>CM048751.1:195135740-205125740 GCA_026315105.1 Locusta migratoria
CACTTCTTGCGCACGCGCTATGGGTCTTCCTCGATGTATAAAGGAGCCGCCGATTGCACTGGTAACTCAGTTCCGGCGAGATTGTCTATCAGCAAGCTCACCTGAGGATGGCGGGCAGTTGCGCCGCTGAAATATTGTGTCAAGTTGACTTTAGTATCCGGCTGCAGACCTGAGAAGATTACAAACAGTTATTACGCTGGGAAAACCTTTGTGGTCACATCAGTGTCTCAATGGTCATGGAATTATAAATTAAGCAGTGACAACATCACGTTTTATTCAGCCAGAACTCATATAAACACTGAAGGTGGTATCTCAGTGGTCGGAGTTGACCCTCAGTGTCAAAGCTCACCTCAGTAAAGTATCTTGCATTGGCTGGTGGCAGCCAGCATTAGACCACCAGGCAGTAATGTAGCCACAGTAGAAGTAGGCACCCTCATGTCAGGCCTGATGCTCCAGTAATGAAGCACTTCTAAGGTCACAAGATCAAATTCTGGTTGGACAATAGGTTTTTCAGTTTCCATTTCAATCTAGCCTTTGCCGTATAAGGATGTTAGAAGTCATTAGAATTGAAGCTGTAAGTTCTTCTTGCTTGCTTGAGCCCCCACAGAAACCACATAGATATATAGTAATGCAATTTATTATAAACATTGACAAGTACTGAATAAGACTAAACTTGAATATGGCCGACAGGAACAGAGAGGCTGCTCCCCAAAGAGCTTTGCCCACAAAAACAAAACCTTAGTCATGTTATCACAGTGATTGATATGAGTAGTCCCATCGGCACACAGCTCCCCCCCCCCCCCCCTTGCAGTACGGAGTATGCCCCTATGAGGCGGGGGAGGGGGGTGACCAAGGTGTTAGGTGGCACATGCCATGTTTCCCATGTGGAGAGTTCCATCGAGCCACAATGCAGTCGAGCAGTCTTCAAGGGATGCAGGCTGTGCGGGCTAGGCATGACAATACAGGGGCGGGGCCCAGGGGGGCTTAAATTATGACTTTGGCAGATGGGAGGAGGAACACCCATACATCAGGAAGGTGAACCACACTAGGCAGTGTGATGATTCTTAACAAGTGCTTGAGGGGGAGGGGCAGCTGGTTCACATCACCACAGTGGTATTTTTCTCAAACATGTAGATGTTGTTTCCAGTTTGTAACTTCTAAGTTTTACTTTCATCTAATGACTATGAGAAAAGTGTACGTTATTTTGTTATTATTTTCTAGCTTTATTCCACAACTCTTTGGATATCCTGTATTTAATCATATGATAATGTAACTATGATAAACCATGAAAGGTAGCATTTATATTCATGATAATTGCATAATTAATGATGTAGGCTACTGTGCATACACTACTGTTAGATTCTTACATTTTACTTGTAGAAGAACACTGAATGGTGTCACTGTAACATAATGTGCCTAACTGTGATGGCAAGAAAAATAAAACATATACAATAACACAGTATGAGAAGATTCATTGTTGTAGTCACATTCAAAAACTAAGTGGGGAACAGATGGGATAGGGATGGGAGGTGGGTTGGTACTGTGGAATAATTATCTTATATATCCCAAATAAATAAGTTTATGTCCAGGTAATAAGAACACTCAAAACTTTATTGTAGACAGCAACATTAGAACCATATGATATTCAAGTCCTATTGTATACTAAAGCATTGGGTATGAAAGGGGTGAAGGGAGGGGAGGTGGGGTATAAAAGGGTGCCAATGAGGTCAGTATTGTGGAAATTTAAATGACCTGTTCATCCTATAACTATCTGAAATGATACCTCACAGACTGAATTTCATGGTAGTGTTTGTTTACAATAACAAAGACATATAGATCCATTATATGCATCTACTATGTGTGATGAACTCTCGGAAATTTTTACTTCAATTATTTAAAACAGCAAACAAACAATCCACCATAATTTGGTATTTCAACAGATGTGACTCTACCCAGGGATGTGCAGTGTTAGATGGGCAGGTAAGAGGGAGGGGGGATAAGAAGGAAGAGGGACAATGTGAAAAACAGGCAAAAGGATCCTTCAAGACCAGCTGTGGATTATCCTCTAGCATGCAGGTGCAGGTGTAGTATATGCTAATTTTAAAAGATACAATACTACTAATGTGAGAATCTTTATTACATCTCCAGGTAACTGTGTGTAATAAAACATACAATGTTATATGCTCTATCATAAGAAGCATCTTCCAAGTTCAAATAACACACAAATCCTTCTCTTTAGCATTGATGAAATAAAGTATAACCCACAAAGCCTAACCACACATAACCACATTGGAACCATACATGCTCAAGTCCTTGACTTTGTAAGAGTAAATCTTGAGAAAACATATGTTTGGTGTTTTTCCATAAGAATTTTCCCAGTAAAAATCCCACTGCCTATACCAGGAGATTCACATCCTCTTACTGTTTAGGTATTAAAGTAATCTGCCTTAAATACTAAATAGGTATGTAATGATATTTGAGAGACATAAGGTTTTTCATATTCACTGCCAATTTTAGATTTTGGAGCAGGTCACATTTTCAAAGCTGACAATTTGCCTGCAAAAATTCCTTTAGTTGTCCATGTATGAGAATAGGGTAAAGCAACAGAATAAGAATACACATTCACAGTACCACAGATATGGAACTTTCATCTTTTTAAGAGTTTGTTCTTCATAAAAATAGTTGAAGTTGTTCATTTTTCCTGGGATGTTTTGGTACAAGAGTGGGTAACATTCGTTTGGACACTTTACAAATCTGTAAGAGTTGCAGCTGTTCTCAAAATCATTAGTGGACCAGCTACATAGTAATGCATTATTACCTTGGTAATCTGACCCTAACTAATCTGGGCTCTCTGTAATCCCAGATACATCCAAAACAATACATACAACAATAAATTGTGTGCAACATTGTTGTAAATTAAAGTACACTTAAACAATTCTACACAATTGCTTCTATCATTACCCTTTATTATTATTTGCTATACTGTATCATGTCTTTTAAACGGAAGCATGTTTTGTATCAGAATGCTCACGTACCATATTATGATGTTTCTGGAGATGAAAAAGATAATATGTAGGAATAAATGTCAATTCTGAAGACAGGGATCATGTCAGACACAGCTCTCTCTGTTTATAAATGAGACCTAGAGACCAGTAGATACAGTGGTGCTTACATAGGGGATCTGTCTTCTTCTTTTTCTTCTCCTTCTCCTTCTTCTCCATATAGACAGGTGTTGGACATAGTTCTGCACCCCTGCCATAACAACTTAAATATAAACATACATCAGACTGCAATGTTAGAGATACAGCCAATCTTTTCGATGATCCTCCTAGAAAATGTAAGTGACCTATGTTTCTTTACAACAATTAATAATGCTTCACTTTACCATGGACTACATACCGTGCTATAAGAGAAGCAAGTTCCTTCAAACATATACTTTATCTAGAATCCTACTGTATCTGTGCTCTCAATAAACTGACTCTTCTGCTAATCGGACATCCATACATAGCAGGAATGGCCAGATTAGCAGAGTCTAGTGTACATAAAAACTGTCTCTATGTTAGGTTCATATCATTTTGTACATTTCTGTATGTGATCTCACTGGACCAACTGGTCCTTAATTGAAATAACAAATATCAAAACACTGCAACACTATTTGCCTTATTTAAATTTCTATGCTTAGATGTTACAATTATTTGATGATGCTGATGGTAATGAGAAAGAGGAATGGAAGAAAGGATAAGTTAACAAACCTAATTAGAACAAAAAAAGTGACAGGAAAAGTAATTAATTTAAAGATATCTACTTCTCAGTTCAACATTTAATAAAAAGTCACAAACTAATTTCTCATCAGAGTAAATTTTATTTTATTGCTTATTTTGTATTTCAGGTATGTAAATACATTCCCTGTCCGAGATCCACATGGGTATCGGATACTTTTCCACAGTCTTAGACTCTATGAACCCTCTAAGTACTTCTTTTCTGATTCTGTCAAACTCATATACATGACAATTGATGCATGTAATCACCTTGATGGTGCACTCCCTGGCTACATCATTATGTTTGATATGGTTGGAGTGAAACTTGGACATATTGCACGAGTGAACCTTTTGCTGCTTCACAAGTTTTTCCAGTATGTTCAGGTAATGTAGATATGTAAAAAAATTGTATTAAAGTTCCCTTCTTGATAATATTGCTGAATCAGAAATAATGTGTGTAAAACTGATAGTTTGCCTTATATTTCAGGAAGGTTTGCCTGTTAGGTTAAAGGCAATACATATTGTTAATGTGATACCAATTATTGATAAAATAATGCTTCTTATCAAGCCTTTCATGAAGAAAGAGTTATACAGCATGGTAAGTGATTATATATCACTACATTTTCTCTTTCTTAATGGCTCATTCTACCTTTACTATTACCTTTAGACTTACTAATAAAAATAGCCTCTGAATATCATCACATTACATGTATCTTCTTGAGCCAGATTCACAAATAAAATGAGGATAGCAAGCAACTCATTGCAAAGACAGTCATCGAGTGACACAAACATGTAAAAAAGACAAGCACATACTCTCAGCTTTTGGCCACAGACTTCATTCATTCAGAACACACTATCATTCATATCATCAGGGGCTCAACTGTCAGGCTACTGCATTCCGAGTATAGCTCAGCAGTTAGTGTGACTCAGAATGAGGATGGAAGGGGAGGGGTGCGGGCAAGAATGCAAGTGGAGGGTGGGGATAGGAATACCTTATGGATATGCGGGTACTGGTGCATGGAGAGATGCAGCTTAGGAATGTGGGGGAGGGGGGGAGGCAAGGGGAACCAAATGGTGGAATAGAGAAGGGGAGAAAATAAAGCATAGACAGTGGTTAGTGAGGTATAGGATAGAGAGGATAGGAACTGTTGGATGTTAACCACTATCTATGTTATATTTTCCCCTTTTTTCACTTTCTCTTCTCCTCCCTGTTTGATTCTCCTTCACCCCTTCCTTCTTGCTATGCTTTGCACACACCTGCCAACTCTCCCAATTCCAGTGGAAGTCTCCTAATTTTTTCCTTTTTCTCCCACCTCTCAATTTTTCCATCATTTCGCCCAATTTTTAGTTTTCATTGTAAATCTAAGATTTCATTTAAAAAATTAAAAATAATAAAAATAAATAACAGGGTGTTGAAAGTCCTTTGAACAATTTATTTCAACCAATCTTAGGTATTAAAATTCGTAGAAATTGGGAGTCACTTGACTTGGATATCAGTTATTTATCCTTTTTCCCATGTGAGTGGATACTATAATGTTATACTAGAGCTTTAAGTAATTACATTTCTTTTCTACCACTTCCAAACAGGATACTTAGCTTTTCAACATTACGATGTATGGGGGTTCTGCTCGCTGCAACATTATTCTCCTGGGGCGTTGTGGTAGAAATAAATACTCGTAGGTACAATTTATCACTTCTTCTTTAATTTGCAATCAAACTGCTTCTCCACCAAAACATTACAAGTTCAAAACGTATACAATGCAACAGAACTTAGCTGGTAGTACTTCCATTTCAAAACACAGACTGACGCAACTTCCAAAGCACATTACAAAAGCCAAAACTCGAACTCCCCTCACGCAAGGCTGTGAGGCAAATATATAACCTTGACAATAATGGCATTACATTACGCATTGTTCATAACAATTGAATATACTAATTTACAATTACCAAACACAACAGAAAAACATTTCATGTACACAAAAAGTATCACAATATAAAATGAAAACGAATCTCTTAATTAAATAAATCTATCACTTGTTTTAATCACAGTATCACCGAGAGACTGTCCTACACTGATTCCTAGGCTGGCTATTTCGTTTTTAACTAACTTCACACGCAACATGTATCATTATTGAACCACACGATTCCGGGTCCGAAGCAGACGGTATCGTACAGTAACATTGAGATGAGAGAGCCAGCAGTATCATCATAATACGCACAATTTTTAGTTCCATAAGATAATTGCAGAAATGAAACTTTGTGTGAAGAGCTCTTTCCGGTGATTGTGGGTTTGCTATATAGTAAACAAATATAACTGTTTTTTAAGGAGTGTTTGGAACAATTTTAGTGCATTATCAAATTTATAAAAGGTACATTGTTTGAAGTTTGTGCTGTTTGTCACTGTGCTATTTACATATCAGGTGCTGGAAAAAGTGATGTATGATATAGCCTGTTAAATTTTGATGCAAAAAAGGGTGGTGCTGTCTGCCATTTGTAATGAATTTAACCCATAACATTCAGTTCATTTTGTAAATTGAAGATCACGATACCATATGTAACTGAGGCTTTACTTATGTATAACCACAAAGATATTCACAGATTATTACAATATAATACAAAACTATTTCACCACAACAATAACAATGTTTTCTTTATTATTTTGTTAAATTATTTCTGTTCATAAAAAATTCTGCAACAATTTACTTTCGTTAACAGATTTCATCACTAACATTTTCTGTTGTCTATTGTAATCCATGGTCTGTTTACCCTAAAGTTGTTATTGTCGTCAATTGTTCAGTATAAAGTTTGTAAACACAAAGTGGCACTGCTCTAGTCGTAATTTACTTATGCTCCTAATTTCTGTTGTGATTTGTTACAAAAACACTTTCAATTTATTTGTAATAATTTTATATATGCCTGGTTTGTGGTGTATTCATTTATGTTTAACAAATAATAGTTTCAAGCTATTATTTTGTAAAAGATTTGTGCTAGATTATTCTAGAGAACTCCACAATGTATAAATATGCGCACATATGTGCATATTTAGTCTAGTCTATTCCTATTCTGTGTCTTAACCTCTGTCCTAGCATCCAGAAAGTAAGTTCCGTTTGGTAATAAAATGAAATTGTACACAGATACAGAAGAAATTTTTATTGCACAAAATTCTACAACTCAAGCTACTTTCCACATAACTGCCGAAATTTTGTAGGCATTTGTCATAGCGTGGCACCAGGTTTTGTATACCTTCTTCATAGAAATCTGCCGCCTGTGCTTCAAACAGTTGGAAACAGTTTCTTTCAGCTTGTCGTCATTGGTGAAGTGATGACCACCAAGGAAAGACTTGATATATCCTGGATCTTGTCATCAATTGTGTGAACAAGTTCTTCTGTAACTAAAGGTGGACGCCCACTTCATTCTTCATTGTGCACATCACTACCCCTGCCATTGATCTGTCGGACCCATCTTCTCACCATCGAATCACTCATCACATTTGGTCCGTGAACATCGCAAATTTGCCAGTAAATTTCATTTGGTTTCACTTTCCTCGCATTCAGAAACCGAATCACCAACCTGATTTCATAGGGGGCGGGATTTTCAATCAACGCCGACATTTCAAACAAGCAAAACAAAGTGTATGTAACTGACAGCGATCTTCAAATGGCACACGTTCTTCTCCTTGATACACATTGTCTACAGCACATGTGCGGAACTGCAGTCGCAGCGCTGCAGCGGAGATAAATTAAGACAGAACTTACTTTCTGGACACGCCTCATATATATGAAATAGGCAGGCGACCTCAAGACATTGACGATGAACAACAGGTGATGTAATATGTGATAGCCTATCCTATATAAAAAAAACTCGTCTCACATTCCAGATTCACAATTATTTCCTAGGCATATACTATTTTCTGCAAATGACCATGAAGAGAAAAGTGAAGCTGAAAGAATTTCATAAATTACATGATGTTGAGATGAGCAAAATTTTGATGCATGTGTGCACCCATTGGCTTTCTGTGAAAAAAACGTTTATTTCAATTATTGGAACAGTGGAAACGTTGGACCAGCTTGCTCAAATTACGAGCAAGTGTTTTATGTCTTTGTAGCCATTATATAGCATAAAAATGGCTAAAATCATTTACATTATTGCTTATACTACAATAAACCACAGGTTTTGATAGGTCACGAATCCAAAATTTTTTAACAATTTACTGATTTTTTAAAACCAGATTTCCTGATTTTTATGTTTTGAAGGTTGGCAGGTATGTACGCATCTGTATCCATCCACCAGTATTTACATACTCCTCACCTTGCATCTTTTGTCTTCACCATCCCCTCCTATTCAACCATACCTTACAGCCTTTCCTTTCCTCTCCCTGTTTCTCCCCTCCACTCCCCATTCCCATTTGCGCTTCATCAAGAGTGTCCCGCCTCCTTAAAAATCTCATCGTTTCCTTTTCCCTCTCCTTCACTGCTCTTTTTCTGGAGAAGCACTTAAGGTTGCAAAAGCTTATTTCCTGTATGTGTGTGTGTGTGTGTGTGTGTGTGTGTGTGTGTGTATTTTTATTTATGTGTATGTCAATGAACCAGTACCTTTTTGCCTGGTAAGTCAAAGTTTCTTAACTCTTTACTTTTTATAAATATATAAATGATCTGTCAGACAGCAATGGGCTGTGAACTTCCATGCTCTGGTTGGAACCACAACTTGTTACATGTGCCATGATATTACCCTCCTGACTCTGGTTTGCATACTCCAGACACTGGCTCATTTCTTTTCGAGCTCCACTTTTACATTTCGAGGACAACTTTGTATGGAAGTAAAATGTAGACATTTTCGAAACAATAACAGAAGAAAATTAATTTGATATGTGGTGCAACAGAGAAATTTTAAACATTAGATGGACTAACAAGAAAAAAATGAAATAAATCGCAATTTGCGATAAGTTATGGCTTCACTGTACTCAGTTTAGATGGAATACCCAAGTGTGGCGAATGAAAATCTGTGCCCGGCCGGGATTCGAACCCGGAATCTCCTGCTTACTAGGCAGACACGTTGACCACTCTGCCACCGAGGACACTGTGACCAACCCGACTGCAGAGGACTCTTTCCTGCACGTCTCCCGCCACACCCAAATCTCCATTCACCACACTGTCTCTTCCTATTATCACACGCGTCTGCCTAGTAAGCGGGAGATCTCGGGTTCGAATCCTGGTTGGGCACAAATTTTCATTCGCAGCACTTGGGTATTCCATCTACATCGAGTACAGTGAAGCCATAACTGATCGCAAATTGCAATTTATTTCATTAGATGAACGCTGTAAAGTGGTCAAAAATATATATATAAGAAAAAAATGAGGTGCTTCTCTGCAGAATCAGTTAAGAAAGGACCATTTGGGTTTCACTGCCAACAAAAGGGACTGGGTGATAGGATATCTGTCATAACACCAGGGAATAATCTGCATAGTAATAAAGGAAGCGATAAAGGGTAAAATCTAGGGGAAGTTAAAGACTGTATGACAAGTTATTGTATATAGGTTATCACAAATTACAACACCTGTAGATCATAATTGACATCTTGAGCTCACTTGCCCATTTCATTTCAAATGCTTTCAAAATAATATATGTGTGTCCTGTGTTCTTATGTGTTAATGGAACACCAGTTTGTTTGACAAAATACATGACAAAAACTGACTATGTGTCTAGGACAGAGGCTAGGACTAGACTACACTGAAAGTGCGTGTCAATTTATGCATCTTTATACATTCACTTTTTATCCAGAATGTTCTAGAATAAATTAGTTACAATTGAATGACTTTATTTTACTTCTGATACCATTAAAGAAATTATTCAGAGGCAAAATGTATAATAAACTTGTTCAAAAAAAATTATCAATTTTTCTCAGTATGTTTATGTAATGACTTAAAACAGAATTTAGATTTATGTGCAAGTTATGATCAAAGCAATACCAGATTTGTTTTTATAGTTTCTATTGGACAATTTATAGTAATAACAAAATTTTAAGGTAAGCAGTACATGGCAAAAAGATAGTGGGTTGCAAAAGACATCAAGAAATGTTAGTGATGAAATCCGTTAACAAAAGTATATTGTTATGTAATGTTGTTACTATGCTTTATATGAACAGAAATAGTTTACCAAAAATGTTGTAGAAAACATTATTATTATTATCATTATGGTGAAATAGATTTGTATTATATTGTAATAATCTGTGAATATATTCATGGTTACACATAGGTAAATCCTCAGTTATGTGTGGTATCCCAATCTTCATATTACAAAATGAGCTTAATCCTATGGGTCAACTCATTACAACTGGAACACACCCAGTAAATAACTGAGGTTGTGGAGTGTGTGAAAATGCTACTCTGAAATGAGTTAGTGTTGGCACAGAAGAGGTATTCATGGTGGGACCTATCAAACCAGCCAAGACTGATGACTCGAAAAATG
This sequence comes from Locusta migratoria, assembly GCA_026315105.1. Lineage (NCBI taxonomy): Eukaryota > Metazoa > Arthropoda > Insecta > Orthoptera > Acrididae > Locusta > Locusta migratoria. The sequence continues at coordinate 195,145,964 of CM048751.1, forward strand.
CATTTAAACAATCAATCTTTTCATACTCCATATGTGAATGGCATGGTACTTCACAGAGGTTTGCAGAATATAGATATAGTTTTTCTGTCATTCATTATATTTATCCCACTTATTGTATTAGTCTTGCTTGTGCTAGAAGTGTGTGTTATTCCAAGAAGTAATAAGAATCTAATCTCTTAAAAAATAGCATGAGTTTTTTGTTCTGCCTTGGAATGTGATGACTAGTGGTATCTCCAAACCATAGCAGTGGAGAGATATATTTTTACAGAGTCAGTTCTGCATTAGAGGAATTACAAATAATCAAATGAAACTAAATTTCATAAGTATTAATAGCTTCTCTTTTAATCTCCATTTAATTTCCTTTGAAGGTATGCACAATGTATACTACATTTTATGTTTTTCATGGACTTACATTATACCTGCTTTTTGACAATATATCTCTTGTAAAATTAAAAACCATTTCATGAATGAAAGAATACTATGCTTTGCTATAGTGTGTAAAAAGTAATTTGATGCTGTTTCTGTTTTTAGCTTCATTTTCATAAAACAACGGATAATAATTATGACTCGCTGTATGAACACTTACCACGAGAATGTCTTCCTTCTGATTTTGGAGGACAACTGGCTAGCTTAAATGAATTACAAGGTGAGTACAAATACAATTATCACACACTACTATGGACTAATCAAAAATAAAAAAAAAATAATGTCATGAATTAATACAGAAATATCTATATTACTTTAAAATAACAGAGATACAAACTTTCTGGCAGATTAAAATTGTGTGCTGGAACCGGGACTCGAACCTGGGACCTTTGCCTTTCGCGGGCAAGTGCACTACCGACTGTGCTATCCCGACACGACTCACGATGCTGCCCCACAACTTCTGCCAGTACCTCGCCTCCTACTTTCCAAACTTCACAGAAGCTCTCCTGCAAACACGCAAGACTAGCATTCCTGGAAGAAAGGATATGGTGGAGACATGGCTTAGCCACAGCCTAAGGGATGTTTCCAGAATGAAACTTCACTCTGCAGCGGGGTGTGTGCTGATGTGAAACTTCCTGGCAGATTAAAATTGTGTGCCGGAACCGGGACTCGAACATGGAAGTTTGGGTCTGGCCGGGAAGCGTGCATGGGTGGCTGAGTGGTTAAGGCGGTCACTCGTGAAAAGTGGGAGACACAGGTTCGAGTCCCAGTCCGGCTCAAACTTTCATGTGTTGCAGATGTGTCTATCTTACAGAAGCAGCAGACGTCGGAAAATTTTGCGATTTGCAAAGTATATTCATGGATATCCTTATCACAGTTGATGCCATATCTCTATACACCAACATCTGTCTTGATGGACATCATACAGTTACTTTTATAACAACAAATCACAAGTCATACTTTTTTTTATGTTCCAGAACAAAATATTGAGAGGCTCCGGGAGCTAATTCCTTTCTTCAAAGAAGATGAAGCCAAGAGGTTAAATAAAACTAAAACTGTGGATGAACCACCAGAAACTGTTACACTGGATGCATTGGAACTGGACTGACCACAAATGAATTATTACTATATATTTCTGGATATCACATCAATAAACATCTGTGATTTTACCCCCTACACTTAAGGGAACAAACTTTAACAAGTGTGTTTAAAGTGATAATTTTTATACTGTGTGCAATTTACTCTAAGAATGCAGTTGAGAAAGTGAGAAAAATGTAACAGTAGTCATTATCAGTCAAGTATGGAGGTTCCATCAACAAATAAAAATATCAAACTAAAGTTTTGTAAATTTATTTCTCTTTTAATCTACGCCTAGCAGTAAATTTTACAGCACATTTCACATTATCTTTTTTGAATGTTCAGCAGCAGTGGTGTAAAATTTCTTGGAAATACAAATGCTAAACAAAAGATATTTATTATTTATTATGGAAATTAGATGATTCTCATTAAGTTAAAGCAATTGGATAACTTGAAACATACCAGATAGATGTCATGGAACACTTAGGCTAACAATTTTTATCTTATTCATGTGACAAACTGGTAACTCTTATCACATTGAATCATGTAGCTTGCATTATATCTGTATTATATGAACAAAATGCCCTATGGTCTTCTAATAATTACATGAGTTTTGGATGTTAAATCATAATCTTTAACTATATCCTTCCTGTAACAACTACAGAAACAGCTTGTCAAGCTTAAGAGCTGCAAAAAAATTATTGCAAATGCTAGCTGAAACTTGAAAAGATTCATATATGTGAATTGCATAAAGAATTGGTTAACCTTTGTGTATTCAACAGTTGATTTTATTTTACTGCATGGCTAAATAAACTAACAGGAATCTACTGTGAAGATTCCTCATTGTCTACTGCTACATCTCAGCTGGGGTCCTGTGAATTTCATTCCGAATTCTCTGTTTTAACTCATCTAGGGTTCTTGGTTGAGTCATGCAGATTTTACTTTTGAGGTAGCCACACAAGTAAAACATCTGGCAATCTCAGGGGCCAGAGAATATTACTCATTTATGAGATAACATGATTACCAAACAATTCTCATGCACATGCTATTGATTGCTGTTCGGTATTGTGATGTAGCTCCATCCCATTGACACCAGGTTTCTTGAAAGTTTGGACAGTTGTACAGTACAGGTATAACAAAAGTATGTAACATCTCCATGAAATGTTCGGCATTGACAATGATTGTGTGTCCCTGTTTGTTGTAACATAACCTGTGAGATAAGAATGTGCCTTATCTGACAGCCAAAATTTGTTTAGAAATACATTGTCATTGATTATTTTTGTTATTTGTTGACAGAATCCCAGTAGTAACTGGTAATCATTGTCCTGGGACAACACAGAAGGCTTCACTGTGCAGGCATGTCAGCTGATAAATCACTTGGGTGCTATCGCTACTGGCTTTTGAGGTTACAGGACTGGAATAGTGGTGGTGGGAGGATGCATAGGGCACGTTTTACATTGTGGGTGGTTGCATGGGTTGGAGCTGGAGGGTATGGAAGGTGGTTTGGGGATTTCATATGGATTAACTAAGACGTTACAACGGTTAGGTGGGCGGGGGAGAGACACTCTCAGTGGAGTGGGAAGGATGTCATGAAGAATGGATCTCATTTCGGGGCATGATTTAAGGAAGGTGCATCTCTGTCCAACTTCTTTGCTTTTTGCATATGTCTGCCTTGATGTGTGTGCATGTGTATGTATGGGTGTGTGTGTGTTTCTTTATCTTCCTTTTTTTCCCCTAAGGAAAGTCCTTCCTCTGCAGGGATTAGAATGACTCCTCACCCACCCCCTTAAATCCCACATCCTTTCCTTTTCCCTCTCCTTCACTGCTCTTTTTCTGAAGAAGCAGCCTGGGGTTTTGAAAGCTCAGTTTGTGTGTGTGTGTGTGTGTGTGTGTGTGTGTGTGTGTGTGTGTGTGTGTTTACTTATGTGTCTGTCAATGAACCGGTGCCTTTTCGCCTGGCAAGTCTATTTTTTTTTCATAAACATTAACATAAAATCATTGAGATAATACTTGAGAATAAAATTTTAAATTGTGACACCAGTTGTGTTCAATAGAGAAATTTAACAGTTACAGCGAAGCTGTTGTAAGAAATGTGGAATCTTTCAACTCTGATTGCCTCATATATAAAGTTTTATTTTCTATGAATGTTCTAAACTAATTATTTTTATTTATTGGTGATTGCACATTTTGGTGAAACGTTACAAGGTCACCCCTTAGGTCTGAAACTTCGGGCTCACTTGTTTTCACTTCAGCTTCCTACTGGATTCTGGAAGTATGGGATGCTGAGTTGGTTTTCAGCTTCTTCTGAGTTGGAGAAAAGTCTTCATTCTTCACACAGGCTGTCTTTGATCTCAGGTTCCAAACAGTGTCATTCAACTATTTTGATATCAGAACAAACACAGTAACATAATTAAAAGTCAACCACTGCCATCCACAAACATGAGATGTCTATCAACCCACTGTTTATTGATAGGACACCTAAGCTTCTTTCTGTCATGATTGCTAAGAGATCACCAGGTTTGGAGGGTATTAAAATAGTCTACTGATAAATTACAGCGTTCGAAAAGGCTTATACATTTTATCAAAAGTAGTAACTTATAAATGTTGTTAATAGTAAGAAATATTTGGTTATGTCAATAAAAATTGCACTCATGGTTTATATAGGAGTGGAAATATATTTTAACTTTGTTATAAACTCCATGGACTGCTCCCTTAAAACCTGCATCCTTCCCTTTTTCCCCTCCTTGCTTCCTCTTTTCCTGAAAAAGCGGCCATTGGTTGCGAAAGCTTGCATCTTGTGATTGTATGTTCTTTTATTTGTGTGTGTTTGTGGTTTTTTTTTTTTTTTTTATTTTTATTTTTTTTTTTTTATCTATCTACAAGCCTGTCCTTTGGGTAAGTTATTCGATTTATATAGGTATAAAATAAAGATTTTTGACTTACCTAAAGTACAGGCTAGGGTATTAAGGAAAGAGGTTTTAGGTAGGGAATTGGGTGGTCGGCATGAAAGGAAATACTCCATCGCAGCGAGGCCCTGGGCATGTGGGATGTTTGTGTACAAGGAAGTGGCATCAATGGTTACAAGGACGGTTTCTGGAGGTAACTGGCTAGGCAAGGATTTCAGACGATCGCCACATTCTCTCTTCCCGTAGCCCACCTGGTCTCAACCTCCGCTAAATTCTAATTCCCGCCCACCATCTTTAACATCTTTGCCTCGGTTCTGTGGACAGAGCCTCTGCCTGAAGTGGTATCTCTGTCCAACTTCTTTGGTTTCTATAAATATCTACCTAGGTGAGTTTGCATGTGGATATGTGTGAGTGTGTGTATTTGTTTACCTTCCTTTTTGTCCCCTAAGGTAAGTCCTTCCACTCCTGGGATTGGAATGGCTCCTTTTCCACTTCCTTAAAACCCGTATCCCTTCCTTTCTCCTCTCCTTCCTTCCTCTTTTTCCCAAAGAAGCCACCAGTGGTGGCGAAAGCTCAAATGTTTGTGTGTTTTTGTGTGTGTTTTATGTTTCTGTCGACAAGCCTGTACTTTAGGTAAGTCAAAAATCTTTATTTTATACCTATTTTTCCCATCTGGAAAGTCTCCCTCCAAATAATATATATATAATACAGGAAAAAATTCCTAGCAGGAAATATGTAAAGTACATGAGGTTTACTTACCAGGCGAAGGAGCACAAGTACATGACAGTAACATAAATAAAACACACACACAAATTATGCAAGCTTTCGCAACCATTTGTTGCTTCTTCAGGCAAAGAGCAGGGAAAAGGAAAGGATGCGGGTTTAAAGGAGCGGGTGAAGAGTCATTCCAATCCCGGGAGAGGAAAGACTTACCTTTGGGAAAAAAGGATAGGTAAACAAACACCCACACCCACACACATATACACGTGCACACACACTAAGGTAGACACATGCAAAATGCCAGAATGAAACTTTCATTCTGTAGTGGAGTGTGCGCTAATATGAAACTTCCTGGCAGATTAAAATTGTGTGCCGGAACTGGGACCTGAACCTGGGACCCTTGCCTTTTGCGGGCAAGCGCTCTTCCGACATGACTCAAGATGCCACCTCACAACTTTACTTCCCTCAGCACCTCGTCTCCTACTTTCCAAACTTCACAGAAGTTCTCCTGCGAAACTAGCAAGACAAGCACTCCTGGAAGAAAGGCAAGGGCCAGAGGTTCAAGTCCCGGTTCTGGCACACAATTTTAATCTGCCAGGAAGTTTCATATCAGTGCACACTCCGCTGCAGAGTGAAAGTTTCATTCTGGAAACATCCCTTAGGCTGTGGCTAAGCCATGTCTCCACCATATCCTTTCTTCCAGGAGTGCTAGTCTTGCTAGTTTCGCAGGAGAACTTCTGTGAAGTCTGGAAAGTAGGAGACGAGGTACTGGCGGAAGTAAAGTTGTGAGGTGGCATCATGAGTCATGTCGAGATAGCTCAGTCGGTAGTGCTCTTGCCCGCGAAAGGCAAGGGTCCCGGTTCCGGCACACGATTTTAATCTGCCGGGAAGTTTCATATGCATTTTGCCTATGTCTTACCTTGGTGTGTGTGCGTGTGTATATTTGTATTTAAGTATGTAATGAAAAATAGCGATGGGGCTGACTAAGTCCGGAACTGAATCAGCTGTTTTTCAGCCGCCATATTAAGTGGTCTAGGAAATCCGATTCAGACTATACCATGTAAACACGACATGGAAAAAGGGCTTAAGAAATTCGGTTTTCGTTTTCTGGAAGATATGTTGCATGTAATCGTAGTGAAAATCAAATCTGGGAATCTACTTCTGTAAAGCGGTTTTCCAATTCCACAATTGATTTTCGTGCCCATGTAAGTACAACCGCTTTTGAAACATTCTTGGCTTATCAGATTGAGTCTTCTAGTTAAGAATTTTCGACTCATATGGACAGAGTAACATTTCCTGTAGTGAAAGAGACATAAAAATATTTGAGTGGACATGAATCTACGTATTTAAATAGTGAAAAATAGCGGTTGTTTTAACTACATCAGCAACTGAATCGGCTGTTTTTTAGCCGCCATATTAAGTGGCCTAGGAAATCCGCTTCAGACTCTTAACATGTAAACAAGACAGCGAAAACCCATTTACGAAATTCGGTTTCCATCTTCCGGAAGATGTGTTGCATTTAAGGCAACGGAATACCACCTTCAAACAGGACCATGCCTAGTAAAGCACTGTGTTGTTCAAATCAATCTTCGGATTGTTGACTGCTTTACAGTACCCTTGATGATAAGCCAATGTTTACGCCTTCTCTTCAGGTGGCGGTGGTTGAAGGCGATACGTGACGTGGGCCATCAACAGCATCACCGCTCATTTTAAATAACCGATTGGACAATACAAAATATAGGGAAAACAATTAACAATTCAGAAGAGAATGGGTGCGGGTAGCCTTCTTCTCACCCAAGCTCGGGGAAGCGTTTCGCCAAGTTAATGCTGCAGTGGCGTAAATAAGTGTATACCGATCATCTGAGGAACTTTGCAGTCGTACTGCTAACCTCAAAGCCAGTGGCGTAACTAGGACTTGGCTTTGGGGGGGATAGATCTGTTTGACTAGCAAAATTTTAGTCAGTTTTCAGACAGACTACCATCTACCACTACTGTTTAAGAAACTAATTCACTTCCATCCGATGAAAGCTTATGGTAAAACACCCCAAGTTTCCAATCTTTACCTTTACCAGATTGCTGTTATACTATTTATTTTTGGGTTCTGGAGGGGGGGGGAGTTGTATCCCCCTCATCCCCCCTCCATAGTTACGCCACTGCTCAAAGCTATAAAATGTCAGGTCTGCTTTGTGTTATTGTTTCATGAACATAACAAAAGCCTGAAGGAAGCAAACATAACGAAAGTCAAAAACTGGTGGCTTCGCTCCAAACAGTAGATTTGGCTGCCAAAATGTCACGAAGCAATCAGTAGTAGTAGATACCGGAATACGCGCTAAACTGTATTAAGTTTATATAATACCACGTCAACGCAACGATGGAATTAAAAGTTATCTGAAAAAATAACCTGTAAGTTACCGTGTACTGTATCTTAATAATACTACAGATTTTGCACTGGTTGCCTAGGAACAATATTGTTATGGCTTCAGTAATGACGTCGGAATGTGGAGTTATAAGTTATCTTGGGTCCGTGTCCTCTCGGGTAGAAATTAGCCTATTTTTACCCATTTTAGCGTTTTTAAAATCGTTTTGGGACTCGTTTATGAGTTTAAGATATTTATGCCCCTCAATATTCCACGATATTCCCATTAACACATCTGATTATGAAACAAGGGATGAAGCAAATATTTGGCTGTTATTGCTGAATATGTGGCGATTTCCGAATGTGTTGTTAATTCGTACGATAAACAAGAGTTAATAATAATAAAATATTGTCCTTCAAGCAAACCGAAAAATTTCTTTTTTATGATGGGTAATGTCCGTGATCCAAGTACAGGCCCGTCGGAAGGGCATGCGAAGCCTGTAGTGTAGCCAAGTGCAAGGCCGCATGGCAAGGGCGTAGGGGGCGGAGCGGAAGGGGGTGAAACGCGAAAAACGAAAAACTTGCTTTAAAACATCTCGTCTTTTTATTAACAAAATTGAACACAACTTCAAATAATTACCATCTTTTAAACACTCGAAATCTCAAAACGTAGCAGCACATATGTAAAGTATTTGGGTAACAGCAAGTTAAACAAAACAGACAGAAACTGTACCATTATTTTTGACTATCTTAACGTCGTAATACTATCTAATTATACACATGTGGAACTCTTTGTCAGTTTCAATAACCGCATCTTAAATTACACTAAGATCGCGGCGAACACAGGATCAGGTACAGTATGTAAAATATTTGGCAATCAGCATATTAAAGCTTTACAGCCGGAAACTACGCAATTGTCTATGCGTTTGCTCACAAATACGGAATTTCGCGTACCTTGCGCAAAGCAAACTCTCGAATCATGTCTTCTTTTTTCAACTGAAGTGCCTCGTGGCTTTCTGGTTTTTTTTTTTTTTTTTTTTTTTTTTTTTTGTGGTTTTAGGGCGCACAACTGCTGTGGTCATTAGCGCCCAACACTGCCCATAGTAAAAAAGAACCGGGGTTAGAAATTAAATGGCTTTCGCCATATATGCACGATGTATAAAAAGTAAAACTCTGTTAACCGATTGCGGGTCATCAGCTAAAATGTCGGACATTTCAAATGGGAAACACAGATCATGACGGAGACGGTTAAAAAATGGACATTGCACTAAAAGATGGTTCACAGTGAAAGGTGCATCACAGTGCTCACATAAGGGAGCAGGACCACCACGTAATAAATGCTGGTGGCTAAAACGGCAGTGGCCAATACGAAGCCGGGCCAGAACAATCTCCTCTCGGCGGGAGGGTCGAGATGACGTTGACCAGAGATCAGGCACAGGTTTAATGGCTCGCAATTTGTTCCCTGACAGGGATGACCAATGTAGATACCAACGGGAGTCAGCAAAATACGATACTCTGTGGCGATATTGGTATAGGCCTATGTTTCCTTGAGTGGGCCTAAGTACTGAAGTGCGTCCAACGCTGTCTTCACAATAGGAGGAATCGCAAACCGTACAGTTTTACTTCTGAGATGAGGTCAGATGTGTCTACATCCACCAGATCCATCTTGCAGATAAGTCGTTATTTGACAACGCATTTCAATCTCCTCATTTTGCATGTCGCGAAGTTTGAACACGTGAAAGGGAAATCCACAGTATTCGGAATAATTAGTCAGCTCTTTGAACTTTGAGCTCAGGCCACTCAAAGCTTCATCGAGGATCACCAAGAAGTATTCGATGTTAAATCTTTCTTCGGCTTTATACTGCTTTTGGCTCTCATCAGCGACAATGTCTGGATCGTCTTCAGTCTCATCGAAAAATCTTTTGCGCTTCTTTTGGCTATGAGTTGAAAATTTGCATTCCATCCTAAATCTGTAATCAATTCTTTTGCAGTTGACATATCGGATGTGAACCCTGTTTCCCTGTAGCTTTTGAGGAAGCCATTCAATCCACTTATTTCTTGTAGGGCGACTTCTAACTGCATACCATGATCTTGAAGAGATTTAGTGACCTCATTGACGGCATGCAAGAGCTTGTACCATATGATAAGAGCCAAAATGAATTCGAAAGAGTGAGGGAATGATTTACTAAAGACAGTGCTTCAGATCGGACAGATTAATCCTTTGTTGTTTCGGCAACCTTTTCTAGTGCTTCTCAAATTTACCTCAGTTGGTATCTGACAGGTTTGAAGCTCTCAAGACTAGATTCCCCTCTAACACCAGTATGCCTGTTTAAGGATACTTCAGAACAGATCTCAGTGAGAATATTCCATCTATCTGCAGATGCCTAAAATAGAGTGTTAATCTGCAAAACTCGAGCCTGTAATCCTGAGGATTTTCCTTTCATATTGGCTTCGTTATCCTTGGCCTCGACAATCCATGATGTTTAAATTGTTTTCTTCCAGCACTTCTATTAAAACCTTTGTCAGTCCTCCAGTTGTATCACCCAGCAAGGTGGTGCAGTGGTAACACACTGGACGGTGGTTCCAATCCGCCTCCGGCCATCCAGATTTAGGTTTTCCCTGATTTCCCTAAATAACTCCAGGCAAATGCCGGGATGGTTCCTTTGAAATGGCACGGCCGATTTCCTTCCTCCATCCTTACCCAAAAATATGAGCGTAAGCTCCGTCTCTAATGACAAAGCTGTCGATGTTAAACCCCAAGCTTCCTTCCTTCCTTCTAGTTGTGTCTCTCACTACTAAAACCTGAATGAATTTTTCGACTATGGAACACTCGACATCTCGACGTTACGGATAATCAAACTCATTTGTTCTTGATGGAGCGCCGTGTTGCGGTGCGCGCAGCAGTTCGCCGTCGGGGATTCGAATCCCCCCTCGGGTATGAATGTTTGTGCCCTCTTTAATGTAAGCTAGTTCATAAGTAGTTTGTAAGTTTAGGGACTGATGACCCCGTAGTTAAGTCCCATAAACTCTACAAACATTTGAACATTTTTTTCATGATGACTTATGTCTGGGGTGCAATCGAGGATGAAAACGTAATATTTTGCAGCTCTAATATCTTCTAGAATCATTTCCTTATATTAGTTGTCATACCTGTAAAAAATGATTTTTTAAAATAATGTTAAGGGTTTTAAAGGACGTTGAGGGAGGTAATACTTGGGGAAAATAATGTGGGAGTTTGAACTCTACAGGGTGTCCGAACACGGCCTTGAGAGATTCAATCGCATTTGTTCGTGAACACTGTGCTTAATTTGAGTATAGTGTTACCAGACGTCCCGTATTTTTTGCTGTCGAAAGAGCATTAAAAATATCGCCTGCACTAAAATTTCATTTTCTGCAATGTCCTCGTCTATTAGGAAAGATGATCTCAAGTGAAGAAGAAAAGAAAAAAAATAGCGTATTTGTTGTTTCTTCATTACCTAATGTTTACGATGGAAACAACAATAAGAAGATTGAATCAGATTTTCCGTCAGTTGTTGGAATACTTCCTGAAATACACGGTATTCGCGGATAGATTGAGCAAAGAATAAAAGGCAACTTTTTCGGAAGTAATAAAAGAAAATAATGCGTTAATTAATCACTTAAGCAAAAGAATCTATTCCGAACGATTTTCTTATTTATTACCACGTGTTTCTCAGAAAACAACATCGTTTCCAAGATGCTGTTTTTAAACTAAAATCACTAAATAACGACCATTTTCAAAAATTTGCAAGCCTTTAATGATCGATCAACTGAAATCATGAACATGAACTCGTTATACGAAGAATTTCAAGTAATTAAAAGAAGCCTGGACATGGCCAATCGTTTGATGACAAAAATAAGGGTGTGATTGACAAACGAAAGAAATCATTGAAGAGTTTACCAAGAATGAAAATCCTAACATTTTTCAAGTCATACCGTACATCTTTTGTATCTCTAGTTCCAATTGCTTCATAGAAAGGTTTTTCCTTCTTCTTCTTCTTCTTCTTCTTCTTCTCTCTCTCTCTCTCTCTCTCTCTCTCTCTCTCTCTCTCTCTCTCTCTCTCTCTCTCTCTCTCTCTTTTATGGATAGCGTTAAAATGGACTGACGCACGAAATAAATGTAGGGCTATCTCGAATTTGACAAAACGTGAATCGAAGACCATTTTCAACTTTGATTATAACTGCATAATTTTTTCAAATATGGAAACTCAAAGCGTATTAAAAATTTCACATTCTTCATTTCTGTATAAAAATGGTCCGTTGGTTTGTATACGCTTCAAAAACTGAAGTCCTGTAGCGATAGAGCCCAAAGTTTGACACAATGTTGCATTCTAATACAGGAAGGTTTTCAGATACCTATTATTTCATATACATGTTCATTTTAACTGATGACATTCAAATATCACGGAAATAACACATCGGATCAAAAACAGGTACAATACTAATTTGTTTGTATTGGAGGGGCGATATTCAATGACAGTACGTTAGCCTACGTTGACAAAACCATAAAATCTTCAATTCCACAATCGAAACACAATGCCGTGTGCGAACGTTTTGCACGCAACTGGTGTCCCTTCGCCTTCGCCAGCAATCGGGTCGAAATGGATGAGGAACAGAGCCGAAGACAGCAAGCAGCCATTTAACTGATTGTAGCTGGTTCTAGCTGAGTCGGATTTCGCGCAACATGCGGCTAGCGTACTATATTTGAGGTTGTCTAAATGTTCAAATGTTTGTAAAGCTTATGGGACTTAACTACGGGGTCATCAGTCCCTAAACTTACAAACTACTTATGAACTACTTACGAACTAGGACGGCACAAATATCCATGCCCGAGGGGGGTTCGAACCCCCGACCGTAGTGGCCGTGCTGACCGTGACTGGAGCGCCTCAGTCACCTCGGCCACCGCGGCCGGCTGCGGTTGTCTCTCCGCCTTCCTTTCATTTACGAGTAGTAGTACATTCACGATTAGACCAGAGACGAACTTGCTTAGCACCACAGAGCAAGTAAAAATTCGTTTGCAGTATTTCTCTGCAATCATGAAATTTTACTTGCTTTGTCTAGCTAGCACCACTCTTCACAATTTGGCTTAAGACCGCTGCAAGCGCGAGGCCCTCGTGACGGTCCTGTCCAAGTACATTGACAGGGTAAATAATTCAGCATTTGGAATATTTTAATAGAAATTTCTCATTGATCGGTTGTTTCACAAACAAATACAGCATCATTTTAAACAATGAGGTTAACCAGGAACCTAAGAGTAAATTTCTGCGGGTGATACGAGCAGGTATTCGATTGACAAAATGAGTACTATTTGTCCGAATACCGGTTATGCCATGTTTTGAAAGATGTGATTAAGCAGGAACTTACGAGTACAGCTTAAATTGTTGCAAGTGAAACAAGGAGCAATGACATCTACATTCTAGCTTCAAGTGTTTGTAAATCTATCGGACTCAACTGCTGGGCTATTAGTCCGTATCTTACAAACTACTTAAACTAACCTAAGGACAACACAAACACCCATGCACGAGGGGGGACTCGAACTCCCATTGGCGAACGGCCGCGCGCACCGCAGCACGGTTAAGGCGGCCAACCGTCCCGGATTCTGCGGGACAGTCACGCATTTGGACTCATTGTCCCGCATTGGGATAACTACTGAGAATGTCCCGCAAAACGACAAAAGCGTCCCGTATTCCCGCATTCCAGTAATTTTGAAACTGTTGGTCTAAGAGCACAAGCCGAAACTATTTGTGTTCGGCATGCTATGTCATACTACTTGCGAGTTAGCTTAACAATGCATCATATGAAAACTCTTCTTACATTAAATATCAAAGATAAAACACGATACACATAATGTATTTCAAAATGATAAATTCGCTAGGAGTGGAAGTTGTTCTTGTTTTAAGCTGGTACTGCATTTGGTAATAGGCTGACTTATTAAACAATTCGGTTTTTTGTCGTATTTTCTTTGCTTTCTGAAGAACGTTTCAATAAGTATTACGGAATATTGTTCGGTACTCAAGGTGGCATACATTATGTAATATTATCACGTATGTATAAACGTATTTAAAATCCGACATGCAAATACGGCATCAGCATCCATTTTATTTCTTTCAGGAATAATAAGGTGGCGAAATTCTGAAAATGCAACAAAGAAATGGTCTGAGCATTGTATGTAGTACGGCGCAATTAAACTCTGGTCTTCATAGAAAGAACTTCTGTAACAGAGTAGTTCAAATAGATTTTAAAAAGTAGTTTTATTATATTTAATTCGAGTTTATTGAAAAAAAAACAGTACTTTTGACGGAGTAAGTACTTATCAAAGTGCGTGGAGCACGATGCACTAAGTGCTGGAACAAATAAAAGTAGTACAGACAACGAAAGTGATCAGAAAAATGCAACGGAGAAACAATATGTAGAAATTGTTACTCTAAAATTCAAAATGGGACCTTAAAAATATTTACGAACTGTAAATGAAAAAGGTTGAAAATTAAGAATGTTAGATACGTTACTATAAAAGAAAATGAATAGGTCTACTCTGCTCGCCTAAATTTCTTTCCTTCTTGACATCCTCGAAATGTCCCGCATTGAGTTTTGAAAAAGATGGCCGCCTTAAGCACGGTGCCCCAGTGCTCACGGATAATCAGCCCCATTCTTGCTTGTCAAAAGTATTTTTTCGTTTTCTATCAATGATGCTGCGTGCAAAAATCGATATACGGTCGACAGAGCATATTTACGTCAGCGGTAAGTCACGATAACGAAACGCTCGCCTAAGCCAAGGCCTAAGCTTCGGTGAGAAGAAGGCTTACCGTTTACTGCCGGCCGAAGCCTTCTGACTTTAACCGATTTTTAACGACTCAGAATTAGCGATAATTAAGCCACAAGAACGGCGACACACAATACTCGATTTCTAGTCAGCTATTACAAGTACATCAGTTTCTTACCAGACTGGGGGGCTGATTTAGTTTCGCTGCAACAAGCCTCTGATGGGACTTTTCCCCAGTGCTTATCACGACGAAGGTAGACCAGGAAACAGTGTGACGTTAGGTACGTAAGAGTAACACAGCTGACAATAATGAGCAGATCACACAATAGGCTACTATCAACCTGGAAGCGTTGCTTGCAACCAGAAGCCTGTTGTCTCTAACGATTCATATCTACGGAGATGTGGACGTCACGGAGAGAGCTAGAGCACTGTGTAGTACAAGCAGAACAATCCGCCATTTTGAATCCCACATTGAAGGTGCACATTTAAAGGCTACGGCACACTTACGCTTTTTAATATGCTCTTAAGCCCATTAAATATACTTTGCTAGCGCAGAAATATTACAGCACAGTATATTTATTGGCTTACATTTGACTGTAAGAGGCAAGCAACTTGAAGTTAGTGATTAGAGGGATGTTTAGAGATATGATCCATTCACTTGCATTCCATATTAAATGATATGTTGCCGTTTTAAATAAGTACCAAATGTAGCTAAATTCCGTTACAATTATCGTATTTTCTAGTTTAGAAGTAGTACATCCACATACGTTTACGATAACTAAGAGTTGCGTACGAAAACAGTTACGGAATAATGTTAAATTGCGTTACTGTACTTCCCGTATTGCCCTCTTCTAATGTCTCGCATATTTTACACACACCGTATTTCAGGGAAGATTTTACGTCTTTCCTGTTCCCATTCTTTGCGAAGTTCAATTTCTTATTTTTCTTTTTCAGACATCCTCTTCACAGCTTGGCTTAGGCCTACATATTCCAGTGTTGAGTCATATTTAATTTAAAAAATATACTAATGTGAAACACTGCGGTTGGGGGTTCGAATCCCCCCTCGGGCATGGATATTTGTGCCGTCCTAGTTCGTAAGTAGTTCATAAGTAGTTTTAAGTTTAGGGACTGATGACCCCGTAGTTAAGTCCCATAAGCTATACAAACATTTGAACTAATGTGAAATAATATAATTTAAAAACCAATAACTGGGTAAGGTCAGCTGCACTCATGCATCACTTAAAAATACGATTAATAGACCTTAGAATAAGTACCTAGTTGGTCTGAATAATATCAAGAAAAGCAACCTTAAACACACTGTGCGTCGTGATATATTAACAATCAAAATAAACCACTGCTGACAGTTGTAGGCCTATATTTTCTTTACTATCTCTCCGTCAGCATAACTAGTTTAACACAAATAAAAGAACGTTTAATTCTTAACGTTAACAGATAATTACTCGATTTTGGCGTCCATACTTGGCATCTGGAATTTACAAGCCACCTTTTACCCCGATCTGTGTTTCAAGAAATTCGATAAAACTTCTAGCGACCATGTCTGCTATTATTTGAGCAGTTTGGAGATACACAACCAATCATTTCACACTGTGAAAAAAGAAAATCACGAACTGTTGGCTGATTCACTTCGCTGCGCCAGACAAAGCATACAACTGTGTCGTCGGATTGGGATTCAAAATGGCGGATTGTTCAGCTCGGTATATCTAGTGCTTTAGAGAGAGCTACCGCTGTCTGCCTCTGGAATCGCGAGAAGAAGCTAAGGAAGAAGAGATATTGGCTGCATCCTATGTTGCAATCCCGCTCAACAAACGGAATGTTTGTTACTTTTTTCAAAAAGTTCAAATGTTTGTAAATCTATCGGACCAAACTGCGTGGTCATTAGTCCGTAGCTTACAAAGTACTTAAACCTAGGTAAACTAACCTAACGACAAACACACACACCCATGCCCCAGGGAGGACTCGAACCTCCACGGCGAGCAACCGAGCGCTCCGCAGCGAGACGCTTTAGACCGCTCGGCTACTCCACCGCGGCGTTACTTTTTTCTGTGAACTTTGTGAACACGAAGATAAATTCTTCGATTTCACTAGAATGTCTACAAAAAGTTTTGATGAATTGAAAAAAAAAAAAAAAAAAAAAAAAAAAAAAAAGGTAAAGCAGTCAACAATCCGAAGATTGGTTTGAACACCACAGTGCTTTACTAGGCATGGTCGTATTCGGAGGTGGTATGCCGTTGCCTTCCTCCGAACTTCGAACTGACTTACCCAGCCAGTTATAGGGGGACCTACAGTTAAACGTGGGTTCCGAACCACGGTGCTACTCCGTATTTGTCACATCAGCATCACTGCCAGAGGTGAAAGAAGTGGAAAGTGACAGGTAAAAATCCTAGGACCTGGCGCGGATCGAATCCGCGACCTTTGGATTTGTAGTCTGGCACTCTGCCACTGTGCTACCGAGCCGCTCTTTGATGAATTGTTAAAGAAAATTGGAGACAGCTTAAGGGGAATAGACACAGCAATGCGACAATGCATTGGAAATGAAGAAAAACTGCTAGTTACATTAAGGTAACGAAATCCATATCAATGAAAGATGCCTTAATCTCAGCAGTGCACGAGTAACGAAATGGGAAAGAGACACTCAGCTGGCACCGCATCGACGGCTGTCCGGATCCTACGAAGTTGTTAGGCAGTTCGGTCCATAAGCGGCAGAATAATAAACCCCACTGCTATAATTGATCCTCTCAAGAGCCGCATTGACAATTATATTGACCCATCCCCATATCTCGGCCACGTAGTCGAAAATGAACTAAAACTCTCAAATATGTCCGATGATGCAAAGAATACTTTACGTGACAGATGTGTCAGTTTCACAAAAAAAGCTTGTTCATAAACTTCAGAATAGGCTTCCAGATAACTTTGAAGTACTCCAGCAAATATCGTTACTAAGTGTGAAAGAAACATTGAAAACAGTGTCTAACGTCCATCACCTCTTTTCGGAATGACTCAAACTGAGCCCTAATATATTCCTGAATCACGGAAATGTTTATTAGTTCACAGTCAATAACAAAGTCATTCCACTCTAGGTGAAGTTGAACTTATCTTATATGCTGGCTGAAGTCCATTGCGTTGTGAGTTATCTTCGGCATTCACTAAAGAATTTGATTTTACAGGATCTTTTCGTAAAGTAAAACCATCTCAGTTGATATAGAAACGATTTTATTTCCACTTAAACATTGCACCATAAAAAAAATGCAGCAGCAAGCCAACAGAGCTGCTTACAGGTTTCTGGCCACTCACAAACTCTATAACCGACTAACAAACAATGGTTTCTCTCAAACATCTTTCTACATGACTGCGTAATAAGATTGATGACAAAGTTTTGTAATTCACAATTAAACAGTATTCTTTTACATTAAATATGCCAAAATACAGAAATTAAAATATTACATTTAAGCTTTGACTATTTATGTCAATGTATGTACTTGTTTCATGAAATTTGTATTTAAATGTAGTACACAAATTTAACGTCATCCTTTTGACTAGTATTTACAGTGCTCAAATTATTTACATTATGTGTGTTTTCGAAATGCACACATATTTGTTTTGCCAATATTGTGTAGGCGTAATATTATTATGACATGGAATTTTAATGTGTTTCAGTTTGCGGTCAAATTATTTATTAATACGGATTTGTATATGGTTGTCGTAGTTTTGTTAATTTCGAAGATAGTTTCTTAGTGCGAAACGGATTATTAATTTTAGTGCATGAAAAATTATCAGTATTTAATTTAGGATCTAGTGATATATAAAATATGGTCTGCCCTAATTTATTTAAACAAAAGGTATATATGAAATCATGTTGTGCAATAGTTTATAACATGTAGCATTGGTGTTTTTATGCAAATTTGTATCTATATAGGTTCAGCAATTTCCGAAACTAAGTGTAATGCATTTTTAGTGTTTGCAGTTATTATTTACGAAAGTATTAAAAACTGAAAATTACGTAAAAGGACAGTCAAAGTTATATTTAAATCAACGTACTATTTCTTAAAAGCGTTTACTAATAGTGTTAATAGAATTTCAAACAGAAGGCGAAAAAGTAAAATATCATATGTCCGGTAATGAAGTTTTACTTTAGGTGTCAAATATTTCGTGTTTCTATGTTGGCAACTGATTTTTAGGAGTGTTCAACATAGCAGAAACGTTACAAGTGGAACAGCCTATTACTGGTCTGGTATTAGCAATGGGTTTTGAGTAAAATGCCGACAAAATTGAAAACCAGTAATTACATAAAATGGACGAATCAAACATCGACTTCTACATTCTGGCAAGAGGTTAGTCAGTACAGTGATGCAGGAGGAGAAAATCCTTTTTGCGGAGTTAGTCTCACTCGCATTTTTAGTGTTAACTTTACCATACTCCAATGCGGAAGTCGAGAATTTTTAGCCAAGTTAACTTGGTGAAAAACAAACTCAGAAACAGACTTAAAACGAATACACTCTCTGCTATTCTGACTGTAAGGTATGGATTGAGACGCGAACATAAGTGTTGTTTTTCATATGAAATCCCAGAAAAAATACTGAAGCTTGTTGGTACGAATGCTACATACACGAGGGAGACCAGTGAAATCTGCAGCAGCAGTAGCAAAGAAAATGAGGATGAGGACGATGATATTTATTTTTGCTAGGTGAGTGTTTTTCACGATTTTTATGCATAAAACATATAAATTGTAATTTAGCCATTTCTGGCCATTTTTGTTGGACTGTTTTGCCATTTTCTTTGGCTGATAGTTGGCAACAGTGCGCGACACTGCCAGTGTGCGGCCAGCCGTCGATGCGGTGCCAGCTGTGTGTCTCTTTCACATTTCGTTACTCGTGTACTGCTGAGGTTAAGGCATCTTTCACTGATATGGATTTCGATACGGAGAAATTTATTATAAAAATTAGAGAGGGGCCTCCTTTGTGGGACTTGTCATGTGAAGAATACGCTGATAAAAAATGTGAAAAAGAAAATGTGGGAGGAAGTGACTAACTTATGATGTTCGAGGGCAGTGAATGTGCAACTCCACAGGAACAAAACACGCTGTGTAAGTTATTCTATTTTTATTTAATTAACACATAATGTACATAAAACTCAGTGAATATAATCCAACTGCCAAGACAGAGCACCTTCATTCACAACGTAATCAGCAAAAATATTTCTGTAGTGTGAATTCGACCTATGACTGCATATTCCTTGTAGATTATCCTCATGTGTTGGAGGATATGCATACAATGTATCTAAAAATTGTACTCCATCTCTGCTTCGTACATAGTTGTGTAGAACACAACATGCTTTTACAATGTCTACAGCGAAATCAGGGGCCTGTGAAAGATCCTCCACTTATTTGCCATTATCCCGAAAGTGCACGTCTTGCTCGAGAACGACGATAGTTAAATACTTTTTTTCTTTATGTAAAGTCTTAGACCGACGTATGGACACATAATTCTGTGCGACTGCGAAAATGCGTCGTCAGCAACAAATATGTAAGGCACTGGTGTTTTGTTTATTTCTGAAATTGGTTTGTCTTCCGGAACGTCCAAGTTATTACACAGTATTCGCTTATACAACACTGATTGTTGAAATATTGTTGAATCAGCACATTTCCCATAGGATCCCACATCTACAGCGACAAATTTATAGTTTGCATCACAAACAGCCATTAACACAATAGAGAAGTATTTCTTATAGTTAAAAAACATTGATGCACTGTTTGCTGGTTTCACCAATCTCACATGCTTTCCCTCAACAGCGCCGAGACAGTTTGGGAAATTTGCCTTAGTTTGAAAATCTTTCGTTATTTGCAGCCAATCGTTTTTGGTAGGTTCTGGTAAACATTCGTCTTTCAAGATAATCCAGATTGATGAATATACTCTTCTTACAATTGATCTGATTGTTGTTACTCCAAGTCGAAAGGCATGATGCAAATCAACAAACGAATTTCCAGTTGTAAGATATCTGAAAGGGAGGAATTACCTAATCAGTTCACACATCTGGGAAACTGGTTACATTAAAGCGACCTTTACCTGAACAAGATTTCTTGAAACATTTTGCTGACATAAACTAATAAGCAAAATTATTCTAATATTTTAAAAAAAATTAACTTAAATATTGCCATTTTCCACCACATGTGGTGTACGGAAACTCGTTCAACGTATCTCTGCTTGTAATTTCAGTTTAGCAATAGTTGACTTTATTTGTAGTTAAAATAACATTTCATTATTATAGGTATGGGATTGCAGAAGAAATGGCGTAAGATTAAAGATTCGTACAACCGAGAAAAGAGAAGGTTAGCCGGTAAAAGTGGTTATGCTGCTTACAAGGAAGACGCCATATCTCTATTTCAATCTACTGTCATTTCTGAATAATACCTCTCCACCGCCCCATACGCACAGCAGCGTATCGCCAGAAAATGCTGAGATTCCCGCCTCACAAGAGAGTGAAGTTGCAACTGAACCATACACAGCTAGGGTTCTGGGCAAGAAAAGTAAGGCGCAAGATGAAATAGGCAAACAATTGATAAATGTGTTGCAAAAATCTGCAGAAGCAAGACAGCAACTAAATAAAGAAATGATGGCAGACGAGGACAGACTCTTTCTATTATCTTGGTCTCTGAATTCAAGAAAATACCTCAGCACCTGAAGTTTTCTGTGAAACTACGGATCTTGAGTGTTATTGAAGATGCTCTGCGGGATCCTAGTTATCCAAACACTTCTTCCTACGAATATCATCCACAGTACATTTTTCACCCATCGCAATCATCGGAATACTCAGAACGCCAACCTGTAGCTACTTCGCTACCTTTTCAGGCAATCGAATATAACCACCAAAGCTACTCTTCACAACCTGGTTGTTCTTCTTCACAACGAAATAATAGTGCTCAGTCTCCACAAGAAAACATAGATGATGGCAGTGTTGATAACAGTGTATCGTCACCACTACTCTGTTGTTTCTACGAATCAGATTAATTTTCCGAAGTGACATTGGTAATAATTATATTTTTGATTAAATTGTATTTTAATAAAACTTACCTTAATGTAACTAGCAGTTTTTCTTCATTTCCAATGCATTGTCGCATTGCTGTGTCTATTCCCCTTATGCTGTCTCCAATTTTCTTCTATAATTCATCAAAACTTTTTGTAGACATTCTAGTGAAATTGAAGAATTTATCTTCGTGTTCACGAAGTTCACAGAAAAAAGTAACAAACATTCCATTTGTTGAGCGGGATTGCAACATATGCTTCTTTTAAACGAGACTGCAAGATCCTCGGCCCATATGTCTGTCGTGACTAAACTCTTAAGAGGGAAAAAGGGAGAATATTGTATGAAACGTAAGGGCTCTTACACAAATGAAATTACTATGATAAAAATAAATTTATTGAATTATCAACATTAACAATTTCAACTGTAAATTTAAAATAAATGATCTTCGTTGAGACCGAATTATACAGAGACATCAAAACAGAAATGTTTATACTACATGATAAATTGATGCGTAAGTTCGCAGCGTTTTTGTTTTGCGTGCTCTTATTCTGTTTCTATGGGTTTATTTATCGATTGTCATTTTTATTTGCAGTTCGCTGTTGCAATCTGAGTTTACATATCGCCAACGACAAAAAAGTGACGCAAGTGGTAAGCTAGTTTCAACTAGGTTACAAAAAAAAGGGGGGGCTGATAATATAGAGAAGCTACTGAGATATTTTTGATACTTCATCAGAAGAACCCCAAGAGCTCCATGGGAAATACCTAGAGTGTTCCAATCGAAATAATGAATTAAAGGACCTTAATTAATCAATTATTAATTGTTTAGCTGGTTGAAATAAAGTATAATATTACTATCAAATAATCTTTAGATGTTCAGTTTTGAATAAAAGAATCTTCAAGTTCATGAAGGGAAAAAAAAACCGTAGGAACTTATGCACCAACCTAAAGCTTGGATTATACATGCTATTGATTTTTAACTTCAAAATAATTTGCAAGAGAAGGCATGAACTTGACCTTTTCCGAATTTTGACTGGTGGCCACGAAATTTTAAATATAAAGCTATTTAATTAGGCCTTTGTTTATTTGTAAGTAGGTCCCAAGTGTCTGTGACCCACTCTACATTGAAGTTCGTGCACCATGGCAGCACAGCAAGCCTCCAGCAGAACCAAAAAACGGCGCAGAGTATGAGAAAGTGGAGCATCATGTGGGAAATGGTGCAGCCATTGGTATTAGCCTGACATATTGCTGGATCCAATGACAGTTTGCGGCACAACACACCCCCCGAATAAAGAACTATGTCTCTTCACTGTGGCTCTTCTAGGGATGGGCTTTGGTGTCCTGCCACGTGAACTTCAATTGTATCGGGACTACAGACATGTTATTGCAAACAAACAAAAAAATTTATTAAAACTTTACATCTTATTCTTGTATAGATGTACAAGACTTGTGGCAGGATCCTCTGCAGTCATGCCGTAAGCTTTTGTTGTTACGATAATTACAAGTGAATGTTGATACAAACAGTACAGAATTATGATTAACATCACCCTGCCTTTGTCACTCCACAACGACTTTTGCATTTGAGGCTGTTGAAAATGATGCATTTGTTACAACTTCATCAGAATAGTGCCTACGGGAATAAATGAAGCACGAAACTGTCCACACTCGTAGTTCATGCTTTTCGTTCAACAACTCAGCAGCTGGCTGTGATGTGAGATTCAGTCGATGTCCAGTTTCTTGAAGCTTCCTTCCACACCAAAGAGTTCACCGGCGCTGACTGACTTCCCCGCTCGCTTAGACTCGTCAGATTTCCACTTCTCAGTTTCTATGTACCAGTCGCGGTTTGCCTCAACCTTGGCTTTCAGCACCTCTGTGAAAAGAAAGCACATTTTTAGCATAATTTCGTTCTCTAATAAGGAACCCCTTGAGTGCGAGATCGCCAGTTCGACTCTGGTAAGACTCATTTGAAAGTGTTAACAGCTGCTGGATGTTAAGAAAAATATTTACTGCAAATTGTGAAACATCATTTTATATATATTAAAAATTGTTAATGGAAATTAGCAAAGAAGAACTAGAGTCAATATTAATAAACTTCAGAGAAACTTTAGAATTAACTCATGTAAAAAAAAAAAAAAAAAAAAAAAAAAAAAAAAAAAAAAAAAAAAAAAAAACGAGACAGCTCATCACTTCTAACTACTCGAGAAGACAAGACTGACTGCTAATTAACAAGCAAAGATACTGCTCTTCCACTTTTTTCCAGTGATCTCTATACAAACTGGATGTATAACTCTGGTGTCAGAGCATTGAATTGCAGCGTGCCTGCACATTCATATGTTTTGCACACGATTTCGCATTGTCCGCCATGTTTAAATTTGGCAAACGAGTTTCTATCAGTTATTACGTGACTAAGAATTGGTTGCTTACCTCTTGACGTGGAATATAATTCAATTTTCGATGTTGTAGGCTGATATGGGAACGGAATCGAAACATATTTTCTTCTCTTTTTCTTTAAATGCTTCTTAGCAGCCATGTTTGAATTTGGCAAGAAACTAAATATGAATATCTATGAGTGGCACGCTAATAAAACTGAAGTTCAACATCCATAGAGTATAGAGATCAATGCTTTTTTCTTTTAGTTCCACAGATGATTTTTTTTTTCTTCACAACATTAATTAATAATTGTCTATTATTATTATTACTATTATTTTTTGCTCTTTTTTAATAATAAAACATGAAATTAAATGAAATTAAAATAGAAATTCACTTCTTACTATTCTGATACCCCAACACTCCATCCCTGGTAACAGCACAAAATGTATCACCATGTGCGTCAGAAGGGCGACAGTAATTAAGTGTAGAGGTCAACCTTCTGTCACACGTCACAAAATGAACATTGTCGGCATCAAACTAATGTTCAAAACAAACCATTAACGTACACCATCAACACCGAATGAAAGATGGCGTGCTACAGTGATCATAATGATTCGTACTCGGGATTTACAATGAGTGTAGGTTGCTCAGCTTGGTATCCACTCTTCATTAATCCAGAATCACAATGCCGTTACGGGGTGACGGTCAAAATAACGTGCTTTTGCTTGATTCCTGATCTGCGTATCAAAATCATACTATATTAGATCAAACTAGCTCCCCTGAAAAGCGTGTGACATTACAGTTTTTACCATCTGGAACCACTGGATAAATTCAACATTTGAATGTCATCTGTCTTGACGCCAGTGTACAACTATGTCTCTGGCAAGTGAAATTACATACCACCGGGGCTACCTAATTTTATTTTGGAGTACTGAAAAACAAGGAAGCTCGTATTAAAATACGATGCTACGCATTTGACGACTTCCGAAGCAACGTACCGGACAGCCCAATTTAAGTTCGTTGGGACAGCTATTCTTAGATACCAAAGATAATCCATATTCATCGAAACCAGTAGCCTAAGATATTACTGTGTTGACATCTAGGAAACTATGGCTCTATTCTGCCCAAATAAAATCAAAGCCACAACACACAGAATATGTTCCTAAATTAATCAGCAAATAATAAAACCTGACGTCACTAATTAAAACGGAAGAAAAGGTCACTGCTTTTCATAGAAGAAATTACTGAAATGGGTCTATAAATACCCTTTAGTCACTTCTGTCTTCTCGTTTAGCTAGTGGCTCGAAAACTCTCTTAAAGCAAAAACACCTCACTTTCCTCCGAATTAGATAACAATCTTTGTCTTCAAAGCGAATTACCCTCCTACGATCACTGAAGGCAACCTATATATGTTGTTCAATTGAGATGCTTCACCAATGCCGATTCTCTCTATCATTGTGTTGTTTAACTCTTACTTTAACATTTCTTCCCATTTTCCACATATTCATAATTTCACAGTCTTCAGAAGTAATTAGTTTATTATTCCTAATCCAGTTCTCCCATGTGTCATTCTTATATACTACTGGCCATTAAAAGTGCTACACCAAGAAGAAATGCAGATGATAAACGGGTATTCATTGGACAAATATATTATACTAGAACTGTCAGTGATTACATTTTCACGCAATTTGGGTGCATAGATCCTGAGAAATCAGTATCACCTCTGGCCGTAATAACGGCCTTGATACGCCTGGGCATTGAGTCAGACAGAGCTTGGATGGCGTGCACAGGTATAGATGCCCATGCAGCTTCAACTCGATACCACAGTTCATCAAGAGTAGTGACGCGTATTGTGACGAGCCAAATGCTCGGCCACCATTGACCAAACGAATTCAGTTGCTGAGAGATCTGGAGAATGTGCTGGCCAGGGCAGCACTCGAACATTTTCCGTATCCAGAAAGGACCATACAGGACCTGCAACATGCAGTCGTGCAATACCTGCTGAAATGTAGGGTTTCGCAGGGATCGAATGAGGGGTAGATCCACTGGTCGTAACACATCTGAAATGTAACGGCCACTGTTCAAAGTGCCGTCGATGCGAACAAGAGGTGACCGAGACGTGTAACCAATGGCACCCCATACTATCACGCCGGGTGATGCGCCAATATGTCGATGACTAATACACGCTTCCAATGTGCGTTCACCACGATGTCGCCAAACACGGATGCGACCATCATGATGCTGTAAACAGAACCTGGATTCATCCCAAAGAATGACTTTTTGCTATTCCTGCACCCAGGTTAGTCGTTACGTATACCATCGCAGGCGCACCTGTCTGTGATGCAGCCTCGTGGGTAACCACAGCCACGGTCTCCGAGCTGATAGTCCATGCTGATGCAAACGTCGTCGAACTGTTCGTGCAGATGGTTGTTGTTTTGCAAACGTTCCCATCTGTTGACTCAGGGATTGAGACGTGGCTGCACGATCCGTTACAGCCATGCGGATAAGATGCCTGTCATCTCGACTGCTAGTGATACGCGGCCGTATTGCCCCCCCCCCCCCCCCCCCCCCGAACCTATCGATTCCATATTCCTGCTAACAGTCATTGGATCGCGACCAATACGAGCAGTAATGTTGCGATACGATAAACTGTAATCGCGATAGGCTACAATCCGATCCTTATCAAAGTCAGAAACGAGCCATCGGAACAACGTTTCACCAGGCAACGCCGGTCAACTGCTGTTTGTGTATGAGAAATCGGTTGGAAACTTTCACGTAAGCACGTTGTAGGTGTCACCACCGGCGCCAACTTTGTGTGAATGCCGTGAAAAGCTAATCATCTTCTTCCCGTCGGTTAAATTTCGTTTATATAGTACGTCCTCTTCGTGATGTAGCAATTTTAATGGTCAGGAGTGTATTTCAGTCACTGCTCTAGTTTTATGTTGTTTACCCATTTGTTGTTAAATAATCTCCCTAGTTTATATGAGATGGTGTCCCATGATGGCATAAGTCTATATTACTGCGAGATTTTCTTGGTTTATTGATTTCTGTGCCCTATCGCCTTATCAAACCAATCTATTAAACTCGCATCAGTATCATTTTTACCGCTATCTGCCCTAGCGTTTTCATTTCATCTTTCTTGTTTACAGAGGTTACCGGTATCGATTTGTTTCAGGTGTCGTCGAATTGGTCATTTTAATAGAAGTAAGCAAACGGAAAACTGATGTTCTAAATTTAACCTTTAAGAAATCTTTCACGCAGGAGGACCGCAGATGTATCATCATTTGATCAACGCACTAACTCGCAAATGGAGGATATAGTAATAGATTTTTCCGTTGTAGTGAAGCAGCTGAGAGAGGTGAATACAGAAACAGTCCCCTGGTCCGGATGAAATACCAGTTCGGTTTTACAAAGAGTATTCTGAGGCAATGGCCCCTTACTTGGCTTGCATTTATCGCGAATTCTTAATTCAGCGTAAAATTCCTACTAACTGGGAAAAAGCGTAGGTGACTCCCGTTTATAAGAAAGGTAAAATAACTGATCGACATAATTACAGGCCAATATGTTTGACGTCAGTTTCTTGTACAATTTTGGAGCACATTCTCAGTTCGAATATAGTAAATTTTCTGGAGACGGATAAGTTTCGTTCTATGAATAAGCACGGGTTTAGGAAACATCATTCATGTGAAACTCAGCTTGCCCTTTTCTCACATGAAATCTTGTGAGACATGTATAAAGGGCAACAGGTAGATTGTGTTTTTCTCGATTTCAAAAAGCATTTGACGCGGTGGCACACTGCAGATTGCTAACGAAGATACGAGCATATGGAATATTTCACAGATTTGTGACTGTCTGGAAGGCTTCCTAAGTAATAGAACACAATACGTTGTTCTCGAAGGCAAGTGTTCATCAGGGACGAGTGTATCGTCAGGCGTGCCCCAGGGGAGTGTGATAGGACCGCTATTATTTTCTATCTATATAAATGATCTGATTGACAGAGTAAGTTGTAATTTGCGGCTGTTTTCTGATGATGCTGAGGTGTATGGGAGGGTGTCGTCTTTAACTGACTGTAATAACATACAGGATGACTTAGACAAAATTTCTAGTTGGTGCGAAGAATGGCAACTAGCTCTCAATGTAGAAAAATGTAAGGTGATGCGCATGAGTAGGAACGACAATCCTATAATGTTCGAATACAGCATTAGTAGTGAGTTTCTTGATGCTGTCGCGACGTTCAAATATCTAGGCATAGCATTACAGAGCGATATGAAATGGAACGAACATGTAAGGACAGTTGTGAGTAAGGCGGACAGCCAACTTCGGTTTATTGGGAGAATTTTGGGAAGATGTACTTCATCTGTAAAAGGAGACCGCGTATAAAAGGCTTGTACGAGCACGTCTTACTCAAGTGTTTGGGACCCGCAATAGATCAGTTTAAAGGAAGACATGGAAGCAGTTCAGAGGCGAACAGCTAGGTTCGTTACTGGTAAATTCGACCAATGCGCGAGTGGCACGGAAATGCTCCGGGAACACGAATGGGGATCGCTGGAGGAAAGACGACGTTCTTTTCGAGAAATTTTGTTGAGGAAATTTAGAGGGCCGGAATCTGAAGCGAGTGTGGAACGATCTTCCTATCGCGTAATGATAACAAAGACAACATATGAGAAATTAAAGCTCCCACGGAGGCATATAGATATTCTTTTTCCCTTCGTTCTATTTGGGAGTGGAATAGAAATGCCTAGCAGGACGTCCTACCCGGCTTGTAACTCCCGAGTTCACTTTCATGCTAGGCACCGTGGCTCAGCGCGCCAGGTCAGAGAACTGAACACCCTCTGTAATAAAAGATCACATCTAACAACAACGAACAAACACGATCAAAGACCGCCGCAAAGAGTAGAACTCCCATAGAGGAAAAAAGAAAAGGGTTCGATTCCCGGCAGAGGACCGGGTGTTGTTTGTTGTTCTAACTATCATCATCTCGTCATCATCGGCACGCAAATCGCCCAAGCGGAATCAATCAAAAAGACTTGCTCTACCGCAGCTGAACAATCCCGATTGGGATCTCCCGGCCAAAAATGCCACAGTATCATTTCATTTACTATTATTATTATTAATATTATTCTTTTTTCATCCCACAGAAGGTTCATTTCTCCACCTCTCAGACACTCATTATCGATCGCCCTTTTGAGTCATAAGGTGATTCATTAACAGCTAATATTTTTCCTGTCATGATTTTTAACACAACAATCTCAATTAATAAATCACTTTCCGGAGACATATACTGAGAGAAGAATTTGACAAAGCACTAAAAGATTTGAGTAGGAACAAGGCCCCTGGAGTGGATTATGTTCCGTCTGAACTGCTATTATCTTTAGGAGAGTCAGTCATGAAGAACTTGATCCACCTGATACCCAAGACGTACGAGACAGGAGAAATACCCACAGACTTCAAAAAGAATATAGTGATTCGAATTCCTAAGAAAGCATGTGCAGACAAATCTGAAGATTATAGAACTATGAGTTTAAGAAGTCAGGGTTGCAAAATACTTACACGAATTATTTACAGACGAATGGAAAAATTGGTGGAATGTGGCCTTGGGGAAGATCAGTTTCGATTTAGGAGAAGTGTAGGAACACGTGAGGCAATACAATACGACTTATCTTAGAATATAGATTAAGGAAAGGGAAACCCAAGTTTTTAGCATTTGTGGATATGGAGAAAGCTTTTCCCAATGTTGACTGGAATACACTCTCAAATTCTGAAGATAGCAGCGGTAACATGTAAAGAGTTATACTGAACTTGTACAAAAAACCAGACAGCAATTATTAGAGTGTAAGGGCATGAAAGGGTCGCATTGGTTGGGAAGGGAGTAAGATAGGGTTGTAGTCTTTCCCCAATGTTGTTCAATCTGTATATTGAGCAAGCTGTGATGGAATGGAAGGAGAGGGAATTAAAGTCCAGGGGGAGGGAATAAAAACCACGCGGTTTGCGGACGACATAGTAATTCTGTCAGAAAGAGCTAAAGACCTGGAAGAGCATTCAAACAGAAACGACAGTGTCTTGAAAGGAAGATATAAGATGAACATTAACAAGAGTAAAACGAGGATAATTGAAGGTAGTGTTAGAAAATCAGGCGCTACTGAAGGAATTAAATTGGTAATGAGACAATAAAAATAGTAGATGAGTTTTGTTACTTGGGTAGCAAGATAACTTCTGATGGCTGAAATAAAGAAGATACAACATGCAGAATAGCTATGGGAAGAAAAGCGTTTCTGAAGAAGCGAATTTTGTTGACTTACATTATTAGTTTAAATGTTAGGGAGTCCTTTCTGAAAGCATTTTTCTGGAGTGTAATATCGCATTGGAGTGAAACGTGGACAATAAGGAGTTCAGACAAAAAGACGATAGAAGCTTTAGAAATGAGGTGCTACAGACTAATGATGAAGATTAGATGGGTAGCTGACGTAACTAATGAGGTGCTGAACAGGATTGGGGAGAAAAGGAATTCCTGACATATCCTGACTAAGAAAAAGGATAGGCTGGTGGAACACATTCTGAGACATCAAGGAATCGTCAATTTAGCATTAGAAGGAAGTGTGTTGGGTAAAAATCGTAGCGAGTGACCGAGGAACGAATACCGTAAGCATATTCAATAGTATGTAGGTTACCGTTCGTATTCTCAGATGAAGAGGCTTGTGCAGGACAGGGTAGCGTGGAGAGCTGAAGGCCACAATAACAATAATTTTGTCTCGATATATCAAAGATATTAAATAGAAGGAAATGCACTGAATTAATATTTCTGTTGCGTTCGGGATTTGGAACCAGGACATCCTGCTTACTAGGCATACGTATTGCATATAGGAAGAAAGGCAGAATTGAAATTTGTGTTGTGGAAGGAGTCGTGTTTTAAGTAGTCCGTGCAGTCGCGGTATTTATAAGCCCGCTGTGGCTGAATGGTTAAAGTGTCTGCCTAGTAAGCAGGAATTCCGTGCTTCTAACCCCGGCAGCAACACAAATATTAATTGAATGCGTCTCCTATTCAACATCACTTTCAAACGAGCCTTATTGGAGACTGCATTTGCGATCTCGCATTGAAGAGGTTCATTGAAAAGCACTCTTGTATTACTCACGTGACAGTTCGGCCATGCTGGCCTCTTCGCCTCCGAAGTCCTTGGGAAGAATACTTCTCGGTATTCGTGAGTACAGAGGTTCCAGGTCGGTGGAGTAAAAGTGCATCTGAAAGAAATATTACTGAGTTAAGAAAAACGAACTACTGTAAATTATAGTCTAGAATGGATATCTAGTTTCCTTTTTGTCTTACGTGGTCCATCAGCTCTTTTTTCATCAGAGGCTTTACGACACCCATAACTTTGTCCGCGACAGCACTCATGTTGATGGTGTTGACGCTCTTCATTCTGATCCGGA
This sequence comes from Locusta migratoria, assembly GCA_026315105.1. Classification (NCBI taxonomy): domain Eukaryota; kingdom Metazoa; phylum Arthropoda; class Insecta; order Orthoptera; family Acrididae; genus Locusta; species Locusta migratoria. The sequence continues at coordinate 195,177,057 of CM048751.1, forward strand.
GACCTTCCTGAAATTCAAAATGGAGAGACTTTACAATTTTGCTTTTCTCAGTTCAAACTTGCAGCAACATCTGCCAGAACTCGTAAACTACAGGGTGTCTCAGGAAACACGAAAACTGAATTTCGGAAACCGTTTTTCGCTGTCGTGTGTACATGTCAGGGCCAGATACGGTTTTGCTGGATCGATTGAAAACGGCATATGGAAATTATCTGCTCGGATTTCTGATTTAGACCAGTGGCTGTTCCCTTTCAGTTCAATATTATCACATTATTTTCAGAAATAAAGAGGATGTATGTATGACAAGTGATGAATTATTTCTTAAGTTCTATTGTTAGGTTCTTGCTTCACCACGACCTCGGAAGTCCCGACAAATACGGAAAAATGGATAAATATGCGACAAGTAAGAATATGAATGTCATTTCTGGTCCCAGAATCTGTTACATACAGGAAACTGAGAAAAAAATTAACGCTTCCCAGGGTTCGAACCAACGATCACTGCATTTAAAATACTACTCTCCGTTAATCACCCGGCCATAATCCATACTAAACATCGCTAATGAATAGCTTTAGTCATTGGACAATTGTGACTACTTTTACAATCTGTGACAGGTTTTACAGCCACTGTGTCTGTCATTGATTGGCGTTTAATTGTAAGAAACGCTGCCGAGGGTGACGTGGCTTTGATAAATCCATTAAAAAACGCTCTGGTGCAGCTTTTTTGAGAAGGAAAGCAGACAACAGTGAAGGTTCGTTCAAGAAGCTGCCAGTTCCAGCAAATTGCGCATGGGAAGAGCTGTCATCGAGAACCAGTAGCAGCTCTGCGCATGCGGAGTTTGCTGGAGTCTGGTAACTGGCAGCTGTTTGAACGAAGCCTGGGTGTCTACTGCTGCTGAAGCAGAGCTGCCGCCTAGCGGCTGATCACGCAATTAATGTGCACCGATTGTTCCTTTAATACGTGATCTGTGGTGCACTAATTGAAGAGAAGGATGATTAGCTGCAGGCGAGTCTTCAAGGTCGTAGAAGACAAGGATCTTTTGTGTTATTTTATGACAAGTTTATGGCCCACTTTAGGTTACGGTAGTAACACTAAAAGTGGGCCTTTGCGATCGTCTTTTGACAGCTCGAAATTTAAATGAAAATAACGGATTAACTATTCATCTGACACGAAAATTGAATAACCTAATTTGTAGAGGAGGAAATTCTCTACAACTTTGCTCTCTGTGTTTTTCTTTTTTTCATATCTCGTAGCGTTTCAAAGATATTTGCAAAAATAACGGCGATTTTGGGATGTCTGTCTGTCTGTCTGTTTGTCCGTCCGTAACGTGTTCCCTGTTTTTAAGACGAACCGTTCAACCAAATTTTACAGCCATGATTGTAGGCCTCCAGAGACCAGAACCTCTCTTTTTCAAATTTTTCGGACAAAAAATACGGTAGTAATAAAAAAAAGCCGTGTGTAATATCATTGTAATTGCAACCGAACCATTCATCTGACACAAAAATCGGATAACCTAAATGGTAGAGGAGAAAATTCTCTACAACTTAGCTCCCTTACGTTTTTTATATATATTTTTTTTTTTCATATCTCGTATCGTTTGAGACATATTTGCAAAAATAATGGAGATTTGACACCCTCCACTGAATTAACGAAAACCAGCCGTTCGGAGATGTCACGTAACATTCCTCGCCCAGAACTCTGTCTGGCATCTTGCGTTACGTATTTGATAATTTTCTTATTGTAACTTACACGTTGTCATTTCAAAGCAATGACGAACTTAAGAATTAACAAAAACACATGGTTCTTCGTACGATAATCTAGTATCTACAAATGCCATATTAGCATCAGTTAACAACGCCCGTGAATAGTATGAGATTAAAAAACGCATCTTCTGATTGACAGCCGTAGCGTAGTGGGGTAAAGCGTTAGACCATGACGCTAAAGGTCGGTGGTTCGAAACCCGCCACTACCTGAATTTTTTTTCCTAAAAGGGATTCAGACACTCTTATTAAATTTTAATTATTTAGATTATTATTTTGGTCCAAAATGTTTGCACAAACTTATAAAACTACAAATCTAAAGTGGGCCGTAAAACACGTCAGTGCGATTTTTTGTTTAGAGTCTAAATGTGTTAGTCTCGCGACACCCCAGGATGTCGCAACACCCAGTTTGGAAAGCTCTGATCTAGAGTAATGATGTGCGAGTTAATATGAAGGAACCGTATGGTGGCGAGCCTGGTGCGGCAGCGGGTGCTCACCTGCACGTAGACCATGTACTTGCGCAGCACGGTGAAGTTGCACCTGGCCAGGTGGCCCATGGTGAGGCCGGCGGTGTCGTAGATGAAGTGGTAGCCGGGCACGGTGCCGTCCTCCCGGAGGCTGGCGTCCATGGCCAGCAGGAACACCTTGGTGGCGTCCGCGTGGTTGAACTTCTGCGGGTCCGCGTCCGCCAGCTTCACCACGATCACCTTGTTGCCGTCGGGGTCCCTCTTCGGGAGTGACGCGATGTGCCTGCACGGACAAAGTCCTCAATTAGGGCTTACAACACATTACCCCACCTACATCTTCTATCTAAAAGGTAAAGCAGTCAACAATCCGAAGATTGGTTTGAACACCACAGTGCTTTACTAGGCGTGGTCCTGTTTGGAGGTGGTATGCCGTTGCCTTCCTGACTTACCAAGCCAGTTATAGGGGGACCTACAGTTTAATGTGGGTTTCGAACCACGGTGCTACTCGGTATTTTTCACATGAGCAGTACTGCCGGAGGTGAAAGAAGTGGACAGTGACAGATAAAAATCCTAGGACCTGGCGGAGATCGAACCCGCGACCTATGGATTTGTAGTCTGGCACTCTATCACTGTGCAACCGAATATCTATAAATGTGAATGTCTGTTCGGTGTACGTTTATAAAGAGTTAAAAATTTGTACTGTCACTAATGTCTACCCTCGCAAGGGTTTAGGCACGGTTTTATGGCGATCGGGTATATATATATATATATATATATATATATATATATATATATATATCAAGGCCTGTTCGGTGTACGCTTATCACGTCCGAACGACAAGACGCAGAGACTTAAATATTTATACAGTTACTAATTTATACCTGAGGAAGGTTTTAGGCACCTGATAGATATTTAGTAATTTGAAGAATATAACGCGAAATGCGGAACAATAATTACTCTTTGAAAATTACATTTACTCTTTGAAAATGGTTTTATTGGTTGCATTGTTGCTTGAGGGTGGATTATGATAAAAGGGTGGAGTATATTGGGATGGAAAGTTATCGGTGTATATAAAGTTCTACGTGTGTGTGTGTGTTAATATTTCGCTCTGCAGTGAAAACTACAGAGCGCAAACGAATGGTCTGTGTGTAATTGTTGTCCGAAGTCTCCCGTTGTACACCATAGCAGTTCCATGCCGATAGCTATAAGCGGGTGGAAGATATGGTGGTTGAAAGTCGTCAAATTGTAAAAGGCGAAGGCCAGCGATGACGTTTGCGACTCTATAGTAAGGAAGTTACATACAGCGAAGCCGACCGCGGTGGCCGAGGTGACTGAGGCGCTCCAGTCACGGTCAGCACGGCCACTACGATCGGGGGTTCGAATCCACCCTCGGGCATGGATATTTGTGCCGTCATTAGTATTAGCTAGTTCATAAGTAGTTTGTAAGTTTAGGGTCTGATGACCCCGTAGTTAAGTCCCATAAGCTTAACAAACATTTGAACATACAGCGAAACGTAATGCCACAGACCATATCTTTGGTCTATGCGTGGTACAGTGAACCCAAAAAATCTCTATATTTACGCTCCAAACAATACTACAAATAACGTAGTTTACCAGATTGCCCTAAAATGAAATTAAAATGAATTTGGACATTGAGATATTGCAACACAGGCTATAAGGAATAATGTATGTATTATTTATTGTAAATCATTAAGCACTTTAATATTTTTTTATTTGAATATTGATTAAAAATGTTTGTTTCTAAAGAAGGTATTGTATTTCATTTCATCCTTCAAAACCAGTCTCATAGGATACTACTGAAAGATAGATTATCTATCATAATCAACCAACACGTGAGTGGAGCCGTGAGTTTAAGCTGGTAAACAATAACAATGAAGAGGTAGCAGACGTTAATGTACGAGGGGCGTTTGAAAAGTGCACGAAAAAAAAAAATACTAACCTATTTGGGGAAAACCATTTTTATTTCTTCACTACATACATACTCCGCAATCCACCTTAAGGTCCATGGGGGAGGGTGCACTGTGCCACTACTAGGCATTTCCTTTCCTATTTCACTCCCAAATAGAATGAGGAAAAAGAGGCCTATATGCCTCCATACTAGCCCTAATTTCTCTTATCTTGTCTTTGTGATCATTATGCGAAATGTAAGTAGGCGGCCGAAAGATCGTTCTACACTCAGCTTCAAATTCCGACCCTCTAAATTCCCTCAACAGAATATCTCGAAAGGAATTTCTGTCTTTCCTCCAGCGATCACAATTTGATTTCCCGGAACATTTTCGTGACACTCGCGCGTTGGTCGAACCTACCAGCAACAAACCTAGCTGCTCGACTCTGTACTGCTTCTATGTCTTCCTTTAAACTGATATGCTGCAGGTCCCAAACACTTGAGCAATACTCAAGACGTGGTCGTACAAGGCTTTTATACGCGGTCTCCTTTACAGATGAAGTACATCTTTCTAAAATTCTCCCAATAAACCGAAGTCGGCTGTCCTCCTTACCCATAACTGTCCTTACATGTTAGTTCCATCTCATATTGCTCTGCTATGCTACGCCTATATATTTGAACGACCCGACTGCATCAAGAAGCTCACTACTAGTGCTGTATTTGAACATTATGGGGTTGTGTTTCCATCTGATGCGCATCACCTTACATTTAGAGCTAGGTGCCGTTCTTAACACCAACTAGAAATTTTGTCTAAGTCATCTTGTAAGCTATTACAGTCAGTTAGATACTTCACCCTCCCATACACCACAGCATCATCAGCAAACAGCTGCAAATTACAAGTTACTCTGTCCATCAGATCATTTATAGGAATAGAAAATAATAGCGGTCCTATCACACTCCCCTGGGGCACGCCTGACGATACACTCTTCTCTGATGAACACTCGCCGTCGAGAACAACGTACTACGTTCTGTTACTTAGGAAGTCTTCCCAGTGGCGGACTAGGGTGTCGGACGCCCGGGGCGGCGTCAAGACAAAATGAGGGCCCCCTTTCACTTGCAAATGCATGTAGGCCTATAACTATAAGAAAGTAACATTTTGAGGTTTGGAGGTCTCCAGCAGTCTGCAGTGAAGCACCGCGTCAAACGCCTTTTTGAAATCGAGAAATACACAATCTGTCTGTTGCACTTCATCCAAGGCTCGCAAGATGTCATGTGAAAAAATGGCAAGTTGAGTTTCACATGAACGATGTTCCCTAAACCCGTGCTGATTCACAGGAAGAAACTTTTCCGTCTCAAGGAAAGTTACTATATTCGAACTGAGAATAAACTGGAGACAACTGCGCTTTTTTTTTCAATCATTATTTATCGACGTGGTCTCCTTTTAGACTTATACACTTCGCCCAACGCTGTTCTAATTTTATTCCTTCCAAATAATAGGAATTGTCCAAACCTGTAAAATAGATATTACTTTCTGCAATCACCTCTTCGTTTGAATGAAATCTTCGTCCCGCCAGCCATTCTTCAAATTGGGGAACTAATAAGAGTCCGAGGGAGCCAAGTCTTGAGATTAAGGGGGATGTGAAATGAGTCGTAATCCTATCTATACCGCGCATCACTTGAGAACGGCTTCACCGATTTGGCTGATCTTTTATTTGTTATGTTCGTAATTCTCAGGACAAGGTTTGTATGAAAGAAAATTATTGGAAAATCTTCCGGAAACATAATTCAAGAAAAACTGAAAGTACGATTCCAGCTCGAATCATTTTCTAGCTTCTCCAACAATCAGCTTATTCATTCGCTACTCGCCTAGCGACCACGGTGTAATGGAGCGAACAGATATGCCAAGGAGGTTATAAAAAGGGAGATGGCGTTATGCACACAAGGGACTGGCCCGTGCCTCTCGTCCTGTGGGACCTCCAAATCTCAAAAAAATGTTCAAATGTTTGTATAGCTTATGGGACTTAACTACGGGGTCATCAGTCCCTAAACTTACAAACTACTTATGAACTAGCTAATACTAAGGATGGCACAAATATCCATGCCCAAGGGGGGATTCGAACCCCTGACCGTAGTAGCCGTGCAGACCGTGACTGGAGCGCCTTAGTCCCCTCGGCCACCGCGGCCGGCTCCATATCTCAAAAGTTACTGTTTTACAGTAATAAAATTCCAAGTGGAAGGGAGGGGGAGGCCTCATTTTGTTTCGCAGCGGCCACTGACAACCAGTCAGATTTAACATGAAATTTTGTTTCTTTAGAAGCCACTCCGTATTATTCTTACCTCCATGGTGTTATCGGTGGTGACATGTCTTTGGGGCATTGCAAAGATAGAACTGATGTCAGTTCGTGGTATATTTTAGTATTACAAACAAATAGAGTATGGATCGGGTTTATTTTCTTAGAACAATGTCTTCACTGCGGCGTCGTATATCGATCGACGTACGCGCAACGCAATCCTACTATGTGATCACCGCCGCGGTGCAATAGCCGAGCGGTCTAAAGCGCTTCGCTGCGGAGCGCGCGGTTGCTCGCCGTCGGAGGTTCGAGTGTGTGTGTGTTGTCCTTAGGTTAGTTTAACTTAGGTTAAGTAGTTTGTAAGCTACGGACTGATGACCACGCAGTTTGGTCCGATAGATTTACAAACATTTCACATATTTTGTATGTGATCCCGTTCGTTTTGCATTCGCAATGACGATTAATAAAGCGCGAGGCCAGTCGTTGGAGGTTTGTGGAATGAATCTTGAATCGCCGTGTTTTCCCCATGCTCAGTTGTACGAGGAGTGTTCGAGAGTTGGTAAACCATCTGCACTGTTCATTTTCTCTGCAGATGGAAAGACAAAAAAATATCGTACATCAACAAGCGTTACAATGAACGCAACACAAAGACTTTCGAAAAGGTTGGGGAAATGCCAGCCGACTATATTATAACACCATACTGCTTCAACAAGCCTTTCAATATAACAATTGGAAGTAGGGAGCAGTGGGAGAAAATATTTCGACACCGTACGGGGGATATCGTCTGGTTCACTGACGAGTCAAAATCAGACCACGGCGTTGGGGCCGGGGTATACGGGGTGCAGCCAAGACTGGAGGGCGTCATCTCTCTAGGGAAACTGGCCTCAGTATTCCAGGCCGAAATCACTGCCATCGGGGCGTGTGTGGAGGAGAATTTGCGTAGGTGCTACAAAGATCGTAGCATCTATATCTATTCAGACAGCCAGGCAGCCCTGAGATCACTGGCAGCTCCTGCAACAAGGTGTAAAATTGTTGCAGAATGTCACAGGGTTCTGGTGGAGCTAGGGGAAAGCAATAGAGTAAACCTATTGCGGGTCCCTGGCCACTCGGGGATCAGTGGCAACGAACATGCCGACAGATTAGCCAGGATGGGGGCAGAGACTCCATTTATTGGACCGGAACCTGTCCTGACAATCACCAAGGCAATGATCAAATTGGAGCTACGTAACTGGCTCAGAAGACAGCACGTAGAATATTGGACTAAAGTCCTTCAACAAAAACATGGCAAGGTAATGATGCCAAAGCCATGTTTTAAAAGAAGCTCTGCAATCCTGAGTCTGAACAGGAGAGAGATTAGACTCATGGTTGGATTGCTGGCAGGCCAAGAGAATTTCAAAAAACACCTACATACAATGGGAATAACAAGAGGACCCTAAATGTATGATCTGTGATGATGGTGATAAAACTGCATCACATCTAATCTTCGAATGCATTGCATTGGAGACTAACAGGCACAGAACATTTGGGACAACCAGACCCGAAGAAATTGTGTCTAATAAAGAACTGGTAAAGGGACTCCTTGCACTGTTCAAGAGCATTGGTTGGCTTTACTAGATATACAGGGAGCGATACCGCACAATAAAATTAGTTTCGGTGCGGGCAGTGGCGGGTTGGACCAAGACTGTTTTGGCTTCCCGGAAAAATCAAATCAAATCAAGACTTTCGAAACGTTGTATTTCCATTTCATTTATTGTATTTCAATTAATTGTTTGCTTCCATATGGAATTTCTATCATTGAAGTATGATAATGCTACAGTTATTTCATTTTCTATACAAAAACTGTCAACTCGCTGCGAGAAAAACGTGCTAAACTGTGCTGTAAAACTGTGCGGTTTTATTTTCCGTTTCCCAGTCATTTTTAATATTAGAATTATTAAATCTGTTTTATGCCTAATTTTATAATCACACCTGTTCGTAGAATACAACCATTGAAAGTTCGGCCATTAAAACTACTAACCTTATAGATAGAGCAGCTCGAAAAGCCTCTCTATTAACCCGTTCCAAATTGATTTCCCCATCCATTTTGACTTATATTCTCAATCAAGGTTCCGATTGCTAATAAAAATAAATAAGATCAGAGAGGGGGGAGGAGGAGAAAGAGAATGGGGGAATGAAATGGATTTAAAAGGGGGAAAATGATACAGACGCAGAGATGAGGGGGGAGGAGATGGATATGGTGTGAGGTAAGAGGGTGTGGTGTGAAAGTGATGGAAAAAGTAAGGGGAGGATGGGATGGACAAAGGAAGAGTAAAATAGAGGAGGGAGGAAGTGACAGGCATAGGGAGAAGAAGAGAAGTCATTAGAGTGTACAGGGTGATCAAAAAGTTGGTATAAATTTGAAAACTAAATAAATCACGGAATAATATAGATAGAGAGGTAAAAATGGACAAACTTGTTTGGAATGACATGGGGTTCTATTAGAACAAAAAATTAAAAAAGAAAAGTCCGAAAGATGGCGCTTCGACTGATCAGAAAAGCAATAATTAGCATAACAAATTAAGACAAAGGAAAGATGATGTTCTTTACAGGAAATGCTCAATATGTTCACCATCAATCCTCAACAATAGTTGTACTCGAGGAATAATGTTGTGAACAGCACTGTAAAGTATGTCCGGAGTTATGGTGTGGCATTGGCGTCGGATGTTGTCTTTCAGCATCCCTAGAGATGTCGGTCGATCACGATACACTTGCGAATTCAGGTAACCCCAAAGCCAATAATCGCATTGGCTGAGATTTGTGGACCTAGGAGACCAAATATGACGAAAGTGGCGGCTGAGCATACGATCATCACAAACGACGCGATTAAGGGATGTTTCACGCGTCTAGCAATATCTGTCGGACATTTTTTGAACTATTTTTGTTCTAATAAAAGCCCATGTCACTGCAAGCAAGTGTGTCAATTTTTACATCTCTATCTACATTATTCCGTGATTTATTAAGTTTTCAAATTTATACCAACTTTTTGATCACCCTGTACACTCTAATGACTTCTCTTTTTCTCCCTATGTCTGTCACTTCGTCCTTCCTCTATTTTACCCTTCCTTTGTCCATTCCATCCTCCCCTTAACTTTTTCCATCACTTTCACACCACTCCCTCTTATCCCACACCATACCCCATGGACGATAAACAGTACGGACAGGAAGAGGATTGAGGCTTTTGAAATATGGTGCTACAGAAGAATGCTGAAGATTAGGTGCTTGGATCGCGTAACTAATGAGGAGGTACTGAACAGAATTGAGGAGAAAAGAAGTTTCTGGCATACCTTGACTAAAAGAAGGGATAGACTGATAGGACACATTCTTAGACATCAAGAAATTGTGAATTTAGCGTTGGAGGGAAGTGTGTGGGGTAAAAACCGCAGAGGAAGACCAAGAGATGGAAACAGTAAGCAGATTCAGACAGATGTAGGTTGCCGTTCTTATGTGGAGATGAAGAGGCTTGCTTAGGATAGAGTATTGTGGAGAGCTGCATCAAACCAGTCTCCGGACTGAAGACCACAACAACAACAACCCATCTCCTCCCCCTTCCTCTCTGCGTCTATATCATTCCCCCCTTTTAAAATCCATTTAAATTTATAAATTTATACTGACTTTTTGATTACCCAGTATATACCATACACATTAGCTACTGCGAAGCGTAGCCAGATTTGCTAGTTTCCAATAATTTTGCGACCGCAACTGCTGAGGAGTGTGCTGGTGCATTGGACGTGATAGAAAATGAGTTTTTTGTGGGCCAATCGTCGGTGTTTTTCTTGCAGCTCGGTTTTCAAACGGTCCAATAACGATGAATAATATGCACCTGTAATAGTTTTACCCTGTTCCAGATAGTCAATGAGGATTATCCCTTGCGAATCCCAAATGACCCTCGCCATAACCTTTCCGGCAAAGTATTATGTACCCATTTATTCGAGATGTCCACAGCACTAGCAATCTCACGCACCTCATTAATGAAATTACACTTCTATCGTTGTTTCTAAAATTCTAATAAGAAATCCTGTAATCTACGTGGTAAAATTTGCGACGTAATGTAGTTTCTCATCCAGTAAGTGACAATGCTAGAGGGACAAGTAAGGTAACCTAAGCTGAAACTTCCGGATGGCTGGAAATTGCATGAGCTTTTGTTATGTCTGAACGTAACTGTTTAACAAGGCACAGGGGTATCAAGTGGGAATCGAAACTCGTGAACAACATTGCTGTTCCTGACGCAAACTAGACTTCCTTCACTTGATATTTCTATAGATAGGATGTAGTTATTCTCAGGTCTTCCCGTGAGTTATGTAAAGTCACGATATTGGCAACAAGGCTGTTTTCAAGACATTGTCGATTAACAATATTATTGATATGGTGTCTCTTCTTTCGAACATGTCCGAAATAACAGACACCTTTTTTGTCATTAACGGCTGTAATTTTACGAATTCGAAATATTGAAACATTTCGACCGTTTCGGGGCGTTGATATAAATTCAACGCCGAAGTCGAAAATGTGTGCTGGACCGGAATTCGAACCCGGATTTCCTGCTTCGGGCCAGTGGTATCCCTAAGCATCTAGGCAATCCAGGCACGCTTCCCTTCCAACCCAAATTCTCACCTTGTAAATGTTGAAATGTTTGTTGAGCTTAAACTAACTTATACTAAAGACAGCACAAACATCCATGCCTGAGGAGGAATTCGGATCCGCCTCGCGCATCGAAGCGTAGCACTTCAATGTCACGGCTTGTAGCCCCCTGTCCATTGATTCCACTTGCTCGTAGTCTGTTGGTAACAATTTTACAGTTATTTATATGATGTCCGACACCCGAGAGGGAGCTTCTTCACAGAAGAGTGTTAGGAGGAGATCACCACGGGACGTGGCAGCGTACAGTCGTATCTAGAATGGCTCCACGTAGTGTGGGAGCCTTAACAAATTTTCTTTAATTGTCCAAGAGTACCGCCAGGTTGGTTGCTAGCTGGTGTAAACAGTTTTGGTTTTGGAGCGTATATTACGCGTATTGTATTTCGATGAGTTGTATGTGTTTGTCATTTTGAAATTGTGGTAAAGCGCTCGACTGGAAATCGAAGAGTCCTGGATTCGGAACCCGGTCGGACCTCCGGTTTATTTCCAGTTTGGGTTTTAACGCATCCTTCACCTCTCAACTATGTGAGGAGTCGCCAGAAACGACACGTGGTTCGGATTCCACGTTAAACTGTAGGTCCCCTTTCCCCGGTTGGAAAACTGGGGTAGTAGCTAGGAACATGCAAGTAGTCGACATTGCGTCCAATTGAAAGACTTGCACCAGGTCAATGAGCCACACGAAATTATTATTATTTTGATAGCGTCATGGGCCAGAGTAGATGGGTAATATTGATAGCGTCAATATTTGCGGATCATTGACCTTTGACAAAACAGAGAACTGAATTTGCAAGTAATGGTCAAAGTCCTTATGCCTGTTGGCCACATCAGAAGCCGTGCAGGTGAGAGTACTTACGCCATGTTCCAGACGGCCTGCAGCTCCTGCCTCAGGGGGTCTCGATCGGAGAACATTTCGGGCGCCAGGCCCCTGATGGTGTACGAGGCTTCTATTGTCTTCTTGGCTCTCTCTAGGCTGTAGTAGCAGCTGTGCAGGAACAGGATCAGCTGGTCATCTGCGCAAACGACAAATTACCTGTATTACTGCATAGCAATAACATTTCCACAGCTATGGACGATACATTAAGACGTTTGTGAAAATAAAAAGTTCATATGTTTGTAAACTTATGGGACACACAGGGTGTCCAGAAAAGGACTCCCTGATTTCAAAATTAAATATCTCGAAAACAAAGATCGATAGAGGAATGCAGTAAACGGCATGTTTATCGTGAAAGCTGTAAGAAGTTTATACAGCAGTTTGAAATAATAAACTTTTCAGGGTTGGACAGTTCAGTGTCTAGCTGGCCACAGAATTCTCACCTGTACCATTTTTCTGTATTGTTCTGTCGAAAATTTTGCTGAACGAAATTCGCTGAAGAACTAAGTGTCTTACGAGCCAGGTGCTGACCATAGATTAAAACTGTGGGCAGACAGATTCGAATCCACAACCTTCGCCTTTCGCGAGCGAGCGCTCTACAGATTTATTTATTTTTGTATTCAGGTACTTCAGTCCTTTGTGGCGATAGGATCGGTATTTTCTGTGTGGTTCTTTGAGTTATTGGCTTTTTTTTCTACAGAGCACTACTAGCCCTCGACCAGCTGAGCTACCCGTGCACGTATCACGGACCGCCCTCACAGCTCTACTTCCTCCAGCACCGCGCCTCCTACTTTCCAAACTTGGCAGAAGTTCTCCTGCGAATCTTTCAAATTAGTGGCTTCGACCCGCGGCCAATCCCAGCGCGGAAATGTGAAAATTTCATTATGGCATCAGGGACTTGTTCAGAACAAGAAATAACGTCACAGATGTGCTCAACAAACTGCGATTGTAGTCCCTAAAAATAAAGATATCGGGTTATCAAGTATATCATTCCTGTCGAAATATGCGAGACGGGGCGTTTCAAAAACATTCGTTTTTGTAAGAAATTCTGACGGTTATTATGCAATTAATGATAGAAAAACATTTTAACTGGCAAAACGTATTTCAGACAAACGTAACTTTATTTACACCAAAGACAATATATAATAGAACGCATAAAAGTCAGAGAGTATCTGAAATGTCAATTACAGGTCGCTAAAGCCCACAGTAATTTGCATTCAATATTCCAACAGTTTTATATTCACCACCAATTTTAGATGTTTACATTCGTTTGCTTTACGAGGTTTTACAGTATAAGGGGAATTTTCATGGCACGTAAAGAAATATAAACATCTGGATTTGGGATGATAGACATCCTGAAATGTTATTACGAAAAAATAAATACCTATAAAAGCAAATTGTTGCAGCTAATTCACTATAACGTACCACGAGATTCAACAGGTCTAGTGTTGTAAGACATCTAAAATGAAAAGGATTGATCTAGAGAATTTTTTTTCAGCAAACAGTCATAAATATTGATTTCTTCACAAATTTAGATTTCGACCACTGTGTGGTCATTATCAGTGCTAAAAATACAAAAGAACCAGTTATATAATATATAAATCAAGTTATAAACCAGTTGAACAAGGTTTCAATTATAGTCAATTATAAAATATATACGTTAAAATGAAACGATTAAAACACGTAAAACATTTCTATCTTCCTGTTGCAGGTTACGTTCATACTGACGCAACTGTTACAGTGTTTACACAGATGAAGTTAGCATTCGTCATTGGCTACTGTGGCACGCTCTTTAAAGGTTCATACACAAAAAAATTTATTTGTGTTATGTTTATTGTAGTAATGGTTATACTAAATATTATAATTTTAATAGGCATGTTTACTTTAAAAATATTCTGTATTAATAAATACCATTTAGCATTTATGCAGGATTTGTTTTAGCATTCAAAATGACCACACAGTGGTCAAAATCTAGATCTGTGAATAATTCGATATTTATGACTGATTGCCGAAAAACATTTCTACAAATCAAATATACAGTCGTCGAGCACAAATTCTGCCATGGAATTAAGCCTAATAAGGAATGATTTACTAAAATTAAATGAAGAAATAATAGAAAGTTAAACTACGACAATGAAGCAATCGCAGACGACAAACAATTGCAGATTAGTAACTTTGCAATTTTGTAACCACATTCAAGTAATTAAAGTGTTTAAATTTAAAAGTCTAAATCGCTGTAAGTATATATCGGCTGTTTTACATGTTAGCCAAACTGGAAAAGTGTAAAATTCAGTGGGAGCACCTCTCTCTTTCCCACAAAGTTGTGCCACGGGCCAATTTTAAATCTAATCGCGGATAGGATCTGTCACGCTGGTCGCCTGTTGCCCACCTCAGATGTAGATGATACACTCTTTCGAAACTGGGTAAATTTTTAAGCGCTCTGAATTGTGGTGTTAGATTGTATGTCTGTAAGAAAAGTCTCATATATTTGCCTCTAACTGTGTAGCCTTACCAGTCCTCGTTCTGTATTCATGTTGTAGCGCCTACTATATCAATCTGAAGACCCGCTCACCTGGTATCTTTGGTAAGTGTGACTGCTTCGACACCCATTCACGCAGGTGTTGAACGTCGTCTTCCTTCAGCTCTGGATTTTTGCTGAACTCGTCAGCCACTGTGATCACTTTCATTTCTGTGGGCGGCATGGTTCCCTGCAATTAAAAAAAATCATTTTAAGTTACAAGGAAATTTTTCAATGTGAATAAACATTTATATTATCTTCGTTATTTTTATTGATAATCCTACAGCAAATGGCAAAATACTATGAACACATAACATAGACACAATTTGTTTTATTACTAAGGAGTTGCCCCACCATTGGTTTGGAGAACAGCTGCAACTCTTCGAGGGGTGGATTCGTAAAGTGTCTGTGTAGACATAGGCTACACGACTTTAATGCTCATTTTTTTTCACATCAGCCACAGTAATTGCATATTACGTGCTATCACACCAAGACGAACTACCTTGTACCTTTGGCGTAGTGCACAAATTTAATATTGAAAATAATTCAAACATTTCAATTACAAGGCATGATTCCGCCAGTTTTTCCATTCATCTGTAAGTAATTCGTGTTAGTACTTTGCAAAATCCACCCCTATAAACCACAGACATTGCCGAGATGGGGTGGTTCAACGATACAGATATCCGTAGCGTAGATGCAAGCGCAGCAGAGGGGTATCTATGGAGAGGCCAGACAAACATGTGGTTCTTGATGAGGGGCAGCAGCCTTTTCAGTAGTTACAGGGGCAACAGCCTAGATGACTGACTGAGCTGTCCTTGTAACATCAGTTAATATGGCTTTGCCACACAGTTACTGCGAACGGCTGAAAGCAAGGGGAAACTACAGCCGTTACTTTTCCCGGGGACATGCAGCTCTGATGTATGAATATATCCCATAATCGGGTAGGGAGGTTAGAAGATTTAAAAAGAGAAATGGATAGGTTTAAGTTAGATATAGTGGGGATTTGTGAAGTTCGGTGGCAGGATGAACAGGATTTTTGGGCAGGTAAGCACTGGATTATAAATACAAAATCAGTTGGGGGTATACAGGAATAGGTCTGATAATGAAGAAGAAACTAGGAATGCAGTAAACTATTATGAGCAGCGCAGAGATCGCATTATCGTAGTCAAGATAGATACGAAGCCAACGCCGACCACAATAGTACAGGTTTATATGCCAACTAGCTCTGCCGATGACGAGGAGATTGGAGAAATGTATGAGGAGATAAGGGAAATTATTCAGACATTTAAGGGAGAGGAAAACTTAATTTTGATGGGAGACTGGAATTCGGTAGTAGGAAAAGGAAGAGAAGGAAAAAGAGTAGGTGAATATGGACTGGGGAGAAGGAATGAAAGAGGAAGTCGCCTGGTAGAATTTTGCACTGAACATGATTTAATCGTAACAAACACCTGGTTTAAGAACCACAAAATAAGGTTGTATACGTGGAAGAGACCAGGAGACATCGGAAGATACCAGATAGATTTTATAATGGTAAGACACACATTTCAGAACCACATTTTAAGCTGTAAGACATACCCAGGGACAGATATAGACTATGACCATATCTTATTAGTCATGAACTGTAGCCTAAAACAGAAAAAAAATTAAATATGGAAAAATAAGTACATGGGACCTGGATAAATTGAAGCAATCTGTAGTTCTTGAGAATTTCAGTGGGAGCTTTAGGTGACAGTTGACAGAAACAGTAGAGGAGGAATGGGTATCATTGAGAGATGAATAGTGAAGGCAGAAGAGAACAAAATAGGTAGAAAGGCAAGACCTACAAAAATCCTTGGCTATCGGAGGAAATGCTAAATTTAATTGATGAAAGAAGGAAATATAAAAATGCATTAAATGAAACAGGCAAAATGGAGTACAGAGACTAAGAAATGAGATTGACAGGAAGTGGAACATAGCTGAGCAGGAGTGGATAGAAGGCAAACGCAAGTCTGTAGAAAAATGTAAAAATAGTCGCAAAATAGATACCGCCTACAGGAAAATAAATGCAGAAAAGCAGCTCTATGAATATCAAGAACTCAGATGGAAAACCAGTTCTCAGCAAAGAAGGGAGAGATAAAAAGTGAAAAGAGTACGTAGAGCAGCTCTATAAAGGAAATGAACTTAGAGACAATGTTGTAGGGAGGGAAGAGGAAGTAGATGAAGATGAAATAGGAGATGCTATACAGAGAGAAGAATTTGGCAGAGCACTGAAGGACCGAAGTCCAAACAAGGCCTGAATTACTGAAAACCCCGATAGAGCCATCCATGACAAAACTATTTCACCTGGTGCGTAAGATGTATGAGACAGGGGAAATACCCTCAGACTTTAAGAAAAATGTTATAATCCCCATTCCAAAGAAAGAAGGCGCAGATAGGTGTTTAATAAGTCACGGTTGCAAAATTTTCCACGAATTATTTACAGAAGGATGGAAAGATGGTAGAAGCTGCTTTCGGGGGAAGAACAGTTTGGATTCAGGAGAAATATAGGAACACGTGAGGCAATCCTCACTTCACGGCTTATCTTAGAAAATAGATTAAGGAAAGGCAAACCTACATTTCAAGCTTTTGTATTTTTGGAGAAAGCTTTTGAAACGTTGATTGGAGTACATTCTTTGAAATTCTGAAATCAGCAGGAGTAAAATATAGGGAACGGAAGGTTATTTACAACTTGTACAAATACCAGACAGCAGTTATCAGAGTTGAAGGGCATGAAAGAGATGCAGAGGTTCCGAAGGGAGTAATTCAGGGTGGTAGCCTTTCTCCAATGTTATTCAATTTGTACATTGAGTAAGCTAGAAAGAAAAGCAAGGAAAAATTTGGAGGAAGGATTAAAGTTCAGGGTGAAGAAATAAATTCTGCGGCGGAATGGCCGAGCGCATTGAGTCACTATACTCCGATGCGCGAGGCCATTCCGTGTCTGGGGTTTGAATCATCCCTCGGGCATGGATGTTTGTTTTGTCTTTAGTATAAGTTAGTTCATAAGTAGTTGGTAAGTTTAAGGACTGATGACCCCGCAGTCCCATAAGCTTAAGAAAGATTTCAACATTTTTTTATTGAAGAAATAAAAATATTGTGTTTTGTTGATGATTTTGTAATTCTGTCAGAGACAGCAAGAGACCTGGAAGAGCAGTTGAACGGAATGGTCCGTGTGTTGAAAAGTGCGTATAAAATGAACTTTAGCAAGAGCAAAACAAGGGTAACGGAGTGCAGTCTAAGAAAATCAGGCGATGCTGAAGGAATTAGATTAGGTAACGAAAAAATAAAGGTGGTAGATGAGTTTTGTTACTTGGGCAGTAAAATAACACACGATAGTCGCAGTACAGAGAATATAAAATGCAGAATGGCAATGGGAAGAAAAGCGTTTTTGAAGAAGAGAAATTTGTTAACATCGAATATCAATTTAAGCGCAACTCAGAAATAAAGCAAAAAGGGAGAAATTGCTTTTCTTTGAGCGCCTTTACAGAACAAGGGTGTTTATTAGATATGGTAATTAAAAAGTTTCCTGAATTAATCATGGACGGTCATATTTCCAACATACTGGCTCATACAGGCAACAAGTTGAATACTTTGCTTGTAGTGTCCATTTGAGCAGTAGCTGAATACTATGTATATCACTGTACTGTTTTTAAAGAAAACGCCTTTTAATACTGCAAATGAAGGGTTTTATTTTTATTATTTTATTTCGCCTTTGTGACAAAGAAACCTCGCAGTAAATCAATTGCAGCACATGTTCTCACTACCGCACTGAGCTGTCTGGCGGAAATTTACGTAAATTCGCAACCGGTAATGTACTTTCTGAATAAAGTAACGTAATACCAACCTGCAGCTGGTTGCTGTTTGGTGCTATAAACAAGCTTTTTCAAATAACAGTCACGGGTCTCACCACGTCTTCATTTGACAAAATTGCAAGAAATAAGTAAATATCGACAAAACAGTTGGATTCCCTCCTTCTCTTACGTACTGGAGGTACGATAGAAATATCAACACAAAAATTTCGGCAGAGTTGAAGGCCGCGATACAACCCGTTGGCTTTGACCAATGACGTCATATCTGAGTCTCACGAGATAGATGTTCAAAATTAATGTTTGTTAAGATTATGAGACTTAAGTGCGGAGTCATCAGTCCCTAAACTTACGAACTACTTATAAACTACCTGATACTAAAGACAACACAAATATTCGTACTCGAGGGAGGATTCGAACCCCCGACGGGGAACGGCCTCGCGCGTTGGAGCATAGCGCCTCAAGGCGCTCGACCACTCCACCGCAGCCCTCACAAGTTACGGTTACGTAAATATACGAACTGTTCAAATGTTTGTATAGCTTATGGGACTTAACTACGGGGTCATCAGTCCCTAAGCCTACAAACTACTTATGAACTAGCTTATACTGAAGACTACACAAATATCCATGCCCGAAGGAGGATTCGAACCCCCGACCGCAGCGGCCGTGCAGACCGTTACTGGCACGCCGCAGACCGCTCGGCCACCGCGGCCGGCCGTAAATATACCAACTAGCAAAGCAAACACTATCAATGAATATAAACATACGGGATTATGTCGTAATACTTATGTATTGCAGATAACAAATAATCCGTGATTATCCTCGTAAATTACGGATTACCACAACATAATGTACCATCGATCACAGGTCTTTGCCCAAAAATTCCCGTCTTCTACGCTCACGTGCGAAGAAAAAATTTCTCTGTTAACATATACTTATCAGAGAGAAGCTACACATCACTTTTTAAACACAAAATCGTAGGCTTTAATCCGTGTTTTGCTTGTAAACAAACTATCGTGCAGCGCGGAAGAAGCCGAGCGGGCTAGGGCGCCACGTTACGCATCTCGCGTCGGAGGTTCGAATCCTCCCTCAGGCATGGATGTTTGTGTCGTCTTTAGTGTAAGTTCATAAGTAGTTTGTAAGTTTAGGGACTGATGACCCCGCAGTTAAGTCCCATATGCATTTACAAACATTTCAACGAACTATCGTACCTTTAACTCAGATATGACGTCATTGGCCAAAGCCGACGGGTCGTATCGCGGGCTTCAATTGACCCAAAATTCCATGCTTTGCCTACTCACTGTCTTTATTTAAGACTCATTTACTTACCTTTGGCAGTTAGTAGAAGTTCATAAAAGATGATAAGCTGCACTGTATAGTGGTGTACGGAATACCCACTACCTTTTGTAGCGCGAGAAGTTACTCGCATAGTGTACCAGGAAATGAAGTACTCGCGCTTATCCGACGGCACGAACTTTCTCTTCCTGGAAGGTCGCCGCAGAAACGAAGTGACGAGTAAGTTGCAGCTGTCAGCTGGTTTGCTGTCTAGCTCAGCAGACGCGCCTGGGGTAGCCCTGCGTGCTGGTAGTTGCGTCTCAAAGCGCCCACTGTGCTGTTTCAGCTGAGTCAGACTGTAGCAGGACACTCGAGTAAACTGTCAAACAGCGCGCCAGAGTTTTGCAGCGCGCTCACGT
Organism: Locusta migratoria; assembly: GCA_026315105.1. Classification (NCBI taxonomy): domain Eukaryota; kingdom Metazoa; phylum Arthropoda; class Insecta; order Orthoptera; family Acrididae; genus Locusta; species Locusta migratoria. The sequence goes on from CM048751.1 coordinate 195,197,051, forward strand.
CCCGATACTAGTGTCGTATTCCGAGAGCACGTCCTTATAGACAGTGTACTCGTTACAAGCTTTACGCAACACTTTTCTTGACAGCTTACTCCAAACGGTTTTAGTTCCGGAGACCTAGCAATTCTCGATCCTTTCTTTTATGTGGCCGCCGAAATGACGTGTGTGCCTGTCACATCGGAAATAATTTACTTATGATAACACTTATTTTTAATATATTTATCTGAACCGGTTGCTGTTTAACTCTTTTGGTGTCTGAACATGGCCAGCGAATGACAGAAACCGATAACGATTAAAAGCATATTACAGTGCCTGAGCTAGAAAGAAACAAAATTAACGTGAAGGATATTGTAGATTCTCCATTTTCAGCAGTGGCTACCATCTTCAATTTCTTTTTCTTTTTTCGTAACATACGTTCGGCACCGATTTTTCAGACAATGATATCGTATGCGTGGTACGTACCAAAATTAATTTCCGAAAAAGGTACAATTAAATATAAATGAAGTGCCGACTCTTCGGAAGGACAAGTATATTGCCGGCCGCGGTGGCCGAGGGGCCTGAGGCGCTCCAGTCAGGTCTGCACGGCCACTACGGTCGGGGGTTCGAATCCCCCCTCGGGCATGGATATTAGTGCCGTCCTTAGTATAAGGTAGTTAGTTGATAAGTAGTTTGTACGTTTAGGGACTGATGACCCCGTAGTTAAGTCCCATAAGCTTAACAAACATTTGAACATTTTGAACAGTGTATTGTCGAAAGAATGCATTGATTAGACTTTTTTGGTGCCGCGAGCATATTTGTTTCAAATGTTTGAACGACAGGTTGTTCGAAGAAAATCGAGGACATGTAACAGTGAGTGGAAGAGCTATTGTAAAGTTACCAACATTTTGGTTGTTTACTATGCCAAGTAGTTTGAGAAATTTATTTGCCTACGTTGTTACCGTTCTTTATTGATTAACTTATCTTCTTAGCTCTCCTGTCCATATCAACTGAGATAAGTAAAAATATAAACGAGAAAAATTACATTTCTATATGTTTGGTAGATTGGTCGGACACATTCTGAGACATCAAGGAATTGTCAACTTAGCATTAGAAGGAAGCGTGTGGGGTATAAATCGTAGAGGGAGATCGAGGGACGAATATAGTAAGCAGATTCAAAAGGATGTAGGTTGCCGAACGTATTCTCAGATGAAGAGACTTGCACTGGACAGGGTAGCGTGGAGAGCTGCATCAAATCAATCTGCGGACTGAAGACCTCAAGAACAATAACATGTTTCCTTTAAATTTTATCACGTGCTTCAGCGCTAGAACACAGATGTTTTCAACCAACCATATCCCTTTTTTATTTTTCGGAGAACAAGTACATAGATAAGATTTTAGATTTCGATACGCACAAAAGAGGAAAAAATGCAATTACACAGAAATGTAGATTGGAAAAAGAAAAGTGGATGCACGACAAACATGAGGAATTTCAACAAGATCCAAGTGGAGGTCACACTGATAAAGCCTACTCTAAAATTAAAGCAATGCAGACAGATAAAGCAAAGAACAAAAACAAATATGGTCAAGAACCAAAAAGGTGACCTACTTTTCGAATTAGAGGATGTATGTGAAAGATGGAAAGAGTATATTCAGGAATTATATGAAGGAGAAGATATTGCTAATGAAGGGGAAATTCTGGAAGAAGAGAGCAGTGTGGAAATCGACATGATAGGGCCACCTATATCTAAAGAGAAATTCAACAGTGTCTTGAATGATCTAAGTAATGGCAAAGCGACAGGCACAGATAACATCCCAGCAGAAAAATTGAAGGAAATTGGAGAATCAACAAAAGGCTACTTACATAAACTGATTGAAGAGTACTATAAAGATGAAAAAGAACCACCGACAGATTTGATTAACAGCAAAACAGTATTAATCCCTAAAAAAGGAAATGCTCTGGACTGTGCGAACAATCTCCTTACTATCCCACACTTCCAAAAAAAAGTTAAACATAATAAAAAATCGAATAAAAAATAAAGTTGAGGCAAACCTAGGAGAAGACCAATTTGGTTTCAGATCTGTAATGGGAACTAGAGAGGCAATACTAGCTCTGAGGATGGTATTAGATAATTCAAATGTTCAAATGTTTGTAATTCTGTAAGACTTAACCCTTGGTTATCAGTCCTTAGCTAACAAACTACTTAAACTAAGCTAAACTAACCTAAGGACAACACACATAGCCATGCCCGAGGGAGGATTCGAATCCCCGACGCGGGAGGCCTCGTGATCCGCAACGTGGCGCTCCAGACCGCGCGGCTACTCCCGCGCGGCGATGGTATTAGAAAGGCGAATTGGAGTTAATAGAAAAACATACTTGACCTTTATAGATTTACTAAAAGCATTTGACATGGTTAATTGGAAATTGTTATTCCGAACAATGAAGGAAATAAGTCTTGATTGGAGGGACAAAGATTAATCTGGAGCCTGTAAAAAAGACAGAATCAGAGATAGAAGTGAATGGTGTGAAGAAGAAATCCAAAATAAAGAGGGGAGTAAGGTAAGGATGCGATTATCACCATATTTGTTCAACTTTTATTGATAAAAACCACTGAAAAGTTGAAAAGAATAACCAAAGGAATTAAAATTAGCGGGGAACGAATACACGATACACTGTATCCGTTTTGCAGATGATATAGTAGTATGTGTATATTTGCAGCTTATTCCTCTGAAAGCAAGAATATAAACATAAAAGAAACATAAATTTATATTATGGTCTATTCTCGCTTTATCAGGCAGTTTTTTGCAGTATATCAGTTCGGTTTGGGGTCTAAGGATTCGCACACTTTTACATTTCACTCCTCTTTCTTATACGTGCATATGCTTTTGAGTGTAATCCACTTAAGCGTTAAAAGCCACTTTTTGAAGATTCTTGCCGTTTGTGATTCAATTGTAGCAACAGTTGTAGAATTGGTTTCTTCTATGTTCGGAAACAGTTTGTTATAGCTGTAGTGACTAGTTTGGCACGTTAAATACCGCAGTTATTGCATTCTATGTACGTCTCCTACGTTCCACATTCACTGATTTTAATGGAATTGTAGACAACAAACGCTAGCGTTCTTAAGTAGAAAAGCGACGTCTTTTTGCCAAAGGGCATGTCAACTGGTGTTCCACATCCAGTTTTATTTCTGATGGACAATGAAATTCTTCAGTAAAAACCTGGAGGTTATAAGATATATATATATATGAATTGCTGTTCGTTAGTCTCGCTAAAACTCGAGAACGGCTGAACCGATTTGACTAATTTTAGTCTTGAAATACTCGTGTAAGTCCAGGGAAGGTTTAAACGGTGATAAAATATGGAAAAGTTGTCTGGAAAAGAGGAACATCGGGGAAAACTGAAACAGCTTTTCCCAGTGAGCTATCAATACCGTTCATCCAATTGTGATAAAAGTTTGTACATTTCATGTTGAAAGCAAGAGGAAGGTTCGCATCAAATAAAAATTTGGAAAAGTCGTCCGGAAAGTAGGAAAATTTAGGAAAAACCGAAAGCGATTTTTTCTATGAATAAAAATTAATTGCCACAAAAAAAGCATCACTTGAGTACGGCTTGACAGGGCAAGGTTCGTATGAAATAATTTTTTTGGAAATATACCGGAAAATTGGAAAATTTGACAAAAACTGAAAGTGCGTTTTTAATGTGTTTTTGATTTAATTCAGCACTATAACTATTCGCACGACGGAGAGGGATAATTTTTTTTTTTCACTATGGCCTTGGAGAAGATTTCAGTAAAAAATAATAGGGACAGTTAAAAAGGAAAGTTGCAAAATTCTAACCGTTTTCCTTTTTCAATGTGTTTCTAAATGTACTCTACGCTATAAGTTGAAACCATTCATCCAATTGCGATAAAATTTTGATAATTTGACGTTCACTGAAAGATAAACATTCGTATTAACTAAAAACTTGGGAAAGCTACCCGGAAAATTTGAAAATTCCTGAGAAACTTAGTCTTTTTCAACCGGATATCCATATCATTCGTCTGATTACGTTAAAATTTTGCATATTTGACGTGTAAAACAAGAGTAACATTCTTATGAAAGGAAAATTTGGAACAAATTCCCGGAAAATTTAGAAAAAAATAGAGATTTTTCTATGAAATATCAATACCATTCATCTGATTGTGATAAAATTTTGCACATTCGACGTTCAAAGCGAGATAAACGTTTGAGTGAAGTAAAGGTTTGAAATAGTTGTCCAGAAATTAGGAAAATTTGTAGAAAACTGAAAGAGCTCTTTTCTTTCGGATATCACTATCATTCGTACAATTGCGATAAAATTTGGCACATTTGACGTTCAAAGCAAGAGCACATACATATTAGCAATTGCGAAGCATTGCCGGGTCGACTAGAAGACCCGGTGAACTTCGTATCACTTACCTCTTAATATAAACCATATTAATTTAAATCATGTGTATTTCAGACCCAACAGCTTTATAAAGGCATCATCAGATAGTCTAAGTATCGGCTCGATAGTGGGCGGAAAGAGTGGCCAAATCACGCACACATAACCAGGATAATGTTCATGTTACATTCATGGAAGTTCGGGAAAGGTTTAAACGGTGATAAAATATGGAAAAATTGCGAAGAAAATTTAGATAAAACATATTGGGTGCGTTCATTAATATACTTTGAAAGAGTGAAGTTCGCTTTACACGATGTGAACTGTCAATGATAAAAATAAATTGCTTTTCGTTAGTCTCGCTAAAACTCGACGACGGCTGAACCGATTGGCTATATATCATTACATAAACCACTGAATCTATTGAGATGAAATCTGGTGTGAGCTTGACCGCTGAACTACGGGTTAAGATACTTTAAAAAATGTGTAATTCAAGATATTTTTTGATTTAAAGTATATAAAACAAAATATCGAACAATAATTACTCTCCGGAAAAGCTATTTACTGTTTGATCTCAGAAAATGCTTTTATTAGTGGCCACATCTACCATGCATCTACAGCGTTTGTAATCCACATCCATTACGCCAGAAACAAAACAAAAATTTGAACTTGATTTGTCATTCTGTTGTTGCGTGCGTCCAGAAATATACTTTGAAAGAGTAAAGTTCGCTTCGCACGATCTGGACCCGTATATGAACTGCCAGTCACTGTCAAAGGTTACACATAAACTAAATATATGCAAAATGCATACTGAATATAGTGCCACTGCAAAGTCCTTTGAAACTAACGCATTTATTTGTATTTGTTACAGCAAAGATGGTCATGCCGCTACCTTTGTTAACATATTTACATATGTACTAGATGACCCGGTGAACTTCGTATCACTTACCTCTCAATATATCCATAAATATTGATGACCATAAATTTTTCAATATTTTATCAACGTTTAAACCTTCCCTGAACTTCCAAGAATGTGACATGAATATTATCCTGGACACGTGTGCATGATATGCCCACTCTTTCCGCCCACTATCGAGCCGATACTTAGACTATCGTGTGATGCCTTTATAAAGCTACTGGGTCTAAAATACATATTATTTAAATTAATATGGTTTATATTAAGAGGTAAGTGATACGAAGTTCACCGGGTCATCTAGTTGTAAATAAACTGTACTCTATTTTCTGTTTCATACCTTGTCAGGGATCTTATAAAACCTAAGAAATACAAATGTGTATTACCTATTTTATGCCACTACATACTTTCCCTAACGTAAAAATAAATATAAACTATACTATTCGCGCTATTCTAATTTAGTATTCAGCAATGTAGCTTGCCGGCCGCTTGAAGCGCTGATGTCGCAGTGTATATAGACCTCGTGTGTAACAAAAGGCAGTGGAAGTGTCGTGACTGTGTATATTAGACAGTGATTGGGTCTTCTCTGGGCGAAATACCGACGGTGGTCGATCCTCTCACCCGGCTCGATAGTCGTAAGTTTTTCGCATTTACATTTCCGTTGTTTTCTCGTATCTCCCGGCGAATCACTAAGCCACATATTTCGTATAGCCTACAGACTCATTTCCAGTGACATCGCATTCGACGAGACGATAAACTCAGATCCTCCTCCAGGCATTCACCCTGGAAACGGGAGCGACCGCTGCGGTCAGACGACCTAACGACCTAACAAATGACCTCCAGGAAGTCCCAGACAGTTATCCCCGGACTGCTAATGTTGCCCGTGGACGTTGGATGGATGTTTGGGACGATCTCGTTAAGTCGGCACCGACACTTCACGCCATTCTACTGGTAACGAAGTATCCTTTTGAGGAAATAGAAAGCTGTCTCGTAACGTGCTAGCATCTGCGAATTGTTGGAATTTTATCGTGTCTCTTAGCGTAGGTGTGACTGTTGTCGCCTAGATGTGCATAATTTAAACAGTCAAAAAATCCGAAACAGTTGATAAAAATAGCGTATGTTCGACACTGAGAAACACCTACCTCACGATCTCCGCATTACTTCAAAATTGGCTGTTGCCTGAAACGTAAAGATTTTATAGCACCGCTAATGTATATCTGTCCTCTTGTGTCCAGAGTTTCCATTTACATCTCCAGTTTTCGTGGCCCTTTCTGCTTGCACGTTTAAAATCGTGTTATTCTGAATATATTTTTTTAAAGAATCAATAAAAACTTAATTTTGTGAAAGGCGCCACTCTTAACGTTCTACATTGCTAAGCACACACTAAAGTAAATATTAATCTTCTCGAATGATCCAGTTATAAAATGAAACTTTTATTATTCATAAAATATACGCCCAGCTGACGAGATAAATATTTTAATTATTTTTCATAGAATATGCATGCATTAGTCATCTCAGAATAAAGTTAAAAAATAAACAACAACAACAACAACAAGAAAAAAGGGAAAAATGGAATACGGAAATTGTTAGTTGTTTTCTGCCCTTTTCCTCAGTTTATATTTATACAGATATTTGTTTTTGGGATTCGTCTAGTCTACTGAAATAAAACAAGGTTTTTTCCTTTTCCAAACGCGTTTCGACTTTATTTACAAGGCATCTTCAATGGGCTGGAATGTATACATAAGGTGTATTATTAAGTTTTACATTATTTCGTCTTTTACGTTTCTGGCAGCAACAGTATTTTGATTTGCACTTACAGTTTTAGTAGACGTTGCGCTACATGTGTTGTTGCCTCTGGATTAAGAGTAGATTAGATTAAGCCTAATACTTGTTCTATAGTTCAGTTTAATAAAATGTGTCAATACATGGCACTCATATTTTACGTATTTTTTTAAACTTTATTTTTTGTGTCCCTCACTTCACATCGAGCTGTATATTCAACCATGTCATATTTGTATAGACTTATCTCTCAAACAAATTTCACTGTGGTATCTCCAATCTTTTTGATGTTGCAGTTATGGTGAGCGTTCCAGAATTAAACTTTTGCCGGCCGCGGTGGCCGAGGAGACTAAGGCGCTCCAGTCACGGTCTGCACGGCCACTACGGTCGGGGGTTCGAATCCCCCCTCGGGCATGGATATTTGTGCCGTCCTAGTTCGTAAGTAGTTCATAAGTAGTTTGTAAGTTTAGGGACTGATAACCCCGTAGTTAAGTCCCATAGACTATACAAACATTTGAACAATGTAATTAAACTTTCACTCTGCAGCGGAGTGTGCGCTGATATCAAACTTCCTGGCAGATTAAAATTACGTCTTGGAACCGGGATTCGAACCTGAGATCTTTGCCTTTTCGGGGCAACTGTTCCACCGTCTGAGTTATCAGGGAACGCTTCATGATGCCGCCTCACATCTTTACTTCTGCCGGTACCTCGCCTCCTACTTTCCAAACTTCACAGAAATTCACCTGCGAACCTTGGAGAACTAGCAATCCTGGAAGAAAGGATATGGTGAAGACATGGCTTAGCCACGGCCTAAGGGATGTCTCCAGAATGAAATTTTCACTCTGCAGCGGAGTGTGCGCTGATGTGAAACTTCCTGGGATATTTAAATTGAGTGCCAGGTTCGAATTCCGGTTACGAAGCACAATTTTAATCTGCCAGGAAGTTTCAGGATGAGTGTTGTTGTTGTGGTCTTAGTCCAGATACTGGTTTGATGCAGCTCTCCTCTCTGTTCTGTGTAAGCCTCTTCATCTCTGTATAACAACGGCAACACACATCCTTATAATGTTAAATTGAGATTCCTTGATGTCTCAGAATGTTTTAGGATAAGTCGGAATGCGGAAATTGCTTCGCGTGTTCCTGCAACTCCTCTAAATCCAAACTGATCTCCCTCAAGGTCGGATTCTATCAGTTTTTCCATTCGTCTGAAAATAATTGGAGTTACTATTTTGATTTATTAAAATGATAGTTCTGTAATTTTCACACTTATCTGCATTTGCTTTCTTGGGAATTGGAATTCAAATGTTTCAAATGTTTGTATAGTCTATGGGACTTAACTAAGGGGTCATCAGTCCCTAAACTTACAAACTACTTATGAACCACTTATGAACTAGGACGGCACAAATATCCACGCCCGAGGGGGGATTCGAACCCCCGACCATAGTGGTCGTGCAGACCGTGACTGGAGCGCCTCAGTCTCCTCGGCCACCGCAGCCGGCGGAATTGGAATTATTCTGGATGAGAAGCAGGATTTCACACAGTTTCAGAACTCCCTAGACGTGAACATGCGGCCTTGAAAATCTGCATTCTTTTTACAGGTGGCGCATTGTCCGTCTGCATGCGAGAATACTGAGTCAGTGCTATCGTGTCGCCAGCTTACCGAGATGTCGCAAGTACGTGAGCAGACTGTGGAAGGAGTCCTAGATACGCCCTGATCAAGTTGCAAGCAACGCCGCCCTGCCCAGCTGCGATGCTGGCGTGCAAAGCACTGCGGCCTTCATCCGGCGAACAGGAGAGCCGCTGTGGAAGAGCAGGATTCCCGTCTACAGCTCCCAGGTACTCGTTTCACTTCGCTGTACACGAGGTCTGTCCGAAAACATCCGAAACATTGTCAAAAAAAAAATTACAATGCTCACCTTTTACTTAATATGCATGGTGCGAAAATTGGCAATTGACACTAAATAAAGAAAAGTGTGAAGTAATACACATGACCACTAAAAGAAATCCGCTGAACTTCAATTACGCGATAAATCAGTCAAACCTTAAGGTCGTAAATTCTACCAAATACCTAGGAGTTACAATTACCAACAACTTTGACTGGAGAGAACACATAGAAAATAATGTGGTGAAGGCGAACCAAAGGTTACGTTTGATTGGTAGAACACTTCGAAGATGCACCAGCTCCACCAAAGAGACTGCCTACGTCACACTTGTGAGTCCTCTCCTGGAGTACTGTTGCCCCTTGTGGGACCCTCACCAGGTGGGACTGACGGAAGACATTGAGAAGGTTCAGAGAAGGGAAGCTCGTTTTGTTTTATCAAGTTACGGGGGGGGGGGATAGCGTCACGGAAATGTTGCTAGAATTGGGGTGGAAATCATCAAAAGAAAGATGTTATTCATTGCGGCGTGATCTGTTTGCGAAGTTTCAATCACCTACTTTGAATGTGAAAATATTTTGCTAGCACCCACCTACTTAGGGAGTCATGACCACCCCAATAAAATAAGAGAAACCAGATCGAAATCGGAACGATTTAGGTGTTCTTTCTTCCTTCGCGCTATTAGAGAATGGAACGGCAGAGAAAAGTTATGAAAGTGGTTAATGATTCCTCTGCCAGGCACTTAAATGTGATTTGCAGAATATCTATGTAGATGTCACCTTCGAAGCAGCCTCTTCTACGATTGATACACCGCTCATAATGCCGTTTCCACTTTTAACCTCCTCCTAAATCGTTGAACGGAAGAAAAAACAGCAGATGTTGAAATAAATGTCAGAGGGACCGAAAAGCAAGTGAAATCGCACAGCAGACAAAACGCCGTTCGCTCTCACGGGATACAAATTCGATTTTACACGGGATATGCGAAGGAAGTTTCCCTCCGCAGCAGAGAACAGAGAGAGAGCGCAGGAGATGAACAGAGAAATGGAGGTAAGGAGGAGATGGATAGAGAGACAGAGGAGAAGCCGGCCACAGTGGCCGAGCGGTCTGCGGCGCGTCAGTCACAGTCTGCAAGGCCGCTACGGGCGGGGGTTCGAATCCCCTCTCGGGAATTGGTGTTTGTGTCGTTTTTAATATAAGGTAGTTCATAATTAGTTTGTAAGTTTAGGCACTGATGACCCCGCAGTTAAGTCCCTTAAGCTTAACAAACATTTGAACATTTTTTGAACGGAGGAGCATATGGACAGGAGGAGGGGGAAAGAGGAAATGGATGAACAAAAGTCTGGAATAAATTAATACCTGCGAACGTCAGGTACTAAGGCTGTATTTTCCTTATAAAGCAGCAATGGTCCATTTCGTTCCTCATCCTTCTGCAGTCCAAACTAATGTCCATCCAGTAATGACCCCCTTGTCAACGTGAAGTAATAATCAAAATTTTCTGTTCCTTCGTTCTATGAATTTGCATAATTCAACCAGTTACAGCCCAAAAATAAAGACAGAATTGATATCTCTGTGTATGAGCACGTTTTTGTTTTTCTGCTGAGACGAAAATAGCAATCCAGAAGATGGGTCCGATTCTCTGAGCCAGGAAAAGTCCGGCAGATGGACAGAAATGTGGACACTGTACGTGATGGAGAGTAATGCTTGTTATCTCTTTCCGTTTTATTAACTAATGGTACGATTCATAGGAAGAATGATATTCGGGAATGCTCTGTATGATATCCAAATTTTCTGATTTTGTAATCGTTATATTTTCACCGCATATATGTAATAGGAGTATGTACAGGTAGCGCCGTGCAGGAAAATTAAGGTGTCGTTTGGAGAAACGGAAAGCAGCCGTATTAATATCAAGATCACAGACGGAAAACAGTACCAAACAAATAAGGGATAGTTGAGAGTTGGAAAGGAAACCCAATATAAGGGAAGTGAGGGCAGTATTATAGAAATTGATGACGATGAGATAAAAGATACGATACTGTGAGAAGAATTTGACAGAGCACTGTGAGATTTTAGTGTAAAGAAAGCACCTGGAACAGATTCCCTCTGAATTGCTGATATTCTGGTCAGAGCCAGCCATGTATATGTAAATGTATTCCACCTGGTGTGCAAGATGTATGAGACAGGTGAAATACCGTCTGACTTCAAGAATAATGTAATAATCCTAAATGCAAAGAATATTATCGATGACAAATGTGAATATTACAGAAGTGTTAGTTTAATAAATCATGCTTGCAAAAACTTAGACACTTTTAACAGAAGAATGGAAAAAGTGGTAGAAGCCGACATTTTGCATTCCGGAGGAATGTAGGAACTTGCGATGCAATGTTCAAATGTTTGTAAACCTATTGGACGAAACTACTATGCTCATCAGTCTCTAGACTTACAAACTAACTTACACTAAGAACACCACACACACACACACACACACACACACACACACACACACATACATGCCCGAGGGAAGACACGAACCTCCGATGGGAACAGGCACCCCGTCTGCAGCATTACGCCTTAGACCACGCGGCCATCCCGTGCGGTGTCGAGAGGCAACACTGATCCTGCTACGTATTCTAGAAGATCGATTCAGGAAACGAAAACGTAGGTTTCTACCTTTTGGAGATTTGGAAAAAGTTTTTTACAATGCTAACTGGAAAGCACTCTTTCAAATTCTGAAGGTAGCGCATGTAAAATACAGGGATCAAAAGGTTATTTACAACTAGAACAGTAACTAGGTAGCATTTATAAGAGTGAAAGGCCGTGAAAGGGACGCAATGGTTGGGAAGGGAGTAAGACAGGGCTGTAGCCTTTACCAAATGCCACTCAATCTCTACATTGAGTAAGCTGTGAAGGAAAACAAGGAGAAATTTGGAAACAGAATTAGAGTTCATAGATCAGAAATAAGAGCTTTGCGTTTTTCCGATGACGTTTTAATTCTGTTGGAGGCATAAAAGGAACTGGAAGAGTAATTAAACGAAATGGACAGTGTTCTGAAAGGAACGTTTAAGGGGAACGTTAAAAAAAGCAAAACAATAAAGTACTAGGTAACCCGTGTGAATAATTAGCACTCTCTCCTGATCAGTCACAGATAGGTAAGATAGTAATCGAGAGAAGGCAGATGCAAGTACATATGTATAAAAGGTAATAAACATTTAATAGTAGTAACAAATATTAGTCTCAATGTAAGAAAATGTATATAATACAGTATGATTAATCGGGAAACATAAAAAATCAGATACTGAATTTTTCACGTTTATTTTTCGAAAACTTGTTAATTTTACAAAACTTCTTTGAAAACAATGTTAGTAGACTTGATTCCTTAGTGGAACTTGTGCTCAACGACTGTAATTTGAGTTGTAGAAATTTTTTCAGTAATCAGTCGTAAGTATTACTTATTAACAGATCTAGATCTGTGTGGTCATTATCAATGCTTAAAATAAAGCGATTAAAATACGTAAAACATTTCAGCCTCCATGTTGGCGGTTGCGTTCGTACCTCTAACATGGAGGTCGTGATGTTTTACGTATTTTAATCGTTTTATTTTAAGCATTGATAATGACCACACATAGTAGTCGAAATCTAGATCTGTTGTTAAATAATACTTACGACTGATTGCTGAAAAAATTTCTACAATATTAGTAGTCACAATTTGACCATAGTTTACATTTTGGCTGTCTGTGTCTTTACCGCAAACATATATAACACTGAATGAGTGAATTCGTGAAAAAGCCGTGTATCATTAACTGTCCAAGCGAGAAAACAGGTTCTGGTAAATATAATCCTGCCCTTTATTTTTCGTAGTTACATCGGCTTGTATAACCGAAATTGTGTGTAAACTATGCTTTCGACGTGTATAACCGTAATCATATGATAAACTAAGCTTGCATCAAAGAAGGTCTTTGGCATGCATAAAGAATCAAAGCATGTGCAATAGCTGTCGTTCATGTTAGTTAAACAGATTATCAATAGATGGCACCTTATACATTGCCTCTATATCGACCGTGCAAACTAAGTTGATACTCGACGTGGTTGCTGATAGGAGCAACCGTAAATACATGTCCCATTTACGATCGTTCGCCGGGTATCAACTTACTTGTACAAAGAGTACTTTTTTTTTCAAAATAAAGCTTTTTTGTGAAAACAATAACTTTAAACTACCCGTGTATTTTTCGTCATTAGTGGAGAACGAAACCTTGAAAATGATAGGCCTACCTTAATCTTTTATTTTGAATAAGTAATACGGGAGATCTGGCGAACCCACAAGAAAAACCGATGAGAAATAATATATATGTTAGTCAAATTAAACCAGGCGACGCTGAGGGAATTAGATTAGGAAATGAAACACTATCAATGAGACATGGGTAATGAACAGATGAGACGAGCAGAAAACTGAAGCTTTTGAAGTGTGGTACAACAGGACCATACTGAAGATTATATGAGTAGATCATGTAATGAATGGATTTGGGGAGAAACGAAAATTGTGACATAATTTGGTTAGAAGGGATTCTGTTGATATGACGCATTCTCAGCTGTTAAGGAATCACCATTTTTAGTATTGGATGGACGTGTAAGGGTAAGTAGTTTTGGAGGGGGGGGGGGGGGGGGGCAAGAGATGACTACAATAAGCAGATTCAGAAGGTTATTATAGGTTTAGTGGTAATTCAGAAATGGAGAGGCTTGGACAGGATACAGAAGCGTGGAGAGCTGTATCGAACCAGTTCGGATCGAAAATCTCAACAACACACATTAGCATGTAGTTTTCAACATAACAAACGTTCGTATTGTGCAGGTGTCAATCCATTACAACCTTCCTCAATGCTGAAGGTACAAAGAAACGACTTTTTTTGTAGGAAATTGTCAGTTATCCGTTTGTTTTAAGCATTGTTAATGACCACACAGAGATAGAAATCTACACGTGAATAAACAAAACATTTACACCTGATTGCTGACAATTTTTTTCAAAACGAAAAATCTTGGTTGTCGTGTCCCGTGGAAGGACGCGCATGTTGTAGAAATGATGTAACGACACTGGCAGGAATTTTCCCGCACTTCATAGCAGAGGGAAGTTAACCGCGCCGGTGAGGCTGTCTCTGCGTAAAAAAAACCAGTCCCGGAAACATGACCTTCTCTCGCAGATGGTTCGCTTATGGTGTAACTTGTTATGCAACGGTTACCCCTCCCAGTGCATTGCGAGACACCCAAGAAAGATAAGTCTGGGAAAATTAGAGATCACCAGTTCCCCGAAACTCAGCGCATTTGTGATGCAGAGCTGCTGTTGTCACAGCAACATCGATGTTAACATTGGTTTAACGAAATCGATGTACGAAAAACATCGAAAGGGAAACATCGATGTTTACATATTATACACATTTTCCCGTATGAAGAGTCGTTTGCTTCGATACCAAAACATCGATGTTTTTGGAAACATCGATGTTTTAGGTTCAAATTCAGAATTTCTGCTCGCCATTCATCAATATTATATATAATTTCCGTATTACCATTTTATTTCCTTATTATTGTATGCAATGTACTTCGCCAGTTCACTTAACCTAACACTTTTATGTATTGTATTTTACATATTTAGGTTGATATTGGGCATTTCTAAAAGTTCTTCTAATGAACAGAACGGGTTTGTTAACAAGAAGCTGTGTAGCTTTTCCTGGGTATGGAAAAAGTTCAAACCACTGACAGCGACGTTCTTAACAAAACCTGCAAATGACCAGTGTTTCAAGTGATTACTTTCTTTAAATTTAAAATTAGAGCACGGTAGGTGGATTTGTGCACGTAAATTGGACAGATTGTATTGTAAGTAGTAATAAGAACTTTGTAACAAAACAAAAATTGATTGTTGACTTCATTCAATTCCACCCATTTAATTCAATAACCCGCTGTAACGTCGCAAAAAATATAACACACTCGCAAAAACAACAAACCTGCCAGCCCTGGTTAAATTTTAGTAACCATCCAGACAACTTCGCGTGATAATGTTGGGAGTCACATGACGTCCTTCTTGGCTTATGGCATGATAACATATTTTTTTAAAATATGAAATCTTCTCTTTACGAGTCTGTCACTCATAGAGCAGGAATGGCATTATTTATTTCCTTCATGGTCTGTACGCTACACTGACCGAGTCATTCTATATGCTTCGGACATATTGGATAAGACTTTCTACTGTGTTATTGTTATTGCCTACATAATCTAGCAAGGCCGGCGGGATGGATCGTAAAATTTTATCCCGAAGTTGATATCACAGGCAACGGGGACTGTCGGTGACTGTTCCGAAGCGCGTAAAGTTTGGTAACGCACCATATTTCGTGTAGCTAATGGCGTTTTTTTATAGTTAAAAAAACAAAAATTTCCCCGAGGAATCGGTTTGGGATACGAATGGTTATCGCTTTCGTAACATCGATGTTTTCACACTAAACATCGATGTTTATCTAACATCGATGAATATCGGTCATACCTACAGCGGTATTCTGTATGATTATCTACAAATAGTTTATTCCAAACAGGTTAGAATAAAGGAAGACGGCATTATCTATGCAGAGCACATACGTCAGTTGAAGAGTGTCCGCCATCTTGGTCAGTTTTGGAATGCTATTTCTCCTTTAAAACTATGTGTTAAGTCGACCCTCTTAATATTAACGCACTGAACCAACAGTCGCTGCACAGTATGTACTTTCAAACAATATACTTTCTCAAATAAATAATAATAAATACACATCATAATATATTTGTAAACTTAATTTTCACTCTTTTAACACGTTGTGCATCGCGGTAAAAGCGTAGGACGTTTTATCCCTGTTTTAAGTGACATAAAACATTATCTCTACAATACGAACATTTCTCCAAAACCTAGCCATATGGCGGGACTGGCTTCACTTTTTCAGCGTAAGGGCGTCTCCCTGTATTCTAACCTCCTAGATTTATTCACAACAATAATCTTGTAGGTTTTCTGACGAGAAGATATCGTTGATGCAAGATCAGTTAAAAATGTACTGAATATTTTATTCGCTCCTTTAGTATTGTAAATACCTCGCAGAGATAAAATATTACAATACATAATAATATTATAAATACGAAAGAAGCTCTGTCAGTAGCGCCTTCACTACTAAACAGCTTAGCCGATTTTGATGAAATTGGGTATGGAGATAGCTTGAATGCTGAAGAACAACATAGGTTATTTTATAATTCAAGATATTTGTGATTTTAAGTATCAAACTTGAAATATGGAACAGCTGAGCATTAACGTATCTCTTGCAGCTTCTTGAAGACTCCTCGGAAAAGCTATTTATTCTTTTACATTTGAAAGTTATCACATTTATTAAAATAAGTTTAATGGCTGATATGTTGTACGTAATACTATTCAACATAATGAAAACAGTGCTCGTACAAGACATCAAGGACTTAAAACCGCCGAGTTGATTTCGATGACATTTGAGTCGTCCATAATTTATGCGTTATATAACGCATAGCTTCTTAATTCAGCATTTCAATCACGACGTAACAAAAGCTTTATTTCGGTATATAATAACTGTATTTTCACCCCCTCGGTTAACCATATGGTCTAACGCACCGCTTTGCGATACGGGGAGGCCCTGATTCGAATCCGAGAATGAAATGTTTGTAAAGCTTAAGGGACTTAACTGCGGGGTCATCAGTCCCTAAACTTACAAAGTACTTATGAACTACCTTATACTAAAGACGACACAAAAATCCATGCCCAAGAGGGGATTCGAACCCCCGACGGGGGACGGCCGCGCGCGCCGCAACACGGCGCTCCAGTACGCGCGGCTAATCCGCCGCGGCGGTTCGAATCCGCCCGGCTGATTAACGAAGGGGGTCGGAGTGCCGGCCAGCCTGGATATGGTTTTTAGGGGGTTTTCCACATCCCCCGGGCTGGTCCCCAAGTCCCGCCTCAGTTACACGATTCGCAAACATTTCGTACACTTTTCACACACTTGGGGTACACATTTCCTCCCGTGGGGGGGGGGGGGGGGGGGCATGGGGTAGCGACAGGAAGGGCATACTGCCACCCCGTAAATATTAACACAAGCCGAATCCGATTAACAAAGCCGGCTCTGCTTGTGCGGGAACATGGGTCCAGAGTAACAGAATAATAACTTTATTTTCATCTCGATGAAGGACAGTATTTATCGTCATTCTACGCACGATTTACATTTAAAACGGAAAATTGGAAATGTTTATGTTGATGATCCTGGTCATAACTTAATAACAAAGTTGCGAAATTATTGTACTGTCAGTGGTATTTGACAGGTATGCAAGGACATCAATCGCGAGAAAACGCGGGTAAAAGTTAGTACAGCATAAAGGAGAATCATATAGTAGGCTGGTTCGAATCTCACTGTGATAGATATTTGTTCGTTGTTTTCGAATTCAGTTCTATAAAACGTTTTGGAATTTCTAAGACCACGTGTCAGTTTTTGTTTATGTGTATGTAAACGAGCTGAGCACTTTGTCGTAACGTAAAACGATGGTTGAGTAGGTTAGCTGCGTGGAAAGCCATTAGTAGCTATGGAGATAACTTTCCAAAAACAGCGTCACAGCTCTTCACAAACGGAACAATCAAAGACGACCGTAGTCAACTAATAGTGAAGCCAATACTGTAGAAAAAAACTTATGTTTTTTGATCAAAATCATCATTATTAACAACGTTCCGTAAAATATAGGAAATTACGAATAAACAAAAATACGTGCTAGCTAAGAAATTCTATAATGTAACACAGGCAATTAAGCCAGGATTCCTTTGAAAGAATTTTTAAAATCTACCTATCAAAACATTTTAGGCAGTCAACTTGGTTTAACCAACTGTTGACTTCAACCCTATAGACATCCAGTTAATGACGTCACATACTAACTTATTTACTTTCTACGAATTTTAAGGAGGGGCTCCACAAAACTCGGCACCCAACATGAATACTGGGACGTTGTAATAAGTCTTTCCACGTCACGTACTAAGGAAAATACCTGAAGATGCACCTTTAACGGTGCGAAACCGGTCGTGACCTAATAAAGGCATATAAGACAGCTCAGGCGGATTATGAAAATTCATTGAAAGGAATTGTCTCTGTTATCTTCTAGAATTTCTTAAAAATAATCTATTTGAGCTATGGATACCCAAATTATAAAATTATGTAAGTATTTGAACACATCTAAAATAAATAAATAAGTAATCTATCACGACGGGATTCAAACCACCGACCCTGGAGTTGCAAGGCCAGTAGGATACCACCTGAGCCATACTGACACTTACAGCAACCGATTTAATTTTTGGTACTTACGTGTGCTTGCTAAACTTTTTTCGAGAATTTTTGAGAGTTGCATCGAATAAACTTGGCTGATTTTTATTTCAGTTCTGAACGTCAAGTAGCATCAATATAAAAAAATTCTAAAATCTGATAGCCATGTGGTCTCCTTGTTAAACTAACTTACACTAAGGAGAACACATACACCCTTGCCAGAGAGAGGCCCCGAACCTCCTACGGCGAGCAATAGCAGCAAGGCGCCTTAGACCGCTCAGCCACTCCACGCGGCTAATAGTGGCATAGTTTCAAGAAACCTTTCATCACATATTTCACTCTTTTTGAGGTGGAATTCCGACAAACAGTGAAAAACACACACACACAAAATTATTATTTGATGTCTCAGTTATATATATATATATATATATATATATATATATATATATAACTGAGACATCAAATACTAATTTTCATGGATGTAACTTCAAAAATGCTTTCATGTAACAATTCGCTAACAGGTATTCTTTCGCCCTTAGGGGCTAAATTTCCAAAAGCATCGAAAGACACATGTCTTTATTTCTAACGTAGAAGTCAAATACTAATTCTCACAAGTTTAGCATTAAAATTCTTCGGTATTTTTTAATAATTTATTTTCAAACGTAACTTCCACCAATTTACAAAAATTCTGAAAGTATATATATATACTTTAGTATATATATATAGTATATATATATAGTTTTAGTGCAGTAGAATATCATGTACCTCACACAAAAAAACCGAATCCTCATGGGCGCGAGAGAGAAAGAGAGTGAGAGAGATAGATAGATAGATAGATAGATAGAGAGAGAGAGAGAGAGAGAGAGAGAGAGAAACTGTGACTATTCACGCTCGAATCAGCACAACAGAGGCAATTAGCAACGATACGACGAATCTAATAACAGTCAGCCATGCAAGTGTGTGTCTGTAATTGCACAGACACACAATAAAGCTGCTAATTGTGTCTTGTATTGTTTCTATTATAAAGTTTGATATGGCAGAATCTCAAAGTTCTGGTTGAAGAAACATAGATAACCATAATCGTATTCAAGGCTTAGGACTTTTCCTTTGTTGCGTTTCAGAATTGTACACTTTATCTCTCTTTAATGGGTATTCAACATTTTTTTCTTCTACCTGCAATTATATCTTGAAGCTTGCGTAAGTCTGTTATTAGACACGCATTGGGAATGGACTTCCCAATTCTTTATTCTTTAACTGAAGACGCAATGGGCTCTACATTTAATTATTGTGCGATGTCGGTATTCCTTGTATCATTCAGTGAGAGTTCCATCACAAAGCGGAGGGATTTCTTTACTGATGTTATAGTTAGTCGAAGTTATTTTCCTTTACTTTTTCCTGTCGGCGGCTGTTAATGTTTCTGCCCAACACTGGGTTCAGTCGGATGCTTCGGGCTAGCTTTGCCAAAGGTGGTCAAGGGGGCATCGAGCAGGATAATTCCAGCATGTTAGAAGATGTTCCAAGTTTTGGGTCTCGCAGCACTCGCATTTATTTTCGTCAGGTGCTAATGAAATGTTTGTATAGTCTATGGGACTTAACTACGCGGCTATCAGTCCCTACACTTACAAACTACTTATGAACTACTTACGAACTAGGACGGCACAAATATTCATGCCCGAGGGGGGATTCGAACCCCCGTCCGTAGTGGCCGCGCAGACCGTGGCTGGGGCGCCTTAGTCCCCTCGGCCACCGGGGCCGGCAGGTGCTAATAGGGCCCATTTTATAAGATTTGTTTTTACAGGAGCTATACCGGTTCTTATATGGTGTTGCATTTTCCATGTCGTACAATTTAATTCAATGCCAACTGGTAGATGTTCTGAAATGGAGTAGTCAACAGGGGGTTCATCCAAGATGTAATTGAGGAACCGATGCCTTGATTTCAGCTTTTTGGATCTGTAGCCGGCCGCGGTGGCCGAGGTGACTGAGGCGCTCCAGTCACAGTCAGCACTGTCACTACGGTCGGGGGTTCGAATCCCCTCTCGGGCATGGATATTTGTGCCGTCCTAGTTCGTAAGTAGTTCATAAGTAGTTTGTAAGTTTAGGGACTGATGACCCCGTAGTTAAGTCCCATAAGCTTAACAAACATTTGAACATTTTTGGATCTGTAAAAGCTGCCGTATAATGAAAGATGCTCGTCAAAGATCTTTTGGAACCGCCCGTTTTATTTACGAGCTGTCCTTCGAGAACTGGGACTAGTGAAACTTGAAATCTGGTACAGCTTTTTCAATGCATTAGGTTTCATGCATCCTGTGACTGGCCTACAGGTTTCATTGAGGCTTATGTCGATCTTTTTTCTTCGTAACGGGAGGTCCTCAGCATGTTGTAGACAGTCCGTGACTGTTTGTAAGCGACTATTGTATTGTTTTAACACTGTCTAAGGGTACAGTGACATCAGGAATATGACATGTAAATGTCTGTGTGACACACACTACGGGATCAAAAGTATTCCAACACCCCGAAAAACATACGTTTTTCATTCAGGTGCATTGTGCTGCCGCCTGCGTACTGTACTCCATTTGAGCGTTCTCAGGAGTCATTAGATATCGCGAGAGAGCAGAATAGGCCGCTCCGCAGAACTCACGGCAGAGGCCCCACATCTGTGAGACCTGCCGGCAAAGGTGTTCCCTAGAGTCGGGAGCGTCACAGGCATCACAGGCCGCCGATGCGCGGAGGCGGATGGCGGCCGAGCACTGATTAGTGGCCAGTGCTTCGTTGACCAGGAGATACCAGGCGGCCGAGACGTCCGTTGGCAGGACTCAGTGGTGAATATTAGCCCAAATTTGCCGCCAGTTGGTCCCGGGGTGGCGAACAACTAGTCTGAACATGGTGCGACGTCGTTTGTCCATGCCTCCAGGGTACCGCACCGCACCGTACCACTCCAAATGTTGGCGTTAGTGTTGTGCTGTCAGTAGCAACGCATGCAGCGGTAGCACTACAATCCGGCTGATGTGAGTCATTGAGACACTGTGCACGAGCTTTTCAGGGTCTCCAGTAAATGTTCGCCGATGGTCGAGGTCATGGGATCCCGCACTGCCTGGCCCACGGTCCTCCTTCAGGATGGAGTTCTATGTTCCACTCGAACCTGCACTTCGTAACTGGATGCCCCCTGTACCCACTCATTCCACCATCTAGCCACCGTGTCATAGCAATGGCCCCCATGCCTGGCAATTGCACGATACGACCGATCCGCTTCAGGAAATCTGTCAAATGTTTTCAGTTGGTGATGAGTAGGAATGGCCGTGCTGCGGAGTGCGCGGTCGTTCTCCGTCGGAGATTCGAGTCATCTCTCGGGCACGGCTATATTTGTTCTCCTTAACATGAGTTAGTTTAAGTATTTTATAAGTCTAGGGACGGATGGCCACAGCAGTTTGATGCCATACCTTTACAAACACTTTTAATATTCATTTGGTGGACGGTTTGTCTAACTAGTCACTGAGGCATCGCGAGTGCCTTGTTCTGCAAGTAAACGTGTTGCTTCAATGTCTGAGTCACAGCAGGTGACGGATTGGACAATACATATAAGGAACTGATATAGAACAGTACAGTACAAGAGACAACTGAAAGAAATACACAATGAAGAGGGGCAGAAAAACACCGTTTTATTATTACCATACATAATTTGTTGCATTTTTTATGTTTTATGGCCAAAATATCTTTAACCCTACACTGAATGGTGTTGCCGTTTGGCAACGCAAATTTTTGTTACTTTTTCAGACATACTTCTTGTTGACAGATGGCAACACCATGCATATCGTATACATTGGAGTCTGTTCTAAGCATTTAGTTGATCGTTTCCACTATAGAAGGCAGCGCAGTCATGAATTGAGGAAAAATGCAACAAAGAGCGCTCCCTATGATTTTACTCACAGTTGAGCATTAATGTAATTACAAACTGATACGACTTCTGTCAAGTAAACAATTTTTATCATGTTACAGATATCTAATCGGGGTAGAAAACATGTTAGACACCACTATTTTCGTGCAGAGTGACTTATGCCTAAATGCAGGATGTTGACAATGGGAACAGGTAAATATTGACTGTCACATTGTTAAATGCATAAATTTTTATTTTAGCGAAAAATAAATATATATGGTAGAAAATGTCAACCTATGCAGGGGAAATATTGAAAAAAATATATAACTCGCTCAATACGGGGTCGCACAAGCGTTTTATACGCGGTCTGCTATATGGACGAATCACATGTTTCCAAAATGCTCCCAATGAACCTAAGTCGACCATTCTCCTTTATATGCTCGTTGCACTTCATATCGCTGTACGCCTAGATACTAATACTGTATTGGATCATTACGGGATTGTTTCTCCTACTCATCTGCATCACTTTACATGTTTCTACATTTACAGCTAGCTAACATTCCTCACATCACCTAGAATTTTTGTCGAGGCATCCTGCATGTTACTGCTGTAACGCACTGAATACCAGTAACGCTAGAAGACACGTGACAAAGCCACAGAATCTGTCAGGTCAGTCCTCAGACAAAGGAAGTCATTAAAACAAAAAAATAATAATACGTCAAATTTAATTACAAATTCTGAATCCTGATGAAATCTCGAGTTTATTGATTACACACACCGACCGTTCAATTTGTTAATAACCATTAAAATTTCATTGCAAGATTATAGCCATAAAACTAATTTCCACAGGCTCACAGACACTACTAATGTATTGTGTGCATTGAGGAGTATCGGTTGGAGGGAGCAGCATAATTGTGTCTCTGCACATTTAATCATTACAGAAAATGGCCGAGATGGCGAAATCTTGTTTAGTTTTCCTTCGGCCGTTATTTCAAACCGTCGCTGTAGCACGTGGTGTCGGAGGGAGACGAGTTTTCGCGTTCTGCGAATCCGCGCCAGTTCAGGCCACCCAACGTGACGGTTGGAACTCCACCGCTGCCGGCGGCCACAAAATAGGTAACGGTGAGTCCTCCCTCCCCTGTTAGGTTGGCTACAGGGACCTCTTCGCCAGCCGCGGAGGTGCACACGAATGCACTGGTCACTTCTTTAAATAGCCTGGAGAGCAGCTCCCGAGCCCCATTCCGTTGCAGTTCCTGGAGATGTCGACATCGGCAGATCAGCGTGCGGCAGTTACCGTCGTTTAATGACACGTGCTTCCCATTACCTTGAGAGCAAGCAGCCTGCCCCAGACTTCCGCGTCGGACTCGACATGATCACCACGCTTAGCATCTTCCGTGGTCGCGATCGCCTTACTTCTGCATTTGCGCCGTGTATTAGGGAGCTGCTACTCCGGTATGTAGCATGTTCGATGACTAGGTACGACCCCTGTTTTTGCGCGAACTCATGGCTAGTTTCTTACCTTTCGTCTCAAACTCTCTGTGAGGACTAGTTCTTATTTATATCCTTACTCTTGTACGTATTTTGCGACTTGGCCTACAGCAAGTCTATTACACGCCCTGTGGCTGCATTCAGTGTGTGAGGATTTATGGAAATTTGTGGCAGGCCTGCCCCGCCTCTATGTGCTTTGTTGTTAATATATGTTTCAACTGGCTATCCCGACTGTTTGCTGCGGTGGAGTAGCCGAGCGGTCTAAAGCGTCTCGCTGCGGAGCGCGCGGTTGCTCGCCGTGGAGGTTCGAGTCCTCCCTGGGGCATGGCTGTGTGTATTGTCCTTAGGTTAGTTTACCTAGTTTAAGTAGTTTGTAAGCTACGGACTGATGACCACGTAGTTTGCTCCGATAGATTTACAAACATTTGAACTTTTTTTTTTATCCCGACTTTCATTTTTCTGTAGTTTCCCTTACTGTCCCTTTTTGTAGACCTTTTACCAGGCGCTGAAACCCCTGCTGTAAGAGACGAAGTCCGACTGCCTGGGACAGAAGATCTGCAGGTGAGTTGCCTGTCAGGGAACAATGATAGTCGGAGACCCTTTTCTTTATTCAGCCACAGCTACAGCTTCACCCGACATTCCCTATGCTACACTACTACTGTCAGTCATTGAATGACGACACCTTCCTGTACACCACTGCTTCATCAGCATACAACCGCAGATTGCAACTCACTCTGTCAAATGTTCAAATGTTTGTAGATGTATCGGACCAAACTGTGTGGTCATCAGTCCGTAGCTTACAAACTACTTAAACCTAGGTAAACTAACCTAAGGACAAACACACACACACCCAGACCCCAGGGAGGACTCGAAACTCCACGGCGAGAAACCGCGCGCTCCGCAGCGAAACGCTTTAGACCGCTCGGCTACTCCACCGCGGCAACTCACTCTGTCCGTCAGGTCATTTATCTAGATAGGAATTAATAACGGTCCTGGGTCACACCTGACGATACCCTAGTGTTCGATGAACACACGCCATCGTGGACAACATACCGGTTTCTATTACTAGTTTTCGTGACACTCTCGTCTTTGGGTACCTATTCCATACGCTCGTATCTTCGTTAGAAGTGCGGCACCGTTTCGAACGCCTTTCCAAAATCGAGGAATATTCAGACTGCCTGTTGCTCTTCATCCATTGCATCCAGAACGTCATCGATGCTTCCTAAAGCCCTGCTGATGCCGTGCTGGTGCTGTATTGCTGTGTATGGTTAAAGAAATTGGAGGTCATATTGATTACGGTGATTTTTTGTTCATTCCATAGCAGCGGAACTGTTATGGTGCGTCTTCTGTAAATGTCGCATATAAGATGAAGCCTCTACAGTTATTCAAAGATGTACATTCGCATCTCAATGCTACTTTCCTGTGACGATGTGACGAGACTGGAAACTGGAATATCCTGATAATAAAAAAACCAGGCTGTCGAAGAACACACAGCGCCTACTGTTTTAACGTGCGCAGGACGCGCTACTCCGTGACCTACGGTACGTCACTCAAATGAGACACGTCACTGCTCAGCGCGTGATCGGCGTGACGAAGCGTCCATCCTGCGGAAGTCCGGACGGCAGCCTCACCAATGCATAAGGAAGCAAGATCAGGGTTTAACGTCCCGTCGACAACGTGCTCATTAGAGACTGGGAACACAGTCAGTTACTTAGAGCGATGCACCATGAGGTTTATTCGAATCAACATTGTCGAAAGCTTTCTTCAAATCAACAAAATCTGTAAACGGAGGTTAGCCTTTCCTTAACTATCTTCTAATATACGTCGTACAGTGAGTATTGCCTCGTATATTCCTACATTTCTCCTAAATCGACACTGATACTCCCCAAGATCGGATTCTACCAGACATTTTTTTCTATTCTTCTGTAAATAATTCGTCTTAGTATTTTGCAACAACGACTGCTTAAACTGCTAGTTGTGTATTGGCCCACTTTAGGTTACGGTAGTAACTCTAATAGTGGGCCTTTGCGATCGTCTTTTGACAGCTCGAAATTTAAATAAAAATAACGGCTTAACCATTCACCTGACACGAAAATTGAATAACCGAATTTGTAGAGGAGAATTTTTTTTTTTTTCGATTTTGGGATGTATATCTGTCTCTCCGTAACGTGTTCCCCGTTTTTAAGACGAACCTTTCAACCGATCAGTACCAAATTTTACAGACGTAATTGTAGGCCGACAGCGACCAGAACCTCCCTTTTTCAAAATTTCGGACAAAAAATACGGTAGTAATACCAAACAAGCCGTTTGTAATGTAATTTTAATTGCATATAAATCGTTCATCTGACGCTAAAATTCAATAACCGAATTTGTAGAGGAGAAGATTCTCTACAGCTTTGTTCCCTTATGTTTATTCCATATATCGTTTGAGACATATTTGCAAAAATAACGGAGTTTTGACACCCTCCATTGAATTAACGAAAACCAGCCGTTCGCAGATGTCACGTGATATTCCTCGCCCAGAACTCTCTTGGCATAAGCCATCTTGGGTTGCGCATTTGATGATTTTCTTATTTTAACTTACATGTCATTTCAAAGCAATGGCGCACTGAAGAATTAACAAAAAGACGTCGTTTTTCGTACGATAAATGATAATCTAGTGTCTACAAATGCCATATTAGCATCAGTTAACAACGGCCATCAATAGTAAGAGATTAAAGAACAGAAGATCTCAATTTTGGCCGTAGCGTAGTGTGCAGTGCGTTGGACTATGACGCGAAGGGTCAGAGGTTCAAAACCGGCTACTACCTAAAAGTTTTTGTTTTCCTAAAAGGGTTTCAGATACTCTTATGAATTAATTTTTTATTGTTTACATTATTATTTTGGTCCAAAATGTTTGCAAAAACTTATCAAACTACAAATCTAAAGTGGGCCGTAAAACACGTCAGTGCGATTTTTTTTTCATAGTGACTGCACTTGAATTCTTTGGAAAAAGATGGTAACAACCACAATACTTTTTGTTAGCAGGCAACTACTGTAGCGAGCGCGTAACCAGGTGCGTGAAAAAGATGAAGCCGTACATTTGTTAATGAGGCACATTCGTCTCAAAGGCGACTTGGGGTACTTTTACGTTATCTACTCCTCTTTTATTGGCGATGAAGCGAGATAAATTGCGAAATTATAAAAGATAATATCACAGACACTGAAATTAACGCCGTTCTCGGTAGACCAGAGTACGAGTAGACAACACGTACTAAGAAACAAAGTACCTGTTAGTTAAAATTACACACCGTCATGATAAAATGCGTTATAAACGGTCTCATGTACCGCTCTTTATTGCCTTCAGCACAAGAAAAAGGTACGAAAGAAAATTCCTCGCTGTTGTGACCTCGTCGCCTTTTGTTGAGTTCTCGTCCCGGCCTAGTCGTCAGTACAGGTACTGGTGCAGGTATCGAAGTAAACTGTAATAACTTAATAATACAAGTTTTATTGACTGAAAAGTTTAATACTCAACTCTAAAAAATATGTTTATTTCTTCTCTCTCCTAGCTTCTTGCGGCGGCATCCATATGATGCTAGCTGCGCTGTGACCTAGTTACCGCTAAGTTCGTAGTCGCGTATTCCTGAATAGTAACTGACGAGTGGTCACGAGTAACTGTCGGACTTCTCACTAGTAACTGACCTGAGTCCTGAATAGTAACTGACGGGCGTCCAGACGTATGTCTGCCTAGATATAGTCGCTTGTAGAGGGCGCGCATCTTCGGTTACTCCGTCCAGAATGCGCGACGCTTGCTTGTCATTGGCTTTCGGTCGATCACTACCTTCTCCACGATCGTTCTCTTACGTCTGGTGTGTGGCGCTGACTTTACGCCACAACACTCGCAATAGCACACAACATCCTGGGGAACGATGATGAGGAAAAACGAATATATTCAATCTTTTGAGTTTCAAAACGTTCAAATGTTTGTATAGCTTATGGAACTTAACTACGGGGTCATCAGTCCCTAAACTTACAAACTACTTATAAATTAGCTAATACTAAGGACGGCACAAATATCTATGCCCGAGGGGGGGGTTTCGAAACCCCGTCCGTAGTGGCCGTGCAGACCGTGACTGGAGCGCCTCAGTTCCCTCGGCCACCGCGCCCGGCCGTTTGGGTTTATTAATAGAATGAAACGTTTTAGTAGTAATTTAAACCTGTGTGTCTCTGAATGCGTAGGAGGCCATCTATAAAACCTATGAATGATATACTTTCATCTTCTCAAGAAGTATATTTTCTTGGTTTTTACATGTCTTTCTGTTTTTGTTTTGATTGTTCAAAATCAAATGTTTGTAATTCTGTAGGACCAAACTACGTTGGTCATCAGTCCCTAGTCTTACAAACTACTTAAGCTAAGTTAAACTAACCTTAGGACAAAACACACATCCATTCCCGAGGGAGGATTCGAAACCCCGACGAGGGAGGCCGCGCGATCCGTAATGTGGCGCGCCAGACAGCTCGGCTACTCCCGCGCGGCTGTTTTGATTGTGTCCAAAACAGACAGGGGTGCCAAAGTAATATGAAACACCCAAATTAGAAAAAAATATTTTTTATATTAGTAAGCATTTGTCCCAAGATTGTTTTTCCCGTGGTGGAGTGGCCGAGCGTTCCAAGGCATCTTGTCGCGGAGCGCAATGCTGCTCGCCGTCGGAGGTGTGTGATTGTTGACCTTAGCATACGTTAGTTTAAATAGTTTGTAAGCCTAGGGACTGATGCCCAAAGTAGTTACGTCCCTTAGATCTACAAACATTTGAACCATTGGTTTTGAAAACAGCTGAAGCTCTTCCTGGACCAGAAGCGCAAAGTGTCTTTAGAAGTAGTAATGACTTTTGCCGGCCGCGGTGGCCGAGGGGACTGAGGCGCTTCATCATGGTCTGCACGGTCACTACGGTCGGGGGTTCGAATCCCCCTTCGGGCATGGATATTTGTGCCGTCCTTAGTTGTAGGTAGTTCATAAGTAGTTTGTAAGTTTAGGGACTGATGACCCCGTAGGTAAGCCCCTTAAGCTTTACAAACATTTGAACATTTTAATGACTCTTTAAGGAGGATGCCAGCGACGTCAGTTGTGTTTATAATACACTCCTAGCCATTACAATTGCTACACCACGTAGATGACGTGCTAAAGACGCGAAATTTAACCGACAGGAAGAAGATGTTATGATATGCAAATGATTAGCTTTTCAGTGCATTCACACAAGGTTGGCACCAGTGGTGACACCTTCAAAGTGCTGACATGAGGAACGTTTCCAACCGATTTCTCATACACAAACAGCAGTTGACCGGAGTTGCCTGGTGAAACGTTGCTGTGATGCGTTGTGTAAGGAGGAGAAATGCGTACCATCACGTTTCCGACTTTGATAAACGTTGGATTGTAGGCTATCGCGATTGCGGTTTATCGTATCGCGACATTGCTGCTCGCGTTGATCGCGATCCAGTGACTGTTAGCAGAATATGGAATCGGTGGGTTAAGGAGGGCAATACGGAACAGCGTGCTGGATCCCAACGGCCTCGTATCACTAGCAGTCGAGATGACAGGCATCTTATCCGCTTGGCTGTAACGTATCGTGCAGTCACATCTCAATCCCTGAGTCAACAGATGGGGACATTTGCAAGACAACAACCATCTGCACGAACAGTTCGACGACGTTTGCAGCTGCACGGACTATCAGCTCGGAGACCATGGCTGCGGTTACCCTTGACGCTGCATCACCGACAGGAGCGCCTGTGATGATGTACGCAACGACGAAACTGGGAGCACGAAAGGGAAAACGATTTTTTTTATGAATCCAGGTTCTGTTTACAGCATCATGATAGCCGAATCTGTGTTTGGGGACATCGCGGTGAACGCACATTGGAAGCGTCTATTCGTCATCGCCATACTGGCGTATCACCCGGCGTGATGGTATGGGGTGCCATTGGTTACACGTCTCAGTAACCTCTTGTTCACATCGATGGCATTGGCCGTTACATTTCAGATGTGTTCGACCCATGGCTCTACCCTTCATTCGATCCCTGCGAAACCCTACATTTCAGCAGGATAATGCATGACCACATGTTGCAGGTCCTGTACGGGCCTTTCTGGATACGGAAAATGTTCGACTGCTGCCCTGGCCAGCACATTCTCCAGATCTCTCACAGACTGAAAACGTCTGGTCAATGGTGGTCGAGCAACGGGCTCATCACAGTACGTTGGTCACTACTCTTTATGAACTGTGGTATCGTGTTGAAGCTGCATGGGCATCAGTACCTGTACACGCCATCCAAGCCTTGTTTGACTCAATGCACAGGCGTATCACGGCCGTTATTACGGACAGAGGTGGTTGTTCTGGGTACTGATTTCTCGCCCAAATTGCGTGAAAATGTAATCACATGTCAGTTCTAGTATAATATATTTGCCCAATGAATACCCGTTTATCATCTGCATTTCTTCTTGGTGTAGCAATTGTAATGGCCAGTAGTGTAGTAAGACATAGATTTCTAAACCAAGCTTTGAGAGCTGAAACAGTGAAGGCCTCAGAAAATATAAAAGTAGAAAGGCAAGGAGAAATCCTTGCATAACACAAAAGATAGTGAACTTACGTGAAGTCGTACCGCCCAAAGTGACGAAATTTCACATTTTTACTTTTATGCAAATTATGAAAATATGGATTTTTATGCTTAATTTTGTATTAGTTTATTGAAATATTCAATCATTTGCTATTTTAAATAAATACTTGTAATTAAGCATTCACTGTCATTTCTGAGAATTTTGTTTTCCATCATTTCGCATATTGGCATTTTTCTCTGGAACTATTCTGTCTAGAAGGCTGTGGTTTCTTTTGGCTTGTAAAGAACTGTCCGTTTCGTAAGTTGCCTACACTAGCGGTACTTCGCAGTAAACCCTTTGAACTGTACATTTGTTTGTGGCTGACAACAACAGTTATCCACTAACCGTGTTTTAGTTTCTGTGTTTCCTGCAATAGTTCCCATCATGAATAAACCAAAATTGATGTTCTTACTTTCAGTTATGGCTATTCTGGAAGACTACAGGTTTTGGAATACTAACACCACAAAAAGTGTGATTGTCTTGGACCAATTGCAAGTCATGAAGGCAGAGATTACAAGAAACAATATGTTAAAAGAAGCCAGAGGGCAGAAGTAGGGCAGCACCGTGTGATGAAGATGAAGGAGATGAGGACTACCATCCAGGAAAATTTTAACATATTTTTGTATGTATCAGTTGGCTGTATATTAAAATTTTTCTTTAAAAGTAACTTTCTCAGTATACATTTCAGTATAAATGCGCATTTTTCTCAGAAACTTCTGAATCTACAACAATGAATTATTTACCACATAACATAGATAGTAGAATGATGTTGTAGCTCTACTTTAATAGTATTTACCGTAATGGTTAAAATTCAAGAAATAGACATTTTGAAAACTTACTCTAATTATATGTTTAGGGGAAAAATTATACCTTTTTTCCAGAAGTTGTTTTAAAGTGATTGCATAGTAATACAGTCACAAAACATGCGAGAACATGTGTTAAAACCACCACATTTATATACTCAACAGTTACTCAACGGAGCCCATTTAACATTGTCATGATATGACAGTACGACTCCCCTTAACCGATAAAGCAGAAATTTAAAAAGACAGAAAATATAACAGGCAAAGACGGTTAAAACGAAGATAAGTGGAAGTGCAAAATTTCTAAGCAGGAGTGACTTCCGAACAATGGCAAGGCCTTAGAAGAGTAGATAACTAGGGAAAAGATAGATATCGCCTACAGGAAAGTAAGAGGGACGTTCGCAGTTAAGAAATGAGCTGTATGAATATCAAGAGCTTACAGGAAAACCAGATTCCTGGGAAAGAAGATGAGATAAGGTACAAGGTACTGAGGGAAGAATCTTACAGAATACAGAAAAATTAAAGTCGAAACAATGCCGCTGGAGTAGATGATATTCTCTCCGAACTGCTGACAACCTTGCGAGACCCAGCCATGACGAAACAATTAACAGCTCTTCGTCTTCGTTTACGTAGCTGCTCTGCAATTCACATTTAAGTGACTGCCAGAGGGTTTCTCCAACCGTTGTCAGAATGCTCCTCTACCGTTTCATTCTCGAATAGTAAAGCGGGAGTAAGGGAAACGTAAATCTTTCATTTTTACATCTGATTTCTCTTATTTTATTCTGGTGATCATTTTCCCTTTATAGGTGGGTGTCAAGAAAATATGTTTGCATTCGGATTAGAAAGTTTGTGAAAAACACCGTGTGCATTATTTCGGATACACTCTCCCCTCTGTATGGCGATAATACGAGCTGCCCTTCTCCGAACTTTTTCTGTATCTCGAGTCAGTCTCACTTGGTGGGGGTCCCACAATTCGCAGGAATACTCCAAAACAGAAGAGACAAGTGTGGTGTAAGCAATCTCATTAGTTGAACGGTTCCATACTCAAAGTGTCATGCTAATGAAGCGCAGCCGTTGGTTTACGTTCCACATAAAGTTTCCCATATCTTCTTTCCAATTTAAGTTGTGGAACGTGTGTTAGACAGGTCAACTACCGTCAGACTTCAAGAATAATATAATAATTCCTATTCCAAAGAATTCAAGTGCAGCCACTATGAAAAATACACAACTATCAGTTTAATAAGTCGTTGTTGCAAAACACTAAGACGAATTATTTACAGAAGAATAGAAAAAAAGGTGGTATAATCCGACCTTGGAGAAGATCAGTTTGGATTTCGGGGAAATGTAGGAATACGCGAGGCAATACTCACTGTACGACGTATATTAGAAGATAGTTAAGGAAAGGCAAACCTACGTTTATAGCCTTTGTTGATTTGAATAACCTCCTTAGAATGCTGAAGGTAACAGGAAACTTGTACAGAAACCAGACAGCAGTTATGAAAAGAGCCGTAGGCCATGAATTCTGGACTGTGGTGCTCACCCACAGCCTTGTTCGTGGTGAGACGTAATGCCTGAAATTTGACGCCCTTGGCTCCTTCCTGACAATGAGGATATCAGAATACTGACGTACTTAGCTTGCATTTAAGACGAATCTTTAGTTCAGCGCAAAGTTCTAACGATTGGAATAAAAGACGCAGGTGACTCCCGTTTATGTTGTTGTTGTGGTCTTCAGTCTGGAGACTGGTTTGATGCAGCTCTCCACAATACCCTATCCTGAGCAAGCCTCTTCATCTCCACACAAGAACGGCAACCTACATCTGTCTGAATCTGCTTACTGTATCCATCTCTTGGTCTTCCTCTGCGATTTTTACCCCACACACTTCCCTACAATGCTAAATTCACAATTCCTTGATGTCTAAGAATGTGTCCTACCAATCTATCCCTTCTTTTAGTCAAGGTATGCCAGAAATATCTTTTCTACCAAATTCTGTTCAGTACCTCCTCATTAGTTACACGATCCACCCACCTAATCTTCAACATTCTTCTGTAGCACCATATTTCAAAAGCCTCAATCCTCTTCCTGCCTGCACTGTTTATCGTCCATGTCTCACTCCCATACAAGGCAGCACTCCACACAAATGCCTTCAGAAACGACTTCCTTAGGCTTAAATCAATATTCGATGTTAACAAATTTCTCTTTTTCGAGAACGCTTTTCTACCCATTGCCATTCTGCATTTTATATCCTCTGTACTGCGACCATCATTTGTTATTTTACTCCAAGTAACAAAACTCATCTACCTCCTTTATTGCTTCGTTTCCCAATCTAATTCCTTCAGCGTCACCTGATTTTCTTACACTGCACTCCATTACCCTAGTTTTGCTCTTGTTAATGTTCATCTTATATGCACCTTTCAGCACACTGTCCATTCCGTTCAATTGCTCTTCCAGGTCCTTTGCTGTATCTGACAGAATTACTATGTCGTGGGCAAAACGCAATGTTTTTAATTCTTCACCCTTTAATTCCTTCTCCAAATTTTTCCTTGCTTTCCTTTATAGCTTGCTCGATGTACAAATTGAATAACAATGGAGAAAGACTACAACCCTGTCTTACTCCCTTCCCAACCACTGCTGCATCCCTTTCATGCGCTTCAACTCTGACAACTGCTGTCTGCTTTTTATACAAGTTGTAAATAACCTTACGCTCCCTATATTTTACTCCTGCTTGCTTTAGAACTTTAAAGAGTTTATTCCAATCAACATTGTCAAAAGCCTTCTCCAAATCTACAAAAGCTAGAAATGTAGGTTTGCCTTTTCTTAATCTATCTTCTAGGATAAGCCGTAAAGTGAGTATTGCCTCCCGTGTTCCTACATTTCTCCTGCACTCAAACTGATCTTCCACGAGGTCGGCCTCTACCCGCTTTTCCATCCATCCCGTTTATAAGAAAGGTAAAAAAACTGGCGTGGCCCTCATAATTACAGGCCATTATCGTTGACATCAGTTTCCTGTAGAATTTTGGAGCATATTCTCAGTTCGAATATAGTAAATTTCCTTGAAACCGATAAGCGTCTTTCTATGAATCAGCACGGGTTTAGGAAACAACTTTCGTGTCAAACTCAGCTTGCCCTTTTTTCACACGAAATCTTGCGAGCCATGGATGAAGAGCAACAGGCAGGTTGCGTTTTTCTCGATTTCAAAAAGGCATTTGACTTGGTAGCACACTTCAAACTGCTAACGAAGATACGAGCATATGGAATAGATTCACAGATGTGTGGCTGGAAGACTTCCTAAGTAATAGAACGCAGTGCGTTGTTCTCGACGGCGAGTGTTCATCAGAGACGAGTGTATCGTCAGGCGTACGCCAGGGGAGTGTGATAGAACCGCTATTATTTTCTATCTATATAAATGATCTGATGGACAGAGTAAGTTGTAATTTGCGGCTGTTTGTTGATGATGCTGTGATGTATGAGAGGGTGTCGTCTTTAATTGATTGTAATAGCATACATGATGACTTCGACAAAATTTCTAGTTGGTATGAAGTATGGAAGCTAGCTCTAAATGTAGAAAATTGTATGGTGACGCACATGAGTAGGAAAAACTATCCCACAATGCTCGAATACGGCATTAGTAGTGAGATTTTTGATGCAGTCGGGTTGTTCAAATATCTAGGCGTAACATTGCAGAGCGATATGAAATGGAACGAACATGTAAGGACAGTTTTGAATAAGGTGGATAGTCGGCTTTGGTTTATTGGGGGAATTTTGGAAAGATGTACTTTATCTGGAAGGGAGACGGCGTATAAAACGTTCGTGTGACCACGTCTTGAGTATTGCTCAAGTGTTTCGCACCCGCAACAGATCAGTTTAAAGGAAGACATGGAAGCACTCCAAAGGCGAGCAGCTAGGTTTGTTACTGGTAGATTTGACCAATGCGTGAGTGTCACGGAAATGCTCCGGGAGCTCAAATGGGGTTCGCTGGAGGAAAGACGACGTTCTTTTCGAGAAATTCTGTTGAGGAAATTTAGAGGGCCGGAATTTGAAGCTGATTGTAGTATGATCTTGCTGCCGCCTACTTACATTTCGCGTAGTGATCACAAAGACAAATTAAGGGAAATTAGGGCTCGTACGTAGGCATATAGGCTTTCTTTTTTTCCTCGTTCTATTTGGGAGCTGAATAGGAAAGGAAATGCCTAGTAGTGGTACAGTGTACCCTCCGCCACGCATCTTATGGTGGATTGCGGAGTATGTTTGTAGATGTAGATGTTTATTTTATAAATTATTGCAGTTGTATACATTGTACATTATAAAACAAACTCATGTTTATCAAATGCACAAGCTTTTACCTTTCAAATGACGCAAAAGCCATATTGATCTCACATTTCTGTACTTTGCAATCTGTATTATAAACATCCTAAAATATGCCATTTCACAGCCACGTGACGGGTGGGAATAGGGCAGTGTTGAAAGTGTTATGTAACTTATGCAAAGGGAAACACATACACACTTACCCGAGGGAGGACTCGAACCTCCAGCAGCGTCACATAGAATCAACCGGAGTAAAAAACACAGCTCTGTCAATACACGGTCCTTTCAGAGGTTATCTGTGTATGCGACACTGCCATCTGCATACGTGCATATCGATGTCTCATCGGTTTCGTCACCTCACTCAAAAATATTGTCCCATTACGGATTTTGTCATAGCGGGAAACACCTCCGCTACTTGCGTTGAGGACACGACGCATTATATCATGGACATTGTGTAATCGCGGTGCAAAACAGGGAGGTGAAACTCTTATAGGAATTTCCGGTAACACGATGTAGGTTCGCTGCCAGGCCACATAGAGCGCTGCGAGCGTTGCGATTTTTCATCTCGCTTTTCTATTGGATGATTTACGCTTTACAGTCCTCCATATTTGTTTTGATTCGTAGGTGGTGTTCTGTGCTGAGGTTCTATTGCAACGTCTTCCTAACTGCGATCTTCTGTGTGCATTTTCTTTTAATTCGCAGTGTAAATATATTGCTGTTATACTGCTTAATTTTTGTCCGCATCCGTAATATTATGTTTGTTTGTATAGCTTATGGGACTTAACTACAGGGTCATCAGTTCATAAACTTACAAACTACTTATGAACTAGCTAATCCTAAGGACGTCACAAATATCCATG
Source organism: Locusta migratoria (assembly GCA_026315105.1). Lineage (NCBI taxonomy): Eukaryota > Metazoa > Arthropoda > Insecta > Orthoptera > Acrididae > Locusta > Locusta migratoria. The sequence goes on from CM048751.1 coordinate 195,233,256, forward strand.
CCCGAGGAGGGATTCGAACTCCCGACCGCAGTGGCCGTGCAGACCCTGACTGGAGCGCCTCAGTCTCCACGGCCACCGCGGCCGGCCCCATAATATTAGGTGGTGTAATGATAATACATTATAAACTTTACATTTATTTCCATGTGATAACGCCACACAGCGAAAATCGCAGTACCGAGTTTTAGAAACAAACAATTTTACGGTCAAAAAGATTACCACGACATCATTTACGAAGTTTGGCGGACTGTAAACAACAGCCACAAGCAATTAATGTTAGTTTTTGATTTAAATTTCTCGTATATATTACATTGCAAGGTCTCAAAACTTTTCTATGAGGTCCACCCTCAAAGAATAAATGAAAAATATTGTCATCTAACACCAATATAACGTTTTCTCATTCGTGCATTTAGAAGTAAATATATGGATTTTCGCGCCACATTTTTCGGATTGAAAGTTCACTGCCAGGCCGCTAGTAGCGTTGCTGTCGTTCTGTGTTTCCGTGTGATAACATGGTCTTTGCACTTCTGTTATTTTTGGAGTTCTGTGGTGCGAAATTCCTACTAGTGGGAAAACCCGGCTTGGAGGCCCACGAAGGCAAAAGTACAGAAACGATTAGATTACAGGTGGCTGCGAGCGGTGCCGGAGTACAGGCGAAAGCCAGCCACTTTCCATCCCACCGGCGCCCCACCTCACCCAACCAGCCAGCCAGCAGCCGGGCTAAGAGTCCGCGCTTCGACGCTGGGGCGGCTCGTCTAGAAGGCGCAGCTGGCCGCCCGAACGCCCTGCACAGACCAGCGTTCTAGTACGGCTCGCTTTATTGGCCGAAGAAGTTGGTCCGGTGAAGAGTGTGGTCAGACACCTTCGTACTGAGATGACTGCATGTTCAACAGCGGATTGATATCGATTTAAGAACAAGCGGTCCGCTCCCCGACGTGCCTTTATCCGTAGAACCGTTTTCGACTGGTATCGTGGGTCTCGCCTCAGGTGTATCGTATAATAAGGCCTAATATCGATATTTGTAGAAAAGGGCGAAGTACTTTTGACAAGCTAGATGTCATGGCTGCTTGTTCACTCGCAACAATTGAAACTGTACTCTTAGGTTCCTGCTTAACCACATCCTTTAACATCAAGACATATACGTACTTTTGTCAATCAGGACAGATATCTACAGTGTAGCTTCTCAAAAGTACTTTGCCGTTTTCTACGAATTTGTGATAGGGTAAGGTGGTACAATTCCGATCATTTCGGACAAACGTTGTTGGTACTGGAAATATGTTGAGAAAAGAGATAATTTTAACTATGGCACTTGTTCTTGGATGTTTAATACAAATACTAGACCATTACTAATGTTGGTGTAAACACAAAAAAATGTTACAGAAGTGTGAAAAATCGATCGAAAATGTACCACAGTAGGTACAATTATGATCACTTCCTCGTAGAATTTTGATCACTGGCTTCTTCCACGCCGGCCGCGGTGGCCGAGGTGACAGAGGCGCTCCAGTCACGGTCAGCACGGCCACTACGGTCGGGTTCGAATCCCGCCTCGGGCATGGATATTTGTGCCGTCCTAGTTCGTAGGTAGTTCATAAGTAGTTTGTAAGTTTAGGGATTGATGACCCCGTAGTTAAGTCCCATAAGCTTAACAAACATTTGAATTTGAGTTAAGTCCCATAAGACTTACGAACATTTGAGAGGCTCATCGTTCCCCGTAGCTGACGGCAGCATCTCTGACTACCGAGCAGTGGGCCCGTTTCGATTCCCGGCAGCGTACTGGATATAGTGGGTTGCCCTTATCATTTTCATCATCCTCGACATGCAAGTCGCCGAAGAGGCGTCAAACGATCGGACTTTCACTAGGCGGCCGAACAATCCCACGCGAGATCATCCTGCCAAAAATGTAATACGATCGCTTCATTTCAAGCACAAGAGTCGGAAGTAACCGTTTTAGCACCAGCATGAAATCCGCGTTACTTCAGTCGGTAGGTCAACTTCCACAGTTCTAACATGCGCAGGGCCGTGTTTATTGATGGAAACAATATAACGGATATTGTGGCAAATACAGCGATATAATAAATACAAGCAATGTATTCACAATTGCGACTTTAAATCAGCATCAGCTGTACAATTTAATGGTGACATGTGAAAATTTGTACCAGACCGTGAATCGAACCCGGATATTCCGGATTTCGCAAAATATCGCGTTAACCATTTTCCCATGTTTTTAATTTTTTTTTAAATATTTCTGCTGGACCGGGATGTGTACTACGATTTCCCGCTTTGGGTCATCTGTCGTCATAGCCACAATTTTTAAAGATGTTTTTCTGTTTTTTGTCGGCTCTCTCACTGATCATTTTTAATTTTTTTCATATCTATTATATTCATTATTTTTGGGGAGTCAGGTAATGTTAAAATTATTTATTTATTTATGTTAGTTTCCCTTGAGGTCACTAACGTCACATGAGCCGCGGTGGAATAGCCGAGCGGTCTAAAGCGTCTCTCTGCGGAGCGCGCGGTTGCTCGCCGTGGAGGTTCGAGTCCTCCCTGGGGCATGGGTGTGTGTGTTTGTCCGTAGGTTAGTTTACCTAGGTTTAAGTAGTTTGTAAGCTACGGACTGATGACCACGCAGTTTGGTCCGATAGATTTACAAACATTTGAACATTTGAACCTCACATGACCGGCATAGAGTGCACACAATAAATTTGTCGCACGACCCAAAAACTAAACCTTTCCTTCCAGTGTTTGTGGTAAATGAAATAAAGGAAAAACGGTAAATAATACAAAACATGAAAACGGCCTTAATGTACGCTGCAAGATCAACATAAGAGTAATGTGCTTTCGAGACATCAGGAAATAAACATTCTTCAGTCCCAACTCTCTGCAATGGGGACCCGGGTATGTCTTCGCGTTTTCTATTTGATAACGAGTGAGTGACCACTTACAATGGCGTTCTTATCCGGCTCGAGCCCCACATGTGGGGGGATCCTTGATAGGTTGCGATCGTCTGGAAAGTTCTGCACACATCGTGTCGCTTCTACATCTAGTTTTGTTTACGTGTATGTATGACGGAAGCCTATAAATCCGTTATCATGATTTACCCATTATGAAGCATAAGGACATTTATACAGACGGGCATACTATATGAAATTCAGTGGTAACATTCTTGAAAGTTATGTGGCTTAATGTGTCCAGGAGAAATTTCCAGAGCTGACAAACCACCCGTGACGACAGTGGGAACACAAGCGAGGATGTGCGGTCCCATTGCGTGTGTTTTCCCTGTTGTCAGGAGTGCTCTTCGTGCTATCGTCGCACGCCTGTGACGTACTCCGCCGCAGACGGGCCGCGCTGAGTGTTGCGTGCTGTTTCCATTGTCCTTCGTTGCATGAGATCATACTCTCTAGCCGATGTACAATGCCTGACGGCCGGTACAACGCTCCACCTGCTATTTGGCTGGAAAATCACTGCCCCGAAGTGTGTCTTTACTCGAAACGGCCCACTCTCTCTAGAGCAGTGATTCCCAAACTGGTCTATATGGACCCCCAGGAGTCTATTCCAACCTGCAAGGGATCCACGTCAGCGGAAAAATAACTTGGGGATCTATTTGCACTATTTTAGAGTTTCTGGATACTAAAGATCCAATTTTAAAAGAACATTCAATCAAGTGGAAAACATATTGCTTATCTGACAGATGTGTATGCTAAATTTAATTACATTAACTTGCAGTTACAGGGCGAATGTCTAAATTTGATAAAAGCGAAGTCCATCATTTTAGCTTTTCTTCGCAGCTGAAGCTAATACAGCAAAACAGTGGGCGGCGCAAATTTTCGCAGTTTCCCAATTTGTCACAGGCAAACTGTGAGGATGATGATGTTTCAACCTACGTTCAACATTTAAATGTCCTTGAAAATACTTTGAGAAAATGTTTCAGGATATTTTGAGTATGGAAATACCGCAGTGGATTATCAGTGGATATTGTGATGTGGAACAGACTGATGTCGCACTTCGAAAAGACCTCATCGAAGTAAGCGCTAATTAAGAACTTAATGTCCAGCTTATGTCCAGCTTACAAATGAAGATCAGTAATTCTGGTTCCAGAGAGACATACCTGTTACTTACCATTTATTATGGACTATCGCAATAAAAGTTTTGTTAGCTTTCCCAAATTCAAACCAGTTGGAAAGAGAGCACTTTTGCAAACCTTCTTGGAAAAAACCGACTGGAAATTATTGATATTTAAGATTAAACCTAACAACATTTAAACAAAATATTGACAATTTACTAATAGGCATCAGCCACATACCTCCCATTAAAATACTGTATGTATCAGTTTTGTTAATTATACACTTCTGTCATTTAAATCAATAAATGCATAATACTTAACATTTTTCATTTCCTCATTTCTTTTTTTTTCACTCCACCTTCTTACAGTTACATTTATCAAAGTTACTAGCACAATATCAGGCGCGAAAACACATATGAAGTTGGGAATTCGTAAAAAAAAAAAAGTACACAAAAGGCAGAGTGTCTACAAAGGACAGAAAAAGTGGGCAGGGAGTATACGAGACAAAAAAGTTTGGAAACCCATGCTCTAGAGAATGGAATGTATTTCAAAAATAAAAATCTGATGCCTTAATTTTTCCAGGCATATGGAACGTTGAAATGAGTTACGGGTATACAGCAGATAAAAAAATCGCCTTTCGCCGATATTTCGGCAGGAGAACACGCTTCCATTTTCAAGGCACTACTGCAGCGAGGAATCAGTTTAAATCGGCCTTTAAAACCAATGTTTTCAATGACAAAAGGAAGCCGCGGTGGAGTAGCCGAGCGGCCTAAGGCGCCTCGCTGCGGAGCGTGCGGTTGCTCGCCGTGGAGGTTCGAGTCCTCCCTGGGGCATGGGCGTGTGTGTTTGTCCTTAGGTTAGTTTACATAGGTTTAAGTAGTTTGTAAGCTACGGCCTGATAACCACGCAGTTTGGTCCGATAAATTTACAAACATTTGAACATTTTGACAAAAGCAAAGACAACACATACCGAGCAAGAAACACGACCTAGGTTGAAAACCGTGAGAAATATCGATAATATACATCAATTTTCAGAGGGTGAGGTGGCATTAATTTTGTCCCTCTGCTTCTTTACTAATGATAAAGCAGAATTTAGTGCAGAATTTAAGCACAATCGCCGTATCTATTAATAAGGTTATCCGCTAGTTATATTTCAGTCGCTTCCTTGATAACACAATCCCAATAGCTGGAAACGCATACTAAAAATTCCGTATTGTTGTATTCCATAGGGCGACCTGTGCCTAGACAGTGTTTGGCAACAGCAGATTTGTTCGGTTGTTGTAAACGTGTCTGACGTTTGTGCTCAATACTCGGGTCCTGAACAGTCCTAATTCTGTAACTAATGATGCTACCTTCAGTTTGCTTCCATGCATCATACACGTTGCTTCCGTCTTCATCGTCAGCTTTCTGCGGGTTCCAGGTAATAGGTTCTGTCTCATATTGATGTAAACATTCCATAATCACTTTACCGGATCTCTCCATAATTATTACGCATTGAAAACGGTCAAAAACTGAATGTCTTCAAACTACAGATACATGAAGTAAGACAGACCACAATAGATGGTGGGTAGAGGTGCTTGAGCCGTGCGCGGCTTCAAGGTTTCCCGACAATTCACGGGAAGGCCGAGCCTGCTCAAGTCACCACGAGCCACGCCGTCTTATGACTAGCCGTCACGTTCCCATGGTGCAAGATCTGACAAGCCCAACAAGGTTTTACAGAGTCTCCGCCACCTTCAACAGTCCCTTGCTGGTAGCCAGGGTCCATGGATTCATCAGGTTGTCTCCATACCCGTACAATCCATCTGCTCGATACAATTGGAAACCATGCAACATGTTTCCAGTCATCAAAAGTTCAATATCGGTGTTGATGGGTCCCGCCGAGGTGTAAACTCTGTGTCGCGCAGTCAGCAAGGTTACACGAGTAGGTCTTTGCTTCTGGAAGACTACATCAATGATATCTCGTTGAATGGTTCGCATGCTGACACTTGTAGATGGCCCAACAATGAAATCCGCAGCAATTTGCGAAAGGGTTGCACTTCTACCAGGTTGAACGATTCTCTTCAGTCATCGTTGGTCCCGTGCTTGCAGGATTCTTTTCCGACTACAGCGATGTCGGAGATTTAGTGTTTTATCGAATTCCCGATATTCACGGTGCACTCGTGAAATAGTCGTACAGGTAAATCCCCACCTCATCGTTACCTCTGAAATGATGTGTCAAATGTTCAAATGTTTGTTAAGCTTATGGGACTTAACTGCGGGGTCATCAGTCCCTAAACTTACAAACTACTTATGAACTAGCTTATACTGAAGATAGCACAAACATCCATGTACAAGGAAGGGATTGGAACCCACGACGTTGAACGGCCTCGCGCATCGAAGCATAGCGCCTCAATGCGCTCGGCCACTCCGGCGCGGCAGATGATGTGTCCCATCTCTTGTGCGCCGACTATAATACCAGCTACAAACTCACTCAAACAGTGATACCTTGTTTTTGTCTTGTAGAAGAAAACATATTTTACGTTTATTTATTTTAAGTTTCGTTGTAACATTTGTAGGAAAAAATGTTTTATGTGCATTTATTTTTGTCAATACGTATGGAACGAGTGGGATCCTTTTGCTTATTATGTTATGTGACGTTATGTACTTGCGCTATTTGTAGGATAGTGCAATGATCCTTACATGTCCCCCAATCCTAAGGCCGGTATTACACTATCAAATTATTTGACAAAGAATTGGAGAAAAAATTGGATGATATATTAGTCCTATTCTGTGACAAAGATATTGGATGAAAAGCTAAAGGATTACACTATCATCTAATATTTTGTCAAAGTTGCTTCAAACTGGTCGTGTTATGCTCAGCTGTTGTTTATACTGCAGTTGTGTTGTATCTGCATTTAGAAGAGGAGGAGAGAATAAAGAAAACGAAATGTACTTGGATGAAACCGTGGGTGTCAGGGCGAGATAAATAAGTGTTCCATAAAATTTGTTACGGGAACGGGAGGATTTTCTTTGTTATATCGTCACTATACTCGGCGTCACCTACAAAGGCGGCCCAGTTTTCAGCCGTTTTGCGCATCCCCCTCCATTACCGCAATGACAGCCAATAACGTTCACTCTGTAGGCGCGTGGCTGGCCGCAAGTTACGCAATGTTTCTCCTACAGGCTCCACTGTTGGCACTCGGCCATAGCTTCTACCCTCCACACTTTCCTTATAGCTCCGCCACTATGCACGGAGCGCCTTCTTATATGACGCCAGCTATAGTACACCATAGCCTTAATTCACTGCTAATAATTTTGTTGTAGCTCTCCATTTAGTGGCGGATTAACTTCGGGAAAGAGGGGGGGGGGGGGGAGGGCGGACCGCCCCGGGTCTTTAGTCTTGAGGGACCTCCAATACCTCAAAAGCCCCCTCTCTCTTTTTTTGGGGGGTGGGGGTCGCCCTTGACGTCTTGTTCTGAGGCCTCCAAATCTCGAAAGCTATGTTTTTAGTCTGTCCTGTGCGTCTCGTCTTGGGGGCCTCCAAATCTCAAAATGTACTTTGTTAATAGTAATACATGTATTCCCAAGTGGACAGGGGACCTCATTTTGTTTTGCTGCGCCCTAGGCCTCCAACAGCCATAGTCCATCACTGGCTCCATTCTTCATAATTTGCAATAGAGGGACTTGATAAAGCGAGTTTGATTAAATGATGTTGTAACAAAGGGGAAAATCTATGTTGTTTATGTCGTTATTAACAATTCAATGGGGGGGACATACTTGATAAAGTAAATAGGCTCTATTTAATTCCTTACAAAATTGTTTGATATGTTCATATTTTTGCTTGGAAACAGATGTCGATGTTTGCTTTCCACGACTTAGCAAACAAAGTAGATCCTAAAACATACATCACAAAGTCTGCTTTGACCGTAAATAAGATTTAGGGGTGTTACTTCTTCAATTCAGATAGTATATTACGACTTTTTACGTCGCGGATTGTAACTCATAGCTTCACTTTCACCGCAGGGTATTGGGCTAAGCGAATTGACGCGTGTTACACAATGCCCCATCTGATTTATTCATTCCTATCAATTTTGTTGTTGCTCGAACACACTACACAAAATTGCCGCTAGTTGTCATGTTTACAAATACGAACGCTATGTCGAATTTTAACCTCCATATAATATTATTGGAGATTAAAGTCAATCAGCTGAAGTAGCAATGACGCTGTACTAGTACTAGCGCTCTGAGCGGTCACATTTCTCACTGCAGGAAACAGAAGACGAGCGATTTATTTCATCAAATCTAAGCCAAGGCTAGATTTGATTTGTTCAAATATTGGACGACATTCCCATTACTCTACATACAATATTTCTTTGTCCAATAATTTGATAGTGTAACACCGGCTTAACTTCGTGGGGGTTTGAATTCGCATTCGACAGAACGGTAGTTCAAATCCACCTCTTGTCAACCAAATTGTTCCTTTGAAAGGGCACGGCTGATTTCCTAACCCCATCCTTGCCCAAGAATTCGAGCGACAGCTTCGCGAATGACTACGCTGTCGACGATACGTTATACCCTAAGCTTCGAGTTTCCTCCATACTTTTATTCACCTCTGTATACTTTTGCCCGTTACAATAGTAAAACTAGGGGGCAGGAATGACAGAAATGTCAAATTGGAATGCTTGGACATCTAATGATAATTTCAGCGAAGCAGCACAAAAAACACAATGACATTCTTGCACTCCCTCACAAACAAAGATAAAAAGGAACAAACTGTATTTTGCAGAAATGTACATAGGTTTAAGAATGATGAGACATACTCACACGTTCAACCGACGAATCACTAATGAAATATTAAATGCTCCGGATAACCGTAAATCACCCGTTGGGATTTTTTGTGATCTATCAAAGGCCTTTGATTGTGTTAACCATGGAAGTTGATATAAGTAATTCACATAATATACAAAAAACAGCCGAGTCCTCAAACTGGGGAACTATCAAACATGGTGTGCCACAGGCTTCGGTATTGGGACCTTTGTTTTTCTTAATATATATTAATGATTTGCCTTTCTATATTCATAAAGATGCCAAGCTAGTTCTCTTTGTTGATGATACAAGTATCGTTATCACACCCGAATCACAGGAATTAACTGATGAAATTGTCAATGAAGTATTTCAGAGAATTATTAGGTGGTTCTCTGTAAATGGACTCTCTTTAAATTTTTAAAAAACACAGTATATTCAGTTTCACACAATAAATGGCATCACACCATTAATTAATATTGACTTCAACCAGAAATCTTTAGCTAAGGTAGAATATTCAAAATTTTTATGTTTATGCGTTGATGAGGGATTGAATTGGAAGAAACACATTGAAGATCTGCTGAAACTTTTTAGCTCAGCTACTTATGCTATTAGGGTGATTGCAAACTTTGGTGATGTACAACTCAGTAAACTAGCATATTGTGCCTATTTTCATTCTCTGCTTTCTTATGGCATCATATTCTGGGGTAAATCATTTAGTAAGAAAGTATTCATTGCCCAAAAGCGGGTCATCAGAATAATTGCTGGAGCCCACCCAAGATCATCCTGCAGACATTTATTTAAGGATCTAGGAATATTCACAGTAGCTTCACAATATACATATTCACTTATGAAATTTGTTATTAACAATCCAACTGAATTCAAATCTAATAGCAGTGTGCATAGCTACAACACTAGGAGAAAGGGTGACCTACTCTATTCAAGGTTAAATTTAGCTCTGACACATAAAGGGGTTAATTATTCTGCCACAAAAGTCTTTGGTCACTTACACAGTAGTATCAAAATTCTGACAGATAGCCAACTAGCATTTAAAAATAAACTAAGAGAATTTCTGAATGGCAATTCCTTCTATACATTAGATGAATTTCTAGATAAAAGTGAGTACTTTAGGGAAAAAAGTAAAAAAAAAAAAAAAAAAAAAAAAAAATAAAAAAAAAAAAAAAATAAAAAATAAAATATCCAAATATTGAGTGTCATGAAATAATATGTATAGACACATTCATTTAACTGACACGTTTCACATCATTACGAAGTGTCGTATTCATGATCTATGGAACAAGTATTAATCTAATCTAACATTTCAACGGCACTTCGACAGTGAAAAGCGAAACCGGTGCGCGGAACACATTCTTGATAGCCCCAAAATGAATGTTCTTTGGTACCTTAAGTAAAACTATGATGTAGGGATCCTTCTTGTTTTACGAGAAAACAATAAACTGCCTTATGTATCTCGATACGCTCATAAATTTTCTGTTCGCCCTGTTAAGGAGCGTTCATTAATTACAAGCGGTTTTTAGGAGGGGGCATGAGAAGAGGTCAACTCGAATTTCACCAAATCTCACATGGGGGAGAGGGGGAGTCTCGGCAAATCTCAAGTATTTTTTTCCCGCGAGAAACAGAGTAAAACTGCGAGATAACTGGGTTACATTAGATAAAACATGTTTCACGTCTAAAATATGGCAAAATCCTACACAATAATATCTATTATGCAAACATCACATAGTATTAACATAGTAGGCAAATACTGGTGTTAAAGGTTTTTTTTTTCTTTTTATTTGGCCTTCTGAGTGTTAACTCAATGTGGCCATCTACAACACAGATACTTTTATGGAAAATAGCTGGACACTTTGGTTCCAATAGTGACTCTTCAGACCACACAAGCATTCCCGTGGACTGAACTTGAAAGAATATTGTAAGAGTTGTAATAGTTCCTTTTATTCAAGTATTTCATTGTTCGATTTTTTCTGTGTTAACCCATTAAGTCCCAAATTATTTATTTAACTGAATTATTTATTCCTTATTTTTACTGTGCATAAGATTTCTTGCTTTTAATTTCCTGTGAGCATAAATTTGTTATATAAAGCACCAATAAATGACATAGTAGAGTAACAGTTGTTAATTAATAATTTATTATGCATTTATAAAGAAATGTGCTCTGTTCTAAAATAGGATACTTGGGGGCTAATGGGTTAAATACAAGTTTTAAATACTATACAATAAAAAAAGAAAATAATGTTTTTTAAGTCCAACGTAATGAAGTACAGATTAATGTATTTACACTAAAATACGCATCTTGAAAAAATCTCACGTGAGTTTTGCGGGGAGGGGATCGATCAAAATCTCACGGTATCTCACCGGGGAAGAGGGGTCGAAAAAACGCCGGAATCATCTCACGTAATTAATGAACGCCCGTTTACATGCCGATGATGGAAACGGACACATTCATTTCCAGAGTGACGAAGCAACACGTATTCGTCTCTCACGGAAGTGCGAGATACACTGCGTAAAGGCCTTGGATGTCGTTGGACTTGTCGAGGGGGCAGATTCCATGGCCATTCCGTTCTCTCGAGTTGCTTGCCTTCCCTCGGTTTTTTTCTTTCCTTGCCATTTAGTTAAAGACAGGTTGCATGTCTGCAAATCTTCAAGAGCAAAAAGGTCAAATTTGTCTGCAGCTGCAGAAGTGACGCACAATATGTTGGATAAAGTGTGGCACGAAATTGACTTCTGATTGGAGCTTTGTTGTATGAACAGAGGCAGTCACACTCAGCCAAAGCGAAAGTTATAGTGGGAGTGCAGGACAAGCTAATTTATGGGATGGAACTATCAGTATTTTGAAACGAGATGACACCTCTCCTATCTCTACAAGTCTTCTCAATAAAATACTGTAGGTAGGTAAATTCTGAACTCCTTTTAGTATCTATACATATTGAAAAATGGATGTTTGTGTGTGTGGGACCGATTTCATCCTAACGTGATAGATACATTTCTTACTATCAGGCAACAATCTCTGTGGGAGTAAGAACAGCCTACGACACTTAGTTCAGAAGATATGTATTCTGTCATAAAAAATACAATTCACTTTTCCATCATGCGATGATATTCCACATACCTCCTAAAGAAATGGACCAAATTCAACCAAAATTGAAACGAACATTATTTACCGCCAGGAAAAAGCATCGCTATGGGAGTAATAACCACGTAAGACAGATACTTCAAAATCTTCAAATTTTTGTTAAGCTTATGGGACTTAATTGCGAGGTCATCAGTCCCTAAACTTACAAACTATTTATACACTAACTTATACTAAAGGCAGCACAAACATCCATGCCCGAGGGGGGATTCGAACCCCCGACGGGGAACGGCCTCATGCATCGCAGCACAGCGCCTCAATGCGCTCGGCCACTCCGCCGCGGCGACAGATACTTCAGGAGATATATGTACATCTACATAGATACTCTGCAAATCATATGTAAGTGCCTGGCAGAGGGTAACGTCATAAGCAACAACAGTCGCAAAAATCTTCCAAATCATGTGACGGTACTTTATTGATACACTCTATGAGAATGAGAGTACTTAGCGTCTTACAACATAGTTTAAAGATAACTTCAAGCCTTTCTGATATTTTTTTTCCCTGATAACCACAGCAAGATGATGAAAGGAAAAAAGGTTCTCACTATTTTTCCGCTGTTCATGCAGTAAAACTACGGCATTCGGTATGACGCTACATTTCATAATTTTTACAAATTGCTCAAAAAAATGTTCAAATGTTTGGAAAGTCTATGGGACTTAACTACGGGGTCATCAGTCCCTAAACTTACAAACTACTTATGAACTACTTATGAACTAGGACGGCACAAATATCCATGCCCGAGGGGGGATTCGAACCCCCGACCGTAGTGGCCGTGCAGACCGTGACTGGAGCGCCTTAGTCTCCTCGGCCACCGCGGCCGGCTCTAAAAATTGCATTCACGGTAAATTTTAAAGAGAGTGTACACACATACAACTGAATTTGCCTTTCAAATCGTATCATAGTACGATACGTAGTTCATCATGACAGAATCAATAACGTTTATGAAATACTGTCCCATCACGAATAAGGTTTTAATCTATTACTTATTTACTACTAACTGTATTCGCAACAGATTTTACAAACATGCAGAACTTATAATAATGAATATATACCTGCAAAGCTATATGACGGTACAACACATTTTAATTGATATATCATAAGCACTGCGATGGGTAAAAACCTGTCATACCGTGCATCATCACATTTCAATACATTTCTTATTTGCTACTAAGACACTCCTGTGTTACAGTGAGCTTAAGGAAGTTCATGAAAGCTGAGTGTGCTGTAGAGAGCATTGAACTGCAACTCACATGTTACATATTATTTGTATTTCTATTACTTATTATTATTATTTCTTTTTTTTTTTTTTTTTTTTTTTTTTTTTTTTTTTTTTTTTTTTTTTTTTTTTGAAAACTGCGCTTATAGTTTAGCACATTATGCATATTTCTTTGTTTCACTGTTTTCTAATTTCTAAGCTGTTTTCATGTCTAAGCTGATATCTTTCCGCATTTTTATTTTCGTTTCTAACGTAGACTGGAAAAATAAATGCACGGACATTGCCGGGTTTTGCAGTAAGTCACCCTATATGCTGTGTTCGTGTACCACTCGTTTCAGTACCTACATTCATTAGGATGGTCAAATACTCTATGTATTGCAAAAGTAGGTCTATGACTCAACATAGACAAAACGCATTATTTTAACACTGATCCAATAACTCGGATATCATCTGAATCCCAACAAGAATGACTTTTTAGTACCTACTCTCGATAATTGCTGCTGACAGAAATCTCAGCACAGAGATCTCTAACTGCTTGAGCAGAACGTGTATCAAATGGCGTTCTGTGACTGGTGTACTCCGTGACAGGAAAATTAAAAAAAAGGCTGAAATGGAAAGTATACAGATCTGCAATGCGCCCAGTTGCATTGTATGGGGCTGAATGCTGGTCTTCAACAAAGGAAGTGGAGCCAAGCCTTGCTATCTTGGTAATAAAGCTGGTCACATGGAAATCTGGATTAACACTGAACGATCATATGAAACATGGATTAACAATGGAGACTCATGTTCCGAAAAATTAAGTTCGTTTATTGCATTGAGTAGCACCAATTGTAGGGAAGATGCAGCCGTCTACTTTGGTACAGGCATCTTCATAGGCCCTAAACCCTTTTCATGAAAATCTTACGATATCTGGCTTTCATCGTGGTTTATCAATGTACATTAATGATACTATTGCATTACAGATGGTCTTTATGAAATGGTCATTTCATGCTCTTCATGTCTGTCGATTTTCTCTTATGGTTATAAACTAGTTTTGTAAATTGCTGTCATATTTTGATTTTACGTATCTGTTAATCTGTCTGTACTGCAATTTGTGTTCATTGTGGTGTGTTATTTTTATTAGGTACTTTGGCTGAAACGCGTATGTAGAAGTACGATAAAGAACCTATCACCGTCTGGATTATTTTCTCACCAGTGGCATATCAGCTTTTTGAAATTCATTTTAATTAGATTGATTATCATGGCTGATACCTCCACGAAGACCTCAGGTATGATTTATAAACTGTAAGGGAGAAGAAGCCTACGACCAGAAACCATCCTACCATTCAGCTTCGAGGTACCGTCGAAACTGCTGCAATTTGCGAGGCGATGTTAATTAATTTTCTAATCTTTAGACCCATTATGTCCTACTTTATACATATTCAAATGTATTCCAGTACAAAATTCTGACTATACGTTCCTTAATGCGTTTACAGTGTTTGGTATTAGGCAATCACCGATGTCTGATGCTAATTAGCCGTTTTGTTATTTTCCTACGATGACTATGATTTCATTTTCATGTTCTGAGTTCTAATGGGCGACTGTTGGACGGATTCCTATGTTTCCCATCCGAAGCTCACAAATACTGACCGTATATTGAGTAAAATCGTAATAAATTTCCTGCCGAAGCGATGAAATTTTCCTCCACAAAGTGGACCGTCAGAAAACAACCGAAACACTGTTTGTACGAAGACGAAGAACAGCACACATGTACGAAAAATTGGTCTTACTAAGTTTGCTTGATAAACCTGACATTGTGGAGAACACTCATGACGTACTACCCATGCAACTATTCTTCTTTTCTCTCTTTATGCTGAAACGCAAACGTCAGGTCAGTTAATGTTAACTTCATGCATTATATCTTGGGGCACATAATCAAAGCTGGCTATATCCCCATCCCAAAAGAATGATTTAGTGTCTGTATCTACTGATAGACATCTTTATCTTGCTGTACTTTTTATTGGACGAAAATGGCCGTAAATGCCTTAAAATTAGCTTTAAACTTGGACATTATTAACGAAACACGCATTTAACATAATTGACCTTACCTCGCAAATGCTTACAAAATACGTAACCAACTGCGGCAGTATGAAGTAGTATGCAAAAGGGGAAAGTCATGCTTTGACATGAAGAAAATGTCAATAATTCATCGTGTTAGGATGAAAGAAGGCAACATTAAAGATCATTATATTACGAAAATTAAAGTACCGATTTTTATTTTCAATTATACAAGGAGGCCAATGAAACTTACACAACTCGAAAGGAGCTTTGCCGTAGGTGTGCACATAACAAAAATAAAGTATATGCTCAGCCGTTATTAGTGGTTACACGAAGTAGAAGTTTCAATTGTTAGTTGGGTATTAGATGTCGAATGTCGATCCGCCGCGAGGAGTATAGGTCCAGTGCGAGAGACGTCTAGCGGTAGTATGTATGTACTTACGAGGTCTTAGATAAGGAAATCGTATATTTACCACCAAACGCTGAAAACTACGAAAAGTTCGTCGAAGCTGTTAAAAGATCAGCAAGACTCAGCATACCCAGAGGCTGCAGAACACTCTACATTCCTGGAATTTCCAACAAGATGAAACAATTATATAATGAATACATTGAGCAGTACAACCACGACGCTTTCAGTGTAGAAACTATAAAACTTGGGGAACAGCTGACTGAAACTATAAGTAAAGACCGACAAGAGTCCTGGAAACATATGTTGGAGAGTCTTGATATGAAACATAGTAGCAGAAGAGCTTGGAATCTCTTAAAACGATTATCTAGAGACCCAGCAGCCCCTAAGGATCAAGTTTCCGTAACCGCCAATCAGATTGCACATCAGCTCCTTTTGAATGGCAAACCAACCAGAAACAGCAAGATTGTCACTTCGTATAAGAGGCCACAAGTGGATGAAGTACCACCAGTGCCATATTTCACTTCAATAGAATTGGAAACAGCTATCAGTTCCTTGAAATCCAGGAAGGCCCCAGGTCCTGATGATGTCGTTAATGAATTTATACAGAACATAGGGCCCATAGCTAAGGAATGGCTCTTACAACTCTATAACTTCTGCTGGGCTAACAGGTCGGTCCCAAAGCTATGGCTAAAGGCCAAGGTAGTAGCAGTCCCAAAGCCAGGGAAATCAAGAGACGATGCCAAGAACTACCGTCCAATATCGCTGCTGTGCTGCCCTTTCAAACTATACGAACGTCTTATCTTGAATAAAATAGGACCACAATTAGAAAGCCAAATCATTCCACAACAGGCAGGATTTAGACCCGGAAAGTCTTGTACTGGTCAGGTCCTCTGCCTAACACAATACATAGAGGACGGGTTTCAGAAGGGTGAAAAAACTGGTGTGGTGTTTGTCGATCTATCAGCAGCATATGATACGATAAACCATAAAATCCTACTAGAAAATTTTTTCAAAATGACAGGAAATTACCATCTTACTGAAGTTGTGAGATCTCTGATCTCCAACAGAAGATACTATGTGGAATTTCAAGAGCAAAGGAGCCGCTGGAGGAACCAGAAGAATGGGCTCCCACAAGGTAGTGTTTTGTCCCCTCTACTTTTCAACCTGTATACAAATGACCAACCAGCTGGACCAGATGCAAGAAGTTTTATCTATGCTGATGACGTAGCCATTGCTTGCCAATCGAGATCAATCAGTCACATCGAGAGAAACCTATCAGATGCCTTAGAAGTTCTTACTGAATATTACAACAGGAACCAGCTTCGACCAAATCCAGCAAAGACACAGACTTGTTTATTCCACCTGAACAACCAGGAAGCAAAAAGGGAATTACAATTGGAATGGAACTCAGTTAAACTTAAACATTGCCCAAACCCAGTTTATCTCGGAGTCACATTAGATCGAACACTGTCCTACAAGAGTCATGTAGAAAAAACTAGAGCGAAAATCTACACACGGAACGGTATAATCCGCAAACTCACCAACTCACACTGGGGAGCAAATCCTGAAATTTTGCGTTCATCATCCCTGGCTTTGTGTTTTGCTCCAGCTGAATATGCTTGCCCCGTATGGAGAAGATCGACGCACGCCCATAAGCTAGATACAGCACTGAACGTTTCATGTCGATTAATTACGGGATGCCTGAAGCCTACAAACCGTGATCTCCTTTATATGTGTTCTGGAATAGCTCCCCCACAGATCAGACGACAAACTTTGGCGATGGCTGAAAGAAGCAGACAGTGCGAGGATAGAAGACATCCCCTGTTCGGACATCAGCCAGTGGTGTCAAGATTAAAATCGAGGAAAGATTTCATTCAGTTTGAACATCCACTAAATGAAAGCCAAACTACAACCAGGAAATTAATGTGGACACAGAAATCGGAAAAAACAGCTTGCAATGTTGGAACATTAATGAAGAACTTCCGGCTGGATCTCAACTGGAATGGAAAGTCTGGAAGAGCCTAAATAGACTTAGGTGTCGAATGGGAAGATCAAAGGATAACCTGTTCAAGTGGGGATACGCAGAAGACGAGCTCTGCCAATGTGGAGAAAAACAAACAATGATACACCTGCTGAGCTGCCCATCCTTGCCAGCGCCATGCACTTTCCAAGACCTGTGGCGGGCCAGCGACGTTGCAGTGAAGTGTGCCGAACACTGGAGAGAGATATGAGCCTGCTATGGACAATAATAACATATTATGTGTGAAAATCATGATTTTGTATATATATATATATATATATATATATATATATATATATATATATATATATATATATATATGTATATGTATAATTAGCACTTACTTTTTATTTGTAATCTTGTATATGTAGCTTATTAATTAACTACAGATGTAGCTCAGACACGATTAAATAAATAAACTTACGAGGTCGACCATATTATCAACAGTGAAAATCAAAATATCGCAATAACGAAATAACGTTATTTCTTGGCGATATACAAATACATGAATACAAAATTTGAAGTACCATTTTTTCAATTTTAATTATACAACGTGATTAATAAAACATACAAAATTCTAAAGCGGTTTTGCCATAGACGTGCACAAAACAAATGTGTGTGCACAGAGCCGTTAAAAGTGGTTAAATGAAGTGGACGTTTTCATATATAAAGGGGGCATTAAACGACGATACAGCGCGAAAGGTGCAGTCTAGTACTACAGCCATCTAGAGGCAGAATGAGTGCAACTACGTCGACCGTGTTCTCAGCAGTTAATGTCGAAATTTCGGGGTAACGGAATCACGTCATTTCCTCGCGTCGCTGCTTCGCGTTTTATCCTGAAAGAATAACATTTTGGTCATCTGTTGCTTCTACCAAAGAATTCAAGTCAGTTTCTAATTTTTAATTATTTCATTTTGAATACCTACGACTTACTGCCTTCCTTATATGGAAATCAGGGTTCAGGTTGCAACTAAGAATCTACATACCAGTAAATTCTACTTATATTAACAAAGATTAGTGTTTCGTTACTTTGTAAATACAATTTGTCGTATTGCGGATACGGGCAATACTAGTATATATAATTTACGTACCAAAGATTGTGGAAAAGACTGGGAACAGGATGACCGTTTGGTTTACTATAAAGAATTGGTGGTGCAAATGATAATGTAGTCACAATGGATGTAAATTATTCCGACAGCGCTTAAGGAACCAATGACTAGTCAACTTTCTCAACTTTAATGTGCTAACCAATATTTGTTACCTAATAGGTAGTTTTTGGATCAAGTTCTCATGTTATTTTTAACTTATTTTTGTTCTAATTTAATTAGTTCACAAACGTAATAAAACCTCGAAGCAACAATGCGAAAATAAATACTGGAATTTTTCTCTAAACTACTTCACATCGTCAGGGTCAATATTGATTATAAGTAATATAATCATTTCGTCAGCTTTAAATTGTAACCCACTTGGAACAATTTCAGTTTTGTTTAATTAACAGGCTACCTGGAATAAACCAACGAGATTTTTTGTTTGCAATTTAATACAAATCTGTTCATCTCCAATTACTCTCGATGTGACGTTAATCCCTAACTTTTCCTTCAACTACGTAAGAAACATGACTGGATATGTACAGAAGGGCAGTAACAAAAGTTGCTATCTCAAAGAACAGGTCTGCCGTGACTGCTAAAATCCTTTATTGAAGGACAAACGACGGGTTTCGGAGTTTTAAATTGCTAAACCAGTCTTGTGTCCTTCAATAAAAAAATTTAGCAATCACAGCGGACCTGTTCTTTCAGATCTGGAATCTTTGCACAGTGGTTACTCTGTGTATAAAGTTTTATATTCAAAAGTTGCTAAGTTGGCTAGGTCAGTAACAAAGGTTGCTACCTCCAAAATATACTCGTATTTTCACATATCTTGATCATAATCTAATATATAAAGCAGAGTGTCCGTATGTTTGTACGTGTTGCATACAAATCTACAGTTTTGTTCCAATCTTTATGAAATTTTGTACACGTAAGCTTCAATCCATGAGGACGGTCGCCGTAAATGTAAGAATCACATCAGATATATAGTTCACGAGATATTATGATGTCATAAACAATGAGATGCGCGAAAAACTGCTGCATTTTGCGACAATGCTGCTCATTTTCTCCTAAACCATTTGACCGATTTCAACCAAATTTGGTACACACATTCCTTACCGTGAGGTAATAATTGCTGCTTGGTTAAGAATCACATACGGCACATAGTTCAAAAGATATTACGTCATAACCAATAGAAATCGCAAAAAATGCCATATACTGCGGCGAGACTTTGGAAATACACTGTATGAGAATGACAGTACTTAGCGACTTGCAATTTCCAACCTTTATTAAACTTTTTCTCGCTGGCAACCTTAGTAAAATGATGAAAGTAAAAAAGCTTCTACTTTTCCGCTGTTTATGGAGTAAAACTACGGCTCTCGGTATGACGTTACAATTTATAATTTGAACACTACAAATTGTAGCGACAGGAAAGTTTACAGATAGTATACACACATATAGTTGGATGTACTTTCTAAATTGTATCACAGTACGACAAGTAGGTAATGAGATATGAGCACATAAACAGTAACTTTCACGGAAAACTGTCCCATCATGCGCCAAGTTTTAATCTATTACTTCTTTACTACTAATTGTATTCTCAAGACATTTTACAGTTATACAGACCTTATACAAATGAATATATACCTGAAAATGGCAGGAATAAATAAGTAAATAAATACCCGGGCAACGCCGGGTTTTCAGCTAGTGTCTTACATTTACTACTACTGTCATTCTCAACTTACTTTTCTCCTAATTTAATCGTTTCATTAATAAATGGAATAAAACCGTGAAGCAACAGTAAGTAAATATATACAGCAATTTTTCTCGAAAATAATTTACTTCGTCAGAGCCAGTTTTGATTCCAGCCCATACAATCTATTCTGTCTGGAACTGGAATTATATTACATGATACCTAAGACTTTGAAACGTATAATTAAATCTGCTATCCAGGATGATTAACAATCGAAGAACGAGTACATACTAGCGTAATGCGATGGAACCATTTTTCTAAATTACGAAGTCCGTATACAAACTGCACTTGTAAATACAAGCTTTTTTTTGATTAGGTATACAGATTAACAAAAGCTTTGGGACTAATACCCTATGCGGTAGTTTTGAAAACACGCTATTGCGAAAAATATGAAAATTTGGAACAGGTGTTCAGGACGATGACAAACAGTGTCTACAGACACGGCTACATAATTATAAAAACAAATATTTCAGCGTACCATCACTTAATTCAGTGCATTAATACGATTTCGGAGTACTGTGAAATTACAAATCCTTGAAAGACTATGAAGTTACTGCGAAATAGTGACGAACTCTGTTTACAAGAGACATCACGCAACCTACAGGTCGAGTATTGGTCAAGCGTGTACAACAAGCACGTAAGTTGTTCAGTGCGTACGAATATATCTCTCAACGCGCCTGAAGATCGGGACTTTATGGAGGATGATCCAGTACTTCGAATTTGATTTTCTGAAAGCGTTTAAGCAGTGTGGGCAGCAGTATGCCGACGGGCATTGTCGTACAACTGTAACGTACACTGTTTATAACAATAAACAGTGCCCCTTTCACCATAATGTTCCAGTAAAGGACCTCGTGCATCCCAAATAACCCATAAGCATCAGTTTTCCTGCGGACGGTTGGGTCTTGAACTTTTTCTTGCACGGCGAATTTGGATGCTTCCATTCCATACTCTGCCGTTTACTCTCCGGCTCGTAATGATGGATCTATGTTTCGTCACCAGTAATGATTCTGTCTTAAGAAGTTGTCCCATTCGTTACTATAGCGAACCAAATGTTTTTTGCAGATGACGAGGCGCGTTTGCTTAGGCAACTGTGTGAATTGTTTTGGGATACATCTTGCACAAACTTTACGAAACCCAAGTCTGTTGTGAATAGTTTCGTAGGCAGAACCATGACTAATTTGAAGACGACGAGCCACTTCATCAATAGTTAATCGTCTGTCTAAGAAAATCATTTCACGTGATCGCACAATGGTTTCTTCATTTGTGGCGGTAAACGGTCGTCCAGCTACTTCATCGTGCTTAACACTCGTGCGACCATTTCTGAATTTTTCAATCCACTCGTACACACTTCGTTGTGACAAAATACTGCTCCCGTACTGTACTGAAAGTCTTCTATGAATTTCGGCCCCTGATAGACTTTCCGCCCACAAAAAACGTGTCACTGAAAGTTGCTCTTCTTTGGTGCAAATAGACAGCGGAGCAGCCATGATTAGCAGCCAACACAAACAAAAATGTAAATTGCGGATAATAATTGACTTACCCTCGTATTATTATAGCTGCCACGACTTCGCTGTCCAATGGGGACTAAGTGGCTACTAAACACGGCCCTAAACCACAATGAGGGGCCAGTGTCAGCGATTTAAGGAGGTTAGACACAATACCTTCGGTCCATTTCCTATTCTAATGCTGAAATGAACAAAATAATTCCGAGCGTACGACCGATTCCATTTTACAAGTGAACAGTTTTGTTCTGCCCTTTCGCTCTTTGCACACAAGACGCTGAAATACACAGGATGAGTAGAATTCAGCTCACTGTGGAATTTCTTTAAATGACTGCCACAAACGCTGGCGTCAATCTTAACCGAAAATATGGAGTACTGATGGGATGGAACAACCCTGTGGCGCATGTGATGATACTGCTGGCACTCTCATCTCAATGTTATCGTACGATACCGTCTGCTTGGTCCTCTCATCTCAATGTTACCGTACGATACCGTCTGCGTCGGACCCGGAATCGTGTGGTTCAATAGTGATACATGTTGCGTGTGAAGTTAGTTAAAAACGAACTAGCCAGCCTAGGAATCAGTGTAGGACAGTGTCTCGATGATACTGTGATTAAAACAAGTGATAGATTTCATTAATTAAGAGATTGGTTTAGATGCTTTCCAGACAGTTCTATAAACAATAGTTTTGTCATTGTACATTATTTCAAGAACTAGATAGGCGAATTTTAAAAACTTTATGTAAATGAAAATAAATAGCATTGTACATATGTTAGGCTCATAAACAAGTTGTGTTGAGCAGTTAATTGTGTTAATTAATGCAATAGTCGAGATTTACAATATTGATTTCTTTGTATATATTGACTGACGTGATATTTTGAGTATATTTTCAGAATTGCGAAGATATTTGATAGTTTAATGTATGTTAGGAACATGTATGATGAACTCATTAACAAATTAATTGACATTTAACATAGCTTTTTGTTGTCAACAGAAAGATCGAAGATTACAACTTAAAAAGATATGTGTCATCTAAAATTATTGTATGTATAGTTTTCATTTTATATTGGAATTATTTTTGTGTACATGAAATGTTTTACTTGTGTGTTTGGTAATTGTAAATTAGTATATTCAATTTTTATGAACAATGCATGATGTAATGCCATTATTGTCGATGTTATATATTTGCCTCACCGCCTTGCGTGGGGGAGTTCGAGTTTTGGCTTTTCTAAAGAGCACTGGAAGCTATGTCAGTCTGTGTTTTGAAATGGAAGTACTACCAGCTAAGTTCTGATGCTTTGTATATGCTTTGAAGTTGTAATGTTTTGGTGGAGAAGCAGTTTGATTGTAAATTAAAGAAGAAGTGAAAAATTGTATATACGAGTATTTATTTCTAGCACGACGACCCAGGAGAATAATGTTGCAGCGAGCAGAACCCCATACATCGTAATGTTGAAAAGCTCACTATCTTGTCTGGAAGTGGTAGAATGAAATGAATTTACTTAAGAATCTAGTAAAACATTATACGCACAAATATCGTACGTAGGCATTTATGGCTGGGTCGAGTTTTCCGGAGTTAAAGGGCAGCCTGCTAGATTTACGGCCTACATACCACAAGGGAATAAGGGCACACTAAGAAAGTTCTGAGAACGACAATAAGTTTTCGATCAATAACTAATTACAGGTAGAAGTTCACCATACTTTAAAACGCTTAAATGGTACAACATATATTGTATAACGTCTTCTCATGTCGAATGAGGGTAAATTTAGGCGGTATTCTTTCTTTGTCCATCACCTCCTCCTCCTCACTCTGTTCATTTGTTCTTGCGCCTCTCTCGGTCCATCTTATGTAGGCAGTGACCTTCCCAGTTCAAGCAAGTGGGCAAAATTTCATCAAGATCGGAATAAAACTGTAGATCTAGGAACCCCTATTTTTTATTACAAATTTGGATTCTCTGAAAAAAAAAGTAATTTTTGCATGAAACATCTGTTTCGTTTCGTTATAGATGGCGCTGTCATCGGTAAACATAAAAATTAGTTAAACATTATTTCAAAACAGTAATATCTACAAGAAACAGACATCGGATTCTTTCTCTTGGTTTAACACTTCCAGTTTCAGCAAGCGGTTGAACAATACAGCGAAAGTCGTTGCCGAAGCAACATTCCTGTTAAGGAAGAGATTAGCAGATATCTTTGAAGAGCTTCTTCAACATTTCTATGAGTCTCAAAATACAAAGAAATGATACCTACTCTCTCTGCAACCGTGAACATCGTGGAACAATTGGCTAGAGCTATGTAGCCTACAGTACGGATCATTCACGTGCAACGAACAGTCTGTCCTTAGACTGAAATCATGTTAGCAGTCTGTGCTTATTCAGTAGTGGGAGGTTTCAAAAATAGTATTATAGAAAATATAAAAAAAATTGTACTATGATTTACCTAATCTGAGGTGTATTTGTTTGAGACACTGCCGTTTTTCAACAGTTTTGAACACATTCTTGTTATTGAAGATTACAGCGCCATCTACCATGAAACAAAAAATACTTATAAAAAAAGTTACATACTTTTTCGCGGAAAATCCAAATTTTCAATACAAAATAGTTGCCAGTTTAAGATTTGAAAGTTTTCACCCTCCCGCCCCTGGGGATGGTGCTGGGAAGGAAGAGGTTTATGTTAATGGATGTCCCTCTTCGAGGAGAAGAACTTTTATTGCAACTTCTTTTTTAACCCCACTTGTATTTTTCCAAATATCCTGAAAAAAACTGTTTTAAGTGCCACACATTGTACGGAAGATAGGAAGTTATGCAATTCAAATTCAAAGAAAAACTAGTGCACTTCATCTTGGAAAGATATGGAAGCTATTGTCACACGCAAAGTTTTTGGAAACAAATGGTGATACACAGGCAGAATGTACGACAGTAAATTCTTTTTCATAGTATATTTGCAATATTTTTAAGTGCCCGTAAGGTCTGGAACACACTAGGCGTTTTTGTCTCATCGGCATTTTACCGCCGCGTTTGCACAATGGGCGGTAAAAATACCGACGTTGCATCAGTCTATCACTGAGCACCGAGAAACAAGTGTGTAATTGACGTTTTATCACATAACAGTGTTATAGACAAAATAAATAGAGAACAACGTCTTGCATTATTGTTATATCGTCGACTGAAGAGGAAGCGAAGAAATAGACTTGTCTGAGTTCATCCAATTAACCAAACGAAAGAGGAAGTTGGAGCGCTCTACACTTTAATTCCTGAATTAAGAAACGACAATGAAAAGTTTTTCAATTATTTTAGGATAACAACCTCGTCATTCGGTGAACTGCACAACCTGCTGAAAAATCATATACAACGACAAAGCCGCGGTGTAGTAGCCGAGCGGTCTAAAGCGTCTCGCTGCGGAGCGCGCTGTTGCTCGCCGTGGAGGTTCGAGTCCTCCCTGGGGCATGGGTGTGTGTGTTGTCCTTAGGTTAGTTTACCTAGGTTTAAGAAGTTTGTAAGCTACGGACTGATGACCACGCAGTTTGGTCCGATAGATTTACAAACATTTGAACAAAAACATTCAAAATGTAAAAAACCTATGATGTTGAAAAATAATTTTAGATAATTAATTATTAGTTGCAATGCTATGTAATTGACTTCAATAGTATTACGTTTGTTTAATACGAGACCCGTCCAGAAAGTAAGTTCCGTTTGGTCATATAAAAAGAACGGGTACAGATACAGAAAAAGTATTGAATATACAAAAATCTACAACTGTTAAACTACTTTTCTACATAGCTTCCGAAATTTTGTAGGCAATTGTCATAGCATGGCACAAGGTTTTGTGTGCCTTTTTCATAGAATGTTGCCGCCTGTGTATTCAACCATGTGGTAACATGTTCTTTCAGCTCGTCATCATCGTTGAAGTGTTGTCCACCAAGGACAGATTTTAGGTGTAAGAAGAGGATTACTGTCAAAAGATTTTTTTTCACGGTAATGCCTGACCTCACACA
This sequence comes from Locusta migratoria, assembly GCA_026315105.1. Lineage (NCBI taxonomy): Eukaryota > Metazoa > Arthropoda > Insecta > Orthoptera > Acrididae > Locusta > Locusta migratoria. The sequence goes on from CM048751.1 coordinate 195,259,262, forward strand.
CCGAATGTGACCAAACAATTCTCACGGAAATTTCAATGGGACCTGTTTGATCATCCTCCAGACAGCTCGGACCTCTCTCCTAGCGACTTTCAACTCTTCTTACACCTAAAATCTGTCCTTGGTGGTCAACACATAAACGATGATAAAGAGCTGTCACCACATGGTTGAATACACAGGCGGCAACCTTCTGTCAAGGATGCATGCAAAAACTTGTGTCACGCTATGACAAGTGCCTACAAAATTTCGGCAGTTATGTGGAAAAGTAGTTTAAGAGTTGTAGAATGTTGTGCAATAAAATTTTCTTCTGTATCTGTGTACAATTTCATTTTATTACCAAACGGAACTTACTTTCTGTTCGCGCCTCGTATAATGTGCATAACTGGTTAATTTAATTTCATTACTTTTGCTTCGGCGTACTTACCAAAGGCATTCTTTTCGCTATCTCCCAGCTAATCAAAATCATTCCTAATGTGAAGACAAACTTCATGCCAGGTATTTCCTGTTGCGTTCCTGTCTTTAAAAATGTCCAAGGTTTTATGCCAAAGCACAGGCTTTTCGTGTACAAAATGAACTGGTAGGTCATAGTCAATGACACCCACGTCGGTCACGATAAGAGCACACCACTACACCACTCTCGACGCGAACACAACAGCGGTCGGCGGCGGGCTGGACGACGAGTGTGTTACCGCGCATTCAGTAATGGCGGCCACCACTTCGACGGAGACGGTAAAAAAATCCGTCGATTGTTGTGGCAGTGGTCGGCTGCATTCTTGCTGTCGGCGTTAAATAAGCTGATCGTTCATTTTTCCGCACAGTGTACAAGTCACAACCACTACTGGTACGACGAGGACGGTAAAAAATGATGATCGGACAAAAACGCCAAGTGTGATACCGGCCTAGGGGTAACTTAACTCTTGAACAAACTCTAACGTTTCACATACACTAAACTTTATTCGTGTGATGTGTACTAAACTATTACGAGGCGCGTCCAGAAAGTAAGTTCCGTTTGGTAATAAAATGAAATTGTACACAGATACAGAATAAATTTTTATTGCACAAAATTCTACAACTTTTAAACTACTTTTCCACATAACTGCCGAAACTTTGCAGGCATTTGTCATAGCGTGGCCCCAGGTTTTGTGTACCTTCTTCATAGAAATCTGTCACCTGTGTCTTCAACCAATTGGAAACAGTTTCTTTCAGCTCGTCGTCCACAGCGAAAGCACTAATTGTAAACCTACGGTTTTCCTGGATCTTGTCATCAATCGCGTGAACCAGTTCTTCTGTAACCAAAGGTGGACGCCCACTTCGTTCCTCATCGTGCACACCACTACGCCCGCCATTGAACTGTCGGACCCATCTTCTCACCATCGAATCACTCATCGCATTTGGTCCGTAAACATCGTAAATTGGCCGATAAATTTCACTTGGTTTCACTTCCTCGCATTCATCACCGACCTGATTTCACGGGCGGCGGGATTTTCAATCAACGCCGACATTTCAAACAAGCACAACAAAGCGTAACTGACAGCGATCTCCAAATGGAGCACGTTCTTCTCCTTGATACACATAGCCTACAGCGCATGTGCGGAACTGCAATCGCAGCACTGCAGCGGAGATAAATTGAAACGGAACTTACTTTCTGGACGCGCCTCGTATTAATTCCATAATAAAGTCCTGGCCTTTCTTTCTTAATGCCCAAAGTTGTGCGTATCGTAGTCCTTTGAAGTTAATGCTGACTATGATATTTCTTGGAAGTCAGCCACATTTCGAAAAGAGACGGCGAAAGATTACTAGTTGATATTCCGTTGACGACGAAGCCATTAGACCTCAGAATGACAAGAGATAGGGAAGGAATTTGGTGGCGTCCCTTAGAGAGGAAAATCCCTGAATTAACTACGATTTAGGGAAACACGGGAAACCTAAATTTGGATGATTGGATCAGGTTCGGAACTCCGTTATTCTGTAATTCGATCCATGCGCCCTAATCATCGAACCAAACTTGTTCTGAATGAGGGGAGGTCGTTTCGATCACGTTATCTGGCCTCGATGCATCCAGCAAGAGACAGTGATAAATGTAACATATCCTGGAAACATTTGTAACTGGAATGTGTTATTTCGGACATGTCCGATTTTCGAATGGCATAGTGCCAAATAGCAAGGTGTTTAGCGGGGTATTCCACGGGCTGCGTGAGCGTTATACGTTTCCAGCGTAAAAGGTTGTATCTGACCGTGCCGTACAATAAACTCTTGACTAAGAAGAGTTGCTGCCAAACTTGGTATTCCACAAACACCAATGATACGCAAAGTACACGAGCAAGGTACTGTATCCATTTCATCGACAGGGTGTACAACCTTCATGGAGATGCTGCCATCCTGCAATAATTCAGTCAATGAATAATTGCTAATGATCGGTTAATTCGACGTATTCTGTTCACTGATCAGTCAACGTTCACCCGCAACGGAATCAACAGCACGCGCATCTCTCACGCATGGGCAGGTGAAAATATGCACGCTACCTTGGAAACGAATTTTAAACAACGGTTCTCAGTCAACGCGTGGTGCCGTATTATTGATGACCAACTCATTAGTCCAGTTGTTTGAGATAACCTCCTAAATGGGTCTCAGTACCTTCATTTTCTTCATAATGTGCTACCAGAATACGTCGAGGATATCCCATTGGAACTACGAGCTCGTATGTACTCCTCTACATTTCGTACGGCTAGTGACACAGTATCTCAACACAACGTACCCTGGTCATTGGATCGGTCCGCGCGGAGTCATTGCTTGGTCATCGAGGTCCCTCGATGTTTGTGGGGTAGCTGAAGAAGTCTACAAGCGCAGAAAGTACACAAGAGAGGAACTCGTCTCTCCTATTTTACATGCTTGTACTCAAGTAAAAGAATTCAGGCCGCCGGAATTGTCGCGTGGTCTAAGGCGTCATGCTACGGACTGGGCGGCAGTTCCCGCCGGAGGTTCCAATCCTCCCTCGAGTATGTGTGTGTGTGTGTGTGTGTGTGTGTGTGTGTGTGTGTGTGTGTGTGTGTTGTTCTTAATGTAAGTTAGTTTAAGGAATTTGCAAGTCTAGAGACTGAAAACCGTGGCAGTTTAGTCCAGTAAGTTTAGAAATATTTGAACATTTTTAAAGGAATGTAGATCAGCTCCCATCGGTAACTCAAGAGCAGCAAAATTCATTGAAGTTGACGGTATGAACATCGTCTTTGAGAAAATTCACACTATTAAACAAACCGTATCGTAGTCTTAAGTCCCTGTTAAAACATTTCATCTTTTATAAATATCACGGTCTATAACTTACATGAAACAATCGCAAAGTAGTCTATCTCCCTAGTTATTGTGTATTTCAAAGGAGAATATGAAAACACATCGCGAAAGGAAAAGTCTTACTACTCGACCATATGGGTATCGGATTTTTTTGTATATTTTTGTCGAGAATTTTGAGAGATGCATCGAAGATTTGGCTGATTACTATATATATATAGTTCTTGTTAAGATCAGGCTTCAAATATAAAGTTCAGGCCTCAAATAGCAATCAGCTAAACTGAATGCCAGGCGTTCCCGGGTATTTATTCATATATTCAAGCCTTGGGTTAGTACTACCCACATCCCTTCTCTCTGTCCACCTCCTTTCTTTTTAATAACATGACGTATTAGTGGCAGAGTATTCAGGAAATAACGTTGTCTTGCATAATGCACAAAATAAATTCCTGGCCATTAAAATTGCTACACCACGAAGATGAAGTGCTACAGACGCGAAATTTAACCGACAGGAAGAAGATGCTGTGACATGCAAATGATTAACTTTTCAGAACGTTCACACAAGATAGGTGCAGTGGCGACACCTACAACGTTCAGACATGAGGAAAGTTTCCAACCGATTTCTCGAGCACAAACAGCAGTTGACCGGCGTTGCCTGGCGAAACGTTGTTGTGATGCCTCGTGTAAGGAGTTGAAATGCGTACTATCACGTTTCCGACTTTGATAAACGTCGGATTGTAGGTTATCGCGTTTGCGGTTTATCGTATCGCGACATTGCTGCTCGCGTTGTCGCGATCCACTGACTATTAGCAGAATATGGAATCGGTGGGTTCAGGAGGGCAATGCGGAACGCCGTGCTGGATCCCAACGGCCTCGTATCGCAGTCGAGATGACAGGCATCTTATCCGCATGGCTGTAACGGATCGTGCAGCCACGTCTCGATCCCTGAGTCAACAGATGGGGACGTTTGTAAGACAACAACCATCTGTACGAACAGTTCGACGACGTGTGCAGCAGCATGGACTATCAGCTCGAAGACCATGACTGCCGCGGCGAAGCGGCGAGCGCATTGAGGCGCTTTTCTGCGATGCGCGAGGACGTTCCCCGCCGGAAGTTCGAATCCCCCTTTGGGTATGAATGTTTGTGCCGTCTTTATAAGCTAGTTCACAAGTAGTTTGTAAGCCTAGGGACTGATGACCCCGCAGTTAAGTCCCATAAGCTTTACAAACATTTGAATATTTGAGACCATGGCTGCGGTTATCCTTGACGCTGCAAAGGTGTACGCAACGACGAACCTGAGTGCACGAATGGCAAAACGTCTTATTTTCGGATGAATCCAGGTTCAGTTTACAGAATTATGATGGTCGCATTCGTGTTTGGCGACATCGCGGTGAGCGCACATTGGAAGCGTGTATTCGTCATCGCCATACTGGCGTATCACCCGGCGTGATGGTATGAGGTGGCATTGGTTATACGTCTCTGTCACTCTTGTTCGTATCGACGGGACTTTGAACAGTGGCCGTTACATTTCAGATGTGTTACGACCCATGGCTGTACCCTTCATTTCATCCCTGCGAAACCCCACATTTCAGCTGGATAATGCACGACCGCATGTTGCATGTCCTGTACGGGCCTTTCTGGATACTGAAAATGTTCGACTGCTGCACATTCTCCAGATCTCTCACCAATTGAAAACGTCTGGTCAATGGTGGCCGAGCAACTGGCTCGTCACAATACGTCAGTCACTACTGTTGATGCACTGCGGTATCGAGTTGAAGCTGCATGGGCATCTATACCTGTACACGCGATCCAAGCTCTGTTTGACCTCAATGCCCAGGCGTATCAAGGCCGTTATTACGGCCAGAGGTGGTTGTTTTGGGTACTGATTTCTCAAGATCGATGCACCCGAATCGCCTGAAAATGTATTCACATGTTAGTTCTAGTATAATATATTTGTCCAATGAATACCCGTTTATCATCTGCATTTCTTCTTGGTGTAGCAATTTTAAAGGCCAGTAGTGTAGTAACTGCAGTATCCAAACAAAGAAACGTTGTACTCAAGATGCAAGTGATATGTAACTTTAATAATTCATTTAATTAAAACTGATTATAAACAATGTTTTGGCTACTTGTATAAAATCTAACATCAATAAATTCTATGTGAAGCCCACCCCTGAGCTAGCGACATGTATTTGTTCCTATGAGAAACATGGAGATTTGGAAACCACTCTGCAATATTTTATAGGTTGCCCTGTGTTTTATTAATCGTAATAGAAAATGGAAGGCTCACTGGAAGTTAAAAGCTAAATCTACAGGAAATAAAGGGTGTTCGGTGTATGTACACTGTTTCATTCTCTTTCTTTCCCTGTAACTCTCTAGATGTGAAAGGTTTTTACCAATAGCAGTATATACGATCTCATATTTATTGAATTATATATGTTGTAAAATTGTATAACTTTGTAGGTATATATTCATCTGTATAAGTGCTGCATGTTTGTAAAATCTGTTACGAATACAGTCAGTAGTAAAGAAGTAATAGATTAAAACCTGATGCGTGATGGGGCAGTTTTCCACGAACGTTACTGTTTATGTCCTCATATCTCATGAACAACGTGTCGTGCTGTGATTCAGTTTCAAAGGCACATTCAGCTATATGTATACTGGCTGTAAAATTTCCTGGGGCTACAATTTGTATTGTATAAATTATAAATTGTATGGTCATACCGAATGCCGTAGTTTTACTCCATAAACAGCGGAAAAGTAGTAAGCGAGAAATTTTTTCCATTCATCATTTTTCTATGGTTGTCAGCGAGAAAAAGTTTAATAAAGGTCTGAAATTATGTTTAAAGTTTGTTGCAAGTTGCTAAGTACTGTCATTCTCTTATAGCGTATTTATAAAGTCTCATCACATGAAGCGGCAGCTTTTTGCGATTCGTATTGTTTATGACGTCATATCTTCTGATTCTTAACCCTGAAGCAATTGTTACCTCGCGGTAAGGAATGTGTGTAGAAATTTGGTTGAAATCGGTCCAGTTGTTTAGGAGAAAATGAGCTGCTTTGTCGCTAAATGCAGCAGTTTTTTTCGCATTTCATTGTTAACGACGTCATATCTGTGTGTCGTACTTGAATCTTACACTTGCGGCGACCGTCCTCATGGATTGAAGCTTACCTGTACAAAATTTCATAAAGATTGGAACAAAACTATAGATTTGTATGCAACACGTTCACACAAACATACGGACAAACTGTTTTATATATTAGAAGAAGAAGATACCTATTACCGTGCCAATTATTGCAATTGTCTGTGTAGCTTATTTGGCTGCATTGTAGGTTATCCAACAAGTTATATAATAGGTGCGGCGGTTCGAATCCCACCGTAATCGTTAATCTTATAATTTTTCCCTTGTGTATCAATACTTCAATTATTTTACTATGCAGTGCATTCTTGTTTGTTCTTAATTTTGTACGTAGACGCGCTAAACACACAATTAACTAGGTACACTCAGCTGGTAAATCCATTTGTAGCAATGGAAACGACTTTCCAAGATCAGCATTGTAAAAATGAACAAGGAAAGGAAATCGTCGCCAACTAATAGAGGAACCAGTAGGTACCTATAAAAAATGAAATTTGTGATTCTTTTAAAAAATTCTTTCAAGTTGAGGCCATAAAATAGTGAAAATTGAGAATGAAAATGCGTGTTTTCTCATAAAAAATTACAAATAGATATGTTTTTAATTTCCATGTATTTGATGAAATGTGTATTTAAATAGTTCAAGTATTCGAACACAACGAAATAAATGATGATAAGATTACGGCGGGATTCGAACAACCGAACTCATGTTCGACGATCCCCTTTGTTGACATCCCCCTCCCCCCCCCCCCCCAAATGAATTAGGCCGACAACTGACTTCAGAGTCGATTTTCTGGAGAATATTTGAGAGTTACATCGCATGGGTTTGGCTGATAACTATGTGTAGCCTAAGCTTCACGTACCTTAGGCGGCTACTCCCCGTCGGAGGTTCGTGTCCTCCCTCGGGCATGGCGTTGTGTGTTGTCCTTAGCATAAGTTAGTTTAAGTAGTTAATAAGTCTAGAGACTGATTATCACTGCAGTTTGGTCGCATAGCTTTACAAACATTTGAATTTCACGTACCATTAATATAAAAAATTAGAAAATCCGATACTTACGAGGTCCCTTGTTAGACTACGGCACGAAATTTAACCCTGTGATGCATTACTTATTAAGAAATTATTTAAAAAATTAGTTAGGATTATATACAGTAGTAACAAACAATGTCGATTATCATAAGAAATTATTCTTTTTTGATTAAGTATTTACAAAAACAAAATTTATGTCAAATGGAGTGGTCACTGTGCATCTGAAACCTCCCTATTCCTTCAGTAAGTTAATCCTGTTTGTATGGACACTTAGAAGTAATTTGGACATCCTTGTATTTAGCAGGCCCTAAATAATAATGAAATTGTATTTTTTTTTTTTTTTTTTTTTTTTTTTTTTTTTTTTTAGAAGTTAGACTAGCTGTTCGAAACTGTTTACTACCGCGTTAAGCTCACCATCATGATTTTATACTGATTTCGCGTGAAAAACACCTGCTTGTCAGTTTCACTGGTGACATCTACAAGTGCAGTATCTATCGGAAGGATCCCCTGGAGTATATAGAGATTACATAGTGATTACAGGTGAGCAGGCTAAATAATAGGGAACAGAAGGTTATTTACAAGTTGTGCAAGGACCAGGCACTGGTTGGAAAGGGAGTAAGACAGGGTTGTATCCTTTCTCCAGTTTGTTCATTTTGTATACTGAGCAATTTGTGTAGGAAGGCAATGAGAAATTTTAAGAAAGGATTAAAGTTCAGGATGAATAAATAAAAACTTTTCGTTTTTCTGACGACATTGCAATTCTCTCAGAGACAGTAAAGGACCTGGAAGAGCAATTGAATGCAGTGAACAGTGTGTTGAAAGGAGCGTCTAACATGAACATTAAAAAGAGCAACAACAAAAATTAATGGAATGTAGACGAAGAAAAACAGGCGATGCTGAAGGAATTAGATTGGGTAATGAGAGAATAAATGAGTTTTCTTACTTGGGTAGGAAAATAACATATAAAGATCGCAGTGCAAAAGATATAAAATGCAGAATGGCAATGGGGTGAAAAGCGTTTTTGTAAAAGACAAATTAGTTGATTTCTACTATTAATTTAAGTGTCTTGTTGTTGTGGTCTTCAGTCCGGAGACTGGTTTGACGCAGCTATCCACTCTATTCTATCCTGAGCAAACCCCTTCATCTCCTCATAAGAACTGCAACCCACATGAATCGGAATCTGCTTACTGTATCCATCTCTTGGTCTTCCTCTGCGATCCCCCCCCCCCTCCCACAATTCCTTCCAACGCTAAATTCACGATTCCTTGATGTCTAAGAATGTGTCCTACCAATCGATTCCTTCTTTTTGTCAAGGTATGCCAAAAATCAAAAATTTATTTTCTCTCTAATTCTGTTCAGTACCTGTTCATTACTTACGCGATCTATCCACCTAATCTTTAACATTCTTATGTAGCAGCACATTTCAAAAGCTTCTGTCCTCTTCCTGTCCGCACTGTTTATCGTCCAAGTTTTACTCCCGTACAAGGCAACACTCCCAAAAAATGCCTTCAGAAAATAAATTCTTTACATGTAAATTAATATTCGATGTTAGCAAATTTCCCTTTTCGAAAAACACTTTTCTTTAAGTGTACGGAAGTCTTTTCTGAAGCCATTTCTGTGGAGTGTTGCCTTGTGCGAGAGTGAAACTTGGACGATATACATTGCGGACAGGAAGGGGATAGAGGCTTTTGAAGTGTGGTGCTGCATAAGAATGCTGAATATTAGGTGGGTAGACCGTGTAACTAATGAGGTACTGAAAAGAATGGGAGGGAAAAGGAATTTTTGGCGTACCTTGACTAAAAGAAGGGATCGATTGGTAGGACACATTCTTAGATATCAAGGAGTCGTGAATTTAGCACCGGAAGGAAGTGTGTGTGGTAAGAATCGCAGAGGGAGACCAAGAGACGAATATAGTAAGCAGATTCAAATGGATGTGGGCTACCGTTCTTGTGAAGAGATGAAGAGGCCGTTCTCCGTCGGGGGTTCGAATCTCCCCTCGGTCATGGATGTTTGTGCCGTCTTTGGTATAAGGTAGTTCATAAGTAGTATGTAAGTTTAGGGACTGATGACCCCGCAGTTAAGTCCCTTAAGCTCTACAAACATTTGAACATTAGATGAAGAGGCTTGCTCAGCACAGAGTAGGGTGGAGAGCTGCATCAGACCAGTCTCCGGACTGAAGACCAAAACGGCAACAATGTTCACAAGTTGAAACACGACTGCAGATGCACAGATAAGCGTCCGATAACTTCCGTGGACTGCAATGGACGCTATGCGAAAGAGAGCTAAAACTGGCATGTCATTCGGACGTAAACACTGACCATAAAATCGCTGTAGTAAATATTTTACGAGACGTTGGCAGTGCTATAAATCAGGAATTAGCAGTCGTTTGTTACTCTCGGATTAAATAGCGGTGAAAAAGAGTGATAATTGTGAGGGATGAGAGGGGGGCGCACAGTGGTCCCAAATCCCAAAAAGGTGACCAGAAGTCGAAAACGTAATAAAATCGGCTGAAAATCTGAACGTGGCGATTTTCGGTGTTGCGGATTACTAATTCGAAGTCATTATTTAGAAAAGCAAAACGGCAGATGAAATAAACGGAAAATCTCTTCAAAAACGTATTCGTGAGAAGACGCCCCATTATGTCTTTCATGGAAGTCTTCGAACATTCATTTTAAAGTGTGAAAGAAACAGAAAAGTTGAGCCATCCGTCAAATTTTTGGAAGAATTTTATTTCGTACGTGCTCACTTATTGCCACATCTTATTGAATACCGATACCAATTTAGACATGGCACCTTTCATACCTTTCGGCAGAATGTATGGATGCTTCAATTGGTTTAACACCTCCATCTCAACAATGTCAGTGGCCATGTTGATATTCTCGTTCAATACCGAATTCACAAATACGAAAATTTCCTTTCTCGTGAAAGAAATTCCTAGAGGTTCTTTAGAAAATAAATGAATCACAATAATAGGAGAACTGTTTTGACCAGTTTCCTATAAAAAAATATTTCAGACGGTAAAATTACGAAAAACTACAAAGAGAGCACACATCATCACATAAAAATTATAAATGAAACCGAAGCCGCAACTAGTTGCAGCTAATTTTTGGTTATGCTTTGAAGAAATGTCTAAGGAACAATTTCCATTCGGTTTAATAAGAGCAGCAGTCGACTAGAGTTTTGACTTATTGCTTTTTTCAACAGGACTTCTCGGAACGCGACCAAGAAATATATCACTAGTTTCATTAATTATTTATTATTTGACACATTGTCAATAACAGTTCAGAGCTACACGTTCAAGTTGAACTTACTTTCTGGAGACAACTTCATTTCGCAGAATGCAAATATGTTAACTTTTCGCGATTCTACACACGTCTGAACTTTGTGCTGCTTTCGACGCTCGACGAGTAAACAGTGCGGTAGGCCCGATGATCACAAACGAAGTGCGTTCCTGAGCCAGGTATGGACGATTCCCTTTTATTTACTGTCATAATACATACTAGGTGTACCGCTACAACTATTCCAACCATTAAAAGTCCATAGAATAACAACTGTTATGGCCTACTTTTGGCCAGCTTTTCGGGATTTGGAACCACTGTGGGACGTGGCGAGGCTAAGCCCTCACAATCGTACAAGCGGCCGACTGCGAACAGCGGACAAATTGAAGAGCGCCTCGGCGGCCATTGTGGTGGCAAACTTCAGCGCGAAGTTTAAATGTGCGTAAGATTCTTTTGATTAGAGAGAGTATTCATTTGGGTTAAGTAGCGAAAACTACGTCTAATTGAAATATATAACTACAAAACAGTTTCAGACTCTTGAATATACAGCAACTATCGGTTGTGTGTAAATTTATTATTACACATATGGTGTATAAATTGGCCAACATCGTTTCCTCTTCCTAACAAAACCGAACTATAACATGTAGTTTTTTAGCGTTCTAAGTGCAGCATATGAACGGAATTTATCGCCAGACACGATTTTTTTGACACTTTCTCAGTGTATGTTGCGATTGTGAAACTTCTGTACATACATTAATTTCAGAAGAGTTTCACACTTTACGTCTTTGCTTTAGTGCTGCATTCTCCAATATTTAGGCATTTCATACCATCGAAAACTGAAACAGGGTTGCCTGAAACAGCTAATGTTAAAAATCCATTGTGGAAGTGAAATATGCCATCAGATACATAACTAGAAAATAGCGTCTTTACCTTGTGAATACAGCAACCAGCCCCTAGCAAATTCTTTTAAAAACACGAAGTATGCCATAACTTTTTCTTAACTAATGCATCTAACATTAGCATTATGGTATCTAGCAAGAATATTAACATTTTTAATGCTGTAAGCCAAATATCTTACAGTAGCGTGAACTGCTCAAAAGTCAACAACTATTGTCATAGGGTTCAACTTCACAAAGTGCATCCAGTGTGGCTATATGGCATTCATATATGGAACTATACACATTTCTGCAAACCCTTTCAGTTGTTATAACCATATGTAAAGCAGATTACCTTTAAATTCTGCGTTACAAGTTGCTAATATTAATTCTATAAACAAAAATTCTAGCTAATTTCGTGACCCCAATGGTTAATTTACACAATCATAAACTGAAACTTCTTTAATTTCATATCCACTTGTACTGCGTAAAGTAGTTCGTTTTGAAGAGGTACCAATATTGTATAAGTCGTTTATTTATTTGGTGCAATACTATGTTGTCTTGAATAACAGTCTGTTAAGCAAGAGTAACTATCCCTGAACACAAGTAGTAGGACTACTTGTATTTCTGAGAAATATATATGGGAAGACAGTATTCGATCTTTTTATTCCTTTCTTAAATTGATTTATTCTTATATACGCTGAGCAGCTCTTCACCATCGTGCTTCATGTACAGTGCAATAGTGAAACAACACAGACGTGACTATCAATCTAATATATAAAGCATAGTGTCCGTTTGTGTGTACGTGTTGCATACAAATCTACAGTTTTGATCAAATCTTTATGAAATTTTGTACACGTAAGCTTCAATCCATGAGGACGGTCGCCGTAAGTGTAAGATTCACGTACGATGCATAGTTAACGAGATATGGTGTCACAAACAATGAGATGCGCGAAAACTGCGGCATTTAGCGACAATGCTGCTCATTTTCTCCTTAACCACTAGACCGATTTCAACCAAATTTAGTAGACACATTGCATACGGTGAGGTAGCAGTTGCTGCAGAGTTAAGAATAACATACGACGCATAATTCATAAGTTATGACGTCGTAAACAATAGCAATCGCAAAAAACTGCCACATAATGCGGCGAGACTTTATAAATACGCTATACGAAAATGAGAGTACTTAGCGACTTGCAGCAAACTTTAAACATAATTTCAAACCTTCATTAAACTTTTTCTCGCTTTTTCTCCGCTGTTTATGGAGTAAAACTACGGCATTCGGTATGACGTTACAATTTATAATTTGTTCACTACAAATTGTAGCTGTAGGAAATTTTACAGACAGTATATACGCATATAGTGGAATGTACCATCTAAATTGTATTACAGTAACGTTCATGGAAAAACGCCAAATCACGCACCAATTGTAATGAATTACTTGTTTACTACTAATTGTATTCCCAAGAGATTTTCCAGACATACAGCCCTGATACAAAAGGATATATACATGAAAAATGGCAGGAATTAGTAAATAAAGCAGGCCGCGGTGGCCGAGGGGACTGAAAGGCTCCAGTCACGGTCTGCAAGGCCACTACGGTCGGGGGTTCGAATCCCACCTCGGGCATGGATATTTGTGCCGTCCTTAGGATCAGCTAGGTGATAAGTAGTTTGTAAGTTTAGGGACTGATGACCCCGTAGTTAAGTCCCATAAGATTTTAAGAAGGAAAAAAAAGTAAATAAATACCCGGGCAACGCTGGGTTTTCAGCTAGTTGTGTATGTACCCCGCAGTAGCTATTTAATACGCGATTTACCTGCTAACAACACTCGTATTTATCTGTCGCTTGCCACTACCACGGCGGCCGGGCGAAGGTTCAAATTATCCCGCGACAGCAGTGCCGTTAGGGAGTCTCGTTACTTTGACAAGATCTTTGGGCGAGGCTGCGGCACTCACCGGTGCAGAAGCGAACAGCTGGCGGTGACGACTGAGCTGCGGCGCAGACTGCGGTCTGTGGCTGCGTCGGCGTCGTAGCTGCGCTCGCACTGTGCCACTGGAGAAGTTGCCGTGGTAGGAGTGGGGGAGAGGGGGGGTGGAGGGGGGTCTGGAGGCTTGCGTAGCTGCGCGCAGGGTCATCGGCCGCTGTGTCTTCCGCAGCACCGCCACCAGCCCAAGGGCCGACCGCCCTCACCTGCATCTGCACCAAAGACCTTGTACAAAATAACTATAGTCACTAACGGCGCTGCCGTCGCGAGATAATTTGAACCTTCCGCCGGCCGCCATGATAGTGGCAAGCGTCACGTAAATAGGAGTGTTGTTAAGAGATAAATCTTGTCAGTGGCGGATACAGATTTTTTTTTCTGGAGGGGGTACAAGGCTGAGGAGGGTGAACATGTACTTAACACTAGAACCGCCGATGGGACATTTTTGTCCTGTGGCCTTATTTAAATCCCTACACTTCGTTTAATTGTTTCAGGAGGTGGATGTAGCTTTATGACTTTTAATCAGAGGCGGCTGGTGATAATGTGCTAATGTGCTGCAGCACACTGTAAATATATTACTAAAATTATGCCATTTTCTCTTCGAATGCAAGCGAGAAATCGCTGTAAAATTACATCCTTTCTCTTGGAATGCGATCCAGATATCACAATAAAATTATGCCAATTCCCCTTCAATACGTATTACAAAGCTAGTCATAAGGATGAAAACGCATTTTGGAGCGCTCTCTCCGCGATAGCTGGAAACGAGCTCAGTGTGCTGAAGTGGGATTCAGCCGCGCTGGTACGTGCGCAGAGAGGCGGCGCAGTCGTCTGTTCGCTAGTGCGCATGCGCAGACGTGACGTCAGGCCTGGCGACTCGTGTGCTGAGACCGACTACAGCACCAGATGAATATTTCTCTTCGCACTGCGTGTAACGGTTGCGGAAGAATAGTATATGACGAATATTGCGGCATACAGAGCCAAATAGCGCGCTGGCTCAGGCATCTTGCACGTTGTCTCTCAAACCTACTTGTGTGACGCTCGTATTCAAATACCTCTGAGTCCAAATTTTTAATTTCTGTAAATAAAACTTCAGCCAAAAACAACATTAGTAATGTATAGCCAACATGCGAGTGAAACTGCGCTTTTCAGCCAAGCAGTTTCATTGGTCACTTGTGTAGAACGGAGATGACGTGGTGGGGATATTACTAAGCTACGTTATTTCCATTGTCAGTCACGCTTCTTAATTTAGTATATTTTGTTTCCTGTTTATTTTTGTAATATTGTAGCACACTGGTAAAATTTTGTACGAGCCGCCACTGCTTTTAATGTGTCTTACCCTAGTCCATTTCAAAATGAAAGCCACTGCTGTGAGTTACTTAGTTTTCCATAAAACAACAGCAAATACCGAAAATCGCCGATGGGACATTTTTGTCTCATTATATATTCTAAACGTTGCCGATTACCATGCACTGTTAGAGGCTTTTTTTGTTGTCTGGTGCCACAATGCTGATGTGAAGCAATGAGCTCGTTGTGCCTGATAGTAAAAGTTAGATGCTTTTATTGTTGTCTGCTACTACAATGTTGATGTGAAACAAGTTACAATGAATCCAAGTATGGAGAATATGTTGTTGACCAAATGGCCCACAAATACTGAGTGAAAGCTAGTGGAAGAAGGTGGCCTGTTCATACTTTTTATAATATTTAGATTTAGCAGGCATCAATGCTTGGGTATTCTACAAAGAAGTGACGAACACCAAAATAACAACACGTGATTTCCCTCTGAAGCTTGCAGATGAACTTGACAAAGACTATACGGAAACCAGGGCCAGAACTGTAGCAGCTCACGTTGAAACATCAGAAGTAGGAGGCGGCCACCGCCGTTGCCAGGTTCGAAAGTCTTGCAGAGAAGAAAAATATTCATACAAATGTGCGTTGTGTGACAAATCAGTTTACAAGAAATGTGTTGCTGTAGTTCGCTATGTCTGTGCAGATTGCACAGTACAGTCTACAGTCAATGATGACCATTAGATGTCTAAAAGGAATTAAATGGACTGTAATTTTATCTTTGGTAAATGTATCAAATTGCAGAATTACATTAGACTACGGTAATATGTTGCTGGTGTATTACGTGCTGTTGTTACTTGTAGAAAATATCATTTTGAACTGAAACCTTCATGCTATTTCTATTTTTAAAAAACTTGATTTCTTTATTAACTAATGAAAAATTTTCAAGTACTTGCATACTGAGTTGATTAGTCTAAAAGTAAAGAAAATATTCCATACTTATGTTGTTACATGAAACCGTTTTGAATTAAATTGTATCTAATACGTTTGTACTTAATATTTGAAATAAAAACAACATAACAGACCATCAGAGTCAATATTTCTTCCAGAAATAGCGGTCCCTTAAAATTAAAAGGCTAGGAACAAACAGTAACACATCGATCTGAAATGGGACTCTTTTGTCCCGGTGGCGGTTTTACTGTGTTAAAAACTCCGGCGGTTCTAGTGTTAAAGACGTTGTGAGACTAATTTTAAAATAGACACACATACATATTAGAAATAAATTACAGTCATTATCACACATAACTGATATAGGAAACACCCAAAACATGCTCCAAAGCCACAGTCGCTTCTTAGAAAAAACTTTTTAATATACTTCCATCTAATTACTAGTACGATTAATGTTTTATGGCGTCATTTTCAAGTGCCCATGATTACAAAAATATTACAATGATTAAACCACATTAGTGAAAAGTTTCAAAATTTATCACACAATAAAAATATAGAGAATTCAAACTGTGATTCCATCTTTTCAGCTGTGGGCACACTTGCCATTTGTAACATAATTCTATATATTAAATACTGATATTCATTACGTCTGACATAATTATTCTGATTGAAATGTCTCTTTAAATGTCTCAGGTCAGTTTCTGATAAGATGCTGCAAAATTCCTTAAAAGGAACAATTTTATTTATTTCCTACCACCACAGGCTAGACTTTGTGGTGTGGATGCAGCTCGTAGTTTCTTGCTTCATAGTCTGCTATGATGTGTGAACCTGTAAACTTTTTAATTTAATTTCTTGGATAACAGAAGGTCTCTATGTACCAAATGTAAAATTCACTACCCAATCTGGAATTGCCAGGAGTATCTGTGTCTAATATAACAGTCAATTTTATAATTAGCTTCAAATAAAGTCCCATGTGTAAAATCTGCAGTTTCGTAATTCCAGGTGATATAACTCCCGTAGACTCTCTTTCTACTACACCAAAATTACACGTTGAAGAGATTAAATAATTGTAGATACAAGCAGAACTTACTTTAAGTTTATATCGACAATTACATCGTTAAAAAATATGTGACACATAATACTAACAGGTATCTTACACAGTCTTGCACTACAGTTGTCTTTCTTAGGTTACTGAAGTTTGGGAAATCATGCTGAATAAATCTTGAGGTGTTTATTTTATCCTAATGTTAGAAACAGTATGTTTTCTGTACCTCTAAAAGTATTCTGCTTCCTTCATTACTCAGAATGTTGTTGTTGTTCTGGTCTTCAGTCCTCAGATTGGTTAGATGCAGCTCTCCACGCTACCCTGTCCTGTGCATGTCTCTTCATCTGAGAATACATTCGGCAACCTACATCCTTTTGAATCTGCTAACTATTCGTCCCTCGATCTCCCTCTACGATTTTTACCCCACACACTTCCTTCTAATGCTAAGTTAACGATTTCTTTATGGCTCAGGATGTGTCCAACCAATCTATACCTTCTTCCCAATTCAGCTAAGCACCTCTTCATTAGTTACGTGATCTATCCATCTAATTTTCATCATTCGTATGTAGCACCACATTTCAAAAGCTTCTATCATCTTTTTGTCTGAACTCTCATACAGTAGAGCTGCATGTCCTCGGGAAAAGGAACGGCTGCAGTTTCCCCTTGGTTTCAGCCGTCCGCATTAACTGCATGACAAACCCATGTTAGGTGATTTTACAAGGCCAGATCAGTTAATAATTTAGACTGTTGCCCCTCTAACTACTGAAAAGGCTGCTGCCCCTCTTCAGGAACCACACGTTTGTCTGGCGTCTCCACAGTTACCCCTCTGCTGTGGTTGCACCTACAGTACGGCTATCTGTATCGTTGAGGCACGCAAGCCACCCCACTTCGGCAGTGTCTATGATTCATACGGGTATCAGACATAATAATCATAGCTTGGGCCTACCTTTATACAAAACCAACCAGTGTAAGGAATGATTTTTCTGTTGTTTTACCCAGTATAATAGAGCAAAAACGGATCCCTTTTTATTTGATTTTGGTTCTTTTTATTCTATTTTTGCTTTTTTAGTTAAAAGTTTTTTTATTTCATCTACAGACAGAATTACTATTGAGAAAAAAAAAGACTAGATTTGCTACGTACGAGTTTCCTAAATGCAGTAACCCCAAAAGACTACAGCTATGAAAGAGCTGCATAATATCACATAATGAAACGTCACGATGTATTTATATAAATAAATGTACTAAAAGCGAGAAAACTCTCGAAATGCCATGTGCTATGCATAAAAATACACAATGGGTGCAATTTTTCAGTATATAAAGCCATGAATAATACAGTTATAGGATATCTAAAGCCATCCGATTATGATGAATGAAATGCATTTACATTTATCTTCAATGATTGTCAGTAAATTTGTGAAAGACAAGCGTGAAGTTTATAATAAGATAATTTTGAACACGGAAACCACTGAAAATCGGAAGCACACGTACACCAGATATGCAGGTCACTTCATAGAACAGAATCACCACCTTTTTAAAGAACTCCAAAACAGTGAGAATAATTTGTGGACAGCTAATACAAGATTGTCAAAAAGCAAAACAACGTAAGAGAGCTACTACAATAACACAAAGATACGCCACAATTCCGAATTAAACACATTTTCGAGGTTTTAATTTCTACATAAACCCTACAAATCACATTTAAGTTCCTGGCAGAGATTTCAATAACGACTTTCATAACCTTTCTCTACCGTTCCATTCTCTAATAGCGCGCGGGAAGAAAGAACACCTCAATCGTTCCGTTTTCGATATGATTTCTCTTATTTTATTGGAATGGTCCTGTCTCCCTATGAGGTCGGTAAAATATTTTCACATTCAGAAGTGACAGTCGATGATTGAAATTTCGTAAATAGATCTCGCCGGCACGAATTACGTCTTTCTTTTAATGATTTACACCTCAAATCGTGCAATATTTCCGTGACGCTTTCTCCCCTATAACGGGATGAAACAAAACGAGCTATCCTTCTCTGAACTTTCTCAATGTCTTCCGTCAGTCCCATCTGGTGAGGGTCCCACACTGGGCAACAGTAGGATAGGACGCACAGCGTGATGTAGGCAGTCTCTTTGACGGAGCAGTTGCATCTTCGAAGCTTTCTGCCAATGAGACATAACCTTTGGTTCGCCTTTCCACAATATTTTCTATGTGTTCTCTCCAGTCTAAGTTGTTCGTAATTGTAACTCCTTGCAAAACAACGTAAGAGAGCTACTACAATAACACAAAGATACGCCACAATTCCGAATTAAACACATTTTTGAGGTTTTAATTTCTACATAAACCCTACAAATCACATTTAAGTTCCTGGCAGAGATTTCATTAACGACTTTCATAACCTTTCTCTACCGTTCCATTCTCTAATAGCGCGCGGGAAGAAAGAACACCTCAATCGTTCCGTTTTCGATATGATTTCTCTTATTTTATTGGAATGGTCCTGTCTCCCTATGAGGTCGGTAAAATATTTTCACATTCAGAAGTGACAGTCGATGATTGAAATTTCGTAAATAGATCTCGCCGGCACGAATTACGTCTTTCTTTTAATGATTTACACCTCAAATCGTGCAATATTTCCGTGACGCTTTCTCCCCTATAACGGGATGAAACAAAACGAGCTATCCTTCTCTGAACTTTCTCAATGTCTTCCGTCAGTCCCATCTGGTGAGGGTCCCACACTGGGCAACAGTAGGATAGGACGCACAGCGTGATGTAGGCAGTCTCTTTGACGGAGCAGTTGCATCTTCGAAGCTTTCTGCCAATGAGACATAACCTTTGGTTCGTCTTTCCACAATATTTTCTATGTGTTCTCTCCAGTCTAAGTTGTTCGTAATTGTAACTCCTTGTTACGACCTTAAGGTTTGACTGATTTATCGTGTAATTGAGTTCAGCTGATTTCTTTTAGTGGTCGTGCGTATTACTTTACACTTTTCTTTATTTAGTGTCAATTGCCAATTTTCGCACAATGTAGAAATTTTGTCTAAATCGCTTTGCAGTTGCTTTTGATCCTCTGTTGACTTCACTAACCGATTAACGACAGCATCATCCGCGAACAGTCTAAGGGAGCTATCCAGATTGTCTCCTAAATCGTTTATAAACACGAGGAAGAGTAGGGGACCTATAACGCTTCCCTGTGGAACGCCAGATATCACTTCTGTTTTACTCGATGACTTACTGTCAATTACAATGAACTGTGTCCTTTCTGATAGGAAATCTTGAATCCAATGGCACAACTGGGGAGATATTCCATAAGCACGTAATTTCATTAGAAGCTGCTTGTGGGGTACAGTGTCAAAAGCCTTCAAGAAATCCAGAAATATGGAATCGATTTGAGATTCCTTGTCGATGGCACTTAACACTTTATGTGAATAAAGGGCAAGCTGTGTTTCACAAGAGTGATACTTTCTGAATCATCCTGTTGAGGGTCCCACAAGGGGCAACAGTACTCCAGGAGAGGACGCTCAAGTCTGATGTAGGCAGTCTCTTTGGTGGAGCTGGTGCATCTTCGAAGCGTTCTGCCAATGAAACGTAATCTTTGGTTCGCCTTCCTTACAATATTTCTATGTGTTCTCTCTAGTCTAAATTGTTCGTAATTGTAACTCCTAGGTATTTGGTAGAATTTACGACCTTAAGGTTTGACTGATTTATCGGGTAATTGAATTTCAGCAGATTTGTCTTGGTGGTCATGTGTATTACTTCATACTTTTCGTTATTTAGTGTCAACTGCCAATTTTCGCATCATGTAGAAATTTTGTCTAAATCGCTTTGTAGTTGCTTTTGATCCTCTAACCGATAAACGACAGTATCATCTGCGAACAGTCTAAGAGAGCTATTCAGATTGTCTCCTAAATACACACACACAGACACACACACACACACACACACACACACACATATTTGTCTGTATGTCCCCTATGTGTTCATAAACCATTCATTCGATTGGTGAACTGCTCACTGCTCACCGTACGCTCACGAACATTCCTGACCCACGAACAAAAGAGCAAGACACATAGCTCAGGAGATATGACGTTATAAATAATTAGAGGTCACCGCGTGAGG
The DNA here is from genome assembly GCA_026315105.1 of Locusta migratoria. Classification (NCBI taxonomy): domain Eukaryota; kingdom Metazoa; phylum Arthropoda; class Insecta; order Orthoptera; family Acrididae; genus Locusta; species Locusta migratoria. The sequence continues at coordinate 195,280,212 of CM048751.1, forward strand.
ATACCCAGATTAATGCGTCAATTATTGGAAAATGGGAGTAGTTAGGGACCTGCAACAAAGTTTGCATGTAATTTCGGATGTTTATGAAGCGTTTTGTAACTGACCCTCCCCCCCCCCCCCCCAAATGATGAAACAAAATGAAGCATACCGCTCACAACAGTTTCGCTGTCGATGCCTTAAAATTGTCGCATCAGGCATGACTTTGTAAGATGTTTAACTTGATTACTGCTGACTGTCTTTGCAACATATTTTGCATACAGTGTCTATATGTATAAATAAATGTGCCATCAAATTTATATCACTGCAAACACATACTTCAGGAATCAGGACATATCTATATTAATAAAAATGAATTGCTGCATGTATGAAAACGCATCACTTGAGAATAGCTTGACCGATTTTGCTGATCTTTTCTTCGTTCTATTCGTAATTCTCAAGTCAAGGTTTGTAGTTTTTTTTTTTTTTTGTTTTTTTTTTTTTTTTTTTTGTTTTTTTTTTTTTTTTTTAATTTACCTGAAAATATCAGAATTTATGAAAAACTGAAAGTACGCTTCCAGCTGGGATCATTTTCTAGATTATCCAACAATTAGCTTCGCCTATCGACCAAATACGCTGTAACTGAGCGAACAAATACGCTAAGAAGGTTAGAATAACAGGTGATGACGTTATACATACTAGGTTAAATCAGACAGATTTAACATGAAACGTTCTTTGTTTAGAAGCCCTCCATATTATTCTTACCTGCTTGATGTTATCGGTGGTGATCATATCTTTGGGGCGTTTCAAAGATAGAATTGATATCAGTTCGTGGTATTTTTGAGTGTTACAAACAAATTGAATGCAGATCGTGGTTTATTTTTTTAGAACAATGCCTTCATTGCGGCGTCGCAATATCGGACGGCGTTCGCACAACGCAATGACGATTAAAAAAGCGCTAGGCCAGTCGTCGGAAATTTGTAGAAGAAATCTTGAATCGCCGTGTTTTTCCCATGGGCAGTTGTACGTGGCGTGTTCGAGAGTTGGTAAACCATATGCACTGTTCGTTTTCTCTTCGGGCGAAAAGACAAAGAATGTCGTTCATCAACTAGCGTTACAATGAATGCAACACAAAGACTTTCGAAACGTTGTGTTTCCATTCCACTTGTTGTATTTCAATTAATTGTTTTGTTTCATATAGAATTTCTATCATCAAAGTGTGATCAAGCTACAATTATTTTGTATTCAATTCAAAAACTCTCAAGAAGGTATAAACAGAATTTTCAAAATTTTTACGTGTTTGCATTGATGAGAGATTAAACTGGAAGCAACACATAGACGGTGTGCTGAAACGTTTGAGTTCAGCTACGTACGCTGTTACGGTTATTGCATATATTGGCGATGGATAATTCATCATTCAGTAAAAAGTATTCATTGCACAAAAGCGTGTAATCAGAATAATTGCTCGAGCCCACACATGATCACCCTGTAGACATCTGTTTAAGGATTTAGGTATCCTCACAGTAACTTCAAAGTATATACATTCACTTATGAAATTTGTTGTTAATAATCCAACCCAGTTCAAAAGTAATAGCAGTGTGCAAAGCTATAAGAGCAGGAGAAAGGATGATCTTCACTATTGAAAGACGGCTGTCTGCCGCCTTCCCTAGGTTTTTAACTTTGTAAATTATCTAAGCTCACTAGACGGCCTTTTTTGCTAAACGAGAACCCCTCTCGTTCAGAGGCGTGAGGAATAGCATTTCATTTCATGTTTTTAAATGTTAGTTCCTGTAATATTGCTGGGATTTTATTATGCTAATAATATATCATTTTGTTCATGTTTAAATGTTATTTTCTGTAATATTGCTGGGACTTTATTATGCTAATAATTTATCATTGTGTCTATGTTTTTAAATGTTAGTTTCTGTAATATTGCTGCGGTTTTATTATGCTATTAATTTATCATTGTGTCAATGAATGTGGCAATATGAACGGTTTCTCCGTGACGCCACTGTCCTTGTAAGAATGTGTACTTGCTTTGTTCTGTATGTGAATGTATGAGAATCTTCTAGCATGGGAGTCTAAGCATATGTATGAGAATTTTCGTCGTCGACTGCTGGCTGCTCGCTACTAGTGTTTATCTGGTTTCGTGTGGATAGGTAGTCGTTATCAACCTCTGCTTTTGATGCTACCAAAGAGGTTCCTCCACCCCTTGGTTTCAAGTTGGGTTGGCAATGCCCAGTTAGCGAGCCTCGACAGGACGTGCGAGTTTCAGCTCTCCCCACCACCTTGGTTGTTACTGGATTTTGCCGATTTCCGGCCGCTGGTGGCGGGGGTCTCAGGGGCCTATCTGGACATTCTGTGGCTGCGCTTCGAGCTGGTAAGACGTTCTGATCTTCTTTCCTCCTTTGAAATGGTACTGATTCGTTGTCTGGTTTGTTAGACTTCATATCTTAGGTTCATTTTTCGGGATAAGTTTCTCCGTTCATGTACGGAAATGTATTCAATTTCATTTCGGTGATTTTGTATAGGTAAATGCAGTGAATATGCAACTAATTCGGTTTGATAACGGCTGGGAATCGGTAACCTGTGTGAGACTAGTTGGCGGTGTATGAACCCTATTTAATTTCTTTCTAACTTTGTGGAACGCGACTAATATGCGGGAATATTTTTATTCCGTGTAGTGCATGTGGAATATTCTTTCCTGTTTTCTCCTTCTGTGAGTGATACATACTCCAAGTGGTGTGTTCTTAGAACAAAGCCTTCAGCTACCCCTGTGTCTGTTTCTAGGCCCTTCAGGCAAGAAATCATGTATGTAGCTTTCTGATTTTCCTTATTACATCGCGATCTCCTCACTGTCTGTTTTTAAATTGTTGTTTCGTTTCCAAACTTGTACTTTGCATTCAGACCCCCCCCCCCAGTAAATTCTCTTCTAGCCTTGCACAACCCCCTTTATTAGCTTGCTTATGAAATACTACGTATTTCTAGGGGCTGCATGCCGTATTTCTTAGTTGATTTGCCCCGATTTTGAATTTATTCCACTTTTCTTATTTTTGAAGAGTGGACTTCATACATCCGTGTAAAACCTGTCCAATCGCGTCTAACTCTATTTCTTTAGGTTCCTTATGATATCCTATGCATTTCTAAGTGTTGCATGCCGTAGCTATTTTTCTTTATTTTTCAGAAATTGAATTTTTGTGTTTTTACTGGTTTTCGGAACCACGTGGCTCCGATCTCCGACTTCAATGGTTTGTAGCTAGTCACTTGAGTTCTCGCCACTGCTCACACACCTGTGCCTTCCTATTGTGTATTCTTGCTTCGTAATCTGTGATTCCGTTGGTTTTGGTTGAAATGAATGCGATCTTTAAGCACTTCACCTTCAGTGGGTAATGTAGCAGACACTTACCGTGTGTCTCAGTAATGCTCTATGCTCACGGTTTGATTTGAATGGAAATTAATCTTGTTATTATCACGTACCATCTTGTGTGTGTGTGTGTGTGTGTGTGTGTGTGTGTGTGTGTGTGTGTGTGTGTGTGGTACATCCTGGTACGCTGAATTTCGTCTACAATGTTTCGTTGCTTCTGGTTCGTATCAGCGCGTGTGAGTGGCTGAATGCTTGTTGATTGTAAATCCCTCCCCCGACGATGTTCAGTTCAGATTACTTTAAGTTAGTAGTTAAAATGGGATGAATTTTTATTGTTTAACAAAATCGGTTCCCCCATTTGCTCATGTTTGAAGTGAATAAATAATTTATTGTCAGTGAAGTTGATCCTTCTTATAAATATTAGTTTATGAATACCCTCCCTTTTTATTTAATGTTGTTTTTCACCAGTGCTGAAAACAAATTCAGATGCATATTATCACATTTTTAATTCAGTTGCGCCATAATTGTTCTCTCAGCCACTTTCATGAAATTGTTTAGCTTGTATATTAATGATTGTGTGTAATTCTCGTGATCTACGACGTATGCTGGCCACCGTCTGTTTGTCTTCCTGCTGCTAAAGTTTGAGTCAGTTCTAAATTCTGGGCCAGGCACCAAGATTCTGTTGCAGGAAGTTGTCAGTAGTTCACGCGAACCCTTTAACTGGTTTCACGGTCAGAGTTATATGTTTTAAGTAAGCTTTTAACTGGCTCCCTTCAGCTAGGGTTAATTTTACAATCAACTTCACTGTGTAGGGCTAAATCTGAGTTTGGCACAAAAGTCTTTTGTCACCTACAAAGCAGCATCAGAAGAAGCCTGACAGATATCCAACTAGCATTTAAAAATAAATTAAAAGAATTTTTGAATGACAACTCCTTCTACTGACGGGATGAGTTTTTAGAAATAAATAAGTCAATAAAAAATTGTCATGTAATATTATGTGTAATGTAACGTCTTTTACGGACACCCTTCATTAACTTTATCTAATCATCCATATGACCACTAAAAGAAATCCGTTAAACTTCATTTACACGATAAATCAGTAAAAACTACAGGTCGTATATTCCATTAAATACCTAGGAGTAAAGATTACGAAGAACTTAAATTGGAAAGAACACATAGAAAATATGTAGGGAAAGCGAACCAAAGACCAGGTTTCATTCGCAAACAGAAGATGCAACACTTGTACTTGAAGCTGCCAACACCACAATATTGCTTCCTATTTTGGAGTATGACTGCGCATTGTGGGGTCTCCACCTAGGGGGAGTGACAGACGATTGAGAAAGTTCAGAGAAAGGCAGCTCGTTTTGTATTATCGCGATATAGGGGAGGGGGGAGGGTGTAACGGAAACGATGCACGAATTGGGGTGGAAATCATTACAGGAAAGGAGTTATTCGTTGAGACGATCTTTTTGCGAAGTTTCTTTCATCAACTTTCCATTCCGAAGGCGAATATATTTTGTTAGCACCCACCTACATAGGAAGACGTTATCATCAAACTAAAGTAAGAAAAATCAGATCGAAAACTGAAAGATTTAGGTGTTCCTTTTTCCCACAAGCTATTATAGAATGGCACTGTAGATAAATATCATAAAAGCGATTCGATGAACCTTCTGCAATGCACCTTAATGTGACTTGCAGGGTATTTATGTCGATGTAGATACAGAATTGACGGAAGTGATCGAGTTAAACAGAAGTGATATCTGGCGTTCCCCAGGGAAGTGTCATAGAGCCCCTACTGTTCCTTATCTTTATAAACGATTTAAGGCCGGTTTGTCAATGTCTCTTTAAGTTCCAATTTAGATTTTAACTTGACGTTAGCGGAGAATTGCGTTTGTCAATGTTTCGTTATGAGTTAACCTGACGTTAAAAGGCCTCAATCTGGCTGTTAAGTTAACGAGTAGAATTCTGCTAAAATACTGCAATATATGGTGATAAAGAGCAATATATCGAAAAAATAATAGAAGCACCCACCCCCATGAACCACAGACATTGCCGAGGTGGGGTGGCTTGCGTGCCTCAACGATGCAGATAGCCGTACCGTAGGTGCAACCACAGCGGAGGGGTATCTGTGGAGAGGCCAGACAAACGTGTGGTTCCTGAAGAGGGGCAGCAGCCTTTTCAGTAGTTACAGGGGCAACAGTCTGGATGATTGACTGAGCTGGCCTTGTAACATCAGCTAATGTGGCTTTGCCACACAGCTACTGCGAACGGCTGAAAGCAAGGGGAAACTACAGCCGTTACTCTTCCCGAGGACATGCAGCTCTACTGTATGAACATATGATGATGGCATCCTCTCGGATAAAATATTCCGGAGGTAAAATAGTCCCCCATTCGGATCTCCGGGCGGGGACTACTCAGGAGGATGTTGTCATCTGGAAAGACAATACTGGCATTCTACGGATCGGAGCGTGGAATGTTAGATCCCTTAATCGGGTAGGAAAATTAGAAAATTTAAAAAGGGAAATGGATAGGTTAGTTAGATATAGTGGGGATTAGTGAAGTTCGGTGGCAGGATGAACAGGATTTCTGGTCAGGTGAGTACAGGATTATAAATACAAAATCAGTTGGGGGTATCACAGGAGTAGGACTGATAATGAATAAGAAGATAGGAATGCGGGTAAACTACTATGAGCAGCACAGTGATCGCATTATCATTGTCAAGATAGATACGAAGCCAACACCGACAACAGTAGTACAGGTTTATATGCCAACTAGCTCTGCCGATGATGAGGAGATCGAAGAAATATATGAGGAGCTAGAGGAAATTATTCAGACAGTTAAGGGAGAGGAAAACTTAATTGTGATGGGAGACTGGAATTCGGTAGTAGGAAAAGGAAGAGAAGGAAAAATAGTAGGTGAATATGGACTGGGCAGGAGGAATGAAAGAGGAAGTCGCCTGGTAGAATTTTGCACGGAACATGATTTAATCGTAACAAACACGTGGTTTAAGAATCACAAAAGAAGGTTGTATACGTGGAAGAGACCAGGAGACACAGGAAGGTATCAGATAGATTTTATAATGGTAAGACATAGATTCCGAAACCAGGTCCTAAACTGCAAGACATACCCAGGGGCAGATATAGACTCTGACCATAACTTGTTAGTCATGAACTGTAGGCTGAAACTGAAAAAACTGCAGAAAGGTAGGAAAATAAGGAGATGGGACTTAGATAAATTGAAGGAAAGTGAAGTTCTGGAGAATTTCAGAGGTAGATTTAGGCAACAATTGACAGAAACATGGGGAAATAAAACAGTAGAAGAGGAATGGGTAGCATTGAGAGACGAAATAGCGAAGGCAGCAGAGGACAAAATAGGTAGGAAGGCAAGACATACAAAAAATCCTTGGATATCACAGGAAATACTAAATTTAATAGATGAAAGGAGAAAATATAAAAATGCAGTAAATGAAACAGGCAAAATGGAGTACAGACGACTAAAAAATGAGATTGACAGGAAGTGCAAAATGGCTAAGCAGGAGTGGCTAGAAGCCAAATGCAAATCTGTAGAAGAATGTATAAGAAGGGGAAAAGTAGATGCCGCCTACAGGAAAATAAAGGAGACTTTGGGGACAGGAAGGGCAGCTCTACGAATATCAAGAACTCGGATGGGAAACCAGTTCTCAGCAAAGAAGGGAAAGCTGAAAGGTGGAAAGAGTACATAGAGCAGCTCTACAAAGGAAATGAATTTAGAGACGATGTTGTAGGAAGGGAAGAGGAAGTAGATGAAGATGAAATAGGAGATACTATACTGAGAGAAGAATTTGACAGAGCCCTGAAAGACCTAGGTCGGAACAAGGCCCCAGGAGTAGATGACATACCCGCAGAGCTATTAAAGTCTCTGGGAAAGCCAGCCATGACAAAACTATTTGAACTGGTGAGTAGGATGTATGAGACAGGCGAAATACCCTCAGACTTTAAGAAAAATGTAATAATCCCCATTCCAAAGAAAGCAGGCGCAGACAGGTGTGAAAATTACAGAACCATCAGTTTGATAAGTCATGGTTGCAAAATTTTAACACGAATTATCTACAGGAGAATGGAAAAGCTGGTAGATGCTGACCTCGGGGAAGATCAGTTTGGATTCAGGAGGAACGTAGGAACCCGGGAGGCAATACTCACTTTACGTCTTATCTTAGAAGATAGATTAAGGAAAGGCAAACCTACATTTTTAGCTTTTGTAGATTTGGAGAAAGCATTTGACAATGTTGACTGGAATACACTCTTTCAAATTCTAAAGTCAGCAGGGGTAAAATACAGGGAAAGGAGAGTTATCTACAACTTGTACAAAAGCCAGACTGCAGTTATTAGACTCGAAGGGCATGAAAGAGAAGCATCAGTTGGGAAGGGAGTAAGACAGGATTGTAGCCTTTCTCCGATGTTATTCAATCTGTACATCGAGCAAGCGGTGAAGGAAAGCAAGGAAAAATTTGGAATAGGGATTAAAGTTCAGGGGGAAGAAATAAAAACATTGCGTTTTGCTGATGATATTGTAATTCTATCAGAGACAGCAAAGGACCTGGAAGAGCAGTTGAATGGAATGGACAGTGTATTGAAGAGAGCGTATAAAATGAACATTAACAAGATCAAAACAAAAATAATGGAATGCGGTCTTAGAAAATCAGGCGATGCTGAAGGAATTAGATTAGGTACCGAAACAATGAAGGTGGTAGATGAGTTTTGTTACTTGGGTAGTAAAATAACATGCGATGGTCGTAGTACAGAGGATACAAAATGCAGAATGGCAATGGGAAGAAAAGCATTTTTGAAAAAGAGAAATTTGCTAACCTCGAATATTAATTTAAGTGTAAGGAAATCTTTTCTGAAGGCATTTGTGTGGAGTGTTGCCTTGTATGGGAGTGAAACATGGACGATAAGCAGTGCGGACAGGAAGAGAATAGAGGCTTTTGAAATGTGGTGTTACAGAAGAATGCTGAAGATTAGGTGGGTAGATCGCATAACTAATGAAGAGGTACTGAACAGAATTGGTGAGAAAAGGAATTTTTGGCATACCCTGACTAAAAGAAGGGATCGCTTGGTAGGACACATTCTTAGACATCGGGGAATCGTAAATTTAGCATTGGAGGGAAGTGTGTGGGGTAAAAATCGCAGAGGGAGACCAAGATATGCGTATAGTAAGCAGATTCAAATAGATGTGGGTTGTCTTTCTTATGAGGAGATGAAAAGGCTTGCTCAGGATAGAGTAGGGTGGAGAGCTGCATCAAACCAGTCTCCGGACTGAAGACCATAACAACAACAACAAAGAAGCACTAAATTTATGAAAAACTAGTGTGGAAAGCAGCTTTATTGGAAAATGTTATCGTCTTACTTCTCTCCCTATCTATGTCAGTAGCGATTAGATGAGTTTTATATATTGCAGATATGTAACATAAAATTATTGTTGCGATGTCAACATACAAACTTACGAGTAACGACTAGTTAAGTGAGAATCGTTACGATGAAAATGGCTGGAATAAGAGATTTGGTTGACAATGAAGAGGATGTCAATATTTTGGACGATCTAGAGGTCATTGCCCCAACGTGATGTGTTTATGTTCGTTCAAATCATTTTGAATGTCGGGATAATGCAGAATTTGTTACGCGATTTCGTCTTCGAAAGGCCTCTGGGTAAACGCTACATGAAAAACTCCACGACCATCTGAAGAGTCCAACAAATATAAGTGAAAACAAAATACTGTACAAGACTTATGTCTGAAAACATATTAATTCAGTATTTACTTATGCTTGTTGAGCCTAGTGTAAGGCCTAAAATGTGATTTCTTTCTCCGACTTACAGGAATAGTGCACTTTCGCCTATGTGCAAGTTATTCCTTACACTGAGGTATTATGGACTTGGAATTATGTTCATTGCCATAGGGCACTTCGTTGGTGTCTGCAAAACGTCTGCTTGGAAAGCTGTTCGGGAGGTGACACTGGCACTGACCTCTCTCAGTCCAATGTGTCCTTACATTTCTCTACTAAGGAAACAAGACTCTCCCACGCACTTCTTTAAAATTCGAGCCTCTTTCACGTTTATTTTCCTTGGCGCCAAATAATAACTGTCTGCTAATCGCTTCCCTGCTAGTCAAATGCGGCGTACAGCTGCTTATTCAAACGGCATTTTCATTTGGTTCTACTGCCAACATAGTCGAAATATATCGTACCTTCTCGTTTTCTCCAGGTTAGCCAAACGAGAGGTGTATCTGGCAATGACAAACGCAATACACTTAACGAAAACATTTAACTGGACGTTAAAGGCATCTTCTCGTTTACTAACGAGAATATTAACTAGAGGTTTACGAATCGGCCCTTAGGAGACAAAGTGAGGAGCTCTCTTATGGTGCGTTTATGCCGCTACCTCGCTGCTCGCCGGCATGGCACCGCGCTGATATATCAAGGGTGAGCTTAGTGACACGCTAGGCAAGCGTCGTGTTGACGTCACAGTCGCAACTCGCAAACAAACTCGACTGTGGCCACGACCGGGCGCTATCGATCTTTGTAGCTATAGAACAAACGAGTCCTTATTTCGACACGCAGAAATTGTCTCCGGCCAATGTGATGCTGTGTGTTTCTTAACCAGAGATTCGTACTATAAAAAAATTTCTTGTTTAACCTCTACCTAACCTAAGAGATATCAACTTGTTCTTTCCATGTCAACAGCAGCCATCTTGATTTACGTAACGTGTTTCAGGCTAACAGTGCATCAAAGATGTATAACAAAATCGTATCCGGATAAATTTGTTAGAACTAAATGTAAATAAAAACACACATTATCGAGAAAACACTTTCTAAGGTCTACTATAGACGATTGTGGCATGCAGCGGTTGTAGGGTAGGGGATAGAACAGTAGATCACCAATTCGGAGGTATAGGGTTCAAGTCTCTCCCACCTATTTTTTGTATTGTTTGTATCACATTGTAGTTCATAACATATTGTGGGATTTTCTTATTCATATAACAGTAGTATGTTACATATTACTCGATGTTAATTGTAACAAAATGCTGTCATCGAATAGGTGTCATCGATTTGGAAATTTGTGTGTGACTAAAAAAATGGTGAATGAAACTGCTGCAAGTGATACGACTAGCAATGATATTTCTGTTTTTCCATCACAAAAATATTTGACCTTTGTTCCAAATATATTAAGATTTCCGAGAAAATGGTAAGTGACAAACGTATGGGAAACGCTTAAATTGCTGGTAGGCGTAAATGAAACAAGTATCAGTGACATTCACATTATTCGCTAGTCAGAAACATTTGGCTGTTTATTTTCTAAAATCTCTTAATATTGCTTGTTTGCCCCCAGTATTTAGCTGCTTAGTTTCGGATACGTGGAGATTTTCGAGGTTTTATTGATATTCCTTGTCACCAATATTTGGCAATTTACTTCTGAATATGTCACGATTATAGGGTATGTGGTTAACAGTGATCCTAAGAGGTTAACTCTTTTTTTTTTTTTTTTTTTTTTTTTTTTTTTTTTTTTTTTTTTTTTTTTTTTTGCAAATGTATACAGCATCCCATAACATCGTCGTCTGCGGGCATATGTTTGTCAGTATTATGGCGTAGCTCACTGGCTGACAGCTAGCAAGTTCTCATTGGCCGGAGACAATTTCTGCGTATCGAAATACGGACTCGTGTCGACAGGTCGATGTATCGCATTCAGCTCTAGACGACGTCTGGCCGACGCTTGCCTAGCGTGCCACTAAGCTCACCCATATATCAAACCCACTGCATTACTCCTTCACCATCGCAGCTCGCCGCGTCTGTCGGTGTGGCCCTCGCCTGGCCATGATATCAGACTGGTTTGTGTTTCGCACTGATACCGTCGCCGTATGTCCTGAAACTTGAGCTGTGATTGGCTGCTACAAAGTCTCTCTAGCCGTGCCGTGTTTGACAGCTGTTCGCTGCCTCCTGTTTCTCTGGGCAATACGACAAAGTATTAATTGTTACGAACTGTGAAGACAATTAAACGTCGACAGTTACAAGTGCGATTTTAAATAGACATTTATTGGAGCCGTTTGTCAGGGAAAAATCATCTTGGATCGTAAGCATGTGGAACATCACGACCGATTGGTAATGGACAAATTGTGCAAAGAAGCTGCAACAAAATGTGGAACACGTCAATTACACTTTAATATTATTTTCTTCCCCAGACAGCATTGTCTTAATTATGATTGCAGCTTATAATGATTTTCTCCATTTGGTCAAAGCCATGATTGTAAAACAATTAAATACACTAGAAACTGTAATACTTACCCTCGATCTCGTCGAAGCTTTGGGAGTATCTGCTTTCGTCTAATACATTTGCTGAGGAGAAGAAGAAACAAACACTTCAAAAACTCTTCGAAAATTATCCATTCCATGTAATTTATTCCAGAGTATCGTCAACATTGCTCCATATATCTTTCACGACTACCAACTAATAAAACGAAACAAAAACCGAAACTCACAACTTGAACTCGAACTAAAACCACCAACGCGAACTAACTCGCCGCTGCAGCGTACGTTTATATGTGTATAAGCTCGCAAACAATGGGTACAATATCAGACATCATTAAGCAAGACATGACATGTCAGTTATAGTCACAAATTAGTAAAGTAAGAGATATCACATCAATAAATACACTCTGCATAAAAAGTCGATTACTTACATATTGTCACGATGAAAACTTCAGGTGGTCTGGAATCCGAAGGCTGGTTGTTAATAGAGCATAACATTTTGCACTTAGAACATGTTTATCGCTAACACAAGCGTACACTCAATACAGACTGACTCCTGCTTGGAGTGCTTCACTATTTATATATAGAAAGAATATTCAGGAACTTACAAGTACACCAAACATAAGAAACGCGTAGAACATTCTAGAAGTAGTAAACAGGACGAAATACATTTTTTTCCGTCAGTGGCGGGAATTGAACCGGGTACCACAAGCACAACGATCTGCAATGTGAACCACTGCACAATGCGTTCCGTAGGAAGACTCACCGCATTGTAATAAAATTGTACATCTCTTTTCAGTGTCCATGTTAAACATAGCAAGAAGTGCTAACCAACAATATCCATGAAAAAACTAAACTCATTACATTGCTTAAGAAAATTATTACTAACATATACAAAGGTTATATTTACAAAGTTGTATCTAATCTTGCGGTTAGTTATTAACGTAAGTTTAGGATTACATAATTACGAGATGTCATGGTTTCATTAATAATTGTCCATCAATTAATTGTGACAACCGGACGTGTAATTCACAGATAATATTCAGAAATAGTTCACATTAGCAAAGTGTAACGATATTTCTTGAACAGCACACGTTTTTAAACATCGCCAGAATGTTCTAGATCGATCGTGCATTGTTTATGAAGTTGTTAAAGAGAAATAGGAGTCCTTTCTGCTTAACTTCATGTAAGGATCAGACTTTTTAATGCTTTCCCTCATAGTCACCGCAGCAGTCCAATTAGTTTCGTGAATGATATAGACTAGACGATATTTAATCACATAACTAACTGAACATGATAAATTCCAGTACTTAATTGTCACTCAGCCAACCATCCAGAGACCTTCATAAAGATCCCACACTGATATACATCAGATAACGATTGTTGTTGTTGAGCCACGCAGCAAATTTCCCACAGCGTCGGCAGCCTATTCTGGAGATTGTGGAATCGATAAATTCATTGAATACTGAGAGGATAGGTATCATTATAAGCTTAAGTAGTTGTTGAGCTATTGTTTCCTGTTGCGTAAAGTCCAGGAAGTATGTCTAGTCACTCCATAATGTTTATTTGTCTATAATACAGCGAGTAAAATGCAAAGAGCTATTACGATCGGTCCCGCTGTCTCTACTTTCGTTTCAGTGGGTTTCTTCAGAATTCGACACCTTGACGCCGCAATTCCAAAATCACATTAAACTGATTTTGGGATTCGTAAAAGGGATTTGTTGAATTTTTCTTTCGAGTGGTCCAGGGTTTTCCTGCTGGAAGATTTCACTAGGCGACTGAGTAGAGGCTACACGTCATCTCCTATAAAGACACGGGCTGTTTTAGCAGCGCTAACTTGAAGGGAGTCGTCCTCAAGAATGTGAGGCGCACCTTTTACTATTTTATCGTACATAACAGGTGCCCTGAAAGTGCCACCATCGCTCTGTTTCCCATATGCTGCTACGGCAATTAATGTGAATTTATAGTTTACAAATCAGGCAAAAGTTAGTAGAGATTCGCACGTCTATAAAAAGAGCTATGTGCGAATCACGCAGTAACTACCACCGCCTTACCTTAGCAAAAGATCTTGTCGAGAACCCGAAAAAAGTTCCATCCTATAAGAAATCGGCAAGCGCAGCAAAGTTCTCTGTCCAGTCACTCGTTGGTCATTCTGGGGTGACGACAGAAGACACCAAACTGAAGGCCGAAATTTTAAATTTAACTTTTAACAAATCAGTCACGCAGGAGGACCGTGAAAACATACCTTCATTTGATGGTCGTACAAACTCCCAAATGGAGGACACACTAGTGTAGAGAAGCAGTTGACAGAGTTGGAAAAAATAAATAAATAAAAATAAAAAAATTAAAAAAAGGTTCCAGGTCCAGATGGGGTACCAATTCGGTTATACTAGGAGTACTGTGCGACATTGGCCCCTTACTTATCTTCCATTTATCGCGAATCTCTGATTAGCGTAAAGTTCCAACCGACTGGAAAAAAGGCGCAGGTAACTACCGGGTATACGAAATGCAGAAGAACGGACCCTCAAAATTACAGACCTATATAATTAACATCAGTTTGCTGTGGAATTCTTGAAAATATTCACAGTTCTAATATAGTAAATTTCCTTGAGACGGAAAAGGTTCCGTTTTAAGCATCAGCACGGCTTTAGGAAGCATCCATCGTGCGAAACCCAGCTTGCCCTTTTCTCTCATGACATCTTGCGTGCTACGGATGAAGGACAACAGGCAGACTTTCGAAGGCGTTTGACACGGTACCGCACAAGAGACTGCTAACGAATGACTTATGGAATAGGTACTTAGATATGTGAGTGGCTTGAAGATTACTTAAGTAATAGAACCCAGTACGTTCTCCTCGATGGCGAATGTTCATCAGAGACTAGGGTATCGTCAGGGGTGCCCCAGTAAAGTGTGATAGGACCGCTATTATTTTATATCTATGTAAATCATCTGACGGACAGAGTGAGTTGCAATCTGGAGCTGATTGCTGATGATGCTGTAGTATACACGAGGGCGTCGTCATTGAATGAATGTAGAGGGACGCTAGATGACTTGGACCAAATTTCTGGGTGGTGTGAGGAATGGCAAATATCGTTAAATATAGAACAATGTAAGGTGATGCAGATGAATAGGAGGAACTATCCCGTAATATGGGAGAAAATAGTTCGACACCGTACGGAGGATATTGTCTGGTTCACTGACGGATCAAAATCAGACCAAGGTGTTGGGGCCGGGGTATATGGGGTGCAGCCAAGACTGGATGGCGTCATCTCTCTAGGAAAACTGGCCTCAGTATTCCAGGCCGAAATCACTGCCATCAGGGCGTGTGTGGAGGAGAATTTGCGTAGGTGCTGCAAAGATCGTAGCATCTATATCCATTCAGACAGCCAGGCAGCCCTGAGATCACTGGCAGCTCCTGCAACAAGGTCTAAAATTGTTGCAGAATGTCACAGGGTTCTGGTGGAGCTAGGGGAAAGCAATAGAGTAAACCTATTGTGGGTCCCTGGCCACTCGGGGATCAGTGGCAACGGACATGCCGACAGATTAGTCAGGATGGGGGAAGAGTCTCCATTTATTGGACCGGAACCTCTCCTGACAATCGCCAAGGCAATGATCAAATTGGAGCTACGTAACTGGCTCAGAAGACAGCACGTAGAATATTGGACCAAAGTCCATCAACAAAAACACGGCCAGGTAATGATACCAGATCCATGTTTTAAAAGAAGCTCTGCAATCCTGGGTCTGAACAGGAGAGAGATTAGACTCATGGTTGGATTGCTGACAGGCCATGGGAATTTCAAAAAACACCTACGTACAATGGGAATAACAGAAGAGGACCCTAAATGTAGGATCTGTGATGACGGTGATGAAACTGCATCACATCTAATCTTCGAATGCATTGCATTGGAGAATAAAAGGCATAGAATATTTGGGACAACCAGACCCAAAGAAATTGTGTCTAATAAAGAACTGGTAAAGGGACTCCTTGCAGTGTTCAATGGCATTGGTTGGCTTTACTAGATATACAGAGAGCGATACCGCACAATAAACTTAGTTTCGGTGCGGGCGGTGGCGGGTTGGACCAACACTGTTTTGGCTTCCCTGGAAAAATCAATCAATCAATCCCGTAATATTCGAATACAGCAGTAGTATTGTGCCGGTTGATAGAATCGCGTCAATTAAATACCTTGGCGTAAAGCTGCACAGCGATATGAAATGGAGATAGTTGGGGGGGGGGGGGGGGAAGATAAATGGTATTGGGAGTATTTTGGGAGAATGCGATTCGTCTGTGAAGGAGACGCTTGTACAACGGTTGTACGATCCTTTCTCCCCTTCTTGAGCGTTTCTCAACTCTTTGGGATGCATACCAGGTCGGTTTCAAGAAAGACATAAAAGCAATTCACAGGCGCGCGGCTAGGTTTTATTACTTGTAGGCTCGATCAATGCGCGAGTGTTACTGAGATGCATCGGGAACTCAAACAGAAGTAAAAAAAGAATGTTCAACTACGTTGGTGATCAGTCCCTAGTATTACAGACTACTTAAACTAGTTAAATTAACCTAAGGACAACATACACATCCATGCCCGAGGGAGAATTCGAATCTACGTCGTGGGAGGCCGCGCGATCCGTAACGTGGCGCTCCAGACCGCCCGGCTACTCCCGCGCGGCAAACTGGACTCACTGGAAGAAAGTCGACATTATTTTCGAGAAACACTATCGGAGGAATGTAGAGGGCCAGAATTTGAAACGGACTGCGTAACGATCCTACTGTCGCCAACCTACATTCTGCGTAAAGACGACAAAGATAAGACCAGAGACATTAGCGCTCGTCACAGGCATACATTAACTAGACTGGCAATACCGTATGAACTATCAGTGGTGTCACTAAAGCAGTGCCGGCCGCGGTGGCCGAGGTGACTGAGGCGCTCCAGTCACGGTCAGCACGGCCACTACGGTCGGGGGTTCGAATCCCCCCTCTGGCATGGATATTTGTGCCGTCCTAGTTCATAAGTAGTTTGTAAGTTTAGGGACTAATGACCCCGTAGTTAAGTCCCATAAGCTTAACAAACAACAAACAACTAAAGCAGTCGTCGCCATATTACTACCATACCTGGCTTATAAACAACTATTAACTTTGCGTCAAGTATTAAGTTTGGGTCAACTTCATCATTTTCTAGACTGCTATGCTCACTATAAAAGTGCTTCTGTACGAAGAGGTGACTGTTTGTTGTTAATAACGAGTGTTCGTATTCAGTGAAGTGTTCTTACGAAAACTGCAGTCTGCTTTAAACGTGGGCATATGTATTTTATCTTAATGTTCATCTCATAATACGACTCTACAACTTGTGTTAACTGCAGCTGTATTAACGACCAGCCTTCGAATTCCGGACCACCTGTAGTTTACACAAATTGCTAGTACCCAAGTATTAGCTCAACTTCAGAACCTGCTTAAACCACCGCGAAAAGATTGAAGCGCCATTTTAGTTCAGGAGTTCACTAATAGTTCAGGAGTTGTCTAAGTAATATACAGAGACTTTTTGTTGTTTGAGTAGGTAAAATGGCGCCGTCAGGCTGCACTGAAACCAGCGACACTGCCAGTCTACTTAAAGTATGTCTGCGGGGCTCCTACACACGCATACGAACATTCGTTTTTCCAGTGTTCTACACGGGAGTGTAACATCTTTGACTTTATTGCTGTTGTTTATTTTGACAGCTGCTGTCACATGTGTGTCTCAACACACGTTTATTCAGAAACTGTGAGATAGTAAATAAACTGGTGTAAAGGCCCTTTCAACAGTTCTCTTGGATATATCTTATAACATATAGCCTGAAGATGGTATTATAATAATACTGAAACCGGAAGTTAAAATAAACAACAAACATTATGGCTGTTGGTAAATGCATTTATTATTTGGATTTAAGATTATATGTTAAGCAGCCAGCTGAAAAATGCTTCTGTCAGAATGCGTGGTTGACACACATACTATATACTAGCTGACCCCCCCCCCCCCCCTCCGCTCCGCATGCGTAGGCTGGTTGGTCTGCATCAGTCGTTTCTTTTTAATCCCGATGAAGAATCCATATCTTAAGTTTCGTAGTTATAGCTTGAAATTTGAGTTAACAGCACCATATTTTTCAAAATCAATTTTTGCAACTCGTATTTCACCCACTTATCGGTCGAATTTTCAAAAATACCGAAAAACGTGTCTTTTAAATTTGAACCCCGAATACAAATCCGAAAATTTGTAATTCTAACTTCAAAATTGCCTAAATAGTAACAGACTTTCGAAAAACATCCCCTCTCCAATTTAACCCCTTTGATGGTTGAATTTCCAAAAATACCGAACACGTATTTTTTAAATCATAACGAACGATACAAATACCAATTTTTGCAGCTATAGCTTCAAAATTGTCTTGAAAACAAAGTTTTTTCGAAAGGAATTTTTGAGCCCCTCTTTTACCCCCTTAGTTTTATTTTTGAGCCCCTCTTTTACCCCCTTAGTTTTTGAATTTCCAAAAATACCGAAACTCGTGTCTTTTTAATCCTGATCAAGAGTCCATATCCTAAGTTTCGTAGTTATAGCTTGAAATTTGAGTTAACAGCAACATATTTTTGAAAATCAAATTTTTGCGTCCTCTATTATACCCCCTTTTTGGTTGAATTTCAAAAAACGCCGAAACACGTGTCTTTTAAATTCAAACCCCGAATCCAAATCAGAAAATTTGTAATTCTAAATTCAAAATTGCCTAAATAGCAACATATTTTCGAAAAACACCCCTCTCCAATTTAACCCCGTTGATGGTTGAATTTCCAAAAATTCCGAAACACGTATTCTTTAACGTCTACCCAACTATATAAATATCAATTTTTGTAGCTCTAGCTTCAAAATTGTATCAATAGCAACGTATTTCCAGAAAGGATTTTGATCCTCTATTTAACCTTCTTACATGTTGAATTTCCAAAAATACTAAAAATCATGGATTTTTACTCATGACCAAGATTCCATATCCGAAGTTTCGTACTTGTAGCTGAAAATTTGAGTTAACAGCAACACATTTTTGAAAATCAATTTTTTGCGTCACCTATTTTACCTCCTTATTTGTCGAATTTCAAAAAAAGCCGAAACACGTGTCTTTTAAATTCGAACCCTGAATTAAAATCCGAAATTTTGTAGTTCTAGCTTCAAAATTACCTAAATAGCAACGTATTTTCAAAAAACGTTGCATCCCCTATTTCACCCCCTAACGGACGGCATATCGAAAAATCGCTTCTTAAATGGCGCCTACAGAGTAAGATCAACACCCTTCACAAATTTCAAGTTTCTATCTTCAGTGGTTTGGGCTGGGCGATGATGAGTCAGTCAGTCAATCAGTCAGTCAGTCAATCGGGACATATATATATATATATATATATATATATATATATATATATATATATGTGTGTGTGTGTGTGTGTGTGTGTGTGTGTGTGTGTGTGTATGCTTTTCTCGTACATTCTCTGACAAAAGTAACACAACACAAACAGTAAACACACGATTTTCGCGTGCCACCCAGCGAAACAAATGTTCAAATGTCTGTAAATCTATCGGACCAAACTGCGTGGTCATCAGTCCGTAGTTTACAAACTACTTACACCTAGGTAAACTAACCTAAGGACAACACACACACCCATGCCCCAGGGAGGATTCGAACCTCCACGGCCAGCTACCGCGCGCTCCGCAGCGAGACGCTTTAGACCGCTCGGCTACTCCACCGCGGCCCAGCGGAACAAAACCTACACAAAACAAATGGATAGCTGCATCCATATGCCAAATATTAGTATTAGCGTAATGTACCGTTACAAATAATACGTGGCAAACATGTAATAATCACACCATAAAAGAAGCACATGAAATCAGGAACTAAGAAAAGGAAAAGAATCGTAAGTAATAACACTAATAACGCAGTTTCATCCCAAAATTGTATATCAGAAAACTGTTTTTCTTGTAGATGAGAACGTGTACTAAACTACTACAATAATTAATAAGTTATATAGTCGACCCTTTTAACATTCTTGTAACGTAGCCTAATGTTAAAACGTCTAATTTCGACAAAACTAAAACAGATAATTTTTGTCTGACAATTTAAGTGAACTGCATGATGAAAAAACTCGTAAAAACATCTAGATTTATTTCAGAATGACATTTGAACAGTACTATTATAATTTTCAGAATCACAATAAAGAAATCCACACTGATGATAGCACAAATGTGCCGAAACATATATCGGAATAATAATAATAACAACACAAATTTCGAAATGGGAAGGAATATTTTCCTCTTTAATAGACCCTGACAGGAAAATGGGTAACTAGCTGCTTGAGTCCTCACTCCGCCTTCCTCACCATAATTTTGGATGTGAAAATATTCACGCTATATTAACACAGAACACGCTAAATCCTTTTACACAGCCCCTCATGTTTTCACGTACGGCATCGCCATTTATACTTCTCCAATCTGTCTGTCCCATTGTCACTGTACTGAACCCTGTATCTCTAGATCTTCGATACCAATATCTTTGCTAATTTCGCTATCATTCTTGCATTAGTCAATAAACGCATAGAAAACACAGCAGCAAAACCAAGACAGCGTAATAACATCACACATAAGCTGATTGCTATCTCATATAATGGGGTGCAAGAGCTACAACAAGGTGATGCTCTTCCTCAGGCCTGGTCTCATGGAGGTAAGAATAAAGTGAGGTGGCAAGCGCTACGTATCCCAGCCGTGCTACGCTTTGAAGCCATGGCCGCCATGACACTCCGATCAAAACACTGACGGTGTGTTATAACCAGTGAGCTCAAAGATAATCTGGAGTTGGTGCTGTGTATTACGAAGTCGTGATGTTCGACGCCATATTCGTGAACGTATATCTTTCACACTGTACCCACTTGTCAGTATTATGTGCGTACAAAGAATTTAAAATTCTGAAATTTCTAATCGCTTCTACTTGTTGCTTCCGTAGAAACTAACTCATATACAGTGAGCACTACCTAATATTCAAGATATGTAATTAACCGTACTCGTGCAACGAAAGAGAAGAAAGAGACACAAACTGTGTAAGTTATATTTTGCTTCAGAAATAGTGTTTCTCCCACAAGCATTTAATGAATAAATTACGCTGTTGTAGACAAATAAAGATAAAGATATAATAAAGAAAGATTCGAGGCGTATGATAATAAGCATGGTTTTCCACACAGCGTGCATATCTGTGCATATCTGTGCAGTCTGTGAGTTAAAATGGAGAACAGTAAAACGAGAGGAAAATATAAAACTGAACACGAGAAATACCGTCTACAGCAGTGTAGTTTATTAATTATATGAAATGTGACAGAAACACTGGTTCTGGATAAAAATATAATTCACATATGGATCTGACCCCATATCATTTCCTTTGACTTCTCTAAAACCATAAGCGGCACAAAGTTCACCATTATGTAATCAATAAAGGAGTCAATCGTTCATAACTTATTTTCATAGGACACAAGGGTCAAGACAACAACACAACCTATACGTACAGAGTTGCCAACATAACTATAATAGACCGTCCCGATTTTCACAGATCCTAACCCTACAGTTGTGTATCCAGTGTTAATAATTGAGATCACTGGTTATAGCTGTGTCTGTATTCACAGTCGCTAATTGCATCATATACGTTTATAACGTCCTCAAACTTGTTGTTTCAAGTTATTGTTTAAAATAAAATCTCGAAAAACAAAACAAAAAATTCGCGTTATTTCTGTTTAAAAATAGTTGTTACTACAATATTACGAATCACAAACGCGGGTTCTTTCTTTAGCTAATCTGATGATTGCCAGATTTTAAAAAAATCGATTGAGTGAACCAATGCCAGATTTACGAGCATAATGACGATATCTTTTCTTTGTGTAGTAAGTTTCATTAATTTTGAAACTAGATTATGCTTTCGAAATCATTGAGTTAATAAAAAAATCAAATTTACAATTTATTCCTTATTCATTGGTAAATAGTATTTTAAGAGGGGGAAGTAACTTTCATGTTTAGAAAATCGAAAATCATAAGATAAAAATACGCTACATTACAAATAAAGATGCTGTATAGGAACCTTCGTGGGCGTACAGTGAACAGTTCACCAAAGTTTCATTGCAATCGAATGAATGGTTTATGAACACATAGAGACATATAGACACTCTCTTATATATATATATATATATATATATATATATATATATATATATATATATATATATATATAAAGCTGCAAGCAAGATTGTTCGCAGTTAGGTTAAATGCTGTGGTACTATTTCGTTATTGGAGAGCCTTGTCAATATTGATACGAATTACATGGGGGTACATCGAGGGTGAATTGAAGTTTGAGTTTTGGAGGGAAACGTAGTTAAGTTATTCCGTGCATACGCGTTTCCCATAATGCCACGGTGGCTCAGTGGATGGCGATGCGGTAGCTCAACGTGTTCGGCCAGATGGCTGGTTGCCCTCTGTTATAAAAGTAACTGCCGCGGCGGAGCGACCGAGCGCATTGAGGCGCTATGCTCCGATGCGCGAATACGTTCCCCGTCGGGGGTTCGAAACCGCCCCCCCTCGGGCATGGATGTTTGTACGGTCTTTAGTATAAGGTAGTTCGTAAGTAGTTTGTAAGTTTAGGGACTGATGACCCTGCCGTTAAGCCCCTTAAGCTTCACAAACATTTGTACATTTTAATAAAAGTAACTGAGCCCTCAACAGACGGAACTATCTAGCACAAACGCGATCCCACGTGCCCAATAAACATACCTGTGCGAAAAAAGTTAAAGGGGAAAAATTGATGAAGCGGTTGCGTAGTAATTGATGACACGGCAAAGTATGAATGTTAAGAAATCTTAGTTGAGTGGAGACGCCGCCATGTCGCGACTCTAATGTCAGCGGGTAGTCGGTCGTTCGTCACGGCAGAACATGCGGCTGCTCAGGGCGTCAGGTTCCTGAGTGAAGGGAGAGTTTATCTGCCGCGGGAGAAAGCACGCTACTGATTTCGCCTTCGTTAGCGAACGCGAAGCCGCCGGATGGCACGGAAGCAGGTTAATAGCCGCACTCCAAGCAACGCCTGCACTTGCTTTCCCCGTACGTTCAGTGAAGTGCAGACTCGCGTAGGCTTGTTCTAGTCTACGCCCGCGCGGCACCGTATCAGAAAAACTGTGCATGTAGTGAGACACTGGCAGTTGAAGTTTGTGGAGCGCGTTTTGTGAAGGGGGTACTCAAGAGCAGGGGTCTCCAAATTATTAGACCAGGAGGAACACATATCAAGTTCCTATTCTCTACAGAGGCCTGATGATATACGAGGTGCATTCAAGTTCTAAGGCCTCCAATTTTTTTCTAATTAACTTCTCACCCGAAATCGATGAAACTGGCGTTCCTTCTCGACGTAATCGTCCTGCAGACGTACACATTTTTCACAACGCTGACGCCATGATTCCATGGCAGCGGCCAAGGCTTCTTCTTTAGGAGTCTGTTTTGACCACTGGAAAATCGCTTAGGCAATAGAAGCACGGCTGGTGAATGTGCGGCCACGGAGAGTGTCTTTCATTGATGGAAAAAGCCAAATGTCACTAGGAGCAAGGTCAGGTGAGTAGGGAGCATGAGGAATTACTTCAAAGTTGTTATCACGAAGAAACTATTGCGTAATGTTAGCTCGATGTGCGGGTGCGTTCTCTTGGTGAAACAGCACACGCGCAGCCCTTCCCGGACGTTTTTGTTGCAGTGCAGGAAGGAATTTGTTCTTCAAAACATTTTCGTAGGATGCACCTGTTACCGTAGTGCCCTTTGGAACTCAACTGACTGAGGCGCTCCAGTCACCGTCTGCACGGCCGCTACAGTCGGGGTTTCGAATCCCCCCCTCGGGCATGGATATTTGTGCCGTCCTAGTTCGTAAGTAGTTCATAAGTAGTTTGTAAGTTTAGGAACTGATGACCCCGTAGTTAAGTCCCATAGACTTTACAAACATTTGAACATTTTTGAACTCAATGGGTAAGGATTACGCCCTCGCTGTCCCACTACATTGACACCATTTTTTCAGCACTGGCGGTTACCCGAAATTTTTTTGGTGGCAGTGAATCTGTGTGCTTCCATTGAGCTGACTGGCGCTTTGTTCCTGGATTGAAAAATGGCATATACGTCTCATCCATTGTCACAACCGACGAAAAGAAAGTACCATTCATGCTGTCGTTGCGCATCAACATTGCTTGGCAACATGCCAGACGGGCAGCCTTGTGATCGTCCGTCAGCATTCGTGGCACCCCCTGGATGACACTTTTCGCATTTTCAGGTCGTCATGCAGGAATGTGTGCACAGAACCCACAGAAATGCCAACTCTGGAGGCGATCTGTTCAACAGTCATTCGGCGATCCGCCAAAACAATTCTCTCCACTTTCTCGATCATGTCGTCAGACCGGCTTGTGCGAGCCCGAGGTTGTTTCGGTTTGTTGTCACACGATGTCCTGCCTTCATAAAAACTGTCGCACCCACGAACGCACTTTCGACACATCCATAAGTCCATCAACACATATCTCCTTCAACTGTCGATGAATTTCAATTGGTGTCACACCACGCAAATTCAGAAAACGAATGAATGCACGCTGTTCAAGTAAGGAAAACGTCGCCATTTTAAGTATCTAATACAGTTCTCATTCTCGCCGCTGGCGGTAAAATACCATCTGCCGTACGTTGCTGCCATCTCTGGGACGTATTGACAATGAACGCGGCCTCATTTTAAAACCATGCGCATCTTTCTATCTCTTTCCAGTCCGGAGAAAAACAATCGGAGGCCTTAGAACATGAATGCACCTCTTACAGTGGACGAAAAATGAGATATCTAGGTGCTGAAGTATTTTCATGTGCTGAATGTCCGCCTCCATAGTGTTTGCACAGCGTCCTCGGCTGCCCCAGAGGGGTCCCGGTTTCGATTCCCGGTCCGGTCGGACATTTTCTACGCTCGGGCACTGGGTGTTGTGTCGTCCTCATCATCATTTCATCATCGCAAGTCGTCAAAGTAGCTTCAGATTAAAAGACTTGCACCAGGCAGGCCGAACATGATCTCAGCTGTGGTATTACGGCCATAAATGCCACACGGAATCATCATCATCATCGGCAGAATGAACTGAAATCGTCCCACATTTTCTGTCGATCCTACGGAATGGAGACAAGAACACTACGACAACCGAGATAGCGGTAATAACAGAAAATTGCTGCATGTTGGACGCATTTTGTAGAGCGGACACTCTGGTTAGGGTGTTGGTGTTGACATCCGTTTACTCCACCAAACGAATTACAGAAGCAGTTGGGTTCAGATAGTGTGGTGAGCGAATAGTGTAATACAACAACGTGACTTGCCCGAAACTGTAGTGCCGGCCGCGGTGGCCGAGAGGACTGAGGGGCTCCAGTCACGTTTTGCACGGCCACTACGGTCGAGAGTTCGAATCCAAATGCTCAAAAATGTTCAAATGTTTGTACAACTTATGGGACTTAACTACGGGGTCATCAGTCCCTAAGCTTACAAACTACTTATGAACTAGATAAGACTAAAGACGGCACAAATATCCATGCCCGAGGGGGTATTCGAACCCCCGACCATAGTAGCCGTGCTGACCGTGACTGGAGCGCCTCAGTCACCTCGGCCACCGCGGCCTTCGAATCCCCCCTCGGGCATGGATATTTGTGCCGTCCTTAGTATAAGGTAGTTGATAAGTCGTTTGTAAGTTTAGGGACTGCTGACCCCGTAGTTAAGTCCCATAAGTTATACAAACATTTGAACATTCGAAACTGTGGTACGGAGAGCCATAGGAAGTTTGGAAGTGGGACAGACACAAAGTTAGGTGGCTACTATTGGAGTGTTCTAAGGTGTAAATTACAGGATCTGGACGCGATTTCAGGCCACAGGGAACGTTAATAGAAGACAAGGCCAAGGTAGTCTACGGGTAACATCAGAGAGAGAGAGAGAGGACCGTTATGTCTGGTTAACAGCCTGTCGAGACAGGCTGCAACGCACCCTCCAGGCAGCAACAGGACGCGCAGTATCAACACAAACAGTCCGAGACGTCGAAGCATGGCAAACCACTGCCTTGAACTTCTATTATTCCATTCTCCGTGAATGTTTGACGATGCCTTTCTCACCAGTCCGGCAGACTACGATTCAACGAACAAAGACCGAAATCTCTTTGCTGTTACGCCGCCAACTGAAAGAAATTGTAGTCCGATCCCGTACAAATAATCGAATAGCTGAACAACAATCGTCGATGCACCATCTCCTCCAGAAAAGGCAAAGACGACACCGGGCTCTGATACAATTCGTCAATGATGCGACAGGTCATCAGCACGATACCAAACACGCTATCGGTCCAACCGTTCATACCCATTTCTCAAGACTGTATGCAGCTGTGCCGCATTCTTCAGAACAGATTTCTCCCAGTGGAGATAGCACATAAACTCCAGGAAGACGTGACCACGGATGAAGTAGTAGACGCAATTAATGTGCGAGATAACAATAGATTCCCTGACCCGGCAGTATCCCCTCGCTCTATTTTATAAAAATTTGAACATTTCTTGGAGCCTACATGGACGACGATCGCCCAAGAACTGCGGTTCCTAATACCTACCTTGACGGCATAATTATCCCTGTACACAAGCCGAATGGGTTATCAAGATAACAAGATATCTATCATGCCTGGCGCATACCCAATGTAGCTCAAGTGCTACCGATGCCAACTCTCCTGCCACGGCGTATGTTGTCTACATTGGGCTCCTATATTTGATCATGAATGATATTCAGAGTGCAATACGACGACCTTGCACTCCACAGGAACGTGGTGGGGTGGGACTAACACACGTACAGACCAGAGTCACCGTGCTCTTCACCAGTTCCCAATTAAAATTTTGACATGTCGTTATCGACAGAGTCTCACTTGTAATTCTATTAAATACCTTTGCTCCGGACTCTTTGGCAGCCCCGGTTAGGATTACAGCCATTACAGTTGCCTTCTATCAAATCCGACATTTCTTCCTGTAGCTCAGTTATGTTCAAATGTTTGTATAGCTTATGGGACTTAACTACGGGTTCATAAGTCCCTAAAGTTACAAACCACTTATAAACTAGCTAATACTAACGACGGCACAAATATCCATGCCCGAGGGGAGCTTCGAACCCCCGACCGTAGTGGCCATGCAGACTGTGACTGGAGCACCGCAGAACGCTCGGCCACCGCAGCCGGGTCTCAGTTATGTATACAAATCTTTACCAATTGCTGGTTTGTCTAGTCGAAAACGGTATTGATCTGCTACAACAGTGTCGACCACCCAACCCAAACGAAATTTAGTATCCGTTGGAAAGCTGTCCACGAACGTTTTCTCGAATCAGGCTTCCAATCAGCTTGGTATCTCACGGTGAACGGCAAACAAGTTAACCGACATCGCCTGCATCGGATCCATCTCGCCGATTCGCCCCTCTGCATTCACTGCGGAGTGCAAGACACAGACGCCCACAGCAGAATATAGAAGTCAGGCAAACGATGTCTGGACGCTCGCGCGACTAACTTTTGCGTTCCTTACTCGCCAAACGACCGCCGAGATCGACATCAAAATGCTATTACTTCCGGGGGAGACTTTCTACCCCACTACTCAGACACACTCGGTTAATTGCATTCGTGCCACATGATTCGCCATCTCTTTGACGAGAAGTCAGTACTAGGATTTTGGAACTTTCTCAGTGAACGATACTGCGTTCTAACCCATAATCCAAAGTACCAGCAATATTTTTCCAACTTGTTAAGGAGTGCCTTTCATGACCCGCCTCTCACCTGGAACGTCCAAGCCATGGGGGAAAAAAAGGAAGAGAGAAAGCAAAATAATCGCCTTGCTACGGACTAGTCGGCTATTCCCGCGGAGGTCCTAAGTCTAGGGACTGATGGCCGTAGCGTTTTGGTACAATACGTTTACAAAGATTTGAAGATGTCCGTTTCGTTTCCGTGCAGCTTAATCATTAACAAGGGAAACACCAAGTACGGTATAAACGAATTTTGATGGGTCGCAGGTATGTTGTGCGGGAACTCCTCCTCCAGACCACCAATCTAAAAGGATTTGTTCCAGTGCGCCTTGGTTTCCACGAAAAATAGAGATCAAAGTCCAGGGCGTAACAGCTATACTTGTATTAAGTCACCGGTGATACGTGAGGCGCAGTGGTGTAGTTTGCAAGGCACTGGACTGTTATATAGACGACCTGACATCAAATCCTGCTCTGGGTTGTTTGTTTTTCCGACGACTGATTGTGTATAAATATATTCCTTTTTCCCGCTTTATCAATTCTTATTGAAAGATGAAGTTATATAAGGTAATTACATATGAACGATACTATACGAATGACTACCTGGCCGCAGCATAATAATCCGCTGAGACGCGTCAAGTGGGCACTCACTGCATACGACGGCATAACAACAGGAGGGGGGGGGGGGGGTCTGTAAACGCAGCTCGCAAATGCCGCACACATGTTATAACTGATAACTACAGACGGTTTACTGATCTTTCAGTCACCGTAAAAGTATGCTTCGAAATAACGAATAAAATAAAATAATCGTCGCGCAATACATAACATAAAAAAGGTAAAGCAGTCAACAATCCGAAGATTGGTTTGAACACCACAGTGTTTTACTAGGCATGGTCCCGTTTGGAGGTGGTATGCCGTTGCCTTCCTCTGACCTTCGA
Source organism: Locusta migratoria (assembly GCA_026315105.1). NCBI lineage: Eukaryota > Metazoa > Arthropoda > Insecta > Orthoptera > Acrididae > Locusta > Locusta migratoria. The sequence goes on from CM048751.1 coordinate 195,308,585, forward strand.
ACTGACTTACACAGCCAGTTATAGGGGGACCTACAGTTTAACGTGGGTTTCGAACCACGGTGCTTTGCTACTCGGTATTTTTCAAAAATGTTCAAATGTTTGTATAGCTTATGGGACTTAACTACGGGGTCATCAGCCCCTAAACTTACAAACTACTTATGAACTATCTAACACTAAGGACGGCACAAATATCCATGCCCGGGTATTTTTCACATAACAACACTGCCAGAGGTGGAAAGTGACAGATAAATATTCCAGGACCTTGCGGGGCCAATTACTTAAGCATTAACATAACAGTGGCTATGAAAGCATGTAATTATGTAGTCGTCTGACAAGTGTATAAAAAAATAAAAATATATAAAAAGTAGGTTCCGAGGAGGATTTTAATGCGAGTTGTCTGTATGGGAGTCAAGCGTCTTGCTAATGACAACAGATGTAGCTGTTAAGCGCTGGACTTTGATCTCGATTTTCGTGGAAACCATGGCGCATGGGAACAAATCCTTTTAGCTTGGTGGTCTGGAGGAGTTCCCGCACAACATACCTGCCACCATGAAAATTCGTTTGTACAATACTTGGTGTTCCCCTTAAAGACGTCATATCCCTTGAACGATGAGTCCTATAACAATATAATTTTCCATGTTCGTAGAGTGGAACATTACGAAACTGTTTACGAAATGATTTGTAAATGGATTTGGAAATAAACACGTAATAAATAACATAATCATGCGTGATGGGCCACATTTTCATCAATTTTATTGTTTTTGACGTAATATCCCCTGAAATATAGGTCGCACTATAATATAATTTTGGAGATACATTTAGTGGCATAGGCCTATCTGTAAACCGTATGTAAACTGTATTGCAAATATAATTAACAAGGTAGAAGTAACAAATTGTAACGTCGTGTTGAATCCTTAGTTTTGCTGCGTGAACAGCAGAAACGTAGTAAGGGTTGAACTTGGGCCGGCCGCGGTGGCCGAGGGGACTGAGGCGCTCAACTCACGGTCTGCACGGCCACTACGGTCGGGGGTTCGAATCCCCCCTCGGGCATGGATATTTGTGCCGTCTTTAGTATAAGGTAGTTGATAAGTAGTTTGTAAGTTTAGGGACTGATGATCCCGTAGTTAAGTCCCATAAGCTTAACAAACATTTGAACATTTGGTTAAACTTGTTTCTTTTCACCATTTTGTTTGAGTTTTCTGCGAGAAAACGTTTGGGAAAGGTTTGAAATTACGTGTAAAGATTGTTGTAAGTCGTTAACTGCTCTCAATCTCAAATTGTTGATGAATATAGTATCGTTATTCATGTCTCGCAGGATGCAGTTTTCAGTGTTTATGACTTTATACCTTCTGAACTATTTGCCGTATGCGGTTTTTTTACCGCCACAACAATTGTTTACTGGTATTAGAGTTTTTATACAAAGATTCGTTGAAATCGGTTCATTAGTGTAGGAGAAGTGAAACACTGCCGCTTGTGTTGCAATTTTTCTCGAATTTCATTGTTTATTACTTTATATCGGTTTTCTGATACTGTGTCGTAGGTGGTTTTTAACCTTACAATGATTTCTGTCTGATAGTGCTATTAAGTTACTATAAGATGTGGCATATGTAAAATAAAGATCCGATTTTGATAATAAAATCTGCCAATATCGGTTATCAAAATAAAAAATAATTTAACGACATTGGCTGTTGATTAGTCCAATGAAAAGAAAGAAAACTTTACAAAGAGAAGGCATGTGCGTATCTCCCTAGGGAAAAATACAAAGCAACACTAAACATACCGAAGAACTAAAACCATAACAAACAGAACCCGGGTACGTATCTTCATCAGACAGAACAGTTCTGTATTAGTCAAAGGAAGTCCGAAAGTGTAGGTGCTGGTTAGTAAACAGTGTAGCCAAAATCTTTTGTTATGAAATTTCAGAAACTACCTCGTATTTCACTGCGAAATCAATATGATAATCATCACGTCACACGGGTCTTGGGTACAGTCTTAGTCTCCTTTCCGATGGTTTCTTTTCATGTCCGACAGTTGCGTGAGCGGGCTGGATGGTTCCTGTTAGTTCACTGTGCTTGATAACAGATGGCGACGGCGTTAGCTCAGAGGAGCTACGAGGCTTGCAGGCCTTGGGATACCGAAGATTATCAAATAGATATGGTGCTCGCCGCCTATCAAAGATACCTACACCTGCAAGATGACTCTGAACCTTAGTGGGAAGTGTGGCAGGAACATGACAAGAAAACAGAAATACTGTATTGCTCGGAGTACAACTGTTGTCGGAATACTAAACATCTGTCGTAGATATCGATCAGTCCACAACTGTAAGCTGTGCCAAAATGTTCGAAAAAGACGCACGCGGGAATAGTCGAGCGGTTCTGGGCTTCTTGTCAGGAACTGCGAAGCTTTTCCCGCCGGAGGTACGATTCCTCCCTAGAGCATGGCTCTGTGTGTGTGTGTGTGTGTGTGTGTGTGTGTGTGTGTGTCGGCCTTAGATTAGTTTAATTTGAAGTAGTTTGTAAGCCTAGAAACTCATGACCACAGTAGTTTGGTGTCACAGATTTACAAACATTTGAACATTTCATTTGATTTCGAAAAAGACGCCTAAGGATAACGTGATTCTTCAGAGGAGCGAACGTCGGACTCTACCGAGCAAAGACATAAAAGGTCTAATGCTGAGGATAACCGCCAGCGTAGCGAACATTTTTATACAGTACTAGCTGCAAGTACCCGCTTCGCTGGGTTTTTAATCTTTAGTACATTTATTTATATCTGATACAATTTTCGTGTGTAAAAGACTACTGCACTATACACTTACTCTTATTTTTCCTTTATCGTATGTTTCCCCTTACAGAAAAACAATTGACGACTGTGCATTACGGTTCGCTGAATGTAATCACCTTGTTAATAGGGGTGATTCTATTTACACTTCGGTAAAATCAGACGTGACGTCATTATGACGTATCCTCACTATCGAAGACGACTGGAGTCATGATCGACTTATGTGGTCGTTCTAGACGCAAAACTGCGGTTGCAATTGTAGCAGACGAATTAAAGGACTAGCTGATAATATCTTCAGTTGTATATTCATTACAGTTTCGGAAGCTATTACTTCGCTTTCTTTTTTTGAAAGTAAGAAGCTATAAACTTTCCGAAAAAGGACCTACACTGTGAGCTCTGAAACGTTATTCAACCAAATCTGATGTCATCGTGGCCCATTTGTGAAAGTTGTGTTCAAAACTAATGGAAACTTTTTCTCTAAGCGAAAAATGATACCGAGTTGCATTGTAGTACGGAGTCTACGTTAAACTAAGAGGACAAAATGGGTTACCAGGCTATGAAGCGACAATGTGTACTTGAACATGTCAAAATATGCGACATACGAAAACAATATATAGTCGCCTAGGTATATGTATGTTTTCGACGAAACTATAAATCAAATGAGCTGGATATTAATACAGTCATTTGTTACAGAGGCTCTGCGAACATCAGGTAACACATTTCGTAAAACTGGGTACTCATCTACCGCCAAGTTGCTGCAACATGCCAGTTCTTTTCTTTGAAAAAGTGTGAATTTTTTCGTTCTCTAAGTCTCGATACTGCGTTATTTCAGACATAATTTTCAATTTACATTTACTGAAATTTCCGTCAGTGCTTTCCAAAACATGATACCAATATTAAGTAAGGCCTGGTTTTGTCACTAAACTACGAAGGAAAAAAGTATGCAGTTCAGAAAGAATGTAGAATTAAGCATGTTGTCCCACCAGTAGGCCTATATGTTAAAATATGACAACAAACAGACATAAGCTGTTAGTGTTAAATTGTTGGAATTGGAGCCTGTTGATAAATTCAACTGAGAGGCGCATACGGACCTGCAGAAATGTCTAACGAAATGACTTTTTGCAATATAATTTTTTTTTCATATGTGATATCAAAATAAAGAAGCAATCATACTTTTCCATAACCTCATATGGGATTAGTTTTTGGTGTAACCACGAAATTGGCCAGCATCATCAACGCTGAAATCTTTCAGCTTTTCCTTCATTACTGACTCAAAAGTGACGGTCATAATGGCAATCGTAAATAGGTACACTCAGGCAAGCAAGCTTAGGCCGAGGCAGACAATCGACTGTTTGTACTGTTCGCGCCCAAAACCAGCGTATCGAGCGATCGCAGAAGTCGAAGCGCCGGTCTTCTGGACGTCGATAGTGTGGATACGTCATAATGACGTCACGTCTGATTTTACCGAAGTGTAAATAGAATCACCCTGTTAATAGAGCCTCAAAAGTCATCGCTGGTCTTCACGCCGACTTTCAACCACCACACTTTCCACCCCTTTATAGCTATCGACACATAGATGTTATGGTGTATAACCATGGGCGTCACCGTCGGGGGGGGGGGGGGGGGGGGGCAGGGGGGACGTGTCCCCTCCAATATTTTGTGCAAACAGTTTTTTTTTCTTTTTTTTTCTTTTTTTTTTTGTCTTAGTTGTCAAAAATGTTCAAATGTTTGTGTAGATTATGGGACTTAACTACGGGGTCATCAGTCCCTAAACTTACAAACAACTTATGAAGTGGGTAACACTAGGGACGGCACAAATATCCATGTCCGAGGGGGAATTCGAGCCCCCGACCGTAGTGGCCGTGCAGACCGTGACTGACGCGCCGCAGACTCCTCGGTCACCGCGGCCGGCTCTTAGTTGTAAAATAATGACATTGTTGAACGAATATCTCCAAGCTTAACTAATAATACGTCCTGGAAGTTCTTATGCACTGTGACTTAATTATTTATATGACTTACAAACGTGCTAGTAAAGCAACAGTGAATATTGTGAGTCACAAATAAGAGCATTGTCACAATACAGTGTTACTGACTGTCTGAGGGCCCCACACATGAGCGACGAATCGCAGCAATCCGTCGCATGCGATATTGCTGCAATCGGTCGCTCACCTCCAACTCGCCACACACGAGCGATTTGTTGAGCAATTTCTACGAGAATTACGAACGCCAGTGGCGTAACTATGGGGTGTGGGGGGGGGATGAGGGGGATAGCACCCCACCCCAGAACCCGAAAAAAAAGGAAAAAGAAAAAAGAAATCGTATAACAGCAATCTGGTAAAGGTAAAGATTGGAAACTTAGGGTGTTTTACCATAAGCTTTCATTGAATGGGAGTGAATTAGTTTCTTCAACGGATGTGGTAGATGGTAGTCAGTCTGGAAACTGACTAAAATTTTGCTCGTCAAGCAGATCTATTCTCCCCGCCCCCCCCCCCCCCCAAAGCCAAGTCCTAGTTACGCCACTGACGAACGCCTTCATATAGGCAAATTCTGGGACGGAAAAGCTCTTTTATTTTTCACAGCATCCTGACGAGCAATAAAGTTTCAGAAAGGGGAACTGTAATTTATTAAACTTGTTTTGAATCCGTTTTCCTAGGAAGTTTTGGTTACGTTTACAGTTTTTGTGCCGGCAAGTGGGTTGTATACATCTTTCTGGAAAAGTATGACACTTTTGTAGCGTGTTCTTATAAACTAATAGGTTTCCAGCGTTGTCATGTTTTGAAATGTGCTTCTTTCTGACTGATAATTTTCCCTTTTGTAAACTGGTCTTATTAATGAAACGTACGCAGTATTTAATAGTGTAGATTTATTTCTTTGGTACTGTTTCACTCAGCTGACTGAGTTGTAGTTGCGCATGAACGAAGTTTTGATATATGTAAATATCTCTGGACTTTTGACACTTCCAAGTATTTTAGCATTTCATGATAACAGCTGATTCAATGATTTTCATTGCCATTTACAATACGTAAGGGGCTGATCAAGACTGAGAAAAATGCGTACATATACACGGAAGAAATAAGTTTATTTACTAGTAATTAGTTCGTCTTTCTGAATTACTTCAATAAACTATAGTATCTCAAATGAGATACATAGTTAACTTTAAGTAGTTCAATTAACTAGCCACACTAACTACATACTTTATTTGGAAAGTGAAAAAAAAAGTTTAAATGTTTGTAGAGCTTATGGGACTTAACTACGGGGCCATCAGTCCCTCAGCCGCCACTTTCATCATGCTTGGCCTCCCAGGTCCCCAGACCTCAGTCCGTGCGATTATTGGCTTTGGGGTTACCTGAAGTCGCAAGTATATCGTGAGCTGAAAGACAACATCCGACGCCAATGCCTCATCATAGCTTCGGACATGCTTTACAATGCTGTTCACAACATTATTCCTCGACTACAGCTGTTGTTGTGGAATGGTGGTGAACTTATTGAGCATTTCCTGTAAAGAACATCATCTTTGCTTTGTCTTAAAGCGACTTCTAATGAAATTGCGTGCTTATGGAATATGTCTCCAATTGTGCGATTGGATTCGCGATTTCCTGTCAGAAAGGCCACATTTCGTTGTAATTGACGGTAAGTCATCGAGTAAAACAGAAGTGACATCCGGCGTTCCACAGGGAAGCGTTATAGTTCCCCTACTCTTCCTTGTGTTTATAAACGATTTAGGAGAAAATCTGAATAGCTCCCTTAGACTGTTCGCGGATGATGCTATCGTTTATCGGTTAGTGAAGTCAACAAAGGATCAAAAGCAGCTGCAAAGCGATTTAGACAAAATTTCTACATCGTACGAAAATTGGCAATTGACACTAAATAAAGAAAAGTATGAAGTGATACACATGACCACCAAGAGAAATCCGCTGAAATTCAATTACGCGATAAATCAATCAAACCTTAAGGTCGTAAATTCTACCAAATACCTAGGAGTTACAATTACGAACAATTTAGACTGGAGAGAACACATAGAAAATATTGTGGGGAAGGCGAACCAAAGATTACGTTTCATTGGCAGAACGCTTCGAAGATGCACCAGCTCCACCAAAGAGACTGCCTACATCACACTTGAGCGTTCTCTCCTGGAGTACTGTTGCCCATTGTGGGACCCTCACCAGGTGGGACTGACGGAAGATATTGAGAAGGTTCAAAGAAGGGCAGCTCGTTTTGTTTTATCACGTTACCGGGGGAAAGCGTCGCGGAAATGTTGCACGAATTGGGGTGGAAATCATAAAAGAAAGACGTTATTCATTGCGGCGTGATCTGATTGCGAAGTTTCAATCACCGACTTTTACTTCTGAATGTGAAAATATTTTGCTAGCACCCACCTACTTAGGGAGACATGACCATCCCAATAAAATAAAAGAAATCAGATCGAAAACGGAACGATTTAGGTGTTCTTTCTTCCCGCGCGCTATTAGAGAATGGAATGGTAGAGAAAAGTTATGAAAGTGGTTAATGAACCCTCTGCCAGGCACTTAATGTGACTTGCAGTGTATCTATGTAGATGTAGATGTAATTTGTTATGCTAATTATTGCTTTTCTGATCAGATGAAGCACCATCTGTCGAACTTTTTTGATTTTTTTTGTTTTGTTCTAATAAAACCCCATGTCATTTCAAGCATTTGTGTCAATTTTTACCTCTCTATCTACATTATTCCATGATTTTTTAAGTTTTCAAATGTATACTGACTATTTGATCACTCGGTACATACGGTAGGTGTTATTTGGGGCTCTTACTGTTTCCCTATAGTAAGATCGCGAATTCTACTTGTTTCCTATAGTGCAGGGTCAAAATTTGGAGTGATATCGGACCCCTGTTATTCTAGATACGCTTCCGACAGGTGGCACGTACGTACGAATCCTGGCTGATCACCTGCATCCATTCATGCACACTGTGAACTACAAGAGACTTGGGCAATTCCAGCAGCACAATGCGACACCCCACACATCCAGAAATGCTACAGGGTGGCTCCAGCAACACTCTTCTGAGTATGAACAACTCCGCAGGCCAACCAAACTTCCCAGCCATGAACATTATTGAGCACATCTGGGATGTCTTGCAATGTGCTGATCAGAAGAGAACGCCACCCCACTCGTACGCCTACTATTGCGGATTTATGGATTTATGGACAGCTCTGCAGAATGCTTGGTGTCATTTCCCTCCAGCACTTCTTCAGACAGTGCTCGCTGGTTGCGGTACTTCCGCGTGGTAGCGATGGGCCTACACGATATTAGACAAGTGGACCAGTCTCTCTGCCTCTTCAGTGTATGAAAGACTTAAAAATGAACACGGGTTTATATACACAGAAGATAATGGTAAATCCTCTGTCATAACACCAGAGAAGAAAGTACAGCTACGATAGCCGTATTGGACTATGGACGTATTTTTAAGTAGAGCGCATTTTATAAAATTTCGTAAAACTTTTTTATAGGTAAAGGTAAATGACATCTGAGTATCCATTTAGGTGCGCCATACGTTTCTAGGATGTTTGTAGATATTAGCGGCGACGTGTTAAAAATTCAATCAATGACCACCGTGGGAAAATAGCGGAAAAATTTTCACTATAAAACAAGAACATTTTCATGCTCGTAAAATACCAGATTTACAACAGAATTATAGAATCAAGGCTTGACAGAAAACTCCTTTTCTCACTGTCCGAGATAGTTTTTTGTACGCCATTTTACATCAGGATGTATCAGAACGGTGCAATTCGGGGACAATCCACTTCTCTTACTGCCTTGATGTGTTCCGATAAGTTCGGTAGATGCAATCTGTCGCAGTAAGACCTCTTCACTTAAACCTTATCACTGCGTACCTTGGCCGACAGCATCAACTGGCGACTGTAAACAACATTTAACGAGCATAAGTGTCAGTACTTGAAGTTCGTGATACGTCCGTCCTTGATCTCACTAAGACAGTAGCGCTATATCAAAGGGTTGTTTTGAACGGCGGCACACTGTGTGTGTTCACGGAAGACATCGATCATCGCCGATATTAAGAAACCATTAGCGCGCGGTTGCTCGCCGTGGAGGTTCGAGTCCTCCTTGGGGCATGGGTGTGTGAGTTGTCCTTAGGTTAGTTTACCTAGGTTTAAGTAGTTTTTTAAGCTACGGACTGATGACCACGCAGTTTGGTCCGATAGAATTACAAACATTTGAACATTTTTGAAACCATGGAGATCTCCTGTGACTTCCAGGTACCCATAAGTAACACTTAGTCAAGTGCGACTCGCCGATTGCGATACACTTTGAAAATGTAGTCTACATGAAAATATGAGACGCTTTTTTTTCTTTCTTCTTTTTTTTTTTTACGCGTCCTTTGAAGTGTTGTAAATCCACCGAAGAAGAAACGGTTGTTATCCTTTTTGAACACATATCGTTGAAACAGTGGGAGATATAACCAAAACGTTACAAGTTAGTTTGCATGGTTGCTATGGTTCGACGTCTTTCTGTTGGTTTTACTGATACACAAGCAGTTAGGTTCAGATAGTGTAGTGAACGGGTAGTGCAATGCAACAACAACGTGACTTAACCGAAGCTATGGCATGGAGAGCCATAGAAACGTTGGAAGCGAGACAGACACAGAGGGAGGTGGCTGCAGCTATTGGAGTATCAAAGCGTAATTTTCAGGACTTGGATACCGATTTCAGACAACAGGAACAGTTAAAAGAAGGCTAGACCAAGGTCGTCCACGGATAACATCACCAAGAGACGTCCGTTATCTCCGGTTAACAGCCCGTCGATAGAGGGAGCTGAATGCAATCATATTAGGGGTCAACTACAATGACTTTTCACTATTATGGTAGCCCCACTATGCCTGTCTCTAAGTGAACGCCATGCAAACCTCAAGTTTAAGAGTTGAGGCAGCAAAATATCGACAAACAATGTACAGTTGTAACCAATCTATATTAATAAAAATGAATTGCCGCATGTATGAAGCGTATCACTTAAGAATAGCTACACCGATCTGCCTGATCTTTTCTTTGTTCTGTTCGTAATTATCAGGACAAGGTTTGTATGAAAGAAAATTTTTGGAAAATCTACCGAAAATATCAGAATTTGTGAAAAACTGAAAGTAGGCCTACGCCTCCAGCTCGGATCATTTTCTCGAACAATCAGCTTATTCATTCGCTGCTCGCCTAGCTACCAAATATGCTGTAACGGAGCGAACAAATACGCCAAGGAATAAAGGTGGAGATGGCATTATGCACACAAGGTTAAAACAGCCAGACAGATTTAACGTAAGCGTTGTTTCTTTAGAAACCCTTCGTATTTTTCTTACCTACATGGTGTTATCGGTGGTAATCATATCGTTGGAGTGTTGGAAAGATAGAATTGATGTCACTTCGAGATATTTTTGAGTGCTATCACTTCGAGATATTTTTGAGTGCTACAAACAAATTGAGTACATAATGTGCTTTTTTAATTTTTTTATTTTTTTTATTTAGAAGAATGCCTCGTGTGCGGTATCGTAATATCGGTCGGCGTACGTCCATAACGTGCATAACGTGCTTTTTTTAATTTTCACACAAGGTACAACAGTTTCTTCATGACTATCTCTTCGAACGATATCAGCAATTCAGAGGGAATAGATCCATTCCAGGTGCCTGGCTTCAACTAAATTCTTTCCCCTGCTCTGTCACATGCTTCTCAAATTGTTGTATCTCTTATGTCCCCGACATCTACTTCCTCTTCCATTACTACAATACTGCTTTCATTTCTTTGTATATATTGATTCCATCTTTCAGCTTCCCCTTGTTTGGTTAGTACTGGTTTTCCATCTGACATTTTCATATTCATAGAGCTGCTTTTTTGTTCCCGTACGTCCCCTATACTTTCCTGTAGGCGGAAACCTATCTTTCTCCTTGTGGTACATTCTGCTACCGACTTGCATTTGTCCTGTAGCCACTCCTGCTTATCCAGGATGCACTCCCTGTCAACCTAAGTTTTCAGCCGTCTGTGCTCCCTTTTGCCTGCTTCAATTACTGAGTTTTTATATTTTCTCCTTTCCAAGAATTTATGTTAGTCCTTGTCCTTCTACCTATAGGATCTTGTGCAGTATCTACTACTTTATCTCTGAAAGCTATCCTTCCATCTTCTGCTGCATTACGTTCTCTCGTTTCAGCCAATCCTTGCCTAATGCTGCATCTGAAACTATCAACCACCTCTAGTTTCTTCACTTTGTCCAGGTTCCATCTCCTTAATTTTCTCCCTGTTGCGTTTTAACCTACAGTTATTGTGTGCCTCCTGGTGTCTTCTAGATATACAACCTTCTTTCATGATGCTTCAATTAGGTGTTGGTGAACATTAAATTGTGCTCTGCGGAAAACTCTCCCAGGCGATCTGCTCTTTCATTCCTTTTCCCCAGTCCATGTTCACCTACTACATTTTCGTACGTCCAATGCAATTACGATTAATAAAGTGCAAGGACAGTCATTGGACGTTTGTGGAGGGACTGATGACCCCGTAGTTAAGTCCCATAAGCTTAACAAACATTTGACGTTTGTGGAATAAATCTTGAATCGCCGTGTTTTCCCCATGGGCAGTTGTACGTGGCGTTTTCGAGAGTTGGTAACCCATCTGCACTGTTGCACGTTTGGTGAGGAGTTGGACAAATGAAGGGGGGAAATAGAGGAGGGAAGAAGGGATAGCCATAGGGAGAAGAAGAGATTAGGGTATTTAACCCATACACATTAGCTACTGTGAAGCGTTGCCGGGTTTGCTAGTATCTAAATAAAATACGCTACCATATGTATATTGTGTATGATATCTCACCTGCTACCAAAGCGTTTTAGTACTGTATTTCGTAGTTCTCCCCTTACAACAGAATTATGAAACGATATATAGTATATATGCCGTAGATCTAATAGAGTATTTAACAGTAAAATCAACCGTATAAAATCAAGTTACATCCCTAAGTCGCAATTGTCAGATATAAATTGGGATTACGCCTATATACCGTTATACGTCGGCTCTGTCCTCTGAAAGTGAACGTACCTAAGTATCACTCTCCGATTTGCCTGATATTTGGATATGTTGTAATACATGAAGATCTAAGGGATACGTATTTTTTTAGCGGCGGTAAAACATATTTAAGGGGTGATAAGGTACCCCAAAAATTGGGGCTAAAATGAAAAAAATTGCAATGACTTAGCGATTTTAATGATTTATGGTATGGAAGTATCTTTTTTTAAGAATTATTGGGTGAATTTTTGGAAGATGTACTTCACCTGTGAAGGAGACGGCGTATAAAACGCTTGTACGACCACGTCTTGAGTATTGCACAAGTGTTTGGGACCCGCAGCAGATCGGTTTGAAGGAAGACACAGAGGCGGTTCAGAGGTGAGCAGCTAGATTTGTTACCGGTAGGTTCGACGAATGCGCGAGTGTCACGGAAATGCTCCGGCAACTCAATTGGGGATCGCTGGAAGATAGACGACGTTCTTTTCGTGAATTTCTGTTAAGTAAATTTAGAGAGCCGGAATTTGAAGCTGAGTGTAGTACGATCTTGCTGCCGCCTACTTACATTTCGCGTAAAGATCACAAAGACAAGATAAGAGAAATTAGGGCTCGTACGGAGGCATATAGGCATTCTTTTTTTCCTCTTTCTATTTGGGAGTGGAATAGGAAGGGAAATGCCTAGTATTGGTACAGTGTACCCTCCGCCACGCACCTTACGGTGAATTGCGGAGTACGGATGTAGATGTAGAAAATCGGCCAAGCTATATTGGAGGTGGAGTGAAAAGTAGGGGGCCAACTACCCCTTGACAAATTTTTTGCAATGAAAAGTGTTTTGATTTAATCGAAGTAGACTCTATTAAAACTTCAAAAGGAAGGCTAATTAAGAAATATGTATTTTTTTGTAATTTTTATATCAATATTTGAGGGACAAATTACTCTTATATCGCCGCGCTCGTTTGATACTGCCCATTTAACACCTCGTGAATCTATATCTCTGAACTGTTTCGTCTCTTTAATATACCAGTATTTGAAGTCACTGAATCTGAAACCAGATTCTCAAAATTCAACTTGGCTGATCCAGTGTAGCGGACGAAAACTCCACAAAACGCTTGAATAGACAGTAACTCGACATCCGACGTTCAAAATATTGTAAAATCTACTTTTGAAATAATATTGAATAAAATTGAAGAAACTCGTTAAAAATGTTTGTTGAGTTTAACCACCGGCATCAGTGTTTCCCGTGATGTAGCGCGTGGAGATCGCATGAAGGATTTACATCTCTACTCGCTGCTTGATTAGGGTAAATCCACTTGCATATCACAATTTTCTTTTCGTGTGTCAGAACGCGATTCATTGTTTGAACGCGTACGTAGAGGTAATGACAGATTCTTTTGGTGTTCTGAGACAACTCATGAAAACCTCGAGAGGACACGAGCTGTGTTTCATACCAGCCCCTATGAAATCGATCAGACGAGCTGCGCAACAGCTGGGAATAAACCGGGACACACTACGAAAAATTGTTGTTTTATTCCTTTATCTCTTCCCAAACAAAATTTCACACTCATCAGCCATTAAGCCCAAGGGCTATACATATTCTGCTCAAAACAATTAGGGGATCAGATGAGATATCATACACAATATATATGTGGTAATGTATTTTAAGCAGATATCGGTTACAATTGTAACTTTTGTGTGACACTGTACGATATTTTGCTACCTCATTTCTTTACTTGAGGTTAACATAGCGTTTACTTAGACCGAAGCATTTACATCTACATAGATGCTCTGCAAATCACATTTAAGTGCCTGGCAGAGGTTTCATTAACCACTTTCATAACTTTTCTCTACCGCTCTAATCTCTAATAGTGCGCGAGAAAAAAGAACACCTAAATCGTTCCGTTTTCGATTTGATTTCTCTTATTTTATTGGGAAGGTCATGTCTCCCTAAGTAGGTGGGTGCTAGCAAAATATTTTCACATTCAGAAGTAAAAGTCGCTGATTCAAAATTCGCAAACAGATCACGCCGCAATGAATAACGTCTTTCTTTTAATGATTTCCACCCCAACTCATGCAACATTTCCGTGACGCTTCCCCCCCACCCCCGTAACGTAATAAAACAAAACGAGTTGCCTTTCTCTGAACCTTCTCAATATCTTCCGTCAGTCCCACCTGGTGAGGGTCCCACAATGGGCAACAGTACTCCAGGAGAGAACGCACAAGTGTGATGTCGGCAGTCTCTTTGGTGGAGCTGGTGTATCTTCGAAGCGTTCTGCCAATGAAACGTAGCACCATCGGGCTATCATAATGGTGAAGAAGTCAACTCGTTGCCCTCCTAATATGGCGTGTGATCTCGTCGGACGACCAGTACGGTTGCACACCTGCATGGCATGGACAGTATGATGTTGTCAATCAGCTCTTGAGGGATATTTGGCCATTCTTCCATGAGTTCAATATCCAGCTTTGCAGCCATTCTGAGAGGTGCTTGTATGGCTGCAGTGCGACTGCCAAGTGGATCCCAAACATGCTCAGTCGGTTTTAAATCGATGAAGAAGATGACTACTCCATTCATTCAATTCCCTCAGCTCCAAGCATGTTGTCCACCAATGCAGCTCTGAGGGCACAAGCGTTATCGTCCACCAGAAGGAACCCATCTCCTATGGCACCAGCGTAGGGCACAAAAAAGCGTCGAAGGATCTCGACCTAAAAAAAATCTGAACATTCAAAGCGCCGTCCTGAACGACATAGAGATCCGTATATCCGCCAATCATGACTCCTGCCCACACCATTCGTCTAGCATGCCTCCTGCATATAAGCAGGCTTGTCCAGAGTTCCACGTTTTCTCGAGATAAGGGGACGACAATTGTTCAGCTGAATATAAAATCTTGACTTATCTGTGAACAGAACCTGGCATCATTCGTTACGACTCAGTCCCCATGTTCTTCCGCGCAGTTTCTGCGGGCTATACGCTGTCGTGGTTTTAATGGGACACATGCCATAGGCCTCTGTGCGTAGAGGGCACATTCCCGAAGGCGATTTCGAACTGCTTGTGTTGATAATGCTCGTCCTGTTGCTGACTGGAAGGTCAGCAGCTGAGTTGTGTGACTGGGCGGCGACATGGTTTGGTTTGGTGACTTCGTTTTATATTAGGGTTTTAACTTGCGACTTTTAAGCTGTAGATTACATCTTGATTTTCACAGTTGTTTTTGCTTAATGATTTTCCTTTATAAAATTATTCTTTAGAAAATTTCACCATAAGTTTCTCCTGACCACTACTGTTAGATATATTCCTTCACTTTTAGAATGCCGGCCGCGGTGGCCGAGGGGACTGAGGCGCTTCAGTCACGGTCTGCACGGCCACTACGGTCGGGGGTTCGAATCCCCCCTCGGGCATGGATATTTGTGCCGTCCTTAGTTGTAGGTAGTTCATAAGTAGTTTGTAAGTTTAGGGACTGATGACCCCGTAGTTAAGTCCCGTAAGCTGAACAAACATTTGAACTTTTAGAATATGCTGGGACAATATTAGGGAACTAAATACGGGAATAACTTTTTAAGGTTCATAAATTCTCTATTCTGAAATCAATAGTTACATTCATAACACTTTCACAGTACACAATTTGTGATTATTTTCGTCAAAGTTAGTTTGTATTAATCTCTCTCAAGAATGTTCATCAGTTATTACGGGAAGCAGAAGTTTCTAATTTTTCCATCCTAGCCTATCCCGATCAAAGTCCAAAGATAATATTCGCTTTCGCGTATAATCACGATATAAATGTTTATACTAAGTTTAAATACTTTTTCGGTTTTTTTTTCTATCTTGGAATGAAACCGCGTATAATACTTTATGCTAAGCACTGAGAGATAGTCCCACTGAGTGCTGAGAACATAGAGAGCTAAACACATAGAGAGAGAGTAACTCAACTGCGGGTACTATTTACAATAGCAATCTGACAAATGATCTCTGATATACGAGATGTTTTGACCTAAGTATTCCCCGGATACTATTAATCTGAATTACGCTGATATAATTAAATTTACTAAAATTTTTGAAAAATGAGAAAATTCTGACTCTTGACAAATTATTAAAATTACGTAACGATGAAAAAGGTCGGAATACCGTGATTCTAATGCTATGGTCGCGATGTGGTGTTACAGCTGCATTCACCTTTCTGTCTCGACAGGCTGTTAATCGGAGGTAACGGTCATTTCTTGTTGTTAGACGTGCTCGACCTTGGCCTTGTCTTCTTTTAACGGTTTGTGTTGTCTGAAATCGCGTCCAGGTCCTGGAAATTACACTTTGGAACACTCCAATAGCTGCAACCACCTCCCTCTGTATTTGTCCAGCTTCCTTCCCACCTTTCTATTGCTCTCGATGCCATAGTAAGTCACGACGTTGTTGCGCTGTACTACCTGCTCACTACATTAGCTGTACCCAACTGCTTGTGTAATTCTCTTGGTAGGAAAACACTAGTCAACACCAACCCCCTCTACAGCATTTTTTCTGTTATTATCACTATCTCGGATGCGGTAATGTTGTCTTCACTCCGTAGAACCGAGAGAAAGACGTCGTACCATTTTAGTTCATTCTACCCGTGACAGTATTTCGGAACCTAGATATATCAAATAATCTCCAAATTGTTTTGACCGGTGTATGTTTGAATTGCGTGATTTTGGGGATATTGGTGGTCGGTCCGTATTAAATAGTATCAAAGGGTAGAAAGCTTTTCGGTAGCTGGGGGTCACAACCCATTTATAAGACAATTAGAAGCGAATTATGCAAGTAGATTAATTAAATTTGCATAGACGACCAGTGTGCTGAAATTAATAGCAACATTTTAAGAAAACCGTTGGGATTTTATTGGTATTAAAACAACTGTCTTCCTTAAATGTTTCTAAAGCGCGGCTTTCCTACCCTTTAAACGTATACCAGTCGGTCCAAACTTTGTACGAAGATAGATAACTGACAAGGTCAAAACTAAATATTGTTTTACAATAATTTTCCTATATATTCACTACAAATTATCTTTTTGCTTTGTTTTCTTTTGTAGATTACTATAATCGTTCCATCTGTTCCACCTTAAGGCTGGTGATCCCCCAAAAACATCCAGTAATTCGCATATGAATGTTCCTTTCGCTGATTTCGAACCAATGTGAACTACGCAGCACAACAATTTGCACAAACAGTTCAACAGACAGGACAGAACTGACAAATAGATACAGTTTTATCCTGGGTCTATGCATTGCATGTAGTTTGCTCAACATTATCTAATTCTGGTAGATCTCTCAATATATTGTGCCATACTGGGCTTCTCAGAAGGAATAGTAAATATTTTAGGAATATTGACTAATTGCAATAAAACATATCATGTAACATGTGTCCACTTTTTATTGAGTACAGAGATACACGTGAATTCAATGTATTTTCTCGATTGAAGCCAGTCCTCCATCTTGCGGAGCTAAAGAAATATGTTTTTAGAATAAGGCACTGTGCGGTTCTTGCCCTGTTAAATTTAATACGTTTAAATGACTGTCATTTCTCACTACGTATTTCAAATAGTATATCTTTGTGGGCAAATACAGACCTTCCACGTAGCTAAAAATGTGATGTATTAAAGTAAAATCTCCTTCGATAAGTATGACTTACATATCGGGATAGTACCAAAATGCTTTGAAAGATCTGATATTGTCAGCTGTAGTAGTTCACATTAAATACAGAACAAGATTTTTCCAATAATTACAGAACTAAGCTGTATCATTTTCGTAAGTTCAGTACTGAAGAGACGATTTTTATATTGAATACATACAAAAATTCCTTCTACAGGTTCCACGTCATTAAATATTCTTATTAAAATCCTGTACCACCAGGTCTTTGAAATTTAAACGAAACTTACATCTCGTAAGAGTGAAAATTAGAAGTCAACGAGGGAAAAACACTGAAAAAAATACCGAGTAGTAATTTAGCGATAACATTGTTCTATATAAAATAGAAGATGACTTTCTCTCTCAGTATGCACATCCATAGATAATGCACGTAACCTTTCTTTCTTTTTAGATAAATTACCACTTCCAATTTAGAATTCAATGTATACACACTAGTCACCACAAATGTTGTTGCTTCCGTAATATGGCGACAATGGCTTCACTTCTGTGACGTTAAGGGCATCTCCCCCTATTCTAACCTCCTTGATTGATCTCTATACTACCTGGATGTTGAACATCACATGTCTGAGCATGCCTACCATAGATATTCTTATACCGTTTCTTCTCGAATTCAAATATGGCATCTGTGAAGTATTACAAGAAAAAGCAAAGAAAATTCGTTCTGATTCCGCTGCCATTCCAGCCTATTATATCACATATTGACAAAAATTTCAATTCAGTATTTATATGCAAATAATTCTTTGTTACGTAATAACGGCTGGAAATTCGTTTGCCAAATTAAAACACGGCGGCCAGTGCATATATATATATATAGGCACGCTGCTGTTCCATACTCAGAGACCCGAGTTACACATCCACTTCATATATAGATTACTGGCTGGTAGCACAGAGTATTCTATGGCAGGCAGTGCAGTCTATATCTTTGGTGATTGGGGAAACGAAAGATACGCAAAGCTGCTTCAGTGCTACTGAAAATAAATTCTCAAAACTAATCCGTAAGGAAACATTAATCTTCTCTTCGTCACTTTAATCCGTCCTATGCGAAAAGTCTGCCCTCATTTATTCATTCTACATTGTAAAACAGGAAAAATAGCATTCTAATGTCTACAATTAGCAAATATATAGGACATTCATTTAAACTCACGAAAGCCTTTAGATTCTTTAATTCAGCCCTATCGTAAAATCTTTTCTTAGGAGACGTCTTCTACCTATAAACTACACACGTGATAAATTTCAACTATACAGCTGATGTAGTTGCCAGATTGCGTGTTTAGTCAATTACTACGTTTACATTCAACACAACTTTCGGGAGACAAAAACTAGGTATAGTAAACTACACAGTAATAAAGTTTGTAAATCTATCGGACCAAACTGCGTGGTCATCAGTTCGTAGCTTACAAACTACTTAAACCTAGGTAAACTAACCTAAGGACAACACACACACCCATGCTCCAGGGAGGACTCGAACCTCCGACGGCGAGAAACCGCGCGCTTCGCAGCGAGGCGCCTTAGACCGCTCGGCTACTCCACCGCGGCTCGTAAACTACTTTTCGCTGTTTTGTTTTGATGTTAAAAAATTAACCGAATTTCCTAGTCCACTCACTATAGCGCCGGGAAAACAGATGATTTAGTTTCTGATTATAGCCATCACAATCGCAATTTCCCTTAACTTAAATACACTGATTCATGCTCAGTGTAATAATTTATACTTCTCTTTCACTGCAGAAAAAGTCAAATTGTTAATATTAACCGGAAACTTTTAAATAAAAGATGCGACCTGACAGCCTAAGCACATTTCAAGATAAGTTGCGTTTAATTGGGTACGAAAATCGGTTGAGAAAGTGGAAAAACCGCTTTATAAAAGTGGATTTCCAGAATCGATTTTGCAGCGTGTAACGATACACTGAAATTTTTATTTATTTTTTGTTTATCTTTAATCAGCGATACTTATCGCCTCCGGTTCCCCCTGACTCGCAATGCAACTAATTTAATTTCGTTCGTCATTTTTTACTCCCAAACAAGCGAGAAGACGGAACCGAGATAGTAGTTTTACTCACTCTTTTGTCTATGTTCGTTATGTACGGACGTCTTCCTTTCATGTATCCATTTAATGTAAGTGATGCAAGTTGTTGTAAAAATATATTACTTAAATTGAAAATCATCCCTCTCTTTGGCTTTTATTTAAATGAATCCCTCCACGTCAAATACTTATTTTCTACTGTTTTCAGATCCTTCGCCTCCGTAATAGTTTAATGTTCAGACGCCATTACAATCGCTTCGCATTGTCTGCAAAATTTCAATCAATCAATCATCCTTATGCAATACTTTGCTTGATTTTAGAACCTGCAGTCATTTCTTTTGTAATTTCATGAAATCCGATCATTTTTTAAAATTATTTTATCATTACCAGTAACTTCATGTTCCACCCACGGTCACACAACAATGAAAAGCGAAGAGAACAGTGTAAACATTGATCTCCTACGGAAAGTATCTCGAACATTCACTTATTAAATAAGACATAAAAGTTATCATTTCCGCTTCTACAATACGAAGTGCAGGATCCAGCTAGATGCTTTCCGTAAGTTTTATAACGTGCTGTTGCTTGTATGGTGCCCAACTTTAATATGCAATCGGCGGTTTATTTGCTTTAATGTTCATTTTGTGCTGTACTTTCACTTATTTCAAATTCAAACATTCGGTACCATCAATTCTTTGTCCAAAAATATAATCGCGGGATCTACTTGGCATCATACGAAGCAAGGGCAACGTTATAAGCGTTTACATGGCCAATCAAAAGCGGAATTGGAAAATCGGTTTACGAAATTCGGTTTTGGGAAGTCCATGTAAACGGGGTGAATGAGTGAGTGACCTTTCGCTTTGATAATCACAGAGATTGCACAAAATCGTTGAGAGTCTAGAGCCCGCTCTAATGACACTCGTTGCTTCACCAGAGTCCATGGGCAGCAACTTCCACCGAGATTCCGCACGTGTGCCGGAGAGGTGCTGTTTCAGGACGAGGTGCTCGGGTCCACGAGATGTGCTTGGGGCCGCGTCCCAGTCAACTCGTGCTACTCTCTGATTAGCAACGAACTTCGTTCCCAAGTTGCTTTCAGAACTGCTTTGTACAAGAACGTCCTTACATTAAAAAGCAATTGAAATAATACGTAGCGACGGTGGATTAGCCGTGCGCATTGGGGCGCCGTAGGTACGGTGCGCGCGGCCGATCGCCGTCGGGGGTTCGAAACCCCCCCCCTCGGGGATGGGTGTATGTGTTGTGCTTAGGTTAGCTTACCTTAGTTTAAGTAGTTTGTAAGGTACTGGTTCAGCGGCTGCATCATGAGAGTGCCGGGGTCGGTAAATTAAGATGTTTAAATGTTTGTTAAGCTTAAGGGACTTAACTGAGGGATCAACAGTCCTTAAACTTACAAACTACTTACGAGCTACCTTATAGTAAAGACGACTTAAACATCCATGCCCGATGGGGGATTCAAACCCCGACGGGGAACGACCGCGCGCATCGCAACATAGCACCTCAATGCGCTTGGCCGCTCCGCCGCGGCAGTTATTAATTTATTTCGATAGTCGAGTACAATATCTGCTCACACTGACTGACAAGAACTATCGACTTCAGTTTCGCTTGTGAGCTAGTACACATATTACATTGTGCTTTTTGTTTCTTTTGTAGTGCAGATCATAGGAATAATGGCATTTCCATTAAAAAACTATGGTGTGTCCCCTGCGACTCAGCTAAACAACGCAGAACAACAGTGTACTTTATAAGCATAGCATTATATATTCCTTCATTTCTTTATTTCAAATTTGTATGTCGACTTTAGGTGATCTGTCAAACATAGACGCTCTTATCTATATTTTGTTGTCCAATTCACTTTATTAACTAATATTTCGCCGCAAAAGAGTAAATTTATGAAGTTTATCGTTCACTTTCTTCCTTTTTTTTCACGCAGTTGTAGCAATTAATGTATGTACAAATGCCGTGATCAAACCTGAATGATAAGCGAACATTCGAATTACCTTTATATCGTTGCTTTCGTGTTTTTTTTTCCATGGCGATGGACTGTTTCTATCGCAATCAGTAAGTGTGGAGGAAAGCTACCGTACAAACGGAGGGAGAATGGATCCATATTTGTGGTTGGATAAAACTAATTACTCACTAACATAGCCGACGGTATTGCTTTCGTCTCGCAAAAGTTATAAATATTTCGATTTCGGAATATTGAAAAGAAGTTGTACATTTCGGCGAGATGTCTAACAAAAATATTTCTTTCGTATTGGCTGTATCTTCTAAGGTCGGAGACGGAGGTTTGGAAGCAAACAGCAGGAGTACGGGGAAGGGCCTCCCTTGCCTGAGGGGCCGCTAATCCAACTACCTGGCGAAGCGTCAGGTGTGGCAAATGTCCGGCATCCTACGGACTAATAACCCAGCACTTGAGTCCGATAGATTTACAAACATTTGAACATTTTGAAATAATACATAGAACTGTCATCAGAAAACACGTAGGGGGCACTACTCAAAAGTTATGTCTACCAATTTTTTTTATTTTATTCTCAGTAACGGTTGAGTTGTGTCATACAGACGTCATGTCAAACATAGCACTTACCGGTTCCAGTGGCATAGGTTTCAAAAAAGTGACTCACTCAAAAGAAATGAATGAAACTACATATCATGAATACCCATGCGTCTTTATTGAACCACAGTCTAACATATACAGTCACGACACTCCAATAAATATTTGTTAACACTCGGCGACAGCAGAGTTCCAAAGTCCAAGCGGCTGGCAGGGTACATTTCTGAATACGATATCGGACGAGTGTAATTAGTACCGAAACACTGATTTTAACATACATTTTAAGACAGGGAAGGTAATTAGTGCCATAAAAATTGCAATAACTAGAAAATAACTCCATATTTGTCTATATTAGGTTTCCTAAGAACCATTGGAAGGTATGAAACAGTACTTTACAGGGCAGTTTATTTAGAGTACCTTGAACTTTTCGACTTTTTTTTTCATTTTCTATTAAGAGAAAAATTGGCTAATAAATAACAGAAAACCCAACCTTCTGCAGAAACATGTCGGTTTTCTACTGAAAAACGACAACGATTCTTCACTACATTTTCAATGGAATCAGTAAGTGTTGAACGTAAGAAAAAATGTTCAATGTTTGTTAAGCTTAAGGGACTTAACTACGGGGTCATCAGTCCCTAAACTTACAAACTACTTAGGAACTACCTACAACTAAGGACGGCACAAATATCCGTGCCCGAGGGGGGATTCGAACTCCCGACCGTAGGGGTCGTGCAGACCGTGACTGAAGCGCCTCAGTCCCCTCGGCCACCGCGGCCGGCTGAACGTAAGAAACCTGTATAAAATATAATACCTACATTATTTATTGTACCAGATCAGTCATTACCGCTGTAGCTGAATGAAAATCCTCACAAGCATAACAATGAAACACCAAAACAAAAAACAAAAAAAAAACAAAAAAAACAAAAAAAAAAAAAAAACAGATTCGCAACAAAGCAGAAACCAATTCCACACTTGTCACTTGTTGCTACATCTTAACCACAAACGGCAAGAATCTTCGAGACTTTCGTTTTGAAAGCAAAATTCATTACACTCAAAAGTATATACGTTTATAAGAAAGATGAGTAAATTGGAAAACTGTTCGAATCATTAGACTGCACTTCGTCAATACGTCAATGAAAGTGCCTGTCATATCAAAACAGACCACAACAGGAAATTAATGTTTGTCGTCTGTTTATATTCTCTTATTTCTAGCGGAGTTGACTGCAAAAAATACACATATTCGTAAGTATTTCCTCATGAGTAAGTTGTTGTTTATATCATTGAAACAGGGAAATTCGGCTGTTTTACATTTATTTCATGATTATTTATGTCTCTAGATATTTTACTAATGCTTGGAAAGCAAAAATTACAGAAACTCTTTCGTTAATTACATAGAAAAATAATTATAAACTAACATTATTCTTACGGCTCCTTGCCCACCACTAGAAGCGCTAGTGCCGTTGCCACAGTCAGTTGGTAACAACTGTCGCGACTGTATTTGGTAGACTATGATTAACTTACTAGCTCAAATGTTCAAATGTTTGTTAAGCTTATGGGACTTAACTACGGGGTCATCAGTCCCTAAACTTACAAACTACTTATCAACTACCTTATACTAAAGACGGCACAAATATCCATGCCCGTGTAGTGGCCGTGCAGACCGTGACTGGAGCGCCTCAGTCCCCTCGGCCACCGCGGCCGGCAACTGACTAGCGGTTGGCTAGTGCGCTCTAAGGCGCCTTGGTGCGGAGTGCACTTCTGCTCCCCGTCGGAGGTTCCAGTCCTCCCTTTGACATGTGTGTGTGTGTGTGTGTGTGTGTGTGTGTGTGTGTGTGTTGTCCTTAGCAAAAGTTACTTTCAGTAGTTTGTAAGTCTAGGGACTGATGACCACTGCAATTTTGTCCCGTAGCTTTACAAACATATGAATGTTTGGACTTAAGTTTGTGCTGTTGTTTATTAGTCCAACTCCTTTCCTCTCTCCATCACTACTCTCCATCGCTACGTTTACATGCAACACTTCTTCCGGAAGACGAATACGAAATTTCGTAAACCGTTTTTCGCTGTCGTGTTTACATGTTAAAGCCTGAAGCGGATTTCTTAGCCCATTCAGATAGGGGTTGGAAGAGTTGCCCGGAGTGATACTTTCCCGGAGTGACATTTGACCGGAGATCGGGGCTTCTCCTGGGCTAACCGGCTTTCCTTTCCATGGGTACAGGCGCACTAAGAGTCCAGCAGTTCAGCTCAGCCGCTCCGGCGTGCTGGCTGGCGCTCACGCAGATCCAGTTGAGCGACTGTGGCTCACTAACGCATTTCGTGGCAAATTTATTTTTAAGACTTGTAGTAATTTTGATCATGCACAACTGTTACAGCACTAGAAAAATTGCCGTTTTAGTACAAAATTTAAATTGACTCATTTATACTTCATTGTAATTTTATTTAAATATTAAACTTAAAAACACACGGAATATCAGATCATATTGTTCTCCTTTTCACTAAAAGATCAATGTCTGATACCACTATTCTAGAAATGCTAACTCGAAAAAAAAGCATGTACATGCAAATCTTAACATCGACATAATCGTAGCTGCAAATTTACATAGTAAAACTTAAGTGTAAGAAATTCATTTTGCAATGGAACTAATTGCACCAACTTCACGCTGTAGGTGTATAACTTCTAGTTGTAGACATGTTTAGCACACTGTGAACATAACGCAAAAATCAGCGAAAAGGCACAACCTTATGCAAGCTGAAGAGCAACATGCTCTCACTGCTGAATAGTTCCATGAGCGTTCCTCCTGGAAACAAAAATGTATTTTCACAATGAAAATGTTTGGAAAATTATTGAGACGTTTATTTCACTGCTATCATATAATGATAACTTTCTTCCGTCATACCTCTTAAAAGCATTTTATTTATAACACTAAGCATATCAAGACTCTTTTGCACAGAATAAATATATTAGACATAAGGAACAGAAATATTAACATGTCTGACCACTTTCTAGTTACACAACCATTAAACTACTTTCAACTCTTTAAAACAGCTACTTTTCATTTTAATGGGATACTCCACCCTAAAGCTTCAATTAAAAAAATAGACTGTTTCACATATTCTGAGTGTTTAATCTTAGATGCCAAAACGATTTGTCTGTATTCGAAACTTCTTCTTCTTTATATATAAAGCAGTGTGTCCGTGTGTTTGTTTGCTTGTGTGTACGTACTGCATACAAATCTTCAGTTTTGTTCCAATATTAATGAAATTTTTCATATATGACCTTCAGACCCAAAGGACGACCACATACAACACATAGTTCAGCAGATATGACGTCATAAACAATGACATCCGCGAAAAACTGCTGCATTACGCGACGATGTTGCACATTTCATCCTAAACCACTGGACCGATATTAACAAAATTAGGTACACATATTCCTTACCGTGAGGTAACAAGTGCTGTATGGAGAAGAACCACATACGAAACGTGATTGAGGAGATATAACATCATAAACAATAGAAGTTCCAAAAAACTGCGACATAGTACAAACACTATATGAGAATGAGAGTGTTAGCGACTTCCAACAAACTTTAAACATACAATAATTTCAAACCTTTATTAAACTTTTTCTCGCTTACAACTTTTCCGATATCCATGGAGTAAAACAACGGCATTCGGTATGACGTTACGTTTTATAATTTCTACAATATATATCGTATTTGGAGTAAACTTTACAGGCACTATACACACATGCAACTGACTGCACCTTAGAAATGTTCAAATGTTTGTAGAGTTTATGGGACTTAACTACGGGGTCATCAGTCCCTAAACTTACAAACTGCTTATGAACTACCTTATCTAAAGACAGTACAAACAGCTATTCCCGAGGGGGGATTCGAACCGCCGACAGTGATGGCCTTGCAGAACATGACTGGCGCGCGCAGACCGCTCGGCCACCACGGCCGGCTGTACCTTCGAAATTGTATCACAGTACGACACATACTTCATGAGATATGAAGACATAAACTGTAACGTTCATGGAAAAACACCATATCACGCATCAGGTTTCAATATATTACGTATTAACTACTAATCATACTCGCAACTGAATTTACAAACGTACAGCGTTTTTCCAAATGAATATCTACTTGGACAATTATAGAGTTGTACAACACATAATTCAAGAAATATGTCTCCTCATGCAACATGTTTTAATCCACTTCTTATATAGTACTGACACACTCCTGTATTCCTCTCAAATTAAGAAAATGTCTGAAAGCTAACTGTGCTGTTGACAAGCGCACGTGGCTACAAGCGAAAGCAATGGACTTCTGTAGAGGCAGAGAATGAAAAGATGTACTTCCAACAAGTAGCCAATATTTCGGGCAAATCTACCTTTTTACGTCAAGAGACTGCAGTTTCCAGTGAGACTTACACTTTCCATAGTGGTTAATAAATCACATGGCACTCTATAAATATTGTGGAGTGGATTTGATATCTCTTCACACGGACAATTTAAGGTCGCTTGCTCAGGGGTGAGATTACCAAAGAATTTATTCATGCTAGATCCTGGACAAGTAACAAGAAATATTGTTTATACCCAAATTTTAAATTACATGAATGTATGAATGTTACATATCATTGTATTTTGATTACTACCTTTCTTTGCTTATAATTTTGTACTAGGATAGCCTTATTTCTTATATATTCTATCATAAATATAACATGTTTTTAGAAAAAAGGGGGATGGACAATGAGAGAAGGGATAAGAAAAGTACAAAATCAAGGCTCGTGCAGGGTTGTGTGTGTTCTTCAATTAAAAAAAAAAAAAAAAAAAAAAAAAATATATGCAAATGTTTGTTAACCTTATGTGACTTAACTGCGGGGTAATCAGTCCCGAAACTTACAAACTATTTATTAACTAACTTATAAACTAACAACACAAACATCCTTGCCCTACGTGCCGCGGTGGAGTGGCCGAGCGCATTGAGGCGCTATGCTGCGATGCGCGAGGCCGTTCCCCGTCGGGGGTTCGAATCCCACCTCGGGCATGGATGTTTGTGGTGTCTTCAGTATAACGTAGTTCATAAGTAGTTTGTAAGTTTAGGAACTGATGACTCCTCAGTTAAGTCCCATAAGCCTTACAAACATTTATGCATGCCCGACGGAAGATTCGAACCTCCGACGGGGAACGATCACTCGCATCGGAGCATAGCGCCTCAATGCGCTCGGACACTCCGCCGCGGCTGCGTATTGCCCTTAGCATAAGTTAGTTTAAGTAGTTTGTCAGTCTAGGGATTGATGACTAATGCAGTTTGGCCACAAAGCTTTAAAAACATTTGATTTAAAAAAATCAATCAATCAGACTAACTTAAGGCTTTAATAAATAAATAAAAATCCAGGTAACTCCGGGTTTTAACCTAGCTACAAATCTGTCTAAGAAATAATTGAATTACTGGCTGTGTAAGGTACTGTTGCACACCGAAAGACGCCAAATACATTGGTTGATTTCTATCACCGTCAAACAGGATCGTTTTTACTCCGAACTTGGCATAAGCTCAAAAAGAGAGAAACAAGTAGCATGATTTCCAGCAACGCTGACGAAACAATTGGCAGCCAGTCGTTCCATATCAATTACTTTGCCTTTTTACTGTGTAAATGTATATTATGGAATACACTGAACTCTTGTTCAGTACAATGTAAGAACTCCAAAGAAGTAAGCAGCGGCCCTCACTTAGATATCTGTACCACTGCTCCTCCTCTAGAAGTGTGTGACTGTATTTTTATTCAGAGAAGGCTACCCTGGTGTTGAAATTACAAGAAGCCTCTTACAAGCAAGTAGGGAAATCCTTATTGCGTTGGTAAATTTTAATGGGTGCACGTATTTACAATAATTCATTGCCAAACTGAATGAAATTTTTGCAGGAAGTAGTATTGCCGCGGTGGAGTAGCCGAGAGGTCTAAAGCGTCTCGCTGCGGAGCGCGCGGTTGCTCGCCGTGGATGTTCGAGTCCTCCCTGGGGCATGAGTGTGTGTGTTTGTCCGTAGGTTAGTTTATCTAGGTTTAAGTAGTTTGTAAGCTACGGACTGATGACCACGCAGTTTGGTCCAATAGATTTACAAACATTTGAACATTTGAAGTAGTACTGCTCTGTTTGCATACATCTATGCATTAAAACTATTGAACCTGTAATTTGTTTATTTTATCGTCACATGTAAGAATACTTAAAGAAAATTTTAGATTGAAATCTGAAATAAACGCAAAAAGTAAGCGATTAACATTTCTCATAAGATGAAAGCACGAACCGTTGAACTGTCTTGTGAATATACCAACAAAATCTTCCGTGTGCGAACTGTGGCGTGAGAACAAAAAGTTAAATGTTCAAATGTCTGTAGAGCTTGTGCGAATTAAGTACGGGGTCATCAGTCCCTAAACTTACAAACTACTTATGAACTAGCTTATACTAAAGACGGCACGCCGGCCGCGGTGGCCGAGGGGACTGAGGCGCTTCAGTCACGGCCTTCACGGCCACTACGGTCGGGGGTTCGAATCCCCCCTCGGGCATGGATATTTGTGCCGTCCTTAGTCTTAGCTAGTTCATAAGTAGTTTGTAAGCTTAGGGATGGATGACCCCGTAGTTAAGTCCCATAAGTTCTACAAACATTTGAACATTTGAAAGACGGCACAAACATCCCTGCCCGAGGGGGGGATTAGAACTCCCGACGGGAAACGGCCTCGCGTACCGTAGCACAGCTCCTCAATGCGCTCGGCCGCTCCGCCGCGGCAACAAAAAGTTAGTTTACTGGAATACCATTAAGAGCATATTAAAAATTCATAGCTCAAAAACAGTGAAGTTATGTTCTTAAAACCTTGTTTATTGCTACATATTTACAGATTAGACATCATTTAAAATTACGTTGCTATTCGCAAAGTAGAACAAGAGTTGAATATTTGGTTGGAGTCTCCCTTTAAACTCTTCGCTGTATATACTGAATGTAAGTCTACGACGAACCTAATTATGATCAATCGCCTGAGAACGGCACGTTGTCTGCACTTCTCCTGCGATTGCTCTCGTCCGTGCTGTGCTACGTAACATCGGACCGTTCCATTTTACCGCGAGCCGTCACGGCGCAGATGGCGAGCGAGCCTTCGAAGCTACCTGCGGTGGACAGGCCGGTGTACTCTACTTGTGGAACAGACTGTCCACTACCTGCATTGTCTGGGGCTCCAGGCAACTGTCAACAAATTCCATCTCCGGTCAAGTGTCACTCCGGGCACCTGTCACAAACTCTTCAGATATGGCGGCGGAAAACCAGCCATTTCAATTCCTGCATTAGACGCAGAATAGCTATCTTTCTTTACTTAAATACACATATTCCTGCTCACTCTAATATTTACCTTCTCTTTCACTGCACAAAATGTCACTCTGTCCATATGAGCGGAAACTTCTCAGCAAGAAGGCGCAATCTAACAAGACAAGAACGTTTCAAAATCGATTGCGTTTACATGGACACGATAATTGATTGTGGAATTGGTAAACCTCTTTACAGAAGTAGCTTTCTATAATCGATTTTGGAGTGTTACATGACCAACCGAAAGCGAATTGGAAAATCGGTTTACGAAATCCGGTTTTGGAAGCCCATGTACTATGTGTCATACAATAATACAATTTTCCCGATTCACAGAGTGGAATATTAGGAAACTACCTGCGAAATGTATTGCAAGTGGAGTTGGAAAAGGACGAAATAAATGTCATTATCATCCGTACTATGAGATAATTCCCAAGGTACTACATTCAGTGGTAGGCCTATATGTGCACTTGGTAAACAAAATATATCGCGAATAGAGTTAGTAGAGAAGACGAAATACATCGAAAACTCGAGCGTGAGGACCGGTATCTCATGAACCAATAGATTTGTATGACGTCATATGTCGTACTGTCGCGGCCAACGGGAAATACGGGCCCCAACGCAGACGTCAAGCCACGTAAGCAAGGTAGTTCAAATGTTCAAATGTTTGTTAAGCTTAAGGGACTTAACTACGGGGTCATCAGTCCCTAAACTTACAAACTACTTATGAACTACCTACAACTAAGGACGGCACAAATATCCATGCCCGAGGGGGGATTCGAACCCCCGACCGTAGTGGCCGTGCAGACCGTGACTGAAGCGCCTCAGTCTCCTCGGCCACCGCGGCCGGCATGATATTATTCTGGAGGTACATTCAATAATGTGTACACTGTCAGTAAAATATCTTGTGAATACAATATTTATTTATTTACTCGAATCAGAGGCAGAAAACAAGATTGTATTACATACATACCAAATGAAATATAAGGAATTTATACACAGACATAATAAAATGAAACTGTCTTTTCAAATTAAATACACGGAATTTATACGAACATATAATGAAATCAAACTGTGTCTGCCAAGAAACGTGCCAGAGCTATGACATTTTCCTGTGCGTTAAACAACTCCTCGCTACAAGAATCAGGGCAGCATGAGCACTGAAATAGATGTTTTGTGATGTGTACCTGTTGAACTTGTAGCTATCCTGTTTAGCAAGGTTATCCGTAGTTTCGCAAACACCTGCTCGTAGTCTGTTGAGCGATTTCCATGTGGTCCAGACCTAACTGTGTCCGGCTGGCAAGCATTCTGCTGATATTACCCCTGTCAGGAGGGGTATAAAGTTCTTTCTAGATTTCAATCCTTATCGTGGAGGAGTATGTCCGTGCAGTGAGTGTAGTTCATTTTCTTCCACTTTTTTTCAGCATTTGCGGCTACTTCCCGACGGATTTCAAGGGGAGCAATGCCTGCCAAGAGGTATAGTGGATTTGGTTTCAGACATGGTGCAATCAGTTTTGTACTTTCATTAACAGCCATGTCAGTTTGTTTTCCATGGGTAGATTTCAGCGCAGATAGGACAGACATATTCACCAGCGGAGAAATACGGACTACCTGGGGTTGGGCACCCCAATTATTAGCAATGAGCCTCCAGATAATGTTTCAGGCTGCTACCTTCTTTTTACTATTAAGGCAGTGCCGTCGATAGGTTAAAATTAACACTTACATTTTAGTATTGTTGCTTAATGAGTGTAGCTACATGCTATTAGGAGAATCAGTGTTGATTCTTCTAATAGCATGTAGCTACATTCATTAAGCAACAATACTAAAATGTAAGTGTTAATTTTATCCCATTATATGAACATATCTTATTACAATCGATTTGGTTCCAAACTGCTTCAAATTTCTGTAACCGACTTTTGTACGTTTATAGCATTTACTGTATACCAATCAACTTGTTTGTCTGTATAGAGACCAGAAGAAGGGCACTGAAGCGTCCGAAACCGGTCGTCTAAAATAAATAATTACAAGCAACTGGTTGCTGAATTTTATTAATTTATAACCTGAACAGTTGCTGAAATGGATAAAGTACTTTAGATGAATTTTGTTATTTGGGTAGCAAGATAACTTCTGATGGCCGAAGTAAAGAAGATATAAAATGCAGCATGGCTATGGGCAGAAAAGCGTTTCTAAAGAAGCGAAACTTGTTAACATCCAATATTAATTTAAATGTTAGGAAGTCCTTTCTGAGAGCATTTGTCTGGAGTGTAGCATTGTATGGTAGTGAAACGTGGACGATAAGGAGTTCAGATAAAAAGATGATAGAAGCTTTTGAAATGTGGTGATACAGACGAATGATGAATATTAGATGGGTAGATCACGTAACTAATGAGGAGGTGCTTAACGGAATCGGGGAGAAAAGGAGTTTCTGGCATATACTGACTAAGAGAAGGGATAGATTGGTTGGACACATTCTGAGAAATCAAGGAATTGTCAACTTAGCATTAGAAGGAAGTGTGTGGCGTAAAAATCGTAGAGGGAGACCGAGGGACGAATATAGTAAGCAGATTCGAAAGGATGTAGGTTGCCGAACGTATTCTCAGATGAAGAGACTTGCACAGGATAGGGTAGCGTGGAGAGCTGCATCAAACCAGTCTGCGGACTGAAGACTACAACAACAACAACGTCATAAGAGATTGAAAATAAGGAATGTAGTCGACATTTAGTGTAGAACTATCATTCATTTCAGATACTGTTCTAATTGTGAACAACGCAGCATTTAGTTTCAGAACAAGATCCCAAACATAGGTTTTCCACGACAGCGTACTATCTATCTGGACGCCTAGAGATTTAAACTCTTCCGTCTCACTTAGCATGTGCCCATTATGTGTAACCAAAATGTCAGTTGTTATTGAAATGTGTGTTAGAGACTGTAAAAACTGAGCCTCGCGGTGATTTAGCATCAATTTATTTTGTAAATAATAATAAGGATAGAAGTTTGGGGTTTAACGTCCCGTCGACAGCGTGGTCATTAGAGACGGAGCTGAAGCTCGGATTTTTGGGTAAGGATACAGAAGGAAATTGGCCATTCCCTTTCAAAGGAACCAACCGTCATTTGCCTGATGTGATTTAGGGAAAGCACGAAGAAACTAAATTTGGATGGCCGGAGTTGGATTTGAACCACCATCCACCCAAATGTGAGTCCATTGTCTTACCACTGCTCCACCTCCCTCGATAATTTATTTTCCACAAGTCACGAACTTATTTCTTTAAAAATAAAAGTGAAGCATTGAATTAAAATTTGTGATGCGGCCGGGAATCGAACCCGGACCTCTATGCTTACTAGGCAGACGTCTTTAACTTTATTATTTGATACAGCATCAATATTGCCAACATCATCCTTCACTGCCAAGCTGGGGTCATCAACAAACAAAGTATCTCAGAATGACCTGTTATACTAGAAGACATGTTATTTGCATAAATGAGAAACGACAGCGCCTTGCCGGCCGCAGTGGCCGAGCGGTCTGCAGCGCGCCAGTTACAATGTTCATGACCGCTACGGTAGGGGGTTCGAATCCCCCCTCGAGTATGGACATTGGTGTCGTCTTTAGTATTATGTAGTTCATAAGTTGTGAATAAGTTAAAGGACTGATGACCAAGAAGTTAAGTCCCTTAAGCTTAACAAACATTTGAACATTTTTTACAGCGCCTTCAGAACAGAACCGTGGGGCATCACGCACTTAACGTGTGCATATCATAGCCATATTCAACACTGCGGAGAATTACCTTCTGCTGTCTGTTATTGAAGTAAGAGATGGACCAATTGTGAGGTACTCCCCTTACTCCATAGTACCCCAGATTCTGCAACAATATTTTGTAATCAACACAAATACTTTTGTTAAAGCGAAGAACACGCCTGGTCTTCGCAGTTTTTTTATTTATTCCAGAAAAGCATACTTTCTGAGATAAATGCGTGTTTATCCAGTTGCAGCCCATACAGTAGATCGAGGAAGGGAACCAGAAAATAAGTGCTCTTCTCGATTCTGGAAGTAATGTGTCCACTGATTCCGAAAGTTTCTTAAGCAGGATAAAGGACGGAGAATTGGTGCTATACCCAGTTAATGGGACCACACCGTGGTTCAGGTCGAAAAAAAATCGATTTTCGGTTTTCATCATATTCGATAGATTAAGGTTTTATTTAAGTACTCTGAAAAGGATTTTGCAGATTTTTTGTTTTTCGAGCGTTTAAAGAGCATTTTCCTACCACGGGTGTTTATGTGTCACGCTCACTTTTCTGTCACCCGCTTTTCTGCGTATATTTTAGATCTTTATATCCCCTACATTGCATGTTAGAGATATTTTTAACTCCCAAGTGAGTTGGCTATCAATGGATGCAACGGTCGGTATTCTTCTGTTTCTGCTGTTTGTGAACAACACGCTTCACCGGAGAGGGTCGGTTAACTAAAACTGAAATAGAAAACTTGCAGGTATACTATGGGCAGGCAATTAGGAAAAATAACGAAAATCTGGCGGCAATGAAGAGAGATGTTTGGGCCTTATTCTTTCATAAGTCCTCTACTGATGATAATCCATGTCATGCATTGTGTCCATCAGGAAAAAATTCGTGGTGCAAATACAATAGGGCTCAGGCAACTGGAGAATCTTATTCTCTCCAACATTCTCTTCATGCTG
The DNA here is from genome assembly GCA_026315105.1 of Locusta migratoria. NCBI lineage: Eukaryota > Metazoa > Arthropoda > Insecta > Orthoptera > Acrididae > Locusta > Locusta migratoria. Next base: position 195,342,651 of record CM048751.1, read on the forward strand.
CTGTTATTACAGCAATTAAACCTATTTTCAGAGACTTGGCTCATCCTGACCTTCTAAGGAAATGTCTGCATGGGCAGACACAGAACCCAAATGAATGTTTCAACAGCATAATTTGGAACCGCCTTCCAAAAACTGTATTTGTAGGCATGCATTCAATGAAATTAGGAGTTCATGATGCTGTTATTACATTCAGTTGTGGTAATATTGGAAAGTGTTGGGCACTGAAAAAGCTGGAAATTAATCCTGGTGAAAATATGATCACTGGGCTGCAACATAGCGATAAAATGAGAATAGCCGATGCGGACGGGTCTGCCATGTAATATGGCCAAAAAACCAAGACAAACACCCTGGAAGGTGTAAAAGAAGCCGGAAGACCTGCTAGAGGCCAAAGAACGGCCATCATATGTAACAGGTCAGTTTTTAATTAACTGTAAGTAACAAATTTCAGAAGGTTTTCTTTAAAGTCAATTTCCTGCAAACTAAAATTTTCAGTACATATGCCCCATTATATCAAAAACTATCATAGATAAATGAATTAAATTTTCAGAGACTTGTATAACATAAAAAGCCACCGCTGGTACTACATTCATTAATATCCCCCCATTAGGAAGTTCACAAAAAATATTTTCTGCAGAAAAACATTAATATTTTTGTTAATAAATTTAAAAAAAAGTATTTCTTAAAAACTATGAAATGGATAAAGACAATTTTAGTACAGTTGACTCTATTAGCATCATGTAACATACAGTAAAAATATGAAGGTCCTGCATCAAATAGTTTTTTTTTTTCAGAAATGGGTCAAATGCTTGCCTAAATTGACATGGGTTGGATAGACAGGGTGTAGCCCCCTTAATAGTGTAGTTTAAGACTGCCCCGGGTGGAACTGTTGTTGTCGTGGTCTTCAGTCCGCAGACTGGTTTGATGCAGCTCTCCACGCTACCCTGTCCTGTTCAAGCCTCTTCATCTGAGAATACGTACGGCAACGTACATCCTTTTGAATCTGCTTACTGTATTCGTCCCTCGGTCTCCCTCTACGATTTTTACGGTATGACGCTACAATTTATAATTTCTACACTACATATTGTATCTGCAGGAAATTTTACAGACAGTATACACACATATACTTGATAGTACCTTGTAAATTGTATCTCAGTATGACACGTACTTCATGGGATACAAGCACATGAACAGTAACGTTCATAGAAAACTGCCCCATCACGCACCAAGTTTATTATTTATTTACTGCTAATTGTATTCACAAGAGGTTTTACAAACATTCAGCCTTTATACAAATGAATACATTAAATATCCGGGCAACGCCGGGTTTTCAGCTAGTTCAATATAAAACTCGTCTCTTCAGTACCCAACTTTCGAAAATGAAACAGCTTGGTTCTGTCATTATTGAAAAAATCTTGTTCTGCATTTCCTGTGAACTGCTAGAGCTGGTAATTTCATTTCTTGAAAAGCATTTGGGTTCTACGCCGGTATGTAAGTCATACTTTTCGAATGAGATTTTGCGTTAGTATATCACAGTTCAGCTATTTAGAAGGTTTGTATTTGTCCACAAAAGTATACTGTATAAAATACAGTCAACAGCGCAAGAGACACACAGTGCCTTATTCTAAACCGAGCGAGGTGGCGCACTGGTAACACACTGGACTCGTATTCGGAAGGATGGTGGTTCAAATCCACCTCCGGCCATCCAGATTTAGGTTTTCCGTGATTTGCCTAAATCACTCCAGGCATATGCCGGGATGGTTCCTTTCAAAGGGCACGGCCGATTTCCTTCCCCCATCCTTCCCCAAAAATCCGAGCGTGAGCTCCGTCTCTAATGACCAAGCTGTCGACGGGACGTTAAAGCCTAAGGTTCCTCCCCTCCTTATTCTAAAAACATATTTCCTTGGCTTCGCAAGATGGCGGCCTAGCTTCAATCAACAGCTAAGCTTTGATAAGTAGCGCCATCTCCCCTTATTTTAAACTCCTTGATACAGAAGTCGCAAACAGAAGACGTTGGAGGTAAAGAAAGGTCGGCCTACGTGTTCCAAAATAAACTAACTGGTCTACGACAATAGAAAGAAATGAAGTTTCTGAAACGACAATTTTGTGGGACAACTCTATGTATACCTAAAACAAGAATAGCGTATCGAACCGTCATTAAAAATTAACTGTAAATATTTTTAAAAAAGTACTGCTCAAAGATGTTTATCACTGAAGCTGGATATGGATAAAAACGTAATTACACATTTTCTCTGATAAATGAACTCTTCGGAAAACTTTGATCTCTAAAAATGACAAGATAGTGAAATATGTGTTTAGGGATAAAGCGACGGCTGATTTTGTCAATCGAGGCACGTGGAAAATTGCAAATGCTGGCATCCACATTAGGTATAGCTGATAACATTGGTTGTACTAAATGAGTTAGGAAAGTCTGTCTCTCAACAGCAAGAACTAGTTGATGGTCACTAAATATTTATCGGAATTATTATTATATTTTTCAGTATTTACTTCGGGTTACTTCACACTGCGACAAAATTTGTAGCTTTTAAATGTGCCTTGCTGATACGATCTGCGGTAATCAAATAAGATAACCTTGCGTTAATCTGACTTCTGTGATACCGCTATCAGAGAGAATTCACACTCTGGAAAAACAAACTGATAAAGTGAAAATGCTATCAAAAATCATGGCCTTCCATCTGCTGGCGCCAGTTCAGATCCTATTGAGTGTTATCTGTCCGTTCCCTCTGTTTTGAAGTTCTCTGTATAGGCCAAAATTCCCTGTCGCCAGTAATGAACACTGCATGTCCTCTTCTCGTTTCAACGTTTCCCTCGCTACTTGGCTAATATTTTTGAACTCAAGGCTGAAAGAGTTGTGTCCACCAGTAAAGACTATTTCCCTCTAAGCTTGATAAATGCCTCCGTTCTATGAGGAAACAGGTGCATAAGCTTCTTTAAGTGCTCTACATCCAGATGAAGTGTCTCACTGATGATTAGATAGCGAAAAGCTACCAGACTGCAACGTGCGCCAGTTTACCAAAATCAATGAGATGGCAAATGCCGTGCTGTACCTCGTAATACCGTGGCAGACCTTACCTGACGACGTGCACCAACTCTATGTGGCATGGATGCAACAAGTCACTGGAATTCCCTGCAGGAACACTATAGCCGTCCATAATTGGGAAAGTGTTGCTGGTGGACGAACTGATCTTACGGTTCATCTACATCTGCATAGATACTCCGCAAATCACATTTAACCCTCTAACGGTAAGGTGACATAAACGGTAAGGTGGGGTTGGATCACACCCCATCCTCCAAATATCGATTTTTCGGGGTAAAATAAAAAATGAATAATGGGAAAAAGTATTATTATCAATTAAACACATATAATATTTGTTACAACAAAAAGTTTTTATATTTTTATAGTCAATAAGTACGAATATAAAGTACTTCGGAAAAAGAAGAAATATTCAGTATAAATTCATTGAAAACATAGTAAAAATCAATGGATTCCGTCATCAACTAGGAACGTGAGTGCTTTAGAAATTCTAAAGATAGGAATTAATGAAAAACATATCTTACTAATTGTAGAAAATAATTATAGTGTCAACAGTTTCAAAATATAAAGTTAAAAGTCAATAGTACTGAGGACCCTTCAGGGGAAGGGAGGATGGGAGGGAAGTGCGGGGAAAGGGGGAGGGAGGGGGCAGGAAGGGGTGGGAAGGGACTCCAGGGACAGGGGAGGAGGGGATAGCCAGGTGGTGTAAGGGAAGAGGAGGGGATGGGGAGTGGGGGCGTTGCATCCATGGAGAGAGGATTACGGTTGGTAGGAGGGATAGATGTCAGGACGGAGGCACAGACAAATATATACAGGTGGGAAACCTCCGTAAGGGCCCGGTCCTACGCTCAGGGGTGCGGGGAGGGAGGGTTTCCAGCAGTTCCGTAAGATGTCCCATGATGGCGCTGAGGTCAGAAGCAGCTCTTTAAACTGGCCAGATCAGGCGGTAGGTTGCGGCTGCCCCCACCACCACCTCCCCTCAAACGCCAGCAAGCCGGACACAGCCGTGGCCTCGTGGCAGGCGGCACCAGCTCTCCCCTCAGCCTCCCCTCCACGCTACCCTCTGACGTGCGAGAGGCACCCTAAGCCAGGGAACCGCCTGACACCTGCTAGCATCTTACGGAACTACGAGCGGAGCGTAGGACAGTGGTTTAGGGGAGGCTTCTCCTCTGTATATTTTACTCTGTGACGGAGGGCATCATCCTGGAGGGGGAGGTGGTGGAAGTTACCCTTGGACAGGATGTGGAGAGTGTGAAGGTGAAGGGAGAGAGGGACGGAGTGGCAAAGGCGTGGCACACGGGATCAGTGAGGATGGGGTTGACCAGTGAACTGCGGGATTCTATTTTTCGGGTGGTGTAAAGGAGCCAAATGTGTTAGAGAAACTGCAGGAGGTCTGGGAACGTAATGAAGTCACACAGAATCCGTTTGGGGGAAGAGAAAATGTAACATAACAGTAATGAAAGCCGTCATAACAGCACACAAAACGCTGGATTTCCAGAAGGCTTTTGACATTGTACCTCACAAGCGGCTTCTAATGAAACTGCCTGCTTATGGAATATCGCCCCAATTGTGCGATTGAAATCACGATTTCCTATCAGAAAGGACATAGTTCATAGTAATTGCCAGTAAATCATCAAGTCAAACAGAAGTGATATCTGGCGTTCCCTAGGGAAGTGTTGTAGGTCCCCTACTCCATCTTGTGTTTCTAAACGATTTAGGAGACAATCTGAATAGCTAACTTAGACTGTTTGCAAATGATGTTGTCGTTTATCGGTTAGTGAAGTCAACAGAGGATCAAACGCAAGTGCAAAGCGATTTTGACAAAATTTCTACATGGTGCGAAAATGGGCAATTACCACTAAATAATGAAAAGTGTGAAGTAATACACATGACCACTAAAAGAAATCCACTGAACTTCAATTACATAATAAATCATAAAAACCTTAAGGTCGTAAATTCTACCAAATACCTAGGAGTTACAATTACAAACACCTCAGACACGAGAGAACACATTGAAAATATTGTGGGGTAGGGGAACCAAAGGTTATGTTGCCCCTTGTGGGACCCTCACCAGGTGGGACTGACGGAAGACATTGAGAAGGTTCAGAGAAGGGCAGCTCGTTTTGTTTTATCACGTTACGGGGGAGGGGGGAAACGTCACGGAAATGTTGCACGAATTGGGGTGGAAATCATTAAAAGAAAGACGTTACTCATTGCGGCGCGATCTGTTTGCCAAGTTTCAGTCACTGACTTTTACTTCTGAATGTGAAAATATTTTGCTAGCACCCACCTACTTAGGGAGACATGACCATCCCAATAAAATAAATCAGATCGAAAACGGAACGATTTAGGTGTTCTTTCTTCCCGCGCGCTATTAGAGAATGGAACGGTAGAGAAAAGTTATGAAAGTGGCTAATGAACCCTCTACCAGACACTTAAATGTGATTTGCAGAGTATCTATGTAGATGTAGATGGTTACAGCAAAATTGTGGTTTATCGCCTGCTGGAGGGACTATGAAAGCTTCAAACGAGCATCTGTAGTAGGCGAGTATTGAGCTGTTTACATCTCCTCCTGCCTCAGATCAGTAAATACTGTGGATAGTTTTCTTCTACTGTAGTGCGTTCTGGAAGAATTTCTCTCTGTAATGATCACATTTTCGTCTGTGACTGTCAGTTGGTATGTATTTATTAAAAGTAAAAGATGTGGAACAATGCTCTTTGCCTTATCTCAATAATATGATTTCGATTTAATGCTGTTGAAACGTGGATACCTCTAAATTGTTGCAGCAGTCTGCTATTAATTTTTTTCGAGCAGCTCGACTTAGTGTCACTACGAATAATGCCTCACCATTAATGTTCACTTTCGGAAGCTTGCATATTGTCGGTACACACGATCAGGCCCATGAAGTTGCCACGGATGTGCAAGCTTATAGAACTGAAAATCGATCAATCTTCAAGCAGATTGAATTTCGTAATGGTTGTGCAGAATTGCCCTACAATAACGCTTGCCCAAAATGCTTGCACGTGGATTCTTGTAACATTTACAGTTGGGAGTATGGCTTCTTTTAGCCCATAGGTGTTACTGCTGCAATTTATAGCGAGGCGGGGGAAGATATTCGTCAGAGAAAGATATACGTCTAATTACATGGCAGTTTATATTGTATTTTTGTCACTAGTAGCATCCACTATAGGTTTTTAGGAGGAAGAAATCTCGTGAGTAACTCGGCTTACCCTGTTTTTGAACGATGTCCTGCGACCGCGGAGGCGACAGACAGATTCAATATCCCTCGATTTCTGGAAAAACGTTTGTCATAGTAGACTACTATAGCCGAATCTCCGAGCATACGGAGTAGGTTGTACGATACATGTGTCAATCGAATACTTAAATTCTTTGTATAAAGTGTCAGTGTGTTGTTTGTGCGTTTGTATCTACAGTATTGTTGAAATCTTGATGAAGTTTTGCACACTTGACCTTTAAATAACAGGAAGCACAGCATCTACATTAAATGTAATATGGTGCTAGTGGCGGGGTACCTTCCAAAGTTCCAAGAGACTGACACAGCAATATACAGAGAGTGTCACGGAAATGATGCACGAGTTAGGGCGGAAATCATTAAAAGGAAGGCGTTATTTGTTGCGGCGAGATCTATCTGCGAAATGTCTTTCACCAACTTTCTCTTCAGAATGCGAACATATCTTGTTAGCACCCACCTACATAGGGAGACATGACCATCATAACAAAATAAGAGGAATCAGTTCGAAAACAGAAAGATTTATGTGTCTTTTTCCCCGCGAGCTATTAGAGAATAGAACTATAGAGAAATATCATAAAAGTGTCTTTTTCCAGTAATTTTCGGGTATTCAGTCGAATCCTATTGGCATTCTGCAACGACATTTCGGCCCAGAGACGTCCGGCCATCTTCAGGTGAGTAGGCAACTACTGAAGAGCGCAGGTACATTCGCGGTAATTATGCTGAGTATTGCGCATGCGAAATACGCTGGAGTCTTACTGCGCATGTGTTAGATGGTGACATGCGCGGTACGGCCGAGCTATGTGTGCTGCCCTCGGTGGTGAAAGTGAACACTCCTCTAATCATTGAGAATCGAAGGATTCCGTCGATTCCGCCTAGATAGCTTTAATTACAGGGTTCCAATTTTTATCCAGCTGAAAGTCGTTGTCACGATTTATTAAATTATCAGCAAGGCGTATTTCAACCGCTTCTTTGATGACTGAGTTCCAAAAGCCGGAAACTGGGGCTAAAATAGTAGTTTTGTTGTATTCCATGGAGTGTTCCATGGAAATGCAGTGCTCTGCTACAGCTGATTTCGACGGTTGCAGAAGACGGGTGTGTCTTTCGTGCTCCGTAAGCGCTCTTGAACTGTTCGAGTCGTCCGACCTATGTAAGCAGAACCACACTCGCAGGGAATTTTATAAACGCACCTTTTTTCAGTAGCAAATCGTCTTTTACAGATCCGACTAGGGTTAAATTCTTCTCTGATGGACGGAAGATGACCTGGATTTTATGTTTCCGTAGCAATCTGCCTATTTTAGAGGACACATTGCCAGCATAAGGAAGGATTGCAACTGATTTGTAATTGTTGAAAGGCTAAATATAATACCACTGATTCTCACAAAAGGATAATGACAAGTTTTATTAACAAGAAAAACTGGTACAGTTATCTTTAACTCAAGAGGCACACAACCATTAGGCAAGAGACAAAGAGCAGTAAATCTACAAAAAGTCTGTATATGCATTTACTCTTTGCAAAGAACTATTATGCCAAAGCATAGACAACTGCAAAGTGGACAAAACATAACAGACAGTAGCACAGTACTTTAAAATAATAATAATAAACATTTTTTAATTGATTATCACAACACTCCCACTTCAATTAACAAATGTTTAACACTTCTGTAGTCTTCTGTCAGCAAGAACTTTAGCATCACCAACATAAAGTAGCTGTCTTATTTTTTCAAAATTGCTTCTAGTGAGTGGTTTGGTAAGAATATCTGCTTGCTGATCTGTAGAGCTTACATGTTCAAGGTTGAAGATTCCCAACTTAAATTTTTCTCGTATGAAATGATACTTCACGTCTATGTGTTTTGTTCGTTTGTGATACTCAGGGTTCTTGATCAACCGGATGGCACTTTGACTGTCCATATACAAGGTGGTAGTAATTTCTTTCTGATTAATAATATTTTGTAAAATTGACTGTATCCATACAATTTCTTTTACAGCCTGACAAGAAGCTAAATATTCTGCTTCAGTTGTTGATAATGCCACCACTTTTTGCCTCTGAGAGCTCCAAGCTATAGTAGCTTCACCAAACTTAACAACAAAACCTGTGGTCGATCTTCGAGTAAGAACATCTCCTGCATAATCTGAATCACAAAAAACAGACAAACGAATATCCTCATTCCTTGGATAATACAAGCCATAAGAAATAGTTCCCTTTAGGTACTTTAAGATTCTCTTCACAGCATTCCAGTGCATCTTTTCTGGTTTTTCAAGATGCTGACTAGCATTATGTACTGAAAAAGTGATGTCAGGTCTGGTTGCCACAGACAAATATAGTAAACTTCCAACAGCCTGACGGTATGGAGCATTGATAATTTTTGAGTCATTCCCCACCTCAGAGTACATTTGTCCACGATCAGCAGGAATAGCTACAGCATTGGTATTTTCCATGTTGTACCGTTCCAGTACAGCTCTTGTATATGCCTCTTGGTTTAAGAAGATGGAGCCATCCTTGAACTGCTCTATCTGCAAACCGAGATAATGATTAACACTGCTGGTTGTTATCTCAAATTCTTGTTCCAAATCACTCATTAGTAAATTAATTACTTCCATAGATTCTGATATGATTAGTCCGTCATCAACGTGAATGGCTAGAATGGTCAAGAATTCACCCTTATTATTGACAAAAACACAGGGGTCTGCACTTGTTTCTGTCAGTCCAAATTTGTTCAACACACTGGTGAATCGTTTATTCCATAGTCTAGAAGCTTGTTTAAGCCCATAGATACTTTTCTTCAGCTTGCATACCTTTTTGGTACCATCCTCAAACCCTTCTGGCTGTTTCATATATATTTCAGTATCTATTTCACTGTATAAAAATGCAGTTTTCACATCAAACTGCCTCATATGCATTGCTTTGGATGCTGCAATGGACAAGATTATTCTTATGGAATCAAATCTAACCACTGGACTAAAGGTTTCAGTATAGTTCATGCCTAATTTCTGTCGAAATCCTCTAGCAACAAGTCGAGCTTTAAATCTATCCACAGTTTCATCAGTTTTCTTCTTCACTTTGAACACCCACCTATTGTCAAGTATTTCTTGGTTTTCTGGGGGCTCAGTCAAGATCCAAGTTTCATTAAGATTAAGAGAATACATTTCTTCTTGCATAGCCTGTTTCCAATTTTCTGCATTGTCACATTCCATTGCACCTTGATATGAGATGGGTTCATAGCACTTCGTTATGCAGGTAGAATTTACAGTAGTATAGTTGGCGTATCTGACAGGCTTTTTGATTTTTGACCTGTCTCGTAGGCTGCTTCTAATTTTATTCTCAGATTTGATGACCTCTTGATTGTCATTTTGCATAGAAGATCTACAGTTGGCTTCAGTATTTGATTCTTCTTCAAAGATTCTAATTTCTTCTCCTGTTTGATTCAGGGTTTCCTCTTGAGTAGTCTGCTTATCATCAGTTGTCTCAGATATTAGGAAAGGTACACATTCAGTATTGAAAGTTTTCTCTGATTGACAGTCCTTATATAATTTGCCCATGAAAACAATGTCACGATATATTTTAACTTGATCTTTATGAGAAAACCAAACACGATACCCCTTTACTTCTGTATCGTAGCCAACTAGAAAACCTTTTTCACCTTTGGAATCCCATTTCTGCCGTCTCTCCTTTGGAATGTGTGTATAAACCACCTCTCCAAATATCCTTAGTTTGGTCACATCATAATCCAATCCATTCCACATTTTGTGAGGTGATTTGCCATTGACACTGCTTGTACCTGTTCTATTCAAAATATAAGTTGCTGTATTAATGGCTTCAGCCCACAGTCGTATTGGCAGCCCACTTGTATGAATCATTGTTCTTGCAGTCTCCACCAAAGTTCTGTTCTCACGTTCGGCTGCACCATTCTGTTGAGGACAATAAGTTACTGATTTTTGATGTGTTATCCCATAATTCTGCATTATTTTTCGCACTTCATGGTTAATGAATTCTAGTCCATTATCAGTTCTGATCACTTTAATGCCATTTTCAATTTGTTTTTCAGTAGTTTTTATGAAAGATTCCAAGTGTTCCGCAACTTCAGATTTATGTCTTAGAAAATACACAGTTCTCCAATGTGAATAATCATCTTTTAACAAAAGAAAGTACCTTGAACCACCAATAGAATCAACTTGCATAGGGCCACACAAATCACAGTGAATCAGTTCACCTGCCCTTTTTGACTTTGAATCACTTTTGTGGAAAGGTAATTTATGAATTTTCCCAACGACACAATCTTCACACAAACTTTTATCTTCTTCCTTAAATTGAATCTGCCTATCTTTCAGAAACTTTTTCACATGGGGATAATTTTGATGAGCAAGTCTTTTGTGCCAAATTTTAAGATCTTCCTTGGTAGCCACATTTGCTTGAACACTGTCATTTTCACTAAGTGAAATCTTAAATTTCATCCTATACAACCTTTCTTCACGAACTCCCACTGCAACAACATTCTCTCCCTTGAAAAGTCTGCATGTTGCCTTGTCAGATTTAAATTGTATGCCCTTGTCTAATGCTGCTCCAAGTGAAAATAAATTAAACCGAATATCTGGCACATATAAAACATTTGACAAATACTTTTCATTCCACCTTTTACCATCAAAGGCTAGAATGTTTATGTCGCCTTTCCCATGTGAAGTAATATAACTACCATCACCAATACAGATTTGGACTTCACTCTCAAATGGACTGTAATTTACAAACCATTCAATTTCATTACACATGTGATCAGTAGCACCAGAATCTAAAAACCATGCATTTTTATTTTCATGATTGGCTGCTAAAATTTTGCTTATCAAAGCATCCCCTCTTAGTTCACACTGATTCTGACCTTGATGCTTTGATACAGTACTTCTGCATTCTTTTGCACAATGACCGGGTTTATTACACTTGAAACAAATGGTTTTGCAATCTTTAGCCCAATGACCAGGTTTATTACATTTGAAGCACTTACCTTGTTTTCTTGAATTTTTATTTGTAGGACAGGGATTATTCTTAAAATGATTACTTCTTCCTTGTGTACCTGCTGCAAATGCTTCCCCCTTCACGTCTTCCTGAAGATTAAGGCGTTTTTCCTCCATCAATAATCTTGATGTCAAATTTGCTAATGTCTGTTGATCCGGATGTGTTGATTCCCATGCACTCAGAAAATGGTTATAACTTTTTGGTAGTGTCATTAACAGTTTTGTGATCACCATAGAATCTGAAATATTTTCACCTTGATTCCTTAACCGATGTACCAGGTCTTCTAATTGTGAAATATATGTAGCCATATCATTTGAAATATCCTTTTTTAGGTTATACCATTGCTGCTGGAGTAAATGTATGCTTACACTGTTTTTCTGTTCATAAACTGAAAGTAATTTGATCCACATAGCAGCTGAAGATTCACAGTTAATGATATGTAGCAATGGCTTGTCTTCAATTGATGTTCCAATAACTTTCTGAGCTGCATTGTCCAACTTATTCCATCTTACAAGATCTTTTTCATACTTCAGCCTTGCTTCAGTATTCATGTTGTCATTACACTCTGGTTTAATTACTTCACCTGTGACAATGTCCCAAGCTCCCATAGCACTTAAAGTAACACGAACTTGAAATTTCCAGGCAGACCAATTTTCAATGCCTTTGAGTTTTGTAATTCTAGAAATTTCGTTTTCCATCATTTTAACACAGCAGAAATAACCTTAAAACTTTTGCTCACACAAGTTTAATACTACAATAATGCACCCACTATTCAGTTTTACTTTTGTCAGTTCAAAACTTGTCACTCAGTGATTACTGGGCCCATAACCTGTTGAAAGGCTAAATATAATACCACTGATTCTCACAAAAGGATAATGACAAGTTTTATTAACAAGAAAAACTGGTACAGTTATCTTTAACTCAAGAGGCACACAACCATTAGGCAAGAGACAAAGAGCAGTAAATCTACAAAAAGTCTGTATATGCATTTACTCTTTGCAAAGAACTATTATGCCAAAGCATAGACAACTGCAAAGTGGACAAAACATAACAGACAGTAGCACAGTACTTTAAAATAATAATAATAAACATTTTTTAATTGATTATCACAACAGTAATCTTCTTCATTGTCCTCGGTGCGTTGCTTCTTGTTGTTATAGTTACGTATGGCCCCCCTTATTTGGCGTGGAGTGTAGCCATCCTCTTTGAACACTTTCTCCAAGTGTTCCAGTTCTGCAGGAAGATTTTCTTCGTCCGATATCAAGTGTGCTCGATGTATAACCGAACTAAGGACACCATCGGTTTGTGCGGGATGATGGCAGCTGGACGCCTAGAGGTATAGATCTGTGTGTAGGTTTAGAAGTCACATCATAAAAGTGGCTCGATGAACCCTCTGCCATGCACTTCAATGTGACTTGATGAGTATCCATGCAGATATAGATGTACTTCGAGTTTCTTGAAATTCTGAACATCTACCTCCCAAACAAGGGGAAGATCATTTTAAATGAAAACATTTTGGTAAAGGCTTTATCGTGACTGAAATTGATCGAAACACAGGGTATTACTGTTACCAGTCACTAAGCGTTTCAGTCAAGAGGAAGATCATTGTCTACATAAGATTTCATACACTGCATGGCGATGGGTGCCTTAAAACACACTTACACTCCGTACTGATGATCACTATGAAAATTGGCACGTATCTCATATGAACGTTTTAGTAGACAGAGTGAGCGTAACAGACAAGAGCTACAGCAATATTCAATTACCATTCTATTTTCTGAACTAAGCATACTAAATTGAAACTGTAATGTTTCTGATAGGTCAGTGAAAACATAACCAAAGTTCCACGAGACATATCTGAGTACCGGTACACATGTACTTCGATCTTGAATGGTCGTTCTTGCTGGTATTTTCGAGTGCTAATTTGTAATAAATTAGTCTGTTTCCACTACGATATTTTGTCCTTTTCATCAAAATACACGCTACTAGTCTTCAGAACGACATGACAGATTTCACGGCAAAAACCGTAATAGTCATACAATTATCACTCTCACATCTGTTCCTGAAGCAGTGATTCTTATTTTACTCTTCTAACCAAAGTGACATTAAAATGACACTGTTTCCTCTTCACAGTGAGCAACGGTCAGAGTATTTGTTCTTCCTAACCGACGTTCTTTCCCATATGCAGTGGGGAAATGTGAGTTGACAGTTTTCTTTCTCTGTTACACAGATCTCTCGCTACGATTGCCGAAACAATTTTTCAGTTCACGTTATGTGACATTCCACCGTACACAGTTCAGGAAGGTTTCCTCTCAATGCCGTAAACAGTATCAGTACTATCACCATGATAGCATTCTTCGCGATATTAATAGTCGCGCATTCGATATTAGTCGCGTGTTCGATATATATCGTTCGTAGCCAGCGGCTTCGATAGTCAAACTTTTCTTCCACATTACTAATATCTGATTTCTTTTATCTAGTAAAAATTAAAATTTTTGTTAAACTTTTTTAATGAGTACGTCACAGATAAAAAATGTTCAACTGTTTATAAATTTAAGGAACCAAACTGCCAACGTCATCGGTCCCCAAACTTTTTTTTTTTCAAATATGTCACTGTCTTTGAGGACGTAGGTAATCAAGAACGTAAGAATACAATTCTTAATCAGTGCGGTACGAATGTATGCGTTTACTTACCAGGTGAAGATTGAAGTACGACCAATTTTCTCACAGAGAGTAACTAAAGGTGCCGTTTGACTTCGTCGTACGTGAGAACTCCAAAAAGTTCTCCGAACTAACACCAAATTCAATGAGATGTGATCTCAAGTTCCTCAATGCGACTAGCAAATGACATAAAATGGTAGCCACGGAAACCTCGTCCCGTCCAGTCATTGTCGTCGAGCGACCACGACATTAGAAGTAACTACGCAATATCATCGCTCATTCACGGTGAAGAATGGCCCAATATTTCGAATAATAAATTTTCATGCAAATTAATCCAAATTAGGTAATTTATTAGGAACTGTGTACTTCGAAGTATAGGCAGTGCGATCGATATATAACGCAAAGTTCGACGCTACGCGAGAGATGACAGGAAAGTGATTTGTGTAGCTAAGACCTATGTTGATTCTTCACATGGTAATTCTATAGGATTTCTTTTCTAATACAAATCGTGAATCGGAAAAGTACATCGAGAAGCAGTCACTGAAGCTATGTAATTAAAATAGACTGTTACACCCATGTAGTGACTGGTTGTCTAGTAATTTTTTAAACCACTTCTGCAGCGATTTCTTCCCCGACGAAAGTGGGATCAATAATATTTTCTATATTGTCACCACACTGAGAGCAGAACTTCATACATCTCTCCGGATCACTCATTCGAGACATAGAAACCAAATCACAGATTTCAGAATACTCGCTATCTCAGAAATACGAGGCGCGTCCAGAAAGTAAGTTCCGTTTGGTAATAAAATGAAATGGTACACAGATACAGAAGAAATTTTTATTGCACAAAATTCTACAACTCTTAAACTACTTTTCCACATAACTGCCGAAATTTTTCAGGCATTTGTCATAGCGTGGCACCAGGTTTTGTATACCTTCTTCATAGAAATTTGCCGTCTGTGTCTTCAACCAGTTGGAAACAGTGAAATTTGGGGGAAGTCCATAACGAGAGCACTAATTGTAAACCTATGGTTTTCCTGGATCTTGTCATCAATAGCGTGAACCAGTTCTTGTGTAACCAAATGTGGACGCCCACTTCGTTCTTCATCACTACGCCCCCATTTGAACTGTCGGACCCATCTTCTCACCATCGAATCACTCATCGCATATGGTCCGTAAACATCGCAAATATGCCGATAAATTTCACTTTCTTCCAGGAGTGCTAGTCTTGCATGGTTCGCAGGAGAGCTTCTGTGAAGCTTGGAAAGTAGGAGACGAGGTACTGGCGGAAGTAAAGTTGTGAGGCGGCATCGTGAGTCGTGTCGGGATAGCACAGTCGGTAGTGCGCTTGCCCGCGAAAGGCAAAGTTCCCAGGTTCGAGTCCCGGTTCCGGCACACAATTTTAATCTGCCAGGAAGTTTCATATCAGCGCACACTCCGCTGCAGAGTGAAAATTTCATTCTGGAAACATCCCTTAGGCTGTGGGTAAGCCATGTCTCCACCATATCCTTTCTTCCAGGAGTGCCAGTCTTGCATGGTTCGCAGGAGAGCTTCTGTGAAGCTTGGAAAGTAGGAGACGAGGTACTGGTGGAAGTAAAGTTGTGAGGCGGCATCGTGAGTCGTGTCGGGATAGCACAGTCGGTAGTGCGCTTGCCCGCGAAAGGCAAAGGTCCCAGGTTCGAGTCCCGGTTCCGATACACATTTTTAATCTGCCAGGAAGTTTTGTGTCCCAACTTCGTCGCCGCTTTTGTGTCCCAGCCTCGTCGTAGGTGTAGGTGGCCGAGTGGAATGAGACCGACACGCTGGTGCAGGTACGGAGGGGAGCAGCCAGAAACTATAAACACTCGAGTAAATTAGAAAGAGATATATTGCACAGAATGTAACAATACTTAACTTTTACATAGTACTGCAGAATGTTGATACATAGTTGTTAGAGGCCTGCCTAGTGCCTGTACGATAGCAAAGTCTTCACTGGTGCCTATCTGATTACGAAGGTCCTAACTGGTTGCTATCTCCGTCCGAAGTCTTTACTCGTTGCTGTCTCAGTCCGAAGTGTCCGATGTCCTTCAGTCGTGGCCACGAGCGGCGTTGTCGCAGAGGGCGCTCGTGGCTGTCGTCGTGAGAACGCCGCGCCGTGCGTGCATGGCGGCGCGCGGCGAAAGTAAGTGGCGCGCACTTTGTACTTGTGCGACACCACAGGAAGTTTCAAATTTCACTTGGTTTCACTTTCCTCGCATTCAGAAACCGAATCACCAACCTGATTTCACAGGTGGCGGGATTTTCAATCAACGCCGACATTTCAAACAAGCACAACAAAGCGTACGTAATTGACAGCCATCTCCAAATGGCGTACGTTCTTCTCCTTGACACACATCGTTTACAGCGCTTGTGCGGAACAGCAATCGCAGCGCTGCAGCGGAGATAAATTGAAACGGAACTTACTTTCTGGACGCGCCTCGTAGAAGAAAACATTATGACTGCAATTCAATCGAAAAAAAAAAGTTCAAATCTACCGCTTCATCCTTGTCAGTACATCAAGTGCGGAGCGAGAGTCGAGCGTGCTGTATATGCCGATCGCACTGACGTTACTTTGATGTACACAGTTACTAGTAAATTAACCGAATTTCACTTTGGTGGATGAGTAAATTTTGTAACAGAACCGCGAGTTCATACAGGTTTGTGCTCTTAGTTTCTTCCATCACCTTAATTATTTCTGTGACATTAAATATAAACCATCAATAACACGACCTTGCTGCGGAAATTGCAAAGTGCTACGGGAAGAAGAGTGGTTGGAATGGAAGGGAGCTACTCTGAGTTAACAGAACTGGGTATTAAACTAAAATATTACGTAGACGCCTCATACGTACTGGCTCAAAGTGTAGCAAATTCGTCCCATATGTGCTCGTATTGTGCAGGTTGAATGTTTTTCATCGCAGCCGTGTGGGAGGGTCGTCTGGTCTGGAGCGCCATATTATACGGATCGTGCGGCCGCTCACGTTGGAGGTTCGAGTCCTCCCTCCGGCATCGGTGTGTGTGTTGTCTGTAGTATGTTATTTCAGTAGTTTGTACGTCTAGGGACCGATTGCCACATAAGTTTGGTCCCGTATCATTAGAAGATTTATATTGATAACGTAGAATGGGGAGCCTTTGTGATGAAAGCAGTAATTCACGATGATGCCGTTACCACCACCTTATAACTCAAAAAAGCTGCATTGGCGATGCTTTATTTGGATTACTGACACGAGTGCGCTGAGCCTATATATAGAGTAGGCCCAGTGTAAATTGTATTATTAGAGAATGGAACTAGTTATGTATGAAACAAAATTCTGCAATGTTTGCAAGTCAACCATAACGATGATTAACATTCTGTCAAGGGCAACACAACGGAACTCTTCCATCACCTGAGCCTGATAAGTATTGTAATGAGCTTATGTTGATGTTCAGTGCTGATAAGACTTGTGAATACTTGAAGTGGGCCAGTAATAGACGTCAATCAGATTCGATCCTCATATCCACCTGTAGCTCAGCCCAGTGTATGAAAGGGGTAGGACGAATAGATGCTGGTTAGGACAGTAAATGTACGTACCTAACGCCAAATTACGTTATTGAGAAAACACGAACTCGACAAAATGCTATCAGCAGGAATCTAACAGTAAAACGTGAGAGAACTATTCGTCTTCATATCTGATTTTAATATATTAGTAACTTGTCAGGAGGCGATGTTGCTTGAAGAAGTGTCATTCATGTAAAAAAAAAAAAAAAAAAAAAAAAAAAAAAAAAAAAAAAAAAAAACGTACCCGTTAATTGTCCTACCTTAGTGAAGTCATTTTCCAGTTTTTGTTCTGCTTATATGCGACCACAATCAGCCATTTTAATCTAGGTTTATACTCAATAAGTCAGTCCATAGAGGCGTACTTCGAACAAATATTAACATTTTCTGTCCTATTACACTTTTACACTTCCGGAATTAGTAAGAGGAAAATGTTTATAATTAAAAAGTTTTATTCAGATGCTCGAATAAAGTGTGGTTAACGGAAGATAGGTTGTAGTTGGGTATACAGGCTCCCTCAGTTTGTCATGATTGAAGTTTGTATTAGCACACACTCTTTTTCTCTCGAAATTTCTTGGCTTATTCGAAGAGAATAATGGGGAAATTGATCAAAGAAAGTGGTCCTTCTACAAAGACCAGAGCTAATGATGCAGTTCTGAAAAATACGAACAGTAAACATATCACTGTTTCAAAACAACAATTTTGAGTTTGTGCAGCATCAAGTACAGTACGCCAGAGGAAGCGGCAAAAATTGAATGAGACCAACCTAAAATTCTGAGCAATGGTCCTGCAGATCAGTTGATTTAGTATTACCTTGTTACTGAAGTATCTTTCAATGGGTTTATTCGTAAGGAATTGAAGAGTATGGGGAAATATAACGGTAACCAACATTAGCTTTGAATGGAGATATTCAATTGGAGAAGTTTACAAAAATATTTCGTACGTAAGTCATTAATATTTTATTATTTTTGCAACTGGTAGTCACTGTACAACATCTTAAGTACACAAACCAATGGAAAAAATACAAACTTTGAGTTAATAATATCCAAAACTCCATATTTTCTTAGCTGTGGCGACCATGTTATGGTGGCATACCATTGTTTTCCTGCAATAAAGACCGGACAGCTGAAAATTCTCACATTTCGTCTGCAGAGGCATCCAGATACTCATACTCATTTTTAGATGTCTTCTTCGTTTTATTGCTTTGTAGAATTCATGGTAAATTGGAAGTATCCAGTTCAGTGCAGATAAGAGGTTGTTTTACTTCTTCGAGTCAACTGTAACTGACCCAGAATACTTCTTTTGAAGACCGGTTCCTTCTGTGGTTGTAGGGCGACCTCGTTTGTGTAAACTGACTTTCTGCCAGTCTTCTCAATGAAATGTATTTGATACAAACAAGATTCCTGGATGATGTGCATCAAGGAGGAGCCATACATCATCTCGCAGCAACACCTTGTGCCCTTCTACTGAGATATTCTTTTGACTAAATGTAGATATCATGTCACTGATGCATAAAAAAATCGTCCGATGACATAACATGGACACGAAGTTGGCTTAATTTTACAATCCGTGCTGTTAAACAATAAATTGGTAACCTCGTCAATGATAAGATGAATAAAATGGTAACCCCCCACAGGGGGCTCGCGGTTCTTTCGTGAGTACGTGCGTGGCGAGCACAGGACCCTGAGCTAATGCAGTCTTCCTTCCTTCTTTACTTCCAGGACTGCATTTCCTTTCCCCGTCCCCTCCTTTCCTATCCTCACTCCTTCCCTTCCCCAATGGGGGACTGATAACCTCAGTAGTTTAGTCCCCCTGACCCAAGCAAACAACCCAACCCAACCCAATAAAATGGTAACCCACAAATCTGCGAATGTTTCTTATTGTAAACATCCCATAATTTACAGCGGACAATGTAGCTGCATTAAAAGACGTGTTGACTGTATCTAGATATCAAGATCTCGAAAAAACGTTGAATATGGAACTAAAATACGTAGCCTAAGTAGCTAGCACAAAGATAATGGTAACCAGCAAATAACAGCGTGATGTGGAAAACAAAACTTACTTGACTTGCAGTAGAATTAATAAACGCAGAATCCCCCATCTCATCGTTTAAATTGAAATCTGGATCATTAAAGTCATCATCAAAAGTCAGAACCACGGGAATCACCACACGCTTCATTTAAAAATGCAAAAATATCACGACTGCCCTCACGACAATCTGCCGCTGCCTCCATTTTGAATTTGTGGCCTACCAGGCTACCATTGTTTCTCACCAGAGTATATGGGTTACAACGGAAATAAATCAACATTGTGCTGCCATCTGTCCTCAATAAGACGAAATTGTTACACCAGTTAACATAGATCCAGGTTACTGTACTTGGTTTCGAAAATTCAAATTTGAGGGTAACCATTATCTTTCCCCACACCCTTCAATTGTCAAGAGCTGCCGTACAATTAGTAGCGAGAAATATACTGAACAGTCTTTCAAAGACGAAATTTCCAGGCAAAGTGGGTTTGTCTCTTTCTTAAAAGTCACTTAATCAATGTGCCAGAAAGAATGCCTATACAAACATCCTACAGCAAAGTTCTTGGGATCCAAGGAAGATGATATACTGAGCCTGCTGTAAAGGTGAACTGTTTTTGTTTTAATGTCATTTTTCAATTTTATTTAGGCTACCTTGCTAGTATTTAGAAGTGACAAAATGTTGGAAAAATTTTTGAAGCTCTCTAAATGTAAGATGCTTGCAATTTTTTTTTTTTTTTTTTTTTTTTAGAATAAATCATGTCTTCCAAGAGAAAAAAATAATGGTACATAAAGTTATAATGTAAATATTAATTTTATTTGGAAATTCTTTCTTTTTCAAAGTACTATCCTCTAATATTGCGCACAATTATTACAGACGCGAAATTCTACATGGGCGATAAGTCTGCTACACAGACGTAAATGTAAACAATACAATCTAACCCTATCTCCAATCTTAGTTATTTGTCATAACTTCTTGATAATGTACTAAATCATAAAACCTGATCTACTAAGTTGTTTCCACTTTCGTAGGCTTTGTACAAGTCAAGAATAAATATCAAATGGTACTTTGTCGACCACATAAATGTAAGGACAGTGTCTTTAATTAAAATACCAGGTTCTAGACCTTGTAGATACTGAACCACTGTTTCGAATGACGTCGATCGTTAACTGCGTGCTATTGATGAAGGGAGAAACGCTATGCAAAAAACATTAATAACAATTTTAGCAATATTTGATGCTTTAAGCACTCTAACGTAAATAGGATCACCTAGAAATGACAAGTGAATCGCAGTGCGAAGGCTGTGGTTGGAGTAACGGTGACGGTCATGGTTATATCACAGTCTAATAAATACTGGGTGAAGCGAAACTCGCGCACTCGGGCTTGGCAGCGCGATTCCTCACATGTAAGCAATAAAAAAAAGTCTCTCACAAAATTTCGTCCTGGCGGTAAATGGACGTCGAAGATTGACAAGGAGACCCCATAGGTGTCGGATTTTAGGATTTCTTGATATTTATGGTACGTGAAGTTCATAATTTAAGTAACAATCAGCCAAAGCCATTCGACGCAACTCTCAAAATTTCTCGAGAAAATCAACTTTGCAGTTTTGCGTAGCTCAGGTGGCAGCGTCCTGGTTTTGTAACCGTAGGGTCTTTGGTTCGAATCCCACTTTGACAAATATTTTTTCGTTTTTGAACAAAACATTTTGAAATCTCTAACTCCACGTGTTGTGTCAGTTTTTGTTTATGTGTATGCAAACGAGCTGAAAACCGTATCGTCACGTAAAACGATGGTTGAATAGAGTAGCTGCTTGGGAAGCCATTAGTAAGTAAGGAGATGATTTCGCAAAAAGTGCCTTAGCTCTTCACGAACAGAACAATCAAAGACTACCGTCGTCAAATAATAGTTCAGCCAATACCGCAAAAAATGTAACTTCTGTTTTTTTTATTGAAACCATCATATTAACAACAGTCTATAAAATATAGAAAATTGCAAATAAGTAAAAATTCCTACACTTTTCGTTAAAATTACCATTATATATTTAAATTTTGTAAGTATTCGAACAAAACGAAAAACAAAACAAAAATAACCTGTCACAACAGGACTCGAACCAGCGACCATAGGGTTCAAATGCCAGAACGCTACGTTTTTCTTTTTTTAATGAGAATATTTGGAGAAACACACGTTGTCAAAAGTAAAGTCATAAGTTAAAACACTATTTCAATGTACACAAATCACAGTTTTCCATTTAGTCTTTCATTTCCCCTTCTTCATCTTCTTCTTCCACTGCAGGAATATACAGTACATTATTGCACCTGATTAGAACTTTCCCAGATTGCCTGTGGAAGATCCATCTAAGTGTTCCGCAGTATTTGCTAACTGCATGTTCATATAACCATCCACAGAAACCAAATATCCTTAATATTCATGGCCCCACTTCAGTTTTACCGTAACAGGTTTCCCCGTCAAGCTATTGAGGAAGGGTTTCGGGTTACTTGGCATAGCAGCAGACATTTTGCGAGACTGAATTCACTTTTTTCCCGGAATATAAGCAAACACAAATTGCTAACCCAGCCAGCTACCACTTGAGCTACACCAACATTTGCTGAAGTTCTCTCAATGATTGGTACTTACACTTACTTGCAAAACTTCAAATTCGATTTTCTCGAGAATTTTTGAGAGTTGCGTCCAATGGCTTTGGTTGATTGTTATTTGAGTTCTCAACTTCACGTACCTTAAATATCAAAAGATTCTAAAATCCGATACCCGTGTAGTCTCCTTGTGAGATGGATGTGAGTTGCATACGTCAGTGTGTTTCAGAATTACACAATTACACCAACAAACTTCTAGGGGATGTAAAAGGCATATTGAGGAACAAAATGAGCGTAGAAACCCATGCCTAGAAACGCCATTCGACGACGCTACGGAGAGTCCAAGTTACAGGCGGCGGTGCCTACCGCTAGACATCCCCTCCAGCAACGTCGACATTTTAAACAGTGTTTCTTTTTATACTGCGTACTGAAACTGGAACTATAATTGTGGATACCCTCTTCTTAACATAGTTTCTTTATCAAGTTCAGTCCTAATTCTTGTCGCGCAGTGTTTAATCCGAAAGGCAAAAGAGAAGTGACTGCGTAATGTAGGTGTGTGACGTGATACCGCCTACATGCGAACACTAGAGGAGAGATTAGCGTGTTGCAAGGAGCAGGTAATGAGTGTGGTATCACTGCGTCGTCCAGAGGAAATGTGCTGTTTTGGCCGCTATCGCCAGACAGCGATATCTCGACTGAAGTGGAACGTTCCTCTGTCCTTGCACAGGTGCAGCTGAGGTCGCCAGAACCGAAAGGTCTAAATCGCCTCCTATCTCTGTTATCTTCGGCACATGCCTGTTTTCAATGTGCCGCATTTCTTCTCTTCTACAACGTGACGAAGTTATTCGGGGGATGGAGTTATTGTTCGTGTGGACATGGAAAAGTTATGGAATTAAGTACTAATGCTGCTAACTTAGACAATACTCTCATTTTCCATAATACAGAACTGGAGCCTTTAATATGAAATAATCTTGACACTCACACTCATTCAAAATTGAAATGTTCAAATGTTTGTAGAACTTATGGGACTTAACAACGGGGTCATCAGTCCCTAAGCTTACAAACTACTTATGAGCTAGCTAAGACTAAGGACGGCACAAATATCCATGCCCGAGGGGGGATTCGAACCCCCGACCGTAGTGGCCGTGCAGACCGTGACTGGAGCGCCTCAGTCCCCTCGGCCACCGCGGCCGGCGTGTGTGCTTCAACATAATCTACATAATCTTATACTTCTGCGACAACTACAGATTTTTTGGTTGTCTTGTTTCAAAGTTTGTAAGAAAGGAAATGGTGTTACCAGACACGTTTTATTTTTACTTACAAATAAGCGGTAACCTAAAATTAATGATATTTTTGGATCCCACTTTCAGCATTGTGCTATGCTATTTGTATGACAAGGTGAGAAGATGTATGTTCACTGAACGTTACAGTCCAGTGGCATCATGTTTTCTAAGACTTACAAAGACCCTGTTTGGCGCGAAAGATCACTGTTATGTCTGTATTATTATTATATGCGGTGCCCAACGACATTTATCTACATCTACATCTACATGGGATACTCTGCAAATCACATTTAAGTGCCTGGCAGAGGGTTCATCGAACCACCTTTATACTCTTCATCTCCCAATCCCATCTCGAATAGCGCGCGGGAAGAAAAAACATCTGATTCTCTCCGCTCGATCTCTGATTTCTCGTATTTTATTCTGATTATCATTTCTACCTATGTAGGTGGGATTCAACAATATATTTTCGCATTCGGAGGAGAATGTTGGTGATTGGAGTTTCATAAGTAGCCCACATCGCAGCTATAAGCGCCGTTGTTGTAATGATTCCCATCCAGGGTCCTGTATCATTTCCGTAACGCTGTCTCCTCTGTATCGTGACAATACAAAACGAGCTACCCTTCTTTGAACTCTTTCGATGTCCTCCGTCAAACCCACCTGATAAGGACCCCACACTTGCCAGCAATACTCCAAAAAAAAAGGAGGGACAAGCGTAGTGTATGCAGTCTCTTTAGTAGTTCTGTTGCATTTCTTAAGGGTTCTGCCAATAAAACGCAGTCTCTGGTTCGCCTTTCCCACGACATTATCTACGTGTTCTTTCCAGTTTAAGTCTGAAGTAATAGTAATTCCTAGATATTTTGTAGAGTTTCCAGCCTTCACGTTTGATTGATTTATCTTGTAAAAAAAGTTTGACGGATTTCTTTTCGTACTCATGTGGACAACTTCACACTTCTCATTATTTAGACTCAATTGCCAATTTTTACACCAAAGTGATATCTTATTCAGATCGTTCTACAGTTGGTTTTGATCTTCAGATGATTTTACTAGACGGTAAATGACGGCGTCATCTGCAAACAACCTACGAGAGCTACTTAGGTTTTCTGCCTACTGGATCCGTTGACACCTCCGCGCTAAGTATCTCGCACCAAGTGACTTCCACCTGTTTCCAGTTTTGAAGAAGACTCTCGGCGGAAGATGCTTTGAAAGCAGTGCTGACGTCAAACAAGCCGTTCAACGCTTCTTCCGCATGCAACGTCCTTTGTTTTTTTTTTTCCTGAAAGTCATTTTGAAGCTTAAAAAGCGGTTTAACAAATGTCTCAATGTACTTGGATATTATGTAGAAAAATAAAGATATGTCTTACCTTCAATATCTCAGTAAAGATAAAGGTGAAGCATTGAATTAAAATTTGTAATGCAGCCAGGAATCAAGAACCCGGAAGTCCATGCTTACTAGGCAGACGTCTTACCACTTTTTTTCCCCTAATGGTAGGTCTGTTCGTTGCGGACGCTGTTCGTTTTTGTTCGTTCTTGTTCGATGTGTTGTTTTTATTACAGAGGGCATTGAGCCACAGCGTCCTGCACCACTAGACCACCGAACCACTAGTGAATAACGCGCCTCGGAATAGTCTATGTACGACTTCTCTCCACGTCACGAACTTTAATTCAGCTTGTGTGTTCCATGGAATTATGCTACCACTGCCAAGGCTCTCCATTCAGCGGAATAGCACCTCGGCAATGAGCATATTGGAACATTCCTGCTTGAACCTTTGGCTAAGGTGATATGAATATCATTGTAAATAAAATTTAGAAACCCCGAGACTGTTTTTCGTCTCGAACGTGTCAAAGACACTAAAGAGGGAAGTCATAGACTATTCCGAGGCGCCTTGTTCACTAGTGGTGCGGTGGTCTAGCGGTGAAACGTCTGCCTACTACGTATAGAGGTCCGGGTTCGATTCCCGGCCACATCACAATGTCTATGACATGTTCGAGACGAAAAACAGTCTCGCGGTTTCTAAATTTCTATTTACAATTTCTATTTAATGTCTCATTCTATTTTTTCTTCTCATACACAACACCCCCTCATACTTACTGCAGTCTTTCATCTCCTCATTCCTCCTCTGTCCATGTCCCCTTTCTCCCTGTGTGTCTGCTCCTCATCCCCTATTTATCACCTCCTTCCCCCTCCTCTCTTCTCACCCCCTCCCTCTCCAAGTCAATTTTCTCCTCACCTATTTCAGTTCAGGCTCACACGAACTCTGAAATTTTTACCTGCTGGTGGTAAGTCACACACTCGAACTCGGCAACTCTCCTAAATCTGCCCTTAAACGAAACACTCAAACTGGGCAACTTTATACCTGTTGCCAAGGGGGAGGGGGGGGGGTTATTGTGGTTTTCCTCGCGCTTGCCGGACGCCCAGTCCTGCGACATGTGACGTCAATGGGCCGCTACGCGTACTTTCTACACGATGCGTGCTGTTGTATATGATGTGTGCTCATGTGTAATGCGTAATTCTCGACCTATGTTGTCTACAGTTACCTTTTTTGTAATCTTGCGAGTCGTTCACATTATTTTGTGTCTTTATAAAAGATTTAGGAGACAATCTGAGCAGCTCTCTTAGACTGTTAGTGGTCCATGCTGCCTTTATAGGCTAGTAAAGGTAGCAGAAGATCAAATGCAACTACAAAACGATTTAGATAAGATATCTGCATGGTGTGAAGATTGGCAATTGACCATAAATGATGAAAAGCCTTAAGTGATGCATATGATCACTGAAAGAAAACCATTAACCCTCATTTACACTACAAATCAGTCTAATCTTTAGACCATAAATTCAACTAAATAATTAGGAAATACGATTTCGAATAACTTTAATTGGAAAGAACACATAGATTACATTTCATTTGCAGAAAACGTAGGAGATGCAGGTGCTGCTAAAGAAATGAGGTAGGTTCTGCAGAAAGCTCATGAAGAAAGTTTCATGGAATTGAGTTTTCTGGTACTGTATACGCTAATGTCCGCCTGCGAAACGCGTAAATATGCATCTCCCTTTTATGACCTCATAGTGGTAGAGTGCCAGACTACAAATCCAAAGGTCGCGGGTTCGATACCCGCCATGTCCTAGGATTTTTATCTGTCACTTTCCACTTCTTTCACCTCTGGCAGTATTGCTCATGTGAAAAATACCGAGTAGCACCGTGGTTCGGAACCCACGTTAAACTGTAGGTCCCTCTATAACTGGCTGGGTAAGTCAGTTCGAAGGTCGGAGGAAGGCAACGGCATACCACCTCCAAACAGGACCATACCTGGTAAAGCACTGTGGTGTTCAAACCAGTCTTCGGATTGTGGACTGCTTTACCTTTAACTCCCGATTAATGTCACATAATAATACCATTTTGTACGTACATTCAGCACTATATGCGGATACTGATTTCAAATTTCACTGCAAATAGAGCACGGAGCGAAAAAGTTTTCCGTGACTCTCAACGTTTATGGCACCATATGTCGTAGCCTACAATAATGTAACCTTGGAGGTACATTTAGAGATATGTATGTGCATACCCAGTGGTGCAGCCACGGCAGGGGGGAGGGTGGCTATGGGGCTGAAGCCCCCCCCCCCCCCCCGCAACTCCGAAAGATTTTTTAAATTTTATTATTTTTTATTGTTTTAATTTTGTATATTTTTTTAAACAG
The DNA here is from genome assembly GCA_026315105.1 of Locusta migratoria. Taxonomy (NCBI): domain Eukaryota; kingdom Metazoa; phylum Arthropoda; class Insecta; order Orthoptera; family Acrididae; genus Locusta; species Locusta migratoria. The sequence goes on from CM048751.1 coordinate 195,369,758, forward strand.
GTCGGCAACGGAAATTTGAAATAGTCCATATGTAATAAATCACAATGTAATTATAATTTGCCAAGCACAAGTGAACGTGACAGTGGGTCGCCAGTGTGATGCTATGCTGAAGTTACGAGCCAGCTGTTCATATGCGGCGACCTGCTGCTTAACAGTTAACAGGTCAGCGGCGCCACCGAGTGGAATCTTATGAACAGCAATAGTGTTAGTTCAGTTCAATTTTTACACATTTTTAAACTGTAAATACATTTCTCTTTGGCTAGTAACATAGAAGATGCTTAATTTTCTTACGAGCTGATTATACACACTCCATTTCCACCACGTTGCTGCTCTTCCACTTTCAAATTAATGCGAGTCTACTCATTTTATTTATTGTGCAATTGTTTTCCTAGTATAATAGGTTAACTTATAAAACCTCTAAAAATAATTTATAGTTTAATAAATTCAATAGGCTTTTACTTTTTTGAAAATTAGCCCCCCCCCCCTCCAAGCATAACCAAATACTGGCTGCGCCACTGTGCATACCATCGCAAAAGTGTCGTGAATACAGTGTAGCAGTAAATAAATACCGATACTCAATTAAAAGATAACAGAGACACACACAACTAGTTAAATAGGGCATAATTTTCTTACAAGCGTTGTCCCTAACAACCACCCACCGCGAAAAACCACTCTAGCATACGCTGTGAGATTGACAGTTTCTCCCAAGCATAAACGCTTATGGTCTGCAGTGAATAGTTTTGGCTACAATGTGAAATGTACGGACACACGTTCATTAACTTTATACACTGCGCAGAACAATTAGGGGATCAGGTGAGATATCATACACAATATACATATCGTATGTATTTTATTCAGACATTAGTTGCAATCAGTGGAGGATTTACGTATAAGCTAAACAAGCTGTAGTTTAGAGCCCCCCACTTTCTTGGGGGCCCCAAATAAATTGTCCGATCGAGCAATTGTGATATATACAATTGTCGTCAACATCTACATGGAATACTCTGCATATCAAATTTAAGTGCCTGGCAGAGGGTTCATCGAACCACCTTAATACTATTTATATCCAATTCCATTCTCGAATAGCGCGCGAGAAGAAAGAACACCTGAATCTCTCCGTTCGAGCTCTGATTTCTGGTATTTCATTCTGATGATCATTTCTGTCTGTGAAAGGGGAATCAACAATATATTTTCGCATTCGGAGGAGAGTGTTGGCGATTGGAGTTTCGCAAGTAAGCCACGATAAACGCCGTTGTTGTAATGATTCCCATCCCAGATCCTGTTTCATTTCCGTGACGCTGTCTCCCCTGTATCGTGACAATACAAAACGATGCTGTCCTTCTTTGGACTCTTTCGATGTCTTCCGTTAGACCCACCTGATAAGGATCCCACACTGTTGCATCTTTTAAGAGTTCTGCCAATAAAACTCAGTCTCTGGTTCGCCTTTCCCACGACATTATCTACGTGTTCTTTCCAGTTTAAGTCTGAAGTAGTAGTAACTCCTGCGAATTTAGCGGAGTTTATGGCCTTCAATTTTGATTGATTTATATTGTAAACAATGTTTAACGGATTTCTTTTCGTACGCATGTGGACGACTTCACACTTCTCATTATTTGGAGTCAATTCCCAATTTTTACTCCATAGTGCTATCTTATTTAGAGCGTTCTGCAGTTGGTTTTTATCTTCAGATTATTTTACTACACGGTAAATAACGGCGTCATCTGCAAACAACCTAAGAGAGTTGCTTACTTTTTCTCCCAAATCGTTTATGTAACTAAGGAACAGCAGAAGTCCAACAACACTACCGGTACCCTGTGAAACGCCCGATATCACCTCTGTTTTAGTCGATGCCTTACCATCGATTACTAAAAACTGCGTCCTCTCTGACAGGAAATCCCCTATCCAGTCGCAAATCTGGGGCGATATTCAATAACCATGTCATTTGATTAAAAACCATGTGTGAGGTACGGTGTCAAAAGCCCCTGGAAATCAAGAAATAGGGAATCAATTTGAGATCCCTTGTCGATAGCACTCATCACTTTGTGTGAGTAAAGAGCTAGTTGTGTTTTGCATGAACGATATTTCCTAAATCCGTGCGTGTTGACCTTGGGTGAATAGATCATTCTGTTCGAGATAATTCATAATATTTGAATACAGGATATGTTCCGAAACCAGTGGCGTAGCTATCATAGGGCTAGGCGGGGCAGTGCCCCGGGGCCCCCGAGCTCCAGGGGCCCCTCGGCCTATGTGAGCAACGATCGAAAAAAGTTACCGTAGAGCGTAATTTAATTCTAGTTTTGGCCCACTTTAGGTTACGGTAGTAACACTAAAAGTGGGCCTTTGCGATCGTCTTTTGACAGCTCGAAATTTAAATGAAAATAACGCTTTAACTAATCATCTGACACGAAAATTGAATAACCGAATTTGTAGAGGAGAAAATTCTCTACACCTTAGCTCTCTTATGTTTTTTTCATAGCGTTTTCGTAGCGTGTCAAAGATATTTGCAAAAATAATCGCGATTTTGGGATGTATGTCTGTCTGTCTGTCCGTCTGTCTGTCTGTCTATCCGTAACGTGTTCCCTGTTTTTAAGATGAACCGCTCAACCGATCAGCACCAAATTTTACAGACATGATTGTAGGCCGCCAGAGACCAGAACCTTCCTTTTTCAAATTTTTCGGACAAAACATACGGTAGAAATACCAAAAAGGCCGTTTGTAATATAATTTAATTGCAAACTAATCGTTCATTTGACACGAAAATTGAATTACCTAATTGGTAGAGGAGAAAATTCTCTACAACTTACCTCCCTTATGTTTTTTCATATCTCGTATCGTTTGAGACATATTTGCAAAAATAACAGAGATTTCACACCCTCCATTGAATTAACGAAAACCGGCCGTTCGGAGATGTCACGTGACATTCCTCGCGTATTTGATGATTTTCTTGTTGTACCTTACACGTTGTCATTTAAAAGCAACGGCACACTGAGGAACTAACAAAAACACACCGTTCTTCGTACGATAAATGATAATCTAATGTCTACAAATGCCATATTAACATCAGTTAACAACGGCCATCAATAGTACGAGATTTAAGAACTCCTGTTTTGATTTATAGCCGTAGTGTAGCCGGGCGCCGTGGCTCAGCGCGCCCGGTCAGAGGGCTCAACGCCCTCTCTAATAAAAAAGCTGAGCCAACAACACACCGAACAACAACGAACAAAAACGATCAACGTCCGCAACGAAGAGAACTACCCATAGAAAAAAAAAAAAAAAAAAAAAAAAAAAAAAAATAGTGTAGTGGGCAAGGCGCTGTACTGTGATGCGAAAAGTCGGTGGTTCGAAACCCGCCACTACCTAATTTTTTTCCCAAAAGGGTTTCACACATTCTTATTAATTAATTTTTTATTATTTTGGTCCAAAATGTTTGCAAAAATCAAAATGTTCAAATGTTTGTAAATCTATCGGACCAAACTGCGTGGTCATCAGTTCGTAGCTTACAAACTACTTAAACCTAGGTAAACTAACCTAAGGACAAACACACACACCTATGCCCCAGGGAGGACTCGAACCTCCACGGCGAGCAACCGCACGCTCCGCAGCGAGACGCTTTAGACCGCTCGGCTACTCCACCGCGGCAAAATGTTTACAAAAACTTATAAAACTACAAATCTAAAGTGAGCCGTAAAACACGTCAGTGCGATTTTTTTTACTCTCGCTCCCTACCGTCCATCATCTGCCTCTCCCAACAAACCATGATTCCCTCAACAGCCGCAATAAGATTGTTTCTAATGGGCCCTCCACGACGCCAATCGTTGGCGCTGCTGACCGGCCAAGCCACTAGTCTCCGTGTACAATTATATGCACACTTAAGTCGGCGTAGCAGCACAAACAGCGGCAGCATAAAAGTTGCTCGCGGCAACAAGTGTTGCGGCGTGCCGCTCTGCGCATTGTGAAGGATCACACGCCTCCAAATACTGTATAAATATTTAGTGTATAGTACGTCTTATTGGGAAATAGAATTGCACAGTTCGATTATCCGAATAATCCGTTTTCTGAACATCCGGACAATTACATCGTGTAATGTACGTTCTGCCTCAAACGCAAGAAGTGAAATCAAAAAAATTATTCCCACCTCAGAAATAAACATAACAAGATCTATTGCTTGTCCACTACGAACTGGACCCTGCCACCGTTAGTGTATTGTCAGTCGGAGTTGCCATGGCTCGCGATCTTTGCGAAATAACAGTAGATTACTAGCAGTGTGTTTGACAATACATGGTGTGACCACATTTGAATATGAAGTCTCTACATGTATTATTACAAAACGGTATTATTATGGTAACTCTACTTTTTGTGTAGTGAATTCCCACAAGGGAGACGCACATTAATCATAGATCCCAAGCCGCGGCGGAGTGGCCGAGCTCATTGAGGCGCTATGCTGCGATGTGCGAGGCCATTGCCCGTCGGGGATTCGAATGCCCCTTCGGGCATGGATGTTTGTGGTGTCTTTAGTATAAGTTAGTTCATAAGTAGTTTGTAAGTTTAGGGACTGATGACCACGCAGTTACGTCCCATAAAGCTTTACAAATATTTGAATACATCTCTATGCAGTCTGAAATTAGTGCAAGAAGAAGAGAAAATATGGTTTTTTGTCCCAATAGTGAAGCGTGCATTCTGTCCGCTGCCTTCTACCCCACTGTGACGATAATAAGCGAAGATATTGACTTAAGTTATTGGGCACGGCTCAATCCATAGTTTTTCATCAAGCCGGCCGCGGTGGCCGAGGGGACGAGGCGCTCCAGTCACGGTCTGCACGGCCACTACGGTCGGGAGTTCGAATCCCCCCTCGGGCATGGATATTTGTGCCGTCCTTAGTCTTAGCTAGTTCGTAAGTAGTTTGTAAGTTTAGGGACTCGTGACCCCGTAGTTAAGCCCCATAAGTTCTACAAACATTTGAACTTTTTTTTTTTTCATCAACAATCGGCAACTTCCTTTTGCTGAAATCATCTTACACCAATAGTTCCTCTGTTTTCCTTCTTTGACTGGGCTATCAACGAAATTTCTCCGATCGGTACGGACAATGAGCTAACAGCGCAGTAGTTTAGCGAAAGTGAGTTGTCGGCACTGGCAACAGTCTGTCTGCTGTCTGAGGCGCTCCAGTCACGGTCTGCACGGCCACTACGGTCGGGGGTTCGAATCCCCCATCGGGCATGGATATTTGTGCCGTCCTAGTCCATAAGTAGTTTGTAAGTTTAGGGACTGATGACCCCATAGTTAAGTCCCATAAGCTTAACAAACATTTGAACATTTTTTGTCTGCTGTCACCATGGACGCTTGAGTCCTGACTTGACTGTTCCCGGTTTGCTTCGCGGGAGGGGCCCATATTTTCGTGTTTGAGTAATACTTTTTTTTACTAACTTTTGCCTGCGACTTCATTCACCTTGTATGGGGCAACGTCGGGAACTATTCGACGGGGTCGTTTTATCTGTTTGTCCTACCCAGGTCCAACTCTATCCCTCTACAAAATGTCATCCAAATCCACCCGGTAATTTTTGCGTTAAAGCATAACAAACAAAGAAACTTTCACAGTTATTATATTAGAGAGTAAGATTAAATGTTATGAGCTGCGTGACACATAACAATTTACTTAGTAGTATTTAGGTGCGCCTTATTATGTCTTCCATTGGGCTGTAAGGAGCTGATGAAGTAGTTTAGCATCTGTACAGTATTAGTATAAAGAGGGCCCCAACGTCATTTTTGCCCCGGGGCCCTTGGCGACATAGCTACGCCACTGTCCGAAACCCTGCTGCAAATTGACGTCAATGAAGTAGGCCTGTAGTTTAGTGGGTTACTCCTATTGCCTTTCTTGATTATAGGTGTGACCTGTGCAACTTTCCAATCTTTTGATACAGATCCTTCTTTGAGAGAGCGGTTGTATATGGCTGTTAAGTAAGGAGCTATCGCTTCGGCATAATCAAATAGAAATCTAATGGGCATACAGTCCGCACCAGAAGACATGTTCTTGCTAAGTGATATAAGTTACTTCACTTCTCTGAGAATATCTACTTCAACGTTACTCATTCTGGCCTCTGACTGTAATTCGAATCTATAATATTGATTTCATCTTCTTTGATGAAAGTGTTTCGTATATTTAAACTAATGTGAAAACTTGAGAGGATATTGTCATTTTTGTCTTCGCATTGGTAGTGAATAGTAGGTGAATATGGACCGGGGGGGGGGGGCTGAAAGAGGAAATCGCCTGGTGCAATTTTGCAGAAAAGCAGATATAGTAGAAGGCATACCAATGATGATGAAAAGGATACTTCAGAGAAGCTTGAGACAAGTTCAGAATCTAAACATTTATACCTGTGATGGATACATTAAAGTCTGGCAGAGAAGCCTCAATAATATACAATGATACTGCAAAAAAGTTTTCATTCTTAATAGAATTTGAAACAACAGATGAAGAGATTGGTGAAGGTGTTACTGCTTTATACCAAACATATCTTTCAGATGAGGACATGAATCTTGTAGGAGAAGTCAAGCATTTTCACCAATATGTCAGACATAGTCATGCCTATGGTTCAGCGGAACATGATAGTCTGACACATCAGGATCTGTATAGGGTTATATTTGACGATCGTATCCAAACAGCATTTCCTAATGTAGAAGCAGTTTTGAGATTGTTTCTTAGTGTGATGGTTACAAATTGCTCTGGTGAAAGGTCTTTTTCTCAACTGAAGAGGATAAAAAAATGAATTTAGAACAACAATGACAAATTGTTCCCTCAGTCTCATGCACATAGAAAGAGAGAAATTACGCAGTTTATCATTTGATGATATCACCTGTGACTTTGCTCTGGCAAAGACAAGAAAGAAAATATTTTAGTGTTAATTTAATTTCTGATTCCTTAAAACATGTTTCAAGAGATTAGATTATAATCCTTTGTAAATTGTGCCTTTTGAAGGAACTTTTGTTTCTTTTTACCAGAGTTTTTTTTTTTTTTTTTTTTTTTTAATTTGTGATGAATAAAAATGATTTCAATTGCATATCAATTCAATCCTTTAGGTATAAGAAAATCATATTTGACACTAACATATAATATCTGTATATCTAAAGAACCCCATATCTCAAATAACTTAGGGCCTTTTCAAGTCTAAATCCAGCCCTGGTTGCAATTGTAATTTGTGTATGATACACTACGATATTTTGCTGTCTCAGCTCTTTACTTGAGGTTTTCATGTCGTTTACGTAGAGTGGGGCACCATGGGGCTACCATAATAGTGAAAAAGTCATTCTCATTGCCCTCTAATATGGTGTGCGATCACCTTGGACTGCCAGTACAGTTGCACACCTGCATGACATGGACACCACGAGATTATCAATCAGCCTGGCCATTCTCCTGGTCTGGTTGCAATGCATCTGCCAACAGCCTGAACTCAATCCAAGTTGGGGTCTAACTGTAAAACATTCCAAATGATCATCATCATCAATGCATACTAGACATGCTCCATCTGGTTTAAATCCCTTGAAGAAGCTGGCCGCTCCATTAGTCCAATTCCTCCAGCTTCAAGCATATTGTCCACCTGTGAGCTCTGTGGGGACAAGCATTATCGTCCACCAGAAGGAATCCATCTCCTATGGCACCAGCGTATGGCAGAACAAAAGGTCAAAGGATCTTGTCTCTGTACCTCTGAGCAGTCAAAGTGCCATCCTGAACGACATAGAGATCCCTGTGTCCGCCAATAATGGCTCCTGCCCACACCATTCGTCCACCATCATGATATGGTGATGTTTCCTGCACATAAAGAGGACTGTTATGAGTTTCACGTTCTCTCCAGATAAGGGAACAAAATGGTGTCGTGGTTTTAACGCAACACACAGCATAGGCCTCCATGGCTAGAGGCCACATTCCTGAAGACGATTTCCGACTGACTGTGTTGATATTGTGTGTTCTGTTGATGCATGGAGATTACGTTTCAAAAGTGATAGATTGGCTGGCCAGTACTTACCTTTGTGCTGTACTGCCGATAGTGACACAAATGATGAAAAAAGGAGAACGGATGAAAAGGACAACCTTTCGGAACACAGTTCCTTCTTCAGGTGGGAGAGAAGGGAAGGAAAAAGGATGGGAACTGAAGGGGAAGTCAAATCACGACTAGGTCAGGAGGATGGTGTTTGGAAGTCAGAGATACTGTATTTCAGTACTGAGCAAAGCCAGAGAGGCTTGCTCGTTAGAAGAAAGGAGTGTCTCCTAACAGTTTCATGCAGCACTGTAAATCTCGGAAGAAAGAAGTCCAGATCAGAGGCCATAACACAAAAAATTGAGGGAATCACTGCAAAATGTTCAAAAATAGTCCCCAAGACTGCTTCTGTGTACCAGCAGCAGTGAATCCTTAAACATCCCATACCATACTCAAGCATGTAAAAGTTGCCACCAACTGCTTCCTTGACGCTGAGTGTAGACTCTTTATCAATGATTGTAGAACTATTATGGTGGAATCCTTAGATGGAACTGAGAGGCCAGTAAAAATATCCATCAACTAACTTGATTTCTCCTAGATGTGTAATACAAATACAGATAACTGCTTCAGACTCTAACAGACAATTTTTTGTCAGTAGCACTGAACACAGTGCCTCCTATGTTCTCTAATCTGCCCTTGCACTTTATGTTTCATGCCTTTCTAAATATTTTAGAACAGCCAGTTCTCAGTCACAGAAATAATTTGTTCATGAAAAGTGTCGTTCAATGCAGTTAATTCAGGAATTTTGTTATTAATATCTTGAAAATTTAGTGTTAATATTTTGACAGTTGATACGTCTATACTCTGAACATAGCCTGATTTCTCCATCTGTATCTCGACTGGTAAATACTCATCAGCACACCTCAAACTACCATCCACCCCACCTTGTAGCAGGCACCACTGTTAATCTGTCTACCCATACCAGTCTGCTTCCAGGTTCATCGTCGTCGTTCCTACTGCCAGGAAGCTTCCTGGCCATGTTGCCCGCCACCTGCTGGACCTGCTGCCACCATTCCTGCTGCTGCTACCCTGCTGCCGCTGTTCCTGCCGTCTGGACGCCCTGCTGCTGTAGACGTCACCACCCCCAGTCCTGCCCGGAGGCACTGCCGCCCGCCCCAGGTTAGTCGCTGGTCGTGCCGTGGCTCGGCAGCCGTCCACTGTCGCCGCTAAGGAACTACCCCCATCCCTAGGGCCCCTGCCCTCCAAATCGTCATGCTCCATTCTAGGACTGGTCGGACTACGCCCTCTTGTTGCCGCTGCCACCTAGTCGCCACCGCCTCGCCGCAGCTGTTGGTGATCTCCAGCCACCACCCCGTGCCCCGAGGTTCATCGTCGGCCCCTGCCGACTGCTTGCTGCAGTATTTTCCTCATCTCATTAGCTTTCTCTTGCACTGCCCCACCTTTTTTTTTCTCTTTCTACTTTCCCCACTGCCTTGCTAGATCCCTCTCATGGCCAACGTCCCCATCACCATTTTATATACAACCCCTACCACTGCCCCACCATCACCACATGGAGCACCTCCTACACCCACCCCTTTCAAGACATCCCCCTCTGCTACTGCCGCTTCCCAAGTCTCCCCTCCTCCCCCGTCCACTGTCTACCTTCCACTCACCTCTCCTATTGACTTCCCATGCATTTCTCCTGCCTGCATCACCCGACGCCGAGCGACGGTAGCCGACACTCCACAGTCACCACATCATCACGCTGCACAACAGGGTCCTGCCTCCCGCCCCGTCCTTCTCCACCTCCACAGGCACCCACAAAAGAAAAAAAAAAAAACGTCTAACGCGTGGACGCCTTCCTCCTTAATGAGATGTTTCCTCAACCCCCGACATCCTATCAGCATCGCTCCCTACCTTCTCCACTGCACAGATGGCCCCCCTCGCCCGAGGTGGAGTGGTGATAGGCCACCTCTAACATAACCTCGTCTAGCTCCAACCCCTCCTCAATGATCCGACCATACACCTAATCCTGTCCCTTTCTCCCATCCCCTACAGTCCCCTCGACACTATCTGTATCCACAGTACCACTTGCTTTACAAATCCTGGAACACCATGCCCTTCGCCTCACCTACTGCATCCAGCTTCCCTCCCTCACAAGAATCCTTTATGAGCTCATCCCTTTTCCCCACCTACACCAATACCTCAAACATATCCGGGTCCTTTACACCAACTGCAAGATAGACACCCACAACCCCCTGGTATACTGTATCCTTACCAATCCTGGCTCTCTGCCATGCCTACAACACTGTATCCCTCCCTCCCTTCACCTCCACATTCTCCACATCCTTTCCCAGGATAACTTCCATAACCTCCCCCTCCCAGATGATGCTCTCTATCCTGAAATTTACCCATCCTACAAACCATGATCCCCTACCCTCTCTCCCCCTACCCCCACTTGGATATTCCCTTCCTGCCCTGGAGTCTCTATGCCTCCTCTCCATCCTCTCTCCTACCCCCTCCCCTGCACTTCCCACCCCCCTCCCTACCCCGCAGGGTCCTGCACTGCCAGGTTCAACAGTGCATCCTCCAGTGTTGTGTGTCAAGCGCTTCAGTGTTGTTTTTTTTTTTTTTTTTTTTTTTTTTTTTTATCTGTGTCCGCCGTTTATAAGACAAGTGTTGCATCATTTGGTTTTACAATGTCTCTGAGTGCTCTCCTTGTTATTGTGATATATTGCATGTTTTTAACGTCACCATGGCTCTTTGTCTTAACTGACGGTGTATGTTTTTATTCATCTGTCAATTCGATACTGCAAGCTCTTCAAGTTGTCTTCTTATCTACATTTTAATTCACCATTGCTTTAGCTCCATTTTCATGTTTTAAGTCTTCACATCTATGTTTTATGTGCTCTTGACTGAAGAGGTGCACTTAATGTTGCTGCCATCCTACTGGCATGTTTGTGCTGGTGTTGAAAATACAATAAAAGAAAAAAAACCTCAAACTACCATCTAAGCCAAAGGCAAAATGTGAAGTTCCCTTCACCAAATCAGCCAACCATCAGTAAGGCCTGAGAGAGAAAGTAACAGTCGTCATTGGTGCTGTGAGCCACAGCTTACATGTGACTTTACCCTGTAGACCTGCACACTCAACAGCCACAGTTAAAGCCTTTTCCACATTTTGGATAAGCACCCCCTGCCTTCCCCCCTCCACAGACATTCTGAGTGCACAATGGATTTCTGCAACCAATACCAAGCAAACCTCTTTCTTGTGAGCTTGCTAGCACCCTTCTGAAAGGGCACCCACTTGTTTCCTTAGAGGATTTGCAGACGCGATCAAATGGCAACCTCTCCTTTGAGCCTCCATCTTTAGTGACACAAATGTGATACAAACCACCACTCGTCCTGTGTTAAGTGCAGTTCCATTGCATCAGGTACACAGGAACCCATAGTCAAACCAAGTTACACTTGAGGTGTGCCAGATTCTCCTCCAAGCTGTAACTCAAGTCTGCAGTCACCATAGCCAAAAATACCTTCAGCTGTTCAAGTGTATACTGTATACATCCTACCACTATTAGTATATGAATTACAGCATGAGAACAAATGTAAGACCTAAGTATGAGACCTCCTGTAACACTGGTTCTTCACCAAAAGAGGCTGAATACTGACTGAGAAGCAACCAATGCTCACTGGCAATGCCAAACAAACAATTAACTAATGACAACAAAAATATACACATGAAGTTACTGAAAACTAACACTGTCTCTCTGAAATACAAAAAGATGCAAAGATTTTAAGAATTAATCTGTGAGAAAAAATATAAAGCTAAATAAGCTACTCACTGCTACACTTCTCCTATTCCAGTGGTGAAGTTTGTTAATGTGGCACAGAGGCTACACAGAAAAACGAAACAAACCTATATCCATTTTAAAAAATTGTAAACTACTTTTACTGTATGTAAAACATGCCACAGATCATAACTGAAAGTTTCCTGCATTCTTGTTCTTTGCCTATTTTTTACTGTGGGTTTCAAATATTAGCCTACTAGAGCCTAGACAATAGTTGGAAAGATACAATTTTCTAGCCACTCTGAGAGTAAAGGCAGTTAGCCCCTAAAATAAAATACAGTTTTGATGAAATAGCAGAAGAGCTCTGCGAGGTTTTCAATAGAAGTCAATCAAAGCCAGTCAGGTGTACAGCCAAGAATTAAACATTCTTTCTTCAACATTTCATACAAGGGATTGCATAAAAAACTTCACTTGCAACCTGATTCAGTTCAAATTGCTCAAACATTGAAGTGAATCAGCTTCCAACTCTGCCACAAATTGTTGTTGATACATTCAATGAAACTATCTAGGAATTAACATTTTCTTTTATGAAGTTTAATAATGTTCCATACATTTTAAATGTAATAATACTCTTATATGGGGCTCAGTAACCCTCACAAATTGTCTCTGCCGTGAATAAAAATTTATGATAATTAGTTAATAAGTGAATCAAAAGAAAAGGTTTTATTTTTTTAAAAATCTGCAGAAACATATTGCATTGATTTACTAATTGCTACAAATAATGAGAGTCTGTGTCTCAAAGATATTTTCTTCTCTTTCTCTCTCTTTTTAATTGCTTCTTGAAGTTTTAAAAGTTTCATGTTGACACCTTGAGTATCTGCTAACCAACAATGTAACAAAAATTCTGCTACCTCCCTCATGATGAATGTTCTTCATACCAAATTAAATACAAATTTGTGTCAATAGTACAATATTTTTATTAATTATTAAAATTAAAATCAAATAATTTTCATCACAGCAATGAAAAACTTGTTCATCTGAGAGGAATGAAGGAAATCAGAAAGAGGATTTGGGTGATTGTTCAAACATTAATACAGTTTGATTTGAGATATGTGTATATATTTTTAACACCACAGCAGCACTTTACAATTTACATTTAATCTTCACAGAGAGCATTACAGCTTCTATTACATGACTGTCAGTTACCTGAACAATGAGTGTAGACTGCATGGCTAATAGAATAAATGCTAATTATTTTCTGGAAACAGGACATATCAGTCTCATTTCAGAATACAGCTTGAAGGATTTTTTTGCTCCTGTTGACTTGCAAGTGTGCAGGTATCTGGTGCACTCAGGACAGAGAATGCACTCATGGGATGCTGACTTGTGATCTACATTCACAGCCTTCTCAGTCGATGGACAGCTTCTTGAAGGAACCCTCTGCACCAAAGAGATCTCCTTGTGTCTTCAGCTTGTCTTGCCTCTTGCTCTCGTCCACTCTCCATTTTCCCTCTTTCTCCACATAACTTGAACCTGTTGTATTGATCAACTCTCGCATTTCAGCTGCAAAAAAAAAGTCCCATCCTGAACTCCTCTTATCTACATCTGACTGATTTCATTAGCACAAAGGACACATGCAATAGAGAAAAACAATAGAAATCAAAGTTACTACCACTGGAATATCAGTAATATTGAAAGGAAACCTAATTTCTCCTACTGGTACTATGAAGTAGCAGTGTATGTGGTACAGGGGTGGTTTAAGATCAATGTAGCCTGCTCATTTTTATGCCTATTATTTTTCTTCCATGTGAAGGCAACATATAAAGAATATTTTTCATTAAACTGACCATCAATTAATAAAAATCACCTTAATATGTATTCCACAAACCTGCAAACTAATCTATGTGACTTAATATTCTAATAGATTAGATTAGATTAATACTGGTTCCATAGATCATAAATATGACATTTCACAATGATGTGGAACATGTTAGTTTAATAAATGGTGACTATACATGACAGTCAATATTTTAAGGATATTTTTATATTCTTTTTAGCTAAATTACTATTTTTTATCTAAAAATTGATCTAAAGTTTAGAAGGAGTTGCCATTCACAAATTCTTTTACTTTCTTTTTAAATACCTGTTGGCTATCTGTAAGACTTTTCATACCACTTGGTAAGTGACTGAAGACTTTTTTGGCAGCAGAATTAACCCCTTTTTTGCCGAAGTTAGATTTAACCTTGAATAGTGAATATCACACTTTCTCCTAGTGTTGTAGCTATGTACACTACAACACTACTATATGAGTGCATATATACAGGGTGTCCCATCTATCTTGTCCACCCAAAATATCTCTGGAACAATAACAGCTATTGTAAAACGACTTTCACCGGTATCAATGTACGGCTGGGGCCCATGAATGTACATATTTGGAAACATTCTAAAACGAAAGCAAATGTGACTTTTAACACAAACTTACGTTTTTTTTAAATTTACACCCTACATCTTTTTCTTCAGCAACCCATAGCATGACAAATCACACAAACAATGGTGTTGATTGCATTGCAATATTCCAATTACATCCCGAGATATTGCGACGCGAAGTTGACACTTGAAATATGTGAAACGCACGGCCAGCACACTTTCTGAGACTCAGGCGTGAACCCCATGCTGCTCAGGACGAGCGATAGTTGCATTTCATGTATTTCAAGCATCAACTTCGCGTCACAATATCTCTGGATGTAATTGGAATATTGTGATGCAATCAACGCCATGGTTTATGTGATTTGCTTAATGCTATGGATTGCTGAAGAAAAAATATAGGTTGTCCATTTAGAAAAACATAAGTTTGTGTTAAAAATCACATTTGCTTTCGTTTTAGAATGTTTCCAAATATGTACATTCATGGACCCCAGCCATACATTGATACCAGTGAAAGTCGTTTTCCAATAACTGTTATTGTTCCAGAGATATTTTGGGTGGACAAGATAGCTGGGACACCAAGAGTGTCTTTCCGCTGCCCACCTAACCTTCGTAACCTCCTAGTCCATCCCTATGAAACCCCCAAACCACCTTCCCTACCCTCTGGCTCCTACCCATGCAACCGCCCCCGCTGTAAAATCTGCCCTATGCACCCTTCCGCCACCACTTACTCCAGTCCAGTAACCCGGAAGGTGTACATGATCAAGGGCAGAGCCATTTGCGATAGCACCCACGTGATTTACCAACTGACATGCCTGCACTGTGAAGCGTTCTATGTGGGAATGACCATCTGGATACTTCCCACCGACACCAACCTTTCAGAACTCCGGAGACAGCAACAAACTGTCCATTCGCATGAACGGTCACAGGCAGACAGTGTTTGTTAGTAATGAGGATCACCCTGTGGCTAAACATGCCTTGGTGCCAGCACATCTTGGCACAGTGTTACACCGTCCGGGTTATCTGGATACTTCCCATCGACACCAACCTTTCAGAACTCCTGAGATGGGAACTTGCCCTTCAGCTTATTCTCTCCTCCCGTTGCCCACCTGGTCTCAATCTCCGCCAATTCAAATTCCCGCCTACCATCTTTAGCATCTTTGCCTTGGTTCTGCGGAAAGAGCCTCTGCCTCAATTGGTATCTCTGTCCAACTTCTTTGCTTTTTACAAATGTATGTCTAGGTGTGTTTGCGTTTCAATATGTCTGAGTGTGTGTGTATTTGTTTACCTTCCTTTTTTTCCCCTAGGGTAAGTCCTTCCACTCCTGGGATTGGAATGACTCCTTTTCCACTTCCTTAAAACCCATATCCTTCCCTTTTTCCTCCCCTTTTTTCCTCTTTTTCCTGAAGAAGCTGCCAGTGGTGGCGAAAGCTTGTATGTGTGTTTGTGTGTGAGTTTATTTGTTTCTATCGACGAGCCGGTCCTTTTGGTAAGTCATCTCTTTTCTATTTTATATATATATATATATATATATATATATATATATATATATATATATATATATAATAGAAGGAGACTTTCCAGGTGGGAAAATAGGTATAAAATAAAGATTTTTGACTTACCTAAAGTACAGGCTCATTGACAGAAACACCAAACACACACAAAAAAAAAACACAAAAACAAAAAAAAAAACACACAAAAAAACACACACACAAAAACACACACACAAAAAATGTTGAATGTTTGTGTGTTTTTATAATATTATGACAAAGAGTGTATATATATATATATATATATATATATATATATATATATATATATATATATATTCTTTGCTTTCTACAGTATGTCTGCCTAGGTGTACTTGTGTCTGTGTGAATGTGTGGGCATGTGTGCATTTGTTTACCCTCCATTTTTTCCCCCAAGGTAAGTCTTTCCTCTCCCGGGATTGGAATGGCTCCTTACCCCCTTCCTTAAAACCCTCATCATTTCCTTTTCCCTCTCCTTCCCTACTGCCTGAAGACGCAACTGGGTTGCGAAAGCTTGCGATTGTGTGTGTGTGTGTGTATTCATTTATTTATTTGTGATGCTGTCACACCTGTGCTCCTTCGCCTGGTGAGTAATCTTCGTCTATTTTATATATATATATATATATATATATATATATATATATATATATATATATATATATATAAAGTACACTTACCAGGCGAAGGGGCACAGGCAGTGATAGCAACAAATAAACACACAGACGCACACACACACACACACACACAAACGCAAGCTTTCGCAGCCTAGCTGCTTCGTCAGGCAGAAGGGAAGGAGAGGGAAAAGGAAATGATGAGGGTTTTAAGGGAGTGGATAAGGAGTCATTCCAATCGCGGAACAGGAAAGACTTACCTTGGGGGGAAAAAAGGAGGGTAAACAAATACACACACACCCACACATTTACACAGACGCAAGTACACTTAGGCAGACATACTGTAGAACTGTAGAAAGCTTTGTACAGTTTGTTGCTGGTCATTCCCACATAGAACGCTTCACAATGCAGGCATGTCAGTTGGTAGATCACGTGGGTACTATCGCAAGTGGCTCTGCCTTTGATTGTGTACACCTTCCGGGTTACGGGACTGGAGTAAGTGGTGGTGGAAGGGTGCATAGGGCAGGTTTTACAATGGGGGCAGTTACAAGGGTGGGAGCCAGAAGGTAGGGAAGGTGGTTTGGGGATTTCATAGGGGTGGACTAGGAGGTTACGGAGGTTAGGTGGGTGGCGGAAAGACACTCTCGGTGGAGTAGGAAGGATGTCATGAAGGACGGATCTCATTTCGGGGCAGGATTTAAGGAAGGCATAGTAACCTAATTTACTGAGATGTATATCAGCAAATTTTGCAAATACCCTGATAGCATAAGTAGCTCAACTCAAACATTTCAGCAGATCTTCCAGTTCAATCCCTCGTCGATGCAACGACCTAAAATTTTTGAATATTCTACCTTAGCTACAGATTTCTATTTAAAGTCTAAATTTAGTAATGGTGTCATGCCTCTTACTGTATGAAACTGTATATACTGGGTTTATCAAAGTGTAATGAGAGTCCATTTGTAGACAACCACTTAATAATTTTCTGAAAGACGTCATTTACAATTTCATCAGTTAATTCCTGTTTGTCAGACACGAAAGCTATACTTGTATCATCAGCAAAAAGTAATAGCTCAGAATCATCATGAATATAGAATGGCAAGTGATTGATATATATTAAGAACACCAATTGAACTAAGACCAAACCTTATGGGGTCCCATTTTTGATAACTCCCCAGTTAGGTGAATTAATAGTTTCTTCTGTATCATGTGAACTGCTTATATTAACTTTCTGCACACATCCAGTTAAGTATGATTTAAACCATTTGTGCACTGTTCCACTCATAATCTTATCTAGAAGAATTCCACAATTTACACAATCAAAAGCCATTGAGAGATCACAAAAAATCCCAGCGGGTGATTTCCGTCTATTCCAAGGATTTAATATTTCATCAGTGAAGGTATATGTAGCATTTTAAAATGAATTGCTTTTTTGAAAACTAAACTGACATTTTGTTAGAACTTTATTTGTACTAATATGTGAAGCTACTTGAGAATACATAACTGTTCAAAAATTTTGCATTATACTGTCAGAAGTGAGATAAAGTGGTAGTTTTGGCATCAGATGTATCCCCTTTTTATGAAATGGTTTAACAATAGCACATTTCAATCTATCAGCGAAAATACACTGCTTTAAAGAGCAATTACATATGTGTCAAAGAATCCTATCTATCTCTTGGGAACAAGCTTAATTAATACCATGCCGGAAATGTCATCTATTTCATGTGACCTTTTACTCTTGAGTGAATTTGTTATTTTTCTTATTGCTGAAGGAGAGGTGGGTGGAATAGTAACTATTGAAGTCAACTCTTGATAGTATTCAAACAGAAATCATGAAACATAAGTAAAAATTAAGGGTGACAATCTACTACGACCATGGACACATCAAAACTGAGCAACCTGTAAGAGAAAGCAACCACAGTCAAATATTTTTATCATTGCTTGTGTGATCAGCATGCAGAAGTGGAAGTTTTCCACCAGTTGGTTATAAATTATCATTTACTGTTTACCTTAAAAAGTGACAGGATGTATACTATTAACTTGAAAAATTTTAATTTATGGGTGGAAAAAATCGGATAAGTAATTCCATACCACTCAGAAAACAATCAAACACCTTGTCACATTAATTGGAACCCCTAATTTACAGTACATTTAGTGGTGAAATGTGTAAACTGTACTGAATCATTTTCCAGGAAAAAAACAGGGTCACATCTTAATACTTTAGGGCAAGCTTGGAAACATTATCAAAACATGGCAGGAAACTAATTCTAAGAGACATTCTGCATCATAGTATAGACTTCTGTTAAAGTTCCAAAAACATACGTTTTTGTAAGAGTCAACAAATATGTTGGCTCTTCCTAGGTATATCTCAGGTACAGGACACAAAGATAAAATTAGAGCCCACAAGGAGGTATACCTGCATTCTAATTTCCTACATGCCACGCATGAAAATTAGGATGATGTAATATCTGTACATATCTGACATATACTGTAAGGTGTGTATGTGGATGTAGATGTAGTTGTTATCTTCTCACATCTGGATGATTACTACAAGCTGCATTTATTTGAGCCTTTTTACTTAGTCAGGCTAAATCTTTCTCTACAATAGTTTATATCAGAAAAATTTTAGCAATGCATTACAGTTATTAACTCTAATGCAATTACATACAGAAATATAAAAGAATTACTGTTAATCTTATAACTTAATTCAGCAACCAAGATATCAGAATTACTGTTAGTCTTACCACTTAATTCAGCAACAGATTTCTCTTTTCCACTATAATCCTTTGGCATCAACTCCTTGTTGTACAACTTGTAAAATTCTTCATTCTCAGGCTTATGGAAGAAAAGCTGTAAGACAAGATTAATGTGAATAAAATGCATATCTTTTGTGTCCTTTTAATGTGATATACATTCTTCTACAGTGACTTAGTATTTGCAAAATCAAAATCTTTGTGTATTGTTAGATTATATTAGATTAATACTTGATTCATAAATCAACAATATAGTAATAGGACAGTTTACAACTCACCACAAAGATGTGAGGATGAACTGCTACAAACACATAAAAAAGACACACACATACAACACTTTCAGCTATGAGCCATAGCCTTCTTCAGAAATAGTAACATTCACACAATCACACAACACGGTCACACAGCACAGTCATACAAGCATCTTCTCCAGCTGCCACACTTCGAATCACACTCTGCAGTGTGGGAATAGACATCAGGAATATGAGATTTTGTAATGATGTGGAACATTTCAGTTTAGCAAAAGATAACATTACATGACATACTTACAATGCTGGCCAGCTCTTTACTCAGGAATGGTTTGATAAGCATCATGAGCTTGTCAATAACAGATGTTGTATTGATGACATGTACAGCTTTCATTCTAAGAGGAAAGCCTTCCTGTTGATAAAAGGAAAATAGCAGTATAGTGAAGTATATAACTAAATTCTAAATCACAATCTACAGTTTTAATGGGTATTACAGGATAAAATATCCATCATAGTCTAAATGATAAGAATTTCATTTTTCCCAAATATTTTAGACTTAGGCAAGCACTAAATTTTAAAATTTAACAATTATCTCTGCAGTGGTATTCTAATAAAGTATACTGATGCTGTCACATACCTGAACATAGACAAAAAATTTCCTGACAGTGCTTATTGGTATTCTGGTAATATGCTGAAGAGAAAACCCAGTCTGGTCAAACAGAAAGACATAGCCCTCAGCTGTGGGCTCATCCCTTAAAATTAATTCAAGTCCCAACAGAGCAGCCTTTACAACTTCATCAAAATTAAATTTCGAGGGATCTGTATCCTTCAGACGTGTCAAAATCACAGTGTTTCCTTTCTCATCTTTGTGTGGCAGTTTGCAGGCTTCTCTGTAAAAAGTCACATTACCGTACACAATAAATAATAAATGTAGCTTACATTAACCAAAAAACACCTTTCTTCAATAATGATAGCTTTAATGTTTAGTAATAGCTCGCTTTTAAAAGGATAAAATTCCAGCAACACAAACTATGTTTAATGCCATGTGGTAGGGAATGTCTCCCATAAAACACTGTTATAGCCACTTGTAGCCAGAAGGTGTTTTTCACCCTTTCCCATCAGTTATGTTAATAAACAAAAGGCTTAACAAATCTAAATAATTTAGGTGTAAAAGAAACAAATCAGTGAATAGCAGAGGCATTGATTCGTTGATAGGTACTCAATAAAGAATTAAAACTTTACTAGCCTTTGTATGAACCCATGCCCCTCCCCTCACCTCCATACTTCTCTCTCTCTCTCTCTCTCTCTCTCTCTCTCTCTCTCTCTCTCTCTCTCTCAATCACATTTTGCTGTCTGAACATACAGAGGTGGGAAAACACTTTGGCAGGCACAATGGGGTATGGCGTTGTGATGGGTGGGGTGGGTCGTGGGAGTAAAAATGGTGGAAGCACAAGGAGGGGTTGTGTATGCCTTAGAGGGAGATCAATGATGTTGGACAGGAAATTGGAATGGACAAACAGCAGGTGCAGAGCATAGAAATACAAATACAACATATAGGCACTGGAGCCAGTAAGTTCATGTGATACATGATGAAGAATGCAGAGGAGTGTTTTGGTGAGGGTCAAGGGGACAGAGGAAGGTGACTCTTTAATGAGGTGTGTGGTGCCATGTATTATGGAAGGTTTCAGTCAGAAGAGCTTCTAACGTCCATCACCTCTTTTCGGAATGACTCTAACTGAGCCCTAATATATTCCTGAATCACGGAAATGTTTATTAGTTCACAGTCTATAACGAAGTCATTCCACTGTAGGTGAAGTTGAACTTATCTTATATGCTGGCTGAAGTCCATTGTGTTGTGAGTTGTCTTCGGCATTCACTAAAGAATTTGATTTTACAGGATCTTTTCATAAATTAAAACCATCTCAGTTGATATGGAAACGATTCTATTTCCACTTAAACATTGCACAACCAAGTAATGCAGCAGCAAGCCAACAGAGCTGCTTACAGGTTTCTGGCCACTCGAATACTCTATATAGCAGACTAAATAAACAATGGTTTCTCTCAAACCTCTTTCTACATAACTGCGTAATAAGATTGATGACAAAGTTTTGTAATTCACAATTAAACAATATTCTTTTACATTAAATATGCCAAAATACAGATATTAAAACATTACATTTAAGCTTTGACTATTTATGTCTATGTATGTACTTGTTTCATGAAATTTGTATTTAAATGTGGTACACAAATTCAAAGTCATCCTTTTGACTAGTGTTTACAGTGCTCAAATTATTTACATTATTTGTGTTTTCGAAATGAACACATATTTGTTTTGCCAATAGTGTGTAGGCGTATTATTATTGTGACATGGAATTTTAATGTGTTTCAGTTTGCGGTCAAATTATTTATTAATACGGATTTGTATATGGTTGTCGTAGTTTTGTTAATTTCGAAGATAGTTTCTTAGTACCAAACGGATTATTAATTTTAGTGCATGAAAAATTATCAGTATTTAATTTAGGATCTAGTGATATATAAAACATGGTCTGCCCTAATTTATTTAACCAAAAGGTATATATGAAATCATGTTGTTCAATAGTTTATAACATGTAGCATTATTGTTTTTATACAAATTAGTATCTATATAGGTTCAGCAATTTCCGAAACTAAGTGTAATGCATTTTTAGTGTTTGCAGCTATTATTTACGAAAGTATTAAGAACTGAAAATTACGTAAAAGGTCAGCCAAAGTTATATTTAAATGAACGTACTATTTCTTAAAGGCGTTTTACTAATAGTGTTAATAGAATTTCAAACAGAAGGCAAAAATGTGATATCTCACATGTCCGGTAATGAAGTTTCACTTTAGGTGTCAGATATTTCGTGTTTCTATGTTGGCAACTGATTTTTAGGAGTTTGCAACATAGCAGAAACGTTACACAACAGAAGGTGCAGAGCATAGAAATACAAATACAACATATAGGCACTGGAGCCAGTAAGTTCATGTGATACATGATGAAGAATGCAGAGGAGTGTTTTGGTGAGGGTCAAGGGGACAGAGGAAGGTGACTCTTTAATGAGGTGTGTGGTGCCATGTATTATGGAAGGTTTCAGTCAGAAGAGCTGCAGAGCTAAAGGATGTGTCACAAGCTCCCGTCTATGTACTTCTAAAAGTTGATGTTAGGGGAAAGATCCAAATAGCATGGGTTGTGAAGCAGCCATTGAAGTTGATCACATTGTTTTCAGCTATGTGTTCCATCCCTGTGCTCTCGACTGCAGTGGGAATGACATAGGTTTGATTAGATTAGATTAGATTAGATTAGATTAGATTAGATTAGATTAGATAAGATTAATACTTGTTCCATAGATCATGAATATGACACTTCGTAATGATGTGGAATGTGTCAGGTTAATGAAAGGTGTCTTTACAAATTATTACTTTGTACTAAATGTTACATGACACAATTTATTTTATATTATTTTTTAATATTTTTTTTTCAGATTTACTAATAATTTATATCTAAAAATTCATATATATTGTAGAAGGAGTTGCCATTCATAAATTCTTTTAATTTATTTTTAAATGCTAGTTGGCTACCTGTCAGGCTTTTGATGCTGTTTGGTAGGTGACCAAAGACTTTTGTTGCAGCATAATTCACCCCTTTCTGTGTCAAAGCTAGATTTAAGATTTAACCTTGGATAGTGAAGATCATTCTTTCTCCTAGTGTTGTAGTTAAGTACACTGCTATTGCTTTTGAATTTGGTGGGATTGGTAATAACAAATTTCATTAGTGAATATATATATATACTGTGAAGCTACTGCAAAGATCCCTAGCTCTTCATATAAGGGTTTGCAGGATGACCTTGGATGGGCTCCAGCATTTATTCTCATTACACGATTTGTGAAATGAATACTTTTTGACTGAATGATGAATTACCCCAGAAAATGATGCCATACAAAAGCAGAATGCGAAAATAGGCATAGTAAGCTAATTTAATGAAATGTATATCACCAAAATTTTCAATTACCCTAATAGCATAAGTAGCTGAAAACAAACATTTTAGCAGATCTTCAATGTGTTTTTTTTCCAGTTCAACCCCTCATCATTGCATACATCTAAAAATTTTGAATATTCTACCTTTGCTACAGATTTCTGATCAATTCTATATATATTAATGGTGTCATTCCATTTACTGTATGGAACTGTATGCACTGTGTTTTATTAAAATTTAATGATAATCCATTTGCTGAGAACCACTTAATGATTTTCTGAAAGTCGTCATTTACAATTTTTCAGGTAATTCCTATTTGTCAGGCACAATAGCTATCAGCAAAAAGAACCAGCTCTGCACCTTCATGAATATAGAATGGTAAGTCATTAACATATATTAAGAACAGCAAAGGGCCCAAGACCGAACCTTGCCGCACCCCATTTTTGATTGTTTCCCAGTTTGAAGAATCAGCAGCTTTTTGGATATTATGTGAACAACTTATGTCAACTTTCTGCACTCTTCCTGTTAGGTATGATTTAAACCATTTGTACACTGTCCCATTCATACCACAATACTTTAGTTTATCTAGAAGAATTCCATGATTTACACAATCAAAAGCCTTGGAAAGATCACAAAAAAATCCCAACGGGTGATATCCGGTTATTCAGAGCATTTAATATTTCATTGGTGAAAGTATATATAGAATTTCTGTTAAAAAGCCTTTCTGAAAACCAAACTGACATTTTGTTAGAACTTTATTTTTACTTAAGTGTGAAGCTACTCTAGAATACATTACTTTTTCAAGAATTTTGGATAAAGCTGTCAGAAGCGAGATTGGGCAGTAGTTGTTGACATTAGGCGTATCCCCCCCTTCTTTTTTTTTTTTTTTTTTTTTTTTTTTTTTTTTTTTTTTTTTTTTTTTTTTTTTTTTTTTGCAGTGATTTAACAATAGCATATTTTGATTAGGTTGTTGGTGGAAGACTACTTCAGAAGAGCCTGTAGTAACTTAAACTGAATTTTAAATTTGTAATAAATCTGAAATTCCTATTATGAAGCAAAGGAAAGAGTAAACTGTCCTTAACAAACTTTTTGCTGTAAAGCCCTCAATAACCAGTCTGTGAGTGACTCTATATTATACACATTAATAGACATTAGGAACTGCTGACTATTAAGAAAAAAAGAACATGTTTTGGAACAGAGACTCAGTATTGTGGGTATAAATAATAATGCAGATTTGGTGTCTGTTTCCATTGTAGTGAATAATGTACAGTGCTGGAAGACAGAAGTAAAATTTAGAAGAGAGATAGAGAGAAATGCTTGACTTTTGGGGTTGTTTAAATGAAAATTAGACATGATAAGAGAGTTAATAGTTTCATAATCTGTAGTAGACCATGAAATGTAAGGTAATCATCAATCTAAAGAGTGTTTTGATCACCACTGTACTTAAGTAGTCGTGGTTCTGTTGGAAGTGGTATGCTGCCAAAAATAAGATCCTTAAACATCACCACCTGCTTTGATAAAGTAACAATAAACTTCAGAATTTATATAATGTTCTTCAAACATTTTTGGCTCTTGAGAGACTATAGCATTATTACAGGCAGTCTGTGTGCTATTTTGGGAAATATTCTTAATTAAATGGGTAATGATATTGTTCAAACATGAGTAGTTGAGTGGAAACTATATAAATTTGAATAGTAATATTACATCCGAAAATAAAAAATCAATGCTTACATTACATTCATAGCTGCTTGAAGTTCGGGCACCTTTGGATCTCTGTTGGAAAAAATTTCAGGTGCATGTGTCCTTACTGTGAAGCAGACATCAAGAGCTTGTTTTGCACGTTCAATGCTGTTGTAACAGCTGTGCAGGAAGAGCACCAGTTGATCATCTGCAACACAAAGTATAAATCAATTTTTACATATTTAACTTTTTAATTACTGATGCAAATATAATTTTTGAAACACCAAATTATACCATACATGGTTATTGCATAAATGATACTTGAAAAACCTTACTGCTATTTCATGATTAAACTGAAAGTTTTTATTTATAATATTTTCATTTTTACATATTTTTCCTCATTTAACTTCATGTAAGTTTGTTAACAGGTTGATTTTCACATTTATAAACTATTTTCAAAGTAGAATACAGTAAACATTTGAACCATTTTTAACATCACTAAGTATATTTTTTGTCTTTTGTGGTAAATGTTGCATGCAATAAACATTGGGTCTGTGAACATAAAGTTCCTAATTATTTAGAGACTGGATCAGTATAAAGCAGATTAGTGACATTGTTGTCTATTTTCTTTCCTAGTCTAAATGTCTTCCATAAATGTTGATTTCACTCAAACATAACTAGCTCTTTTTATCATAAATTTTGTATTACTCTGCATAGAAATGAAATATTAAAAAAATCAGAAGTCCCCCATTACACATGATTGTAATATAAACAAATTTTTCACACTCTGATAGAAATTTGTTATCTTGAAGATTCTAGTGTCTTTACTCAAACTGTTGCATATATAACACAATATAAGGCAAAGTAACCACTAACCTATAGCAGAAAAAGTACCAAAAAACTACACGCACACAATTTTTTGAGCATTAATACTTTTCTAAGAAGTACACCCATTCACTCAGTGGTTGTGTGTGTGTGTGTGTGTGTGTGTGTGTGTGTGTGTGAGGGAGAGAGAGAGAGAGAGAGAGAGAGAGAGAGAGAGAGAGAGAGATAGTGTGTGTGTGTGTGTGTGTGTGTGTGTGTGCGTGGGTGTGTGTGTCTTCACCTGGAAGAGGTGGAAGATGAGGCTGCTTCTTAAGCCATTCCCGAAGTGTTTGCAGATCTGCTTCTTTAACTCCACTCATCTTGATTTTGCTGATTTTACTGTTGGATTGTTGAAAAGTTTGTCAGATGCACACCTGCAACTGAAATTGTTATATTACTTTTAATACTAATGTCAAAAGAGACATTAATTATTTTTAAGTTTGGGAAAGTTACATTTTTAAAGTAACTAAGTTACAGTTAAAGCTACTTCCCTGAAAGGTAATTTAGTTACAGTTATAGTTAAAATACACCGAAAGTAACTGTATCAATTGCAAGTAACTTTACAGAAATTTTTACTGTTACTTTTAAAAATAGTAATTGTAACTCATTTGTAAATCTGTAATAAACCTTACCTCATGTAGAAATTAAACAAGCTTTAATGTCAGTTAGTAATTAAATATATTAATACAGACATAATTAATAATAATACACAATAACGCATTATTAAATTGACCACAACATCTCAATTTCAATGTCTGTTCATTTTCACCAAATGTAATTTTTCAAATGTTCCATCTCATGAAAGTTACGTTTCATCTTGTCTGTTGTTCTCATCTCCATGAAAACTGCCAAATGTGTTGTCTACTATATATTCACAGCATCTGTTACACTGAAATGGCAGCAATGAGCAAACATTTCAAACTGTGTATTCACATAGAGAGCTACACTACGACAAGTGAAGAGGAAGAATTACTGATATGAAGCACTGCATTAGTAGTAGGCTACTCGACAAAATAAGCAGACGAAGAAGAAGACTTAATTGTCAAAGGAGGGCGAAATACGTAATATAGAAGATGAGATGGGAATGATACGCTGCTGCACAGAAGTGGCCGTGTTGTCTAAGGCATCATGTATGTATTGGGTGGCCGACCCCTACGGAGTCAAGTCCTCCCTCCGGCATGGGTGTGTTTGTTGTCCTTAGTGTAAGTTAAAGTAATTTGTAAGTCTATGGACTGATGAACATAACAGTTTGGTCCCATTGGTTTACATACATTTGAATTTGACTGACAGGCCATGCGAGCTGGAAGACATTTATTCTTTTTGTAACTTCACCATGATGTTGGCATCAGATTTTGAAATTATAATGAATATTACAGGGCCAGTTGTTTCAAAGAAAGGCACAAAGTTCAGAAACACAACTCCTGTGAAAAGAAGACTAGCTATTAGTATTTGTTTCTCAGGAACAGTACGTTCCTATGAAACCCTTGCATATTCATCCCACATTTCATTACTATTGCCGCAGTTTGTAGAGCTCTGGATAAAGGCTTATGTAAATGTAATTCAGTTGTATTAATAGCACTGAAACATATTTATTTGATCATATATTTATTTATGTTTTCACATTATTACAATTCATCATTTTCAATGAAGGATGCTTGTTTAAAGTAACTCACACTACAAATATATGTGACAAGTGATCTGCTGCTGACAATCCCCTTTTCATGTCCACTTTTAGTACACACTGCTGCCTCCTACATACATTCATTTCTGCTTCATAAAAAGTGCTGTAAAAAGTAAATGTTGTTGTCACTCTTTCATTGGCAGGCAAGTAACGTAACTCTATAACGACTCCTTTTCCAAAATAAGATAACGAATCCTGTTTTTATTGCTGTGGTGTTGATAGATGAGACTTAATTGCTTTATCCACTTCACATATGGCTGGTGCCAAACAATGTAGCAAATTTCTGTAGGGAGTCATACTCCTTTTTAATTATTTTCATGACATCTAACATTTTACAGGCCTCCTCTGCCTCTTATTAAGTGACAAATTTGTAAATGTTGCTTCTCATTTACTCAATTTCATGATGAACACATGGAGAGACAACATGTAACTCTATAGACACAAAGGAAAAACTGAACACTACCGCTGCAAAGGAGCATTTAGTGCGAGCAAGCCAAAGACATTGTTTCTTTACCAACACTGACATGGAATGCAGCTTTTGTGTTGCCAGCATGTTCTAAAAATCGGTACCATAGTCCAGAACTAGCAGCAAGTGACCTTGCAGAACTTGTTTCGAACTCATTAAAACCACACCTCAGCGCCAACAAGTAAGCAAAAATCTAATTGTACATGAATTCTTAAGTTCGCTTTGGAGTTTTAAACGACTTCTTTGTTTTCCCACTGTGAGACAATTTGCACCAAAGGGAATCATTTTTTTCCATCCAACGTCAAACAATCAAATACACTTTTCCAACATACTTTGTTGAAAATACGTAATTTAGAAATAAATGTTGTTTCTTTTTTCTCTTCAATGAAATCAATGTCTGGTATTCTGCAGCCTTGAGATTCTTACCAAAAAATATGTTACATTACTAGCAACAAATAAGTAACTTAGTTACAGTTAAAGTTACTTTAGGGGAAGAATAATGCCTTTACCTCGGAAAAGAACTCTCACTAGTAATGGTGTTACAAGTAATGCATTACTCCCCAACCCTGGTTATTTCGTACTGCAGGTATCATAGTTACATTTTGTTTATATATTGTGCTGCTAGTGTAATAATTTCATAGGTGTAGGCTAATTATAACCCCACAATTCTATTTGCTGCACAGACACATTATACAGGTATATATTTTCAATGGCTATTAGTATCAGTTTTAAATGCAAAATGAGACTTGTTAAAATGTTTATTAGCACATGATTTTCTGTTTTTCATATCTCAGACATGTATGGGTAATGGGAAAATTCACTGTTTTGTATCCTGTATCACTGAAATTATTTAATTGAAATGTATGCCCACTGAATATATTTCTGTAGATTCTTGAGTGACAGACCACAATAGCAAGTAAAAGACAATTATTTCTACCTATTATTGTGGACAAATGGACAAATGTACTTGAAAAATAAGTGATTTGTGTACCATATTACTAAGAATGCAAGTAGTTCACCTGAAGTAATTTCTTTCTGTGTTTCCTGATTTTTCATTATATTTGACAGCAACATTAATATGCTATCATGCCTATTTACTTTTTGATTGATTCTGCCGATGAGCCTAACTTGTGTATTCTAATATAGGAGACCATTGTGGTGTTAACGCTTCAAATCTCCAAGTTTTACAAGTCCGAATTTTCCAGGCTATTACAATTAGTAGTGCAGCTAGAAACGGAATCACCTTTGACATGATAAGACAATTATTGTACCACTAAAATAACTTGTAATTCAATAGGCTAACACTTAATTATTATTTTCTATTCAATCTAGTTTTGTATGTAGCAATTCTGCTAACTCTCTGTTTTATTGACCATACTTTGACCCGGTGTTACAGTGTGTATCTGTTTGTGGCATGGAAAAATGAAAACTGCTTCCAAGGGAAAAACCAGACGTAAAATTCAGATCAAATGATTTTTTTTTTCCTGTATGTATGCTGGAATGTTTTAGGAACCTTACACTTTACATATTACACTGTTGGTTGTCCTATAATAAATTTTATACAACTAGGTTTTAATGTCAAGACTTTCATCAGGCATTACTATCTTCCTACTAAATGTCAGCTATTATATATTAATGCGAAAGTGAATTAATAGTATTTAAGAATTTGAGACACAAACAAGCTCATATATATTTAATGTTATTAGTAGTTGGAGACATCCCAAACAAATTCTGCCTTCACCACCTTTGTGTGATGTGTAGTGTTGACAGAAAACAGACTGACATTTCCTGAGAACACTAGACTTTGCAAGAAAGTGGTGATAGCATTTGTCAGGGGCGACTCCAGCTACAGATAGAAAAAAAAAAAAAAAAAAAAAAAAAAAAAAAAAAAAAAAAAAAAAAAAAAAAAAAAAACTAAATCATAAATATTTGGCACAAATTTTGGCAAAAATCTGTAATTTTGCTTTTACACTGAGTAGCTGGAGTTGATCCAAAGAAAAACTGTTCACCATATATTTCATGCAATGTCCTGTGTTGATGGAAAGCATTGGTTTGTTTCATATTAGAAACAAAAAATATTGTTAAGATGAAATTTTACATATGTTTTAGCTAGAACATTCCTGAAGTAGTCTAGTGTAATAATCAGCTAACCAATAGGGGTAGTAAAACATCAAGAATAAAATAATAACAGCAATAGCATTCGGCTGCCCCACGGTGAGTGCTACTGACATGCAGAAAGTGGTGCTCAGTTGCAGCTGGGTTACTGCTTATTCTTTCTTTGTATTGTCTCCTAATACATACTGTTAAACTGAACATTGTTCTAAACTAACCTGGGAGCACTTTATCAAAGGCACAAAACAAAATGTCACTTTAAAGACATATTCATTTGTAATAGGAAACAAACAAACACTCCCTGTTGACAAAGGGCATCACATGAAATACGTGATGAGTTATTTGTTTGGGCTGACTCAAACTATACCTCTCAAAACTAAAATTGCAGATGACTGCCAAAACACCAAAGAATAATCACCTAACAATGCATGGGAGCGATATTCAGATTGTTTAGGCTAACTTGGGGGACAGGTTCCTTGCACCAAAACAAGAAAAACCTTTTTAGTAAACATGACTATTAAAATAAATACCTTTCCTTAAAAGTTATAAGTACCTGTACATTGTGAAACACAGCACTTCTTCTGCAAGCTCATTACTTTTCATAGTTTGGCAGGAGGCAGTATAGTCCAAAACAAGAAAACTTTCAGTAGCCATGAGCTATAAATTTCATACTTTAAGAGATATTTGCACATGTTCAATACAAGAGATTTGGTTAATAGTATCCTAAATTAACAAGGGCTTGTATTTACTAGATAATTATTTCTTAATTTGGTGCAAGTAAAAGTTCCCAGAGTTTGTACATTTCTTCTTTGTTTGGAAAAAAAAAAAAAAAAAAATATACACTTCTTTACTTTGCAGGTGCTATATAAATATCCAGTATGTTACTATGTATTTCTATCTGAAGTAGACATTTCTTACAAGGTAAATGGAATGTTTTGAGACAACAGATGAAAATACAAATCTAAACCATCTTTCTGATGGCACATCAACATTACAGTTTCATTTTATTGAAATTAGTTGTTCAGATAGATGTGGGATGCCATTCTTATGTGGAGATAAAGAAGCTCGCATGAGATAGAGTTGGGTGGAGAGCTGCAACAAACCAGTCTTCATACTAAAGACCACAACAACAATTGTAACAAATAAAAACATAAACTTTTGCAGACAAATGTATGCTTCTTAGTTCTTACAACTCATTTATTTCAACGAATACATTGCATTGAAATTATTATCAGAGCAAGCACAATTTTAAAATATTGAAGGAGTCATTAAAGTAATCTCATTTTGCATTGAATGTATACAAATTTACTGTGATCCACTTGGTTAAAGATTCACACATGTGATTGTCAGTGTTCAGCAGTAATCAATGAACTTGCATACTTTTTAAGTATTGTACAATGCACCAGATGAGCGTAAAATAAATAGTACAGCCAGAAAAATCTTATTCCAGAGAAGGAGACTTTTCTGATAACCATTGAAAAATTAACTTGCAATGTTTTATTGTGTTATAGAAATTTCCTTCTCAAATCACCTAATCTTCCTAACAATTCATTATAGCTGAACACTGGTGTTGCATGTTTTAAATCTCTACATCTATATAAGATTTAATTCCTGATTAAATAATCTATGAGGAAAATTAAATAATAGTTGGGCCCTAGGAATTAATCTAGGACATAGTTTCAAGAAAAATACATGGCAACAATAAAAATAAAGTTTCAGAGATGAACTAATCAACATACTAATATATCTGTTGTAGTACACACTATGTATTTCAACAGCTATTAGATACAAGGATTAGACTAACCTATCAGAGCTCCTTCTTCAGACACAGCTGGAACAGAACTGTTACCACAGGCTCACCTGCTAAGCAGAGTCCACTCTCCACTTGATATAAGAGATAAGCTTCACACCTCTCAGGAGTGCCTGCTTACCTCCTCCTCTTTAATACTTTGCCTTTGGGTCATTGAGTAAAACTACTATTTACTGGGTACACTTGTCCTTCGTGTGTGTGTGTGTGTGTGTGTGTGTGTGTGTGTGTGTAAAAGAGAGAGGGGGGGGGGGAGGGAGAGAGAGAAAGAGACAGAGAATTTTAATATTGTGTGATATAAATTAATGACTATTCATTGTAATCACCATCAGATGACAAGGTCAGTTATTTTATTTTATAAACTTTAAGTAGTATCATTATAAGAGTCAGTAAGCTTAGCAGTTCCAAAATATATTTCCAAAAGAGACTTTACTCTGTTCTGTAAAACAAAACAAAATTAGGTATACAGATGACTGCAGTCAGTAAAATGGAACACATTCATACAATAAAATAAAGTGTGAAATATTCATAACAGGTTCCTGGTCCTGAAAATTACAGTTTGTTTTTTAATTGCTATGGGTTACCAGTCACTTTGAGAGGAATTTATTTTGAGAAATTTTTTACTTTTAAATATCTTCATGGGTCTATATTTTTCTTATAAAAATTGATAGTGATTACTTAAATTTGCTGGAACATATAATTTTGCAGTTATTTTGTGGAATGATTCATGTACTTCTCTATTACAGAAATTCCAGCTATATAATTAATAGTCAACCATTCAGTGTTAAAATGAGTCACTTTCTTAAGTTACAGAACCAACAAAAGGAATCCCTTAGTACAAACAAGTTTCTTGGAAACCAAAATTCATTATTTCTTACATGCTGAACACCAAAGACAATTATCTCCTGTGGTTCCTTCTTCTGTGTTGTTTATTAGCTTATGAAACCAGCAATAGGATTTCAAACGAATATACTCAGTTACATAAATGTAACTTTTGATGAAAAATTTCATTCTTAACTTATTTTACACAATTTCTACTTTCTTGAGCCACTTATTTCATGGTATGTGGCTGAAATGTATCAGAACTTTCCATTTTTATTTTATTTATCACTGCAGTGCATGGCTTTATACTTGTGTTTTTCTAATTGTAGGCTCCAGTGTGTACACAAGATTCAGTGTATGGATTCTTTATCTTGGTTTATCTTTCTTGATTGCAGATAACTGTACTTGAGTGTTATGTTTTTCTATTTCAGAGATTACATGATAAATGACTTATCTTCAACCATAATAACAGTTATTATGCTGCTGTTTACTTGAAACACAGCTGTAAGAGAGAAACCAGAGATGAAAGTGATATAAAGTTCTTATCACTAGGCCATTGAATCTTTAGACATGTCAAATGAATCTCAGATCCCAGATTAGGTTTAACAATTATCAGTCTATTTATGTAAAAACTAGGAAGAAATGTGAATAATTTTTAGTAATTTCAATCTTATATGCACCATAATTATGGTTTCTGTCTGATATTACATGCAGTTCAGAGTAGTTGTTTAACATTCCATTTACACAAAGTTCATTAAATGATACACTTACATAATTTGACAGAGAAAAAGAATGAATTAGAAATAATGGATAAAACTATTCACAAATATTTTCAAAATTTGGTAATTACCATGACTTTTTTTTACCTAATAAAGTTATTTAATATCACATTTTGTTGAATTCCAACCTGGATATTCCACCTATTAAACAAACAATAACTTACGATTGAAAGGATGAAGCTTCCATGCCTGTTTTATAACCAGTTAAATCAAGTAACTGTTATGTTTTTAGTAAGAAGTTTGATTTGTCAATAGCAAAAGGTAGACTTACATTGAATTTGGTAGTTTTTTTTTTTTTTTTTTTTTTTTTTTTTTTTTTTTTTTTTTTTTTTTTTTGGTAAGACAATGTCAACTGTTTCATTTATAGATTAGCTTGCCACATAAACCCACTTTGTGTGTGAAACAATTGCATTTTTCTTGGTTCATCTTTCTTAAATTCAGATAACTGTGGTTCAGTGTGATATATTTTATTTCATTTTACAACCTACAGTAGCATTTAGTAAAGCACTCTTGTTTTAAGGCACAGCTGTAGCAAAGAAACTAGAGATTAAATTGGTGTAAAGTTGTAATCACTAGGCTGTTAATGTCTGCAGTACCAATAATATGAAACATTTCAAATTAATCTCTTTAATCCCAGACAAATTTATAACATTTACCAATTATATTACAGTAAACAGGTGACTAGTGTGACTCATTGATCTCAGTTAACTGGTTTATAAGGTTTACTAGATGACAATTTATACAGTGTATACTTCAGAATAGCTGCTTCCATGACACCAAGCATGGAAAATGTAGTAGGTGGACGAACCAAGTAAATGGTCTTACCCAGGGCAGTGTATTAGCTCTTCTGCTATTTAGCATATACACAAATGACCGGTCAACAAAACCTGATGTGAGACAGTTCATATACGCTGATGACATGGCTGTGGCCACCCAAGGTAGCACTTTCAATGAAGTGGAGGAGAAGTTACCCAGAACCCTCAAAATATTAGGTAATTAATATCACCAAAATCACCTGAAACCCAACCTGCCTAGGACACAAGTCTGCAGTTTCCATCTGAGGAACAAAGAAGCCAAAAGAGAACTGCCTGTGAGCTGGAAGGGGCAAGAGCCAGAGCACTAAATAGAACTCTGCCATTCAAACAACACTGTTTGGACACTAAAATATAGGATCAGCACTAGGAACAACATCATTCATTAACTTACCCAGTGGTGAGCACAGGCTCATTGACAATACACAAAAACACACACAATACAAAGATTCAAGCTTTCACAACCGTTAAACACACCAAGGCAGATATTTGTAAAAAGCAAAGAAGTTGGACAGAGATGCCAGTTGAGGCAGAGGCTCTGTCCAGAGAACAGAGGCAAAGTTATTATAGAATGGTGGGTGGGAATTTGAATTTAGTGGAGGTTGAGATCAGGTGGGCAACGGGAAGAGAGAATATGCCAAAGGGCAAGTTCCCATCTGCGGAGTTCTGAAAGATTGGTGTCGGTGGGAAGTATCCAGATAATCCGGATGGTGTAACACTGTGCCAAGATGTGCTGGCCATGCACCATGGCATGCTTAGTCACAGGGTGATCCGTGATCCTCATTACCAACAAACACTGTTTGCTTGTGTCCGTTCATGTGAATTGACAGTTTGTTGCTGGTCATTCCCACATAGAACACTTCACAGTGCAGGCATGTAAGTTGGTAAATCACTTAGGTGCTATCACAAGTGGCTATGCCCTTAATCATGTACACCTTATGGGTTACAGGACTAGAGTAAGTGGTGGTGGGATGGTGCATAGGGCAGGTTTTACAACAGTGGCAGTTACATGGGTATGAGCCGGAGATGGTGGTTTGGGGATTTAATAGTGATGAACTAGGAGGTTACGAAGGTTAGGTGGGTGGTGGAAAGACACTCTTGGTGGAGTGGGAAGGATGTCATGAAGAATGGATCTCATTTCGGGGCAGGATTTAAGGAAGTCGTGTCCTTGCTGTAGAGCCACATTCAGAGTCCACTCCAGTCCCGGAAAGTATCTGGTGACAAGAGGGCCACTTCTGGGGTTCTTCTGTGGAAGGTTCTGAATTTCAGGGGGATGAGGAAGTGGCTCTGGGTATTTGTTTCTGTACCAGTTCAGGAGGATAGCTGCAGGATATGAAAGCTGTTATAATTTGCCTCACAAGGACTGAGTGAACCCCACTTGCCAACAGCACAAGACAGATTTGGATGGTAACTCATCCAAGGGCTAGCCAAGCCCGACAACGCTTAACTTCAGTGATCTAATGGAAACTGGTGTATCTACTGCAGCACGGCCGTTGGCTGTTTGCTATGCAGGCAGTGCATAATCATCAACCAGTCTTTTCAATAGGCAAGATTGGGAGAAGAGGGAGACCAAGGCAACAATGCAGTCCACTGGGCAATGGAGAAGTCTTGAACATAATGTGCCTAGTGTGGATATGCATTACCCTGTCACAAAAGTGACTGTCGGCAAGCTCAGAATGCATGGCAGAGAACAGGCTCCAACACTTCAGAGATGCAACAGTTGATGATTAATACATTAGCAGTGCATACTAGCGGGAAAAGAGGGATGAGGTGTGGGAGTGTAATCCAGTTCCACCCCTAACCATAATACCAACTGCATGACGTGTTCAACATGTTTCATCAGTGCGTCTCCAAATCCCAAGTCTGCCTACATCAACACAATGATCGGATTTAGAGCCTGGAGATTCCATGATGAGAGAAGCTGTTAAACTTTTGCTTGGAGGAGTTTTCAATCAAGGACATTATAATGTGAACTTTTAATAGAATTGCAATTTATATACTGTATTTCATTCCAAAGGAGTGTATAGAGAGTCACCAGGTTATAGAAACAAAATCATAGATGTTAGCCCTGTAAGTCACGAGGGAGACAACATCACTGAGGAAGAGGTATTTCAGACATTAGCTCCTGTCTGCCCCGTCAATCGCACCCAACGTGAAGAATGGCATCACTCTGTTATGACTTACACTGCAGCTGCCAAACAGCAGCCCATGAACCTGCCGCTGCGACCACAACCAACTCCCCCGGTAACTATGACACCCCGCAGAAGATCAGACGTCTGGAGGACAGAAGACAATACACCACTGTGTTTCCACTGTGGGCGCCCTGGACATGTCGTACACTACTGCACAGAGAGGAGGTGAATATTCGACGATTATTTTGCCACAAGATGTCAGCCGTCGGAGCATTTCTATTCCAGGCAGTCACCTGCTGATGAATTCAGTCGACCTATCGGAAGAAGCCTATCGCGTACGCTGGACTAGGTCACTCCCCGACACGCCGCTGCCGTTCACCGTCGCCTTACAAGGTACCAGCCACTCCCCTAGCCACCGCGCCCAGGAAAACTAAGCCAGGTGACCATCTATGAAAGTGAGGCTGCCGCAGATGAAAATCCTCCATGGACGACAGTCGCTAAGATGTTGGAGAATCTCATTGACGTCATAATCAACGGCCATCCTGTCCGGGCACTGGTTGATTCAGGACCTTCTTTCTCTGTACTGTTGGATAATTACTGCCACACACTAAAGAAGGCAATGTTCTGTGTGATACGGGGGCAACTGTGCTGAATGTTGCAAATGGAAAGTACGCCCAGCCAGCAGGAACTTGTGTCGCAAGAATAACCATCAACAACAGGACCCAGCTGTTTGAATTTGTCGTTTTAACAGAATGTAGTCATAATGCCATCCTCAGATGCAACTTCCTTCAAGCATCTGAAGCTATCAATGACTGTGGAAGATCTGAGCTGCAAATTGAGGAAGTCGTTCCGACGGATACACATAATACAGAATTTTCTGGGAAGTTATTTGTTGTGTATATTTACTTAGGTTCAGCTAGTCAGTTCAGTTTATTCATCCGCAGTGTAAATCCACCTCTCACTGCTTTTGTTTTGATTGTTCTCGCGGTTGGTAATCCTACACTTCAGTTGCTCAGTAACCGACAGCCAGTGTACACGCGACACCGGCAGCAGCTCTACATTGTAAGATAATCGGCTTCTTAATTGAAGCAATGTATTTTCATTTCGTGTGTGCTTTCTTTTACAGTTCTTAAATCTTTAGTGTGCTCGCATGTTTATTCAATAAGAATCACATTTAGTTGTCAGTTCAGTTGTTATTTTGATTTATTAGCTTGCGTATGTATTTTTCAGATTCTCTGTTAATAAACAGTTTAGTGTTAGGTTCATATTTTTCGAAGCTCACTGTTTATCAAACTTCTGTGTACCCAGACGTACTTACTTGGAAGATACATAAGTTTTTAGAATGGCTAGGAACTGTGACTGCTGCGAACAGATGGAGGCAGAGTTGATGACTCTTCGCTTGCAGCTTTAGGCGGCATTGGCTTTGCTGGCAACGCTTGAGACTGCGGTGGGTGGGCACCAGCCCGCTCACTGCCCGCGAGGCGGTCGCCTCCCAATCCGTAGTGGATTGGGAGGTCTCCTCAGCGCGTGTCAGGCGTCGTAAGACTTCCCAGGGGACCGAAGTGGAGGCTTTCCCAGTTAGCCTTGCCAACAGATTCGAAGCACTGTCTGTGGCAGAGGATGTTCCTGACGCAGATGATGTCGCTTGTCCTGTACTCACCCCCCTGCCTTCAAGATCCGGGCACTCACAGAGGGTGGGTGTATTAGTAGTTGGGAGCTCCAACATTAGGTGGGTGATGGAGCCCCTTAGGAAAATAGCTGCTAGGGAGGGGAAGAAGTCCAATGTGCACTCCATATGCATACTGGGGGGGAGTCATTCCAGATGTGGAATGGGTCCTTCGGGATACCATGAAGAGCATAGGGTGCAGCCAGCTGCAGGTGGTGGCTCATGTCAGGACCAATGATGTGTGTCGCTTTGGATCAGAAGAGATCCTCTCTGGTCTTGAGCGGCTATCAGAAGTGGTAAAGACTGCCAGTCTTGCTTCCAAGATGAAAGCGGAGCTCACCATCTGCAGCATTGTCAACAGGACTGACTGTGGACCTTTGGTTCAGAGCCGAGTGGAGGGTCTGAATCAGAAACTGAGATGGTTCTGCGACCCTGTGGGCTGCAGATTCCTCGAATCATGCCAAAGGGTGGTGGGTATTTGGGTTCTGCTAAATAGGTCAGGAGTCCACTATACTCAGGAAGCAGCTACACAGGTAGCGAGGGTGGTGTGGCATGGACTGGACGGTTTTTTAGGTTAGACGGCCTCGGGAATAAACAAAATGGGTTTCAATCTCAAAGGGGGCAGGTCAGACATAGGAAGAAAGCAGATCTAGAAACCATTGGTATAATAGTTGTAATTGTCGTAGCTGTATTGGGAAAGTTCCAGAGCTCCAAGCGCTGATAGAAAGTACCGAGGCACAAATCGTTCTGAAAGCTGCCTGCCCCCTGAGACAAGTTCGGCCAAAATTTTTTTCAAAGGGCCAAATGGTCTTCAGAAAGGATAGAATAAATAAAAAAGGGGATGGCGTGTTTATTGCTGTTACAAACGGTTTATCCTTCAGCGAAATTTAGGCAGCTACTTCCTGTGAGCTGGTCTGGGTAGAGGCTATACCTGACAACCGGAATAAATTAATAATTGGATCTTTTTATCGCCCCCTAGACTCAGACGATGCTGTTGCCGAAATGTTCAAAGAAAGCTAGAATCACATTTCAAATAGATATCCAAAGCATACTGTTATAATCAGTGGCGACTTTAATTTACCCTCGATATGTTGGCATAATTACATATTCAAAACTGGCGGCAAATATAAAACATCGTCCGAACTAGTTCTGAATGCTTTTTCTGAAAACTACTTCGAATAGTTAGTTCATGAACCCACTAGAATAGTAAGTGTTTGCGAAAATACCCTTGATCTCCTAGCAACAAATAATCCTGAGCTAGTTAAGAGCATCAAAACAGATACAGAGGTTAGCGAACATCGAGTTGTAGTAGCGAGACTGAATGTCGAAATTCCCAAATGCACCAAAAATAAACGAAAAATATATCTATTCAATAAAGCAGAAAAAAAAATTCACTTCACGCTTTCCTGAGTGATAGTCTCCAGTCTTTCAAAACTAAAAATGCCGAGTGTAGATCAGTTGTCGCTTACTTTCAAAGACATAATATCAGTAGCAATCGAGAGATTTATACCAAATAAATTAATAAAAGAGGGGGCTGACCCCCTGTGGTACACAAAACAGGTCAGATCACTGTTGCAGAAACAAATAAAAAAGCATGCAAAATTTAAAAACACACAGAATCCACAAGACTGGCAATCTTTTACAGAAACTCGCAACCTAGCGCGGACTTCAATGCGAGAAGCCTATAGTAGTTACCACAACGAAATCCTGTCTCGTAATCTTGTAGAAAATCCAAAGAAATTCTGGTCATATGTGAAGTACACTAGCGGCAAAACACAAACAATACCTTCACTATACGATAGCAATGGTAATACTACCGATGACAGTACTGCTAAGGCAGAATTACTAAACACAGCTTTCCGAAATTTGTTCACGAAAGAAGACGAAGTGAACACTCCAGTATTCAATCCAAGAACAGCTTCCAGCATGCAAAACTTAGAAGTAGATGTTCCTGGAGTAGTAAAACAACTTAAGTCACTAAACAAAAACAAATCGTCCGGGCCAGATTGTATACAAACTAGATTCCTCTCAGAGTATGCTGATGCAATAGCTCCATACTTAGCTATAATTTACGACCGATCACTCAGCGAAAGATCCGTACCCAAAGATTGGAAAGTTGCCTAAGTTACTCCAATATTCAAGAAAGGCAATAGGAGTGATCCCCAAAATTACAGGCCAATCTCATTGACGTCGATTTGCAGTAGGACTTTGGAACATATACTTTGTTCGAATATTATGAACTACCTCGAAGAGAATGACCTATTAACCAGTAGTCAACACAGATTCAGAAAGAATCACTCTTGCAAAACACAGCTTGCCCTTTATTCATATGAAGTGCTAAGTGCCATCAACAAGGGATCTCAAATCGATTCCATATTTCTGGATTTCCGGAAGGCTTTCGACACTTTACCCCACAAGTGGCTTCTTATGAAATTGTGTGCTTATGGAATATCTTCCCAATTGTGCAAATGGATTCATGATTTCCTATCAGAAAGGACACAGTTCGTTGTAATTGACCACTAAAAGAAATCCGCTAAATTTCAGTTACGCGATAAATCAGTCAAACCTTAAGGTATACTTAGGAGTTACAATTACAAACAACTTTGACTGGAGAGAACACATAGAAAATATTGTGGGGAAGGTGAACCAAAGGTTACGTTTCATTGGCAGAACGCTTCGAAGATGCACCAGCTCCACCAAAGCGACTGCCTACATCACACTTGTGCGTCCTCTCCTGGAGTACTGTTGCCCCTTGTGCGACCCTCACCAGATGGGACTGGCGGAAGATATAGAGACGGTTCAGAGAAGAGCAGCTCATTTTGTTTTATCACGTTATGGGGGGGAAAGGGCCACAGAAATGTTGCATGAATTGGGGTGGAAATCATTAAAATGAAGACGTTATTCATTGTGACGTGATCTGTTTGCGAAGTTTCAGTCATCGACTTTTACTTCTGAATGTGAAAATATTTTGCTAGCGCCCACCTACTTAGGGAGACATGACCATCTCAATAAAATAAGAGAAATCAGATCAAAAACAGAACGATTTAGGTGTTCATTCTTCCCGTGCGCTGTTAGAGAATGGTACGTTAGAGAGAAGTTATGAAAGTGGTTAATGAACCCTCTGCCAGGCACTTAAATGTGATTTGTAGAATATCTATGTAGATGTAGACGTTGTTGACAATGTGACGATACCGCCGTTGACAATGAGAAGAGTTGCAGTCACAAACGCAGATGACCGGTTAAACTGTGAAGTTCTTGTTGATAGTAAAAAGTTTATCAGGCTCACAAAAGAAATTTACATACCAGCGGCTATCATAAGCATTACCAGTGGTCAAGGAGAGATTTGGATCACAAATTGTCACTAGCAGTCACAACTTATCCCCAAGGGAAAGTGTATCGGGACAGCTGAACCAATCCAGGATGGTGAGCTCAATGTCATCAAAGAAGACCCATGCCCTGCTGTTAGTCCAGACAACATGCTGGAGGAAACAAATGTGGAACTGCCAATAGGGCCTGGACTGACCAAGGAACAACACCAGTAGGTGTTATGTATACTATGCCAATTTTCGGGTGCATTCACACCTCAGTAGGGGAAAAATTCAGATGAAACGGCCCACGATAAAGCACCGTATCAATACTGGAGATGATCTACCAATTAGTCAGCGTTTGTATAGAGTGTCACCAGCTGAAAGACGGATAATTTGGGAGGAAGTGGAGAAGATGTTGCGAGATGACATTATTCAACAGTCGTAGAGTCGTTGGTCGTCTCTGGTGGTCCTCGTAAAGAAGAAGGATGGCACGTGGCGATTCTGTGTCGACTATCGGCAGCTGAACAGAATCACAAAGAAAGATGTCTACCCACTGCCGCACATTGACGACACCTTAGACTACTTGAAAGGAGCTATATACTTCTCAACTATGGACATGCAGACAGATTACTAGCAAATTGAGGTTGATAAAGCTGACAGGGAGAAGACGGCTTTTATTACACCTGACGGCCTCTATGAATTTAAAGTAGTGCCATTTGGATTATGTAATGCTCCAGCCACATTCGAATGCATGATGGACAACTTGCTTCAACACCTTAAGTGGACGACGTGTCTATGCTATTTAGATGACATTGTCATTTTCTCGAAAACATTTGAAGAACATCTGAGTCGCATGTCAACTGTGTTGAAGAGTGTTCAGACTGCAGGACTCTGCCTCAATCCAAAGAAGTGCCTCTTCGTTGCCAAAGAGATAAAAATCCTGGGGCACCTAGTCAATGGAGATGGTGTCCGTCCTGATCCAGATAAAGTAAAGGCAGTCACAGAATTTCCAACTCTTCAGCACATTTGTGATGTGAGACGTTTTCTCAGGCTGTGCTCATACTACCGACGTTTCATAAAAGAATTTTGTATCAAGGCACATTCATTGCAAGAACTTCTTCAGGAAGACGCCAAGTTTTACTGGGATGAGACAAAAGAAAGAGCATTCTGGGCACTTAAGGAGGCTCTAACTTCTGCACCAGTTCTAGCCTTATACGACGAGAATGTGGAAATTGAACGTCACACAGACACCCATGGTTATGGGATTCGTGCAGTGCTTCTACAAGTACAGGAAGGTGCTGTAAAGGTGATAGCCTATGCATCAAGAGATCTCTCAAAGTTCGAGATAAACTACTCTACAACTGAGAAAGTATGTCTTGCAGTTATCTGGGCTATCAACAAGTTCTGGCCCTATTTATTCAGCAAACCATTCACCGTCGTGGCAGACTAACATTCTTTGTGTTGTCTGACTAGCTTGAAGGATCCATCAGGTCGATAGCAAGATGGACACTAAGACTCCAAGAGTACGATGTCTCAGTGGTATTCAAGAACAAGCGCAAACACAAGGATGCCAACTGCCTTTCAAGGAATCCATTAGCGGAACACAACAGCATGAATGAAATTTCAGCCCTCACTGAATTAGATGACATTACAGCTGAACAGAGAGAAGATCCAGCACTATTAAAAATGATAGAGACCTTGGAGAATAGAGAACTGACCAATGGAGAGTTCCAACTTATAAATGGAACACTGTATAAGAGCAACTACGATTCACTGGGCCCCAAATGGCCTCTGGTCGTTTGAGCTCATCTCCAGACAGCTATTCTGAAATATTTCCACGATGCTGCAATATCCGGTCATCTGGGATTTGTGAACATCCTAGACAGAATCAGACACAGGTACTACTGGAAAGGTCTCTACTGATCTGTCAAGCACTATGTGAGTCACTGTAAGAGTGCGAGCGATGGAAGCATGTGCCGCAATTACATCCATGGCATCTCGTACCGATTCTGCCGGCAGCAGCTCCATTCCACCGACTTGGGATCAATCTTTTAGGAAGGTTCCCGAAGTCGACAACTGGTAATCGATGGATAATAGTCTGCACTGACTACCTCACATGCTACGCTGTCACCAAACCTGTGCCGACTGCAGAAGCTCCAGAGATTGCAAAATTTCTTGTAGAAGACATTATTTTGAAGCATGGAGCACCACGTGTCATGATATCTGATCGTGGAAAAGTATTCCAGTCAAAATTACTATCAGAGGTAATGTCACGGTGCAACATTGTCCACAGAATGACAACTGCATACCACCCTCAAACAAATGGTCTTACAGAACATTTTAATAAGACGTTAGCTGACATACTGTCGATGTATGTCGATGTTGAGCAGAAGGATTGGGATACAATTCTGCCAGTCATGAAATTTGCTTACAATACCACAAGACAAGACACTACAGGCTTCACTCCGTTTTTCCTGCTCCATGGCAGTGAATCTGAGACAACAATGGATATGCTGTTCCCATTCCAACCGGACGACACTCCAGATGACTATGTTAAACAGCTCATCACCAGGGTCGAAGAAGCCATACAGCTGGCTCGCATACGGACACTGGACGCCCAGGAGAAGGACCGGCAGCGGTATAACGACATGCATAGACCTGTTGTGTACAGCCCTGGAGATCTGGTATGGATTTTTACCCCTGTATGGAAGGTTGGACTCTCAGAAAAGTTATTGAAGCGATGCTTTGGTCCATATCGTGTCATATGCCGCTTGTCAGACGTCACATACAAAGTTGAGGATTACGAGCCGTTGTCGAAATGACAAAAACGAAGAGACATTGTTCATGTCCTGCACATGAAGCCTTACTACGATCCTCAAGAACAGGTAGGCAACAATGGCTTCTTGTTCAAGGACTCTAAGGACGGTAATGTTAATGATGAAGCCACAAGAGGAACGTCTGTTGTCGATAACCGTGGAGAAGGGAAGGATTCCCTTGAACTGCCATACAGAAGACCCATGACAAGGTCAAGATCCAGGACATTGGAGC
This sequence comes from Locusta migratoria, assembly GCA_026315105.1. Classification (NCBI taxonomy): domain Eukaryota; kingdom Metazoa; phylum Arthropoda; class Insecta; order Orthoptera; family Acrididae; genus Locusta; species Locusta migratoria. The sequence goes on from CM048751.1 coordinate 195,414,241, forward strand.
TGGCTCCACAGGGAACATAACAGCGGGTCGCTGTTTTTCCAGGAGAGGGAGAAATGCCGCGAGAGACCACATACACCGACTGCCGGCGTGGCGCAGGGGATAGCGTCACGGACTGCGGTACTGAAGGTCCCCGGTTCAATCCCACCCACTGGAAGAAATTTATTTCTTTGTAATTAACAATTCCGGAATGTTCTATATCTTTCTTATGTTCACTTGTAAATTCTACTTGTTTCTTATGTTAACTGTTCTTCTAATTTCTGGTAAATTCTGTCGGTGTATAAGTAGCAGAGCACTCTGCCTGAGAGGCAGTTAGTGCTGCGTATATGTTGAGTTCGTAATAAACCAGATTTCAGCTATTTAATGAAAAATCTACCATTTTTGTACTTTAATTTATGAAGAATTCTGAGAAGATCATACTGGAAAATTTTCACACTAAAGTGAAATGTAATTCAACACTGCATGGTAGAAAATATGTGCTAAGATCTTTGGTGGTAAAATATTCCAATGTTGAATGTGAAACTCTTAAAAATATTGTTTGTGAGACTGCACTTTGTTTTTGTGTTTGATTACAAACCAGAATTTAACATCAGACTATTCTTCTTTCAAATTAGCATGTTAGTTATTTTGATTTGATGGTGCCAGAATTTTATGACTGATTTAGTGGATTTGATATATGCCTGCCTTATCTCGGGTATACAGTGTTTATGGTGGTTTTGTGGAAAAGTTCAAACATCAAAATTGATTGTGTTGTCATGTGAACGATGTCAGAGGTGATGAGATACATTAGCAGATATCATTAGATAGTATATTGAAAATACATATTTGACAGTGTAACTTTTCTGCTATGTTGCACACTCCTAAAAATCAGTTGCCAACATAGAAACACGAAATATCTGACACCTAAAGTAAAACTTCATTACCGGACATGTAAAATATCACATTTTCGCCTTCTGTTTGAAATTCTATTAACACTATTAGTAAAACGCTTTTAAGAAATAGTATGTTGATTTAAATATAACTTTGGCTGACCTTTTACGTAATTTTTAGTTTTTAATACTTTCGTAAATAATAGCTGCACACACTAAAAATGCATTACACTTAGTTTCAGAAATTGCTGAACCTATATAGATACCAATTTGTATAAAAACAACAATACTACATGTTATAACTATTGCACAACATGATTTCATATATACCTTTTGTTTAAATAAATTAGGGCAGACCATGTTTTATATATCACTGGATCCTAAATTAAATACTGATAATTTTTCATGCACTAAAATTAATAATCCGTTTGGTACTAATAAACTATCTTCGAAATTAACAAAACTACGACAACCATATACAAATCAGTATTAATAAATAATTTGACCGCAAACTGAAACACATTAAAATTCCATTTCACAATAATAGTAAGCCTACACAATATTGGCAAAACAAATATGTGTGCACTTTGAAAACACACATAATGTAAATAATTTGAGCACAGTAAACACTAGTCAAAAGAATGACTTTAAATTTGTGTACCACATTTAAATACAAATTTCATGAAACAAGTACATACATTGAGATAAATAGTAATGTTTTAATTTCTGTATTTTGGCATATTTAATGTAAAAGAATATTGTTTAATTGTGAATTACAAAACTTTGTCATCAATCTTATTACGCAGTTACGTAGAAAGATGTTTGAGAGAAACCATGTTTAGTTTAGTCTTTTGGGAGTCTTCTAGCAGCCACAAACCTGTAAGCAGCTCTGTTGGCTTGCTGCTTCATTTTTTGATTGTGCAACAATGTGATTGATTTAAACGTTGTTTAAGTGGAAATAAAATCGTTTCCATATCAATTGACATGTTTCTAATTTACGAAAAGATCCTGTAACATCAAATCTTTTAGTGAATGCCGAAGACAGCTCACAACGCAATGGACCTCAGCCAGCATATACGGTAAGTTCAACTTCACCTACAGTGGAATGACTTTGTTATAGACTGTGAACCAATAAACTTTTCGTGATTCAGGAAAATATTAGGGCTCAGTTTGAGTCATTCCGAAAAGGGGTGACGGCCGTTAGCACAGGAAAGGACAGTCTTAATTTTGTTTTCTAATTTGATGAACTGACTAACATGAAATACCAGAGTAAACAATTTTTAGCAAAGTGACAGGCTATAATCTCTGGTGAAGTGAAATTTCGTCTTCATATAATAGAAACTTAACTTACATAAATTTAATGGATATTAATTATCACTTTACTTAGAAGGAATTATTTAATTGACTATTTAAAAAAAAATTATCCCACCTGTTGACCATCGATCAGCACTACATTAGAATTTAGTGAAATAAGAACTTTAATTGTTGACATAGCAACAGGTAAATGGAGAGGAAGAGAAAAACAGCCAACATTGCAACATGACAATGTGTGACCAAATGTGCTTCTTTGTTGTCCCTCAAATTGCATTTCTGGCTTCACTTTCCTTTTCTTCCAAGCTCTTATGATTTCAAGTATTAAAATTACCAATTAAATGAAGTAATTGTTCTTTCTTGGTAAGAAGCATTGCTACCTAAAGGAAAAGGAAGACACATGTTGAATCTTGTAGTTAGATTTAAGACACTGTAAACTTCTTTCAGATATTTTTTTATTGTAGAAACACTAGATGTGTTCTTACATGGTTACATATAGATTTTCGCTTTAATTACAATTTTTAGTTCTTTGACAAGAGGTAGAAAATAAATAATGAATTAATAGCTCACTACATGAATGAAAATATATTTTACTGCAGGTTTAACAGTACAGACATTTCATTTTTTGGTTTTTGCAAATGTTAAACACAGCCCTTCCGAATATGGGATCCTGTTGATTCTGTGATTTTTCACAAGTACATGTACCAGATTTGCTCCAGAATAAAGATGTACTTGGTTGTAGGCTTGTACTTCATGTTGCATAGCTTTTTCAATCAATGTCCAACTTTTTAAATGACCCATCTGCACCAAACAAATCTACCTTTGTCTTCAGTTTGCCTTGTCTCTTGCTCTCATCTACTCTCCATTTAGCTTCTTCTGTCACATAACTACTCCCAATCCTAAGTATCAACTGCTGCAAATCATCTGCAACATATTTTACAGTTTGGAATAGCTGTAATCAAGTTACTGACTGATTAAATCCTATAATCCACTTAAAACAATAATTATATAAAAACAAAGCTTATAAATTACTGCCATATTCAGAAAAATTATTAATCCATCTTGGCTTGGCTAAACTGTGAAAGAATCTATGGAAAGTGTATATTGTTGAAACGTGAGACCTCTACAAAAATGCACAGTTTAGATTCTGTGTTAGAGTGTAGGTCTCCTTTCTCTGACAGGTTGGGAACATTCAAGTCACCAAGGTGATGGATATTTGAAAGACATGTCAAGGAACTCCCAGTCAATCTTGGTACATTACTACCAACATCAAATTATTACTATTATTATTTTAATTCAGAGAACTTCAGTAAACTTAATCCAATTAACATATTTACCTGTCCTGGCAGTTTCTTTCGCTCTGTATCTGTGTTATTCTTTGTCTACAAACTGGACTTTTTAGCATACACATACAGTGACAGGCACAAGGGGCAGGGTAAGGGTGGTACACTCCCCCCCCCCTCACATGCACACACACACACACACACACACACACACACACACACACACACACAAACACAAAATAAAGAAATAAAAATTACAATAATGATAAATTATTTTTCCAAAGAAATAGATTGGCTAGCCAGTACTTACCCTTTTGCTATACTGCTGATAGTTACACACAGAAAAAGGAGGAAAATAACAAGCTTTCAGAACTGTGTTCCTTCTTCAGGTGGAGAGAAGGGAGAGAAAGTAGAAAGAAGGAACTGGAAAGGAAGGGAAAGGTAATTTACGACCTAGGTCATGAGGATGGTGTTAGAGGATTGTGGAAGTCAGAGATAGTATTATTCATTATTAGGTATAGTATTTTAGGAATTTCATTTATAGCTGTAAAATTTTCATTTATATCATTTTCAGTGTTTTTATGCAGTATAGTATAAATGAAGGTTACATAGCCAAAAAAAAAAAAAAAAAAAAAAAAAAAAAAAAAAAAAAAAAAAAAAAAAAAAAATGCAACAATGGCAGTATAAAGAAAACTGTTTTAATCTGAGCTCCACCAATGATAAAGAGCACCAGCCAGCACTCTGTGTGCATCATATTAAGATTATTGATGGTTCACCCACTTCATGCAGACAAATACACTTTCATATTATCACCTCACTGCAGCTAAGGCAGAGTTTGATATTATGCTGCATGAAGGCATCATTATACCATCAAGTAGCCCATGGTCCTCTGCATTGCATCATGTGTCTAAACATTTTCTTCCAAGACTGTATCACCTAATCCCACACCATGCCACACAGGAAAAGCAGTTTAAATCATGATTGTCTACAGCACTTTCCATCCTCTGCCATAACATGCCTATTTCAAAGCAGCAAAGAGAGATTGTTTGGAGGGGTGGGGGTGGGGTATACCATAATTGAAAGGTCATATTCTAAGCATCTAAACATATGACTGAGACTCTTCTCATTGTGTCACTTGACTTATGAGAAGTTTATAAAGACTTAATTGCAATACAATTTGACATAGTCTATGGGAAGGCACTTCAATTTCTTGGTGTTATCTTCCCTGATGCATCACATGACTTTTGTAATGTTATACTTTGTGCAGTGGCATATTGAGGGGTGGGGGGGAGGGAGCTGTCGTTCTGCAGCCCCCACCAGACCATGATCCTGGATACGTCCTTGACTTTGTGCAACACTTGTAATCACATACCTTCTAAGTCTTGTAGTCAAACAACATGACACTCACTTTTCCTTGACTTACAGTCACACAAGTAGGTCTTCTGATGACATGCTGTTGATAAACGTTTTGGATCACTTTATAGTGAATAATACAAAGTCACATTTGAAGATACATAAACAGCATTCCAACTAAAGTTTACACCAACCAGTTTAAACCAGTCTGTTTAAACAGATACTCAACTCTTAAACATGGGAAGGCATACTGCAAGATGCCATCTGTATGTGAGTACAAGAATGTAGATGTATCCACTTCCCATCACGTGCCTTCAGGTAATAAACTATTCAGCATACTGTCTGTATGTCAAGTTCATTTGATTCCAGTATTCAGTTTGTTGTGGTGTAAAGTCAGCGCCACAAGCCAGACGCATGAGAACAATCACGGAGAAGGCAGCAGACGACCAGCAGCCAATCACATGCTGGCACCATGCCTCCTGGAGAGAAACCTAGAAGCGCGCTCTCTACAAGCAGCTATATCTAGGTGACATGTGTCTGAATGAGCCCACCTGAACTCGGCTCCAAACTAGGCAGTCACTAGGACTCAGCACAGCAAGAATTGAGGAAGACGATGATGACGCAAGAAGAGAAGAACAGATAGAAGTTGAGTATCATACAAAGTTCAGTAAATAAAACTTGTATTACTAATCAGTGTAGCTATTTTAGATGTCAACACATCCCGAGTGTCCTGATAGAACCTTTCCAAAAAGACAGGCCGGGAAGGACAAAACACATGGCGATGAGGAAGACTAAACACAGTTAACACTTGTGCGGGCAATATTGAAGTCACAGTTCTTGTGTGTGCTTTATACAGGGTGAGTCACGTAACATGTAATACACCTTTCATTTTGTGTAGTGTTACACACATTGAAATGCAGTATTTGTCACATGCTACAGCATAGAGGGGTACCTATATTTTTGTTTGGTGAATGGTTTTAGCACTGGTATCAACTCAGATATTGAATGAAGTACTTTTTTTAATGGAACTGGTTACTTTTTATAACTGCATTAAATAGTTCTTGAGAAGACATTAACATTGATTTAGCATTTTTTTTATTATTGACACTGAAAACTTTTGAAAAATAATTTTAAGAAATTTCGTGGAATTTGAGGGCACATTGGCCGGAATCGGTGCAAACACTACTAACCAGGTGTCCCAGACCAAACTGCATAATTGTATACTGTAAAGTAGGCCTGTGCAACTTAGTAACTCTTTATTTCCCCATGAACCAACTTCTTACCTACAATCAATGTAGATTTACCTATAAATGTTGTATTTGGGCATATGGCGTAGGGTTCGATCTCAAATCACAAAAGACAAAACAAATTTGCATTCTTTATCTACCCTGATACACATGAGCTAAAACCGAAAAATCACCTGTTCATTCTTTGAAAATGAAAAGTTCTTATATGCTACAAAAAGCAAATACTAGAAGTACAAAAGGAATAATTGATCTATCATTTCCTGTACATGGCTGTGTGTATCTAAGAGGTACAATACATGCTGATGGACAATTGTCTCAATGTACACTGCTCTAAATTATATTATATGGGACACATTCATTGAAATAAACATTTTATGAAAAATAATTTGGTGACCACCTGTACACCGCAAAGTAAATATTCTTCTTGTTTCATGCTGAACATAAGTGCTTAATGACAATTTTACTAGTACACAGTATCACCTTTTTTGTAGACATATAACTGTAATAAACAATTAGTAACAATGCTTTCGTTACCATCCACAGCATATAACATGAGGTTTATCTTACATAAACACAACTTTATCCTTTATTTAAACATGTATTCAAACTATTGACCATGGACTGAAAAGCACATTTGCAATCACCATTCGAAATTGGATGATTGTCAAGCCTTGAAAAGCATCCTCATGACCTAGGTTGTGAATTACCTTCCCCTTCTGTTCCCATTCCTTTTCACCTTCCCTTCACTACTACCTGATGAAGGAAACCTGTTCCGAAAGCTTGTTCTTCTGTTTTTTTCGTCATTCTTCTTTCTTTGTGTGACTATCAGTGGTACAGCACAAAGGCAAGTACTGCCCAGCCAATCTACGAGGGGCTGGCCATGGTGGCCGAGCGGACTGAGGCGCTCCAGTCACAGTCTGCACGGCCACTACAGTCGGGGGTTCGAATCCCCCTCTCAAGCATGGATATTTGTGCCGTCCTTAGTGTTAGCTAGTTCATAAGTAGTTTGCAAGTTTAGTTAAGTCTCCTACGCTAAAAAAAAAAAAAAAAAAAAAAAAAAAAAAAAAAAAAAAAAAAAAAAAAAAAAAAAAAAAAAGAAGAAGAGAAACTCTACGAGGGTAAGTCAATTACCCTCTCCAGGGGACACCACCTTGACGAAGCACTGTCCATGCAAGTGAAGAGGCTTGAACATCCGTGGGAAGCTGAGAGCTATACCAAAGGTAGAGAACCTACTGCCGGAAAGACCTAAGCTGATGGATGAGCCTGAGTATCCCACAACGTCCCGTCTTCCTTATCCTCCGCCAGTCCTTTCCCATTTCCCAATCTGAGACCTCAGATACTCAGACATCGGGATCAGAACCGATGAAGTGCACTCCTACTTCTCAGTCAGGGTCTAGACCTGAGCAAGAAGTGGAAACTGTAACAGAGAAGTTGGAGCAGATTAGGATTAAGGCCTTGTCTGGGGCTCAGAGGAGGAAACGTCTCAAGGAACAGAAGCAAAAGGAAGGAAAAGAATGGCTTCCTAAACATAAGTGGAGGGAATCAAAGGGGCTTGAGCCCAAGACCCCCAAAAAGAAACTGCCTCAGGTTGAAGGGGATACACAGACCCCCTCGACGTCAAAGACAGGTGGCAAGAGGGTTAGGGAGGAATGTAAGACTCCCTCCTCTCTGGACAAGCGTGATCCTAAAAGTCTGAGGCAGGAAATAGGGAAACAGACCTATAGTACTGCAGTCTTGGTCTTTAGAATGGTGGTTGTCCAAGAAGGATACCCACTGGTGAGCATCACCTCGCAGCAGGAGCTCGTGCAGATGGCCCTCTTTGAAGAGATTGGGGTGGACGCTGGTTCAGGACCCAATTTCAGGAGGGTCTATCTAGACCGCGGTGCCCTCATTTTTGTCTGCAAGGGGGAGCACTCAGCAGAATGGCTTAAGTACAAGGTGCCCATGATATCCCCGTGGGACGATGCGAAGCTGCTGGTCAAGACAGCAACCGAACTCCTAAAGACCACAAAGGTATCAATATGGGTACCAAAGATCCTTAAGGATGTCTCTCCAAAGACTCTGTTCGAGAAAATAAGGGTCCAGAACCCAAAAGTCCCGACAGAGGGTTGGAGGGTAATTAACCAAAAGGTCGTTCCGGAAGGACGAACCCTGGTGGTGGAGGTCAGAGAGAAGTCCCTGAAGGCAATGCAAGAGCAAGGCCTGAAACTGTTTTAGGGTTCTCGCAGGTCACCGTCAGGGTAATCAAAGTCCTTAAAGGCAATAATGGTAGCAAGATGGGGACTGGAAGTGCTGCAGATAAACCTGCAGCACAGTAAAGGGGCCATTGCTGCCCTGAGCTATCCCCTGGGGTGACAGGAGGTGGACGTGGCCCTGATACAAGAACCCTATTTATACAAAAGGGGTGTATCGGGCCTTGGTGGTACTGGAGGTAAGCTGATTTATGCTAGAAATCTAAAAAACTCCAGAACATGCATTTATGTTAGAAATGGAATCCCTTTCATACCAATGATGGATTTTTGTTCCAGGGACCTGGTGACCATCAGGATGCAGCAACGTGACGAAGGTATCACGAGGGAAATTGTTTCGGCCTCAGCATACCTTCCTTCCTCCTTCTTTGGAAGTGAGGAGACTGACGGAAGCCTGCCATCGGCAATGTGACGAACTGGTGGTGGGATGTGATGCCAATGCCCACAATCTATCGTGGGGCAGGAAGGACACCAACAGTAGAGGTGAGCACCTTCTTGAATTTCTCCTATCTAACAACTTGGAGATCCTGAATAGGGGTGATGAACCTACATTCAGGAATAGTAGAAGGGAAGAAGTAAGTGACATAACTTTTGGTTCCATGATTATGGGAAGTTACGTCAAACAGTGGCATGTGGTCCTGGAGCCATCCTCATCAGATCACTTGTATATTAAATTCAAGGTTGAAATGGGAACCAGACAGACCATGGCCTATAGGAATCCCAGGAAAACGGACTGGGAGACATATAGGAAAGACCTTGACTTCAGCCTAACGGAAATTAAAACTTCAATAAGGAACCCAGCAGAGTTTGAGGAAGTAGCAGAGGCCGTAACCTCTGCTATAGTGACCTCATACCAGTACACCTGCTCAATCACCAAGAAGTGCACAAATAGGGGTGTGCCTTGGTGGAATAATAACCTGGAAATGCAAAGGAAACAGGTACGAAGACTGTTTAACCTTGCGAGGCGCAAAGGACAATGGGCAAAGTATCGTGAGGCTCTTGTCAATTACAACCTTGCCATCAGACGGGCAAAGGAGGCATCCTGGAAGGTATTCTGTGAGGAAGTGGAGGGCACGGCTGCTCAAGCGAGACTTCATAAAATCCTCACTAGGGTACCAACTAATCCAGGAGGAACATTGAGGAAGGAGGATGGGGAGTATACAAAGACAGCACATGAAACGCTGGAACTGCTCCTCAAGACTCACTTTCCTCAATATATTCTGGGGGATAAATCAGACCAGAATGCGAATCCTGAGAGACAACGGTTCTCAGGTATTCGCAAAGAGGACTGGGATTTGGCCAAGGAGTATGTTGATCTCAGTAAGGTCCGATGGGCGGTGGGAACATTTCAACCGTTCAAGTCACCTGGCCCCAATGGAATCTTTCCAGCTCTCCTGCAACAAGCGGGAGAAAATTTTATTAGATTCCTATGCAGGTTATTCAGGGTTAGCCTAGCAGCAGGAATCATTCCCAACGCCTGGAGGGCAGTGAAGGTTGTCTTCATTCTTAAACCAGGGAGAATTGATTATACCAAGGCCAAGGATATGAGACCAATCAGCCTGTCCTCCTTCATTCTTAAGACGGAAAAGCTGGTTAATGTGCATGTTGGAGAAAGGAGGTTAAGTAGGGCTCCTCTACATTCAAACCAACATGCATATCAGCCAGGTAAATCATGTGAGACAGCTCTCCACCAAGCTCTCTCCGAAGGTAGAGAAAGCACTACACTTTCAGGAAATAGCCCTCTGTATCTTCCTGGACTCGACCTTCGATTCCATGGTTAGGGCAGCAGAGGTGCATGACCTAGGGACCACTATATATAGGTGGACTAGGGCCATGCTCAGTGGAAGAAAGGTAGAAGCTACCATAAAGAATGATGTGGAATCTAGTGGTGAATGATCTCATTGGAGAATTATACTCTAGGCAGTACTTTTGTCAAGGATCTTGTCATAGTAATACTTGGCAAATTTGCTGACACAGTAAAGAATATGGCACAAGGTGTGTTGGACATTGTGCAAGACTGGTACAGAAAACAGGATCTGGGGGTTAGTCCTAAGAAGACTGTTGTTGTACCATTCACAAAGAAGCACATCCAACATTCAAGTTGGAATCTAAAGCTTTTCAATGAAGTGCTACCTGTGAAGGGGACAGTGAAATATCTAGGGGTTACCCTAGATGAGAAACTGACATGGACCCCTCACATCAGGAATATTTGCTCCAAGGCAAAAGGTACTTTTGTGAGTACCAGGAGAGTTTGTGGCAAAAATTGGAACCTGAGCCCCAAGCATATGCACTGAATATACACCACAGTGATTAGACCAGGATCACCTATGGGGCGGTCGTGTGGTGGAAGAAGGTAGAAAGCAGGTTGCTGCTAAGGAGCTTGGTAAGGTGCAGAGATTAGCCTGCTTAGCCATAACAGGTGGAATTAGCAGCACACCAACTGCTGGGATGGAAACCATGCTGGATATGCCCCCATTACACCTTTGGGTCAAGATGGAGGCATACAGACTCAAATCTGACAACAACTAGAACTCTTTGGGGTATCCAGAATCACACACTAAAATAGTGAGTGAGGTAAATATAGGAAAGCTTGCGGAAATGCCAGCCAACTATATTATAACCCCATACTGCTTCAACAAGCCTTTCAATATAACAATTGGAAGTTCGACACCATACGTGGTATATTGTCTGGTTCACTGACGGGTCAAAATCAGACCAAGTCCAGGGTATACGGGGTGCAGCCAAGACTGGAGGGCGTGAGTCTGGCCTCAGTATTCCAGGCCGAAATCACTGCAATCATGGCATGTGTGGAGGAGAATTTGCATAGGTGCTACAAAGATCGTAGCATCTATATCTATTCAGACAGCCAGGCTGTCCTGAGATCACTGGCAGCTCCTGCAACAAGGTCTAAAATTGTTGCAGAATGTTACAGGGTTCTGGTGGAGCTAGGGGAAAGCAATAGAGTAAGCCTATTGTGGGTCACTGGCCCCTCGGGGATCAGTGGCAACGAACATGCCGACAGATTAGCCAGGATGGGGGCAGAGACTCCATTTATTGGATCGGAACCTGTCCTGACAATCACCAAGGCAATGATCAAATTGGAGCTATGTAACTGGCTCAGAAGACAGCACTTAGAATATTGGACCAAAGTCTACCAACAAAAACATGGCAAGGTAATGATGCCAAAGCCTTGTTTTAAAAGAAGCTCTGCAATCCTGGGCCTGAACAGGAGAGAGATTAGACTCATGGTTGGATTGCTGACAGGCCATGGGAATTTCAAAAAACATCTACATACAATGGGAATAGCAGAAGAGGACCCTAAATGTAGGATCTGTGATGACGTTGATGAAACTGCATCACATCTAATCTTTGAATGCATTGCATTGGAGAGTAAAAGGCACAGAACATTTGGGACAACCAGACCTGAAGAAATTGTGTCTAATAAAGAACTGGTAAAGGGACTCCTTGCACTGTTCAAGGGCATTTGGTTGGCTTTACTAGATATACAGGGAGCGATACCTCACAATAAACTTAGTTTCGGTGCGGGCAGTGGCAGGTTGGACCAAGACTGTTTTGGCTTCCCTGGAAAAATCAAATCAAATCAAATCATGTCAATTATTATCCACAAAGTAGTTATAAAATTTTATTGTAATAAAATACTAAACTTACAAGAACATCATTTTTCGACATAGTCTCCTTACTTTTCAATGCACTTCATTCATCGCTCTACAAGCTTCCTTATGCCCTCATAAAAGAAGGTTTTTGGTTGAGCTGCGAGCCAGGAATGAACCACTTCCTTCACTGCTTCATCTGAGTGAAATCAACGGTCCCTTAATACCTGTTTGAGTGGACCAAACAAGTGATAGTCAGAAGGGACAAGATCGGGACTATATGGAGGATGATTCAGTACTTCGAATTTGCGTTTCTGGAGTGTTTCAGCAATGTGGACAGCAGTATGCGGACGGGCATTGTCATGCAACAACACAACACCTTCTGACAGCAATCCTCGGCGTTTGCTTCGAATTGCAGGTTTTAGTCTGCACTGTTTATTGTTGTGCCCCTTTCACCATAATGTTCCAGTACAGGACCTCGTGCTTCCCAAAAAACCGCAAGCATCCGTTTTCCAGCAGACGGTTGGGTCTTCAACTTTTTCTTGCACGGCTAATACAGATGTTTCCATTCCATACTCTGCCATTTACTCTCCGGCTCGTAATGATGGATCCATGTTTCGTCATCAGTAATGATACTGTCTAAGAAGTTGTCCCCTGCATTACCATAGTGATCCAAATGTTTTTTGCAGATGTCGAGGCACATTTGCTTATGCAACTGTGTGAGTGTTTTGGGACCCATCTTGCACAAACTTTACGAAACCCAAGTTTGTTGTGAATAATTTCATAGGCAGAACCATGACTAATTTGAAGACAATGAGCCACTTCATCAATAGTTAATCGTCTGTCTAACAGCATCACTTCACATGATCGCTCAATGGTTTCTTCATTTGTGGCAGTAAATGGTCATCCAGCTCCTTCCTCATGCTTAACACTCATGTGACCATTTTCAATCCACTCATACACACTTCATTGTGACACAACACTACTCCCTTACTGTATTGAAAGTCGTCTATGAATTTCAGCCCATGATACACCTTCCGCCCACGAAAAACGTATCACTGAATGTTGCTCTTCTTTGGTGCAAATAGACAGTGGAGCAGCCGTGATTAACAGCATGGCAGTGACAATGAAACTAACATAGTAGCTTGAAAATTGCAAAGATATAACAACAAATAAACAAAGCATGCGTCACCAACGTAAAATGACAGTACTACCAACGTAAACAAAAATATAACTAAATTGCGGATAATAATTGACTTACCCTCGTATCTCTTATGAAGTACAGTTATATAACTTCTCAAGTTATCAATTAGTCATGAAACAAATACTACAACTCATTTCTTGATAAGTAATACACATTTCTGACATTAGAACAGCTTACGAGAACAGTCTAATTTGTTATCTAAAAAAAACTGATAAAAAGCACAAATGCAAAGAAGCCTAGGTTTCTGAAGATTGCTTCAAAAGATCTTTTTAACTTGTCCTTTTTTTTCTTTTTTTTACGGTTTTTAATGATAAAAATAATACTGAATGGATGGAAAATTGCAATAATTAGCCTTGATTTACAAAATTGTTGTTATTCATACCAGTTAATTCAGCAACAGATTTTTCTTTTCCACCATAATCACTTGGCATCCATTCCTTGTTATATAGTTTGTAAAATTCATCATTTGGTGGTGTGTGGAAGAAAAGCTGTAAGACAAAGATCCAAATTGCAACTTGTGTAAGAGAGCAATTTTGTGTATGTAGTATTTATCCAAATGAAAGGTGATCCTATTAGAACAAAAATAATAAAGAAATATTTCCTGCTCTTAGTAAAAAAATATAAAAGAGTGGAACTAACGTCTTGACTTATCTAGCTGCTTCAAAACATTTAAATTGATGAATCTTAAATCATGACATGACACAATATGATGTGCTATGAAGAGTAGTACCAGATTATTTCATTAACTATAGTATCATATATTACACAGTACCATGGACTACAATATGATATGTCACAGCACACATCACAACACAAAGGGTCTTGACATGATGTAGCATGTGTCACATGAAATGAGATGTAGATGCAACTTGTTTTCTGCCAAATGTAATGTGCATTTGCATTTTATGTGATTGTTAAGTAACAGGAAATAATATGACAACCTTTCATGGGCATCATATGTGGCATGGGTAATAATACTAGCAAGTGAAACATAGTATTCAAACGAAGTAGATGGGATGGCCAGTACTTAACTTAGCTCTGTACCATTGATAGTCAAACAGGAAAGATGAAAATGAAGACAAAAATAAATGTAGACACTTGCTTTTAGAAATTACAAAAAAATTAAGATGGGTAGATTTTGAAACACACACACACGCACAAATATATAACAGGGGGAAGGAAGAAGAGGAGATGAGAAATGAATAAGTGAGTTGAGGATAGTGGAGAAGTAGGTGTAAATTTAGGTTTAGGCCAGAAGGAAGGTGGAAAGAGAGGATATGAATGAATTAGTGCTGCAAAAAGCTGGTCAGGTCACAAAATTTTTTATTGCAGGCCACACTTCATGTATAGTGGAATTTCATTTATGTGTTTCAGTATTACCATCATCAGATTTGTATCTACAAAAATAAAAACATTTTACATATGGCAAATGACAATAGTAGGTTACATATCATAATATTAAAAAGTGATTATTTACATTATCTTATATACCTCCTTTGTTGTGAAGCCACAGTTATGGAAATAAATGCTTTTAAAAGCGTTGTTCAATACACACATATTTGCAGACTACTAACGTGACTACAGTAGGCACAGATGAAGAAAACATTTTTTGCCAGCAGGTGGCATTGTACAGCATATATTGACACCATAGTGCTCAGGGTTATGTATTTTAAATATACAGGAATGCATCAACTTATTGTTGGAAGAATGTACAAAAGTATAAAAATAAATGAAATTTGATAGATGATGAATATTTGGTGGTTAATTATAGACATGATATACAAGAACCAAACAGTCACAGTTAAAACATCATTACAAAACAGAGAGATTGTAAGTAATCTTTTATAAAATTTGTCCCATGAACATCTTGAAGTGATGGTTTTCCTCCCTATCAGGAAGTGGAAGGGGAAGAGGGAAGGGGGAAGCAGAAGTATGGAGAGTAAAAAGAGTGGGAAGTGGTTGGGGGGGGGGGGGGGGATGGGGCGAGGGCAGGGAAAGAGGAATGAAGGAAGTCTAAATACATGCTTACCTGATGCTAGTATGTATAATATAAGAAGAAATTACAGATATCTTCAGACATCTTATAATTAAAAATGGATATAGAACAGCAGCAAAACATATTTCCATTACAGTTGAAGTAGGGCTACATACATAGCAAACAACTAAAATGTATCATTGTGCAAAATAAGATAGGAAACAAGATAATATTTCAGTTAAAAAGAGGATGGACAGCTTGACAAATTCAGACCAATGTCGGAGGCATTTTCAAGAGTATGATTCAAGTGGTTGTTGTCAAAGATAAAACAATTCAAGATTAGTCACAAAGTTTTACATAAAATATTGTACCGGGTGATCAAAAAGTCAGTATAAATTTGAAAACTTAATAAATCATGAAATAATGTAGATAGAGAGGTAAAAATTGACACACATGCTTGGAATGACATGGGGTTTTATAAATCACGGAATAATGTAGATAGAGAGGTAAAAATTGACACACATGCTTGAAATGACATGAGGTTTTATTAGAACCAAAAAAGAAAAAAAAGTTCAAAAAATGTCTGACAGATGGTGCTTCTTCTGATCAGAAAAGCAACAATTAGCATAACAAATTAAGACAAAATGCTCAATATGTTCACCATCATTCCCCAACAAAGCTGTAGTCGAGGGATAATGTTGTGAACAGCACTGTAAAGCATGTCCGGAGTTATGGTGAGGTATTGGCGTCAGATGTTGTCTTTAGGCATCACGAGATGTCGGTCGATCATGATTCACTTGCGACTTCAGGTAACTCCAAAAGCAATAATCACATGGACTGAGGTCTTGGGACCTAGGAGGACAAGCATGATGAAAGTGGCAGCTGAGCACATGATCATCACCAAACGACACACACAAGAGATCTTTCATGCATCTAGCAATATGGGGTGGAGCGCCATCCTGCATAAAAATTGTACGTTCCAGCAGGTGTTTATCAGCTAGGCTGGGGATGATGCGATTCTATAACATATGGACGTACCTCTCACCCATCACAGTAGCAGTCACTGACATATTGCTGTCAAGCGCCATCTGTCAGACATTTCTGAACTTTTTTTTTATAATTTATTTATTTTGGTTCTAATAAAACCCCATGTCATTCCAAGCATGTGTGTCAATTTTTACCTCTCTGTCTACATTATTCCATGATTTATTAAGTTTTCAAATGTATACTGACTTTTTGATCAACTGGTACATCAAGTATGGTGATGGATGTGTTACACCTGCAAATTACACAGTGGTAGTATCTATTACAGTTATTCCTATGGGCTTGGCTGCATTCAAAACAAATCCTGGAAAATATCAAAGAACCATTTTCTGTGGGAACAGATGTATTCATTCAGATTTGTATCTGGGTTTTCATTACAACATTTATAAATTCTGATATTTTCCAGAATGTCAAGGTCTAAGCCTTTAGGTTCTACATGCAGAATTTTTAGGGATTTTTCAATTGTATCTAGCTTATACTTTTTATTGTTGAGATGACATCCCATTGCAGTATTATCTTTATTACAGTGTTCCCTAAATCTGATTGAGAAGTCATGTCCCATTTATCCAATGTAAACACTATCACATGATTCACAGGCTATTATGTAAACTCCAGATTTTTTTTGTATTTACTCTGCTTGTTGTCAACAGACGTACACAACATTGTTTTAAGTTTACTCTGTGTCCCAAATCCTATTTTTATATTGGCTTTCCTGAAGGCATTAGCAATTCGCTCACAGAAATGTCCTGTGTATGTCATAGATGTCAATCTAAGTAGCTTCTTGGGGGAGGAGGATACACTTAGGCCGCTTTCCCTGATTGAAAACTGACTTATAAATATTCTGTATTGCACATTTGATATACCCATTATTTACAACTATTTTTGTAATTATATCGATCTCTTTTTTTAACACTTTGCACTAAGATCCAACCTGTTGAACATTGACCAACAGAAATCACTCTTATACATGTGTGGGTGGCATGAGTCTGCCAAGAGAGTATGAGATGGAGAGCAAGTTTCCATCTCCACAGCTCTGAAGGACTAATGCTAGGTGGGACTATCCAGATGGCATGTGTGGTGTGGCAGTTGCCATCTGGATACACCCACCTAGCATCAGTCCCTCCAACATATTCTCCCCTTCTGCCATTCTCAAGGCCTAAACCTCCCCCCTCCCCCATGCCATCCTCAACTTTCGTATTCATAATTCATTTCTCACCCACACTTCTTCCTTTTTCTTGTTATATATTTGTGTGTGTACCTTTACTTTCTTGGCTAATAATTTTTTTCTGAGATTGGCCTCTCAATATGTATTATCTTTCATGTCATTTGCTGTTAGTAATATTTGGTTACTTCCTAAAGTTAGCAGCTGTCATTTAGTTAATACTAGACATCCCAAGTGCACTTGGATTATACCTCCTTGTCCCTTATACAGAAAGGTGTGCAGTATTCTACTACATCCATTTTAATAAGCTGCCACAATAATTCAAAGATCTTAAAACTAATCCATGGACTTTCAAGGCTAAACTGAAAAGTTCCCTAATCTCACTCTTTCTGTTATGTCAACGAATTCCTGGAAAAATTAAAAAATTAAGATAATTTCTGTGTTATGTTGTAGGTTCTTTTTACTTATGCTTAGGCCTCTCAAGTGCATAGGATTTCCATGTGTTTCACTTTATCTATTAATACTCTTTTGTTACAGTTTGATGTACTGACTTGCTCAATGACCATGGACACATGCTCCTCAATTTGTTCCTGCAGGATATGATACATATATAAATAAATAAATAGTATAACAATGGAAATACGTTGAAGGATTCGACAATACTTTGGAAAGGATGGGCTGCTACTCACCATACAAAGGCAAACATAACAGAAAAACAAATTATAGCTTTCGGTTGTTAAGCCTCCGTCTGGCAGAGAACACGCACATGCACCCCCCCCCCCTACCCCCCCTTTCCCAGCAATCCCCCCCCCTCCCCCACCCGACAACAGCCGGAGATGGCAGTTGAGTTTGTGTAAGTGTGTGTGTTTCTCTAGCAGATGAAGGCTTAACAACCGAAAGCTATATTTTTTTGTTTTTCTGTTATGTGTGTCTTTCTGTGGCTCATTGGGCATTTCTGTGGTGAGTAGCAGCCAATCCTTTCCGAAATATTATTGATAAATCAATAGTTTGTGTCTTGTTACAGCTCTAACACATTCTATATTAGTTACTTACTATGCTGGCCAGCTCTTTATCCAGAAATGGCTTGATAAGCATCATTAATTTGTCAATGATCGAGTTTGTATTGAGCAAATGCACAGCCTTCATCCTCAGAGGAAAACCTTCCTGTTTATAAAAACAAATACAAGTAAAATATGGCAGCAAACAATATAAAATGTGTTAACACAAATGTAATGCATGTAGATGCTATGGTCATTTGTAAAGGAAATTGTTCAGAATGATAATTATTGTAATTTAACAAGTATAATGTATTTAATTGTAATTACACTTAAAAGGGTGACTGTATCTACAATTTCAAGATATTATGAAGTTATGTTTGTTTTGTATAATTCAAATAAGACATGTTAATGTATTTACATACCTGAATGTATACCATAAACTTTCTTACAGAACTTATATTTATTCTGGGAATATGTTGAAGACCAAAGCCTGTGGGATCCATCACAAAGACATAGCCTGGAGCTGTAGGATTCTCTTTCAAAAGACATTCAATACCTAAAAGAGCTCCCTTCATAATACTGTCAGAGTGAAATTTTGAAGGATCAGTGTCCTTCAAACGAGTAAAAATAATAGTATTTCCCTTGTCATCTTTGTGTGGCAATACACAGGCTTCTCTGTAAAAATTATACCAGAAATAATTATTACACCTTATTATAGTTATCAAACACTTAATTATCATAATGTTTGAGTACTCATATTGCAAAAAGTCTTATCTACTGCCATTATCAATACTTATTAAAATTATCAAGAGTCTATATACCCAAAAATGACAGACTCCCAAATGTAATCCCTGTGTTCACTTTGGAAGATGAGCATGACTTTGCTTCTCTCATATGACAAATTGTGAGAAAAGAATAACAACAGTTTATGGCAGCCAGGACTGTTGGACCACATGAGCACCAGATTATGGCCATGGATGTCAGTCCTGTATGTAATGAGGGAGCTGGCGCTTCCGAGGAAGAGGTATTTCAAACATTATCAACCCCACCAGTCACACCCAATGTGAAGAATGGCCTCAAGTAAAGGTAACATTTGAATGGGCAATCCAAAAACTAATATGAAATTTAAAGATATTGCCATGAGTCTTCTGACAGCACATTGCTGCAGCAGATTGCTGTGCTTGCACCCTACAATGACTTATGTCACAGCCACCAAACAACAGCCTAAGAACTAATCGAGCTGCCACAACCAAATTCTCTGGCAACTATGATGCCTCGCAGGAGGACAGATATCTGCAGGACAGAAGACAACATGCCATTGTGTTTTCACTGTGGCCTTCCTGGACATGTCGTACGGTACTCTAGGCAGAGAAGATGAGTATTTGACAATTATTGTACCACAAGACACCAACCATCTAAGCAGTCCTTACAATGGCAGTTAACTGCAGATGATGACTGTTGACCTATGGGGCAAAGCCTGTTGCCGTATTATGAACATGGTCACTCTCCATCTGACTGGCAGGAATATGTGTTGCAAGAATAATTATCAATAACAGGATGCAGACAATTTAATTTTTTATTTTAACAGAATGTAGCCATAACACCATATTCAGATGGGACTTCCTTCAGGCATTCCTGGTCATTGACTGTGGAAGATCTACAAATTGAGGAAGCTGTTATGTTGAATACACATAACATGTACTCCCCTGGGAGGTTGTTTGCTGTTGAGAATGTTGAGATCCTGCCATTAACAATCAGAAGAGTTCCAGTCAGCAGCAGAGATCACCAGACGAACTGTGAAGTGCTTATCAATCACAAAAAGCTAATCAGTATAACAAAGGAAATCTACATAACAGTAGCTATCATAAGCATTACAGGTGGTCAAGGAGAACTTTGGATCATTAATTTTCATGGGCAATTGCAACTCATTCCAAAAGGAATGTGTATTGGAACAGTCGAATCAGTCCGGGATGGTGAGCTCAATGTCATCGACGAAGTCTCATTCTCACTGTTACAGCTGCAAATGCACTAGATGAAACTACTATGGAATTGCACATAGGTTGTGGTCTGACCCAGAAACAACATGATTAGATTAGATTAGATTAGATTATTTATTTGTTCCGTAGATCCATATTGAGGGGATCCTCGTGGATGTGGAACATGTCAAGAAACAAAATTTACAAGTTGAATAACAAATAATACTAATAATATAAATACATACACTTATAATATAAATACAGATACATAATTTTTTAAGTTTTTTTTTTTTTTTTTTTTTTTTTTTTTTTTTTGGTGATAATATAATAATACTAATATAGTATGAGTGCATGCATCATTTGGTACAATTTAGAAATTCACTAATGGAGTAGAAGGAGTTGGCCACTAGAAAGTCTTTTAGGTTCCTCTTAAACTGATCTTTATTTGTAGCTAAATTTTTTATACTTGATGGTAAATTATTGAAAATGTGTGTTCCTGAGTAGTGGACCCCTTTTTGAACTAAAGTAAGTGCTTTTAAATCCTTGTGTAGATCATTTTTATTTCTAGTATTGTATGTATGAACTGAGCTGTTTGTTGGGAAAAGGGATATATTATTTATGACAAATTTCATTAAGGAATAAATATACTGAGAGGCAGTAGTTAATATACCCAGTTCTTTGAAGAGGCTTCTACAAGACGTCCGTGAATTTACTCCACAAATAATATGTATTACACGTTTTTGGACTCTGAAGACTTTTGACTGACTTGAAGAGTTACCCCAAAATATTATACCATATGACATTAAGGAATGAAAGTAAGCAAAGTATGCAAGCTTTGTTATTTTTATGTCTCCTATGTCTGATAACACTCGTATTGAAAATACAGATTTGTTGAGTCGTTTCTGCAGTTCTGTGGTGTGCTCCTCCCAACTAAATTTATTATCAAGCTGTAATCCCAGGAATTTAATTCTGTCAACCTCTTCTATCTGCTCTTCTTCATATTTAATGCATATGCTGTCAGGAAATCTCTTACATGTTCTGAACTGCATGTAGTGCGTCTTTTCAAAGTTTAATGACAATGAGTTGGCTTTAAACCATTTATTAATGTTCATGAAAATATCATTAGCAGACTTTTCTATCACTATACTTGACGTACTCTTTATTGCAATACTTGTATCATCTGCAAACAAAACGAACTCTGCTTCTGGTAGTGTAACTGATGAGAGATCATTAATGTACACAAGAAAAAGCAATGGCCCTAAGATGGATCCTTGTGGGACACCACATGTAATTTCTTCCCAACCCGATGATGACTGTTGGCCTAATTCACTAGTCACTTGCACTGACACCCTTTGTTTCCTGTTAGTGAGGTACGATTTGAACCATTTTGCAGCATTTCCCGTGACCCCATAGAATTCTAATTTACTTAAAAGGATGTTATGGTTCACACAATCAAATGCCTTTGACAAATCACAGAAAATACCTGCTGCTTGCAATTTATTATCTAATGAATTAAGTACATTCTCACTGAAAGTGTAAATAGCCTTCTCAATATCGGAACCTTTCAGAAATCCAAACTGTGTTCTAGACAATATGCCATTTGTGGTTAAGTGGTTGAGAAGCCGCTTGTACATTACCTTTTCTATAATTTTTGAGAATGCTGGCAAAAGTGAAATGGGTCTGTAGTTTGATGGTATCTCTTTATCCCCCTTCTTGAAGAGAGGTTTAATATCTGCATATTTTAGCCAATCAGGAAATGTTCCCGTTATAACAGACTGGTTACACAAATAACTTAAGATTGTGCTAAGTTCACAAGAACACGCTTTAATTAACTTTGTTGATATTTCATCGTATCCACTGGAATTCTTTGTTTTTAAAGATTTTATTATGGAAGATATTTCTTGTGGTGAAGTGACTGACATATTCATGTGTGTGAAGTTATTTGTAAATGCTAGTTTCAAATATTCAAGCGCATTATTTACTGACCCAGACAATCCCATACTATCAGTAACGGATATAAAGTACTTGTTAAATAGATTTGCCACACTATGCCCATCAGTTACTAATGTCTCAGCTACTCTTAACCGTACCTGCTCTTGTTCCTTTCTGGTTCTACCAGTCTCTTCTTTCACTATATCCCATATTGTATTTATTTGGTTTCCTGATGTTGCTATCTTCTTTTCATAGTGCATTTGTTTAGATACCTGAATAACTTTTTTTAATATTTTACAGTATTCCTTATATTTAGTTAAATCATCATCATTGCAACTACTCTTGGCTGATAGATACATACTCCTTTTTGTCTTACATGAAATCTTTATTCCTTGTGTAATCCAAGGTTTTATTATAGACTTCTGTTTAATTCGCGTTACTTTTAGAGGAAAACAGTTTTCAAACATGATACTAATATTATTAATGAATACATTATATTTTTCATTCATGCCATTAGCACTATATACATCTCTCCAGTTCATGTCTTTGAGGAGTTTTCTAAAATTTTCAATTTTTGGTGGGTTCACTACTCTCCTGTATGTACATTTTGCAGTCTTCATAATCTGTTTAGAATCTATACCTAAAACAAGGAGCTGCATATCATGATCTGACAGGCCATTTATTATTGGTTTTATGATATGATTTTGTTCCTTTGATTTGTCTATAAAAATATTATCAATTGCTGTCCTAGAGGTTTTAGTTACCCTAGTTGGAAAGTTTACGGTGTGTGTTAGATTGAAAGACAAAGTTACTGACTGCAATAAATTTTTACTGGAAGACTGCATAATAAAATCTGTATTAAAGTCACCAGCAACCAGGATTTCTTTATTTCTTCCTGTTAAATAACCCAATAGAGCTTCTAGATGATTTAGGAATAGATTATAATTTCCTGCAGGTGCTCGGTAAATAGTTACTATTATATAGCATCTGTTATGGAATTCTACTTCTGTTGCGCAAGCTTCTAAATGCTGCTCTAGACAGAATTTATTTATATCAATATTCTTGAATTTATAGCAGTTTTTAATGAATGTGGCAACTCCTCCTCCCTCCATATCTACTCTACAGAAGTGTGAAGCTAAATTAAATCCTGGAATGTTTAACATATCTATACCAGTGGCCACATGATGTTCAGAGAGGCAAATTATGTCAATTGGGCTAGAGGAATCTATTTCATCAATACAAATGAGTAGTTCATCAAGTTTATTTCTGAGTCCTGGAATATTTTGATGTAATAAAGATAACTGATATTGCATACTAATGGCTTGAGTAAGATTTACTGGAAGTTTCTGACTACTTTCTGTTAAATATTGTTTGCTAAAATCTATCTCCTGTTTATCTGCTTTTCCAAACTGAGGGTGTCTTACAAGCTCTCTCAAAACTGGTTTTCTTCCCCCCCTCCCTATCCTAAAAAAGGCATCCCTCTGACACCTGTAACCACTGGTATTTTACCATTTGTGACAGTGCCCCCCCGTAAGTTACTTGCGATCAACCCAGACAATTTTCCCTTCCCTTTCCTGTTGAGGTGAAGGCCATGCCTAGTATAGTCCCACCTACAGATATCATCCACAGGAATCAGACCAATATGGGACCCCATATCTGACATGAGTAGCCGTTCCAACTCCAAGTTTACTCTCCTGACAGAAGAGTTCAAATGAGGCCGATCATGGCGACTCCCACACTAGTATGCTTCGTTGCCGATGATATCTTCACCAGGTCACACTCTATAGAATATTCACAGTTTCTGTCAAGGCTGTTTCCCGGACCACCCACTATAACCACGGTATCCTCCATTGTGAAATCCTTACATAAAGAACCTATATCCTCTGTTACCTGACCCAGGCCCGCATTTGGTTTGAAAACATTTGTGACCTGGTACCCTGGTCCTAGCTCTTCCTGCAGTAGTTGGCCAACACCTCTACCATGGGAACTACCTAACAACAAGACTTTCTTTATTTTCTCAGTTTTCCCTACCTTTTTCAAGTCCTTTTTGAAAGTCTGTTGTGTCCTTTCTACAGTTACAGCTACATGAGGCTCATCCGATCCTGACTGAGGCAACAGGTCAAATATATTTTTCACATTAAGGACAAAGCTGTCTGAAACTGTCCTAAGTCTGTTACCCCTCTTACCTGTTGCCACTTCCCACCGCTGTTCACCCTTCTCCCTCCTTAACCTGCTCAGAGTCTCCCTTGCCTTATCTAATTCAGCTTGAAGAGCTGCAATTTTCCCCTCCTGTTCCATTATTTTCCTATCTCAGCAGATGTGAACCAAATTACACCAATTTTCAGGTGTATTCTGGTCCAGGCAGGAGAAGAGCCATATGAAATGGCCCATGATAAAACATTGTATCAATACTGGGGATCATTCACCAATTAGTCAGTGTTTGTACAGAGTGTAACCAGCTGAAAGATGAATAATTCAGGAAGAAGTGGAGAAGATGTTGCACAATGATATTATTCAACCTGCAGAGAGTCCCTGGACATCTCCAGTGGTCCTTGTGAAGAATAAGGATGGTATGTGGTATTTCTGTTCAAATGTGCACATGTTTGTAAAGCTTATGGGACTTAACTGCTGGGTCATCAGTCCCTTAGCATTTCTGTGTCGACTATTGGCAGCTGAACAAAATCACAAAGAAAGATGTCTACCCATTGCTGTGCATTGACAACATGTTAGATTGTTTGAAAGGAGCTACATACTTCTCAACCATGGACATGCAGACAGGTTACTGGCAAATTGAAGTTGACAAACCTGACATGGAGAAGACTGCTTTTATTACACCTGATGGCCTCTATGAATTAAAAGTCATGTTGTTTGGACTATGTACTGCCCTGTCCACATTTGAATGCTTGATGGACAACTTACTTTGATATCTTAAATGGATGATATGTCTTTGTTATCTAGATGACATTGTCATATTCTCAAGGACATTTGCAGAACATCTAAGCCACTTGTCAACTGTCTTGAAGTGTGTTCAGACAACAGGACTCTGCCTCAACCCAAAAAAGTGCCTCTTTGTCACCAAAGAGATAAAAATCCTGGGGCATTTAGTGAACTGAGATGTTGTGTGTCCTGATCCAGATAATATAAGGGCAGTCACAGAATTACCAACTCCTCAGTACATCTGTGATGTGAGAAGTTTCCTCAGGCTGTGCTCATACTATTGCCATTTAATCAAAGGTTTTTGTAACAAGGCACATCCATTGCAAGAACTTCTGCAAGGAGATGCCAAGCTGTGCTGGGATGAGACAAAAGAAAGGGCTTTCTGGGAACTTAAGGAGGCTCTAACTTCCACATCAGTTCAAGCCTTATACAACGAGAATGCGGAAACCGAACTTCAACACAGTCATTAGTGGTTATGGGATTGGTGCAGTGCTTGTACAAATTCAGGCAGGTGATGAAAAGATGATAGCGTATGCATCACGAGTTCTCTCAAAGTCCGAGGTAAACTAGTCTACAACCGAGAAGGAATGTCTTGCTGTTATCTATACTATCAATACGTTCTGACCATATTTATTCAGTAAACCATTCAGCATCATGACAGATCTCCATTATTTATGTTGGCTGACCAGAGTGAAGGATCCATCAGGTTGACTAGCAAGATGGGCACTAACACTCAAAGAGTAGGATATCACAGTAGTATTCAAAAACAAGCACAAACACAAGGACATTATCTGCCTTTCAAGGAATCCATTTGTGGAACATAATAGCAAAGATGAAATTTCAGCCCTCACTGAATTAGGTAACATTATAGCTGAACTGAGGGAAGATCCAGCATTATTACAAACCTAGATACCTTGGAGAAAGGAAAGGAGAACTGACCAAAGGAGAGTTTCAGCTTATAAACTAGACATTATATAAGAGCAACTACAATCCACTGGGCCCCAAATGATGATTAATAGTCTACACTTACTACCTCACCCACTACACTGTCACCAAACCTGTGCCAACTGCAGAAGCTCCAGAGATCACAAAATTCCTAGAAGAAGACATTATTTTGAATCATCCTCTAATAAATAGTCTTTGAAAATATTTTAACAAGACATTATCAGATATGCTGTTGATGTTGATGAAATATTGAGCAGAAGGACTGGGATACAATACTGCCAGTCGTGACATTTGCTTATAATACAGCAAGACAAGACACCACAGCCTTCACGCTGCTTTTCCTGCTGTATGGTCGTGAATCTGAGATGACAATAGATACGTTGTTCCCATTCCAACTAGACAACACTCAGGATGACTATTTGAAACAGCTCATCACCAGGGTTGAAGTAGAAAGACAGATGGCTTGCGTATGGACACTGGAAGCCCAGGAGAATGACCATCAGTGGTATAAGGACAAGCACTGACCTGTTGTGTACAGCCCAGGAAATCTGGTATGGGTTTTTACCCCTGTACAGAAAGTTGGGCTATCAGAAAAATTACTGAAGTGATACTTTAGACCGTATCGTGTCCAGAGCTGGGCACCGATAGTTAAAAATTTAGCTGTGTTAATCATTAATCTGTTAGTAAAAAAAGTTAACTTCTTTAAATATTAAAGCATTACTTTATGGAAAATTTAATGGAAGTTAACATTAATCATTAACTCGTAAAAGTACTGTGCATCCACAAAAACTCACCTTCAGTCTCCAAATTTATATATTTGTGGTTGTTGTATTATTGAAGTGAGCAATTAAAAATAAATCATATTACCCTATCTGAAAAAAAAAAGTTTTGGTTGGGCAACTTTAAGTAGGACTTGGAGTATAAATAAAAACTAGTGTTAATCGGACTCTCTAACCTGACACTCAGCTGCAAAAATAAAAAAATTAGGACTAATCACAAACCACATTATAAAGTTGCAAAACTGCCTTCACCAGAGTCATTTGCTTTGACACAAAAGTATTATGTTCTGTGACATGATTAGTCTTCTTATATGTAATGAAGATTTTGTCATTTGTTTATGCTCATGGTCAGCTGCCAGTACATAGTGTCATAGTAATACATAAAGCTTCGTTTGTAATAATAATAATTGAGCAATAAAATAAAATTTACAGGAGACACAAAATATGCAACTTCACTGAATATCATTTGACATAAGGTACATATTGCCTTTAAGAAACATTAACATATTAAAATTCTTGTCTGGCTATTAGGCATGTTTGAGAGTCAAAATATCTTTTCCACGTAGGAAAAGATGTTCCGCTGCAGCACTTGAAGGTGTAGTGGTAATATACAAGGGTTGTACCAAAAGTAAGGTTCTCATATTTTTTACAAATAGAAAACATTTTTTATTGTTATTAATTTATACATCATTGAAAAGCCCACATGTTTGTTTATTTTTCAATATAGCATTTTTTGACACACTACAGCTTTTGTATTCTTAAGACAAAGAAGTCTCCTGCCAACCCATTGAGGAAGCATGTTTCTGTTAAGGTTCTTTCAGTTGCGCCATGTGAAGCTTCAGGAATGGAATTCAACAAGTTCACAAACAGGACCCTCAGATATTTGAGCAGCTCACTGTTGATCTTCTGGATAATTGCATCCAAACCCGTTCTTCATCGTGAACTTCCATGCGACCCTCAGCAAAAGCCCTGCACCATTTGTGGACGTGCTGAATGAGATGCACTCTTCACAATAAACCTCAGTCAGCTGCCAATGAATCTCCACGGGTGGTAACTACCTTGTGTGGAGAAACCGGATTACTGCTTGAACCTTGCACTTGGTGGGAGTGGCGATCAACACATCTCTGACGGCTACCAAGCCAACACTGAGCGACGTAGAGAATCGCGGACAGATGGGCTCAAAAAGGACAAGCTTTCGGAACAAGGTTCCTTCTTCAGGTGGGCGAGAAGGGAAGAAAAGAAGAATTACCTTTCCCTTTTCTTCTACCCTCTTTTCTTCCCTTCTCTCCCACGTGAAGAAGGAACTGTGTTCCGAAAGCTTGTCCTTTTTTTGTCCTTTTTTCTTTTTCTTCATTTGTGCCATTAATGTTTTTTTAATTAACTTAAAAGTTAATTTATTACTCAAAAAGTTACCTTCATTAATTAATGATTAACAGATTTGTGCCTAACTCTAATGGTGTCATACACTGCCTGCCAGATGTCACATACAAAATCAAGGATTATGAACCATCCTCAAAACAACAAAAACGAGGAGACATTGTGCACATCCTCCATATGAAGCCTTACCACAACCCCAAAGAACAGATACACATAAATGGTCTCTTGTTCAAGGACTCTGAAGACTGTTATGATAATGATGAATCCATGACAGGAAGGTCAATTGCCGGTCATCGTCACCGTAAGGAAGCCGTGCAGGCAGAATGGAAGGATTCTCCAGAACTGCCATACAGAGGACCCATGACAAGATCGGTACACTGCAGCTGGCTCCAAAGGGAACCTAACAACGGGTCCCTGTTCTTCACGAAGGTGACCAATGCCGTGAGTCTTCCGACAGAATGGGTGATGCAGTGGTTAGCATTGAAAATTGCTCTGCTTGTGGTACCCGGTTCAAATCCTACCACTGGTAGAAAAAATTTATTTCTGTGTATTTACAATTTGTAGAATGTTGTACATGTTTCTTATGTACTTGTAAGTTCCAGAAAATTCTTTCTTTGTATAATTAGTGGAACACTCCAAGCAGGAGGCAGTCTGTACTGAGAGTACACTTATGTTCTAAGTGTAAAGTATAGTGCTCTATTAATGACCAAGCCTTCAAATTCCAGACCACCTGCAGTTTTCAATGGGACAATATTACATCATATGACATTATGGAATGAAGATAAGCAAAGTATGCAAGCTTTTTTATTTTTATGTCTCCTTCAAATTGCTGTTAAGATTTGTTAAGTCATTTCTGCAGTTCTGCTGTGTGCTCCTCCCAACTGAATTTATTAAGTTGTAACCCAAGAATTTAATACTGTCAATCTCCTCTACCTGCACTTCTTCATATGTTACGCATATGCTGGATAGGAACCTCTAACAGGTTTTGAACTGTATGAAGTGAGTCTTTTCAAAGTTTAATGTAAATGAGCTGGCTTTAAACCACTTACTACTGTTCATGAAAATACCATTATCAAACCTATTTAGAACTGTGCTCAACATGCTATTTATTGTAATGCTTGTATCATCTGCAAACAATTTGGCAATGTAACTGATGAGAAGTCATTAATGTGAATAACTTGTAAGATGGAACTTGGCTCAAAGTCCAGATCTTTCCCTCCTCCACCAATTTTCTAAACTACACAGATGGAAACTAACCTTACAAGTCACCCTTTGCCCATGAAATCATTCCAGTGTTCTTCAGACCAAAACACTCCTTCAGTTTCCCCTTCCAATGTTCTAACAGTCTCCCCTGTATCATGTACCCATGCCACCTTCATTGTCCACTGCTCTGTGTGATGATACTGCCGGCCCTCTCATCTCAACGTTATCGTAAGATACCGTCTGCATTGGATCCAGAATCGTGTGGTTCAATAGTGATATATGTCGCGTGTGAAGTTACAAATGAAATAGCCAGCCTAGGAATCAGTGTAGAACAGTGTCTCGCCGATACTGTGATTAAAACAAGTAAATAGATTTCATTAATTAAGAGATTTGTATAAGACGTTTCCAGACAGTTCTATAAACAATAGTTTTGTCATTGTACATTATTTCAATAAATAGACAGATGAATGGTAAAAACTTTTGTATCTACATAAATACATCAAAATAAATAGCATTGTATATATGTTAGGCTCATAAACAAGTTGTGTAGACCAGCTAATTGTGTTAATTAATGTAGTAGTCGGAGAGTTGAAGATTGTAAATTTTTGTATTTATTGACTGACGTGATATTTGAATCTATTTTCAGATTTGCGAAGATATTTGATAGTTAAATATATGTTAGGAACATGTATGATGTACTCAGTAATAAATTAATTGACATTTAACATTATTCTTTGTTATGAAATGGAAAGTACCGTGATTTCGTCTTAAAAAGATATGTGCTATCTAAAATTATTGTACGTATAGTTTTCATTTTATATTGTGATTATTTTTGTGTACATGAAATGTTTTACTTGTCTCTTTGGTAATTGTAAATTAGTATATTCAATTGTTATGAGCAATGCATAATGTAATGCCATTATTGTCAAGGTTATATATTTGTCTCACCACCTTGCGTGAGGAGTTCGAGTTTTGGCTTTTCTAAAGTGCACTGGAAGCTATGTCAGTCTGTGTTTTGAAATGGAAGTACTACCAGCTAAGTTCTGATGCTTTGTATATGTTTTGAAGTTGTAATTTTTTGGTGGAGAAGCAGTTCGATTGCAAATTAAAGAAGAAGTGAAAAACTGTACCTATGAGTATTTATTTCTACCAAGACGCCCCAGGAGAATAATGTTGCAGCGAGCAGAACCCCCATACATCGTAATGTTGAAAAGCTAAGTATCTTGTTTGGAAGTGGTAGAATGAACTGTAGTTACTTAAGAACCTAATAAACATTTCATCTGCATTGGCTCAAATACATGTCTAACTTGTACAAGCCCATATGTTTTCACCCCTCCCTCCTGTATCCCTGTTCAGCCACCTGGCCACTTCACTCCTTCCATAAGAGTAGCCAGTATCTGATTTTGGGAGGGTTTTTCAATGCATGGACATTGTACTCTTAATACAACTCTAAATGGTACCACTACTGTATATATTATATTTCACTCCTGAGGACTGTATACTAGGGTCACCATGGTATAGAAACTAAATTAGTAAACTTCTTAAGAACCAATGTATTCTCCAAAATATGAAAAAGGCAAATCATATCATGAAGATAGGCAAATGGATGGCAATCAGAAAGGCAGCTCGCAAAATGGTCGTGTGATCTAAGGGATGTGTGTGTGTTTGTTTGTGTGTGTGTGTGTGTGTGTGTGTGTGTGTGTGTGTGTGTGTGTTGTCCTTAGTGTAAGTTATTTTAAGTAGTTTGCAAGTCTAGGGACTGAGGACCATAGTAGTTTGGTCCCATAGGATAAAAAGAAGAAAGGGCATAAAGCTTTCAATGACTTCTAAAGCATTATCAGAGAAGTACTCCCTAGTGCAATTTTTTGTGACTCTAGAATGCTGTCAATGGCAAAAAGGAAGTGTACAGATACTCCGTGACCAGGCAGGAACCTTAATTCATTTGTATATGAACATCAAGAAATATTGATGACACATTGTAATTACTAATTGTAGTGTTCTAAACCTACTAATATATCTCAAGTAAAATGAATCTCTTGGGCTTGACATGGTCTTTGACGGTGATATTCCTTCAGTTAGCTACATGACCTTCAATTGTAGCCAGGTGTTCATCTTTTTCTCCAAAACTTGCCAATGGCCATGAATGTCTTTTTGTGGGGCTCCAAAGAAATATGGGATTGCATGGGGAGTAAATGGGCCAAATGGAGCATGTGTAATGGTTTCCCAGCCTTGGAAAAATGTAGGCAGTCTTCATCCTAATACAGAATTACGCCATTTCTTGTTAGCTTAGCAAACATTTCAGGAGAGGTTTGAACCCCAGAAACCCCACTCTGGCTATGCCTGACTCCTTCCTCCTGAGCCACTAATTATGCACATCTGATGACACTTAATTAAATACTATAGTATGTCTGCCTAGGTGTGTTTGCGTCTGTGTAAATGTATGGGTGTGTGTGTATTTGTTCACCTTCCTTTTCTTCCCCCAAGGTAAGTCTTTCCTCTCCCGGGATTGGAATAGCTCCTTACCCCCTTCCTTAAAACCCTCATCATTTCCTTTTCCCTCTCCTTCCCTTCTGCCTGAAGAAGCATCTGTGTTGTGAAAGCTTGCGTTTGTGTGTGTGTGTATTCATTTATTTATTTATTTGTGATGCTATCACACCTGTGCTCCTTCACCTGGTGAGTAATCTTCGTCTATTTTTTATATATAATTTTTCCTGCTAGGAATTTTTTGTATATATATATATAATAGATGAAGTTACTTACCAGGTGAACGAGCACCGGTAGTGACAGCAAACATAAATAAAGCAAACACAAACACAAATAAAAGCAAGCTTTCACAACCTAGTTGCTTCTTCAAGCAGAGTAGGGAAGGAGAGGGAAAAGGAAAGGATGAGGGTTTTAAGGGAGCGGACGAGGGGTCATTCCAATCCTGGGTGTAGAAGGACTTATCTTGGGGGAAGAAAAGGAAGGTAAACAAATTACACACACACCCACACATATACACACGCAAACACACCTAGGCAGACATATTGTATGCAAAGACGTTGGACAGAGATACCACTTCAGGCGGAGGCTCTGTCCAGAGAATTGAGGCGAAAATGTTAAGGATGGTGGGCAGTAATTTGAATTTATCGGAGGTTAAGACCAGGTGGGCAACAGGAGGAGAGAATATGCTGAAGGGCAAGTTCCCAACTCCAGAGTTGTGAAAGATTGGTGTCGGTGGGTAGTATCCAGATAGCCCAGAGGGTTTAACACTTGCCAAGATGTGCTGGCCGTGCACCAAGGTATGTTTAGCCACAGGGTGATACTCATTAGCAACAAACACTGTCTGCCTGTGACTATTCATGCGAATGGACAGTTTTTAGCTGGTCATTCCCACATAGAATGGTCTTCCTCAAAATCACCCTCTTCAAACGTTCCAGGAATTCTTTACTTCCAACCTTGCCTCTCAGTCTTTCCTGAGAAACCTTAATCCTACTCCCAACATTATCGCTGCTGAATCCCGAACTATCCGTGATCTGAAGGCTGACCATTCCATCGTCATTCTCCCAGCCGACAAGGGATCCACGACCGTGGTACTAGATCGATGGGAGTATGTGGCTGAGGGACTGTGTCAGCATTCAGATAGTACCACATATAAAGTTTGTCAAGGCGATCCCATTCCTGATGTCCAGGCAGAGCTTCAAGAAATCCTAAAAACCTTAGGCCCCCTACAAAACTGTTCACCTGACTCAATTAACCTCATGACTCCATCCCTACCTTCTGCCTACTTCCCAAGATTCACAAACCCAATCATCCCGGCTGCCCCATTGTGGCTGGTTACCAAGCCCCTACAGAACGAATCTCTGCCTTCAAAGACCAACATCTTCAACCCATCATGTGCAGTCTCCCATCCTTCATCAAAGACACCAACCACTTCCTCGATTGCCTGAAATCCTTACCTAGCCTGTTACCTCCTGAAACCATCCTTGTAACCACTGATGCCACTTCCTAATACACAAATATCCCACATGCCCAGGGCCTCGCTGCGATGGAGTATTTCCTTTCACGCTGACCACCCACTTCCCTACCTAAAACCTCTTTCCTTAATACCCTAGCCAGCTTCATCCTAACCCACAACTTCTTCACTTTTGAGGGCCAGACATACCAATAACTAAAGGGAACAGCCATGGGAACCAGGAAGGCTCCCTCATACGCAAATTTATTTATGGGATGCTTAGAGGAAGCCTTTCTGGATACCCAAGCCTGTCAACCCAAAGTTTGTTATAGATTCATTGATGACATCTTCATGATCTGGACTCACATTGAAGAAGAACTCCAGAATTTCCTCTTCAACCTCAACTCCTTTGGTCCCAACAAATTCATCTGTTCCTATTCCAAATCCCATGCCACTTTCCTCGATGTCGACCTCCATCTGTCCAACAGCCAACTTAACACATCCGTCCACATCAAACCTACCAATAAACAACAGTACCTGCATTATGACAGCTGCCATCCATTCCACATAAAACGTTCCCTTCCCTACAGCTTAGGTCTTCGTGGCAACGAGTCTGCTCCAGTCCTGAATCTCTGAACCAGTACACCAATAACCTAATAAAAGCTTTCACATCCCGCAGCTATCCTCCTGATCTGGTACAGAAGCAAATTACCAGAGCCACTTCCTCATCCCTCCAAATTCAGAACCTTCAACAGAAGAACCCCAGAAGTGTCGCTCTTGTCACTGGATACTTTCTGGGACTGGAGCAAACTCTGAATGTGGCTCTCCATCAAGGATACAACTTCCTTAAATCCTGCCCCAAAATGAGATCCATCCTTCATGACATCCTTCCCACTCCACCGAGAGTGTGTTTCTGCCGCCCACCTAACCTCCCTAACCTCCTAGTCCATCCCTATGAAATCCCCAAACCACCTTCCCTACCTTCTGGCTCCTACCCTTGTAACCGCCCCTGTTGTAAAACCTGCCCTATGCATCCTTCCACCACCACTTACTCCAGTCCTGTAACCTGGAAGGTGTACACGATCAGGGCAGAGCCACTTCCGATAGTACCCATGTGATTTACCAACTGACATGCCTGCACTGTGAAGCAACAAACTGTCCATTCACATGAACAGTCACAGGCAGACATTGTTTGTTGGTAATGAGAATCACCCTGTGGCTAAACACACCTTGGTGCATGGCCAGCACATCTTGGCACAGTGTTACACCGTCTGGGTTATCTGGATACTTCCCACTGATACCAATCTTTCAGAACTCTGGAGATAGGAACTTGCCCTTCAGCATATTATCTCTTCCCGTTGCCCACCTGGTCTCAAAATATACACATTGGTCACACATATACATGCACAAAGGCAGACTTTTACAAACGTAAAAGATCCACCATCCAGAAGACCAAGATGGACAAGTTAATTAATGAAGGGGTGAGAAAAGAAGCCGGAGTAAAGACATCCCTATTAGATTGAACTGGCACATCTAGACCATGTGATGAGAATGGAACCAACTAGAACAGCCAAAATAAATTTGGAAAGATAGGTGGATGGGAAAAGACCTCAAGGAAGACCTTGAACCCGATGGCTGGTCTTGATTAAGGCTGATCAAGTGACCAGAGGATGGACATTGGATGATGATCTCCGTGAACAAGTGTATTTGGACAGATTTGGACAGAAGTGGAAAAAGCTCATTACCAGTACCTGGGAAACTGGAACTGTTAACCAACAATGAAAGAAAAATTAACAATAAAAAGTAATTAAATAAGGTAATATTGTAAGGGATGACACACAGTTGCAAGGAAGACATGAATTGAAGGGATACAGGATGATGCATGGGGAAGGAGTGGGGGGGGGGATAATGTTAGGCAAAGGGGGGAGGGATAGCGAGTTATCTTTTCCATTGTTCTAATTTTTAATTTGTTATATCATACATATAGTGGTTGACAGTTATAAACTGTAAATTTTTTTGTGAATAAATAAATTAATAAACTAATTCATAGAAAAAATGAAACAAAAATGAGTACTCACACAACATTCATAGCTGACTGAAGTTCAGCTGAATTTGGGTCTCTATTTTCAAAAATTTCTGGTGCATGTGTCTTTACTGTGAAACAGACATCAAGTGCTTGCTTTGCTCGTTCCAGACTGTAATAACAACTATGCAAGAACATTACCAGTTGATCATCTGCAAACAAGTGAAAAACTTTTTTAATTGTCATGATTAAAACTGTAACGTAATGATGATGTCTTCAGAGTCACGTAAAACGTTCTTGCTCCAAAAATTATGTTTCCCAAACTTTTCTTAGCTTATTTTAAAAGTTAAAAAATACACATTCTAATTATTTTAAGTATGTCCATTGATTTAAATCTGTGCACATGTACAATTACATGATATCAACAATAAGCTAGTCTTGAAATGTGGATAGCAACACAATCAGGTAGAAGTTCACATTTAAAAAATTCATCTGATGAAACTATGAACTTATAAAACAGAATTGCTGGCCAGTAGTTTCATTCAGGAGGACAAATTCTTAGTAAGCTTACTGAAGTAAAAAAAACATATAAGATAAATCTTGGATTACTGAATTATTTGTTTCTTCTGGCATAGCTTGAATGATTTCAGTGCATTACATCACAGAACATAGGATGTTGACCTTTATTTACCTTTCAAGTGGCACACAATCTCATGACATATTTTAGCAGTATGTAGCTTCAATTTTTGTAATAAAAATAACTGAAAAACAGGGACTGCAGTTTACTCTAGAACAAGAACCATTAAATAAATAATAGAATGCTATCACACAAATCAGTCTTCTTCTAAAGCTTTTATTCATCCCACACTAGTGATATCAATTGGTACTTTCATAACAATGGATTTTGCTGCTATAATATATAGTCACAGTCACAACTGCAGTCAGTTTAATATGATTTAAGACACAAAGGAATTTATCCAGTGAGTACTAAATTAAAACAATTGGTATAGTGAAAAAATTCTGCTCAGCTGGGATTCAAACTGGTTCTTCTGTTTACTAGGCAGTCTCTGGGAGACTGATCACTATGAGTGCAAAGCCCACTCTAGCATGACTCCCACCTGACACAAATTTTCAACTCATCCACACACTAGTAACCCCTGCCCATTTTGACTCATAAGTCATGGCATTACACTGATTCCTATAAGGGTTCAGGCCTGGTGAACATCTGCATTGAAGAAAGTGTCACTGGTCATCTTCACCTTACACCCCCCCCCCCCCCCCACACACACACACACATACACACACACACACTGACTGTGCCTGACAAAAAACAGATTCAGCCAGAAGGAGTGGTTCATATTACAATCTTGGAATTCATGCATACCATGATGTGTCAGTAAATGATTAGATATACACTGCATTCATGATTTCACTATACTGTTGTTATGAAGTAGGTACCAGTCAACTGCCATGAGTTAGACAGTGAAGCAAGATGTTTAAGTACAGTATGAAGAACCTGTCTCCTGTCTCCTGACAGATTAGTCAGCCTGTCCACCAAATGAATTTGTTTGATGCACCATAGGACTAGATGAAGTAGTTTAGTCATATCATGCAATTGCCAGGCATGGGTCCCACTCAAATGTCACAGTGAGCCAATGTTAAAATCAATTGGTACATGAGGAAATTCAGTCATACAGGTGCCATCCAACAGAGAAACATCACCCTGAGGGAGAAATATTGTATGGTACACCAGCCATTTGGGAACAAACATGCAAACATTCCATACTTTGAAACTTCCTGGTGTATTAAAACTGTTTGCCAGAATTGGAATTTGAACCTGGGACCCTTGTTTTTTGTGGGCAAGTGCTCTACCTTCAGTAGAGCTCCTTCCCATGAATTCCAAAGACCCATGTTTGATTCCTGGTTCTAGAGCTCTACTGGCTGAGCTATCCCAGTGTGCTTCATTGTCCATCCTTACAGCCTTACTTCCACCAGTAGCTCATCTCTGACATTCCAAACTTTGCAGAAGATGTCCTGCGAACATTGCAGGATGAGCATTCCTGGAAGCAAGGATATGGTGTAGACATGGCTTAGCCACGAACTAGAGAATGTTTCAAACTATGATATTTTCTCTTTGCAATGAAGAGTGTGCTGATATGATACTTTTTGGTGGATTAAAACTGTGTGCCAGAAGTGCGGTTTGAACCTGGGAACTTTGCCTCTCATCGGCAAGCACTCTACCAAATGAGCTATCCCAGCATACTACATGCTCCATCCTCACAGCTTTACTTTTGCCAGTACTTTCCTCCTACTTATCAAACTTCAAATTAGTTCTCCTGAGAACCTTGAAGGACTAACACTCCTGGAAGATAGGATATGGTGGAGAGAGGGCTTTACCACAAGCTAGAGGATGTTTCCAAAATTATATTTTCACTCTGCAGTGGAGTGTGCACTGATATGAAACTTTCTGGCAGATTAAAACTGTGTGGCAAAATGGGATTTGTACTTGGGATCTTTGCCTTTGTGGGCAAGTCCTCTACCTTCAGTAGAGCTCCTTCCCATGAATTCCAAAGACCCAGGTTTGAATCCTGGTTCTAGAGCACATTTTATCCACGAGGACATTTCATACCAGCACTCACTTCCTTGCAGAATGAAAATATCATTCTGGAAACATATCTAGGTTGTGGCTAAGCCATATCTCCACTATATCCTATCTTTTAGGAGTGCTAGTCCTGCAAGGTTCTCAGGAGAAGTAATTTGAAGTTTGGAAAGTAGGGGGCAAGGTACTGGCGGAAATAAAGCTGTGAGAAAGGGCCCCGAAGCATGCCAGCATAGCTCACTTGATACAACACTGGTCTACAATGGACAAAGGTTCCAGGTAAGAATTCTAGTTCTGCCACACTTTTTTAATCAGCCAGGAAATTTCATATTGGAGCACGCTCCACTGCAGAGTGAAAATCTCATCTCATGTGTTGTCTCACTGACTCATTTGCTGGACTGGGGCCCTACCACTCCAAGTGTCAATTTACATTGACACCAGTACTCAAATATCAGAATTTGGAATGCAGCAGGTGGCATGGACATATGATGAATGGCACTACACTTTGTTCAGTAATTAATTTATTATCTCAATAACCTCATATGACCACTCTGTTTTACATTTGGTGGTGTCAAGGACAGAATTAACATCCTGCAATATTGTGGATAGATGCACAGGTGTAATCCCTGACATCGTGGTGCAGGGAGCCATAGGATATGTATTCAGGTCACCTCTAGTCATGTTGTGACATACAGTGACAGCACAGCAATACATCACAGACATTTTGCCAGCTCAGATCCTACCTCTGATGCCACAGCATCCTGGACTAGTGTCCCAACAAGATTATGTATGCCACACAGCTGGGACCTTTGCCTTTCGCGGGCAAGCGCACTACCGACTGTGCTATCCCAAAACGACTCACAATGCCGCCTCACAACTTTACTTCCGCCAGTACCTAGCCTCCTACTTTCCAAACTTCACAGAAGCTCTCCTGCAAACATGCAAGACTAGCACTCCAGGTTCAAGTCCCGGTTCCGGCACACAATTTTAATCTGCCAGGAAGTTTCATATCGGCGCACACTCCACTGCAGAGTGAAGTTTCATTCTGGAAACATCCCTTAGGCTGTGGATAAGCCATGTCTCCACCATATCCTTTCTTCCAGGAGTGCTAGTCTTGCATGTTTGCAGGAGAGCTTCTGTGAAGTTTGGTAAGTAGGAGGCGAGGTACTGGCGGAAGTAAAGTTGTGAGGCGGCATCGTGAGTCATGTGGGGATAGCACAGTCGGTAATGCGCTTGCCCGCGAAAGGCAAAGGTCCCAGGTTCGAGTCTCGGTTCCGGCACACAATTTTAATCTGCCAGGAAGTTTCATATCAGCGCACACTCCGCTGCAGAGTGAAGTTTCATTCTCGAACTATTCAGTTATCTATAGTTACAGAGTATTTGTTGCAATTATTGTTATGTGACTTACTCAGTTTAAAGACTCTATTAATAACAAATTCTTATTAAGCTTATCATTTACAATAAGAATAATGTTTCATGATGGAACCAAATCAATGCCATGTAAGTTTTCAATGAGAAAAAATCTACCACATAAGGAATATTAATACTCATCATAGGGAAAATCATAGCTTCAATGAGTCAGTGCCAGTTTTCTACACTCCCACTTCATGCAAAAGCTGATTCAATTGCAAGTGAAATTAGATCTTAATTAAGATTGTCAGCAGACATTGTTAGACATTACAGTTTTTAAGGTGACTACTGCCTTCTAAAATATAAGTGATTACAAGACTAATCCTAATTAGAATGTGTATATGCACAGTTGTGAGAAGAAAATTACTTTCAGTTAAATATATGTCTTTAAATCTTTTTACCTTTTTTTGTTTTAATTCATTTGCTGCTTACTGAAAGTAGCTTTTGAGCTTTTGTAACTATTCTCTACTGAATGTAAATAATTGTGAAGCAAATAGCATACAGTCTGTGACATCAAAATATGAATGCCATCATACATCAGTGGTACATTCTTTACTATTGTTCCTTGTCTTTCCTTTGGAAATATGAGCCAAAAATGTCCATCTGATTTATACTACTGTGTGTTATTATGTAATGGTGACAAATGCAACTGCTAAAAAAGAACTCTACTTCCATCTTACCAAATGAGTTAACATCTTAATACATTAGATATATTACTAAAATTTACATATGTTTCTCTTACCTGGAACAGATGGGAGGTGTGGTTGTTTCTTCAACCATTCCCGCATTGCTTTGAGATCGTCTTCTTTAATTTCACTCATTTTTGTCAAGGTCTTTGAGTAAGTCAGTCAGACACACTCCTGTAGAAAATGCATACCAGATTAAAATATCCAAAATAACATTACCTGTAAAACTTTTGTTTTTATGATTTCTGAATTATTAAAGGTAATATTATTTGCTCAATGCTCTTCCTGGAAGAGTCATTTTTATGGATCCTATTCTGAAACTGTATATTCATGAAAATAAAGAAAAGGTATGTTGGATCCACAAAGCCTTTTTTTTCCAAAATTGGTTGATAAGTCATATTATTATGCCTATCATTATACAGAACAGTACATGTTTAAAATTACATATGTAGCCTAATGGGAAATGTGATTTTTAAGTAATGTTCTCCAGTAAATTATAGATATTGTACAAATGTCAGTTACAATTTCATGTGAAATACCCACATTGATGAACAGACACAGAATGACTTGAGTTTGAAGGCATAAGAAATTTAACTCATTTAGGAGACTAATGCACTATAACTTCAGTGTAATATAATGTAACGACATTAAAAATTGAAATACCCTAAGGTAAGTAGCAATACTTATTGGAAGATATCAAAAATACAGTAAAGAATACATTTTAAGGAAAAACTGAGAATACTGGAATGGAATATGCACTTGTAAGTAAATACAAAATAGATAAATATATGGTATATAGATATTAACCAAAAGAATAAATATAACAGAAATCTGGAAAAGCTTTAGAACGAAATAAACAGCAACAAAGTGTGACACAAAGAATTTTATGATTAATGAAATAACCATACGAAAACTTCATTTTCACAGGGTCTCTGGGTACCTTTGTACAGAAGAAAAAGAAAGAAAAAAAACCTGAAAATTCTCTCACTATTTGAGGAATTAAATTTAAAATTGTTCTTTCAGTGGTTAGGGATTTGTTCACCTACTAAACTGCTCATAGCATAAGATTCATAAGAATCTTTATCAAAATTCTGCCAACCACTGTTTGTTACATTATTAAACTATGGCAATTAAAAACTACAAATACCAAAATTAAAATGGAAAGAAATACATAATTGTGCTTATTTCAAAATGCATAAACCAAAATCCATAAAGGGCTTTGCAGGCCTAATCAATTCATGAAGAAACACTGAGTCTGAGAAGTTTCCAGATTCAAATTCAGATTTATTTTCTGCTTGTAACAGATTATTGTCAACAAAATGCAAGTTACAGCTTTACTTTTTATACCATGCTGCAATTTCAATTAATTTAATTAGAAAAAAAACCTCATTTCTAGGTAATTTACAAGTGCCATCAACTCAATCATTGCATAAGAAGGTAACAAACTGCATTTCTTTTGCCAGTTGCTTATAAAACAAGCTTGAAAATTTTACTGATCAGTATGTAGTAAACAATAGATATTGGTAGTCTTTTTTTCTTTTTTTTTTTTTTTTTTTTTTTTTTTTTTGCATAAAGATACATTTAGGATGTGTAGATCTGGTGGGAAGAGACACACAAGTTGAAGTCAATAACTTGTCACTGATTACTGAA
Source organism: Locusta migratoria (assembly GCA_026315105.1). Classification (NCBI taxonomy): domain Eukaryota; kingdom Metazoa; phylum Arthropoda; class Insecta; order Orthoptera; family Acrididae; genus Locusta; species Locusta migratoria. The sequence continues at coordinate 195,455,995 of CM048751.1, forward strand.
CAACACAAACACAGTCCTAGCTTTTTAACTATTATAATAGATAAAAATTTGGGTAATCTAAAGTAGGTATTTAAACATAAGCCTAAATTTAGAAACATAGCAAAAAATAATTATCTGACTATAAAATACTATCATTCATGTTGGTGGAGAAAGAGTAAAGCTATGAAAGTAAGTTTCTCACATCTAACAACAATGATTACACATTTTCTGAAAGTTTGAAGAACATAAACTTTATAGTAACACAACAATTTTAAAAATGTATAGTAGTACATTATGTAGTAGGTGCGTCCATAAGTTTAATTAAAAAGAAAAGAACAAAAAGCATATTTGCATGGAAAACTTTATTGGCAAAAGATACAGCAATGTTTGAGCTATTTTTCGACATATTTATCAAATGAATTGAGACACTTGTCATATTGCACAATCAGCTTCTGTATTCCTGTGTAGAGAAGTCTCCTGCCAGTGAATGGAACTGATGTGTGACAGCTGTCTTCAGCTATATGTCAATGTCACAACGTTGGCTGGAGGACATGCCATTCATAAGAAGAGGGGTGGAGTGGAATGCTTACTGCAGGTGTTGTTGCTGCTCATTGAAAATACTTACAGCTTGGTGAGTAGTTTGGCTGGGAATTGTTTGATCATCCAGCTTAGAGTCCTCATCTTTCTCCCAGCAACTTCCATCTTTTTTGCACCACAGAAAATTCCTGTACTCTGACAAGCATATTGACAATGATGAAAAACTGAAGAAGACTGTCACTTGCTGGTTCCATTCACAGTTGGCTGAATTATGACACAGGGATACAAAAGTTCATCCTCTCAATTTAAGAAGTGTCTCATTACTTTTGGTGACTATGTTAAGAAATAGCCCAAACACTGCTGTACCTGTTGCCAACCAAAAGTTTCATATAATTATATTGTCTTTGTTTTAAAAAAATGGAAATATGTTTTTGGGTGTGCCTTATATAAAGCAATAGAAACTACTAAATGAGGAGAGTATGGAACTCACCACAAAGACACATGTCAAGCCATGATAGTCACATAAAACACTGATAACCACATATAATTGTTTCACTCCCATATAACCCAACAGTCTACATAAATGCCTTCAGAAAAGACTTCCTTACACGTAAATCAATATTTGATGTTAGCAAATTCCTCTTTTTCAAAAACACTTTTCTTTCACATTCCCATTCTGCATTTTATATCCTCTTTACTGTGACTTCTGTGTGTTATTTTACTGCCCAAGTAACAAAACGCATCTACCACCTATATTTTTTGTTGCCTAATTCCTTCAGCATCGGCTGATTTTTTTGGATTATATTCCATTACCCGGTACCTTTGTTTTGCTGTTGTTAATGTCCATCTTATACACTACCTTCAACACACTGTCCATTCCATTCAATTGCTCTTCCACATCCTTTACTGTCAGCAATAGAATTACAATGACATCAGCAAAACTCAATGTTTTTATTTCTTCACCCTGAACTTATCCCTTCTCCAAAATTTTTCCTCATCTTCCTACACAGCTTGCTTGATGTACAGATTGAATAACATGAGAGAAAGACTACAATCCTGTCTTACTCCCTTCCCAACCAATCCTTCCCTTTCATGGCATTTCACACTAATAACTGTGGTCTGGCTTTTTTACAAGTTGTAAATAACCCTTCTTTCCCTATATTTTACCCCTGATGACTTTAAAATTAGAAAGAGTGTATTATAATCAACTTTCTCAAAAGCTTTTTTGCAAATCTACAAAAGCTAGAAATGTAATGCCTAACTGTTTATATTCCACAGTGATCAGTACACATATGAGATTGTTAAGTACATTAGTGGCATATGACTGTGTAATTGAACAGAATTATTAACAGGTGATAGTTGTATGAGAGTGCTGTGTTACTGCTGATTATATAAGACATTAATTTTCTGCCCTTACAAGTGAAAACAGAATTAGAAACGTCTCTCAGAAACAATATAACCTGATCATTAAACAGGTAATTGGTTCATAGTGTAAGAAAGCAATTCACTACAGCTGTGTTTACATGGTAATGCTTATTTGCACTTCACTTTGCGTTGTCTCATGATAGATTCTTTGAAACACAATGAACGAGTGATTCAATGAGTAAACAAAGTTTCTTATTCTGTAATGTCAAAAACGTTTTGCATTACTACATCTATGGAACACACAGTTTCAATGAGTTACTGGCATATTAAATAAACTATTCTAATATTATTACTGTACAAGTAAATTCAAAAGCTATAGTCAACTAAGAATAAAAGCCTAGAGCTGAACATACGTGTATAAGGCTGAGGTTGAGAAGAAAACTTTCAACTGATGATACTTGTCTCACTTCTTAGAGCTTCTTTCTTGTGTGGAAACAACACAAAACTGACAATTCTTAAGCAGTTTCCAGTCCTTGACAGATCTCAGAGATAACATTCCAACCACTCAAGATTACCTACCGTAGACTGTCTTTTGCAGTTTGCCCTCTAGTAATTATGTGACGCAGTTACCTCAAGAGTGCACCTGTTTATGATACTTTGCATGTAGGTGTGTGTGTGTGTGTGTGTGTGTGTGTGTGTGTGTGTGTGTTTCTGTGAAAAAATAGTATATTATGATAACCTATGTTTTATTTTCTTTGCGGAATTCGAAATGAACATTGGATAATGATGTTTATTAAATCATGAAGCAGGTATAGCAGTGTAAAGGATCCAGATGTGTTCGAGGTACTGCAGGAGATGGGAACAGGATGAGGTTGTAGAAGATTTATGTGGGGGAAGGGAGACAGATTTGTTAGGCAAGGTGGAGGGTATGGCATTCAAGGATTCGGAGAGTCTTATAATAGGTAGGGGGAGTGGAAACCCAGGCAGGATGGAAGCTACAAAGGATGGGACACATGAGGGATTGAAAGGTGGACATGATGGTGGAGGGGTTGTGCCCCCTGTCCGTCTGGTGAGGAGGTTGGGTGGGACATAGCTTTCTGATGGACAGTGTGGAGGTGGGGGGTCCAGGAGAGGGATCAATCAAGGGTGAGGCTGAGGTATTTTAGGGTGGGGGTTGAGCTTATTTCTAAAGTTAATAACTGCACAGTAACCAATTCTAAATATGAAAAATCACCAAATGTGGCACATCTAATTGAATGAAGGTTTGCTTCCTTAAAATTCCAAGTGACTACACAATTTCTTCTAGAAGATAAAACAAAAGTTTTGTGTAAAATTGCTAAAGATTACAAAAGACTGACTATCTGTACTGTTAATTTCAACCTTCTGCATTCTTCCTGTTAATAATCAGAAAGTAAACTATCTTGCAATAAGTGTTTTTGTCTGCTGTGACAAATACACCAGGTCGGATTTTTGTACTCACATTGCTGATGTACTTCTATTACATTACTGAGAAATTTTCAGAATGTATTGCAAACACTGAAACGAAAATCATTTTTAGTGTATAGCAGAATTTTTCAACATTTATGAATATGCGACGCTCTTCCAAGTAAAAATATTCTTGTGACCCCCTTTCAAAGAAAAATATTCTGTGAACTGTCCATCCCCCACTCCTCACAAACCATAACAAAACTGTGTTATTTCAAAGGAAACAAATTCAATCTTCTATCCTCTGTTTCTGCTTCTTTTTAAATTGTTGGATGAAGTATTTTGTGTATTTTAAGTATGCAGCATGTTATTCTATTGTTGTATGATTTCCAACAGTAAAACATATTTTGCTTAACGAGTGTTTTGCTTTTCAGGCTAGACTCAGAATTGAATTATGCTCATTAAGAAAGGTTCCACTGCATAAACAATTTCTAAAGAACTAGATATTTTTAGAATTTTTCAGAATTACTTATTGTATCATGTCCTTTTACCTATTGACTGGTTCCTGAAACTGTTTTCAGACTTTGCACTTATTCATCATTAACAGACTGTATTATAAAACAATCTATGATCTATAAAAAATAGAAAAGAGATGACTTACCAAAAGGGCCGGCTCGTCGATAGAAACAAATAAAATCATACACAAACACACATACAAGCTTTCGCCACCACTGGCAGCTTCTTCAGGAAAAAGAGGAAAAAAGTGAGGAGAAAGGGAAGGATATGGGTTTTAAGGAAGTGGAAAAGGAGTCATTCCAATAACTCCTTTTCCACTTCCTTAAAACCCCCCTGGGAGCCGGGAGCCACAGGTTGAAAAAACACTGGTGTACAGAATCAAAAGTTTATTTACGGTGATGTAGGCATAGAGTGCAGATGTTGACAACAATTGTTGAATGCTATTTGAAAAACCCAATCAGAATGAGGGGAATAATCCTTTGTGTTGAGGAAGCTTGGTAGGTTTTTGTATGTACCAGTGCCATTGTCATGTCAGTAAATTAATTATCTTTGTAAAGAAAACATTTCATTGCCAACATTTAGAACACTACACTGCTGCAGCAGTAAGTAAACTTTACCCAGTACTCTGGGCTAGTTATGGTTGCCAACATTAGCAAACTACGCCACCAGTACTCCAGCTGTGTTAGTTATGGTTGCCAACTTTAGCACACTATGCTGCCGCAGCCATAAGTAAGATTTACCCAGTACTCTTTGTCAGTTACGTCTTAGTCAGTATTGACATTTACTTCCATACCCTGCAACAGATCACCCTCACTGCCCGCTCTGTCTTCCAACTGGAAACATATGCCACCTTCTCTCGAGCCCTTTCCCACTTCACCTTCTCCCAGTTAGTTACCCTAGTCTAAACACACCCTAACCTTTTTTCTGTCTACCCCTTCCCTCCCCATCTTCTCCCTTGCAGACCCCTATGGCAAACCCTCCTATATCTTCCTTTACCACAACATCCATTCCCATTCCGCCAACAAGCACTTCTTCATGCATACCCTCTTCCAACACCACTTGGCGCCTTCCTTCTAAATGAAACATTCCTTCAACCACGTCATCTCATAAGCACTACTCCCTACCTCCTCCATCACACACATGGCCTCCCTCCCTTGGCACAAGGCAGAGTGGTGATAGGCCACATCCGTCATCACCCCATCCGGCTACAACATCTCCTTAATGATACTATCGAGCAACTGTTCCTCAGCCTCTTTCTCCCATCCCTCACAGTCACCCTCAGCACCATGTATATCCACAGCACTGCTCCCCTCCCACATGACTTCCTTTCCTATATCGATTGCTCTTCATGATCTATGTGGTGCAGCCGACCTCAACCTTTCTTTCTGTCAGCCTGCTGAACTCTGGCAGTGACGTCAGTTAGCCACAATCTCGCTCGTGGGCGTCATCCTTCCCTGCCCCTGCCCCGAAAGCAACACTACCCCCGACGTCATCCTAGCGATTCCCCTGTCCTGCTTACTCTTGACCACCCCCTCGCAACTCCCGTGCTGCCCGCCAAACTAATCCATAATTACTCTGCCGACTGGGATGCCTACCATTGCTCCATTAATACCTCAGTCACAAGCCACCCTCTTCCCCTCCATACACCAGCTGATGTAGACCATGCCTCCTCCTTCCTTCATTAGATCCTTCCTGGCATGGTCCAGACCTAAGTCCCCACCAAAGCCCTCTACCCCCACAGTACCACTCTGACCCCCCATCCCCCCACAGGCCGGATATGCTCACATGCCACGGGCAACTCCAATGCCACATTAGAAACCTCTTGACTGCGAAAAAAAAAAAAAAAAAAAAAAAAAAAAAAAACAGGACTGATGCCAGGCATACATCTATCTTAATTGAACACTCCCTGTCAACTCCAGTACTGGCGAGCCTTCGCCTGCCTTACTGGCAGTCACTCCACGCCGCATTACCCACTCCTCTAAGATGACCATCCTTTTCTTGACAATGCAAGTAAGGCCAAACAGTTTGCCTCCTACCTATCCGAAGTATTCTCCATCTCTGATAATCCTCGCTTTGACTACTCCCTCTTCCCCGATGTCCATGAGCGTACCGATCCCTCCTTTCTCCCACTCGCCCCTGGCTTCCACTATTTAGATCACATCCCTCCTTCAGAATTAAACGTCAATCAATGCCCACGACATTCAGGCTACACCACGCACTAAGCAAAACACTGCTCCTGGTCACAACTGACTGACCTACAGGCACCTTTGGGCCTGTTCTCCTTTCCATGCCGCCCTTGCTTCCCTTTACAATGTTATCCTATGCCCAGGCTTCTAACCTGATCTGTGGAAGACCTCCCACATCCTCATGTTCCCTAAACTTGACAAACCTTCATCCCAGACCTCCTCCTACCGTCCCATCAGTATTACCTCCATGTTCAGCAAGGTCTTGGAAACAATCCTCTCCCGCCGTATTCATCAGCACATCCACCAACACCAGTTTCTCCCCCTTTCCCATTGTGGCTTGTGGCTTCCGACCTTCCTTCTCTGCAAATGATCGATTTCCTCTCAGTGCAGCTCAACTCCCATTGCTCCACCATCTATGTCTCCCTCAATATCAAGAAAGCCTACAACTGCGTGAGGCATTCTGGTCTCCTTTTCAAACTCCAGTTCTATGCCCTTCCCATTAACTAAGTCTGCCTCATTGTTTCCGTCCTCAACCACCGCTCCTCCTATGACACTGTCTGTAACTCCAACTCCCGTTTGTTCTGCCCCTCCACTGGGGTGCCTCAAGGCTCCGTTCTCTCTCCCCTCCTTTACCTCATCTACTCCACATATATGCACCAACCACAGCCTCCCATTCACCTCCTGCAATATACTGTCAACACCGCCTTCTTCGCCCTCGCCCCTCTCTTGCCTACTCCCAACATTTGCTCCAGTCGCACCTCACTGAGTCTGCTGCATGGTGCAACTGGTGCCTCCTCTCCGTCAATCCTGAAAAATCCCAGGCAATCATCATAGGTAGAACCGCCCCCTCCTTCTGCCTCCACAACTTCTACTTCACCCTCCACGATCATCCTATCCGCCATAACCCCACATAAAATACCTCGCCCCTCACCCTTGATTGATCCCTCTCCTGAACTCCTCACCTCCACACCGCCCATCAGAAAGCCATGTCCCGACCCAACCTCCTCACCGGAGGGATGTGGGGCTCAACTCCTCCACCATCCTGTACACTTATCATTCCCTCACGTGTCCCGTCCTTGGTAGATACCATCCCACTTGGGTTTCCGCTACTCCTACCTATTATAAGACCCTGCAAATCCTTGAGAATCACGCCCTCCACCTTGGCTACCAAATCCGGCTCCCCTCCCCCACACAAATCCTCTACAACCTCATTCCGTTATCTCATCTTCTGCAGTATTGAACACATATGGATCATTTACACCAACCATAAAATAGATTCCCGTAACCCTCTGGTCTACTCAGTCTTCACAAATCCTGAGCCCCTGCAACGCCACCAGCATTGCAACCCTCCCCCTCTCCACCTGCACACGCTCCACATCTTCTCCCGGGGTAACTTCCGCCGCCTCCCCCTACCGGATCCTGCCTTCCGTCCTAAAATCTATCCCTCCCACCAACCCTGATCCTCTCCTCGTAGATACAACACCCCCTCTCCCTCTCCTCTCCTTTTCCTTCGCACCACTCGGCTATCCCCCCTCCCAACCCAGGAGTCCCTACGCTCCCTCCCCACCCCCAACTTCCGTGATTCCCACACTTCCCCAGTGGTGTCATCAATGCCACCATTTAAAACAGTGCTGCGTCCAGTGTCTGAGTCTTCAGTGCTTCAGTATGTCCACTGCGCACAAACAAGTGTCACTGCCATATATTTTAACCAGTGACTCCAGGTGTACTATGTGTGTCCAGTGTCCTGATATCTTACTGTGTTTCTAACGCCACCACAGCACAAGGATTTTAACTGACTACACGTTTTTATTATGTTTACTGTATATGTTCGTCTATTATTTCTAATGTCAAGGATTTTAATACTCTTCATTTTAACGCCATGTCATTGTTATTTTAATCTCATCATGTCCATTGTTTCATAAATTCCTGCGGCTGAAGCCTGCTGGCTGTATCTAGAGTTAGCGTAAAATAACAATAAGGAAGAAAAAATTGGACATTTACATAAAAGAAATGTTGGTTTTTTTTGTGATTCTTCAGTTTCTCCCGGCGTATTTGATAATCAAAATATCCACGGGTGTACTGCCGGTCTATAGTGTCCAACGGGCACAATATTTCGGCGATCATACATGTCGCCATCATCAGGTGAACTGACGGACTAAGCTCCTGGAAACGCGCCGGCACGGAGATCCGCACACTACGGCTGCTCGAAGGGAACTGGGTTCTAGCCAAGTATCGGGCGATTTAAATACTCTCGGCCCGCGGAGCGACCCCTCCGCGGTCCGCGCCCCGCGCCGCGGCCGCGCAGTGGAACCGATTGTGGGCGGCGTCTGAGATGACATCGGTGTGAGAGCTCTGTCCGCCGTGGTCGTCACTTCGTTACGTTTGCTAGATTTACTCTTCATTAACCCAATCGCTGGTTCCCAAGCTTTGCTAAGATTATAGCCACAGTCACAGTTTATGAGGTCGTCACTTGTGCGAATTTCAATGGCCTCTCTAACGACGCAGTCCCAGTATCTCGACGTCTGTACCAGAATCCTAGTGCGTTCATACTCCATCGCATGGTTCTCCGACAATGTTCAGCGACCGCCGTCTTGCTCGGATACATCAACATCAAAAACACCAGGATGGAACTGTTTTTTGTCCGCCGAATAAAATTCGTGCACTGGTGGGGAGCGCCAAAGATGATCTCGGTTTGAGGAAGGCCGGCGTGTACCAGATTCCGTGTCAGTGTGGTAAATCATATATTGGACAGACGAGGCGTACCTGCGTTGAACACCAGAGGCACACACGATTGATGTATCCGAGCAAGTCGGCGGTCGCTGAACACTGTTTGTCGGAGAATCACACGATGGAGTATGAACGCACTAGGATTCTGGTACAGACGTCGAGATACTGGGACTGCGTCGTTAGAGAGGCCATTGAAATTCGCACAAGTGACGACCTCATAAACCGTGACTGTGGCTATAATCTTAGCAAAGCTTGGGAACCAGCGATTGGGTTAATTAAGAGTAAATCTAGCAAACGTAACGAAGTAACGACCACGGCGGACAGAGCCCTCACACCGACGTCATCTCAGACGCCGGCGCAATCGGTTCCACTGCGCGGGGCGCGGACCGCGGAAGGGTCGCTCCGCGGGCCGAGGGTATTTAAATCGCCCGCTACCGGGCTAGAACCCAGTTCCCTTCGAGCAGCCGTAGCGTGCGGATCTCCATGCCGGCGCGTTTCCAGGAGCTCAGTCCGTCCGTTCACCTGATGATGGCGACATGTATGATCGCCGAAATATTGTGCCCGTTGGACACTATAGACCGGCAGTACACCCGTGGATATTTTGATGTATTTTGTTATAAAACGTCAGTTACTGTTCTTTTAAATTGCATACTACAAGTTATAACACCAAAACTTCGAAATATCACAAATAAATGGTAGTTAACAACATCAGTACAGTATGCTGCCACAGCCATAAGTCAAATTTCACCCAGTATACAGTCGTGGAAGCCAACGTCCGAGCCACAGTGGATGCACCGGTTCCCGTTAGCTCATTGAAGTTAAGCACTGTTGGGCTTGGCTAGCACTTGGGAGGGTTACAGTCCGGGTCTGCCGAGTGCTGTTGGCAAGCGGGGTGCACTCAGAGTCTGCCCTTGTGAGGCCAACTGAGGAGCTACGTGATGGGGAAGTAGCGGCTCCGGTCACGAAGACTGACATAACGGCCGGGAGTGCGGGGCGCTGACCACGTCCCCCTCCATACCGCATCCGTTGATGCCCTCGGGCAGAGGATGACACGGCGGCCGGTCAGTACCCAGTGGGCCCCCTGAGGTCTGTCGGACGGAGTTGAGAGTTTACATTCAGTGGCGGACTAAGGGTGTTGGAGGCCCGGGCAGCAGAAAAACAAAATGAGGGCCCCCGACCACTTGGTAATACATGTATTACTACAAAAAAGAAACTTTTGAGATTTGAAGCCCCCCCCCCCCCCCCCAGGATGAGAGGCACTGGACAGTCAAAGAAAATAGCTTTCAAGATTTGGAGTACCCAGAACGCGAGACCAAGGGCGCTAAAAACTAAAAAATGCTTTGGAGGAGGCACCCCTAGACAGGAGGCCCTGGGCGGTCTACCCTGTGCCCCCCCCCCCACCCCCCTTTAGCCAGCCGCTGCCAGTATACTAATATTCTTTTTCGGTTTAATATTTGTAATACTTTCTCAATAATGTAATAGAATTATCTTTAGCAGTTTGTGCAATGTCAGTGCAAAACTTTTTGGCGTGGTTTATTCAGTGGCGGCTGGTGATAATTTGCTAATGTGCTGCAGCACACTGTAAATATATTACTAAAATTATGCCATTTCTCTTCGAAAGCAAGCGAGAAATCGCTGTGAAATTACATCCTTTCTCTTGGAATGCGATCCAGATATCACAATAAAATTGTGCCAATTCCCTTCCAATACGTATTACAATGCTAGTAATAAGGATGAAAATGCATTTTGGAGCGCTTTCGCCGCGATAGCTTGAAACCAGCTCCGTGTGCTGAAGTGGGATTCATCCGCGCTGGTATGTGCGCAGAGAGGCGGCGCAGACGTGACGTCAGGCCTGGCGACTCATGTGTGCTGAGACCGACTGCAGCACCAGATCAATATTTCTCTTCGCACGATTGCGGAAGAATAGTATATGACGAATTTTACGGCATACGGAGTCAAATAGCGCGCTGGCTCAGGCTTCATGCGCGTTGTCTCTCAAACCTACTTGTGAGGCTCGTATTCAAATACCTCTGAGCCCAATTTTTAATTTCTGTAAATAAAACTTCAATCACAAACAACATTAGTAATGTATAGCCAACATGCGAGTGAAACTGCGCTTTTCAGCCAAGCAGTTTCATTGTTGACTTGTGTAGAACGCAGATGACGTGGTGGGCATATAGGTAAGCTTCGATATTTCCATTGGCAGTCACGCTTTTTTTAATTTTTGTATATTTTGTTTCCTGTTTATTTTTTTAATATTGTAGCACACTGGTCAAATTTTGTACGATCCGCCACTGGATTTATTTCTTAGTATATTAAGAGACACCTATTGTGCTCCAAACATTGTATGTTCTCTAACATTTTGCTGTGTTATGATGTCTTGAGGCTCGCTATTCCCTACAGGCAGAATCTCTGTTAATTCAAAATTAATATTATTTACTTGCAATACATAGGCCCTAACTGTGTACTCAGTCCAGGTTCGCAGTTTTGCGATGACAATTAACAGTCCATTCTTTTCCTTCTCTCGGCATCTTTCGGGAAACGAACCACTCTAAAGCCATTTCTGGAATCATTTTAACAGTTTATGGCAACACAACCGTCCATAATATCGTGCTAAGGCGTCGTGTGCCAAATTCCTATAGCACCGAAGCATGTTACACTTACTAGCGGTGGAAAAGAAAATGACGATGCGAAAGCTCGTGTGACTCATTCCACATCCGTGTGATCTATCACAACATGGATTTATGGAATACGAAATAAATAAATATAGTAGGCTTCCAACCCCATCGCCAGAAGCGGTTCACATCTTTTCGCTAGGTGGCACCACTCTACATAACTGTCTCCCAGCATTCCAATTACTGACATATCAACAACTGTCGTAATAATTTTGTTTGATTCACACGTTACCTGTCACAACAATTTAGACCATTGTGTGGTGTTGTCAGCCTAGCAAAGTTAATAATAATCAACAACCTGGCCCCTGGGGTACATGCCACTGCGTTCTCTAAACTCTTGAAGCTAGTTTTAACATTTCCCATGACTCCGGTCGAAGCGGAAAGTTGCTTTTTTACTTTTAACTCAATAAAATCATTCTCACGCAACTATGTTTCCCAGACAAGAATGTCGGATTCGGCATTGCTTTTCATTGATAATATATGTTTGTATAGCTTATGGGACTTAACTACGGGGTCATCAGTCCCTAAACTTACAAACTACCTATAAACTACCTTATACTAAAGACAGCACAAATATCCATTCGAACCCCCGACCGTAGTGGCCGTGCAGACCGTGACTGGAGCGCCTTAGTCCCCTCGGCCACCGCGGCCGGCACTTTTCATTGAAATAGAACTTAGATAGCAGACTCAAATTAACGGGTGAATCACAAATCTGCATTGATAAAAAACAGGAGAGCAAATTTTTATTACATATACGGTAAAAACAAGTGTACTCGTAAGTTGTAATCTATAATGTGCTTCTTATATCCAGTCCTTTAAAAGAAGGCTGAATTTCATTTCGACTGGGAATGTAGCTCATCACGTAATGATTATTGATAAATTGTAGCATGAATATGCCACTTTTTTTCCACTCGCAAATTTTTAACTTTTCACAGGATCGCAAATTGGATTTGCAAAAATTGAATTTTGTGATTTTCACACTCCACGAATTCGAGGAATGTTTGAATCACGATGAATGTCAAGAACCCTAGCGTTGAGATAAAGTATGTTCTCCCTTACAAAAATGTAACAGTGAAACTTGGGTGCAACACAGCTTCAGGTACCACGGGCCGTTACTGAGTCAAATTAATATAACGGAACATAAGCAATAATTGAGAATATGAATACTCATCTGATTTTTGTTGACAAATTCGACATTTCTGGAGCGAAATCTGCCTGCTGCCTAGACTAATCAGCATGTGTGGATTCCATATTCGTCAAGTGATGCATACAAATACCAGATGCTGCTCTGCTGAATTCCAGAATCCTTATTTATGTTGCAGAGCGGCACAGATCTCATTCGAAAACTTGATCACACCTGGAACTGTCGATAAACACAACCGACAATTGTTTAGATTACATCAGCAATTACTTTGTTTGAAGTCGTTACTAATTAGAGTAACAATTATAATGTATGGTATTCCACACCACAAACAGATATCTGAATACAGTAAAATGAGTTGGTAAAACCGATATAATAATCATAATCAAACAAATGATTCATATTCAGAAATTAGCAAAGAAAAAAAATCGCCGATAAATTTCGTAGTTTGTGAGGATAAAGTGTGTATCCGAACAATCACAGGATTATTTGTTCAGGATGTCCCTGTTAGAATTAATTGACAGAGTGATAACGGAGCTGAGTACCGGGTTTAAGGCACTGGGGAAAATTGATGCAAAACTTAGGTTCCTGTGCGGTCTCCAAATTCAAGAAATGGAAAAGGAGGACTTAAAGGCCAAAGCAGCAGAAATGATTGACTACGCAGCAGGCCTTAACAAAGAAGAATTTATTTTTGAAATTAAAAGTTTTAAACACTATGTGCTTGCAACAGAGTGTGCCTTGCAAATTACCCCTACAACATCCGCATTTAGTTTATTTAACGAAAATAAATTGGTGGTGGTTATCACAACCTTACTACAGTGTGTAAAATATTTTTTTAACATTCCAGTTTCAGTTTCCTCTGAGAAAGGAGTTTCAGCAAACAAACTAATTCAAAATTATTTGAGTAGCACGACTGCTCAACAAAGGTTAACAAATCTGAGTATTATCTCCATACAGCACAAACGAACTGCTTCCATAAACTATAATGATATCTTAAACATTTTTGCAGCAACAAAACCACGAAAAGCGAAATTTGATAATTATGATTTGTACAATGAGTCATCAAGCTTCATTTCTGCATGTTTATGAAATTGTTATTTCTTTGTTTTGACTTTGACACTAATCCATCTATACATCTTATAAAATAGGCAGTATGTGATATGTATGTTCCACATCTCCTCCTAAACTACTGGTCCGATATCAACCACACTTGGTACACATGTTCGTTAATATCAGGAAACAATCGCTGTCGGGGTAAGAACCACCTACGACACATACGTAAGGAGATATGGCGTCATAAGCAATGACAATCGTGAAAAACGGCCGCATCGTGCGATAATATTCTATATCTGCTCTTAAACTAACGGACTGATACCAACCAAATTTGATGCAAATATTCTTTAAGGTCAGGAATCATTTGCTATAGCTGCATAAACCACCTACGATATATAGTTCATACGATATCACGTCATAAACAATGAAAACTGTCCCATCTTAAAGCGCGATACCATGATTTTATTCGTCAGCTTTTTGACAATGAGAGAACTTGGCAAATTGCAATAAACGTTGAACATAATTTCACATCTTTACGAAACTTTTCTCGCTGACAACCCCAACAAAATGATTAAAAGAAAAAAGTTTATCGCTTACTACTTTTCCGATGTTCATGATGTACTGGGTGATCAAAAAGTCTGCATAAATTTGGAAACTTTATAAACCTCGGAATACTGTAGATAGAGAGGTAAAAATTGACGCACATGCTTGGAATTACATGGGGTTTTATTAGAACAAAATAAAAAAATAAATATAAATAAAGAAAAGTTCAAAAAATGGCCGACAGATGGTGCTTCATCTGACCAGAAAAACAATAATTAGCATAACAAATTAAGACAAAGCAAAGATGATGTTCTTCACAGGAATTGCTCAATATGTTCACCATAATTCCTCATCAATAGCTGTAGTCGAGGGATAATGTTGTGAACAGTACTGTAAAGCATGTCCGGAGTTATGGTGAGGCATTGGCGTCGGATGTTGTCTTTCAGCATCCCTAGAGATGTCGGTCGATCACGATACACTTGCGATTTCAGGTAACCCCAAAGCTAATAATCGCACGGATTGAGGTCTGGGGACCTAGGAGGCCAAGCATGACGAAAGTGGCGGCTGAGCACACGATCATCACCAAACGACGCGTGCAAGAGATCTTTCACGCGTCTAGCAATACTTTTTTATTTTTATTTTTTATTTTATTTATTTATTTATTGTTCTAAAAAACCCCATGCCATTCCAAGCATGAGTGTCAATTTTCACCTCTCTGAAATAAATCGCAATTTGCGATCAGTTATGGCGTCACTGTACTAGGTTCAGATGAAATACCCAAAGTGCGGCGAATGAAAATTTGTGCCCGGCCGAGATTTGAACCCGGGATCGCCTGCTTATCTCGGGCACAAATTTTCATTTGCCGCACTTTGGGTATTTTATCAGAACCTAGTACAGTGAAGCCATAACTGATCGCGAATTGCGATTTACTTCATTAATTTGAACGCTGTAATGTCGTCAAAAATATATAATTTTATCTCTCTATCTACATTTTTCCGTGATTTATTAAATTTTCAAATGTATACTAACTGTTTGATCACCCGGTATATCTACGGCATTTGGAATGACGTTACAAGTTATTACATCTACACTGTAAATTGTATTCGCGAAACAATTCACAGACAGTACTCATATAAACCACTGAATGTTCCTTCGATATTATATCACAATTTGACATATAGATCATCAGATTAAAGTTAAAAACAATTTTATTCATGAAGAACCGCATCGTCACGCATGAGGTTCCGATTTATTACGTCTTTACTACTACCACCATTAAAGACATATTTGCAGACATTAGGTACATATACCACTGAATGTACCTTCGAATCTACCTCAGAGTACGACACATATTTCGGGAGATATTACGTCATAAACAATGAAATTTCGGAGTGACTGCTATATCATGCGCTATTTTTCCACATCTCCTCCTAAAATAATGGATAGATTTCAACTAAACGCGGTACACATATTGCTTACTATCAGACAACAATGGCTGTGGGGTTAAAACTATCTACGACACAAAGTTCAGGAGGTATGACGTCGTAAACAATGAATCACAATAACTTTCCCTTCACTATTACCAATAAATATTGTTTATAATCAAGTTTTGAATTAATGTTAAACATCAATTGAATTTTATTACTATTTTTCCTTTTTTGGATACTGCACTTATAATTTTGTACATTATACATATTTCCTTGTTTCACTGTTTCATAATTTCTAAACCGTTTTCATGGACACATGAAGATGAAATCTTTTCCGAGTTTTTATTTTCGTTTATAATATAAGCATGGAAAATGCATAGCTGCCTGGTCAATGCCGGGTTTAGCAGCTAGTACACTCAATAAAATAAGTGACGGTAATGTTAAAAGATTGTCAGATTTATTTCGAATTAATTTGAAAACTTGTTTTCAATAGGAGGGTAAGGCAGATGAAAGAAGTGGGAGGCAAATTTAAGCTTGCTCCCCTTGGCAAAAAAATCCAATTCCGTCCCTGTTGTAAAGTTCCCTCCACCAGACATTGTCCGAAATCTCACAAAGACATTGGTCTTCCCATTTCACTTTTGCCAGAATTCTCTAAAATTATAGTAAAGATAATGTACAAGCAGCTTCTCAACCACTTAACCACAAATGGCATATTGTCTAGAATACAGTTTGGATTTGAGAAAGGTTCCGATATCGAGAAGGCTATTTACACTTACAGTGAGAATGTACTTAATTCATTAGATAATAAATTGCAAGCAGCAGGTATTTTCTGTGATTAGTCAAAGGTATTTGATTGTGTGAACCATAACATCCTTTTAAGTAAATTAGAATTCTATGTGGTCACGGGAAATGCTGCAAAATGGTTCAAGTCGTACCTCACTAATAGCAAACAAAGGGCGTCAGTGCAAGTGACTAGTGAATTAAGCCAACAGTCATCATCGGATTGGAAAGAAATTACATTTGGTGTCCCACAAGGATCCATCTTAGAGCCATTGCTTTTTCTAGTGTACATTAATGATCTCTCATCAGTTACACTACCAGAAGCAGAGTTCGTTTTGTTTGAAGATGATACAAGTATTGCAATAAAAAGTACGTCAAGCTTAGTGATAGAAAGGTCTGCTAATGATATTTTCATGAACATTAATAAATGGTTTAAAGCCAACTCATTGTCATTAAACTTTGAAAAGACTCACTTCATGCGGTTCAGAACATGTAAGAGATTTCCTGATAGCATATTAATTAAGTATGAAGAAGAGCAGATAGAAGAGGTTGACAATATTAAATTCCTGGGATTACAGCTTGATAATAAATTTAGTTGGGAGGAGCACACCACGGAACTGCAAAAAATGACTCAACAAATCTGTATTTTCAATACGAGTGTTATCAGACATAGGAGACATAAAAATAACAAAGCTTGCATACTTTACTTACTTTCATTCTCTAATGTCATATGGTATAATATTTTGGGGTAACTCTTCAAGTCAGTCAAAAGTCTTCAGAGTCCAAAAACGTGTAATACGTATTATTTGTGGAGTAAATTCACGGACGTCCTGTAGAACCCTCTTCAAAGAACTGGGTATATTAACTACTGCCTCTCGGTATATTTATTCCTTAATGAAATTTGTCATAAATAATATATCCCTTTTCCCAACAAACAGCTCAGTTCATACATACAATACTAGGAATAAAAATGATTTACTTTAGTTCAAAAAGGGCCCACTACTCAGGAACACACATTTTCAATAATTTACCATCAAGTATAAAAAATTAGCTACAAATAAAGATCAGTTTAAGAGGAACCTAAAAGACTTTCTAGTGGCCAACTCCTTCTACTCCATTAGTGAATTTCTAAATTGTACCAAATGATACATGCACTCATACTATATTAGTATTATTATATTATCAGCAAAAAAAAAAAAAAAAAAAAAAAAAAAAAAAAAAAAAAAAAAAAAAAAAACCTTAAAAATTTATGTATCTGTATTTATATTATAAGTGTATGTATCTGTATTTATATTATTAGTATTGTCTATTATTCAACTTGTAAATTTTGTTTCTTGACATCCACGAGGATCCCCTCAACATGGATCTACGGAACGAATATCTAATCTAATCTTGTGTTGGATGTCAAGTGTGCTACATTTTATATGATCGGAATAAAACGGTAGGGTTGCACGAATTACATACAAACAAACGGACATTCTTCCTTATCATTCCGTGGACAACAGTTCAAAAACGCCGCTTCTGAAAATGCGATTGTTCGTGGGGACGTATCTCGAGTTATACTGATGACCGAGATAAGAAGTGAAGTGCTTTAGATAGCCCCTGACCTTGTAAATCAATCAGAAGAACCGGCACATTGTAGCAACCATGGGCCAGCGCAAGACAAGTGCGAAACGTGCGGCCACCAGTGGCGTTTCGTGAAAAAAATTGTTGGACGTGCTAAACTTTTGGTTACTGAAATATATAAGCAGCATGGGAAGTAGGAGGGGGGAGGGTGAAAATCACGGACTTGTATGGCAAGTTCAGCGCTGAGAGGGGTACTGACAGCACGTGTTTCATTATTGTCATTTGCTAATCATTTCAAAAATCACCTTCTGACCTAGATGAGCCTCTTCGGCTGCTGTTACATCTACATACATACTCCGCAATTCACCGTAAGGTGCGTGGCGGAGGGTACACTGTACCACTACTAGGCATTTCCTTTCCTATTCCACTCCCAAATTGAACGATGAAAAAAAGAATTCCTATATGCCTCTCTTATCTTGTCTTTGTGATCTTTACGCGAAATGTAAGTAGGCGGCAGCAAGATCGTACTACATTCAGCTTCAAATTCCGGCCCTCTAAATTTACTTAACAGAAATTCACGAAAAGAACGTCGTCTTTCTTCCAGCGATCCCCTATTGAGTTGCCGGAGTGTAAGAAAATTGCCTGTTGGAGGTCGTCAAATAATCTCAAAATTTAGAATGCGTAATGATATGCTCTAGTAATAATAATTTTGTTATTGAATGTTGTAGCAAATCACAACTAATGGGTCGCAACAACCCTATCTGACTTAGCATTGACTACAGCCTCCAACTAGCACCTCTTACGATTCATGAACAGCACAACTTCACTAATAAATGTGTCAGAATTCATGTAGTGGTGATGGCGTGTTCGTGTTATATTCAAAATCGTAATAGCTGATAGACTCTGATTGCGATGATAATAGCTGAGTACTGTGAAACTGCGTGGTGCAATGAGCTTCACAAATACTACAGTTAAAGTTCCCAAATATTTTAATAATATAGTTTAAAGCATTCACCTTCCTTATAAAACTTTACGTAAACTATTTTTTCTTTTAATTGGTTCCAGGGCCTGGGTAGCGTACGCATGTAACTGGCTGAGCAGAGTTTGGCATTTAAAGTATTTCATAAAAAAAATTACTTCAGTCAAGACTGGTTACTTTCTACATAAATGAAACCAAATTTACTTTACTTGCAAACTCTCTTGCACTTTAATTACTAGTCTCTGTGGTTGTAACACGTTTAGCAATTCTTTAAATCGTCTAGCAATTTCTTTAGGACTGATCGTAATTTCTTTGAAAATGATTGAACTTGTTAGTCAATGTACAGGCTTGCATAATCAACATAATCTAATAATGGTGATAATGGGGTGACTACAACTACTTACAAAATTAAGACTGGTTTCAAAATAAGTCATGTATAATTGAACCAAAGTTCTGATTGGGTTGACACTACATTTACATGCATACAAAATAAAATGTTACAAAAGTACTCATCTGCTTTCGTCGTCTTCGTCGTGAAGTCCAAACAAGACAGATATGATTACAATAGGTACTCTTACTACACAACGATCACACTCGGTGACAATAGACTTGATACCAAAGAATTACTTTTCTTGCACACATGGAAAAGGATTACACTGATCGAGTATAAATAAACTTATTTCGCACTTCGTTCAATACATTAAACAGTACGCCTCTCAGGCTTATTGCAATTGCATAAAACTCGCGCCACACTGCGCCTACCGTGCCTCTGCACCATCAACAAAACATCTACGTTTTTACTATAGCGAGTCCGCTCCGCGACTGCATTTATGTCTTTACTTTGGCGAGTCCGCACCGCGACTGCTTCAGCAGCGCGACACTCACAGCTACTACTTCTGTAGCAAAGACATTCTTTACTACAGGTTCAACATTTTCTCTGGCGCATTGCTAACTTATAGCATAAGAATGTCCTTGCATTCATGCGGGTTTACACTAAATGATTCAATATAGAAAATGACGTTACATAAGAAATATATCTAGCATACAACAAATGAAAAATACGTGAACTAAACAAATTTAAGACAATATATACATTACTTTAAATCAAACTGTAAGATACACCAACAGGTGTACTCTTACAGGAGCATTTCCGTGACACTCTCGCATTGGTCGAACCAACCGGTAACAAACCTAGCTGCTCGCCTCTGAACCGCCTCTATGTCTTCCTTTAAACTGATCTGCTGCGGGTCCCAAACACTTGAGCAATACTCAAGACGTGGTCGTACAAGCGTTTTATACGCGGTCTCCTGAAGTACATCTTCCCAAAATTCTCCCAGTAAACCGAAGTCGGCTGTCCGCCTTACTCACAACTGTCTTTACATGCTCGTTCCATTTCATATCGCTCTGCAATTTTACGCCTAGATATTTGAACGACGCGACAGCATCAAGAAGCTCACTACTAATGCTGTATTCGAACATTATGGGATTGCGTTTTCTACTCATGCGCATCACCTTACATTTTTCTACATTGAGAGCTAGCTGCCATTCCTCGCAACAACTAGAAATTTTGTCTAAGTCATCCTCTATGCTCTTACAGTCAGTTACAGACGACATCCTCCCATACACCACAGCATCATCAGCAAACAGCCGCAAATTACAACTTACTCTGTCCATCAGATCATTTATATAGATAGAAAATAATAGCGGTCCTATCACACTCCCCTGGGGCTCGTCTCTAATGATGTTAATGCTCTGCTGTGGCATACTGCCTCTCCGGCAGTGCCGTATTCACTGTACGTTAAATCCTGAGCTTCTTTGGGTGGCAAAGATCGCGGTCGCAGATGGTAGTCGCCGCGAGTAGGCAATGCTGCCACTATAGTTGGCGTCATGTAAGAAGGCGTTACCGCGCATAGAGGCGGAGCGATACGGAAAGCCTGTAGGAGCTACGGCCGAACGCCAACAGTGGAGTCTGTAGGACAGAGGTCGGCAAGTAATCTTGGATGGGGTCGGATACTTTTGAAAATTTTTATCGAGGTCCACATGTAAAATCACATATTCCTTATCAATTTTTTATTTTAATTTTCAGGTCATACATTAAACATACTATTGTTTGCTTAATTTTAACTAACAATTATGAAATACATGTAACTGTACGTATTTCTGTTAAAAAAAATCAATGTGATAAATTACTTTTGCGGTCTTCAGCCGGTTTCTTAAAGTAAGGTTCACATGTGGAGCAGCTTATGCGAATAGTGTCTCCAAACTCGGCTGCCGTTAATCTTGAGCGATACTTATTGTGCAACAAATTAATTTTTTTAATGAAATTCTACATCTACATGGGATACTCTGCAAATCACATTTAAGTGCCTGGCAGAGGGTTCATCGAACCACCGTTATACTATTTTACCTCCCATTCCATTCTCGAATAGCGTGCGGGAAGAATGAACACCTGAATCTCTCCGTTCGGGCTCTGATTTCTCGTATTTTATTCTGATGATCATTTCTACCTATGTAAGTGGGAGTCAACAATATACTTTCGCATTTGGAGGAGAATGTTGGCGATTGTAGTTTCTTAAGTAGCCCACGCCGCAGCGTTAAGTGCCGTTGTTGTAATGATTCCCATCCCAGATGGTATCATTTCCGTAACGCTGTCTCCCCTGTATCGTGACAATACGAAACGAGCTG
Source organism: Locusta migratoria (assembly GCA_026315105.1). Taxonomy (NCBI): domain Eukaryota; kingdom Metazoa; phylum Arthropoda; class Insecta; order Orthoptera; family Acrididae; genus Locusta; species Locusta migratoria. Next base: position 195,477,579 of record CM048751.1, read on the forward strand.
CCCTTCTTTGCACTCATTCGATGTCCTCCGTCAAACCCACCTGATAAGGATCCCACACTGGGCAGCAATACTCCATAAAAGGACGGACAAGCGTAGCGTATACAGTTTCTTTAGTAGTTCTGTTGCATCTTTTAAGGGTTCTGCCAATAAAACGTAGTCTCTGGTTTGACAAATTTGAAAAATATATGTGGAGCCAAACATAGTAGACAGGTAGATTGCAAATTTTTGGTAATTTTCATATTTTTCCGGGACATGTTCACTCCACAATTCGTCAGAAGATTCATTTTTATATGTTTGCAGGAAATGTCGTCCTGCGAGTGTATTATCTCCATTTGGAGTAAAGGCTTTCAAAGGTGGAACAACTTCACAGCCACATCCGTCCGTTCTGTTACTGGAAAAACTTAAAAGCCGATTTTTAAGAGCACAAAATTGGTGTTTAAATTGGTAACCCCTGATTAGATTGGTTAGATTTTAAAAAGGGACTGAACAACAAAGGTTATCAGTCCCTTTGTTTGTTTGTCTAGGTTATGGGACTTAACTACGGGGTCATCAGTCCCTAAACTTACAAACTACTTATCAACTAGCTTATCCTAAGGACGGCACAAATATCCATGCCCGAGGGGGGATTCGAACCCCCGACCGTAGTGGCCGTGCAGACCGTGACTGGAGCGCCTCAGTCCCCTCGGCCACCGCGGCCGGCTATCAGTCCCTTGTTCCAAGTGTAAAAATTACAGGGGTGATCGCTAAAAAGGGGTATAAGACTGTGATAAAAAGCACCAAGCAAAGGCGTTAACACGTTAAGTAATAAAAGCAGCAAGGAAAGAACACCGAGAAAAGAGAGAGAGAATTAAAAATGGTACCTGAGGAGCTGGGCTGGGTGATCACAGTAATAAAAGCAAATCATCCAGCCACTCTGTGACACAGGGAAACCACCTACCTAAAAGTGCTAGGTAAGTGGGGGATAAATATACATCAAAAACTCAATAAAATTCATACTGAATTACATAATCCACTCGCACGGATAAAACTTAAAACTCTATCAACCATAGCGGCATCGTTTGCTAAAACTGAGCCTAGGGCGTCAGGGAGGTTAAAACGGCGCCTCTGGTCGGTGAGGTGAGCATTCCAATAAAATGTGAGCAACTGATAAATCGGCGCCACAGCGGCACTGAGGTGGGCCCTCACGACGGAGGTGACTGTGCGTCATCCAAGTATGGCCGATACGGAGCCGACAGAGGACGACAGCGTCCCTGCGAGGGGCCCGTAGAGAGGACCTCCAGACGTTCGTTGTGTCCTTTATAGCCCTTAACTTGTTGGGGATCTGGAGTGTACGCCATTCTGCATCCCATAAACCGCAGGTTCGAGTCCGCATCATTAAACGTAGGTCGGAAGAGGGGATACCGACCGCCAGATTTGGTTTAGTGGTGGCCTCTTTGGCTAACCTGTCTGCCAGTTCATTTCCCGCAATCCCGATGTGCCCCGGAGTCCAGAGAAATACTACTGACCGCCCGCGTTGTTCGACGGTATGGAGGGACTCTTGAATGGCCATGACCAATGGATGGCGGGGAAAGCATTGATCAACAGCTCTAAGTCCACTGAGGGAGTCACTACAGATAACGTAGGACTCCCCAGCAGTGCAGGTATGACGGATGTGGTCAAGTGCACGGAAGATGGCTACTAGCTCCGCAGTGAAGACACTGTAGCCAGCCGGCAAGGAGCGCAATTCGTCATGCCCTGCATGCGTGAAAGCGTAACCAACACGACCACCCACTATCGAGCCATCAGTGTAAATCACTTCGGAGCCCCGTGACACGTCAAGGAGAGACAGGAATTGGTGACGAATGACCTCTGGGTGAACCGAGAGTTTGGGGAACTGTGACAGATCGAGGCGGGTAAGCCCTGACCGCTAAATAGAGGTTTCAGAGACTGTCAGAGTATGAAGTCTATTTACGAAATTCCCTTGTCCGTTAGACAAAGTTCTCGTGCTGCATTCGTGTTGTAACAATTTAATATAATTTAAGTATATTACAGTTTACTCTACCGATACTCAGCTTTTTAAGATTACGATGTATGGGGGTTCTGCTCGCTGCAACATTATTCTCCTGGGGCGTATGTACAATTTTCACTTCTTCTTTAATCTGACTCAAACTTCTCCACCAAAATAATACAACTTAATAACATAAACAAAACATCAGAACGGTAGAACTTCCATTTCACAACAAAGAGAGACATGGATTCGACAGCACTTGATAAACGACTCCAACTCGAGCTCCGCCAAAACTCGAACTCCCCCACGCAAGGCGGTGAGGCAAATATATAACATCGGCAATAATGATGTTACATTAAGCATTGTTCATAACAATAGAATATACTGATTTACAATTAACAAACATAACAGAAAAACATTTCATGTTCACAAAAATAATCACAATAAAAAATGAAAACTATACACACAATAATTTTAGATCGCACCTATCTTTTTAAGACGAAATTTCCGATCTTTCTGTTGACAACAAAGTGCGATCTTAAATATCAATTAATTTGTTAACGAGTACATCACACATGTTCCTAACATATATTGAGCTATCAATTATCTTGGCAATTCTGAAACTAGGTTTAAAATGTCACGTCAGTCAATATATACAAAGAAACACAATATACAAATTTGGACTTAACAGTAATTAAAACAATTAGCTGATCTACACAACTTGTTTATGAGCCTAACATACATACAATGCTACAGACATTGCCGAGGTGGGGTGGCTTGCGTGCCTCAACGATACAGATAGCCGTACCGTAGGTGCAACCACAGCGGAGGGGTATCTGTGGAGAGGCCAGACAAACGTGTGGTTCCTGAAGAGGGGCAGCAGCCTTTTCAGTAGTTACAGGGGCAACAGTCTGGATGATTGACTGAGCTGGCCTTGTAACATCAGCTAATGCGGCTTTGCCACACAGCTACTGCGAACGGCTGAAAGCAAGGGGAAACTACAGCCGTTATTTTTTTCCCGAGGACATGCAGCTCTACTGTATGAACATATGATGATGGCATCCTCTCGGGTAAAATATTCCGGAGGTAAAATAGTCCCCCATTCGGATCTCCGGGCGGGGACTACTTAAGAGGATGTGATCATCAGGAAAGACAATACTGGCATTCTACGGGTCGGAGCGTGGAATGTTAGATCCCTTAATCGAGTAGGAAAATTAGAAAATTTAAAAAGGGAAATGGATAGGTTGAAGTTAGATATAGTGGGGATTAGTGAAGTTCTGTGGCAGGATGAACAGGATTTCTGGTCAGGTGACTACAGGATTATAAATACAAAATCAGTTGGGGGTATCACAGGAGTAGGGTTGATAATGAATAAGAAAATAGGAATGCGGGTAAACTACTATGACCAGCACAGCGATCGCATTATCATTGTCCAGATAGATACGAAGCCAACACCGACAACAGTAGTACAGGTTTATATGCCAACTAGCTCTGCCGATGATGAGGAAATCGAAGAAATATATGAGGAGCTAAAGGAAATTATTCAGACAATTAAGGGAGAGGAAAACTTAATTGTTATGGGAGACTGGAATTCGGTAGTAGGACAAGGAAGGGAAGGGAAGATAGTGGGGGAATATGGTCTGGGCAAAAGGAATGAAAGAGGAAGCCGCCTGGTAGAATTTTGCACGGAACATAATTTAGTTATAACAAACACCTGGTTTAAGAATCACAAAAGAAGGTTGTATACGTGGAAGAGACCAGGAGACACCGGGAGATACCAGATAGATTTTATAATGGTAAGACATAGATTTCGAAACCAGGTTTTGAAGTGTAGGACATACCCAGGGGCAGACATAGACTCTGACCATAACTTGTTGGTTATGAACTGTAGGCTGAAACTGAAGAAACTACAGAAAGGTAGGAAAATAAGGAGATGGGACCTGGATAAATTGAAGGAACCTGAAGTTCTTAAGAATTTCAGAGGGAGCTTCAGGCAACAATTGACAGAAACAGGGGAAAATAAAACAGTTGAGGAGGAATGGGTAAAATTGAGAGATGAAATAGTGAAGGCAGCAGAGGACAAAATAGGTAGGAAGGCAAGACCTACAAAAAATCCTTGGATATCACAGGAGATACTAAATTTAATCGATGAAAGGAGAAAATATAAAAATGCAGTAAATGAAACAGGCAAAATGGAGTACAGACGACTAAGAAATGAGATTGACAGGAAGTGCAAAATGGCTAAGCAGGAATGGCTAGAAGGCAAATGCAAGGATGTAGAAGAATGTATAAATAGGGGAAAAATAGATACAGCCTACCGGAAAATAAAAGAAACATTTAGCGATAGGAAGGGCAGCTCTATGAATGTCAGGGACACTGATGGAAAGCCGGTTCTCAGCAAAGAAGGGAAAGCTGAAAGGTGGAAAGAGTATATAGAGGGGCTCTACAAAGGAAATGAACTTCGAGACACTATTGTAGGAAGGGAAGAGGATGTAGATGATGATGAAATAGGAGATATTATACTGAGAGATGAATTTGACAGAGCACTGAAAGATCTAAGTCGAAACAAGGCCCCTGGAGTAGATGATATCCCGTCAGAGCTACTGAAGTCTCTGGGAGAACCAGCCATGACAAAATTGTTTCACATTGTGTGTAAGATGTATGAGACAGGTGAAGTACCCTCAGACTTTAAGAAAAATGTAATAATCCCCATTCCAAAGAAAGCGGGTGCAGACAGGTGTGAAAACTACAGAACCATCAGTTTAATAAGTCATGGTTGCAAAATATTAACACGAATTATATACAGAAGGATGGAAAAGCTGGTAGAAGCCGACCTCGGGGAAGATCAGTTTGGGTTCAGGAGAAATGTAGGAACACGGGAGGCAATACTCACTTTACGGCTTATCCTAGAAGATAGATTAAGAAAAGGCAAACCAACATTTCTAGCTTTTGTAGATTTGGAGAAGGCTTTTGACAATGTTGATTGGAACAAACTATTTCAAGTTCTGAAGCAAGCAGGAGTAAAATATAGGGAGCGTAAGGTTATTTACAACTTGTACAAAAACCAGACAGCGGTTGTCAGAGTTGAAGGGCATGAAAGGGATGCAGTGGTTGGAAAGGGAGTAAGACAGGGTTGTAGCCTTTCCCCAATGTTGTTCAATTTGTACATTGAGCAAGCTATAAAGGAAAGCAAGGAGAAATTTGGAGAAGGAATTAAAGTTCAGGGTGAAGAATTGAAAACATTGCGTTTTGCCGACGACATAGTAATTCTGTCAGATACAGCAAAGGACCTGGAAGAGCAATTGAACGGAATGGACAGTGTGCTGAAAGGTGCATATAAGATGAACATTAACAAGAGTAAAACTAGGGTAATGGAGTGCAGTGTAAGAAAATCAGGTGATGCTGAAGGAATTAGATTAGGTAACGAAACAATAAAGGAGGTAGATGAGTTTTGTTACTTGGGCAGTAAAATAACAAATGATGGTCGCAGTACAGAGGATATAAAATGCAGAATGGCAATGGGTAGAAAGGCGTTTTTGAAAAAGAGAAATTTGTTAACATCTAATATTGATTTAAGCCTAAGGAAGTCCTTTCTGAAGGCATTTGTATGGAGTGTTGCCTTGTATGGGAGTGAAACATGGACGATAAGCAGTGTGGACAGAAAGAGGATAGAGGCTTTTGAAATGTGGTGCTACAGAAGAATGCTGAAGATTAGGTGGGTGGATCGCGTAACTAATGAGGTGGTACTGAACCGAATTGGGGAGAAAAGAAATTTCTGGCATACCTTGACTAAAAGAAGGGATAGATTGGTAGGACACATTCTTAGACATCAAGGAATTGTGAATTTAGCATTGGAGGGAAGTGTGTGGGGTAAAAATCGCAGAGGGAGACCAAGAGACGCGTATAATAAGCAGATTCAAGTGGATGTGGGTTGTCGTTCTTATGAGGAGATGAAAAGGCTTGCTCAGGATAGAGTAGGGTGGAGAGCTGCATCAAACCAGTCTCTGGACTGAAGACCACAACAACAACAAACATGTGGATACAAAAGTTTTTTACCATTCGTCTGTATTTATTGAAATAATGTGCGATATCAAAAATATTGTTTATAGAACTGTCTGGAAAGACAATATACAAATCTCTTAATTAATGAAACCTATTGCTTGTTTTAATCACAGTATCACCGAGACACTGTCCTACACTGATTCCTAGGCTGGTTATTACGTTTTTAACTTCACACGCAACATCTATCACAACTGAACCACACGATTCCGGATCCAACGCAGACGGTATCGTAGGATGACATTGAGATGAGAGGACCAGGCAGACGGTATCGTACAATAACATTGAGATGAAGGGGTCAGCAAATCGTTACAGCGTGCACATGGCTTGTTTGCGGATCACCGGCAAGCTTCCTTCCTTTCTCCGCCGTTTGTCAGCATACTCTCCAGCGTCGCACATCATGACAACCAGTTATTTAATCAAATCAAATGTTCAAATGTTTGTCAAGCTTATGGGACTTAACTACGGGATCATCAGTCCCTAAACTTACAAACTACTTATCAACTACCTTATACTAAAGACGACACAAATATCCATGCCCGAGGGGGAATTCGAACCCCCGACCGTAGTGGCCGTGCAGACCGTGACTGGAGCGCCGCAGTCCCCTCGGCCACCGCGGCCGGCGTTATTTAATCCACCTATAACTGTCATTAAGGGTTCTAATTAATTCAGTAGGTAACTGTAAAATTACAGAAAAATTATAAGGCTGGTTCTCATACGAATTGTTATCCATAGAAAACAGTTTGTTTAATAATTTGATTATATGACTTATACATCCAAAATATTTTTGGCGGTCCACTTTTTGACCTTCTGCGGTCCGGACGTGGACCGCAGTCCGCCAGTTGCCGACCGCTGCTGTGCTGTAGGAGAAACACTGTTGGTACTCACAGCCAACCACGTACCTAGAGAATGAACATTATTGGCTGCCAGACAGGTTGAAAACTGGGCCACCTTCCTAAGTGACGCGGAGTATAGATGTTAGACGCAACAAATTCATGACAAGAAAATAACTGCAGATACATTAGTTGTCATCGGACTTGGTACACTCTTTGTAAAAGGGCAGATCCAAAGGGGGGCACAGGGGCACAAGTCCCCCCCCCCCAGCTCCCATGGCCCCAGACAATCCGACAGAAATAAAAATAAATAAAAAAAGTGAGAGAGACAGAGACAGAGTGTGTACTTAGAGGTAGAATGTAATTGTGAGTTTATATTTGCACAATTCCTGCAATTAACCCAACACTGCATGGTGTTGCCGTTTGGCAACGCAAACTTTTCATAATTTTCCAGACATACTTCTTGTTGACAGGTGCCAACACCATGCGTATCGTATACATTGGAGTATGTTCTAAGCATTTAGTTGATCGTTTCCTCCATAGACGGCAGAGCAGTCATGAATTGAGGAGAATGCAACAAAGAGCGCTCCAGTGGATTTTACTCACTGTTGAGCATTAATCTAATTACAAACTGATACGACTTCTGACAAGCAAAAAAAATTTTATCATCTAAATCGGACTAGAAAACATGTTAGATACCAATATTTTCCTGCAGAGTTACTTATGTCTAAATGCGTTATGTTGACAATGGCAACATGTAAATAATGATTTTCACATTGTTAAATGAGCTATATATTATTTTCAATATTTTTCCACTGCATAGCTGAACATTTTATACCATACATATTTTTTGCGCCAACATAAAAATTCATGCAGTGCAGGATTAACATAACGTAAATTGACTTTCGTATTATGCTTCCATTGGATTGCTTCATTGTTAGTAATGTACAATGAAACTAAATAAAATAAAGTCGTTTATTGTTTCGTGATTATTTGGGACATAAATGAGCTATTGCGTACGTTTTATTCATACAAAATTTAAGTAAAGTTAAAGGTTTTAACTATGCGAAAAAAAAACGGGAATTTCTAGTGCTGCGTCCAGGCTGGCGTATTCAGGTGTTTTCGGTACTCAGTTTACCTCTCTCTATTCTTTCCCGTGTCACTAAGTAAAAGTGCTGCTACACTTTTAAACATTGTATTTGAAGCTACACGTTTCGATTTTCCATTTATTGGAGGAAATTAGAAATTTCGACGTCATTTTTCCGTACATCAGATACAAAGGACTTTCATGCTAGTAGAAATTCTTCTAGAAACACAGTCAAGTATAATTTTATTGATCGAGAAAGCTTTCTTGAAAATATATCACATTTTGCGTGGCAATTTTACAAATCATGAAATAGAAATTGATTCAGTACAATGCGACACAGAAAATCTGATTTTAGGTTGTCAGGGATACCAAACTTAGCGCGACATATTTACTGTCTGTTTGATTCTGACTCGTAGTTGTACGACCTTTCAGGATACGCTGTTTTTCAATTTCTGCATTGTTGCTCAGTGCATTGTTTCATAATGACACAGATACGTCGGATAAAGTACTGTTTGACCACAAGTTGTCGATTCGTGAGCTGGATGTCGGCAGCAGCAGGAGGCATGTACCATGGATACGGGGAATTTGTGACACTTGCGAGGAGTGACACTTGCGGGGAAAGGGAATGTGTAGACACTTGCGGGGAGACCCGGACTCTGCAGGTAGTGAACAGGGTGTTCCAGAAGTAGGGATACAACACCCCTACTCCACGCCCTCCAGCCGCTACCTGTGCAGTATTCAGGTAAAGGCCCACCGAGCGAGGTGGAGCAGTAGTAACGGCCCGGAGATATCACAGCCTCGTTCAACAGGGAGATAACAAGTCATAAAAATACCATTCGATTTACAATACAGCACCATGTGTAGAGGAATGTGATGAAATCGGAATTGAGCGCAACCGTTGCTAACTACAATTTCGGATTTACTGCATTTTGAGTCAGAATTCGCATCTATATTCGCATTTATCGCAAATGCGAATTTTTCCTGTCCCTAGTAATACCTCTAAAAATAAACAGCTGATCAAGGCACTAAAAGCAAGGGCAGATCTTTGGGTATTACTACAAATAACTAAAACACAATTTGATCGTGGAATTATATACAATCTCATTATAAAGGTTTCTTGTAGGTGGTTTTGAGCAGCTTTTAAATATGTTACGTTTATTATGAGATATCGATTTCGGCTAATTTCAGGTCATCTTCAAGTCTCAAACAACAGGTGTTACTTATGCATTTTTACAGTGGCACTCATAACCTTTAACTGTTTACACACGAGGTCTAACGTTGTTAATCGCGTTAGCGATGAAACCAGAACCCAGAATCTTTGCATCTAAATGATACATATATTGGTGTGATATCTTATTTCGAAAGAACACACATCACACAAATACATATATAGCTCTCGGTAAAGTGGAACAGTACGATGTCGTTACGTAGCACAGCACAGCCGACTGGAAACGCAGGAGAAATGCAAACAACGTTCTCTCCTCAGAGGTATGATTAGTTTCGACGTAGACTTCTACAACATACAGTCTACACGGCGAAGATTACACCAAAAAATTTAACGTTTCGTCTACTTTGGCGATAGCAACCAAATTTTAAAATCGTGTCTACTATGTAAAGATGTAGCAACACAAAACGCTTCAAGTCCATAACTTCACTGATTTTCGAGTTCTGAATTTTTAAAATGTTTTTAATGTTATCACAGAAAAGACAAATTTGGGACTCACACTACAATTTTCATATGGCAGATTTTGTAGGTACATTCACAAGACATAATTCAACGGTTATGTGCATTCATCTTATGAGAAATATCAATCATTTGTTTTCAGTGTTTATTTCAAATTTCTACATTTAAGTTTCTTTAATTATTAGTACTTAAATGTGGTTATGAAATAAATAAATTACGTTTATATGTGTAGTCTTATGCGGCCAAACTACTTAGGTCATCGGTCGCTAGAGTTACACACTACTTAATCTTACTTAAAATAACTTAGGCGAAGTACAAACAAACATACCCATGTCCGAGGAAGGACTCGAACCTCCGACCGGACGTCGAGACTACTTCCTGCAAAAATTTAGACAAAAAAAGTTGGCACTGAGTTTAGAAAAACAAAATTCTGATATATTGGATTTTAACATTTTATCAAAAATTAAATGTTACTTCAAGAGATACAGCCATTCAAATTTACGGGCACCATAACGTTTTCCCTTCCTGAGTAAATGAGCTGCTTCTTATAGTTTCAACACCTTTTTCTTGAATGTTCTGAATATAAATCTTCACACAGACTTCTTGAGGAGGAGAGTGATACGGATATCTGATTGTAAACCACTGCCTATTACCTTAGACCTTTTTGACTGTACTGAACAGTAGATCCGCGTATTCCGTAATTTATATTTATACAGTTAACAGGCAATGTAATTTATAACCAACTATTGGCTGCCAATTTCGCTTCATTTTTCCTGGAAGTCTTGCAACTTGTTTCTCCCTGTTGGTTTATGCCAAGTTCGGAGTAAAAATGGTTCTATATGACGCTGATGGAAAATAGAATTTATCTTCAGCCTTTTCCGGTGTGTGACATTCCCTTACACATTCCGTATTTCATATATTTCTTAGATGTATTTGTAATTCGAATACAGCCAAATCGTTTTGGGGTCTACGAATAAACGCTTCAAGTATGTAAAATACTCATTGACTTATTATAAACGTTTTTTAATTAAAGGTTTAAGGTTGCATCTCCTCTTAAAAAGCATAGTAGCTATTTTTAAAGAGATGGAAGTTGCGTGATAGTGGGGTTAACTACATAGCGGTCAATTACATCAACGTATCTGTGCAGGATGCCTAATATATTTATTGCTTGCGCAGGTGTCTTGATATGCTTAGTGTTCTGAATAATATGGTTTTAGGAGGTATGACTGTGGAAAGTCATAGTCTTGTAGTAGCAGAGACTGTCTTAATAACTCTCCAAACATTATCACTATTAAAATACCTTTTTGTTTACAGGAGGAAGACTCAACGGATTAATATGTAGTTAGAACAAGTTTCTATATTGCTCTTCAACTTTGAAAGGGTTGTGCAATTTCACTGATTTTCGTGTTATGTTGACAGTGTGGAAACTTGACAACAGCAGTGCTAGACGTCTTGGTGTGCCTGTACCCAGGAAAAGCCAATGGCCGCCCCAAGGGCCCCGGGTTCCGCGCAAGTGTCACTCCGCGCAAGTGTTCCAACCCCGGATACGTGGGACGGGGGGGGGGGGGGGGGGGGGGAGGGCGAGGAGCAGTGAGCGGAAGTCAGCGTCGCTGGGTTGGAACCATTACCCGGAACAATGAGTGCAGTCATATTTCGTGGCAGCGCTCTGAAATAAATGAATGTTCTTCAAGTCGTGCAGATGTTTTCTGCTTTAGAAGGCACAAGGTAAAATCGTCTTCACTTGTCGAATTACATAGTGCTATAGTTTTATGCCAGTCTACAACTACTATAACTATTGAAAGCAGTGGCATAACTAGGACTTGGCTTTGGGGGGGGGGGGGGAGATAGATCTGCTTGACGAGCAAACTTTTAGTCAGTTTCCAGACAGACTACCTTCTACTACTCCCGGTGAAGAAACTAATTCACTCCCATACAATGAAAGATTATGGTAAAACATCCCAAGTTTTCAATCTTTACCTTTAGTAGATTGCTGTTATACGATTTTTTTTTGGGGGGGGGGGGGGTTCTGTGGGGGGGGGGGGTTTCTATCCTCCTCATCCCCCCCATAGTTATGCCACTGATTGAAAGTACTGTAGCTATTTTGGTACAGTGATACTACCGTGAGTGACAAAGATAGACAAAGACAGATCTGCATAAATAAGTTTATCTCTAAAAATAATAATAATTGTAATAATAATAATAATAAAGAGTAAAGTTGCAAGGAGGAAGCCCGTCAACCCACACAATCACAGAAGTCATCATGTGTTGCTGAGACACCGTCGCCGGCCGTGGTGGCCGAGGGGACTGATGCGCTTCAGTCACGGTCTGCACGGCCACTACGGTCGGGGGTTCGAATCTCCCCTCAGGCATGGATATTTGTGCCGTCCTAGTTCGTAAGTGGTTTGTAAGCTTAGGGACTGATGACCCCGTAGTTAAGTCCCATAAGCTGTACACACATTTGAATTTGAGACACCGTCTATTTCATCTTGGGTGACAACTACTGTTGCGTCCACCAGTCACATAGTTCAGTAACGAGATAGGGGTTAAGAGCTCCTCTTACTACTGCCAAACACGATATACAATCAGGCCCGAGTTAGCTCGAGAGTAGGGGTAGGGAGCGCCATTATCACGTTTCTGCCCCGATTGGGAAATATCGTAGATGCAGCACTGTCTATAATTTTTGGTGCGAAGTGTTGACATCATCTGTGTAACTGCTATTGTTTGCCAAATCGTACCAAATTTCAACATGAAAGTTTCTAAAACACACTTATGCATGAAGTGTTGATATGAGCTGTGTACACTGTTCTTCCTTGCCATACCGCACCAAATTTGAACGTGAGATTTTTCTTATAAAATGTACTAACCCAAAAAATTTCATCTTTCAGATGATAAAGGAAGAAACAGCTGACCACATGGCATTCAGGCTCTGAATTTAATCATTCAGGGGCGGATCCAGGACGGCCTGCTAGGTGAGGACGGCGGGGGTGGGGAGTTAGTGAAAGAATTATTATCGTCAGCCAAACTCTGGCTCAGTAGAAAGACTCTAGCACCGGCCACCCCTTTTTACCCCACCCCCTATTACACAAAAGTCTCACAGTTCTGAAGAGTCAGTGCAGTGATAGCACGTTAGCTTCGCAGGTATAATGGGAATCCCTGTACAGAGGAAGCCATGCGAAATTGGCATAGGTTTCTCTACATATTTACAAATGTTGGTGAATTGGACTATATGGCCGAATAAAACTGACCATTCGAAATCTCAAACAGTTGTACAATATGTTCGAAAAATAACAATTCTGCACAATCATACCTACAGGATCATGGTTTTAAATGAGCCAAATGAATTATGGTAACTGTACAAAAACCCAGGGCACATGATTTGCTTCTCACATTTTAATAAATGTAGCGATCCACACTTCAGTAGTTGTTTTTTTTTTGTTTTTGTTTTTTTTTTTAATTTTGTGGTATTTTTGAAACTTTTCACTGTTTAATGTGGTTGAATCATTGCAATATTTTTGTAATCATAGGCACTTGAAACTGACTCCATAGTGTGCAGAAACTAATAGTGCATTGGTAGTTACATGGAAATATATTATAAAGATTTTTGTAAGAAGCGGCTGTGGCTTTGGAACATATTCTGTGTGTTTCCCCATATCAGTTATACGTGATAATGGCTTTAATAAAATTTACTTCTATATATATATATATATATATATATATATATATATATATATATATATATATATGGAATGTTGATTATATGTCGATAGCTAGCAACTCACAATAAAGATGATCGCTGAGCTGCCAACAAACTCATATTCACATTTATACAGCTTGTAAATTTTCGGCCGTGACCTTCGTCAGAAAAGGTCACACAATCAACCACACAGGCATAACTCATCTATACATGATCGCCATCCCCAGCAGCCCTACCGCAATCAGTGCTGTAATGTATGGCATGGTCGTCGCATATTGAAACAACATGGAGACAATAGTTGCTTTTATTTCATAAACGGTATTACAAGGAAACATGCGGAAAATACAGAGAAACACTATGAGGAGCCAAACTGGCCCTACGGTCCTTCTAGGTAGTAATCTTAATATTTAGGAATCTATGTGAAGTATAACACTCTAAAAGAGGGTGCACAATACTTGCTTAAAAATGTGTAAAAATGACAGAAGTCAAATCATTTCATTTAACGGTTTGATCAGGACACATGGGAAAAATTGGTAAAGGAGCCAATTCGGCCTCTCGATCCTTCCAGTGTAAAATGATTTTTAAATGGCGTATAACGTGTTAAGCTGTACTTTTCAGAATACCTGGTAGATTAATTTCGTATCACCTCCGTTTAACTTTCTTCTTCATTTAATCACAACAGTACTACCGCCCGGATAATTCATCAATTGGCTTTGCCAAGCGAAATGTATGTGTTCAGTATGAACAAAATGCGGGAAATTTAAGCTAAAACAAGGCAAATATACAACACAATATACCAATATGAACTTAAAAACAACGAACTTGTACCTAAAACTAATACAACATAAAACTGGAGAAATACGAATGTAACAGTGTATTTGGTATTTTTAATATTACAGTGACACTAAAACTATTCTGTATTTATCTTATTTATGGCTTTATAGTAAACTGGTAAATATTTTTCCAAATTTAAAAAAAAAGGCCTTCTTAACATCTGGTGTAATATTTTCGCTTATTTCTGGAGTCCCCTCTGGCTGACGAAATAGAAATTCATTAATAGAATGAAACTTTCACTCTGCAGCGGAGTGTGAGCTGATATGAAACTTCCTGGCAGATTAAAATTGTGTGCCGGAACCGGGACTCGAACCTGACACCTTTGTCTTTCGCAGGCAAGCGCTCTACCGATTGAGCTATCCCGACACGACTCACGATGCCGCCTCACAACTTTACTTCCGCCAGTACCTCGCCTCCTACTTTCCAAAGGTCTCAGGTTCGAGTCCCGGTTCCGGCACACAATTTTAATCTGCCAGGAAGTTTCATATCAGCGCACACTCCGCTGCAGAGTGAAAGTTTCATTCTGGAAACATCCCTTTAGGCTGTGGCTAAGCCATATCTCCACCATATTCAGGAGTGCTAGTCTTGCAAGTTTCGCAGGAGACTTCTGTCAAGTTTGAAAAGTAGGAGGCGAGGTACTGGCGGAAGTAATGTTGTGAGGCGGCATCGTGAGTCGTGTCGGGATAGCTCATTCGGTAGAACGCTTGCCCGCGATAGGCAAAGGTCTCAGGTTCGAGTCCCGGTTCCGGCACACAATTTTAATCTGCCAGGAAGTTTTAGAAATTCATTGTTGCAATATCTGGTATCGTAATGTCTGATGTAGTGTTTCTATAAGTTGACAATAATTTCGCGGCAAATATGAATATGCAGACTTTTTCATCTAATAACAAAAGTTTACTTACAAATTATTCGTAGAAACGTAGGGAACTGCAGATGTTGCACAGGCTGAGGGCAGCCTCTGCAGACACTACCCACTGTTGTGGACCTAAAGCACCACGTTGTACGCAAAAAGGTGATCTACCCCTGTCCAGCGACATCAAACATTTCTGGTGTTTCGACACAAATCGGCAGCCAACTGGGTGACAAATCGAAATGTGTATTGTCGCTGGTTCACGTGAAGTAAGACTGCCGTGATATCAACACTACTGTCCCGTTAAAATGAAGGTGCTCTCGATGGCAGGATTAGTGTGAATGCATCATGTTAACTGATTTTTTCCCTTTTGCTAGGGAACAAGACTCTTCGTTAAATAGTGACAAATTTCGAAGGCGATCATGGCAGCGCCCCCTCTAGTTTGGGGACTACGGCGGTCACGTACTAGCGATTGCCTTAATCCTGCCCTGAATCGTTCAAAAATTGATCGAAGCTTTTCTCATAAACGTGCTGATTACCTTCATTGGATCCTTTTATGGTTGACGGACTGCAAGCCTACTGAAGGCTGTCAGTATCTGCTAAATTTGAAGGATACTTTGAGATGGGATTGGTGATTTTAACTTTTAGTCCATCACTTTCTAGGTCCAAGAAAGCCAAAAAATGGTGAAATTAGATGAACGTAGAGGGAACTGAAAAAACATCCTGTAGGCATAAGTGTCCGCAAGGGGATGCAAGAAGAGGCAATTGCCTCATCTTGAAATTGTGGTGTATAGACTCTTAATTCATTACAGAATTCTTATATGTTTCAGGAGAAGATTATCTGTGACTGTATTACACTGTCGACCTAGCACCGGAGATTGAGACGGAAAGTATTGTGGCTTCAGCACTAACTAGCTGCCTAAGCTTTGGTAGTTTGCTTAGTCAAGAGGAAGTACCCCTTTTCCTTCGTGGTGGTTTGTGCACTGTCCTGCAGTCATGAAAAATGTGAAAATTTGCAGAATTTTTCCACAATACAGTAGTCCCCAACATATTCTCTAACATTACTCTAACCTTTACGGAATTGCAAAAGAGTGTCCGTTCTAATATGTTGTTAGTTGATTGTGGCGTTTGATTATAGAACAAAATTAACATAATTCAATAAATTACATGATGTGGCGTAAGGTACTATAAGCAAACGTATTTCTGTAGATTACATAAAAATTGGATAGCGTTTCGTATCGTTTGTATATTGCTTATCAACTTCAAACAGTTTTTCAGAAGATTTCAGACAGTTAATTTTTAAGGTAGCAATTTACTGAAAACTGAGCAACAGATATTTTTGCGAATCTATCTAGTGTTATATTCTACCTTGATTCATTTGTGAGATGTAATTTATTGCTGTTAAATCGAAGCAGTGGAGTTATCTTCATATTGAGCACAGAAAAGGACTATACATTGGCGAAGTATCTTCTCTTTACGTTCTAGATATCGAAGTAATCTACTTTAAAAAATATTCAAATAAAATCATTGACATACGTTTAGTATACTCATAGAAAAACTTTGTTCTTGGGGTAACATACTGTTTCAAACTAAACGAATATACTCTGTGAAATCAGCAAGTAAAAGGTTCCCCCTCTTGAAAAAATTCTGCAGGCGACCTTGCCAATAGGTACTTGTTCATTCTATTGGCGCGACATCGAGTACTTACCTTGAACAACTTAATTATCATTGAGATTATCAACGATACAACCTTGAATGCACAGAAACTGTGAGACTGCTTTTATCTCACAGAATACAGACATATCTGTTACTACCCGATTATTTCCTGTTGTAACATAGACCCTGCTGAAAATTTAAGTGGTACCCACATGAAATTTACGACATTTGTTCTTATATTGATAACCTTTTCAAATATTCAAATGTTTGTAAATCTGTGGTACTTAACTACTATGGTCGTCAGTCCCTAGGCTTACAAACTACTTAAACTAAACTAAGGACAAACACACACACCCATGCCCGAGAGAGGACTCGAACCTCCGACGATGAGCAACCTCGCGGTCCGCAGCAAGGCGCCTTGGATCGCTCGGCAACTCCACCGCGGCAACCTTTTCAAGTCTGTAGGTGACCAAGGCAATGTTTTTGTGATTTTCTTATTAAAATGTTCATTCTCATCGCAGCAAGGGCATATACGCGCAAATCTACAGTTTTAGATCCGTTAAGTGACGACCACTTTGGCTTTAGGAAAGGTGAATTTTTCAGAGAGACACATCTGATGATGCGCTCGATAATCGAAGCAAGATTGGAGAAAAATAAAAAAAGTATAATTTTTATCGACCCAGAAATAGAGTTAGGCAAGGAAAGGTGTTCGAAATTATGAGAAAAATAGGCGTCAGCCTTTTGGGAACGACGGGAAGTATTACACCATGTACAACAGAGGAGCAATGTACTGTACCTGGAAGACAAAGAATGAAGTGCTCGGATTACAGATGTTGTTAAACACAGATAAAGTCTTTCGATCGCATCGTTCAATCATTGAAGCAGACTTGGAAAAGCCACAGCTGTGATAATCTACACATATTATAAAAATGGAGCTATGTATGTATGTATGTGTGTGTGTGTGTGTGTGTGTGTGTGTGTGTGTGTGTGTGTTCCACATCTCCTCCGTCTACTGGCCAATTTGAACCAAACTTTGTACGCTTACTCCTTACTATCAGACAACAATTAGTATGGGGCTATTAAGAACAACCTTCGACAAACAATTCAGGAGACATGACATCATAAACATTGAAATTCGCGAAAGACTGCGTCATCATGCGGCAATGATCAATACCTGACTTCAACAAATATTCTTTAACTTGGCGAAAGTAAAATCCACCTAGGATAGACATTACATTTGATATGACGTCATCAACAACGAGTCACAAAAAAGTACCCCATTATGCGACTTAAATTCATTAATCCACAATTTGAGAATAAGAACACTTTGCGATTTATAACAAACTTAAAACAGAATTTCAAACCCTTAGCAAACTTTTTCTGACTGACAACCGCGGCAAAATAATGAAAGGAACGAAGTTTACCGCTTACTACATTATACATGTGGTCAAATTTATGCAGTCGTTGTGACGTTTTAATTTATTACTTCCACACTACTAATTGTATTCCCGAGTCACTTTACGGTTAGTATCGACACATACAACTGGTGGACCTGCCTAATATCCTGTAGGGCCTCCACGAGCACGCAGACGTTCCGAATAACGACGTGGCATGGACTCCACTAACGTTTGAAGCAGTGGTGGAGGAAATTGACACCATGCAACCTTGCAAGGCTGACCTTAAATCCGTAAGACAACGAGGGGGTGGAGATCTCTCCTGAACAACACGTTGCAAGGCATCCCAAATATGCTCAATAATGTTCATTTCAGGGAAGTTTGGTGGCTAGGGGAAGTGTTTAAATTCAGAAGAATCTTCGTGGAGCCTCTCTGTAGCAATTCTGGACGTGAGGTGTGTCGCATTGTCCTGCTGTAATTGCCAAAGTCCATCGGAATGCACAATGGCCATGAATGGAATACGAGGAGTAGCTCACAACTGGTTTACCTCTTACTTTAATAATAGACAAAAGAAGGTGATTCTCCGAAGTGTAGAAAATGGCTATGACGTACAATCGCAATGGGGCACAATTAAGTGTGGGATGCCCCAGGGGTCTGTTTTGGGACCATTGCTGTTTCTTAATTATATGAATGATATGCCTTTGAGTATAACAAGTGATAGGAAAATATTTTTGTTTGCTGATGATACCAGCTTGGTAGTGAAGGATGTTGTTCGTAATATTGACACAATATCAAATAATGCAGTTCAAGAGATAAGTTCATTGCTTGTAGAAAACAAGTTGATGTTAAATCACAGTAAAACTCAGTTTTTACAGTTTCTAACACATAATTTAACAAAAGCTGACATTTTGATTACACATAATGGGCATATGATAAGTGAGACTGAACATTTCAAATTTCTAGGTGTTCATATACACAGTAAGCTGTCGTGGAAAGACCATGTTCAGGATCTTGTTCCAAAACTAAATTCTGCTATATTTACCATTAGAACAATATCTGAAATAAGTGATTTTTCAACACGAAAGGTAGTCTATTACGCTTACTTTCACTCACTTATGACGTACGGCATTATTTTTTAGGGTAACTCGCCTGATGCAAAAAGCATATTTGTGGCTCAGAAACGGGCGATTCGAGCAATATATGGTGTAAGTTCACGAACGTCATATCGAACCCTTTTCAATAGTCTGGGAATTTTGACACTAGCGTCACAATACGTTTTTTCTTTAATGTCGTTTGTTGTTAATAATATCAGCTCATTTCTACAGTTAGTAGTTGTCACTCGGTGAATACTAGACAGACGTTGAATCTACATTTGCATCAGACCACCTTGGCACTCGTGCAGAAAGGTGTACAGTATTCTGCAGCATCATTTTCAATAAGCTTCCACAAGAACTAAGAATCTTAACACTAACCCACACGCTTTCAAATCTAAATTAAAGAGTTACCTCATGGGTCACTCCTTATATTCTGTCGAGGAACTCATATAAAAGTTAAACAACTAAGCTAATTTTTTTCTTTATTGATTCTTTTCACTTTGTCTTAAGATTGTCGTGTGCATAGGACTACTTAAAAAATTTCTATCACCATTCTTGTGTTAAACTTCGTGTATTGACTTGTTCCATGACCATGGAGTCTCACGACTAGAAAACTATATTATTATTGTATTATGGATGCAGGTGATCAGCCAGGATGCGTACGTACGTGTCACGTGTCGTGTGTAGACGTATTGGGGATCCCATACCAAACGAACTGTACACGCTACAAACCATTCACAGCCTCCACCAGCTTAAACATGCAGGGTTCATGGATTCATAAGGTTGCCCATCCGCTGGATGCAACTGAATACAAGACTCGTCAGACCAGTCAACTTGTTTCCAGTCATTAACAGTCTAACGTCAGAGGACTGGTGACGGCTCTAGTTTAGTCCCTTTCAAAATCCAACCAATCCAATGTCGATGATGACGGGCCCAGGCGAGGCATAAAGCTTTGTGTCGTGCAGTCAGCAAGGGTAAACGAGTGGGCCTTCTGCATTCTACGTTGATTTATTTGTGGGGGGTAATTTATTGCTGTTAAATCGAAGCGGTGGAATTATCTTCATACTGAGCACAGAAAAGGACTGTATACATTGGCGAAGTAGCTTCTCTTTACTTTGTAGATATCGAAGTAATCTACTTTAAAAATATTAAAATATAATCATTGACTTACAATACGTTTAGTATAGTCATAGACAAACTTTGTTCTTGGGGTAACATACTATTTCAAACTAAACGAATATACTCTGTGAAATTAGCAAGTAAAAGCTTTCCCCCCTCGTGAAAAAATTCTGCAGACGCCCTTGCCAATAGGTACTTGTTCAGTCCATTGGCGCGACATCGAGTACTTACCTTGAACAACTTTATTATCATTGAGGTTATCAACGATACAGCCTTGGATGCAACAGCATTGAAATACGCAGCAATTTGTGGTAAGGTTTCACTTCTCTTACGCTGAACGGTTCTCTTCAGTCGTCGTTGTTCCCATTCTTGCAGGATCTTTTTCCAGTCGCAGCGATGCTGGAGATTCGAAGTTTTAGCGAATTCCCGATACTGATGCTGCACTCGTGAAATGGTGGTACGGGAAAAACCCCAACTCATCGCTACCTCGAACATGCTGTGTCCCATCTCTCGTACTCCGACTATAACGCCACGTTCATACTCGCTAAAATCTTGATAACCCGCCATTGTGGCATCAATAAGCGATTTAATGCTTGCGCCATACCACAGCGCCGTCCTACGTTTACATGCAACACATCTACCGGAAGACGAAAACCGATTTTCGTAAACCGTTTTTGCGTGTCGTGTTTACACGGCAAAGCCTGAATCGGATTTCCTACATGTAACCGTCACTAGCCTGCAATTTACTGTTTTTTTTTTTTTTTTTTTTTTTTTTTTTTTTTTTTTTTTTTTTATTTTATTTTTTTTTTTTATTGCCGCGCTTGTATATAATATTGGAACCACCTTGCTCTTTTTCAAGTGTGTTGGCAATATTCCTTCCTCCATTGACATGTTTAGTAATATGGAGAGTGGTCTTAACATAAATATTGCAAAGTGTTTAAGTATCCTGGTGGATATGCCATCCCGGCCTTCTGAAATTTTTGTTTTCAGTTATTGTATTATTTTGCCTACTTCTGTTTCCCTTGTTGGCTTAATGAATAAACTGTTTGTTACATCTACAATTTTACTTTGGGAGTTGGGAGGGACTTAATGTTGCTAAACGAGAAGCTGGTACTTGAATTAATAAGACAAAATCTTCATAGTTTATGTACAGTTGAACAATACTTAACCCGCGAGGACTCGAGCGTAAGTATTTTGCTCACAGTGATTTTCAAACAATCGGCATTTTACCAATTTTAAATAGTCAAATATGTGTGTTTTCTTAGGAACACAACTATAAATACTTATTTAGACGTATTAAGTACATTATAAACTGTTCTTTGACTGTCAGAAAAATGCTATACATGCGATCGATCGCGTAACTCTTAAAGGCACGAGTTTTCGCGGATTAAAGATTCTCCCTAAATGTTGCTGAATTGGGACCAAGTTTTCATAACTGCTGTGCGTCCCGCGCGACCCTAAATTTGCCCCGGTAGAACTTAGAATACAGTACGGACAAGATGAACGGAATCCAAGAGGAAACCGGGTTAGACGTAACGCAGCAAACGGGAGTCTTGGGATGCGCTAACTCAACAACGGGCTTCCACGTCTGACTCATTAAAAGGTGCGAGAAACAAACAAAAAGTGTTTATGCAAGGAAGAGCGTGAAACTGTACCTCCATACGCGTAAAATACTAGACACAACTTTCAAAGCACCTTGTTTAATACCATAAGACATTTTCTACATTTGTTTGTGATAACACTTATATTAAAGGATTTCTATTAACCCATTGCATAATATATTAATAGTTTATTGATTCTAAAAAAAATTGTCAGACTTTTTTTTCTTTTTTAGAGACTAACCTGATTTTTGTGAAGCACTATCCTACATATCACAATTTTTTGTTGGTAACCCTCGCGCTAATTGCTTGGTTCATTGGTGGAGAACATCTTTCCAGTCTTGATATTAGCAGCTGGTGGCTAAATTTTTCCAACGAGCTTAGAATCTAACCTCTTTCACATTTTCAGAGATGTTTTGCCGTTTATAAGTATTGACTAAAAATGTAAAGCAGTCAACAATCCGAAGATTGGTTTGAACACCACAGTGCTTTACTAGGCATGGTCCTGTTTGGAGGTGGTATGCCGTTGCCTTCCTCCGACCTTCGAACTGACTTACCCATCCAGTTATAGGGGGACCTACAGTTTAACGTGGGTTCCGAACCACGGCGCTACTCGGTATTTTTCACATGAACGATACTACCAGAGGTGAAAGGAGTGGAAAGTGACAGATAAAAATCCTAGGACCTGGCGGGGATCGAACCCGCGACCTTTGGATTTGTCGTCTGGCACTCTACCACTGTGCAACCGAGGCGCACCTAAGTATTGAGTAAGATGAATAATTTGGCATTCTTTAAGAATTGTGCCGTTGCAGACTAGAAAGAACTCGATTGGCAATGTGTAATTGAATGCCAGAATCGTGTTAGAAGTTAATAATCGGTTCCTTTTACCGGCCTCCCGACTCTGACGATACAATAGCAGAAAGGTTCAAAGAAAACCTGAGTCTAATTACAAAAACGTACCCGACTCACACGATAATAGTAGGTGGTGATTTTAATTTACCCTCGATCTGTTGGCGAAATTATATTTTCAAATCAGGAGGTACGCATAAAGCATCGTGTGAAATTGTACTCAACGCATTCTCTGAGAATTACTTCGAACAATTAGTTCATGAGCCAACTAGAATTGTAAATGGATGTGAAAACACACTTGATCTCTTAGCAACAAATAATCCTGAGCTCATAACGAGCATCAAAACGGATACAGGTATTAGTGAACACAGAGCTGTAGTAGCGAAATTGAATATCGAAAGTCCCAAAGTTACCAAAAATAAACGCAAAGTATATTTGTTCAGGAAAGCAGATAGAAACAAAATACATTGCTTCTTAAAGACAGCTTCCACTCGTTTCTAACACTAAACGTAGGTGTAGACCAGATGTGGCTCAAATTCAAAGAAGTGGTATCGACAGCAATTGAAAGTTTTATACCTAATAAATTAATAAAAGAAGGAGGCGATCCCCCTTGGTACACAAAACAGGTCAGGACACTGTTGCAAAAGCAAAGGAAAAGGCATACTAAATTTAAACGAACACGAAATCCCCAGGATTTGCGATTGTACTCAGAAGCTCGAAATTTAGCGAGGATTTCAATGCGAGATGCCTACAACATTTATCACAACGAAACTCTTTCTCGTAATTTCACTGAAAATCCAAAGAGATTTTGGTCATATGTTAAATATACTCGGGGAAAGTCACAAACAATACCTTCACTACGTGATAGTAATGGCGATCCTGCCGATGACAGCGCTACTAAAGCAGAGTTACTAAACTTAGCTTTTAGAAACTCATTCACCAAAGAAGACGAAACCAATATTCCAGATTTCGAATTACGAACAGATGCCGTAATGAGTAACATAGAAGTAGATATCATCGGAGTAGTGAAGCAACTAAAATCACTTAATAAGAAGTCTTCTGGTCCGGATTGTATACCCATTAGATTTCTATCTGATTATGCTGAAGCGATAGCTCCTTACTTAACAGTCATATACAACCGCTCTCTCATAGAAGGATCTGTACCAAAAGATTGGAAAGTTGCACAGGTCACACCTATATTCAAGAAAGGCAGTAGGAGTAACCCACTAAACTACAGGCCTATTTCATTGACGTCAATTTGCAGCAGGGTTTTGGAACATATCCTGTATTCAAATATTATGAATTATCTCGAACAGAACGATCTATTGACCCAAGGTCAACACGGATTTAGAAAATATCGTTCATGCGAAACACAACTAGCTCTATATTCACACGAAGTGATGGGTGCTATCGACAAAGGTTCGCAAATCGATTCCGTATTTCTTGATTTCCAGAAAGCTTTTGACACCGTACCTCACAAAAGGCTTTTAATCAAATTTCGTGGTTATGGTATATCGCCCCAAATTTGCAATTGGATAGAGGATTTCTTGTCAGAGAGGACACAGTTCGTAGTAATCGATGGTAAGGCATCGACTAAAACAGAGGTGATATCGGGCGTTCCACAGGGTAGTGTTATTGGTCCTCTGCTATTCCTTATTTACATAAACGACTTAGGGGAAAATCTAAGTAGCTCTCTTAGGTTGTTTGCAGATGACGCCGTCATTTACCGTCTAGTAAAATCATCTGAAGATCAAAACCAACTGCAGAACGATCTGAATAAGATATCAGTATGGTGTAAAAATTGGCAATTGTCTCTAAATAATGAGAAGTGTGAAGTCGTCCACATGAGTACGAAAAGAAATCCGTTAAACTTTGTTTATAACATAAATCAATCAAATGTGAAGGCCGTAACTCCACAAAATACCTAGGAATCACTATTACTTCAGACTTAAACTGGAAAGAACACGTAGATACTATCGTGGGAAAGGCGAACCAGAGACTCCGTTTTATTGGCAGAACCCTTAAAAGATGCAACAGAACTACTAAAGAAACTGCATACACTGCGCTTGTCCGTCCATTTTTGGAGTATTGCAGCCCAGTGTGGGATCCTTATCAGGTGGGTTTGACGGAGGACATCGAAAGAGTCCAAAGAAGGGCAGCTCGTTTCGTATTGTCGCGATACAGGGGAGACAGCGTTACGGAAATGATACAGGATCTGGGATGGGAAGCATTACAACAACGGCGCTTATCGCTGAGGCGTGGGTTACTTGCGAAACTCCAATCGCCAACATTCTCCTCCGAATGCGAAAATATATTGTTGACTCCCACTTACATAGGTAGAAATGATCATCAGAATAAAATAAGAGAAATCAGAGCTCGAACAGAGAGATTCAGGTGTTCTTTCTTCCCGCGCGCTATTCGAGAATGGAATGGGAGATAAATAGTATAATTGTGGTTCAATGAACCCTCTGCCAGGCACTTAAATGTGATTTGCAGAGTATCCCATGTAGATGTAGATGTAGAACTCTATGTAGTTCAGAGCTTGTAGATAACTTGCATTCAGTTCCAATTTCCTCTAACCTATTTCTCACAGAAAGGACAACACAATGATATTTAGAATTTAGGCATATTAAATCATAAGTTCAATTTTCGTAAGCGAAGTTGACAAAAGTGATCGTAAAAGAGGAGGACAAATGGTTACTATGTTACTATTGTCTGTAGACTGTAACTCGGAATCGTCAGTTGTGGGGTGGGGGTCTGATTCTTTATCTTACATCACTGCGAATACATTTCTTCTTTTATAATGAGATCCGCAACATTTGTTAAATTTAGAAAATTTTATGCACTGTCCGAGTTTCGATACCTTGTGTTTCATCATGAGGTGCGTCTACAAATTACAATAAAAAATAGTGACGTCTGCCATGTAAGAAAATGGCTATCCTGTATCTTTAGTAAAATGGTTCAGAACTCAGGGAGTATATGTACTCAATGAGTCCCTAAAATTGTTCCAGCTAACATTTTATTTTTATTTCATCTATGCCTGAGAATATTCGCATGGAAAATAAAGATCTGTTTATGTGCTCCAGCAATTCTCCTCCCATTTAAATTTATTAGTAATCCCAAGAATTTAACACTGTCAACTTCCTCTATCCACTTGTCGTCAAATGTTTAAATTTTTGTAAACCTGTTAGACTTTCAAAAAACTTTAACTCATTAATTCAACTAACAATAAAAAAATCAGTCAAGACTTGTTATTGTTAGTTGAATTAATAATTGCAAATAAGATCGCTGTTCCTTAATGTTCTAAAAAATAATTACTTTAACTTACACTAAGGACAACACATACACCCATGCCCAAGGGATGACTCGAACCTCCGGCAGGAACGGCCGTCCGTGCGGAAGCATGATGCCTTAGACCACTGGGCTACTTCCGCGCGAGCTCGTCATAATGTAGGCATATACTGGCAGCAAACCTTTCACAAGTTCTAAATTACATATATAGTATCCAGAATGAAACTTCACTCTGCAGCGGAGTGTGCGCTGATATGAAACTTCCTGGCAGATTAAAATTGTGTGCCGGAACCGGGACTCGAACCTGGGACCTTTGCCTTCCGCGGGCAAGCGCACTACCGACTTTTTTTTTTTTTTTTTTTTTCCTTTTTTTTTCTTTTAATTAGCAAAGAAAAGAATGATAGTGCTGAATTAGGGCATTGAAATTAAACAATGGCGATAAGTGAAAATATGAAGCGGGACGGGAATCGAACCCGTCTCTCCCGCTTCGGGCCAGCGATGAACTTAACCACGTGGCTACCGGTGCTTTTTTTTTTTTTTTTTTTTTTTTTTTTTTTTTTTTTTTTTTTTTTTTTTTTTTTTTACTTTTATTTCTACCACTTGTTTTTAAAAAGAAAAGAAAATAAAGAAAAGAAAAGGAAAGTAATGTGCCACCGCCACTTTGACCCTAATAAAAAAAAAGAATCTCAACCTCTTCAGGCGTTGGCGCCTAACGAAACCTACCCCTGTAAAATACCTACATGAGGGAAAAGAAACAAGGGAAAGGAAAGGGACTGTGTGGTAGATTAGAAAGAAACAAAGTCAATCTCTTTATTCGTATTATTACGATTTTTTTTTAATTTTTTATTTTTTATTTTTTATTATTATTATTATTATTATTATTATTATTATTATTATTATTATTGTTTAGGACATTGCTATCGCTCCGTAGGAACAATCACAGTGGAGTCGGCTCTGAGTTCGTCTTCTCGTGAATTGCTTTCCATTATGTTCCACAATCAATTTGATTGTCTTGTCGTCGATTAGTCGATTATTGTCATCCGTTTCGGCGTCTCGTAACCCAAAGCACTCCACCACATGCTCCGCGGTACAAATTGGTGGTACCAGGAGATTATAGTCCTCCAGAATCTGGTTTTTAATGTATTGATACATTAGTACTAAGAGTGAACTAAACAATGTGGGACTCTTACTACACCCCATGGAACAGAACATAAGACTGGCGTCCCGTTGCCATGAACTAAAACGAAGTACTCATTCTGCAGGTGCTAATACAAGTCTTGAGGGTATGGGAGTAGTGAGGATGCCTTCACTATAAGTAAAATAATAAATGTTCCTCTATAGAAATGAAGTGCAGTCCTTCTGCAATAATAAAGTGTTCTGTTCCTTTATATCTATCGTATAGCATCGGGGTTTCTACATGTCCTTCTGATTGTGCGATAATCTTTTCTTTAGTTCGTTTTTATCTCTTTTTTGTTATGAATCGAAATATAATCGATGCTCTTTATTAGTGTCATGTTATGTGGAGGACGGCTGGTAAATAACCACCCATCTTTGATTTCCAGTTCCCACGCTGAGATCTGATGCGGTACTCATGTAAGACGTGGTTCTGAAATTCCAGGAGAGACTTGCTCTCGTTGTGCAGGCAGTAGTCAATAAACTTTCCCATTAGCCAATAAGTGGACATACGTTTTTGATTTGGGTAAGGCCACCTTGTCGGAGCGAGCAGTTCCTGCAGAGTGATGTTGTTGTCTGAAGTTCGGTTCATAACTGCGAGCTTGTGTCGTGTCCATTGCCATATCTCGTTGGCGGCGCCGCAGGTGAATCGGTGAAGTACAGTGTCCGTCTGCTGACAATGCATGCATGTGTTGGTATTTGACCTGCCAATCCTGAATAGGCGCTCATTTGTGCAAATTATGTTATGTACAGCGCAGTACCACGAGGCCCTGACGTGTGACGTGGAAGTTGGAATGTGAATGTTTTTCCACACTCTGCTCCAGGTGATTGCGGGCGTGTTCTTCTCGACCTTGCTGACTGCCGTATCTTCCGTGAATACGCGGTAGACTTCCTTGGTCGTGTAGTGCGTCACGCTATGGGATATGTAGCTGTTCTCTAAGATGTACATTTTAATATGTCGCAGCTTGTAGTCAATGTGGTCGACTTTGACTGGCACCCTGCCATCTAAAGGAGTAACTGCGTTTACGATGTATGCCGTCAAATTTCCGTCTCCTGCTGCCAGGGCTTTAGCCATCCTGGATATTAGGAGTGCTTTGCATTTCGCTCTGACATTAGTGAGTCCGAGGCCTCCTTTCGTTTCAGGTAGGGTTGCGGTGAGGTAGTCAACCCGAAGGACGCTCCCTCTCCATAGAAACCACGCAAGAGCGGATTCAATGCGTTGTCCTATAGTTTCGGGCAAAGGAAAAATACTCGCTAGGTAATAAACTTTAGGCAGTATCACTAAATTTATCAGAGTGGTTTTCTGAATCACGTCTAAGGAGCGAGTAGCATTCACCCTTAATATCGCACGGATGCTGTTGAGCTTCGTTTGCCAATTTCGGGCCGCTGTCTGTACAGGACATTTGCTGTAATGGATTCCGAGAAGTTTGATGGCGTCTGCTTCTTCGACGGGACCAGTTCCTCCGATCGTTATGCCTCGGCCTAAGTGCAGAATTCGAGATTTACGTAAATTGATTAGCGCTCCAGAGCAGCTGCTATATGTTTGAAGCACATTTTGTATCTTCGGGAGGTCAGACGGATCAGATATATATACAGCCAGGTCGTCGGCATAACCTTTGCATACATATTTATGGCCACCAATTTTGATCCCCGGAAGCGTCCCGAAGAGTGTTCGTAGAAGAGGCTCGATGGATATCGAGAAGAGCATCATCGACAGGGGGCACCCTTGTCTTACCGACGATAGGATAGGTACGTATGGCGTGCAGTGTCCATTGACGAGAATTCTTGAAGTTGCACCAGTGTATAGTCTCCGAATAAGGTCGACAAAAGAAGGCCCCATGCCCATTTTCGACATCACAGTTAGCAGGTACTTGTGGCGGACCCTGTCAAAAGCTTTGTCCATATCAAGCGACATGATAGCCGCTCTGCACTTGGACGCCGAAGTGACAGCCGTCAAGTCCCGGTATTCCTCGATCGCCTGGTGTATCGTCCTCCTAGGGACGGCGCACGTCTGATAGGGGCCGAGGAGGCGAGCAGCAACGTTGTTCAACCGTTGGAGCAACACCCTGGCGACTAGCTTGTAATCGACGTTCAACAACGATAGGGGTCGCATATTTTGCAAATTATTAGTGCCTCCCACTTTGGGAACCAATACTATTATCCCCTCTAAGAATTCGCTGGGAACCGTGGCTGTGGTACGTATTTCATTCAGGACTACAGTCAGTGTGCTGCCTAGCAAATTCCAATATCGTAAATAAAACTCCACTGGCAGTCCGTCAGCTCCAGGGGATTTGTTCCTAGGGCTTCCCTTCAGCGCGCTATACAATTCTTCTTCAGTAAATGGTGCTTCAAGTTCAGAATTTTCTTCTTCCGTTACAGTCGTTGTAATGCAAGTTAAAAATTCCGCACACACATCATCATGGGCGGCCTCGCCTTCAGCGTACAGGTTCGTGAAATAGGCGTGGATAAACGCCATGATATCCTTGTGGTCGGTAATCAGTCTCCCATCATCCCTACGAAGGGAGCTAATATGATGACTTCGCCCTCGTTTGTATTCTGACAGAAGATGGAAAAGTGCAGCTCTTTCTTCGGCGACGACGCTAGTGTCTCTCGATCTTACCTTAATACCCTCTAGTTGCTGGCGTTTTAAGGCGGTTATTTTGGCCTTGATTCTGTTTACCCTCACGATATTGAGTTGCGCATTGGTGGCATCTGCGTGCAATTCTCGTAGACACTGGAAGTAGAATTCCATCGTACGTCGTTCCCACTGTTTCTTTTCAAAGGCATAGCTTTTCAGAAAGGATAGTATTTTCGGTTTTGCACAGGTTACCCACCATTCGAGCTTAGTGCGATAGCGGTGTGTGTTTC
This sequence comes from Locusta migratoria, assembly GCA_026315105.1. Classification (NCBI taxonomy): domain Eukaryota; kingdom Metazoa; phylum Arthropoda; class Insecta; order Orthoptera; family Acrididae; genus Locusta; species Locusta migratoria. The sequence goes on from CM048751.1 coordinate 195,507,649, forward strand.
TCAAGCACTTTTCCCAGACCCTCCGCAGCTCTTCCTCTAAAACGCCATCGTTTAAATGTGCCGTATTGAATTTCCACACGCCCCTGCCTCGAAAGGTCTTCTGTCTGGGCAAGTTAATGTGAGCTATAACTGTTAAGTGGTTGGAGAAGCTGATCGGACAAGTTTCAGCACTTAGTATACACCGCTTCAAACTACTAGATGCGTATATTCTATCGATGCGGCTCCTAGAATGGCTGGTTATAAACGTAAACCCTGGATTCCCTCGTGGTTGATTGAGCCAGATATCAGTGAGGTGCAGACCCTGCACTAAGTCTCCCAGTTGCGGACATATGCTGGGGTGAGGCGTTTGGTCGTCGGCGGTAAGAACACAATTGAAATCACCAGCAAGGATGGTGTTCTCGTTCGCGGGATTAATTAACTCGATGATGTGTTCACTAAAGAACGTCATTCTTTCCTGTCTGGCGTGCGTACCCGATGGAGCGTAAATATTGATAAGTTGGGATGCGTCTATCTCGACTGAGATTCCTCTTCCGCTCACTAATTGTTTCACGTTCCGCGGTACAATTCCGTCCTTGAGTAAGATGGCGGTGCCGCTTTCGGTTCCTCTGTTTAGAACGGCACTATACCCCGCAATATGTTCTACCCTGTCCGTGCACACTTCCTGCAACATGGCGATGTCTATATCAAATGCATAAAGGAAATCCCGAAGGCATTCAACTTTCGTCGGACTAGTTATTCTGTTAATGTTGATAGTGGCTATACTATATGATTGAAGCTTGATGTCAGTCGTCATACTTGTCAATTAGCGATGCTTTAGTGCCGTTTAATAAAAGCTGTCTTCCATTTCTTCATCATTCCTGGTTACCTGCAAGGGACCATGAGGTACTGCTGACGAATCGCCGTCCTCTACGTCTTCATGCCAGGGTATGTTGTCGGGGGTTGATGCCGTCACGTCCATCCTGTTACCACCATCGCTGTGTGGAGCTCCTGCAATCGATGCAGTAGCACTGAGAGCCTTTGGGGGGTCGCCGTCCACCAATATAGGAACCGTCGCATTGCCCGCATGCGTTGCAGAGCCTCGCGGTAGTCGTTGTAGGTCGCTTGTCGGTAGACCAGCTGACGTTTCTGCCATCTCATGGTCTTCAGTATTGCGGTCTTCAGCTCCTCCTCCGGTTTGCGAGGGGTTGGCTGTACGAGGTCCCTTTGTCCCCTTCTGTGTTTGGCCGTTCGAGTCTCCTGGACGCTTGGGAGGCACAGAGGTGTTTGCCGTTTTCCGCGGGTTTTTGGCCCCACAGTCCGCCTCTTGTGACGTCCGTGTTTTCTTCTGAGTTTGGTGGATGGCATCTTGTGATTCCAGTGTCCCATCCTCAAGTTTTTGCCGTACCTGCTTGGCTCTGTCTCGCAACACAGATGCGCTGTTGTCCGCTCCTTGACGGGCGATCCGTCGTTTCTTGGTCTCCGCGCCGGCTTTTTCTGTGGTGTCGTCAGCTGCCGCCATGTCCGCGACCTCCAGGCTGTTCTGTGTCGAGTCTGTGCTACTGCTCTGTTGCGTTTCACCAGGTGGTTCAGGGACGGTATTCGCTGTCGGTACACTGATGGTAGTCTGTTCCAACCGTATTTCCTCATCGATGTGACTGACCACATAATCTATTGTGACGTCCATCGCTGTAGGTGCGCTGCGAGTTGCCGCGGCGTATGTGATCGGTAGGTGTGTCATGCTGGGTGGGGCAGCGGCCTCACCTGTCGGCACTTGTGTCACTCGGCGTTGCACACACTGAGCTCGCAAATGTCCAGTGGCCCCACACCCGGAGCAAGTACGCGGTTGCCCATCGTAAATAACAATGGCCCTGTATCCACAAACCGTAATGTAAGACGGTACATGTTTGACCATTTCAAGTTTAATCTGCCTCACTCCGTTTAATACTCGAAATTTGTGTACCGAGGACCATTTTTCAGCAACATGGCTGATTACCGTGCCGTAAGGTTTCAAGACAGCTTCAATGTCCTCGTCCGTTATTTCAAACGGCAGCTCGAAAATGCGTAACGTCTTAGTGCCAAGTCCTGCATGAGTCACTTTCACGTCACCAATATTCCCGTCAGAATGTTTAAATTTCAAGTTGTCCGCATATAAACGTACAATTTGCTCACATTTTTCGGGATTCCGTAACTTCAAATAGACGGTACTACTGCTGATCGAGAGGTGATAGCCAATTACGTCATCGGTAGTTAACTTCAGTGCTTCCTCCAAAAAATCCTCAACTTCAAAAGACTTCGGTCGTGCAAACGTATTCTCAAAACTAAACTTCAATGTGTCTTTTCGCAAGCGCATCGGAGTTGCCATTTCTACGATACGATCGGTGGTAAACAACTATGCGCGCACTGCGGCGTGTAACTCACCAACAGCCCCGAGCCGCTGGCCGCGGAGACGTAAACACCGTACTTCCTCTCGCCACGGCCGCCGAGGGCCGACTGTTTTGTTAAATTTAGAAAATTTTATGCACTGTCCGAGTTTCGATACCTTGTGTTTCATCATGAGGTGCGTCTACAAATTACAATAAAAAATAGTGACGTCTGCCATGTAAGAAAATGGCTATCCTGTATCTTTAGTAAAATGGTTCAGAACTCAGGGAGTATATGTACTCAATGAGTCCCTAAAATTGTTCCAGCTAACATTTTATTTTTATTTCATCTATGCCTGAGAATATTCGCATGGAAAATAAAGATCTGTTTATGTGCTCCAGCAATTCTCCTCCCATTTAAATTTATTAGTAATCCCAAGAATTTAACACTGTCAACTTCCTCTATCCACTTGTCGTCAAATGTTTAAATTTTTGTAAACCTGTTAGACTTTCAAAAAACTTTAACTCATTAATTCAACTAACAATAAAAAAATCAGTCAAGACTTGTTATTGTTAGTTGAATTAATAATTGCAAATAAGATCGCTGTTCCTTAATGTTCTAAAAAATAATTACTTTAACTTACACTAAGGACAACACATACACCCATGCCCAAGGGATGACTCGAACCTCCGGCAGGAACGGCCGTCCGTGCGGAAGCATGATGCCTTAGACCACTGGGCTACTTCCGCGCGAGCTCGTCATAATGTAGGCATATACTGGCAGCAAACCTTTCACAAGTTCTAAATTACATATATAGTATCCAGAATGAAACTTCACTCTGCAGCGGAGTGTGCGCTGATATGAAACTTCCTGGCAGATTAAAATTGTGTGCCGGAACCGGGACTCGAACCTGGGACCTTTGCCTTCCGCGGGCAAGCGCACTACCGACTGTGCTATCCCGACACGACTCACGATGCCGCCTCACAACTTTACTTCTGCCAGTACCTCGCCTCCTACTTTCCAAACTTCACAGAATCTCTCCTGCAAACACGCAAGACTATCACTCCTGGAAGAAAGGATATGGTGGAGACATGGCTTAGCCACAGCCTAAGGGATGTTTCCAGAATGAAACTTCACTCTGCAGCGGAGTGTGCGCTGATATGAAACTTCCTGGCAGATTAAAATTGTGTGCCGGAACCGGGACTCGAACCTGGGACCTTTTTACATATATAGTATGTTTTTTCAGTGTTTAGAGACAGGGAATTTGCTAGGAACCATTTTGTAATGTCCATGAACATTTCATTAGCAACTTGTCTATGATACTTGATACCCTTGCTTTCCTATTTATTGCACTGTTTGTGTCATCTGCAAACAAAACAAACCTGGTATCCTCTAACAATGGAAATTCCAGATTGTAAAAGAAATAATAGACGATAGATACCAACTCGCCGTAAAGACGAGAGTTGAAGATGCATATCTGATTCAGCATCAAGTATCTTGAAGTTTTGGTTTTTGTGTTTGCATACGCGGAGAAATTTAATCCCTAATTGTATCCTGTACATACGGGAAAAGAACAGCGAGAACCTGTGTGGTAAGGAGTGAATTCACTATGACCCTACAACAAAAATGGACAAATGGGATTGTTTTCAACAATGACTAAGAAAAGTGCGTGAATAGCATGAGGACAATGAAGCAATTATTCAAAAATTTCATTCTGCTGTCTCACCTACACATTCAGTGTTGAGAGTTTTCAAGATTTCTCTTGTTAACCAAACAGTCCAAAAATCTGTTTTTTTTATGGTAGTTATTTTGTTACTAGTAGAATTGAAAACTTTTGTCTGTTAACTATCTAAACACAGATTCACTTCATTAATTTTGCCGAATAGGACCCGTATACTGTAAATTTGCTAAAAATTCTAGTCTGAACAGCCAGGTCAGTTTCTTTCCGTTTAAAAAAAAACAAAAAAACTCGTACTTGTCGTAAAAGACTGTAATTCAGTTATTAGTGCAACAATCTTGATAAGTTCTTATCGCAAGATAACCAGTTAACCTTCACGTGGGACATTAATCTTTCATATCTGACCTTCAGTCGCTACTGAAAATAACTGGCGTCGAAGAGGACATAATTTGACATCATTTATTATACCGACCACGGCAGTGTACATTATTAATAGGTTTGCAAAAGCGCGTGAGAATTCGCGATTCTTCAGGGGGCCATATATGGGGTCCTGTTGATCACAGTGTTAAGGGTAAAGCGTTATGGATAGCCTTCCCAGGACGAGAAGAACGGGCCTGAAATAGCTTCCGAGATTCCGAGGCCCCCAGAACGAGATGTCGGGAGCACGGGAGCACTCCCCCCCGTGGTCCAACAGTGGGCCTAGTGATCACATTTGTAGCCTACACGATTAGAAGAATGGCAGTACTGTAGCTGTCCTACAACCAGTGGCGTAGCTAAGTAGTTTGACACCCGGTGCGCTGGTCCAACTTATCACCTCCCCCCCCCCCTTCCCCTCCAGCGCCATCACCATCACTCCCGCCAACCTCACGAAAGAACGGAGAACATATTTCAGGGAGAGAGGAATAAATGTTTGATACACATAATGAAATGAGCAAAATAGAAAGTTATTTAGTTTGTAAACAGTTTGTATGAAAGGAAATAAATAAAACTAGTTTTATAGATAACATAGTTTAATTGATTATTAATCAAGCAGAACAAATAGCTAACGATTGTCTTAATGACTGGTGACTTTCATATGCAGTTTACAATCTCGCCCGTCTAATTTTCTCTGCAACAAATTTTGAAATTGCATCATCATAGTCAATAGCTTTAGCCACACTATTTTCAGTTGACAAAATTGCCAAATTAGAGAGTCTTGCTTGGCTCATAGTAGACCTAAGGTAATTCTTAATGAGTCTCTACTTTGAACGCTACCGAAACACACGAAGATAAGAAAAATCTTAATGCTAAAGTGAGGTTCGGAACAGATTCAGAAGTTTCATATTCAACAACAAACTGTAAAACTCTTATTAAAGATGTCCATCCAAGAGATTCTTCTTTTGGGACATCGTCGCAGCCGTGGAATTTATTAGAGGATACCACCTTCAGAAATCTCATCGTAATTGTCAATTATACATTTTACAATCATGGGAAGTTCCCTTTATGAATTTTTAATCAGCTTTCTGGGCTCTAAAACAGCAAAACGATCTGATATACATTCCATGTGTCTGCAACGTGTATCAATTTCTTGTTGAAACATTTCGATGCACTCTATAACACTGACCTTCTCAGTTCCTGGTGCAAAGTCAACGTCTCGTCTGCAGCCTTTTCCCCATGCATCATTTTCTTCTTCCTAATATTTCTTCTTTTTTTCGACAGGAATAATCATCTTGTCACATGTGTCCTTCGCAAATCGAAAGGCTTCGTCCAAAAGCTGATTTCTCTTGTCTTTCAAAAAGAGCTTCAGACTCCTTATCTTGGTAATACACATTTTTTTTATTTTAAAGCTGATTCCAAAAATCTGTAAATGCTTTGGAGCTTCGTTGACCTCTTTGTAAGACAGTATTCCACAAATACAAAAAAACACGAAAACGAAAAATCACACAATGCAGGCAACAGAGTTAGAGCAGTTCCTCTTGTTTTCAAGGTTTCCGAATAATCAGAAAGTTCTTCAGTGTCATCAATAATCTTTTTAAAGCACTGAAACACAGCTTTCCCTGCTTCGTAATGGGCACTCCGTCCTGATCTGACAGTCTCTTCGCTGTAACTCCAACGTTTTCCAAGGATCGTCCATATATGGGTAGAAGCTGAGAAAAACTTTCTAAGGGTCCCAAGAAAGTCACACAAAATGGAACTTATGCAAAAGCATGCAATACACAAAGATTGAGACAGTGGTTTGCACAGAGTACAAACAGTGCCTTAGGATTAAGTTCACAGATTCTTGCTTTAACGCCTGCATGTACCCCAGCCATTGTACAGGCGTTGTCATATCCTTGTCCTCGGCACATCGTTATATCCAGACCTTCTTTTGCAATTACCCATAAAATATCTTCTATTACGTCAACAGCTTTCTTCCCTGTTTGCTGAAAATAACCCAAGAATTACTCCTTTACTTCTTGTTTTCTATGTGAACGTAACGAATAATTTCACTGATCAGGTCTGCGTGCGATATATCCGACGTGCTATCAGAGATGATACAAAAATACTTAGCATTTTTTTATATCTTTTAAAAACTTTTCCTTGACCATTCCGCCCAGAATGGAGATAAACTTATTTTGTGTGGTGGGGGATAAATAGCTCGCAAATAATTTGCCTACCTGTGACTGAGTGGACTGTTCTAGTTTGATCAACTGGTTCCTTAGTACAGCGTCGTATTTAGATAACAGTCGAATCAGCTGCAGAAAATTTCCTATGTTTTCTGCCAACATATACTTTTTGTGTCCACGGTATGGAACATTTTGTTCAGTCAAAAACAGAGTGACGTCTAACAGTCGTTTTAGAATCTCTCTTCATTTTCTTTTTTATGTGGTGTCTGGGTAATACAATAAATTGTTCTATTGGCATTTAGACTTGTTCTTAATGTTTTCTAGTTTTCAAAACAAGCTTGATGTTTCTCAGAGGTTTCGTGGTAGTGAACGTTTGGACTAAGTTTCCACCAAGCTTTAAAATCAGTTACAAATTTAGATGTGTTATGAGAACTTGCGTCTGTGCTAAAGAGTCTACAACAAAAACGGTATAAGCTCTGATTTTTAGTACGCCATCCAGGGTCGGAGAATTTTCTCACCATTTGGGTGATTGATGCAGAACCAATCAGACGTCTATTGTCGGTTAGTACCTTTCGTCTTATCCTTGTCACCTTGTCTGTTAACTGAAACAAATGGTCCATCTTTGTTTTGAAATGTTTCACTTCCCACTTTAATTAAATCCACTCTTACATTTTGTGGTACAGGGTATGCCCATTCAGAGATGTCGGAAAACAAACTATTGCTACTAACTTCAGTAGTTTCCTCTTCATTCACACCCTCTTCATCTGGTAAGCTGTCTTCACAATTGTCTACACGACTGTCCACATTTTCTTGGAGCCCTTCAGGTTATTCGAGGATATCGTTTCTCACTGCTCCCTTCACTCTTCACTATTTCTTGGGGTTTTTTCGTTAAGTACATACAATTTATCTCTCGGATTGAAGCTATTTTGTGACCTCCTCTTTTCCTTCATTTTGTTCTGGCTATTTCTGACTGCTTAGGGTGATTCTGAAGGTTTAACAAATTTCAACATTGAACTGATCAGCGATTGGGTTTCCAAACGTTTAACCCTCTGTTTTTTTCTTTGTTGTGCCCGACTCTGCAAAAAGAAAAAGATTTTTTCTCGAAATTTATTTCATTTAATAATAACAATTACACATTGATAAAACGAAACCATAATGAAAATTTTCAATTCTTTATGTACAAAAAACATTGACTTATCAACAACGACACTGAAATTATTATGTGCAAAATGAAAGAAACTTCACTCAGTACGTAAATGGCGTCTAAATATTACAGCTCAAACACATTTTATTAACTGAAATACTGAAGTATTGTTAAACATTTTGTGCATACAACGCTGCAAAGTAGGTATTTTACGTATACATCCCTTGCAAGTAATACAGTGTGTTGAAAGCCAGTTAACGTTCGTGTTGGAGAAGATCTCTTCCTTTTCTGTGATGTTTCTCCTCCTTTTCATGATATGTTACTTCTAAGCTCCTCGAGAAAGTCTCTTCTGGTCCCCCCTCGTGGGAGTTTTAGGAAGTAGTGTTTCTGTGGGTGCCTGTGTCCACATGTACAGTACATGGGTGTTCCATCTGTTGGGCTGGTGCACGCGCGTTTCTAGCACCTCTCTACAAAGATCAGGTATTATGGGTAGAGCCCTAAATGATAGTAACAGTCAACAATTCACATCTGGTGATCGTAGAGGGCTAGGTTCTACGAATTGGTTTTGAACCAAGTGTTTGACGGCGAATTGCATCCTTACCTCATTATGTTTTCAGACGAAGCTTGATTCCATTTCCACAGTTATGTTAACGTCCTAAACTGGCGACAGTGGATCACCAATAGACCTGTTCTGCTTCATGAGGAACCGCTTCACGATCATAAAAATAGAAAAAAAATGTTTAAATGTTTGTTAAGCTTAAAGGACTTAACTGGGGGGTTGTCAGTCCATAAACTTACAAACTACTTACGAACTAGCTTATACTAAAGTTAGCACAAACATCCATGCCCGAGGGGGGATTCGAACCTCCGACCGTAGCGGCCGTGCAGACTGTGACTGGCACGCCGCAGACCGCTCGGCCCCAGCGGCCGGCAAAAAAATAGAAGTGTGGTGCGTAGTTATTGGTGGCTGAATAATAGGCCCCATTTTAATGACACAGTTAACAGAGGAAAATAAAGAGCAAAACAATTTGCAACATTTTTAAATAAATTGAGAGAAAGATAACGAAGCCTTGCGTTTTTTCAATAGGTGCCAAAAGCCCAGGACCAAGTTTCCTTGCACGCATTTGGCGAAGTGTTATCGAACAGCCGCGGCGGAGCGACTGAGCGCATTGAAGCGCTACACTATGATGCGCGAGGCCGTTCCCCGTCGGGGGTTCGAATCCCCCCTCGGGCATGATTGTTTGTGCTGTCTTTAGTATAAGTTAATTCATAAGTAGTTTGTAAGTTTAGAGACTGATGACCCCGCAGTTAAGTCCCATAAGCTATACAAACATCTGAACATTTGAATAAGTTAGTTCAAGTAGTAATGGGCGCCACCAAAATAAGTTTTTTTTTTTTTTTTCTTCTCTTGAGAAGTATGGGGAGGGGTCTACACCGAGAATATACGCAAATAGAAATCTCCAAATTGATTTATAGCAAACACTTTTTAGTCATATTTAGATTTTTAGGCAAATATTGCTTAAAAGAACAATGTTCCTGAAATGCAATAAGTTAGTAATCAATTGTCTGTTGTTATATACGAGAAAGTGCTTTTATGCATTTTTTACGGATGTCAGATATTCATGAACAGCAAACAATAAGGAGATTTGTTCTATTTGTCGTCAAAGTTGCATCAAATAATAAACCCATATGGTATTTTTTTGCAATTTTCAACGATTTCTCTTATACACTACACCAGAGCTTTCCACGCTTTTCCTAGTCGCGACACCATTTCGAATATATAAAGTTTTACGAAAAACACACTGATTTTAATTAGAGAGATTTATCTATATCAAATGATACTTGAAAGAAATATTAATTTTCATGATTCACTTGTAGTTAAATTGCACACTGAGAGAAATGAAGGATGTTTAGTATTTTTTCCACAATATTCTATCTTATTTTATCTTAAGATTTTGCTGTTGTTGCGACACCCTTATGGCACTACGCGACGCCTGTGGGTGTCGTGATATCTAGTTTGGGAAGCTCTGCACTATACATCATAACTTACCACATTGATAGCCACTGCGGAAAACAGTTCTGGTTCTATGCTAGACTATCTCATGGTTGGGTCCTTCTTTTGCACATTTGACCACTTGAACACACTAGCACCAAGTAAATTCGTAATTTATAATTAACAGGGCTGCTTTGGCTAAATGGCCGTTTATTTTAACGTTCAAATCACGAAAAAGGAACACAATGACCGTTTATACTCTAAAAGTGGCAGAATAAGTATCGTAATCACTTTTAAAGCTGGGAGAAACATCTTACTGATTCTCAATAAAAATTATTAAAAAGGAAAACTTCAGGCATTTGGCATCAGCAGAAAAGAAAACCCTTGTTATCTTTCTTACAACTATGGGGAAAAAAACTCTGGCAAGTTTTGTCACGCCCTTGGAGTAGGTACCCGGTGCGGACCGCACCCCCCTAGCTATGCTACTGCTTACAGCATAGGGTCAAAGTTTTAAATATTACACACTTCCTGGAGGCCAAACGAATTCAGAAAATCGGTTCGTTTCGCACATTACGTGTGGCCTATGGTGGTCCTTATATGGCTTAAAGAAGAACCGTTTACTCATGGGCCCTAAAATCGCGAATTGTGGAGATGGACCCTTCCATTTTTTTTTCTTTTTTTTTTTTTTTTTCTTTTTTTTTTTTTTTTTTTTTTTTTTTTACAAATGGTCGAAATTTTTACTGTCTTATTGAATCCATCGTCGGTGGTGGAACGGGACAGCGGGTGGTTAAGACTCTGAAGGAACTGAGGTATCAACAGCCGTAATTATAATGAAATATTTATTCTATTACAACCAGTTTTGGCATTTCACTATGCCATCTTCAGGTCCCTACATCGGAGCATGATATCCAAAAGTAGAGATACTAAAATGGATACGTGGATTTCGTCTGTTGTTGTTTCCAACTGGTTACTGGTATTCGTCCAGATCGCCGTGCATTGTGCCTGTATCAAAGATTTTGCGTTTTTCACGGATATACCCGTAAATCACGTCTGTGACATTATCGGTATGCCCATAACTTATCACCGTAAAAAACTCTTTGCGATGAGCGACCCATCCCAATCCACAATTCTGACTGTTTCCTGTGTCTGTGTCAATCTGTTGAAGCTGTTCAGATTTTACTAAATTAGGAAATGCAGTTACAAAAGGCATTACAGAACTTGCATTCTTTGTATTTTTGGGCTCTAGCACTTCGATACAGTTCATTATTTTGTCTTGGAAATCAAACCTCGGAAAAATTTGCTTGACGGATTCTATGTAAAATTAAAGACACCTCGTTTTGAAAATCTTTATGGCTACATTTGTTATTTTTAATGACAGTTATGAAGCCTCTACTTTCGCATCAAAATACATTTGCTCGAGAGGTAAGAAGACATTAGGGTTTCTATAAACTACCCTTTCCACTCCTGCATTCCTTAAGTGATCGGGCTTTATATAGCATTCGACGATGGTTTTCAATGACTCATATATTTCTGCACAAAATGAGAATCTGGGGAACTTCACTTTGCATCCGTTTGTTGAGACCATTGAAAATGGGCAAAACAAATTGAAGGAACTCTAAATACAATTTATTATACGGGTCTTTCCGAAGCAAGCAACATGTCTTCTGATGCTGCGTGAGTAAAAAAAGGAATAAGAGCATCGTATTCCAAATCACGGCTTATAACTGCACAAAGTGACAACCAATGGTCTGACAGGGATGTAGAAACTTATGTAGCGTCATTTCCACAAAAGCCTGAAATTTCTTTAACCATTCCACGTGTTTAGCACTAGCGTGGAAGTAATTGTAGATATCTCGCACCATATCTCCGGAGCTCGAGGAAGTTTGGCACAAGCATAATGATGAACACAAAGGAATGACAAAATACACCTCATTACAAATAGGTGAGGGACGTCCTCTTTCATTAGAGTGGGCAAAGACTGTCGATTTCCCATCATAACATTGGCCCCATCACCAGGGAAACCAATTAAATTTTCTTTATAGGAAATACCTTTGGATCCGAAACACTCAACCACATTTTTGTGCAAATTAATGGCTTTAGAATCACCCAGTATAATTAAATAAAAAATTGCATCAGTAATTTTGGCTTCATTTGAGGTCACTATGACAACAAAGCACAAGTGTTTCATGGAGCTTATGTCTGTCGCCTCATCGATTAACTTTCGCATTCTATGCGAAGAGCATCGCAGAGAATGCCTTTGCTTTCCAGCCCTGTAACATGCTTAACAATAGCTGTTTTCGTTCGCCCACAAGTGATCCTCTAAGCTATTCTGGAATCTGGGCAAACAGACTTGATGAGAGCAGGCCAATGCTCCATTGTTTTAAATGCAATATTGTGTTCAGCAATGAAAGCTGAAAGACGAATTTCTGCCTACTTGACTTTTGTGGCTACCGTGCTGGATTGTGCTATCATTGACAATATGCTGAGGGGACTGAGGCTCTCCAGTCACGCACGGCAGGGGGGTAGGGTTGCCAGGTTGAACTCGAGGCTGGCCCGGAGACCAGACCTGCCCCCCCCCTCCCCCTACCCCCCCCCTCCCTCTCCCCCCGCCCCCCGGTGGAACATTGCTAGGGGTGGCCTTCGGTTTCTCACATCTTTACCGAGTATGTTCCAACTGTAATTCGTTGTTACCCGATCATTTGTAGGGCGACAAGGAAATCCAAAAAATTCCAGGAAAATAGAAACACCGCAATAACAACTTAAGGTGTCACACCACGGAGATCGCATTGTGAGCTTTGTTTACCATATATATTGTCTTCTTAACACAAGATAAGCCCATGTACCATTATAACCGTTTGTAATTCCGCCTTGTAATTTTGTGTAAATTCTGTCACGCCGATAATCTGAAGATGCCCTGCTAAAGGGCGAAACGCGTCCTTAACTAATAAAAAAATTTGCAATCAAGACGGTTTGAAGGAATGCAAATAATAGACGTCGCCAGTTGACACGTTGCCGCATCAATGTTTGCTTAATAATGCGCTAGCCGATTACTACCGACGCAACAATGAAACGTTTTCAGAGGAAGAATAGAAAAGTAGCGTTTTGTTGCAATAAGAAATTGACATTTATATAAAGTTATTCATAATTACTAGAGAGGAGCCGGCCGGGAATGGCCGAGCGCACTGAGGCGTCTTGCCACGGTGCGCGAGGCTGCTCCCGCCAGAGGTTCGAATCCCCCCCTAGGGCATGGATGTTATGTTCGTCCTTATTTTAAGTTATGTTAAGTTCGATGTAGATCGTCGCTACATGAGCATAGTACTTAAAAAGCTTCGTAAAAAAAAAGTTAAGATGAAGGTTACATTCAAGCCCGTAGATGAGTCATTGGCCCGTAGACCCGGAGAATTCATTCCAAACCCGGGCACTCCGGGCGGCGCCCGGAGATCTGGCAACCCTACAGGGGGGCACAATAAGCGATGCGCAGTAGGAAACACGCTTTCGCCGTTCTGCGCATGACGTCACTGTGGGACTCCTTGGAGCCAAACTACTGTATATGCAGAGTTGGTTGCTACCTCGCGTGCGTGTGTGTGGTACAATTTCTGCTGTATTTTCTTAACCCTCTCATTCCCACGTTATGAATTCAGCTTTGGAAAAATTAAAATTCAGTGTTATCTGTATTAATACAGAGCACTAAAGATCAAAATACGCGTTATAAAAGTTTTGACGCACTATTGATTTTATATGTCATGTATATCATGCACAACACAGACGTTTGTATCGAGGTATTTTATTACTTGGGATGTTATTTTGTTGATGGTTAACACTGTCAGATCAATAATCAATAATGCTAATATAATCTTCGCCACAGCACCAATGACAATTCACTGTTCAAATAAAATAACATGAACCACACTCACGCTCCTAATCACAACCACGTACAGACGGCTATGTAACACAAACTACAAGACGGACAGATTAATGCCTCACAATTGGCTACACGCCGTACCAAGCGGCAAAATGTCGTACTTGCAGCATGTTATTCATCAACAACAATGCGACTTTAAGGATTTAATTCGGTATAAATCAGCTTTTAATACGTTGTTATCGGGGAACAACATTGGGAAGGGAAGGATCAAATAGTTTTTTTTTTTTTTTTTTTTTTTTTTTTTTTTTTTTTTTTCACTTCACAGTTTGGAAGTAAAAAGTTCATAGTGGCAAGTATATTGATTTCACGAGTGCTTGTCGCGCGTGCTATAATTTCTGCTGTAATTCTTTGAAATACTTCTGTTATTATTTATACAATGCCAGGCTGTGTTATTACGGGTTGTAATTCTCACAGCAGGAACACAAAGTGAACTAAAATAAAGTTTCCTTCTTTTCCTAGAGATGAAACGTTAAAGAAAGTGTGCCTCTCCTAGTGCTACAGGAAGGACAATGGAAAAGTTGCACATTTGCGAATACGCTGCCGGTATTTCAATGAAATTATGTAAGGAATTTACAGTCGAAGGTGCTTATTGCCACGGAAAAAAGTGTTTGAAAGATTCCTGTTCTTTTAAAGTCAGCAGTTCATATTAAAGAAATTGTCTATATGTTTGCGATTTGATATGTTACTGATACGTACCGCGTAAATCTACGATAGAATATGACCCAGCACTCTTAACTGCAATATTTTACAGCAGAATAGCACTTTGTATTTAAGGCAGAAAAAATGTTCGTGAAAAACTTTTTATAAATGCACATTCCGTGCCATACCGAACTAAGCCTGTGCAGGCCGTCTGAGAGCGCTCAGTCCCACAGTGACGTCACAGTGCCAGCCAATGGCAGAGCAGAGCTCCTACTGCCCAGCCTTATATTTATTAACCTTGACGCAAGGTCTGTCCGGCCACTACGGTCGAGGGTTCGAATCCCCCCTCGGTCATGGATATTTGTGCCGTCCTTCGCTAGTTCATAAGTAGTTTGTAAGTTTAGGGACTGATGATCCCGCAGTTAAGTCCGTTAAGCTATACAAACATTTGAATTTGACAATATGGATTTTCGACCAACGATTTTCGTAGATTTTTTAATGTGTTTCTTTGTGTCTGCGTGCTTATCTAAAGCCGTTTTCCCTGATGTTCCTACGTTTATCTCCGAATCACAGACTTTACAGTACGCATAACATCACCCTTTTTGCTTCGCGTTAGCCACCCCTATAATTTTGAATCTCGCTCCCATTCTGGCTTATAACTTTGGGAATAATTCACCTTTTTTTGCACACTGTCACTCATGTTATCAATACACTGAAAAAGTCTCGAAAAAAGTAACGTTCAACCAGTGGCGTATCCAGGATCGTGGTCTGGGGCGGGCTGAGGTCAATCACCGGGCTAAATCAAATGTTTGTAAATCTTATGGGACTTAACTACGGGGTCATCAGTCCCTAAACTTAAAAACTACTTATGACATACTTACAAACTAGAAAGGCACAAATATCCATGCCCGAGGGGGGATTCGAACACCCGACCGTAGTGGCAGTGCAGACCGTAACTGAAGCGCCTCAGTCCCGTCGGCCACCGCGGCCGGCTCACCGGGCTAAGGATCGTGGTCTGTATAGGGGGATAAGGTCAAGCCGGCCGAGGAGACTGAGGCGCTCCAGTCACGGTCTGCACGGCCACTACGGTCGGGGGTTCGAATCCCCCCTCGGGCATGGATATTTGTGCCGTCCTTAGTCTTAGTTAGTTCATAAGTAGTTTGTAAGTTTAGGGACTAATGACCCCGTAGTTAAGTCCCATAAACTATACAAACATTTGAACATTTTGGGAAGGTCAATCATCACCGGTGCTGCCACTGCGTTCAACGGTTACTGAAAGCACTGTAGCCTACTTGTAGAAGAACTATCACAAAACACTGGCTTGCTTTAATTTACGATTGTCACATCACAATGGGGTGTAAAACAATAACTTCTCGGTACACACCGGTCACTACTGAATCACTCGTAAGTATCACAATTCAAGAATGAGACAACAATGAACAATTTGACCGGACATCAGATTAGAAACCCGAACGGAACACCAACCATTATTGTAAAAGACGATACTATAATCTACTGGTCGAAAGAAAATTTGAACAAAGCTTGATAATGTTAAAGTCGCCTGATTTTACTGAATGGAAAGGCTCATATGTTGTTACAAAAATACGGAATTCGTGATTCCAGACTTCATTCAGATTCAAAAATGTTCAAATGTTTGTGAAGCTTATGGGACTTAACTGCGGGTCACCAGTCCCTAAACTTACAAACTACTTATAAACTAGCTTATACTAAAGACAGCACAAACATCCATGCCCGACGGGGGATTCGAACCCCTGACGGCGAATGGCATCGCGCATCGGAGCATAGCGTCTCAATGCGCTCGGCCACGCCGCCGCAGCCATTCAGATTCAATCTCACATAAACAATAAATCAGGAAAGACAATTATTGAAAATACATGCAGTCCATAGGGCCGCGGTGGAGTAGCCGAGCGGTCTAAGGCATCTCGCTGCGGAGCGCGCGGTTGCTCGCCGTCGGAGGTTCGAGTCCTCCCTGGGGCATGGGTGTGTGTGTGTGTGTGTGTGTGTGTGTTGTCCTTAGGTTAGTTTACCTTAGTATAAGTAGTTTGTAAGCTACGGACTGATGACCACGCAGATTGGTCTGATAGATTTACAAACATTTGAACATTTGCAGTCGATAGGAGATGACTATATGAAAGCAAGCTCCTTGGTTTATACGCGCCTAATGAAAACACGCAAAAAAGATAATTTATTTTATAAGGTCTTTGTTGGACCACAAATGTATTCATACGCACTTCTATCCAGAGCCTCGTCAAATGTTACATTATTAAGAAAAGTAATTCTGTTTTCAGATTAAACGATTGTCGCCCAGTTTGAAAAATCTGGAGATTTACTCATTTTTCCTATTAAAAAACGTATATCAGTTGGGTTTACAACGCTGCCCACTGCCGCAGCCTTCTCTAGGGTGAGGGGAAGGGACGAGGGGGCCGCGGTGGAGTAGCCGAGCGGTCTAAGGCGCCTCGCTGCGGAGAAGCGCGGTTGCTCGCCGACGGAGGTTGAGTCCTCCCTGGGGCATGGGTGTGTGTGTGTGTTGCCCTTAGGTTAGTTTTTCTTAATTTAAGTAGTTTGTAAGCCGCGGACTGATGTCCACGCAGTTTGGTCCGATAGATGTACAAACATTAAGGTACGGATGGGGCGAGGTAGCGCAGCCGACAGTGCACGTCGCAACGCAAGCACGAGTGCTTCCGAATACTACGCATAGTTATTACGATAACTGCCAGTATTTTATGAGCGGTTATTACAATCACGGTTATTCATAAATAACCGGATATTTCTATCAGTTATCGTTATTTTGGCCCAGCTCTACCGAAATGTGCCGAACGGACACGACTCGCTCTGGCCTATTTGTTTTACGGACCTTGCTCTTGGCGAACTCCGCATCAGTTTAAAGGAACAAATAGTGTGTTCGTTACGTTTCACAACAGCTGTATTGGTGTTATTTATTTCATAGTGTGCAGTGTACTTTGATAGTTCTTAGTGCTCATTCTTCATAATGCATAAGCAATGTGTAATTAAACAGTTTCTGAACAGACCTTCCGCACGTGCAGTGTGAGCAGAAGGGGAAAAAAAAAAAAAAAAAAAAAAAAAAAATGTTTTGGAATATAAAGTAAGCGTTCCTATAAAAGATTTCAAAGCTGCCTCCCGCCACGAGTTTCGGAAGGGGCTGGGGGGGGGGGGGGGGAGGGGCGAGTCTTGTGCCATTGTATGTCCCCCTCAACGCTATAACATTTGGAGGTAACCAGGGGCGGCGCAAAGTCGGCACTTTCCGAGGGACGGTAAATCTGCCGCCCCCCCCCCCCCCCTTTTTCAATTTTTTAGGACAAACTCAACATTCATGCCCAAGAGGGGATTCGAAACAAAACCTTGGAGGGAGCGGCTTCGGGAACTGTGGCACGACGCCTCGAATTCCTGAATTCTTCCTCGCCACTGTTGCAGCACCTTCGTGTTTTCCGGAGGAACGAAGAGGTTGCGGGGAGGGGGGAGAGTCTGGCGTACACGAAAGCATTCTTATGAGTCGAGCGCTGTAAGCCTGTTACGCGTAAAGCTGTGTATCCCTATACAGAGCTTTAGTTACGCGCCGTGCGTTTACTCACAGCTAATTTTGCAGAAGACGAAATCTAGTCTGGAAATTCGGATGCAATGTTCGATACTGCGATTATGTGTTAAACCTGAAGCAATTTTGCTAAGCCCTTCAGTAACAGTTTCCGAGTGTTTTATTCTTCCCGCAATATGGTAAAAAATCGTTGAACATTACTACAGTCAAACATGTCCAACACCTACAATGGCTAGAAGTATCCCGAATGGGTAAATACTCTGCGAGTAATTACAAGGGATAAAGGCATTGGTAGTAAGCCTAGCATAAGTTCGGTTTTGACGTATTTTTCTAAATTTTTGATATCCGTTTCTGAGTGATATTCGGACGTTTTGGTTTTTGAGGCATGAAACACCTGTCTCCGCCTGCTTGAACAACAATTAAACTCTGACCGGCACTTTTGTTTGACTGCACTAGTCCAACACTATCACTTTGCCAACATTTATTTACGGTATACTGTTTTCCGTTGAATACATTATCTGTTCTCAATCATTGAAAAATGTTCATTTACCTTTACTGCAAGTTCATGCTGCGCGGGATTAGCCGAGCGGTCTAAGATGCTGCAGTCTTGGACGAGTTTGTGACACTTGCGGGGAGTGACACTTGCGCGGAAAGGGAATGTGTAGACACTTGCGCGGAGACCCGGACGTCGGCCGCGGTGGCCGAGGAGACTGAGGCGCTCCAGTCACGGTCTGCACGGCCACTACGGTCGGGGGTTCGAATCCCCCCTCGGGCATGGATATTTGTGGCGTCCTTAGTGTAAGGTAGTTGATAAGTAGTTTGTAAGTTTAGGGACTGATGACCCCGTAGTTAAGTCCCATAAACTTAACAAACATTTGAACATTTGAGACCCGGACGCTGCAGGTAGTGAACAGGGTGTTCCAGAAATAGGGATACACCACCCCTACTCCTCGCCCTCCAGCTGCTACCTGTGCCGTATTCAGGAAAAGGCCCACCGAGCGAGGTGGAGCAGTAGTAACGGACCGGAGATATCACAGCCTCATTCAACAGGGAGATAACACATCATACAAATATCACTCGATTTACAATACAGCACCATGTGAAGAGGAATGTGATGAAATCTGAATTGAGCGCAACCGTTGCTAATTACAATTTCGGATTTACTGCATTTTGAGTCAGAATTCGCATCTATATTCGCATTTATCGCAAATGCGAATTTTTCCTGTCCCTAGTAATACCTCTAAAAATAAACAGCTGATCAAGGCACTAAAAGCAAGGGCAGATCTTTGGGTGTATTACTACAAATAACTAAAACACAAAAAATGTTCAAATGTTTGTTAAGCTTATGGGACTTAACTACGGGGTCATCAGTCCCTAAACTTACAAACTACTTATGAACTACTTACGAACTAGGACGGCACAAATATCCATGCCCGAGGGGGGATTCGAACCCCCGACCGTAGTGGCCGTGCTGACCGTGACTGGAGCGCCTCAGTCACCTCGGCCACCGCGGCCGGCACTAAAACACAATTTGATCGTGGAATTATATACAATCTCATTATAAAGGTTTTTTGTAGGTGGTTTTGAGCAGCTTTTAAATACGTTAGGAATAACATTATGAAATATAGACAGCTACACCTTATGTTTATTATGAGATATCGATTTCGGCTAATTTCACGTCATCTTCAAGTCTCAAACAACAGGTGTTACTTATGCATTTTGCCAGTGGCACTCATAACCTTTAAGTGTTTACACACGCCGGCCGCGGTGGCCGAGGAGACTAAGGCGCTCCAGTCACGGTCTGCACGGCCACTACGGTCGGGGGTTCGAATCCCCCCTCGGGCATGGATATTTGTGCCGTCTTTAGTATAAGGTAGTTCATAAATAGTTTGTAAGTTTAGGGACTGATGACCCCGTAGTTAAGTCCCATAAGCTTAACAAACATGTGAATGTGAACCAATACATATATAGCTCTCGGTAAAGTGGAACGGTAGGATGTCGTTACGTAGCACAGCACAGCCGACTGGAAACGCAGGAGAAGTGCAAACAACGTCTCTCCTCAGAGGTATGATTAGGTTTGACGTAGACTTCTCTAACATACAGTCTACACGGCGAAGATTACACCAAAAAATTTAACGTTTCGTCTACTTTGGCGATAGCAACCAAATTTTAAAATCGTGTCTACTATGTAAAGATGTAGCAACACAAAATGCTTCAAGTCCAAAACTTCACTGATTTTCGAGTTCTGAATTTTTAATGTGTTTTTAATGTTATTACAGAAAAAACATATTTGGGACTCACACTACAATTTTCATATGGCAGAATTGGTAGGTACATTCACAAGACATAAGTCAACGGTTGTGTGCATTCGTCTTATGAGAAATATCAATCATTTGTTTTCAGTGTTTACTTCAAATTTCTCTTTTAAGTTTCTTTAATTATTATTACTTAAATGTGGTTATGAAATAAATAAATTACGTGTATATATGTAGTCTTATGCGGCCAAACTACTTAGATCATTGGTCGCTAGACTTACACACTACTTAAAATAACTTAGGCAAAGTACAAATAAACATACCTATGTCCGAGGAAGGACTGGAACCTCCGACCGGACCGGCCGCGCAATTTGTGACACAAATTACATGTTTGATAATATTAATGCATAGAAGTATGAAATCACGTCAAGACTACTTCCTGCAAAAATTTCGACAAATAAAAAAAAAAAAAAAAATAAAAATAAAAAAAAATAAAAAAAAAATAAAAAAATACGTTGGCACTGAGTTTAGAAAAACAAAATTCTGGTATATTGGATTTTAACATTCTATCAAAAATTAAATGTTACTTCAAGAGATACAGCCATTCAAATTTACGGGCACCATAATGTTTTCCCTTCCTGAGTAAATGAGCTGCTTCTTATAGTTTCAACACCTTTTTCTTGAATGTTCTGAATATAAAGCTTCACACAGACTTCTTGAGGAGGAGAGTGATACGGATTTCTGATTGTAAACCACTGCCTATTACCTTAGACCTTTTTGACTGTACTGAACAGTAGATCCGCGTATTCCGTAATTTATATTTATACAGTTAACAGGCGATGTAATTTATAATCAACTATTGGCTGCCAATTTCGCTTCATTTTTCCTGGAAGTCTTGCAACTTGTTTCTCCCTGTTGGTTTATGCCAAGTTCGGAGTAAAAATGGTTCTATATGACGCTGTTGGAAAATAGAATTTATCTTTAGCATTTTAGCATTTTTCGGCGTGTGACATTCCCTTACACATTCCGTATTTCATATATTTCTTAAATGTATTTGTAATTCGAATATAGCCAAATCGTTTTGGGGTCTTCGAATAAACGCTTTAAGTATGTAAAATACTCATTGACTTATTATTAATGTTTTTTAATTGAAGGTTTAAGGTTGCATCTCCTATTAAAAAGCATAGTAGCTATTTTTAAAGAGATGGAAGTTGCGTGATAGTGGGGTTAACTACATAGCGGTCAATTACATCAACGTATCTGTGCAGTATGCCTAATATATTTATTGCTTGCGCAGGTGTCTTGATATGCTTAGTGTTCTGAATAATATGGTTTTAGGAGGTATGACTGTGGAAAGTCATAGTCTTGTAGTAGCAGAGACTAACTCTCCAAACATTATCACTATTAAAATACCTTTTTGTTTACAGGAGGAACACTCAACGGATTAATATGTAGTTAGAACAAGTTACTATATTGCTCTTCAGCTTGCAAAGGGTTGTGCAATTTCACTGATTTTCGTGTTATGTTGACATTGTGGAAACTTGACAACAGCAGTGCTAGACTTCTTGGTGTGCTTGTACCCAGGAAAAGCCATTAGCCGTCCTGCAAGTGTTCCAACCCCGTCTTGGACTGTGCGGTTGGTCCCGGCGGAGGTTCGAGTCCTCCGTGGGGCATGGTTTTGTGTGTGTGTGTGTGTGTGTGTGTGTGTGTGTGTGTTTGTCCATAGGATTGGGTTGAGTAGTGGGTAAGCTTAGGGACTGATGACCTTAGCAGTTAAGTCCCATACGAATTCACGTACATTTGACCATTTTTGTAAATTCAAAAGGCTTATTAAGATTAGTTATATTTCTTCAATCAGGTTTGACGCCATTTTTGAGCTGGTGCCCAGCGACTGTTTTGCACAACTCTGCCGGGAATGTCAACAATGAGTCGCAATTTTTGTTTATATTTTCCAGGTCTACATAGATTTCGGGCACAGTGTGGCTATTCTCGATGCTTTGAGTTATGTTTACAACGATTCCGTCATGTTGAATGAAACTGGCAACATGACGGTTTAGATGTAAGCAAATATTAAAAGCTTTGAGACTGGCCACTCAGTGGCAAAAACCTAGGTAGATCTCAAAAGTAAAAACAAAAAATTGCGATCATTGCTAACATTTCCTACAGATTTGTTTATATAAAATTCCACAAACGTTCTGTAAAAAGAAAAAGAAGTGGGGTGGGGCAGCAGTTTAGTAGCTTGCATGGGGAGGCACTTGGGCTTGCGCCGGCCCTGGCGGTAACCGTTTCTTTGTTTGCTGATAATTTCTTGAGATATTTGGCACGGTCCCTATCAATATCACGGAAAATGCGCAAGATATCGGTTTTTCCCCTTGGCATTTCTTTATTGGCACAACCTTGGAAAGTGAGATAGTAGTGATAGTTCAAGTTACAAACCCATCATATGCCACTGGTTTATTAACAGTAAAGACAACTATCTT
The DNA here is from genome assembly GCA_026315105.1 of Locusta migratoria. NCBI lineage: Eukaryota > Metazoa > Arthropoda > Insecta > Orthoptera > Acrididae > Locusta > Locusta migratoria. Next base: position 195,530,256 of record CM048751.1, read on the forward strand.
TACACGATAACTGTTGAGGTAATCACAGTAAAATAACACTGATTCTCACTGTAGGATAATGACAAAGTTTTATTACTACAATTGATTACACAAACATGTCACATGTGATTCCTTAATTTCTCCTGGCGAATAACAACTTCGAAAAACTTACGGGTATGCTGCCAGGTACCAAAATCGACGACGGCCGATATTTCAGCAGGAGACCACCCTGCCATTTTCAAGGCGAAACTGCAGTAAGGAAGCAATGTTGCACACATAGAGTAGACATATCTACTCTATGGTTGCATTCCAAGGTGGTTAGGTTGCACCTGTGGGTTGCACCGAACCAGATTTACACTTTGAGAAAAAGGCGGGCTATAGTACCAGTCAGTCCGCTGCATAAACCCTAGACGTCAGCACAATATTCACACCAAAGTGCACCAAATACAAACATGGAAAAAGTGTACTGTTACGAATACAACATAGATAACAAAACAAAAACATTTTAATTGATTATTACAACATTCTCACTTCAATTAATAAATGTTTTACACTTTCACTGTCTTTTGTCTCTAAGATCTGCAGTATCAACAATAGAAAGCAGCTGTCTTAGTTTAATGAAGTTTCTTCTGGTGAGTGGCTTGGTGAGAATATCTACTTGCTGATCTGCAGAACTGACATGCTCGAGGTTGAAGATACACAAGGTGATTATATATATATATATATATATATATATATATATATATATATATATATGAAATGATGGTACTTTACATCTATGTGTTTTGTTCGCTTATGATGTATCTGGTTCTTGATTAGTCAGATGACTCTCTGAGAATCCGCATATAATGTGGTAGTAATTTCTTCTAGCCTCATAATGTTTTTCAAAATTGACTGGATCCACACAATTGCTTTTACAGCTTGACAGGAAGGTAGATATTCAGCTTCCGTTGCTGACAAGGCTACACTTTCTGCCTCTGAGAGCTCCAAGCTATGGTGGATTTACCAAGTTTGACAACAAAACCCGTGGTTGATGTTTAAGGACATCTGCTCCATAGTCTGCATCAATAAAATCAGACAAATGAATCGCTTCACTCCTTGGATAATATAAGCCACAGGCTAAGTGATTGTGCCCTTTAGGTACTTTAAGATTCTCTTCACAGCATTCCAGTGTGTTTTCTTGGGTTTTTCAAGATGCTGGCTGACATTGTGACTGCAAAAGTGATCTTGGGAGTAGTTGCCACTGATAGATAGAGCAAGCTTCCAAAAGCTTGACAGTATGGAGCATTAATAATTTCTGAATTGAGTCCCAGCTCAGTGTACACTTGACCATCATCAGTAGCAACTGACACAACATTGCAATTATCCATGTTGTATTGTTCCAGCACTGCCCTTACACATGACTCTTTATTTAAAAATATAGAGCCATCTTGGAACTGCTCTATTTGCAGTCCTAGATAATGACGATCATTACTTGTAACTTAGTTCATCAAACTTCTGTTCCAAATCATTCAGTAACATATTAATGACTTCCAAAGACTCTGATATAACCAGGCCATCATCTATGTGAATAGCCAGGATAGTCAAGACTTCACCAGACCTATCATTTACAAAGACACAGGGGTCTGCATCTGTTTCTACCAGGCCAAATCTATTTAACACACTGGTGAATCTTTGATTCCAAAGTCTAGATGCTTTTTTGAGTCCATAGATACTTTTCTTCAGCTTGCATACCCTATTAGGCTCATCCTCAAACCCCTCTGGTAGTTGCATATATATCTCCATACCAATTTTACTGTACAAAAATGCAGTTTTAACATCTAATTGCCTCACATGCAAGGCCTTTGATGCTGAAATTGATAAGATTATTCTGATGGAATCAAATATTACCACTGGGCCTAAGGTTTCATTGTAGTCTAAGCAATGGCTTTGTCAAAATCCAATAGCAACATGTTGGGCTTTAAATCTGTCCACAGCACTATTTGTTTGCCTCTTCACTTCGAACACACACCTGTTGTCAAGTATTTCTTGTTTCTCTGGGTGTTCAACCATGATCTGAGTTTCATCGAGATTAAGTGCATGAATTTCTTCTTTCATTGCCTGTTTTCATTTTTCTGAGTTGTCACAATCTTGATACCACTTGGTATGAAACAGGCTTATACAATTAGGGAGTACATTAAAGTTGGCATATCTAGACTTCTTGATTTTTGCCTTGTCTCGTAAGCTTCTTCCAGTCTGATTGACAGATTGTGTGTGATCTTCATTGACATTCTGTTTAGTACAGTTGATCTCAGAATTTTGTTCATTTTCAGGAGGTCAATTTCCACAACTTCTGCTTGATTCAGGCCATCCTCTTGAGCTGGCTGTTCATCCTCTGTAGTCTCAGATATGAGGAATGCTTCATCACCTTTCTTGTCAGTTTTCTCTGATTGACAGACCTTGTATAATTTGTCCAAGAAAACAACATCATGATGTATTTTTACTTGATCTTTATGAGGAAATAAAAAACGGAACCCTTTTACCTCTGTATCATGACCAGAAAATCTTTCTCAAATTTGTGATTCCATTTCTGCCGTCTCTCCTTTGGTGTGTGTGTGTGTGTGAATCCTGTCCATAATTTGTACAGCAATTTTCCATCAACACTGCTTGTACCTGTTGTGTTCAAAATGTAAGTTGCCATATTTATTGCTTCAGCCCACAATCATGTTGGCAGCCCACTAGCATGAAGCATTGTCCTTGGAGTCTCCACCAAATTCCTGTTCTCACATTCAGCGGCAACATTCCATTGGAGACTGTAAGCTACTGATTTTGTATGTACTGTACCATGATTCTGCATCACTTTATGCACATATTGATGAATTCTAGTCCATTATTATTTCTGATAACCTTAATTCCATGCTCAATCTGCTTATCACTGATTTTTATAAAGTATTTATGGTGCTGGGCAATTTCAGACTTCTGTCTTAGGAAATATTCAATTTGCCTATGGGAAAAGTCATCTTTTAACAAAAGAAAGTACCGTGAACTGCCAATAGAGTTGACCTCCATAGGGCCACAAATATCACTCAAACAATTCACCTGTCTTTGCTAACTTTGAGTCACTTTTGTGGAAGGGCAACTTATGAATCTTGTCGACAACACAATCCTCATCCACATTTTTGTCTTCTTCCTTAAACTGAATTTGTCTGTCCTTTAAAAATCTCTTTACATGGGGATGGTTTTAGTATGCAAGCCTTTTGTGCCAGGTTTTAAGGTCTATTTTAGTGGCCATATTTGCCTGACTGTCATTTTCACTCAATGAAATTTTAAACTTCATCCTATATAACTTTTCTTCATGAACTCCCACTGCAATGACTCTTTCTCCCTTGAAGTGTCTGAAATTTATATTATCAGATTTAAATGTTATTCCCTTATCAAAAGCTGCTCCGAGTGAGAATAAATTAAACTGAATCCCTCACACATAAAACACATTAGTCAGATGTTTCTCACTCATTCTTTCTCCATCAAAGGCTATAATGTTTATGTCACCTTTCCCTTGTGATGAAATGAAGCTACAATCACCAATTCAGATTAAAACATCACTCTCAAATGGACTGTAACATGTGAACCATCCAATTTGGTTACACTTGATCTGTTGCACAAGAACCTAAATACCATGCATCTGCAACTACAAGTTTGCCTGCTACTAGTGAGAGAATTTGGCATAGCAGGGCATCCCTTTAGATTGACACTGATGCTGACCTTGATGATTTGACATTGAGTTTCTGCACTCTTTTGCATAATGACCAGGTTATTACACTTGAAGCAGACAATCCTGCAGTCCTTTGACCAATAGCCTGGTTTATTACATTTCAAGAATTTAGGCCTACCTGGTTTTCTCCAATTTCTGTCTTCAGGACATGGGTTATTCTTCCTCTGTTGTTTACTTACCAGAAATGCCTTCCCTTTTGTATCTTCTTTAAGATTTAGGCATTTCTCTTTCATCAGCAATCTTGAGGTTAAATCCTCTAAAATTTGTTGTACGGGTGTGTTGAGTCCCATGCACTCAGAAAATGATTGTATCCTGTTGTTAGCATCACTAACAATTTTGTTATCCCCATTGAGTCCGAAATAGTTTCACCTTGATTCCTCAATTGATGCACCAGATCTTCTGTGAAATATATGTGGCTAAGTCGCTCAAAACAACCTTTTGTAAATTATACCACTGCTGCTGAAGTAGATGCATGCTTACATTGTTTTTCTGTTCACACAGCAGTTGAATATTCTTTGTTTATAATGTGAAGCAGTGGCATCTCTTCAATGGATGTTCCAATTATCTTTTGAGCTTAATTGTCCATTTTCTTCCAGACGCGAGAAACTTTTTGTATTTCTGTATTGCTGCAGTGTTCATATCGGCGCCATGCATTGGTATAATTGTTTGGCCTGTGACAACATCCCAAGCCCACAAACTTGTCACTCAGTGATTACTGGCCTCTAACCTGTGGAGGTAATCACAGTAAAATAACATTGAATTTCACTATAGGATAATGACAAAGTTTTATTTCTACAATTGAGTACACAAACAAGTCACATGTTGCACAGAACCAGATTTACACTTTGAGTAAAAGGCAGGCTGCAATACCAGTTAATCCACTGCATAAACCCTAGATGTCAGCACACAATTCACACCAAAGTGCGCCAAATACAAATACAGAAATAGTGAACTGTTATGAATACAAAAGAGAGAACAAGACAAAAATATTTTAATTAATTATTACCACAACAACAACAACAACAACAACACTTGGCACAGAACTGAACAAACAGATTCGCCAACTCTGCCACAACATTCCCCCTAAATTTGCTGATAAATCCCCCTAAATCATAAGTAAAACCCCTAAAAAGACAACTGAGAGGTGTGGATGGTTATATAATCTTCATCATGTTTCTTGAGATATAACGCCCCCCCCCCCCCCGTCTCTCTCTCTCTCTCCATTGTCTATAGGCTATGGACCGTGTTATGCATCATTAGACCATTTCTTTCAAGTATGATTTCATTTGTATAGTTACCATGAAGTATTGGAAAAGTCTAAGTGCCACTTCACCTATGTTTGATTTTCAGTTTCACATCACAAAACTACAAACCACAATCTAGACTGAAGTTTATCAACTGTGGACCGAGAACCACTGGGCGACCTCTGGTTTAGTGATGGCGAACATAAGATGTGACAATGCTCATTCATAACATTATCAAGAAACCGTATTTGGAAAAAAGAAAGAAAAGGAAAATCTTCAAATCCACTTAGAAAGGGTGAACAATTAACTCCCAGGAAGAAAACCGATTTCTCAATGAAAGCTCTAAGACTTGAAATTATTTCTATTGCTGATCGAGAAAGATGCAAAACAAATGTACAGGATTTTTAGCTTGTGAAATATAATTTGCACTTTACTCAAGATTTCTTTCCAATTAAGTGAACTGTTCAAGTTTTTCAGATAATGAAAGGTATGCATTTCAGCAGTTGTCACAATAAGCCTAATATATTGTTCAATTATGCATAATGAGATCAAAGGACTAGGAAGTAGATTAGGCTACTGGTGCACAACAAAAGCTTACAAGTGGAAATTAAACACAAGTAGACCAAAGACAATTTACTTCATCTTTTAATGTTGTTTACAGTTTAATTACATTGAGGTGAAACAGTAATAACCCTTCCTGCATTCAAAATATTGAGGAAATTCAATAATTTTAAGGAAATGGAAACATTGGGCTCATTTATTTCACTCATGACATTCTGGCATTTGGTCTTGTTATGCATAACACTGTCCTTACATATCATTAAGGTCTGTCCCCACAACTACACACTCCTACCCCTACATATGATGTCATGTGTGAAACACGTTGAAACAAGTGCAGTTGGTGGCCATTTTTTTTTCCCTGTGGAAGAGCCCAATGTAAAACCTGCCCAATCTACTCACCAAGCACTTCGCATTCCAGTCCTGCCACAGGCTTATCCCACCCCATCAGAAGTCGGGCCACCTGTGAGAGCAGCCATGTGACTTACCAACTCTGCTGCAATCATTGCACAGCATTTTATATTGGTATGACAACAAACCATCTGTCCATCAGGAAGAATTTCCATCATCAGACTATGACAAAAAGCACGGTGGACTACCCTGTGACACAGCATGTGGCTGAACACAGCACTTTGGATTTCAAATGATGTCTTACTGCCTGAGCCATCTGGATCATCCCTTGCAACACCAGCTCTTCTGAACTGTGCAGATGGGAGTTGTCACTTCAACACTTTCTATGGTGCTGTAACCATCCAGGCATCAACCTTAGATAACTTGCCATCCCTAAACCCTATGCCTAACATCATTCTCTCACTCCCCCCCCCCCCCTTTCTTTCCCAGTCATTATACTGTATTCCTCCAATTCATGTCTCCCTTGTCACCCCTTGCTATATCCACTTAACTGGTTACTTTTTTTATTTTTTCCTTATTATTTTTATTGTTTCAATTCCCCACACCCACTTCCTCCCCACACTCCTCTACAGCTCCCCTTCATGCTCTCATGCGCCTTTGCTTCACTGTATTCTATGCCGTATCTCGCATTCCCACCTATCACAGCCTTTACAATCCATCATTCATTGTGGGACTTTCCATACTCACACTTACCCGGCATCCTTCCCTCTCCAGTCCCTACTTCACTCAAACTCAAGATGCTTGTGGCACTGGAGCAGAGGGACATGATGCCTGTGTGTGTATAGTTGTCTGAGTGATTGTGAGAATGTATGTCTTTCTTTTTCTGATGAAGGCCATGACCAAAAATTTGTGTGGATGTGATTGTCTATTTTTCATGCTTGTCAGCAGCTCAGAAAGTCTCTTTATGGTGAGTTGTTATCTGTCCTCCATTATTGACATACTTAAAGTGATTATCATTGTGACAGTTTTGAAATCTACTCAGTTTACACTGTAACTTATGCTTGACTGTGTTCCTAAACTGATATACAGGAGTGTGCCTATCAAGTTCTTTTACCTAATTTTATGACTTGCATCTAGTACCTTCATCGGTGTTCTGTACAAATTTGAATGTTCAACCTGATATTTCTTAGTTAGAGATTTAATATAGTTTTCTAGACTAAGAGTCATTACATTTTTTGCATAATTATGATTAATATTTATCCTAAGATAATTCTTTACTTCAGCTAAGTCTTTAATTTGAAACCTCTTGAACAACAGATTCTTGGATTCTTGTATATTGCCTTTACTTTTACCACAAATTGCAAATTGTCAACAAACACAATTACATACATCATATAATGTACAGTTGTCAGTACATACAATCAATAATAAAATTTACTTCTTTTAAAACCTCCACATTCAATCAATCATACCATGCTTGAGGACTTTCTCACAAGCCAGACAACATCTTATACAATTTACAATTTTTTTTCCTATCCTCGTATCCTGCAGATTGCATTACATAAACTTCTGAGAAAACTTTGCTACTAAGGAATGCAGTCTGTAGATCCATTTGTTCTACAGTTAAGCCCTTTTGATAACAGTAAGATAACAAAAGTTTCAATATTTGCATCATAGCAACTGGTGAATAAATGTCACCAACAATTTCTTTTTGTTGAAAGCCACTTACAACTAATCTTGCTTTACAAGTGATACCTGATTTTCTTGTAAAAACCCACTTTACATCAAGAACATTTACATTTCCTGGTTTAACTACAGGTTCCAGGTTCCATTTTTATTTAAACACTCAATTTCCTTATCCATTGCTTGTGTCCAAACTTCTGACTCATCAGTAATCATTTACTCCTCAAAATTTTCTGGAGTGTCAGCACTACAATAAGTTACATACATGAAGTTACTTATTACATAACCATCAAATCTCTCAGGCACTCTAAGTTCTCTATTTGACCTTTTAAAAGATCTTGTTCACAATTGCTTGAACCCATATCAGTACCCTTTTTCTTCCATTATCTCATTTACAGATTCATTTCCTACACTTCTGCACTCAGAATAAGTAAAATGATCAATTCCTGAATCAGAGTCCTTTAGATCAAAACACTTGACATCCTCTTCCACAATATCAACACGTCTATAAGTGATAACTTCATTGTTAATGAGTACCCTGTAACCAACTTCTCTGTATCTTAATAAAATTCCCAAATCTGCTTTACACTCACACTTTGACTTCCTCAGCTGTTCATGTACACACACAAAAACCTTACTTCCATACAGTTTTAACTAAAGTTCTGTTTTCAAGCTATGCAGCTGCATAAACAGCTTCTGTCCAAAATCTCCTATCAACTCTTGCTTCAGTTAATAGACATCTTGAAATATCCATAATGGTCCTTTTGTGTCTATCAGCTATACCATTTAATTCATATACATAGGAACAACATGCATTTAAGATGATTCCTAAAGCGATAAATATCCAAATTTAAATATTATTTCCCATTGTCACATATCAGTTTCTTAATAGTTTTGCCAGTGAAGTTTGGATTTCATTAATATATTCCACAAACCAATTATAAACATGAGTTTTAGATTTCATAGTGTAGACCATGGCTACTTTGGTATAATCATCAATGAAAGTGAGAAAATATCTATCCCCAAGCAAACCATGAGTTGAGTGGGGCCCATTCAAATTAATATGAATAATCCGTAATGTTTCCTTTGCTTTGCTTTGTTTCTATTGCTTTCAAAAGGCAAATTGTTCAATTTATTTTCCATACTAACTTTACATTTCATGAACTCTGATTCTATATTTGTTGGCAATTGATCTGCTAACTGATGGTTACACAGCATATTCAAACTGTTAAAATTTGTATGTCCCAGAGTTTGATGCCATTTATCCTTTGAAGACATACTATCCTTACTACTGAAACTGTTTACATTTACCTAATTCTTATAAACTGTACTTGTCATTTTGTACAATCTGTCTTTCAAAGCAATCATATCTAAGTTAGTGTCCTTATTAAAAACTTTTGAGATATTCCCTACAGATAAAATTTTATCTTTTTCTGTTGCTTTAGCATAGCTAATCAGATTTCTATCCATGCCTTTGATGTAAAATACATTCTTCAATTAAATTGGAATCATGTCATCACACACTGGAAAATAACTAATTATATTTCCTACTTTTGTAGCTTGCAAAATTTTACCACCCACAATTTTTATGTTCACTGGTTATTTTAAAGATATGAACTCCAAAAAAATAACTATCATTATTAACAACATGATATGTACATCCACTATCTAATAACCAATTGATATACAGTGTTACCTATCTCAACATTATTAAGTGCCATCGTAGGTTGTACCTCTGTTACAAAGCTGCTCATCTTGGTTTCATTCTGTTGAAAGCTTCTGCTGCCTCAAAATTGACCACCTCTGGAACTCCACTGCTGCTTTTGACCATATAACCTGTTATTGATACCCCCGCCATGCTGTTCATCTCATTCATGTTACCAACTACCGCGACCACCTCCTTGCTGATTTACACCATGTGTCCATGAATGTCTGCTTCTTCCTGACTGGCAACAGTCTCTCTTGGAATGTCCTGGTTTGCCAAATCCATAACATAACTGGCAGCCCGTACTGGTTTTCTTTTCAATGTTAAATGAATTTGATTTTATACCTTCACTATCATTCTTATATTTTAAATCAATCATCTGCATTTTACTTATAACATATTCAACTGTCTGATCTTCTTTTAAAACATCAATCAAGTCTCTGATATAGCTCAAAGATTCCAGCAAGGTTGTCAATAGGTGGTTAAACTTTTCTTTTCTTATCATTTTTGCACCTGTTGATTTTAGTTTGTTCACTGTTTCTTTCAAAAATACTGAAGAATTTTGCCATGTCACTATAACTTATAACCTCAGTTTGTCCAACTTGTTTCTGCAAACAATATGCAGCTGCACCCTGTGATCTGTAGGCAACATGCAACTGAGGTATCCAACCCTCCAAAACAAAGGAGTGGATTCGCCCAGCATCCAAGCTGAGAGGGCAGGAGGCACGACTTCTTGCACAAGCTATACCACGTTTCATCAGCATAGACTTTACATATATTTATTTTATTGCAATGTTATAATAATGTATGTTTATGAATCATTTTGCTTCCAGTAACTTCTTTTTTCTGTTTAGTTTTTATTATAGTCATGATTTTTTGTTCACAAAACAATTGTTTACAGTCTGCTTATATGAAGAACCAGAAATTATCCTAATAGCTTTCTTCTGCATTATTAGGATTACATCCACAATCCAATCAGTAATCTTAATCATATGACAATTAAACCTATTGTGCTATGCTACATTGTTATTTGTCTAGGCTTAGTGAGACTACGATGTTGGGCCAGTTGGTCTTGGGGTAAAGTGCTCGACTGGAAAACGAAGGGCCACGGGTTCGAAACTCAGTTGGACCTCGGATTTTTTCAGTCTGCACTTTGGTGTAAAAATTGGTAATTGACTCTAAATAATGAGAAGTGTGAAGTTGTTCACATGAAGACGAAAAGAAATCTGTTAAACTTTGTTTACAAGATAAATCAATAGAATGTGATGGCCGAAAACTTCACTAAATACCTAGGAATTACTATTACTTCAGACTTAAATTGGGAAGAACACACAGATAATGTCATGGGAAAGACAAACCAAAGACTGCGTTTTATTGGCAGAACCCTTAAAAGATGCAACAGAACTAATAAAGAAACTGCATACACTATGCTTGTCCATCCTTTTTTGGAGTATTGCTGTCCAGTGTGGGATTCCTATCAGGTGGGTTTGATGGAGGACATCGAAAGAGTCCAAAGAAGGGCAGCTTGTTTTGGATTGTCATGATACAGTAGAGACAGCATAACAGAAATGATACAGGATCTGGGATGGGAATCTTTACAACAATGGCACTTATCGCTGTGGCCTGATCTACTCCCGAAACATTCTCCTCCATATGCGAAAATATATTGTTGACTCTGACTTACATAGGTACAAATGATCATCAGAATAAAATACAAGAAATCGGAGTTCGAATGGAGAGATTCAGGTGTTCTTTCTTCCCGTGCACTATTCGAGAATGGAATGGGAGATAAAATAGTATAATGGTGGTTTGATGAACCCTCTGCCAGGCACTTAAATGTGATTTGCAGAGTATCCCGTGTAGATGTAGATGTAGAACCCATTCTTCACCTCTCAACAATGTGAGGAGTTGCCAGAAATGACACGTGGTTCAGATTCTATGTTAAGCTGTAGGTCCCCTTTCCCCGGTTGGATAACTGGGATATGTTAGGGACACGCAAGTCACCAGAGTGGCGTCCAATTAAAAGACTTGATCAGGCCAATGAGCCACATGAAATTATTATTACTATAGTGAAACTAGGGATAACAGTCAGGAGCACATCTTTGGATGTACAGATTTTAAGCAACTTCTGCACATACGCAACTATCATGACATCATTGCCTTATAAAACTGATTTGATAGATAGCATGCACAGTTTATATCATTCACAGAGGCAATTGTTGCAAATTTAAATCCATTCCTCTAGGCGTACTGCGACACTTGTTTACCCCTTTCATCTGCACAAGACTTGAGAGACAGCTATATCCATCTCAAATGGCTACCACACCAACTGTTGTTTTTATATACAGAGAATTTATCACACACCTATATTTTTATAATTACATGCTATATTGACAGTAAATGCTATCAGGAAAAGGTAATATAATATTATGAACAGCAAAGATCAGCAAGGCCCTATGGTTAAAGACATCACGTTTTTGAGGAGAAGGAACCAGTAATTAGCAAGTTCAGGTCATATAGGTATTTTTTACCTCTCGTCTTCATGTTTGTAATAGATTCTGCAACCAGCAATGACATTTATGTTCTTTTGTGTTGATAATTTTTGCTCATATCGCCTAAATATGTCATGATTTCCAAGGGCTGAGTTAAACAGAAGAGTAAGGCTTTAATAACATTTATAATATTTATATTCCATCACATGGCATAAATATTTGCTGTTTACTGCCAAATATATTATGATTTCATTTCATTCTATATTGAAAAGGATGTCAATGGCTCAGAAGTTGGAAGACAATGTCATATAACATCATAACTGTAAGACCCACACAGATAGGCAAGAATGTTCACTCTCCCACTTGCAGGACAGTGAAGCATGCCAGCACCAGTTCGAATGATGAGGCTGATGCGTTGGCCAGCCTAGATATTGTTATTATGCAGTTTTCCACATCCCATTAAATGAATACTGGGCTGTTACCTAAGTCTCGTCTCATTTACACAATTTTCACCAGATTTGTGACTGGATAGGAGGATTTCCTGTCAGAGAGGACATAGTTTGTAGTAATCGATGGTAAGGCATTGACTAAAACAGATGTGATATCCAGTGTACCACATCCTTATCTGTATAAATGATTTGGGAGAAAATCTGAGAAGCTCTCTTAGGTTGATTGCAGATGATGCCTTCATTTATCATCTAATAAAGTCCTCTCAATATCAAAACCAAGTGCAGAAGGATCTAAATAAGACATAAGTAAGGTATAAAAATTGGCAATTGACTCTAAATAATGAAAAGAGTGAAGTCGCCCATATGAGTACGAAAAGAAATAATTTAAACTTTGTTTATAAGATAAATCAATCAAATTTGATGGCCATAAGCTCCACTAAATACCTAGGAATTACTATTACTTCAGACTTGAACTGGAAACAACATGTAGATAATGTCATAGGAAAGGCGAACCAGAGACTGTGTTTTATTGGCAGAACTCTTAAAAGATTGAACAGAACTACTAAAGAGAGTGCATAAACTACGCTTGTCCATCCTTATTTGGAGTATTGCTGCCCAGTGTGGAATCCTTATCAACTGGGTTTGACGGAAGCCATCAAAGGAATCAAAAGAAGGGCAGCTCGTTATGTATTGTCACGATATGGGGGAGATGGCATCATGGAAATGATAGAGGCTCTGGAATGGGAATCATTACATCAACAGCATTTATCGCTGCAGTGTGGTATACTTACAAAACTCCAATTACCAACATTCTCCTCCGAATGGAAAAATATATTGGTAGAAAAGATCATCAGAATAAAAACGAGAAATGAGAGCTCGAACGGAGAGATTAAGATGTTTTTTCTTCCCACACGCTATTCGAGAATGGAATGGTAGATGAATATATAAAGGTGGTTCGATCAACCCTCTGCCAGAAATTTAATGTGATTTGCAAAGTATCCCATGTAGATGTAGATGTATATGTAGATGCAAACATTTAGAATCTGTCAAAACATATTCACATGTAGAATTATATGCAGATGTTGGGAGCACATATTTCCTCTTGACAAGTAATGGTATGGCAGCAGGAAGGGCATCCGGCCTCTCATTAAACTAATCATTCCACAACCATAGTAACCTTGCTAACCCTATGTCATTGTGGGATAAATGTAAAACAAAGAAGAAGAATATTTGTAATTTATGCTACCAGTCACTATATTAATTTATTATTTATAAAGTGACTGCTGAAGATTAGGTGGGTGGATCATGTGACTAATGAGGAAGCACTGAACAGAATTGGAGAGAAAAGGAATTTCTGGCATACCTTAACTAAAATATTGGATCGATTGGTAGGACACATTCTTAGACATCAAGGAATTGTGAATTTAGCATTGGAGGAAAGTGTGTGGGGTAAAAATTGCAGAGGGAGACCAAGAGATGAATATAGTACGGAGATTCAAATGGATGAGGGTTGCCGTTCTTATGAAGAGATAAAGAGGCTTGCTGAAGATAGAGTAGGGTGGAGAGGTGCATCAAACCAGTCTCTGTACTGAAGACCACAACAACACAGTCATGGTTACATAAATTAGCCATGATGGACACAAGTAATTAAGAATCAAAATGGTTTAAGAGACGAAAGCTGGTGGAGGAGGGGAGGATCCTAGTAGTCTTGGTTGTCAGCAGCCATTACAATAAAACAGGTTATACTCAGCTGCATGCTGTGCTACATGGCCTCAACCCAAGATATCCTATCATCTCTACATACTACCTCCAATAGTCTCCCCCTCCCCATCATATATCTCCTCCAAATTCATGTCTCTCTTCCAACTGGGTGCCACCCATTTGTGAAATATATTTTTAAAATATTTTGTGTGTGTGTGTGTGTGTGTGTGTGTGTGTGTTTGTGTGTGTGTGTGTGTGTGTGTGTGTGTGTGTGCATACGTGCACACGCGTGTGCGCGTGCACAGATGAGGGCGGGGGGGGGGGGGTTCATTTTAAATGAGGACATTCAAATATCATGGAAACTGGAATGAAACTTTCACTCTGCAGTGGAGTGTGCGCTGATATGAGACTTCCTGGTGGATTAAAATTGTGCATGAAACCGGCAATCGAAGCTGGGACCATTGGCAAAGGTCCCAGGTTCGAGTTCCAGTTCCGGCACACAATTTAAAAAAAAAGGTAGAATACTAATTAGTTTTGAAGGGGGACATCCAATAATTCTACACTCCCCTCTGCCTCCCCCTTCCCCCACCACTCAACCCCATGCATGGGTGGCAGGAAGCAACTTTGAAATCTTCAATATGAACCCCCAATTTTCATTGTAGTTTAAAATTGTATGGCAAAAACTACATACCGGTAAGTTTCATCGTAAAAATTTTTCTGTTTCGCCACTGATGGTGCTGTAATCTGTGGAATCAGAATGAGTCCACACCTGTAATTTACAACATGCAGCTCAAAGTACATTTAATATTCAGTGGCATGAGGGATCCCAAATTCATACTGCGAGAGAAGGACATGCCATTAATTCCAAATGTTTGCTTGGAAACCCCATCCGCAATGATGTATCCATCTGACATTTGAAACAGGGGACTATTTGATGCACCAATGTGGCTGTGTCGTACTATGACGTATCATAACACACAGTACACTGTGACCAGAGCTCATGTATCTGGCAGATGTAGAGCATAAAGCATTACATGTATAGGGTTTACTTCTTGCACACCTATGTATCATTTCTAAAATATAAAAAATAGACGAAGATTACTCACCAGGCGAAGGAGCACAGGTGTGACAGCATCACAAATAAATAAATGAATACACACACACACACACAATCGCAAGCTTTCGCAACCCAGTTGCGTCTTCAGGCAGTAGGGAAGGAGAGGGAAAAGGAAATGATGAGGGTTTTAAGGAAGGGGGTAAGGAGCCATTCCAATCCCGGGAGAGGAAAGACTTACCTTGGGGGAAAAAATGGAGGGTAAACAAATGCACACATGCCCACACATTCACACAGACACAAGTACACCTAGGCTGCACCTAGTACAACAAAAACACAGGAAATCTGAATTTTGGTTTAGAGGGACTATCAAACTTAGCATGATATATTTACTAACTGTTTGCTTCTGGCCCATAATTGGGTGACCTTTTAGGATACGCTGTTTTTCCTATGTCTGCATTGTTTGGTAATGACACAGCTACTCTGGATACTCTACTGTTCCTCCACTGTATGTTGATGATTCATGCAGTGGCTGTTGATAGCAGCAGGAGGCATGTACTATGGCTGCCAGGGGGAGGGGGGGGGGGAGGTGAGCATCAGCAAGCAGAAGGCAGTGTTAGAAACATTACCAGTAACAATGCATACAGTAATATTTTGCATCTGTGGCAGTGTAACATTGGCAGCGCTTTGAAATAAATGGATGTCCTTCAAGTAGTGTAGATGTTTCCTGCTGCTGGCATCAACAGGTAAAATCGTCGTCATCTAATTACCAATGCACTAATAGTTTCGGCGTTCTATGGTGTCATTCTTAAGTTCCTATGATTACAAAAAATAATACAAGATTCAACCACATTGAACACTGAAAAGTATAATAATTTACCACAAAATAATAAAGAGTATTAGAGAACTATATTTACCAAAATGACAAACCATCTGCCCCGCATGGGAATGGCTGTGTGGTCTGGGGCACAATGTGCAGAGTACACGGCCACTGCCATCTGACGCTGGAGTCCTCCATCGGTCATGGGTGTGTGTGTCATCCTTAGAATAAATTAGTTTAAGTATTTTTTAAGACTATGGATCAATGATAGCAGTTTGGTCACTTCGGATTGCAAACTTAAAAAAAAATAAAAATGCTCTAGTTTTTTGTACAATCGCCATTAATTCATTTGGCTCATTTAATATCATAATTCTATGGGTATCATTGTACAAAACTGTTATTTTTCGACCATATTGTGCAACTGTTTGAATTTTCAAGTGTTCAGTCTTTTCAGTCTTGTAGCCCAATTATTTGAAACCTACAACTATTTTAACAGTCATCATACATTCTGGGGCTACAGTCAGAATGACAATAACGGAATTAAGTTGGTAGAATGGGCTGAAGTAAACAATCTGATTCAGATTCATGATACTAAAGACAGGGGCACATTTCTCTCAGCTCAATGGAGGAGAGATTACTCACCAGTTCTATGCTTCATTACCCCTGGCTTTATAACACCAGTCCCTCATATTCGGAGCCAAGTGCAACAAGATTTTCCCCATAGTTAAGGCAGGCCAATAATATAAAAAATTGGATTTCAAATAAAAGTCATGCATTCCACACCTAAAACTCAATGGAATTTCCAAAATGCAAACTGGTAGAAGTATGCCAAGTGTTCTTATGCTAACACCTGGTGGAGTCAAGCAACACCTGAGAATTACGCAAGATTTGTAGGATTACTGAAAGCAGCAACCAAAAGAACTATTCCAAGAAGTTTCCAAAGGAATACAAACCAGGCTAGAATGAGGAGATGAATAGGTTAATAAAAGAGTTTTACGAAAACAGTAGTAAAGAGAAAGCAACTGAACTACTACACATTGGATAAGACTGGGAGAGACAGGAGGATAAATAGTTTGAAAATTAAATTTCATTCATTCAAGCAAAAAGGCCTGGTTATTGATACAATAATTAGACTCTGCTTCCATACCATCAAAGAAATCCACTTCTGTCAATCTTAGCACAATAGCTAACCAACTTGTTAATACCTCTAGGACATCAAAGGATGAGAAGTTCACCAAGCAAATAAAATCAAAACTAAGGAAAGCCAAAGAGACTACCCAATTTCATTACATATATTCAAGACCTTTCTTTTTAGAAGAAGTTGAACAAGGTTCATGTTCCCTTCAAAGCAGAAAAGCAGCAGGATTAGATGGGATTTACCCAAAACTACTAAAGAACTCTGGCCCAGCTACAAAGCATTGGTGACATTGTTAACCATTAAGTATACATGCAAAATTATTTGCAATTTATAATTAAAATACAAAATATTTTTATATATAGTAATCAATTTTACATAATTTGGAATTACATACCAATGTAATATATATTGAGCATTGAGGCATTTAAATTTGTTATTTAAAAATACCTTTGTTATGTAGTGCTTTATAAGAATAAATATCAAATATAGTCAAGATAATGTTTACATAAAATAAAGATAATGTATATATGAAATATTTTAGAAAATAAAGATTTTATGGCACATTATGATATGAGTAGCATGTTTTGCTAGCACCCACCTACTTAGGGAGACATGACCATCCCAATAAAATAAGAGAAATCAGATCGAAAACGGAACGATTTAGGTGTTCTTTCTTCCCGCGCGCTATTAGAGAATGGAACGGTAGAGAAAAGTTATGAAGGTGGTTAATGAACCCTCTGCCAGGCACTTAAATGTGATTTGCAGAGTATCTATGTAGATGTAGATGTAGAAGTTGGAATAGAGGCCGAACAGTTGCCTTATTTATTCAAGATAGAAAGTCAAAATAAAGTGTCTTAATTTGCATCATTTTAAACAAATATGTAAAAATAAAAATAAATCCCACATTTTCAAAAAATAAATAAATAAATAAATCCTCAAAATTAATAATTGAAAAATGTTGCTTCAAAAATTTGGAAAAATCAGTCCCTTTTGCTGCTAACTTCTTCATTAAGCAGTTGATCCTGCAAGGTGTTTCTATCCACAAAAATGTCAAAATCCTCCAAAATGTCTAAACATATGCTTTTTTCCTCATAATGAAGAATATGCAAGTTGTTTTCAATATTAAGAAATTGATGATGATTTTGATGCAAATGGGCACTTAGTGTGCTACCATCACTGGGATAGATATCTCCCTGTATTGTATTTTTAATTCCCTTCCTGTTTCCCAATATAGAAATTGTCACACATCCCACATTTAATCTTGTATATTACAACAACTAAGAGATTATTACAGCAACCTATAAGCAATTTTAGAATCATTAAATAATAATAATAATAAAAACAATAAAAAAGATTAATCATGACCTCTATCAAGACTTTCAGTCTAAAATAAGACTAAAATCATCACTCTCTTGAAGTTAGGAAAAGATCCAAACTTACCCCAAAGTTATCGACCAATAGACTTGCTCTCTGTCACAAACAAACTCCTGGAAAGATTTATCGTGAATAGAATAGCACCACCAATTGAAGAGATAATTCCAGTCAAACCAGCGGGATTCCATCCTGGTCGTGATTGCAGTAGTCCTATTATTGACTACTTTTGTGGAAGCTGGTTTCAAGAATAAGTTGAAGAGAATATCTGGCTTTGTAGATTTCACAGCACCTAATTAGACCATTTGGAAGGAAGGTCTTTTATTAAAACTGACAAAGGTCGTTCCCTGGTAAAAAATAAGCTAAGCAACAGACTGTTCTGGTGTACTCTGAAAAGAGCAGAAGTCAATTCCACAGACTCAATAATGGTTTGCCACAAGGTTCGGTTCTCTCTCCAGTACTTTTTAACTTGTGCACTCATGATCTGCCTAAGACACCCTCCTGCAAATTCGTATAAGCAGATGATATCAGTGCACCAACATTGCAGAAGTAGAATATGTTATAAACCAAGACCTAATACTGTTAGATGAATATTTTAAGAAATGGCACTTGAAACCAAACCCTGACAAAACTGAAATAACTACATTTCACCTGGACAACAGTCTTTCAAAATACCAACCCAGAGAAAATTTTAGAGGTAAAGCATCGTGGTATAATGACACCCCTACATATTTGGGAATGACTATGAAAAAGGCTTTAGCATACAAAGCCCATAAATCTGTTGCAAAACTGAAGAGCCATAATAACCTTCTTCAGCACATAGTTGGAACATTATGGGTAGCTGATACCAACACGTTGAGAAGAACTCCTGTAGCACTTGTATAGTACTGTTCTGTGGTATGGCTCAATAGCTGTCATATTCACCTTGTGGATGTTCAGCTGGGTCACGCTATGCAAATCATAACTGGAACATTACTTTCTATTACATTGCCGAACACTTATGTGGGGATCATGATGTATTGCTTCTAGTTTTGTTGTTTCATTATCTTCCCCTGTAACCGGTTTGCTTCATTTCCGCTTGGCAGTCTGTGCACTGCCTCCAGTGGCTGTCACACGTGTGCTCCTTCGCCTGGTGAGTAATCTTCATCTATTTTTTATATTTTATTTTTCCTGCTAGGAATTTTTCGTCTTAATATATGTATCATTTCTAGTCAAGACATGCAAATAGACAATGCACGCTGCAACTATATAAGAAAAAAGTGAAATGATCTTGATATACAATGAACATAAGAGAAATGTTGACACTGCCTGGTGTTTCCATGTATGCTGAGCATTTTCCAGAGAATGTTCACTCTCATTTGTTCTATTACAAGGTTTTGGATGCCTTTATGCCACTGGAGGCAGTGCACAGACTGCCAAGCGGAAATGAAGCAAACCGGTTACAGGGGAAGATAATGAAACAACAAAACTAGAAGCAATACATCATGATCCCCACATAAGTGTTCGGCAATTACACCACAATTCTGGTATGTCCATTGATAGTATTTGCAATATACTGCATCTTCGTAAGTACCATCCCTGAGAAGACGGCCATAGCTTGTGCGGGACCCCTTTGCAAAATTTCCACGAGCTCTCCAGCATCTTTCTTTCCCCTGTCCCCCCACCTACCCTTCAGAGAAGTTATACACCTTTGTCATGTTAAAAAGAATTCAAAGTTTCACCATTAACACTACCCAGTTGTCATAGTTATGTCACAATGGATATATACAATTACATTAAAAGTAGTTTCAAAAACAAAATTACAGATGACAGTTTTAAGATTACATTCTAACATTAAGTACGGGGCACCTATTAAAGACGTACAGGGTCCTGTGTGACTGCGCCATTTACACATGCCTAAGGCCGGCTCTGCATCTGTAGCATGTGTCACTGCATCAAGGGCTGCATGGAAACGATTTCAATAACAGGATAGTGTTTTGTGAATGGGCATTTCAACACATACAAATGACCCCAACATTCTTTGCCAAGGTACTATTTTCTGATGAGTCTACCTTCACAAATCATGGTAGCATGAACTGGCATAAGGCATTAGTGGAGTGAAGCCTATTCCCATTGGTGATGGAAGTTGACCATCAGTGCTCTTGGTTGGTTAACTAATGGCGTGTCATCATGGGGAACAAACTCATTGGCCTATATTTATTATACTATTCCACAATGTTGCCCTAGAAGTTCATCAATGTATGTGGTTTCAGCATGATGGGTACCCAACGCATTACACCAGTACAGCATACCAAGTATTAAACCATGTTTACACTAGTCGGTGGATTGGCAATAGTGGCATTATTAACTGGCATGCTAGGTCACCCAGTTTGATGCACTACTTTTCATCCTGTGGGGATATTTAAGCAAATGCCAATGAGTCATGAAGACAAGATCGACCACATACATAATGCTTGTGTTGACATTTCCACATTTGTTTATTTAGTTACTATTTAGCTTATGAAGCATTAAATTACAAAATAACACAATATACTCTACCATACACGCATTATGAAAATTGAAAGTTTAGATAGGAAAAGCATGAAGGGGACAATCCACAACTACATGTTTCATTGTTTGTGGAATGTCAGCATGGTCACAAAATAGTTTGTCTATCCAGCCCCATTATGAAGACTGGAGGCAGTTCTTCCAATGCCACATCTAATACCGTGCAGTTAAGCCTGCTGTAGATGTATCTAGGCAGACTAAATCCATTGTTTCACTGTTGGATCCTCAACTTTCAGGATGCCCTCTGGGGTAGAAGTTGTCCATTCATTCCACCAGTTGTCTTTGGGATTGAAGTTGTTGCTTAGCAATTGTATGGCAGATTTACATGCTGGTTTGCAGGACTTGATGTTAACTGATTCACATTCTCATGAATTGGCAATGCCATGTTCTTCAGTATTCTTGGTCACAGATGAAAGAGGTGATTTTGTCTTCTGATGTGAGGAGGTAGTATGTTACTCACCACTGGCAGCCATTGCTGAGATAGAAAGTAATGTTCCAGTTATGATTTGCATAGCGTGACCCAGCTGAACATCCACAAGGTGAATATGACAGCTATTGAGCCATACCACAGAACAGTACTATACAAGTGCTACAGGAGTTCTTCTCAACGTGTTGGTATCAGCTACCCATAATGTTCCAACTATGTGCTGAAGAAGGTTATTATGGCTCTTCAGTTTTGCAACAGATTTATGGGCTTTGTATGCTAAAGCCTTTTTCATAGTCATTCCCAAATATGTAGGGGTGTCATTATACCACGATGCTTTACCTCTAAAATTTTCTCTGGGTTGGTATTTTGAAAGACTGTTGTCCAGGTGAAATGTAGTTATTTCAGTTTTGTCAGGGTTTGGTTTCAAGTGCCATTTCTTAAAATATTCATCTAACAGTATTAGGTCTTGGTTTATAACATATTCTACTTCTGCAATGTTGGTGCACTGATATCATCTGCTTATACGAATTTGCAGGAGGGTGTCTTAGGCAGATCATGAGTGCACAAGTTAAAAAGTACTGGAGAGAGAACCGAACCTTGTGGCAAACCATTATTGAGTCTGTGGAATTGACTTCTGCTCTTTTCAGAGTACACCAGAACAGTCTGTTGCTTAGCTTATTTTTTACCAGGGAACGACCTTTGTCAGTTTTAATAAAAGACCTTCCTTCCAAATGGTCTAATTAGGTGCTGTGAAATCTACAAAGCCAGATATTCTCTTCAACTTATTCTTGAAACCAGCTTCCACAAAAGTAGTCAATAATAGGACTACTGCAATCACGACCAGGATGGAATCCCGCTGGTTTGACTGGAATTATCTCTTCAATTGGTGGTGCTATTCTATTCACGATAAATCTTTCCAGGAGTTTGTTTGTGACAGAGAGCAAGTCTATTGGTCGATAACTTTGGGGTAAGTTTGGATCTTTTCCTAACTTCAAGAGAGTGATGATTTTAGTCTTATTTTAGACTGAAAGTCTTGATAGAGGTCATGATTAATCTTTTTTATTGTTTTTATTATTATTATTATTTAATGATTCTAAAATTGCTTATAGGTTGCTGTAATAATCTCTTAGTTGTTGTAATATACAAGATTAAATGTGGGATGTGTGACAATTTCTATATTGGGAAACAGGAAGGGAATTAAAAATACAATACAGGGAGATATCTATCCCAGTGATGGTAGCACACTAAGTGCCCATTTGCATCAAAATCATCATCAATTTCTTAATATTGAAAACAACTTGCATATTCTTCATTATGAGGAAAAAAGCATATGTTTAGACATTTTGGAGGATTTTGACATTTTTGTGGATAGAAACACCTTGCAGGATCAACTGCTTAATGAAGAAGTTAGCAGCAAAAGGGACTGATTTTTCCAAATTTTTGAAGCAACATTTTTCAATTATTAATTTTGAGGATTTATTTATTTATTTATTTTTTGAAAATGTGGGATTTATTTTTATTTTTACATATTTGTTTAAAATGATGCAAATTAAGACACTTTATTTTGACTTTCTATCTTGAATAAATAAGGCAACTGTTCGGCCTCTATTCCAACTTCTACATCTACATCTACATAGATACTCTGCAAATCACATTTAAGTGCCTGGCAGAGGGTTCATTAACCACCTTCATAACTTTTCTCTACCGTTCCATTCTCTAATAGCGCGCGGGAAGAAAGAACACCTAAATCGTTCCGTTTTCGATCTGATTTCTCTTATTTTATTGGGATGGTCATGTCTCCCTAAGTAGGTGGGTGCTAGCAAAACATGCTACTCATATCATAATGTGCCATAAAATCTTTATTTTCTAAAATATTTCATATATACATTATCTTTATTTTATGTAAACATTATCTTGACTATATTTGATATTTATTCTTATAAAGCACTACATAACAAAGGTATTTTTAAATAACAAATTTAAATGCCTCAATGCTCAATATATATTACATTGGTATGTAATTCCAAATTATGTAAAATTGATTACTATATATAAAAATATTTTGTATTTTAATTATAAATTGCAAATAATTTTGCATGTATACTTAATGGTTAACAATGTCACCAATGCTTTGTAGCTGGGCCAGAGTTCTTTAGTAGTTTTGGGTAAATCCCATCTAATCCTGCTGCTTTTCTGCTTTGAAGGGAACATGAACCTTGTTCAACTTCTTCTAAAAAGAAAGGTCTTGAATATATGTAATGAAATTGGGTAGTCTCTTTGGCTTTCCTTAGTTTTGATTTTATTTGCTTGGTGAACTTCTCATCCTTTGATGTCCTAGAGGTATTAACAAGTTGGTTAGCTATTGTGCTAAGATTGACAGAAGTGGATTTCTTTGATGGTATGGAAGCAGAGTCTAATTATTGTATCAATAACCAGGCCTTTTTGCTTGAATGAATGAAATTTAATTTTCAAACTATTTATCCTCCTGTCTCTCCCAGTCTTATCCAATGTGTAGTAGTTCAGTTGCTTTCTCTTTACTACTGTTTTCGTAAAACTCTTTTATTAACCTATTCATCTCCTCATTCTAGCCTGGTTTGTATTCCTTTGGAAACTTCTTGGAATAGTTCTTTTGGTTGCTGCTTTCAGTAATCCTACAAATCTTGCGTAATTCTCAGGTGTTGCTTGACTCCACCAGGTGTTAGCATAAGAACACTTGGCATACTTCTACCAGTTTGCATTTTGGAAATTCCATTGAGTTTTAGGTGTGGAATGCATGACTTTTATTTGAAATCCAATTTTTTATATTATTGGCCTGCCTTAACTATGGGGAAAATCTTGTTGCACTTGGCTCCGAATATGAGGGACTGGTGTTATAAAGCCAGGGGTAATGAAGCATAGAACTGGTGAGTAATCTCTCCTCCATTGAGCTGAGAGAAATGTGCCCCTGTCTTTAGTATCATGAATCTGAATCAGATTGTTTACTTCAGCCCATTCTACCAACTTAATTCCGTTATTGTCATTCTGACTGTAGCCCCAGAATGTATGATGACTGTTAAAATAGTTGTAGGTTTCAAATAATTGGGCTACAAGACTGAAAAGACTGAACACTTGAAAATTCAAACAGTTGCACAATATGGTCGAAAAATAACAGTTTTGTACAATGATACCCATAGAATTATGATATTAAATGAGCCAAATGAATTAATGGCGATTGTACAAAAAACTAGAGCATTTTTATTTTTTTTTAAGTTTGCAATCCAAAGTGACCAAACTGCTATCATTGATCCATAGTCTTAAAAAATACTTAAACTAATTTATTCTAAGGATGACACACACACCCATGACCGATGGAGGACTCCAGCGTCAGATGGCAGTGGCCGTGTACTCTGCACATTGTGCCCCAGACCACACAGCCATTCCCATGCGGGGCAGATGGTTTGTCATTTTGGTAAATATAGTTCTCTAATACTCTTTATTATTTTGTGGTAAATTATTATACTTTTCAGTGTTCAATGTGGTTGAATCTTGTATTATTTTTTGTAATCATAGGAACTTAAGAATGACACCATAGAACGCCGAAACTATTAGTGCATTGGTAATTAGATGACGACGATTTTACCTGTTGATGCCAGCAGCAGGAAACATCTACACTACTTGAAGGACATCCATTTATTTCAAAGCGCTGCCAATGTTACACTGCCACAGATGCAAAATATTACTGTATGCATTGTTACTGGTAATGTTTCTAACACTGCCTTCTGCTTGCTGATGCTCACCTCCCCCCCCCCCCCTCCCCCTGGCAGCCATAGTACATGCCTCCTGCTGCTATCAACAGCCACTGCATGAATCATCAACATACAGTGGAGGAACAGTAGAGTATCCGGAGTAGCTGTGTCATTACCAAACAATGCAGACATAGGAAAAACAGCGTATCCTAAAAGGTCACCCAATTATGGGCCAGAAGCAAACAGTTAGTAAATATATCATGCTAAGTTTGATAGTCCCTCTAAACCAAAATTCAGATTTCCTGTGTTTTTGTTGTACTGAATGAATTTCTTCTTCATGCTTTGTAAAGTTGCTAAGCAAAAGAGATCAGATAAATTAAATGGAAGCATAACACAAAAAGTTAAATTATGTTATGTTAATTACAAGGATGTTGCATTTTTAAACTCACAGTAAAAGTTAATTATTCTAATGCTGATATTCTGTCCCTCCCTCCCTCCATCCCTCCCCCCCTCTCTCTCTCTCATTTTTTATGGGGTAGTCGGGGGGGGGGGGGGAAGGGGGATGTGCCCCTGTGCCTCCTCCCCCACCCCCCTTAATTCCACCCTTGTTTACTTAAATTGGAAAATAGTTTGCCTCGAGCCTCAGACACAGATGTTCATCAGGTAGTCCACTGATTGATATTTTGGATGTATTGAACATTGTGAGTAGAGAGTAGAATTGAAAGCTATGAAGCATTGGCCTGTCCTACTATCCAAACATGGAGGTGGGGTCCTCCATCTCATTGAATATTAAATGGACTTTGAGCTGCATGTTGTTAACTCTTAAGTAATCACGTGGTATTTTCATATGTAAACACTCACATCGGGTCTATTTGACCCATAACTATAACACAAAGTGGAACACAATACTACACTGTTGTATGATTTAATTATTTGAAAAATAGTGTAATATACTCTTTGAAAATGATAGTAACTATTTCAGTGATATTTTTATGACTTTGAAATAAAGTATTTGGTTTTTAAACATGGAGACAGTAATATATTTTTAAGGAAGGTGGCAAAAGTGGAATGTAACAAGTACAGAGGGATCACTCTTATTGCCCAGGTAGCTAAGATCTTTGAGAGAGTATTGGAAGGCTGAGGGGGCAGACAGATGGAGATATGGAAGAAGAACAGTGTGGTTTTAGGAGGGACATATCAACTTTTGATTAAACTTTATGCTAAGGCTTATGATGGAGAAATGATGGTAGTTTGTTGATATCGTGAAAGCTTATGACAATGTGCATAGATAGGTGGTTTGGGATGTATTTTAAAATCTCATTCTTATGCCAAGGCAGCAAAATATTTTTATTTGGTGTGTTCTACCAATTTCGGCAGTTGCTGCTATCAACAAGAAATTATGACTTTCACATCAAAGCCAATAAGATGACATTTTTACTAAGTACAGCAATGTCTAATTTACAATAAAATATTGTGATTGTTTCTAAAAGTGCTTCCATTTTATGTCATGTAGTAGGTATTGCTGTAATTAATCTTTAACTACTACAAATGAGGCAATTCTTTCGTTACAGATTATAACAATATGTACAGATATATACACATTGCATGAAATGAATATTATAGAAGGAGACTTTCCTGGTGGGAAAAATATGTATAAAAATAAAGATTGTTTGACTTAAACAAAGCACAGGGTCACCGATAGACACAACAAACACACACAAACATTCAAGCTTTCGCAACCGTTGGTCGCTTCTTCAGGAAAAGAGGAAGGAAGGAGAGGAGAAAGGGAAGGATATGGGTTTTAAGGAAGTGGGAAAGGAGTCATTCCAATCCCAGGAGTGGAAGGACTTACTTTAGGGGAAGAAAGGAAGGTAAACAAATACACACACACACACAAACACACACACATACCCACACGCAAACACACCTAGTCAGATATGTTTGCCTAGGTGTGTTAACATGTGGATATGTGTGAGTGTGTGTGTATTTGTTTACATTCCTTTTTTCCCCTAAGGTAAATCCTTCCACTCCTGGGATTGGAATGACTCCTTTCCCACTTCCTTAAAACCCATATCCTTCCCTTTCTCCTCTCCTTCCTTCCTCTTTTCCTGAAGAAGCGACCAAAGGTTGAGAAAGCTTGAATGTTTGTGTGTGTGTTTTTACTTGTGTTCTTTGTGTCTACCAGTGAGCCTGTGCTTTGGGTAAGTCAAACAATCTTTATTTTTATACATAAAAAATAGATGAAATCCACCTACCAGGTGAAGGAGCACAGGCAGTGATAGCAACAAACACACACACACACACACACACACACACACACACACACACACACACAAATGCTAGCTTTCGCAGCCTAGCTGCTTCGTCAGGCAGAAGGGAAGGAGAGGGAAAAGGAAATGATGAGGGTTTTAAGGGAGTGGGTAAGGAGTCATTCCAATCCCGGGACAGGAAAGACTTACCTTGGGGGGGGGGGGGGAAGGAGGGTAAACAAATACACACACACCCACACATTTACACAGATGCAAGTACACTTGCTCCTACAGAGGCATATAGACATTCTATTTGGGAGTGGAATAGGAAAGGAAATGCCTAGTAGTGGTACAGTGTACCCTCTGCCATGCTCCTTGTGGTAGATTGCAGAGTATATATGTAGATTAGATGAAAAGGAAGTACAAAACAAGTAGATGTATGAAACCAAGAGATTGAGTAATTTGGGATGAAGGTGAACATAGAGAAAAGCAAGACAATGGCAATGTTAAGGGGAAGAGGAAACAGAAATGAACAGAAAAATTCTAGAAGTGGTGGAAGTTTCAAGTATGTACTTGGAAAGTGTGATCACATAAAATGGAAAGATTACAGAGGAAATGAAGCTAACAACTTCTACCAGAGTGTAAGGGGTATTTTGTGGAATTGAGATATCCTAAATAAATGTAAGGAGGTGTTATATTCAAACTATTATTGCCACATACTAACATTTGCAATAGTAGTGTGAAGCACTACAGAAAGAGAGGATAGTAGAATACAAGCAATAGAGATGAAATTCCTAGGAGGTATAGAAGGCAAGACCAGAAAAGACAAAATTAGAAATGAAGAGATAAGAAGGATAGGGATCTTTAAACTGCTGGACAAGATGGAAACTACCAAATTAAAGTGGTATGGATATATGATGAGAATGGAAAAGAAGAGAGTACAAAAGAAATATTTTTTGGAAAATATGTTTGGGAAGAGACCAAGAGGAAGACCACAAAATAGACAGGAAGATACAGTATGGGAGTGCATAGAGAAGAAGAAATAAAAAATAAAAAATGTACTTGAAGAAGGAGAGGAGTGGTGCAGAGACAGGCAACATTGGAGGTCCTTGATTCACAATCTCACCCAGGAAGCCGGAAACAGGGAAAGAAGATGAGTTAAAGACAAAAATTGGCAGCCTTCTTAAACAGTTTCTCTGGTGTAAACGAAGGCTTCCGCGGCCGTTGTCATTCTTTATAAAACTCTTCTGGGTGTTGGACCGCATCGTCAATATATCGAATACTTCACCGACGTTTCGGCCACTATTGCAAGTGGCCGAAACGTCGGTGAAGTATTCGATATATTGACGATGCTGTCCAACACCCAGAAGAGTTTTATAAACAAGTTTCTCTGGT
Source organism: Locusta migratoria (assembly GCA_026315105.1). Classification (NCBI taxonomy): domain Eukaryota; kingdom Metazoa; phylum Arthropoda; class Insecta; order Orthoptera; family Acrididae; genus Locusta; species Locusta migratoria. The sequence continues at coordinate 195,558,895 of CM048751.1, forward strand.
ATTTAATAGACATGTCTAATTCTTATATTCTATTGTGGAATTTTTTTATCCCATATCTTAATTGAAGGACTGGTTTAATGCAAGGGCAGGTTATAGGCAGCCAACAGTCTTAGGGAAGGAGGGTAGGATGGGAAAGGGGATGAGGAAACTAAGAAATAATAGTACAATGAATAAAGTAGGAAAATTCTTTAATGGCAAAAAATGTTATAAACAAAATTAATTTGACAACTTAGTAAAATTTAAAGAGATTCTTCAAAATAGATTGACTGTCCAGTACTTACCTTTGTTCTGTAGCATGATAGTAACATAAAAAAATGCAAATGGAGACAGAAAAAGCCAAACTGAGATTTATGTAACAAGTTGTATTGTAAAAAATTACCAATTTCTATTGTACACTTAACTCTTGCTCAAAACATACAAAATTCCTTTGTTTCAGAATTTTTTTCTTGCTATGGCCAGTCTGCATTTTAAATCACATCTATGTCAGCCACCATTTGTTACCATTAGAACTTGCTCATTAAGTAGAGTGGATGATATGTACCTGAAAGACTAGAAAGGCATCAGGCTTATAAATTATTAGCAATTTACAACAACATATACTGAATTCAGGAATATAACAAAGGAAGTAAGAAAGATTACATAGAAGCAAGCTATTATGAGATTACAATTGCCTTTTTCTATAGAGAATCCTTTCCAAAGACCAAACTGAGATGTGGGATCTAACTGTGCTGCGAAATATGATAAGTGCACTATTGTACACAAGTTTATCAAAGCTTACTAACAAGACACATCTAAGTCTATAATTATAGGTGATTCACTAAACTGCAATTGTTAACTGCAGATGTTAATGTAAATACCCAAGCCTGTCAGGAAACATGGCATGTCTCATTCATTGGTTACAAAGATAACTCTAAAGGTATCCTACCAAGTAAGTACAATAATGTAATACTCTTATAGAAAAACTATCAAAGCAAAGAGAATTACCTAATCTTGGTGACATAAATGTGGTAATTTCCTTAAGGGCTCTATCTATCAAACACACACTTCCTAAGCAGTATTTACTATGACTTCATGTTTAAGAACAGTGTTACAGTGGCTGTTTCACTATGACCTTAAAACCATGCTAAGATTTTCACCTTTTTGTAGATATTGTATTAAGCATAACACATCTACAAATGTTGTATGTTCCCTTTACTTTTCCTTAATTCACATTAAAAGATTGTGTACCTTTTTATTCCTTGAGGTTCTTACAGTTTAGTGTAAGATACTACATGTAGGTTCCTTTAGATCCACATAGTAGTCTAAGCAATAGTATTTTTGTGGCTTATAATTGGTTCAATTATAAATTTCAATTAGAAGGTCTATCTTTGAGAACAATTCAACCTAAAAGAAGAACAAGGCAAAAACACTGGAATTTAAAGGGATGAAATAGTTATGTTACTGTTGCAGGTAGAATGGATACTGCTGAAAACTTCATGACCTAGTACACTCTTCTGACAACATTTAGATTCTATTGTAAGTATATATTATAAACATGTGAGGAAACAAAAATGATTCTTTAAAGAAGTGTAAGTTGTTGGTCTCATTAAAACTCAATCAGAATTTATAACACAGGACAAAAACTATGATAATTTATTTTATGTATAGGAATAACAGCATTCAGTCCTGCATGAAGTAACTTCTACTTCATTACTGTAGTTACTGAATTTTTAGTCAGAAAATTGTAGATTTCATTGAAGTTATTTCCTCAGTATTTACTACAGCTATTACTACCACCTTCTTCTTCTTCTTCTTCTTCTTCTTCTACTACTACTACTACTACTAATAATAATAATAATAATAATAATAGTTCTGTTTATAATTATATGCCTGTAAATGTTTCATGTATTTATTATAATTTTATATATTTAGGTAAAGCTGCAATACCGTAAGTTGGATGTTGCATATTTGCTTTTTTGGTTTTCTATATCAGTACAAGGTGTTATTTCACTTTGTTCATTAAGTCTTATAAAAATGAATTACATGGACATTAATGGCAATTTAATTCTATTTTATGTGTGTGCTGCCTTTCAACTGTTATGTCCGAATTGAGGTAATATCCCTAGACAAAACAAAAATGACAAAGTGAAAAGTGAGTGTGTTTACCAGTACCCAACCATTGTTTTCTTTTATTGGAGAAACAATGTGATAACATGGCAGTTCCTTATAAAGCAAATATGACAGTCCTTTTTAATAAATGTGTAATGCTACCTCAAGCTCCCCCCTCCCTTCATACCTCCCTCCCTCTCCCAACATGCTAGATGCCCAGCAGTGGCTCAGGAAGAGGAGTGGGGAGAAATGAGGTCCAGTGGAGCAGGGCAGGGGGGACTGGTGAAAGAAGAGACAGGTGTATCTTGGCCTGCACTGGCCAAGGAGGCTTGCCACTGTGTGTGGAGGGGGCACTGGAAAGCTGCAGTTGTATAACTCAGGGGGACAGCAATGGGCAGTGTTGCACAAGCAAGAACGCCTGGCATCTGAGCGGCTCAGTAGCTGTCAGTGCGTACAGCTAGGCAGACAGGTTTAAAATGTTTTCGCGCACCTGGTGAAGTGGTTGCTGTATTAGTTGTGTGAGGAGCTTTACTGACTGACACTAGTTTTGAACATGCGAATTGTAGCTCAGTGACAGAGGAAATATATTTGTCTGTGTATCAACAAGATATCTCTCTCATCATGACCGGCAAAACAGGTAAACAATAAACTATTCTCTTATGTGACAGTAGATGGCTAAGATTTCTGTACACGGTACATAGTCATGGGGTTAAAAGCCACAATATCATCTCATAATTTTTTTCACTGGCATGTAATTTTAATTTTCCTCTCAATAATAGAAAATTTCTCATATTATTTTTTGTGTATTGTTGGCAGTAGAGTGCACATAAATGTGGATCATATAGTTACATTTAGTGGATTTTGACAATACATTTTTGCATTACAAGATTTATTAGGTATTTCCATCCAAATGAAATATTTATAACATAAACATTTCATTAGTAACAAGAAAATATGGATAAAACACCTTCACTTTTGAGATATTATGCAAATATATGAAAAACCCATCTGCATAGAAAAATGAAATTAGGGGTTTCAACATTTTAAAAAAATAAATGACAAATATTATTTTCTTTAGCCACTAATGAAAATTACTAGTTTGCATAAATTTGAGGACTAAAGGCTCCATGACTAATGACAATAATTTTTTCAAATGTGTAAATGTCACAGATGTAACTATCTGCTAGTTTATTTTATTTTTATTTTTGTTATTATTATTATTATTATTATTATTTTGTAATTTATATTCTAAACAAGGTGTAGTAAGGAAAGAGCAGTTGTTAAGTAAAAATGAGAGAAGTAGCTTTTCTCGGAGCACCTTTACTGTGTTATGTTTAGCAAGTGAAAATAGAAATAATGCAGTTTAATGAAAAACTGTATGTTAAGACTTATTTTTTATTAGCTGCTTCTCTTTTGTTAATAAATACCTCAAATACTCATGCCACATCCTGAAGGCACATACATGAAACACAATGAATGAAAAAAGAATGGTAATCATTTATTTCATTTGTCTTGTCATAGAATAATTGTCTTGTCCTTCAGGACAAAAAAAAACTTTCTTTTATAATGGGTATCAGTTAATAAACAAAACCATTAGTACATGAGGTCACAAGTCATGTAAAACTACAATTAATTTTTTTGCACAAAAGTAATAATAGACATTTATAAATAAGAATGGCAATCCACTTTGGTTTATTTGTTAGTTGTTGATATGAGTAAATAAAAAAAAAAAAAAAATAAAAAAAAAGATTTTTTCTATCAAAAGGGCGGAGTGACCCAGTACTGTACAACTGTCAGCTGCATGGGTTGTTTAGCAGCAGTGACACTGCAGTCGTGAGGCAGCACTGTGACCCACTTGTTTGAATGGACTGACACACTGACAGCTCTCTCCTCTCCACGTGGTTTCCTCCCAAACCAAGTTGTTCTTCCTCCTTCAGGACAGATTGAACTGCTGCAATAAAACCACAGAGCAGAATTATGTATAATTTTTGTCTCAACCTGGGTGAATCAATTCAGTCTGAACCTACCACAGAGAAAGATGCAGTGTGATTTTCTTTTTAGTAATTGCATAATTATACACAGTGCATGTGTTTTTAAACAATCTGATGTCTGTTCTGATCTTAAAGATTAGAAAACTCACAATAATGATCTTCAGTTTAATGTGTCATTATATAATTTCTCACTTTGCTTTACAGGAAGTGATACTTTATTCTTTCATGTTTTAATGGGTGTTCCTCTTGACATTATGACATGTGTTAAAATATTTATTCATTAAATTTCTACAACTAATTAATTTCTGTTGTTTCCTGCTGAAACATATTTTACCACTGTACATTATTAATTTGTCTATGTGTAATAATTACAAAATTGCTGCCACTTCAATTTTTATGTAATTTTTGTTGAGTCTTTACTTTTCCTGTAAACTGAAATGGCATATTTTACTGTCTTCTAATCAGTAAATGGGGAAACTATAAATACATCAAACCTATCCATTGAGTACCTTCCTTTTTTATTCTTATACACAATTAGTTCTGAGCTGTAGGAACATTATCAAGTATTTTGGCTGAGTAACTCAGAGCACATTGAAAACATGAACATTTGTGTTAAAAATGTGTTCATGATTCTGTGAAATTATGGTTGTTACCTGGACTACTCAATTATGCCAGACAATACAACCATTTTAAGTCTTGTAATTGTCACAGATTGTAATCAGAGCTGAAAATCATCATGATAACAAAATAATTCCCGGCAACAACTCTCCTCCCAAATCCAGTTGCCGAAGTTTTCAGTGCTACCAGCTATTCTGGTGTTTGCCCAAAGCCAACAGTATTTTCTCTGGCTGATTGTACAATCTGTAATAACTGATATGTGCCCAAAAGATGAGTTTTATTTTATACAACACCATAGTAAAGATAGTTTGCAACTCATTGGAAAAGCATTCATTGAGCCTTACAGGCACATGAAAAAAGACAATCATATACGCACAAATTAGCTATCAGCCAGTCTTCATCAAAAAAAGAATACATACTATCATTCATTCCACCACACAGGCACACTTCAGACACACAACCATCATCTTCAGTTGTTGTCTTCTGAGTCTTATTTTATAAAATCATAACTAAGTTATTAATATGAAAATTTCTATTTTAGCAACAGGTACATATTATGAACATCTAATTCTAGAAAGAAAAGCAGAAAAAAATCCTATAATTTGAAACTAGCCTAACTGTACACAAAAAATAAATAGTTATATCAGCTAAGCACTTTTAATTCTGTTAGATATGTGGAGAAATGAATACACATAATTCGATAGGTTTCACAGTTCATTTCATAGTCATTATGGATGAGGTCTTAAAAATTCTAAAGTAACAGCTTGTCACTGTAGATGCTGAGTGGTATAATTCATAGTTTCAGATTTTCCTGTGATGCATGAATTATTAAGAAACAAGGGAAAAAATTTGAAATGGGGGTTATATAGTAAAGAAGAATGTTTTCATAAAATACAAAAAAATTACTATTTGTTGAAAAAAAAAGTCATGTGCACCCTGGAGTGGTGACTGTGCATTTGATATTTCCCAGGTCCTTTCTGTAAGTTTCTCCCTTCTGTTTGGAAATTTTTGAAGCAATTTGAACACAGAAGCTCCTTGCATTTCCTGTAACTGTACTTCATCTCTTTTTTTCTGAAATTGGTGGAATACTGACTGAGAAAGCTTACTGCACTTCATGCTCACCATCTTGGCCACTAGTGGCTTTGGGTGAAAACTGTTCAGCTTTAGTTGAACTGGCAAGACCCCACACGGAGCAGCCATACAGTATTTTCGAGAGGACTGTCACTTTGTATAGTCACAGTTTTGCAGTTACGCTGAGGTCAGTACTGCAGAACAATGGGAAAAGCTGCTTTGCCATTCCGTATGCTTTATTTTAGAGAGACTCAACATTGTGATGCAGAAAGAACTGCTTGTCCAAGGCGACTCCCAGGTACTTCAGCGTTTTGTACATTGAAATGTAAGGTGGTTGGGAGCAGTGGGCGTCTTTTGCTAAAATAAATTGCTGTTGTTTTTTCAGCATTCGAGTGGAATCTTATTCGTTTTGCACCATGTATTAGTAGCATCTAGTTGTTGGAGCCTGCGAATATTGGTCCGGACATATTAGCCACTGGCAACTGCACTATTTGGAAGCCTGCTACGGTTGGCATGTCATTTACATAAATGTTAAAACGTAATGGCGATAAAACGGAGCCCTGCGCTGTTCTTGGGTCTGAAGATTGTTCATCTATAGTCACCACCATTTTTCTGTCCTGTAGGAAACTCGTCACCAGTATCACATAGCAGTCCAGTATAGCCATCTGTTCGACTAGTTTCCGTATCAGTAATTCCCGCCAGACTTTATCATAGGCATTTTTGGCATCTAGAAATACAGCGACAGTAGCGCTAGATAAGTTGAAGTTCTGGGTGATGTGTTCTGCGAAGCAGAGGAGTTGTAATTCTGCTAAGAGTTTCTGCTGGAAACCGTATTGTTCAGCAGGAATCGTACCATCAGCAACAAGAGGTTCTTGGATGCTTGTCTGAAGAACTCTCTCGAAAGTCTTTCCCATACTACTGAGAAGGCTGATGGGACTATAGTTAGTAGCCACTGTTGCGTCCTTCTGGGGCTTTGGAATGGGTACCATCTTAGTAATTTTCCAAGCAGTTGGAAAGCACTTTGTAAGTGCTTTAGATGAGCGTTGGTGATTCTGTCTACTCCTGGAGATTTGTTGACACTGAGCTTCGTCACAATGGTTCATATTTCTCTTGGTGTAGTAAGACATGGCCTCGTCCGATCCTTGGCAGCGAGAGTCCTATCCACAATTTGGGAGCTGGTCCGCTCGTGTTCTCTTTGTAACCGGTTTAATGCTTCCCACAGTAACATTGTCTGTTGGTCAAACACTGATACGAACGTCTCGGCCATAGGTGGTCGTGAGTGAGGCCTTGTGGCGAGATGAAATATCAATCTCGGACCATTCTTTGAACCTCCATTTAATGACTTACATCAAAAGAATATGACTGTAGGCAGGGCCGGGCCGAGCAAACTCGGCGACCTAGGCAAATTATTTAATAAAATCGCAATAAAACATGAATGTAAAATACACATTCCATTTTTTATTCAAATACATAATCACAATATACACATTACATAAACATATTTCCCCATTAAAATGGCACACATCATACATTTTTATACAACAATGTTTCTTTTACATTCTGTCCTTTCAAAAGGTTTTGGTTGATATTTTACAATAATTGATAAAATTATAAGCTTCATTTTACTAAGAGTCACACAAATTTCATTTTTCTTGCCTTGGGTTTTTCAAAATCTGAGACGATCTCCTCTAAATCAATTGTGTCTGCTGTTTCTCGTTCATTTTCCAACCCCGAAAATCTTCCTTGAGGCATTGTGGATCGCAGATATGTTTTTATGAGTTATAGTTTCGAGAAGCTGCGCTCACCACCGGAAGAGTAAGCAGCACTCTTAGTGCAGTAACTAAATTAGGTGCAATGTTTGTAAGTCCATTTTTACAAATATAACTCAGAACGTCCTGTGGCCCTGCGTTATTGGGTACTCTTGTAGCAATGGCTTATAATTCAATGCATAGATCAGTAGCATCAATGTGTTTAGAGTCTTTGTAAATTAGAGACTCTTCCATATTAAGAAATTTTTCAAGAACAGCTTTGGGACTGTTTTTGTTTTGTACATCATGTATTTTGTACAGACAGCCAAATACACGATTCAGGTTGTCAATGTGATGAAAACTCTTGTCAAATGAATATATTGCAGTGTCCAACATTAAAAAATAAAAATCAATTTTGAAATGATTTTGCGCGTCACGAATAGGTTCACCTTCTGCTTGATAACCATACTATCTTTTTGCAAATGATAAAGGAGGGGAAGGAATAAGGATAGGAAAGAAAGGATTGACAGTGGCCGCATTTGGGCATTGATATTAAGCAATGGCGACGAGGAAAATGTGAGCCGGACCTGGAATCGAACCCGGGTCTCCCGCTTCGGGCCAGCGGTCGCCTTAACCATTTGGCCGCCCGTGCTCGCCTCCCGTCCGTCTCAAATTCTCACTAGTCGCACGCTATGTTTGTAGCGCCCGTATCGTCCATGCCATCTTACACTTGCCATTACGGATTCCCGTGCGAGGTCGGACGTATGACCGCATCTGCGGTGAAATAACTGAAGCTAACGCCGTCGTCGCGTTTAATACTTATTGTATTGGTGTGGTGTCTGTTCTCTCGGACGTCCGAAAGAACAGACACCACACCAATACAATACTATCTTTTCTTATGTATTAGACGGACTGGTTCCGTTTTTGATGTAAATGATGCGAAATATAGGCTGCTTCTGAAATTTCTCTTGCTCCTACCAGCACTTTTTCAAATCCCAAATCATCTCTACAATATTCAAGAAAGGTTTTTGTTTTTAGCACAGCATTTGCAGCAGCGTACATTGTACACTACAGAGATTGCAGAGCGGCGGAATCTGATCACGGGATGATAAGTTGCAAACTGCTACTCGTCTATTCATTAAACGCTTACTAGCAAATTTCTGAAGAGTCAAGAAGAATACATGAAACATTGACTTGCGTCTTGTCTCTTGCCTGTTGCTCTGTCTATGTGTAGTAACCGGGAATTCGTCGCTCCTGGAACCGCAGCGCAACTGCAAACAAAACCGCCCCGGAGCGAACGAGTGTTCGTCAAGTTTGCCGCCCTCCAAATTCGAGCGCCCTAGGAAATTGCCTAGTTCGCCTGTATGGACGGACCTGCCCTGATTGTAGGCCTACAGCCATGTGAAGAATAATACATTTTTAAGTATGCACCAGCTTTCAGAGTCAAAATATCGAACACATTTCCAATCAAAAGGTTACTCGATAGTAAATTATGAATAATTTTTACTTGAAAACTTTTCTTTCCGACGAAAAATAGCCGAGATATGGCAATGTCACCCCCTAGCGGCGCCCGATTAAGTTACGTTGTCCAAGACGCGGCTGTTAACTCTGGCTCGCCCCCTTCTCCTTTCTGGCCGTGGCGGTCGGCAGCAGGCTGGGAGCGCGACGAGAGCCGCTGCCGTCCACCGGAGCGCGGCTCTGGTCGGCGACTAGAGCAATACACGACGAAAATAAAATTTTCCGATTTTCTTGCTGTGAAAAATAATGTATGTTAATGAAGCTGAGCTACATCTGCTTCCAGTGTTACATTTTCGATAGATTTCTTCTTTCCCTTAAAAAAAATCAATAAATAAAAAGCGCTTCTTTCGGTGTGACTTGTTTTGTTCTCTCAATATTACATCTTTGTCGTCGGTGAGAAAACTAATAGCCAAAAAATTTTATATTTTGATATCTCAGCTTGATAATGAAGTATCTATTTTCTCAATATTCGTCATAGTTCTTCCGATAGTTAATTTATAAGTAAGTTACTGCATAAAATTTGAAATGTTTACAATGAAAAATATAGTCGCTAGCTACTTCGCTTATGGTTCATTTTAGGTCATACATTATTGTGGACGAAAGGAAGCCAACAAAGTGAAATTATTTTTAAAGTTAAGAGGAGGACGATATCTACATCCATTTCAGAGTTTTGGCCGGCCGCGATGGCCGAGGGGACTGAGGCGCTCCAGTCACGGTCTGCACGGCCACTACGGTCGGGGGTTCGAACCCCCTCGGGCATGGATATTTGTGCCGTCCTTGGTATTAGCTAGTTCATAAGTAGTTTGTAAGTTTAGGTACTGATGACCCCATAGTTAAGTCCCATAAGCTATACAAACATTTGAACATTTTCAGAGTTTTGGCTGCTATATCTACGGTATGTAGCGTCGCGACTATCGCGTCAGTTCTGTACATGCTGTTGAAAATATCAAATATCTTTTTGTGGCAAATGATAAAAGTCGAAGAGATGCTCATTTTACACTGTGATTAATATGCGAGGGTTCCTTTATCTATAGCTATGTAGAAGTAGCTACAGTTTTTTGCTACATCTCATCAAAGACGAAAAGTGTAACATTGAGGATTTTAATTGCTAGGGTTTTCTATAGATTTGTGAAAGAATTAGTATTCGATTTGCCTATAAATTTTCTGTTTATTTCCTTCGACTTTCAGAGCTGTGAAAATGCCTTTCCTCATATGAAGTTGTAAATCATAGCGACATTGGCTTTGAATATCACTTACTACGAGTATCTCATTGCCGTTTCGTAGTACATCATGCGATAAGTCACCGGTGCTGTAAGCAGTGGCGGATCCGCCCCGGGCCTCTCATCTTGAGGGGCCTCCAAATACCCCAAAAGAACGACTTTTAAAGATTTTTTTTCCTTCGTTCTGTTCTGGGACCTCCGAATCTCGAAAGCTATTTTTTGTAAACTGGCCCGCACCTCTCATCCTGAGAGGGCCTCTAAAACGCAAAAGTTACTGTTTTAGAGTAATACGAGGCACATCCAGAAAGTAAGTTCCGTTTGGTAATAAAATGAAATTGTACACAGATACAGAAGAAATTTTGATTGCGCAAAATTCTACAACTCATAACTGCCGAAATTTTGCAGGCATTTGTCATAGCGTATCACCAGGTTTTGTATACCTTCTTCATAGAAATCTGCCACCTGTGTCTTCAACCAGTTGGAAACAGTTTCTTTCAGTTCGTCGTCCATAGCGAGAGCACTAATTGTAAACTTACGGTTTTCCTGGATCTTGTCATAAATTGCGTGAACCAGTTCTTCTGTAACCAAAGGTGGACGCCCACTTCTTTCTTCATCGTGCACATCACTACGCCCGCCACTGAACTGTCGGACCCATCTTCTCACCTTCGAATCACTCATCGCATTTGGTCCGTAAACATCGCAAATTTGCCGACATTTCAAACAAGCACAACAAAGCGTACGTAACTGACAGCGATCTCCAAATGGCGCACGTTCTTCTCCTTGATACACATCGTCTACAGCGCTTGTGCGGAACTGCAATCCCGCAGCGCTGCAGCGGAGATAAATTGAAACGGAACTTACTTTCTGGACGCGCCTCGTATATGGACTTACAAGTGCACGGGGGGCCTCATTTTGTTTAGCCGCCGCCTCGGGCCTGTCCGCCACTGGCAGTACGGACCGGAATGCCATCTGTCGCTCAGCTTTTGGCGGTTTTCACTCGTCCGTGGACGCACGTGTTTCCCACGCCACATTCAGTCATTGACAAGAATGAGAGAAGCCGAGCCACATTCGATTTCACTTTAAGCTACTTAAATATTTTACAGCAAGAAGAAGACGATGACACATTAACGTTGTTGTGGCTCCACAAAGAAAGGAAAAAGGAAAACAAGGTTCATTGTCATTGTCTTTTTGCGACATGTGACGATGAAGGCTGTTTGATTAATAGGCTAGAGTTGTGGCGATTCGTCATTGAGTCGTTCATTTGAACGAATACAAATAAAGAATCGTAAGAATCGAATCGAGATCCGGACTAATCGTCGTTCAAAAGAATCGCCTGTCTCGTGACGATTCCAAGATCCAACGATTCATGATTAGAAAGCAAGTGGCGAATTGTGCCGAATAATTAGGGTTCGTTCAAAGAGCTGCAGGGTTGCAACCGCGCATGCGCAGTACGGAAATTCGTGTTCAAAGAGCAATCCTCGAAAGCCAGAAAGCGTGTGAACAAAGGAAGCACAGAACGAAGATCGTGAGCTGTTAATTATTAGCCTATTGACGAATTACAGATGACAGAAACAAAACACAGCGAAATACACAGCTGCCAATACATACGAATATACGTCTTTTATACAGTTTACATATTATGTATTTAAATGAGCAATCGTTACACATTTATATTTAACAAAAATATTCTTTTTATATAAAAGCGCGATTTTAAATGTTTTTAAAGCCATCTTAAAAAACTCTTTTTTTTTACCATTTTGGTTTTTACGTTATCAGCTTTCCTGAAAGAAACCGATTTTACAAAAAAGAAACATTTTAATAAACGTGAATTTCTTGCATATCGAAAGAAATTTAATATTTAGAGACGGATTTTTATTTTTAATGTTTATTTCGTGTTTCCTTAAACTAATCGATTTTACATAATAAGTATTTCATAATGATTAGATATCTGTTAATTACCATAGATTTAATTAAATTTATAGTTAAATGGCTGAAGTATTCAAGCAGAACGAAAAAAAAAAATTATAAGGTTACAGCAGGATTCGAAATTAGTGACCTACGTTCACTAAACCTACAACGCTACTAACTGAGCTATGATGAATGCAGAAATAGTTGGTAGTGTAATATGTATTTATAGCCGCTCGCAAAACTTCTGACTATTTTCTCGAGAATTTTTGAGAGCTGAATCGAATGGCTTTGCCTCATTATTATTTTAAGTCTGAATTTTACACACCATAAATATTAAAAAATCCGATGCCCATATTGTCACCTTTTCGGCATTTTGTAAGAATCGTGCCGTCGCAGACCAGAAAGAAACGTGAACGAATCATAGGAACAGATGCAAAAGGTTAAGACATGTAGGCCTATTGCCATCTATGAGCAAGATGTAGAAGTAAGAATCGCGCCAATGCAGACTAAAGAATCGAGAAAGAATCGTGAACGAATCGTAGTAATCGATTCACAATGTGGGATTGAATCGCAAGAATCGATTCCTAAAAAAGAATCGTGTTGCCCAACTCTATAATAGGCACATTTTAAATGATGAAACTAGATTCAGACTTTATTTTAGGTTAATTGTCCGCCAGTTTTCAAATGTTTTAGAATTTAGATCTTATAAAAAGTGATATACTCAAAATCCTGCAGCCGGTTCAAGAAACCCATCAGCGAAGCTGAAAAACTCGCATTGACACTGAGGTAAGGCAGTTTTATTTTATTAGCTACAATTGTGCCGCTGCCATCAGGACCATTGTTTATGAGAAAGAAAGTGCGTTCATCTGAAATTTCTGATGCAGCTTACATCTTTCCTGTCGCAGGCATTTTTTTAGTTGAACGTACTAATTCTGAAATGGGGGACATAGCAATAGGTATTTCCGGTGTAGAGAAGCAGCTGAGAGAGCTAAATACGAAAAAGTCTGATGGTCCGGATGGAATACCAGTTCGGTTTTACAAAGACTATTCTGCGACACTGCCCCCCCCCCCCTACTTAGCTTGCATTTATCGGGAATCTTTAATTCAGCGTAAAGTTCCTAGTGATTGGAAAAAAGCGCAGGTGACTCCCGTTTATAAGAAAGGAAAGAGAACTGACCCACACAATTACAGGCCGATATCGTTGACATGTAGAATTTTAGAGCATATTCTCAGTTCGAATATTGTAAATTTCCTTGAAACGGAAAAGCTTCTTTCCATGAATCAGCACGGGTTTAGGAAACATCGTTCATGCAAAACTCAGCTTGCCCTTTTCTCGCATGATATCTTGCGAGCCATGGATGAAGGGCAACAGGCGGATTGTGTTTTTCTCGATTTCAAAAAGGCGTTCGATGTTGTGCCACACTGCAGACTGCTAACGAAGATACGAGCTTATGGAATAGGTTCACAGATTTGTGACTGGCTGGAGACTTCCTAAGTAATAGAACGCAGTACGTTGTTCTCGACGGCGAGTGTTCATCAGAGACGAGTGTATCGTCAGGCGTGCCCCAGGGGAGTGTGGTAGGACCGCTATTATTTTCTATCTATATAAATGATCTGATGGGCAGAGTAAGTTGTAATTTGCGGCTGTTTGCTGATGATGCTGTGGTGTATGGGAGGACGTCGTCTTTAACTGACTGTAATAGCATACAGGATGTCTTAGACAAAATTTCTAGTTGGTGCGAAGAATGGCAGCCAGCTCTGAATGTAGAAAAATGTAAGGTGATGCGCATGAGTAGAAAAAACAATCCTATATTGTTCGAATACAGCATTAGTAGTGAGCTTCTTGATGCTGTCGCGTCGTTCAAATATGTAGGCGTAACATTGCAGAGCGATATGAAATGGAACGAACATGTAAGGACAGTTGTGAGTAAGGCGGATAGCCGACTTCGGTTTATTGGGAGAATTTTGGGAAGATGTACTTCACCTGTAAAGGAGACCGCGTATAAAACGCTTGTACGACCACGTCTTGAGTATTGCTCAAGTGTTTGGGACCCGCAGCAGATCAGTTTAAAGGAAGACATAGAGGCGGTTCAGAGACGAGCAGCTAGATTTGTTACCGTAGGTTCTACCAATGCGCGAGTGTCACGGAAATGCTCCGGCAACTCAATTGGGGATCGCTGGAAGAAAGACGACGTTCTTTTCGCGAATTTCTATTAAGTAAATTTAGAGGGCCGGAATTTGAAGCTGAGTGTAGTACGATCTTGCTGCCGCCTATTTACATTTCGCGTCAAGATCACAAAGACAAGATAAGAGAGATTAGGGCTCGTACGGAGGCATATAGGCATTCTTTCTTTCCTCGTTCCATTTGGGAGTGGAATAGGAAAGGAAATGCCTAGTAGTGGTGCAGTGTACCCTCCGCCACGCACCTTACGGTGAATTGCGGAGTATGTATGTAGATGTATTTTACGCCTTTCAGGATCCATTGCAAACGAAAAAGTACGAAAACCATTTTCTGAACGATTAGAACAATTTGGGGCTGCACAGCCCACCATGCTGGAAGCGTACTGACTGCCATATTCTACAATCGCGCTTGGAACAGAAGGAACAAAAATGGCGGATGCGCATGTCCGTCTATATCCAGGTACCTTACCGAGAGCGGCCGCGTCAGTAGTGGGCCCAGGTGCGCCGGAGTCCGGCTGTTAGCACGTGTCCTTAGACGGCCTTCTGGATGAGGAGCACACGCCGGTTACCGGCATTCCTCGGGAGAAATTCCGCCGGACAAGCCGGGCCCTATCTGTATGGCCGGCGCGCCTCACTAGACTACACTTTCTCCGCCACAGAGCGAGTGGACGTCTCGCTCCTCAGCACTCCCGTCCCGATACATGCCTGCTCCCGAGGTCCGACCACGAGCCTCTTCAGTGGCAAGTCGCAAGTCCAGTCTCTAAAGAGTGAAGTGTTGTGCCAACAATTAAGGCGGGATAAACATTAGCTGCTAATGACTCAGCGCGTGCTGCAAAAGTGTCCGAGAGGTGTGGAGATCTGCCTTCTGTGGGCCGTGTGTGTATTACATTTCGCAATGTGGACACCATGACGTGCTGCAAATGTTCAAAACGTGCCATTAGCTTGCACCATGCACACCGAATTCGAAATTGCGCCCCACAGTGGTCATCTACATCAAAGTTGAAGGCGAAAGGATGACCTTCACTACTGAAAGTTAAATCTTACTTCCACAGAAAGGGGTGGATTATGCCGTCACAAGTCTTTCGCCACTTAACAAGCAGTGTCGAAAATCAGATAGATAGCCAACCAGCATTTAAAGAGAAATTGAAATAGTTTCTATATGACAACTAATACCCACTACATGAATTTTTAGATGTAAATTACGCAAATAAATAAATAATAAAAATACTGCGATACATGCCATGAAAACTTTGCGCGAAGTCTTCCTTCGGGATTTTGTTAAAAAGCGTCTTCACGTTTCGTTGTATGTCAGGAATATCGTCAAATCTCTTTTCTTTCTGAGCGAGTTTGAGTCGAAGGAATAGGAAGATGTCTGGAGGAATTAAATTCGGCGAGGATGGTGGATGTTCAAATCACTATAATGTTTATGAACCTATTGAACCAAACTGTCTCTAAAGCTACAAACAAACTACCTTAAAGGGACTAATACCAAGCAGTGTAGTCCCCTCTAAACAACAACTACACACACACACACACACACACATTATATATATATATATATATATATATATATATATATATATATATATATATATATATATATAGTGTGTGTGTGTGTGTTGTCCATTGATAGTGACCGGACCAAATATCTCACGAAGTAAGAATCAAACGAAAAAAACTGCAAAGAAGGGTGAAGGGGGAAACAGATGCACTATGTTTGGCCCCCCTGGATGGCGCTGCCATAGATCAAACGGATATCAACTGCATTTTTTAAAAGAATAGGTACCCCCATTTTTATTACATCTTCGTCCAGTACGTAAATAAATATGAATGTTTTATTTGGGACACTTTTGTCGCTTTGTGTTAGATGGCGATGTAATATTCACAAATATATTCCTCAAGATTTTAGACGAACAGTGGGTAACAGGCAGGTGTGTTCAAAAATGTTCAAATGTTTGTAGAGCTTATGGGACTTAACTACGGTGTCATCAGTCCCTAAACTTACAAACTACTTATGAACTAGATAACACTAAGGACGGCACAAATATCCATGCCCGAGGGGGGATTCGAACCCCCGACCGTAGTGGCCGTGCAGACCGTGACTGGCGCGCCTCAGTCCCCTTGGCCACCGCGGCCGGCGCAGGTTTTTTTAAATTAAAACACAAAAATTATCATACATTATGAGAACGCATGCTGTTACCGCGTGATTACCTGTAGCTACCTCATGACTTCAATAAATGCTCAAAATGATGTCCTTCAACTTCAATTCATTTGGCAATACGCGTAACGAAATTCCTCTCAACAGCGAGTAGTTCGCCTTTGGTAAAGTTCTCACATGCATTGACAATGCGCTGACACATGTTTTCAGCCGTTGTCGGTGAATAACGATAACAAACATCCTTCAATTTTTCCCCACAAAATGAAATTCGCGGATGTAAGATCCGGTGAACGTGCGGGCCATAGTGTGGTGCTTCTACGACCAATCAACCTGTCATTAAATATTTCATTTAAGACCGCTTCAACTGTTCGCGAGCCATGGGCCGGACATCCATCGTGTTGAAAATACATCGCCATTCTGTCATGCAGCGAAACATCTTGTAGTAAAATCGGTAGAACATTACATAAGAAATCGGCTACATTGCACAATTTAGATTGCCATCGATAAAATAGGGCGCAATTATCCTTCCTCCCATAATGCCTCACCATACATTAACCGGCCAAGGTCGCTGATGTTCCACTTGTCACAGCCATCGTGGATTTTCCGTTGCCCAATGGTGCATAGTATGCCGGTTTACGTTACCTCTGTTTGTGAATGACGCTTCGTCACTAAACAGAACGCGCGAAAAAAAAAATCTGTTATGGTCCCGTAATTTATTTTGTGCCCAGTGGCAAAACTGTACACGACGTTCAAATGCTTCGCCATGCAAATCCTGGTACATAGAAATATTTCACGGGTGAAATTTATGTTGATGTAGAATTCTCAACACCGACATTTTTGAGATTCCCGATTCTCGCTCAATTTGTTTGGTATTGGTGACCGGATTAGCCGCAACTGCAGCTAAAACACTTACTTGGACATCATTTGTTGCAGGTCGTGGATGACGTTTCACTTGTGGTTGAATACTTCCTGTCTCTTTAAATAACGTAACTATCCGACGAAAGTTCCGGACACTTGGATGTCTTCCAAGATAACAAACAACATACAGGCTCATTTGGGCACAATAGTCATACATAAATACCATATCGATATTTTCTGCATTTAGTAAAAGGTCCATTTTAACACGAGTAATGTATCACGAAGCAAATACCGTCCGCACAGGCGAAATGTTACGCAATACCACGTACTTACAGGTTTGTGACTATTACAGCTCCATCTATCACAAAGCGAAAACTAAGTTCGAAATAAGACATTCATATTTACTTTCGTACTGTACGAAAATGTAATAAAAATGGGGGTACCTATTTTTTTAAAATGCAGTTGATATCCGTTTGGCCTATGGCAGTGCCATCTAGCGGGCCAACCAAAGCGCCATCTGCTTTCCCCTTTCAAACTAGAAAAGTTTTGTTCTTTGTAGTTTTTTCCTTTAATGTTTATTTCGTGAAATATATGGCCCAGTCGCTATCAGTGGACATCCTGTATATATGCCCAAGGGAGGACTCGAACCTCCGGTGAGAACAACCGTCCAGTTCACAGCATGACGCCTTAGACCACGCGTCAATTCTGCGCGGCGTTGGATGTTGAAGTTGCACGACAACTCTCGCCCACGCACAACCAATATAGTCAAACAGTTCCTAGCAAAAAATAGGGGGTGGTGCAACTTTTGAACGTCCACCACACTCGCTGGATTTCAATCCTCCATACTTCTTAGATTAGATTAGATTAGATTAATACTTGTTCCTTAGATCATGTATACGACATTTCGTAATGATGTGGAACGTGTCAGTTTAGTAAATTATGTCTATACTTGACAATCTATATTTTAAGAATTTTTTTTTTGCAAATTTTTTTTAATTTTTTTTATTTTTTTTAATTTTTTTTATATATATTTTTTTTATGTTTTATCTAAAAATTCATCTACATTGTAGAAGGAGTTGCCATTCAGAAATTCCTTTAATTTCTTTTTAAATACTAGTTGGCTATCTGTCAGACTTTTGATGCTACTTGGTAAGTGACCAAAGACTTTTGTGGCAGCATAATTCACCCCTTTTTGAGCCAAAGTTAGATTTAACCTTGAATAGTGAATATCATCCTTTCTCCTAGTGTCGTAGCTATGCACACTGCTATTACTTTTGAATTAAGTCGGATTGTTAATAACAAATTTCATGAGTGAATATATATATTGTGAAGCTACAGTGAGTATCCCTAGATCCCTAAATAAATGTCTGCAGGATGCTCTTGGGTGGGCTCCAGCAATTATTCTGATTACACGCTTTTGTGCAATGAATACTTTTTTACTCAATGTTGAATTGCCCCAGAATATGATCCCATATGAAAGCAGTGAATGAAAATAGGCGTAGTAAGCTAATTTACTGAGATTTATATCACCAAATTTTGCAATGACTCTGATAGCATAAGTAGCTGAACTCAGACGTTGCAGGAGATCTTCAATATGTTTCTTCCAATTCAGTCCCTCGTCAATGCAAACACCTAAAAATTTTGAATATTCTACCTTAGCTACAGATTTATGTTCAAAGTCTAAATTTATTAATGGTGTCATGCCATTTACTGTATGAAACTGTATATACTGGGTTTTATCAAAGTTTAATGAGAGTCCATTTGTAGAGAACCACTTAATGACTTTCTGGAAGATATCATTTACAATTTCATCAGTTAATTCCTGTTTGTCAGGTGTGATAGCTATACTTGTATCATCAGCAAAAAGTACTAGCTTAGCATCTTCATGTATGTAGAATGGCAAGTCATTAATATATATTAAGAACAGCAAAGGACCCAAGACCGAACCTTGTGGGACCCCATTTTTAATAACTCCCCAGTTAGAAGAATTAATTGTGTCATCTACATCATGTGAACTGCTTATTTCAACTTTCTGCACTCTTCCAGTTAAGTATGATTTAAACCATTTGTGCACTGTCCCACTCATACCACAATACTTAAGCTTATCTAGAAGAATCCCATGATTTACACAATCAAACGCCTTTGAAAGATCACAAAAAATCCCTACTGGTGATGTCCGGTTATTCAAAGCATTTAATATTTCATCAGTGAAGGTGTATATAGCATTTTCAGTTGAAAAGCTTTTTTGAAAACCAAACTGACATTTTGTTAGAACTTTATTTATACTAATATGTGAAGCAATTCGAGAATACATAACTTTTTCAAAAATCTTTGATAAAGCTGTCAGAAGTGAGATGGGCCGGTAGTTGTTGACATCGTATGTATCCCCTTTTTTATGCAAAGGTTTAACGATAGCATATTTCAGTCTATCTGGGAAAATACCCTGCTTTAATGAGCTATTACAAATATGACTGAGAATCCTACTTATCTCCTGGGAACAAGTTTTTAATACCCTGCTGGAAATGCCATCAATTCCATATGACCGTTTACTCTTGAGAGAGTTTATTATTTTCCTAATTTCTGAAGGTGAGGTGGGTGGAATTTCAATTGTATCAAATTGTGTGGGTATGGCCTCTTCCATTAATTGCCTTGCTCCTTCTAATGAACATTTAGATCCTATTTTCTCCACAACATTTAAAAAGTAATCATTAAAAATGTTTTCAACTTCTGACTTTTTGTTGATAAAGTTTTCATTTGTTTTGATGGTAATACCCTCTTCCTCTGCTCTTGGTTGCCCTGTCTCCCTTTTAATAATATTCCAAATTGTTTTAATTTTATTATCAGAGGAGCTAATCTCAGACATGATGCACATGCTTCTTGATTTTTTAATAACTTTTCTTAATGTAGCACAGTAGCTTTTATAATATTTTATTGTTTCTGGGTTAATACTCTTTCTTGCGGACAGATATAGTTCCCTTTTTCGGTTACACGATATTTTTATACCTTTAGTAAGCCATGGTTTTTTGCATGGTTTCTTAGAATTAAATTTTACTAATTTCTTGGGGAAACAGTTATCAAATACCCTTACAAATGTATCGTGAAATAAATTATATTTTAAATTAACATCAGGTTCCTTGTAAACCTCATCCCAGTCTAACTGCTGTAGACTTTCTTTGAAATTTTTAGTTGTTAAGTCATTAATCGAGCGCACTATTCTGGTGGACAGTTTCGAATTACTGAACGGAGCTATTTCATATACTGTTACTAGCTGTGCACCATGATCCGAAAGACCATTCTCAATGGGACAAGCATTTATGTTGTTAAACTTATCTTGGTCTATAAAAAAGTTATCTATCAATGTACTGCTGTCCTTTACTACCCGAGTAGGAAAATCAATAACGGATGTCAGATTGAATGAGCCAAGTAAGACTTCCAGGTCTTTCTTCCTATTACACTCTTTCAGTGAATCTACATTGAAATCACCACAAATAATAATTTGCTTCCCCCTATCTGACAGATAGCACAACAAGGCATCCAAGTTTTCCAGAAATAACTGAAAGTTCCCTGAAGGGGACCTATATACTGTTACAATTATAAGATAATCATCATTAAGTTTAAGCTGGCAGGCACATGCTTCAATATGCTGCTCTACACAAAACTTTTTTGTTTCTAAATTTTTTACACTGTGATAGCTTTTGGCATATATGGCAACTCCTCCTCTTATCTTATTATCTCTACTTACATTTGAGACTAATTTATATCCACTGACATTCACATTTTCCATACCGGTGACAATGTGATGCTCAGACAGGCATAGTATATCTATTACATTATCAGTTTCTATAGCATCTAAACAAACTAAAAGCTCATCTATTTTATTCTTTAGTCCCCCAATATTCTGGTGAAAAATGCTAACATTATTTTTTACTTTACTTCTCTGAGAAATATTTGATTTTTCAACATTTTTAGCACCTGCCTGCCTGAGCTTCTCACAGGACACTGATCTTAGCCTAAAAAAGAAGTACCTTCATGAATTGCAGTGTCCCCCCTTAAGGACTTTGCTATCAACCCAGCTAGTTTCCCCTTCCCTTTCCTATTGAGATGTAGGCCATGTCTAGTGAAATCCCACCTATCAATAGCATCCACAGGAACCAAACCGATGTCCGACAGAGTGTCCGCCCTAAGCAGTTGATCAATCTCCATATTGACTCTCCTGACGGAGCGGTTCAATTGGGGTTGATCGTACCGCATGAAAGCAGGCAACAGTCCAACATTTGTCTGAGTCGTTGCAGAAGCTATTTTAACCAGGTCACACTCAATATTGTAGCCCTGATCCCTATCAATGCTGTTTCCCACCCCACCCACTATAACAACATGATCCTGTTTTGTGAAACCCTTACACAAGGAACCTATATCCTCTACCACCTGGCTTAGACCTGCACTGGGCTTGAAAATGTTTGTGACCTGGTACCTGTCACCTAGTTTTTCCTGTAAAATCTGGCCCACACCTCTTCCATGACTACTTCCTAACAACAGAACTTTCCTCCTACTATCTACTTTTTTTGAAACCGTTGGTTTCCTTGTGAAAGTCTGTTGCTTCCTAACTGCACCTACTTCTAAAGGAGTAACTTCACAGTATATATATTCACTTATGAAATTTGTTGTTAATAATCCAACCTATTTGCACAGTGGTAGAGTGTCAGACTACAAATCCAAAGGTCGCGGGTTCGATCCCCGCCAGGTCCTAGGATTTTTATCTGTCACTTTTCCCTTCTTTCACCTCTGACAGTATCGCTCATGTGAAAAATACCGAGTAGCGCCGTGGTTCGGAACCCACGTTAAACTGTAGGTCCCCCTATAACTGGCTGGGTAAGTCAGTTCGAAGGTCGGAGGAAGGCAACGGCATACCACCTGCAAACAGGACCATGCCTAGTAAAGCACTGTGGTGTTCAAACCAATCTTCGGATTGATTACTGCTTTACTTACTTAACGTAACTGTAGTTCTTGACGTTAACACTACAGATCTATTCACCGAACTTGGTCTCAGTTTTTATTTTTCAGTGCGCTGCATCCTTTTTTGAAAGTTTCTCGTGTTGACACAACTCATATGTCTAAAATTAAATGTTTTAAATATGTTTGGAATCCCTTTTCCAGAGTCACAGTTATCAGTATATTTTCTCTTTTTGTCCATTGTGTTTGTGTTGCGGACAAATTCTCACAACACAAACGTTATGGGCTGTGTAATTTTTACCAGTTCTGTAAACTGTTCCATTTCTTTTGGCCAGCTTGTTGTGCTCATAAGTCCTGAGAGTGGTTTCATGCAGCTCTCCATCCTACTCTATCCTGAACAAGCCTCTTCACCTCCTCACAAGAACGGCGGCCCAAATCCATTTGAATATTTACTGTATTCGTCTCTTGGTCTCCCTTTGCGATTTTTCCCCACACACTTCCCTCCAATGCTAAATTCACGATTCCTTGCCGTCTAAGAAAATGCCCTACCATTCGATCATGATTTGAAAATTTGTCAAAACATTTACAGTCAAGCCTCTTAAAAGAAAAAATATCATTAAATGGTTACATCCTCATATTCAGATAATCAGACCAAAATATCGGTAGTGAGCAATATAAATCGATATTTTCCATTTCACACGTCAGATTGTTGTTTTCTAAATATAACAGATCGTTTATAGGCAAACAACAAATTATGTTATTCAATAGAAGTAAAAAGATTATGCATTATTGACGATAGGAGATAACAGAAATAAAAATGTCATTTCCCAAAACTAAAAAGTGCGGCCATTAGTAGAAGTCGTTAAATTATACGCATTACACATTTGATGCAGATAACCCTTGTCTTGGAATTGCAGCCAGGCTTCCTGCATTTTGAGGCATTCTTTGCCTCAACAAATTTTGTTAAAGGGCCTACATTGTCAAACCTAAATTCTGCTATTGGTTGTGACAGAACTCTTCTTGGCTTTTTATCCATACTTTGTACATCATCTGCATCTTCACTATCAGATGAATTCACTACTTTTCTTCTAGCTATAGGCTCAAGGTATTTATAATTAATAATAGCTTTGCCTACATGCATTTTGTATTGCGTGTAATCCAAGAGCAAAATCTCTAGTCAAAAACGAAAATTCTTCATCTTCCTCATCAGATGATTCCGCATTACTGTCATGAAGAAGCGCTTCCAATTGCTCATCAGTTAATATTTCATTCATATCTGTAAAGTATAAAAAGGAGAGTTATTTCAGTACTCTACTTTCGAAGATTAAATTGAAGTAGGATATTCACATTTTGACCTGAGGTCCACATATGAGGACCTTCAGAAAATGAGTTATTTCGTAGTAATAAAATATATTCAAATCGGAACTAACTCTCAACATCTAGAAGTGTTACACTATAGAAAAAAATCACAGCCTTTTAGACTAATATTTGAGCGTAATAATTATTTACATACCTTTCTAACTTCTAACAGCAGCCATTTAGAGGGCAGGGCCAGCTGTAAACGAATCCATCAGTTGTTCCTCACGAGGTACTGCGCTGTAGTGTTGAAACTGAGGTATAGAAGGTTCACACTTGTGGGCCAACGGTCTATAAGCGGAAAAATACGCGTATTTACGGAGAAAAAAATAACGAACGTAGGTCCACATTTGTGGAACACCGGAACGAAGAGGTTTAAAGCCAATAGAACACAAAAATTATTCAAATCGGTTCAGTCATTTCTGAGTTTTAGAGAGACTAAAGCAATGCAACTCATATATCGGAAGGGGCATTTCCAATTATTTTTATTTTCAGAATATTTGGAAAAATACAAATCAGATTTTAAAAAAGTTGTAATACAATTTGTTCACCTATAAGAGGGCCATCCATTAACACAATCGTCGACCCCCCCCTGGACCAACCCCACGGGCAAGAGAGAAAGGTTACTTCAAAATCTTAAATTGTAAACCCTGTTTCTTTCTTAATTTTTTTTAGCAGATTTAGATTTTCCGTGATAAATATGAATCTTTTAATGAAACATATTTTTCGTTTCACGATAGATGGAGTTGTAATCGGAAAAAGTAAAAATGAATTGAAAATTGTCGAAACACGGTAATCATTCACTCTCTCTATGACACTACGGTCCTCTAAGTACCTTGGCCTCCACAGTCACGGATTTCCAGTCAGCTCGATCTTCTGTACGCCTGCACCGCTTCCTCACTGCCACTGCTCTCAGGTCGGCTTCCACATCTTCCACCATCTCACACGCCGTTGTCCTCTCCTTCTTCTACCAACAGGATGTCCCATCATAATCTTCTTCGGGAGCCTTTCTTCTATCATCCGCTGCCGGCCGCGGTGGCCGAGGGGACTGAGGCGCTTCAGTCACAGTCTGCACGGCCACTACGGTCGGGGGTTCGAATCCCCCCTCGGGCATGGATATTTGTGCCGTCCTTAGTCTTAGTTAGTTCATAAGTAGTTTGTAAGTTTAGGTACTGATAACCCCGTATTTAAGTCCCATAAGTTCTACAAACATTTGAACATCTATCATCCGCTGGCCATGTACTAACCATCGTAGCCTTTCCATTTTGATGGAGTTCGAAGAAATAGACATTGCACTCTTTCCTAGGGTTAACTCAAGTTGGACTGTACTGCGAAAAGTCATAGCAGGGGGAACATTCTTATCAGGGAAAAGATTAGCTTACCTTTGACGAGCTTCTTCTACATTTCTGAGTGTCTCATAGTGCGGGGAAATTATATCTACTCTCTCTGCAACCGCTAACAGCGCGGAACAATTGCGTGGAGATGTGTACAGTCCGAATCATTGACGTACAATGAATAGTAGTCTGACCATGGGCCGAGAGCACGAGGACGGTGTGTGCTTCATTCGACTGTGGGAAGTGCCACATGACAGCTCTATCAAAAGCATCGAAAACTGTAATTTGATCTTCCTAATCTGATGTGTATTTGTTTGAGATACTACCGATTTTCAACAAGTTTCAACTCATTTTTATTTTTGCTTATTACAGCGTCACTATCATGAAATGAAAAAAAAAAAAATGTATAAAAGTTAAATATTTTTCACGCAGAATCGAGATCTGCAATAAAAAATAACGGTTCCTATTTAAGATTTCCAAGTCTGTTCCCGGTGGTTGTGTGGGGGATTGAGCTTTATGTTAATAATATCCCTCTTGGAGGTGAATAACTTTTATAGTAATTTTTTTTTTAATCCGATTTTTATTTTTCCAAGTACACCGAAAAACATTTTAAATGCCTCACACTGTATAGGTTTAAGCAGTGTCTGGGTGCTAACAGGTAAGCGAGGAACTTTATTATGTGAATACGCTGCTCCTATACCAGCAGTGGCTGTCCAAGTTAGTTACTGGATCTAATGGAATCCGTGTCTTCGCGTACAGCTTTTGCTGTCTGCGGTAGAGCTCCCTCTGGAACCACAGAACTACATCTTAACACGTTTGCTCTCCTCCTCTCACTTGCTCTAGTCAGTTCTAACTCGTGGATTCTGCGGACGACTACTTCGTTTCTTATCTTATGAAGACGCGGAAATTTCTGCCGACTCTCATTTCTCGCTCACAGTACGTATATTACTTCCATGCATCGGTATGCCCTGGAATAAATTCTCGAAATTGTCTTTTTCAATTTGAGGAAGTCTCTTGTTAGAAGGAATACCCTCTTGCGTTAAGAGGTCCCAAGTGCAGAAGCTATTTTTCCTCTTGAAATGAGATAAACTACTATGATAACTACTGTTGTTGTTGTGGTCTTCAGTCCGCAGACTGATTTTATGCAGCTCTCCACGCTGCCCTGTCCTGGGAAAGTCTCTTCATCTGAGAATATGTTCGGCAACCTACATCCTTTTGAATCTGCTTACTATATTCGTCCCTCGGTCTCCCTCTACGATTTTTACCCCACACGCTTCCTTCTAATGCTAAGCTGACGATTCCTTGATGTCTCAAAATGTGTCCCACCAATCTATCCCTTCTCTTAGTCAGGATACGCAAAATACTCCTTTTCTCCCCGATTCGGTTAAGCACCTCCTCATTAGTTACGTGATCTACCCATCTAATTTTCATCATTCGTCTGTAGCACCACATTTCAAAAGCGTATATCATCTTTTTATCTGAACTCCTTATCGTCCACGTTTCACTCCCATACAGTGCTACACTCCAGACAAATGCTTTCAGATAGGACTTCCTAACATTTAAATTAATATTGGATGTTAAGAAGTTTCGCTTCTTTAAAAACGCTTTTCTTCCCATAGCCCGTCTGAATTTTATATCTCCTTTACTTCGGCCATCAGAAGTTATCTTGCTACTTAAATAACAAAATTCATCTACTCCTTTTTTGTCTCATTACCTAATCTAATTCCTTCAGCATCACCTGATTTTTTGACATTACATTCCGTTACCCTCGTTTTACTCTTGTTAATGTTCATCTTATATCTTCCTCTCAAGACACTGTCGATTCCATTCAATTGCTCTTCCAGATTCTTTGCAGTCTCTGACAAAATTACTATGTCATCGGCAAACCGCAAACTTTTTATTTCTTCTCCCTGAACTTTAATTCCCTCTGCATATTTCTCCTTCCATTCCTTCATTGCTTGCTCAATCTACAGATTGAACAGCATTGGGGAAAGGCTACAACCTTGTCTTACTCCCTTCCCAACCTCTGCGTCCCTTTCTTGCCCTTCGACTCTGTCTGGTTTTTGTACAAGTTAAATATAACTACGGTACTTGAAATGGGAACTTCTGCGTTTCGCGGGCACGTGCTCTATCTTCTTCTGGTGATCAGGTGGCTGAACATACTACAAAGACAAGGTCTCGTTCATAAACTGAAAGAGGTTGTGGCGCGGGAGGAGGGGGGGGGGAGTCCCAAGCACTTTTGTGAGAAAGGTAGGAAAAAAGGGAAGTTACACACAGTTTCCTAAGAATGACAAGCAAGGTATTCGTCGAGCTCGCCCTGGAAGGATACAGGTTATCAGTTAAGTTCAGGCCGCTGGAGAGCAGGGAAGAGATTATTGTATAAAATGGGAATTCTGGCGTTTATTGTGCTACCCAGGTGTGTCCCAGCAAGTTGTTTATAACTGTAATTCACTGCCCTCAGGATAGAGTAGGGTGGAGAGCTGCATCAAACCAGTCTCCGGACTGAAGACCATAACAACAACACACCTCAGTCCTCAACTGAAGTACTCCATACCAGTTAATAAACTGATAGGTCAACTCTTTTTTGAAACTTTAACACTTTTTGAGGTAATTATGCAATCTAACCTTACCTATCTGTGAACTGGCACAAACTTTGCAGACAACTGATTTAGAGTGAAAAACTATTTCAGAATGTTGCATACCCAATTTAAATCTATTGTAGATATCGGAATGTTTGAAAAACACTTAAATAATATAGCTATGTAAATAAGGTAATACAAACTATTGAGATCTTTAAAGTGACTAAAAAATAAACGATATGTGTTAGTTCGCTACAAATTCATGAGATTCATTTACCAATTCAAGCCATTTCACACGTAAATTTGATAATTTGCACTTCATTTATTATTTGAAACACACCATAGGGTTCAAAACAAACACCGTTACGAATTGTAAATTAAGGCATTTCCCTGAATACTAACTGCATTGTTTAACTGCTATGTGATACCATTCATTTGAGCCACAGTTTATAATGTATAATGTTGTGTGTAAAAGTAGTAATTTCAGGGATAATACCCATAATTTTGTAAGATTTACAAAATGGAACAAGCAAAGCTCTAAAGCAGCAATTGGGTTTTTGTCATGCTTGGATGAAGATGTGTATTCGTAAACAAGCTACATTTGAGTGCAAAGAACTTAAATTGTGAAAAATATGTCACTTAGTTTAAGAAGTTTGCCAAGATGGTCGCCACAGAAATGAGTCAACGAGTTCCATAAATTAAATTTTGATGTCAATACTCACATCTGAGATCGAGTAAGTTATTACCATTTTGTTGGATATATATATAAAACCTCTTTCAAGTGAGAATCTGTCCCCGTGACAACGAGGCCTTCATTGCAGATACGACCTGGAGAACATCGAACTTGTCTTGCACACAAAATATGACGATTTGTACCTACAGTCACCAAATCCCACCTACCGTGCCATCTTCATAAATTATTATGAAAAGAGCACCGAAATTTGAAAGCATGTAAACTGAGCTAGGTGATTGCAAGACTGGACAGTTAAATTATTGACATCTGGAAGATGTTAACAGTTTTTCAGTTAGCACTAATATTTTTTAGACATCCAGTCTTGAAGTATTTTATCCTTTGCAGCAACTGTTGAGGTTATTAATCCACAAAATGCAACAAGCAGTTGCTTCTAATAATTTATTTGTGACGACCGGTTCCGGGCGCTTGGGTTCCCCTCTTTATATAGGCAAACAAGTGCGTTAGTATTACAGTAAAGCATATAAAACGTTTTGTATGGTTTACTGTAATACCAATGCACTTGTTTGCCTGTATAGAGACCATAAGAGGGGAACTCTAGCGCCCGGAACCGGTCGTCACAAATAAATTATTAGAAGCAACTGGTTGCTGCATTTTGTGGATTAAAACTTCCAGTCTTACAAATTTTCGGTCTATAAGTTCTGCATTCTTCATAAATCATATTTATGCTGCATACAGAGAAGACACTCGTCATTGCTCGTAAAACTCTTCAAATTCCTCCTCACATATGATATCTTACTGGAAAACAGAATTTGGATTAGTCTGTAACGACAATTCTAAACGTTCCTCACGAACTACAGCATATCTAATGTCCGCGTAAGTGGAAGAAATGAACACCGTACAGGAAAACTCTTCTCAAAGTAAGCCCTCGACGAGCCGACGTCACATTTGGTTCTAAACAAAGTATTTCTGTAAAGCAGAGACGCACTTCCTCAACAGACGTAGTTTTGCTATAAGTGCAGCTTCTAATGAACAGTTATCCAACTAGTTGCAGGAACGGCTAACCACGTCTCATTACTTAACAGACGTAGAAAACTGGCACAGGTGAAAGTATTCGATAGCGGAAAGAAAAACTTTCTACTAAACAAGTGCCCGCAAACGATCGGTTTGCGAAATAATTGCAAATGTGTGGTTGTAGCCGCCACTAACTCCAATTGGTATAAAATATTGCCCTACTTAATACAACAGGATTTGAAATGTAAACTTCTCGATATGGTCACAACATGTTTCGGTTTAAACATCACGGATTGTCTATCTTAACGAAAACTACAATATTACACCGTCACGTTACATGTTACCATTTGTTGTACGCTTACCCCAAAGGAGGTTCTCCACAGGAGATGCGAAACTCTTACCGTCGCATTTGGATGTAGTACTCGTCTTATCTCTGAAATGAGTTACGAATTACTTAAGACACCTTAGCATTATCTCTTAACTCTCAAGAATACAGTATCGTTCTCTGAGACACATGTTCAGCCATATGAATGGGAGTGCTAACAAACTTGACTTTGAAATGAAACTAAACAGAAAAATTCTGGAGTCTGATCTCAGGTAGGTAGTGGTAATGTGGCTGAGATCTCTACATTCGAGCTCTAATCTCTTAGTTTGTTTTGTTGATCTATTCAGCCTATTCAGGTGGGTGCCCATAAAATATGTCAGAATTCTCAAGAGAAAGTTGGTGAAATAAATTTCGCACATAGATCTCGCCAAACGAAGATTTCCACCCCAACTCGTGCGTCATTTCCTATAACGCTCCCCCCCCCCCCCCCCCCGCCCCTGTATCCCGATAACAGGAAATGAGCTGCTCTTCTCTGAAGTTCTTCTGTGTCCTCCGTCAGTCCCACTTGGTGGGGATCCTACACTGCGCAAAAGTACGCCAAAATAGGAGGGATTATTGTAGTGTAGGCAGTTTCTCGTCAGTAGAACTGTTACTTCTTCTGAGTCTGCCGTCATGGTAATTCATAATTGTTGTTGCTGTTTTGGTCTTCAGTAGGGAGACTGGTTTGACATAGCTCTCCACCCTACTCTGTCCCAAGCCTCTCCATCTCCTCTTAAGAACGGCAACCCACATCTATTTGAACCTGCATACTGTATTCGTCACACTGTCTTCCTCTGCGATTTTTATCCCAAACACCTCCCTCCAATGTTAAATTCACGATTCCTTTATGTCTAACAAGGAGACCACATGGGTGTCGGATTCTAAAATTTTTTCATATTTACGGTATGTGAAGTATAGAACTTAAATAACAATCAGTCAAAGCCATTCGATGCAACTCTCAAAAATGCTCGAGAAAATCGACTATGAAGTTTTGCAGGTACACGTTACTATTTGGCCACGTTAACTTGACGATTTTGTTGGTGCTGCCACAAGCGGAGAATATCGACACCCATTTAAAGTTATTCTTTTATTTTCATGCGCTACCAACCTTACAATGGTCCTTGACGCGAAGAATTAATGTACACATTGTTAGAGTAACGGTTCCAGCACTGCCAGGGTTGCCAGGTGTGGCGATTTTTCGCATTCTTGGCTATCTCCTTCTTAGGATAATAGCCATTTTACCTTTATGGCGACTGGCGATTAAATGTGGCTAGTAAAAGAATTAGTTGGCGACTTAAAGGCTGTTTTATTTTACTTCAAATAAGACGAATTTAAAGCAGTCCCTCTTGAGACATTGTATAAATGAAACTGACTGAACATCGCAAGAATACTGGGGAAATGTAATCACACTATAGAAGTTGCCACAATTATCTGCTCGTATCTTTGAGAGAATGTCATAGAGATGCAAAGAAATTAAACTTGCAGACATAGACGTAAAATACCTCGAGGAGCCTACTTACAAAGGTTCAAAAATAGGCTTTAAACGATGACTCCTAAAATACACTACAACCCCATATTTACGGCTCCCGTAGACGTTGCGAGGATTACAGCATGCACAGAGGCATTTAAACAGTAATTTTCTTCGCGCTCCTCGTCACCACAACAGAAATTCGTAATAACTGCTACTATGAGACAAGTCCTTAGCTACGCACTTCACAGTAGTTTTCAATGGTTTGCAGATATAAATGTCAGTGCCGAACACTCGGTAATTTCCCTGTAGTTCTCATGGCCTGTAAATATCAGTTTTGAAGAAGATACAAGTGATTAGTAATCGAAGCTATGCATCAGAACTTCCCTTGTGTAAGTTTGGTAGAATGATTGTTAAATACTTTTATGTTACGATTTTATTAGTTCTGAAATTAGTATGATAGTTAAATGTATCTGTGTTTAAATTTAATATTCTCTATATCTCTCGAGACTCTCTCTTACATTTACAATATGACTATATTTCGACTGGATTCGTTGATCAGTTGGTGGTGTGTGTGGGTTCAGTTCCTGGCTGGACTCATAAATGTTTCCTTTAAGAACGAGGTTTCTTGGAATGTCCAGTCCGGTGTCTATGAATATGAGAGCGCCATAACATGTGTTACTTGTTACTGAGTAACCAACTAACTCCCCGAATTTCAGGATTATTGTTGTGGAGACACACGACATAATACCGTAGCACAATAACGTTAACTGATTATAAATTGCGATAGGCCTACTTGACTATGTTTACTGAGGAGAAGGTGGACATATTTAGGCATTTTATTGATAAAAAGATGGCGATATATTGGCTATTTTTTGTTTAAAATTTGGCGACAGAGCAGTGGAAAAACCTGGCAACCCTGAGCACTGCAGCAAGCAGCCGATGCTGCCTTCCGTTCGTGCAAGAAAAGCTCCCTGCAGCCACCGCGCGAATCGTCAAGTTATCGTGGCCAAATAGTAAGTACCAATAACTGAAACAATTGCACCATCTGTTGGTGTAGCTCAGGGGGTAGCATTCTAGGTTCTCAGTCGTAGAGTCGGTGGTTCAGTTCCTATGGAAAGTTACGTATGTTTTAATTTTTTTCGTTGTGTTCGAATACCTACACAATTTTAATATCTAACGGTAATTTTTATGAGAAATGCATGTATTTTTATTTATTCGTAATCGTAATTTTCTATATTTTATAAAATAATGATGGTTTCAATCAAAAAAAATATAAGTTATATTTTTTACAGTATCGGCTTCACTATTAGTTGACGACGGTAGTCATTGATTGTTAAGTTTGTGAAGAGATGCGACAGTTTTTGAAAAGTCTTCTCCATAGTTACTAACGGCTTTCGAAGCAGCTAACATACACAACCATCGTTTTAGGCGACGACAAGGTTCAGCTCGTATACACACACATAAAAACTGACACAACACGTGGAATTAGAGATCCTTAAATGTTTTAGGTAACTGAATTCGAAAACGACGAAAAAATAGCTCTCACACACTTAACAATCTAAGACTACCATCGTCAACTAATGGTGAAGCCGATACTGTAAAAAAATGTAGGTATGTTTTTTGACTGAAATCATTATTATTTTATAAAAAAACAGAAAACTATGAATAAATAAAAACACGTACATTTTTCATAAAATTACCCGTAGATATTAAAATTATGTAGGTATTCGAACACAACGAAAAAAATATAAATCAGTTTCTGCAGGACTCGAACCACCTACGCTATGGTTGCGAGGCCAGAACGCTACCACCTGTACTACACCAACAGATGGTGCAATTGTTTCAGTTATTGGTACTTACATATACCTGCAAAACTTCAAAGTCGATTTTCTCGAGAATTTTTGAGAGTTGCGTCGAATGGCATTCACTGATTGTTATTTAAGTTCCATGCTTCACGTATCGAAAATATGAAAAAATTCTAAAATCCGACATCCATGTGGTCTCCTTGTAAGAATGTGTCCTACCAATGGATCTCTTCTCTTAGTCAAGGTATGCCAGAAATTCCTTTTCTCACTAAGTCTGCTCAGTACTTCAATAGTTACACGATCTATCCACCTAATCTTCAGCGTTCTTCTGTAGCACCGCATTTCAAAAGCTTCTATCGTCTTCCAATCTGAACTACTGATCATCCACGTTTCACCACCGTATAAGGAACTCTCCACACAAATGCCTCCAGAAAGGGTTTCCTTACGCTCAAATTAATATTCGATGTTAACAAATTTCTCTTTTTCAGTAAATATTTTATTATCATTGACAATCTGCATTTTATATCATCTGTGATATGACCGTCATACGTTATTTTAAGTGTCTGGGGTAAAAATCGCAGAGGGAGACCAAGAGACGTGTATAGTAAGCAGATTTCAAGTGGATGTGGGTTGCCGTTCTTATGAGGAGATGAAAAGGCTTGCTCAGGATAGAGTAGGGTGGAGAGCTGCATCAAACCAGTCTCCGGACTGAAGACCATAACAACAACAACGTTATTTTACTACCCAAGTAACAAAACAAATCTACGACCTTTATTGTTTCGCTACCCAATGTAATTCCCTCAGCATCGCCTCATTTTATTAGACTATATTCCATTACAATTGTTTTGATCTTGTAAATGAACACCTTTGCGCACCTTTCAAGACACTGTCCATTCCGTTCAATTGCTTTTCCAGGTCCTTTGTTGTCTCCGAAATAATCACAATGCTATCGCCAAACCGCAAATATTTTAATTCTTCTCCCTGAACTTAAATCCCTTCTCCAAACTTCTCCTTGTTTTCCTTCACCGCTTGCTCGATATACAGATTGAATAACATTAGGGAAAGACTGCAACCCTGTCTTTCTCCATTCCCAAGCAATGCTTCCATTTCATGCCCTTCGACTCTAATGACTGTTGTCTGGGTTTCGTGGAAGTTGTAAATAACCCGTTCGTTGTATCTTACCCCTGCTAACTTAGAATTTGGAAGAGTGTATTCCAGTCAACATCGCGGGAAGATTTCTCCAAATCTACAAAAGCTAGAAATTTAGGTCGTCCTTTCCTTAATCTATCTTCTAAGATAAGTCGTAATGTGAATATTGCCTCCCGAAATCCTACATTTCTTCTAAATAATCATTTAGTTGAATTTCCATCCTTTGCATTTGACTGATTTATCTTGTAAACTAAAATTGAAGAGTTTCTTTTAGTACTCATGTGGACGACTTGACATTTTTCACTATTTACAGCCGATTACAAAGTTATCACCGTAGAGAGGTGTTGTCCAAATCGCCGGCCGCGGTGGCCGAGCGTTCTGCGGCGCGTCAGTCACGGTCTGCACGGCCACTACGGTCGGAGGTTCGAATCACCCCTCGGGCATGGATATTTGTGCCGTCTTTAGTATTAGCTAGTTCATAAGTAATTTGTAAGTTTAGGGACTGATGACCCCGTAGTTAAGTCCCATAAGCTCTACAAACATTTGAACATTGTTGTCCAAATCGTTCTGCTGACTACTAACTAGACAATGAATGACAGCATAATCTACAAAACGCCTAATGGAACTGCTCAGATGTTCTCCCTAATCGTCTATACAGATAAGTGACAGCAGAGGACCTAAAACAGCACCATTAAGTTTAACGTAGTATGGATAAAGATTTTTGAAATTCAAAGTTTTCTGTACAATGCAAAAGGTATGTAAAACCTATATCCATTACAACTTTGATTGAAACACAAAATTAACTGTAACCAGCCACTTCCTTTATTGTTCCCACAACGCGTTTCAAGGGTTTAAACCCCCATCATCAGGTTCAATAACATTATGACTTGACAATATTGACATAAGGCCTTGCGCAATAATCTGAGATACAATACCTAAAATTATCATTATTCTGTGACAATGAAATAAAGCAGTAACGGTACTGAAAAGCAAATAATATCGTTTAGAAATGAAAACGAAACAAACTTTGTGTCACAGAAGAACATACATCATTATTGTTGACGACTACTTTACGGCTTTGGTCCTGTGTCTTTTTGCATTTACCTCGTGGATAACACCTCACTCCCAAGTGACTTAGCTGACAGCAGAAGCGCGGCGCATAATTTAAATTAACACTCATAAAAGAGGACAACGGGGAGTTTTGGTACTTGCGACTACTTCCGTTTTATCTACTCTGAAATGTATTACACGGCACTATCAAATAGCATTGGCCAAACAAAAAGATTGTGCGGGGAGAAAAATTCCATCTACGTGAAAAAATCAAAGAGGGATAACAACAGATGTATGATTTTAACTGAACTATATTGCCACAAGTGCACAATCATGACAGTATTGTTGGTGGGGATGATTCACAAATTTTACAGAAACAAACATTAAATTTCACGACCAATACTTTCAAGATAAATAGGGCATCAAATTAAAATAACTTCTTGCTACTAATAAAAAGAAAAGAAAAATTTTAGCAGCAATATCGATAACATGAAAGAAACTGCTACTTATTACACATATGTACAGAGATCACTGATGTGAAGTATAACAACCACAGTCTACCATACACAGTTGCGACACTCTCCGCTGTGAAAGTTGTTACCAACTGACATTTGCAACGGCACTAGCGCACTTAGTTTCTAATTATTTTTCTACGGAATTAACCAAATAGTTTCTGTAATTTTTACGTTCCAAACATTAGTAAAACAACGAGAAACAAAGAATAGTGAAATAAATGTAAAAACAGCCGAATTTCCTTGTTTCAGTGATATAAACAAATTATTTATGAGGAAATACTTACGAATATGTGTATATACTGTAGTCTACTCCGCTGAAAGTGAGAGAATATGAACAGACGAGAGACAATTTCTGTAGTGGTCTGTTCCTATATGACAGGACATTCTTTAACGTGTCAAAATTCGATATGGTGTCTAATGATTCCAACATTTTTACACTTCACTCGTCTTTCTTATAAACCCATATACTTTGTATTAGAATTACTCTTGATTATAAAACGAATGTCCTGAAGATCCTTGCCATTTGTGGTTCAGATGTAATAACAAATTTGGAATTGGTTTCTACTTTGTTGGGAAACTGTGTTTCTGCTTTCGATGTTTTATTGTCAAGTTTATGAGGATTTCCCTTCAGCTACAGCCGAAGTGGCTGATGTGGTACATTTAATAATGTAGGTATTGCATTGCAGATAAGTTTCTTATGTTCAGCATTTACTGATTTGGCTGGAATTGTAGTCAAGAAATCCTGACGCTTCTGAGTACAAAACCGACGTCTTTCTGTAGAAGGTTGAGTCTTCTGTTGTTTATTAGTAATTTTTTCTCTTGATAGAAACAAATTCTTGATTAAAAAGTCGTAGATTTCAAGATAATCTTAAACTGTCCTGCAAAGTACCGTTTCATATCTTCCAATGGATCTTGGAAACCTCATAAAGACAAATGTGTTGTTATTTTGTCGTTATTACCTATTTTTTATGGCACTACATTCGTTCCCTGTAGAAAAAGTGTGTTAAAATCAATTTAAATTACACTATTCACAATCATCTGATATTCAGAAATGTACCTTGGCTTCCGCTTGGAGTGTCGTGATCAGTGAGCTATAAACAAATAGGATTTATAAGTCTGGTGTCTGAGCAAAGAACTGCAGCGTGCCTGCACATTCAGATGTTTTCCTCAGTTTTCGCTCTGTCCGTCATGTTTAAATTTGGCAAACGAATTATGTCAATACTAAGTAATAGGCTAATATGGGAGCGAAATCGAAACCTATATTCTTTTCGATTTCTTGTAATAAATCGTAACAGCCATATCTGAATTTGGCAACAAACGAAATATGAACATCTATGGCTGGCACGCACAGAGAGCCGAAGTTCATCATCCAGGTCGTATAGAGATCAATGATCGTGACTGTATACGTTAGTCTGTGGTTATACCACAGTGATCTCTATACAACCTGGATGGTGAACGTCAGCTGTTAGAGCATGCCAGCCATAGATGTTCCTATTTCGTTTCTTGCCAAATTAATATTTTGCTGCTATGAAGTATTAAGAAGAAAACGAAAAGAAAATAAGTTTCGATTTCGCTCCCATATTAGCCTATTACATCGTATATTGACAGAAATTTCAAAACAAGAGGTGAACAATCAATTCTTAGTCACTTGGTAAGTGACGGAAATTCGTTTGTTAAATTAAAACTTGGCAAACAAAGCGAAATGAATGAATGTGCAGGTACGCTGCAGGTCTGTGCGCAGATACCATAGTTATACATCCAGTTTGTATAGAAATCACTGATTCACATATTGCAAAGATACACATATTACAGCGACATACCATTAGAAAAATCATACATTTCAGTATAAAGTAGCCTATAATACAGATCAAAAGATGTTTTGACTTTATACAGGAACCTTTCAACTTACCGCTTGTTTTACTACATTTACTCGTACATTTTGTGGTTAAAAGTACCCCAATGAAGACGGAATTGACAGCTAAATATCACGGTCCGTGGAGACAGTAGTATAAACGCAAGCAGGGAGCACTGTGTTATCAGCAGAATAAAGTAACAACAGAATGGGTGGGTCAGGAAAGTTCAGTGACTTCGAACGTGCACCTGCCATTGGCTAAGTAAGAAGTACATCAGGGACAATTAAATCTTTTTAAAGGCTGCCTAAGTCGACTGCTGAGAGAAAAACGCGAAGGAACGGTCACGGCTAAACTGAGGCCGGATATACCTTATGTACTGATGAGCAGGAAGAAGGAAGAAAGAAATGTTAGGGTTTAAAGTCTCGTCTACAACAAGGTCATTAGAGACAGAACAGACGCGCGGGTAGTTTTTGTCAGGGATGGTGAAGGAAGTCGTTCGTGCCCTTTCAAAAGAACCATCGCGGAATTTGCCTGTAGAGTGATTTAGAAAAATTACGGAAAACCTAAATCAGAATGGTCGGAGGCTGGTTTGAACCGCCGTCCTTCCGAATGCGAATCCAGTGTGTTACATGGTGGACAGAGAACGTCGAGCATTACGGAGGTTGGCTGAAAAATTAACTCAGCGGAAGGAAGCACTCGTTACTTCCAGAGTCCTACCAGCGGGTCAGATATATCAATAACTGCGAAAGGAGATAAAGATAAAGGTTATGATGAGCTGGGGCTTTACAGCGGCCAAATTTGATATTTCATTGTGACTGAGCGTCGGCTGTTCTTAATTTTGCTCAGAGCTACCGGTTTCGATCTTGGATCATTTTCAAGCCATAGTAGAGCGAGATAAATGTAGTTATAAGAAGCTGATCTCGCTCTGCTGTGGCTTGAAAATGATCCAAGATCGAAACCGTTAGCTCTGAACAAAATGAACAGATGATGCGTCAAGCACAATGAAATTAAAAGCATATACTAGCTCGTTTCTGAGATACGTACACTCAAGTAGAGAAAAAATTATACGAGGGTTGGTGCCAAAGTCATGGCAATCGCTTTACTTCTCGTAGATATGTGAACGGATCACAAACGTATATGTGTCATGTGGAAGTTCTGCAGGCATAGTGTGTATTCAGTACAACAGATGGCTCTGTGATAGATGATAGTAGCCAGAGAGCCTGCATAGTGAGAGTAGCCATGCGTGATAGCGCTCCTGATTTGCCGACAGCATAGGACGCCATGTTTTTACCAGATTTGGCGGGCTTTGTTAAATTAAAACTCGAATAGCTACAGTGTGCGTTTCTGTATTGTTAGTTGGAGGTTGTATTACTGTAGGCACTGCTGCACTTTGGCGCGTCTTCTGCCGGTTCTGTTTACGTAAATTAACTTGTTATTCACCGGTCTTTTACGATTACTTTAGAACTTCGTGGCAGTTTTTAAGATTAAATGTTTCTTATTTGATTTAATGAGTATAATTAATAAAGGTTATTACATAATCATTAAGGACAGTCAAGAGAAATGCCTCGTTGTCCCTCTCTTGGCTGTAAAATCCGAACTGAAGATTGTTAGGCGCGGCGGAGTGGGCGAGCGCCTTGAGGCGCTATGCTACGATGCGCAAGACCGTTCCCCGACGGGGGTTCGAATCCGCCCTCGGGCACGGATGTTTGTGTTGTCTTTAGTATAGGATAGTTTATAAGTAGTTTGTGAGATTAGGGAATGTTGACTCGCACTTAAGTCCCATAAGCTTAACAAACATTTGAGCAGAGTGTGTAGGGTAGCTGCTGAGACGTTGGGGATGGGAAGAACAGGAGTACCCACCGTACTCTCCAGACATTTCGCCCTGTGACTTTGACCTTATTCCTAAGATTAAGGAATCACTTCGTGGTAGGCGGTTTTCAGCGTGAGAAAACATTGCTAATGCCGTGCTAGAACAGGTGATTCGATTCAGAAATGGTGCGGCAAATGCTGAAGCAGACGGTATTCAGCGTCTTCCATAGCGTTGGCAACGTGTGGAGACAGTAGCAGGGGACTACTTTGAGGCCCAGGTTTGTCATGTCAACTGTATGTGTACTGTCACAGAGTAACATATATTTTCTTTTATGAATTTATCAATTGTTTAAAAAAAAATAGATTGTATGACTTTATATAATAAAAGAAACTAATTTGGAAATTGAAATAGAAATGTCCTCTTATGAAACAATCAATAAATTCTGGAGCCGCTTCAGCTGTTTTTATTGAGATCCTTTTATGTACAGGTCCACTGTGGTACTGCGCTGTCGTTCTCTTGCACCGTGAAGGCCATATTTCCCTGTATGCTACCGTAATAAATTAGTGAGTTACGATATTTCAGTGCTATTCATTGTCCATACATGTAGTTAACATCTTGTTAAGAGAAAAAAAAGTTTCCATGACTTTTGTCCAAAACTCGTAGGACACAATGAAAGAGTAGAGGACTCACTTGAAGACGGAGAAACCGCCCATCAGCTTTGACCCGTGACGTCATCGCTACGCGGTAGTTTTGAGGTGTTCATCCACAAATATAAAAGGGATTCTTTTTCAAAGGGCATTTCTATGAGGGAAAAAAAGTTATACCACTGGTAAAAAGACAGCATGGCTGAACCAACAGTTCAAATGTTCAAATGTTTGTAAACCTATCGGACCAAACTGCGTGGTCATCAGTCCGTAGCTTACAAACTATTTAACCTAAGATAAATTAACCTAAGGACAAACACACACACACACACACTCACCCATTCACCAGGGAGGACTCAAACCTCCGACGGCTAGCAACCGCGCGCTCCGCAGCGAAGCGCCTTAGACCGCTCGGCTACTCCACCGGGGCTCAACCAACAGTAGAATGGCCTCTAATGTATACTGTACCTAACCAACCATGCAGGAGTCCTTTAGAATACTGTTCTGATGAAGAGGTTGACAGGCGCAATGCGTGACCAATCGATCACTTCGCATTTAGACGCCGCATTGCCACTTCCATAATTGAACAGCATTGTTCAAAGAAGAGGACGACAATCCAGAATAAATGAAATGATTAACGTTATGTTAGGAAGGAACATTATGTTGATGACTTACAAAATTGAATTGCAATGCATAATGTGCAAGAATAAATCCACAACTAAGTGCCGTCGTGTAAACTAGCCTTTAACCCTTTCACTCCGGCGCCGTGATTGTTGCGACGTGCGCTGTGGACGAGCGCCAGTCGCACCCGGCCGTGCCCGCTGTACGGCGCATTTTCCGCACTCCCCACGGCGCTACTCTGTCCTGCTTTTACACTCTGTGTCATCGCAATTATTGGACTTTATACTATATATTTATTAGGGAAAATTCATTTGGAATAGAAATAGTTTTCTTCCTTCTTTTAGATAATTCGCGTAATTTTTTCGTAAATTCTAAAAGATCCAAGCTTTGGATTCAGCTCTGGTGGGATGTGGACGTTATTATTATAAACGCATATTTCGCTTGTTAAATAATATTTATTCACAATTGCTTTACATTACATTACATTACGATGTATGACGCGCGGCGGAACTGCTGCAGCAGTCCACCGGCTGTGAAGCACATTCGCTCCCGACTTCTGCAGAAGTTCACCGTAGCCAAAGGGTTAATGTACCATGTTTTCTGCCTTTCCACACTGGATCCTAGGGTGTTTTAATACTGTTGAAAATGTAATCATACTACCCTACCATCCTTCTGGAAGGAAGACATGTTGTAATTAGGCTACAATTGTTGCAAAAAACTTATTTGTGTGTTTGTAGCAAGTAAAGATAGTAAAATTTTAGAATATAAACAAAAAATTAAAAGAATTATTTCAGGATTATCTGGGTTAACTGTTTCATTTGTCCTCATTCTAGCTTTTTCTTCGTCATTTTTTCTCGATTTTTGAAATTTTGTCGCTACTTAGAGATCTGCGTTAGGAGTTTCGCCGCGAGGAGTAGGGAAGGGTGCAGCTATTGTCAGCTCTTCTCGATGAAGAGAGCAGCTGTTGGGGTCGAGTGGGCAGCTAACTAACGGCACCGGAGAGGCGCAATTATCACGCCGCGGTGAGAAAGCGGCAGCGTCATGCGGCCAAATGCGTTGCCCTGGCAACCGAAGCCAGCAGCAGGGGCCCCCAGAGTTTCTTGTAGCGCGCCAGCTGCGCGCCACCAGACCGTGCCGCGCGAAAGCCGACGGTCTTCCGTAACCGCCCGAGGCTGCCTGTCGCCTTTGTTCCTCCTGGTTATGTCCGCCTCAATCGATAGCGATCCCGACTACACAGACGTCAACAATGGGACGACACTTTCAGAAAATTAGATTTCAGAGAGGGAAGGAAATTTTGGAAAAGGTTTAAAGCACTCACAGGTCAGAACAAAAGGACTAACAACACCCTCAATATTAACAACGAACCAACCACAGACCCACAAGAGCAAGCAGAAGCCTTCCAAAGAATCCTCCAAGAGTCATACGCATTCCCCCAAAATAACAAATTTCATGACGAATTCAAAAGACAAGTCGAAAACCAACTAACACAAAAACTGACAACACCAATACCAGAGACAGAAGAACAACAATCCCTTACCAAAGACATTACAGAGACAGAAATCAAAGATGCAATACACTCATGACGAAAATCAGCACCAGGTCACAACTCAATAAAACGTCTCCATCTACAAAAAGCTCCTCCGCATAACCTATTCCCTCTACTATCTCTCATCTTCACCTTCTGCATCCAAAATGAAATCATACCGACTAAATGGAAGACAACTAAAACAATTATGATCTAAAAACCCGAAAAACCAAAAACAGATCTCCTCTCCTACCGTCCTATCTCACTACTTGACGTAATCGGAAAAAAAAAGACCGTATGAACGAATACTGACGAACCGCATAAAAACATACACTGAGGAGAAAGGACTACTACCACTCATACAATCCGGATTCCAACAACACTATTACCCTCTACTGAAATTGACAGATAGCATAGCCAAAGCTTCAACTACGGCCACTGCACGCTCGCCATATTTTTAGATATCGAGAGTGCCTATGGCAAACTATGGCACCATTGCTTGCTGTTCAAACTACTCGAACTAGGTTTCCCGCGAGAAATCGTTAGAATAATCAAAACACACATCACAGACCACCTATGCATCATACACGTAAATGACAAAACCTCACAACTCTTCACCCCACAAGCTGGAGTACAACAGGGGGAAATATTGTCCCCCTTGTTGTACTCCTTGTACACAGCAGACATCTCAACCACACAGTCACACACTCGGAAAGCATAGGACTGTATGCAGACGATACAGCCTATTGGTGTATAGAAGTAAGAACATCCACAATACAACGGAAAGCGATATTATACTCAACAAAACTTGAAGAATGGATGGCCAAATGGCATATAAAACCAAATCCGAACAAAACACAGGGAATCCTATTTCAACAAAGACATTTGACCATAAAAAAGACACCAAAAACATTCAACTGATTCTGTGGGACATACCACTTAGACTCAACTACACAGCGAAGTATCTAGGAGTACACCTAGATAAACACCTAAATTGGCAAATATACCTCACTAACCAACTGGACAAGACAAGACGCAGACAAAACCTAATCAGACAAGTGCAGGGACGCTTCCATGGGTGCAACGACCACACAGCAGTGCACACGTACAAAACCTACATAAGACCAGAGCTAGAAAATGCAGCAGCACCCATACGAGGTATACAAAAAAACATCGCAAACAGAATGTACAGCACCGAAAGAAGGCTGCTACGTAACATCACCAAACTCCCTTACACTACGCCAAGTAACGATGTATACCAACACACTGGCATCGAACCATTACAGACCAGAATGGCCAAACTTTGAGCCAGATATGGCAGCAACATCCTAAACAGAAAGCCTGACATGGAAGAAATCATTACAACACACCATACACCACACAGAAAACCAAAATATAAATACATAACACCTTCACAAACAATAGCTCACAACAC
The DNA here is from genome assembly GCA_026315105.1 of Locusta migratoria. Lineage (NCBI taxonomy): Eukaryota > Metazoa > Arthropoda > Insecta > Orthoptera > Acrididae > Locusta > Locusta migratoria. Next base: position 195,602,420 of record CM048751.1, read on the forward strand.
AAAAAAACACAAACCCCGACCTTGCACAAGTCCTCAACCCGCTGACCGATAACACAACACTCCCACCACACTTAGACGAACGAAGAAAACCATGAATATAAATTACAACACAACTATCTAACACACTAACACAAGCAACCACAACAAAAGAAATCACAAACCTCTCAAGGAAAAAAACACAAATTGTAAATGCAGAAATGCATAGAAAGATGAATAGAATTGTCAAACCACAACCTATACATCCAAGAACCAGCAATGCACAAACTAAGTGCAAACCATTGTAAAATTAATATGCAAATAATGCACACAATGACAACCGTTGCCGGCCGCGGGGACTGAGGCGCTTCAGTCACGGTCTGCACGGCCACTACGGTCGGAGGTTCGAATCCCCCCTCGGGCATGGATATTTGTGCCGTCCTAGTTCGTAAGTAGTTCATAAGTAGTTTGTAAGTTTAGGGACTGATGACCCCGTACTTAAGTCCCATAGACTATACAAACATTTGAACATTTGACAACCGTCAATGCACAACCTAAGTGCACAATGTATTAATGTATATAATGTAAATAAATTAAATTGTAAATTCCTTAGATCTAAGAAAATGTACAGCCTATATGTAATGTAAATTTTTTGTCCATATGACATTGCACTAGCAAGAAAAATAAATAAATGTTATATTATGGTCTTCAGTCCGGAGACTGGTTTGATGCAGCTCTCCACCCTACTCTATCCTGAGCAAGCCTTTTCATCTCCTCATAAGAACGGCAACCCACATCCACTTGAATCTGCTTACTATACGCGTCTCTTGGTCTCCCTCTGCGATTTTTCCCCCACACACTTCCCTCCAATGCTAAATTTACGATTCCCCGATGTCTAAGAATGTGTCCTACCAAGCGATCCCTTCTTTTAGCCAGGGTATGCCAAAAATTCCTTTTCTCACCAATTCTGTTCAGTACCTCTTCATTGGTTATGCGGTTTACCCACCTAATCTTCAGCATTCTTCTGTAACACCACATTTCAAAAACCTCTATTCTCTTCCTGTCCGCACTGCTTATCGTCCATGCTTCACTCCCGTACAAGGCAACACTCCACACAAATGCCTTCAGAAAAGACTTCCTTACACTTAAATTAATATTCGATGTTAGCAAATTTCTCTTTTTCAAAAATGCTTTTCTTCCCATTGCCATTCTGCATTTTATAGCCTCTGTACTGCGACCATCACATGTTATTTTACTACCCAAGTAACAAAACTCATCTATCACCTTCATTGTTTCGTTACCTAATCTAATTCCTTCAGCATCGCCCGATTTTCTAAGACCGCATTCCATTATTTTTGTTTTGCTCTTGTTAATGTTCATTTTATATGCTCTCTTCAACACACTGTCAATTCCATTCAACTGCTCTTCCAGGTCCTTTGCTGTCTCTGACAGAATTACAATCAGCAAAACGCAATGTTTTTATTTCTTCCCCCTGTACTTTAATCCCTATTCCAAATTTTTCCTTGCTTTCCTTCACCGCCTGCTCGATGTACAAATTGAATAACATCGGAGATAGGCTACAACCTTGTCTTACTCCCTTCCCAACTGATGCTTCCCTTTCATGCCCTTCGAGTCTAATAACTGCGGTCTGTCTTTTGTACAAGTTGTAAATAACTCTCCTTTCCCTATATTTCATCCCTACTGACTTCAGAATTTGAAAGAGTGTATTCTAGTCAACATTGTCAAATGCTTTCTCCAAATCTACAAAAGCTAAAAATGTAGGTTTGCCTTTCCTTAATCTATCTTCTAAGATAAGACGTAAGGTGAGTATTGCCTCCCGGGTTCCTATGTTCCTCCTGAATCCAAACTGATCTTCCCCGAGGTCAGCTTCTACCAGCTTTTCCATTCTCCTGTAGATAATTCATGTTAAAATTTTGCAACCACGACTTATCAAACTGATGGTACTGTAATTTTCACACCTGTCTGCGCCTGATTTCTTTGGAATGGGGATTATTACATTTTTCTTAAAGCCTGAGGATATTTCGCCTGTCTCATAAATCCTACACACCAGTTCAAATAGTCTTGTCATGGCTGGCTCTCCCAGAGACTTTAGTAGCTCTGAGGGTATGTCATCTACTCCTGGGGCCTTGTTCCGACCTAGGTCTTTCAAGGCTCTGTCAAATTCATCTCTCAGTATAGCATCTCCTATTTCATCTTGATCTACGTCCTCTTCCCTTCCTACCACATTGTCTGTAAGTTCATTTCCTTTGTAGAGCTGTTCTATGTACTCTTTCCACCTTTCAGCTTTCCATTCTTTGCTGAGAACCGGCTTCCCATCTGAGTTCTTGATATTCGTAGAGTTGCTTTTCTTGTCCCCAAATGTCTCTTTTATTTTCCTGTAGGCGGTATCTACTTTTCCCCTTCTTATACATCCTTCTACATGCTTGCATTTGCCTTCTAGCCACTCCTGCTTAGCCATTTTGCACTTCCTGTCAATCTCATTTTTTAATCGTCTGTACTCCATTTTGCCTGTTTCATTTACTGCATTTTTATATTTTCTCCTTTCATCAATTAAATCTAGTATTTCCTGTGATATCCAATGATTTTTTGTAGGTCTTGCCTTTCTACCTATTTTGTCCTCTGCTGCCTTCACTATTTCATCTCTCAATGCTACCCATTCCTCTTCTACTGTTTTATTTCCCCCTGTTTCTGTCAATTGTTGCCTAAATCTCCCTCTGAAATTCTCCAGAACTTCACTTTCCTTCAATTTATCTAAGTCCCATCTCCTTATTTTTCTTCCTTTCTGCAATTTTTTTCAGTTTCAGCCTACAGTTCATGACTAACAAGTTATGGTCAGAGTCTATATCTTCCCCTGGGTACGTCTTGCAGTTTATAACCTGGTTCCGGAATCTATGTCTTACCATTATAAAATCTATCTGATACCTTCCGGTGTCTCCTGGTCTCTTCCATGTATACAACCTTCTTTTGTGATTCTTAAACCAGGTGTTTGTTACGATTAAATCATGTTCCGTGTAAAATTCTACCAGGCGACTTCCTCTTTCATTCCTCCTGCCCAGTCCATATTCACCTACTATTTTTCCTTCTCTTCCTTTTCCTTCTACCGAATTCCAGTCTCCCATCAAAATTAAGTTTTCCTTTCCCTTAACTGTCTGAATAATTTCCTTTAGCTCCTCATATATTGCTTCGATCTCCTCATCATCGGCAGAGCTAGTTGGCATATAAACCTGTACTACTGTTGTCGGTGTTGGCTTCGTATCTATCTTGACAATGATAATGCGATCACTGTGCTGCTCATAGTAGTTTACCCGCATTTCTATTTTCTTATTCATTATCAGTCCTACTCCTGTGATGCCCACAACTGATTTTGTATTTATAATCCTGTACTCACCTGACCAGAAATCCTGTTCATCCTGCCACCGAACTTCACTAATCCCCACTATATCTAACTTCAACCTATCCATTTCCCTTTTTAAATTTTCTAATTTTCCTACCCGATTAAGGGATCTAACATTCCACGCTCCGATCCGTAGAATGCCAGTATTGTCTTTCCTGATGACAACATCCTCCTGAGTAGTCCCCGCCCAGAGATCCTAATGGGGGACTATTTTACCTCCGGAATATTTTACCCGAGAGGATGCCATCATCATATGTTCATACAGTAGAGCTGCATGTCCTCGGGAAAAGTAACGACTGTAGTTTCCCCTTGCTTTCAGCCGTTCGCAGTAGCTGTGTGGCAAAGCCACATTAGATGATGTTACAAGGCCAGCTCAGTCAATCATCCAGACTGTTGCCCCTGTAACTACTGAAAAGGCTGCTGACCCTCTTCAGGAACCACACGTTTGTCTGGCCTCTCCACAGATACCCCTCCGCTGTGGTTGCACCTACGGTACGGCTATCTGCATCGTTGAGGCACGCAAGCCACCCCACCTCGGCAATGTCTGTGGTTCATGGGGGTGGAAATAAATGTAATAAAAATAAAATGTAAAACTCTATGGCTGAAAAGAGCGAATAGCATGCTCTAAAACAGCTCGCCCCTCCCCCAGTGGAGTAGTTGTTCACATGTACACGTACAATCTCGCCGCACAACATCCACGGGCGTGCCGACCGGGGTGGCCGAGGGGACTGAGGCGCTCCAGTCACGGTATGCATGGCCACTACGGTCGGGCATGGATATTTGTGCCGTCCTTAGTCTTAGCTAGTTGATAAGTAGTTTGTAAGTTTAGGGACTGATGACTCCGTAGTTGAGACCCATAAGCAATACAAACATTTGAAACATCCACGGGCGAAAATAAATGTCAAGGAAAAATATTTTGTACCTGAATTCAGTTATTTATATACACGTAACCCATGAGTGCTATGTAGCAACACAGCCGAAAACAGGATTCTGCAGTTGAAAACGCACCTCTAAAGATATGTATTTACCACCTGAACATTAGTTATATTATAAACACAGCTGGAAGCTTATGTTTTTCAAGCCTGATATTCCTCATGCAACGAGGTGGTGCAGGTCTCCCTTATCCGCAGTCTACAGTAAAGTGAGACTGCACACATTGCTGTTTATGAAAGATTGTCTATCATCAACACAGACGAACATAACGATTTTATTCAACTAGTAATATCACTGCCCACAAACCAATTTATTATGTAGAGTCATATAAAATTAATAATTATGTAGCACATGAAAACATAGAAAGCCATGTGATGGTTTTATTATAATTTAAAAAACAGAACTCAGAGGTGCTATTTTACAGTTGTTAGATTTTAAAATAAAATAGTGTTGTCATTATGTCAGACCTAAAATAAACAAGCAACATTTTAGGCTGCTCCAGGTGAGAACAACCGCTGGTCAACATTATGGCCGTTCCCCGTCGGAGATTCGAATCCTCCCTCGAGCATAGATGTTTGTGTTGTCTTTAGCATAAGCTAGTTTGTAAGTTAAGGGACTGATGACCCCATAGTTAAGTCCCATAAAGTTGACAAACATTTGAACAACATTATGGTTCCGGTATGAAGATGGTCATGTTAGCGGGTGAAACTGGTTAAAAAAAAAAAAAAAAAAAAAAAAAAAAAAAAAAAAAAAAAAAAAAAAAAAAAATTGCGATCTAGACTGACTGTTACATGAGTCAGTAATTAATATCTCTGTTAATGCATGATGTTTTCGAAAATGTATGGGATTGAGGAAATTCTCTTCGTCTTTAAGAAGAATTTTACAATGCCAATTTCATAGAAAGTCAGTGTAGACACGTGTGAAAATTACAATACCATCAGTTCAATAAGTCATGGCTGCAAAATCTTAACAAAAATTATTTACAGACGAATGGAAAAAGCGATGGAATGAGATCTCGGGGAAGATTAGTTTGGATTTGGGAGAAGTGTAGGAACACGGGCAACACTCACATTAAGACTTATGATAGAAGATTGGTTAAGGAATGGCAAACCTACATTTTTAGCTTTTTTAGATTTGTAAAAAGCTTTTGGCAATGTCGAATGGAAAAAACTCTCAAATTCTGAAGGTAGTAGGGATCACTCATTTCCGTGTCTGGTCAACATATTAAAACATACACGAAAAAAAAAAAAAAAAAAAACAGATCCGATAGCCTTGTCGTTTTCTGTATAGACATCTTGTGTTGTGCACGGGTTGCCCAGGAGGTGGCATGAAAGTAAGTGTCTTGGTTCTTGTTGAGCTCCAAATTCACCAGAGGTGTCTGCGATCGCAATGTTAAGAGGATCCCCATTTCTGCAGGTCAATCGGGGGACGCCCACTCTCAAGCAGTTGAGGGACCTCCAGACAGGCTACGGTAGAATCACGACAGTCGCTAATTCTTCCTTAGATGACGTGTGCGGTCAGCGAGGTTCTCCATCTGATAAGACGGATTGTCTCTGGTGGCAGATTCCTAGCAGGAAACTCTTGTTGCGGGATTTGAGGCGGGCTCTTGCTGTCTGGTGACCATATAGAGGATGTCGGTGGTCTTTCTCCTGCTTTGTTTTCTCAGTCTGCAGCAATGGCCCTCTGGAGATTGGGTGGGCTATTATAACAGTCGGGAACAGTTTCTGCACTGGCGTTGAATTCCAGCGCCATGAGATTATCCTCGCATTGTTGTTGACCGCAATATCAATCTTCTCAGCATGCGCTGAAGCGTTTCGCGCAGGAGCGGTGTACTCAGAAGCTGATAAGCAGAGCGTGACTGCAGAAGACCTCAGGATGTGCGGGCTGGCTCCCCAGCTGCTGACGATCAACTTCCTAAGTATCCCACTGCGAGCACAGGCCTTCTGTTTCTCGTCGAGACATTGCTGCGGTCCAACGTGACACCTAGCTAAACTGGTGTTGGGCGATGTTTCAGTTGTTCCCCTCACTGTATAATGTCCAGCTTTCGCTGCGCTTTCCTATTTCATAGGAAACTGGGTTGAAGATGGTGGCATCGTAGTACTTTGAGACATACGTGTCCATTGCTAGCGCCAGCTAGCCTCCTTTAAAGGACAAACCCTGAGCAGCTACTGCTGTGTCATCGGCATAGATGAGGAGTCTGGCATTTGCTGGTACTGGCTGGTCATTTGTGTAAATAGTGTACAGCGATGGAGCCATCACGCTGCACTGCCGTGGGGGAGGGGGGGGGGGGGGAGGCCGTTCTTCCGCGTTCACCTTCTACTCCTCTTACCCTGTAACTAAACTTGGAATCTTCTGTTCTGAAGGAAGGTGCTGATGAGGGATTCTACTTGGTAGTCCTTGGTGAGGCCATGCACTTCAACAGTGACCTGTGATTCAAAGTGTCGTATGCAGCTGATAGGTCAACAAATGAGACTTACCACACTCTAAACCGTCCTCAATGTGCTGGTAAAGATTTAAGGTCTGACTACATTATGCCAGCACGAAAGTCTGCTTGTAGTGGGATAAATTTCTCCCATGATGCTTTCTAATATCTTGAAGGTGTGGCATAAAAGGCAGCTAGGACGAAAAATTTTCGGGTCGTTTGGTTCCTTACCAGGCTTAAGCAGTGCAATGACTCGAGACTTCCGCCATGTTTTGGGGATCTGTATCTTGGCTACGTGTATGATCATTAGGCTTAGTAGACACAATAGTGTTTTACGGCCAAAGTTCTTTATCTGTTCGATCCGAAGGTCATCGACACCTGCAGCCTTATGCATCTTCAAACTGGAGAAGGCAGCTTAGAGTTCAGCCATGGAGAAGGGATCCCTAGAAGAATCATATCTGATTCCAAATCACGGTGAAGAGTTTCTTTGGTTGTCCTACGTTATATTTCACCATTCTACAGGAGCTGTATTGCCACTTTAGAGGGGTCACACTCATAAAATTCTCCTTTGTTTTATCTGATTTTCAAGCAGTTTCTAGGCTAGTCTACTGTTCAGTTTCACGTCTAGGTTTTCTACCAGATTACTCCACTTAGCCTTGTTATATGCTGCAGTGTCTTATATTAATCTTTCACTTTCTTTTGTGGTTTCTTTGACAAATGGATCCTCTTCATTGAGAGTGTGATGTCTTTCTAACAGCAGTTTGTCGTTATTGGACATGCCTGGAACACACTGAGTTCTACATCCGCTCGGAATAGTTTTCCTCGAAACTTCTTGGACGCATTTTATTATGGTGTCGTACATTTCAAGTTGTGGTGGAATGTGTATTACCTTTGAGTCAAGTTCTGGATGCGCGGTGCGCGGTGCGCGGTGCGTGATGGAGCGCCGTGCTGTGGTGCGCGCGGCAGTTCGCCGTCGGTGGTTCGAGTCCCCTTTCGGGCATGGGTGTTTGTGTTGTACTTAGGTTAGTTTACCTTAAGTAGTTTGTAAGCTACGCACTAATAACCGAGTAGCTGAGTCCGATAGATTTACATCTACATCTACATACATACTCCGCAATTCACCGTAAGGTGCGTGGCGGACGGTACACTGTACCACTACTAGGCATTTCCTTTCCTATTCCACTCCCAAATTGAACGAGGAAAAAAAGAATGCCTATATGCCTCCGTACGAGCCCTAATTTCTCTTATCTTGTCTTTGTGATCTTTACGCGAAATGTAAGTAGGCGGCTGGAAGATCGTACTACACTCAGCTTCAAATTCTGGCCCTCTAAATTTACTTAACAGAAATTCACGAAAAGAACGTAGTCTTTCTTCCTGCGATCCCCAATTGAGTTGCCGGAGCATTTCCGTGACACTCGCGCATTGGTCGAACGTACCAGTAACATTTTTAAACAAGGAGGGTAATATTAGATAGATAAATAGCGTGACAATACGCAAATTTTACTGTTGTGTTTTTTAGAACAGCACACAATATAAAAACCTTACTCGGCTCGGATAAAACAAAATTACCAACATACAACAAAGCAGGAATTTATAAATTACACTGTTTAGACTGTGATGAATTTTATATAGTAGAAACAGGCCGTAACTTCACCATCAGATTCAATGAACACATAAGAAATACTGAAAAGAACACGTCCACATTTTTGAACACTTAAAAAACGAACACCATAAAACAGGCAGTATTAATGAAGATCCGCAAGTACTGCACATAATTCCCAAAGGTTTTACGATGAACATTTTGGAAGAAATATAAATCTATATTCATCCACACCATCACCCAAATAAAATCCTCACCGATCAAATAGATCTAAAACACAAGCGGTTATCGAAAACTTTATTAGTCATCTACATCTGGACGCCGGTTAAAAATTATAAACATTGAAATTCCAGCGATAAAAATTATTGCTAAGGTACTAACATTTGAAAATATTCCATAGAATATATATATCAGCTGTAAACATATCATCTTAGGTGCGCTGTCAAATTGTTGTCACATTAAATACCGTATAAAAATACGAAATATTAATCTACAATTAAACAGTGAACGATTAAAAAAAAAAAAAAAAAAAAAAAAAAAAAAAAAAACGTTTACAACATCACGGTGGAAACGTCAAAATGAATGAGATTTTTAGACATTTTTTTACGACAGCGTCCACACCAGATAAATTATGTAGTACATTAGATCAGAACATAACGTAAATAAAAAAAAAATGTAAACATTATAAACCATCACAGTAGGCTATAATATGTCGGTTTCTAGATAAATAACGATACTGTTCATTATAATTCGCAGGAGCTTGAAAATGTCATTATGCCGAAATAGATCTATTGCACAATAAAATATAATATCAGTTAAGCAGCTAACTAGATTTATTTAATATATCACTGAAATTGAGCTGCACTGAGATAGAAGATGCTGTGGACAATTTATTTAATTATTTGTGTTTTAAGGTATTTAATTAGTGATTGACATTAAAGCTTGTTTCTGCATGTATTAAGGTTCATTGAGGATTTACAACTGAGGTACAATTACAACGATTAAAAGTAATTGTAAAGATACTTGTAACTGATACAGTTACTTTGATATATAGTAACTATAACTGTAACTAAGTTATCTTTCACGGAAGTAATTTTAACTGTAACTTAGATACTTTAAAAAAAGTAACTTTCCCGACCTGGTTTTATGTTCATTTTGTTCCTCAAGACGCCACCTACATCCCCTACAATTTTGTTGGTGTAATTGTGTAATTCTGAATCACACTGATGTATGGAACATACAGTCATCTCAGTCTTCGACGACCATTTGCTGCAGGAAATATGCCCAGGACGAAATTTTGTGACAGACTTTTTTTTTTAAATGCTGGCATTTTGGAATGTGCGGAATCGCGCTGCGAAGCCCGAGTGCACGAATTTCGCTTCAGCCTGTATATATATTAAAGAGAACACGGCCAATGAGCCTTTCTTCAATAATGATTCACACCAGGCTCGAACCTCTTGCGGGAGTCTGCGAAATGGCGCGAGTAAAGAGTGACGAATGGGCAGAGACTCCAACATTGGTAATGTGTGGAGAGGTTAAAATTTGCGTCTGATGGAGTCGTGCTAGAATAGCCCGCGCAGCCCTGTGATTACTGTGTCGCCGCGGTGGAATGGCCGAGCGCTCAAAGGTGCCTTGCTGCGGCGCGCGCTGTTGCTCGCCGTCGGAGGTTCGAGTTCTCCCTCGGACATCTGTGTGTTGTCCGTAGCATAAGTTAGTTTAAGTAGTTTGTTGCCTAGGGACTGATAACAGTAGTTACGTCTCTTAGATTTACAAACACATTTGATCACCACGTCGCCGTGACGTAGAGGTTAACGCAATTGCCTAGTAAGCAGGAGACCCGGGTACGAATCCCGGTTGGGCACATATTTTCAAAACTGTGCGCATTGTTTTAGTCAATGCCCAATTTCGTACTTTGCTTTGTGTCTACTCTTACTATATTGTTAACAATCCGACATGGACTTATCATTGGTTAATTTAGTAATTTAATTTATGCTTAATTTATAGCAGGGGTGCAAGTGACGTAACAGATACACTAAGGCGGTCAACTTTTCTTCAAAACCCAGTGCAGGACATTTCAAGGATGTGTAAAGGAGGACTAAGATCACGTGACTCATTGTGTGAGTTATTCTGGAACTAGAGAAGAAATTTAGGCGAGCAGAATATGGCTCCTCATTTACTCATCTAACATGAATTACATTTTATTCTTAATTTTCAATCTTTCTTTACAGTCCACACATATTTTCTCATGCTCCTATTTTGAATTTTAGAGTATGACAATTTTTACATATTTTCCCCGTTACCTTTTTCCGATCACCTTCATTGCCTGTAATACTTTTATTTTTTCCAGCTCTTAGAGTATCGTGCTCCACGCATTTTGATAAGTATCTTACTCCGCCCAAAGAATTATGTTTTGCAATAACCTCGAATTAAATTTGATAAAAAGTCCTTTTTAAAACCATTTGAAGTACTCTGTTATAGAAGTTCTTTCGATGAAGTGCAGAGTTTAATTGTGCCTTAGCTAATACATGCAATGCTCACTCGCTGTAGTTGTTGAATTTTCAGTATTTCACCACCTTTTTATCCCTGAAGGAATTAAGATGAATGCTGGTACTGTATTTGCATGTCAGATTTTAAATACGTTTATACAGAAGTGACAATATTACATCCTGTTTGCCACCTTGAGCACGCAAAAATAGTCCATTATACACTTATTGAAACGTAGGTACTTAAGAATTTTGTAATAAGTCATCATATCACCAAATTCTATACCAGCTTAAAACAAAAACAACTTCCACTGCTAGCTAATTTGTCATTTTGAAATAGATGATTAGTATCTGTTTTTTTCTTCTTTTGTATTTAATGTAAGAAGACTTATTTACTCGTAGATGATGCATCGTGAAGTTAACTTTCAAGCAGTATGACATAGCATGCTGTACACAGATAATGTCGGCTTGTGCTCTTAGACCAATAATTTTAAAATTACTTTAATTCGGGACGTTTTTGCCATTTTGCGGGACGTTTTCAATAATTATCCCAATGTGGGACAAAAAGTCCAAATGCAGGACTGTCCCGCAGTTGGCCGCCCTATTGTACGCCAAGACTTTTGAATAGAGTTGGTTTAGTTCTAGATTTGTCAAGTTGCTACTCTGTTGACCTCAATTCAGAAAAGTCCCTGAATTCTATACTTTTTTTCAATGTTTCGGGAAGTTTCAATTCCAGTTTAATTAAACCGTTGTAAGCAGTTAGAGACCACTGTCAAGCTGTACACATTGTTGAATTTTATGAGTCACCAATGGCATACAAATTGGTACGTTTAGCTTCGAGTTTTATATTTTATGTAGATAAATTACAACTGATAACCGTATTTGTTATTGTGGTTTTTTATAATACAATTACTAGTCTTTTTGTAGCCCAGTTAAAACGTTTGACATAAAGATCAGTATGCGCTTCAGATGCCAATAAACTGAAGTGACAACAATACAGATAAAGTTCGTTAACACGTCACATGACTTACTACAAGTCGAGTGGGCTGAGGATTTCTAGCAACTCGGGGAGATAGGTTAAAAATTAGTATCAGGCGTCTCGTCGACCTCGAGTACGCTAGAGACGAAACACTCGCTTTAATTTCGAAAAATTGGACGAGGAATCAGTTGTGGCTTCTTTAAAGAAATGAAACCAAAATTCATCTGGACACTTTGAAGAAATCATACCAAGACCCGCCTGATTTAATTTAGGAACGTTATTCCAGACATCAGGTCTGCCTAACAAATGAATGACATTTAAATTAAACAACTGTTTAACTGGATCTTCATTATTTAAGAGTGTCATTTCTCTTGTACTTCTCTGATGATTCGTTCAAGGGAATATAATTGTCTTTCGAAGGTGACATTTTTCTACAAGCAAACAAGATCAGCTAAAAATCTGCTTAAGAGAAACCTGACAAATTCGAAAGTAAGAAGATGAATCGATACCTTGCTTCTGTATAAGATGATGGGAACTGGAGAAATAAACGAACAAAGACGTACGTGACAATGTTAAGATTACTGAACATCACACCACAAACACCGCGAGAAGTAGCGAAACGCTATATCCATGTCATGAGACAAGCATTTTTGACAATACAATTCTCGTAGTTTTGCTGTGGGCAACACCACAATAACTCCAAGATTGTGTTGGCTGGAAATGATCCAGGCCAGTTGGTTATTTTAGAACACTGGGAGCAGAAGACGGTAGATCAGAGATGCCGAAGGAAACTCGTTAACACAGCGCTTCGTTTTCAGGATCTGTAACCAATAGGTAACGATTACCAATAAGCATTAACGAGCATTCTGCTTCATCTGTGATAGTTATATGCTGTTGCTGTCTCAGTCATAGTAGCCAAAAATACTGATAAAAATATAAAGAATAATAAAAAGAGAAAAGAAGTAGACAGCGGAAAAAGAATGTTTTCAATTGCTTAATACTGAACAGTCAGCATCCATTTTTATCAGCATTATGTACGTGTACATACAAGTTTGCACATGCTGGTGATGTAGGCTCTCCATGTTTATTCTTTAATATACATTTAAACTATATTTTAGTTTGGATTATCTAATGAACGGCAGGTTTCCCTGTAAAGTCAGGTAAAAGGTCACATAGTTTTGTTCCGCAATAAGTGTCCTTAACGCCGGAGTAACAAAACGTGCATTCAGAAAGGTTTTTCACCTGCATTGGCATTGTCCTACGGCAAAGTAGTGAAGAAGAACTATCCGCTTCGGCTAGCCTTGCTGCTTCTGCAACTCCAAACAATTGAATTGTACTGAGATGCTAATTTCTTTTTCGCTCTTTTCTTCTCCCTCTATTCTTTTCATCTCAGGGACGTTAACTACATCTACATCGGCAGGTAGAAGGTGGATACAATGGCTCGCAAAGAAAACACTTTTACTGCAATGCAAGAAGTTTCGATCGTCATGGTGACGTCGGTAATTCGCATATTTTACGAAACATTTTGTTTTCCAGCACAATGATATAATTTCAACCACCATAAAAAATAAAAGGACTGATATCCAGCGTTACCGGTGATAAGATCTACAAGAATGACAACGATGGGAAATAAGTTTACACGTTATGAATGAAGCTATAGAGATAACGTTAAAATTAAAACGTGTAAAACACAATGATGTCAGATAATCTGAGAGAGCCGTAATTCACTGTCGAGCACTCAGAGGAAACGCTACTGGAAACGGATATGAGGGACAGGAATCAGTCGTATTAAGACTAACATTTGTGGAACGCAATGGAGAAATCAGTTGGTCAATCGTGTACGAAATACTGCACTCGCAACACTTTACTGTTGCGGACGGCTATAGCGAAAACATGTCCGAAATTCCTGCATGGAACTCTCAACGAATTTTCGGTCAATGCCACTTAGAGTTGCTGCATTTCGCTTATCGAAAGGAGGCCAGACAAGATATGAGAAGTTATCTTGAGACCTTTATGACCTCAGTACTACATTCCTGAAAAAAAAAAAAAAAACATAAATTCGTCGACCCAGCAGAGGGAATTTTGATACACATTCTTGAGGCCGCGGTGGAGTAGCCGAGCGGTCTAAAGCGTCTCGCTGCGGAGCCCGCCGTTCTCCCTGGGGCATGGGTGTGTGTGTTGTCCTTAGGTTAGTTTAGCTTAGTTTCCGTAGTTTGTAAGCTACGGACTGATGACCACGCAGTTTGGTCCGATAGAATTACAAACATTTCAACATTCTTGAGTTTGTATACAACACACGATCACACAGGCAGAGCCGTATGCACGTGAGTACAGTCACCAGAGCGTCCGCAATGTTGGCGTTAGTATCGTGTATACCCTCCTTTTGCAGCAATGCAAGCTGTAATTCTTTCATGGAAACGATCTCAGAGGTTCAGAATGTGGTAATGTGGAATGGCTTGGAATGCAATTTCCACCTGTTGCCTCAATTGGGCCAGATTTCGTGGCGCTCAGGCAGACCGCCCAACATGACGTTTCATGCGGTCCCAAACATGCTCAATGGGGGAGAGATCTGGGGATCGTGCTGGCCGGGGTAGTTGACGTAACCTCTGAAGAGCACGTTGGGTGGTACGGGATACATGTGGATCTGTGTTGTTCTGTTAGAAAAGCATATCACCTTCTTGGTGCTTGAACAGCAAGACGGGTTAAATGATGGGTTCAGTGTACTGTGCATTGTTCAATGTTCTCTAGACGATCACTAGAGGAGAACGGCGAGTGTCGCCCCCCTCACAATAATGCACGATCATGTGTGCCGTTAGTGTCCTCCGCTCACGCCCCAACATCCTTCATCCAGCCTCCAATGGTGTGTCATGGTAGGCGCTTATAAAGGGACGAACGTAGACGTGTCGTCTTCAGTTATGACAGTCGTCTCTGCCTCGGTGCCAATAATGGTCGTGCGCGTGTGTGGTGTCCGTGCAGGGGAGTGCGGAATCTGGAGTGAACGCGACAGAGGCAAACGGGTCCGACACCTGGCATCATGCTGTGGGGAGCCATATCATGTACTGGCCATTCTCCTCTGGTGTTCGTTATGGGAAAATTGAACAGTAAACGGTACATTGAAACCATCATTCAACCCTTCTTGCCACCGTTCATGCACCAACAAGGCGATATGGTTTTCCAACATGATAATGCACGTCCACACGTATCCCGTACACCCCAACGTGCCCTTCTAGGTGTACGTCAACCCTACCCATTATTATCCCCAGATCTGTCCCCCATTGAGCATGTCTGGGACCGGATGAAACGTCATCTTGGCGCGATCTACACGACCGGCACGAGATCTGGTCCAATTGAGGCATTAGATGGAAATTGCATGGCAGGCCATACCGTAAGACTCCATTCGGCACCTCTACGTTCGTCTTCATGAGAAGTTGCACCCTGCATTGCTACAAAAGGAGGGTATACACGATACTAGCGTCGACGTTGTGTACGCTTTTGTGACTACTTACGTACGTATGGTTCTGACTGCATGATCGTGTGTTGTGTACATCCTCAAGTATGTGTCAAGAACGTTTTGCTCTGCTGGGTTGACGAATACATGCTGTTCTTTTTTCATTTTCCATGTAACTTCAGGATGCTTAGACGAATTCAGATTAGTGTGTCAGTCTTTCAAATGTAAGCTCTGAGATGTAGCACAGGTCTCTAATGACATTTTTACAGATATCTTTGAAGATGTTGTGCAGATGAGATACTGAGTAGATTTTTAAAATAGCATCGACCATCTTCCTCATCTACGTCAAGGATTTGGCCATTCGGTGCGGAAGGATCCTTCAAATCCGAAGAAGGCATCTCTTTATTTGTGTTCCTAGCTTTAGCGATTCTTCCATCTGGCATAAAGACTATGTTGTTTCCATCTCAGCTGATATTGCTATATTGTGGTAATTATGTAATGCATATTCAGTTCATATCGGATGTCATCAACAGTCATGATGTTCACTCGCATAGCTCACAAATTCTCTCTTCTTCAAATAAACAATACTGTCTCTAAAGCCTGACATCCAACAAACAGTCAATCTTTGTAACGCATTCTCATTTAGGAAGAACGAAGATCGTAGCATATTTTTTGCGGAAATTTGAATAGCACTTATCTTTAATATTTCTACCATCACATGAACTGTCAACTTCTAGGTTCTTAAAATAGAAGCAACAAGTTTCTTCAGAGATATGGAGGCACTGTTATATGTTCAGTGCGATCTTTGTTCGCCTCAAGAAAGCCCGAAATTTTCAACTTACCCATAAGCGTCCTCGGGCATGGGTGTGTTTGTTGTCCTTAGGTTAGTTTAACGTAGTTTAAGTAGTTTGTAAGCGTAGGGAGTAATAACCAAGCAGTTAAGTCCCATAGATTTACAAACATTTTTCAACTTACCCACAAACACTAAAATAGTGCCCTTGCATTCATTACTCATAGTATATTGGCGAATCCTGTAAAATTTCGTGCCCGGTGTGAATCAACGCTGAAGAAACTATCATTCATGGCCTTTCTCTTAAATACACTGATCAGCCGTAACATAATGTTCACGGCACTGGTGAAAACAAGGGATCAGTTGAGATATCTAGGTACTGAAGTATTGTCATCGGCAGAATGAACTGAAATGGTTCGACGTCTTTTTGTCGGTTATACGGGGTGGAGACAACATTACGGCAACCGCGATAGCAGTAATAACAGAATGTTGCTGGAGAGGGTTTGATGTTGACTTGTGTTTAACAAACGAATTACACAAAGATTTGGGTTCAGAT
The DNA here is from genome assembly GCA_026315105.1 of Locusta migratoria. Lineage (NCBI taxonomy): Eukaryota > Metazoa > Arthropoda > Insecta > Orthoptera > Acrididae > Locusta > Locusta migratoria. Next base: position 195,619,022 of record CM048751.1, read on the forward strand.
AGTGTAGTGAGCAGGTAGTGCAATGTAGCAACTAGGTGGCTTAGTCGAAGCTATTGTATGGAGAAGCATAGAAAGGTTTGAAGCGAGAAACACACAGAGGTAGGTGACTGCAGCTACTTTTGTGTCCCAAAATGTAATTTACAGGATCTGGACGCGATTTCAGATAGCAGGAACCGCTGAAAGAAGGCAAGGCCAAGATCGTCCATGTGCAACATCAGCAAGAGATGACCGTTATCTCGGTTAACAACCTGTCGAGGCAGGAGGCTGAATGCAACTCAGATGCAACGCACCCTCTGGCAGCAACAGGACGAGCAATATCAACACAAACAGTCCGAAATCGTCTTCGAAAATGTTTCCTCTACGGACGGACGCCTATGGCGTGTGTCCTATCAAAACCACGTCACCATTTAGCCCGCAGAAACTGGGTGCAAGAACATCAGGATTGAAGTCTTAACGAATGGCGCCGAGTTCTGTTCACAGATGAGTCAAGATTTTGTGTTCTGCCGGACAATGGTCGTTCTCTCGTTTGGAGAGAGTATCTAACTCCGAACAGTCCTGCTTATGAGCAGGGAACACCACATCATGGTGGTTGACGAATGGTCCGGTGAGGAGTCAGTACTGGCAACCGTGTGGACCTCTATGTAGGTGAGAATGGCGCTTTGGCTGCTCAGAGGTAGAGAGTCGAGATCGTACGACCTTTTATTGTGCCCTACGGTGGTGATATATGAGACGGGTTCCTTCTGGCGGACGATTACGATCGACCCCACAGAGCTGCTCTGGTTCAAAATGTTCAAATGTCTGTAAAGTTATGAGACCTAGCTGCAGTGGTCGTCTGTCCCTAAACTTATAGACTAGGAAGGAAGGAAGCTTGGAGTTTAACTTCTCGTCAACAGCTTGGTCATTAGAGACAGAGCTTACGCTCGGAATGTGGAAGGAAATCGGCTGTGCCATTTCAAAGGAACAATCCCGGCATATGCCTGGAGAGATTTAGGGAAATGACGGAACACCTAGCCGGCCGCGGTGGCCGAGGGGACTGAGGCGCTCCAGTCACGGTCTGCACGGCCACTACGGTCGGGGGTTCGAATCCCCCCATCGGGCATGGATATTTGTGCCGTCGTTAATCTTAGTTAGTTCATAAGTAGTTTGTTAGTTTAGGGACTGATGACCCCGTAGTTAAGTCCCTTAAGCTATACAAACATTTGAAACATTTTTGAAACGGAACACCTAAATCTGGATGGCCGAAGATGGATATGAACCAAAATTCTTCCGAATGCGAGTGCAATGTGTTACCACTGCGCCACCTCGCTCAGTAAACTTACAGACTATTTTAAATTATCCTAAGAACAACAGACATACCCATGGCCGAGGGAGCACTCGAATCTCCGACGGCGAACAGTTGCGCGCACCGCAGCAAGATGCCTTAGCACGCACTGCTATTCCGCTGCGGTTCTGCAATGATGGACAACGTGCTTGAAGCTAAGGGAATTAAACGAATGCAGTAGCCAGCTTGTTCACCGGACTTAACCCAATTGAGCATGCCTGGGATGCACTTGGCAGACGCATTGCAGCCAGACCAGCATCTCCTACGCCGGTTGCAGAGCTGGATATTGTACTCAAGGAAGAATGGCCAAATATCCCTCAAGAGCTGATTGATAACCTGTCCATGCCATGCAGGTGTGCAACTGTACTGGTCGTCCGAGGTGATCATACACCATGTTAGAGGGCAACGAGAATGACTTTTTCGCTATTTTGGTAGCCCCATGGTGCCTCACTCCACGTAAACGCCATGTAAACAATTACATCCATACTCCGCAAGCCATCCGATGGTGTGTGGCGGAGGGTATCTTGGGTACCACTATCTGTTCTCCCTCCTATTCCAGTCATGTTTTGTTCGCGGAAAGAAAGATTGTCGGTATACCTCTGTGTGGGCTCTAATCTCTCTGATTTTATCCTCATGATCTCTTTGCGAAATATACGTAGGAGGGAGCAATATACTGCTGGACTCCTCGGTAAACGTATGTTCTCGAAACTTCGACAAAATCCCGTACCGAGCGACAAAGCGTCTCTCCTGCAGTCTTCCACTGGAGTTTATCGATCATCTCCGTAACGCTTTCACCAGTACTAAATGATCCTGTAACGAAGCGCGCTGCTCTCCGTTGGATCTTCACTACCTCCTCTATCAATCCACACCGGTGAGCAGTATTCAAGCTGTGGGCGAACAAATGTACTGTAACCTACTTCCTTTGTTTCCGGACTGCATTTTCTTAGGATTCTTCCAATGAATCTCAGTCTGGCATCTGCTTTACCGACGATTGATTTTATATGGTTGTTCCATTTTAAATCACTCCTAATGCCTACTCCCAGATAATTTATGGAATTAACTGCTTTCAGTTGCTGACCTGCTATATTGTAGCTAAATGATAAAGGATCTTCCTTTCTATGCATTCGCAGCACCTTACACTTGTCTACATTGAGATTCAATTGCCATTCCCTGCACCATGCTTCTATTCGATGCTTTTCAATAGAATTTTCCATTGTTACAATCTCTCTATATACTAGAGCATCGTCCGCAAAAAATAAAGAGTTGACACAGCAAAATATCGTACCGTGTCACATACAAATTACAATTTTAACCAATATATAAATAAAATACGTTACCATATGTATCTTGTGTTTGGTATCTCATCTGATCCGCTAATAGTTTTGAGCAGTGTAGTTGCTGCTAGTTTAAAAACCCACAAATTAACAGCTTCTGTGACGAATAAAATACTAAAGGAATTAAGTACTAGGCACGTTTCTTCAAACAATGTCCTTCGACCTTCATTCTTCGTAAAAGAGAATGAGTTATAGTGGTTAACTATTTGGTGGATGTCAGGCTTTACAAACGTAGTAGTTGGAGAAGAGGGAAACTGGGATCCAGGCAAGTGAACATCATTGCATTTTCGTGAATTTCTTCATGGAAGACTAGGAAAAATCAATATTCTCGTTCAGAAATCCAGCAGTGCCCGCTCCTAACGCAAGCTCAAATTTTCAACCACAGTACTGTCTATCTTGGTCTTTTTCGTGAAGTTTTGAAACTTATCTTATAAGTACAACATAATGAAGAATTTGTAAAAATGTTAGTCTTAAATATCTTAAATGTACTAATATTTTAATTTGTCTTTAATAATTACTGAAGAAGCTTCAGTGATTATGTTTGCATTTAAGATAAATATTTAAGAAATTGATCGATAATTTGATTTGTTTAAAAATATTAACCTAGAAAATTTTGCAGTAATTGTCTGCAGTTTAAGATCTGTGGGATTGACATTTTGAATGGTTTTTCCATTGGTCACGTGATTTGTGGAGTTGTGAGGTTTTTTTTTTAAAGGCGGCAGTGTGCCGCTGGGAACTTTACTTACGCGCGGAATCGTTTATTCCACGCAAGAAATAAGTGTTTTGTGGAGTCAACGGTTCAACAAATCACGTAACCAGACTTATAGACAATTTTATTATCCAAAACTGTGTAGCGAAAATCTCAGAACTGTAATAAATGTGAACATTGTGAAAAGTATTTGTGTTGTTGCGTGTTTCATTTTCACTGAAACTCATAGGCCAATAAAACAATGGGCATAGAAGCAACGTGAACAACCGCCACCTTGAATAGGCGAGCCATTAGTAGAGTATTCTTATTTTGGTTGTACACATGCCCTAAGTTGGGTTAGTAGCCATAAGCAAAACAAGCTGAAGCTACTACTCGGTGCGTTGCAAACTTATAACTGAAAATTCCCTTCTCTATTAACAAAGCGCGTAAGCAAACTTTCAAGCGTAGTATTTCAGTCAACAAGTACGAGTTGCATCCAGTTTTTTTTTCTTTTTTTAAAATGGAAAAGTACTATGACTGGAACAGGGAATTGTATGTATGTTTCATACATCTAGAAAAGGCTTATTACCGTGTCCCTAGGAGGAAGCTACTGTCAGTTCTAAAAGATTATGGTATAGGAGGCAATCTTCTGGAGACAATTAAAGGGCTTTACGTAGACAGTCAGGCAGCAGTAAGAGTAGATGGCAAATTAAGTTCATGGTTCAGGGTAGTTTCAGGGGTAAGGCAAGGCTGTAACATGTCACTACTGTTGTTCATACTAGTCATGGATCATATGTTAAAAACAGTACATTGGCAGGGCGAGATTAAAATAGGTGAAAACAAAATAAGCAGTCTCGCATATGCGGATGACTTAGTTGTAATGGCCGATTCAAAAAAATGTTCAAATGTTTGTTAAGCTTAACGGACTTAACTACGGGGTCATCAGTCCCTAAACTTACAAGTTATGAACTACCTACAACTAAGGACGGCACAAATATCCATGCCCGAGGGGGGACTGTAACCCCCGACCGTAGTGGCCATGCAGACCGTGACTGAAGCGCCTCAGTCCCCTCGGAATGGCCGATTCAAAAAAAGTTCAAATGTTTGTACAGCTTATGGGACTTAACTACGGGGTTATCAGTCCCTAAACTTACAAACTACTTATGAACTACTTACGAACTAGGACGGCACAAATATCCATGCCAGAGGTGGGATTCGAACCCCCGACCGTAGTGGCCGTGCAGACCGTGACTGGAGCGCCTTAGTCCCCTCGGCCACCGCGGCCGGCTGGCCGATTCAATTGAAAGGTTGCAAACTAATATTTCAGAGCTCGATCAGAGGTGCAAGGATTATGATATGAAGATCAGCATCTCCAAAACGAAAGTAATGTCTGTGGGAAAGAGATTTAAACAGATTGAGTGCCAAATAGGAGGAACAAAGTTAGAACAGGTAGACAGTTTCAAGTACCTGGGATGTATTTTCTCACAGGATGGCAACATAGTGAAAGAACTGGAATCGAGGTGCAGCAAAGCTAATGCAGTGAGTGCTCAGCTAAGATCTACTCTCTTCTGCAAGAAGGAAGTAAGTACCAAGGCTAAGTTAGCGGTGCAGCGATCTATCTTTCGACCAACTTTGTTGTATGGGAGTGAAAGTTGGTCGGATACAGGTTACCTTTTTCATAAGGCAGAGGTTACAGATATGAAAGTAGCAAGAATGATTGCAGGCACTAATAGATGGGAACAATGGCAGGAGGGTTTCCATAATGAGGAAATCAAGGAAAAACTGGGAATAAACACCATATATGAAGCAGTTAGAGCAAACAGACTGAGATGGTGGGGTCATGTTACACGCATGGGAGAAGCAAGGTTACCTAAGAGACTCATGAGCTCAGCAGCGGAGGGTAAGAGGACTCGAGGTAGACCAAGAAGAAAGTACTTAGATTCGGTGCAGAATGATTTTGAAGTAAAAGGTATAACATCAGAACAGGCATCATTGTTAGCATTGAATAGGGGATCATGGAGGAATTTTATTAGAGGTACTATGCTCCAGACTGAATGCTGAAAGGCATAATCAGTCTCTAATGATGATGATGAAGAAAACAGACGACGTAGTTACACGAAAAACTTGATTAGCAACAAGTACAGCAATGTTAAAGTTCTTTTCGGCATAGTCACCGATAGACCTGAAACACTTTTCTTATTGTTTCGTCAACTTTGGGATGGGATTTTTGGGGTGTTTGTACATCTATCGGACTCAACTACTAGGTTATTAGTCCGTACCTTACAAACTACTAAAATTAAGGTAAACTAAGCTAGGAACAACACACACATCCATGCCCAAGGGAGGATTCGAACTCCTTACCCGGGAGGCCGCGCGATCCGTAATGTGGCGCTCCAGACCGCATGGTTACTCCCGTGCGGCATCAGCTTTGGTATTCCAAAGTCCTAGAAGACTGCCGGCATTTCTTGAGGTGCAAGAAAAGATGGAATTCTTACTGCAGGTTTTGTGCTGCTCCCTAAGGGGGGTAGGACATAAAGAGGGCAGACTTGAAGCAGGAGAGGCACGACACGACATTTTAATTTACACTGTCTGTACTTTTACAAATAAATCCACAAAACCTTGTCAGCATAATCGGGAAGGATGCAGGATTCACATTCACAGCAGTCGCAAAATAATTTTTATTCACATTTGAAAATTCATCATTTTTTAACTTACTGTTGGCTGCATTTGTTGTTATAGGAACACTTTTCTTCAAATGTAAGAGAGATTCTTCGATCAATTTTACACAGCTTACAACCCATAGTAACACGTGTTTGAAACTCTAGAATTTATTTAATTTATAAAAAAATGAATGAGCTGCTACCTTTTAAATTTTACTTTCAGAAAAAACTCAAATGTTATTGTAAAAAAACCTAATTTTGGCCACACTTTTCAATATATTTGCAAAATTTTAGAGTTTCATACACCTGTAAGTATTGTTTGTAGCCGGTCGCGGTGGCCAAGCGGTCTGCGGTGCACTAGTCACGTTCTGCACGGCCACTACGTTCGGGGGTTCGAATGCCCCCTCGGGCATGGATATCTGTGCCATGATTAGTATTAGCTAGTTCGTAAATAGTTTGTAAGTGTAGGGACTGAAACCCCGTAGTTAAGTCCCATAAGCTCTACACACATTTGAACATTTATTGTTTGTATGTTGTGCAAAATTCATTGAAGAATCTCTCTTACTTGTGAAGAAAAGTGTACCTATAGCACCAAATGCAGCCAATAGTAAGTGAAAAAAATGATGACTTTTCTCATGCAAATAAAAATTATTTTTTTATGTTTTAGAACTTCCACAGCTATGAGTGTAAATCCTGAATCCTTCCCGATAATGCTCACAAAGTTTTGTGAATTTATTTGTAAAAGTATAGACAGTGTAAATTAAAATGTCCTGTTGTGCCTCTCCCGCTTCAAGTAGGCCCGCTTAATGTCCTACCCCCCCCCCCCCCCCCCCCCAGCTCACAGCCACTACTCGCGTGGCTCGTGTCACAGAGTAACATATACAGACGAGCAGACCCCCCCCCCCCTAAACCACTGTCCTACGCTCCCCTCGTAGTTCTGTAAGATGCTAGCAGGTGTCAGGCCGTTCCCTGGGTTAGGCTGCCTCTCGCACGTCAGAGGGTAGCGTGGAGGAGAGGCTGAGAGGAGAGCTCGTGCCGCCTGCCACGAGGCCACGGCTGTGTCCGGCTTGCTGGCGTTTGAGGGGAGCTGGTGGTGGGGGCAGCCGCTACCTGCCGCCTGCTCTGGCCAGTTTAAAGGGCTGCTTCTTACCTCAGCGCCATCATGGGACATCTTACGGAACTGCTGGAAACGCTCCCTCTCCGCACCCCTGAGCGTAGGACCGGGCCCTTACGGAGGTTCCCCGTCTGCATATATGTCTGTGCTCGTGTACTTGAGAGACGAGATCCTCGCGAGTAATGTGGACGCAGGTGAGGCAGGCCCCGAGGGCTCGCCGCCAAACAGGCTTTAGAGCCGCCCGAGCATGTGGCTCGTCTGGCTCCGGCCGTTGTCGCCAGGCACGAGTGCCAGGCAGACAAGTTTGAAAAGTCTCACGACAGACGAGTAGAACGAGCACAAGTTTCACAATCCAGCATACAGTGCTGATCTTCCTCCCAGCGACTTCCACCTTTTCTTGCACCTCAAGAAATTCCTGCCTTCGGCCAGCGTTTTCACAACGATGAAGAGCTGAAGCAGACTGTTATTCGTTAGTTCCATTTAGAAGGGGCAGACTTCTACGAAACAGAAATACAAAAGTTCGCCTCATATGCCTCGGTTCTTTTGGTCGTTATGTCGAAAAATCTTACATCTTATAAAACAGGCTGTATGTGTGTATGTATGTATGTTCCACAACTCCTCCTAAACTACTAGACCGATTTCAACCAAACTTTGTACACATGTTCCTTAATATCAGGCAACAGTCGCTGTCGGGGTAAGTATCACCTACGGTACATACGCAAGGAGATATGACGTCATAAACAATGATATGCGCGAAAAACCGCTGTGTCAAACGACAATGCTGCACATTTCCTCCTAAACCACTGGATCGATTTCAACCAAATTGGGTACACACATTCCTTATGTAAGACACCAATTGCTGTAGGAGTACGAACCACATAAGACATTTGTTCAGGAGATATAACATCATAAACTATAAGAATAGCAAGAAACTGCCACATAATGGGATGAAACTTTATGAATACACTACATGAGAATGAGAGTACTTAGTGACATGAAACAAACTTTAAACATAATTTCAAAACATTATTAAACTTTTTCTCGCTGAAACCATAGCAAAATGATGAAAGGAAAAATGTTTCTCGCTTACTACTTTTCCGCTGTCTATAAAGTAAAACTACAGCATTTGGTATGACGTTGCAATTTATTGTACACTCCAAATTTGAGCCACAGAAAATTTTACAGACAGTATACATATGAACAGATGAATGTACCTCCGAAATTGTACCACAGTACGAAATCAAATGTTCAAATGTTTGTTAAGCTTATGGGACTTAACTACGGGGTCATCAGTCCCTAAACTTACAAACTACTTATGAACTACTTACGAACTAGGACGTCACAAATATCCATGCCCGAGGGGGGATTCGAACCCCCGACCGTAGTGGCCGTGCTGACCGTGACTGGAGCGCCTCAGTCACCTCGGCCACCGCACCACAGTACGACACGTAGTTCATGAGATATGAGGACGTAAAGAGTAACGTTCATGGAAAACCGCCACATCAAGCGTCACGTTTTAATCTGTTACTTCTTTACTACTAACCGTATTCGAAACGGATTTTACCGATATACAGCACTTACACATATCAATATAGTCTCGCAAAATTATACAACTGTGCAACATATCCATACTAATAATAAATCTGTAAATGTAGGCCTGTCGCTGTTCGCTTCAACCTTCAAATTACGGGGCGAATTATCATGCGTGTTTCACAAGAAACATGAGCGGAGATTGATTCAGGAACTAGGCATGATTTCATAAAAATAGAATCACGAAGTGTTTTCGTAGACCGTCGTGTCTATCTGTTCATCTATTAGAAACCATTTCTCCAAAACTATTTCACGAATTCGCATGAGTTTCCACAGGTAACGTCAGCGTACCTTGGGACAACATAGAGACTTAGTTTCATAAAAATCGCATCACGGAAAGAAGAACATCACAGTTTAATGTTTTTCATCGACAACCGTCGTGGTTATCTTTATCTTTCATCTCCAAAACTAATAGATGAATTTTCAGGACTTTTTCATTCATGGGGGTACCACAGATAAATAGAGAATGTCCTGGGGTAACATACAGGCTTCATTTTATCAAAATCAGATCAGGAAAGTAAAAGATATCATAATGTGAAGTTTTAGGTCTATTTCATGCTTGGAAAGAATGGCGTAATGCAGCAAAGAATCAATAGATAGCGCTGCTGGTATTCGTGTGAAGTTCGGGGCAGCGATCGAATTATTACCCTTTGAAAATACTACTTACTCTTTGACTTTTCAAATTTACCATATTTCTGAAAATCGTTTTCTTGGTTGCCATGTCCTGTGAAATGATTCAATGCATTGAATATCAAACTGATACAATCCTAGCCGTATTTAATCCATATATTTACATACTGATGTCACAGTCTAACGTATATGTACAACTGCTGTGGAAGTTGAAGTCTCACGCATGGAGCGACAATAGCGCATCTAACGGAAAAAGAGAGAATTGTAAGAATAATTATTGTTTTCAGTGATATTTCTACTTCATTATCGAAATACTTATTACTTATTATATTTCAGCATTCCATGCTTCAGCCCATTGTCCAGAGAGATGAATGATCATGAAACAAACGTTTTAAATGGCAAATATAACTGACGTTAACTACATCAAATTCATGAAGATATGCCTATTTCTAACACGTTTCCCAAACGTATTGAAAAAACCAACAAACATTTCCATGCGGTTTTCACAGGAAATTTAAGCTAAGATTGGGGCAACATATAGGCATGATTTCATCGAAATCAGATCACGGATAAAAGATACATCGCAATCTCAAGTGTTTTCAGTAGCCGGCCGCGGTGGCCGAGGTGACTGAGGCGCTCCAGTCACGGTCAGCACGGCCACTACAGCCGGGGGTTCGAATCCCCCCCCTCGTGCATGAATATTTGTGCTGTCCTAGTTCGTAAGTAGTTCATAAGTAGTTTGTAAGTTTAGGGACTGATGACTCCGTAGTTAAGTCCCATAAGCTTAACAAACATTTGAATTTGTTTTCAGTAACTGTCTGCTCATCTATTAGAAATACCTAATCTCCTAAACTACTTCACGGACTTGCATGGAGCAACTTCGTTTCATAAAAGTGGAATCACGGAAATTGTTTTAGATGTAGGTTATGCTTGAAGTATGGATTGCGTAGTACAGCAAACAAGCAATAGAGGCGCTGTAGTGCATTAAAGAACTAATAAACACCGCTGCTGCATAATGAGTATGGGGTAGTACAACCTGTGGTACAACAAGGGAACTTCTGTGACAGAATTAAGCGATCGTTTATCTACGATTACTGACAAACACTGAACATAGTGTTACTGAGTTCGCTTTGTATATTAAATACTTAACAATACTTCTTTGCTTATTTTTGGCATGTTTCACCTTTTGTATCAAGAGCTTTATGAAGATACATCGTTCGGACAATGACTTTCACTTATATTTGACATATTTATGAAGATATCGTTTCGGACAATGACTTTTACTTACATTTGACATGTTGGCTAGGACAACTGAGTTTATTGACAGAGCGATCCAACAAGGATTCTATTTTGACTGCCTGAAGTCCGGAACCCTAAAAAGCCATGATACACACAGGCTCTCCTTCAACAACCGCAGCTAAGCACGGGCATATAAACTAGTAGCCAATAAAATACTTAACATGTGGCCAATAAAATTTTTCATGTAACTATGTTATCTTTCTTTAAAAAAAATAAAAAATAAATAGGTAAACTTATCTTCTGGATGCGTCTCGTATATTGAAGATTCCCAGATTGGACAATTAATTCCATACTACAGAATATACGTTTCGTGAAATGAGACCTGATAAGGATTTTAGGTGTTCAGCTTCTGTAAACGAACTGTGTGCCGGCAATTTAGGCGATTACTGTGCAGATAATTAGAACTGTTTAATGGCAAGTCCATAGCAATCACAGCTAAATCTGATTAAAGACGAGTCGCGGATTACGTGCGCAGTGAGTTAAAAATATTAAATTGCTCACGTATAAGTCACTAGCATCGCGTCCCGATTTCGTCCGGGTAACAGACCGCATATTATAATAACATTTTTCTTTCGTAATATCGTATCAGATTTTTCACATGTACGATAAAGTTCAGAATATACAGTGATCCTCGCAGATATGCAAATATTTTAATACGCTATTCAATCGCGCAAGTATCGTATTTTAAAATAATAAAAGCATTTTAACATGTTCGGTAAATTTCGTAAGTCACAGAATGTACAGCTTTTCCAAACAGTATTTACTGCTCTATTTCGCGGACATTTGCTTGCCACACTCACGCACTCTGCCACGCACTTTAATGAATTACTCACCTAAACCTTCCTCAGAATAACACCATCCGGTGGTGAAAACCGTATGATAATCCGTTCAGTAGTTTCTGAGTTTATCAAAGACAGACAAACAAACAGACTCAGCGTGAGGACTTCGTTATATACTATGTACTAGCTTAAAGCCACGGTCCCTCTCGCTTGTTGGTAGAGTATGCAGAGTGGCTCACTTTTATAGTGTGCTGTGAGGCTGGTTTTTAAGAAAGAAGTAACATACAATATATTCTATAGCAACAAACATTTTAATCAACATTAAAATGGAAAAATAAAGATATACCTTACAGCCTTTGTTGTATTATCTGAACACGTATGTTGAGAGTAGTGTCCAAATTGATTTTTATTATTTTGGGGTATTGTGTTATATATGTAGAGTTTTTGTCTTTACGATCCTTGAGCAAGCGACGAACAATTGAGCGCGCGAAAAACATGAAGGCTGTAAATGAATTCATATGACCTTTAATGAGTGTCCTTGTCCTTTGTTAATTCAGACGTTGCTGCCTATATTTCAGTCTGCAGTCAAAACTACACATCGCAAACGTTGTTGACCGAATGAATTGAAATTTTGATGCACATTTTCATTGCAAGACGATCGTGGTTTTGTATGTATCCTTTTTCTAAAATACGCTTGCGAAACATGTTGCGAATAGGTATAACTTGATGAATACATCGTAGCTTACATCGTAAAATCAGCGATATTCGCCACTTTTCACATTTATTTCAGGATCACTCATATATGTTGACAGAAGCTTGAAAGAAAAACCTCCGCTAGGGGCGCTACCGTCGCTCCACGTGTCCGCCGTAAACTTTCATTAACTGTGTCTGTCGCGGCTGTAGTATACGCTAGACTGTGATATTGGTGCAAAAATATGGATTAAACGCACTCAGGATTGTATAACCATTGTACTCAATGCGTTGCATATTTCGTAGAACAAAGCAACCAATAACACCATTTTTCAGAGATGTGTTTCAGTTGGAAAGTGAGAGAGTAAATTTAATTTTTCAAAGAGTTCCGTATTTCGCATTATACTCTTCAAATCACTAAATATCTAACCGATCGTTATAAAACCGTGACTAAAACCTTCGCCGGGTATCAACAGGCATTGTTTCTAACATCGTACGGTTTACTCCTTGCACACGTGAGACCGTCCTATGTTCCTTGTTTACACCACGGAATATTGCCGAGAGGTGGAGTTGGAATCACACCATACACGCAGAACGTACAGGATGGATACAGTACACAGCCTCAAAGTGTACCAGTCGCGTCTGAGGAGTGCCACTTGTGCCGTGTTTTAGTTACAATGGAACCGCACAGTAACGAAGAGCATGCGGGTATGCATTTCATGTACGGTAGGCTAATGGCAATGCACGGGAGGCTGCACGCTTGTACCGAGAAACATATCCTCATAAATTTACAAGAGTCTATCAGCGCTTGAGAGAACATGGAGGTTTTGCACATGGCTGAGCAGGAGATTTGCCTGCTTGCATTACGCCTGAGATTTAGGATATGGTGGTAGAAGCAGTACAGCTCTCTCCAGGTTATATTAGATTAATACTTGTTCCATAGATCATATACACGACATGTCGTAATGATGTGGAACGTGTCAGTTTAGGAACTGTCTATACATGACAATATTTTAAGTATCTTTTTTTATTTTAATTTTTTTAAAGTTTTATCTAAAAATTCACCTATAGTGTAGAATGAGTTGCCATTCAGAAACGCCTTTAATTTCTTTTTAAATACTAGTTGGTTATCTGTCAGTCTTTTGATGCTACTTGGTAAGTGACCGAAGACTTTTGTGGCAGCATAATTGACCCTTTTTTGTGCCAGAGTTAGATTTAACCTAGAATCGTGAATATCACCCTTTCTCCTAGTGTTGTAGCTATGCACACTGGTATTACTTTTGAATTGGGTCGTATTGTTAATAACAAATTTCATGAGTGAATATATACATATTGTGAAGCTACTGTGAAGATCCCTAAATATATGTCTGCAGGATGATCTTGGGTGGGCTCCAGCAATTATTATGATTACACGATTTTGTGCAATGAATACTTTTTTATGGGTTCCGTTTTATACCTAATTTTGTCAAATCTATGGCGTCGAATATACTACAATCAGCTTTTATGGCTTTCCTGTCTGTCTGAAATGCGATAATTACGTATCGAGCGGTTTCGAGACCCGACTTGCTCTTTACTTTCCACGAATTCCGGCGCGATGGATTCAGTTAGTTCACAGTGGCAGAATGCCAAATTCAGCCTTAGATCATTTCTTATGATTTTGATTAATGGTATTTTCTCTTTTTCAGACTTGAATTTCAGGTATAATCAGTAAATATTATCAACCACTATTTTCGACTTAGTGTCGACAGCATCTGCGATAATGCTATTTGCATCATGTGCGCTACAAACCAACACATGTTCGTGTTCAGCGTTTAAAATAATCTTCCTATAATCCTCAGCGAAACAGAGTGCCACGCTCAGTGGAATGAAGAAGCTGGAACTCCCATTGGAGTCAACAAATTCTTTTAGTTCCTCTTTCTGCCCCATCCTGCATTTTGCAATATTTTAGCTTCGCTCGGTGTGAATGAGGCATACCCTTCATCAGCGTTACAAGTCCAGGATTGTGCACATCTTTTATTTGCTTGTTATTCAAATAATATTGAATTTCAGAAAACAAGTGAAGCATACAATTTTTGTTTAAATGAATATCAGTAACCACTCCCCATCGATCCTCCTTTAGTAGACGACCGTGAATATAAAGATGGCTCTCACAAGGCAACACGTACAATTTTTTTTAATCGTTTGTCGCTATTGATATTTTATCATTGTAAGCGAAATTTGGTCCATTGTACGGTTGGTAACTACGATATTGAAATCGGGTAATGGAGTTATCGGCGCGAATCTTCTCTCTCTTACTCCATAAATAAGACATTGTCTTCCTTATATCTAGTAGCAATGTTGAATGAGGGTTCACGGAGAGTGACGTTGGTTTTTGTAGCACACTCTAGCCCACTCTTGAGAGTAGTTCTCGGTTGTATTTACATCTACATGGGATACTCTGCAAATCACATTTAAGTGCCTGTCAGAGGGTTCATCGAACCACCATTATAGTATTTATCTCCCATTCCATTCTCGAATAGAGCGCGGGAAGAAAGAACACATGATTCTCTCCGTTCGAGCTCTGATTTCTCGGATTTTATTCTGATAGTCATTTCTACCTATGTAAGTGGGAGTCAACGATATATTTTGCATTCGGAGGAGAGTGTTGAGGATTGTAGTTTGCCGGCCGCGGTGGCCGAGGGGACTGAGGTGCTCCAGTCACGGTCTGCACGGCCACTACGGTCGGGGGTTCGAATCCCCCATCGGGCATGGATATTTGTGCCGTCCTTAGTTGTAAGTAGTTCATAAGTAGTTTGTAAGTTTAGGGACTGATGACCCCGTAGTTAAGTCCCATAGACTCTACAAACATTTGAACATTTTTTGATTGTAGTTTCGTAAGTAGCCCACGCCGCAGCGATAAGCGCCGTTGTTGTAATGGTTCCCATCCCAGATCCTGTATCATTTCCGTAACACTGTCCACCCTGTATCGTGACAATACGAAACGAGCTGCCTTTCTTTGGACTCTTTCGATGCCCTCCGTCAAACCCACCTGATAAGAATCCCACACTGGGCTGCAATACTTCAAAAATGGACGGACAAGCGTAGTGTATGCAGTTTCTTTTGTAGTTCTGTTGCATGTTTTAAGGGTTCTGCCAATAAAACGCAGTCTCTGGTTCGCCTTTCCCACGACATTATCTACGTGTTCTTTCCCATTTAAGTCTGAAGTAATAGTGATTCCTTGGTATTTTGTGGAGTTTACGGCCTTCACTTTTGATTGACTCATCTTGTAAACAAAGTTTAACGGATTTCTTTTCGTACTTATGTGGACTACTTCACACTTATTATTTAGAGTCAATCGCCAATTTTTACACCATACTTATATCTTATTCAGATCGTTCTGCAGTTGCTTTTGATCTTCATATGATTTTACTAGACAGTAAAATCGAGTCAACACTTTTTTTTTACATTAATCTTCTTCTTTTTAATCTGCTTCATTTGTCTCCTTTTATATATAGCCTCTTTCTCCTTCATTTGACTCTTCTTCTTTTTATATTTTCTATTTGAAGACCCATTCATCTCGTCATGTGTGAGTTGTTGACTGTAGAGGTTTACCATCTCGCTTTTTTCCTTAAATGTAATTTTACAGTTATTTGCTCCCCGTCAAAATGATCTAGATTCCCATCCTGCCCTCTAAAAGATATACTTAACTCTTTAATGTGTTGTACAACAAATGGCATGTAAATGGGTGAATTTGGTGATTCCACATTCTTATATTCAGGTGGGACTGAGGGCCAGAACTGACGTAATGTGTATGTAGGAGCGCCGTTGTGGAAGGACTCAGCCGAAATGTTGCACTCTAACTTTTTGAATATTTACACCGTGCACAGCAAGCGTTGAAGTTTCCTTGTCAATATACACGTTCTCAAATCCTAGGACTGAGCCAATATTATTATCCAGTCTAAAATCAACAGTTACATTACACTACATGTTACATCGTTTGTAAGGTTTATGGTAAGAGATTCTCAATTCTACTTTGAATTTCCGTTTGTCATCCTCGGACGTATCATAATTGACGAACTTGGCATTGTACAACTCATTCTCCATTAGTAAAGATGAAAATATATCTTTGAGTTTGTACGTTCCAGGTTTTATAGTAACTTTGTCTAGAATTTCATAATTACCAATGTAGTTATAGAAGTAAAAATTGTTTTTAGACGTAATGTTCGGTATAGAATTGTATGAAAATAAGTTGAATAATGCATTTTCATAGGAATGAAGATGAGACAAATTAATTATGGAATTAAATGTGGAGGATATAATAGTTTTTACCCGGTAGGCTAAACGTCATGCCGTCCTTGCCAACATCCATTATGTACTGGCATTCGCACTAATTTATCCGGAATTTATAAACAGTAAACAAAGATGACCACACCTATGGCTCTTAGGTGACTGAAACGTATTGTAGTAATACTTAACAGTGAATTTCTAAAGGGGGCGGTAAATTGCCGAAATTATCAAAATAGTAGACATCATTTCCCCTCTTCTTAAAAGAACCCAGCGGGAGCCAGGTTCACTATCTCTTTGTAGGTTCACAGTTGCACACTCATATCTTTTAGGTTTATTTGGTAAAGTGTCTCTCATGAGTACACCTCGAAAGTGGGGTATTTCAAGTTTCCTTGCATAGCGTTCTAAGTCGATGTTTGTAAGCGCTCTTTCGGGGAAGCTGTTTAATGAGATTTTTTTTTCTTCCCCACATATAGCCCGAAACCATTTTTCCTATAAAGCCCTAAATACAGCCGCCGGCCGCGAGGGCCGAGGGGACTGAGGCGCTCCAGTCACGGCCACTATGGTCGGGGATTCGAATCGCCCATCGGTATGGATATTTGTGCCGTCCTTAGTCTTAGTTAGTTCATAAGTAGTTTGTAAGTTTAGGGACTGATGACCCCGTAGTTAAGTCCCATAGACTATACAAACAACTGAACGTTTTAAATACAGCCCCTTGCTCTTTGCGAAGTGCTATGGCCTCCGTAGTTTTGTTATGTCGTTGCCACTCAGACAGCTCTTTGCGAGCATTTTTTGCATCTACAACTGCCTTGGCAATGCCTGCTGCATCTGCTGCCAGCCCACCAAGTGCTGTTAAAGCTGCGAGGGGAAAAAAGCCACCTCTCTTGGGAAGTGGTAATATGCGTTCTTTAATAGTTGACTTTTTTGCTTTTGGAGCTGCATCCGAAGCAATTTTATGAGCCGCTTTTACTGCTCCCCAGAAATTAGGGCCAGGTTTCATCGACTTACACCAGAACGAATTTTTTAAATTAATCCGTTCAGGTCATTACCTCCAATCTTTTTATTCCTCTTCATAGTCTTCTTATTATTCATAAACTTCTTATTCTTACTGATCTTTTTATTAATACCCATACCGGGTTTGACTTTGGCCTTCATTGCACCAGCCATCGCTAGGGCGGCTGTGTTTTCACTCAGCTTAGCGTCTGAGGCCTTTATTCTTTGCACTGCTTTATCTGCTAGAATCAAGTCCGCTCTGTGCCTGTCAAACTGTTTGGGTGTTTTGCATACGCAGTATCGTGTTCTTTGCAAGCTGAGTCTAGTTTATTGATTCCAACGTCACCTATTTGCAGTCGTTTTGCTAACTTTGTGCCTGTCCCGCAATAAGAGTAACCAGGTATATGTAGTTCGACAGGTAGGCGATCAATGGCACTATTAAAAAGTGAACTACCACGCTTTCTTCGTAAAACTTCGAACATATGAATACCGTTACTCTTCTTATATAAGAATCACTTTATAACTTCAAGATGCGCTTCATGAAGCACGCACGTCAACTTCCCATTACTCCTATTACCGAGAAGAATGATGGGACATCAGCTGCACGGAATCGCAAACATGGAGATCTATTTCCAGATACAATTAGATGTATTATACCCGGCCCTTAAAACTGTGGAAAAACGAATGTAATAATAAATCTTCTTGTGCATGAGAATGGTCTGTCATTCAAGAACGTTTATGTATTCTCCAAATCTTTGCAGCTAAGACTCCGATCAATTGCTTCGAACGTCTTCCTGTCGTCACACCTTCATTCTGTAAATCTGTCTCGATACAAACGTACCGCGCCACGGCTATTGTCCCGTGCTAATCCATACATCAAATGGGCATCTGCCAACTCCGCATTTGTAAACATTGCACCGACTGCAAAACCACGTTCGTGATGAACACTAACCAGTTGATGCTACGTACTGATGTGCTTGATGCTAGTACTGTAGAGCAATGAGTCGCATGTCAACAGAAGCAATGAAGTCAACATTACCTTCCTTCAATTGGGCCAACTAGCGGTGAATCGAGGAAGTACAGTATATACTAACGAAACAATGGGATATTTTGATGATTGTCTGCACGAATTATTTCAATTTACATTTAAAGAGAAGTACTAAAATGAGCTCTAACATGGAAATTAAGCGTTTCCGGACACGTGTCCACATAACATTTTCTTTCTTTGTGTGTGAGGAATGTTTCCTGAAAGTTTGGCCGTAACTTTTTGTAGCACCCTGTAGATGGATGGCTGTAGCAGCAGCATGGTCTAATAATCCTGCAACGGACTTACAAAAACTTGTTTACTCCATGCGACGACAAGTTACTGCACTTCTCCATCCTATTACTTTTTTTTACCTTAGTGTAATTATGTTCGTCTCTCAGCCTTGTGCAGGTCCATAAACTTTACGCGACCTCAGAGGCTGGAGGGTCGATGCCGCCATTTTTTTTCCCAGGAGATTCCCCGTGAAGTTGCCCCGACATGCTGAGGGAATTCCGATTCACACTTCGTGCAAAGAAAATTTACTGAGCTCAACGAAAATAGTTCCCTGCAACGCTGGTCCTCATATCCCGGAGTGGTTCTAAAGCAGAGGTCTTCCTCGTGGAGTCGTAAGGACGGCACAAATATCCATGCCCAAGGGGGGATTCAAACCCCAGACCGTAGTGGCCGTGCAGAACGTGACTGTCGCGCCGCAGACCGCTTGGCCACCGCGGCCGGCAAGGAATTACTTGCATCATAAAACAACTAGGGATCTGTAATACAAAAATGTATGCCTAACTTAACTTTATTGTCAAAATTACGGAGTTCCTGGTGTAACAATTATAAATTGAATGGAACATAGTTTCTTTTATAATACAGTGTGTTAATGATGGTTGCCCTTCTTATTCTCAGATGAAGAGGCTTTTACAGGGCAGGGAACTGCATCAAACCGATCTGCCGACCAAAGATTACAACAACGATGAATATGCGAAGTCTGAAGTCTGATTTCAGGAAGCAATCGCTAGTTATAATAACATGATACAATTAGTAATTCTGAAAAATTCGTAAAATTTTACTTGCTTGCAAATTGTCTATACCGTAGGACTTATCTCAATGAGCATAATTCGCTTCTGCGTCTTGCCTGAAATGTAAAACACTCGTTAGGCAAATTATATTATTTATCGTGAAAAAAATGTGTTCCGTTCCGAAAAAAACACACACACAAATCTTCCAACAATTTAAAAGAAATTTGTAGGAAAGGCAAGAAGATGAAATTTGTTTCCTTTGAGACAACATAGTCACCAGAATATTTTTACTTGGAACGGGGTCGGCAGAAAATTTTTGGTTCAAAATGTTCAAATGTTTGTAAAGCTTATTGGAGTTAACTGCGGGGTCATCAGTCCGTAAACTTACAAACTACTTATGAACTACCTTATCCCAGATGATACTGACGTCCTTCCAGAGGGATGGTGTTACGAATTTTTAAACATTTAAAGGAAAACAAATGTTCTAATGTTTGTATAGCTTAAGGGACTTAACTTCGGGGTCATCAGTCCCTAAACTTACTAACTACTTACGAACTAGCTAATACTAAGGACGGCACAAATATCCATGCCCGAGGGGGTATTCGAACCCCCGACTGTAGTGGCCGTGCAGACCGTGACTGGAGCGCCTGAGTCCCCTCGGCCACCGCGGCCGGCTTTAAAGTAAATCTTATCCTTTTGGCAAAGAACACTTTCTACAACATCGGAGTGTTATTTGAATGTCGATAATTGACATGCAAATACAATCAATCATTCTTTTAGCAAGTTATTCTATGTTAGTCATCTTTGAAGATAGGGATTCAGAAGCAACATATGAATTAACTCATGATTTTAGGTGTCTAAGTACCTACACATCAATTTTATTTTTATTATTCAGGAACATAAGGATGGCTTTACAATACAATGTTATATCTAACATCGAATATTAGTGTTTTCATTATTACTTCGTTCCAGAAGGACGGCATGTTATACCGAGACTAAGGGTGCAATTCGTGTAAAATCAATGTTGTAACATTTGAACGTTCTATTACAGATGTAATAAACTCTCTTTTAAACCAGAAGTAACCGAAAAAAGTTCAGGAACATCTGGGTTACTAAAGACAACACACACATCCATGCCCGAGAGAGGATTCGAACCTCCGACGCGGGAGGCCGGGCGATCCGCAACGTGGCGCTCCAGACCGCTCGGCTACTTCTGCATGGCTAATTTTTAGTAGCAAAGGGGGTTGAATATTCGGAAAAGTTGAAATACACTGGTCTATTGCAATAACAATCTAGGTTCGCACCACCAGAGACGTCAGAGATGTGCCTCATCAACGGGTTTTTCAAAACCGCAGTTGCGGTTGACCTTGTAACGTGCACACGTGATATTGTCAGCATTGGTGCTGGAAAACGAGAAGTGACGACCTTCTTCCCCGCAGGGCAGCCTTGTAGGGGGTTTTATAATCTAAAAAACCGGTTGTCTGGCACAGCAGCAGCCGAGCTAACGAGGGGAAAGGCAGACGAAACTTACATCTCGTCGACCTGGCAACAATGTCCGGGAATTCCACCCTGTTGCATTCGAAACACTTACGCAACCGACTCGTGTCAGGACAACACGGTTACTCCATCTGATGTAAGATAATTAAGTGTGTTTAAGAGTTAATCACACCTCCTTAACGAGTTGTAGTAAGCACAACGTTCGTTAATGTACAGCAATAGTGATAGTCGATAAGGAGACGTGCAGATCGTGCAACTTGCTAGTAGTCCGGCCGTCTTCGCACTGTTTGCAGTAGTATCATAGCAATCTATCGTGTCGAGCATGTCGGTGACATTAAAAGGTAAATCATGTTCATCTACTTTATGGAGTATTTTTTCATGTATTTGATGTCAATATTGTCGCAGTTGAGGTGCTGAAAAAACTGCAACCCCGTGGTGTAGTGTAGCTCTGCACGTTAGGTCTTCTGTAACATTAAAAATCATACAGTGGGCTGGACAATGTGTTCGGAAACGCCGAGTACAAAATTATGATTCTGCAGAGGCCCATATCTCGTGTTCTACACAGTACACAGTTTAGGGGTGAACTGTTTTGGGTAGCTCTTGGTCTAGAACAGATCGCTTGGTTTTTGCTCATTACGTGAGGTCTATGGCGGACTTTAAAACGGCTTACAAAAGCACCATTTTTTCATGTGCGGTTCCTAGGAAAACCTCGAAAAAACGTAATTTTTTTGGTACCAAAACCACGAATTTTGTGGATGGCCACTTCCATAGTTTCTATTCACAGAAAATCGTTAGAATTTTTATCATATATCCTTAAGATGATACTCTCTAACTACTTTTCAGTTTTTTCAATAACTGTACCCGTTACCGAAATCCAGAGGTTTAAACTTATGATACTTTTCCACAAAAATCACAAAATCCGATTAATACCGGTTTCTGTACTGTGGCCATGGGTACCAAATATCTAAATAACTAACAATAGTAAATTTTACAGATTTTAATAACCTATGTCGTAAGCATTTGTGTAGAAATGTAATTTCTGCGTTTACGAAAATCTTCAACGTTATGTAGATACATGGGGGGTAAAAAAAATAGTAATAAATAAAATCATAATATATTTGAAAACGTAATTTTTACTGGCTTAATTTGCACTCTTTTAACACTTTGAAGCCGGCCGCGGTGGCCGAGGTGTATGAGGCGCTCCAGTCAGTCAGCACGGCCACTACGGTCGGGGTTCGAATCCCCCCTCGGGCATGGATATTTGTGCCGTCCTAGTCCGTAAGTAGTTCATAAGTAGTTTGTAAGTTTAGGGACTGATGACCCCGTAGTTAAGTCCCATAAGCTTTACAAACATTTGAACATTTGAATACTTTGAACATCACGCCAAAACCGTCGGACTTTTATCCCGGTTTTAAGTGACATAAGACATTACTATACGAACACTTCTCCAAACCTTAGCAATACGGTGGAGACAGGCTTCACTTTTAACAGGGCAATCCTGCATTTGTTTTTGCCCAAAACATTTGTCGTAGTGCGTCTTCGACCATACTAACAGACCGGATAAACAGCAGAGCAGCTACACACATGTCGTGGTTCAAACATAGGACCATGTGACTGTTGGCAAACGTTAGCCGGATATAATAAACAACTCCCCTGTTTTCAAGAAATGCCATCATTTTAAACTAATAATACTTTCACTTGAAATTTAATATTACTGCTCTTCACAAAAAGCTCTGTATAATCCTAAGGCAAAGCTGTACACTTCCACGTGTCTGTTGCTGCCATTAAAACGATGACGTGTCCAGTCTACCATTATCTATGGTCGAAGTAGTGCGTGTATATAGTAGTTCTAGTAGTTGAAATGTACGTCATTTCTAAGCAAATACTCCGATGTGACTGTCAATTTAGTGACATTATGTAAGGAGAGCAATATTCACATAGGGTTTAACTGAGAAATCTTTGTTTTGGGCACAAAATCATGACCCTTCTGGTTTCAACTAATCCTGTTCTAAATATAGATAATGCCACCTCCGAAGGGCGTCTGTCTGTATTCTAACCTCCTTCACTGCAACTTATCCGCAATTAGCAGAGGTATTATTGACCTTTCTTCCATCATGGCCGGACTATTCGAATCAAGGAGGTTAGAATACAGGGAGACGCCCTTGCGCTGAAAAAGTGAAGCCTCCCTCCGCCATATTGCTGTGTCTTGGAGACGTGTTCGTATTGTAGAGCTGATGTTTCAGGTCACTTAAAACAGGAATAAAACGTCAGGCGGTTTTGCCGTGATGTAAAAAGTGTTAAAGTGCAAATTAGCCGTTAAAAATTAAGGTTTCAAATATATTATGATTTTATTTATTACTATTTATTCAAGAAAGTATATTGTTTGAAAGTACATACTTTGCAGTAAGAGGGTCGGCTTAAAGCATAGTTTTAACGGAGAAATAGCATTCCAAAACTGACCAAGATGGCGGATAGGCTTCAACTGATGTACTATGTGCTCGGCATAGATAATGTCATCTCCCTTTGGTGCCTGCCCGGCGTTGCCGGGTATTTATTTATTCCTGCCATTCTTCAGGTATATATGCATTTGTATATATCTTTTGGGAATACAATCAGTAGTAAAGAAGTAATGGGTTAAAACTTGGTTCTTAATGGGGCGATGTTCCATGAATCTTACTGTTTAAGTGCTCATATCTCATGAACTATGAGTCGTACAGTCCTACAATTTAGTTATCTAGGTATAATGGTTTAAACTCCAGGTAATTTAGCATGTGCTGAGATTGGTAACACGTGTAGACAATTGTGGACTCTAAAGTTGATAGTGTTTTGTCAGTTAATTATGGGTTCATTGCTTATACGTTAATTTCAGTGAGCTTTTAAGTAAGTAAGTATATTAAACGTAAAGACAATCTGTATTGGATTTTGACAGTAACAGAGCATTTTCCATTGTCCGGCAAAATTTTGAAATTATTTTAGTTTTAATTTCATAAAAATAATCGATGTTTTGTGATAATAAGAACCAAATATGACATTCTTGTTTCATAATCATTCAAGGTAACGACAATCCGAATAGTAGAATAGCGTATTAGACACCAACTAGAGCGCTCCAAAGCGTATATTACGCTCTTCGTCGCCATCATTTCATCATCATCATCATCTGGAGGCAACGGATTCTAGCAGACAAAGTCTGCAACGCTGATCCTCATATCCCGGAGATGGTTCTAAAGCAGTGTTTTTACCAGTAGGTCGCGGTCCCCAGGAGGATCGCGAGGTCATCCTCGTGGGGTCGCCAACACAGAAGGAACTACTTCAATCAAATGTTCAAATGTCTGAAGAGCTTATGGGACTTAACTACGGGGTCATCAGTCCCTAAACTTACAAACTACTTATGAACTAGCTAAGACTAAGGACGGCACAAATATCCATGCCCGAGGGGGGATTCGAACCCCCCGACCGTAGTGGCCGTGAGACCGTGACTGTAGCGCCTCAGTCCCCTCGGCCACCGCGGCCGGCTACTGATCATCAGCTTTATAGAGAGGTCGCATGTGTTGGAAGGCCAATAAATTATTTTAGTGCCAAATAGACGTAACTATGTGCTTTGTAGAGAAATGTAGGTTAGTTTCATGTCGCAGGTGACAGTTTGGCTAAAATTCGGATCACATTAGAAATCCCGTCGCGGGAACCACAGTAAATGTGTTCGAGCGTGAAGGGGATGTAGGAACGTGTGACATGTGGGAGTCTGATTAGGTTTGAGTCTCGCTGTGGCACAAATTTTCATGTGGTACAAAGTGGTAGACCAGCTTGTGAAGGCACAGGAACATTTCGCCCCCGTAGCTCAATGGACAGCGACACTGACTACCACTCAGTGGGCCCGAGTTCGATTCCCGACAGTAACTGGATGTTGTGTAGCCCTCATCATCATCGATACGCAAGTTGCAAAGTGGCGTCAAGTAGAAAGACTTGCGCTAGGCGACCGAACAATCCCAGACTGGATCTCCAGGCAAAAATGCCATACGATCGTTTCTTTTCCCATTATGTTCATACATGTTATTTATGGGTGAGCATAGACAACAGTAATTTTTAATTGTCGATCAGTGCTAATACGAATTAGAAAGTGGAACCTCAATATGGACTGAGGCAGAACTGAAATTTGTGGTATGTAGGAAGACGAACTAGGTTAATCTGTGCAGGAGCAGCATCCGCAGTGCCAAGGCGGTTGAATTGTCGAAACAACTGCCGTTGAGCAGGAGAGCCAAGTTCGATTGTTGTTGTTCTTGTTGTCTGAATATTCAGGGGACTAAAATACGCGGTCATCAGTCCCCCAGGTTCGAATACTAGCCTTGGTGCAAATTATAATTACTTTACCGTATTATCATTATACTTGATTAAATGATTACTAAGTAATTTTCAATACTGAAAACGTTCATCAAAGCAGAGTAAAAAGATATTCACTAATGGAACAACAAACCCGGATGATCTTTCTGACTGTAGGTTGAATACAAACGAAAATAGATTGCGCCATACGACGGAATGACAAGAGTGTGTTTGCACTTTTGTCTGAGTGATTTACAGTACAAGACATTAAAAAGCATATCGAATAGTGAAGATAATTTCTTCTCTTATTGTTGCGTAGCCACAACCACACTGTAAAGTATGATCTTCACAATTCTAAGTGAAATCTAACTTTGACACTAGGAGGTTATATTATGATGTCACAAAAGTCGCTTACTAAACAGGATAAAAAAATCTAGCGATGGCCAACCAGCATTTAACAAAGAAACAAAGATCTTATGAATGATATAGTTTGATAAATTACTAATTTACAAAAAAATTATTTATGATATATAAAGAAGTCTTTTATTAAAGTGACGCGTTCAATTAATTACGAAATGTCTTATTCGTGTTATATGAAAGAACCATTAATCTGATCTAATATGCTAAAGATATTGATAATTTTTTGTCAAATATTGAACTTCATTAAACCGATTTATGTGTCGAGTTGACACTACTGTTATTACTGATATCCGTATTGCCATAAGAGGCGAAAAGTCGTTTTTTTTATGTGGATAGTCGATGTCGCACCAGTGCGTCGCTGCTTGGCAGATCACCCAGAGGAAACGTAGAAACACTGGAATTTCGCCGATCTAATGTAAGGTCTTTATTCGGGAATATGGAAATCCTACAACTCAGCATGGCCAACAACTCCAACTGTGGACGACTGTATCTATTTATTCACAAGGACATCAAGTTCAAAAAAAAAGTTCAAATATTTGTAAATTTATGGTACCTAACTGCAGTGGTCGTCAGTCCCTAAACTTACAAACTACTTTAACTTATCCTAAGGGCAAAACAACACACACACACACACACACATGCCCGACGGAGGACTCTAATCTCCGACGGCGAATGGCCGCGCGCACCGCAACAAGGCGCTTTAGCGCGCACGGTCGTTCCGCCGCGGCACTTAAGCTCAACATATCATTCTGTTGTCCTAGGGCAGAACAAGATGTGCTGTTTGTTAAAATACAGACGTGTGCTGTTAAAATCTTCAGATGTGGTACAAATTTAACATAACTACGCATACCGTACTTTGCAGAGTTTTGTGCATAATTGTGTGTTTCATTTTCCTCACCTGGCTAATATACACTACTAGCCCTGGGTGCAAGGATCCTGAGAAATCAGTACCCGCTTGCGCATTGACTCAAACCGAGCTTGGATGGCGTGTACAAGTACAGATGCCCATGCAGTTTCAACACGATACCTCAGTTCATCAGGAGTAGTGACTGGCGTATTGTGACTAGCCAGTTGTTCGGTCACCATTGACCAAACGTTTTCAATTGGTGAGAGATCTGGAGAATGTGTTGGCCAGGGCAGCAGTCGAACATTTTCCGTATCCAGGAAGGCCCGTACAGGACCTGCAACATGCGGTTGTACATTATCCTGCTGAAATGTAGGGTTTCGCAAGGATCGAATGAAGGGTAGGGCGACGGGTCGTAACACATCTGACATGTAAAGGCCAATGTTCAATGTGCCGTCGATGCGAACAAGAGGTCACCGAGACGTGTAACCAATGGTACCCCGTAACATCACGCCGGGTGACACGCCAGTATGGCGATGACGAATACACGCTTCCAGTGTGCGTTGACCGAGATGTCGCCAAACATGGATGCGACCACCATGATGTTGTAAACAGAACCTGGATTCATCCGGAAAAAAAAAAAAAAAAAAAAACGTTTTTCCATTCGTGCAGCCAGGTTCGTCGTTGCGTACACCATCACAGGCACTCCTGTTTGCGATACAGCGTCAGGGGTAACCGCAGCTCTGGTCTTCGATCTGATAGTCCATGTTGCTGCAAACGTCGTCGAAACGTTAGTGCAGATGGTTGTTGTCTCGCAAACGTCCCAATCTGTTGACTCGGGGATCGAGACGTGGCTGCACGATTCGTTACAGCCATGCGGATATGACGCCTGTCATCTCGACTGCTAGTGATACGAGGCCGTTGGAAACCAGCACGGCGTTCCGTATTGCCCTCCTGAACCCACCGATTCCATATTCTGCTAAGTCATTGGATCGCGACCAACACGAGCAGCAATGTCGCGATACAATAAACAGCAATCGCGATAGGCTACAATCCGACCTTTATCAAAGTCGGAAACATGATGGTACGCCTTTATCCTCCTTATACGAGGCATCACAACAACGTTTCACCAGGCAACGACGGTTAACTGCTGTTTGTGTATGAGAAATCGGTTGGAAACTTTAGTCATGTCACCACATTGTAGGTGTCGCCATCGGCGCCAACCTTGTGTGAATGCTCTGAAAAGCTAATCATTTGCATATCACAGCATCTTCTTCCTATCGATTAAATTTCGCGTCTGTAGCACTTTATATTCGTGGTATATCAATTTTAATGGCCAGGAGTGTAGTTCATAACTTTTAATAATGAATACTAACTATGAAATTCGTAATAAATAAAGATTAAGTAGCGGAAAATATGCTTCATACTGAGTCTTCATGTTCCGTAGTAGTGTACGATTTATATGCCCTTTGGGTAATTGTGAAGTGGCAACTACACGTTAATAACATTAAAATTAAAACAATCCAGAAAGCAGAGTTTTTTAATTTTGCTTTGTAACATGTTTCGGTCAATGCAGAGGATCTTCAGAGAAAGACCACAGCAGAACAATACAGCTATAACAAATACCATTTATATTTACCTTATTATATGTTCATTGTTATTGTAGATGTACCTCTAAATATCTGTCTTGTATTGCTGTGATCTTAGTGTGCATTGAGCGAAACCGAATAAGAAATAAAATTAGAAATCTGCGATCTGGACTGTTTCATTTTACTTTTAATACACTGCTCAAAACAATTAGGGGAGCTGGTGAGACATCATACACAACATACGCATGGTAATTTTATTTTATTCATATATTGGTTTCAGTTGTAATTTGTGTTTGATACTGTACGATATCTGTCTCAACTTTTTACTTGAGATTTACAAGTTGTTTAGTTAGAGCGAGGCATCAAGGGGCTACCATAATATTAAAAGTCATTCTCGTATTGTAGAAAGATATAAAAAAGCCAAGATCGCTGATCATCAATTTTTATTTACGACGACCGGTTTCGCTGAACTATGTCAGCATCATCTGGTCAAATAAAATGTCAATCAGTTGTTATATAACAATTTACAGTGCATACAAACATAATTATGACAGTGAGTGACAATAGCATACTGATTGATGAGTTTGCTATTGTCACTCACTGTGACAATTATGTTTTATTATAATGACATAGTGCACCTATGCACTGTAAATTGTTATATAACAACTGATTGACATTACAAGATTATGGCCTTGTAAAACGATTTTATTTGACCAGATGATGCCGATATAGTTCAGCGAAACCGGTCGTCGTAAATAAAAATTGATGATCAGCGATCTTGGCTTTTTTTATATCTTATATCTTTCTACAATATCATAATTTGATCGCCTCCTAGAACGTAAACCAAGAGTCATTCCCGTTACCCTATACTATGGTGTGTGATCACCTCGGACAGTCATTACAGTTCTACACCTGCATGCAATTGGTAGTATGAGGTTATCGATCAGATCTTGAGGAGTATTTGGACGCACTGGTTTGACTGGAAGCCATCTGCCTAGTGCATCCCAGAGATGCTCAATGGGGTGAAGTCCAGAGAACAAGCTAGCCCCCGCGGTGGAGTAGCTGAGCTGTCTAAGGCACCTCGCTGCGGAGTGTGCGGTTTCTCGCCGTCGGAGGTTCGATTCCTCCCAGGGGCGTGTGTGTGTGTGTGTGTGTGTGTGTGTGTGTGTGTGTGTGTGTGTGTCCTTAGGTCAGTTTACCTAGGCTTAAGTAGTTTGTAAGCTACGGACTGATGGCCACGCAGTTTGGTCCGATAGATTTGCAAAGATTTGAATTTGAACAAGCTAGCCATTCCATTCGTTTAGTGCCCTTAGCCACAGAGTAACATATACAGAGGAGGCGCCCCCCCCCCCCCCTAAACCACTGTCCTACGTTCCCTCGTAGTTCCGTAAGGTGCTAGCAGGTGTCAGGCCGATCCATGGCTTAGGGTGCCTCTCGCATGTCAGAGGGTAGCGTGGAGGAGAGGGTGAGTGCAGAGCTCGTGCCGCCTGCCACGAGGTCACGGATGTGTCCGGCTTGCTGGCGTTTGAGGGGAGGTGGTGGTGGGGACAGCCGCTACCTGCCGCCTGCTCTGGCCAGTTTAAAGGGCTGCTTCTGACCGCAGCGCCATCACGGGACATGTTACGGAACTGCTGGAAACCCTCCCTCCCCGCACCCCTGAGCGTAGGACCGGGCCCTTACGGAGGTTTCCCGTCTGTATATATTTGCCTGTGCCTTAGCTTGAAACACGTTGTGAAGCTGCTGGTGTGTGTTGCAGCGCCTCCCTCGGCGACGGAGCCGCCCCGGCGGCCGCCGCCGTCGCCGTTCCTGCGCGGCCTGTCGGAGCTGCCCGACCACCAGCTGCCGCAGGTCCGCGAGCTGCGCCGCTGGCTGCCCACGCAGCCGCACCTGCCGCCGCTCACAGGTCAGCGCCGACGCGCCTCGCCGGCACCGCAGTCTAACATACCAGCCAGCTTAAATTTGATAGAGTGGCGAGAGGTCCGCTATAAACACAGCCTATTGGCTGCGTTTATACACAGCTGTTCCTCTGCGGCAGAGGAATCGCTGTGATTTTGCGGTGGCTGCGCTCGTCACTCAGCAGTCGGTTCAGCCGCAGTGACCTTGAGCACACTGTTCCCACCTGGCGGCCAGGGAAAAGGCGCACTGCCAAATGGCGCGCGGTTCCGCAGCGGAAGAGTGGAGGGGCCGCCACCGCAGCCGCGCCTATAAACAAGTCCAACGCTGCCTTGTGGGAAACACTGCACTGCCAAACCGCTGCGATTCCTCCGCCGCGGAGGGACCGTGCGCTATAAACACAGCCTTAGACTGTCCTACAACGAAGAACTGCAGTGTCTCGTCCTTCTGTGGGAAAGCTGTTCTAAACATAGAACAAATTTTCGTATGTCGCCGGCCGCGGTGGCCAAGCATTTTGTGGCACATCAGTCACAGTCTGCACGGCCACTACGGTTGGGGGTTCGAATCCCCCCTCGGGCATGGATATTTGTGCCGTCCTTAGTATTAGCTAGTTCGTAAGTAGTTTGTAAGTTTAGGGACTGATGACCCCATAGCTAAGTCCCATAAGCTCTACAAACGTTTGAACATTTCGTATGTCCGTGTTTGATTAGACCATTTAACAGCAGTTGAGACACAAACACCCCAACTAACCCCTGCTTAGTACGTAGTCGTTGTGAACAGTACGCCACCTCAACCAAGTGAACACCCGATTCCATCGACTACCCTAGTTCGCCTCAAGAGACCCCATATTTTCAACTTACCCATAACCCGCGGCAGAACAGCTGTGCACACTGGGGCACTGTGCTGCGGTGGATTTGCATGGGTGTGTATGTTGTCCTTAGGTTAGTTTAACGTAGTTTAAGTAGTTTGTAAGCCTAGGGACTAATAACCAAGCAGTTAAATCCCATAGATTAACAAACATTTTTCAACTTACTCACAAACACTGAAGTACTGTCCTTGTCCATTTGCATTTATTACTAACGGTATATTGGTGAATCCTGTAAAATTTCGGGCCCAGTGTGATTCATCAGTGAAGAAAGAATCATTCATTGTCTTTCTCTTAGGATCGGCCATAACATTATGTTCACTACACTGGTGAAAACAATTAAGAGATCAGTTGATTGAGATATATAGGTTCTAAAGTATTGTCACCGGCAAAATGAATTAAAATCGTTCGACGTCTTTGTATCGCTTCTACGGAGTGCAGGCAACAACATTACGGCAACCGAGATAACGGTAATAACAGAAAGTTGTTGGAGAGGGTTTGGTGTTGACTTGTTTACTCTACCAAATCAATTACACTACGAGTTGCGTTCAGATAGCATAGTGAGTGGGTTGTACAGTGCAACAACAACGCGCCTTACCCGAAGCTAAGGTATGGACAACCATAGGAAGGTTGGAAGCGAGACAGACACAGAGGGAGGTGGATGCAGCTACTGTAGTCCCAAGGTGTGGTTTCCAGGACCTGGACGCGATTTCAGACAACAGGAACGTTAAAGGAAGGCAAGAACAAGGTCGTCCTCAGATAACATGAGCAAGAGATTATCGTTATCTCCAGTTAACAGCCCGTCGAGACAGGAGGCTGAATGCAACTCAGATGCAACGCACCCTCTGGCAGCAACAGGACGCGCAATATCAACACAAACAGTCCGAAATCGTCTTCGGAAATGTTTACTGACGGATGCCTATGGCGTGTGTCCTATTAAAACCACGACACCGTTTAGCCCGCAGAAACTGGCTGGAGGAACATGAGCATTGGAGCCTTAACGAATGCCGCCGGGTTCTGTTCACAGATGACTCAAGACTTTTTGTTCTGCCGGACACTCATCGTTCTCTCGTTTGTAGAGAATGTGTAGCTTTGAACAGTTCTGCTTATGAGCAGGAAACACCAGATCATGGTGGTTGACGTATGGTGTGGTCAGGAGTCAGTATTGGCGGACGTGCGGACCTCAATGTCTTTCAGAATGGCGCTTTGACTGCTCAGAGGTAGAGAGACGAGATCGTACGCCCTTTTGTTGTGCCCTACGCTGGTGCTATACGAGACGGGCACCTTCTGGCGGACGATAACGCTCGTTCCCACAGAGCTGCGCTGGTTCAAAATGTTCAAATGTTTATAAAGTTATGGGACCTAGCTGCAGTGGTCGTCTGTCCCTAAACTTACAGACTACGAAGGAAGGAAGCTTGGAGTTTAACGTCCCGTCGACAGCGTGGTCATTAGAGACAGAGCTTACGCTCAGAATGTGGAAGGAAATCGGTTGTACTCTTTCAAAGGAATCATCCCGGCATTTGCCTGGAGTGATTTAGGGAAATCACGGAACACCTAAATTTGGGTGGCCTAAGATGGATTTGAACCACCATCCTTCCGAATGCGAGTCCAATGTGTAACCACTGCGCCACCTCGCTCGGTAAATTTACAGACTACTTTAAATCACCCTAAGAACAAAACATACACCCATGGCTGATGGAGGACTCGAATCTCCGATGGCGAACAGTTGCGCACACCGCAGCAAGGCGCCTTAGCATGCATGCCTATTCCGCCGTGGCTCTACACTGATGGACAACGTGCTTGAAGCTATTTTAAGTTATGTCCCACAACGCATTGCACTCATGGAAGAATGGCCATATATCCCTCAAGAGCTTATTTATAACCTCATGCTGTCCATACCACGTAGGTTGGCAACTGTACTAGCCGTTCGAGGTGATCACACACCATATTGGCAATGAGAATGACTTTTTCACTATTATGGTAGCCACATGGTGCTGCGCACTACGTGAATACCATGTAAAGCTCATGTAAAGAGTTCAGACAGCGAAATATCGTACTGTATCACACAGAAATTAAGATTGTAAACAAATCTGAATAAAATGCGTTTACATATGTAGTATATGCAAGAGCTTTCCAGCCAAACGTCTGCAACATGTTCGATGCTACCTTGACAGCAATCGGGCGGGCATTGTCCAGGGACACAATAATATTTGAAATCGTTGTAGACACGCTTAGATACGCATTTCCTTCAGCATAATTCGAAACACTTACATCTCTTAGTGATAAAGTTTTGGCCTCATGTGTGACACAAGCTTCGCTACAGTAAAAAAGTGCCCGGAAGTATGCAGACACTGTTCTTGTAGATCCATTCTCATTGTTGACGTCCTACGAAGACAAAGGTGGAGAAATTTTACGGCTCACGAACAAGATGCGGTTCCCAGGAAACAACGGGCGAGAAACCTGGACCGTGAGAAAGTTCAGTGCATTTGTTTGAGGCAGTTATGACCCCGTAGCGAGCGTAGCATTTCTCTGGACAGCCGTTGTCTGGATTGCGGTTTTTCTTTGTCGAGGAGAAAACCATTTTCAGCACGCGGAATCAGCTATATAATTTTATATGACGCAATGCGGAGCCCTGACTACCACTTGATGATTTCGCAGTCTGGTCATTTCGGCAAAGTCAGAAAAACAGATGGGAATTGGAGTTTTTGTTCTGTGGTAGTTCCGTCGTTGTGGACACCGTTATTACGTGCTTGGTAGTCGGCAGTCTTTCGCCTGGGATGCAGTGAGCCTCCATTTCTTTTTATATTCTGCGTCACTCGCATCGTGACTTCACAGATGTTACACCACATGTACTTGTAGAAATCTACCCATTCCATTTTTACGTGGTGTGGTACAGCAACTGTGTTCAGTTGAATTCTTGAATAAAAGAACGTCTTGATTGAAAATTATTTTTATTTCAATGACGCGTTTCGTCCGGTTAGGGCATGTTCAGATATCTGACAAAGAAGAAAAATGAGACATAACTTAAAATATTTATGACAATATTTCGAAAATGTTTAGTTACAAGACAATCTGAAACCGGTGTTAAGGAATTGTGATAATGTATGGTACTAATGTTTCATCTACTCTGTGGTAGAGGGTGTTTGGATTAAAATGCGGTCATAGGGTATCTTACAGAGACAGTAATATGTAGCAAACCATTGATATCCGGTAACATTGACCGTTGAAAACAGACTGATACATTGATAGATTTAACAAATAAAGAAATACTCTCCGTTTGTCGAGCGCTGAAAGGCTTCTGGGCATCAGGCTCCCACCCTATACAATTTAGAAATTTTGCATTATGCCCAAAAAGGACGGAAGTTAAGCTTTCTGGAAGAATTTGAGATATCGATGCGGGTTTATTTTAAACACCCCAGACTTCTAAACGATCAGTTGACTTCAAAAGACCAAACATTTTTCGATACTTTTATGCAAATTTTTAAGTAAGATACCCTATGACCGCATTTTAATCTAAACACCCTCTACCGCAGAGTAGATAAAACATTAGTACCTTACATTATCACCATTTCCTATTAACAGTTTCAGATTGGTTTGCAGCTAAAATTTTTTGAAATATTGTCATATAAATAT
Organism: Locusta migratoria; assembly: GCA_026315105.1. Lineage (NCBI taxonomy): Eukaryota > Metazoa > Arthropoda > Insecta > Orthoptera > Acrididae > Locusta > Locusta migratoria. Next base: position 195,653,484 of record CM048751.1, read on the forward strand.
TGTAAGTTCTGTCTCATTTTTCTTCTTTGTCAGATATCTGAAGATGCCCTAACCGGGCGAAACGCGTCATTCAAATATTTAATATTTGCAATCAAGACGTTCTTTTATTCAAGAGTTCGACATATACTTTGTAGTACGGGAATACCCTTACGCAAAAGGGGTCAGTGGTTTGGGAGAAAGTATACTTGTCATATGCGGAAGAGTTTTTTCACGTTACAGAAACGTCACATATTGACGTCACATATTTCAAGATACGTTGTCTGAGATTGTACTACTCTGTAGATCTAGCACAAATTAGTGCGCTGCAAAATATTGTAGCTACGGCAACCACTGTTTTGAGTTTGTGTTTTTACTGTTCACATAGTTTCCTCTACTCCTGTATAACACTCTACCACAGCTTCGTAGCTTCCTGTTAGTTGGGGGTCTTCATATCACCGGACTATTGTATAGCTGTAGTGCAGTGGCCGACCGCTCGAAGCCGCCTTGCTGCGGAGCGCGCAGTACCTCCCCCTCGGAGGTTCGAGTGCTATCTCTGTCGTGTGTTGTCCCTAGGTTAGTTTAAATTAGTTTAAATAGTTTGTAAGCCTAGGAACTGACAACCAAAGTATTTAACTCCCGTAGATTTACGAATAAAGAAGAAGAAGATTATTATATAAAATTTATCACGAGGAAGAATGTTGGCTTCAGCTTATAGGCCGGTTTCCACATAGAATACTGTGTTCCGACTGAGTTATCCGGCTTAGGATCGTGCCTGAACTTGTTTCATTGAATTTACATAGGCGCCAAGTACGTCATTTCGACATAGTCTGCCGTGTCGCTGCTGTGTCCATGCCGTGCGCCTGTCGCGCTGTTTGCTATCCGTCGGGAGAGCGATTGATTCCACGACAGGCGACAGGTGCGCAGCGGGAGAGCAGTACGTCATGTGGAAACGACACCGAGGCGCCGGTACGTCGCTTTGTGTTCGGCTCTTTCCGGCTTTGCCCGAACTGCTACGAATCTCTCTCTCGAACGTATGTCCGCTGTCAGACCTCACACTATAGTTGGGCAACACGATTCTTTTTTAAGAATCGATTCTTGCGATTCAATCCCACACTGTGAATCGATTCCTACGACTAGTTCACGATTCTTTCGCGATTCTTTAGTCTGCACATTGGCACGATTCTTACTTCTACATTCTGCTCATAGGTGGCAATACATGTCTGTGTAATGGATGTTGGATTCTAACCTTATGAATCTGTTCCTACGATTCGTTCACGATTCTTTCTGCCTTCTGGTCTGCGACGGCACGAGTCTTACAGAATGCCAAAAAGCAGACAATATGGGTACCGGATTTTTTAATATTTATAGTGCATAAAGTTCAGATTTAAAATAATAATGAGGCAAAGCCATTCGATTCAGTCTTCAAAAACTCTAGAGAAAATAGTCTTTGAAGTTTTGTGAGCGGATATAAATACAAATTACGCTACCAACTATTTTGCTGTTGTCACAGCTCATTTAGTAGAATTGTAGGGTTAGTGAACGTTGGTCACTTATTTCGAATACTGCTGTAACCTGATAATTTTTTTTTTCGTTCTGTTCGAATACTTCGTCCATTTAAATATAAATGTCATTAAATCTATGGCAATTAACACATCTCTAATCGTTATGGAATACTTATTATGTAAAATCAATTAGTTTAAGAAAACACTTCTATATAAATAAACATTAAAAATAAAAATCCGTCTCTAAATATTAAATTTCTCTCGATATACAAGAAATTCTCGTTTATTAAAATGTTTCTTTTTTGTGAAATCAGTTTCTTTCAGGAAAGCTGAGCATAAAAACCAAAATGGTAATAAAGATTTTTGAGGTGGCTTTAAAACATTTAAAATCGCTTTTTTATAAAACAAGAATATTTTTGTAAAATTGTAAAATTAAAACTCTCAAAACACAAAATATAATCCAAATCGTTACAGCCATTTCCGGGATACGCGAAATATAAATGTGTAAGAATTGCTCGTTGAAATACAGAATATGTAAACTGTGTGAGATACGTATAGTTGTATGTATTGGCAGCTGTGTATTTCGCTGCGTTTTGTCAGTTGTAATTCGTGAATAGGCTGATAATTAACGGCTCACGATCTCCCTTCTGTGCTTCCTTTGTTCACACACTTTCTGGCTTTCGTAATCATTCGGCACGATTCGCCACTTGCTTTTGAATCATGAATCGTTGGAACTTGGAATCGTCACGAGACAGACGATTCTTTTAAACGACGATTCGTCCGGATCACGATTCGATTCTTACGATTCTTTATTTGTATTCGTTCAAACGAACGACTCACTCACGAATCGCCACAACTCTACCTCACACTAGGCTCTACGTGTCTTTTGTAAACATGGACGAGGAGCTTGTAATACTTGCTCAGCAGCATCCAGAACTCTACGATTTGTCACTTAAAGATTACGACAATATTCTTGTCAAAGACAATATATGGAGGGACATCGGGGAGAAGCTTAACAAATCCAGTAAGTATAGGTTTTGTTTTCCTGTTCGTAATACCTTTTGTTGTAATTGTAAAAGATAAAAGCGATAATATTTTTCACATTCAGCTGTAATTTTGCGCTACTGAGATAGTATTGTCTTCGAGCTCGCTCAAGACGCAAAACCACACTTTCCCAGGCTGCAAAGAAGAAATAGAGACTGGAAGATGAAATGCAATTTCTAATTCCGATTTTTCAAAACCGTGATATTTTTACGAACGTTCAGAGTTCCCTTTATAATGATGTAAATGAAGAAGAAAACGAAGATGTAGAGGCAGGTTCGCCCTCGATGGATCGCAATACTTTCCCAACTGCAAGTTTTACGTCATTAAGGCGTGCTAGCCAGATAAACAGAAGTGCGAGGGTCGTCTATCTCGCCTGGTAGCGCTGACAATTTGGAAACTGCATTGACCGCTTTTGTAAGAGCCAGGAGTGAGCCCAAGCAACCGCCGCAAGTGCCAGAGAAGAAAAGGAAATTAATGACTTTTTTCGTAGATGTAGCAGATACAATGATGCTTTCCGATCTCGACACTGCGGAAGCCGGCCGCGGTGGCCGAGGGGATTGAGGCGCTCCAGTCACGGTCTGCACGGCCACTACGGTAGGGGGTTCGAATCCCCCCTCGGGCATGGATATTTGTGCCGTCCTTAGGATAAGCTAGTTGATAAGTAGTTTGTAAGTTTAGGGACTGATGACCCCGTAGTTAAGTCCCATAAGCTATACAAACATTTGAACATTGAACACTGCGGAAATAAAGCAGACAATACGCAAGCAATGATAAATTTGTAAATAAATAATACGGTAATTATGTATAAAATTAATGCCAAGTGCAACTGGAAGTTCTTACCTTAGTGTTATAGTCAGTCGTTCCTCAGCTGAAATACACTTTCTCCATTTCTAGTGTTTTTTTCTGAAGGTCAGGAAGAAGGGATTGCAATAATTTTTCGAAGTTAGTAAAACTCATTCTAAAGCACTTAGCGAATTTTACAGGATCACCTACTAACCTATTAAATGTGTGGAATTCTCTCTGTTCTTCTGTAGCTCTGGATAGAGGGTGAACCCAGTACCTTTTCTTTCTTTCCCTCCTCAACAAAACTAAAAAAGTCCCGAGGGCCACGTCATTGCAACTGAGCACAGCCGGCACACGGTATGCCATGCCGCGGTGGAGTAGCCGAGCGGTCTAAGCGTCTCGCTGCGGAGCTACCCGGGGAAGGCTTTAGCGCGGTTTTGTCGCGAATAGCTTTTTGTCTATATATATTAATGTGAATGTCTGTTACTAATTTATACCCGAGGAAGGTTTTAGGCAAAGTTTTATACCGATCTGATAGATATTTAGTAATTTGAAAAATATAACGCGAAATGCGGAACAATAATTACTCTTTGAAAATTATATTTACTCTTTGAAAATGGTTTTACTGGTTGCATTGTTGCTTGAGAGTTGATAATAATAAAAGGGTGGAGTATATTGGGATGGAAAGTTATCGGTGTATATAAAATTCTACGTGTATGTGTGTGTGTGTGTGTGTGTGTGTGTGTGTGTGTGTGTGTTTTAATATTTCGCTCTGCAGCAAAAAGTACAGAACGCAAACGAATGGTCTGTGTGTAATTGTTGTCCGAAGTCTCTCGTTGTACACCATAGCAGTTCCATACCGATAGCTATAAGGGGGTGGAAAATATGGTGGTTGAAAGTCGTCAAATTGTAAAAAAAAAAAAAAAAATTCGGACTGAAGGCTAGCGATAAGGTTTGCGACTCTATAGCAAGGAGGTTACATACAGCGAAACATGATGCCACAGACTATATCTTTTGTGTCTGCGTGCTACAATGTCTTCAGCTCTTTCTCTGTGAGGATAAGCATACGAATAAGGAAATATAAGAATAAATAAATAAAGCAGTGAAAAAGAAATTTCTTTTAATACATCGCTTTAAAAATCGATTTGACGTTTCGCGCATTACATCAAGTGATCGATCTGTGATATTATTACAATTATTATTGTTGAATTTCATGATTGGATTCTTCGAAACGAGTGCATTTTACGTGTGATTTGATCTACAAACGCGCGTGCGGAGCCACGGGTTTAAGCTAGTACCAACTAAACAAGAATGTTAATGGGGGTTGGCAAACTGGAAGGCTAAGCCAGGAAATGTTATAACAATGAAAATGTACGAAATTAATCAACCTCTGTTTTCTATTGCTGCTTTCTAAATTTATTAAAAAAAATTCGATCAGCGCTTCGATGTTGGGAATTGCTGATTTAGCACAGCTGACTTTTAAATCAGATGTCAGATAACAATCTGAAATGGAACACCTAAGTCGTGTTTGACACACTTTCATTCTGGAAAAGAATTGTTCACTACTGTACGTTGACCCGATCAGACTAAGCTCCCCTGCTGCATGTCTATGAAGTTTTGGGTAAAGTTTCTCCGCCAAATGTTTTTAAAACTCATCTAACGTTATTCTGTTCTCATATCTTTTTTCAGTTCTGAAACGCACTGAAGATCTATGACTTCCATTCGGAGAATTTGACTTCCAGTATCGAAAAATGTTCAAATGTTTGTAGAGCCTATGGGACTTAACTACGGGGTCATCAGTCCCTAAACTTACAAACTACTTATGAACTAGCTAACACTAAGGACGGCACAAATATCCGTGCCCGATGGGGGTTTCGAACCCCCAACCGTAGTGGCCGTGCAGATCGTGACTGGCGCGCCGCAGTCCCCTCGGCCACCGCGGCCGGCAGCTGCCTTTCCCAGAGCAACAGTTTAATCTTAAATTCCTTTATTTTGTCAGAGAAATCGATGATGAGAATATCCTTTCCTTGAAGCGACATAAGTCTCGAAGATGTCCTGTAACATGTCCAGCTAAATCACAAATCCGTTATCATCCGAGAAACTTTTTTCCTATCATTATTTTGCTATGGTAGTCAGCGAGAAAGTTTCCTAAAGGTTTGAAATTATGATTAAAGTTTGTTGTAAGTCACTATGTGCCATCCTTCTCAAGTAGTGGACCGATAAAGTCACACTATCACGTGCCGCAAGACGGAGGTGGTTTCATTATGTATGACGTCATATCTCTTGAACTATCGGCCCTATCGCAAAATCCTACCTATAAACTACATTCCTGCCAAATTTCAGCTTCACAGCTGAAGTAGCTTTCGAGATTTCGTGTTTAGTCAGTGAGTGAGTGAGTGAATGAATGAATGAGTGAGCAAGTGAGTGAGTGTCCTAGTGTCCTTTCGCTTTTATTTTTCTTTTTTTTTTTTTTACATCTACATAGATACTCCGCAAATCACGTTGAAGTGCCTGGCAGAGGGTTCATTAACCACTTTCATAACTTTTCTCTACCGTTCCATTCCCTAATAGCGCGCGAGAAGAAAGAACACCTGAATCGTTCCGTTTTCGATCTGATTTCTCGTATTATATTGAGATGGTCATGTCTCCGTAAGTAGGTGGGTGCTAGCAAAATATTTTCACATTCATAAGTCCGTGATAGAAACTTCGCAAACAGATCACGCCGCAAAGAATAACGTCTTTCTTTTAATGATTTCCACCCCAATTCGTGCAACATTTCCGTGACGCTTTCCCCCCCGTAACGTGATAAAACAAAACGAGCTGCCCTTCTCTGAACCTTCTCAATATCTTGCGTCAGTCCCATCTGGTGAGGGTCCCACAAGGGGCAAAAGTACTCCAGGAGAGGACGCACAAGTGTGATGTAGGCAGTCTCTTTGGTGGAGCTGGTGCATCTTCGAAGCGTTCTGCCAATGAAACGTAAACTTTGATTCGCCTTCCCCACAATATTTTCTGTGTGTTCTCTCCAGTCAAAGTTGTTCGTAATTGTAACTCCTAGGTATTTGGTAGAATTTACGACCTTAAGGTTTGACTGATTTATCGCGTAATTAATGTTCATCGGATTACTTTTAGTGGTCATGTGTATTTCTTCACACTTTTCTTTATATAGTGTCAATTGCCAATTTTCGCACCATGCAGAAATTTTGTCTAAATCGCTTTGCAGTTGCTTTTGATCCTCTGTTGACTTCACTAACCGATAAACGACAGCATCATCCGCGAACAGTCTAAGGGAGCTATTCAGATTGTCTCCTAAATCGTTTATAAACACGAGGAAGAGTAGGGGATCTATAACGCTTCCCTGTGGAACGCCAGCTATCACTTCTGTTTTACTCGATGACTTACCGTCAATTACAACGAACTGTGTCCTTTCTGATAGGACATCGTGAATCCAAACGCAGAATTGGGAAGATATTCCATAAGCACGCAATTTCATTAGAAGTCGCTTTTATATAGATAGAGAATAAGACGGGTCATTGGTAGCGAAGATAGTTTGTCCGCTGTGACTGTGACGAGAAGCAGTCTCCAGGCTTGGTGTAGCACTGATAGCAGCAGTGGTTGTACTGCTCGGCCTTGGCACAGCTCGTCCGCTCGCCACAGCCAGTGGAACGTGAGACGCGCGGCCGCTGCCACCAGCCGCTCTTTTGCGGCTCCACCCGCGCCGTTACACCGCGCTGCGCCGCTTGCTCATAGGCTCGCAGAAATCGCGCGACCTGGCCTGAAGTCCACGCCTCTCGCTAGTTTCCCGCTCGCTGCGATCTTGTCTGTTCACCTGCCGTCGCTGTAACATGCCGCTTTCTCTTTTACTTCTGAGACACTTGCAGCACAGACCTTCGCGACGTTCTTGTTTCTTAGCTCATCATTCTATCCACATTAATCCAAACACTAACAGGGGAACCTCCCCATCGCACCCCCCTCAGATTTTGTTATAAGTTGGCGCAGTGGTTAGGCCTTGAAAAACTGAACACTGCTCAGTCGAAAAAACAGGAAGAAGTTGTATGAAGAAAAAAAAAATCATCGTCATCATTAGAGAGCGATTATGCCTTTCAGCGTTCAATCTGGAGCATAGTACCTCTAATAAAATTCCTCCACGATCCCCTATTCAATGCTAACATTGATGCCTCGTCTGATGTTATGCCTTTTACTTTAAAATGATTCTGCACCAAATCTAAGTACTTTCTTCTTGGTCTTCTTGGTCATTTTGCTAAAATCCCCATAACTGCTATGATTGTTTGGAAAAGCAACTAACATGCCAGGCATCCCTGGATGGAATGGATTCATGTGGCAAGTGACAGAAGATCTTCCTTACAAACGTTCAAAGATTGTATATTTCCCTTTTATCCATGCTCCCCCTAACTGACTACGACACTGTTTTAACATCACTTTTGGAAGCCAATTGAAGAACAAGCATTTACGGTCAGGAAACACGTTCTGTGACCTACGATCAACCACTGTACTTGAAAGCTCGAGACATTTCACCACCTCATGTCATTCATGGGGGCCGTCGGTGCCATAATGGCAGGAAGTGGACCCAAGGAACTTCTCTGTTCAATATTTGCTGAAAAAATCCTATTTATATACAATAGGTAAATAATCATCGTCAGTGAGTAATTTTTCCTTTTTCTTTTACATATATAGGATAAGAGGACTGCAGTTCGTCTGGGTCAATTTATTGAATACTCCGATTTTTTTCATCTTTTCGTTTTTTAACGATAACTAGACATCTATTGGGCCTATGGACTTCGTTCAGTACTTAGATTAAAGATAAATAACTACTCTATAACTTTTTTTATATGACTTTCCCCGTGGGATGATAATTAGAGCCAATATTCTAGCCGAAAGATGACTAAAATCGAAAATTAGAACTTTTTGGAGAAATAAGTCAATTTTTGGACTCTAATATCTCGGGAACTATTGGACTTAAAGAGCTGCGGTTGGGCTTAAATTTTAGAATATTTTATCTACATTAATAGAGGTGTGAGTGACTTTTTGTCAAAAAACCACCCTTCACGAGTTATAAGCCAAAATCCGAAAAATGTCCAAAAATGTCTGTTTTTTGGCTCTTAAAAGTTAAGCTAAAGGATTTCGAAGCTGCAAACTTGGTTTTATACTACTCTAATATGTCCTAACAACATATCAAAAATTCAGCTTCCTGCAATTTTTTTGGACCTAAACACCTGGCGACTGACCTAACTTGCGCACGTACGATCGCGGTCGTATTCAGAAGTGCTGTGACGCTGCGGCTACGAAAAAGTGGGAGCACCTAATAACTTTTGCTAATATGTCGAATATTCACCTGTCAATTGTTTCAATAATGTACTGCGATAAAAACCAATAAAGTGACAAAATACGATAAATAAATCAAATTACGATACGACTTTAACAAGTGTAATACATTTATAGACATGTCTGTTCTTTGGCCCAAAGGTCAGACACCATTGGATGACATTAACAACCGTAAAGTTACGAAATATCAATATGTAAACATCTCGGCTGCTTCAGGGCGTTTAATTACATTCAGTGGCGAAGATGAAAATTTGTACTGGACTGGGACTCGAACCCGGATTTTCCACTTTGGACTATACCTTTCTTTTTTTCTTTTTTCAGGTTGCTCGTTCCGTTGCCGTGGGTTTGTGTTTGTTCCCTGTTATTGACTCAGTGTTCTTGTTACTGAACGCGCTCAGCTAAACATGCCGGTTAAATTAGAAAGAACACACAGAAAATATTATAGGGGAGACGGACCAAAGGTTACGTTTCATTGGCAGATCACCTAGAAGATTTAACAATTCTCTTAAAGAAATTGCCTACACGACACTTATGCGTCCTGATTCGGAGTATTGCTGCGCATTGTGGGACCCCACCAAGTTGGTCTGACGGACGATTTAGAGAAACTTTAGAGAAGGGCAGCTCGTTTTGTATAATCGCAATATAACGGAGAGGATGTCACGGAAATGATGCACGAGTTGAGGTGGAAATCATTAAATCAAATGCGTTATCGTTGCGGCGACATCGATTTGCAAAATTTCTTTCACCAAATTTCTTTCACCAAATTTCTCTTCGGAATTCGTGTACATTTTGTTAGCAGCCACCCGCGTAGGGAGACACGATCATCGTAATACACGGAAAACGGAAAGATTTAGGTTTTCCTTGTTTCCGCGCGCTATTAGAGAATCAAATTGTACATAAACATCATAACAGCGATTCGATTAACCCTCAGCCATTCACTTCAGTGTGACTTGCAGAGTGGTTATGTAGATGTACCAATTCGGCTCTTCGGACAAACTCCTCGTCCTGGTATAATTCTGAACTCATTGTAAGCTACGATTTTATTGCCCCTGGCCGTTATTTTCAGTTGCTCGTATCTTTCATCTATATTCTAGGAAGGGATCGGTCGTATTTGTGCATTCGCACAAAAATTGTCATTGCCTATAAACAATTACAGACATAATGTGTGTTCTGCGAGCAAGTAGAAAATATGGATTCAAGTTGAGAATTTGGGCTGGACGGAAGCGTGTCTGCATTGCTTAACTGTTTGGCCCAAAGCTTCGAATCCAGGTCCGGCAAAAATTTTCAACTTCACCGTTGAATGTAAGTCAATGCCCTGAAGGAGCACAGATATTTACCTATTGCTATTTCACTGACGATTAAGCTGCATCTAGCTCCAGGAATTAATCACTCTCATCGATGAGTAGGGATAACTTCGATGGCGGTTTTACTTCATCTAATATTCAGCCTATTTTTTACAACATTAAATTTTGAAAATTAACATTCTCCTTTCAAAACGGGAGAGAAACAAATATAGACAGGGAAATATAGGCATTCATTTTTCGATACCTCATTGTAATTATTATTTTCCTCATTATAAAATGAACACAAATAAATTACAATACATGTTACTGATATCTTTCAAATCATTAATACACTTCAATGTGGCTTGCAGAGTATTTATGTAGTTGTAGACGTAAAGAAAGAAATTATTTACGTATTTCAGTTTTCTTTTATGGAGATGACTAAAGGATCCAGTTAAATTGTTTCAAAAATATTTTTTTTCATATCTAGCTAATATATATATATATATATATATATATATATATATATATATATATATATATGAATCATAAGTTTTCAAAACTTTCGAGATGGTAGCACGGTACTGGCTCATTTGGCACTGGTGTATTCATGAAAGTGTCGATGGAAAATTATTATTATTTTCGTGTCCAGGACGAATACAATTATATATAAAATATACACACAATTATTACAAACATATATATTTTTAAATGGACTTTGAGACCCAGTATTCAGCAGCCTTAACACCTCCAACACTTGCACGTACCAGGTCATCCATTGTATAGGCTTCGGGCAGTTTTGGGTAAACCAGAAGATGATTAAAGTCTTGTAGTTCTCCACAGTCACTGGTTGCAGTTATGTACTCCACCGTGGCAGATATTGTTCGTTGCGTGTCACTCCAGTTCGCAGTCTATTCAAGGTCATCAATGCCTGGCATGGTAGGTGGTATCCAGGATCCGGCTCCTCTTTAAGGTTTTGTCATTGTCTTCCATATGTTTTGCATCGCCATAATTCTAACCGACGAGCAGAAGGTGCTGAGACGATCGCTTCCGTTGTTCCAAGGAAACTCACTCTTGATTTCAGCTCAAATGTTCAAATGTTTGTAAATGTATCAGACCAAACTGCGTGGTCATCAGTCCGTAGCGTACAAACTACTTAAACCAAGGTAAACTAACCTAAGGACAACAGACACACCCATGCCCCAGGGAGGACTCGAGCCTCCGACGGCGAGCAACCGCGTGCTCCGCAGCGAGACGCCTTAGATCGCTTTTTAAGTTCTTGTCCTTGCGGACGCTGATCGTGTTTGTTCGTTTTGACTCTACGTGTTCTTACCTACCTACCTACATAGATACTCTGCAAATCACATTCAAGTGCCTGGCAGAGGGTTCATTAACCACTTTCATAACTTTTCTCTACCGTTCCATTCTCTAATAACGCGCGGGAAGAAAGAACACCTAAATCGTTCCGTTTTCGATCTGATTTCTCTTATTTTATTGGAATGGTCATGTCTCCCTAAGTAGGTGGGTGCTAGCAAAATATATTCACATTCAGAAGTAAAAGTCCGTGATTGAAACTTCGCAAACAGATCACGCCGCAATGAATAACGTCTTTCTTTTAATGATTTCCACCCCAATTCGTGCAACATGAGGGTCCCACAAGGGGCAACAGCACTCCAGGAGAGGGCGCACAAGTGTGATGTAGGCAGTCTCTTTGGAGGAGCTGGTGCATCTTCGAAGCGTTCTGCCGATGAAACGTAACCTTTGGTTCGCCTTCCCCACAATATTTTCTATGTGTTCTCTCCAGTCAAAGTTGTTGGTAATTGTAACTCCTAGGTATTTGCTAGAATCTACGACCTTAAGGTTTGACTGATTTATCGCGTAATTAAAGTTCAGCGGATTTCTTTTAGTGGTCATGTGTATTACTTCACACTTTTCTTTATTTAGTGTCAGTTCCCAATTTTCGCACCATGCAGAAATTTTGTCTAAATCGCTTTGCAGTTGCTTTTGATCCTCAGTTGACTTCACTAACCGATAAACGACAGCATCGTCCGCGAACAGTCTAAGGGAGCTATTCAGATTGTCTCCTAAATCGTTTATAAACACGAGGAAGAGTAATGGACCTATAACGCTTCCCTGTGGAACGCCAGATATCAATTCTGTTTTACTCGATGACTTACCGTCAATTACAACGAACAGTGTTCTTTCTGATAGGAAATCGTGAATCCAATCGCACAATTGGGGAGATATTCCATAAGCACGCAATTTCATAAGAAGCCGCTTGTGGGCTACAGTGTCAAAAGCCTTCCGGAAATCCATAAATATGGAATCGATTTTAGATCCCTTGTCGATGGCACTTAATACTTCATGTGAATAAAGGGCAAGCTGTGTTTCGCAAGAGTGATACTTTCTGAATCCGTGTTGACTACTGGTTAATAGGTCGTTCTCTTCGAGGTAGTTCATAATATTCGAACAAAGTATATGTACGAAAATCCTAGTGCAAATCGACGTCAATGAGATAGGCCTGTAATTTTGGGGATCACTCCTATTGCTTTTCTTGAATATTGGAGTAACTTGGGCAACTTTCCAGTCTTTGGGTACGGATCTTTCGCTGAGTGATCGGTTGTAAATTATAGCTAAGTACGGAGCTATTGCATCAGCATACTCTGCGAGGACTCTAGTTGGTATAAAATCTGGCCCGGAAGATTTATTTTTGTTTAGTGACTTAAGTTGTTTTACTACTCCAGGAACATCTACTTCTAAGTTTCGCATGCTGGCAGCTGTTCTTGGACTGAATATTGGAGTGTTCACTTCGTCTTCTTTGGTGAAAGAATTTCGGAAAGCAGTGTTTAGTAATTCTGCCTTAGCAGTACTGTCATCGGTAGTATTACCATTGCTATCGCGTAGTGAAGGTATTGTTTGCGTTTTGCCGCTAGTGTACATCACATATGACCACAATTTCTTTGGATTTTCTGCAAGATTACGAGACAGGATTTCGTTGTGGTAACTACTATAGGCTTCTCGCATTAAAGTCCGCGCTACATTGCGAGTTTCAGTAAAAGATTGCCAGTCTTGTGGATTCTGTGTCTTTTTAAATTTTGCATGCGTTTTTCTTTGTTTCTGCAACAGTGATCTGACCTGTTTGGTGTAGCACGGGGGGTCAGCCCCCTCTTTTATTAATTTATTTGGTATAAATCTCTCGATTGCTACTGATATTATGTCTTTGAAAGTAAGCAACAACTGATCTACACTCGCATTTTTATTTTTGAAAGACTGGAGACTATCACTCAGGAAAGCGTGAACCGAAATTTTATCTGCTTTATTGAATAGATATATTTTTCGTTTATTTTTGGTGCATTTGGGCATTTCGACATTCAGTCTCGCTACTACAACTCGATGTTCGCTAATCCCTGTATCTGTTTTGATGCTCTTTACTAGCTCAGGATTATTTGTTGCTAGGAGATCAAGGGTATTTTCGTAACCACTTACTATTCTAGTGGGTTCATGAACTAACTGTTCGAAGTAGTTTTCAGAAAAAGCATTCAGAACTAGTTCGGACGATGTTTTATATTTGCCGCCGGTTTTGAATACGTAATTATGCCAACATATCGAGGGTAAATTAAAGTCGCCACCGATTCTAACAGTATGCTTCGGATACCTATTTGAAATGTGATTCAAGCTTTCTTTGAACATTTCGGCAACCGCATCGTCTGAGTCAGGGGGCCGATAAAAAGATCCAATTATTAATTTATTCCGGTTGTCAGGAATAACCTCTACCCAGACCAACTCACAGGAAGTATCTGTCTCAATTTCGCTGCAGGATAAACCGTTAGTAACAGCAATAAACACTCCACCCCCTATTTTATTTATTCTATCCTTTCTGAAGACCATTTGGCCCTTTGAAAAAATTTCGGCCGAACTTATCTCAGGCGTCAGCCAGCTCTCAGAACCTATAACGACTTGTGCCTCAGTACTTTCTATCAGCGCTTGGAGCTCTGGAACTTTCCCAATACAGCTACGACAATTTACAACTGTTATAACAATGTTTTTTAGATTTGCTTTATTCCTTTGTCTGACCAGCCCCCTTTGAGACTGAAACCCATTTTGTGTATTCCCGAGGCCCTCTAACCTAAAAAACCGCCTAGTCCACGCCACACAGCCCCCACAACTTTAACGTTCGTGTTCTCACAGTGTTATTTAAATGTGAGTGTGCGGTCCAGGTTTATTCACGGGTACTTGGGGGTGTCACCACAGTCTAACATATACAGTCGCGACACTCACTGCTGTGAAAGTCGTTACCAACTGACACTAGCGCTCCTAGCGGTGGGCAAGCCGCTGAAGGAGCCGTGTTTCTTTATAATTATTTTTGTACGTAATTAACGAAATAGTATAATTATTCCGTTATAAGTATTAGTAAAATAACAAGAGATATACACAATACGGAAATTAATGTAAAACAGACGAATTTAACTATCACTTGTATAAAGAACCATTTCGTGACGAACAAACAAGCCGGCCGCGGTGGCCGAGGAGACTGAGGCGCTCCAGTTACGGTCTGCACGGCCACTACGGTCGGGGGTTCGAATCCCCCCTCGGGCATGGATATTTGTGCCGTCCTAGTTCGTAAGTAGTTCATAAGTAGTTTGTAAGTTTAGGGACTGATGACCCCGTAGTTAAGTCCCATAGACTATACAAACATTTGAACATTTTTCGAACAAACAATCACGGATGAGTATATTTGCACCTTATTCAGCTGAAAGTAAGCAGAATATAAACATAAGAAAACATAGGCTTCTATTATGATCTGCTTTACTACGATAGGTAGGTTTATTTATTTATTATTTTTTATTTATTTATTTGTTGACGCGTATTATTTGGTGTGGGCTGTGTTGATTGGTACATTTGTATACCTCATTCTTTTTTCTTAACGCACCTATTCTTTTGAGTGTAATTACTTTATCTTAAAAGCCAATGTTTTGAAGATTCTTGCCGTTTGTGGTTCAGCTGTACTAACACTTGTGGAATTAGGTTCTTCTTTGTTCGAAAACAGTTTGAATGCTTTTGCCGTTTTATTGCCAAGTCTGTGATGTTTTTCCCTCAGCTACAGCAGTGGTGACTGATTTGGTATGTTAAATATTGTGCTTACTGCATTTATAAATAGATTTCTTACGTTCGACCATCACCGATTTAACTGAAATTGTAGCGAAGAAACAACGTTCCTGAGTAGAAAAGCGACGCCTTTCTGCTAAAGGACAGCCATTTTTAGTTTTTATAGAAAGTGAAATTATTCAGTAAAAGCCTGATGGTTACAAGATAATTGTAAATAAACTGTCCTGTAAAGTAACGTTTCGTACCTTGTCAGGGATCGTAGGAAACCTAAGAAAAACAAATGTGGAGCTATTTTAAGTTAGTACCTATTTTTATGCCACTAGATACGTTCCCTAATGTAAAAAGTATGTTAAAATCAATATGAACGATACTATTGGTACTCATCCAGTATCGTATTCAGAAATGTACCTTGCCGGCCGCTTGGAGCGCTGCTGTCGTAGTGTCTGCGGGAGTGTCGTGACAGTATGTGTTAGACGGTGGTCTTAGTGTTGCATTTGTTTACCTTTCCGGATTACATTCAGCTTTCTCCTAGGTAGTCTGTTTCTCAGTTGGAAAGCACAGAATTGTGTTTTGTCTGGGGCAAGGTTTCAGGTGATTGTTGTAGTAGCCTGCCACATGTTCGAGGATTGCTGTGAGTTTCATTTCTATCCCCTCAGGTACATGATAGAGGGTACCTTGCGAAAGACTTTGCCGAGAGAGGGAAAAGAGGTGGGGGGGGGGGAGAGAGAGAGAGAGAGAGAGAGAGAGAGAGAGAGAGAGAGAGAGAGAGAGAGAGAGAGAGAGAGAGAGAGAGAGAGAGATGGATTCAGAGAGAGCAGGGAAGGGAAGGTGGACTGTGAGGTGTAGAATAAACAAATACCCGGCCAACGCCGGGTTTACAGCTAGTAAGGCAATAAATTAAATGACTTAGTTAGGGTATGAACTTGAAAGAAATAAGATACCTGCATCGACTTCCACTCACTTCCATTTTCTTATTTTTGCCGCGATGGTCGATTGTGAAACCGTCATTAAATAGTCTTCAATCCTTGTACTGCTCCTTTTGGGCTGTAATCATTTCGCATAACGTTCGTTGTTGGCCGGGCATAAAAACTATAACAATAATGTTCGGTACCGCGTAATCAGTAGCTCAAGGCAGTCATTTAGAAATGCGATAGGGCACTGCTATGCACGTAGTGACTTCTTGCGGCAAAAGAATATCTATTCAACACCGAACACCGGTAAGTCGCTATTACTATTCGACTGTATTGTTAATTCACAATCACGGCATTACAGTTTCCACTTTCTGCAGTACAACACACATAATGTTTGATGGCTGATATGTACTATCGATACTCTGACATTTATCATCTTTGTGTGACGGCGCTATTGCTTACTTCTTGGTTGTGAGGTATCTGTCCTATTTTCGTTAAAAACCGAAGTATCATATGTCCCACGTACAGCGCTTCCTCTGTGTAGATCATTTGAAAATGGGCGTATATACTCCATTCGAAATGCTGGCGGTCGTCGATCATGTCACCCGCCAGAAAACCCGTGAGTGTTTTGAAGCAGATACAATTTGTTACCGAAATTTAGATTTCAATGTAACGGACTTTCAAGAATGCCGATAAAAGTATTAGTGTATAAATTTATGAAGAATGAAACTTCACTCTGCAGCTGAGTGTGCGCTGATATGAACCTTCCTGGCAGATTACGCTGTGGCTAAGCCATGTCTCCACCATATCCTTTCTTCCAGGAGTGCTAGTCTTGCGTGTTTGCAGGAGAGCTTCTGTGAAGTTTGGAAAGTAGGAGGCGAGGTACTGGCAGAAGTAGAGTTGTGAGGCGGCATCGTGAGTCGTGTCGGGATAGCACAGTCGGTAGTGCGCTTGCCCGCGAAAGGCAAAGGTCTCCGGTTTTATAAACATATGCTTCGAGATTTATTTCGAAGTGAAGGGGCCTGTGAAGGCCGACATCACGTGAGCTGGACAGCAGTTGTTTTTTATTTATTGGGCTACTGGGCGGCTACTCAACTGTTTCTTGTGCTACGGAGAAAGGCACGAAATAACAGACACCTGCCAAGTGGACGACGTCCAATAACAACTTTCATTTTAGTTGTTTTTCCTTTTCTATTTTTTGGGGATGGGAGGCAATTAATAACTACACTGCACAACAGAAATAAAGGAATACTTTTCGCAAACGCTCTAAACTAGTACTTTAGAACGTTTGCGAAAAGTATTCCTAACTATAAGGCAACAATTACTGTGCAATTAAGGGCCATCTAAGACACATAGTTCAGACGATATGACGTCATACACAATGAAATCAGCGAGAAACTGCCAACTACGACAATATTCCACATTTTCCCCTAAATTAATGGATCAATTTCAACGAAACCTTATAAAAATATGCTTTAACATCAGGAAACAACAGCAGTGGGGGGTTACCATATATAACCACATAAAACACGTAGTTCAGGAAAATGACATCATAAAAATGAAAACTACCCCATCATGCGACACATGTTTAACGAGACATTTTTCATCCACTATTTGAGACTAAGAGAATTTAGCGACTTGCAACAAACTTTATACAATTTGAAATGTTTACGAAACTTTTTGTCGCTAACAACCCGTCAAAATTATGAATCAAGCTTAACGCTCACAACTTTTCCGCTATTCACGTAGCAAAACTACGGCATACGCCTTAACGTTACAATTTATTACTTCTGCTACTTATTGTATTCGCAAAATATTTTTCATTCCACTGAATGTATCTCTGAAATTATACACTGCTCGAAACAAATATAGGATCAGGTGAGCTATCATACACAATGTATTTTATTAAGATATTTTTAAAGTTGTAATTTTTATGTGAGACAGTGAGATATTTTGGTGTCTCAGCTTTTGCTTTGCTTTAAGTTTACTAGACGTTTACTTAGAACGAGGCACCATGGGAACAGTGGGAAAGTCATTCTCGTTAACCTCCAATATAGTGTGTGATCACCTCGGACAGCCAGTATAGTTTCACGCCTTTATGGCATGGACAGTATGAGGTTATCAATCATCTCTTAGGGATATTTACCATTGTTCCATGAGTGCAATATCCAGCTCTGCAACCGTTGCGGGAAGTGCTGGTCTGGTTCCAATGTGTGCCAAGTGCATCCTGGACATCCTCATTCGGATTTAAGTCCAGTGAACAAGCTTGCCACTCCATTCGTTCAATTCCCTCAGCTTCAATCAAGTTGTCCACCAGTGCAGCTCTGTGAGGACGAGCGTCATCGTCCACCAGAAGGAACCCATCTCATGTGGCACCACCGTAAGGCACAACAACAGGTCAAAGGATCTCGTCTCTATACCTCTGAGCACTCAAAGCGCTATGCTGAACGCCATTAGGTCCGTACGTCCGCCAATACTGACACCTTCCGACACTATTCGTCCACAGTCAAGATATGGTGATGTTTCCTGCAAAGTTGTCCCGAGTTCCACGTTATCTCCAGATGAGGGAACAGTGATTGTCCGGTTGAACAAAAAATCTTGACTTAATTGTGGACAGAACCTAGTGTCATTCGTATCGACCCCAATCCTCATGTTCCCCCGTTCAGTTTCTGCGGACTAAACGATGCCGTGGTTTTAATGGAACACACACCATAGGCCTTCGTCCATAGAGGCCACATTCGCGAAGGCGATTTTGGACTGTGTTGATTTTGCTTCAGGGTTCGTTGTAGCTGAAATGCATTCAGCCTTCTGTCTCGATGGGCGTTTTAACCCAAGATAATCGTCATCCCTTGTTGATGTTACCCATGGACGACTTTAGCCTTGCCTTCTTTTAACGGTTCCTATTGACTGAAATCGCGTCGAGGTCTTGGGAATAACACTTTTGGACACATCAATAGCTGCGGCTAACTCCCTCTGTGACTGTCGCGCTTCCAACACCTATGGCTCTCCATCCCACTGCTTTGGGTAAGTCACGTTGTTGGTGCATTGCACTATCGTCTCACTACACTATCCGAACCCAACTGCTTGTGTAATTCGTTTGTTAAACACAAGTCACCACGAACCCTTTCTGCAGTAACTTTTTCATCACCACTATCTCGATTGCCGTAATGTTAGTTACCTCTACTCTGTAGAAGCGACAGAAAGACGTCGAACCATGCGGTTGACAAAACTGCAGACCCTAGATGTCTCAGCTGGTCCCCTAATCTTTGGACCAGTGTATATCGTTCCTACAATGAGGACTCAGAAATGTTCCAGCGGCTCACGCTCCTTTGAGTTTCTCATAGTATTCCTCCGATTGTTTCTAATCGAACTCCAATATGGCAAACGAGGGTACTTGAAAGGTAAGATAACCTAATTGCGTCAGGCCAAGTAACCTTTATTCAATTCTGCGACTCCTCCAGAGTGGCAAAACGCAATCATTATGTCTATACCAGCCACTATTAGAATTTTCTACCAATTCGCTCATTTCTCAACGATTGGAGTCCACTCCTTGATTAGAGAGCCATGCGAGAATCACTGTAAAAAAATTACAGAACTATCAGTTTAATACGTCATGGTTGAAAAATACTAACACAAATTATTTACAGACGGATGGAAAAACTCGTGGAATCCGAGCTTGGGGAAGATCAGGTTGGATTTAGGAGAAATGTAGGAACACGGAAGGCAATACTCACATTACGACTTATCTTAGAAGATAGATTAAGGAAAGGGAAACCTATATTTTTAGCATTTGTGGATCTGGAAAAAGCTTTTTACAATGTTGACTAGAATACACTGTTTCAAATTCTGA
This sequence comes from Locusta migratoria, assembly GCA_026315105.1. NCBI lineage: Eukaryota > Metazoa > Arthropoda > Insecta > Orthoptera > Acrididae > Locusta > Locusta migratoria. The sequence goes on from CM048751.1 coordinate 195,673,282, forward strand.
AGGTAGCAGGGGTAAAATATAGGGAGCCAAGAGTTAATATACTTATGCAAAAATCAGACAGCGGTTATTAGAGTCGAAGGGCAAGAAAGGGACGCAGAGGTTGGGAAGGGAGTAAGACAGGGCTGAAGCCTTTCCCCAATGTTGTTCAATCTGTACGTTGAGCAAGCAGTGAAGGAATGCAAGGACAAATTTGGAGAGGAAATTAAAGTGCAGGGAGAAGAAATGAAAACTTTTTGCGGTTTGCCGATGACATAGTAATTCTGTCAGAGACCGCAAAGGATCTGGAAGAGCAATTGAATGGAATTGAGAATGTCTTGAAAAGAAGGTATAAGATGAAAATGAACAAGGATAATGGAATGTAGCGTCATAAAATCAGGTGATGCTGAAGGAATTAAATTAGGTAATGCGACAATAAAAGTAGTAGATAAGTTTTGTAACTTTGGTAGCAAGATAATTTCTGATGGCCAAAGTAGAGAAGATATAAAATGCAGAATGGCTATGGGAAGAAAAGCGTTTCTGAAGAATCGAAAATTTGTTGACATCCAATATTAGTTTAAATGTCAGCATGTCTTTTCTGAAAGCATTTGTCTGGAGTGTAGCATTGTATGGAAGTGAAAAGTGGACGATAAGGAGTTCAGAAAAAAAGATGATAGAAGCTTTCGAAATGTGCTACAGACCAATGATGAAAATTAAATAGGTAGATCACGTAAATAATGAGGAGATGCTTAACCGAATTGGCGAGAAAAGGAGTTTCTGGCATATCCTGACTAATAGAAGCGATAGATTGGTGGGACACATTCTGAGACATCAAGGAGTCGTCAACTTAGTATTAGAGGGAGACCGAGGAACGAATACAGTAAGCAGATTCAAAAGGATGTAGGTTGCCGAACCTATTCTCAGATGAAGAGACTGGCATAGGACAGGGTAGCGTGGAGAACTGCATGAAACCAGTCTGTGGACTGAAGACCAGAACAACAGATAGATGATTTTTGCAGCTTGCCAAAACACGTTCCCTGCGGAGAAAAATTTCATGTCTTGTCTGCACCGCGTGTGGGCGAAAACTTCGCTGAAATGTGGCTTGGGTCACCGGTGGGCCGAATGGAAATGGTAACATTTCTAAATTACCTGTCTTAGAATTTGGTGACATAATCGCTTCCGCAGTTTCGAGAAGTCACCGAAATTCATGCCTATTTGAAAGAAAGAATTGCATTGGGACACGGCGTGGAGTGAATCGCAGGGAACGCGGTGAAGATGCCAATCGCACAGCACAGAAACTGCGCAGTATGGCAAATGCCTCCAAACGTCTTGTCAAAAACTATGAAACGGAGCTAGTATTGTGCCCGTCGTCTGGTGGTCTTGTTTTGTCGTACTCGAGAACGACGCCCTTGCACAATTTTCCGCGTCTGTTTGCTCTTTGCGATGGAGAGCAGCTACGCCCTTGTTGCGCAATACGAATCGACATTAATGTTTCTACCATTTGCCATAAATTCTGTGTGAACAGCTCCTTCACAGTGGAAGGAAACGGCTGCCTTGACCTTCTCTAGTGAACGGACACGTTTGCCCGTGTTCCGCGAAGGCCAGGAAGCGAGGTGGCGCAGTGGTAAGACACTGGATTCGCAATCGGGAGGATGGTTGTTCATATCCACTTCCGGCCAGCCAGATTTAGGTTTTCCGTGATTTTCCTAAATCACTCCGGGCAAATGCCGGGATGGTTCCTTTTTAAAGGGCACGGCCAATTTCCTCCCACATCCTTCCCCAAAAATCCGAGCGTGGGCTCCGTCTCTGTGATCCGACTGTCGACGGAAAGTTAAAGGCTGGGTGCTCTGTTTGTAGCAGGTGAGAATTATAGACCAGTTGGCGTAATTCGGGACGGGGATACAACCCGTCATCTTCGTACAATGACGTCATTATCCACAGGGGCTATATGCGTGTTAGTCACACAGACATAGCTTACATATATGTCTGTGGATAGTCACATGTACACCAAGGAAGTTCATTTATGCTGTTTGGAACAATTGACTATAAAAATAACCTATTTCCAAATAACGTTATTTTATACGGTAATACTACAAAGTGATAAAGTAAATTAATTGAAGATGTTTAAATGATGTTGTAGAAAGAAAGAAATATCGCGCGGTGAAAAATCATATTAAATGACTGTAACGGGTGTATCGCGAGAAAATTGTGGTTTTGGGTGGGGAGATACTACATAATGCAAAAATCACGAAAAACAAAACAAAAAAGCAGACATTTAAACAAGGAAAAAGTAATGGAAAATGAACAAAATGACACTAACTAGCGCGGGAATGTGGGAGTTTTGCGGGGACATTCTAAGCGGTGAAAAAACGACATATAGAAACTGAAAACAAGGGAATATAAATATTAAAAACGCCCTTGAAGGGAAACTAACTCAACAACAACGTAAAAAGAGATTAAAATGGAATCGGACACTCGATTTGCCCTATGTAGCTAAATTAAAGACGAGATTACCTAGCACACCTACGAAAGAGAAGACGTGATATGGTGTCGTCAACTGGAATTGAGGGGTATAGCTCAAAGGGGAGGATACCAGTTGTAGGTATTTTGCTTAATTTAAATTGTATCGTACGAATCGATGTTTAAAAAACTCTCGCGGGATAAATTACATGTGGTCGGTGTCAGACATTCCAATTGACCTATATAGCTCAATTAAAGACGAGGATACCACTGCCGAAAAGTAAACAAAAAAGCCAATTAAAATGGTATCGGACACTCGAATTGACCTATACAGCTCAATTACAGAAGAGGATACCAGCTTCAGCTATTTACTGGTTTTTAATTATTAGTGAGTATCTGAAATGATCTCAGAGGGGAAAAAATCACGAGATAAAGGATATTTGATCGATTTTTTGTTTATTTAAAAAAAGCCACGAGAGTTGGATGATGCATTTTCGATAAATGATGAACGAGACAGTGGTATTTAGATAGCGAAAATTCTTGAAAATGCCAAGAACCCAAGTAAAATGGTATTGCATTTTGTCGCCCATTGCAACGCGCAAATAAGAAGACGTAAACTATCTCGTGATATCCATGCTAACAAAAAGAAATTCAATAAAAAAATTAATACGAAATAATACACGAAAGAAATTCCACAACTATGACGCGTAATTATGCTAACACGAAACATAACCATTAGCAAACTCACTTTCAAATAAATATGAAAGCCAAGCAAAACTCTCGATAATATCAACAAATCCAGAAATAAATAGCATCTGCAACTTCAAAAACAACGCATATTATACAAAGAGAAACATTTGAAGAAGTAAATTAATAACAAATTTTCTATGATGTAATTTACTTGTATTCGAAACATTCGCGCAGCAATGACGTCATACAATACAACACGATACGTCACGGGTCAAAGCGGAGGAGTGGTATCCCCGTCTAGAATTGCCCGACCAGTTGCATACAATCCGTGATGATGCGGCTTAGGAAATCACTGCTTTCCACGAAGTAGCGCTCTGGGAAGTTCAAAGAGGCCATAAACTTTGCGCCATTTTATACAGGCGGCACTACTCTGAGGACGCAGCGATAGCCAAATATTTCCAGTACTGCAGACGACCGCGGTCTATGAAATGAGCCCTGCCTGTATTCTCAGGCGCATCTGATTAGCAACGTCGACGATAGTCTTAGAGTATTGCGAACTGGAGTTCTCACCGTAATCCTGGTGTGTATAATTTCTCTCTTATGTCAGGCCGTCGCTTCTTTCCTGTCTGTCCATCGCCTCTGTCCTACTCTCGATCCATTTCAGTTTCGTTTCCTTGCAGCTCAATTCTTACGACGTCATATCCTGAACTATGTGTCCGACAATAATATAATTTTACAGGTTCGTGGAGTGGTATACAGGGTGAGTTACTATTGCCACTAAGAATAGCTCGGAAAGTATGATACGAGCTGAAAAGTTGCATGGGAGAACGGAGACCAGAATATGACGTTGGTCTTTGTTGCTAGATGGGATCACTTCAGACATATGAAGGTCAACATTGTTTTTATTTTATTTCTTAATGGGGTGCTATAGTTCGTTACTTATTTTCTGATAGCGGCCATCGAGACGAATCCAATGATATATCTTGAAGATCAACGAAGGTCAAATGTTCAAATGATTGTAAATCTAACGGACTCATCGTCGTGGTTATCAGTTCGTAGCTTACAAACTACTTAAACTAAGGTAAACTAACCTAATGACAACACAAACACCCATGCCCGGGGGGGGGGGGGGGGGGGGATTCGTACCCCCGACGGCGAACGGCTGCGCGCACCGCAGCACGACGCTCCAGTGCGCACGACTAATACGCCGCTGCAACGAAAGTCATAAAGGTGGCTTTGAACGTCAATTTTCAGGAAATGTTAGAAGTGATTCCCATTGCTATTAATGCTGTGTTGCAATCTCCTTCTTATGACTTGAGTGCTATTCCTTATTACTTTGGCACTTATCGAAGCACGTACTCTGATAATTATCTCTCGTATATCCTGTAAATAGTAAACATTCGCCGAATACGCCGTGTCCATCTGGCGTGCCGTTGACATGTAAACACCATTCGATGGTGGCGCAATACAAAAATAATACGAACGGCAAGACTTTTATCGTCGAAGCAAGCGAATGTGAATGACGCGTTCCTTCGAAGAAGAAGTCGATATGCTTCTCATTTACGGATAATGCCAACGAAATTCAGTGAGAGCTAGAGACTTACATGTTGTAAGATGTCCACTGTCGTACATTTAAGTATGTGTGTGATAAATTGGAACAACATATCCGGCAAAGGAAATTTACTAACAAGGAAGTGGAAATCGGTACTCTTGCCACTGTGGTTCGAGTCCCTTGCGTTAGTTAGCGTCAAATAGCGAGGGAATCTGGCATGAGCCAGAGTAGTGTTTTTCGTATCTGTATCGTTCTGTATCGCCATAAATATCATTCTTACCGTATAAGTCTCCACCAAGAATTAACTGGTATGGATTGTACACGTCTCATGGAATTCTGCCGATGGCATCAACATCAGGTTCAGAAGGATGACGCGTTAATTTTATTTTATTTACCACAAGACTACATTCACGAACTATGGAAATGTTCATTTGCGTAACATGCAATACTGCGCAACTGAAAATAGATGTTGACTGCGGTATGTTGCACACCAAAGACCGTGGTCGGTGAAAGTATGGTGTGGGATTTTGGAGGACAGAATTATAGGCCCCTATTTCATCGAAGGAAATCTTAATGGTAGGATGTTCACCACATTACAACAAGAAACATTAGGTCTATTATTAGGATAAATACCTTTAGGAATAAGATGGGTGCTATCAACACGATGGGTGTCCGGCACCGGTCTAAGGCGCCTCGTTGCGGAGCGCGCGGTTGCTCGCCATCGGAGATTCGAGTCCTCTCTAGGACATGGGTGTGTGTGTGTGTGTGTGTGTGTGTGTGTGTGTTGTCCTTAGGCGAGTTTACCTTAGTTTAAGTAAGCTACGGACTGTTGACCACGCAGGTTGGTCCGATAGATTTACAAACATTTGAGCAATTTGGTGTCCGGCACAATTTTCGCTGATGGCTAGAAATGAGTTGCAAAGACGATTTCCAAATCGTTGGATAGGACGCAGAGGAGATGTGACGTGGCCGACTCGTTCGCCGGACTTTATGCTTGTGGATTTTTTCTTGTGGGGATTCCTAAACGGCATTGTTTATAAAGAAGTTCCAGCTGTACCTGAAGATATGCGAAAGAGAACTGTCAGAGCATGTGGTTCGATAAGTGCCGAAGTGATACGGAATACCACTCCAAATATGATATGAAGATTGCAGCGCTGTATTGATACCAATGGTCATCACTTCGAACACCTTCTGTAAATGGACATTCATGCCACCTGTTTTGACTTTCGTTTACTTTCAAAGACCTTACTGTTACACATCATTGGATTCGTCTTTACAGCCGCTATCAGAAAGTAAGTATCAAAGTACAACGAATAAAAGAATTGTCTTTCATATCTCTGAAGCGACCCCAATCGGCAACAAAAGACCAACGTCATATTCTGGTCCCCGTTGCTCCATGCAATTTTTGTTCCGCAAACTTTTCAGCTCATGCAATACTTTAAGAGTTATTCTTGGTGGCAATAGTTAGTGACTCACCCTGTATTAGAAAACTGTCTGCGACATGTGTTACGAGTGGATGTGATATAGATGTAGTAAATTACAACCTCATGCATAGTGGGGCGGATTTTCTTGCATTTGACTGTGTGACGTAATATCTTCCGAACTCTTTGTCGTATTATGGTATAATTTAAGGTACATTCAGTGGTATATATGCAAACTGTCTGAAAAATATGTCGCGAATAGAATTCGTCGTAAAGACATCGAAACCCATCCATGATGGGGCGGTTTTCCATGAACCCGATTGTTTATGACCTCATATCTCCTGAACTCTTTTTATACTACGACATAATTTCGAAAGTAAATTCAGTGATATGTGTGTACACTGTCTGTAAAATGTCTAGCGAATACAATTAAAAGTGTAAATTTGATACATTCTAACGTCATACCGAATGCTGTAGTTTTACTGAATGAATAGCGGTAAAGTAATAAGAGATAAACTTCGTTCCTTTCATCATTTTGATGGGTTTATCAGCGATCCAAGATTCCTAACGGTTGGAAATTATGTGTGAAGTATGTTGCAAGTCGCTTAGTACTCTTACTCAAATAACCGATAAATGAAGTTACGTCGGATGACGAGGAATTGTTTTGTTACTCTCATTCCTTAATGCGCCGTATCTCTGGAATTATATGTCGTAGGTGGATTTTACACCCGTAGCGATTGTTTCATTACACTATAGAGTCTTTCTACCATTAGTTTTCCCGATGGTTTTGAAGGCAGTTGTTCGCGGATTACATTGCTTATGATGTCATATATCCCAAACTATCTGTCGTAGGTGGTTCTTACCTCCAAGAGATTGTAGTTTGAAAGTAAGGAATGTGTGTACCAAATTCGGTTGAAATAGGTCAAGTAGTTTAGGAGGAGATGCGGTACACACACACACACACACACACACACACACACACACACACACACACACACACACACACACACACACACACACTTTTATAACACGTGTGCATACATCTGGACATTGCTGTCTGTGGTCGGTGCCTGTGACCGCCTTCCCGTGTCTCCGTGAAGTTGGGCAAAATTATTCCCACCTTTACACAACGGCTGGGCGAGACATTATATTTGAGCTGTATACTGGTAAATCGTAATACATATCCTGGTGCAAAAAATGTTCAAATGTTTGTAGAGTCTATGGGACTTAACTACGGGGTCATCAGTCCCTAATCTTTCAAACTACTTATGAACTAGCTACAACAAAGGACGGCACAAATATCCATGCCCGAGGGGGGATTCGAACCCCCGACCGTAGTGGCCGTGCAGACCGTGACTGAAGCGCCTCAGTCCCCTCGGCCACCGCGGCCGGCTATCCAGGTGCAGATATAGACTGATGATGTCTTACTGTTTATGACTTATGAACTGTAGACTTATAATAAGGATATGGGATATAGATAAATTGAAGGAATTTGAAGTTTTCGAGGGATTCAGAGGGAGCTTTAGGCAGCAATTGACAGAAAAGGGGTAAAATGAAACGGTAGACGAGGAATGGGTAGATTTGAAAAATGAAATAGTAAAGGCAGCGGAGGAGCATACAGAAAGGCAAGACCTACAAAAAGTCTTTGTATATCACTCGAAATACTAAATTTAATTGATGCAAGGAAAAAATTTAAAAAGGCAGTCAATGAAACAGGCAAAATGGAGTGCAGAAGAGTAAGCAATGAGATTGACAGGAAGAGCAAAATAGATAAGTAGGAGTGGCTAGATGGCATATTCATGTTTGTAGAAGAATGCATAAATAGGGGAAAAATAGATACCGCCTACAGGAAAATAAAAGGAACATTTGGAGACAAGAAAAGCAGCTGTACGAATATCAAGAACTCAGATGGAAAACCAGTTCTCAGCAAAGAAGGGAAAGCTGAAAGGTGGAAAGAGTGTATAGAGGGGCTCTACAAAGGAAATGAACTTGGAGACAATATTGTAGGAACGGAAATAGATGAAGGTGAAGCAGGAGATACTATATTCGGAGAGGAATTTCACAGAGCACTGAAAGAGTTAAGTCGAAACAAGGCCCCTGGAATAGGTGAAATTTCCTCAGAGCTACTGAAGTCTCTGGGAGAGCCAACCATGACAAAACTATTTCACCTGATGCTCAAGATTTACGAAACAGGGAAATATCCTCAGACTTTTATAAAAATGTAATAATTCCCATTCCAAAGAAAGCAGGCGGAATAGGTATGAAAACTGTAGAACCATCAGTTTAAGAAGTCATGCTTGCAAAATTTTAACACTAAGTATTTTCAGAAGGTTGGAGGGCATAAAAGACAAGCAGTGGTTCGGAAAGGAGTAAGACAGTGTTGTAGCCTTTCTCCAATGTTATTCAATTTGTACATTGAGCAAGCTTTGAAGGAAAGCAACGAGGAATTTGGAGTTGCTTACCTGTGTGGTATGGACAGTATGAGGTTATCAATCAGCACTCGAGGGGTAATTGCCCATCCTTCCATGAACGCAATACACAGTTCTACAACCGTTCTGGGAAATTCTGGTCTGGCTGCAATGCGTCTGTCAGGTGCATCCCAGACATGCTCAATCGGGTCAAGTCCGGTGAATAAGCTGGAGCGTTCGTTGCAACTGAGTTGCATTCGGCCTTCTGTCTCGACGAGCTGTTAAGCGGAGATAAGTTATCCCTTGCTGATGTTACCCGTGGACGACCTTGCCTCTTTCTTAATGGTTCCTGTTGTCTAAAATCGCGTGCAGGTCCTGTAAATTTCACTTTGGGACACTCCAATAGCTGCATCCACCTTCCTGTGTGTCTCTACCGTTTCCAACCTTCCTATGGCTCCTCCATGCCAGAGCTTCGGACGTTGTTGTTCCATTGCACTACCTGCTCAATACACTATCTGAACCCAACTGGTGGTGAAATTCGTTTGCCAGCCGCAGTGCCGAAGCGGTCTGCGGCGCGCCAGTCACAGTCTGCACGGCCGCTACGGTCGGGGGTTCGAATCCCTCCACGGGTATGGATGTTTGTGTCGTCTTTAGTGTAAGGTAGTTCATGAGTAGTTTGTATGTTTAGGGACTGATGACCCAGCAGTTAAGTCGCATAAGCTTAACAAACATTTGAACATTTCTTGAATTCGTCTGAGTCAACACCAAACTTCTCCATAACAACTTTTTGTTATTACCACTATCTCGGTTGCCGTAATATCGTTGTCCTCACTTCGTAGAATCGACTGAAAGACGTCGAACCATTTTAGTTCATTCTGCCGATAACAGTAGTTCAGTACCTAAATATCTCAACTGACCCCCTAATTGTTTTGACCATTGTATATCAGAACCGTAGTTTGTGAGAGGGGCTGGTTGCAAACTGCACCAAACCAGTCTTCGCCCTGAAGACCACAACAAGATTTTTTACCAGTTGACAAAGTTACCAACATATTAAGGATGAGACTCGTGGTCGAAGGAAGTGAAGATGAAGACCACCCATTTCACATCTGTCAAAGCACTGAAATATAAAAAGAAGAAATGCTTTTGTTGTTCAATGAAGACGTAACCAGCTTAAAATGAACTTGTGGAGCAAAATAAAAATAAGTATTTAAATTTATTGGTGCACTCGCTACTCTAATATCATGATGTACAGTTCCGGTGGGGATCATAGAGTAGTTGCAGATTAAAATGAGGAAAGTTCGTAAGTACCATGCCTTGTGGGTATTTTCGATGGCTTACCACATCTGTCTACAACTTATGAACGAGAAAAAGGCCAATTTTGGCAGTGATTTGAAGTTAAATTTACACTATAGATCCTCCAACAGGTAGCCGTGAAAACGAATTCAAAGGTCAGTGAGAGAAACGGTAAATGTCGCCAATAAGACCACGTCAAAATTAAGCACCGCGGCCTTCATGCCAGCTAATGGACTGAAGACAGGTTTGCTGTTTACCGCATATAACGTCAGAAAAACCTGCTCATTCTGCCACTTATTATTTCGTACACGTAAATGCTCCACCCAAAAAGTTCCGGGCTGATTTTATTACTGACGTACAAGCGATATCAGCGCAGAAACTAAAGCGACCGCTTGAACTAACAATTGTGATCAACTGAAGTATATTCTGCCAGCAGCTGAAGCACGAAGTGTTATTAGTACGGCTGTAGCACAGTCTAACGTATATAGTCGTGACACTCACTGCTGTGGAAGTTCTTACCAACTGACAGTTCCAACGACACTAGCGCTCTTAGTAGTAGGCAAGCCTCCAAAAGCGTGATGTATGTTTATAATTATTTGTGTACGTTATTAACGAAAATATCAAGAGACATACATAATACGGAAATTAATGTTGAAGCAGCCGAACTTAACTGAATCTGTGGTATAACGAAGAACTTCGTCATGATCCAATACTTGCTAATATATGTATATTTGCAGCTTATTCCGATGAAAGTAAGAACAATATGGTCTCTTCTTACTATGGCAAGGGAGGTTCATCTTACACGTATCAATTTAGTATGAAGTCCAATGATTCGCACATTTTTAGGCTTCACTTGTCTTTGTTACATGCGCATATTCTTTTGAGTATGATTGCGTTAGCTGAAGAAGACAATGTCTTTAACATTTTTGCCGTTTGTGGTTCAGCTGTAGCAACGATTGTGGAATTGGGTTCTTCTTTGTTGACATCAGTTTGACTGCCTTTTCTGTTTTCTTGCACGTCTGATGTTTTTCCTTCAGTTACACTTGGGGTGGCTGATTTGGTATGTTAAATACTGTAGTTATTGTGTTATATATTCATTTCTCCCAGATTTTACTGGAATTGTAGTGAAGAAACATTAAAATTATTGAGTAAGTCTTTCTGCCAATGGGCAAGTCTTCTGATGTTTTTAGTCATTTTTTCTATTATTGATAGTAAATGAAATTATTTCATTACAGTCTGTAGACTACGAGATAATTGGAAATAAACTGTGCGGCAATGTACCGTTTAGTATCTTATCAGGGATCGTAGGAAACCTGAAAAAGACAAAGGTGGAGCTATATTATTACCTATTTTACGATGCTACATATGTTGCCTAATGTAAAAAGCATGTTAAAATCAATATACACGATACTATTCGCACTCATCCAATATCGTATTCAGAAATGTATCTTGCCGCGTCGTTGTCGCAGTGTACAACAAAACTCTGCGGGAGTGTCGCGGTCTAAGGCGCCTCGCTGCGGAGCGCGCGGTTGCTCGCCGTCGGAGTTTCGAGTCCTCCATGGGGCATGTGTGTGTGTGTGTGTGTGTGTGTGTGTGTGTGTGTGTGTGTGTGTGTGCGTGTGTGTGTGTGTGTTTGTGTTTGTCCTTAGATTAGTTTACCTTAGTTTAACTAGTTTGTAAGCTACGGACTGATGACAACGCAGCAACCATCTGTCGTCTTCCATATATTTTTTATAAAATTGTAATTTATTTGATGTCGCTAGATTAGCATTTTTTTTAAAACTAAAACCCCACTCTTTTCGAGGCATGAGGAATATTTTCATTTTTTTCATGTTTTAAAATATTAGTTTCTGAAATGTTAGTTAATATTGCTAAGATTTTGTTATTTTAATAATTTATTATTATGGTTATGAATGTGGCAATAAGTACGGCTTCTTCGCTACGCCACTGTCCCTGTGAGAATGTGTATTTGTTTTACTTTTAAGTGGATGTGCAAAGATATAATGGCTGTCTGAATGTGGGTGGTAATAGCTCGCTTTGCATGGTTCTCTCTGGCTCAGAGTCGATAGTTAGTCTTTACCAATCCATGCTGCTGATGCGAACAAAGAGGTTTCTACACTCTTTGGTTACAAGCAGTCGACGAGTCCTCTCCAGGGGGAATCTCGCGCTCTTCTCTCCCCATCACCGCTGTTCTCGTGGGTTTTGCCCAGTTTCCGGTAGCTTTCGCGCCTCCTGGCCGCTCGGTTGTCACTTTGTGCTGGAATCGTGGTGAGGTAAGGTTGGTTATGCTCTTGTGCCCACAGAGATGGTAGCGATTCATTGTCTAACACGTTTAACTTAGACTCTTGAGGTAAGATTCATTTTTGGAATATTCCTTTCGATCGTGCGCGGAAATGTCTTCTAGTTTTTCAATCCAGTGATTTCCAACGGTGTATGTGTTACTAGTTGCAGTTTGATAACGGCCTGGTATATTTAAACCTTTTGTGATTATGTGGCGGTGTATGAACTCTGTGTAAATTCTTTCTAGCTTTGTGAAGTGGTCCGATTTCTCACTGACGATAGGTTCATTTTTGTACAGTACATGTAAAAAATCTTTCTTATCGCTTCCTTCCATGAGTGATATGTGTTCCACGTGGTTGGTTCTTAGAACAAAGCCTTCAGCTACCACTATTGTTTGTTCGTTGCCCATCAGGCAAGCAACTATGCGTGTATCCTTCTAATTTCCACTAACATTTCACGATCTTCTCTACCCGACTATTTTAATTTTGCTGTTTCTTCTCCGAACTTGTAGTATGCACTCAGTCTTTGTCAGTAATTCTCTCCGAGCCTTGTACAACCTCCGTCAATAGCTTGCTTATGAAATTCTATGTATTTCTAAGTGTTGCATGCCGTAGTTTTTATTCTCACTTTTTCTTCCTTGTAATTATTTCACTTTTCTGGTTTTTGAGACGACTTCATTCATCTCTGTAATCGCTCCCTATCGCGTGTAGCTGCATTTCATTCGCTTCCTTTTGTAATTCTAAACATTTCTATGGGTTGCATGCCGTAGTTAACTTTATTTTTCGGAAATTGAATTTATACATTTTTATCGGTTTCGGAACCACGTGGGCCGGCCGCGGTGGCCGAAGGGACTAAGGCGCTCCAGTCACGGTCTGCACGGCCACTACGGTCGGGGGTTCGAATCCCCCCTCGGGCATGGATATTTGTGACGTCCTAGTTCGTAAGTAGTTCATAAGTAGTTTGTAAGTTTAGGGACTGATGACCCCGTAGTTAAGTCCCATAGACTATACAAACATTTGAACCACGTGGGTCCGAACTCCGACGTCAGGGGTTTGCAGCTAGTCACCTGAATTCACGCCACTTCTCATAAAACCAGTGCCTAGATAGTTTACTCTCAGATTGCAACTTAAGAGTCCGCTGTGATTTTGTGTAATGAATCCGATGTTTAACCACTTCACCTTCAGTGGAGTGCGATCATGTAACGTAGCCGTGTGTCACAGTTAGCGTGTTTGCTCGCGGTCTAATCTAGATGCAACTTAACTGTGCTATACTCACGCACCATCTCAAATCAGGCACGACAGACCACAGCCATTTTCGTAGTTTTTTTCTATATTGTGTTGTGTGGTACCTCCGGGTTTGCTGAATTTCACCTACGATAGCGGCGCCTGCTTCTGCCTCGTTTCAGCATGCTGATTTTGGTGAGTTTCGCTGTTGCATTGTGCGTGTGTGAGCGAGTGAGTGTTGTTTCTAAATCCTCCCCCAGTAGCGTTAAGTTCTGTGTGATTTATGTCAAATTCAATGCTGGGCATTGTTAGTTCAAAATGTTCAAATGTTTGTATAGCTTATGGGACTTAACTACGGGGTCATCAGTCCCTAAAATTACAAACTACTTATCAACTAGCTTATCCTAAGGACGAGGGGGGGGGGGGGTTCGAACCATCGACCTTAGTGGCCGTGCAGACTGTAACTTGCGCGCCGCAGAGCGCTCGGCCACCGCGGCCGGCTAAGTTCTGTTGCGCCATAAATGTTTTTCTGAGCCACCTTTATGAAACAACTTTAATTGTGGTGGCTTGTTTATTAATGCCTGCCTGTGTGTAATTTCGTGCGAGCTGCTACGTATGATGGCCACTGTATCGTTAACTTCCTGTTATTAGAGTAATTTGAACCTAGACAGTTCTCAATTTGGGCCAGGGAACGTTTTGCAGCAGGGAGTAGCCGGTTGTTCACACGGACCTTTTGCTAAATTTACTAATAAAATTTAGCTTTTTTATAAACTCTTATCTGGGTACCTCCTACCAGAATTAAGCTTTTATTTCGTACAGTGGCCTACTTTTAAGATTTACAAACATCTTAACATTTGGAGTGTTGCGACTGTATATGTTAGACCAGGGGTCGGCAACACGTCGATCGCGAGTGCTTATTTGGTAGATCGTGTGAGTACTGACAGCGCAGAAGATACATTATTGAATAAAATTGACAATTGTTTGTCACAGCAGTCAAAATGTGCGGATGTTCGACACACAAGTTTATTTTACTTATTAACAAACGCATAGAACTACTATCAACATCTGCCTCGAACCTTTATAAGTGTGTTTCCCCGTATTGGTTCGACAGGCACTACCTGCGCGCCATTCGTTGCTACAGTATTTGATTCGTCTTATGCAATGTGTACTATTGCTTCGGTACGTGTTTGGAGAAGGCGTCGAGTTCCGTACTAGTCTTGTGTAGTTCGCGAACGAACTAGCTCGTAAGAGCGCTCCCACAAGCGAACTACGAGAACTAGTTCGCAGATCCCTCGCCTCTTACATCGTCCGCTCCTTTTCCGAAGACTGACGGGTAACAGCGAGATGATGCGAGAGCGCACAGAATCGCGTGATTCCCTTCTACCAGTTGCCGTCATTTCGAGCTGAGATGCAGCTCAGCTGTAATTTTAGTAGCGGTAGCAAAAGCGAAAACAAGTGGACGAACTAAGAAGAGCGACCTACTTCGCGGCCGAGCTACGAACTTAAAGGAGAGCTACCGGTCGCGAGCTAGAAGATGCGCGATAGGTCGCGAACAGAATTAAAAATCTTCTGCTGATGAGAGCCATTTCAAGGTTAGCGTCTGCCTGCTAGATTACATAGTCCAGTGCTACAAAATTTCTGCTTTGAAGTATTCTGCACTCTGCAATATCCGACTAATAAATTCCATAATGCCAAGATATAGAGATAACTCAAAACTTAAACGCGAGAAATTATCCACAAACTGTTTCTTTTGGTTTGCGCGATATCGTTAGCGGCTGAAGCAGCAAGCGCATGAAGCAGCTAGGTGGGGAAACTTCTCCCTCCACCTGCAAGCGCAGACCACGCCGCTCAAGTCACTGGGAGCGGACGAAATAAAAGAACGAACTAGTTCGCGGCAGAGCCGCGAAATAAATTGAGCGCTCCCGATCGCAAACTATTATGCGCAAGTCTATTCCATACCACTTGCCATTCAAGAAGATTAGGATATTAATTTCTTTGGTGCGGTAAACTACGAACTTCTGCGTTTTACAGTGCGTGTACGGGATAATTTGTGACTAAAATATTCAGAAGGTTTCTTGTATCAAGAACTTTAAATAACACCATCAAAAGTTATTTGTTTCTCAGAAGTATTGCTGAACCCAAAAACTGTTGGGCTCTAATTCACCGCCGGCCACGGTGGCCGAGGGGACTGAGGCGCTTCAGTCACGGTCTGCACGGCCACTACGGTCGGGGGTTCGAATCCCCCTCGGGCATGGATATTTGTGTCGTCCTTAGAATAAGGTAGTTGATAAGTAGTTCGTAAGTTTAGGGACTGATGACCCCGTAGTTAAGTCCCATAAGCTTAACAAACATTTGAGAATTTTTTTTCTAATTCACCGGGAGAACTATGTACTAGCTAATGTTGCACTTGGAATAAAGTCCCTGTTTGCTAATTCTTACTGCGCTGTACTTTTTTCCCCAATATGAATTTTTTGGAAAATAAACGCAGACAAGTTTGACTGACGAACACCTTGACTCTTGCGTTAGACGAAGTGTAACACATTATATACCAAAATATCAAGGGCACTGTTAACATCTACTCTCAGGTTAAATGCAACATTTGAAAAATTTTATATAATAATTTTTAATGTTCTGAACAAATAGTGATGATTTTAATGTTTTTTGCTCAAATATAGTTGTTTTGTAGTACTTAAATATAAGAAAATGAGGAGTTATTGAAAGACGTAGATCACTGTGATACAACGATATGAAATATAGATCGCCACGTCTTTTTGGTTGCATGTCCCTGTGTCAGACTATGGTTAGAGTGCGACAAGTCACGGCTCAAAGCAAAACAGGACGTGCTAGACGCGTCTCACAGTGGGAAAACAGCAAAAACACGAGTTTCGTGGTAAGGAAACCGGAGCCTCACGGAGGTGTCACTGTCAACATAACGTCTCTCGAACACAACAGTTTGCATTTGTCTAATAAATGTTGACCTGTTGCTGATTATTTGGTCACTTCTGTCCTGTTGTATCCTGATTCTGATTCCTGCAGCAGGCTGCAGCAGTATCGATGTGTGGTTTTGAGATAATGTTCTGGTAGGCAAGGGCTAGTATTTGTTAGTAGACAGACTGTGAAATAGAATCACGTTCACAAATAAAAACTTGAAAGACTGGAGATAGGAACTTCGTATTGCCAGGACATGTTCATTGGCATGTTCTGAATAAATGATTGGCATTTGAACGGCGTGTTGATCTGTGCTTGCGGCTCTACTTGTCGCCAAAAACTGAAGGTAATGGGTCAGTGTGACTTGAGCTGGCGTGCAGGTTGCATTGTAGACGTATGCGAGATCCTTACCATCAAATCAGTAAGTCAGAAAGAGAGTGCATCTCCCCGGAAATTGCTGCTGGGATGGGACAAAGTGTTAGCAGTGCAAACGGGAGTGCATAATGGTTAGCGGAATTCCGTAGAACAGGACGAGATAGAGTGAGGTCTGACCGCCCGGACCATGACCTGAAAAGATCGCCAACTCATACGAATTGCATCGCAGGCAGATCTGCGTCATCCTCGGATCTGGTGACACAGTTACAGACACCGTACACTACCGACATTGTCTAGAGACAAGGTCTCACAACAGTCCGTGTCAAGTCACACCGAGTTGGCCGCCATCGCTAATTGACTGGCTGTAAGACAGTGGTGACACAGTAACATTATGACTTATCTTAGAAGATAGATTAAGGAAAGGGAAACCTATGTTTTTAGCGTTTGTGTATCTGGAAACATTTTTTGACAATGTTGACTTGAATACTCTTTCAAATTCTGAAGGTAGCAGGAGTAAAATATAGGGAGCGAAGAGTTATATTCAACTTGCACAAAATCCAGACAGTAACTATTAGAGTGTAAGGGCATCAAAGGGTCGCAGTGGTTGGGAAGGGAGTAAGACAGGGTTGTAGCCTTTCCACAATGTTGCACAATCTATAAATTGAGCAATCTCTGAAGGAATGCAAGGAAAAATCTGGAGAGGGAATTAAAGTTCAAAGAGAAGAAATAAAAACTTTGCGGTTTGTGTAATTCTGTCAGAGACAGCAAAGAATCTGGGAGCGTAGTTGAATGGAATGGACAGTGTTTTGAAAGAAGGGTATAACATGAAAATTAACAAGAGTAAAACGAGAGTAATGGAATGTAGTGTCAGAAAATCAGGCGATGCTGAAGGAATTAGATTAGGTAATGAGACAATAAAAGTAGTAGATGAGTTTTATTATTTGGGTAGCAAGATAACTTCTGACGGCTGCAGTAAAGAAGATATAAAATGCAGTATAGCTATGGGAAACACTTCGTTTCTGAAGAAGCGAGCTGGCCGCGGTGGCCGAGGAGACTAAGACGCTACAGTCACGGTCTGCACGGCCACTACGGTCGGAGGTTCGAATCCCCCCTCGGGCATGGATATTTGTGCCGTCTTTAGTATAAGATAGATGATAAGTAGTTTGTAAGTTTAGGGACTGATGACCCCGTAGTTAAGTCCCATAAGCTTAACAAACATTTGATTTTTTGAAGAAGCGAAATTTGTTGACATCCAATATTAGTTTAAATGTTAGGACGATAAGGAGTTCAGACAAAAAGATTATAGAAGCTTTTGAAATATGGTGCTACAGACGAATGATGATCAGATGAGTAGATCATGTAACTAATGAGAACGTGCTCAACATATTTGGGGAGAAAAGACGTTTCTTGCACATCCTGAATAAGAGAAGGAACAGGTTGGGGAGACATTCTGAGACGATGTGACGAGTCGCCAAAACGACACGTGGTTGGGATTCCACGTTAAGCTGTAGGTTCCCCTTCCCCGGTTAGATAACTCGCGTTGGCTAGGGACACGCAAGTCGCCGAAGTGGCGTCCAATTGAAAGACTTGCACCAAGCCAATGAGCCACACGAAATTATTATCAAGGAGTTGTCAATTTAGCATTAGAAGGAAGTGTGTGGGGTAAAAATCTTAGAGTGAGACTGAGGGACGAATACAGTAAGCAGATTTAAAAGGAGGTAGGTTGCTGTACGTATTCTCAGATGAAGAGGCTTGCACAGGACAAGGTAGCGTGTAGAGCTGCATGAAAGCAGTCTTTGAACTGAGGACCACAACAACTACAACCTATTTTATGGCACTACATACGTTCCCTAACGTAAATAGTATGTTAAAATCAATATAAACGACACTATTCGCTCTCATCCAAACTCGTATTCAGAAATGTAGCTTGCCGGCCGCTTGGATCGCTACTGTCGCAGTGAATAATAAAATCTGCGGGAGTGTCGTGGCTGTATGTGTTAGACTGTAATTACAGTATGTGAACGTCGCTGGGTTAGAAACCACAATGTGATAAATTTTGCTGAATTTGCAGTTGAAGGCAATCTACGACTCGTTTTGAAGAGGGGGGGAAATGTTTGCGTAGTCTGTCGTCCATATCATGTCTCCCGAACAAAAACGACAATGTGATATCTGCTGTGATTTGGTTGAAACGGAAAGCGCTATCTTAGTAAAATCGTGACGGTTGACCACATTTGGAATTAGACAATAATGATAAATCTGAAGCTTAGAATTAAAATTTGTGATGCGGCCGGGAATCGAACCCAGACCTCTATGCTTATTAGGTAGAAGTCTTACCGTTAGACCACCACACGACTATAGATTAAATCGCCTCGGAATAGTGAAAGTACAATTTCCCTTCACTTCACAAACTTTAATTCAGCTTCTATGTTCCAAAGATAATTGCCACTACTGCCAAGGCTCTCCAAGCAGCGGAATAGCACCTTGGCAATGGACATATTGGAACAATCCTGTTAAGGTGATGTAAATATCAATTTAATACAAATGTACAATCCCTGAGATTTATCATTATTGTCTATGACATTCGAGACGAAAATCCGTCTCAAGGACTGTTTGTTTGTATTAAATTGACACTTGGAATTATCAATACGAACCTATACCAAAATCTAGCATAACACAGAACACTCGTACTGACAGTTGTTATACACTGCGACAGCAGCACTCCAAGCGGGCGGCAAGGTACATTTCTGATTACGACATCAGATGGATACGAGTAGTATCGTTCATATAGATTTGTAACATAGGTTTTACAATAGGGAACTTATGTAGTGTCAAAAATTGTTAACAAAAAAATAATTACGCATTTATCTTTCTTACGTTTCTTAAGATACTGCCGAGGTACGGAACGGTATCTTAATTGGCAGTTTATTTACGATTTTCTTTTAGTCGGCAGATATTTATTGAAGAATTTCATTTTCTCTTAAGAACAAAAAGTGGCTAGGGAACACCAGAAGAGTAACTTTTGTAGAAAGACTAGAAGAGGCAGAAAGAGGCAAGCCTCTTCATCTGAGATTACGTACGACAACCTACATCCATTTGAATCTGTTTACTATATTCGTCCCTCGGTCTCCCTCTACGAGTTTTACCCAACACACTTCCTTCTGATGTTAAGTTGATGATTCCTTGATGTCTCAAAATGCGTCCCATCAACTTATTCCTTCTCCTAGGATATGCAAGAAACTCATTTTCTTTCCAATTATGTTGAGCACCTGCTTAGTTACGTGATCTAGCCATATAATCTTCATCATTCATCTGTAGCACCACATTTCAAAAGCTTCTATCCTCTTTTTGTCGCATGTCATTGTCCACGTTTCACTCCCATTCAATGCTACACTCCACACAAATGCTTTCAAAAAGGACTTTCTAACATTTAAACTAATATTGTATATTAAATTTCGCCTCTTCAGAAACGCTTTTCTTCCCGTATGCATTTTATATCTTCTCTATTTCGGCCATCTTATGTTATCCTGATACCTAATATATTTCTGGTAATATAAATGTTGTTACTTCTATTATTACACCAGCAGCAGCAGCAGCAGAAGGTGTCTCAGTGGTACTGTTAGTATTAATCCTATTTAGAGTTATTACATATGTAGAGTTAAGTTATTACCTTTTATTTACATCCTTTTACATGTAATCAACCTGTATAAATAATGTTATTAACTGTTCATCTGTAAAAATCATTATTATGTTATAGGTAACTCACATGTAAAGAAATACTGTATGTGTAAAACCCTGGTCCGATGTAAGAGAGGGCCTGATGGCCCTAATCTGATCAGGATAAATAAATAAATAAATAAATAAAATAAATAACAAGGCTCATCTGCTACTTTTAATGTCTCATTACCTAATCTAATTCCATCAGCGTCACTTGATTTTCTGGTACTACACTTAATTACATTTGTTTTACTCTTGTTAATGTTCCTCTTATACCTTCCTTTCAAGACACTGTCCATTCCGTTTAATTGCTGTCCCAGGTGTTTTGATGTCTCTGACAGAATTACTATGTCGTCAGCAGACCGCAAGGTTTTTATTCCCTCTCTCCGGACTTCAATCACCTCTCCAAATTTCTCTTTGCATTCCTTTACTGCTTGCTCAATGTATAGACTGAAAAAAATTGGGGAAAAGCTACAATCTTGTCTTACCCCCTTCCCAACCACTGCGACCTTTTCGTGCCCTTCGACTCTATTAATTGCTGTCTGGTTTTTGTATAAGTTGATTATAACTCTTCGTTCCCTATATTTTACCCCTGCTACCTTCAGCATTTGAAAGAGTGTATTCCAGTCAACAATGTGAAAAGCTTTTTACATATCCACTAATGTTAAAAGCGTAGGTTTCCCTTTCTGTAACCAATCTTCTAAGATAAGTCGTGAGTATTGCCTCGCGTGTTCCTACATTCCTCCTCAATACAAATTGATCTTCCCCAAGATTGGATTCCACCAGTTTTTCCATTCGCCTGTAAAAACTTCCTGCTAGTATTTTGCAACGGTGACTTATTAAACTGATAGTTCTGCAATTTTGACATCTGTCTGCATTTGCTTTCTTAGGAATTGGAATCACTATATTCTTGAAGTCTGAGGATATTTCCCCTGTGTCAAATCTTGCATACCAGGTGAAACAATTTGTTCATCACTGGCTGTCCTAACGGTAACAGCAGTTCAGACGGGACATCATCTACTCCAGCGACTTTGTTTCTACTCAGATCTTTTATTGTTTTGTCAAATTATTCTCGCAGTATAGTATTTCCTGTCCCATCTTCCTCTACTTCGTCTTCCATTCCTAGATAACATAAAATTATTTATATACCATTAACAGATGCAATAATAAATAGAAATCGCACTGATAATGGAGAAGCTTCTCAGAAACATGTTTGGGTATACAAAGAAACAAAAATTGTGTTTACTCAAGGCAGGAACAACCATCCTTAACATATATTAGGAAGCAAACAGAGGCAAGAATAGCTTGAACCAGGGAATGTTCGTTGGATAATTATGTATGCATTTCAAGCAGGCGTGGAATGATGTACCTAAAGACAGTAACCGCTACCTGTATGATCGAATGGATACCAGAATTAAAAATAAATTTTCAAATGTTTGTAAATCTATCAGACCAAACTGCGTGGTCATCAGTCCGTAGCTTACAAACTACTTAAACTAAGGTAAACTAACCTAAGAACAATATACACGCACACGCACACGCGCGCGCGCGCTCTAGGGAGGACTTGGACCTCCACGGCGAGCAACCGCGCATTCCGCAGCGAGGCGCTTTAGATCGCTCGGCTACTCTACCGCGGTGATACCAGAATCAGGGCTTGCGTTGCCCCCCATGATGGCTACACGGAGTACTAATATGTGTGTTTCAGGACGGATCGACATCCGGTACCCTAGTACCGCTTGAGCTATTGATCGGTAATTGCATCCATTTCATGTACTCCAAAAGCACCGTTCCAATTATAGATCTGGAGTGAACTGGGAAGCCGTAAGAGGGTGTACTGATTTTTATTTGCGGTAGTCTAGGTAAATATCTGATTATGTAGTGTACAATATGAAGTGAAGAGGCCCCTGTGATAAGCGCGACTGCCGTGTTGTGTTGCAGACGAGCACCTACACCTGTTCCTGCACAGCTGCTACGGGGAGCTGGAGGCCACCAAGAAGACTATCGAGATGTACTTCACGGTGCGCACACAGTGGACGGACCTCTTCTCCAACAGGGACCCCCTGCTGCCCGAGATCGAGATGCTCATGGACCTCGCGTAAGTAGCAAAATGTAGTTTGCCACAAATATGCCCTGTCTGATACAAATGTTTGTAATCTTATCGGACTCAACCACTTAGATTATCAGTCCCTAGACTTACAACCTACTTAAACTAAGAATGACAAATACAACAATGTCTGAGGAAGGACTCAAACCTCCGACGGGGAACTGCCACGCGCACCACAGCAAGGGGCCTTGGTGCGCTCGGCTATACCGCCGCGGCGCCCTGTCTGACATGGAAAGTGAAGCACCCATGAGATTTGGTCGAATAGTGAAGATATGTTTTACTCTTGTTGATATTCATCTTGTATCCTCTTTTCAAGACAGTGTCCATTCCATTCAATTGCTCTTCCAGATCCTTTGCGGTCTCTGACAGAATTACTATACTTACGCAAACCGCAAAGTTTTTATTTCTCCCTGATCTATAAAACAAGAATAACGGAGTGTAGCGTCAGAAAATCCAGCGATGCTGAAGGAATTAGATTAGTTAATGAGACAATAAAAGTAGTAGATGAGTTTTGTTACTTGGATAGCAAGATAACTTCTGATGGCCGAAGTAAAGAAGATATAAAATGCAGAATGCCTATGGGAAGAAAAGTGTTTCTGAAGAAGCGAAATTTGTTGGCATCCAATATATGTTTAAATGTCAGGAAGTCCTTTCTGAAGGCATTTGTCTGGGGTGTAGCATTGTATGGAAGTGAAACGTGAACAATAAGATGTTCAGACAACAAGATGATAGAAGCTTTCGAAATGTGGTGCTACAGACGAATGATGAAAATTAGATTAGTAGATTACGTAACTAATGAGGAGCTGCTTAACAATTGGCGAGAAAAGGAGTTTCTGGCAAATCCTGACTAAGAGAAGGGATAGATTGGTGGGACACATTCTGAGACATCAAGGAACCGTGAACTTAGCGTTAGAAGGAAGTGTGCGGGGTAAAAGTCGTAGAGGGAGACCGAGGGACAAATACAGAAAGCAGATTCAAAAGGATGTAGGTTGCCGAACTTATTCTCAGATGATGAGACTTGCACGGACAGGGTAGCATGGAGAGCTACATCAAACCAATCTGCGGATAGAATACCACAACAACAACAGTGTAGATATGTACACGGAAACTTCGTAGGCGGGTATTTATCATCATCATCAAATTAAAGACTGATGACTTTCTGCGTTCAGTCTGGAGCATAGTCCCTCTCCATGATCCCCTGCTCGGTGCTGGCATTCATGCCTCTTCTGATATTAAGCCTTTTCCTTCGAAATCATTATTGACTGAATCGAAGAACTTTTTCCTTGGTTTACCTCGACTCCTCTTAAGTCCTTTTTACATGATCGACTTTGTGGTGAAAACTGACTACTCGCGGTGCGTGCGCCGTCGTGCCTGCGTGTAAATCAGCAGCCAAACTCATCGCGAGTGCGTCTGTGACGTCAACGAGCCGAGTGTGGAGTTCTAAATTTTAGTGTGTTCTGCAGAATGCGCATGCGCAGAAGCAAAAATAGTAGTGGTGTCTGCTAACATCGGAAGTTAACTTATTCTGCTAGATCTCATTCATGTTACAGAAATGCTTTTGCATATTCTTTAATGTTATTTAGTTGTGTTTTCATCACACTGAAAATGTTGCGCTAGAGCTTAGAGCTGTTTTTTTTTTACTAGTGTCCTACGAAAGAGACGAAATATCTTCAACCAGAAAAATATTTTCGTTTTACAGGGAAAAGGCCTACAGTATGTATTAATAAGAACATAAATATGTAAACGTGTTTTAACGAAAATTATTGCAACAGTGGAAGAGTTAGAATTATTAAAGGAGAAAATTGTTTTCGATGTTATTTTGACAGTTAATAATTCAAAATGAGAAAACTTCAGTAAACAATAGTTTTTTATTGCATTTTCGATATTGCTTAACGTGTTTACCAGAATAAGTTTTCTTCGCAAATAAACGCATACGTTTGAAATGTTTGGATGAAACTTTTCCTATTATTTACGTTGTCAGTTGTGTGCAAAGTTTACTACATGACATTTGACGAGAACTTCAGTCCAAAAAATGTTCAAATATTTGTTAAGCTTATGGACTTAACTGCGGGGTCATCAGTCCCTAAACTTACAAAATACTTATGAAATAACTTATATTAAATACAGCCCAAACATCCATGCCCGAGGAAGGATTCGAACTTCCGACGGGAAACGGCCTAGCGCCTCAATGCGCTCGGCTACTCCGCCGCGGCACCTTTTCGTCATTAATAAACTCAGATATCCTTTTCCTGCTCCTACGTAAAAAGTACCCTCATAACTTCATTCAGATGCGAAGCAACACAGCAGACAGCTCCACAGATTTGGTGTTTACGTCTAATCGAAAATGACGACTCGAGACAGGCGAGACGCACTACGGGAATCATACGCCAGGGGCGCTGCGGTAGACACGCATACGTAGTCAACTGAGTCAAGAAAGTTCATCGTGTAAAAGGGCTTTACCCTCTATTGTGGAACTTAGGGGCCTCTTTGGTAACTTTGCTTCTCCCATACGTGTAACATGAGCCCACTATCTCAGCCTGTTCGCTATAAATGCTTCATCTATGGTGTTCATTCCCAGTTTTTCCTTGGTTTCTTGATTCTGGATACCCTCCTACCATTGTCCCCATCTGTTATTACTTGCAATTATCCTTCCTACTTTCATATCTGTAACCTCTAGATTATTAATAGCTTAACCTAGTCCACCCAGCTTTCGCTCCCATACAACAAAGTTGTTCCAAAGATAGAGCCCTGCACTGCTAATAGATCGTAGCTGAGCACTCACAGCATTAGCGTTGCTATACCTTGATTTCAGTGCAGTCCTGTGAGAAAATGCATCACAATTACTTGAAATTGTCCACCTGTTCTAATTTGGTTCCTCCTATTTGGCACTCAATCTGTTTAAATCTGTTTCCCACCGACATTACTTTCGTTTTGAAGATGCTGATCTTCATACCATAAACTTCATACGTCTGATCTACCTATGAAATATTAGATTGCAACATGTCACTCCAATCTCTCATCACAACTAAGTCGTCCGCATATGCGAGACTGCTTATTTTGTTTTCGCCTATTTTTACCTGAACCTGTCAGTCCATTCTTATCAACATATGATCCATAAATAGTATGAACAACAGTGGTGACAGGTTACAGCCTCGCCTTAACCGTGCAAACTACCGTGAACCATAAACTCACTTTACCATCAACTAACTGCTGCCTGACAATCTACGTAAAGACCTTAAATGTCTGGGCGCGTATAAGTTCCACTAGATTGGATTTATGTTTATTGTTAGTTGTATTAGGTGATAAACTGAGGTGACAAAAGTGTTGCTATACCGTCTAATATCGTGTCACATTTTCTTCTTCCCGACTAACAGCGTGCAGTAACTGCAACGACTGAACGAGACTTTGGAAATCCACTGCAAGAATGTTGACCCATGGAAATATATCTACATCTACATAGATACTCTGCAAATCACATTTAAGTGCCTGGCAGAGGGTTCATTAACCACTTTCATAACTTTTCTCTACCGTTCCATTCTCTAATAGCGCGCGGGAAGAAAGAACACCTAAATAATTCCGTTTTCGATCTGATTTCTCTTATTTTATTGGGATGGTCATATCTCCCTAAGTAGGTGGGTGCTAGAAAAATATTTTCACATTCAGAAGTAAACGTCGGTGATTGAAACTTCACAAACAGATCACGTCTTTCTTTTAATGATTTCCATCCTAATTCGTGCAACATTTCCGTGACGCTCCCCCCCCCCCCCCCCGTAACGTGATAAAAACACAACGAGCTGCCCGTCAGTCCCACCTGGTGAGGGTCCCACAAGGGGCAACAGTACTCCAGGAGAAGACGCACAAGTGTGATGCAGGCAGTCTCTTTGGTGGAGCTGGTGCATCTTCGAAGCGTTCTGCCGATGAAACGTAACCTTTGGTTCGCCTTCCCCAGAATATTTTCTATGTGTTCTCTCCAGTCAAAGTTTTTCGTAATTGTAACTCCTAGGTATTTGGTAGAATCTACGACCTTAAGGTTTGACTGATTTATCGCGTAATTGAAGTTCAGCGGATTTCTTTTAGTGGTCATGTGTATTACTTCACACTTTTCTTTATTTAGTGTCAATTGCCAATTTTCGCACCAAGTAGTAATTTTGTCCAAATCGCTTTACAGTTGCTTTTGATCCTCTGTTGACTTCACTGACCGATAAACGACAGAATCATCCGCGAAATAGTCTAAGGGAGCTATTCAGTTTATCTCCTAAATCGTTTATAAACATGAGGAAGAGTAGGGGACCTATAACGCTTCCCTGTGGAACGCCAGATATCACTTCTGTTTTACTCGATGACTTACCGTCAGTTACAACGAACTGTGTCCTTTCTGATAGGAAATAGTGAATCCAATCGTAAAATTGGAGAGATATTCCATAAGCACGCAATGTCATTAGAAGCCGCTTGTGGGGTACAGTGACAAAAGCCTTCCGGAAAACCAGAAATATGGAATCGATTTGAGATCCCTTGTCGATAGCACTTAACACTTCATGTGAATAAAGGGCAAGTTGTGTTTAGCAAGAGTAATACTTTCTGAATCCGTATTGACTATTGGTTAATAGGTCGTTCTCTTCGAGGTAGTTCATAATATTCGAACAAAGTATATGTTCCATAATCCTACTGCAAATCGACTTCAATGAGATAGGCCTGTAATTTTGGAGATCACTCCTATTGCCTTTCTTGAATATTGGAGTAACTTGGATAACTTTCCAGTCTTTGGGCACGGATCTTTCGCTGAGTGATCGGTTGTAAATTGTAGCTAAATACGGAGCTATTGCATCAGCATACTCTGAGAGGAATCTAGTTGGTATAAAATTTGGCCCGGAAGATTGTTCAAAGGGACCGTGTATGTAACAGACATAAAACAGTTTTTGCCGTATGCGTTTCGCCTTTATTTGGGCGGCATCTAAAGTGGCGTGGATATATACGGTGTCCCAATTCAACGTTTGCACCTCGAATATGTTTGGAACAACAATACACATTTAAAAAATCGCACTGACGTGTTTTATGGCCCACTTTAGGTTTGTAGTTTTATAAGTTTTTGCCAACATTATGGACCGAAATAATAATAAATTAATTAATAAGAGTGTCTGAAACTCTTTTAGGAAAAACAAAATTGGGTAGTGGCGGGTTTCGAACCACCGACCTTTTGCGTCCAATCTAGCACCTTGCCCACTACGCTACGGCTATAAATCAAAACAGGAGTTCTTTAATATCATACTATTGATAGCCGTTGTTAACTGATGTTAATATGGCATATGTACATATTAGATTATCATTTATCGTACGAAGAACGATGTGTTTTTGTTAATTCCTCAGTGTGCCGTTGATTTGAAACGACAACGTGTAAGTTACGATAAGAAAATCATCAAATACGCCAGGAAAGTCACGTGACATTTCCGAACGGCTGGTTTTCGTTAATTCAATTGAGGGTGTCAAATCTCCTTTATTTCGCAAATATATCTCAAACGATAAGAGATATGAAAAAAAAAACACAAGGGAGCTAAGTTGTAGAGAATTTTCTCCTCTGCCAATTAGGTTATTCAATTTTCGTGTCAGATGAACGGTTCGTTTGCAATTACAATTATATTACAAACGGCTTTTTTATGTTTTACTACCGTATTTTTTGTCCGAAAAATTTGAAAAAGGGAAGTTCTGGTCTCTGGCGGACTACAATTATATCTGTAAAATTCGATGCTGATCCGTTGAACGGTTGGTGTTAAAAACAGGGAACACGTTACGGACAGACATCCCAAAATCGCCGTTATTTTTGTAAATATCTTTGAAAAGCTAAGAGATATAAAAAAAACAAGAGAGCAAGATTGTAGAGAATTTTCTCCTCTACAAATTCTGTTATTCAATTTTCGTGTCAGACAAATAGTTATTCATTTAAATTTTGAGCTGTCAAAGGACGATCGCAAATGCCCACTTTTAGTGTTACTACCGTAACCTAAACTGGGCCAAAACTATTTTCACGGGCATAAACGTAAGGCAGGAGCTTATGAAAGTAAGTACTACAAGAAACGTCTGAAACGTAAACAAATATTTTCAAATGTTCAAATGTTTGTAAATCTATCGGACCAAACTACTGCGTGGTCATCAGTCCTTAGCTTACAAACTACTTAAACCTATGTAAACTAACCTAAGGACAACAAACACACACACACACACACACACACACACACACACACCAGGGTGGACTGGAACCTCCATGGCAAGCAACCGCGCGGTCCGCAGCGAGACGCTTTAGACCGCTCGGCTACTCCACCGCGGCTCGAATGCCCTTCGGATACTCAAACAAATAGATTAAGGGGAATAATTATTTTATGCTGTTCCTGCTCTCTAGTTGACAGATTCCTCTATATGCCCTTCTCAGATTAGTAAATTAATGATACTCCTAAAGCAAATACAACTTTTATGTATGGCCAGACGTCATTAGTTCTGTGTAATCACGTTGTACTGTTAAGTCTGACTCAATATTTTGTGCGAATTTATTCGTCTCAAATAAAACCTGGCAGTTGTTTTTTTTCTTGTTTATAACTAATTTCCCAAACTCCGCGTTATTTGGGATTTTTCTAGAGATAAGCACCAAATAAAACAATCATAGATTCCACGATACATTTTCGTAGTTGTATTAAAATATAGGCCTATTTTTTCGTTGGATTACAATTAGGTACAAGAAGAGGGCGATAAATAAATGAAAGCATAATGAAAAGCCATTTCCTTTCGAAAAGTCGGTGAGGTTAGCTGCAGTTCGTAAAAAGTCCATTCCCAGCCATAGTAGTAAGTGGCTATAGTTCCGCGTTTACTGCTTTTCAATATGGGGTCGGTAACATACAGATCAAAGGCGCCGCCCCCAGCTTTCTCTTCTGTATGCTCCCTATTGTGTGCCTAGGCCGCTACCTCTACGGCAGGCAGCTGAGCACAGTTGTCGGTGGTCGATGTTGCAGGGCCGGCCGCGGTAGCCGCGGGGACTGAGGCGCTTCAGTCACGGTCTACACGGCCACTACGGTCGGGGGTTCGAATCCCCCCTCGGGCATGGATATTTGTGCCGTCCTTAGTGTTAGCTAGTTCATAAGTAGTTTGTAAGTTTAGGGACTGATGACCCCGTAGTTCAGTCCCGTAAGCTATACAAACATAAGAACATTTTTGGTTGCAGGCAGCTGATGCAGCTGCCGCGGCCCACGCCGGAGGGCTACCGCGTCATGCTGTACCGACTGGTGAACCCCGACGCGTCGCGGCTGCACTTCGGCACGGCCGTCAAGGCGTTCTGCATGTACAACGACATGCAGCTGTCCGAGGACGGGCTGGCGCCCGGCTACGTCGTCGTCTTCGACATGGCCGGCGTACACCTCGGGCACCTGGCGCGCGTCAGCCTCTCCGTGGTGCGCAAGTTCATGATCTACATACAGGTGAGCGCTACCAACACTCCACGCCTGCAAACCTTCATCCGCTAACCCCCAAGCACAGTCCATTCTTGCTCAAACAGCCAGTACGAGTGTAAGTGAATTATTATCCGCAATTTATATTTTTGTTTATGGTAGTACTGACGTTTTACGTTGGTGACGCATCCTTTGTTTATTTGTTGTTATATCTTTGCAATTTTCAAGCTGCTACGTTAGTTTCGTTGTCGCTGCCGTGCTGTTAATCATGGCTGCTCCGCTGTCTATTAGCACCAAAGAAGAGCAACTTTCAGTGATACGTTTTTTGCGGGCGGTAGGTGTATCATGGACCGAAATTCATAGAAGACTTTCAATATAGTACGGGAGCAGTGTTTTACCACAATGAAGTGTGTACGAGTGGATTGAAAAATTCCGAAATGGTGGCACGAGTGTGAAGCACGGTGAAGGAGCCGGACGACCGTTTACCGCCACAAATGAGGAAATCATTGAGCGATCACGTGAAATGATTCTCTTAGAAAGACTATTAACAATTGATGAAGTGGCTCATCGTCTTCAAATTAGTCATGGTTCTGCCTACGAAATTATTCACAACAGACTTGGGTTTCGTAAAGTTTGTGCAAGATGGGTCCCAAAACAACTCATACAGTTGCATAAGCAAACGCGCCTCGACATCTGCAAAAAAAATTTGGATCGCTATGGTAAAGAAGGGGACAACTTCTTAGACAGAATCATTACTGGTGACGAAACATGCATCCATCATTACGAGCCGAAGAGTAAACGGCAGAGTACGGAATGGAAACATCCAAATTCGCCGTGCAAGAAAAAGTTCAAGACCCAACCGTCCACAGGAAAACTGATGCTTACGTTTTTTTGGGATGCACGAGGTCCTGTAATTGAACATTATGGTGAAAAGGGGCACAACAATAAACAGTGTACGTTACATGTTTACTGACAGGCTAAAGCCTGAAATTCGAAGCAAACGCCGAGGATTGCTGTCAGAAGGTGTTGTGTTGTTGCACGACAATGCCCGTCCGCATACTGCTGTCCACACTGCTGAAACGCTCCAGAAACTCAAATTCGAAGTACTGGATCATCCTCCATATAGTCCCGATCTTGTCCTTTCTGACTATCACTTGTTTGGTCCACTCAAACAGGCATTAAAGGGTCGCCGCTTTGACTCGAAGCAGTGAAGGAAGCGGTGCATTCCTGGCTCGCAGCTCAACCGAAAACCTTCTTTTATGAGGGCATAAGGAAGCTTGTAGAGCGATGGACGAAGTGCATTGAAAAGCAAGGAGACTATGTCGAAAAATGTTCTAGTAAGTTTCGTATTTTATTACAATAAAATTTTATAACTGGTTCGCGGATAATATTTGACTTACCCTCGTATTTACTCTCAAAATAATTATCGGATGTTATATTGATAGTTACTGCGTTGTTCATCTATTACAACTCATAGTGATACCAGTAATGATGCTACTGATAACACTGCTACTAAAGCAAATTGCTAAACACAGCTTTCCAAAATTGCTCACCAAAGAGGACGAAGCATATAGTCCAGAATTCGAATGAAAAACAACTCTCAGCGTGCGTTATTAAGAAGTAAATACCCCCGATGACATAGTAATTTAGTCAGAGACTGCAAAGAATCTCGAAGAGCAATTTTATGGAATGGACAGTGTCTTGAAAGGAAGATATAAGATGAACATTAACAAGAGTAAAACGAAGGTAATTGAATGGAATGTCAGAAAATCAGGCGATGCCGAAGGAATTAGATTAGGTAATGAGACAATAAAAGTAGTAGATGAATTTTGTTATTTGTGTAGCAAGAAAACTTCTGATTGCCGAAGTAAAGAAGATATAAAATGTAGAATGGCTATGGGGAGAAAAGCGTTTCTAAAGAAGCGAAACTTGTTGGCATCCAACATTAGTTTAAATGTTAGGAAGTCCTTTCTGAAAACATCTGTCTGTAGTGTAGCAGTGTATGGCAGTGAAACGTGGACGATAAGGAGTTCAGACAAAAAGATTATAGAAGCTTTTGAAATCTGGTGCTACAGACGAATGATGAAGATTAGATGCGTAGATCTAATGAGGAGGTGCTCTACCGAATTGGAGAGAAAAGGAGTTACTGGCATATCCTGACTAAGAGAAGGGATAGATTGGTTGGACACATTCTGAGACATCAAGGAATATTCAACTTAGCACTAGAAGGAAGTGTGTGGGGGTAAAAATCGTAGAGGGAGACCGAGGGACGAATATAGTAAGCAGATTCAAAAGGATGTAGATTGCCGAACGTATTCTCAAATGAAGAGACTTGCACAGGACAGGGTAGCGTGGAGAGCTGCATCAAACCAGTCGGCGGACTGAAGACCACAACAACGACAACAACCCCTGAGGTATTAAAGCAACTTAAATCACTTAATTTTATTAAGTTTCCCAGTCCAGATTGTACACCATTTAGGTTCCTTTCAGAGTATGCTGATGCAGTAGATCCATACCTAGCTATCATGTACAACTGCTCGCTCAGTCAAAGATCCGTACCCAAAGACTGTAAAGTTGCACTGGTCAATTGGCCTATATCATTTTCATTGCTTTAAGGAGGATTTTAGAACGTATACTTTTTTGAAACATAAATAACTCCGTCGAAGAGGATAACCTATTGACCCATAGTGAACATGGAATGAGAAGGTATCATTCTCTTTACTCATATCAAGTGACTAGTGCTAGGGACAAGCGATCTCAAATGGATTCCCTATTTGTAGATTTCCAGAAGGTTCTTAACACTGCACCTCACAAGCGTCAACTATTTGCGTCCTTATGGGGTATCGCCACAGTTGTGCAATTGGAATTGCGATTTCCTGTTAGATCGTACACAGTACCTAGTAATTGACAGAAAGCTTTAGAGTGAAACAAATATCTGGCGTACCCTGGGAAAGTGTTATAGGGCCCCTACGATTTTTTATCTTTATAAACGATTTAGGAGACAATCTGAGCAGCCCTCGTAGACTGTTCGTGGATGATGCTGTCGTTTATCGGTTAATAAAGTCAGCCGAGATCAAAACCAACTGCAAACTTGGTTGGTCATGTAAACATTCCAAAATATGTTCTGGAAATCCACTTCTGTAAAGCGGTTTTCCAGTTCCACAATTGATTTTCGTGCCCATGTAAACTCCAGCGTGTTTGAAACGTTCTTGGCTTGCCAGATTGTGTTTTATTGTTAAGAATTTTCGACCATATATCGCCAAACACGGATGCGACCATCATGATGCTGTAAAGAGAACCTCGATTCATTCGAAAAAATGACGTTTTGCCATTCGTGCACCCAGGTTCGTCGTCGCATACACCATTTCAGCGACGTCGAACTATTCGTGCAGATGGTTGTTGCCTTGCAAACATCCCCATCAAGGATCGAGACGTGGCTGCACGATCCGTTAC
Source organism: Locusta migratoria (assembly GCA_026315105.1). Taxonomy (NCBI): domain Eukaryota; kingdom Metazoa; phylum Arthropoda; class Insecta; order Orthoptera; family Acrididae; genus Locusta; species Locusta migratoria. The sequence continues at coordinate 195,706,586 of CM048751.1, forward strand.
AGCAATGCGGATAAGATGCCTGTCATCTCGACTGCTAGTGATAAGAAGAGGCCGTTGGGATCCAGAACGGCGTTCCGTATTGTCCTCCTGAACCCACTGATTCCATATTCTGCTAACAGTCATTGCATCGCGACCAACGCGATCAGCAATGTCGCGATACGATAAACCACAATCGCGATAGGCTACAATCCGTCCTTTAAGAAAGTCGGAAACGTGATGGTACGCATTTGTCCTCCTTACACGAGGCATCACAACAACGTTTCACCAGGTAACACCGGTCAACTGCAGGTTGTGTATGAGAAATCGGTTGGGAACTTTCCTCATGTCAGCATGTTGTAGGTGTCGCCAACCTTGTGGAATGCTCTGAAAAGCTAATCATTTGCATATCACAGCATCTTCTTCCTTTCAGTTAAATTTTGCGTCTGTAGCACGTCATCTTCGTGGTGTAGCAATTTTAATGGCCAGGAGTGTATTTGAAAAAATAAGTGGCATTAGGAAAGGGGCATAGTGGAACCTCCTTCCATCTGTTGGATGTGAGGGAAGCTTTCACAACAGGATATTGGAAACGGACTTGCCTGGAAGAATTCCTACTAGCCAGACAAGTTAGTCCCGATCGAAAGTAACGAGACAGGCGAGTTTCAACGTGACCTTCGCGTCTCGTTAGGAGCAAGACCGTTTCCGTAGTCGCAGATCTCAGATACTATCCTGCACAGTGCAGGTACCGTTGCATGCAGTTTGTGGATTTGTTCTGCACTGGTCCCCACATTCTTACCATATCGGTGCAACTTGGCAGCGATATTGTGACGATGCAAGCAAGTTACGAAGTTAGATGTAACCAAAGAGGTTAGAATAAAGGGAGATGGCGTTATCTAGGCTGAGAGCAGAATTGGTTCAAGCCAGAAGGGCCATGCTTTTGTGCCCAAAACGAAGATTTCTCACTTAAACCGTGTGTGAATATTGCCCTTTTTACGCAATGCCGCTGAATTGACATTCACGTCGGAGTATTTACTTAGATATGACGTACATTTGAACGACTAGAACTACTACATACACTCACTACGACAAATGTTTTGGGCACAAACAAATGCCGGAGTGCCCAGTTTGCCGGTTTCACTTTTCCAGTGTTAGGGCATCTCCAGAGATTCTAACCTCCTTGGATGTAACATATGTTGCTGGAGCACACTGTAATATCACTTCCAGAAGTAAGCTGCATTCACTGTAATGTTTACTTCTGCGTAACTTCCGAATGCTTTCATATACACTGGGGTGACAAAATTCATCACACAGCGAAATACACCTCTGCAGATTGAGATAGTGTCACGTACACGACGTATGAAACGGGCTGTCATTCGCACTTCGGAGATTGATGTCAAAAGTTTACGACGAGATTATCGCCACAAGACAATAATTACATCTTTGAATGCGCAATTGTAGTAGATGTTTGGAAAATTGCAAAATGTAAATCTATAGGGTACTTAATATTGAGAAATCGACAGTTTTAAAAGAGTGCCGGGAATACGAAATTTAAGGCATCATCTCTCGACACGTGAGCTTGGTGCAGTGGTCGAGCACTCTAAGGCGCCTTGCTGCGGAGCGCGCGGTTGCCGTCGAAGGTTGGAGTCCTCCCTCGGGCATGGGATATAGTTTTTGTCCTTTGCATAAGTTAAAGTGGTTTTTGTAAGCCTAGGGACTGATAACCACAACAGTTTAGTTCCTTAGATTTACAAATATTTGAACATTTTTTAACGGACAGTGGTCGTAAACTCGTTAGTCAAATGATGCAAATTGCAGTAATGTAGTGGCTTAAAAATTTTCTGACTGTTGCAGTTACTTTTTAGAACTGTTTCAGGAGTCGGTTAACAGAACTAACGCCGGCCGCGGTGGCCGAGGGGACACAGGCGCTCCAGTCACGGTCTGCACGGCCACTACGGCCCGGGGTTCGAATCCCCCCTCGGGCATTGATATTTGTGCCGTCTTTAGTATAAGGTAGTTCATAAGTAGCTTGTAAGTTTAAGAACTGATGACCCCGTAGTTAAGTCCCATAAGCTATACAAACATTTGAACATTTTTTTTGAACAGAACTAACAGTAAATAAATGTAGAGATCACAAACAATGAAAACCCTATTTAATGACAAAATGGAATATCCTCTCTGTATGCTGTTGTTTTTAACTTCAGGCGTTCCTCTTGGGTAAATCTGAATACCGTAGAAGGAATCTATATTTCCGGAACATCTTAGAAGCCTTTCCTCAATTAATATATTAAGTAATTTCAATGTAGAATATATTACATTGTATTAGATTAGTGCATGTTCCATTCAAGGGCGGATTCAGGATGGGGAGGGGAACAGGGCCACTTGCTCTCGCTCCCCCCCCCCCCCCCAGACGCCCGACGTAAAATGAGAGAGAGAGAGAGAGAGAGAGAGAGAGAGAGAGAGAGAGAGAATGAGAGAGGGGGGAAGTGGGAGGGGGCAGGGGGGAATGGGAGTGGGAGGGGGCAGGGGAGGGAGAGGAAGGGAAAAAATCTGAGCATTAGAATAATTAACTTTTACGTACTGGCAGTATGTAATTCTGAGTTTAAAAATACAAAATCCCTGTAATTAACATAAACGTAATTTGATTTTTAATGTTATGCTAACATTTAATTGTGTCTTGCCCTTTTTCGGTAATTTACGATAAAAATAAATACCAGTTGTTTATTGTTTCATGATTGCTTGGAAGATAAATGAGCTATTGTGTATGTTTTAAGGAAAAAAAAGGTTAAGTAGTTAACAATCCGAAGAATGGTTTGAACACCAAAGTGCTGGGGCGTAGATAAATCTTTCCTCGGGGGGGGGGGGGTGTTCAGAGAGCCAGAGCTACATTGCATTGAGGTGCCAAAGCTGTGACGCCTCCTCCACCTCCGCCCCCCCCCCCGCGCCCACTATAAAACAAACTTACGATTTTTTCTATAAATTTGGAAAATTTTGTGAGTAGTTGATAAAAGAATGAAGTGTTATTGAAAAAGACTGTGGACATGAAGAGCAGTCTTTTCTGTTATACCTTGAACATGACGGGCGTTCCACTCCCGAAATACTGGCTGTTGTCGAAGACGTTGCCCAACTACATTCCCATAAATTATTTGAACATAACATACAGAATAAGCTCAATTTTCAGAACAAAAGTAATCGCTGTAGGGATTAGTCAATTAGAAATACCTTCCGCACTACCACATCTGGCTCAAGTCATAAGTTGTCAGCAATCGTAGAAAATCGAAAGCACTCAGACGAGTAACAAATAGGGGAGACCAGGGGAATGGCGCAACCTTAAGGGAAACCAGATTTGTTACCTTATTAAAAGTGTGTCTTTTTCCTACAGAATAATACTACAGCTTCACAAGCCAATACTTCTCTATTATAATTTTTTCCAGCCATGTGTTTTGTTAAGTTTTGTTGTTAAAAATATATTGTGAAAGTATACGCAGTGGCACCAGTACCCTGGGTTCCGGGGTAATGACGCCTTACATTTGAAAATCAAGGATAAAGCTGCAAGATGGATGAGTAGTAGTAAGCACGTATTACAACGTACTAATTTATACTTATCACTCTACTGTATGACATTTAGAAGGCTTCAAGTACTTGTCGATGTAAAATTGGAACGAAAGGAGATTTTATAATTTAGACTTGATTAAGACACTGCAAAAGTCAGAAATACAGTTTTTGGCACTTCAAACTACACTCTCTACATTCTGCAAGTGCCCATTTCACAAAATGGATACATTTGTATTACAATTCATTGTGCCTAAATTCCTCACCATGGCGTCATTGCCCCAATTGCAAAATACGGCTAAGAACGTCAATTTAAAACCTAAGATTTTGCGAAACAATTAGGTCAGAGACACGAAATCGAAGCTAAATATCTACAGATTACGTTAATACGATTATTAAAAAGCACTGACAGCCTATAGAGGTACTTGTTTCAATAAAATACAAACCCGAAAATTAGACCCAAAAAGTCGAAACTAACAATTCCTTTCACACGATTAATATCTGTCAAAAGAGGGGGGATTTAATCTGTCTGCTATACAATGCAGGTATGCGTGAGTGCAGATGATCAGCATCTGTGATAATGTTGTGATGTCATACATTGGTTCTCCTTTAATTACACTCGTTAAAAAAATATATTTGTTGATCTAACGTACACGTTCGACGCCCTCCTGCAGTAATAAAGTTAGCAGATCACGGAAGTTGGTAGCAGTAGTAAACATAAGACGGTGGCCTTCGTCACACGCTAGGCAAGCCTCGCGCGGTACTTTAAACAGCCTATTCATTATTACTGAAGGTTAGGTCGTGGTTACCTGAGCAACTTTTTTATTGGTTAGATTTACAGTCGTGAAAGTTGTGAACGACGCTTGCCTAGGCCTCACGAAGGCCACCAATAAGACACTCTAGAGAAAGTGTCCCAACAACAAGTTAGAAGCCAAAGCTCAACTAAGCTCGATTACAACTTACAGACACCCTGGTACCTCTCTTTGTTGCCAAAGTTTTCAGTCTAACTCTCATATTAATTACACAAATTATTGTCAAAATTTTATATAGGTCAGACAGGACGAAGTTTTAGAACAAGGTTCAGCGAACATACAAGAATAAACAGAAGCAAATCCATCTACTTTCTGCCAGCATTTGAAAATTGAAAACCACACCACCACAAACATCGAGAGAGCTTTAAAAATATTACACAAATTTTCAAAAGGCACTGAAATGCACATTCTCGAAGAATTAGAAATATACATACACATGGAAGCTTCACCTAACGAAATTCTCAATGAACACACAGATTTTAAACACAAAATTTATTTCCAAAATTTTATCGGTCTAATTGGGCTTGAATACGGATAAATTCAGAGATGTAATGTTCCACAGTCAAGGATAACGGAAAATTTCTATTAACATACAATATCTCACACACCAGAGAAAAACATTTTCATACTCAAAGATATTATAAAATTCCAAATGGCAAGCAATACCTCAGAAACCAAAGGGACACACTATTTCATAATCGGAGACACTACAAACACAGTCTAACATATACAGTCGCGACACTCACTGCTGTGAAACTTGTTACCAACTGACAGTTAAACGACACTAGCGCTCCTAGTGGTGGGTAAGCCGCCGAAAGAGTGATGTTTGTTTATAATTATTTCTGTACGTAATTAACGAAATAGTTAATATATTTTTTGTGTTACAAGCATTAGTAATATATCAAGAGACATACTTAATACGGAAATTATGTAAAAACAGTCGAATTTAACTGATTCAGTGATATAACGAAGAACTTCGTCGTGAAACAATACTTATGAATATGTGTATATTTGCAGCTTATTCCGCTGAAAGTAAGTATAATATAAACATAATAGAAACATAAATTTCTATTTTCGTCTGTTCTTACTATGACAAAGAGTGTTTTGACACGTACCATTGTGGCATGGAGTCTAATAATTTGCAAATTGTTAGGCTTCACTCGTCTTTATTATAAGCGCATATTCTTTTGAGTGTGATTACTTTAGCTTAAGAAGACAATGTCTTGACGATTCTTGCCGTTTGTGGTTAAGCTGTAGCAACAATTGTGGAATTGGGTTCTTCTTTGTTGAATACGGTTTGACTGCTTTTACAGTTTTCTTGTCACGTTTCTGATGTTTTCCTTCAGCTACAGCTGTGGTGGCTGATTTGGTACGTTAAATACTGTAATTGTTGCATTTTATATTCATTTCCTATGTTACACCCTCACTGATTTCACTGGAATTGGAATGGAGATACTTTAACGTTCCTGAGAAGAAAAAACTCGTCTTTCTGCCAAAGGGCGGGTATTCGGTGTTTCCTAGCCATTTTTCTATTTTTAATAGTAAATTAAATTATTCAGTATAACCCCGGTGGGTTACAAGATAACAGTAAATAAACTGTGCCGCGATGTACCGTTTCCAACCTTGTCAGTGATCTTAGGAAACCTAAGAAACACAAAGGTCGAGCTATTTTAAGTTATTACCTGTTTTATGATATTACATACGTTCCCTAATGTAAAAAATGTGTTAAAATCAATATAAACTATACTATTCGCACTCATTCACTATCGTATTCATAAAAGTAGCTTACCCTCCGCTTGGAGCGCTGCTGTCGCAGTGTATAACAAAAATCTGCGGAAGTGTCGTGACTGTATATGTTAGACTGTGCTACAAAATCAAACGTATAAAACATTTGTAACAAAGATATCACATAATTCGAAATTAATCATCTCAGAGAAGATAGATCTTTACCAAAGATATAATGCTATCTTTGTAAACACATAGCATCAACATAGCTGTCAAACAAGAAAGTCATTATTTTAAAAATTACTAAAAAACGACTTTCTAAGAAAGTACCTATTACAATCATATAGAGGTACAGATGCTGTGTGTATATTGGCAACAAATAGACAGTAAGTAATAAATTTAAAACTGTATAATAGGCTCCATATTTGATCAAAAAAATATTTTCACAAAATTTATTTAACTATTACAGACCACTTGACAATGCCAAATACGGCGAAACAGCTGTAGTGGACAATTAAATAAAGCGAATAAGCAGCAGTAAAGGTGATTATATTTATTAAAATGTCATACTATGATAGTGTCAAAATGTTCAAATGTTTGCAGAGCTTATGGGACTTAACTACGGGGTCATCAGTCCCTAAACTTACAAACAACTTTATTTGACGACACAAACATCCATGCCCGAGGGGGGATTCGAACCCCCGACGGCGAACTGCCGCGCGCACCGCAACACGGCGCTCCAGTACGCACGGCTAATCCGCCGCGGCAATTATTGTAATTTTTTAATTTTAGCACGTGACAAAAAAAACTTCCGGGGGGGGGGAGTTTGAACCCCCTCGTCTCCCTCCCCCCCGTACCTATACCCCTGCCAAAGTGCTTTACTAGACATGGTCCTATTTGGAGGTGGTATACCGTTGCCTTCCTCCGACCTTCGAACTGAATTATCCAGCCAGTTAAAGGGGGACCTACAGTTTCAGATCACGGTGCTACTCGATATTGCTCATACGTAAATAAACGATTTAACTATGGGGAAAAAACTGAATTTCAAGGCTGGCGCATTCAGGTGTTTTCGTTAAACGGTTTATCTCTCTGGATTCTTTTCCTAGACACTAAGAGATAGTACTGCCACCCATTATAAACAGTTTTATTTGAAGCTACACGTTTCGATTTTCAAGTTATTGGAGCAAATTAAAATTTCTAGCCGCGGTGGAGTAGCCGAGCGGTCTTAGGCGCCTCGCTGCGGAACGCGCGGTTGCTCGCCGTCGGAGGTTCGAGCGCGCCTTTGTGTGTGTGTGTGTGTGTGTGTGTGTGTGTGTGTGTGTGTGTGTGTGTGTGTGAGTTGTCTTTAGGTTAGTTTACCTTAGTTTAAGTAGTTTGTAAGCTACGGACTGATGACCACGTAGTTTGGTCCGACAGTTTTACAAACATTGGAATATTTAAAAATTACAACGGCATTTTTCTCGCATCAGATAGAAAGGATTTTCATGGCGGTAGAAATTCGTCTTGAAACACAGTCAACTGTAATTTTTAGAATGAAACTTTCACTCTGCGGCGGAGTGTGCACTGATATTAAACTTCCTGACAGATTAATTTTGTGTTCTGGAATCGGGATTCGAACCTGCGACCTTTGCCTTTTGGGGGCAAGCGCTCTACCATCTGAGCAAACCCGGCTATCCCGGCACGCCAGTAATTTACAAGTGTAATTTTGTTGATTGCGAAAGCTTTCTTGAAACCTTATCTCGTTTTGTAAAATGAAAACTTTCACGGCCGGAAATGTCAATATTACTAAAAATTTCCGGGCTATTATGCCGTGGTCTTATGGATTTATTACTCAAACCCAACGTTTCGTCTCCAACTGCGGACGACATTTTCAAGGGGGATCAGTGGCACACTCTGGTTCGCTACTGACTGCAGCCAAACTTCGTTTGGCATTTTATATATCTCCTTTACTTCAGCCATCAGAAGTTATCTTGCTACCCAAATAACAAAATTCATCTACTACTTTTATTGTCTCATTACCTAATCTAATTCCTTCAGCATCGCCTGATTTTCTGACATTCCATTCCATTAACGCCGTTTTATTCTTGTTACTGTTCATCTTATATCTTCCTTTCAAGGCACTGTCCATTCCATTCAATTGCGCTTTCAGATCCTTTGCAGTCTCTTTACAAAATTACTATGTCATCGGCAAACCGCGAACTTTTTATTTCTTCTCCCTGAACTTTAATTCCCTCTCCAAATCTCTCCTTGCATTCCTTCACAGCTTGCTCAATGTACAGATTGAACTACATTGGGGAAAGGCTACAACCCTGTCTTACTCCCTTCCCAACCTCTGCTTCCCTTTCTTGCCCTTCGACTCTAATAATTGCTGTCTGGTTTTTGTTCATTGAGCGGGACATATATTCGGCACGATGTTTCTTCAGATGATCTCCTACCTGATCTGAACCAAGACTGCACTCAAATTTATGAATTAATTTTACGAACGTTATCCTCCAGGCTCTTTCTACCCACGGACTTTCTTATTTTAGTGTGAATGTCATTCATAACACTAAATGCTCCTTCGAATGCTGATGTGGAAATAGGAATTGAATCAAAATTTTTTTTCTGTATTTCCGAAACAAGTAACTTCCAAGACCTACATTTATACTATAAAAATAGGCCAAAAATATTAGTCGTAATTTCTAAAACTTTCGCTATAGAGTAAAATTGTATAAACATATTGAAGATTAACAGCTCAATTGTAGCTACACCAAAAAGTTTTGTTACTGTATGAAAATTTAGGTAAAACACATTTATGCATTCGAAACTTAATAACAAGTGCAAACATTGATTTCGTAATTTCTCTCTGCCCATGGCGTATCCAAAAGACTTACGGGAATGCAGCCACGTATAACACTCGACTTCGGCCGAAATTTCTGCAAGAATTCACTCCCAAGGCAATACTGCAGCGACGAAGCGATGTGCGACGACGTTTAAAACCTCGGTTCTCAATGACAAGAACAACTATGAGTTAAGTCGTCTCTCTTACTGTTAATGCATTGAACTGACAGTCACTGCAAAGTACGTACTTTCAAACAATATACCTTCTTGAATAACTAGTAATAAATACACATCATATTTGAAAACTTACTTTTTAATGGCTAATTTGCTCTCTTTTAACGCGTTGTGCATCACGGCAAAACCATTGGAAGTTTTATCCCTGTTTTAAGTGACATAAAACATTAACTCTACAATACGAACACTTCTCCAAAACTCAGTAATATGGCGGAGGCAAGCTTCACTATTTCAGCGTAAGGGCGTCTCCATGTATTCTAACCTCCTTGCATATGACATTAATTTTGCCCCTCTGATTTTGGACAAGTGATAGAGCAGGACTCGATGCAGAATTTAAGCGAAAACCTCCATCCCTATTTAACAGGTTATCCACTAGTTTTATTTCAGTCACTTCCTTGATAACACAGTCCCAATCGCTGGAATTGCATGCCAAAATTTCCTTTTTGTTCTATTACATCGGGTGACTCGTGTGAACCTGTGTTCGGCAACAACAGTCTTGTTAGGTTGTTGCAAACGCGTGTGACGTTTATGCTCCATAAATCGGTCCTCGACGGTCCTAATTGTTTGACCAATATATGATATGCTACAGCTGCACGGAATACGATAGACACCGGCCTTGCGAAAACGATAATCATACTTCACGGATCCTAACAGAACCTTAATTTTACACGGTGGTCGAATGTCACATTTCACTTCATATTAATGTAAAATACGGCCAATCTTGATAAAAATGCCGCCAACACATGGCAAAAAAAGTCATTGCCTTGAGTACCACCTCTATGCTATCATCACTATCCCGCTGCACATTTGGTTGTAAGCGCAATGCTCTCAACGCTATCTACCAATTTCGCCATGCACTTCCAGCTATTGGAGTTGTGTTATGAAGGAAGTGATTAAAATAAAGCTAGCGCATAACCTTTTGAATAGGAAGGGAGGTTTTGGCTTAAATTCTGCATGGAATTCTGCTCTCTCACTTGTCCAAAAACAGAGGAACCACCTTACCCGCGAAAAACTGATTTTTAATTTAATTTGGTTTTCGTCTTCGGTCGTGTGATAGCGTTTTGTGCTTGCTTGCTGTTTTTCTTTTTAATTATTTTTTAATTTTTTTATTTAAACGGATTGAGTGCAAATAGGAGGACCAAAGTTAGAACAGGTAGACAGTTTCAAGTACTTGGGATGTATTTCCTCACAGGATGGCAACATAGCGCAGGAACTGGAATCGAGGTGCAGCAAAGCTAATGCAGTGAGTGCTCAGCTAAGATCTACTCTCTTTTGCAAGAAGGAAGTAAGTACCAAGACAAAGTTATCGGTGCACCGCTCTATCTTTCGACCAACTTTGTTATATGGGAGTGAAAGTTGGGTGGATACAGGTTATCTTATTCATAAGGTAGAGGTTACAGATATGAAAGTAGCAAGAATGATTGCAGGTACTAATGTATGGGAACAATGGCAGGAGGGTGTCCATAATGAGGAAATCAAGGAAAAACTGGGAATGAACACCATAGATGAAGCAGTTAGAGCGAACAGACTGAGATGGTGGGGTCATGTTACACGCATGGGAGAAGCAAGGTTACCTAAGAGACTCATGAGTTTGGCAGCGGAGGGTAAGAGGAGTCGAGGTCGACCAAGAAGAAAGTACTTAAGTTTCGGTGCAGAATGATTTTGAAGTAAAAGGCATAACATCAGACGAGACATCAATGTTAGCATTGAATAGGGGATCGTGGAGAAATTTTATTAGAGGTACTATGCTCCAGACTGAACGCTGAAAGGCATAATCAGTCTCTAATGATGATGGTGATGATGATTTTTGTTGTAACTGAGAACGAGGTGTTAAACGTCGTTGCACATTGCTTCCTCACTGCAGTTCAAATGTTTGTTAAGCTTAAGGAACTAAATTGCGGGGTCATCAGTCACTAACTTACGAACTACCTTATACTAAAGACGGCACAAACATCCATGCCAGAGGGGGGGATTCGAACCCCCGACGGGAACGGCCTCGCGCATCGGAGCATAGCGCTTCAATGCGTTTGGCCAAACCGCCGCGGCCTCACTGCAGTATTGCCTTGAGAATGGCAGGGTGCGCTCCTGTCGAAATATCGGCCAACCTCGACTTTCGTACGTGGTTGCATATACCAAGTTTTTTTAATGTAAACAATTCAGGCAAATGATTATAAATTCACACAGAACTGTAACATGTGACAACAACTTCAGAAACTGAATACAAAAAAAAAAAAAAAAAAAACAAAAAAAAAAAAAAAAAAAGTTTTGGCGAAAAAATACAAAAAGGTGCCTTGCACAAGGCGGATTCCTCTCCAGTTTCTTTTCAGGACGCCCAATAATGTCTCTCCCATATCGACGCAGAGCCGTTCATGGAGAGCTTTTTCCAGAACCAGAGCAAGCTCCCAGCCTGGAGGGATGAAAGCCTCTACGGGAGGTAAAAAGCGAAGTAATGAAAACAGTCGCAACGGTATGCACGGTTACAGTCGTAAATCATGATCGCCGTTTGACGTTGCAACGTTCTCACGCCGCTCAGCAGCATTCCTCAGCAAGTTTCATGCGGTGTGGTTTCTGCATTCTCGCTCACCTTCAGTAATAATTGCTTTCACGACTTCAGACAGAAAAAGACACGGCGATTTGGAATTTAAATGCGCAGTTAGCTTGTTTTCACCCAATAAATGTGTCGCATTTATTGAGTCGTGACGGACTCTGTTGGTTTTAAATTTTTATAATGCCTCGCATTTATACCAATTTAAGCGTCTTTGAGGTTTTATGTATACGCTAGTGAATGATGATAGCATTTTTTTTTAAATCGGTAGTTGCGTGCTGCGCGCTGTTGAAATACGCTGGTGAGTCGAGACGTTGTGTGACCATTTCACACCTTGACACTGAATGCCGGCGGCTGGAGGTGTGTAGACTTACCGCTGTGAGGGAGGTACCCGAGCGTAACATTGACGAATGAGATATCATTCTAATGACGTCACGAGCCGCACACGGGGGAAATCCAACGACGTACGTGACTCTGGCCAAGGGAAATTTCTTTGGCTCAGCGTCCTGTGGCGGGCACCTCAGAAAAGTTGTAGTTACTGCAATACAAGCATTGTTGTTGTGTCTTACCTCTATAACACAAAAACATGCATTTCAGGTCAGTGGTTCCCTACCTCAATGTAATCGGTTCTGGACCCACGGTCACATGATTCAATTTGAGCCAGCGTGTTCTAGTTGCCGTCGTTGAGGAAACAACCTAGTCAGCGTCGGTCTTCCGCTGTATTCAATGAAACGTCCGAGGTGCACATCCGCCAACTGTAAGTCAGTAAACCGATCTATCACTGATAAAGTAGAACCAACAAACTCGAGACAAATCCTAGGATGCTTGAGAGCGATACTTGAGCACCCCACCTACATAGGGAGACACGATTATAATAATAAAGCGAGAGAAATCATATGTAAAACGGAAAGCATTACGTCTTCCTATTTCCATCGCGCTATTAGAGAATGGAATGGGAGAGAAATATTATGAAAGTGGTTCGATATCCTCTCTGTCGGGCACTTCCCCAGGGAAGTATGCTTGCTCCAGCCTTGTTCAACATCTATACAAATGATTAGCCACTACCTGAAGGACCACAGAGCTTCATCTATACAGATGATTGTGCTATCACCGCCAAAGTCCATTACTTCGAAACTGTTGAAGAGAATCTGTCCGAAGCATCAAGCGAAATGTCAGCTTACTACAGGGGGAATCAATTGAGACAAAATCCTGGGAAAACAGACTTGTGCTTTCCACCTCAAAAACAGGCAGGCAGCTAGAACCCTCAAAATTACCCGGGAAAATACCAAACTAGAACACTGTACATGTCCCAAATACCTAGGAGTCACCCTGGACCGTGCATTAACTTACACGAGGCACTGCCGGAATACTAAGCGAAATGTGGCAGCTAGAAACAATGTCATCAGAAAGCTGACAGGCACAACATAGGGAGCACACCCCAACACTGTAAGAACCTCTTCCCTAGCACTATGTTACTGCCGGAGAATATGCAAGTCCAGTGTGGTTCAAATCCGGCCATGCCAAAATAGAAGTTGTTGCTCTTAACGATACTTGTCCGATTATCACTGGATGCCTAAAGCCCACTCCTCTCAATAAACTGTGCAGTCTTGCAGGCATTGCACGCCACGACATCCGCCGAGAGGTAGCAACAAAAAGTGAGAGGGGAAAATCAGAAACTTCTGAAGCCCATCCCCTATATGGACATCAACCAGCAAACCAACGACTAAAATCCAGGAAGAGCTTCCTTAGATCTACGGAGGCTCTAGTTGGGACATTGCCGAACCGAACTATGGCGTGCAAGGTATACCGGTACTGCGGGATGGTTTACACCATGTGAAAAACTACCACCTTGCTACACGTTCAGGTGTCACAAAATGTAAGAGCAATCTGGTTAAATGGGGCTTCCTAGTGGAGTCGCCACTCTGTGAATGTGGAGCAACGCAGACGACCTCCCACCTGCCTTGGTGTATCCAGTGTCCAGCAACATGCACACCAGAAGATCTACTACATGAAACACCAAATGCAATACAGGTCCCTAAGTTCTGGGCATCAAAAGTGTAAATAATTGTCTTCTAAATATGATGTATTCACATAACATGTAAATATTGTACATTAGTTTATACATTCTAAGTGCTTCTGAACGAATAAATAAATAATACTAAAGACAGCACAAACATCCATGCCCGAGGGGGGGGGGGATTCGTACCCCCGACGGGGAACGGCCTCGCGTATCGCAGCATAGCGCCTCAATGCGCTCGGCCGCTCCGCCGCGGCAGACATCAGTTTCCTGTAGAATTCGTGAAAATATTCTCAGTTCTAATACAGTACATTTCCCTATGGCGGAAAAGCTTCTGTCCATGCACCAGCGCGGCTTAAGGAAGCATCGATCGTGTAAAACCCAGCTCGCCCTTTTCTCTCTTGACATCTTGCTTGCTATGGAAGAAGGGCAACAGGCAGACTGCATAATCTCGATTCTCGAAAGTCGTTTGACATCGTACCGCTCTATAGACTGTTAACGAAGGTACGAGCTTATGGGATAGGTACCCAAACATGCGAGTGGCTCGAAGACTACTTAATAGAACCCAGTGCGTTGTCCTCGATGGCGAATCTTCATCAGAGACCAGGGTATCGTCAGGAGTGCTCCAAGGAAGTGGGATAGGACCGCTATTATTTTCTATCTATATCCATGATCCGACGACAGTCAATTGAAATCTGCGGCTGTTTGCTGATGATACTGTGCTGTACAAGAGAGTGTCGTCATTGGATGACTGTGTAGGTTGCGGGATGACTTGGACTCTGCTTGACAGAGTCGCGTCAAATATCTATGCATAACGCTGCACAGCGATATGGAAAGGAACGGGCATATAAGGACAGTCGTGGGGAAGGCGAATGGTCGACTTCGGTTTATTGGGAGAATTTTGGGAAAGTGTGATTCGGCTGTAAAGGAGACAGCACATAAAACGCTTCTATAACACCCGCCTCGATTATTGCTCAACTGTTTGAGATCCCCACCAGGTCGGTTTAAAGGAGGACATAGAGGCAGTTCAGAGACGGGCGGTGAGGTTTGTAACTGGTAGATGCGATTAATGCGCAATTGTTACTGAAATGCTTCGGGAACGCAATCCACATGCGCCATATTGCCTCAAACGTGTTGAGTAGCACAGCCGTGTCACCTAGTTTGTGCGGTAACACCACGAAACATTTTTTAAGTATGTCACAATGCAGCCTGATTTCCAGTTTTAAACATCGAAACAGTTGCAGGCATTTTGAATAGGTCAACTGGTCTCACGCCTAGGAGAGGACTGAATCAGCCCCTCCCTCCTTCCCCTTAGGAGAAAGAATTATCTACGCTTCCGGGAACAAATGAATGAACTCCAATCGATAGTTCTATCTGTAGTGTCGTTTTAGTAAACTTCATAGAGAAATCCAGCGAGGCCTTTTATACAGAACTGTTCAAGAATTTGACGCCCTAACCTTTTGGATGTAGGTTACTATCATGTTGATACATCACTATGATGAGGGGTAGTCCAAAGTTAGACAATATCTGGTTGCGTAGTTGTTTACGAATTCCCTGCAGGACAATCTGAGATCACCTGCTAGTAGGAAACGTTTTATACTACTTGCACGACTCAAAATTATTATCTTGCGTGACAACGCTTCACTGCACGTTGATGGAACAATGATTCAGCTGTTGCCTAGATGGCACTGGAACATCTTCTAACATTCATCATGTGAATTTTTTTTTCTTCTGTCCTCGACGAAAAGGCCGCTTATGACGTATAAGCATTCGATATTAAGTGAATGTGGTCATATTATAATAAGACTTTATTTCTAGAGATTGTCTTGTTAATTAGCCGTGACAGATTGTTTCGCCCTTGTACAATAATAGCTCTTTATTTTGCTCGTTCCATCACTGACATGGCCGTCGGACGTCGGTTGCCCTTTAATTCGTTGAATTTACGCTTTTAAATTTATTTTGTCGCATTACAGTATTGTTATCATCAGGCCACTGTGTATCACCAAATCGAAGTGTCTATCCAGTACCCGCGGCGGATTAGCCGCGCGTACTGGAGCGCCGTGTTTCGGTGCGCGCGGCCATCCGGCGTCTGGGATTCGAATCCCCCCTCGGGCATGGATGTTTGTGTGGTTTTAGTATAAGGTAGTTCATAAGTAGTTTGTAAGTTTAGACACTGATGACCCCGCAGTTAAGTCCCTTAAGCTTTACAAACATATGAACATTTGTTTATCCAGTAACGCAACATAGCTGGTGCCAAGTATATAAGGTAGCGTGGACTTCTGCCTAGACGGTGTATGTACTCGTATATAACCACTCAAGAAGAACGCCGAAGCTGAATGTTGTGGATAGATTGTGGATCCACAACTGGCGCAGCTGAATCCGAAAGTATTTCATTAAAGTGTTACTGTGACATTTCTTAAAAGTGAAGTTACATTTTGGTACCAAAATAAACATGAACATATTTGGCCAACACGATTACACTGCATTCAAGTTTGTAATAGACACTTGGCGCATGACCAGGCACTCATAAAAATCGATGAATCATTTTTTTATGCGCTATTAGTTACACTTGGTGTTAATACCTTTTAACTTTAACCCTTTGGGCCACACCACCAGGCTCCTATGTCTGGACCACACCATAGGCCTCAGAGACCCACACGGTATATAATAATGGAAAACTCTTTAAGAAATTCAATGTCATGATAAGGATGAGGGTATAATACATTAAATAACCTTGTATAGCATAAAAGAAATATATATTTCCTCAAGAAACCACAAAATAAAATAACCAAACTCTCATAAATTAAACAATAGTAGTCTAAACTTCATATAACGCAAAAAATCCATCATATTCGAAAACCACGTACAATTAATAATATTTAGAACAAAAATCAGCATCACAAAATTCAGTCGAAGTTTCTCATTTTTACATGTACAATTTGGACAAATTTTTTTGTGGGGCTGACCACTCACTGACAACTTACAGATATCACACTGCATTGTTGATTTCCTTTGTTTTTTGTAGTCACAAAACTTCAATAATTTCTTTTGGGAATAGCTCCTTGCTCAATTTCTTCGCGAGCTGTCTCTGCAGGTGGAGTCATGTTTAGGCATCTATCAAAACTGTCCTGTAGGTCACGGGAAATAGGCGTGTCAAGCCTAGCCTTCATCAAAGGTGGTGTAAGCTACTGCTTTTTGTAAAAGTTATGGAAGTAGACAATAAAGGCATTTATGCAAGCAATGTTTATCATGCTGTAAAAAACACATACATTCCATTGACGTGTTTTTCGGCCAACGTTTTAGTACTGACACACTTGACCAAACGCGTCGACACCTGCTTCGGTTTCGTTGTAGCTGAGAATCATATAGGGTTTTTTGGAGTCTGTATGTACAGCATCATCACATACAAGATGCATTAAGGAATGTGTGAAAAATGTTCTGAAGCATTCAACAGGCCTCTGAGCATCAGCAGCGGGGTCATGGGTCTTAACTCTCAGATCTACTATATATATATATTAGTTCATATGTTTTTACAGCTTACGGGACTTAACTACGGGGTCATCAGTCCCTAAACTTACATACTACTTATGAACTAGCTAATCCTAAGGACGGCACAAATATCAATGCCCGAGGGGGATTCGAACCCCCGACCGTAGTGGCCGTGCTGACCGTGACTGAAGCGCCTCAGTCCCCGCGGCCACCGCGGCCGGCTATATATTAGTGTTTTCGTCGCGGTCGTTCTCATAGGTCTGGTTTTCCAAACTGTGAGGCCATTCTTCCCTTTAACCTCTGATTCGTCGATGTACATTTTCAAGCTCTGAGCTTCCTCTTCCTCTACCATTCTCTCAACTTCATCTGCTACACGAGTTTTACAATGTACCTGAAGGTTACATTCTATCTTCCTCCTTTTACTTGGTTGTAAATGTTTTGTAGACGACGAAGTGTCGTTTTTGGAGGTTTCGGGTAAGTTGTAGTCGCAAAGTCTCTTTCACTGCTTCTTCATCATCTGAAGAGTGTTCTGATTCCTAATTGGAATGTTCTTCTATTTCGGTATCACAATTTCCGTCCTCTAGTAGTGTTTCAACGTCAGAGGCACAGTCATCATCTGACAAAGGTTGTGTCAATTCTGCTAACGTTTCATCATCAGTGTAGAATCGCTTTTCCCCCCTTAGATTCCATTCTGGCAATAGTAGGAACACCTGCATTAGGAGCCAGTATAATTAATCACCCGATATAATGGAATATCTAAATATTCTATCTATTCAAAGAATGTGTGTGTTATTATAGACGAAGGAAAAAAACAAGTCAAAAGAGGGATACTGTAAGATAAAATACGGACTCTGAGACCTAGCTACTGACATACGTTCGACCACATCGTAGGCCTCTCACGCCTAGGGACAATTTACATGTGAGCCACACCTGAGGTCTCGGAGGCCTAGTTGTTTACCTGAACTGGCCGACAGGGACGGAAGTGTCGTGCACTGTACACTGGCTCAGAGACAGCTAACTAGAGGAGGCTTACAATCGAGTCACGGCCCCTCCAGCTGTGTTGGAGCGGGATTAGACAGGTCTGAGTGAGCATCTAGGCCTCAGAGGCCTATGGTGTGGCCGGCAGGGTTAAGTAGATGACCCGTGAGAATACTTCATACCGTTAGTAGTCAGGTGACGTAAGGTGGAAATAAGTAAATGTAAATATTTAACAAACCATACTATTTTATTATATTCTGCAATAAAAGCCGTGTGTGTGTGTGTGTGTGTGTGTGTGTGTGTGTGTGTGTGTGTGTGTGTGTGTGTGTGTGTGCGCGTTGTCTTTAGGTTAGTTTACCTTAGTTTAAGTAGTTTGTAAGCTAGGGACTAATAACCAAGCAGCTGAGTCCCAAATATTTTCAAACATTTGAACTTTTTTTTATTTTTTATTTTTATTTATTTATTTTCATTATCTTTTCTCCGTTAAAATGTCATCACCTGTCTTGCCGTGTATTTTCTTTTCCTGTACTGGTGTACGTAAAATCAAGTGACACTGTAAAATGTCCGTTATTTTTTCAAATATCTGTGAAGCGGTGCGTTATATAAACAACATAACAGAGCAAAGTTGCTGAGAATTCCCTCTCTATAAATAAGTTTATTCAATTTTCGTCTCAGATGAAGAGTTAAGGCGTTATTTCTATTTAAATTTCCTGGTGTTACTATTTTTTTCGAAATATATAAAAAAGGGTCGTCCTGGTCACTGGCGGCCAACAATTACGTCTGTAAAATTTGGTGCCAAGCGGTTGAAGGGCGCGAACTAAAAAGTGGGAACGCGTTACAGACATACAGTGTCAAAACTTCGTTATTTTCAAATATCTCTGGAGCGAAACGAGATATGAAAAAATATAAGAAAGCAAGGTTGTAGAGAATTTTCTCCTCTACAAAATTGTTTATTCAGTTTTGGTGTCAGAGGAACGGTTAAGACGTCATTTTCATTTAAATTTCGAGCAGACAAAAGGCTATCGCAAAGGCCCACTTCATGCATTGCTACCGGAACCTAAGTGGGCAAAAAAAAAAAAAAAAAAAAAAAAAAAGGATCACTTTCAAATACTATAGACAGGAAGTTCACAATCACAAGATATATTCGTACGTTCTGCAGAAATGTTCAGCATTTCGACTGTGTGAGCGCACGGGTTCAAGATCGACATGCCTACCGCAGCGGTCAACCACCTACCCGTGAAATTTGTCTGCGGTTCTCGTCGCTATGAACCAAAGGTAATGGAGCAGTTTGCCTTGAGCAGCGGCGCAACATGCGCGCGAACCGTGACGTCAAATCAGTCTGAAACAGAGCACTGACATGAGAGGGCAGCGTGGGAGTGTTTGTGCGCTCTGAGGCGGCTTTCTGAGGAGTGCGCGTCTTCTCCCCATCGGAGGTTCGAGTCCTCCTTCGGGTATGTATCTGACGATGACGACAAAACACCCACTCTCAGGAGAAATATATCCGACCCGACGTGTAATCGAGCCCAGGCCCCTGCGTGGCAATCCACCACGCTGTCCACTGTTTTTTTTTTTCCATCTTGTAGATCTATGGTTTGCGGTCGTTCGTTGAGTATGTTCGTAGTTGTTCGTTGAATGGTTGGCTCAGCTTTTTTATTACAGAGGGCGTTCAGCCCCCCTGACCGGGCGCACTGAGCCACGGCGCCCCGCATCCACTAGACTACAGACACATGCTGAAACGAAGAGACTGAAATGCTAATCATTTCTTCATAAAATACTAATGAACATGCCCTGTGAATATGAATTTTCTGCCTATAGTCTTTCAAGGTGTTCTATTTTGTCCCACTGTAGGTTACGGTAGTAATACTAAAAGTGGGCCTTTGCAATCGCCTTTTGACTGCTCGAAATTTAAGGGAAAATGACGTCTTAACCGTTAATCTGAGACGAAAATTGATTAAACGAATTTGTGGAGGAGAAAATTGCTCTATTGTGTTCTTTTTCATATCTCGCGTCGTTTCAGAGACATTTGCAAAAATAACGGCTATTTGACTCTGTCTGTAACATGTGCTCACATTTTACATCGCGCCGTACAACCAATCGCCACCAAATTTTACAGCCGCGGTGGAGTAGCCGAGCGGTCTAAAGCGCTTCGCTGCGGAGCGCGCGGTTGCTCGCCGTGGAGGTTCGAATCCTCCCTGGGGCATGGGTGTGTGTGTGTGTGTGTGTGTGTGTGTGTGTGTGTGTGTGTGTGTGTGTGTTGTCCTTAGGTTTATTTTACCTAGGTTTAAGTAGTTTGTAAGCTACGGACTGATGACCACGCAGTTTGGTCCGATAGATTTACAGACATTTGAACATTTTTTTGAACCAAATTTTACAGCCAGCGATCAGAACCTCCCATTTCAAATATTTCGGACAAGAAGTAGGTTATTAACAATAAAAATAGGCCTTTTGACAGCTGGGTACTTAATTGCAGCCGGCCGCGGTGGTCGAGCGTTCTGCGGCGCTTCAGTCACGGTCTGCACGGCCACTACAGTCGGGGGTTCGAATCCCCCCTCGGGCATGGATATTTGTGCCGTCCTTGGTATTAGCTAGTTCATAAGTAGTTTGTAAGTTTAGGGACTGATGACCCCGTAGTTAAGTCCCATAACCTCTACAAACATTTGAAAATTTGAACTTAATTGAAAATAACGTCTTAACTGTTCATCTGAGACGAAAATTGAATAAACGAACTTGTAGAGGAGAAAATTGTCAACAACTTTGCTGTGTTATGTTCTTTCCATAAGTCGCGCCGGTTTAGAGATATTTGCAATAATAATGGCGATTTGACACTGTCACTTTATTTTACATAAACCAATACAGGCAAAGAAAATAAGCTTGAAAAGATGATGATATGATACCGGAAAAAGATAATGAAAATATGGAAGATATTTTAAAATGATAGTTTAAAAAGTTAAAAGTTCAAAAAAGTGTATGTTTGTCAAAGATATAATCAAATATCAAATAATGTGAAAGGATTGTCCAAACACTGTAATTAATTATTCATTTATTTATCACACAAGATATCTTTCGGCATTTAATGCCATCGTCAGGTGTTTCTGCAAAAACATTTCCTTATTTGAGTATGTATCCAAATGCAACATCAATAAATTTTCGTAAATAACATTTTACAAATTTCACTTAGAAAGTGTGCAGTACGTACCGTATTTAGAGGTTGTAAGCGCTTCAACTGACTATTTATTAGGTGATGATTTATATTTGATTTCTGAATTGTAGCCAGTTACAGCATCTGTCAATACCTCAGAATACTATACGTTTACAAATATTTACAATTTTTTCTTTCAGAGAGAAAATATAGAAGTTAATAGATATGGCATTATTTTCTTTATTATTTCTGTCGTCTATGTTCTTATTAGCAATTATGGTTTAATTTTTTTATGGTTTAAAAATTTTATTAGAAATTTTGGAGTGTATTAGAGATTATACATTTATATTTAACATGGTTGTCTTTATTTCGTCTTTGGTTGATTTTAACATTATATATATAATATATAATTATAATTATATATTATATATAACATTATATATTATATAAATAGTTAAAGCATTTACAACCTCTAAATACGGTACGTACTGCACACTTTCTAAGTGAAATTTGCAAAATGTTATTTACGAAAATTTATTGATGTTGCATTTGGATACATACTCAAATAAGAAAATGTTTTTGCAGATACACCTGACGATGGCATTAAATGCCGAAAGATATCTCGTGTGATAAATAAATGAATAATGAATTACAGTGTTTGGACAATCCTTTCACATTGTCAATATACGACATTTCTAACACTGTGGGCCCGAGATATAAAAAGTTAAAAAAAATATCAAATAGTTTTTGCTGTTTGTTAAAATACGGCCAGAAAGAATATCAAGTGTTGAGTCGTAGAGCGTAGCGTTCATAATTCTTTATTATTTATATTTTTATTATTTTTGTCCGGAATGTTTGCAAAAAATCATAAAACTACACGAAAACACAAAGTGGGTCGTAAAACACGACAGTGCGATTTTATTTTTCTTTACACATTGTATATATTGATTGGTGATTGTTTGGATCTTGGTGACTGGTGTGCATAATTAGCTGTGGGATAGTCTCGTATTTTTTGACGCGATCCTTTCTCCTGACAGAGAAAAACCTGTTTATTCATGTAATCGTGTATTCCTCTGTGCTGACAGCTGCTTCGCAGTTACGGCAAATGAAATCGTGACAATAAGAGGGGGTGGTAAAATTACGTTGCGGCCTTGCTCCTGGGACTTCCCTCGCGAATATTACGTGAGACTAACGTGTACTAGAGTGCTAACGAGCACTCAAAAGCCCGTTAGAGCCACGTGTCCTTAAACTCAGAGTAACGTCAACAAATTTCCCGCAGGTCCTACGTCAGGTCCTGAAGGACACACAACACGCTGCAAAGCACGGACTGTTTGCTGCCAACTGAAGAAAATAATGACACAGTGCTTATGATGTACAAACAGTAAGAAAATTGAAAGGATTAGCTTATTTAAAATATTCGTATACTTCTGTTTTCCACTTGGGATGGGAGACGAAGTGGAAAGGGCAAGAGAGGGACATCTGGAAAATTCTTTGGGTGGTCCCAGAAAATAAAGGGAACGCGTGTTGTAAATAAAATATCTTTACTATTTCAAAGTAATCAAAATGTTCAGATGTTTGTAAATCTATCGGACCAAACTGCGTGGTCATCAGTCCGTAGTTTACAAACTACTTAAACCTAGGTAAACTAACCTAAGGACAAACACACACACCCATGCCCCAGGGAGGACTCGAACGTCCACGGCGAGCAACCGCGCGCTCCGCAGCGAGACGCTTTAGACCGCTCGGCTGCTCCACCGCGGCTCAAAGTAATCAACATTGGATACAACGCACATCCAACATAGATTGAAAAGCTGTTGGCAACTGTCAACAAACCCGGCTTGTGGAATCTTTCAAAGCACCGTGGTGGGAGAACCTATTTATACCCCGAACGAGCCAAGGAAGTGACGTCATAATGACGTAGCCGGCCGCTTCTGTCAAATAAACCGAGGTTTGTTCGGATGCAAGCTCTGTCCTGCAGAGAGGTCATCTTGCCTTTCGAATTTTCATTTTATTCTCCTTATAACGCGTGTTTGCTATTTGAAAGTAACTGTAGAGTGGAGAGATACCAAAAACACGGCGTTCTTAGTACAATTTATTGTAAACTAGCTTAAACCCGCGGCTCCGCTCGCGTGGTGGTAGATTATGATAGATAATGCGCGAAACGTCAAATCGATTTTTTTTAAAGAGATGTATTAAAATAAATTTCTTTTTTACTGCTTTATTTATTCTTATATTTCCTTATTAGTATGCTGATGCTTACAGAGAAAGAGCTGAAGACATTGTAGCACGCATAGGCCAAAGATATGGTCTGTGTCATCACGTTTCGCTGTATGTAACCACCTTGCTATCCAGTCCTAAACGTCATCGCTGGCCTTCAGTCCGAATTTTTTTTATAATTTGACGACTTTCAACCACCATATCTTCCACCCCCTTACAGCTATCGGCATGGAACTGCAATTGTGGACAACGGGAGACTTCGGACAGCAAATACACACAGACCATTCGTTTGCATTCTGTAGTTTTCCCTGCAGAGCGAAATATTAACACACACACGTAGAATTTTATATGAACCGATAACTTTCCATCCCAATATACTCCACCATTTTATCATTATGGACCCTCAAGCAACAATGCAACCAATAAAACCACTTTCAAAGAGTAAATATAATTTTCAAAAAATAATTATTGTTCCGCATTTCGCGTTATATTCTTCAAATTACTAAAAATCTATCAGATCGCTATAAAACCGCGCCTAAAACCTTCCTCAGGTATAAATTAGTAACTGGACAAATATTTACGCCTCTGCGTTTTGTCGTTCGGACATGATAAGCGTAAACTGAACAGACATTCGCATATATATATATATATATATATATATATATATATATATATATATATATAATATAGCTATCCGATCGCCATAAAACCGTGCCTAAAGCCTTCCGCGGGTAGACATTAGTAACTGTACAAATTTTTAGCTCTTTATGTCTTGTGGTTCAGACGTGATAAACGTACACCGAACAGACATTCACATTTATAGATATAGACCAGAGTAAAGAAATGCCCAATTGGCGGGTAATCTTTGATGTTGTCGGTAAAGAGAAACAGAGACGCTTTGGATAGGTAATCCATCTAGGAAGGAGGAGGAAGCAAGCTTGGAGTTTAACGTTCCGTCGACAGCGTGGTCATTAGAGACGGAGCTTACGCTCGGAGTGTATGGGAAGGAAATCGTCTGGGCCCTTTCAAAGGAACCATCGCGGCATTTGCCTGGAGTGATTTACGGAAATCGAATCCATCTAGTGCAGTGGGTTGAGGCTTCTAAATGAGAAGCGTTGGTTCGCTTCTTGTTCCAGACAATATTTTTATTTTTCACCTTGACTCCCAAAAGTTTTATAAAATGTTCAAATTTTTGTAAATCTATCGGACTCAACTGCGTGGTTATTAGTCCGTAACTTAAAAACTACTTAAACTAAGTTAAACTATCCTAAGGACAACACACATATCCATGACCGAGAGAGGATTCAAACCCCCGACGTGGGAGTCCGCGCGATCGCCAAAGTGGCGCTCCAGACCGCTCGGTTACTCACATTCTTATAACAAGTAAATTCTATTTAATATATGTTAGACAGATAGATTAAGAAAAGGCAAATCTACATAACTAGCTTTTGTAGATTTGGAGAAGGCTTTTGACAATGTTGATTGGAATAAACTCTTGAAACTTCTGAAGCAAGCAGGAGTAAAATATAGGGAGCGTAAGGTTATTTACAACTTGTACAAAAACCAGACAGCGGTTGTCAGAGTTGAAGGGCATGAAAGGGATGCAGTGGTTAGGAAGGGAGTAAGACCGGGTTGTAGCCTTTCCCCAATGTTGTTCAATTTGTACATTGAGCAAGCTATAAAGGAAAGCAAGGAGAAATTTGGAGAAGGAATTAAAGTTCAGGGTGAAGAATTAAAAACATTGCATTTTGCCGACATAGTAATTCTGTCAGAGACAGCAGAGGACCTGGAACAGCAGTTGAACGGAATGGACTGTGTGCTGAAAGGTGCATATAAGATGAAAATTTACAAGAGCAAAACTTGGGTAATGGAGTGCAGTCTAAGAAAATCAGGTGATGCTGAAGGAATTAGATTAGGTAACGAAGCAATAAAGGAGGTAGATGAGTTTTGTTACTTGGGCAGTAAAATAACAAATTATGGTCGCAGTACGGAGGATATAAAGTTCAGAATGGCAATGGGTAGAAAAGCGTTCTTGAAGAAGAGAAATTTGCTAACATCGAATATTAATTTAAGCATAAGGAAGTCCTTCCTGAAGACATTTGTGTGGAGTGCTGCCTTGTATGGGAGTGAAACATGGACGATAAACCATGCGCACAGGAAGAGGATAGAGGCGTTTGAAATGTGGTGCTACAGAAGAATGCTGAAGATTAGGTGGGTGGATCGCGTAACTAATGAGGAGGTACTGAACAGAATTGGGGAGAAAGGAATTTCTGGCATACATTGACTAAAAGAAGGGCTCGATTGGTAGGACACATTCTTAGGCATCAAAGAATCGTGAATTTACGGTTGGAGGGAAATGCGTAGGGTAAAAACCGCAAAGGAAGACCAAGAGATGGATACAGTAAGCAATTCAGACAGATGTAGGTTGCCGTTCTTATGTGGAGTTGAAGAGGCTTGCTCGGGATAGGGTATTGTGGAGAGCTGCATCAAACCAGTCTCCGGACTGAAGACCAGAACACCAACAATGTTAATTCGACATATTTGCGTGTACAAGCGCTTTTTCTTAAAAATATGTTCGTTCTATTTAGTGAATATGCCGTGAAATATGGACCAAGGAATTGTAAACATTCTCTCCAAACTACCAAAGCACAGTCATCTCATAAAAAACGCAAGAACGTGTATAACAGCGGTTGCAGAAAAGGAATAACAGACTTCAGTCTCACTGAGAAACGATAGTTGCCACAGAACTCTAGTACGTCAACTACATATAAAATTATTTGAATCAGCTTGGCATTGACAACATTATTACAGTGTGTCTGCAGTTTATGTGAAGGTAATTCAAGATATAATATTTACAATTCGTTAGTCTATATTTCAAGGCATATTCACTAAATAGAGCAAACGCACTTTTTGGAAAAAGCTTGTATACTCAAATACGAGGCGCGTCCAGAAAGTAAGTTCCGTTTGGTATTAAAATGAAATTGTACACAGATACAGAAGAAATTTTTATTGCACAAAATTCTACAACTCTTAAACTGCTTTTCCACATAACTGCCGAAATTTTGCAGGCATTTGTCATAGCGTGGCATCAGATTTTGTATACCTTCTTCATAGAAATCTGCCGCCTGTGTCTTCAACCAGTTGAAAACGCTTTCTTTCAGCTCGTCGTCATTGGTGATGTGATGACCGCCAAGGAAAGACTTGAGATGTAAGAACAGATGAAAGTCGCTAGGAGCGAGGTCAGGCTGTAACCAAAGGTGGACGCCAACTTCGTTCTTCATCGTGCACATCACTACGCCCGCCATTGAACTGTCGGACCCATCTTCTCACCATCGAATCACTCATAGCATTTGGTCCGTAAACATCGCAAATTTGCCGATAAATTTCACTTGGTTTCACATTCCTCGCATTCAGAAATCGAATCACTGACCCGATTTCACAGGTGACGGGATTTTCAATCAACGCCGACATTTCAAACAAGCACAACAAAGCGTACGTAAGTGACAGCGATCTCCAAGTGGCGCACGTTCTTCTCCTTGATACACATCGTCTACAGCGCACGCGCGGAACTGCAATCGCAGCGCTGCAGCGGAGATAAATTGAAACGGAACTTACTTTCTGGAAGCGCCTCGTATGTCGAAATATAGCGGATTGTAAATTCTATTTAATTAATGACGGTGTAAAGCCGGCCGCGGTGGCCGAGGAGATTGAGGCGCTTCAGTCACGGTCTGCACGGCCACTACGGTCGAGGGTTCGAATCCCCCCTCGGGCATGGATATTTGTGCCGTCTTTAGTATAAGGTAGTTCATAAGTAGTTTGTAAGTTTAGGGACTGATGACCCCGTAGTTAAGTCCCATAAGCTTAACAAACATTTGAACATTTGACGGTGTAAGCAATCTTTTAGGAGTCAAGGAGAAAAAAATATATTGTCCGGAGCTGGAGGCGAACCACCGACCACGCGCGTTTATCCACTGCGCTACAAGAAGCACCAGGGTCGATTATCTGTTCCTCATTCCCACCAATATCAAGGGTTACTCGCCAATACGGCATTTATTGACAAGTTTATAATTAATCGTACTAAGAACGACGTGTTTTTGGCACCTCTTCAGTCTACCGTTACTTTGAAATAGCAACACGCGAGTCAAACAAGAAAATCATGAAAATACGAAAGGGAAGATGACGTCTTTGCAGGACAGAGCTTGCACGCGAACACACCTCGGGTTGTTTGACAGGAGCCGCCGGCTACGTCATTTTGACGTCACTTCCTTGGCTCGTTCGGGTCAAATAGGCTCTCCCCGCGGTGGCCACGCTCTGTTCGATATCCACAACGTCTGTGAATGGTCGCGTACAGTAGTCCTTATACTGTCTTCGCTTATTTCCAATTTTCCTCCTGTCATTCTAGTAGACAGCCGCCCATGTTTTCTGAGACTGGGCTTGTTGGCCCCTACTTTTGAAACTCTAAAGTGTTTAAGCTACTCAAACTAGGCCAGTTGAAGAAATTTCGATGTACAGGATGAGGCACTTAAATGTTTTATTTTTTCTTTCAGAATATTTGGAAAAATACAATTCGGATTTTAAAAGGTTGCAATAAAAGTTGTTCACCCCGTCCCTCTACACCACTTCTGGGGTAGGAAATTTTGGGGGATGACTTTGAAATCTTAAATAGGAACCCCTATTTTTTATTCCACATTCGCTGTCATTCAGCATATGTGTGAAAAACAAGCGTAAACTTTAGAATAAAACAATTTTACGAAACAGTTTTCTCAGAAAAGCGGAAGGACACATTTGCAAGTCATTTCATGTAGCAGAATCACCACCGTGCCGCGGCGGAATAGCCGTGCGCATTGAGGCGCCGTACTGCGGTGCGCGCTGCCGTTCTCCGTCGAAGGTTCGAGTTCTTCCTCGAACATGGGTGTATGTGTTTTCCTTAGGTCAGTTTAACTTAGTTTAAGTAATTTGTAGTCTAGGGACTAGTAAACAAACCATTAAGTTTCATAGATTTACAAACATTTGAATCAGCACCCTGTTAAAGAAGACCAGAAGCAGTAACAATAACTACTTGACAGCTAATGCCCGCTCATAACAAATCGAAACCATGTAAGAGAGCATCTACAATGTTCTTAAGCCCAAGACGCGCCACCATTCAGAACTGAACACTTTTTTTGAGTTTATAATCTACGGCTAAAACTTTTAATAAATATTCAGCGCCGGCCGCGGTGGCCGAGGGGATTGAGGCGCTCCAGTCACGGTCCGCACGGCCACTACGGTCGGGCATGGATATTTTTGCCGTCCTTAGTTGTAAGTAGTTCATAAGTAGTTTGTAAGTTTAGGGACTGATGTCCCCGTAGTTAAGTCCCATAGACTCTACAAACATTTGAACATTTTGAAACATTCAGCCAACTAGTTGTTTTCAATAAAGTGCAGTTCTAGCCCACAATTTCCGAACTATATTCCGATTGTGTAATTTATCGTCTTCTGGGTACTTACTTACTTTCCGTGTCCGGGCCACCATTTTAAATCCTGAGCTTCCAAAGATCGGCCACAAGTGCGGCTTTGTCATTTGCATATACAAGGTCTTCGCCTGTGCAAGTTTCTCCCATGTTTGGGCATACAGTCAAATGTTCATGGTCCTGAACAGCGCCGCATTCACATGTCATCCTCCCTATAACCCCATATTCTTTTATTATTGTAGCATTTTGAGACTTCATTCTAAGTCTATTGAGCGTCCTCCATGTCGGATAAGGTAGGTGGTGTCCAAGGCTCAGTTCTTCCCTTACATCGATCCGTGGTTGATGGACTCACGCCACAGATATAATCGACGTACTTCAGGCCTGGTCTGTAGTGGAGTTGTCGTCCGTAGAAAGTTTTTCCTTGTCCCCCGTCTTCTGGGTGCCATATTCTTTTTCCTTCTTTCATCAAACTTACCAGTTTCCATATTTAGTTGTGAGAAAGTCGGTCGATTTGATAGAAGAAAACAAACTCATTTGATGGTAAATATAATGAGAGGCCTTGAATTAAAAATTTGTGCTGTGGCCGGGATTCGAAACTCTTTGACTGTGCACGCTCTTTGTATAAAGTTTCTCCGATACATATTCTGTGTTTCAAGTGCTGTAATTATTAGTGTTAATGTTGTGTGTATTTTAAATAAAATATTATTTAACATCCAACACGACTACCCGGCCTGTCTTCAACATGTCTTTCTCCACACCACATAATTCAATTCTGCCAGGAAGTTGCCTGTGAAATACGTATCAAATTGACAAGGCTTTCCCATATTGGAATAGCACGTCAATGGGAACAATCACGCCTTTTCCTCACGCAGAGATGATATAAATATTTTTTTGCTGTTGCAGAATAGCCGTGCGCAACTAAGACACCCAGCTGCGGCGCGCGCGGCCGTTCGCCGTAGGTGGTTCGAGTCCTCCCTCGGGCATGGGTGTTTGTGTTGTCTTTAGCATGAGTTACTTTAAGTTAGTGTAAATAGTTTGTAAGCCTAGGGACTGATGACCAACGTAGTTAAGTCCCTCTGATTTACCAACATTTGAACTTTTTTTGAGAGAAAGTTTAAATTCAATGCCTCTTCTTATATTTAATACCTTTGGTATAACGAGACAATGTAAGTCTCAAGGAACTGAATTATATTTGCAACAAATTATGTATTGTGGGCATCCGCAGCTGTAGACTTGAGTCATAATGGTGTAAACCGCTTCAGCTGTATGGTGTTCTTTATTAACCAACTAGTTTCGTGGCATTAGAGGTACTCCATCAGGGTTATCTATATACAAAGAGGAGCTAATGCCAGTAACAATCGCGTTATGCTATTTTACATTTGGGCTATAGATAAGCATAGCATAAGGCGATTGTTACTGACATTTGCTCCTCTTTGTACAGGGTGTCCAGAAAAGGGCTCCCTGATTTCAAAATTAAAGATCTCGAAAACAAAGATCGGAAAAGGAACGCAGTAAACTGTATGTTTATTGTGAAAGCTGTAAAGTTACAAAAGCTGCTAACAGATGGCGCTGTACGCTGTACAGCTCATATCAGCATACATAAGTGAAATAATGGTATGAAAACACTCTTTGCAAACAATTACATCACAATGTTTTCAAAATGTTCACCATTGGCACTACAGAGGTGGCGCAAACGAAGAATGAAATTCGCCGTCATATTTCGTAGTGTCTCAACCGAAATGGATTGACATGCCACAGAGATCGCCGATCCAGGCTCATCCAGCGTGGCGGGATGCTTCGGGTAGACCATATCTTTCACTGTGCCCCACAAAAAAGGTCACAGGGAGTCAAATCCGGCGAATATTGAGGCCAATCCATGTCTGCACCAGTAAATTTGGGATATTGCAAAGCAATGACTCGATTCCCGAAGTATTCTTCAAGAAAGGGAAACACTTGTTCGGTCCGATGTGGTCGGGCTCCATCTTGCATAAACCATTCAGTACCTGGTCGATCCTCTAACGCTTGCTGTGTGGCGACAAATTGTTCCAAAATTGCAACGTAACGTGCACCAGTGACCGTTTCTCGAATGAAAAAAGGGCCAATAATGCCTCTGCTGCATACTGCAGCCCACACAGTGACTTTAGGAGAATACAGGGGTTTCGCTTCACACCAATATGGCTTTTCGGAACCCCAAAATCGCCAGTTCTGCTTATTCACGTATCCGTTCAGGTGGAAGTGTGCGTCATCTGTAAGCCAGATGCAACCAACACCAAATCCTTCACTATCAATCATTGTGAGCATCTGATTAGCAAAGGCAACCCTTTGTTGCACAGCTCGTACGGGTATGGCCTGGTGCGTTTGAATTTTTGAATGGAAACATGTGTAGGCGCTTTCTCGAGTATGTTCTGCGTGCTGGAACGCTTCAAACCAGTCCCAGATGCAATTCTACGGACGGATGACATTGGATTTCGCTGAATAATTCCAGAAACTGTGGCGATATTCAGGCGTAACTGCTGTTTGCTTGCGGCCAACATGCCCCACTAGATCATCGGTTACGCTGCCTGTTCGTTGAAATTTTGCGAAGAGGGTACGAATGGTTTTCGCATCGGGTCCTTTTGGAACATTAAATCGTGCTTGAAAACTTCGCCTTGTTGCCGTAGGACTGTCTTCTAACCTGTGGTACTCAAGCACCAGAAAAACGCGTTGTTCAATGGAGTACATGGTTTTAATCTCTTCCTTCGGTACGCTAACCTCCTTTCACGTTCCAATAGTGGAACTGGTAGCTCTGGGCTTCGGATCACTATTTATACTAGGCATTACGTACGGCGATTACAGCGCCATCTGTTAGCAGCTTTTGTAACTATTATCTGAAACTGCTGTATAAACTTCTTACAGCTTTCACAATAAACATACCGTTTACTGCATTCCTCTATCGATCTTTGTTTTCGAGATATTTAATTTTGAAATCAGGGATCCTTTTCTGGACATTCTGTATACAGATAACATTGATGAGATGGCTCTAACGCCACGAACTAGTTGGTTAATAAAAGAACACCATACAACTGAAGTGTTTTCCATCATTATGAATTTTTTTGTGTCCCAGCCTCGTCGCCACTTTTGTGTCTCGTTTCCGCCGGTAGACCTGGGTGTCGGGGGCCGAGTAGAAGGAGACCGACACAGGAATAAAGGATGCACGCTTGTGCAGGTACGGAGGTGAGCAGCCAGTGGGACAGCAGAAACTAGGAACACTAGAGTAAATTGGAACGAGATATGTATTTCACAAAGACTTAGTAATACATAACTTGTACATAGTTCTTGACTGCAGAATGCTGATACATAGATAGAGGCCTGCCTACTGATCATTCCTAGTGCCTATCCGATAGCCAAGTCTTAACTGGTGCCTATCTGAATCCGAAGTGTTAGCTGGTTCCTATCGCAGTCCCAAGTGGCCGATGCAGCAGTCGTGGCCACGAGCGCAGTCGCAGCAGAGGGCGCTCGTGGCTGACGTCGTAAGAACGCCGCGACGTGCGTGCATGGCGACACGCGGCGAAAGTAGGTGGTGCGCACTTCATACTTGTGCGACGCCACAATTTTTGATAATGAAACTCATTTGGATTGCCGGCAGGAGTCTGCACGTTAGGGCGATGAGATTGGCTCCACTGTGACCGTGTCCGTAGTGGGGTAGGCGTACTGATTCGAAACGATCCACCTATGCCGGTGGTCGGTAAAACCCAGCGATGTGGGAGCGACTGTGCACGCAGCCTCAGCTTGGCAGGCAGTTACGACGCCAGCAGGCTGCAACACGTGTCGCAGGCTGCAGTCTGCTCCAAGGCAGCGATGCCTGTTTCCGGAGCTGCGGCGTCTCGCGCGGCTGCCTGCACGGCCTCAGCTGGTCTGCTTACCCCTGCCCTGATGCTTCTATCAGGAGCTTCTCCGCCTGCACAGTATTCCCACAGCGTATGCTATGGCCAGGGCCGGATCTAGAGGGGGGCAAAGGGGGCAGTTGCCCCAGGCGGCAGAATTTAGAGGGCGGCAAATTTTGGCCGACTCTTTTTTCTGCGAAGTTATTACTTTACATTTGATAAAGCTGTTCGAAACATTAACGGACTTTTGGGCTTTCTCAAAACTTCCTGGGATTCTTGTACCTCTGAAGCTATTTCCGAGGCCAAAGTGCTAGCAGAAGGTAATGAGGTATCAATGGTATTCTCCGAGAAAAGGATTCGAAGAAAGAAAATGGCCGATGAGCTTTGTGCGGATGAAGTATCCAACATTCACAGAAGAAATAAGGAATAATTGACAGAGCTTAGTACCAGGTTTACCGCACTTGAGAAAATTGATGCAGAAATTAGTTTTCTGTGTGGTGTGCAAATTCGAGAAAAGTGAAGGACTTGAAGGCCAAACCAGCGGAACTGGCAGATGATCTTAGCGAGGAAGAACTTGAAGTTGAAAGTTTCAGACAACATGCGCTGGTAGTAGACAGAGCCTTGCAATATTCCACTGTATCATCAACATTAAGTTTAATTTATTTTTATAAATTGGTAGAGGGGTATCCCAACCTTACTACAGCGTTAAAATATATCTTACCATTCTAGTTTCTGCTTCGTCTGGAGAAAGAAGTTTCAGGAAGCTGAAACCAATTAAATACACTTGAGGAGCACGACTGCTTAACAAATCAGAGTATAATATCCATAGAGCACAAACGAGCTGTTTCTTTAAACTATGATGAAATCAAAAACAGTTTTGCAGCAAAAAAAGCTAAAAAAGCGAAATTTTGAATTGATTTTTGTACGATGGGTATGTTGTTGTCATGGTCTTCAGTCCGGAGACTGGTTTGATGCAGCTCTCCACCCTACTCTATCCTGAGCAAGCCTTTTCATCTCCTCATAAGAACGGCAACCCACATCCACTTGAATCTGTTTACTATACGCGTCTCTTGGTCTCCCTCTGCGATTTTTACCCCACACACTTCCCTCCAATGCTAAATTTACAATTCCTCGATGTCTAAGAATGTGTCCTACCAAGCGATCCCTTCTTTTAGTCAGGGTATGCCAAAAAACGATGAGTAATCTTGTAATATTTTTGTATGTATTAAAATTGTTCTGTTTTCCTTTGATCTTAATTCAGTCAATAAAATAAGTTCATGTTGTGAGATTGTGACATTTATTTAGAAATATGTAACCCAATTACCGTCAAAAAGTCCATTTTTACAGGGAAGGGCGAAAGAAGGAACGGCAAATTTAAGCTTGCCCCCCTCGGCAAATGTCCTAGATCCGGCCCTGGCTATGGCGCACCGTTTCTAATACCAGTGCTGTCCTGAACTAGCCAGGTTGTTAGCTTTATGTCAGGCGTAGTGGTCTGGCGAAAATGCACATGCCAGGACAAGGATGAGGGGCTTATCGATTCCCAATTGCATCGAACGATACTCAGAAGGAAAGTACTTTGTCTCGAACAAACACATATACACCAAAATCGTGTGAGAGATAATGTAAAAGTCCCTTATTGCACTAGTGATACTCCCGCATCTGCAAAACTGCAGTAGCCCGTTCGATGCCTCTGCGTGTGCCTTTCCACATTGCACTTTGACCTGTCGGTTCGCCAGCAGGGACGGTGCAGTGTGCCTCCGTTTTGTGACATTTGTGTGGTGAAGCGTCACATGGGGCGACGATTGATAATCAATGCTGCTAATGTATTGCGATTAGTTCAGTTCAAGTTACGAAGAACCCTTCTTCGCGAAGATGGTATTAGTCTAGAAGATGAATCATTCGCATGCTTTCTCGTACCTGTTATGGTACAAAAGTATGAGCATAAGTTAGATACTGTTGTAACACTAACACATAATGATGATAATAGGGATGATAATGACGAACAACTCATTGCGAGCGGTAGTGCTACGGTAAGTGCGGGAAGAGGCGATGGAAACAGTGGCAGGGAATACCAACAATCTTCCGAGAAGAAGGTTAAAGTTGCAACTATCATCACGGCTATTGAAGACAATACGCTAGAGAACATGTACGATGATTATTGCATAAGTTATAGTTAAGATATCTGCATTACGTTTGGCGTCTACAATTACATCTACAGTGTTATTTAGAGCATCATTGCAGAGTTTTGCATAAAAACGACACCCACCAGCACATTGAGGTGTACGTAGAGATCCTGTAACCAAACGTTCATACAGATATGTTTGTTCGAGCCCATGTACTTTCCTTGTCAGTCTGCCTTTAACCTAGCCATCACCACTCAGGAGGCTTTTGTTTTGGACGGTACGGTCTTCTAGCACCTACTAGAGATTGTTTTTCAAGTCACCGGAAAAAGTCGGCATCGGAGATTTAAAACGGTGTAAGAGAATTAAATCGTAACGTAAATGTAATGGGCAGGGGCTTGGGAGAAAGTTACTGTGTGTGTGTGTGTGTGTGTGTGTGTGTGTGTGTGTGAAAGAGAGAGAGAGGGGGGGGGGGGAGAGTATACAAAACACACACGTCGTTCGAAGTTGTGATCGGTATATGTCAGTAACGTACGTGTTGATAGGTTTTTCTTTTTTTTTTCCGACTGCAAGCAACTTGACGGTTCTATAGTATAACTAACAAGGGGTCCATCAGAAGTGTAAATAACGGATTTTGATGGGCCTCGGATATGTTCTACATCTACATCTACATCTACACCTACATTTACATGGGATACTCTGCAAATCACATTTAAGTGCCTGGCAGAGGGTTCATCGAACCACCGTTATACTATTTATATTCCACTCCATTCTCGAATAGCGCGCGGTAAGAAAGAAGACCTGAATCTCTCCGTTCGAGCTCTGATTTCTCGTATTTTATTCTGATGATCATTTCTACCTATGTAAGTGGAAGTCAACAATATATTTTCGCATTCGGAGGAGAATGTTGGAGATTCGTAAGTAGCCCACGCCGCAGCGATAAGCGCCATTGTTGTAATGATTCCCAACCCAGATCCTGTAACATTTCCGTAACGCTGTCTCCCCTGTATCGTGACAATACGAAACGAGCTGCTCTTCTTTGGACTCTTTCGACGTCCTCCGTCAAACTCATCTGATAAGGATCCCACACTGGGCAGCAATACTCCAAAAATGGACAGACAAGCGTAGTGTATGCAGTTTCTTTTGTATTTCTGTTGCATGTTTTAAGGGTTCTGCCGATAAAGCTCAGTCTCTAGTTCGCCTTTCCCACATTATCTACGTGTTATTTCCAATGTAAGTCTGAAGTAATAGTAATTCCTAGGTACTTTGGGGAGTTTGCGGCCTTCACTTTTGATTGATTTATCCTGTAAACAAAGTTTGACGGATTTCTTTTCGTACTCATGTGGACGACTTCACACTTCTCATTATTTAGAGTAAATTGCCAATTTTTACAATGTTGTAGAGGGACATACCCTGAGAATGGGGCTATCCGCTTTTTTAGCGACGGGCCTTGGTTTTCGAAAAAATTGTTGTTGAAGTGCATTTCGCGCAGTAAGAAGCGTAACGTTACGATCAAGTGAGCGTGGCGCAACGATTAACCCTTTCATTCCCAGTGTTGTTCCTTGACAACAACGTATTAAAACTTGATTTATACCGTATTTTGTGCATTAATCCTTAAAGTTGCATTTTGGTTGATGAACAACATGCTTCTAATACATTTTGCCGCTTGGAACGGCGTGTAGTTACTTCTGAGGAATTACTCTGTCCATGTTGGAGGTTGTGTTGCGTTGCCGTCTGCACGTGGCTGAGAGTGTGAGCGTGAGTGTGGTACATTTTATTTTATTCCAGCAGTGAACTGTCTGGTCTTTGGTTCCGTGGCGAAGATTATGCTGGCATTATTGATATGGCAGTGTTAAGTATCAACAAAATAGCGTCCAAGTAATAAAATACCTCGAGACAAACGTCTGTGTTGTGCATGAAATACAATCAATAGTTCCACCAAAAATTTCAAAACACATCTTTTGTTGTTTACTGCACTGTATTCATACAGAAATCACTGCTGATTTCATAATGTGGGACTGAAAGGGTTGTTTTCAGCTACCACGCTGGAGTTATCGTGTTCGGGTTCCAACCGTGATACAGATTCCCCCCCCCCCCCCGCCCCCAAATCAGAACAGTCCGACATTCTTACATTTTATTTTACAGAATATCAACAAACCGTGTACATTGTGTGAAATTAGTAAGAAATATTCAATTTTGTCGAAGTAATTTAACCATCACGTCAATATTACAAAATCTTACTCGCAATCACGTGTATCGCTTGCTATGCCACAACAGAAATCCAGATGTTATTTGTCGTAAAAACACCCTCATTAATTCTGCATCAATTCAGTGAACCTGCTTTTTCGAAGATGATCAAATACGAATAGTTCGCATCAAAGTTAACAGATGAAAGATAACTTTTTGTTAATGTTAGTGAAGTTTTTCCAGAATCGCTCATAAAAACTCCGTGCATGCAAGACAGTAGCTTTTATGAAAGGTGCTTGGTGCTGTAAACAATTTTGTTCCGGTTGATTTTACGATAAATATCATCCGGATTTCTGTTGTGGCATAGCAAGCTAGGCAACCGTTAGCGAGTAAGATTCTTTAATAATGGGGTGAAGATTAAATTACTTCGGCAAAATGGAATATTTCTTACCAATTTCACACAGTGTACCGTGTTTGTTCATATTCTGTAACATAATATGGAAAAATATTGGACTATCCTGACTTAAAAAAGAAGTAAAAACACGGAAAAGACCCGAACATGGGTACCTCTAGTGTGTTAGCTGGACACCTTTATCGCTGCGCCACACACGCTTGATCATGACGTGGCTAGCGTTACGCGTCTTACAACGCGCAGTGAACTTCAACATCAGTTTTCTCGAAAACTGAGGCCCGTCGCTAGAAAAGCGGCTAGCCTCATACTCAGGGTATGTCCCTCTACAACATATCCGAGACCCATCAAAATCCGTTATTTAAACTTCTGAGGGTCCCCTGTAAGATACGTTGGGCTTCGTTGCGAAGTTGTGATCAGTACATACAGTCTTTTGTTTATGACTGACAGGAACCTCATCACCTGCCAATATTTGCTATGATACGTCTGTTAGGACGTTACTGATGGTCTGTAGCTATAGCCTATACAGGGTGTCACAGTTATCTTGCTCACGCAAAATATCTCTGTGACAACAACAGCTATTATAAAACAACTTTCGGCATCAATGTAAGGCAGGGGCTCATGAATGTAGGTATTTTGAAACATTTTTTAACACAAACTTTTGTATTTTTAAATGGGCTCCCTATATTATTTCATCCGCAATTGATAGCACGATAAATCACATAAACAACGGCGTTGATTGCATCGCAATACGCCAGTTAAATCCCGAGATATTGCGAAGTTGACAATTAAAATACTTGAAGATCGCACGGATTAGCCGTGCTCACTGGGGCGCCGTGCTGCGGTGCACGCGGCCGCTCGCCGTCGGGGGTTCGAGTCCCCCCTCGGGCATAGGTGTATGTGTTGTCCTTGGGTTAGTTTAACTTAGTTTAAGTAGTGTGTAAGCTACGGACTAATAACCAAGTAGTTGAGTCCGATAGATTTAGAAACATTTGAACATTTTTAAAGATCGCAGCTAGCGGATCCCGTGAACTCGTGCTGTCTTCGCGACGTAAAACGTATTTCATGCGATAAAAATACTTTGAACGTTCATATAGAATGATGTGATAGAAGAAGGAAACGAAGAATGATAATTTAAAAACTCTTTTTATTTTATTCATTTACTTTTCTTTTCACGACAAGCTTTTTTTCCGAGGGTTCTCTGAACCAGTGAACACACAGGACACGCCGCCACTGATACTAATAGTCAAATGTAGTTCTTCCGGCGCCATACAATTCTATAAAAACGTGTCCAATCTTGGAAAAATTTCTGTGGACGGAGCATGCGTTAAATTGAATATGGGTAGCATAGCTGGAGTACAGAGGAATAGGCCTGTACGGGACAGAATAGCGAGGGGGGAGGCGTCAGCCCAGTTTTCGCAGTGAAGGCCACAAAAACAAAACCGGACTTGGCCCACGCGTGCACGGCGTTGCGCGCCGCTGCAGCTGCGTGCACCTGTGTCTGCCGTAAGAGGCGGCGGCGGAGGTGGCGCGATCTGTCGGCGACCGCGCCAACCGCAGGGACGCCCGCTGACCCAGATAGTTGCGGCGGCGGTCGCGTGAGCGCTGTTACGCTTCCCGACAGACGTGAGCGACCTCCTTACCACGGAGGACGCGCTTTCCCCGGCTAGTTCCCCTGCTCCCGGACGCGCCTGGCGGGTCATAAAAATGCCCAGTTGCGGTCTCGTGCACACCGCGGGACGGGAAACGACGGCGCCGACCTCACTTGGTGTTACGGAACTGTCTATTGTTTCCAACACCTCTTCGCCTGTCCCATCTTCTCGATTACTAAATCGAAATACTGAAACATTTCGACCTTTTCGAGGGATTGAAATAAATTCAACGACAAAGTTGACAATTTGTGCCGGACTGGGATTTGAACCCGGATTTCCCGCTTCGGGTCAGCAGTCGTCTTAACTAAATCCAGGCAAGCTTCCCTTCCAACCCAAATTCTCAACTTCTAGCCCCCCTGCCGGTTGATTCCTCTTGCTCGCAGCTTATACTTGATTCCCGCAAGGGATCGAGCGTTTGAATTCGTCCGTATTGAAGTTCTCATTGCCTGCTGTGGCATATCTTATAGTTATTGATATGGTGTTGGACATGTCCGAAAAGAACAGACACCATATCAGTAATTGTAAATATACCCACAGCAGTCAACGACAATTTCAATGCTGACGCATTCAAACGCTCGATTCCTTGCGG
The DNA here is from genome assembly GCA_026315105.1 of Locusta migratoria. NCBI lineage: Eukaryota > Metazoa > Arthropoda > Insecta > Orthoptera > Acrididae > Locusta > Locusta migratoria. The sequence goes on from CM048751.1 coordinate 195,746,357, forward strand.
AAATCGAGTATAGGTTTCGAACAAGAGGAATACATGGCCAGGGGGCTAGAAGTTGAGAATTTTGGGTTGTAAGGGAAGCGTGCCTGGATAGCCTGATTGGATAAGGCGACCGCTGGTCCGAAGTGGGAAATCCGGGTTCGAATCCCGGTCCAGAACAAATATTCAACTTTGTAGTTTAATTTATTTCGCCGCGCGGGAGTACCCGATTGGGCACCGGGCGCCGTAGCTCAGCGCGCCCGGTTAGGGGGCTAAACGCCCTCTGTGATGAAAAAGCTGAGCCAACCATTCAACGAACAACAAAAAACGAACAGAACCAACGACCATGAACCATAGATCTATCAGGAAAAAAAAGAAAGGAAAAAAAGTGGTCTGGAGCGCCACATTACGGATCGCGCGGCCTCCCGCGTCGGAGGTTCGAATCCTCTCTCGGGCAGGGATGGAGGTGTTGTCCTTAGGTTAGTTTAACTTAGTGTAAGTAAATATCAATTTAAATATAAATTCAGATATCCTGAGACGTTTTTTTTTTCGTCTCTAACATGTCCAAGACATTGAAGATAAAGGTGAGGCAATGAATTAAAATTTGTGATGCAGCCGGGAATCGATTTCGAACCTCCATGCTTAGTAGGCAGACGTCTTACTGTCAGGCCACTGCACCACTAACAGGAATGTTCCAATACGTCCATTGCTGATGTGCTATTCCACTGCATGGAGAACCTTGGCAGTAGTGGCAGTTATCTATGGAACACAGAAGCTGAATTAAAGTTTGTGATATGGAGGGAAGTCGTACTAGACTATTCTAACAGTAAGACGTCTGCCTAGTAAGCACGGAGGTCCGGGTTCGATTCCCAGCCGCATCAAAAATTTTAATTCATTGTTTCATCTTTATCTTCAATGTCTTACTGTAAGTAGTTTGTAAGTCTAGGGACTGATGACAAACGTAGTTTGGTCCCGTAAGAATATCAAACATTTGAACATTTGATTTTTTTTTTCCAACCTCTCGAAACAGTCTAAATGTTTCAGTATCTCTATTTCGTAAATTTACGGCCTCTACTTTCAACTAATGGTGTCTGTTCTTTCAGACATGTCTGAAAAGAAAAGACACCATATCAATAATTCTCGATTACTGCCTACGTAGACATGGAGCCGTATGAATAAGAAAGAGCACATGCTCCAGAGAAGATTCTCAGAGCAAAGGAACGTTCTCTGAGTAAGTTCTCAATTTCCTGTGAATAAAAACTTCGAAGCATATGCTCTGAGCAGGATGTTCATTCTCGCTAGCTCCCCTCGTTCTTGAGTGAGTTCTCCGTGTGTGATGTCCGGCACACAACAGCTGTTCAATCGTGCATTTATTTAAAGTAGCCCAATCAGGCAAATTATTCAGTGTGCAAATATGGAGTAGGCATCTACGTGTTCAGGAAGAACTGTACTATGTTTACATATTACTTTGTTGTGCAGCAGCATATTATTAAGACTAAATATGAACGTTTTACAAACAAGTATTCTTCTAACGACGTTACAAAATTTTCGTCATGCGAGAAACTTTTGTTATTTAAGTTAGGTTAGCACAATTTGCGAATGAAATTTTAAGAATGCACCACATTTTGATCAGTTTCAACGAGGAACGCTGTCAGAGCTTTCAGCAGGAGAAACTTTTTGTTAAATATGACACCCAATGGTCTGCTCATAAGCGATAGGCCATGCGATTTTGTTACAAGAAACAGACTGCTAGGTATGTAATTAATCAGTTAATTTTTACTGTCATGTAATTCCTCTGATTCGCGTTATTCATGCGAACCTAAGCATGCTATCTGTAACTGAGTATGAAGTAGATACTTCGTTTTATTCACACTGCCCATTGACTAAACCTGAAGTGTCTTAAATTACGAAGCAGGCCACTTTATTTAAAAAAAAAAAAAAAATCTAATGTTTGTAAATGTAAGGTACTTATCTGCTGCCGTTGTCAGTTCCTAGGCTTACAAACTACACAAACTAACTTATGCTGAGGACAACAATAACACACACACCCATGTCCCACGGAGGACTCGAACTACCGACGGTGCGCAACCGCGCGCTCCACAGCAAGGCGCCTTAGAGCGCTTGGTCACTCCACCGCGCCCGGCATTATAAATTTATATCACTGGAAAATGTATATAGAGGGGCTCTACAAAAGACATGAACTTGGAGACAATATTGTAGGAAGGAAAGAGGAAGTACATATTGGTGAAATGGGACATAATATACTGAGAGAAGAGTTTGACAGAGCACTTAAAGACCTAAGTCGAAATAAGGCCCCTGTAATGGACGACATTCCATCAGAACTACTGAAGTCTCTGGGAGAGCCAGCCATGATCAAACTATTTCACCTGGTGCTTAAGATGTATGACATAGGGGAAATACCCTCAGACTTTAAGAAAAACATGATAATCCCAATTCCAAAGAAAGCAGGCGCAGGTAGGTGTGAAAATTACAGAATCATCAGTTTAATAATCCATGGTTGCAAAATTTTAACACGAATTATTTACATAAGGATGGTAAAACGTAGAAGCCGATCTCGGGGAAGATTAGTTTGGATTCAGGAAGAATATAGGAACTCGTGAGGCAATCCTCACTATACGTCTTATTTTAGAAGATACATTAAGGTATGGCAAACCTACATTTCTAGATTTTGTAGTTTTGGAGAAAGCTTTTGGTAAAGCTCATTGGAATACACTCTTTGCCATCTTGAAATCAGCAGTAGTAAAATATAGGGAACGGAGGGTCATTTACAACTTGTACAAAAGCCAGACAGCAGTTATCAGAGTTGAAGGGCATAAAAGGGACGCAGAGATTGGGAAGGGAGTAAGACAGGGTTGTAGCCTTTCTCCGATGTTATTCAATTTTTTTATTGAGCAAGCTATAAAGGAAAGCAAGCCGGCCGAGGTGGCCGAGGGGACTGAGGCGCTCCACTCACGGTCTGCACGGCCACTGCGGTCGGGGGTTCGAATCCCCCCTCGGGCATGGATATTTGTGCCGTCCTTAGTCTTAGCTAGTCCATAAGTAGTTTGTAAGCGTAGGGACTGATGACCCCGTAGTTAAGTCCCATAAGCTATACAAACATTTGAACATTTGAAAGGAAAGCAAGGAGAAATTTGGAGAAGGAATTAAAGTTCAGGGTGAAGAATTAAAAACATAGCGTTTTGCCGATGACACAGTAATTTTGTCAGACTGCAAAGGATCTGTAAGAGCAATTTAATGGAATGGACAGTGTCTTGACAGGAAGATATAAGATGAACAGTAACAAGAGTAAAACGAGGGCAATGGAATGTAATGTCAGAAAATCAGGCCATGCTGAAGGAATTAGATTAGGTAATTAGACAATAAATAGACATAGTAATTCTGTCAGAGACAGCAAAGGACCTAGAGGAACAGTTGAGCGGAGTGGACAGTGTGTTGAAAGGTGCGTATAAGATGAACATTAACAAGAGATACACAGGGGCAATGGAATGCAGTCTAAGAAAATCTGGCAATGCTGAAGATATTAGATTAAGTACCGAAACAATCAATGTGGTAGAGGAGTTTTGTTGCTTGGGCAGTACAGAGGATATAAAATGCAGAATGGCAATGGGTAGAAATGCGTTTTTGAAAAAGAGAAATTTGCTAACCTTGAATAATAATTTAAGTGTAACGAAATCCTTTCTGAAGGCATTTGTACAAGAGTGAAACTTAAACGATAAACAGTGCGGACAGGAAGAGGATAGAGGCTTTCGAAATCTGGTGCTACAGAAGAATGCTGAAGATTAGTGGGTGGATCGCGTAACTAATGAGGAGGTACTGAACAGAATTAGGGAGAAAAGGAATTTTTGGCCTACCGTGACTAAAAGAAGGGATCGATTGGTAGGACATATTCTTAGACATCAAGGAATAGTGAATTTAGCATTGGAGGGAAGTGTGTGGGGTAAAAATCGCAGAGGGAGACCAATGGATTAATACAGTAAGCAGATTCAAACAGATGTAGGTTACCGTTTTTATGAGGAGATGAAGAGGCTTGCTCAGGATAGAGTAGGGTGGAGAGCTGCATCAAACCAGTCTCCGGACTGAAGAGCATAACAACAACATTACTGAGGCGGACCAGATGAAAAAAGGTTTGTTTTTTTTTTTTTTTTCAGGAGTTAAACCAATGGAAATAAAACATTTTTTTCTAGGTGGACAGGAAAGAGGTGTTTACATTGCGATAGTGCAAAATTAAAGTGAAACTTACACGTACTTAAAAACAAAACTGTTAAATCGCGTACTTAATAAAACAATTTCTTTTCCCTGAACAGTGATAGATATATCCAGATACATGTGTTATCTAAATTATGTCACATGCACCCAGATGGACGCTTTTTATCTCGCTTTAGATTTTACAGTTTTAGTTCGTGAAACTAGCAGCTCTTAGATTTATGAAGCGGTAACTGGGATATGTTGGGATAATTACCTGGATTGGCCCATTTTAAAATAAATTCTATCATTTCGTCTTTAAGGGAGATTTAGTAGTTTTTTAAGGCTTTCAATCCGATTGTATCTGTACGTGTACCAAGGCGTCTTCAGTCTTAACCTGAAAAGAATTTGAAACAGTTTCATACGGAGCTCTTGATGTTTAAATTCTGTGAATCTTCCCTCACACTCATTACCTATTTTTCGCAGCAAAGGCAGGTACATGTCGAAGGAGGTTAACGCGATTTCGCCAAGTACGGTAAAAAGCCACCAACAAAGAAGGCCATTTATAACTGGCACAAAAAATTCGTTACGACGGGTTGCTTGTGACCGGCAAAGAAAAGCCGACGACCCAGTGTGAATGAAGTGAATGTGGAGCGTATACGAGAGGCATTCATAAGGAGTCCAAAGAAATCGTTGAATCGTGCATCTCGTGAAAAGAAATTGCTCCAATGACAGTGTGAAATGTCGTACTACAGAAGCTCTCTATGAAACCATTCAAATTGGTGCTAGTGCAGAAGCTCAATGACTACGACAAAGACAAGCGTTTTGAATTCTGTTCGCAAATTGCAACATTTGAATGAGGATGGAGAGGGCATTGTTGATCTCTTAATGTTTAGCGACGAAGCCACTTTTCACACTAAATGGAAAGCGAACAGGCATACTTGTCGAATGTGAGGTTCGAAACATCCACACGAATGCATTGAATTTGAGTGTGATTCCCCAAAAGTAAATGTTTTTTTGCGCCTTCTCATGTCGAAAACTGTACGGGCCACTCATCTTCGCCGAGAGCACTGTCACTGGATATTCCTACTTGGACATGTTGCAGCAATGGCAATCTGACTTCATCTTTCAGCATGATGGTGTTGCACCCCATTTTCATCGTAAAGTTCGTCGGTACCTGAACACCGAGCTTCCGCATCGATGGATCGACGGTGCTACAAAAGGGGACAGTTGTTTCACGAAATCCTTCCCCCCCCCCCCCCCCAATCATCAGATCTCAGTCCGTGTAACTTTTTTCTGTGCGGCCACATTTTTGAACCGCCTCTACCAAGTGATGTAGCAGAGCGCCAGAAGAGAATACTGGAAGCTACTGCCACAGCCGACGATAATAATAATAACAATTTCGTGTGGCTAATTTGCCTGGTGCAAGTCTTTCAATTGGACGCCACTTCGGCGACTTGCGTGTCCCTAACCTATCTCATTTACCCAACCGGGGAAAAGGAACCTACAGCTTAACTTGGTACCCGAACCACGTGTTGTTTCCGGCGACTCCTCCCATTGTTGAGAGGTGAAGGGTGGGTTAAAACCAGAGCTGGACACCGTTAATCAAGAGTTAACTCAGTTAATCAGTAATCCGTTACTAAAAAAATTAACTTCGTTCAACGTTAAAGCGTTACTCTGCGAACAATTTAACGGAAGTTCACGTTAATCGTTAACTCGTAACAGTGTTGTGCAGCCACGAATAATCGCCATCAGTCTCCAAATTTATATATTTATGTTGTTATGTTATTGAAATTGCCATTAAACAAAAGTATTATGCTACCTGATATTTAAGAAAAACGTGTTGGATACATATTTTTTTAGCGGGAGTGCTGTTACTGTCGATATCTCAATGTGAAATATAACATTCCCTTTGGATTTTCGTCTACCGGAACCTGCCTTGACTCTTTCTTCAAATTTTAGGGACTGCGATTTATGGAATTATTAAGGCTCGAGGTGTGAAACTTAATTGTTGATATTTTCGGAAGGCACGATTTACAGTTGAAAAGTATCTGTTCTCGCGATCTAAATGAAAAATCAACAAAATCACTTGGATGTGGCACGGGTTTTCATCAACTGTTGAGCCCATGGACAACGTTTTCAAACAAATCTCGACACTCAGACCACTTCCACTGGCGAAAGGTGCGCTTAACGCGAACTTAACAAGCAACAACCTACTGCCGACGAGTACACACCACTAACACAGGACGTTAAACTCTCAATATTTCATCCTTCCTAGACTCAGTTAGCGCAGGAATATGCAGATTCGGGTTTTGGCGGCACCAATCAGAAGATCAACCGCGCGCTTCTAGGGAGCGATTCAACCCATAGCCTGGGCGTGGCCGCATACAGAAGGGACCTGCGCAAAAATGAGCATACTTCACGCGGTAAGACTTTTGACATAAGAAGTGAGTACAAAAGTAACGGATTAACGGACTTAGGCAAATTAATGGAAGTGAAAGTGTCCGTTAAGGTAAAGTAGTCAACAATAAGAAGATTGATTTGAACACCACAGTGCTTTACTAGGCATGGTCACGTTCGCAGGTGGTATGCCGTTGCCTTTCTCCGACCTTCGAACTGACTCACCCAGCCAGTTATAGGAGGACCTACAGTTTAACTTGGGTTCCGAACCACGGTGCTACTCGATATTTTTCACATTAGCAACACTGCCAGAGGTGAATGAAGTGGAAAGTGACAGATAAAAATCCTAGGACCTGGTGGAGATCGAACCCGCGACCTTTGGCTAAGAGTCCGTTAACTATTTTTAACGTTAACTTAGAAGTTTTACTCAAAAAGTTAACTTTGTTAATTAACGATTAAAGGATTAAGGGACTTGTGCCCAACTCTGGTTAAAACGCAGACTGAAAAAAATCCGAGATCAGACCGGGTTTCGAACCTGCCATGCTGGCACAGGTATGGCAAGAATTTGATTGCCATATTGACATCTGCAAATAAATAAATATAATAATAATTGAAAGTGATACCGGACTTTATGTACACCCTGTACATTATAATTCTCTGACAAAATAGAAGGAACTGAATCATTGTATTAACGGCAATAATGATTAACTGTACATTAGTTACAATTTTAGTAAATTACAGACCAAGAAAGCACTTTTTCATGTAATTATCTCGTTCCAGTAGGCACATATTCAATCACTTTCTTCACATCTTCCATCTTCATTATGGAGATACGTACTTGGTATGTTGTGCAAGCCTCTGGAATGCTGTCTATTAATCCTGAAATGATGGACTCATGTCTTTTACCGAAGTGGATAGTATGTCTCACTAACACATTGATATACAGATTGCCAACCGCTTCTCCTCTCAAGGTATTTCTTTGAAGATACTCGGAGCGAAGATTTTTTATTGCATGTTTCTTTCACTGTCTCACACGTAAAACACTGTTTCTAAAATATCTTGGTCTCCATTTGTCAAAATCTAGTATTTCCTATCAGTCAACTATTTTTACTGTCACACTCCTTTCACTGCTTATTATCAGTTTCATGTATTCATAACGGGTGTAAATGCGGCAATGAGTTCTTATTTTGCACTTCTATTGTCCAAAGCCGCGATCACACTGGAGGAATGAGTTGCCTCTCTGAAGATTTGTGTGTTATGCTCTTGAGTATTCCTGCTTGAACCACGCCCATCCCATCCGCTTCCATTAACACAACACAAACACTTATCCTTTACATATGTAGGGTGCATTTTTTATTTACAGATGAGCTACAATTACAATTTTAAAAAGTAATTGTAAAGGAACTGATGGCTGTATGTAATACAGTTATGTTTGATGTATAGTAACTACAGCTGTGACTAAGTTACAATTCCTGGAAATTTAAACTGCAACTGAGTTAGTTTAAAAAAGTAGCTTTCCCAACACTGAGATTAGGGTTTTACATCCCGCCAAGATCGTGGTCATTAGAGACTGCAAGAGCCAGTTTTATACTACGACTCCGCTGGAAGTAGAGCTCCGCAAAAGAAAAAGGAAAAAAAAAAAAAAAAAAAAAAAAAAAAACACGAGCTGCAGAGGAACACATCTTATGAAAGTGGAATGGGAACACATTTTGAACCTTCTCTGTAGCCGTGAGAGGCAGACATCCGCCACAGTGACGCGAACCTAATGAGTTCCCAAGAAACGTAGAAGCAGTTGCTAACGGCTAATCTAAACCATCTCGGAGTAGGAGGGAGTATATGAGAGTGCTTTACAGAGATATAACACAGCAGTTTCCAACCTTCATATCTGTGCGGTCCACTTATTTTGTAAAAATCGCCTAAGGAGCCAATTAAAATTTCAGGTGAAGTAATATAAACACTCAAAATACACACCGTATACGTACAACATTTAAGTATGATACGACTCTGCAGTTTCCAAACATTATTAAATATGCCTCTTTCATGCAAAAGTTGCCGTGGAGTGTCCGAGCACTCTAAGGCGCCTTGCTGCAGAGCGCGCGGTTGCTCGCCGTCGGATGTTCAAGCCCCCCCCCCCACCCCCGGGCATGGATATGTGTGTGTGTGTTTTGTCATTAGGTTAGTTTACAAATGTTCAAATGTTTGTAAAGCTTATGGGACTTAACTACGGGGTCATCAGTCCCTAAACTTACAAACTACTTATGAACTAGCTAATCCTAAGGACGGCACAAATATCCATGCCCGAGGGGGGATTCGAACCCCCGACCGAAATGGCCGTGCAGACCGTGACTGGAGCGCCTCAGTCCCCTCGGCCACCGCGGCCGGCGGTTAGTTTACCTTAGTTTAAGTAGTTTGTAAGCTTCGGACTGATGACCACGCAGTTTCGTCCGATAGATTTACAAACATTTGAACATTTTTTATGCAAAATATGCTGGCGTTTAGCCTTCCTCTGTTGCGCATTTGCATAAAACTGACAAAGGTAATGAACCACTCACTGACGTGTCAGCTATGACAGTGTATACAGACTGACTTTTCAATGTCTTTAGAAATTTTACCTATGAAAATTGCAGTCAATATTCAGTAACAGTTTACTTTTTTTCTTTCCTTCTGTCTTTATTTTGCAACGAGTTACCTGTCGTACTGTTACAGTCTAACATACCAGTGACGACACTCGAACGAATTTTTGTTACCCACCGCGACAGCAGCGCACCAAGCGGCCATCAGGGGAAACTCTGAGTTCGCGATATTTCGTGCGTTGTACGTAGAGTTACTCGTAGCTTATATTCGTTTTGGTGATGCTTTCCGGATCGGGAAACGCTTGTAGCGCAATAAAATGTAGTAACAACCAGAAAAAATACATCATTTGTCTGTTTTCAAATTTCCTAAAGACACTGACTGGTATGTAACAATCATTCTGCTGAAAAGTTTCCGTTACGATTCACCTGAAAATTGCATATATTTATGTATATAATAGTGATTGTTTCACCTTTTTAGGAGTAGAAAATAACTCTTAGTGTATATAGACAACTGTGTACTGCAGCCTGGATGTCCAAAGATACAGAAAAAGCGTGTGATAGGCCTCATAAAGTAACATTCTGAAGAATATGCTACAAAACTCTGAAACCTTATATTTTGGTAAAAAATTGAAAGTTCGGAAAATAAGATGAAAACCATGTAGGGAGATAGACAAATACCCAATATTTATAGTAAATATTAAGGCCAAACTCAAATCTAGGCGTCGGTGGTCAAACTCTTCCTTTCTTTCTTAAAAATGTCACGTAAACCTAAGGACAGTTCGTAAACTTTAAACTATAAAAAAAGTTTTCTATGTATTTCAATTATTAGTTGGAAGCATCTCGTCCGACACAGAACAATAAGAAAGCCGAAAGTCGTAGTTTTGCTAACAGTTGTCCTAAAAACTAAAATACAACAGGAAATGAAAAGAAATTGTGTCATACGCGTTTACTTTGGAGCTACACGGTACGCTTCTTAGGCTTATATTACATCCGTTTCAATAAGGAAAGCTGCAAAAATATTCCGAGTCACATGTTTCTACGTGAGTAGGTTCTAGCTTTCATCGTTTCATTCAACTGTTTTAGTTCCAAATGTCAAATGTTAGTAAATCTATCGGACCAAACTGCATGGTCATCAGTCCGTAGCTTACAAACTACTTAAACTAAGGTAAACTAAGCTAAGGACAACACACACACACACCAACGCGCGCGCGCGCGCGCGCGTAGTTTAAATTGATTTGGACGCAGCTGGTTTCAACGAATCCAATGCACGATAGAAAAAACTATTGTTCCATTTAAAAAATTATATCTTTGTGGTGTAACTCTTTGGAAAATGATACAATAAACTATGTTCATAGTTCCGCAGAAAGTGTAACATTTCTTTTGTTGACCTACCGCATTAAAATTTCCCGTCACTTATTATTTTATAAGTTACAGAGGCAAACACACTTAGTGAAACACCCTGTATATGTAGGAGGCAGCAGTGTGTACTAAACGTGGACTTGAAAAGGAGATCGTCAGTAGCAGATTCCTTGTCACATTTATTTGTAGTGTGCGTGACTTTGAGACTAAAGAAGTTTCCTTTAATGAAAATGACGATTTGGATTAACGTGAAAACATAAATAAATATGCAATAAATTAAATATATTTTTCAGTGCTACTAATGTAACTGAATTGCGTTTACAGTGATCCTACGATGGCGTAGTATTTTGGATTCATTTAGACGACTTCAATTTCTCGTCAGGGAATCATTTGCAGTAAGTAGAATAAATAAGGCTCAAGACTAGAGAAAGGCGAAAGAGGACTGAGGTTGGAGGGTCAACGTAGACAGGGGGAGGACATGGGCAAGGACTAAAAAAGAGAAAAAGAACTTTCGGGTAAATATCCAGTTCCCGAACATATTTAGCGATTGCGAAGCTTTGCAGGGCTCGTTAGCCATTCTGTATTTACGTCTACCTAACTGCATTACTCGCTTTCATTGACAGGTCGTCCTCTAAATCTTTATAAATAAATTAGTCGTGTTCATCAACTCCTGGACTGTCCACCACATCTGTACCGTATTCCACCTCGTGCCATTATTTGTTACTTCTTGTCACGTTCCATTTAAGAATGTAGCGCTGCAAAAAGAGGCCAGTGTAGCGTCTGCTCGCATTCTAATCTCTCATATCTCTGGCTTATAGTCTTTACGCGTGATATACGACGGGCGTATAGAATCTATTTCAGTCCACCCCGAATACAGCGCTCTAAAGTTTCTCAACATAATTTTCCTAAAACAACGTCGTCCATACGAGGGAAACCATAATTGAGATACTACGTACGACACTAATAGTACCATCGATCCTACGATGATGTACTATTTTGGATTCAGATATTTTCTGTATAAACAAAACAATCGCAACACTCTTGGGCCTATCACAAACGTAAAAGCTTAATAATATTTTGAATCTTTACGAGCCGTTTCTTACGTTCGGTCGTTGTGGATAACAAACATTGTTCTCTATACTATCTGTAGAGATCACTGAATCCTTACTAATCATACTGATCCATATACTTAATATTATAAATGCGAAAGAAGCTCTGTCTGTTCCGATTTCACTACTAAACTGCTTAACCGGTTTTGATGAAATTGGGTATGGAGATAGCTTGAACGTTAGAAGGACATAGGCTACTTTAGAAAGTGTGTAATTCAGGATATTTTTGGATTTAAAGTATAAAACTCTAAAAGTTTAACAGCTGAGCATCAATGTTTCTCTTATAGCTTCTGAGACGCTTGAAGACTCCTTAGGAAAGCTATTTATTCTTTGACTTTCAAAATTTATCACATTTATTAAACTACTTTTAGTGGCTCATATGTTGTATGCAATACGATTCAAACATAATGAATACAATGCTTCCACAAGACGTAAACGTCTTCAAACCGCCAACCGATTGCAATGATATTTGAATCCTGCTATACTGTAGTACATATATATTTGACGTTAAAGTTGAAATAAAAATTGCAAACGAATGCCTTTTCTCTCCGTGTGATTAGAATTGTAGTTAGTCTCCCGTTCGCATATTGAAAAAATTGTTGAACTAAAGTTATAAACTGAAATTATTTCAGGAATGTAAATGGAATTAATTGTCTAATATTATTCACTTTGAGAAAAAATCAGTTCGTATATTTACATTTACCACACACAGATCGAGAGCATATTCCAAAGATTATTATGACCTGAGACGATTGTTGCACGAAATGGAAGTTAATCACTTGGAAAAATTCTGGCAAAAATTATTAATTAATCTGAAATTGACTATTAAATGTATTTTGCACCTGTGGATGTCTCCTGCTCACCAGCAAATCAAGGCTAAAAATAAATATCGAATTGGCCAAGAATGATTTTCGACTGTTACTACTGTTTAAGGTTTATAGACCGTGAAATATTCTAATTATTTTAATTAGGAAGGCATCAAAAATGTTCAAATGTTTGTAATTCTATCGGACCAAACTGCGTGGTCATCAGTCCGTAGCTTACAAACTACTTAAAACTAGGCAAACTAACCTAAGGACAACACACACACACCCATGCCCCAGGGAGGACTCTAACCTCCACGGCGAGCAACCGCGCGCTCCGCAGCGAGACGCTTTAGACCGCTCGGCTACTCCACCGCGGCTAGGAAGGCATCGAACTGGTTTTCAGAAGGAAAGGAAATTAGCAGTTGCGATACAATGGGTGTGAAATAAAACGACTTCACACAATTTATCGGTTATTCCAATAAATTGTTTCGCGAGCTATATAATATCAGAGCATTTACATAAATCGAAACAATCTGTGGGGAGAAAGGACCGGGTATGAACAGGTTTTCATCAACAAATGATCGTAAAACATTTGTGAATTAAATTTCAATAATTATTCTATAAAAAGATAAATTACATAGCACTTACAACAGTAGTCAAATGCGACTAAACAATTCGAGACGAAAACCAGAAGTGAGTTCTACGTAATGGCGGCTCCTATCGGAGATGCTGGCCTCCCGGGATTTTTTAATGTCATATTTATTCTTTGTCCATGTATTACTCCATTTTAAAGAAAATGTTTGGTTTACACGTACAACTAAATGCACAGTCAATTGAAGAATATTAAAATTGTTTATCATCAGTTTCTGAGTAAATGTGGGGTACCACAATGCATAATTTACATTTTGTGTGATGTATAGCTTCTTCAGTCAGCGGTAGTTTAGTTATGATATAACAAAAAAAAAAAAAAAAAAAAATTCTTTTCGTATTTAAATAAATCTTCATTTTCATCTAGATAAAGAAGGCAAGTATTTACTGTCATTTACACACGGTTTATATTTAAACCAGAAAATTGGAAACTTTTATCCCGATGATACTTGTCATAACTTAAAAACAAAATTGCTGGTAAAAGCTAATATTATAATAATAACGTTCACGCATAAATCGTAGCATCAGTGTCTTTTTCAGAGGCACGAGACATTCAGATGTAACAAAGGCACGAAGGCAGATTAAGGTTAACTGTCCCATCAACAACATCGTCGTTAGAAATGGAACATTAACGTTGGATTGTTTTTGGTAAGGACGGAGAACTAAATCGGCCATGCGCTTTGGAAGGAACCGTCAAGGTGTTTTCCTGAAACGATTTAGGCACATCACGAAAAAATTGAATCTGCATGGTCGCATATGGGTTCGAAACACATTCCTCCCGGATGCGAGTCAAGTTTGCAAACTTCTCCAGCACTTCCCTCTTTAACAGTGGTCGGCTGTTGGACAGCACGAGGTCAGGCACACTCGTCGTCCAAATGTTCATTGAAGTGTCGTGTAAAACCTTGAAGTAAGTCTGTCAAGTAGTGGGAATCTAAGCCGTACGACCATCACTTGCGTGCTGGCAGATTCTGTGTTCATCGCTGAAGACAACGGCTGCCATTCTATCTGCCCAGTGATCCTCTGTCGGCAGCAGTCGAGCTGTGGACGTTGATGCTGTGACGGGAGTGAAAGACGGCCTGTATAGAGGTGTGCCTGCCCTTTGTCTCACTGCTAGTAACCATTTAGAGACATTGTAAATTATTGATATCAAAGACGCTGCTTTTTATTAAATTATTTAATACGACAGGCCTGTTTCGGCGTGAATGCTATCGTCAGGTGTACTGTAAAATACAAAGGTGTGTATACTATTTAATTTAAGAAAATAATTGTACTTTATACATACATTGGTATCTCTTCTTACCCGTGTAAGATCGCTGCTTCTCTTACATGTATATGTTCTTATTTACATAAGTAAAAGAACTGTTGTTGTTATAGCTCTTATATAGCTGTATATATACTTAAAAAAAAAAATTCTTATGTTGTCGATGTTTGACAGCTATGTCAGCGATATTACAAGTTTACAATGCAATTATTTCTTTGCTATTATATAGAGCATATCTGGTCTTATTGGTAAGTCAATAGGATGTTTCATTACTAGTATGTAAGTGATTAAACATATTTTTTTTAATTTTATTTTGTGTAATTAATTTTGGTGTAATTTTTTTGTTTTTATGTATCATAATAATTATATGCTTTCCAGTGATTACTTTTAATTTCGTGACAATAAAATCTCTGACATATTTGTAAATTCCGTCTATCTCTTTGGAAGAATGGTACTAATGAAATTTTCTGAGTAACGCTTGTGCTTCATTTCGATTTGTTCAATTAAAATTTGTTCGGATTAACTTGCGTGTGTAAATAAATTTCAACCTCTTCAAGAACGTTCATTATTGCTCTCTTTTGCGTGATATGTAAAACTGTCATGGCCTGCTCTATATCACGCAGAAGGGAGCAATAATGAACGTTCTTGAAGAGGTTGAAATTTATTTACACACGCTAGTTAACCCTGAACAAAATTTAGATGAACAAATCGAGATGAAGCACAAGCGTTACTTAGAAAATTTCATTAGTACCATTCTTCCAAAGAGATTGACGGAATTTACAAATACGTCAGAGATTTTATTGTCACGAAATTAAAATTAATCACTGGAAAGCATATAATTATTATGATCCATAAAAAACAAAAAAATTACACCAAAATTAATTCCACAAAATAAAAAAATAATATATGGTTAATCATTTACATACTAGTAATCAAACATCCTATTGACATACCAATGGAGCGGTATGCTCTATATAGTAGCAAAGAAATGATTGCATTGTAAACTTGTAATATCGCTGACATATCTGTCAAAATAGCTGTCAAACATCAACAACATAAGAATTTTTGTTTAAAAAAAAAAGTATATATACAGCCATTTAAGAGCTATAACTACAGTTCTTTTACATATGTAAATAAGAACATAGCTATACATGTAAGAGAAGCAGCGTCTTACAAGGGTAAGAAGAGATACCAATGTATGTATAAAGTACAATTATCTTCTTAAATTAAATAGTAGACCCACCTTTGTATTTTACAATATACCTGACGATGGCATTCACGCCGAAACAGGTCTGTCGTATTAAATAATGTAATAAAAAGCAGAGTCTTTGGTCTCAATAATTTATAATGTCTCTAATGCGGGCCCAGAAGATTATAAATGCTAGTAACCAGTTGGCAATAGCTCGTGTAGACACTTCTGGTCTCAAAAACCATCTTATCTGTGCTGAGGTATCTGTATTAACTACTACTTCTGCCCATATAATACTAGGGTCGTCCACAAAGTAAGTTCCATTTCTATTTCTATCCGCGTCGGCGCTGCGTTCGTAGTTCCGAGCACGCGCGGCAGGTACTCTGACTCAAGGAGAAGAAGACCTGTCCGCCATTTTCAGATCGATGTTGCCGACGTGTGCTTTGTAGTGCTTCTTTGTAATGTCAGCCGTAATTTAAAATGCCGCAGCGTGTGAAATCAGATCTGTGATTCGTTTTCTAAATGCAAAGAAAGTTAAACCAAAAGAAACTCTCGGCAAATCTGTGTGCTTTACGGACAAAATGCTATGAGTGATTCAATGGTTAGAAGATGGGTCAGACTGTTCACTGAAGGACGTGTTGAAGGGCACGAAGAAGAACGAAGTGGCAGTAGCGGACTAAGGCTGTCAGAGGCCCGGGGCGGTGGCAAAACAAAATGAGGCCCCCCGTCCACTTGGAAATACATGTATTACTATAATAAAGTAACTTTTGAGATTTGGAGGCTCCTCCCAGGAAGAGAGGCATAGGACAGTCTAAAAAAATAATTTCTGAGGCTCCAGAACGAGAGGCCAAGGGCGCTAAAAATAAAAGGAAATAGAAAAAACCGCACTGACGTGTTTTACGGCCCACTTTAGATTAGTAGTTTTATAAGTTTCTGCAAACATTTTGGACCAACATAATAATGTAAACAATAAAAAATTAATTAATAAGAGCGTCTGAAAACCTTTTAGGAAAAAAAGATTTTCTATGTAGTGGCGAGTTTTCATCCACTCACCATCTGTGTCAGAAAAAAATGTTCAAATGTTTGTTAAGCTTATGGGACTTAACTACGGGGTCATCAGTCCCTAAACTTACAAACTACTTATGAACTACTTACGAACTAGGACGGCACAAATATCCATGCCCGAGGGGGAATTCGAACCCCCGACCGTAGTGGCCGTGCTGACCGCGGCCGGCCATCTGTGTCAGAGTCCAACGCATTGTCCACTACGCTACGACCAAACATAGCAGCTGCTTTCTTTTCTCTCATACTATTGATGGCCGTTGTTAACTAATGTTAATATGGCAGTTGTAGACACTAGATTATCATTTATCGTACGAAGAACGACATGTTTTTGTTAATTCTTCAGTGCGCCATTGCTTTGAAATGACAACGTGTAAGTTAAAACAAGAAAATCATCAAATACGCAACGAAAGACGGCCTATGCCAGAGAGAGTTATGGGCGAGGAATGTCACGTGACATCTGCGAACGCTGGTTTTCGTTAATTCAGTGGAGGTTGTTAAAACTCCGTTATTTTTGCAAATATCTCTCAAACGATACGAGATATGAAAAAAAAACATAAGGGAACAAAGCTGTAGAGAATCTTCTACAAATTCGGTTATTCAATTGTAGCGTCAGATGAACGGTTTATACGCAATTAAAATTACATTACAAACGGTTTTTTTTTGTATTACTAACGTATTTCTTGTCCGAAATGTTTCAAAAAGCGAGGTTCTGGTCTCTGGTAGCCAACAATTATGTCTGTAAAATTTGGTGCCGATCGGTTGAACGGTTCGACCTAAAAAGTGGGAACACGTTACAGCCAGACAGAGATCGTCAAATCGCCATTATTTTTGCAAATATCTCTGCAACGATGCAAGATATGAAAAAACATAATAGACCGAAATTGTAGAGAATTTTCCTCTATACCAATTAGGTTATTCAATTTTCGTGTCAGATGAACGGTTCGTTTGCAATTACAATTATATTACAAACGGCTTTTTTTGATATTACTACCGTACTTTTGTCCGAAAAATTTGAAAAAGCTGAGGTTCTGGTCTCTGTCGGCCTACAATTATGTATGTAAAATTTGGTGTTGATCGGTTGAAGGGTTCGTCTTAACAACAGAGAACACGTTACGGACAGACAGACAGATAGACATGCATCCCAAAATCGCCGTTATTTTTGCAAATATCTCTTAAACGATACGCGATAAAAAAATAAAAAAAACATAAGAGAGCAAGGTTGTAGAGAATTTTCTCCTCTACAAATTCGGTTATTCAATTTTCGTGTCAGGTGAATGGTTAAGCCGTTATTTTTATTTAAATTTCGAGCTGTCAAAATACGATCGCAAAGGCCCACTTTTAGTGTTACTACCGTAACTTAAAGTGGGCCAAAAAGAAAAAAAGCAACCTGTTTTAGAAGTATTTGGAGGACCCCAAGACAGGAGGCCCAGGGCGGAGGATTTGCGCATTCGCAAGGCGAGGTGCGCAGTACCTCCCTTGCTTTTGCTCCGAGGCCATTTGTGCGTAACCCCCAGAGTTCGAGAAAAAATATCCCATGGCCTACCAACATATTTGTTTACTTTCTTCAATTAAAAAAAAAAAAAAAGTACCCAGGAGCTGCTCCAACGCCAATATTAAAAGCGTCGTTTCCCCGCGCCCCTCTCTGCCGAGGGAGCGCCCAAATGCTGCCTTCAGGGGGTTCAGAAGAGAATTTGAACCTCAGCCGCGCATGAGCGTGGCAATGCTGCGGCCACTACCACCTATATTAGTCGGCCGCGGTACGACTCGTATACGTGCTGTCTCCACGACGTAAAACGTTTCTCATGCGATAAAACACTTTGAATGTGCATATAAAATGATCTAATAGAACGAAACGAAAATGGTAGTTCGTGGTTTTTTCACGACGAGCTTTTATCTGGGGTTCACTGAACCAGTGAACACACAGGACGCGCTAGCAGGCCCTCGCGATCTGGTCGGATGCGATTGCCCGCCTGCGCCAGCTCAGAACGTGCGCGTCACCTTGACCGAGGTCCTACGGCACGGAACAGTCTCACTGGAGCGTGGCGGTCGCGCGCGCAGACTTCCTGGAGACTAGAGCCACAAAACAGCCGGCCCCGTTGCATTCCTTGCCCTGGGGCGTTCGGCGCGCCTGTTGGGAAAACTCATCAACGCGAAGCTGTTACAACTCACTACACGCTATACATAGTCGGGCAAAATTAAACAAGAAGTTTACTTTGTTAAGGGTTGACTCGTAGCAGAAAATTACATGTTGACATAGTAGTGAAATTAGAGAGTGAATAAAACCTATTACCCAGAGATCTCTATACAACCTGGATGTATGTATAAACTCTGGCCTCTGAGTTCACAGAACTGCAGCGTGCCTGCTCATTCGTATGTTTTGCTCGTGATTTCATGTTGTCCACCATGTTTGAATATAGAAAACGAATTTCCATTAGTTTGTACTTTGTACATGACAAAAACTGCTTGCTTACCAATTGTTTTGGAGTTCGTGCCAATATATGATGTAATAGGTTGGTATGGCAGTGGAATCAGAACGTACTTTTTTCTTTTTCTGGTAAAACTTCGTAACTTGAATTTGGAAAGAAATTAAATATTAACATCTATGGCTGGCACGCTCAGACAACTGACGATCAACTATATTAACATAGTGAAGCTTAAGGGATTCAACTGCGGGCTCATCAATCATTCCCTAAACTTACTAACTACTTATTAACTACCTTATACTAAAGACGATACAAACATCCATGCTCGAGGAGGGATTCGAACCCCTCGACGGGGAACGACCTCAATGCGCTTGGCCACTCCGCCGCTGCGAAGTTCAACATTCAGGTAGTATAGAGGTCAATGGTATTACCCATTGGGTGTAGCCAGGGAGGAGTTTCAAAATTCAAATGTTTGCAAATCTATCGGACCAAACTGCGTGGTCATCAGTGCGTAGCTTACAAACTACTTAAACCTAGGTAAACTAACCTAAGGACAACACACACACACACACACACACACACACACACACACACACACACACACAGGCCCCAGGGAGGACTCGAATCTCCACGGCGAGCAACCGCGTGCTCCGCAGCGAGACGCTTTAGACCGCTCGGCTACTCCACCGCGGCAGGGAGGAGTTTCTGGGGTTCAAACGCCTCCCAAAAATTGTCAAAGCTAATAAAAAGGGGACAGGGAATGATCTTAAATAGATTATAATGTAATCTTCATATTAAATTAGCGTCTCTTCAAAGTGCGAAAAACGGCTGGCGTGTGCAACGTAATGGTCCGATTTATTTATTTCCTTTTTCCTCATTTTATTTTTATAATCCTCACGAGACATAGCATATATCCTTCCGTTATTTTTGTGACGGCATTTTTCGTACTCACCGTTTTCCTGTTTGTTCAACTGCATATTCTTGAAGAAAAAAGTCCAGTTGTCATTCATGGCGTGGTGTGAGTTATCCATATTAATAACATCTCCAGTTAGACACGTGCATTGATAATGGCCAGTTACTGACGGAATCAAGATTTTTTAAAAAAGACCGACTGATAGCTGAAAATCTCAGAGTATTGGAGAAAAAAGTGTTCCTTTACAAGTAGAGCCCATCACTATGGATGTTTCTTGGAATCAGGAAGGAGACCACTTGCTTTGTTTGTAAGCAGGTTGGCGGTGTCCTGAAGAAGCAGAAAACCATCGGAATTCTATTGACGAATTGCGTACAGAATTAGGTAGGCCTACAATAAGATTGATCAGAAATCTAAACAACTATAGTATTGAAAGTAGGTTTCGGCAGTAACTAACAGCAAGAGATGAATTATGCTAAGGATATCGCTTGGATTGCTTACATCGAGAAGTTTGCTCTGCTCCAAGTAGGGCTTTATGACTGAGCTCGAATATGGTCTGTAGGACGACCTGAGCGATAAAAGGCGGGCAGTAAAATAAAATGAGGCAGAGAGGTAAAAAGTTAGTCGCCGAGGGGACTGAGGCGCTTCAGTCACGGTCTGCACGGCCACTACGGTCGGGGGTTCGATTCCCCCCTCGGGCATGGATATTTGTGCCGTTCTTAGGATAAGCTAGTTGATAAGTAGTTTGTAAGTTTAGGGACTGATGACCCCGTAGTTAAGTCCCATAAGCTATACAAACATTTGAACATTTTAAAAAGTTAGTCAGTGGTTCATTATCACGGAAATAATCGCCAAAATGTTAACAGATTTAATCCACTGTGAGGCAAGATGGTCAGAGCACTCATGGAAGTTTTCAAAAATGTTCAAATGTTTGTATAGCTTATGGGACTTAACTACTGGGTCATCAGTCCCTAAACTTACAAACTACTTATGAACTAACTAAGACTAAGGACGGCACAAATATCCATGCCCGAGGGGGGATTCGAACACCCGACCGTAGTGGCCGTGCAGACCGTGACTGGAGCGCCTCAGTCTCCTCGGCCACCGCGGCCGGCTGGAAGTTTTCGATTGTTTAGGAACCATGAATGTAGCAATTGCGCCTGTTTGTCCGAAGCAAAGGTCTGTTGTGAGCTCTATTACTACGTTATAAGCCCCTTCCAAAGACAAATCCCACCGTTGCTTAGATAATATTTTTGTTTTCTTTTAGCAAGCTTAGGTAGGACGTCGGAGATAAACAAAGCAGTTTAATCAGTTAGTTTTATAATATTATTTAGTTATCAATATTAAATCCGGGGAGAATCTAATACAGGAGAATCAGATAGTGTCTCACAATAGCTGTATAGTTCCCTTGACTAACATCTCTGTAAGGAGGTTCTTTTTGTTTACTAATTGTGAACAGTTAGTGTGTAGCCATTGCTCAAATTTCGCGTACAAGGGAAGGCTTATTGTTAACATTTCGGGTCACTCATAGCACTTACAGTCAAACTACACTGAAGACGCAAAGTAGCTGCTATAGGCACGCATGTGCAATCTCAGAGATATGTAAACACTCAGAAGACGGCGCTGCGGTAGGCAACGCCAATATAAGACAACAGCTGTCTGGCACAGCCATTTTATCGGCTACTGTTTATACAATGGTAAGTTATTACGATTTAAGTGAATTTGAACGTGGTGTTAGCCGGCCGCGGTGGCCGACGGGACTGCGGCGCGCCAGTCACGGTCTGCAGGGCCACTACAGTCGGGGGTTCGAATCCCTCGTCGGTCATGGATATTTGTGCCGTCCTTAGTGTTAGCTAGTTCGTAAGTAGTTTGTAAGTTTAGGGACTGATTACCCAGTAGTTAAGTCCCATAAGCTATACAAACATTTGAACGTGGCGTTACAGTTGGCGCACGAGAGATGGAACACAGCATTTCCGACTAGTGATGAGAAGTACAATTATATATTTTTGACGTCTTTACAGCGTTCGATGAATGAAATATATTGAAATTAGCTGTGATGTGGGAAAGAAACAGCGTGTTGAATTGAGATTTGGGTGTGGCGAGAGACGTGCAGGGTAGGTCCTATGCAGTCGGGCTGGTCACTGTGTCCTCGGTGGCGGAGTGGCCAACGTGTCTGCCTAGTAAGCAGGAGATCCCGGGTTCGTATCCCAATCGGGCACAAATTTTCATTCACCGCACTTTGGGATTCCATCTAAACCTAGTACAGCGAAGCCATAACATCGCAAATTGCGATTTATTTCATTCAATGATGAGAAGGGTCTTTCTCCTTACGACCAGTTCAAGAGTGCACCCTGAAATCGGGAATCTACATCTACATAGATGCTCTGCAAATCACATTTAAGTACCTGGCAGAAGATTCATTTATCACTTTCATAACTTTTCTCTTCCGTTCCATTCTCTAATAGCGCGCGGGAAGAAAGAACACCTAAATCGTTCCGTTTTCGATCTGATTTCTCTTATTTTATTGGGATGGTCATGTCTCCCTAAGTAGGTGGGTGCTAGCAAAATATTTTCACATTCAGAAGTAAAAGTCCGTGATTGAAACTTGGCAAACAGATCACGCCGCAATGAGTAACGTCTTTCTTTTAATGATTCCACCCCAAGTCGTGCAACATTTCCGTGACGCTTCCCCCCTCCCCCGTAACGTGATAAAACAAAACGAGCTGCCCTTCTCTGAACCTTCTCAATATCTTCCGTCAGTCCCACCTAGTGAGGGTCCGACAAGGGGCAACAGTACTCCAGGAGAGGACACACAAGTGTGATGTAGGCAGTCTCTTTGGTGGAGCTGGTGCATCTTCGAAGCGTTCTGCCAATGAAACGTAACCTTTGGTTCGCCTTCCCCACAATATTTTCTATGTGTTCTCTCCAGTCAAAGTTGTTCGTAATTGTAACTCCTAGGTATTTGGTAAAATTTACGACCTTAAGGTTTGACTGATTTATCGTGTAATTCTTTTAGTGGTCATGTGTATTACTTCACACTTTTCTTTATTTAGTAAATTGCCTATTTTGCACAATGTAGAAATTTTGTCTAAATAGCTTTGCAGTTGCTTTTGATCCTCTGTTGACTTCACTAACCGATAAACGACAGCATCATCCGCGAAATAGTCTAAGGGAGCTATTCAGATTGTCTCCTAAATAATCCAGCAAAACGTAAAATTTCTGATATTGCTGAGACCAGAAAAAGATACCGCAAGACCGGGACCAACGATGACAGAAGACATCTGTTCAACGTGACAGGAGTGTGCCGGCCGCAGTGGCCGAGCGGTCTGCGGTGCGCCAGTCACAGTCTGCATGGCCAGGGGTTCGAATCCCTCCTCGGGCGTGGATGTTTGTGTTGTCTTTAGTATAGGGTAGTTCATAAGTAGTTTGTAAGTTTAGGGACTGATGACCCCGCAGTTAAGTCGCTTAAAATTAACAAACATTTGACAGAAGTGTAACCCTTCCGCAAACTGTTGTGGATTTCAAAGCTGGGCCATCACCAGGTGTCAGCGTGTGAACCATTCAATGAAACAACAGTTGGTTTTATTTCATTCACTGTTTTACAAGGAAACATGCCGAATATACACAGAAACGCTACAAGGGGCGAAATTGGCCCTGCGATCCGTCTAGGTAGTAATCTTAATATTTAGGAATCTTTTTGAAGTAGAACACTCTAAGAGATGGTACACAATACTTTATATAAATATGACAAAATCACAGAAATCAACTCATTTCATTTAACGGTTTGATCAGGACACTTGGGAAAAATTGGTAAAGGGACCGATTTGGCCTCTCGATCCTTCTAATGTAAAATGATTTTTAAATGGTGTATAACGTGTTAAGCTGCACTTTTCAGAATACCTGATAGATTAATTTCGTATCACCTCCGTTTATCTTTCTTCTGCATTTAATCACGACAATACCGCCCAGATAGTTCACTAATTGGCTTTGCCAAGTTCAAATGTTTGTTAAGCTTAAGGGACTTAACTGCGGGGTCATCAGTCCCTAAACTTACGAACTCCTTATTAACCACCTTATACTAAAGACGACACAAACATTCAAGCCCGAGATGGAATTCGAACCCCCCGACGGGGGCTTTGCCAAGTGAAATGTATGTTTCCAGATACGCACAAAATGTTGGAAATTTAATATTCAACAAAATGTACCAATATGATCTTAAAACAACGAACTTGTACCTAAAACTAACACAATATAAAAATGGAGAAATACGAATGTAACAATGTATTATTCATCCGAAACAGTGTACCCCAGCAACTTAACGGAAGGTAGGTGCAGTTGGGCCCTTGCTGTGATTCAACTCAATCCTGTCTTGGCCATAGTGTCACAGAGAATTTGTAAATGATGTTCGCTATCATCGACAGAGGCACTGAATAGTAAAATGTCATCTAAGTAAACAAAACAAAACAAAACTTTAGGGGAAGGATCTCAGTGATGATGTGTTGCCAGGTTTGTGTTGCGTTTCTGAGTCCAAATGGCATGAAGTGGTAGTGGTATAAACCTATGGGAGTCATGATGGCAGTCTTCTCAACCACCAAAAAAAAAAAAAAAAAAAAAAATTAGCACCAGCAAGAGCATAAGTGAAATTGGCTACATACCTGCCCATGATCATCTTAGCATTGAATCTATGGTTGTCCTCACACATTCTCCAAGATCCATTTTTTTTTTTTTTTTTTTTTTTTTTTTTTTTTTTTTTTTTTTTTTTTTTTTTACTAAGTGACTGGGACAGTACCAACTGCTAGAAGAAGGTTTGACAAATGTGGGTTTTTACAGGGTGTGAGCCACAGAAAACACACTTTTCTGTGTAACAACACTTTATTCATCTTAAGTTCAAGAAGTACAGACACAGCCAAAAAGTAATTGTTGGTGGCGGCCGAGAGGCGGCTCGCCCAAAGACAATCGTAAAGGTAAAATAGTTTATACAAAGTTGATTATGGCTATCGCTGCCACAAGTGTAAAACAGAGTTTTTAATTCAACATTTTCCATGAGAATTTATTTCAGCTGCCATATAAACTTTGTTGAAACATACTTCACCACTCTGTTGTGCCAAAATCAATTAATATAGTAGCAAACTTTTAGTTTTTTTTCTGTTTTCATAGAAGTGGTCACATGCAGTGCTTAATGCTGTAAACTTAGGTGAAAACAGTCTTTGTGGAACCAATAGCTCTACAGACAAATTAGCATATAAAATGCATTAAGAATAGCTTAATTTTTCACCATTAGTTTGCAGAAAAGAACTTTCAAGAAAGAAGTATGAATATGTAAAAACAGCTTTCTGTTTCCCTGAAATTTTATTCCCATTTTTTTAAGTAGGCTCTGTAATATCTGTATGTTTATTTGTAGAAAATAATATCCACTACTGATGAAAAACTATATTCTTTCCATTAAATTTCTTTTAGAAAATTATGTAGTTGTTAGGTCTCATAGAAGCTGTTTTCCTGGGTAAGATTTGATTCTTTGTTTGCTTACCCTGTGGATGGCAGCAGTCCTCCACAGCTCCTCACAATGGGTACACCCCTCTCTCTGTACTCTACTTTCAGAACTACTAAGTCTAGTATCCTTCAGATTATAATCACTTTTCAAAACCTTGGGATTTTCTTCACTACCTAAAGTGAAAATATTATATTTATGGATTGGTCTGATTGTGCTCGAAATAAACAACTATTGTATAGATGCTCTATGATATTGATAGTCTTTTTGCAAAATTTCATCTGTCATATTGTAGCTTTCATTTCCTATTTTGGTACAATCAAGGTATACTTTTTCCTTTCCACTTGTAATCTGTTTTGAGAAGTGTTATTCATTATGTGACTGATATAACTTAGAATATTGTGAAAACAGTAGTTGACTGAAACAAAATAAGAAGGTGATTATTCTTTTGCAGGACTGTCATCCTGTCCGACTGAAAGGAGTGCATGTCATAAACACAGTTGGTTTTATAGATAAAGTGTTAGCACTTCTGAAACCATTCCTGAAAAGTGAAATTATAAAACTGGTAAGACTCTATTTGATCTTTGTTTATTTGCTTTTAACGGAATTCTTTACAAGTTATTTAATTTTTCTATGGGTTGTCATATATTCTGTGTGGCAATCATGTAATGATAAACTTATGGTACATAACAAAATATTGAACTTTGATTATTTTAGACTGGTGTTTATAAATTCTTCTAATGTACAGGAAAAATTCTTCTGGGGTGAAATGTTTACTTTTTCCTTGAATCCTTCTCTGTTAGGCTCAAGCTTTCAAGAGAGCCTGCTTTTTAAATTATGGTAGATGTTAACTTTATAAAGTGTTAGTGAAGTTATAAAAGGTTATCTACAAGTAGCATAATCTGTTCTGTGACACTAATAAGCTGTTCTTCCAAAACCAAAGACGATGGTACAGTGACTTGACATCTCTGTAACTCTTAAAAGGTTGATACCATTACTCTCTTGTTGCATGTATTTTGTGTCCCAAGAAGATGGCATTTTCTTGCTTCCATCCTGATTTGCCCTTGAATTGTAGTGGAAGGCATAACCTGTATCACCAGTAACAACTTTGTTCTACATTTTAACGTTAGGCTGAAATGTGACACTTAAAATCTGAATGTGTATAGATCATCTTTTTGACAGTGGTAGTCAACAGAACTGAATTGGGGGTACATGGATACAAGGAGCTCATCAACATCTTGGAAGTTTTCTGCAAGAAGCATGTGAAACCTTTAATTCTATGTACAACCTGTGTTTTACATAATATTGATGTGTTATTTTCTCCACAAGGGAACCCTTAACCCTTTTCTCATAATAAGAGTAATCTGTATTGAAGTACACATTTGCAGCAACATGTGGTAGTCAGATTGACAAGTCAGAAAAAATGTCAATGAGCCCATTCTTTCCATGTATCCTTAAACTACTACTATTTTTCTTTCTTTTCATTTTTTCTTTCAACACTTTATGACCATAATTGTTAGACAAAAGTCTTAAAATATATTTTGGTCAACAAGTATTGAACTTTTTATAACTGATTAAGAACATTTGTTTATTTATACTTCCAACACACATCACAGATATTGCTTCTATGAATATATTTATGTGTAAAATAATATAATTTGCTTTGTTGTAGCTTCACTTTCATGGACCAGTTACATCATTAGCAAAATTTCTACCCCTTGATATATTACCTGAAGAATATGGTGGAACAGGAGGAAAATGCCAGGAACTTGCTGGTATGTATGCACAGTTTGAGGAAAATGTTGGTAATTCTATTTCTACTTCAAAGTAGAACAATTTCATGATTATAAATGGCTGTCCTACAGTGTACTGTAGAACATATGCAATAATGTGTTCTTAATTTATAATAAAAACTGTAATCTCCAGGTCAATCAGAGAGACACAGTGCAGAAAGTGGCAAAATATTTCTAGGAAATGTCATTCACAACCAGCCAGGTTGAAGACTCCCTTCACTATGTTAAACAGAGAAGGATATTTTGCATTCTGATACATGAATAAGGATATTTTATATTTGTTCCAATAAGATTAATAAGGATATTTGCAAATGCTACTCTTCCATGTAAAATCATAATCTGATGCTGTCTGCCGCAGTGGAGTAGCCGAGCGGTCTAAAGCGTCTCACTGCAGAGCGCGCAGTTGTTCGCCGTGGAGGTTTGAGTCCTCCCTGGGGCATGGGTGTGTGTGTTTGTCTTTAGGCTAGTTTACCTAGGTTTAAGTAGTTTGTAAGTTACGGACTGATGACCACGCAGTTTGGTCTGATAGATTTACAAACATTTTCTGATGCTGTCTGTGATGAGAGGCACAATGCAGGAAATTTACAAATACCACTTGTCCACGTAACAGCTGGATCTGTCATTGTCTGTAGCTAGTGACACAATAGTTAATCATTACAAAATCTATCACATGCTATCTGGTATGTTGTAGAGAAAACTAAGGACGTCTTGTCTACATCTACATCCATACTCCGCATTTCACCTCAGAGCATGCGGCGGAAGGTATCCTTGTGGCTGCTTTGTGGGGTATACATAGGTTTGCTATCATCTCTGTGATGCTTTTGTACTTACTAAATGAGTTCATAGCAAAGCATGTTGCTCTCCGTTGGATCTTCTCTACATATTATATCAACCATACCAGATATCAACCCTACAGTTTCTGAGGATTCTTCCAATTAATCTCAGTCTGGCATCTGCCTTACCCCCGATTGATTTTAAATGGTCATTCCATTTCAAATCGCCCCTTAGGTCTACTCCCAGATATTTTATGGAAGTAACTGTCTCCATTGCATATAATAAATAATCTTTCTTTCTATGTAAATGCAGCACTTGAACTGTTACCCTTGGTCTTGTATGAAGCAACGTTCCTTACCAAGCAGGATAACACTTCTCTAAATCATTACAAATCAAACACCACATAATGATTAGTTATAAAATTTTCAGACTCTAGAAGTATGTAGGTTAATTCCATTAAAAGTTGAATATCACTGAAGTATTGAACAGCTTTAGAGATCTGGTTTATGCCGTGCCTCTATAAGTTCCACTACCTTTGAAGTCAATATAATAATAAAATGAGAGTATCTTGACTTCACATTTCACTCCAGATATAAAGGAACAGTCCAACTCGTGATTATATTTCAACTCTTAACATTTATTGGAGTACTTAACTCATACACATTTGTCAAGATAGTTACATAGTAATTAACATGAGAGTTACTTCAAATGCATAGAACAAACAATTGTATTTTACTTCTTTTTTTCAACATCACTTTTTATTCCGGTTGCACAGAGTAATGATGTTTAATATTCCATGAGTCTGTTACATACAGTCTCTGACCACTGTGGTCTTGCAGCCTCTTCCAGAATCTGCAACAAACTGCCTCAGGCGGCAGCCACTACTCCAAATATGCCTAAATTTACTTTAACAAATAAACTAATAAATATTTATGAAACAAAAATTATAGAAGAAAACTTTCCTGGTGGGATAAATTTATATAAAAAATAAAAATCGGATGACTTACCCAAAGCACAGGTCCATTGACAGACACAAATAAAATCATACACAAACACACATACAAGCTTTCACCACCACTGGCAGCTTCTTCGGGAAAAGAGGAAGGAAGGAGGAGAGAAAGGGAAGGATACAGGTTTTAAGAAAGTGGAAAAGGAGTCATTCAAATCCCAGGAGTGGAAGGACTTACCTTAAGGGGATAAAAGAAAAGGCGAACAAGCGCGCACACACACCCACTCACATACACACGCTAACATAACAAGGTAGACATTTGTAGAAAGCAAAGGGGTTGGACGGAGATAACAGTTGAAGCAGAGGCTCTGTCCAAAGAACTGAGGCAGAGATGTTAAGATGGTGGGCGGGAATTTGAATTTAGCAAAGGTTGAGACCAGGTGGACAACGGGAAGAGAGAATATGCTGAAGGGCAAGTTGCCATCTCCGGAGTTCGGACAGGTTGCTGTTGGTGGGAACTATCCAGATAACCCGGATGGTGTAACACTGCGCCAAGATGTGCTGGCCGTGCACCAAGGCATGTTTAGCCACAGGGTGATCTTCATTACCAACAAACACTGTCTGCCTGTGATTTGGGGATTTCATAGGAATGGACTAGGAGGTTACAAAGGTTAGGTGGGTGGCGGAAAGACACTCTCGGTGGAGTGGGAAGGATGTCATGAAGGATGGATCCCATTTTGAGGCAGGCTTTAAGGAAGTTGTATCCTTGCTGGAGAGCCACATTCAGAGTCCGCTCCTGTCCCGGAAAGTACCAAGTGACAAGAGGGGCACTTCTGGGGTTTTTTGGTGGAAGGTTCTGGATTTAGGGGGATGAGAAAGTGGCTCTGGCAATTTGCTTCTGTACCACATCAGACGGATAGATGCGGGATGGCCAGACATACCAACAACTAAAGAGAACAGCCATGGGAACCAGGATGGCCCCCTTGTACGCAAACTTATTTATGGGATGCTTAGAGGAATCCTTCCTGGATACCCAAGCCTGTCAACCCAAAGTTTGCCACAGATTCATTGATAACATCTTTATGATCTGGACTCACAGTGAAGAACAACTCCAGAATTTCTTCTCCAACCTCAACTCATTTGGTCCTATCAAATTCACCTGGTCCTATTCCAAATCCCATGCCACTTTCCTCGATGTCGACCTCCATCTTTCCAAAGGCCAACTTCACACATCTGTCCACATCCAATCAACAAACAAACAACAATACCTCCATTTTGACAGCTGCCATCCACTCCACATCAAACATTCCCTTTCTACAGATTAGGTCTTTGTGGCAAACGAGTCTGCTCCTGTCCCGAATCCCGGAACCAGTACACCAATAACCTAATAACAGCTTTCACATCCTGCAGCTATCCTTCTGATCTGGTACAAAAGCAAATTTCCAGAGCCACTTGCTCATCCACCCAAATCCAGAACCTTCCACCGAAGAACCCCAGAAGTGCCCCTCTTGTCACTGGGTACTTTCTGGGACAGGAGCGGACTCTGAATGTGGCTCTCCAGCAAGGACATGACTTCCTTAAATCCTGCCTCAAAATGAGATCCATCCTTTATGACATCCTCCCTACTCCACCGAGAGTGTCTTTCCGCCGCCCACCTAACCTTCTTAACCTCCTAGTCCATCCCTATGAAATCCCCAAACCACCTTCCCCACCATCCGGCTCTTACCCATGTAACCACCCCCGGTGTAAAACCTGCCCTGTACATCCTTCCACCACCACTTACTCTTTGCTTTCTACAAATGTCTACCTTGCTATGTTAGCGTGTGTGTGTGTGTGTGTGTGTGTGTGTGTGTGTGTGTGTGTGTGTGTGTGTGTGTGTGTGTGTGTGTGTGTGTGTGTGTGTGTGTGTGTGTGTGTGTGTGTGTGTGTGTGTGTGTGTGTGTGTGTGTGTGTGTGTGTGTGTGTGTGTGTGTGTGTGTGTGTGTGTGTGTGTGTGTGTGTGTGTGTGTGTGTGTGTGTGTGTGTGTGTGTGTGTGTGTGTGTGTGTGTGTGTGTGTGTGTGTGTGTGTGTGTGTGTGTGTGTGTGTGTGTGTGTGTGTGTGTGTGTGTGTGTGTGTGTGTGTGTGTGTGTGTGTGTGTGTGTGTGTGTGTGTGTGTGTGTGTGTGTGTGTGTGTGTGTGTGTGTGTGTGTGTGTGTGTGTGTGTGTGTGTGTGTGTGTGTGTGTGTGTGTGTGTGCGTGTGTGTGCGTGTGCGCGCGCGCGCGCGCGCGCGCGCGCGCGCGCGCGCGCGCGCGCTTGTTTGCCTTTCCTTTTATCCCCTCCTGGGATTGGAATGATTCCTTTTCCACTTCCTTAAAACCCGTATCCTTCCCTTTCTCCCCTCCTTCCTTTCTCTTTTTCCTGAAGAAGCTGCCAGCGGTGGCGAAAGCTTGTATGTGTGTTTATGTGTGATTTTATTCGTGTCTGTCGATGGACTTGTGCTTTGGGTAAGTCATTTTCTAACGTCCATCACCCCTTTTCGGAATGACTCAAACTGAGTGCTAATAGTTTCCTGAATTACAGAAAGTTTTATTAGTTCACAGTCTATAACAAAGTCATTCCACTGTAGGTGAAGTTGAAATTATCTTATATGCTGGCTGAAGTCCATTGCGTTGTGAGCTTTCTTCGGCATTCACTAAAACATTTGATTTTACAGGATCTTTTCGTAAATTAAAACCATTTCAGTTGATATGGAAATGATTTTATTTCCACTTAAACATTGCACAATCAAGAAAATGCAGCAGCAAGCCAACACCCCTCAGGGGCTCAGCATTAATTTGCTGAGTACGGGCTTGGCGAACCCGGGGTCCTGAGCTGTGGGCTGTGTCGCGCCAACAGTCCGCTACACCGTAAGCTCTGTGCGTGCTTCAACGACCATCGTTCGGTGCGACGGTGGAACGTTGTACGTTTCAGAGCCCGGGGATCTTGGCTTAATCGCCCGGGTCGCGAGGATGGTACAAACCTCTATAAAAAAAACCTCAATCTCAAGGTGTGCTACGTGCCGAGGAGATGCATGGCTGTTGAGGTAGAACAGTCATTAGCGAGCAACCTCTGAGGAACCTGCCGCACCTCAGTTGTATAAGGCTTACCCAGGCAAGCGGGGCTCTGCCTGGGTGGACTCTTATTTCCCTAGCTGCTCGTGGGACCACGATGAAAAGAACCCAAAGTAACGCTGGTGGGCGTTTAACCACCGTCTCTAAGAGAGGAAAGGTTGAGTACAATGCTGAGAAATATGACCCTCAGTCGTTCCCTGCCTTGGCAACGCCATGGGAGGAACGTAGGACAAGAAATCGAGGTGAGGCCTATGCCCCCCGATACCTAGTATGTTCCCGGACTGACGGTGAGTCGTTCACAAACACAAAGCCCCTGTTTTTTGTTGAACACGTTTAGGATAAATTCGGTGAGGTGGAAGGCATGTCAAAGATGCGATCCGGCTCTGTCCTTATTACGACGTCGTCCCCAGCACAGTCACGAGCACTGCTTGCCTGTGACAAGCTGGGTGAAGTTCCCGTGACGATCACTCCTCAAAAGAGCCTCAACATGGTGCAGGGTATAATCTTCCATAAAGATCTTCTGTTGCAGACCGATGACGAGCTACGTAAGAACTTGGAGCGGAGAGGAGTTCATTTTATACGGCGAGTGCATAGGGGTCCGAAGGACAACAGGGTCGCAACCGGCGCATTCATCTTGGCCTTCGAGGGTGACACGTTGCCTGAGAAGGTCAAGGTGATGATTTACCGGATTGACGTGAAGCCCTACGTTCCTCCCCCTATGCGCTGTTATAAGTGCTGGAGGTTTGGGCACATGTCCTCCAGGTGCACTGCCAACTCCACCTGTCGAGGGTGTGGACGTGCGGAACACCCTACTGTCCCTTGTGCACCTCCTCCACTTTGTGTGAACTGTGGACAACACCACTCCCCTTGCTCGCCCACCTGCTCTGTTCTGCTTAGAGAGAGGAAGATAATGGAATATAAAACCATGGATAGGCTGTCTTACTCGGAGGCGAAGAGGAAATACGAAAAACTGCATCCCATCAGTATGAAGACATCCTTTGCTGCAGCCGTATCTTCATCTAAAGAATTGCCACGTGTGCCGTCGGTCCTAGTGGGCTCCCAGGCCCAACCATCTACCTCTGCCCCCCTAACTACTGGGGGCACCTCAAATTCCACCGCCCCCAAAGACCCTGCTTTGGGAGCGGTAACCACCACACCAAAGGGGACTTTGGTCCCCACCCCAGAGCCAGAGCAACAACAGCCTGCTCTGGCTCCTCGCGCTAGGAAGGGGTCGCTCGGATCCCTTCCCTCTAAGGTTTCTCCCGCTGAATCAGCGGATGCCAGTGGATGGCAGAAAGTACTGCCAGCTGGTCGTAGGGCTGCACGCCGCTCCTCAGTCCTGGGGACTGAGCTGGCAGCGCCCTCCCAGCATGAGAAACCTAAAGAGAAGCGCGAAACCAAGAAGAAGAAGGTCAAGAAACCGCCCAAGGAGAAGGATATCCCGGTGGCAACCTTGCCACCACCCCCCTCCACCTCTTCTTCTGAGGACGAGATAGAGATCCTCGCGTCCCCCAAAGACTTGGCAATTGCCGAGTCTGCGGAAGTCATGGACGTTGAGGCTCTGCCTCAGAAATCGGCGACGGCAGAAGATACTGCGACCCCTACCGCGCCGCCGAATTCAGCATGCCCCAGCGACCAGCAGGCTCTCTGATCCTCCAGTGGAACTGTGGCGGATTTTTCCACCATCTGCCAGAGTTACAGCACTTGTTGTGCCGCTTCCCAGCGTTTTGTGTAGCCCTGCAGGAAACCTGGTTTCCTGCTAATAGGACCCCAGCCCTTCGTGGGTATCGGGGCTATTACAAAAATCGTCTCGTATATGACAGGGTCTTTGGAGGTGTCTGTATCTACGTCCTTGCCGCTGTCCCCAGTGCCGCTGTGCCTCTACACACGACTCTTGAGGCGGTGGCTGTTCGGATCCGGGCTATGCAGGAACTGACGGTCTGTTCACTTTACCTTCCTCCAGATGAGATGATTTCATTTACTGACCTTGCTACCCTGGTGGCACAACTTCCTCCACCATTTCTGATTCTGGGGGACTTCAATGCTCACCATCCCTTGTGGGGTGGAGCGCAGACAACGGCTCGCGGTAGGGACATAGAGACGCTCTTATCGCAGCAAGACGTCTGCCTGTTAAACACTGGTGCACCCACGCATTTTTGCATGGCACGAGGCACCTACTCAGCTATAGATCTCTCCGTTTGTACCCCGAGCCTGCTCCCGCATTTCCAGTGGAGGGTCCATGATGACCTTTGCAACAGCGACTATTTTCCCATCCTCGTGTCGCTCCTGGATTTTCAACCTCCGGGCTGCCCATCTCGATGGTCTCTCCGTCGAGCTGATTGGCAACGCTACACCTCAGTTGCAACGGTTCCTGTTCCACTGCCAGCTGACGTGGACATGGCGATTGACCAGGTAACCAGCACGATAGTCTCAGCCGCTGAGTCAACCATTCCCACCACTTCTGGCTCCCCACGGCGTATGTCTGTGCCCTGGTGGACGCCGGAAATCGCTGAGGCCATTCGGGATCGTCGTCGGGCGCTCCAGCGGCATCGTCGACACCCCACTGTCGAAAACCTAATAGATTTTAAACGGCTCCGGGCCCGGGCTCGACAGCTCATCAGGCAGGGTAAACGGGACTGTTGGGAGACGTATGTCACCAGCATCGGCCGTCGCGCCTCAGCATCTCGGGTGTGGTCGCAGGTTCGGCGCCTATTTGGGTACCGTCCACCGGCGGCGATTCCCAGCCTACGCATCCAGGGTACCCTATGCACCGACCCGATTTCCATTGCAGAACACATGGCCGAGCATTATGCTCGCACCTCTGCAACATGTGAATACAGTGCGGACTTCCGTGCGCTGAAGGAGCGTGTTGAACAGAGACGGCTGTCCTTTCACACACGTCGCGCCGAAGTGTACAACTCTGCTTTCAGTAAATGGGAATTCGAAACTGCCCTTGCCGCATGCCCCGATACCTCTCCAGGACCGGACAGAATCCACAGCCAGTTCATCCGGCACCTTTCCATGGAGTTTCAACACCAGCTTCTCGCCCTGTTTAACCGTTTATGGGTGGAGGGGGTTTTCCCGTCACAATGGCGGGAAAGCATCGTTATCCCCGTGATGAAACCTGGTGCTGACCCACAGGTGGCTGATAGTTACCGCCCAATCAGCCTCACCAACGTTCTGTGCAAGCTATTCGAACGTATGGTGAGCCGGCGGCTTATGTGAATCCTAGAACATCGGGGTCTGTTGTCCCCATGTCATGGGGTTTCCGCCAAGGCCGCTCCACTGTTGACAACCTAGTGGCTCTGGAGTCCGCCATTCGTACGGCATTTAGCAGGCGTGAGCACCTTGTTGCCGTCTTTTTCGACCTCAGAAAGGCCTACGATACCACTTGGCGCCACCACATTCTGGCTACACTGCACGGTTGGGGATTGCGAAGTCCGCTCCCACTTTTTATTCAGAACTTCCTTTCCCTCCGATCTTTTCGGGTACGGGTTGGTACTTCCCTCAGCTCCTCTCACGTCCAGGAGAACGGTGTCCCACAGGGCTCTGTACTTAGTGTACCCCTATTTTTAATTGCCATCAATGGACTTGCTGAGGCAGTGGGGTCTTCGGTTTCTTCTTCTTTGTTTGCCGATGACTTCTGCCTATACTTCAGCTCAGCTAGCGTTGGGGTAGCTGAAAGGCGTCTACAGGGAGCCATTCGAAAAGCGCAGTCGTGGGCCTTCTAACGTCCATCACCTCTTTTCGGAATGACTCAAACTGAGCCCTAATATATTCCTGAATCACGGAAATGTTTATTAGTTCTCAGTCTATAACGAAATCATTCCACTGTAGGTGAAGTTGAACTTATCTTATATGCTGGCTGAAGTCCATTGCGTTGTGAGTTGTCTTCGGCATTCACTAAAGAAATTGATTCTACAGGATCTTCTCTTAAATTAAAACCATTTTAGTTGATATGGAAACGATTTTATTTCCACTTAAACATTGCACAATCAAGAAATGCAGCAGCAAGCCAACACAGCTGCTTACAGGCTTCTGGCCACTCGGATACTGAATAAAACATGGTTTCTCTCCAACATCTTTCTGCTTAACAACGTAATAAAAATGATGACAAAGTTTTGTAATTCACAATTAAACAATATTCTTTTACATCAAATATGCCAAAATACAGGAATTAAAACATTAGATTTAAGCTTTGACTATTTATGTCAATATATGTACTAGTTTCATGAATTTTGTATTTAAATGTAGTGCACAAAATTAACGTCATCCTTTTGACTAGTGTTTACAGTCGTCAAATTATTTACATTATGTGTGTTTTCGAAATGCACATATATTTGTTTTGCCAATATTGTGTAGGCGTACTATTATTGTAACATATAATTTTAATGTGTTTCGGTTTGCGGTCAAATTATTTATTAATACGGATTTGTTTATGGTTGTCGTAGTTTTGTTAATTTTGAAGATAGTTTCTTAGTACCAAACGGATTATTAATTTTAGTGCATGAATAATTATCAGTATTTAATTTAGGATCTAGTGATATATAAAACATGGTCTGCCCTAATTTATTTAAACAAAAGGTATATATGAAATCATGTTGTGCAATAGTTTATAACATGTAGCATTATTGTTTTTATACAAATTAGTATCTATATAGGTTCAGAAATATCCAAAACGGAGTGTAAGGCATTTTTAGTGTTTGCAGCTATTTTTTACGAAAGTATTAAGAACAGAAAATTACGTAAAAGGTCAGGAAAAGTTACATTTAAATCAATGTACTACTTCTTAAAAGTGTTTTACTAATAGTGTTAATAGAATTTCAATCTGAAGGCGAAAGTGTGAAATATCACATGTCCGGTAATGAAGTTTTACTTTAGGTATCAGATATTTCGTGTTTCAATGTTGGCAACAGATTTTTAGGAGTTCGCAACATAGCAGAAACGTTACACACCCCCCTACATAGTGTACCTGAAATGTAATGTAAGGTTCACTGTGTACTATCGTTTCAATATGTTGTGATTTAAGTGTACTTAGTGAGTCTGTATTAGTTTAGGCTAAAAATAAAAATTGTATGTTGATTGTAGTCTTGCGAATGCTGGTGGTTGTTGATGTTGCATGATGCGCCGACATTGGTCTATCTGCAAACTGCTGTTTGTGACGTAGTGGCTCGCAGCTTCAGCTGACTGTAGATACAGGCATTCCTATAACATGGTTGTATCTTTCTCAGAACCACATACTATTTTTCCCTAACTACATACATAAATAAGCATACTGTTATCAGGCTATTGGAAAGAGTAATCAATTTTCTCAATACGGTATTGTAAACAAAAATCAATTTATGGGTTCAAATTAACCCTTAAATGTTACTGAAAATTAACGAGAAATCTCTCTAATTTACTTAAGTTTGAGTAATGAAATAGCAAGCTTTTACAACTTTTTTTTTTTTTTTTTCAAAGAGCATTGATATTTATATTGTAAACAGTTATGTTTGGTATTAATTCATATAAAAAAAAGTATTTTACTAGTTTCTTCTATGTGTACGTGTATGTAAATGCCATTATGTGAGTACTAAGCTCCTAATTCCTCTAGAAAGGGTGTTGTACACTGTAATAACTTCACAATTTATAGTCAATTTACTAAGTGAAAGAATGACATAATTAAATAGTAAAACAATGGATAGAAACAAGCTCTCAGTGAGCACATCAAACATTTATCATTCAAAATTATGGTGTAGTTAAAATGGTTATATAGACAGAAAATGTAATCATGGTTTTGAATATTTCTCATACAGTTAGAGATTAGAATGAGTTGTAGTAAATAGTATAAACAAATTAGATCATAGTATTAAATAATATTTTACTCATTGAAAAAACATATCCATTAATAAAAATTCAAAAACTAACCCCCCTGCGAGTAGTTAGCAGTGGAAATGGTTAATCTCATAGCTCAAATCAAGCATGGTAATTAAAGTAATAAGTGTCAGTTCTCAACTGATCCACCAAAGTGACAAATTTTTCCCATTGTGGAAAATTTAAAGAAAAATTAAAAAAATTTTTTTTCAACTGCCAAAATACACCCACTCTCAAGGCAGTAATGAATAAAAATTGAAAATTAAACCTTGCATCAGCCAAAACTGTCATATGTACAATATACTATAATATGGTCATCTTAAACCAGTATTAAATATTTTCCTATTAAGCTGTAAGCTCAAGGATAGAAATTGAATTTTACATTGGTCAACACTTGTGTGGTCTGTGTGTCCTCCCATGCTTATAGTCACTTACGTACTAATTGTTAGCAAGTCCCTCTTGACACATCAAAGTACAACACAAAAATACTAGTGAATGACTAACAAGAGTGAAAAGACTTAAAAAATTTTAATTGTAATGCACTGTGGATGTGATTAATAGAAAGATCACAGTACTTAACTGAGGTAAGAATTTTCTCGTATATACAATGACATTTCAAGCCATAAACAAATAATGAACACTTCAACATACCTTTGACTATTCATATGAGGTTAATAAATTAATTATTGTGTGCCATATTCATAACAGGTATCAACAAATATCTTCCTTGTAGGTTTCAGAGTAAGAGCAAGGTAAACTATTAAAGACATTAACTTTTCTTTAGGTAGGATTTAAATGCATTAATCTATCTGAGACCGATCAACTTTCTGGATCGTGGATAAACAAAACTATAAGCATAAAGCTAAGGGTTTCAGTTAACTTCAAGTGACTCAATGTATGTATGTAGATAAACTTCAACTCAGATCTTAACAAATGGACTACACACATAGTGAAATAGTACTTGGTTTTCAGGTTCAGTTACTAGATTTTTTTAAACTTCATTAGAATTATTCATGTTACTAGAATCACAACTTAGTTGACATTGACAGAAGGTATACTTTATTTACTTTCACTTATTTCTTTAACAT
Source organism: Locusta migratoria (assembly GCA_026315105.1). Taxonomy (NCBI): domain Eukaryota; kingdom Metazoa; phylum Arthropoda; class Insecta; order Orthoptera; family Acrididae; genus Locusta; species Locusta migratoria. The sequence goes on from CM048751.1 coordinate 195,785,316, forward strand.
TTCAGTAGATGACTTAACATTTATATCAGGGTTTGGAGCTAACATTTCTCAGTACACTTAACACTATCATTTTGAGATTTCCTCAGCAGTATCAAGCAATTCAACATCTTAGACTTCCAGTAAAGCATCTGTTCAGAGACTACACTAATCTTAAATACTACATCAACATTTTTCGTTGAAATATTCATTATTTCATAGTCATTTTCTTTATGACATATCAATTCTTTCTTTTCAATATTTGAAGCATTTTTCACTTCCATTTCAATATCTTAATAACTATTTGTTCAGTACTTCACTGACAATTCTTAACCTAATTTCTCATGAACAACACTTCCCCCGTTTCCTAATTTGTTACATCTTTTGATGACTACACAAAGACTTCCACATTAGCTAGTGGTTTATAAACATCATAACATAAAACTCCAAAATTCATAACACATTAAATAAACCCCCATCATCTACCTATTTTCTTTTTCTGTACTTAAATTCACATAGTATTTTAATTCTTAAATCCTTCTCAATATTTGTTATTCATTGTAACTGTATTAACTGTAAACATGAATTCACTATTCGGTTGAAACTGTATTTCAGTATATTTACTTCTTAGTTCTTAAGTCCATTGGCCTATACATTGACATAAGTAAAAAAAAATTCTTATTGAAAACCCCCAACTAAGATGAAACTGGTGTCTCAGATTAAGTACAGTATTACTATTTAGTTTAAAGTTCTTTTGAACTGATGGTTAACATGCACCTACACATTTTTTCATATTCTTATTGGTAATAAAGTTTAGTTTAAGTTTCAATAAGCCTATAGCAAAAATGTACATATCAAAAGGTATGTCTCAGCTGTTTTCACTTATCAGTGGTAATTAAAACATTTTATCAAAAAATCAAATATTTACACTGAAGAAAAACTTAAATACTACAATTTTTTCTGTACTGTGAAAATGATTAATAGAAGTACACAGCACACGACTGGGGACCTGAACTGTTGTCAGCAGTTTCATAACTAAAGAGTAGTTATGCCCCTAAGGTATTACATCAGTACACAGTCTGATGCATTACATTTTGTCTATCAGGTAGAATAGGTAGTGGTAGATTACAATTAGGTCCAAAATTAAATGCAAACAGTTGGGTCTGGTTTGACCAAGAACATACTTTACACCTTAGACTTTGCTTAAGCAACATAATTTCAGAAGTGTCATTCAAATCTGACGAAAAACAATCATTGTCCTGTGGCATAAAATAAATAGGACGAAATTTCTTTTTAGGCCTACCAGGTAACTTCACTACTGGTAAACAAATTACACTAGTACATCTAGGAATACTCAAAATTTCAGTATGTGACTTTTCTGAAATTTCGTCTACACACTGTGGTAATTCTGTGACTGTACAATTACTTTCAACTTCTAGCTCAAGGTTATCTACGAAACAGTTACATTCAGTTTCTACTTTCAAATCAGAATAATTAAGTTTGCTATTACATTGTTCAAAATCGCGAATCTTTCCAGTTAACTCTGTTTTAGTATCCTGGCTCTGAGAATTTACATAACTTGAACTGTCATCTATTTCTTCAACATTGTCACTCGTCTGAGAAACTACTGAAGTAGCAGCTACCACAACACTTTTTTCTACACTATTGAATCTACCAGTACTAAAATCTGTCACTAGACTTCCAATGTATTGTTTTAAATCGGTCATTGAGTCATTTGTTTGAGATTTTATGTCAGATAGTTCGGTTTTCATATCTAACGAAAGTTCGGTTTTCATAGTTTCCGTTTGTAATGAAAGTTCGGTTTTCATAGTTTCCATTTGTAATGAAAGTTCGGTTTTCATAGTTTCCATTTGTAATGAAAGTTTGGAGTAAGATTCTAATATAAGTTCCAAGATTGATTTTCTTTCTATTTCCGCATTTGCTGCCATATTACTAGTCTGTTGTCCAGTCTCTTGTAAATCACTAGAAAATGGGACCTGCTGCTTTCTTGTAATCGGTGTAGAACTCGCGATACCAGAACCTTCTACCCCACTGTCAAAGTCCGAAACTTGAGTACTATCATCTCCCTCCTTTCTTACTGTATCCATTTTAAAATAAGTTTTCAGTCCACATAAAACCCCTATCACATAAACAGTAAAAAAAAAAGGAAAAGTACTTAGCTCGTCACAAGGATGCGGCGATACAGGAATCTAGTAGTCCAAATTACTGCCATCTTCCTCTATTAACTTTTGACATCGTAGGTGTGGATAGTATTGTAGTCGAATTCTGCACTTTTATGGTGGTTTTACTGCACATCCATCATATACATTATTTTCCTTGTATCCTGAAACACATTCTTATATTAGCGAATACTCATTAAAATCGTTTGATCACGTCACCACTTTTAACACTTTACATTAGTGAATACGCTTTTAAAATCCTGGTCACACGGCACCACATCTAACGTCCATCACCTCTTTTCGGAATGACTCAAACTGAGCCCTAATATATTCCTGAATCACGGAAATGTTTATTAGTTCTCAGTCTATAACGAAATCATTCCACTGTAGGTGAAGTTGAACTTATCTTATATGCTGGCTGAAGTCCATTGCGTTGTGAGTTGTCTTCGGCATTCACTAAAGAAATTGATTCTACAGGATCTTCTCTTAAATTAAAACCATTTTAGTTGATATGGAAACGATTTTATTTCCACTTAAACATTGCACAATCAAGAAATGCAGCAGCAAGCCAACACAGCTGCTTACAGGCTTCTGGCCACTCGGATACTGAATAAAACATGGTTTCTCTCCAACATCTTTCTGCTTAACAACGTAATAAAAATGATGACAAAGTTTTGTAATTCACAATTAAACAATATTCTTTTACATCAAATATGCCAAAATACAGGAATTAAAACATTAGATTTAAGCTTTGACTATTTATGTCAATATATGTACTAGTTTCATGAATTTTGTATTTAAATGTAGTGCACAAAATTAACGTCATCCTTTTGACTAGTGTTTACAGTCGTCAAATTATTTACATTATGTGTGTTTTCGAAATGCACATATATTTGTTTTGCCAATATTGTGTAGGCGTACTATTATTGTAACATATAATTTTAATGTGTTTCGGTTTGCGGTCAAATTATTTATTAATACGGATTTGTTTATGGTTGTCGTAGTTTTGTTAATTTTGAAGATAGTTTCTTAGTACCAAACGGATTATTAATTTTAGTGCATGAATAATTATCAGTATTTAATTTAGGATCTAGTGATATATAAAACATGGTCTGCCCTAATTTATTTAAACAAAAGGTATATATGAAATCATGTTGTGCAATAGTTTATAACATGTAGCATTATTGTTTTTATACAAATTAGTATCTATATAGGTTCAGAAATATCCAAAACGGAGTGTAAGGCATTTTTAGTGTTTGCAGCTATTTTTTACGAAAGTATTAAGAACAGAAAATTACGTAAAAGGTCAGGAAAAGTTACATTTAAATCAATGTACTACTTCTTAAAAGTGTTTTACTAATAGTGTTAATAGAATTTCAATCTGAAGGCGAAAGTGTGAAATATCACATGTCCGGTAATGAAGTTTTACTTTAGGTATCAGATATTTCGTGTTTCAATGTTGGCAACAGATTTTTAGGAGTTCGCAACATAGCAGAAACGTTACAGCCTCAACCCATGGGTTCCAGTTTTCTCCATCGAAAACCCAGGTTATGCACTTCTGCCGCCGTCGAGCTGTCCATTTGGACCCAGAGCTATATTTATATGATGAACTTCTTCGTGTCGAAGAGACTCACCGATTTCTTGGCATGCTCTTCGACAACCGGCTCACTTGGGTGCCTCATCTTCGCCAGCTCAAGCAGAAGTGCGTGAGGTACCTCAATATCCTACGCTGTCTCAGCCACACTAGTTGGGGAGCCGCCCATACGAGTCTTTTGCAGCTCTACAGGGCGCTGATACAGTCGCGATTGGATTACGGGAGCTTTGTGTATGGTTCAGCAGCCCCATCTGCATTGCAGGATTTGGACCCAGTACTTCACAGTGGGGTCCGTTTAGCGACAGGGGCCTTTCGGACAAGTCCAGTGGAAAGCCTACTAGCCGAAGCTGGAGTCCTTCCCCTGCGATTTCGGCGGCGGCAGCTGTTGACCTCCTATGCTGCCCATGTTCATGAGATACCACATCATCCGAATCGCAGGCTTCTTTTTCCAACTGCTGCACTTCCATCTCCACAACGACGACCGAGGTCGGGTCTTCCGATCGCGGTGCGTGTTCGTTCCGTCCTGTCGTCTCTTGAGTCCCTTCCTATCCCTCCTGCTTTTCACAGGCCTTACCGCATCGCTCCCTGGTCACTTTCACGTCCACAGCTTCGGCTGGACTTGGCGCATGTATCAAAAGCCTCTGTAGCGCCACTGAGTCTCCGTCGCCAGTTTCAGGCGGTTTTAGAGTCGTTCTGTGGCGCGGACGTTGTGTACACGGATGGTTCTGTGGTCGACGGCCGTACTGGCTATGCATACGTCCATGGTGAGCATACTGAACAGCATTCACTGCCCTGTGGAAGTAGCGTGTTCACAGCGGAACTAGTTGCCATCTATCGGGCACTTGAACATCTCAGAGGTTGCCATGGGGAGTCTCTGGTCATCTGTTCTGACTCCCTTAGTGGTTTGCAAGCCCTCGACAAATGTTTCCCGAAACATCCTTTGGTGCAATCCGTACAGGAGTCTCTTTCCAGGCTTGTTCGGTCTGGTCGCTCGGTGGTCTTTGTTTGGACCCCAGGCCACATCGGCATTCCTGGAAACGAACGTGTGGATCAGCTGGCTAAGCAGGCTACTTCCTCCAGTCCATTGGCTATTGGTCTTCCAGAGAGCGATCTCCGACTGGAGTTCCATCGGAATATCCGTAGCCTGTGGGACTACGAGTGGGCTAACTCTGCTCACCCCAACAAGCTTCGTGCAGTGAAGCTCTCTACGGCCGCATGGAAGTCCTCACTGCGGTCGTCTCGTAGGGAATCTGTTGTTCTCTGCCGCCTACGAATCGGCCACACACGGCTGACGCATGGCCACCTTCTTCGGCGGGAGGACGCACCACAGTGTGACTGTGGCGCCCCCTTGACAGTGGTCCACATCCTGGTGGACTGTCCACTTTTAATTGTTTTGCGACAATCTTTTAATCTCCCAGATGCGCTTCCTTTTATGTTAGGTGACGATGCTGCTATGGTCGATCGTGTTTTAGGTTTTATTCACGCAACTGGCTTTTATGGGTCTATTTAGTGGTGGGGCCTATAAGCCCGCCCTGTCGGGCTTCACCCCCTCCAGAACAATAGGCCACTGTCATTTTACGGTTTATGACTTGCTTTTTAATTACGGATTTTAAAGTGTGCAGAGTGGCTGGCTCATCCTGTATTATTTTGTGATCAGCCAGCCACACGCTTCTGCAGCCTTGTTTTAGTGTTCTGTCTATTTTGTCCACTCCTGTCTTGTCCATTGTTCTGTCATCATTTTACGATTGACTGTCGCTCTGTACCTGGAGCATCCTGGACTTAGAGTAGTATGCGACGAAAAGGAAACTTTTAACAGTTCACTCCTAGCTAGGAACAGGGGACTGATAACCCAGCAGTTGAGTCCCCTTTAAACATCAACAACAACAACAACAAGCAAGCCAACAGAGCTGCTTACAGGTTTCTGGCCACTCAAAAACTCTATTGAAGACTCAACAAACAATGGTTTCTCTCCAACATCTTTCTACGTAACCGCATAATAAGATTGATGACCAAGTTTTGTAATTCACAATTAAACAATATTCTTTTACATTAAATATTCCAAAATACAGAAATTGAAACATTACATTTAAGCTTTCACTATTTATGCCAATGTATGTACTTGTTTCATGACATTTGTATTTAAATATGGTATACAAATTTAAAGTCATCCTTTTGACTAGTGTTTACTGTGCTCAAATTATTTACATTGTGTGTGTTTTCGAAATGCACACATATTTGTTTTGCCAATAGTGTGTAGGCGTATTATTATTGTGACATGGAATTTTAATGTGTTTCAGTTTGCGGTCAAATTATTTATTAATATGGATTTGTATATGGTTGTCGTAGTTTTGTTAATTTCGAAGATAGTTTCTTAGTACCAAACGGATTATTAATTTTAGTGCATGAAAAATTATCAGTATTTAATTTAGGATCTAGTGATATATAAAACATGGTCTGCCCTAATTTATTTAAACAAAAGGTATATATGAAATCATGTTGTGCAATAGTTTATAACATGTAGTATTGTTGTTTTTATACAAATTAGTATCTATATAGGTTCAGCAATTTCCGAAACTAAGTGTAATGCATTTTTAGTGTTTGCAGCTATTATTTACGAAAGTATTAAGAACTGAAAATTACGTAAAAGATCAGCCAAAGTTATATTTAAATCAGTGTACTATTTCTTAAAAGCGTTTTACTAATAGTGTTAATAGAATTTCAAATAGAAGGCAAAAATGTGATTTTACATGTCCGGTAATGAAGTTTTACTTTAGGTGTCAGATATTTCGTGTTTCTATGTTGGCAACTGATTTTTAGGAGTGAGCAACATAGCAGAAATGTTACAATTTGATTTCTATTTTTTATATAAACTAATAAATATTTAGATAGCTCAGAGTGAGTAAAAATGCAGTGTAGTGGATTGTGCCACTACACACTTTACACTTGTTTATGTTGAGGCTCAATTGCCATTTCCTGCACTAAGCATTGATACATTGCAGATCATCTTGAATTTCATTACCCAGTCCCAGTGTTGGGACTTCTCAATAAATTATTGCATCACCTGTAAAATATCTCATTGAAATTCTGATGTTATTTACAAGATCATTCACATATATTGTGAAAAGCAATGGTCCTATAACACCCCTCTGGGGCATGCCTGATATCACATTAACATCTGAAGACTTCTTCCAGTTGAGAACGACATGGTGCTTTATGTTAGCTAAAAACACCTCAATCCAGTCACACGGTTTGTCTGATATTCCATATGTTCACACTTTGCTCATCATGAGATGGAGTGGAACAGTATCAAACACCTTGTAGAAACATGGCATCTGGGATTCTGTATTTACTACCCTCTATATTATGTGGATGAATAGTGCTAGTTATGTTTCACACGATCATTGCTTTTGGAGACCATGTTGATTCCTATGCAGGACATTTCTGGTCCCCAGAAATGACATAATATAAAGGAGAATATGTGTTTCAAAATTCTGCAACTGACCGTTGTCAGAGATACACAACTACATGTTTTGCGCATCTGATTGATGATCCTTGTTGTAAACGGGAATGAACTGCACTTTTTTCGAATCCTTAGGATCACTTCACTCCTCTTCAGTAAGCTGCTGCTAAATGGTGGCCAGTATAACACTATTCAATACAACTACATACAAAAGACAGACTTTCCTATATCTTGGAGGAATGTGACATTAGTATGTTAATAGCTATATTGAAACCTGGTTAATTTATAGTAGTCCAAATGAGTATTGTAAAAACTCTCCCATCAACATAAGGAAGCTCTTATATATTAGAGCAAATTATAAACTGCTTCTCAGTCTACTTACTAAAGTTCAGACTGTAGCTAAGACTAAAGACAGACACATGCACAATCACTCTGGCATGTGCCTCATGAAAATTTTTACTGATTGAAGTATGTCAAGTCAGTAATCAAAAGTTTCAAGGAAAGTCTTTACACTAAACATTTATTAGCAACTGAGTATTGTGAACTAATTACAACTTTTAAATGAAGGAGCATATTTCTTCAAACACTGACTATTGCATTGTTTTGAAACATTTGGATGTGTGTATAAATTTTTGTATGTTTTCATGACATATTTTGGTTGCTATATGCTTATTAGTGTCCTGTAAATTGTAAACTTTTATAAATAAACAAGATTTGATCTCTTCTAAATTTGCTTACTTACAGATAAATATCGCAACTTACTGCGGACAAGTTATAGATCATTTCTAATGGAAGAAGAAATTCTCCGCGTGGATGAAAGTAAACGTCCTCCAAAACAAAGTTGGTGGCAGATCTTCTGGGGCAGTGACAATAATTCTCTTCAGCAGCTTTCTGTTGATTAAAAATTCTTCTAGTCCTATTTTGTATCACATTTCCTGCATTAAAAAACATTCTCAGTTTTCCTAACACCCCTGTCCACTGGGTATTATATGCAATTTTCCATAGGTTCTTTTACATACACTACTGCCATTGAGAATTAGCTATATGTGTCAAATAATTTCAGTTTACAGGTGTCACAACTGCACTTGAAAATTTCTGATTCCTTTGTATATATTATGTAGTCCAACATCTGTTATTTTTTACTTTCATAAATGTGCCAAGGCCATAAAGAAAGTAATGTTGTAGTGTGTTGTAGAATTTAGTTTTATGTTTACTGACTTTTAACAATGAGAAATGAGAGCTGCATGATTATTAGTATTATATATATATATATATATATATATATATATATATATATATATATATATATATATATATAATGTTGATTATAATTATGTTTAAAGTCTCAGGCATGAACTTGTACCTTTCTTATGATAAAGAATTTTATAAAAACTATGTACCAAATATTTTACTGAATATAGTATTTAATCTGTTATAAGAATAAATGTCATATTATTCATCTATAGACCATAGCTTCCTAAACATAAAAATTAATTTTCCTAGTCATAATGTCAGCACATATCTTGACCAATGTATAGGAAAGCATGATTCAGAGGTTAGGAATGTAAAGTGTTGTTATGTCAATAAAAGGAGACATCAATAATGGAAACCACTGGAAACAAAAATATGTAATTAAGGAAAAGGTAACCACTCACTTATAGTAGACTGATGTGTGGCAAATAGTAGACATATATAACAGAAAGCAGTATTCACTAGCTTTCAAGCTCTCTGGCTCTTCTTTCTAGTAAAATGATTTGCATTCAAATACACAACTACACATACACCAATACAATTGTGATAACATATATTTAGATGTCCGAGTGTGTATGTGTTATTTCTATTAGAAGAAGACTAAACAGCTTGAGAGTATGTTTTCTATGATGCGCATCATAAGTGGATGCAGTTCCTTATTTTATATAATGGAAAAAATTACATTGATATACAGTTCATCATGTTGTAATCCTTTATTCTCAGAACCAAAGTAATGGGAATGTGCAATACTTTTTCTGTAATTCTAGTTTCTTATATAATAGAAGGATTAATGGTCATTATGAACAACACTGATTATTCGTAAAGACTGGCTCTTTGTAAAGTTAGAGTTTGAAATTTTATACAATTTCCATTTAAATGGAGAAATGGTAGTATTTATCTGTTTTACTGGATCCTTAAGTAATAATTATTAACATTCTTTATTTTTCATTTCATTTTTCTTATTGAATGTTTCTTGTCAAGATTGTACTTTTTTTTTTCCTTTCAACTGCAAGAAGTGTCAGATTTCTGCTCGTGTTTTTCGAAACTATATATTCATTTTTATTCAGCTTCATTCCATAATAACACACTTCCTTAATGTACATTCTATAGCCTTTTTGGTATGTAGTGAATGCACTGTTATCCATTATCTTAGCTTTTCATGAAATAAAAGAGCAAGGTATTCAAATATATCATAAATAAGTAAAAAAATTTAAAAATGGAAATTCCAGGTAGGAATTCAACAATATTATGAGGACAGGTCACACCTCACTGTCAAGATGATTGTCGAGATGCAGACAGGCATCTAAGAAAGTCAATAAAACACACACACACACACACACACACACACACACACACACACACACACACAAAATTTAACTTCTGCCACAACCGTCATCAGAACAGTGCACACACTTATTCATACAATCAGCCTGGTACAACTCACTAAGACATGGCCATCATCTCAGGCCTCCGAGTTGAAATGGCACTTATGGTGGTTGTGAGTTTGTTATTCGTGTTTGCTCTGTTCTGATGAAGGATGTGGCTAAAATTAAGTTTTATATGTGTGATTGTCTGCAAACGTATGTCTGCAGCTCAACAATCATCTTTGCAGTGAGTTGCAACCTAGCCTCATTAAATTATTTTTTAAAGTTTATTGACACTCAAGACCATTAAATATTACATAAAAGACCATTATATTAATATATTTTGATATCTGAGGCAATATACAATACCCTTAGTATTTTCATTTTAACAAGGAAAGAATGTAGCCAAAATTAACAAATGAACAAAAACAAGGATACATATTACTAATTGAAACATAAAGTAATCTTTTTAACTCATAAATGTTGAATCCTTTTTAAAATCATACCATAAAACCTGTCATAGTGCATAGAAATGAAGGATATTTACTGGATGCAGATTGTCATGATTTATTTTGCATGGCTTTACAATTCATATCAATCATTTTAAATTACATACATTGTCTCTGTTACTTTTCAAAATCTTTTCTGTCATCTTACTTTCCCTTTTGTTTCTGTTTTTATTTTTATATATTCATTTATATACATTTTACATAGCAGTTGTTTATTATTTTGTTAGAGTTATTAATGTCAGAAAGTGTAACTTAGGTTACGCATTTTGTAACTGTGTATTCAAGTTTATATATTTGAAACAATGCTTTGCATAATCATTGCATCAACACATGTATAGCCATTGTGCCCCATTAAATAAATTTGTTTTCTTTTCTCTGGAAATTATGTGCATGACTATGAATTTGAAACAAATTAAATGATGAACCCAACTTTTATATCCAATTAAATACCTCTTCAAAGAACTAAAGTATGTTTATTTACATTAACATTTCATTAGACTTACATATATGCCTTAAAATTTTTGTGACTTCCAATATTGTCATATTCATGAAATAAAAGCTGTCAACTCAAAAATGGAAGTTCATTCTCATGCAATCTGTGTCGCACTTCAAAGCTCAAAGTAATAATATGTGCAAAGGTATAAATATTTTCACAGCAATCTGACAACTAATGAAAGATTATAAAGGTGGATTTGTAAATTAAATGGATGTTTAGAAGAACTGAGTAGGAGACAAGTACAATATAAAGGACAATGAACTACTAAGGTTTCATGCTATGTCCTCTTTCAAAGAGGTAATATACATGTACACACACACACACACAAACACAAGTGTGTGCACACACACACACACAGAGAGAGAGAGAGAGAGAGAGAGAGAGAGAGAGAGAGAGAGAGAGAGAGAGAGAGAGAGAGAGAGGAGCAGCAGGGAGGGAGGGAGAGAGACAGAGGAGGATTAGTAAGTAAGCTTCCTGATAAAAGTCCTTTTTCAGAGAGCTAACAAACAAACTTGTGCGCATGTGCACACCAGACCTTCTATTAGCAGATAACAAACATGCACAGCAACTTGTCTGTTAGCCAACAGTGGTTCAATTTGGTGAGTAGTTACCTGCATTCAAGTGAGAGTTTCCATATTTATATTTCATCCAGGATTTTCCAACGAAATATTAACATGACTTTGAGAAGTTAAATCACAAGAATCATCAGTCCTATTGTTGAAGCAACAAAACATAAATATAAATAATGTTTTGAAGGGAGATTCATCTACTGGCAACTGATGGTTGTATGTTTCTGACACAAATGAACTGAAGTACTCAGAAATGGTAACATTTAACCATACACAGTTTCAAATTAATTTTTCACTTTGATTTTGGATAGATATCCTTATTAGTAATAGGCACATATACACATATATGGGAATAAGCACTAATAGCTAACAGCAGCCATATATAACTGTGAAGAACCTGAATGTAAAAGATATACTGTACAGACTTAGGGGTTCATTTACTTACTTGTGTAATCTAATGTGAATTATTCATTTTGTTACATACAATTTTTACATCATTTGATTTTTGTACAGAAGACATGTCAAGTTCTACAATGCAAGCATCTTATAATATTGTTTTCAGGTAGTGATCTACAGCCACAAGTATTCGGAAAAAATGGTTCTTGCGCCAAAAGCTGTATAATATTTTTATTTGTTATACTCCACCAATTTCAGCAGTTGCTTCCATCAACAACAGATTAACAAAATACTGTATGTCAGTTATAACACGATACCATTTTTGCCAAATATGGCAACATCAAAATTACAAAACTGTCCATTTTACAAACAGATGTCAAATCAACAATTTCGTAAGTTTGATGTTGCCATATTTGGCAAAAATGGTATCTTGTTATAACTGATGTACAATATTATTTTAATCTCCTGTTGATGGTAGGAATTACTGAAACAAATAACAAATAAAAATATTATACAGCTTTTGACACTAGAATGATTTTTTTTTTTTTTTTTTTTTTTTCCATTTCATAATACACATTTTTATATACATATATCAGGTGCAGTTTCAAAATATTTATTGTGGTTGTTATTGCAAAGAATGAAAATATCTAATACCCTATTTCAAACAGTGAAATTGTCTGCAAGAACTTCATTGTCGGAGTAGTAGCTCTTTTCAACCAGGAGAGTGAAGAGCCATTGTTCAGTGAACTGAGCTCCATGTTAAATATATTACTGCCCTCTATTTTATTGTAAAATTTTAATCCCATGTACTCTGGTGTTTAGGAATAGACTGTTAGGGGCAAGTGCTGTAGTTATAGTGGAAACAGAAAGTGTCAAGTGTATGTTTTCAATAAGAAAATCACAACACACACATTCCTAATTATTTTGTTCTGAAGTAACAGGAAATTTGAAACAATTGCTGAATTTCCCAAAAGATATTGCCATAATGAATAACCAACTCAAAGTAGCATGTTTGTGACACCTGAAAAAATATTCAGTGTAAATTCCAAGCTATTTAGTCAAATCTTTTCAAACAATTTAGAGAACACCAGCAGAAGAGAGATGGGATGGTAATTCCCCATATCCTCAGTTGGTCCTTTATTCAATAATGGTTACATATTGGCATATTTCAGTTTATATGGAAACCGTCCCTGCTCAAAATGATATGTTTATAATAGTTGACAGTGAAATGACATTGTGTACATTCTTTTTACAGATATGGGTATTTCGTCCCATCCTGATGAGTTTTTGTTTTTTTAATAAGAATATTTCTTTTTCTACATCTCACTGAGTGATTTTTTCAAACTGTTTAAAACAATGTTCTGATCGTTTTCCACATTTACGAAATTTCAGTCATTTTGATAGCCTGTCATATCTATATCTGATCTTGTTACATTTAAAAAGGATTCATTGAAACAATTTGACATCTGAACTCAACTTACACCAATATCATTTTCAAATCTAATTTTCTGAATATCTTGAATTCTGACTGTGGTTCCTAATTCTGATTGGACAAACTGTCCACACTGTTTTGGTCAAATTTTTATGTTGAAATATGAGTGTATTATTTGCCATTTTTTTAGCAGCCAGTACCACTTTGTTGAATACAGCTTTATAACATTTAATATAATAGTGGAAAGTCCAGGTTGGAATTAATAATATAGTCTTAAGGACAGTTTACAACTCACCGCAAAGGCATGGAAACGAGCTGTGACAGGCACATACAAAAGACACACACATAGAACACTTTCAGCTATTGGCCATGGCCTTCTTCAGAAAATAGAACACTCACGCAATCACACAGGCACACAACACAGTCATACAATCATCACCTCTGGCTGCCGCACTTTGAATCACGCTCTGCGGCGTGTAAAGTTGTCCATCCTGCTGACATGATATTGCCGTCGTGGAGCACCAATATCCAATCCTTATCTGACCCACAGTGTTCCTCCTCGTGAACCCCTCATAGCTCCCAGACCATGCTTAGCTGACCTCTTGAACCTACTTAATCCCTCCAAACTCCCTACCACCACTCCACAACATCCAATACCAAAACAATCCCAGAAAACTATAGTTAACCTATCCACAAAAAACTTAAACCCCACTGAAGTTTCCATTTTATCCAATGGTCTTACCTTTAGCACTAAACCCCAGTTCAATCATGTTGGTCTTGTCAAAGATCTACTCTCCTTTTCCCGATCCCTAAGATGAAAACACTACTTTGCCACCAGTCCCTCTGACCGTAACCTACCTAATCCCAATATTGAACCCTGCCTCCACCATCCAACAGAGACCCTCCTACACTCCCACCTAACCACCCTCTGGTTACCTCCCAAGAGTTTCTCACCTCCAACTTGGCCTCACCATCCTTCCACAAGTCCTTTCCCAAGAACTCAAACCTTTCAGCAGAAGAAAGAAGTGCCATCCACAACCTTAAAACAAATCCTGACAATCATCCTCCCTGCAGATAAAGGTTCCCCACAGTAGTTATGGATCTCAGTGACTACCTGGCAGAAGGGGTCTGCCAACTGTCTGACTCCTCCAACTACAAGTTGTGCCGGAATGACCCCATCCCTAAAGGCCAACAAGATCTCCAATCCCTGTTAAAATCCTATGGCCCCTCCAAGAAACTCTCCCCTGAATCCATCTCCCTTGTCAACCCCAGCAGCACCCCCCACACCCATCTTCTACATGCTCCACAAAATCCACAAACCTGATAATCCTGGATGCCCTATTATGGGTGGTTACTGTGCTCCTACCGAATGTATTTCAGCCCTTGTTGACCAACACCTCCAACCAATTGTCAAAAATCTATCTTCCCACATCAAGGATACCAACCACTTTCTTCACTGACTCTCCACCATTCCCACCCCTTTGCCTCCTGGATCCTTACTTGTCACAGTGAATGCCACCTCCCTATACACCAACATCCCACATGCCCATGGCCTTGCCGCTCTGGAACACTACCTCTCCCAAAGTCCCTCTGAAGTCAAGCCTCATACCTCACTCCTTATAACCCTCACCAATTTCATCCTAACAACTACTTTTCCTTTGAGGAGAAAGTTTACCATCAAATCTTGGGCACAGCCATGGGCACCCACATGACACCCTTCTAAGCCAACCTGTTTATAGGCCATCTGGAGGAATTCTTCATAGCATCCCAAAACTCCAAACCTCTGGCCTTGTTCAGGTTCATTGATGATATTTTCATGATCTGGACTCAGGGCCAGGACACCCTATCCTCCTTTCTTCAGAACCTCAATTCCTTCTCCCCATCCACTTCACCTGGTCTTCCTCAACCTACAATGCCACATTCCTAGATGTCAACCGCCACCTCACTGATGGCTCCATCCACACTTCCGTCCCTATTAAACCTACTGACCAACAACAATACCTACACTTTGACAGTTGCCATCCCTTCCACATAAAAAAATCCCTCCCTTACAGCCTGGCCACCTGTGGACGGCATATCTGCAGTAACAAGAACTCCCTTTCTGAGTATGCTGAGGGCCTCACAAAGGACTTCACAGACAGAAACTACCCCACAGACCTAGTCCACAAACGGATCTCCCATGCCATATCCTCACACATCCCAAATCCTCATCCTAACACCAGTAACCATCCACAAAAGAGCACTCCCCTTGTCACTCAGTATTACCACGGACTCGAACAACTAAATTGCATCCTTCACCAAGGTTTTGATTTTCTATCTTCGTGCTCAGATATGAGAGACATCCTGCCCAAGATCCTTTCCACCCCTCCTAAAGTGGTGTTCCGTCACCCTACCAACCTTCACAACATCCTAGTTCATCCTTATGCCACACCGAAACCCAGCCCACTGCCACAGGAATCATATACTTGTGGAACAACCCTCTGCCAGATCTGTCCAATCCACCCAACCAGCATTTCCTATTCTAGTCCTGTCACAGGCTTATTGTACCCTATCAGAGACCTGGCCACCTGTGAAAGCAGCCATGCAATTTACCAACTTTGCTGCAATCACTGTGCAGCTTTCTATATTGGCATTACTAAGAACCAGCTGTCCATTAGGATGAATGACCACTGCCAAACTGTGGCACGGCATGCTGCGGAGCACATGCTTGATTTCAATGGCTGGTTCACAATCTGGGCCATCTGGATCCTCCCATCCACCACCAGCTTTTCTGAACTGCACAGATGGGAGTTATCCCTACAATACATTCTCCAATCCCGAAACCATCCAGGCCTCAACCTACGATAACTTCCCTTTTTTCCCACACCTTACAGTTCCTACCTCTCTACCCAAACCTCTATTTTGAGTTGTGCGTCAATGTGCGATCGTGTGTGTGTGTGTGTGTGTGTGTGTGTGTGTGTACGCACGCGTGCGTGTGTGGGTGCAAGCGTGCACACACATGAGTATGTGCTTGTGTGTGTGTGTGTGTGTGTGTGTGTGCGCGTGTGTGTGTATGCAGTCGGACGTACGTGCAGTGTGCGTGCATTTTATTTTTATTTATTATTTTTTATTTTTTTATTTATTTAAATGTATATCTATTTTATTTTGTTTATTTTATTTTCTTATTTTATTTTTCTCCTCTCACCTGCCTTCCCACTCCATTCCTAAGCTGCATCTTGTTATTCCCATCATGCTGTACCCATCCCCACCACCGTGACGTAACCTTCCTATCCCCTCTCCCTTCCCCCACCCCCTCCTTCCCAAATTAAGCCCGCAGAGTGTGATTCGAAGTGTGGCAGCTGGAGGTGATGGTTGTATGACTATGTTGTGTGCCTGTGTAATTGCGTGAGTGTCCTATTTTCTGAAGAAGGCCATGGCTGATAGCTGAAAGTGTTGTATGTGTGTGTCTTTTGCACGTGTCTCTCACAGTTCGTTGCCACGTCTTTCGGTGAGTTGTAAACTGTCCTTATTACTATATTATTTATAACATTTAACATAGTTAATAAAATCAGGGATTCTATTTGATTTTAGTTCACTGTGAAGCTGTCTTTTTCTACCACTACAGAATATTATTCCTGCTATGATACTCTGCTAACTTTCTTTTAAAACTTTCCAAGAGGAAAACATTCATCGAATGCATCTAGAAGATAATTTAAGAAATTATTACAGTTTCTAATGTGTGATCAGTTGTCTACAGACCAGCTTACAACACAAAGTTTATTGCAGAAAGAATCCATGTCACTTTCACTGAAATTCTTTTTTATACACATTTCTGAAAACTTGTTTATCAGATTTAGGAAACTGAATGAAAAGAGTTGAATGTTCAGAATTTCCTAGGCCTATGCAGTACTAATTTGCATTTTCAAAGTAATAATTTGTAACAATATTGTCTGTGCAGGTTACTGATGTAGTGGTTATTCTTGTACCTTCATGAAAGTTTAATATGAAACTAAAGTTCTGAATCAAGTCACAAACCTTTGTGGCTTTCCTGGTTTCAAATAAAAAATCTATATTGTGAAATGAGTAACATTCAGCCATTGTAAATTTAACAGACGAAAACATCAATTCTTAAAAGTGCTCACACCTGCTGAAAACAGTGCAGATAGCTGTCTTCAGTGACACTAGATTGTAATACCAAAATGACCTTGACAGAAGGCCCCCCCCCACCCTTCTTGTAGGTCAAGGAGTTCGCAATCTTCAAGGATCCACATGAGCCACCAACTCACCATCCATTCAAAGAACTTTGAATGTTGGTAAGCTTAATTGGGTGGTAATTATCAACCACTAGTGGATCAGCAGCAGGTTTCATCACTGGGACGATGATATTATCCTACCATTGGAATGGGCAAACACCTTTAACCCAGAGATGATTTAACAGGCCAAGCAGTTGACACTGGAAGTCCACTGAGAGGTGAAGAAGGAATTGGCTATGGATATGATCCATTCCCAAACAGGTATCAGGGCAAGCAACAAGGGCATTTTGGAATTTCCACTCACTAAATGGAGCATTGTGCAGCTCATGGTGATGCTTGCTAAATAATAACAGCTTCCACTTGATTCACTCTTTGAGGATGTCAAAGTCTGCACTGTAAGCTGCAGTCACAGAATTGCATGCATAATGCTCCACCATATGCTTTGCGATAGTGCTGGGGTCAGTGCAAAGTGAGCCCTGAATATGGAGACTGCGGATTCTTCCTGCTGGGCGGTATCTAAAGATGCACCAAAGCTGCAACCACACCCAAAAGAAGGAGAGGTGCGAGAACTGTTGGTGGCAATGCACCTCTCCCAGGAGTCCTGTTTACTCTGCTGGATCAGTTGCCAGGCTTGGGCCTGGAGGCGTTTGAAGGCAATGAGATGTTCAACAGAAGGCGGCATCAGAGGTGCTGTAGCTCTTGCCGATGTTTCTGGATGGCCTCAGCAGACTCTTGTGTCCAACAAGATATGGATTTGTGCTGAAGTGAACCAGTGGTGTTCTGCACAGTTGCCTTGGTGGCAGAAACAATAACCTCAGTGATCTGTTGAATCACCATATCAGTTAAGACTGCAGGAACGACAGAAAGATGGGAAAATGGTCACTGCCACAAAGATTGTCATGGGCTCTCCAATTAAGATGTGGGAGTAGGTTTAGGCTACAGTCAGGTCTATGGCAGAATATGTGCCATGCACCATGCTAAAATGTGTGGGAGCACCAATGCTGAAGAAGTAAATGTTCTGCTGTGTCAAAGAGTCTGAACATCTCAACCATGGGCGAATTTCTGTGTGGCACCCCATAAAGTTAAAGTCCCCCATAAAGAGAAATCAAGGGGGAAGTTGGGTGACCAAGCCAGTGAGGTCAGCATGAGAGACAGTCTTTTCTGGATGAAGGCAGATGGAACAGATTGAAAACTTTTTCACTGCCTGGATTCTAACAGCCATTGGCTCAATAATTGTATGGAGAGGCATGGCAGCACTGGAGAAAGAGGAAAGGACATAAATATAGGCACCACCTGATGATATAACAGCAGCAAAAGATGTTTTCATACATACAATATGTAGCAGCTCCTACTTGCCTCATTATATGTTAGCTAGTCCAGTGTCTTGATCTCCATGATTTTTTGTTCCCTGTGAAAAATAGTACAGTCTGGTGAGTAAGATGGATAGTACTGCCCACAGTTCACACAGATGGGAAGTGAGATGCATGTAGCATCCAGATGTGATGGCTGCTCGCATTCTCTTCCTGTGTGGATGGAAGTGCATCTAGAGGACATGTGCCCCAATTTTCAGCACTTAAAACATTGCATAGGGGAAGGGACATATGGTTTTACATCACACTGGTATGTCATAACCTTGATCTTCTTGGGCAGTGTATTGCCTTCAAAGACCAGGATGAAAGCACCGGTGGTAACCCTGCAGTCTTTTGGTCCCCTATTGATGTGCCAGAGGATTGGGCAGGAGATGCCATCTGTATCAAAACGGCTCCATTTCTCGTCTTAGAGAATGATGTCACCTTGCAAGAATTGCAGCTTGGTTGGCAAGAAAGATTCCCCATAAAATTTTGCACATGGTAAGTATTGTGGCAACTCAGATTGTTTAAGAGGCCTATGTTCCTTCCATGGCGTAGCCAGGGAAAGGAACGACTTAAGGTGATATGCTGCCAAACTTAAAGGCAGTGGTTATAAGTCCACCACCATGACCTGATTTTGATCTATTAATTGTGGGCAATCCATCCTAATGCCACCCACTCTGACCAGGGGCTCTCCTCAAGGGTACCACCCAAGCACAGCAAACATGACTTAGTGGGACAACCATTGTTTGGAGTTCTGATGCCCCATGGAGATAGACATCTACTCCTTGGCATGCAAGAAAAGTTCTCAGCTCTGACATCGGTAGTGTGATCCCTGTGTTGTCAGGAGGCTACAATCAGAAGGGTACATGACGACCCCACCACAACAGACTGGCTACCATGCTGGATTTTAGGTGCTATAAGGACCATTATGATAGAGGTTGCATGAGGTGACATGTGAAGGGTGATACATGTTAGTCAGAGGTATTGTATGATGAGAAATGATCCATGCCAATAACAAACCAAAGAGGATACATCAAGAAGTGGACAGTTTACTCACTTTTTCCCCATGTGTCCCATTTTCATTTGGCTGTTGCTAATAGAATGTTCCATACCTCTGTGCAAAGTTTATAGCCTTCCCACTTTAGTACTATAACACAGATTAAAACCTGTTGGAAAACAACATCAAGTACAACAAAAATATTAATTGAATTGGTACATCAATAGTGAAGGGCAGACCTCACCACCAAAACCATCTCCCATATTTGTAGACTCCTGGGTGGTACACTTTGGGTAGCAGTCACAATACTGTGGACCAAGGCCATCAATATAATGGTGTGCTGTTTAGACATGTCGTCTGACAGTGCAGTGTCTGGCTGCACATGAGGACAAGCCACCACCCAACTTATACTGGCTTGGTCAATGGTTCAACAAGATGCTTGAAGGTGCTTTAATGTGCCACAACACCACCTGGATGGAAACACATAAGTCACATCCAAGATATATTTCAGTGCTTCACCTGCTGACCTAGCCTACGGACAGCAGCTCACCATTCCTGGATATTTCATGGAGAAATTACCATTGCCACAAGATGCCTTGCCCCATCATTCACCAAAGTTTGCATTTGCTGAACTCCGTCTGCCTGCACTGACATGGCACAGCACTCATAAGGCATTCATTCACACTGATCTGCAGCACTGTATACATGTCATGCTGTGCACTGACAGTGTACAGCCAACACTCTGGCTAACATATTCTCAGCCACAACTCGGGCTCACCCGCAGTGAAATGATTTATACCGGGTGATCAAAAAGTCAGTATAAATTTGAAAACTTAATAAATCATGGAATAATGTAGATAGAGAGGTAAAAATTGACACACATGCTTGGAATGACATAGAGTTGAAATTTAAAAATAAATAGAAATAAAGTATTGCTAGACGCATGAAAGATCTCCTGCGCGCATCATTTGGTGATGATCGTGTGCTCAGCCACCACTTTCGTCATGCTTAGCCTCCCATGTCCCCAGACCTCAGTCCATGTGATTATTGGCTTTGGGGGTTACCTGCAGTCGCAAGTGTTTCGTGATCGAATGACATCTCTAGAGATGCTGAAAGACAACATCTGACACCAATGCCTCACCATAACTCCGGACATGTTTTACAGTGCTGTTCACAATATTATTCCTCGACTACAGCTATTGTTGAGGAATGATGGTGAACATATTGAGCATTTCCTGTAAAGAATATCATCTTTGCTTTGTCTTAATTTGTTATGCTTATTATTGCTTTTCTGATCAGAAGAAGCGCCATCTGTCCAACATTTTTTGAACTTTGTTTTTTTCTTTTTCTTTGTTCTAATAAAACCCCATGTCATTCCAAGGATGTGTGTCAATTTTTATCTCTCTATCTACACTATTCCACGATTTATTAAGTTTTCAAATTTATACTGACTTTTTGATCACCCAATATACTAGCAATACGGCAATTCAGCAAGTTTCCATCAACTACCTGAAACTGGTTTACATCATCCACTGGAAGGGGATGCATCAATAGATGATGTTCTTTTCACCACTGGTCAGGCAGAGTCCATACCTGTGGCTGCTGATATTGCATGACCACCACCAGCTATAGGCACACTGCCACATTCACCACAGCCTGGCCCCAAACAGCAGCAGCAAGCCATTATCACACTGCTTCTCCTCTACCTCGCCAGCTCAGCTACCCACACTGTGCCCACCTCAATCACACAGACCACCCTCTTCACAGCTGTCAGATGACTACATTACACACACTGGCTGCACCACCATGACATCACATCACATGCATACAGCCTGTCATCTACCCACCTACCGTTGAAACACTGCCTGTCTCCAGTGGCTCTCCTCACTATCTTACATCCAATCTCCCATCAAGCTATGGCCACCACTTGACCCTTGCAGCTCCAGCAGCCATATTTGGGCCCTGACAACATTGCTTTTGAACATGCTAAACCGTACATAGTGTTTACTGTGATCATCGAGACCAGGTTTCTGCCACCTTGTGCTTCTGTGTTTGTCTGCACTCTATAGCATCTGTTTGCTATAGAGGCACAGCCTCCAGTGTATCACATCTTCAGCTGACCAGTCGAGCTCTGGACCACATGTCCCATGCCAGCAGCTTGTCCCTCACCTCTTCTGGACTTTCATTTGTTTCTCTGTTGTATTGGGCATCAAGGCCAGAACATCTACCATGCCAGTTACCACATGCACACCCCTGTCAAACTACAACCGTTGCCCATCATTCCACTGGCTTGGTCTGGCGCAGTTGTGGGCCCCATGTGTTATCACAGCACCAGCTCACATTCTGACATTATGTACTGTCTCTGTCCCTCTGCTGTCCTGAGCATGGAGGCTGGACCACGTGTCACACCGTGCTACTCTGTGTCAGTTGCAGTGAACAGTTAGCATCTCCTTAGTGTTACCCAACATAAACTACTTGTAAATGCAATGTACTACTCAACATTTTTATCCTCTGCACTACCGGCCACAGTGCTATGCACATTGTGCAGGCAGTCCGGCCTGTCACCAATGTCACTAGCCAGCTACACATGGACACATGAACCCTGTGTCCCCTCTGGCATGTGCTGCCAGCTGTGTGACGTGATGTCATTGACCACCACCTAACTACTCGTAATCATTGTGCCCACAAACATGCATACCACAAGTTGATTTCTGGCATTTCCTTGCAGCTCTGGAGCTCTGCTCTCCAAGGGAGAGCAGCCATGCTGAGAAATGTGCAAATGGCAGACACACTCACATCCACCACAATGCTAATGTTTTCTGGAATTCTCTGGCACTCTCACAAATTCCCATTACACGAAATTTTGGCAATAGTGCAAAAATGCACACTCTTTTAGGACACAAAACCAAGAAGCCAGAGTAAGATGAAGGACAAGTCTGTGTAGTGTTCACATATCTCCCTGGCTCCTCTGATTTACTATTTTCTACAGGCCAAGTGGGTCAAGTTGAATGTGGGTGCACCGGAAAAGTGTCCACAAATATTTTTGCACCATCTGTTCACTGTCACATCACTGAGACATGGTACTCTTCAAACAACTCACAGACTTGATACCACTGGAAACACATCCCTCATTTTTCGCCATGCTCATGTGACTGGTCAATGAGTTTCATAACTGCAGAGTGTGTACTCTCTGTGACCAGTGGTTGAACACAGACATTTGCTAAAAAGTTGCCAGTTGTATAGTTCATGGCACTACAATAAATATCCTGCTATTCAAGTAAATGTTGCTTCTGTCATTCCCATCACCTTTGCCTACAATGAACTATTGTTTACATGGCCATAATACTCTCCCGCTACAAGTTGATTTCTCGCATGGCTTACATCTGAATGCTTCTGGTAAGAGTCTGAACAAAACAATCTCACTTCACTTCCATTGATTTACATTGTGTTCATTACACATTTATAAGAGTAAATTAGTCCACATTAGCCTGAAATATAGAGCTGAAGCTTGCATTGAAACAGCAGTCAGTACATTATCCTAATCACTGGCTTCTCTGGATATCAATAAGGGGCGTCACTGCAGAAGCGACTGGATGGTGTCCTCCTCATTTTTTTTTTTTTTTTTTTTTTTTTTTTTTTTATTGCAGTTTCAATTTTTTTCCTCTTTGCTGGAGAAAAATCAAACCATTCAATAAACATGTCCAATTTTAACTAATCACAAGTACTTCAAGTATATATGCAGTATGACTTAATTGTTTAGATGATTTACTAAGCATAGGAACAGTGACTATTATGATGCACAACTATTGAGTATTATCGCATGAAAGCACTGCAGACGGTCTGATGTGTCAAGCAGTCAGGTGGTGCAGACACCTGTGAAGCACCCAACAAGGGGGCTGTTATCTGCACAGCTGTACAAGCCTGACAATGTGTCTCTCCTGTTCATATCCAGCTGATCATACCACTAAACCAAAGTGTCTGGATACCACTTTGTAATGAAGTTATAGTCATTTCATTAGTCTAGTATTGGCCTCTTAAGAGGAATAGCTATGAAAAAAGTAAAAGGCAATTCATCAATATTGTCTTTCTTTAAAAGGCAAAGAATTATGGTAACTAAATATTTACTACAAAATTAGACTCAGCACCTGGTGCTACTTTAGTATGTATTTTTTCTAGTTTTATTGTTATCCATCTTCTTCTTCCTGTTCTATTCATTACCTTCTGCCCCATTCTTTTTCACCTGTAGTGGATATTCGTCTCTTAGTTTTTCATGCAGCTCAATCCTTATGAAGTCACATATCCTGATTAGCATACCATACATTAATAAAATTTTCCAGGTATGTTCATTAAAATATTAGGATACTGTCTGCTTAATGTGTTGTGAATAACATTAATAGTCAGTCAACAATCTGAAGATTTGTTTGAACACCGCAGTGCTTTACTAGGCATGGTCTTATTTGGAGGTGGTATGCCGTTGCCTTCCTCCGACCTTCGAACTGACTTCCCCAGCCAGTTATAGGGGGATCTACAGTTTAACGTGGGTTCTGAACCACAGTGCTACTCGGTATTTTTCATATGAGCAGTACTGCCAAAGGTGAAAGAAGTGGAAAGTGGCAGATAAAAATACTAGGACCTGGCGGGGATCAAACCCGAGACCATTGGATTTGTAGTCTGGTACTCTACCACTGTGCAACCTTGACAAAAAATTAAAACCTCAAACCTGACGGGGCATTATTTAATGCATCTCACTGTTTATGACCTCATATCTGATGAATTATATTGTCTAGAGACCTGATGCCAGATTTTTGTAAATTGAAGCAAACAACGTTTAATGAGTTGATTGGCACCACGAATGGTAAAATACATACAAATAATTATTTTTAAATTTTTGTGTATTTTTGCAAGCCATGTATCATTGCTATCAAGACAACATGACACATGGTTAAAAAAATAAGTGTTATTTTATTTTTGCTTATTTAAATGGCATAGTCTCCTGCTAACGCATATAAATAAAATTTTGAGAAAAATATAAAAAATAAAAATTACAAAAAAGTTTTATTAATGTTTAAAATGTTGTGAAGTATGAAAAAATTACATACCTTTCTTTATAAATTATGAAGTATGAAACTTTTTGAAACAGGATTTCTGAAGTGAAGCACAAAAAGACCTTACATCTTCATCACCACAGTCATGATCAATTTCAATATCATAACAATACCCTCAAAGACGTCATCCAGAAGTGAGCAATTTCTGAATCAGATAGACCTGTCAATAATATGTAGATTTAAATTTTTAATACACATTTGTGAAGTTTTATTTGTACTGGAAACATTAGTAATGCTTATCACATTATGAAAGCCATGAAATATACACTAAAAGTAATAAAATAATGTTGAAAAAACAAATTAACAACATAAAATGCAGACATCCACCATTTGGTCACAGACATATGAAGTGTAGTCAGAGAGATCTGATGTATCATATACGATAAGCCTACATCTACTAAAATACGATTTTTCGGAAGAAAACTCATCTTTCATGCCCCTTGCTTTGGTAGAATTGTAATCAGCGATCTGTTAGCAACATTTTAGTACTGCTTTAAAAGAAATAATTGACAAATTGACAATACTAATCTTTCTTTCTTCAGGCCATGGTCACTTGTCCAAAACACACTTGTCACTGACTGCTCCTGACTCTTAACGGTCATTCTGGAGGGGGAAAAAAAAGGGATGGGCTGCCTCATTGTTTATTTATTTATTTAGCCCCTGGGACAGCTTTCAGGCTTTATAAGGAAAGATTTATAGTTACATACAAGTGTTACATATAAGTGTTATACATGTTGACATAAAGTTTGATAGCCTAGTATTCGTTTTACACAACAACAACAAAAACTAGCGTACAGGTTAAATTTAATTTGTGGTAAACATTCAACAGTTACATATAGGCCAATGTGGTAAACCTATAGAAATGCAGGATGAAGTTCCAGTTGATATACTGCCAGTATACAATTATAATTTTACCATAAATTTACTTTAATTTATAATACACATAATATGATTGTATAAATTCTTAAGTTTAAAACACAAAGTCCTTGTTTTTAGCCTACATTACAATAATAGCTCTCTGACATCACTGTTTATGAATTCCTCAACTGTGTAGAAGGCCTTTTCTCTCAACCAAGATTCTATAGTTTTTTCTGAATTTACTAGTTTTCATCTGTCCTATCTCACTGGGTAATTTGTTAAAGAAAGATTTTCCTGCATAAATAAAGTTTTTTTGTAGTTTTGTTAATCTGATCCTCAAAATGTCCAACGTGTTTCTGTTCCTGGTTTCATAAGTATGAATATCAGATCTGGTTTCGAGCTTGTCCAGATTGAGTTTGGTGTGCATAAGAGTCTGAAATATATAAAGGCTGGGGACAGTCATTATTTTGTGGTGAATAAAATAAGTTTTACATGGAGTATTGGCTCTTTGACCATACATGCTTCGAATTGATTTCTTCTGCTAGAGGAAAACTCTTCTGGCTCCAGCAGAATTACCCCACAAGGTTATACCATAGTGTAAGTGTATGTGAAAAAAGTCATAGTATGCTAGGAGTAATTGTTTCTCACTGACACAAGTTTTTAATTTTCTTATTAAGTACAGTGCGTGGGATAGTTTGCTACATAAATCATCTGTATGTGCATTCCAGCTCAGTTCATTGTCAAGGTGGATTTCCAATAGTTTGACTGAGTTATTGCCATATTGGTCATTCCCTGCACCATTTAGGGAGAATACTATACTCTCTATTTTGTTACTGTTTAGTGCTAATTAATTTCTGTGGAACCAGTGGGAAGCAATCTTCATCATTACATCATTCATTTTCTCCATTATGTTTTTGTCTGTGTGGGAGGTGATGAAAGTAGTGACATCCACATACATTACTGCTTTGAAAGGAAGCACATTAGCCAAATCATTAACATAAACAATGAAGAGGAATGGTCCCAACACCGACCACTGGGGCACTCCTCTTATGTCATTTAAAAAATCTGATTTTTTTTATTTGAGTCGGTTTGTACCATCTGTCTCCTATTGGACAGGTAAGATTTTAGCAAAACGAGTCTTTTGCTGTTACTCTGTATTGCTCAAGTTTATTTATTAGAATTTTGTGCGAAATTGTGACAAATGCCTTTGTTAGGTCAATCAATTTGGCACATGTATGTTGTTTTTGTTCAAACCCATTTAGTACAGATAAAACAACATCTTCTACTGCTTTAATTGTGGACTGACATTCCCAAAAGCCATGCTGGGCTTGGTTTAAGAGGCTGCTGTTCTCAAAGTATTTATTTAGTTGCTTTTTTATTATAACCTCTACGACTTTTGCTACTATTGGTATTATTGCAATAGGTCTATAGTTTTCAGGTGATTCCCTATCTCCTTTTTTATGGACAGGGAAAATTACTGTCACTTTTAGGTAATCAGGAAAGGTACCTTCTTCAAATATCCAATTTATAAGGTAGCACAGGAAGAGGCTTATTGTATGTATAATGTTTTTCACAATGAAGTCTGAGAGGCCATAGTAGTCATCAGTTTTTGAATTGCTGAGCTTTGCAGCCACATCTAATACATCTTTAGGGGAAACTGATTTCCATTTAAACTCACTAATGCTATGGTGGATGGCTTCAAATTCAGCTTTCTGAGCGATAACTAAGTGTTGTTCATTAGCATCATTTGGTACTCTCTTATCATTATATACAGTGTATTTCCCTGAATGAACAAAGCTGAGATTTAATCTATCTGGGCTGATGGGAATAGACTTTTTTTTTTTTGGCAGAGATTCCAGATTCTGCTTTTATTATCTTCCAGGATACCTTGCATTTACTAGTTGACTGGTCTATGAGGTTGTCATTAGCCTGTCTTTTAGCTCTGCTTATTTCCTGTCTGTAAAATCATTTCGGTTTGAGGTAGACTGGCTTGTACTTATTGTTAGCACATGAAATTTCCACGTATGACATTAGCAGAGTTTATAGCATGGACAAATAACGAGTGTACCATTTTGTTATACAACTCTTACTGTTTATCTTTGAGCATGACCTTTTGGTAATTATTGGGCAGCATTTATTAAATGTATCCACTATAGTGTCTAAGAAGTGTTCACATGCTTCATCACAAGACTGATGCCTGTTGAGGATGGTGCTCCAGTCAGCAATCTGCAGATGATGTCTAATGTTCTCTATATATGTATCTTGCAGTAGTCTTACTGTCCTGGAACCTAATTCATGTGTGTAGTTGTTTACAAAACCAGTGTTACAAAATAGTCTAGTTGTAGAATATTTCACTTTTACATCTATATTAATATCACCAAAGATTAATATTCTATTTGTCTCATATTTGAGTATTGACAGCAACAGAGATTCCATGTATTCCATAAAGTCTTTGAAGACCATTTTGGGTGGACAATATACAGACATGATCACTTTGGAATCAGGGAGTTGGATAGCAGCAGCTTCAAATTTTCCTTCTACAGTTAAGTGTTTAATATCTATTACTTTAACTTTGAGGAATATTTCTTCTTTAACTAATATTACTGCACCACCTCCTTTCATCATCTGAGATCTGTAGTACCCAGTTACACTTGTAAAGCCTATTGGAGTGTATAAGTTAGATTCCTCTACCTTAAGCCAGTGTTCATTCAGACACAATATGTCACAAGGTGTTTTTTCTGAGAATAGCTCCCATTCAGGACGTTTGTTTATAAGTGACTGTATGTTCAAATATAAAAAATGGAAAACGGATGACTTACCCAAACGACAGGCTCGTCAACCGACACAAATAAAATCACACACAAACACATATACAAGCTTTCGCAACCGTTGGTCGCTTCTTCAGGAAAAGAGGAAGAAAGGAGAGGAGAAAGGGAAGGATATGGGTTTTGAGGAAGTGGAAAAGGAGTCATTCCAATCCCAGGAGTGGAAGGAGTTACCTTAGGGGACAAAAAGGAAGGTAAACAAATACACACACACTCACACATATCCAAACGCAAACACACCTAGATGGACATTTGTAAAAAGCAAAGAAGTTGGACAGAGACTGAGATACCACTTGAAGCAGAGGCTCTGTCCACAGAACCGAGGCAAAGATGCTAAAGATGGTGGGCGGGAATTTGAATTTAGCGGAGGTTGAGACCAGGTGGGCAACGGGAGGAGAGAATAAGCTGAAGGGCAAGTTCCCATCTCCGGAGTTCTGAAAGGTTGGTGTTGGTGGGAAGTACCCAGATAACCCGGACGGTGTAACAATGTGCCAAGATGGGCTGGCCGTGCACCAAGGCATGTTTAGCCACAGGGTGATCTTCATTACCAACAAACAAGTCCGGTGGATTAAGGTATAGGATTCTTTCTGCAGTTCAGGCCTAAAAAAGGTGTTCTTAGTTTGTTAACTGTTACAAGAAAATTAGTATTCATCTCAGTTGCAATAGGAAATACAGTATTTTTCCCTGCTCCCTCATATTTGACATCATGAAGTTGCATGTGATTAGTTCAACAAGTGTTTGTGTTAGGAGACTTTTCCCTAGGCTGTTCAAGTATAGACCATGTGTGGTATGAAATCTATGACCAACAGCACTTACATCTAAATCATTCACATGTTTAAACTGATTAAATATATTCATAAAGCGCTCATTTGCAACTCTAATTTCTTTGTTTACACATGACCAAGTTGGTAAGTCGGTTGTTCTTTGGGTTGTTGTGAATATGATACATTTGGCATTTGTACAAAAGCAGCACCCAATGTGAAGGAACCTTGTTTGAATGAATGTATCATATATGATACATAAGGTCTCTAGATATTATGCTGTAAAATTATGTAATTTGGAAGGTACATTTAATGATATAATTGATATACTGTATGTAAAATATATGATAAAAAGTGTTTGTAAAGCAAATGGGCCAAACAGCTCTGGTCATTGGTAGCCAGACTGACATTTTTGCTGTGGCATCAGTGCAGGCATGCTACTCTCCATTGCAGCCCGGCAATGTGTGAGTGCGGGCCTATAACTCTTATAAATGGGTGACACTGCATACCATGTGATTCTTTATGCCAAGACCTGCCTGGATTATCTCTGTTTGGCAGTCTTTTTCATTCTTGATTTCCACACAATCGTCATGGTCCGTATCGTCAGATTCAGAACTGTTATGAAACAGATTCGAAAACTGTGCTTCCACGCTATCATCACTCTGAAATTCTTCTGCAGTCTCTAAATGACAATCATCATGGTAAGCCTTGTCTTCACTACACAGAAAAATCACTATCATCTAGTACATTCTATCAATTTAACACTTTTCCTGCTCTTTTTCACATTGGAGGGTCGAGGTGTCGGTTCATTAGCCGCCATTACGAACAATATACGTTTGATGACTGACCACACAAAGCAGAAGTTTACATGCTTTGATACTAGCTTAGATGCTGCAACTAGACTGAGTAATGCGACAGTGAGTGCGGGTGCTTATATGGGTCAGCCACCCTGGCTCATTGCTTGTTGCGACACTTATAAGCGTCAGCCCCAGCAAAGGTGTTAAACTAACTCATGCTAGGATCAACACACACACACACACACACACACACACACACACACACATGCCCAAGGGAGAACATGAACCTCTAACTGGGAGCAGCCATGCAATCTGTGGCAAGTCACCTAGCCCATTACCATGTGTCAAGAATATGTAAAAAAAAGTCATACCTAGAGTCTTAATTTTATTGCATGAAAATTGTGGAAAATTAGTATGCTATAAACATTTTATCCTTTCATCAGTTTTCAGGCACTGTCAGTGAGAAAACAATTTTCTAAAAGTTTAACATTGTGTGTATAATTAATTACAATTCATAAAGTACACTCGTTCTCCAATAATGCATGGGTAAAATATGTTACTCACCTGTTGTGGGCTACCTTTCTTTTTCCACCCCCTCCCCTCAGAAGATAGTTGGTTCTTGCCCCCACAGCTTTCATTATTAGAAAGGAAGGCACAGTATGCTTGTACAGAATTAATGCTTTAAAACTCCTTTCAATCTGTCCAAGTAAGCCTATCCAATAGGTGTGGTTTAAGTCATACATTTTTTAAAGTACAGAGCACTGATATTGGTCGCTTTTATCTTCAGCTTAAAATCATCACAAAGGCAGTATCCTAACATGTAAATGCTTCAACATGTCAGTATTTCTGGACTACTAGTTGATAAGATGCCGGTGGAATCGGTTTTATCACCAATGAGGTTTACAGTTTCACTATCTGGCATGATTTAATGCCCTGGATCTGCATCACTGATACTCATCCATTCTTGCACACCTTCTTCATCTAATTCATTGAGTTCCCTAAATCATGCCAGGTGAATATTACCCCTTTGCAAGGGCAAATTTCCTTCCCTATACTTACCCAAACAATCTGAGTGATCTCTAATGACTACCTTGTCAATGAGACACTGGAACTTTACTGTTGAAACTTCACACATTATGAAAGCAAGCTGCAAAACTTCAAGAACTGTTAAAAATTCCACAAAATCAGCTCATCAATTAGGAACACCGTTTCCAAAAACAAAAGTAAAAGAAAAGTTCTGCATATTTTTACAGGTGAAGAGATCAGGCCTTTATGTCCTGCTAGAAAAGGGCTGTATCAAGCCACAAATGAATGATCTTTTTGAAAAATTCTGGGTGATCAAAAACGTCAGTATAAATTTGAAAACTTAAATGGTAAATGAGGAACTCTCTGTGTTCAACAATGACACAAAGGCTTAACGATGTAGCAGTTTGCAATGAGCACAAGCTGGTAATGGATGAAATCAGAAATATTGCTAGGGTATTTACATCCAATTCTGACAACAGGAGAATTGTAAAAGTATTTCATCTTAGACTTTTTACACGGTTTTTAAGTAGCATATCTACTTTTTACTACTTACATTTTTTATTCATTTTCATATATATATGTTTGTTTTATAATGTTTTAAAAATAAAATGTGCTATTTACTTACATTGTCCATCAAAATCAAGCATAATTTAGTTTGAAAACCTTATCAGTTTGAAATAGTTTGCAGTGGTTTTGAACAATACATAAATTTAAATGTAAAAGTTTTGTACTTGGGTTGTTTTTCTCTGTAACTGCATAATGTGTTTTAATCCATGCTTAAATTGTCACACTTTAGGAATCTGAATGCCGTTCAAACAGTACTGGGGAAAGTACTTGATAGTGCTCCCTGCTTTAGTGGTTTCCCCAATAATTTTGTGCTGGCGAAGCCCGCAAGTCCATCAATTATCAGACTAAATTTGAAAAATTGAATGGTCTAGTTACTACAATGTGTAACAGTGTTTGTTATAAAGAATATGATAAAAAAAATTTCCTTTAAAACACCTCAATAATCTAATGGGCAGTTGTAGAACTGAGGAGGCAGGAGCTTCAAAATGGTTTATTTTATATTATTTTAATTATTTATTTTTTCAGGGTGGCAGCTTCCTTTTAATTTACTCGAATAAATTTCTGTAAGGCAGGCAAGAACAATACTAAGCATTACAGTGATTGTTTAAACTTAATATAATGTACAGATTATGTTTCTATGATTGCTTTGCCTCTTGTTAATGTATGATTTGATGCGATCCTCATCCTCAGAGGTTCTCCTTCTTGATGGTATCTATGGAACATGATGAATGAGGAAGGAATAAAGGAATCAAGAGATTTTCTAACTCTGTTTGTAACATATTGCACCCAGGGTAGAAGATGCGTGTCAACAGCAGATTATCCCAGTTAGCCAAGCAGCTAGCGGGGCAGCTAACATTTGATGACCACCATGCTGTTTTTAGCCATAAAACTAACTGGGAACTCCTTCGAGCACTTAGTGTCCTGCTAATGTGTGGTTCTGATTTACTGGTAGACAACAGTCTCCAGGTTTGTATGTAAAACCTTTTATAAATGCTTTTAATTTTTGTATTTGAAGTTCAGTGTAATTTGATGTAGACTTAGGAGAATAAAGCAGCTTTTTTTTATTTCTAAAACTAATTTATTATAAATACTGGTACTGTGGATATGACAAGAACATGGAGGCTAACAAAACTGAATATCTTTAGCTCATAACAATTATAAGTTTTGAAGTACAGCTGTTTAATCCCTCGAGGAATATTATTGGGTATTGTTCTCATCATGGCAAGTCTCTGTTTATTAAGAAAACAATTTACTTTTATGTCACAATTGCACTAGTTTGAAGTTGGTGACTAGTTTAGCACTAAATTGTCCATTTTCAAACCGTTGGTCTTATTCCAAAGGTTTTGAAATGAACGATTTAGTCCAAAACTAGTCACCAACTCCAAAATAGTGCAACTGTGACGGAAAAATAAATTGTTTTCATATTATTACCAGTTGCTGATCCTGCACCATCTTTACGATGAACTTTCATAACTTTCTTTATTAAGTTTATGGGAATAAATTGGGTTGTAGCCCCAGATAAACACCATATACAGAGAACTTACAACATTTACTGTTCACACAGCTAGTTACAACAAGTCCAGATTAAATATACACCATGGCTGGCAGGGGCAGAGAAGCAACCCCAAAGAAGCTGAGCCACAAAGAGAATACAAAGTAGTCAGGGTCAATAGGTGGTCAGGTCCCCACACAGCCCCTCCCCCACCCTCCGCAGTACAGAGTTCACCGTGATGAGGTGAAGGAGAGGAGGGAGGGGTTACATCAGTGTCGTCGGGAGCATGATGCAGCATTCAAGTGATGGACAGCTCGACTGTGTCTTTGGGCAGTGGCAGCACTGGGCAGCAGCGATGAGGCGGTGGTGCATCCAGTATGTCGTCCAGAAGCTAGTGAGGCCGCTGGACCATTTTATAAGGTCATGAGAATGAGGGGGCAAGAATGGAAGCACGCAGACCCGGAAGGTGCACCTTTCATAGGAGACTGACTTGTTTCAGGAGATGCCAGTCACCAGGAGCGGGAGGGGGGGAGGCAGAAGTAGATAAGCATAACATGAAAAGGAACTTATAAGCTTTATTGTTCACACAGGTAGTCACAAGACCTACATCATGGATGGTGGGAGCAGAGCCACAAAGTTAAGGTCAATAGGTGGTCACGTCACCACAAGTTCAATAAATGTCAGTGAAATACAGTCAAGGCTTCTTCTAGAAATGATCAAAAGAGATTTTTGTGACTATTTATTGTGAAGTAATTGTTTTCTAATGAAATTTCCAATGTTTTATATAAATGGTTTTACTATACAAGGTGGTAAAATGTGTAATTATGTTAGTAAATCTTACTTTATCTGTCCTCAAATATTTTATTCAAGGGAAAATTGATTCATATGCCATGAATGCTAGTCATATGAGATGGTAAATTACAAACTGCAAATAAGTTACAGTTCTTGACTCTCTTTCATCATATGAATCTGGAAAAAGTCATGGGGGTGGGGGGAAGGCAGGATGTTAGTAGGATTTGTAAAACATCATCATCATTTTCTTCATTAGTGTTTGTCATCATTTTGTATTTTAGATATATGAATGATGAGTGGGTATATGTGAATGAAGCATGTACACCAATATTGATGAAAATGTAAAGATGTGATTCACTTTTGTTTACTAAGTTCAATGAATGACAGTGAGAGGATAACAGATCACATATTAGTCAGTCAAGTTGTTATGAAAAACACTTAAATAAGTAGAAGATGAACAGCAATCAAATTTAAAACAGTCACTGATTTACTCATAATCTTGAGGTTAACCACAATTAGTATATGTATTGGTATGTAAGTAGGAGAACATACTGGTCCTAGAAGAGGCTTCTGCAAGATTACCAGCTTGACATAATAATCTTATTGCATGCTTTTGTACAATAAGTACATTTTTCACTATGGCCAAATGCCCCAGAAAATTAAAACATAGGACAGATATGAGTGGTTGTATTTAATGTAGGGTACTGGTAGTGATTCAGTTAAATGATCAACACAATGAGAGGGAATTTGGAGTGTACAATAGCTAGAACTGCCAGTGCCATTTCAGTTTATTAGACATTTGACTATCTGGATCCTCAGGGACTAAATACAGCATGTTTCATTTACTGTGTTTCCTTGGTCAAGTGCTTCTCATTTTGCATCCTGTAAATTCTCTCCTGAGTCTTACTGGTACCTATTCTACTGGCCATTTTTTTCTTTTTAGAATGTCTTCTATTAGGGCCAACAGACTATTATAACTGCTATTGTGAACATTTCTAATTCTATTACTGAAGTACGGTATTCAAATAAGTATTCAGTGCACTATTCTGTGGGGCTATGGTCTGCAACATTATTCCACATTTTTTATATACAGCAAGTCCCTTTTTTTCCTCATATTACAATTAAGTAACATGATAAAATGTCACTAGTTTGTATCTACACACATATGTTTAGTCACTGTGATTTACAAAGAAGTTATATTATAAGTTCATGGAAATAGCTTTATATTTTTCAATGTCCCACAAGAAAATATGGCTGTCATCAGTCGCAACCCACTAACCTACCAGTTCACTACAAGCACCTAAAGAAAATATCTCCGCTTGCACCAATAGCTTAGAACTGCCAAATATAATGTATGTTTTAGAGTGGAAATAGGCATATCTGCACAGTTGTTAAGCGACTGAAATTTTCTTAACTGTATGCTTCATGGTCTCCCAATCTGGTGATGGATCAGAGTAAATCTCAGTTTTATTTTATGTTCATTGCATGTAGTCCTCATTTGTTTGATCAAAGAAATCAAGCAGTGGATAGCAAGGATGTAATAGAATGTGGAAATGATTGAGTGCTACTGAGTCAATTACAAGCACAATGTAACAGTGTGCTCCAATATTACAGCATCTCAACAAAATCCTCCTCCTGCAGTAGAAAATACACATTGTGTGAAAGTTTTAATATTTTAATGGTCTTTTTCATTGTGCATGTCTGCAACATTTTCCTTTGCACCCAGAAAAGTGCGTGCGCACACACACACACACACACAGAGAGAGAGAGAGAGAGAGAGACAGAAGTGTGGTGGGCATATGTTTGTGTCTTATACTGCTGATGAAGTATTTGCTTGAAAGATTTAATATTTAACAGTCTTTTTCATTGAGCCAGTCTGTGTCTCAGTGCCTCCTGTATACACTGAGTGGCCTCAATATGTTTGATTTTCAATAAAAACATTTATGTTTCAGTAATTTAGGATAGGTAGCAATTCACCATAAA
The DNA here is from genome assembly GCA_026315105.1 of Locusta migratoria. Taxonomy (NCBI): domain Eukaryota; kingdom Metazoa; phylum Arthropoda; class Insecta; order Orthoptera; family Acrididae; genus Locusta; species Locusta migratoria. The sequence continues at coordinate 195,821,330 of CM048751.1, forward strand.
GATTATCAGTGAGTGACATATAGGCAAGTATTATAGATAATCACATTGATGCAATTAAATTAGACCTTGTCACAGGCTACTACGCCAGTGCCATCTGAGCGGCCAGCCGCAGAGACGGCTGGAGCATGGACAGCCGGCGGGCTCTCTGTATAATGCACTCACAAGGGCACTTGACAAAACAACCATTATTACAATTGTATATGTTACTAATTGTCAAAGGAGTTACTTTGTGTAAATAAATGCTACTTGAAGTTACAACAGCCAGACATCAGAATAAATACACATGCATTCAAACAGGAGGAAGGAAGGAAGCTTAGTTTTAATGTCCCATTGACAACTTGGTTATTAGAGTTGTAGCTAACACTCTGAGTTTTGGGTAAGGATGGGGAAGGAAACCAACCTTTGGATAGAACCATCCCAGCATTTGCCTGGAGCAATTTAGGGACATCACAGAAAACCGAAATCTCAATGGCCAGAGGTGGATTTGAACCACCATCCTCTTGAATACGAGTCCAGTGCATTACCACTGTGCCACCTCACTCATTCATACATTCACACAATCACTCAGATATAACTCATGCACATGTGATGATCTTTATGCTGACTTCCTACCTAGCATCTATTATTGACATTCCATCCTGGATTTCCATTGTTAAACATTTATTTACATATTAAAGTTAATATTTTATGTAAGTTCTCTTTTCAAAATTAAACAAAGTTTTCACTTATCCATAAATATTTCAAAATGCAATGTATTATTACATATCGGAAACTGATTGAGGCACCTGTACTATAACCATGTTTATTACAAAACTTGCACAAGTAGGTGGTGATTGTGGTTGAATGTCTTGACAGAACTGATATTTCACTATTAATATGAGATTAGGACATTAAAAATAATATATTGCAGCTGTTACGACTAGCAGATCGTTTAGGACTCAGCAAGCTGGTCCTGAAACCAACGGTATATGCTCAGTTTGTCGCGGGCAACACAGAGCAAGACCTTTCAAAAGCTGCAGCAGACCTAAAGACTCTCAACCTGAGGCTGATGGTGGCACCCACTCTGGAGGAAGATAAAGGAGAGGCCAGTGACAAGTAAGTGATCATTTGGCAAAAGGAAGAATGTGACCAGTTATTTAAATGAAAAATGATAATCTCATTCCTAAAATGTTTTTTGGTACAATCCAAGTTGTTCTCAACAGTCTGTTCTTCATTCTCACTAGTGAAAGCTTAGGGAACTACACATTGTCTCTAATCCTGTGTGATAACATCATGTTATTAGCCTTTCAGCATGTTTACCACGCAATTGGCTTAGTCATTTGGGTTGTACATATACATTCTGTCTTTTTAGATATTTACAAATTGATAATATAATTTAATAAGTGCAAAAATTATAGAGGGAAACTTTCCTGGTGGGATAAACAAAAATAAAAATAGAAAAGAGATGACTTACCAGAAGGACCGGCTCGTTGATAGATACGAATAAAATCACACACATACAAGCTTTCGCCACCACTGGCAGCTTCTTCAGGAAAAAAGGGGAGGAGAAAGGGAAGGATATGGGTTTGAAGAAAGTGGAAAAGGAGTCATTCCAATCCCAGGAGTGGAAGGACTTACCTTAGGGGACAAAAAGGAAGGTAAACATATACACACACACTCACACATATCCAAACGCAAACACACCAAGACGGACAGTTGTAAAAAGCAAAGAAGTTGGACAGAGACAGAGATACCACTTGAGGCAGAGGCTCTGTCCGCAGAACTGAGGCAAAGATGCTAAAGATGGTGGGCGGGAATTTGAATTTAGCGGAGGTTGAGACCAGGTGGGCAACGGGAGGAGAGAATAAGCTGAAGGGCAAGTTCCCATCTCCGGAGTTCTGAAAGGTTGGTGTCAGTGGGAAGTATCCAGATAACCCGGACAGTGTAACACTGCGCCAAGATGTGCTGACCGTGCACCAAGGCATGTTTAGCCACAGGGTGATCTTCATTACCAACAAACACTGTCTGCCTGTGACCGTTCATGCGAATGGACAGCTTGTTGCTGGTCATTTACACATAGAACGCTTCACAGAGCAGGCATGTCAGTTGGTAAATCACGTGGGTGCTATCGCAAGTGGCTCTGCTCTTGATCGTGTACACCTTCCGTGTTACTGGACTGGAGTAAGTGGTGGTGGAAGGGTGCATAGTGCAGGTTTTACAACGGGGGCGGTTGCATAGGTAGGAGCCAGAGGGTAGGGAAGGTGGTTTGGGGATTTGATAGGGATGGACTAGGAGGTGACAAAGGTTAGGTGTGCGGCGGAAAGACACTCTTGGTGGAGTGGGAAGGATTTCATTAAGGATGGATCTCATTTCAAGGCAGGATTTAAGGAAGTTGTATCTGAGATGGAGAGCCACATTCAGAGTCCGCTCCAGTCCCGGAAAGTATCCGGTGACAAAAGGGGCACTTCTGGGATTCTTCGGCGGAAGGTTCTGGATTTGAGGGGATGAGGAGGTGGCTCTGGTAATTTGCTTCTGAACCAGATCAGGAGGATAGCTGCGGGATGTGAAAGCTGTTATTAGGTTATTGGTGTACTGGTTCAGGAATTCGGGACTGGAGCAGACTCTTCTGCCACGAATCCCTGAATCCCTGAAGGGCAAGTTCCCATCTCCAGAGTTCTGAAAGATTGGTGTCAGTGGAAAGTATCTGGATAAACCGGATGGTGTAACACTGTGCCAAGATGTGCTGGCCATGCACCAAGGCATGTTTAGCCACAGCATGATCCTCATTACCAATAAACACACTCTGCCTGTGACCGTTCATGTGAATGGACAGTTTGTTGCTGGTCATTACCACATACAACGCTTCACAGTGCAGGCATGTTAGTTGGTAAATCACATGGGTGCAATCGCACGTGGCTCTGCCCTTGATCGTGTACACCTTGTAGGTTAGGGACTGGAGTAAGTGGTGGTGGAAGGGTGCATATGGAGGTTTTACAATGGGGGCAGTTACACGGGTAGGAGCCAGAGGATAGGGAAGGTGGTTTGGGGATTTCATATGGATGCACTAGGAGGTTACGAAGGTTAGATCGGTGGCAGAAAGATACTCTTGGTGGAGTGGGAAGGATGTCATGAAGGCTGGATCTCATTTCAGGGCAGGATTTAAGGATGTTGTATCCTTTCTGAAGAGCCACATTCAGTCCTGGAAAGTATCTGGTGACAAGAGGCGCACTTCACAAACATCCTGCATGAAGGGGCCTTGCCGCGATGGAGTACTTCCTTTCATGCTGACCACCTGCAACCCTACCTAAAACCTCTTTCCTTATTACCCTAGCCAGCTTCATCCTAACCCACAACTACCTCACCTTTGAGGGCCAGACATACCAACGACTAAAGGGAACAGCCATGGGACCCAGGATGACCCCCTCGTACACAAACTTATTTATGGGATGGTTAGAGGAAGCCTTCCTGGATACCCAAGCCTGTTAACCCAAAGTTTGGTATAGATTCATTGATGACATCTTTATGATCTGGACTCACAGTGAAGAAGAACTCCAGAATTTCCTCTCCAAGCTCAACTCCTTTGGTCCCATCATATTCACCTGGTCCTATTCCAAATCCCATGCCAACTTCCTCGATGTCGACCTCCATCTGTCCAACGGCCAACTTCACACATCCATCCACATCAAACCAACCAATAAACAACAGTACCTCCATTATGACAGCTGCCATTCATTCCACATCAAACGTTCCCTTCCCTACAGCTTAGGTATTTGTGGCAAACGAGTCTGCTCCAAACCCGAATCCTTGATCCAGTACACCAATAACCTAATAACAGCTTTCACATCCCACAGCTATCCTCCTGATCTGGTACAGAAGCAAATAGCCAGAGCCACTGCCTCATCCCCCCAAACCCAGAACCTTCCACAGAAGAATCCCAGAAGTGCGCCTCTTGTCAACAGATACTTTCCAGGACTGGAGCAGACTCTGAATGTGGCTCTCCATCTCAGATACGACTTCCTTAAATCCTGCCCCGAAATGAGATCCATCCTTCATGACATCCTTTCCACTTCACCAAGAGTGTCTGGATACGTCCGACTGACACCAATCTTTCAGAACTATGGAGATGGGAACTTGCCCTTCAGCATATTCTCTCCATCCGTTGCCCACCTGGTCTCAGACTCCGCTAAATTCAAATTTCCAATCCACCATTTTTAACATCTTTGCCTCGGTTCTCTAGACAGAGCCTCTGCCTCAACTGTTAACTCTGTCCAACTTCTTTGCTTTCTACATATGTCTACCTCGGTGTGTTTGCATGTGTGTGTGTGTGGGTGTGTGTGTGTGTGTGTGTGTGCTTGTTTACCTTGCCTTTTTTTCCCATAAGGTAAGTCCTTCCATTCCCGGGATTGGAATGATCCTCTTCCACTCCCTTAAAACCCGCAACCTTCCCTTTTTCCCCTCCTGCCTTCCTCTTTTCCTGAAGAAGCAGCCAACGGTTGCAAAAGCTTGTATCTTGTGTGTGTGTGTTTTTATTTGTGTTTTTGTGTCTATCTATGAGCCTGTCCTTTGGGTAAGTTATTTGATTTATATTTTTATACATATATATTCCACCAGGAAATTTTCAGTAATTTGGTAGAATCCGTGTACATCGAAGGAAATGGCATTGCCATCGATATATATCAAATATTCGATAGAGTGTTTCTGAACCGGAGATTCAGGCACTACGCGCCCTCACGAACTAAAAAAAAAACTTCTTGTTTAACCTAATCCTAACCTTCTTAAGGCTACGCTATAGATCCCTTTCTTTATGTCAAAGTTAGGTTAGGTATAGATTAAACAAGAAGTTGTTTTTTTTTTAGTATGTGAGGGCGCTTAGCACCCAAATCTCTGGTTCAGAAACACCATATCGAACATTCGATATATATCGATGGCAATGCCGTTACCTTCAATGTACACGGATTCTACCAAATTATCCTTCTATAATATTAATAAGTACAAATATGTCCTTACAGTTTCTTTACCTTATTGTTGTAATTAGCTGTCATTGTAGGCCTTAATAAATAGTAACTGAGAGTTTTTAATCTTTGTGCATGTCCTATCAAAGTATTCATCCACTGAATAATGTGATGTCTTTTGAACCATACCTTTAGTATATCTTAAATTTACTTAAAGTAAGGGGTTTTAGTGTCTGTGGTTGTTTATTACACAATTTAAGCCCTATGTGTTTATGGCTCTTATGTATCACTGACAGTCTTGAGTGTGGTATATCTAACATATTGTTGTTTCTGGTACTATGCATGTGTATGTTCACTCTCAGAGTAAATTATACATTAGTACTCAGGAGTGTCATTATATTGAGTTGACTGAAATGGTTCCTAAAGGATTCTCTAGGTCCCATCCCTTGTATACATCTAATTGCTTTGTTCTGAAATTTGAAAACGAGGTTTGTACCTGACATGTTTCCCCATAAGAGTACCCCATACTGCAGCTGTGACTGCAAGAATGCATAGTAGGAGAGACACCGTAATTTTTTGCTAGCACAGTAATAGAAAAATCACACTTGCAAGTTTAGTAGACACATTTTATATGTTCAACCCAAGAAAGTCTGGTTTGTTTTGAGGCCAGCAGTTTAACACTTCGATTTTGTTCTTTCCATACATTTAGGTTAAAATACATTTCCTCAATTTTTATAATAATGGAAAGTCCAGGTTGGAATTAATAATATAGTAAGGACAGTTTACAACTCACCACAAAGACGTGGCGACGAGCTGCAACAGGCACAAACAAAAGACACACACATACGACACTTTCAGCCAGTGGCGGCGATTAGGGGGGGCCAGGGGGGGCAGTTGCCCCCCCCCCTCCCCCCCACTTTCTGGGAAAAATCTGATTAAATTATTCACTTTTTTAGCGTAGTAACACTTTCATACTTTCAAAACTGATTTGCACAATTGTAACATAGCTGTAACTGGGAATTATGGTGGTACATATGCTGAGAGTGTATTGCCTGTAAGTAAGACTACTGAGTCTAATAGTCCTTCTCAGCTTCAATTTGAACCAAGAGATCCAATTCATGGTAGACAAGCAGCATCACAGTTATTTTAAAAATGGTCCTTTTCAACCTATTATTGATAAGTACCCAGAAACAAAGGGTAGAAAGTTTAGAAGTATGTGGTACACAAATTACAATTGGTTAGAATACAGTGTTGCTGCTGATAAAGATTTTTGCTTCCCATGTCGTTTTTTCGGTTCCACAGGTTGTTATGAAACATTCATATCTAATGCGTTTAAAAACTGGAAAAAAGCAGTCCAATGCTTTAAAGAGCACGAAAAAACTTCTTCTCACCTCAGTCCTCTTCAACGTTGGCAGGAAGGTTTTTAAAGTAAAAAAAAGTATGGTAAGCAAAATATCAACACATCATCAAGAAGAAGTTAAAAAAAATCGTGATTATCTGAAGATTTTATTCCAGTCCCTACTTTTCATGGCCAAGCAGGGAATAGCACTTCGGGGTCATAGAGAAAATGAGGACTCTAATAACAGGAGTAATTATGTCGAGTTATTGAAGCTGAGATCAACGGAAAACTCTTTATTAAAACAAAAATTTTTAGACAGAGATAAGTTTTTCAATTATGATCATCACAATGTTCAAAATGGTATGATTGAAATCATGGCAAATTTGGCCAGGCAGTATATATTTGATGATGCTAAAAAATCGAAACAATTCTCCGTGATTATTGATGAAACTCCAGATGTGTCACATCAAGAACAATTGACTCTTGTTATAAGATATGTAACAGAAAAGCTCGAAATCAAAGAAAGCTTTCTTGGTTTTTACAAAACTGATTTGACTGACGGTGAAACATTATACAAGCTGCTTGTTTCAATTTTCGGTGAACTTGGCATTGACCTTAAAAATATTATTGCTCAGTGCTATGACGGAGCGGGAAACATGAGTGGTTCTTACAAGGGTGTCGCTGTGAGGATGAAAGAACAAAACCCTTATGTTATGTTTGTACATTGCTATATGCATTCTCTAAATCTTGCACTTGCCGATGCATCTAAAAACATTCCTTCTGTTCGCAACGTTTTTAGCACAGTCCAACAACTATACTGTTTTATTGAGGCTTCGTCTAAAAGACATGCAGTATTTGTCACAGTAAAAAGTGCAGCACGTGCAGTCAAAGAAGGAATAAATAAGGATTTGTCCTTGAAAGCACTAAGTGACAAGATTTAGCACCAGATATGAAAGCTTGCGAGCAGTTCAACAATACTTGATAGATATACTGCACACTCTGGAAAATATTGAAGCTACTGACTCCATAACTGGTGGAGATGATCACGGATTGATCACAAGTATTACCAAGTTTGAAGTTTATTTTTGTACTGAATACTATGAAGTACTTTTTTGAAAAAACTAACATTCTTTCAAAGTACATATAGAATCATGATGTATCCATTCATGAACTAGTCCAGGTTGCTGACAGCGTAGTTATGTCCATAAATTGTTTGACAAATGAAGAAGAGTTCCAAAAGTTTTTGACTGAAGTAATTGATTTTTGTGAAAGACATGGCTTTGAGGGGCCAACAGTTCAACACAAAAGAAAACTTCCACAAAAGATAGGAGGAGGAGATGTTAATCCTGAATATGATTCACCTGAAGTCTACTTTTCCATCCCAGATCCTGTATCATTTACGTAACGCCGTCTCCCCTGTATCGTGACAATACGAAACGAGCTACCCTTCTATGGACTCTTCGGATGTCCTCCGTCAAAACCACCTGATAAGGATCCCACACTGGGCAGCAATACTCCAAAAATGGACGGATAAGCGTAGTGTATGCAGTTTCTTTTGTAATTCTGTTGCATGTTTTAAGGGTTCTGCCAATTAAACGTAGTCTCTGGTTCCCCTTTCCCACGACATTACTACGTGTTCTTTCCAATTTAAGTCTGAACTAATAGTAATTCCTAGCTATTTTGTGGAGTTTACGGCCTTCACATTTGATTGATTTATCTTGTAAAAAAAGTTTAACGGATTTCTTTTTGTACTCATGTGGACGACTTCACACATCTCATTATTTAGAATCAATTGCCAATTTTTACACCATACTGATATCTTATTCAGATCGTTCTGCAGTTGGTTTTGATCTTCAGATGATTTTACTAGACGGTAAATGACGGCGTCATCTGCAAACAACCTAAGAGAGCTACTTAGATTTGCCCCTAAATCTTTTATGTAAATAAGGAACAGCAGAGGACCAATAACACTACCCTGTGGAACGCCCTATATCACCTCTGTTTTAGTCGATGCCTTACCGCCGATTACTACGAACTGTGTCCTCTCTGACAGGAAATCCCCTATCCAATCGCAAATTTGGGGCGATTTACCATAAGCACGCAATTTGATTAAAAGCCGTTTGTGAGGTACGGTGTCAAAAGCCTTCTGGAAATCAAGAAATTCGGAATCTATTTGCGAACCCTCGTCGATAGCACCCATCACTTCGTGTGAATAAAGAGCTAGTTGAAACTTCCTAGCAGATTAAAATTGCATGCCGGAACCGGGACTCGAACCTGGGACCTTTGCCTTTCGCAGGCAAGCGCACTACCGACTGTGCTATCCCGACACGACTCACGATGCCGCCTCACAACTTTACTTCCGCCAGTACCTCGCCTCCTACTTTCCAAACTTCACAGAAGCTCTCCTGTGAACCATGCAAGACTACCACTCCTGGAAGAAAGGATATGGTGGAGACAAGGCTTAGCCACAGCCTAAGGGATGTTTCCAGAATGAAACTTTCACTCTGCAGCGGAGTGTGCGCTGATATGAAACTTCCTGGCAGATTAAAATTGCGTGCCGGAACCGGAACTCGAACCTGGGAGTGCTTTCTTCCAGGAGTGCTAGTCTTGCATGGTTCGCAGGAAAGCTTCTGTGAAGTTTGGAAAGTAGGAGGCGAGGTACTGGCGGAAGTAAAGTTGTGAGGCGGCATCGTGAGTCGTGTCGGGATAGTACAGTCGGTAGTGCGCTTGCCCGCGAATGGCAAAGGTCCCAGCGTCAAGCGTGTTTTCATATCCACTTACAATTCTAGTTGGCTCATGAACTAATTGTTCGAAGTAATTCTCAGAGAATGCGTCGAGTACAATTTCGCACGATGTTTTATGCGTACCTCCTGATTTGAAAGGTGAAACGTGAAAAATCCCTAGAAAGTCGCTACATATCCGACATTCAATAAATTACGGGGAAAGGGGATACTGCAGCTTGATTCACACGGTGGGCAACGTCACGTCAACTTCAGTGACGTCACACATCATCAAAAATGCAAGTGCAGTCCAACTGGACGGACGTCAAAAATAAAGCGCCATTTGCGAGTAGTAGTTCGAAACCCGCAATAGCGTTTGTATTTGTTCACAAAAGGTAAGAAAACGAAAAGGGGGTTACGAAAATGCTTTTGAAGAGAATGTATGAAGGCGAATTTCACACACTGTATAGAGAATTCAAGAACTAAATTTCACAAAATACCTTCGAATGACAAGACAATTTTTCATTTAACTCTCTGATAAGCCGGACGATCAAGAAAGCACACAAATATGAGCCAAGCAATTTCTCCATAAAAAAACTGATATGTAAACAATGGCGATTACCTACTCAGTTGTAAGTTTAAGGCCCTACCTAGGTCCTTTAAAGAACCGGGACTCGAACCCGATTCCAGCACACAATTTTAATCTTCCAGGAAGTTTCAAATCAGCGCATACTCCGCTGCAGAGTGAAAGTTTCAGTCTGGAAACATCCCTTAGGCTGTGGCTAAGCCATGTTTCAACCATATCCTTTCTTCCAGGAGTGCTAGTCTTGCAAGTTTCCAGGAGAGCTTCTGTGATGTTTGGAAAGTAGAAAGCGAGGTACTGGCGGAAGTAAAGTTGTGAGGCGGCATTGTGAGTCGTGTCGGGATAGCTCACTCGGTAGAGCGCTTGCCCGCGAAAGGCAAAGGCCACAGGTTCGAGTCCCGGTTCCGACACACAATTTTAATCTGCTTGGAAGTTTCAAATCAGCGCACTCTCCGCTGCAGAGTGAAAGTTTCATTCAGCTATTTATACTGTTTAATATACTGTAAATAGTAGTGTAGTCAACAGTAAGTACTGGTAGTGATAATATTTAGGCCTATATCCCCTACAGATTGTCTTGCGTAAACTCGTTTATACTATAATAATACAGTCTGAAATGTTTTTGCTACCACATTGCACAAGGTGGTGAAAAAGCTCAATTGATATTTCGCCGTTCATTTTCTAATACAGGTATAGCCGAAAGCGCAGTAACGAAAATATGATTTAAATGCGAAAACACACCTATGAATCAAAGGAAGTCATGTTCAGAGTTGCCAGGTTTTTCTATTGCTCTGTCGCCAAATTTTAAACAAAAAGTAGCCAAAATATCGCCATCTTTTCATCAATAAAATGCCAAAATATAACCATCTTTTCATCAGTAAAAATAGCCAGATATAGCAACCTTTATACTGTTAATATTATTATGCTATGGTAATTATGGCGTGTTACTCGACAATAATAAACCTGGAATTCAGGGAGTAAGTTGGTTACTGAGTAAAAAGTAACACAAAGTGTGTCACTCTCACATTCATAGACATCAGACTGAACTTTCCAAGGAAACTCATACTTCACAGAAACATTTACCTGAGTCCATCCAAGAACTGAACCCAGACACAGCACCAACTGACAATGAGGGCAGTCAAAATATTGTCACATTGTAAATATAATAGAGACACTCCGGAAATGCAGTTACATTTAACAGTATCACATTTCTTAATTTCATAACTTATAAAAATTACAATCAAAAATGTTCAAGAATCATTCTATCAAACTTACACAAGGGATGTTCTCATGCATAGATTCGATTACCAATCACTTTCATCTTCTTAAAAACAAATATTTACAGATGTTAAATAGATTTATTAAATCTTTCAAACATTTCTTTAATACACACAAAATCATTACAACATTTAGAGGTGACGTAATTTATAATAATACACTAAGCATTTCATACTTTGAGGTGAGATGGACTTTAATTCGTAATAATGCGTCATTACACATTGAAAAACCAGCCATGAGAACGACTGGGAAATCACCGCGTGTTCTCCATCGACATTTATACTCTGTAAACCATTGTTAGCAACTGTGAAGTGCGTAGCAAAGGGCTCGCTTCACAGTAGCAGTTGTTACGAATTTCTGTTGTGTTGTCGTATGGAACGCGGAAAAAAATACTGTTTAAATGCCTCCTTGCTTGCTGTAATTTATATAAACTTAACCTCGTGTTCTCAGCGGGAGCCATAGGCCTACATACGGTGTTGTACTAAACTTCGAGATATCATTTAAAGCCTGTTCTTGAAGCTTGAACCATCGTAAGTGGGTTACATGAGGTAGTTTACGTCTATCTCCAAGAGTCTGTAAGTTGAGTTTGTTTACATCTCTGTGACACTGTCCCACACATACATGATACATGAAAACATTTGTGCTAACTTGAGTAGGTTGATTACATTTCCCCAGCATTCTACCGACGTTTAGCCGATATCATTGACGCAATGTCTAAAGAGTGATTGCTTTACATACTTTGTATTTGAAGTAAAATAAAATTCCTTTAATAGCCAAATTTAATCGCCAGACTGCTAGAATGGCTACTATTATAAGAAAAAAATAGCCAAGAATGCGAAAAATCGCCACATCTGGCAACCCTGGTCATGTTAGCACCCACAAACCAAACAAATCCGTAACAGCCAATCGTAAGCAGTTGATGGGCCACGTGACCTTCATCGTCAATGTTAAACTATCCTTTCGAAGTATACTGACCGGCAGACAAATCGACGCCGAGGTGACGTTGTCCACCGCGTGAACGACGTCGCTTGAAAACTTGGGAGAATATTTTGAAATCACGTGACCACTTCGAGGTGGCGAGACGTTGCCTACCGTGTGAATCGGGGCTGACACTAATATTTTGTGGGTGCTAACGAAAAATGAAGAATGTTACGTCTAATCATTGTACCATTGTTTGTGAACTGAAACTTTCTAGTGTCTTTATCTCAGAAAACTCCAGTTTTGTCGCTAAAACGCTTTTGAAATTGCTGGGAATGAAACATGTCTCAAAACCAAAAATCTTGTTGCTAGATTGAATTGCAAATCGCCAGATCTGGCGACAAAATCGCTAAGCTGGTCACCCCGTTTCCACTCCTCTTGTTCTGAACACAACCAAGTTTCACAATAAGGGATGAAGACGACTGTCACAAGCTAGTCCCATTCGCAGGCGGCAAACTTCTAAGACACAGGAATACAAAAGTTGAATCCGCTCACCTCTATTGATGAATATGTCGAAAAATAGCCAAACAGTTATGTTCCTATTGCCAATAAAGTTTTTCAGTCAACTATATTGTCTTTGTTAAAAAATATATATGGAAATTTATTTTCTGGATGGGCCTCGTATAACCGCATCGCAGTCGTACTATGTTGCATATACCCTACACTGCAGGACTCCCCTAAAGGTTCCACCGATTCTTTCAGGGGTCCGCGATCATCTTTCACCAAAACCTTTAAAAGAATAAGTAATTGAAAGAACATGAAAATGAGATTAATCACCATTTTATTCATCTGAAAAATACGTTTATGCAGTGGCGGACTAAGGCTGTAGGAGGCTAGGGGCGGTGGCAAAACAAAATTAAGCCCCCCTTGTCCACATCCCCGTGCCTATATTTCGCTCTTCAGCCATAACTACACATCTCAAACGAATGGTGTTTTGTATTTATTAGTAGGTATCAGTCCCCCATTGTGCACTATGGTGATAGAGGGTTGATAACGATAAGGGGGTGGAAGATATGAGAGTTGAAAGTTGTCGACTTATATAAAATTCTACGTGTGTTTGTCAATATTTTGCTCTTCATCAAAACGTACACAATGGAGACGAACAATCTCTCTTTGTTGGCCACGCGGGAGTAGCCGAGCGGTCTGGAGCGCCATGTTACGTATCGCACGACCTCCCACGTCGAAGGTTCGAATCCTCCATCCGGCATGGATGTGCGTGTTTTCCTTAGTTAGTTTAAGTACTTTGTAGGACTAGGGACTGATGGCCAACGTAGTTTGGTCCCGTAGGATTACAAATATTTGAACATTATATGCTGTAGTAGAAGTTTCCCGTTGTATACCATAGCACTTCCGTGTCGATAGCTATAAGAGGGTGGAAGATATAGTGGTTAAAAGTCGTCAGCTTATATAGAATTCGAACTGAAGACCAGCGATGACTTTTGACACTATAATAGCAAAGAGGTATGTACAGCGAAAAGTGATGCACATTCTTTCGTTGTTTTCCTGCAACAAACGTACGAATAAAGAAAAATAGGTGCATATTGCAGTTTGATAAGTAAAACTTCCAAGAAAGATGCCAAAGCGTAAGAAAGAAATTTCGCGTTCTCTATCCGTTTCTAAGAGACAGGAAACGGCGCTTAAAAGTGAATCTACAGACGATAGAAACTTGAAATTTGTAGACGTTGTTTATCTTACACTGTAGACGTCAGCGATTTTTCGATATTTCCATCCATAAGGGGGTGAAATAGGGGATGAATAATTTTTGAAAATGCTTTACTACGAAGGGCATTTTGAAGCAATAAATACAAAACTTCGGATTTAGGTTTTTGATTGGAATTTTAAAAAACACGTGTTTAGATAATTTTGGAAATTCAACCATTAAGCGGGTGAAATAAGGGAAAATCTTTTAAGGGTGCTACTAAGACTATTTTGATGCTAGAAATGTGGAAATTTGGATTGGGAACCATGGTTAGAATTTAAAAGAAATGTGTTTCGGAATGTTTTTATTTCTTACATTAGTAGTGCAATAGGGCGGTGGCAAGTTATATCCAAATACTGTATTAGGAAAGCATTTTTAAAGCTAAATCTATGAAAATTTATATTTAGAAGTAGAAACAATCAATGCAGTCCATCTAGTATACGCGTGCAAAGCAGCGGGAATTAAGCTAGTGTATTAATGTATAAAAAAAGTAACTTTGAGATTTGGAGGCGCCCCAGGACGAGATGCATGGGACGCACTAAAAGAAATAGCTTTCACGATTCGAAGGCCTCAAAAGGAAGGGCCGAGGGAGCTCCCCCCCCCCCAAAAAAAAAGTGTTTTCGAGGTATTTGGAGGCCTCCGAAGACGAGAGGCCCGGGTCGGTCCGCCCCTCCCTTACTCAACACCGCCTAGACGGTGTTGCCTTAGTGCACCACTGCATTTACGTTTCCATCAGGCGGTAGCTGCGGTTTCCAAGTGAGGACCAGTTCGCAGATTATTTAGTCCCGCTGGGTGCGGCCCCTCTGCTACACTGTTCTGAACAATCCGGGCTGGGCCGGTGCAAGTAAGGTGCGGACACACATATCCGGGCCGTGTCCGGGTCGGGACACGTCCGAGTATCGGCCGTCACCCGGAAAACGAAATATACCATTGAAATAAATGTAGGTGGCCGGGCACGGAACGTCATCGGACCGGGAGCGGGCCGGGCGGAATTCGCAGAGTTTAATTTTTCACGTGACGGGCACGAACGCCGGACGACGCGGCGGTATTGTTTCTCAACAATGGAAGACTGTTTGTTATAAGAAATGGACGCGGAACGTTTAATAGAACAAGTTCGTAAGTTTCCGGTACTTTACGACCAGACGGGAAGTACCGGAATATCGATTACAAGGACAAAGTATGGAAGACAATTGCAGCAGATTTGCAAGCCAAAGGTAAGATAAAAATTATTCAAGTTTCTATACCAGAAAATATATAATTAGTAATGTAGAAATTCTTCAAGTTTTAATACCAGACAAATATTAATTTACTCTTTATTTCGGAAACAAATATGTTTTTGCTTTATGTCACTGGTATTAGTCTTTAAAAGTTGACAGAAGGTTGCTGCGTCGTCCTAAAATATTCATAAAACTTCGTCTCATCATCCTTGAGATGAGGAAATAATGTTCGAAACTCTCCCTGTACTTGCCGGCCGCAGTGGCCGAGGGGACTGAGGCGCTTCAGTCACGGTCTGCACGGCCACTACGGTCGGGGGTTCGAATCCCCCCTCGGGCATGGATATTTGTGCCGTCCTAGTTCGTAAGTAGTTCATAAGTAGTTTGTAAGTTTAGGGACTGATGACCCCGTAGTTAACTCCCATAGACTACACAAACAAACAATCTCCCTGTATTTGTTTTCCAGGTGCTGTGGATCCATAGATTTCTTTGCCTTGCTTCTGTTTCTTCTTCGTCTAAAGCAAATGCTATGAGTCCTAATTCACTATTACTAAAATTAGCGAACATATTTACAACTTTCACAAACAGGAACACAGATCAGCGCGTCCGAGTCACTACAATGAACTGAGACACGGACGAGGAACGGGCCGAAGCACGGACGTGGCCCGGTAGTGTGTGGCCGATACAGGAACGGGCCGGAGTACGGACGTCACCCGTCCCACACTAGAGCCCTGTATTGGGAGAGTACCGCCAACCGGGCGAGCGCCGCCATTGTAGGCCTATCTCGCAATAGCAGCGCTATGGGCGGATCTGTTAAATTAACAGTTATGGTCAAGGGAACCGGTCTGTATATCGACGTGATATGACAGTACGTTAAGTAAACAATGAACAAAAGTTTTTAATCGTTTTCTGACCTCTACTGCGAATATTAAGGAAAAATTGGTAATATGAGATCGAGATCTGAGATCAAGACCTTTTATTTTTGAGCAAACTAGTTGGAAAATTGTTTCGAGCAAAGTTTTGTCAAAAGTAATATATGTAGTAATGATAAGAAACTTTAAGTCGCTAGAGTTAACATATTTCATTTAAAGTACTGGTAATTATTAAAATACAAATATGTAGTTTAGTTATTTAGGCTGCCAAGGAAAAGAATAAAAATTGGAAAATTACAAATTAATTGGTCTAAAAAATTTGAAATGTATTTTATCTACATAGTAACTGCGTCTTAAAATACCTTCACGGCATTCATCATGCCAATACTTTTACCACCGCACTCTGATTGACAATTATATTTTCTCAGAAGAATATGTACTCTAGAGGTTAAAAATTCATGCACAACTTTTTCCAGATTATGTTAAATTTTCACGTATTTCTATCTTACATGATTGTCTGGCCAACATTACTCGCAAGAAACAGATTAACCTAGAAGGTTACTCAATATTTCAATACAAATTTGTTTACTTCACACAATTTTGCATATTTTCTTCCAATGCGATATACCCGCAATTCGCGTCTTTTCGCATTCCTTTCGCCCTGTGGAATGAGGAAACCTCGGACTGTCTTAGAGTAACAATTCACTGCACAACACTGCGGCATTCCTCGCCATATATAAAAGTGGAATATGCTGTATTAAGCTCTTAATTTAATGCATAGTGAGTCTATAGTTTTCCAACACCTCTAAATGCTAAAATAACAGCTAGTTAAGTGAAATATGCCATTTACGCTGATGGATTGCTTAGGCCTAAAATGGCGGACGTGCCCAACCCGCGCTCAACTGACCAATAGCAGCCGGCGGTTGTCGGCAAGCCACACATAAAAGGTTGGCGCTACTCTCCCAATATAGGGCTCTATCCGACACTCCGTCCGGACACGACCCGGATATGTGTGTCCCGACCTTAACTACCACCCCCCGCCCCCGTCCGATATGTAAAATTGCCGTCCCCTCTCAAAAATGTGAAATGTTAAAATTAGTCCATGTGTCCTTTCTTTCTTTATGACATTTATGTTGTCAGATGTTTTCAATAAAAAAAATTACGCTTGACAGTAATATAAGAGACATATACTTTACCAATTGCTTAGTAATACTAGAAAGCAATGCAAAGTATCCTAGTATTTTTTTCTTACTGGTATAAGTATTCAATATTAAGCTACATGAAGCACATTGCTATAAAAATGTTAATTACGTCTTGTAGAATTTTCGTAAGAATAATATTTATCTCGGCTCTAGAAAGTCGCAGAGCAACATTATTTGTTTTAAAATCTCTTACAAAATGTCGGCGATATATTTCTTTAACAGTTCTTTTCATAACATAAAAACAGAAATAGTTCAAGAAAACAAGTAAAAAAGTGCAAGTTTTTCAGTCATTCGTTGATATAAATATCAACGAATTTATAATTAACAAAATCTAAAATAATTATTTAACAGCATGATATTACAACTCTTCACGAAGAAAACAGACCAAAATCCTTTACCCTAGGTTGCTTCCCTGAGAAACTGTAGCCAACTTTCTAGAAGGCATATATATCGATAAATCTCCAAAAATATTGAATATTTATGATTTTTCCGAAAAAGTAATTTTTTGAAGTATTTCGTGCCATACTTACGCCAAATAATACGTTTGGATAAGTACATTTCGACAAGTTGTAAGGAATCTAGTTTTTAAGGGATTTTAGATTTTTTTTTTCTATTTATCTCGAAAAGTTACTAAGCAATCGATACGTACAAAGATCCAGTCGATAGATAACCTTAAGGCCTATAGCTTCGTATGTAACATTTTCCCAACAGAACTTGTAGTTTTTTTATTTATTTAAGAAAAACCTTTTTTGCAAATTTGCGAATTTTCTTGGCAAATTTCGCCATCATGGCTCGAATTTAATAAAATAGAAGCTGTATTTGAAATCTAATTTCCTATACGGTCATATGTTTTGTTTTGAGGTAATAATTTTTGCGCCCACTTCTTCCTAATGCTCGACCTAACTGCCCGCATGTTTCGCACCCGCCTTGCGCCGGCCCTGAACCCGACAGTCGCGTGCTCGCCATCTCACGGCGCTCAAGACTCAGTAACCTTTTGTGCAGTCGACCAATCAGAGCGCTCGCTACCACATATATGGCCCAAGACGTCATACAGTGTTAAATGTCCGTCAGGGCACTAGCTTTTTCATTATTCGCTTTTTCATTATTCGCTTTCTCACCAGTAAATTACTTACAACGTGGATGGAGGGCTGGTGTCGGGATCACTGAAGAAGCGAACAGTTTCTCCATCGCCTTCACAGCAAGGCAAGCTCCCGTTGGAAATTAATGAGGAGGGAGAACAGCCATATGAAGAACAGTCACATGAAGCCAGGACTTTCAGATTACAGACATTGATATTTTTCAAGAGTAAGGGCAGTGTGATACCTGCTTCTCAAAACTGCTTGAAAACTCATACAAAAACGATTAATGGAAACCGCTTAAAAACTTCCTTCTTGGTAAGCTATCGAATGGCATAGGTAGGCTAAGGTCATGCAATTGCAGAAACACTCATGAAACCGCGTGTTAACGATATTGTTTTCTCCGAAATGGAGGACATAGTAATAGGTATTTCCGGCGTAGAGAAGTAGCTGAGAGAGCTAAATACGAAACAGTCTGCTGGTCCGGATGGAATACCAGTTCGGTTTTACAAAGAGTATTATGCGGCATTGGCCCCTTACTTAGCTTGCATTTATCGCGAATCTTTAATTCAGCGCTAAGTTCCTAGTGATTAGACAAAAGCGCAGATGACTCCCGTATATACGAAAGGAAAGAGAACTGACCCACACAATTACAGGCCAATATCGTTGACAACAGTTTCATGTAGAATTTTGGAGCATAATCTCAGTTCGAATATAGTAAATTTCCTTGAAACAGAAAAGCTTCTTTCTATGAATCAGCACGGGTTTAGGTAACATCGTTCATGTGAAACTCAGCTTGCCCTTTTCTCACATGACATCTTACGAGCCATGGATGAAGGGCAACATGCGGATTGTGTTTTTCTCGACTTCAAAAAGGCGTTCGACGCGGTGCCACACTGCAGACTGCTAACGAAGATACGAGCTTATGGAATAGTTTCACAGATTTGTGACTGGCTGGAAGACTTCCTAAGTAATAGAACGCAGTACACTGTTCTCGACGGCGAGTGTTCATCAGAGACGAGTGTATCGTCAGGCGTGCCCCAGGGGATGTGATAGGACCGCTATTATTTTCTATCTATATAAATCATCTGATGGACAGATTAACTTGTAATTTGCAGCTACTGGGTGATGATGCTGTGATGTATGGGAGGGTGTCGTCTTTAACTGACTGTAATAACGTACAGGTTGACTTGGACAAAATTTCTAGTTTTTGCGAAGAATGGCAGGTAGCTCTCAATGTAGAAAAATGTAAGGGTATGCGCATAAGTAGGAAAAACAATTCCATAATGTTCGAATAAAGCATTAGTTGTGAGCTTCTTGATGCTGTCGCGTCGTTCAAATATCTAGGCGTAACATTGCAGAGCGATATGAAATGGAACGAACATGTAAGGACAGTTGTAAGGCGAACAGCCGACTTCGGTTTATTGGGAGAATTTTTGGAAGACGTACTTCATCTGTAAAGGACACCGTTTATAGAACGCTTGTACGACCACGTCTTGAGTATTGCTCAAGTGTTTGGGACCCGCAGCAGATCAGTTTAAAGAAAGACATAGAGGCAGTTCAGAGGCGAGCAGCTAGATTTGTTACTGGTAGGTTCGACCAATGCGCGAGTGTCACGGAAATGCTCCAGCAACTCAATTGGGGATCGCTGGAGGAAAGACGACGTTCTTTTCGTGAAATTCTGTAGAGTAAATTTAGAGGGTCGGAATTTGAAGCTGAGTGTAGTACGATCTTGCTGCTGCCTACGTACATTTCGCGTAAAGATCACAAAGACAAGATAAGAGAACTTAGGGCTCGTACGGAGGCATATAGGCACTCCTTTTTTCCTCGTTCTATTTGGGAGTGAAATAGGAAAGGAAATGCCTAGTAGTGGTACAGTGTACCCTCCGGCACGCACCTTACGGTGGATTGCGGAGTATGTATGTAGATGTATGCTAGGCGAAAACGCAGTAAAACTTGTATCTTCTGTGCCTCTATCCAACAACATTGCCAAATTATACACTGTGGACATGTTATATGACGTCAAAGAATCTCTTAATTCTCGCACCCAACACAAATTTCTCTCAAAATAGATGAATCTATAGATGTTGAGGATTAGCGATTTTATTGGCTTTTGCCCGTTATGTATACTCAGGACATTTCACAGAAAATCTCTTATTGTGTAAACCACTATCCCCCAATACAGCAGGGTTGAAATATTCCGTTGATTGGATGATTTTTAAAGACTAACAAAATTTTATGGTTTTATTGTATCGATGTGTGCACAGATGGTGCAGAAGCTATGATGGGTCCAACGATTGGAGCGATCATGAAAATAAAACAATACTCGAAGAACTGCAACAATAGTCATCGCGCTATCCGCTACATGTTTTGACTACGAAACAAATGCATACTTCTTTCAGAAAGATTTCTCTCAGTAGGCTTACAGTATCTCTTTTTTCATCTTTATCCACTTCCTCTTCCCTTCCTACAATATTGTCTTGAAGTTCATTTCCTTTGTGCAGCTCCTCCATATATTCTTTCAGCTTTCCCTTCTTTGCTGAGAACTGTTTTTCCAACTGAGTTTTTGATATTTACACAACTGCTTTTTTGCCTCTAAAGGTCTCTCCTTTTTTTCTGCATGCGGTATCTATTTTTCCCCTAGGCGGTATCACCTTGCCCTTGGTAACTACATTTTTCGTTGTCGTAGAGCAACGTCGCAATAAAAGCTAGTCATAGTTTTGTCAGAAAACTAGTAAGCATAATCATGCCAATAAATTTCTGTTAAGTGTGCCTAATATTTATGCTCTTGATTCGAAAAAGTGATAGTTGACCATATTTGCTTGGATATGGAATTCTGTTTTTGCTATTACGAATCGCTTATTGTGATTTTGTATTGTGCAGAGATTTGTTTTTGTAGACTTAACCACAAGTTTCTACACTGACAGATGAGCTAATTGCGTGTCTTCTTTTCACAGACAGGACAAATATGACCGAAATTTAAGCGAACTGCTAAGTTTGGCTGAAATGGTCTCAAAGCACGGTGGTCGCAATCCATGTCTTCAAACGAAGATAACGTCTCTTCTTTCAGCCGACACTTTGGTAAGCACGTTCGATAAGCACAGACTTATTATCGTCGATTCGTCTACTTTACTGGAGCTCCGTACAGCGATCACGAACCATAAGTAACTTTTAACATAATTGCAGTGCAGCTTAACGAGACGATTCTACAGCGGAGAGACCAGCTGTACGTCAATGGTCGAAAAAGTCGCAGAAGCGATATCCGACGAAAGGAAATCTTGTGACATACAAGGCCTAACCACAGAGGAGAACAACAATCTTCGTCATGCTGTGCGAAGGCTATCCGTTCTCGGTAAGGAAAAGAAAAGTTATTTTCTCTATCAACACTTGTCTGAACCTCTGTTAATAAACATACAAATAAAAAAGACGTGAAGAATAATTAGGAAAATGAACAACACACAATACTAGCTAGAAACCCGGCGTAGCCCGGGTATTTATTTATTCCTGCCATTTTTCAGGTATATATTCATTTGTATAAGGGCTGTATGTCTCTAAAATCTCTTTGGAATACAATAAGTAAAAAAGAAGTAATAGATTAAAACTTGGAACGTGATGGAGCGGTTTTCAACGAATGTTACTGTTTATGTTTGTTTGTATAGCTTATGGGACTTAACTACGGGGTCATCAGTCCCTAAACTTACAAACAACTTATGAACTAATTAAGACTAAGGACGGCACAAAGATCCATGCCCGAGGGGGGATTCGAACCCCCGACCGTAGTGGCCGTGCAGACCGTGACTGGAGCGCCTCAGTCCCCTCGGCCACCGCGGCCGGCGACTGTTTATGTGCTCATATCTCATGAACTACGTGTCGTACTGTGATATAATTTAGAAGGTACACTCAACTATATGCGCGTATACTGCCTGTAAAATTTCCTGCGGCTTCAATTTGTAGTGTAGAAATTATAAATTGTAACTTCATGCCGAAAGCCGTAGTTTTAGTCCATGAACAGCGGAAAGTTACTGTTTATGTGCTCATATCTCATAAACTACGTGTCGGAATGTGATACAATTTAGAAGCTAAATTAACTATATATGTGTATACTGTCCGTAAAATTTCCTGTGTTCAAATTATAAATCGTAACGTCATACCGAGAGCCGTAGTTTTACTCCATAAACAGCGGAAAAGTAGTAAGCGAGAAACTTTTTTCCTTTCATCATTTTACTATAGTTGCCAGCGAGAAAAAGTTTAATAAAGGTTTGAAATTTTGTTTAAAGTTTGTTGCAAGTCGCTAAGTACTGTCATTCTCATACGGTGTATTTCGAAAGTCTCGCCGAATTATATGGCATTTTTTGCGATTTCTATTGGTTATTACTTAATATCTTTTGAACCATGTGCCGTATGTGATTCTTAACCATACAGCAATTGTTACCTCACGGTAAGGAATGTGTGTACTAAATTTGGTTGAAATCGGTGCAATGGTTTAGGAGAAAATGAGCAGCATTGTCGCAAAATGCAGCAGTTTTTCGCGCCTCTCATTGTTTATGGCGTCATATCTCGTGAACTATATATCGTATGTGATTCTTACACTTATGGCGACCGTCCGCGTGGATTGAAGCTTACGTGAACAAAATTTCATGAAGATTGAAACAAAACTATAGATTTTTTTTGCAACACGTACAGACATACGGACACTCTGCTTTATATATTAGATAGATTGTTTGCGAAAAATAATAAATTGTCGGACTTTTATTACACACCTATGACTGAGCGAGGTGGACCAGTTGTAGCACACTGGACTCCTATTCGGGAGGATGGCGGTTCAAACCTGCCTCCGGCCATTCACATTTTGGTTTTCGGCGGGCTTTCCTAAATCTCTCTAGGCAAATTCCTAGGTAGGTCCTTTCAAAAGGCACGGACGATTTACTTCCCTATCCTTACGCAAACAACCCGAGCTTGTATCCCGTCTGTAATGACCATGTTGTCGGAAGAGCTTTAAAACCTATTCTTCCTTCCTTACTTCTTTCAGTTACTTCCCAACATAATTTCCATAAACATTCACACACCTATCATACAGCTTTAGAAGCCTGTAATTCCCTTCTGCGTAAAACGGTACCGACCGTGATTGTAGCCACCATATGGTTGGAACTTAAATAGTGGCAACTATTTATTCACAATCGATACAAAAGCTTGCACCTGTTACTGTTCTTCAAAGTAGTCACCAGCGTTGTGTAGAACCTGTTGCCAGTGATGTGGACGGCGTAGAATCCCGTTAGCAGAACCTGTTCTGTTGATGGTGCGAAAGGAGCGGTCTACTGCCTGTCGAATCTCTGGAACAGTTCTGAAGCGAATGTCACGAAATGGTTCATTCATCTTCGCAATCAAATCAAAGTCACAAGGACTTAATTCCGGGGAGTATGGTGGATGGTAGGGTACTTCCCAGTCCCATCGACCGAACAGAGCAGCCACAGCTTGCACTTTATGCGCCCGCGCATTGTCGTGCAAAATGATAGGCGGTTTGCGCAGAAAGTGTTGCCTCTTGAAGATCTTGATCACACTGCCGTGCTGTACGACCTCTGGCACATTCAATCTTGATTCAACTCCTTTGTTCCTGTTTCGAAAACGTAGTGACACCGCTACGATAGACCGCTCGCTCACAAGTATCTGCGTTTCCCTTGATTGTGCACACGTTGCGGAAGTGGGACGGGCGGGTCCATTTGCTCGGAGGTAAGGTATGTCAACAATGTGTACTATCAGCAACAATAGTAAATTCCTTTGCATAGTGTCTCCACAGCAGTGATGTCACTATTTAAGTTGCAACCCTCGTACTTATATACATATATACTGGTTAAAACAATTACGGGATCAGTTGAGATATCTAGGTTCTAAAGTATTATCATCTGCAGAATGAACTAAAATGGTTTGACGTCTTTGTGTCGATTCTACGGAGCGGAGACAATATCATTACGGCAATGAAGATAGTGGTAATAACAGAAAGTTGATGCAAGGGGGGGGGGGGAGGGGGGGCTCGTGGCGTAATAAATGTGTGAGAAATTCTATAATGTTAGTCTGTACGGAGAACTTTGGAAATACATGTTTTGTAAACAACTTGAAATACAAGTTATTTACCAAAATAATTTTCGTTGCTGATACTTAACCATCTGATGGTCCCTTCCAATGACCTCATATTGTGGGCGTAATATACTTCCTCTTATCTTCATTCTTCGTGCAGAAAGTCTAGGTTTCCATGAAAAGGTGAATGGATATTAATAAATACAGACAACAAATTTTCCAAGTTGTTGACAAAACGTATATTTCCAAAATTCTCTGTACAGACTAACATCATAGAATTTCTCACACATTTATTACGCCAAGAAATCGTTAAAATTGTCTGGTACTGACATTCTATTGCTTTGGTAGCGTCATTTATTTAGTATACAAACAATGGAACTTGTTTAGACCATTTGCCAAAAACGTTACCTTTTCTTACCTACAACTGAAATGAATCATTCCAAAACATTCTTCGTAATTACAAATTATTCATGATTGTTAGTTGTTTCAATTTTAATTTTTGCGTTTTTAACTCAAAATTATGAGATGTACTGTGGTCAACAATATCGTTTACAAATTTCGTGTTAATTATAATATGAATTAGCAATTTTTGGAGAATTTAACATAATTTAAAATATTGCACTTAGTTTTACGTAATGCTTTCATTTTACTGTCAAGTACAAAAAATCAGTGAAAGTTCTCAATTTACTATGTTAATTACAACTGTTCTGAAATTGAATGTGAATCAACATAATACTATTAAGTTATGCGTGATTTTAATTACACCCCTTGTCTAAATTTCATAATAAAAGATCGACTTTGCTCAAAGTTACCTGTCAATTTTGTTATGACTAATATGTGATTAATTACATAATGAACCTTGTTACAACATTATTTTGTACTTACTGTTTCATAATAAATCGGATGACTGTGTCAGTTTTTTGATAAATTTGCATCAAAATGATAATTGTACAATGTATATTTTGCATTGATCGTAATTTTAATCACAACTAAAAACATTTTGATGGCTTAAAATTGGTCTCGCTTGATTAATAAATCATCAAGTAATTAATCACATAAATATTTAACTCAGGATTGTATTTCACCTTTTAAAAGTGCGTTAGAAAGGGAGGAATCTTAGGGTTTAACGTCCTGTCGACAGCGTGGTCATTAGAGACGGATTTTACGCTCGGATGTTTGGGCACAGACAAATATATGTTACTCTGTGGTTTGGGTAAGGATGACGGAAGGAAATCGGTCGTGCCCTTTGAAAGGAACCATCCCGGCATTTGCCTGGATTGATTTATATGCATGGCCGGAGGTGGATTTGAACCACCACCCTTCCGAATACGAGTGCAGTTTGTTACCACTGCGCCACCTCGCTTGGTAGAAGTGTATTAAGGATGTCGTATACAGTAGTGGCGGAAGCAAGGTGTGGGGATAAGGGTGATACATCCCCTCCGAAATTCGAAAAATTTATGATAACACAAAATTTTATGAATTTATAGGAGCATAGTTCAGTAAGAAATGAAAATTTTTTTTTTTTTTTACATAGTACACACGGCGTTGATCCTCCTCCCTCCCCCTTAACGTGTGGCGTAGTTTATGGATGGCCCTTTAGTTCTGGTTGTTTCGCCAGTTCTTCAGATCCCCCCCGAAAAAATCCTCCTGCGTTCACCCCTTCTATAAATAACAGTGCAGTAGAGGTGTCCTACAGGTAAAATGCATTTAAGGTGTCCTATGCATTGTGTATCAAGTAGTACACAAGTGATGAGCTTTTGGGGGTATCGAATTATACAAAACGTCTAGTACTACATACCCTATTACAACTTCTACGTCTAGTAATGAAAGAATGTAGGTGGGCAAACACTGAGGGACACTAGAGCTTAATTACAATTAGCAGGTTCAAATGGATGTAGATTCAAGCAGTTGTACATACTTGAAGAAGTTTGCAGGTAGAAAGCTAATGTGGAGAGTTGTATCCAACCAATCTTCACACTTCTGCATTTTTAAATTTTTCGCTCTCCTCATTTAAAAATTAATATCCCGTATCTTATTAAAGAATTTATTTTCCGCCTTAAAGTTTTTCCTAATTTTTCCCGTCACTGCAGTGATCGTCTATTTTCCTTTCCTCTGTTTCAATTAATAACTTTATAATACCGTTTCTGATATCAATTATCTCTGGTTTATTTAAGTCCCTTTGTAGTTTAGTCCATTCCAAAACCAAACAAATATACTAGCCTCTTCTTCTCAGTTTCCTACATTCTATTTTGCTTTTTATTCTATTTTCGCACTATTCTTCTTAAACTAAGTATGGAAATTATTGATTTCCTCTTTTTTTTGGTGATAGAATTTTCAAAAATATTTTTGTAAGTGCGCCAGATAAAAATTCGTACCAAATATTTTAAAGGATTATTAACCTATGTGAAATTGTGGCTCTTATTGAACGCTTAAAATATTATCTACTTGATTAAACATGAATGTTATGACTTCAACCTGAATGATAATTCCAGGGAAAACAGCTTCATCAAAATCCGTGAGATTGATGGTTGATGCAGAGTATAGTTATGTCAACGGAGGCTGCAGCTTGATGACGCTTGCTATGATGACTGTTTTCAATCAGGTGTCACCAGTGATTGCAAATACGTACCAATGTTATCTTAAGGTAAGTGCTACAATGAATATATTTCATAAATGTTTTTTGAAAATTTCAACGTCTTGAGAGGATAATGAAATGGAATGAAATTTACAGCAAATGTGTACAGGTACAGGATTACAAATGAACGTGTACATGTAGCACCAACTGTATGATTCTGAACGACGTATGATTAAGGTTATTGGGATACAAGGACACGATACTGGTGTGCCCGGTAGAGTGCGGGTGGTGTGATGTGCAGTTACAACAAGGAATGTTGCTAGTCTTTTTTTTTTTTTTTTTTTGGATGGTGGGAAGAGGTTGAGGTGTAAATGTGGAAGCGTGTGGGTAATGTGGAAACGTGTAGTCTCTGGCCTACAGAGTGCTGCACTGTAGCACAGTTTTTAGCCAGAAATGTTGAAGTTGTTCCTATTTGTCACAGCAGACGGTTAGCACTGAAATGAGCAACAGATGCCGTGACAGTGATGCAATTGACGTTCTTACATTTTCTAAACTTTTTACGAGGTACGTTTTTGATTCGTTATTTAGGTCAGATATCTTATACAGGCAGGGGAGTAGAAGATTTTAACAGCCCTCTTTGTCGAGGCGGATTAACCGTGCGCACTGGGGCCGTTCGCCATCGAGGGTTCGAGTCCCCCCTCGAGCATGGGTGTTAGTGTTGTCCTTAGCTTAAGTAGTTTGTAAGCTACAGACTAATAACCAAGCAGCTGAGTCGGATAGATTTACAAACATTTGAACAGTCCTCTTTCACCCTTAAGTGGATTGTTGCTCAATGTAAGTAAAAATGGCCATTCGGTATGTAAAGTGGAAGCATACATACGGTTGCATTGTGGAAACGTTTCCAAAGACGAAGCAAATACTCCAGAATTCCTATCAAGAACAGCTTCCACCATGCATAATTTGGAAGTAAATATCCCTGGAGTATTAAAACAACTTAAATCAATAACAAAAGTAAGTCTCTCAGGCCTGACTGTATACCAATTGGAGTATATTGATGCAGTAGCCCCATACCTACCTATAATATACAACTACTCGCTTAGCGAACGTTGCGCACAGTACCCAAAGAGTGGAAAGTTACACAGTTCACTCCAATATTCAAGAGAGGCAATAGGAGAGACCTGCAAAATTACAGGCGTATATTAGACGTCGGTTTGCAGTAGGATGTTAGAACATATACTTTCCTCAAATATTATGAACTACCTCGAAGAGAACGACCTATTGCCCCATAGTCAACACGGATTTAGAAAGTATCGTTCTTATGAAACACAGCTAGCTCTTTACTCGCATGATGGGATGAATACTATCGATAAGAGATGTCAAATATATTCTGTATTTCTAGATTTCCGAAAGCCAGTCGACACTGTACATCACAAGCGTCTTCTAATCAAATTGCGTGCTTATGGAATATCGCCACAGTTGTGCGATTGGATTCGTGATTCCCTGTCAGAAAGGACACGGTACGTTGTAATTGACGGTAAGTCCTCGAGTAGAACAGAAGTGATATCTGGCGTTCCCCAGGGAAGTTTTATAGGGCCCCTACCCTTTCTTATTTTTAGAAACGTTTTAGGAAACAATCTGAGTAGCTCTCTTAGACTGTTCACGGATGATGCTGTCATTTATCGGTTAGTAAAGTTACCAGAAGATCAAAGCAACTGCAAAATCTTTTAGATAAGATATCTGCATGGTGCAAAAATTGGCAATTGACCCTTAATAATGATAAGCGCGAGGTCATCCATATGACAAAAAAAAAAAAAAAAAAAAAAAAAAAAAAAAAAAAAAAAAAGAGAATAACAAAAATTATCCGATAAATTACACGATAAATCAGTCAAACCTACAGGCCGTCAATTCTATTAAATACCTAGGAGTAACAATTACGAACAACTTAAATTGGAAAGAACACATAGAAAATATTGTAGGGAAGGCGAACTAAATTTTGGAGTATTACTGCGCTATGGGATCCAAAAATTCATATGTTCAAATGTTTGTTAAGCTTAAGGGGCTTAACTGCGGGGTCATCAGTCCCTGAACTTACAAACTACTTATGAGCTACCTTATACTAAAGACGACACGAATATCCATGCCCGAGGGGGCATTCGAACCCCCGACCGTAGCGGCCATGCAGACCGTGACTGGAGCGCCGCAGATTTATGGAATCCACACCAGGTGGGACTGACGGGCGATTTAGTGAAAATTCAGAGAAGGGCAGCTCGTTTCGTATTATCCCGATATAGGGGAGAGAGCGTCACGGAAATGATGCACAAGTTGGGTGGAAATCATTAAAAGAAATGCGTTATTTGTTGCGGTGAGATCTATTTTCTAAATTCCTTTCACCAACTTTCTCTTCAGAATGAGAACATGTATTATTAGCACCCTCCTACACAGGAAGCCGGCCGCGCTGGCCGAGTGGTCTGCGGCACGCCAGTCACCTTCTGCACGGCCACTACAGTCGGGGGTTCCATCCCCCCCTCAGGCATGGATATTTGTGCCGTCTTTAGTATTAGCTAGTTCATAAGAAGTTTGCAAATTTATGGACTAACGACCCTGCAGTTAAGTCACATAAGCTCTACAAATATTTTAACATTTTTTTAACCTACATAGGGAGACATCACCTTCATAATAAAATAAATCAGATCGAAAACAGAAAGATTTGGATGTTTCTTTTTCCCGCGAGCTATTAGAGAGTGGACCCAGAGAGAAATATCATAAAAGTGTTTTGGTGAACTCTCTGCCGTGCACTTCAATGTGATTTGTAGAGTAACCATGTAGATGTAGCCCCAACGAGCAAGCAGAAGTGGTGCAACACGACTTGGGATGGACTCGACTGATATCTGATGTAGTGCTGGAGGGAACTAACACCATGCATCCTGCAGGGCTGTCCATGGAACCGCAAGAGTACGAGTGGATGGAGATCTCTTCTGGACAGCACGTCGCAAGACATCACAGATGGGCTCAATAATGTTCATGTCTGGAGAGTTTTGGTGGCCAGCGGAGGTGTTCAAACAGAAAAGAGTGTTCCTGGGGTGACCGAGGGGACTGAGGCGCTTCAGTCACGGTCTGCACGGCCACTACGGTCGGGGGTTCGAATCCCCCCTCGGGCATGGATATTTGTGCCGTCCTTAGTTGTAGCTAGTTCATAAGTAGTTTGTAAGTTTAGGGACTGATGACCCCGTAGTTAAGTCCCATAAGCTTTACAAACATTTGAACATTTGTTCCTGGGGGCACTCTGTAGCAATTATGGACATGTGGGGTGTCACATTGCCCTTCTGGAATTGCCCAAGTCTGTCAGAACGCACAATGGACGTGAATGGATGCAGGTGATCACCCAGGATGCGAATGTACGTGTCACCATTCAGAGTCGTATCTTGGAGTATCAGGGGTCCCGTATCACTTCTACTACACATGCCCCACACCATTATACAACTTCCATCAGCTTGAAAGTTGTCGGGCCCGGTGGTCTTGGTGCCGGGCGCAGTGGCTCAGTGCGCCCGGTCAGGGGGCTAAACGCCCTATGTAATAAAAAAGCTGAGCCAACCCTTGAGCGAACAACCCCGAACAAACTTAACGAACGACCGCGAACCATAGATCTACCAGTTGAAGAGGAAAAAAAAAGTAAAGCGCCCGACTGAAAACGATAGGTCGCAGGTTCGACACCCGGTCGGACCTCGGATTTTTTCAGTCTGAACTTTAACCCATCCTTCACCTCTTAACGATGTGAGGAAACGTCACGTGGTTCGGTTTCCACGTTGAGCTGTAGTTCCCCTTTGCCCGGTTGGATAACAGGGTTAGGCTAGGGACACGCAAGTCGCCAAAGTGGCATCCAATTGAAAGACTTCCACCAGGCCAATGAGCCACACGATATTATTATTATCAGCTTGAAAAATTTCCTGCTGACATGCATTGTCCATGTTCAAATGTTCAAATGTTTGTATAGCTTATGGGACTTAACTACGGGGTCATCAGTCCCTAAACTTACAAACCAGTTATAAACTAACTAAGACTACGGACGGCACAAATATCCATGCCCGAGGGGGGATTCGAACCCCCGACCGTAGTGGCCGTGCAGACCGTGACTGGAGCACCTCAGTCCCCTCGGCCACCGCGGCCGGCGGTCCATGAATTCATGAGGTTGTTTCCATACTCATAGACATCCAACCACTTGAAACAATTGGAAACGAGACTTGTCAGACCAGGGAACATGTTTTCAGTCATCAGCAATGCAATATCAGTGTTGACGGGCCCAGGCGAGGCATAAGCTTTGTGTCGTGCAGTCAGAAACGGTACACAATGGGGCTTCGGCTCCCGAAAGCTCATATTGATTAAGTTTTGTTGAATGGTTCACATGCAAACACTTGTTGATGGCCCAGCATTGAGATCCGCAGCAATGTGCGGAAGGGTTGCACTTCTGTCACGCTGAACGATTCTCTAAAGTCGTTGTCGGTTCCGTTCTTGCAGGATCTTTCTCCGGTCGCAGCGTAACACGGATTATATGTTCTACCGGATTCCCGATATTAGCGGTGCACTCGTGAAATGGTCGTACGGGAAAATCCCCAACATATCGCTATCTCGGAGATACTCCGTCCCATCTGTAGTGCGCTGACTATAGCACCATGGTCATACTCGCTAATTGTAGCAGCAGTAACCGACGTACGGCCTGCGCCAGACCACTGTTGTCTTATACATGCATTGCCGACCGCAGCGCCGTTCTCTGAGTAAATGCCTGTCTGCAACTATAACAGGAAAGGTAATTTTGAAAATGTGATACATAGCACAGTGGAGGCAGTCCAAACGATATAAATCGAAGCGGCTCTTATCGAATCGATAGTATCGAACAAGCGAATGTCGTGATGGAAAGTAAGCGGCTAAAAACTGGACCGCCTTTGTAGGTGACACCGACTATAACTTGCAGCTTTCATTCACTTTATGTACAAGGCAAAAGGCCAAACACTTCTTGTGGCATAAATTGAACATCCAGGGCAATGCCGTGTCTTCAGCTAATCTTAACTGTTGCTCGTCATGTCATATATTTTAACTTGGCTCAGCCTCTCATTAAGGAAATGCTTTCTGGAGAATCATATTTTACTGCTGACAGAGTCCAACCCTCGCCCATACGGGGCAGGAGGGATGAAATAACCACAAAGTGGAAAAAATCCTAATTGCGTTCATAAAATTCTAGAACGTTTTTTTTAATTATTAT
The DNA here is from genome assembly GCA_026315105.1 of Locusta migratoria. NCBI lineage: Eukaryota > Metazoa > Arthropoda > Insecta > Orthoptera > Acrididae > Locusta > Locusta migratoria. The sequence continues at coordinate 195,853,120 of CM048751.1, forward strand.
TTTACTTTATGATCGTGACTTTTTTGTCGTTCTGCTGCGGTGAGCTTTCTCTTAGCTGGTCTCCCCCCCTCTCCTTTTCTGTTTAATGTCTTTCCTCTTGTATTCTGTCACCACTTAAATTGGATGTTATTATTGCTGGAATTTCCAGGGGGCGTCTAACGCGGTCTCACAAGAAATCAGAATACTGGAAGAGCTTGGGGCGTGTTTCGCAGCCAAAATCGTCAGAGGTGCTTACCTGGAAAAGGAGAGGCAGCAGCCGTTCCCATTAACCTGCGAGTCATACGAGGCGACGGGAATCAATTACTGCAGGTGAGTACCTACTTCCGTGTTTCAAGAACAGAATTATGGTTTACAGTTATCAAATGACGTTTTAATGCTTTGCGCCCCGGGCCACTAGAAGCTCGGGGCCCTGAGAAACTGCACCATTTGCACACACCTAAGGCCAGCCCTCGCCACACATAAGATCTACGCAGTGTCTTTACTTCAGCAAACCCTTTAAAATATGTCGCATTATATGTAATTTGATGCTATATGAGAACTGCAGCGAATAACGAAAATAAAATCAGCTCTTTATTGGGCGAAGATATCGATAATTATGAAAAAATCAATTTCTATTTCGCCGAGTAGATTTCTTGAAATAGCAGCCCGAACGCCATCTCTCACCGCAGTTCACGCCCTTGTTTCCCTAACGTCATGGTTTTTCGGTTTATATTTATAACGAATAAAGATTTTAGAAAACGCGAGAAAGTCGTTTTTAGGTAACTTTTTACAGAATATATGGTAAAAATTTGAGCCATTTGCTGCGGTTAGTTATTGAGAAATTTATGCTCCACAATTCAAAGGAGGCTAAAAATGATTTTTGTAATTTTGCGTGTAAGTACGGTAAATTTATACCTTTGGATTTCCGAAACGGGTAAATATATTACAAACATCATACTGAATTAAAAATCACAATTTTCAGTGTGTTCCACAAGTTTATTTTAATTCATGAACCGGTTTTCGGCTTATAAGGCCATCTTCAGAATTTACTGTTTATCTCAAAGAAGTTACAATATTTTGATACAGACTTGAAAGATATTCTACTCGTTACACTTATATTCAAAGTACATAACAATTGTCATCCTTGGCTCTACTGTGGTAGTACAATAAAAATGTTCCAATCATTAATAAATATACAGTAGGGGAACCAAGAATAGACCTAATTCTTATTTCGATCATCTTTCTCTAAAATTTTTTAAACAATTAACCATTCCATTGAATAAAATACTCGAGAGCCGGCTTAAAATATTTTAAATAACTTACGTTGTGGGAGGTAATGGATAAGGAATATAAACTATAGCTATAACCTGAACAGCTTTACATATTCATTAACAATTTCAATTTATAAATTATTCACCGAATTTCTTATGAATATTTTGGGAGCAAACCAGAAACAGACTTAAAACTTTAAACTTGTAAGTGAACAAGTGTAACAAAATTCATCAATTAATATTCACAAAAAATAACTTGTTCAAGCAGACTCTTAACTGGTGTATACCTGTATTAAATTTTAATTATTATAAATAAACATGAATATATTATGGGAAATGAATGCAGAGACAAAGAGAGATAATGTAAGTTGTATAAAATTTTTGAAGCTGTCTCTTAGGTAATTTATTCATTGGTATGCTTAATTCTTTAAAATGTTTTACACATAGATTTTCGAGATTAAAATTAAGTTTATCAAATCAAATGTTCAAATGTTTGTAAATCTATCGGACCAAACTGCGTGGTCATCAGTCCGTACCTTACAAACTACTTAAAATAAGGGAAACCAAACTAAGGACAACACATGCACACCTATGCCCTAGGGAGGACTCGAACGTCCGACGCCGAGCAACCGCGCTCTCCGCAGCGAAGTTCCTTAGACCGCTCGGCTACTCCACCGCGGCTAAGTTTATCCCCTTCTGTATATTTATTAATGATTGTTTTACTGGAACATTTTAATTGTACTACCACTGCAGGGCTAATATAAGTGTGCTTGAATATAAGTGTAACAAGTAGACTATCTTTCAAGTCTGTATCAAAACATTGTTACTTCTTTGAGATAAACAGTAAATTCTTGCGGCACCACAATTAAAACGCTTCTATCCTCTTCCAGTCTAAACTATTTATCGTCCATGTTTCACTCCCGAAAAAGGAAACACTCCACACAAATGCCTTCAGAAAAGACATTTCCTAGCACTTAAGTTAATATTCGATGTTAACAAATTTCTCTTTTTGAAAAACGCCATCTTTCCAGTGTACATTCTGCATTTTTTATCATCGGTACTGCGACAGTCGTACGTCATTTTACTGTCCAAGCAACAAAATTCAGCTACTACTTTTATTGTCTTGTTATGTAATCTAATTCCTTGAGCATCGCCTGACTTTCTTAGACTACAATCCATTACCCATGTTCAGTTGCTCTTCCAGGTACTTTATTGTCTCTTACAGGATTACAGTATTATCGGCAAACCGCAAAATGTTTTATTTCTTCACCCTGAGTTAATTCCTCCTCCAAATTTCTACTTGCTTTCCTTCACAACTTGCTCAATATACAGACTTAATAACTTTGGAGAAAGGCTACAACCCTGTATTACTCCGTACCCAACCAATGCTTCCCTTTCCTGCCATTCAACTCGTAACTGCAGTCTAGTTTCTGTACAGGTTGTAAATATCCGTTCCCTATATTTTACCCCAGATGACTTCAGAATTTTAAGCAGTGTATTCCAATCAACAATGTCTAAAACTTTCTCCAAATCTACAAAAGTTAGAAATGTAGGTCTACCTTTCCTTAACCTGTTTTCTAAGATCAGTCGTGAGTATTGCCTCGCGTCTTCCAACACTTCTCCTAAATCCGAAACTGATCTTCCACGAGTCTTGACGTCTGAGGGTATTTCTCTTGTATCGTACATCTTGCTCGCCAGGTGAAATAGTTTTGTAATTGGTGGCTCTTCCAGAGACTTCAGTAGCTCTGAGGGAATGTCGTCTTCTTCAAGGGGCTTGTCTCGACCTAAGTCTTCCAGTGTCCTGTCAAATTCTTCTTAAAGTTTAGTACCCCTATCTGATCATCTACTTCCTCTTCCCTTTCTACAATAGTGTATCGATGTTCATTTCCTTTGTAGAACCCCTCTATAATTCTTTCCACATTTCAGCTTTCCTTTCCTCGTCTAGAACTGGTTCTACATCTGAGTTCTTGATATATATATGGAGCTGCTTTTTGTCTCCAAATGTCTCTTATTTTCCGGGAGGCGGTATCTATCTTTCCCCTAGATATATATTCTTCAACAGACTTGCATTTGTCCTCTAGCCACTCCTGTTCAGCCATTTTGAACGTTCTGTAAATCTTATTTTTTACTCATCCATGTTACCTGCTTCATTCACTGCATTTTTATATTTACGTGTATATGTTCCACATCTCCTTTTTAACTAGTGGGCCGATTTCAGCCAAGCTTTTAACGACAGGAAACAATCGCTATTGGGGTAAAAACCACCTACGATACATAGTTCATGACAAATGACGCAGAAAAACAATGACAGTAACAAAAAAACTGTCTTATCTTGCGACGCGTGAATAACGAGAGTATTCATTCACTACTTTAGACTGAAAGTACATAGCGACTTCCTACAAACTTAACACATAATTTCAAACCTTTAGGAAACTCTCGCTATCAACCCCAACAAAATAATAAAAGGAAACCAAGTACATCGCTATTATTTTTCCGCTTTTCATGTAGTAAAACTACGGCATTCGAATGATATTACAACTTATTACTTCTACACTATTAATTGTATTAGCGAAATATTTTATACAGAGTATACACACATACAACTAAGGGTACCTTTGAAACTGTATCATAGTACCACTTATGATTCATGATATCCGAGGTCGTAAAAAATTAGGTTCATGACAAACCGCCCTTTCACGCATGATGCTTCAATTTATTATGTCTTTGCTACTAACTCTATTCATGAGATATTTTGCAGACAGTATGCACATATACTACGTACCGTGCCTAATAAATTATATCATAGTATGCCACGTAGGAGATACTACGTCGAAAACAATGCATCATGCATAGAGTTATAATTTATCAAGTCTTTATTACCAACTTCATTCCAACATATTTCGCACACAGTTTCCACTCTACGAACCTGTAAAATTGTGTTATTGTAGAACAGATGCATCAAGCGATATGACGTCATATGGATAGAGCTGTATGAAAACGAATCTGAAATGGATAGAGAATAGGGTAGAAGCGAGGGAGAAACAGAGGCGGATTGACATAAGAAATGAATCAATACATAAAGACGGTAAAATGTCTAGTTGTAAATAAATGAAACAATGAACGTGTAATATTATTTATAGTGAGGCATCTTTTACAAACGATAAATAATTTACATATCGAAACAACAACAGAGGTTTTGGAAAGCTGGCTTCACCACGCCTCTACGATAGAGATAAAAAAGAAAAGAATTGAAAGACACCCTCGGGCCTCGAAACCTAATACCGTTGGGGTCGAAAAAGTAAGAGTTCGTTGAGGGGGCCGATAGGAAAGGACACAGCAGAAGTCTGACACAAGTAAGTGGAAACAATGCCGGACTTAGCTAAGGGCCCATGTAGTTGCCACCCACATACCCACAAGACAGGGGCCCCCTGGGGGACTACTCTTTGTCTGGTATCTCACCAACTGACCTGTCTGGCATGGGTGACCCTACTGGAAGCACAGCTGCCGCCAGCATAGCTCAGTGGATCACTGAGACACGCAAACCTCACCACCAACGGTGAGGTGGTGGTCCTTGATGAGTTCATGAACAACATGATTTATGAAATCGAAAAGGCAAATACAATATCAGACAGCAGGAAAATGTTCCAGACTTTAAAACATGTGAGGAATGGTCACAGAAACGAAGCTTCATTTATAAATGTTAAGGATGGAAATATGCTAACAGACAAGGAAAATATTCTGAGTAGATGGAGGTAATATTTTGAAGAGTAATTAAATGCTGAAGATCCAGAGAGCGTCATTCCACCCGATAGTAATACAGAAGGTGAAGGAAAAGGCGCAAACATTAAAGTGACTCAACAAGATGTAGGAACAGCAGCGAGGAAAGTAATGTATAATAAGGCACCAGGAGAAGATAGGATAACGGCAGAGACGTTGAAGGCAGGGGGAACAACGCTTCAGAAAGAGCTATACAATCTCATGTAAGAAATATGGGAAAAGGAGGAAATCCCAGAAGACTGGAATTCAGCTGTCATTATCCCACTGCATAAAAAGAGCAGTAATAGGAATTGTAACAACTACAGAGGTATTTCTCTCCTAAGTGTACCTTATATAGTTCTTTCTTTAGTAACACTTGAAAAACTTAAACCATTTGCGAAAGATATTGTAGGAGAGCGTCAGGCAGGCTTCTAGGAATGACGATATACCATCGATCAAATTTTCACCATGAGGCAAATCTGGGAAAAATGCTGGGAATTCAACTATCGCTTTCTGGTCACTTCCGTGGACTTCTCAAAGGCTTATGAAAGTATCCACAGATTAAGTATGTACAACATCCTGAGAGAGCTTGGCATACCAACGAAGTTAATAAATATGGTCAAGATGTGCACAGCGCAGACAAAAGCCAAAGTTTAATACCAGGGGGAGCTGTCCAAGGAATTCTATATCAGCACAGGCGTGTGACAAGGTGACACTATTTCACCACTGCTATTTAATCTGGTCCTAGAGAATGTAATCCGAGAAATGAAAAGAGAAAACAAAGGGGTGGAGGTAAATAGAGGACAGATTTATTGCGTTATGCAGACGACATCGCAGTTCTAGCAGAATAAAGAGGCAGAGATGGCAGGAACTGTAGAGAACCTAGTGCAAAATGCAAATAAAATTGGGTTACGGATCAATGCAGAAAAGACTGACGTAACGGAGGTATCCAGAGAACCCGCTAATGACATCCCACTACAGGTAGGGATATGGAAATTTGATAAAGTGGAAAATTTTAAATACCTTGGCAGATGATTCAAGAGGCAAAGTAATTTAAAACAGGAAATTACCCAACGTATTGTAAATGGGTCTAAAACTTACTTCAGTCGTAAGCAAATAATGTCATCCAAAGCCGGCCGCGGTGGCCGAGGGGACTGAGGCGCTCCAGTCACGGTCTGCGCGACCACTACGGTCGGGGGTTCGAATCCCCCCTCGGGCATGGATATTTGTGCCGTCCTAGTTCGTAAGTAGTTCATAAGTAGTTTGTAAGTTTAGGGACTGATGACCCCATAGTTAAGTCCCATAGACTATACAAACATTTGAACATTTGTCATCCAAGAATCTGTCACTTAACACCGAACTTAAATCATATAATGCCGTGATAGTGCCATTATTGTTGTGTGGGACAGAAACCCTACGCACCACAAGGAAGAAAGAAGAAAATTTGTTGGTCTTCGAAAAAAAGATTATGAGAAGGATCTTTGGGCCTGTCCAGAAAGGGAACTCATGAAGAAGTAGAAAAACCAAGAATTCTATGAACTGATGAGGCAACCAAAATCGTTCAAAAACTGGAAGCGAGGAGAATAAGCTCGGCAGGCCACATTGCTAGGAGACCAGAAACCTCTCGAGCAAAACCCATACTTACGGGAAGACCTGATGGTACCCGTCCAATAGGAAGACCCAGAAAGCGATGGGTTGATGAGCTAAAGAAAGACTAATATAAATCGCAATTTGCGATCAGTTATGGCTTCACTGCACTAGGTTTAGATGGAATACCAAAGTGCGGCGAATGAAAATTTGTATCCGGCCGGGATTCGAACCTGTGATGTCCTGCTGACTAGGCAGACGCGTTGACCACTCCGCCACCGAGGACACAGTGACCAGCCCCACTGCAGAGGACTCTTCCCTGCACGTCTCCCGCCACACTCAAATCTCCATTCGCCACGCTCTCTCTTTCCTATTACCACAGCCGATAATAGGAAAGAGACAGCGTGGCGAATGGAGATTTAGGTGTGGCGGGAGACGTGCAGGAAAGAGTCCTCTGCAGTTGGGCTGGTCACTGTGTCCTCGGTGGCTACCTGGTAAGCAAGAGATCCCGGGTTCGAATCCCGGCCGGACACGAATTTTCATTTGCCGCACCTTGGTATTCCATCTAAACCTAGTACAGTGAAGCCATAAATGATCGCCAATTGCAATTTATATCATTCGTTGAACGCTGTAACGTCGTCAATAATACATAATTCTAAAGAAACCTTTGTGAGCTAGGAATCCGTGACAACTGGATCCAAAGTGCACAAGGTCGTCATCTATGGAGGAGCATTGTGAGGTCCGCGCATGATCTACAGGGTCCTCGATCACCGATTTGCCGATGATGATAACAATAACAGAAGTAATCACTCATACGTTGGACGTTTTCAATCAATGAAACAGTAACGAAATCGAGGTATGTTGCTCACAGTTTTACACACCTATTCCGTAAAAATATTAATTTTTACCTCACACTTATCGACTTCTTTAGTTTCTTCCTTTGGGCCTCTATATCAGTCGTGTAAGACCGCAAAGTACTTTAAATATCGGGAAATTCATAAAGGAACAATAAAAAAATTTTTTTTAAAAAGAATAAGATATTGAATTACAAAATGTCACAATCAAAATTATGAGGAAAACAGTATTATTAGTAAGAAACATTCAGTGTAAGAATTCGAGTGTTTTCGCAAATCTTTCAAGAAAGGAATAAGAATCTTAGTGCAATCATTTCTGAGATTACAAATGCTACGTGAGAATTTTTGCGTCTATTTTAATTATATTAAATGTAAGTTTATTGACTATTTTGATTTACAATGATGATTAACTTTGAATAGAACAACTGCTTATCTCACAGTTTTTACTGAGACTAATTTATTCAGTGTGAAGTCCTGTGGCAGAACTTCGTCTATTGTGTATGTAAAAGATGACAGCAATCAGTCAGCATATTTCCTTCATCGCGGCAGATCTAGATTTCGATCGCTGTGTGGCCATTAGCAATGCAAAAATGAAGCTTTGATAATGGTCACACTGTACTAAATTCTAGATGAGCTACAATGAAGTATACATGTGCAAGTGACTGGTGCCATCTTCGACATACACAAAGGATAAAGTTCCGTCCCCAGGACACCACACTGAATAAAGAAAAGTCTCAGTAGAAAAATTTGAAAACATTCGCTTAGAACAAAGATTTCATTATGGAATCAAACTCGGTTATCTTTTGTGTTTGCAGAGTGCTGGATCAGGTCCTGGACTACGTTGTTAAGAACCGAAACAGACGCAGCTTTTTCGTGATTGCGACCCACAACGAGAGTGCCATCCACCACGCCGTGGAGAAGCTGAGGCAGCTCGGAGTACAACCTGACGAGGACGACATCGCATTCGCTCAGATCTACGGGATGGCAGAACAGATATCCATCCCGCTAGGTAAACCCATCTGTCGTAATGTTCCGCCACACCACACCCGTCCTTTCAATGACACATGGGTGCGTCGGACATACGAATACAGGGCTATAATAGGGTAACCAGACGTCTCGTACTTCACGGGATCGTCCCTTATCCGATTTACCTATTGTCCTGACAAAGTAAATACGGGACGTATGTGTTGTCGTTGTTGTTGTTGTGGTCTTCAGTCCGGAGGTTTGATACAGCTCTCCACAATACCCTATTCTGAGCTAGCCTCTTCATCTCCACATCTCCTACCAATCTATCCCTTCTTTTAGTCAAGGTATGCCAGAAATTTCTTTTCTCCCCAATTCTGTTCAGTACCTCCTCATTAGTTACGCGATCCACCCACCTAATCTTCAGCATTCTTCTGTAGCACCATATTTCAAAAGCCTCAATCCTCTTCCTGTCCGCACTGTTTATCGTCCATGTCTCACTCCCATACAAGGCAACAATCCATACAAATGCCTTCAGAAAGGACTTTCTTAGGCTTAAATCAATATTCGATATTAACAAATTTTTCTTTTTCAAGAACGCTTTTCTACCCATTGCCATTCTGCATTTTATATCCTCTGTACTGCGACCATCATTTGTTATTTTACTGCCCAAGTAACAAAACTCATCTACCTCCTCTATTGCTTCGTTTCCCAATCTAATTCCTTCAGCATCACCTGATTTTCTTACACTGCACTCCATTGCCCTAGTTTTGCTCTTGTTAATGTTCATCTTATATGCTCCTTTCAGCACACTGCCCATTCCGTTCAATTGCTCTTCCAGGTCCTTTGCTGTATCTGACAGGATTACTATGTCGTCGGCAAAACGCAATGTTTTTAATTCTTCACCAAATTTCTCCTTGCTTTCCTTTATGGCTTGCCCAATGAACAAATTGAATAACAATGGAGAAAGACTACAACCGTGTCTTACTCCCTTTCCAACCACTGCATCCCTTTCATGCCCTTCAACTCTGACAACCGCTGTCTGGTTTTTGTACAAGTTGTAAATAACCTTGCGCTCCCTATATTTTACTCCTGCTTGCTTCAGAACTTGAACCGAAACAGGAAAAACGGGACGTATATTGTCAAAAAAATATTCAAATGTTTGTTAAACTTATGGACTTAACTGCAGGGTCATCAGTCCCTAAACTTACAAACCACTTATGAACTAACTTATACTAAAGACAGCACAAACATTCATGCCCGAGGGGGGATTCGAACCCCCGGCGGGGAACGGCCTCGCGCTCGGCCACTCCGCCGCGGCAAGTATATTGTCCCTTTTTTACTCACCGTCACAAATATTGAGAAATAACATGGTTTTAAGTAATGTATAGCGTAACCGCATGGAGAACATAAGAAAGCCGCGGTGGAGTAGCCGAGCGGTCTAAAGCGACTCGCTGCGGAGCGTGTGGTTGCTCGCCGTGGAGGTTCGAGTCCTCCCTGGGGCATGGGTGTGTGTGTTGTCCTTGGGTTAGTTTACCTAGGTTTAAATAGTTTGTAAGCTACGGACTGATGACCACGCAGTTTGGTCCGATAGATTTACAAACATTTGAATGAACGATACAGAATGTAGGCTTTATTTCAAAGTGAAGGAGATACGATTTTTGAAGTTCTTTGATTGGTACTAATGTTAATCCTTCCACATGGCATGTTCAGTGTTCCAACTGTAAAAATTCATAAATTGAGCCTCACGGGAGTAGAAGAGCGGTCTGGAGCGCCACGTTGCGGATCGTGCGGCGTCCCGCTTCAGAGGTTCGAATCCTCCCTCGGGTATGGATGTTTGTGTCGTTTTTAGTGTAGTTAAAGGCATTTTACGCCACTGGAGAACGATCAACAGTTTATATAAACACTTCAGTCAGCCAAGATCAGTAAAAATTTATTATCGTCCCTTAACCGGTTTCGCCGAGCTCAGTCACTATCTTCAGAAAGTCCAGTACAATCACTTATATTAGTGTCATGTGTAAAAATATAAACATAACCATCTAACACACGTAAACATCTTGAAAAACTTTAAGAAGATGTTTACGTGTGTTAGAAGGTTATGTTTCTATTTTTACATATGACACTAAGTGCTTGTACTGGACTTTCTGAAGATGGTGACTGAGCACACCGAAACCGGTTAAGGGACGAAAATAAATTTTTAGCGATCTTGGCTGAATGACGTGTTCTTAGTAGAAGTTAATTCATAAGTAGTTTGTTAGTTTAGGTACTGATGAGCCAGCAGTTAAGTTCCATAAGCTTTACAAACATTTCCTAAATTGAGGGTTCTAGTGAGAGAGGGAGCTATGCCACTTTGAGGAGCAATGGAGATAAATTGAGTTTTCCCAAAGCGTTGCACTATAGCATTATATATGTGTCCCTTTTTCGTCTTAACGTATTGTTATGTAAATTATGCAACAGGAAAAATATTAATTTCAATGTAAATAGCAATGGTTACGGCCTTATAAGCTTAATTAGTACAACAATACTACAAAAACACAAATTTTATACACATATTAAGAAGTTTTATCGTGGCTGAAATACTGTTACCCAACTGCAAATCAACCGGCTTACATACCAACTACCAACAACTATATACAACTTCACATCTCTTCTGGAGTAATCTCACTGTCCACTACTTCTGTGGATTTCATTTTTTCATGAAAATTTGAATATGTGGCATAAGTGACATGAGATCTTTTACCTTCAAGGCTGATTGATGTAGATCTTCTGTGTAGACAGAGCAGTGGTATTTCCTCAAGTTGAGCAGCAACTTTATTTTGTTCCTTAAAATGCTGCAACCCACAAGAAGGATGTGTCGCAGTGGTGAGAAGTACCCCTACAAACCGCGCAGTGCTGGCGTGTACACCTCATTTTGCGACTTATTTACTGATGCACCAATGTATATAATTTTATTTTCATATTATCAGAGATTGTTAATTTTAGAAAATAATGCAGAACTGTCATCTTGCTTCAATACAGGGGCAAGGTGACATTGATTACGGGGATGATAAGGATAATAAGGATGATCAACCACAGGGTCTTTCCTGTTTTTGGAGCGACGACCTGGTATCTTCTTGAAGATGAATATAGAAGCAGCTATTAAAAATGTTCAGATGTTTGTAAATCTATCGGACTCAACTGTGTGGTTATTAGTCCGTAGCTTACGAACTACTTAAACTAACCTAAGGACAAAAAAAAAAAAAAAAAAAAAAAAAAAAAAAATTACACACAACTGCGCGTGCGCATGCACACACATCCATGCCCGAGATGGGATTCGAAGCACTGCGCCCCAGTGTGCATGGCTAATTCGCCGTGGCGCAGCTATTACAGTTTTGAACAATATGTTTTTCGGTTAACCCTGATCAACCAACCTACGACACTTCTGTGTTGGTACGTCTGCAAGTGAAATAGGGGGCAACATCGGTAAGTGGCATAGCTCCTCCTCTCACTCAAAATGATCACAGAGGCACATTCAAGAACTTACAACAACTGATCTAGAAATAGCGGGAGCTATCCAAATCAAAAAATGTTCAAATGTTTGTTAAGCTTATGGGACTTAACTACGGGGTCATCAGTCCCTAAACTTACAAACTACTTATGAACTACTTACGGACTAGGACGGCACAAATATCCATGCCCGAGGGGGGATTCGAACCCCCGACAGTAGTGGCCGTGCTGACCGTGACTGGAGCGCCTCAGTCACCTCGGCCACCGCGGCCGGCGGGAGCTATCCCACATGGGTCTGGTTCACAGGGTAGACGCAAGGTGGCATGAGCATACTGAAAATGACCAACGCTCAATTTTTTATGTTACGTGGCATAGCCCCATCTCTCACTAGATCCTTCAACTGACAAGTAGGGGAGACAAGGACAAGTTGACGATGTTAACGATTTAACATGTTCCATTAATTCATTTCTTGAAGTAAGTGTTTGTTCATTGCAAATATTGTTAGACTAGTCTTTTATTGTTGTTGTTGTTATGGTCTTCAGTCCGGAGACTGGTTTGATGCAGCTCTCCACCCTACTCTATCCTGAGCAAGCCTTTTCATACCCTCATAAGAACGGCAACCCACATCCACTTGAATCTGCTTACTATACGCATCTCTTGGTCTCCCTCTGCGATTTTTAACCCACACACTTCCCTCCAATGCTAAATTTACGATTCCCCGATGTCTAAGAATGTGTCCTACCAAGCGATCCCTTCTTTTAGTCAGGGTATGCCAAAAATTCCTTTTCTCACCAATTCTGTTCAGTACCTCTTCATTAGTTATGCGATCTACCCACCTAATCTTCAGCATTCTTCTGTAGCACCACATTTCAAAAGCCTCTATTCTCTTCCTGTCCGCACTGCTTATCGTCCATGTTTCACTCCCGTACAAGGCAACACTCCACACAAATGCCTTCAGAAAAGACTTCCTTACACTTAAATTAATATTCGATGTTAGCAAATTTCTCTTTTTCAAAAATGCTTTTCTTCCCATTGCCATTCTGCTTTTATTGTAATTTTGTTAATTAAAAATGGTGAGTCAGTAAATAAGTCACAAACGGAGGTAGACACGCCATCACTGCGTTTACAAGCCTGAAAATTACTTTACTTTTCAGATGGCTTCACCTGTAAATTTAAACACTCATCCATCGTTCGAGAAGGCTTTAGCTTGGAATTTTTGTGGCAGCGTTTGCATCCTAAAAGTGACGCTCTTGAGCTGTAACTTTATTTGGTTCCTTGCAGTGTTCACAACCTTACGATAATTATCGTACATGTACGATAATTTCGTGCCTGCGTACGATGTACGATATAATGTTACTATCATACGCAGATGTACGATAATTTCGAACGTAATAAAATTAACAATACATTGTCTCTTCAAAAAATTTTCTCGCAGCCCTACTGGTAAATTACTATCGTAATTAAACTTGTCGCTTTAATCATCTCAGTAGATATGAACGGCTACTTTCGTAATACAGCTCGTCGATTTAATAATCTCAGTGACTGTGAGCGTCTACCGATCGGTGAACGACAATGTAGTGCCGTTGTCGGGATAAATAATTTGATTGTTGAAGTTAGCTCTTTATATATTTGCGTTACAATGCTCTTGGTTAAGTTAAAGTGCTTGAAGCGTGCTTAGTGGTGTTGAAGTTTCACGCATTCCCTTAAACAAAGCGGCATTCTGACACAAGAAATTTTAACTGGACGAGTGATTGCTTTTGGCTTGAGGAGTGAGTATATCTCTCAAATACGTTAGTTCTTCGGCTGCGTATTATATATTTTCTCTCATTTATTGTAGCAGATAATAAGGAAAGGGATCAGGTGCTATAATTTATTTGTCGTTACGTGCAAGGAAACACGTGAGCGGAAATGATGACAATCCACAATGTGCGTGCGACTTGTCCGCCTAACGTGTCGCGCACTGATCAGGTGCTAAGGTTTAGATCGTGTTATATTTATACCGAACTAACACCGATTCATGAACACGGGTTTCCCAGACGATCGTCTACAAATGCATAAGTACTTCCTAGCAAGGAATACGACACTTAGTTCCGTTACGGAATATTGCGTCCCAATTGTTAGATCGGTGGCATTGGCAGCAATCGGAGGAAGGAGAAAGTAAACGTAGTCTTTCCGATGAAGGCGATATCTAACGGAATTTAACCAGGAGCAGTCGCACAATTTTTCCTGGAACGGTTTTATACGTCATGCATAAAACAATTTTTTTTTTTTTTAAACCGCTCTTCATTCGGAAAAAGTAATATATTTTGCAAGAGACAGACTACAGTACGGTATAAGGTATACAAAATCAGATTTGCTAGTAAATATTATGTATTATTGTCATTTTGCAGGTAAGTACAATAATTTTGGTTAAATCCGGTGCATATACGATAATTTTACGGCCCGAGTACGATAGTTGCCTCGTTTCAGGTTGTGAACACTGGTTCCTTAAACTGCTGCAACCCACGAGACGGATGTGTCGCAGTGGTAGAGAAATACCCCTACACAGCACGCAGATTATCTGAGAGTGTTAACTCTAGAAAGTAATGCAGAACTGTCAATACTGGGGCAAGATGACTTTGACTACGGGCCAAAATAACAATACAGCTGCAATACATTTTTATGTTACAAATATTAATACATAATTGTACATACATTAACAGAAGTCACATACAACTTCCAGAATGAAACTTCCGTTCTGCAGCAGAGTGTGCACTGATATGAAACTTCCTAACAGATTAAAATTGTGTTCCAGAACAGGGATTTGAACCTGGGACATTTGCTCGCGAAAGGCAAAGGTCCCAGGTTCGAATCTCGGTTCCGTACACAATTTTAATCTGCCAGGAAGTTTCACGTGCAAATTTCTCTCCTTCGCAATTTGAACAGTCTTTGTGCAACCATCTAAAGCACTTGCAACACTATACCCAGTCTTCTGATTAAGGGTCTTCATAGACCTCATAATATTTACGATACTGAACTTCCTTCGGAAGCATTGGTTGGTGTTGTAGCAACACTGATTTTTTTCCCCTTTAAATCAGAAGAGGCATACATTAGTTTCTACGTAAAACTTCTATTTCTTCATCCCCAGCTTGTCGTCTGGGTTGCTTTAGAAGTTCTTGTTTCACCTTCTACGCTTATTTTTGCTCTAAACCATGTCTCAACTATCTATCACAGCCTCACAGGCGTGCTTGTTAAAACATTTGCACATTGTGAGTTTTACACTGCCTCGTGTTTGCTTTTTCTTTTGGCAATCGTTTAAAGTCCAAAATACTTATGGATAATTTTTGTTTATCCGGATGGGCGCTTCTTGAAGGTCCTTCTTCGTCATACAACTTTTCTGATGACTGTACATTAGATTGTTCACTCGGATTTTCATGTTCAGTAGGACTGGGGGTTAGAGGTGCCCTATTTGCGTCATTGGAATTTCTGGGGGGGGGGGGGGGGGGGGATGAGAATTAGTACCTATGGCCAGCCTGGGGGGAGGCTTTATAAAACGATTTACAAAAATTAAATGAAAGATATTTAATTTCAAATATTAAATGGCAAAACAGGGGGACATTGGCTAAGGAGGGAGGCCTGCCGGCCGCGGTGGCCGAGGGGACTGAGGCGCTCCAGTCACGGTCTGCACGGCCACTACGGTCGGGGGTTCGAATCCCCCCTCGGGCATGGATATTTGTGCCGTCCTTAGTTGCAGGTAGTTCATAAGTAGTTTGTAAGTTTAGGGACTGATGACCCCGTAGTTAAGTTCCTTAAGCTTAACAAACATTTGAACATTTTTTTTAAGGGAGATCTCCTCTGCAGCGGCTGTAGCAAGAGCATGGTCTGTGATGCGAATGCGCACACACACACACACACACACACACACACACACACACACACACACGAATATATGTGCCTATGGAACAAACAGTAAGTTCTTCGGATGGCGATGTAGTGTTGCTTCAGGGATATTGTAAATCTTTGCTGCACACAAGAAGGTCTTTTTTTCCTTCTTTGACAATTATTATGGCAGCAGCCAAAGCATTCGGTCCCACTCTCGTCTGGTTGACTATTTTTAATAAGTTCTCACTATATCTGGATCACAAAGTGTCATAAATTACTGAAATAGTGCACTTTCGATGTGTTATGAGATATTATGTGAGCCACAAAAACTGAAATAGACACATCAAAATTACAAGGTCGTCAACTTCTCCCTGCGAACTTGCTCCGAACGACAATGTTAGCAACTTGCCATTTTTGCGGCAGTTTAAAAAAGAAAGAGATTCAAATACACAGTCTTTATGAAAAGATTATTTACGTTACTCATGTATGACGAAGTATAAAACATTATCTTACTTGTTAGTCTGCGAAATCTTAATTCATAAACGTAAAAAATTATATCACGTTACAGATAATTCTCCATCAGAGTATAGTAAGTAACTATACGATACGAGCAGTTAGTGGAGCGCTAGTAGTGTGCATACAGTGTTGCTACCTAGAAATGGTAATTGAAACTAAATAATTATTCATTTTGTCGCAATCGTCAACTTTTCCTTGTCTCCCCTACATCGGAAGAAGACGGTGTCTTATTTCTTGTACATTTCAAATTTATTGTACGAGACAAAGAAAGTAAGCTGAAACCATTTAATTGGTTTCAGCTCAAATATCCTCTCATTTGAAAGTCTGCTGAACAATTACTTAAAACTTTACCGGCGTTTTACGAAATTATTTTGAATAAAATATGCGAATATTAACTTTCTGAGAAATATAAGTGAAGGTAATATTCATTAACTGAGAACTGTGAAGTGAATTAGTAAAAATGCGTCTCTCATTTTACCAGTGGCGGCGCTAGGCGTCGGTGACGTCGGCCACCGCCGACGGCCTCGCGCCTGTGGGGGCCTCGCAAAACATTGTTAAATTTTAGTTATTTTGTTTCTTTTTTTTAATATTTGATGTTTAACGGCGCTTTCCAACTGCTAGTTTATGTAGCGACGACCTACATCTAATTTACACTAGCTTAACCAATGGACGAACATTCGTACCCAAGGGTGGGATTCGACCCCGGCGAGAGCGATCTCGCGCACCGTGGTATGATGCCATTCCCGGCCGGCAGCTATTTAACTGTCCGTATTTATTTCCGTATGAGTGAAGCAGGTATGCAATTTTTAGTTAAATACTTACAAAACAATATCTTCACTACATTTTAGAAAAAGATTTGGAAGAAGTATCTCCAAATGTTTATATAACGTTCAGAATCATGCTCAGTTCCAGTCAGTAAAGCTTCGGCCGAGAGAAACTTCACAAAGATAAAATTGATTAAGACTAACTTGAAAAGCACAATGATCCAAGAGAGACTATCTGCGTTCTCAGTACTATCAACTGAAGCCAAAATAGCGGCTAGTATTAAGATGTGGTCTTAAAAAATTCAGTGAGACGAAAAGGTGAAAAGCTCCTCTAATTTTTGTGTTTATTGTAATTTTTGTCATTGCAATAATACTCATATATTATACTAATAGAATTTTAGTAAAATGATTATTGATGTATAATTTAGCTCATTTAACATTTTCTTCGTTAATGAAAAAATGAAAGGGGCCTCGCAAAGACGAGTTCGCCGACACCTAGTTTTCGTCTAGCACCGCCACCGCATTTTACAATTACTTGCATTTGTAGATGTCTGGTGCAAAACGTTGCTAGGTTTGTGCTCATTCTACGTGCCACTGATGCCACTGCAGAAAGACTGTTCTCCGTCAAAAATAGTTTATGGATTAACAGATTTAGTAGGCAGATTGCTAAGGAAATAATTATAACAAAAACCCATTATCAGAACACCTCACGTGTTGATTAAAAATGACAAACTGTTTGAAAAAACCGAATTCGTGAATGACACACATTCTGCGAAATATATTCGAGAGAGAAATAAATAGACTGTCTAAGTAATAATAACTGTCTTTGCTACGTATTGGTATGTGAGAAATACAAATAATAAAAGGTTTCTTTAATTAGTAACTAGAGGACCCGTGCGAATACTTCGCACCGTTAGTGGAATGACAAGTTGGGAAGAAATGGAAGTAAAGTTGAATGCCCAGGTGTAGCTTCCTTCGGAATCAATCAATGCGGCCGTGGCGGAGCGCATTGAGGGGCTATGCTGCGATGCGCGAGGCCGTTCCAAGTCGGGGGTTCGAACCCTACCTGGGGCATGGATGTTTGTGCCGTCTTCATTATAAGCTAGTTGTCCGCCTCCGTAGTCTAGTGGACAGCGTGGTGGGTTGCCACGCAGGGGGTCCGGGTTCGATTCCCGGTCGGGTTGGAAATTTTCTCCACCCGGGGACTGGGTGTTGTGTCGTCCTCATCATCATTCCATCATCATTGACACGCAAGTCGCCGAAGTGGCGTCACATAAAAAGACTTGCACCAGGCAGGCTGAACACGACCTCACCTGGGGTCTAACGGTCATTAATGCCACACGATCATCATCATTATAAGCTAGTTCATAAGTAGTTTGTAAGTTTAAGGACTGATGACCCAGCAGTTTTACAAACATTTGAACATTAAATCAATGGGAGCGTTTAAAAGCGGAAATGAGAGATCTTGATCCGCTGAGAGTTGTTAGGTCAAAACAAACTGCGCACCTTAACTACGACCGATATCGTAAAACAAACCGATTAAAATATTCAATGCGAGGACAGAAGAATACCACATTTGAATCAAAATAAAGGTTGGAGAGACTTAAGTTAATTCTGATACTTTATGACAAATCTTCGAATGAATACCTTTCGTTTCAAACAAGAATGAAAGGAATCAGTCAGATAGAACGGCCTAACCGACTGACTTTAGTTTACAGCAAGGACATCCCCATAAGAAATATACAGAAGTAAATCGCGTTTGAGTATAGAGAAATGAAGGCGAGAGTTATGTAAATTCTGATACTTGATGACACACCTGTGGATGAATACCTTTCGTTTAAAACAAAAATGAAGGAAATCGGCCGGGTAGTTTGGTCTGACCGACTGATTTTAGTTTTCGTATATTTTTTTAATATATAGGATGTAATTAGAGTTTTTTCTGAGACTATGTTTGGTTAATTTTTGTATTATCATTTCACTTGGTATGTCTTTATTATTGGGATTGTCGTATATTTAATTTGCCCCTTACCAAAAACACCTAATTCCTTTATTTTTCCCATTGGTTTCATATTCCTTTAGCAATTTATAGCAATTTAATACTATTCGTGTTTTGGTAATTGCTTTATACTCAAAGGAGGATCTTTCTACACACGACACACAAAACTAATAACTGAGTGCACAGTTAAAGACAACATTTTGATATCGCAATCTTCAGCACCCATTTGTGTCCCATTTTGCTTTTAGGAATATGCCCCCCGAACTCACACACACAGAGAACAAACGGTATCGCGTAGGAGTGAACGAAATAACTCGACTGCTGTTGCATCAAGGGAAGGCGTGCAACAGGAAACCTAATACACACCCGGTGTTGCCGACGGAACTACATTTATACCAATTTCACTTCACAGTTCTAGATTAGCTACGCAATAATAATACTGCAACTGCTACAGTAATCATTTGCTGTGAAATGTAGCTGAAACAGTGAAACGAACTGAAGATTTAAAATGCGAATCTGAATTCAAAGAAACTGTTCGTCCACGTCGTCGGAAAGGGCATGTCGATTACAAAACTTCATATGATCCCATATTAGATCCAAAAACTAAGTTAAAGTAAATTTGTTGACTGACAATAGGTTTTCATTTTGCAAATCATTGAAAGATAGACAGATTGTAAAGTAAAATACAATGTCTGAGCTTTGAACAAAACGCATGAAAATAGATCCGATATTGATGAGGAAGAGTTATATAATGAGCTGAAATTGTTTCCTTTAATTTTTGTAAAGAAACATACAACTCCGCTTGGTGTGTTAAATTTTGTTTATTCGAATAATTTAATGTCTGTGTTCAATAAGTTTCATCATCTTTGCGCAAGTATTTTAAAACTTCCTGTGGCAGTAGCAGAAGGCAAAAGGTCATTTTCCAAACTGAAAATAATAAAAAAAAAAACTGTTTACGGTCAACCATTACCCAAGACGGATTGAAAAATTTGCACATCATAAGTATCGATTGAAAGGTAAATTTCAAAACAGATGATAAAAGAAATTAGCCAATTTTCTGCATTTTTGTGCAAGTATTAAATAAAAAATGGAACATACATTATTTGTGGCAAGTGTGTGTGTGGGTGGGGGGGGGGGAGGGGGGAAGGGGGAAGGGCTAGCTGATTTTACGCACCTCGGCGCCCCAATATAATTAACCCATTTTGTTTTATATCCAAATTATTGCATTCTTATACACTTAAATAAAGCATAGAAGCTATTATTTTGATTTCATATGCCTTAGTATTTCTGTAACACCACGTGCCCATATGGACACGCTGGGCACTTACATGCTTATTTTAATGTTTTGCATGGCTATGAAATTCAATTAGCAAGTACATAAACTTACACAGTTGCCTTAATATACTTATTGACATTCGTGGTAGACTTCAAAACAGTTTATACACGATCCTACATAACATTTCCTGCATGCTGTTCGAACTGCCGATGTCTTCAGTTTGCAGTACAACCCTAAACATCTCTTTTTCTCAGTTTTCTTGACATAGTGTTTTATTCCATCTTATCTCATTTGCAACACGTGATTTGGCTCCACTCCATTGGCTCCACATAGGTCGATGCTCCTATGCTCCACATAGGTCGATGCTACAGCAACCACTGAAGTATCCACCTATTTTGTGACAAAAACGCCGTCATCCTTGCAAACAGAAGAGTCAAAATATCCCCTTTCCTTTTTCAGTAGGCCTCTTTTCGAAGAAACGGCACAAGATTTGGGGACGCAGTTTTCTCTAATGGTTCGTGTTCCACCATAACCTTGTTCTCTTAGGAAATACAGAAGGGAAAACCCAGTAAAAAGGTTGTAAAAGAAGAAATGCAATGGAAATTGCTTTACTTCTGCTGTTAAATGACCTATCATCTGAATGAGTGGAACAGTAGCCTTACCAATTTGTTCTTCATAAGCTGTATTTACATTTGGAGATTTTCCTTAGTAAACCGAAAAATTTACAAGGTATCCAGAGGTGGTGCACAAACATCAAGCTTTGTATCAAAAAAGTATTGGCTTCCCCTGATAAACTGCTTGCAAGACTGTCTTCCAAAATATCGTATCATTGATTCATCATAAGAGAGATGTTGAGGAGCAAAAAAGCTTATTACATTTGTCTCTTACTCTTTCAATAAAGGGTCTAATTTTCAACATCTTGTCCTTTTCATCAAATTTGTTGTTGTCATTACAATGCAGAAATCTCAGAATTTGTTCATCACGATTTCTTGTCACAGCATTGCATACCATCTCGTATGGTATCTGAATCTCAGTATAAATCTGATTTGGGAGAGGATTATAGCTACTTAGAATGAGTGTTCCAAGGAAACATCTCAATTATTCACGTTTTATTTACGGATTTGACAAGTTCCTGAAAAGCGCATAGTTCTTTGGCTGGTCAACCAAGAATTTTATCAGATCGTCACCTAAAATAGCTCAAATTTCCACAGCTGATTTACCATCATATTATACAAAAGCTTGAACCAGGAAAAGCTTTGAAATTTAATGTTAGTGCACCTTCGACCCAGGTTTTCTGCTTGTTTGTTTCTGTAATCTGAAATTTTTAAATCTGTTTCTATTTGCGAATATGTCAATTTCAGCTTCGGCTCGAAATTGTCGATGGTTAATATTATCCGGTATTCCCCATTCATCACCACCATCTGAATCCTCGTCCGTCATAACTGTATAGTTACACCCGCTTCTAAAGACGCAGCGACACCTCTGTTATGAAATAAAGGAGAAACAGGGACGAAATTAATTTTGACCCCACAACTAGGCTACATAGCGTGTCCATATGGACACGACTGAAAATAATCACTTCAAAAATAAATTTCCAATCGACAGATAATAATGTTTATAAAACGAGTCCTTCTATAAACCTATTTAATGAAATATTCCTTTCTGGTATAAGCTTGATTTTACGTGCACTAGATGGAGGTTGTCTTTTACTCCAGTGTTGTGGTCATGGACCATGCTATTTCTTTGCAATCTGCTATCAGAACCTAATATACTAATTTTTTGAAACTTTAAACTTTCAGCTATATACAGGCACGGTAACGGTAGTATTTCCAGTAGTTTGAATATAGGTCTACATGATTCCCTACTTTTTTCCCCTGAAATTATTCTAATAGCTCTTTTTTTGGATTATGAAAGTGCTTGTTGCTGTTGTAGAGTTTCTCCAGAAGATAACTCCATAACTAAGGTGACTCTGGAAGCATGCATAGTATGCACTCATTATAGTGCTCTCATTTGTACATTTTCTAAAGATTCTTAAAGCTTAGCAAGTTTTACTCAATTTAGAATTCATGTATTCAATGTGCTTATTCCATTTCATGTTATTCTGGATCCACATACCCAGGAATTTTGTCTCGTTCCTGTTCTCTACGTTTGATAGTGACACAAGGATTATATGCGTGCTTATTGCATGAATGAGAAAAATTTAGGGTGACAGTTTTGTTGCTGTTAATCATAAGTTTATTGTTGAAGGACCAGCTACTCAGTTGATTTGTAACAGTATTTATAATTTCCTGGAGTTCATCCTTACTGTCTCCCTTTACGATTACTGTTGTGTCATCAGCAAAAAGATTGTTTTATGTGCCTTATATTAATATTTAAATCGTTGGTGTATATAAGAAAGAGGAGAGGTCCCAAAACAGAACCTTGGGGTACACCATATGTTACTGAACCTTCATCTGACAGATGTTCGGTCATGAGCTTTGATTCCTTATCCGTAAATCTCATGCAAACTCTTTGTTTGCGATCCAGTCATTAGCAGTTCCAGATATCCCATACTTATCTCGCGTAATGAGTAATATGTGGTGATGTACCATATCAAAAGCCTTACTCAAGTCCAAAAATATTCCTGCAACAAGTTCTTTCTCATCCATACAATGTAAGATACTGTTTAAACATTCATAAACTGCCGTCTGTGTTGATTTTAGTTCTAAAGCCACGTATGTTTTGTCCAAAAAGTCCAGTAATCTAAATTATAGAAGGAAATTTTCCTGGTGGGATAAACAAATATAAAAAATAGAAAGCAGATCACTTACCCAAAGTACAGGCACGTCGACAGACACAAATAAAATCACACACACACATACAAGCTTTCGCAACTGTTGGTTGCTTCTTAAGCAAAAGAGGAAGAAAGGAGAGGAGAAAGGAAAGGATATGGGTTTTAAGGAAGTGGAAAGGGATTCATTCCAATCCCAGGAGTGGAAAGACTTACCTTAGGGGATAAAAGAAAAGGTAAACAAATACACACACACTCACACATTTCCACACGCAAACACACCTAGGCAGACATTTGTAGAATCCAAAGAAGTTGGACAGAGGTACCACTTGAGGCAGAGGGTGAGGCAAAGATGTTAAAGATGGTGGGCGGGAATTTGAATTTAGCAGAGGTTGAGACTAGGCGGGCAACGGGAAGAGAGAATATGCTGAAGGGCTAGTTCCCATCTCCGGAGTCCTGAAAGATTGGTGTCCGCGGGAAGTATCCAGATAACCTGGATGGTGTAACACTGTGCCAAGATGTGCTGGCCATGCACCAAGGCGTGTTTAGCCACAGGGTGATCCTCATTACCAACAAACACTGTCTGCCTGTGACCATTCATGTGAATGGACAGTTTGTTGCTGGTCATTCTCACATAGAACACTTCACAGTGCAGGCATGTCAGTTGGTACATCACGTGGGTGCTATCGCAAGTGGTTCTGCCGTTGATCGTGTACACCTTCCGGGTTACAGGACTGGAGTAAGTTGTGGTGGAAGGGTGCATAGCGCAGGTTTTACAACGGGGGCGGTTACAAGGGTAGGAGCCAGAGGGTAGGGAAGGTGGTTTGGGGATTTCCTAGGGATGGACTAGGAGGTTATGGAGGTTAGGTGGGCGGCGGAAAGACACTCTTGGTGGAGTGGGAAGGATGTCATGAAGGATGGATATAATACAAATGTCTAGGTGTGTTTGCGTTTGGATATGTGTGAGTGTGTGTGTGTATTTGTTTACCTTCCTTTTTTCCCCTAAGATAAGTCCTTCCACTCCTGGGATTGGAATGACTCCTTTTCCACTTCCTTAAAACCCATATTCTTGCTTTTCTCCTTTCTTCCTCTTTTCCTGAAGAAGCGACCAATGGTTGCGAAAGCTTGTATGTGTATTTGTGTGTGATTTTATTTGTGTCTGTCGACGAGCCTGTCCTTTGGGTAAGTCATCTGTTTTCTATTTTTTATATTTGTTAAGTCCAGTAATCTTTAATACATAATTTTTTCAATAACTTTAAGTAGTCTAGATGTTATCGATATGGGACGGTAATTATTAATATTATCTTTCTCACCAGTTTTGTAAATTGGTATGACTTTACTTGTCTTTAGAATGACAGGAAAGGGTCCATGCTGAAGAGAACTATCATACAGGTGGGTCAAAGGCACAACAATGTTTTTGCAACATTGTTTTAATAGTATGCAAGGTATCTCATCCATTCCTGCTGTCTGAGTATTCCTCAGTTCATTAATATATGTTGCTACTTCATCAATTGTGACACTTCCTATGAATATGGATTTGTCACAGTGCTCAAATTTATGGTTGATGGCGTGGAAGATTTGCACTAAATTGCATTCTCCACATTTCCCCACCTATTTCAGAGAAATGCCTGCAAAATATGTTTGCAATTTCCTTTGTGTCATCTGAAGTTTTGTTGGTTACAGATAGGATATTAGGCCTATTATGAATTGTTTTATGTCGTCCAGTCTCTTCCTTTATTACATCTCACATAGCTTTGGCCTTGTTGTTTGATTCCCTAATATATCCATCATTGCTCATTCTTTTAGCTTCCTTAACAATTTTTCTAAGTATCTTTGAATATGCTTTATAGTACATGTGGATTTCATCATTATCTTGTTTCTGCATGCATAGTTTGTAAATAGTTCTTTTATTCTTGCTGGATATCTTTATTCCAGTTGTAATCCAACTTATATTTGCAACACCTTCTCTGCAATTCAGTCTTTCTTGGGAAGGCATTTTCAATGTGGTTAGTTAGGATGTTATTAAATGCATTAAATTTGTATTCTATACTTAGTGTTATACACTTCATTCCAATTTTGCTTTTCTAGTAACTTATTAAAGTAGTCAATATTATTTAGAGTGAAATATCTGCAATTCAATTTTATCCCACTGTTTTCAGAGACAGCTGTTTTGATATAAAGATGGTCACTAAACCCTGCACTATCAACTTTTATTTCTGTCATGTACTTGTCCTTAGTGATCAGAAACTGATACATTGCTGTCTTGCTGGTTAGAGTTATCCTGGTGGGAACATTTATTTTGTGACATAATTTATGTGAGTCTAACAGATTTAGCAGTGTATTCCTGTTGCCACTGTCACTTAGAAAATCTACATTAAAATCACCACATACAATTACATCATATGCCACATCTCTAGTTTTGTTCAGGAACTCATCTAGTTTGCTAATAAGTGACCAAAAGTTACCAGCTGGAGAGTGGTAAACCACAGCAATAATTAATTTTAACTGAGGTAGTTTTATTACAGCTAACTCAAAATCCTTCGCAACACTTAGTTGCTTGAGATTTGAAGGGTACTGAAATCAACATCTGTTCTGACATAGATGGCTACTCCTCCATAATTGCTATGAGGTCTGCAATAGGAGTCAGCCAGTAAGAAGTTAGTCAGAGAAATAAATTTAAGAGAGTCATCACTGAGCCAATGTTCTGAGACACATCACTGACACATTTGCTAATTCACTTACTAACAACACATTAAAATCATCAATTTTGATAGTTACGGATTGAACATTTTGGTGATAGATGCTCAGTATGCTGCTATCAATTAAACTGGGCATATCTGCAACACCACTTACCTTATCTTTAACAGAATATTCTCTTGTTCTGTTATGTGGGTTGCCCATGTCAGCTGGTAAGCTGAGATGGCATGCTAATGGAGAAGTGACTTCTCTGGAGCTAGCCACAAAAAATCATCACCTCTTAAAGGCACTTTTCTGGGGCGACTTGAGGCACATGTGTAATGCAGGTTTGCCTTTGATACCACAGCACTTTCTGGGAAATATTGACTGGAAGAATTTTGTTTTGCTGCTACCCCCAGGCCTCCGGCAGCAATTTAACGGTCAATTCACAGCGTCAGAATATTACACAATGTATTTCTAATTGCGGCGTTCACACTACCCATCACCGGACCGTCACGTCAAGCTTTCTCAAGAACAATGTTTTGATGGAACGGTCGCCTGCTAACATCGGAAGTTAACCTATTTCCGTCATGCAACTTTAATGTTTACACACAGGTATGACCTATTAACTTTATTTTATAACTACACTTTGTTTTAGCGATAAATTCCAACTGTTTCATGATGACGTAATTTTTATAATTTAGTGTCATCCTAAAAGTGAGGTTGAATATATGAGATATTGCAATATTGTAAGAGAAAAGACTGAAGCAATATGCTTGTTTGGATAAGATTGTAATTTGCTGACACAATTTTCATTATATAACAATTTTAATGAATTAGTGCTAATGAAGGACAAAAATTCAGTTGTGTACAGAGTAACAATGTCAGCAGGCTATGCTCTTATAAGTATTGTTTGATGTTTTCAGAAGTTTATTTTTTCTTTAAAATAGATGTTGATGTTTTGGACGTTGTTTCACTTCCAGGCACTTTACCACACTAAGTTGACCAAAAACATACACTGTAAAGTTTTCCTTGGGCGTCAATAACATTTAATGTTGTTTCCTCAATTCCAGTATTAAACAATAACTTTCTACATAGCAGATCACCATTCACAATCTAACTTTTAACATCATGTAATGGGATACATGTATTGACATGATGGACAGTGTGAATACAACTTGACGTGACGGTGCCGTGACATGTCATTGAAGTGATGGACAGTGTGAATTGCCCATACGTCTGCCACAGCTTCAGCTCAAATTATCCTCCGAATATGAGCAGCAAAACTGATACAAAATATTATAGAGTGTCTGCTTAAAATTACCTAATTTATCTTTACAATAATCTTGCCACCTCCCCCCCCCCCCTCCTGAAAATATGTTATATTCGCCACTGTGGTGTGTTGGCAGCCTCTGCGGGCTACACGGTGTACAAGTCTGTCCCCGTGGGAGGACTGGGACAAGCGCTGCCCTACCTGGCTCGTCGCCTGGCTGAGAACCGCTCCGTGCTGGCCGGCGCCAGGCACGAGCGCCAGCTGCTGCAGAGGGAGCTGCGGAGAAGACTCAGACCTGCAGCCGCCACCGTCTGACCCCAGCAAAATGTCATCACTGCAGCCTGCTTTTCTGTTTGTCTGAGTAAATAATTGAATACTTGCCATCAGAATGGCCACGCACTGTCTGACAAACACAGTGAAGTGTGGAAGACGTGGTCGGATGTCAATGTAACTGCATTTCTGGTTCTGGGTAGTGTTCGTTTCACACTGGCATTTGTAATTGTGACGTAAGGCGCTGTCACTGGTGGGCTTTTTACTATCGACTTTTGCAAGCGTGTGTGAGTGACCCAGCATGGCCCGCATGAATTCGGTTATTCATTTTCTTTGTAGTATGGGTACCATTGTGCGATCATCAAGTGAGCTGAGCGGGAAGTAGACACTTATAAAAAGCTTTTGCAGACAACATTACAGGAGTACTGATAGGGAAGGCAGAGAAATGACATACATAGTTATAGCACTAGATATATAAGCGATGTATGCTCACACATTTAAGGTGAAGAAAATCAAAATACTTTTAATTAGTGTGATAGAACTTCACCGCCTTTGCAGAAGGGGGGGGGGGGGGGGAAGATACAGAACACACTGACAGAAAAATTACAGAATGTGCCTTTAATTTATGAGCATATTTTAATTAAATACTACTTAAATGTTTTACAGTAACTGTGTCCAATGTTAGCAGCATTAGTTCTTTATTAGCATACCTTAATACCAGGTAAACTTTAAATAAGGTAATAATACTTTATTATAACTAGGAAATATATAACTTCTATAAAGAAGATATCAACATATACGTATTTCATAAATGGCAAGTTTCATGATCCTGGTAAGGCAGGGGTGGTTTAAGGCAAACTGAGAAGCAGTCTATACTATTTTCTTCAAGCACTCACTAATTCTCTTATACTCAGAAAGTACACAACAACCTAAAATTTGAGATGAAAAAGGGTAAAGTATTAAACAAGTCGAACAATAAAATAACATTCCTGTAAAGTTCTCGTTACGACTGCTCCAGTATACTCAAAAACAATCTCTATGCTATAGCAATCGACATATCAATAGCCTCCTTCTGGTCACCTACACAGCACTACTAAGTCACGATTACAAATGCCAGGGTGAAACGAACGCTACCCTCTGGTCATCAGAAAAGTGACACAGAACAACCAAAGATCATTGTTGCCAACTCATGATATTTTTTTGTCAGACCATCACACAAAATTACATCAAAATCGGTCAGATTTAGATATATCTACATTTCTTGCAAACTAAAGAAAAAATGAAGTATATTTTTAAATATGGGACCCATTACTTTGTTTACGAATGAGCAAAATATTAAAAATCCATCAAGATAAGATATTCCCCATTTTCTAGCAGAAATAAAGATAAAATTAAAATTTATACTAAGCATAATGTTTGTTACTTTGTTTGCGAGTAGAACAAGCATTTAAAAATCCGTGAAACTCTGTACTGACCTCACTACCCTGAATTCCCGAACTAACTAGTTTTCCAGTCATCTGAGATGTTTGTTATTGGGTTTTAGTGCATAATTCATTAATATACTATGCCACTGTCTTGCAGGTGGAGAAAGATTTGTATCTTAACAGCTGTTCCAAATAAAATGTTATATTTTTTTTCAGAATTGTATTTAACTAGCAATATCCTTCAGAAAAAAAGAAACCTTTAATAATAGCCATCAAAAAATCCACCAAGTGTCAAAGCTAAATTTTATCCATCATACAACTTGAAATTCCATCAGATTTGACAGGGAATACGTCACATTGTCAACACTACTAGAGATACCACAGTGAAATTTTAATTCGGGAGTAACACACTGCACAAAGTGTAACCTGATAGTTACCTCCTACCACTGTTCTACTATCAATGCAATAATTATCTAGGCTAACACCCGGGGAGTGACACTGATAGATGTTTTCACCACAATATACAGTGCAATTCGTTTATTGGGACAATATGATATAAATTTTAAAAAGGGAGAAAGAAAAGGACCACAATCACAGCAAGGAATGACCAAGACCATAAAACAATAAAAACATACACGAATTTTGCAAGGCGGGAGCAGAACCCGCAATTAAAATTCCATATAAAAGTTGGTGATCATGGAATAACAAATAATGGAACATTAAAATCGGACTATTCCTTACTCACAGATTCAAATGTTTAGAGCTATGACAGGCTAAACAGGGGATAATAACACCCCCATTATTATTACTATTATTATTATTATTATTATTATTTTACAACGGAATCCAGTTTTAATGGGTTGGCGATCATGTAATAACCACAGGAACACCAAAGTCTAAGGTTCCTTAAAATTCAAATAATTTTGTCAGCGCAGACCTGAACTCACAACTAACATTTCATTTAAGGCTGGTGATTGTAGAATGACAATAATAATAAATACTTAAAATAACAATCAACTTTGACTCTTCCTTAATACTAATCTGTAGATAGGGAACAACTCACCGTAAAGACAAATGTTGAGCTGCCGACAGACACAAATAAAAGACACACATTTCTAAATTTTCAGCTGCGGCCTTCCTCAGAAAGAGTACACTCATCCACACAATCACTCGGGCACACTCATCCACACACGTCAGCCATCTCTGTCCGCCCAACACAGTCTGTCTGTGGCTCAACATTTGTCTTAACAATGAGCTGCTCCCTATCTACATATTATTAACATTCCTTACTAGACCTTCTATTGTTCATAATAACAACTTTAAATATCATAAAAGCCACTTTAAACAGATGTCTACACCTCCTGAAATTGGAATCAACACTCAGCGAATCCCGAAATGGTTCACAAACATGATTAGGTCACCAGGAGAGCTCTGCTGTAGTAGATAAATCAATGAGGGGCCAAAAGACAACTAACATAAGCCTTTCTCCTTGCTTCACATCAAAGGGGAGGCAGGGACTAACAGTAACAGGCCTGTGTATTTACCACGCCGCGGTGGAGTAGCCGAGCGGTCTAAAGCGTCTCGCTGCGGAGCGCGCGGTTGCTCGCCGTGGAGGTTCGAGTCCTCCCTGGGGCATGGGTGTGTGTGTTGTCCGTAGGTTAGTATACCTAGGTTTAAGTAGTTCGTAAGCTACGGACTGATGACAGCGCAGTTTGGTCCAATAGATTTACAGACATTTTTATTTACCCATCTTATGTGCAATGACCAGTCTTTTACAACAGGAAGACTGCAAATTACAACTTGCTGCCAGCAGCAAAAATGGCGAAAGGGAAAAGGGCCAAACCCTAACATCCGTCTACACTTGGGGGCAGCAACCAAGTCGAAGAATGGAAAAACGCCACATAAATTCCACTCGTAGTAGTCGACAGTACAGTGATAAATTATACTCATGCCAGAGACGAGCAATCTGAAAACCAACTAGATGACCTCAAACAAGAAATTAAACTTAACTTCAGCATGTAGGAAAGCAACCAACTGCTTATACCCAGAGACTGGCCGCAACGCCCTAGCGGTGAGCACACTCTCAGCACCTGCTCCACAGATGTGCGTCACTACTCCAGCCTCAAACACACTGCCTCCTAGATTGGCGTGGCACTCCCCATGTCTCTGACAGTGCGGAACTGCCATACCTTGCGCACTGTAATGTAACAACATGAGCCTCTGTCTACTGCAGTATATGATACCTCTCTTTACAGAAGCCCAGGATACCCTACTTTCCTTGTAGTAAAGTTTATGATACCACCTTTTCCTGTAGTAAAGTTTATTATACCACCTTTCCCTGGAGTAAAGTTTATGATACCACCTTCATTCATTTCTACATTATAACAACTACATTGTTTATGTCACTAAGTATTTACCTCATTTTATTCCCATAAGTAAAATCCCATTAATTTCGTAGTAATTACCGCTTTTATGCCCATTACTAAATTCCTATAACTTTGTAATACTTATTTCCTTATATTCCCATTATTAAACCTCAATAATTTTGTAATACTAATTTACCTTTGTTCCCATTATTAAACCCCAGTAATTTCATAGTATTTATTTCATCTCATTTCCTTTATTAAACTTAGATTAATTTCATAGTATTTTTGGCCTGACCAAATCTCAGCACAGATTGTAATTTAAAGCTGTTGCTACATCTAATTGTCATTGTATCTAATTGTCAATCATTGCAGTTCATTGTAGAGTGAATTATTTAACATCAACTGAACAATAAGAATCCTCATTATTATAATAAGACAAAACTATTTAATCATGTATTTGTTATTCTATTTCCTTCATAGTGAAAATTAGAAAGACTTATTGTGTATAAAAGAATCCATTCGCATAATTACATTCTGATAATTAAGTAATACATCATATTGTCAACGATTGTTAATAACATAATAAACAGAAATTATGCGCGGGTTTTGTAGCTCAGTGTAAGTCAGTGTTACATCAGTATCAAAAAAATGTCCAAATGTTTGTAAGGCTTATGGGACTTAACTACGGGGTCATCAGTCCCTAAACTTACAAACTACTTATGAACTACTTACGAACTAGGACGGCACAAATATCCATGCCCGAGGGGGGATTCGAACCCCCGACCGTAGTGGCCGTGCAGACCGTGACTGAAGCGCCTCAGTCCCCTCGGCCACCGCGGCCGGCACATCAGTATCCTCTCTGTGTCATCTTGATGCTATTGGAAATAAAGGTGGAACATAGCTTGAAGAAGATGTATCATTTAAAACACCCCTTTACAAATTTAGCTTAACTTCAAGTTTACTTTAACGAGAAATTTATACTTAAATGTGGCGATCACTCAGTTCAAATAGGGATCATCATAGCACGCAGCAGATATACTCGCCGATTGTGGCAACTAGTGCTGGCCGTGAGACAAATGTCAAAAGAGAAGCTAGCCACGCCAACGGCGGTGAAATGACACAAGTTGGAGTGATGTAACTGGCACCGGTAAATTGAGCCAGAACGGCTCACTAAGATCGCATCATTGAAAATAGAAGAAAACTTATTAAATCAATATTGAATGTTGGTTATAAAGTCTGCTACACAAAATCTGGATGTGTTATTGGGGTATAGCAGTCTACCCTCCTACCACATATTGCCAAAGTTTATTTGGTGTTGCAGCAAGTGAAGTATCCCAGGCCAGTTGCCCCTGATTCATTGACCATACATTTTTCACAGAAGAGAGTTAGTGAAAACAGGAAAACCAAGGCAGCAATTCAGCCTGACAGGAGACTAAATAGTCTTGAACAGCCTGTGCCATGTGTGACTGCACATTATCCTGTTGCACTGTAGCTGTTGGCAAGCTCTCAAGATATAAGAGGACAACAGGCTCCAACTAGAGTGACCAACTGTGTAGTGTAACAGCTTGCACTGCATGTTTCCTGCTAGATGCTCAAGAAATTTGAGTATAATAATTAAATAAAATCATATTTTATTTAGGAAAGGGTAGGAGAATGTATTCTGGCTCCAGTTTTTCTCTGTACAGGTTTTGTGCAGCAAAATTCAAATGTTTGTATAGCATATGGGACTTAACTACGGGGTCATCAGTCCCTAAACTTACAATCTACTTACGAACTAGCTAACTCTAAGGACAGCACAAATATCCATGCACGAGGGGGGATTTGAACCCCCGACCGTAGTGGCCGTGCAGACCGTGACTGACGCGCCTCAGTCCCCTCAGCCGGCTTTTGTGAAGCAGAAATGAATAAATTAAGAATGGGATACTTTACCAGTGATGTGATTACTCCATGTTGAAAAGTTCTATGTTTTGTAAGTATATGTATATTCTATGGAAAATGACATTGTTATTAATTACCTTTAGTCTTGATTGGCTGAAAGAATATTCTTTTTCTTCTGTGAGTTGAATTCCAGTAAGCATGTAATTCAGAGATGTAATAAAAAGATATTTGTGTTACCTTAAAGTCACTGTTTACTTGAATTCAAACTTATCCGACTAAAAGGTAATTGCAAATGATATTTATTAACATGATTGGGAAATGAAAGTATCATCAACAGAAAGTCATCAGAAGCAGTTGTTTTATTAGGAGGCACGAGAGACAGTACCATCTAGAAATGGTAATGTATTTGTTTTCGACACACACGGTTGATGTTTGACTTAATCAGTAATGGCCGTCGGAACAACTCATAAGTCCACAAATGCTTAGTCATTGAGTTATGGCTAATAAAAGATTTTGCCTGTAATTTAGCAACCTCACTAATACAAAGCCATTGAAAAACTGTATGCGGTTACAGTAAAGCATGATTTCCATTTATCTTGTTCTTATTGAACTAGCATATCTAATAAAACATGTCCCTGGCATTTTATCTGCAGTAGTTTCCAAAAAAAGTAAAGAAATAATTTGGGTCAATATGTTATTTATTAACTAAGTGTCCTATTAAATAAAATAAAATTATTCGAGATAACTGCACAAAGTTTTCAGCAGAAGTTTTAGAGGATTTGATTTTGGAAAATGATGGTAATAAAGTAAACTAAAACTGAACGACTGTGTCAGAAAATCTGTTTTAATAGCACAGCATACACGAATTCATGTTAAACCAGAAAAAAAAGCTCACTGTTAAACTTAAGGAATTTGTAGAATGTACATACAATTTCACAATAAATTTTCAGAAATGTCTCTGATCAAGTTCAATGCATTTAGTTGCCTGTTTATGAATAGATTTTGTTGCTCAGGGTTGTTCTTAATTTCATCTATTTGCATTCATAATGCAAGCAAGTAATGCCTCATGCATATTGACATTGTCTTTATAAACTGTGTTCTTCATCCATCTCCATACACAAAAATCTACTGGTGTTAAATCAGACGATCTGGGTGGGCACAGATGTGTAGCACTATGACCAATACATTTCTGGGGAAAAATGTTCATTTAAATTTCTGGTAACTGTGTAGGTAAAATGTAGAAGCATGCCATGTTGAAAATACATTTCCAAATGCATAGCAACATTGCTGGTACAGGAAGCAGCCAGCATTACACCTCTGAATTGTTGGAGCCTTTGCACTCCCACAGCTTCAGAGCTTGTCATTGTCAACAGTTACATTCTAGCAAGATAATGAGCGACCACATATGGCATGTAATCTTTAAGACTTCTCCATCGCCCATCTGATTACATTGCTGTCTTGGGAGCCCCACTCTCTCAATCTTTCACCTATAGAAAATGTGTGGCTGATGATGGCAAAATAACTGACTGGTATGCAACACACTTTGACAATGTTTGGAAGCAGCATGGACTGCTATATCTCAACACATACAGAGTCTCTCTGATTCAATGCCAAGCAGTGTAGCAGCCGTTATAGCCAACAATGGCAGCAGCATTCAGTACTGACTTCATCTTCCTCACTTCGTATGGGAATGTATTTTCAGTCAAGTCATCTTTTTACAAGGTGTCATATCCAAAATAAATTTGGCCGTGATATCTGCAGTACTTCATAGTGTTTCATTTTGAATATCCAACACTGTACTGCCTACAGGCACCTATGGAAATAATTATTGTTACAATTCTCTGAGATGTAGAATGAGTACTAGACAGAATGATTGTTGTTTGTGTTTAGTGTTGTTACCAAAAAAACTCATCATCAACAATCCAGTCAAACACGTCTGACCACTAAAATGAGGATTGCTGTACTGTGCACCAAGCACAGCACAAAATGTCCATAGCTGTTGTAGTGAACGTGTTGAAGTTGTTCCAACATTGCAAGAGTCACTGCTGTGCATGACTGGCCAGCATGCAACAGGTATTGCAGATTTGCTCATCTTTGTTGTGATGATGACAGACCACTTAACCAATGACTCATTATACTTTTGTCCACTGCCCAGATCACTGAAGACATTCTGCAAGTGACTGTAAGTACTTATGATGATCTGGTTTGTTGCCAAAAGAAATTCATAACTGCTCTCTGTCAGTAACTTAGCTCTGTTAAAGACATTATCTTGAAAGCGAGTTACAGTGTGGCACCTATGACCAACGGCTCACCATCCCTGACAAATTCGTGGAAGACACACCACCACCTCAGGATGCCACAGCCCCGCCACTCACAGAACACCTGCGCAGTCACATGGCGGGCCTCCAACTGCACCCTGCAACACGGCACAGCACCACCAAGGCATTCATACACGCTGATCTGCAGCAGTGCACACGTCATGCTGCAGACCAACCTAGTTTGGCACACGCTCTGGTCGCCATACTCTGGGCCACACCGAGTGAGCACCCGCACCTACAAGACGTTCATGATCGAGTACAACGGCAAATCGTCAACCGTTACCATCGACTGTCTGCACCATGCCCAAGTGTCCTGTACATTCTCCGGAGATCCACTACCACGAGCGTCGGGCCTGGATCGACATGTGCATCACATTTCTGTAGACTTCGCTGCCGCTAGCGTCGAGACTGGACCGCGTCATGCATCCGCATTGAGCATCTGTGAAACCGTTAGAACCAAGAACAATGAGTGGCCACAGACATTTTATTTTATGTTTCCTTGTTAGTGTTTTTAGTGCTAGTGCAAAACAGTGTAAAGCACTGCACCCATTTACTGCCACTGTGCTACACACAGTGCACAGACAGCCCAGCCTCTCTCCACTGTCACTAGTCGGCCACATGCTACCATGCCCACCAGCGGCCCATTAGCTCCAAGCCGCCAGCAACAGTCACCGCTGTCAGTAGTCAGTCATGTGCCGGCTCACACTATGTGCACGCTGCCAGCTGCCTGCAGTGATGTCACTCTCGCCATCCAACCGCCGCACTTCGGCTCGCAGCCATCGCGATGCAAACTACATGTGTGCCACAGAGTCCAGCATCAGCGCTTCCTTGCAGCTCCGGATCTCCGCTCTCTGATGGGGATCTGTGTGGCAGCCATGCCGAGAAATGTGTGAGTGACACGGTGCAGAGCAGATGCAGGGCTAGCTGACTTACCAGCGAATTCTCCGACACCACCGCAATGTACCGTTATCTCGGGATAGCGTCAATGGTGCAAAAACCGATTGCGCTCGTAAAAAATAAGGTGAACGCAGTGCGAGTTGAGTGGTCGGACTGTGAGGACGTTTGTGGACCGTAGTTTGATATTCTGCCATGCGACCACATGGGTTGCGCTATTCGCGAGCTTTCTACATGCATACGCGTAATTAATTATATGCTGCCTGTTCCTACTGTGTTCACCATTTCACCACTAAATCTTTTAGTAGACATGCATCCATTGTTTCTTCATGCGCTTCCATGACTGGACAATTAATTTGGTCACTGGAGAGTGTGTTCCCTCCGGGACCAGTGCCCAAAAACGCAGTGTAAATCTAACGTTCAATAAAATTATATTTTTATGCACATACAGACATGGTAGTTTTTGTCACTTAGTCACCACTGCCTATATGTACAATTTTCTTGTAAGCGGCAATAACCACCACACTTCAAAAGCACTACCAATGATCTGGAATTAATGAAAGTGTATAACATGAATAGGAATATTCAAAGATATTCGAAACAAAATTCTAAATATTTTCAACTGAAATTGGTTAATAAAAATGTGTTGCATTACTTACTAGATTCCCATTGTAATACACTGTCCAAAATAAAAATTATTACACCCTCTTCGAGTTCTTCAATTCACTCAAAACAGTGCATGAAGTACATGAAATGATTAGATTTACAGATAAATAGCGAAGTAGCACTGAGGTATCAGTCCATGCTAAAACAACTGTATTAACATGTGGTGTAGCCTCCTTGATCACCAATACAGGCACTGTATTATTATGCCATACCTGCTCAACCTGTTCAAATGGTTCTGCAAGAGTTGTAGATTGATGAGTCATATTTTGGTAGTTGTTTACCCATCATATCTCGCACACGCACAACTGGAGACAAGTCTGGGGATTGTGTTGGCCAGGGAAGTTGCTACACATCATGCAGAGCACACTGAGTTTCATAGGCAGTGTTGGGCAAGCATTATCCTGTTGAAAGAACACACCAACTTCCCGTTTCAAGAATGGTAAATTAAAGGGTGTTACAACATTCTGCATGTACTGAGTGCTGGTCATTGTTCCCTCCACAAACACCAAAGGTGGATAAGATTGTTGCTTATCACTCCCAAGACCATAGGGCTGGGGCAGGGCCAGTGTGTCTTGGATGAATTCACTCTACAAGAGCAGTGCTGGATAGATCTACAAGGTACTTGCAAACAAGCATCAGTTGCATGCAGGCAGAATCTGGTTTCATTGCTGAACACCACAGCCTACCATTCCACCTTCCAAGTGATCTACTGATGGCACCAGTTGACTCATACACGTAAATGCTATGGCATGAGTGAAAAACAGGTTTTAGGTGTGGTTGTAACCAGTTGGCAACAGTTCATATTGACACTTTTGCACTCACAAACCATCTTATCTGTTCTGCAGTAGCTGTAGGATCTGCCATTGCTGCCCTTATAATACAACAACATTAGTGGGTGTCTGTGTTGCATGATACCCAGAACCTCATCTACGGGTGTTGGAATGCTGTGAACATTGCACAACTGATGCAGCATGTCCAATTTATGTGACAGTTCTCCAAAGGGACCATCTTACCACTCATAAGGCCGCAATTTGACCCCTTTCAAACTTACTCAGTTGGCTGCAGGAAGAACAAGTGTGTCTCTGACATGGTTCCTGTTTGCTTCAGATGTTAACATCACTGAGCCTTATAGCTGTAAACATCCCCTATTAATATATTGTGGAAAGCACCTAATCCAGGCTCATTCAGCAGTAGTCAGTCAGATGGACAGCGCCTGAGTCTGACTCATGCAAGGCTAAAAATTTGTAATGGCCTTTCTGCAATCTACCCACTGTTGGTAATGAGGTAAAATGAAGTAAAAAGGTTCTCTGCATTGTGCTGCCACATATGGAGTGGAGTGTTAACTATTTGTACACTACAAAAAGGCTTTGTATTTCTCGCTCTCTCTTGGATCCTACATTGCTTCTGTGTACTACCTGCATTGCTCTCACTCTGCATATTCTTGATATAGCGAATTTACATGAGAGCGATGTTTTCAGTGCCCTGGATGATGAAACAGACGATTCTGATTCCGAATAAAAAGGTGATTATCTGTAATAATCATATGTACAAGTTTTTTGGGGGAATAAAAGCATGATTTATTAAAAAAATTGTTTATCTGCTAATTTTAATATTTAAAAATATTTTTTTTAAATAGATACATGAGGTTTCATTGTTTGAAATGAGACAGCCAATTCAATTATTGCATTCATAGTTAGAAAGCTGTAACTTACGGTAGCCTTGAATGTGTTAAAGGGTACACACAGATGGTGCTCTGGCATCCGTCTCTACACTATCTGTTGGTAGATGACCACTACCAGTGCATCTAGTATCCCCCAGGTGGCATCTGCCATCAACAGATCAAAACTGACATTATCTTTTGTTTTTGTTGTTGGTGGTGGTCTTTTAAGTCATCAGGCCCCATTATCTTTTGAGGTGTACTAATTTTGTTTCTGGCAGTGTACTGAGTTGATACTGACAGGTCTTAATAATCAGAGCAGTAACATCACATTCCACCAACTCGTGAAGTTTATTTTTGTTTCCTCATCCTTTCTGACTGCTTCACTTTTTTTTGTCAGACAGTGCAATATTGTTTCATTTATCTTCCCCAGCTTCCTTATTCCAGTGAAGTAAATGTATCATTTATTTAACATTTGATCCAGAAGGTCCTACAGCAGTCCTGTTCTGTTATTATCACTGAACATAGCAATCATCATTACTTAAAATGATTACATTAAAGAAGAACAAACTTATTTCTGTCAGCCAGTAAGAATACTCATCATATCTTCATCGACCTCAAACACAGTTGGTATTTGAAGCTGATTGCAGAATGATTCTTCTGTCACCACTTATATTTTCTGTAAGTATCAAAAGAGAAATTGGAATCATGTTAGAGAGGCATGTATAGACCATTCTTTTCCTTTTCTTCTTCTTCTTCTTCTTCTCTCTTTATTATTATTATTATGAAAATAATATTTATTCAACATCCAATAATACACATACAGTCTCTTGACATTGTACAGATTATTCTACTGAATACATCAGTTACATAGATTATAAAATAATGATTACTTAATACGAATAAACAATCCCTGAGACTGATTTTCATCTCTAATATGTCAAAGACATTAATTCTATGCTTCAGATTTATAATTAATGTCTTTGACATATTAGAGATGAAAATCCATCTCAGGGATTGTTTATTTGTATTAATTGATATTTATATCACCATAACAGGATTGTTCCAATATGTCCATTGCTGAGGTGCTATTCCGCTGCATGGAGAGCCTTGGCTGTAGTGGAAATTATCTTTGGAACACAGAAGCTGAAT
Organism: Locusta migratoria; assembly: GCA_026315105.1. Lineage (NCBI taxonomy): Eukaryota > Metazoa > Arthropoda > Insecta > Orthoptera > Acrididae > Locusta > Locusta migratoria. The sequence goes on from CM048751.1 coordinate 195,892,773, forward strand.
TAAAGTTTGTGATGTGGAGGGAAATCATATTTAGACTATTCCGAGGCGCCTTAAACGTTAGTGATGTAGTGGTCTAACGGTTAAGATGTCTGCCTAGTAAGCATTGAGGTCTGGGTTCGATTCCCGGCCGCCTCACAAATTTTAATTCTATGCTTCAATTTATAACTAATGATTACTGTTTCTCAGAAACATTACATTTAGTAATTTTTTTTATACAATTAAAAGTATTACATATTTTTTAAATCTTCATTTGACCATTAAACAGTTAACTGAAGTATATAGTATCTACCAAGACATGTCTACCTTGTTGTGTTTGTGTGTGTATGTGTGTGCGCTTGTTTATCTTTCCTTTTTCCCCCTTAAGGTAAGTCCTTCCACTCCTGGGATTGGAATGACTCATTTTCCACTTCCTTAAAACCAGTATCCTTCCCTTTCTCCCCTCCTTCCTTCCTCTTTTCCTGAAGAAGCGACCAACAGTTGCAAAAGCTCATGTGTGTGTTTTTATTTGTATCTGTTGACGAGCCTGTGCTTTGGGCAAGTTATCTCATTTCTATATTTTATACATATTTATCCCACCAGGAAAGTTTCCTTCTATAATATTTGTTTCCCAATTAATAGTTTGATTTCTTATCAATAATTTTATGTCAAAGTATGTTTGCTTTCTAGGGTTACATTCCACAATTGCGGTCTTGGAGGCACTTACATTTAGTTGGTTTTCATTGAAATACTTGACTATTTCATTAGTAATAGTGTTGCACAGTACTTGCAGACTGTCATGCTCTTTGTGTTTGCACACAATTGTTGTATCGTCTAGATACAATGTTATTTTATTATCTGAGGAACAGTACTTTATATCATTAACCTAAATCAGGAACAGGAGGGGTGCCAAGACCGAACCTTGAGGCACTCCATATTTAACATCTGTTACTTTGAATTTGAAAGACCCACTGTTTGTTTTAATCAAAACAAATTGATTCCTCTGCTCATATATGACTATTAACTTCAAATCCTGTTCCTCTAATACCCATGTTCCATATCTTGTCAAGTAGTATGGTGATATTGGCACAGTCAAAAGCTTTTTCGAGATCAAGGAACACTCCAGCAACTTGTTCATTGTTCTCTATGGCGGTTATTATTTCATCTACAAGCAGTTCTGCAGCTACTGAAGTTGACTTGTTTTTCATAAAACCATTTTAATTCTCGAATATTATGTTGTGTGGGCTCAGGAATGTTATTAGTCTATTATAAATAACTTTCTCAATTACCTTGTAAAATGCAGGTAAGATTGAGATTGGTCAGTAGTTTTCAATTTTAGTTTTATCACCTTTCTTGTAAATTGGTGTTACTTGTCCTGCCTTTAGTCTGTCGGAAAAAATACCTCTTGTGATTATATCATTTACTGCTGTCACCAAGGCATCTGATATGTTGTCTATGCATCTTTTTAGTGTGCTGATAGACAATCCATCATAGCCTGCAGAGTTTGAGATTTTTAGGGATACAATTAAGCAATATATGGTATTATATGCATGCAAACAATAGAATTCATAAAGAAGTTAATAACAGAGAATTATGTTATGAATACAATTCCTAACATGTAGGTAGCTGTGTTTTAGCAAGCTTTAACTCTTGACAGTCTTTTCAGTTCTTTAGATATTATAGTTTTCAAGGAATGCTTAAATGCTGACCATGTGGTCATGTCGGTTTCAGATTAAGTTTTCTTAATTCATATAATAAATTATTGCCAATATTATATTAATTCATCAAATGGCATTTTAAGTCCACGTACTAAGTTTGATGCAAATCTAATATCATTTAATATGTTTTCTATTACAATCTATTATTGCTACATGTGCTTGTTGTAATCATGGACAACACCACTCTCACAACTACTACACGGAACACTGGCATGCACTGGCTGTGCTAAGACCCACAAGGTGAGCTTGTACCTGGTGAACAACATACTGGGGCCGGAGCACAACTTCGCACTGTTTATGTCATTGACTTGCCCGTGGCGTACTCTGGCGTTTGCCGCAGTTTCCTGCGGCGCACTGTTGTGGCCGACTCCCGACATATGTTATCAGCTGTGTCTGTGCCTTACAGCATTCCTTTCCCCTTGGGAGGCTCGGATGCGAGCAATGTCCATGACGTCGTCATCTGTTGGGCTCTGACTGAGGTTGCGGGCAGGCACCGTTGTGTACAGTCTGAAATACTTGGGGCGCGGGCAGCGTCGGCGCCCTTCCCCCAACAACCCATACGACAGGACCGGTGATTGTGGCTCGGACTCCATCTCCATCTCAGGTCCCAGACCTGGCGATGGTGGACCCAAAGGGACCAATGCATCAGGAGGAGATGAATCCAGCATGCGTGGTGACTGTACCCGCAAAGGTATAGGTCCCTGAGTGGCGGGACCTGGTTCAGTCCCTGGATGAGGCAGACAACTTGCAGGTAATGGCAGGAACCTCTCTTTGGTCTGTTGGCTGGTTAGTGGAGCAGACTGGCGCGAGAGCATTGGCCGAGTGATGGGGGGCTCCCGATCTTCCACATGCAGGCGCAGCTGGTCGTGGTGACGTACAGAGATGCCGTCATCTGTGCGTATGTCGCAGAGATGGCAGCCGTGGCATCTGGTGACGATGGCAGGAATCCATTTCGGTGGACGTCTGAACCCACGTGCCCAGACAGCCATCCCTGGTCGGAAGCGAGGGGATGGAGACATGGGTGAATGTCCCGGGCTCGGATGCAGGAGATGGAGTAGAGTCTGGAGCTGCCGGCCATGGAGGAGTTCCTTGGGACTCTTGTCACCAAACGGGGTGAACCGAAAGGATGAGAGAAATTGATCGAGGGCAAAATCCGTAGGGCACTGAGCCACATACTTCTTCTACTGGGTCTTAAAAGTGCAAACAAATCTTTCAGCCTCCCCATTTGACTGTGGATGGAAGGTTGGGACCCCAGGTGATGCAGAAGGAGGCAAACTCGCATGATGCAAACTGAGGACCATTGTCTGACACCACCGTAGTGGGGAGGCCTTCAATCGAGAAAATGCGTGACAAGGCTGCAACCGTGGCCGTGGCTGAGGTAGAAAGGCAACGGACCAAGTACGGGAACCTAGAGAAGGCATCAATAACCAGTAACCAATAGGCATTACGGAAGGGGCCCACAAAATCAATGTGCAGGTGATCCCAGGCCTGCGAAGGTTGAGGCCATGGGGCGAATGTCGCTTGAGGGGAGGCTTGAAGTTGCTTGAAGTTGCACTGGCCAGACCCAGGCAAAACACATGACAGTGGGCCAATGCCTTAGTACGAGATACCCCTATGATCAGCGTGTAGCAGCTTGAGAACCTCTGAGCGGAGGCCCAATGGAATGATGACCCAAGGAGAGGACTCCTCAGAATCAAGGAGAAGCACGCCATCCACAACAGAAAAACGGTCTCGAAATGCATAGTAGTTTCTGAGAGGGTCCGATGCCCGTTCGGCAGAGTCGTAGGCCAGCCCTGCTGGACCAAACGGATCACCTTGCGGAGGACTGGGTCTGCGGCACTAGCCAGAACAATCTTGGCACCTGTGATGGGAAAACCGTCCACTGTTTGCTGAGCGGCTATGTCAACATGAAAGCACAGCAATTCTTACTAATCAAAGGCTGGGTCTGGTCCAGCCAGAAGACGGGAGAGCGCATCCGCATTTGCATGTTTGAATGTAGGGCGGAAGTGTATTGCATAGTTATATTGAGATAGGAACAGCACCCAACGCTGAAGACGGTGAGCGGCCTTGTCGGGTAGTGATGCCAAAGGGTGAAAGAGAGAAACCAGTGGAGATGAAATTGCCAGCCGCGGTGGCCGAGGTGACTGAGGCGCTCCAGTCACAGTCAGCACGGCCACTATGGTCGGGGGTTCGAATCCCCCTCGGGCATGGATATTTGTGCCGTCCTAGTTCGTAAGTGGTTCATAAGTAGTTTGTAAGTTTAGGGACTGATGACCCCGTAGTTAAGTCCCATAAGCTTAACAAACATTTGAACATTTTGAACATTTGGAGATGAAATTTTACGCCATACAGAAAGACATGAAACTTCTTCAGAGCGCAAACAATAGCAAGAGCCTCCTTCTCAATTTGCGAATATCTGGTTTGGGCCGGAGTATGTCTTAGAGGCGAAGCAATCAGTCGTTCAGATCCGTCTGGATATGAGCGAGCACTGCCCCAATCCCATGTTTGGAGGTGTCCATTGCTAAGACAAGGGGGAGGCGAGGATGATAGGGGACGAGGCGGGGGGCCGATTGTAGCAGCTCCTTTAATGTGCAAAATGCTTTTTCATAGGCCGATGACCAATGGAATGAAGTCCCTTTGCGCAGCAGGTCATGCAGGTGTTTTGCAATAGATGAAGCCCCTGACAAGAATTTATGATAATAAGCAACCTTTCCTAAAAACACTTTCAGGTCCTTGACTGATGTCGGCCAAGGGAGGGCCAACACGGTGGACACATTCTGACGGAGGGGCTTGCTGCCCTCACTAGAAACCTCAAACCCCAAAAAGTGATAGAAGGCTGAAAATAATGGCATTTCTCCAGATTGCACGGCAACCCCGCCTCCTGTAGTACAGTGAACAGTGCACGTAAGTTGCGTAAATGTTCATCGGCTGAGGGCCCAGACACTACTATATCATCGAGATAATTGACACAACTGGGCACCGACTATGTGAGATGTTCGAGGAAACACTAAAAAATTGCTGGCCACCCCGAAGGGCAACCTCAAATATTGGTAGAAACCAAAGGGTGTGTTCAGGACCAAGAGACGTTGAGAGTCAGCATCGAGAGGGACTTGCAAATATGCATCAGAGAGATCTATCTTGGAGAAGTACTGTCCACCCGCCAATTTCGCAAGAAGCTTGTATGGGCGTGGCAATGGATAAGTGTCGATGATAGATTGGGCGTTCACAGAACGTTTGAAATCGCTACAAAGGTGCAAACGCCCCCACTGCTTTTTTTACAATGACCATGGAAGTTGCCCATTCACTGGACGGAATGTGTTTTACCACCCCAGCTTCCTCCAGGCGGTCCAGCTCCGCTTTGACGTGGTCACAGAGTGCAATCGGAACTAGCTGAGCGCAGAAAAAAAACGGGGCCTGGCGGAGGGCTTCAAGGTGATGTGGGCTTGGAAATTATTAGCACAGTCGAACCCCGCTGAAAAGAGTCTATTTGCGGAAAAGTCACCTTGTCAGAGGCAATGTTGATTTCATCAGAAATAGTGAACCCAAACCCCTGAAAGGCGTCAAGACCAAACAAGTTGTCAGTGTGAGCATTGTTTACAACAAGAAAAGTGAGCCTACGAGTGACACATTTGTATGTAACAGGGGCCAAAAACTGTCCCGGGATCGGAATATGTTGTTTATTGTAACAGACCAATTTCCATGACACTGGTAAGAAAAAGGGAGAACCCAGATCTAAATACATCTTTGAGTTTAATACGGTGACGGCCACACCCGTGTCCACTTGCATACGCAACTTTTTGTGGAAAACCATGACATCAATAAACAGCTTGTTGGGTGCAACTAAAATCGCTGAGACGCAATTGATGTCCATCTCGGTGTCGGACCTTGGATTTTGGAGGCACAAACAGAAGCAATGTGACCTCTCTTGTGGCACTGATGACACGTGGAACACCGCTTGGGGCAGTCAGGCCTATCATGATCGATAAAACAGGAGGGACACAAAGGAAGCATTTTCCGGGTGGGTGACTGCACGCTACCTGGCCCGAGTTTCCGCTGCTGTGCAATGGGCCGATCGCCCTGACGACGAGGCTGCGCGCGGACTGCTGCGACCACGTCATCCCTTTGCGACCCTGCTTGTAATGGGGAAGAAGTGGGTTGACTTTCCGCCACCTCACACCAAGTCTCAATTTGGTTGCCCGCCGCATGTGAAACCTCGAAAGACTGCACAATGTTAAGGACCACAGAAAGAGAAGGATTTTCACACAGGAGAGCACATTCGCGAACCTCGCAATCAGGGGCGAACCGAATAATAGCGCCATGGACCATTTGATTGGCATACGATTCGTTATGCACATCTGTAAGAAAATTACGACTATGGCTTAAACCATGGAGGTCCGCGGCCCATGCCCGATAAGAGTGTTGTGGCTGCTTCCTGCAGCAGTAAAACTCAACACGGGCCGCTATCACATGAGTCCGTTTGCAGTAATATTGTGAAAAAAGGCCACACATTTGATCGAAAGACAGTGGCAAAGGATCCTGCAAAGGGGCGAGTTGGCAAAGGAGCTGATACAGACGAGGCGAAATCCACGACAGGAATAACGCACGACTTAAGGTACCATCAGACCAGCCAAAAGCCTGACAATGTTGTCTTAAGTGTTTTTCATAAGTGTCCAACTCTTCGACGGACTTGTTGTACGCTGGAAAGGGTGTCGGATAAGACAGAGGGGGCGTGGGGGGCGAAACAACCTGTGTGGTGGACGGGGGTTGGGACCCACTAGACAAGTCTGTAGCAAGAGATTGTAATACCTGGTTTTGAGCATGAATCGCCATTGAAAAAACCTCTTGTCGTTCGACAAGGAGACGTAGAATCTCATCGGGAGAACCAGTAGACATTGTGTAAGACGAACAAACACTTCAGATGGAAAACGCGCGAGGAAAGAGGGGAAAAGAAATACCATACTCGTCGCCAAATGTTGTAATCACGGACAACACCACTCTCACAACTACTACAAGGAACACTGGCATGCACTGGCTGTGCAAACACCCGCAAGGTGAGCTAGTACCCGGTAAACAACACACTGGGGCCGGAGCACAATTCCGCACTGTTTATGTAATTGACTCGCTCGTGGCGTGCTCTGGCATTTGCCGCAGTTTCCCGTGGCACACTATCGCGGCCGACTCCAGACATATGTTATTGGCTGTGTCTGTGGCTTACAGCAGTGCTCACATTATATTCTGGAATATAGCTTTAATATGCAATAACTTTGCTTCCTACCAATGGATGAGCATTAACCAAGTAGCTATTAGTTTTTGTGGTGGGTTTACAATCTGGTAACATTCTTAAACCAAAGTTATCTGATATCTGTAGTTCAGCATAGGGCTATAGATCCTAAACAGATTATGAAGACTGCAAAATGTACATACAGGAGAGTAGTCAACCACCAAAAATTGAAAATTTTAGAAAACTCCTCAAAGACATGAACTGGAAAGATGTATATAGTGCTCATGGCATGAATGAAAAATATAACATATTCATTAATAATGTTAGTATCATGTTTGAAAACAGTTTTCCTCTAAAAGTAACTTGAATTAAATAGAAGTCTATAACAAAACCATGGATTACACAAGGAATAAAGATTTCATGTAAGCCAAAAAGGAAAATGTATCTATCAGCCAAGAGTAGTTGCCATGATGATGATTTAACTAAATATAAGGAATACTGTAAAATATTAAAAAATATTCAGGACTCTAAACAAATGTACTATGAAAAGAAGATAGCAACATCAGGAAACCAAATAAAAACAATATGGGATATAGTGACAGAGGAGACTGGTAGAACTAGAAAATAACAAGAGCAGGTAGCATTAAGAGAAGATGAGACATTAGTAACTGATGGGCATAGTGTGGCAAATCTATTTAACAAGTACTTCATATCTGATTACTGATAGTATGGGATTGTCTGGGTCAGTAAATAATGCCCTTATAGTGAGAATGTACTTAATTCATTAGATAATAAATTGCAAGCAGCAGGTATTTGCTGTGATTTGTCAAAGGCATTTGATTGTATGAACCATAACATCCTTTTAAGTAAATTAGAATTCTATGGGGTCACGGGAAATGCTGCAAAATGGTTCAAGTTATACCTCACTAACAGGAAACAAAGGGTGTCAGTGTAAGTGACTAGTGAATTAAGCCAACAGTCATCATCGGATTGGGAAGAAATTACATGTGGTGTCCCACAAGGATCCATCTTAGCGCCATTGCTTTTTCTTGTGTACATTAATGACCTCTCATCAGTTACATACACTACCAGAAGTAGAGTTCATTTTGTTTGCAGATGATACAAGTATTGCAATAAAAAGTACGCCGAGCATAGTTATAGAAAGGTCTGCTAATGATATTTTCATGAACATTAATAAATGGTTTAAAGCCATTACCATTAAACTTTGAAAAGACTCACTACATGCAGTTCAGAACATGTAAGAGATTTCCCACCAGCATATGCATTAAGTATGAAGAAGAGCAGATAGAAGAGGTTGACAGTATTAAATTCCTGGGATTACAGCTTGATAATAAATTTAGTTGGGAGGAGCACACCACAGAACTGCAGAAATGACTCAACAAATCTGTATTTTCAATACGAGTGTTATCAGACATAGGAGACATAAAAATAACAAAGCTTGCATACTTCGCTTACTTTCATTCCCTAATGTCATATGGTATAATATTTTGGGGTAACTCTTCAAGTCAGTCAAACGTCTTCAGAGTCCAAAAACGTGTAATACATATTATTTGTGGAGTAAATTCACGGACGTCCTGTAGAAGCCTCTTCAAAGAACTGGGTATATTAACTACTGCCTCTCAGTATACTTATTCCTTAATGAAATTTGTCATAAATAATATATACCTTTTCCCAACAAACAGTTCAGTTCATACATACAATACTAGGAATAAAAACGATCTACACAAGGACTTAAAAGCACTTACTCTAGTTCAAAAAGGGGTCCACTACTCAGGAACACAAATTTTCAATAATTTACCATTAAGTATAAAAAAATTTAGCTATAAATAAATATTACTTTAAGAGGAACCTAAAAGACTTTCTAGTGGCCAGCTCCTACTCCATTAGTGAATTTCTAAATTGTACCAAATGATGCATGTACTCATACTATACTAGTATTATTATATTATCAGCTATTAAAAAAAACTTTAAAATGTATATCTGTATTTATATTATTAGTATTATCAATTACTCAACTTGTAAATTTTGTTTCTTGACATGTTCCACATCCACGAGGATCTCCTCAACATGGATCTAAGAAACGAAAAACTAATCTAATCTAAACACAGGGTTTTTCTTACAAGAGTTACATACTGCATTAGAGTGTTGCCTACATGCAAATGTACAGTCTTTAGGTGTTTCCCTAAGTGGTCTGTTATGTCCCAAGCTAAAGCTTAATAGGTATATGTCTCTTGGACAACAGAGACCTGTACCACTTAAATCAGCCCTCAAGTTAGCCGGACACATTAGAAGGGTTACACAGAATTTTTTAAAGTAAAGTTAACAAATGACACTCATCTTGATAATTCTCATAGTGTAGGACGTTGTGTTGGCCGCATCTTCTCTGCTCTCCAAAAAATATATCAATATATTTTGGATTCTACCTCCTCAAAGTAACTTGTTTATTTCTGAAGACAAAAAATCATTTTATGTCTTCTCATAAAAAATTCGGGTAAAATTGTCCATACAGAAAGCCTCCCAACAATCATGTCTTTTCACAATGCTTCCTGAAAGAGCGCCTTAATGTAGCCACGTCTTCCACAAAACAGCAAGTATAGTACGAATCGGAGAAACATTTTATTAATGACTTTTAGCTTAAACATTCTACTTCTGTGCAAAGACCACTAATAAACTTAAACATTTTAGTTATACAATATTTAATTCTTTGATATTAAAAATTTATTTTTTATATGATCGGTATTTCAGTATTTAATTTGACTTTGTTTTCATAAGATTCAAAAGAGAAATTTAAAGTTATGCTTCCTTAATACCAAATTAAACATGTAATAAATCTTGTTATTAAAATGTATTAGACTTTCTGAGCAAATAGTCCAAAGTTTTCAAATGCAAATTTACAATACCTTAATTACCCAATATTAAATCATCTATTTTACACTATATTTGTTTATTATGTTGTTATAAACCAAATGAGTGAGTGTATTGTGTTCTGTATGTTTGACTGATTGTATAGTACTATAAATTTGTTTTAAGGTAAGGCAGTCAACAATCCGAATATTGGTTTGAACACCACAGTGCTTTACTAGGCATGGTCCTGTTTGGAGGTGGTATGCCGTTGCCTTCCTCCAACCTTCGAACTGACTTACCCAGCCAGTTATAGGGGGACCTACAGTTTAACGTGGGTTCCGAACCACGGTGCTACTCAGTATTTTTCACATGAGCAATACTACCAGAGGTGAAAGAAGTGGAAAGTGACAGATAAACATCCTAGGACCTGGCGGGGATCGAACCCGCGACCTTTGGATTTGTAGTCTGGCACTCTACCACTGTCGAACCGAGGAGCACAAATTTGTTTTATACATAACAATTTTTAAACATTGACCAAAATTCTTGTCTCTATGCAAATTTTGTGCCATATGACATGAAATATTTTATACTTATCTATTTTGGCATATATTAAGTTGTAATAACCTATGAAAACGTGCCAATGAAATTTAATAATACATTTTCTATAAATGTGTATTATGTAATTGCTACTTTGGAACAGAAGAAATGGAAATGAAAAAGATTAATGAATATTATGGTTGGTCATTGTGAGTACTATGTTATAAATATATTTGAAACAACAAAAATTCTGATCACAGCATTATATCTGCTATATATTTTCATTTCACAGCATTGTTCTTACATTTTTCATATGCCTTTAGTTACAGGTGTAGTGTTCCTCATGGTCTTCTCTTTAACATACACTATGTGATCAAAAGCATCCAGACACCTGGCTGAAAATGACTTACAAGTACATGGGCCTCTCCACTGGTAATGCTGGTATTGAATATGGTGATAGCCCACCCTTAGCCTTGATGACAGCTTTTACTCTTGCAGACATACAATCAGCTGCTGGAAGGTTTCTTGAGGAGTGGCAGCCCATTTTTAATGGAGTGGTGCACTTAGGAGAGATCAATGTAGGTTGTTGAGACCTGTCATGAAGTCGGCATTGCAAAACATCCCAAAGATATGTATCTTGAAAGTGGTCTATAGAATTCAAGTTAGGACTCTGTGCAGGCCAATCCATTACAGGGATGTTATTGTTATGTAACCACTCCACCACAGGCTGTGTATTATGAACAGGTGCTTGATCATGTTGAAACATTCACTCGCCAACCCCGAATTGCTTATCAACATTGGGAAGCAAAAAGGAGCTTAAAACATCAACATGTGCCTGTGCTGTAATATGGCACTCAAAACAACAAGTGTTGCAAGATCCTTCGTGAGAAAATATGACCACACCATAATACCACCACATCAGAATTTTACTGTTGGCACTACACACAATGGCAGATGACGTTAACCGGGCATTCGCCAAACCCTCACCCTGCCATCAGATCACCACACTGTACCGTCACTCCACACAAAGTTTTTCCACTGTTCAATCGTCCAATGTTTACACACCTTACACCAAGTGAGGCATCGTTTAGCACTGACTCACATGACATGAGGCTTATGAGCAGCTGCTCAATCATTAAATCCAAGTTTTTTCACCTCCCGCCTAAAGTTCATAGTACTAGTTTGGAATTCCTGTGTGATGGTTGGGAAAGATGCCTGCCTATTACACTGTACGACCTCCTTCAACCATCAGCGGTCTCTTTCAGTCAACAGACAAGATCGGCTTCCATGCTTTCATGTTGTATGTATATCTTCACATTTCCACTTCACTATCACAACAGAAACAGTGGACTAGGCATATTTAGGGGTGTGTGAAAATCTCGCATACAGACTTCTAACACAAGTAACACCCAATCAGCTTATCATGTTCAAAGTCCTTGAGTTCTGCAGAGCGCCCCTATTCTGCTTTCTCACGATATCTAATGACTATTGAGATTGCTCATATGGAGTACCTGGCAGTATGTGGGAGCACAATACACTTAATATGAAAAATTTATGTTTTAGGGGTGTCCAGATACTTTTGATGACATAGTTTTACTTTTGATCACATACTGTATGTTGCAGTTGAATATTTGTAGCATCATATACAATGATATCTAAATTTCTTGTATAAATATAAAGTAGGGGAACTTTTGCCTTCTGTCCTCATCAGTTAATATTCTGAATGAAAATTTCTTACACTAAGAGTAAACAAATGAGTATATTTACGGTTAGGAAATACCTGAAACATTATGTAAAATACAAAGTAAAACAATATTGGTATAAAATCAACATAAAACATAAAACTAAGTTTTTACACTGAAAGGTTTGTTATAGTGGAAAGTGGGGCACAAATATCCAACATTTAGGGAGAAAAAGAGATTGCATGACATTGCCATAAATGAACCTTATATTCTATAAGTCTAATACTGAACAGTATACTTGCATCACTGGGACATGAGTATTCACTGCACTATGTCAAACAAACAATCTAAAAGTCAACTGTACTGTTATTTGGCTGACTTTTCATCTCAAATAACTCACAACTCACCCAAAATTTGATTATATTTAAATGCCAGTTGTACCGCCATCAGATGAAATTTTCCTGAAAGACAGATAGCACATCACTGATTAGTTTTTGAAAAAGAAAATAAAAATGAAATGTAGTAACACTTCATCCCATTTATATTGCAACAAATTTCGGATTGGCATAAAGTGTACTACTTATATGAAAGTGCTAATGATAAGCATCTCAGTACTATCTATTTTACCCATCTAGTATCTCATTTGGAAATTGCATTTCAAGATGTCAGCTGAGTGTAGCTAATTTAGGAATAAAGAAAACAATTCGCCATTGTTTGAATAACACTTTTTGAAGAGGTGGTACATTTATGGCAGTAATAATACTAGCAGTTCATGACATTTACATAAAACAATGTGGCAGTGATAGCCAACAAACTACTGACCTCCTCCTATGGAGTGTAATGTCTATAACTAATCCCATCTGTAATCAGTCTGTGTATGTTCACCAGTGGAGTAGTAATAAAATGTGCCTCTCTTGTATTTGGTGGTTTCACTAGGGCTACAAAATCCCTCTAAACCCATAGTGGTGACACTGAGTGCAAAGTTCATCATCTTATCACTCACATTGTGCAGTTTTTGAGTTTCTGTGCCAGTTTTTTATGTGAAATATGGTGGCTGTTGTTACACTGACTTGCCACAATGACTACACTGGTTTGACCTCTACTGAGACTTCTCTCTGCACCGATTTTGTTTATTTTTCTGTTCTTTTCGAATGCACAAGTGAAATTCGCAACTTTTGTTCTGGTTTTTCACCAAAATATAATATGCCATGTGCCAAAAATCAATGTCACAATGTCTTTGCCATTCCAGACTTTGCTCAGATTTCACTTTGAACCTCTTATTGTACAATGAGTGTCTAATCTGCATGGTATGATAAGTGCTTCATCTTCATCCTTGCTGCCAACAGTTTTCTCAGGATTTTTTCACCACACCACTTTCATCAGTCACTTATTGTAACGACTCCTATTTTGTTATGCCCAATGTGCTTCCTGATGTTTTACCTTTATATATTGTGGATGAACAACTGAAAAATCTATCATGTGATTTCACTTTTCCAAATGTATAATTTCAGACTGGAAAAAATTTAAACAATGGACCTTTAACTGCCCCACCATGCACGCCGGGGTATCCCTCCACTGGCCACATGATGGGTCAACAAATGTTAATCGCCCGCCACAGTTGAACTTTATTCCGCCCTTGGTGTATGGTGACTTTGCTGATTGTACTGATTGCACACTCGCATCCGGATGTGGACTTTTATATCACAACTGATGCCAGTGACACCGTGATCAGCACGGTTCTCATCACTAAAATTTTTTTCTAAAAGTCTTTACAATGCACAGAGAAAGTATTCGGCCTTTGACTGTGAACTATTGGCCATTTACGAGGCAACCAAACACTTTTGTTCCAAAGCTGAAGGCCTTTCTTTTTATGTTCTCATGGACCACAAGCCTCTCCTGGCAGCAATTCAGAGCCCCCCAGCCGACCCCCCTCCTCACTGCTTTCGCTACCTTGACTTCACCTCACAATTTACAACCGGCATCACGTACATCAAGGCCATGGACAACATTGTGGTGGACTTTCTGTCTTGAGTCTATGTCATTTCCTCACTGATCGACCTGCCAGTCTAGCCACCTTGCAAATCACTGATACCACTTCCTCTCTCCACCCCATTTGCACCTCTTTCCCGAGTGTCATGGGCGAAATTTGATGTGATGATTCAACAGGCACACTTTGTCCCCTTAATAACTCAGCTGTGCAACACGAGATCTTCCAAAAACTTCATGAACTGGCACATCGTGGCATTTGTGCCTCCACCATACTAGTGTCTGAATGCTTTGTCTGGCGGGATATGAAACGTGACTGTCAAACATGGGCACGCACCTGCCTCCCCTGTCGACAAAATAAAATCTCAACACAAACATCCCTCCTTTGGGTCCCTTTCCTGTTCGTGCCGGCAGATTTCAACACATTAACATCGACCTAGTCTGCCTACTTCCTCTTGGTGATGGGTTCCGTTACATTCTCTGTGCCACTGATCGCACCACTTGATGGGTGCAGGCCTCACCCCCTTGCCACCATCATGGCAGAAACAGTTTTGAGGGCTTTCTTACAATCATGAATTGCCCCCTTTGATTGCCATTTGGTCTCAACCACAAACTAAGGCAGTTTGAATCGAACCTCTTTTCGGACCACCTCTGTGGCATCAAACGCATTCATAACATTGACTACCATCTCCAAAGCAAAGGATTGGTAGAGTGGTGGCACAGGTCACTTAAAACCACCCTCTGATGCCAGGACTCTCTGAATGCAAACTCTCCCCCTGGTCCTACTCAGCCTTCGTGCCACCTACAAGAAGGACCGCTGCAGCTTGGTTGCAGAGTTCCCTTATGGACAACTTCTTGTCTTCCTGGGGCAGTTCATTAACTCTTCTCCTCCCCCAAATCTGACTGACCTGCACACACTCATTGATAGGGTCCATCTCCACTGTGCAAATATTAATACTCCCCCCCCCCCCTGCCAGTCACTCTCCCCCTTCCGTCTGCATCCCACGGAAGCTGGACGACTGTGACTTCATCGTGCTACATTATGACACAGTGCAACCCCCTCTCAACCCCCCATATTCTGGCCCATGTCAGGTCCTTCCAAAGTTTCTGTTAATCACATAAAAGTGGCTCATGTCGAGCCCACCTCACCTCCTCAGTATGAGGTCACTCCCCCCCGCCTTGCTCACTTTGCACGCGTCCTCCCCCTCTCCTGCTGTTTCTCCTGCCTACTGCTCACTCATCAACAAACAAATTATGAAATACATCTACATCCATACTCCACAAGCCACCCAACTGTGTGTGGTGGAGGGTACCTTGA
Source organism: Locusta migratoria (assembly GCA_026315105.1). Taxonomy (NCBI): domain Eukaryota; kingdom Metazoa; phylum Arthropoda; class Insecta; order Orthoptera; family Acrididae; genus Locusta; species Locusta migratoria. The sequence continues at coordinate 195,908,076 of CM048751.1, forward strand.
GTACCATTATCAGTTCTCCCTCCTATTCCAGTCACATATTGTTCATGGAAAGAAAGATTGCCAGTATGCCTCTGGGTGGGCTCTAATCTCTCTGATTTTATCCTCGTGACCTCTTTGTGAGATATACATAGGAGGGAGCAATATACTACTAGACTTCTCGGTAAAGGTAAGTTCTCGAAACTTCGACAAAAGCCCATACTGAGCAACAGAGCATCTTTCCTGTAGAGTCTTCCACTGGAGTTTATCGAATATCTCTGTAACACTTTCACGATTTCTAAATGATCCTGTAATGAAGTGCGCTGCTCACTACTTCCTCTATCAACCCCACATAGTATGGATCCACACTGGTGAGCAGTATTCAAGCAGAGGGTGAACAAGTGTACTGTAACTACTTACTTTGTTTCTGGACTGCACTTCCTTAGGATTCTTCCAATGAATCTAAGTCTGGCATCTCCTTTAGCAACGATTGATTTTATATGGTCGTTCCATTTTAAATCACTCCTAATACCCACTCCCAGATAATTCATGAAATTAACTGCTTCCAGTTGCTGACCTGATATAGTGTAGCTAAATGATAAAGGATCTTTCTTTCTATGTATTCGTAGCACATTACACTTGTCTTCATTGAAATTCAATTACCATTCCCTGCACCATGTGTCAATTCGATACAATTTTCCATTGTTACAACCCCACTATATACTACAGCATCATCCTCAAAAAGGCCTCAGTGAACTTCCAATGTTATCCACAAGGTCATTTATATATAGTGTGAATAGCAACAGACCCACAACACTCCCCTGTGGCACACCTGCCATCACTCTTACTTCGGAAGACTTCTCTGCATTGAGAATGACATGCTGCATTCTGTTATCTAGGGACTGCTCAATCCAAGTCACCTGACCGCCCCCCCCCCCCCAAATGTAGTGTATGTAGACGCCTTACGCATACTTCTCCTCCCATCATGTGTAGTGCACATCGTCATCCCTTCCGGTCTTCTGCACACCCACCCACAAGCCTACTGGATCATCGAGTCCAATCCCCATGACACATTGCAGAGTTCTCAGTCTTTGGCCTCACTGCTCACTGCCTACACGCTCCGTCAAGCCTACCCCACTATGCAGTGTAGCTCACCATAGTCAGTCACTGCCGAGGTCTGCAATGTCGAATGCAGCTGTTGTCTCGCCTCACCCCCCCCCCCCCCCGGTCTCAAGAGGAGTACTCCATACTTTGGTAAAGGGCGGGTGGTGGGGGGCTGTGTGGCAGCAATAGCCAACAAGCTATCGACCATCACGTCATTTGGCGTGTAATATCTATCACTAAAATATTTGGGATGCCGCGTCTTGGTCGACAAGCCAATTTGTAATCAGTCTGTAACACGATATTTCGATCGCGTTACTCATGATCTTCGGCAGGTGCTTCCCGAAGCTGAATCCAGTGTGGAAAGCGTTCTGCCATTGGTCGGTGCTGTGGAAGGTGCTCCATCCGATGTCCGTGCCGGCCTCTAGCTGCAATACTAGCATTTACAGGTGTGGCTGTACCGCCTGCAGAGTGCATGCTTTTTGGCTCTTGTCCATTCTCTTCCATTTCCATAGTAAATTTTATGTTTGGGTGGCGAGAGTTTAGATGGTCTAAAAAGCCCAGGAGCTTCTCCTTACTGTGGGACCAGATCACAAAGGTATTATCCACGTATCTGTAAAAGCACTTGGGTTGATTTGGGGCTGAAGCCAGTGCATCATCCTCAAATTTTTCCATGAAGAGGTTCGCCACTACTGGTGAGAGTGGGCTGCCCATAGCCACTCCTTCTGTCACCATTGAACTTTTTTCCAATCACCTCCAGAGATTCATTTAGTGGCACCTTGGTAAACAAGGAAACTATGTCAAAACTAACGATATTGTCAGACTCTGTGATGTTCTGCTGCTTCAGATGATGTAAGAAATCTTCGGAGTTGTGGATGTGATGTGCACATTTGCTGACATATGGCGATAGCATCTTCTTCAGGTGCTGAGCAAGGGGGTAGATGGCAGCCCCTATGTTGCTGACTGTTGGGCGCAAAGGGATCATCTCCTTTTGAACTTTGGGCAGTCCATAAAGCCTAGGTGGTACTGGAGCTTTTGGCCTCAGCTGCTTCAAGACTTTCTCCGGTATGTCGGTTTCCTTTAGAAGGGCCCTGGTCTTCCTGTCCACCTTGTCAGTGGGATCCCTTTCTATCAGTCTGTATGCAGGGTCATCCAGATGACAGTCTGTCTATGTTCGGCAGTGTAGTGTAATAAAGTGTGTGTCTCTTTGTTCATGGTGGCTAGAAGCCCTCTAAATCCCATGCATAGTAGTAGTAGTAGTAGTAGTAGTAGTAATAGTAGTAGTACCACTGAAACTGATACATACAACATTGAGGAAGTAACTATTATCCTAGATGTACCTATTTAGAACAATCCACACATCAAAATTACATACACATTTTGCTTTGATGTGATAAAATTTCTGTAGCAATCACCAATGTTGGTGCAAAACTGCTGGTTTTGTGAATTCCAACCCAGCTAAAAACTCTAAGAATCGCTTATTGTTTAGCTTTACTTGGCATTAACTATATGATACCTTTACTTACTGTGATGATACAGGTGGTATATGCCTGAAATGTAAGGGATAGCTAGTTAACATAATTTATTAATTCTATTCATTGTAATGTATTTTCAATTTTTTCCCTTTTTTAATTTTTCTCGAATAATTAATTTATGATGTATTGATTTTTCCTCTGATGTATCAAAAATATTCACGAAGTTAAGTATGATCATTGATAAAATATATGAGAGTGTATCAGCTGTTCATTTGTTTCTAAAAAGTAAGTTAGTAAGCTTTCAGCTTCAAGCTAGTTAAGACATGTTGGATTGTAACAAATGTACATTTAACTGGTGTTGTAATTCATTTCATTTAACATCAACGTCTTGCCTTAAAGTGGTCCCACAGCCCACAAAAACTTATTAAAAAAGGTAGTCTCACAAAAGAAACATTCTCATGCTCTACAGAATTTATAAAACTAATTCCCATGAAAGTGTTTCAGGAACTTGCCATTCTGACATTAACATCACACTCCTAAAGGGAACTTTCATAAAATGTGTAATTACTTAAATTCAAACAAAATGCAGATCTCTTTTAAAATAATTGTTTCATGTGTTAATATTAATTATGAATTTCAATCATTGTGTTACATACTCACAGCTTATACTAGTACCATGCACAAACTAAAGTGTTCTGTGTCTTCCCCTGGCAGGGAAATAATTCTTCTTTGAAATTAGCTTGAGGAATTATTTAATGAAAGGAAAAATCCCCTATATGACATTAATTTGAACAATGCAAGTCAATATAAAATCCTTTAAATAGTGAGCTTACATACATACATACATACACACCACATAACCAATCTGCACTGCATGAACGCATTGCCTTTATTTGCTGTATGCTTCATTCCAATCTCAGTGACACATAACATATTGGGAACACAAGTGTGTGTGTGTGTGTGTGTGTGTGTGTGTGTGTGTGTGTGTGTGTGTGTGTGTTTCAATTCTAATTATTAAGTCAAAATTGTTATGTTGCATGTGAATGCAAAAATCATTCTTTGATCATGAAAAGATGATAAAGTTTTACTGTACTTTCACTGTAGTAAAATTTGAAAACAACCAAATTTCTGTTGACATTATTACAAATTATATAAGCTTTTATTGGAAGATGTGGGAGTCTGAGACAGTCTATAGCTGGGTTATATCAGTTTTGGTTTGTGATGGGTTGTAAATAAATGTTCACTTTAAATGATCTTAGTATACACCTGCTACAAAATTTTATAAATCAGAAGTTAAGCAATTATTTTAATAGCTATTAACCTACTTACACTATAACTTGGTGGAGCTGATTTGGGATGTCCAGATAACACCTGGAAAAGTATGTTAAAAGATATTTAATTTCTAGTTTCCATGCATCACATACACAATGAATGTAAGGACTGTCTGGGAAAATGCTCAAAACTTTTATTTTTTCAATGAAAATTTATTTTTCCAAAAGAGCTTTTCCTTAAACAATTTTCTACATAGTTATACTACTTTTCAGACATCTCTCATAGCAGGAAACCAACTTTGTCAGGCACTTTACATAAAAATATTCTGTCAGTGAAGAAATCCACTGCTGAACACTGTTTTTTTTGCTTCATCATTTCTGTCAAAGAGCCTTCCTTACAAATCTTGTTTCAAATTCAAGAACAAGTGGTAAAACAAAGATGTGAGGCTGGGGCTATAGGTCAGATGACTGAATTGCTCCCAACCAAATTGATGAAAAATGTTTTGAGTGACACCAACTGAATGGGAGCATATACTGACATGATGCAATGCAGTGCCTTGACTGAGCATTTCATGCATTTTGTTTTGAACTGAACACTGAAGATTTCTCCATGTTCCACAATATCACACTGCATTTACAGTCTCCTTTCTAGGTGATAACTTGATAAGCAGAACGCCATGTCTGTCTGAGAAGACAGTATATTTGTTTCTTTCTTTTTTTGTGTTGACAATGTTGTTTCGAATTTTTATTTTCAGACGGATTATGATGGTTTTCATTTTGAAACTGTTGTTTTGATTCTGTTATGACATGATGAAACCAATTTACATTGCCGCTCACAATTCTGTTTAAGAATTCATCTCCCTTTTACTGTATCAGCTAAGAAAAGTCAAGGAGTTGTGAAGTCACTTTATGAGCATCCATAGGCATTTTCAGAACACAATGCCGATAAATTCACAAAAACTGTAAGCAGTTTGAGACAATCCCATGCAAGTGAGTTTTTTAGATTTTTGGAAATTAATCACAGATGAATCTTATTGTGAACTGTCTGATTTCACGAATTTTTTCATTCACTTTCTCAATCAAATCATTACTCACAACAGAAAACCACCCACACCATGTTTCATCACAAACATTGGTTCATTCATCATTGAATTGCCTTGCCTATTTTCTCACAATTCCATCAGTCATATTCCCATAAATCTCTACAAGCTGATAATGAATTTAAGATGAATTAACATTCTTTGCAATCAAAAACTGTATGACACAATACAATTTACAGTCAGTAGATTCAGAGATAATCTTAAATGTTTTTAACAATAACTTATGAATGTAAACACAAAAGAACCCATATACAAAGTCATCAGTAGAAAGACTAATGTGAATTGCAGCACAAATACAGTGGTGGCAGTAGAACAAAGCAGTGAATACTTTCCAGAGAGCCTCATATAAAATGTTGAACAAAATTCAAACATTTTTTACATGTTTGAGAATGGAAAAGGAATGTGAATATAGTTACTGATTGGACTTAAACAGTTATCTTGTACTTCAACTTCATGGAGTCAAAACTCGTAAATATTTTGTTTTCTCAGTCTAATTTGTTATTACAGCGCAGAAATAATATACAGGTCATGTAGAGCAAGTTCTAATCTACAACCAATTTACATACTCCAGAAGCCACATCACAGTGTATAGTGGAGGGTACTATGAGCATAACTGTCACTTCCTCCTGTTCCTGCCATGTATGGTTTGTGGAAAAAACTATTGCCAGTCTGCCTCTGTGTGGGCTCTAATGTCTCTAATTTTATCCTTTTGGTCATTTCAGATGTACATAGAAGGAAGCTAGATATTGGTTGACTCTTTGAGAAACATATGCTCTCAAAAGCTAGACAGAAGCCTGAACTGCAATACAGAATTGTCTGTCTTGTAACATCTGCCAATGAAGTTTCCTAATAATCTCTGAAACTTACTAAATGAGCATGTAAGGAAGCTCCTTTGGACCTTATCTATGTTCTCTGTGAACAGTATATGGCACAAATGCCACACTGATAAGCAACACTCAAGTGTCAGCAAAATGAGTGCTTTGTAACCTACTTATTTTGTTAACGAATGACACTTTATGAGGATTTTTCAAATGAATTTCAGTCTGCCATCTGCCTCACCCACGATTAATTTTATATAGTTGTTACATTCTGTTTTGACTATTGAAGTATTAATGTACTTCAAAATGGAAAGTGAAAAGTGATCAAACAGCCAGGAACCTATGTTGGGTGTCAATATGACACAGGGAAAATGTTTGCAAAGAAGAATTATTTATAGACAATAATGTGGAACTTAATCAGAGTTATGGTGAAGAAGCAGTATGTGGGTATATTAACAGTGCTTGCATACATTTCTTCATTTGATAACAATCCATGTCCAGTGTTTTGACAAACAAATGTACATTTGTTGGGTTGCTTGCTCAATTGGAGAGATTTATGAAGGAGGAATCTGATAAACAGAGTAATGTCACCACATCACACCAATCCTCTATGTGATTGCTTGGTGCCCAAGTGACTTCAAAGGCCTCAGCAACACTCAAAATTTCTGTTAGAGTCAGCTATTTATACCATGGTGTACAAACAGACAAGAAAAAAAGTTCCCAGATTTCCCTGGTAGAAGATTACTTTTTTCCCCAGATCAAATACATTTTTCTCAAATGAATTACACTTTTTCTGTTATACAGGACAAAATATTTGGTTTGAAGCAGTAAAAACTTATGAGCAGTGTGCTGTTCAATCTTTCAAGCAACTCTATTGTAAGGGAGTGAACCTTATTAATAATGTTAAGGTTCCTTAAATCCTGCCCTGAAATGAGATCCATCCTTAATGACATCCTCCCCACTCCTCCGAGAGTGTCTTTCCGCCGCCCACCTTACCTTCGTAATCTCCTAGTCCATCCCTATGAAACCCCCAAACCACCTTCCCTACCCTCTGGCTCCTACCCATGCAACCGCTCCCGTTGTAAAACCTGCCCTATGCACCCTTCCACCACCACTTACTCCAGTCCAGTAACCCGGAAGGTGTACACGATCAAGGGCAGAGCCACTTGCGATAGCACCCACGTGATTTACCAACTAACATGCCTGCACTGTGAAGCGTTCTATGTGGGAATGACCAGCAACAAACTGTCCATTCGCATGAACGGTCACAGGCAGACAGTGTTTGTTGGTAATGAGGATCACCCTGTGGCTAAACATGCCTTGGTGCACGGCCAGCACATCTTGGCGCAGTGTTACACCGTCCGGGTTATCTGGATACTTCCCACCGACACCAACCTTTCAGAACTCCGGAGATGGGAACTTGCCCTTCAGCTTATTCTTTCCTCCCGTTGCCCACCTGGTCTCAATCTCCGCTAACTCAAATTCCCGTCCACTATCTTTAGCATCTTTGCCTGGGTTCTGTGGACAGAGCCTCTGCCTCAATTGGTATCTCTGTCCAACTTCTTTGCTTTTCACAAATGTCTGTCTAGGTGTGCTTGCGTTTTGATATGTCTGAGTGTGTGTGTATTTGTTTACCTTCCTTTTTTTCCCCTAAGGTAAGTCCTTCCACTCCTGGGATTGGAATGACTCCTTTTCCACTTCCTTAAAACCCATATCCTTCCCTTTTCCTCCCCTTTTTTCCTCTTTTTCCTGAAGAAGCTGCCAGTGGTGGCGAAAGCTTGTATGTGTGTTTGTGTGTGATTTTATTTGTTTCTCTCGACGAGCCGGTCCTTTTGGTAAGTCATCTCTTTTTTATTTTTATTTATCCCACCGGGAAAGTTTCCCTCTATAATTTTCGTTTCATCAATTTGAATCTAACAATCATAATGTTAAGGTTACAAATAATAAAGTAGCAAGGCTGACTGCAGGTACTTATAAATAGGAACAATGTCAGGAGGCTGTCCAAATGATGAAATAAAAGAACTGGGAATGAACACCATAGATAAAGCAGTTAGAGAGAACAGGCTTAGATGGTGATGTCATGGTTCACGCATGGGAGAAGCACAGTTACCTAAGATTTATGGGTTCAGCAGTCGAGGGTTAGAGGACATGAGACACATTAAGGAGAAAATACTTGGAATCAGTCAAGATGATTTTGAAATAAAGGGCTTAAATCAGCTGCTGCATCAATGTTAGCATTAAATAGGGGACCATAGAGAAATTTTATAAGGGGGCCTATGCTCAAGACTGAATGTTGAAAGGCATAATCAGCCTCAAATGATGATGATGATAACAATATAATTGTTTCTTGATGATTTGCTAATGTTTGGTAAAAGTATAGGGAAAATACTAGAAATCCTGAATATTTTGTCGAAAAGATTTTAAATGAAAGGCTTAAGTGAAGTAAATAATTATCTTAGAATAAAAATTAATTATAATTATGAGTTTTATTTAAGAAAACTATAGTAAATCTCTAGCTAAGAAATATAAGATTAGACATTCAAAATTGTGCAGTACTTCTAATTTTGAATTAGAACCAGCACAAGTTGCAAGTTATGATATGCACAGGAATGTTACAAGTGCTCTCCTGTATGTTTGCTGAGATAATGGCTAGATATAAGTACAAGCAAACTACAGGAGTAGATTTCAAAATTGGTAGAATGACGTATTATTTGAGAGTACTGAAATATTTATCAAACAAAATGATTGAAATCAACATATGGAAGGACTGAAAATATTGATCTCTTAGACTGTTTTGAACATGCTGATTGGGCTGGTGGTTCAATAAATTGTAATTCTACATCTGATAATGTAATTAGATTATTTGGAAATCTAAAGAACAAGGAAGTGTTACAAAATCTTCGACTTCTCTAAGTATGTAACATTGTCAGAAGATGTCACTGAGATTAAGTTAATTTCAAACTAATATTTTTATACAAAGTCTGATGGGCCTGTTAAAGTATATGAAGACAACTCAGGGGCTAGATATGCTAACTTTACAAAAAATTCAAAGCACATTGGAGTATACTACCATTTTGTGAATGAGTGTTATGTGAATTTAATTATAGACATTTGCAAAGTGGACACAGAAAACCGTATTGCAGACATCTTTATCAAATCTTTGAGCAAAATTTTGAGAAATGTTGAAAGTAATTTTCTTGTAACATTAATTCACAAAGACAGATTTGAAAGTGAGCAATTTATATCTCATCATATCAGTAGTATCAAATAGTTCTCTACAATGAATATGAATATATACATTTAAACAAACAGTTGCTCTGTTCTGTGCTGTGTCTGTGTTTGCAATGTACACACAGATACACACTGCAATTTCCATTATCATCAACAAATTTTCTTAACAACCCCTACGTCTTATTTATATTCCATCTGTTACATCATCAACCTCAAATCACCACCATTATCAAATTATAAAGCTGTCTTGTATATTGTTTATCATTGCACACTCTGCTTTTTATCCACTGCGGAAATTCTGTATTATATTAAACAATCTACACAATAAAAAAACAAAAATCCATCACCAGAGTAGTCATCACTTCTAACATATACAAATAAATTTACCTCAGTACTGGTGCTTCCATAGAGATTTCCTTAAACTCACTGTAGAATGTGAGAGTAAACAAGCAGAAGACCACAGAAACAATCCATTGTGATACTGCACTTACTATGTGTTCTACATATCCACCATCATTGGGTTTCCATTTAGTATGATCAGCCCCTAAACAGGAAATTTAAAATTTGTGGCTTTTATCCATTATTCAACAATGGTTACTTCATGCACCCTTACAGGGTACAGTACTTCAAAAACTGTGATGTTGGTGATGCAAGCGAAGTAATTAAGACTCTGTACAGAACACTAGTTGACACAACTTGTAAGTTGTTCAGAGCTAAAGGTATAACCTCAACCTCACAAATACAATTATTATTCAATTTCAAAGAAATAATAATTACTTTTTAACACCAGAAGTAGACATTAACAGTCATATACTGGGTAAAATACCTTTGGGGTTCAGGTGAATAAAAAGTCAAAACATGAATAAAGTAATTAAGTAGTTTGGTTCAGCATGTTATATCCTTACAAGCATCTATAATTGCCTTAAATATGTCTTACATTTCAAAACCTAGTTTCTAAACTTATTCCTTACCATTATGAAATCAATCTGCTACCTTCCAGTGTCCCCTGGTCTCTTCCACATATGTGACCCTCTTTCATAACAATTAAAACAAGTTTTCATGATTATTAAATTGTGCTCTGCAGAAAATTCTACAAGGTGGGTTTCTCTTTCTTTCCTTTTCCCCAGTCTATATTCTCCTACTACTTTTCCTACTACCAAATTCCAGTCCACCATCACAATGAAGTTTCCCACTCCCTTAACAGTCTGAATAATTCCCTTTAACTTCTCATAAATTTCTTTCAGCACCTCATCATCAGCAGAGGTAGTTGTCATAGAAATTTGTACTACTGTTGTTGGTGTTGGCTTTGTGTCTTATCTTTGGTATGATAATGCATGCACTATGTTGTTCATAGTACCTTACCTGTATTCCAGTGTTATCCCCAACAAATGTATTTATAACCCTACACCCACCTGACCAGAAATCCTATTCACCCTGCCACAAAACTTCACTAACTCTAACTTCAACCTATCCATTTCTAAGATTACCTGATATTGTTGGTTTTGGAGGCGATCTGATAGTTTTATACTCTTCAGAATGAAAGGTCATGATCGCACATTAATAATTTATTCAATGAGGACCGGTTTCAGTGAACTGTGTCACCATCATCTGGTCACATATATTTTACAAGCTGGTTATCTTGTTAAAAAAAATGGGTATAAAATAATAAGTGCAACATAGCACTTAGTCACAACATAAAAAAATACACAATTTAAAAACATGGCATCTTACAAAATATTTTGTAATGTGTCATGTTTTTAAGTTGTGTATCATATATATTATTTCTCATCATTGTTTTTATGTGGGTACACCATATCTCCCATATGTCTTACCCAAAATTAATAATTGAGGTGTCATTTTTGTTTCGTTCTCCACTAATGATGAAAAATCATAAATGGAACATGGATTTACGGTTGCTCCCATAAGCCACCACACCATGTATATTTATGTTAATTAGTATTGCCTGTGGTTGAAATTTGACCAATTGTGTTTACAATGGTCACTGGAGGTAAAATTTTATGTATCATGTCGGCAGCCTCGTATGATTATGTTGGCAACATCAACAACATGATAGAAAATCTTTGCCCATTTGTTCGAACCACATACAATGACTTGATTAGTGTATCATACAGACCATGAAGTAAACAAATAATGCTGTTCCTGGTTGACAGGTTCTTGTATGTACCCTCGTCTGCTCAGTAAAAATAATTGCCCTCGTAAAGCAAAGATTCCATGAGAAAACATCAGCGTTGTCGAGCGATTGGCTAAAATGAAGACTCACAGGATTCTCACTATTCAGAATCTGTTGCCAACATTATCATAGGAGGCTGCTGGGATATTTGGTAAATTTTAACTGGCAGTGGGAGGTATGAAACAGTATATTTTACATGTTAAGGAAAATGCCTGACACAATAATAACAAATAAAAACGGAAGTATATACTTCTCATGCCATTTTCGAATTATATAACTTTCATTAGCCTAATATTTGAAATGGAACTACAATTTCGGTGTTTGTATATTTATACAACGCCAATAAATAACATTATTTTGATACTGCGATTTTCAAAATTCCAGAGCTGACAACATGTCGACTTCATAGTTCCACCCGTGCACTGCTACATGCTTCTCCCAGCACATCATCCTTTATATTGGTATTCATATGAAAACATCCATTTCCTTTAACCCCTCTTACTCTTAATCACTGCGAAAATGAAGCATTTGAACGGAACAAGAAAGTGAGTTGGGAGCACGCCATGTTTCGATATTCACTTATTTTAATACTGCAGATGCGCTGCATTACAGCGTCTTTGGTCAAGGCGAATAGCCAATCAATGATCTGATTGATGGAGAATGTAGAAAGTGAGCCAAGCTGTAGATAGGAAAATTTCTGCTTAACCTTTACCACTCTGAATGACTAAATGCACACATAATATTTATATTCGTCAAATCTATGACGAATAATCTTTCGAATTATGTAACTTTCATTGGCCTTCTTGTACAAATAAATTAGTAATCTGTACCACAGTTTTCATGTTAGCGTATTTACATAACGATTATAAATTGTAATGCTAATCAATTATTAATTAATGGTGCAAGATTAGTGGTGACTCGATTAGGCAAGTATAGCAACACTGCTAAATTTATTGACTGCGATAAAACTGTGCTAATACCCCACATTAACCTCACACCTTCTGATCCAACCATGCCTTTCCAAGAGATAACAAGACAATTCCCAATATAAGTAGCCTCCACTATGACCATAAATAAATCACAAGGTCAGACGCTTCAAGGGCAGGATTATATTACTTGAACCTGTGTTTCCCAAGGACAGTTATACATGGCTTCTTCATGAGTTCACTCATTCAATGATATTTATGTTTGCGCTAAAGACACATTATAACTACTAACAATTTTTTCAAAGTAGTTTTGTAAAATAAACGTTTTCAAAAAATAAAATAAACCTGAAAAAGTCAATATCTGATTTTTTATGTTTCACAATTACTCATATTGTATTTAATTATAGGAAGTTTCTTGCAATGAGGCTAATCTTTGTTACTACTATAAAAATTCATTATATTACTTATATCTGTATTTGCATCTCCCTTCTCTCCATTACTATCTTACCTATCTGTGACTGGTCAGGATAGGTGCGAATTATTCACATGGGTCAACTAGTTTTTATACAGTGACTAAGTGCTATATTGCACTTACACTACTGGCCATTAAAACTGCTACACCAAGAAGAAATACACATGATAAATGGGTATTCATTGGACAAATATATTATACTATAACTGACATATGATTACATTTTCACGCAATTTGGGTGCATAGATCCTGAAAAATCAGTACCCAGAACAACCACCTCTAGCCGTAATAATGGCCTTGATACTCCTGGGCATTGAGTCAAACAGAGCTTGAATGGCGTGTACAGGTACATATGCCGATGCAGCTTCAACATGATACCACAGTTCATCAAGAGTAATGACTAGCATATTGTGACGAGCCAGTTGCTCGGACACCATTGACCTGACGTTTTCAATTAGAGAGAGATCTGGAGAATGTACTGGCCAGGGCAGCTGTCGAACATTTTCCATATCCATTATCCTGCTGAAATTTAGGGCTTTGCAGGGATCAAATGAAGGGTAGAGCCATGGGTCATAACACATCTGAAATGTAATGGCCACTTTTCAAACTGCCGTCGATTTGAACAAGGGGTGACCAAGATGTGTAACCAATGGAACCCCATACCATCACGCCAGGTGATATGCCAGTATGGCGATGATGAATACATGCTTCCAATGTGTGTTCATCGCGATGTCACCAAACACAAATGCAACCATCATGATGCTGTAAACGGAACCTGGATTCATCAGAAGAAATGACTTTTTGCCATTCGTGCACCCTGGTTCATCATTACGTACACCATCGCAGGCGCCCTTGTCTGTGATGCAGCGTGAAGGGTAACCATAGCCATGGTTACCAAGCTGATAGTCCATTCTGCTGCAAACGTCGTCGAACTGTGCATGCAGATGGTTGTTCTCTTGCAAACGTCCATATCTGTTGACTCAGGGATCGAGATGTAGCTGCACAATCCGTTACAGCCAAGCAGATAAGATGCCTTTCATCTCAACTGCTAGTGATACGAGACCGTTGGGATCCAGCATGGCATTCCGTATTGCCCTCCTGAACCCACCGATTTCATATTCCACTAACAGTCATTGGATCGCGACCAACGCGAGCAGCAATGTTGCGATACGAGAAATACCAATCACGATAGGCTACAATCTGACCTTTATCGAAGTCAGAAATATGATGGTACGCATTTCTCCTCCTATAGACGAGGCATCACAACAACATTTCCCCAGGCAATACTGGTCAACTGCTGTTTGTGTATGAGAAATCGGTTGGAAACTTTCCTCAAGTCAGCACACTGTAGGTGTCACCACCAGCACCAACCTTGTGTGAATGCTCTGAAAAGCTAATCATTTGCATATCACAGCATCTTCTTCCTGTCAGTTCAATTTTGCATCTGTAGCATGTCATATTCATGGTGTAGCAATTTTAATGTCCAGGAGTGTATTATTTTATACCCATTTTTTAACAAGATGACCAGCTTGTAAACTATATATGTGACCAGATGATGGTGACACAGTTCACCAAAACTGGTCATCAATGAATAAATTATTAATGTGCTATCCATTTCTCTTTACAAATACAAGGAAAAAGAAATGCAAGCAAGTTACTATGAACTGTGTAGTTGTAGCAACTGCCTTACTGTAGCACATATAGACACAAAGCCAACACTGACAACTAGCTCAGCCAATGATGAGGAAGTCGAAGAAATGTATGGGGAGGTAAAAGACATTGTTCAGACAGTTGAGAGGGAAACATGATTGTGGTGTGGGACTGGAATTTGGTAATAGGAAAAGGAAGGGAGGGAAAAGAAGTAGGTGCATATGGACTGGAAAAACAAATGAAGAGGAGGTCGCCTGGTAGAATTTTGCACAAAGCACAATTTAATCATCACAAACACTTGGTTTAATTATCACCAGATTGACTTTATAATGGTAAAACATAAGTTTAGAAACCAGGTGTTGAACTGTAAGACATATCCAGGGGCAGATATAGATTTTGACCTTAACTTATTGATTATGAACTGTAAATTAAAGCCTAAGTGACTAACAAAAAGTTGGAAATTAAGGAGAGTGATCCTGGATAAATGGAAGGAACCAGAAGTTGTTGAGAGTTTCAGAGGGGGCCTTAGACAAGTATTGCCTGAAAGGGGAGAAAGTAATACAGTAGAAGAATAATGTGGAGCTTTGAGAGATGAAGTAGTGAAGGCCACAGATGACCATATAGGTAGAAGGAGAAGGCCTAATACAAATCCCTGGATAACACAGGAGATACTGAACTGGGACACCCAATTGTGACTGGTTACGGCTCCCACTGAAAGAATCTGTGCCTTCAATGATCAACACCTCCAACCTATTGTCCAGAATCTACCCTCCCACATCAAAGACACCAACCACTTCCTTCACAGACTCTCCACCATCTCCACTCCTCTACCTCCTGGATCCTTACTCGTCACTGGTGATGCCACCTCCCTGTACAAAAATATCCCTCACAACCATGGTCTTGCTGCAATCAAGCACTACCTTTCCCAAGCCCAATACACCCTTCTTCATAGCCCTTGTCAACTACATCCTAACCAAAAACTACTTTTCCTTTGAGGGTAAAGTATACAAACAGATCTGCGGCACTGCCATGGGCACCCGTATGGCACCTTCTTATGTCAACCTGTTCATGGGCCGTCTAGAGGAAACCTTCCTAGCCGCCCAAGCCCAAGCCCAATACACCCTTCTTCATAGCCCTTGTCAACTACATCCTAACCAAAAACTACTTTTCCTTTGAGGGTAAAGTATACAAACAGATCTGCGGCACTGCCATGGGCACCCGTATGGCACCTTCTTATGTCAACCTGTTCATGGGCCGTCTAGAGGAAACCTTCCTAGCCTCCCAAATCCACAAACCCCTGGTCTGGTTCAGGTTCATTGATGATATTTTCATGATCTGGACTCAAGGCCAGGACACCCTATCCTCATTCCTCAACAACCTCAACTCTTTCTCACCCATCCATTTTTCTTTACTTGGTCCTTCTCAACTCAACACGTCACCTTCCTGAATGTTAATCTGCAACTCTCTGACAGCTCCATCCACACCTCTGTCCACATCAAACCCACTAACTCTCAACAGTACCTTCGCTTTGACAGCTGCCATCCTTTCCACATCAAAAAATCTCTCCAATATAGCCTCACAACACTTAGAAGGCGTATCTGCAGTGATGAGAACTCCCTTGGCCTTCACAGACAGAAATTACCCACCAAACCTAGTCCATAAACAGATTTCCTGTGTTATATCTTCACACACCAACAGTCCTGCCTCCAAGCCTACTAACCAGCCACATAGGAGAGCACCCCTTGTCACCCAATACCAGCCTGGACTGGAACAACTGAACCATATCCTACGTCAGGGCTTTGATTATCTGTCAACAAGCCCTGAAATGAGAGACATTCTATCTAAGATCCTCCCAACCCCCCCTAAAGTGGTGTTCCATCGCTCATCCAACCTCCACAACATCCTAGTCCATCCCTGTGCCGCTACTAATCCTAACCCCTTACCACTCATATCCCTGTGAAAGACCTTGATGCAATACCTGCCCAATCCACCCCCTCAGCACTTCCTATTCCAGTCCCGTCACAGGCTTCTCCTACCTCATCAAAGGACGGGCCACCTGTGAAAGCAGCCACGTAATATACCAACTCTGCTGCAATCGCTGCTCTGCATTCTACATTGGAATGACAACTAACCGGCTCTCCATCAGGATGAATGGTCACCGTCAAACTGTGCAAACTGTGGCCAAGAGCATATGGACTATCCTGTGGCACAACATGCAGCGGAGCACATTACCTTGGACTTTAACAGCTGCTTCACCACCCGAACCATCTGCATCATCCCTTCCTCCACCAGCTTTTCTGAACTGCAGAGATGGGAGTTATCCCTACAGCACGTCCTATGATCCCATAACCATACTGGCCTCAACCTCATATAACCTAACATCCTACATCCCATGCCCCACAGTCTCTCCTCCCCCTCACATCCTACATTTCCTTCCGATTCATGCCCCTTTCCCTACTGTGTGCTTCCTGTTTTTTTTTTTTTTTTTTTTTTTTTATTATTATTCTCTCTCTCTCATTGACAGTTGACAGATACAAAAGACAAATAAAAACACATACAAACACAAAGATTCAAGCTTTTGCAACTGTTGGCCACTTCATCAGGAAAAGAGGAAGGAAGGAGGAGAAAAAGGAAAGGATGCGGGTTTTAAGTGAGCGGATGAGGAGTCATTCCAGTCTCGAGAGTGGAAGGACTTACCTTGGGGGGAAAAAAGGAAAAGTAAACACACACACTCACACACACATACACACACACACACACACACACACACACACACACACACTTTTCCTTTTTTTCCCTAAGGTAAGTCCTTCCACTCCCAGGATTGGAATGACTCCTCATCCACTCCCTTAAAACCCACATCCTTCCCTTTTTCCCCTCCTTCCTTCCTTTTTTCCTGATGAACCGGCCAACACTTGCAAAAGCTTGAATCTTTGTGTTTGTGTGTGTTTTAATTTGTGTTTTTGTATCTGTCAACAAGCCTATGCTTTGGGTAAGTTAAACCTATATATAAATACACGCATACATACACACACACACACACACACACACACACACACACACACACACACAAAGTGATAGGACTGATAGTTCAGGAGATAGTCGTCATAAAGAATGAAAACTTTCCCGTCTTGCGGCATGTGATACTGTAACTTTATCAGTCCATTATTTGAGAAGGAGAGCACTTAGCGACTTGCAACAAACTTTAAAAATAATTTCAAACTTTTAGGAAACTTTTTCTCGCTGACAACCACAGCAAAATGATGAAAGGAAAAAAGTTTCTCACTTACTACTTTTCAGTTGTTCACAGAGTAAAACTCCAGCATTTAATATAAGGTTGAAATTTATAATTTCTACACTACATATTGTACTTGCAGGAAATTTTACAAACAGTATACACACATATAATTGAATGTACCATCTAAATTGTATCACAGTATGACATGTAGTTCATGAGATATAATCACATAAACAGTAACGTTCAAGGAAAACCGCTCCATCACGCTCTGTTTTAATCTATTACTTCTTTACTACTAATTACATTCACAACAGATTTTTCATACATATAGCACTTATACAAATCAATATACACCTGAAAAATTATACAATTGTACAACATATAACTCAGTAAATATGAGATCATATATACTGTGATGGGTACAAACGTTTCACATCAGGCATCATGTTTTATTCATTTCTTATTTACTGCTGAGACACTCTTGTATTCCAGTGAGCTTAAGGAAATTCCTGAAAGATGACATTGCTGTTGGAAACTTTGAAGCAACTTTGAAGGGTGAAGTGCATACTGCTGTAGGAAGAAGCAATATATATCTATAGAGCTACAAGGAAGGGAAGAGAATAAAACAGAGTACATCCAACTAATACCATTATTTCCCAAAGATCTGGCTTTTAACTTTAAGAAACTGCAGTTTTAAATGGGACTTGCATTTTCTATTATGATTGATAAATCACAGGGCAATCTACTCAATACTGTGGATTGTATTTGAAATCTCCATGTTTCTCACACAGACTGCTTTATATCGCTTTCTCAGGCATGGGCTCTCCACAGAAAATATTCATATCATATCTTGGACAAGTCACAAGAAATATTGTTTATAGTCAGGAAGGATGGAAGGAAGGAAGATTAGCATTTAATGCCTTGTCAACAACGTGGTCATAAGAGGTGGAGCTTACACTTGGATTATTTGGGTAAGGATGGGACAGGAAATCGTAATTTGAAGTTTTTGTATATACTATGATTATAAGTATGATGTAGTACAGTGAATCTCCAGGAGTACTGTACGAACTTTCACGGGGCTTCATAGGTCAATTGATCATTGGGAGAACATATAAGCTTCATTTCATCAAAATCAGATCAGGGGAAGAAAAGATATTGTAATATGTAGTTTCTGGTGTATACTCTGCTTGAATTGCAGCATAGTATAGCAAAACTCCAATAGAGGCGCTGTCACTTACATAGTACACCAAATAACTAATAAATGGTGATGCTGCGTATTTTATTCACATAACTAAGGTGTAATACACTGAAACAAGGGCTGCGATTTTCCTTACGGCAGCAGTGTAGTGTATTGATGTTAAATCCTTTTTGAAAAATCAGTCATGTACAATGAGGAGAGTAATTCTTTGTGTTGATAATGAAATAAATAATTAATTTTGTTCTGATCAGTAAATTAATGATCCCCCTAAAGCGAATATTTTGTTGCCAACTTTAACGTACTAAAGTGCTGCCACTGCAAGTAAAATTTAAAATCAGATACGACACAAAAAAATCCTTTTTTTTTTTTTTTTTTTTTTTTTTTTTTTTTTTTTTTTTTTTTTTAGTTGTGTCCCATACGCCTTGCAATGCCATGGAAAGAAAAAGAATGAGTCTTTCCCCCGGTATCATTTGATTTAAAACATAGCGTATATCGATGGTTTCAATTACTAAGAATTCTTTGCAAGGAAACACAAATTTATGTAGTTTCCTTTCTGATTTCAGTGCGTACTTATTACATCTTGAGTTCATTCTTTTTAGGAATGCCTAGAAAATGGTGTAGTAGAGTACGGAACACAGAACAAATTGAGGCCCTGTTAGTTATGTAAGGCACCAAAGAACTATTAGTTAGTGCTGCTGCATTTTTAAATTTTTTATTTCTTTTTGATGGTTATGCCATAGTGCTAAAGGTGCTGTTCGTTTTGTAGTGCTGCAAGGAAACAATACATGATCGTGTAGTGTGTATTCTCTCAGTAACAGAAGTATTTTGAACTAAGAGCCGCAATCTTATCTCTGTAAACACCAACAAACATTGAACAGCGAGTTGCTGATTACATTTTGTCGCATATTCACAGCATAACAACATTTCTTTTTCTTTTGACAGGGAACATTTGAAGATAAAACATAATGACATTTCTTTGTGTCTATCAATGCTCCAATTTACACAAGATATCTTTGCAAGGGAAATCGAATTTATGTAGTTCCCTTTCTGATTTCGGTGTATCCTCATTACATTTTGAGTGTGTTCTGTTTAAGAATGCCTTGAAAATGCCAAAGTACAGGAAAGGACAAAGTGAAGCAATGTTAGTTACATAGTACACCAAATAACTGATTATGTCGTTGCTGTGTTTTATTATTATTATTTCTCATAACTATTGCATAATAGACTACAAGAAGGAGTACAGTTTTACTTATGGTGGCAGCATTGTGCGCTGATGTTGGCAACAGCAGTTGAATGCTTTTCCAAAAATCAGTCACATAGAATGAGGGGAATAATTATTTATGTTCACAATGAAATAAATAATTTATGCTGTTTTGATCAGTAAATTAATCATCCTCCTAATGCGAATAGTTTGTTGCCAATGATAGCATACTAAACTGCTACCACTACAAGTAAAATTTAATCCAGGTAGGACACAAAAAGAATTTTTCTTCCTTGCTGTATCCCATATGCTTTGCAATGTCATGTAATGAAAAGTAGTGCATCTTTTGATGACTATAACCATTACATTGTATATAGAGTAGAAATATCTATAGAGTGAGCACTGTGTTCTGTGCATCTTCTCAACACTAAGCTGGAATTACCACTTGATATTGAGACAAATCCACTCTTTCCACACATTTATTTGCTATTACAATTGGTTTGTACCGCATTGTCTGCAAAGAAGCTCCACCTCCTTTTCACAGAGGAACCACATAACATGAAATAATATGTAAATAAATGTGTCACAGAAGCAACAAGAAAGTTGAGGAGGCATCGCTAAAAGGGCCATTTACACATAGCGTCTTAATTGAACAAAAAAGGACCAAGATAAAGTCAGTAATTAGTAGATTTTTCCCAGTATCATGTGACATTTGCACCTTAATGTTGAGGACACAAAATCTGTTTTGCGCAACTGAGTGCTCACTTTCAAGATATTTCAGCTCTCTGCCTGCCACTAGAGATAAAATATAATACACATGCGAGATAAGATATACACATACGAGCAACAAACTCATTAGAAACGTGTCTGCTTTCATAATTGTTCAATACAATATTGTGATTAAAATTTGCAATTCCTTACTTTTGGTGTGGACTACATTAAGATAGAGAAAGACATCTTCTTTTGCAGAGACGATTTCACTTAGTTTTAATCCAACTTTGGAATATATAGTTCTACTACACAAGGTTGATTTCAACTTCGTGCTTTACCTAGTAATCACTGCATGATGTGGGGACATGTATTAGCTGAAACAGTTGTCGAATCTGTTAACACAGTCAAGACAATTCACTGGGAATACTATATTTAATGGAAAGTTTTATACAGATGATCAGCTGACGCCATTCCTTCAACAATTACCCAGACTTACTTTATCGCACATTAACACCACCATGACGCGATATTTAAACAGACATGGACTGCTCTGTTGATTGAATTACCAGACTTTCAGCTTCATTGAGTTTTCGATATTAGGAAGCACTGCATACAGCCATCTCCACCTACCCCGCCCCCCTCCTCCGCTCCTTCCCCCTCCCCCCCCCTCTTCCATCCCTTCTGTTTGCCGTGAGTCAGACTGTGTTGGGCAACCAGAGATGGCTGACGTGTGTGGATGAGTGTGCATGAATGATTGTGTGGATGAGTGTTCTATTTCTGAGGAAGGCCGCGGTCGAAAATTTAGAATTGTGTGTATGTGTTTGTGTGTCTTATTTATGTCTGTCGGTGGCTCTACATCCGTCTTTACAGTAAGTTGTTCCCTATCTACATATTATTATTAATTTATCAAAGGAAAAAACATAAAAATGCAGCAAGTGAAGCAGACAAAAGAGCTTACAGACAGCTGAAAAACGAAATGCACTGGAAGTGCAGACTGGCTAAGCAGGAGAGGAGAGAGGACAAAGCAAGGCAATTGAAGAATGTAAAACTGAGGTAGAAATAAATATCACCTATTGGAAAATAAAAGAGACATTTGGAGACAAGAAAAGCAGCTGCATGAACATCAAGAACTCATGTGGTAAATGTGTGGAGGGTCTGTAGAAAGGAAATGAACTTAAAGTAGTATTGTAGAAATAGATGTGGAAGTTGGGGAAGATAAGATAGGAGATACAATACTACATGTAGAATTTGATAGAGCACTAAAATATTTGAGTCAAAACAAGGTCGCTGGAGCAGATGATGTTCAGTCTGAACTGCTATTATTGTTAGGAGAGCCAGTCATGAATAAATTATTCCACCTGATAAGCATGGTGTATGAGAGAGGAAAGTACACTCTGACTTAAAGAAGAATATAGTAATTCCAATTCCTAATAAAGCAACTGCAGAGAAGTGTGAAAATTACAGAACTATCAGTCTAATAAGTCATGGTTGCAATATACTAACATGAATTATTTACAGATGAATGGAAAAACTGGTGGTATCTGACCTTAGGGAAGATCAGTTTTGATTTAGGAGAAATGTAGGAGCAAGCAAGGCAGGACTCACGTAACAACTTATCTTAAAAGCCAGGTTAAGGAAAGGCAATCTTAAGCTTTTAGCATTTGTAGTTCTGGAGAAAGCTTTCCACAATGTATGTTGGAATACACTATTCCACATTCTGAATGAAGCAGATGTAAAACATAGGGGGTATAAAAGGGACACAGAGGTTATTCATTCTATACACTGAGGAAGCAGTGAAGGGCTGCAAGGAGAGATTTGTAGAAGGAATTAAAGTTTGGAAAGAAGAAATACAAACATTGTGGTTTGCCAATGACATAGTACTTCTCTCAGAGACAGCAAAGAACCAGGAAGAGCAATTTAACAGAATGGACAGTATCTTGAAAGAAGGGTACAAGATTAACATTAACAAGAGTAAAACAAAGGTAATGGAATGTAGTAAAAGAAAATCAGGCAACAATGAAGGAATTACATTAGGTAATGAGACAATAAAAGTAGAAGATGAGTTTGTTGTTTGGGCTGCAAAATAACTTCTGATGTCCAAAATAAATAAGATATAAAATGCAGAATGGCTATCAAAAGAAAAGGATTTCTGAAGAAGTGAAATTTGTTGATATCCAATATTAATTTAAATGTTAGGAATCCCCTTCTGAAATCATTTGTCTGTTGTGTAGTATAGTATATCAGTGAAACATGGATGATAAAGAGTTGAAATAAAAATATGATAGAGCTTTTGAAATGTGGTACTACAAATGAATGATGAAGATAAGATGGATAGTTCATGAGACTAACGAAGAGGTCTCTAAGAGTTGGGAAGAAAAGGAGTTTCTGGCATAGTCTAAGAGAAGGGACTGATTGGTGGGACTCATTTTGAGGCATCAAGGAATTGTCTACTTAGCATTAGAAGGAAGTATGAGGGGTAAAAATCATAGACAGAGATATAGAGATTAATATAGTAAGCAGATTCAAATAGATGTTGACTGCTGTTGTTATTCAGAGATGCAGAGGCTTGCACAGGACATGGTGTGGTGGAGAGCTGCATCAAACCAATCTGCGGACTGAAGACTAAAACACAACACCTGCCCAATTATGGGATAGAAAGTTCGATGTCAAATCCACAAAATGACTGTTTCGTTTTTCTTGATGATGACATCCTCCTGAGTGGTCCTTGGCTGGATATCCAAAAGGAAGGACTATTTTACCTACTAAATATTTTATCCAAGAACATGCCATCTTCATATATTAATACAATAGAGCAGCAAGTCCTTGGAAAAGGTAATGACTGTAGTTTCCCTTGCTTTCAGATTTTCACAGCAACTGCATGGCAAAGCAATGTAAGCTTTTGTTAAAAGGCCACCTCAGTCAGTGATCCAGACTTTTCCCCTGTAACTACCGTAAAGGCTGCTGATCCTTCTTCAGAAACCATATGTTTGGTTTCTCCACAGATACCTCTCCACTGTGGTTCACCTATGGTATGGCTGTCGGTACTGTTGTGGCATGCAAGGCACCGCACTTTGGCTATGCCTGTGGTTCATGATGATGGACAAGCTTATTTAACAAATTTTCTTATTCAGCAGCAATGGGCAGTAAGAATATTGTGTAAAGCAGATAATCTTATTTATTGCAGAAACAGTTATGAGGATCTTGGAATCCTTACCCTCACTTCCCAATATACAGGATGTTCATGATTAAAGACCCACTTTTGAAATGTACAAAAAGAACCACTGGACAGAATGACTGGGTTTGTATTGAACATACTTAACAAAGGGGGAAATGCAATGGAACACATAAAAAAATAAAATAGTTCTTAACTTTATCAATAGATGCTGCTGTAGGTTGCACCACATCAAATAGGAAAAAATGGTTTTTTAATTGCCCTTGGGCCAAAAACAGAAAAGCACATAATGTAAAACCTGTTAATTATCATGTAACTTGCAGAAGTCATGCTGAATAATGCAGTCCACCAGTCTCTTCTAGAAGTTGAAAAAACAGCATGTTTCGCAACAGACTGCAGTGTGTAAGGGGTAACAGTGAGAATATATTGCGTAATATGTGCCTTCAGTTCAGCCAAATTCACTATGTGACCACGGAACACAATACTTTTCAAATAACTCCACAGCCAGAAGTCACACGGATTGATGTCAGTTGACATCAATGGACAGACTATAGGAAAATGATGTCATTTGGGAAATGGCTCTTGAGGAATTGCTTCACTGTCTTTGCAACGTGTCTGTAGTGTCTCAAGCATTACATGCCTTCCTTAGCTGGACCAAATGGATTAATTTTGGGTATTTATGGATGTTTTTCTGGACTATTACTGTCCTGGGCTATTTCTTTCACAGGTGAATGCCCAGACAGGAACCTCCTAACTGCCACAGACACAAAAACAGACGTTGCTGTATGCTAGAATGAACCCCTTTGGAGGCACAGAGTAAACAATTGACACTGTGGAATCGGTGATATTGTGTTTCCTTTTTTTATGAATTAATAGAGGTGATTTGAATGGAGAACCTGATTAAAGTTTGGTCTCAAAGATTTGTAATCACTTCTGGATTTTAAGTAGTGTACACCAGAAGTTTGAACTTACCAGAGTTGTATAAAGGGATCAATAAACCCCTTTTTACTGTTCAATTGAAACTTGATTGTGGATCTTTCAATTAATGGATTATAAGATAACAAAATACTTCCTCATTTCTCCTATGCAATGTATATCTAGAGACGAAGTTTGATGTGTCTGGATATTGAAATAACCACTACTAGAGGGACAGATTTTCAGGACCTCTGTAATTCTATATAACCTTAAGGGTATGTGAAGAAGACATTTATTTATGTGATGGGATTCTAGAAAGTCGAATCACATGGGACATCACATAAAATGATGACTTCAAGTTGTGTCATTGTGCATAAAAATGATACTGGTGTTGAAGGCTTGAATTGATGAGGCAGCAATGAAGATTTTGATACCAGTTACCAGTGACAACATAGGTAACGGTACTTGCAGGAGTCATCTCCTCGGAAAAATGGGCCCTATTGTAAAGGATCCTGTGAGCCCACACGTCACAGTTACCTTTGCAAAATAGATTTTGGATTGCCCATATCCTTCAATTGTAGGTATTGAGATAGCCTTTAAAGTTGAAATGGGCTTCATCTGTCAACTTGTTATCCAATTCAATACCTGTAAGAAACTGTAGAGCAAACGTGTCTCACTCACTGGTCAGCAGAAAGTAATTCCTGCAGAATATTGTGTAGAATTTTATGTACCATGGTCGGAGGCATTTCCAATGATTGAGCAATTCTACATGAACTACAGTCTTGTGTATCAGTGCTCATCCATTCCTGTACTGCTATGGCCACATCTTCTTTGGAGGCTGAAGGGATTAATTTCCTCTCTCTGCTACATTGCACTTGAAACAATCCTTTTTCTTTGAAATGCTTCACTACATTCTTCATAGCCCTCACAGTCATTGTACCACAACTTTTTCTTGCATTCTTTAATGACCAGAGTGTCCTTGAAGCTCAACTGCAGAGTCATTGTACTTGTAAGGCTTTACAATGAAACATTATTACTAGTTGAAATTAATCTTAATGTTTGTCTAGATTGATGATGGAAAATCTTACGTAAACACCGATGTGTGCAGTCTCACTTTACTCTAGAATACAGAATAAAGAAGTCCTCCACCACCTCATAGCATAAGGAATATCAGAGCTGTAAAACATAAGCTTCCAGTTGAGTTTATAATAGAACTAATATATTGGTGGTAAATACATATCTTTAGACGTGTGTCTTCCGAAGAATCCTGTTTTTGGCTTCATAGTTTAGTATGGCACTGCACATGATTGGTTCAGTAATTTTAGTGTTAATTAACAGTTTTCTGAGTAATAACAATGAATTCAGTTTATTCGCCGTTGACCACCCACAGTGGAATAGGTGTGTACATTGATTATACATTTATTCTTAACATATTACACTTAATCTATTACAATGAATTTATTCAATCAATTCTTAGATACAAATGTCAAAGATGTTTATCTCAAATATTTCTTCCATCTTATAAAATGGATGTTTGGTTAACCAATCATAAATTTTGTTTTTGAATATGTTATATGGCAATAACCTAGACGATTCTGGAAGTTTATTAAACAGTTTTAGACACATTATTTGGTGCGAGTTTGCAGTCTTTGCCAATCTATGCCTTGGTGAGGCAAGGTCTAGTTTTCTTCTGGTGTTGTGAGGGTGTATGTTTTCTCTGGTACTGTACTTGTTTAAGTTGCTTTTGACATGTAGCAGAGCCGTGTAAATGTATAGGTTTACAACAGTTAATATTTTGTGCTTAATAAAGAGGGGATGGCAATGTTCCTTTTGTTTAGCTCTACTCATTATTCTGATAATTTTTTGAATTTTCAAGATTTCAATTACATGGCAAGAATGTCCCCACAATAGTATTCCATATGAAATGTGGGACTGGAATAGGGCAAAATATGCCACTCTTACATACTCATTTGTGACTGCATCTGTCAGTTTCCACATTAGATAGCATACTCTTGCTATTTTCTTACAGACATGGCTAATGTGTTCCTCCCAGTTTAATTTTGAATCAATGTGGAAGCCTATCAGTTTAACATATTTATTTTCCACGTTTTTATTTAATCCTAGAATTAGTTTCTGCATTTTGTTGGGATTACATAAGAGTTCATTTGATGTATACCAATTCATTGCTAGTTCTAATTTTGTGTCTGTTGCATGTTGCAATTTAGTTATGTTGTTATGCGTATTGAGCAGTGACGTGTCATCTGCATAGTAGAAAATTGCATTTTCTCCTACATGATACGGTAGATCATTCGTTGCAATTGTGAACATAAAGGGGCCTAGGACTGAGCCCTGTGGCACTCCTGTCCTAGTTTCTCTCAGTGTGGGGCACCTATTTTTAACAGATGCATACTGCCACTTATATACGACTTGATTAAATAGTTAATGCCATAATGTGCCATTTTACTAAGCAAGGTGTCAAGCGGTATACAGTCGAAGGCTTTACTGAGATCGCAAAGTGTGACTGATACTAGTTTTTTTATTTTCAAAAGCATTTAACACCTCGTTAATAATTTCAGTAACAGCAGGGGTGGTATTCTTACCCTGTTTGAATCCAAACTGTCTGTTGGAGAGGAGATTGTTTTCAGTAAAATAGTGATTTAACTGGTTGTACATTAACTGCTCAAAGACTGTGGAAAATATTGGGACAATGGAAACAGGTTGGTACTTTTGAGGCAAGTGCTTATCTCCTTTTTTATAGATTGGTATTACTTTGGCCACTTTGAGTGCTCTGGGGAATACTCCAGATTCTATACACATATTAAATATGAAGGAGAGGGGTTGATATATAAGATGGATTATCTTATTAATTACTTAATTATTAGAAAACCAATAACTGTCCAAACTTCTGGAGTTAGAGAATTTTACAACAGCTTTTATAATATCCTTGGGGGTCACAGCATTCCAGCTGAAGGTACAATTTCTGTGTCTCAGCTACAAGGAGATCTAATGCATGTATCCCATTTTGTTTGATTTTATTTTTCAGCTCACTCATTGAGGTCACAAGGTAATCATTTAATTCTTCTGAGTCCAATATTACATCTTGTGTGGGTTTGGGAATTTTCTTGTTTGATAATGGCCCATGCTGCTTTGCATTTGTAGCTTTAGCATTAATTTTACATCAGCTACAAAATATATAAAGTTCTAACCATGTATACAGTAATTATGTAACAAGTTCTGAATGTTTTGATATTAGTTTACTCTCAAATAATATAATTAGCACCATAACTGACTACGTTTACATACTGTTTTCATTAATTACAACTAATTGCTTCACTTGGTCAGTATAATATGGTTTGTAATACAAGTAGTAACTTATCTTATACTTATTAAGTACAGATGAGTACCTGGATTAATTTGGAAATAATAATGTACATATTCCAATTACAAAAATTACGAAACTTAGAATTCAGTATTTATCATTAATTAAAAATGTTCCTACCATGTGCAGTACTTAATTCAGATATGCAGAATCCTATGAAAGTGCCAGTGTTTACATTAACAACCTTCTAATCAGACTTTAGTAGTATATCTACTGTAATTACAATATAGCTAACAATATAAAAATTAATTGTAGCCTCTTCTGGGGGTTGGGAATATGTCAAGTAGCTGTTCTCTTACAACAAGATGCATTCCATTGAAAGACCCATGACAATATGCAAAAAGAGGTGTATGACATGAAACCCGCGTGTTTATGCCAAATGCAATGTATCATATGCCCCTTTATTTGCATCAATTTCCACTTACAGTGCCATCTATTGATAATGGGATAGAAACTTTATTACATTTCCCCCTTCATGAAGTATGTTCTCTTCAAATCTGCCATCATTCTGCCAGATGATTCTTTTTGTACAGAATTTTGAAATTGGCAGTTTAATTATGGATGCCCTGTGTATGAATACAGAGCTCAGACATCTCAGTAACACAGTTAACTGTCTCTCAGCCATTAACATACACTGAAGCTGTCCCATAGTTATAACAGATAGAAAAATCAAGTCATAACACCTGACATTGCTTTAGGAAACATAAGCAGTCACACCCTTCTTTGTGACAGAGAAAACACTGCACTTTGATTCTAGTGTCTAGTTGAATTATAAGCTCAGATGACAGATGAACTGGAATTTCACAGGCATGATCTTCCTGCATGTTTCTGTATAGTTCAATGAACATGATACTCTACTCCAACATGCTTGGTGATCTGTTGCAGTACAGATCACGTCTTGTAAATGTTGTGTCACAGGTGTGACTCTGAGACCAAGACGACTAAGTTTGTAACAAACTGTCCACTTCATGTGTTATGACAATGTGCTCTAGCCATATGAAGCTGCATGAAGCATATGAAGCATAGTGTGTTGATTCAGTGGTTACTGTCAACATGCTACGTGATATGTTACAATAATAAAATTTTTGCATCAAAGAATTTTGAGTTCATTGCATGATCCACTATGAATGTAACAATGAAAAGTCCATGTTGGAATTCAATGATACACTGAGGATAGTTTGCAATTCACTGCTGTGGCAGGCATATAAAAAAAGAAACAAACACACACATGTAACTTAAAGCTTTTGGTCACAGCCTTCATCAGAAAAAGGCACACAACCAATGTATCATTTTCAAACCCAATCGTACAGTTTTATTTATTTTATATATCGAGTGCCATAGGACCATATTGAGGAGCAAGTATCCATGATCATGGGACAAGTCATTGCACAAAATTGTAACAGAAGAGTAATAATCAATAAAATTAAATGTACAGGAATCCTATGCAAGCAAAAATTTATAAGATTAACATACTGTTATATCATGAAATAAAATAGAAAAGTGGAAAAAAGTATATATGTTCTTTTTTTTCATTTATGCATTTATTTCTAGAGGAACTGAATGTCATTTATCTATTAAACTAACTTTTTATTTGGTACTTGTCTCCAATGATTATATTCATTATGGAAAAGAAATTAATTGCTCTGTATAAAAAGAAAGAAAAGATGAAAATTGTATTCAACTGTTTGGAGGCAGAATGTGAAGTCTTAGTCTACTCTTGTCTTTGTAAAAAGGAAGGTTGATTCTTTACAGTATATGTACTTTGTTATAGTTAAAATGATGTATCAATCAGTTCTTTGAAATGTGTGGTTACTTAGTGTAAGTAAAGTTGATGATCATGTCTCACAATCAAGGAGGTGTAGGTGATCTACATGTATATTTTACTTTAAAAAGGAACAATAATTATTCAATGTAGATGAAGATTGGAAGAAGAATATTTGGTAAATTGATTTTTTTAATATGTGTTTCACACACTATAGGGACAAACACAGAAGAAAGAAGAGGGAAATCAATTTAGAACTAAAGATGACAAGATTAACTAACAGAAAAAAGAAAGTTTTATTCAACAAAGACGAAGGTGAGAAGAACCCTATATGGTTAAGGGGTTTTCAACAACACACAACAAACATTCTCTTCTAATCATTTCATTAATTTAACTGTATTGGATTATAATGGCACCAAAGACAACACAGTAATTAGCTTAATTTTTTTATTTTAAATACATACATTTTAATATAATTTCCTTGCCAGAATATGATTAGTGAACCATGAGGGAACTCTTCAGTTTAGTCTTGAAAAGTACATGGATTGTTGTTAAGAGTTTTGAATTTTTGTGGCAGCTTACTGAAAATGTAGCAGAATACAGAAAGCTTTTCTACATAAGAGTTAAGGATTGAATTTGTTCCAAGTTTTAACTGAGTGAAAGCTGCTAATTCTTGGGAATAACCTATTATTCCACCTCATGAACCACAGACATTGCTGAGGTGAGGTGGCATGCATGCCTCAACGATACAGAGAACCTTACCGTAGATGCAACTGCAACAGAGAAGTATTTGTAGAGAGGCCAGACAAATGTGTGGTTCCTGAAGAAGAGCAGCAGCCTTTTCAGTAGTTACAGGGGCAACAGTCTGGATGATTGACTGAGGTGGCCTTGTAACATCAGCTAGCATGGCTTTGCCATGCAGATACTGCAAATGGCTGAAAGCAAGATGGGACTACAGTCATTATTTTTCCTGAGGACATGCAGTTCTACTGTATGAATATATGATGATGGCATCCTCTTGGGTAAAACATTTCGGAGGTAAATAGTCTCACATTCGGATCTCTGGGTGGTGCCTACTCAGGACGAAATCATCATAAAGAAAAACAAAACAGGCATTCTAAAGATCGGAGTGTAGGATGCTTTATCCCTTAATCGAGTAGGTAAGTTAAAAAATTTGAAAAGAGAAGTGGATAGGTTAAAGTCAGATATTGTGGGGATTAGTGAAATTTGGTGGCAGGATGAACAGGATTTTTGGTCAGCTGAGTAAAAGATAAATTCAAAATCAGTTGGTGGTAACCCAGGAGCAGGTGTGATAATGAATAATAAAATAGGAATGTGGATTAGTTACTATGAACAGCATTGTGAAAGCATTATGATAGCAAAGATAGACATGAAGCCAACACCGACCACAATGGTACAAGTTTGTATGCCAACTGGCTCTGCCAACGATGAGGAGATCAAAGAAATGTATGAGGAAATAAAAGATATTATTCACACCACTAAAGGAGAAGGAAACTTAATTGTGATGGGGGACTGGAACTTGGCAGTACGAAAGGAAAAAGAAGGAAATGTACTAGGTGAATATGAACTGGGGATTGAAAGAAAAGATCACTTGTTAGAATTTTGTCCATAGCACAATTTTTAATAATCAAAAACAATTGCTTTAATCATCATGAAAGAAGATTATATACATGGAAGAGACCAGGAGACAAGACGAGATACCAGATTGACTTTATAATGGTAAGGCAAAGGTTTAGAAACAAATTTTAAACTGTAAGACATATCCAGGGGCAGATATAGACTCTGACCATAACTCATTGGTTATGAATTGTAGATTAAAACTGAAGAGACTGCAAAAAGGTAGCAAATTAATGAGATGAAATCTGGACAAACTGAAGGAACGAGAGGTGTTTGAGAGTTTCAGAGGGATCATTAGGCAAGGATTGTCTGAAACTAGGGAAAGTATTACAGTAGAAGAAAAGTGGGTAGCTCTGAGAGATAGGATCATATAGGCAGGAAGACAATGCCTAATAGAAATCCTTGGATAACACAGGAGATACTGATCATAATTTATCAAAGGGAAAAATATAAAAATGCAACAAGTGAAACAGACTAAAGGGAGTACAGATGTATGAAAAATTAGGTTGACAGGAAGTGCATACTGGCAAAGCAGGAGTGGCTTGAGGAGAAATGCAAGACCATAGAAGAATGTATAACTAGTGGAAAGATAGATACCACCTACAGGAAAATAAGAGAGACATTTGGAGACAAGAAAAGCAGCAGTATAAATATCAAGAACTCAGATGGACTACCAATACTTAGCAAAGATGGGAAAGCTGAAAGATGGAAGGAATCTATAGAGGACCTGTACAAAGAAAATAAACATGAAGGCAGTATTCTAGATATGGAAGATGAAGTACAGGAAGATGAGATAAGACATACAATACTGCGAGAAGAATTTGACAGAGTACTTAAATATTTGAGTAGAAACAAGGCCCCTGGAGCAGATGATGTTCCATCTGAACTGCTATTACCAGTAGGAGAGTCAGTCTACCACATATGCAATATGTATGACACGGGGTAATACCCTTAGCCTTCAAGAAAAATATAGTGATTCCAATTCCTAAGAAAGAAAGTGCAGACAAATGTGAAAATTACAAAACTGTCAGTTTAATAAGTCATGGTTGCAAAATACTGACATGAATTATTTACATATGAACGGAAAAACTGGTGGAATCTGACACTGGAAATGATCAATTTGGATTTAGGAGAAATGTAGGAACATGCGAGGCATTACTCACATTAGGACTTATCTTGGAAGATAGGTTAAGGAAAGGGAAACCTATGTTTAGAATTTGCATATCTCAAGAAAGCTTTTGAGAATGTTGACTAGAATACACTCTTTAAAATTCTGAAGGTAGCAGGGGTAAAATATAGGGAGCAAAGAGTTATATTCAACTTGTACAAAAACCAGACTGCAATAATTAGAGTTGAAGGGCATGATAGGGTCGCAGTGGTTGGGTAGGGAGTAAGATAGGGTTGTAGCCTATCCCCAATGTAGTCCAATCTGTATATTGAGCAAGCTGTGAAGGAATGCAAGGAGGAATTTGGAGAGGGAATTAATGTCCAGGGAGAGGGAATAAAAACCTTTCAGTTTGCTGATGACTTGTAATTCTGTCAGAGACAGTAAAGGACCTGGAAGAGCAATTAAATGGAATGGACTGTGTCTTGAAAGTAAGATATAAGATGAACATTAACAAGAGTACAACAAGGGTAATGGAATATAGTGCCAGAAAATCAGGCAACACTGAAGGAATTGCATTAGATAATGAGACAATAAAAGTAGTAGATGAGTTTTGTTATTTGGGTAGCAAGAAAACTTCTGATGGCCAAAGTAAAGAAGACATAAAGTGAAGAATGACTATGGGAAGAAAAGCATTTCTGAAGAAGGGAAATTTGTTGACATCCAATATTAATTTAAATATTTGGAAGTCCCTTCTGAAAGCATTTGTCTGGAGTGTAGCACTGTGTGTGAGTGAAACATGGATGATAAGGAGTTCATACATAAAGATAATTGAAGCTTTTGAAATGTGGTGCTACAGACGAATGATGAAGATTAGATGGATAGATCACGTAACTAATGAGGAGCTGCTCAACCAAATTGGGGAGAAAAGGAGTTTGTGGCATACGCTGACTAAGAGAAGGGATAGGTTGGTGGAACAAATTCTGAGACATCAAGGAATCTTCAACTTAGTATCAGAAGGAAGAGTGTGGGGTAATAACTGTAAAGGGAGACCAAGGGACAAATACAGAAGCAGATTTAAAAAGATGTAGGTTGCCATTCATATTCTCATATGGTAGCACAAAGAGCTGCATCAAACCATTCTGCAGGCTGAAGACCACAACTAGAACAAAAATCTATTATTGTTATCAACAACTGACATTACAGAAGATATGTATTGAGGGGCTAATGACTGAATTATCAAACTACTGAATAGGGGTTGACAACACACAGTTCATGAGCTTAAACCACATTTCCCTCCAATTGTCCATTTATGAGCTAAAAATTCCCTTTTGCAATCACAAGATTTTACTAAAAAATAATACTATGCATCATTAGTGAATGAAAACTTTCAAAGTAGATGACTTTTCATGTTCAACTGTCCTGTTCTAATGGCAATTAGGCAGCACGTGCATTTTGAACAAGATACTGAACCAGGGTTTTTCTCCAACAGCTTACAAGCTGCATTCAAGTTATAACACTTCAGTTTCTCTCCCCCCCCCCCCTTCCCCTAAGAAACTAATCCCACACACACTGTGAGGCTTCTGTCACGAGAAATCTTCCTCCAACTGTCAAACATTTTTCATAAAGACCATGCTATAACTTTATTGACAATGCAATATGTTTCTATAGGAGTCTGCTTTGACCACTGGAAAATTGCTTATGCAATTGCAGTACAGCTAGTGAATGTGCGACCACAAAAAGTATCTTTCATTGCTGGAAAAAAGCAAAAGTAGTAGTAGTAGTTGTTGTTGTTGTTTAGAGGCGACTAAACAGCTTGGTCATCAGTCCCCTTAGCCAAACATCAGGTCAGGTGAGTAGGAAGCATGAGATACTTCAAATTTGTTGTCATGAAAAAACTGCAGTATAACATTTGCCTGATGTGTTGGTGTATTTTGTTGATGAAAGAGCACGCAGTCTTTTCCGGTCACTTTTAACGTAATTATGGGTAGACCTTTTTCTATAAAACATGTCAGTAGGATGCACCTGTCACCTTCATGCCCTTTGGAGTCTAATGAGTATGGATTATGCCATCTCTGTTCCAGAATATGTGCACCATCATTTTCTAGCACTGGCACTTATACATATGGCAGTCTGTGTGATTCCATTGAGCTGAGTGGCAATTCATTTCAGGGTTGAAAAACTTCATCCATATCTTATCCGTTGTCACAATAGATGAAAAGAAAGTCCCATTCATGCTGTTATCACACGTCAACATTGCCTGATAACATGCTAAATGTGAAGAGTTGTAGTTTTCTGTCAGCATTTTTGGCATCCACCTGGAGTATACTTTTCACATTTTCAGCTCCTCATGCAGGATTGTGTGCACAGGTCTCATGTAAATGCCAAATTTGAAGGCAACATGCTCCACAGTGCGTCAGTGATCCTCCAAAACAATTTTCTCCATTCACTCAATCATGTTGACAGATCAGCTAGTGTAAAGCCAAAATTGCCTTGGTGTGCTGTCTGTCACATGACGTTATGCCTTCTCTTAACTGTTGCAACCTTGAATGCTCATTGGATACATCCATGATACCATTGACAATGAATTTCAATCAGTGGCATACCACACAAATGGAGAAAACGAATGACTGTACACATATTGTAGAGTTCATACAAGAAGTCGTGGCCTGTGCACAGAAACACATTCTCGAGTTGTGCACAGGGTGAGTCCATTTCATTCAGAGGGGCGGCTGG
The DNA here is from genome assembly GCA_026315105.1 of Locusta migratoria. Lineage (NCBI taxonomy): Eukaryota > Metazoa > Arthropoda > Insecta > Orthoptera > Acrididae > Locusta > Locusta migratoria. Next base: position 195,943,342 of record CM048751.1, read on the forward strand.
ATCAGATGCACTTTGCCTGCTAAGCTGTACACTTCATCTGTCAGTTAGCTGTCAACAGCACCCTGAGATTAGTAGGAAACATGCAACAAAGGAAGCCGACCCTAAAAAAAAAAGTGAAGAGGGGGGGGGGGGGGAGAGGGGCTCATCTAGAGCACAAGTTGAGAAAGCATTACGTGCCATGACTTTTTGCATCAGCTCTACTGAAAATGTTGCCATTTTATCCATCAATAACATTTTAACTCTCTCTGTTTTGAGGAAAAAAAAAAAAAAAAAAAAAAAAAAAAAAAAAAAAAAAAAAAAAAAAAAAAAAAGGGAGGTGTTGTAACTGGGATGCATCTTGAAATATCTCTCTGAACTAGGAATTTGAACTGTTCAGGCTCACTAATATCTGTCCATTCTGTGTGATCATGATGTTGTTTGCGAGTAAGTAAAAAGGAGTACAGGAGCACACTGTAATGCACATATCCATGAAGTATCAAAGAGAAAACTTAGTTCTTGGGTAATAACAGAAAAGACCTACAGCTCTACAAGTACTGAGTGATACTCTTAAAATTAATATAAAACCACTAAATTAAAATAGAACATCTTACATCACCTGTTCCATTGTTATCATACCATTAAACATATTCATGGCAATCCCCCCTGGTATTGCAGTGGAGAAGCAGCAGACACAGAGTATCAATGACATTGAAAGGCGGATATGAAATAGTTTTGGTTGTTTCATGCGTCTGGTTATTACTGTCTGAAATTAATAGTAAATTAATGATATTAAATATGACACTATTATTACAAGCAGCACAAGAAATTTACAGAGTGGAGCAATATTTTCCAGTTAAATTTTTAATGTTAGTGACATAACATGGTACAATAAAATGAGAAAATGTCTGCAAATAATAAAGACATGTACAACCATAGTAATCAGAAGAGAGCATAGTATTAAAAGCAATAAATTCTAAAGACAAGGGAAAGGTGGAGAAAGTGACACTGGTTAAATGTTAAGTATTAAATCATGTTAGAAACAATGCAGCCAAGATAATTTTTATGTAAACATAAGGGATGAAATCAGAGAGAGGGGAAAAAAAAGGAAAGACAATACACACTAAATTACTTTTTCAACCGAATCATCAGACAATGAACTGAAACAAAAATATCAAAATTTCAGGGAAAATGTAATAATGGAAATAATGGAAATTCAATAATATAATAATGATGCGGGAGTTACTAGTCTCCTACCGGGCGCCTCCCCAGGTGGCGGATAGGGAGATGCTCACTAGATATGGTGGGTACCGGGGAAATAAAATACCTGGGGTGGACCAAAACTAGTACCAAGGGCACGACTGTTCCACATGTTAGTGGCGGTGACCAACAGCATCTGTTCCACATGTTAGTGGCGGTTGACTCATGTTTCAAGGCTCCACAACCTTGATCCTATCAACTGGCACATGCCAGACCAAACTATGAATTACAAGTAAAATCATGGTTCGTGTATGTAATAACAAAATTACCCCAGGTGGTAAAATCCACCCACCTATTAAAAAGGTGGCAACCGGTCATTCAGATTCTGGGGAGACCGGGCCTAAACGATTTGTGAGTGAGTCAGAGCACTCTGGAAAACTTCCCAAAAACAGAAACAATAAGAAAAATTACACTGGAACAATAAACACACAGACACTGATACAACCAGGAAAATTACATATTGTAACTGAAGAATTAAAGAAACTGAAAATCCAAATCCTTGCAGTACAAGAGACAAGGTTCCCCGATGATCAAACCACTGATTACAATGGCTTCAGAATCTTCAAAAGTGGAACTAATAGGAAAATTGGTAGAGGGGCAAACATGCTTGGTATGGCCTTTCTTGTTGAAAAATCCGCCGTTAAATCTATAATGTCTGTAAGAACCATTAACAATAGACTAATGCTTCTTAGGTTTAAAAATAAGAATAAAAACTACACCCTAATTAATGTCCATGCACCTTGCAACATTGAAAATAAGAAGAACCGAGAAGCTGTAGACAAATTCTGGGAGCGATTAGAACTTGAAATCTCTAAAATACCAAGAAACGATGTCAAAATACTTCTTGGAGATTTCAATGCACAGATTGGCAAAGAAAAAAAATTTAGGAAGACAGTTGGCTTATATCCAGCACCCAGATTGACCAACAAAAACGGCATGAGACTAATCCAACTCTGCCAACAGTTCAACATGAAAATCAGCTCAACCTCCTTCAACAAGAAACCTAGCAAACAAAAAACCTGGAGATCCCCAATAAACCAACTTGGAGAATTTCAGATCGACCATGTAGCCATCTCTTATGACTTTCAAAAAGAGATCAGAGATATCCAAGTTAAGAAAGGCACAAATATCGACTCTGATCACTACCTCACCAGTACACCTCGAGTACAGTTCACTCCAAGACGAAAAACACAGCAAACATCACCGGCAGTCCCAAAATTTAATCTACAAAAACTAACAGAATCAGAAACAATAGAAACATGGGAACATTCTCCTGCAAACAACTGGGAAAAATTCAAGACAAAAATTACAGAAATAGCCAAAGAAAAAATACCGTTACAGAAGAAACGCAAACATCCGTGGTGGAATATAAAATGTGAAAATGCCGTTGAATTACGCAAAAAAGCCTTCGAGAAATATAGCTCGAATAAGAATGAGGGGAATTACCAAAACTTTCTAGAAACACGAAAGCTTTCAAATAAAATTATCAGACAAGAGAAGAGAAAATATGTAATCCAGCAACTAGAATCAATAGATACAGATTTTAAAAATTATAATACACATGGATTCTACAAAACTTTCGCAAACCAAATTAAAGGTTATAACCCTCAAAATGTTTCCTTCCGAAAACCAGATGGGAATTTAGCACTAAGTGATGAAGAAAATTGTGAAGTACTAGCCGAATATTTTGAAAAACTTCTAAACTGTCCAGAACCAACAGAAATCCTCCCAATATCCAACACCAAAGCTCCACAACAGAAAGCTTCCTCACTGCCAACAGAAGAAGAAATGATCAAACACATAAAGAAACTCAAAAATAACAAAGCCTCTGGGGAGGATGGAATTGTAGCTGAATTTCTAAAAAATCTAGGGCCTAATTCAAGACAGGAGCTAGTAGGAATTATTCAAAATATATGAGTCACTGAAGAAATCCCAGAAGATTGGAAGTGTGTTTTAATACATCCATTACACAAAAAAGGGGACAAACATGATATGAATAATTACAGAGGAATTTCTCTACTTCCTGTCACATATAAGATTTTATCGGCTTGTATTCTTGAAAGAGCACAAGAAATACTAGAACCCAAAATCTCAGATTTCCAAGCTGGTTTCAGGCCAAACAGATCGTGCCCAGAGCAAATTTTAAACCTAAAATTAATCACAAGGATAAGGAAGATGCGAGGCAAGCCTACAGTGTATGTCTTTGTCGACTTCAAGAAGGCATATGATTCAATCCACAGACCCACACTATTTAGGATTCTTGAGGAAAAAGTATTGGATCGTAAAATACAAAAAATCATTCAACAGACGTTAACAAATACAAAATCCAAAGTGAAATTTTGGGAAACTTTCAAAACCATTTGAAATTAAAACTGGGGTTGGACAGGGTGATGGGTTGTCGCCTTTGTTGTTCAGTGTAGTTCTGGATAGAGTCATGGAAGAATGGGAGAAGAAACTTGAAGAAGAAAAGTGCTGGAAACCAATTTCATTAGGAACCAAAAAACATAACCTAAGAATCCCCTACTTAGCCTTTGCAGACGATCTCGCAATAATGGCAGATTCTAGTGAAAGGGCTTTAAAACAGGTAGAAATTCTAAAAGATTGTGCAGAAAAAGTCGGGCTACAGATATCATTTGAAAAGACAGTGTTCACAACAACAAATTTAGAAATTTCCAAATTACAAATCAAATACGGAGAAATCAACAGAGTACCACACTTCAAATATCTTGGAGAAATTATCTCGGAAAAATTTGCACAACAAGAAAGAATACAAAAAGCTTGTAAAGGTTTAGGATTAGTGCAAAACCTCTATAACAAAAGATGCTTATCTTTAAATCCAAAATTAGGCATTACAATACAGTCATTAAACCATCAATGTTATATGCCAGCGAAACCTTGGCACTAAACAGGAAAACTGATCTAGAAAATCTAAAGAAAGAAGAAAGAAAAATAATTAGAAAAATTTTGGGACCAAGATGGACCAAGAATGGATATAGATTACAGAAAACATCAAAAATTGAAGAATATTCTAACATAGAGATAGACATGAGGAAAAGACACCTCAAATTCTATGGCCACATAATGAGTCTTCCTGAACACAGATTAACAAAAAGAATTGTAAAATATGTAGATTCTCTTGTTAATGGAGGAGAATGGATCCAAAAAGTTAAAAAAGATTTGGAATTAGCCAAAATTACTAAAAAAGAAATAGCTGCAAGGAACAAGTTTAGAATAAAAGTTGAAAAGTGGGAGGTTAAACCAGAGACAAAAGCAGCGAGAACTGGAACAAAATGGAGTGAAGAAAGAAGAACTAAATTTTCTCAAACAATGATAACTGGTGAGCAAATAAAAAGAACCAGAAGACCAAGAAGAACAGAAAATGAACCATATTTACTTAGTGTCTTCCACATGGGAGCTTTACGACTAATAATAATAATAATAATAATAATAATGACAGTTTACAACTAACCGCAAAGACAGAATGACGAGCTGTGACAAGCACATTAAAAAAGACACACATACAACACTTAAGCCCTCTCAACCTCCATAACATCCTAGTCCATCCCCAAGCCACCCCAAAATCCATCCCATTGCCACAGGGATCATATCCCTGTGGAAGTCCACGCTGCAAGACCTGTTCGATCCACCCACCCAGCACTTCCTATTACAATTGTATCACAGGCTTATCCTACCGAATCAGGGGCCAGGCCACCTGTGAAAGCAACCATGTAATTTACCAACTGTGCTGCAATCATTGCACAGCTTACTATATTGGCATGACCACTAACCAGCTGTCTGTTAGGGTGAATGGCCACCGCCTAACTGTGTTCAAAAACAAGATAAACCACCCTGTAGCACAACATGCAGCAGAGCATATGCTTGATTTCAATGGCTGCTTCACAAGCTGGGCCATCTGGATCCTCCTCCCACCCACAAACAGCTTTTCTGAACTGCACATAAGGAAGTTATCCATATAGTACATTCTCTAATCGCCAAATCACCCAAACCTCAACGTATGATAACTCCCTTTTTTCCACACCCAACAGTTCCTATCCCCTCTCATATTTCATGTACTGCGCTGTGCTGCATGTCTGTGTTTTGTGTGTGTGTGTGTGTGTGTGTGTGTGTGTGTGTGTGTGTGTGTGTTTGTTCAAATGTTTGTAGAGCTTATGGGACTTAACTATGGGGTCATCAGTCCCTAAACTTACAAACTACTTATGAACTACCTAATACTAAGAACGGCACAAATATCCATGCCCGACCGTAGTGGCTGTGCAGACCATGACTGGTGAGCCGCAGTCCCCTTTTGTGTGTGTTTGTGAGTGTGCACATACACGCACACCTGCAATTGTGTTCTGCTTTCCTTCGCTCACCCACCGCCCGACTCCATTCCTAAGTTGCTTCTTGTTGCACCCATCTAATAAGTACATGCTCCATAAGGTCAAGCTCTATCCATAACCACAACTGTGATGCAACCTTCCTATCCCCCTCCCCTACCTTCCCCTCCCCTATTTCCTCACCACAGAGTGTAAATTCAGAGTGCAGCAGCCAGAGATGACAGTTCTGTGGCTAAGGAATATGCCTATGTTATTGTGTGAATATTCTTATTCTGAAGAAGGCCATGGCCAATACCTTTCGTGTATGAGTGTTTTTTTCTGTGCCTGTAGCAGCCCATCATTACATCTTTGGGGTGAGTTGTAAACTGTATTTTATATTGGTAAAATTACATGGAAAGATGCCTTCATATAATTTAGAATCTGAACAATAATTTGGTATGCATAAATCATGAATTGGATAAGTTACTATGCAGGTGAGTGTATTTATTCATGTTGTGAAGAATTCAAGAGCAAGTTGTCATTCATACTTAATATTCATTTGGGAAACATTCCAGTGTAATGCATGGCACAGTGAGTGGATGTGTTTGGCAAGTGCTCTGCTAAATTTTGTATTTGTCACGGGTGAAAGTTGGTGGACTATAGTGCAAGGTACTGCTAGGGTAGTTAAAGATATGATCTACCACAAAACAATTATAATTAATTCAGGACTGTTCACTTGCCATGGGGATTTTCATGACAGAGACATGAAACTGAAGTTTCAAAAGTACTATCATGTTAGTGAAAAGTTGTTTAATATGCTGTTGTGAACTCAATGAATATTTATTTATTTATTTATTTGCCCATGCAACAGCTTTCAGGCTGCATAAGGCATGTTCCACATTTACATATTGATATATCAAACATTATTATACTGCTATTTACATTGATCACATTTGCTTTAAGATTACATGTAGATTTATATATTTTACAGCACATAAAAATAGTATCCTAAATTATCAAATTATTTGAGAACATGCTATGGTAAATACAAAATAGTCAACAGTAATTTAGTATATCAAATCATCCTTTCAATAGTTTTAAAATTCAGAAATGTTGTAGAATGCCTTTTCTTTCAGCCATTTTACAGGCTTTATTTTAAAGACATTAAGTGAGACATGGCGTGTCTGAAGAGGTAAAGTATTAGATAATTTTATGGCCAGATATTCATAGCTAGTCTGTGTTTTCTTTAATCTAGCTGTGGGCATATCTATCTGCTTCATCTGCCTAGTTTTATATGGTGGACAGCTTCCCTTAAGGTGTAGTTATTTAAGTTTTCTTTAATCTTTAGTAGGCAACAATATATAAAGAGTGATGGAACTCTCAATATTTTTAATTCATCAAAGAGTAATCTGCAGAAAGTTTTAGAGTTGGTTACACCAGAAATAGATCTGGAAACTTTTTTTTTCCAGATGAAAATTTTTTGGCCTCTGCAGAATTACCGCCATAGAAGGATGCCATATTGCGGACGGCAGTGAAAGAAGGCAAAGTAACATTTAAGTAATAAAAGTGTTGTTACACATGTCTGTAGCTCAGTCAATAAAAATGTAACACTTGAGAGCTTTCTACACTACTGGCCATTAAAATTGCTACATCAAGAAGAAATGCATATGATAAACAGGTATTCACTGGACAAAACATATTATACTAGAACTGACATGTGATTACGTTTCAAGCAATTTGGGTGCATAGTTCCTGAGAAGTCAGTACTCAGAACAACCACCTCTTGCTGTAATAATGGCCTTGATACGCCTGAGCATTGAGTCAAACAGAACTTGGATGGCGTGTACAGGTACAGATGCCCATGCAGCTTCAACACGATGCCACAGTTCATCAAGAGTAGTGACTGGCGTATTTTGACAAGCCAGTTGGTCGGCCACCATTGACCAGACATTTTCATTTGGTGAGAGATCTGGAGAATGTTCTGGCCAGAGCAGCAGTCGAACATTTTCCGTATCCAGAAAGGCTCTTACTGGACCATCAACATGCAATTGTGCACTATCCTGCTAAAATCTAGGGTTTCACAAGGATCGAATGAAGGATAGAGCCACAGGTCGTAACACATATGAAATGTAATGGCAAGTGCCATGATGCGAACAAGAGGTGGCTGAGATGTGTAACCAATGGCACCCCATACCAGTATGGCAATGATGAATACACACTTCCAATGTGTGTTCCCCATGATGTCACCAAACATGGATGGACCATCATGATGCTGTAAACAGAACCTGGATTCATCCAAAAAAATGATGTATTGCCATTCGTGCACCCAGGTTCGTCGTTGCATACACCATCGCAGGCGCTGTTGTCTGTGATACAGCGTTAAGGGTAACCACAGTCATGGTCTCCAAGCTGAAAGTCCATGCTGCTGCAAATGTCATCGAACTGTTTGTGCAGATGGTTGTTGTCTTGCATCTGTTGACTCAGGGATCAAGATGTGGCTGCATGATCAGTTCCAGCCATATGGATAAGATGCCTGTCATCTCAACTGCTAGTGATATGAGGCCATTCGGATCCAGCACGGTGTTCCGTATTGCCCTCCTGAACCCACCGATTCCATATTCTGCTAACAGTCATTGGATCGCGACCAACGCGAACAGCAATGTAACGATACAATAAAGCACAATCGTGATAGGCTACAATCCACCCTTTATCAAAGTCAGAAATGTGATGGTATGCATTTCTCCTCCTTACATGAGGCATCACAACAACATTTCACTAGGCAATGCAGGTCAACTGATTTTTGTGTATGAGAAATCGGTTGGAAACTTTCCTCAGGTCAGCACATTGTAGGTGTCGCCACCGGTGCCAACCTTGTGTGAATGTTCTGAAGAGCAAATCATTTGCATATCACAGCATCTTCTTCCTGTTGGTTAAATTCCATGTCTGTAGCATGTCATCTTCTTGGTGTAGCAATTTTAATGGCCAGGAGTGTACTTTAATAGTGGTGCAATGACAAGACTCCACAGGTCACTCCAAAAGAGGCAGAATCATTTGATAAAAGTTCTATGCCTATCAGTCAAACTGAATACTATAGAAATTAACAGATGCAGGCTGGATCTGTAATTGCTTGGTGAAATCACAATAGATTTAATCTGGAGTATCAAGTAAACAAATCTTGAATTTGTTCTGAAAACTGAGGATCATGAAATGGAAATCCATGGTAATCAAATTTTTAGGGACCTAATTAGAGACAGGAGACAAACAATGACTGGTATTAGTTACCAGGTAGTCATAAATTGCAATTGAACTGAAAACCCAGGCAAGAACCTGTGCCTAGGATAGAGTACACTTAAGGTGACTCGTCAAACCATTGTGCTTCCAGGAAGTGACAGCTGGATTGAATGGGGACAAAAGTGAGAATGTTTGCAGTACAATAATGTTAATAAAATCCATACTAACTTGCTCAGTGAAACAATAAACTGTAAAGATAAAATCAGGAGAACAGGTTCAGATTGCAGTGCAACATAATATTTAGTTTTCTCTAATATATTAAATCACCCTGACAAGAATCAAGATTTTTACATCATCTCAGATGCATCCCACACTGGCTTTGGAGCATTTTTATTCCACATAGTAGAAAATGGAGGACATATAGAGGTTAATATAATTAGTTTTAAAGGAAGGTTCTGTTTTATTGTGAAAAGTATTACTCGACAATTGAGTTGGAGACTCTCACACAGGATGTTTAAAAAAATAACTACAGTGTCTATGGTAAGTGTATTATCCTCAGTTTCATCCTCAGATGTGAACTGCTCTGCCAGTACTTATCAAGGTGGTGATTGTTTTTGCAGGAATATGATTTTGAAGTAGTGACATCGAAGGTAGTGAGAATGTTGTAGCAGATGCTGTGTCAAGATTACCACAAATATTGCTCTAATTCAGTGAACTTGTTGAGCAATTGACTAACTGCAAAGTAGTGATCAGGGAAGATTCAGCATTTAATGATATCATGTAGCTACATGAGAAAATATCAGAAGACTGCAAGATTCTGTCCTAAGTGGGGGAAGGTAAATCAAATTACGTCTCATAACCAACTCACAAGGTAGCTAAATTTTAAAAACTACATGGAGGAGTGGTGTTCCATAGGAATTTGACACAACATGAACAGTAGCTGTTATGTTTCCCCAATGAGTACATCATCATATGACATTCTGCCCCTACACATGTGATATCGTGGCACTTTAGAACTGAGAAATGTAAACAAAAGATCATGGCTTACTGTTATCATATAAACCTCCACAGGCTAATTTACAAATTAATTATAACCTGCCAAAAAATACCTATGCAAGAAATTCTTACATCAAGCCAGGAGAAATAACTTTAATAGCATTGCAGGTCCAAACCAGAAAGACCAAAGCAGAGTACCTTGTAGTGTACTGTAATGGCACTTTAAAGCTTATGGTATGGTCCTAAAATTGAGGAAAGATAATTTTACTGAGATTCTATTTAGGGTTTTAGTTATTTAGGGGACATGTACTGTATGTCAGTTGTATGTGTGTGCAGGGCATGTAATGTTCTGTCGTACTAGACAGTTGCAGTCACTTGGTAGTGACACAGATGAAGCAGGTACAGCTAAGAGTAAGCACACACTGACTGCCTAAGAATAAATAATAATACATATTATACGTAAAAAAAAGATGAAGTCCACTTACCAGGCGAAGGAGCACAGGCAGTGATAGCAACAAATAAACACACAGACACACACACACAAATGCTAGCTTTCGCAGCCTAGCTGCTTCGTCAGGCAGAAGGGAAGGAGAGGGAAAAGGAAATGATGAGGGTTTTAAGGGAGTGGGTAAGGAGTCATTCCAATCCCGGGACAGGAAAGACTTACCTTGGACGGAAAAAAGGAGGGTAAACAAATACACACACACCCACACATTTACACAGACGCAAGTACACTCAGGCAGACATACTGACAGTACATACATACTGTCAGTATGTCTGCCTGAGTGTACTTGCGTCTGTGTAAATGTGTGGGTGTGTGTGTATTTGTTTACCCTCCTTTTTTCCCCCCAAGGTAATTCTTTCCTGTCCCGGGATTGGAATGACTCCTTACCCACTCCCTTAAAACCCTCATCATTTCCTTTTCCCTCTCCTTCCCTTCTGCCTGACGAAGCAGCTAGGCTGCGAAAGCTAGCGTTTGTGTGTGTGTGTCTGTGTGTTTATTTGTTGCTATCACTGTCTGTGCTCCTTCGCCTGGTAAGTGGATTTCTTCTATTTTTACATATATTTTTCCTGTTAGGAATTTTTCCTCTATAATATTCATATAATAATACATATTCTATGATTACTGTAATATATATAATCTATGAAACTGTAAATATCTTTATTTGAAATGAAAACATACTATTATTAATATTCCTGTACAGCCAGGATGATACTTTAGTTGTTAAAAACAAATAATCATCTTATTGTTCAGTAATGAAGATTTTCTCTCTGTGCTTCAATTCTCATTTGCAGATTGGATTCAGATGTCTGAGCCCTATTCATAACAAGATAATATAAGAAACCAAAAGCGGTTTCCTATCTACAGATCAACATGGATTAACATAAGGAAAGGGTTTACGGAACTGTGCTCAATTGAATAGCCATCTCAAAATAGGTTCTAAAGTTGGACCAGAGATGGTCTTTGGAGCAACAGAATTTCCTGTAACTATACAGTAACTACTTTTGATATATTTTCATAACAAGTCAGGTTGTATGTGATGAAGTAGTCTGAACGAGCAGCATGCAATGTGCAAAGGAATAATGTAAGCTTGTTTAGAACATTTTACTGAGGACAGTTTATCAACTCGCCACAAAGATCGTTGAGTTGCAGATAGGCATGTAAAATTGACAATCATACACACACGCAAGTTAGCTTTTGGCCACAGCCTTCATCAGAATAAAACATACTCATACAATTGCACAGGCACAAGTCACTATACACAACCATCATCTCTGGCTGCTGAGCTCCAAGTACGTCCTACAGTGAGAACAACTCATAGTGGTGATGGGAGGTGTTGAGGAAGGGATGGGATGCAGGATGAGGGTGGGAATAGAAATATATATACAGTTGTGCTGGCATACAAGAGTGAGTATGTATTAGATTGATGGAAAGAGACGCAGCTTAGGAATTGGAGAAGGGGGCAGCAATAGGTGAAAGAGTAGAGAATGGCAAAATAATACTATAGACTATGAACAATGGGTAACAAGACAAAATTGGAAGAGGTGTAAGATAGAGGTGGTGGGAAATGTTGGATATAGGGTGTGTCAGAAAAAATTTTGTACATTGAGGCCTGGATAATTTCAAGACCAGAGTATGTACTGTACAGATAAACTCCCATTTAGGCAGTTCAGAAGAGTTGGGATTGAACAGGCAGATCCAAATGGCCTGGTTTGTAAAGCAGCCACCAAAATCAAACATGTTATTCTTAGCTACATGTTGTGCCACAACATGGTTTACCTTTCTTTTGACCACATTTGGTTGTGGCAATTCATTCTGATGGACAGCTGGTTAGTTGTAATACCAATATAAAAGGAGGTGCAGTGATTGCAGCAGAAAAGGTAAATCACATGGCTGCTTTCAAAGATGGCCCAGCCTTTCACGGTATTGGATATGCCATGATGGGACTAGAATATAAAGTGCTGGATGGTGCGAGAGTGAAGGTTGGGGTGAGAGTTTAAAATAAGGAAAGTTTAATTTTTAAAACTCACAACCACCAAAAGCGAACCAAATTCCTAAACATGCAAAAACACTGGAACTGTGATAGCTACTGTTTGACTCATTTTCTAGGGGATGATATCACATGTTCACAGCTTTCCTTCCCTGCATACGATTAACAACAAAATTCTTAATAAATTAAGTTCATGTGAGAAAAGGGTGTACTAACTACTATTTTTGAAAACACGTGAAAGTTCACTTTATGTTGTTTGTTGTTGTTGTTATGGTCTTCAGTCCGGAGTCTGGTTTGATGCAGCTCTCCACACTAATCTATCCTGAGCAAGCCTTTTCATCTCCTCATAAGAACGGCAACCCACATCCACTTGAATCTCTCTTGGTCTCCCTCTGCGATTTTTACCCCACACACTTCCCTCCAATGCTAAATTTACGATTCCCCGATGTCTAAGAATGTGTCCTACCAAGCGATCCCTTCTTTTAGTCAGGGTATGCCAAAAATTCCTTTTCTCACCAATTCTGTTCAGTACCTCTTCATTAGTTATGCGATCTACCCACCTAATCTTCAGCATTCTTCTATAGCACCACATTTCAAATGCCTCTATTCTCTTCCTGTCCGCACTGCTTATCGGCCATGTTTCACTCCCGTACAAGGCAACACTCCACACAAATGCCTTCAGAAAAGACTTCCTTACCCTTAAATTAATATTCTATGTTAGCAGATTTCTCTTTTTCAAAAATGCTTTTCTTCCCATTGCCATTCTGCATTTTATATCCTCTGTACTGCGACCATCGCATGTTATTTTACTACCCAAGTAACAAAACTCATCTACCACCTTCATTGTTTCGTTACCTAATCTAATTCCTTCAGCATCGCCTGATTTTCTAAGACTGCATTCCATTATTTTTGTTTTGCTCTTGTTAATGTTCATTTTATATGCTCTCTTCAACACGCTGTCCATTCCATTCAACTGCTCTTCCAGGTCCTTTGCTGTCTCTGACAGAATTACAATGTCATCAGCAAAACGCAATGTTTTTATTTCTTCCCCCTGAACTTTAATCCCTATTCCAAATTTTTCCTTGCTTTCCTTCACCACCTGCTCAATGTATAAATTGAACAACATTGGAGAAAGGCTACAACTCTGTCTTACTCCCTTCCCAACTGATGCTTCCCTTTCATACCCTTCGAGTCTAATAACTGCGGTCTGGCTTTTGTACAAGTTGTAAATAACTCTCCTTTCCCTGTATTTTGCCCCTGCTGACTTCAGAATTTGAAAGAGTGTATTCCAGTCAACATTGTCAAATGCTTTCTCCAAATCTACAAAAGCTAAAAATGTAGGTTTGCTTTTCCTTAATCTATCTTCTAAGATAAGACGTAAAGTGAGTATTGCCTCCCGGATTCCTATGTTCCTCCTGAATCCAAACTGATCTTCCCCGAGGTCAGCTTCTACCAGCTTTTCCATTCTCCTGTAGATAACTCGTGTTAAAATTTTACAACCATGACTTATCAAACTGATGGTTCTGTAATTTTCACACCTGTCTGCGCCTGATTTCTTTGGAATGGGGATTATTACATAGCTGAAGATGAAATATAAGATTCTATGTTGTTTATTACACCATATTAAAACCCAGTGGCTGATACGTCTGTACATCGACACATTTATCAAATAAAGATGAAATATAAGCTTCTATGTTGTTTATAAGCTTCTATGTTGTTTATTACACCATATTAAAACCCAGTGACTGATACGTCTGTACGTCGACACATTTATCAAGTAAAGTTATAGCTCGTGAGTCCCCAGACAAAATGAATATTTGTCGCAAATTGTTTTTACACCATGTGCCTGTCTCAAACACCGTTTATGTTCATGCCTATGCGACGACACGTGTTACACTAACAAAACACAGTCACTTTAATTCAGTGCGATGCACACCTTGTTCCGCCGGCTAAATATTCACAACACACAGTAGCACTCGATACAACTTGGTGCAGTCTACGACGAGCAACCACACTTGGCAATTGCCACACAAAAATCTAAAGTGTCCACCTGGAGATCCACATGCCGACTGTCGTAGAGCGACGCTGCCCGGCCAGCTACACCACTTGCTCCCAACTCCTCACTTTCTGCCCTTGCACGCGCGCGCGCACGCCCAAAGCCCAACTGCCGGGTTTTTTCCCTACGTCATCAACTTCCCCATGTGAGCTGTTCTAACCGACTTCCAACGTACAGCGCTCAGCCAATACATTTCTAAAACTTTACTTAAAATCAAAATGATTACACTACACATTAAACAAATTTCTTATTAAGTTTTTATATTGGTATAAACATCCTTTGCACTATTTATTACAATCGTGCAATTTCTTATATCACAGATAAGTGATTTAACTGAATATTTCAAGATAAAATACACAAGATTAATTGAAAATAAAATGAGAAGTAGTTAATATATTACTTTTATAAACAAACATTGCCATGCTAGTTGTGTAACTGTCTTGTATTCATTGGTAATTTATTACTTTTCATTGTCAATTAAACATATTACGCCAGATGTGACTATATCAGCTAATGTATTGTTTATTTGTCAACAGGCTATTTTGTAATGAGGGCCTTAAAGGTTCCTGACTGCATCGTATTACTTCAAATGCCAGTAGTATTAGAATATTTTATTTCACACTGTGCACTGCACTGTGCCTGGCACTCGCCATTATCCCTCTCTCCCCTCACCGGAAACGAACCTGGAAAATCCTAAGCTGGAACAAGCCACCAACGTCGGCCTGCTCGCTGCCCTCCCGTCACCTACAAGCACACAGCAAATCTCAACGTGAAGAATTTCTACCTATGGCCTAACTATAAATGTTGTCACCCAACTACGTACATACATTGTTACCATAATTAATAAGATTAAAATTGTGTAACATTTAGTGCATTGACATGGTCAATGTTTGCAGTGAACTTCATACTGTTTAAGTATGAAATGCTATTAATTACCAATATTTCTATTGGGTGGTAATCTCACTATGGGTAGACTGGGCAGATCTTACAACAGGATCTTCCACAGGAATATGACCCTGTGGCAGGGGGCCAAAATTGGTGGTAACACAGATGGACCAGATTGCTGTTGAGGTTGGGTGCAACTAAGCACCACCTTAGGAGTGGTGGGAAGGATCTTGTGCAGGATGTCTATGATATAACAATTCCCTGTAAAATCTGTGAGCTCTGTGCAAGGGCAACCAGTGATAAGCAAACTTGCATGTGATGTACTTGAAAATAAATATCTCAATGAAGTTTTTTAATATTTGTTTATGTAAATCAGTGAAATACTTGAAAATAGGTAAATCAATCAAGTATTTATGATATTTAATTTAATCAAAATGAAACAAAGAATGGCACATATTCACACTTATGCAGCCCATATACTAACTTGAAAAAAAAAAAAACAATAAAATATTAAGTACAAAAATATTGGATGTTTCATAAGAATTAAGAAAATAATTTGAATCCTGTGTGCCAAAATGAGAGAATAATCAGTCATTTGATTAGCTTATATGCTTTCCTTAACATAAGTTTATGGAAATCAACAATGAAATAATATTTTAGAAAGGGAAGAGGAAATAGCTGAAGATGAAATATAAGATTCTATACTGAGAGAAGAATTTCACAGAGCACTGAAAGACCTAAGATGAGAAAAGGCCTCAGAGTAGACAACAATCTCTCAGAGCTACTGAAGTATCTGTGAGAGCCACAATGATAAAACTAATTCACCTTGTGTCCAAAATGTATCAGGCAAATGAAATAGCTTCAGACTTCAAGAAAAAAATTAATAATTCCAATTCCAAAGAGAGTAGGTGCAGACAGTTGTGAAAATTACAGAATCATCAGTTTAAGAAGTCAGAGTTGCAAAATACTAACATGAATTATTTACAGAAGAATAAAAAATGTGGTAGAAACTGACCTCAGGAAAGATCATTTTGTATTTAGAGGAAATATAGGAACACGGGCTGTAATGCTCACCTTATGACTTATCTTAGAATGTAGATTAATAAAATGGCAAAACTACATTTCTAGATTTGGGGATTTGGAGAAAGCTTTTTACAATGTTGACTGGAATACATTCTACCAAATTCTGAAGGTATCAGGGGTAAAACATAAAGAACAAAAAATTATTTACAAATTGTACAGAAACAATAGCAGTTAAAAGGGTCACAGGGTGTGAAATGGAAGTATTGAGAAAGCTGTGAAGGAAAACAAGGAGAAATTTGGATAAGGAATTAAAGTTCATAATGAAGAAATAAAAACTTTGCTGTTTGCTGATGACATTTTAATTCTGTCAAAGACAGCAAAGAACCTGGAAGAGTAACTGAACAGAATTGAAATTATCTTGAAAGAAGTATATAATGTGAACATCAACAAATGCAAAACAAATGTAATGGAATGTAGTCTAAGAAAATCAGGTGATGCTGAAGAATTGAATTAAGTAATGAGAGAGTAAAGGTGGTAAATGAGTTGTTACTTGGGCAATAAAAAAATGTATGATGGCTCCAGTACAGATGATATAAAATGGCAATGGGGACACAGAGTTTCTGGAGAAAAGATAAAAAATTGTTAACATAAAATATTAATTTTAGTATTGCGAAGTCCTTTTTGGAGGTATCGTGTGGAATGATGCCTTTTACAGCACTGCATCATGGAGAATACATAGTTTAGAAGGGAAGAGGATAGAAGCTTTCGAAATGTTCTGTTGCAGATGAATGCCAAAAATTAGGTGAGTATGTAGCTCATGAAACTAATGAGAAATTGAGGAGAAAAGGAATTTCTGGCATACCTTGACTAAAAATGTGATTGATTGGTAAAACACATTCTTAGACATCAAGGAATCACGATTTAGCATTGGAGGGAAGTGTGTGGGGTGAAAATGGCAGAGTAAGACCAAGGGACAAATTCAGTAAGCAGGTTCAAATGGATGTGGGTTGTCTTTCTTATGAGAAAATGAACAGGCTTGTTGTAGGGTGGATATCTGCAGCAAACCAAACTGAAGACCACAACAAGAACAAGATAAAAAAAAGTAATAAATATTCAATTATTAGGTATGATATTATCACACAGAAATGGAAGCAGGCTTGACATCGAAGGCAGGTTGTCAACTGAACGTAGCACTTATACTTAAAGCAGGTTTATTGCGAACTGAAACATACACGCAGCACTGACTGCCTCTCGGGCAGAGTGCTCTGCTATTTATACACAGACAGAATGTACCAGAAATAGAACGGTTTACCTAAGAAACATGTAGAAATTACAAGTGAACATAAGAAACATGTAGAACATTCTGGAAATGATAATTACAAAAAAGTAAATTTTTGCCAGTAGATGGGATTGAACCAGTGACCTTAAGCACTGCAGTTGGTGACACTATCCATTGTGCCATGCTGGCAGTTGGCTAACTTGGGGTCTTGCAGCATTGCTCCCTCTCCTGAAAAAACAGCGACCAGCTGTTAGGTTCCCTTTGGAGCCAGCTGCAATGTCCTGGCTGTTGATCTTGCCATGGTTCCTCTGTATGGTAGTTCTGGAGAGTCCTACCCTTCTGCACGATTACCAATGATAAACATTCCTGTCGTGGATTCATCAGCATCCTTACCGTCCTTATAGTCCTTGAACAAGAAGCCATTTTTGCCTATCTGCTCTTCAGGTTCGTAGTAAGGCTTCATGCGGAGGACGTGAACAATGTCTCTTCGTTTTTGTCATTTCTACAACGTCTCAATAATCCACAACTTCGTATGTGCTGTCTGACAGGCAGCGTATGACACAATATGGACCAAAGTTTCACTTACATAACTTTTCTGATAGCTCAACTTTCTGTACAGGGGTCAAAATCCATACCAGATCTCCTGGGCTGTACACAACAGGTCTGTGCTTGCCGTTATACCACTGATGGTTCTTCTTCTGGGTGTCCAGTGCCTGTATCTGAGCCAGCTGTCTTGCTTCTTCAACCCTGGTGATGAGCTATTTCACATAGTCATCCTGAGTGTCATCCGGCTGGAATGGGAACAGTGTATCTATTGTCATCCCAGCTTCATGGTCATGGAGCAGGAACAATGTCGTGAAGCCTATGGTGTCTTGTCTTGCGGAATTATAAGCAAATGTCACGACTGGCAGTATTGTATCCCAATCCTTCTGCTCCACGTTGACATACATCAACAACATATCTGCTAACGTCTTGTTAAAATGTTTTGTAAGACCATTTTTCTGAGGATGGTATGCAGTTGTCATTTTGTGGACAATGTCACAATGTGACACTACCTCAGATACTAGTTTTGGCTGGAACACTTTTCCACAATCAGATATCATTACACGTGGTGCTCCATGCTTCAAAATAATGTCTTCTACAAGGAATTGTGCAATCTCTCAAGCTTCTGCATTCGGTACAGGTTTGGCGACAGCGTAGCGTGTGAGGTAGTCAGTGCAGACTATTATCTATCTGTTACTGGCTGTTGACTTCGGGAACCAATCTAAAAGGTCGATTCCAACTCCGTGGAATGGAGCTGCTGCAGGTGAAATTGGTACGAGATGTCCTGCATATAATTGTGGCACATGCTTTCATTGCTGGCACTCCTTACAGTGACTCACATAGTGCTTGACAGATCAGTAGAGACCTTTCCAGTAATACCTGCATCTGATTCTGTCTAGGGTCTCCACGAATCCCAGATGACTGGATATTGGAGCATTGTGGTAATACTTGAGAATAGATGGCTGAAGATGAACTGGAATGAGCAGTAGCCATTTGGGGCCCAGTGGATTGAAGTTGCTCTTCTACAATGTCATGTTTATAAGTTGGAACTCTCCATTGGTCGATTCTCCTTTCTCCAAAGCCTCTATGGTTTTTAATAGTGCTGGATCTTCCCTCTGTTCAGCTGTAATGTCACATAATTCAGTGAGGGCTGAACTTTCATGCATGCTGTTATGTTTCACAAATGGATTCCTCGAAAGGCAGTCGACATCCTTGTGTTTGTACCTGTTCTTGAATACCAATGTGACGTCCTATTCTTGCAATCTCAGTGCCTATCTTGCAAATCGACCTGATGGATCGTTCAAGCTAATCAGTTAACACAAAGAATGGTGGTCTGTCACAATGGTGAATGGTTTGCCAAATAAATACGGCCGGAACTTGTTGATAGCCCAGATAACTGCGAGACATTCTTTCTCAGTTGTAGAGTAGTTTATCTCAGACTTTGAGAGTAATCTTGAAGCATACGCTATCACCTTTTCAGAACCTTCCTGAATTTGCACAAGTACTGCATCAATCGCATACCCGCTAGAGTCAGTGTGAAGTTCGGTTTCTGCATTATCGTCGTATAAGGTTAGAACTGGTGTGGAAGTTAGAGCCTCCTTAAGTTCCTGGAAAGCTCTTACGTTTGTCTCATTCCAGTAAAACTTGGTGTCTCCCTGCAGAAATTCTTGTAATGAATGTGCCTTGTTACAAAATCCTTTTATGAAATGTTGGTAGTATGAGCACAGCCCGAGAAAACTTCTCACATCATGAATGTGCTGAGGAGTTGGAAATTCTGTGACTGCCCTTAATTTATCTGGATCAGGACAGACACCATCTCCGTTGACTAGGTGCCCCATGATTTTTATCTCTTTGGCGATGAAGAAAGAGGCACTTCTTTGGATTGAGGCAGAGTCCTGCAGTCTGAACACACTTCAACACAGTTGACAGGCAACTCAGATGTTCTTCAAATGTTTTGGAGAAAATGACAATGTCACATAAATAGCAAAGACACATCATCCACTTAAGGTGTCAAAGCAAGTTGTCCATCATGCATTTGAATGTGGCCGGAGCGTTACATAATCCAAATGGCATTACTTTGAATTCATAGAGGCTGTCAGGTGTAATCAAAGTTTTCTTTTCCCTGTCATCTTCATCAGTCTTAATTTGCCAGTAACCTGTCTGCATATCCATAGTTGAGAAGTATGTAGCTCCTTTCAAGCAGTCTAAGGTGTCATAAATGCGTAGTAATGGATAGACATGTTTCTTTGTGATTTTGTTCAACCACCAATAGTCGACACAGAATTGCCACGTGCCATCCTTCTTCTTTACGAGGACCACTGGAGACGACCAAGGACTCTCTGAAGATTGAATAATGTCATCATGCAACATCTTCTCCACTTCCTGCAGAATTATTCGTCTTTCAGCTGGTGACTATACGAATGCTGGCTAATTGGTGGATGATCCCCAGTACTGTTCAAATGTTTGTAATTCTTATGGGACCAAAATACGTTGGTCAACAGTCCCTAGATTTACAAACTACTTAAACTAAGTTAAACTAATCTAAGGACAACACAAACATCCATGCCCTAGGGGGGATTTGAATCCCCGACGTGGGAGGCCACGCAATCCGAAACGTGATGTTCCAGACCGCTCGGCTACTCCCGCATGGCAATCCCCAGTATTGATATGGTGCCTTATCATGGATTGTTTCATCTACTTTTCTTCTGCTGGGGTGTGAACACACCCGAAAGTTGGCACAGTATAGCTAACACCTGCTGGTGTTGTTCCTTAGTCAGTCTGGGCCTTATTGGCAGTTCCACAGTTGTTTCTCCCAGCAATTTGTCAGTACAAACAGCAGAGCATGAATCTTCGTTGATGACATTGAGCTCACCGTCCTGGTTGGTTCATCTGTCCCAATACACATTACTTTGGGGTTAAGTTGTGACTGCTCGTGATAATTAGTGATCTAAATCTCTCCTTGACCACCGGTAATACTTATGATAGCAGCTGACTTGTAAATTTCTTTTGTGAGCCTAACAAACTTTTTACTATCGACAAGCACTTCGCAGTTAAACAGTCATTAGTGTTTGTGACTGGAACTCTTCTCATTGTCAATGGCAGTTCCGTCACATTGTCAACGGCAAATAACTTCCCCGAAAATTCTGTATTACGTATACCCATCGGAACAACTTCCTCAATTTGCAGCTCAGATCTTCCACAGTCAATGATAGCTTGAGATGTCTGAAGGAAGTCCCATCCGAGAATGACATTATGACTACATTCCGTTAAAACGACAAATTCAAATGGCTGCGTCCTGTTGTTGATGGTTATTCTTGCAACACGAGTTCCTGCTGGCTGGACGAACTTTCCATTTGCGACCTTCAGCACAGTTGCCCCCATATCACAGAACATTCTCTTCTTTAGTGTGCAGCGGTAATTATCCGACAATACAGAGAATGAAGCTCCTGAATCAACCAGTGTCCAGACGGGCTGGCTGTCGATTATGACATCAATGAGATTTCCTGACATCTTAGCAACTGTCACCCATAGAGGATTTTCATCTGCGGCAGCCTCACCTCCGTAGATGGTCACCTCGCTTAGTTTTCCTGGGCACGGCTGTTAGGGGAGTGGCTGGTACCTCTGTACAGCACTGGTGAACAACAGTGGCACATTGGGGAGCGACCTCGTCCAGACCACGGTGATTGGCTTCTTCACATTGGTCGACTGAACTTATCAGCAGGTGACTGTCTGAGATAGAACTGCTCTGATGGCTGATGTCTTGCAGAAAAATAATCATCGAATACTTGCCTTCTCTCTCTGCAGTAGCGTACAATATGTCCTTGGCACCAACAGTGGAAACACACTGGTGTTTTGTCTTCTGTCCTCCAGATGTTTGTTCTTCTGTGGGGCATCACAGTTGGTTGTGACCATGTCGGCCAGTTCATAGGCTGCCGTTTGGCGGCTGCAGCATAAGTCATAGCATGGCAAGGCCACTCTTCACATCGGGTACGATTGGCGGGTCAGACGGGAGCTAATGTCTGAAATACCTCTTCCTCAGCGGCAATGGCTCCCTCGTGACTTACAGGGCTTACATCCATTGCTATAATCTAATAGTCCCGGCTGCCATAAACTGTTGTAATTCTTCTCTCACAATTTATCATATGAGAGAAGCAAAGTCATGCTGGTCTTCTACAACAGACATAGGGACAATATTGGGGAGTGTCACACTTCTTCCGTCCAACCCTCCTTTGTTGCATCTCTTCAATCCCCTGGCACCACTCAATGAACTCTTCCGTCGTAGCGACATCTTTTATCAGAAGAGCATGGTACATGTCTTCTGCAATACCCTTCATCAGATGCATGATTTTGTCTGCCTTGGTCATCCTGGTTAACCATGTTACATAGGGCCAAAACATTCTGTATTTACAGCTGTGTCGGCTCACCATGTTGTTGCGCTCAGTTCTTCAGTTGTTCTTCTGCCGAGCATATTTGTCCCTGACGGTCTCCAAATTATTCTTAAGTTCATCTCGAACATTTCCCAGTCATTCAGCTTCTCTCCATTGTTTTCAAACCATTGCTGGGCTGTTCCGTTCAGGAGGAAATAAACTTTCGCCAAGTACATTGTATGATCCCACCTTGGCGACTCCATCGAACCCTTTTAGCCATTTGTTGGGGTCCTGTCCTGCATCTCCAGAGAATGTTAAGCTGATGTGCAGCTGGCAGCTGGCTTACCACTGGTTTCGTGTCCATGGGTCTTCTGATACGGACTTTTGGAAGGATGTACTTGGTACATCCCTTGTATTCTGGTTCTAGTCCATGTAAGCAACGGCTTTTACATTGTCTAATTGGAGCCATGGTGATGCATCTATTGCACAGGATACCCGGCACCTCCACCAAACAATGTCGCGTTGAAATGGAAGCAGGCTTGACTTCGAAGGTAGGTTATCAACTGAACACAGCACTTATACTGAAAGCAGATTTATTGCAAACTGAAACATACACGCAGCACTGACTGCCTCTCGAGCAGAGTGCTCTGCTATTTATACACAGACAGGATGTACCAGAAATAGAATAGTTGACATAAGAAACATGTAGAAATTATAAGTGAACCTAAGAAACGTAGAACATTCTGGAAATGATAATTACAAACAAATAAATTTTTGCCAGTGGACAGGATTGAACCACTGACCTTCAGCACCACAATCGGTGACACTATCCATTGGGCCACACTGGCAGTCGGCTATCTTGGGGTCTTGTGGCAATATTTAGATTAATGAAAATATTTTGAATAAGAGATCAGGAAACACAACACTTGATCTGCATGATAAGTCATGAGTGCAAGCATCGTAGTAAGCAAGAGACTGAGACTCACTGACTTTTGTCTTGGTCAGCACTAGAGAGAGGATACGCCTCACTCATTGTGGGTGAGAATGAGTAGCTGACAGTCACAATTTGATGGTGATGTTAATAAGTGTATGATCATTGTTATTTTGCCAGCATTGTCATCTGATATAATGTAATCAAGAAGTAGATTAAAATCACTTTAAATCTGCTGCAAATTCATATCATATATTTCAATTTTCATTAAAGTAAATTTTGTAAAGAAATTTTAAGTGCATTTGGATACTTTATTATCCTTTAGGATAATATTTGATTTCATTGCATATTTAGTAGCAATGTTTTATTTTAGAATTTACATCACTATCAGCTAAGCCATAGAAATGTTTCATCATTTAGGCCAAAACACAGCAACACATAGCCAATACTTGGGCAACCAATCCAGTACTGTTACAGCCTATGAATCCATTGAAGTAAGAATTTCTAATTGTTGTGAGGGGGATCAAAAATAATAAAATGGAAATAGAAGGGTAAATAACTACATGAAGGGAATAAATTGATACTGTAACAGCAGCGAATGGAAATCTTTATTGTGATCCAATGGAACATGGTTTTCAATCAAAACTATTTAATGAAGAAAACAAATACCACATACTTTCTTTCCTAGGTGCGTGCAATGTCAATGGCAGCTGGAAGGGGGACCTCAGGTTTGAATTAACCAAAGTGAAAATAAATTGCATGATTTTACAACCTTTTAAACCATCATCTTGAATAAATACTGGGGCTAGGTAAATCTATGAAGATTTATAAAGGATATTTGAGTGGAGTCCATGCTGGAATTTAACAATATGAGGATAGTTTACAATGCACTGCAAAGATGTACTATGAAATTGGTGTGTGGCAGCCAGAGATGATGTTTGTATGTCTGTAATGTGTAATAGATGTCTTTTCTGATGAAGGATAATGCCTGAAAGCTTCAGTTCTATCTTTATGAAAATTGTTTTTATGTGTCTTTTGTAGCTTAACATATGACTTTGTAGAGATTTGTAAACTACCCTCATTATATTGTCAATTTTTTTTAATGGGCCTCAGTCTGGCCACGGTAGCCTGAGATTGTAGTCGTGTGTGTGTGTGTGTGTGTGTGTGTGTGTGTGTGTGTGTGTATGTGTGTGTTTCTCTGTCTGACTAAGGCCGTAATCACCAAAAGCTTTAGTAAATTTTAATCTTTTATGGGTGCCTTTCTGTGGCTCATTGAGACTTCTCTGTGGTGAGTTATGTTATTGTAACACATGAACATTGCACCTGATCCCTTGGCATCCACATTAAATGAATATTAATTATAGAGAAGATGGTCCTTTCAAAGTGCACAAGCTACTCTATCGTGGCAAGGTCCACGGTTCATGGAGAAGCTCTTTTACGTGTACTTTCTTAAATCTTCTATTGATGTGCTCCATGGTTCTTTCCAAAATATCGCTTGGGATGTTACAAATGTTAGCTTACATCCATTATTTTAATTCATTCACAGTCTGCAATTTTTAAGGTAGTTCCACAAGGTAAAAGTTTCACACTGTGATCAACTGAATGGCCTCATATATGAGGGAAAAGGCTACTAAATCTTGACTACACATTGTTAAGGAACCCATTTTTAAACATCCATTATTGGTTTCCTTGTGTTTGCAAGTTTGGTTTTATTTAATCCTGCTAAAACAAATCACCCCGGAAATGCAGGAAATTGTTCAACACATAAACTACAAAAGAGTACAGTATCCCTACATACTGATCCATCATAATAACTTGACCTGCATGTTTATACAAGTAAGATCTGTTATCACTGGAAATAAAGGTATACACCATACTGTCATCTGTGCAAAATGTGCTCATAAATTACATTAGCATTGCAGCCTACCAAGACAGTAGGTAAGTATTCCATGTAACTCACCAGGAGGAAATGGTTTTAACTTGATAATCACAGGTGACCACAAATTCATTAAAATCATTTATGTTTGTCTTCATTTGTTGATAGAACCACAACTGCTGATACTTTTCCTCAGTTCTTGAATGATCTGCAGTTTGTACAGATGTAAGATTAGGTCAGCACAGAGCAGTTGTGCTGTTACTTGAATAATTTTTACTGAAAATTAATTGTCTTTTCATTTCTCTTTATGTTTGTGTTTCTTTAAAGAACTAATGCCATTAAAGTGTGAAAATAATTTTTCATTCTTTTTTCTCCAGTGATTATAATCATTTTGGAAGTGAAAGTAACTGCTATGTAATGGAAAAAGGAAGAAAAGAAATGGATGTAATATTCAGTTATTTTGAAAGCAGAATGCAAAAAGTATGTGGTATGCAAAAAGAATAGCAAACTCTCGGAATAAAATTAAAACTATCTGGTCAGTCGTGAAGGAAGTGTCTGGTCAGCAGCAGCAGGTAGAACATATAATGTCAGTGCATAGTAAAAATGTTTCTGTTACTGACAAGTTAGATATATGTGCCATATTCAATAATCATTTTCTGAATATAGCAGGGGAACTAAACAAAACCCAAGTAATCATATAACATTTTTAGAAAATGCCTTTCCGCGGCTATTACCTGAAATGGTCCTTCATGATACTTCCATAAGGGAGACTGAGTCAATAATTAAATCACTAAAGACTAAGGACTCTTGTGAATATGATGGGGTATCTAGCAGAATTCTAAAGTACTGTTCTTCACTTGATGGGTTAAATAAGAGGCTATGGACATTAGGCATCTTCTTTGATTTAACAAAATTGTTTGATTGTGTTGCTCACAAAATATTGTTGCAGAAGTTGGAACATGGGGAGTAGCTCACAACTGGTTCACATCTTACTTTAATAATAGACAACAGAAGGTAATTCTCTGCAGTGTAGAAACTGTCTATGACGTACAATCCCAATGGGGCACAATTAAGTGTGGGGTGCCCCAGGGGTCTGTTTTGGGACCGTTGCTGTTTCTTATTTATATAAATGATATGCCTTCAAGTATAACAGGTGACTAAAATATTTTTGTTTGCTGATAATACCATCTTGGTAGTGAAGGATGCTGATTGTAATATTGACACTGTATAAAATAATGCAGTTCAAGAGATAAGTTCATGGCTTGTAGAAAACAAGTTGATGTTAAATCACAGTAAAACTCAGTTTTTACAATTTCTAACACATAATTTGATGAAAGCTGAAATTTTGATTACACATAATGGGCATATGATAACTGAGACTTAACAGTTCAAATTTCTAGGTGTTCATATAGACAGTAAGCTGTCATGGAAAGCCCATGTTCAGGATCTTCTTCCAAAACTAAATTCTGCTATATTTACCATTAGAACAATATCTGAAATAAGTGATTTTTCAAAACGAAAAGTAGTCTATTATATATACTTTCACTCGCTTATGACGTACGGCATGGTTTTTTGGGGTAACTCGCCTGATGCAAAAATGATATTTCTGGCTCAAAAATGGGCGGTTCGAGCAATATCTGGTGTAAGTTCACAAACGTCATGTCGACCCCTTTTCAGGAGTCTGGGGATTACGACTCTGGCGTCACAATACGTTTTTTCTTTAATGTCATTTGTTGTTAATAATATCAGCTTCTTCCCATGAGTTAGTAGCTTTCACTCGGTGAATACTAGACAGACATTGAATCTACATTTGCATCACACCACCTTGACACTTGTGCAGAAAGGTGTACAGTATTCTGCGGCATCCATTTTCAATAAGCTGCCACAAGAACTAAAGAATCTTAGCAATAATCCACACGCTTTCAAATCTAAATTGAAGAGTTTCCTCATGGCTCACTCCTTTTATTCTGTCGAGGAACTCCTAGAAAAGTTAAACAATTAAGCTAATTCATATTTTCTTCTTTATTGATTTTTTTCACTTACGATTATCGTGTGCATAGGACTACTTAAAAATTTTCTATTACCATTCTTGTGTAATAATTAATGTATTGACTTGTTCCATGACCATGGAGTCTCACTCCTCAATTAGGTCCTATGGAACAGAAAAAACAAATAAAAAAATAAATTAAAAAAATAATAGTCTGATCTTATTTGTGTAAGGGGGAAAAGAGGACTTTGTAAAGGAAATGCACTTAAATTCTTTAAAATATATGGTATCTCGGTATTTCTGCACTTCATTAGAAGTTATCAGTCCATCTGAAGTCACAAAAAAGGTCATAATGATGTCTCCACTGTCAAGAATACACGGGTGATCTCCATGTGGGTTTTAATCTGCAAAGAACAGCAATCATTCAATGAAGACAAAGGTCATAAGAACCTGTTCGGTTGAGGAATTTTGGGTAATGAAATTGAAATTTCCTTGTATTTTTATTATATTAGCATAGAGTCATCACATCAATTTACTTTGATCATCCTGTTAGCTTCTGTTTCAGAGTTTGCAGTTATCATTTTTTCTTGTGTGTGTTGTTTTTGCACACAAATTGGTGAAATGCTTCTCAAAAACTACCAAACTAATAATGGTTACAGAAATATTGTGGCACTATCTTTATCTCATGGTCTATGGCCATGGCTCCTGTTCTCAGGATCACAACACCTTGTCTTTCTATACAGTTGAACAGGAACATCTTCATTAAAGCAAAACTGAGTGACTAAATTCCTGGGCATAATTTCACCTACAAGCAAAACTTAGTCTTTTAATGAAGTCTCAAGTCTCAAATTTAACAACTTTGTGTGAAAATACTAATCACAAAAACAGGTATTAAATTTGATGGTATACATTTAAATTTGCAACTTGAAACAAAATGTCAGCTTCATTCACAATAGCTTAAAAAAGTAGTCAAACAAAATTGTAATTGTTGAGTTGTTTACTCTCTTGAGAGCTTCACATGTTAAAGAGAACAATTCAGCAGAATCACCAACTTTTAAAATACTAACAACTTCTGCAACATAACACCCACCCTCATACATGATTTCACTTATGTATACTAAGACTTTTTAGCCAAACATATTTTGAGCATCTCCCATATAGCATGGATAAATAGTTCTGTCACAGTTAACACTCCTGGCCACACAATATGCAACTCCCTGAAGGAAATATCTAAATCAGAGGAAATTGGCAGCACCAGTTTCCACTGATGAGAGATGCACATGATTGGCAGTACCACATGTGCACAACAAAAAGACCAGTAGTGCCTAATGTAAGCAATATATAAAGGGGGAACAGATTAATGTGTAGGTATACTGTAAATTTTCTTTTTTGTGGTTGTTTCCCATAAGCAGATAGATTGATATGGCCCAGCATACCAAGATACTGCATAGCAACCTCTCCCCCTTCTCCTTGAGGGGTATCACGAAATATCAATGTGCAGATGGAACACTTACAGGAAAAAGATATCAGTGGAAGCAATATCAAGAACCTTTTTGTCAACTTGGATAGGAGAGTTTGCTACCCATCTACATCACTAAGGATCATGTATGACACTTTGAATCAGCATTGTTCAACGAGCTGTCCAGCCTTTGCAAAACACCATTGTACCATCAGCTTTCTTCCTTAATGCAACAGAGGTAGAATGATGGCACAGAATGTTGAAGTCCACATTTTTTGTTGGGCCTCTGAATTTCATGCATGCGATACATCAGGGCTTCTGCAGTTGAGGTGGTATATGGAGAGACTTCATGCCTACTGTCAGGGTTTCCTTTTACCCAAATGGTCCAGATTCTATGTGACAAATCCACTATATTTTCTTGAGCATCTGAAAAACCACATTGTAAAGGTATGTCCAACTCTGGCACAATGGTACCCAGATAACAATATTTTCATACATATGGACTTGTAAACATGCTTGAAAATGATGCTATGCACAGACATGGTACACTCCCATTTGCAATGACATTACACCAGACCAAACACAGTATTACAATGGGATGAACATACCATGTCTATCTGTTACAATGGATGTAAATGGTTAGAGAAGATAAGGCTTCCCTAGTGCTTGTACACCATCACCTGAAATGGTCAGTGGATGTGTATCATAAGATGAGAAAAACAACATTCATCAGTGGCATACCATCAGTGGCCCCACTAAAAATACGTGAGAGCAGCAGATTATTAATGGTTGAGTAATTTATTAGCATCAAACATTGGTGCCAGACACCATCATGAATGTAATTGTCATCTTCAGGTTATTGTTATGTTATATAATAATGGAGCTATTGTGAGACAGTGGAGAGGAATAAACGTACGTTTTGTGTTTAATTATACATGGATTTTTGCTGCCTTTCTAGAGCCTGAAAAATATTGTTATAAGCAACCAGAAAGTGATGAAGAACATACTGCTTATTATTGATCTATATCTCATGTCACCATCTTCTGAAAGAAAAGATTCCTCCTGTCTTTTGATTTCAGAGGGATCAGGAACTTGGCATGAAATTGTATTGAGGATGTGTACCCCATAGGATTTTCGAATTAATATCTTGCAAACTATAGATTGTTGAATTTTTAAGCAGAAATCTAGTGTAGGTATTGAGTGCTGAACTCTCTAATTTGTTCTACTGCCAATATTTTCCATATAACTTCGGAATGTGACACAAGTTTGTCGTTATTTGTCATACCTTTAGTGCTAAAATGATACTCTTTGTCTAAAACATAGGAAGTGTACAACCTACTAAAATTTGCTATCTTTTTGATCTGCAATCATCTTTCTGACAAAGTAACTTTTTTTAAGAACAATTTTACATTTTTTTTTAGTGTGCTTTTAGTTTCTGGATCTGATATTAAGTTTGTAGATCTGATATTTCACAGATTAAAAATAATGAGAAAAACTCATTTTTATAGCAACAAAAAATCATTACCATGAGATTTTATATGATCAACCTAGTACTGTAACATTCAGTATATTATTTAAATATTTTTTACAACATGTTGGCCATGTAGCTCTATGTGGAAACAGACTGGATGTAGCACACAATATGTTCATCCGATCAATAAGCATGGGGATGAGTAAGTAAAGAAACAGCTTATGCCACTGCTGTATTTCATCAGATCTTGCATTGACACACTATGGTTGACAATAGTGCAGCAATAGCTGAATCAATGAATTTGCTTAAATATCTTAGAATTAGAGCAATACCCCAATTATAACTGTGTCTTCAGCGATGGAGAGAAGTATGAGTTACGAATGAGGTTGTACCACTAAAATCTGCATAAAGGATGAATGTCAACTATGGCCAACTATGCCAAAAGTGAATGGAATAATGAGACTTACACAACCTCCTACTGAGGAAGGTACTGTATGATATTCTGCACTATGCTCATGTAAAAGGCATGCTGTGGTGGATGGGAGTGAATGATAAAATGCTTAAAGTTAAAGTACCATAATATTACTTACAGACATGTCCCGATTCATCTTAGCTTATGTGAACCTTGTTTACAAAACCAATAAAGTCTGAAGAAAGCAGTTATAGTGAAGTTTGTAAAGTTTCTGCTATGTTGCGCACTCCCTAAAAAACTGTTGGCAACATCACAAACACGAAACATGTGGAACCCTAACTAAAACTTTACCACTGGACATGTAAAATATCACATTTTCGAGTTCATTCTAACATACTATTAACACTATTAGTAAAACATGTTTAAGAAATAGTATGTTGATTTAAACATAACTTTGGCTGTGCTTTTTTACATAATTTCCAATGTTGATACTTTCATAAATAATAGCTACAAACCCTAAAAATGCATTACACTTCATTACGGAATATGCTAAGCCTATAAAGATATTTATTTGTATAAAAATAACCCTACTACATGTTAGAACTGTTGCACAGCATTATTAAATATTTACCTTTCGTTTAAATAAATTAGAGCAGACCATGTTTTATACATCACTGGATCCTAAATTAAATACTGATCATTTTGCACACATTAAAATTAATAATTCTTTTGGTACTAAGAAACTATCTTCAAAATAGACAAAACTACTACGACATTATACAAATCTGCAGTTATAAAAAATTAGACCACACACTGAAATACGTTAAAATTACGTGTCTCGATAATAGTACACCTACACAATACTGTCAAAACAGATACGTGTGAACTTCGGAAACACAAATAATGTAAATAAATTGAGTAAATTCAACATGAGTCAATACATGACTTTTAATTTGCGTATACTATTAAATACAAATTTCATAAAACACATACATACATCGAAATAAATAGTTAAAGCCTAAGTGTAATATTTTAATTTATGTATTTTGGCATACTTAAAGTAAAAGAATCTTGTTTTAATTGTGAACTACAAAACATTGTCATTAGTCTTATTACGCGGTTACGCAGAAAATGTTTGAGTGGAAGCCATGTTTTGTCACTCTGTACATGGTTACAAGCATGTAAGCAGCTCTGTTATCTGCTGCTGGATTGTTAGAGATTGTGCAAGTATGTGTCTGGTTTAATCTTCATTGAAATGGAAATAAAGTAGTTTCCTTATCCACTGATGTCACGTGCATCATTATTGGAGAAACTATTCTGAAACATATTATACTATTTAGCTGAATGCTGAGCATCAACAACGCAAATGTCTGTCTTCAAGAACCAAGCTAAGTAAAATATTTATGTTTGATCTTCCCCATCTACAGTGAAGTGGTTTGCTATAAATCTGACTGTTAAAATGAAATATGTATCCGACATTTAGGAAACTTCTTTTTAACAGTTAAAACCACTGACATAAGAGGTGGTGACATAAGTAGATCATGCTGTTGAAAGACATTCCAGATGTCAAGTTGATCTCATTAGATTCCAATTGCATGTATATAAAAATCTATAAATAGTAATCAAGACTATCTCTATTTTTATTATTTATTTATTTTCAGGCTTCTGAAGTCCATACTAAATGAAGAGGTGTGCAATAACATACCATAGTTAATATTTTTACAGGGTGTCCAGAAAAGGGCTCCCTGATTTCAAAATTAAATATCTCGAAAACAAAGATCAATAGAGGAATGCAGTAAACAGCATGTTTATTTTGAAAGCTGTAAGAAGTTTATACAGCAGTTTGAAATAATAGTTAGCAGCTTTTGTAACAGATGGCGCTGTAATCGCCATACGTAATGCCTAGTATAAATAGTGATCTGAAGCCCAGAGCGATCAGTTCTACTATTGAAATGTGAAAGGAGGTTAGCGTACTGAAGGAAGAGATTAAAACCATGTACTCTATTCAACAACGCGTTTTTCTGGTGCTAGAGTACCACAGGTTAGAAGAGAGTCCTACGGCAACAAGGGGAAGTTTTCAAGCACGATTTAATGTTCCAAAAGGACTCGATGCGAAAACCATTTGTACGCTCTTCGCAAAACTTCAACGAACAGGCAGCGTAACTGATGATCTAGTGGGGCATATTGGCCGCAAGCAAACCGCTGTTACACCTGAAAATATCGCCACAGTTTCTGGAATTATTCAGCGAAATCCAATGTCATCTGTCTGTAGAATTGCATCTGAGACTGGTTTGAAGTGTTCCAGCACGCAGAAAATACTGAGAAAGAGCTTACACATGTTTCAATTCAAAATTCAAACGCACCAGGCCATACCTGTATGAGCTGTGCAACAAAGGGTTGACTTTGCTAATCAGATGCTCACAATGATTGATAGTGAAGGATTTGATGTTGGCTGCATCTGGTTTACAGATGAAGCACACTTCCACCTGAATGGATGCATGAATAAGCAGAACTGGCGATTTTGAGGTTCCGAAAAGCCATATTGGTGTGAAGCGAAACCCCTGTATTCTCCTAAAGTTACTGTGTGGGCTGCAGTATGCAGCAGAGGCATTATTGGCCCTTTTTTCATTCGAGAAACGGTCAGTGGTGCACGTTACGTTGCAATTTTGGAACAATTTGTCGCAACACAGCAAGCGTTAGAGGATCGACCAGGTACTGAATGGTTTATGCAAGATGGAGCCCTACCACATCGGACCGAACAAGTGTTTCGCTTTCTTGAGGAATACTCTGGGAATCGAGTCATTGCTTTGGAATATCCCAAATTTACTGGTGCAGGCATGGATTGGCCTCCATATTCGCCGGATTTGACTCCCTGTGACTTTTTTTTGTGGGGCACAGTGAAAGACATGGTCTACCCGAAGCATCCCGCCACGCTGGACGAGCTTGAATCGGCGATTTCTGTGGCATGTGAATCCATTTCGGTTGACACACTACGAAATGTGATGGCGAATTTCATTCTTCGTTTGCGCCACTTCTGTAGTGCCAATGCTGAGCATTTTTAAAACATTGTGATGTGATTGTTTGCAAAGAGTGTTTTCATACGATTATTTTACTTATGTATGCTGATATGAGCTGTACAGCGTACAGAGCCATCTGTTAGCAGCTTTTGTAACTATTATTTCAAACTGCTGTATAAATGTCTTACAGCTTTCACAATAAACATACCGTTTACTGCAATCCTCTATCGATCTTTGTTTTCGAGATATTTAATTTTGAAATCAGGGAGTCCTTTTCTGGACACCCTGTACATTGATGGGCACCCCCTCATTGTTTCAGTCAGACAGTGGTCAAGAGTTCATTAGTCTAACTTCGTGTAGAGTGAGCAAACCAATCACAGAAAATTTAGAAACTTGCATGCATAAAGGAGCACAGTACAACATAGTGTAACCATGCAGTAAGGTTGTCCAATTAAAGAAGAAAGTGCAGGATATTTTGGAATTAGGAGGTCTCTGTACAAAGGAATCTATGGATGCCCTCCAGATTTTGTTTTTCTTCATTAAGTATACCACCTGAAGCAATGGAGAATGATCACTCTGAGGGTGACCTTAAAAACTTAACTAATCAAGTAAGAGTTAATTGTGAGAAAGTGACTGAAACATTGTAGAACTATGATCATAGCCAATCTGCAGTGCACGATAACATAACAGGAAAAGAGATGATAACAAAGAGAAACAATGCTTTCCAGACAATAAGTATAGTGCACGGCTGATTTTTGCTTCAGGTGCCAATTCAGTACTTGCGCTGAGAGTTGGAAGTTCCAGTAGTGAACTGCCTTCACGGCAGTTTCAGTGTCAAATGTCAGGCTCTGGGATGGTTTTGTAAAAAGGAAAATGTGCCATGGTGCACATCGTAGCTGAAATAAATAAATGTTGTATCATATAGCCATATTTTAAAATGGCAGCTCTTAAACTGCAACTTTCGAAATATGATTATGTTTTGTTATTGCAACCAAGGTACAAATTTTTTACCTCTTGGCACTGAATATATACCTTCCATAGTGATGGAACACAGTGTGTATTCTTTGTCCAAATTGGAATCAGTTATCCGCTTTCACTAAAGGGGTCAGTGAAGGTACACCATCACCAGAGATTGTATAACTTCATTGAAACTTCTGCTGTAACACATTCCATGTAACAACTAGCAGCAAATGGTATCCATCACATGAGTGCAACCTGTTAATCATTAAACACTAACATAGTTCAGGAGGATCAGACAGAACAAATACCTACAAAGCCTGAAGAGGTTACAGAAGAGGAGAAACAGGTAGAGGAAACAATTTACATTCCTCTTTACCAACTCAAGATGACCTAATCCTTTTATTTTGGGTTTTATTTTTATTAGACAAGCAAGTTCTGCCTTGGATTTTTGTTTGTCCAGATGGACGTCCGGTTAGACACTTGCTGTGAGCAAAGATATGAATAAGATGGTGCCTGCTCATGGAGAAATTAATTAATTAATTGCATGGAAGAAGCTCCAAGGAGACAATATGTCCATGAACTCTAAGCAATGTAAAAAAAAAAAAAAAAAAAAAAAAAAAAAAAAAAAAAAAAAAAAAAAAAAAAAAAAACATTACTGGTGTTGCTGTTGTTGTTATGTATTGTGTGAGATTAATATTGAATTGGTCATGTCATGATATATATGGCTGAAAGCCTTGTGTTGTACTGAAGTATAGTACAATAAATGTTGTTCCTTGTTCGAGTTTATACAGTGGAACTAATTATTACAATATCAAGATTCTCCTCTTGAGTTTGCACTGCACAACTTTTGATACAAGCAGTCTGATGCCAGGAGAGAAAAAATTGGGTCTATATGAGGAACTAGCTGGGCCTCCCATTTCTGGAGTTATTACAAAATAGAATGATCTCTGTGATGTTTGCTATTAGTCAACGTACACGGTTACACAACAGAGGGTGTACAAGGACTCCAATAGTTCATACGAGAGTATGACAATAAGTGTGTTTCAAATATCTGTACATCCTGAGAGTACCGTTCTACTTTGGGGGGGGGGGGGGGGGCTGTGTGGGAATCACCACCAAAAAATCAAACCTCAAAATGAACTTTTTGGTAATTTGAATCAGAAATAGTATTTATGTTACATTGGTTCTTCAGATCTTGTACTGTATTTGATAATTTTTTGGAAGTTGTGAGTATTTTTAGTTTGAATAAAGAATTATTGTAATTCCATAGTGTTGATCCATTAATTTACTAATCTTAAATCATGTAAAATAGCTACATACATTTCTGCACTAAGTTTACAATTTATTTGCCCATTAGTGCTGAAGAACTTCTCTCAAAAATCACCAAAAAACAGACAACATCACATTAATGGAACACTTTACTTACAGAATGTTGCACACATGTATTAAAACTGAATTTTATGGTGACATATGTGTTACATTGTTCAAAAGAGAGTGGCTGGCCAGTACCTACCTTAATTTGGTACTGCTGATAGTAACACAAAGAAATGGTGATGAAATTAAATGTTTCAATTAGAATTCAGAAATGAGTATTTTCTTCATCTTATAGGAGAGGAGGGAAGAGAAAGTGAACAGAAGGAAAAGGTTACTGGCAAAGAAAATACTCATTTCCGAAAGCTAGTGGAAACACAATGTCCAGCAGTACCAGACTAAGGTAAGTACTGGCCAGCCACTATCTCTTTTGAACAATATTTTCATATCTCAGAAAAGAATTTCTTTAAGATATATGTGTTATGTTTATTATAAAAACCTACTTTGTTGCCTCAAAGGCATTTTGTCAAAATTTCACAGATATGTCCTACATATCTGACACCATCCTCATGACCTAGGTTATGATTTACCTTCCCCTTCCGTTCCCATCCTTTTTTCTTCCCTTCTCTCCCACCTGAAGAAGCAACTGTGTTCCAAAAGCTTGTCCTTTTTCGGCCATTCCTTTTTTGTCACTATCGGCAGTACAGCACAAAGGTAAGTGCTGGCCAGCCAATCTATTGCTTTTGAAAAATAATGTATTACTGTTAAACTGCATTTCACAGGCTGAAATTAAGTATTTGGTGTTTTAAGTAATACAATGATATAACCTTCAATATTCTGGGGATTGTCAAACTGGCAGCTTCTTCAGGAAAAAGAGGAAAAAAGGGGAGGAGAAAGGGAAGGATATGGGTTTTAAGGAAGTGGAAAAGGAGTCATTCCAATCCCAGGAGTGGAAGGACTTACCTTAGGGGACAAAAAAGAAGGTAAACAAATACACACACACTCACACATATCCAAACGCAAACACACCTAGACAGACATTTGTAAAAAGCAAAGAAGTTGGACAGAGATACCACTTGAGGCAGAGGCTCTGTCCACAGAACCGAGGCAAAGATGCTAAAGATGGTGGGCGGGAATTGGAGTTTAGCGGAGGTTGAGACCAGGTGGGCAACGGGAGGAGAGAATAAGCTGAAGGGCAAGTTCCCATCTCCGGAGTTCTGAAAGGTTGGTATCAGTGGAAAGTATCCAGATAACCTGGACGGTGTAACACTGCGCCAAGATGTGCTGGCCGTGCACCAAGGCGTGTTTAGCCACAGGGTGATTTTCATTATCAACAAACACTGTCTGCCTGTGACCATTCAAGCGAATGGACAGTTTGTTGCTGGTCATTCCCACATAGAACGCTTCACAGTGCATGCATGTCAGTTGGTAAATCATGTGGGTGCTATCGCAAGTGGCTCTGCCCTTTATCATGTACACCTTCCGGGTTATGGGACTGGAGTAAGTGGTGGTGGAAGGGTGCATAGGGCAGGTTTTACAACGGGGGCAGTTGCATGGGTAGGAGCCAGAGGGTAGGGAAGGTGGTTTGGGGATTTCATAGGGATGGACTAGGAGGTTACGAAGGTTAGGAGGGCGGCGGAAAGACACATGTGTGGGTGGGTGTGTATTTGTTTACCCTCCTTTTTCCCCCCCAAGGTAAGTCTTTCCTGTCCCGGGATTGGAATGACTCCTTATCCACTCCCTTAAAACCTCATCATTTCCTTTTCCCTCTCCTTCCCTTATATATATATATATATATATATATATATATATATATATATATATATATATATATATATAGAGACACACACACACAAAAATGCTAGCTTTCGCAGCCTAGCTGCTTCATCAGGCAGAAGGGAAGGAGAGGGAAAAGGAAATGATGAGGGTTTTAAGGAAGGGGGTAAGGAGCCATTCCAATCCCGGGACAGGAAAGACTTACCTTGGGGGAAAAAATGGAGGGTAAATAAATGCACATACACCCACACATTTACACAGACACAAGTACACTTAGGCAGACATACTGTAGAACTGTAGAAAGCAAAGAAGTTAGAAGTTAGACAGAGATGCCACATGAGGCAGAGGCTCTGTCCAGAGAACCAAGGCAAAGATGTTAAGATGGTGGGTGGGAATTCGAATTTAGCGGAGGTTGAGACCAGGTGGGCAACGGGAAGAGAGAATATGCTGAAGGGCTAGTTCCCATCTCCGGAGTTCTGAAGGATTGGTGTCAGTGGGAAGTATCCAGATAACCCGGACGGTGTAGCACTGTGCCAAGATGTGCTGGCCATGCACCAAGGCATATTTAGCCACAGGGTGATCCTCGTTACCAACAAACACTGTCTGCCTGTGTCCATTCATGCGAATGGACAATTTGTTGCTGGTCATTCCCACATAGAACGCTTCACAGTGCAGGCATGTCAGTTGGTAGATCACGTGGGTACAGCATGCCACCCAGCACCTCAAAAAACTATCCAATCTCCTGGTCACCCACCTCCGGAAAGGCAATACTCTCTCCCTCAACAACCTCTCCAGTAAACCTCAACCTCCTCTGATTGCACACAAACCCAGTCTCTCCCATCTACTCAATCTCCCACTCCCAACTCCTCTCCCTCCCAAACCTCAAAATTCCAATCCACACAATCCCGAACCACAACATCCCAATTCAGTGGTCAATCTCTCCTCTAAACCTCTCTCCCAATCTGAAACCTCTGTCCTATCCAAAGGGCTGACCTTTAGCCCTGCTCCCAAATTCAACCAAACAGCCCTTGTGAAAGATTTACTATCCTATACTCGCAGTCTTTGCTGGAGATATCACTTTGCCACGAAGAAAAATAATCCTCTTCCTAATGATCCAGCTCCCCAAGACATCATTCAAATCGAACCCTGCCTAGATCAGTTCCGTCCTTCGTCACAGCGAGACCCACCTGCTCTTCCTCAAAATCACCCTCTTCAAACCTTCCAGGAATTCCTTACTTCCAACCTTGCCTCCCAGTCCTTCCTGAGAAACCTTAATCCTACTCCCAACATTACCGCAGCTGAATCCCGAGCTATCCGTGACCTGAAGGCTGACCATTCCATCATCATTCTCCCTGCCGACAAGGGCTCCACGACAGTGGTACTTGATCGGCGGGAGTATGTGGCAGAGGGAGTGTGTCAGCTTTCAGATAATACCACATATAAAGTTTTTCAAGGCGATCCCATTCCTGATGTCCAGGCAGAGCTTCAAGGAATCCTCAAAACCTTAGTCCCCCTACAAAACCTTTCACCTGACTCCATTAACCTCATGACTCCACCGACACCCCGCACCCCCACCTTCTACCTACTTCCCAAGATTCACAAACCTAATCATCCCGGCCGCCCCATTGTGGCCGGTTACCAAGCCCCAACAGAACGAATCTCTGCCTACATAGACCAACACCTTCAACCCATCATGTGCAGTCTCCCATCCTTCATCAAAGACACCAACCACTTCCTTGATCGCCTGAAATCCTTACCTAGCCTGTTACCTCCTGAAACCATCCTTGTAACCATCGATGCCACTTCCTTATACACTAATATCCCACATGCCCAGGGCCTCGCTGCGATGGAATATTTCCTTTCACGCCGACCACCCACTTCCTTACCTAAAACCTCTTTCCTTAATGCCCTAGCCAGCTTCATCCTAAACCACAACTTCTTCACTTTTGAGGGCCGGACATACCAACAACTAAAGGGAACAGCCATGGGGACCAGGATGGCCCCCTCGTACGCGAACTTGTTTATGGGAAGCTTAGAGGAAGCCTTCCTGGACACCCAAGCCTGTCAACCCAAAGTTTGGTATAGATTCATTGACGACATCTTCATGATCTGGACTCACAGTGAAGAAGAACTCCAGAATTTCCTCTCCAACCTCAACTCCTTTGGTCCCATCAAATTCACCTGGTCCTATTCCAAATCCCATGCCACTTTCCTCGATGTCGACCTCCATCTATCCAACGGCCAACTACACACATCCGTCCACATCAAACCTACCAATAAACAACAGTACCTGCATTATGACAGCTGCCATCCTTTCCACATCAAACGTTCCCTTCCCTACAGCTTAGGTCTTCGTGGCAAACGAGTCTGCTCCAGTCCTGAATCCCTGAACCAATACAACAATAACCTGATAACAGCCTTCACATACCGCAGCTATCCTCCTGGTCTGGTACAGAAGCAAATTGCCAGAGCCACTTCCTCATCCCCCCAATTTAAGAACCTTCAACAAAACCACAGAAGTGCCCCTCTTGTCACCGGATACTTTCCGGGACTGGAGCGAACTCTGAATGTGGCTCTCCAGCAAGGATACGACTTCCTAAAATCCTGCCCCGAAATGAGATCCATCCTTCATGACATCCTTCCTACTCCACCGAGAGTGTCTTTCCGCCGCCCACCTAACCTCCGTAACCTCCTAGTCCACCCCTATGAAATGCCCAAACCACCTTCCCTACCTTCTGGCTCCTACCCTTGTAACCGCCCCCGTTGTAAAACCTGCCCTATGCACCCTTCCACCACCACTTACTCCAGTCCCGTAACCCGGAAGGTGTACACGATCAAAGGCAGAGCCACTTGCGATAGTACCCACGTGATCTACCAACTGACATGCCTGCACTGTGAAGCGTTCTATGTGGGAATGACCAGCAACAAACTGTCCATTCGCATGAATGGACACAGGCAGACAGTGTTTGTTGGTAACGAGGATCACCCTGTGGCTAAACATGCCTTGGTGCATGGCCAGCACATCTTGGCACAGTGCTACACCGTCCGGGTTA
This sequence comes from Locusta migratoria, assembly GCA_026315105.1. Lineage (NCBI taxonomy): Eukaryota > Metazoa > Arthropoda > Insecta > Orthoptera > Acrididae > Locusta > Locusta migratoria. Next base: position 195,984,019 of record CM048751.1, read on the forward strand.
TCTGGATACTTCCCACTGACACCAATCCTTCAGAACTCCGGAGATGGGAACTAGCCCTTCAGCATATTCTCTCTTCCCGTTGCCCACCTGGTCTCAACCTCTGCTAAATTCGAATTCCCACCCGCCATCTTAACATCTTTGCCTTGGTTCTCTGGACAGAGCCTCTGCCTCATGTGGCATCTCTGTCTAACTTCTAACTTCTTTGCTTTCTACAGTTCTACAGTATGTCTGCCTAAGTGTACTTGTGTCTGTGTAAATGTGTGGGTGTATGTGCATTTATTTACCCTCCATTTTTTCCCCCAAGGTAAGTCTTTCCTGTCCCAGGATTGGAATGGCTCCTTACCCCCTTCCTTAAAACCCTCATCATTTCCTTTTCCCTCTCCTTCCCTTCTGCCTGATGAAGCAGCTAGGCTGCGAAAGCTAGCATTTTTGTGTGTGTGTGTGTGTGTGTGTGTGTGTGTGTGTGTGTGTGTGTGTGTGTGTGTGTGTGTCTGTGTGTTTATTTGTTGCTATTACTGCCTGTGCCCCTTCACCTGGTAAGTGTACTTCATCTAATTTTTACGTATATTTTTCCTGTTAGGAATTTTTCTCTCTCTCTCTCTCTCTCTCTCTCTCTCTCTCTCTCTATATATATATATATATATATATATATATATATATATATATAAACCCAGTTGCTTCTTCAGGCAGAAGGAAAGGAGAGGATAAGGAAAGGATTATGGTTTTAAGGGAGGGGGTAACGAGCCATTCCAATTCCGGGACAGGAAAGACTTACCTTGGGCGAAGAAAACAAATACACACACACATTTACCCAGACGCAAACACACCTAGGCAGACATACTGTAGAAAGCAAAGAAGTTAAGGAGTTAGACAGAGATGCCACTTGAGGCAGAGGCTCTGTCCAGAGAACCATGGCAAAGATGTTAAGATGTTAAAGATGGTGGGAGGGAATGGTCATTCCCACATAGAACGCTTCACAGTGCAGGCATGTCAGTTGGTAAATCACGTGGGTGCTATTGCAAGTGGCTCTGCCCTTTATCGTGTACACCTTCCGGGTTACAGGACTGGAGTAAGTGGTGGTGGAAGGGGTGCATAGGGCAGGTTTAGCAATGTGGGCAGTTACAAGCATAGGTGCCAGAAGGTAGGGAAGGTGGTTTGGGGATTTCATAGGGATGGGCTAGGAGGTTATGGAGGGTAGGTTTTGGAATCTTCCATAAATAGCCGTGAAAATTGGATATATCCTTGTAAACTGGTCATAACACTTTGTGTAATCTGATTTATGGTTACAGATTTGAAACCTATTATTTCACTAAGATGCCTAATATGGATTGAAGCTGTTTTTTTCACTCATTTGAAGTCTATTAATTATATTTTCGAGTATTTGAAATTTTTATTATAATTTAGAAAACTACCACAGAATCCAAAATAGATGCTATCATGAATACGTATAGATGCCTTTTAAGTTGTCAAATTCACATATTAGCAGGGCCGGCCCGTCCATATAGTCAAACTAGGCAATTGCCTAGGGCACTCGAATTTTGGGGGTGCAAATTTGTCGTGCGCGCCGAACACCCATGCACTAGCGGTGCGGTTTAATTTGCTGTTGTGCTGCAGTTCCAGGAGGGCTGAATTCCCGGTCACTACACAGAGTAACAGACAAGAGAGACAGCGCACGTCAGTGTTGCATGCATTCATAATTTTAGTAGTAGACAAGTTGCAGTTTGCCGCCCATCATGTCAGCTGGCCGCCCTCACATTTCGCCACTCTGCAGTGTCTGTGGTACACAATGGGTGCTAACGACATCGCCACAGGGCGCCATAAGACCACACACATCATCAGTGGTAAGAGTAAAAGATTTAGGGCGCCAAATAACACAGGGCGCGCCTTACATGTGTACACAAACAAAGGGGAAAAACCACGGCAGAGCGGCCGAGCTCACTGAGGCGCTTTGGTGCGATGTGCGGTCTGTTCCCCCTCATGGGTTCGAATCCCCCACAGGCATGGCTGTTTGTACTGTCTTTAGTATAAGTTAGTTCATAAGTAGTTTGTAAGTTTAGGGACTGATGACCCCACAGTTAAATCCCATAAGCTTTACAAACATTTTATTTTAAAGGGGAAAATACAATAAATAATTTTTTACTTAACCCCTCCTGTATATTACTACTGCCATCAGGTTATCAGTTTCTTGCTAAGAAGGATGCCCTTATATATGTTCATAATGATGCTATAAATATTTTTAGGTGCAACTATGGTTTTGTGATGCACAAAGATATTGTGAGTCTATGCCTCTCTCATTGAAGAGATAGGATCTCCCTCATTAAGTGAAGCAGGGAGGGCTTTCCCAACTATGTATTTTTGTTGCTGTCTAAACTATACATCCACAGACTGAAGGAATGGAACGGGACGAAGCATTTCAGTTTAGTTGTAGTAAAGTATGAAATGTCAGCTACCACCATCATTTGAGTGCACCTTGCTAGCTAGTGCCGTGTGGTCTGATACGTCAAGTCATTGATCTCACAGCCACTCCCGCCAGAGGTTCGAGTCTTCTCTCAAGCATGGGTGTATGTGTGTTGCCCTTAGAATAAAATAGCTGAAATAATGTGTACATCTATGGACCGAAGAGCGAAGCAGTTTGGTCCCTTAGATAGTGTGTTAAATTCCACATTTATCTCGATAGGTGTCATCTTGACAAGAGAAAGAAAAAGAACATTGGGCAGAGCTTGGTACTCAATCTTTAACACAAACAACTTGCACCGATCTGCATTTATTTTGTAGAAATTTTTTTCAGCAATGAGTCGTAAGCATTATTTATTAACAGATCTAGATTTCGACCACTGTGAGGTCATTATCAGTGCTTAAAATGATCAAAAAACATGAAACATTTCGACCTCCATGCTGGACTTTACTTTCAAAATGATCAGTGTGAACGTAATTTCGAACATGGAGGTCGAAAAGTTTTACGTTTTCTGATTGTTTTATTTTAAGCACTGATTGATGAAAAAAATTTCTAGAAGTCAAATAATAGTCATTGAGCACAAGTTCCACGATGGAATCAAGGCTGCGTTTATTTGTTCAAATAATTTCAAAACTAACTTTATTGATACATGTTCATTGACTTTAATTACTGTATTTGAATGTCATTGCATTTGTATGAAATAGTGTTAAATAGTGGTCTAAAGAATAACGTTTGAGTACAGCCAACAAATTAGAAATCTGACAGTTTGAATTGGCCACCTATTTTATTACTATGTTCTGAAATGATTTTTCTTTTTTCTAAGGCTTGGTTAATTCATGAGACATGGCAGAAGAGAGAGAAAAAATTATCTGGAGTACAATTCTGTAAGAGAAAATTAGAAAGAATTGTCATTAGCGGAGCCAGCAGGCTCATTCGAGAAGTATCTTCATCCAAACCCTCTGCAACCAAAAGCTGGAAAAAGTACACATGATCATGTGGTAGAAGAAGCAAACGATCCTGGCATAGAAACCTGTACTACAGAGAACTCATCCACGGTCATTTCTTGTTGAACATGGTCAAGACCAAGTGAAACATGTCAATTTTCCATTAGACAGCAGCAGAAGAAAGTTTTCTACAGTATACTATAAAAGGAAATTGGTTAACAGTGAAAGTATATCTCGTCCGTGGGTACAATATTCAGTTTCAGGAGATGCTGTATTCTGCTTTTGTTGTAAGCTGTTTTCTAAAGATCGCAAAGTCTCTCCATGTAACAAAGGGGTGAATGATTGGAAAAACATATACTATCAACACATGAGAAAAGCAGCTTATCAGGAATGGAAAAAGTTTCATCTTAGACTAAAGACTAATAAAAGCATTGATGAGGAAAATGTGTGTTTAATACGGGAAGGGAGAAAATACTGGCAACATATTCTGGAGAGGTTAATGGCACTGATGCGAGTTCTAGGAAGTCAAAACTTACCTTATCATGGAACACAGGACAAAATATATACCTATGACAATGGAAGCTCTTTAATATTAGTTGATACCTGCCTTTATTTGATCCTGTTATGCAAGAACACCCGAGAAAAATTTCTAACGAGGATATTCAAGTTCTTTATCTGGGGGGAAAAATGTTCAAAATGAACTGATCAATATGTTTGCTAAGGCAATCACGTCAGAAATACTAGATTACATTCACTCTACTAAATAGTACTCGATAATTCTGATATAATGCATGTTGAACATATGAACATGATCATTCGATTTGCAAAACAATCCGAGTATAAGAGTGAAATCGAAGAACATTTTTGGGCTTTATTCCTCTTACTGACACAAATGGCACTGGCTTAACTGAACAAATTTTCAAACAGTTAGATGAGATGTCTCTTTCATTAGAAAATTTACGTGGACAGGGATATGACAATGCAAGTAATGTGAGAGGTAAGCACGGTGGTGCCCAGAAAAGTATTTTGGATAAAAATCCACGCGCATTCTTCGTATCATGCAGTTCGCACACTCTAAATGTTGTGGTAAATGATGCTGCTAAATGTTGTTTCGCTGCCACATCCTTCTTCAACTTGGTCCAAACGATTTATGTGTATTTTTCTGCTTCGTCATATCGTTTGGATGTACTATTGTGTCATGTACATGCTTTGACATTAAAACCAGTGAGCGATACTAGATGGGAGAGCAGAATTGATGCATTGTGTCCTTTGAGTTATCAGCTAGCTGATGTGCATGATGCACTCATGGATATTTATGATCATACATTGACTGGTTCAGCTGGAAATCTAGCACAAATTGAGGCTTAGTACATTGCTTACAAAAAAAAAAAAAAAAATAAATAAATAAATAAATAAATAAATAAATAAATAAAAAATAAAAAGCGAACTTCAAGTTTATTGCTTCACTTGTTGCATTATACCAAATGTTGTTTGAGGTAAATTTGATTAGCAGATTTCTTCAATCAAAAGAAACGGTTGGGCCCGGTGGTCTTGGGGTAAACCGCTTGACTTGGAAGGGTCACGGGTTTGAAACCCGGGTAGATCTCGGATTGTTCAGTCTGCGTTTTAACCTATCCTTCACACCTTAACTATGTGAGGAGTCACCAGAAACGACACATGGTTCGGATTCCACATTAAGCTGTAGGTCCAATATTTCTGGTTCGATAACTGGGGTAGGCTAGGGACACGCAAGTCACCAAAGTGGTGGTGTCCAATTGAAAGACTTGCACCAGACCAATGAGCCACATGAAATTATTATCAAAAGAAACTAACATAACGCTACTACAAATGCTCTGCTAAAAACAAAAACCTTTCTTGAAGATCGTGGAAGTGATTTGGGACTTGAAAAGATGCTGGTAAAAGAAGGAGAAATTTCAGAAGCAGCCAACATTTCCGCATCATTTTCACTAGATACGGAACCAGTACATGTAAGACACAAGGAAAGACAGTTTGGTTATAAATCAGAAGATGAACGTATTCGGGACATGCAAAATCATTTCAAAATTAATTTTTATTTTGAAATGTTGGATACTGCAAATGTTCAAATGTTTGTCAAGCTTAAGGGACTCAACTGCGGAGTCATCAGTCCCTTAACTTACAAACTACTTATGAACTACCTTATACTAAAGACGACACAAACATCCATGCCTGAGGGGGGATTCGAACCCCCAACAGGGAATAGCCTCAATGCGCTCGGCAGCTCCGCTGCGGCGTTGGATACTGCAATAAATTCAACTGACGTTTGATTTCATCAGATTAACAATCTAAATCGTGTATTTGGCTGTCTGTACAGCATACATGATGTAGAAAATAAAACTCTCAAAGCTGTTCCTCAGGAATGTGTTAATTTGGAAGAGTCTCTAACTCACAAACACGCTAAAGATATTGATGCTACTGATCTATGAAATGAATTACAAGCCATTGATAGTACCCAATAACTCAGGCCCATAGGACGTAATATTTGTAAAAATGGAGTTATAGTCATTGTACCTAACTTAGTAACTGCACTAAGAGTGTTGCTTACTCTTCCTGTGTCTGTAGCCAGTGATGAGCACAACTTCTCGAAATTAAAACTCATAAAAACATATCTGTGCTCCACAATGACTCAAGTAAGACTTGTGGGGTTGACAATTTTATCAATTGAATAAGAAACAGCTGACAATTGATTTAAAGGAGATCGTCGCAGATTTTGCAAAAGCCAAGGCAACAAAATGAAATTTGTGTGACTCATTGTATAATGAAGTTCAAAATTGTATCAATTATCATGAACTATCAACCAAAACCTTTTTAAAAGACAAAATGTAAAACCGGTGAAAAAGTAACGTTGTATAAAAGTGTAAGATGTATCCCATTTTAATGGGGAAATATGTTTATGTAATGTATATGTTGTGATTATGTATTTGAATAACAAAGATGCAATGTGTATTTTACATTGATGTTTTATTGCAATTTTATTAAATGGGGTGCCATAAAAATAATTTGCCTAGGGCACGGAATTAGACTGTTTATAAATGTAACTCTCAATGTCATGAGTTTTAAATGTGTCATATTAGCTGATTTCATGTTAAAATTAAATATTTGTATGTGTAATTTAGGCAAAACCAAATATGACAATGTATGATTTAGGTGTTTCTATAAAATCAAAGTGTTGGAGAGCGCCACTGCAAGCCGCATCCCATCCGTCCGCGGCATCTGAAAGACGTGCCACGGGCGAGTCCGTCGCACGATGGCGCAGCCTCTTAGGGCCTGCAGCGCCGCCATGACCGGGCAAGCACGCGGTGTGCCTCAGTCATGTTGTAGCTCTCGCCGGTTTCATATGTAAACATTAGCTGTGTCCGTGACTTGCCACCACAGTACCGTGCATTTGTGTATATGTTGTACCGTCCCGTGTATTCAATAAATTATACTGTTACAACACAAAGTGTGGCTGAATTCTGGGACAGTTGATATTTTGACACAGTACTGTTGACAGCCAATGTTAGTAAATACATATTCCAAAGTATTTAAGAAGGTGAAGACTGTATACTAATAAATCTGTAAGCCAAGATGGCGGAGCTGTCAAAGTGTTTATTTTGTGCATCAAAGTTAAAGTTAAATAAAGTCATATTTCTTGTGGCTATTACTCAACCATCATTCTATGTTTAAAATTTGGACCTTTTCCCATGTCGAATCATCCTACAAAGACAATGAGACCAACTGAACTTTTAATTATTTCATCTAGAAGCTGCTGAGATGTTATAGCATTTCACTACCATAAATGTTAATTGTGCCATCTTTATCATGGCTCTGACAACATGAGCACTATTGGATATCTGTTTACTTATTGTTTTCAGTAGCTTTAATGCTATAAAAATAAAGCTTCAACAATCCAAAGATTGGTTTGAACACCACAGTGCTTTACTAGGCATGGTCCTGTTTGGAAGTGGTATGCCGTTGCCTTCATCCAACCTTTGAACTGACTTACCCAGCCAGTTATAGGGAGACCTACAGTTTAACGTGGGTTCCGAACCACGGTGCTACTCGGTATTTTTCACATGAGCAATACTGCGAGAGGTGAAAAGAGTGGAAAGTGACAGATAAAAATCCTAGGATCTGGCAGGGATCAAATCCGTGACCTTTGGGTTTGTAGTCTGGCACTCTACCACTGTGCAACCGAGGCGCACATTAATCTACACAAAATCTATGATAAATTACTTGTATATGACAACTTTTATGGTGATTAGAGTAAGATACCCTCTTCCATGCAGATACAGTGGCCTGGGTGGTATGAAGACTTTCTCCATGAAAATATACATGTAAAAACTTGCATGGTTGGTGATTAACCAAACTGTGACAAAATACATCATAATGTACCATCCACCAGGCCTTATATAGTGGCCTACATGTTAGTTCACAGAATAAATTATCTTTATCCAAATTTCATCCAAACCTATCTAGCTATTTCATCATGAAGGAGTAACACACTCACACACACACACACACACACACACACACACACACACACACACACACACTGTAATGTATCCTCTACTATGCAAAAGTATTTATAATACATAGAATATGTTTGTACTAGAGAGCCACATGAAAACTGAAAATCAGTTAAGCAAATCTGTCTATATAATTTTGATATTTGAAATGAACGGTCTTACCTGCGTTATAAAGTATACTGTACCAAAAAAATAACAAACACAGGCACCCACATAGTGCACAACAAATACACTTCTTTCCTGAAAATTTGCAACTATGTCTAGTCCCAGACATGAAACACAACCAATTTTTGCTGAAACGTAATTCAGATGATCTTTATCTGCCTCAGTCTCTGCCACCTGTCTATATCTAATATAGACACATAGTAATTCTGTAACAGAATAGATTCCTTTTACAGTGCACTGTTCTTGATTTGTGTCACATTCATCATGTAATGGAAATTCACCTTAAGCAAACACATAAAACAGAACTACAGCTAAAATCTTAAAAATAGGAGACATGGCTTTACTAATAATGCATGAACTAAATACGCTGCCATGTTAATTTACAGTGAAAAGAGAACACCTTGAAAATATTACAGACATGAAGTTTTGATTTACAGGACATATACACTAGTATGTACTCAAAAAAAAAAAAAAAAAGCTGAGCATTTCATTCATCTTGATTCAGCATGTGTCCTGCTGCCTATTAGGTGCAGGGTCTGCCATAGGCCCTGAAAACTTGTTCCATACATGATGGCATGGCACAGATAAGGTGAAAATGGTGTTCTGAGGTTAATTAAATTAATTACAGAAATTCTCTATTGAGATGTGAAAATAATCTTCAAAAGAGATAGAGCGGCTGTTCAGTACTTACCACAGTTTGGTACCACCAAAACCAACAACTACACTAATGGTGGCAAAACTAAATGTTTCTTTAAAAAATACATATTCAACCATCAGCTGTTTATTGTATTTAAAACTTTACCGGTTTTGGATATTATCCATCATCAGAAGAGTAAAATTAAACAGACTGATTGATAACTATATAGTTGATCTGATAAATTTAGCAGAGATCAAAGTATTCATAGTGTGAAAATAGTATCTATAACTATCTATAACTACATAGTTGATCTGATAAACTTAGCAGAGAATGAAGTATTCATGGTGTGAAAATAGTACATATAATATATACTATTTTCACACCATGAATACTTCAATCTGTGCTAAATTTATCAGATTAACTATGTAGTTATCAAATCAGTCTGTTTAATTTTACTCTTCTGAAGATGGATAATATCCAAAACCGGTAAAGTTTTAAATACACAAAACAGCTGATGGTTGATTATGCATTTTTTTAAGTATATTATGGCTGTTGAAACATTTATGCTCAGGTGTGAGTCATCTTTCTTCTAGCTTTCGAAATTTATATTTCCTTCGTCAGGCAGGATGAAGGAAGAGAAAGGGGACAGAAGGGATAGGTTACTCCTTAGGTAATGAGATTGTGTCAGTGAATGTGCAGAATCCTCCTTGTCTAAAGTTATGTTAACTTCTCCCCCTCCACCATTTGCAACTCACTTATTCATTAGTCATTTCTCACTATCCCTATTGAGTGCATGTATGTGATGGCCAAAGTAAATATATATAAAATGCAGAATGGCTAGGCAAAGAAAAGCGTTTCTGAATTATTATTATTCTGTTTTTACAATGTCAATACATTTTTCCAGCACCTAAATTAGATTACATAAGTTACTAATTATTGTTCCCCACTCTTTCTGTCCTCCCATAAGTCCTCAGAAATTGTTTTCTTCCTCAAAGCTGATTGAACTTCCTGCATCCATGTGGTAGGTGGTCATCCCTTTTTTCTTCTTCAGTTTGGAGTCCAGTCGAGTATGCATTTTGGAAGTCTTTCTTGTCCCATTCTTCAGACGTGTCCATACCATTTTAGATGTGTGCTCGATGAATTCAATAATTGAATTTTTACATTTCATTTTTTTCTCTGGTTCTTTCATTTCTTGTTCTTTCTCTTCTTGATATTCTTGCTGAACATCTCCAGAAATTCATTTCTGTGGCTAATAATTTTGATATCAGTTGCCATTTTGTTGTCCACACTTTTGAACCATATGTAATAATGCTCTGAACTATTGTTTTATATATCCTTATTTTATTATCAGTAGTTATGTGTTTGTCCCAGATAATTACTTTCAACAAAGAAACAGTCATCTTCCCTGCATTTATTCTTGATCTAATTTCTTTTTCCTGTTTCTCATCATTTGTAATTTTCACTCCTAAATATATATATTCCTCCATAGTTGTTATTGTTCCCATCCCTTCTTCTAATATTAAGTCTTCATTTATTCCACTAATTACCATGTATTTCATTTTATTCATGCTGGCATTTAGACCTGATATTTTATATTCCTGAATCAGTTTCCTGGTCATATACTCTATGTCCTCATAGTCTTGGGCTATAATCAGTTGGTCATCTGCAAATTGTAATGAGTATATTGTTCTGTCATTTATTGGTATTCCCATAGTTTGACATTTTTTCTTCCAATTCTGAAAGGTTACCTCTGTATATAATTTATACAATGTAAGTGACTTGCTACATCCTTGACATAATCTTTTTGTGACTTGTAATCCAGGTGACAGATATTTACCAATTTTTATTTTTGATATAGAATTTTTATGTAAGTTCTGCATTGCTTTTATTATTGTTGGATTAATTCCTATTGGCAGTAAACCTTTCCACAGATTGTGTAAAGGCACACTATCACAGGCTTTTTCTATTTCTACAAACACCAAATGTATAGGTTGTGCTCAACCAATTTTTTTCCTTCATTTATTTGTTGAAGACAAAAAATGTGATCAATTGTTGATCTTCCAGCTCTAAAACCTGCTTTTCTTCAGCCTCCGTTTCTTTGTATTCCTTTTCTAAGAAGTGCTTAATAATTCTTCCATATGATCTACTAAAGGTATTGGTCACTGTTATTCCCCTATAATTTTTACAATCATCTTTCCTTCCTTTTTTATGTATCACTGAAATATATCTTACTTTCGAAACATTTGGTACATCTTCCACATTTAAACATCTTTCGAAAAGGTTTCTTAACAATTCAATTAATTTCTCTGTTCCAAATTTTAATAATTCTGCAAGAATACCTCCAATGCCTGTAGTCCTTCTGTTCTTTAAAGATTTTATTGCACTTTTAACTGTCTATGTTTCCAAATGAATGAAATTATCTGGCAGTTCATTTGTAATTTCATTATATTCAGTGCTTCCTAACTATTGTAAAGTTGTGGGGCGGCATCGTGAGTCGTGTCGGGATAGCACAGTCGGTAGTGCGCTTGCCCACGAAAGGCAAAGGTCCCAGGTTCGAGTCCCGGTTCCGGCACACAATTTTAATCTGCCAGGAAGTTTCATATCAGCGCACACTCCGCTGCAGAGTGAAGTTTCATTCTGGAAACATCCCATAGGCTGTGGCTAAGCCATGTCTCCACCATATCCTTTCTTCCAGGAGTGCTAGTCTTGCGTGTTTGCAGGAGAGCTTCTGTGAAGTTTGAAAAGTAGGAGACGAGGTACTGGCGGAAGCAAAGTTGTGGGGCGGCATCGTGAGTCGTGTCGGGATAGCACAGTCGGTAGTGCGCTTGCCCGCGAAAGGCAAAGGTCCCAGGTTCGAGTCCCGGTTCCGGCACACAATTTTAATCTGCCAGGAAGTTTCAGTAATATATTTAATTTAGAATTCCTTCTTAATTTTTTTTATTGTTTTCCAGCTTTTGTGTTTCTTTTGCCACCACTATATGATTCATTTTTTGACATGATTGTTTCCAAGCTTTAGTTTTTGCTTCTGCTACCTTTTTCCAGATTTTGGCTTATTGTGCATTAAGTTCTATTTTATCTTGGACATTTCTTATGTTTAACTATTTTAAATACTTTTCTTTTTTTTAATTCCACTTCTTTTTTATTTCTTCATCCCAGTAGTATAATGGTATGTTTTTAGCCTTTTTCATCTTCTATTATATCCATCCTGCTGCAATCTAAAAGGCTTTTTAACTAGTAAGGTTTTTTTTTCCAATGGAAGGGGAGTTTGTCCATTGCATTAACCCCCAACCTGAAGGGCCAGGTAATTTTTGATCAAGGTTTTCTTCCTTTAGCCTTTGGTAATCCAATACCTAACTACAAGTTTTGGTCCACCCCAGGTATTTTATTTTCCCGGTACCCACCATATCTGGTGAGTCTTTCCCCATCCGCCACCTGGGGAGGTGCCCGATGGGAGACTAGGAACTCCAAACGACTTCCTAACATTTAAATTAATATTACATGTCAATAAATTTTGCTTCTTCGGAAACACTTTTCTTTGCATAGCCATTCTGCATTTCATATCTTCTTTACTTTGGCCATCAATAATTACTATGCTACCTAAGTAACAAAACTCGTCTACTTCTTTTATTGCCTCATTACCTAAGCTAATTCCTTCAGCAACGCCTGATTTTCTGACACTATATTCCATTACCCTCATTTTACTCTTGATAATGTTCATCTTATACCCTAGTTTCAAAGCACTGTCTATTCCGTTCAATTGCTCTTCCAGGTCCTTTGCTATCTCTGATGGAATTACTATGCCATCAGCGAACCACAAAGTTTTTATTTCTTCTCCCTGAACTTTAATTCCCTCTCCAAATTTCTTCTTGCATTCCTTCACAGCTTGGCTCAATGTACAGATTTAATAACATTGGGGAAAGGCTACAACCCTTTCTTACTCCCTTCCTAGCTTCTGCGTCCCTTTCATGCCCTTTTAATCTATAACTACTGTCTGATTTTTGTACAAGTTCAATATGACTCTTCACTCCCTGTATTTTACCCCTGCTGACTTAAGAATTTGAAAGATTTTATTCCAATCAACATTATCAAAAGCTTTCTCCAGAACTACAAATGCTAAAAGCTTAAGTTTGCCTTTTTTTATCCTGGCTTTTAAGATAAGTCATAATGTGATCCCTGCCTTGCTTGCTCCTAAATTTCTCTGAAATCCACATTGATCTTTGACAAGGTCAGATTCCACAAGTTTTCCCATTTGTCTGTAAATAATTTGTGTGAGTATTTTGCAGGCATGACTTATTAAACTGATAGTTCTGAACTTTTCACATTTGTCTGCACTTGCTTTCTTTGGAATTAGCATTACTATAGTCTTCTTGAAGTCAGAGGGTATTTCCCATCTCATCGATTTTGTGCATACAGTGAAATAATTTCTTCATGACTGGCTCTCCTAACGATGTCAGTGCTTCTGACGGAATATCATCTACTCCAGGGGCCTTGTTTTGACTCAAATCTTTCAGCGCTCTATCAAATTCTTTTCACAGTATTTTATCTCCTATCTCATCTTCCTCTACTTCGTCTTCCATTTCTAGAATACTGCCTTCAAATTTATTTCCGTAGTAGTTCTATAACAAATCAAAATGTGTTTATCATTTTACCAATGGAAGCATACCTTACAGTTTAGTTTAATACACAAAGTACAATGTCTAGAATAGCATGAAAAGATTTAGTTTAAAACAGGCCTCAGGTTCAGCTTCAAATCTTCATTTAGCAAACCACTGTGTATGAACTTTCCATTTCTCTATTAGATTATGTCAGGGGTTATACCAGTATTTTTTTTTTTTTCAACCTTGCAATTTATTGTGTAATTTCTATACCAGGTATTCCTCACTTTCAGTATTTATAGTGGCTTTCTTTGTTTGAAGTACAATGTTATGAGTGCTTATAGCAGTTAATACCATGTATCACTGAAAACATTAAGAGACAAAAATTAAGTCAAATATATGCCATTACAGACAAAGGAAAAAACCAGTTCAACTGTCCTTAGAATCCTGGGAAATGCTTAGCAAATAGATGCATGGCATCTATCTGTTCAAATCATCTTGTTTCTAGTCACCCACAGTAAAGTTTATGCATGTTGTATATTGTGTGTACTGTTCCACTTTCAGTATTACTTATTATTGGAACACCAAAAAATATGCCTATTTTATAATAATGGAAAGTCTAGATTGGAATTAATAATGTAGTAAGGACAGTTTACAACTCACCGCAAAGACATGGTGACGAGCTGCGACAGGCACATACAAAAGACACACACATACAACACTTTCAGCTATCGGCCATGGCTTTTTTCAGAAAATAGAAAGTGCGGCAGGTGAAGGTGATGGTTGTATGACTGTGTTGTGTACCTGTGTGATTGCATGAGTGTTCTATTTTCTGAAGAAGGCCATGGCCGATAGCTGAAAGTGTTGTATGTGTGTGTCTTTTGTATGTGCCTGTCGCAGTTCGTCGCCACGTCTTTGCAGTGAGTTGTAAACAGTACTTACTATATTATTAATATGTCTATTTTCTAATTTTCTTACAATAATATGATGAAAAAATGAAAAATGCTTTCAAATAGTAGAAAATAATTACACCTTATAGATTAGTTGACACCTTTAGAAAGTTTGATGGTGTTAGTACCAGTTAGATGATTACTAACTTTTTCTGTCAACAATTTATTTTCCAGAGAGTGTATAAATATTTCAGTTAGTACAATGTAGTGTCCAGACATTACATTTTGTGGCACATTAAAAGGCACATAAGCATCAAATCAAAGAAAAACTGGGAATGAACACCATAGATGAAGCAGTTAGAGCGAACAGACTGAGATGGTGGGGTCATGTTACACGCATGGGAGAAGCAAGGTTACCTAAGAGACTCATAAGCTCGGCAGAACAGGGTAAGAGGAGTCGAGGTAGACCAAGAAGAAAGTACTTAGATTCGGTGCAGAATGATTTTGAAGTAAAAGACATACATCAGACAAGGCATCAATGCTAGCATTGAACAGGGGATCATGGAGGAATTTTATTAGAGGTACTATGCTCCAGACTGAACGCTGAAAGGCATAATCAGTCTCTAATGATGATGATGATATTCTCTCTTTCCAACAACTTTAATTGCAACATAACATAGCAAAGAAGAGACTGCCATTACTGGACACATGCTTATGCTGTTACTGCACAGGTTCTAAATCTATGTGATACTTTTGAACTTAGAAGACACAGAGTGGAAGTTACTCAGACAAAATTAGCTTCATGGATCTCTTTAACCTGTGAAATTTCTTCTTTCAAATACCAATAATTAACACCTATGCTGTGCAAATAAAGTATTTTTTTCTGCAAACTTTGATAGTGTATAGTGACCTAAGCTTTTGAAGTTTCACATTGTTGATGGGGTCTTCAGTCTGCATACTGGTTTGATGCAGCTATGCACGCTACCCCATCTTGTGTAAGCCTCTTCATCTGAGAATACAAATGGCAATCTACATCCTTTTGAATCTGCTTACTGTACTGGTCCCTCAATCTGTCTGTTTGAGTATCATTTGTGAATGTTCTCTTTCTGTGTAAGTGTTTAATTGTTGAGTTGTTTTTTTTTTTTTTTTTTTTTTTTTTTTTTATATAAGCCTGTCACAGCTCGTCATTCATCTTTGTGGTGAGTTGAAACTATCCTTATTATATTGTTAGGTGTAAAAGAGAGAGTCTTGGGAAATCAGATTAATCATCTGAAACATGCCATGTGCATTTACTGTTTTGTTTCTCTGTAATGGACTGATAAGGTAACAATCTCCCAAAGTGGACTAACTACAAAAAAAATTATGCATTTATTTTTCAAGCAGAGAAGCAATATATTTTACTGCAGGTTTCAAAAGCCCTAGCAATATTTGTAATGGCTTTCTACAACATAAGCTCAATTTCAAAGTGCTGACAAACAATAACACTTAAAAGTACACACACTAGCTGTACGGACAAGCCATTTTCCCAGAATATTTATTCATTTCTCATTCATGCAAGTTTTAAAAGTGCAAATAGCATAATAGCTGTATACACTAAGGTGTCTTGCTATGGCGCACAGCCATTCCACGTTGGAGGTTCGAGTTCTCCTTCAGGCATGGGTGTGTGTATTGTTCTTAGGATAAGTTAGTTTAAGTAGTTTGTAAGTTTAGTGCCTGATAACTGCTGCAGTTAGGTCCCATACCTTTACAAGCATATTTTCATGCTCTTTATATTTCCTAACATACATGACTATTTCTTACCTAAGATATGTTTCTTTTATGTTGAATTACCAGAAAATTCTGGCAGAATGTAAATGCTTTAAGTGGTTAAGTGGTTTGGGAGATTACTCACCAAAAAGCAGTTGAGTCTCTAACAGACACATACAACAGAAAGAAATTTATTAGCTTCTGAAGCCTGAAAAGGATGTACTGCTGGTTTCTGTGCCACTTTTAAATGGCCGAGTGCTTTCTTATAAACATAGGAGTAAAGGAAGAAAGATTATGGTTTAACACCCCCATCAACAACCTGGTCATTAGATGCAGAAGTCAGGCTCAGATTATTTTTGGGTAAGGATGGTGAAGGAAACTAACCATGCCCTATCAAAGGAACCATCCTGTCATTTTCCCAGAGTAATTCAGGGAAATCACAGAAAGCCCAGATTTGGATGCTGGAGGTGGAGATGAACCACCATCCTCCCAAATATGAGTCCAATGTGTCACCACTGTGCTACCTCACTTTTACATGCATATACTTTGACACTGTCACTCGTAATAATACAAGAGTTGTCCATAAATTAAGGTCTACAACACATTATAACAGAGTAAACACCATTTCATTACAAAACCAATTACAAATTTGTGAAGTGTAGACTTTTAGATATTTTTCAACATAGTCCTCATCATGGTGAGTGAATTTTTGGAGATGCTTTGGAAAAGCTTTTCCACACCCTTGTCATACCACCAACTCATGCTGGAAGGAATAGACATCTGCCTTCTACTCTTCATCACCCCCTCCCGCCCCCGTATCCACGTCCCAAGTCATGTCTCAAGTTGGGTGGAAAAAAAAAGTCACTGGGAGCCAAATCAGCTTACCCCTATTTTTGTTCTATATAGCGTAGTGTAGCTCTGTTAGTGTCTCCTGTTGACTGTGTTACCGCTTTCCAGGTAGTGAACCAGCAGAATGCCTTTTCTGTCCTAGAGTACTGGAGCCATCACCTTCTTCACTGACAGTGTTTGCTTGAACTTCTTGACATTGGGAGGAACAGAATGCTGTCATACTTTAGTTTGTTCCTTAGTCTCTGGCATGAAGTTGTGGAACAAGTCTCATCCCCAGTTACAATGTAATCAAGAATGTCCTCACCCCCTTCCTGGCAACATTGCAGAAACTTTCAGGTTCTTTTGCTTTGCTTCTTTTTGTGTTCATCAGTGAGCAGCCACAGCACCCAGCTGGCACACACTATGCAATACTTCAAACTTTCTGTTAAATCTTGTCCACAGTAGTTCTAGAGACGTTCATCAATCTACTGCAGAGTCATATGATGATCTGCAAGCAAAAGTTTTTCACCTTTCATCACTGTGTCATCCAACTGATTGACAATTACACCCAGCTTCATCATGCACATTTGTACGGCCTTCTGTGAACTTCCTACACCACTTACATAGATTTTTTACACCCATACACTTTTGTCCACAAATATCGGTCAACTGGTGATAGATTTCAATAGTGGTTGATCCCTTAAACCACAGAATATAATTCACACATGGGGTGGGGGGGGAGAGGACATTTATTTTCCCTTCCACTGTTAATAGCTGGTATGCCTAGAATGAGTGCTGCAGAGAGGTTGGTACCAGCCAGAATAGTGGTAGGGGAAGCAAGAAACATGAAACTCTTGCCAAATTTAGGCTAGCCTCACATGTAGCAAACTATAACACTTTTGTTATGATTTTTTTAGAGATTTATAGTTTCCACAAGAATGGTGATGTATGCCTTATTGTCTTCAATTTGTCACTTTATGTATCTATCTATAGTAAATGCAGTGTTTTTAGCAGAAATCTAAAAATAAATAGGGACTTGAGGGTCCAACTTGTTAAAAAAAATGGACCTAAAGAACTTTTAAGGGACCATGTAGTAAATAATAAATTCGTATTGTCCGCTACGTCAGTTGGCTCTGTCAGAGATCAAGTGATCTCGCCAGCGCCACCTGCCGCGGTGCTGCGGCATTGCACGGCAGCACGCCGGCTGCCAGAGTTTGTTTTGCTTTCATATGGTGCGCCTCGGCGCTTTAATTACAGTATACGAAGTGTCTTTTTGTTATCAGTGACGTATGTCACGTGTGTGTGCTTTACCATGTATATGTTCAATTATGAAATACAAGATTCTTTAAGCATATTATAAAAGTGTCATAAAAGACCAACAGGGAGATGAAATAAGAGACATCAATAAATTTCTTTTTAATGAACAATCCTACCCAATGACCCATTTTTCTTTATTTATTTAATAAAGAAGTCTTGATTGTACTTTATTTCTTTACTGCTAATGTGTGTTGCCATTTTGAGGCATCTTCAAAATGATATATATACAAAGCATAGTCTTAGAGCTTTAATAATTTTGATTTCGTAGCTTGATTTATGCACATTAGCAGACACAGACCAATTGTTCTGAAAATGATCAAAAAGTATGAGATGAGTTACCAGTATATAAATAAAGTGCAATCAAGGCTGTTTTTAATTTGCAAATTGTTAAGACAGCAAATAGGTGAACATTACAATTTGTTTTTATTGCACTTACAAATCCCTGTGAACACCAACTTAATAACAACTGCGGTTTGCCATTACAGCACTACCATACTCAAGTATAACATTTTTGTGTGCAATTGTTGTCATTTTAATGTGAGTCTTGTGCTATATTGTGACATATCTTATGAATTCCATTTTCGGTATGGCTATGGACTGACAAAAAGAATAGTTTATATACATTGAAAGATCCGCAGTTTTGCATGCAGTGTAAGAACTCCTGGGGGGAGAGGGGGGGGGGACTTGTTTTGAAATCTACAGTACCGTATTGCACATTGTCTGTGATCTACAAGTTAAGAATTGTTAACTTTAATTTCAATTATTTGCCTGCTCCACTAAACTTAGAAGTACTCGCAGATGCAAATCTCATCTTTACACCTAATCATTAATAAAATATCATAAGACAATGCCAATTCAAAAGTAGTTACTATACCAATTAATTCCCTCGGATGTATTTTTGTGACTTTCACAGCCACAGCTAACAATCTACCAGTCCAACAGATTACCAAAGTGCTGTAATTTTTTGCTCACATAATGGTTTTGGCGCAGCTATGAAATTCGATGTGGCATGCCTGACACATTCATACAGTGACTGAGAATAACATAGTACCGCCACCAATCTCAGTAGCTGAACGTTTCTAATTGCAGCTGAAGTCGGTAGTGCATTTCTCAGCACGTCCTGCCTCTGATCGATATTATGTAGTCGGTAGGAGTTGCAGGCTGTCCTCATTGGAGCTACTGCCTACATATATGAACTACTTCCATGTGTCACATAAAAGATGAAGAGGAAGTCAAGCAAAGGTTTCTAGCACTGCATAGCACTTTCTCTGCATACGTTTCCTCGTCCCTCGGTCGACTATTACCATCACTCCCTGCACTCCCCTTGACAGGACATTTTGTATGTGCAGGAGCTGAGAAGGGACAAAAATGCTGAGACAAAGGTTAAAGGCAGCTGTAACATGAAAGGTACCTCAGTTAAGCTTCATTGGACTTATTAAAATACAACAAAATTTGTGTCCCAATTTGGAAAATAGGTACTTTAGGGAACAAATTGAAAAAAATAGGAACCTTTTAGGTACTTTTGGGGGGGAAAAGGGACTTTAGGAACCTATGGGACCTCCGCTAAAAACACTGTAAATGTCGCTTGATGTGTCAATCTATGGTAAATAATGTATTTGTCCCATTGTGAAAGAAGTGCACTTCTTTGGCAACCTGCTGTGTTACCACCTAGGAGACAGATACTGAACCTTTCCAATGACAGTGGACACATTTGAAGAATCCTGTGGCCATTACTTTGGAGAATGGTAAAAGGCCTGTGGGTCTACAACCACTCTCTCTGCAAATTTAAGCATATATAGGTACTCTCCAGTAGGTGATCACACCCTTATGTACTGTGAACTATTATTTGACAACTGACAGATGATTACATGCCACATGGGTACCACATTTTCCGTGTTATTTTGTGGGTTTTTGTTGTACTGTGAACTGTCAAAAACACATTTTCCAGCAGGTGTCATCTGGTGTTTTATGTTGTGAGTTATAATTGACAAGCTCATGGATGTTTTCATGTTCATTTCCAAAAATGAAACCTATGCCTGAGGCTATGTACTGTAACTCTGTACAGTTCCCAGGTGCTTTGTTTGAAGCAGTAGCTGCAGCATAGATTCTGCATAAGCAGCCACCAGAGACCATGCTACAACATCTTGTACACCATATGGCAAAACTATTGATATTCATGCAATATTTAGTGCACCCACCCTCATTCAAGTGTCAGATTTTTACTGCTGAGCCATGGCAGAATAGCAATACGTGCTGAGGGGCCATGCTGCAGCGTGCACAGCTGTTTGCCGTCAGAGGTTCAAGTGCTCCCTTGGGCATGGGTGTATGTGTTATCCTAAGGTTAGTTAAACTTAGTTTAAGTAATTTGTAAGCTAGGAACTAACAACTAAGCAGTTAAGTCCCATAGATTTACAAACATTTGAACATTGTCTTGTGACTACAGCCTATGTTGTCAATGTTGCTATTGCACATAGCATTACAACACAATTGGTGACTGTGGTATTGCGTTATTCACTTTATGTCATTAATATCTTTTGTTGTTCAGACAGTTCTTCTCATTATGAAGGCAAGTCTCAAAAGTTCTCATCAAGCAAGGGCAGACTCTCATGGAAGTTATTACTGAAAGGGCAAATATACTGTCTCAACAAGTTTCTACACCATCAATATATTCAGTGCCTTTTCCACCAGCCAAAGACTGGGAGGCTTGGAGAGGCAGCTTCAGCAAGATTTTCTTGCTTTCAATGTTATGGATGCAAATACATTTTTAAGGCTATGTTTCCCTCCTGGATTTCTTCTGGAATTTATCACTTCAATACACAGAGAAATTAAAGACATTAGCTGTCAGTGGGAACTGCAATGGACTGAAATTCAAACCCAGGTCTCCTGTTTACTAGGTAGTTGCACTCTCCACCATGCCACCTAGACTCAGCAGTCACCAGACTTCTTCAAAGACTTTCCTTGCATGAATCCTCTTAGACCCAAGTTTTCAACTCATCCAGACACACTGCCGTAAACAATTAGGGGATCAGGTGAAATATCATACAGAATATACACTGTCCAAAACAATTAGAGGAACAGGTGAAATATCATATGCAGTATACATATGGTAACATATTTCATTCAGATATTGGTTACAGTTGTAATTTTTGTATGAAACAGTGCTATATTTTGCTGTCTCAACTCCTTACTTCAGGTCCACATGATGTTTACTTGGAGTGAGGCACCATGGGGCTACCACAATTGTGAAAATGTCATTCTTGTTGCCCTCTAATATTGTGTGTGATCACCTCGGACTCCCAGTCCACTTGCACACCTGCATGGCTTGATCAGTATGAGGTCATCAATCAGCTCTTGAGGGATAAGTGGCCATTCTTTTATGAGTGAAATATCCAGCTCTGCAACTGTTGTGGGAGGTGCTGGTCTAGCTACAATGAATCTGCCAAGTGTTTCCCACATATGCTCCATTGGTTTTAAGTTAGATGAATAAGCTGGTCACTCCATTTGTGCAGCTCAGTGGGGACAAGTGTTATTGTCCACCAGAAGGAACCCATCTACTATGGCACCAGCTTATGGCACAACAAAAAGTTGAAGGATCTCATCTCTGTATCTGTGAGCAGTCAAAGCGCCACTCTGAATGACGTTGAGGTCCACACGTCCGTCAATGATATGGTGATGTTTCCTACACATAAGCAGGATTTTGTCGAGATCTATGACCTCTCCAGATGAGAGAACAATGATTATCCTGATTAACACAAAATCTTGACTTATCTGTGGACAAAACTCAGCACCATTAGTTATGACTCTAATCCTGATATTCCTCCACCCAGTTTATGTTGGCTAAACAATGTCATGATTTTAGTGGTCATACACCATACACCTCCACACCTGGAGACCACATTACCAAAGACAATTACAGACTGCTTGTGTTGGCACTGTGCATCCTGTTGCTACCTGGAGGATGCGTTGTAGCCGAGTTGCATTCAGCCTCCTGTCTCAATGGGCTGTTTACCAGTCATCTCCTGCCGATGTTACCCATCGACAACCATGGCCTTGCCTTCTTTTAATGGTTCCTGTTGTCTGAAATCACATCCATGTCTTAGAAATTATACTTTGGGATACTCCAACAGCTGCAGCCATGTCTCTATGTGTCTGTCCTGCTTCGAACCTTCAGATAGCTCTCCATGCCATAGCTTTGGGTAAGTCACATTGCTGCATTGGACTTCCTGCTCACTACAATATCTGAACCCAACTTCTTGCGTAATTCATTTAGTAAATGTAAGTCTAAACCAACCCCATCTACAGCATACTTTTGTTATTAACACTATCTCAGTAGCCGTAATGTTAGTTTTTTCCACCCTGTAGAACTGACAGAAAGCATCAAACAATTTTCGTTAATTCTCTTGATGACAATACTTCAGAACCTAGATACCTCAACTGATCCCATAACTGATTTGATCAATGTATTACTGACATAGTGCCACCACCCATTATCCTAATTACTCTAACAGGAATTTGTGAAATGCTGCAAGTAGTGATGATAATAGGTGGAGTACTACATCAGGAGTATGTGGGTAAGTTGAAAATTTTTCTGTGGCAGGAGGTGTACTATGATAGTCCTTGCAGGTATGTGTTGACCATCGACTCTGTTTGGAATTGGATAGTGCAAGTGCCACATAAGTAGGAGATCTGGTTCTGAGGCACTTGTATTGGCACTGCTTGCTCATCAGTCAGCCACAAATCCATCACTTTTCCCTGCTAATGATGAGATAGCAAAGGAATGAGAACTATATGAGAAGTGCCTGTGAAAGCATTTCATTGTTTTTCAGGCAACTTACCAAGCTGTTAATAAGTCTTTCATTTTATCTTGGGATTTGACTAATTAATATAAGGTGTTGTGCAAATTGGCTTATCTTGCAGAATCTGTGCACCTGACTTTTGACAAAAATGTGATCATTACTAATCATGTATTTTCACTGGACCTCTCATGTCAAAGCATTACATAGAGAATTTGACCAGTTCAGGTAACAACCAAACCAATTGTACCACATTTGGATGGAAGAATTTCATGTGTTATGTTAAAAATTTCATTTTGTGCCAGTGAAAAAGAAATCCTAAGATTTATTAAGTCTGACATAGATTTGTAAGTGTGGCAGATAGCATCACTACTGACTTTCTTGGAACAAGAAATTTAGATCAATGGTCTTATGTTGCTATTCATGGGGCATATGCTATGTAACAGCACAAAGTGTCATTTTTACCTTATTATCTCATCTCTGTCATCAATGCAAACACTGAATGATTTCCAATTTCTATAGTTATCTACACTACAATATTATTCCAAAATAACACACAATACTTCCACTTCACAAAAATGAAGACTCAAGAAGCAACCTTTTTAATGAGGTGACTGAATTTACCCATTTAGTCATTTTTATGGCCCAACTAATAATGCTACATAAATTCATACTTACTGTGTGATTGGAACCTTCACAAATGGGCATGGGCAGTATGTTTCTTAGCAGCTACAAAGGGGGTGTCCATTGATTATGTGAGGTGTTTGGGGAGGAAGAGGGGGAGAGGGGTCAATCTTAATTTCACCAAATCTCATGTGGGGGAGAGGATAAATGAGCCTTGGCAAATTTCATGTAATATTTTTCACAAGTAACATATTTCACATCTAAAATATCCATAAATCCTATGCAATAATATTTATCACAGTTATACAAACACCATGTAGTAACTCAGTAGTCCCTCAATTGTTTGATAATACACAACCTTTCTTTTCTACATGCCTGTTTTTGTTGGAATTCATACACATTATGCACACCAGAACAGTGCTGGCCACCCAGATGCCTCTCTGATGCTGCGTGAAGCCCAGGCCAGTCTGCTTGGCTAATGCAATACGAATGTTATTTTCACACATGTTTGTTAGGGATGCCATTTACTGCATCAGTATTTCAAGGAAATACTCCTGTTTATGAAACACATATGGTATCCTGAATGACATACAGTCAGTCACTACTCCTTCCTTTGTTTTGGACATGTTTGAAATAAATCTTTCATTCTTGTCCACTTCTTCTGTACTTTTAATCTTAAAAGACCAAAAAGAAAAGAATTATAGACCTGTTGCTTAAAATGATATAATTTTAAAGATTCTGTTATGAAATAATTTTTCTAAGACCAGTCAAGATTTTATTTTATTTATATTTTACACAAAAAATTTTGAGAACTGGTTCCCACTTTGAAGAGTGTTACCTGTGTGCTATGCCATTTATTCATGATGTTTTCTATGTATTAGGTGCTGCACTGTAGTCCTTATTACTGTAATGTATAAAACCATGCACACTTTTTATCTTATCAATGATATTCACACACATACGTCTATAAAGATAGATTAATATTTCAAGAGCAGGACAAAGTCATTTGCTCCCTTCTTCCTCCACCAGTCATCTAATTTGAGATTGTAGGGAAGGGTGGGGGGGGGGGGGTCGAGCAAAAGCTCACAACATCTCACCCGAGGGGAAGGGGGGGGGGTTGAAAAATTACACAAACTAACATTGCCTACCGATCCTACCTTTTCCCACGTTCATCAGCATGCAGAGCACTGGCAAGCAGTTCACCAGCTGCACCAGTGTGCAAAGTGCAGCCATAATGGATTGTCACATGTCGAGTATGGAGCTTCTGAGTGCAAGCAAGAACACATTAGATTGGCTAAGTCAGAGCGAAGTTGAAGGAGCAAATGATTTTAATGAAAATCATATGCATATGTTGGTTCCAGTAGTAACTCTTGAGGCCACACATATGTCCCTGTGGACTGAATTTGAATGAATATTGTTGTACAAGTTCATTTTATTTAAGTATTTTATTGTTTGATTTTTTCTGTGATTATGTATGTTCTGTATTTTTTTTTTTTTTTTAAATAACTTCCATGGAATCAAGCAGAGATTAATGTATTTACACTAAATTAATCATTTTGAAAAATCTCATTGAGATGCTCAGATCTCACCTGGGGAGGGGGGGTTAATTAGTCAAATGAATTTCCATCAGTTAGTATGTGACACATAATTGCTAGATTACCGTTGGATTTGAAATTTATGTGAAGTAACAGACTTGTGTGAGTACAGAATCAAAATATATTTCCTTTTCATTTTCTTGTAATACTTCATAGCAGCCATGTTGTAATTAGTCAAGAAACAGAATTTGAACATCTTTGACTGGCGCACTCAGAAATCTGAAGATCAACATTAAGGCAATATAGAGATCAATGCCTCAAACAATATCTCAAAGAGAATAGAGTAGCCTGACTTCATAACTATAAATTTTGCTAATGTAAATGGAAAATGACATGTTTGTAACCTCTATGCTGCTGGATCATAAAATAAAAATGATTCTATATTTCGTTGATCCAACTGTCCGTCATCTTCAGGAATGTCTCTACTGTTGACTCCTGTTGAATGCTGTTGCTAATGCTGCAGTTCATCATCCTATACAGGCATCTGGCAGGTACATGGTGCATGTACTACCAAACACAATTGTTGCCTCCTAGATTGGGCTGATGGTGCCGTCATTAGTGGAGCACTGGTGGCAACAATATATCACACATGACAGTTCATCATAAAATACAGTGCATATGGCATCACATCACATCACATTTCTCATACAAGATGGTAGTGCGCTTCTTGTCCTGCTAAGGGGAATACTCTTCTCTATTTATTAAACTGTCCACCAAGCTAACTTCAATAGTCAACACTTTCAACCCAGTACCAATAAGTTGTACTCCTATAGAAGAGACATCAACTATTTCTGCCAGTGACTCCACAGTTCCCATCCCTTTACTACTCAGTCATCACTGCTAACACCCCATTTGATTTGATTTGATTTTCTCAGGGAAGCCAAAACAGTCTTCGTCCAACCCGCCACTGCCCGCACCAAAACTAAGTTTATTGTGCGGTATCGCTCCCTGTATATCTAGTAAAGCCAACCAATGCCCTTGAACGGTGCAAGGAGTCCCTTTACCACTTCTTTATTAGACACAATTTCTTCGGGTCTGGTTGTCCCAAATGTTCTGTGCCTTTTACACTCCAGTGCAATGCATTCGAAGATTAGATGTGATGCAGTTTCATCACCGTCATCACAGATCCTAAATTAAGGGTCCTCTTCTGTTATTCCCATTGTATTTAGGTAGTTTTTGAAATTTCCATGGCCTGTCAGCAATCCAACCATGAGTCTAATCTCTCTCCCGTTCAGGCCCAGGATTGCAGAGCTTCTTTTAAAACATGGCTTTGGCATCATTACCTTGCCATGTTTTTGTTGATAGACTTTGGTCCAATATTCCACGTGCTGTCTTCTGAGCCAGTTATGTAGCTCCAATTTGATCATTGCCTTGGTGATTGTCAGGACAGGTTCCGATCCAATAAATGGAGTCTCTGCTCCCATCCTGGCTAATCTGTCGGCATGTTCATTGCCACTGATCCCCGAGTGGCCAGGGACCCACAATAGGTTTACTCTATTGCTTTCCCCTTGCTCCACCAGAACCCTGTGACATTCTGCAACAATTTTAGACCTTGTTGCAGGAGCTGCCAGTGATCTCAGGGCTCCCTAGCTGTCTGAATAGATATAGACTCTACAATTTTTGTAGCACCTACACAAATTCTCCTCCAAAAACACCCTGATGGCAGTGATTTCGGCCTGGAATACTGAGGCCAGTTTCCCTAGAGAGATGACGCCCTCCAGACTTGGCTGCACCCCGTACACCCCAGCCTCAATGCCTTGGTCTGATTTTGACCCGTCAGTGAACCACACAACATCCCCCGTACGGTGTCGAACTATTTTCTCCCACTGCTCCCTACTTCCAATTGTTATATTGAAAGGCTTGTTGAAGCAGTATGGGGTTATAATATAGTCGGCTGGCATTTCCCCAACCTTTCCTATATTTACCTCACTCAATATTTTAGTGTGTGATTCTGGATATCCCAAAGAGTTCCAATTTTTGCCAGTTTTGAGTCTGTATGCACCAGCCACTGCCTCCATCTTGACCCAAGGTGTAATGAGGGCATATCCAGCATGGTTTCCATCCCAGCAGTTGGTGTGCTGCTAATTCCACCTGTTATGGCTAAGCAGGCTAGTCTCTGCACCTTACCAAGCTCCATAGCAGCAACCTGCTGTCCTACCTTCTTCCATACACGACCGCCCCATAGGTGATTCTGGGTCTAATCATTGTGGTGTATATCCAGTGCATACCCTTGGGGCTCAGGCCCTAATTTTTGCCACAAGCTCTCCTGGTACTTACTAGAGTACCGTTTGCCTTGGAGCAAATATTCCTAATGTGAGGGGTCCATGTCAGTTTCTCATCTAAGGTAACCCCTAAATATTTCACTGTCCCCTTCACAGGTAGCGCTTCATTGAAAAGCTTTAGATTCCAACTTGAATGTTGGATATGCTTCTTTGTGAATGGTACAATAACAGTCTTCTTAGGACTAACCCCCAGATCCTGTTTTCTGCACCAGTCTTGCATAATGTCCAATGCACCTTGTGCCATATTCTTGACTTGTCAGCAAATTTGCCAAGTATTACTATGACAAGACCATCTGCGTATCCTTGGCAACAGTACTGCCTAGAGTTTAATTCTCCAATGAGATCATTCACCACTAGATTCCACAATAAAGGGGAAAGAACTCCTCCTTGCGGGCAACCCCTAGTGGTGTTGATTACCATGTTTTCATTCATCATGGTAGCCTCTACCTTTCTTCCACTGAGCATGACCCTAGTACACCTACATATAGTGGTCCCTAGGTTAGGTCATGTTGCTAAAAGCCCCCTCGATGTCCAGGAAGATACAGAGGGCTATTTCCTGAAAGTGTAATGCTTTCTCCACCTTCCCAACGAGTTGGTGGAGAGCTGTCTCACATGATTTACCTGGCTGATATGCATGTTGGTTTGAATGTAGAGGAGCCCTACTTAACCTCCTTTCTCCAACATGCACATTAACCAGCTTTTCCAATGTCTTAAGAATGAAGGAGGACAGGCTGATTGGTCTCATATCTTTGGCATGATCAAATCTCCCTGGTTTTGGAATGAAGACAACCTTCACTGCCCTCTAGGCATTAGGAATGATTCCTGCTGCTAGGCTAACCCTGAATAACCTGAATAGGTATCTAATAAGATTTTCTCCCGCTTGTTGCAGGAGAGCTGGAAAGATTCCATCGGGGCCAGGTGACTTGAATGGTTGAAATGTTCCCGCTGCCCATAGGACCTTACTGAAATCGACACACTCCTTGGCCAAATCCCAGTCCTCTTTGCGAATACCTGAGAACCGTTGTCTCTCAGGAATCGCATTCTGGTATGAGTTATCCATCAGAGTATATTGAGGAAAGTGAGTCTTGAGGAGCAGTTCCAGCGTTTCATGTGCTGTCTTTGTATACTCCCCATCCTCCTTCCTCAATGTTCCTCCTGGATTAGTTGGTACCCTAGTGAGGATTTTATGAAGTCTCGCTTGAGCAGCCGTGCCCTCCACTTCCTCACAGAATACCTTCCAGGATGCCTCCTTTGCCCGTCTGATGGCAAGGTTGTAATTGACAAGGGCCTCACGATACTTTGCCCATTGTTCTTTGCGCCTCGCAAGGTTAAACAGTCTTTGTACCTGTTTCCTTTGCATTTCCAGGTTATTATTCCACCAAGGCACACTCCTATTTGTGCACTTCTTGGTGATTGAGCAGTTGTCCTGGTATGAGGTCACTATAGCAGAGGTTACGGCCTCTGCTAGGCTTCCTCAAACTCTGCTGGATTCCTTATTGAAGTTTTAATTTTCGATAGGCTGAAGTCAAGGTCTTTCCTATATGTCTCCCAGTCCGTTTTCCTGGGATTCCTATAGGCCATGGTCTGTCTGGTTCCCATTTCAACCTTGAATTTAATATACATGTGATCTGATGAGGATGGCTCCAGGACCACATGCCACTGTTTGACGTAACTGCCCATCATCATGGAACCAAAAGTTATGTCAATTACTTCTTCCCTTCTACTATTCCTGAATGTAGGTTCATCACCCCTATTCAGGATCTCCAATTTGTTAGATAGGAGAAATTCAAGAAGGTTTTCACTTCTGCTGTTGGTGTCCTTGCTGCCTCATGATAGATTGTGGGCATTGGCATCACATCCCACCAACAGTTTGTCACCTTGCCGATGGCAGGCTTCCGTCAGTCTCCTCACTTCCAAAGAAGGAGGAGGGAGGAGAGCTGTCTTCGTAAGGAAGGTATGCTGAGGCCAAAACAATTTCCCTCGTGATACCTTCCTCATGTTGCTGCATCCTGATGGTCACCAGGTCCCTGGAACAAAAATCCATCATTGGTATGAAAGGAATTCCATTTCTAACATAAATCCATGTTCTGGAGTTTTTTAGATTTCTAGCATAAATCAGCATACCTCCAGTACCACTGAGGCTCGATACACCCCTTTTGTATAAATAGGGTTCTTTTATCAGGGCCACGTCCACCTCCTGTCTCCCCAGGTGATGGCTCAGGGCAGCAGTGGCCCCTTTACTGTGCTGCAGGTTTATCTGCAGCACTTCCAGTCCCCATCTTGCTGCCATTATTGCCTTTAAGGTCTTTGATTACCCTGAACGGCGGCCTGCGAGAACCCTAAAAACAGTTTCAGGCCTTGCTCTCGCATTACCTCCAGGGACTTCTCTCCGACCTCCACCACCAGGGTTCGTCTTTCCAGAACGACCGTTTGGTTAATTATCCTCCAATCCTCTGTCGAGACTTTTGGGTTCTGGACCCTTATTTTCTCGAACACATAGTCTTTGGAGGGACATCCTTAAGGATCTTTGGTACCCATATTGATACATTTGCGGTCTTCAGGAGTTCGGCTGCTGTCTTGACCAGCAGCTTCGCATCCTCCCACGGGGATATCATGGGCACCTTGTACTTAAGCCATTCTGCTGAGTGGTCCCCCTTGCAGACAAAAATGAGGTCACCGTGATCTAGATAGACCCTCCTGAATTTAGGTCCTGGACCAGCACCCTCCCCCCCCAATCTCTTCAAAGAGGGCCATCTGCACGAGCTCCTCCTGCTACGAGGTGATGCTCACCAGTGGGTATCCTTCTTGGACAACTGCCATTCTAAAGACAGAGACTGCAGTACTATAGGTCTGTTTCCCTATTTCCTGCCTCGGCCTTTAAGGATCATGCCTGTCCAGAGAGGAGGGAGTCTTAGATTCCTGCCTAACCCTCTTGCCACCTGTCTTTGACGTCGAGGCGGTCTGTGTATCCCCTTCGACCTGAGGAAGTTCCTTTTTGGGGTCTCGGGCTCAAGCCCTTTTGATTCCCTACACTTATGTTTAGGAAGCCAATCTTTTCCTTCCTTTTGCTTCTGTTCCTTGAGAAGTTTCCTCCTCTGAGCCCCAGACAAGGCCTTAATCCTAATCTGGTCCAACTTCTCTGTTACAGTTCCCACTTCATGCTCAGGTCTAGACCCTGATTCAGAAGTAGGAGTGCACTCCATCGGTCCTGATCCCGATGTCTGAGTATCTGAGGTCTCAGATTGACCCTCAGATTCTTTTAAAATAATTTCTTTCTCCATGTTCATCTATAGTCGCACGAGATTTGGGGATTTATATGGTCCACACCATGATAACACCGCGCAGTGCAAGGCTACTTACTCAGGGAGGTCGCCCGGTATCCCTGAGGCTCCATTCGAGACACATCCACCCATGTGCCACACATCCCTCAGCATGGATCGCATCACACCTTGGGTTGGGAAGGGAAATGGGAAAGGACTGGGAGAGGATAAGGAAGATGGGACATTGTGGGACACTCTTAGTCTCATCCATCACCTTAGGTCTGTCCGGCAGTAGGTTCTCTACCTTTGGTATACCCCTCAGCTTCCCACGGATGCTCAAACCTCTCCACCCGCACAGACAGTGCTTCATCAAGATGGTGTCGCCCAGAGAGGCTAACACCTCATACTTAACATTCATACACAACTTCTTACTTAATGAAGGATACGTACCCAACTCTGAAAAATTTTTCAGCTCATGAAAGGAAATCAGGAGTAATCCACTATCATTGATGTCAATTTGCAACTACAAAATGATTTAGATAACATATGGGTATGGTGCAAAAATTGACAATTGGCCCTAGATAATGAAAAGTGTGGAATTATCCACATGTGGTTTGGGATACTTAACAGGAATGATTGAAGAAGGGCATCGAAGCTATAGAGATGGGCAGCTCATTTTGTGCTATTGGGATACAAGAGAGAGAGAGAGCATGATACAGAAGATGAATTGGAAATCATTACAACAACTGCATTTTTTTGTTGTGGTGAGATCTAGTTATGAAATTTTTATCACATACTTTCTCCTCAAATGTGAAAAAAAAGTTGGTGCCTACCAACTTACAAAGGAAGAAATAATCCTCATAACAAAACGACTGTGATCAGAGCTCCAATGGAGAGATGTAGGTGTTCTTCCTTCCTATGTGCTATTCCAGAATGGAATAGTAGATCAACCCTCAGCCAGGAATGTAATTGTGATTTGCAGAATAACTGTGTAGATGTAAATGTACTGTATCAGAATATAAAGGATATTGGAAAGTAATCACCTGCTGCATGGCTAAAACGATTTAGAGAGAACACAAGTTCATTTAATTAAAAACTGGAATTGTGAACACTGATGACACTCTGACATGATTCAATCACAATTTTTGTAGTACAGTTTTTGTGCAATGCATAAAATGCTACTTAACAGAACTACTTCTATTTTATTACTATTCAGAATTATTCCCAAGGGAAATGGTTCTGAGGCTTACTGTTCACACTTAGTGGAAACAGAAGCAAGGGAACTGAGGTCATTAATCAGGTTTGGTGCATACATGGCCTAATTAGGTAATATCTAAAAACTAATTTCAATTTCACATTGAAGTATAGGCCTAATTCATAAATAAATATTTTCACTGAGAATGTGAATTACAATATTAACCTGAACTGTGGCAGTTTTAGTTCTTGAATAAAGCTGATTTTGTTGGTCAGGTGATGGGGAAGGTAGTGTCTCTTAGTGTTTAAATAAATGAAATAAAACTTTAGCACCCATTGCCTTCAAAAACAACATGGAAGGAAACAGTAAATTAAAAATAAGTACACATTGTTTAATAGGGCCCTGCAGTTCATCAGAACCTTGGACAGTTTGTACTATTCCTGTTCATTTGATGGGTTAAGAGTAATGAATGGATACCAGGTACAGAAAGATAGGTAGCTTCACTTACCTAAGCAGACAGCAATATTTAGGAACTGACCGAAGATGCAACTTTCAGGTGGCTCATTTCCAGAGTATGAAATATATGGAAATCCTGGTTCCACATGGCTCATTCCAGTAGCAATGGCATAGCTGTAACACATGCACAAGAATGTGTTAATATATTCCATTCAGTTACCTCATTTTTGTATTTGCCTGGAAAAAGTTCCAAATGAACCAAAGCTGAAGTTATAAAAGATAGGGCCAAAGCAATTACACTTCTGCACTCTTTCATATTTCTCATCTGTGCAAAGATATATAATGATGAAACAAGCATGTTGACTACTCACTTAAAAGTATGTTTATCCAATTTTCTGAATACTATGTATATTATGGATTTGCAAAGTCCTTGGTAAGCACTCAGAGTTATGTGATTCCAGACATCTACAAACTGGCCACATAGTGCCTATGAATTATACACTTGTGGGTATGGGGCTGGTGTCTGATAGCATCACAGATGAGCTCTATCTGATTCAGTTCAGGCAGTTTTGGTGGACCAGGCTTCAAAGTAATTCACTGTCATGCTCCCCAGAAAATATTGTTCTTGTGAAGCACAGCTAGCTCTTTTCTCACTTGGAGTTATGAATGCTATCTACAAGGGATCTCAAATCGATTTCATATTTTCAGATTTCTGGAAAGTTTTCAACACTGTACCTCACAAGTGGCTTCTAATGAAATTGTGGACTTATGGGATATAATTTCAGTTGCGCCATTAAATTTATGATTTCCTTTAAAAAAATGACATAGTATGTAGTAACAGATGGAAAGTTGTTGAGAAAAAAGTAAGTGATAACTGCCATTCTCCAAGAAAGTGTTATAGGGTCTCTATTGATCCTTGTCTTCATAAACAATTCAAGAGACAATCTCAGTAGCTCTCGCATATGCATAAACTGCACTTTAACCAAAATTTTGAATGGTGCATGGCAGAGAGTACTTTACCTACAGACCTTCACAAAATCTGAAATTTTCTTCCAGTCTTCCTGAAATTTAGCACACTTGACCTACAGAACAAGAGGAAAGTCACTGTCAACATAAAATTATGTATGCTGCATGGTGGAAGGAACTTATCAATATAGACAAAATCTACAATTTTGTTCTGATCTTGATGCGAATTTAAACACATCACTTTCAAAAAAAAAAAAAAAAAAAAAAAAAATAGGGTGCGTAGCTGTGGATACCTTTGCCATTTTGTCAATGATCACAGTGAAAGTCAGCAGGAAGACGGACTGAGGAAGTGCAGTAGGAGATAAAAAGGAGGGGAAGATAGACAGAAAGAAAGGAGTAGATGGGGTATGATAGAGGGAAGAGATGATCAGAGGTAGAGCGGTACAGAGAGAAGTGAAGAAGTATTGATTGGAATAAATAAATACCCAGGAAAGGCTGGGTTTTCAGCTACGTTTCACATAAATGCCACATTTCAGATTCATAATTGTGTAATTTTTTAATCAAGAAAGAAAATGCATGTAATATAAGTTCTCATTTAATTAAATATAGGCCTATGTGAAAACCAATTTCCTATAAGTAGAACATTACAGAAATAAATAATTTTATAATAAATATTGCATGTGGTTTAGCTCATCTTATGTCTGACGAGAGAGTAAAAGAAATGTAGGAAATAAATTTAGATATTACCTTTCCCTGTCCAAAACTTTCCAATCTTCCACTTAATTCAAATTCAAATTCCTCATTTATCCAGAAAATCTACACACACACACACACACACACACACACACACACACACACACACACACACACACAACATAAATTACATGTAACATCAAAATATGTGTTTCACTAGTGCAACAGATTAATTCCACTTGATCATGCTTTAGGAGCAGTAGTTGTTTTTACACATTCTTGTTTCAAGTTTATTGTACTACATGTGCTCTAGAAATTCTGCCACTGAATAGAAGCAGTGATCCAATAATAATGCCCTTGGGGATTTACAGAACAGTGAAAATGAAGGACTAATTTTTATTTTCTATGGAAGACTATTGTATATTTGTGTAGCACAATTTGTATTTGAGAATTTAAAGGCTGCTGTCCTTACTGACTGAACATGAGATGTTCTTTTCGTCTAGTGTCATGGTCATGTACATTCAGATTTTTGTTTATATCTGTTAGATTTTTCCTCCCATATTTGCAAGTTTCTAGGATAAAGACACATAGGTGGTTCATCCTACGGCGCAACAGGGCAATGAACCCCACAGAAATATTGGCCTCTGAGAAAACTTTACAGTATATAACAATGTTAAACTTTAAATAACTTATTCTCTCACCTTCTTGACAGATAATTATTTAGTGACATATATGAACGTCTCTAATGACATCTGAAGTCAAATTAGAAACTGCTGGTCAGCTCTTCCAGGCCTGCATCAGCCTTGAGGAAAAATCAGGTTCTGCACTGCTGGTGACCGCATTTCAGCCACTGAGTGCCATGGTGAGGGTGGAGGAAAGAGTGGGGATAGGAGCGTTTCTATCCTGAGCATTAGATCAATGCTCTGTCATGTATCTGCCAAAGTCTCCACTCCTCCTACCCCCCCCCCCCCCCCCCAATGCTGCCGAACCTTGCCAGCATGTAGTTCCTCTTCCTACCCAGTTCTTCAGCTAACATGACACACAAACAGCAGAGTCAAACTAATTCATATGTGCACTCCTGTAGCATTATAATGCCCCTTGTTGTGATTGATGGCTGCTAGCAGCTCATGAGTTATCAGTTGTTAAATGCCTTAATGGTGAATTTAATATGTGTGATAATACAGTGCAGAGGCTTAAGGAGACTAATTCTCTTCCCTTTCACTTGATGAGAGGATTCGTATCACTGAACTAGGTTGACTGACTCCATATATGAACCTAGTAAAGCTGAGGTGAAACAAAATATATACAAGGTGATAAAAACAAACATACAAAGAAGACATAGGTCAACAAATGAGTTAAAAAATGGTGCAAAGTTCATACAAATTCACTTAAAACATTGCCATGCCAGCTAAAAACACTAAAGTTAAAACCAACACTGAAACGGTGATGAAAACGGAGACACTAAGTAAAATACCACCAGTAACACTAATTCTGCTGTGTAACAGCAGTTGGAGACACTGAAGTTATGAGCAGCACATCACTGTACACTGCTAAAATAGGCATAGGTTACAATGATGAGCACAAAAACCCCACAAGGGATCGGGAAGAAAAGGTGCATGGAGAGGTGGGAAAAGGAGAGGGAGGAAGCAGGGAGGAAAGGGCAGAAGAATTCTTAGGTAAAACGTGAGAGGAAAAGACCAAGTATGGGAGTGATGAGGAGGGATGGGAGAGAGAGGACACATCATATACATGGAGGGAGTTGGACTAGGGCTGGTAGGAAGGGTATCTTCAGAAGGTGTTATATGGGAGAGCAAGGTGTCAAAAGTTAGTAGTTACCCTCGGAGAGTGTGCAGGTGCAGGGTAAGAGGGATGCATTAGTACAGGCGTGGCAGAGGCCCAGGGTTTAAGAGGAGAAGAGAAACCAGAAAGTGGTGGGATTCTATTTTTCGGGAGATGTACAGGATGTGGATATGTTCCAAGAACATCAGAAGGTGCAGGAAAGGAATAAAATCGTAAAGGAAACGAGTGGGGTGAACGAGGCAGAAGGTGCAGCACTCCAGGATCTGAAGGGATTTATAATAGATGTGGGGGGTGGGTGGGGGAGTAGTGCATATCCAGGAAGGGTGGAAGCTGCAGAGGATGAGATGCTTCAGGGAGCAGTATGTGTAGAGGATGGTGAATGGGCTGAGACCCCATGTCCAACCAGAGAGGAGTTTAACAAGGTTGAGACAAGAAAGGGCTTTTTGGCATACAGTACGGAGGTGGGGAGTCCAGGAAAGGGATCAGACAGCCATGGAGAAGAGGGTGAAGGTCACAGTGGCAGAAGGCGTGGGTGGTATGACCTATAATGATTGCCCGGGATTTGTTGGGGTTGATGGAAAGGAGCCACTGGTAACACATGGCGAATTCGGATAGGTGAGACTGGAAAAGGTGCTGGGAACGGGCAAGGGAAGGGGTGAGGGCAAGGAAGGTGGTGGTGTCACTGAAGAAGATGGACAGGAGGCTGTGGTTGTGGCATATTGGCCGAGTAAATGAGGTACAGGAGCAGCGAGAGGACAGAGCCCTCGGGCACCCCAGTGGGGGGAACAAATGGGAATCAGAGATGTTGACAGTGACATTGCAGGGGCAGTGGGAGAAAAAGGAAGCAATAAGACAGACATAATTAATGGGAAGGGCATAGGTTTAGAGTTTGAAGAGGAGACCAGAATGCCATACTCAATTGTAGGCCTTCTTGATGTCGAGGGATACAAATATTGTGGCACACTGAAAACTCATCTCAACGGAGAGGGGGTGGATGAGGCGGAGGACTTGGTCATTGACAGACAAGGAAGGTCATGTGGTGTCGCACAAGTACAAAGTGCGCGCCACTTACTTTCGCCGCGCGCCGCCAGGCACGCACGGCGCGGCGTTCTCACGACGACAGCCACGAGCGCCCTCTGGGACAACCCCGCTCGTGGCCACCACTGAAGGACTTGGCACTTCGGACTGAGATAGCAACGAGTTAGGACCTTCGTAATCCGATAGGCACGAGTGAAGACTTTGCTATTGTACAGGCACTAGGCAGGCCTCTAACAACTATGTATCAACATTCTGCCGTACTCTGTAAAAGTTAAGTATTGTTACATTCTGTGCAATATATATATCTTTCTAATTTACTCGAGTGTTTATAGTTTCTGGCTGCTCCCCTCCACCGACACCTACGACGAGGCTGGGACACAAAAGCGGCGACGAAGTCGGGACACAAAAGTGGCGACGAGGAGTGATAGAACCTTGGACCAGCCCGCTTGCAGCAGCCAGACAGCAGCAGTCGGAGCACGCAAAAATTGCTCCCGCCCACCCACCCTTATTATAAGATTTTTGGGGGAACATATTTTGTTACGTGTTTAGTGGACTTTTTTTGTTGCAGAGCGAGTCCTCTTTCATATTGCATTTGTGTTTTGTTATAAGTTACTTGTATACGCGGCGCCTAATCGGTCAGCATGGCCACTACCCCGAACCCAAACTTAATGGAAATTATTCAGTTACAGACGGCGCAAATCACCCAACTTCTCCAGGCCGTGTCGCAGCTGACGACACAGGCTGCTCACCAACAACAACAGTCGTCACATCAGCAGCCCACACCTGCCGCCGCACCGCTTCCGACGTTCCGCCAGTACAACGAACGTGAGGAAGAATGGAGTGACTATTTCGCGCAGTTTCAAGAACTCGTCGCGGCTCATCAAATTACAGGTCAGAGAGTGAAGAATCTTTTCTTATCGATTGTGGGCCCCCAGACTTTCGTACTATTGCAAAAACTTTTCCCTCTCGCATCTCCTCGTGATGTAGACTTTGAACAAATTGTAGAGGCACTGAATGCTCATTATGAGAGAAAAGTTCTTGTAGCCGCTGCACGATACCGATTTTTCAGACTTAAAAAATTACCGCAGCAGTCACACCAAGAGTGGATTACGGAATTGAAGGGCTTAACCCGCAAATGTAAATTTACTTGTTCTTGTGGACTTTCTTATAGTGACGTGATGTTGAGGGATGCGATTACGCAGAACATTCAGGACCCCAGAATTAGAGCAGCAATTCTGAAACAGTCTGACCCCTCATTAGACAGTGTACTGCAGCTTATAGAAGCGCATGATACTTTTGACTTAGCAGATGTAGAAATGCAAAGCCATAGTGTAAATTCAGTGCGCCGCAACGGACGCTTTCCTAGCCGTAGTTCTCAGTGTAGCACTAGTGGTTCTTTAAATAGTACAGGCCGTGCTGAACAGACAGTGAACAGTAGCCAGTGTAAAAGTGCGACACAAAGGTCGCCCCGTCGTGTTAGAAACAGTGATTTGAATAACGGGCGGCAACGCTCATTTCAGAAAAATGTACGTAAATCTTGCCCCCAGTGTGTGTCTCGCCACAAGCGTGCTCATTGCCCTAGTCGCAACGCAACCTGTTATCAATGTGGCAAATTTGGACATGTGCAGTCTGTGTGTATGCAAATTAAAAACTCAAAGAACGGTGCCTTTCGGAACATTGCTTCGCAAAGTGCGAGAACAGTGCATGCAGTAAATGTTATACACGCTGTGGACTTGGACAGTGCTTCTCCTGATTCTAAAATGCAAGACAATAGTTCTGCGCCTATGGCAAAACTATATAGTGCGCCACGTAGCAAGCGCCGACGAGCGCGTAAAACAGTGCAACGGAAACGGGTTCGGGACTCGCAAAATGACTATGAACAGTGCATTCCTGTAGTGAACCTAGTGCCTTCTGCAACTTCTTATTGTAAAAGTGCCCAGTACTGTGTGGATAGTGCCAGTAGCCTTGTTGTAGATACTGAAAGTAATTTTAGTGCAGTAGCCTCGCATTGCGCGGACGCCGATCCGGCGGTAGTGTCATCTAGTGACAGTGTTGTTAATCCCCTGCGTGCCGAGTCTGAGCCGCTTCCTTCACTACGCGGCCCGCGCAAGTGCAGCAAACAAACCGTAGCAGACGTTGCCCACATTCGCGCGCCTGTCGAGCGCCGCAAGCAAAAACTGTTTGTGAATCTCTCCATAGAAAATAAGACTGTGCAATTTCAGCTTGATACTGGTTCCTCTGTCACATTAATGAATAAAGAGACGTATGAACTTCTGGGTTCGCCAAAATTGTCGCCGTGTCAGCAAGTGTTAACAGCGTACACAGGTGAAAATATTCCCGTGCTAGGAACATGTAGCTTGCCTGCCTCTTTTCAAGGTGTTACGAAAACAGTTGCTTTTGTTGTTCTTCAGGCCAAATCTACGCAGAACATTTTTGGACTAGATGCTTTTGACTTGTTTGATTTATCAATTCAAAGAGATGTGCTTCAAATTTCGTCAATAGTGCCTCAGGATAAAATCAATGCATTGTGTGACAAATACAGTGACTTGTTTTCGCCGGAACTAGGTTGTGCAAAAGACTTCGTGGCACATGTGACTTTAAAAGAATCTGCAGTTCCAAAATTTCGTAAAGCTAGACCAGTGCCTATCGCCTTGCGTGATACAGTTGCCGAAGAACTTAAACGTTGGCAAGATAGTGGGGTGATTTCGCCTGTTTCTGCGAGTCAGTGGGCCTCGCCTATAGTAATTATACCCAAGCCGTCAGGAAAACTTCGTCTCTGTGCGGACTTCAAATCAACTGTCAACAGTCAAACAATTGTAGACACTTATCCCCTGCCCAGACCTGACGAACTAATGGACAAATTAGGACAGTCTCGCTTCTTTTCTAAGATTGATTTAGCAGAGGCATACTTACAAATTCCGCTTGATGACGAGTCAAAAAAAAAATTTTTCGTCATTAATACTCACATGGGCCTTTTTCAATTTCAACGACTACCCTTTGGCAGTTCTTCCGCCCCCGCTATTTTTCAGCGCTTTTTGGAACAGCTGACAGTTTCGGTACCTTGTTGTTCGAACTATTTAGATGACATTGTGGTATCCGGACGTACAGTTGAAGAACATTTAGCAAACCTGGAGTGCCTTTTCAAAGTTTTGACTGCAGCAGGTCTACGTTGCAATAAAGCAAAGTGTTCGTTTTTTCAAACTGAAATAGAGTACCTAGGTCATGTGATTAATGCCCAAGGAATTCATCCCTTACAGTCACATCTTAGAGCAATCAAAGACTTGCCTCCTCCTAAGAATGTGCATGAATTGCAAGCAGTAATGGGAAAGCTGAACTATTATTTCAGGTTTATTCCCAATGCCTCTCAGATTGCAGCTCCACTGCATCACTTACGTAGGAAGAATGTTCCTTTTGTATGGTCTAAAGATTGTCAGGTTGCATTTGACAAACTAAAGTCTGCACTACTCAGTGATGCATGTTTGATTCCCTTTGACCCACAGAAGCCTGTAGTGCTAGCAGTTGACGCCTCATCGTACGGTGTGGGTGTTGTTCTGTCACATCGTATTGGTTCTCACGATCGTCCTATTGCCTTTGCATCCAAGCTACTGACGCCGACGCAACAGAATTACAGTCAGATAGAAAAGGAGGCCTTAGCAATCATTTACGGCGTCACAAAGTTTCATCATTATCTCTATGGCAGAAAATTCTATTTGTTGACAGACCACAAGCCTCTCACGTCGTTGTTCTCACCCACAAAGCCAATTCCGCCACGTACGGCACAAAAGCTTCAGAGATGGTCCTTGATATTGTCAAATTATCAGTATGAGATTTTGTACCGACCTACCACTAAACATGCCAACGCGGACACACTTTCCCGACTTCCGGTTGGCCAGGATGTATCATTTGATTCTTCAGAAATGGCATGTTGTCAGATAGACTCCACAGATGCTTCCGCTGTCGCAGACTTTCCTTTGAACTCTCGTCGGGTTGCACAGGAAACAGCTGCGGATGCAGACCTAAGTGTGGTAGCACGTTTTGTTCGCTTTGGTTGGCCTGCCAGAGCCAAAGACATTGATCGGCCTCTGGTTCGACGTTATTTTGCACAACGTCATGCATTATCTTTAAGTCAGGGTGTACTGTTGTTGCATACCGACAACGACCAAGCAAGAGTGATTGTTCCTCGTTCCCTGCAACGAGAAGTGTTACGCCTCCTGCATCAAGGACATTGGGGCATTGTTAGGACAAAGCAATTGGCCAGACGTCATTGTACCTGGGTTGGTATGGACGCTCAGATAGAGAGCATGACGTCACAGTGTACGGTTTGTGCGGAGCATCAGGCGGCTCCTCCGCAACGTTTCTCAGACTGGCCACGCCCCAAGGGACCATGGCAACGTTTACATATTGACTTTGCCGGACCTTTCTGGAATACGCGCTGGTTAATCGTTGTAGACGCTTTCAGCAAGTTTCCTTTTGTGATTGCCATGAACTCAATGACGGCGTCTAGTACAATCAGTGCCTTAACATCAGTGTTTTGCATCGAAGGCTTGCCTGAAACTATCGTCAGTGACAATGGACCTCAGTTTGTTAGTGCGGAATTTCAACAGTTTTGTCGTGTGAATGGCATTCAGCATATCACCACCGCACCTTTTCACCCTCAGTCCAATGGTGAAGCAGAACGTTTCGTTCGAACATTCAAGTCTCACATGGAGAAGATGAAAGGTCAGCACTCCAGGCAGCAAGCTCTTCAAATTTTCCTGTCTACGTATCGGTGCATGCCACGTGACGGCCCGTCTCCTGCCGAGCTGCTACACGGCCGCCGTCACCGCACTCTCCTTCACCTGCTGCAGCCTCCCACGCACCGAGTCGGTTCGTATGGCGCTACGCGTTTTCAGGTTTCCACGCCGGTGCTGTACAGGGTGTTTGCTGGAAACAAGAAGACATGGTTGCCGGGCACCATTCAACGCGTGCTTGGGCGCAATATGTTTGTTGTACGTTCTTCCACAGGGTCGGAGCTGCGGCGCCACGCAAACCAATTGCGCCTGCACAGACCGCGCGATCCTGTCTCCGGTTTCTTGATTCCAGACCCAGTTCACCGCCAGGGAGCACAACCACATCGTTCGTCCCCGGACTACGAGATCCCTATGGACGTCGACGTACATCCGACGCAGTCGTCGCCGCCGCTGTCGCCGCCGCAGATGACAGCGTCACCGAGAGGGACTCCGGGACCGTGCGGGCCCCCCCAGCTTGGGCCACGCACCTCAGAAGAAGATGACCTGCTCCCTCTGGGCGGGGGCGGGCGCCCTTCCCCAGGTTTCGGCGGGTTCCCTGGAGGATCGCAAGGCGGATGCCGGGGCGCGGACGGCGTCTCGATCCCGGCCTCAGCTACGACGCCCGTCCCACCAGTAACGCCCCCGCTCAGGCCCTCCTCCCAGTGCCGTCGCCGTGGCCCTCAGCCCTACGC
This sequence comes from Locusta migratoria, assembly GCA_026315105.1. NCBI lineage: Eukaryota > Metazoa > Arthropoda > Insecta > Orthoptera > Acrididae > Locusta > Locusta migratoria. Next base: position 196,026,306 of record CM048751.1, read on the forward strand.
CACGACGGCGCGGCGGTTTGGGGGGGAGGGGTGTGGTGTCGCACAAGTACAAAGTGCGCGCCACTTACTTTCGCCGCGCGCCGCCAGGCACGCACGGCGCGGCGTTCTCACGACGACAGCCACGAGCGCCCTCTGGGACAACCCCGCTCGTGGCCACCACTGAAGGACTTGGCACTTCGGACTGAGATAGCAACGAGTTAGGACCTTCGTAATCCGATAGGCACGAGTGAAGACTTTGCTATTGTACAGGCACTAGGCAGGCCTCTAACAACTATGTATCAACATTCTGCCGTACTCTGTAAAAGTTAAGTATTGTTACATTCTGTGCAATATATATATCTTTCTAATTTACTCGAGTGTTTATAGTTTCTGGCTGCTCCCCTCCACCGACACCTACGACGAGGCTGGGACACAAAAGCGGCGACGAAGTCGGGACACAAAAGGTCAGAAGTCACAAAGAGAGAGAGGAAGGAGCTGGTGTTGAAGGAGATGCTGGTGTATACAGTGGGAGAGGAAGGTTTCCAGGACTTTGCTGAACACCGAGGTGAGACTGACAGGTCGGTACAAGGGGGTCTCAGAGGGAGGTTTACCAGGTTTTGGAAACATAAGGATACGGGAGGTCTTCCACAGGCCAGGGAAGAAACCAGTGTAAAGGATAACATTATACAAGGAAGTGAGTGTAACATGGAAGGAGTAAGGGCAGGCACAGAGGTGTCTGTAAGTGAGACAGTCATGAATGGGAGCAGTGTTTCATTTGGTGCGGAGTGTAAGTTGAATGTCGAGGGCAGTAATTGGTGTGCTAAGTTCTGAGGGAGAAATGTAATCCAACTACTGGAATCTGGGGCCGAGAGGGGGGGGGCAGAGGTGTCAATTTGTTCATGGATGTCGATAAAGAGGGTTTAGTAAAATCGATGATTGTCGGGAACAGAGAATACATTAGAAAGGTATGTGTTGAAGTGTTCTGTCTTACTAGCTTTGTCAGGAAAGGGAAGGTCATTGTGAAGGAGCAGGTAGATGGGGGCGGGGCCAGTAAGACAATGCAAGACTTTCCAGTACTCTGAAGAATTCAAGAGGAGCAACTCATTATGATGGTGCATGTCTGGGTCAAGACCAGCATCTTTCAATGATAAATGGATTTCTAATATGTCGTTGGAATTTCCAGTGGCATTGAAGTGTGTCCTGGTCACTACTGCACAGGAATGAGCAGTAAAGGTGATGGGATTCTTGGAGCAGGAGAACAGCCTGTGGAGGGCGGGTGGGGTGGTGGGGATGGACTGCTTTGGTAGCAATTTGGGCTTGAACAGTGTCAGAAATGGTCTCATGTAGGAAGGAGAATGCGTGTTCAATGTCAGTGAGGGTGAGGAGAAGCCGGAAGGCTGATGAACAAGGTGACAATGAAGCAACAGTTAGGCATCCCAGTCAGCATGGGAGTAATCATGGATAAGCATGTGAGGGGGTCGGGAGGGGGAGTGCGGGCAGGTGGCCGCAAGGGTCTATGGTGAGGAGAACGGCAGCATGGTCACTGCCGATGAGGTTAAGGGTGTCCACCTGTAGGTGCCCGAGGAGGTTGGGCAAGGTGAGGATAAAATCAGGGATGGTGTTGCTCTTGGGACATGTGGGTCGCAGGAGGGGAACAGTGTCACCCCAGAGCGAGGTGAAAAACTAACTCTATTGCAGGAGTTCACCGACGGATCAGGAGACAAGGCTGAGGTTGGGAGCAGCCACATAGGTCATAAAGTTGCAGTCAACATGGGAGAGGAAGTCACAGAGGAGAGGGACATGATGCAGATGTAGATGGTGGCTAGATTGACAGTGAGGGAATGAAGAAAGAGGCTGAGGATCAGATGTCTGGTGGGATTATTAAGGATGGGTTGTGACTGGACAGGGTGGTGGCAGAGGTGGTCTATCACCATTCCTCGAGCAAGGGGAGGGGGACCATCAGTGTGGTGAAGGAAACAGGGAGCGAGGCTGTCGATACGACCAGCTTGGCGGAAGGTTTCATTCAGGAAAACGGTATCCACGCAGTATTGGGAGAGGGTGTTCAGGAACAGGGGTTTGTTGGCAGGAAGGAAGCGAATGTTATGCTGGAGGGTATGACGACATTGGAAGGGTGCATGTTCTGTAGGACTGGGCATATGAACCGGATGAAGTCTTCCACTGTAGGAGGTGGGGCAAAGGGAAGTGTTGAGATGGGTGGGGAATCAATGGGGCAGACACGAACAGTTAGCTGGTGGGGGTGAGAGGAGTGGGACGAGCTTGACATTTATAGGAGTATGTGGGGTGGAGACTGCCAAAGATGTTACAGGTGGGAGGGGAGGCGAAGTTGGGATAATTTTTCGGAAATGTGTCGACTTACAGTGAGAACAGGTGGGGAGTTGCAGCAATTCTGGGTGAGGTGATCGTTGTGGATGAGACATCACCCACATGAGGACTGGGGAGGGGAGGGGGATGATCAACCTTGTAGCAGTGATAGAATATGAGAGCATCCTTAGTGAGGAGGCGGTCATTGGATGATTCAGATCTTGTGAAAATCCACATCAGTTAGGTCGGGCCAGAGGTTTTGATCTGCTTGGCAGAGCGGATGGAAATTTCAGTAAGGGCACTGAGTTGGCTCCTCCTCCGTTATCATCGGGCTGATGGTGATCATGACAGTAAGGATGGGTGGATGGCAAAGACACTGGAGTTTGCAGGGAATATAGGAAGTCAGGAAGGAGGTGAGGGTGGCATGGGGCCCAAATTGGACCCATGGGATACATTGGAGAAGGTCTGTGTGGAAGATGGGGGAGGTGGTCTCGATAAGGACAGAGTCCTTATGCAGGATCAGTTTGGAGAGGAGAGCGGTGGGAAAATACTTGTGTATTTTGAGGGAGAGGTTGCAGTTATTTAAGAACTGGGGGGCAGTGCAGGAGAAGACGTAGGGGTCATTCCGTGGAAACTCAAAGGAGTGATAAGGTGACCATTTCAGACTTTGATCCTATTTGGTTCATGGGTACCTACATGTCTTAATAGAAAAATTACCAAATATCACTGTCCTATCTCTAACCATTTTGGAGAAAATTATGTTTGAAGGTTGAAAGGTGTGCATGCAATCAACAGTCGGGCACTAATAGACCCATCTTCAGAGGGCTTCTGCTTCGTGATGAGTTGACCTATTTTTTTTTATTTTTTTTTTTTTTTTTTTTCCTTTTGCATCACATGTGTAGAGCACTAAGTTGATATATTATATAAAATGTGAGAAACATCATTTAGATTATTTAAGAAAAACGTTGAAAAATATACTTTTTTTCATGCTGCTGTTTAAATTCACTTTTTTTATAACTCTACCTATGAAAATAGTACAGCCCTCAATTTTCGTACTGTAGCTCTTCAGGCCTAGTATATAAAAAGTAATGGAAAGCATATTTCATTGCATTTAATAGTTCTTACTTTCAGTTAAAGTTGACTCCATCAGGAAAAATGCTCAAATTTGATGAACTTTCAAGTCCTGGATGGGTACATAGACAGTTGAATCTGAACTTGATTTTTTGCTGACATGTTTACATATTTGGTAACAATCTTATGGTGCAAAGAAAAATATCCTAACACTTTCATCTAGCTTATATAACTGGACACCGTGGCTTTGTAATGATGGGACATTGACCTTGCATATAACATTGAAGATGGGGACCCAAACTATATCTTTCCTACTGGGCCATTTTAATAATTGTGACTCAGCAGGACACATAGACCTACAGATAATTTCAACAGCCTTAAATTATTGGGATATCTGTACTACTTTTCATCATATTTGAAAACCACATACTGCCCCACTTGCAACTGTTCAAATGAAGAATTTTCAGGAGTTCCCATAGCTGAAGAGCTACATTATGAAAACTGAGGGCTGTACTATTTTCACAGGTAGAGTTATAAATTTGTAAAAAATCGTGAATTTAAACAACAGCATGAAAAAAGTGTATCTTTCAACACTTTTCATAAGTAAACTAAATGATGTTTCTCAATTTTTATATCATTTTATCAACTTAGTGCTCTACATATGTGATGTATAAACAATTTAGGTCTACAGGTCAATTCATCACTAAGCAGTAGCCCTCTGAAGATGGGGATATTGGTGCCCGACTGTTGATTGCATACACACTTTTCAGCCTTCAAACATAATTTTCTAGAAAATGGTTAGAGATAGGATAGTGATATTTTGTAGTTTTTCTATTAAGACGTGTAGGTACCCATACACCAAATATGAACAAATTCTGAAATGATCACCTTACCATTCACCAAAATAACTGTGATTTTCCAGGGATAGGGGGGTTGATATCCATAGGAGCTGCAGGAGTGAGTGAGTGAGCAGGAGTAGCGGTAGAGGTGGTGTTCCCCCCCCCCCCCCCCCCCACGCTAGAATGTTGATCATTCTGGGGGTTTTGTGGGAAACAGTACAAGTGGGGCGAGGCTGGGAAACAGGCTGGAGAGGATGTGGTGGGGGGCAAGGCCCAGTTGTGGGTGATATATGCTGGTGATTCAGCCACTGCAGCATGGCGGTGCGTGACTTTGGCAGGAAAGAGAGGAGGGTATTCATGGAGCAAAGTTAAGGGTAAGGAGACATTGGGAAGGTGGAAGAGGCAGTGGTGAAGGAGATGGAGAGAATTATGGATAAGGCAAGAACGGGAGTGGGTTGCAGGAGGGAAGCAGTCCATGTGGTGGTCGTGGGGGCCTGATAAGGGATGGAATAGATGTCAGATGTGATGGTGGGGAGGTCATACATGATGGAGCAGGAGGGATGAACACACTACAAAAAAGCAAAAATGAAGAACTCGAAGACAGTGACAATGATGATCGGGTGTTGGTAGCAAAGATGGACCCAGGTGAAGAAGAGATGATGGCGGTGAAGACAAAGATTGGGACACAGTGGCGGACTAATTGGAGGGGTGGGGGGGGGGGGGGGAAGGGCGGATCGTCCCAGGCCTCCGGTCTTGGGGGGCCTCCAAATGCCTCAAAAGCAATTTTTTGTGGGGGGGGGGGGGGCGCTTGGCATCTCTTTCTGCTGGGGCCTCCAAATATCGAAAGTAATTCTTTTTAGACTGCCCCATGCCTCTCGTCCTGTGGGGCCTCCAAATCTCAAAAGTTACTGTTTTGTAGTAGTGGTAGTAAGTGGACAGAAGGTGGGGGGGGCCTCATTTTCTTTCGCCGCCACCCCGGGCCTTCTCCAACAGCCACTGCTGGCACAACAGCAACAATCGCAGACATGATGAGTCAAAGACATGATGAGGCACCAGGGGAGTGCTTGGGTGGTGATGGCGCAGGCTCAAGACACAGCGACCAGGCAGGCAGCTGCTCAGCAGGGCATCAATGGCAGCATCGGTGGCGACGAGTGGCGAACCCGCCGGCCGACCACAGGGACGGCAGGCAGTGACGGTGGCAACAAGCACTTTCTGTCCAGGGTGACAACAACAGCACGAGCAGGAAGGAATACAGGGAACAAAGAAACCACCTGAAGTACTGTAGATCTGCCACAGCTGGGGGAGTCGATCGTGCCATACACACAAACACATACAGCCAATTTTATAATATGTATAGGTATTACTGCTTTACTGGATGCATCTCAATTTTCTGAGACTGCAGATGTACCGTACAGTATTTAAATTTGTCTACTATAAGACAATGATTTATTACTGAATTTCTAAGTTATTATTACCAGGCCATACAATAAACCATCGAGCAAATTCCCCCTTGCTTCGAGTACCCGTTTTGGCTAGGCGGAAACACCACCCAGATGGCGTTGGCTGAGTTAGGAAGGCACCAAAATGAGGCCTCCCGTTCCCTTTGAAATACATGTATTACTATAAAAACAGTAACTTTTGACATTTGGAAGCCCCCAGGACGAGATGCACGGGAAAGTCTGGAGACAAAAAAAAATACTTTCTAGATTTAGAGGCCCCAGAACGGAGGGCCCCAAAGTGTGCTCCAGAAAAAAGTGCTTTCAAGGCATTTGGAGACCCCCCCCCCAAGTCGCGAGGGCTCCCCCTCACTGACTCAGTCCACCACTGGGAAGCACATGAACAATGAAATTCACCTAGCCTCTTTATTCACATACGGCAGAAAAGCTAGCCTAACCGTGCCTTTGCAACTCATTTGTGCACTAAATAATGTCAAACCGATGCCCTCTTTTGAATGTCTGGACAGAAAACGAAGGGGAAAATTACACTAATGAACAAGTTCCAGCAATTAAAACAGAATGAGGTGAGGTCTTGTGTCCTGTTTTGACGGGGCAGTCCTTCTGTTTAGGGGAATAGCAAAATGCGGATCCCAAATGATATCTCATTAAGTAATACTCAAGGAAAGGTGATATAGTGACTGTACAGTATATTCTACGAGGCAATTTACGGTACTACCCAGCTCAGGGACGTACTATAGAGGAAATAAGAGATGGCCGATACTCGCCATGATTTTTGGAGGGTAGGACCTACAAGGAAAATTTCGTTATTCAAATGTTCGTTAAACTTGTAGGACTTAACTGCGGGGTCAACTTTTACTAAAGACAGCACAAACATCCATGCCCGAAGGAGGATCCGAACCCCCGACAAGGAACGGCCTCGCGCATCGGAGCATAGCGCCTCAATGCCCTCGGCCACTCCGCCGCGGCCAAGATTTCGTTGCAACAAATTTCATCTGCACAACATTGCAATTTCTTTGAATCGCTGACAATGGAGACATGAAATAAAAAAGCGGCGTATATTATTTTTACTGTACTATTTCATGCGGTATCATATTTTGGCCTAACTCCAGAAAGTGAGAAAATGTTTTAAAAGAGAAAAAGCCAGTAGTAAGACTCATATAATTCACGAACAGCACGCCGAAACTAATAGAAGTTAAAATGAATATATTAATTTTTGCTTCTCAGTGGATTTATTACTTACCGAAGTTTTTGTAATTAATATGTCTCTTTCCCAACCAACAAGTCTGTGCGCATTATCACTACAAATAACAGAAATTCTACAATAAGATTTGAAATCATTTACCTGCTCACATGCTTTTGATTGTTGCCAACTTAAGCTAACTAACGACTGTTGCGAAATGTACGGTGTGAGTGAATTGAAAATAGTGTAACGTGAATATCTAAAGATGAACGTCTGTATAGTCCATTGTGGCGATTCTTTGTTACTTCTTTGTGTTATTTATATCATAGCTGCTGATCGGTACAAGACGAGCACATCGGTGGGTAGCCACTACTGACAGGGAGACCAGTATTGTAAAAATTTCTCCTCTTGCAACACTTCTAGATCTGTACGCTTCTCGCATTCCGTTCAACCCATAGACTTACTAAATAAGTACAACCTAACAGGCTTCTTTAGTTCTTTTCGTAGATGCGCGAACCAATCAAGAAATAGATGTCGATAATAGTATCGAATATTACACGAAAACATTTCGAGAGCTATTGGAAATATGAACTATCGATAAATCTTCGCGAGATATAAGGGAGAAACAGGTGATCAGTAAAAGGGAGCTGCCAGGCTTAAGGAAATGTTGTTAAAATACGAGAGAACCCATGAAATAACGGAAGAATTGGTCGCAGTAATCTCATCTGGTCACAACCTTAAAAAAATTTAAAGGATCGGCAGCTGTGTACTCCCCTTAATGTTCCCGATGGTCCACTAAAATTCTCGAAGTTTCCATAAGCTTAGGGTTACCAGACGTCTGGATTTATGCGGACATGTCCGCATCTTCGAGGTTTAATCTGGCGTCCGCATATATTTTCACGATTTCTGCTAATCTCCGCATATTTAGCTTTCGGAGTTAAGTTCTTTTGATTTTCGTTATTATCTCGTAATGTCAACAATTTGTGTACTTTTTAGTTTGGTTATTAAAGTTCTTAATTTGTTATTTGTAATTTGTTATTTGCTTCTAATCTATCTGCTATGCCTGTAAAACTACAGTCCAACGAGTGAAACTTAAAATATCTGCTTACATTGCTCACAAACGATGTTATCTTTCTAGCTTAGTGATAACTGTGATGTCTAACTATCCTTGCCTCTCTTCGCGAGATATACGTAGGAGCGAGCAATATACTGCTACATTCCTCGATAAAGGTATGTTCTCGAAACTTCGACAAAAGCCCGTAACGAGCGACAGAGCGTCTCTCCCTGCACAGTCTTCCAATGGAGTTTATCGATCGTCTCCGTAACGCTTTCTCGATTACCAAATGATCCTGTAACGAAGCGCGCTGCTCTCCGTTGGATCTTTTCTACTACCTCTATCAACCCCATGTGGTAAGGGTCCCGCACCGGTGTGCAGTATTCAAGCTGTGGGCGAACAAGTGTACTGTAACCTACTTCCTTTGTTTTCGGACTGCATTTACTTAGGATTCTTCCAATGAATCTAAGACTGGCATCTGCTTTACCGACGATTGATTTTATATGGTCGTTCTATTTTAAAGCACTCCTAATGCCTACTCCCAGATAATCTATGGAATAAACTGCTTCCAGTTGCTGACCTGATACAGTGTAGCTAAGTGATACAGGATCTTTCTTTCTATGTATTGGTAACACATTACACTTGTTTGCATTGAGATTCAATTGCCATTCCCTGCACCATGCGTCAATTCGTTGCAGATCCTCCTGCATTTCAATAAATTTTCCATTGTTACAATCTCTCTATATACTACAGCATCATCAGCAAAAAGCCTCATTGAACTTCCGATGTATCCGCAAGGTCATTTATACACATCGTGAACAGCAACGGACCCACGGCACTCCCCTGTGGCACACCTGACATCACTCTTACTTCGGAAGACTTCTCTCCATTGATAATGACGTGCTGCATTCTGTTACCTAGGAACTCCACAATCCAATCACACAATTGGTCTGATAGACCATATGCTCTTACTTTGTTCATTAAACATCTGTGGGAAACTGTATCAAACACCTTGCGGAAGTCAAGAAACACAGCATCTACCTGAGAACCTGTGTTTATGGCCCTCTGAGTCTCATGGACGAATAATGCGAGCTAGGTTTCACAGGATCGCCTGTTTCGAAACCTATGCTGATTCCTACAGAGCAGATTTCTAGTCTCCAAAAATGTCATTATACTCTAACATAATTCATGTTCCAAAATTCTACAACTGACCGACGTTAGAGATATAGACCTATAGTTCTGCACATCTGTTCGACGTAGACCTACGGTACACCAATGCGAGAAGGGGGGCAAGTTCCTTCGCCTACTCTGTGTAAAAACGAACTAGTATCAAATCAGGTCCTGCGGCCTTTCCTCTTTTGAGATGTCTTGCACACTGGCCAAAACAACTGGGAGATCAACTGAGATATCTAGGTTCTGAAGTATTGTCATCGGCATAATGAACTAAAATGGCTCGACGTCTTTCTGTCGGTTCTATGGAGTGGAGACAACAACATTGCGGCAACAACCGAGATAGTGGCAATAACAGAAAGTTACTGCAGAGGGGGTTGGTGTTGACTTGTGTTTATCTACAGAACGAATTACTCAAGCAGTTGGTTTCAGATAGTGTACTGAGCAGGTAGTGCAATGCAACAACAACGTGACTTACCCGAATCTATGGCATGGAGAGCCATAGGAAGGTTGGAAGCGGGACAGACACAGAGGGAGGTGGCTGCAACTGTTGGGAGTTCCCAAAGTGAAATTTCCAGGACCTGGAGGCGATATCAGACAACAGGAACCGTTAAAAGAAGGCAAGACCAAATTCGTTCATGGGTAACATCAGTAAGAGATCTCCGGTTAACAGCCTGTCGAGACAGGAGGCTGAATGCAACGCACCCTTCAGGCAGCAACAGGACGCACAATATCGACATAAACAGTCCGAAATCGCCTTAGGGAATGTGGCCTCTAAGCACGAAGGCCTATGGTGTGTGTCATTAAAACCACGACGCCGTTTACAAATTGGGCGGAGGAACATCGGGATTGGAGTCTTAACAAATGAAACCGGGTTCTGTTCATAGATGAGTCAAGATTTTGTGTTCAGCCCGACAATCGCTATCCCCTCACCCGGAGAAACGTGGAACTCTAAACAATCCTGCTTCTATGCAGGAAACATCACCATATCATGGTAGTGGACGAATGGTGTGGACAAGAGTCAGTATTGGCGGTTGCCTGGACCTCTATGATGTTCAGAATGACTGACTGCTCAGTGGTATAGAGACGAGACCCTTCGACCTTTTGTTGTGCCGTACGCTGGTGCCATAGGAGAGAGGTTCTTTCTGGTGGACGATAAGTCTTCCCCACAGAGCTGCACTGGTGGATAATATGCTTGTAGCTGAAGGAACTGAACGAATGGAGTGACCATCTTGTTCACCGGACTTAAACTCGATGCACTTGGCAGACGCATTGCTGCCAGGCCAGCACCTCCCACGTCGTTGCAGAACTGGATATTGCACTCATGGAAGCATGGCGAAATATCCCTCAAGAGCTGATTGATAACCCTATACTGTCCATACCAAGCAGGTGTGTAGCTTCACTGGTCGACCGAGGTGATCACACACCATATTAGAGGGCAACGAGGATGAATTTTTCACAATTATGGTAGCCACATGGTGCCTCGCTCTAAGTAAATGCCACTAAACCTTAAGTAAAGAGATGAGACAGCAAAATATCGTATTGTGTCACATACAAATTAGACTTGTAACAAATATCTGAATGAAACTCGTTACTATATGTATACTGTGTATGGTATCTCACCTGATGCCCTAACTGTTTTGAGCAGTGCAGTACGTTTCACAGTTGTAATCTATGCAGCAAATCGCAATAAGTAGCAACGTATTCGTACCATGTTGCCAATATTCAAAAAATTTTTAAATGTTTGTATAGCTTATGGGAGTTAACTATGGGGTCATCTGTCCCTAAACTTACAAACTACCTATGAACTAACTAAGACTAAGGACAGCACAAATATCCATGCCCGAGGGGGAATTCGAACCCCCGACCGTAGTGCCAATATTATCTGCTGCAGAAGTTTCCGATGTCATTGTTCTTCACAGCCGCTATCTACATGGTTTGGAACTTAAATAGTGGCAACACTGCTGTAGAGACACTATGCAATGGAATCTGCTATCTCGCTGATAAAAAAAAAACCTCTGGATACGCCACTGCTATCAACACAACATCCTGAATTTTAAAATTTATTGCTGTTACCGGAACTCTGAATAATGATGATTCAATTAACATTGAAATCATTTTTAAAAAAATTTTCGATGGCAAAATTTTGCAGCCCCCAAAATTTTGCCGCCCGGTACTGCTGCACATGTTGCACCTACCTAAATACGGCCCTGGTACTGGGCCTCCGAGGTGATTACACCATATTAGAGGACAACTAGAATGACATTTTTACTATTACGGTAGCCCCATGTTGACACAAATTAAAATGTAAACAATATCTGAATAAAATACGTTACCATACGTATATTGTGTAAGATCTCTCACCTGATCCCCTAAGTGTTTTGAGTAGTGTAGTATCGAGCGGAAGAGTGTTGCGTACGTTTTTCAAATTAATCTTTCTCGCTTGGATTAGAAATACGTACATGAATACATGTATGCATAAATAATTGGTGTACAATTTTATATACATATTTAGCACATTTCAAATCCCACAAAGGTAATTTGCAACGTTCGATTACATTAATTCCAATTGTTTTAATATATTTATCAGATGGTATGTCCTTCCATGCCCTTTTAAAGTCATTCGGGAAGGCTCTAACTAGTCATACAATGTTTACTTAAGTTTGTACTGCAATAGGTGAAATTTTGGGGTAGGCCTACGTGACCTGCCTCCTGTTATAACACAGCTTGAAATAGCTGTACAACACATGTAGGGCAATTGGAATTCAGGATCATATATGGAGGAACGACAGTGATTCATGGTCATCCGAAGATCAGAGAGATAGAAAAACAGGAAAGAAAAATTTTGAGGAAAATATATGGTTCAGTGTTTCGGGATGAATTTGGGTTAAGCGACCAACTAGAGAGACTTACAAAGACATGGAAACAATAACGAACACCATAAGAAAGAGAAGGATGAAATTTTATGGACATATCAGCTGGATGAATGAAACCAGGCTCACAAGGCAAATATTTGAGATAGCAAACAGGACGATGTGGATCACTGAAACAGAAGAGGATATTAAAGAACTGGGAATCAAACAAGACAACATAAACAATAGAGAACAGTTCAGGAACATTATAAAGAAACAAAACTTAAACAAGAACACACGGAGAACAGAAAAAAGTGGTCAGAAGAACGCAAGAGAGAACACAGTGAACGCATGAAGAGAATTTGGGAAGAACGAAGGAAGAAGAAGAAGTCATAATTACTCAAGTTCAATCGCTCTCTTTAAAGGGAATAATCGAAAATAATAATAATAATATATATTCCCTTTGCAGATAATGATATCGATGCGGCAAACCTCCAACACGGAGGGCGCGAGGCACAGAGCTTCAGTGAAAGTGCACACGCTCACGCAGTGTCGCATGAATACACAGCGCATGTACCGATATGGTCTTTAAATAGCCGAGCCCAATACGCCTTCACACGTACGTCGGCGGAAATCACTGAAGATGCCCACGAGATTGTGCCAAAATATCGTCGCAGTAAGACACAGACAGACATTATTGCGCTACGCGACTCCGGGACGAGGTGGGACCCACAATGTCTGTCATTAATTTACAGCCCCACAGTAAATTCCGGCAAATCACAATGCCAATTTTAATTAGGGATGCCACCTATACGTAAAGGGTATAGGACCTTAATGCTTGCCACGTTGCGCCATATGCGGACACACGCCTATCAAACTACAGTTCCTCTCACTTCCTTCCACTCGCCACGACGTGTGCCCTCTCCCACACTCATGCATGTGCCAAAACAGTCAGTTTTAGCTCACCTGTTGTTATAAGATGTCCCACTGGAAGTTCTTCTCCGCCGTTCGCAGTACACAGGAGGTCGTAGTTCACGGAGTGTGTTGCTAAAAAAAGTCTCATACATCACGATTTCTACCTACCAAATAAATACCTTTTATGCTGATACTTTAATTTATTTTGACTCGACGATGGCAAACAAATTATGGAACCAGAGTACACTGACTTATGTATTCCGCGGTATCTAAAGGTTTAATTAGCTGAGCACCTTGTACTATTAAAATTGCTAGTCTTTCCCAGTCGAATTTCACTCGCTGTTTTACATAACGATGTTTCACAGTATCTGCGTCAACTTGCAGTAATATCACCTCTCGTAGCATTAATACAGAATATGCTGATATCACTTATTAACACCTTCTTATCCACTCGCGACCGAATGCTGTGGCGTCTCCCTCGAGAACAAACCAACAACTATAACTTTTATATAAATCTCACTTTTCTAAATTCCGCGACCGAGCTCTGCGGCGTCTACCTCAAGACCCGACCGGCAACTGGGACTTTAGCAACGCGCTTCCTTGGCGCCTCCGTTTGCTATAATCGCACACCACTGGTCCAATGTTCTCGGCCAATGACAAGGCTGTTTCTATTTGGTGCACAATACTAATTAATACTGCGTTTTAACTGGCTCTGATATTATGAATAATTTCTGTCACCCTGACTGCAATCGATAGCAATGTTGGAGTCATAGAAAAGTTTATAAATAATTAAAATAAACATTTATAGTAACTTAGTTCCCGCCACATATAAACGGGGAAACACCGAGCTGTCTGCGTACGCCGCACGACTCGCAGCCGAGCCTGTTCCCACGGTAGGCTGACCATATGTCGCTATCCGCGATCAAGTTGCTATCTCTGCAGCCTCTGCATTTCTCCCTAGCCGTCCAACAAATAGGAATACGAGAAATTAACTTATATGGAAAAAATTTTAAAAAATGTACCAAAATGTGAGGTAATGCCACAACATCCGGCAGTTGTCCCGATATTTGTTTGTTTGTAAATCTATCGAACCAAACTGCGTGGTCATTAGTCCGAACCTCCACGGCGAGCAACCGCGCGCTCCGCAGCGAGACGCTTTAGACCGCTCGGCTACTTCACCGCGGCTCCCGAAATTTGATGGAACAATCTGAACGCCGGGAAAATTTTGAAAATTGCACTGTTGAGTGTCTTCCTCGAAGAGTTTTTTTCCTTTACGCTGTCTGATGGTGGACAACGTATGCTGTATTAGCCAAACACAGCGTATTGGACTATGTACGGCACTGTTGAAGAAATTTGTCTTTACGTTGTCTCTGGGCCGAACCGTACAAATCTGCTTTCATGCCCAGCAACTACAGTAGCTGCAAATAGTACCTTCTACTTGTGATCTGTAACTGGCTCCTTCTGCATTTAATTTTTTAATCCGTATAGAATAGGTGGGCTCTGAGTTGGGTTGTCTGTTGGAATGATAGGTTGGTACTCCTGCTTATTATTTTGCGTAATAAATTACAGTCTTCTATATTGGCACTAGAAACTGCAGTCTTTACTCTTTAAAATGTTCAAATGTTTGTTAAGCTTAAGGGACTTACCTGCGGGGTCATCAGTCCCTAAACTTACAAACCACTTATGAGCTACCTTATACCAAAGACGACACAAACGTCTATGCCTCCGAATCCCCGACCGTAGCGGCCGTGCAGACTGTGACTGACGCGCCGCAAACCGCTCGGCCACTGCGGCCGGCCCTTTAATCTTTATTTAGCTTGTTTCTGTAACTTATATTTTGTGGATATCCAGCATGAAAATTCCTTGATCTCAGGGGCTTGATTTTACAGTAACACAACATACTTGATACTGTTATCTTTTCCCGGTTAGTTCTTAGTTCTGTTAAATTGGAGCCTGTTACAAAAGAAGTCGATACCACAGTTTGTAACTGATATTGTCTTTGCAGTTTAGTCTTAATTTGGGGTTATTTTTACCTCCAAGATATCAATCTTACTTCTTTGACATACACGGTTCATTCAAGCATCAGAGATATTATCTATAGTTCATTTTTTCCGATGATTTTTTTCCAAAATATTCCACAGATGTTAAGGATTATAATAATGAAATAAACTTGAAAAACACTATTTTTCGATTAATGATGAAAATTCTTCTCAGGTATGATAAATATTGTTCAAACGAGATAGAATTGCTGGCCAGTACTTACCTTTGTGCTGTACCGCCGATAGTAACACAAATAAAAAAAAAAAGGCAGGAAAAAGGGAACAAAAAGGACAAGCTTTGGGAACACAGTTCCTTCATCAGGTGGGAGAGAAGGGAAGAAGAAAGGAAGGTGAACGGAAGGGAAAGGTAATTCACGACCTAGGTCATGAAGGTGGTGTTTCAGGAGTATGGACGTCAGAGATACTGCATGTACGTACAGAGCCAAGCCAGAGAGGATATATATAACCACAGAGGAAAGATCAAGTAGTGAAGAGAAAATGAGTGAACACTATTTTTATATCACTTGACCATATATTTTCGTAAAAAAACTCTGTTCCCAATTATTACATTTGAAAGCACACACCTATGATAGTAAACAGTTCATGAATTCAGTTCGCCGGCCGCGGTGGCCGCGGGGACTGAGGCGCTTCAGTCACGGTCTGCACGGCCACTACGGTCGGGGGTTCGAATCCCCCCTCGGGCATGGATATTCGTGCCGGCCTAGTTCGTAAGTAGTTCATAAGTAGTTTGTAAGTTTAAGGACTGATGACCCCGTAGTTAAGTCCCATAGACTATACAAACATTTGAACATTAAAAAAAAAAAAAAAAAATCAGTTCCTCACATTTATTGATTTTCTTCCAACAAAATCTCTGCTTCTGTTTACAGTTCGCATCTATATGCCTACTGATATTACCTAAAATGATGTTCGTAATCCCAATATCAACTATCCTTCCTGGGGCATGAGGGCGTGGGTTGTTAGCATAAGTTAGTTAGCATAAGCTCGTGGATATCAAACCACTTGACGCGGCTGGAAGCCCGAGAGAATTTTATCAGCATAACTCGCCGTGAAACTATGCATTCATATATTACGTACCTCTACGGGGAGGATACGTGGCGCAGCAAAAACGCCTTGGAAAGCTGCGTGTCAAGAAGGCCAATTTGTTAACGTCTTTAGCCTTCCTACTGCGCTGTCTTGAAGAGAAGACGATTCCAAGTTTTGCCATCGTGAGCCACCATGTCAATACAGCTGCGACCAGAAGAATTTTTCGCCGAAAGAGCTTTGCCTTACTACGAGAGAGGATACATCAAACCAGAAAGCAGTTGGATACGAACTGACGCGAATTAACGGCCATTCACCTGCAGTTGACGGAGTCTTTTTCGGTTTAGGATTTTGATTGGATTGACGCAGCCACAATGGCACAACAAATGTCAGCTCAGACGAAAACCACCGAAAGGCAGAAAGGGAAGTTCAGCCGGCTTTTTTCAGCATGGATCAGAAAGTGTAACAGCAGAACGCGACGTTATCAACATAACGGCGAGTAACATCAACGCGGGTGCCATGTCGGCTCTCGAGAAAGGACTCAACTTCGCACCTTCACCTAGTACTATCCCTTTCACGGATATAATAAGTGGTGTAGAACAAGCAGTTCGCAAGGTGCCCAACGAAACTGCAGAAGAAATTCGTCGTGAAACAAGTTGCATTATCTCAAAATCCAAGGAACCAAGACCGAACATGACAAGAGAGGGACGTATTGGTCTTCAGGAACTCCGGAATGACCCTCATAGTAGTCCTGCGAGCCGACAAGGACAATTCAGCCGTCATTATGGAACGAGCCAACTACAACGCGAAGATTCGGGAGATGCTCGAGGAAGAGACATACCTAAAATTACCGAAGGACCCAACATAAAAAATCCTGAGGAAGACGTCCGAACTTTTCAAACGGTCTTCACTGGGAGAAAGTTGCATTAAAAATCTCCTTCCACAGGTTCCTCGACCACCTGCCTTATATGGCCCCCCAAAGGTTCACAAAATTAACTCTTCGTCCGATCGTGAGTACCATTGGCTCGCCGACTTACAGACTCGTAAAACAGCTGGCCACCCTTCTTTCTCCACACTTAGGTCAATGTGAGCATCAAGTCGAGAATACGACCGACTTTATCAGAAGAATAAAATCCTTACATTTTGGAGAGCATGATATCTTGGTCAGCTTTGATGTGGTGTCATTATTCACAAACGTTCCCATCAAAGATTCCACAGAACTGCTGACCCAGTTATTCGACGACACTATTGGGAATTTATTCGGACATACTCTGACGTCGTCATAGTTTTTATATGGTGGAGAATACTTCAACCAATTGACGGTGTCGCAATGGAAAGCCCATTAGCTCCTGTTATTGCCAATCTGTTTATGGAATACTTTGAGAACATCGCCATAGACACATCTGCAAAGCCTAGCTGTTTCAATCCTTATGTTGACGAAATGTTCGTTGTCTGGCCGCATGGCTGTGAAAAACTGGATGAATTCTTGGACCACACCAACAGCATCCATGACAAAATACATTTCACGATGGAAGTAGAGAGAGAGATGGTGCCCTGCCGTCCTTGACGTAGTTGTCAGACGCAAAGCAAATGGATGCCTTAGCCATAGTGTGTACCGGAAACCCACCTACGCGGACCTGTATCTGCACGGTGCGAGCCACCACCACCCATCGCAAAAACGATCTGCTCTAAGGACGATGGTTCAGTTGTTCAGTTGTTTGTAATTCTATCGGACCAAACTGCGTGGTCATCAGTCCGTAGCTTACAAACTACTTAAATTAAGTAAACTAACTTAAGGACAACACACACACCCATGCCCCAGGGAGGACTCGAACCTCCACGGCGAGCAACCGCGCGCTCCGCAGCGAGACGCTTTAGACCGCTCGGCTACTCCACCGCGGCAAGGACGATGGTGCACAGAGTAGAAGTAGTCTCGGAAAATGAACATCTGCAGGAACTGAGCCACTTACTGAAAGTGTTTAAGAAAAATGACTACAGCAATCGCGAGATAATAGAAGCCTCCATCCAAAGACACACAAGCAAGAGACCGTCGAGGAGGAGACAAAGAAGCTTGCATTTTTGCCATTTTGTGGCTCGGTAACGGGAATATTAGCCGGCTTCTTAAGAGACACGAGATCGACACGGTCTTCAGGCCTCCTACAAAATTGTGATAAATGATGAAACCTGCGAAAGATGATCTAGGCCTTAGAACGCCAGTCTGTACAAGATACCGTGTGGGTGTGGACAGTTCTACATCGGACAGACAGTGCGCAATATTGAACAGCGCTGTGTTGAACATGAAAGGTGTTTCCGCCTACGTTATCCCGAGATATCAGCAATTGTGGAGTACGCTCTAGAAAACAAACATCGCATTGCGTTCGAGGATACAACAGTCATTAACTAGAACAAATACTTTTTGGGATAGCGTAATAAAAGAGGCTATCGAAATAACTGAAAAATATCTTAATAAAGTCGGCGGCTTGCAGCTGAGCACAGCTTGGAACCCGGCCATCACACGGTTGAAGCGGGCGCGGCAGGCGCGCGGCCAAAACATTGCCATATATGGCGATGCGGATGAGCCGAGGCCAACGAGAGAGACAGGCCCCGGCGCGCCTGTCAAATTACGTAAGCAAGGAAGGCCTGAGACGGCGCAATCGCTAGCGGATTGGCCGGGCGCTAGGGCACAGCCCACTGCCTCGTAGCATCGGGCCACTCAGCTCAGGCCTATCTTGCTTACGTAATTTGACAGACGCGCCGGGGCCTGTCTCTCTCGTTGGCCTCGGGCTGAGCACTAGTAATGTCACAGGAGGACGCGCAGGTATATAAGGACAGCGGCAGGAATGATTAGACAGTCACTATTTGACAATGGCCGAGGAGATTTCGGCCGAATGCTCGTGGATATCAAACCACTTGACGAGGCTGGAAGCCCGAGAGAATTTTATCAGCATAACTCGCCGCAAAACTATGCATTCATACAGTTAAAGTAGTTTGTAAGTTTAAGGGCCAATGACCATTGCAGTTAGATCACGTAACTTTACAAAAATTTGACATTTGATCAACAGCACAAACAATGTATGAAATATTAATGACGTTGACTACTCATACAACACAATATATCCGTAAAGCTATTGAAAAAGTAGACAAATTCATTAAATAGTTACACGAACATGAGGACACAGGGGCACATCATCTTGCTTGCTATTGCTGAAAAACTGTGGAGGATATGGTGATCTGACTACATTTTCATAATAAATTGATACAACACGTGTAATAAATACGTAAATAAATAGTGTGTTGCTGACGAGATGGTGGCTTGAGGTAATAAGCTATCATCTAAAAAGGGACACCTTTGACGTCGGACACTCGGAACAGCACGAAACCATGCTTGGAATAACAGTCAGTCATAAACAGGACACTGGCGTGCTTCATTTCCATGCAAAACGTTGCATTGTACCTCAAGTAACATTTTAACAGAGAGATACAAAGTAACAAGATATCAGTACCATAGAAAGGAATTTGTGCAATTTAATGGCGTCAGAGTATCATGAAATATTCAATCAGCAGCGCTAAAAATTCTCTGCTCAAAGCGCGTATAAAAGCGCAAAACACGCACATGCAGCAGTATCACATACCTGAAAGTGCTTATATTAGTCCTCAAAGTGCAGAAGCGGGATTTCGATGACTTGGTTAAAACAAAGCGGGAGAGAACAATATGCATACCTAACTAAAGTCACGTTATCACATTCCAAATCACTTTCGCATTCACGGGAACCGTGAGGTAGATTGACCATAGGTGTCTCTCAACCCGCACAAAGATTTAAACAACCACACATGAGCAGTGCCAATGTGATGGAGTGAGTAAGACGGCCGATTATTTCCAAGAAGAAAGTACACTGCTTGTGTTGATTGTAGTTTTGCCACGTCTAGAAGGTAATTTCCGAAGTTTGATCATACCTGCATTGCTACTTTGTGTCAGGCAGACTGTCATCAAGGGAAATTTCCAGAAGTGTCGTAGTGAACCAAAGTGATACTGTTCGGACATGGAGGAGGTGTAGGAATACACGATAGCGTCGAGATCCGGAAAGAAGTCCAAGGTGCACTCATCCGAGATATGGAGGCGACCTTGCCGGCAGCTATCGAGGGTGCGGGGTGCGGTCAACTCCAAGTCGTGGCTCACGTCGCCACCAATGACGCTTGCCGATTGGGTTCTAAGGACTTCCTCAGTTCCTAAGGGTGGCTGGCAGAATTGGTGAAGGCTGCTGCCTTCGCACACGGGGTGCAAGCAGAGCTGTCGATTTGTAGCATTGTCCCCAGGGTTGATGGGGTCCTTTGATTTGGAGCCGAGTGGAGGCTCTGAACCAGAGGCTTCGCCGACTCTGTGACAGTCATGGCTGCAGATTTCTGGATCTGCCTTATCGAGTGGGGAATTGTTACACGCCCCTAGATAGATCAGTGGTGCACTACACTAAAGAAGCGGCTACTCGGGTAGCAGAGTACTTATGGAGTGCACATGGTTTTTTTTAGGCTAGGCGCTAACTCTGATGAGCACTCACCTGTCAACATTCAGACAGCGAATTCAGGCCGCCTTCGTCTCAAAAATTCTACTATCAAAATATTCGCCGCGAACTTTCAAAGTATTAAAAACGAAAGATCCGGAATTTGCCGCACTGCATGGAAATTATTGTGCTCAGATAGTTTTAGGCACCGAAAGCTGGCTAAATCATGACGTGGCAAGTTCAGAAATATTTAGCGAGGCGCGGAATGTATATCGGAAAGATAGATCGGACACAACTGGAGGAGGGGTGTTCATCGCTCTGGACAAAGATATTGTTTCTACTGTGATCCAGATTGAAAGTAACTGTGAAGTTATCTGGGCACGTATAACAGGTCTAAAAGAAGTAAAGTCAATAACTGGGTGTTTTTACCGGCCCCCAGTGCTGCTGTAGCAGTTTTAGAGTTATTCAAAGAAAGAAAGTCTACACCGGGTAATGTGTAGCTATCCAGGTCATGTAATATTAGTCAGGGGAGACTTCCACCTTAAGAGTATAGATTTGGACCTCTCTAGTTACATTTCAGGCGGTATAGGTAAGCAGTCTTACGAGCTACTTTTGGACACATTCTCCGAAAACTGTCTTGAGCAATTAAACCGACAACCAATGCGCAATAGAAATATTTTAGACCTTATAGCTACGAACAGGACTGACTTTATTGGCGATGTCTGTGTAGAGATAGGAATTAGTGATCATGATATCGTCATAGCGTCGATGGTGACCAAAGTTCATAAACCAATCAAGAAGGCTAGGAACGTGTTTTTGTTGGGAAGAGCTGATAAGCAATTGTTAGGACTAAATTGTGGACTAAATTTAAGTGCATTGTACATACAGGGTTTTAGAGAAATATGTGCCTGTAAATTCGATTAAGGATGGAAAAGATCCACCATGGTATAATAATAATGTTAGAAAGCTACTGAGAAATCAAAGACTGTTACACTCTCGGTTCAAAAACGAACACGCAAATGGTGACAGGCAAAAGTTAGTAGAGATTCTTGCGTCTATAAAAAGATCGACGCGTGAAGCATACAATAATTATCACAGCCATGCCTTAACAAAAGACCTTTCCGAGAACCCGAAAAAATTCTGGTCCTATGTAAAATTAATAAGCAGGTCAAAGCCCACTGTCAGTCACTCGTTGCTCATTCCGGGGCAGTAATAGAAGAAAGCAAACGGAAAGCTGAAGTTCTAAATTTAACCTTTAAGAAATCTTTCACGCAGGAGGACCACAAAATTGTACCATCATTTGATCAACGTACTAATTCCGAAATGGAGGACATAGTAATAGGTATTTCCGGTGTAGAAGCTGAGAGAGCTAAATACGAAAAAGTCTGCTGGTCCGGATAGAATACCAGTTCGGTTTTACAGAGAGTATTCTGCGGCATTGGCCCCTTACTTAGCTTGCATTTATCGCGAATCTTTAATTAAGCGCAAAGTTCCTAGTGATTGGAAAAATGCGCAGGTGACTCCCGTTTATAAGAAAGGAAAGAGAACTGACCCACATAATTACAGACCAATATCGTTGACATCAGTTTCCTGTAGAATTTTGGACCATATTCTCAGTTCGAATATAATAAATTTCCTTGAGACGGAAAAGCTTGTTTCTGTGAATCAGCATGGGTTTAGGAACCATCTTTCATGTGAAACTTTTGTCCTTTTCTCACATGACATCTTGCGAGCCATGGATGAAGGGCAACAGGCGGATTGTGTTTTTCTCTACTTCAAAAAGGCGTTTGACGCTGTGCCACACAGCAGACTGCTAACGAAGATACGATCTTATGGAATAGGTTCACAGATTTGTGACTGGCTGGAAGACTTCCTAAGTAATAGAACGCAGTATGTTGTTCTCGGCGGCGAGTGTTCATCAGAGACGAGTGTATCGTCAGGCGTGCCCCAGGAGAGTGTGATAGGACCGCTATTATTTTCTATCTGTATAAATGATCTGATGTACGGAGTATATTATGACTTGCGGCTGTTTGCTGATGATGCTGTGGTGTATAGGAGAGTGTCGTCTTCAACTGACTGTAATAGCATACAGGATGACTTAGACAAAATATCTAGTTGGTGCGTAGAATGGTAGAGAAGAAAGAATGTAGAAAAATGTAAGTTGATGCGCATGAGTAGGAAAAACAATCCCATAACGTTCGAATACAGCATTAGTAGTGAGCTTCTTGATGCTGTCGCGTCGTTCAAATATCTAGGCGTAACATTGCAGAGCGATATGAAATGGAAGGAACATGTAAGGACAGTTGTAAGGCGAACAGCCGACTTCGGTTTATTGAGAGAATTTTGGGAAGATGTGCTTCACATGTAAAGGAGACCGCGTATAAAACGCTTGTACGACCACGTCTTGAGTATTCTCAATTGTTTGGGAACCGCAGCAGATCAGTTTAAAATAAGACATAGAGGCAGTTCAGAGGCGAACAGCTAGGTTTGTT
The DNA here is from genome assembly GCA_026315105.1 of Locusta migratoria. Taxonomy (NCBI): domain Eukaryota; kingdom Metazoa; phylum Arthropoda; class Insecta; order Orthoptera; family Acrididae; genus Locusta; species Locusta migratoria. Next base: position 196,049,213 of record CM048751.1, read on the forward strand.
ACTGGTAGGTTCTATCAATGCGCGAGTGTCACGGAAATGCTCCGGCAACTCAATTGGGGATCGCTGGAAGAAAGACGACTTTCTTTTCGTGAATTTCTGTTGAGGGAATTTAGAGGGCCGGAATTTGAAGCTGAGTGTAGTACGATCTTGCTGCCGCCTACTTATATTTCGCGTGGTGATCACAAAGACAATATAAGAGAAATTAGGGCTCATACAGAGGCATATAGGCATTCTTTTTTTCCTCATTCTATTTGGGAGTGGAAAAGGAAAGGAAATGCCTAGTAGAGGTACAGTGTACCCTCCGCCACGCACCTTACGGTGAATTGCGGAGTATGTATATAAATGTAGATGAAGTGGTAATAACAAGTCATGTCAATAGATAGGTTAATCTTCTTAGAGTGGGTCAGTTCGAGGGGTAGCGAGAGCGAATGGACAGTAATGCCGCGTTTGTACTGCTATTCCTTGAAGCATTTCAACCCCACAATAGCCGCGCGAGCTTTTGTCCGGCGGCCCCTTTGAGTAGCCGGCGTGTTCACCCAAACCGCGCCCTCGCAAAAGCCTTTAAAACTGGACGAGCCAGGGAGACACAGTACCACGCCTTCCGTTCATCCACTGCCTATCCACCACCCCCACTAGAGCAGTACTGTGATGGTCGGTGAATTTTAATGCATGCACATAGAACTAATCAACAGAAAAAGAGTGCATATTTCCTGTCGCCCCCCTCCTAGTGTGACACAGTATTTATTTGAAACAAAATTGTTTTTGTAATTTCTCCCAATAATTTAAGAAATTGATCTGCTCCTTTTTTATCAAATCAATATAGGTAGTCATTTTGTAACGTTATTCTTGCCAGTTGTTGTTGTTGTTGTGGTCTTCAGTCCGCAGACTGGTTTGATGCAGCTCTCCACGCTACCCTGTCCTGTGCAAGTCTCTTTATCTGAGAATATGATCGGCAACCTAAATCCTTTTGAATCTGTTCACTGTATTCCTCCCTCGGTCTCCCTCTACGATTTTTACCCCACACACTTCCTTCTAATGCTAAGTTGACAATTCCTTGATGTCTCAGAATGTGTCCTTCCAATCTATCCCTTCTCTTAGTCAGTATATGCCAGAAACTCCTTTTCTCCCCGATTCGGTTAAGCACCTCCTCATTAGTTACGTGATCTATCCATCTAATCTTCATCATTCGTCTGTATCAACACATTTCAAAAGCTTTCTATCATCTTTTTATCTGAACTCCTTATCGTCCACGTTTCACTCCCATACAATGCTACACTCCAGACAAATTCCTTCAGAAAGGACTTCCTATCATTTAAATTAATATTGGATGTTAACAAGTTTCGCTTCTTTAGAAACGTTTTTCTTCCCATAGCCATTCTGCATTTTATATCTTCTTTACTTCGGCCATCAGAAGTTATCTTGCTACCCAAATAAGAAAATTCATCCACTACTTTTATTGTCTCATTACCTAATCTAATTCCTTCAGCATTGCCTGATTTTCTGACATTGCATTCCATTACCTTCGTTTTACTCTTGTTAATGTTATATCTTCCTTTCAAGACACTGTCCATCCCATTCAATTGCTCTTCCAGATCTTTTGCGGTATCTGATAGAATTACTATATCATCAGCAAACCGCAATGTTTTTATTTCTTCTCCCTGCCAGATGACAGAGAGAAAATAACTACAGTCTCACAAAAATGTACCTACGTTTTCCCTACTTTCTCCCTACCATCTCATTAATGCCCCTACATCAGGGTCGTAGCCAGGATTTGCGTCTGGGGGAGGCTGAAGCCAGGAGTCCGGCCAGCAGAGGTTAATGTGACACGTTAAAATTTTGAAAAACTTTAAAATAAATATTTGGCATCATGTTTCACTTGCTAGATATGTTTTTCCACTGACTGATCGTTACTGATTGATGTAAAGTGTAGATTGTGTCGTGGATTCCAAGTGCTCTGTTATCAGGATTACTGATTTGTCGATCGGACAAGGGTACATCAAAAACCTGTCAGCCATAGAGAGGAACAGCGTTAATTAGTTTCCTCAAATATGCCGCTAATTCCGAGTGCACTGTTACACGAGGATAACTGATCTATTGACCGCACAAGGATACATCGAGACACTATCAACCATAGAGAAGTAACAGCAGTAATCATTTAGTTCACAGTCAGCACAAAAAAGGAAGTCAGTCAGTCTGCATGATTCATATTTTCAAAGAGTAGTGCTATGTTGACAACGAATATCTAGCGCTTTGTTCATTATAACGTTGGCTGTCGCAAATGTTTTAGCGTTTTGTTGTCAGCAGCTTCTCATTTGCAAGTACTAACTAGTATATCGTTCTGACGTAAATAAATAACAGTCTAGTCAAGGTAATAAAACGTCTTTCGTTCATGGAAACAATAAATTTTCCTTGTGCTGGCATTTTCTAACACTATTTTTAAACCGACTCTTCAGTCCGAAACTAAGTTTTCAAATTAATATTGTTTACTATGAACAGAAAACAACTATGCCGTCTAAAATACCATTGGCTACTTCAAACTTAGCCACAATTGGTCGAATTCATTCTCGCGCGCTGACCACCGTTGTGTGCCAACATTACCCGCTAGGCATGTGTCGGCGAGTGTAAAATTTTACCAAAGTACCTACGCGTTGGGGACTTTTGGATGAAAATTCCCTACACGATTTTAATTCTTAAAAGTACCTGCGTGTAGGGCAAATTTCCTACGCCTGGCAACACTGGTTGTGACAGACTATTTTCCAGAGTTTGACAAAGCATACTTTGCCGAAGGGTTGAAAAATTGTAAACTTGCTGGACCAAGTGAATAACCTACAAGGATACTATGTCGAGAAATGAAGTGAGTTTTCGTCTTTAAACCAATTTTTACTTCATTTTTATCAGACTCATCAAACCGCCCTCGAAAATATTTCTAATCACAATTTTACACTGCTTTAGTTTCTGTAAAATAGCTAGTAATTTAATACTGCTATGTAAAATATGCTCTTTATAGAGCGGAGCTTACGTTATCAGGAAGGTTGCCAAAAGCATTAGGCATGCAGCCACAGGGATAAAGTGGAGATGGCGGTACAGCATCTCCAGAATCAGAACTGAAAAAATAAAACATGGATCAACTAAGCGAATTCCGAAATATCTGTTTCAGAATACAACCTCTGACAATAAAGGTCGGCGAATAGTCCTTTAACATTAACATAGACGAACTTTGAATTACAGTTACCTTACTCTCCTTCGAAATTGTCACCTTCCATAACTATGCACGGCTGAGCTCTACAATACATATCCTGAAAACTTTGTCACGTATCGTTGTATGTCAGTAATATCGTCAAAACTTTCCTTTCAATGCGAGTTTGAGTCGTGGGAATAGGAAGTTTTAGACGATTGAGATCCGGTGAGTATGGTGGATAAGTTGCACCACCCGCTTATTTGCCAGGAAGTGTTTCACGATATTGGCTGTTTTTTGTGCGGGCGAGTTTTGTCGTGCAACTCAAACAACCAACATACCTACCGGATCTCAGTCGTCAAGACTTCCTCCTATTCCCTTGACTCAAACTCGCTTTGAAAGGAAAGAGATTTGACGATATTCCTGACATATAACAAACGTTACGAGGCTTTTGAACACCATCCCAAAGGAAGACTTCGTGTTAAGATTCCATGATATGTATCGCAGAGCTCAACGGCGCATGGTTTTGAAAGTGACTATTTCGAAGGACAGTAAGGTAACTGTAGTTCATAGTTTATCTATGTTAATAATAATTTCGTGTGGCTCATTGGCCTGGTGCAAGTCTTTTGATTGGACGCCACTTCGGTGACTTGCGTGTCCCTAACCTACTCCATTTATCCGCCGGTCGCGGTGGCCGAGGGGACTGAGGCGCTTCAGTCACGGTCTGCACGGCCACTACGGTCGGGGGTTCGAATCCCCCCACGGGAATGGATATTTGTGCCGTCCTTAGTTGTAGCTAGTTCATAAGTAGTTTGTAAGTTTAGGGACTAATGACCCCGTAGTTAAGTCCCATAGACTCTACAAACATTTGAACATTTTATTTCCATTTATCCAACCGGGGAAAGGGGACCTACAGCTTAATGTGGAATCCGAACTACGTGTCGTTTCTGGTGACCCCTCACATCGTTGAGAGGTGAAGGCTGGGTTAAACCGCAGACTGAAAAAAAATCCGGGATCCTACCGGGTTTCGAACCCACGATCCTTCGATTCCAGTCGAGCGCTTTACCCGAGACCATCAGGACTACTCACCGAACGTTATTGTTAGAGGTTGTAGATAAAACCTGGTTCTATAATATATTAAAATCTAAAGTTTTCCCTCCCTGTTACTGTGAGTAGACAGAAGATAAAAAGAATATAAATTAGGTCCTCCGTACACGAGACAATGCAACTGAAACTCGCTGATTACCTAATTTGGTAACCCGTCAATTGAGGGTCATTTCCTCTGTAGATGAATAATGCCTGACCGCAAAGTGACTCACCATTATGTAGCTTGTAACGCATTATCAACCAGTTCCAAGTGACTCAGTGTCCGCATTGCCATCTAATTTGAGGTGCAAAAGGACGGAAGATTAGAGTTTAACGCCCCATCGGCACCGTGGTCATTAGAGATGGGATGTGAGGTGCGTCATTTCCTCGAACAAAACTCTATATTAGGTTAATTTAAAGATGAAACTGCAGGTGTTGAACATTCAGCTGAAAGCACAATAACGGGAAAAAATAGTGTACGTTAGCTTGGTGCAAAAGTGAAAAATCACATCGTAGCTCCTAGGCTACTGCAGAAATCAATAGAAATGTTAGATATTGCGAATATGATTGAATTTCAGTTGTAGAATTTGCTGGCAACGTATGAAAATTTGTACCGAACCAGTACTAGAACCTGGATTGCTACAGAGTATCGCGAACAGTCACAACATTTTCCCTCTTTTTCCGTTTCCTAAAGTTTCCCTATAAAGGAATAAAACAAAAATCCCAACAACTCTAAGGCGCCACTATAATCTACCAAACAAAAATCACTCATCCACTTCAGACACGATCATATTAACTTGCTATAATCCCAACAATAAATGTACGTATTTCCTAGCTTTCTTTTTTATTTTCAATTTTTTTTTTTTTTTTTAATTTATTGGTTTTTGTCTATACTACTTTTTCGTGCAAAAGAGAAAATGTACTTCACTACAGAGTCAAGAATGGAAGTAGCCTGCTTTTCCATTCGTCTGTAAATAATTCGTGTTAGTATTTTTCAGCCATTACTTACTAAACTGATAGTTCTGTAATTTAAAAATTTTTCCGCACTTGCTTTCTTAAGTATTGGAATCACTATACTGTTCTTGAAGTTTGAGGCCGCGGTGGAGTAGCCGAGCGGTCTAAGGTGTCTCGCTGCGTAGCACGCGGTTGCGCGCGGTTGCTCGCCGTCGGAGGTTCGAGTCCTCCCGGGGGCATGTGTGTGTGTGTGTGTGTGTGTGTGTGTGTGAGTGTGTGTGTGAGTGAGTGTGTGTGTGAGTGAGTGTGTGTGTGTGAGTGAGTGTGTGTGTGAGTGAGTGTGTGAGTGAGTGAGTGTGTGAGTGAGTGAGTGTGTGAGTGAGTGTGTGTGTGAGTGAGTGAGTGTGTGAGTGAGTGAGTGTGTGTGTGAGTGAGTGAGTGTGTGAGTGAGTGAGTGTGTGTGTGAGTGAGTGTGTGTGTGAGTGAGTGTGTGTGTGAGTGAGTGTGTGTGTGAGTGAGTGTGTGTGTGAGTGAGTGTGTGTGTGAGTGAGTGTGTGTGTGAGTGAGTGTGTGAGTGAGTGTGTGAGTGAGTGAGTGTGTGAGTGAGTGTGTGTGTGAGTGAGTGTGTGTGTGAGTGAGTGTGTGTGTGAGTGAGTGTGTGTGTGAGTGTGTGTGTGTGTGAGTGTGTGTGTGTGTGAGTGTGTGTGTGAGTGAGTGTGTGAGTGAGTGTGTGAGTGAGTGTGTGAGTGAGTGTGTGAGTGAGTGTGTGAGTGAGTGTGTGAGTGAGTGTGTGAGTGAGTGTGTGAGTGAGTGTGTGAGTGAGTGTGTGAGTGAGTGTGTGAGTGAGTGTGTGAGTGAGTGTGTGAGTGAGTGTGTGAGTGAGTGTGTGAGTGAGTGTGTGAGTGAGTGTGTGAGTGAGTGTGTGAGTGAGTGTGTGAGTGAGTGTGTGAGTGAGTGTGTGAGTGAGTGTGTGAGTGAGTGTGTGAGTGAGTGTGTGAGTGAGTGTGTGAGTGAGTGTGTGTGTTGTGCCTAGGTTAATTTACCTTAGTTTAAGTAGTTTGTAAGCTACGGACTGATTACCACGCAGTTTGGTCCGATAGATTTACAAACATATTTCCCCTGCCTCATACCAGGTGGAACAATTTCTTCATGACTGCCTCTCACAACGATGACAGCAGTTCAGACGGAACTTCTACTCTAGGGGGCTTGTTTCTACTCAAATATTTTTGTCCTCTGTCTAATTCTTCTCGCAGTAAACAGGACTAGTAAAATCGATCTCTACGACTGTGAAATAAAAAAAATACCAAAAAACGTGCATTTAGGAAAACACTACATCACCGAAAACAAAGTTATCCAATCCCTTTACGGTCAAAAACCGGAAACAGCTCATCAGAAACAAATTCCGATAATTTAGTATCCGCTGCCATCCTTCATTTTATAGTTACCACTTTATAACAACTTTAAATTGTCAGTTTCACTCTGAGAAGTTGAAGCTATCAGAAGATCATCAGTATAAACAAGCCGGTATGTTTTACTGCTGTTATCTGTCCTTATGTACCAGTAATACTCAAAATCACTTCTCACAAATACTAAGTCAGTTATAACTGTGTGGAATTTAATGTTCCAGTTTTTTGGTGATTCCTTTAAACTATACAAAGTCTTTTTAATTTCGCAAAATTGACCCTTCATAGTAGTCTCCGACTATCTGTCCATATAGCAAAGCACTACAAGATGCTAGATGGGTAAGTTGTTATCATTACAAAAAAACCGGAAAACATTGCACTGAAGCCAAATTTGCTACTGGACGTATATTTCTGAACAAGTCAGTCTTTGTTGGAAACATCTAGCTACAAGCTTTATAAGAAACAATATTATCTTTTTCATCTCTTTTTCCGTCTGAAAACCTACTTTGTACTTACAGGGATAGTCCCATTATCATTTTCTTCAAGAACTTGCAACTCTATTGCTATGGATTCTTTCCTATTTTCAGCATCGCTACTAGATATTGTTCCATTGTAGGTGCTGGGGTCGTCGTCATTCACAGCTGTCAACAGCCCCAACTCATAAAAATGCTAAATGTTTGTTAAGCTTAAGGGACTTAACTGCGGGGTCATCAGTCCCTAAACTTACATACTACTTATGAACTAGCTTATACTAAACACGACACAAACAACCATTCCCGAGGGGGGATTCGAACCCCCGAAGGGGAACGGACTCGCGCATCGGAGCGTAGTGCCTCAATGCGCTTGGCCACTTCGCCGGGGCCCCAACTCATAATCTTCTAAGTAATTCGGATGTTGAATATTTCTAATGGGTATGATCTCACATTCTCAACACCCACATCCTCAAACGAATCTTCCCCACGTTCTCTGTTTTTATAGATTTCTTGTTCTTCTCCTAGCTGACTTTCATCTTCTTCAACAAGATCAGCCTCAATTTCTAATTCTCTCTACCCGTCTGATTCTGATGTTTTACCTACATTTTCTTCATCACCACAGATAATATCGGACTCTATTAGGGTAACTTCGATTTGCCCCAGCAACTGCTTAAGACCGAGTAAAACACTGTGGACAGTGGCGAACCGATGAAAATGGTAATTCCGTGCACAAGGATAGCTACGCAATGAATGGACTTTCTCTTAACATCAGTTTCCTTCTTATGTTCAGATACTGCTGGTGGAAAATAACTACATCTCAGTGCACCTCAATTCTCTTTGTGGCAGGTATAAATATTCTGTACCCCTTCCCATCACTATCATACCCCATAAATATCTTGTTTCTGAGATCTAGTTTCAGTCTCTCTCTCTCTTTTTTCTGGGTACAAGTACAGACATACGAATCCCAAATATTTTGAAGTCTGAAAGGATAATCCTCTGCTATAAAAGGCTTAAAAAGGAATTTTACCTCTGACAAGACTTGGACCAGTTCGATTTAGTACATGAGCCGCTGTGTTAACTGCTTCAGCCCAGAAATGCTTGGGCATTCCTGAAATCATTGAACAAGCAGCTTCAACCAGGTGCGCATTTCTTTATCAGCTCGTCCATTTTACTGTTGTGTGTTCATAGTGTTTCTTTGATGGGTTATTCCATTTTCATTCAAAAATAAACGTTAATATGCTTTCATAAACTCTAGTCCGTTACCACTGATGCGTTTTCCTTCCTATTTTTGCAATAAAGTTTTGGATCAAGCCTTTAACTTCATTCTTTTGTTTCATAAAGAATACTTTGCGAAAACCTGAGTACTCATCCTTCAAAAGCAAGAAATATCTCGCTCCTCCAAGCGAATACGTCCACAGACGTCTGCATGAAGTAATTTAATTGGGGGCATTGGATCTTGACGTACTGACGGGGAAAAATAAGCAATATTGTTTACTTGCCAAATACTCTTCACAAGTGAAATTCGTAACGTAGGCCACTCCTTTAGCCGACAAAAACGCTTTCACGTGCGTAATGCTCTGATGGCACAATTTTTTTGTGGTAAATGCTCAAGTTTCCAACACTTTTTGACAGATTAACAAGACCAAAGTCCAACAGTACCGACCGCTGAAAAGTCACGAATTTCTTTACTGTCAGCCGCTGCCTGCGTTTTATCTGCGCATGTCAAAGTAACCATTCACATTCTGACTGTGTTCTGTTCAAGGAAAACAACAACGATACATTTTATTAACACGCCTTTACTGTTGAAAAACTCACATTGCTCCTTGTTTGAAACTAAACGCATACCTTTGCCCAAAAGAGTACCTAGCGAAAAGAGTTTGAATTTCAGCTCATGCACAAAAAAGCATTCCACGAATTACCGTTTTGGTAAACTTACCACTGTACCATGCATACAGTTCCACAGTATCGCATCCTATTACATTAAGCTTACCATCACCCACAGTAACTTTCACTGGGCTTCGCACTTTGCTCAGTTCACTGAACAGTTCTCTCTTATTGTACATATCCTCACTAGCAACTGTATGCATTAACCAATAATCTTCTTGGCCAGTTTCTTGGCTTGTACACATAAAGGCATTTATGACCTCAGCCATTTTGCCTTCCTTAGACCATGTGTACAAGAAGAAGTTTCCAGATCAGACTGCATCCTACGAAACATACCGCACTATATTCAACGTGTTCATACGCTCCAGTGCTGCATTGTGTCGTGTGACTTCGAACTCTGCCGGCCGCGGTGGCCGAGCCGTCTGCGGCGCTCGAGTCAGTCTGCACGGCCACTACGGTCGGGGGTTCGAACCCCCCCCCCCCCTCGGGCATGGATATTTGTGCCGTCCATAGTATTAGCTAGTTCATATGCAGTTTGTAAGTTTAGGGACTGATGACCCCGTAGTTAAGTCCCATAAGCTTAACAAACATTTGAACTTCGAACTCTGTTATTGTCCTGGACTGGAAAGGGAGTTTCTTCTTGTATATTGTATTATCCATAGGCTCTGTCCAGCCTGGAAAACCTGACACCTTTCATTTGGAATTTGTCATTTCTGAGTCTGACCTATCATATCTATATTTTTATCACATTCGAGGTAGGAATGACCTCTTATTCGGAATTTGATCTTTACAAAGTCCAATCGTTTTTCTGTATGGACCAGATGGTGAAGGAATCTGAACACAGTGGCATTCTTGTTTTGTCCTCCGCAGAAGTCACAGAAGATCTCCAGGTGTCTGACTTCTGGATGTAGAAACTTGTGCACAAAATGAAGGAACAATGGAACTTCGTGTTCTCCTTTTCGGCCTGTGCTCTCTGCATACGTATAAAAATAGCTGTCCCCTGTTGCCAGAACATGAAAATTGAAAATAAGTACAGACAGCTGTTATTTAAAATAAACTTCATTTGCCTTTATATTTGCACATGGAAAGTTTATGCTATAGTCGATCGTAATTGAAACCTTCGATGGATTTTTTGACATACCTTATTTGAATTTATCTTACTGTCATAGAACACTTTTTGTTTTCTGAGATGCAATTCATGGGCTACTTCATTGGATCAAATTTCAGAATGAAGGCTTACTTTATTTTCAACAGATGATGTCAGTTCCTTCTCCACATTTTTCTTCTTGACTAGATATTCATCGCAGGAGCCACAAGTATCAGAACGTGGATACCCAAAACTTATATTGAAAGCAAGTTTTAGAATAAATCACATTTCTGACCAATGACACCTAATTAAGCCCTCCTGTTCATTTAAGACATAACATCGGATATAGAATTATTCACTTTAGAAGACAGCGAACAAATACAAGACCGCTCTAGCTTTGATGATAGCCTCACTACTAAGAGTTGGCCAACAAATTTCATCAGCTGTGCCTTATACGAAGTTGTGGCCATACTGATGGCTACGTTTACACAAGCTTGCTATGGATTTTGAAAAAAATGACCGCACCAGCCGCATATAATCATTTTACTTGTAAACATGGCCGGTTGCAGCCTCTGACACCACTATCTAATGGTATCTACACAACAAACGACCCCCAACAGAATAATCACACAGAGAAGAAAGTAACAATAAGCGTAATTAACAACAATTCTTCAAATACATAAATGTTCAAGACAACTTATCTACGATCTGCTTAAAAGCAATCGTCAAAAAATAATATACTGTGAACTCGTCAACTAAATCCTAGTTTAGGCGACACTAGCTCCTCGTTGATGTGCAGATGTTGGTAGCGAAAGACAGCCAACCAGAACTGTTTTTGACAGAGCCAATGAAATTGCGTTTTTCATACAATGAAGGGATATGGCGTGTAACTAATGTCATAATGGCATTTACCTACGTGTATGGTATGTTTTAATGTAATAGGTATATAATTTTTCATTATAGGAAACGAAATATGACGTGCAGTTTTTGAGATAGTGGAATGCAACGAGATGATGAATGAAAAAAGGACATTGATTAGCAGTCACTACATGGTGCGAAAGTTTTTTTAATTAAGGAAAATTGCCTGCAATTAAATCATCAATGATGTACAACATCTGACAAAATTCGGTGAAGAGCCCGGTAACAGTAACGTAGATGAACTATGAACTACAGTTAGTTTACTGCCCTTCACAGCCAAGATCATCAGTTCCTGACAAAAAAATAATAAAAAAAAGGTGTGCAACTTGAACATCCACCATACTCACCGGATCTTAATCCTCCAGACTTCTTCCTATTCCCTCGACTCAGATTTGATAGGAAAGAGATTTGACGATATTCCTGTCATTCAATGAAATGTGACGAGGCTTTTGAACACGATCACAAAGGAAGACTTCGCGCAAAGTTTCCAGGATATGTATCGCAGAGCTCAGAGGTGTATAGTAATGAAATGTGACTATTTCAAAGCACAGTGAGATAACTGTAATTCATTGTACATGTACCTTAATGTTACAGGATATTCATCGAACTTTGTCAGAGGTTGTAGATTTCTTAACATTTAAAATACTTTGCAATCAAAGCTACGTATATGAAAAAAGTCACATCGCTGTATTGACTGGTTCTCGCGTTACTTCCCTAAAATTACTACGGAAGCTCTTCAAAACAGTACATCGAGAACCAGTCAGTTCATGGATATGACCTTTTTCTCTCTTTTCTTTTACATATATTTGACTGCAAAATATTTTAAATGTTAAGAAATCAGTATTACTGACGAATGAATTGCATTAATTAAAAAAACTATCACACGCATGTAGTGAATGGTTCTCGATTTTCTTTTCTCGTAATATTTTGTAACGACAGTGACAGTTCGACAACATTTACCCTGAGAATGTGTTACTATTCTGCTATAAGATATTCATGTCATCGCAGATTCACAGTACCACTCGTCAAAAACATTTTACTTATTTTTAACGAATATGTCACGAATTACAGCTAAAAACCTCGCAGCGTTGTTAACTAAAGAAAGTTGAAAGATATATTTTCTTTCGCTCTCTCATCAACATTTCTCACTGGCTGCCTTTCGCTACCAACATCTGAACATCAACGGTAAGATAGTGTCAGCTAAACCACAGTCTAACTTACAGCTAAACAAGGATTTAGCAAATCCTCTTCTACTAAACTGTCCTGTAAACTAAATAACTTGTTAACAAACGCTATAAAATACGATAATAATATAAATTCTGGATGAAATTTGCAACAATTTAGGAAATTTCTACTTACATATTAGGTAACCTGAAAAAACATAGTGCGACTGGTGTTTTCTGCCAGGAGTAACTCATAGGTTATAGGCAAGTTACAAACAGAGCCTGTAGGTGGCAGGTAAGTAGTGTGGCAGAGGAATTTGGTGAGATAAAAGTCGATAATACACTTTAAAGGTTAAATAAAATGCTGTCAGATTGGAATTTAAATGGCCGACAAGGGTGCGAAGTAAAAGGATGTTTTATCAAGAAAGGAGATAATACAGTAGACGACATTCACAGATCCTACAATGAACCATAATAGTGATATCAACTATATTATAGAGATCACTGATGAAAGTACATTTTATTTTCGTTAACAGTATCGCTACAGAGATATCTGACCATGAGGAATGAAAAAAGTTTAAACGCTCGGAAAAGACAAATTTAGAAACTAACAATAGTAAAGAAAAATAAGTACTCTGAAGCCTAATGCAGCAAAGATATCTTTGCATGCAAATGCAATATTTACCGATAATACCACAGGCCAATAATCCATGTAATTGCTGTGTACAATAAATGATTCTAATTTACTATATAATGGGATTTAACAGTGCTAAAATTCAGTACATTATAACACCTCAAATACATTTTGAACGGCAACCAGGAAAAAACATTTTTCGCCCTTTCTTGTTCGTTGATAATATCGCTCTTGCTGTAATGCACATGGTTGTAAATTGCAATCTACTTAAAAATATCCATAGGGGTATATTTCTCCATTTTTTGCAATACAGTGAGGCTATTCGCAATTTTAGTGACACTGTATCATTTTGAAATTAAGGGAGAAATAGAGGTAAATCTGTCTCCTGCATTTCGTTTTCAGATTTCTCAATGCACTTTGAATCTAGTTTTAAAGTTTATGTGTCTACTGGTACAAAATACGTTTCAATCGGCGCAGAAGATTTTAATCAGTTGTAAATTTGTAGTTTTCTGTTTTTATGTTGTGTACAAGTAGCTCAACTCATTCTGTTACCGGTTTAGAAGGCAATAATCACATTGCATCTAAAAACCCATGCAGGGGTGGACGCAGGGGGAAATGGTTTTCATTTATTACTTAATTGTACTCCTGTAAATTCATAAAGGTTTGCGTTATCGTAAATTTTTCGGATTTTGGGGGCGGGGGACAGCATATAGCTTCCTTATCCTCCCCCTTCCTTCCATCCGTCACTGATCCAGTGCACTGAGTCTATAAAACAGTTCCCATAAAAGGAAAACGACATGAATTTTAATTTTTAAACCACGTCGTTATTATGTTTGTTCAGAAGAACTTCGAGTTTAGAATTTCGTATTTTACCAACTAAGCAAAAATGATAGCCACTTTTGGAAGCACTTTTTATCTTATTAGTCGAATTTTTATTTTTTGTCTTATCTATTCTTATGTTTTTCTATCTATATTTGTATCTTGTTGTTACTTTTCTTATCGCATTGCGTTGAATAACATGCCGGCCGCAGTGGTCGAGCGGTCTGCGGCGTGCCAGTCACGGTCTGCACGGCCGCTGCGGTCGGGAGTTCGAATCCCCCCTCGGGCATGGATGTTTGTGCCGTCTTTAGTATAAGCTAGTTCGTAAGTAGTTTGTAAGATTAGGGACTGATGACCCCGTAGTTAAGTCCCATAAGCTCTACAAACATTTTAACATTTTTTTTTTAATAAGATCAAAAATTTCTAAATATACTAACAGTGTCACGTTATGCAAACACAAACGTATCCATACGGCTTGTTGTGTACAACTAAGTAAGAGGTGATCTAATATGATGGCTTCAATAAATGTTTTAGTAAAACAGTACCCTCCACCTGCCCTGGAACCAGTCCAGACAACGTAGCCTATGTTATTAAAGAGTAGGGTTACTTTCAACTACCCGTCAGCAGAGAGAGCCCCCAACTTCCCCCAAGGAAAATGTGAGTAGACGAAGGAAATTAAACCCGCGTCCAGAAGTCTTTTATCCACGGAAATTGAAATTTTGTAAACCATTTCAAACCATTCGGTAAGTCAGAGATCAAACAGAAGGACCACTCCCTCCCCCGCCCCCCCCCCCCCCGGTCAAAATTTCAATCTGCTGAAGTTAGACATCCTTTACGAAGAACACCCTGGAAGATTTTAAAACAACTTCCCCTGCCATCTTCTTCATACGTTCCGCAGTGCACAGTTTTATATTGCAAACTAGGATAAAATATCGAATATACATTCAGTGAAGGCCGCGGCGCAGTGGCCGAGCGCACTGAGCCGCTATGCTGCGAAGCGCGAGGCCGTTCCCCGTCGGGGGTTCGAATCCCCCTCTGGGCATGGATGTTTGTGCTGTTTGTAGTATAAGTTAGTTCATAAAAATTTTGTAAGTTTAGGGACTGATGACCCCGCAGTTAAGTCCCATAAAAAAAGTAATCAGATAAAACGGATGTTTTGCCCAGCGTTCCTCAGGGAAATGTTATAAGGCCCCTTAGTGTTGCGGTGGCAGGAATATCGGATTGAGCAGGGTAGTAACGTATCACGTGACTCACCACAACCGGAAGTGAGCTACCGAAATAGATTTTATTTACCATTGAGCTCAGTGCTTTTGGCGCGTACTTGTTCTCGAACTTAAATAAATAAAACGAAAAAGTGAGGAATGAATTCAGAGAAAACATTGGAAGACTTAAAAGGAAATTCTGAAAACACGTAAGATTCACGAATTTTCCAAGTTGAATGTGCATCAGAAACCAAAAGGATTTTTAGATGTTAAGCGTTCCGTAAGTATTGGACCGTGTCAAGGTTGTATACTGTTTCATTTAGTGCACTAGTGGGAAATGTTACTTCGTGTGAATTAATTCCCTGTTTGGTGCGTTGGGAAATTGTTTGCCGTTTTGTAGGGAATTCGATTTGCCTTTTAAGGACGAAGTGACAAATTTCGTAGCCCGTGGCGAGAAACAGTGTAAGGGACTTGTGCGGAAAACCCCTTGCAGTTATATTTGCAGGTGCAGGAAGAGAATGAGAGTAACTAATTTACTTGTCGGACAAGATTACATACAAGAACCTGTCAACCATAGAGCAGGAACAGCATTAATTATTTATTTCACGGTCAGCGCAAAAATGTATTCCCTTGCTTCTATAGGATTCGGTTTTCAAATAATATTAGCTGAATCCTATAGAATTACAAGAATACTTTTTGGAGCTGAACATGATGTAAATAATTTATGCTGTTACTGTTCAAATTAAAATGTTCAAATGTTTGTTAAGCTTAAGGGACTTAACTACGGGGTCATCAGTCCCTAAACTTACAAACTACTTATGAACTACCTACAACTAAGGACGGCACAAATAACCATGCCCGAGGGGGGATTCGAACCCCCGACCGTAGTGGACGTGCAGACCGTGACTGAAGCGCCTTAGTCTCCTTTTTTTTTTTTTTTTTTTTTTTTTTTTTTTTTTTTTTTTTTTGTTCTATGGGTAGTTCTCTTAGTTGCGGTCGCTGATCGTTTGTGTTCGTTCATGTTCGGTGTGTTGTTGGCTCAGCTTTTTTATTGCAGAGGGCGTTGAGCCCTCTGACCGGGCGCGCTGAGCCACGGCGCCCGGCTTCTCCTCGGCCACCGCGGCCGGCTGCTGTTACTGCTCAGTGGTTGACAGGTTCTCGTATATACCCTTGGTCGCTTAGTAGTTACCAAACAGAATGCTCCACAAAACGGCAAAGAATTTTCCAACTCACTCAAACAGGGAATTAACTCGCACCAACTAAGAGTGCTTGTAAGCCGAAAATGACGGGAAAATACAAGGCACTACACCGCCTCATATTCAAACACAGGACAACGATGGTCTATCAATATCTACTTCGCGGATAT
Source organism: Locusta migratoria (assembly GCA_026315105.1). Lineage (NCBI taxonomy): Eukaryota > Metazoa > Arthropoda > Insecta > Orthoptera > Acrididae > Locusta > Locusta migratoria. The sequence goes on from CM048751.1 coordinate 196,065,377, forward strand.
GAGTTGAACATATACAGCTGTATTTAGACGAAGTGCTGGCTTCACTTTTTCGCGTGCAGGTTGTCTCCCTGTATTGTGCCCTCCTTCGTATGAACGCCGACGCTTCCATTCAACGATATGCAGCTAACTTCCGGTTTCGATGTGTCACGTGATACATTTGTACTCTTGCTCAATCCGATATCACTGCCAACTAGTGTTGCTTATCTTTACACACGATTTAGGAGACAATGTGAGCAGCACTCTTAGACTGTTATTATCAGTAGCAATAGACAAAGATGATACTGACTCTGAACTAATTTGTAATCAAAGTTACTATTGCAGATGCAAATAGACAATAATGAGCATCATTGGATAAAGTTAGAGACCATTTTGCGCCACTCTCAGACTAGTATATTCTGAACAAAGTTGTGACGGATGGAAAAGTTCTGCAATGGTTCGCCAGCCGTTTCGAAAGCTAAAACGAAAACAAAAGGGGCCCTCACTGCAAATTTAATTAAGAGACTCAAAGACCAATAAAAACTAAACGAAGCCAAAATGAGCGCAAGACGGGCCATTCCTGAGCGTTCAACGAATTCAAAAGTACGATGTGCAGTATCCGTATTACTGATGGAACCAGAGCAATGTCCATCCGGGCTTCAGACACGATTGTGACGACTACACGTGTCAAATGAAATACAAGAAATATATTCGCAATTTCGAATACGAATTAGCATCAGCTCTACAATTTAATGGTGCCATATAAAAACTTGTGCAGGATGGGGATTCTAACCCGAATTTCCCGGTTTTCGCGAGAGGTCGCATTAATCATTGTGCTATCTGCACTCGCCTGTGGGACCTACTCCAACTTGCAAATGCCCATGAGTGCTCCTACATTTCTCCGTGTAACAATTATCGCAAGCCTAGTTCTTACTCACTATAATGTATCTATCGAACCTGGAAGCGCTTCGTAGTTGCGTTATGTGCATGGGAACTAGATATATATCCTACAATCTTGCCTTTAATCTCTCTGCCCATAATGTCCGCCAAATATACGCACATTACTTAGTTTCCTCTGTGCCTTCTTGGGCCTCTTTGCACTAGCTAGCTGTAATCCGGCGTTGGTCTTGTACGAACATCATCATCATCATCATCGTATATATTATTTCTCGATGTACACTTTCAGCTTTTCGCGGCGTATTGTATAATCCAATAAATTTCGCTCATGCAGTCGCGCGAAATCAGTTTCTTCCAATATTTCGGCCGAGTAACTTCCGGTCATCTTCAGGGTGATAAAATGTTCAAATGTTTGTCAAGCTTAAGGAACTTAACTACGGAGTCATCAGTCCCTAAACTTACAAACTACTTAAGGGTATATTACACGGAGCGTATTTGGTCGCTAGTCGCTGGCGTCTGTTGTCGCTCGGCGTATGGGCGAATAGCGAATGAATACGCTGACGCAATGACACGCAGCAACTTCAGACGCTAGCGTCTCCGTGAAAACAATTGAAACACGACGTAGCATATGATACATTGTTTTGGAGGTTAGGTGATACAAAATAGTTCTGTTTCCCAAGGTGCGACATGGTCGCGAATTTATATCAGTGATCCATTTTGTAATTACTTTTAATGTCTTTTTTTACGTCGGTGATCACAAAATTTCGCGTAGTTTTGACGACCTGTTTCGGTCAGTGATGACCATTTTCAAGTCTACAGCAAGTCGGAAACAGGACAAATTTAGGATTAGACTACGGTACCTTATGTTGTTGTTATGGTCTCCAGTCCGGAGACTGGTTTGATGCAGCTCTCCACCCTACTCTATCCTAAGAAGCCTTTTCATCTCCTCATAAGAACGGCAACCCACATCCACTTGAATCTGCTTACTATACGCGAGCCGGCCGCGGTGGCCGATGGGACTGAGGCGCTTCAGTCACGGTCTGCACGGTCACTACGGTCGGGGGTTCGAATCCCCCCTCGGGCATGGATATTTGTGCCGTCCTTAGTTGTAGGTAGTTCATAAGTAGTTTGTAAGTTTAGGGACTGATGACCCCGTAGTTATGTCCCTTAAGCTTAACAAACATTTGAACATTTTTTTACTATACGCGTCTCTTGGGCTCTCTCTGCGATTTTTACCCCACACACTTCCCCTCCAATGCTAAATTTACGATTCCCCGATGTCGAAGAATGTGTCCTACCAAGCGATGCCTTCTTTTAGTCAAGGTATGCCAAAAATTCCTTTTCTCACCAATTCTGTTCAGTACCTCTTCATTAGTTATGCGATCTACACACCTAATCTTCAGCATTCTTCTGTAGCACCACATTTCAAAAGCCTCTATTCTCTTCCTCTCCGTACTGCTTATCGTCCATGTTTCACTTCTGTACAAGGCAACAGTCCACATAAATGCCTTCAGAAAAGACTTCCTTACACTTAAATTAATATTCGATGTTAGCAAATTTCTCTTTTTCAAAAATGCTTTTCTTCCCACTGCCATTCTGCATTTTATTTCCTTTGTACTGTGACCATCGCATGTTATTTTACTACCAAGTAACAAAACTCATCCACCACCTTCATTTTATCGTTACCTAATCTAATTCCTTCAGCATCGCCCCATTTTCTAAGACCGCATTCCATTATTTTTGTTTTGCTCTTGTTAATGTTCATTTTATACGCTCTCTTCAACACACTGTTCATTCCATTTAACTGCTCTTCCAGGTCCTTTGCTGTCTCTGACAGAATTACAATTTCATCAGCAAAACGCAATGTTTTTATTTCTTCCCCCTGAACTTTAATCCCTATTCCAAATCAATTTTTCCTTGCTTTCCTTCACCGCCTGCTCGATGTACAAATTGAATAACATCGGAGAAAGGCTACAACCTGTCTTACGCCCTTCCCAACTGAGGCTTCCCTTTCATGCCCTTCGAGTCTAATAACTGCGGTCTGGCTTTTGTACAAGTTGAAAATAACTCTCCTTTCCCTATATTTTACCCCTGCTGACTTCAGAATTTGAAAGAGTGTAATCCAGTCAACCTTGTCAAATGCTTTCTCCAAATCTACAAAAGCTAAAAATGTAGGTTTACCTTGCCTTTATCTTCTAAGATAAGACCTAAAGTGAGTACTGTCTCCCGGGTTCCTATGTTCCTCCTGAATCCAAACTGATCTTCCGCGAGGTCAGCTTCTACCAGCTTTTCCATTCTCCTGTAGATAATTCGTGTTAAAATTTTGCAACCATGACTTATCAAACTGATGGTTCTGTAACTTTCGCACCTGCCTGCGCCTGATTTCTTTGAAATGGGGATTATTACATTTTTCTTAAAGTCTGAGGGTATTTCGCCTGTCTCATACATCCTAAACACCAGTTCAAATAGTCTTGTCATGGCTGGCTTTCCCAGAGACTTTAGTAGCTCTGAGGGTATGTCATCTACTCCTGGGGCCTTGTTCCGACCTAGGTCTTTCAAGGCTCTGTCAAATTCATCTCTCAGTATAGTATCTCCTATTTCATCTTGATCTACTTCCTCTTCCCTCCCTACAACATCGTCTCTAAGTTCATTTCCTTTGTAGAGCTGCTCTATGTACTCTTTCCACCTTTTAGCTTTCCCTTCTTTGCTGAGAACTGGTTTCCCATCGGAGTTCTTGATATTCGTAGAGTTGCTTTTCTTGTCCCCAAATGTCTCTTTTATTTTCCTGTAGGCGGTATCTACTTTTCCCCTACGTAAATAAGGATATTAAAAGTTCCGTGTCCCACCAAACAAATTATCAAGTGGAATTGTAATCAAATTTCTGAAAATTATCGAAGTTTTCCAGTGTTATGGGACATTAAAAATAACAAAAAAAAAAAATGTTCAAATGTTTGTAGAACTTATGGGACTTAACTACGGGGTCATCAGTCCCTAAGCTTACAAACTACTTATCAACTAGCTAAGACTAAGGACGGCACAAATATCCATGCCCGAGGGGGGATTCGAATCTCCGACCGTAGTGGCCGTGCAGACCGTGACTGGAGCGCCTCAGTCCCATCGGCCACCGCGGCCGGCTTAAAAATAACGATTATTTAAATTTTATTCTTGGCGATATCGCCATCTTCATGGCGGTATTCTGTTTCCTTATTTTATCCTCTACCATTTACAGTAATCTATCAAAATTTTCTTATGTGATCTTCATTATATTTCTGTAGGCAGAAGGACCTTCACACGATAATTCACCCAAAAGATTTGCAGAAGCACCATATTTATCCCTCCTCGCAGTCCACCTTCTAATCCATTTTCTTTTATTCTTTTCTACCTTTCCGTTTTGCTTTTGGTTCATTAATTGTTCTTTTAAAACTGTTGCGAGAAACACAACGCCAGCATTTACAATTTCCTTCGCCATTTTGACTCGACTGGTGGCTACTTTAGACGCTCCCGTATATGACACGGGGCGACCAAAAACGCCAGCGACCAGCGTCTAAAGTAGCCCACCCTTCAACTTTAGGCTACGGCCACACTTGCGTTTTTTGAAGCTGGTCGCTCAACGTCAAAAGACGCCACAGTTATGGATATGTGACAAAAGCACCCAGTGACATTTGCACCCAACCCCAAATCTGCGACATTCGCACCCAGTCTGACCTGTTTACTACGTCACAACCTACCTGCAGCCCGTACCCTCCCTAAGCCGTCCCTGTTTTCGCGGTAATGCCACAGAGTAACATATATTTGTCTGTGGTAATGCCACGCCGCCCAGTCCTCGCTCACCGGAAACGCTCTCTCGACACAGTCTGCCTGCAGTCCCGAGGTCCTTGTCCACCTCAGCGGATGACTGCTAACTGTCAGTACGATTATGAAGATCGTAGTGTTCGGTTCGTGCAATTTGTGTATTTGTGCCAGCTGGGTACACATTTTCAGCTTTGCCCATTCGCAGTTGTCATATATTCTGTGAATATGTTAATATTTTTTTTTTTTTTTTTTTTTGGTAACGTAATCACTTTTTCGGAAATAAAACCCAAATATTTGTTTCTTCCTTTGTTTTCTAAACGTAACATCCTTTTCATATACAGTAAAAAGGCTTAGAACCAGAATTTAACGGTGTTGATAGCTTTCGACTTCTATCACCGATACATAGGCGATATATCGATGTTCAAACCATCGCTGTTAACATCGATGTTTTGTATTTTCCGCTTTCCCTACAAGCTTACTCCTATTTTTTCTCAGAATTGCGAAAATCATCCAGCACCTTACATTATCGAAGAATTTTTCCAGGTCACAAATCTTATTAATATGTCTTGGTTGTTCTTTAGGCTCGCTTCCATTATAAATTGCAGCAATGCTATTGCCGTGAAGTACGGCCTTGTGTCAATGCGACCTCACAGCCCTCGGCTCTTCTACCTGCCGAGCAGAGACCGGAGGGGAAGATTAGCCGGCCGTCCCTCGACCAGAACTGGGTGCTAATGTCACTGGGTGCTTTTGTCACTGGGTGCTTTTGTCCGGACACTCACAGTTATAGCACAGAGTAACATATATTAATACATTCATTTCTCAATGCTGCGATGTCAGCCATGCAGGTCTGAAACGCTACTGAGCCAAATGTGGCCACATTCACGTCTTTGGTCGGTAGGACGCCTGTAAGAAGCCGCTGTATATAAGCGGTCGAATGTGGCCACCACATGGCGCCTTTTAAAGCTGCTTTTTTAGACGCTGAGCGTCCAGCTTCAAAAAACTCAAGTGTGACCATAGCCTTAAGACGCTCGCGTTTCGGAGCAGCGACTTTGTTCGCTGTTCCTGTTTACATGGAGCGAATTTAGCAGCTGCGTCCAAATACGCCAGCGACTAGCGACCAAATTCGCTCCGTGTAATATACCCTTTATGAACTACCTTATTCTACACACGACACTAACATCCATGCCCGATGGGATTTTTTTTTTTTTTTTTTTTTTTTTTCAGGTAGATCTATGTCTTGCGGTCGTTGTTTCAGTTCGTTCTTGGTTGATCATTGAATATTTGGCTCAGCTTTTCTATTACAGAGGGCGTTCAGCCCCCTGACCGGGCAGTCCTGTGAAGTTGGCACCCCTTTTTTGGATAATATACATTTTTTCAGTGTTCTAGACAGATATGCAATAGTTCTGAAGTTCTCTGTACAAAATTTAAATAGTTCTGCAAAATTTCGCCGAAAAAATACGAAAAATTATCACAAAATTTAGTTTTTTCATAATATGTATTTGCCTACTAGCACAAACTTGGTTCTGATCACAGTTCTAAATAGCTCTCAAAGAGTTCTACAGGAAATCCAAATGACATTTTTCTGTGCAAATTATACTTTATGAGATAAATGCAGTAATGTGGAATTCATTTTCACGTTACTGTGAAATTGGTACCATTTTTTTCGAGAAATACACATTGTTTTTTGGGGTTCTGTGTACATATACTATAGTTCTAAAGTTCATGTGAATACTTCTATGTAATTTCCCGAAAAAAAAAATATGTTCACAATTTTGAATATCTGATAAGCTGTCTTATTTGTGACACTTATTCGAGAAATATACATTTTACTTAGGTCTTGACAGATATTCTATCTGCTGCATATTAAATTTGTTGTTTTTACGTCTGAGTAATTACTGCTTATCGTAAATAAGAACTATTGCACATCTCCCTAGAACTCTGGAAAAAAGTCTAATTTAAAAAAAAAAAAAAAAAAAAAAAAAAAAAAAAAAAAAAAGTGCAAATTCCACAGTAACATGTAAATGAATACTCCATTAATGTAATTATCTTATAAAGTATAATCTGCACAGAAAAATGCTATTAGGATTTCCTGTAGAACTCTTTGACAGCTATTTAGAACTGTGATCAGAACTATGTTTGCGCTAATAGGCAAATAATTATTTTGAAAAAAACTAAAATTTGTGGTAATTTCTACTATTTTTTTCGGCGAAATTTTGCAAAACTATTTAAATTTTGTACAGAGAACTCCAGAACTATTGCTAATCTGCCTAGAACTGAAAAAAAGTACATTTTTGAGAAAAGGGGGTGCGAACTTTACAGTAGCGTGTAAATGGATTCCCCATTATTGCAGATACCTCATAAAGTATAATCTGCACAGAAAAATGTCATTAGGATTTCCTGTAGAACTCTTTGAAAGCTATTTAGAACTGTGATCAGAACTATGTTTGTGCTAATAGGCAAATAATTATTTTGAAAAAACTAAAGTTTGTGGTAATTTTTACTATTTTTTCGGCGAAATTTTGTAGAACTATTTAAATTTTGAACAGAGAACTCCAGAACTATTCCATATCTGTCTAGAACTCTGAAAAATGCACATTTTTGAAAAAAGGGGAGCCAGCTTAACACGACTCTTGCGCAATTTTGTGTAGTTTATGTCCCTCATTTACGCAATTAGCTCATGAACTACTATCTGGGCAACATAATATCATTAGAATTTGCTGCAGAACTCTTTGAGAGCTATTTAGAGTTGTGATCAGAACTATGTTTACGCTTGTAGGCAAATAATTATTTGGAAAAAACTAAAATTTGTTATAATTTTTTCGCGAATTTGTGCAGAACTATTTAAATTTTGTACAGAGAACTCCTGAACTATTGCATATCTGCCTAGAACTCAGAAAAAAATGCACATTTTTGAGAAAAGGGGTGACAATTTCACAGTAGCGTGTAAATGGATTCCCCATTATTCTCATGAAGAATAATCTGCACAGAAAAATGTCATTAGGATTTCCTGTAGAACTCTTTGAGAGCTATTTAGAACTCTGATCAGAACTATGTTTGTACAATTAGGAAAAAAATTATTTTGAAAAAACTAAATTTTGTGGTAATTTTTCGTATTTGTTCGGCGAAATTTTGCAGAACTATTTAAATTTTGTACAGAGAACTTCAGAACTATTGCAGGACTTGACCGGGCGCATTGAGCCACGGCGCCCGGCGACCGCTCGGCCACCGCGGCCGTCTCTTCAGGGAGAGTCGCAAGACTGCCGACAAGGTGGCAGACACGGCAGCACAGAATAAGGAGTATACAGAAAGGAAACTCCCGCTGCAGGCTGTCGTCCAAAATTTAGTGCGCATGCGCGGAATCAGCCATCTTGAAAAGCAGTAAACGTGTGATCACTCCCTACTCTGTGGCATGGTAATGCGCCGTCTTTGTTTGTTAATTCTGTATTTTAACTGCCTGAATCGCATAAAAGTAAACAAGTATTTGGTACAGTGAAAAGAAAGAACTGTGTGTCAGTAGTTGGAGCTGTTCCGTTTTTATTATGAGCATCAATAAAAGAAAAGGCGGCCGATGGTGTTCAGCACATAATTGCCGCAATAATTCGAATACAAATACCCAAAAGATGCTGAGCAGTTAGTGAACGTCGCTATATGTGTAGTGAAAGTTAAATGTTATCAGTTTCGAATGAGAGTAATGTGTGCGTAATTATTAAAAGTAGCCTTGCTTCTTCTCTTGGCGATAACTCTCGCTGTTGCTGTTGCTGCAGCAGTTCAACAGCATCGAAATGTTGAAGTACATTTATATGTGTTTAACGTTGCAGGGAATAATATAAAATGAATGACAAAGAATAGTGCGTAAGTAGGCAGGTAAAATTTTAATTACGGCATTGGAGGCGTAGTGTGCTAATGTTGGCAACGAATGCTCTTCGGATACTCAAACAAATAGATTAAAGGGAATAATTATTTTATGCTGTTCCTGCTCTGTGGTTGACAGATTCCTCTATATGCCCTTCTCCGATCAGTAAATTAATGATACTCCTAAAGCAAATACAACTTTTATATATGCCCAGACGTCATTAGTTCTGTGTAATCACGTTGTACTGCTAAGTCTGACTCAATATTTTGTGCGAATTTATTCGTGTCAAATAAAACCTGGCAGTTGTAAAGTCACTTTCTTGTTTATAACTAATTTCCCACACAGCTCCACGTTATTTGGAACTTTTCTAGAGATAAGCATCAAATAAAACGATCATCGATTCCACTGTACATTTTCGTAGTTGTACGAAAATTTAGGCCTATTTTTTTTCGTTGGATTACAATTAGGTGCAAGAAGATGGCGCAAAATAGATGAAAGCCGTTTCCTTTCGTAAAAGTCGGAGAGATTAGCTGCAGTTCGTAAAAAGTACATTTCCAGCCAAAGTACTAAGTGGCTATAGTTCCGCGTTTACTGCTTTTCAATATGGCGTCGAGCGCAACGCTTGGTAACATACAGATCAAAGGCGCCGCCCCCAGCTTTCCCTTCTGTATGCTTCCTATTCTGTGACGGCAGCACGGCGTATGTGGGTCACACATGTTGTCGGCGGCAAAGAGTCAAGAATAAACGGAGGCGCCCTGACGCCACAGCTGTGAAGCCAAGGGTAGCCATCTTGATCCCACCAAAACACGGCTGTATTTACCTTGCTTGCGAATGCTTGTCGCTCGTGCTTGGAAGGATTCTGCACCGTTATGGTGACTTGTGTGATGTTTATGTGTACCAATCGTTCTGACTGTGACGCGAACTCTAAGGAAATACCATTTCATATGTAAATTGCCTTGCTAGTGTGTGATTTTACCACTTTTATTGTGATCGAACCTGTACAGCATTTTTCCTTGTAATGTAGCGTATTTTTGTATACATTGCTCCAAAGTTCGTTGGCCTGGTGTAGTCTCTGTTGCAAATTATAGTATTTATTTCTTTTTAACGCGTTTCGCGCTTTTGGCGCATCATCAGAACACTGTAACAGGGAAAATATACAAATGTCGGTTTCATGCTGCGGATCTATCCACTACAATATTAGGAAACAATGAATTGGGGGAGTGAACATACCTCCGAAACAGCTGGATGGCATTAGTTGGCGTAAAAGAACACGATGCTCAGCATTTTGGACTGGAAGTGCTGAGCATCGTGTGCTTTTCCGCCAACTAATGCCATCCAGCTGTTCCCGAGGTATGTTCACTTCCCCAATTCATTGTTTCCTAATATTCTAGTGGATAGATCCGCAGCATGAAACTAACATTTGTATATTTTCCCTGTTACAGTGTTCTGATGATGCGCCAAAAGCGCGAAACGCTTTAAAAAGAATTTTTTTTTCTCTTATGGGACTTAACTACAGGGTCATGAGTCCCTAAACTTACAAACTACTTACAAACTAGCTTATCCTAAGGACGGCACAAATATCCATGCCCGAGGGGGAGTTCGAACCCCCGACCGTAGTGGCCGTGCAGACCGTGACTGGAGCGCCTCAGTCCCCTCGGCCGCCGCGGCCGGCTAAAAAGAAAGAAATATTATAATTTGCAACAGAGACTACTTTTCAATTCAAATAGCGTATTTTTCTCTTATGACTTCCTATTTCCTAAAGATGAAAGTTATTTCCCCCACTTAATATACTATTTACGAATGAATAAGGAATAAAACATAAATTTGATTTTTATTAAGTCAATGATTTCGAAAGCAAAACCTAATTTCAATATTAATGAAACGTACTACACAAAGAAAAGATATCGCCACTGTGCTCGTAAATCTGGCGTTGGTTCAGTCACTCGAATTATTTTATCTGATGATCGTCAGATTAGCTAAAGAAAGAACCTACATTTGTGATTCGTAATATTGTAGTAACAACTATTTTTAAACAGAATAAACGCGATTTTTTTTTTCGTTTTTTGAGATTTTATTTTAAATAAAAACTTGAAACAACCAGTTTGAGGACGTTACATGCTTATATGATGCAATTAGCGACTGTAAATACAGAGACAGCTATAACACACTGTCAGTGGTTTGGTCGGAGTGTCGTGGGGGCCATGGCTTCAGAGCGTAATACGGCTGGGACACATAGGGCCACCTCCCTTTATTGTTACCTCCATGGAAAGAGATATGTTCGCTTACATGCGCGCGCCTCCTTAAAATGGAAATAAATAAGAATGGCTACCTGAAGTTTCTGGAGAGTTTGTGACAGTTGCACGGGTGACACTTGCCCGGAGACGAAAAGTGTTGACACTTGCCCAGAGCCCCGTACACTGCAGGTAGTGGACAGTGTGTTCCACGTGCAGTGATGTGACGTATTTGAACTAAAAGTATTTAAAATGAAAATACAATGTACGTATTTGTAATTTGTATCTGAAATACCTTTTCAGTGAAGGTACTTTGTATTTTGGGTCAAATACTTTTTGAAATGGATTTTGTATTTTTAAAGTGATTTTGAAAATACAAAATACTTCACAAAATTTTTATCTGCTGTCAGAGCTTTTATTGTGTACCAAGTTCTGTTATATCCACCAAATATTGTAAGTACAACATCCGAATATCAGTAACTATACTTAAATAACGCATCAGAACTGTTCAAAACCTAAAATACTAAGAAATGTAAATATCAAATATTGTAAAACATAATCATGTATATATTACAGGCCACTGATGATGCCTTCCAAATAAAGGCGAAATGCATATGACAATAAAACATTTTATTAAATCAGTTGCATAGATGGATAACCGCAATACCTACGCTATAATAACCAATATCAATCGTTGAAAACGAATCATTTAAATCTCTTATTGAAAGTGCGCAACATTTATCAAGACCTCCAAAAATTATGTGTCGTCGAACTTGTGAAAATAGAATTACCGAAAAATTTAAGAAATCAAAGGAAATTACTAAGGCAGCCTTCAAGACTGCTGATTTTGTGTGTACTACCGCTGACATTTGGTCATCATCCAGAAGAAGCTATCTAGGAGCTACAGTTCATTGGACTGATAGCAATAACCTTACAAGACAAAGTGCTGCACTTGCTTGTAGAAGGTGTAAAGGCTCACACACTTATGACAAAGTTGCTGAGCTTGTATCTGATATACATTCAGAATATGATCTTAAATTGTCAAAAATTGTAAAAACTGTTACTGATAATGGATGAAATATGGTTAAGGCATTTGCAGAATTTATAGAAGTGAACAGAGTTCAGATAGCTCTGTAGGTAATGAAGATGATGATGACGACTTGCTCCCAGCAGTTTTTCCAGAGGCATCTGGTGATCTTGATGAGTTCCTTCTTCCTTGTCATGAGAGATGTGCAACTCGCACACTGCATTTGATTGCTACGAAAGATATGGATCAAGCTACAAGACAAAATAACCCTTACAAAAAATTGCATGATGCAGCCTTAGCTAAATGCCAAGCAGTTTGGAATCTGTGTTCTAGGTCTCCAAAAGCATGTGAAACATATCTGGAATCTACAGGAAAATCAATTACCATTCCATGTCCAACAAGATGGAATTCGTACTACGACTGTCTCCAAGATCTTCTGATAGTACAACAAAATTTAAATGGTGCATTAAGAAAATTAGACTTGCCATCATTAAAAGATAATGAAATAGACTATCTTACAGAGTATGTAAGCTGCTTGAAACCTATAGCGGAAGCTACGAGAAGCTTAGAAGGAAACATTTTATGGATGTCTGTTGCCTGAATTAATGAGGATACGACTGCCAATCCAAAATACTGCAGAGCCTTGATTGATGTGCTAGAAGAAAGTCTAAACAAGCGTTTCCATCGATTATATTTGGAAGAGACTACTGCAAAGGATGCTGTGTTGGCAGCTGTATCACACCCATTTTTCAAGCTTAAATGGATACCTAAAGCTAAACACGATTATGTTAAAGACATATTAGCTGAAGAAGTACGTAAAATAAAAAATAAGGACAATAAAAAGGCAGAACAACAAAGTGTCACTGGAAATAAACGAGAGGAAAATGAGTACTATATGTTTGAGGAAGATTCTGATTCCTCAGCAACAAGTGACACAACAAACACTTCCACGGAATTAGAGACACTGCAGTTTTTGAAAGATGGCCACAGTAATTTGGAATCGTTAAATAAGTACCCAACAGCAAAGAAAATTTTCATAAAGTACAATACTTGTTTACCAAGCTCTGCTCCAGTAGAAAGTCTTTTTCCTTTTGCGGAAATGACCATCAGACCTCACAGAAGAAAAATTAATGATGAATTTTTTGAAAAACTAGATATTCTGAAGTAAAAAAAAATGATTATGGGATTGTATTTTTTTAAAGTATTTTGAAGGAAGTATTTGGAAAATACGTATTTTGTATCAAATGCCTAATTATAAATGTATTTTGTATTTCAATACATAAATTGATAAAGTATTTGGATTTTGTAGTTAAATACTTTTTAAAAAGTATTTTTCACATCTCCATCCACAAGTAGGGTACACCGGCCTGTCCGTCGCAGGTAGCTTTCGGCTCGCTCGCCGTCTGAGTTCTGAGAGCTCGTGATAAAATGAAAAGGTCTGACGTTACGTAGCACAGCGCGGCTGACTGGAAGTGCAGTAGAAGTGCAAACAATGTGCTGTTTTCAGAGGTACGATCATAATTAGGTTCAGCGTAGACTTATAAACTAACGTAAAGTACATACGGCAAAGTGTTTAAGGGGAGATTCCACCCAAAAATTTAACTTTTCTTCTACTTTAGCGAGAGCAACAAAATTTTAAAATTGTATGCATTATTTAAAGATGTAGCAATACACAATGTTTGTTTTAATAGTATTCTAGATAGCCAACTTTTGGTCCTTTCAAATGATTTTGTAGGTACCTTCATAAGAGACAAATCAACAGTTCCGTGCATTCATTTTACGAGATGTATTGATTATGTTTTCAGTGTTTATTTCAAATTTCAACCTTAAATTTTCTTCAATTATTGGTACTTAAATATGATCATAAAATAAACAAGTTACATATTCGATAATATTAATGCATAGAAGTATGTAAACACATCAAGACTACTTCCTGCAAAAATTTCATTCAGGTTTATTAATACCAAAGATAAAAAAAGTTTTCATTGAGTTACACAAATAAGCTTCCGATAAAATGGATAAAAAAGTTTTCATCGAGTTACAAAAATAAACTTCCGATATAATAGAGTTTAAAATTGTTACTATAAGACATAAACCCGTTAATATTTACTCTTTCCCCTTCTTGCTTACATGAGGCTACTTCTCATAATTTCGATAGCAGGGTCGCCTTTTTCTTGAATTTTATGAATAAAAATCTACTCAGAGATTTGTTGAGGGGAAGCAGTCATATGAATATCTGATTGTAAGCCTCTGCCTATTTCCTTAGAATTCTTTGGTTGTACTGAACATAAGTTCAGTGTATTCTCTGATTTCTACTTACACAGTCAACAGGCAAAGTAACTAATATTCAAATACTGGCTGCCAATTCAAATGTTGAAATGTTTGTAAAGTTATGGATCTAGCTGCAGTGGTCATCGGTCCCTAAATTTACAAATTGCATTAAACTAACTTATTCTAAGAACAACACACATTACACACACACACACACACAAACACACACACACACACACACACACACACACACATGCCCGAGGAGGACTAAAACGGTTCTATTTGATGGTCACAGAAATCAGAAATTATCTTTAGCATCTTTCAGTGTGCCACAACCCCTTTCACAGTCAGTATTGGAAACGTTTCTTAGACAAAATTGTATTTAGAATATCGTTTTGCGATTTAAACACTCGAAATATGTGAAATAGTCTATTTTTTTTTTTTTTTCTTTAGCTGAAGCTTTAAGGTGGAGTCTTCCGGTAAAATGCAGAGTAACTGTTTTAAAAGGGATGAAAGTAGCACGATGGTAGGGTTCGAAACATCAACATATAAGTGCAGGCTGCCTAATATGTTTATTCTATGCTTATGCTCTAAATAATATGCTTTTAAAACGTATGACTAAAGAAAGTCATTCTATTTTAGCATAGATATAAAAGTCTCAATAAATTACCAATCATTTCCACTAAGAAAATACATTTTTAATTACAGGAAGAACAACGAATTAATCTATAGTTAGATCAAGTTACTATGCTTCTAGCAAAAGGGTGTGATTTTCTTTTATGTTGACAGAGTGGAAACTTGGCGTCTACAGCTAAAACCTATACACCTACAGCCTGAAGTTTGCATTATGAGTTTCATAGCAACGTTAATCTCTTTCCGAAATATAAATGCAACTACGATTATGTCGATGTTTAGACTATATAAATTTGCCAAATTAAATTTTCTCGTAAAACAGCAATAAGGCTGTAACAGTCATAAAAATTACCATGTTTTGTACTTGGCTGCCACCCGATCGTTGCAGCGTTTTTGCCTTACGAGGGTACTCTTTCGTCGAAGGCCACTTGAAACACGTAGTGTTAAAGTGATCTTCCGACCTCCTTTGAAAACTGTAACCCTACTCGTTTCTGTGAAGGATAATTTTTTACTTCGCAAGGCAGGTGTATATCAGATTCCCCGTGAAAATTCTTCTATGGGTCAGATAACTCGCACCGTTCGCGAAAGTTGCATTGAACATCGAAGATAACACACGTTTGTTACAACCAGACAAGTCAGCTGTGGCACAACATTGTATCAGTACAGGTCACTCTTATGGACTACACTCTGCAGTGACGTGAGAATTTTAACAGCGACCTATTCCTTCTGGGATTGCATTTTTAAGGAAGCAATAGAAATTAGATTGGTAGAAAACTTAACAGTTAGAAACAATGGTCATCATTTAGATGATCTTTCACTGAGTGTAATAGCATACAAGATTTAGACAAAATTTCTAGTTGGTGCGAAGAATGGGATCTATCTCTCGATGTTGGAAAATGTAAGGTGAAGCGCATGAATAGGAAAAACAATCCCATAATGTTCGAATACGGTATTTGTAGTAAGCTTGTTGATGTTGCGTCGTTCAAATAAAAAAAAATGTTCAAATGTTTGTTAAGCTTATGGGACTTAACTACGGGGTCATCAGTCCCTAAACTTACAAACTACTTATGAACTACTTACGAACTAGGACGGCACAAATATCCATGCCCGAGGAGGGATTCGAACCCCCGACCGTAGTGGCCGTGCAGACCGTGACTGGAGCGATTCAGTCCCCTCGGCCACCGCGGCCGGCTCGTTCAAATATCTAGGCGTAATATTGCAGAGCGATATGAAATGGAACGAACAAGTAAGGACAGTTGGGAGTAAGGCGGACAGCCGACTTCGGATTATTGGGAGAATTTTCTGAAGATGACCTCATCTGTAAAGGAGACCGCGTATAAAACGCTTTTACTACCACGTCTTCAGTATTGCTCAAGTATTTGGGACCCGCAACAGATCAGTTTAAAGGAAGACATAGAGGCAGTTCAGAGGCGAGCAGCTAGGTTTGTTACTGGTAGGTTCGACCAATGCGCGAGTGTCACGGAAATGCTCCGACAAATTAATTGGGGATCGTTGGAGGAAAGACGACGTTGTTTTCGTGAAATTCTGTTCAGCAAATTTAGAGGGCCTGAATTTGAAGGTGAGAGTAGGACGATCTTGCTGCCGCCTACTTACATTTCGCGTAGTGATCACAAAGACAAGATAAGAGAAATTAGGGCTCGTACGGAGGCATATAGGCATTCTGTTTTTCCTCGTTCTGTTTGGGAGTGGAGTAGGAAAGGAAATGCCTAGTAGTAGTACAGTGTACCCTCCACCACGCACTTTACGGTGGATTGCGGAGCATGTATGTAGATGTAGATGTAGATAAGGAATGGAACCCGACAATAAATGTAATGAAATTGCAGAAACATCGTCACAGTGCTGCTGCCACCGAACGTACATAGGCGAATCGAATAGCTGATTGCTTCCACCACGGTGGCGCGCGCTTGTAGGTGTACATACCTGTTTGCTGCCACCAACATTTGTGAGCCGCAAGCACAGTGCCGCCGCGCTGGGTCATATGAGGCCGCGTCTGGCACCTTGTCGGTGATGCACCCCGCGTGGTAGTAAGCACCACCGTTACGTTGCCTAATTGTAACAGTCTGCTTCCAGGCTTGTCGTCGTCGTCGTTCCCGCTGCCGGGGAGCCTCCAGCCCGCCGCCCGCCGGACCTGCTGCCGCCGTTCCTGCTGCTGCTGCCAACTGCTGCCGTCCGTACGCTCTGCTGCTGTAGACGTCGCCGCCCCCAGCCCTGCCCGAAAGCCCTGCCGCCCGCCGGACCGGATCGCCGCCCCAGTTTCGTCACTAGTTGTGGCAAGGCTCGGCACACCTCCATCGTCGCCGTACGAGCCGCCCCGATCCCCGAGGCCCCTGCCTTCCGGATCGTCGTGCCCCATCCCGAGACTGATCGGCCTACGTCCCCTGGTCGCCTCCACCGCCGATGCCCCAGCTGTTGGTGATCTCCCCCCCCCCCCCCCGCCCCCGGTGGCATGAGGTTCACCACCGGCTCCCGCCGACAGCTGCGGTCGATGCCCTCATCTTTCTCTTGGACTGTCCAACCGTTTTTCTTATCTTTCTACTTTCCCCACTGTCACGCTATATCCCTCTCATGGCCAATGTCCCCACCACCATTTTATACACGACCCCTACCATTGCCTCCACCATCACCACATGGAGCACCATCCCCTCCCAAGACATCCCCCTCTCTGTTCTCCTCTCCACCACTGCCGCTTCCCAAGTCTCCCCTCCTCCCCTTTCCACTGCCTACCTTCCACTCACCTCTCCTACTGACTTCCCACCCATCTGCTTCACTCGCATTACCAACGCCAAGCCACTGTGGCTGACTCTCGACAGTCGCCACATCAGCACGCCACACCAGGGCCCCCGCCCCCTGTCACATCACCGTCGACCCCATCCCATTCTTCTCCACCTCCACAGATGCCTGCAAAACTGTCGAAAGCAGAAGCATGGATCCCAAGCCTGCTGCCTAAAAGAAGGCTCCTCCTTCCCCTCCTCCTCCTTCACCCCAACTCGTCGCCATGGAGACTGCACCCATCTCTCCCCAAGCACAGCCAGACCTCTATACCTACCTCCTCTCCTGCCAGAACCCTGATCCCTCGACAACCAGTCCCTCTCCCTTGAACTCCGAAAATACTTCCCAGCTGGTCCCAACGCCCAGGTCATTCCTGGAGGGACTCTCACCTCAGTAAATCATCCAGCACCACCTTCCACAGTGATATGCTCCAGTGCCTCCCCGCCATCCACCTCAGCCCTAATGCTATCCTTACTCCCTACTACAATCCTTACTCCCTACTACACCTCTTCCTCTTTCCCTCAACCCTTCCCTCTCTGCCACCCACCCACCTTCACTGCCAGGATAACCAAACTCAGCCCAGAAATCACAGAAGAGGAGGTGTTGTGCCAACTCAACTACCACCCCAATATATCCATCTGGTCCGCCAAGCGGATCCACAACACCACTGGTCCTACATACCTGATGCGGATCTTTAATGAGTTCACATCGTCCATCGATCGGCTCCTCCTTGAGGGGGCGCTCATCTATGAAGGCTACCACACGGTGGAACCTTCCTGCTCCCCACCCCAATCCTACCACTGTGCTAGGTGCCTCGTCTACAACGTCCACCTGACACAGCACTGCCACAATCCTTCTACCTGTCCCCATTGCAAGTCCGCTCACCTCCACAAGCACTGCCCGAACCTCGCCTCCCATCCTATATGCAAATCCTGTGGCGGCCCTCATCATACCTATTCATATAAGTGCAAATACGTCCCCATTCCCACCAATCCAGAACTCACCAAATCCATCTGTCCCGTCTATCGTTCCTTGCACCCCTCTCATCGTCTAGGACGTCATCCTCTTTGTGACCACCATCCACCAAAACATCCATCCCTTCCAGCATCCACATACCCTCCATCAGATTGCCCTCACCACCCGTTCCGTATTTCAAATGAAGACCTTTGCCACCTTTTACAGAGCTCGTTCACTCCGACTTTGCATTATGCTGACAGATTACCCTCGTTTAAGCACACCCTTTCTTTCCCGTCTACCCTTCCTCCCACCCCCACTTCCCTGTATATTCCTATGGCATGCCCTTCCTATACCTTCCTTTATCACAATGTACGCTCCCTCCCTGCTAACAAACATCTTTTCATGCATTCTGCCTCCCTCCACCACGTGAATGCCTTCCTACTCAATGAAACGTTCCTTTAACCCCATCGTTCTATCAGAACCGCTCCCTACCTCAACCACTGCACAGATGGCCCCCATAACCTCGCCCGAGGCAGAGAGGTGGTAGGCCACCTCCGCCATCACCCCGTCTGGCTCCAACTTCTTCTAAATGATCCCACCAAACAACTGAACGTGAGTCTTTTTCTCCCATCCCTTACAGTCACTCTTGCCACTATCTATATCCGCAGTACCGCTCCCCTTTCTCTCCTACATCGACCAATCCTTTAAAGCCTATGTGATTGCTGGAAACATTAACCTTTCTTCCCGTCCACCTGCTGAACTCCGGCGGTGGCGTCAGTTCGCCACTACCTCGCTCCGGGGCGATATCGTTCCCCTTCTCCAACACATCCGCCCCGAAAGCAACACCACACCCGACGCCATACTGGCGTCTTTCAATCTCCTTGGGCACATCATGGTGGAAGTCCTTCACCATATATGTAGCGACCATGCCCATGTCCCACTCACCCTTGACCACTGCCCTAACGATGATGCCAGTAAAGCAGAACACATAGCCTCCTACGTCTCTGAAGACTTTTCCGTTCCCGATAAACGTAACTTTTACTTTTGCTTTTTAGGTATGATCTGCATCGAGAAAACACAATTTTTGTCTTTTTTTTCCAAACATGTTTCGCTGGCGTTGCAGCATCATCAGTGGGATATTTATTTTATACTGTCTGTCAAATGAACAATTAAATGATTGTTACTTTTATGTACATTAAGTGTAGCATCTACAGATAATTGTGAAACCAATATAAATCGCTTCTTATTTTTATAGGTACACTAGACCTACCTTAATACCACATGTCATTGTATTTGTGGTTCTTTATCCCACAAAACATATCTGTATATTTTTTGACAGTTTGTCATCTGCAAGCCAGACCGTGTTTTACTATTCTCTCTTCCCTGATGTCCACGAACAAACCAACACCTCCTCCCTCCGCCACTCGCCCCCGGCTTCCAGTACTTGGACCACATCCCTCCCTCATAATTGCCTATCACCGCACACGAGATGATTGAAACTCTTCGCACCAAACCCAACACCGCCCGCAGTCACGACCGGTTGATCTACCAACACCTCTGGACCTGCCCCCCATCCTTCCATTGAGTCCTCACATCCCTTTACATCATCCTTTTCACCAGCTTTTACCCCAACCTGTGGAAAACTCCCATTCTCATGTTCCCCAAGCCCAACAAGCCCCCATCTCAGAACGTCTCCTACCGTCCCAACAGTCTCACCAACCAACGTGTAAGGAGGTAAGGAATTTGAAGAGATTAAGACGGAAGAGGTCTTGCTGGCGTACGGTGCAGAGATGAGGGATTCAGGTTAGGAAGCGATCAAGGTTTAGGCCGAGTTATTTGAGAGTGGGGGTGTGGAAGATGGGATGGTTATGGAGGGTAATGTAGAAATCAGGGAGGCGGAAGGATGTGGTTGTACGACCTATGATGATTCCCTGGGACTTGTCGAGATAGATGGAAAGGAGCCACCGGTTGCACTGTACGGCGAACTCAGTGAGGTGGGACTGAAGCAAAATCTGAGAGAAGGCAAGGGAGAGGGCAATGGCGAGGAAAGCGGTGACGTCAGCACATTGTAGGAGATGGACAGGACGCTGGGGTTGGGGCATATCTGTGGAGAAGATGAGATAAAGGATAGGAGAGAGGATGGAGCCTTGAGGCACCTCGTTGGAGAGATAGAACAAACAGGAGTTGGAGTTGCAGATACTGACATAGGAGGGGCGGTGGGTGACGAAAGAGGCGATGAGGCGGACATAATTAATAGGAAGGGCATAGAATGTTTTTTGAAAAAAATGTTCAAATGTTTGTTAAGCTTATGGGGCTTAACTACGGGGTCATCAGTCCCTAAACTTACAAACTACTTATGAACTACTTACGAACTAGGACGGCACAAATATCCATGCCCGAGGGGGGATTCGAACCCCCTACCGTAGTGTTTTTTTTTTTTTGTTATTTTTTTTTTTTTTTTTTTTTTTTTTTTTTTTTTTTTTTTTTTTTTTTTTTGAGACTGGACTTCATCCGTCTCTGTAATCGCTCCCTATCGCGTGTAGCTGCATTTCAATTCGCATCCTTATGTAATTCTAAACATTTCTATGGGTTGCATGCCGTAGTTTCTATTTTTCCGACTTTGTAATTATTTCACGTTTCCGGTTTTTGAGACTGGACTTCTTCCGTCTCTGTGAACGCTCCCAATCGCATGTTGCTGCATTTCAGTAGCTTCCTTATGAAATTCTACGCAGTTCTAGGAGTTGCATGCCGTAGTTAATTTTCTTTATTTTTCGGAAATTGAATTTATACATTTTCATCGGTTTTCGGAACCCGTGGGCCCGAACTCCGACTTCAGGGGTTTGCCACTTTTCATAAAACCAGCGCCTAGATAGTTTACTCTGAAATTGCAAATTAAGAGTTCGCCTTGATTTTGTGTAATGAATCCGATTTTTAACCACTTCAACTTCAGTGGAGTGCGATCATGTAACGTAGCCGTGTGTCGCTGTTAGCGTGTTTACTCGCGGTCCAATCTAAATGCAACTTAACGTTGCTAAACTCACGCACCATCTCAAATCAGGCACGACAGATCAGAGCCATCTTCGAGGTTTTATTGTATATTGTGTGATGTGGTACCTCCAGGTTTGCTGAATTTCGCCTACAATAGCGGCGGATTCTGCCTCGCTTCAGCACGCTGATTATGGTGAGTTTCGCTGTTGCATTGCGTTTGTGTGAGCGAGTGAGTGTTGTTGTAAATCCTCCCCCCCCCCCCCCCGGTAGCGTTAAGTTCTGTGTAATTTATGTTAAATTCAATGCTGGGCATCGTCAGTATTAGATAATGTAAATGGAATGCATTTTATTGTATTAACAAAATTGGTTTCGCATTTTGCTTGCCTTCGAACTGAATAGACAAGTTTAGTTCGGTATAATTTTGACTTGCCTATAAATTGTAGTTTTCGAGCAGCTTCCCCCTTTTGTTTATATTGCTTTTCACCAGTGATGAGAACAAGCTCAGATGCAATTTTTTATAAGTTCTGTTGCGCCCTAAATGTTTTTCTTAGCCACCTTTATGAAATAACTTAAATTGTGGTGGCCTGTTTATTAATGCCTGTGTGTAATTTCGTGTGAGCTGCTACGTATATTGGCCACTGTATCGTTAACTTCCTGTTATTAGAGTAGTTTGAACCAAGTCAGTTCTCAATGTGGGCCAGGGAACAAGGTTTTTCAGCAGGGAGTAGTTCACACGGACCTTGTGCTAATTTTACTGGTAAAATTAAGCTTTTTTATAACAGTAAACTCTTATCTGGGTATATCCTATCAAAATTAAGCTTTTATTTCGCACAGTGGCCCACTTTTAACTGTCAGTTCTTCAACAAAGCTGAATCTACCAAGTGCACGTTTCAGGATCTTTAGGAAACTTATAAAGGGTCTTTTAGTTTTAGTTTTCACAGACTGCAATAGCACAATTCGGTATTATTAATGGCAATTAGAACGAAGAAACGCGATAGAAGGCAAAAATAAACAGTAACAACACATAAAACAAGTAGAAGAGCGCGCGAACTCTACGGAACTTCTCGACGGTGAGGTAATGCGCAAAGCGCAGAAAAATCTGTTAGACGCAAGTACGCTGGACTCGCATTCCGAAGGACGGCAGTTCAAAGCCGCTTCCGAACATCCAGATTTACATTTTGCGTGATTTCCCTAAATCACTCCAGGCAAACGACGGGATGGTTCCTTTCAAAGGACATGACTTTCTCGCCCTTCCTTAACAAATGCAGTCCGAGCTTGCACTTCGTCTCTAATGACCACGCTGTTGATGAGACGTTAATTACTGTTGTATCGAGCAACATACTTTTTAAGAATGTACTGATGGGTAAGTATGGTCTGCAGTGGTTTTAGAAAACTCGAAGAGTTACTAAGACACTTTCAATCAAGTGTATTACCAAGACATTGGCCACCTTGCAATCACCAGTAAAACTTAAATTTTATGTATTGTTGTTGACTTTTCGTTGCAATATACAGAACCATTTATTAGAGTCGAAGGGCAAGAAAGGGACGCAGAGACTGGGAAGGGAGTAAGACAGGGTTGTAGCCTTTCCCCGGGGTTGTTTAATCTGTATATTGAGCAAGCAGTGAAGGAATTCAAGGAGAAATTTGGAGAGGGAATTAAAGTTCAGGGAGAAGGAATAAAAACTTTGCGGTTTGCCGATGACATAGTAATTTTGTCACAGACTGCAAAAGATCTGGAAGAGCAACTGAATGGTATAGAGAGTGTCTTGAAAGGGAGATATAAGATGAACATTAACAAGAGTAAAACGAGGGTAATGGAATGTAATCTCAGAAAATTGGGTGATGCTGAAGGAATTAGATTAGGTAACGAGACAATGAAAGTGGTAGATGAGCAAAATAACTTCTGATGGCCGAAGCAGGGAAGATATAAAATGCAGAATGGGCTAGCGTAGAAAAGCGTTTCTAAAGAAGCGAAACTTGTTAACATCCAATATTAATTTAAATGTTAGGAAGTCCTTTCTGAAAGCATTTGTCTGGAGTGTAGCATTGTATAGGAGCGAAACGTGGACAATAAGGAGTTCAGACAAAAAGATGATAGAAGCTTTTGAAATGTGGTGCTACAGACGAATGATGAAAATTAGATGGGTAGATCACGTAACTAATGAGGAGGTACTTAACCGAATTTGGGAGAAAAGAAGTTTCTGGCATATCCTGACAGAAAAGGGATAGTTTGGTTGGACACATTCTGAGACAAAAAATGTTCAAATGTTTGTTAAGCTTAAGGGGTCATCAGTCCCTAAACTTACAAACTACTTATGAACTAGGACGGCACAAATATCCATGCCCGAGGGGGGATTCGAACCTCCGACCGTAGTGGCCGTGCAGACCGTGACTGAAGCGCCTCAGTCCCCTCGGCCACCGCGGCCGGCATTCTGAGACATCAAAGAATTGTGAACTTAGCTTCAGAAGGAAGTGTGTGGGGTAAAAATCGTAGAGGGAGACCGAGGGACGAAAATTGTAAGCAGATTCAAAAGGATGTAGGTTGCCGAACGTATTCTCAGATTAAGAGGCTTGCACAGGACAGGGTAACGTGGAGAGCTGGTTCAAACCAGTCTGCAGACAGAAGACCACAACAACATACATTTTTCAAGAGAATTGATGTGTAAATACAGTCTTCAATCCAAAAATATTAAATTTGGGAGTCATTCTGAAGGTCGCTTTTATCACCCAGATTCTTAAATTCAAGAGTAAAGTTTAACTAAAATCTGATAGAAGACTTACTAAGAAACAAGAAATATTTTTTGAGACTTTGAAAATATAATGTGCCTGACGACATTACCATACTATCAGAAGATGGGTATGAAGTCTTCCCCAAGGTTAAGGCTGCGTCTGAAGTGAGCGACGGAAGCGGCCGAAATCGCACGACTGCTTCAGGCGCAAAACATGGGCACGGGTACACACGCAAGTGTCCTTGGCGTGCGGCGCGCACGTAACGTCACTTGATCAAGAGAGTAGTCTTGTGTAATTCACGAACGAACTAGTTCGGAAGAGCGCTCCCACAGGTGAATTACGCGAACTAGTTCCCAGGTCCCTCGCCTCTTAGTTCGTTCGCTCCTTTTCCGAAGACTGACGGGAAACAGCGAGAGGACGCGAGAGCGCGCAGAATCATGTAATTCCCTTCTGCCATTTACCGTCATTTTATTCAACAAAATAAAAGCTTTTAGCAAATTTGATAGCAAATGATGCTTCAATGCTCTAATAAATAAATAACTGGTTTGTTTGCCTATTTCATGTCTAATTACCCAAAATTATGGGTAATAGCACACGCTTGGGCAACACAGATCGTTATAATAAACAGCTACCATAACAGAAGAAAGAGCGGTTACAGCAGTGGTAGCAAAAGACAAAAAGAGCTAACGAGTAACGATCTGTGTCGGTAATGGGAGCTGACAAACTAAGAAGAGCGACCTACTTCGTGACGGAGCTGCGAACTAAAATGAGAGCTACCGGTCACGAACTAAAATATGCGCTACCGTTCGCGAACTATTATGCCAAACGTATCCCGCTCCTTAGTTCGTTGGATCCCTTTTCCGAAGACTAACGGGCAATAACGAGAGGGCGCGCTGCAGACTTAATAATCACGTGCTTGCCTTCTGCCGACGAGTGTCATTTCGAGGTGAGCGTCTGCCACTTTGAGTTACATAGCCCAGTGCTACAATACTTCCGCTTTAAAGTATTCCGCTCTGCAGTATCTGATTAATAAATTCCATAATGCCAAGATCTAAAGATAACTCAAAATTTAAACGCGAGAAATTATCCCCAACTGTGTTCTTTGCTCTGCGTGATATCGTTAGCGGCTCACGCAACAAGCAGCTAGGTGGGGGAACTTCTCCCTCCACCTGCATGCGCAGACCACACCGCTCAGCCGTCACTGGGAGCGGACGAACTAAAAGAGCGGACTAGTTCGCGACAGAGCTGCGTACTAAAGTGAGCGCTGCCGGCGCAAGACTACAAGAGGCCTGACTCACCGCGATCGTCAGCTGGCTGGCTGGCCACTGGGGCACAGCCAGTGATCTCAATGTTTTTTGAGATCACCGAACACAGCCCACAGTTAAAAGCTGTACTACACGATACACCTAAGGCGTATACACCAGGGAGGTCAGAAGTCTTTCTCCGGGGGTCGCAGGAGGATGTACTTGCACCATAAAATAACTGGAGATTAAATAATACAAAAATGTATGCTTAACTCAAAATTACGGACTTTCTTAAATAGATCACAGATTATTACTAAAATTTTCCGGGCTATTATGCCCTGGTCTAACGGCTTTATTATTCAAACCCAACGTTTCGTCCTCATCTGTGGAGGACATTTTCAAGGGGGATCGTGGCACTTTTGTACGTCCGATGCACACCCTGGCTCATTAATGACTGCAGCTATTTTCCGTTTACGAGGGCTCGCGCGCAGAGCTGTGGCGTCAGGTCTTTTGGATATGCGCGCGCAATTCATCGCTGCCGATTGCCGTTGTCCGTTGTTAATATCTTACCATGGTGGAAGACTGTTACATTTCTTCTTCAACACCGGAATCCACATTTCATTTACTTTTACGTCCTTCTCCGTGCTATTGAAATTATTGGAGTGTTTTACAATTTCTATAGCCTCTTTGTACACTCTTTCGTGATATCCATTTGTGTCTGCTAAAACCTGAGTCTTATAAAATTGAATAAGGTGGTCCCCTGGTTGAAAAACATGATCAGCAACAGCTGATCTGTCAATGTGATTGATGTTATTGAGCTGTCAATCTGATTGACAGATAATATCAAGCGATCACATGATTCCAGGCAATGACAATCGGCAACCTTTCAGCGGCGAAGTCAACGTGGGCCTTTACTACTGGTGGTACCTACCGAACGCTCACAATGTCCACAAACGCGCCAAGGTACTGCAGGGTCTTCACAATTTATTTATTAACTATTTTCATCGATCCACCTAAAAAATGGGGAGTGTCGGGCTACGTTCTACAACAGCATCACACTGGAAACAGGAGGATGTGAACTACCGGCAGCGAATTAAGAAAGAGACTGAGTGATGGGAAGTAACAATCAAAAGAAACAGGTAACAGAACGAAATTGCAGACATCTTACACAGCGTGAAAATCACCGCAGCCAACAAAGAAAATCCAGTAACACCCTCATCTGAACCAAGTTTTTTTGATTTCAAAGATTTGTTTTTCCGAAAAGTCGAACATACACTGAAGAACCAAAGAACTGGTATACTTAGAATCCAGAGCTGCGGTCGGCAACGCCGAAGTAGGACAACAGGTTCTAACGACCACACCTCTTCTGGAACGTGGATTTAACTGTTGAAATAAAGTTTCCTAAAGACCGTATACATGTTTCATTTCAACAGTCAGATTTACAGCAATCCACTGCACTTTAGATGGGGACGATCAAACATAAATATTTTACTTATCTTGATTCTTGAAGACGGACATTTGCGTTGTTGATGCTCAGCATTCAGCTAAATAGTAGAATATATTTCAGGAGATTCAATTAAATAATCACAGACATTCTTGATGATTGTTCCATTGTGATGGAAACAAATTTATTTAGTTGTGCAACATTATAATGTTCAAAACATCCAGCAGCAGATAACAGAGATGTTTACAGGTTTGAAACTATGTACAGAGTGACAAAACATGGCATCCACTCAAACCTTTTCTGCGTAACCGCGTAATAAGACTAATGACAATGTTCTTCAGTTATCAAATAAATAATACAATACTTGAAATATGCCAAAATACACAAATTAAAATATTCCTTTTAGGCTCCAACTACTTATCTCAATGTGTGTGTGTGTTTTATGAAATTTGTATTTGATAGTGTACGCAAATTAAAAGTAGTGTTTTCAGTAGTGTTAAATTGGCGCAAGTTATTTACATTATTTGTGTTTTAGAAGTGCACACATATCTGTTTTGACAATATTGTGTAGGTGTACTATTAATGAGACACGTCATTTTAATGTATCTCAATTTGTGGTCTATTTTTTTTTTTTTTTTATAAATGTGGACTTGTATAAAGTCGTAGTAGTTTTGTCTATTTCGAAGATAGTTTCTTAGTACCAAACGGATTATTGATTTTAGTGTGTGAAAAATGATCAGTATTTAATTTAGGATCCACTGTTATAAAACATGGTCTGCCCTAATTTATTTAAACAAAAGATAAATATGTAGTCATGTTGTGCAGTAGTTCTAACATGTAGTAGTGCTGGTTTTATACAAATTAGTATCTTTATAGACTCGGCATATTCCGTAACTAAGTGTAATGCATTTTTAGTGTTTGTAGTTATTATTCACGAAAGTATCAAAATTGAAAATTACATACAAACGACAGTCGAAGTTATGTTTATATCAACATACTATTTCTTAAACGAGTTTTACTAATAGTGTTAATAGTATGTTAAACTGAACGCGAAAATGTGATATTTTACATCTCCGATGATAAACTTTTATTTAGGTGTCCAATATTTTGTGTTTGTGATGTTGGCAATGGATTTGTAGGGAACTCGCAACATAACAAAACGTTACAAGGTGTCTGCCACAAGCGTTATATCGGTTACTGCTGCAACAATAACAGTTAATAAGATTTAAGTGAGTTTGAAAGTGCTGATATAGTCGGCACACGAGAGGTAGCGATGAGATGGGGATGTTTTCCGTACGACCATTCCACAGGTACACCACGAACTTCGGAAATCTCGTGAAACATCAAATCTCCGACATCAACGTGAGCGATAAAAAAAAAAAATAAAATAAAATAAAATAAAAAAAAAAAAAAAACTGCCGGAATGGGACCAAAGACAGTAGAGAAGAATCGTTTAAGGTGACAGGAGTGCAGCCCTTCCGGAAATTGCTGCGGTTTCAATGCTGAGCCCTCAACAAGTGTCAGCGTGTGAACCATGTAATATTTCTGGCTTAGAGCCAAGATCGGAGTATAGCTTCAGTGCAGCCGGTTAGGACCAGTAGGCGACAGATGGTAAAAGCTGGTGAGAACCACGACAGGTGGTATAATAGGTCGGGTTCTCATGGGAAAGACGACTGGCAAGTCTCCCCGAACTCTAGGGAAGTCCCCGAGCGGCAGGCACTGGACGCCGATTGGCCGTAGTACTGGCGGTCACGCGCCAAAACGCAATCATATTTTTGGTTAACACTTAATAAAGTATTTATTTATTCAATGTCAAACTCAATTTAGAAATACCCCTCAAAGCCAAGCTATGCCCTGAGTAGCTAAAAAATGTTAACTTCTGTGAAGTTTGGAAAGTAGGAGGCGAGGTACTGGCGGAAGTAAAGTTGTGAGGCGGCATCGTGAGTCGTGTCGGGGTAGCTCATTGGTAGAGCGCTTGCCCGCGAAAGGCAAAGGTCCCAGGTTCGAGTCCCGGTTCCGGCACACAATTTTAATCTGCCAGGAAGTTTCAATGTGTGTCAAGTTGATGTTATTATGCTGTTTGCTGGTTTTCTGCTTTCTTTAAATAAGTCGGCTGGCATTCCGAACTACCACAGTTTTATTCAGCAATTAGATCAGTTCCTGCCAATAGCTTAATAATTTCAGTCTCTTCAAGAACTCCGACCTGGGCGCTATCATCTGCGTGGGGACATCTATAGAAGACGTCAGGTTGGTGAACTTTAGAATTTCTTCTCTTCACACAGTGCAGTGGGGAGTTACTACAACCCTCGCGTACACTGTCATTGCGGTACAAACGCAAACTGTTGTGCGTCATCCATGGCAACATGGAGGAGGAAAGAAAATGCTATAGGACCGGTTAACATACCCCCTGTAGACATTCGTTTTCCTTTGTAACCATTCAACTAAACATCACCGATATAAGATTTCGGCGCCAAAGGCCTACTGCTCACTGTGCAACAGAAAGCTTGACGGCACCCCTAGGCCCGTCAGCACCGACATTCGACTGTCGATGACTGAAAACAAGTTACCTTATCTGACGAGTCTCGTTAACAATTTTATCGACCGGATAGACGTGTACGGGTATGGAGACAACCTCGTGAATCCATGGGGACTGCGTGTTAAAGGGGACTGTTGAAATTGGTGGAGGCTTTTTAATCCACGCGGGAATGGCCGTTCGATCTGGGGCTCCAAGTTACGTACGGCTAGGCCACTCGGACAGGAGGTTCGAGTCCTTTCTCAGGCACGGGTGGAAGTGTTGTCGTTAGTATAAGTAGTTTGTTAAGTCTGGAAACGCTATACGTGTAGGTACGACTCTGATGTGTACGTACGCACCCCGGCTGATCACCTGCATCCATTAACGTGCATTCCGCATTCCGACGAACTTAGGCAATTCTAGCAAGGGTGTGCGACATCCCACACGTCCAGAGTTGCTTCAGAGTGGTTCCAGGAACAGAGTTTAAACACCTCCACTGACCATCAAACTCCCCAGACATGAATAGTATCCAGCATAATTGGGATGCCTTTGAACGTGCTGTTCAAAAGAGATCTCCCCCTCCCGCTCTAACGGATTGATGGACAGTCCTGCGGACTGCATGGCATCAGTTCCCTCCAGCACTACTTCAGGCATCAGTCGAGTCCAGTTCCCTCCAGCACTACTTCAGGCGTCAGTCGAGTCCACGACATGTCTTCTTGAGGCACTTCTGCTCGCTAGGACCCTACATGTATTAGGCAGGTGTTCAAAATGTTCAATCGATTATCACACTAATGGATCAGACTGCATGGTCATCAGTCCCTAGACTTTAAAACTACTGAAACTAGCTTACACTAAGGACAACACACACACCCATGCCCGAGGGAGAGCTCGAACCTCCGGCGGGAACGGCCGCGCAGTCCGTAGCATGACGCCTTAGCCCACACGGTCTTTTCGCGCGGCTTACTCACTGTTCATTTTACGTAGTTCAATGTTTCTGGCCACTTGACACAATTACAACAGTGTTACGAAATGGTGGTTGACATTAAGTGAGCCGCGGCGGATTAGCCGCGCGTGCTGGAGCGCCGTGTTGCGGTGCGCGCGACCGACCGCCGTCGGGGGTTCGAATCCCCCCTCGGACATGGATGTTTGTGTCGTCTTTAGTATAAGGTAGTTCACAAGTAGTTTGTAAGTTTAGGGACTGATGACCCAGCAGTTAAGTCCCTTAAGCTTTACAAACATTTGAACATTCACTGGAGGTGACAACATAATCTCCTCAAATAACCTAGTGATACACGCAGCTTCGTAGCCTAGTACTGGTTGTGAAGTAATAAATTATTTCCTAACGCCAGTATCGGCACGCGACGTTCCTCCTTTCGTGTTTGCGCAGTGATTACACAACTGCCGCATTTTTATGTAAGCGCGATTCTCCTCAAACCACTCAATTTGAAGCGCGGTTATTTGGTAGCGGAGGAAAAATGAAAATAATTAAAATTCAGCATCCTGAATTGTCCCCGTCGCTAATGATGGACAGAGCCATACCGTACCCACATGGTTGGCTTCCAGAACTCTAAGTGTGGAGAGGGACTGCAAACAAGATCAACAAAGAGACCTAGGGAGCGCGCACTGAGTAGGGAAACCGCGAAAAATAAACATGTAAATGACTAGAAGGGGAGTTAAACTGAGGTCACCATGCAATAGGGGGACCAAATTATTTTCGGAGAAAACAGGAACACTTTTAGCCATGTGCCAATGGACACATCATTCCAAATGTACCAGTTTTAATTTTTAATATTTATGTCTTGATACATTTTATTAGCCCTATTATTACATTTCCACCCCCATGAACCACAGACATTGCCGAGGTGGGGTGGCTTGCGTGCCTCAACGATGCAGATAGCCGTACCGTAGGTGCAACCACAGCGGAGGGGTATCTGTGGAGAGGCCAGACAAACGTGTGGTTCCTGAAGAGGGGCAGCAGCCTTTTCAGTAGTTACAGGGGCAACAGTCTGGATGATTGACTGAGCTGGCCTTGTAACATCAGCTAATGTGGCTTTGCCACACAGCTACTGCGAACGGCTGAAAGCAAGGGGAAACTACAGCCGTTACTTTTCCCGAGGACATGCAGCTCTACGGTATGAACATATGATGATGGCATCCTCTCGGGTAAAATATTCCGGAGGTAAAATAGTCCCTCATTCGGATCTCCGGGCGGGGACTACTCAGGAGGATGTTGTCATCAGGAAAGACAATACTGACATTCTACGGATCGGAGCGTGGAATGTTAGATCCCTTAATCGGGTAGGAAAATTAGAAAATTTAAAAACGGAAATGGATAGGTTGAAGTTAGATATAGTGGGGATTAGTGAAGTTCGGTGGCAGGATGAACAGGATTTCTGGTCAGATGAGTACAGGATTATAAATACAAAATCAGTTGGGGGTATCACAGGAGTAGGACTGATAATGAATAAGAAAATAGGAATGCGGGTAAACTACTATGAGCAGCACAGTGATCGCATTATCATTGTCAAGATAGATTCGAAGCCAACACCAACAACAGTAGTACAGGTTTATATGCCAACTAGCTCTGCCGATGATGAGGAGATCGAAGAAATATATGAGGAGCTAGAGGAAATTATTCAGACAGTTAAGGGAGAGGAAAACTTAATTGTTATGGGAGACTGGAATTCGGTAGTAGGAAAAGGAAGAGAAGGAAAAATAGTAGGTGAATATGGACTGGGCAGGAGGAATGAAAGAGGAAGTCGCCTGGTAGAATTTTGCACGGAACATGAATTAATCGTAACAATCACATGGTTTAAGAATCACAAAAGAAGGTTGTATACGTGGAAGAGACCAGGAGACACAGGAAGGTATCAGATAGATTTTATAATGGTAAGACATAGATTCCGGAACCAGGTCCTAAACTGCAAGACATACCCAGGGGCAGATATAGACTCTGACCATTACTTGTTAGTCATGAACTGCAGGCTGAAACTGAAAAAACTGCAGAAAGGTAGGAAAATAAGGAGATGGGACTTAGATAAATTGAAGGAAAGTGAAGTTCTGGGGAATTTCAGAGGGAGATTTAGGCAACAATTGACAGAAACAGGGGGAAATAAAACAGTAGAAGAGGAATGGGTAGCATTGAGAGACGAAATAGTGAGGGCAGCAGAGGACAAAATAGGTAGGAAGGCAAGACCAACAAAAAATCCTTGGATATCACAGGAAATACTAAATTTAATAGATGAAAGGAGAAAATATAAAAATGCAGTAAATGAAACACGCAAAATGGAGTACAGACGACTAAGAAATGAGATTGACAGGAAGTGCAAAATGGCTAAGCAGGAGTGGCTAGAAGCCAAATGCAAATCCGTAGAAGAATGTATAAGAAGGGGAAAAGTAGATACCGCCCACAGGAAAATAAAGGAGACGTTTGGGGACAGGAAGGGCAGCTCTACGAATATCAAGAACTTGGATGGGAAACCAGTTCTCAGCAAAGAAGGGAAAGCTGAAAGGTGGAAAGAGTACATAGAGCAGCTCTACAAAGGAAATGAACTTAGAGACGATGTTGTAGGAAGGGAAGAGGAAGTAGATGAAGATGAAATAGGAGATACTATACTGAGAGATGAATTTGACAGAGCCTTGAAAGACCTAGGTCGGAACAAGGCCCCAGGAGTAGATGACATACCCGCAGAGCTATTAAAGTCTCTGGGAAAGTCAGCCATGACAAGACTATTTGAACCGGTGGGTAGGATGTATGAGACAGGCGAAATACCGTCAGACTTTAAGAAAAATGTAATAATCCCCATTCCAAAGAAATCAGGCGCAGACAGGTGTGAAAATTACAGAACCATCACTTTGATAAGTCATGGTTGCACAATTTTAACATAAATTATCTACAGGAGAATGGAAAAGCTGGTAGAAGCTGACCTCGGGGAAGATCAGTTTGGATTCAGGAGGAACGTAGGAACCCGGGAGGCAATACTCACTTTACGTCTTATCTTAGAAGACAGATTAAGGAAAGGCAAACCTACATTTTTAGCTTTTGTAGATTTGTAGAAAGCTTTTGACAATGTTGACTGGAATACACTCTTTCAAATTCTGAAGTCAGCAGGGGTAAAATATAGGGAAAGGAGAGTTATTTACAACTTGTACAAAAGCCAGGCTGCAGTTATTAGACTCGAAGGGCATGAAAGGGAAGCATCAGTTGGGAAGGGAGTAAGACAGGGTTGTAGCCTTTCTCCGATGTTATTCAATTTGTACATCGAGCTAGCGGTGAAGGAAAGCCAGGAAAAATTTGGAATAGGGATTAAAGTTCAGGGGAAAGAAATAAAAACATTGCGTTTTGCTGATGACATTGTAATTCTATCAGAGACAGCAAAGGACCTGGTAGAATGGAATGGACAGTGTGTTGAAGAGAGCGTATAAAATGAACATTAACAAGAGCAAAACAAAAATAATGGAATGCGGTCTTAGAAAATCAGGCGATGCTGAAGGAATTAGATTAGGTAACGAAACAATGAAGGTGGTAGATGAGTTTTGTTACTTGGGTAGTAAAATAACATGCGATGGTCGTAGTACAGAGGATACAAAATGCAGAATGGCAATGGGAAGAAAGGCATTTTTGTAAAAGAGAAATTTGCTAACATCGAATATTAATTTAAGTGTAAGGAAGTCTTTTCTGAAGGCATTTGTGTGGAGTGTTGCTTTGTACGGGAGTGAAACATGGACGATAAGCAGTGCGGACAGGAAGAGAATAGAGGCTTTTGAAATGTGGTGTTACAGAAGAATGCTGAAGATTAGGTGGGTAGATCGCATAACTAATGAAGAGGTACTGAACCGAATTGGTGAGAAAAGGAATTTTTGGCACACCCTGACTAAAAGAAGGGATCGCTTGGTAGGACACATTCTTAGACATCGGGGAATCGTAAATTTAGCATTGGAGGGAAGTGTGTGGGGTAAAAATCGCAGAGGCAGACCAAGATACACATATAGTAAGCAGATTCAAATAGATGTGGGTTGCCGTTCTTATGAGGAGATGAAAAGGCTTGCTCAGGATAGAGCAGGGTGGAGAGCTGCATCAAACCAGTCTCCGGACTGAAGACCATAACAACAACATTATTACATTTAATAGATGATAAAAAATACTCTCATTTATATGTACACTAGCTTACGCCCACTGCTTCGCATGCATAGGCTGGTTGGTCTGCACCAGTTGTTTCTCCTTCTTAATATAAATTTTCATAGAAAATAGCTTAAGTATTATGATAATGAAATGTGTGATACTACTTGTAGCCGTGGCAGAATGGCCGTGCGTATTGAGGCGCCATACTGCGGTGCACGCTGCTGTTCGCTGTTGGGAGTTCGATTCGCCCCTCGGCCATGGGTGTTTGTGTTTTCCTAAGCATAAGTTAGTCTAAGTTAGTTTAATTAGTTTGTAATGCTTAGGAACTGATGATCCCGTACTTAAGTCTCTTAAGATTTACAAACATTTGAACAGTTGATATTACTACTTGTAACCACCTGTGGCACCCCAAATTGTGTCTTTTTAAATTCCAAATGTCATTTTTTGTAATTCTGGGTTGAAATTTGGCTTTAGTAGCAATGTATTTTCAAAAAATGTTTCATCCCCTATTTCACCTCCTAAATGGTTAATTTTCTGAAAATACCGAAACACGTATCTTTTTACTACTGACCAAGAAAGCCGACCGCGGTAGCCGAGGGGACTTAGGCGCTTCACTCACGGTCTGCACGGCCACTACGGTCGGGGGTTCGAATCCCCCCTCGGGCATGGATATTTGTGCCGTCCTAGTTCGTAAGTAGTTCATAAGTAGTTTGTAAGTTTAGGGACTGATGATCCCGTAGTTAAGTCCCATAAGATTTACAAACATTTGATTTGATTTTGACCAAGAAAACGTATACCGGTACCAATCGCTGTGGTTGTAGTCTTGAAAAACATCACCCAAAGGCATTTGATTGATGATATGCATACCATTTATAACTTGCCACTATGATGTTGGTTCATCTGAAACATCTTACCATGCCTGGCCAATTAAGATTTGATAATGACTCTTAAACGAGACGAGACTAGTCATCAATATAAAATCAATACGCGATCTATGAAAAATAAAGATCTCATAAAGGGATTCATAACCATTAAATTTCGGAGTGACTGTTCAACCTGGTTCCCGATAGAATTCACTGCGTCGCTTTTATAGCCAGCAGCTCAAAATCACAAATTTTCCTCGTAAATGAAAGACAGTGATACAGACAAAAGTGTTTCTTCTGTCTTATTAGCTACTGCACACACAGCAGAAAATATCTTAAAACAGTAATGTAAGAAAATTTAATAAAGACGTTTGTACTCATTTAAATGTATTCCCTAGCATTCCTAAAACAAGGAATCACAGAGCAGTAAACACAGAATTTATTTTAGAATATAAAGGTTGATTATTTGAAGTTTCTACAGATATATGTTTCAGAGAAATGGAAAGCACACAAAAAGGAAGGACAGTGCCAAGCAAATAGTGCACAAAGTGCACCAAGAATATGCATCATATTCCTAACCACAGCTGAGCTCTCTATGCGTTGACTATGACAATTCAAGGACGGGTTTTCTTAACCCCTACAAATTTCGGATGAGATGGATAGACCCGTCATACTGTACGTCTCCTAGATCATCTTCTACGGTCTCGCGGCTAAACTAAATAATCGTATGTATGGTGTTATAATGCCTAGAACGCTTGAAAGAGGCACTATTTAAGTGCAGATGGCCTTCTACATGCCATCTGCCCCCCCCCCCCCCCCAGTTAGATTCAATGAAGTTGCGGGCGTTGGGGAAGTGGATAATCAGGGCATTACTGTGGCAATGGGTGATGTGCGGGAGTGTGTGTTGGGCAGGACGCTTGTCTATTCCGTGTCGTTGTGCCAAACCAACACCCAGGAGTGGCGTTAGTGGTTAGCACAACTGCCCAATGAGCACGAGATTCGACTTCAAATACCCAGGCACGTATTTTCATGTCGCATTTGATCATTCAACGCGTTATGATAGTTTGCGTCGAATCATTTCAGTGTCAGTCCTTAGACGTATAAACTGAGGTTGAGGTAATGGTGTTTAGGACAGCGAGGAAATTTTGCATGTCCCTGTCGGAGGTTCGAGCCCTCCACCGTATAGGGCCGTGTGTTGTTCTGAGCATAAGTTAGTTTGTAAGTCTAGGGCCCGATTTCATCTGCAGTTTGGTCCCTTGGCTTTACAATCATTTGATATTGGACGTACCACAGGAAACTACTATAAATAGCGGGTGATCAAAAAGTCAGTATAAATTTGAAAACTTAATACATCCCGGAATAATGTAGATAGAGAGATAAAAAATTGCTTGGAATGACATTGAGTTTACTGGAACCCAAAATAAATTAAAATAAAAGTTCAAAAAATTTCATCTGATCAGAAAAGCAATAATTAGCATAACAAATTAAGACAAAGCAAAGATGATGTTCTTTACAGGAAATGCTCAATATGTTCACCATCATTCCTCAAAAATAGTCGAGGAATAAAGTTGTGAAGAGCACTGTAAAGCATGTCCGGAGTTATGGTGAGCCATTGGCGTCGGATGTTGTCTTTGCCACTTCAGGTAACCCCAAAGCCAATAATCGCACGGACTTATGTCTGGGGACCTTGGAGGCCAAGCATGACGAAAGTGGCGGCTGAGTACGCGATCATCACCAAACTACGCGCGCAAGAGATCTTTCACGCGTCTATCAATATGGGGTGGACCGCCGTCCTGCATATACAACGTACGTTCCAGCAGGTGTTTATCAGCCAGGCTGGGGATGATGCGATTCTGTAACATATCGACGTACCTCTCACAGTAGCAGTTACAAAACCAGAATCACGCAGTTCGTCGAAGAAGAAAGGTCCGATAACGGTAGATATGGTTCTAATAAAACCCCATGTCATTCCAAGCATGTGTGTCAATTTTTACCTCTCTATCTACGTTATTCCGTGATTTATTAAGTTTTCAAATTTATACTAACTTTTTTATCACCCGGTATATAAAATCAAATCAAGTGAAAGATGGAACAAAGAACACTCGACACTACAGTAGAATTGTATCATTAACTGGCTGCAGGGAAACAGTACCTGCACCTCACACTAAGAGGAGTAGGAATGCACAAATGGTAAAAATACTCAAGTTATCGACGCCACAACTCGACGTACTGCACTGTAATGACTCAAAGAATCGCACTGACGTGTTTTACGGCCCACTTTAGATTTGTAGTTTTATAAGTTTTTGCAAACATTTTGGAACAAAATAATAATCTAAATAATAAAAAACTAATTAATAAGATTGGGTGAAATCCTTTTTTGGCTGAAACCCTATCAGGAAAAAATTTATGTAGTGGCTTATTCCGAACCACCGCCCTTAAGTGTCATAGTCCAACACCTTGACCACTACGCTACGTTTTTTTTTTTTTTTTTTTTTTTTTTTTTTTTTTTTTTTTTTTTGTCGTCTGGTAGATCTATGGTTCGCGGTAGTTCGTTTAGTTTGTTCGTAGTTGTTCGTTGCAGGGTTGGCTCAGCTTTTTTATTACAGAGGGCGTTTAGCCCTCTGACCGGGCGCGCTGAGCCACGGCGCCCGGCATATATGACATCAACTGCGATTGGGCAAAGCTGAAAATGTATACCCAGCCGGGATGCGAACCCGGGTCTCCTGCTTTCCAGGCAGTTGCGCTGACCTCTACACCACTGGGGACACGTTATGAATCGAAAGATGAGTCCTTTAATCTCATATTATTCATGGCCTTTGTAAACTGATGCTAATATGGCATTTGTAGACACGAAGAACGATGTGTTTTTGTTAATTCTTCAGTGCGCCATTGCTTTTAAATGACGACGTGTAAGTTACAATAAGAAAATCATCAAATACGCAACGCAAGATGGCGTATTCCAGAGAGAGTTTTGGGCGAGAAATGTCACGTAACATCTTCGAACGCCTGGTTTTCGTTAATTCAATGAAGGGTGTCAAATCTCAGTTATTTTTGCAAATATGTCTCAAACGATACGAGGTATGAAAAAAATGTAGAGACTTTCCTCCTCTACCAATTAGGTTATTCAATTTCGTTTGCAATTACAATTATATTACAAACGGATTTTTTTGGTATTAGTACCGTATTTTTTGTCCGGAAAATTTGAAAAAGGGAGGTCTGTAAAATTTGGTGCTGATCGGTTGGAAAACAGGGAACACGTTACGGACAGACAGACGGACAGACAAACATCCCAAAATCGCCGTTATTTTTGCAAATATCTTTGGAACGCTAGGAGATATGAAAAAAAAAAAAAAAAAGAGAGAGAGAGAGCAAAGTTGTAGAGAATTTTCTCCTCTACAAATTCGGTTATTCAATTTTCGTGTCAGATGAATAGTTAAGCCGTTATTTTCCATTTAAATTTCGAGCTGTCAAAAGACGATCGCAAAGGCCCACTTTTAGTGTTACTACCGTAACCTAAAGTGGGCCAAAACCATCTGGGTCTTCCAATGATGAATACACTAGACGGCTGTCACATGATGTATTCCATAGGGCAGGATGAGGAACCAGAGCACTCTGGGAACAATAACAGAACGACCGCGCCACGACCAGACGCCGGCTATGGTCACAGCGAACTCCCCATGGTAACTTGCATCGGCCCGCGTGGAATGGTTGTCAATACGGCCGCCGGGAGCTACGTGCCCTCGCCGGTGGTGACTCTACTAAACTAGCAAGCCGCCGCCTCCTCGCCGTTGCAGACCCACTCGCTGTTTGTTTGCTGACCAGAACCAGCACCCCCTTTAAAAGAAAGCCTGCGCACGACGCCACAACATGGCGGCGGCGAGAGTTTTAGAGTCCTCTGGAAGATTGTAAACATTAGCAGTGCACGCTGTTTATAGTGCATTCTTTCGTTCAGGAGTGTATTTATTACGTAAATTGGTGTTGCGTTTGGTTCAAAATGTTCAAATGTTTGTAAATCCTATGAGACTTAACTACGGGGTCATCAGTCCCTAAACTTACAAACTACTTATGAACTACTTACGAACTAGGACGGCACAAATATCCATGCCCGACCGTAGTGGCCGTGCCGACCGTGACTGAAGCGCCTCAGTCCCCTCGGCCACCGCGGCCGGCTGCGTATGGTGTGATCGCTATGTTAGACGATTTGTGTGTGTGAGAACAACGTATGATCTTTTTTTACTGAAAAAATGCCGTTTCGCTGTTCTGTGCCGAAATGTAGAGGAAATTACGACTGTGGCCCAAAAGTTACCGTCTTTAAATGTCCGGAGAAGAATAAGCTAACGGGAGTGGTTACGTAAAAAAAAAAAAAAAAAAAAAAAAAAAAAAAAAAAAAAAAAAATGAATCGCAATATCCAGCGGTAAACACTCATGACTTAAAATTCTTCTATAAGGTTAAACAAAAACAAAAACGAAATCTTACTCATTAACTTGAAGAAGGAGCCAAGTTATCCTGAGAATTCTTGATATCCATTTCTTCTTCTCCGGACGTTTAAAGACGGTAACTTTTGGGACACAGTCGTAATTTCCTCTACATTTCGGTACAGAACAGCGAAACGGCGTTTTGTCAGTAAAAAGGAGATCACATGTTGTTCTCACACACACAAATCGTCCTGCGTAGCGACCACACCGTACGCAACACCAATTTATGTAATAAATACACTCCTGAACGAAAGAATGCACTATAAACAGCGTACACTGCTAATGTTAACAATGTTCCAGAGGACTCTAAGCCTCTCACCGCCGCCATGTTTTGACGTCTTGCGCAGGCTTTCTTCTATAGGGGGTGCTGCCAGAACTGCCCACTCCGCACGTCAAGTCACTGAGGCTTGCGCGTGGGGCCCAAGCCCCCACAATGGCGTAAGCGGCCGACTGCGAACAGCGGACAAATTGAAGAGCGCCTCCGCGGCCACTGTGGTGGAAAACTTCCGCGCGAACTTTAAATGTGCGTTAAGATTCTCTTGATTAGAGAGAGTATTCATTTAAGTGACGAAAACTATCTCTAATTGAAATATATAACTACAAAACAGCTTCAGACTCCTTGAATATACAGCAACTATCGGTTGTGTGTAAATTTATTATTACACATACAGTGTAGAAATTGATCAACAGCGTTTCCTCTTCCTAACGAAACCGAACTATAACATGTAGTTTTTTTTGCGTTCCAAGTGCAGCATATGAACGGAATTTATCGTCAATCACAATTTTTTGGCACTTTCTCAGTATATTCTACGATTGTGAAACTTTTGTACAAACATTAATTTCGGAAGAGTTTCACACTTTACGTCTTTGCTTTAATGCTGTATTCTCCAATATTTAGATATTTCA
This sequence comes from Locusta migratoria, assembly GCA_026315105.1. NCBI lineage: Eukaryota > Metazoa > Arthropoda > Insecta > Orthoptera > Acrididae > Locusta > Locusta migratoria. The sequence goes on from CM048751.1 coordinate 196,106,089, forward strand.
TAGCATCAAAAAATCAAACAGGGCTGACTGAAACAGCTAATGTTAAAAATCGTTTGTGAAAGTGAAATATCCCATCAGATACGTAACTGAAAAATAGCTTCTTACGTTGTGAATACAACAATCAGCCACTACCAAATTCTTTTAAGAACACGAAGTATGCCATAACTTTTTCTTAACTAAGGTATCTAACATTAGCATTATGGTATCTAGCAAGAAAATTAGCATTTTTAATGCTGTAAGCCAAATATCTTATAGCAGAGTAAACTGGTCAAAAGTCAGCAACTATCATCACAGGGTTGAACTTCACAATGTGCATCCACTGTGGCTATGTGCCATTCATATATGGAACTATACACAAGTCTGCAAACCCCTTCCAGTTGTTATACCTATATGTAAAGCAGATTACCTTTAAATTTTGCGTTACAAGTTGCTAATATTAATTTCATAAACAAAAATTCGAACTGCAGTGAGGCAACTAATTTCGTGACCCCAATAGTTTTTACACAATCATAAAATGAAACTTTTTGAACTTCCTGTCCACCAGTACTGCCTAAAGTAGCTCCTTTTTAAGAGCTACCAGTATTATAAAAGCCTGTTATTTATTTCATTCTAACCTATATTGTCTTGACTAAGAGTCTGTTAAGCAAGAGTAACTATCTATGAACACAAGTAGTAGGACATTATCGTAATATAGAAATCCAAGTTTGCTGCTAACAATATTTATTAAGCTTGTCCAAATTTACTCCACTACAAGCTTGTTTCGGCTTATGCTATTTTCAAGTGGACGTTTGAGTTGGATTGACGTCCATAAAGCATATTAGAGTTAGTGTCTTTTTGTGACAAGATGGTATAGTCACGTTTTATCTCGTTAATTTTTTTAACTTGACAGATATAGACACAGTTTACTCTGTTGATGCTTTATGTTTTTTATGCCGCGGGCCCAGTAGAAAAGAAACAAGTAGTAGGGATACTTGTATTCCTGAAAAATATAAATGGGAAGACAGTATTTGATCTTTTTATTCCTTTCAAATGTTTGTAAAGTTTGTTTGTAGAGTCTATGGGACTTAACTACGGGGTCATCAGTCCCTAAACTTACAAACTACTTATGAACTACTTACAACTAAGGACGGCACAAATATCCATGCCCGAGGGGGGATTCGAACCCCCGACCGTAGTGGCCGTGCAGACCGTGACTGGAGCGCCTCAGTCCCCTCGGCCACCGCGGCCGCCTTTTATTCCTTTCTTAAATTGATTTATGCATTTAAACGCTGAGAAGATCTTCACCATCGTGCTTCATGTACACTGCAATAGTCAAACTATACAGACGTGGCTATCAATTGTGTATGTATCCCGCAATAGCTATTTAATACACGATTTACCTGCTAATAACACTCTTATTTACCTGACGCTTGCCACTAACATGGTGGACGGGTGAAGGTTGAAATTATCCCGCGACAGCAGCGCCGTCAGGGAGTCTAGTTATTTTTACAGCGTCTTTGGTGGGGCCCCAGATATACACGGCGACCGCAGCCACTCGCGCCGTTCGCGAGACAAATGACAAGCGAAACCAGGCACGCCGCGACACTTTGTGGTGTAGTCTACGTACCTTGGCGGTGCAGTAAGAAGGAATCTCGATATGTGCGCCATGGGTAACTGACAGACTTGAAAGATATTCTACTTTTTATACCTACAGTCCTGGAAAATGAAAAAAGAACAGCACGAATCCGTCAACCCAGCAGAGTGAAATTTTATTGACACATTCTTGAGGATGTATACAACACACGATCACGCAGTCAGAACCATACGCACGTGAGTATAGTCACTAGAGCGTGCACAATGTCGACGCCAGTATCGTGTATATCCTCCTTTTGCAGCAATGCAGGGTGTAACTATCTCATGAAGACGACTGTAGAGGTGCCAAATGAAGTCTTACGGTATGGCCTGACATGCAATTTCCCATCGGATGCCTCGGTTGGACCAGATCTCCTGCCGGACGTGCAGACCGCGCCAAGATGACATTTCATCTGGCCCCAGACGTTCCCATTGGGGGACATGTCTGGGCATAATGATAGGCAGTTGACATACACCTAGAAGAGCACGTTGGGTTGTATGGGATATGTGTGGACGTGCATTGTCCTGTTGGAAAAGCATATCGCCTTGTTGGTGCATGAACGGTTGCAAGACGAGTTGAATGATGGTTTCAATGTACAGTGTACTGTTCGATTTTCCCCCCTTTGCCTCTGTCGTGTACACTCTAGATTTTCGCACTCCCCTGCACCACACCACACAAAGCGTATGACCATCATTGGCACCGAGACAGCGACGACTCTCATCACTGAAGACGACACGAATCCATTCGTCTCTTCATAAGCGCCTACCATGACACCATTGGAGGTAGGCTGAACGATGTTGGGGCGTGAGCGGACACTCTAACGGCACGCATGATCGTGCATCATTGCGAGGGGAGCGATATTCTACACTCGACATTCTCCTCTAGTGATCGTCTAGAGGACACTGAACAGTGCACAGTACACTGAAACCATCATTTAACTTGTCTTGTTACCACTCATGTACCAACAAGGTGACATGCTTTTCCAACGGAACAATGCAGAGCTACATGTATCCCGTACCACCCAAAGTGTTTTTCAAGGTGTACGTCAACTACCCTGGCCAGCACGATCCCCAGATCTTTCCTCCATTGAGCAGATTTGGGACCGCATGAAACGTTATGTTTGGCGGTCTGCATAAGCGGCAAGAAATCTGTCCCAACTGAGGCAGCAGGTGGAAATTGCATGGCAGGCCATTCCACATAACCACATTCGGAACCTTTAAGATCGTTTCCAAGAAAGAGTTACAGCTTGATTTGCTGCAAAAGGAGGGTATATATGGTACTCTGGCCAACATAGCGGACACTCTGATGACTGTACTCACTTGCGTACGGCTCTGTCTGTGTGACCGTGTGTTGTATACAACCTCAAGACTGTGTCAATAAAATTTCCCTCTGCTGGGTTCACGAATTCATGGTGTTCTTTTTTCATTTTCCAGAAGTGTATATTCGAGCACGTAACAATTATCATCCTTAGCTCTACTGTAGTAGTACAATCAGAATATTCCAATGAAACAATCATTAATAAATATACATCTCCCCCCACACTGTCTGCCCCTGTCTCTGCATTCTTTTCCCACAATATTATGATTCTAGCTCTTTCACTATGTTGGCATCCTGTGAGAAAATAAATCCCAAGAACTTGAAACTGTCCACGTGTTCTAAATTTGTTCCTCCTATTTGGCACTCAGTCTGTTTAATTCTCTTTCCCATAGGCACTAATTCAATTTTACAGATACTAAACTTCATACCATAACCTTTACATCTCTGATATAACTCTGAAATATTAGATTGCAACCTTTCAATCGAATATGCCATCACAAGTAGGTTGTAAGCATATGGGAGACTGCTTATTTTGTTTTCACTTATTGTAACTTCATCCTCTCAGGTTATTGTTTGCAAAATATGAACAATATGAAAAAATGTTCAAATGTTTGTATAGCTTATGGGACTTAACTACGGGGTCATCAGTCCCTAAACTTACAAACTACTTATGATCTACCTAATACTAAGGACGGCACAAATATCCATGCCCGAGGGGGGTTTCGAACCCCCGACCGTACTGGCCGTGAAGACCGTGACTGACGCGCCTCAGTCCCCTCGGCCACCGCGGCTGGCAACAATATGAACAATATGGTGATAGGTTACAACCAACTCTTATTCCTGAAAATACTCTGAACGATGAACACAATTTATCGCCACCTCCTGCTACCTGTCTATCTACGATGTTGTTGTTGTTGTTGGGTCTTTAGACCTGAGACTGGTTAGATCAGCGAGCAGAGGATTCTGTGCTCGCTGGCTTGGATGCTGCTCTCCACCTTACCCTATCATTTGCAAGTCTTTTCATCTTGAACCTGCTTACTGTTTTCGTCTCTTGGCCTTCCTTTGCGACATTTTTACCCCACATATATACCTCCAACGCTGAATTCACGATTCCTTGATATCTAAGAATGCGTCTCACCATTCGATCCCTGTTTTTAGTCAAGATATGCCAAAATGTTCTTTTCTCCCTAATTCTGTTCAGTACCTTCTCATTAGTTACGCAATCTTCAGCTTTCGTCTGTAGCACCACATTTCAAATGCTTCTATCATCATTCTGTCTGAACTCCTTACCGTCCACGTTTCATTAGTGTACAGTTCTACACTCCAGATAAATGCTTTCAGAAGGACTTCCTATCAATTAAATTAATTTTTGATGTCAACAAACTTCTCTTTTGTTTTTCAGAAATGTTTTAATCCCCATAGCCATTCTGCATTTTATATCTTCTTTACTTATGCTATCAGAAGTTATCTATCTAGCCGAATAACAAATCTGATCCACTACTTTTATTGCGTTGTTACCTAATCTAATTTCTTGAGCATGTCTGAATTTCTTTGAAAATATTACATTATCCTCGTTTTGCTCTCATCAATGTTCATCTTACAACCTTTTTCAACCCACTGTCCATTCCGTTTAAATTCTCTTCTAGGCCCTATACTGTCTTTAACAGAATTACAATATCATCGGCAAACTGCAAAGTTTTTATTTATTCTCCCTGAACTTTAATTTCTTCTCCACATTTCTGCTTGCATTCCTTAACAACTTGCTAAATGCACAAATTGAATAACATTGAGGAAAGGCTAGAACCCTGTCTTGCTCCATCCCTTTCATGTCCTTCGACTCTTATAACTGCTGTATGGTTTTTGTACAAGTCGTACCGTATACAGCTTTTCGTTCCCGATATTTTACCCCTCATAACTTCATAATTTGAAAAAGTGTATTCCACTCAACATTCCGCAAAACTGCCTTCAACTCTGAAAAATCTAGAAACGTAGGTTTGCCAATTCTTAACCTGTCTTCTAAGATTGATAAGTTGTAATGTGAGTACTGCCTTGCGCGTTATTACATTTCTCCTAAAACCAAAATGATCTTTCCAGAAGCCGGATTTTACAATTTTTTATTATTATTCTGTAACTAATTCGTGTTAATATTTCACAAGGTGGAACAGTTTCTTCATGACTGGTTCTCTCAACGTTATCAGCAGTACAGAGGGAATATCGACCACACAAGGGGCCTTGTTTCGACTGAAATCTTTCAGTGCTCTACGAAATTACATCTATTTCCTCTTCCCTTTCTACAATACTGCCTTCAAGTGGTTTTTTTTTTTTTTTTTTTTTTTTTTTTTTTTTTTTTTTTTATAGGTCCTCAATACATTTCTTACACCCTTCAGATTTCCCTTCTTTGCTGAATCCTGGTTTTCCATATGTGCTCTTGATTCTGAAATGTGAATCTATTTCCGTCATTCATATCCCATTGTATGTCTAAATCTGAAACATCAGTGGACGTTTCACCTAAATGGGCAACTCTTCAAAATATTCCCTCCATTTTCCCAAGGTATAAACTAGATTTCCAACCCATTTCCAAAGTTTTCCCAATATTTCTACTTGAATGTTGCAATTATCTGTTTGCCTGAATATAAATTTAATGTCTCCTCGTAGTGAAGTTTCCATATATGGCATATTCGAAGGGTGTTCAAATGAAAAAGTACGAAACGTCGTAACAGCCAAACCGGTTGAAATTTGAATATGCCATTTTGGGATAATGTTGGGATATGGTCGTGCCCTCAGCAGTCAAAGTGATGCTCACCATTTCGTCGTTCGATGTCCGATACTCATCGAATTTCTCAAGCACAGAAAATCCGTGAACAGTGACATGTACTGTGAGACACTCCGTAGCCTACGCGTGTCCGTCAAGAGCAAATGGTCTGATTTGCTCACGGAGGAAGTGATTCTGCTCCATGATAACGCGCGCCGCCACGTCTCCAGGGTCACGCAAAGTGTACTGGACAAGTTCAAATGGGAGCAGCTTGAGCATCCGCGCTACAGCCCTGACATGTGGCACTGTCTTCCATCTGTTTAGCCCAAAAGGGGAAAAAAATGAAATCGTACGACGAACTGAAGGACACAGTGGAGGACTGGCTCTTGTCACAGACACTCTGGGAGCAGGGAATCCTTCAGCTCGTTAAACAATAGGATAGTCGTGTTCAGACCTCTGGTGATTACTTTTGAATAAAGACTTCAATTAGATCCACAGTATTGTTTTGTACCTCTTCATTTGAACACCCCTAGTACATCTCACTGACACTGTCTCCGTGTGTCTCCCTCCCACTCCTACGTTTTTCTTCCTCTCACTGAACGCTTTTCCTCCCATTGTCTCTCTCTACTGTCTGTCTCTTCCACTGTCACTATCTTCACCCTTTTTTCTCGCTCTTCTGTACCACTGTTTCCCTCACTGCTACATTCCTTGCCACTGTCTTTGTCTCGCTCGTTCTCCTCCTTTCGCATTGCCAACTGTATCTTTCCTTTTCATTGTCTGCTGTCGGTCTCTTCATTCGCCTTAGCCTTCTTTGAATACACTGCCGTGTGGATGTTTTGCTTGAGCTTGTAACTCCAACACTGGAAAATTTCAACATGTGGTGTACGTGATGGGGGAAAGTAGACAAAATCTTTATTGCAACTGTGTACAAGACCTGGATTCAAAACCGGGGCTCTATCGACTGAGCTACCCTGAAACACCTCACGCCTGTTCTCACTGCTTTACATCCGCCAGTACCTTGCCGTCTACCCACTAAAATCTTTGTTGTTGAATTTGAAACAACATACAAAATATTGAAAATACTGCAGAGAAGGCGAAATAAAGATTACATTTATTTGGCAGAACACTTAGAAGAGGCGACAGTTCTACAAAAGAAACTGTCTATTCTACACTTGTGCGTCCTATTTTGGAATATTTCTGTGTATTTTAGGATCCACGCCAGGAGTAACTGACGAACGATTTAGAGAAAATTCAGAGAAGGACAACTCGTTTTGCATTATCGCGCTGTACGGGAGAGAGTGTCACGGAAAGGATGCACGAGTTGGAGGAATCATTGAAAGAAAGACATTCGTTGTGGCGAGATATATTCGAAAAATTTCTTTCACTGACTTCCGAATGCGCACTTTTTTGTTATCATCAATCTACATAGAGATACATCATCAAAAAATAAATAATAATAAAAAAAAATTAGAGAAGTCAGATCGATAACGGAAAGATTTAAATGTTCCTTTTTCCCGCGAACTATTAGAGAATGGAACTGTAAAGAAATATCGTAAAATCAGTTCAATGAACCCTCTGCAATGCACTTCATTGTCATTTACAAAGTATTTATGTACATGTAGAATTTCGACAATCTTGGTGGATCTAGGCCCCCTAAAGTTATTTATTGTTTCCAGGCATCTCTCTTATTCATTTCCACTCTCTCTACACTTCATTGTTACTATCTCCATTTAAATATATTGCATTGTAGGAGAGACGTTGAATTAAAATTTATGCAGCGACTGGGAGTCGAACGCGGCACCTACTGCTTGCGAGGCAAGCGCTATAACCACTAAGCCACCACTACCTGATGGATACAGTGATTGCGCGGACTCTCTCAATTCTATATCTTCGATATACATCGAGACAAAATATGTATCTGGACATTCATTTATTATTTGATATTTACATCACCTGTGCCTGAAATTCAAGGCAGATTCATTCCCATTAATGTTCATTGCTGGGATGCTAATCCACTATTGGAAAGCCTCGGCTACACTTATATGTTTTTATAAAGGGGAACATGAGGCAGAAATGAAATTTGTGTAGCAAGCAACGTATCATTAGGTCGCGGTCGCTTAGTACTTTTAGTACTTGCCTAGTAAGCAGAAGGTTCTGGGATCGAATCCTGGCCACAGCATATATTTTAATTCACTGCCTCACCTTCAGTTCAATATCTTTGGTATATAATGCGACAAAATATGTCTCTGCACATTGATTTTTACTTATATTTATATCTCCATTTATGTTTTCTACTGCAATTGTCTCTCTACCACATCACTATCTGCTCTCTCTTCCTCTCCTAAACACTGTCTCCTCTCTCCCTCTTTCACCGTCACATCCTGTTAATCTCTTTTGCTTCACAAAAGAGTGAATATGTTCACAAGCCAATGGTTTTGGTGAGGATCGCAGAATTATGTCTGTAGCAGCTGGTTTCTTTCTTTTTTGGCTGATTCTTTTAAGCAGGATCACATTTGCTTTCTGTGGTCTAAGAGGAGTATTTTTCAGCTGATTTCTTTTTTTTTTTTTTTTTCCATGTTACAGCAGGGTACTTATTCAATTTCCATGTGTGGGCTATAATATCCAAATTCTCTTCTTCCAAAACAGCTTTAACGGCCTTATCATTGTATAAAAATAGATCTTCCACTGTGCAATCAGTTTCCATCCTTGGGTGTTTGAGCAAATGTTCATTTGTTTCTGTTTTTCCACATCTTCAGAATAACCCAATAAACCATATTTGCTTTGCTTTCCGTGACTCCTGTTCTTAATCTATTAAGTGCTCTCTATGTACTATACTATTGTTGCTGCCCTTGATATCTCTCTGTTATGCAGGTGGAATGTGAATACTTTTTCTTTTCGTATGAAGTAGTAGTGATTTTCTTCATAGTAGTTCCCCAAGGTATCGAAAGCCAATGTCAGTTTCCTTCAACTTCTGCAAATGTTCTTCCTTGCAGTAATGGGCTGCTGGTGAAGCTGATCATTTGTGTACATATGATACAGAACAGGGGAGAGAAGGCAACCTTGTGGTAAACCATTCTTTTGGTCTCTCCATCTATTTGTCTTCCCTTAGAAGGTTACATAGAATATACGTTTTTCAGCGTGCCTCTTAATGTGTAAGACAGTCGAATGTCGTGAGGGGTCGTTGGTGGTTTATTAACGCAGCAGAAAACAAAAACCGTAGCAGTAATTAATTTTCTTTCAAACACGTCAGTATTTGACTACAGCATGCTTTTCCTGGCCTGAAATCAGTACAGTGACAAAGATAAGCATTTTGAGTTTTGTTCGCAGTTGCGACGAAGTCATTTTTCACGCTAATGAGAAAGTAAACAAGCATAATTGTTGAATCTGGGGTACAAATCATCAACACAAATGCACTGAAATTGAGCGTGATTCCCAAAGGTAAATTTTTTGTGCCTCATCACGTCGAAAGCTGTAGGAGCCATTCTTCTTCGCCGAGAGCACTGTCACTGGATATTCCTACTTGGACATACTGCAGCAATGTCTGATGCATTTGAACTACCGGTTAGTCTTTCAGCAGGATGGGCTCCTCCCCATTTTCATCGTGAAGTTCATGGGTACCTGAAGACGGAGCTGCCAATGGATTGGCCCTGCAGTAGAAGGGGGCTGCTGTTTCATGAAATGGCCTTCCCGATCACCATATCTTACTCCGTGTGACTTTTTTCTGTGGGGGCACATTAAAGATCTGATATATGTACCGCCTCTATCAAGACCAAGTGATGTAGCAGAGCTCAAGGAGAGACTATGGAAAGCAACTGCCACAGTCGACCATGCCATGCTGGGAGAGTATGCCAAGAATTCGATTACCGTATTGACGTCTGCTGGGTCACTCATGGTTCGCAATTCGAATTTTTGTAAAAAATAAATTAATTAATTAATTAAAAAATCAGAGTTTCTATTCGAAATGCTATATGTACGACATCTGTACAATTGTGCAATAAATAATTCAAAGTGTTCACGAATTTTATGTACACCTTGTATTCGTATAATAGTCATCTACTCAAGTCTTCACACTCTAAATATGGTGAAACCAATGACAATGGTGAAACATAATCTATATCTATAAATGTGAATGTCTGTTCGGTGTACGTTTATCACGTCTGAACCACTAGACATAAAGAGCTAAAAATTTGTACAGTTACTAATGTCTACCCGGGTAAGGCTTTAGGCACGGTTTTATGGCCACTGGATAGCTATTTATCTATATATATATTAATGTGAATGTCTGTTCGGTGTACGCTTATCACGTCCAAACAATTCGCAGAGACTTAAATATTTGTACAGTTACTAATTTATACCTGAGGAAGGTTTTAGGCACGGTTTTATAGCGATCTGATATTCAGTAATTTGAAGAATATAACGCGAATTGCGGAACAATAATTACTCTTTGAAAATTATATTTACTCTTTGAAAATGATTTTATTGGTTGCATTGTTGCTTGAGGGTTGATAATGATAAAAGGGTGGAGTATATTGGGATGGAAAGTTATCGATGTATATAAAATTCTACGTGTATGTGTGTGTATGTGTGTGTGTGTGCCGCGGCGGATAGCCGCGCGTACTGGAGCGCCGTGTTGCGGTGCACGCGGCAGTCCGCCGTCGGGGATTCGAATCCCCCTCGGGCATGGATGTTTGTGTCGTCTTTAGTATAAGGTAGTTCATAAGTAGTTTGTAAGTTTAGGGACATGATCCCGCAGTTAAGTTCTTAGGCCTTACAAACATTTGACCATTTGTGTGAGTGTGTTAATATTTTTTTTCTCTTTATTATGGCTTTTGGGCATAACCCATTCAGCCAATCTTTAATAAACACTTGAATACAATCAACAGGTTTTTATAATTTACATTAAAGTTACAAAAAATGGATTATTTAAACACAAAAATTATATCTTTATGCGTTCAGTTGCCAAAAACCGATATAAATGCTTGTACAGTGATATATCTTGTGTTGCCAGTAACGTCTTTACACTAGTAGGTAGGTGATACCTGTTTTGCACCAAGTACTGTAAAAATTTAGTTGTTGCATCGTATGTTTGTGCACATCCGAAAACAACGTGATCAACATCCTCCTCTGCACCACACTGACACAGGGGCGAGACAATGACATTCAGTCGGCACAAATGTTGCTTGAAGTGCCCATGGTTAAATCGAAGTCGAAACATTGTGACTAAAAATTTTCTATTGAACAGGCCGAGAGAATAGCAAGGCCGAGCAGGAATACATGGCTGAATATCCCGCTCTGCAGCAAAAACTACAGAACACAAACGAATGGTCTGTGTGTAATTGTGGTCCAAAGTCTCCCATTGTACACAATAGAAGTTCCATGCCGATAGCTGTAAGAGGATGGAAGATGTGGTGGTTAAAAGTCATCAAATTATTAAAAAAATTCGGACTGAAGGCAGCGATGAGGTTTGCGACTCTATAGCAAGAATGTTACATACACTAAAATGTTCAAATGTTTGTAATTCTATCGGACCAAACTACGTGGTCATCAGTCCGTAGCTTACAAACTACTTAAACCTAGGTAAACTAACCTAAGGACAAACACACACACCCATGCCCCTGGGAGGACTCGAACCTCCACGGCGAGCAACCGCGCGCTCCGCAGCGAGACGCCTTAGACCGCTCGGCTACTCCACCGCGGCTTACATACACTGAAACGTGATGCCACAGACGACCATATCTTTGGTCTATGCGTGCTACCTTGTGTTAAGCTCTTTCTCTGTAAGGATAAGGATACGAATAACGAAATATAACAATAAATAAATACCTACCCGGGCAGCGCCGGGTTTTCAGCTAGTAGAGTATATATTTCACTTGAATGAAATGCTTTTAACATTACTATCAATTGATATAAGGATATCAGTTCGGCGTCCAACACATATTTTCCTTTCGCTTTCGGCACGATTACAAGTCAAACATCAATCCATAGCTCACGCACTAAAGGCGACAATGTCCACAAAAACGGCGCCACAGCATGTGACATTACGTCTTATGCGGAACTCGTGCTGCGCGAAACCGTTTCCACACACTCCTGTTAGAATTCTAGTTGCATGGCTGCCAATATGATGTCAGCTGAGATTTTTCGATCACGCATCGATGTTGTCATTTGGGTAATTGCTTTACAATTGAAATAAACCTACAATAAGATGAAAAGAAAAAGTAAATGTTGTATTTGAGAATAATTTTTGCGTAGAAATAACACTCACACATTGAGAACCGAATAACAAAAGTAAATATCGATTAGGATGTGCTTATCAATCTCTGTAAAATAAATTTTAAAAAAAGTTCACTTTCTAAATTACAGACACAGTACTTGCTTAAGTAATACTACAAGTGTCATTGTGATATTCGACATCTGTCTGCTATTATTATCTCTCAAGACTTGATATCTTGTCTAAATAAGTTCAGTGTTCTGATGTGTGCTGGATAGCATTTACAATGTCCTGGAGGCTTATTTGAAATCTGACATACCTACACTTGCCCACAGTTACATACGACAACATTTTAATCTATAGGGAATTTTCAGATTATGCTTCATACAACTGCACTGACAGTCACTGTAATATATAGTTCACTCCCTTAATTAAGAGGTACACACAATTAGAAATTATAACAGAAACCTTGCCGCTTCCATTGTGAAATCCATTTAGAAAGTGCTTAAGAGCAATGATAATACAATCCCAAAATCTGAATATACCCTCAGTACCACATTTATTTTCATCATTTGTAGAATAAGTAGGCTGCTGTGTAACTACAAGTTACCTTTCAGTAATTACTAAATAAGACCTGTTTACTCCTACACAAATATTAAGCATACATCCTATAAGAAAATCATATAATACGCAAAGTAACCACATTTTGCTCATAAAAATTGTGGTCCGTATTCACATGTCTCACTATCACTGTAGCCAAACAAATCATAGTTAAGACCTCCTATTTTTGAAAGAATTTGGTGTGCAATTAAAATGCACATTCCAGAACGTAACTTTCACTCTGCAGCGGAGTGTGCGATGATATGAAACTTCCTGGCAGATTAAAACTGTGTGCTGGAACCGGGACTCGAACCTGGGACCTATGCCTTTCGCGGGCAAGTGCTCTACCGACTGAGCTATCCCAACACTATTCACGATGCCGCATCACAACTTCAGTTCCGCCAGTACCCCGCCTCCTACTTTCTAAACTTCCAGGTCCCAGGTTCGAGTCCCGGTTCCGCACACAATTTTAATCTGCCAGGAATTATCATTTCAGCGGACACTCCGCTGCAGCGTGAAAGTTTCATTCTGGAAACATCCCTTAGGCTGTGGATAAGCCATGTCTCCACCATATCCTTTCTTCCAGCAGTGCCAGTCTTGCAAGATTCGCAGGAGAGCTTCTGTGAAGTTTGGAAAGTAGGAGGCGAGGTACTGGCGGAAGCAAAGTTGTGAGGCGGCATCGTGAGTCGTGTCGGGATAGCTCAGTCGGTAGAGCGCTTTCCCGCGAAAGGCAAAGGTCCCAGCTTCGAGTCCCGGTTCCGGCACACAACATTAATCTGACAGGAACTTTCAAAATGCACATTGTTTTTAATATAGGGTTATTATATATAAATACAAGAAAACATCGCATACAGCTTTAGCGTCGGAATATTTGGAATATAGATGGCGACTGTTTGTTTTAATTCTGAGAAAAGTGCCTTCACAAAGTACAAATAACTTCAACATTGTGACGAGCCGAAAAGTGGCTAGAGTTGAGTGGTGCAACGTAAAATTTGGGTGTGACACTAGCAAATATCTTGACGTAATTCAAATGGCGCTCTTCTGTGGCTAGCGTCAACCCTCCGTGATTAGGCTTTCAAATCACACAAAGAGCTAGAAAATCGGTTGTACAATCTGTGGCTTTCAGTCTCGCCAACAACTTGTCATAGTACTATTATGACGACACATCACATATGTGGGAAATGCTACATTACCAATAAAACTTCCTTCTCTCTACAAAAATTTCTTGATTATGTGAGATTCATTCTTTATTAACTGAATAATTATTTATTTCACTTGAATAAGAGGATAATCGAATTTCGAAAGGTGGTTCGCAGAATAATATTGAAATGTAGGATATTTTTAAGATTTTATATCCTCCTGGTGGGAAGCAGGAGGTCTGTAACGAATAATGTATTCATTTCTAGGAGTAAATATTATTAGCTATGTTAAAATATGTGTTTTTTAACGATGTAAAACAGTACGCTTTATCGTATATTAGTTGATTGTAATGTTTGCTGGCGAGATCAGCAATTTTCAATGCATTTTATAACCTGCTATTGTTGGCTGTCAGCACGGTCACAAACACATTTTCACTTAATTAAGGGCACAAAGGACGCTAACACACAAAAGATATTACTTCATAAAGCGCGATTTCAATGTACTATGTTGTTATTGTTCTGGTGAATCTAATAAAACATGCCATAGACGTGTATATGCAGTAGTGTTCCCAAGGAGGTTAGAATAGGGGGAGATGCCCTTAGCACCACAGAAGTGAAGCCATTGCCGCCATATTATGGTGCCAATAGCGTTCTGCTCACACAACTTGAAACAAACGTGACGTCAGTTTTACGTCACACGCTGTATCGAAGATCGCACGAAGAGCTATCGACTTGCACTCACATAACTTGGTGCAAACGTGATATGTTAGTGTAATGGGAATTGGTTTATTTCAGTAGCTATCGTATCAAAATTAATGTCGTTGTTGGTTCGATTACAGTGTGCTGCAAAAATGACAAGCTGGGGTATTGCCTTCTTTAATGGTAGCATAAAAACACCTCGTTCTCGGTACGATAGGTTATAAACAAACACTGGTATCGTCCGAAGTTTCTCAACTTTATCCTCATATAGTGATTGTGAGCCGTTTCCATTTTATTTTCCTTTCTTCGCCTTTTTTAAAATACTACAGGACATCTTAATAAAATTAAACTAAGTACGAAACATGGAAATGCATGGCAACATTCAAAACTCGTTGGAGAGTTTCTTTTTCTGATACGAATTCTAGAAGTTTATCCTCTAGTATGACGTTGTTATTAGCAGCGTCTCTTATACTATCTGCAGTGTCACTCATGTATGTTAAGAATAGGACTAGATACAATAGACTACCCTTTTCCCCAGGCCTTAATAGGTGAGTACTGGGTTTAAGCTGAAATGTTAAAAAGTGTAATGCCCTTAATCAAAATAGGCCTAGCGAATTAGGTAATGCCACTTTGTAGTCTGTGTAGATAACATCAAACTATGATTAAAATGAATATTTTTAACGGATTATGGAGGAATTTCGGGTCTCAAATATCTCCAAAATTACGACAGTGGGATCAACATTAGGATGTAGAGATGCCAGCAGACGGCGCTGATAGTGTTATGAGAGTACGCTGTATACATTTGCAAATGAAATTAAAATTTTCCTCATAGGATCTTGGCTAACCAAAAACTCCGCAATCGTAAAATATTCATAAATAAACTACCGTACCAAATATTGGTGACAAGAAATTGAATATCGTTCTAAGCACATTCTCGGAAATCGCGACACTTTCGAAAATAAATATTGAGATAAGCTAGGAATATCGGCCTAACCACACGCTCACAAATCACGAGATATTCGGAAATAAACAGCCAAAGATTTCTGAGAAGCGAACAATATAAATGCCATCGGCACTTATGTTACTTATCAGCAATTAATTAATTTATTTATTTATTCAACCTGTGATTGCTGTTTGGAGTGATATTGTATAACGTACATTAAATGTATTTTACTATTACAATCTAGCCTCGTAAACGTTTCCCTTAGGCTAGTCTCTAACCATATCCCCGGAAATCGTTACATATTTGTAACAAAGATCAAATATTTGTGAGAAGGAGAACAGAAATGTGACTGCTGGTCGTATCATTTCCACGAAGTCCATTCTCAACAGAAATGTCATTGCTGGCCGTATCACTTCCAGGAATTTCATTCTCCGTTTTCTAATCAAACCAAAGTCACCAAGTCGATGTCACTAATCCCTAAGACAGCGCTCTCTTACAGGAAACATCATGTATTGCATACGATACTACCGTTATATGAACAAGAAAGGCCTGATTAAGCAACATCTACATTATGTTACAGTCTGTGAGCTTTAAAAGAATATTTCCCTACTAGGAGTTTCGAACCAAAAACCTCCGCGTTGTGGACCTCTAACGCTGTCCACTACATTACGACGACTTCTGGAATCGAGATGTTTGAGTATACTTGTCTACTACAGTTTCAAGAATTTTTGACTGTTGATGTATTATTATTTACATCTAGTGATAAGAAATGCAGCAGAGAACGGTTTTTGTGATTCATCTTTAATGTGTTGTTTCCACGAAACGGCTTACTGCATATTATAATACCAAAACTCTTATAAATACGGCAAATCAAAATGGTGTCTGTCACATTAAATATCGAGTAACAAGCAATAGTCGATAGCTGTTTGCGCGGTCTCGATACAGCGCGTGACGTAAAAATGATGTCACGTTTATTCCAAGTGGTGTGAGCAGAACGCTATCCGAATAGCATTTGTGGTGACTAGTTTGTATTTAACTGTCTGGTCTGTATTTGTCGACAAAAATATATTATATCAAATATATACTCGACAGTCATTTAAATGTATGAAAGTTTATAGGGCAAGAATCACAGAGTGCTTTAATCTGAAAACATATTTCCTTGGCTCCACAAGATGGCGGACTGGCTTCAATCAAAGGCTAAGCTTTGCTTAGTAGCGCCGTCTCCCCTTATTTTAACCTCCTTGAGTGTTCCAGACTACCAGAGATTAAAAAGTAAATTCCAGAGATTATACAAGTAAATTAGTTTAGTTTTCATTAATAATATTAAGAACTATTAGTTAGTGGTTTGAGTCATTTGCTAATCTTGAAACGAGTTACTTTTATATATTGTTCTGTCAAAAAACATACCAATATTTTTCTTCCAGTTTAATATGAATTCATGTGTGCTACAGTATTAATAAAAGCAGATTATCTGACATTTTCATATAGTTTCAGTTAACATTAGCACCATCATTTTCAAAAATGAAATTCTCTATGTTTCTGTTGAAAACTGGGTGTAACTGTCTGGAATTAAATATATATATATACCAATTAGTTAACAAATTACAAATTTTCTCAAATTATTTTTTTCGGGAATTTCTGGAAAAATACTGCAGATACTCATCTTCGACATATTTTATTAGATTCACCAAATCAGTAATAACAAAATGAAGGAAAATCATGCAATTCTGTGATTGCTTCATATTAGCAAGGTTGCTAAATTTCAGGCAAAAGAAAATTAGCCATAAGTCTGTAACTAAACATTTGCGGACTGTGTTTATATGAACTTTTTTCTTTAGTTTCACTTGAAGAATAACACATTTTCATAAATCACCCTAAACAGGTCAAAATATTTAATGAATGTCAAACTATTTCGTTTTTAATAGTTCACATAATGTCTATACGACGGTACATAGAACATAGTCATATATAACTTCTAACCCTGCCTTAACAAAAGCTGACCTCGTATTCTCCCTTTATAACGTGTCCGATTGAAAGAAACACCTACCCATGAAATACCAGCATTTACAGGAAAATGATTCCTGTATTTCATATTTTTAACTAAAATATTAATCAAAATCCCTTATTCATTAACCTTCGTAATTCAATCTGAGTCATAACAATAGAAACAAAAGTAGCCACCATCGTAATCATTATACATAATTTTCAAATGTTTGTAAATCTTTGGGACTTAACCCTACACTGCATGAATTTTATTTTGGTGCAAAAAGAATATATATGGTAGAAAATATTCACCTATGCAGGGGAAAAATATTGAAAAAAATTACATAACTCATTTAACATTGTGAAAGTCATTATTTTTGCCAACATCAAATGTTTGTATAGTCTATGGGAATTAACTACGGGGTCATCAGTCCCTAAACTTACAAACTACTTATGAACTACTTACGAACTAGGAAGGCACAAATATCCATGCCCGAGGGGGGATTCGAACCCCCGACCGTAGTGGCCGCGCAGACTGTAACTGGAGCGCCTTAATCCCCTCGGCCACCGCGGCCGGCACTGCCAACATCATGCATGTAGACATCATGCACTCTGCAGGAAAATATTGGTATCAAACATGCTTCCTACTCCGATTAGATGTCTGTAACACTTTTTTTTTTTTTTTTTACCTACCAGTAGTCGTGTTTGTAATTAACATCTCTCCGCAATTCATGACTGCGCTGCCTTCTATGGAGGAAATGATCAACTAAATGCTTAAAACAGACTCCAGTGTATACTATATGCATGGTGTTGCCATCTGTCAACAAGAAGTACGTCTGGAAAAGTAACAAAAATTTGCGTTTCCAAACGGCAACACCATGCAGTGTTGGGTTAACTACGGTGATTATCACCCTAAGCTTACAAAATACTTAGAATAACCTAAGAACCACACACACACACACACACACACACACACACACAAACAAACACACACACATGCCCGAGGAAGGACTCTAGCGTCCAGCGGGTAGCATCGTTGCTCTCCGCAGCAAGGCACCTTAGAACGCATGACCATTCCACCGCGACTACTCATACATGCGAAATGCGAGACATGTGGCTGCCCCAGTTAATCCATATACATAAGTTGGCATACACTCAAGCGGTTGCTCGCCGTCGGAAGTTCGAGTCCTTCCTTGGGCATGGGTGTGTGTTCTTGTCCTTCGGTTAGTTTACTTTAGTTTAAGTAGTTTGTAAGCTACGGACTGATGACCATACAGTTTGGTTCGATAGATTTACAAACATCTGACCATACACTCAAAAGGTAGTTATATAAACTCTCAACGTTAAGAGCGAAGTTAATCACTGTTTTATCTATGCGGCACGTTGACTTTTCCTTGTTCTCGTACAAAATCGGGAGCGGGACAGATTGGAAAAGCGATCGATGTCGTTGTTGACATTGAAGGTTGTGTGTACTCGCCGAGGTCACAATCGATAGCCACCTGCGCCGTACCGCAGCTTTGCGTGCGATTGGTCGGCTGAATATTTCACGGCGCGGCGGTGCTGCAGCGCCGGTCGTGCAATCGATAGTCGCGCCTCGCCGTTCGCCGCTTAATCACATCAGCTGACAGCCGGCAAAACCGCCCCGCCAGCTGTCTGCCGTAGCGTCTGTCCGCTGCGCTGTCAAATGGGGTAGGAGTGGGGCGACCCGTGTCACACGCCACTATAAATAGGTTATCGCCGGGACAGCCGGCTTCTCGTTTCCACGGATAGTCCTCGTCTCCGGTTTAAGGCCAATTCACACTGTCCGTCACATCAACGTCATATCACGGAACCGTTACGTCAAAGTGTATTCACACTGTCCGTATCGACAATTCATTTATCCCGACACCGAATGCTGAAAGTGAGGTTATGGGCGGCGATCCGTTATGTAAAAAGTCATAGTTTAACAAGGGAATTGAGGAAACTACAACAGCCATATACAACCGCTCTCTCAAAGAAGGATCTGTACCAAAAGATTGGAAATTTGCACAGGTCACACCTATATTCAAGAAAGGCAGTAGGAGTAAACCATTAAACTACAGGCCTATTTCATTGACTTCAATTTGCAACAGGGTTTTGGAACATATCCTGTATTCAAATATTATGAATTATCTCGAACAGAATGATCTATTAGCCCAAGGTCAACATGGATTTAGAAAATATCGTTCATGCGAAACACAACTAGCTCTTTACTCACACGAAGTGATGTGTGCTATCGACAAGGGTTCGCAAATTGATTCCGTATTCCTTGATTTCCAGAAGGCTTTTGACACCATACCTCACAAACGGCTTTTAATCAAATTGCGACTGGATAGGGGATTTCCTCTCAGAAAGGATACAGTTCGTAGTAATCAATGGTAAGGCATCGACTAAAACAGAGGTGATTTCGGGCGTTCCACAGGGTAGTGTTATTGGTACCCTGCTGTTCCTTATTTACATAAACGATTTAGGGGAAAATCTGAGTAGCTCTCGTAGGTTGTTTGCAGATGACGCCGTCATTTACCGTCTAATAAAATCATCTGAAGATCAAAACCAACTGCAGAACGATTTGAATAAGATATCTGTATGGTGTAAGAATTGGCAGTTGACTCTAAATAATGAGAAGTGTGAAGTCGTCCACATGAGTACGAAAAGAAATCCGTTAAACTTTGTTCACATGATAAATCAATCAAATGTGAAGGCCGTAAACGCCACAAAATACCTAGGAATTACAATTACTTCTGATTTAAATTGGAAAGAACACATAGACAGTGTCGTAGGAAAGGCGAACCAGAGACTGCGTTTTATTGGCAGAATCCTTAAAAGATGCAACAGTACTACAAAAGAAACTGCATACACTACGCTTGTCCGTCCTTTTATGGAGTATTGCTGCCCAGTGTGGGATCCTTATCAGGTGGGTTTGACGGAGGACATCGAGAGAGTCCAAAGAAGGGCAGCACGTTTCGTATTGTCACGTTACAGGGGAGACAGCGTTACGGAAATGATACAGGATCTGGGATGGGAATCATTACAACAACGGCGCTTATCGCTGCGGCGTGGGCTACTTACGAAACTGCAATCGTTAACATTCTCCTCAGATTGCGAAAATATATTGTTGACTCCCATTTACATAGATAGAAATGATCATCAGAATAAAATACGAGAAATCAGAGCCCGAACGGAGAGATTCAGGTGTTTATTCTTCCCGTGCGCTATTCGAGAATGGAATGGGAGACAAAATAGTATAACGGTGGTTCGAAGAACCCTCTGCCAGGCACTTAAATGTGATTTGCAGAGTATCCCATGTAGGTGTAGATTAAATTTTATTGACGGCCAAAGCAAAATTTATAACGTATGTTCTTGGTCAACGTACAGTGGTAAAGTACTGGGAAGTGAAACAACATTTCAAAACACCGACATCTGTTTTGAAACGAAAATATAATCATCGAAACACATCAACAATATTTGTATGAGAATAAATAGAGCCCGTTTACTTTATCCATTATCATTTTCCCCCTTACACTGTTAATAACGCCTTAAACAACTGAGGTTTTTCTCCTTCAATAGCGCTGACTTTTTCATTAAAACTGTTATTTAATGAAAACTGCGTCAGCAACTTACACTCTTATTCATATAAAAGGTTTGCTCCAGTCTTTTCTTTCACGCTATTGTAAAACATAGAACATTTTTCGGTTTCAGATAGCCGACATCGCCTTTAGAACACTTAGTGAAAGAAAAATAATATTTAAGTCGTCATTGGACATTTGCAAATTTTCCGGTAAAAAAAGAATAAGGATTAAGATGTCACAGTTGCGTATAACCAGAGTAATAGTCTACTATAACAAAAGTGAGTGTGACGATAACGGGTTAATTTCCGATGTTAGCAGACGATTGTTCCGTCAAAACATTCTTCTCGTGAAACGTTGACATGACGGTCTGTTAAGGAGTGTGAACGCCACCATTAGCAAAGCATTGTAGAATTTTAGACGGAACGTGATGTGACTTGACATGACGGATAGTGTGAATTGGCATTTAACCTAGCCACTAGAACTGCTCGAAATAACCGGTTTTTCGAAGTACCTATTTTCTGTATTTTATTGCATACATTTAGATAGACTCCAGTGGCAGCGGGTGACTAAAATGACTGTGAGTTCATTACTTTTATTATATTAAGCAATTTGTTATTGTTGTTGTTGTTGTTGTGGTCTTCAGTCCGGAGACTGGTTTGATGCAGCTCTCCACAATACCCTATCCTGAGCAAGCCTCTTCAACTCCACATAAGAACGGCAACCTACATCTGACTGAATCTGCTTACTGTAACCATCTCTTGGTCTTCCTCTGCGGTTTTTACCCCACACACTTCCCTCCAACGCTAAATTCACAATTCCTTGACGTCTAAGAATGTGCCCTACCATCGATCCCTTCTTTTAGTCAAGGTATGCCAGAAATTCCTTTTCTCCCCTATTCTGTTCAGTATCTCCTCATTAGTTTCGCGATCCACCCACCTAATCTTTAGCATTCTTCTGTAGCACCACATTTCAAAAGACTCTATCCTCTTCCTGTCCGCACTGTTTATCATCCATGTTTCACTTCCATACAAGGCAACACTCCATACAAATGCCTTTAGAAAGGACTTCCTTAGGCTTAAATCAATATTCGATGTTAACAAATTTCTCTTTTTCAAGAACGCTTTTCTACCCATTGCCATTCTGCATTTTATATCCTCTGTACTGCGACCATCATTTGTTATTTTACTGCCCAAGTAACAAAACTCATCTACCTACTTTATTCCTTCGTTATCCAATCTAATTCCTTCAGAATCGCCTGATTTTCCTAGACTGCACTCCATTACCCTAGTTTTGCTCTTGTTAATGTTCATCTTATATGCACCTTTTAGCACACTGTCCATTCCGTTCAACTGATCTTCCAGATCCTTTGCTGTCTCAGAAGTACTATGTCGTCGGCAAAACGCAATGTTTTTTATTCTTCGCCCTGAACTTTAATTCCTTCTCCAAATTTCTCCTTGCTTTCCTTTATAGCTTGCTCAATGTACAAATTGAATAACATTGGAGAAAGGCTACAACCCTGTCTTACTCCCTTACCAACCACTGCATCCCTTTCATGCCCTTCAACTCTAACAACTGCTGTCTGGTTTTTGTACAAGTTGTAAATAACCTAACGCTCTCTATATTTTACTGCTGCTTGCTTCAGAACTTGAGAGAGTTTATTCCAATCAACATTTTCAAAAGCCTTCTCCAAATCTACAAAAGCTAGATATGTACGTTTGTCTTTTCTTAATCTATCTTCTAGGATAAACCGTAAAGTGAGTATTGCCTCCCGTGTTCCTACATTTCTCCTGAACCGAAACTGATCTTCCCCGAGGGCGAATTCTACCAGCTTTTCCATTCTTCCGTAAATAATTCGTGTTAATATTTTGCAACCATGACTTATTAAACTGATGGTTCTGTAGTTTTCACACCTGTCTGCGCCTGCTTTCTTTGGAATGGGGATTATAACATTTTTCTTAAAGTCTGAGGGTACTTCGCCTGTCTCATACATCTCATGGCTGATTCTCCCAGAGACTTCAATAGCTCTGAGGGAATGTTATCTACTCCAGGGGCCTTGTTTCGACTTAGGTCTTTCAGTGCTCTGTTAAATTCATCTCTCAGTATAGTATCTCCTATTTCATCATCTACTTATTCTCCCCTTCCTACAATATTACCTCTAAGTTCATTTCATTCGTAGAGCCTCTCTATATACTCTTTCCACCTTTCAGCTTTCCCGTCTTTGCTGAGAAATGGTTTTCCGTTTGTGTTCTTGATTTTCATAGAGCTGTTTTTCTTGTCTCCAAATATCTCTTTTATTTTCCTATTTTCCTGTAGGCTGTATATATTTTCCCCTATTTATACATTCTTCTACATCCTTGCATTTGCCTTCTAGCCACTCCTGCTTAGCCATTTTGCACTTCTTGTCAATGTCATTTCTTAGTCGTCTGTACTAAATTTTGGCCTGTTTCATTTACTGCATTTTTATATTTTCTTCTTTCATCGATTAAATTTATTATGTCCTGTGATATCCAAGGACTTTTTTGAAGGTCTTGCCATCCTACCTTTTTTGTCCTCTGCTACCTTCACCATTTCATCTGTCAGTGCTACCCATTCCTCCTCTACTGTTTTATTTTCCCCTATTTCTGTCAATTGTTGCCTAAAACTCCCTCTGAACTTCTCAAGAACTTCAGGTTCCTTCTGTTTACCCAGGTCCCATCTCCTTATTTTCCTACCTTTCTGCTGATTTTTCAGTTTCAGCCTACAATTCATGACCATTATGGTCAGAGTTTATATCTGCCCCCGGGTATGTCTTACAGTTTAAAAGCTGGTTCCGAAATCTATATCTTACCATTATAAAATCTATCTGGTATCTCCCGGTGTCTCCTGGTCTCTTCCACGTATACAACCTTCTTTCGTGATTCTTAAACCAGGTGTCTGTTATAACTAAATTATGTTCCTTGAAAATTTCTACCAGGCGGCTTCCTCTTTCATTCATTTTCCCAGACCATATTCACCTACTATCTTCCTTTCCCTTCCTTGTCCTACCACCGAATTCCAGTCCCAAATAACAAGTTTTCCTCTCCCCACGAAAGAATATCATATCAAATACTAGCAATCCCGGCAACGCTTCTCTGTTACTAATGTGTATGGGTTATATACTCCAATCTCTCCTCTTCTTCTCCCTATGTCTATGCCTTCCTCCATCCTCTGTTTTCACTTCTCCTCCTCCTCCTGTCTTTTTTCCATCACCTTCACACCATATCCATATCCTCCATCTCCCCTCTGCGTCTATATCATCCCCCCTTTTTAAATCCATTTCATTCCCAATCTCAGTCTTCTCCACCACCTCTCTCTGATCTTATTCATTGTTATTGGGACCCTGATTGGTAATATAAGTCAAAATGTATGGGTAAATCAATTGGAAACGGGTTATTAGAGAAACCTTTCGAGTTGCTCTATTTGTGAGGTTAGTAGCTTTAATGGCCGTACTTTTAATGATTTTATTGTACGAACGGGCGTGTTTATACATTTAAGCATGAAAAAACTTTCCTGTTTCGTGTTAAAAATGACTGGAAAAAGAAAAACAAAACCGCACATTTTTACAGCACAGCTTAGCAAGTTTTTCTCGCAGCGAGCAGAATAGAAATGCTTTTTATAATTTGTTTGTACCTTTTTGAGAGCCTATGAGTTGAAAACAAAGTAATTACAGCATGAACATACTTTAAAGATAGAAGGCCCGTATGAAACAAAGTAATTAACTAAAGAACAAAAACGTTTCGGAATTCTTTGTGTCGCGTTCATTATAACGCTTGTTGATGAACGATATTCTTTGTCTTTCCGCCCGGAGAGAAAACGAATTGTGCAGATGGTTTTCTAACTCTCGAACACGTCACGTAAAACTGCGCATGTGAAAAACACGGCGATTCAATATTTAATCCACACACTTCCAACGACTGGTCATGCGCTTTATTAATCGACATTGCAAATGCAAGGAGAACGGTAAACTGGACACGCTTAAATTGATACGGCAACTCTGTTGGAATCAGTGGTATTCTTGGAATCAGAACATCCTTTCCTTTGAACTATCCTGTGATTATCGTTGCTTCAATCACATTGCTCATCTGCTTCTTCACAGAGAGTCTTGTTCCACTGCATAGTTTCAGTTGGCTTAGATTGCGTAACGTGATTATAATAGATCCAACTTCGATTTGCTAATCGTGCGGTGGCATTCCTAGCAAATCCAGGAATTTTGTTGGATAATTGACGACTTCAACAGGATCGTAAATGGAAACCATCAAAGTTAATGAATGCAAATATCAACAATAATACATTTTCTTGAGACAATATTAAGAAATGTATGTTATTGGCCAGCGATTTGGCTTTGAATTTTTATGTTCAAATCGTCTACGTCCTTATTTTTTGCTGCCAAAATGGTTAGTTCGTTCAACCAGATAGTATGGTTTTTGTAATTGTTAAAGTATATGATTTATTTATTCATACTATTATTTGTGTGTGTGTTCTTACTCTTTGAAGGTGATAATTGAAGATTCCATGAACTAGTTTTAATTAGATGTGCGATTGTTCAGTCGTCTTGGTGATTGCTAGAAGTTTCTTAATTATCGTTCTTTAGCGGAATTTTTAATAAATGTTTATTTTCTTCAAGAAAATTGCATTTGGTGTTTAATCAAAATGGTAGCAGATGTGCGCGGTTGTTGATAATTACGTTTTTATGAAGAACGATAGTTTTGGCCGAGTTTGTTAATGTAAGACTGCTAAAGAGATTTGGGATAAGCTACACCAGATTTACGATGTTCACTCAGCCGAAAATATTGATCTGCTTCGACATAAATTTCACAACATTGTGTGGGAAACATCTGGTGGTGTACAAGATCATTTAGCGAAATTTGATGAAATAAAAACTCATCTTGCTGTGCTAGACAAGCCGATCGACGATGGTGATCTTTGTGCGCGATTTTTTGCAAACTTTGCCAAAAGAATTTGACTACATATATATAACATGGTACGATTTACCTGCTGAAGAGAAGACGTAGAATAAACTGCAAAAACGGTGTTTAAATTATGAAGTGAGAATTACAGATAGTGATGAAGAAAGTGTTGCTTCAGCAATGATGTTGAAAATGAAAATTAATAAAGAGCGACAAAGGCGCAAACAAACAACCGAAACAGACGCATCAAAAAAATCCAATCTTAAAAGAAATGAAGATAGAAAATGCTTTTCTTGCGGTAAAGTAGGTTACTTATCGAAACAGTGCAAAACAGGCCTAGTGTGTTTCAAATGTAAGAAAAAATGCCATCGCTCAATGAATGTGCGAGCATTTGCGTGAATAAAAATGAAGACTGTGCTATGTTAAGTAAAGTTTTAATGCTGAAACGCAACAGTAGTTTTTCAGTAGATGTAAATATGCTTGATTGTGATTAGTGGTACATTGACAGTGGTGCGACGCATCTCGTAACAAATCAGCGTGACTGGTACACTACCTATGAACCTTTCAAGACTCCAAGGAAGATAGATAGTGCCAAAAATGGTGTGCAAACTGAAGCACTTGGCACAGGTCGTATTGATGTAAAAGTTTTTAATGGACAGAAGTGAACAGAACGATATTTTTGAAGATGTTTGGTTTTGTCCTGATGGATCCTGCAACTTATTTTCTGTTAAGAAGGCTGCACAAAAGGGAATAAATCAAGTAATCGAAAATGATGGAAAATCATGGGTATTTTTCAAAAATGATATTCCGATTGCTGTTGCTACACCCATTGCTGAAAATGAACTTTATCGTTTAGCTGTGAAAGTTGTTCGTAAAGTAAAATCCTGTGTTGTTGCTAAAACTGATGACACTTCACAGAGGTGGCAAGAAAGAATGGGTCATCAAAATAAACGCTATGTGCACCAGTTCTTGAAGGATCATGTTATAGAGACAAAGTTTGATAATAGCTTTTGTGAAGGGTGTGTCTATGGTAAACATAATCGCCTGGCATTTGGTGAAAGAGTGGAGAAACCAACAAAACCTGGAGAATTATTTTATGCAGATATTTGTGGACCAATGGAGGAAACTGATTTGCAGGGTCATAGATACTTTGCTGTTTTTAAGGACAATTTTTCCAGTTTTAGAGTAACATACCTTCTGCGTCACAAAGATGAAATTAAAGAAAAATCACCAGTATTCATTAAGATGATGAAGACTCAGGCAGATGTTACTGTAAGAGAATTACGTACAGACGGTGGCAAGGAATTCCACAATAAAGATGTCCAGAAGTTTGCTGACTCAATTGAGCTGAAACATTCAATAGCTGCACCATATACTCCTCAGCAGAATGGAGTTGCCGAGCGGAAAAACAGGATTCTTTGTATTGTGAGATGGCACGTTCTTGGCTTTGCTCCGTTGAATATTTGCCAAAGGCATTGTGGGGTGAGGCTATTCTGGCTGCTACATATACTCTGAACCGAACTGGTTCCACAAAAATGAAAGGTAAAACTCCAATTGAAATATTTATGAAGAAGAAAGGTCGTTTTGATAATTTAGTGATTTTTGGAACAGAATGTTATGAATGGATTCCTACACAAAAACGGAAGAAGTTTGATGCTAAATCTTCTAAAGGATATGTGGTTGGTTATGATGACTGTGGGTACCTTATTTATTTTCCTGAAAAAAGATGTGTGTGTGTTTGCAGAGATGTAAAGTTTGCAGTAAAACAGTTACAGAAATCACTTACTCATAAGACTAAAAATGTTGTTGATGTGTCAGATATAGATGAAGATACTGCAGAACATGAATGTGAAGATTTTGGTTTTGAAGAGGACAGTCAAACTGATTTTGTTAACCGAGATGTAACTGTAAGTGATGAAAGGGTTAGCAACAATTTCAATGGACAGCATTTCTTAATGGTATTTTGAAGGAAGAAATATACATGTATCAACCAGAGGGTTTTGATGATGGTACAGGACGTGTATGCAAATTACTGAAGAGTCTATATGGTTTAAAGCAACCTCAAAATGTTGGTATGAATGTCTTGTAAAGTTTCTTACTGAATGTAATTTACGGGAGAGTCATTCAGATCCATGTATGTTCTATGGTGAAAATCTAGTACTATTGTTTTATGTTGATGATGGACTGGCTATGGGTTCCACTGATGCAACATCCAAGTTTATAGAACAGTTACAGTTTACAGATTACTGTGGAAAAGGTTGATTACTTCTTAGGTTTACAAATCAAGAAGTTTGACAACTGCATTCAAATAAACCAGTCAGCATATGTGAAAAGAATTTTTAGAGAAATATGATGTGGTGCATGAAAAACCATTATCTTTACCCATTGAACCAGGATGGATACCAGGTGAATCACCTCCTTTTAATAATACCAAGCTATATCGAGAAATGGTTGGAAGTTTGATGTATTTAACACAAGCTACAATGCCGGCTTTATCATATGCTGTTAATGTTGCATCAAGAGTTCAAGACTCACCAACACAGGCACATTTTGCATTGCTCAAACGGATACTTAGGTATCTGAAGTCAACAATAACAGATGTTATTCAATTCATGAAAGATGACTACTGTAATATTGAAGCTTACAGTCATGCAGATCATGGTGGGGACAGAGGGACTAGACGGTCAACAAGTGGCATTCTACTCAAGTTCCATGGAGAGCCAGTTGTGTGGAAGAGTAAATTACTATAGTGTGTTGCTCTTTCTTCAAACCCACACATCCCAAAAAAAAAATTTTTTTACGAAAGTTAGGACAATTGTGGTGTGCCGCCCCCCCCCCCTCCACCCCCTAGGCCACCCACCACCGCTCCCTATTATTTTATGCATTAACAATTAGAACATTACATATGAAATCTACACAAAACAGACACAAACAGAAGGATGAGCACTAAATTGCGATGTGAAGTCAAACTCCAGTCCATACACCAAGACAACATCGATTTAAACGAGAGCTAGCTTAGTTGCAGACTACAACAGCACAGAAATACATTTCCGATAATTGACCAACAAATACTCGATCAATCGAAACACTGCTCTGCTGACATGTAAATTATCTTCCGGTGTTTCTCCTAGATCCATAGACCTGAAAAACCTAAACTTTCTACACAAATACCTATAAGTCTAAACAAAAAATAGCTGTTGCAGATGCTAACTACTACATATTTCAGGTAATGACTTGGACATTGCAGCGATCCTCATCACACTTGATCCCCCTTCAGATCTTAGAACCTACAGCAAACACCTCTTAAGGTTGGTCTATACACACCGTGGTTTAGTAAAAGGCTCCTTCCACAGAGGAAAGAAACCTAGATTGCGTCTAACCCGATACCCACATCGCGAAAGTGATACAGTGCTACAACAGCTTACAACATATTAGATCCAACTCTAACCCTTCTTAGAACATAGCGACCCACAGATCGATGATTTACACATCAAAACCATAGGATTACAACACACCCAACCTTTTTTTATGACAAGATCATCCACACATAGTAATATTGTTGTTGTGGTCTTCAGTCGGGGGACTGGTTTGATGCAGCTCTCCACAATACCCTATCCTGAGCAAGCCTCTTCATCTCCACATAAGAATGGCAACCTACATCTGTCTGAATCTGCTTACTGTATACACACACTTCCCTCCAACTCTAAATTCACAATACACACACTTCCCTCCAACTCTAAATTCACAATTCTTTGATGTCTAAGAATGTGTGCTACCAATGTATCCCTTCTTTTAGTCAAGGTATGCCAGAAATTTCTTTTCTCCCCAATTCTGTTCAGTACCTCCTCATTAGTTACGCGATCCACCCACCTCATCTTTAGCATTCTTCTGTAGCACCATATTTCAAAAGCCTCAATCCTCTTCCTGTCCGCACTGTTTATCGTCCATGTCTCACTCCCATACAAGGCAACACTCCATACAAATGCCTTTAGAAAGGACTTCCTTAGGCTTAAATCAATATTCGATGTTAACAAATTTCTCTTTTTCAAGAACGCTTTTCTACACATTGCCATTCTGCATTTTATATCCTCTGTACTGCGACCATCATTTGTTATTTTACTGCCCAAATAACAAAACTCATCTACCTCCTTTATTGCTTCGTTTCCCAATCTAATTCCTTCAGCATCACCTGATTTTCTTACACTGCACTCCATTATCCTAGTTTTGCTCTTGTTAATGTTCATCTTATATGCACCTTTCAGCACACTGTCCATTCCACTCAATTGCTCTTCCAGGTCCTTTGCTATATCTGACAGAATTACTATGTCGTCGGCAAAACGCAATGTTTTAATTCTTCGCCCTGAACTTTAATTCCTTCTCCAAATTTCTCTTTACTTTCCTTTATAGCTTGCTCAATGTACAAATTGAATAACATTGGAGAAAGGCTACAACCCTGTCTTACTCCCTTACCAACAACTGCATCCCTTTCATGCCCTTCAACTCTGACAACCGCTGTCTGGTTTTTGTACAAGTTGTAAATAACCTAACGCTCCCTATATTTTACTCCTACTTGCTTCAGAACTTGAAAGAGTTTATTCCAATCAACATTGTCAAAAGCCTTCTCCAAATCTACAAAAGCTAGAAATGTAGGTTTGCCTTTTCTTAATCTATCTTCTAGGATAAGACGTAAAGTGAGTATTGCCTCCCGTGTTCCTACATGTCTCCTGAACCCGAGGTCGACTTCTACCAGCTTTTCCATCCTTCTGTATATAATTCGTGTTAATATTTTGCAACCATGACTTATTAGACTGATGGTTCTGTAGTTTTCACACCTGTCTGCACCTGCTTTCTTTGGAATGGGGATTATAATATTTTTCTTAAAGTCTGAGGGTACTTATCCTGTCTCATACATCTTACGCACCAGGTGAAACAGGTTTGTCATGGCTGGTTCGCCCAGAGACTTCAGGAGCTCTGAGGGAATATCATCTACTCCAAGGGCCTTGTTTCGACTTAGGTCTTTCAGTGCTCTGTCAAATTCATCTCTCAGTACAGTATCTCCTATTTCATCTTCATCTACATCCTCTTCCCTTCCTACAATATTGTCTTGAAGTTCATTTCCTTTGTAGAGCCCCTCTATATACTCTTTCCACCTTGCAGCTTTCCCTTCTTTGCTGAGAACTGGTTTTCCATCAGTGTCCTTGATATTCATAGAGCTGTTTTTCTTATCTCCAAATGTTTCTTTTATTTTCCTGTAGGCTGTATACATTTTCCCCTATTTATACATTCTTCTACATCCTTGCATTTGCCTTCTAGCCACTCCTGCTTAGGCATTTTGCACTTCCTGACAATCTCATTTCTTAGTCGTCTGTACTCCATTTTGCCCGTTTCATTTACTGCATTTTTATATTTTCTCCTTTCATCGATTAAATGTAGTATCTCCTGTGATATCCAAGGTTTTTTGTAGTTCCTGCCTTCCTACCTATTTTCTCCTCTGCTACCTTCACTATTTCATCTCTCAATTTTACCCATTCCGCCTCTACTGTTTTATTTTCCCCTGTTTCTGTCGATTGTTGCCTAAAGCTCCCTCTGAAATTCTTAAGAACTTCAGGTTCCTTCAATTTATCCAGGTCCCATCTCCTTATTTTCCTACCTTTTTGTAGTTTCTTCAGTTTCAGCCTACAGTTCATAACCAACAAGTTATGGTCAGAGTCTATATCTGCCCCTGGGTATGTCTTACACTGTAATACCTGGTTCCGAAATCTATGTTTTACCATTATAAAATCTATCTGGTATCTCCCGGTGTCTCCTGGTCTCTTCCACGTATACAACCTTCTTTTGTGATTCTTGAACCAGGTGTTTGTTATAACTAAATTATGTTCTGTGCAAAATTCTACCAGGCAGCTTCCTCTTTCATTCCTTTTGCCCAGACCATATTCACCTACTATCTTCCCTTCCCTTCCTTGACCTACTACCGAATTCCAGTCTCCTATAACAATTAAGTTTTCCTCTCCCTTAATTGTCTGAATAATTTCCTTTAGCTCCTCATACATTTCTTCGATTTCCTCATCATCGGCAGAGCTAGTTGGCATATAAACCAGTAGTACTGTTGTCCGTGTTGGCTTCGTGTCTATCTTGACAATGATAATGCGGTCACTGTGCTGGTCATAGTAGTTTACCCGCATTCCTATTTGCTTATTCATTATCAATCCTACTCCTGTGATGCCCCCAATTGATTTTGTATTTATAATCCTGTACTCACCTGACCAGAAATCCTGTTCATCCTGCCACCGAACTCCACTAATCCCCACTATATATAACTTCAACCTATCCATTTCCTTTTTTAAATTTTCTCATTTTCCTACTGGGTTAAGGGATCTAACATTCCACGCTCCAACCCGTAGAATGCCAGTATTGTCTTTCCTGATGATCACATCCTCCTGAGTAGTCCTCGCCCGGAGATCCGAATGGGGGACTATTTTACCTCCGGAATATTTTACCCGAGAGGATGCCATCATCATATGTTCATACAGTAGAGCTGCATGTCCTCGGGAAAAAGTAACGGCTGTAGTTTCCCTTTGCTTTCAGCCGTTCGCAGTAGCTGTGTGGCAAAGCCACATTAGCTGATGTTTGTATATATCATTTATAAGCACGGAAGGTAAAGTTTAGACCAGCGATCAATCTATGTTGTTTATATGTCGGATCCTGCGTCGCGAAAAATTCACAGGACTATGGTAAAAAACACAACAACACATTGCGGAAGAGTAAAAGGCACCTTTCACAGAGGGAAGAAACCTAGAATGTGTCTAACCCAATACCCACATCGCGAAAACGATACAGTGCTACAACAGCTTACAACACATTAGACCCAACTCTAACCCTTTTTAGGGCATAGCGACCCACTGATCGATGATTTTAACATCAAAACCATAGGCTTACAACACGTCCAACTCTAGTAAGGCACACAAATCTTACTCGAAATGTGCTTTTTGCGTGATCGTTCTATACGGAGAACCGCGTGTTACACCGGTCTTTTTTTTGGTTTTATTTGGACTTTGGCCTAGAAATATCACTGAAAAGCATAAATTCAGAGAACGAGTCGGAATCGTACTAAGACATGATCCGTTGGTTGTGGTGTGAATTTTTGTGCTCAGAAGCTTGATTTACCCTAAAAAGAGATGGAATTCGGCCTGTTTCATTTTAAATTTTTCGTGCCTCTGCACAATTTTTCGTGTTGTTGGATGCGAATATAAGCAATCTAAGAATATTCTTGCATTGGCAGATCCTTTTAACCTTCGGTGGTTTGTGTAGATGACTCTTGCGAATTGTCTGTTGGTGTCGTAAGATGTCTTATACAACTTCTGCAGTGTTATCAATGTGCGCTAATGCGACAATATGATTACCTAAAACACGATACAGTATGTATTCTAAAAGGTTAGATTGTTAGTAATACTGTAGACTGTGTTACTATGGCTATATTCTGTATGGTGGGAGGGGTTTATACGCTGTATGTAATAAGAGTTGAATAACGAAAACCGTGCTCTGTCTCTCTATTTTGTGTTTTTACCAGGTCCTCAGAGTCATGTTGTGTGCTGGTTAACGTCTGCATCACCTTCTATCTGGAAAACACAGTCGACAATTTGTTTGATTCTGTGGTTAGTACAACGCATGACCCTAACTAGAGGCGTTTATATTCTATAAGCACTGTTTAGTTCTCCAGCTACGATATTACACAAAAGCATAATTCGACAAACATTCCGCTGTCTAAATAGAAAAGCAATGCAAGATTGTGATGTGTATTTCTTTGATCTTTGGGTCTATTTACCTAAAAAATGGATAGAATAAAGTCTGTTGTGTTCTTTTCTGCAGCCCTGTGTAATTTTCGCGAAGCGTGATGTGACAAATAACCAGCTTAGATGGAGCTCTGATCTAAACTTTACCTTCCATGCGTATAAATTATACATACAAACGTCACTTGTTGTTTGGAGGAGGACAAAAGACGAGTGGCCGTGGTTCTGTTGTGTAAGAAGACCGGTATAACCCACGGTTCTCCGTATAGAATGATCACGCAAAAAGCACATTTCGAGTAACATTTGTGTGCTTTATTATGTGCGCCTCGTTTTGTCCTAAAATGGTTGGATGTATTGTAAGCCTATGGTTTTGATGTTAAAATCATCGATCAGTGGGTCGCTATGCCCTAAAAAGGGTTAGAGTTGGATCTAATGTGTTGTAAGCTGTTGTAGCGCTGTATCGTTCTCGCGATGTGGGTATCGGGTTAGACGCAATCTAGGTTTCTGCCCTCTGCGAAAGGAGCCTTTTACTGTTCCGCAATGTGTATAGACCAACCTTAAGACGTGTTTGCTGCAAGTTCTAAGATCTGAAGGGGATCAAGTGTGCTGAGGATTGCTCCAACGTCGAAGTGATTACCTGAAATATGTAGTTGTTTGCATCTGCAACAGATATTTTTTGTTTAGACTTATAGCTCTTCGTGTAGAAAGTTTCGGTTTTACGGGTCTATGGATCTAGGAGAAACACCGGAAGATAGGTTACATGTCAGCAGAGCAGTGTTTCGATTGATCGAGTATTTGTTAGATGGTCAGTTGTCGGAAATGTACTTCTGTGCTGTTCGAGTCTGCAGCTAAGCAAGCGTTCGTTTAAATCGATGTTGTCTTGGTGTATGGACTGGAGTTTGACTTTGCATCGCAATTTAGTGCTCATCCTACTGTTTGTGTGTGTGTGTGTGTGTGTGTGTGGAGAGGTAATGCAAAGAAGGGGATGTGCTGATCTTTTAACTTATACCTGCGTAGTAAATTTGAAAACTCCTATAGTTTGGTAACTTAAAGTGGGCTAGTTGTAGCCAATGGAGTGCATGTGTGGGGAGGTAATGTTAAGGGAGGACCTTCCATCTATACTACAGCTTCTATCTCCCAGATTTGTGCAACACTTATAATTTGAAAAGTATTTTTTTAAGAAAGTGGAGCTCCTATCCGAGTAAGACATCCGGATGGATGGAGACTAGGCATGGAACGTTAATGTGGTGGTGCACAACGACAAGACAGTTGGAATTGGTTGCTTAACATGGTTGGCATCGAACGGCCGAGGAAAAATATATAAATAATTTGTCAAATCAATAGCCTTTGTTTCAGCAAAGTTATTGGTCATGATAATATCGCTTTTATAAAGCGTCCAGACAGTGATTGCGAGAGACTTTTATTTTTTCGCCGGTTCGAGAACATGGCATTACCAGGTTGGAGAAATGTGGTTATGGACTGTATTTACAATGTGTGTCATTGTACAGTGTGTCATTCCCATCCATATGGTCTTGGCTAACAAATGCCATAGATAATAATTGTTGTGTTGTGTTTGGAAAGAGTTAAAAACTTTATTAAATTCCATTTATAGAAATAGTCTACGTTGTCTCAGGGAGAGCTTGCTTGTTACCGATTGCTGTTATAAGGCCGTCTGTGGTAACTTGCTTATGCAGAGTGTACGTGGGGAACTTTGAGATGGTTATGTCCCACTGTGCTAGGTTGGTTATGACTGTAAGAATAGTCCTGCCTGGGTTATGTTTGGCGTTTCTTACGGTTGTATACATAGATTATCACATGCTAGTCAGTTTAGAACTTAAGTAGAAAAGAGCTGGGATGGTTAATCCTTCTGCTATAATTCGGTCGTTGGGTTGGAGATGGTTGTTGTTACACAGAGTGTCGCAAGCTAGTTGGGGTAGAAATTAAGAAAAAAGTGTTTAAAATATGCGCTGCACTATCTGTTTCCAGCTGTGGATGATGCTGTGTTGCGATAGAGCTCTAAAGAACTCGATTTAGGATATGTTCTTAAAACTTGGTGCTAGGTACGTTACAAAGAATTGCCTGTTTGATCGTGTGTTAGTGGTGTTTACTTTACAGCTGGTGCCATTTATGTTTGCGATGGTAAATTATTGCTGATCTTTAAACTTATACATGCATAGTATATTCGAAGAGTTCGTCATGGAGACAATGCGAAGTTACCATTTCTCCTACCTGGCGGCATTGTTGTGCGAGCCCTCGGCATACTGGAGCGAAACTTGTCAGGGAATCACTGGAGAACATCTCGAGGCAATCATGTGGCTATACTTTATAAAGTGGGGTTAGCCGGTGCTAAACTAGGAGGTCTCATCTTCAGCTTCATTTTGATGGGCATCCCACACGATTTTGCTGGAATTTTTTTAACAAACGAGACGGGAAGCGATGACGTCACACTGTCGAGAGAAAGACGCTTCAGAACAGGGCAAGTCCCGGAGTCCTGTGAAGTTGGCACCCCTTTTTTGGAAAATGTACATTTTTTTCAGAGTTCTAGACAGATATACAATAGTTCTGGAGTTCTCTGTCCAAAATTTAAATAGTTCTGCAAAATTTCGCCGAAAAAATACGAAAAATTGCCACAAAATTTAGTTTTTTTTTTTTTAAATAATTTTGTGCCTAATTGTGCAAACATAGTTCTGATCACAGTTCTAAATAGCTCTCAAAGTGTTCTACAGGAAATCCTAATGACATTTTTCTGTGCAGATTATACTTTATCAGATAAATGAAGAAATGTGGAATTCATTTTCACGTTACTGTAAATTGGAACCATTTTTTCGAGAAATACACATTGTTTTTTGGGGTTCTGTCTACATATACTATAGTTCTAGAGTTCATGTGAATATTTCTATGTAATTGCCCGAAAAAAAATTATGTTCACAATTTTGAATATCTGATAAGCTGTCTTATTTGTGCCCCTTATTCGAGAAATATACATTTTTCTTAGGTATTGACAGATATTCTATCCGCTGCACATTCAATTTGTTGTTTTTACGTCTGAGTGATTACTGCTTATCGTAAACAAGAACTATTGCACATGTCCCTAGAACTCTGGAAAAAAGTCTAATTTTTTGAAAAAACTGGTGCAAATTCCACAGTAGCATGTAAATGGATACTCCATTATTGTAATTATCTCATAAAGTATAATCTACACAGAAAAATGCTATTAGGATCTCCTGTAGAACTCTTTGAGAGCTATTTAGAACTGTGATCAGAACTATATTTGCGCTAATAGGCAAATAATTATTTTTTTAAAAACTAAAAAAACTCAAGTTTGTGGTAATTTTTACTATTTTTCGGCGAAATTCTATTTAAATTTTGTACAGAGAACTCCAGAACTCTTGCATATCTGTCTAGACCTCTGAAAAAAATTTACATTTTTGAAAAAAGGGGTGCCAACTTCACAGCTCTCCCACTATTCAGAACTGCGATATTTCACGAAATTCTGCAGAACTATTTAAATTTTGTACAGAGAACTCTAGAACTATTGCATATCTGTCTAGAACTCAAAAAAAATTTAAATTTTTGAAAAAAGGGGTGCCAACTTCACAGTAGCGTGTAAATGGATTCCCCATTATTGCAATTATCTCATGAAGTATAATCTGCACATGCAAATGTCATTAGGATTTCCTGTAGAACTCTTTGAGAGCTATTTAGAACTGTGATCAGAACTATGTTTGTACAATTAGGCACAAAATTATTTTGAAAAAACTAAATTTTGTGGTAATTTTTCGTATTTCTTCGGCGAAATTTTACAGAACTATTTAAATTTTGTACAGAGAACTCCAGAACTATTGCATATCTGTC
The DNA here is from genome assembly GCA_026315105.1 of Locusta migratoria. Classification (NCBI taxonomy): domain Eukaryota; kingdom Metazoa; phylum Arthropoda; class Insecta; order Orthoptera; family Acrididae; genus Locusta; species Locusta migratoria. The sequence goes on from CM048751.1 coordinate 196,143,496, forward strand.
TAGAACTCTGAAAAAAATGTACATTTTCCAAAAAAGGGATGCCAACTTCACAGGACTAAGTCAGGTGCTCCCGGATACACGTCGTGCCCGCCGGGCCTAGCTGAGCCGCCTATCAGCCTAGCCGGCGCACGCCGCCGGCTGCCGGTTCACACTGCGCCCGGCATGGCTGAGACGAAGAAAGGGGGAAAATACACTTTTTTCGATTTTCACGTTGTAAATATTGTTCACGGTATACAAGACCATGCTCCATCATTTTATGAAATTATTTTTTTCCTGACAGGCTTTGCCTTGCCTATGAAAAAATAAAAAGTCTACTATTCATTCCGCCCGAGTTTTTTAGTTCCGTAACGGTTCTCACTCATTTTGATGAAAGTATGTGGTTAAGAAATCTGATTTTTGGCCACACTGTAGTGAAATATCTTACATTTCGAATGAAACATTCACCTTTTTGTAGTTCGTTTTCAAACAAACGCTGTTTGTCAAGTATGTGCATTTGATTTACAAATCGCGTATTGAAAAAAATAGATAGCGGTCAGCTTACCATTCTCTGCACTTTAGACCATATATTACAGCGAGTAAAATGGAGCTAAAAGAACAAAAAAGTTTTTGAAATGGTTGTCGCACAGATATCTACCTCCTTTCACAAGTAATTGCAAGTTATCTGAGCGGCATCCGGCCGCGATTGCAAGCCTACGAACTCAGCCTGTGTTGAGCATAGCGTGAAGCACTGAGGTGCCGAAAAATTTGAATTGCTGGCTACGTTTGGCGGTCACTTGTCATGTGTTAATGATCTGTAACCAGAAAATAATTATGTACTAATTTTTCTTGGGTGGCGATTGATTGCAATGGACAACGATCTGCTATGATTTTACATCAGATCATACTCGACTTTATGAGTGGCATACATCTGGTTTTCTGACCAAGTGGAATATATATTTCGTGTTTGCACTAGAATACAAGAACAAATTAATGTAAACTGCGACTCTGCTGTTGATGGACTGAAATAAAATTTTTTGACGTTAAAGTTAACAGATTTTTAGTTGAAGATGAAGAAGCCCAAAACTAGTTCCATCTACACCTAATACACAATATATACCTTTTTGAAAATTTTTCTTTGGCTGCTTTCAGAAAATGTGGTACCACAAGGTGAAAATAGTTATATATCGGGATTGATTCCATGGTGGAACTTGTGCTCAACGACTGTATTTAACTTGTAGAAATTTTCAGTAATCAGTCGTAAAAATATTTACTTATTGGCAGATCAGCACAAGTGCAACGTCCAACATGGAGGTCGAGATGTTTTAAGTATTTTAATCGTTTTTTAAGCGTTGATAATGACCACACTGTGATCGAAATCTAGATCTGTCATTAAATAAATATTTTTACGACTGATTGCTGAAAATACCCTCACGTCTGAGATTAAAGTAAGAATGAACTAAGTTTCTTTTAGGAACCTGGCTGAGAGGAACAACGTTTCTATGAACATTTTGCTGAATATTTTAAGACAATTTTCTTTGTCTGCAGGATGGTACTTTCGAATTTTCTACATACTCTAGTTAAGTTTAGCCTCTGACACTGCAGGACAGGTCAGTAAATGATATGAAGAGTGTGTCACCTTTTTCCCCAGAGGAGGGGGGGGGGGGGGGCCTTGTTCCCAGCAATAAGGAATCCCCACCCACTGTCAGCAGACGATCGATTGTCGTCTACTTAAACAAGCCAGCTAACAGTTCATTGATTTTGTTATTTTGTTATTGTCATCCCATTCGTCGAATTTTATGCACATAAGAAATAGGTGGTAATGAACTCCTCCCATGAATTTAGACTAACATTTAGGAGAGTCTTTCCTTACGTGGACATTAGATATTTTTAATATTCCCAGCGTGAGTTGGCGCCGGCACGAACCGATTGGGCTATGGTGTTGCTTGTGCAGCACAAGTATCACACGTCTCCAGCCTGATTTCAGCAGAAGCTTCTGTGAATGATATTTTTTCAGTTACACTTATGAAAATATGTTTATTTTTCTTCTATTACTATTAATTCTTTAATATGAATAAAAAATTTAAGAAATGCTTAGTTGTTCACAAAAGGAAAATCTCTCCTAAATGTTAGGCGAAATTAATGGGATGAGTCCATACCACACATTTCACATATTTCTAATATGCTTTGAGTCAATACAGTGTGCAAAAATAGTAATAAAACAACAAAATCAGATAAAAGTGGGCTGGCTTGAAGCAGACGGCAGTGAACAAGTATTGGTCACCCCGGTGTTTCCTTCAATCTTCCACTGACAGTGGGTATCGATCCCTTGTTGCTTGCAACAAGCCCACCAAGAAGAAAAAAACAAATCACAATATGAAACAAAATGACACCTGCTTCTCATCCTTTACTGATCTGCAGTGTCTGAGGCTAAACTAAATCTGCGCATTATTCTTGAACTTAAAGTAGAAAAATCGAAATGAAAGTACCACAGAGACAAAGAAAATAGTCATCAGGTGATTCAGGAAATGTTCATAGAAAGCAGTTCCCAACAGACAGCTTCCTACCAAAATAAATAAAAATTCTGAGAACCGTGTATAATTCTTTGAAAGTGGAAATGAATTGAAATGTAGTACATCGTGCCCCACATAAAACTGGCACACCTCACATACCCCCATGGCCATACATTGCAGTACCCCTTCCTTATTTTAATTTTACTGTTCTGTATTCCTTTATGCTTGGTTCATTTCTACTTTAGTCTCAGGCGTGAGGGATAGCGCTTTTAAGTGAGACACTGTATACAAATTGTTTCACCTTGTGGCACGAAATTATCCAAGAGCTACAAAAGCGAAATTTAAAAGAAGGCTAAATACTGTAATAGTCATCTTAGGTGTAGATGCATCAATATATGTAAGTATATTTTTAGGCTTCTTCCGTTTGTCATCTCCAACTAGAAAATCATTAAGTAGAATTTCAGAAAATTTTATTTCAGTCCATAAACAGCAAATTCGCAGTTTATATTAATTTATTCTTCTCTTGTAGTTCAAAACACGAAATATGTATTCCATCGATTACACGATGTGCACAACAAACTAGTTGTATACCTTTTATTAAACCATAGCAGATCATTGTCCATTGTAATCGGTCACCACCCAAAAACAAGTGTATAGTTATTTTTTACTTATGGATTATTAAAACATCACTAGAGACCAACATATGTGGCCAGCAAATAATATTTTCGGCGTTTCACTGCTTCACGCTACGCTCAACACACGCGGAGTTCAAAGACTTGCGGTCGCGGCATGACGCCGATCACATAACTCGCAATTATTTGTGAAAGGAAGTAGCTATCAGTGCGAATACCATTCTTCTCTGTTTTTTTTAGCTCCATTTCACTCGCTGTAATGTATGGTCTAAAATGCATAGAACACTAAGCTGCCCGCTGTCGAACTTTTTCAATACAGGATTTGTAAATCAAGCGCACGCACTTGACAAATAGCGTGATTTGAAAACGACTGTTTTGAATTATGAAAAGTTGAATGATTCATTCGAAAGCTAAGGTGATGTACTATTACGAGTCCAAAAATCAGGTTTTTTAGTCGTATACTTTCATCAAAAATCGAGTGAGGAGCGTTACAAAACTAAAAATTAAAAGTAGACATTTTTTTCTTCTTTACAGACAAGGCAAAGCTTGTAAGGAAAAACTTGATTGATCAAACATTGTGCATTGGTCTTATATACCGTCAACATTTTTTTCATCGTGAAAATCTGAACTTGGATTTCCACCCTTTGTTCCGTCTCAGCCCAGCCGGCAGTGCGATCGCAGCCTTATAAAATGAAGACGTGTGCCGGACAGGCGCTATGATTACGGCGCAGTGAGGAGGGCTGGCTGTGTGCATGTGCAATCCTGTCAGCTGTTCTACATGCCAGCCGGGAGTACCGAGTCGCCTCGATCCCGAGACTGTATACCCAGCACGGCCGGCTCCCGGTTGCTGCGCGCCAGGCAGTCACACTGAGAGGTACGAGCAGGAGCGAGGCCGCGTTTGACGGTCTCTAGTATATGCTTAGGGACTGGATCGTAAACGGGGAAAGCCAATATTTACTTCAACTTTTTTTTATAAACACTATGTCGTCTTCAGATGTTTCTGATTCTGTAGTGTTACCGAAAAAGTATTTGACATACAAGTTTGCAGCGTTTATTACCATTACATTACGTTTATTATCTAATGCATGCTCTTTTTAACGTGTTCATCTGCTGTTGCAAGCATTGTCTATGCATTTATTTTGCCCAGGCACCTTAGGTAGCGAACGAATTACGAAAGACGGAACATTAGTTCTAAATGTTTGTACAACACCCATCTGTAGCGTTACACCGAATTTCTTTACGTACATGCAAAATTGCGGTTTGTACCTAAGGTTCTATGTATTAAACAGACTGCTCTAATTAAAACATTGGATGTTACAATTAATAATTTGGGTCGTAGCTTTTGGAATTTTTATTTTAGGGGCACGGGTTCGAGTCTCGGTCAGGGTCACATGGGGGCGGCAATCTTTAGGACTGACTGTGGGCGCGGAGTTGGGGGCGAGTGTGGGGGCTACTAGTGGTGGCTGCCCTTGAGTTTCTGTTAAATTGATATGCAACTTTCATATGTAATGTTCTAATTGTTAATGTATAAAATAATAGTGAGCGGTGGTGGATGGCCTGGGGTGCGGAGGTGGGGGTGGCACTCGCACAAGTGTCCTAACATTCGTAAAAAAAAAAAATTGGGAGGGTGTGTGTTTGAGTCCCGGAATGGGTCACACGGATGCGGTAATATTTAGGGATGTTGGTGGGGTGGAGGTTTGGGCGGTAGCGGGGACGGGGGCGTGTGCTCACACAAGTGCTTACTTGTGGAGGCAGTTGCCTTCTTACTGATAAAAAGACAGGTTGTTACAATTAAATTGATATGCAAATTTAATTAAATTAATTGGAGGTGGAGGTGGGCAATTGGGCGTCTGCTGGGGGCGGAGGGGTGAGGGTGGTGGCAGGGGCGAGGGCGGGGCCGGTGGTGAGGAAAGTAACGGTACTTTGGTGGTCGAGCAACTGGACAAGCGTGGTAACGGTACCTGGCCTCGATGACAAACAAAAGACGGGCGAATCTCCTTGATACGAAACCCCTATTGCACTACTACTAAGGTGGATTGTGGAGTATATATGCAGATATAGAACAAGATGTCAAAGAAACATGTCTCTATACCTATGAGCAGTTGAAGTGCCATTCTGAACAACATTGAGGACCGTATGTCCGCCAATACTGACACCTGCCCACACCATTCGTCCACTGCCAAGATATGGTGATGTTTCTTGCACAGGTTGTTCCGAGTTCCACGTTTTGTCAAGATTAGGGTACGACGATTGTCCAGCTGAACACAAAATCTTGACACATCCAGGAACCGAATCAGCGCCATTCCATTCGTTACAACTCCAATCGTGATGTTCCTCCACCCAGTTTCCGTGGGCAGAACGGTGTCGTGGTTTTAACTGTATCGTGGTTTTAATGGGACCCACACCATAGTCCTTCGTACGTAGAGGCCACATTCCAGTAGACGACTTCACACTGGTTGTGGTGATTGCCCATCTGGTTGCTTCTTGGAGGGTGTATTGCAGCTGAGTTGCATTCAGCCTCGTGTCTCAACAAGCTGTTAACCGGAGATAACGGTCATGTCTTGCTGATGTTACCTGCGGGCGACCTTGGTTTTGACTTTTTTTAACAGTACCTGTTGTCTGAAATCACGTCCAGGTCCTGGAAATCACACTTAGGGACACCCCAATAGTTGGATGCACCTCCCTCAATCTCTGTCCCGCTTCCAACCTTCCTGTGGCTCTGGCTTTCGGCCAGTCATGTTGTTGCATTGGACTACCTGCTCACTACACTGTGTGAACCCAACTGCAGCAACTTTCTGTTATTACCACTATCGCGGTTGCCTTAATGTTAGTTCACAGAACCAACAGAAAGACTTCAATCCATTTTAGTTCATTCTGCCGATGACAATACTTCAGAACCTAGATATTTCAACTGATCCATTAATTGTTTTGACTAATGTAGGGAAGACTGGGGCACGTTGGCCAAAGGGACAGGAAGGCCCAGTCGATTTGTTTCATGCAATAGACGCTAGATCGTCCTAGGAATCAATCATAAAGTAGGTAGCACTGTCCCTCTCCTTATACAGGGCCAATATCGCAGGTGGCAAGTTTTGGACAAGCTGTAGTCCTTAATTTTTTTTATTTTTATTTATTTTATTTTTTTATTTTTTATTATTTTTTTATTTTTATTTATTTATTTTTTTTAATTTTATTTATTTATTTTTTTTATTTTTTTTGCGTATTTCAGTAAAATTCTACTCGTCGTTTACAGGATGAGTAGTATAATAAAACGTCGTACTTTAAGGATTACTTATATATGGCATACAGACTTAATTGCTTCAGTGAGTTTTCTAAAGAACAGAATTTATTGTAAAGATGGCGATGGGGCAGGTTGGCCCAGAGACGACGGGGCCACGATGACCAGCCGAGACAAGCTGTCACGTCCTATAGGAACTGTACTTCTTTAAAATCGACAAAGGTTTGTTGCTTTTTAATGATAACAACGTTCATAATTCTTCGACTTCATTAAATTATCAATATAATTGACGACGTTAAACATGTTTTGATACGTTTCAGAGGTCAAAAAATAGTCATATTCACGAGAAAAAATTTTATTTTAATGTTAATCAGTGATCTGAGAAGTCAGAATCTCTTTCATTTCCTTGTTTTCAAAACATGAGTTACGACTCTGATTTAAACCTTTGTTTTATTTGTAATTTCATAAAAATAATCAGAAATTATAAAAGAATGAAAGGGGAATGATTTCTGAAGATATGATGCTAATAGCGGTTTTAGAAGTGAAAAAATGGAAAGACCTTGGGATTCCAAGAAAATCGTACTGGAGGTACTGTGCTAAGTACAGACAGACCTCACGTCGATTTGCAAAGATAATTGTAACTCAGGAAACACAAACTGAATTTCAACCCTTCCCATTGGACCGAAGTATTGGAAAGAAATTAGTTCACAAGTTGGAAAAGATGGTGATAATGATGACGACGAGGAAGAACCACAATGCCTTTTTGAAACAGTCAACTGGAGAACAAGGAATTCAGTTCACGAACTGTAAGCGTTGGGTTCATCAGAGATGCGTGAAAAATGAAATCCGTGGAGTATTTTATGAGTGTTAAAACTGTGCTGATCCTTTGGTTTGTATTAAGAAACTATAAATCGTAATAAGTTTAACCTGACCTGTTGTCATAGTCCTCAATGTTAAACATTTAACTCAATATTTAACTTGATATTATGTACATTAAAGTGTATTTATTGATAACTGTTAGTTTTATTTTAATTTCCTAGTTATGCTTACCAAAAGACTATATGGGTCAAATTGCCCCAGCCTCCGGGTCCAATTTACCCCGAGGTAGAAGTAAATTGGCCCACTTGACATATGTACAGTAAATAATTTTTTTCTAATACTTTAACTGATATTTTCAATCTTAATAACAGCCATCCAGATTAAGTAAAGATCTATCTAATATTTAACAATAATTTCATAAATTTAAATATGTCAAATAGATTAATATTAACAAAAATTAAAAAAAAACATGGCCAACGTGTCCCAGTCTTCCCTACTTTCTAAACTGTTATTGACTTTGTCCAATTCTGATGTTTTCACGTTCTCACTTTTTTCGTGCATTTTGCTGTCTTTTCATTCCTTTTCGTCTTCTCTCTACATATGACCTTGAGGATTGTTTGGTCGGGCTTATACTGTCCAGACCGAGAAGCATTAACACATTGGTTTAGGACATTGTTTTTCTACCTTCTCGAATATGCGACCGCGTTACAAGAAATTCTGAAGACCCCATTCCAAACAGAAATATTCCCTGGACCCTCCTCCTCATGAACCGTATCAAAACTATGTTTCATGTAAGGAAACAAATTCAGTCTACTATCTTTTGCATCAGCTTTCTTTTAAATTGGTTGGACGAAATTTTTTGCGTATTTTTCAGACTGGAACAAATCTTCTTTACTTCGGCCATCAGAAGTTATTTTGCTGCCCAAACAACAAAATTCATCTACTACTTTTATTGTCTCATTACCTAATCTAATTCCTTCAGCATCGCCTGATTTTCTGACATTGCATTTCAATACCTTCGTTTTACTTTTGTTAATGTTCATCTTATATCTTCCTTTCAAGACACTGTCCATTCCATTCAATTGCTCTTCCAGATCTTTTGCGGTTTCTGACAGAATTACTATGACATCAGCAAACCGCAATGTTTTTATTTCTTCTCCCTGCACTTTCATGCCCTCTCCAAATTTATCCTTCCATTCCTTCACTGCCTGTTCAATGTACAGATTGAACAACACTGGGGAAAGGCTACAACCCTGTCTTACTCCCTTCCCAACCTCAGCTTCCCTTTCTTGCCCTTCGACTCTAATAACCGCTTTGTATAGGTTGAATATAACTCTTCGCTCCCTTCAGAATTTGGAAGAGTATATTCCAGTCGACATTGTCAGAAGCTTTCTCCAAATCTACAAAAGCTAAAAACGTAGGTTTGCCTTTTCTTAGCCTATCTTCTAAGTCGGAGTGTGAGTATTGCCTCCCGTGTTCCTACATTTCTCCTAAATCCAAACTGATCTTCCCCGAGATCAGATTCCACAAGTTTTTCCATTCGTCTGTAAATAATTCGTGTTAGTATTTTGCAACCTTGACTTATTAAACCGATAGTTCTGTAACTTTCACACTTGTCCGTACTTGCTTTCTTTGGAATTGGAATTACGATATTCTTCTTGAAGTCGGAGGGTATTTCCCCTGTCTCATACATCTTGCATACCATGTGATACAATGTTTTCAGGACTGGCTCTCCTAACGATATCAGCAGCTCAGACGGAATATCATCTACTCCAGGGGCCTTGTTTCGACTCAAGTCCTTCAGCGCTCTGTCAAATTCTTCTCGCAGTATCATATCTCCTATCTCATCGTCCTCCACTTCGTCTTCCATTTCTAGAATACTGTCTTCAAGTTTATTTCCTTTGTATAGGCCCTCTATATATTCCTTTCGCAATTCAGCTTTCCCCTCTTTGCTTAGCACTGGTTTTCCGACTGAGTTCTTGATATTCATAAAACGGCTTTTGTTGTCTCCAAATATCTCTATTATTTTCCTGTAGGCGATATCTATCTTTCCCCTAGATATGCATTCTTCTATGGTTCTGCATTCACCTCTAGCCATTCCTGCTTAGCCAGTCTGCACTTCCTGTCAATCTCATTTTTCAGACGTTTGTACTCCCTTTTTCCTGTTTCACTTGCTGAATTTTTATATTTCCTCCTCTCATCAATTAAGATCAATATATCCTGTGTTATCCATGGCTTTCTATTAGGCCTTGTCCTTCTGAAAGTATGGTCCTCTGCTGCCTTCACTATCCTACCTCTCAGAGCTACCCATTCTTCTTCTACTTTCCCCCGTTTCAGACAATCCTTGCCTAATGCTCCCACTGAAACTGTCAACCACATCTGGTTCCTTCAGTTTGTCCAGTTTCCGTCTCCTAACCTTTCTACCTTTATGCAGTCTCTTAAGTTTTAATCTGCAGTTCATAACCAATAAGTTATGATCAGAGTCTATATCTGCCCCTGGATGTCTTACAGTTTAGAACCTGGTTTCTAAATCTATTCCTTACCATTATAATGTCAATCTGGTACCTGTCAGTGTCTCCTGGTCTCTTCCACGTATACAGCCTTCTTTCATAATGATTAAACCAAGTGTTGGTGATCATTAAATTGTGCTCTGTGTAAAATTCTACCAAGCGATATCCTCTTTCATTCCTTTTTCCCAGTCCATATTCACCTACTACATTTCCTTCTCTTCCCTTTCCTACTACTGAGTTCCAGTCCCCCATCACAATCAAGTTTTCGTCTCCCTTAACTTTCTGAATGATTCCTTTTATTTCCTCATACATTTTTTCAACATTCTCATCATCGGCCGTGCTAGTTGGCATATAAACTTGCACTACTGCGGTCGGTGTTGGCTTCGTGTCTATCTTTACTACGATAATGCGTTCGCTATGCTGTTCAAAGTAACTTACCCGCATTCCTATTTTCTTATTCATTATCAGACCTACTCCTGCGTTACCACCAACTGATTTTGTATTGATAACCCTGTACTCACCCGACCAGAAATCCTGCTCATCCTGCCACCGAACTTCACTAATCCCTACCATATCTAAATTTAACCTATCCATTTCTCTTTTCAAATTTTCTAGCTTTCCTACGCGATTAAGGGTTAGAACATTCCACGCTCCGACTCGTAGAATCCCACAGGCCGTAATTTTCTGTAAAATATACTTTATTTCCTATTTCTAAAAATTATGAAAAATTCATACTTTTCCTGAATTAAGTAATGGGTTCGTAGTATATTAATATAACTTTTTGAAAATATTTAGTTTTGCAGAAAATCAAGAGAGAACCACTGAATACCATTGGGGTCAAATGCGACCCCATTTCTCTCTTGTAGTATTATTACCCAATAATGCTGCATTGAATTCGCAACTGTTGTTGTTTTCACTTTGTTTTATTCTTGTAAATATCGTTGTAATGTGTCATTGTTGCCAATACTTTATATGTCGACAGTTATTTGTTACAAACAAGTGGAGACTACTATTGTGTGTGTTGCATTTAGTGGAAAATGTCTCGTCACCTTTCCGAAGACGAAGTGCTTGAAATATTACTGCAGGATAATCCTCTATCTGGAGAATCAAATAGTGATATCAGCGATATAGTTTCTGATGTCTCGTGCAGCGATGGAGAAATTGACGTCTTAGAAGAGAATATTTCTCAATAAGACGGAAGTTCAGAAGAAGATTTGGACAGCGCAGTTGTCCAGCCTGAACAGGAAGTAACACATACTTCTGACTGTTATATGTAAGTACACATTGTATTTTTGCAAATGTGCGTTAGGTGGCACAAATACGAGTTGAGAAGAGCTTGTGGATGAGAAGAGAGATGGACTATAATGCCAGTAAAGCCAGGTCCAACGAAATTCGCAGTGAAAAATGTATACTCCATAGAATCAGCTTTTCGGTTGTTTCTTAGAAGAAACATTGTTGGTTTAATTCTAAAGTGGACTAACAAAGAGGGTAGTCTTGTTTACGGTAGTAAATGGAAACCAGTACAGATCACGCACTGAAACGTGGCCCCTGAGTGGAGAATGTTGGGAGCTAAGGCTTGCATTCATCTCGTAGCGCATTGGCTGTTAGAACAAGCCCCGCCTCTTTCTCCCAGTGTCGCCAGCTTATGTCCTATAGCTTACAGGTTTTAAAAGAAACAACATTAGTACGGGCTAAAAGCGTCACAGATGAAACACGGAATTATCACTTTAATGTTTGAGTAATAGAAAACTGGGACTTATATCTATTAAATATTAAAATTTTTTAGAGATTTATTACGCTGGTGTAGCAATTTTTTATTGTCGTAAATTAATAACAATCGGAATTAAGATTCCTCATACCACATTCAAGTACAGCATTCCTTTTTCTAAAAGAAGTCGCCGGGGTATGTGGACTTATTTTAGCAAATAACAAAGTGGAAGACAATAATCAATACCAAGCACAAATCAACAATACGTCGACGATGTCTGCGGTGTACAATGCTGTTAGGAGATAAGGTTGGTAGAGCATAAACATTCCGTAGACATACGAACTCAGCCGAATTCCGCCGATCACAGAGGGGCCACGAAAAAGTGCGTGATCTGTAGATTCCATTGAACTGAAGTGCTTTATCGGTGTCTTGATCCTAGTAGGTGCTTACAAGGCCCGTAATGAAGCAGTTACACATCTGTGGAACAAAGAGGATGGTAGACCCATTTTTAGTGAAGCAATGACTATAAATCGCTTTACGACAATTTCAAGGTGCATCCGATTTGTGACGTCACAACCGTGGTCCTGACAAGCTGACTCCCATTAGAGAAGTATTTGAAATGTGGGTTCACACATTTCAAGAAGCATATGTTCCTCACAGCAGCGTAACAATTGATGAACAACTTGTGGCATTTCGTGGAAGATGCTCATTTTGGCAATATATTCCTTCAAAACCAGCAAAACATGAGTTGAAATTATGGGCTGTATGTGATAGTGCAACGTCTTACGTTCTCAATCTCCAAGTTTACACTGGTCGACAAGAAAATGAATCTCGTGAAGTTGGTCGATGCAAGAGAGTTGCTTTAGATATGGTGAAAGGCTTGGAAATCAGTGGCAGAAATGTAACTGACAATTTTTTCACTAGCCTTAGTTTGGCGAGAGAACTTCTAAAAATCAATCTCATACTCTTAGGAACAATTAGAAAATATAAAGGAGAACTACCACAAGCATTCACTCAGACTAAAGGTCGAGTGAAATATTCACCTACTTTTGGATTCCAAGAGCATGCTTCAATTGTTTCATATTGTCCGAAAAAGGGAAAAGTTGTAACTTTGCTCAGTACAATGCATTAAAGGAAGGAAGTGAAAGATCGTAAATGCAAGCCATTAATGATTCTGGATTATAATAAACAAAATCAGGAGTAGATACCATGAACAAGCTGGTTAGAACGTACACTAAAAAAGAGGATGAGCAGAAGGTGGCCAATGGTATTTTTCTACAACATGATTGATGTCAGTGCACTGAATGTATTTATCATATGGCTACATCTTACACCAGACCGGGCAGAAAGGACCAACTACAAGAGACGGGAATTTCTCGTATAATTAGGAAAGCAGCTCGTCGGAAGAAAGCCAGACAAAATTATTTCCCCAGTACTTGCATCAACAGAACAGACAAAAATAAAAAATAATAAAAAAAGGAATGTGTCCTTTTTGTAAAAGGTCTGAGGATAGAAAATTTACTGATAAATGTTCAAAATGTGGATGTTGTGTGTGTAAAACCCACTCTGCAATTTATTGCTGTAAGTGGAATGCGTAATAAATGTCAATTCGGAATTTAATCAAAAATGTTTGTAGTTTCATGAAAATCGATAGTAAATTTTACGGAAATAAATGGTTTTTTAAAAAATATGCATTTTAATTTCATGTAATGTCACTGACATCATGTTCTAGATTGTGGAAAAAGTAAGGATTGTGATTTTTTCTACCATTATTAAAACTACCTTTAATAAAAAATAAATTGCGTCTTTAGTGACCCCAATGGTATTCATTGCAACAAAAAATACTCGGTATTAGAAGGGTTTAAGTCGTGAAAATGTTCGGACGCTAATACTATTGTTGAGAACTTTTAGTTGGTTCCCACGTCTCTGTCAGATGTTTCTTTTTTTTATCGGACATATTTGCCTTTTTTATGCTCCCACGGGATCATTTTCAGCTGTTTGCCTCCTTTTCGTTGTTCTTTGCTGCAAAACAAGTTTCCTAGATAAGGAAAAATTTGACAATTTCTTTGTATGCTTCGATAAGCAGGACATTGGGAATAACCATAACAGATTCAGCCATTTATCGAGAGATGCCATAATTTTATTTTACAGGCTCGTTTTCTTAAAGTGGAATGATAACGACCGCCAAGTATGTTTGGACAGCAGTGGGTACATCGCGCGGAAAGCAATGACATTTTTGTGCCTTCAAACTTATATAAAATTTCGATATTTCCTCTGAATTTCGTACGCTGCTACGTAGTGCACGTTATTAGAAAAATTCCAGTATCGTGAGGATCCTCTGAAATGACTTTGGCACCTTGTGACGACTTGCAACTTGTGTTAAATCACCGTTATCGAGACTCATTACGCCTAAAAGTAGAAAAATTATCTGGATAAAAGAGTTTACCGAACTTCCTGAAAGAAAACTACTTTGGAAATTTAAAAAAATTATAGTTTAATGTGAAATATAACAAATATTTCTTTGAAAAATAGCATTGAGACGCATCTTCTTTCTAAAATAGTAATAATGTTTGTTTCTGGCCGATTAATATTGCGGGCAACAGTAAATCTGTACTCTCGTTTGTAACTTTTTTTCAAAGCTATGTGATACTTTGTTTAAATAATAACAAAGAAACAAACTTATTACGTAAAGCACGACCCTTAATAATGGACCCATATATAGACCGTTAATATCAATTAATTATTTATCTTTGTAGAATGACAGCCTAACGCCATCCCACTTTATCGATATTAGCATGTCCTTAACGATTTTGCAGATAAATGTAGGGTAACTCACATCGGACAGAATCAGTAAATACTGAATAGGTCTGCTTTTCCCTCTTTCTAACAGTCAAGGTATAAATAGGTTTGTTTGCCCTGTGGCTCTGTCCCACTACAGCTGGCATCCCTCTACAGTTCAAAAATGTAAATTTTCCACATTGATCACAGGTTTGTATATCGACGTAGACATTACATGAAATACAAAAGATGTTCAATTATTTCTAGAGCCGACAGCACAATGATACCTGTGTAACGAAATTTCAAGAATGTAATTTGTCAACGAATTCAACAGTTAGTTCCTCCTCCCGGCTGCCCCCCCCCCCCCCCCCCAAAAAAGCGAGAGAAAACAGAGCAAATATTAGGACACGCCACAGTCGTTCAATTCCACTGACAACAGATCCATAAAAACTGATAAAATTTTAGTAGAATTTGTCATGAATGTAGGCTCAGCAAGTAAGCACGGTTTTTTATTCATAATTTTGGTTGTAGGGCATAATTATATTGTATATACATATGAAATCGGATCGCCACAGAAATTCTGTTAAATTTACTGAGGAATCAAATTTCTTACCCACTCTTCTAGTAAACAATTTTCTCAAACATCTCCAATGACTTCGTTACCGATTGAAACTAAAAACAGGGAAAAGCCGTGTGTTAAAATTCTTTAGCTAATTGTCTGTGTACCAGAATAATAAGATGGTGTTAGTATTTATTTTTATCGGGCAATAAGTAATTAGCTTTTTTGTTCCAATGAATGTGGCCTCTTCGAACTCACTAAAAGCATATAAAAACATGGAATTATTTCCTACTGGCCACTCTTTGTTATTGATATAGGTCCTACTGCTGACATATGTTATTCTTATTACGCTCCAAACTTCATGTACTGTATGTTCCTTATGGGAAATACAGTAATGTTGTATCTGCGCTTTTGAATTGGGCGCCCCTAGTTCCGTTCTGACTCGCAGTGGCGCTCCGGGTTTTAGCTTCAACCGTCTTGACGCAGCGACGAATGGGAGCGCAGGAGCTTACGTATCAGTCCCTGCGCAAGGCAACGGCAGCCATTCGTGTGCAAGACGTGAAACAGTTAAATACGTTGCTTGGGTTTCTCCGCTTACACGAAAAAGAAGGCTGAGAATGGAAGATGGCCACGTTAATAAGCGTAGTCTTTATTTTCACAGCTAACATTTCTTCCTTTAATTATTAAGTGATTTAAATTCACGCTCAGTGATATATATTTTTATTTACGCATCTAAATAACAAATCAGACTCCCTACAAAAAAACTTTGTGTTGCAAAATGGCTCACGAAAGTGCATTAACCCAGGCATCAAATGTAAAGGATGAAGAAGAAAGGTTTGCATTTCTACGTTCCCAAATTAACGGAACGATTAAAAGAAATATATTATCCTTCCATTTAATTTTAATTTCCATTCTTCGAGAGTGTTGTTAATAATTGTGTAGACCCTTAGCCAAGTAATCGAAATTTGTGCTAATTAAGAACGAAATTCCACTGTCGGTGATAGATACGAATTTTGTGGGGTCATATTGAATTGTCATTGCATGAAGTGGTTCATGGTACACTATTTTAAAATAATGGCTTACAATATTGTTTTAAAATTTTGTCGTCATTTTATAGTATGCTAGTAAGAAGTTAGAAGATGCTTTGGTGCAGGGCATATTATACCATTAATGCTTCTTGTTTTTGTTGCATGTCAAGTATATTCACAAAATAGGTCAATTTTAAATAATATGAGGGTAACAGCTTATTATTTTTGTGTTCAGTATATTGAAAATTTCGACTGTGTAACTACTGCTTATGTGGCCATACTCGGGCGTTGTGACGTCATCGCTCCATACGGCGCATAAAGCGACAACGCTGGGCGTTAGAAGTTTACAAAATATTTCGCTTAACGGGATTTCAACGTACGGCTTCCACCAATTAATATTTATCCTTTATTAATAATAATTGAGAAGACATGTAAATTGCACGATCTTAATTGTTCTTTCAGCCATAACGTTTTAAAGTCCAGGCTATAGAATTTATTAACCTATGTATATATTTCACAACACTAATTTTCTTCTTGTACAAGCTGTTAAGTAACTTAAGTCTTCTGACGACGTACTGTAAGTAAGAGATTTTTTTTATTTTTTAAGCCTAGCATTGTGTTAAGTATTATTTTAACTTCATATAAGAACCCGTTGTTGCATACGATGCTCGACGTAGCAATTTTCTTTGTAATTGTTTTAAATTATGTTGTTATGTCTTCCTACTTTTTTTACGTACATCACGCTCTGCATGACGTAAGTGACGCGTGATTCATTTCGTACTGAAATTGTGTTCGGAAATTTGTTATATCTTCTTGTTTAGCACTTCATCGTACTATTGTACGAATGAGAAGGGAGATAAATATTTGCTCATCTTTTCGCTTCATTGACGTATTGTCTGTTTTTAAATCATGTTGTGTCTTCATACTTTTTTTTGCGTACGTCACGTGGCGCATGACGTAACGGTTTGCTTCATATTGTCTTGAAATTGTGTCCCGAAATACGAACCTCTGTTAGAACTTTGTTAGTATTTGAGTTTCTTCCGTACTGTTGTACGAATAAGAATGATGATAAAAAATTATATCTTTTTACTTCATGTACGTATTGTCTGCATAACTGCGCTTGGTTATTCTTCACACCTCCTCTTCCACCTGTTTTCATTAATTTAGTAAGCGCGCTTTGTGTTTCACTCGTGAATTTATTTGGATGAGGGTAGTAGTAAAAAGACTGATTTATTGGCTTTCATATCTCACTTCTTCGCTGCGTAACGTACTTACGGAGGGTCGGTTCATGTCAGGTAATATGATAATCAATCCCGCTTAACAATAGCATGAAGTGTAGAAGTCACGATTGGTGACTACGATAATATTAGAAATGGTCTTTTTGCAAAAAATCTGAACATATTGATTTTGTAGAAGACCAATAGAAATTATATCAAATTACTTGTTACTTAACAAAGTCATTTGCAATTCATAGCCACCCTAGTCACAGTATGCACTGTGGTTCAGTAACTTTTTATAGATTCTCATTGTGTTGTTTATACTACTGATCTATAAATAATTAATCATTCCTCGTACGTGAGCTAGGAGAAGATCGCTTTTGAAGGTCAGTTGCGCGCAGGCCATTATCAGATGCTGTTTTTTTTACGATACGGGTGATATAGTTTTGATTCATTTTGTAATATTCTGTAGGGTCCAATGCTGTAACGTTATTTTTAGAGGGGTAGGAGAGGTTGAGGAGGGGGAGGAGCAGGACGGTAAAGACGTACTCTGTGCTTTGATAGACGTGTCTTTCGTGAATATTTGTTTTTTCTAACTGCGTCCTATTGAGCTTTTCATTGATATGTAGCCTCTCTCTGTGTTCTTTTCTTGCCAGCCAATCTTCTGACATGACTTATCAGAGTATTAAAAAGATAACCGAACTTCACAAGTATGCTACGGAGGATATACTGATAAAAGTTTGTTTGTCGTAATATTTCATCTTCAGAAATAATGCCACTTGTCTTTTGCTGTAGTTCCCTTACTCCAATAATATTTCGTGCATTGCTTTTGTACTGAGCGTAACTTAACAGGTATTTGTAGGTCTGTACTAAATTTGTTTATAGACGACAGTGACAATGCACATTGCATTAGAATCGTAAAAATTTTGCTGCAGAACATTAATTACGCTCACTAAATTCCCGTGAATAAACAAATTACTATCATTCAAAATTTATATTAAACTATAATGCCATAAAATTCAGTATCACAGTAACTTTTAATATCACCATGTATGTATTCTTTTTTGAGAACTATTGTCTTTTATCTAGTGGTATACGTCAGTACGGTAACGAGGTTTTGTCGATAACATCCAATCTTTTGTTGGAAATTAAGCGTACCAAGCATTTTTGTTGACAGAAAGATAAAAATCTCGGTGATGACATAGCTTCTCAATTGCGGCGTCCAGGGAGTTAATTACATTGTCTTAAAGGCAGGATCAGTTTGGATCGAATGCTTTTTCTAGACTTAACGAAAATTTTATGTCGTGAGGTTGGGGAGGGAGGTGGAGGAGGGAATTGCGTCACAGCCCGCGGGGACTTCCGACAACGTGTTACGTTCTGAAAAGGGTCAGGCAGTCTCCCCGCCACTAAAGCTCCCGCTACAGCTCACCTGTTTAGACGTTGACCACTGAAACCACGTTTTTAGCAGTAACTGACAATATTACATATCAGGCACACTATTTTTTCCAATCGATGATTCTCATTCTCCGGTGAATAAAAACAGCGGTATAGTCAAATGAATTTTACCTGTATCCCCTAATAACAGATAAAGCATTTAAGTGTCCCTGATAATAGGCTTCTTGATCGCCTCTTCTTCTTCAGTTTCTTCCCTTACTAAACATTCATTCTCTCCGCGTCGCCTGTCTACTACTTCCCCGCTTCAACACGTATTTTGTTACACGTGTCTGGCAGGGAGGAAAAAGAGCTCAATTTCGAATTATTTTCTAAAGGTGGAACGCCGGGGGTGGCGATACAGCACCCTACCCTTGGGACCTACCTTTGCGTTGGTACCCTTTTTAAGCTCCACCCAATCATAATTAAGCCACGAAGATTTAAACAATTCTACGGCAGTTCTTGTCTATCTAATAACTACAACTGAATTAGTATGTATCTAAATGTCTACTAAACATTTGGTCATAACACTTGATTGAAACGGTAAAGTGACTATTACTGGACTCCTGTTGAGGGGGATTGGAGTTAAAATAGCATCTACTTTCGTTGTTTGGTTATCCCGTACTCTTCATATATCAGTTGAGGCAAACACAGTTAGGGTTTCATTTCTTCATATATCAGTTGAGACAAACACAGTTAGGGTTTCATTTTTAATGTCGTGATATATTTACTCCTCCTCCACTGAGTATTGAGACAGTGCTCGGACTCATCATTACCAAGACACTGATCATAATCTTCTCCCTCTTTCTATTTTTATTGTGTTTTATTCAGCTTCTTCGTTAGTGTCCCTATCCAAAATATCAGATTGTAACCTCCCCTGCCCTTTTATTTCAAAATTAGCAGTCTTCTAAAGTCTTCGGGAAAAAAATGATTTACTCAGCTGGATTTTGTAACAATGCAGTAACCCATTTTTAGCCTTGGGGTTCGTATTGTTGAATTTGTCGTTTCGTGATTATGGTATGTGTTCATTACAGTTATTTTGAACAGAAAGTTGTTACAGAGTGGAAATAATTTTATTTATTTAGGCTTAATTTTTGTAATCTTCCCTTGGTGCATATGTTGATCCCCCACTGCCTTTTCTGTATCGATCTGTTCAGGCCCTCTTCCCACCCACTTTCTCCAGCAGGGTCGTGAATCATGTACTAATAATGTGGATGAAAATTATTTCCAACACTATTGGGAAGGGATGTACAAGATCACTTTAAGAAAAGCCTTAGGTTTCATCTTGCAGATTGAATGATAAGGGCAAGGATGTATCAGAGAATTGTAGAGCATGTCACTGTATCGTGACTTTCTACAACTATGATCACCACGATCTAGCACAAAAATAATAGTGACTAAAATGCTTCAGATGTTGCGTTTTCGTAGCGGTGTATTACATAGTAAGAAATTAAGGATGGCGAAGTAAATACATTAAAAGCTTGGCTGTCTGGAAAAGCTGATGTAAATCATGTTCTGAGTGTTACGTAAGCAGATTTACAAGGTTATATTTCTCTCTGTTGCAACCATTACTTGAACCGTGTTATTTATCATTTTCTTCTTTATACAATCCGCTGAAGTTCATGCAAGTAACGTAATGAAGTTAAATATTGTTCTACACGCAACTTGTTTCTTTGGAACTGGATTTTTTTACGCCTTTTGAGGGTTAATGACTCGGGGCTTAGTTGTGAACAGAAAATTTCGGATGTAGAGGTCTCGGTTTCGATCCCCAGTCGGTGCTAGAATTATTATCTGCTTCTGATAACTTCGTTCACCTCTTGAAGGTCTGTTAATGTAAAAAATGCTGCGTTGTACCTTGGTTCGGAGTCCTCATTACATTGTTAATTCCTTCCTTAATTGGCTGGGTAGTGAGTGCAGTCGAAACAAAGGCAATAGCATGCCACCTCCAATAGGACAATGTGTATAAAGCATATTGATATACAAACCAATCTACAGCTTGATGACAGCTTCACCTCCTGTTAAAGTATCGGAAAGGGGACTCAAAAGGGTCCTCTTGAAACTATTGTCGTGCACCCCCCTCTCTCTCATCTTTCTAACCCTCCCTTTCTCCCTCCCCACCCCCTCCCCCCTCTTTCACTCGGTCGTCCTCATTTTACGCGCAGAGGGACTTTGTGCTTTGCGTGAGAGAACGCAATAACGCCGCTAGCGGTGTCACACACTTCGACAAACTGCTTACGGCAAAATATTTTCTTGCTTGTAAAGGTGTTAAGATGTTCGAGTAACGATGTGCCTGACTGCATAGATATCACATATTTCCTTTGACCTTCCTCTGACCTACTGGTGAATCAAACTGGAACCATGAAGCAATAGTTTTCAAAAGATCAGTTCTCTACATGCAGCATGATAACGTGTTGTATCTACATGTAGCATGCAACGCGTTGTACGCCCAATAGAACTGTGTCAGTCCTAGTTTTCATATACGACCTCCGACAATAAGGTTTGGTGAATAGTCATGTAACATTAACGTAGATGAACAGCAGTTCACTTACTGTCCTAAATCGTCACATCCCATAACTATGCACCGCTGACTTATGCGATACGTATCCTGGAAAATCTGCACGGAGTCTTCTTTTGGGATGGTGTTCATAAACCTTGTCACGTTTCGTTGGATGCGAGGAATATCATAAAACCTCTTTCCTTTCAGAACGAGCTGTATTCGAGGGAATAGAAAGAAGTGTGGAGGATTGACTTACGGCGAGTTTGGTGGATTTTCAAGTTTCACGACAACGCTCGTCCACACACATCCAATATCGTCAAACAGTTTCTGTTAAAAAAAAAAAAAAAAATAATTAAAAAAGTAAAATAAGAAGGGGGGTGCAACTTGAACACCCAACATACTCGCCGGATCTCAATCCTTCCAAGCTTCTTCCTGTTTCCTCGACTGTAACTCGATTTGAAAGGAAAGAGATTTGACAATATTCCTAACATCCAAATAAACATGTCGAAGCTTTTGAACACCATCCCAAAGGAAGGCTTTGAGGAAAGTTTCCAGGACATGATCGCAGCGCTTATGGGAGGTGATTACCTCGAAGGAAAGTAAGGTAACTGTAGTTCATCTACGGAAGTGTTAAGAGGACTATCACCTAACTTTATTGTCAGAGGTTTTACTTCAAATTAAATTACTTGTGGATTAGCGACATGTTGGGAGTCTTAGTAGAAGACTATTTTGAAATGTAATGAATCGCAATTTGTATTTTTAAAAGTTTATATTCGAATAATGTCATTTTAGATACAACAATCACCTGTCGTCTTCCAGATTCACAAGACACCCTCACTGAAAAAATATATGTGAATTCTGAAGTAAACAGTGCTAGTAAAGATCACTTTTATTTAATACCGGTTTCTCAAAGATATGTTATCATTCTATTGTATAAAAGGCGACGAGCGCCTTCATGGACATTATTTATTTCACATGGCTAGTTTTGGCAGATCTAGCTGCCATCCTCAGAAGATTTCCACGAAACCATTTAAACAAGCGTCTACCACGCCGCGACATTCAGGACGTGCACGACAGGTCTTAGGACAAAGGTTGAAGCTGTTAACGTTTATGCAACAAGTATTGGGGACCATATGTTTTATGCATTTGACGATCCAATGTGGAGATAATTTTGTGCACGTTCTTAATATGACGACGAGGTAGAGTTTTTTAATGGTTTCATGAAAATCTTCTGAGGGTGGCAGCTAGATATGTCGAAACTAGTCACGTGAAATAAATGGTTTCTATGTAAACGATCGTGGTCTTTGATACTAACATTGTAGAAAATCGTGCCGTTATGTGCAAGTTATACTATTTTACCATCATCAGATCTTACTTATATACGTCCGTCGTCTGCATAATTGACATTGTATTCTCGTAAGGTCCTAGGATGGCTACATACGTAGCTTTGACATAACTGGTACTGACCTCCCCCCTCTCCCCCTAGTACCAGGTAGGCTTGGAATGAATCTACGTGGCGCTGCCATTTCCCTAGTGCATTCGTGGAATACATTAAAACCATTTCCCTTTCAGTACCGTTCCAGCAGTCAGTGAAGATGGAGGTTTTGCTGAAAGAAGCTAAGGGAAAGTGGTCAGCATTGACACCACTTTTGTCTTTGTGCCCAACTGGATAGGTTACTGCCATAATCGGGTTAGACAGACAGTTGACGTCATATTAAGAGGATTAAACAAAGATATAAATGGTATTTTGGCTAGCACAGTTTACTTCAGATTTCATAACTTTCTAGCTCGGCCCTTCTCTTGTATGATGTCAAGTAATGTATACATAAAAATATCTGGAACCGTATTAGTGAACATTAATATACAGAATCAAAACTCGCAGTACACATGAATGAGGAAACCTGAATGAATATTACAGTAAGGTCTAGGTGTGGTGGTTTCTTTCACAGTATGTAACCCTGAAAAGGCGTAAAAAATTCAGTTCTAGAGGATCAAGTTACGTGTAGAATAATAATTTACTACATTCCGTTACTTGCATTGACTTTAGCACATTGTACAAAGAAGAAAAACTACACGGTTCAAGGAATGATTGCAACAGACACACATATAACCAAGAAAATCTACTTATGTAAATACTCAGAACATGATTTGCGTCAGCTGTTTCCAAATAGACACCCAAGCTGTGTTACTTCACACTCCTAAATTTCTTCCTGCTTGATGTATGGCTAGGAAAGACGCAACATTTGTTATAATTTTATTCACTGTTAGTAATATTTTGGTGCTTGGTGTAGACACGATACAGTGACACGCTCTGAAATTTACTGATGCATGCATTTGCCCTTATCATTCTATCTGTAAAATGATGCCTGAGGCTATTCTTAAGGTTGATCTTGTACAGATTATGTTTGTTAAGCTTATGGGACTTAACTACGGGGTCATCAGTCCCTAGATCTTGTACATTCCTTCACAACAATGTTGAAAATAATTTTCATTCATATTATTGGTGCGTTTCACGGCCCTACCATCTTGAACGTGTGATTTTTTTTGATTAGGGGGTCTTGAGGTTAGCATTTTCTGACAAGTTCGTTCCTTTAAACAGATTCGACTTTGCAGTTGTGGTTCAACACATTTTGTTTGGACTTACAGACTGGACTGCTCTCCATAAATCAGTCATTTCATGTGTTAAACATACATTGGTCAACACACATTTGAAAGCGCTGAATCCAATCTTGCACTCGCAGGATTTTTGCAGAAAAACTGGCTCACGCTTCTTCAATACGTTACTCAAGATGGTGCCGCTTCTTATTTTCTGCGCTTATGCGATTTGCTTTAAATAGCCCCACAGATAATAGTCAATTGGTATGAGATCAGCTGATTTGAGTGGCCCAATGACCAGTAAATTGACCATCTAATCAATGACGAACAACTGCTCCGCAGTGTGGTATAGCCCCATCCTGTTGAAAGTAAGAGGGAAAGGTGTCATCTTCATTCAGAACTTCTTGCAGCATTTCCAGGTAGCTTTGAGCATTTAGGTTCTGGTCGACCTTCAGGTCACCTTAGGAGGTTTCACCTAGTATCCACGCCAGGATATGTAGTTGTAACAGTTTGCCTCATCAGTGAACGAGATACCTTGCGACAAAGGGTGATCTTGTAATTTTTGAACTATAGCTGCTACGTCGAATCTGTTTACAGGAATGAACTAGTTAGAAAATGCTGATGTTATTTGTTAAATCACCCGAGCCCCTTTCTATTAAATTTCTTTTTCGTAGATTCAAGTTGGCGCCCATACGGCAAAAGAATATTCTAATTTCCCAGTTCCTGCAGAGTTTTTGAATTACAAGGGTGTACTGATACTTTTGACTCACTCAGTATTGTTGCTCGGTGGTAGTGCCAGACTAGCATCTATGAATCTAAAGGTCGCTTCGATCCCCGCTCAGTCCTGTTGCTTTTATTTATTGCTTAAAAAAAAAAAATATGTTCAAATGTAGAGCTTATGGAACTTAACTGCGGGGTCATCAGTCCCTAAACTTACAAACTACTTATGAACTAACTTATACTAAAGACAGCAGAAACATCCATGCCCGAGGGGGGATTCTAACCCCCGATGGGGAACGGTCTCGCGCATCGAAACATAGCGCCTCAATGCGCTCGGCCGCGGCCTTACTTTTCATTTCTTCCACCTTTGGCAATGTTCATGGTGTTAAGAATTGCCGAATTGCACCTGGGTTGGCAATTCGCTTTAAGCTGTAGGTCCTCCTATAACTGTTTGGGTAGGCCAGTTCAAAGATGGGAGGAAGGCAACGGCATACAACCCCCAAGCAGCAGCATAGTAAAGCACTCTTGTGTTCACACCAATCTTCGGATTGTTGCCTGCTTTTTCATTATTATAGAGTGTGCGCACTATTCGCTGGAGGGGGGGGGGGGGTACGTTTAATGATGTGTCTCAATGTCTGTGGAGAAATGGCAGGCCGGCCGCAGTGGCCGAGCGGTCTGCGGCGTACCACGGCCGCTGTGGTCGGGGGTTCGAATCCCCCCCTCGGGCATGGATATTTGTGCCGTCTTTAGTATAAGATAGTTCATAAGTAGTTTGTAAGTTTAGGGACTGATGACCCCGTAGTTAAGTCCCATAAACTCTACAAAGATTTGAACGGAAATGGCAGGCAATTCTTCCTCAAGAGACGAAACCAGACATTTAGTAATGGTGATTGCTGAGGTATTGAGCGAAGTGAAGTTCTCTTTTCAAAGATGTTCGTTGGGTTCAGTATGAGACTGAGCAGACTAGTGTGTTTCCGAACTTCATTGTCCACAAATTATTGCATTGTTGATGCTGCTTTATGACTGGGTGAACTGTCATGTTGCTACATTAAATGGCTCTTAACTGTTTTCTATTTTACGCAGTGTACATACTGTAAACTATTTGCATGCCCTTATGCAGTTTTCGTCTTAAGCGTAATAGTCGCGGTGGAGTGGCGAGCGTTCCAAGCGCCTAGCTGCGGAGCCGTAAGAGGTTCGAGTCCTCCCTCGGACATAGGTGTAATTGCGGTCCTTAGCATAAGTTAAAGCACTTTGTAAGACTAGGGACTTATGACCAGGCCGGCCGCGGTGGCCGAGGTGACTGAGGCGCTCCAGTCACGGTCAGCACGGCCACTACGGTCGGGAGTTCGAATCCCCCCTCGGGCATGGATATTTGTGCCGTCCTAGTTCGTAAGTAGTTCATAAGTAGTTTGTAAGTTTAGGGACTGATGACCCCGTAGTTAAGTCCCATAAGCTTAACAAACAACTTATGACCAGCGTAGTTAAGTCCCATAGATTTACAAACATTTGAACATTTTAAGGGAAATAACGGGATCAAGCTAACCACGAAAAACATCCTCATACTATAACATCACTTCTTCCATAACTTGAGGTTGATTTACACGTGAAGGTAGGTTACGTTCTCCAGTTATCTGAAAATCCCGCCATCGGCTTGCCACAGGACATCCATTGCTCAATTCCACATTAACTAGAAGTGCGCAGAAATTTCTGATCTGATATCGTAGTGCATGACAAGAAAATACAGGGTGAGTCTAAACCTGCGGTACACCCTTTTATTTCAAGAAAACTCTACGGGAACTGAGAAACCTGAATATTCCAGTAAGCTAGGGGTGACTAGGTCTACCTTTACGGTATGTACGAACAAGGGCGCCTTCGTGAAATCGGCCATTTTTTGAATTAAAGTCGACTTTTTAAATGCAAGAGGGGTCGTGTGATGCATAACATCAGAATTTTCTGAAGAGGTTTTTCCTGTAAACATATTTGATGTAGAAGTTATTGTTCAAAAGTTACTGCTGTATCCTTCATTTTCACAAGGCGTCTTGTTCTGTGATGAGGCAAATTTTTTTGTCCGTTGTGAAGTCAACCTTTACAGCCACATATACTGGAGTGAGCAGAATCCACAAAGGATGGAACCTACAAAGGTGACGGAGTGTGGGGTACCCGTGCAATTGCACACTTTTTCATTGATCGGAACCTAAATGTTCAAAAGCTACCTGGAAATGCTGCAAGAAGTGATGCTTTTCTAAGTTCTGAATGAAGAGCTTTTCTCTTACTTTCAACAGGATTTTTTGGATTGGTAGGGGGGGGGGGGGGGGGGTAGCGAGCGGTTGCTCGGCGTCGGAGGTTCGAGTCCTCCCTGGGGCATGTGTATTTATGTGTGTTGTCCTTAGGTTAGTTTAGCTTAGTTTAAGTAGTTTGTAAGCTACGGACTGATGACCACGCAGTTTGGTTCGATAGATTTACAGACATGATCTCGGCGACGACATACTTTCCGAAAGCACTACCCTGGCATAAAATAAATAATAAAATCACAAATTTTTGAAAGGCATATAAGGATCCCAGTCCCTTACAAATGCGAGACTAGTAAGCTAATCATTGCGCATTTCGCTCGGATTGAAATAATTGTCAGAGGAGTCAGGTTCATTAGACGAACGAGTTTATGGTTTACTGGCTTCAGGATTTGTAACGATGATAGACAAGATATATTTTTAATTTCCTTGCATGTATGTTAGAAACAAGAAAACTTTATGTATGTGGCTTATTTTTTAATATCCGTAGCATAAAATTCTCGATTATTGTTCTTGAGTGAGGAAGGTCATTTTGTTTTTCGTACTAAGTGCCACCGTTCTTAAGTTTGGCTCTACAGGTACCAAAAACCACAGTAAAAAGTTTTAGCAAAATTTTCGAGACCGGAAAACTTGAACTGCGGAAACGTTAAGACATAACAGGTCACATTTCGAGTTGATAAAGTCCGCATATACTTCCTGTTCATTTATCTTCCAGGCACTTCTCGAAACAGGGCAGTAGTTTAATAAAAAAGAAATGCATACAATCATTTGGCTAAGTCTCGCAAGTTTAATACGCCTTCAACTTAATTAGACAAAGTTTGTTTATTATTGCATTTGAGAAGTCTCTTAATTCAGACTAATGATTTTCTTAAAAAATGAATAAATAAATAAGGTACAGGGTGAAGTAAGCCGGCCGCAGTGGCCGAGAGGTATGCGGCGCGCCAGTCACAGTCTGCACGGCCGCTTCGGTCGGGGGTTCAAATCCCCCCCCCCCTCGGGTATGGATGTATGTGTCGTCTTTACTATAAGGTAGTTCATAAGTAGTTTGAAGTTTACGGACTGATGACCCCCGCAGTTAAATCCCTTAAGCTTAACAAACATTTGAACATTTTGATCGAAGTAAAGCTGTGAGAGGTCGTGAGTAGACTGCTCAGTTGGTACAGCACACGCAGACAATAAGCAAATGTCTCAGGTTGGAGTCTATGTAGGACACACAGTTTTAATCTGCCCGGTGGCTCCATTGTTTGCTCCGTTTGCTAGTGTCAATAGAAAAACAGATTCAATAATATGCTTTGCCTCCATTAAAATCTCAGATAAGCTTGTGATGACAGTAGGGATTCGGAGCCTCGCTGTGCCTTTACTTTGAAAAGGGAGAATCATTAACTGTTTGTTTGGTTTTCTTCAGTTTACTTCATTGTTGTTTACTGAAAACGTCGCATCACCTGCATCTTTTGTCCGACAAACATGCAGCAGTGGAGCTTGCTTTTCTTGGTATTCGCTCTGCGGCATTCGGCTTTCCGGGAACCGATCGATAGTAGCCGCCGTGGATTATACGCTTGCTGTGCGGGAACAGCAAGGCGTGGGCTTAGGTGGGCGTAGATGGTGCCAAGTATTTACGCAAACTCCAACTTTCCTTTAGACCCCCTTTTTAAATTCTTTGTATGGTGTAGCAACCGAATTCCTTCCATGATTTTCATTCTTTGTTAAATGTAGCTTTTCCCAATTATAGTTGTAACTGCAAAACAAATGTTTTCAGGAAATAACGAAATAATCGTGAATAAATCGCCAAGAAACTGAGATTTCAGTGAACAACTGAAGTTTGAATACTATGTATTCTTACACTTGCATTCTGAATTATGAGGATGTGCATTACATCTATAGTCCGCAAGTCCCCTTCTTGTTTGAATAGCAACTGCCAATTTTTCTGTTTTAATGACAATGCTCATAAGACAGGCCACGAACATGCAGCCATCTTTTTATAAAGGAGCAGTGCTTCGCCAAGTACGGAAGGAATTAGTGTTCTGTTTACGAGTTCTGTTATCTGTGTGAAAGTCTGTGTACGTTTTAAAATGTTCGTTAACTGAATAACTTGCCGCGCTGAATGGTCACGTGGTTTAAGGCGTCATGCAACGGACTGGTCAGCTGTTCTCGCCGGAGGTTCGAGTCCTCCCTCGTGTGTGTGTGTGTGTGTGTGTGTGTGTGTGTGTGTGTGTGTGTGTGTGTGTGTGTGTTGACGTTAGTGTATATTAATGTAAGTTAAAGTAGTTTGTAAGCCTAGAGGCTGCTGACCAACGTAGTTAGATTGACAAATATTTGAAAATTTTTTGAACCGTACGACTGCGGTCGGAGGTGGGTACCTGTCCAGTCTTCACCTAGTTAGATGTGGGAAACTGCCTAAAACCTTCATCCAGGTGTGAGGAGGGGATTTCACCGATTATGAAAAAAAAATTATTAATATTACTATATTAAATGTTCAAATGTTTGTAAAGCTATAGGAAGAAACTGCAGTGGTCATCAGTCGCTAGACTTAAAACTACGTTACCTAACTTACGCTAAGGAAAACACACACATCTATGCCCGAGGGCAGACTCTAACCTCCGACGGGGAGCAGGCGCCCACTCCGCAGCAAGACGCCTTAGAGAGCACGGCCACTCCAGCTCGGCATTATATTCTAACTTGAATGTGTATCCATAGTGCGCGAAAGAAAGAAAGAAAAAGACACCACTGGGTGCGCTGTAATTGATCTAAAAGGGCCGGCCACGGTGGCCGAGGGGACTAAGGCGCTCCAGTCACGGTCTGCACGGCCACTACGGTCGGGGGTTCGAATCCCCCCTCGGGCATGGATATTTGTGCCGTCCTAGTTCGTAAGTAGTTCATAAGTAGTTTGTAAGTTTAGGGACTGATGACCCCGTAGTTAAGTCCCATAGACTATACAAACATTTGAACATTTGATCTAAAAGGACCCACACACATTCTGTAATATTGTCAAACGGAAAAGCAATGTCTGTCTATGGGCGCTAAGGCGTCGGTGCTAGATATATAAACAAGCAGGATTGGATGGCCTCAAAAGTATTCTCAGCATAATCAATATAAGCTGATCGTGTGAGGTTGAATATAATTACTACATTCTGCTCAGATGCTGGCAGAGCTTCACTTGTAGCTTTACAAAATAATAATTTCAAATGTTTGTAAATCTAAGGGACTTAACTTCGGGGGTTGTTAGTCCCTAGGCTTACAAACTACTTAAGCTAACTTACATTAAATTTCAATAAGGACAATACACATACTAATGCCCGAGGGAGGACTCGAACATCTGGCGGCGAGCAACCGCGCATTCCGCAGCAAGGCGCCCTAGAACACTCGGCTACTCTACCGCGGCCTTACAACGCAGACTCGTTTTAATACACCACAGTCGAGGTAGTAACGAAATCTGTTACTTTATGACGGAGAAATATTTATAATATTGTCTTCTTTATTAATTTAAGAGCATAGTATTTTCTCGTTGAATTCCGTAGCAGTAGGGAAAAACGCTACTAATATGAACAATGGGTACTATATATGCACAGGTTTCCACAATTAAGTTTGCTGTATTGACTATCTTTTGACGATTCGTAGTGTGTCCTAGAAACCGAACCATTCTTTTAGTCAAGGTAAGCCAGAAACTTCGATTTTGTTCAGTTACGCGATCTACCCATCTAATCTTCAGCATTTGTCTGTAGCAACGCATTTCAAAAACTACAATCCTTTTCGTCTAAACTATTTATCGTCCACGTTTCACTCCCGTACAAGGCTACACTCGAGACAAATGTCTTAAGAAAAACTTCCTAACACTTAAGTTAATATTCGTTATTAACAACTTTTCCTTCTTCAGAAATGCTTTTCTTTCCATTCTGTATTTTTGTTCTTCTTTACCCCAACCAAAGTAAATTATTTTACTATCGTAGTAACAAAATTTATCTACAACCTTTATTGTCTCGCTTCCTAATCTAATTCCGTAAGCATTCCCTAGTTTTCTTGGACTACATTCAAGACAATGCCCATTGCCCAATGCCCAATTGCTCTACCAGTTGCTATCGGCAAACCGCAAAGTTTTTCTTTTCCCTAAACTTTAGTTTCCATTCCAAATTCCTTCTTGCTTTCCATCAATGCTTGCTTAATGTGCAGAATGAATAACATTGTAGATATTTGACAATATTGTCACGCGGCGGATCGGCCGAGCGCATTGAGGCGCTATGCTCCGATGTGGGAGGACGTACAGCGTCGGGGTTCGAATCCCCCCTCGGGCATGGATGTTTGTGCTGTCTTTAGTATAAGTTAGGTCATAAGTAGTTTGTAACTTTAGGGACTGATGACCCCGCAGTAAGTCCCATAAGCTTTACAAACTTTTGAACATTCTAAACAATATTGTCGAAATTATTTATGGCCTGAAAGTCATTTAAATA
Organism: Locusta migratoria; assembly: GCA_026315105.1. Classification (NCBI taxonomy): domain Eukaryota; kingdom Metazoa; phylum Arthropoda; class Insecta; order Orthoptera; family Acrididae; genus Locusta; species Locusta migratoria. The sequence goes on from CM048751.1 coordinate 196,174,444, forward strand.
ACCTAAAAGGCTGACAAATTAGTAATGTCAGCATTTTTCGGACATATGGAGGCCCCTTAATCTTCGCATTACATGTGGGAGTGATGCGTCCTCTGCACAATTGAGGTATATTTTAGGATGAGTCACACAGGTTCTTAATAAGAAACCTGTTCGGAACGATTTTCTTAACATTCAAAGTAAATTACCGATATTTACAAAACTTTGAAATCTGATAAAGATCTCACCAAGTGTTGGACGCCGCTTCGGCGACTTGCGTGCAGCGAGCACAGAATATTCTGTGCTCGCTTCTTGCGTGACCCTGAACTACCCCAGTTATCGAACCGGGGAAAGAGGACCTACAGCTTAACGTGGACTCCGAACCACGTGTCGTTTCTCACATCGTTGAGAGGTGAAGAATGGGTTAAAACGAAGACTGAAAAAAATCCTAGGTCCAACCGGGTCTCGAACCCGCAACCCTTCGGTTTCCAGTCAAGCGCTTTACCCCAAGACCACCGGACCCGATTAGATAGTATAGACTTTTAGCAATTTTCGAAAACTAATAATTATTGTTACTGCTGATTTGGTAACTTTATCATTTTCTTTGACATCCTTGCCCAATCATTGTGTAATAATAGGGTACGTCAGTTATGTCCAGTTTTGCATGTAATAATTTACTGCCGGGCGGGACTGGCAACTTGGTGTAAGGCGGCATTTGTGGCAGAATACTTCTCACTGTACAGTAACACGTGCACACACGTAGGCCTTAAGGTCTACAACATATCAGCACTTTTATCTTACACGGCATTTTAAACTTTCGTTTGAGTCAACATCCTCTACCAAGAACGATGTCCCAGATTAAACGGTTCCAATCCCACAGCTTTGATAAAGGTTTTTCGGAATATTATCTTGGTTATAAGGCGAATGCCGTAACTGATAATCCCCTCCTATTTTATTCTGATTGGAATCCCCCAACTGCTCAAATTCAAATGTTCAAATGTTTGTAAATCTACCGGACCAAACTGCGTGGCCATCAGTCCCTAGCTTGCAAACTACTTAAACTAAGATAAACTAATCTAAGGACAAACACACTAACACCCAAGACCCAGGGAGGACTCGAACCCCTGACGGCGAGCAACCGCGCGCTACGCAGCGAGGCGCCTTAGACCGCTCGGCTACTCCACCGCGGCTCCCCCAACTGCCACACTATCAGCTTGTCTGATAATAGACTGAATAGATACTGCGTCTCATCAGGGAGCCAGATCTCGAATATCCTGCTCCATTCTTGAAGTAGAGAATGAAAATATTTTTATTTTATTATTTTTAATAGTATGTTATTCTCCCCGGGTCCGCGAGAAGTAATCTCCAACTGGTAATACCAAATTTGCGACGAGGCAGAGACAACTCTTGTAATGCGGATACACAAAGTTTTTAGTTTTCTTTTCTGCCATTCATGCAACCATCAGCATTACGAACGAGGAAAGTAGTCTGGCGATAAGACAGGAACGGTGGAACGACCTTGTGGGCTAGGTCGGCTCCGTTCTTTGTTACGTAAGCTGAGGGGAAGTTGAGCGAGCTGTCTTCCATTCACGTTGTCCTGTTGCACCTGGTTTTGTTACAGATGAGAGAGATGACACTGAGTTTGCTTGCTCAGTGGTTTACTCGTCGGACACTCATCTTGGAGACCTTGGACGTAAATCACCGTTCGGTCATCCAGATGTATCTTTCCCGGTGTCTCTCTTTTCAGATACCGAGATGGTTTCTCTGAGGACGCCGCACATTTCCTTTCGCAGTATCAGCTTCTATTTCGTGTATGATAACTTTTTCGTTAGATCGTAACCGTACTTCTGCGTAATATACTCGTTTTACAAACCAAGTCTCCCCGAATGAAAATACTTGAGCCATCAATATCTGTCTCCACCACCGCCATCGGAAGTTAAAATCAATGGGTGGGTTGGCACCGTGTTCCGTTTATACGTAGCTATTAGTGTGTTCTGTTTGTTTCTGTCGCCATTAAAACTGTCCCCTGTTAGCCCTAGGCTTAAAAAAAGTTGAATTATCTTACTATATCATTGACGGTAACAGCTGTAAAAGGCTGGTCTGTCCATTGCTTCCCTGTCTTAATGTTTCTGCTGCTGGCTGTAGCGTAGAATGTTGCTTGGCAGCTTTGATACGGATATTATTTAATTACTGAAATTTGAGAGACTTCGGTATTTATTAATCTGCAGCGACTTCTGTGCCGCGATAAAAGGGTTTGCGTAGAAGGTAGCTGTCATTTTAATCATGCTCACCAGAAAGACACCGAACACCACCTGTAATCCACAATGAAAATGTGAATGTTTCTAGAGTTCACTCTTTTTTTTCTTTTCAAAATAGTACTGCACTCCATTTAATGTGGGCCTTAATCCATCTCAATCATGTACAACATGCCCCCTGTTAATGGTTCCTGGCAATTGTATTTATTGTACCTATTTGAGATCTGTCCATAAGAAAACCTTCCAGCTGAGTCATCATCTTTGCAAACAAGGTCACGTGTATGTGTCATCTCTGGAAACGACACATGTATGTAGCATCAGGCCTTCTAGGGAGAAACCTTAACTATTGTGAAACAGGGGACTGATGACCACGCAGTTTAGTCCCCTTTAAACACCCAACACCAACCAACCAACCACAACAGTGTGATGGAGTGTAGTTGTGATGTTTAAAGGGGCAAAACCGCACATGCCACATAAGGAAAATAAAAATCTGTTTCATACTGAGAAGAGTTTTTAGACTGCGAAAAAATGCAGTACTTCTATCTTCTCTTTCGGTGACTTAGTACAGCTCAGAAACAATACCAGATGGTAGTTTTTCAGTACATATCTCCAAATCAATTTAGTTGCCGACAGAAAATCTATATCAGTTCTCTTCATGAAGATGACGCAGTAGAAAACACGAAATCATGTTTGGGAAGCGTGCATTTAAAATTCCTCGTCCGCTTGCACTATTTATGGCATGCCATCGTATCTGGATATCATATTAGGCAATGCTGAAATTGTTCGAAAAACCTCGTATCATGATCGATATCCATGAGGCACTATCTTTTATCTCCCTACTTTGGCAGCTGCTTGTAGCTCGGTTGTCCAAATTATCTACTCGTCCAACCCGACATTCGTGAAACTGTACAGCGTTAGATTTGATCTAGATAGCGTCAGGTCTTATCGATCTTATCACAGCTGCAACGTGAAGGAAAATGGTGTCACTCGTCAGCGAGGAGGAGCATCTACCTAAGTAGGAATCTTTGCAGTTCTCTTTGTCTATTGTTGACCAAGTTAATACGCGTAATTATTGAGGTAACGGGATGGTGTTCGTAATTGTTACTCCATGACGTATGAAGAAAAGAGGTAAAGTCGTTTCTGCAGATGTTATGAAGTTACGTGGCCAGCTTTGCTTTATTATCGATAATGAACGTGGATCAAAATGCTCCAATTTCGATTTTTGCGGTCTAGAAGTATCATGTGTTTGTTGCTTTTCAACGGTGCCTTTAGAGAACGCTACGAGTTTTGCATTAGCTTGGTTTAGAATCTATTTTTAATACCCGAGAGGTCATTAATCATTCGAAATCAACTCTGATGACACACTCCAACATCTCTTTGCTTCCAGGTGGGATTCAAATATCCGATATACTATTGCTTTCCTGAAGTCACCTATCTTAAGAGCTTAAGTGCCATTATTTATTATACTGACTTCAAACCGACGTTAAAATTTAGACTTCCTATAAGACTTTATTTTAATGAAACGGATGGATAGTCAACCATAGCTCTGTTTGTGTGTCAGCTTGCTCCTAGACACTATTTACATAAGACACGTACTTAGAACAAGTATCTAATAAAAGGGGGAAACAGCAAACAGTATTTGTGTGTGTGTGTGTGGGGGGGGGGGTGTAGCAATGTTTACACAAAGCACGTACAAGAAGTGTCATTCTATTATACTTTGAAGTATAGAAAATAGGACTGTTTTGACAGTATTGCCTCACGTTTCCTACGATTGTATCCAAACCGATCGGCTTCTTCCAGTTTTTTCATTCTTCTGTAACAAATAATTTGCTTTGGTTGTTTTGCTACCACGACTTATGAAGGCGATAGTTCTATAACATTCACGTGTTAGCCCCTGATTTGTTTGACATTATATTCTTTTTGAAGTCTGAGGGTATTTTATATATTCCACCTGGTTTGCAAGATGTACGAGCCAGGTAAAACACCGTCAGACTTAAAAAAGAATGTAATGACAAACAAATGAGGCGTTAACATCCATTAATTTGCCTTGCTCTCCCAAATACATTAGTAGCTCGTAAGGAATGTTATCTATTCTAGTGTTTCTTGTTTCGATTTGGGTCTTTCGTTAATCTGTCAAATTCTCCTCGCAGTATTGTGGTATTGTATCTCCTATATCAACTACATCTCCTTTTCTTCTGTATTGTCTGCAAGTTCATTTACATTGTATAGTCCCTCTGTATATTCCTTCCTCTGTTCTGCTCTTCCTTCTTTACTTAATACTGATTCTCCATCCGAACTATTCATATAGATGCGTTTCTTTTCTTCAAACATCTCTTTAATTTTCCTTTATGCAGTATCTGTTTTCCGCTAGTTGTACACTCTTATACGCTGGCCGCGGTGGCCGAGGAGACTTAGGCGCTCCAGTCACGGTCTGCACGGCCACTACGGTCGGGGGTTCGAATCCCCCCTCGGGCATGGATATTTGTGCCGTCCTAGTTCGTAAGTAGTTCATAAGTAGTTTGTAAGTTTAGGGACTGATGACCCCGTAGTTAAGTCTCATAAGCTCTACGAACATTTGTTTACAAACATTTGAACATGGCAACACTTGGTCCATCATTATGACACCATCGCGTTTCATTAAAGCATTTTTCTCAACAGTATGCACCATTAAAAATGTGACGTAATCGACATTGATCGTGTGGTATCAGGTGTCTTAACCACTAGGTCCCTAGGCCAAAGAAACAAATATATTTCTTTTGACTCAAGGGGAGGTTAAGAGAGAACCATAAATAATTGTGCGACTCTGGAAAAGTATTGCTTTATTATTATGAACTGAGCATTGTTGCAGAACGATATAGGAACATTTCCTCGTTTTTAATAATTGGAGGGCGCAATTGGCAAACGAGTTTAACATATTTATTCCATAAGGTCACGTGAAAATTCGTCTGTTTCTTACTTTATGCAAAGCTACTGTATTCATTACAAGACCACAATACTGGATAAATATTCGTAGCTAACAGATTTTATATGAAAGGTATTCGTAAAGATGATTCCGTAACAGCGTTTTGAAAGATAAGGTATTCGTCAAACCAGCGCGTTTATAAGGATTTACTATACTGCACGATTTGCTACTAAAAATAATGTTAATGAAATGAACACGCGAAGGTACTTAATTTATATTTTGTGCATTTTTCTGTTGGGTAGTAGTAACTCAGTCTGTGTCCTTTTCTGGGGATTCATGTATAGAAACAGCAAGATTACGAAAATAGTTCCTGCAGTAACACAGAATGATTTTATAGTTCTATGTTTGTTCGCGGAGATTCGGTTGCGAATGTGGCCTTTCGTTTCATCTGTCTCTCGTCTTGCGACAGACGCGATAAACTGCAGCTGGGTCGATATTTGGGAGGCTCCGAGAGGGGGCGGAAGCACATTCCATGAAGCGTGCAGGGGTAGCCCTTCTGCTAGCATTTATCAGAAGTAAATTCCTCAGTTGCTTAATAGAAATAGAAGCCATGCACATAACGGAGAAAGAGTTTATTGTTACTCTTACATGCAATGTCTCCCGTCAAGGTACAGTTAGCATTTCTACTCCTTGTCTCGTCTTTAGCTCGAAAGTTGCACTAGTGTGTGTGTGTGTGTGTGTGTGTGTGTGTGTGTTTTGGGGGAGGTGTATTTTAGCTGCACTGGGGTCCGTAGCCGTAATATATTCTTTGAATGGTTGTTATTGATGGGATAACTCTTATTTTATACAGTAAACCACTAATAGATCTTCATTCGTGTGAAGTAATTAGTACTACCGACAGAGGGGATATCAGGTTGACTGTATGTTTCTAGATTTTCAAATCGTGTCTAACAAGCGGCTCATAATCAGATTGCGTGACTGTGGGATATTGTCGCAATTGTCTACATGTACAACTACATGGGATACTCTGCAAATCACATTTAAGTGCCTGGCAGAGGGTTCATCGAACCACCCGTTATACTATTTATCTCCCATTCCATTCTCCAATAGCGCGCGGGAAGAAAGAACACGTGAATCTCTCCGTTAGAGCTCTGATTTCTCGTATTTTATTCTGATGATCATTTCTACCTATGTAAGTGGGAGTCAACAATATATTTTCGCACTCGGAGGGGAGAATGTTGGCGTTGTAGTTTCGTACGTACCCCACGCCGCAGCGACAAGCGCCATTGTTGTAATGATTCCCAGCCCAGATCCTGTATCATTTCCGTAACACTGTCTCCCCTGTATCGTGACAATAGGAAACGAACTGAGGATCCCACACTGGGCAGCAATACTCCAAAAAAGGGCGGACAAGCGTAGTGAATCAGTTTCTTTAGTAGTTCTGTTGCATCTTTTAAGAGTTCTGCCAATAAAACGCAGTCTTGGTTCGCCTTTCTCACGATATTATCTACGTGTTCTTTCCAGTTTAAGTCTGAATTGTGGAACTCGATTCGTGGTTTCTCGCAAGAAAGGTCACCAATTCTTAGCTGACAGAAAGTAAGCAACTAAATCGACGTGATAACTGGAAATTCCAAGTAAGTGTTAAGGCCTTCTTGTGTTCGTAATATAAATAAATGATTTGGGGAAACAATCTTAGAAGCCCTTTGGATCTTCTTACGGTATTCGTCTCTTGGTATCCCTCTGCTATTTTACGCCACACACTTCCGTCCAGTGCTAAATTGACGATTGCTTGATGTCTCGGAATCGGTGCTTCTACCATTTTTTCTGTCCAGATTCCTTATTGTGCACGTTGCACTTTCGTCGAAGGCCACAATCCAGACAAATGCTTTCAGAAAGACTTCCTAAGCTTAAATTAATATTCTCTGTCAACTAATTTTTATTCTTCAGAAACGCCTTGCGCAGAACACTTAAAACGTGCTAGAAATTCACAAGTTGCCTGCACTGCCCTTGTTTATCATCTGAATATTTGTTGTGTGGTATAGGATTCTCATTGTACACTTTTTACCCGTTACTTATCACTTCGACCGTTGGATATGTTGTTGATATGAGTAGTGCCGAGTTGCACCATCTTTCGGAATCAACGTTATAACTGTAGGTCCTCGTATAGTTGGCTGGGTAAGTCAAAGGTCGGAGGAAGCTAATGGCTTAACACCTTAAAACAGCAACATGTCTTACAGTACTGTGGTGTTCAAACCGACTTTCGGATTGATGATTGCCTTACCCTCCCGTAGTCTGGTTACCAAGTAGAACTGTCCACCGTGGAATCGCCATGCGGTCTTGGGGATTTCGCGGCTGTTCTCGTCGGAACTTCGAATCTTCCCTCAAGTGTGCGCTTGTGCTGTCCTTAGCATAATTTAAAGTGGTTTGAAACTCTACGGCCCGTTGACCTCTGCAGTTGGGTCTCTTAAGATTTACAAAAATTTGAGGTGGAACGAACAGATTACATGGAAAAAATTCAGAGTAGCAGCAACTCCTTTAGTATTTTTCCGATGTACAGTAGAGTCCCGAAAACTCGGCACTGGGTAATCCGACAGTCCGGGTAACTCGGCCACCCCTTTGTACACCCTCTGGGATTATTCTGTGGTCGCAGAATGCAAGATAGAATGGAAATCGTAGCGTGTATCTGTTAAAGGTTACGCTTTAAGTGGTCCTGGACACAATCTTTTCTTGTGCCACCTACACCCTATTTAAAAATTATTTGCGTTTCATTAATACAGTATGTAGATGCGTCTTCATATTAAAATCACGAATTTTTTCACAGTGCCTTTTAAAATCAGCTTAGGCGTGATGAAAATTTTAGTGGAATATGTTTTATGAAGTAAATCACTATTTTCCACACTTTTCATTGTTCAAGGCCTTCTTAAAGTAGGTATCTAAATGTAAATTAAAGCACGCACTCGTAAGTAATGAATATCATTTCTTAGATATTTTCTTAAATTTATTTTTTGTTACAGTATTCCAACATTCGTATAGTATTCTAAAATAACAATAGAAAGTATTTTATAACAAAAAATCGCGCCTCGGTGGCACAGTGGTAGAGTGCCAGAGTACAAATCCATAGGTCGTGGGTTCGATCCCCGCCAGGTCCTAGGATTTTTATCTGTCACTTTCCACTTCTTTCACCTCTGGCAGTATTGCTCATGTGAAAAATACCGAGTAGTGCCGTGGTTCGGAACCCACGTTAAACTGTAGGTCCCCCTATAATGGCTGGGTAAGTCAGTTCGAAGGTCGGAGGAAGGCAACGGCATACCACCTCCAAACAGGACCATGCCTAGTAAAGCACTGTGGTGTTCAAACCAATCTTCGGATTGTTGACTGCTTTACTTTTTTAACAAAAAATCTTACCTATACTTTTTAACATCGTTCCCGATAACCGAACATTTTCACAAACTCGGCCAACCTTCGGTCCACATTAGACCGAATTTTCGGAACTCAACTGTAGTAGAGGGAGTGTCACGGTAATAATGCAAGACGTTGTGTGGCTATTATTGAAACAAGGGTATGTTTAGCTGCGGCAAGACTTATTTTACGAAATTTAAATCAACAATTTTCATCCGCGGCGGGTTAGCCGTGCGCTTTGGGGCGCCATGCTGCGCTGCGCGCGGCCGTTCCCCGTCGGGGGTTCGATTCCCCCAGTGATCTCTTTACAAACTGGATGTATAACTCTGGTGTCTGAGAATAGAACCGTAGCGTATCTGCAAATTCATGTTTCGCACACAAACTTACATTGTCCGCCATGTTGTAATTAGTCAAACGTATTTCCATATGTTAGTACATTACAAATAATAGTTCGAATAAATCTAGACTTGAAATTTATGTCAGTATACCAAGTAACAGACTCACGTGAGTACGTAATCGAAACATATTTCCTTTTCATTTTCGTGTACTACTTCATAGCAGCCATGTTGTAATTAAGAAACAGAATATGAACATCTTTGGCTGACACGCTCAAAAATCTGTAGTTAAACATCCAGGTAGTGTGGAGATCACTGGATTCCCCCCCTCGAGCATGGGGTTTGTGTTCTTCTTATGTTAGTTTTCCTTAGTTTAAGTAGTTTGTAAGCTACGGACTAATAACCCAGCAGTTGAGTCCAATAGATCTACAAACATTTGAACTAATTTTCAAAAATTCAAATGTTTGTTAAGCTTATGGGACTGAGGGATCATCAGTTCCTAATCTTTCAAACTACTTATAAACTATCTTATGTTAAATAAAACACAAACATTCATGCCCGAGGGAGGATTCGAACCCCCGGCGGAGAACGGCTTCGCGTATCTGAGCATATCGCCCCAATGCGCTCGGTCACTCCGCCGCAGCCACCAATTTTCGAAAGCGAAACTATTTTATTTCCGCTCTCTTAACACACGGAAAAATGATCATCGTAGGAAATAGAGAAATCAGATCTCGCGCGGTAAGATTTCTCGCGAGTCGTTAGAGAGTGGAACGGTAGAGAAATAGTCTTGACAGCGGTTCTGTGAACCCACTTCTAGGCACTTACGTGTAAATCTGAGGTAGGCTTGCCGGAGTAAATAAACATTTCTTCCGACTACGTAGCCGTTCTCAAACGTGGGGAATATAATCCTCTTAAAGAGCTTGATATCGTATAACGCTGTTTATTTAGTACCTGTGGGCAGTGATATTGGTAGACTTTCACAATATTAGGTAATCCTTTCCAGAGATGGTGGAGAAGTGAAAAAACTGTGAGTTTGCTGTGCCCGGTTCGCGTGATGCTATGCGTTATTTTTCACAAGCTTATGGGACTTAACCTCGGGGTTATCAGTCCCTAAACTTACAAACTACTTATGAACTAGCTTATACTAAAGACGGCACAAACATCCATGCTCGAGGGGGGGATTCGAATCCCCGACGCATCGTAGCGTAGCGCCTCAATGCGCTCGGCCGCTCCGCCGCGGCTGCGTATTTTTCTCATTGTCTTTTTCTCTCGGTATATGGCATTTGTATCGATCACAGGCTTCGATTCGGCGGGCGGTCTAAATTATAAACGGTGTAACATGGGTGTTATGAGAGTTAAGCTGCTGGTGATCTTTTGATGTACTGATCTGAATGAATATACCATATTTGATCAGAACTGAACCTTCCACCCCCCCCCCCCCCTCTCCATCTCAAGGAAAAGAGGAGAAAAAAATCTCTGCCCCTGGAATGAATAGATTCAATATTTCCTCATCAACGTTTTTCTAGTACAGGCAAGCCTTAGTCGTACCAGATGTGAAGTTGAATCAAAAAGTTGGTCTTGATAGGCCCAGCATAAACGTTAGCGAATTTCTTAGTGGTACTCCACATGGTCATGGATAACGCTAGTAGGTGCAAGCTGGTCCATAACAGCTTACTGGCCCTGCAACATCCGTTTAGTAGCTCACTGAGCAACATAATATTGTCGCAAGTAACGTCAGTTTTCTGATTTTTTTAATTAATTTATTTATTTTGTTCTTTTGCATTACCTCAAATTGACTGTTGTAAAATGGTATGTGCTCCTTACAATTTAAACGGAACACGCAATGTTAAAAGTCACTTCTCTTATATCACCACCATAAGAAAGACAGCAATCGATGTCACAAGGTATGCATTTGCACTAAGAAGCTCTGAAAGTTTCTTAAATACCCATTTTCTCACTAGATGTGAACGGAAATCTACAAACATTTCACTAACAAAATGTTAACATTAGGTGCGTCTTTTATCACAATATACGTTTATATTAAAAAAATAGTACATCGTCAATAGCCAGATTTTTTTTTCATATTTTGGTTCTTTTTGGTATAAAATAATTTGTGCAATTACAACTACAAACACTTCTAGGCAATGCAAATGCTATTTATTACTGTAGGTTCCTATTTCGGCGTAAATTGCCATCTTCAGGTTATGTCAGTCTTGACAGCCATATATACCGGCGGTTTTTGTTACTGTTAATCTCTTTTTACGTAGTTCGCATCGGATTTATATTGGTTATTACTTCGTATTACATTTAGTAACTTTTTGTAACTGTCGAAATATAGTCAGTTATTTGAATTTGTCAGCCTCATTGACAAATAAAATAGCTGGTTTATCTGTCAAGAAAGCTGTCACAATAAACGTACTGTTACAAAAAGTAACTAATGTAAAATGAAGTAATAACCAATATTAATCCAATAAGAACGACGTAACAATAGCTTAACGGTGATAAAAACCTACAGTATATTTGGATGTCAAGACCAGCTGACATAATTCGAAGATGCCATTTAAACCAAAATAAGCGTCTATAGTAATAAATAGCATCTGCAGGTCTATAGGCACCGAATAAAACAATTCGTTTATTAACGTACTGAGGAGCTCATTTTCTTGTGTCTTTCTGCTTGCACCGTACCCAAGGACAAATGACAAACATGGCTCAAGTAAATAAATCCCCTTTAGTAGTTAGGTTAACAAGTTTTTTTTTTTTTATTATTAAAATAACTGGGTTGAAAAATATATGTATTTATCAAGAAGTTGATATATTCCAAGGATGATTCCGGTCATCACTCTCAATAACTTTTGGACAGTCCACTTTATTAACTGTGTGCCAGTCTAGTGCGAATAAAGCTTATTATGACATAAGTGAGCATGAGCCCTCGATAATAAGAGTTTCTGGTTGCGATGGAAGGGTTACTTCCCTAAAAACAATGTAGGGAAATCGTGACAAACCTGCGCTCTAAACATGTAGCGTATCTTAATTTTTAGACGGTACTACGTATTAAACGAGTCCTGCGCATGATATTGCTCCGTATGAATAATTTCAAGCATTAAGAAAGACTAATTCAGTAACTACGGATACTGTGGTCGCTAAATTGAACAGAATACTGAAAATTCGATGAACGCTCTGTAGCCTGAGATTTAATCAGCAGAATAACGGTAGCCATTATACCGTATTTCCTTCTCTAATGACAAATGTTAAGCGGCGTCTACACGTAATGATTTACATGCGGTAGACGTACGTCACTATAAAATTGTTCATGTGTAAACCCGCTTTGGCTCTGCGCTTTGGTTTGGAGCAGGGAAAGGCGGCCGAGGCCTACACTCTAGATTACGAATCGAGCACGACGTTCGCGCTGTTGCCACTTGTCCAACGGAACGGCATGCAGCTGTGATTCAGCTGTCGGCGCGGTGTTGCCTACGTGATCGATTCAGGCCAGCTTTGGGCGCGTCAGGTACGGCACGAGAAGAGACTCGGAACCCCGAATTTCTCTCGTCGGTCGCAGGCTGCGCTTCGCCCGTAGTAACGACCCGCATCTTGGAAACCGCTTCCCCTCCCCCCGGTGAGCTCGTCCTCCCCGTACCCGTCGCTGCAAAGGCGCGCGCTCGCCCGGTAGTGACGTCACAGGCGAGCCGACTGCGCAGGCGCGCCGCGCTCGCCTGCCTAGTAGTAGCTGCAGCTGCGGACCCAGCAACGCAAGACTATCATCTCTTCTCTGGCCCGCCCGCCCGCCTGCCTGCCATTTGATCTGTGATCAGTCTCAAAATGAGGGGGGGCGCACGCGTTGTAAACAATTGGTGAGACTTGTGTCGTTTACTGCATCATCACGACTTAAACTGCCTTCGCTGTGGAATTATTTCTCTCCGTTGCGACTGCGGCCGCCGAAGGGGGACGAAAAAGCAAAATGCCGGAATGGCAGCTGTCGTCGACTCGTATAAAACAACGCGCGGTCTTAGATTTCCTCGGTTATAACGACCTTACGTATGAGACGAGATAGAGTGCTTATATTATTCAAAGCTCAGTGAAGTTTACTAATATAGCTCTGAGCTGTAGCTGTACTTTTTGTAATAAGTCGATTTTGATTGTATTAGTAAGTTGATGCAACGTATTCTCTCTCGATTTTCTGACACTTTCGAGATAAGACTGTCATTAGTGGGTAACCTTCACGAGAAGACACTTGCTCAAGCGCCGTTGCCAGAACGCTCCAGACGAAAATAGCACAGCGACGAGAATACTGCGTCGCTGCTGTTCACACGGTAGTCACATTAACATAGAATTCTGATTTCTACAGGATTCGGAATGTTGTCTGTGTATGACTTTACCACCTGACAAGGGACTTCCAACGTACTCGTACGTGAATGTGCGTTCAGTGGAAGTTAGTGTAGAATACGATGCTCAGCGCTAAAAATTAATTTAACCGCGTTAGGTTGGACACGAATGGCCAAAAGAAACCGCACGTCTTCAAAGCAACGGATCAAAGACGAAATGAGGTATTCTGCCATATAAATGGTATGAATCGTAGTAAATATTTTCTTAAAAAAAAAAAAAAACTGAAAAATATTTTCATCGATTTTCTTTGTCCCGTTACTGCGCGCCACGTTGTGCGCAGATGACGTCACCCCGGAGCCTCGCCCGAGGCTATTTGTTGCCCTTATTAAATTAGTGCTATGTAGTTCTTGTTTTGTGCGTCCCCGGTAGAGTAGTAACTTCATCCACGTGGTAGCAGATGTTGTAGCTGAGATATATTTACAAAATTAGATGACATCTCCGTTAGTTTTCGTGCTGTCAGTAATTGTACGTCAGTCCGAACATGGTTAAGGCTGTAAACTTTCGGGAGAGACAATGTTCCGAATATAATAAAATACCAGTCAATGATTTTAGTGCCGCGAGGGATGGAGTTAGTTTTGTTGAGAAACAATAGATGTTCTGCAGTTATAAATGTTCATAATTCCTTTTCGGAGTGAACTAGTGTTAGAGGCTAGGATATGTTATCAGCGTTGTTGACGCCTGAGACGAACGCCAAACAAGATAACGACTTAACGATAACTGTACCGGATTAGAGATAAGAGAAATTCTTGCTTACGTCACATTATGACGCCATTCATGTTCCAGGCAATATTTTACCCCTCTTCCCATCATTGCAGTAGTACTGGTCAGGGGGATATTTTAGCTGCTCGTTTCGGAGAAACTTGTAGGTTTTCGCTTGCTCCAGAAACTGCTTACGGTCGCAAATATGTCTTTATTGTCGCAATCTAGGTCATCGAGTGACCATTATTAATGGACCTAAATCTAGATTTACTACAATAAAGAAATATTTGTGACTGCTGTTCGTCATCCACTTACTACTACACGTCCAGGTATCTTCTAATTGCCGTACGCTGATACAACACGGAAAGAAACTTGATTCAGAAACTGCGTATATTCGCGAAAATACCGTCATATTGAATGTCATTTACGTTTACAAAATTCACAGATGAACATCACACTGTTTAAAGCGTTCCGTATTTTCTGTTTATTGCACTTCGAGACAATGTTACACATAGGATGATAAATTCTATTATTCAGATCGGACAGCAGTTCGCGGAAAGTCACCATTTTTGTAGATGTTATTCGTTCGTCGTTCTTTAGTTCTAAACATGAACTAAAGTGAAACATGATATTTAGTCAGTCGTGGAAAGTTATGGCGGTTGCTCTGCGTATATATAGCCGCCCTATAAGAATAAATGCTGCATTAATTCCGTTTAGGCTTATCGTATTTCCAGAATGACGAAGGCTGTATTAGTATCCGAAAGACAAGTACATCGTCCTTTTATGGCAGTTCAGTAAGGGCGTTGCACCTATATACTAAATGAATAAAAGGCAAACTTTAGCGTGTCGTACACATTGAGAGAATATTTGTACCATTTGGTTTACTTTTTACAGTATTCGTTGTGAATTTCACGTTCAGGGAACTTCTAATTGCCGTACTTTGGTCTCTGTGGAGTCAGCAACTGATGGTACTGTTTGCTGTTGCTGAGGGGAAGGGACGGTTGGAGAGGAACAGGGGAGTGTGATGATTCACGTTTATCGCTTAACGGTATGCTGTTTAGCGGAAATAAGCGATGCGTAGTACCTTGCAGTTAACTGCCATAAGGACGCTTCCGCTGTTCTAATATACACTCCAGAGAGAGGAAATGCTCACTCTATAAATCTAGACGCCCAAGGTTTGTTTCAGTATTTTGTTGTTAGTTTAAATGTTCTGAGGCAAGAAATAGAAACTCTCATTTTCTTCTTCTAGATTTGTGTTTTTGTTCTCTTAGTCTGACAATACCAATTCGACCTCATTATACATTCCTCATACATTTTCGTTGTATTTGAGTGCTGTGCGTATTAAATTCATGTATTTGAATGGTGTTACGATCGAGAAAGATTGTTTCACTCGATTTACTAAGGAGGTCGGCACTAAAACGGCTTTCTTTACAGCACCGCACTACCAACAGGGCAAATTAAACGCTTGAATATTGACAGTAACATTAATTAATTGTATTGTTGCGTTATGTTATATGAGGGGGGAGGGTATTTTGATTTCGAAAGCAGCGTTTCCATTGCTCTCCACATCTTCACTCCATAGTGTGGTTGATATCTTACAGTAGATTTTCATGCCACGTTTGGTATTGAACGTATCGTGAAGTGTGTAAGGAAACTTGAAATGGAGAACAAATAATTGAACTCAAGGATACAGTAGTGAGTTCATTGTGATGTTTTGTAAGGAAATATAGTCCAGGTTTGGCGTCCTGTTGGCGTCAAGGTCATTCGAGACTTGGGGTAGATTGATATAGACTAGGTCATTTCTCACAGCGCGTTTAAAGGATCTGATCCAAGTATTCACCAGACAGTAATTACAGGTCACGATAAATCTAAATCGGACAGACCGTGCGCAAATTGGATGAATTCGTTTATATATTATTAAACACAGCTTCCTCTCCTAGTCGATTTTAATGATTATTGATCGAAACCCCATAAAGCGAAGGAAGTAAAGGCTTATTCATTTTGGAAATAAAAAATCCGTTTTCTTGTCGCAACGTATATAAAATAATGCATTTAAATGCTTTGTATTTCATATACTTTGCAACAACAAAACGGCGATTTTTATTTCCAAATAGAATAATTCAGGTCTTATTGCAGAATGTGGTCACACGAACAAACAAAATTGTAAAGAAAGGCTTTCTTGTGAGGGGTGTGTGTGTGTCTATTGCGATGTTATTGTGACAGGGCGATCAATATCTTTTCCTTGACAAGAGTATCGTCAACAATATTCTCTCCGTAAGTTAACGGTATCCTATTTACGGCGTGAAAGTTGTTTTCGGTAATATAGTCTGCAGCCAACAGAAGATCTACTAGTGGTCATGACCCGTGGTACTGAACTGAAGCACAATGTAGTAAAGAACGGTTCGCGTAGGCCTATTTACTAATGACTAAATTTAAATTGAACGGCTGTCATCCACGAGGGAAAAACAAACACAGTCTTTTAGACACTCCAGTAAGTAGGTTGTTATTTCACTCAAGCATACAACTAGAAAATAAAGCATTATGTCACAATTGGCTGGCAAATCTCGAGGAGTAGATTCAATCGGCTGGGAAAAACATTATTTAGAATTTCTTTTATAAATGTAGATCTTTGGGAACATGCAAGTTTTGCGGCGCCAGTGGTATGAAATTAAAACTGTAAATCTGGCTTCAAGATTAGTACAAACATTACAGTGCTTAACTAACCATGGTACTGTTCTCGTAACTTTCCTACCGATCTTTGAGTTATCTACTTCGTCAATTATAAGAATATCTACAATTTAACTGTTAATAATCGCAACTCGATTGTGGGTGTATAGCCTGATGAAATCGACATTATCATTCCCGTGACAAATGGGAACAGTTGAAGTAGATACAGGCTTATGTCTTTGTATTCGGTGGCTATTGGAAGGCGCTCGCTGCACCTACGGAAGTGTGTCCACAACGCGGCAACGTCGCCTGGTGAGAGTTGCTCAGGTATGCATCTGCAAGGTAGCGAGTTCCCGCAGTCGGGGCCCGCACAATAGCCCTCGCTGAACACCTGATGAGGACAAGGCTATTGTGTCCTGGCGGTCTTCTTCGAACCCACCGCCCAACCGTCGTTTTCCAGCGCGTAAGACCTGTTCACTGTGGAGTGGAACTGGAAATTGACCTAAAACGTCTCCTGTCTTGTAGGCGTGACTTAGGTCTTTGAACGTAGGTACTCTCCAATTTGTCGTAGCAACGGTTATTGTAGCTACCTCGCGGTGTATTATATTTCTGCCATTATCGAATTTTCTTGTGCATATTTTTGTATTTTGCTAGTTACGAAGTAGATTTATATCGTGTAGATGTGTTTTCTTTGTCTGGCATTGTCATCTCCGTCCGGAGGCTCTTTGATTCAGTAACCACAGGCGTCATGAATTTAGGGACGGAACAAAAAGAGTTCAAATTGGATTAGAAAGTGTGATGCAATCCCGGCATTCGGAGGAACAAAGCGAAACCTAAATATGGGGGACCGCGCCAGTACTTGAAATGCCGTTGGAACGAAGTATCTTAACGACTGCCTCGCCAATCTCGGTTGTTAAAAGATCACAACGAATTTAAACATACAAAATTTATTATTCAGATGAGTTGAGGGAAGCAGGAAATGTAGTACTGTAACGGTAATAAATATTATAGTAAGGGAGTTTATCGTTCCATTGTCATATCTCTATTTCAGTTTAATTTAGATACTGTTTATTCCAACCTCGAGAGGAAGAAATCGAGCTCATGGCGGACTTAGAGCCCTTTATCGGCAATTAAACCTGATTAATGCTATTTAGGTACAAATTTGGGGAGTAGAGTATGTCCCATTCGTACTTATTAACTCAAATTCCTACGGTGGAAGATATACGCGTAAGAAAAACGAACGTTAGCTAGGGTGTCATTTGTATCTTGGGTAGGTTTCTTTAGATGACTTGCTTTGTAATTCGCATTATGCTATAACAAATTATAAACTTTTCGCGAAATGTTAAGGCTAGGGGAACCAGACGAAAAAATACCGTTGCTGTTAGTTGCCGCCGGCGCGTAATCCGGAACTCTAGTGTTCGAATTCCGCGTCTGGCAAGGAGGAATAATTTTGTGCTGGATTTTTTCGTGTTTAAGCCTACTGAAGTTTGAAAGTTTTCCCCAGACACTTTTCGCTTTCGTTTACAAAAGAATATTTAGTGGTCATTTTGGGAAGATAGTTCGCATAATATATTTTACTATTTGTAGATTGAAAACAACGTTTCTTTATAAATTTGGGATACGATTTAAAATTAAAATGCAAGTGTAGAAACATGGTTTATGGCTATGTGCACCAAAATTCGAGGAAAACCACTTAAGCTTCCGTGTAAAGAAAAATGTAAAGCATCTGATAAAGCTGTTACACAAGATGATCATCTAAACCAACATGAAATACTTGTGTTCGTGCAGTGATATGGCTCTCCCCTCTCACTAATTTATGTCCCGTGTCTTAAGCTCAATGGCGGCTCTTCCTTTCGTTTCTTGTAATTGGAACTGGAAAGCCTGGTCACTTTCTAATCCTGTTATTCTGAAAACTCTTAGTTCCGTCTGCAATATGTTTTACACTCTTCGACATCATAAATATTGCGACAAGACTTCTTTCTTGCCCTAAGTTCAAAAACGGAAAGCGTCCCACACCTTTACAGTTTTCTCCTCCTTTTAATTTAAACCATAGCATTTGAAACCTGTATTGTTACGGGAAAAACAAGAGAAAAAGGTAATCTCGTTGGCAATACGTTTAATTATTCATGATTTTTGCAACACTCCAGAAAGTATCGAAGCACTAAGTTACTAATCTTAATCCATGAAAAATTCGATTAAACGAGTGACATATGTGAACCATAATTATAAGAAGTGATATCAACGAGCGATTGTTATTAGTTTCAGTGAATTTTTAAAATTTTTGGTGGTTTTAATTGGAAGACAAATGTCATTTTGCAACTTCTATCGGATTTTACGCAAGGCACTGCATGAAGTCCGTTACACGTTCCAGAGAAGAAATAACACTGCCTAATTAGTCTTGTGAGTTTCGCATTCCACTGATTATATTATTCCAAGAGGTCTTGATCAGTTCCGTAGAGGACAATTTAAAGTGTTATAGATTCTCGTGGGAAAACTGTCGTACTATAAAAATGTTTCGGGGTACCGAAATTTCTTTACGTGTGCCTATGCCTAATCGGCAATTACCTTCATTGAAAACTTTGCTAAAAAAATGACAGTGAAAATTGGATTAAGGAATATATTTTTCAAACATTAGTTATATGGCCCTACACCAAAAATGACATTCGAAGACCAAATCTGTTCCTTATACCTTTGAATGCATTTTATCTGCCCCATACCCACAATTTCTTTTCATCAGAAAAGGAATATATTTATCAAATGCTTAAAAGAGCCTGTTCAGATGCAGTAATTACTGGCATCATATTCGAGGAAGCAAAATATCACGGTCATACAGAAATAACCACTGTTTTGTAGTTTACCGGAGATATAAAGAACCCCCTTCTCTCTCTCTCTCTAGCGCGTGCGCGCCCCTGCCCCCTCCCCCCCGCTTGTGTCTGTTACAGTCTCTGTCTTCCCCCTTCCTTTCGCAGTGACACACGCGAGCGAGCCGCAGTTATCCGTCCTTCCAGCGCAGCGCTGCAGTGCACATCCCCTCCCCTCTCCTCCCTCTTACTTCCTTCCCTACCCCCCCCCCTCAACACTCATCACCACCCACATAAATATACACACACACACACACACACACTTTACGTTAGCATTAGACCTCTTCTGACTAGCTGGAAAGGAATAGTCTACTGTTTCTATTCCCGTGTTGTGAACTTAGCGTCTCCATTGTATAGGATAAAATATAAGCTATTGACACAGTAGCTCAACAAGGTATATCGTTGGTAGATTATGGCGTCCCACTGAACGGGAAGGTTAGGTTTCTGCCATTCAGTGTCCAGCTCATTTTGGTTCTTTTGAGTGGGCATTTGTGCTGTTTGGTAATCGCAGTATCGACAGAATTCCCGGAAGCATAATAAATTATTTTCATGTGGCGAGGGGTGGACCGAGTGGGGGGAGCGAGAAAGAGGTGGAAGATAGACTACATTTTGCTGTTTTTTACTGTTCTTATCTCGCGTTATCATGCTGTAGAGAATAAGGGCTGTTAATCAGAACAGCATCAAGGCGTCTTAACTTTTTTTGAGATTTCTGTTTGTATTTCGTCTGCTTTCTAAAGGCACCCGTCACTTATTGCAATACAAAATATTCATAACACTTCTGTCAAGCTACTTGTCTGTCAGTTGTTATTTGATAGTTCTACTGAGAAAGGTAATTCAGTGGATTTTACGGTGGACTTGCATTTTGCCAGGCGATGCGTATTTCTTATGATTGACTTGCATTCGGCCCCTAGTAAGAAAGTGATTTTGATCCTTGTTCGACCAAGTGCAGTTAACATTTTTTCCTTTCTGTAATCATGTTACGGAAAAGTCAGGTTGACTTCAGGGCTGGGTTGACTTGCTTCAATTAGTTTCATTTATTTAAATCTGAGTGTTGTTCCATCTGGAGTTGCTTCGTCGTTGATGTGACGTTAAACCACAAAGCTCCTCTCCTTCTAGGCCTTTTATCACATACCTGTACGTGCTCGTCCGATAATAGGAAGGAGGAAGCAACCTTAGGGTTTAACGTCCCGTCGACAGCGTGGTCATTAGAGACGGAGCTCACGCTCGTATTATTGGGTAAGGATGGGGAAGAAAATCGGCCGTGCCCTATCAAATGAACATCCCGGTAATATGCCTGGAGTGATTTAGAGAAATCACGGAAGACCTAAATCTTGATGGTTGGAGGTGGATTTGAACCACCATCCTACCGATTACGAGTCCAGTGTGATAAAACTGCACCACCTGGTTCGGTGTCCGGTAATACCTAAACTGTTGTGTTTTGGGAGGCATTTCCCAAATGTATTGGCTTGCGATAGATGAGCATAGCTGACAGGTTACGAAAACGTTTGAAAAGCACCGCGTGTGAGTAGCTTCGCCTGGAGAGCTATATATTCACACAGATATTGGGGGGTATCTTGACTTTATTCACAGATTCGATATCCGTGTGTTCATGACCTGAGGCTTTAAAGTAACGTATACCGTAAGATAAAGCAGTCAACAATCCGAAGATTGGTTTGAACACCACAGTGCTTTCCTAGGCATGGTCCTGTTTGGAGGTGGTACGCCGTTGCCTTCCTCCTGCCTTCGAACTGACTTACCCAGCCAGTTATAGGGGGGGCCTACAGTTTAAAGTGGGTTCCGAACCACGGTGCTGACGCGGCGGAGTAGCCGAGCGGTCTAAAGCGTCTCGCTGCGGAGCGCGCGGTTGCTGGCCGTGGAGGTTCGAGTCCTCCCTGGGGCATGGGTGTGTGTGTTGTCCTTAGGGTAGTTTACCTAGTTTTAAGTAGAATTCTGGAAACATCCCTTAGGCTGTGGCTAAGCCATGTCTCCACCATATCCTTTCTTCCGGGAGTGCTAGTCTTGCATGGTTCGCAGGAGAGCTTCTGTGAAGTTTGGAAAGTAGGAGGCGAGGTACTGGCGGAAGTAAAGTTGTGAGGCGGCATCGTGAATCGTGTCGGGATAGCTCAGTGGTAGAGCGCTTGCCCGCGAAAGGCAAAGGTTCGAGTCCCGGTTCCGGCACACAATTTTAATCTGCCAGGAAGTTTCTTAGTTTTAAGTAGTTTGTAAGCTATGGACTGATGCCCACGCAGTTTGGTCCGATAGATTTACAAACATTTGAACATTTGAACCATGGTGCTACTCGGTATTTTTCACATGAGCAATACTACCAGAGGTGACAGATAAAATGCCCAGGACCTGACGGGGATCAAACACGCGACCTTTGGATTTGTAGTCTGGCACTCTACCACTGTGCAACCGAGGCGCACGGATACAGTAGAATGAGATATAAAATGAGGAGCGCTTTAAATTAGCCTTGAAGGGAAAGATTCACATTGTCATGGCGTCTTTATGTCTTAAATTTGCGAATTGCGATAGCCCATGGTCAGAAATCTACGCTATCCGCACCGTATCCGCAAGGTCCTTACTGTCAATCACATCCTCAAGTTCCTTATCCGCATCGACACGTTCCTTTTCCGCAGATATTAAAGATTTAAATGAGCTATGAGACCAAACTGGCAGTCTCTAGACCTACAATTAATTAAACTAACTTGTGCTAAGAACAACACACACACACACACACACACACACACACGATCGAAGGAGAACTCTAACCCCCGACGGGGAGCAGACGCGCACTCCACAGCAAGATGCCTTAGAGCGCACGGCCGCTCAAGCGCGGCAAGTGAATAATAGTAATAGACAATAGAACTTAAACGATGACATGTAGTGACATAACTATTGATGTGGTGTTATTTCCGCGACAACGTCTTTTGACGGGAACTGTACTATACCTACTTCCTCTAAAATAGGCCATTCCAAAGAGGAAGCGCGCAAGTGGCCGTGCGCTTTAAGGTGCTTTGCTGCAGAGTGAGCAGCCGCTCCCCTGGGGGCATATATATTGTTGCTGTTGTTAGCATACGTTAGTTTAAGTAGTTTGTAAGCCTAGAGACCGATGACCACTCCAGTGTTTGGTTCCATAGCTTTACGAACATTTGAAAATCCAAACAGGAAAGCATTGGCGCTTCGGAGCACACACAGCGCCGTCAAGGAGACCACATATTTTGGGTGAGAAGACCGAACATTTCTGAAATGTCCTGTACCGAGTACTTGAAGTTTTCAACTAACATTACAAGTGTCGTACTGGACAGATACCAAGCCGCGCGGGAGTAGCCGAGCTGTCTGGAACGCCATGTTGCGAATCGCGTGGCCTCCCGCGTCGGAGGTTCGAATCCTCCCCCCCCCCCCCCGGGGCATGGATGTTTGTGTTGTCTTTAGTATATAAGCAGTTTGTAAGTTTAGGGGCTGACGACCACGCAATGAAGTCCTATAAGCTTTACAGACATTTGAACATCATATACCACTCTCATTATCTACAAATAACTCGCCGCCCACCATTTTATCCGCAAGGTAACAAGTACTCACCTCTATCTGTGGTCTCCAGTACACACTCATTTGGTGTATTTGGATCTGCGACCAATATACCTTACCCATTGTTACCTAAAAAAAAAAGTAAAGCAGTCAACAATCCGAAGATTGCTTTGAACACCACAGTGCTTTACTAGGCATTGGTCCTGTTTGGAGGTGGTAGGCCGTTGCCTTCCTCCGACCTTCGAACTGACTTACCCAGCCAGTTATAGGGGGACCTACAGTTTAACGTGGGTTCCGAACCACGGTGCTACTCGGTATTTTTCACGTGAGCAATACTGCCAGAGGTGAAAGAAGTGGAAAGTGATCCTAGGATCCCCTGGCGGGGATCGAACCCGCGACCTTTGGATTTGTAGTCTGGCACTCAACCACTGTGCAACCGAGGCGCATCATTGTTATCTAAAATCTAGAAATTGGAAAACAAGTTGCCGAACAGGTCACGCACTTCGGAAACATAGCACTCGATGTTTCGAGTATATTGATCATTAAATGGCGGTACAGCTGAACAATAAGAAGTAATGGTTGAATAAATGTAGGAGAAATTAACTTGCACTCATACTGCGATCAAAATGCCACTTCTTTGATCCATGTGAAATAGGAACAGACAATAACTCTGGTTACAAAGTTCGATGTTCAGTCTAAACTGATAACCTTGTACCCAGCGAGGCGTTGTTGCTGAGAATACCGAATTCGCTTTCAGATCATCACAATTTAGGTCAGCCTTGATTTACCGAGAGAGATGGCGCCAGGCCGACACACTGGATTCGCATGCAGAACGACAGTTCAGATTCGTGTACTCTCATAATTTAGGTTTTCATAAGTCGCTTCAGACAAATGGTAGGATGGTTCCTTTTTGAAATGGCACAGCTGTTTTCCTTCCCTATTCTCGAAAAAAGATCACGTGCATGAGTTCAGTCTCTGATGATCTCGATGTCGACGGAAGGTAAAACTTAATCTTTCATCCTTTTTAGCCCATAATTCAGAACTATCAGAATATCAAAACATGAACTTTTTCTACCAAGAGAATACAGCCATATAATTTGCTCATGGCAGGGAGCGATCATATAAATGTACGGTCGGGGTTTCGAATCCCCCCTCGGGCATGGATATTTGTGCCGTCCTTAGTATTAGCTAGTTCGTAAGTAGTTTGTAAGTTAAGGGACTGATGACACCGTAGTTAAGTCCCATAAGCTATACAAACATTTGAACATTTGATTTTATAAATGTATTTTTGCGAATAATGAAATGCCAAGATCGCGGCATTTCGTCTTCATTTATAATGGAACTGAGCAAGCCCACTTGGAAGAATATAATCAGTGGAATGCAGAACTCAAAAGACTAATTACATGTAAATTATAAAATGCAGTAGTATTTCTTTTCTGGAAAGTGTAACGGGCTTTATGCAATGTTTTGCGTAAAATCCGACAGAAGGTGCAAAACGACATTTGTCTTCCAATTAAAACCACCAGAAATTTTAAAATTTTACTGAAAGCAATGACAATCGCTCGTTGCTATCACTTCTTATAATTATGGTTCACATAATGTCACTCGTTTAATCGAATTTTTCATGGATTAAGATTAGTAACAAAGTGGTTCGATACTTTCTGGAGTGTTCCAAAAATCATGGATAATTAAATGCATTTCCAACGAGATTACCTTTTTCTCTTGTTTTTCCCGTAACAATACAGTAGTTTCAAATGCTATGGTTTAACTTAAAAATAACGAGGAGTAAACTGTAAACGTGTGGGACTGATGATGTCTATGTACATCGAAACCGGTCGTCTGTTATAAATAAAGACAAAATACCGCGATCTTGGCATTTCATTATTCACAAAAATAGAATACAGACAGTAACTGCCCCGTCTTTTCCCAAAAACAAGCTTGGATATAAGTCATAAGTACGTTAAATCCAGGGTTGGGAAAGTTACTTTTTTAAAGTAACTTTAAAAAAAGTAACTAAGTTACAGTTAAAGTTACTTCACTGAAAGGTTAGTTAGTTACAGTTATAATTACTATACGGCGAAAGTAACTATCAGTTTCAAGTAGCTTTTACAGTTAATTTTAAAATTATAATTGTAAATCATTTGTAAATCCGTAATAAACCTTACTCGTGTAGAAAGGAAACAAGGTCAATCAATAATTACATACATTAATGCATTATCAAATAAATTGTCCACAGCACGTTCATTCTCATTGCATCTCAATTTCAGTTTTAACCAAATGTAGTTTTTCTGACGTACAATGTCATGAAAGTTCCGTTTCTTCTTGTTCGTTGTTCGCGTCTCTGTGAAAACTACTGAATTTGTTTGTTGTCTACTATACATTCGAGATATTTGGAGACCCTCCAAGATCGAAGGCCCGGGGCGGTCGCCCCCCCCCCCCCCCCGCCACCCTGAGTCCGACACTGTCTACTTACAATTTTGTAGTTGGTACGGCATAAGTTTCAGGCCTGATGTCCTTATTTTTAACGGCGACGTGTAGGTGTCTGATAGGTGCGTGTCTAGAATTTGTGTTGTTGTAGATGATGATGATGGATCGGTTACGATGAAACCGTATTGCCGAAAGGCACTGACAATTTTCTACTCACATGCCATCATCAAATGAAGTAGGGCACTGTGACAAACAAACAAAAATCGGCGCATAGATCATATTAAATAAGAAAACTGATGTACAATCAAATGAAGAACCATTAATCGCCGGTAGAAATGCGATTGAAATGCTTAGAGACGATTGTGCTAAATGCCCTTGCCTTGATATGGAGCAGCACGAACAGATGTGCCGGGTGTGTGCTATGCTTATCGATTTGGGTACAGCCCGACGGGGTTCCGGCAGGACCGCTGTATCGATTTGCGCCACAGTTGAGGGACGTGTCCGTACAAAAGCTGCAGGAATACTGCAGCAGCAACCCGATTCCGACTCGCCAGTTGTAAAGTTCGCTTCTTTAGAAATCCCTCCCTTCTCCTCCTCTTTGTCATCATTCTGGTGCGTCGTTGCAACTTACAAGAATTACCACTACCTTCCTTTCGCCATTCCTTTAACTCTCTTGAAAATGTGCTATCTAGCCGAGTAGTTTGCACCGCTAGGAAGGGCATATGGAATTAGATTGTGTTGTTGTTCTTGTAAATCGAACAATTTCGAAATAATTCAAAGACTTCGAGATTATTAAAAGGCATAATTAATCTCACCATTACCTCTACCATGCGTAATTATTTTCTGTGGCATTCTCTTATTGTGTAGCATGAATGACGCGACAGATAGAATCTTACCAATGACTTGCTAGATTTCTGCAGCAGCACGTGGTTTATATTGTTGATACTGAAAAAATCTCAGGCACCGAGATGACGCATAGAGGCGAATTAAAGAAAAACCTGATATATCCAATCAGTCTCAGACTGCTTATAATAATCGAAAACAGTCCTTGCGTTTTTATTGTGGTTTCATTAAAACACTACAACACTTTAAAGGGACAGTCATCTTCAGATAGCTAAAACATGGGACTACATATACAATCTTCCTGCAGTCTGTGCAAAGAAATGCGTTGTAATTGATTGTCTAGACTAATGCCAGAAGAAAAAATGGCTACAGTAAATGTATAAATAAAGAAAATTGAAAACGTTTTTACATGCCAATATTTCACAATAATTCTGAGAAACTTTTTTCATTTTCTGTACTGATATCATGTTGCACAGAATAGCGCGTGTTAAAGTCTCTAGTTTCCTGGCGTATTTCGCTAATTTGCTGCAACAACGTTATAACTAAAGTATTTCTTTGTATTTATATTATTGTGCGAAATTATGTAGATAAATTTTTGTTCTTAATTCATGCCAACATCATAACCAGATGGTACTAGATCTATATGTGAAAATACCTGAATTTGATAGTAAAACTTCCAAAAATTAAAACAATTTAAAAACTTTTAACGCATCTCCTGACAAAATCACGATTTTCGAGTTATGATATTGTTGCAGCAAGTGAGCGATTTGTGTGCTACCAACTATATATAGTGGCATTTGCTTAGAAATTTGCATTGTTTCCCCTTTTGATGCCTATACTATTATGAATCTCGTTTTATTGATTGAGGAGATATTTTCTGTTATTACAATGATGTAAAATATTTTCACCACTTAAATAACCAAAACATTTCAAAGTTTCAATATTCAGTTGGTTTTGGCTCGTCAGTCGTATTTTACACAATTTAGTTTTTTGTTTTGTTTTTTTCGGTAAGATGGTGGTTCAAATCGACCTCCGGCCATCCAGATTTAGGCTTTATCCGTGATCTCCCCAAATCACTCCAGGCAAATGGTGGGATGGTTCCTTCTTTGAAAGGACACGGCCGATTTCCTTCCACTTCCTTATTCAAACATCCGGAGCGTAAGCACCGTCTCGATTGACCACACTTTCTACGGGACGTTAAATTCGAAACTTCCTACCTTCCTTTGGTCATGGAATGAAATAAGAAGCGTCTTGTGGGATTGTATTTACACCCAGCATTTTGTCGTGCAACACAGCAAAACTCACCAAGAAACTTGAACTGTTGAATACCGACGTAATATCCGTTTGAGCATTAGTAATTTCTTTGAAATTTAATGTTCACACCATTTTTGTCGCTTTGTCCGAAGTAGGGGCCTACTGAACGTCCAGATCTTGAGGAGCTCCGGGGAACACACCCGTAGATATGAATGTGGCGTATTAATTAAAGCAAGAATCTGTATTGCTTAGATTTTACTTCTTTTCCTCTGAAAAATTATGGCAATTGGAATTACTGCTTTGAAACAGCCACTGACGTTTATCTGAACCACATTACGTTTACACAGGGCTCCCAAAACAGATTTTAAAAAAATGATAGATATGGACAATGTGTCTTTTCTAAAATTAAGAAGTACAAATATTAGACTGTCTATGAAGCTGTCTACTTCGTATACTTAAATAATGACAAATTACGATTGTTTAAACTTAATCAGAAAATGGAACAGTTGTTTTTCAGTCGCCATATTGTACAATGATAGCAACAAATACTCTTGACAGAGACCTCGGGTGTGGGGGAAAGTCAAAGTGACTTTTGTTAACTTGTATCAAAGATAACTTTTCTCCCAAATTACATACGTAACTCTATACGATGTCCATTAATGGTCATCTTGAAAGGAAAACAAGGTTAGCAGAATAGGATCCTTTAGTCGGGTACGCTTTCGATGCGGATATTTATTTTCCAATTAAAATATTTTTAGATACGATACACAGAAACTGTAAATAACACTACATTAAATATGTGCTATTAAATACTTTGGAATAGAAGCCCGTATTCAAGGAGGTTAGTAACCTCCTTGGGTGTTTTATATGTTCGAATAAAATAGGAGTGTCTTAACTTCACAGTCATTATTAATATGTCTGTGACAGTGATATTTATAGAGATCACTGGTCTGTGATTAGCTTCTGCAAGCAATTTCCAAGGAACTTCATGCACCTTCAGTGAATAATCAAAAGTGCACAACATTCTTTCGCTGAACATTGTTGTAACGTGTCTGTAGCAGAATTTTACTCACTTATTCGTATGTTCGATGACACAACTCTACAGTAGTTCTTCTCTCTTATGTCGCTATCGATAATAGACCAGTCTGAAACAGATCAGTCTGAAACAGAACTGTCTGAAGTAAAATATGAACGGTAAGAAAATTTAAAACTGTGAGGGGCCAACTGGTATGAGAATAGAGTGTGTATGTCTCCAGTCTTATGAGAACATATCTAATACAGACTTCATTGAGCACTGACGAACGATGTGAATGCACTGGAAATAATTTTCGCATGATTAAAACAGTATTTACGTTGTTTGAAATATTTTTTACGGTGAACACGGTCGTTTTTAGTTTTTTTGATTTTGGTTTCGTTCCAAATTAATATTATTATTTCAGCTGTCGGAACACTGGATGCAAAGCGTCAGTTGCCCTTTTTTTCCGCTGTTAATCAAATATCACTTGATTGGTCTCGTTTCCTGTTTAAATCGATATCAAACCAGTTGATCAAGAATCGATTCAGAAATCTGGAAAAACGTTTTTATCATTTTTGTCTATTCTAGAAATTTCATCTAGTTCCCTTTATTTTTGTTAGTCCATGAATATTTTCCTTTGTAAATGCGCGTTGATCGCAGAGAATTTTCCGTGTACAGTACTGGTGTACAGTGGCGTATTGGACGGAAGGGACAAATATACAGTCTTTTAGCCTCTAATGTTATTTATAGTCTGACAGCTCTCAGCATCAAATGTGTACTAAGTTAGTTCGCATCAAATACACCCTGTTTTTTGGCATCAATTGCGATTGCCAATTTTTTTTTCCGTACATCTCCGTTCTTAGGGGAGGGATCTGAGACAATACGCTAGAGCTAACACTTGTTAAAATGAGATTCCATAATCCCGTTTGATCAGTCTCTGCCTCATGTTGTTCCCAAAATAAACTTATATGTTTTTGGGCGAAGTTCACGAGTGCGTTGATCCCGTTTTCGACTTGTATAGGAAACTAGTCATTTGCAAGTAGGTGATTAGATAATTCAGTTTCACATCTTTCAAAACAAAAAATATTCTATCAACAATATATTTGTCTGTATGAGGAGTGATTTTCCTGGATCGACTGTCAATTTCAAATAATAAGTGACTTATGCACAGTCAAGTTTTGAAATCTTCTACATGAATACACTAATAACTCGAAATGTGATGACAGAGTTGTGACCTGCTTCCAGGAAGTTTTGTTAGTCACATTTAGGCTGTACTGTTGATCTGTTGCACCACCGACCATCCCTGATGGGCGGTGGTGGGGGAGGGGGGGCAGGGGGTAAAGTTGCCTTCCTACTTTTGACGAACTTATTCACGTATTTGCTGTCCAGAATGTGGAAGGGATCTTCCTACTGTTCTAATCATGTTTAGTGAAAATGAATGCGAGTCTCAATGTTTATTTTCTTGTACTTGTCTGTAATAATGCCCAGCCGAACTCTTGCAAAATATATGAAACCAAGTTTCACGATCCATGTTCGTTGTAGCTTTCGAAGCTAGAGTAGAACGGTGGCGACTGGCGAGGTCGGTGGGGAGTGAACGTTTATAGAATACACACTATCTGCTGTTACACGAGATGAACACCGGTTTCAGTTTCCAGTACGTTTGACTTGAAAACTGAAATTGTAGCAGACGTATATTACTCTATCTTCAGTTCTTTGTACACGGAGTGAAACACAATTGGTGTTGGAGGAACTGAACAAAAGCCAGGTTTTGTTAGACCTAAATGTTTGACAAGTTTGAAAGATGATCAAACATCCGCCGAGACCGCAAGGTTATTACTTCGTAAGGTTACTTTGACAGCCGTATTTACAAGCAAGCAGCCAACATGAATGAGTGAGTCTCAAATTTCCGGATGTACTACGTCAGCTGTTTAGTAGTACGAATAACGGAAAGATAAGTTTTAGTTCACTCGATTCGATGTATGTGAACTTCATATACTTTGCAGTGGAAGAATAGCAGAGGTTTTCTTTGCCAAGTTAAAACGAAAGCACAATAATGAACAGGTTCGTGGAACGTTTTGTAGGCGGGGGTAAATTACGCGAGTTTGGTATGAGGCGTGTGGGGAATATCTGAAGGTAGCCAGAGAAACCAGAATTTTATTATAGTCAAAGCGTTCACTGGTTTGCTATCTCCCGAAACCAGTTACTTGTATCTACTTTATCCATTAATCACAATTTCCCATTGTTCACCAGTATACAGTTACTTGTGAAAGAAAAGTTGTAAAATAATGTATAATTTCGGAAAAATGAGGCTAAAATATCGCTTTAAAAGGTATTTAGTTTCATTACATAATCAACATTTAATTCCCAAGATATATAAGTAAATGAACTATTTCTTTTATGAAATAATACGTCAGCCAAAATGTAAGAATTTGGTGGCAAAACTTGAATTAATGATAGATAAATTCGGCAGTATAATAAAGCATTGTAGTTACTCAGATTTACTGAAATTAAATTGCATCTCTCATTCGACTATAGCAGGATTCCAGCAGTTTCTTCAGTCACCCTTGTGGAAAAAGACTTCCCATTTTCTCAATAATCTTTAAATATTTAAGGAATATTCTTAAAGACCAGCATGATTGATTTATGTGATTTTGTCACAAAAATTTATGAAGAAGCCTTCCCAAATATATTGGAGGGGTAAAAAAGAAAAACATTTTGTATGGGTGTAACCAGTGTGGACATTCCACTTCTCCCAATCTCACTCAACCTGGTACTAATTTCTTTAGTAGCTTTAGTAAAACTCATGGCGATATGCACCTGAACTCCAAATGTATGAATATTCACCCTGCCCTAATCACAGTTTATAGTGAACATTAGCATAATGCAATCTAAACATTAAATTAATAAGATCAGTCCATTGGCACACTGAAGGACCTGATACCACCTGTCTGTTTCAACCCATGTCACTGGTAAGGACATACTAAAAGGAAAAAAATGCGGAAAATTACATTCTGAAAAAAAAAAGAAAACCCATAAAATAAAACTTTCCATTATGCACAAAGCAATTTTCCTTCGCCACTTTGTTCTGCCATGCAGTTGCCATTATGAACAATCAGTGTTTCAAGTGTTCTTTAATTAAAACATGGTGTTCTGTATGTGTTTTAGTGAATGTAAATTTGTCAGTTTGTATGACCCAACCCAATGTAATAAGCATGTGAAAAAGCTAGAACAAATGTTGAAAAACTGCAGTGAAGATGTAAAAACAAAATTTACATCATCTTATGCTCAGCCTGCATTGACTGTCATTTGGCCCCTGCACTTCTTCATTTTATAATGTTTGTGAACCTGTAATACTGCAAACCGAAGTTCAGAACTGAAATTTGAAGAAGTGTATACCATACTTATTCCAAAGCTCACTTGTCCTAATTCACCCAGGGAGTAGAGAGAAAACTCTGAGATGTAGTTATAAAGAAAATAATTCGAACAGTGGCTCGTGACATTTGTTGGGAAAGTTTAAGAGAATTTTATCACACATCACTACCAAAATATTTTGACAAGCATAAGCATCTGCAAGGGGAGGTGGGGGGGGGGTATTGTAACTCTTCCCTTCCCTCTGTCTGAAATATAAAGAACAGAACTTCTACTCATTATAAAATTCTTGTGGTTTGGTAGAAGTGAATTAATAACCATCATTTCTCTGGGATATAATTTTATTTTATGACACTCTTAAAGTTTAGTCCTTGTGACATGGTATCTCTAACCTATCTGATCTGAAGAATATGTCTTAGTTCATCAAAAACCAGTAGTTGCAATTGGGAGTTGTTTGGCAGTTTTTGAGTCTTACCCCTCCCCTCCTTCATCCCTGTATATTTATGAGGTTGTATACACTAACAAGCATATTATTTTGAGCTAAAATATTTTAGTGGGTAAAGTCTTACTTGAAATTAGTATGACAAGGATGATACACAGCTTCAAGATTACACAGCTTCAAGATTTATGGCAGCCCGTCTTACAAAAATGAATATAAGAGCGAAGGGTGGAAACTGAGATTAAAAGGTTACATTTTACTTAGAGCTTCAGCGGTGTAGTGTGCGAATATTGGCAACACAATGTTCTAGGATAATACGGATAATTACTTCACAAGCTGGACTAAAGTAATACAAGAACTTGTCAACTATAGATCATGAACAGCATTACTTTATTATTTCAAGTCAACATGAAGGATTATTCCCCTTATTGTATGTGATTGAGTATTCAGAGAGCATTCAAATGTTACCAACATTAGCACACTACACTGGCATGAGTAAAATTTTCCCGTTTGACAGATGAAATTTTTATTCATAAACATATTGCACAGAATTATCAGTAGACCTAATTGTAGCAGTTAGTTGTCTCAGCGATGATATGACCGAATATTTTGTTGCTCAAGATTTCATCATTTCATGGACATTCAAATACAGTGACACAAATATAGGCAGCTAAGAGTAAATTATTGTAAATTGGACAATCAGAAATATGATCATTATGTGCTTGATTTATTTCTGAGACTTAGGTACATGTGTGATTAATGACAATACTATGTGGCCATAAATAGAACAGATTCTGTTCACCATAAATTCTCTCTTCAAGGGGTTTCTCTGTTTAAATTACCACATTATTATTTATATGGAGGAACTAGGGATTGGAGGGGGCCAAAGATAAAATTTAATAATTTGCAATAATGAATTGAAGAGAATTTATAAAAATACCTTCTGCATATAAACAATTTTATATCCCATATAATAAGAAAATTTAAAGGGAAATAATCATGTATAGATTTAGTGAGTAAATTTAAATGTATATTTATTGATTTTTCATATTATCTTACACTGGCACAAACTTGTTTTGCAGTATGACTGAGGCTGATCTAGAAGAGGGTGAGATTGAGGATGGAGAGTTGCCAGAAGAAGGTGAGGTGCAGACTCCCGATGAAACTCCACCAGTGCCAAAGACTGAGCAACCTCTATTGCAACTTCCAGTTGTGCCACCTCCAGTAAAGAAGGAACGTCGTGTACCTTTGCTTCCTCGCCCTCCCCGTCGCCACCCACCACAAAATCTCCGAAGACAAATGGGTCCACGGATTTACCATGACCCACAGTTAATGAATGATGACAGTGAAACTGAAGAAGATGATTGGGCAAGCAATGTTGAAAAAGCATTAAAGGCAGCTTTAGCAGGTACTGAGGCTGCTTCTGGATCTGCCAGCTCTACTGGCACAAATGCTGCACCTGTTTCTAAAAATGAAACCACTACTGATAATGAAGAGAAGGATGAAAATAGGACATCCTCAGATGATGAAAGACGATTAAAGAAGAAGAAACGCAAGAAGAAACACAGAGAGGATAATGAAGATGAAGATGATAAGAGAGATTCTAAGGTAATATTCCTTATAAATAACATAGAAATAATACTTGTCATCTCATTTTTTTCATTATAAGAAAATAATGTTACATTCAGTTTTGTAGAACTCAGTGTGCTTGCAATCCCTGGAATAATGTTTTCCAAGTAAGTTTGATATCATTTGCTTTGGGAGATGGCATTCTTCTCTCAGCAATTTATAGACTGAATAAGTGTGCTTTTAAGAGGGGAAAAAATTAACTTTTTGGTAATTCTCAATGCCATTAACTTCTACATTACTACAATTATGTTCCTACTGTCCTCTGTTGAGAAATTCCATATTTAGAATCTCCAAACAGTTAAGTTTTACTAACTAGAAGTAACATAGAAAAAGTCCTTTGATCCTCTGTCCTGGGAGAGTTGGTAGGTGTTAATGTGGAAAATATTAGAGAATGTTTGTGGCACCAGAGTTAATGTGCACTCATTGAATCACAAGTCAGGAACTGCAATTGAGGTTTTACAAGAAAAAAATTAGATTGTTTTATCTATGTTAAAAAGTTCCTTTACAAAGAAAACTCAGGAGTATTGCTAAATTTCACTTCTCATTAAAAAAATGGGATAATTAAATAGATAGTATTGGCAGTGACACTGAGATACAAATGAAATCACTAAAACTGGACAATTCTTCGGGGCCTGATAACAATGGCACTGAGTCACCAACATTCACCTCTGAACGATGTGAGGAGTCGCCAGAAACTACACACGGTTTGGATTCCACGTTAAGCTGTAGGTCCCCTTTTCCCAGTTGGACACCAGAGTGGCATCCAATTGAAAGACTTGCACCAGGCCAATGAGCCACGCAAAATTATAATTATTATCAAGCGGTGCGCACAAAAAGGGCAGATAACTTGCTGGCTTTTGAATAAATTGTTTTATAAGCTAACCAGAATACATATAGGGGAAGGGGAGGAGGGGACCCCCCCCCCCCCCCACACACACACACATACACACTCCTTTGTCCCTTTGTTCTCCTTGCTCTTGCCTACATTTTGGTGGTGATAATTCATTCTGATTGGGAGTTTATTGGTAATTATCCTGATATAGAAAGCTAGAGAATTGTTGCAGCAGAGCTGGTGTATTACATGCCTACTTTCACAGGTACCCCCTCTTTTGATGGGGTAGAATAAACCTATGACAGAACTAAAGTAGGAAGTGCTGGGTGACTGGATTTGGCATGTGTTCCACCTGGATCATTCACAGGGATATAATCCCTATGCCATCGCCAATCCCAACTCTCTGACACAGGGATCCTATCCATGTGGAAGACCAAAGCTAAGACCTGCTCAATCCACCAACCCAGTGCTTCCTACTCCAGTCCTGTCATAGGCTTAGCCTACCCTTTCAGATGCCTAGCTACCTGTTAAAGCAGCCCTCTCATACACCTACTCTGCTGCAACCATTGCCAAACTTTCTGTTTTGCAGTGTCTATTAATTAGTTATCCACCAGAATGTATGAACATCAGCAAACTGTACCCAAGAGCAAGGTGGACCACCTTATGGCACAGTATGCAACAGAGCATAACGTGCTTCACTTTTATCGTTACTTTAACAAGCAGGTCATCTGAATTCTCCCATCCTCCACCAGCTTTTCTTAACATCCTGAGAACTCATTGTTTGCTCCTGAAACCATGTGCTCTTAACCACCATTAATGTCCTTCTCAACACCCACCACCTTCCTCTGTCCTACCACCCACATCGATTTCAATTCTGTGTGTCACTTTTATTGCGTGCTTCTCATGCTTAGCGTGCACTCCACAGCCTCTCCCTCATGCATTCCTGAAAAGCTACCTGGCTGACTCACCACCTCCCCCTGAGTCTTTAGTCACCCATATCCCTCTTCCTGCCCCTCACCCCTGCAGAGTGGGGCCAGTGGGTGGTAAGAAGGAATGTCAGCTGTTTCCAACAGTACTGATAATGTGTACGGTAAATACATCAGGCCTAGGGACAACTTAACATTGACTAGGCACTAGACAACTATTGAAAATATCATTCAACTAGTGATAAGTTTACCTGTTTTTGGTAGCACCAGTAAAATCTTCAAGTTACCAAGGATATATTCTGCAGTGTTATAGGAACCCAGCTAGATCCTGATTAACATGATATCACATTTCATTCACCCTACTTGGAACTTTTGCAGTTTACTGTCCACTAGTGTGTTTTCTGCTTTTAAGTGCTAAAAATTTTAGAAAAATTAATTTAAATAAGATAGACTTCTACATTAATGAGGAGGGTGTAGGGTTCAAGGTCAGGGGTAGAAAGACCTGGAATTCTCATGCAAATATTTTGTCAAGTTTGAGTAGCCTTCCTTGCTATTGTTTAAGACTATAGTATAACCAATTTGTCCCGTTACGTCAGTTTGATGTGACAATTTATTTGACTTCAAGTTTTAAAGTGAATTTGTATGACGTATCACATATATCAACCTGATGTAAAATGAAAATCACAAGTGATTTTTTTTTTCCTCCACCTTCACAATTTAAATAATTTTCTATAATAATCAAAGTGATATAAAAAGATGAACCCACTGGGTCCTCACACTGTATTTAGGTATTTACATGTATGCTCCATTGTCCATTCTTAGATCTTCCTTTCTTGTTTGATGATGTACTTCATGTGTAAAGGAGACCGCTCAAGTGTTTAGGACTCTCAGCAGATCATTTTAAAGGAAGACATAGAACCAATTCAGAGGCGAGCAGCTTGGTTAATTACTGGTAGGTTCGTCCAATGCGCGTGTATGACGGAAATGCTCCGGGAACTCAAATGGGAATCCCTGACGGAAAGATGATATTCTTTTCGAGAAATTCTGTTGAAGAATTTGAAGCTGAGTGTAGAGCTGTCTTCCTGCTGCTTACTTCCATTTCACGTAATGATCACGAAGACAAGATAAGAAAAATTAGGGCTCGTATGGAGTCATAGAGGCATTCTTTTTTTTCCCTCATACTATTTGGGAGAGGAATAAGGAAAGGAAATGCCTAGTAGTTGTACAGTGTACCCTCTGCCATGCACCTTACAGTGGATTGCAGAGCATGTATGTAGATGTAAACATAGAATGTTAAAATGTGTTTTGTAGGCACCTGTTATGAATTAGAGATTGTTATGCCTAAAAGATATATGTATAAAACTGTGAAGTAAAATGAGACATCAAAAACTTTCAATTTGTAGAAAAAGAACTAGTCATGAGTTTGTCAATGATATAGCCTTCCTCAAATAAAAGTTGTAGAAACCAAAACAACTCTGAAAAACAAAGGCATGATTTGAGGCTTTGGTTATTTGGGTGTCTTCTTCTGTGTTCAGTGGACAGTTCCTATTAATTATTGTTTCAAAAAGCCATTGCAAAGATTGACAAAGTATTTGTCAGTTATCTAAGCTACTTTTTGATTCTTATCTTTCTTTCCTTCCCTATTTGACACTATTTTTCACTTTTTGAGCTCAGTGTTACAAATTATACCTATTTTTTTTCCTTACATGCAAGTAATCTTAACCATGTCTTGCATCAGCATTTGTAGAAAAAACAAAGATAGTATTTATGTGTTATGTTTAGAAACGGAGAAAATCACACCATAAGGATGTTTGGGAAGACAAAGATGATCAAGGAGATGAGGATGAGATGTTGTTTGTCCGAGGAGCATCACCTAACACCCGAAGTAATTTCCATTCTGAAGGTTCTCCTGCTAGAAATTTTGGGGAGAACTCTTTCTATGGTGATCAAGGTTAGTGTAACATAAATGATTTTATTTTTGTTTTATAAAATCAGGCACTTATAAAGTAACATTATAACTGAACTGTTAATTTCTCTCTGTCACACATTCATTTTTGAAATGTTATTTGCATCACGTTTCATATGTTGCACACTGTATGTAACTTTGTGGTACTGACAGCCTTCTCAAGCAAATTTGAGGATGTGGGTTTTAGAACCAAGAAAATACTCTCATAAACCTTGTATTTCAGTTAAATTTGCTTACATGCTTTTGCTTTCTCAATACTTTTTTTTTTTTTTTTTTTGTATTTTAGAGAGCGCCCTTTTCTGTCATTAAACTAGTCACTGTTTTTTATCTATAAATTTGTAAAGTTCATATTGTAATTATCTGAATATTGAACAATGTGAAACACTGCAGGTGGCTTGTATTGTATTCTTTTGGAGTTGTATGTAAGTGTTATAATTAATTATAACTCGTCATTACAATATAATATCACACTGGGAAAGGTCTGCCCAAGTGCTGTCACACCAGAGTCCACTTACTAGCAGGATTAGACCTGATAATGATTACAAAGTTAAGGATCATACCATCAAATTGAGATTCTACTGTTATAGTGTGTAATTGGCGCAAAATTATGGAGTAGGAATAAATGATCCAGATCTACTTATCTGTCCAAGTGTAACACTGTGGCAGTTTATAGAGAATGCTGTCAGTGAGGTACACTTCTTTTAATTAGGATATTAGTAATGGTTACTACTAGCATTATGAATCATAGTACTATGTATTCAAAGTTATTGATTATAATATCCTTATCACTTAAAGGAGAGCTTGAATGGAAAAGGATTTTCTGTCTCGGTGCAAATATTTTCTCTCTTTATTAAAGTTTTTTGCCTTTTCTAGGGCATCATCAAAGATCTGGAAAAATAACAAATTAGGAAAATAACTTTGGAGGTCTAGTCTTATTGTGCACATCGTACTGAGTAAACAAATTATTACTGAGCGTAAGATAGAGCTATCATATCAGTTTATGTTAAAAAGGCTACATGCCACAGCCAGGCAGTGTAAAATTATTTAAAATAACATTGGGTCCAGAGAACTCATTAAAACAAACAAGGGTAGCAATTGCAAGAAAATTAAGTTTTAGAACTATCCTACACAATCATGAGATAAAAGAAAATTACTGATCTTCACCCTCAGTACTCTGTGTTTTATGAAATTGCTCAGTGCAGATGTCAGACAAATATTCATGATATTCTATCTTGAAGTGAGGTAAAAGGAATGAAAGAATGAGGTGGCAAAAATCGACAAATTGATGGAAATAAATTCAGTTTACAACAAACAGGGCTGCAACGACAACCTTGGTAGTATGGTGACAAGGTCACATTTACAAAGTCATACATACATGCTAATATTTCAAAGGTATGTATGGCTGAAGTGTCAAACTGGCTAGCTGCTGAGGAATACAATAGACCTCTTACACAGCTAATATGCCAAAAGCCCACTTGTTGCACCCAAATAAATATGCCAGTCAGCATAGTTTGCAAACAGCAAACACTACTAAAACTATAACACTGTAAAAGCTCAAACAAGATAGTTCCATTAGATATAAATAATAATAATAATAATAATAATAATAATAATAAAATAAGACTACTTTAAATTTTAAAAATTCATGAGCTATATAGGTATTAAAGATAAGCTCTCCTTCTGCTGTTTTCTTTAGAATAGGAAATGTCATCCTAGATTTCCTCGGGTGGCCTTCGTAGACATCAGAAATTTAATTAAAATGCCTAAAGCACTTTGATTTTTTTCCATAAAATATTTGTAGAAATGCAAATCATTGAACCAAGTTGAATATATCTGCATTACGAACTATAAACGAACAACAGGCGGAATTTAGATTTCTTCAGGCATTGAGATTTTCAGTCAATTCATGATATAAATTGATATTTATTACTCCAAGTTCTTAGATCATGTGTGAGTTATTAGACGACAATACTACTTCATTGTTGTATAACAGTGAATTAGTATTGTCG
The DNA here is from genome assembly GCA_026315105.1 of Locusta migratoria. Lineage (NCBI taxonomy): Eukaryota > Metazoa > Arthropoda > Insecta > Orthoptera > Acrididae > Locusta > Locusta migratoria. Next base: position 196,214,155 of record CM048751.1, read on the forward strand.
ACTTATGATCGTAAAACTGCCCCAATACTGGAATCTGTGGATCACCTGCAGAGGATTGACAATGGGCTGAGAATGTCAAAAATAAGAGAAACAACAAATTTTCTTGTAGTAAAACCATGGGGGAGAGGTAGGGTGCAGACAAAAATTTTGATAAATTACAACAATACTGTGGGAGACAATTAGTAATAACATTGATAATTTGTTCTGAATAAGGCAGCAATATAGTCCACCTTCTACCACAAACTGTCAATAGATGACAAAGCAACACATCAATCAACTCTTGTCCTAGAGGTCCAAATTCATGGTGCAAATATTGCAACATACAAAATGTAGACAATTCATATAGCAAAAAATATTCCATGCCAGCAGCAGTCATGGAAATCATTCACAAAGATCTAGAAGATCTTCAGTTGCTAAAGGAATAACATGGTCATACTGAGAGGCCAAATGAGTCTTTCTGAAATCTCGTAAGGACTTGCTTACTAAAATATTTGGATGGGTTGAAGACGCTATAATTGGAGGAGGGGGGGACTGTTAAGTTGTTACAGCTTTTAATGATGATGTAATATTCAACAGATGAAAGTGGTACAGTATATAGGAAAAATTACTGGAGAATTTTACAGATGGACAGTGTATGCATCAATGCAGCACAGTATGCTTCAGAAATTACCACTATAGAGTGGAGAAAAGAACAAGATAAATGGAAAATGATCAAGAGCTTGATAAATAGTGTGTGTGGGGTGCTTTTGAGTGAATAAAAAGAAAATAAGTTTTAGTAATTTCAAAAGTTGGAAGCCATTTCTGAAAATTTTAATTTTTAGTTGCATTATTCTCTAAATTTCATGACCCACAGGTAATAGGGTATTTAAATTTTCATGGAGTTTCAACATAATTTACTGAGTCCACTGAACTAAAATAACAGAATTGAAATATAATTATTTGGAAGAAAGTACAAAAATTATGCTGAGTTTTAACCAAATGGTTAACTTTCCAAACAAGTTGCTGAAATGAGATGATCTCTCTTCATTTCACTAATGTTTTAATGTTCTGTTAAATTTCTGTGTCCTGCTACACAGTGCCTTCAAAAATATATGGAAAACAGGTAACCTAACACAACAAGATTGATATAAGGTATTCCAATGTCACTTAAATCTGTGAGCTAGAATAATTTTACATAAGGGGCTATGGAAACTCTACCATTATTTAATCGAGTTTTAACAGTTATTTGGTTTATGTTCAAAACAGTAGAGGAGGAACTTGTGTTAAATTTGTGGATAAATGTGTCAATCAAATGTGCTGTGTAAAGAATAGTGCTGATTTTTGTAATCACAATAACTTCATGAGATGTTAGCAACAACAAGTGTTGACGTTTAACTAAAATTTGTGTTACCATAAAGGATGTTGTATATACTTTGAAAGCTTCTTTGATATTGCAATACATATTTATATTTCAGTCTCATTATTTTCCATTACTTCACAGGAGCATTTGATGAGTCATATGATTCCTACCATGAAGAGGGATCTGACTATGAAGCACGAGATGAGTTTCCAGTTCGGAGGGGAGCACGAGGCAGTGATGATGACAGTTTGCGTCGAAACATTGGTCGAGGAGCAAAACGAAGAATGCGGGGTGGAAGTTCAATGGGTCGCGGAGGGGGAGACGTTGGTGGCCAGCGTGGAGGACATCACATGAACAAGAGAATGCCACTAAGTAGGAAGGATGTGACAAGTGGCAAGAACATTGGCAAGATGCGTGGAGGTATGAGGCGAATGGGAGGGCGTGACAATCGCTCTGATGTGTGTGTGTTTTTCATGCAAGGAAAATGTCATAAGGTTAGTATATCTTATTAGATCAAACTGTGTTCATTCTTAACTAAAACAACTCTTAAAACAGCAATGCAATATGATCATAGTAAGATAATACATCAGTTACGAAATTGGGCTAAAAGTTAGCAAGTACAAATTTTGTGTACATTTCTTGTTTAAGTGGAAATTAACAGTGTCAATGGGTCAAGTAATATAATTCTGTGGAAACTAAGGCAAATGACTATGTCTGTCTGATTAGCATCTTTAAATACCAGTCAACACAGAAAAGGTCATGTTTCAGATTGTCTCAAAATCAAATTAGAGCTCACAGGCTCAAACTTCAATAACTAAATAAGTAAATGAATATACATTTATTAAACTCAGTTTATAAAGGTAAATTATAACACAATCAACTCGTATTTACAGGGCGAAGACTGTCCATACTCTCATGATGCCATGCCAGCTCGCAAAAATGAACTATGCAAATTTTATTTGATGGATTGTTGTGCAAAGAAGGACAAATGCTTGTACCTGCATGAGTCTTTTCCATGTAAATTTTTTCATACTGGACTCAAATGCTATTCGGGGGCTAGATGCAAATTCAGCCATGGGCCTTTGACTGAACAAATGAGGACTGTCCTAATGAAGGTAAGCTGCTAACTAAAAATCTATTTAACAGTTAGCAAACATGAAATATTGATTTCAGCTTGTAATATGAATGATTGGCTAGCAGTACGTATGGAAATATATAATATTAGATTGCCGGCCGCGGTGGCCGAGGGGACTGAGGCGCTTCAGTCACGGTCTGCACGGCCACTACGGACGGGGGTTTGAATCCCCCCTCGGGCATGGATATTTGTGCCGTCCTTAGTCTTAGTTAGTTCATAAGTAGTTTGTAAGTTTAGGGACTGATGACCCCGTAGTTAAGTCCCATAGACTATACAAACATTTGATTTTTTATAATATTAGATTTGGAAATTTTGTGAGTTGTGATTTATACATGCTCAAGATGACTTGTTTGATTAAAATAGGCTTTTGTCCTAAGGTTTTCATTCTAAGTTGTAATTAATTTCTGTTAGTGTAGTGCGTATTTTATAGTACATTTCTATTGGTTTATTGCACAGTATAGTAAACATACGAGTAACTGTATCTGATCTTGTATTATTTAAAACAGTCTGTCAATGATAAGATAGTAAACATTTTTCAAAATTGGTAGTAACCTAATGGTTCAGAGTTAATACCAGGTTTTAAGTGCATTTTCATTCAGAAAGGAAAGTTTTTGGTAGCTCCTCATTTGAAATCATTCAATGCAACCATACACAACCATGCAGTATCAACAATTAATACCATTTTCTTCCAATGGACTGAAACCCATCTTAATTGTTGGCAACATATACCAGCTGAAATGGACACGCACACATGGGAAGCAATTAGTAGAGCAATCCACTTTTTTATGCCACCACTTGTATATTACAGTAGAACCTCGTTTTTACGCTTTTCAAGGGACTTAAGTAAAATGGTGTAAAATGCAGGAAAATGTAAAATGCAGGAAATAATGTTTTAAATGGTAAAAAATGCTTACTGCATGAGCCTTGCATTTTCGTAGTTTATTTGTGATATATGTACATAATAGGCATCTAAATACTCACCAGGAAGTTTATTATACAATAAATGTTATCCAAATTTTTACTATTTTAAGCGCCAGGCAAAACATAATCTTATGGGAAGTAGAATATTTTGACGTAATTTCATTCATTATAATCGAGGACGCCGCTATTTTAAGCGCCAAACAGAATTGGTAATTTTATGGGAATGAACATTATAAACATAGGAAATTTGATGGGACCGACAAAAAATTGTGTAAATGGCGGGAAAACGTAAAAACCGAGAATTTAAAAATGAGGTTTTACTGTATATGTCCACACTATCCTTTGAGAGACATCTTTTTTTTAGGACACAGCCTATAATTTCTTCTTATGAAGTTAAAATAAAGGCATTGTCACTAGTACCAATATTGCATGCGGATGGTCATTGATTAAACTGAAGATGTTCAAGCAAAGATGTAGATGTAGTCAGCTGTTCAAGTTTTGTTGCCCATTGAATGAAAATGTTACACCAAGGGTTAAATGACAAGAGTTAATCACACTTGTTAATTATTTGAACTTCTTGACTGTGGTAAATAATTCATGTCAGAACTATCTGTCCTGAATCAAGAAAAGTATTTTCTATTGTGGTTTCTCTATAGCGCATGCTTCACACATGTACAAATATTCTGAACCACACTCAATGTATTCAGCAATCTTTTAAAACCAACATGAACAGTATGTCACAAATTTTAGACCCTCTCATACTTTAGGAGGTATTTAGTAATTCATAAACAACCTTCATAAGATTCAAGTATGGAAAATCCAATATGATATAGTGAGGCAAATAATAAAACTTCAGGTACAATATAGTAATCTATTCATCAATCACCATGCACAAACATTTACATGCCAAACCAATTTTGTTTTAGGTAACTTCTAACTGCTGTTTGATTTTATTTACTTCAATATTTCTCTCGTCATTTGAGTAGTGCTTGCATCATTATGTTATGGTATGTTGTTCACTTGGTTTATCAAATTAATTTAGGAAAAATCCAGCTACAGTATACAATTATATGCTTGCCACTGCAAGATCAGAAAAGCGGTCAAGCTGTGCCTCAAGTTATAATTCCAGTTCATACCTGCTGAGTTCAGATTGTCTGAAGTCAGAATGGGGAATCCTGCACTGTCATGTTTTATACGATGTGCAACAGGATGTAATGTGTTGTCGGGGTTCAGTCTCCTCATTCTTCCTAATTGCTAACTTCGTCCTAGTCATCCCATTGCAGAAAGCCAACCAGGGATCCACAACCATGGTACTTGATCGGTGGAAGTATGTGGCTGAGGGACTGCTTCAGCTTTCAGACAACACTACCTACAAAGTTTGCCAAGACAATCCTATCACTGATGTCCAGGCAGAGCTTCAAGGAATCCTCAAAACCTTAGGCCCCCTACAAAACCTTTCACTTGACTCCATTAACCACATGACCCCACCGACACCCTGCTCCCCCACCTTCTACAGTAAAACCCCTTTTTAACGAATCTCAGGGGACCGAAATATTTATTCCTTAAATAGGGGTTTTCCTTAAATGGGGGTTTTGCCTTGGTACACAGGAGGAGTGACTCAGAGACATAATTCAAGCTTGTGTAGGTGTTAGAGGAGCTATTTAATTACTAACATACCAATAATCTGCTACAATTTTAAATACATCACACTTTCTGCAGAAAAAAATATTTTTTATTAAGTCGAAAAGAGATGACCAATTTTGTTTTCCCAGCATACTGTAATGACCAAAGTTATCACTATGTGGTTGATGTTTGTTTTTATTGACTCAGCTACTTTAAAAGAGCTGACTACAGGAGCAAAAATTGGTGCCGTACATCAGACTCAAAAAACACTATACTTGAGAACCGACTGATACTCAATGTACTTTTTCGAAAGTTCTCCAGCACTTTCTTTTCTGCAGAATATGCAATCAGTAATTTTTACTAATGCATAAATTTCAAAATTTTCGTCATCGCCTTCCCCCTGGTTCGAGATATAAATACCTTTTTAACAACCTGTACCTTCTTCAACATTATTTCCATTGTTAATTCGTCAAAAACATTTTCTAAAAATATTGATCTATAGGGAGTTTGGGCGCACGACAAACAGGTCTTTAGCGCTTCTACAAATATGTTAAGATTTTCAATAATGTTATTATGCCGGTAACTACAATAACACAGCTTTTCCTTTTGCAAGCTAAAGGAGCAGCAATAACATTACAGTGTAAATTCGTCAAAACTTAAACGTATCCTCTACAAGTGTGTCACGATTTTGCGATATATTACTCGTAAAAAATAATCCACAACACCAAATTGTTTACAAAGAGAAAAACGTAGCCTAAAGACGTCATTAGCTGTTTGGATGCCTTCACTGCGGGATCATCATCGCGCTAACATTTCAATCGGCGGCCACCGTCAGTTAATCTGCTTTTTAACCCACCCGTCTTTGGGGCTAAATACTTGACAATTCTCGAAGTCATTCAGGCATTTGATGTATAGGTAATTTTTTAAACGCATTGCAGTTTTTAATTACGTAGGGGTAACTTAATGCCTGGCCTTATAACATTTTATTAGTCGTAATGTTTTCTCCACTGGTTCAGTTTCCACACTTATTCTGAAACGAGAGATTATTAAGTTTTCTAAGCAGTTCGAAAACGGTGCATTTTCCACACTAATCTAGCAAGGCGATTTTCGAACCTGTTTTGCATAAATTTTCCGCTTACAGGAATGCAGCTATGTAATTCGCACGCCTTCAAAACATTTAATAAGTACAACTGAACATTGTCACACGAATATTCGTCTTTTTGCAACCAAAGGTACCGCTAGATTCGGCATTTAACAATGTTCCCTGTTTCTAAAAGTCGCATAAAGAATACGCGCCAAATCGTATTCTTTGCCACTGTCACACACCCTGGATGGTCGTCACCTTCTCTCCACTCCTACAATTCTGAAAAAGTGAATCTGAAATAAAACACAAGACATTTCACAGCTCGCGCTTCGTAATTTTCGACTGACGTCAGACCACGTGACCCTAACACATGGAAGACATGAGGGAAATAGCTGGCTGATTCGTCAAACGCTTTCTCCGGTACCGCTGCACTGGTATTCGATACGTTAACCTATCGACGGAAAGAATCGATTAAGGCTGCTTATACCGGTATCGCTGCAAAGATGTTCGATATGCATTGACTTAAAGAATCGATAACCGACGTCACGTAAACACAAATTCCTAATTCTTGGAAAAAACGAAACAAATTAACTTGCCCACAATTAGGAATTGCGTAAAAACAAAATTTTAATTTCCAGAATTTTTCATGTTTGTTCCTTAAAAGCGGACTTTTCCTTAAAGCGGGGTTCGCTAAAAGCGGGGAAAAATAACGTTATTCTAATGGGAATTTCGCCGGGACCGACGGAAATATTCGTTAAAAGCGGGTTTTCGTTAAATGGGGGTTCGTTAAATCGGGGTTCTACTGTACCTACTTCCCAAGATCCACAAACCCAATCATCCCGGCCGCCCAATTGTGGTCGGTTACCAAGCCCCTACAACCCATCATGTGCAGTCTCCCATCCTTCATCAAAGACACCAACCACTTCCTCGATCGCCTGAAATGCTTACCCAGCCTTTTACCTCCAGAAACCATCCTTGTAACCATAGATGCCACTTCCTTATACACAAATATCACACATGCCCAGGGCCTCGCTGCAATGGAGTATTTCCTTTCACGCCGACCACCCTCTTCCCTACCTAAAACCTCTTTCCTCAATACCCTAGCCAGCTTCATCCTAACCCACAATTTCTTCACTTTTGAGGACCAAACATACCATCAACTAAAGTGAACAGCCATGGGAACTAGGATGGCCCCCTCGTATGCAAACTTATTTATGGGACGCTTAGAGGAAGCATTCCTGGATACCCAAGCCTGTCGACCCAAAGTTTGGTATAGATTCATTGATGACATCTTTATGATCTGGACTCACAGTGAAGAACAACTCCAGAATTTCCTCTTCACCCTCAACTCCTTTGGTCTCATCAGATTCACCTGGTCCTATTCCAAATCCCATGCCACTTTCCTTGATGTCGACCTCCATCTGTCCAACGGCCAACTTCACACATCCGTCCACATCAAACCAACCAATACACAACAGTACCTGCATTATGACAGCTGCCATTCATTCCACATCAAACGTTCCCTTCCCTGCAGCTTAGGTCTTTGTGGCAAACGAGCCTGCTCCAGTCCCGAATCCCTGAACCAGTACACCAATAACCTAATAACAGCTTTCACATCCTGCAGCTATCCTCCTGATCTAGTACAGAAGCAAATTGCCAGAGCCACTTCCTCATCCCCCCAAATTCAGAACCTTCCACAGAACCACCCCAGAAGTGCCCCTCTTGTCACCGGATACTTTCTGGGGCTGGAGCGGACTCTGAATGTTGGCTCTCCAGCAGGGATAAGACTTCCTAAAATCCTGCCCCGAAATGAGATCCATCCTTAATGACATTCTTCCCACTCCACCGAGAGTGTCTTTCTGCTGCCCACCTAACCTTTGTAACCTCCTAGTCCATCCCTATGAAATCCCCAAACCACCTTCCCTACCCTCTGGCTCCTACCCAGTAACTGCCCCCGTTGTAAAACCTGCCCTATGCACCCTTCCACCACCACTTACTCCAGTCCTGTAACCCGGAAGGTGTACACGATTAAGGGCAGAGCCACTTGCGGTAGCACTCACGTGATTTACCAACTGATATGCCTGCACTGTGAAGCGTTCTATGTGGGAATGACCAGCAACAAACTGTCCATTCGGGTGAACGGTCACAGGCAGACAGTGTTTGTTGGTAATGAGGATCACCCTGTGGCTAAACATGCCTTGGTGCACGGCCAGCACATCTTGGCGCAGTGTTACACCGTCTGGGTTATCTGGATACTTCACACCAACACCAATCTTTCAGAACTCCGGAGATGGGAACTTGCCCTTCAACATTTTCTCTCCTCCCATTGCTCACCAGGTCTCAACCTCCGCTAAATTCAAGTTCCCGCCCATCATCTTTAATATTTGTTTATATTTTTTTCTTTTCAACCTCTTTTGCCAGAAGATCTTCGAAATCTTGAGCATTTTCATAATATATATTATACCTATTGTATAATAAACATTTCCCAGAGACATATGTAGACTCAATGTATCAACAATGTTCAATATGCAGAAAAACATTTACTTAAAGAGTGTGCCCCTGCTGGGATTTGAACCTGGAATTTCCTGCTTACTAGGTGGTCCACTCAGGAACCGTGGACTTAATGCAAATAATAATGCAAATACACAGAATAACTTAAGCGCTTCTCCTTCCACAACACAAACCTAAATTATGCTGTGATGTTCCCCTATGGAGTTTGTATCAATATTGCCAAGGCTCTCCAAAAGCATACTAGCACCTCAGCGTTGGACATAAATGGGAATAAACCTGCCTTGTATCTCAGGCATAGGTAATGTTAATATCAAATAATAAACATTTACTCGCCTTAATATTCAGTGTTTGATATGTTGAGACTACATACATCTCTGGTAAATATTTATTATTTGATATTAATATCATCTATCCTGAGGTACAAGGCAGAATTGTTCCATTTGTGTTCAATGCTGGGATGCTATTCCACTATTGGAGAGCCTCAGTACCCAACTTGATTATGGTTGCACGGTGTATGGGTCTGCAAGACCTTCTTATCTAAAAATATTGAATGAGGTGGCCCTGAAGGGATTCGATTGGCTATTGGGGTATTTTGGACCAGCCCCATACCAAGTCTCTGCACTGAGGCTGCTGAGCTGCCACTTCACATGTGGCGAAAGTTCCTTATGGCGTGCCAGGCATAAACCATGCTGTCCTCGCCTACCCTGTCGTTGCTCACCCTCATATGGAAAGACTCTTTCATACCAGGCAACTAGGCCTTTTGGGATATGTTCTAAGAATTGTCGTTTGGATATGGGTGTGTCTGATTTTAATGTTTTAATCGAGGTTGGAGTAAATGTCTAGTTTGACTCCTCCAGAGTGCCAGATTATTTTTAGACCTGACACATTTTAAGAACGATTATACTTATGATTTTACATTTCAATCTATTTTATTTAATATTTTAAATGGACATTGTTATTTTACAGTGGTTTCACTGTTGGGTCCAAACAGGGGGACTCACTAGACTGCTCAGTAGTGTTCCCCAACCACATCTTCAGGATTCGTCTCCCCACTGCGTACTCTGTTTTCTCAGCAGAGCTACAAGCGATACTTGTGGCAATGGGGCAAATGCAGCTTGTTTATGGCACACGGTTTCTTCTGTGCTCCAATTCTGTCTGTGCGCTGCAATCTTTACAAAATTTGTATCCAGCTGAGATGATAGTACAGCTCTTAAATGACAGACTGTACTTCCTCCAGCAATGGGGGAAGCAAGTGTCATTCTGTTAGGTCCCAGGAAATGACGGAATTTGTGGCAAGGAAATGGCTGATAGGCTGCCAAGGAGGCCAGCTGAGGCTGTGATATCATACAATGTGCTAGTTCCCTGCAGGACATCCTCTGTAGTGCAGCAGAGGTCCCTTAATTTGTGGAAGGAGGTGTGGGTGGCAATGATGGGCAATAAACTGCGGTCCGGCCAAAGCGAACCTCCTGTCAGTCATTAAGGCAGCATGAGGTAGCCCTGACACATCTGCGAATCGGACAGCAGTGAATCTTGGTGATGCTCTGCCCTTTGTTTTAGCTGATAATGATGTGAGTGTGACAAAAGTTTACAATCTTGACTCTGGCCTAAGCTTTTAGGCTGGAGGATTTAGTGTGTTAAATCCTATGTGTGTTATATCAGTTATCAGTCCACGATATTGGGGTATTGCGTTTAGAGTACTTATATGTCTGGAAACAGCGAGAACTGTTTTTAAGAATACAGCAGCAACAGAGAGAAGCAGACAGCAGTCAGGTAAGAAAGAAGATATTTATTTTTGCATTGTCAGTCACATAAATTATCAGGACTGAACTAACAAGATATCATCAAATAATAATAAATTATGACAAATATTAAGCTGAGATTTGGAACCTTTTTCACAAACATGAGTGTTGTCCACGATAGTAATTGGAATGGATTAATTTTGTTCATATTTTGACATTTTATTCACTGCCTGGTAAGCACTGCCTGGTATGTAACTGTATGCCCTGAGATTTTTCAGTAACATATAACATTTTTGTGGGAATCTGTGGAAGGAAGCATCCATTTTCTGTGTACTTTAGTGTGCCAACTTACATTTTTGACATGCAGTATTTGTTTGTGTGTTTGCTCCATCCCCCATGCTGCTTGTCTAGTTTGGATACTTACCTTTCTGTTGCCGATTTTTCTTCATTTACTTTTTATGCAGGTCACAATCGTTGCCTAATTATTTTGGAAGGGCTCTAAAGACCAAGCTGTTGTACACACACACCATCCTATCCATCCAACATTAATACTGATACGAATTCTGTAGGGGAACATCAAGGCATAATTTAGGTTTGTGTGGTGGAGGGAGACATGCTTAGGTTATTCTGTGCATTCATGTTATCCATAAGGCCACAGTGGCTGATAGTTAAAGTGACTGCCTAATAAGCAGGAGATCCTGGGTTCAAATCCCAGCTGTGGCACACATTTTAATTCAACACCTAACCTTATATTCCTATCGGATTTTCCATTGTTAAGATAACCTTATATTCAGTATTTTTTTACCCCTGTTCACTTTTCCCACTTCTTGATGAGTAGGTATTTTGTCTCTTAAAATGTGGTGTTACTTTCATGTTCCTAATATAACTAGAATTAATAAGATGGGAAAAGGAAAAATTTGGATGAAATCCATTCATTCTAAAGTACAAGATATCAATTGTTAATTTAAACTTTAAGTTATTTATTGCTTTCTCATGTTTTCTTTATTTTATTGGCAACAGAAAAAAAAAAAAAAAATGTTCCCCACAAAATTTTGTATTATAGAAGAAGCAGAACTGATGAATTACAAAAACATGTCAAAATTGAAAGTGGGGGATGGGGGCAAATCAGGTGTGAAACTTTTCAGCATCAACAGTGATTATGGATATAATCTGTCCATTGGGAAAACAGAAAAAGAATGTTTGGTGTGACTGGTTAAAACTTCGTAGATAAATTAACATTGGAGAACAGTTGAGTCACCTGAACAGTAATATAACTTCCATGTGCCTCATGTTTAACTATTACCAGCATCACAATAGCTCATATGTATTTTCATTTCCAAACAACATAATCCCTCAAAACAATATTTTATTATTATTTTTTAATCAATAAACTTGCACAGGCATCATGTGTAATTTATTGCAGACAGTGAGAAGTTGTATATAAAATACATTGTGACACAACCAGCCTTCCCATTTGTTAAATGGGCTGACAGGTTTTTGCTTCATGCTTATAATCTTCTAGTATCGATATATAAAAATGAATGTATGTTTGTTTCATATTTTATGCACTGCCATACCGTTCATCAGATAGCGATGAAACCTTGACAAAACATTACTTGCACTTTCACAAAGGTTATCTGCATAATTATATCACTATATTACAAATTGTTCAGGTGGTATGATGACAATCAATGAAATGTGGGAAAAACTGATTCATTACCTGACAGTGTAGTACATTTCCTCCCAAACCACTGGATTAATTTCAACCAAATTCATTGCAAATATTCCTTACCATTTCTGTCTCCATAAAATTTCATATGGTGCATGTGAAGGGTACTTTAGTTATAGGATTCAACAAAATATACAGTTTTATTCCGATTTTGAAAAATTTTGCACACTTTGTTTTGTTTGCTAGATTCCAAAGTGTACCATGCAACACACTCTGACAATGTTTTACCAATTACTATGAAATTTTGCTGATGTATGTATGATTTCATGGGTATCTGATAGGAATATCAATAATGGAGGATAGGTAACAACTCACCATAAAGAGGCTTGCTGAGCTGCTGACAGACACAAAAATAATCACATTCACCCAACTTTAAATTTTTGGCCATGGGCTTTGTCTGAAAAGGAAACACATACATTCACACAATCCTGTGTGGAGGGAGGAGGAGAGGGGATGTGGGCTAATGAGAGCATGAAATAAATAAATACCTGGGCAAAGCCAGGTTTTCAGATTGTTTGTAATATATTTTAAATATTGGACATTTAGATTTCTGTTAATGACAGTTCCAGTTTACCATTTTGTATTACAATTGGGTGCTGATCTTCTTGGTAAGAGCATTTAACTGAAACCAATTGAATGTAGCATTTTATGAATATAGTTCTGAAATTTTCATTGTGTAATGAGAGTGTTTATTGCTATATCTCTCTCCTCTCTCTCTCTCTTGTAGCATCTGGAGACTGCACCAAAAGACTTGCTGGGTGATTACCCACGGGCTGGTCGTGATGGTAATTCTTCTGGTTCATACCATAAAAGAAGAGATAATGAACGAGGTGATCGTCCTGACAGAAATGACAGGGAAAGGGATAGGGAGAGAGAAAGAGAAAGGGGTGAGAGGTCTGAAAGAGGGGAAAGGTCCGAGAGGGGTGACAGAAGTTCTGCGCACCGATCTGGAAATGGGAGTGCCAAGAGAGGTTCCAGATCCATCCCTTCACTCTTTGACATAGAGGTCCCCATCCATGTGCAGCGGTTAGCTGAACAGAAGGATGTTGATGGAGAGAATTCCCCAGCTCGTCGATCTACACCTATGCCAGAGTCTGACAATGAAGGTACGTTATAAAGAAGTATTAATTTCCATTAATAATATAGTAAGGACAGTTTGCAACTCACCGCAAAGACATGGCGATGAGCTGCAACAGGCACATACAGAAGACACACACATACAACACTTTCAGCTATCAGCCACGGTGTTCTTTGGAAAGCAGAACACTCAGGCAATCACACAACACACTCATCACCTCCAGCTCCCGCACTTTGAATCAACTGTGATCATGTTTCGAAGTGCGGCAGCTGGAGGTGATGTTTGTATAAGTGTGTTGTATGCCAGTGTGATTACATGAGTGTTCTATTTTCTGAAGAAGGCCATGGCCGATAGCTAAAAGTGTTGCGTGTGTGTCTTTTGTATGCGCCTGTCGCAGCTCGTCGCCACGTCTTTGCGGTGAGTTGTAATCTGTCCTTACTATATTATTGATTCCAACCTGGACTTTCCATTATTGTTTGATCATAATATATTTCCCTTATGGACAAATACACTTTTATTGCTGAAAGATACTCATCATTCCTGCTTAGAAGCAGCATTTATTAATTACTCATATGATTTACTTACTGTCACAAGTCACGCCTGTCACCTGACACATTGTATGGCATTCTCTGAAGTGTGCCAACTTCTCTCCTTTTATACTCAACTGTGACCATGTTTATCATGCAATTTTTAAATTTTATGGGCTATTGTTCTAAGAATTCTAAAGATATAACTTCCATTGCTTTTGGCTTGACTTCCAGGGTCACCTAAATCTGTTGTTGATTTATGTAGTTGAGTTTTTGTGACTGACAGAATGTTTCGAAGATTGAGTAGGTATCTTCCAATGTTTGTCTAAATTTTCATTTGTGAGTTTGTTGCAACCAAATGAATCCTTTAGTCTGTGTACATTTTTTCATTTATAAAAAAGATACTTGATTTTCGAACAATGGAAATTCCAGGAAGGATTCAACAATATTTTTGAGAAAGATAGGTTGCTTACGCACCACAGAGATGTCCGATGAGCCGCAGAAAGGCACAAATAACAGACAACTGCTTCATAGCTTTCAGCCTTTTAGGCCTTCGACACAAACACACCCTCGCACAGACACAACCGCCGTCTCCGGCAGATAGGCCACAGCAGCCAGAGATGACAGTTGTGTCTGTGTGTGTGTAACTGATGAAAGCCTAAAAGGCCGAAAGCTATAAAGACGTTGTCTGTTATTTGAGCCTTTCTGCGGCTCATCGGACGTCTTTGTGGTGATTAAGCAACCTATCCTTCTCAAAAATATTGTTGGATACCTGATTTTCAATATTGCATTCTTTAATGGCTTTGAAGTTAGAGGTATTTGATGCATGATAATTCAAATGATAAGGTCACAAACAAGACAAGCATTATATAGTCTAAATCAAAATCCCTATTGGCCACAGAACCACTGTCACTGCAATAAACTATCACCAAACTATTGTAGCTATTGAAAATGTGGCTCTCTATTTGCATTGATTTTAACTGTTGGTATTCTCTTCCTTCTTTTAGCTCTGAAAATGATTTTGAATGTAAAAAGACAATTTGCACTCTGCTTCAAAATACAGGTTAAACTGTAGGTCCAACTTTAATCAGATGGGCTAGTCAGTTCAGAGATTGGAGGGAGGCACAGAAAAGAAGTGTGATATTCAAACCAGTCTTCAGAACTAAAGGCACCTATACTATTGCCGAGATTGTGACTTAAAATCTAGAATAAGGACAATTGGCATTTGCTGATATGGACATACATTGTTCTGCTTTCATGTTGTCATTACTTTTTGTCTTTGAGGGGTAGTTTCCCATTCCAAGGGTAAGAGAGTGCCCTGAACCCTGCTCTGCTGCTTTGCCCTATGTGACAAGACCTTTAGCAAGAACAATGGTGACTTATAATGGTGGAAATCTTCTGCACCCAGGACATTTTGATGAGTCCACTAGACCACAAACTATCAAAGATTTATGATGCCCCTTACTGTTAGTGTCCTCATATGTATAAAAAAAGATTTATGTAAAACCATTTCTACTGATATCTCAAACCTTTCTACCTTTATGCTTTTTTTTTTTTTTTCATGCAGTTGAAATTGACAGATGGCTTTAGGTTCTAATAGCCTCAAATTCACAACTTTTCTCTCTCTCCCCCCCCCCCCCCCCTTGTGTTATCAGAGTAAAAAGCAATTAAAATGTTACACTAAAAAAACTGCATTTATTCAAACATTACGCAACTGACAGAAAAATAATATTCATTTAACTCATACAGTCTGTACTCTATAAGTTAAGTACTTTGTCAGTAGAAGTTATCTATTATAAAGTGATAGTATAATAGTTTTAGAGCGATACTAGATTGTGCAGCAAAAGCAGTCACAGTTGTTCTCTTAGCCACATGGCCACAGTGGGATGATATGAAACAGCTACATGGTAGAAGTTCGTTGAAGCAATTTTGATTGGGAAGAACCCACTCGGGGAACATTAGCAGGTAAAGCATGTGTTGCATTAGGTGGGGAAAACTATAATTCTGTATCAGATTTCACCCTTTTGAGGATTCCTGTGATTCTTTGTTCCAGACTTTGTGACTTACTAGTAAATCAGTTGCTTCAGTTTCACAATGATTTATTTCTCTATTGTGATTGGCTTCCATAGCCTAAATTTCAAACCATTTAATTTTCCTAAATGATACTGTTCTGTCCGTGGAGAATATTTTAAAGTAATGTAAATAGTTTCTGTGTGTTGTACACAGTGAGTTGATTACTACTTTCACTGTGTTGCCAGTATAAACGCTGATCTAAATTTTGACAATTATGTGCTCAGCTTGTCCTCTTGTTGGTAAACATACTGTAACCTCTGTGGGATGACTTTCAGCTCCTAGTCCATCCCTATGCCACTTTCAATCCCAAACCTTCAGCATAGGTATCAACCACCCTGTGACACAGCATGTATCTGAGCATAACATGCTCAATTTCAGTGGCGGCTTTGCAACCCAGGCCACCTGGATACTTCCCTCAACCACCAGGTCTTCTGAACTGTGTAGATGGGTGTTGTCCATACAATACATTCTACGGCTCTTCAACCATCCTGGCCTCAACCTAAGGTAACTCATGGTCCCTACACTCTTATGTGAAACAGTCCCTCTCCTTCCCACAAACCTATATCTCCTCACAATTTGTGTCTATCTTTCAAATGTGTGCAACTTATTTCTGGACTATTTTATTTTTATTAGGTTTGCTTCCAAGTGGTTCGGCCGAAACTGTTATTCACCAAATCTAGTACACTGGCTTCAGATAGATGCATGATGACCAAATACTACCGAATACAAGTGTTACATGGAAACCATCAGTTTACTTTGCATAACAGTGCACTTTTGTTTGTGTTATTTACTTTATTTTCCATAGGTCAACTGAAGGATGTGATGTCATAAAACAAACAGAATTACCGTACCGATATCTAATTGCTATTATAAACATTTCGTAAAATTTGTATTATGTTTATGCATTTAGTTTCAGAGTTAATATCCATTTTTATTTAGTAAGTGTTTAGTGTTGCTATTGTTCCTATGAATCTTGATTCGTCAGTTCCACTCTCTCTTCACCATAAGAATAATACAAGTGTAAACATTACGCCATGTAATCTTTCATGTTATGAGTTACCACATTTAAATTCCGACTGCGTAATAAACCCAAAAGACAACAGCGAATGTGGGAGAATATATGTATCACGTTAATGTTTACATTTGTCTTATTCTTATGCTGAATGGGAATAGTTAGAAATGAAGCATAGCAACTAACTTCTAGTACTGATTTTAAATCTCTTAGGAATATAAATTCTGTGCAGACAAGTCACATGATCGTAAATGTTTGAAAGAATAAATAAATCTACAAAATATCCTTACTTAACCCTCCGGGAAGCGCAATCAGCACGTTTAGTACTTTTCATATTTCTGAAATGTCTTCGCTGCAATAACGAGTACACTCACAATGAATAAACACAGATTTCCCTGTGTCTGAATGTCCTGTCCATCACTCATGGAATACCCGATATGTCACTATAAAATCATTTAACATTTACACATCCTATTTTTTAAGTACCATATCTATTTTTCCAACTTCCAAAATATCTAATCATCTTTTCAAGTTTTATTTTTGAATCTTCTCCTTTGAAAAAAAGAAACAATACGAAATCCTTTCCTTTCTAGGACATTATTATCCAATTATTTTTTATTTAATCAAAATGAAAAAAATTGTAATAGAGCGAAGAAAGTTTCTTATTATCTATTAGATCATCTAAAAAACATTTATATCAAAATGTTTCATACAAATTTCTTTTAAGGTGAGGGGGTATTAAAAATCCTTAGATTTAAAATAAAAATGTAAATGAAATTTTAATTTCTTAAATTTTACTGTAATATTGTCCTTTGAGATCCATCCCAGAAGGCTTTATCTTCATCACTGGTTGTGATAGAGTAGTAATCATTTTTAAATACATGACTTGCTTTCACAGATTATTTGGGTTACAGATTCGGAAGATTTGATTCGGGTTCGGAATTCGGCACATGTTTTATTTAAGATTCGGTATTCGGATTTGATTTGGTAGAATTGGGGTCGACCCATGCCTAATTTTTAATATTTTTATTGGATTCCTAGATGCATCTCACATTTTCACCTGTGTCTTTACACTCTGCCAGGCAGTGTGTAATGTTCTATACACATCCTAGCCCTATAGCCTTCACCCCCTCCTCTCCCCTTCCCACCCACTATTAAGGTATGAACTGAGCTGGTCAGGTGTGCATGAGTTACACCTGAGTGAATGTGTGTATCTCTTTTTCTGATTAAGGCTATGGCCAAAAATTAAAGTTGTATGAATTTGATTGTCTTTTTTACGTGCCTGTCTGCAGCTTGGCAATCATCTTAAAAGAATAATGCTCCAATCCCATTATAGACATTACGGTATGGACTTTCCATTGTTAGCTCTGGTATTAGAATAGTTATGTTTTCTTTTTCTTTTGATAATGGAATTCTAGTAAGTGCTTCCAGATTTCTTGACTTAATAAGTCATTGGTATTTTTGAGATTGACTCTTCATTTGGAGGGACAGTTTGCAAGGTACCTTGAAAGTTTTGAATTTTTAAAGGGAAATGATTTAAGGTGTTTAACATAGAGGTTCACATTTGTCCCATTGCAGTTTACATGTTTTTCTGTGGTGTAATGTTCTTTTGTGAGACCAACAAGAGAACATGTGTGCAGGAGAAATCATCTGTGGAGTCAGTCTACTTTTCACCATTCCAGTTGCCCTGGTAACAGATAATGTTTTCATATGTTAGTAGAAAAAATAATGTAACTCTACCCTAAATGGTGTGACAATAAAATGTTGGGTAGGGGCTCAGAATACATTGACTTTATATATTGTGCATCTTTTGTGTTCATATGACTAATTTTCTTTTCATGATCAGTAAAGTAAACCCTTTTGTCAGTTCCCATTTCTTATTGCAGTTTCTTTTTCACACTGATTATGTTTCATCTGCCTCCTTGTGGCCATCCTCTTATATATACTGTTATTAAAAAACTACAATATAAATATAGTTTTACACTGCAGAATTCATGACCTACACTCAAAGTTTTCAGTGTTTCATTTTTTCAGCATTGTAACACACATGCATGATGACACCTTTTTTAAAATAGAGAACTTACTTTCAAATGCATAACAACATTATAGTATTTTCTTTTTGTGAATGTGTTTCATATTGCATCATGTTTTGATTGGTCATATTGTCTATAAAAGTATCTTATGCTAAGGTATTGGAAAGTCATTTCATGCTTATATAGGTGAAAGTGATTTCTTAGCAGAAAAATTGAGAATTACAAATAATGCATTTCATACATTTAAATATTCTTCAGTGGAGCAGTATACACAATATGTACTTCTTTTTTACTACAGATGGAATAGACTCACCTTCTTCATCTTCAAAACTAGAATCAAAGTCTTCTAGAAGTAAGGAAAATAAGTGGGTTTCTGATAATTCAGTGTCATCAGGACATAACAAAGAATTTAATGCTGAGAAAACACCAGAGAGAAAGAATGATTCTAGTGTGCAACATGATGGACAAAGGCCAACTTTCCGTTTCTATCAAGATACTTTAAGTTCTGATGAAGGGGAACATCGCAAGGGAGACGATAAGCATAGAAAAA
Source organism: Locusta migratoria (assembly GCA_026315105.1). NCBI lineage: Eukaryota > Metazoa > Arthropoda > Insecta > Orthoptera > Acrididae > Locusta > Locusta migratoria. The sequence continues at coordinate 196,233,509 of CM048751.1, forward strand.
GAGAACACAAAAGTAAAAGAGACAGTCATCATAAACGTTCAAAGTGAGTGAATGTCTTGTTTACTGCACTGCTGTGTTTAATTATTCTAGCTAAGTATAGACTCTGTCAAGAATATCAACAGTATTAAATGTAATTTAAGTGAATCTTAATTACAGGCACTCTCCTGACTCTACACCACCAGATGAGTCTATTAAAAGTAAAAGTTTCCACTTTACTACAACCGAGGAGAATGATTCAAATGCTGAAGAAAGGAGCATTGTTAAATCAGAATTACAAGATGAGAAACAACAAAAGACTGATTCAGTGCATGATGCACGAGATTCTCAAGCAGAGACTGGTAAAATTATTCAGCTTGCATAATATATTGGAGAAAGTAAGTGTCAGACATTCACATTCTCTCATAACATCTAATGTGAATTCACATTTATAGGTGAAAGTGGTACTGAAAGTAATGATGGAGCCAATATTCCCCTTCATCTTCCCAAGAAACAGCGAGAACTGTTTTTAAGAATACAGCAGCAACAGAGAGAAGCAGACAGCAGTCAGGTAAGAAAGAAGATATTTATTTTTGCATTGTCAGTCACATAAATTATCAGGACTGAACTAACAAGATATCATCAAATAATAATAAATTATGACAAATATTAAGCTGAGATTTGGAACCTTTTTCACAAACATGAGTGTTGTCCACGATAGTAATTGGATGGGATTAATTTTGTTCATATTTTGACATTTTATTCACTGCCTGGTATGTAACTGTATGCCCTGAGATTTTTCAGTAACATATAACATTTTTGTGGGAATCTGTGGAAGGAAGCATCCATTTTTAAGCAAGATTGATAAAGTTTACAAACCAGCATTTTAAGCTGACTGTGTAACAATTCTACTGCCATCAACAAACATTTTTGTGTAAGGACCATAAATGTAAGGGAAATAAGGGCTTGTACGAAGGTTTGTTTCCCTCACAGGGAAGTAAATGACTAATAGTAATGGTACCTTCCGTCAGGCATCATATAGTGGCTTGTGGAGTATTGTCAGCTATTTCATGTACACTGCTGGATGAATGCTTCTACTAGAATTTTCTTTGCATTACAGTTTTCAGCTATGTCCATGTTACATATGCTATATCCTAATGTCATCTGCCAATCTTCTAATAGTCATCATCATTCTTATCTCAAGGAACTTGCCTGGTTCATTTATATCTCATCATCTTACTTTAACTCCCACAACTCTGTTTTTCATTCTCAGTAGATTCAGAACTGTACCTACTATTCCAGACTGTTTCTTAATCGATTTTTTCTGTGTAGTAATTTCCAAAATGTGACTGTCCATTATCGGCTCACCAAAATTGCCTCTTGAATAGTTTTTGAATTAACATGCCCAAATGTCACTGATATAAGTCCAGATGTAATACACTCTGATCGTAATGTTTATTTATTTTATTTTGAGACAAAAATATAGTAAACTAAATTCACTCCGTGTGACTTTCTCTTCTGTTTATTTGTATTTGCTATCCACTGAGCAATTTTTTCAGCTATTCTAAAAACAGAAACTCATCACCTGGTTTCGCTACTTCATTCTTAACTGGTTTTATTTTCTATGGCTTTTTATTATAATTGATTTATAATAATTTATACTAATTTAATCATGTAGTTGATGCCACAGTTGTAGTTTATCTGTGCTAGAGCAAAACAGTAAATTAGCATCTGACATGCAGTTCCAAGGTATGAATCATTAATGTAAACTATTACTAGGTTGTTCAGTTTAAGTATCTGTAAGCTTTGTGTGGAACTGATGAGAATAGTTTGTTATTTAGCATTGTGTCTGATTTCTCTTTCAACTTTGAAATGCTGAGAATCTTGATGAAGGTGTAATGGAAACTTTAGCATTCACATTATGTTCTTAATAATACTATAAGTTGAGAAGAGGCCTTATTTTGAAGGACATCAGACTGAATGATATAATGGCAAGGCAATGGATTTGCATCCTGTAAGACTACAATTTAAATCCACACCAGGTTTAGGTTTTCCATTATTTCCCTAAAGTGCTTGAATATAAATGCTTTTTTTATTCATTTTTTGAATTAAACAAGCATCTAAATTATCTTTTCGAATGTTGACTTCTATCATTAATGTGCCAGTAACACCGCCATTTCTTTTAATTAGAATTTATTGGAAAAACTGTGGCACGTAATTAGGGTTGTGTCAGAGTGGTTTGGCCAAATCCAATATTCACCGAATCTATCACACTGGTTTTGGATTAGAGATTTGATGCATAATAGCCGAATACTACCGAATCCCAAATCCAAAGTGTTATATGGAAACTTTCAGTTACGAATGTTGTAATTTATTTTGCATAACAGTGCGCTTTCGTCTGCGTTATTTTCTTTATTTTCCATAGATCTGCTGAAAGATGTGATGTCATGAAAGAAAATGATCTCACTTTGAATTTATTCAAGTGAAACCACTACAAAACTTATGTAGTTGCGTGGTTATTGTGATAACAATCTAGCATTTTTTACCCCAATCTAAGTCGCACTTTTTTCCGGTTTTTGGGATCCAAAAAACTGCCTCTGGTTTAAATTGAGTACAATGTGAACGAAGTTCTGAGAAAAGGTGCTAGGATCCGCCACAAGTAACATTTCCCATCTAATATAAGCAGTGTTACACAGGCTTGCTTTTCAGGCGCAATATAAATATCAGCGCTAACTTTTGTGCATGTAAAAATAAAAAAAAAGGGAAGATGAATCTAATTTCCTTTTCATTTTTGACTATTGAATTTTAATACACCATCCAACAAAGGAAATAGAACTTAGTATTGCAGCATTTCAAAGATTAGTAGAAACAAAAATAAATTTATTTATGTAAATACCAACAATAAATAAGGTGTTAGGATTCTTGCACGAGTTGCCTCATTTTGATTTCACGTATTGTTTCATCAAATTTTGTGAAGTGCTGGGGTATGTGAACTGTAATGAAAGCAGTAGGATTCCAAGAAGAAAGTTATTTATTACGTAGAAAAAAAAGTTCTAATTGTGCGCCATTCAGGCAGGATGTTGTCAATTCAGCAACTACTTGACATCTGTTTCAATAAATTGTTAAGGTCAAGCTTAAACACTGACTGCCTTTTGAAAAGTGAAAGACAACTGACACCAATGGGTCGTGTAAAACACACAAGTTTGTCAAAGGAATGATACATTGAAGTGGGTTCCAAATCAGATTGTGTAACAGGCATTTAAAAATGTTAGCTATCGGATGCAGTAGATTGTACGAGAGATGATGCTCTGTAGTAAGAAGGAACTGAATAACAAGGAATCAAGTGATAGATACCAGTACGTTAATTCTAAATCACTAATTCCTATTATAAACATTTCGTAATATTTGTATTATAAGTCTAATAAAATTATTTCATATTTCCGCAGTTAGTTTCAAAGTTATTTCCGTTCTTATTTAGTAAGTGTTTAGTGTTGCTACAATAGCTGCACATTTGTAGTCTTACGAAAAAGCTACTACGTAAAGCCGACTGGCAATTGGCAAGCCTATGTTGCATCAATATGCTTGACACTACAACCACTGCCTTCGTGCTACAACTTATGTGTTTTACTATTAGGGGCAAGGGGTTGTTCCTATGAATTGTGGTTCGTGAAGTCCACACTCTCTTCGCCATAAGAATAATACAAATGTAAACATTACGCCATGTAATCTTCCTTGTTAACTATCACCATATTTAAATTCTGTCCGCCTAACAAACCCAAAAGACAATGGCGAACCTGGAAGAATGTACGTATCACGTTAATGTTTACAGTTGTATTATTCTTATGATGAACAGAAATAGTTAGAAACGAAGCACAGAAACTGACTTCTAGTAATGATTTTTAAATCTTTTACGAATATAAACTCTATGCAGACAAGTTATGTGATCTTAAATGTTTGAAAGAATGAATAAATCCGGAATGTGCAATCTGCTCGTTAAATACTTTTCAGAGGTCTGAAATGTCTTCGTGGCAATAACAAGTACACACACGTCGAATAAAAGGATTTCTCTGTGTCTTAATGTCCTGTCCGTCACTCATGGAATGCCTGATATGTCACTATAAAATTATTTAACATTTACACAGCTTATATTTTAAGAATCTATTTTTCTAACTTCCAAAATATCTACTCATTTTTCAGGCCTTATTTTTGACTCTTCCCCTTTGAAAAAAGGAAAAATACGTAATCCATTCTGTTCTAGGACTTATTTATACAATTATTTTTTATTTCATTAAAATGGAACAGTTTGTAATACAGTGAAGAAAGTTCCTTATTAGCTTTTGATCATCTAAACAACATATATCTCAAAATGTTTCATACAGATTTATTTTAAAGGGGGTGGGGGTATTAAAAAATCCTTAAGATTTAAAATAAAAATCTAAATGAAAATTTAATTTCTTAAATTTTACTGTAATATTGACATTTGGGATCCATCCCAGAAGGCTTTATTTTCATCATTGGCTGTGGTAGACTAATGATTCTTTTTAAGTACATGTACTTGAGTAGACAGATTATTTGGGTTAGAGATTCAGAAAATTCGATTCGGCACAAGTTATATTTAAGATTCGGTGTAAAATTCCGTAAAATTGGGGTTCGACCCATCCCTACATGTAATAACTGGTTAAAGTACTTCTTGTAGCTTACACAGTGTGTGTGTGTGTGTGTGTTTTTTTTTTTTTTACAAACCCTGTTGAAAAAGGGACAAAGTAATTTATCGTATGTGTAAGAAAAATGCTCTTTGGAAAGATGAAGTAATTTGTGTGTTCACTGAATTCTATGTACTGTGAGCAAAGCAACTTAAAATCACAAGGACCCAATGCAAAATATGGTAATCGAAGTGGTAAGAAAGTGAAGCTATTATCGTCATCTTCCCCAAGTAAAATATGTAGTACTGTGATGTAAATGGAGTGTATGCAGTTTTATAAGAAAGTAGCTCATTTCATTATATACTGCTATTTCATGCTGTAAAATTTTGAAGTGTTCTTATTTTGTTGCCAAATTTTAGGAGCGTAGTGGAGACAATGATGATGATGATGACAACTGTGCAGATGAAAACTGGTACTCAAGTGATGAAGAGGATGTACCTTTGACAGATCTACTTAAAAAGTTGTCTAATCAGGTAGGCTATCACTTATATTCATTTTGCTCCCATCTCATATTTGTGATGCAGGATTTGCTTAGTAGAAGGGAGACCGTTACAATGTGTGATGTACAAAGGAGAAGTAAGAAATCAGAATCCAATACATGGGTCATTGAACAGTTCTGAACACACCAAGGGGGAAAAAAGTGTTTAATGTGCAAAATTCAGAAGGAAACTTTGCTATTAGAGAAAAACTTTGTTGTTCTCGAGTTGCAACATATGCATATGAATACTGGCAATTCTGAAAACAATTGAATTTCTTGCATATGTTTTCTTAAAATTCTACACTAGCAGCTATTTTTTTCTGTGATGTATTCAGGACTGTTCAATGTCCCTTTGTAACTAATTTTAACACCATTCTCATGACCTAGGTCATGGATTACCTTCCCCTTCCTTTGCCATTCCTTTTTTCTTCTCTTTTTTCCCTTTTCTTTTACCTGAAGAAGGAACACAGTTCCGAAAGCTTGTTTTATTTTCGTCCTTTTTTCTTTCTGTGTGTAATTATCGGCGGTATAGCAAAAAGATAAATAAAGGAATATTTCAGTCATTTAGTTTTAAGATTATTTAGTTAACAATGTTAAATCTAAGGAGAAACAAATTCCAGAAGTTTCAGATATTATCTGATTTAAGGTGCAAACTTCACTTCATGAATATAAATATATTAATGATTTTGTTTGCAAGCCTATTCATCTCTGAATAAGAATGGCAATCCACATCATTTAAACGTGCTTGCTGTATTCATTTAGAGATCTCGCTCTGTGATTTTTGTCTCCCACACATCCTTCTAATACTTGACATCTTAGAATGTGTCCTATCAAATTGATCCCTTCTTTTTGTTATGTTGTGCCACAAAATTCTCTTCTACCCAGGTCTGTTCAGTACTGCCTTTAATATTCATCTTGTCGGAACTGTTTATTGCCCACACTTCACTCCTATACAAGGCTAGGCTCCAGACAAATGCTTTCAGAAAAGACTTCCTAACACTTAAATTAATATTTAATAACAATAAATGACTTCAATTACGCATTTTGGGCTGTTAGCGCATCATCAGATTGGGTGGAGATGGCGCCACAGAACTATCTAAAGCTGTTCTGTCATTGGCCTCCATAGCAGCAGAGGAATCGCTGTCGCGGCAGGTCCATGTTTACAATCGCCCAATCTGAAGATGCGCTAACAGCCCAAAATGCGTAATTGGAGCAATAAAGAATACTGCAACAGAGACTGAGAATTATTTAATTATTCAACAGTGTTGCTGCACCAGCCGCCACCATCATGGAATGGAATGGAATGAAATGTAACAATAAATGAATTTTATGTCTTCTCTACTCTGCCCAACAGAAGTTATTTTACTGCCCGAATAACAAAACTCGTCTACTACCTTTATTGTCTCATTTCCTGATCTGATTCCATAAGCATCACTTGATTTCACTCAACTATATTCCATTACCTTAGTTTTGCTGTTCTTAGTGTCTACTTTATACCCTCAAGGGTATATGGGTATTGTATTTAATAACTAACTAAATAAATAAAAACAACATAAATGTCTTAGTTACGGCAATGGATTTTCATCAGTTATAATGCTATAGTTTGAGTCATGCTTTAGTTTCCACAATGAGTAACATTTTACTTAACCCAAACTCAGTAAATAAACAATAAACAGTGAACACTTATTTTTCTTGCTTGCACTCAGTTGTTAACTTCAGATGTGCAGATCTGGGCATAGGAATACACCACCTGATTTACAAGATGTGGACTTATCAGAACACGATTGTTGTGGGTGGTGTGTCATAATTTTTGACATAAGTAGTGCATACCTAATTAATGGACTCAGTCTTTTTTTTAATTAATTTGGTTACTCCAGTAATTGAAAAGTTAGTATGCTTGCAAGAATACAGACTTGAAGCTCCATTTTTCTCTCTATCAGTATGTTATTATTACGGAACAAAATCATTATATCCTATAAATTTATATCTTATTGGATTTTGAACTTCATTATGTTTGCGTTCCATCATATGAATGTAAATTATGTATATACATTTAAAAAATTGTGTAATGCCATGTAGCACTCTGCAGTGTGCTATTTTATATGTGGACTACAAGTTTGACTTTATACTTATTTTTCACAGGAGCCACAGCTGCCTAAACAGCAAACACTACAAGATGAACGTGAGCAAAAGGAAATGACTCCACCAAAATCAGTAGATCAGACTTCAGTACCTGTTGTCCCAACTATGACAGGATTGACATTAAAAGACCTGTCACAAATAAATATTTCAGAATCAGTTACAAAACTTTTGTCAACAATAAGGAACCAAGGTGTTGTGTCTGTTGCAACCACTGTAGCTGTGCAGACATCGACAGTTGCTTCAGTGACACAGACACCTGAGAGGTATGTCAGTATATTACCAAAATTAGACAAAAAAGTGCTTTTTTTCTCTCTCTCTCTCTCTCTCTCTCTCTGTTCTTACTCTTAGATTTTCTCATCATGCATACACTTTCAAGCAAATTTATTGACGATTCTGTGGTCACCTGATATTTACAGGAAAAAAAGTGATGCATTAAATCATTATGCTTTTTTTGAATAAAAACTAAATTTTACAGAGGAAAGACCTTTTCATTATTACAAGCTGGAGGTAGGGGAGAAATGTCAATAAAGTAAACTACAAATATCATAACATGTAATTGCAGAAGTGTCAGTGAATTATTTAGTTGTTATTTTTGATGATGAATTTTCCATTTCAATTTATGAAATTTGGTAATAATCTGAGGATTGTTAAGCCACAGATAGGCACATAAAAAACACAATCACACAACTTGATTTTTTGACCACACCATTCATCAGAAAAGAGCATACATGAACTCGCACAATCATTCAGGTATAACTCATGCATACATAACCACCATCTTCGGCATGAGCTATGCCTGAATCATTGTGTGAGTGCACGTATGATCCTTTCTGATGGAGAATGTGGCCGAAAATTCAAGGTGTTTGAAAGTGATTCTCTTTCCTACGTGCCTGTCTATTGCTCAGCGATCGTCATTACGGTGAGTTGCTTCCTATCCTCATTGATATTCCAAGATGGTATTTCCATTATGTAATGAAATTTTCTGATAGGTAATTAATAATTTCTTGGATATAAGGTGCTGCATGACAGTTTTTAAAAATGTGGCAAAGATTGTGTCTTACATAATGAGGATATTGACCATAATTCATTATGCAACAAATTGTAACTTTTCACAACTTGATGTAGTCACCAATTTTAGATTGATGCAGAAACCATAGTCATCCAGTGATTCCCTCCTTTACACAAAACACTAAATAAAATTTCTTACCAGTTCTTGTGGTCTCTTTCCTTCAATAGCTGTTTATTTAATACAAAAGTTACCTGTTTTCTTGAATGTACTAAAGATAGTGCTAAGTTGTTGACAAATTGAAATTCTTTATTTCCATTATTTCTGCTGTTATAGAACCTCCATTGCGACTCCAATACAGTCACCTCAGCAACAGAGCAGTCCCGCAGCCACTGTAAGAGATCCTCGTGTTTCCCGAGATCCTCGTAGTAGAGCGGCTGCGGTGGCGGCAGCAGCGGCAGTATCTACATCTGCAACTAGTGGTATTTCAGCAGTATCAGTGGGAACTGGGCCTCCAGGCCTCTTGTCTCCTAGTACAAACTCTTCTACTGCCCAATCTGAGTCACCTGCTCCTCCTACTCGCCGACCTGATCCTCGAACAGCTCGTGCAGATCCTCGCAAGGCTGCAGCAGCAGCTGCTGCTGCAGCAGCAGCTGCTTCCGCATCCACATCATCTATTGGAACTAGTCCAGGGGGAGATGACAGCCAAAGCAAAAACGTCCTGTCTGGCCCACCACCTCGACGGACAAGCTTTACTAGTATTTACAGGTATGATGTAACTCAAGAGTATGACATTAAACAGTGAATGGCGAAACATAAATATGTTTTTTAAATCTAACTTCAGATTTAATAAATTATCCATTGTTAATAATGCACTATAATTGTCAGATTATTGTGAAAAATCTGCTATGCGGACTGAACATAATTAAAGTAGGACTGTCTGTTGCCACTGTCTTACTATTATTTGTATTTCTATTCAGTTCTGTAAAGCAATTTCATGTGTACTCGCTGAATATTGGAACTTCATATTTGAGCTATATTTAATCTCCTCTTCAGTATTATTTCTTGATTAAGTCACCCTACCTTTCACTACAATAATTAAAATAGGGTTTTTATCGAGTTTTTGTAGCTTTGTTGAGTATCGGTGCTGGGTGGAAAATTTTAAGGATCTTGATTTGTGAGTGATTAAATATAATTTTTCTCTGGGCCATAATCTCACTTCCTTGGCCAAATATTTCCTGACTTGAGTACATTTGGTGAGACAGAATCACAAAAACAACTGCAGGTTTTAGTTGCCAAAATGTTACCAGCAACTTGTGAAGAGAGGATTTCTTCATTTATTGTTTTCATGAAGGGAAAAAAATCAGTATTCTGATGTAAATGTGTATTTTTCTTGGTACTTCAGACTATACACAGTGAGTTAACAGTCCTTTTGTTAAGTGAGAAAATATGTTTCTGCTGTTTGGTGGGGTATTCCCAAGCATCTGAGTTTCAGTACTCATCTGAAACACAGTTTTCACTTTTCTCAGACTTTTTGCATCACATGCTTTGTCATAAATGCGTAATCTCAAAAATATATTTGAGGTTATGGTTCTCGTGATGGTGCTATAATACTACATAGTGGGAAAGCCCTGCAGAGTTTGGGAAAAATGGAGAGAAAATTCAAGACCTCAGGGGGAAAATAATGATAACCTGATGTATAAATTTCTGAGATATGATGAATTGTATACTTGAAAAATACTTTCTATTACATGTTTTAATATTTATACTCGCCATTTATCTGCAGATTTGTGTACTACTTGAAGAAAATGAAACATTTTGCCAGATATGATTGTTTGCACCAAATACATAAAAATACAAAAGATGAGGGCTATCATTGTTTACCCCTGAGATCTTCAATTATGGGATATAGGGAAAGATGAACTATCATTGTTCAGTTTCTTGCACAATGTCAACAGAAGGCAAGGAACGTATTTTTAAGTCCCAGTCTGTCTCACTTTTTAACTTTTTTCTTTTTTCAAATATTCTCTTTCTTACATATCTAATCTCATAACCAAGGATTTATTTTATTCAATAGTTGATTGCAATAACCTGAATAATATAAAAGTGCAGATATCTTCAATGCACAATCAAAAAAGAAGTTATAGGTGACTATTGAGTATCTTTTAATGTTAAATGGTTTGTAATTATTTTGCCCTTTACATTGATAAATTTTTGAGATTGTTATCAATAATTATGTAATGTACCTTAATTGATGAAAACAATGAAAATAATTTGTTTTTATTTCTGTGCAGCAATGCAATAACTTCACCAGGAGACGTGGATCTTCGTAACCTTCCTCGCATGACTGCTGCAACTACGACAGCTTCCTCATCTGCAACAGGAGACGTAGACCTGAGGCATGCCAGAGACACTGATTTTAGGCATATCGCAGGATTTTCTGCTTCCAGTGACACTGACCTGAGGCCACGAATTTCAGCAGACCCCTCTGCTGCTGTTAGCGGAGATGTTGATCTTCGTCGAGTCCTTGAGTTACCTTTTAAACCAGTGCCAATGCACACACCAGCTACAGAAATAGATGCTTCTCTCACTTCACATCCTCCAATACCATACAAGGTTGTAGAAATCACCATACCAAGGCCGGATTACACAAGGCTTAAGCTGAGCACATCGGATCCACAGGTAAGTAATATCCATGCATATTATACATTAAAGAGTACATTTTTAAAAGTAGTGGCACTTGCTTTATTAACTTAGAACTATTGTATTTGTTGTGCAATACATTTCCAATCAAGATTTCTCTGTGCAGCCCGTACTGAGAAGCTCAAGTAGGTGTAACCATTCAGTCACGTACTTCTGCTCGTTTGATTTGGTTCCTTGTTTGTCTTACTGGTTTCTCTTTACTGCTGTATTCTGTCATTTTTGTAAAAACAGCCTTATGATTTTTTTAATTTTCATTGTCTTTTGTGCATTAGTTCAACCTTGTCAATTTCCAGTATTGGTCTAATTTTAAATAATTTTCTTTGGAGCCCCTCCCTCATTTCTCTTGTGCACTTGTTGTATGTGTGCGTTTTACACAAATTTACAAACCTGATTTGAATTCTTCAGTTTCTTTCTTACATAAATATGTGCTATGAAACACTTCATCTAAATGATGGTGCATAGTTGACTTTACTGACTTTTTATTTCCCTTCTGGTTATCTTGAACTGTCATTTGGTGTTTTCATTGGGTTCAGCCTACAGTACTAGATATCAACGTAGACCCATGACATGATTATGATGCTTCACATGAATGCATAAACAGACAGAACACAATACTGACAATATTATTTTGGCCACACGTCATTCATAAAAATAAAGTGTCTAGTGTAAAACATTGAAACAAAAGGTTAGCATAGAAGTTGACAGGTAAGGTGTAAGTTGTTAAAACCAATGAATGTGGTGTCATGAGAATAACTATAACTGTTATTATGGTGTATATTGGCATAGCCCACTAGTATGCTTTAACAGCCTCAGCACTCCTTACCTGTGGTTATTTCTTCATGTAGTTCAACTGGTTGCCGCTAAGTGCTGTTTACCAACTGTTCTGAGCTGCTACTGACTGGAAAGCATATGGTGTTAAATGCCCATCTCCTTTAGTTTCATCTGTTTGGAGTTAAAATAATTTGGTTATTTGTAAGCTTCTTAAGCAAATGAAGCTATCTGCATGAGCACAACTGCTGAGAAATATCTGCACAAAAAAGTGATAAAAAGTATTGGTTGCTTTTCCCTACAGCATATATTGGTGAAAATGCTGCAGTTACTGCTTAATCGACATTTCATCAATTACTAAGCTACACAGTGATTGCGACTTGGTTAGTTTCTGTTTCTAATCTTGACTTTATTACAACTGTTACCCCGTTTCCTGTGAAATATCACCAACAAAACGAGAACAAATATTACTACTTGGCAATTTTAAAATAAAAATTCTGGCATATTTTTAAGCCTTTGGTAAACAGTATAGACAAACTGTTTCATTACTCACTCCAGCAAGGCTATTTTAATTATAATTTCTGATTTTCTCTAGCAAGAATTCCATTTTAGATGTCTTACTTTCATTAATAAGGCCAGAATTTTATGTCACACTGACAGCATGCGAATTTTACATTCTTGGCTCTTTGGTTTGTTATTTAGTCTCTATGTTTTAGTTTTCTGTGACAGTTCTTTTTCAAATTACGAAAATTCTCTACTGAGACGTGAAAATAATGTTCAAAAGAGGTAGAGTGGCTGGCCAATACTTAGAGTTTGATACCACTGATAGTACACACAAACATTTATATTTCCTTCGTCCTTTTGGGGGTATCAAACGATGGTAAGCACTGGCCAGCCACTCTCTCTCTTTTGAACATTAAGTGCTTTTTCTCTCTCTCTTTTTTTTTTCAAAGGCTTTTATTTTAGAAAGCGTCTCATCTTCTATTTGTACTCCAGCTTCTGTAACTGCATTTAATGGCACAGTTGTGTGTGTTTCTTTGTTTGAGTTCGCACTTTTACATTTATGACACTCCTGATAAGCTGGTGTCTACTTTTCAATTTGTCACTTAGATACTGTGGGTACTGGTATTTTACAGAGAGGATAGTTTGCAAATCTTTCTCTTGGAATGATATTTATCACCTGCATCAGCAAAATGTTCACCACAAACCAATGATGAATATCACAAGAGTGTTTGGCGTTGGGAAAACCTAGGCGAAGCCCGCTAGCCTCATTACTAGTAACCAGTGCAACATTTACCACATACAGTAGACTAGGCTTTTATAGTAAATTAACTGACATAAAAATTACTCTTAATGTTTAAATTTGGCTTACGTAATTATATATGGTACTTTTTTTTATCATACATTATAATTAATGTTCACAATAAATGCACATATTATTTTATTTATTTATTTTTTGGTAGTGTAGTATCACGTTATATGTTAATATTGCTACCATCCAAATCAAGAACTCTTTTATACTGTAGCATGGGTTCTTTGACAGCCAGTCATATAATTTTGCAGTTTTGCAGTTTTTAAATGGAATGATTCGAGCAGTGGAAGGAAATTTGTTAAAAATTTTGAGGGCATTTACTTAAGTTTATTTTTAAGTATGGTATGTGTGAATTGTTCCTCTGATAACACTTTCAATTCCGCAAAATGCCGAGGCTGTTAAGAGCATAGTATTGGATTTTGATGAGAGTTTTATGTTGGCCATCAGGTTCAGTATTACTTGTTCTTCTCATGTTTCTGATCTCTCTACATCATTTTCCTATTTTGGATTTTTCATCATTTTCCAAATCTATTAACGTTGACTGACTGTTATAATTATTACATACCTCAGGAAACCATCTTCCTTGATGCTCTTCCCAAGTGTAAGATTCAGCTGTGGTATAACAGCCATTGTTAGGGACAGGAAAATTCGTGTTTTTTCACTTTTCGGTGTTATTTATCAATATTATTTTTTGGTAATCTTTTTCCAGTTTTTGTTCTATATTTTTGTCATATTTAACAATTTTTCAGTGGTAAGTTGAAAATAACACTATTCCTAACATTACGGTGGGTCAGTATTGATATAGGTGTTAAAATTTTTTAAACAAAATATATTTATGCAAATAAGTATCTAAAATTCTTTTTTAGACACAAAGTATTTTAAATACTATGAAAAGAATTATTTGCCAATTATTATATCCAGCAGGTTAAAAAAAATATAGACTCCTCCTTTTTCATGTCTGCAAACTGTTTTACACAGTAAAACTTTTCTCACTGACTTAATAGAATATCAATATTGAAACATAGATGAAGTATTTTAATGTATGGAAAAGTCTTTGCTTTTGCAATGGTATTGTGAATAAATAATTAAGAAATTGCATATGAAAAATCACAAAAAATATGAAGGTACACATATTTTTTTAAAGTATTTTTCAGGAACAAAATATTTATCACATAGAAAATGTATTTAACTCGGCGTAAAAATGTGATAAAAATGGATTTTCTTAATTTTTAAAAAATGTTTAGTCACATCTAAACTTTGAAATTATGTTTATAATATATGTTTTGGTACAAGTTTGAGTTTTAAATTCTGCTTCCCATCAGTATTACAGGCTTTTAATACAAAAACCTTTCTTTTAACATTCTCTTATTTTTTAACACACAAACAAATGGTAGTAAGGCTCGTTTATGCTCTGCATTTTCAGTGCCAGATCTATGATTTTTTCCCAGTCAGGGAACAAATCCTCCCCCATTTGTGCCATATTTACAAATGTGGGGATAATTACATTACTGACCAGACAAGCATACCTACAAGACCCTTTCGAGAATATAGCAGAAACAGCATTAATTATTTATTTTGTGGTCAACACAAAAGATTAATCTATGTGATTCAGTTTTTGAAGAGCATTCAAAAGTCGTTGCTAACATTAGCACATTACACTGGTGCTGTTGTAAATAAAATTTTACTGAATAGGATAAAATGGATGAAGCCCAGCAGATTATAAAAATGAGCATAAAAAAAATAAAAATAAACGTTTGCTTAAATCTAGTTGCAGTGATTATAAGCTGAGAGAAATCAAACATGAAGTTCAAAAGCAGCAATCTAAGTCTCAGCGAAACAATAATGATAACAATAACAGTGCAGTCAGTGAATGTAACGATGAAACTATAAGCTCCAATGCTGTTCAAAGATATTGTTAAAATGCAATTGCAACAGCCAAAGCTACACATGGGCAATATTTCGAATTTAAACTGCTAGTTTGGCATTCAATCATTGATAATGATGTGAAATCGATTAAAAGTGCTAGAAACATTTCAGTGAAGAAATAAGTCAAATTTGAAAACAGTCATATCAGTTTCAATTAATATTTTCATAAGTTAACACCCAGAGAAAAATATGCTTACCTATCGGAAATCATACCATTGTCAATATGGACAGTCTAACAATGAGTGGCACTGTATTATTACAGTATGTATTACAAAACAATAAAATAGCAACCAAATTTGAAAACATAACATTTCTTTATTAAATACCTCACTGACATTATTAGACTTAAGACATTTCTTACCCAAATACAGGATTACTTAGTTGAAAACAGATGATTTCACATTAAAAAGAAGTAGACGGACTCACATTATTTCACTAAAAACTGCTGAATGCACATTATTTGTCACATTATCATTAAAACTAATTTTTCCTGTCCCTAGCCATTGCTTAAACCCAAAAAAATAAAACTGACCAATTGTTAGCCACAGTTTAATTGATAATGGAGACTGCTTTTCCCCAAAAAGAAATCATTTTAAGCTGGATATATCATCACCACCATCATCATCATCGTAGTCCTCATTGTCATCTCAATCTCTTGTTGGTGAATTTTTACTTACAATGTAGGTGGCCTAGTGTGTTCACATTGGCAAAAGATAAGAATGGCTGCAAATGAGGCAGCCAGCGACAGAGCACACGTAAATAATCAATCAAATTCAACCAGTTTTAATTGTTATGTTAAAGAGTACTTATAAGCAATAAATGATAAAAAAGAATGTTCGATGTGTCTCCTCTTTCATGCGTTAAAATGAATCGCTACTTGGGTACGTTTTAGGTAGGGTGGCAGTGATGGTGTGAACCATTGTTGACAGTGAAATGATGATAATTAATTTACTGACCGAACAAGAGTACATACAAAAATCTGTCAACCATAGAACAGGAACAGCATTAATTATTTACTTCATGGCCAACAAGAAGGATTATGCCCCTTATTCTATGATTTGGTTAAAATTATTTGTATTGAAGTAAATAATTAATGCTGTTCCTATATGGTTGATAGTTTCTTGTATGTACCTTTTGTTTGGTCAATAAATTATCATCATAAAGGAAACATTTCATTGTTAACATTGGCTCTCTTGCCACATTGTGGCGAAACAAAACAAAACATTAATTGTCAAACAACAAAATGCATTTGTATATTACACATACAAAAAAAGAGAGAAAAAAAAAAAAAAAAAAAAAAAAAAAAAACAGGAAATCTCATTAGATACCGTATTTGCTCGAATATAGGCCGCACTTTTTTCCCAAATTTTGGCATACAAAATTGTGGTGTGGCCTATAATCAATATTCAATCCTCCTCTTCCCAACTGCTCCTTTTCCCAAATTCGTTAGCTTCAAAAATTACACGTTTACTTTTATTTTGGTTTGAGACACGTAATAAACTAGATAATCTTCAAAAATGCTACAGTAACAGTTTCACAGGACTTCATATACGTTTTTGTACATGTTTACAGTGTCAGCGCAGGGCTTCGTTGAAGTCGACATTTCAATATAAATCGAATAGTGTCATTCTGTACCGCAGCCAACAACGCGGCCTAAAACAAAAATTGTACGTAACACACACTTTAATTTGATGTAGTCAATGAAACTAGTCTTTGCGATAAAAGTTAGGGTGTGTCGCAAGAGATTTTACCGTGACGTTTACGTTGGTACGGTAACGACTACCGTGAGCGTTGATGGGAGGTAAGATAGTGGAACAACTGATTTTTGTAGCTAATGCTGATGAGTTCCAATGCTATGTTTCAAAATAACATATTTTTCTATGACCGATTCACTGGTTTCACATTTGTTGGGGGTTATTTCCATGAAATGATGTGCATGGAATTCGGGGCTATTTTGCAGCCTTGCAACTGAATCATTTCTGTAGTAACAGCAAAACCACAGTTCCTGTTTTGAATGATGAAGTCAAGCAAACATGGGGATATTTACATTTTAGTCCTTGAAATGCATGATGACTCTTCGATCATTTTAATAGTTTGTCCTCACTTACACACCAGTGTCGAACTTTTTTTTTCGTCAGTGTCATATTTACGTCGAACTTTCAGTTTTCCATGCTCGTTACTGTGGCTAGGCAACCTGAAGCTTACATTTGGCAGTATAACTCGTACGTTCGTTTCCCGCTTCAAACTTACAAGCCAAAACATCATCTCTCTCTCTCTCTCTCTCTCTCTTTCTCACACACACACACACACACACACACACACACACACACACACTGAAAAACTATTTTCGCAGCACACACCTATGCTTCACAACACTTGAAACGCCCGGTAACACACCTTTGTTCATTGTCCCCTCACTTGGGGCGCCCGGATCGGCCTATCTCCCTTTCTTATTCCTTGATTTACAGTTTTGCACATTTGTTTTGAGTTTATTGAAAAGAGAACATTATTTTGTTAACATTGTGTTTCTGATTACGAAAAAAGTTCGATTATACAAAACATAAAAATAAATAAAATAATAATTAAAAAACCTGCGGCCTATAATCGATATTTTTTTTTCTATAATCTCGTGTCAAAAGTTTAGGTGCGACCTATATTCACACACGGCCTATATTTGCGCAAATACGGTACTTTATCCTAACATGTGATTGGCTAATGACAATATCACACAACTCTTACTATTTTCATCCATTGCCAACGGCTTGTAAAGCCACCAACACTGTAGGTAAAATTTGAACCTCTTGTTATCTTTTGTAATCCAACAAACAATTTCACTGCTTCAGCTACCACCCATTTATTAGCTTTATGCCATTCCATTTTATTTAAGTCCATTCCCAGTTCTACAGATATTATTACATTATTTACAAAAATGGCATTATACATTGAATAGGAAGATGTTAAAATCTGCATGAATCTATACCTATTCAAATCATAAAAATGTATGTATATGTATATATCACATCTCCTCCTAAACTACTGAACCAATTTCAACCAAACTTTGTAGTTTTATCTTTAAATGTGCAATTCTTGTGTGATATTAGCTGCCTCTGAAACAGCTCTTAACAATTTCAATGAAATTTTGTATGTACACTTTTTTTAAATTTCACCTACAGAGTTATACTTTTTGTAAAAATACAATTTTCCAAAAAATTTTTTCACATCAAGAAAGTCTCCTATAATATTCATTATATATATGTCAAAAAATTAATTTCATGTTTTTCGGATCTCAGAAGATATGTTAGCCTCGAAAAAGCAGCGAATTGGACCAGTTGCCACTAGGGCACTACATCCTTTGACATTGTCGTTACCCATCACAATAACGTATCGTGTAGCATTAAACAAGTATGCGATCGTGTATGTTATATGCATGCGAAGACAATGGACTGCATGTGAGAGGGAGGTAATGAATTAAAGAAAATGCGCAGTAGCAGATCCAGAAATTTCCTTTGGGAGGACATCTAGGAAATTTTGGACACTGAACTATGTACATTTATGGTTATTTTTGTTTAAAGGTTGCAATTCCTGAGTAGTTATATATATGTGGTGTCTGTTCTTTTGGACATATCCAAAAAGAACAAATGCCACATATATATATATCAGTGATGGGAAATGATCCTTTCTTCAGTGCGGAGGCACTCTTAGGCCCTTACTCTTACAGGAATTAGTTTACAATAACTACAAGTTTGAGTTCTATTGGGCAGGGTAAAGTTCAGAATTTGTATCTGATGGGAGGCGTACTTCTGTAATTCTATACAGATGTGATGTTCGTTGCATCCCCAGTGGTGTAGAGGTCAGCACAACTGCCTAGAAAGCAGGTGACCCAGGTTCAAGTCCCGGCTGGGTACACATTTTCAACTTTACCCATTTGCAGTTAATGTCATACATTCTATGAATGTTCCTGAATAGGTAGTGTTGCAAAATATTTATTATCAGGCAAAAATTGCTTTGGGATAAGAACCACTATTTGAGAATGAGAGCACTTAGTGTGTTGTAACAAACTTTTCACATAATTTCAAACCTTTACAAAACTATCACTAATGGAAGGAAATCGCTGTCCCTGCAGTAAAAATATGGAATTAAGCATGCCATTACAATTTAGTAGTTCTACACTAATAATTGTATTCACAAGAAACTTTACTGACAGTATATCACTGAATGTACCTTTGAAATCGTATCATAAAATGACACACATTTCATAAGATTTGAGGTCATAAACAATTAGGTTCATAAAAGACCATCCCATCAGACATGAGGTTTCAATTTATTACTATTTTACTACTAAACCTATTTGTAACATTCTTTGCACACATGCCACTGAAATTATATCATAGTACAAAAGGAGATGACATCATAATGTTTGAGCTGTATGAAAACGAAAAGATAGTGCGTAGAGATAGGTTAGAAGGCAATAGGCAGAGAGGGGAGGAGATGGACTAACATAAGGAAGAATTTGCAATGCTGGGAACCTACCTCATAAACACTTAATATTATTTGAAAGTGAGTTGCAGATTTTTGAGCTTCAATATTTTTCACATTTTTGCATCAGTGATAATTTTTCAGTTCATAACGTATGTAACATTTCCTTTTTGTGTTGTTATGATGCTTCATACTGAGAAGGATTGTGAAGTAAGAGTTTGTTCATGGTATAAAACTGATACATTGTGCAATATACAACCTGTTAAATTTCTTTTCTAAAACTAAATGTCTCCCCTGTGCTCCCCTTCCAAAGTAGTTAGTGATTTTAAAAATTTATTTTGCATAAAAGTTGCCCAGTTAGTGCACAGTTTAAAATGTGTTTTCTGTTTTACACATTTATTATTACAATATATGGAAATGTGTTCACATAAAAAGTTCTTATTTGTAAGCTGATTACCAACACATATACTTATTGAATTGTGTTGTTGCAGGCAGAGAATGATCCACGGCTACGCAAAATATTCAAGTTGCCTGAACTCCCTGTGACTACCTCATCAAAGACGCCCACAACATCATTAACAACAACAACAACAACGACTACGACAACAACACCTACACCTAGGACAGACCCTAGACGCTTGGCAACTCCATCTTCTACTTCCTCAAATGCAGCAAGTGTCAAATCAACACTCCCACACAGTACAGTTTCTGTTTCAAGTTCTGCAGTTGTGTCGACCCCTGATCCAAATACTCTGTGTGTTCAACAGCCCCCTTTTGGAAATATGAGTGACATGGGTGTGGTGCCTGTTGGCATGGTAATGCCTGGTGTTAGTACTATGGCCAATGTGGATCCTCGGATACCAAGGACACCTGCAGTGAATACTGGTCGTCCAGGCTTGCTGGGTGCAGCTCCCCCAGGTTTTCCTGTTGCACCGAATCCAGCCATGGGTGTGGGTATGCGGATGCCATTTTTTCCTGTGGAAGATAGTGATGGAGGACATTGGAATCCCCTACAACCACATCAACAGAGACCTGCCTGGAGAGGAATGCGCAGAAATGTCCCAGGTGCATTTGGTGAGCAGGATCTGGTTGGTGGACAGCCTTTCACTCCATCACTATAGTGTTAAATTAACGACCCCCATAATCATCATTTTCAGTTCTTGCAGTCAGTACTTTGAGTATACTAGGGTTACTAGTATCATATTTATTGACTCTGATGTTTGAAGTGAGTATTATCCTGACTACACATTAAAAGTGCAGGTATCTTGTGTGATATGCTTGAGCTGTGATATCATGTATCCTTGATATCGATATAGTTCACAATAAATTGACAAAATAGGTGGTGCTCATGACTACATTTTCCATTAGTCTTTACATGTAATATATGACTCTTCTTTGTGTTGGTTAAGCTGGCTGAAGAGAGCCTTGATCTCATTTAGTGACAGTTTTATAAGTGGCAGCCTAGATTTTTTTTTATTTTGAAAAAGGACTTGAATAGCTATTGACTGAGACAGCAATATGGACTTGTGGAAAATGGCAAGTGATGTAATTAATTTTGTACAGATGTAAATGTATGCGATACTTAATTAAAATTGAGGAGTGACTGAAACCATACCATCAACAAGTGCACTAAGTTTTGAAAGTTACTCTCCAATGTGCAATATTTATGTATAGTATTGTATAGTGTATCACAAGTTTTCCATGGTACTTGGTGCAACTGCTGAAGGTAATATTTATTTAGTTATACTACAGCTAAGACATTTATTTCTTAGCTGTAAATAGTTGCATTACTATTGTTTTGTTTATGGCAGATGTTCCTACAGTAATTCAGAGGGGACTTTTGCATTGTGTTATGTAAATATGATGCCACAAATCATGAATTACATGAATAATTCTCTAGTTAGTGTACAACAAATTAACTTTTATACTGTTTTGTTCTATTTTCATATTCTGTTTTACAGTAAATCTCAAAGATCAAAATATTAATAAATTTTTCTAAATATTTTAATATTATTTGCTCAGTGAGCTGCTGTTTTCCTTTTAAGTCATACCAGACATGTATATTTATCACTTATATTTACAAATTTTGCCTTTTTTTCTACATAATTTTACGTTTTCAAGCTCATTCTTACTGTGTTTGATGACTGAAATATTATTATGTAGTATGGCTCCATTTTAAATCCACGAGTAAAGTTTCTTTATATTTTAAGCTATGAGCAAATATACATTTCATTTAGGGTGCTATAATTAGACAACAAAGTGTGCCATATTAAGCCATTGTTGAGCAGGTGTTTGTGAAATTCATTGGCTGGTGGACAAACATTTACATACAATTTATGCCTAGTTTTGTAGATGAAGTATTACTTTCTTAAAACTGAAAGTAAGGAAGATTAGTCTTATCAACTAAATATTGCTGTTGCAGATTAAAACAGTTAACTGGGTTTTTAAGTTTCTTATTAAGGTTTTAAGAATGGATTTAATGTTGCGTCACAACACTTCAGTTTGCTTTTGAGAACTACTGCTAATGATGGAAATGTGTTTTGCCAACAAGGTTTGTTCCCAACTTTGTTTGGATTTCGTTACAATTCATTTCCACATACAACTCTCACTTTCTTAACTTATTATTTTTAAGATAAGCAATCTCATGAGGGTAGATCGACAAATGTGATGTTTCGTAAACTGTGAAACGTCTCTTTCTGACTAGTAGTTTTGAGACACACTGATTACACTAAGCAACACACTGGGAGAACCCAAAATTTTTTGGTCAATTACTCACAAACCAGGGACCACTAGGATTGATGGTACCAGGGTATGGCACCTGGTGTCCTAACCTGCATTACCAAGTATAGATGCTTTCAAAGGAATCGATCGCCCACTGCTAGAAGCCTCTTCTTGTAAGATCATGAAGAAGAAGAAGAAATGAACTACACACATTGTATCATCAAATATAATTACTTCGACAAAATATAATTGTTGAATTGAGTGGGACTTTTTACAAATACAAGGCTCTTCATGAAGAAATTAGCAGTGATAAAATAAGATACTACCAATGTTTTTCTTTTGATATCAAATGTAACTCTTTCCCACTATGCCGATAACAAATGCTTTGCATATAACTTAGTGACAGTATATAATCTTAATCTATTTGGCAAGAGCACATGAAATTGTCACCTGGATATTTGATTTCAAACATAACACTCAATAGTGATCAGTATGTATTTGTTCCTTTTCTTGTTTGATGGCTTTTCTTTTATTTCTTGTCTATTGTAGCACAGTTATCTTAAAGAGGCTCAGAGTGCCGCTGATTTCCCATTGTCAAAAAGTAGTGCAGTTATCTATAAACAAGGAAAGGCATGTGTCCATTCCTTATAAAATACTATTTAAGAAACTGCTTTTGATTTCGCAAAACTGCGTGTAAGTTTACCTCTGGTTCCTAGTAACAACATACTAAACTTTACATCATTTCTATTTTAACGTGTTGATTGCCATGTGGCCATTGTGATATATGCTAGTCACTGGTAAGGATAACAAAGATAAGGGAATAAGGATTCATACAGAGGCATAACAGGCCTTTCACCATTGCACTGTTTGGGAGTGGAACAAAAGAATATGACTAGTAATGGTATGAGGTACACTTCACTGCACACATAATGGTGGTTTGGGGAGTATCTATATAAATGTAATGTGTTTGTTTGTGTGTGTGTGTGTATTTGTTAAAAACTATGACCCTCTTATGGAAATATATAGAGTTGCTAATTCTTAATAAACTGTGTTGGTTGCTTAAAAAAATCATGTAACCATCAGTAACTGTGTAATTGTGGCTTCTTGTCATGTGACCCCATAACACCAAATTGAGGTTATTCAGTAACACACACACACACAAACTGATGTTACGGTTCTTACTGAAAGAGTTGATATTTGGCAGCTTTTATGGGTACTATGCAGACATTGGAAAAGTTGCTGTGTATGATGTATTAGTTTAGTATATTGTTTATTTTCTTATTACATCAGTCTGACTGAGCCTATTTTTCCCCATTTGTGCTTCTGAAAAACAGTTGTTATCACAACTGGTCTGTTTTTTTAATTTGGTGAATCTAAAATTCATTCATTAGTGATGGCTTTTGGCATCCCATTTGTGCTTCTGAAAATCAGTTGTTGTTGACAACTGGTCTGTTTTTTTAATTTGGTGAATCTAAAATTCATTCATTAGTGATGGCTTTTGGCGTGACCCATCTTCTCGATTAGATAGGTCTCTCTGTAAGTATGCAAAGTCTCTGTTATTTTTAAATTTTATCATTATTTGGAGTAGACCTGTAATCAACTTTGTTTTTCTTCTTTTGATTGCTTTACATAAGGAGAGCCACAGTGTTTTAATTTTGTACAGGATTTATGAATTTTGAAAGTACAACTATTAATCATATTGTTTTAGCAAATTTTATTTTACTTTTTCAGATGTTGGAAAGGTTATCCACTTTGCAGTGCGTTAAATATTTCCACAGTATCTTGTGTCAGCACCACAGTCTAATACATACAGTTATGATACTCATTCTAATTTTTGTTATACACTGCAACAGCACCACCCTGAGTGGGCGGCGAGCTTTATTTCTGAATACGGTATTGGATGTGTGAATATTATTGTTTTTGTTGATTTTAAACTACTTTTTGCAATATGGAACGTATGGAGTGCCATAAAAATCAGCGATATTTAAAAAATAACTGAACATTTGTCTTTCTTAGATTTCCTAAGATCTGTGGCATGCTATCAAATGGTACATAACAAGACAGTTTATTTACAATTATCTTGTAACCTACAGGTTTTTACTGAAGAATTCCATTTTCTATTAAAAATAAAGAAATATCTGGGTAGCACTGTAAGACTTCCCCTTTGGCAGAAAGACGCCACATTCCTACTCATTAAGGTTTCTTCACTACAGTTACAATAAAATTGGTGAAGGTGGAATGCAATACCTACATTATTTAATGTAGCAAATCACCCACCACAGATGTAGCTGAAGGAAAAACTTAACAATTTGGGCACTAAAATGGCTAAAGCAATCAAACTATTTACCAGCGATGAAGAAACCTTTTTCACAAATGTTGATACAGCTGAACCACAAAAGGCAGGAATCTTCAAAAAAAGTAATTACACTCAAAGGCATATGTATGCATATAATAGACAAGTAAAATGTAAATCATTATACTCCATACTGAATTGATGTATGTTAAAAAAACCAGCCTGTCAAGATAAAAACAGTCCATAATATAAGTTTATGTTTTATTTTCTACTGATGTTCCACAGAATAATTTGGAAATATAAACATATTCATAAGTATTTCTTCATACCACTGAATCAGTGCAATTTGGCTGTTTTCCCATTGATGTCTCTCTCTTGATATTTTAGTTATGCAAAAATTCTTTCTTTTTTGGATCTTCATTTTTTTGGAACATTTGTCATATGTTACTCAAACTGACAAGACTTAAAACAAAAAGCCCAATTATATATGTTAACAGAAATTACTTCTGGTTTGTGAGCTAAAGGAATAAATATTGGGAATTTAAGATGTTCAAATAAATTGTATGAACCTTGAGAAATAGGTTGTAGCAACTGTTCTAAGCCTACCGAATTACCGAACTAAAAGGAGAAAGAATGATATTTTAATGTTTTACCATTGAATTGTTGAAGAGATGTGCAAAAACTATAGTTTTATATCTCAGATGTTGGTCTGTTGTAGAATTGTGGAACATGTTTTCTGCTCAAATATTATGACATTTCTGGAGGCCCGAAATCCTCTTCTTCAGGAATAAATATGGATCTGAAAGCAATGATTGTGTGAAAAACAATTTGCTCCACTCATCCATTAGAACCACAAAATGGCACATACAGGCTTCCAGGTAGATGGCGAGGTCCTTGAATTTCATAAGGCACACTGTCACCTGGTGAACAAATGTATGGGGATTAGTAGACCAATATGGCAGGTTGGAGAGTTTCTAGCAAACAGAACATAGCATCTCCTTCTCAGTGGCGAGAAGTCTTTCAATAAGAAAGCAATTTCTGGCGTGATCCAAGGAAGTATTGAAGGACATTATATATAAATGACATCGGAAGTTTCAAGAGACTTTTTATGGGTGATATGCTAGTACAGTGATAAGTCCCAACACTGGAAAAAATTGTGCCAATATGCAGGAGGTTCTACAGCATACTGACAGAGTGGCACTTGACCATCACTATAAACAAATGTAATGCATTGTGGATTAGTAGAAAGAAAGGCCCTTTATTATGTGATTATGGAATTACAGAACAATCTCTAGAAGCAGTTACTACCCATAAAATCTCTCTATGTATACAGAGTGACCACACAAAATTTATCATGAATACTCAGAAAGTGTGATCAATTCACAAAGGAAGTAGTTTAGAAAACAGTCATTTGCTGATTACTTTGCTACTGTACTGCTCACAAGTGTGGAATCCACAGAAAACATGAAGATCTTAATGAGAGCATAATACTTCGTTAGTTTCATTCATAAAATGTGTTTGGGAAATTTTTTGCTCTTGTAGCATAAGCTAGCTGTGTTCTTCAGTCTTGAATGCCTGAGCAACACTGACAAAGTGAAACACTGTATGAATACAAACTGTTTCCCCTTGCCTCCTTGGACGATTTCACAATGGTAGCTGGGGATAGCCTCAGTTGGTAGAGTGCTTGCTCAAGAATGGCCAAGGTATCAGGTTCAAATCCTGGTTCTGGCACAAAGTTTTAAACAGCCAGGAAGTTTCATATCATAGCACACACTAGTGAAAATATCATTCAAGATAAATTTGGCTAAACAATGTTCTACTTGTTGAAAGTATGTATGATTTGAACTGTGGCTGTTGTACACTTATATAATTTATAATTTTAACAGCAACCAGACTCAAGTATGGTTTAAAATTTTAATTAACTTATAATCTATTACAGGTTTCAAATTTGTAACAAATTCATTTTTGGGAAAGTGAGGGAACTTGTAACAGCCATCTGAAGAATTATTTTTAATAAACTTGATACTGGTAATGATATTGAGTTAAATAATATTTTTCGACCCATACTTGTGGCTGGTTGTTTGAGTTATAAATATTCTACTTGGCAGCAAAAAAATAATAAAAATACATAATAATAATAAATTTACTAATTCACCCTGAGATTGTAACAATAACAAGAAAGCAGATCTGTTCAAACCTTGTGTGTTTTCCATAAAAATACTTAGTTTACATTGTCTGGTATATTTATCAAAATTGTCTTTCGTTGATACTATAAGGAGATCATTGAGAAACTTGTTCAATATAATGCAGACAATAGTAAAGCATTTATAACAGCTTTCATTGAAGATACTGACTATAAATATTTGCTGCAGGGTATCTTCAACAGACATGGCCTGTTTAGTCAGTGACAGTATTTGTAGTCCCACATTTATCCACAAAGCCAGCTAGATACAGAATATAAATTGTTTTAATTGATTCAACTATTAGTAGTGAAACTAGGTGAGGAAGTGTTTATTTAGTTAATATAAACTACTTACCTTTTTGTAGGTCTTGTGGTGATGTTTTCTTAACCAGGTAGAACTCGCATAATTATTTTCCAGAATTTGAAGCGTCTGCACTCAATGTAGGATAGCGAAAGTGTTAAAAAGTATTATCCATAACATAACTGGTGTAGCATACTGGACTGACGTTCAAGAGGAGTGGGAGTTTAAATTTAGGTTTGTCCTTTGTTTCCTCAAATCAGTTAAGACAAATGTCAGGTAGGCTCCTTTGCAAAGGGTATCACCTTATCAGCACTTCAATAATGTGGTTCTTGGGTGATCTTTAGCTGAAAATACACACAGTAAAATCCCATTCTTACATTCCTGGATTTTATGTTTTCTTGCCATTTTTTGTTGGTCCTGTCAAATTTCCTATGTTCACTATGTTAATCTGCCCTCGTTTTTGCATTAACATTACACTTTTCCCACATTTTACATTTTTAAAACCATGTTCATGAAGAAAAATGATGTAATTGACATTGACACTGGCATCGGTTTTGCCTTAAAGTGTAGTATTAAATTTCTTGACACTTTGCATTTATTCAAACGTATATTTCGCGTTTATTGTTTGCCATATGTGCCTGTAGTTTACTCACGATGCAGAGGCTGATAGGATCTCAACAGCCACCGTGGTCATTACCGGCTTAGCTTTGTTTACATCTTGCACCATGCTTTGCATGACGCGTTTCGAGAATTTATTCTTATTGTGTAATGCAAATATGTATCTAAGTATTTTTGTGAAGTTTTATAAAGGATGAGACTGATGGTTTGCTTGTGTACTGTATGTTTTTCTGTTCATTGAAGGGGTGCAGTAGACCTATATTATAACCTCAAAAATGCAATTATAGTATTAGATGCAGACACATAGCTAGTCTCACAAAAATATTTATGCATTTATTTGCACTTGAGAACTCGAATAAATTCTCAAATATTGTAGTGCAAAACATTGAAAAAATACAGAACTTGTGCAGTTTCACTATGTAAATAATGAATGCCAATTAAAGGCCTTGTTGACAAATTTAAGTTACAGTTCCGCCTGGTGCTTAAAATAGTACAACCTTTATTATAAATAAACAATCTTGTGAGTATTTTGATGCCTATTTGAACATATATCACAAAAAATACAAGGGTGATCCAGTAAGCATATTCCCACATTTTACGTTTTCACGCATTTTACACCATTTTCATGAAGTCCCCTGAAAAGTGTGAAAATGGGGTTCTACTGTATTTATTCTTAAAATATCCTAGTTGCTAATTCATAAAAGTTGTTTAGACTACCTATCAAGAACCTGATTA
Source organism: Locusta migratoria (assembly GCA_026315105.1). Taxonomy (NCBI): domain Eukaryota; kingdom Metazoa; phylum Arthropoda; class Insecta; order Orthoptera; family Acrididae; genus Locusta; species Locusta migratoria. Next base: position 196,261,849 of record CM048751.1, read on the forward strand.
CTGGCAGGTATATGGCACTGTTGAGTGCTGGCGGCACTATGGTAGGTCAATATATTAAACATCTTTTTTTTTTTTTCATATTTGCAGAACCATTGACGATTGGTTTCTCCATCTTAAGTTTACTCCAGTTAATCAAAGAAAATTTTACATAAGATGCACTTCACTTTCTATATACAAAGAACAGTCTGTGGTCCTTGGTGTATCTGGCAGTTCTTCACCAAGAGTACAAATAATCACAGAATATAAGAAAAACATTTGTTTTAAAATTCTTATTTATAACTGAAGTATGTATAGGACAGAGAAACCAATAGTAATTGCTTACAACAGAGACAATGCAGCAGGGACAAGTCTTTATATGTTCATATAGAGAGAAATATTTTGGTAGCTTGGCCACATCTCACTACACTAAACTAGGCAGTGTTCATATATGCTTATACAATGGTGGGGGGGGGGGGGGGGCAAACAATGTGTCATTTATCCTTGTACCCATGAAAGATTCAAGCTCCACAGATTTTCTGTTTGCTTTTGAAGGGGTTGCATGCAAAGGCTTGGGTTTTATTTATTTATTTTTAAAAAGGGTGGGGGGGGGGGGATAGAGATTTTCGTTAAAGTACATTCTCTTTCGAAAAAGTGTACATATTTGAACCCTTTCGTAATTGTGGAATTGAGTCAGTTTGTATATTCTTGATCTTGTATGCATGTACGTTAGCCAAAGGGTACAGTTTAACTGTGGATGCTGATAGGAATGAACATCTTGTACCTACTAGAAAAAGATTGAACCCCCTCCCTCTTCAGAACTAGTGGCACAGCCACAGGAGGGGGCCGGGGGCTAATGGGGCTGAAGTGCCCCACCCCCCCTCCCCCAGCAACTCCCAAAGATTTTTTTTCCAGGCTGGAACCGAAATTTGAAATAGTACACATGTAATAAATCAAAATATAACTATAACAACAATTGAAAGTCCAAACATAACTATAATTTGTCAAGTATAAGTTAATGTGACATTGGGTCGCCAATGTGATTCAGCCACTGGGACCCTGTGCTGCTACTGTGAGCGGTTTTAATGCCACCACAACCAGCTTTGCGCTGCCGCTATTGATACTGCTATGCTGAAGTTACGTGTAGATTGTTCATACGCTCACTGCTTAGCAGGTCAATAGCACCACCAAGTGGAATCTTGTGAAGGCTGCTAAAACTAAACAACAATAGTGTTGTTTCAGTTAAATTTTTACACATAGAGTATCATGTTAATTAAACAGTTATAACATTGGCGAGCTTCTTATATCCCTGATAGTGAATGATAAGAAGCCTTTACCCTTAATAAATTCAGTAGGACAGAGGTGCCCACGGGGGTGGGGTGTCAAGACACAAACTGCCATTGATATTTCTGGGGGGGGGGGGGAGGGGATGAAAAATGCATACTTTAGGGCAGCCTGGGGGGGGGGGGGTGTATAAACCAATTTACAAAAGTGAAATAAAAGATATTTAATTTTAATATTAAATGGCAAAACCATTTTCATTAGGTAATAAACCAGGAATTCAGGAAGTGATATCTCAGGTGTCGGGGGGTGGGTTAGTACCTCTGCAGTCTTTATTTTTATGATCCCGCCCCCCCCCCCCCAGAACAAAATCCTGGCTGCACCGCTGCTCAGAATAATAAACTATCTAGGGCTTCAACTGAAGATCTACATACCATCTTCTAAGAAAACTTATTGTTTGAATGTAGTGATTGAATTATGGTATACAGCAGACTCCAAGTCTACTCTTCAAATTTTGCAGTTACCATTGTTAAATAATGTAATACATAGTCTAAAGTTTGGGTGTCTCAAAATGTTTTATATTCTATACAATTTTTCTCAAAGTTTGAAATTAAAAAAGAAAAAAAAATACCCTTCAAGAATTGTTACTTACTTTGGCTACATTGATATGAAGTGATAATTACTAAATTACATGAACTATGAGCAAGGGGGTGGGGGTGTGCTGCCCCCCCCCTCTCTCTCTGGGAAATTAAAATGTACAGTTTAAATGTGTGATTAATTTTTTTTAAATAATTGTTTTATAAATAGGACTAAGTTTTTGCAGCTTTGGAATTATTTTGTGGCAACTTAAAAAGTCAGCATTTGTCCCAAAATATTACAGAAAAAACTGCATACTCCCAGGTCTTGCCCTTGCACCTCACCCTTTCCCATACGGATGCTCTTGCCACCAAGAGCATCAAAGGTAGATTCCTGCATTGTAAACATAAACATTAAAACTTCACTTATATATTAGTTTCTAAATTTTTATGTGGGCTGCATAGCGTTTTTGTATCTTTACTGGTCTCAGGCAGTGGAATTTCATTTAATAAAGTTGAGCAGTCACACAGGAATGTGAACTTGAAAGTCAAGTAAATCATCATCCAGCAGCCACTCCAATCTTAGCAGCTGTGTACCCATCCACATTTACAATGGAAAAGGTTCTTCATTATTTGTACTTTGTCAGATTAATAAATGATCGTACACTAATGTTATAAATTCTAATTATTATATAACTTTTAAATCAAACAGAAGTAAGTGTACTTCAGTTACTTAAAATGCAACTATAGTGACTACATTTAAACACATTGACTGCCACCCATTTAGTAATAAATGTTGCTTAGCCAGGGAAGCTCGCACGGCATGTTCACCAGTCAGCAAATGGTAGCAGACTTAGGCTCTATTGTGACAGGGCAGTAAAAGTGTGAAAAGGTGGTGAATTACTGGCCACTACTGAAAAAAGTTGTCCAATTCTCCAGCCTGTTGAGAGCTTTCCACTTAGTACCTGGATGTTATAAATGCAGGAGATATTAGGCCTAACATTTTTCTTCTTTAATCTTTACTAGGACCTTTCACTGACATTCTGGTTGCTATACTATTGAAATTTATAATCAAAACTACTGCCATTTAGTTGCTGCCAGCACTACAGTCTTGTCAATAAGTAACAACAATTATAGACTTCTCCCAGAGATAACTGATGGCTGCAACATATTACTGTGAACATTGTTGTTAACTGTATCAAAAATGACCAAATGGCAATTTCTTTTGAGACCTTATTGATTATATTTAAGGCTTGATTGACATCACTAATTCATTTCTAAGCTTTGTTGGCAAATCTTTAATGTACAGCTAGGAGATATTCAAACATAAGTATTAGCAATTTATGTTCTTAAAATAAAAGGTCTCATCTATCATCAAGTGTGTGTGTGTGTGTGTGTTTGTTTTATAGAAGGAAACTTTCCTAGTGGGATAAATATGTATAAAAAATATAAATCGGATAACTTACCCAAAGCACAGGTTCGTCGACAGATACAAATAAAAACACACATACAAGCTTTCACAACTGTTGGTAGCTTCTTCAGGAAAAGAGGAAGGAAGGAGGGGAGAAAGGGAAGGATACGGGTTTTAAGGAAGTGGAAAAGGAGTCATTCCAATCCCAGGAGTGAAAGGACTTACCTTAAGGGGAAAAAGGGAAGGTAAACAAGCGCACACGGGTGACTAATAATAGATTTAATTTAATGATTTTCCAATAGTAAAAATATTTCATCCTGAAAAATCTTCAATATGAAATAAGAAGCTTACAGCTAATAAATGTAAGGCAGGATACAAAGAATATGGGAAGGTAGTAGCAGAGACAATTTGAACAGTCATTTTAGGTGAGAATTGAAGTAATGATTCAAAGGACAGGTTGCCACTAAACTTGAAAAGTAAAAATGGAATGAGGCTGTTAACCATATATAGTAGACTAAGAACTTTGAAACTTAGAGAGAAAATATACATGCGGTAAGCTCAAACTTTATATTTATTCTGATCATCCTTCATGCAGACTTACTTTCCTACCCCTTCATCCCATGCACTCTTTGTGCAAGGGCTTCTAAATTTTCTAAAATTGCTTTATTTATTTTTGGTTAGTCTTTCCTTGAAGCCCTGTGTGAGACATTACAGCTTTTATAAACTAATAGAAGTTAGCATGCTTTGTTTCTGTGTAGTATGCTGTTCTTGGTTATCTATGGATAGGGAAAGAGGAAAGTGATGAAAACGCAACATTCTAAAGTGTTAGGCCAGAAACATATTTATGTAAAAATAAGTATATTACCACAATTTTACTATATCTTCGGCATATTTTTCTTTCATTCTGTGAGTGCAAATTGTTGTTGTAATTCATATTTTGGTAGTGTTGTGATGCAACATCAAGGGAAATACATATTAATTATAACTACAACATTGTATAGTTTTAAATCATACTCATTTTACTGAGTGTTGATGGCTGGGTGAAAAAAAATCATGAAAGTAATACTGTAAGCCATTATGTTCAAAATACCACTGTATTTTTGGGATTGACAATCCTTTGCAATCATTCTTATACTACTAGTGACAGTATTTTGTTCTTGGTTTATATAAAGCAATCCTTGCAGTTTCCATTAAATTTTCTTAAATGCCAAAAATGACTTACAGTTGTGCATGAGGCAAACACTATAAGAAATCAATGCTGATTGGCTGCTGTGTGTTATAATAATAGAACCACTTTATTACTGGTTTAGGGTTAGTTAAAATACATGATTGTATATTTTAACAGATTATCTGATGATGGGCCACACCCAAAACTGGTAGAACCTCTTTATTATTGATATAACACACTGCCTTGATTTCTTACATTGTGTGTCTTACATATTTTTGTATTTGGCTAATAATCAATTTCTTTATTAGCTACACCTGACTGCTACTGCAAATGGCAAAATGTATGTCAAAATTTGAAATGTTTCCAGAAAAACAGAACTTTCTATACTAGTCCTTTAAGCATAAGCATGTGAACTTTGTGAGCCTGCTCAGAATGTATGTGATACTACAGTGATCTGTTTCATATTTTCTGTAATCATAACAACTTGAGCCACTTTCAAATTTTATGAATACAACCTGTGTTCCAATCTCTTAATTAAAACTGCATTTATTTCAAGCTAAAACTGTAGATTTAATTAATATGAACTTTCATGTGCGATGTGAAGGTGTACCACTCAGTAGTTTACATACCTCCTTTTTTTAAACTCTAGGGGATTTTTGTAATTTTTGATAAAGAGTTGAATTTTTTGACAACTCCCAGAGAAGTTCTGAGAAAACAAGTAATAATCAACAATATTACGGTATGGTGTAACATGTTATACTTAAGTTCCATGGAATGTTGCCTGAAATTAAATGCAGTTTAGTATTACTAAAGACTGTAAACTTAATGTTAATCTTTCATTTGTGTATTGTTGTATATTTAGAGAAAATTTCTCAAAGAAACTGCTGTGATATGAAGACTGTGATATAATGTAGTCTGTTTATATTGTTTTTAATAGAATATACCCAATATTGTATTTGTATTGAGTGCTATGATAATACAAAAAATTTTCATATTTTTACTTTATGCTTATTTGTTCCACCTACCTGTTCCAACCAAGCATGCAGAAGTGTAATAATATCAGCAAAGAATCAGTGGTTAATTCATTGTGTGCAAGTAGTATATGGCAAAGTCTGGATGACAATTCTTTTTCAAACATGTCAGGCTTTCCTAAAGCCTACTTTGACAAGAAAGTAACATAGTTTGAAGGGCTATAATCAAATAAAAGTGATTTTAAAATGCAGCAATGTAAGGTTAACACAAAGACTACATTTATGCAGTTTGCTGATGAAACAACACAGTGTAAACAAACAATACTGACAGATTCACTAGAGGAATTATTCGGAGGGGGGGGGGGGGGGGGAACCTTCACACTTACTTGAAAGTAGGTACAATACTACCACATAACATACTTCAGACATAGAAGTTGTGTTGGCAAACATTTTCCCCTTATTTATTACTGAAATTAAAACGTAGAATTTCAATGGAATGATGAAAACAACAGATGAAAAGGCCAATATATGGACATTCTGCATCATTTACAGTGTATCCAGATCACAGTAGTCATACATTAGGAACTACTGTGACCATATTATTCAAATTTTTTGTATAGTCTGTTACTAATATTGACCCTACCAAAATGTCTGAATTAGCATTGGTGTCCATTCTGTTATCTAATTTCAACACATGCAGATATTAAATGATCTTTGTCAGTGGGTAATTGGTATCATCCAGGTAAATATCATAACCTTAAATTTAAGAACCTTAGAAAGCAATAATAAATTCCAGATGTCTATGCAATTTTGAAATAGGTTAAAACTTGAAGGAATGATGTATTTCTTCGTGCCATTAAGCAATAATACAAAGAAAACCTGAGCCAAATTGTGTCGACTTCTTGCCACGATATTTCGGCTGACAACCGTTCAGCCATCTTCAGGTGAGTGAGTTCCACTGGAGATTGCTAGTTCTCGATGAGGCCTTTATAGCAAAAATTGGCACAGAGACGCATGTGCATCAGTGACTGCCACAAGCGCACCCTCTTTCAAATTTACCACCCTCTGCAAAAGAAGTCCACAAGTGGTGCGTGGCACCTGGGCGAAGTACTCGTGCCACTTGTTGACGTTTTTGCAGAGTGCGGTAAATTCGAAATAGGGTGTGCTTGTGACGGCTACTGATGTGCAAGCCCCTCCGCGCCAATTTTTGGTATAAAAGCGTCTTCAAGAACTAGCAATCTCCAGTGGAACTCACTCACCTGAAGATGGGTGAACGGTTGTCAGCCGAAATATCGTGGCAAGTAGTCGTCAGAATCCGGCTGCAATCCTGAAACTTTATGGAACGAAATGTCCATAGTCTGTGCCACAAAACAAGGCAGTTTCTGCACACTGTAAGAAGATTTATGGAAGCTTCAAACTCTTATCAATATCTGCAGACTCTGGCACTTGCGTACGTGGTGTCATAGGCACAAACCTGCCATTTTTAGCTATAAATTCTAATTGTTAAAGCAAATCTAGCAAAACAATAAACTGCTCTCTTTTGCATAAATATTGATACAAACTGACTGTTAAACAACCACTATAAACACACAACAGTTAATACACATTATGTGTGCTGCAGTCCCTTATTGCCTTCAATTCCTATAGATTCAGTTATGACTAATTAATCCATTCACACACAATATTATGGACACCATTATTCAGTGATACATAACATATTGATATTGTTAATCAATATTGCAGTTGTAATATCTTCATGTTACTGCACTGAAGACTGATATTCACTGACAGGGTGGACATAATTTTTAAGTCCTGTGAGACAGCTAGCTGATTCAGGAATGTCTATTGGGCATACAGTGCTGCAAAGTCTACTTACATCTTTGTGTGATGTGTGCCATATAATTTTTCAAGCATAATGCAGATGAGCTTGAATGCATTCTAATGAATCTAAGATTTATTCATCAGAAATCATCTTTCTCACTTCTTACACTATGTTTTTTCGGTACTTCCATACCTTCTTTTTTCCCCTACCCTCTCTTCTTTTGTATTACCCCTTTCACGTGCATGGAACACATTTACCCCACTTATAAATCACCTTAATAATTGGATTTATGTGATTACAATCCAATTATTAAGGTGATTTATAAGTGGGACAAATGTGTTCCATGTACGTGAAAGGGTTAATCTCCTTTTTGGCTCCTTATTTTCTTATTTTGTTTCTATCTTATTCATATTTTCTTGCCTATCTTCTGTTTTATTTAGCTTATATCCTTTCCTACTGTTATATCTGTAATTTTCTCTTCCAGTGGAAACTTTTGTTCAAACTTCCTACAGATATCTCCAAATTTAATGTTGTTTACAAAACACAGACATCAAACACAAGAGAATGATACCAAATACAACAACATTCCACCTACAAAATTTACCCAACATGGTAACACCATTCTGCCATTTCTTCGGACAACACAACAGAAATACATCATGATCATGGATCAACCCAGACTGACAAAATCACATTTTTTGGGTCACTTAATTTAAGTCTGTCAGCAATAAAGATTGGAGATATGAAAACTTTTTTAACCGAAATATGTGACTACAACAATATAATGAGGGCAGTTTACAAATCACTGCAAAGACATCATTGAGCTGCGACAGGCATAAAAAGGACACACATGCAACACATCAGCCATTGGCCTTCTTTCAAATAAAGAACAGATATAATCACACAGGCATCACACTCTGTGGGAGGGAATAGCAGAGGGGTGGGACGAGATGCAGTTTAGGAATGGAGTGGGGAGGCGGGGGAGGAGAGGATAGCAAAACAAAACAAACACGTGGGGCTGAATGCGCACACCCGTGCGGGTGCGTGTGCACGCACGCGCACACACACATACACACACACACACACACATAGACACTGCAGTGTAGGATAACAGAAGTAGGAAGTGTTGGGTGTGGAGAAAAATTGACTTATTGTAGGTTATGGCCTGGATAATGTGCACATTTGTTTTGTTTAGCTTTCCTCCCCTTTCCTGCCTCCCAACTCCACTCCTAACCTGCATCTCGTTTCCCATCTAGTACATACAAGTAGCATAAGGCTATGATGCATCCATCCCCACCACAGTGATGCAACCTTCAACATGAAATGGTGTATTACATCAGATGACACAACCTGAAGTGATACACTGTTACATCATACCATGCTACATCATTGGGTACAATATGGCATGATGGCATGTTACATCACAATATGATACATTATGTGTTACAATGCGACATGGCTTGTGTCACACAATATTAGATGTTACAAGGCAAATGATGTTTCAAATGCCACAACAGTTTGTGATGTGCCAAGACTTTACACACCACTTGCCAAGTGTCAAAACATGATGTCCAATGCAACAATGAGATTGACATGATATGTTACACAACAGGAGATTGTAGTGGAGTTCACATGTCAAAGATTGCTGTTTGACAAGCAGATGTTGGTAGCAGCATGATAAATGATGGGAGTTGAAGGCAGCCAATCATGTATGGTTTTCAGACATTTTATAATAATGCACCTGCATGATTTTTGCTTTCTATACAATACATTGTTACTAAAAAAATATTTTTTTATGAGTAGTATATAACAAAATCATAACATATTCATAGAAAATCCATTAATGTTTCGATGAGTTACACTACAAATGTTGCTGTTCCTTTAATTTGCATAAATTAATGCTGTGCTAGTAGGTACTGGCATAACAACATAATCGAAAACTGTGAAATGTTCATAGAAAATGCTTCCATGGTTTTGACAGTGTATTCCTATTTTGAAGAAGTGTTTTGTATTGAGGTACAGCTTTTTAATATTGTATTTCTAAACTGAACAAGAGGGAGGATAAATTAAAAAAAAAAATTTGACTCATATAGACTTACAGGAATAAATATTTTAGATTTCACTTTTAGCAGATAAATTGCTAGAGCAGATCTTCTAAAGTAAGTGCATTGAGAACCAGTCAATACATGGATTAAAAGTTGTTTTATAGTATTATTATACTTGACTGAAGAAAATCAAATGTTCAAATGTTTGTTAAGCTTATGGGACTTGACTACGGGGTCATCAGTCCCTAAACTTACAAACTACTTATGAACTACCTTATACTAAAGACGGCACAAATATCCATGCCCGAGGGGGGATTCGAACCCCCAACCGTACTGGCCTTGCAGACCGTGACTGAAGCACCTCAGTCTCCTCGGCCATCGCGGCCGGCACTTGACTGAAGACAATCTTTTAATAGGTGACTAATTAAAGATAGTGCTGAAAGATCGTAACTGCCGTCATCAAGAAGAGGTTCGGAGGTCTTTAAAAATTTCTTCATGTAGTATGAAATAAATGGCATACTGTATTATAACTGTAATGTTCTTATTAAACTCTTACTGCAATTAACATATAAACAATGAAAAATGAGCAAATGACACAAGACTAATAACTTTTAAGTCCACCAGTGTTAGAATATTGAACACGTCTACACACTTGGTAAATTTAACTCAACTTTGAAGCACCATATATTGACAATGAATAATGATTAGTGGATTTAAAATTGAGTATTTTTACTTTATACCCTTTTATACCTTCATGCAAAGTTTCACCAAATCTATAAAAGTTTACAGTGACTTGCTTCAAAATCACCCTAGAAAGCAGTTTTAGCACGCAAAATCCAAATCAGTCAATTAGCAGAGCATTAGTGTAAGTTCAATTGATATCTTTTGCAAAAGGACTCAATTAAGTCACGCAATTCGCCTTGGTGCCAATTGGACACAAACTTTCCTCGTATACTGTGAATTAGCTACAGTGACATATGTTACAATGTCTATACAAATGTCTGCAGGATCTGCTAGCTCAGATTTTTTTCAGCATTTCTGAGATGCTCTCCGGGAGATCAAGTAAATCTGTGATCAATCATACTGTCTTTTTTTTTGTATACAATCAGTATTCAGAGTTGGTGCTACAGTACTTAATATGTGTGACTTACACACACCTAACAATGTAATGAGGATAGTCTCAGCCTTCACCTCTCAACAATGTCACCAGAAACTACAGGTGGTTCGGATTCCATGTTAAGCTGTCGGTCCCCTATCTCCAGTTGGATAACTGGGGTAGGCTAGGGACATGCAAGTTAATGAAGTGGCATCCAATTGAAAGACTTGCACCAGGCCAATGAGTCACATGAAATATTAGGCATTTTTTTTTTATGCGATTCCACCCATGACATCATTAACAGGTTGGAAAACCTGTACATGCGATAATATCTTAATACTTATGAATTGTAGATAATAAGTAATCAGTGGTTATTCTCACAAATTATAGATTACAGCAAAATGTACCACCAATCACAGGTCTTAGCCCAAAAATCTGTGCCTTCGGCACTCACTTGCAAATATGAAAAACCTCTGTTAACATATACCTCACTACCTCAGTGAAGCTACAAATCACTTTTTAAACACAAACTCTTAATCTACACTCTGTGTTCTACTTGTAATCAAACTATTGTCTTTAACTCACCTAACAAATAATTATTCACACAATCTACACACACCTCAAAACTACCGCGCAGTGATGATGTCACACAAGACAACACTCTGATGTCATGGATCAAAGCTGACGGGTGGAAATGCATCATATAAATGACTCATTTATTATTATAATAATGGAAAGTCCAGGTTGGAATTAATAATATAGTGAGGACAGTTTACAGCTCACCGCAAAGACGTGGCGATGAGCTGCGACAGGCACATACAAAAGACAAACACATACAACACATTCAGCTATCGGCCATGGCCTTCTTCAGAAAATGGAACACTCACGCAATCACACAGGCACACAACGCAGTCGTACAACCATCACCTCTGACTGCCGCACTTCGAGTGTTCTATTTTCTGAAGAAGGCCATGGCCGATAGCTGAATGTGTTGTATGTGTGTGTGTCTTTTGTATGTGCCTGTCGCAGCTCATCGCCACGTCTTTGCGGTGAGTTGTAAACTGTCCTCACTATATTATCATTTATTATTATAGTTAACAACTGTCTGCAAAGACATCCAACAAGCTGTGAAAGGGACTTAGAAAAACATTCATAATTTAAAGCTTTTGACCACAGCCTTCATCAAAAAGAGATATGCACTCTTTTTCTTACAATCACACAGGCACACTTTACAGACAGACAACCATCATCTTCAAGTAACTATCTGCGGTGAGGTCATAGGATGGGTAGGGAGAGGTGAAAAGAAAATTGCAAGGCAGTGATGGGGATGGATACAGCATGGCTTTCACAGCATGTTGGTAGGCCTACTAGACGGGTGAAAAGAGATACAACTTAAGGATGGCATGGGGGAGGGGAGAGGAGGAAAACACGCATGCATGCATGCACACACACACACACACACACACACACACACACACACACACACATACACAAGGTGTAGGATAGAGGGCACAGGAACTGTTGGGTACAGGGAAGAAGAGGTTGAGGCTTGGATAATTTCTGGATCGGACCATATGCTGTAATGATAGCTATCATCTGTGTAATTCAGTAATGCTGGTAGTGCGAAAAAGGGGAAGGGGGGTCCAGATGGCCCAGGTTATGATGCAGCTGTTTAAATCTGTTTTTGAACACAGTTTGGTGGTGGCCATTCATCCTAATGGACAGCTGGTTAGTAGCAGTACTAATGTAAAAAGCTGTACAGTGATTGCAGCACAGTTTGTAAATTACATGGCTGCTTTCATAGGTGGCCCAGTCTTTGATTTGGTAGGATGAGCCAGTGATGGACTGGAATAGGAAGTGCTGGGTGGATGAATTGGGCAGGTCTTCCACATGGATATGAATCCTGAGGCTTGGAGCTGGGGTTGCAGGTAGCATATGAATGGACCAGGATGTTGGAGGAGTTGGGAGGATGACAGAACATGACTTTAGGAGAGGTGGTGAGGATGTTGGGTAGAATGTTTGATATTTCTGAGCATGATGCCAGAAAATCAAAACTTTGTTGAAGGATGCAGTTTAGTTGTTCGATTCCAGGGCATTATTAGCTAACAAGGGGAACGGTCTTTAGTGGCTGGTTATTGGGGGTGGAGGGAGGATTTGCAGCTAGTCGGGATAGGAAATCTGTCTGCGGACTAGGTCAGGGAAAGGGGGGGGGGGGTAGCATCTGTCTGTGAAGGCCTTTGTAAGATACACAAGACACGTTTGCACAAACTAAAACAGAAACAGATATGCCATTGAGAGCACAGTAATCAGCTACAATTTGGGGTCCATGATTACTTGGTTTGTTGATTTTGAGGAGCATGTAGAAGGTTGGGTGAGGAGGGATAGTTTCTGGGAGGAAGTATATGAATTCAACAAGGATTGGAGATCATGTTGGACCTTTTGAGATTCTGGCATAGCTTGCAGGTGGAAGAGTCAGAAAGTTGGCAGAGGCCTTTTGTCAGGTAGTCACTGAAATTCATAACAAATGATGGAACAATGATTATATCAGGATTTGTTTTCAGGTTGTGGATAAATCATCTTTCTTCTGATGAAAGGTTTGTGTTCTTGGCCAATTTGGAGGTGAGAAATTCTTGGAAGGTGACCAGGGGGGTGATTACGTGGGAGTGTAGGGGGATATTGGTTGGATGGTGGTATGAGCTGGAAAAGTCAGGGTTCAATGTTGAGATTAGGTTGGTTTCCGTTGGAGGGATTGGCGGCTAATTTCCACCATAGGGATTGGGAAAAGGAGAGAAAGTCTTTGACAAATCCAATATGGTTGAATTGAGGTGTTGGGCCGAAGGTGAGACCTTCGGATAGAACTGAAACTTTAGTCTGGTTGATGGTTTTGGTGGACAGGTTAACCTCAGTCTTCTGGTGTTGTTTTGGCTCTGAATGTTTGGAGAGTTGTTAAGGAGTTTGGAGGGTTGTGGCAAGTTCAAAGGGTCAGGTAGGCATGGTTTGGTGTTATGAGGGGTTCACAAAGAGGAACACTGTGTGTAGGATAGGGATTGGATAGTGATGCTCCTAGGTGGCATTATGGCATCAGCAGGTTGGATAACTTGTGGAGGAAGTAGCTGGAGAGCTCCTCCAGGTGCTGGAGAGCATGGGATTCAATTTGAGAGGTGCGATGTAGAATATTATTGTTCAAGATTCACTGGAAGAGCATTATGTAGCAAATATGATTTTCCCATTAGCCTGTCAAGAAACAATGTTGGAACCAGCTTTTCCAGATTTTGTGACAATGTGATCATTACCCTTCATAGACCCACAAGTTTTTATACCAAGATGTTACCTGATTCAAAATGGGACTCATTGGCTGTCATCATCACTATCATCATTATTATTATTATTTTGAAGAGCATAATCCTCGAGTTTTGAACGTTTAAATCACTTTGACATTTTGTCAGATTCCACTAGAAATTTACTTCACACAGAACTTTATTAAAGACAACTATATGATTTGCATAAACTAAAACAGAAACAGAAGGTACATGTTAAACCATGTGGCTAGTCTGAGTTATTAAGAATGGGTATAAAATTATAACATGGCCTGTCTATCGAATACCAGACTTGCCCCAAATGTTACTTGAAACTTTATATACTGTCTTAATTTGCTAATATTTGCAACACCCAACCATACTGTCACCACAAGTTTTAATCATCAAACAATTAGTTATGGTGATTACTGTTTTTAAGGGTTTTTTATGTCAAAACACTCTGCCAAATAGTACAAAATAATTCATCTGATAACTGTTTAGGACAGTTAATTTAAAATTCCAATAATGGTGGGTATATAGAAGATCTAGTAACAAAAAAATACTCTAACAATAATCTACTGAAATGTAAAGTATTCACATAATATACGTCATTAACTATGGTTGGGCAAAGCTGAAAATGTGTACCCAGCTGGGATTCGAACCCAGGTCTCCTGCTTTCTAGCCAGTTGCGCTGACCACTACATCACTGGGGACACAGTGTTCACTGCACCTGCAAGGACTACCTAAGCACGCTTCCCATCAGACACAAATTCCCAGCTTTACCATGCACAGTACTCAAACTTTTAGTTTCAGAAACTAATTCCCATAAGAGTATGGGCCCCACATTCTTTCGGAACAGACACCACATGTATATATGAAATATAAGGAAAAAAATTGAAACTTTTATCAATGGCTACAAAATAATACAAGAACAGTCACACGATTACATTTGAAGAACAAATACACATTTAGGAATATTTAAATGTTCATTAAAGTAATTAAAGAGGAAGTAGTGTCAGTTCCAGAGAAGAATTTGAACATTTACCTCTGGATAAAAGCATGCAAAGTTCAATGGATATTCCAGATTGGAATGTCAGTGATAGAGGACAGATACCAACTCTTCGTAAAAACAATTGCTGAGCCGCAAACAGGCATGTAAAATAGGCAATCACATTCAAACAACTTAAAGTCCCAGCCACGGATTTCATCAGGAAAAGAGACACATACATTCACACAATAAGTCAGACATAACTCAAGCACACATCTGGCCACTCCAACAAAACAAGCACCTTGACAATGAGTAAAGAGAAGTGCATGGAGAGGAAAGTATGCTGGGCGAGGGTGGAGGCATTGCAAGGCAGATTGTAAAGGCTCTTATAGGTGGGAAAGTGAGATGTAGCTTGAAGTGCAGTACAGGGAAAAGGTGGGACAATGAAAAAGGGGAGGTGTAGATATAAATAAAATAAAACTGTAACATGATACCAATAAATTACAGGAATATTTAAATATTAAAGAAAAATAAATAAAATTACATAAAACAGGGTGAGACACAGTTGGAAGAATTACATGAACTGGAAGTAGATACAGGATAGTGAATGGGCAAAGTGATGGTATGTAGAGATGATGAGTTATCTTAGATCAAGGCCGGGATGAGTAAGCACTGGGTAGTATGTATCAAGAAGAATGCCTGATGATGGGATTTTCCATGGAAGTGCAAACCTTCTGCTAAAATGAGTGATATTAAAATTAGTGCCAGATGAGAAACATCTGAAATAACTACTCTCTCAATCAAAAAAAAAAAAAAAAAAAAAAAAAAAAAAAAAAAAAAAAAAAAAAAATAGAACTCTTTGCCAAAAGAGCTGTGTCCCATACTTGGCAGAAGACACAATCTACAAGAAAGATTACGCAATTTAGCCTTAAAACTCTCAAGCAGTATACAAGAACACATTTTACAGTAAAATTTAATTACATGTCCAGGCAAGAATGGGCTTCTCTTTATGAGCCAGTATGGAAACTGAAAACACTGGTTATGAGAAACTCAAATTGCACTTTTCTCATGACATTTTTTTAAGTTAGGGATTAATCACAAATAATGTAACAAGGATGGGTTGCAACACACCATGAAGACTATCTCTGAGCCACAGATAGGCACTCACACTAATGCAACTTAATTTTTGGCTACAGCCATCATCAGAAAGAGAGACATATTCACCGGGCACAGCTCACATATACATGACCACTTCTGCCGATTCTGTGTCAAGCCACAGTTCCTAGAGATGTCAGTCGTGTGTGAGTTTTATCTGTGGAATTGCATGTACACTCTCTTTTTGTGATGAAAAAATTAAGTTGTGTTAGCATGATTGTCTTTTCTAAGTGCCTGTCTGCAGCTCAGAAATCATCTAAATGAGGATTTACAACCAATCCTCTTTGTATTATTGATATACAACCAGGACTTGCTATTATAGGATTTATCATCAGGTATATACATATTTCTTCTCTTCTGAAAAAGGATTTGCCTCAGCATTGTATGTACACTTATTAACAAAAGTATGATCATATGGCGCATCACACAAAATGTGTATTTTGTAAATGATTTAGTTGGGGTTTTAATAATGGAAAGTCCAGGTTTGAAGAATAATATAGTAATAAGGACAGTTTACAACTCACCGCAAAGACGTGGCAACGAGCTGCAACAGACACATACAAAAGACACACACATACTATACTTTCAGCTATCGGCCATGCTCCTTCAGAAAATAGAACATTTACACAATCACAGACGCACACAACACAACACAGTCCGGCTGCCGCACTTCGAATAACACTCTGCCGCTTGTAAATCGGGGAGGGGATAGGAAGGTTGCGTCATGGTGGTGGGGATGGGCACAGCACAGCCTAGAAGGGAATAATGAGATGCAGCTTAGGAATTGAGTGGGAAGGCGGGTGAGGGGAGAAAAAAATACAGATTTCAATAAAAAAAATAAAGATAAAATAAATAAAATGCGCGCATGCCACACGACCACACACACCCACCCCCACACGCAACACCACGTACACACACATGCACGTACGTACACATGCACAACCGCATACACACACCCCCACACACATGCATGCACGCATGCACCGACCGCCCCCCCCCTCCGCCCCACATACGCACGTGTCACTGCCAAATTGTGGCCAAAAGACCACCCTGTGGCACAGCATGCAGCGGAACACATGCTTGATTTCAATGGCTGTTTCACAATCCCGACCATCTGGATCCTCCCATCCACCACCAGCTTTTCTTAATTGCACAGATGGGAGTTATCCCTACAGTACATTCTCCGATTCCGAAACCTTCCAGGCCTCAACCTATTATAACTTCCCTTTTTCCATACCTTACAGTTCCTACCTCTATCCTATACCTCTCCTATTTTGAGTGGAGCATATGAATGTGTGTGTGCACGCGAGTGCGCATTTGGGGCCGCATGTGAGCCCCCAACCCCCGCACACACGTATGTGTGGGTGGTAGTGTGTGTGTGTGTGGGGGGGGGGGGGGTGAGGTCGTGCGTGTGTTTATTTTATTCTCCCCTCACCTGTCTCCCCACTCCATTCCTAAGCTGCATCTCATTATTTCCTTCTAGGCCGTGCTGTACCCATCCCCACCACCGTGACGCAACCTTCCTATCCCCTCTCCCCTCCCCAATTTACAGAGTGTGATCCGAAGTGCTGCAGCTGGAGGTGATGGTTGTATGACTGTATTGTGTGATTGCATGAATGTTCTGTTTTCTGAATAAGGTCATGGCCGATAGCTGAAAGTGTTGTATGTGTGTGTATTTTTTGTATGTGCCTGTTGTAGCTCGTTGCCATGTATTTGCAGTGATTCGTAAGCTTCCTTATTACTATATTATTAGTTGGGCTTTTCATGTCTATTTTGGACCTTTGTAAATGGCATAAGCCACAACATACATGGCGAATAAAATAAATACTGTGCAGCTTGCATATGCATATGCAATGGCTGCAACAACACTAAGTATTTATGAAACAAGTGATTATTTACAGGGAATCTCCCTATTGCACACCTCTTGGATTTAGTAGCAAGATGATAGCCTATCACAACTGAATACAGATCAAGTACAAAACCAGGAAGAAATTGCACATAATTGTGAAGAAGATGGAAAAAAAACCATAGAAACTGTTAACATTATAATTAAACAATGAAAATTCCAGTAAGGATTCAATAATACTTTTTTTTAAGGGTAGTTTACTTACTCACCAGAGACATCTGATGAGGCACAAATAATAGAATAAAACTTGTTCACTTCTGCTGTTAAGTCCTTTGTCAGCTAGAGAGAAACACACACACACACACACACACACACACACACACACACACACACAGACACACACACACGTGCGTGCGTGCACACACGACTGCCATCTCCAGTTGCCATGGCCAGTAAAATGCTAGATATGTAATGTCAAGCACAGAGCTAGGGTAAACACTAGAACTTGTCAACTATAACATTAAATATTTACTTTATAGTTTGTACGAAACACTAATAAAGTCATTCTATGTAGATTTCTGGGAATATTAAAATCTTGTTATTGTTATCAACATAATCACATGAGGCTGCCAGGAAAGTAGTTAAAATTTTACCAACTTTTGTTCTTTCGCCATCCCTTTGGGAGTGATCAAATTTACATTAATGTGAACACCTAAATCAGGCAAGGAGGCATATCTCACACACCAGCTGAAAATAAATGTCCTCTATGATCATAAGTGCTTTGCAATGGAGGATTTGGTTAACTTGTCATCTTCTCATCAACTGTTTGCAGTTTCCATTGAGGAGTCACTATCTTTTAAGTGTTAATAAAAAATACATGTGGCACCACAACATAAGTGCAAAATTGAATACAATGAACAGACATATCAAAGATCAAATGGACAGTTGATAATTTGTGAAAAACAAAATAAAAAGAATGACAAGAGTTGAAAGCGGATCTCATACATCACAGTCCAACAACACGACCACATAATTACCACAACATGGATGTTGTACTTTCATCTATATTGTACATCTTATACTTGGTCACGTCACTGTTTCTATTTGGCTTCTTTTTTCACATCTCCTTTCTGTTTTTGTGCTTAATCTGTATTCATTTGTAGTAGGACTATTCACTGAGACAAGGGGTCATTTGTAGGACGCGATTCCGGCTTGGCAATGTGGCATCGGCTTGTTGGGTAGAAGCCTATGTGGTAGTGAACTGTTCATTTTAGGAGGACAACTACTTTTACTGAGCGAACAAGGGTACATCAAGAACCTGTCAACCATACAGCAGGAATAGTGTTATTTATTTACTTTATGGTATCTACGAAAAACACTAACCGAGTCATTCTTTGTTGTTCAGATTTCTAAGACATTGGTAAATCAGTTGAGGCCACTGGGATGGGAAGTAAAATTTTAATGAGCTCTATGATTTAATTAAAAATTCAAACTGAAACATTGTTTATGTGCAGTTAATATGTCTCAAATATGAGTTTTCTACCATGTAGTTGACATCATGGGTCAAAGACAGCTGGAATCATGTCATAAAATTATGCTGAGACAACTATTTGACATTCCACACAAGGTATCTTTAACGAAGTTCAGTCTAGGCTTTCCTCCTCATCAAGACTTCTGTCAGAAGAAAGGATAAGAAGAATTAATAAAAAGTTAGTGGTTTTGAAAATTTCCACATTTCCATCTGTTTAGTGTGTCTCCTGCTACTGTCTGATTAATAGATTTTTTTTTTATCTAGGCCTATCCAATTTTACTTTCAAGAATTGATTATTTTTTGTGATACCTCAATCAGTATGGAGGTTGAGGCATTGTATTGCTGCCCTCCAATCCTATTTGCAAAGCAAGTTGAATCAGTCCAAGGAGTATTATCATGTGAATGGAAGCTGGAACATAGTGTGCAAAGAAAACAGTAAATGATGTAAGCTCTCGAGTACAGTTCTTGCCAACTGCAGATGGCACAACTTTGAACTCAAAAGGTACAAATGGCAGCAAGGCTCAAGAAGAGGCAGATGTATTGTTTTATGTGACAAAGGAATTGGCTAATGTTATAATGTTCATTGTTCCAGTGATATCAACTGTGGGATATTAGGCCTACTACAAAAACAATAAAGAGTATAACACAAAGCAGTAAACTGGACAACTCCAAATCCACCTTCACATGTTGGAGAGTGATGACAATATTCAATCAATATGTCTTCAACAATCTCCTGCATATCAACAAAAGTAATGAATCTTTCAGCAACAATAATGATATCTATTGTAAAATGTAAACTCTCACGGCCGGAATGGTCAAAATTACTAAAAATTTCTGGACTATTACGCAGTGGTCTTATGAATTTATTATGGAAACCCAACGTTTCGACCCCAACTGCGGAGGACATTTTCAAGGGGGATCGTGGCTCACTACTGGAATATCCAGAGCCAGGGTGTGCATCGGACATTCAAAAGTGCCACGATCCCCCTTGAAAATGTCCTCCACAGTTGGGGATGAAACATTGGGTTTCCATAATAAATCCATAAGACTATGGCATAATAGCCCGAAAATTTTTAGTAATTTTAATAATGATATCTGCCTTTATAATAATAAACAATAGACATGCCAAGATGTCAATTCCCCATGAGATGGGACAGTTATCTAGCAATGACTACAAGAATTTTCACTAATCTAAGTTCTAAAATTTCCTCCAACTGGTGAATTTTCAAGGTAAGATGTCACACAATCTATACAAAAATACTGCACAGTGTGAAAAATAATATTGGCAGATAAACAGAAAATTGGACTGCATTATCTAAAAGAAGTCTAACACTCCATCCAGCTTTAGACCAGTTTCAATAATATCTGTGCTAGCAAAAGTGATTGACCTATAATGAAGAATCAACTGTTGTGTTATTTTGAAGATCACAACCTGTTCCTGGATAACCAATATGGATTTAGAAGAGCCAAATCTAAGGTAAAATTTTGCAACGCTTCTTGCCAGGCTCCAGTGCATATATTGGCAACATATGAACAATGAAGTGTAGAACTGCACTAATATTATTCATAAATGTTATTGCTACTCGTGTCACTAGCAGCAAAATTAATACTGTACCTGATCTATGGTTGACAGTTTCTTGTATGTACCATTGTCCATTCAGAAAAAAAAAAAAAATTTCGTTTTAATTGAAGTTGTCACGAAAAAACATTTATTGGTCATCTGAGTTGCCGTCATTACCATTGGTGACATCATAACCACTGCAGCCCGGCGAGAAGCGTCGTAAAATTTAACCAAATCTACATTCACTACAATCTCATTGTAACGACAAAAATTATGGAAAGATTTGGAGAAAATGCCTATTTGGCTTTAATTCTTTGTGACATAAGCAAGGCATTTAATTGCATCTCCCATAAGATTTATTTGTATCCAGTGAGCGATCTCACGTGAAATGACACTTGAGCACAGAGTACCACAGGGCTTCATACTTGACCCTCTGCATTTCCTAATATTTGTGATTGACTTCAGTTGTGACGGTCACACATTACACTTTTTTGCTGACAGTACAACATTAATGACAAAGAACAGAAATTCTGTTGAAACATGTAACAATGCTGATATCCTGTTTGAAGAAGCCAAAAAGTAGTTCAAAGCAAACAAAATGAAGCGAAAACTCACATAATATTATGCAGCCTTGGCGGCTGTGAATCCATATCCCATGCCGACTGTGTCAGACTCCTGGGTATTACAACTGATAATAAGCTAATGTGGACTGAGCAAAACTTCACATGTGTGTTCTAAGCTCAAATGAATAACAACAGAGAAGTATTTAGTATCAACAGTCACAGCATGTGTGGAAAGTTGCTGTGGGGACACACTTCTGTAAGTAAAAGCTCTTTGCTCCTATAAAATAAGGCTATAGGAATATCATCTTCCAGCGAGAAATTACATTGCTGCAGATCCATTTTAAGCAGTTGTGAATAATGACAATTGATGAAGTCAGTTTTTAACTCTTGCATCTGTATAAAAGAAAATCAAGGATCTTTCCATAAGAGACACGAGATTTGTAACTAAAATACACGAAATAAGGATCATATTGATGTTCCAAGCTGTTGCCTAGAAAAGACACTGGACAGTTTTCCGAAAGTAGTACCGGTACTGAAGATCTTCAACCTTCTTCCACCAGATGTTTGAGCATTACCACCGAGGATGTTCAGAAACAGATTAATGTGTGTGTGCTAAAGCAATAGCCACTATATTCGGTGAAGGAGTTTTTCTGTACAAGTGAAGTCACAATCTGGACAGAATATAATATCTGAAAGTATTGTTTATACCCATATTTATAAATGTGTTAAGTAGTAATTCTTCACACATCTTAGTTTTAGTTCTAACAGTGGTTGTAATATATAATCGCTATGTTGTGATGCACTTTGTCTGGCCACGGCCAGTGAACGATGTAGACATGGTACTATTTAGTGAACAAGTATTTATTATATGCAAAATGTAATCTTAACTATGTAACATCAACACAGAATATCAAATCAGGGTCAAATGAAGCTCAGGATACAACCCGACAGCTTTGACAAATGACATCATATCTTAAGTTAATAAAATTTCATATGGAATACAAACTGCAACAAGATCGTGATTTCGAAACATACATTCAGAACCAGACACTAGATAAGTGTTACAGTTTATTTTATGTGATGAGACTAACCACATTCATTCAGTAATAACTGCTATTCCTATGTCACTGGTCAAAGCCAACAGGTTGTATCCCATGCTTACATAATCCCTCAAATTGTGACAGACAAATGATGTAGCTATCTAAATATATGGTAATAGACTATATAAATTTACCATTGGAGGGGATTGTGGGGGGTAAAAATCATAGAGGGAGGCCAAAGAGACCTAAGCAGATTCAAAAGGATGTGGGTTGCCATTCTTACGAGGTGATGAAAAGGCTGTCTCAAGAGTTAGTTTAGAGTAGGGTGGAGAACTGCATCAAACCAAAAATGGTAAGAACTGTTATTATTAAACTTAACAAAATCCAGGGCTATGGGCTTGTACCGGTATAGTTGATTAGGGTAAACTATAAGAATATGTGCCAGAAATAGTTTATTTACCATAATTCGCAAGTGAAGACTTACTCCTATTCGCAAGTTCTGGTTAAAACTCGATGGAAAATGACAAGAGAGACTTCATATTGCTCCTAATCCGTGCGATTAAACTTGAAATCTGTTTCGTTTAAAACTAAAGCAGGCTATTAGTAATAGGGCAACATTAATAATATGCAAAAACAAGAAGAAAATCCAAGTATGGAACATGTGTAATTAGGGCTAACTGTTAAAATGTTTATAAATCAAGCCAAATAAAGACCCACAGCATCTGAGGTTAGGAAATATTCGCTAGAGGAAAGGTTTCTATCATTAACGATTTTAAGTAGAATACATTAACTTTTTAATAGAAGAAGCTATGTAGAGGATTTCGGCCGATGCTGCTTTTCCTTTAGCACTTCGATGATATTTTCATTACGTAGTTGAGCCATATTATACACTTTTGTTTTGTAACAGGCAATGCAGCAAATTAACTTCACCTATCTTTGAGAAAGTAAAATATTTTTCTAACAGTATTTAGTTATCTGAGAATTAACGTTTTCGCTTTTACCAAAATATGTTTTACTGTAGAGTGAAAACCAAGGCGGGAAGAATCGCAAATTGTTTCATAATCTATAGGCAGAACCTCCACTAATCATTTTAATTTCCTCGGTGTCGTCATTCTTTTCCCGAACCATTTACCTATGTTCTGAATACACTATTCAGCCTTCAAATCTCGGATTCACTCACGGCTTACAATATGTTTTTAAGTAGATAAAACCGTCTATTTCTTCTATCGTGGTAATTTCGCAATTCGCAGCTCCCTCTATGTTCAAGAAATTTCGTTTCACACGTTGGTTCCACCTATGTAATTTAGATAGGTGACATCTTTGGTTTTGTTTATATCAAGGCAACGCGCTTGCGTCAAATATCAAAGTCGTTTATTTACATACACATACTACGTAGACTGGAGATGTATGTTTTGTTGTCAACGACGTGCCTCTGCTTTGTAAACGCCTTTCTTCCAGTTATTGTCAGAAGTGTAAGTACTAATTCTATTACTGAACGAAGACTAGCACTACTTTTTGCATAACTTTCAACAACCAGACGAATTTTCCTTCATAGATTTAAAAATTATGTATGAAGATTCCTTCTAGACTCCCTGCCTGACAGATTCCTGGTAATGTAATTACTGACAGCAGGTAAAACAACAACCAGGGTAAAATTTTTGTTACGGCTTCGGCGGCGTAGTTTGCTAATGTTGGCAACAGCCACTAAAAGCTCTAAAAATAAGCACACACACACACACACACACACACACACACCTAAGTCACGTAGTATGAGAAATAATTGATTAATGTTGTTCCTGTTCTATGATGGACAGGTTCTTATATGTACCCTTCCCTATTCAGTATATTAATTATCCTCGGAAAGCTAACATTTTGTTGCCAACATTAGCACTCCACGCACCGTAAGTAAAAATTAAACAGAACAAGGCTTAGAAGGAAACTTAAACAGTAATCTAATTCCTTTTGTATCCTTGTACTTATCTAACTTTCCTCCCATTGTTACTGTTATTTCTGAAGCCCTTTGAAAATAATATTTTCCCCCTATTATAACGATCTGCTAGAAATAATAATTGCAAATTGTTATTTTTAGCG
This sequence comes from Locusta migratoria, assembly GCA_026315105.1. NCBI lineage: Eukaryota > Metazoa > Arthropoda > Insecta > Orthoptera > Acrididae > Locusta > Locusta migratoria. Next base: position 196,286,265 of record CM048751.1, read on the forward strand.
TCGTGTGAATGTTAGCTGCTTTGCAAAATACATATTTACTATTGCACTCTCTACGTGCAAAGGCAAGTCATTTATTCCCCTTTGTGCTAATGTATATATTTTCGAATGAAATCCTATATGGAAAAAGCATAGTTCCAATTGGTATCAGACAGTTAGAATTTTGGTTTCACTTTTCTATTTTTGTACAACACACTACTGCTGACCCTGTTCCTAATGGGGTATTCAATAGGGTAGGATGCTTCTCTTGCTGTTGGGATTGACCACCCTCATTCCTCGTTGATACCCAATTATTTCATTTTTTGTCTGATAACATCAGTTGCTCTCCCTGTTTCCCTCATAGTCATAATCTTCGTCTCTTTCTTTCCTGCTCAGTTATACAAGGCATCTCTGTACATAAAATAAGTTTACCTAAAGAGCTTTTTAGCACAGTGATGTGAGAATTGCATAGTAATGAATACTGTCTCCAACTGATTTTGTGCGGTGACTGTTAGAGGCAGTACTTGGAAATCAGCATATGAGCATCTATTTTTACAGTTAAAACACTTCTGTTGAATCAGTATAAAGTGATGGTTATTTGGTATAATTGAAGAGCGCGATACAACCCGACGGTTCTGACCAATGATGTCATATCTGAGTCTCAAGATGCGCTACGTAGATATACCAACTACCAAAAAATCAACAAATATAAACATACAAGGTGATATTGTAATGCTTATATAGTGTGGATAATAATTAATCTGTAAGTATCCTCATAAATTACAGATTATCACAACAGAATGTACCATTGATCACAGCTCTCAGCTCAAAAATTCCCACCTTTTGTGCTCACTTGCAGAATAGAATAGAATAGAATAGAATCTTTATTAGCCTTTCAATATGTTCTCCATACAATTGGCTTCGTCAGTGTGCTTAACACATAATACAAGATATGATTAAAAAAAATACATCTTAATATATCATACAATGTTAATACAGTAATACAAGTATTAATAATACATTACAATTTCCACAATAGTACAGTACATGCTTATTTTATTTATTTATTCATTTATTTTTATATTTTCATTTGGACAGTACTGTCACACACATACAGCCATACTTCATGATTCACGTAAGGAAGGCTTACTGCAAATAATATGTATGTTGCTGTTTAGGAACTCCTCAGTTGAGTAATATGGCATACATTTGAACCACTCTTCTATGGTATGCTTAAATTATTCAGTGGCAGATCTCTTACTGACATGGGCAGTTTATTGTAGAATTTCATACTAAGCAACTGATGACTCTTATGTTTCAATGTCAGCCTTGAGTATGGAAGGTCTATGTTACTCTTATGCCATGTATTGTGGGAATGCACTTCAGCTCTAAAATGAAATTTTTTAATGTTATGTTTGGCATATACCAGGCAGCTGTAGATGTACATACTGGGAAGTGTCATTATTTTCAGATCTTTGAAATGATTTCTACAGCTTTGTCTAGGTGCTAGGCCTAAAATGCATCTAATTGCCTTTTTCTGCCATTTGAAGATGGTTTTAGAGCCCACAGAGTTACCCCATAATAGTATTCCATATTGGAGTTGTGAGTGGAAAAAAGTAAAGTATACTGAGATCAGTAAGGTTTTACTGACTACATATTTTAGCTTGTGTAGCAGAAAGAGAGTACGGGCAAGCTTGCTGCACAAGTTATCTGTATGCCTATCCCATGTGAGTTTTGGGTCTACGTACAGTCCCAATAATCTGACATTTTTTGTTTCTTGCTCAAAAGTTTTCAAGGTGAAGAAAATTTTTTCAGTTTTTGTTGTATTTATAGTTAGAAAGTTTGCCTTGCACCAGTCACTACTCATTTCGTTACTACTTCATTATATTCTGCAACATCCTGTAGATTATCTCCATTTGTAATCAGTTTCATGTCATCAGCATACAATACCTTGTTACATGGCATGTGATTTGAGAAGTCATTAATATATACAATGAACAGGAAAGGTCCTAGCACGGACCCTTGTGGAATTCCTCTCTTTATTTTCAAAGGTACTGACATTTGGTTGTTTACTTTTACTAACTGTACCCTGTTGGTTAGGTATGATTTAAATAGCTGTAACGGTTTATCTATTATACCATAATGTTCTAACTTTTTTATCATGATATCATGTGTGACAGAGTCAAAGGCTTTACTTAAATCTAACAGAGTTGCACAAGTGAGTTTACTCTTCTCGTACCCATCATATATGTCACTAAGGAGACACTCAACTGCTTTTATTGTTGACAGTTGAGATCTAAAGCCATACTGGCTATTACACAGGAGTTTGTTGCTTTCGAAATAATGGTAAATTTGCATATGGATGGAATTTTCCAAAACTTTAGATATAATGGGAACTATTGATATGGGTCTGTAGTTGTTTGGCAATGTTTTGTCGCCTTTCTTATGGATCGGGAGAGTAACTGTCATTTTCAGGCAATCTGGGTATATACCCTCATCGAGTAAGCAATTTGCTAGGTATGTTAGTGGCCTAATGATTGCAGAGGCTATGCATTTCATAATGCTATTGCTAACCCCATAGTAATCCTCTGTTTTTGAATTTTTTAGTTTATTTATGGATTTGATTATATTCGCTGAAGTGATTTTTGACCAAGAGAATTTTGTTATTGTTTGTTCTTGTTGCATGAGTAAAGAGAGGGCAGCTGAGCAATTTTGAGAATTGTTTTCACTGTAAGGGGAATTAAAGCTGGCACAGTTTATAAAGTATTGATTGAGGGTATTGCAATCTATGGGGACTGTGGTTTTCCCCTTACCTACATGAATTTCATTTTTTATGATGTTCCAGGCTGCTTTAGAGCTGTTTTTTGAGCCAGTTATATATTCATCATTTGCTTTAAGTTTAGCTGACTTTATTTCATATTTGTATAACTTCTTAAAGGACACATACTGTTTTCTGGCTTCCTGACTTCTATCACACTTATTTTTAAGCAACAGCAGCAATATTCTCATTTGTCTGAGCTTTGGAGTGTACCATTTCTTAGAGTGTTGGGGTTTTTGCTTGTTGCTGGGGGTGCATCTTTTGGTGATGAGTGGGCAGTGTTTGTCTATTGCATTTTTAATTATAGTTAAAAATGTTGAGAAGCATTCATCAAAATTTTGTATGTTGTGCAGTGTATTTGACCAATCTACTATTTCCAACTCGTGTTTTAATTGCTCAGTATTGCTCTCATTTATTAATCTGTACGTGACTAGCTGTTTGGTGCTATCAGGATTCATACTTTCTATTCTAACCCATATCCCATCATGATCAGATAACTCCAACTTAATCACATCAGTGGAAAAAACCTCTGTTAACCTATACCTAACTATCTGAGAGAAGTTACAGATCACTTTTTAAACACAAAATCGTTATTTATAAACTATGTTCTGCTTGTAAACAAATTATCGTCTTTAACTCTGATGTCATTGCTCAATGCCGACAGGTCATATCACAGACTTCAATTGACCCCAAGTGTTTTAGACCTATATGCAATTTCTGTCATGTGCCAGATGCTATTCCCTTGTTCTAAGAGATCAAAAATTATATTCATTTTACCTACAAATAATTACCTCCAACTGCCATGCTATATCATAAGAAAGACTTGTCTTTCTTGGCTCTGCCACATTATGCTGGAGCTCAATATCTGGCTGAATTTTAGATTGGTCCATCTATGCTCTGCTCTATTTCGTATTGCAGATGTTGGCAATGCCAGTGCCAGTATGGCACTTATTTAGCAGCTGGAAAATAAAAACTGATAGTGGTGGCACACTGATCTGTAGCGTAGCCAGAGATCAAGTTTAAGTTAGGATACAACAGTTTAGTGTTGTAAAATCTCCTATGTATAACTAACAGAGCACTCCAAGCAGGAGGCAGTCTGTACTGAGTGTACATTTCTGTTAACGTGTTCTAAGTGTTGTGCTCTGTTAATGACAATCTTCAAATTCCGGACCACCTGCAGTTCTCTATGTGACACTTTCTGGTGAAGGCGCTGGTATCCTGCAATACATTTGCATCATCATGGCTCCGATTAGGCAGCGTAAAAGCCGTTGCCTACACAGACAAGGACCAGAATACAAAGGGTATACTCACTACCTTCTTCAGAGGGTCTGTGTCATCAAAAGACCCATGGATACTAAAACAGTGGCAAGCAAGCTGTACATCAGACACCCATTGGTGTTCTCGGCAGATGCTGGACTGTACCCAAACAAATGGCTGAAAGGATTCAACCGAGTCATTGGTCTGACCCAGGAATAACGTCTGCTGGTGTTAGCCATACTATACCAACTTTCAGGTGCATTCAGGGTCAGGCAGGATAAGAGCCAGATGAAATGTCCCATAATAAAACTGTGATCATCCACTAATTAGCTGTGTTCATACAGTTTGTCACCAGCTGAAAGACAGATAATTTGGGAAGAAGTGGAGATGATAACATTATTCAACCTTCAGGGAGTACTTGGTCACTTCCGGTGGTCCTCATGAAGGAGAAGGATGGCACATGGAGTGTGTGTTTGTTGACTTTCTGTGTCTGAAAAAAATCACAAAGAAATTTGTCTACCCATTGCTGCGCATTGACAACACCTTAGACTGCTTGAAAGGAGCTACATTCTTCTCAATGGACATGCAAATACGTTACTGACAAATGGAGGTTGACGAAGCTGACAGAGAAGACTGCTTGTATTACACCTGACGGCCACTATGAATTCAAAGTCATGCCGTTTGGACTATGCAATGCTCCAGCAACATTCGAAAGCATGATAGACAACTTGCTTCAACATCTTAAATGGATGACAATGTCTTTGTTACCTAGATGGCATTGTCGTTTTCTCTAGGACATTTGCAGAACATCTTGGGCGTTTTATTGAGTGGAAAGCAGAAGGCCAGCTTGACATTCAGTGTACAGAAAGTCTATGCACATTGATCGTTACCTGAATGGTAAGAGGTTCCATTACCCTGTACATAAGAACTGTTCTGAACGCGCTAGTACACGGGGAGAAGGTCTTTTCTGATGACGACCATCTGGAGTCTGAATTCCAACATTTGAAGTGTATTTTCAAGGTAAACAATTACAGCAAGGGCAGAATTGCCAAAGCTTTTCATTCTGTAGAGCAACGACCAGCAAGATTGTATGTGTGCTGAAGAAACATGGCTTGAGACCACTGTCCTGGCTCATCTCCAAGATCAGAGACATGTTACACCGTATTAAGGACAGCATAGATTTGTGTGCTCCGGGCATTTATAGTGTTCCCTGCGAGTGTGGAAGTGCTTACATTGGTCAAACTGTTGCTGAGCATTATACAGAGCATGACACATAAAACAAGGAGAAATGGAGTCAGCCATCGCAGAAAATTGCCTAACAAAAGGGCATAAAATTCAGTTTGAAAACACAAGAATTTTGGCTCAAACACTGAATTACTGGGAATCTATTAAAAATGAAACAGTTAAAATTAGATTAAAGAATAATAATTTTAACAGAGACCAGGGATTCACACTCAGCAGGTCGTGGGGACGAACTTTGGACGTTTCTAAATCAGTTATGTCCTGGTACCACACTCTGGAAGCTTTGTTTTTGTTTACCACTGCTTCTTTTACTCTTATCATTCCAACTAGGTGTCTGCGTAGATCACTTTTTGTTGATTGTTCTTCAGCATATTGCTTCTGCAAATTCAAACATTGTGCTTTTGAATTGCATCCATTCTTTTTCTCTTGTTTTTTGTTATCTGTTGGCAACTTTTTCCTTATTTTCTTCTGGAATTCCTCCTCAGGTTCCTTTTCCTTCAGATTCCATACTTCCTTCTTTCCTAATACTCTGAACTCTTATTCTTATTCCCTACCCTCATGTTCATAACTAGTAGCTGGTGGTCGTCATCTAAGGCCTCTGATGGTATTACCTTTATATCTGTGACACTATTATTTGTTTCCCAGTCATATGGCATGTAGTCCACCAAAGATTTCTTAGTTAATCAATACTGTACCATATTATTTTGTGGCTCTCTTTCTTTTGAAACCAAGAGTTCCCTAGCATTAATCCATTTCTTTTGCAGAAATCCAACAACTTTTTCCCTTCAACACTCCTTCCACCCCATCCTTCTGCTTCCATTACCTTTTCATATCCTTGCCTATCACACCCCACATGTGCATTCAAATCCCCCATGATTGTGATGCTCTGGCCATTTAACTGTTGTTATTCCTCCTCAAATTCTCCCTTCTCTTGAGCTGAACATCTGCCTTGAGGGCCATATACCGGGGCTATCTCCAAGCCTCTTCCCTTTAGTGTTTTCTTACCTTCATATTTCTGTCACTTATTCTCTTTACTTCTTCCTTCATACTATCCGTCACTTCTACTTCTACTCCCACTCCAATTCTCTTTCATTCACTATTCACACTCCAGTATCATCGGTAACCTTTCCACAATTCCATTTCTCCTTCTCCTTTCCACCTTGTCTCTGCCAATCATAGTACATCCAACTTTCTTTTTTGCATTAGATCCACCATCTCCTCCATCTTTTCTCTTAGTGTCCTAATGTTCAGTGTTCCAATTCTCAGCCCATTTGCGCAGCTGGGTAATTGTCTTAGAGATCTGTCCACTTAGAGGTGTGTTGTTGCAAGTGGTGCTTGAATTACATAAGAAGCCTGTCTGGTTTCCACTTCTATGTCCTTCACTTATGCCACACCATCAAATACACCAATATCTCTTATCTCCATATATTGAAGCAGGTTTACTTTGTCGGTCTTGTTGTGACCTTGTTGCCTTTTGTACTGGTCTAGTTGGTAGGAAAGGGACTGGTGCAGGATCCTTTGACATCTAAAACATTGATATAGTTAGTATTACAAGATATTTATTGACTGAAACTGATAAAACTCAACTTTAGAACACGGCTGTTTCTTCTTGCTTCTCGCACCGTTGTCCGTATGATACTAGCTGTGCTGAGACCTACTGCTAAGTTCGTAGCCGCGTTCTAACTTCGTATTCCCTAATAGTAACTGATGGGCGTTCAGATGTATGTTGGCCTAGCTATAGCCGCTTGTAGAGGGTGCGCATATTTGGTTACTCCCTCCAGGATACGTGGCGCCTGCTTGTGATTGGCTTTCAGTCGATCACTGCCTTCTACACTATCGTTCTTCCAAGTCTGGTGTGTGGCGCTGACTTTACGCCACAACATCCCTCTCCCCCGAAGCGCTGAACCGTTATCTTGTATGGAGCTCGACAACGGGGCAGGAGTCAGGCTCATGGACGTACTGATGGACCGGAGTCTGTAGCTTCAGAGGACGGCAGACTACCGGCCGGACCCTGCCATCCGGCCTGAGCTCACGAGGGATCGTCCTCTGGGGAAACCTCCAAAGAGCCTAGGCTCGAGATATGTGGCTGAAGTGTTGATGTAGACAGTGACGTCGACATCGGCATTGGATGCTGCATGGCATGCTGCTCGATGTCCATTGGAATGTCCAGGTGAGGCGGAGGCTGCGAGGGCTCTGTCTCCATAAAGTCGGGCCGTGGTGCAGTGTAGATCTGCTGCGGGGGTGACCGCCAAGGTCGCGCAGGTGGTGGAAGCCACACGGTCTGCGTGTGGCGTGAATCTGCCAAGAGAAACGCAGAAGGATCACAGGGTACATGACAAGGACGAATTTGGTTGTGGTGACTGCAAATGATACCATCGGTACCTGAAATTTCAAACATGTGCGCACCACAATGTCGGATCATCTCACCCCACTCCCACCGTCTGTGACTGCTGAAAACTCTGTAAAAGACTGGGTTATGTGGAGCGAAGCGATACTTGTGTGCCGGCAGCTGCTGTTGCTCCGGTGGCGCAGTGGGGGGAGCAGATGGAGCAGGGTGCGGTGGCGGCAGCCGTGTAGAAGCTCAGCCGCCTTGACCCTTCTTGTGGATGTGAGCGGTAGGAGGCGAGGAACAGTTGCAGAGCTGCCTCCCATGAGGGCTCCAAACGAAGTTTGGACATCTGCTGCTTAAATGTCCAGACGAAGTGTTCTACAGTGCCGTTTGAATGTGGGTGAAACGGTGCAGTGGTGAGATGCTTAATGCCATTGCATTCATAAATAGAGCGAAATTCTTGCAATGTGAACTGAGGGCCATTGTCAGAGACTATCAGTTCAGGGAGACCTTCCAGACAAAACATTGAAGACAATGCTCTAATCGTGTTAGTAGTAGTCGTAGAAGACATTAGCACTTAAAATGGGTAACCACTAAAAGCGTCAACCACAATTAACCACTTAGTGTTCCAGAATAGACCAGCATAGTCAATAAGCATCTTTTAACTGCTGAAATGCGCATTGGCATTCGTCTGTCCAAACAAAACGAATATTTTTACGGCGAAGCTGATGCAAAGGGGCTGCAATTTGTGCTGCGTTTGCAATAAACCTAATATAGTATGTTAACTATCCCAATACTGACTGTAATTCTTTCACATAGTTTGGTGCTGGTATGTCATAAATGGCAAGAAAATGTGATTACATTTGGTGCACACCTTGACTGCTTGTTACGTGTCCTAGATACTGCAGTTCCAGTTTGAAAAAGTCACACTTATCTAAGTGACACTTGAGGCTTGCGTCTGACAAAACCTGAAACAATTTCCTCAAATTTGCAATGTGTTCTTCCGGGGTACGGCCTGACATAACTATGTCATCCAAGTAGTTTGAGCAACAAGGCACCCGAGCAGTAAGCTGTTCCAAATATCTTTGAAAAATTGCGGGCGCGGAAGCACTGCCAAAAGGTAAACGCAAATATTTAAACAAGCCCAGATGAGTATTTACAACACAACTTTCTGTGATCCTTCATCAAGTGGCAGCTGAAGGTAGGCATTTATCAAATCTATTTTTGAGAAATATTTTCCTGCACCTAATCTGTCCAGTAAATCTTCTGGTCTCGGCAAGGGATAACTGTTTGTGGATTCACTGTAGCCTTGAAATCAACACAAATGTGAATGCTACCTGATGGCTTTGGCAACATAAAAATTGGACTCGCCCACTAGCTAGCTTGTATTGTTTCAATTGCACCATTTTCTTGCAATGTGCGAAGTTTTTGTGCTACTTTGTCTCATAAAGCGAGTGGTACAGCACGATCTTTGCAAAATTTTGGTTTGGCATTTTCCTTCAGAGTAATGTGTGCAGCAAAATCTTTAGCTTTTCCTAGTCCTGCAGAAAATAAATCTGGAAAGTCTTGCAACAACCTGTCTACACAGTCTTTAGCATCAAAATTGTTCACAGCTAAAACATTGTCTTGCACAGAAAAACCAAAAAGATCAAAATAATCTAAACCAAAAATATTCTCTCCTTTGTAAGATTTAAGCACTTGAAATGTCCCTTTGCGCATTTGTGAGCATTATACTGCAGGTAGTAAACACTGTCCTAGTACAGGAATTTCATTCCCATTTTATGCGGTGATTCTAATAGTTTATAAGTTTTGCAATTGAACAATGTAACTCATGCACCTGTGTCTAGTTGAAACTTTACAGAAATGTCATTCATACGCAAATTGACAGACATTTTTCTGGCCTGACATATAGCTTGTGCTACTTCTGTGTCCTTGATGTTACTATTGGCAACCACAGATTTGGAAAAAAACAGCATTTATTGAATAACTATTGTCTTGTCACCGCTTGGGCTGGGAGGGCAAATTTCTTTTCTTTTGCTGCAAGCAAACTGTTTGTATATGACATTTCTTGCCACATGCATAGCATTCTGCTGACTGGGTAGGACAGTTATGCCGTTTTTGCCACCTGAAACACTGTGAGCATGATTACTTCCTTATTTGGCAAGGTTCCGTGTCTAGCAATGTGTTTTACCCTTTGAGCGGGAAGGCAGAAGAACACGGCGTTTGACCTGGTCTCGCTGGCATGTGACGTTACACTACACAGTGGAATCGAATCTAAGTATCGTACTGTTCCAAAATCTGTTCTACTTGGTGGAACGACAGATCTGACATTTTTAGAATCTGTTCCCTAAACCTACCGTCAGAAATATTATAGACAACTCCATCACACAACATGACATCTGAATACAAAGCTCGACACGAACATTTAAATTTACACTTCCTAGTGAGACCTTGCAGATCTGTTATCTACTGCCTGTATGTTTGGTTCGGATTTTTCCTACATCTGAAGAACTGATACCTAACAGCCACTACATTGATTTGCTGTTCATAATATGCTGTGAGGGCTGCTATCACTGTATCCTAAGAAAGTTCTGAAGGTGGGGAGAGTTTTTTCACAAGACGGAACGTTGGGGGGGCCTACACACGAGAACAGAAAATGAAGTTTGACAGTACCTTGTATCCTGTGCACTGTGGCATAGGCTTCAAACTGTTGGATCCAGTCCGACCAGTCCTCTTCTTTTTCATTATATTGTCGGAATGGTGGAATGACTAGTGGCGGTGGCTGCTGCAGTGGAACTTGCATATTTTGAGACACAGGTGCAGCCAGAAGTTGTTGCACAGTGGATTGGCTCTGAACTGAAACATTTGCATTAGCTGCTGTGCATTGAGCACAGGAAGCTGTGGAGCAGTGGCAGTGGCAGTAGCAGGGTTAGTAGCATTGGACATTGTGCATTACTAATATAAACAAATAGTGCAAAAATATAGAAAGTTACTCGTAACCCTGCAATAGAATCAAAAGATTATTTACTGGATCCGCTGAGACCTGTAATAAAACAAAATTAATAGCACAGCGTACTTTCAGACTTTAATATTTTGTCACAATCTGGTTCTTCGTTGTCCTTGTCGCCATTTGTTGTGACCTCATTGCCTTTTGTTGTTTACACGTCCCGGTCTACTTATCAGGAAAGGTACTGGTGCAGGATCCTTTGACATCTAAAACATTGATGTAGTTAGTATTACAAGATATTTATTGACTGAAACTGATAATACTCAACTTTAGAACACATCTGTTTCTTCTTTCTTCTTGCTTCTCACACCGTCGTCTGTATGATACTAGCTGTGCTGAGACCTACTGCTAAGTTCGTAGCCGCGTTCTAACTTCATATTCCCGAATAGTAACTGACAGGCGTCCAGACGTATGTTGGCCTAGCTATAGCCGTTTGCAGAGAGTGCACATCTTTGGTTACTCCCTCCAGGATACGCAGTGCCTGCTTGTGATTGGCTTTTGGTCGATTGCTGCCTTCTCCATGATCGTTCTCTACGTCTGGTGTGTGGCACTGACTTTACGCCACAACAAGTCTCGTATGGATTATTGTTAGGTTGATTTGAGGAACTGCTAGTAGGTTTCCTCTCTCTAATCCTCGGCATCAACAACTTTCCTTTTGCAGGAAAAATATCTCAAAATCGAAACATATTGAGATTATTAATAACTCAGACACTTGTCTCATTTAAACTCGTACATTGTAAACATTTTAACTCATAAAAGTTCACATTAATTATACATTGGACATGTTATATCACATCATCTTAAATATGAGAACAAGTCTAGTCCCTCACGTATCAGAGGCAAATGTACCGTCTTTTTTATATAAAAATTCTAAAAGAGAATTTGAACTCATCTCCTAGCAGCTCCAAATGAAAAATTAGTGAGATGAATGGTGCATACTACAGTAATGAATCTTGGTTTCTGGCCGATCCTGCACTTCTCAAAAACGGTGTTTACAGCAAAACCTGCCCTAAAACATTTGCATCTGCTACAGTTGTCAGAATTGCAACTTATGATACAGTTCTTGTATTTAATGGTGGTAATGTCGGGAGGATGAAGGTATTACAAAGAAAGGGCTTCAAGGTAGGAAATTTTACTCAAGACATTCTGAAAGAAATGTGTGTCTGCAGCTGAAAAGTCAATTGAAGACCTGATAAAGGAAAGAAGACAGACAACAAGAAACCAGAAGAGAAGCGTTGAAGTGAAAGATGACCCAGAGTACAGATGTGGTGCCTTCTGAAGAAGTGTCATAAGGGAAAAAATTAGTTTGAACTTTAAATTGCATTCCCTGGAAAGTTAAAAAAACACAAAGTTTATGTATCTTTTCCTCAAATTCTACGAATGCCAGAATTACAAAATTTTGTACACACATTTCTGTAAACCTAATAAACGTTGTCTCAAGAGCAAATTTTGAAATTATGATATGGGGCAAAGTGCTTGGGATTTTGCATGAATTTAAAATTGTACTTGTGAAATTATAATTTAAAAAAAATATGAAAATTATCCTATTTGATCTATTCCAAAAACCTCATTAGAGAAGCTTACAACATGTAAAGAGATGAAACAGATATTTTTGTAGAAATCTCTTGAATACTTCCTGAGAAAAAGGAACATACTATATCTTTTGAAAATAAAACTTCAAATTTCATTTTTAAAAAAGTTGAATATATATAATCACAGGATTTCATATGTAAATGTGTTACTTTTATGTAAAGCATGGCCAAAATTTGGGTCAATTTAAATTCTCGATACCAACCGTTGGCTTTGACCAATGACATCATATCTTACTTCATTTTTGTAATTTTGTTTTAGTCAAATTGAAGTGTCTTTTTTATTAAATTGTAATGATTAGGGTACGTTCAGTAGTCTTGATACTCATTATTGAAATTTATGTTTATAGATGGATATCTTTGTATGTTTTATTCATGCTCGTGAAATATGAATTTTCATATTTCTGTGGGTTTTGTATAGTTTGATTCGTAGTGTATTCTTCATGTGTGTAATGTGATGTTTTTTTTTATGTACTTTAATATTCTGTGTGTATAATATTATTGGAATTCTAAACTGATGTTTATGTAACAATGTATCAAATTATGTACTGTGGGCATCCGTAGCTGTAGATTTGAGTCATAATGATGGAAACCACTTCAGCTGTATGGTATTCTTTTATTAACCAACTAGTTTTGTAACATCATCAGGGTTATCTGTATACAAAGAAGAGCAAATGCCAGTAACAATAGTGTTATGCTATTTTACATTTGGGCTATAGATAAGAAAACTGTAGGTGAAAGTGCTCACAAGTTATTTCATGTTTTTCTCTCTCATTGGACTAGACGACCCAACTTTCTCGGGTCCTATTCCATAAAATGATAAATAAATCAGATTGCCTGAGTTGAAACAATTTGGAAATGGTGAATAAGTGAAAATTAAGCATATATACCAGTGGCGTTGCGCTGAGGCCGACCGTCGTCAACTATGTGGTGCTCGTGACAGAGCTGGTAGGTATGTCACAAGTGCGCATGCATGAAAACCAAATTGAGCATGAGGCGGTTAGCGCTTTGAAACAAGTGTTGTAGCAGAGAAGGATGGACTATGTCTTTACAGATTACAAAAATTGTTCTTAACAATATAGTACATTTCATCACTATTTTAAATCGTCAACAAGAAGCCCCATATAAAATATAGATTTATTGAACACAAGTTTCAGTTTGGTAATAAAATGATACCACATGAATTATATCTTACATTACTCTATTAAATATTTATAATTTAAATAGTGCTTCAGTAGGCTCTCTTTGGGTATTTGACATGAAGACTGAATGCCTTATGTATTAAGGCAAATTTGCTAAGATGTGGTGATGGCACAGCTCAAGTTGTCCGTTGAGTGTGTGCATTGGAAGACGCTCCTTGCATCTTAATATTTCGATCTCTTCCAGAATATTAAGGTTTTGTCTCTTTCTTTTCCAGTGGAGTTTAAATTATTTTGTAACTTTGTAATGGAGTGCTCCTCTTCCAGTATGTGTTTGCTTAAGGCAGACTTGGAATTAGCAAGAATCGTGTTTTCTTTAAATCTTGTGCAAAAAGTTCTGCCTGTTTGTTCAATGTATCTCATGGGACAGATATCACACATTATACAGTAGATCCCACCAGTATTGTATTTATTATTTATAGAAGTTTCTTTGTGCCTATACTTCTTTCCTAGATTATATGGTATGAAGAAAGCTGGTTGTACATTTTTATTACGTAATTGTGACCCCACTTTTCCAAAAATTGACCAAAATATGGAAATTTATTATGAGAGATTAATTATTAGATTTCTCCTTCTGCTGCAATGTGTTCCCTGTGTCTTATCCTCAAATAGTGCAAAAAATCGACTGGAAGAAGTGTAAGTCAACAGCCAAAGAGGACTCTGAGTATCAAGAGTATTTTATTAACAAGATAAAAAAATATAAAAAATAGAAAACGGATGACTTACCAAAAGGACCGGCTCGTCGATAGGCACAAATAAAATCACACACCAACACACATACAAGCTTTCGCAAGCGTTGGTCGCTTCGTCAGGAAAAAGAGGAAGAAAGGAGAGGAGAGAGGGAAGGATATGGGTTTTAAGGAAGTGGAAAAGGAGTCGTTCCAATCCCAGGAGTGGAAGGACTTACCTTAGGGTAAAAAAAGGAAGGTAAACAAATACACACACACTCGCACATATCCAAACGCAAACACACCTAGACAGACATTTGTAAAAAGCAAAGAAGTTGGACAGAGATTCCACTTGAGGCAGAGGCTCTGTCCACAGAACCAAGGCAAAGATGCTAAAGATGGTGGGCAGGAATTTGAATTTAGCGGAGGTTGAGAGCAGGTGGGCAAGGGGAGGAGAGAATAAGCTGAAGGGCAAGTTCCCATCTCCGGAGTTCTGAAAGGTTGGTGTCAGTGGAAAGTATCCAGATAACCCGGACGGTGTAACACTGCGCCAAGATGTGCTGGCCGTGCACCAAGGCATGTTTAGCCACAGGGTGATCTTCATTACCAACAAACACTGTCTGCCTGTGACCGTTCATGCGAATGGACAGTTTGTTGCTGGTCATTCCCACATAGAACACTTCACAGTGCAGGCATGTCAATTGGTAAATCACGTGGGTGCTATCGCAAGTGGCTCTGCCCTTGATCGTGTACACCTTCCGTGTTACTGGACTGGAGTAAGTGGTGGTGGAAGGGTGCATAGGGCAGGTTTTACAATGAGGGCGGTTTCATGGGTAGGAGCCAGAGGGTAAGGAAGGTGGTTTGGGGATTTCATAGGGATGGACTAGGAGGTTACGAAGGTTAGGTGGGCGGTGGAAAGACACTCTTGGTGGAGTGGGAAGAATGTCATTAAGGATGGATCTCATTTCGGGGCAGGATTTAAGGGAGTCGTATCCCTGCTGGAGAGCCACATTCAGAGTCCACTCCAGTCTCGGAAAGTATCCGGTGACAAAAGGGGCACTTCTGGGGTTATTTGGTGGGAAGGGAACGTTTGATGTCATTAAGGATGTCATTATGACAGCTGCCATCCATTCCACATCAACAATTAACAAGATATACATATTTGATCTTCATAGCAGACCTCTCTCAGGGAATTCTAAGAGTCCCAATCTTCCATACGGTCTGAGAGAGGACACTATAAAACCAGCATACCAAATCCACTACTGGCGTGCTGGGCCTACCGTAGCTTCACCAGAGCCTCATCAGCTGCCACTTTGCAGGGTTCCCATGGGGCTTTCACAGCTACTGTAGTGGTCCCAGGGCACACAAAGTCCCCACTGAACTTCACTGCCACAGACGGTCTTCTACTTCATGGTGTTGCCTGTCTCCCACCTCTTGGAGGAAGGACTGGAAATGAGGGAGACACATTTTACTACTATATGACTGAAATAATATTTCTATTAATATTGCTATTTTCCTTGTATGTCTAACCTCACTAATGACAATTTCATTTTCCAGCTGCTGTCCTGTGTGTGTGTTGTGTCAGCTCATGAACGGGAACTGAAGGCTGAAGAAGCAAATGTAAAAGCAGAGTTAGCAACAATCTCAATGACTGATGAATTTGCAAAATATGCTCGGATGCAACGTAGACTCAATAAAGTTCAGGATGAATTGAAATCCTTAGGTAAGTATTCAATAAATAAGGAGTATTTGTCTGTTCACTATGTGTTGATTAGAAAAATGGATTACACAGACTCCTATCATGTGTTGAGTTGTTTTGATTTTTTATGGTACCTGCCAGTGCTTGACCTAGTACTAACCAGTATAGCAGTTTCGGCTAAACTGCAGAGTCTGTTGCCCACGTGCTGTAAATGTTGGCAATATGTATACACCACAGCAGTCAACCATAGAGCAGGTAGCATGTTTGATTTATTTTATTATCTGTACAAAACAGTGATCATTTTAAGTGAAAGTTAGGTTACGTATAGGTTAAGCAAGAAGTTTTTTCTTCCTAGTATGTGAGGGCTCATAGCGACTGAATCTCCGATTCAGAGACACTCAGATTATTGCTTTCCCATAATTGCTCGTGGCAAAGTTGCCAACATACGCACCATGCTAATAACACGGGCAACAGACTCTGCAGTTTTACCACAATTTCCTAGTGTCAGGAGGAATTTTTTTCTGACTGTAGTGTGTTTAAAATTTAGTACCACCTTCCACAGTTCTGTTTGGAGTGAGTGGAAGCAAGTATAGTTGGTCAGTGAGTGCCGAGTGCATTTGCAAAGAAAGTTAACACAATGCCTCCCTCGCAGTTAGGCGATGATAAAGAAATAACGATACTGAGTAGTGGCATCAGTGAAGCTTTTGTACATACGACTGTAGTGTAAGTGGAGTAACCCAAGGGAGGAATCATTATTAGTCTCTTCCCTGAACCTGGACTCATAATTGCTAATAGAATGAACTGAATTGACCATCTCTTCAATCTGTTTTTCCAGCAATCCTACATCTACACCTGAATTTACATAGGTACATTGTAATCCACCATACAGCAATGCTGTTTTGAAAAACTATGGAATTGTTTTTCTTACTCATCAGCATCACCTTAGATGTTTTACATTTAGAGCTAGCTGCCTTTCCTCACACCAACTAGATATTTAGTCAGTGTTATCTTGCATCCTACTACTGTCACATGATGACATCTTCCTGTGTATTACAAATCAATCAGCAAACAGCTGCATGTTGTTACTGTGTGTCAGTCAGTTTATTTATGTAAAAACAAAGTAATAGCAATTGTGTCACACTTTCCTGGGGGTACTCCTGATGAACATTTGCTTTCAAGGTTGTATTGTGACATATCTCTTGTGGTGTGACCAATAATTTTAAGAGTGGAGAAGAGGCATTTATAAATCTCCAACATAACTTTTACAAAAAGCCGACCTGGCTCCAACTCTGCAATATGCCACTCAAATACCACTCGTATATGCTTCTATTTAACACGGTCGCCTTTGGATTCTTGATTGGATGGTTTGAGGAACCCGCTAGTCGGTTTCCTCAATCCACTCAAGTGCATAGGACCTCATATCTTCTTGCAGGGACGATATCACCTTGAAAAAAAAAAACACTACGTACTGAGACTACTATAGATTCAACACTTTTTTTTTTTCATTTTAAGACATATATTAAAACTTTAGATCATTTATACAATGAAGAATGAATAACTACATTTGAGTAATTATAGTTTATAATTAGATACCGTCTGACTTCTACAATATCTCACTTAACGATAATAAAACAAACAAAAAATTCGAAAATAGATTACATCATTTCTTTTGAAATGTCTGTGCAGCAGCTTAATTATTCTTAGGCTGCACACTGTTATTCACTGTGCGTCGCTTCCAAAGCCAGCACTTATGTTCTTCGTTTAACATTTTCTTGCACCCTGCAAACAATATTATGGGCGCACAGTTTTCTGTTTCGTTAATAAATGGCTAATAGCAACTATCTTCTGTCAGGAATCTATAACTTATGTAACGGCCTTTTTATCGTTACATTACAAGGTCAACACTGGGTTCTGTTACTTAAGAAATCTTTGAGCCACCTACATATCTGCAGACCTATTCCTATACTTATACTTTCATTATCAGTCTGCTGTGGGGCACTTTGTTAAATACCTTTCAGCAGTCAGGAATATGCAGATTGCCTGTTGCCCTTTATCCATGGCTTGCAAGATTTATTGTGGGAAAAGAGCAGGCTGAGTTTCACAAGAACAATGTCTTTGAAGCTGCACTAATGAATGAACAGAAGCTTTTCTGTCTTAATGAAATTTATTATATTTGAACTGAGACTTAATTTAAGAATTCTGCAGCCAATTGTTAATGATATAGGACTGAAATGATGCAGGTCTGTTCTTTTTCTGTTCTCATAAAGAGGAGTCACCTGCACTTTCTTCCAGTTGCTTGGGATTTTCCACAGGGTCACAGTTTCACCATAAATGTTTGTTTGTGTGTGTGTGTGTGTGTGTGTGTGTGTGTGTGTGTGTGTGTTCTATTTATTTGTTCTACTATCACACCTATGCTCCTTCGCCTGGTGAGTAATATTCATCTATTTTTTATATATAATTTTTCCTGCTAGGAATTTCTCCTCTATAATATTCGTATATATATAAATGCACACACACCAAGGCAGACATATGCAAAATGCAAAGAGGTTGGACATAGATGCCAGTCGAGGCAGAGGCTCTGTCCATAGATTAGAGGCAAAGATGTAGAATATTGGGCGGGAATTTCAAACTAACAAAGGTTGAGACCTGGTGGGCAACGGGAAGAGAGAATATGTTGAAGGGAAAGTTCCCCATCTTCGGAGTTCTGAAAGGTTGGTGTCAGTGGGAAGTATTCATATAACCTGGATGGTGTAACACTGTGTGAAATGTGCTGGGCGTGCACCAAAGCATGCTTATCCACAGGGTGATCCTCATTACCAACAAACACTGTCTGCCTGTATCCGTTCATGTGAATGGACAATTTGTTGCTGGTCATTCCCACATAGAATGCTTCACAGTACAGGCATGTCAGTTGGTAAATCATGTGGGTGCTTCCAGAATGAAACTTTCACTCTGCAGCGGAGTGTGCGCTGATATGAAACTTCCTGGCAGATTAAAATTGTATGCCGGTTCCG
This sequence comes from Locusta migratoria, assembly GCA_026315105.1. Classification (NCBI taxonomy): domain Eukaryota; kingdom Metazoa; phylum Arthropoda; class Insecta; order Orthoptera; family Acrididae; genus Locusta; species Locusta migratoria. Next base: position 196,305,063 of record CM048751.1, read on the forward strand.
GCACACAATATTAATCTGCCAGGAAGTCTCATGTGGGTGCTGTTTCAAGTGACTCTGCTCTTAATTTTGTACACCTTCCGGGTTCAGGGACTAAAATAAGTGGTGGTGGGAGGATGCATAGGGCAGGTTTTACACCAGGGGCGGTTATATGGGTAAGAGCCAGATGCTAGGGAAGGTGGTTTTGGTATTTCATAGGGATGGACTAGGAGGTTACGGAGGTTAGGTGGGCGGTGGAAAGACACTCTCGGTGAAGTACGAAAGATGTCATGAAGGCTGGATCTCATTTCAGGACAGGCTTTAAGGAAGTCATATCCCTGCTGGAGAGCCACATTTAGAGTCCGCTTCAGTCCCGGAAAGTATCCAGTGACAAGAGGGGCACTTTCAGTGTCCTTCTGTGAGAGGTTCTGGGTATGACAGGAAAGGGGAAGTGGCCGTGGCTATTTGCTTCTGTACCGGATCAGGAGGTTAGTTGCGGGATGTGAAGGCTGTCATCATGTTATTGGTGTATTGGTTCAGGTATTCAGGACTGGAGCGGACTCATTTGCCATGAAGCTGTAGGGAAGGGACTGTTTGATATGGAATGGATGGCAGCTGTCATAATAGAGGTACTGTTGTTTGTTGGTGGGCTTAATGTGGACGGATGTGTGGAGCTGACCATTAGATAGATGGAGGTCAACATCAAGGAAAGTGGCATGGGATTTGGAATAGGACCAGGTGAATCTGGTGGAACCAAAGGAATTGAGGTTGGAGAGGAAATTCTGGAGTTCTTCTTCACTGTGAGTCCAGATCATGAAGACATCGTCAATAAATCTATACCAAACTTTGGGTTGACAGGCTTGGGTATCCAAGAAGGGTTCCTCTGAGCATCCCATAATTAAATTGGCATATGAGGTGGCCATCCTGGTTCCCATGGCTGTTCCCTTTAGTTGTTGGTGTGTCTGGCCCTCAAAAGTGAAGAAGTTGTGGGTTAGGATGACGCTGGCTAGGGTAGTAAGGAAAGAGGTTTTAGGTAGGGTTGCAGGTGGTCGGCGTGAAAGGAAATACTCCATCACAGTGACACCCTGGGCATGCAGGATATTTGTGTATAGGGAAGTGGCATCAATGGTTACAAGGACAATTTCCGGAAGTAACAGGCTGGGTAAGGATTTCAGGTGAAGGTGTACACCGGAAGGTGTACATAATTAAGGGCAGAGCCAATTGCGATAGCACCCACGTGATTTACCAACTGACATGCCTGCACTATGAAGCGTTCTATGTGGGAATGACCAGCAACAAACTGTCCATTCCCATGAATGGACATAGATAGACAGTGTTTGTTGGTAATGAAGATCACCCTGTGGCTAAACATGTCATGGTGCACGGCCAGCTCATCTTGGCATAGTGTTATACCATCCGGGTTATCTGGATACTTCCCATCGACACCAATCTTTCAGAACTCCAGAGATGGGAACTTGCCCTTCAGCATATTCTCTCCTCCCGTTGCCCACCTGGTCTCAACCTCAGCTCAATTCAAATTCCCACCCACCGTTGTTTAACATCTTTGCCTCGGTTCTCTGGACAGAACCTCTGCCTCAACTGTTATCTGTCCAACCTCTTTGCTATCTATAAATGTCTACCTTGTGTTTGCGTGTGCATGTGTGTGGGTGTGTGTGCACTTGTTTACCTTACCTTTTTTCCCCTTAAGGTAAGTCCATCCACTCCTGGGATTGGAATGCTCCTTTTCTACTTCCTTAAAACCCGTATCCTTCCCTTTCTCCCCTCCTTCCTTCCTCTTTTCCTGAAGAAGTGACCAATGGTTGTGAAAGCTTGAATGCTTGTGTGTGTTTTTATTTTTTTTTTTTTTTATTTTTTTTATTTTTCCTATCCGCGAGCCTGTGCTTTGGGTATGTCAAACAATCTTTATTTTTATAATATAGTGAGGACAGTTTACAACTCACCGCAAAGACGTGGCGACGAGCTGCGACAGGCACATACAAAAGACAAACACATACAACACATTCAGCTATCGGCCATGGCCTTCTTCAGAAAATAGAACACTCACGCAATCACACAGGCACACAACACAGTCATACAACCATCACCTCAGACTGCCCAGTCTGCAGTCGGAGGTGATGGTTGTATGACTGTGTTGTGTGTCTGTGTGATTGCATGAGTGTTCTATTTTCTGAAGAAGGCTATGGCCGATAGCTGAATGTGTTGTATGTGTTTGTCTTTTGTATGTGCCTGTCGCAGCTCGTCACCACGTCTTTGCGGTGAGTTGTAAACTGTCCTCACTATATTATTAATTCCAACCTGAACTTTCCATTATTAAATCTTTATTTTTATACATATTTTTCCCTCTAGGAAAGTCTCATATATATAAATGTGACTTAAGCAATCTGTAACTAGAAAATTAATTAATTCAACAGTCTAGTATCACAATATTTTAACTTAAAATGACCGGTTTTGGCAAAATGTTTTTGCCATCATCAGATACAGTCAACCATTTGGTCTTTGCTGATAGTTTATATCTGAAGATGGCAAAAGGTTATGGCCGAAACCAATCATTTTAAGTAAAAATATTGCAATCCTAGACTGTTGAATTTAATATCTTGTTGGCGTTGTTGTGGTTTTCACTCTGGAGACTGGTATGATGCAGCACTCCACCCTACACTATACTGAGCAAACCTCTTCATCTCCTCATAAGAATGGCAACGCACATTTCGTCTATTGGTCTCTCTTTGTGATTTTTACCCCACGCACTTTGCTTGAATGCTAAATTCACAATTCTTTGATGTCTACAAATGCATACTACCAATCGATCCCTTCTTTTAGACAAGGTATGCCAGAAATTGCTTTTCTCCCCAATTCTGTTCAGTACCACCTCATTAGTTACCCGATCTACCCACTTAATCTACAGCATTTTTCTGCAGCACCACATTTGAAAAGCTTCTATCCCCTTCCTGTCTGAACAATTTGTCATCCATGCTTCACTCCTGTACAAGGTAATACTCCACACAAAACCCATCAGAAAAGATTTCCTTTACGTAAATTAATATTCAATGTTGGCAAATTTTTCTTTTTTCAAAAAATGCTTATTTTCCCATTGCCATTCTCCATGTTATATCCTTTGTAGTACAACCATTATGTGTTATTTTAGTGCCCAAGTAACAAAACTATTTTAACAACTTTATTGTTTCGTTTCCTAATCTAATTCCTTCAGCACTGCATTCAATTACCCTTGTTTTGCTCTTGTTAATGTTCATCTTATACACTCCTTTGAACGCACTGTCCATTCCATTCGGTAACTTTTCCAGACCTTTGCTTTTTGGCAAACTTACAATGTCACCAGCATAATGCAATCTTTTTATTTCTTCACTCCCTTCCCAATTTCTGTATTGCTTTTATGCTCTTAGACTCTTATAGTTACTGTCTGGTTTTTGTACATGTTGTATATAACTTTTCGTTCCATATATTTTACCTCTGCTACCTTCATAATTTAAGAGTGTATTCCGCTCAACTTTGTCAAAAGATCTATCTTCTAAGGTAAGTCATCTGGTGAGTATTACCTCCCATGTTTCTACATTTCTGCTAAATTCCCGAGGTCAGATTTTCTATTCTTCTGTAAATAATTTGTATTAAAATGATGGTTCGGTAATTTTCACACCTGTGTGTCTACTTTCTTTGGAATGGGGATTATTACATTTTTCTTGTAGTCTGAGGGTATTTTGCATGTCTCATAAATCTTGAACACTAGGTGAAATGGTTTTGTCATGGCTCAGTAGGGAATGTCATCTACTCCAGGGGCCTTGTTTCGACTTAGGTCTTTCAGTGCTCTGTCAAATTCATCTCTCAGTATAGTATCTCCTATTTCATCTTCATCTACTTCTTCCCTTCCTACAATATTGTCTCGTCCTTTATAGAGCCCCTCTATGTACTCTTTCCAACGTTTAGCTTTCTCTTCTTTGCTGAGAAATGGTTTTCCATCTGAGTTCTTGATATTCATAGAGCTGTTTTTCGAATGTCCAAATGTCTCTTTCATTTCCCTGTAGTTTTCCTGTACTCTGTTTTCCCTAGTTATACATTCTTCTACTGACTTGCCTTAGCCTTCTAGCCACTCCTGATTAGCCATTTTTTACTTTCTGATAATATTATTTCTCAATCATCTGTACTTCATTATACCTGTTTCATGTAATGCATTTTTATACCTTCTTCTTTCACCAGTGATCAATATCTTACCAGCTGAAAAATAAAAAGTAGGTCCACTTCATTAGGAAAGTTTCGTAATGTGGAGAAGTTATGTAAAAAGTCATCACAAACAATAAACCAGTGTGGCTAATAATGTACTCAGGACAATATTAGAATAACAAGGTCATACCATTCCTGAATAATTAGATTAGATTAGCTGTTTATTCCATAGATCTTTATTGAGGGGATCGTCTTGGATGTGGATGTGATACATATAATTTGTTTTCCTTTTAGAACTTGAAGTAATAATACTAATAGTATGTATACATGCAATACATAATTTGGTTCTACTCAAAAATTCATTACTGAAGTAGGAGTTGGCCACTAGTAAATCTTTCAGAACCCTTGTAAACTGATCTTTATTTGTAGCTATTTTTTTTTTTATTGTAGCTATTCCCGAGTAGTGGACCCCTTTTTGAACTAAAGTAAGTGCTTCTAAGTTCTTGTGCAGATAGTTTTTGTTCCTGGTATTGAATGTATGAAATAAGCTGTTTGTTGCAAAAAGGGATATATTATTTATCACAAATTTCATTAATGAGTAAATATAATGAGCAGTAGTTAGTGTACCCAGTTGTTTGAAGAGGCTTCTACAGGATATCCATGAATTTTACACTGATAATAACACATATTGCCGCGAGAGACCATGAACACCAACTGCCGGCGTGGCGCAGGGGATAGCGTCACGGATTGCGGAGCAGAAGGTCGCCGGTTCAATCCCGCTCACCGGCAAAAATTTATTTCTTTGTAATTTACAATTCCAGAAGGTTCTACATCTTTCTTATGTTCACTTGTAAATTCTACTTGTTTCTTATGTTAACTGTTCTTCTAATTTCTGGTAAATTCTGTCTGTGTATAAATAGCAGAGCACTCTGCCCTAGAGGCAGTCAGTGCTGCGTGTATGTTGAGTTCGTAATAAACGTGCTTTCAGTGTAGGTTCTGTGTTTAGTTGTCTTCGAAGTCAAGCCTGCTTCCATTGCAACGCGACAATATTACATGCTTTTTGACTCTGAAAATTTTTGCATGTTTTGAAGAGTTACCCCAAAATATTATACCATATGCCATTATGGAATGAAAGTAAGCAAAGTATACAAACATTTGTATTTTTATATTACCTACGTCTGCTAACACTTGAATTACAAATACAGATGTGTCAAGGTGTTTCTGCCCAACATAATTTATTATCATGTTGTTGTTATGGTCTTCAGTCCGGAGACTGCTTTGATGCAGCTCTCCACCCTACTCTATCCTGAGCAAGCCTTTTCATCTCCTCATAAGAACGACAACCCACATCCACTTGAATCTGCTTACTATATGTGTCTCTTGGTCTCCCTCTGCGATTTTTACCCCACACACTTCCCTCCAATGCTAAATTGATGTTTCCTCGACATCTAAGAATGTGTCCTACCAAGCGATCCCTTCTTTTAGTCAGGGTATGCCAAAAATTCCTTTTCTCGCCAAGTCTGTTAAGTATCTCTTCATTAGTTATGCGATCTACCCACCTAATCTTCAGCATTCTTCTGTAGGACCACATTTCAAAAGCCTCTATCCTCTTCCTGTCCGCACTGCTTATTGTCCATGTTTCACTTCTGTACAAGGCAACACTCCACACAAATGCTTTCAGAAAAGACTTCCTTACACTTAAATTAATATTCGATGTTAGCAAATTTCTCTTTTTCAAAAATGCTTTTCTTCCCGTTGCCATTCTGTGTTTTATATCCTCTGTACTGCGACCATCGCATGTTATTTTACTACCCAAGTAACAAAACTCATATACCGCCTTCATTGTTTCGTTACCTAATCTAATTCCTCCAGCATCACCTGATTTTCTAAGACTGCACTCCATTATTTTTGTTTTGATCTTGTTAATGTTCATTTTATACACTGTCTTCAACACACTGTCCATTCCATTCAACTGCTCTTCCAGGTCCTTTGGTGTCTCTGACAGAATTACAATGTCATCAGCAAACTTTAATGTTTTTATTTCTTCCCCCTGAACTTTAATCCCTGTTCCAAATTTTTCCTTGCTTTCCTTCACCGCCTGCTCGATGTACAAATTGAATAGCATCGGAGAAAGGCTACAACCCTGTCTTACTCCCTTCCTGACTGATGCTTCCCTTTCATACCTTTCGAGTCTAATAACTGCGGTCTGGCTTTTGTACAAGTTGTAAATAACTCTCCTTTCCCTGTATTTTACCCCTGCTGACTTCAGAATTTGAAAGAGTGTATTCCAGTCAACATTGTCAAAAGCTTTCTCCAAATCTACAAAAGCTAAAAATGTAGGTTTGCCTTTCCTTAATCTATCTTCTAAGATAAGACGTAAAGTGAGTATTGCCTCCTGGCTTCCTACATTCTCCCTGAATCCAAACTGATCTTCCCTGATGTCAGCTTCTACCAGCTTTTCCATTCTCCTGTAGATAATTCGTGTTAAAATTGTGCAACCATGACCTATCAAACTGGTGGTTCTGTAATTTTCACACCTGCCTGTGCCTGATTCCTTTGGAATGGAGATTATTACATTTTTTTAAAAGTCTAAGGGTATTTCGCCTGTCTCATACACCCTACACACCAGTTCAAATAGTTTTGTCATGGCTGGCTCTCCCAGAGACTTTAGCAGCTCTGAGGGTATGTCATCTACTCCTGGGGCCTTGTTCCAACCTAGGTCTTTCAGGGCACTGTCAAATTCATCTCTCAGTATAGTATCTCCTATTTCATCTTGATCTACTTCGTCTTCCCTTCCTACAACATCGTCTCTAAGTTCATTTCCTTTGTAGAGCTGCTCTATGTACTCTTTCCACCTTTCAGCTTTCCCTTCTTTGTTGAGAACTGGTTTCCCATCTGAGTTCTTGATATTCGTAGAGTAGCTTTTCTTGTCCCCAAATGTCTCTTTTTATTTTCCTGTAGGCGGTATCTACTTTTCCCCTTCTTATACATTCTTTTACAGATTTGCATTTGGCTTCTAGCCACTCCTGCTTAACCATTTTCACTTCCTGTCAATCTCATTTCTTAGTCGTCTGTACTCCATTTTGTCTGTTTCATTTACTGCATTTTTATATTTTCTCCTTTCATCAATTAAATTTAGCATTTCCTGTGATATCCAAGGATTTTTTGTAGGTCTTGCCTTTCTACCTATTTTGTCCTCGGCTGCCTTCACTATTTCATCTCTCAATGCTACCCATTCCTCTTCTACTGTTTTATTCCCCCCTGTTTCTGTCAATTGTTGCTTAAATCTCCCTCTGAATATCTCCAGAACTTCACGTTCTTTCAATTTATCTAAGTCCCATCTCATTATTTTCCTACCTTTCTGCAGTTTTTTCAGTTTCAGCCTACAGTTCATGACTAACAAGTTACGGTCAGAGTCTATTTCTGCCCCTGGTTATGTCTTACAGTTTATCACCTGGTTCCGGAATCTATGTTTTACCATTATAAAATCTATCTGATACCTTCCGGTGTCTCCTGGTCTCTTCCACGTATACAACCTTCTTTTGTTATTCTTATACCACGTGTTTGTTACGTGTTCCGTGCAAAATTCTACCAGGCGATTTCCTCTTTCATTCCTTCTGCCCAGTCCATATTCACCTACTATCTTTCCTTCTCTTCCTTTTCCTATTACCAAATTCCAGTCTCCCATCACAATTAAGTTTTCCTCTCCCTTAACTGTCTGAATAATTTCCTTTAGCTCCTTATATAGTTCTTCGATCTCCTCATCATTGGCAGAGGTAGTTGGCATATAAACCTGTACTTCTGTTGTCGGTGTTGGCTTCATATCTATCTTGACAATGATAATGCAATCACTGTGCTGCTCAAAGTAGTTTACCCGCATTCCTATCTTATTCATTATCAGTCCTACTCCTGTGATATCCCCAACTGATTTTGTATTTATAATCCTGTACTCACCTGACCAGAAATCCTGTTCATCCTGCCACCGAACCTCACTAATCCCCACTATATATAACTTCAACCTATGCATTTCCCTTTTTAAATTTTCTAATTTTCCTACTCGATTAAGGGATCTAACATTCCACACTCTGATCCATAGAATGCCAGTATTGTCTTTCCTGATGACAACATTCTCCTGAGTAGTCCCCGCCCGGAGATCCGAATGGGGGACTATTTTACCTCCGGAATATTTTACCTGAGAGGATGCCATCATCATATTTTCATACAGTAGAGTTGCATGTCCTCGGGAAAAGAAACGGCTGTAGTTTCCCCTTGTTTTCAGCCGTTCACAGTAACTGCATGGCAAAGCCACATTAGCTGATGTTACAAGGCCAGCTCAATGAATCATCCAGACTGTTGCCCCTGTAACTACTGAAAAGGCTGCTGCCCCTCTTCAGGAACCACACGTTTGTCTGGCCTCTCCACAGATACCCCTCCGCTGTGGTTGCACCTAAGGTACGGCTATCTGCATCGTTGAGGCACGCAAGCTACCCTACCTCGGCAATGTCTGTGTTTCATGGGGTGGTATCATGTTGTAATCCCAGGAATTTAATACTGTCAACCTCTTCTGTCTGCTCTTCTTCATGCTTTATGCATATGCTGGTGGAAATCTCTTACATGATCTGAACTGTGTTAGTGAGTCTTTTCAAAGTTTAATGTCAATGAGTTGGCTTTAAAACATTTATTAATGTCCATGATAATATCATTAGCAGACCTTTCTAGAATTGTGCTCATGTTATTTAGTGCAATACTTGTATCATCGGAGAGGGGTTTGCCCCTGACATGATAGAATTCTAATTTACTTAAAAGGATGGTGTGGTTCATACACTCAAATGCATTTGAAAAATCACAGAAAATACCTGCTGCTTGTAATTTATCATCTAATGAATTAAGTACATTCTCACTTGAGGTGTAAATAGTCTTCTGTATATCAGACACGGTCATAAATTCAAACTGTGTTCTGGTCAATATGAAGACTACACAGAAAAAGGGTTTGCACAAAAATGAGTTATTGGTATCATTATGAAGTTCATCGGGTACTCTTTCAGTTGGATGAACTTAAATGGGGATCCTACTGGAATTGAAGCATTGTGCCAGCTGCATGATACACTGGTAGCGACTGCTGCAGCCTTACACAGTGGTGCCAACACAACAGCTATGTAACAGTGACAGTCTTAGTGAATAAATGGAAGTGCAGTGCAGTTGAGGAGTGCTCATGGTATATTTCAATATGGTGCCTGGTGAGAGTTCTGGCACTGCCACCGCCATGCACACCACTGCCGAGATAGGAGTGAGTCCTGACAAATGTTATAAGACATGGAGCCTAACTGGGCTCTGCTTCTGCTGTCTGTATGTCTGTAATTCTCATTCAGTATCATTCTCTTGCGATATTTATAATACATATTTGTGACAGCATCAGTCTAGCCTGTTCTTTGTTATATGTATGCAGTGAAAGTGTATTGGTCTACTCAACACTCAGGAAGATCTTTTGCTGAGGTATGACAATGGTAGTTATATGCTTTGCACATGTTAGTTATATGCTTTGCACATCTACGCATGAATCTGTAGTAAATTTGCCTGTCCTTATATGCTGCTTCATTTATGAACCAAGAAATCAATTGTCTTTGCTTCCTCAACATTTTCCAAATATTATTATTAATCCACAGTGTGTCTTTTCTATCCTTAATCCACTTAAATTATTCCAGCACTTTATTTACAATGCATTTAAATTTTATTCTTCGTCCATAGTACCAGAACTGAATGACGTCCATTCATTCTCTATGTGGGATGCTAACAACTGCATATTAGGTCCTTTTAGCAAAAACACTCTTGTAGCCTTCTTGACAAATTTATTAACTTTGGTAACCATGGTTGCTATGATGACAACATGATCACTAACACTTGTTTCCACACTGACATAATTGATAGGGCCATACATGTTTGTAGCTAAAGGTCTAAAATAGCTGCTAAAGACAGTTTTCGAAAAACGTATTCAATAGTTCACAGGACTGCTTGTCTGTACCACCTGCAGTGTTAAATATGGCTTTGCATCTCATCAACATACTGTAACCAATGTACACTTGTTAGGTTAAAGTCAACCTCAACTTATAGTGAATGTCCAGGTAACTTTGCACCAGTAAGCATAGACTTTCTTTGAATATGACAGTTGAACCAGTCGGCCCAACCATTAACTTAATTTCTCCTAAACCTGTTACTTGCCTCCAGATAAATTTGCAGTCACTCTGGACTTTGACGTCCGCAGGGCCAATATTTTTGTTGAACTTGCCCCTCTTCAGTTGTGCCTGATCTGTCTTTGACATGAATTCCATGCTTCACAGCTTCATTCATCATGATTCAGCAGCTATTTGTCTTGAGGATGATCTGTGTACAATGATTTCCTGCAATGATTTATGACCCATGTCTCCTCAACTATCTTTGACTGACTGACAACTTGAGACTAGCCTTGTAGGTTAGCATGTACTATGTCTTCTTTTGTCACCATTTCAACCTCATTGAGCATAATCTTGATTTTATTTGTCACAGTCCCTTTCATATGGGCTCATAAATTCTGAATCAGATTTCAAGGGATGTGATATGGAGGAAGTCTGATTACACTAAGTGGCGTGTACTTTTGGGTTGTACAGTGTTAAAAGTTGCATTAGCTGTGCCTTATCATGGCAGATTCAACATGATGCAATGGAACATTTTTTGTGCCCAGAGAAAAAATATTTGCTTTCCTCCATTGCATTGTCAGTTACATCCATGACATCTGAATAATTTAGTTCACTGCCCAATACTGTTGTCAAATTTGGTAGAATATTTTGTAGCAATACATAAGAAAACCACACCATGAAAACTTAAGACATTCATTTCCTTATAATCCATCCCAGGATCCCTCAAATTCTTTTGTGGCCAAGTGCATTCAGACATGATGCACTACTTGAGAAGGGTGGCAGGTGCATGGGCTAACATATACTGCACAAATTTTGGAGCCATTTGAGATTGGAGCATGATCAATGTTATGTGAGTTCAGAGTGGCCAAAGTGTTGCCAAAGGGGAGGAGTTGTTAGGAAAGAAGCTTAGTGATACCAGAAGGGTTATGGGTTTGAATAATGTGTTACAAGGATAACTCCCATCTTTGCAGTTCAGAAAAGCTGATGATGGAGGGAAGGGTCCAGATCACCAATTATGTTCAGCTGCAAGTTGATGGTGTAGGATTTGCATGTCACAGGACTAGAGTAGGTTGTTCTGGGTGTGTGGATTGGACAGGTGTTGCACCTCAAAATATAATCCTTTGACAAGGGGATGGGATTGAGAGTAGCTTAGGAATGGACTAGGATAATTTTGCGGTTGTATGTGCAAAGAAACATGAGAAGAATTTGGGGTAGCAAGTAAGTCTTTCAGTCCAGATTGTATACCAATTAATTTCCTTTCAGAATATACTGAGGAAATATCTCCGTATCTATCATATACAACTGCTTGCTCAATGATAAATTTGTACCCAAAGAATTAAAAACTGCACACATCATTCCAGTATTTAAGAAAGGTAATAGGAGTGATATGCAAAATTACAGGCCCATATCACTGAGCTTGAATTGCAACAGGATTTTGAAACAATTATTTTTTTCAAATATTGTGACTACCTTGAAGAGAATGATCTAGTTACCCATAGACAACCTGGATTCAGAAAGTACCATTCTTGTGAATCACAGCTAGCTCTTTAATCACATGAAGTGATGAATGCTGTAGACAAGGGATCCCAAATTGATTCCTTATTTTTAGATTTTCGAAAGGCTTTTGACACTGTACCTCACAAGCAGCTTCTAATCAATCTGACCCACATTTGCATGCATGCATGGTTTTGCTTCCCTCCCCTTCCCACTACATTCCTAAGCTGCATCACTTTCCACCCCTCTAGTACTTACATGCTCCATAAGGCCTTCTCCTTGCAACTATTTTGTCTCTCCTACCCTCCTGTTCCATCACCACAGAGCATTACTCAGAATGCAACAGCCAGAAATGATGGTTGTTCGTCTGTGAAGTACACCTGTGTGACTGCATGAAGAAGAATTTGTATCTCTTTCTGAAGAAGGCTGTAGCCAAAAGTTTTAAGCTATGTGTGTATGCAAGTGTATATATTTGCTGTGAGTTACAAACTATTCTCATTATATTGTTAGATATTAATGAGTGCATAGCTTATATGATTCATTTTCATGCTCATTTTAATATTATTGGTAAAAAGTGTGTTCATGTGTGTGTGTGTGTGTGTGTGTGTGTGTGTGTGTGTGTGTGTGTGTGTGTGTGTGTCTATTTTTTGTATATTTTATGTAATTTCAGACATTCATTTCATGGAACTATGAACTATAATCCTGTTATCTGCCAGCATTGTGTAAAAATAAGGTTCTTATAACCTTTTTCTCTCTTATTGCAGCTGCTTCACGACTAGAATCACAAGCAAAGACCAAAATTGTTGTATTATACGCTACACAATTTATTTTGGTGAGTTTGAATGAGAAACTTTGAAATGTATATATCTATAAAATAATTATGTATGTAATAATATGAGACTGAATCGCCCAGTAAGAGAACTGCCTGTGAAAGGCAAGGGTCCCAGTTTCAGAGCTAGTCTGACATGATGCACAATCAAATCCACCAAAAAATTACATTTTACCTGTAGTTCTCTGTTGTATTGGGTATCATGATGGTAATGCTCCTTCAAATAGGGCAATAGATCAATATGAGCCAAAAAGAAAATGAAGGAAATATTCTGAATTTGTAGGTTCATATAAGAAATCAAACAATATGAAGCACAATAAAGATCACACCCCTAAAAGCAATTATGGAAAGTAATAGGCTGAGAGGGTTTGGGCACATTAAAAGAATGGGACCAGAAACTCTTCCTAGAAGAGTCCTAGAATTGACAGAAACTGGACGGAGATCAATTGAAATGTTACGAGCAAGATGGAGATACCAAGTGAAAGATGATGTAACTTGAAGAGGTCTGCAATGGGAGTAGGTGCTAAGCAAAGACTGTGGAGAAGAAAGAGAAGCTTGGAAGATGCTCTGTTAATGACCTTCATAAGCAGAAACATTGCAAGAAGAAGGAAAGAGGTAGGTTCAGAAAGCAAAACTGATGCCATGACTGATGTCTTTCAGTAAAAGTGTGTATAAATTATACAGTCAATAAAATCAGATGACATAAGCCTTGGGGAGCACCTGGCCAGCTGAAATGATGAGACCTTTGGTTATAAAAGGCAAGTGTTTAGATCTGAATCATGGTCTAGTACATAGTTTTAATCTGTAAAGTAGTTTCATATCAGCTAGGTTATCTGGATGCTTTTGGCCTTTACGTGTAGTAGTTTGAAATACTAATAATATCACAGACTCATTTCTTAAATATGTTTTGTCAGTACTATGTGCAAATCTTAGAAACTATAGTTCTGAATGTATCCTTGGCTTATTTTGGGCTCCTGTTCCAACCACCAAAGAAGTTAAATATAAACAAAACTACTAATTGGTGTGCAGACAAGTGTATCAGCAATACCAACAGATATGTAAAGTTGAACAGCAATGTGTTTGTGTGTGTGTGTGTGTGTGTGTGTGTGTGTGTGTGTGAACTGTTGATCACCTTGAATAAATGTGTCCGGCACATTCCAACATTGCAGAGGTCACAGCTGTGCTTGCCCGGTCAGTTTGTGGAAGGTCAGACATACCACAAGTTCCTGCAGAAGTCTGTGATACTATCATTTTTCACCAGAAGAAACCTAATATACACTGTCTGTTTGGGATGAATTTCTATTCCAAGACAAACGACACTGCTGCAGTATATTGGAAATAAATAACACTGTGGGGATAAATTGGGAACATTCAAAGGTTTTCCATTCCCAATATTTTCAGCTGAAATTGACCAAGAGAAGGAGGGAAAAGTGTTGTGTTACTTATTGCATGCTGCTCTTATCAGTTCCTCAGTTAAGTAGTGTATAACTTGTATTTTTCTTATGTGTTTGTAGCCATCATTATACTTTGACCCACTGAAGCTAAGTATGAACATGAAAGCACTACTGTCTCATAAGCCATTTTTTACTCAACTGAATTTTTCTTTGATACAATTATAGATGATATTTGTTTTATTCTTTCTCTTCTTTCACTAATATCTTGCTACTTTACAGGGCATCATTACATGCTGCTTTGTCTGGATGTACAAGCATGTACCTGTTGCAACTTTCCCACCAAATTGGATGAAACCTTTTGGTGCACTTCTTTCATGGCCATCTGGTGTTGATGGTGGCATAAGTATCATTATGTGGATGTTTTGCGTTGGGCATGTTGCAAGGAAAGCTGCTAAGCAATTGTATGTTTGAGCATACTAAATGTTGTGAACATTGCAATCCATTATTTTGTTACAACTAAAGTACTTTTATTTTTATGCCAAAGAAATTTTAAAAATAAAATTGTTGTTTCACTGTTAATGCTGGAAACATATTCTTTCTTCCTTCTCCATTTTATATGTACGAGACCAGTGGAGAAGAAAGTGTAAATTGACTTATTTATTTTAGGGGACTAGTTTGTGAATAAGGGTAAAGGTCTGTATAAGTCTGCTTCGAGGAAACTGTACTGAAGAAAGCCCCTAAATTAGAGTAATTTAAAAGTGCATTCACAGTGACGTCATGTCCCATAGTCACCTCTGTTAGAAAACTGACTTCTACTTTTTTGTCTCTAGTTGGCTAATGTTCAGAAAATGTCAGAGACACAATTAAACAATTTAAAGGGAAAATATTGTCGCGTTGAAATGGCAGCAGACTTGACTTTGCAGGCAGCGTTGTCAACTGCACAAAGCACTTATACTGAAAGCAGGTTTAATGCGAACTGACACACACATGCAGCACTGACTGCCTCTTGGGCAGAGTGCTCTGCTATTTATACGCAGACAGAATGTACCAGAAATTAGAATAGTTAATATAAGAAACATGTAGAAATTACAACAGAACATAAGAAACATGTAGAACATTCTGGAAATGATAACTACAAAAAAATAAATTTTATGCGATAAATGGGATTGAACCGACAACCTTCAGCACCACAATCGGTGACGCTATCCATTGCGCCACATTGGCAGTTGGTCTCGTGGCATTGCTCCCTCTCCTGAAAGAACAGTGACCCGCTGTTAGGTTCCCCTTGGAGCCAGCTGCAATGTCCTGGATCTTGATCTTGTCATGGGTCCTCTGTATGACAGTTCTGGAGAATCCTTCCCTTCTGCACAATTACCGACGACAGACGTTCCTGTTGTGGCTTCATCAGTATCATTATTGGCCTTAGAGTCCTTGAACAAGAAGCCATTTTCGCCTATCAGCTCTTCAGGATCGTAGTAAGGCTTCATGCCATGCAGAGGATGTGAACAATGTCTCTTCGTTTTTGTTGTTTTGACCATAGCTCATAATCCTCGACTTTGTATGTGACTTCTGACAGGTGGCGTATGACGCAATACAGACCAAAGTAACGCTTCAATAATTTTTCTGAAAGTCCAACTTTCCGTACAGGGGTAAAAATCCATACCAGATCTCCTGGGCTGTACACAACAGGTTGGTGCTTGTCGTTATACCACTGATGGTCCTTCTCCTGGGTTTCCAGTGTCTGTATGCGAGCCAGCTGTCTTGTTTCTTCAACCCTGGTGATGAGCTATTTCACATAGTCATCCTGAGTGTCATCCGGTTGGAACGGGAACAGCGTATCTATTGTCGTCTCAGCTTCACAGCCATGGAGCAGGAAAAATGGCATGAAGACTGTGGTGTCTTGTCTTGCGGTATTATAAACAAATGTCACGACTGGCAATATTGTATCCCAATCCTAATGCTCAACATCGAGGTACATTGACAGCATATTTGCTAACGTCTTATTAAAACGTTCTGTAAGACCATTTCTCTGAGGATGGTATGCAGTTGTCATTCTGTGGACAATGTCGCAACGTGACATTACCGCTGATACTAGTTTTGACTGGACTACTTTTCCACGATCAGATATCATCACATGTGGTGCTCCATGCTTCAAAATTATGTCTTCTACAAGGAATGTTGGAAGAATTGGGAGAATTTTGGGAAGATGTACTTCACCTGTAAAGGAGACCACGTATAAAACGCTTGTACGACCACATCTTGTGTATTGCTCAAGTGTTTGGGACCCGCAGCAAATCAGTTTAAAGGAAGACATAGAGGCAGTTCAGAGGCGAGCAGCTATGTTTCTTACTGGTAGGTTCGACCAATGTGCGAATGTCACGGAAATGCTCCGGCAACTCAATTGGTGATCGCTGGAGGAAAGACGTCGTTCTTTTCGTAAATTTCTGTTGAGGAAATTTAGAGGGCCCGAATTTGAAGCTGAGTGTAGTACGATCTTGCTGCCGCCTACTTACATTTCCTGTGGTGATCCCAAAGACAAGATAAGAGAAATTAGGGCTCCTAAGGAGGCATATAAGCATTCTTTTTTTCCTCGTTCTATTTGGGAGTGGAATAGGGAAGGAAATGCCTAGTAATGGTACAGTGTACCTTCCGCCATGCACCTTACGGTGAATTGCGGAGTATGTATGTAGATGTAGAATTTTGCGATCTCTGGAGCTTCTGAAGTCGGCACAGGTTTGGTGACAGCGTAGCATGTGAAGTAGTCAGTGCAGACTATTATCCATCGCTTACATGTTGTCAACTTCGGGAACCTCCCTAAAAGATCGATCCCAACTTGGTGGAATGGAGCTGCTGCAGTTGGAATCGGTACGAGATGCCCTGGAGGTAATTGCGGACATGCTTCTGTCACTGGCACTCTTTACAGTGACTCACATAGTGCTTGACAGATCGGTAGTGACCTTTCCAGTAATACCTGTGTCTGATTCTGTCTAGGGTCTTCACAAATCCCTGATGACCGGATATTTGAGCATCGTGGAAATACTTGAGAATAGCTGGCTGGAGATGAGCTGGAACGACCAGATAGCCATTTGGGGCCCAGTGGATCGTAGTTGCTCTTAACAATGTCCTGTTTATAAGTTGGAACTTCTTTTCATGTCCGTGTTGGTTCCTGTCTCAGCTCCCCTCACTATCAAGAAAACGGTGTCCCACAGGGTTCCGTTCTTAGTGTCCCTTTATTTTTGGTCACTATCAATGCTGTGGGGTCATCGGTTTCCACATCGTTGTATGCTGATGACTTCTGCATATATTTTAGCTCCACTAGCATCGGCGTTGCTGTACGACGGTTGCAGATAGCTATTCGAAAGGCGCAATCATGGACGTTTACCCACGGTGTCCAATTTTCTGCATCAAAAACCCGGGTGATGCATTTCTGTCAGCGTTGGGCGGTACACCCAGAACCCGAACTATATCTGGCTGATGATCTGCTGCGTGTCGAAGAGAAGTAATGATTTTTAGGCATGTTGTTTGACAACATTTTCATCTGGGTGCCACACCTTCACCAGCTCAAACAAAAGTGCTGGTGACACCTCAACATTCTACGCTGTCTCAGCCATACTGTTTGGGAAACCTCACACTCAATGCTCCTGCAACTTTATAAGGCGCTCATTCAGTCGCACCTAGACTATGGCTGCATAGTACATGATTCGACCGCACCTTCAGCACTGCACTGCAGGCATTAGACCCAATCTTCATTCAGTCACACCTAGACTATGGCTGCATAGTACATGATTCGACCGCACCTTCAGCACTGCACTGCAGGCATTAGACCCAATCTTCCATTCTGGAGTTCGTTTGGCGACAGGGGCTTTTCGCACAAGCCCTGTGACAAGCCTCCTAGTTGAAGCTGGGGTCCTTCCCCAGTGCTTCCGCTGGCAAAACCTGTTAGTGTCATATATTGCCCATGTTCAGGCCTTGCCACACCATCCGAACCTGCTGGCTTCTATTCCCAGGCACTGCACTCCCTATCCCTCCATGACGGCCTCGGTCGGGTTATCCGATGTCAGTCCATGTTCGTTCTCTCCTTTCGTCCCTTGAATCCCATCCACTCCCTGCCACTCTCCAATATTCCTTTCAAACCCCTCCTTGGTCTATTTTCCATTTGCAGCTTTGTCTGGATCTGTCCCATACATCAAAGGATTCCGTTTTTCCAACACAACTCTGCTGCTAGTTCTTGCATCTCTTCAACTCTTTCCATGGTGCTGAAGCCATTTATACTGACAGGTCCCTAGCAGATGGTCGTGCTGGGTATGCATGTCTCCATGGTGACCATGTTGAACAGCATTCATTACCCCATGAAAGTAGTGTCTTTAGTGCAGAGCTGGTAGCCATCCTAAAGGCTAAAGCCTGCCGCAGGGGGTCATTTGTCATCTGTAGTGACTCCCTAAGTGGCTTGCAGGCAATCGACCAGTTCTTCCCTCATCACCCGTTACTGCAGTCCATTCAAGACACTGCTTAATCTCTTGGCAAATCTGGCTGTTGTGTGGTCTTCCTGTGGACCCGTGGCCACGTCGGCCTACCGGGGAATGAATGTGTTGACCAGTTGGCCAAACAGGCCACCACTGTTCCTCCCTTAACCATTGACATCACGGAATCGGACCTCAAGTTAGCATTGCACAAGAAGGTGCGTGATGCTTGGAGTGCCAAATGGTCTACCACGAGTGCAACGAACAAGCTTCGAGCAGTGAAGCTATCCACAACTCTGTGGAAATCTTCACTGCGGCCCATACGTCGAGTCAATTGTCCTCTGCTGCCTCCATATTGGGCATACCTGGCTGACCCATGGCAATCTCCTTCGCCGTGAGGCTCCGCCTGTGTGTCGGTGTGGAGCAGTGCTGACAGTAGTCCATCTTCTGATGGACTGCCCAGTTTTAGCTACCTTGTGGCAGTCTTTTAACCTATAAGACATGCTACCCTTAGTTTTAGGCGACGATGCCTCCGCGGCTCATTCTGTTTTTAAGTTTTATTCACGCAACTGTTTTTTACAACTCCATCTAGTGGTGGGTGCTATAGCCTGATACTTCAGGACCCCACCTATCCAGCACTTTTACACCCCCTTTTAAGACCCTTCTGTAAATTACCAAGGGGTTTGTAGTGTCTGCAGTTTGGCTGGCTCATCCTGTTTTTTCTCTGTGATCAGCCAGCCATGGTCTTAAGCTGTCCAGTTTTAGTTGAGATCCCGACTTTGTTTTACCTATTCTGTGTCTTCGTCTTGTGTTGTCAGCGACTTGTCCATTGTCAGCTTACCCCATTTGTGAGTTTCATCTTCAGAGCTTCATTTTATTTTTTAGGCTCTTGACAGAGGACTCTTGACAGAGGACTCTTAGGTAGGAACATGGAACTGATGACCACCACCACCAACAACAACATACTACTCTGCATATCTGTACTTCATATAGGTGTGTGAAGTTTTATTGTTAAACGATGATGAGATGTGAAAAATTTATAATGAAATTTGGCAAGTTCCCTATAATTCATAATGTATATACTACATATTTACTGTAATGCATAAATCAATGTAACAATTTAGGTTAAAGACTTGAGGAGTCACTGATGTTCTCAATCAAACGATTGTATAAAAACATGTTATGTGACAATACAGTATCTTATCTCTTATCTTACTTAACTTTCAGGGTGATCATTGTACAAATCTACTTGTTATTATATTATTTGTATTTTTATTGGAGGTCAAATAAATTCATGCTCCAAAGAAGTTTATTTTCACTAGGTGGCAGTTGAAGTAATCACAAATAAATACATTATTATCAGTATTTATATTTTGACCATTTGTATTTTTATAAATATAATATAAAATAAGATTTTTTGAAAGAGTGTGGTATCTAAAAAGCCTCAACTGCACAATTTGTAGCAAATTAAGGTTTGAAGTATTACCTACAAGGTCTATATAAAAGAAATTACAATTGACTCCAGTTAGATTTGAACTCTCATCCTTTACCTTCAGCCAACAGAATGAAAACCACTTACTAATTCGGTTGTTTGTAAAAATAAAAAATTGAGTCATTCAGTTGCACTTTTGCATATCAGTTGAAATATTCATTCATTATTTTGAGTGAAACCATTCGATGGAACAACTGTGTGAAAGAATTGTTTTAGTCAGTTGCACTCATAATTGTTTTAGCTGACTGAGCTATCCATTTATTCTTATGAATGAAACTAATGTGGACTACTTTAATCATCAGATAACTACAGCAATTCTACATTATACTAACCACCATGGGAAGGAGATGAGAAAGTTAAATGTGTGTATAATTCTTGAAAGGTTCACAGGAGTTAGGTCGGATGATATTGTAATACTCGCACAGGATTTCAGCGAGACAGCTGCTCGCCATCTTCAGGTGCTACTGACGTTGCTGCTCTGCTTGCCAATATATATGATGGCTTATTGCTAAGATGCCGGCTCTGGTGTGATGTCATTGTAGACCAATGTGATATGGCATAAACATTGAGAGATCCCTACCGGGCCGTTGGTGGTCTGCTTAGATGCGGAACAAGCAGGAGCTCTCACTGGCAGTGGACCTCTTGTATGCGTGCCATCGGAGATATGAGTGTGTGTTTTCCAACGTCTTGGCTACGATTACCCACCTGCATCAATAGGTGACTCGTTTTCCTGTGGCTGATGATGTTTCAGTATCGCCAAGGTCAGTTCCCATGCCTTACTGAGTTGGAAGCCAGTGTCTCTATTAATTAAGTCTTTGGTGATGCGAATTTCGATGGCGTCTTTGATTATGGAATCCCAGTAGGTGGGCGCGGAAGACAGGATCTTGGTTTCTTCATATTTCATGCCGTATCCAGAATGAAGACAATGTTCAGCTACAGCCGATTTGTCCAGTTGACCCAATCTTGTGTGACGTTTGTTTGTCACTTATGTCTTTAACAGTGTGACACCTCTGACCAATGTAAGACTTTCCACACTGGCATGGGATTTCATATATTCCTGGTCTTCTGAGACCGAGGTTGTCTTTTACGGAGCCCAGTCATGTCTGTACTCTCACTGGAGGGCAGAAGACTCACTTTGTACTATGTTTTTTAAAGAGTCTACCAGCCTTGAAGGACACACCACCAACATAGGCAAGAAAAACCATCCTTGCGGGGTTATCTAATTCTCCTGGTTCCTCTTGAAATTTCAGGTGAGTTGGTCGAAATGCAGCGTGAATCTGTTTTTTTGGAGTAGCCGTTCTGGGCAAACACAGAGCGAAGACGGCTTAGTTCTGCTGATAAAGAATCTGCATCTGAGATTGCTTTTGCCCTATGTAGGAGTGTCTGTAGTACACCACTACAATGAGAAAGGTGGTGACAACTCGTAGGTTGTAGATACAGGTTGGTGTGTGTTGGTTTATGAAACATACTGTGACCCAAGGAACTGTCTTCATTTCAATGGATATAATATTCATTTAATTATCTACTGAGTGAAGTAACTTTCATTTTTATAAAATACAGTAAAACTGCTTCATATTTTGTTGTAGAGTGAATGGTTCCAGGTGCCATCAACGCATAACTAATTATGCTGTTGTATCGTTGGGTTAGACCTGCAATAACTTAAATTGCCAACTCCAGACTTGGAAAATGCTGATCACCTGCATCAAATCTGATTATTTTGCCAGACTCCCACAATCTGTAGAAGATAAGTTGGTTGCTGGTCATGATATATGGCAGGGAGCAGGGACATGTGAGGGAATGCTGCCTCGCTTGCATTTTAATTGCTGACAGTGCCAGCAGGTGCACGCCTCTTACTGTTCAAATTATACAACAGAGTCTTTGGCACGTGGGTGGTATCATGGTGCGTGTTGTCAGATGTTGTCAGATTCTCATTGTCAAAGTATAGAAGACTGAAAATTACAGGGTGTTCCAAAATGATCTCTACAACTTTAATCACATATACTGTTTCTCCAAAGTGGGAACAGGCAGAAAACTGCAGTTTTTGGCTTAATGTTCACACATATCTAAGGTTCTGTAGATCAGAGGCCAGTGCGTTAACATGAGCATATTTTCTATTTAAAAATTTGGAAAACATTAGAACATTTTAACATTATTATTGCAAGAAGACATACATTATCAACGCTGTAAATTTCTTTCAGGTTGTCTGTATTCAACAGTATATGAAAACCTTCACCTCATCATAATTAACTCTAGTCAGTGATATTGCTTTCATTGACGCAACATGTGTTTTATCACTACTTCATACTTAAATCACTTTCAGAAATAGTCTTTCAGTAACAGCATACGAGTATACGTGAAATTAATATCTAATTCCTGAATTACTTTTGAAAAAAAGAAAGAGACGGAGCTAGAAAATTGTGACTGTCACAAAAGGTGTGATTGTCACCTTAAATGTGTGTGTTGTAAGTGGCACACAGGATATCTAAGCAATATCCTCTTCCATGTCTGTCTTTCATGTCATCAGTAACGTGTTCTATTGTTGTTCACAACCATTCCATACACTGTGTCATCTGCTGACAGGTGGCAGATAACTACCCTATCATGGGAAAATAAGAAAAACACAGCTTTACATGTATGTGTACATCATGCTACAAACCTCACCTTCTACCTGTCTCCATTTCTTTAATATAAGGTATTATGATCGTTTTGGAATATACTGTATGTGTATAGGTCAGTGTGTTCTTGCCTCTTGGTTTTTTAAAAGGCAAAAATGAAGAAATTACCCAAAGGCTCAGCCTCATTTCATGAATTTAGTTGTGATTTTTTACAACTGCTTATTTACAATCACTTTATTTTCCCCTAATAAGAAAACAGATCCTGATTTACCCCAGGCAGTTGTATATTAATCTCTCCAGTGTGCCTCTGAACTGGACATATTGCATACATTTAGTAGTTGGGGTGCTAAAGGTGCTCATAATAGTCCCCTTAAGGATAGATGAAAAAGAAAGAATGCTTGCCACTTTTTAGTGACAATTGGCAGTTTAGAGACGTTCTGTGATTATGTTAAGGAAAACAGTACTGGAATGCCACCTCACACTAGAATGAAAGCTAGCTAATATTGAATTGTCATCAAATTCTGAACTATGTTGAATATTTAAAGTATCTTGCTCAGCAGGAAGTTGAGTAGAAATCTATTGTGGAATTTATACCAAGCAGAAAAACAAAGTGCCATCTGCCACACACTAGACATAAAAGCAACCTTATATTGCATTGTCATCCATATCTGAATAATGGTGAAACTTTCAAGTTCCTAGTTCACTAGGAAGTTGGTTTGCAATAAATTGCAAAATTTGCACCACAAAAACCAAAGTACCCTCCACCAAGCAAGAAGTAGGAAAGCAATCTACTATTGCAGTATCATTCAGTTATTAACTGAATGTATATTTTTAAGTCTGTAACTTATCAGAACGTTACTGTAAAATCAATTTCAAAATTTGTACTGAACAGAAAGACCTAATAAAATGTGTTACAAAGTAATTGTTCATTTATAAAAAACAAATTACAGGGCAACGCCAGATATTAAACTTCTAAAACCAACCAAAAATTAATATTTAATGTCACAAGTACGAAAATTCAAATTTAAGTAAATAATACATATTGAAAATACTTAATTTTTTTAATAAAATTGTTTTTCACTTTTTCTTGAAATATGTAGTTTGTCTCTAAAAGCTTTTCAAGCCTAATACTGGATCAAATATTCCCAGAAAAGGCTGAAGAACACACACAAACTCAGTGAGTGAATGAAAAGTCCAAAAACATTCATATTACAGTCACAACAGAGACTTGTTTAATTCTCTTGTCCCACATCGATTGAAACCACTCAAACCCAGAGAATGAAAACATTCATATGGTCACAGAGCATATTTTCATTAAGTTGTTTCAATTGACGGAATAAAAAAAAAATTGACTGAACAATTGGTTGCCATGGCAGAATAGTCGTGCCCACTAAGGCACCTTGCTGCGGCACGCGCAGCCCTTCACCATTGAAGATTCAAGTCCTCCCTCAGGCATCGGTGTTCATGTTGTTTTTACGATAAGTTAAACAAGTGGCTTGTATATTTAGGGACCAATAACCACTGCAGCTAGGTCCTATAACTTTACAAACAATTGAATAATTTGTTGAAAATAACTATGTTGTCTCTTAACGAAGTCTATTCTCTCAGCTGTTGAAACAGATGTGAAACTAGTGGACATTAGTGAAGTTCGGTGGAACAGTATTTCTGGTCAGGGTGATTACTGGATTATAAAAATATAAAGTTGGTCTGAGGTATTACAGGAGTAGGTCTAATAAGAATAAGAACATAGGAATGTGGGCAAACTCCTATGAGCAGTGCAGTGATCACATTATTGTAGTCAAGAGAGATACAAAGCCAACACAGATCATAGTAGTCACATTTACATGCCAACTAGTTCTGCTGATGATAAGGAGCCAACTGCAGTGGCCGAGATGTCTGCGGCGTGCCAGTCACAGTCTGCACGGCCGCTACGGTCGGGGTTCGAATCCCCTCTCGAGCATGGATATTTGTGTTGTCTTTAGTGTAAGGTAGTTCATAAGTAGTTTGTAAGTTTAGGGGCTGATGACCCCGCAGTTAAGTCCCTTAAGCTTAACAAAGAATTTTTTTGATGATAGGGATATTGAAGAAATGGTAAAACATAGATTTCAGAACCAGGTTTTAAACTGTAAGACATGTCCAGGGGCAGATATGGACTCTGGCCATATCTTATTGGTCATGAACTGTAAACTGAAAAAAACTGCAGAAAGCTAGGGAAAAAAAGGATATGAGGCCTGGATAAATTGAAGGAACCTGAAGTTATTGAGAATTTCAGACAGCAATTGACAGAAATGGGGGAGGGGGGGAAGGAATAAAACACTAGAAGAAGAATGGGTAGCTTTGACAGATGAAATAGTGGAGGCAGCAGAGGAGCAAATACAAACATTTGAATAGGGCCTATTTGAGTGATGTATAATTGAAAGAAATTATATTTGCCTACCTTGTACAATTTGTGGTTTCTTTTAAGAATAATAATGAAAATCAATTTACGAGCTATATGCAGCCAATAAATTTTAGGCAAAATAGCTCGATAAAATCTGCACTCGGGAATGTTTCAAAGTTCGGCATCTTGATTTTACATCCCTGGGACGAATGGGAAACTTGGCATGTAATAAACTAGTAACACAATTCCAATTATAAAGGTTCATTAATGTACCAAATTCGAATGATTAATTTCTGTTGGCCGCGGTGGCTGAGGGGACTGAGGCGCTCCAGTCACGGTCTACACGTCCACTAAGGTCGGGGGTTCGAATCCCCCCTTGGGCATGGATATTTGTGCTGTCCTTAGTATTAGTTAGTTCATAAGTAGTTTGCAAGTTTAGGGACTGATGACCCGTAGTTAAGTCCCATAAGTTATACAAACATTTGAATTTTTCATTAATTTCCTTTATTTTGCCAGGGTTTTGTATCACACTATGTTCTATAAAACTTTTCAAACTGGTCTCCCTGCGATATGTGAAGCCAAAATTTGGATTCCAATTTATTCGGGCGATTTGCCTGAAATTTGCAGGATGAATATGCCTCTTAAAATTCGTTTCACGATTACTTACTACAAGACCGCCAAATTTCATCTCTTTAGTTTAATATTTCCCGATTTATAACAATTCAAATTCGGCAGCAATTCATGCGTGCTCTGTGCAAAGTGAGGCATTGTTTCAACGAATGTTAACTTCACCTATCTCCATCGGGACAGGTACGAATGTTCATTTGAATATCCACCATATTCGATGGTGTCGAGCAGGGTGGACTGGTTGACCTAAAGCGCGTTCACAAGGGTCAAGTTTAGTTGCGTTCACACGGGTCAAGTTTAGTTGAACGAGTTTACTTAATCAGTAAATGCTGAATGAAAAACCTCTTGTGAACCTTCGTTTCAATTGAGTTGATAAACTTTTTAGTGGATCAAGAAAAGATCGACCGAGTCAAACTTTTCCGTCCAAGTGATGATTCAACTTTGAGTTGTATCACGTAGATACACATGTAAACTTACTAGCAGTTTTAAAACTTCACTGTGGATTTAGTGCCGGTGTTTTCCGTATTGTTAAAGTATTGCATTTTCAAGTAGTTCACAGAATGAGCGTCAGGCGGGCAGAAAGCGTGATTTTTTTTTTTAGAACTGTGCCATAGGCGCAAATGCCTGTGGAATCGTCATATGGATACTTACTACGAAAACAAACAAAGATGTGCAAGAAAATGCTTTGCGAGGTATCGTGAAAGAAATGGACATTAGCGGTTTAACCACTGACAGCGTAGAAAAACCAAATAAAAACAATCAAATGTACAAAAAAAAAAAAAAAAAAAAATATTCATTAGTGTCCAAATAAAAAGAGTGGAGTGGGAACGGAGGAATTGTATGTGTCATAACTGTTCTGGTATAAAAGAGCAGATATATTTCTGAATGGTGTTACATAATTTTCTTCCCAGATTCTCAAATCGTTTCGATATTCTTCCATGTCACCTAAAGATAGTTCCCTTTAACAAAGCCTCCGATGCTCCCAGTCTGTTTTCTTCTTAATAGCCACTGATGCACCCAAAAAGACTTCGCGCACCGTTAATTTCAAAGCTATTTTGATCGATTTCAGTAGAAACGTGTGAACGACAACTGATTCAAGTCGCTTTCAGCTTTTGTTGATCAAGCAAACTCGTTCAACTAAACTTGACTCGTGTGCTTCAGTAAAAATATTTTGTAAAAATCTGAAATTTTAATTATTAAAGTAAACAACGCGTGTTTCGGTTAGCCTTGGCAATTGAAACAAATGAATTTGAAGGGTAAAAATTCCCCAGACAACTTAATATCCGTAATTACTTGAAGTCAAACTTCGCGTGTTCAATAAAGGCCAATTCAGACTGTCCGTCACGTCACATCGCGTCACGTCATCGTCCGTCAGAACATTCCGCAATGTATTTCTAATGGCGGCGTTCACACTGTCCGTCATGGACCGTCACGTCACGTCAAGCTTTCTCGCGAAGAATGTTTTGATGGAACGGTCGTCTGCGAACACGGAAGTTAACCTATTTTCGTCACGCGAATTAAATGTTGCAGTCAACGATTGCACTGTTTATATGCAAATTTATTCGCCTTTATTTTGTTGTTATACTTCGTTTTACGGGTAAATCTCAAATGTTTCATGACGACTTAAATGTTTTTGTCAATTGAGTGTCCCCCTAAAATCGAGGTCGGATATCTGAAACCAGAAACTAGTTAATGTTACTTAACATTGTAAAAGAAAAGTCTGAAGCAAACTGTTTATTAGAATAAGATTGTAATCTGATTACGCATTTCTCATTAAATAATATTTTAAATGAAAAAGTCAGTTCTAACGAAAGACAAAAATTCAGTTGTTTACGACGGCATTAACAATGTCAGCGGGCAAATTGTAATGTATAAAGTAAACAGGCGCTATTTATGCTCTTATAAGTGTTGTTTGATATTTTCAGGCCAATTCACACTGTCCGTCACGTCAACGTCACGTCACGGAACCGTCACGTCAAGTTGTATTCACACTGTCCTTCCGTGTCCGTCACGTCAATTCGTCCATCTCAGTACGCGATGTTGAAAGTGAGGTTATGAGTGGCGATCTGTTACGTAGAAAGTCATAGTTTAATACTAGAAAGGGGGAACAACAACGCTAAATGTTACTAACAGCCAAAGAAAACTTTACAGTGTATGTTTTTGGCGAACTTACTGGGAACTGAAACAACATTTCAAAACATCGACATCTATTTTCAAGCGAAAAAATAAACATATGAAGACATCAAACCATACTTGTAAGAGCATAAATAGAGCCTGTATACTTTAACCATTACGATTTGCTCGCTGACATTGTTAATACCGTCGTAAACAACTGAATTTTTGTCTTTCATTAGAACTGACATTTTCATTTAAAGTGTTATTTAATGAAAAATGCGTAATCAAATTACAATCTTATTCAAACAAACAGTTTGCTTCAGTCGTTTCTGTTACATTATTACGTAACATAAACTATTGTTTGGTTTCAGACATTCGACCTCGATTTTAGGGGGACACTCAATTGACAAAAATGTTTAAGTCGTCATGAAACATTTGAGATTTACCCCTAAAACGAGGTACAACAACAACACAAAGATGAATAAGACACATTTGCATATAAACAGTGCAATCGTCGACTGCAATATGTAATTCGCGTGACGAAAATAGGTTAAAGGCCAATTCACACTGTCCGTCACGTCAACGTCACGTCACGGAACCGTCACGTCAAGTTGTATTCACACTGTCCGTCCGTGTCCGTCACGTCAATTCGTCCATCTCAGTACGCGATGTTGAAAGTGAGGTTATAAGTGGCGATCTGTTACGTAGAAAGTCATAGTTTAATACTAGAAAGGGGCAACAACAACACTAAATGTTATTAACAGCCAAAGAAAACTTTACAGTGTATGTTTTTGGCCAACTTACTGGGAACTGAAAAAACATTTCAAAACATCGACATCTATTTTCAAGCGAAAAAATAAACATATGAAGACATCAAACCATACTTGTAAGAGCATAAATAGCGCCTGTATACTTTAACCATTACGATTTGCTCGCTGACATTGTTAATATCGTCGTAAACAACTGAATTTTTGTCTTTCATTATAACTGACATTTTCATTTAAAGTGTTATTTAATGAAAAATGCGTAATCAAATTACAATATTATTCAAATAAACAGTTTGCTTCAGTCGTTTCTGTTACATTGTTACGTAACATAAACCATTTTTTGGTTTCAGATATCCGACCTCGATTTTAGGGGGACATTCAGTTGACAAAAATATTTAAGTCGACATGAAACATTTGAGATTTACCGCTAAAACGAGGTATAACAACAACACAACGATTCAAAACATTCTTCTCGAGAAACCTTGACGGACGTTGACGTGACGTGACGGTCCGGTGACGGACAGTGTGAATGCCGCCATTAGAAATACATTGCGGAATCTTCTGACGGACGGTGACGTGACGTGACGGACAGTGTGAATTGGCCTTTCATATGCTTATTTTTTCGCTTGAAAATAGATGTCGATGTTTTGAAATGTTGTTTCAGTTTCCAGTAAGTTGGCCAAAAACATACATTGTAAAGTTTTATTTGGCTGTCAATAACATTTAGTGTTGTTGTTCCTTCAATTCTAGTATTAAACTATGACTTTCTACATAACAGATCGCTACTCATAACCTCACTTTCAACATCGCGTATTGAGATCGGCGAATTGACGTGACGGACAGTGTGAATACAACTTGACGTGACGGTGCCGTGACGTGACGGACAGTGTGAATTGGCCTTAACTCCATGCTTTTGCCAAGTTTAATTAAAAGTACTTCAATCCTTGCCTGTTGCATGGTTTTAAAAATCATTATGCAAAAAAAGTCTACAATGTGAGTGAACACATTGATAGCCCAAATATACAATCCATTCACTTAGTACCGATTCAGATTTGCTAACCATGGCGCAAAACGCAAACGAAAGTATGTATTTTATTTTTTTACTCGTTAATTCTATCAAATGCAGTATAACTATTTCTGCAGATCGATTTGGTTAACTGAAAGGCAAATGAAACTGTGACTCGGTGTGGAACCCAGGTACGCCCATCTCTAGTTACGACTGTTCAGAGTACACAATACACGAAGGGCGTTATTTTATGATACACAGTTGGTACTCCGTGTGTTTATGTTGGCACTTGAACAGCTTGGAAAGTAGCTAAGCGCGCGAGATATGTGAATGGTAGAGTGATAAGTGTGTGTTGTGTTTGTAGTTTTTGTCATTGACAGAAACATTTGTTTTCGTCAGTGATCTCAATGGTTTTTGTGCACATACCAACCCATAGATACTCTGACTTTTTGCATAAACTTTGATATTAATTAATACTGTGGTACGCACAGAAAGTATGAAATATCATTTTTAATTCGGTAGGTATTAATACAAATTGTTAGAATACTAGCATCCTGGATTTTCCCATATTTATTTGTTGTAATAGATAAAGGGAGACCAATAAAACGCTATATTATCTATAGCGTACTATTCATACTAGTGAGAGAAGTGATGTGTTTTTGTTTCTGTAGGTCTTAAGAGAAGCACCATAATGTCGGATACAGACGACGATGATAGCAGGAACATCATTCTTTTTCCGGACATCAGTAAGGAATACCAGAGTAAGTATCGATATTATTGACGATCTCTTTAATCATTCATTACCCCTGAATATTAATTTGTTTGGAAAATTTAAATTTGCGATTTTTGATAAGAAATATTGTTTGTAGTTTTACTTACACTCTAAAGACCTACGATTGTCATGTTCCATTTAAGGAACTGCGTTACTATAAACTGTTGTCAGTTGTAAGTTCAATATATATCTCTTCATGAATTCCATAGGTTGTGTCAATTTCTTAATCCCGGTTTGTAATATCACGCAATGACTCGTTCAGCGACAGTTACGTTAACATTCTGTCTCGTACAGTTTTATGTTTGTAGTAGTTCAGGTTTGGTTCATAATGCGTACGTACAGTAAGCTATGTCATTCAAAGAATTTACTTAGTACCCAAGGTAGAGTTTTTATGGAAAAGTCTAATAAAAATTATAGTTTTCAGTCTGTTGGAACAAGCTTCTAAAATTAAGAAGTTCTTTTGTTGATGCCAGGTGAAAAAGCAATAGTAATTCATTGCGATAGCTGGAAATTATTGAATTTTTAACATACTGCTTGGAGTAGCCATAAGGCTTTATTGTTCACCTGTAATATTTAATACAGAATGGTAGGCCTAGTCTTTTAGATCTACATACATACATATATACTTACTCTACAATCCACCCAAAAGTACATAGTCAAGGGTATTCAGTACCACTACTAGTTACTAGCTTTCCCATTACACTCCCATATAGAAATAGGGGGAAAATGAATGCTTCTCTGCATCTGTATGAGCCCTAATCTTTTTGATCTTTACGTAAAATGAAGGTTGTTGGCAGTAGAATCAATCTGCAGTCTGCTTCAAATTGTAGTTCTTTAAATTTATTCAACAGTGTTTCTTGAAAAGAATGTCACCTCCCCTCCAGTGACTTCCATTTGAGTTCCCGAAGCATTTCAGTAACACTAGCACGTTGAATATATATATATATATATATATATATATATATATATATATATATATTTGTTGTTGTTGTGGTGGTGGTCTTCAGTCCGGAGACTGGTTTGATGCAGCTCTCCACAATACCTTATCCTGAGCAAGCCTCTTCATCTCCACATAAGAACGACAACCTACATCTGTCTGAATCTGCTTGCTGTATCCATCTCTTGGTCTTCCTCTGAGATTTTTTCCCCACACACTTCCCTCCAACGTTAAATTCACAATTCCTTGATGTCTAAGAATGTGTCCTACCAATCTATCCCTTCTTTTGTCAAGGTATGCCAGAAATTTCTTTTCTCCCCAATTCTGTTCAGTACCTCCTCATTAGTTATGCGATCCACCCACCTAATCTTCAGCATTCTTCTGTAGCACCAAATTTCAAAAGCCTCAATCCTCTTCCTGCCCGCACTGTTTATTGTACATGTCTCACTCCCATACAAGGCAACACTCCATACAAATGCCTTCAGAAAGGACTTCCTTAGGTTTAAATCAATATTCGATGTTAACAAATTTCTCTTTTTCAAGAACGCTTTTCTACCCATTGCCATTCTGCATTTTATATCCTCTGTACTGCGACCATCATTTGTTATTTTACTGCCCAAGTAAAAAAACTCATATACCTCCTTTATTGCTTCGTTTCCCAATCTAATTCCTTCAGCATCACCCGATTTTCTTACACTGCACTCCATTACCCTAGTTTTGCTCTTATTAATGTTCATCTTATATGCACCTTTCAGCACACTGAAGGGCAGAGGCTCTGTCCACAGAACCAAGGCAAAGATGCTAAAGATGGTGGGCGGGAACTCCCGCCCACCATCTTTAGCATCTTTGCCTCGGTTCTTTGGACAGAGCCTCTGCCTCAAGTGGTATCTCTGTCCAACTTCTTTGCTTTTTACAAATGTCTGTCTAGGTGTGTTTGCGTTTCGATATGTCTGAGTGTGTGTGTATTTGTTTACCTTCCTTTTTTTCCCCTAGGGTAAGTCCTTCCACTCCTGGGATTGGAATGACTCCTTTTCCACTTCCTTAAAACCCATATCCTTCCCTTTTTCCTCCCCTTTTTTCCTCTTTTTCCTGAAGAAGCTGCCAGTGGTGGCGAAAGCTTGTATGTGTGTTGGTGTGTGATTTTATTTGTTTCTATCGACGAGCCGGTCCTTTTGGTAAGTCATCTTTTTTCTATTTTTTATTTTTATATATATATATTTTGCAGGTTTGCCATGCCTTCTTCTCTGATGAGGAGTTCATTGCCATATTGTTTTTGGCCATCTTTTGTCTGGTATACGTTGCAAATGACCATACCATTGCAGGCACTTTCTCTCTATGCAGTCTAGGATACTGCTTTCCTCTCCCATGATATCTCTGATCCTGTCATTTCTAACATGATCAAGTCTTGAATATCCACAACTCCGGCTCCAGAAATCCATTTCAACTGCCAGTAGCCATTCATTTTGCCT
Source organism: Locusta migratoria (assembly GCA_026315105.1). Classification (NCBI taxonomy): domain Eukaryota; kingdom Metazoa; phylum Arthropoda; class Insecta; order Orthoptera; family Acrididae; genus Locusta; species Locusta migratoria. Next base: position 196,337,757 of record CM048751.1, read on the forward strand.
TTTTAGTTGATCGCCACATTTCTGCGCAATATGTTGTGATACTTTCAATAATTGAATGGTAGATTATATGTTTTGTTTCTCATAGTGTTGTTCCAGAGAATACCATTTAGTTGTTTTATGGCTCGCTTGCCCTGGCGAATTTTATTGTTTATATCATCCATACTTCTACCATTGGGCAACAATGTCACTCCCAATACTTGAAATTACAACACCCTTTAACAATATCAGCATCAATTTTTATGTCCTTAATCATATTCTCTCCCACCTTAAGATATTCTTTTTTACCTTAGTTGGTGTCAAGACCCCATTTTTTATGTTCTTCTTTCAATTTACGGAGCATGTAATTAGCATCTTCCTCATCCTCAGCTACTAACACTTAGTCGTCAGCAAAAAATGAAGTTAACAAGATCTCGTTGTCCATGAGGATACTTATTCCTCCGCATTTCCTTTTTGACGATTTAAGTGTCTCCTCTTGGTAGATCTTAAACAACATAGGTGAGAGTGTACATCTCTGGCGTAGTCCTTTTGTCACCCAAAACTCTAGAGATAGCTGATTTCCCACTTTTACTGTCGCCGTACAGCCTTTGTAAAACTGTCTGACAGCTTTCACATAGCTTGGTGACACGCCACAATTTGTTCTGTGGAACAGTGTCACAGCCTTTTGCAGGTCTACAAAGACAACATGGTGACAGTCTCTTGTTGTCCTTTACTCCAAGAGGATTTTGAGTGTAAATATTCAATCAATACAGGAGCACCAGATCTGAATCAGCTTTGATCTTCAGATTCAGTTATTTCTGTCTCTAGCCTCTTTTTTAGGATACCGTACAGCCGTAGACTCTCGCCATGGATGGCATTACGCTATACCTTGATAGTTTCTACAATTTCTTCTGTTACCCTTCTTCAATATTGATGTAATTGTGGTCTTTTGCCACTCTTTTGGAGGTGTGTGAAACCTCTGAGACATTTATCGAAAATCACTGCCAATATCTCAAGGTGTTTCAATGGTGCTGCTGTAATCAGATCTATATAAATTAATTCTGGACCTGCTGACTTTATTTCTCATGGCATTGATGGCATAATGGACTTAGTGATAATAGGTGGTATATTATCATTACTAATTTCAGTTTCCAGTGGGCCTGCCACTAGAGATAACATACACATTCGAGTAATAAACTCATCAGAAACGTCTCTGCTTTCATAATTGTTTGGTACAATATTGTGATTAAAATTGTAATTACTTACTTTTGTTGCGAACCACATTAAGATAGAGAAAGATGTCTTCTTTTGCAGAGACAATTGTACTTATAATCTGACTTCTGAATAGGGCCTATATAGTTCTATTTCAATGTCATGTTTTACAAAGTAATCACTGCAGGATGTGGGGATATATATTAGCTGAAAGAGTGGCTGATGCTGCTAACACAGTCAAGACAATTCAGTGGAAATACTATATTTATTGGAAAGTTCTATACAGATGATCAGCTGACACCATTCTTTCAACAGTTACCCCCACCTGCTTTATCGCATGTTGACACCACCATGACATCTTATTTAAACAGACGTGAACTGCTCTGTTGATTGACTTACAAGTAAGCATTCGTCGAGTTTTCGATAACAGGGAGCACTGCATGCAGAATAACTACATTGTCCCCAGTGCAAAGTACTAATACTTCAGGATACACTTACCATGAGAGATAAACAACTTAGTACTACACCATAGAAACCAATACACGGTGCTGTTATTATTATTATTATTATTATTATTATTATTACTATTTCTCATCTCAACGTTAGAAGTGTTTTCAGGAGTTTACGGCAAACAGACAATTACACTCTGCAGTCTTAACTTTAAGAACACAACCTAACATTAAATTTACATCATTCCAGAGTAGGAACTTTATGAACATTCATCACTTTTGACAATGACTTCTTCTTAAATTTGGCATCTTGGCTAGGAGAACTGAGTTTATTGACAGAGCGATCGAACAAAGATTCTGTTTTTGCTGACCTAAGTCCGGAATCCTTACAAACCAAGATAGCCTATACACAGGTCTCTCTTTATCAACCGTTGCAAAGCACGGGCATATAAGCTAGTACTGAATAATTGTGGCTTTCTGTGACTGTGTTTCCTTTTGGATTTCTGTGTTTTTGATAAACTTGAATAAGATCTTATACATTAGCAGAAAATGATCTAATCCGCACTCTGCATCTCTCATAGCCCTCACATCTTGTACTGCTAGCTTTGTCGTTTGCTTAATTACAAAATATGCCCAATTTTACCAAGCATCATTTATCACTTTGACGATCGTTAAATTTTCATTTTTGCTTCTCGTCGATGTCTGTTTACTGTAACGATCGTTAAACTCGCCGTCAAAACTGACGCGCCGATTTTGCGTCGTCAAACCATTTGGCAAGTCGTTTATACAAGACAGGTTTACTGTAGTTTAAATATTCCGGAGTTTTTGTAAAGGAAACATAGATTTTTTTATTGCTGTTCACGTCTTCTGGCTTTGAAGAGGGAGATAACTTTGTTGCTGACGTATTGTACATACATTTGCTAGAAAATCTAGGGCCTGAAGATGAAATTTATGAGCGCAGTGATCATTTCTACACAATGAATGATATCAAATTCATTACAAGGACAGATTGTCCAAGAAAGTAGCATTGAAATTTTTGGAACAAATTGAAAATAGACTAGAGTATCCAACTAACAGAAACAGACCATTAACCGCAATACAAAAGTTGCTTTCAACTCTACGATACTGTGCTACTGGATCTCTTCAAATGGTAATAGCAGACTTAAATGGTTTCGAAATGAACCGTCTGCCAATATATCAAGAAGGTTTCAGAAACAATTGTATCTATATGTGGAATTCCTTCAAGGAATTAAGTCTTATCTTTTTCGAAATAAGGCCTACAAACAAACTTTTCTCATCAGAAAATTTAGAACCTCTCTTTATTTCATTGGCATGTTCCATTTTCGTAGCGTTATTATTGTCCGGTTTCACCAAACTTAAGAATCACAACTACTTTGGTCATACTGAAAAAACGGCTATTTATGTAGTGATATTTATGTGTTCAATTGAAAACTAGAAAACAAATGATAAAACTCGAGAGTATCGATTTAATACACAATAATAGATGCTGTTTCAATTGGAGAGTCTGTTAAAATAAGCGCCACGTCAATTCATTGGGATTGGCGATGATGAAACGATGTAGCTTTTGACGGTATGTCAAAATTAAACGAGTCATTGAATATGACGTTTGTCTAACATATTTAGACGAAGTTTGATGAAACTGAGCAATAGTCTATAACATAAATTTGAGATTAACACTTGGTTTGATTCATGTATATTTATGTCCTTATGCTTGAACCAGCCATTTAGAATACTAAAGTCAATTTGCAGGCAGAATTCTGTCAACATTTAACTGTTATTATTTACAATATTCTTCCCATACCTTCCCACTATGTTGTCGTAGGCTTTCCAGCATTTAGGTCTCCTAGTAAAATTATTTCTTTGATTAAATCTACCAGTTAGAAATCTAGCCACCTGTCTCTGAACTGCTTCATATCCTCCTTTAAACCGATCTGGTAGGGATCCCAAACACTTGCACAATACTAAAAAAGGGGTCATACAAGCATTTCATAAGTGGTCTCCTTTACAGATGAATTACACCTTCCCAAATTTTTCACAGTAAACTAAAATCGATCATTCGCTTTACTATGACTGTCCTTATAAGCTTGTTCCATTTCATGTCATTGTGCACTGTACTACTAATGCTGTATTTGACTATTACAACATTATTTCTCCTACTCATCTGTATCACCTTACATTTTTCTACATTTATCACTAGTTGCCATTCCTCACATCAGTTAGAAATTTGGTCCAAGTCATCGTGCATCCCACTACCATTGATCAATGATAACACCTTGCTGTACACCACAAAATCATCAGCAAACATTTGTGGATTGCAACTTGCTCTGTGTCAGATCATTTATGTAGATAGAAAATAATAGTGGTTCTACCACGCTTTCCTGGGCCATTCATCAAGCGTGGTGGCGCAGTGATAACACACTAGACTCTCATTCGGAAGGGTGGTGGCTCAACTCCACCTCCGGCCATCCAAATTTAGGTTTTCCGTGATTTCGCTAAATCATCCAGTCAAATGTTGGCTGGGATGGTTCCTTTCAAAAGGCATGGCCGGTTTCCTTTCCCATCCTGACCCAAACAATTCGAGCATAAGTTCGGCCTCTAATGACCATGCTGTCGATGGGACGTTAAACACTAATCTTCCATCCCCGGGGCATTCATGACAATAACCTAGTCCCTGATGAACACTTGCCATCGAGGGCAGTGTGTACTGGGTTCTATTACTTGTCTTCAAGCCACTCATATATTTAGGTACCTATTCCATATTCTCGTACCTTCGTTAGCAGTCTGTAATGTGGTACCGTGTCAAATGCCTTTTAAAAAATCAAGAAATACACAGCCTGTCTGTTGCTCTTCATCCCTAGCTCGAAAGGTGGTGTGAGAGAAAATGGCAAGCTGAGTTTTGCTCAATTGATGCTTCCAAAAGCCGTGCTGATGAATGGACAGAAGCTTTTCTGTCTCAAGGTAATTTACTATATTAGAACTGAGAATATGTTCAAGAATTTTATAGCAAACTGATGTTAATGATATTAGGTCTTAAATTTGTGGGTCCATTCTTTTCCCTTTCTTATACACGGGAGTTACCTGCACCTTCTTCCAGTCATTTGGAAATTTGTACTGGATCAATGATTCACAATAAATACAATACAGTAATTAATCAAATTAACATTACAGGTGTTGCTGCATTTCAGTTTAATTAGCGAATCAGGTGATACTGTATGGCAGCCAATGAAATTCACTGATTTATGTTTGTGCAATATTTGAATGTATTCATTTTGCGTTCCGTTTTCTTTTCGCTTCTTATGGGAATGTTTACATTTGTGAACATGGAGGAAAAGTGAATTAAATATGCTGGTCCAGTTTTGATGGAGGCAAAAGTACAAATATTTGTTTCACACGTTTTTGGGTTTTGATATGTTTTTCAGAATACTTAGAGGTTTTGGTGATTTTGTTAGATTTTTAAATGGAGTTGGTTTAATTTACAGGGTGAACTTGTTGATTGGGCATTAAGGAATGGATTATTTGCTCAATTGGTTTCTTGCAAATTTTGTGGTTGTGGTATGAAATTATGTCCAAGCAAGGATGGAAAGGATAAAGTTCAGTGGGTTTGTGGAGGAATGGACATATATTTTGTCATAGTATGAGAACCAAAAGTTGGTTTGTCAATGGCAGTTTGATTATCAGAGACATTTTGAAGGTGACTTTCCTGTGGCTGAAGAAGTGCAACAATGATTTTTACTTGTTCTGAACTGGAGATGTCAACTTGAGCTGTGGAGGACTGGGGGAATTTCTGCCATGAAGTATGTGTGAGGAATGGTGATGTACTTGGTGGCAAGGTAAAAGTCGTTGAAATTGATTAGGCCTAATTGTATTTGGGAAAAGAAAATTTCATAGAGGAATGAAAGTCATTGGCAAATGGGTATTTGGAGGAGTGAAGAGGAACACAAATGTTTTATGGGAGTTGTTCCATGAACAACAAAAAAAGTAGTTCTATTCAAAATGCTGTGAAAATGTGTACTTCCTGGCAGAATAGTTGTTCCAGGCTGTTTTAAATCGTATTGCTGTTTGAATGATGAAGGTTTTAAACATTAACCTGTCAATTATAGAGTATCCCCCAGGGGGCCCACAGCTGTTTTGTGGGTACGTGTGTGGCGTGCACGGGGCCCCGAGCCGAAGCAGCCTTTCTTCCGCCCCAGGCTGCTTCACTTTCCCTCCCGGTTCATGGCTTAGCCCGGAGACGGGCGTCCTTTGCGAGTCCTTTGCGTCTTGGTTTCTTCCTTTCCTAATGTTTGCTTCTGTCTTTCTCTCCTTGCTGTACTTTCCTAGCCTTCCTCTCCTCCTCATTAGTCTCTGCTTTGGCGTTTGAGACACTTCTTTCTCTTCACTTCCTCTATTTTTCTTCTTTCCTCCTTGTGCATGTCTGAAGGCCGACCCACGCATTATCATGCGTAGCAGGTGACGGGGTAACGCATAATTCCCCGCCCCGGGTAGACAAGTAGGGCACGTACATACCCCCTGGTAAAGGCCAGGCCCAGGGAGGGATGATTGCCCGAGCTGGTACCTTCCGAACATGCCGATTGGTCCCTCCGTCAGTTCTCGGGAGGTGTGACCTGAGGTGTGAACAATCACCTAAGGCAGGTAAGCCCTCAGAGAGGGCCCCCACTAGGAAGGAGCGCGCCATCGGAGATGCCGGTAATCACGGGGACACTTCCGCAATGACTTCCTTCTCTTCTTCTGTGACTTTGACCCAAAAAAGAAAGATCGATTCACCTCAGCAGAAGAAAACTTTGCCCAATCTTTCAAAATTCCTAGTTGTCTCTTGAACTGATGGTAAAGATTTCACTTCTGTAAATCCTTTCATCATTCAGAAAGGTGTTGATGCGATTGCTGGCCCTGTTAAGACATGTTCGCGTCAGCGCAATAGAACATTGTTGCTGGAGGCGGACAGTGCCTTCCAGGCCAAAATCTAATACAGACTGCGTTGCTACACACGTTTCCTGTCCAGGTAGAAGCGCATTGCACGCTCAACTCGTCACGGGGGGTAGTTTTCATGAGATCCCTTGGGGGGTTGTCTGACGAGGAAATACAAACCTACATGTCCGATCAGGGTGTAACAACCTGAAAAAGCTGACACCAACTTGTACTGTGTTTTTGACGTTCAACAGATTTGAACTCCCGTAAAAGGTCAAAGCAGGGTATGAAGTTCTCTTCGTCTGCCCTTATGTACCAAACCCAACGCGCTGTTTCCAATGTCACAGATACAACCACACCCGTCAATCTTGCCCTAATGCAGCAAAATGTGTCATTTGTGGTAGGGACGCCCATGAGGGGGATTGCCCACCTCCATCCCCTCACTTCCTTAATTGCAACGGTGCCCATGCGGCTTTCTCTCAAGACTGCCCTGTATATAAGGATGAAAAGGTCATTCAGAAAATTCGGGTCACGGAAAAGGTATCAACATCTCCCGCTCGAAAGTTGTTGGCGAGTCGAATGCCCACTGTCCTCCTAGCGGTCACATACAGTAAGGTCCTCACCTCCATTTGACCTACTAAGGATGCAGGTACAAAGACCTGTGATTTCACTTTCGCTGACACAGTTGTGCGATCGCCCAGCCCGAAGATTTCCCGTTCCATGTCCCCACTTCCTCCTGCTGCTTCTAAAGTTCAGTCTTCGTCAACCTCTAATAAACCGCGGGCACCTAAACAAGATGCCTGGACTTTGAAAAAGGAACCCGTCCGTGAAGACTTTTTACGTACTCAGGCTTCTGAACCGTCATCTGTCTCTTCTCACCGTCAGTCTTCCAGAAGAGTCAACAAATAAGACTTCCTCTCCTTCCCTGCCGAGGCGTGACCCATCTGTCGCGCTACCCAACAGTATTCGGCCCCGATCTTCTTCTGTCTCGCCGGGACGCACTACTGTTAGCCGGGCAACTGTCATTTACCGGCGGCGGAATCTGCCCCTCCTGATAAACTCGGGAAGGTGGCAGATGCATCAGCTGAACCTATGGATCATGATTCTCTGCCTCTAGATAGCGACAGTAGTGCTCTCTCGAAGTCCAGTCCTCAGCGGCCGTCGAGGTGACCCCACCTGCTAGTTCCTTTTTATCTTCTCTCATTTTTTATCATAGCAGTCCTTCAATGGAATATTCGCGGCATTCGTTCCAATCGGGAGGAATTAAAACTACTCCTTTGATTGCACTGCCCGCTTCTAGTTTGTCTCCAAGGAACTAAGTTACGTCCATGTGATCGTGCAGACTTCCCTCACTACACCTCTGTGCGTTTCGACCTGCCACCTGTGGAAGGTACCCCAGCCCATGGAGGGGTTCTGATGCTCATTCGGGACGATGTCTATCACCATCCCATTTCATTGCATACTCACCTACACGCAGTTGCCGTCCGCATCACTCTATCCACCTTTTCCTTTTCCCTCTGTAATATCTATTCGCCATCGTCATCTGCCCTTACTAGGGCAGATATGCTACACCTCGTTGACCAGCTTCCTTCAACTTTCGTGTTGGTAGGTGACTTTAATGCCCACCACCCCCTATGGGGCTCTCCGGCACCTTGTCCGAGAGGCTTCCTTTTGGTGGACCTTTTCCAACACCTCAATCTTGTCTGCCTCAACACCGGTGCACCGACCTTCCTTTCCGACACAACACATACTTATTCCCATGTAAACCTCGCGATATGCACTCCTCAGCTTGCTGGTCGGTTTGAGTGGTATGCACTTTCTGACACGTACTCGAGTGACTATTTTCCTTGTGTCATCCACTTCCTGCGTCATTCCCCATCTCCTTGTCCCACCAGTTGGAACATCTCTAAAGCCGACTGGAGTCTTTATTCTTCTATGGCTGTTTTTCACAATCAGAATTTTTTTCAGCTGTGACAGTCAGGTCGAATACCTCACAGAGGTTATTCTCACAGCTGCCGAACATTCCATACCTCGTACATCCTCTTCTCCACATTGCGTCCCAGTCCCCTGGTGGACTGCAGCCTGCCGTGACGCTCTTGGAGCCCGGCGCCGTGCTTTACGCACCTTCCGCCGCCACCCAACGTTGGAGAATAGTATCAACTATAAATGACTGCGAGCGCAATGTAGTCGTGTTATAAACGACTGCAAAAAAGCTTGCTGGATTGCCTTTACCAGTTCTTTTAACCGCTTTACTCCCTCCTCGGCTGTCTGGGGTTGCCTGTGCCGTTTATCCGGCATCAAGGTCCACTCCCCGATTTCTGGCCTGACTGTCGAGAACGCAGCCCTTGTGGATCCCCTTGCTGTTTCCAACTCTTTGGGTCACTCCTTTGCGGAGGTTTCGAGCTCTGCCCATTACCACCTTGCCTTTCTCCCTCGCAAACAGGTAGAGGAGGCACGGCCGCCTTCTTTCCACTCTTTTAATCGTGAAAGTTATAATGTCTCCTTCACCATGCAGGAGCTAGATCGTGCTCTCGCCCTGTCCCGATCTTCTGCTCCTGGGCCCGATTCCATTCATATTGAGATGCTGAAGAACCTTTCTCCTGCGGGCAAGTGTTCCCTTCTTAACACCTATAATCGCATATGGACTGAATGTCAGGTTCCCACAAGTTGGCGTGAAGCTATTGTTGTCCCCATCCTCAAACCAGAGAAGGACAAACATCTTCCATCAAGTTATCACCCCATTTCTCTTACTAGCTGCGTCTGTAAGGTGATGGAACGCATGGCTCACGCTCGGTTGGTCTAGCTCCTCGAATCTCGACACCTCCTGACTAATATTCAATGTGGTTTTTGTAGACACCGCTCTGCTGCTGATCACCTCGTCACCTTGTCAACCTTTATTATGAATAACTTTTTAAGGAAGCGTCAAACGGTAGCAGTGTTCTTCGACTTAGAGAAGGCTTACGATACCTGTTGGAGGGCAGGCATTCTCCGCACATTGCACACATGGGGCCTTCGTGGCCGCCTTCCTCTCTTTATTCAAACATTTTGGCGGATCGCAAGTTCCGGGTATGGGTGGGCTCTGTTTTATCAGGAGAATGGGGTGCCACAGGGCTCTGTCTTGAGCTTGGCTCTTTTTGCCATTGCAATCAATCCGATCGTAGACTGCCTTTCAGCAGACGTTTCCGGATCCCTTTTTGCAGATGATTTTGCAATTTATTGCAGCGCCCAGCGGACGTGTCTCTTGGAGAGTTGTCTTCAATGCTGTCTTGACTGCCTATATTCCTGGAGCATTGCAAATGGCTTCTGCTTCTACACTGAGAAAACGGTGTGTATAAACTTCTGGAGATACAAGGAATTTCTTCCACCTTCTCTACGTCTCGGCCCCGTTGCTCTCCCTTTCATGGAGACAACGAAATTCTTGGGACTCATGTTGGATCGTAAACTTTGCTGGTCCCCACACGTGTCTTACCTGGCTGTCCGTTGTGCCCGATCCCTTAATGTTCTCCGTGTCCTCAGTGGCACGTCATGGGGAGCGGATCGTAGCGTCCTGCTTCACCTTTACCAGGCCATTGTTCAGTCGAAGCTCGACTACGGAAGCCTTGTATACTCTTCTGCACAGCCATCGATTCTCCGATTCTCTGTTGTCTCAACACTATTCAACGTCGGGTACTACGCCTGGCGACTGGTGCATTTTATACCAGCCCTGTTGAAAGTCTGTGTGCTGCAGCTGCTGTATTACCCTTGACCACTCGGCGTGACATACTCTGTCGGTACACATGCCGGCTTGCGGTCGATGCCCAACCATCCATCTTACCTATTTTTTGACGACTCACTCGATCGCCAATATCAGTTATCTGTGATAGCCTTGCTTCCACCTGGAGTTCAGTTTCGCCGCCTGCTTCAGCGGGTCGATTTTACCCTTCCTTCAATCTTTAGGTTGAACGAGAGCCCATTGCCACTGTGGCATCAGGCCCAGGTTCACACTCACCTTGAACTTAGTTCGCTGCCCAAGGAGTGCACCCCGGATTTGGTATACTGCTCGAGGCTTGTCGAACTCCGTCCTCGTTTCGATAATGCCATATTTATCTACACTGATGGTTCCAAGAGCACTGACGGTGTCGGTTCTGCCTTCGTTGTCGGGGACAACCGTTTCCAATACAAACTCCCTGACCGGTGCTCAAATTTCACGGCTGAGCTTTTTGCCCTCCACCAGGCTGTTTTATATACCTGCAGCCACCGCCGTCCTTTTTATGCCATCTGTTTGGACTCCCTTAGTGCCCTGCAGAGTCTTAAGGACCCTTTCTCGACCCATCTTCTTGTGTATCGAATCCAACGCTCCCTCCAGTTGCTAGCAGATAACAGCTGTCACAGTCTTTTCTGTGGGTCCCTGGCCACGTTGGTGTGCCCGGGAATGAGACTGCCGACATAGCAGCCAAGGCAGCAGCTCATTTGCCTTGCATGGCTACTTTTTGCGTCCCGTCAGACGATGTTCAACGGGCTCTTCACTGGAGTATTGGGTCGTCCTGGCACAGTGTGTGGTTCTGACTCCACGACAATAAATTGAGAACTGTATTCGTACAAGTTTTTAAAGCTTTTCTATTTTTATATTGCGCTGCACATCCATCAGTGAAACAATGCAGTTTCTTGACTCGTGGATAGTGCACATTCAGCCACTATTTCTGTCTGAACAGTATGTACAAATCCCACATCATGCTCCATATTGTCACTTATAAAGCAGTGGTTTACTATTATCAATTCATTTTCCTCATTTATCATATAAATACAAACAGGATGGATTGTACAGCTGCTTCCTGACCAGTGGTAACTGTTTCATTCTGAATTACAAATGTGTAGTTTTTAGCAAAGTTCATTAACAGAATTGCTTTGTCAGGGGTTGGATTTTCTTTCAAATTTTTCAGGGATCTTGCCTGACAGATATATATGAATGTGGTTTAAGTGCCTGTAATTTTGTTACCAACAAGTCGATGTATTCATCAACAGTTGCAGACTGCTTTACCAATTCGGTCCGAAGGTTTATGTTAATCCACTGGCTGTACTCAACATTGTCCTTGTCATCATGTTTGTAAGCTAATTTTTCTTTCAAAAATTCTAACAATTTTTCCTCACTGGGTCAACTATCACAGTGATTAAGCATGCAGTCATAGTTTTCAGAGTCACATTGGTTATCACATACAAGAAATTTTATAAGTTCTTTATATGTTTCTTCAATGTGCCCCGCATCAAAAAGCAGTTTTAAATTTTGGTGGATACTACAGACAAACACAGAATGAGTGCCTGCAGCACCAGCTAAAATACACCACTTTGGTCTTAGTGAACAAAATTTAGAAAAACCAATGTTAATGTTTGGATTCTCCCATTTAAAAAAAGAATATAATTCCCTTAGGTTGCAGAGGATGAAGTCTTTTTTGCATATAGACATTCTTCTGAATGTTAACTTTGTCTTTTGCTCCTGCTAACATTCGAGTATATTCATCATTTTGGTAAAAATCTGTGACAAACTTCATAATTTCGTCAGAGATAATTTTACCTCTTTTTGGTTTAGGAACGGATAAAATACCCTTTTTTCTTTTCAGTTTCCTTGCCTGTCGAACTACATACTCACTAACACTGAATTACAACATTATTCTTTCTTTTGACCAAGAGGGAGGAGGTAAAGTTATAACTTGAATTTTTGCAGATTGCCTTACACTAGCCACTTTTTCTTTCATTAACAGTATCATGTCATCAAAATCTTTGACTTTCTTAACAACTTCATCTATTTTACCCTCCCTACTGTCAGAAATTTCAACACTGTAATCTAATGCCTGGTACACTATTTTCCAACACACACTTCACTTTTTCTAGTTTCCGTTTGCCATATGAGGCCTTGCTGTGATTTGGGATGGATGGAAGTTTTAAGGGAGAGCATCCCAAATCACCTAAAGTTTTATATGCATCCTCAATACTTAGTCTTTTTGGTACTGATTCATGAAATGTCACCTCCGGGTAATCTGCATCACTTTCATCTATGTCACTGATTTCTATTCACAAATCTTACGACAAGTTGTACACACTTTTTGGCCTGGTTTCACATAGATTCTCTTAGTTCTTATGATTTTGACATAGCTAAGCTTACTGACCTCAAGGATTTTTTAACTGACTGTCTGTATTTTGAAAGGATCACAAGAAGTTCTTTCATGGATTTAAAATACTTTTAAGTAGTAATATCTGTGATGTCCACATATACTTCTTTCTTGGTCTTCTGCAATGTTTATATTGGACCATAGCAAAATTAAATCTTTTTGGTCTTCACTCAGCTCTGAAAATTTCTCATGAGTTTTTACTGTGGTGTAGGTCATCAAATGACCTGGTATTTTAAGTAATTTTCCAACACTACATTACTTTACACTTTCCACTGTAACTGACTGAGCACTACTTCATTAGAAATAGACTGGAAATATGACCATTCTCACAGGAAGACAAAGGCCAACTAGTGCAAATGGACTGATTGTTGCTTGCCTGTGATTGTTGCATTGTTTTAATGACTGTACAGGTTCCAAGCAAACTACTGTAGGAATAAGATTGTTAGCCGCACAGATAAATACAATATAATTATTGATTTAATAAAATGAAATAAATTTATCATACTTAATTTGTCTGTCTAGAATAACATATTTAAATATAACATGATGCCCCTCTATCTGAGGCAGTGGGTTTCAGCTTGGATGAACTTACTTGCAAAGTTGCTTTTTTCATCACGATAAAAAGTTTTTTTGATTTCTAATTTATTCGTGTGTCCATTCATAGGATACCCATTAATATTTTTATTTTATTAGAAGGCCTGCTATCCTGGGAATTGTTTAAGACCAAAACTAGGTTCCCAGCAGGTTGGAGAAATGTGATATAAGCTTTTTTCAACACCCTTGCAATTTTTCGGAAGCTAGAAAGTGTTTTCATTAATATTTTTTGTAATTTTCTTTGAAACTTTACTGCTTAAATAATTACATTACTATTAACTACATGCCTCTCTTAACCTCTGCAAGAAAATTCAAATAAAAAGCTTCATAAAGACCTGAGTTATGAGTATTTCTGTAGTATGGTACCACTTTGTGTGGACATTCTCGCAGAGCCAGATTATCAGAACATCACTACATTGAAAATTCAATGTAAAATAAAGTTTTAGCCTGAGAACAAAAACATTTTGGATATGTTCTTACGTTGTAAGTATAAGCAAATGTGCAAAGTTTTATGAAAATCTGAGATGGAGGGTTACAACACCTAGAATTATTGGGTGATTTGACATGGAATGACCCTGTGAATTGTTCCAGTGATATTTAAAGTAAATTTACTGATCACATAAGGGTACTGTGAGATCTGTCACTGAGCAGGAACAGCATTAATTATTTACTTTATAGTCAGTGCAAAAAAGTAATCATTTATTATTATAAATAAATGTCATTTTACATTACTCAAAACAAACAAAAATAGTGACTGATTTGCGATGTAGTTTTCTGATTTGCGATACGGTTGCAATTTCTATTCTCAAAGAAATTCTATAGATATTTATAGTGATATTTTTCCATACGGGTATTATTTGGGTGTTGATCTACATAGGGATTCAAAATGAAATTTACATTTCATTTCTGCAGTGGAGATTCAGTGGAAAATCATGATGAACATTTGTTGGTTGTCAATTCGAAATTTTTTTCCAGTGAAAGCTGGTTTTTGGCCCTACAACCTAGTTACAATTATTTTCACAAATGATTTCAATTTTGATGATTCCAAGACTTGCAACTTTTTTGTATGGACATCATGTTGAGTGTTATGGTTTCCTTTTAAGAGACTTGAATGATAATTTAAATAAGTTCTATTATGAATGTATACAAAGATATTGAAAAAAAAAAATTGTAATTCATATCATCTGAGGGAGACACACAGTTATTTTGATCTGTGTTGCAAGAAAGTGTTGAATCTAAACAGGAAACCTGTGCATGTGGAGAGGCGTAATTCTGGAGTGTGCGATGTTCCGCATTAGAATCTGTTATTCATTTTAAAAATAAAATAGTTGAAATATGATGTTAACACTTTTTTTACACATGTTATAAACATTGTGTGACAGTCAGTCGTCAAGCTGTAAACAACGATCAATATTCTGACATAAATTATATCAATTCTTATTTCTTAATAATAACAGTGTTTGAGATGTATCATTCACAGTTGCCAATGAATTACTAGTGTGGCATTGATAATGACTTTGGCTCTTGTAAATATTTCAGTGCTTCCTTCTCAATGTTTTTCTACTTGCACCAAAATTATTACTTCAGTGTTGTGACAGAAATAAATAACAGCAACAGTACTACAATTTTTGTTCATAGAAGTTGGCAAAAATTATTCTTGTGTTTGTGATTACAATAAAAATATCCCTTTCGTAGGAAATGTAAAGGGTTTCAAACCTTAATATTAGATAGTCTGTCTACAATCAATATTACCTATTTTGAAGGCAAAAAAGCTATTACGCACTAACATCTGATTGACTGACAAGGTCTGTGCTATGATTGGTTGGTTGTGGCCACTGCCAATATCTGAACACTTAACACTAAGCCATATCATGAATTACTAATTCCCCTTACTAAATTTCTCCATGATCCCCTATTCATTGCTAACATTTATGCTTTATGTGATGTTAAGCCTGTCACTTCAAAATCACTCTGGACTAAATCTAAGGCCTTTTTCCTTGGTCTACCTTGACTACTCCTACCCTCCGCTACTAAAACCTTGTCTCTTAGGTAATCTTGCTTCTCCCATATATGTAATATGATCCACCATCTCGACCTGTTTGCTCTGCTACATCTATGGTGTTCATTCCCTGTTTTTCTGTGCTTCATTATGGAGACTCTCCTGCCATTTTTCCACCTATTTGTACCTGCAATCATTCTTGGCACTTTAATATCTGTAACCTCAATCTTATTATGTTAATAAGTTCTTATGCCTATGCAACAAAGGAAGTCCAAATATTGAAGGCTGCACTGTAAACTTAGTCTTGCTACTGACTTTCTTCTTGTGGAAGAGAATAGATTGTACCTGAGTGCTTACTGCATTAGGTTTGCTACACCTTGATTCCAGTTCTTTCACTAATGTTGCCATCCTGTGAGAAAATACATCCTAAGTACTTGTAACTACTACCCCTTCTAACTTTGTTCCTCCAATTTGGCCTTCAGTCTGTTTAAATCTCTTTCCCACAGACATAATTTTGTTTTGGAGATGCTGATCTTCATAACCCTTGGGACTACAGTTCTGATATAGCTCTGAAATATGATTGCAACCTTTCAATCGAATCTGCAATCACCACTAAGTCGTCCGAATATGTGAAGCAGCGTATTTTGTTTTCCTTATCTTACTCTCACCCTGCCAGTTCATTGATTTCAATGTATGATCCATGAATAATATGAACATGTTGAACCCTTGTCTTACCCCTGAAACTACCACAAACTGTTCACTCTTATCAGCTGCCTTACAGTCTATGTAACAATCTTTAAATTCTCTGCGAAGTTTTCCTCCTATTCCTTAATCTTGTAGAACAGACAACAGCTTTAACCTAGGAATATGGTCATAAGATCTAGATCTATAAAACATAGATAGAATTCTCTGTTCCACTCTTAGCACTTGTTCATTATTTGCCATAAGCTAGAGAGACAACCTCTAATAGGCCTAAACCTACATTGATTTTCATCCAACTTTTCTTCTCCTGATACTCACTCTCTCCTTGCGACAATATTCGCTCACAAGTGACTGTGTTTCAATTGTGAGTACGCCGGTGACGTGGGATGGGAGGTTCCATTTGCTCAGAGATAAGGTAGGTATGTCAACAATGTATGCTGTCTGTGACAATAATAGATTCCATTGCTTAGGGTCTCCACAGCAGTGTTGCCACAATTTAAGTTCCAACCTTCGTGTTAGTGCATAATAACTCAAGGTTGCAATACACTAGCCTGAATTGTATACAGATGAATGGAGTAAGTGCTAGAATCCGACCTTAGAGAAGATCACTTTGGATTTAGCAGAAATATAAGAACACGTGAGGCAGTACTTTACTAAATACTTATCTTAGAAGATAGATTAAAGAAATGCAAACCTAAATGTATAGATTTTATAGATTCAGAGAAAGCTTTTGATGATTTAGACTGCATTACACTCTATTAAATATACCATTACAAGCAAAGAGTTGTATTCCCCTACAAAGAAAAAAGGGAGGGGAAACTGTGTAAAAAGTGGATAAATAGTACTCAAGAAGAAACAGAGAAAGAATTGGAAGGGTGAGGTAGTCAGTGCAGACTGTTATCCATCGGTTACCGGTTGTCGGCATCGGGAACCTCTCTAAATGATCGATCCTAACTCGGTGGAATGGAGATTCTGCAGGTGGAACCTGTACGAGATGCACTGGAAGTAATTGCGGCAAATGCGTCCGTCGCTGGTACTCTTTACAGTGACTCATGTAATGCTTTACAGATCGGTAGCGACCTTTCCAGTGTTACCTGCGTCTGATTCTGTCTAGGGTCTTCACGAATGCCAGATGACTGAATATTGGAGCATCGTGGAACCACGTGAGAATAGCTGGCTGGAGATGAGATGGAACGACCAGTAGCCATTTGGGGCCCAGTGGACAGTAGTTGTTCTTATACGATGTCCCCATTTCTCCTTTCTTCAAGGCCTCTATGGTTTTTAATAGAGCTTGATCTTCCCGCTCTTCAGCTATAATATCACGTAATTCAGTGAGGGCTGAAATTTCATTCATTATGTTGGGTTCCACTAATAGATTCCTCGAAAGGCAGTTGGCATCCTTGTGTTTGCGCCCGTTCTTGAATACCACTGTGACGTCATACTCTTGGAGTCTTAGTGCCCATCTTGCTAGTCAACCTGATGGATTTTTCAAGCTAGTCAGCCAACACAAAGAATGGGGATCTGTCACAACGGTGAATGGTTTGCTGAATAAATACATCCGGAACTTGTTGTTAGCCCAGATAACAGCGAGACATTTTTTTTCTCTGTTCTACATCTACATTCATACGCCACAATCCGCCGTAAGTTGCGTGAGGAGGGTACACTGTACCACTACTAGGCATTTCTTTTCCTATTCCACTCCCAAATAGAATGAGGAAAAAAAAATGCCTATATGTCTCCGTAAGAGCCATAATTTCTTATCTTGGCTTAGTGATCACTACGTGAAATGTAAGTAGGCGGCAGCAAGATCGTACTACACTCAGCTTCAAATTGCGGCCCTCTAAATTTCCTCGAAAGAAATTCACGAAAAGAACGTCGTCTTTCCTCCAGCTAACCCGAATTGAGTTGCCGGAGCATTTCCGTGACACTCGCGCATTGTTCGAACCTACCAGTAACATACCTAGCTGCTCGCCTTTGAACTGTTTCTATGTCTTCCTTTAAACTGATCTGTTGCGGGGTTTTACAGATGGAGTACTTCTTCCCAGAATTCTCCCAATAAACCGAAGTCGGCTGTCCGCCTTACTCAAAACTGTCCTTACATGTTCGTTCCATTTCATATTGCTCTGCAATGTTACGCCTAGATATTTGAATGATGCGGCAGCATCAAGAAGCTCACTACTAATGCTGTATTCGAACATTATGGGATTGTTTTTCCTACTCATGTGCATCACCTTACATTTTTCTACATTGAGAGCTAGCTGCCATTCTTCGCACCAACTAGAAATTTTGTCTAAGTCATCCTGTATGCTATTACAGTCAGTTAAAGATGACACCCTGCCATAAACCACAGCACCATCAGCAAGCAGCCGCAAGTTACAACTTACTCTGTCCATCAGATCATTTTTATAGGTAGAAAATAATAGTGGTCCTATCACACTTCTGGGGCACGCCTGACGATACGCTCCTCTGTCGAACACTCGCTGCCGAGAACAACGTACTGCGTTCTATTACTTAGGAAGTCTTCCAGCCAGTCACAAATCTGTGAACCTATTCCATAAGCTCGTATCTTCGTTAACAGTCTGCAGTTTATCTTGGACTTTGAGAGAACTCTTGATGCATAGACTATCCCCTTTTCAGCATCTTTATGTACAAGTACAAGCACTGCACCAATCCCATAACCATTGGCGTCTTTGTGAAGTTCAGTTTTTGCATTCTTGACATACAAGGCTAGAACTGGTGCGGAAGTTAAAGCCTCCTTAAGTGCCCAGAAAGCTCTTTCTTTCGCCTCATCCCAGTAAAAATTGGCGTCTTCCTGCAGAAGTTATTGCATGGACGTGCCTTGTTACAAAATTCTTTTTATGATACGTTGGTAGTATGAGCACAGCCCAAGAAAACTTCTCACATCACGGATGTGCTGAGGAGTTGGAAATTCTGTGACTGCCCTTACTTTATCTGGATCAGGACGGACACCAACTCCGTTGACTAGGTGCGCCGGGATTTTTATCTCTTTGGCGACAAAGAGGCACTTCTTTGGATTGAGGCAGAGTCCCACAGTCTGAACACACTTCAAAACAGTGACAGCGGACTCAGGTGTTTTTCAAATGTTTTCAAGAAAATGACAATATCATCTGAATAGCAAAAACCCATCATCTACTTAAGGTACCGAAGCAAGTTGTCCATCATCCGTTTGAATGTGGCCGGAGCATTACATAATCCAAATGGCTTACTTTGAAATCATAGAGGCCATCAGGTGTAATAAAAGCCGTCTACTCCCTGTCAGCTTCATTATCCTCGATTTGCCAATAACCTGGCTGTCCATAATTGAGAAGTATGTAGCTCCTCTCAAGCAGTGTAAGGTGTTGTCAATGCGCGGCAATGGGTAGACATCTTTCTTTGTGATTTTGTTCAGCCGCCGATAGTTGACATTGAATTGCCACGCGCCATCCTTATTCTTTACGAGGACCATTGGAGACGAACAAGGTCTTTCCGAAGGTTGAATACTGCCATTGTGCAACATCTTCTCCACTTCCTCCTGAATTATCCGTCTTTCAGCTGCTGACACTCTAAATGAATGCTGGCTAATTGGCGGATGATCCCCAGTATTTTCAGTGCCTTACGTAGGCCATTTTGCCTGTCTCTATTCCTGCTGCGGTGTGAACACTAGCTGTTGTCGTTCCTTGGTCAGTCCAGGCTCTATTGGCAGTTCCATGGTTGTTTCCTCCAGCGTGTTGCCTGTACTAATGGCAGAGCATGGGTCTTCATTGATGACATTGAGCTCACCATCCTTGATTGGTTCAGCTGTCCCGATACACATCCTTTCGGGATACATTGTGACAGCTCGTGACAATTAGTGATCCAAATCTCTCTTTGACCACCAGTAATGCTTGGTAGCCGCTGGTATGTAAATTTCTTTTGTGAGCCTAATAAACTCTTTACTATCGATAAGCACTTCACAGTTCAACCGGTCATCTGTGTTTGTGACTGGAATTCTTCTCATTGTCAATGGCGGGATTGTCACATTGTCAACGTCAAAAAACTTACTAGAAAATTCTGTACTACGTATATACGTCGGAACAACTTCCTCAGTTTGCAGCTCAGATCTTCCACAGTCAATGAGAGCTTGGGATGCTTGAGGGAAGTCCCATCAGAGGATGACATTATGACTACATTCTGTTAAAACGACGAATTCAAACGACTGGGTCCTGTTGTTGATGGTTATTCCTGTGACACAAGTTTGTGCTGGCTGGATGTACTTTCCATTTGCGACCCTCAGCTCAATTGCCCGCATATCACAGAACATTGTCTTCTTTAGTGTGCGGCAGTAATTATCTGACAATATAGAGATAGAACCTTCTGAATCAACAAGTGCCTGGACAGGTTGGCCATCGATTATGACGTCGATGAGATTTCATGACATTTTAGCGACTGTCTTCCATGGAGGATTTTCATCTGCGGCAACCTCACCTCCGTAGATGGTCGCCTTGTATAGTTTTCCTGGGCGCGGCAGTTAGGGGAGCAGCTCGTACCTCTGTACGGCGACGATGGATGGCAGCAGTGCATTGGGGAGTGACCTCATCCAGGGTACGGCGATGGGCTTCTTTCCATAGGTTGACTGAACTCGTCAGCAGGTGATTGCCTGGGATAGAAATGCTCTGATGGCAAAATAATCGTCGAATACACACCTTCTCTCTCTGCAGTAGCGTAGGTCATGTCCAGGGCGTCCACAGTGGAAACACAATCGTGTGTTGTCTTCTGTCCTCGAGACGTCTGTTCTGCGGAGTGTCATAGTTGCCAGGGGAATTGGTTGTGGCCGCATTGGCCGGTTCATAGGCTGCTGTTTGGCGGCTGCAGCTTAAGTCGTAGCAGGCTGACGCCATTCTTCATGTCGGGTGCCATTGGTCGGGCAGACAGGAACTAATGTCTGAAATAACTCTTCCTCAGCGGCGTTGGCTCCCTTGTGACTTAACAGGGCTTACATCCATGGCCATAATCTGATGCTCACTCGGTCTAATAGTCCCAGCTGCCATAAACTGTTGTAATTCTTCTGTCACAATTTGTCGTATGAGAGAAGCAAAGTCATGCTGGTATTCCACAATGGCCGTAGGGACAATGTTGGGGAGTCTGTCATACTTCTTTTGTCCAAACCTCCTTTGTTGCATCTATTCAATACGTTGACACCAGTTGATGAACTCTTCCATCGTAGCGATGTCTTTGTGTCAGAAGAGCTTGGTACATGTCTTCTGCAATACCCTTCATCAAGTATGTGATTTTGTTGGCCTCAGTCATATTCAGATTGACTATGTTACACAGGGTCAAAACATCGGCTGACCATGTTGTTAGGCTCGGTTCTTCAGTTGTTCTTCTGCCAAGCGGATTTGTCGCTGGCGGCCTCCAAACGTCTTCTTGAGTTCCGTCTGGAATGTTGCCCAGTCATTCAGCTTCTCTTCGTTATTTTCAAACTGGCTGTTCCGTCCAGGTAGAAATAATCGTTGGCCAAGCACATTGTATGATCCCACCTGTTGTACTTGGTGACTCGGTCAAATCCTTTTAGTCATTTATTGGGGTACTTTCCAGCATCCCCAGAGAACACCAACGGGTGTCTAATGTGCAGCTGGCTTACCACTAATTTCGTGTCCATGGTTCTTCTGATGATACCGACTTTCTGAAGGATGTACTCGGTATATCCCTTGTATTCCATTTCTTGTCTGTGTAAGCGACGGTTTTACATTGTCTAATTGGAGCCACGGTGATGCAGTTGTTGCAGAGGATACCCGGCGTCTCCACCAAACAATGTCGCATTGAAATGGAAGCAGGCTTGACTCCGAAGGCAGGGTTGTCAACTGAACAAAGCAGTTATACTGAAAGCAGGTTTATTGCGAACTGAAACAGACATGCAGCACTGACTGTCTGTCGGGCAGAGTGCTCTGCTATTTATACACAGACAGAATGTGCCAGAAATTAGAAGAATAATTAACATAAGAAAAATGTAGAAATTACAAGTGAACATAAGAAACATGTAGAACATTCTGGAAATCAGAATTACAAAGAAATAAATGTTTGCTGGTCGGTGGGATTGAACCGACAACCTTCACCACCGCAATCCATTGCACCACACCGGCAGGTGATTAACTTGGGGTCTCACGGCAATATTAGCCATTATTGTTCAGTTAGCAAGTTCTTTATGAAACTCCTTAGCGTTGAATCAGTCACTGCATTTTCTCTGGAAACCTCACAAATCTGTCTGTGAATATTGCATGTAGAGCATAAACAGTTTACACATAAAATCAAAATGCTGTCATTTTAATCTCCTTCTCTCAAGTAACAAGTACACATGCACCATTCTGCAGATTGAGCTCTCCTGGAGAAATAATATGATCCTATGGAATTGTTGATCTGGAGACTCTTTCTGGGATTGTTTGGAAGTTTGGTGCAAGTCATTCTGTTTGATACCACTTTGGTGACTTGTATTTTCATGAATAAGGGACGAAATTATGAGAACAAGACAAACACGTAGCCACCAATCAGTGAAAAACCCTTACATGTCTGGGAATTGAATCTGTAACTTTGTGATCTGTAGACAGTGACACTAACGAGTAACAACTGAATCATAAGCTGTACACAGACAGAACTTACTTTCTGGGCATAACTCTTGTGATTAATTCTTTCTGTAGTATACATTAATTAACTTTGCTTTTTGCTTCAAAACAAGCATACATGCACTTGATTTAAATTCGTCCACACTAATGCAAAATAAAAATTGCAAAAGCCGATAATTAACCTACTGCATTATGTAATATAATAGTCATTTGTTATTTTCACACATTTTTCTGTGTTTAACAGAGTTAATGGTTAAGAATAGTATTCATGTTTTGCATGAATGTTGTTTGTTTACATTGAGTACTCTGTCTTGTAGTTCTAGTATAGGCTTCCAAATTGTGAACACCGGTATTATGATAATTTATATTGATGTTGGTTAATGAAATAGGTCTCAAGAAAGAAACCCATACATGTAATTTCTTTCCTCTGTTTTCTCTTGTTTTATGATACTGTTTTATTTGCTGCAATGCAAATTTGCTTCTTGAAGCTATTGCATCATTTGTTATTACAGCAACATGTACTTACAATTCAATAATTTCAATAATTAAAACTTTTTAGTACATTTCCATTTACTTACAGTTCAGCTCAGAGTTAAACTTCAATTATTCAGTTTTCAAAATCTTGCTAAATCCCGTACTTATAAAAATAATACTTCACTGATATTTAGTAGTAAATTGTATCATCATACCTTTTGCAAGTGTATTTGCATTTAGAATTGGTCTTGACAAATTAACTTAGATATTATATCTAGTCTCTTTAATGTGATAGGGACTGCCACGAAGCAATGGTTATTATTGTTATAAGTCCGTAACAAAGCCCATTTACTAACCTGGAGAGACTCATTGTGCATTGTTTGTAGAACTGAACTTGGTTATCTTGAGTACCTTAGCTGATTTGGCACTAATTTTAGTGATCAATGAAACTGCTTTGCCAGTGTTATTAAATGACTGGTTTCAGTCTTAGAACATCTTCGGAGTGTTGAGTTGTGATAACTCAGGAGCTAAGTGTTCTGGTTTTTGTTTGTAATATAAGACCAAATCCAGAAATAAATATCACAAACATTCTGTTGGCTCCATGGTAGAAGCATGGTGAGCAAATATGAAATGTTGCATACAGTTGCTATGTCTGCGTGTCATACTTTTGACAGGCGGTTGACAGAATGTTTGTTTGTTTGTTTCTAGATTAAATTACACATGACAACCAGACATTTATATCATGACTTCTAAACAACTTGGCAGCCTGCAGCTGTTCTAAGAAGAAAACTGGGTATACCCACGATAAATGTGTAACTAATAAGCTGAGGTGATTTCTCTTAATTATTAAAATTAGTTATTGGAAAGAGTTATTAGTGAAGGAAATTTAGTTTTTATAAAGATGTTATAGCCCCACGAACCTACTCTAGTACTTTTCTTTGTTTCTTTCATTCATCATGTCCAATTATGGGCTGCACATTTTTTATAATCCTAACCTTGTGTTTTTATATTTTCCTTTTGTAGTATAAAACTGATCTATGAAACACGATTTTCATAATATCTGCTCCAGATTTTGTTCAAAGACTCAGTAACTAATATTTCTTAACATCGTGGGAATTTGTATAAATCATAGATATTATGTTTGCTGGGTGTGATGTTATTGTATGTCGAATACCACCAAATCATATAGGATTGAGATAATTTTAATGAGAACAAGTTGTTGATTAACATTACCCAAATATGTATTTCAGTCATATTGTTCCATAAAATTTTGTTTAAATTCTGCCATATTGTTGTATCTCACATTGTACAAAATAAACAGGATGGGTGAATACTGATCTCAGTGAGTTCATGCTTAAACCTGATGCAAATGCTGTTCCGTTAAAACCTGTTGAAAATGCTGTAGAAACACGACAATCCAAAAGAAGAAAAAGTGACACTTCAACTCGGGATGGAGAAGAAGAAGATGATGAGTAAGTTTTAAAACAAATCTTTCCACGTTGTCTCACAGACATCAATCAGTTTATTTTATTAATGTTCTACAGACTTTCATCTAAGAGGATTTGTTAATAAATAAGTGCAATTATTAATATAGCCTCCACAAATAACTAAGGGTGTGCTGCAAAGCATGACAGTTTCCATTAGTGAACTTCTGAATCGGAAACGGCTGAGTTGTTGAGGAGAGATTTTTTTGTTTATCACTAGTTACGTAATGGCTGTACTTAATTTATTTTCAGAATACATTATTTTGGAATGAGAGCGCAGTCATTTGCTTATTCACATCATTCAGGCCTAACAAGTCCATAGGTGCCTTCTCGTTTGCACTGATTATTTGGCTTTGTCCTTGTGTTAATGAACAGTGGATCTGTATTGTGGCTTTTGACTTGGGAAGTTAACAGAAAGTTGAAGTCACTTTCATAATCACCACTTAATTCAGTGCATTGGCACAATCATATTAGATGATAAATGGGTGCACACCAGAGATGGGCCACCCATACTACCTATCTACTTTACAAGAGTAACTGTAAGATGCTGGGGTGGAGTAGCTGAGCGGTCAAAGGCGCCTCGCTATGGAGCGCGCGGTTGCTTGCCGTCGGAGGTTAGAGTCCTCCTTAGGGCATGGGGGTGTGTTTGTCCTTAGGTTAGTTGACCTTAGTTTAAGTAGTTTGTAAGCTGCGGACTGATGACCGTGCAGTTTGGTCCGATAGATTTACGAACATTTGAACTGTAAGATTAATGATGGGAATTTTCCATAGAAATGATAAATTATTTTTCAAAAGAGAGAGGTGATAGATTGGCTGGCCAGTACAGCACAAAGGTAATTATTGGCCAGCCAGTCTCTCTCTTTTGAAAAATAATTTATAATGTCTGAGGAGTAACTGTAAGTAAATCACATCCTGACTTCTGTTATTTGTCACTCCAACACATGTGGTAACATTAGAGTGTGATACAGTTAT
The DNA here is from genome assembly GCA_026315105.1 of Locusta migratoria. Classification (NCBI taxonomy): domain Eukaryota; kingdom Metazoa; phylum Arthropoda; class Insecta; order Orthoptera; family Acrididae; genus Locusta; species Locusta migratoria. The sequence goes on from CM048751.1 coordinate 196,363,284, forward strand.
GAGTACATTGTTTAACAACTATCATGAACCACTAGTTCCACAGCCTATACATGAAAGAAATATTTTTTGTCTATCTGCTTGTGGTTTGCTTCTTCCCAAAACAATATTTAAACATCATGTTTTCTGGAACAGGTCACTTCTCTGATGCCTCAGTGGTGCCTGGTATTCGTTATATCATCTGTTCTTTTAGTGACTGTTGCTGGTGCTATCAGACTACTACTGCTCCATGTGTGGTATGGCATGTGTGGTATGGCATGTGAGGTGCACTACTTTACTAGAATGGGTGTTCCCTCTTCTGTCTGCATCTGTTGCTATCTTCCACAATGGTGGCTGTCTCAAGATGGTCCATAAGTCCACACCTCCTGTGCAAGTTTCTAGCTTCTTCATCACACTGCAGTAATGTATTATGTTATTCTTGCCCTCAGTTGCTTTCTTTTGTCGCCATTTCATTTTCCTGGAGCCTACAAGGTGAGCTTTCTGTTGGAGATGTATTTTATGTCTGTGCATTTTTCAGCAGTTTCTAGTGGTGGTAGTCATGGTTTGGCTTACCATATTATGTCTACTCCCTGGATTTGCAGGGCTTGGGGTTCCAGGTGGTTAAAGTTGTTCATTATCATGTGCTGTCTTGCTTAGAAGTAGGTGCCACTGGGTGTTCAGTATGATCTTTGAGCATGTTTATTTTGCCCCTGGTAGTTTGAGATTCATTACTGGATTGTATGACACACTAAGCTGGTACCATGCTTTCTGATTGCCCAGTTTCTCCGCCGTGTTAATTTGAATAGATTCATATGTGACACTATACCAGAATTGGGGGGGGGGGGGGTGGTTTGAGATAGGATCTTGGTTTTGTCATAATCTGTGGCATTTTCAAGTTCTAGTGAGTGTTACACTGTTGCTGATTTTGTGGCCTTTGGTAGAGTCTGGTAGGTGTTTGGTATTTTTTAATCTTATGTTCTGGTAATTTGTCCAATGTAAGACAATATTCAAAAGATATATGATAAATACAGTGGTAATCCCAGGAAGGATTCAACAATATTTTGCTACTCGCCACGGAGAAGTCTGATGAGCCGCAGGAAGGCACAAATAACAATACAAATTAGTAGTTTTCAGCCGCTACGGCTGCAAGCATGCACACGAGTCCGAGGAATAAATACAGTAAGCAGATTCAAAAGGATGTAGGTTGGTGTACGTGCACTGGACAGTGTGGAGAGCTGCATCAAACTATTGTGCAGACTGAAGACCACCCCAGCAATAAGTAGTGTCACTGCCCACTACCGCCCTCAGCTCATTTCTCCATCTGTGCCTGATGGATGACTTTGACAGAACATTGCTGTATGCTGATGTGCCAAAATATTATACGTGGAGCACTTTGTGGAAGGAATGGAAATGACGTGGAAGGGTGGCAAAGCGTGAAGGCATCAGATACCCTGGGCAGAATTTTCACTGTGTATGTTACATAGATTGAGTATTTTTGTGTACGGTTGGTTGTTACCCGCTTCCGAGGCCCCATAAGTTATCAGTCCCTAAAAACAGTCAGTGTAGAAGAAGAAGCCACGTTCCAGGAATATGTGAAGTAATGGGAGTTTTGGAAGATGATGACCACTTGGACATTACAATGGAGGATGCTGTATTTTGCCGCTCATCAGCCAAGTTGAGGGGACTCTTTACTATCAAGTTGAGTACTCTTAAACCGTATGGCAATTTGGAATAAATATAAAACAACATTATCTGAAAAAATCACATATCAGTACCAATGGACAGCACAGGCCAGTGATGAAGTATATTATAGCGAAGCTCTGAAACTTATTACGTACCAAGTTTTCTCATCGTTTGGAAAATGGCTTGCTGATTTTTCCATGCCCACCACACAATGATTGGGAGAGTTGTCCACTGATTTGCTCACGGAACTGTTATGACACGAAAGCCTTGGAGGTCCAAGTGTCCCAAACAGCCCCTGCTAATACCAGAGAGCAAAGGCACATTTTCAAAAATTTTTTTGTGTCACATGGCCAATGGGGGAAGGGGTCTTGATTTCTTGGATGCATTGGGGGGGGGGGGGCACTGGCAAGACATTCTTGTTGAATTTGCTGCTGGTTCAGTTGCACAAGGACAGGAGTGTATTGATAGCTGTTGCATCCTCTGGTATAGCTGCGATGTTGCTCAGCAGAGGAAGAACTGCCTGCTTGGTATTAAAGTTTCCTCTGAACCTTGCATATGAGGAAACACCCACTTGCGGTATAAGCCAAGTCCAGTGGTTGTACCGTCCTGTTTCAGCGATGCAAATTGATTGTGTGGGATGAACGCTTCATGTCATACAAGTGTGCAATCGAGGCACTCAGCCAAAGCTTGCATGACATCCACGGTAATCAAAGTTGATGGGTGGAGTTGTCTTGCTCGCTGGTGACTTCAGACAGATGCTGCTGGTCAATGAGCAAGGCACTGCAACAAATGTGATCAATGTGTGTTTCCAGTCCACCCTAATATGAGGGTTCAGCTCTACAAAGATAAAGTACCTCCTTGACATCGGTGAAGGTCTCATGGCAACAGATGCAGAAGACATAATAAAATGTGAAAGCTGCTTCTGCATTGTTGTAACTAATTAATGAGTTTTTCCCAAGCTTACATGACAACATGAGCAACGAGGGGTGGTTATGTGAAAGTGTTACCTTGTTGCCTAAGGATGAATTGGTTGTAACATCCCATTTAAGTGGCCTTCTTGATCACTATAAAGAAGAATCAAGGACAAATATTAAAGTGGCAGATATTGATCGGGCCACCCTATGTTTCTCACATAGATAGCTCTATGTTGGCTACTCGCGTGTATTGAGAGCAAGAAATCCGTACATATACTTGGAGAACAAGTCTCCAAATGTTGTTTACAGGGATGTAATACAATAGATTTTTGGCGCTCTATACATTTGAAGATAATTATGATAGGTTCCATGTTGCAAATAGTTGTGCAGTTATTTACTCCCTTTCCTGGCACTTTAGTACTTTCCTGTTTGATTACATACCTTTTTCTTTTTTCCTTAACTAAATTTATTAGTTTTGAGGGACCAGTCTTCCGCCACCATTTTGCTGGGCTCATGTCAAAATTTTGTGAAGCTGCATGTGTGTTGGTAGTAAGCTTTAGCATTAATGTTTCCTTACTACTGACTGATCATCTGTGAGTAACAATGCAGGGTGCAGCTACTAGCTAATAAGTGCAAATAATCACAGTTTAAAAATTTTGGGATATACTGGGTACACTTGGAAAAGGGCAGAAAACACAAGAATGTACTAGCTAGATTATACAATGGTAAGATGGTGATTTCAAAATTGGATATTGGATTGCAAATTGGATCCAACAGCAGTTACAGATTCAGATTATAATTCAAAATGAAAAAGAGCTGGCTGAAGATAAGTATAGGCAAATGAATTGAAGTACCTAAGAATGCGGCCAGAGCTTGAAGTTCTCAGTGGCTGAAGATATTTTAATTAATATATACCACTTTAGGTATTAAAAAAAAAGTCCAGGTTTGAATATAAACTATATTATGTAATGGATAGTTTGCTGTTCATGGCAGAGATGGCACACTGAACTGCAAACAGGCACAGAAAATTATTTGTTACATGTAAGCTTTTGGCCAAAGGAAGCCTTTTTAAGTAAAGTGTGTGCACTTCCTGTGAATTGACTCACATTGCAAGCTCCTTCTCTTGTGGAGCTCTGTCCTTAGCTGTAGTCTAGTCACATTGATCTGTACAATCGTACACACCACAACACACAAGGATGTTGGTGTGCTTGTGATTTCCCCTAGGGATAGTGATATTTTTGGGCTACCATGGACCCAGCTTTTATGCAGTGCTGGCAGAAACAGTTGTCTCTTTGCAAAGACCAGTAGCAGCAAAGCAGATCAGGCACTATAAAAACAAGAATGGGAAACATTGCCATGCAGGATGCCAGCACAGTGTCAACTGTGCAGTAGTCCTCTATTCTCTCATTACCATTTCCTGGTGTTGATGTGTCCACTAACAGGTGGGAAAACTACTTGTGCAAGTTCTTGCTGCACTGTGAGGTAGGATATATTGGAGCTGCATTGTTGCTGTTTTATTGTGTCGGATTATATGAAGTTGTTCAAAATTTGAAATCTTTCATAGAGTGTGAAAAGTTGCCTTTTGATAAACTATGCCGATTACTCTCACAGTAGCCTATTTCAGACATTTAACTCAGATGGTGGCAGCACAGTTACTGTTAAATCATTACCACAAGTTTCCTTGGCAGTCACATATGGCATGGATCGCCTATCCGCTGGGTCTCTCCCAGAAGTGTTGTTTTAAATGTCCCTAATGCTTTACATGATATGCAGATTCGCAGTGATTAAACTTTCTGCTGCCACAAATGCTCCCCTTCAGCAACTCTCACCCCCCCCCCCCCCCCCTTTTCCACATTCTACATCTACATACATACTCCGCAATACACCGTAAGGTGCGTGGCGGAGGGTACACTGTACCACTACTAGGAATTTCATTTCCTATTCCACTCCCAAATGGAATGAGGAAAAAAAGAATGACTATATGCCTCCATACGAGCCCTAATTTCTCTTATCTTGTCTTTGTGATCTTTACGTGAAATGTAAGTAGGCTGCAGCAAGATCATACTACACTCAGCTTCAAATTGCGGCCCTCTAAATTTCCTCAACAGAAATTCATGAAACGAACGTCGTCTTTCTTCCAGCGATCCCCAATTGAGTTGCCGGAGCATTTCTGTGACACTCGCGCATTGGTCGAACCTGCCGGTAACAAATCTACCTGCTCGCCTCTGAACCGCCTCTATGTCTTCCTTTAAACTGATCTGCTGCGGGTCCCAAACACTCGAGCAATACTCAAGACGTGGTCGTACAAGCATTTTATACGAGGTCTCCTTTACAGGTGAAGTACATCTTCCCAAAATTCTCCCAATAAACCGAAATCGGCTGTCCGCCTTACTCACAACTGTCCTTACATGCTCGTTCCATTTCATATTGCTCTGCAATGTTACGCCTAGATATTTGAATGACGCGACAGCATCAAGAAGCTCACTACTAATGCTGTATTCGAACATTATAGGATTATTTTTCCTGTGCATCACCTTACATTTTTCTACTTAGAGAGCTAGCTGCCATTCTTCTTTGTCTAAGTCTTCCCGTATGCTATTACAGTCAGTTACAGATGACACCCTGCCATACACCACAGCATCATCAACAAACAGCCGCAAATTACATCTTACTATGTCCATCAGATCATTTATATAGATGAAAATAATAGTGGTCCTATCACACTCACCTGGGGCACGCCTGACGATACACTCGTCTCTGATGAACACTCGCCGTCGAGAACAACGTACTGCGTTCTATTACTTAGGAAGTCTTCCAGCCTGTCACAAATCTGTGAACCTATTCCATAAGCTCGTATCTTCGTTAGCAGTCTGCAGTGTGGCACCGCGTCGAACGCCTTTTTGAAGTCGAGAAAAACACAATCCGCCTGTTGCCCTTCATCCATGGCGCACAAGATGTCATGTGAGAAAAGGGCAAGCTGAGTTTCACATGAACGATGTTTCCTAAACCCGTGCTGTTTCATGGAAAGAAGCTTTTCCGTTTCAAGGAAATTTACTATATTCGAACTGAGAATAGGCTCTAAAATTCTACATGAAACTGATGTCAACGATATTGGCCTGTAATTGTGTGGGTCAGTTCACTTTCCTTTCTTATAAATGGGAGTCACCTGCACTTTTTTCCAATGACTAGGAATTTTGCACTGAATTAAAGATTCGCGATAAATGCAAGCTAAGTAGGGGGCCAATGCCGCAGAACAGTCTTTGTAAAACTGAACTGGTATTCCATCCGGACCAGCAGACTTTTTTGTATTTAGCTCTCTCAGCTGCTTCTCTACACCGGAAATACCTATTGCTATGTCCCCCATTTCGGAATTAGTATGTTGATCAAATGATGGCACATTTGTGCGGTCCTCCTGCGTGAAAGATTTCTTAAAGGTTAAATTTAGAACTTCAGCTTTCCGTTTGCTTTCTTCTATTACTGCCCTGGAATGAGCAACGAGTGACTGACAGTGGGCTTTGACCTGCTTATTAATTTTACATAGGACCAGAATTTTTTGGGTTCTCGGAAAGATCTTTTGCTAAGGTATGGCTGTGTTAATTATTGTATGCTTTGCGCATCGATCTTTTTATAGACACACAAATCTCTACTAACTTTTGCCTGTCATCATTTGCGTGTTCTTTTTTGAATAGAGAGTGCAACAGCCTATGCTTTCTCAGCAGCTTTCTAACATTATTATTATGCCACGGTGGATCTTTTCCATCCTTAATCGTCTTTACTGGCACATATTTCTCTAACCCTTTATTAACAATGCACTTAAATTTAGTCCACAATTCCTCTACATCCATAGTCCTGGAATTAAATGATGCCCATTCATTTTCTAAGTGCCTTCTTGATTGCTTTATGAACTGTGGTCACCATCGACGCTATGACGATATCATGATCACTAATTCCTGTCTCTACACAGACATCGTTAATAAGGTCAGGCCTGTTTGTGGCTATAAGGTCTAGAATATTTCCATTGTGTGTGGGTTGCCGGTTCAACTGCTCAAGACAGGTTTTGGAGGATGTGTCCAAAAGTAGCTCGCAAGACTTCTTGTCAGTACCACCTGAAATGTAACTAGCGAGATCCCAATCTATACTCTTAATGTTGAAGTCTCCTCCAACTAATATTACATGGCCCAGATACCTATGCACTATCTGGTGTAGACTTTTTTTGAATGATTCTAAAACTGCTACAGCAGCACTGGGAGGGGGGGGGGGGGGTAAAAACACCCAACTATTAACTTTACTTCTTTTGTACCTGTTATATGTGCCCAGATAACTTCACAGTTACTTTCAACCTTGATCTCAGTAGAAACAATATCTTTGTCCACAGTGATGAACACTCCTCCTCCAGTTGTATCCGATCTATCTTTCCGATATACATTCCACGCTTCGCTAAATATTTCTGAACTTGCCACATCATGATTTAGCCAGCTTTCGGTGCCTAAAACTATCTGAGCACAATAACTTCCCTGCAGTGCGGCAAATTCGGGAACTTTGTTTCTAATACTCTGTAAGTTCGCGGCTAATATTTTGACGTTCGAATTTTTGTTCTGAACGTGGCCTGAATTTGCTGTTTGAATGCTGACAGGCGAGTGCTCATCAGAGTTAGTGCCTAGCGTAAAAAAAACCCATTTGCACTCCACAAGTACTCTGCTACGCGAGTAGCTGCTTCCTTAGTGTAGTGCACCCCTGATCTATCTAGGGGCACCCTACAATTCCCCACCCGATAACGCAGATCCAGAAATCTGCAGCCATGACTGTCACAGAGTTGGTGAAGCCTCAGGTTCAGACCCTCCACTCTGCTCTAAACCAAAGGACCCCGATTTTTGACTATGAGATAGTCATCTGCGGAGGCACAGAACATTAGTCTGATTGACTTGGCTCATATTCATTTTCTATATATTCTAGAAATTACAGAAGCAGAGGGAAAGAATTACTGCTGATAAAGCACTCAGCCACAGATCTTACAGGAGATTTGAATATACGAATAATGTACGATCTGTATTTGAAACGTTGCGAAGAGGAACAGGTTACTGCTGCATAAGTATTGACTCCACAGAGAAATATTCAATACAGAGTTTAGGATTTCATGTACCAAGAAAAGATGTATGCGACCACTGCTATTGCTTTCTAAATCTATCTGAAGAAAATCAAGAGGCAGAGAAACACCAGCACTCAGAACACGTAAAGAGAAAGGAGACAGCTAGAATAATAAATAATAATAAAAAATGAAATGAAGGAGCATGCCCAAACAGGAGAATGCCATATACTGGAGTTCGAGCTAGAAGCTGTGAGATACTGCCGATATACAGCAGCTAAAGACTTTTTTACAAAAGAAGAATGGCTGTATACAACCTCACAGTATACAATACTATTGCCATAAAAGCTAGAAATTACATGTGGCATGAAGGTATAGCTAAACACGGGTCAATTGAAGTAGCATCATGTATATTTAATGAACTACAGAAGACTGCAGACTGCCGAGCAGTTTTTGTTCTCCGACACCTATGGAGGACGGAATCGAAACGTCAACATGAGTACCACAATTTTGCATTCTGTGCAAACATTCCTATGATACAGTAACGCTTCTTTAGGCCTGACCGTTCTTTAATGGAGTCCATGCCTCAATAGAGAGTGCTGCAAAAAATTTTAATGTCTGTGATTCTTCGGCGTTGTAGACTGCTGTCCAGACTACTACAAAACAAAGACTGTATTAAGTCATTGAAATGGAGCAGATCATCTTGGATTTTGATGCTATGCAGAAGGAAAAGATGAATAATACTAAAATTGAAAGCGAAGCCAATCCAGTACAGTGACTTAAAGTGACGCAACTTCAGTATCCCAAAAGTGATATTAAACACATCCATTTTTAAACATTCCAACATGACCAATTCAAAAGTTTGCCAGTTTCCAGAATATCCAGAAATTTCTATACTGTCTTCCAGTTGTGATAGAAACACCATGGGGCACTAAAACTCCTGGACCTGTGCTGCATCAGGATTACCAAGAAGCAGTATCTCACATTTCACGAGTCTACAAGAAGCGAAAGCTGGAGTTTCAGACTGTGGTCCCAACGATTGTGATGAAGGTAGCTAGAAAGTGAACTTTCATTGCTGATTGGTAAGAAATCCCATTAACATGATTTTATTTCGACTCTACCCTAAGTGTTTCATATATTTTGGCAAATCTAATGCATATCTCCAAAGTGTAAAACCTCTGAGTAGACTGATTCATTTGGAGTCATAATGACGTATCTCCTTAGCACTATATTAAAAAATTAAAAATGGTAAACCAGTAATTAAATTTTTTATGGAAATACTACCATATGATAGATTTTACTTGTATTCATGTGTAGTGCAGACATATTTCAGTAAAGTTTGTTTTATGTCATTGAAAAATGAAATATATGTCTTAAAATTTAGTTTTTTGCTTCTTCTGTAAAGTAGCTAAAATGGAGGTACGTTCCTCTGACCCTCACACGACAATTTGTCCTCCTGTTACTTCATCTGTCACTGTTATCAACATTTTGTAGGTATTTTACATAATAAAAATCGAGGCCTTTTTCGACATTTGTGAAAGAATTCTCAGTAGGACACCTATCCCCACTGGCACACCCCTGCGCCCTCCCGCCTCATGGCCCCCTGGTTATTAGTAAGATTTTTGGTGAATATTTTAAGTGTATATTAAAAAGTGGCAGCTGGTAAATCAGGCTGTACGCACTCAAGGAAGAATGTGGGAATTGGTTCAACTGGGAAAAACCCTGGTTTATTCACCTTTTCTTTTATAATTATAACTTGTAAAAATTGACGTTCTAACAAATAGTTTTACTTTTCCCCACTGTTGCAGAAAATTACTGCAGCATTAACAATAAATGAAAGAATAGCACTGAAATGAAATACTGCAAAGGAAATTTGCTAAAACAAAAAACCACAGTTCACAGACAAGTGGTTGCCAAAAGCAAAATGTATAAATAGATTTGGGAAAATAAAGTGGAATACTTTGTAACAATCAGATGACTTTCAACAAGTTTTTAGTCTATGTTGAAATGAGTTGTGGGGAAAAAATAATGATTAGAACTTAGGTAGCAACATTTTAAGCAGGGGCAGCTCCCCAAAAAGTGACATAGTACTGGAAGCAAACACAAAAATCAAGGATTTATAGTGTGCACCCCTTTGTGAACATTTTTCCTTTATAATGTGTGTGTGTGTGTGTGTGTGTGTGTGTGTGTGTGTGTGTAGGAGGAGTGGGGCTGTTCATAAACATGTTAGGATGAAATCAGAGACTTCATTTTTTATTGTAATATAAGTTTTTTAAACTACTCTGGTGGTATTTTTTACGATATTGCATGTTGTATTCTCCTACAGCAGCAGTTTGGAATGACACTAGTTTCCTGTACAAAATAATGCAGAGCATCTGTTATAGCTCTGCAAACTTGTGGGATAACTCTTGAACTACTTAGTTTTACTTCCGTAAAATATACCGGCTGATAAAAATGTCGGTTTAAATTTGAAAACTTAATAAATCACGGAATAATGTAGATAGAGAGGTAAAAAATTGACACACATGCTTGGTATGAATGGGTAAAGGTCCATCGACAGATGCAGCTGTGGCAAGAATGATTTCGAAGTTTGAAGCCACGGGTTGTTTAGATGATAGATCCCATAGTGGCTGACCAAGCACAAGGTGTAATGCTACAGAGACAGTTCAGAAAGAATTCCTGACTGTAGCGGGTTCATCTATGCACGGGGAAGTCAGCGCTCGTGCAGTTGCACGTCACACCGGCATTCCATACACTACTGTTTGGTTGGCACTTAGCCGTACCCTCCGATGCTATCCTTACAAAATCCATCGACATCATGATCTGTTACCTGGCAATTTAGTGAAGCGGAGGGCATTTGTGGTGTGGGCATTTCAGAAGATAGCAAAAGATGACAATTGGTTGAGTAACGTGTTGTAGATCAACGAAGCTCATTTCATGCTCAGAGGGTCTGTCAACGCACACAACTGCAGAATTTGGGCTACCAAAAATCGTAAAACTGTTGTGGAAACTCCATTGCACAACGAGAAAGTAACAGTACGGGTTGGATTATCACATCTACCGTTATCGGACTTTTTTTCTTCAATGAACTGCACGATTCTGGTTTTGTAGCTGGGTGAGAGGTATGCCGATATGTTGCAGAATCACATCATCCCCAGCCTGGCTGATAAACACCTGCTGGAACGTACGATTTTTATGCAGGCTGGCACTCCACCCCATATTGTTAGACGCGTGAAAGATCTCTTGCGTGCATCGTTTGGTCATGATCATATGCTCAGCTGCCACTTTCGTCATGCTTGGCCTCCCAGGTCCCTAGGCCTCAGTCCGTGCGATTGTTGGCTTTGGGGTGACCTGAAGTCGCAAGTCTATCATGATCGACTGACATCTTTAGGGATGCTGAAAGACAACATCTGACGCCAATACCTCACCATAACTCCGTACATGCTTTACAGTGCTGTTTACATTATTCCTCGACTACAGCTATTGTTGAGGAATGATAGTGAATATATTGAGCATTTCCTGTAAAGAACATCATCTTTGCTTTGTCTTAATTTTTTACGCTAATTATAGCTTTTCTGATTAGATAAAGCGCCATTTGTCAGACATTTTTGAACCCTTTTCTTTTTTTGTTCTGATAAAACCCTCTGTCATTCCAAGCATGTGTGTCAATTTTTACCCCTCTATCTACATTATTCCGTGATTTATTAAGTTTTCAAATTTATACAGACTTTTTGCCCACCTGGTACATCAAAGTCTTTAAATACCTTACATCAGCCAGTATAGCCTCATGACAGTGCAAGATTTTCTTATCATTGACTTATTTTACACAGCAAGTAACTAATATATTACAAACAATTTGCATACAAATTTTTAAAGTTCATTTTATCATTACCCACTAATTTCCTAAAAATTTCATACCAACAATCTTGACCATGAACAAATAATTCTCTTCTCTTCATGCTTTGTAAGTTCTAAGACTGTCCGCCTGACGGCTCTGTGGCCTACTATAGCACATAGGTGGTGCCATGGTATGGTACCACATCATGTACTATCTCGTCCCTGCAAGAGATAGTTAGCTGCATGCACTGAAAGTAGATGTGCGATCGTTGTGATGGTGAGCTAATTGGGTCAGTCGGACCTTCGCATAACTCAGTTTGAGCAAAGGGAAGACAGCAAATTCTGCCAGAAATCAGGCAAAACTGCTACTGAAATGGTTGAAATGATGCAGCAGGTGTACAATGAGGATACAATGAGTTGCAGTGTTGTGTTTAGATGGCACTGATGTTTTGTGCCAGGACAGGACAGTTTGGGAAATGTACTTACTAGGGTTGGTCTCAAGCAGTTTGAATGGAACTCAAAATCAATAAAGTTGTAACTTTGGTGCATACTAATTGCTCCCAATTGGTAGACACTCTCGCCGCCGCCGCTGCAGCAGCAGCAGCAGCAGCAGCAGCGGCAGGGGTCAGCCATATATTCGTTATAAAATTCTGATGGACAAGAAGTCAGCATGTCTCATGTTACCCAGCACAGTGTGCCACAAATTCTGTTGAAAGTCGACGTGATGATGGTATGACAATTTTTAGAGACCTCATCAGTTGTGTGGATGATGATCCAAAGTTTCTCATCTGGATAATAACTGGAGACGAAACATGGTGTTGCCTTTATGATATGCAACTGAAACGATCATCAGCTACCTGGAATGCAATAGTGTGTGCGTTATACAGAGTCGTGTGGGTGCCTAACCTCCAGGTGTTAAGTTTCAGAACTTACTGACTGTCCATGTATTATTATAGCTGCTGCTATCGTTTGCGAACAAATGGTACAGTGCTCTAATGTTGCTTCAGTGGAAATGATTGAGGCAGACACACCTAAGCAGGCAATTTGTTGCATGTATAGCTAGGCAATATGCAGGATGAGACTTGAGATGTTTTGTTGCTCAATGTTGTCTCGGTGGAGCAAGTCTATAGCTGGAACTGTGACTTTATTAAGGTCACTGTGAAGTTCTGCTGTGTAAAATGAACTGTTATATTTAGCACCAATTGCAGTTGTATCCATATCCCCATGAATTCTTGCAAAGAATAATAAATAATAATAATTTTTCTGAACTTAAAATTGTATTTCTACAGCACAAGCTTAAAAATTAAAATAGCTGCAAAATCAGAGGGTATGTTTTGTATTGAGTCTTAATATAAATGGCAGCTCCAACATCAAATTAACTTCTCAGAGTAGTTCATGGTACCTGAATAACTATAAATTATAATGTTAAGTTACCTCTAAATGTGGGGAAAGTTAAAAGAGCAAAATCTTCACATCTATGAGAAATGAGACACATGATGCCATATATCATGGCCAGTGTTGTGTCCCTTCTCAGACAGTGTGTGGGAGATTGGGACTTGTAGAATTCTCCCTAAGAGAGGTCTGCTACGAAGATAAAATATGTACAGTATATCTTATATATAAAATAATCGTGGTACTCTTGAGTCCTCTTCTTCTGTTGACTTTCTCTTCTTTCAGTCTATTTTTTGCTCTGTTTGAGGATAAAGCACATGGAACAGATTGCAGCAGAAGGAGAAATCTAATGATTAATCTCTCATAATAAATGATGTACTTGAAACCGTAGTTTAAGTTAAACAACAACTGTAATACCATTAATTACATTATACTTGAACTGCTAAGCATTCAAAACATATATTAACTCAATGACTTTACATCAAAGAATCTTAAACAATCTCAACTGTTTTAGAACACAAGAAGATCAAGATTTTCTCTATATAGATTAACCTTCACTATCTGTTTATTCAACAACAGGCAGAGCTTCTTTTTTCAGCCACAGCAAATACACTCCTCAAGCGTGCACTCCCCAGCTCTTGAGTACCTGCGCACACAAGCACACTGCACACAATATCTGTTAACCTGTGTATTAAACTAATTTCACGTGAATCCCCACATTTCAAGGTGGGATACGGATGCAGTGTAACCTCAAACTGTTTGTTACACTACACCAACCAGACAGGCAGACAAATCACAGTCTTATATTCTAATAAGTTAGACTCGAGCCATGTGGCAAGCATGTATCACATGTGATCCATCAGATTCCTTGGATTTCCATACAGTGTTCAGTGACGACAGTCACTGTGATTTGTCCACACACAGCGACAAGTCACCCATATGACAAATTGTTGTGGTCCTGTAACAGGTCACAGGAAAGTATTGAAAATGGTAGTTTGAGAGGAGTTCCATGAAAAATACCTTTAATGCAACAAGAATTATGTTACAAATGAGAATGGGAAAAATTTTTTGAATCACAGAGCATGTAAATCACAGTCTTATCAAATACTTTGAGGACCAGCCACTTACAAAAACTTTGGGGCCAAAAGACTAGTCATTTACGCCGTTATTTAAAATTTTGCTACCACATTTGTTTGATATTTCATAAAATGGTAACATGTGAAAAAAGAAAGGACCAAGCTTCAGAGTTAGTCTTATATTTATTTTAGTTTTTCAATAAATTGCAAATTATCTAATAATGATGGCAAAAGTGTGATTATCTTTAAAAATTAAAGTAAGAAGTAGCCAGGAAGTTCTATAACAGTGTATCAAACTTTTACCCTCCAGAGGATTTATAAGAGCTACCATAATTGTGGGAAAGTCATTCTCATTGCCCTCTAATATGTTGTCTGATCACCTTGGACGGCCAGTGCAAGTGTGTATCTACATAGCATGGACAGTATGAGGTTGTCAATCATTCTTGATGGATACTGGCCATTATCCAATTGAGTGCAATATCCAGCTCTGCAACCATAGGGGTGGTGCTGGTCTGGTTGCAATGCCAAGTGCTTCTGCCAAGTGCATCCCAGATATGCTCAGTCAGATTTAAATCTGTTGAACAAGTTGGCCACTCTATTTGTTCAATTACCTCAGCTTCAGTGTTGTCCACCAGTGCATCTCTGTGTCAACCATTAGAAACCAATCTCCTGTGGCTCCAGCGTAGGGCACAATAAAAGTTCAGAGGATCTCGTCTCAATACCTCTGAACAGACAAAGTACCATTCTGAATGACATAGAGGTCCATATGTACACCAATACTTACTACTGCCCAGAGCATTCGTCCTCCTTCATGATATGGCGATGTTTCCTGCATATAAGCAGGATTGTTCAGAGTTCCACATTCTCACCAGATGAGGGAATGACAATTTTCCTGCTGAACACAAAAATCTTTGCTCGTCTGTGAACAGAACCCAATCCTGATGTTCTTCCGCCCAGTTTCAGTGATCTAAACAGTGTCATGGGTTTAATAGGACACACACCATATGCCTCCTTGCATAGAGGCCACTTTCCCAAAGGTGATTTCAGACTGTTTGTGTTGTTATTGTGCCTTCTGTTGCTGCCTGGAGGGTGTGTTTCAACAGAGTTGCATTCAGCCTCCTCTATTGACAGACTGTTAACTGGAGATAAGTCATCTCTTGCTGATGTTACTCAAAGACAACCTTGGTCTTACCTTCGTTTAACAGTTCCAGTTATCTGAAATCACATCCAGGTCATGGAAATCACCCTCTGTGTCAGTTATGCTTTTAACCTTCCTATGGCTCTCGTGCCATTGTTTCGGGTAAGTCATGTTGTTGTTGTTGTTGTTGTTGTTGTGCACTACACAATTTTAACTCAACTGCGTGCGTAATTCATTTGGTAAACACAAGTCAACACTAACCCCACTGTGCAATTTTCTGCTATTACCACTATCTAAGTTACCATAATATTGTTGTCTCCACTCCATAGAACAGATTGATGTCAAACCATTTTAATTCATTCTGCTGATGACAGTACTTCAGAATCTACATATCTCAACTGATCCCCTAATTGTTTTGACCAGTGTTCATGATAGGACAGAACCTCCATGGTATACAGTTACTCTAAAGTAAGTTCTAGAGAAACATTCTACTGCATAATAGGTATAGAACAAAGATTGGAGGTATATAGACAGGATGGACTGCATGTGTCATGGCTTCAACTTCTACTGTAGCAACACTATTTTATTTGAAGATCTCTCACAGAATTCAAGTAATTCTTAACACTTGTAAATTTTTTGGTGGTACTGGATTCAGTGTATAGACTATCGTGGAAGAGACAGAAACTAAGGGTACCAAAACAACAATAAAATGCTTAACTATGATTTCAGATGTTCCTTCACATGTAGGGATGTTACCCCAGTTCTATTCTCACCCCACTGAAAGATGAGTGATAACAGATATCATTGTCAGTGGTGTTGAGAAAAAGCCAAAATCACTAAAATTTAAAAAAAAAAAAAAAGCTTCAAGAATGGAATCCTTGTCAAATTCTATACAAAATTTTTAGCTGAGAATGACAATCCTATGCAGCTGTTTAGACATATATATGGGTTTACTTGGGAGAATGTGGTGGTGTTTGGAATGGGGAAATAGAGACTTCAATTTTATTTAAAATTGGTTTAGGGGCTTAGCAGAACGGGGGAGGGGGGATATTAGAGCCCTTGATTGATTTTCCTACTCTGGAAGAAAGACAGCAGCACACTAATAGATTACTTTTTTATAGACTAAGATAAATTTAACAACATAAGTGCTTATCCTGTTGAGAATGGTCTTTCTGATCATGGTACACAGCTAGTTACAGTATAGATGTAGTGCCACCCAATAATTCAACACAGTCCTCCAAAGTAGTGCATCTCAGTGTTTAGACTGAGATGAGGTGTGCAGTGAACCCAATGCTAATTGAAAATACAACTTATTTCATGATACGTTTGTAAGTGTATTCAAAAATTATATCCGCAAGAAAATAGTTAAATATAATTGTAAGAAACCATGTGAAAATCATGGCTTTCCGAAGGAATAAAATATGTTGTAAGCATAAAAGGGAAGTGTATCTAATGGCAAGAAAGAGTAATGATCCAGAAACAGTTAAATATTTACAAAACTACTGTGCTACATTAAGGAAAGTAATTTGAAGTCCAAAAGCATTTATATTATGCCTGAGATAACACCTCTGATAGTAAAATTAACACAATTTGGAATGTTACTCAAAGGGAAACGAGGTAACAAAAATTGCAGGAAGACTATTACCATCAAACAGAATGGAACATTTACTAACAAAAAGTCAGAAGTGGAGAATATTTTAATATTGTGGAGAAAATAGGATCTAGAACTTCATTAGAGGAGGCAAGGCTGTTAATGGAAGAGGCTAAAGTAGGAGATAATTAATTTAGAAAATAGTAAACTAACTCAATTTGCTCATTTTTGAGATTGGTGATCTTCTTTTGAATGCAAATTAATATTATGCCAAGATCATAATTTTTATTTATTTGATGAAACGAAAATTATAGAAGGAAACTTTCCTGGTGGCATAAATTTATATAAAAATTATGAAACAGATGACTTACACAAAGGGCAGGTTCGTCGACACACACAAATAAAATCACACAAAAGCACACATACAAGCTTTCACAACAGTTGGTTGCTTCTTCAGGAAAAGAGGAAGGAAGTAGAGGAGAAAGGGAAGGATACAGGTTTTAAGGAAGTGGAAAAGGAGTCATTCCAATCCCAGGAGTGGAAGGACTTACCTTAGGGTTAGGGCGACCGGTTTCGGCACAATGAGGTACCATCTTCTGGTCTGGTCTCTTAGAGCATTTATACCTTTCTAGAAGTGCTCGACATAGTTGTCAGCGCAGATGGTGAGTCGAGTATAAATTCAGTATAAATACACACAATAAAATAACACCACTATACGTGCTGTTGACTGTCAGAATGACTCACGAATTATTAAAAGATTGTTCCATACAGATAGTTGGACTCTCGGCCACATACATAATAGCTCTGTGAAGCAGTGTATTTCCCCCAATAGACTGAAATATGCTACTGCATAAAAAAGCGATAGGTACGATGTCAATAAATATCACCCAATCTCACTTCTAATTGCTCTATCCAAAATTCTTGAAAAAATAATTATTCAAGAGAAGCTTCATACATTTCTAAAAATAAAGTACTAACAAAATGTCAGTTTGGTTTTCAGAGAGGCTTTTCAAGGCTTTTCAACAGAAAATGCAGTGCACTAATGATCTAATTCTTACTTTACCAGAAGAGTGCAGAGATCAAAAGAAATTGTTCACATAATGTGCAAAAATCAGATGTTTCCTCAAACTGGGGAGCTGTCGAGTGTGGTGTCCCAAAGGGTTCGTTCCTGGATCCTTTGCTGTTCTTAATGTATATTAATAGACTTGCCATTCTGTATTCATGAAGATGCAAAGTTTGTGGTTTTTGCTGATGATACAAGTAAGAATTAACTGATGAAATTGTAAATATTGTCTTTCAAAAAATCGTTAGTGGTTTTCTGCAAATGGATTCTTGTTAAATTTTGATAAAACACAGTTGTTACAGTTCTGTACAGTAAATGGCAAGACATTGTTAAAAAACATAGACTTCCAGCAGAAGGCTGTAGCTAAGGTAGAATATTCTAAGTGTATAGGCGTGTCCTTTGATGAAAGATTTAATGGGGAAGAAACCCATTGATGAAATGCTAAAATGTCTTGAGTTCATCTGCTTATGCTATTAGAGTTATTGCAAATTATTGTGATAAAAATCTCAGTAAATTAGCTTACTAGGCGTATTTTCCTTCACTGCCTTAATATGGCATCATACGTTGAATAATTCATCACTGAGTGAAAGAGTATTTTTTTGCACAAAGCTTGTAATCGGAATAATTGCTGGAGCCCAGTCAAGATCAACCAATACATATTTCATTCCATTCCATGATGGTGGTGGCGGTGGCTGGTGCAGCAACAGTGTTGAATAATTAAAAAATGCTCAGTCTCTGTTGCAGTATTTTATTCTCCAATAACGCCTTTCGTGCTGTTAGCGCATCGTCAGATTGGGCGGAGATAGAGCTACAGAACTATCTATTGCTATGTAGGAGATATCTTAACAATTTGTGTTATTGGGGGCCATAGCAGCATTTGTAAACGTGGACCTGCCACGACAGTGACTCCTCTGATGCTATGGTGCCCAATAACACACATTGTTAAGATATCTCCTACACAGCAATAGATAGTTCTGTGGCTCCATCTCCACCCAATCTGACGATGCGCTAACAGCGCGAAACGCTTTATTGAAGAATAAAATACTGCAACAGAGACTGAGCATTTTTTAATTAACAATAGATATTTATTTAAGGAATTGGGATTCTTCACAAAAGCCTCTCTGTAATCTCCACTTTTGAAATGGTTTGGGCTATTAACAATAAATTTCATGAGTAATAGCAGCATTCACAACTACAACAGTAGGAGAAAGGATGATCTTCACTATTCAAGGCTGAATCTAACTTTGACTCAGAAAGTGGTGAATTATGTTGTCACCAAAGTCTTTGGTAACTTGACAGACTACCATTTATAAGTAAAAGAATATTTGAATGACAACTCCCCCTACTCAGTAGATGATATTTTAGATATAAATTACTGATTTTACAAGTACCGTAATAACATAAAAATTGTATGTCTTATAATAAATAATATAGTGAGGACAGTTTACTACTCACCGCAAAGACGTGGCGACGAGCTGCGACAGGCACATACAAAAGACACACACATACAACACATTCAGCTATCGGCCATGGCCTTCTTCAGAAATAGAGCACTCACGCAATCACACAGGCACACAACACAGTCATACAACCATCACCTCCGACTGCCACACTTCGAATCACGCTCTGCAGCGAATCGGGGACGGGAGGGGAGGGGAGGGGGAGGGGATAGAAAGGTTACGTCACGGTGGTGGGGATGGGTAATATGGGAATAACGAGATGCAGCTTAGGAATGGAGTGGGGAGGCGGGTGAGGGGAGAAAATAAAATAAAATAAAATAAAATAAAATAAAATAAAGTAAAATAATTCATGTACACTGCAAGTGCACAAGACCACATACACACACACACACACACACACACACACACACACACACACACACACATACATATACACACACACGATCACACATTCACACACCACTCAAATCAGGCGAGGTTACAGAGGTAGGAACTGTAAGGTATGGAAGGGGGGGGGGGGAAATATATATATATATATATATATATATATATATATATATATATATATATATATATAAAATAATGAAGTTATCGTAGGTTGAGGCCTGGTTGATTTCGGGATCGGAGAATGTATTGTAGGGATAACTCCCATCTGTGCAGTTCAGAAAAGCTGGATCCTCCCATCCACCACCAGCTTTTCTGAACTGCACAGATGGGAGTTATCCCTACAATACATTCTCCGATCCCGAAATCAACCAGGCCTCAACCTACGATAACTTCATTATTTTTTATATATATATATATATATATAAATAAAAATAGAAAAGAGATGACTTACCAAAAGGACCGGCTCGTCGAGAGAAACAAATAAAATCACACACAAACACACATACAAGCTTTCGCCACCACTGGCAGCTTCTTCAGGAAAAAGAGGAAAAAAGGGGAGGAAAAGGGAAGGATATGGGTTTTAAGGAAGTGGAAAAGGAGTCATTCCAATCCCAGGAGTGGAAGGACTTACCTTATATATATATATATATATATATATATATATATATATATATATATATATATATATATATATGTATATGTATATATATATATATGTATATATATATGTATATGTATATATGTATATATTTCCCCCCCCCCCCCCTTCCATACCTTACAGTTCCTACCTCTGTAACCTCGCCTGATTTGAGTGGTGTGTGAATGTGTGATCGTGTGTGTGTATATGTATGTGTGTGTGTGTGTGTGTGTGTGTGTGTGTGTGTGTGTGTGTGTGTGTGTATGTGGTCTTGTGCACTTGCAGTGTACATGAATTATTTTACTTTATTTTATTTTATTTTATTTTATTTTCTCCCCTCACCCGCCTCCCCACTCCATTCCTAAGCTGCATCTCGTTATTCCCATATTACCCATCCCCACCACCGTGACGTAACCTTTCTATCCCCTCCCCCTCCCCTCCCCTCCCGTCCCCGATTCGCTGCAGAGCGTGATTCGAAGTGTGGCAGTCGGAGGTGATGGTTGTATGACTGTGTTGTGTGCCTGTGTGATTGCGTGAGTGCTCTATTTCTGTAGAAGGCCATGGCCGCTAGCTGAATGTGTTGTATGTGTGTGTCTTTTGTATGTGCCTGTCGCAGCTCGTTGCCACGTCTTTGCGGTGAGTAGTAAACTGTCCTCACTATATTATTTATTCCAACCTGGACTTTCCATTATTATAGTATGTCTTATAATATCATGTAAAGATAACCTTTTATTAAATTGATTTGTTCAACATTGTTGGAAATTGTTGGGTTAATGATCTAAGGAATATGTTCTAATCTATTCTAAGGTTTTGACATTCCTAAAAGTGTCTTCAGAAGAAAACTAATTACTAGTTACTGGTGAGGTACATCATAAAAGCGTAGCCATGAAGCATTTTTAATAACAAAATTCTCCTCCTGAATACAAGTACTAAATATGACATTAGGGTTCTTCACAATTGTAGCTATTACACTGACACCAGGTGAAAAGATATAAAACAATATTTTATGCATTTGCGTTTGCTTAATTAATTGCCGTAGCTTATTAGCTGTAGCATAAAATATGAATTTAACCAGGTTACCATGACCCTGATTCTGTCTGCTTTTAGGCAGAAATGATATATTAATAAGAGTTATATATGAGAAAGATGTAAATAAGTAAATAAATGAAATGTTGACTAGTGTTAATAGCTGAAATGAAAATGTTCTAGAGAGCAGGACTTGAGTTGTAGTTGAATGTAAGATACTGCAGGGAGGAAATATATATATGTATATATATAGTCCAACTGAAATCATTTAACAACTTCAATTCTTCTTGTTTTCTTTGTAGTTGTTTTCCATTCTTGCCAAACTCTGTTTCTTCACATGTTATCTTTTCCTTTCTTCTGTCCATGTCATTCCCAAATTTTTTTTTCCTTCTGCATCTAAAGCCTTCTAAATTAAGCATTTTTCCCCCATTAGGTTTCTTTTTGTTATTTCAGGTTCTTTGATGTTGTTTCTTTCTAATCTTTCCTTATTTCTGTAACTGATGATATTGTTGATTTCTTCTTCCATAAGTACAGAAATATTTTATTTATTCTTTTTAAAATGTAATTATTCTTTTCATTTTCATATACTGATTTAAATTTTTGTGTGCTTAAGGCAGAAAAAGGTATATTTAAGTCAGTTTTAAATCCTGGACTTTCCATTAGTAACCCTTTGTGTTTTTGTTACAAGAGTTTTAGTACTTCACTTGCTGCATTCTCTCTCTACAGTATTATCGAAATCCGGGATGAATCTCCTGAACCTGCTGTACAAACCAGGAGTGTCACCAGAGGGAGAGGTAGAGGGAGAGCGAGAGCTCGAGGGAGAGGAAGAGGTAGAAACAATGCTCGAGGAAGCAGAAGTGGCAACAGGGGTAGAAAGAGTACACCTGTTATCACCAATGAAGTGCCACTCATTGTGGAGGACTCGGTATTTGCTTTTATTAGTAAAGAAGTTACTAAACTTAAATCACTTCCAACAGAATTGCAGTATGTTTTTATGTCCTCATTTATTTTTATTTTACAGTGTGATTTGACAAAAGTGGCAGTTTGTCAGTAGTGAATTATTTAATCATTTACTTGTTTCATGAATAGGTCTATTTTAATGTAACTGATGTTAGTTTACCGTAATTATATTTTCACGGTGAAAAAATATTGCAACATTTATATGATAGCTTTTACCTTAAGTTACCTTCAACATTTTTATTCATTACGAGTTGTGTGCATCACGACTACTTTATGAACTGTGCAGATGGGAACTCTCCTTACAGTATGACTTCTGTTTCTGTAATCCCCCTAGCCTCAACCTTCACTAGTTCCTTTCCTCCATGTCTCTTCCCTTCCCTGCTCTGTACACCTTCCATTCCACCAGTCTCTATACCGTAACTTGTAGTTTTTACTGAAAATTGATGTCTAAATATTGCACTACAACTCTGAAAATTTTATTATAATATCTCTAGTTATTCTTACATAATTGTGTTGCTAGGATAAAAATTCTCTATCAAAACCCTTCTTTATATTTTAATCTAAATTGTGTTCCAAATCACCCCAGGAGTTGGGGTGATTTGGAACACTGTCTCTTTTGATAAATAATTGCATTTAAAACATGTAGGGGTTAATTGGAACACAGTAAGCACATCTAACAGAACTTTGTTGTGGAGGATGCCTTCATATTATTTCTGTTTAACATTAATTAATGCTGTTTACTGGGTGGAACACCTCTCACTGACTGCTCCAAATTTCTGAAATAGTTTTCTATCTTCCCTTTTAACTTGCACCCTATCTCTCGTTACATTTTCACTTAAACGTACTGAAAGATCCTTGTTATGTGAGAGCAGATTTTTCACCCATTCATATCCAGGCTTGTTGCCATCAGACCTTTTTTCCACTCTTCCACTTCAGTCCAAATAGCACTTCACAATAACCCTAACCTCACTGGTCATAATTGGCTGACCCCCATTCTGCACATTTAAATAAACCACTGATTAAACCCCCCCCTCTTCTTCTACTGTCAAGACGGTTTGTCCACCTATTTTCAAAGGATTTTTATTATTTAACTTCCTTGAGAGTGTACTAACAGGTATTCCATATTTTTTAGAAACATCTCTGAGAGAGATTTTGTGTTTCTTGACTTCATTCAGATCTTTCTTGATGCTTATCTCACTATATACCTTTGATAGCCAGCTGGCCCAATCTTCTTTTTGTACACTCATGGCATGTTTCAATTCACCCTGAAAAAATACCATTTTGCAGATTTACACCTCTACCTAATAAATAACATAAGCAAATGTGTAACCTAACTTTTCACACATAATGACTGATAGTTGCCCTTAACACACCAATGTCAGAAAACTGTATTATTATTACCAGAGTAGCCGAGCAATAGTTTGTTTTCAGACTTTCATATTACAGGAAATTTTACAGTTAAATATAAATATCTTTTCTGAGTATACCTTGTTCTCACACACAATTTTTGTATTACTGTTACAACTAGTATCTGGTGACTATGGGAGGTGGTTTTCATGAGTTACACCAAAGTATCTCTCCGCAGCAAAGATTATTTCTTGAAATGGACACAGTGTTCCATTTTACCCCAGTAGTTCCAAATTACCCAAGTTACGGTACCTTCCCTTCCTCCCTCTCTCAGCCTCTCAGCCTCCCAGGTGACACACTACCTAGTATTCTACCCTAGTCCTATCTAATGCATACACACTCTGCTAAACAGTGCCAGTATCTTCCCCTACTCTTGTTTCAGAGTTTAAGTGCAGAAAGTGTGGCTGTGTATACTGAAACTGTGAACCACTGGAGAAAACATTGACGATACATGGTTGTAAGACCAGATATTTTTAACGAAGATGTAAATAGTGTCTTTATACAATTTACTACAGTGAAACCTCTATATAACCTCTTTTAAGGGACCATGAATTGTGAACACTGTATAGAGAAAAACACTATAAAGAGGAAGACTTCCAAATCTAGTCAAATTTTACCGACAGGCATTCCATTGTAATGGCTGTTACATTTGCAAGCATAACAAGCTCAAAATTATCCCATTTCAGGTATTCGATTACAAAAATTTAAATAAAATTCCAAGCCATGGTACTTAAATTATTATATTTATGTAATTCAGTGTAATTTTTTAAGTTTTTGTAATATTCCACGTGAAAACCACACATAGATGCCATGTCATTCTCAACACCAAATCATTTAACGCCCAGTACAAAAAATATGCAACACTGTTACAGCAAATCATTGGATAATTATGAAATATTTTTCTAATTAAGTTGTAGTTTCTAAAATGCCACATGTTTAGTCATCTTTCCTAAAAATGTGATATCCTGCTATTTTAAATTAGGTATTTATAGACACTTTTCTCATTTTTTGTAATGGTAGTTAGTCACATGAGGCTTGTAGAAGATTATAATTACCTTTCAATCCTTTATTGCCTTACCCTCAGAATATCTGTAATAGTCTTCTCTAACTTCCTGTTGCAGTTAAATAATAATTTTTGCAGCTATTTTCAGTAGAAGGAAGACAACATTGTGATGAGAAATTTACTGTTATGTATTCTGTTGAAACGCAACCAAAACTAAATATTTCTAGTACTACATGCAGTATTTTTAAAAGGCTTATTTGGAAGAAATACAATGTTTAAGCTTTCTATGAACAGTAATTTTATTATGTAGGTCAATTTAAAAACAATTAACCCCTTAGGTCCACTTTAAGCTGGAATGCCTGCTGAGAGTATACAGCATCCCGAAACACACAGTAAATGGTACACATTAAAGAAAATTATTTTAACAAATATAAATAGAACTTTAAGGAAATGTTTACAAAAATTTGTGGTTTGACACAACTACAATTTTTTAAAATAGTCAAGCAAGGATGTTTGTTTCCTATTCAGTCTGGACTGGATCAGAACCATTTCATGCTCAACATCAGAGAGTTTTGATAATGTTGTGTCCTCAAGTTTATGGGCCATCATGAACCTCTTGAATGTTTCGAAACCTTCAGCTGCCTTAGCATATGAGCACACTCTTTCATTTTCACTTTCCACTGCTCTCTCAGCAGTCAGTTCTTCAACACTCAGCACTCCCGTGGTTGCCACATCATCATCTATTCTTACAAAGTCCTCAAAACTGACAGAATTATTTCCCACTAATTCATGAAACTCTTGCAATTCACTACTGGTATCAACTTCTTCCACAGGTGCAGACGTCTGGTGCAATTGGGTGGCAGAAAAACAACTTTCACATTTCTCAGAAATGAGGTATCTGAGGGATGTGCCGCACATCTGTCTATAAACAGCAACACTTTTCTAGCCGCACTCCCCATTTTGGCATCAAATTCTCTAAGGAAATTTAAAAATATTTCACTTGTCATCCATGCCTTTGTATTACTTGTGTACTTACACGGAAACGTAGAAATGTGTTTAAAGCACCTTGGATTTCTTGGCTTTCCGATGATCAATGGTTTTATTTTCTCGCTGCCATCGGAGTTTGTACACAGCAAAACTGTAAGGCGCTCCTTGCTTTTTTTACCACCATGGCAATTTTCCCCACGAAAAGTAAATGTCTTGTCCGGCATTAAATTAAAGAACACGCCAGTTTCGTCGGCATTAAAAATGTCCCGTAGTTCATAGCCGGCTGTAAGAGTAGGGAGAATCTTTAACCATTGTTCAACAGTGTGTTCATCTACACTTCCACTCTCCCCACATTCTGCTTTGTACACAACACCATGCCGTTGTCGAAATTTGTCAATCCAACCATTTGAAGCTTTGAAATTTTCAACCCCTAACTGCAAAGCTATTTGCAGCACCTTTTCTTTCAAAATTGTTCCATTTATGGGGATATTTGCGACCCGTGCTTGTTGAAACCAAGTTATTAACACTTGTTCCATATCGTCGTAGGTTAAAGGTTTCATCCGCATATGCTTCGAATTCCCACACTTCTCAGCGGCTTCCAGTACGGACGATTTATTTTTCCAAATCATATTTAGAGTCGAAGGGGCCAGTTTCAAATTCTTAGCCAGCTCCACCCGACTCATACCAGGATTGGCCTCTATTTCTTTGATTATAGAAATTTTTTCCGCGATTGATATCTTCTTAAGTTTCTCAGCCATGTCTGTTGTTCAAAGAAAATCCAAAAAAGTCACAGTGGTTAGTGGCTGATTACACTTTTCTGTAATTCACTGCACAAATCTATATATCCACTCGGTTTTTAACTAGTGTTCACACTTTGCTCACAGTAAAAACAAAATGGCATCAAAGACACACACAAATACGGCAAGCACAATGTGGGACTGGATAACATTAAATTCGATTCACAAGCACCTCGTGCAAACGTGGTCGACGTCACACAGTTATCGAAGACCGCTGGAACTGCTATCGACTTTCATTAGCGTTTGATTACACCAAGATTTGGTCACGTCTCCCTTAGTCGACATCACACACAGTTATCGATGACCGATGGAACTGCTATCGACTTTCGTTAGCGTTAGATTACACCACGATGTGCATCGCGTCTCACGTGACTCGGGCGCTGACATGTAACTGAGGTGTGACTCACGTTCACAGAACAGAAAATAAAGCATTTACATCCAATGGCTTAAACATTATAAAGAGGGAAATAATTGATTAGGGTCCCAAAAATACGAGCGTTACATCAAGGTAATCGTTGTGTAGAGGAAACGTAGTATAGAAGAAAATTTAGCATTGTGTATATGGGATTTTGGTCGGGACCGGAAGAAATAGACGTAATAAAGAGGAAACATTATATGGAGGAACGTTATATAGAGGTTTCACTGTACTTCTGAAAATCTATTCTGTTAATATGTGTGTGTGTGTGTGTGTGTGTGTGTGTGTGTGTGTGTGTGTAAATGGTCATGGTACATCTACATACATACTTCGCAATCCACCATAAGGATTGTACATCTTCCCAAAATTCTCCCAATAAACCGAACTCGGCTGTCCGCCTTATTCACTATTCACAACTGTCCTTACATATTCGTTCCATTTCATATTGCTCTGCAATGTTATGCATAGATATTTCAACGACACGGCTGCATCAAGAGGCTAACTACTGATGCTGTATTTGAACATTATGGGGGGCTACCCCCAGGGGGCTCACAGCTCTGTGGGGAGTACGTACGTGGCGTGCACAGGGCTCCAGCCTTTGTGGCACTCTTTCTTTGCCGTGCTACACAACCCTTCTCCTATTGTCCTTTTCCCCTCTCTTGGG
This sequence comes from Locusta migratoria, assembly GCA_026315105.1. Lineage (NCBI taxonomy): Eukaryota > Metazoa > Arthropoda > Insecta > Orthoptera > Acrididae > Locusta > Locusta migratoria. The sequence goes on from CM048751.1 coordinate 196,390,780, forward strand.
GACTGAGTTGTGTGCATCCTTCAGGGAGCTGAAGTTATAATTTTTTGGTTTGAGCTCTTCTTTCACCTATTTATTTGCCTCCGCATCAGCGTTTGAGGCTTCACTTCCTACTATTTCTTCCTTCTTCCTCGCTGTACACACCTGAAGGCCACCCATTTGGGTGACTGGATAATGCTAAAGTCCCAGCCCTGGGCTGGCATGTAGGGTGTGTGCGTACCCCCTGGTGAAGGCCAGGCCCGGGGAGGGGCGATTGCCTGCGCTGATATTTCCTGATTCGCCGATTGGACCCTCCGTCCGTAGATCAGGAGGTGCGACCTGGGGTGGGAACAATCACCCAAGGCGGGTGTGCTTCCATTGGGGGCCCCCAGCAGGAAGGAGCGTGCCATTGGAGACACTGGCAATTGTGAGGGATACCTCCGTGATGGTTTCCCACAGGAAAAAGAAATGTAAAGAGTGTCACGAAGTTAAAGACATACTGGACAATAGTGTACCTGAACAGATGACTTTACCATTGACACCTAAGTTCCTTGTGGTTACCCGTACTGAGGAAGGAAAATCCTTCTCGTTGATAAACCCATTTATAATTCAGAAAGGGGTTGACGCCATTGCTGGCCCAGTTAAATCCTGCACCTGTCTGCTTAATGGGTCACTATTATTGGAAACAGAAAATGGATGCCAGTCGCAATGGTTGCTCAAGGCTAATTTGCTTCATAGTTACCCGGTTCGTGTTGAGCTTCATTATTCCCGAGGGGTAGTCTACTCAGCCGGTTTAGACAGTGTAACTGAGGATGAATTAATGGACTATCTGGCAGCGCAAGGCGTCGTCAGACTGCACCGAGCAGGGTGGCCACTGAACCTTGAAACCGGTAAAACAGGGAAAAAGCTTTGAATTTGAAAAAAACTGGGGGAAAACCTTGAATATCAGCCAGAAACCGGGATTTTTAACCCATGAGATCTCTCGGCTTTAAGAGTTAAACGATCGTTCGTGTGTATAGCCTATTGCTCAGATTACACAACCAGTTCGAATAAGTGTAAATAAGTAATCCCTGTAGTTTTAGTAAGAAAAAACCTCAAAGTTTAATATTTAAAAGTAACAAAATGCCACTTGTTTTAAAATGACAAGGAGAAAAATGCTCAGATTGCTAGTGCCCACGGGTTAAATAATATTCATCGCTTCATTTTTGTGTGCAAAAAAACATTTTCAAATATATTTCTGGATGGTTTAAAAAGTTTTATAATTATAGGTTAAGTATTCTGTTACACATTTCTGTATTTATCTCGAAGTGTTGTTGCTGCGGTGGAGTAGCCGAGCGGTCTAAAGCGTCTCGCTGCGGAGCGTGGTTGCTTGCCGTGGAGGTTCGAGTCCTCCCTGGGGCATGGGTGTGTGTGTGTGTGTGTGTGTGTGTGTGTGTGTGTGTGTGTGTGTGTGTGTGTGTGTGGTGTGTGGTGTGTGTGTGTGTTTGTCCTTAGGTTAGTTTACCTATGTTTAAGTAGTTTCTAAGCTAAGGACTGATGACCACGCAGTATGGTCCGATAGATTTACAAACATTTGAACTTTTTTTTCGAAGTGTTGTTCAACCATGTGACTCAATTTCTCGCGATGTACGTCAAAGAAACGCGATGTTTTCGTAAGGTGCCACTACGAAATCGCAGCAAAAATGAAAGGCGATATTTATTTGTACTAAATTTTAGCAATTTTCGTAATTTACCCCCCAGTGATACTTATCAACACAGATCTCGTTTGATTCTGTGTTGGAAAATCTCTTTACTGAGGCATTTTGTCAATTTTAACTAAAAACTCCGTAAAATTTGGTATTGTGATGCTTCATTAGCATAGGCGCCGACTACAGGTATGCTCGGTCACTCAAGCACACCCCAAAATTTGAGTGGGTATGCTAGGCATACCCCACTGAAAATTTTGGTATAATTTTTTCTTTATGTTATATTTCTTGATTGTTATTAAAATCGACTCTCTCATTTCATTGATGGCCGGCTAGCTTTTGAAAGACACCACTCTAAAAAGATTATTTTAAACAGCTAATTGAATTCGTAGGCATTAAAATCCACGTTAACATGTGAGTGAATGGACCGTTTTCTAAATAGTCAAAAATGTTAATGGAATTCCATTTGTTAAGTCAATATTGTACACTGAAGGCGGCAACCTTTAATTGTATTAAATAACTAGAAATGAAGTGGGTTTGGTACGATACGTTGAAAATGTTTACACTAAGAATTTAATTCCTGGTATCTTTTGAGATAACTTTTTGACAACTACATATGTTACCAGTGAGCCGACATACTTGCTGCGAAGACTGCCCTATCCCTTCTAGCTAAAACATTCTGTAAACAGACAGTCCTCATAACAACTTGCGGAGGTCTTTGCGTTTTAATTGGCAGGTCTTCAAAATTTTCGAAACGCAACAGCGAGTGATAAATTTTTTTTTTTTTCCTGAATTTCATTTTTCAGGCTTCAACAATTTGTCAACAATTGAGCGTAGTAGTCGGACCTTAGTTTCTGATCTTTTTGACTTGTGTCACCTGTGCATGGAAGTATGTCTTAACCCTTTCCCTCCCCTCATCTTATCTGTCCGTGTAGCCACAAAATTTGTTCAAAGATTGTAAATAACATTGCAGGGCTTCCAATAATTCATTGTGACTAGATTGTCTACCATTACCTTGAGAAACAAAAAAGCATTAGGCTACAATGCATTGCCAAAATACATATCGTTGTTTGATGTATAAGTTGGAGTAAATGCAACAATACTTTCAAATAATTGTATCAAGGTAAAGGAAACAAAACAATTTAAAAACTTTATTACTAAATAATTGTCCAATGTCTAAATTAGTAGCCAACAGTTTGAAAATGTTATTAGTTACAATAAAGGATACATATCCTGCACACTGATGCCATCTGCAGTCATCCCAAATTTCCTTCCAAAAACTAAAAATAATCAAAAATTCTGTCAAATATACAACATATGTCACCTGTGGTAAAGATGCACATGAGGGGAATTGTCCATCACCGTCCCCTCATTACATAAATTGTAATGGGAATCATGCTGCCCCCTCCCGGGAATGTCCCGTATTTGCCGATGAACAGGCCATACAGGAAATAAGAGTCAAGGAAAAGGTTCCGATACAAGTTGCATGTAAGATTTACGCCAGTTATAAGCCTAATACCCCACCGCGTGGTAACTACAGTACTGTAGTTGCAGCACCTCCACCAACGCGGGACATGGCCACACAGACATGTGACCTACAGTTTACTACTGTAGTCGTCAAACAATCTACATCGACAAAGGCGTCAAGTTCGACGAAAAGTGTGAATACCTCTTCCAAATCTTCATCTTCAGCTGTGAAACCCAGATTCGAGACACGTAAGTCTAAGAAGGAGTATTAGCGTGAGGATTTCCTCTGCACCCCTTCCAAAACATTTGAGTCTACAAAGGAACTTCACTAGGGCTCCAAGAAGTCAAGTAAAGGGAAAACTTCCCACCCTTCTACCTCACAATGTGACGATGGCATCCCCTGGAAGCCTATAGTCTCTCCAGGTGCTTCAGCCAAAGATGGGGCTGCCGACCAGTGTCACATGGCTGCCATGGTCACCTCTGAGAACATGGAGCAAGATCCTCCCGTCTCAGACACCACCAGTTGTGAGCATTTGCATTGTGGGCTGCCGCCTTCATTGGGCTGACGTCCATCTCTATATCATTTTATCCTACTATGGATGATATTCTTCAATGGAACATTCATGGTATCCGGTCAAATTGGGCAGAACTGCAACTTCTTACACGAATATATCACTCAATTATCTTCTCTCTACAGGAGACCAAATTGCTCCCTGGTATTCGAATTACTTTCCCATGATACACTGCCGTTCTCTTTGACCTTCCTCCTGTGGCAGGAATTCCAGCCCACGGGGGCGTAATGTTGCTCATTCGGGATGACGTACACAATACACCTGTCCCTTTGTGTAGTCCACTACAAGCTGTCGCTGTTCGGATAAACCTTCCTGGATTTATCTTCACACTGTGCAATATTTACGCTCCTTCTTCCTTTCCAGGCACTAGATCAGATCTTCTAGATCTTATTGACCAGCTTCCACGTCTGTTTTTGTTGGTGGGCGATTTCAATGCCCACCACCCCCTTTGGGGCTCCCCACGACCATGTCCATGGGGCTCCCTCCTGGCAGATATACTAAACCACCTTTAGCTCATCTGCCTTAATACTGGTGACCCAGCTTATCTTTCGGACTCCACAAACATTTTCAGCCACATAGATCTGTCTGCACTGCTCAGCTGGCACGGCGTCGTGAATGCTCTGTTCTCTCAGACACACATTCAAGCGATCATTTTCCATGTGTAATTCACCCAATGACACTGCTGCCAGATAGCCAAAGTGGATTGGGAGGTCTATTTGTCACTGGAGGATTTTGGTACTCATCAGTTTCCCAGTATAGATGACCAAGTGGAACACCTCACCACAGTTATTCTCACAGCCGCGGAATGTTCCATCCCCTGTAAGACTATCCAAGCATGTCGTTTCCTTGTCCCGTGGTGGACTGCGGAATGCCATGACGCTCTGCGAGCACGGCGATGTGCCCTCAGAACCTTTAAATGATGGCCCATGCTTGACAACTGCATCCGATACAAACGGCTGCCTGTTGTCATCGCCTCTTTCGCGACTGTAAACAAGCCAGTTGGCTCTCATTTACGAGCTCTTTTAATAGGTCTAACCCTTCCTCTATCATTTGGGGTAACCTCAGAAAAATTTCAGGCACTATGGATCATTCCCCGATTCCTGGTATCTGTGTTGCAACTGACACCATCGTTGACCCTTCACAAATAGCCAACGCACTTGGTCGACATTTTGCAGAGGTCTCTAGTTCTTCTCACTACAATGACGCTTTCCTCACTAGGAAACGGACAGTGGAGGAGATTCCATTGCCCTTTACCTCTCAGAACCGTGAATGCTACAATGCCAGGTTTACTGTGAAAGAGTTCCACCATGCACTCTTGTCTTCGCGGTCCTCCGCTCCAGGACCGGATGGCATTCAAGTAGTGATGTTGCAACACCTTTCACCTACGGGCTTGCGCTTCCTATTGACCGCCTACAACCACATATGGATAGAAGGCACCTTTCCGCGACGATGGCATGAAACCATAGTCATTCCCATACCAAAGCCTGGGAAGGACAAATTTCTCCCTTCCAGCTACTGCCCCATTTCCCTCACTAGTAGCGTATGCAAGGTGACGGAACGCATGATTCACATGCGCCTGGTATGGTGGCTTGAAACATGACATCTCCTTTCTAATGTCCAATGTGGGTTTTGCAAGCACCGTTCTGCAGTGGATCATCTCTTCGCCCTATCTACTTCAGTAATGAATAACTTTTTACGGAAGTGCCAGACTGTAGCAGTGTTCTTTGATCTGGAAAATGCATACGACACCTGCTGGAGGATGGGATTCTCCGCACTCTGCATACATGGGGTTTTCGGGGTCGTCTGCCAATTTTTATCAAGGAATTTTTAACAGATAGTGTGTTTAAAGTGAGTGTTGGTTCGGTTTTATCGAGCACATTTGTTCAGGAGAATGGGGTCCCCCAGAGTTCAGTCCTAAGTGTTGTTTTATTTGCAGTGGCAATCAATTCTATAGCCGATCATCTACCACCGGTAGTATCGGCATCCCTCTTTGTCGACGACTTCGCGATCTACAGCAGCTCTGAGCAAACAGGTCTTCTGGAGCGTCGCCTTCAGCCGTGCCTAGACACTCTCCACACATGGAGTATGGACACTGGCTTTCAATTCTCGGCTAACAAGAACTGCATGAACTTCTGGCGGCGGAAGGAGTTCCTTCCGTCGTCCCTTCGCCTGGGCCCCATAGTACTTCCATTTGTGGAGACCACGACGTTCTTGGGACTTGTTTTCGACAGGAAGTTGCTATGTTAGTCTCCCCACATATCTCGTTTGGCAGCTCGCTGTACCCGCTCTCTCAATGTGCTGTGGGTGTTAAGTGACACCTCGTGGGGAGCTGATCGTTCTACTTTCCTCTATCTGTATCGCACCTTAGTTCGGTCTGAACTGGACTATGGAAGCAGCGTCTATTTTTCGCCTCGACCGTCCATACTGCGCCGCCTTAACACAATCCACCACCAAGGGATCTGTCTGGCGATTGGAGCGTTTTACACTAGCCCCGTTGAGAGCCTCTATGCCGAGGCTGCCAAACTACCTCTTTCTTATCATCGGGAACTCCTGCTTAGCCGTTACGCTAGCCGTTTGTCATCCATGTGAGGACACCCAAAGTATGCTGTTTTCTTTAATGACTCACTTGACCGTCTCTTTGCCGTGCGCCCATCTGCTCTGCTACCACCGGGAGTTTGCTTGCGTTCGATACTTGGCCTGCTCGGCATTACAATGCCTGCTACTTTCTCGACTGGAGAGAGCACCTGTCCACTGTGACTAAGCACTGAAGTCCGTGTTAACTTGGACCTTCATTCTCTTCCAAAGGACACCACACCTTGTTTCGTTTACCAGAGAGAATTTCTCGCACTCCGGTTCAAATTTAATGACAATTTATTCATCTACACTGATGGCTCAAAGACAGACGAGGTTGTTGGGTGTGCCTTTGTGCTTGGCAACATCTCGTTTAAATATCGTCTCCCTCATTGGGGTTCAAATTTTACAGCTGAACTGTATGCATTATATCACACCACCCAATACGTCCGGCGAAACTCGCTCAATAAGAGTGTCATTTGCTCGGACACTCTGAGTGCTCTTTTAAGCCTCCGCACACTATATCCTGTCCATCCCCTGGTACAAAGCATCCGCAATTGTCTTACCTCTCTTTCAGCGAGCAGAACTACTGTGGCATTTCTGTGGGTCCCTGGCCACGTGGGAGTGTTGGGGAATGAGTCTGCGGATACGGCTGCCAAGGAGGCAGTTCTCCTTCCTCGGCAATCTACTTTTTCTACTACCTCTGCTACCTCTGATGACCTTCGTGCTGGCATCTCCCGGCGTATCGTCTCACGTTAGTTTCTACATTGGTCATCCCTGTCAGGGAACAAATTACGAGCCATTAAACCTGTGCCTGCTCTTTGGTCAACATCATATCGACCTTCTCGCCGAGAGGAAATTGTTCCGGCCCGGCTTCGTATAGGCTACTGCTGTTATAGCCACCAGTATTTACTTTGTGTTGATCCTGCTCCCTTATGTGAGCACTGTGATGAGCCTTTTACTGTGTACCACCTTTTAGTGCAATGTCCATTTTCTACGTCATGTTCTAAGTTTACCATTTGAAATGTCTGATATTTTAGCTGATGATCCGCATTCTACTGACCACGTTTTACTTTTTATACATCATGCAAATATGGTGAAAGCCATTTAACCCCGGTTTGATTTTACTGTGGACAGTGTTGGGTGCTAATGACCTAAGTTGTTTTGCGCCCTAAAACCATTAAGGGATTGTTTTTCCTACTCATGAGCATCACCTTACATTTTTCTACATTGAGAACTAGCTGCCATACTTCGCACCAACTAGAAATTTTGTCTAAGTCATTCTATGTACAATAAGGAAATTTAAAACTCCAAGGAATTATAAAAATCTAAGAACATTTGTACCATACAAATGCCCTGATGACTTCATGACTTCAAGAATTCTCAAGTGGTTTAAAATGCAGATTAAGTGTCGGCCACCGCTGAAGAAGTGTAAATGTTGGTTACAGCGTAATGATGACCTGAGATGAAGCAGCCACTCACGAATTGCATCCAAACAGCAAATAAGAATGTCTATATGTTTTTCTCTTTGTTGGGGAATATTTTCTACAAGTGATATATCGTACAATCATGATACACTTGTAAAAGATAGCCTGTGTTAAAGTTTTGATGAATTTACACTATAAATGTTATTGCTGCTCCCTTAACTTACAGAAATTAAGTTGTGTTACTATTGTAGTTACTAGCATAACAATGTGATTGAAAATCATGACATATTTGTGGAATCACTAAAGACCTAGTTGTCGTGCACCCAAACCCACTATTCATCCATGTTTGGGTTAAAGTGCACTTTATGCTTATGTGACTGGCCCATGTAGATTGCAACGGTGTGATGAATGATAGGACGCGAAGGCAGCCAATCAGAAGTAGCATTTGGGTGGCCAACAAGAAATAGATTTAGTTTTTTAGGTTTATAAACATGTATATTTAGTAAAAATGGTAAAGAAAAGCACACAGTTAGTTCAGATTATAAATGAAATATCGATTACATTGCAAAATACGCTGCAAACAAATGCCCGAACATATTTAAAAAGCTGATGCCAAATTTTGCTAGACATCAAATGTGCAATCTTATTGACCAACTGAATGTGACTCGTCATTGGCTGCCTTCCCCCTCCTGTCATTTGTCTTGCCGTTGCCAGTGTTTACATGTCAAACACTAATCGTGTATCCATAAACTGCACTTTAATCATAAGAATTAGTTCCCCATGTAGTATTATTCATCATTTTTGCACTTACGATAGATTAGTGTGGCCTGGTGGGCTAGTGCAGGTGCAAATGATTATTTGCTCCTTAAAAACATTTAAAGTTTACAGGTGATGTTCATCTACTTTAACTCATGGACAATCCTTAAAAAGGAAAAAAAAAATGTTACTTTATTTTGATCTTGTTCCAATTTGTCGATATATTGCCATTCTGCAGACATATTTTGAAGATGCTTACACTGAGATAACAAATTTCATGGGATAGTGAAAGGCACATGTACAGATGACAGTAGTATTGTGTACCCAAGGTATAAAATCTTGGTTCATTGGCAGAGCTTCATTTCTATTCCTGTGATTCACATGAAAAGGTTTCTAACCTGGTAATGGCTATGTGATGGATATTAACAGACTTTGAATATGGAATTGTAGTTGGAGCTAGTGCACGAGGCATTCCATTCTGGAAATTGTTAGGTAATTCAGTACTCACAGATTCACAGTGTGAAGACTCTGTTCTCTCTCATCAAAGACAACACTTAAATAACAGCTAACACTTAACTGATCTAGAGCAGCAATGGTTGCTTAGGGTTGTTACTGATCAGAGACAAAAAACATTGTGTGAAATATTTGCAGAAATCAATGTGGGGTTATTCCACGTCAAATCAACAAATGTCTAGGACCTGATCCTCTTATATTTCTTTGAAACTTGGTATGCATTTACACAAAATTTCAAGAAACTGAAAAACAAGGAAATAAGATTTATGAATAAACACTGTTTGTCGTAAGCACAATATTGCTCGAAACTTCCTGGCAGATTAAAATTGTGTGCCGGAACCGGGACTCGAACCTGGGACCTTTGCCTTTCGCGGGCAAGCGCACTACAGACTGTGCTATCCCGACACGACTCATGATGCCGCCTCACAACTTTACTTCCACCAGTACCTCGCCTCCTACTTTCCAAACTTCACAGAAGCTCTCCTGCGAACCATGCAAGACTAGCACTCCTGGAAGAAAGGATATGGTGGCGACACGGCTTAACCACAGCCTAAGGGATGTTTCCAGAATGAAACTTTCACTCTGCAGCGGAGTGTGCGCTGATATGAAACTTCCTGGCAGATTAAAATTTTAATCGACAGATACAAATAAAATCACTCACAAACACACATACAAGCTTTCGCAACTGTTGGTCGTTTCTTCAGGAAAAGAGGAAGAAAGGAGAGGAGAAAGGGAAGGATATGGGTTTTAAGGAAGTGGAAAAGGAGTCATTCCAATCCCAGGAGTGGAGGGCTTATCTTAGGGGGAAAAAAGGAAGGAAAACAAATACACACACACACTCACACATATCCAAATGCAAACACACCTAGACAGACATTTGTAAAAAGCTTTTGGCTTTGTGAGTGTGTGTGTGTGTGTGTGTGTGTGTGTATATTTGTTTACCTTCCTATTTTTCCTAAGATAAGCCCTCCACTCCTGGGATTGGAATGACTCCTTTTCCACTTCCTTAAAACCCATATCCTACATGTACATCTACATACATACTCCGCAATTCACCGTAAGGTGCGTGACGGAGGGTACACTGTACCACTACTAGGCATTTCCTTTCCTATTCCATTCCCAAATAGAACGAGGAAAAAAAGAATGCCTATATGCCTCCGTATGAGCCCTAATTTCTCTTATCTTGTCTTTGTGATCTTTACACGAAATGTAAGTAGGTGGCAGGAAGATCGTACTACACTCAGCTTGAAATTCCGGCCCTCTAAATTTACTTAACAGAAATTCACGAAAAGAACGTCGTCTATCTTCCAGCGATCTTGCCGGAGCATTTCCGTGACACTCGCGCATTGGTCGAACCTACCGGTAACAAATCTAGCTGCTCGCCTCTGAACCGCCTCTTGTCTTTCCTTTCTCCTCTCCTTTCTGCCCCTTTTCCTGAAGAAGCGACCAATGGTTGCGAAAGCTTGTATGTGTGTTTGTGAGTGATTTTATTTGTGTCTGTCGACGAGCCTGTCCTTTGGGTGAGTCATCCCTTTTGTATTTTTTATATTTGTTTATCCCACCAGGAAAGTTTCCTTAAACAAACCAACCAACAAACAACAATACCTCCATTATGACAGCTGCCATCCATTCCACATCAAACGTTCCCTTCCCTACAGCTTAAGTCTTCATGGCAAAAGAGTCTGCTCCAGTCCCGAATCCCTGAACCAGTACACCAATAACTGCCCTTAATCGTGTACACCTGCCGGGTTACAGGACTGGAATATGTGGTGATAGGAGAATGCATAGGGCAGGCTTTACATCGGGGGAGGTTACATGGGTAGGATCCGGAGGGTAGGAAAGGTGGTTTGGGGATTGCATAGGGATGAACTAAGTTACGAAGGTTAGGTGGGCAGGGGAAAGACACTCTTGGTGGAGCGGGAAGGATTTCATGAAGGATGGATCTCATTTCGGGGCAGGATTTAAGGATGGTGTATCCTTGCTGGAGAGCCACATTCAGAGTCTGACCCTATCTGACCCAGTATCTGGTGACAAGAGGGGTACTTTTGAGGTTCTTCTGTGGAAGATTCTGGGTTTGGGGGGATGAGGAAATGGCGCTGGCAATTTGCTTCTGTACCAGATCAGGAGGAATAGCTGTGAGATTTGAAAGCTGTTATTAGGTTATTGGTGTACTGGTTCAGGGATTCAGGACTGGAGCAGACTCGTTTGCCATGAAGACCTAAGCTGTAGGGAAGGGAACGTTTGATGTGGAATGGATGGCAGCTGTCATAATGGAGGTACTGTTGTTTATTGGTGGGTTTGACGTGGATGAATATCTGAAGCTGGCTGCTGAACAGATGACGGTTGACATCGAGGAAAGTGGCATGGGATTTGGATTAGGACCAGGTGAATTTGATGGTACCAAAGGAGTTGAGATTGGAGAGGAAATTCTGAATCTTTTTGCATCTGTTTGGAAATTTCCGACAGATTAATAAAGTATATTAAATTTTAAAAATACATTTGTTAAAATCCAGGAAATTCAACACTTTATGTGTTCATTAAAAATGTTTATATGTTATCAGCTAGTTAAAATATCACATGAAAGCCCATTAAAAGAGCTTTCAAATGACTTAAATTTCATTGTTAACAAATAACTATTATTCTGTTAGTCAAAATTTTTATAATTATTTTATTATTATTATTTTACATTTTTGAACACCTTGTTACTCATTTAACTTTTGTCAGAAAAATGTGGAAAAAAATTGTTTCGTGATACTGTATAAGAGTGCTACATGCATACTTAATTTGAAAGTAATTTAAGAATTTCAGTTTGGAAGTTGATTGTTAATTTGATCTGGCTTGACCCTGTGGGATGTACAATGAATGTATCTACTAAAAGACTATGGCAGCAAATGAGCAACTTGAATGCTTTCGCCAATAGCAAGATATTGCTAACAGCAAGATATTGCATGCAGTACCTTTTCATGGGCTTGTGACTATATCATTTGGATCCAAGACTAGTGGAAACCAATGATTAGTTAAAATTAATCTGGAGTTAGGTTGGTCAAAGCTGATGGGAGAGTTTGTGTCCAAAACCCATGAAGTCTTTGAACCAAGGCATTGTGAAAACTGGTGGTGGCTGCATAATGGAGTGAGCTCTTTCTACGTGGAATATACAGAAACCCCTGGTATAAGTGAACTGATCATTTATAAGCAATGGATATGTTCAGCCACTTGGAGAAAATTTGCAGCCATTCATGGACTTCAAATAAAGAGGGAATTTTTGTGAATGACAAGGCACCATGGCACCTGCCCACAATTGGTAGTAGTGTGTTTTAAGACTGTTTTGGACAGTTCTGCAATAAACAATTTGCCTGCTCAGCTCGCCGGATATGAATCCCACAAACATTAATGGGGCATAATGGAGAGATAGGCAAGTGCACAAAATCATGCACTGGCAACACCTATAAAGTTATGAATGGTTTAAGGCAGCATGGATCAGTATTTCTGTTGCAGAGCTTCCTCTACATCTGCATGGATACTCTGATAGTCCCATTGAAGAGTGTGGCAGAGGGTTCATCAAACCACTTTTATGATATTTCTTTATAGTTCCATTCTCTAATAGATCCCGGGAAAAAGGAACACTTAAAGATTTCTGTTTTCGATCAGATTTCTCTTATTTTATTATGATGATCATGTCTTCCTATGTAGATGGGTGCTAACAATATATTTTCGCATTCTGAAGAGAAAGTTGGGGAAAGAAATTTTGCAAATAGATCTTGTCACAACAAAGAACACCTTTCTTTTAATGATTTCCAACCCAACTTGTGCATCATTTCATCTTTTCCGTAACACTCCTCCCCTATATTGCGATAATACAAAGCGATCTGCCCCTCTCCGAATTTTCTCTAAATTGTCCAGTCCCACCGGGGGTGGATCCCACAATGTGCAGCAATACTCCAAAATAGGGTGCACAAGTGTAGTGTAGGCAGCTTCTTTTGTAGAACTGTTGCATCTTGTAAGTGTTCTGTCAATGAAACGTAGTCTTTGGTTCACCTTTCTTACAATATTTTCTGTCTATTCTTTCCCATTTAAGTTGTTCGTAACTGTTACCCCTAGGTATTTAGTTGAATTTACGGCCTCTAGCTTTGACTGATTTATCGTATAACAGAAGTTTAACGGATTTCTTTTAGTGGTCATATGGATGACCTCACACTTATCATTATTAAGGGTCAATTGCCAATTTTTGCACCCTGTAGATATCCTATCCAAATCGTTTTGCAGTTGCTTTTGATCTTCTGATGACTTTAAAAAGGTAAAGCAGTCAACAATCCGAAAATTGGTTTGAACACCACAGTGCTTTACTAGGCATGGCCCTGTTTGGGAGTGGTATGCCGTTGCCTTCCTCCGACCTTTGAAGTGACATATCCAGCCAGTTATTGGGGGACCTACAGTTTAACGTGGGTACCGAACCGTGGTGCTACTTGGTATTTTTCACATCAGCAATACTGCCAGAGGTGAAAGAAGTGGAAAGTGACAGATAAAAATCGTAGGACCTGGTGGGGATCGAACCCGCGACCTTTGGATTTGTAGTCTAGCACTCTACCACTGTGCAACCGAAGCGCACACTAACCGATAAATGACAGCATCATCCCAGAACAGTCTAAGAGAGCTACTCAGATTGTCTCCTATATCAAAAATGTTTCAAATATTTGTAAATGTATTGGACTCAACTGCGTGGTCATCAGTCCGTAGCTTACAAACTATTTAAACTAAGGTAAACTAACCTAAGGACAAAACACACACACACACACACACACACACACACACACACACACACACACACCCCTCGACGGTGAAGGGCTGCGCACACCACAGCACGGTGCCCCAGCGCGCACGGCTAATCCACTGTAGCTCTCTTATATCATTTATTAAAATAAGGAACACTAGGAGCCCTATAACACTTCCCCGGGGAATGCCAGATATCATTTCAGTTCTACTTTATGACTTTCCTTCAATTACAACATACTGTGTCCTTTCTTACAGGAAATCGTGAATCCAATTGCATAGTTGTGGCAATATTCCATAAGCACCCAATTTGATTAGAAGTTGCTTATGAGGTAAAGTGTCAAAAGCCCCATGAAAATCTAGAAATACGGAATCTATTTGACATCCCTTATCGATAGTACTCATCACATCATCTGAGTAAAGAACAATACTTTCTGAATCCATGTTGACTATGGGACAATAGGTCATTCTTTTCGAGGTAATTCATAATATTTGAGGAAAGTATATGTTCTAAAATCATGCTGCAAACCGATGTCAGTGATATACGCTTGTATTTTGCGGATCACTCCTATTGCCTTTCTTGAATATTGGAGTGACCTGTGCAACTCTCCAGTCTTTGGGTACGGAACTTTCACTGAGCGAATGACATGAGGTTATGTGCTCTGAGTTGGTGTACGTCCCTAACTAAAAGGAGGTTCAAAACAATTTTAGGAGGTATTTCGTCACTTAGTTAGCTTTTTGTATTATTTAGACTGCTATTTCACTACCTGAATGCCCCACTGCTCTGTCTCCCTCTTTCTGCTTAGTGGCATTCATACTTTGGCTGGATCTACTGGACAATGTTGACAGTGGTCAAAATGCAGGTATGGAGTGGTTATAATCAAATTGACAATCTTCTGGGTGCTGCAGTGCACAGAAATTTGTAAAATACAAAAATATGGTACTGTAATCAGTAAGAATGTGGTGTGCGTGTGCGAATAGGAAAGGAATGATGAAACACATGATAAAGGTGGTTGAGGCATAGTTATTAGGAGATGATTACAAGTTACATGTGTTCAGTATGGTTTCCCGACTCGGCAACATTCTGCATAGATAACACGGCATGGTTAAAAGTTGTCCACAGCATATCCAGTCTAATGTGGGCGATACGTCCTCGTACACTATCCTTCAGGTCAGGAAGAGTCCAGTTACATCTCTGATAGAAATGATCCTTCAAATATCTCTACAACCAGAAGTCACATAGTATTAGGTTGAGGAACCTGGAAGGCTGTACATCTTGAAGGTGCCTAGAGATGATGCTGTCTTCAATGACGGTTTCTCAAAGCACATCTTTCACATTAAAATAGTGATGCGGATACAGTTCCAGTCTTGCAAAATTGGAATAACCTGTTGTATAAGGCAGCTATTATTGTACACCTAACAGGTCTGAGATGTCATCTTCTTGAAGAGATACGGCCCTAGAATGAATCAGCTTGCAAAACAACACATCACAGCGACATAAACTGAGTGCAATGGGGCAGTAGAGATCCCCATATGTGATAGTTCTGTGCATTCATGGCATTGTGGAGAGTAAACTGTGTCTTGGCCATCTGAAGAATATTTGCTGGTCACATGTCATCCATTTCCATGCATGCCAAGAAGCAAATGGCAAAGTCACAGTGTTGGTACATGTTATCAGTGTAAAATGTGCCCCAAAATCTTTTTAACTGTTGAACTGGGGGGGGGGGGGGGGGAGAGTTCCTATGCCACATCTGTAGCACTGTCTGCAGAATCTGAGGCATATGCTGCACAATTGGTTACATCTACAGTAACTTCATCAACAACCGTCTTGGGAATGAAAGTCTCCCACTCCCTGCTGCACCACCTAATACACATGTTTCTTCAAATTTCTTGATCAAATCCTTTAGCCCATTTATTGATAAGGGGCATCAACGCAGCTGTTTCTGTCGGCCATATTCCCTCAATGTAGCGCTGCTGTTGCTGTCATTCTGATGAAGCAATTGTACCAGTAGTGCAGAGTCTTTCTACATAAACGATGCCAACAAGTGTTGCAAAATAACCAATAGCATACCGATGTCGAAGCTGGTAGCATTTCATTCTGACGCTTACAGTCCTATATTTTCAGCTGGTGGTAGCAAGTGGAACTATAATGTTATTCATCATACTCTGTGAGTGCACAAATTACTTAACATAACTGAAAAGTTTGAGTGTCCTGCAATGTAAAGAGCCCACACTTCAGCATTCCGAACACTGTCAGTTTAATTATAATCACCCACTACTATTGATCATTAATATGTTTGATATGGATGGAGTGTGGATTGTGCCATCAGAAAAGTAGAGGTCAGTGACCAGGAAAGTGGCACATAGGGTTGAGGAGGACCAGATGAAATGGGCGGGAAAGCAAGTGTGAGATTGTAAAGAAATGAGAATAGGATGGTTTTGCACTGAGATCAGATCATGAAGATATCATCAGTAAACCTGAACCAGACCAGGTGTTTGGAATTTCAGGGGGCCAGGTGTCCCATAAACAGGCTGACATAAGAGTGTACCATATGAGTACAGGTGAGTATGTCAAAGACTTGTTTGTACATTGTCCCTTCAAAGGAGGAGTAATTGTATGTTACAGTTATAGTTGGTAAGGGGTGTGAAGAATGTCATAGTTGGTGTGGAATCTGAAGGATATTGGGAGTTAAAGTTCAATAATGTCAAAAACAAGGGCTAAGGGGTGTTGGCTTGGTATTAGCAGTGATATTTATAGATGTAGGAGGTGAAGAGGCAGGTTGGGGAGATTTGGTGAAATCGGTGGCTTGCATCTCATCAGATGACATTCCACCTGTAAAAGGTTCCTTCTCATTTACCAGCTCTGCAGCGATATGCACAGCTTTTTATGTTGTTACACCAATCAACCAACCAGCTGTCCACTAAGATGAACAGTCAATGCCAAACTGAAGCCAAGAACAAAGCACAACATGCTACTGAGATTAACATAGCTTGCACTACCAAGTACTCTATGCAGCCAGTTGGCTACCCCCCCCCCCCCCCCCCCCTCCCTCCAATCTGGGTTCTTAGCTTTGAAATTGGCTACCTTTTCTCTCAAACCCTTCTTTCTACCTCCTGCCTTGCTCTCTCTTTACCAGCCTCATCCAATGTAACCCCCGTGTCGTGTGTGTCCAGCTGTAAGGGAATCTGGTGCGTGCGTGCGTGCGTGCGTGCGTGTGTGTGTGTGTGTGTGTGTGTGTGTGTGTGTGTGTGTGTTTATGCTCTGTTTCATTAAAGGATACAGCCTGAAAACTGGCAAGGTTTTCTTTTCTTTGCATTCCTCTCTGCTTTGTTCAGTTCTTTTGCTTTACCTTTTATTTTTTTCCCCACTTCGGTGTGCACCTGGCAACTTCCCAATGCTTTTGCTTTTGGTTGAGTGGTCTCTTGTTTTATTACAAAGCATTTGTCTTCGACAAGAACTGTGCACCTGTAATGATTTGCCAAAGTTACAGAGAAATTGGAGACATACTCAAATTGTTCTTTATGTTACTGTAAATTACTTTGTTTTAGTGCCTACCTATCATGGCTTAAAGTATTTACAACTTCTCATACTAATAAACAATCATTTCACAGAGTTTGTTTGCATTGCTGACACAGAAAATAAAGTAAATTTATATTTAACTTCTGTAGATAAATTATAATGGATACTTATTTTCAGATAGTTAATTTTTGAAATTCATATTATTGTGTTTAAACAAGGCTATTACTTATATCTTTTTATTTCAGGGCTACTATTATGCTCCCAAAGAGCATATATTTGATATTTTGTAAGAATCAATAATACAGTTGCTGGATTCTGTTTTTATTCACAAGTGATTTTCCCTATTTAAATACAACATATTTGAAATTCTACACTGAGAAATATTCATTTAGTAAAGAGCTAGGTACCATCATTCAGAAGTTACCAATATCAAAGGAAGCTTGTGAAATTATTCAAATAAAATACTAATAACCTGTGGCAAAGCCCTATAGAAGCTTTGTATCATAAAAATAATGGATTTTAGTCAGTGAATTAGATCTACATCTACATATATACTCCACAATCCACTGTAAGGAACTTGGCGGAGGGTACACTGTACCACTACCGTCTTTTCCTTTCCTATTCCACTCCCAAATAGAATGAGGGGAAAAAAGAATGCCTCTATGACTCTGTATGAGCTACAATTTATCTTATTTTGTCTTTGTGATTGTTATGTGAAGTATAAGTAGGCAGCAGCAAGAACATTCTACAGTCATCTTCAAATTCTGGCCCTCTAAATTTCCTCAACAGTCTTTCTTGAAAGTACATCATCTTTCCTCCAGTGATTGTCATTTGAGTTACTGGAGAATTTC
The DNA here is from genome assembly GCA_026315105.1 of Locusta migratoria. Taxonomy (NCBI): domain Eukaryota; kingdom Metazoa; phylum Arthropoda; class Insecta; order Orthoptera; family Acrididae; genus Locusta; species Locusta migratoria. The sequence continues at coordinate 196,408,885 of CM048751.1, forward strand.
TGTGACACTTGTGTAGTCAATACATTAATTGTTACACAAGAATGGTAATAGAAAATTTTTAAGTAGTCCTTTGCACACGACAATCTTAAAACAAAGTGAAAAGAATCAATAAAGAAAAAATAAATTAGCTTAATTGTTTAACTTTTCTAGGAGTTCCTCTACAGAATAAAAGGAGTGAGCCATGAGGTAACTCTTCAATTTAGATGTGAAAGCGTGTGGATTAGTGCTAAGATTCTTTAGTTCTTGTGGCTGCTTATTGAAAATGGATGCTGCAGAATACTGAACCCCTTTCTGCATAAGTGTTAAGGTGGTGTGATGCAAATGTAGATTAGACTTCTGTCTAGTATTCACTGAGCGAAAGCTACTAACTCGTAGGAATAAGCTGATATTATTAACAACAAACGACATCAAAGAAAAAACGTATTGTGACGCCAGAGTCAAAACTCCCAGACTTCTGAAAAGGGGTCGACATGACGTTTGTGAACTTACACCAGATATTGCTCGAACCGCCCGTTTTTGAGCCAGAAATATCCTTTTTGCATCAGGCGAGTTACCCCAAAAAACAATGCTGTATGTCATAAGTGAGTGAAAGTAAGCTTAATAGACTATTTTTCGTGTTGAAAAATCACTTATCTCAGATATTGTCCTAATGGTAAATATAGCAGAATTTAGTTTTTTACAGAAGTATATCTTTCCAAAATTCTTCCAATACACCAAAGTCAGTTGTCTGCCTTACTCACAACTGTCCTTACATGTTTGTTCCATTTCATATCACTCTGCAATGTTACGCTTAGATGTTTGAATGACGTAACTGCAAGTGTGTACTGGCCACTAAAACGTCCACACCAAGAAGAAATGCAATATTCATTGGACAAATATATTATACTAGAACTGACATGTGATTACATTTTCACCTAATTTGGGTGTATAGATTCTGAGAAATCAGTACCCGGAACCACCAGCTCTGGCCATAATAATGGCCTTGATACATCTGGGCATTGAGTCAAACAGAGCTTGAATGGCGTGTACAGGTACAGGTGCCCATGCAGCTTCAACACGATACCACAGTTAAAGAGTGGTGACTGGCGTATTGTGATGAGCCAGTTGCTCAGCCACGATTGACCAAAAATTTTAAATTGGTGAGATATCTGGAGAATGTGCTGGCTAGGGCAGCAGTTGAACATTTTCCGTATCCAGAGACATACGTACAGGACCTGCAACATGTGGTCGTGCATTATCCTGCTGAAATGTAGGGTTTCGCAGGGATCGAATGAAGGGTAGGGCTAAAGGGTTGTAACACATCTGAAATGTAACGTCCACTGTGCAAAGTGCCGTCGATGCAAACAAGAGGTGACAGAGACTTATAACCGATGGCGCCCCATACCATCACACCGGGTGATACGCCAGTATGGCGATGACAAATACATGCTTCCAATGTGCGTTCACTGCAACGTCGCCAAACATGGATGCAACCATCATGTTGCTGTAAACATAACCTGTATTCATCTGAAAAAATTTTTTTGCCATTCGTGCACCCAGGTTCGGCATTGCATACACCATTGCAGGCGCTCCTGTCTGTGATGCAGCATCAAGGGTAACAACAGCCATGGTCTCCGAGCTGATAGTCCATACTACTGCAAATGTCATCAAATTGTTCTTGCAGATGGTTGTTGTTTTAGAAATGTCCCATCTGTTGACTCAGGAATTGGGACGTGTCTGTACGATCTGTTACAGCCATGCGGATAAGATGCCTGTCATCTCGACTGCTAGTGATACAAGGCCATTGGGATCTACCATGGCATTCCGTATTGCCCTCCTGAACCCACCAATTCCATATTCCTGCTATTGTATTGGATAGCGACCAACACGAGCAGCAATGTCGCGATACAATAAACTGCAATTGCAATAGGCTATAATCCGACCTTTATCAAAGTCGGAAATGTGATTGTTCGCATTTCTCCTCCTTACACAAGGCATCACAATGATGTTTCACCAGGCAACAATGGTCATCTGCTGTTCGGTATGAGAAATCAGTAGGAAACTTTCCTCGTGTCAGCACGTTGTAGGTGTTGCCACCGGTGCCAACCTTGTATGAATGCTCTGCAAAGCTAATCATTTGCATATCACAGCATCTTCTTTTCCTGTCAGCTAAATTTCGCATCTGTAGCACGTCATCTTTGTGGTGCAGCAATTTTAATGGCCAGGAGTGTATATAGATAGAAAATAATAGCGTTCCTATCACACTTACCCGGGGCATGTCTGACGATACACTCGCCTCTGATGAACAATTGCCGTCGAGAACAACATACTGTGTTCTATTACTTAGGAAGTCTTCCATCCAGTCACAAATCTGTGAACCTATAAAAAGAGTACTCAGATTGTGGGAACTTTTTAATAATAAATATGGTGTTAGATGTTTGTTTGTAGCTCTTCTGCTTTTTGTACAATTCTGTGAACTACTGGGAATATTTTAATACTGATGTTAAATGTTGATTATTGTTGGCCATTGATATTTAGATCTCGGTGATGAAATAAAAATGAGCATAAATGATTTACTAACATCACACATTAGTAATTTATATTCTCTGCATGTTACTAGACTGTATCTCTAGAAGCCACAAACTTACATTGACTGTTTCTTTACTGCTAAAGTAGGAGACAGATTTGGCTGTAACCATGCAGTCTGAAGATTCTCAAATTTTCATTTATAACAAGAAGTTGTAAAAACATTACTCTTTCATATTATTGTATTCCTCTTGATTTACAGGAGGAGGAGGAAAACACGGATAATATGAATAATGTGAGCCTGGAACTACCTGATGAAATTGAAAATTATGAGATGTCAGTTAAAGTGACTTGGAAGAGTAAAGATATACACAGGTTTAAAATCCGCAAGGTATGTTGTAGTTAGTTAGTTTCCTTCACATCTTGCTCAATGTACTGAACAAATAACACTGAGGGTAGGCTACAACTTTGTATTACTTCATTCTGAATTATGTATTCCTTTTCATATCCTTTGATTATTACAACTGCTGTACAGTTACTGTACAAATTTTATGTAATCTTTTCATCCCTGCATTTAATATTTAATGCCTTCAAAATTTCAAAGATTGTAGTCCACTTATTTTCAAACCCTTCCTCAAAAAACTACAAATTCTAAAATCTGTTATTTAGTAACTGTACACCGTAAATTTGTAAAGCTTGCATGTAAGATATTTCTGGAACACTTTACTGAAGTTTTGATAACATTATTTTCTTCTTAGGCTGGAGTAATGGAACCTAAAAATTGCATTAGAGGTCAAATAGAAAAAGTAGCACCTTTTAGTTCAAAATTGAAATACAGAAATACTCACTTGTTACATCACATGTTGGTCTCATAAATTGAATGAAGCTATATGGCTGTTTCTTTATGAGACATTCAAACATAAGAAAAAATCGCAAGCAATGGTTTAAGGCTATTTTTAAAATGTGCAACATTCATCATGCCCTGAAATGGGAAACTTCCTACTCAAGCTCGTTCCATCCCTCTGAAACTAGTGTTCTGTTGAGCACCCAATCTCCACATCATCCTAGTCCATCCCTATGCCACCCAACTCCCTTGACAAGAGAAAGATCTTGCTGCAAGTATTACTCGATCCACCCACCCAGCATTCCTAGTTCTTTCACTGGGTAATTCTACCCCCACCCCCATCCCCCAAATACGAAGCTGGGCCACTGGTAAAAGAAGCCATGTCATTTACTAACTCTGCTGCAATCACTGCACAGTTGTTTACATTGGTATGGATCTCAGTCGCCAGTTATTCATTAGAACGAGTGGCTACCTCCAAACTATGGCCAAGAGCAGGTGGACCACCTTGTGATGCAACATGTAGCTTAACATAACACACTTTATTTTAATGGCTGCTTCACAACCCAGGACATTTGGAACCTCCCATCCACCACCAGCACTTCTGAACTGTACAGATGGGAGTTACCCTTACAACACATCCCAACCTCAATCTAAGGTAACTTACTGTCTCTACACCCCCTCCCCCTTAAAAAAGAGGAAAAAGAAAGAGAAGCATAAACTTATTTCATATTCGTTTCTCTTTCCCAACTGTCTGCTACCTTTTTCATCTTCTCTGCTTGTCCCCTTTTTGCTCTTCCACCCCTCTCATTCCTCTCTTCAGTACATTTCAAAATCCAAAGATGCATCATATATGTCGATCTATCTACTAAGAGCTCACTCCGTCAGGGGTGAACATTTCTAATTGCACCTTCACCCTGCATCCCCACTCTTACCATCTCATCCCCTTCCCTCCCAAAATCATCTTAATAATGAATTTGAAATATTGAAACAGCCTGACCATTTCAGGGCACCAAATCCTGCACCAGCAAAAAATTTCAACTTTGCTGTTGGATGTATTTCAATGACCCAAAATGATTGAGATGTTTCAATTTTCAAATTTGTTAACTGATGGCTATTAATGGCAACCAATGATGTCTCTTCTTTTGAACAATCACGAAGTAGAGGAATTATAGCTGGGAAAGACTGCCAATGTATAGAAGAACCAGGGAGTTGTGTACCTTTACCCTTTCATAAGGAATATTATATAAAAAATAAACAAAGATAGACTGACTACAGACTTCAGTACATTAAGCAGAAAACACATGTAAGTGTAGGCTTCTTTGGCCATTATCACAATCAATAGAATTATTCTGGGTGTGAGACCACATTGTTAATCTTTAAGAAACTGTTTGACGTATGGCCACTTCCCTTCTGCCCGAAGAAGCAGCTAGGCTGCGAAAGCTAGCATTTGTGTGTGTGTTTTATTTATTTGTGCTACTATCACTGCCTGTGCTCCTTCGCCTGGTGAGTAATCTTCATCTATTTTTTAAATATAAAAAATTGAAATCGGAAGACTTAGCAAAAGGACCGGCTCGTTGATAGGCACAAATAATCACACACAAACACACATACAAGCTTTCGCCACTACTGGCAGCTTCTTCAGGAAAAATAGGAAAAAAGGGGAGGAGAAAGGAAGGATATGGGTTTTAAGGAAGTGGAAAAGGAGTCATTCCAATCCCTGGAGTGGAAGGACTTACCTTAGGGACAAAAAGGAAGGGGTTGAATTTATTTTTTATTTATATTTTTCAAACTAGTGACATTATTGAATAAAAATTATTTTTTTTATTCAACAACACAATTCATGGTTGTGGGTTTTCAAGTTTTCATTGTAACATTGGGTTTTTAATCAGAATAACAAAGTCGATACGGAAACATTCAAATTTTATACATATAATAATTATAAACAAGAACAGCAGTGGTAATTATCGTAAAAACAAACAATGCAATAATTTTTGCGACATCTTGCGCAATATATAAAAGCAGATTTTTTTACGATCACAGGGCATTTGCTATAAATCTGTACAAAAACATGCCCCATTTACATTTACAAATATATTTTGAGTTTCTGATAATTTTGAGGCAAACCAGGCATGTTGAATAATGTCTCAGAATATTGGTGACAATAATTGATGTTGAATTATAGAATGAATTTTTATACAATCTTCTCGGGAATTAATTTCACATTTCTCCTTAACAATGTGCTGCAATTTTGCAAGCGGTTTATGATATTTTTAACTTGCCTGTAAAAGTAAACATCACAAGGTTGCACCAAAGAAGTGATATGACTCTTACAGACCAAGTGGGCATATTTTCGTCATCTTGAAAAATTGCATCTTATATCTCTGGATTCGTTTGACCTCCCCAAGAACCAATGAGAAGTAAAAATTTATTCTCCTCGACTTAAGACTTTAAACATTTCCAGAGAAAATCCATGTATAAAACTGTTGTTAATTTTCCAGACTTCAATGATGTGACGATGACGTTTGTATAAGTATTGGCATAGACATTTATTAATTTGTGAATACGAGGTCCGAAATGACTGGTCGCTTCTTGTAAGCATATAAAGACATGGGGGAGCAGTGTTCTGGATAATGTTATTTTGCGGTGTACAAATGCGTCACTTTATTCAAATCCGACTGTTTTACAAAAACTGTTTTGCTCTCTTTTTCAGTGAGAGTCTTGTTGAAAACAGATTGATATTGGCATCCTGAAACAATAGTATTTCTAATATTACACAATATTCGAATGTGTATGTAAATATTTTGTTCTATAATTAAATTTGAATTTATATATTTTACACTGGTAAAAACATTTTATAAGCAGAAAACATGTATTTACCTGTTTGGTCAGTGTTTTATCACATAATCCTCATGATATTGAGGGATTAAATGGCAAGTCAGTTGTCACTTCTTTTTTCAAAACCAGTTCCATGGTCTTGAGTTGTGAAATTCTGTTCTTCTGTTTAAATGCTGTGATCCATCGATCAGATGCCTTGAATTTGAAATCAACGAAATGTGCAGCCACAGCCAATGTGCATTGCTATAAATTTATTGCCGTGACTTGCTGATATGCTGTCTTGCTTCCGCAAAATGGTCGTAAGCCCACGAATCTATCGTCTAAAATTTATCCATTTGCATACCACCACTTTTAATATCTTTCTCCCATTGTGAAAGATATTCTTTTCTCTTCAATTGGTGGCATCCATTTTTTGCAATGTTGCCAAGAACCATGTGGGGTGCACTTTAGCAATATTCATGACTTTGACTTCGTAGGCAATGGAAATCATGTCACTTTTAAATCTTTTGGGTGACGGTTTATATTTGTCTGGAAACTAATCACTTTGTGGCACTTCGAACTGTTCGTCATTCTCCTCAAATTCTTCGCAATCCTCATGAGTGTGAATTAATTCCTCTCCAGTTACAAATGTTTTTTCACCCAAAAGTTCCAATGTATTATTATAAAGTTCTCCGGTCAATAACATAGCATTGCAAGGGATTTCTTCCGAAGATGTCGATGCAATTAAATTGTTTTCCGTCAACAGCTTTTCATAATACACCACTGCGACTTTCAGTTGTAATTTTGATCGATCACTATGAATGGATTCCTCAGGAATTTCTTCTCCCATTCCAAATTAGCCAGCAACTTCTTCAGTTGACATGTTTAACCTCTGATTGGAATAACACGTTGAAATTTGAAACAGGCATGTCTGTTCACATCAAAATGGAAAAACAAACTGTGTTTACTTCTCATGACTGCCCACAGTCCTATGCGCAGATGACTGTTATAATCCCAAGGGGACTGTTACAAATCCCCCTTTAAACCTTGAAACCCCAAAAATGAAATTGAACAGCGATCTCGAATATTTTTCAGTGATCCTTATGTTCTTCAGCTAAAATAACGTTTTAAAAATAATGTAGGTTTGAGAAACTTTTTGAATAGTCGGTGGAATAACAAAAGAAAATGAAACAGAAGGAAAAAACAGTGCTGGAGGAGGAATCATCTGAAACCTCTGGCGTAAGAGTCCAAGCACTAACCATCTAGGCCAGATGGTGGCTTGGCAGTGGACAAACATTTTATACTCTTAGGCACTTAAGAAACTTCGGATCAATTTTTCTCGGGATTTTCCGAGTAGTGGGTCCTAATATTTTAACCACATGAGGTGTTAGGGGTCCCCTTTCACTACACAAAATTTCAGACAAATCCCTGACCCCATGGTCGTGCCGTCTCCTTGTATGAAATGATGGCACGCACAGAGTATCTTAAGCATGGCTGCTGGACACAACTGTGGACATATGTAGATGGAGAGACGGCTCACTGCTGTCCGCACCAGCTGACAAGTAAACAATGGAATGCCAGAACTTACATCCACTCCCCCCATTCCAACCCATGACAAGGAACAATATGAACGCCAGTTGACAATGTCTATTTCCACGAATGAGACGAAATAATGCAACCACCAGTGGCAAGAAAAATACTCCATGCAAACACCAATTGATGATGCTCTTTCCTACCAATGGTGCATAATATTGTAAATACCGATAAAGAATGCCCAACATTCTCCCTCCTCCTTAAACCATTGTACTATTATATAAGAACCAAACCTTCACTCATTCTGCAGCCAGTCAGTTACACAGGAGGAAACCCCTTACAACAGTAGGCAAAACATCAGACAGTTTTGCTTAATATTGAAAATGCGGTCACACTCCTAGAAGAATTTATTTATTCGAAAACATGTGGTCTGAAGTTAATAAATGTATATAAATGAAAATGGTTCTCCAAATATGTTGCTAAGCATGAAACTCAAGAACAGCTCGACCAATTCGGCAATTTTTTTTACTATATTTGTTGAAGCACAAGGAAGGTTCTTAGGTGGAGAAATAACATAAACATTTGAAGGAAAATAATAAATTAACACTTTTACTTTTAGACCCATGCCACCTATAAGATGCCAGTGCAGCAATTTGGGTCGAAGAGATCAGCATATTGGTGTCTGTCTGTGTGATGATTTCTTATTGCATTTGACTGTTGAAAGTTTTATGTTAATACTGTGTTACAAAAAATCATTTGCTAATTGAAATATTACATTTAGATATAATTAGTGTTTCAAGAGTGTTGAAGTGTACGGTGCAGAATTGAAGTGAGTATTTTATATAATTTTCTATCAAATTTACATGTGCGTTGATTAACACTTTCGCTGTGGCTGACGCTATCCTACATTGAGTGCGGACGCTTATAAGCATCAGCCGCAGGGAAAGTGTTGACAATCATCCTAATCTACAAAGAACAATGGCAAAAAGTATTTATCAAAATATCAAACAACCTCGACTTTGTAATGGCACATGACTAGCAGTGAAAAAATTACTAAACAATGTGATCAAAGCAACCATCCAAAGGGAAAATATATGGGAGAAGATGTGTTGATACCCCGCATCCCTATGGTACCAACTGACGTACTGTTTGAATTTAAATGACTACAATTTCCAGTGCGGCTTGCTTTCACTATGACCGTAAATAAATTACGGGGTGGTTGTTGTTGAGTGTTTGTAGCGTCATTCTGGAAACCCATGCTTCTCTCATGGACAGTTGTATGATGCCTGCTTTCACGTGTGAAAACTGACAGCTTTATTTATTTATGTGCCAGGCAACCAAACTAAAAATATTTTGTACAATTACAATGAAAATACCACATTACTACTACTACTACTACTACTACTAAAGTCTTGCAATGTACAAAAAAAAAAAAAAAAAAAAAAAAAAAAAAAAAAAAAAAAAAACTTATATTTGTAAGTATTTGTTGTTTATTATGGAGACACAAATGTATAAATAAAGTGATCACTCTGAAATATGTTTTATTACTGCGAATGGCCAATAACTTTTGACATAACAAAGTCTGCCGGGGAAGACCTGTTAACATAAAAAATCAGTGTAGTGTTGTTTTAGAGAAAAAAACAGGGTAGAACAACATCTGCTGGGGCAGCTAGTCAAGTGAATGTAATTGCATAAGATAAAGGAAAATATGTTTTGCAACTGCCTTTATATGAGGCTGAGTCTACAGAACTGCATCTCTCCTTGTGTTCAGACATATTTCTGCCTAATGATCAGATACTGTAAATGGCTGTCTAAAACTCCATTGTCTCCATGAAGTCTAATAACAGGTTGTTTTATCTACATCTACATAGATACTCTGCAAATCACATTTAAGTGCCTGGCAGAGGGTTCATTAACCACTTTCATAACTTTTCTCTACCGTTCCATTCTCTAATAGCGCGCGGGAAGAAAGAACACCTAAATCGTTCAGTTTTCAATCTGATTTCTCTTATTTTATTGGGATGGTCATGTCTCCCTATGTAGGTGGGTGCTAGCAAAATATTTTCACATTCATAAGTAAAAGTCGGTGATTGAAACTTCGCAAACAGATCACGCCGCAATGAATAATGTCTTTCTTTTAGGGCCGGTTGCATAAAAATCGCTAATCGTAGTTCACTTTTGATCGAAGATCAGAAATGAACTTAGTTCTTTTCTCTGTGCGAGTTGTATAACACTAATCTCAGATCACTGAACTTGGTTCAGTATTGAACTAAGGTCAGCGAAACAGAGTTGACAACACCGCTAAATAACAGAGATAGTTGCGATTCTATCGAATCGAGTTGTATCGACCTTGCGATTTATATAGAAACGACTATCAATGCTCGGCGTCATTCGAGTTTTGTTTGCGAACGTAAACAAATAAAAGGAAATGGAGAAGAAAACTCGTACACCAAATTTCAAGAAAGAGGAAAAAGATACTTTAATTGACATCGTTTTACAATACAAGTCAGTTGTGGAAAAAAGACGGATGCCTCTACTACTAACGCTAAGGAGGAAGCATGGAAGCAAATTGCGTGTGATTACAATTCCAGAAATGTGGTGCAGCGGGAATGGAAGTCTTTGAAATTGTGCTACGAAAATATTAAGAAGAGGACGAAGCAGGCAAACGCGGACGACAAATTACAGTTATACAAAATGGGGGGCGGTAAGTATGTACCGCCTTCTTTGGACGATAGTGGTCAAAAACTTATTGCTGCACTTAGGCCACAGTTCCATCCAATCATGTGCGAGTTTGATGATGATGTTGGCTTCCATACGGAAGTAATCACCGTGAACGACATAGAAGCAATCGTCAATCCGGAATGTTCGACTTTCATAACTGAAGGTCAGGAATTTGAAGGACGAAACGAAAAGGAGGCGGCCTGCAGTTCCAATCCAGAACTTTTAATTTCAGCTTCACTGCCTGAAAAGAAGAAGAAGAAGAAAGAAGACATCAGGGAGACATTCTACAAGAGGAGGCTAGAGTGTTTAGAAGAAGAACATGCAGTGAAAATGAAGATACTGAATTTGGAACTAGAAATGCAAATGATTGAATGTCAGAAAAAATAAGAGTCAAGAATTAATTAAAGTTCATAAATACCTAAAAGTGTTGTTAACAATTGCAGTTCTAAGTGATGTCATCTCTCTTCCGTTTCCCTGATTCACTGCAGGTACAGGAAGTTCCTCGTAAATCATCCTTCCTCCGAAAACAGCATCATCAACATCGGGTGTTTCATCGTCTGCATTTATTGCTAAATTATGCAACACAAATGTTGCCACTATGATTGGTGGAACTCGGAGTAATTTTATAGCTATTTTCATTCTTAAACATGGAAATCTTCTTTTTACAACACCGAAAGACCGTTCGATTACTGTTCTGGTCTGCCTGTGTGCTCTGTTATAAGCTCGTTCTGCGCGGGTTTCTTCTTGCAATTATGAGTGTTAATAAATAGTTACAGCAGCGGTATGCACTGTCACCCAAGAGTACACGTTCGGGAAATTCTTCAGCTTCACACTGGGCATGAAGTCTGGAATTTCTAAATATGTTGCTGTCATGTGCAGATCCTGGCCCACTGGCAACAATATTTTGAAACCGAAGTTTCGAATCACACACTGCTTGAACATTTATGGAAAACCAACCATGACGATTTCTGTAGATTTCTGCGTTATTTCCACCAGGTGATATAATTGGTATATGTGTGCAGTCTATAGCACCGAAAACTCCAGGAAAGTTACGGATTTTGTAAAAGTCTCTCATTACTGACCTTACTTTACCTTCCTCAGTAGGCATCCTGATAAAATGAGGTCTTAAAGCCGCGATATCTCTACTCACTTTGCGTATAGTCCTACTTGCTGTTGCTTTGTTGACGTTAAACAAGTCGCCAATTACAATCTGGAAGCTTCCAGTTGCGTAAAATCGCAATGTCAGTAAGATCATGAACATTGGATTTAGTACATGATTTCGTTTCGTTTGTTGCTGCAACTGTGCATGCAACCTTTGTTCCAGCTCTGTAACTACGTGTTTGGATAATCGAAACCGTAAATTAAACTGCCGGTCGTTAAGCTCAAGAAATGGATACCTTCTGTGTTGAAACACGCGAGGAGTTCTTTGCCGTTCAAACTGTCCATCTTCGGATGAAACATCAGAATAATCTGAAAGCTGAAGGTAACATAACTTGTAGACCATGCGTATAAAACAGTCGGTAACAAGCAACTTGTAGAATTATTATTCAAATAATTACAAATAGTGTTACTTACCATTTTATTTGAAGCAATAGTAAGCCTATTTATTATTTTTCGTATTATTAACTTGCATACATAGTCAGACACCGAAACAGTTTTTAACAATCCTTCCACTGATCTCAGTTCACCCACGTTAATCGGAGAAAATTCGTCAGTCAATTTTGAACTTAGATCAGGGGGAATGATCTTGGATTAAAGTTTATACAACACAGTTTCTAAGTTCAGCTTGACTGGAGATCAGTTTTGGGTAGTTGAACGTAGATTAAGTTTTATGCAACCGGCCCTTAATGATTTCCACCCCAATTCGTGCAACATTTCCGTGACGCTTTCCCCCCCGTAACGTGATAAAACAAAACGAGCTGCCCTTCTCTGAACCTTCTCAATATCTTCTGTCAGTCCCACCGGTGAGGGTCCCACAAGGGGCAACAGTACTCCAGGAGAGGACGCACCAGTATGATGTAGGCAGTCTCTTTGGTGGAGCTGGTGCATCTTCGAAGCGTTCTGCCAATGAAATGTAACCTTTGATTCACCTTCCCCACAATATTTTCTGTGTGTTCTCTCCAGTCAAAGTTGTTCGTCGTCCCAGGGGGCCCACAGTTCTTTTGTGGGTACGTGTGTGGCACGCACGGGACCCCGAGCCGAAGCAGCCTTTCTTCTGCCCCAGGCTGCTTCACTTTCCCTCCCGGATTATGCCTTCGCCCGGAGACGGGCGTATTTCGCAAGTTAAGGTGGTTTGTTGTTGTCGTGTCTCGTCTTCCTTGGTTCCTTCCTTTCCTAACTTTTGTTTCTGTCTTCCTCTCCTTGCTGTACTCTCCTAGCCTTCTTCTCCTCCTCATTAGTCTCCGCTTTGGCGTTTGAGACACTTCTTTCCTTCTTTCTCTTCACTTCTTCTATTCTTCTTCTTTCCTCCCTGTGCGTGTCTGAAAGCCGACCCACGCGTTATCATGCGTAGCAGGTGACGGGGTAATGCGTAATTCCCTGCCCCGGGTAGACAAGTAGGGCACGTACGCACCCCCTGGTAAAGGCCAGGCCCAGGGAGGGGTGATTACCCGAGCTGGTACCTTCCGAACATGCCAATTGGTCCCTCCGTCAGTTCTCGGGAGGTGTGACCTGGGGTCTGAACAATCACCTAAGGTGGGTAAGCCCTCAGAGAGGGCCCCCACTAGGAAGCAGCGCGCCATTGGAGACGCCGGTAATCATGGGGGACACTTCCGCAATGACTTCCTTCTCTTCTTCAGTGACGTTGACCCAGAAACGAAAGATAGATTCGCCTCAGCAAAAGAAGACTCTGCCTAATCTACCGAAATTTCTTGTTGTCTCTCGCACTGACGGTAAAGATTTCAATTCTGTAAATCTTTTTGTCATTTAGAAAGGTGTTGATGCAATTGCTGGCCCTGTTAAAACCTGTTCGCGTCAGCGCAATATCACATTGTTGCTGGAAGCGGACAGTGCATTCCAAGCCCAAAAGCTAATCCGGACTACGTTGTTTCCAGTCAAGGTAGAAGCGCACCGCACACTCAACTCGTCACGGGGGGGGGGGGGGGGGTAGTTTTTACGAGGTCCCTTGGCGGGTTGTCTGATGAAGACATCCAATCCTATATGTCCGATCAGGGTGTAACAGCCGTCCATAGGGTGATGAAAAAGGTAGATAACCAGCTGACACCGACTCGTACTGTGTTTTTGACGTTCGACAGAGTTGAACTTCCGTCGAAGGTCAAAGCAGGGTATGAAGTCATCTCCGTCCGCCCTTATGTACCTAACCCAACGCGCTGTTTTCAATGCCACCGATACAACCACACCCGTCAATCTTGCCCTAATGCAGCCAAATGTGTCACTTGTGGTAGGGACGCCCATGAGGGGGATTGCCCACCTCCGTCCCCTCACTGCCTTAACTGCAACGGTGACCATGCGGCTTCCTCTCGAGAGGAGGATGAAAAAGTCATCCAGAAAATTCGGGTTACGGAAAAGGTATCAACAGCTGCCGCTCGAACGTTGTTGGCGAGTCGAACACCCACTGTCCTCCCAGCGGGCACATACAGTAAGGTCCTCACCTCCACTCGGCCTACTAAGGATTCCAGTACCCAGACCTGTGACTTCACTTTCGCTGACACAGTTGTGCGATCCGCCAGCCCTAAGATTGCCTGATCCACGTCCCCGCTTCCTCCTGCTGCTTCTAAAGTACAGTCTTCGTCAACCTCTAGTAAACCGCGGGCACCTAAACAAAATGCCCGGACTATGAAAAAGGAACCTGTCCGTGAGGATTTTCTGCGTTCTCAGGCTTCCCAACAGACAACTGCCTCTTCTCACCGTCAATCTTCCAGAAGAGCCAACAAGAAAAAGAGTTCCTCACCTTCCCCGCCGAGGCGTGACCCATCCGTCACGCCGCCCAACAGTTGCCGGCCTCGGCCGTCTTCTGATTCACCGGGACGCTCCGTCTGCCGGGCACCCGGCCCATTACCGGCAGTTGAAACTGCCCCTCCTGATCAACTCAAGGAGGTGGTAGGCACGTCGGTCGAACCTATGGACCACAACCCTTTGCCCCTAGACAGCGATAGCAGTGCTCCCTCGAAATCCGGTCCTCAGCGGCCGTCGAGGTGACTCCACTTGCTTGTTCATTTTTATCCTTATTTCTTATCTCATTTTTTATCATGGCGCTCCTTCAATGGAATATTCACGGCATTCGTTCCAATCAGGAGGTGTTAAAACTACTCCTTTGATTGCACTGCCCGCTTCTAGTCTGTCTCCAAGAAACTAAGTTGCGTCCAAGTGATCGTGCAGACTTTCCCCACTACACCTCTGTGCGTTTCGACCTGCCACCTGTGGAAGGTACCTCAGCCCATGGAGGGGTTCTGATGTTCATTCGAGACAACGTCTATTACCATCCCATTACATTGCATACTCACCTACAGGCAGTTGCCGTCCGCATCACTCTATCCACATTTACCTTTTCCCTCTGTAATATCTATTCGCCATCGTCATCTGCCCTTACTAGGGCAGATGTGCTACACCTCGTTGACCAGCTCCCTTCACCTTTCGTGATGGTAGGCGACTTCAATGCCCACCACCCCCTACGGGGCTCTCCGGCACCTTGTCTGAGAGGCTCCCTTTTGGTCGACCTTCTCCAACACCTCAATCTTGTCTGCCTCAACACTGGTGCACCGACCTTCCTTTCTGACACAACCCATACTTACTCCCACATAGACCTTGCGATATGCACTCCTCAGCTTGCCGGTCGGTTTGAGTGGTATGCACTTTCTGACACGTACTAGAGTGACCATTTCCCTTGTATCATCCACCTCCTGCATCATTCCCCATCTCATCATCCCACCAGTTGGAACATTTCTAAAGCCGACTGGGGGCTTTATTCTTCCATGGCTGTTTTTTACGATCAGAATTTTCCCAGCTGTGACAGTCAAGTCGACTACCTCACAGAGGTTATTCTCACCGCTGCCGAACATTCCATATCTTGAACGTCCTCTTCTCCACGTCGTGTTCCAGTCCCTTGGTGGACTGCAGCCTGCCGTGACGCGCTTAGAGCCCGGCGACGTGCCTTACGCACCTTCCGCCGCCACCCAACTTTGGAGAATTGCATAAATTATAAACGAATGAGAGCGCCATGTCATTGTATCATAAACGACAGCAAAAAAGCTTGCTGGACAGCTTTTACTAGTTCTTTTAACCATTTTACTCCCTCCACGGTTGTTTGGGGTGGCCTATGCCATTAATCCGGCATCAAGGTCCACTCCCTGATTCCTGGCCTGACCGTGGAGAACGCAGTCCTCGTGGACCCCGCTGATGTATCCAACGCATTGGGCCGTTTCTTTGCCGAGGTTTCGAGCTCTGCCCATTACCACCCTGCCTTTCTCCCTCGCAAACAGGTAGAGGAGGCACGGCCGCCTTCTTTCCACTCTTTTAATCGTGAAAATTATAATGTCGCCTTCACCATGCAGGAGCTAGACCGTGCTCTCGCCCTGTCCCGATCTTCTGCTCCCGGTCCCGATTCCATCCATATTGAGATGCTGAAGAACCTCTCTCCTGCGGGCAAGTGTTTTCTTCTTAGTATCTACAATCGCATATGGACTGAATGTCAGGTTCCCACAAGTTGGCGTGAAGCCATTGTTGTCCCTATCCCCAAACTAGGGAAGGACAAACAGCTTCCTTCCATTTATCGCCCCATTTCTCTGACGAGCTGCGTCTGTAAGGTGATGGAAGGCATGGTTAACGCTCGGTTGGTCTGGCTCCTCGAATCTCGATGCCTCCTGACTAATATTCAATGTGGTTTTTGTAGACACCGCTCTGCTGCTGATCACCTCGTTACCTTGTCGACCTTCATTATGAATAACTTTCTAAAGAAGTGTCAAACAGTAGCAGTGTTCTTCGACTTGGAGAAGGCATACGATACCTGTTGGAGAGCGGGCATTCTCCGCACATTGCACACATGGGGACTTCGGGGCCGCCTCCATCTTTTCATTCAAGCGTTTTTGGCGGACCGCAAGTTCCGGGTACGGGTGGGCTCTGTTTTGTCAGATACCTTTCGCCAGGAAAATGGGGTACTGCAGGGCTCCGTCATGAGTGTGGCTCTCTTTGCCATTGCAATCAATCCGATCGTAGATTGCCTTTCAGCCGACGTTTCCGATTCCCTTTTTGTAGAAGATTTCGCAATTTATTGCAGCGCCCAGTGGACGTGTCTCTTGGAGCGTTGTCTTCAACGCTGTCTTGACCGTCTATATTTCTGGAGCATCGCAAACGGCTTCCGATTCTCCACTGAGAAAATGGTGTGTATAATCTTGTGGAGATACAAGGAATTTTTTCCACCTTCTCTACGTCTCGGCCCTGTTGCTCTCCCTTTCGTGGAGACAACGAAATTCTTGGGACTCATGTTGGATCGTAAACTTTGCTGGTCCACACACGTGTCCTACCTGGCTGCCCATTGTGCCCGATCCCTTAATGTTCTTCGTGTGGCACGTCATGTGGAGCGGATCGTACCGTCCTGCTTCACCTTTACCAGGCCATTGTTCAGTCGAAGCTCGACTACGGAAGCCTTGTATACTCTTCTGCACGGCCGTCGATTCTCCGCCGTCTCAACTCTATTCACCATCGGGGATTACGCCTGGCGACCGGTGCATTTTATACCAGCCCTGTTGAAAGTCTGTGTGCCGAGGTTGCTGTATTACCCTTGACCACTTGGCGTGACATACTCTTGTGTCGGTACGCATGCCGCCTGCGGTCGATGCCCAACCATCCATCTTACCGATTATTTTTTGATGACTCACTCGATCGCCAATATCAGTTGTCTGCGATTGCCTTGCTTCCACCTGGAGTTCGGTTTCGCCGCCTGCTACAGCGGCTCGATCTTACCCTTCCTTCCACCTTTCGGTTGAGCGACAGCCCATTGCCACCGTGGCATCAGGCCCAGGTTCACACTCACCTTGAACTTAGTTCGCTTCCCAAGGAGAGCACTCCAGATTTGGTATACTGCTCGAGGCTTGTCGAACTCTGTTCGCGGTTCGATAAGGCCATATTTATTTACACTGATGGTTCCAAGAGCACTGCCGGTGTCGGATCTACCTTCGTCGTCGGGAACAACCGTTTCCAATACAAGCTCCCTGACCGGTGCTCGAACTTCACGGCTGAGCTTTTTGCCCTCTACCAGGCCGTTTTGTATACCTGCCGCCACCGCCAACCTTTCTATGCCACCTGTTCGGACTCCCTTAGTGCCCTGCAGAGTCTTAAGGACCCTTTCTCGAACCATCCTCTCGTGTATCGGATCCAACGCTCCCTCCAGTTGCTAGCAGATGACAGCTGTCACGTTTCTTTCCTGTGGGTCCCTGGCCACGTGGGTGTGCCCGGGAATGAGACCGCCGACATAGCAGCCAAGGCAGCAGCTCTTTTGCCTTGCATGGCTACCTTTTGCATCCCATCAGACGATGTTCAACAGGCTCTTCGCTGGAGTATCGTGTCTTCATGGCACAGTGCGTGGTTTTCACTGTACAACAATAAATTGAGAACTGTAAAACCGATCCCGACCGCTTGGAGGACCTCCTCACGCCCCTCTCGGCGAGAGGAGGTCATCCTGGCCCGGTTGCAGATCGGTCACTGCCGTTTCAGCCACCGTCACTTGCTATCTGCCGACCCTGCACCGCTGTGCTCCTGTGGTGAACTGCTGATAGTGCGACATGTTTTACTGTCTTGTGTTAATTTTAATCATCTCCGTGTAGCCCTTCACTTTCCGTCTACTCTGGAGGAAATTTTAGCTGATGACACACGAGCAGCTGCTCGGGTTTTGCGTTTTATCAACTTGGCCAACTTAGCAAAGGATATTTAACCCTTTTAATTGTCTTTTATCTTTCGTTTTTAGCCTCTTCTTGATGGTCTAACTGGCAGTTACCAATTTTTTTTTTTAGATCTAGCGAATCTCTGTTCTTGTCTGGGCGCTAATGACCGTAGAAGTTGTGTAACTCCTAGGTATTTGGTAGAATTTACGACCTTAAGGTTTGACTGATTTATCACGTAATTGAAGTTCAGTGGATTTCTTTTAGTGGTTATGTGTATTACTTCACAATTTTCTTTATTTAGTGTCAATTACCAATTTTCGCACCAAGTAGAAATTTTGTCTAAATTGCTTTGCAGTTGCTTTTGATCCTCTGTTGACTTCACTAACCGATAAACGACAGCATCATCCGCGAACAGTCTAAGGGAGCTATTCAGATTGTCTCCTAAATCGTTTATAAACACGAGGAAGAGTAGGGGACCTATAACGCTTTCCTGTGGAACACCAGATATCACTTCTGTTTTACTCGATAACTTACCGTCAATTACAACGAACTGTGTCCTTTCTGATAGGAAATCATGAATCCAATCACACAATTGGGAAGATATTCCATAAGCACGCAATTTCATTAGAAGCCGCTTGTGGGGTACAGTATCAGAAGCCTTCCGGAAATCCAGAAATACGGAATCGATTTGAGATCCCTTGTCGATGGCACTTAACACTACATGTGAATAAAGGGCAAGCTGTGTTTCGCATGAGCGATACTTTCTGAATCCGTGTTGACTATTGGTTAATAGGTCGTTCTCTTCGAGGTAGTTTATAATACTTGAACAAAGTATATGTTCCAAAATCCTACTGCAAATCGACGTCAATGAGATAGGCCTGTAATTTTGGGGATCACTCCTATTGTCTTTCTTGAATATTGGAGTAACTTGGGCAACTTTCCAGTCTTTGGGTACAGATCTTTCTTTGAGTGATCGGTTGTAAATTATAGCTAAGTACGGAGCAATTGCATCAGCATACTCTGAAAGGAGTATCATTGTGTACGTGGGGGGGGGGGGGGGTGTCATTTGCAGGTTGCAAGGAGCAACAGTGCTATGTGGTCAGAAAACTGCATCGTAATATTGTGATTGTACTTGCAGAGAATTTCTGAATTTTTTCTCTATATATTATTACTCTGCAGGAATATGAACTTGTTAACATACACAGTTTTTCATTATAATATTATTAATCTAAACTAATTAAATATATTTTCAAAAATTTTCAGCATCAGAAGATGAAAACTATCTTCCAGTTCTTCAGTGATTTGGAAGGTGTAACTGAAGATAAGTTGTTATTTATGCTTAATGACAAACAAATTCATCCTGATGATACGCCCGATTCATTGAAACTCACAGTTGTAGATTTTATTGGTAAGTATTTATCATTTCTTTAGTATTTATCATTTGAGTACCTGCAGCAATTTACTACAGTTTTTTATTCAACAATTTGTTATTGTAAAATGGCTGGCTTTTTTGAAATGGAGATACAATTTTATTCACCGAGAAAAATTTCACTACCACTGCTGCTGTCTTTTTTTTACCTGAAAATTGCATTAACATTAACTTTATCAACAATTCCTTGCAATGTGAATTTAATAAGTTTTTACTGAAAAACTGGTAAATTTTAAGTTAAAATTGTTCTGACTTAGGTCTAATTAATTTTTTATTATGGCTTACTTTCATTTGTAACCCCATCTCATCTGAAGAACAAAATATCTGTATTAATGCTATTTCTCTTTTACCAGGTTTCATGCTACGTGAATCCGAAAATTTTGTTGTATGCCTTTTCTTGTTGTTTGGAAGTTTCCAGTTTCTTTGGCTTGCTCCTTCATGGTGGAATTAAAAATTGAAGCAGCCTTCTTTCTTTGTTCTAGAATCTACAGAAACACCACCGTCACTTGTGTTTGCTAAATCTTGATTTCTTCTCAGTTTTCCAATAAAGTAATATTGAGAGTGTTCAAATTTAAATAGTTTTCTTCTCAATTCGTCAACAGTAACTATGTGGAGGCCATATTTGAGAGCAATTTTTGTGTTGCTTCTCTTTTGTGAAGTTGTTTATTGCTTCTGACGTAACATTCACAGGTACAAAATTACTTTTCTTTGTTACAGCAGTCATTTCCAGATGGTGTAAAAACAAAAACAGCCCACTAAGACAATCACAATGCTGAACTTTATTGACAACGACAAACCTAAAACACCACTTTCAAGAAGTAGTTTACTTCTGTAAGCAAGATTGTTTCGCAGGAGAGCTTCTGTAAAGTTTGGAAAGTAGGAGGCAAGGTACTGGAGGAAGTAAAGTTGTGAGGCGGCATCGTGAGTCGTGTCGGGATAGCACAGTCGGTAGTGCGCTTGCCCGTGAAAGGCAAAGGTCCTAGGTTTGAGTCCCGGTTCCGACACACAATTTTAATCTGCCAGGAAGTTTCAAGATTGTTTAAGTTTGGAGTCATTGATACAGGGACAGCTATGGCTATGGGGAGTGAGTTGTTAGACAGGTTTTGTGTTATGAAATGATGAAAATGGAATGCAGGTGGATACACTGTATAACAATGCCTTTTTTCCTTTTTCTTTTTTTGATAACGAATGAATTTATGGAAAACTCACATGTTGAAGACTTTAAATATTGAGATCATGAAGGGTTGATTATAGCAAAATGTTAGTTAAGATTAGATTATAGCATCGGATGACTTGCTGAGATTAAGCACTGTCTTCTGTCAAGTTATTATTAAAGTTGAAAGATATGCTTCTTATATTCTGCTTGAGAGGGATACAGTACCTTTGTCTTTGGTAGTTGACTATTACAGGTGTTGGATTTCATATTTTGTTGCAGTTAAAACCAGTGTCACAATTATTTTAAATCCTTCATAAAATTTATTTCATAGCTTCCCTTAAAATAGACTCCCAGAAGAATGAAACAGTTTCTAAAATGTGGATAGAATTGTAGTCCTTAGTCTGTTCCTTCTATACAGTGCTTGGTCATAGCAGATTCATCAGATTGTATCGGGTGGGTTTAAGTTCAGTGTTCCTTGCAGTGTAGTACAATGAAGTACACCTGGTATATGACAAATGATACTGATAGGGAATCTTTTATATACAGATGCCTGAATAGCATTCACGAACTTATTACTATTAAGGATAGTTTACAACTCGTCACAAAGATGTGGCGATGAGCTGTGGTAGGCACATAAAAAAGACGCAAACATACAACTCTTTCAGCTATCGACCATGGCCTCCTTCAGAAGTTGTAAACTGTCCTTATTACTATGTTGTGAATTCCAGTCTGGAATTGCACAGGTATAACAATTGCTATATGCATATTTTGGCTGCCTAGTCAACCTACCTAAATTAAGATTAAATTGATAGTTTTTCCATAATTGTAATTGGGTGTGAGTGAGGGTTTTTATTTTTTATTTATTTATTGTGAAACTACATCAAATGTGAATTGATGTAAAAGGGATAATAAAAGCTGAAAGAAATAATAAAAGTAGTTGGACTCAGTGTTTCTTAATACAATGTTAGTTTTTTTTTTACATTTGTCAGCGTTAACAAAATTGGAAGCTCTGCTTTCTACTCCTTAAAAGTGTAAATGTATAATAGGCTTGTCACTGCTATCCTTTGTGTCACAGTTCAGTTGAATATTATTTGACTGAATGAGGGATATCACCAAATTCATAAACTTTAATTGTTGCAGCCACAAAAAAGTCACCCGAATTCGTAATTCACAATAATTACTAATTCCATCCCGGTCCCAGCAATGGAAAGTCCACATTAGAATTCAACAATAAAGTAATGATAGTCTGTAACTTGCTGAAGAGACAATGGTTGAGTCGCATTCAGGCACATAAGAAAGGCAATATATCACACACACACACACACACAGCTTTTGGCAATAATCTTTATCAGTATAGAACACAGTGATTTTATGAATGAGACTGGAAGATATAAGTCTTTTCTCTGTGTGTGTGTGTGTGTGTGTGTGTGTGTGTGTGTGTGGGGGGGGGGGGGTTATATGTGGGGTGATTGTGTGTGTGTGTGTGTGTGTGTGTGTGTGTGTGAGTGTGTGTGTGTGTGTGTGTGTGTGTGTGAGAGAGAGAGAGAGAGAGAGAGAGAGAGAGAGAGAGAGAGAGAGAGAGAGCGGGGGCGGGGGGGGGGGGGGGGCCTTTTAAAGTGGCTGTCTGCGACTCCACAATAATTTTTGTGGGCCGTTGCAACTATCCCCAGTTTATTGCAGTTTATTGCATTCCAACATTTGCACCCAATTATACCATATTTACATATCAAAATGGAGAGTCCGGGTTGAAATAAATAATATAGTAATAAGGACAGTTTACAACTCTCCGCAAAGACGTGGCGACAAACCGCGACAGGCACATACAAAAGACACACACATACAACACTTTCAGCTATCGGCCATGGCCTTCTTCAGAAAATAGAACATTCATGCAATCACACAGGCACACAACAGAGTCATACAACCATCACCTATGGCTGCCGCACTTCGAATCTTGGTGTTATTTTCTTGTTTCTGCTTATTTTGGGTCATTATTGTATGAATTTTGTCATCTGTTGTTCCCTTTACTGACCATTGTTTACAATGTTGGAGAGTTTAAGAACTTTTTCCCCCGCCCAGCATCACGCTCTGGGAGTAGATGATGATAAATCTTCATTTGGACATTTATTACAACTGTATCTAAGTTATCAGTAAATTTTAAGCATCCATAAATTTTATCTGTGTATTTTCAGGTGCAAATTCACCAGTTACTGTAACAAATAATTCTAATTAAAATTTTTGGGTTACATGTGAAGTATTAGTAACTGTGCCATTACTTTCAGATGGAGGTATAACTACTTTAAATGCTTCAGCAGCACCTGCACTAGCCCTTGAAGAAGAATTAAGTGATGAAGATGTGGAGTTAAAAATTTTATGTAAAGATAGGAAGAAACCATTAACAGTTAAAATTCACAAAGATGAAAAAATGAAAGTTCTCATGATAAAAGTTGCTGAGATGTTGGAAGTACCTCAGGAAAGACTGAAGTTTATGTTTGATGGTGAACTTTTGAACTCAAGTGATACTGCTGTGGATCTAGAGCTAGAAGGTGGAGAATGTATTGAGGTGAATGTTGTTGCGTAAAATGTACTTAAATGTACCAAATCAGATACTCAAGAAGAAGTGTGCTATTCCAAGAAGATACACCCTTTAAAAAAAAAAAAATGGTTGGCAGTTTCTTTTAATAAATGGTTTGTTTCATGTTTTTAATGGAACAATCATAGAATTCATTGGGAGGAGATGCTTGTATTTTTTTTTTTAGCATCTTGTTATTTTCATATAAAAGTTAAAATCTGTTTTGACCTTTGGCTAAACACACACAACATTGTCAGTGAATGTTGTTAGTTTTTTGCATATTCCATTTTTCACAATTGCAACTTCTCATTTGGATGTGGGATATGCAAGTTTCGCAGTAAAAGTACATTTTCTCACTAATAATGAAACATAGCAACTACATGACCAGTAACATGATTTTCCATCACACACAGAATAATTTACTATTAAATGTGTTCAGTTTGGCTCTTCCCTTCATGTCTATTTTTTACATATATGTACAGTGATCTATACTTACCTCTGTTAATTTCATGCTTCCCCCCCCCCCCCTCTCTTCCCCCTTACTCTGCAGTCTGAAATATATCCAGGCTTCTTATGTTTTTCATTTACCCCTTGGTTTTATAATTTGAGATGATTTTACTATGAAACATGGTTTTGGCATGTATGTATACTGGGGTGCTCATGTTTGATTATTTGAAATTTTGTGTGGATATATATTCTTATTTAAAGCTCTTTGTTTGCGAAGAGAGTGGTGCCATTTGAAAACTGAAACAAACAAACCCTTGCCCTCCCTCCCTCACCCCCTGGTCCCCTTTCCATGTCTTTTAATAATTTGATTGTAGTCAGTTTCAGTAAAAAGAATAGTAATGCAAAGAATGGATTGCTCTTATTTATCTTTGTTCAAGTTTTACTTACAGATTTGCAAGATAAGGAAGAGTTACATGTGCACATTGTTCTGGTTTTATAATTTGAAACAGTAAAAATATTCTGTAAATTTAAGTGAATAGAATAGACATTCGAGGGTGCTGTTGTAACGTGATATAGCATATACATGTATATTGTTGATGGTACCACTATTGATGTTACATAAGATCAACAGAGGAGGAAGAGAAGAAAAATCTGAGGAAAAATTTTGGCCCTGATGTGAAATGTGATATGTACCATCTGACAGCACTACAAAGATTTTTTAATTGTTCCTGTTACCTAATTTGTGCATATTTTTAATTTCTGTTAATAAAAAAACCATATTTTTAATACTGTCATTGTTTTTGTATGTATATTATGGTAAACCTGTTCTGATGATTAATCTATGTAGATATTTTATTTAATGTTTTCATCATCTATACTAATAATAAATCCATAAATGTAGGTCTCTCGCTGTTCACTTAAATCTTCAAAACTACTGGACAAATAATATGAAAAAGGAAGAACTTCCTGATGTTCTGCAAAACTTATTTATTGGTCACAAACCGGCTTTCAGTTTCTTAGGTCATCATCAGGTGACAACTGACTGTAGTACACATGTTTTCAAAGACGTTAAGATTTACAAAGATGTTATCACAGACAATCGATACTTCACAGGAAAGTTCATTGCAAGTATTTATTTATGAAAGTTATTAACATTTATATAAAAATATAATAAGTATATGTAAAGAATCCAAACTAATGTGATTATTTTTGTTGAAAAGGAAGGTTGAAACTAAAACTTATTTCAGTAGAGGTGTAGAGGGGAACTGGATCTGATCGTTTAATACTAAACTGGCATCCTGAGCCAAATGTTTATTGATTTCCAATATTTCCAGTAGTGTCATCTTTCTGCTTTTCTTCAGGGGATGTAGGATCTCACAGTTTACATCATAATCTTGGCCTTCTCTGAGCAGATGTTCAGCAAAGGTTGAATCTGTCTTTTTTAACCTCCAGCTTCTCTCATGTTCTGATAATCTAGCCCTGCCTGACTGACCAACATACAGTTTCCCACAATGTTTGCATGTGATCTTGTATACACCACTCTGTGATAGGGGTTGAATTTTGTCCTTACTATTGAATAAATACTTAGAATACTAACAACATTTCTGTTGTTTCCTTTGGTTTCATCTATCTGGCTATATTTTTACATTCCTCTTCGGTTTCTTTCTTATTGTAGGAAGCCACCGACAATTATCTTCCATATGTCGATATCCATGCTCTGTTTTGCGTTCACACCAGAACTTGGAAAGCCTCATGCCTGGACTAGAAAATTTAAGTCGGCAATACATTCTTCCTTCCACTAATGCATGCTAACTCGAGCTAGGACCATCCCATTTCTTAATTAAAACCTTTTTTCTTTTCCTTGTTGATAATCTGATAATGCCTATTGTAGGCAAAATGCGTTATTAATAAATAAAAATCTGCAACCAAGGCTGTTTACGTACATCAAATAGAGGCCCTGTTAGTTACATAGTACACCAAATCATGATACTAATAATAAATCTGTAAATGCAGGCCTGTCGCTGTTCGCTTCAATCTTCAAAACTACTGACAAATTTTCATACAGTTTTCACAGGAAACATGAGTGAAGATTGGTTAAGGATCTAGGCAAGATTTTATCAAAATAGATTCTCAAAAAAGAAGAGATATTGTAATTTGAAGTGTTTTCAGTAACCATGGTGTCTGTCTGTTCATTTATTAGAAACCACTTATCACCAAAACTACTTCACAAAATCGTGTGGGGTTTTCACAGGTAACTTCTGCGTATCTTGAGGCAACAAACAGAATTCATTTCATAAAAATTGGATCACAGAGAAAAAGAATCACAATTCAACGTTTTTCATCTACAACCATCATGTTTTTCTTTCATCACCTTAATCTCCAAAACTAATAGACGAATTTTCTGGGGGTTTTCACAGGTAACGTGAGGGTATCGTGCAGTTACATAAATGCTTCATTTCACAAAGTCTGATCAGAGAAAGATATTACAATTTAAACATTTCTCTGAAAGTATTTGCAGGTATCTGTTTGTAAAGGGCAATCTCCAAAAGTACTACACAAACATTTGTGGGGCTTCACACGTAATTTTAGAATAGTTTTAAGCGTAACGTAAGCTTCTTTTCATCAAAATCGAATCAGGTGAAGAAATGATATTGTACTTTGAAGTTTTATGTGCACACTATGTTTATAAGCATGGCAAATACCGAGAAGTACCAAACGAACATTCACGGTCTAAAACAGATCAATTGAGATTAGCTTGGGGTAACATATAGGCTTCATTTCATCAAAATCAGATCAGGAAAATTAAAGATATCATAGTTTGAAGTTTTAGGTGTATTTCATGCTTGGAAAGAACGGTGTAATACAGCAAAGAACCAATAGAGGCAGTGCACCATAAAACCGAGAGAGAGTTCTATGGTTGTTTGTGTGAAGTTTGGTAGTGATCAGATTATTACCCTTAGAGAATGCTATTTACTATTTTACTTTTCAAATTTACCATATTTCTGAGAATCGTTTTCTTGGTTGCTATGTTCTACGAAACATGATTCAATCCTCGCCATATTTAATCCATTTTTACGAACTGATGTCACAGTCTAACGCATACATACAATGTGCTATGGAAGTTTAAGTCTCACGCTTCGAGTAACAATAGGGCCTCTCGTGGAAAGAGAGCCAACCGTAAGAATAATGATTGCTTCCAGGAAATACTTATTATATTTCATCTTTCCATGCCTCAGTACGTTGTCAAGTGATATGAATGATCATGAAATACATGTTTAAAATGGCAAATACCACTGATGTATGATGTAAGATACACCATATTCATGAAGATATGCCTATTTCTAACACTTTCCGCAAACATTGAAACATTTTCATGCCCTTTTTTGCAGGAAACTTGATCCAAGATTGAGACAACATACAGGCATTATTTCATCAAAATCAGACAACGGAAAAAAGATATATCGTAATCTTAAGTGTTTCCAGTAACTGTCTGCCTGTTCATCTATTAGAAAACACTAATCTTCTAAAATGCTTCAAGGAAAATTTTAGACGTAGGCTACGCATGAAGTATAGATGGCATAGTACAGCAAGCAAGTGATAGAGGCACCGCAGTGCACCAAAGAACTAATATACGCCATTGTTTCATAATAAGTATGGCGTAGTACAGCAAGGAAGCTTACATCTGTGACAGAATTAAGCTACTTAATCTTACCTCTAAGAATAGCAACAAACTTTGAACATAGTGTGACTGATATCGCTCTGTGTATTACATACTTAACGACATTTCTTTGCTTCTTTCGGCACGTTTGTTTATGTTTAAAACTGAGTTCCGGAACCCTAAAAAGCCACGATACCTACAGGCCCTTCTGTAACAACCATTGCGAAGCATAGGCATAAAAGCTAGTTACAATAATAAATTTCTTGATGTAAATGAGGCCATAAAAATCTAAATGTTTTACATCCAGATTGAAACAATTGTTTCCTACTAATAAACTGAAAATTTGAAACAATCAGTTATGTAATATTACACCACATCGTTATTGCATTGGAAGATGTGTTTCATAAGAGGATGCTGTAACATTTTCTGAATTCATAAATCCTTCACAAATTCCACAAAAATCTTCTCAAAAGATTTACTAGCACTTTGTACAGGGAGATCTAGCCTGCAAGACGTCGTCTCCAATTATGGATTGTTCTTTTGGCTGGTGAGTTGATACTGTATTGCCACATGTGAAACTTAAGAAACTTCAGTGGAAAGTCCAGGTTGGGATGACAATATATGAGAATAGGTAGCTAATCATCGTAATCCGGTGGTCTTGGGGTAAAGTGATCGATTGGAACCGAAGGGTTGCAGGTTCGAAAACTGGTGAAATTAGGCGTTTATTTATTTGCACCTGGCCAGTGAACCACACATCATCATCATCATCGTAAATATGATTGGTGAAATTTGTGAGCTCCAGTCAGGCACTTAGGAAAGACAATCACATTCACACAAGTTGAATTTTTGGCTACACCTCTCATCAGGGAAAAAAATAAAAATAAAAACATACATGCTTTTACACAGTCAGGTATAACTTGTATACATTACTTCCATTTTTGCCGTATACTGCCCAACTCGCACAATAACCATGGTTGGGGACGGGAGGGAGTGGAGGGGGAAGTAGGTCATGAGTGGGGAGACAATGTTTCACCCTGCATGGGTGGAGCTTAAAGGTACTGATACGTGGCTCTGAGACTCAAAACTGTTGCATATGTATGACCACATGCAATCACAGAGGCGAGCAAAAATACACTGAAATATGCAAAGATACATAATAAATGTGTACAAATTGAGGGAAATGTTCAAAAAATGATTAATGGAGGGGATAGGATGAATAAGGTGTGGTAGTCTGTGTACGTCTAATGAGTGAAGAGTGGTGAGGGGCATTATTACTTTGACACCAATCCATACAGACAAAGCCAACATTTAACCCTGTCTCTTCCTATTCATACCACCGAATTATGGTCCTCTCTCTTGCCCACCTCACCACCCCATGTCTTCTTCTAGGTATTCCTTACCTCCAATTTGACATCCATCTGTACCCAAGTCTCTTTCAAAGAACATAAACCTTTCAGCAGAAGAAAGGACAGTTTTGTATAACCTCAAAATAGATCCCAACCTAATTGTCCTCCCTCTAGGCAAAGATTCCACAACTTTTTTCGATGAATCTCAGTGATTATGTACCAGGAGGCCTCCACCAGTTGTCTGATTCCTAAGCCTAATAGTTGTGCCAGGATGACCCCATCCCAAAAGTCTCATGATTACAATCCCTCTTACAATACCTCAACCCTTCCCAGGACCTCTTCTCTGAATAACTATTCCTCTCCACCCCAACAATACCCCACACACCCACCTTCTGCATGCTCACTAAAACCTGTAAACCAAGTAATACTGGTCACCTTTTTGTGGTTGGCTATTTTGCTCCCAATGAAACATTTTCGGACCCCATTGACCAATACCTCCAACTAATTGTCCAAAATTTAGCCTCTCACATCAGAGATACCAACTACTTCCTTCATCTACTCATCAATTGCCACATCATTTACCTTGTGGATCCTTACTCATAATTGTTGATGACATTTCTGTGGTGTCGCACAAGTCCAAAGTGCGCACCACCTACTTTCGCCGCGCGCCGCCATGCACGCACGGCGCGGCATTCTTACGACGACAGCCACGAGCGCCCTCTGCGGCAACTCCGCTTGTGGCCACCAGTGAACGACATCGTTCACTTGGGACTGAGATAGCAACCAGTTAGGACCTTCGGAATCAGATAGGCACCAGTGAAGACTTGGCTATTGTACAGGCACTAGGCAGGCCTCTAACAACTATGTATCAACATTCTGCAGTACTATGTAAAAGTGAAGTATTGTATACATTCTGTGCAATATATATCTCTTCTAATTTACTCTAGTGTTTATAATTTCTGGCTGCTCCCCTCCGTACCTGCACCAGCGTGCTATCTTTATTCCTGTGTCGGTCTCATTCCACTCGGCCACCGACACCTACGACGGACACGAGACACAAAAGCGGCGACGAGGCTGGGACACAAAAGTGGCAACGAGGAGTGATAGACGAACCTTGGACCAGCCCGCTTGCAGCAGTCAGACAGCAGCAGTTGGAGCACGCTGAAATTGTTCCCCGCCCACCCACCCTTATTATAAGAATTTTGGGGGAAGATATTTTGTTACGTGTTTTGTGGATTTTTTTGTTGCAGCGCGTCCTCTTTCATATTGCATTTGTGTTTTGTTATAATTTACTTGTATGTGCGGCGCCTAATTGGTCAGCATGGCCACTACCCCGAACCCAAACTTAATGGAAATTATTCAGTTACAGACGGCGCAAATAACACAACTCCTGCAGGCTGTGGCCCAGCTCACAGCGCAAGCAGCTAACCAACAACAACAGCCGCCGCTTCAGCAGCCCACACCTGCTGCCGCAACGCTTCCTACGTTTCGCCAGTACAACGAACGTGAGGAAGAATGGAGCGACTACTTCGCACAGTTTCAAGAACTCGTCGCGGCTCATCAAATTACAGGTCAGAAAGTGAAGCATCTGCTATTATCTGTGGTGGGCACCAACACCTTCGTGTTACTGAAAAAACTTTCCCCCGATGTATCTCCTCGTGATGTAGACTTTGAACAAATAGTAGAGGCACTAAATGCTCATTACGACAGAAAAGTTCTCGTAGCTGCGGCACGGTACCGATTTTTCAGACTTAAAAAATTACCGCAGCAGTCACACCAAGAGTGGATTACGGAATTGAAGGGCTTAACCCGCAAATGTAAATTCACTTGCTCTTGTGGACTTTCGTATAGTGACGTGATGTTGAGGGATGCGATTACGCAGAATATTCAGGACCCCAGAATTAGAGCAGCAATTCTGAAACAGTCAGACCCTTCATTAGACAGTGTACTGCAGCTTATAGAAGCGCATGATACTTTTGACTTAGCAGATGTAGAAATGCAAAGCCACAGTGTTAATTCAGTGCGCCGCAACGGATGCTTTCCTAGTCGTACTTCCCAGTCTAGCCCTAGTGATTCTTATTTTTCTACAGGCTGTGCTAAACAGACAGTGAACAGTAGCCAGTGTAAAAGTGCGACACAAAGGTCTCCCCGTCGTGTTAGAAACAGAGATTTGAATAACGGGCGCCAACGCTCATTTCAGAAAAATGTCCGTAAATCTTGCCCCCAGTGTGCTCATTGCCCTAGTCGCAATGCAACCTGTTATCAATCTGGCAAATCAGGACATGTACAGTCTGTGTGTATGCAAATTAAAAACTCAAAGAACGGTACCGTTAGAAACAGTGCTTCGCAGAGTGCGAGAACAGTTCATTCTGTAAATGTTATACGGGCTGTGGAATTGAACAGTGCTTTCCTTGGATCTCAATTGCAAGAAAGTAGTTCTGCGCATATGGCAAAATTATATAGTGCACCACGCCGCAAGCGCCGAGGAGCGCGTAAATCTGTGCAACGGAAAAGGGTTCGGGACAAGCAAAGTGACAATGTACAGTGCAATCCTGTAGTGAACCTAGTGCCTTCTGCAACTTCTTATTGTAAAAGTGCCCAGTACTGTGTAGCTAGTGACAGCAGACATCAAGTAGCTGCTCAAGAGTGTAGTGCAGTAGTTAGTGACTCTGTAGTAGCTTCGCATGCTTGCGCGGACGCCGATCCGGCGGTAGTGCCATCTAGTGACAGTGTTGTTAATCCGCTGCGTGCGGAGTCTGCGCCGCTTACTTCACTACGCGGCCCGCGCAAGCGCAGTAAACAAACCTTAGCAGATGTTGCCCACATTCGCGCACCTGTCGAGCGCCGCAAGCAAAAACTGTTTTTGACTCTCTTCATAGAAAATAAGACGGTGCAATTTCAGCTTGATACTGGTTCCGCTGTCACATTAATAAATAAAGATACTTATGAACTTCTGGGTTCGCCAAAATTGTCGCCGTCACAGCAAGTGTTAACAGCTTATACAGGTCAAAATATTCCCGTGCTAGGAACGTGTAGCCTGCCCACCTCTTTTCAAGGTGTAACAAAAACAGTTGCTTTTGTAGTTCTTCAGGCCAAATCGACACAGAACATTTTTGAACTAGATGCTTTTGACTTGTTTGGTTTATCAATTCAAAGAGATGTGCTTCAAATTTCGTCAATAGTGCCTCAGGATAAAATCAATGCATTGTGTGACAAATATAGTGACTTGTTTTTGCCGGAACTAGGTTGTGCAAAAGACTTCGTGGCACATGTAACTTTAAAAGAATCTGCAGTTCCAAAATTTCGTAAATCTAGACCAGTGCCTATCGCCTTGCGTGATACAGTTGCCGAAGAACTTAAACGTTGGCAAGATAGTGGGGTGATTTCTCCTGTTTCTGCGAGTCAGTGGGCCTCGCCTATAGTAATTATACCCAAGCTGTCAGGAAAACTTCGTCTCTGTGCGGACTTCAAATCAACAGTGAACAGTCAAACAATTGTCGACACTTATCCCCTGCCCAGACCTGAGGAACTGATGGACAAATTAGGACAGTCTCGCTTCTTTTCCAAGATTGATTTAGCAGAGGCATACTTACAGATTCCACTTGATGACGAGTCAAAAAAGTTTTTCGTCATTAATACTCACATGGGCCTTTTTCAATTTCAGCGCCTACCCTTTGGCAGTTCTTCCGCCCCCCGCTATTTTTCAGCGCTTTTTGGAACAGCTGACAGTTTCTGTACCGTGTTGCTCGAACTACTTAGATGATATTGTGGTATCCGGACGTACAGTTGAAGAACATTTATCAAACCTCGAGTGCCTTTTCAAAGTGTTGACTGCAGCAGGTCTACGCTGTAATAAAGCAAAGTGTTCGTTTTTTCAAACTGAAATAGAGTACCTAGGCCATGTGATTAATGTGCAAGGAATCCATCCCTTACAGTCACACCTTCGAACAATCAAATACTTTCCTCCTCCTAAGAATGTGCATGAATTGCAAGCAGTAATGGGAAAGCTTAACTATTATTTCAGGTTTATTCCCAATGCGTCTGAGATTGCAGCTCCACTGCATCGCTTACGTAGGAAAAATGTTCCTTTTGTGTGGTCCAAAGATTGCCAGGTTGCCTTTGACAAATTAAAGTCTGCACTACTCAGTGATGCATGTTTGATTCCCTTTGACCCACAGAAGCCTGTAGTGCTAGCAGTCGATGCCTCATCGTACAGTCTGGGCGCAGTAATCTCACATCGTATTGGTTCTCACGATCGTCCTATTGCCTTTGCATCCAAGCTACTGACGCCAACGCAACAGAATTACAGTCAGATAGAAAAGGAGGCCTTAGCAATCATTTACGGCGTCACAAAGTTTCATCATTATCTCTATGGCAGAAAATTCTATTTGTTGACAGACCACAAGCCTCTCACGTCGTTGTTCTCACCCACAAAGCCAATTCCGCCACGAACGGCACAAAAGCTTCAGAGATGGTCCTTGATATTGTCAAATTATCAGTATGAGATTTTGTACCGACCTACCACTAAACATGCCAACGCGGACACACTTTCCCGACTTCCGGTTGGCGAGGATGTATCATTTGATTCTTCAGGAATGGCATGTTGTCAGATAGACTCCAGAGATGCTTCCGCTGTCGCAGACTTTCCTTTGAACTCTCGTCGGGTTGCACAGGAAACAGCTGAGGATGCAGACCTAAGTGTGGTAGCACGTTTTGTTCGCTCAGGGTGGCCTGCCAGAGCCAAAGACATTGATCGGCCTCTGGTTCGACGTTATTTTGCACAACGTCATGCATTATCTTTAAGTCAGGGTGTACTGTTGTTGCATACCGACAACGACCAAGCAAGAGTTATTGTTCCTCGTTCCCTGCAACGAGAAGTGTTACGCCTCCTGCATCAAGGACATTGGGGCATTGTTAGGACAAAGCAACTGGCCAGACGTCATTGTACCTGGGTTGGTTTGGACGCTCAGATAGAGAGCATGACATCACAGTGTACAGTTTGTGCGGAGCATCAGGCGGCTCCTCCACAGCGTTTCTCAGACTGGCCACGCCGCAAGGGACCATGGCAACGTTTACATATTGACTTTGCCGGACCTTTCTGGAATACGCGCTGGTTAATTGTTGTAGACGCTTTCAGCAAGTTTCCTTTTGTGATTGCCATGAACTCAATGACAGCTTCTAGCACAATCAGTGCCTTAACATCAGTGTTTTGCATCGAAGGCTTGCCTGAAACTATCGTCAGTGACAATGGACCTCAGTTTGTTAGTGCGGAATTTCAACAGTTTTGTCGTGTGAATGGCATTCAGCATATTACCACTGCACCTTTTCACCCTCAGTCCAATGGTGAAGCAGAACGTTTCGTTCGAACATTCAAGTCTCACATGGAAATGATGAAAGGTCAGCACTCCAGGCAGCAAGATCTTCAAATTTTCCTGTCTACATATCGATGCATGCAACGTGACG
This sequence comes from Locusta migratoria, assembly GCA_026315105.1. NCBI lineage: Eukaryota > Metazoa > Arthropoda > Insecta > Orthoptera > Acrididae > Locusta > Locusta migratoria. The sequence continues at coordinate 196,443,208 of CM048751.1, forward strand.
GCCCGTCTCCTGCCGAGCTTCTACACGGATGCCGTCACCGCACTCTCCTTCACCTGCTGCAGCCTCCCACGCACCGAGTCGGTTCGTATGGCGCTACGCGTTTTCAGGTTTCTACGCCGGTGCTGTACAGGGTGTTTGCTGGCAACAAGAAGACATGGTTGCCAGGCATCATTCAGCGCGTGCTCGGCCGCAATATGTATGTTGTACGTTCTTCCACAGGGTCGGAGCTGCGGCGCCACGCAAACCAATTGCGCTTGCACAGGCCGCGCGATCCTGTCTCCGGTTTCTTGATTCCAGACCCAGTTCACCGCCAGGGAGCACAGCCACATCGCTCGCCGCCGGGCCCAGCTTCCCCGGGCTACGAGATCCCGATGGATGTAGATGCGCCTCCTATGCAGTCGGCCCCTTCGCCTCCATCGCTGCCTCAGCTGCCAGCGCCAACGAGAGGGACTCCGGGACCGTGCGTGCCCCCGCCGCCTGGGCCACGCACCTCAGAAGAAGATGAATTGCTCCATCTGGGCGGAGGGGTGTGCCCTTCCCCTCGTTTTTGCGCGTTTTCCGGGGGATCGCAAGGCGGATGCCGGGGCGCGGACGGCGTCTCGATCCCAGCCTCAGCTACGGCGCCCGTCCCACCAGTAACGCCCCCGCCCAGGCCCTCCTCCCAGTGCCGTCGCCGTGGCCCTCAGCCCTACGCCACGACGGCGCGGCGGTTTGGGGGGGGAGGGGTGTGGTGTCGCACAAGTCCAAAGTGCGCGCCACCTACTTTCGCCGCGCGCCGCCATGCACACATGGTGCGGCGTTCTTACGACGACAGCCACGAGCGCCCTCTGCGGCAACTCCGCTCGTGGCCACCAGTGAACGACATCGTTCACTTGGGACTGAGATAGCAACCAGTTAGGACCTTCGGAATCAGATAGGCACCAGTGAAGACTTGGCTATTGTACAGGCACTAGGCAGGCCTCTAACAACTATGTATCAACATTCTGCAGTACTATGTAAAAGTTAAGTATTGTATACATTATGTGCAATATATATCTCTTCTAATTTACTCTAGTGTTTATAGTTTCTGGCTGCTCCCCTCCGTACCTGCACCAGCGTGCTATCTTTATTCCTGTGTCGGTCTCATTCCACTCGGCCACCGACACCTACGATGGACACGAGACACAAAAGCGGCGACGAGGCTGGGACACAAAAATTTCCTTATACACTAAAATCCCTCACACCTATGGACTTGTTGCTCTTGAACACTAACTAGTGGCTCCATCCTCACCTCTGATGGCTGTCTACATGAAACCTACAAACCATGAACAGTGCAATACCTGCACTTCGACAGATGCCGTCCACCAGCTGCACTTCCACCAGCAACAATCCTTCCTCCACCATCAATAACTATTTCATAGCACCCTGGACTGGAACAACTGAACCATATCCTTCACAAGGGCTCTCTCTGACATCATGTCCTGAAATGAGAGATATCCTACCCAAAATTATTCTAAACCCTCCTAGAGTTGTGGTCTGTCGCCTAGTCAGCCTCTCAGCCCCTTAAAAGAGGGAACATATCACTGTGGAAGATCCGAGGCAAGACCTGCCAAATTCACCCACTCAGCACTTCCCATTCCAGCACTGTCACAGGCTGGGCCACTTGTGAAAGCAGGCATGTGCTTTACCAAATCTTACTGCAATAATTGCACAGCTTCTTTTTGCTACGGCTGCATCTTGTTCAAAATTGCTGCCACCCATTGGTCCACCAAACAGCGGTGCTGCAAACGCAGGCTCCGCCGCAACTGCCATCTGGGTGACCGGCGGAATGCGGCAGGACAGACGACGCTGCCGGCAGTCTATGACTAGCACTCCTGCCTTCAAGGTGCTCATTCCCTGGTGTATACAAGTTGTCTTTGTTCAATAAATGTATTGAAAGTTATAACACTTCTGTTGGTTGATTACTACCTAGCTGTCCATAAGAAAGACTGTTCACCGTCAAACTGTAGCTAAAAGCAAGTTGTAACACCTTGTGTCACAGCATGGAGCTGAGGATAATATGCTCAATTCCAATGGGCAACACACCATCATTTGATGTGACGAAACAAATTTGAAAACATTGAAACTGTGTTAACCCGCTAACGTTTATAGCGTTGCATAATGGTTAATATTGTAAATGTGTATTCTGTTTCAGTATAGGCTTAATAATAATTCATAATGGCCGTAAAAATGAGAGATTTAAAAGTAGGCCTGCTTTGATCATCATAAAAATCTGCTGTGAATATAATAGGGCTCATACCGGCATCAACATTGTGTAAAGACTGTTCTGTAGAGTAGGTCCTAGACTGCTTAGGAAATTAAGTAGTGAATTGGTATTTTATGGCTCTTACTACCTATCAGAAATTAGACTAATTCTTAAAGATGAACTATTGAGACAGAACCCTTACTTTCAACTTAATACTGCTACAGGTAGTAGTGATATAAACATTATTTTCTGATGTATCTTCTGTTATTTATAAATAACATAGGGTATAAATAGTTTCTTCAGAACGTATGTACTGCAGTATCTCCAGTAACCAGATGACCTTGTAAATTAATCCGAGCTGGCATGGTATCTGACATACATGTTTTAACCTTTGTATAGTGCCAGAAATACGGCAAAATGTTTCCAAAATAGTATTAAATCTGAAGGTAGTGGCGACGCTGTGCTTTGTTGGTATTGAAATGTTCCCCTTAAGAGTGTAATTTACTGATTACAAAAGGGTAAATGCAAGACCCTGCTCACCATAGAGCATAAACAGCATTAATTATTTATTTCATGGTCAAAACAAAAGATTTTTTTCCCTCATTCTGATAGTGACAGTTTTCAAACTGCCATTTCTGAGGTCATTGCTAACATTAGCATGTTTCACTGACACTGCCATTACTAAAAGTTTATTCACAATTTATTTTACTGCCCCAAACACTTCCTACAAAATTAAAATTCCATCTTCTATTTCAGCATTAGTGCATCTATTTTTTTCTTCATCAACTGCTGTATAAACTCTACTACTAAAATGTGTACAACTCCTGCTTGAAAAATTTCACTAGAGACCATCTTGAAAGTCGTGTAAATAGTGTTCCGTACATCGGCATGTGGAAATGAAAAACGTATATCAGGAATAGTGCTGAGGGAATGTATGTGTAAGAAATTAAGGCCTGTGGAAACCTGGCCTTATTCACACATTCTCATCATTCAGAATCGGAGGTGTATGTTAAAATTTTGCTATCTCCTGGACATACAGGCTACAGTTCCTCAAATAGAAACCTCAGTGACCAATCTTTGAAGACAGGGCAGGTATGTACTCCTTAAATCCACCAGTGTGATATAGAGGGAAACATTCCTGGTAGGAAAAATATATGTATAAAAACAGAGATGGTTTACTTACCAGGCGAAAAAGCACAGGTACATTGATAGACACACAAATAAAACAACACACAAATGCTTAGCTTTTGCAACCCTAGGTTGCTTTTTCAGAAAAAGAGCCAGGAAGGAGAGGGAAAAGAAAAGGATGCAGGTTTTAAGGGAGTGGGTGTTTGTTAACCTGTCCTCCCCCCCCCCCCCCTCCAACGTAAGTTCTTCCTCTCCCGGGATTGGAATGACTCTAAACCCACTCCCTTAAAATCTCGCTTCATTTATTTTTCCCTCTGCTTCGTTTTGAAGAAGTAACCTTGGGTTGCAAAAGCTAAGAATTTGTGTGCCCATCAACACACCTGTGCTTTTTTACCTGGTATGTATTTAACCCTTCAGTTCACTAGGGACAATTTTCTGTCAGCTCCCTCCTCTCCATCTGGTTCCGACTTGTATCTCATTCTTACCTCCAATTGACACTAATAAACATGTACACTCACAAACCTTCACATATTCCACAGCCTCATCTCCTGTATAAAGTATAAATCTGTACTGTTGCTCATGGGTTTTAAAAGAGTGTGTATGTGCACGCGCGTGTGCAATTGGCACCTTGCAACTTCACGCTATTTCCAACACTGAAACTTGAGTTGAAAGGCCCTTGGTTCGACACACTAGAGATGATTCAAAAAGCATCACTGGCAATGAACAGGATTTCCAGAAAACGTCTGAACAGTGGCAGAAGTGCAAGAATTGATGTGTATGTGCGGATGGGAACTACTTCTAGGCTGATGGTGACCATTAGTCCAAAGGTAAGGTTTTCAACAGATGGCAGCACCAGTCCCAAAAATTTTGGGTAGCATCTCGTATTATCACTAGACTGCGGATCTTTAGGTTAACGCCTGTTTTTTCCTAAGTTCCAATTTGCATGTTGGTTGGTACTTACGCATTTCATGACTAATTAAACTCATTACCGTTAGTTCTATAGGACCTAAAATTGCCCATTTTCGACATTAGCGCCTGTTTCGGCATCAAAATCCTAAAAAGTATCTATTTTGTTAATTTGACTTAAAGTTTTTGTACTTTCAAAGATTAAAAATGAGACTCGAATGTATGAGTACTATCTTTCATTTAATAGAACTCTAGCTAGCTATATTTCCACTAAAAAATAGTTACATAGGCCTTAATCTGACCAAGGATTTAAAGAAAATTACAATGTTAACCAAATTACTACACTTCGCACCATTTCTCGCTGCAGTATACAGCCAAGCCTAGAAAACTTTTGTGTTTGGTGAAAAGCGTTGTATGTGAACTTTCCGGTTCGAAAAATAATATGCCAGTTGTGACACGTTTTCATCCGAAGCACTCGGCGATTCCATTCACTTGTTCAGCAAGGGCGGCCATCTGTCCAGTAGCGATTAGCTACTTCCCCTACCACTTATAAGCACCATAGTAAAAGGAAACAGGTCATCGTCGAGTTTTTCCCCGCGAAAACAAATCGGTACATTGTGTAGCTAGTTCAAAGTCTAGTCATGTAAGACAGTGACTGCAGGAGTTTCCGCACTATGGGAAAAATTATTTTCTACCAAGTATACAATAAGGAGTCTAGTTGCTGGGCATATGTTTTTATACTTCTTATCTTCCTGTGACTTAGGATTCTTTTTTTATCCCTATCCTTTAGAAATACCAGATACTCTTTATATGCAATTCTATACTGTTCTCTCTCTCTCTCTCTCTCACTCTCTCTCTCTCTCTCTCTCTCTCTCTCTCTCTCTCTCTCTCTCTGTTGCGAGTGTTAAGAAATCTTACTTAACTCAGCATGCAGACAGAATCACACTTAAGGCAAATGTTTGTTGAACGAAAGTCAAAATTGAAGCAAACCCCTTTAACCAATGCCGGCCGAGGAGACTGAGGCGCTTCAGTCACGGTCTGCATGGCCATTACGGTCGGGGGTTCGAATCCCCCCTCGGGCATGGATATTTGTGTTGTCCTTAGTTGTAGCTAGTTCATAAGTAGTTTGTAAGTTTAGGGACTGATGACCCCGTAGTTAAGTCCCATAAGCTCTACAAACATTTGAACATTTTAACCAATCATCTGATAAATCCTCCGAAAAGAAAAAATTCTGAAGTAACTTGTGGCAGCAAACATCCCCTTTCGGAAACTAGAAAGCACCATTTTCAGAGGTTTTCTTGAGCGGTATGCCTTCAGTCTATTCCTGCAGAGTCAACTTTACGTAAAAAATTATATGGATTCAGCTTACACTGCTGGATTGCACAGAATCCGACAAAATGTTGGAGAACTTTGCATATGGATTTCTGTGGATGGCCTGATTATTGGCAAGCTAGATCCAGGTGCTCCATCCAGGATTTAATTTACTCAAAAACAGCTCCCAAATACTAACCATCAAACAATAGTACACTTTGTGAATAAGAGGCTTAACCCTTTCATTCCCAATGTTGTTCCTCAACAACAGCGGTGTGTGGTGCCCTTGTGTATAATGTGTCCATCGCACACGGGCGCCGAATGTTCGGGGGTGTCAGGACCTGCCCCCCACTGTGGCCAGGGAAAACTGTTGGAACCTTTCAATGAAATGATTTGCGAATGCTATAATTCGCTTAGGCAAAATATAAAATGTATTTAATATCAAGCTGAAAAACGAAAAAAAAAAAAAATAAATAAATAAATAAATAAATAAATAAATAAATAAAATAAAAAAAAAGCGAATGAATGAATGTCTGTATATGCTCTGTGTGTTCATAAACCATTCATTCGATTGTAATGAAACTTTGGTGAATTGTTCACCGTACGCCCAGGAAGGTTCCTGACCCAAAAACAAAAGAGTTCGACACATAGCTCAGGAGATATGACGTCATAAATAATGAGAAGCCACCGCGTGAGAATACCCAGATTTATGTGTCAATTATTGGAAAATGGGAGTAGTTATGGACCTGCAACATAAATTGCATCTAATTTCGGACGTTTAGGAAGCGTTTTGAAAGTGACCCCCTCCCTCCTACAAAATGATGAAACGAAAAGAAGTCTACCGCTGTAGATGCCGTAAAACCGTGCATCAGGCATGACCTTGTCAACTATACAGTTGCAAGAAAGTGCCACATAATGCGACGAGACTTTATTCATACACTGAGAATGACAGTACTTAGCGACCTGCAACCAACTTTAAACATAATTTCAAACCTTTATTAAACTTTTTCTCGCTGACAATCATAGCAAAATTACGAAAGGAAAAAAAGTTTCTCGCTTATTACTTTTCCGCTGTTCGTAGACTGAAACTACGGGATTCTGTATGACGTTACAATTTATAATTTCTACACTACAAATTGTAGCCGCAGGAAATTTTACAGACAGTATACACACGTACAACTGAATGTACCTACGAAATTGTATCACAGTACGACACGTAGTTCATGAGATATGAGCACAAAAACAATAACGTTCATAGAAAACCGCCCTATCATGCACCAAGTTTTAATCTGTTACTTCTTTACTACTAATTATAGTCGTAACAGATTTTAGACATACAGCACTTATACAAATATGTACCTGAAAAATTATTCAATTTGACAATGTATAACTCAATAAATACGAGATCGTGCGAATTTTATATGCCATTTGTATTTTGATTGCTATCTTTCTTTAGATACTGTACGTATAATTTTGTACATTATGCAAGGCAGCGTTATATCTTATATATTCTCCGATAAATATGTTTTTAGAAAAATGGAGTGGACAGACAGAAGGGATAGAAGTACTAAATCATGGCAACAACAAATAAACAAATACGGGGCAAAGCCGCTTTTTTTGCTTGTTTCAATTTACTCATATAGTTGGCACATGAATAGCTATTCAATGGGCTTGTTGTTCGGTTTCGTTGCATATCCGTCCCTTAAATACCACTTCGCGTTGAATATGCTCTTTTTTGGCATTGCTGCCAAAGGCAGGAACGTACGAGTTGTAGCAAAGCTAATTGTAACGCTGGTACTAATGAGTACCGCATATGAATAGGAACATCTGTATAATGTGTTCGCCATGTTATTTCGGAAATGAAATATGTACCGCAAAAAGTGCTTGGCATTGAGTAGTGACCTAACGTGAACTGATAGCACCGAACTTGGATTAACCCTTTCGCTACGGTGAACTTCTGCAGAAGTCGGGAGCGAATGTGCTCCACAGCCGGTGGACTGCTGCAGCAGTCTAGTGCTGCCTGTGCCGCCCAGTCGGTGGACTGCTGTAGCAGTTCCGCCTCGCGTCGTATTTCTCCGCTTCACTACGCTCGGCTCGTATGGAAGTTTGACTTATGCACTATCTACCGGCTTTGTTAATAGTCTGTAGTTAACTGACATCCACAGAGTTGGATTTGTGCACAGAAGAAACGTACCACAACTGTCATCTGCTCAACTTTTGAAATATCGGGTGTGCAGTGCAGAATTATACTGTAATACTGTACAGATTTCATCATTAATAGAATGTTGTTGGTTATAGATGATCCAATAACATGAATTATTTCATTTTATGTATCCTTTCCAAGATAATGATGACCCTTGCTTTGTTCTGTGCAGGTGCTCCATCATCACAGTGTCGAACTTTCCAAATAATTCAACGAGTTTCAAGAAGTTCCCATTTCAGGCTGAAAGAGTGTATCTGCACTTCCTCTCAAAGGCAGACATTGCCGACCTAGGAAATAAATTATTGCTATTAAGCGCCCAAGAACATTTTTCCAATGTTCGCTTTCAGTATTCAGGAGCCTTTGATAATAGGAGTCGACAGTTCGTGACTTTTCCGTCCCCTCATAAAACACGATCCACTTTTTATGCGAATTCAAATGATCGGTGGACTTCCCGTGACTTTCGAGATACGAAGCAAGGTGCCGCCAGTCGGTTATACTGTTCTTTGCAATTTTTACTGTAGATGACGAAAAAAGTTTGCAACAAAAGCAGAACACAACGTCCCTACTCTTTGAGTACACCAACCAATGTCTATCAGCTTTTTCTAAATTCTTCAAAGAATAGCTGTAGTATGCAGGGCTGAAACGCCGGTTGTCCGCGTTTTAGGCCATTCTTAAACTTCCTTAATGACCTCGCATGACCAATGTCGTTCGAATGCAGTCGGTAATTACTTCCGGCCACCTTCCGGGATCTGAGTCAACTGTCTCTTCCAGTTTAGGCTCGCCTTCAGTCCCTTCTCCGGCGGTGAGTACCTCGGCTGATGTTCCTCCGGTATTTTCCGAATCAGGTCGCCTAATTTCAGTTCTGTCTGATGTTTCAATCTCGGAGCTATCGTCGCAAAGCAGGTCTTGAGTCCAGGCGAGGTCTGTTGAACATGTGGATGACCCAGCGTCAGAATTGCTATTGTATGCGGTGGTCACAGTACTGTGTTCGCCAACTTTCTGATCACGTCCTGAAGATAAAGATGTAGCTGCAGTAGCTCCACCAGTTTCTGTACTTTCAGGAGCTATGTCATATTCTACTCATTAAGAGGTGTAATTTCATGTAAAACTGAAAACGGTAAGACAAGACTACATAGAAACTGTGAGTTTGTCTTGAAGCCGACGGCACTCAAATAGCCACACTGGAGTGGCCGAGCGCATTGAGGCACTATGCTCCGATGCGCGAGGCCGTTTCCCGGGGGGAGGTCAAATCCTCCCTCGGGCATGGATGTTTGTGTTGTCTTTAGTATAAGTTAGTTAGGTCGAATTTCACTACAGGGGTGGCCAGCAGGTAGTCGAGGCGCCATGGCACAGATCCCGAAGCGCTCCCTCCGAGATTTGGTATAGAATCCCCTCTTGAGCAAGAATGTTGAGTTTGTCCTTTAAAAAAAATTAAAATTAAAAAAAGGTTCATGGTGTGAGTTCCTGTAGTCTTGTCCTAGTTTATGAACCATGGGCAACGTATGAGTGGCCAAGTATGTGGTCCTCACAGTTGGGATACCAGTTACTTTGGAATAAGGTTGGGCATCTCGGACATATTCTGAGTCGTGGCCACCTTTGTGCTCAGACAGCAAAGACTACCAAACCTCAACCGTTAGGGGAAAAACCCAGTGGGGCCTTGGGCTAGTAAGGCTAGCAACCTGCTTCCCAGGTACTTCAATATCATGCTGGCAACAATCAGAACAAAATGCCTCGGACCTTTGGAGGTGATGGAGTCCCACCTCTAATTGACAGACCAGGGACTCGTCAGATACGACTTGGCAAACGATCTGGAATGAGATGGGGAGCTATTAATATCAATGGGGATTACAATGGGAAGAAGGTAGAGCTGGCGGAGGCTTCAAGGAAGATGGGGTTGGATGTTTTAGCTGTTAGTGACGTTAGAGTAAGGAAAGAGAAAGAGGACGTCGGAGAATACAAGGTCTACCTGTCAGGAGTGAAAGTAGGAAAAGTACAGTGGGGAGTAGGATTTTACATCAGGAAAGCAATCGAACCCAGCATAATTGAAATAAGGTACGTAAATGAATGACTGATGTGGATAGATTTGGCCATCACCAGCAAGAAAATTAGGATTGTGGCTGTGTATTCACCTTGTGAAGGGACAGATCAAGTTGAGATGGACAGATTTTACAACGCACTTTGTGATGTAGTTGTTAGAGTGGAGGATGGGGATAGTGTTTTACTCATGGGTGATTCCAACGGCAGGATAGGAAATCGAACAGAAGGTCATGAAAAGGTTATGGGTAAGTTTGGAGAGGATATGGAGGCCAACAGGAACAGAAAACAGCTCTTGGATTTCTGTTCCAGTATGGGCTTAGTTATCACAAACTCCTTCTTTAAGCATAAGGACATTCACCGCTATACTTGGGAAGGAAGGGGAACCAGATCTATCATTGACAATATAATAACAGACCAGGAATTCAGGAGGACAGTCAAGGACACACGTGTTTTCAGGGGGTTCTTTGATGATAGTGATCATTATTTAATCTGCAGTGAAATTGGTTTTGTGAGGCCAAAAGAGCAGAAAGTCAGGTCCATGTGTAGAAGGATAAGAGTGGAGAAGCTTCAAGACAAGGAAATTAGGCACAAACACATAAAAATGATCTCAGAAAGGTACCAGTTAGTTGAATGTAATGATTTACAGTCACTGGAAGAGGAATGGTCAAAGTAAAGGGACACACTACTGGAAGCAGCTAGAGAATGTCTTGGAACAGTAGTGTGTAAAGACAGGAAGAAGCAGACAGCTTGGTGGAATGACACAGTCAAGACAGCCTGTAAAAAGAAAAAAAAGGCATTTCAAAAATGGCTACATACTAGAAATCAGACAGACAGAGACAGTTATGTTGAAGAAAGAAACAAAGCCAAACGGATAATTGCAGACTCCAAGCAGAAATCATGGGAAGACTTTGGAAACAAGCTAGAAACTCTGGGTCAAGCCGCGGGAAAACCATTTTGGAGCGTAATTAGCCATCTTCGAAAGGGAGGGAAGAAGGATTTAACAAGTGTTTTGGACTAGTCAGGAAAGCTGCTTGTCAGTCCTGTGGATGCCTTGAGCAGATGCAGGGAATATTTTGAAGAATTGCTGAATGTAGGTGAAACATTCAATGAATTAGGACAGGTTCCGTCTGACTGGACGAAAGCGTCAATCACGCCAATTTTCAAACATGGAAACAGAAAAGATTGCAACAACTATCGAGATATCTCCTTAATTAGCGTTGTAGGCAAAATATTCTCAGGTATTGTTGAAAGGAGAGTGTGAGTATTAATTGAGGACAAGTTAGATGAAAATTAGTATGGGTTTAGGCCTCTTAGAGGCTGTCAGGACCAGATCTTTAGCCTACGGCAGGTAATGGAAAAGTGCTATGAGTGGAACAGGGAATTGTATATATGTTTCATAGATCTGGAATAGGCTTAGGACCGTGTTCCTAGGAGGAAGCTATTGTCAGTTCTTCAAGATTATGGTATAGGAGGTAAACTTTTGAAGGAATTAAAGGGCTTTACGTAGACTGCCAGACAGCAGTTAGAGTAGAGGGCAAATTAAGCTCATGGTTCAGGGTAGTTTCAGGGGTAAGGCCGGTATTACACTATCAAATTATTGGACAAAGAATTGGACGAAAAAATTGGATGAAATATTGGTCATATTTTATGACAAAGAAATTGGATGAAACGCAAAAGGGGGTATTACACTGTCATCCAATATTTTGTCAAATTTGCTTCAAAATGGCGGTGTAATGCTCAGCTATTGTTTATACTACAGTTGCGTTGTGTCTGCATTTAGAAGAGAAAGAGGGAAAAAAGAAAAGGAAACGCACTTGGATGAAACCGTGGGTGTCAGAGCGATATAAATAAAATTTGTTACGGTACCAGGAGGATTTTTCCTTTTTTATGCCGTCGGCAGAACAGCCAGGCCGTTCACTGCCAATTATTTTGTCGCTCTTCATCCTTCACAGTTTGCAATACAGTAACAAAAAGACTGACTCAAACAGTGTATACGAATAAGATTAAGTTGATAAAGCAAGTTTCACTAAATAACGTTTTAAATGGAAAATGTGAGCACTGACAAAGAGGATAATCTAAATGGTTTATGACGTTATTAACAATGTAAGGGGGGAAACATCGCTTATAAAGTAAATAGGCTCTATTTATTTCCTTACAAAAATTGGCTGACGTATTTATATGTACATAGATTCGCTTGCAAACAGATGTCGATGTTTTGAAAGTTGTTTCATTTTCCAGAACTTAGCACACCACGTTAACAAATTCATACATTCTAAAATCTGCTTCGGCCGAATTAAGATTTAGGGGTATTATTTCTTCAATTCCGATAGTATATAATGACTTTTTTACATCACGGATTGTAACTCAACCTCACTTTTGCCGCTGGGTATTGGGCTACGCGAATTGACGTGACGGACAGTTTGAATTGGCCTTGTCACCTGTTATACAACACCCCATCTGATTTTTTAAAATTTTGTTGTTGCTAGAAAACACTACACAAACATTCCACTAGTAGCCATGTTTACGAATACGAACGTTATGTCCAAGTAATGACAGATATTTAACCTCCAAATAAAACAGCTGTAGTGGCAAGGAAGCTGTATACTACTAGCGCTCCAAGCGGTCACATTTCTCACTGCAGGAAACAGAAGACCGGCGATTTCTTTGATCAAATCTAGGCCGAGGCCGAGATTGGATGAAATATTGGACGATGTTCCCATTACACTACGTCCAATTTTTCTTTGTCCAATTCTTTGACAAATAATTTGATAGTGTAATACCGGCCTAAGACAAGGCTGTAACCTGTCACCACTGTTGTTCATACTATTCATGGATCGTATGTTGAAAACAGTAGACTGGCAGGGCGGGATTGAAATAGGTCAAAACAAAATAAGCAGTCTCGCATATGCGGATGAGTTAGTTGTAATGGCCGATTCGCTTGAAAGGTTGCAAACTAATATTTCAGAGTTCGATCAGAGGTGGAAGGATTATGATATGAAGATCAGCATCGCCAAAACGAAAGTAATGTCTGTGGGAAAGAGATTTAAAAAGATTGAGTGCCAAATAGGAGGAACAAAGTTAGAACAGGTAGACAGTTTCAAGTACTTGGGATGTATTTTCTCACAGGATGGCAACATAGTGAAAGAACTGGAATCGAGGTGCAGCAAAGCTAATGCAGTGAGTGCTCAGCTAAAATCTACTCTCTTCTGCAAGAAGGAAGTAAGTACCAAGACTAAGTTAGCAGTGCACCGCTCTATCTTTCGACCAACTTTGTCGTATGGGAGTGAAAGTTGGGTGGATACAGGTTACCTTAATCATAAGGCAGAGGTTGCAGATACGAAAGTAACAAGAATGATTGCAGGTACTAATAGATGGGAACAATGGCAGGAGGGTGTCCATAATGAGGAAATCAAAGAAAAGCCGGGAATGAATACCATAAATGAAGCAGTTAGAGCGAACAGACTGAGATGGTGGGGTCATGTTACACGCATGGGAGTAGCAAGGTTACCTAAGAGACTCATGAGCTCGGCAGTGGAGGGTAAGAGGAGTCGAGGTAGACGTAGAAGAAAGTACTTAGATTCGGTGCAGCATGATTTTGAAGTAAAAAGGCATAACATCAGACGAGGCATCAATGTTAGCATTGAATAGGGATCATGGAGGAATTTTATTAGAGGTACTTTGCTCCAGACTGAACGCTGAAAGGCATAATCAGTCTCTAATGATGATGATGATGATGATGATGATGATGATGATTAAAAAAAATTGGGGGCCGGCAGATTTGCCGCCCCTCGGAAATTGCCGCCCCGGGCGGCCGCACGTTTCGCTCGTGTCTTGCCCCGGCCCTGGGTCGCAGGTACCTATCTAGTTGCTCTCTACGGGCCAGCACTTCCCAGTGTAATCGGACATCTTCTCTTGTACCACGAGTGCGACACGTGAAGAAGCCCAATTTTCTTACGTCTTTTTTTTTTTTTTTTTTTTTAATATATGTCTGTGACTGCCGTATACGGGACCGACGCAAGTCCCGTGCGGCCGCAAGGGACGGTACATCAGTGGGGCAGCACCGGATTCAGCGGCTGGTCTGCCGAGACAAATTTTTTGAGAACTGGCTTCTCCGTTTTGAGAGTAGCCATTGTGATGTTTATGTGATTACTGATTATGAAAGTTATTTTTTTTTCAGTTGTTGGCATTATTCATAGAACCATTCTAGCAATTCTTGCGTTCCAGAATGAATCTTTCACTCTGCAGCGGAGTGTGCTGATATGAAACTTTACTTCCGCCAGTACCTCGCCTCCTACGCATGGTTCGCAGGAGAGCTTCTGTGAAGTTTGGAAAGTAGGAGGCGAGGTACTGGCGGAAGTAAAGTTGTGAGGCGGCATCGTGAGTCGTGTCGGGATAGCACAGTCGGTAGTGCGCTTGCCCGTGAAAGGCAAAGGTCCCAGGTTCGAGTCCCGGTTTCGGCACACAATTTTAATCTGCCAGGAAGTTTCAATTCTTGCGTTTTTTATGAATGAGAAATACAATGTTGGTATTAGGAGTTGGCCGATGCAGTCAAGACCGGACAGACTCAATTTAATTGCTTTTGTAAGTTTAGGGACTGAGGACCCCGTAGTTAAGCCCCATAAAAAAAAAAAAAATAAAAAAAAAATTGCTTTTCCGAATCTTGGAAAAGGGGGCACGTTCTAATTTGTTGTCACTCGACATTATACGCTTTAAGTGATGTTATCTAATAGGGAAGTGTTCTGTGCAGTTAGACTTGCCAGTTCGGAGAGAAAAATATCGTGGAAAAATTCAGAATGTTTGAATTTTGGAATTATTATCGTGAGAAATAAATTTTATAAATTGAAATGTTACTTTTTACTTGTCAAAGTAACTTCCTGCTGAAAATGTTAACACTATTGGCAGATAATTAATTTGCATTTAACTTTTACGTTCCCACTCGTACTCGGTTGTGCATTTTACAGAGCAAGCCAATTTGAATCCTATAATAATATTCAGAAAAGTTTTAAAATTCAAACAATTTGCATCAATTTTCAACGCAGTTATGAACTCTTTCTTTATTGAAGCAAGACACGAAGACCTTTTCGACTTTAGCTGCCACTGGGCTTTGATTTAAATAAATGGGATAAACATTTGAGCTATGCCGCGTTTCCGACCTCGTTTCCTGCTCACCAGGCAGTCGCGCTTACCACAGCACAATCTGCACACAGTGGTCACATTTGCACCGTCTACCCTAGCACGTGTCCTGTCAGATCCAATTTCCAACTTATCCACACACTATTGACGAGCAATACAAAATAATAATAATAATAATAATAATAATAATAATAATAATAATAATAATGTGTTATGGTCTTCAGTCCGGAGACTGGTTTGATGCAGCTCTCCACCCTACTCTATCCTGAGCAAGCCTTTTCATCTCCTCATAAGAACGACAACCTACATCTATTTCAATCTGCTTACTATACGCGTCTCTTGGTCTCCCTCTGCGATTTTTACCCCACACACTTCCCTTCAATGCTAAATTTACGATTCCCGGATGTCTAAGAATGTGTCCTACCAAGCGATCCCTTCTTTTAGTCAGGGTATGCCAAAAATTCCTTTTCTCACCAATTCTGTTCAGTACCTCTTCATTAGTTATGCGATCTACCCACCTAATCTTCAGCATTCTTCTGTAGCACCACATTTCAAAAGCCTCTATTCTCTTCCTGTCCGCACTGCTTATCGTCCATGTTTTACTCCCGTACAAGGCAACACTCCACACAAATGCCTTCAGAAAAGACTTTCTTACACTTAAATTAATATTCGATGTTAGCAAATTTCTCTTTTCAAAAATGCTTTTCTTCCCATTGCCATTCTGCATTTTGTATCCTCTGTACTACGACCATCGCATGTTATTTTACTACCCAAGTAACAAAACTCATCTACCACCTTCATTGTTTCGTTACCTAATCTAATTCCTTCAGCATCGCCTGATTTTCTAAGACCGCATTCCATTATTTTTGTTTTGCTCTTGTTAATGTTCATTTTATACGCTCCTTTCAACACACTGTCCATTCCATTCAACTGCTCTTCCAGGTCCTTTGCTGTCTCTGATAGAATTACAATGTCATCAGCAAAACGCAATGTTTTTATTTCTTCCCCCTGAACTTTAATTCCTATTCCAAATTTTTCCTTGCTTTCCTTCACCGCCTGCTCGATGTACAAATTGAATAACATCTGAGAAAGGCTACAACCCTGTCTTACTCCCTTCCCAACTGATGCTTCCCTTTCATGCCCTTCGAGTCTAATAACTGCGGTCTGGCTTTTGTACAAGTTGTAAATAACTCTCATTTCCCTATATTTTACCCCTGCTGACTTCAGAATTTGAAAGAGTGTATTCCAGTCAACATTGTCAAAAGCTTTCTCCAAATCTACAAAAGCTAAAAATGTAGGTTTGCCTTTCCTTAATCTATCTTCTAATATAAGACGTAAAGTGAGTATTGCCTCCCGGGTTCCTACGTTCCTCCTGAATCCAAACTGATCTTCCCCGAGGTCAGCTTCTACCAGCTTTTCCATTCTCCTGTAGCTAATTCGTGTTAAAATTTTGCAACCATGACTTATCAAACTGATGGTTCTGTAATTTTCACACCTGTCTGCGCCTGATTTCTTTGGAATGGGTATTATTACATTTTTCTTAAAGTCTGAGGGTATTTCGGCTGTCTCATACATCCTACACACCAGTTCAAATAGTCTTGTCATGGCTGGCTCTCCCAGAGACTTTAATAGCTCTGCGGGTATGTCATCTACTCCTGGGGCCTTGTTCCGCCTTCGTAGCTCAGTGGAAGCGTCGCTGACTACTATGCAGGAGGTCCGGGTTCGATTCCCGGCAGGGGACTGGGTGTTGTGTGTTGTCCTGATCATTATAATCTCATCGTCATTGGTACGTAAGTCGCCCACGCGGCGTCAAATAGAAAGACTTATACTCAGGCGGCCGAACAATCCCGTAAGGGATCTCCCGGCCAAGAAAGCCATACTTCCATTTCCTTAATAATAATAATAATAATAATAATATACAGAATTTTATCACGAGATTCGGTATTTTGTCTGGTGTCTGCGCATTATATGAAATGTCTTGAGAATCCAGACGAATACCGGCCATCTGCCAAGCCTAAGAACAGTTAGAATAGTTCATAAGTCAAACTTTTCCCCTCTTCAATGTTGAAGACAGAAAATTTTTTCTTCTGTTGTTCAAAAAACCGTTAAGATTGGCAGAAAAAGCATGCGTCTTCCCAACATCTAGAATGGAAAATAAAGGGGAGACAAATGAAGTAATACGGTAATAGAGAAATTACTGAATAACCAGGCACTACAGAGTTGTTATGATAAGAATAACATTCGCCCAAGTGTCTGTTCTTTCTAATGAGCGAGCGCGGTGCATTTCGTTAATATTTCTCTAATTTACTATCCGTTATGTTCTAAATTTCAGGTTTATAAAGCAAAAAGTTATGAGAATAGAAAAGAATATCATCCCATTTTCTTTCAGTCACAAGAAATCGTCTCTATATAGATGCAGATATTACTAATAATGACATAGTTTCTGCTCCGCACTGCATCTCGAACAGCAAGTTCAGAAGAAAGTGATGAAAATTTACGGATATTGTAAATTATTGATACCAAAGACGCTGCTTTTTATTAAATTATTTAATACGACAGGCCTGTTTCGGCGTGAATGCCATCGTCAGGTGCACTGTAAAATACAAAGCTGGGTATACTATTTAATTTAAGAAGATAATTGTTCTTTATACATACATTGGTAGCTCTTCTTACCCTTGTAAGATCGCTGCTGCTCTTATATGTATTCGTTCTTATTTACATATGAAAAAGAACTGTTGGTGTTATAGTTTTTATATAGCTGTATATAATTTTTTTAAAAATAATTCTTATGTTGTCGATGTTTGACAGCTATTTTGACAGATATGCCATCGATATTACAAGTTTACAATGCAATTATATCTTTGCTATAACACCAACAGTTCTTTTACATAATTATGTAAATAAGAACGTATACATATAAGAGAGCCGCGGTGGAGTAGCCGAGCGGTCTAAAGCGTCTCGCTGCGGAGCGCGCGGTTGCTCGCCGTGGAGGTTCGAGTCCTCCCTAGAGCATGGGTATGTGTGTTTGTCCTTAAGTTAGTTTACCTAGGTTTAAGTAGTTTGTAAGCTACGGACTGATGACCACGCAGTTTGGTCCGATAGATTTACAAACATTTGAACATATAAGAGAAGCAGCGATCTTACAAGGGTAAGAGGAGCTACCAATGTGAGTATAAAGTACAATTATCTTCTTAAATTAAATATATACGCAGCTTTGTATTTTACAGTAAACCTGACGATGGCATTCACGCCGAAACAGGCCTGTCGTATTAAATAGTTTAATAAAAAGTAGCGTCTTTGGTATCAATAATTTACAATGTGTCTAAATGACATATTGACGCAGTGGGCCCAGAAGATTATAAAAATTTACGGAGTTGAGCCGAATTCACCCTCTCCTTGAGACGCACTTTTGTGTAACGCTTTCTTCATCGTTGTATGGGGAGATTAAACCAACACCGCCTAGAAGACAAGGCCTGACAACTAACTAGCCGCGCGTGTCACTGTCCTCCTTCATGGATTCGACAAGTTTAAGTACAGTTTACTGAAGGACCACCTCAAAGTCACCGGCATACAGCTCTAATTTTAAAGCTGGTGTGTTTAACTTGAACATGCACAGCTTGAAACTGCATAAGTATTTTTATATTATATTTTGACTTTTATATGTCTTTGCACCTCTCATTTGGTCCTATGCTGTATGCATTTTCGTTGTATTACATCTGTCACTCGTACTGTTAAATATGTATTGTTTTATGTCTTGTAGATGTGATTTTTCTACGTTTATTATAAGGCTGTATGATGTGAGTTACCTATTAATATTGTGATATACATTGTAAGAATTTCAATTCTATTGTCATGTTGCCACTGTAATAACCGCTGGCTGTATGGTCGTTGTAACCAAAAGCTATAATAAAGAAGAATAACTGGCCGTGCCTACGTCACACCGAGAGGCGGCGGACGCAAGCTGACTGGCCAGCCGTTACGAGGCGGTGGGCGTGCCCCAGCGGCCAGCCAGTCAGCTGGCAGCCGCTGCCTCTTGGTGTGACGTAGGCACGGCCAGTTGTCAGGCCATGTCTCCTAGACGTTGTCGTTTAAAATCATATGAGTGTGTAAGGTGAAAAAAAGTGCAACCAAAATGAAGGATTTACGCTGATTTCAACATCACGGTAATAGATATTTTGATTTGCAGTGATCAAATTTTATTTCAAGCACAACCAATCTAGACTTCAGCTTGTTGAAGTGACGAGCTCAAGCGGCAGCAATGTTTCATCCCGTCTTCTCAGCCCCTCCTCCCCCCCTCTTCCTCGTCCATGTCCTCCTTCCCCCTCTCTGTCCATTTCTGGCTGATCATGTAAATTTTTTTTCTTTGACAATATCGACTGGAATACACTATTCCAAATTCTGAAGGTAGCAAGAGTAAAATATAGGGAGCGAAGAGTTATATTCAACCTATACAAAAGCCAGACAGCGGTTATTAGAGTCGAAGGGCAAGAAAGGGACGCAGAGGTTGGGAAGGGAGTAAGACAGGGTTGTAGCGTTTACCCAATGTTGTTCAATCTGTACATTGAGCAGGCAGTGAAGGAATGGAAGGAGAAATTTGGAGAGGGCATTAAAGTGCAGGGAGAAGAAATGTTCAATTGTTTGTAGAGTCTATGGGACTTAACTACGGGGTCATCAGTCCCTAAACTTACAAACTACTTATGAACTAGCTACAACTAAGGACGGCACAAATATCCATGCCCGAGGGGGGATTCGAACCCCCGACCGTAGTGGCCGTGAAGACCGTGACTGAAGTGCCTCAGTCCCCCGGCCACCGCGGCCGGCTGCAGGGAGAAGAAATAAAAACATTGCGGTTTGCCGATATACAGTAATTCTGTCAGAGACTGCAAAAGATCTGGAAGAGCAATTGAATGGAATGGACAGTGTCTTGAAACGAAGATATAAGACGAACATTAACAAGAGTAAAACAAATGTAATGGAATGCAATGTCAGAAAATCAGACGCTGGAGGAATTAGATTAGTAATGAGACAATAAAAGCAGTAGATGAATTTTGTTATTTGGGTAGCAAGATAACTTCTAATGGCCAAAGTAAAGAAGATATAAAATGTAGAATGGCTATGGAAAGAAAAGCATTACTAAAGAAGCGAAACTTGCTAGTTAGGAAGTCCTTCCTAAAAGTATTTGTCTGGAGCGTATCATCGTATGGGAGTGAAACGTGGACGATAAGGAGTTGGGATAAAAAGATGATAGAAGCTTTTGATACGTAGTGCTACAGACGAATAATGAAAATTAGATGGGTAGATCACGTAACTAATGAGGAGGTGCTTAACCGAACCGGAGAGAAAAGGAGTTTCTGGCATATTCTGACTAAGAGAAGGGATAGATTGGTTGGATACATTCTGAGACATCAAGGAATTGTCAGCTTAGCATTAGAAGGAAGCGTTTGGGGGTAAAAATCGTAGAGGGAGACCGAGGGACGAATATACTAAGCAGATTCAAAAGGATGTAGGTTACCGAACGTATTCTCAGATGAAGAGACTTTCACAGGACAGGGTAGCGTGGAGAGCTGCATCAAACAAGTCTGCGGACTGAATACCACAACAACAACATGTAAAAATTACAACTTCTCCAGATTTGTGGTAACTACTGTAAGCTCTTTTCTTTACAAATTTTAGAAGGCAGTAATATGGACCAAAACAAGAACAACATGTCTAGTAAACATCGGCTCTAAAATGCATATATTCGAGGTTAGAGCAACGTCTTTATATTCAGTTGTCTACTTCCACTGGTTCAAGTGCTCATAACTCTTCAGGTATTCGTTGTAAACACCCTGTTTGGCAGAATTTTATTCTTGTTTTAGTCCATCTTAACTCCTCCCAAATTATGAAAACCAAGGAGGTTGCATTAGAAGAGATCCGTTTCACAATGACAAACAAATGCTACTAGTGTCACTAGATGACATGAAGTCCGTATCAGAATTTGTACTCACTGTACGAGTCCTTGAAATTTATGGTGATAATGTCAGAAAGCAGTTAATATTTCAAAAATATACAGCCCGTATCCTTACGAATGTTCACTTCTATGTGGTTTAAAACTCTGTAATAAATCGGTCAAGAACTTACAACGTTTTCGGTAAAAACGTTTCCAACAGTGTATATTAGGTCTAGATATTATATACTTATGTCTGTTATATAATTGTCAAAACGTATTTTTGGTATTGAAACATGTGAAAGCAGAATTAATATACAAATAAAATCTGAATTGAACATTATCACGGCTATTTGAGGGGGCAGCAAGCTTGTATCTTGCACGGGGCGGCAGTTCGACTTGCGCCGGCCCTGGCAGTATACATCACTTTATGTATTATAAAAAAAAAAAAAAAATAAAAATCGAACTGTGGTCTTCGCTATGGATTTAGTACGACAAAGAGAAAACTGAAATCGGCAGGAGAATTCAGACTCCATTTCTGTCAGTGAGCGAAAGTAGGTGGCCACCCATTTGTTGGGAATGCTGTCTTGTTTGTCTTGCAGTGCTGACATAAATGACAGGTGTATGCGTCTTGCAGTGATCAGTTGCTGTGCTATAAGTTAGAGTAGCATAGGCATAACCACCACTAAATTATTGGAGGGGAGATACTCAAATGACAGTATATATCTCATATGTTGAATTTCAAGGTTATCTTCAAATGTTTGTAAATCTATGGGACTTAACTACGCTGGTCTCAGTCCTTAGGCTTACCAACTACTTAAACTAACTTATGCTAAGGACGACAGTTACACCCATATCCGAGAGAGGACTCGAACCTCCGACGGCGAGCAGCAGCGCGCTCCACAGCTAGGCGCCTTGGAACGCTCGGCCACTCCACCGCGACAGAGGTTATACAAATAACCGACTAAGCAGCAGTCAAAAAATTATCAAGATGTAGGCCCAAGAACTTCACATGGTTTGCTTCTATGATATCCTGATCACCTGATTTAGCTTCTAATTGTATGATTTTCGTTTTAGTCTCTTGTGATGGAACCAGGATTCCTGTTTTTCTAAAGTATTTTTGACACTTTCCGGAATTTTTTCAGTGACCTCATTTTCAATTAGAACTGATGTATCATCAAAAATAAAACTGGTTAGGAACAGAAAGACCAGGCACCCCAAATGGACTCAGAAACCTCTTCAAGTTTAATGTTTACTTTCATATTTTAGACCAGGCTCTAACGTCAGTAAAATAAGTATTTCATCCTGTTATTTAGTCACAACAAGGTATTTCGATATATTTCTTTATTCTTCCGTTAACCTCAGTGATGTTCAAGATAAAAGCCAGCTTATGTTTAACTATAATCATTTATCGGAAAAACTTTCTGTGAGTGATGGTTTGTCATATACTGATGCTGAAGATTTGTGTGAAGAAAATGTCATGTAAGTCCCTTTTTAAAGATTTAAACGATGATGTAACAAAAAACCTGGAATTTATGTTTTTAAATAATTTGACTGTCATATGCCGTAATCTCAACAGTTCGATTAAGAATTTTAATAACAATGCCATTCAGAGTAGCGACCGCAGAAAGATCCTTTTCAAAACTAAAATTGATAAAAAATTACTTACGATCAACTATGAACCTGGAAAGAATTTCCAACTTGGCCATAATATCGATAGAAGGGATTATTTTACAAAACATAGATACTATGTTATTAAAAACTTTGTAAACTGAAACTTTGGCATGACAGGTTTTTATTAGAACAAAAAGAAAAAAAAAGTTCAGAAAATGTCCGACAGATAGCGCTTCATCTGATCAGAAAAGCAATAATTAGCATAACTAATTAAGACAAAGCAAAGATGATGTTCTTTACAGGAAATGCTCAATATGTTCACCATCATTCCTCAACAATAGCTGTAGTCGAGGAACAATGTTGTGGACAGCACTGTAAAACATGTCCGGAGTTATGGTGAGGCATTGGCGTCGGATGTTGTCTTTCAGCATCCCTAGAGATGTCGATCGACCACGATACACTTGCGACTTCAGGTAACCCCAAAGCCAATAATCGCACGGACTGAGGTCTGGGGACCTGGAAGGCCAAGCACGACGAAAGTGGCGGCTGAGCACACGATCATCACCAAGCGACGCGTGCAAGAGATCTTTCACGCGTCTAGCAATATGGGGTGGAGCGCCATCCTGCATAAAAATCTTATGTTCCAGCAGGTGTTTATCAGCCAGGCTGGGGATGATGCGATTCTGTAACATATCGGCGTACCTCTCACCCGTCACGGTAGCAGTTACAAAACCATATTCACGCGTCATCTGTCGGACATTTTTTTAGTTTTAATAAAACCCCATGTCATTCCTAGCATGTGTGTCAATTTTTACCTTTCTATCTAAATTATTCTGTGATTTATTAAGTTTTCAAATTTATTCTTACTTTTTGATCACCCAGTATTTTGCCACACTGCTTCCCATTCTACTCTGCTGTATTTTTTAACGATAAGATTCTTCTCTTCAGTTTTTCTAATTTCTTCTAGAATGGCTTTAGCTTTTAAATGCTGAGACTGCATTAGGTCTTTACTGATGTAGCGGCATTCAAGGTAATACACTCTATCTTTGCCGGTAATTACGAGGGTCACTCCAAAAGAAATGCACACTATTTTTTAAATACAGTTTTTATTCTACATGTTTGAAAATTTTACAGTTTGTAGATACATCCTTTAGGAACAATATCTTCATTTCTCCATATAATCCCCATCTCTCTCAACTGCCTTACGCCCTCTTGGAACCAGCGCTTGTACACCCGCACAATAAACATGTTGGAGCCACTGGTTGGCATCATCTTCAAACCTTGTTCCACGAAGAGAGTCTTTCAGTTTCCCAAAGAGATGATAGTCACATGGAGCCAGGTCAGGACTGTAAGGCGGGAGTTTCGGTGTTGTCCATCCGAGTTTTGTGGCCGCTTCCATGGTTTTGACTGACATGTGCCTGTGCAAAACATCCTGCTTTTGCCGATGTGGTCGAACACGACTCAGTAGAGCCTGAGGATTCTTCAGTGTTGTCACATATGCATCAGAATTTATAGTGGTTCCACGTGGTATGATGTCCACAAGCAAGACTCCTTCTGAATCGAAAAATACTGTAGCCATAACTTTTCCAGCAGAAGGTGTGGTTTTGAATTTTTTTCTGGGGTGAATTTGCAAGATGCCACACCATTGATTGCCTCTTCGTCTCTGGTGAAAAATGATGAAGCCATGTTTCATCACCTGTCACAATTCTTCCAAAACATTAATCTCCACCATTCCCGTACTGTTCCGAAAGTTCGCTGCAAACCGTTTTTCGTGTTTCCTTGTCAGCCACTGTCAACATCCTGCGAATTCACCAGGTACAAACCTTTTTTAACGCCAACATTTTCAGTATTCTGCAAACAGTTCCTTCCTATATCCCAACGTAGCGTGACAATTCCTTCACTGTGGTGTGTCTGTCAGCAGTCATCAATTCATTAACTCTGCACATTGTCTGGAGTGTGTGCAGTACGAGGCCTGCCACTGCGAGGACCATCTTCAATGTTGTCGTGCCCGCTTTCATCAAGTAACCTGCTTGCCCACCGACTAACTGTACTGCGATCGACAGCAGCATTCCCAGATACCTTTTTCAACCTCTTGTGGATGTTTCCCACGGTCTCGTTTTCACAGCACAGAAATACAATTACAGCATGTTGCTTCTGACGAACTTCAAGTGTAGCAGCCATCTTGAAGACATGCTGTGACAGCGCCACTCACGGGAACAGGTTGAACTAACTTTGAAAACAAGCGGGAAGGATGCATCTATATACTGTAAAACATTCAAACTGTATTAAAAAAAAAAAAAAAAATAGTGTGCATTTCTTTTGGAGTGACCCTAGTAATTGTTTTGGACATTCAGCGGGGACATTAGGCTGCTTGGGTTAACTGCATTAAATAACTGTTGTTGTTATTTTGAGGGGGCTAAACAGGTGTGATGTATTGCCTGTTGGTTCGTTCTTTATTATTGCGACCGTTCTTTTCACGTAAAGAGCCACGGATTTGCTCCTTACGTCAAATAATCCCATACCTCCGTTTTTGGGGTGTAATATAGCAGTTTTTTGTACCCATGGGAAACATCATCCATTTCCGTATCAAATTAGCCGCATTTGTCATATTATATTTAGCAATTGTTGCTTTAATTGGAAGAACCTGCGCAATATAATACGCTTTAGTTAAAATGTAAGTGTTAATCAATTTAATCCTCTCACACTAGTTCAAGCTGCGAGGGTAGTTGTCTAATAGCGCACCGTTGAATTTTTTTTACCACCTGCGCCAGTTTAGTGTTGTCAACTGTAATGAGGAGGCCTTCCAGACTACAGCAAGCGCCTTTATCTTCTTCATCTGTTGTAGCACAGTTAATTTCATATTCTTGAAAATGAAATGCCAAGATCACGAATTAATAATTTATTGAATGACGACTGGCTTAGATGAACTGTGTCACCATCATCTGGTCATATATATTTTATAAACTGGTCATCTTATTTAAAAAAAATGATGTAAAATAATAAATGTAACATAGCACTTAGTCACGATATAAAAATACACGAAAATACACAAGACAGCTTACAAGAGCTTGAGTATCTTGTAAGTTGTCATGTTTTCACTTGTGTATTTTTATATGGTGACTAAGTCTATGTTGCACTTATTATTTTATACCCATTTTTAATAAGATGACCAGCTTATAAAATATATATGACCAGTTGATGGAGACACAGTTCACCGAACTCGGTCGTCATTCAATAAATTATTAATGCGCGATCGTGGCATTTCATTTTGAAGAATATAAAACAATCAGATCGCCTCATAAACCGGCAAAGTCGGGTAATGTTAACATTTAATTTCAACACGCTCAAGTCCTCGTCGATTTAAAAATTTACTTTTTCTTTCATTTATTTTCGCTTCAGATTCAGCATAGTATGTTCTAAGGACAACCTCAAGCGCAGTGACATGGTGCACATTTCACTACTACTCGCACGTCATCTGTATAGCCTCCTGTAAGTCTTCGCAGCTGATAAAATTTTCCTGTCAACGTTGTTTATAGTTGTGATAACAGAGGTTCTAAAGAAATAACATATAGCAACATGGAAAATGAATTTCCCTGTGGAACAACTCCTTTAATTTGTAGCTGTTTCGTTATGTGTGAGCTAAGTGAAATCCTAGCATTGAGTTCCATGACCACATTTTTGATTACATGGATCACATTCTGCTGGGAATCCATTCGTCTCTTGGTTTCGAGGAGGTACATGTGATTATAGGATCGAAAGCGTTACACAAAGCAAGAAAGACTGAATCACACTTAATTTAAGTAGCGCATGCCAGTGCTTTGATATCTCGATAAGTGCGGCCGTTTTTAAGATGGATATCCTGAAGGCACAAGTCTGCTGTTTTCCAATTATTTTTGCAGTGGGCTGCGCGGTAGGAGCCCCGTGCTGTGGAGAGCCATGTTAGAAAAAAATGTTCAAATGTTTGTTAAGCTTATGGGACTTAACTACGGGGTCATCAGTCCCTAAACTTACAAACTGCTTATGAACTAGCTAATACTAAGGACGGCACAAATATCCATGCCCGAGGGGGGATTCGAACCCCCGACCGTAGTGGCCGTGCAGACCGTGACTGGAGCGCCTCAGTCCTCGCGGCCACCGCGGCCGGCAGCCACGTTAGATCGCGCGGCCTCTCCTATCAGAGGTTCGAATCCTCTGTGGTATGGGTGTGTGTGTTGTCCTTAAATTATTTTAACTTAGTATTAGGCTCTATTGCTGTTTACAACATAAAATCTTTCCTCTTAGTACAGTTTGCCTATTAACTGTTAAAAAGAAACCAACTGAAATTAAAATCATGTCCTATCTTTTGGTGAAACTTGGGGAATATTCTGTCCTCAATATTAAAACCTAAAATTTGTTTCCCCAAACTGGAGATAAGGCAAAACAATGGCGACATATAAATATGGTTTCGAAGCAAACATATAAGGAATTTTGTGTAAATAAAATTTCCTTCTTTCCTTGTTACGTTAAGGTGTTTAGTAAGAAATTAGCTTAATGTTTCTGGTAATGTTTTGTTGCCATCAGTCCAATAAAGATTTTGGTCTAAGATTAGGTTTTTTCCTTCCTCTGTATTTGGGGATAATAACTATTATGTATGCCTTAAAATGTTGAGGAATGGACTTCCCCCTCAAGAACATTTACCATTTCTGTGAACTTTTCCTCAATTTTTTTTCCAGTCTGACAGGCCATCCGGTCTAGAGGACTTTTAAGTGGGGAACTGCATGTGGATGAAAAAACGCCATAATAATAATAATAATAATAATACGGTTTTCTGTTCCATAGGACCCAATTGAGGAGTGAGACTACATGGTCATGGAACAAGTCAATACCTGATTTTTAGACAAGAATGGTAATAGAAAAATTTTAAGTAATTCTATGCACACGACAATTCTTAAGACAAAGTGAAAAGAATTAATAAAGAAAAAAATGAATTAGCTTAATTGTTTAACTTTTCTAGGAGTTCCTCGACAGAATAAAAGGAGTGAGCCACGAGGTAACTCTTCAATTTAAATTTGAAAGCGTGTGGGCCTATGCTAAGATTCTTTAATTCTTGAGGCAGCTTATTGAAAATGGATGCCGCAGAATACTGCACACCTTTCTGCACAAGTGTCAAGGTGGTGTGATACAAATGTAGATTCGACTTCTGTCTAGTATTCACCGGGTGAAAGCTACTAACTCGTGGGAAGAAGCTGATATTATTAACAACAAACGACATTAAAGATGAAACGTATATTACGAGGAACATCCTTCACTACTAAGTTGGTGACATCAGCAAACAAAAATACTTTACAGTCACCTGTTATACTCGAAGGCATGTCGTTTATATAAATAAGAAACAGCAACGGACCCAAAACAGACCCTTCTGGCACCCCACACTTAATTGTGCCCCATCGCGATTGTACGTCATAGCCATTTTCTACACTGCGGAGAATTACCTTCTGTTGTCTATTATTAAAGTAAGAGGTGAACCAGTTGTGAACTACTACTCGTATTCCATAAAGTTCCAACTTCTGCAACAATGTTTTGTGATCAACACAATCAAACGCTTTTGTTAAATCAAAGAAGACGCCTAATGTCTCTTATTTAACCCATCAAGTGCCTCACAGAGAAACGAAAATATAGCATTTTCAGTCGTTAAACAACTTCTAAAACCAAACTGTACGTTTGACAACAAATTATGTGAACTGAAATGATCAATTAATCTTGAATATACAGCCTTTTCAATAACTTTAGAAAAAACCGATGGCATAGAAATAGGTCTATAGTTGTCTACATTATCCCTGTCTCCTTTTTATAAAGTGGTTTCACTACTGAGTACTTTAATCTGTCAGGAAACTGACCATTCTGAAAGGAAAAAATTACAGTTCTGATAGATACCCCATCATATCCACAAGAGTCCTTAGTATTTAGTGATTTAATTATTGACTCAATCTCTTCTATGGTTGTATAATGAAGGACCATTTCAGATAACAGCCTCGGAAAGGCATTTTCTAAAAATGTTATATGATTACCTGTAGAAACTAGGGTTTTGTTTAGTTCACATACTATATTTAGAAAGTGCTTATTGAATATTGCACAAATATCTAACTTGTCAGTAACAGAAACATTTCTACTACGCACTGACGTTATATCTTCTACCTCTGCTGCTGACCAGACACGTCCTTCACGACTGACCAGATAGTTTTAATTTTATCCCGAGAGTTTGCTATTCTTTTTGCATACCACATACTTTTGCATTCTTAATGACATTTTTCAGAACCTTACAGTACTGTTTGTAATGAGCTACTGCATCTTCATTCTGACTGCTTCTAACATTTTGATACAATTCCCACTTTGTTCTACATGATACTCTTATCCCCTTTGTCAGCCACTCTGGCTGTCTGTTACTGGAAGTACCTGTTTTGAGCGTTCTAACGGAAAGCAACTTTCAAACAGCATAAGTTATGTATTCAGAAAAGCATTATATTTATCATCTGCATTATCAGCACTATAAAAATCCTGCCATTCTTCTTCCTTAATTAGGCTTAAAAAGGTCTCAATTGCAACTGGATTAACTTATCTGAGTAGTTGATATTTATGTTTAATATTTGTTTGAGAACAAATACTTCATGGTCTGATAGGCCATTTACTATTCTGCTGACAGAGTGCCCCTCTAATAATGAAGAATGAACAAATATATTGTCAATGATAGAATTGTTTTTTCCTTGCACTCTCGTTGGAAAAAATACTGTTTGCAACATGTTATAGGAATTAAATAGATCTAACAGCTGACTTTTTCTTGAGGTATCGCCTACACAATTAATGTTGAAATATCCACACACAATTAAATTTATATACTTACTATACAGTGAACTCAGAAACAATTCCAGTTTGGGCAGAAACATCTTAAAATCTGAGTCAGGGGACCTATAAATAACAACAATTACTAGTTTAGTTCAATTAACATTAACAACTCCTGCTCAACATTCAAATATCTTTTCTGTGCAGTGTTTAGAAAAATCGATTGACTCCGATGAAAAATCGTTTTTTACATACATGGCCACTCCCCCACACTGCAAAGAACTCCTAGAGTAGAAGGCAGCTAACCTGTATCCTGGCAAAGGAAGTCTCTGAATTTTCATATCACTTAAAAAGTGTCCTGTAATACCAATAATGTCAGAATCAATATCAATAAGCAGTTCATTAACTTTATCTCTGATACCCTGCATATTTTGATGAGAAATAGTAATTCCCTTATTACTTAGATTGTTAGACTTTGTCAAAGGTGGTTCCTTTCTTAGATGGACTTCCTTTAAGCAGGAATACCCATCAGCTGTCCTCAGTCTAAAAAAAAGCTGTAGCCCTAACACCAACTACTACAGGAAGTTAAGGCTCACGAAATGTTTTCACTTTCTTCTCTCGTTATTCTTGAGGTGATGTTATCAAGGAGTTCATCATAACTTTCTTCGTGTGTATCGTTAATCATGTAGATTTTTAGTAGTAGTTTAACAGTTCCTTAACTACAGTATGTCCCACAAAAAAGCAAGAAATTTCTTTAAATTCTGTAATATGAGTTGGACACACATACAGGGTGAATCTAAATTCGAGCATTCCGGCTTCGCAGCGCGGTTCCTCACATGCTAGCAATAAAAAAATAAAAAATAAAAAAAATAAAAAATAAATAAATAAAAGAAAAAAAAAAAAGAAAAAAAAAAGAAACAATGCCTCTCACAAAATTTCGCCCTGCGCATATTTCCGGCAGTAAATGGACGTTGAAGACTGAGATGGGTGTGTATCCCATACGTCAAGGTGTTTCAGAATTACACTAACACTAACAAACTTGGGGCTGTGATAGGTGTCTTGAGGAACGAAGTGAGCATGGTAACCCATGCACGGAAACGCCATTCAACGACGCTACGGAGAGTCCAAGTTACAGGCATCAGCTCCTGCCGCTAGACATCCCCTCCAGAAACTTCGACGCTCTGTAGCGTTATTGGATGACGTTTCCGGGCATGGGTTTCTATGCTCACTTTGTTCCTCAAGACACCTCCCACATCCCCTAGAAGTTTGATGGTGTTGTAGTGTAATTCTGAAACACACTGACGTATGGGACACACACCCATGTCAATCTTCGACGTCCATTTACTGCCGGAAATATGAGCAGGGCGAAATTTTGTGAGAGACATTTTTTTATTGCTAGCATGTGAGCATTCGGTCTGCGAAGCCAGAGTGCGTGAATTTAGAGTCACCCTGTATAATTATATTTTATATATTACATATATATTTTACATATTTATCGGACCTTTCTTGTTCCATATATATTCTCCTCGGTGTGGTTCGAGAGGACAGTGTTAGAGTGCCAGACTATGAATCCAAAGCTTGAGGGTTCGATAGCCGCCAAGTCCTACGATTTTTATCTGTCCCTTTCCACTTCTCTCCCCTCCGGTAATGTAGCTGATATGAAAATTATCGAGTAGCACCGTGGTTCGGAATCCACTTTAAACTGTAGTTCCCCATATAACTGGCTGGGTAAGTCAATTCGAAGGTCGGAGGAAGGCAACGGCATACCACCTCCAAACAGGACCATGCCTAGTAAACCACTGTGGTGTTCCAACGAATCTTCGCATTAAGTTATATACAGGGTGTTTCACTAAGTGTGTTTGCCTCTGTAACTTATAAAATAATAGGTGACGGGAAATTTTAATGCGGTAGGTCAACACAAGAAATGTTACACTTTCTGCAGAGCTATGAACATAATTTATTGTATCATTTTCCAAAGAGTTACAGCACAAAGATATAATTTTTTAAACGGAACAATAGTTTTTTCTATCGTGCATTGGATTAGTTGAAACCAGCTGCATCCAAATCAATTTAAAGTACATTCCTATCACTGTTAGTTTGGGAGCTACAACCCTTCCAAGTTTCAGGGGCAGATACCACACGCTGTACATTATACATGGCTGTGTGGTGGGAGATGGATGTTATGGCGGTGGGAAGTTGATTTGTCAAATGTGTGTCCATGTTCCTCAATGCATAATGCAATGCGCCGTCGAAAGGATCTGCGGACGAGATGTAACATCGCCGTTGTGACGGAGCGACATGCGTCCTATATGCGCCGTTTTAGATCATCTGGGGATGTGGGATCAGTGACATAACACGATCCTTTAGATATCCCCACAAAAAGAAATCTACTTGCGTTAAATCGGGCGACCTTGCGGGCCATGAATGAGAACCATGGCGCCCCAACCATCTCCCTGGAAACCTGTTGTTTAGTTCTTCCACAACAGCACGCGCAGAATGGGCTGGGTGACCATCGTGCTGCATCCACATATGGACTCTCGTGTGTAGACACACATGTTCAAGGAGACCACCCAAACTGTCGGTTATAAAAGCGCGATATAACTCACCTGTCAGTGTACCTGGGAAGTAGTGTGGACCAATGATTTCATCCCCAAGAATTCCACACCACGCGTTAATAGACCACCAACGTTGACGGTCGACAGGTCGTACCCACCGAGGATTGTCTGCGGCCCAGTAGTGCATGTTATGGCGATTCAATGCACCATAATTTGTGAACGTGAACTCATCAGAGAACATAACACTTTGTAAAGACTCCAGCGTGAAATTACGCATGGCTCCCTCACAGAATGTCACTCTTGCACGGAAATCGTTCCCATGCAGCTCCTGGGTCAGTGACAGGCGGTACGTGTGAAACCAGTGGCCGTGTACTATACGCCACACAGATGTTAGACTGACACCAGCGACTGCAGCCACGGCTCTTAAGCTGACATGAGGATCGTGGTGTAGTGCAGCTAAAACAAACACCTCCGTCTCCTCACTTCTTGCAGGTCCTCGTCTGTTACTGCGGCGCATTACCAAGCTGCCTGTTTCCCGAAGTCGTTGTTCGGCACGTAAGAATGTAATGGCTGCCGGGGCTCTTCGCCTAGGATATCTCAAGGCATACGGCGTGGCTGCTTCAGTGGCATCGTGTCGGCACTCGCTGAGCATCAGCAACATGTCAACGTACTCGTTGTTCGTGTATGCCATCGCCATCCGATGTCAGTAAATATGGTATATTGAGCCCCGATGTTTGTGTGGCTCCAACTGTCGGGTATACGGCCGTGTGCGGCGACAGTCGGCAGTCTAACAGCGCATCGAGGAAGCTTCTCGCTCCGTGACATTGACGACGTTACAACTCGGCCTCAGCGTTTGTGGTATCTGCCCCTGAAACTTGGAAGGGTTGTAGCTCCCAAATTAACAGTGATAGGAATGTAGTTTAAATTGATTTGGACGCAGCTGGTTTCAACGAATCCAATGCACGATAGAAAAAAACTGTTGTTCCATTTAAAAAATTATATCTTTGTGTTGTAGCTCTTTGGAAAATGATAAAATAAAATATGTTCATAGCTCCGCAGAAAGTGTAACATTTCTTGTGTTGACCTACAGCATTACAATTTCCCGTCACCTATTATTTTATAAGTTGCAGAGGCAAACACACTTAGTGAAACACCCTGTGTATGTGGCGTCTGTACTTTCGTACATGTCCGAAAGAACAGACATAAATTTTGACCCAGCAGTTTTTATCCATTAATATTCACGGAATGTATGACATTAACTGCGAATGGGTAAAGTTGAAAATGTGTAGAATAACTACGAGTTTGATTTCTAGTGGGCAGTGCAAAGTTGAGAATTTGTATCTGACGGGAGGCGTACCTGAGTAATTCCGTGCAGGTCTGGTGATCGCTGTCCCCCCTGTGGTGCAGGGGTCAGCGCAACTGCCTAGAAAGCAGGAGACGCGGGTTCGAGTCCCGACTGGTTATCCATTTTCAACTTTACACATTCGTAGTTAACGTCATACATTCTGTGAATAATCTGTTGACTGCTTTCCCTTTTTTATATTCTCCTCGGCCAATCCTTGGAGCACAGTGAAAAAAAAAAAAAAATACTCTCAATAGAAAAAAGAAGCAGCAGAGGACCTTCAAAAATGTATCAGAAAACAACAGATGTCACTTCTGTTTGACATGGTGACTTCCTCTCAATTACGTCTATAAAGTCGATTAAGGATGGAAAAGATCCACCATGGTATAATAATATTAGAAAGCTACAGAGAAATTGAAGGCTGTAGCACTCTCGGTTCAAAAAAGAACACGCAAAGACAGGCAAAACTTAGTTCGTGAGTCTATAAAAAGATCGATGCGCGAAGCATACAATAATTACCACAGCCAGCGAAAGATCTTTCCGAGAGCCCGAAAAAATTCTGATCCTACGTAAAATCGATAAGCGGGTCAAAGACGACTGCCGCGGTGGAGTAGCCGAGCGGTCTAAAGCGTTTCGCTGCGGAGCGCGCGGTTGCTCGCCGTGGAGGTTCGAGTCCTCCCTGGGGCATGGGTGTGTGTGTTGTCCTTAGGTTAGTTTACCTAGGTTTAAGTAGTTTGTAAGCTACGGACTGATGACCACGCAGTTTGGTCCGATAGATTTACAAACATTTGAACATTTTTTTTGAAAGACGACTATCCAGTGACCCGTTGATCATTCCAGGGCAGTAATAGAAAAAAGCAAACGGAAAGCTGAAGTTCTAAATTTGACCTTTAAGAAATCTTTCACGCAGGAAAACGTACCATCATTTGTTCAACGCACTAACTCCCAAACGGAATTCATAGTAATAGGTATTTCCGGTGTTGAGAAGCAGTTGAGAGAGCTGAATGCACAAGTCTCCTGGTCCGGATGGAATACCAGTAGGTTTTACAGAGTATTCTGCGGCATTGGCCCCTTAATATTTAGCTTGCATTTATCACAAATCTTTAATTCAGCGCAAAGTTCCTAGTGAATGGAAAAAACCGCAGGTGACTCCCGTTTATAAGACAGGTAAAAGTACTCACCCACATAATTACAGGCCAATGACGTTGACATCAGTTTCCTGTAGAATTTTGGAGGATATTCTCAGCTCGAATACAGTAAATCTCCTTGATACGGAATAGCTTCTTTCTGTGATTCAGCACAAGTTTAGGAAACATCGTTCGTGTGAAACTCACCTTTCCCTTTTCTCGCATGACATCTTACGAGCCGTGGGTGAAGGGAAACATGCAGACTGTGTTTTTCTCGATTTCAAAAAGGCATTTGACGCGGTGCCATACTGCAGACTGCTAACGAAGATACGTGCATATGTAATAGGTTCACTGATTTGTGTCTGGTTGTAGGACTACCTAAGTAATAGAACGCAGTACGTTGTGATCGACGGCGAGTGTTCATCAGAGACAAGTGTATCGTCAGGCGTGCCCCAGGGGAAGTGCGATAGTACCGCTATTATTTTTTATCTATATAAATGATCTAATGGACAGTGTAACTTGTAATTTGCGGCTGTTTGCTGATGATGCTGTGGTGTATGGGAGGGTGTCGTCGTCAATTGACTGCGATATGTAGAAAAATGTCAGATGATGCACATCAGCAGGAAAAACAATCCCATAATGTTCGAATACAGCATTAGTAGTGAGCTTTTTGTTGCAGTCGCGTCGTTCAAATATCTAGGAGTAACACTGCAGAGCTATATGAATTGGTACTAACATGTACGGACAGTTGTGAGTAAGGTGGACAACCAACTTCGGTTTATTGAGATAATTTTGGGAATATGTACTTCATCTGTAAAGGAGACCGCGTATAAAACGCTTGTACAACCAAGTTTTGTATATTGCTCTTGTGTTTGGGACCCACAGCAGACCAGTTTAAAGGAAGACATGGAAGCAGTTCAGAGGCGTGGAGATAGGTTCGTTACTGGTAGGTTCAGCCAATGCGCAAGTGTCACAGAAATGCTCCGGGAACTCAAATGGGGATCGCTGGAGGAAAGAGGACGTTGTTTTCGAGAAGTTCTGTTGAGGAAATTTAGAGGATCGGAATTTGAAGCTGCCTGCTGAGTGATCTTGCTGCCGCCTACTTACATTTCGCGCAGTGATCACAAAGACAAGATAAGAGAAATTAGGGCTCGCACAGAGGCATATAGACATTCTTTTTCCCCCGTTCTATTTGTGAGTGTAATAAAAAAGGAAATGGCTAGTAGTGGTATAGTGTACCCTCCACCACGCACCTTGCGGTGGATTGAGGAGTATATGTAGATGTAAACGACGAACTATGTCCTTTCTGTCAGGAAATAACGAATGCGCTAGCTGAACTGATCG
The DNA here is from genome assembly GCA_026315105.1 of Locusta migratoria. NCBI lineage: Eukaryota > Metazoa > Arthropoda > Insecta > Orthoptera > Acrididae > Locusta > Locusta migratoria. The sequence continues at coordinate 196,478,874 of CM048751.1, forward strand.
TGAGACGGTACTCCATAGGTACACAATGTGATTGCAAGCCACTTCTGATGAACGGCGTCAAAAGGCCCACTGGAAATCTTACGTGTGGTTGTTGCCTCCCGAAGGAGCACTTGTAAACAGCTGCCCAAAATATTCATTCCTCCTTTCACATAATTACTGCCGACGCCGATGTTATTGAAAACGAGAGACAACTCGTAGGTTTTTTGTTCCCTCGAGGCCACCTCAACCAAGACGTGGGCGCTAAATATCAGGTTGGCGTCCATTAAAGGGTTTTACATCGCTGGAGATGATCTGTTGCCGTCACGTGATGTGGAAGTGTCGCGTAGGACTGGGAGGCGGCGTCTGCGAGTTCACACGTCGCCTGCCGCGGGGGAGGGACCGGGTGGCCGAGTTAAGAAGCGGCGCACGCCAAACTGCAGTTCAGTGCAAATTATGTGCGCGGGGACGATCTCTGGCGGCGTGCCAGGCGAACGGGAGCAAAACGAGTCCAGCAGTGAGGCGCTATTAAATACAACTTTTTGGGAACGACACATCACCGTGCAGAACAAAGCACTAGACACACCGAGCTGAACAATCCGCCATTTTGAATCTCAATACGACGACAGTGTTGTATGCTTTGTGTGATGTAGCGAAGTAGTAAATCAGCGAATATTTTGTGATTTTATTGTTTCACACTGTGAAATGGTTGGCTGTGCTACTCAGAACTCCTCAAATAATAGCAGACATGGTCGCTATAAGTTTTATCGCTTTCCTTCCAACATGATCGGCGTAAAAGGTGGATTGTAAATATTAGACGCTAAGTGTGGACGCCAAAATCGAGCAACTATCTGTGTAACGTTAAGCACAAAACCTTCTTTTATTTGTATTAGAAATATATATGCTCAGAGAGACGTAATAATGAAAATATAGGCCTGTACATACAAGCAATTGTTTAATTTTGCTACAGATTCCTAACATAAGACGACATAGGCCTACAGTCTGTTTAACGTAAGCTACTTTTATTTTATTTAGACCAACTAAGGATCTATTCTAAAGGCTGTTAATTGTATTTTAAGTGATGCTTGAATGCAGCTGGCTTTACCCAGCTAGTGGTTTTTAAATTATTTCGCATTAGTTCGGTGTTAATTCAAATGTGACTCTCAATACGAGAATATGCAGGCCTAAAGCCAAGCTGTGAATTGGATGTCTGTGAACAGGAAAGAAGTCGTACATGAAAGGCATTAAATTCAAGACTTAGCATGCAACATTTACTTTATTTCAAAGTGCATGCTATTAGAGACACTTTATTTAGTCGTTATCAAAGGAGTTATTAAACGCATTTGGACGTAAAATCTTCTCTGAAATATGGTGTGTGTAAAATATACAAAGCATTAAAGGGGGGAATACGGAAGTACAGTATCGCAATTTAACATTATTCCGTAACTATTTTCGAATGCAACTGTTAGTTACCGTAAACGTATGTGGACGTACCACATATAAACCAGAAAATACGACAATTGTAACGTATTTTAATTGTATGTGGTAAATATTTAGAATGGCATTGTATGCCTTGCTTTGAAATGTAAGTGAATGTATCATATCTCTAAATATCCTTCCAATCACTAACTTTAAGTTTCTTGTCTCTTACAGTCAAACATAAGCAAATTTACTATGCTATAATATATTCCGCCTTAGGATAGTATATTTAGTGGCCTTAAGAGCATGTTAAAAAGCGTAAGTGTTCCGTAAATGCGCGCCTTCAACGTGGGATTCAAAATGGCGGATTGTTCTGCTTGTACTGTACAGTGCTCTAGTGCAGAATGTGAGAAAGCTAGTCGATGGGTGGCCTCTGCCTTTGTTTCAGCACGTGACATTCTACTGAAATGGCCAAATGAGGGGAAATGGAAGTCGTTCTTGTTTTCAAAAAATGAATTTAGCGCCATATAAGAGGATTGTGTCTTGTTGCGTAACCCCATCCTCCAGCGTCCTTCCTATCCCCTCTCCCCCATCTTCCCCCTCACCCCTCCTGCTCCCGCCCCCGCAATTCCACCCTCTCCTCCCCTATCCCCTGTGCGGTCTGGCAACCAACTTTTTAATATCAGTGTTGTGTCAGTGTTCAGTGCTTAGTGCTAAAGCGTGTGATTTTAAGACTTACGAGCAACCGCCAAACAGACAAAACGATTGTGTTGCCATGTGTTTTAAATGTCCTTCATTCTTCACCATGTGTAAGTCCAGTGTTTTCTACAACAATTTTGTTCTTTTGACCACCATGGCTATTTTAATCTCAACGAATGCGTGTATGTTCAAATGTTTGTAAAGCTTATGGGACTTAGCTACGGGGTCATCAGTCCCTAAACTTACAAACTACTTATGAACTACTTACAACTAAGGACGGCACAAATATCCATGCCCGAGGGGGGATTCGAACCCCCGACCGTAGTGGCTGTGCTGACCGTGACTGGAGCGCCTCAATCACCTCGGCCACCGCGGCCGGCAATGCGTGTATGTCTACTTTTAGACTTCATTCTTGTCATCCATTACCTTTCAACTGTTTTTTTTTTGTTTTTTTTTTGTTTTTTATTAAAATATGTTAATTTATTTTTTGTAAATCGCTCGGTTGAAGAGCAGCCCTGTATGCTGCTGCTGACAGTCTGCCCCCCCCCCCCCCCTTTCGGGGCTTTAAAATACGATAAAGGAAAACAAAATTGTTGTGTAATATGACCCATTCCTTTCTCCCACTCTATTCAAATTTCTCGAATACATCCGCATCCACTACATCTATATCTACATACATGCTCCGCAATCCACCGTACGGTGCGTGGCGGAGGGTACACTGTACCACTACTAGGCATTTCCTTGCCTATTCCACTACTCCCAAATAGAACGAGGAAAAAAAGAATGCCTATATACCTCCGCACGAGCCCTAATTTCTCTTATTTTGTCTTTGTGATCACTAGGCGAAATGTAAGTAGGCGGCAGCAAGATCGTACTACACTCAGCTTCAAATTCCGACCCCCTAAATTTCCTCAACAGAATTTCACGAAAAGAACGTCGTCTTTCCTCCAGCGATCCCCAATTGAGTTGCCGGAGCATTTCCGTGACACTCGCGCATTGGTCGAACCGACCAGTAACAAACCTAGCTGCTCGCCTCTGAACCGCCTCTATGTCTTCCTTTAAACTGATCTGATGCGGGTCCCAAACACTTGAGCAATACTCAAGACGTGGTCGTACAAGCGTTTTATACACGTTCTCCTTTACGGATGGAGTACAGGTTCCCAAAATTCTCCCAATAAACCGAAGTCGGCTGTCCGCCTTACTCACAACTGTCCTTGCATGTTCGTTCCATTTCATGTCACTCTGCAATGTTACGCCTAGATATTTGAACGACGCGACAACACCAGGAAGCTCACTACTAATGCTGTATTCGAACATTATGGGATTGTTCTTCCTACTCATGCGTATCACCTTACATTTTTCTACATTGAGAGCTGCCAATCTTCGCACCAACTAGAATTTTTTTCTTAGTCATCTTGTATGCTATTACAGTCAGTTAAAGACGATACCCTCCCATTCAGCACAGCATAATCAGCAAACAGCCGCGAATTTCAAGTTACCCCCTCCATCAGATCATTTATATAGATAGAAAATAATAGCGGTCCTATAACAATCCCCTGGGGCACGCCTGACGATACACTCGTCTCTGATTACGTTTCCCACAAGGTGGAATCCGAAAAACCACTGTTCTTCTCCCCTCCTATTGCCTCCTGGGCTTCTGTCATGCCAATACCAAGTTATCTCTCCCTCCACCTCCACACTCTCCACGTCCTCTCTGAGGGTAACTTCCGACAGTTTCCCCTGGATGACATCCTCTGTCCCGAAATCTACCCTTCACCCTTGCCCTTATATGGGCGTCCCCTGTCTATCCCCCCTCCTCCCCCTCCCTCGCTTGGCTCTCCCCTCCTTTCCCTTACCCAGGAGTCCTTACGCTCTCCCATCCCGCTTCCCTCACCCATCCTCCTTCCCTCCCTTTCCCGCCCCTTAACGCCTCCCACCCCTCCCTTATCTCCAGCAGAATTCTGTAATTCAGTTTAAATCGTGCGCCGTTCAGTGTTTTGCAGAGTGTCAAGTGCTTCGTGTGATTTTAGGACTTGAGCAACCGCCGAAAGGGCAGAACAATCTGACACTGTATGTTTTAATCAATATGTCCGTTCGCGTTGCCATTTTCGTAACTTCAGTGTCATTTTAGCCATGTTTTACCTATCAATATGTATGTTCAAATCTTCAAATGTTTGTAGAACTTATGGGACTTAGCTACGGGGTCATCAGTCCCTAAACTTACAAACTACTTATGAACTATTGTAAAAAGATATAAAATAGCCAAGATCGCTTATCATCAATTTTTATTAACGACGACCGGTTTCGCTGAACTATATCTGGTCAAATAAAATATTTTACAAGGCCATAATCTTGTAATGTCAAACAGTTGTTATATAACAATTTACAGTGCATAGGTGCACTATGTCATTATAATAAAATATAATTATCACAGTGAGTTTGCTCTTGTCACTCACTGTGATAATTATGTTTTATTATAATGACATAGTGCACCTATGCACAGTAAATTGCTATATAACAACTGATTGACATTACAAGATTATGGCCTTGTAAAATATTTTATTTGACCAGATGATGCTGACATAGTTCAGCGAAACCGGTCGTCGTTAATAAAAATGGATGATAAGCGATCTTGCCTATTTTATATCTTTTTACAATATTACAAGTGGATCGCCTCCTAAAACGTAAACCAACTCAACTTATGAACTAGCTAATACTAAAGACGGCACAAATATCTATGCCCGAGGGGAGATTAAAACCTCCGACCGTAGTGGCCGTGCAGAACGTGACTGGCGCGGCGCATACCGCTTGGCCATTGCGGCCGACAATATGTGTGTTGTTTAAAACCACCATTTTACGTATTTTATCCGCTAGTTTTATCACCTCTTGGATCTTTAAATTTCTACTTTTTTTTCTCTGTTTTATACACTTTGTTCTACTCGTCAAACACGCATGTACCTTTGACTGAAGAGCAACGTATAAGGCTGCTGCCAATCCGCCCGAACAGGCGATAAAATACCTGCTTCAGCTTTAGGAATCGCATGTTGCCGGTCAGGAGTTCAAATGTCTACGGTTAATTTATTTGAGAGACATACGATTAATATACTCATAGTCGATAGTCACTTTTGCATTTTTTAGACACACGACTAGTTTCGTCGTACTACGTCGCCATTTTCAAGTGCTTTCAATAAATATTACAAAAACGAACCTATTGAATGTTAAATGTCGAAAAAGTAAACTAATCTTTGACTTCTCATCTTATGAAAAATAAAAGTTCATTTTCATTTTTAAGTGTTCACAACAAATATTAAAAAAACGACCTATTGAATTTGAAAGTTTAAAAAAGGTAATAAATCTTTGACTTCCGCTTTATGAAAATTAACCAAAATTACTGCATTCGAACAAATTGATGTAGAGTTATGTAGCTCAGCTAAGTTACAGTTACTTCATATAGTATGGTTGTTTTAGTTTCCAGATTAGTCAGTCATATTCCACTTTAGGTGGAGTTTGTCGAATTCTGAGTCATTAAAGAGAAGCCAACCGCGGTGGCCGAGGGGACTGAGGCGCGCCAGTCACGGTCTTCACGGCCACTACGGTCGGGGGTTCGAATCCCCCCTCGGGCATGGATATTTGTGCCGTCCTTAGGATTAGCTAGTTCATAAGTAGTTTGTAAGTTTAGGGACTGATGACCCCGTAGTTAAGTCCCATAAGCTATACAAACATTTGAACATTTTGACTAAAGAGAAAATTGTGCCAATTTTACATATTTTATTGTCCCAGATATTCCATGAAAATGAAACAACCACACTATATGAAATAACAGTAACTTAGCTGAGCTACATAAGTTTACAACAGCTTGTTCAAATGCAGAAATTTTATTTTTCATAAATGGGAAGCCAAAGATTAGTTTATTTTTAAAAACTTTTAACATTCAGTTGCTTTTTTTCGTAATATTTATTGTTTGTAGTTGTGGTCTTCAGTCCGCAGACTGGTTTGATGCAGCTCTCCACGCTACCCTGTACTGTGCAAGTCTCTTCATCTGAGAATAAGAACGGCAACCTACAACCCTTTGAACCTGCTTACTATATTCGTCCCTGGGTCCCGCTCTACGATTTTTACCGCACTCGCTTCCATCTAATGCTAAGTTGACGATTCCTTGATGTCTCAGAAAGTATCCGAGCAACCGATCCCTTTTCTTAGTCAGGATATACCAGAAACTCCTTTTCTTTCCAGTTCTGTCCAGTACATCCTCATTAGTTAGGTGATCTACCCATCTAATTTTCATCATTCCTCTGTAGCACTACATTTTGAAAGGTTCTATCATCTTTCTGTCTGAACTCCTTATCGTCCACGTCTCAGTTCCATACAGTGCTACACTCCAGACAAATGCTTTCAGAAAGGACATCCTAACATTTAAATCAATATTGGATGTCAGCAAATTTCGCTTCTTCAGAAACGCTTTTCTTCCCAAAACCATTCTGCATTGTATAACTTCCTTGCTTCTGCCATCAGAAGCTATTTTACTATCCAAATAACAAAAGTCATCCACCACTTTTATCGTCTTATTGCCTAATCTAATTCCTTCTGCATCGCCTGATTTTATGACACTACATTCAATTATCTTTGTTTTACTCTTGTTAATGTTCATCTTATACCCTCCTTTAAGACATTCCGTTCAATTACTACGTTCTTTCCTGTCTGTGAAAGAATTACCATGGCATGAGAAAACAGCAAAGTTTATATTTCATCTCCTTGAACATCCTTACACTTCAAATGGCGACGTAGTATGCAGAAACTAGTCGTGTGTCTAACAAATAAAAAAAAAAAAAAAAGTGATTGGGTGGTTTTTGAGCATAGTAATCATACGTCTCGCAAATGAATCGCCACAAAAGATGAAGAAATTATCTAATTTTTATTTTGTTGGTTTTGAACGAGGGAAGGAGATGAATGAGGAATAGATGGACAGACACAATAGGAGGTGGAAGAGACGCGAAAGGGAAGGAGGAGATGTACGGTGACAGGAGGGGGAGGGGAGGAGGGATTGATAATGAATGAGTTTGTGGATATTTGTGCCGTCCTTAGTCTTAGCTAGTTCATAGGTAGTTTGTAAGCTTAGGGACTGATGACCCCGTAGTTAAGTCCCTTAAACTATACAAACATTTGAACATTTTTGGCAATTATACGTCGCACGCTCCAGTCTGATCTGTATGTTTCCACCGAAAACGGGTAAACAAAATGTACAAATGTTTGTATAGCTTACTAACTACCTATCAACTAGCTTATCCTAAGGACGGCACATATATCCATGCCCGAGGGGGGATTCGAACCCCCGACCGTAGTGGCCGTGCAGACCGTGACTGGAGCGCCTGACAAAAAACTGTAGTCAGTGCACTGGACTTACAATAGATAATGACTTTCTGAGGTAACAACTTTTTTTCTAACTTTCCTTTCATTCCACATAGCCACAGGAGGTTGGAGCACTTGTGAGGAGTCTCACTTGTGAGAAGACCTGGACGAGCAGGTAGCTTGCGGTCTACAGGAACACCTAGAATCCGTTACCTGCCCAGCAGTTGCTCTCGGTTGCCATACCTGCGACGGCTTTCTGCGGATGTTGTGCGGGCCCAATTGTTATCCGCTTAGCACGACGTGATTACGCAGTTATTTCACACTTCCGTGTAAAGGTAACGATTTTACTAAGCTTATTTCCTGTCCTGTTTCCATGCTTTTGGCGCTTACGAAATGTATTTGCAATTAATTTGCAGCTTCGTCCAAAATATAAATTTAGCAATATTCGGCTGAAATTATGGTATTTTTAGTCGGGGTTGCAACATTTGTACAAGTGACTCTAGTTCGACACGTTTAGCCGACTTATTTACAAGATCTCCAGCGCATTCGCATCTTCTTTTTTAAGTATTTAAAGGCATGTCAACGGCTTTGACAATTTCTTCTTCATTATAATTTTTATTCATAGACCAGAAAAGATTTTCGGTTGATATAATCTCGAGGTTTATTTAATAGCTTTCGGTAGCTTCGTCCGTCTCACAGTCTTTCTTTCTTTCTCATCGATATTTAAAATTAGTTTGTTTTAGTAATCTGCATCTTTTCGAGGACATTTCCCCTCCCAAGCTAAAATGTTGATCAAGTTTTAGTCTTAGCGTGTAGGAACGTTGTTAATGCAGTGATGTCTTTGGGTGCAGTTCTACTTATCCATTCGCATATATTTTTTACTGAGTCAAAAGTATATAGAACAGCCGTAAAAGTCTTGCAGGATATGGTTTTCAGGCATGCTCTCCAGAACAGAGGCTAACAGTTATAAAATATTTCCAAGGAAAAAGTTACCAACGAACCAATTTGTAAAATCTGTTCATATCCAACATGTTTTTCCATGTAAATATATATCAATTGAAGTGTTTGTGCCTATATTTCACTCTGCAGCCAAAACTACACATCGCAAACGAATAGTTTTGAGTGAGTGTTTGTATGTGGTAGTAGGTATCAGTCACCCATTGTGCACTTTGATAACGATAAGGGGGTGGAAGATATGGGAGTTGAAAGTTACCGACTTATGTAAAATTCTACGTGTGGGGATCAATATTTTGCTCTTCAGCAAAAACTACACAATGGAGACGAACGATCACTCTGTGTTGTTGTAGTACAAAGTCTCCCGCTGTATCCCATAGCAGCTCCGTGTCAATAGCTACAAGAGGATGGAAGATATAGTGGTTGAAACCGTGAGCTTATATAAAATTCGGACTGAAGACCAGCGATGACTTTTACATTATAATAGCAAAGAGGTTATATACAGCGAAACGTGATGCACTTTCTTTAGTTGTTTTTCTGCAACAAGTTTACGAATAAAGCAAAATAAGTGCATATTGCAGTTTGAAGAGCAAAACTACCAAGACATACGCCAAAGAATAAGAAAGAAATTTCGCGTTCTCGATCGGTTTGTAATAGACAGAAAACGGCACTGAAAAGTGAATCTGCAGACAATAGAAACTAGAAATTTGTAGACGTTGTTTAACTTTCACTATAGGCATCAGCCATTTTTCGATATTCCCATCTGTAAGGGGGTGAAATATGGGATGAACGGTTTTTTGAAAATACGTTGCTATTAAGGCAATTTTGAAGCAAGAAATACAAAACTTCGGATTGAGATTTTTGATTGGCATTTAAAAAACACGAGTTTCGATATTTTTGGACATTAAACCATTAAGCGGGTGAAGATAAGGGAAGATCTTTTAAGGGTGCTACTAAGACTATTTTGATGCTAGAAATGCGAAAATTTGGATTTGGAACCATGGTTAGAATTTAAAAAAGAGTGTTTCGGGATGTTGTGAATTCTGCCATCAATGGTGCAATAGGGGGTGGCATGTTGTGTCAAAATGCTTGCTTAGGAAAGCATTTTTAAAGCTAGATCTATGAAAATTTATATTTAGAAGCAGAAACAACCAATGCAGATCATCCAGTCTACGTGTGCGAAGCAGCGGGAATTAAGCTATTATTTATATACATATATAAAAAAGAGCCACTATTCAACACGTTTCCACAAAGACTGATTAATCTGATAACTGAAACTTGAAACATCAGTTTCAGAAAAAAAACTTGAAACTGCTTGGAACAGAGCAAATTAAGGGTCCTCGCAGCTTTCCAGCAAGGAATGTAATAGGTTCGAAAGCGTTTTATGTTTCTCGTTTTCTGTACGTCTGAAAGGATTCTTGGCTTCCAAGATTGCAGTGAAGAAAAAAGTACATTCAAATCTGCAGGGTGAAAATTTGGAGCTTTAGAGTGACGATGTGTCATTGTGTGAACTGGTAGTCAGAGTCAGCTAATGAATGCCCTCAACTGGCAATATATTGAAAATCTATTACAGAAGGGTGATACCATACTTGTATGTTCTATTTACTTAATTGCTATGTTTGTTACATACTAGAACTTATTTATTAGAGGGAAGGTTTAGTTGTTTTTCCGTTTACATGTATTTATTTTGGGTATTCATCAAGCTGTAACTCTTTCTCTTAGAGCTGTCAAATGTATGTATAAAACGAACGGCCTTGGAGTGAAAAAGGTGTGCCGCGGTGGAGTAGCCGAGCGGTCTAAAGAGTCTCGCTGCGGAGCGCGCGGTTGCTTGCCGTGGAGGTTTGAGTCCTCCCTGGAGCATTGGTGTGTGGGTTGTCCTTAGGTTAGTTTACCTAGGTTTAAGTAGTTTGTAAGCTACGGACTGATGACCACGCAGTTTGGTCCGATAGATTTACAAACATTTGACATTTTTTTTGAAAAAGCTGTAATAAATTGTATATCAAGATATACACGTACGAAAAAAATTAGTTGCGTTTTATAATTTAACGAAAGCCACTTATCCTTTGCCTTAGCAGGGTAGAAGGGCCAGTGTAGGAACTTGCGAGGCACCCTGTGCCTTTGCCTGAGTGTCCCGGATTTCTCACAACTGTCTACATAATCCACTTTCTCACAAACGTATCTTCCGCAAGCGTCAGAAACTCAGCCACAGGAGCGCAAACCAGGATTGGAACGTCATTGTTCTTAGTGACGAGTCCCAAGTGACTAGTCTGGGGATTGGTGAAATAAGTGTTGCGTCATGGTTCACCGTACTTGTTATTCACTCCGTGTTACTCCTGCAGCCCCCTCTCTTTCTCCCGTAGTTCTCATTGCTGGTGCACTAAGAATCTAGCGTCACATCTGTGAAGTGTTGATGACTGTTGTCCTCCCATACTTTTGGCACTTGCCAGTTGCCACATTGCAACAGGATGTCACTCATCAGATCCCATTGCTTGTCTCAGCTTCCCTGGTCTCTCGAGCTTTCGCCTATCGATAACATTTGATCGATCATTGCAGAACTACAGGACTGTGATACTCCACCAGATCATATATCAGTACAGCTTTGGCAATATGTGCTAGCAGCAGAAACTGCTGTTGTTATTGTAGTTTTCAGTCTGGAGACTGGTTTGATGAAGCTCTTCACACTACTCTATCCTGAGCAAGCATCTTCATCTCCTCATAAGAGCGGCAACCCACATCCATCTGAATCTGCTTACTAATTTCGTCTCATGGTCTCCCTCCGCGATTTTTCCCCCCACACATTTCCCTCCAATGCTAAATTTAAGAGTCCTTGATGTCTAAGAATGTGTCCTACCAATCGATCCCTTCTTTTAGCCAAGGTATGCCAAATTTCTCCCCAATTCTGTTCAATACCTCTTATTAGTTACGAGATCTACCCAGCTAATATTCAGCATTATTTTGTAACACCACATTTCAAAAGCTTCTATCCTCTTCCGTTCTGAACTATTTATTCCCATGTTTCACTCCCATACATGGCAAGACTCCACACAAATGCCTTCAGAAAGGACTTCCTTATGCTTAAATTAATATTCGATGTTAACAAATTTCTCTTTTTCAAGAATGCTTTTTATCCCCATTGCCATTCTACATTTTATATCCTCTGTGCTGCGACCATCATGTGTTATTTTACTACCCAAGTAACAAAACTCATCTACCACCTTTATTGTTTCGTTACCTAATCTAATTGCTTCAGCATCGCCTGATTTTCTTAGACTGCACTCCATTACCGTTGTTTTGCTCTTGTTAATGTCCATCTTATAGACACCTTTCACCATATTGTCCATTCCGTTCAACTGCACTTCCAGGATCTTATACACACCTTTCAACACACTGTCCATTCCGTTCAACTGCTCTTCCAGGACCTTTGCTGTCTCTGACAGAATTACAATGTCATCGGCAAAACGCAATGTTTTTATTTCTTTACCCTGAACTTTAATTCCTTTTCCAAATACCTCCTTTCTTTCCTTTATAGCTTGCTCAATGTACAAATCGAACAACATTGGATAAAAGCCACAACTCTGTCTTACTTCCTTCCCAAGCACTGCATCCCTTTCATGCCCTTAAACTCTGACAACCGCTGTCTGGATTTTGTAGAAGTTGTAAATAACCTTACGCTGTCTATATTTTACTCCTGCTTGCTTCAGAATTTCAGAGAGTTTATTCCAAACAACATTGTCAAAAGCCTTCTCCAAATCTACAAAAGCTAGAAATGTACGTTTCCCTTTCCTTAATCTATCTTTTAAGGTAAGTCGTAAGCTGAGTATTGCCTCCCGTCTTCCTACGTTTCTCCTGAATCGGAACTGATGTTCCCCGATGTCGGCTTCTATCACCCTTTCCATCCTACTGTAAATAATTCGTATTAAAATTTTGCAACTATAACTTATTAAACTGTTGTTTTTGAGGTTTGATTTCATTTCTTGGAGGTGCTCCACGACCACACAATGATGAACACACCAGATGTATTTCGCAGCATTGGCCGTTAATGTTTTATTTAAAAAACCACAGATCGATTTCAATCACATAGTGATCATCTTCAGTGTCCTTCAAACGTGCATATGAATGCCCTGAATGTAACTGCAACGGTAAACACAAAGTTGCAGAGTCAAAGTGTGATTTCAAACTTTGACTCTGCAACTTTGTGTTTACCGTTGCAGTTACATTCAGGGCATTCATATGCACGTTTGAAGGACACTGAAGATGATCACTATGTGATTGAAATCGATCTGTGGTTTTTTTTTAAATAAAACATTAACGGCCAATGCTGCGAAATACATCTGGTGTGTTAAACTGTTTTTGTTGTTGTGGTCTTCAGTCCGCAAACTGATTTGATGCAGCTCTCCACGCTACCCTGTCCTGAACAAGTCGCTTCATGTGAGAATACGTTCGGCAACCTACATCCTTTTGAATCTGCTTATTATATTGGTCCCTCGGTCTCCCTCTACGATTTTTACCCCACACGCTTCCTTATAATGCTAAGTTGACAATTCCTTGATGTCTCAGAAAGTGTCCTACCAATCTATCCCTTCTCTTAGTCAGTATATGCCAGAAACTCCTTTTCTCCCTGATTCGGTTTAGCACCTCCTCATTAGTTACTTGATCTACCCATCTAATTACCATCATTCGTCTGTAGCACCACATTTCAAAAGCTTCTATCATCATTTTATCTGAACTCCTTATCGCCCACGTTACAGTCCCATACAATGCTACTCCAGACAAATGCTTTCAGAAAGGACTTCCTAACATTTAAATTAATATTGGATTTTAACAAGTTTCGCTTCTTTAGAAACGCTTTTCTTCAACTGATGGTTCTGCAATTTTCGCACCTGTCTGCCTGCGCCTACTTTCTTTGGAATGGGGATTAGTACATTTTTCTTGAAGTCTGACGGCATTTCGCCTGTCTCATACATCTTACGCACCAGGTGAAATAGTTCTGTCATGGCTGGTTCTCCCAGAGACTTGAGTAGCTCGAAGGGGATGTCATCTACTCCAGGGGCCTTGTTTCGGTTTAGGTCTTTTAGTATTCTGTCTAATTCATCTCTCAACTGCTATAACCCGGTAAACCATAAAAAGCCTCTGTAATTCAGCCACTACAGTCTATCATTTCACATGGGGGCAGTAGTTTCAATCAGTCTCTATACATCGTGTTATCTCCTGAAGAAATCCTGTCAAATTCATCTCTGAACTGCTATAACCCGGCAAACCATAAAGAGCATCTGTGATTCAGGCGCTATAGTCTACCATTTCACATGGGGCAGTAATTTCAATCAATCTCTGTACATCGTGTTATCTCCTGAAGAAATCTGGCTGTGATATTTCGTGATCCTCTCGGGGCTGCATGTTTGATGGTCAGCAGTGTATTAACTCAGTACTTTCCCTCCTCGTGTATGATGTGTGTATTCCAGGAAGTGATGTTTATTCAGCAGAAGAACTGGCACTTCCCGGACGGCGGACGATCGGATATTAATTGAGCTTGTGAGGAGTGATTTGTGTTTTGCAGACGCCTTCGGAACGCAGCGCGGGTTGCCCGGTGAAGGTCTGCAGCATCCGGGTCGGCGGCAGAGTAAACACAGGCCCGGGTTGCCTCACACAATGGGAGGCCTTGATGAGGCGTCACATCTCCCCATTAGCGGAGTGGCTGTTTTTTGCGCGCCGCTGCACCGCCGTGGAGCCCAAGCTGCGCAGTTGGTCGTGGCCGCCGCTGCACCAGCCGGGCGCTGCTGTGCGGCTGTTGCCCCTCTTCTGTGGTGGGCTGCCTGTGGCGGACCAGCGATGATGATGAAATGTTTGTAAATCTATCGGACCAAACGGCGTGGTCATCAGTCCGTAGCTTCTAAAATGTAAACTTTCGCAGCTGGAATGGTCAAAATTACTAAAAATTTCCGGACTCTTATGCCGTGGTCTAGTGGATTCATTATTAAAACCCAATGTTTCGTCCCCGACTGCGGAGGACATTCTCAAGGGGGATCGTGGCACTTTTTGAATGTCCGATTCACACCCTGGCTCGCCACTGACTGAAGCCAAATTCCGTTTACGAGGGCTCGCGCGCAGTGGTGTGACGTCAGATGTTTTTGACATGCGCGCGCAATTCGTCGTTGGCAATTGCCTCCGTCCGTTAATGTCGTCCCATGGTGGAAGACTGTTACATTTCTTCTTCAAAACCGGAATCCAGATATCATTCAGTTTCACGCCCTCCTCCATCCTATTGTAATTATTGGGGTGTTTTACAATTTCTATAGCCTCTCTATACAGTCTTTCGTGGTATCCATTTGTGGCTGCTAAAACTTGAGTCTTATCAAATTGAATAAGGTGGCCCCCTGGTTGAAAAACATGTTCAGCAACAGCTGATCTTTCAATCTCTCCCCTTCTACAGTTCCCCTTGTGCTCATCTAGTCGTTTTTTGACTGTTCTTTTTGTGGTACCCACGTATACGTCCCCAAAGCTACACGGAATCCTATAAATTCCTGCTTTTTCCAGCGGTTTGCGAGCATCCCTTGCCGACCGCATCGGTAAAATTTTGACGAAACGGTATTACAAACGGATTTACAACACAACAAAACTAGCTCTTTGTTCACACGAAATGATGAGTGCTATCGACAGGGGATCTCAAATTGATTCCGTATTTCTTGATTTCCAGAATGCTTTTGACACCGTACCTCACAACGACTTTTTATCAAATTGAGTGGTTGTGGTGTATCGCCCCAAATTTCCGAGTGGATAGAGGATTTCCTGTCAGAGAGGACACAGTTTGTAGTAATCGATGGTAAGGCATCGACTGAAACAGAGGTGGTATCGGGCGTTCCACAGTCTAATTATTTGGTCTTCTGCTGTTCCTTATTTACATAAACGACTTAGGAGAAAATCTAAGCGGCTCTCTTAGGTTGTTTGCAGATGACGCCATCATTTACCGTCTAGTAAAATCATCTGAAGATCAAAACCAACTAAAACCAACTGCAGAACGATCTAAATAAGATATCACTATAGTGTAAAAATGGGCAGTTGACTCTGAATAAGTGTCTGCATACAACACGCTTGTCCGTCCTCATTCGGAGTATTTCTGCCCAGTGTGGGATCCCTATCAAGTTGATTTGACGGTAGTCATCGAAAGAGTCCAAAGAAGGGCAGCCCGTTTTGTATTGTCGCGATACAGGAGAGATAGCGTCACGGAAATGATAAGACAACGGCGTTGATCGCTATTGCGTGGTCTACTTATGAAACTCCAATCGCCGACATTCTCCTCTGAATGCAAAAATATATTGTTGACTCCCACCTAGATAGGTAGAAATGGTCATCAGAATAAAGTACGATAATTCAGAGTTCGAACGGAGAGATTCAGGTTTTCTTTCTTCCCGCGTGCTATTCGAGAATGGAATGGGAGATAAATAGTATAAATAGTATAAAGTCGTGTCGGGATAGCACATTCGGTAGTGCGCTTGCCCGCGAAAGGCAAAGGTCCCAGGTTCCAGTCCCGGTTCCGGCACACAATTTTAATCTGCCAGGAAGTTTCATATCAGCGCACACTCCGCTGCAGAGTGAAAGTTTCATTCTGGAAACATCCCTTAGGCTGTGGCTAAGCCATGTCTCCACCATATCCTTTCTTCCAGGAGTGCTAGTCTTGCATGGTTCGCAGGAGAGCTTCTGTGAAGTTTGGAAAGTAGGAGGCGAGGTACTGGCAGAAGTAAAATTGTGAGGCGGCATCGTGAGTCATGTCGGGATAGCACATTCGGTAGTGCGTTTGCCCGCGAAAGGCAAAGGTCCCAGGTTCGAGTCCCGGTTCCGGCACACAATTTTAATCTGCCAGGAAGTTTCAGTATAAAGGTGGTTCGATGAACCCTCTGTCAGGCACTTAAATGTGATTTGCAGAGTATATCATGTAGATGGAGATCCCTGAACTAAAATTATATCTGTCTCTCATAAGTTCTACCGCAACGAAGTACTAACGAACAAGAAGAATAATCGCCTTGTTTCAAATATTTATACATTACTAATAACGAAGATAATAATATTTTTACTATAATTACATTATCCTATTGGCATAGTTACAACATGAAAGTCTTTGGTGGCACGTTGGGTTTACCCAAGTGGCACATTGTAAATAGGCTTTTCTTGCACTTCACTACATTTTATCGTCACAAACATTAATTAAAACCGGAGGACATTATAAGGCCCCCAGAAATAAAGTGAGCACTGTTCTTTTACAAGCATACTTTTTAAATCTCATAATTCACATAATCATTACGGATTCATATGATAGTAAAGTTTATTTTAAGTAAAATTAATGTCAGAATTGACGTTTCATGTAACGTTCAAAAAATCACTTTTCAAATAATAATGTCCTTCATTACCCTTTAAAGTCTTTTTGTTTCATAATCTAATCTAAAGGTTCAGACAATATGCCCTAACTACTCCGCAAAAATTATCTTATGGCTTCCACATTCTTGGGAGGACGTCAACTTACCTGTCTTACTTAATTGAGATATTTTCAGATTGTTCATCATCAAGATCACAAACATAATGTAATTGTCTGTTATCATTAAATTGAAAAATTAATTGTTCAAACATTATCACTTTTGCAAAGTTCACATATTATAAGTGTTTTCATCGCTTCAGTCTTTTTGAATAAATGTTACTATATTTCACAGTTTTTAGTATATAACACAGTATTTTTTCACAAATATATATATTTTTTACAATTTTGGTGGTCTTCTCCGACGTATGATATGTGATTGATGACGTCGGTCGGTTGATCTGGATTCGCCGACGAGGACGGTGGTTGAAGAGTTTCTGACCCTCAGGTAAAGGGAAAAAGTTGTTCGACTGTACCAACGTTTGCAGCTGGTAGAGTGTCATTCATCAAGTACAAGGATGTGCACGTACAACTCGTGGTGTATTTGTGATCATTAAATAAAACTCAAAAAAGCAGTATCAGGTATTATATTTCTAATTATTTTAAGCCTGAAAGATTTGTTTTAATTATTATTATTAAGGCACAAAGACAGAGTGATGAATTTCTCGCTGTTCGAATAACACTTCTGTCACGAATGCAATAAGTATACTGGTACCAGTTCACGTTTATCAATATGGACTGACATTTCCACACTGGCAAAAATTTAGTGGCCAGTAAGCGTGAACTCATGCATTCACAAGTTGTTACAGAAATTATTTGACACGCCGTCCGCTTTCATTGTGGAGAAGCTGTTACGACCTCCAGTTCAAAAATTGTTCATACCCTATGACTTTAGCAAAATTAATGTTTAATGAATCACATTATTACTTCACAGCCGTCCATGCAGTACACAGCAATGTATATTCAAACACACGTATATGAAAACTGGATTGTAAATAAGGTTCATGCAGGTATTGATGTTTTATTTGACGAAGCATGATACCAAAACATTCAATATTCCACTCCTTAATTAACATTCATTTAGTCATCATGGTATGCACATAAGGCAATTGCAGTCACTAACACACTGTTTACAGCGCATGTTAGCACTGTATGGAAGTAATGTGTATTAGTTTTTGCAATTGCAGTTGATTGGTTGTCAATTACAGTATCACTTAATACATCATGCCGCACATTCTTTCGCATGCAACACATCATTTTTAATACTAACACATAATATAGTCATAAGAAAAAGTATACATTTGTAACTAGCAAATGGAAGAGGCCTGCAAGACATTAGGTCTGTTCTCAATGAGGTAAAACCTAAGCGAGTCCAGAAAGAAATAGAATGAAAATAAATTAATAATATGACTGCTTCCTATTTGAAGCGCGGCAAACAGTTTACCAAATAAATTATGAGCAATTACAAATAGAAAATGCTGGAGGACACAAAGATATGCGCCACAAGACTAGAATATTACCAAAATTACGCCTTAGCAATGAGGTCACTGAATGTTTTTTTCAAATATTCACTAACTCTAGATCAGATCACATATGAATCATCTTATCTAATATTTTTACCAGTTATAATAACTACACCAAATAACATTATTGTAGTAGGATGTAACTGTATGGTTTATATACATAACTATATCGACATATATATCATCTGTCATATCACATAATCATACGTTATTGCGTCTATGAACGTATAATCTACGTTTCAGGTAAGGCTTTATGTCTTCATACGGGCACAAGCCCTTCACTTTGTTACTATTTAAATGACTAAGCACGTATACACAATCGTATGCTGTGCTAATTTATTATGTATTATCCTGTAAGGATTACTGTATAAAACTTGCCAATTTTATTGCACTTATTAATTGCAGACGACATAGGATGTGTTCTTAATAGTACCAAGTCATTGTCCTCATATTTTCGTGTAATTTTCACATTTTTATCGTACTGCTTCTTTCTCATTATAGCATTACGTCCGATGTTATCAAGAACTTCCTGTATAATTTCTTCGCATGATTTCACACGATGATAGATCGTTGGTAATGGGTTTATCCAGTCTTCACCTATAGTACCGAATAAAACTTGCTCTGATAGAAATCCTGTCGATGTGTGCAGTGTAGTATTGTATATTTTTTCAAATATCGGAACGTATTTCACCCACTTTTTATGTTTTCTCGGAATGTATGTCCTGATGTATCTGTTAAATTCTCTGAAGATCCGTTATACCGTACTCGCCTCACGGTGAAATATTGAGATGAGAATGTGTTTGATATTCTCTTGACATAAACAACTTTTCCAAGTATGGCAGGTAAAATAAGAAGCTTTAACAGAAATGATAACTTTCGGTTTTCCTATGGTATTGAAATAGTCTGTCGTAAATTTTTTGATTATTTGTCTCGATAAGCATGTTTTCAACGTGCATAACTTCAAGTATTTTGAAAAGATGTCATGGACTGCAAGTAAATACTTTACGCCACCACGAAAGGTTGGAAACGAACCTGCAATATCAATTGACAGTAACTGGAGAGGTACAGTTGCAATTATAGAATGTAATTTCGATTCATATGACTTGTTACTGTGTATAACATGTTGACACGTATCACAAGATGCAATAACTGTATGTTTTGCCTCTTTCATATTCATAAAATGGACATATATCTCTTTAATAAATTGAAACATTTTTCAGTTCCGCAGTGCCCCCATTTTCAATGTGTAAACCACACAATATCAATAATATTTTGCTTAGGAACACATATACTCCATAGATTGGAAGTGTGTCTGCTATAATATTATCCTTTCCTTTGATGTACATTGTTTGTAGTCTGTAGATTTGTAAAATAGTGTCAATCTTGCAAGTCGGTCATGTAACAGTTTGCAAGATAACAGAAAACTTAATGCTTGATGATCACAAAAAGTTTTTATTTGTTTCTCATGGATGTAATAATAAAATTTCATAACTACCCATACTACTGCAAGAGCTTATTTTTTCGTTATCGAATAGTTTCTCTCGCAGGCTGATAAAATCCTACTAGTTAAATCTATTATTCGTATTTCTTTGCTTTGACCTATTTCTTCTATTTAAAACAAACATGCAAAAAATCCATAAGCCGCGGTATCAGTAGCAATGCAGAAACCATTATTCATGTTTGGATGAAATAAGTGATTTACGTGTAACATCGCTTGTTTCATTTTTTGGAGGTGTATCTGACATTCAGAACTTCAAACCCATTGCACGTTTTTCTTAAGTAGATGTAACAGTGGTCCACTATTCATTATACGTATCATGTGGCAAAGCCCGACAAAAGCTTTGAACTGTTTTTTGGTTAGTGGTGCAGGAAATTTTTCAATAGCTTCAAGTCTTTTGTTGTTCGGCGTAATTCCTAAGTGCTAAACTATATGTCCAAGAAATTTAATTTTTTTTGCCAAACTTTGAATTCTCTAAGTTGGCAGTAACGCCATTAAACCAAATTAGTATAATAAAAATCATTGTTTGACACAAAGTTATTAACGTACAGTAGGTTTGAGTTTAAGCATTTGACTTTTATTGTTTTGCAATATTTGTCATGTGGTTGTAGCGCTCTAAGCAAAGCGAAATAGGTCTATTATCATAACTGAAAATTAATCTTCCTTGTGAGAGGTCGATTGTAGCCTTCCTCTCTCTTAGAAAATCACATCCCAACATACAAGGAACATTTAAATTTTTCACAACGAGGAAGGTGAAATTTATTTCTTCCTTCCCGAGTGTAATTGCTACCCGTATCTGGTTTTTAAGTATTTGAGACTGAGCACTTACGGCTCCCGTGACCTTGCAATTTGCTACTAGAAAGGTAGGAATTCTGCCAACCTGACACAGGTTTAGATTCTCCTAATAGCATGTAGCTACATTCATTAAGGTACAATACTAAAATGGACCAGAAGAAGGTCACTCAAGCGTCCGAAACCGGTCGTCTAAAATAAATAA
Organism: Locusta migratoria; assembly: GCA_026315105.1. Taxonomy (NCBI): domain Eukaryota; kingdom Metazoa; phylum Arthropoda; class Insecta; order Orthoptera; family Acrididae; genus Locusta; species Locusta migratoria. Next base: position 196,499,687 of record CM048751.1, read on the forward strand.
TAACAAGCAACTGGTTGCTGAATTTTATTAATTTATAACCTGAACAGTTGCTGAAATGGATAAAGTACTTCAATTAATTTAAATGTTAGGAAGTCCTTTCAGAAAGCATTTGTCTGGAGTGTAGCATTGTATGAGAGTGAAACGTGGACGATAAGTAGTTCAGACAAAAAGATGATAGAAGCTTTTGAAATGTGGTGTTACAGACGAATGATGAAAATTAGATGGGTAGATCACGTGACTAATGAGGAGGTGCTTAACCGAATTGGGGAGAATAGGAGTTTCTGGCATATCCTGACTAAGATAAGGGATAGATTGGTGGGACACATTCTGAAACATCAAGGAATTGTCAACTTAGCATTAGAAGGAAGTGTGTGGGGTAAAAATTCTTAGAGGGAGACCGAGGGAAGAATACAATAAGCAGATTCAAAAGGATGTAGGTTGCCGAACGTATTCTCAGATGAAGAGACTTGCATAGGACAGGGTAGCGTGGAGAGGTGCATCAAACCAGTCTGCGGACTGAAGATCGCAACAACAGTTGCTTTAACTATTTGGTTGTTCGTAGTATTAGTGTGACTCTCTGAATTGAAAAGACTGCATAAGGAACAAAGTTATAAGCTCTTCGCATTACTGTATTCATTTTGCGTGTGTGTAAGGCGTGCTGTGTCAAAATTTTATTTTATGTACATGTGGCGTCTGTTTAGAAAGAACAGACGTCACATCTGATCCTGCAGTTGTTATTCTTTCATACTCTGAGAATATATGACATCAACTGTGTATGGGCAAAGCTGAATATGTGAACCCAGCCGGGATTCGAACCCGGATCTCCCACTATCTCGGCAGTTACGCTGACTGCTACACCACTGGGGACAAAGTTATCATCGACCCTGCAAGGTCTACCTACACGCCTCCCGTCAGATACAAATTCCCAGCTTTACCCTGCCCACAGTTCTCAAACTTGTAGTTTTGCACTAATTTCCGTAAGAGTAATGGCTCGTAACTTGCCCACCCCTCCCCACTAACGAAAGGATCATTGCCCGTCACCCCCGTATTCTGTTTCGAAAGAATAGACGTCACTTCTGATCCTGATGTCATATATTCTCTGAATATGAAAGAATAACATGTTTTACATGTTTTAATATTTATATTTGCTATCTCTCTGCAGATTCATGTACTACTTGAAGAAAAAGAAACATTCTGGCGGATATGATTGCACTAAATAGCGGGTTATCAAAAAGTCAATATAAATTTGAAAATTCAATAAATCACGGAATAATGTAGATAGAGAGATAAAAATTGACACACATGCCTGGAATGACATGGAGTTTTATTATATAAAAAGAGGTTGAAAAATGTCTGACATCTTCATCTGATCAGAAAAGCAATAATTAGCATAACAAATTAAGATAAAGCAAAGATCATGTTCTTTACAGGAAATGCTCAATATGTTCATCATTAATCCTCAACAATAGCTGTAGTCGAAGAATACTGTTGTGAACAGCACTGTAAAGCATGTCTTGAGTTATGGTGAGGCATTGGCGTTGGATGTTGTATTTCAGCATCCCTAGAGATGTAGGTCGATCACGATACACTTGCGACTTCAGGTAACCCCAAAGCTAATAATCGCACGGACTGACGTCTGGGGATCTGGGAGGCCAAGCATGACGAAAGTGGCGGCTAAGCACACGATCATCACCATACGACGCGCGCAAGAGATCTTTCACGCGTCTAGGAATATGGGGTGGAGCGCCGTCCTGCATAAAAATCGTACGTTGCAGCAGGTGTTTATCAGCCAGGCTCGGGATGATGCGATTCTGTAACATATCGGCGTACCTCTCACTCGTCACGGTAGCAGTTACAAAATCAGAATCACGCAGTTCCTCGAAGAAAAAAAGTCCCGGTAATGGTAGATGTGGTAAATCCAACCCATACCGTGATTTTCTAGTTGTGCAATGGAGTTTCCATGACAGTTTTAGGATTTTCGGTAGCCCAAATTCTGTAGTTGTGGGCACTGACAGACCCTCGGAGCGTGAAATGAGCTTCGTCGGTTCACAACACGTTTAGTTTAGTCCCCCTTAAACAACCAACAACAACCAACCAACACAACACGTTACTCAACCAATCGTCATCTTTTGAAACGCCCACACCGCAAATTCCCTCCGCCGATGGATTTTGTAAGGATAGCATCGGAGGGTACGCCTAAGTGCCAACCAAACCGTAGTGTATGGAATGCCGGTGCGACGTGCGACTGCACGAGCGCTGACTTCCCCGTGCATAGACGAACCCGCTACAGTCTCCATTTCTTCCTGAACCATCTCAGCAGCATTACGCCTTTTGCTCGTCGCCTACTACGGGTTCTATCGTCTAAACAACCCGTGGCTTCGAACTTCGAAATCATTTTCGCCACAGCTGCATTTGTCAACGGACCTTTACCGTTCGAATCCCCTTCCTATGGTGATAGGATCGTAACGCTGAACTACCACATTCCCCATTCTGATAATACAGCTTTACTAAAAGCGTATTTTCAGGTAACGTCAACATGGTGCGACTGCTGGTGCATCTGATTATCTTTCTCATTACAGCTCCTTTTATACACGATTTTCATGCGCAGTCACTGACGTTTGCTGTCCAGCGCCATCTGTGGGACATCTTTTGAATTTTTTTTTTTTTTTTTTTTTTTTTTTTTTTTTTTTTTTTTTTGTTCTAATAAAACTCCATGTCATTCCAAGCATGTGTGTCAATTTTTACCCCTCTATCCACATTACTCCGTGATTTATTAAGTTTTCAAATTTATACTGACTATTTGATCACCCGGTATATATGACACTTTTGCGATTTTGTGTAACAACTTTTCACGTTATAAAAGTTATATAAATTCATATACTACATATATTTAAAAATAGGTATGTAAAGACATGCGCGTAATCCAGTAGTGCTTTGTATCAATATTTCAAAGCATTGGGTCAAGAAATTTCGGAGATATAAGATTTTGAACATAACTCTAAACATGTTTCTAAGTTAAGAGTTGTAAGACGAGATACACGAAGGGTAGGCAATGACGAAGAGGGGGGGGGGAGGGGAGATACACACGTACCTTTTTAATTGTACTCAAGATTCCAAATACCAACTTTTGCAATTTAGGTTTAAACTAACTTAATAACAGCATTGTTCAAAAATATTTTTATCATTCACCCCCTAATGGCAGATTTTTAGAAAAAGCCTTTTTTTTTTAAATTCTAACCAAGAATCCATATACAAATTTATGTAAGTCTAGCTTCAAAATTAACTTGATAACAGTGCATTTTCAAAAATAATTTCATCCCATATTTCACCCTCTTAGGGACGGAATATCGAAAAAACGCTTCTTACAGCCAAAGGTGTAAGACGAAACCCTCTGCAAATTTCAAGTTTTTATCATCAGTGGTTTTGACTGGGCGATGATGAGTCATTCATTTAATCAGTCAGTCACTCGGAACATTGCCTTGTACATATAGATATTACGCGTTACAAGGTGTTGTGATCTCTCTGGAAGGTGCCCTATGCAGTGTCCCCGGTTATATACTGCGTGTTACGAAGCGGAACCCAGCGGAGTAGCTCACAAAGTCGCACACTAAGTCGGAATATTGTGAAGAGGACCCCTCCCATCGCGCAAAGAATCGTTGGTGATACAGGTAACACAAACGTCACGGATATGGATAAACATATGTAATTTCGTCACCTAAGGCGGCGGCGCAGTTTGCTAATATTGGCAACGGAATGTTCGTTTCATGAGGACAATTAATTTACTCTCAGGAAAAAAGTACATACAAGAACTTTTCAACCAGAGAGCAAGCACAGACTTAATTATCAGTTAAATTGTAAACACAAAAGAATGTTTCCCCTCAGCCTATGTTATTAATTGGTCGGTTAAATTTCACTTACGGTGTAAGCAGCGTAGAGTAACAATCTTGGCAACGATATGTTCAGTTTAAAAGGATAATTGATTTTTTGTGCTGGCAGTGGTTCGTATAAGAACGCATTAACGAAAAAACAGGGTCTGGATTAAATGGTTATTCTATAGTCAACAAAACGATTCATTCAAGATATTCAACCTGATAAGAATCTCTTAGGAATTACCACTGTGTTACAGAGAACAACATTCCCAAGTAACGCTCGGGAACCAGATGCTTTCTAATTACGTTTGCATTTGAAATAGCCGGGCCTCTAACAATATATATCGAATGTGCGCTTCTAAATCCGCGCCGACAAAAGATGGACGTTTACCATCGTAAAATTACTTGGAAATGAAGGTTTAATTTTACTACGTCAGCTGCGGCGTTCGGTGCTAATGTAATATTTCATGATAAACGGAAGATTATTATCCTCGTAGCATGTCTCTCAGTTTTCAAAGAACAGTCAATAGATTTTTGGCAACATCAACCGCTGCCGCAAGTGCAATATTACCAAAATTATTATACAAATAAATCAAAATGAAAAATGACCTATCGATTTTCCCTTATAATTATAAAGGAGGCCAATGAAACTTACATAATTCAAAAGGCGCTTTGCCATAGATGCATTCGAAACGAAAATCATGTGTATACGTAGCCATTAAGATAGCCAGAAGGAAGCAGATGTTTTCATATTTATAGCTCTGACCACGCTTTAAATTCTCCAGCTGCCAAATAAGTGAGTGTCGAAAATTGAAGCGGTACCAACTTCTGCCTTGCGTACCGGTCAGGTTCTATGGTAAAAATGCGACACCAAAATAACAACTTTTCGTGGAAACGCTTTTTAGGTACTTTCATGTTTAATGGTTATTTTCAGTGAGATCGATCAAGATATTAGCAGTGGAAATGAAAACACCTTAGAAACGAATTCTGAAGAAAACCTTGTTTATGGGCGTCGTTATTTCATTTCATCTTATGTAGCAGTAACTTTGTGATAGTTTCCAGCAGATAATACATAATTTGAAGCAATTCCCTAATTTTTAATTTCTTCGTTTTATGTAGGTACAACGAGCGAAAGACGAAACAGGCATAGAGATAGACGGAGGACGAGATGGAAGTTGGAAGGAAAGAAAGGGAGTGATGAACAGAGGCCGGGGATTAGACAGAGATAGGATGAAGAGGCAGATAGTTGGGAAGCAGGAGATAGACATAGCCGATGGGAAATAGATGGAAATAATATAGAAAACAATATCTGTTACTAAGGCGAATTATACATGGTCCAGAGTCGGTAAACTGGTCTGTATGTTTGTGGAGAAAACAAAAATGTAATCTATCTCATGGTTGTAAAATAATGAGTATCTCCGAAACTATATTCTTTATAACTTTCGTTTCACATAGCCACAGTAGCCCAACGAACGATATTGATATGATTGAAGCATTCTCTCGGTGATTCTATTTCACATGAGATACAGTATTTCCTTTTCTATTTGTTTCATGAGAGAGTGAGCCACAGCGAAGCGTGACCGGGTTTAGCTAGTGTGAAATAAAGTTATTCAAATCATATGTGGATTCGTTGCCCTAAAATTTTTTCTTGCCCTACAGGTGGGGTGCCAGATTGTATTAATACTCGTCTCTTGGTGTTATTTAATTTTTTTAATAGTATTTAACGCTTTCATGATTTATTGATATTTTTTGTTCACCGGCTAGCTCTGTTAGGGCTAAATTTAACTATAGGGCTTTGACTGTATGAGTATTTTTAAAACACACTTCTAAATTATTTATTGTGAAAATAAATTCCTATTACTGGATTTATATTTATTGTAGTTATAACATGAAATGCTACGTGGAACGCATCACCATCAATACGTAAATTTCTTTATGATGTTAAGATTTTTGAATCACTGTTCAACTGATACTATACAAAATTATTTGAATTATAGATGCTGTCCATAATTGCAATCTATACAGCACATCGCAAGATCCCCTGACGGAAAAAACTGAGTCACAACGATTTGAGTTATTTTTATACTTCACTGTTAGAAAATTATTAACTGAAATACTATCATCCTTCCTAAATGGCATGAAGTAAAAGTCACAGAATCTCGTAGCACTCCGTGTCTTTACACAATTCCTTAATATAGTACCTCAATTTTTGTAAAACCACCTTCACGTTCACTGCAGTGTCCCAGAAGAGCTGAAATAAAATTATTATATCATTACTAAGCTGATTACCACCCAATCCTGATTTATTAGAGTTACTATTTTTATGTTTGCCACGTAATGGCGGCAGGATGCTGCAAACTAGGTTGACGGCTGCTCGCTGCAACAACTACGAAAGTTTTACTTAAAATCTCTCAAATTGGCTTTAGATATTCCCAAAATTAATTGAAATCGACACACGCATTTTAACATATTTTGTGAACATTTTGTATTTACACACCTTTTTTCACTGATCGAATCCATTAATAGGCCGGACGCAGTGGCCGAGCGGTCTGCGGCGCGCCAGTCACAGTCTACATGGCCGCTATGGTCGGGAGTTCGAATGACCCCACGGGCATGGTTGTTTGTGGCGTCTTTAGTATAAGGTAGTTCATAAGTAGTTTGTAAGTTTAGGGACTGATGACCCCGCAGTTAAGTCCCTTAAGCTTAACAAACATTTGAACAACATTAATATCGAAAAACAATCTAGCGACGCCTGAACTAAAATTATACCTCTCTCTACCACAACGAAATACTAACGAAAAGAAGTAAAACAGTATTTATATACTAGTAATAACAAAGATAATAAAATTTTTACTGTTATTACATTATAGTCGTTGCATAGTTACAATGTAAAAGTCTTTGGTGGCACGTTGCGTTTACACAAGGGGCACATTGAAAACAGTCTTATCTCTGCACATTTTACGTTATATCACTACTTTTTATTGTCACAAACATTAATTAAATCGGGAGATCATTATAACCAACAGATTGAAAAAACTGGTGTAGAGAAATTGGATGCCTTCGTGTTACATCTCCCCCTCCTAACTCCATTAACCACAGACACTGCCGTGGTGGGGTTGCTTGTGTGCCCCAGATAGACATACCACAGTGGAGGAGTGTCTGTGGAGTGTGTAGAGGCCAGACAAACGTGTGGTTTCCGAATAGGGGCAGCAGACCTTTCAGTAGTTGCAGGGGCAACAGTCTGGATGATTGAACAGGCCTTGTAACATCAGCTAACGCAGCTTTCCTACACAGTTATTGCGAACGGCTGAAAGCAAGGGGAAACTATAGTTAATTTTCCCTAGCAGTGGCGGACTAAGGCTGTCGGAGGCCCGTGGCGGTGACAGAACCAAATGAGGTCCCCATTCACTTGCAAATACATGTAGGGGGTAATAGACCTGACATGTGATTAGATTTTCACGCAATTTGGGTGCATAGATCCTGAGTAATCAGTAACCAGAACAATCACCTCTGGCCGTAATAACGGCCTTGATACGCCTGGGCATTGAGTCAAACAGAGCTTGGATGGCGTATACAGGTACAGATGCCCATGCAGCTTCAATACGATTCCAAGGTTCATCAGGAGTAGTGACTGGCGTATTGTGACGGGCCAGTTGATCGGCCACCATTGACCAGACGTTTTCAATTGGTGAGAGATCTGGAGATGCCAGGGCAGTAGTCGAACATTTTCCGTATTCAGAGAGGCTCGTACAGGACCTGCAACATGCGGTCATGCATTATCCTGCTGAAATGTAGGGTTTCGTAGTGATCGAATGAAGGGTAGACCCACGGGTCGTAACACATCTGAAATGTAACGGCCACTGTTCAAAGTGCCGTCGATGCGAACAAGAGGTGACCGAGACGTGTAACCAAAGGCACCCCAATACCATCACGCCGGGTGATACGCCAGTATGGCGATGACGAATACACGCTTCCAATGTGCATTCACGGCGATGTCGCCAAAGACGGATACTACCATCATGATGCTGTAAAAAGAACCTAGGTTCATCCGAAAAGTATGACGTTTTGCCATTCGTGCACCCGGGTTCGTCGTTGCAGACACCACCACAGGCGCTTCTGTCTGTGATACAGCGTCAAGTGTAACCGCAGCCATGGTCTCAGAGCTGATAGACCATGCTGCTTCAAACAAAGTCGAACTGTTCGTGCAGATGGTTGTTGTCTTGCAAACGTCCCCATCTGTTGACTCAGAAATCGAGACGTGGCTGCATGATCCGTTACAGCTATGCGGATAAGATGCCTGTCATCTAGACTGCTAGTGATACGAGGCCGTTGGGATTCAGCACAGCGTTCGGTATTGCCATCCTGAACCCACCGATTCCATATTCTGCTAACAGTCATTGGATCGCGACCAGCAATGTCGCGATACGATAAACCGCAATCGTGATAGGCTACAATCCGACCATTATCAAAGTCGGAAACGTGATGGTACGCATTTCTCCTCCTTACTCGAGGCATCACAACAACATTTCAGCAGGCAACGCCGGTCAACTTCTGTTTGTGTATGAGAAATAGGTTAGGAACTTTCCTCGTATCAGCACGTTGTAGGTGTCGCCACCGGCGCCAACGTAGTGTGAATCGCAGCATCTTCTTCCTGTCGGTTAAATTTCGCGTTTGTAGCACGTCATCTTCATGGTGTAGCAATTTTAATGGCCAGGAGCCAGGAGTATGATGGCATACTCTTCCGAAGGTAAAATAGTCCCTCATTCGGATCTCCAGGCGGGGACCACTCAGGAAATAATGGACAGCTGCATCAAACCAGTCTCCAGACTGAAGAACGCAACAACAAATAAAATATAGTTTTTGCTTATATACAAACAGCTGACAGTAAATTTATTGTGTTGTTGTTTCTAAAGCGTCGTTCACGCTTTTAAGTAAAAGGATTGAAATAAAATTTGCTGTTATACATTTCATGTTATAATACCATCATGAACAAATTAGATCTACCCTTGGATTTACAAAATCTTATTTCTGAAACCTGGTCCCACAATAGTCTGGGCATAATGCACAGATTTTTTTCAAATGGTTTGGGCTCTTCTTTCTCAAAATTTTAATCCAAGTCAGCTCTTCGCTTACGAATAACCCACTGCCTGTATCTATCAAGAACTTATAAAAAAGGGTGAATCAAACCGTTAAAGACACTGTTTATTAAAAGTAAACGATCTCAGTAGGCGTAATAGTAGCCTCCTTAAACTATCATATTTAGAATTACAGTACCTATTCTTTCAGGATCCCGAAGAAAGATTTGCGAATGCATCACTGTTTGTGGTTAGCTATTACAGATGTATGTAGCACATACACTCCCTCCTCTAACCATTTTCTACATCTATGAAGTATGCCGAAGGATGTTTCAGTGTTCTGAGATTGACAGTGTTAAGCGGCCGTTAACTCTAGGTTTTAGTTCACAACTCACACCGCTAGGAGGTGCTCGGGAGCACTGTCGCACGTTTCGGCGAAGCGTTTCCGCTATTATCTTTATAAGGTACTAACTTATACGCCCGTGCTTCGCAACGGTTGTTAAAGAGGGACATGTGTGTATCATGGTTCTTAGTGCTTCAGACCTAGGTCAGCATAAACAGAATCCTTGTTGGACCGCTTTGTCAAACTCAGTTCTCCTAGCCAAGATGTCAAATTTACGTAGTAATCATTGTTGAAAACGATGAATGTTCATATTGTGGCACAGGCATATCAATATCTATGGCCTAAGAGACATTCATTAATGTATGTCTGTGTTTCCACCACGCTTCCACGACAGTGATCAATGTTCCACGAGTATTTTTATCTTTGAGTCTATCTGGATTTTTATCTTTGTTTTATGTCTCTGTTCATAGTCGGTAATGTGTGGTTGACGGAAACATGTGATCTATTAAAAAATTGCGTATTTGATATTCCTCGTTGTTATAAAAGACGGAAGGACCGCATTGTCTGACGATTGAAAGAATAAACATATTTTGACTCGTACCTTAAAGTTCGTTAGTCACAGTGTATATAGCTTTTCCTAAGAGTATTTATTGCATATTTTGCGAATTATTGCTCGTCACACTCACCCACTGCCACGCACCTCGACTAAACTCTCTTACTAACATCATTAGACCAAGGGCTATCTACCACCACAACAACGAGTGGGTGGCAGTATGTGGTCATGGAGAAAAGTCTGTCAGCACGTACACACACAAGCCTTTTATATATAGATATAGATTTGCTAGAAGCTCCGCTCTCTAACTCAATCATTGCCTATCGAGTATTAGTCCTAACGGAAAATATTATAAAAAATCCATTTCAAAATCTACAAAAAAACAATTTATTATGCAGAATGGTTGAAATAATAAGATATAACATGTAGTATGTGTAACATTCTAAAACGAACATTTAAATAATCTTTTAAGAGAATATAAAACATTGCTAATCGGCACATATTATGTTGCAGTGATTGCAAAGAGATCAAAAGAATATCGATATGTGCAGCAGACGACACTCCAAAGAACACTTTGCTATTTTTCACCTTTTGTGCTTAGGAGAAAGCTAATGCAACATAATTCCACGAGTTGCGGAATGTTTACTTTTACGTGACCTGAAATGCAAAAACATGCTTAGCGAGGTAGACGAGTACATCAATCAAATATTATATTTCGATTTTTTTACAATCTCATTGAGTTTAAGAATTCTAACTCTCTTTGCTGATCCATACGGAAATCAGTTCTTGCTGCACCAAAAAACAGTGAATAAAATTGCAAAAATCATATGCGACAGTGCTTATAGTGATATACAGATTTTAGAAGATTGTTCATGTCATCACAACCGAAGTAAAAGTATTTTCTGGTTAAAAACACGCAAGGTGAACAATATTATTTCGATGTCTTTTTTCTTCTTTTTTGTCGGTATAGCACTCTTCTCTCCTTCAAACGACCGCATCCCAAAAGCCAAGGTACAAAGACTGCAGTACGCATCCGCATTCCTCCCCGCCAACTGCGCTTGCAGCCGTCGTCTTCGCTTTTCGCGGTGTCAGTCACTTGCAGAATGAAACAAGTCTATAGGCAGCACCCGCACTTCATACTGCACATATGCATAGCCTTCTGTTGCCAGACAACTAAGTATTTGTGTCAACCAAGACGAAAATGAATGTCATTGGTGCTCAGTCGCTCTTTCCTCAAAGGACAGTCCTGTTCTTGCTTCCTCCTTTTTGTGCGTAGATACAACGTGAGACTCTACTCCTCCGTTTACAATTTACCTGTGTTTCGTACTGTGGGGTAGAGGGGGCAATGACACCATTTAAGGGAAAAAAGGGAAACCGATTTTTATCATATTAAAAGTGTATCTTATTCTTATAGAATAATACTACAGCCCAGTGGCGAATATAGCATTATTATTAGTATTTTTTTTGGAGATGGGAATTTTAACGTAAAGATAATAAGTTAAGTAATGTAAAGTAGACACCCCATGATATGTTGGATCAGTTTAGCTGCTCTTGAGGTGAAGCTCCTTTCACTTTACCGAGATCAAGCTTTTTTATATTGTTGACATTAAATCATTAAAATATAGATGTTTAAAAAAACAAATGATTAAAAGATCTCAGTTGTTATTGCCTCGCTATGACGGTCGTCTGCGGCTCGCTTTGTTTCCTCTCCGATTTATACGAGGTCTGGAACTTAAATGCGGCAACTATTTGATACCGTACCGCACATTGTCGCGGTAGTCGGCTTTCTTTGATCTATGAGAGAGTGTCACAGGGATGCAAAGAAACTGAACTTGAAGACTCGTGAGGATAGACATAAACTACTTCAAGGAACCTACTTACAACGGTTCAAGAACAGGCTTTACGATGACTCCTGAAATATACCACAACACGGTAGGCTATGTATTATTCCGGTAGAGATCGCGAGGATAAGATTATATTAATTACATCACGCACAGCGCCATTTAAACAGATTTTTTTTCCAGCTCCATACGTCAACACAACAGACATTCATAATAACTGCTACTGTGAGGCGAACCGTTTGCTACACACTTCACAGTGATTAAAAATGTTTTGCAAAATATAAATATGGATGCAGAACGCACGATAATTGACCTGTCGCTTAATTGCTTGTTTTGCAGTGTTTCATGATACATTATTACAAATTAAAGTCCATCTCACTTAAAAATAAGATATGCTTAGTGCATTATTATGAATACAGTCCACCTCACCTCAAAATGCTGTAATGAATTAATATATAGTGAAGATATGTTTGAAACATTCAATAACTCTATTTAACATCCGTATATATCAGTTTCGCAGAAGATGAAAGTGATTGATAATCGATGCTATGCATGAGAACATCCCTTGAGTAAGTTTGGTACACTGATTCTAGAACAGTTTTATTTCATAATTAGTTCTGAAATTAATAAACATGGTAGTTAAATAAACTGTGTTTAAATTTGGTATCCACTATATCTACCAAGTGTCTCTATTACATTTATAATATGGCCATATTCTGACTGGCCTCATTGATCAGTGTATGGGTTCAGTTCGTGGCTGGACTCAAATGTTTCTATGAAGAACGAGGTTCCTTAGAATGTCCAGTCTAGTTGTGAACGTGAGAGTGCCACAGTTTGTGTCACTTGTTACTCAGTACTCAGCTTACTCCCTGAATTTCAAGATTATTATTGTCGAGTCGCACGACATAATTACCATAGCACAATAAAGGTAACTGATTAAAATTGCGATAATCGGCATTTTTACTAATAAAAAGATGGCTATATTTTGGCATTTTATTGATAAAAAGATGGCGATATTGCGGCTAATTTTTGTTTAAAATTTGGTGAGAGAGCAATGGAAAGACCTGGCAACCATGGAAACGAAGTGAATTGATGGAGATCCAACGTAGCGAGGCAATAATAATTTCAAACATTAGTCAAGTGTGTGTCGTCTTTACCTACTTATCCAAATTAAAAGAGTGAAAACGCGATTTGGTTATTGTGTTTCGAGTGATTTTAGCTATACATTTTTATTCGTTCTATCGAGTATGTAGATGTTGCCAAGGCCCCTATTTTTTTATTTTGTTTACTTGTATGTGTGTTTTACCAACTATAATTCAAAAGACTGTTTTGACATATTTGAACTAACAGTACTTAATTGCAGAAGTTTTTGTCTCGAATATAACTTCAGCTCAGACGAGGCTAAGATATACAAAATTTTAACATGATCTCTTAAAACTACTTTGAGGAATTCCTTGCGGAGAAATCAGCTTAAATTTGTACAATTACCTGAAGATAAATAACATGTTTCGAACGATGAATATTGATAAAAAAAATAAAGTTTGTTTTTGAATTGGAGCAAAATGGAAACGACCTGATTTAGTGAGTACTTTGATATAGTCCCATGTGCTCACGGTATAAAAATCTTTTTTAAATCTGTCATACTTCACACTTCATTCAAAACCAGCTGGACGATCAGAAACAGGAATCTGTCAGATCAACTTAAAAGATTGCTACCACCGTTTCTGTGACGAAATGGACAGTGAAGGGAACGGAAATGAACAGGAGCGGAGACAGACAGAGTGAATTGGCCTTTATTCCGAACTTGGTGTAATTGTCCACATTCGCGCAGGAGGCAGAATCAACGAGAACTTCACACTACTGACACCCCACTTCCCTTACTAACACAGGCACTGATTGATTGATTGATTTTCTCAGGGAAGTCAAAACAGTCTTGGTTCAACCCGCCACTGCCCGCAACGAAACTAAGTTTATTGTGCGATATCGCTCCATGTATATCTAGTAAAGCCAACCAATGCCCTTGAACAGTGCAAGGAGACCCTTTACCAGTTCTTTATTGGACACAATTTCTTCGGGTCTGGTTGTCCCAAATGTTCTGTGCCTTTTACTCTCCAATGCAATGCATTCGAAGATTAGATGTGATGCAGTTTCGTCACCGTCATCACAGATCCTATGTTTAGGGTCCTCTTCTGTTATTCCCATTGTATGTAGGTGTATTTTGAAATTCCCATGGCCTGTCAGCAATCCAACCATGAGTCTAATCTCTCTCCTGTTCAGGCCCAGGATTGCAGAGCTTCTTTTAAAACATGGCTTTGGTATCATTACCTTGCCAAGTTTTTTGTTGATAGACTTTGGTCCAATATTATACGTGCTGTCTTCTGAGCCAGTTACGTAGCTCCAATTTGATCATTGCCTTGGTGATTGTCAGGACAGGTTCCGGTCCAATAAATGGAGTCTCTGCCCTCATCTTGGCTAATCTGTCGGCATGTTCGTTGCCACTGATCCCCGAGTGGTCAGGGACCCACAATAGGTTTACCCTATTGCTTTCCCCTAGCTCCACCAGAACCCTGTGACATTCTGCAACAGTTTTAGATCTTGTTGCAGGAGCTACCAGTGATCTCATGGCTGCCTGGCTGTCTGAATAGATATAGATGCTACGATCTTTGTAGCACTTAGGCAATTCTCCTCCACACACGCTCTGATGGCAGTGATTTCCGTCTGGAATACTGAGGCCAGTTTCCCTAGAGATATGACACCCTCCAGTCTTGGCTGCATCCCGTATACCCCGGCCTCAACGCCTTGGTCTGATTTCGACCCGTCAGTGAACCAGACAATATCCCCCGTACGGTGTCGATCTATTTTCTCCCACTGCTCCCTACTTCCAATTGTTATATTGAAAGGCTTGTTGAAGCAGTATGTGGTTATAATATAGTCGTCTGGAATTTCCCCAACCTTTCCTATATTTACCTCACTCTGGATATCCCAAAGGGTTCCAGTTTTTGCCAGTTTTAAGTCTGCATGCACCAGCCGCTGCCTCCATCTTGACCCAAAGGTGTAATGGGGGCATATCCAACATGGTTTCCATCCCATCAGTTGGTGTGCTGCTAATTCCGCCTGTTATGGCTAAGCAGGCTAATCTCTGCACCTTACCAAGCTCCTTAGCAGCAACCTGCTGTTCTACCTTCTTTCACCACACGACCGCCACATAGGTGATCCTGGGTCTAATCACCGTGGTGTATATCCAGTACATACCCTTGGGCCTCAGGCCCCAAAACACAGGGACTGTCTTCAGTGGCGATGCCTTCACTCATGATCCATTAAAATAAATCAGATACCGTACTTATTGTTTTTTGTTTACATATGCCTATTTGGGGGGGGGGGAGGGCATGCCCCCTGGCCCCCTGCTTATATACGGTCTTTCTATAGCTTAAGCAACTACGGTCTTTCTATAGCTTCAGCAACTAACTCTAGTTTATCATGTTTCTTCTGCCATGTATCTTTTTAAGTTTTACAGTTAAAATGTATTGTGAAATTATACACAATTGTGTCGTTACCCGTGCCTGTGGGGTAATGAAGCCATGTCCCTGGGTAATGACGCTATACAATTGACTGTCAAGCCAAAATGTGCATATTGAAACGGTATTAGTAATAAGTAATTCAGCTATTGTAAGTTACATATATCATTCTCTTTTATGGGACAGTGCTTTCGATGACTGAGAATTGTTTAAGTTAATTGACAATTATTAGAAATATGGTTTTCTGCACTATCAGAACAACAAAATTCCGAATTTTCACATTTCGAAAAATATATTAATCTGTACCACAATTTAATTTTGTCCAAATTTTCTACAAATAAGGCGTATTTGAAGGTTGGTATAAAAATGTTAAAGGTGGGATCATCCTCATTATCAAGATTCACATCTTCGTTTAGATCGTCAGAATCAGATGATGAAGATTAATTAGGAATCTGCTTGGCTTTTTTCTTTAGGCTGCCTTGTCTCTCTTTTTTCCCCCTTCGTCTGTTATTCTACAACAACTCTCATTGTTTTTTTTTATTTCAGTTTCCTCGGCGAGTGATTTGATTAAGAGTTCCTGTTAAGTATCATCGAATGTCATATACAATCCGAGTTAGTTTCCGCTTGTTGTTTTTAATTGTTGGGAATTACGTTCAGACGTATTCTTTACATCCTGGTGTAGCCGTTGCGACTTTCGTTACTCATCAGAGTTCGAGATTATTAGAATTAATAAACCTGACTAACTTCTGCTCCCCAATTAACTCTTTCAGTCCCACATTATAAATTCAGCTTTTGAAAAATTAAAATTCAATGTTTTAAAAGTTTTGATGGAACTATTGTTTCTTTATGTCACTTATTTCATGCACAACACAGACGTTTGTATCGAGGTATTTTATTACTTGGACGTTATTTTCTTGATGGTTAACACTGCCAGATTAATAATGCTAGCATAATCTTCGCTACAGCACCAAAGACAAGACAATTCACTGCTGAAATAAAGTAACATGAACCACACTCACGCTCACACTCACAGCCACGTACAGAGGGCAATGCAACACAGCCTCCAAGACAGGTAAATTAATGTCTCAGAAGTGTCTGTACGCCGTAACAAGCGGCAACATGTTGTACTAGAAGCATGTTGTTTATCAACAACAATGCGACTTTAAAGACTGATACACAAAATACGGTATAAATCAGCTTTTAATAGGTCGTTGTCGAGGAATGAAAGGGTTAAAAATAGGCTCACCTGAGAATTTTCTGCTGCTATGATCGTTGCCAACATCAAACCTCGTCTCTTCTAGCAGGTGTTTCTGTTTGTTATTTGATGCATAAAAATGATAGCAACAAGGGAAGTCGAACAGTTCAGTTAAAATAAATGGTAATTATATTCTGAAATTAACACATTGATAGGCGAGGTAGTCTGTAACACTATTAGCGTTTTTTCAAACTTTTGAACCCGCGACCACCTTTCATGTAAAACTGTCCGGCGACCCTCTACCCCCAGGCCCGTAATAAAAATATTTCATTGATTCCAAACGCAAAGTATTTAATTTTCTTGCATTCTAAGATCTGCGCAGCTATTTACTTCTGTGAAACAAGTCAAAACTGAAAGAAAAACTTCATAAATATAAGTATTTGTTGTATGTTTTGTTAATAATAATATGTAGATAGGGATCAACTCACTGTAAAGACGGAAGTTGAGCCGCCGACAGAAAAAAAAGGACACACAAACACACAATTGCAAATTTTCTGCCGCGGCTTCCTCAGACAGAGAACACTCATCCACACAATCACTCATACTCCAGTCAATGAGTGCTCAGAAGAGGGGTGTAGAGTGCATGAAATATGCGAGAATTTATGACTTCAGGGCTTAAGTCCCCGCCCCTGGGGGGTGAGCTAAAGCGGAGAGGGGGGTGTGAGAAAATACCATGTTTTGGTTTTTCGCTTATATCTCGAAGACGGTCCGCTTTAGGAAAAAACGTTCAAAATAAAAATGAAAGATAATTGAATTTTCTATAAAATTGTTTCTATACATAAACGTCGAATTCCCAACAGTTTTCGAGATATACCATTTCGGAAAAAATCATTTTTACCTTACTAATTTTGTCAAACATTTACTTATAGTGACTCATTCGATCGTTTCTCAGAAAATTTGTCGAAAAGAATCTTGTAGAGCATTAAATTTCCTTCAAATTGATATCCCTCTTTGCTACCTTATCTTAAGCCAATCAGAAGTTACATCATTTATATGATGTGCGCTAAGTTTCGACGTCCTCCTAGAAATGAGAGTTTTGAGGGACTGTGACGTTTTTATCTTATGGAACGTGTTAGCATGGTAAATAACAATACTTTAACACTCTTAATAATGTAATTGCAAATGATACAGAACACCTTTTTATAAGTGTAGATTTTATGATATTATGAATCATACAATGAAAGTATTAACAAGTACTGATAGTGATTCAAAATGGAAAAAAGTGCGTTCAACGCATTTCTTGTTTTCTGAGGCGGAGGAGTCGAAGCTCATTAATTGTCGCGTACAGTAGACATGCCGTCAAGGTCGCCGGTACCTAACGCCCCACGACGAACATGGAAGGCCTGTCACTGGCCTTTTGCAAGACACCGGACTGTGGTGTGAAATGGAGTGTTCTCACTCACTTCCTGCTTCAGTACAAACGTAGAGAAAGTTTGTGTGTCGGTATTGTGTGTCGGCTTTTCGTGATATTTTTTTATTTATTTATGAAAATGTTGACTGTGTACTGCGCACAATGGCTACTTGGTGTTTTGTATGTGATGGAGCAATAGTTGGATCAGATGTTGGTGTTTCCACAGTGACAAAAAAAGGAATACTGTCACTCATCAAAGTAAGTAGAGGAAGGGGAGATATCAAGGGCTCATCTTTAGAAGGTTTGGACATCCTTCTCATTAATACTGAATGTCGAAAGAATTGCACCAGGCCACAATCCATCAAGATTCATTTAAAGAGACAGGCACTCTGTTCCTCCTCTGAAGCACCTCAGCTTGCAACTTTGAGATAAAAAAAAAGCGAAATTCGATTTCAAAACAAAATTTTTCTTTTGTGCCGAAAGTGTTGACGGCGAGCAAAAGAAGCCCAAGGAGAGACGCAGGAAGATATTTTCAGTTACTAATATCGCAAAAGCACGCAAAAGAACTGACATACAAGTGACAGGTATGGATGCTCCTCGAGCTAGGCATGATCAGTGGGGAGAGGAAGTGATGAGGCGTCTTTCCACCTCAAATGATTTAGGCTGTGTATCTTGATGAATGTCGGTTGGACTTTGTAAGGCCGTTTTACCAGAAACTCTCAACATCCACGTCTGAAGACTCCGTCTCAAACATAGGGGAAGAAAAAATGTTCAAATGTTTGTTAAGCTTATGGGACTTAACTACGGGGTCATCAGTCCCTAAACTTACAAACTACTTATGAACTACTTACGAACTAGGACGGCACAAATATCCATGCCCGAGGGGGGATTCGAATCCCCGACCGTAGTGGCCGTGCTGACCGTGACTGGAGCGCCTCAGTCACCTCGGCCACCGCGGCCGGCATAGGGGAAGAGGTTAGTGTCTTACTGGAGGATAATAGTGAGTGTCAGTTGACTGTAAACGAAATTATGGGTGATATTACTGAGAGGAAACCTGAGTGGAGAACTATCAGAACAGAACTGTTGAAGAGGTATGGGGATCGCAGATCCCAACAGATTTAAGGTTCGAATAATTTGTTTCTGGGACACTGGGTACAATCTGATAACCAACGCCAGGTATGATAACAAGGATAAGGATGAGAAAGAAGAACGACTCAGGATTGTCGAGAAAACTGCTGAGATATTCAAAGTGAAGTGAACAATTATAATAGATACCCGCCAAGAGAAACCTTGAAGGATGCAGATTCTGTCTCACAATCCCTCCAAACCTTTCTTCAGAAGGCTACGTTGAAAAAAAAGTAAGAAAAATGAAGAATCGAGGAGGAAGTGCGTTGCTACTTGACATGCCATAACATAAGTTGTCAGGCCATGAACCTTCTTATCACCAATAGTGAAAGGTGTGATTCATAATATTATAATAAAAGCTATAATTATGAAAAGGTTTTCTGTTTCAATTGCAATTACCTTCTTGTCATTGTTAAAGTGTCGTTATTTACTATGCTAGCACGTTTCATAAGATAAATACGTCAGAGCCACTCAATCATTTCTTGAAGGACATCGGAACTGAGCACACATCTTATAAATGACGTAATGTCTGATTGGCTTAAGATAAGGTAGCAAACGTGCATATAAAATTGAAGGAGATTTAATGCTCTACAACGTTCTTTCTGACAAATTTTCTGAGAAACGATCGAGTGAGTCACTAGAAGTAAAAAAAGTGAGTTAAAAATAATTTTTCCGAAATTGTCGATTTCTAATAACGCATATCTCTACAACCGTTAGGAATTCGACGTTTATGTGTAGAAACAATTTTATAACAAGTTCAATTATCTCTCATTTATATTTTGAACGTTTTCTTCCTAAAGCGGGCCGTTTTCGAGATATAATAAAAAAACCAAAAAATGGTATCATTTCACCCCACCTCCCCCACCTGCTTTAGCTCACCCCTCAGCTTTTAGCATGTTCACCTCCTAACTATCCCTCACAAAGCCCTGAAGTCAAAAATTCTCGCATATTCCATGCACTCTACAAAGCATTTAATGACTGGACTATCAGGCACACTCGTCGACACACGTCAGCTATCTCTGGCCGCCCAACACAGTCTCACGGCAATCGGAAGGGACAGGAGGGTGGAGGGGGAAGGAGCAGAGGAGGGGGGGTAAGTGAAGAGGGTGGGGCTACAATAACCAGAGGCGATGTCAGGAGAAAAATGAGATGCAGTATGAAAAGAGGGTGTAAACAGAAAGCACACATATTAAAAAACAGGAAGCACATAGTAGGGAAAGGGACATGAATCGGAAGGAAATGTAGGATGTGATGGGGAGGGGGACTTTGGGGTATGGAATGTAGGATGTTAGGTAATCTGAGTTTGAGACCAGGATGGTTGCGGGACCTTAGGATGTGCAATACAGGGTGTTTCACTAAGTGTGTTTGCCTCTGTAACTTATAAAATAATAGGTGACGGGAAATTTTAATGCGGTAGGTCAATACAAGAAATGTTACACTTTCTGCGGAGCTATGAACATAGTTTATTGTATCATTTTCCAAAGAGTTACAGCAAAAATATATAATTTTTTAAATGGCACAATAGTTTTTTCTATCGTGCATTGGATTCTTTGAAACCAGCTGCGCCCAAATCAATTTAAATTACATTCCTATCACTGTTAGTTTGGGAGCTACAACCCTCCAAAGTTTCAGGGGCAGATACCACACGCTGTACATAATACAGCTGTGTGGTGGGTGATGGATGTTATGGCGGTGGGAAGTTGATCCTTTCGACGGCGCATTGCATTATACATTGAGGAACATGGACACACATTTGAACATCTCATATAAATCAATTTCCCACCGCCATAACATCCATAACCCACGACACAACCATGTATTATGTACAGCGTGTGGTATCTGCCCCTGAAACTTTGAAGGGTTGTAGCTCCCAAACTAACAGTGATAGGAATGTAGTTTAAATTGATTTGGACGCAGCTGGTTTCAAAGAATCCAATACACGATAGAAAAAACTATTATTCAATTTAAAAATTATATCTTTGTGCTGTAACTCTTTGGAAAATGATACAATAAACTATGTTCATAGCTCCGCAGAAAGTGTAACATTTCTTGTGTTGACCTACCGCATTAAAATTTCCCGTCACCTATTATTTTATAAATTACAGAGGCAAACACACTTAGTGAAACACCCTGTGTATCGGACGTTCGACTCTTGCTGCGCTAGCAGTGACGTGAAACTAAGATGTTGGAACAGCTGATTTGTGTAGCTAATACCGACGTTGATTCTTGACGTGATAATTCCATGAAATTTATTAGCCAATAAAAATAGCAACCTGATCGTGAATCGGAAAAGTACATGAGATACAGTCACTACAGGATGTTACAGTTTGTCTAAGGGAATGTAAATTGACCGCATTCACTTAATAAACCACTTATATTCGTTGTCAATGAATACAGACATTTCAGTCAAAGCTATGTACTTAGAACAAACTATAGGTATAGAACAAGCAAATGTTATAATTTTTACGAATCTGTCACGATTTTAAAGTATGTGGTTAGACAGAAACGTAAGAGTACAACTTGTGAACTCACTAGTGTAGCTGTACTTTTAGGTTCCTGCCTAACAACGTAATGCAATATCATATTCGTAAAAATCATATCATTCACTTATTCAAAGCTGTACTCCTAGGCTCCTGTCTAACCACATCTTTAAAAATCATGACATATTCGTAAAAATATCATAACATTCGCTTGTTCGATACCTATTATTTCTATATGAAACGCCGTCCGATATGTATCGATTGCACTGACGTTTGATTCGATGTACACGGTTCCTAGGAAATTGCCAACAATTCAATGTAAAGAGTAAGGCCTTTTGAAACAGGTTGGAGACACGAAATCGTAGCTAAATAACTAAAGATTACGTTAATACGATTATTTAAAAGGGCAGACAGCCTTTAGTGGCTTTTACTTTAGTAATATAGGTTCTCGATATTAAGATTCAGAGCTGTAATAAAAGATCCAGAATCACTGCTTACAGTTTATTATTTATCGATACAGCCGTCTCAGCATTTTGCTATTATCAAAATGTAAGAATTAAATTAATCAATTTACATCCCATTACGAGTTAAATTTGAGGAAATTACATATAAAATGTTGTTATAAATTTTTTCTTATACTTACGTCTACGATGTTTTGACGTTTGTTATTAACATCTGACGTCACTGTTGTAGTAACTGCTGGGAATTATACACATGTTTCGCAATTTTATGCGTTTCTTGCTGCCAGGTTTTCTGCAGCTTGTTCCGTTATGATGTTAAATTACAGAAACTTTTCATATTTGGCATAACTCTCAACAGTTCTACCGAAGATGTTTTATGTACACAGGGTAATTGACTCTGCTATCAGAGTCGTTTAATGTTGATAATTCCGCCAAATATAAAGGTTTTGATAACTTAACATCATAACGGAACAAGCTGCAGAAAATCTAGCCGTAAGAAACGTATACAGTTTGCGAAATACGTGAATATTCACAGCAGTTGTTACAACAGTGACGCCAGATGTTAGCAACGAACATGAAAACATCATAGACGTAAGTTATAAGAAAAATTTTATATAAACATTTTTAAATGTATTTTCGTCTTATTGAACTCTTAACGGAATGTAAATTGAAAAATGCATAGCCCCGGCGGAGTGGCCGAGCTCATTGAGGCGCTATGCTCCAATGCACGAGGCCGTTCCCTGTCGGGGGTTCGAATCCCCCATCGAGCATGGATGTTTGTGCTGTCTTTAGTATAAGCTAGTTCATAAGTAGTTTGTCAGTTTACGGACTGATGAGCCCTCAGTGAAGTCCCATAAACTTAACGCATATTTGATTTTTTGAAAAACGCATACTGTCAACCTTCAGCTGTTTATTATATTTATGCTTATGTTGTTGATGTAATTGTATTACGGTACTTGAGCGATTGGATGCTGTATCCACACAAATATAATTCCATGGATCCTGTGCTACATAACTGTACACTTCCTTTCATTCTTATGCCATACCGCTTGTGTTACGTAGTCCAAGGTCTACCTGCCTATTTCATGCACTGTTCTTTTAGACCTGACCATAATGTATTACTTTTGGATCATTTAAAGATGTAATTAATTTGCTTATGTTTTTGACATATTCGTATTATGGTACTTACTGTGAGTGGATGCTGTATCCACATATCTATATATAAACATGTTTTGTTGGTTTGTATGTGTTTGAAAATCTCAAAAATTTCTCCACCGATTGAGCTCCAAATTTGTCACGACGTTGCACTGTAACACAGGAAGCTTTTTAGATACCAATTCATCAATTTATTTAATATATTACACATAACGTATATAATGACATATTGGCGATT
Organism: Locusta migratoria; assembly: GCA_026315105.1. Classification (NCBI taxonomy): domain Eukaryota; kingdom Metazoa; phylum Arthropoda; class Insecta; order Orthoptera; family Acrididae; genus Locusta; species Locusta migratoria. The sequence goes on from CM048751.1 coordinate 196,522,948, forward strand.
TTTCGTAACAACTTTTCCACATTGTAAAATTTATATAAACTCATATATGACATATATTTTAAAAAATAGGTATGTAAAAATATGCGCGTATTCCAGTAGTAGGTTATATCAATATTTCAAACCGTTCGGTCAAGAAATGTCGGAGATATAAGATTTTGAACATAACACGAAATATGGTTCTAAGTTAGAGTTCCAAGACGAGATACAGGAAGAGTAGGCAATGACGAAGAGGGGAGGGAGGATACACACGTACTTTTTTAATGGAATCCGAGGCTCCATGTACCAATTTTTATAGTTCAGGCTTCAAAACTGGCTTAAAAGCAACATTTTTCAAAAATCTTTTCATCCCGTATTTCACCCCCTTAATAGCCCGGATACGCCTTTTTTTTAAATTCTAACCTAGAATCCATATACCAATTTATGTAAAGGTAAAGGTAAAGCAGTCAAAAATCCGAAGATTGGTTTGAACACCACAGTGCTATACTAGGCATGGTCCTGTTTGGAGGTGGTATGCCGTTGCCTTCCTCCGACCTTCGGACTGACTTACCCAGCTAGTTATAGGGGGACCTACAGTTTAACGTGGGTTCCGAACCAGATCTTCAAAATTGACTCGATAACAGCGTATTTTCAAAACGGTTTTCATTCCTTGTTTCACCCCCTTAGGGACGGAATATCCAAAAATCGCTTCTTAAACGACGCCGAAGGTGTAATATGAAACCTTCTGCAAATTTCAAGTTTTTATCATCAGTGGTTTTGGCTGGGCGATGATGAGTAATTCATTAAATCAGTCAGTCACTCGGAACATTGCCTTTTATATAGGCTATATATATGTGATCTCTCTCGAAGGTGGTCTATGCAGTGTCCCCTGTTATATACTATTACAAAGTGGAGCACGGAGGGGTCGCTTTCAAACCCGCTTACTAAGTTGGAAGAATGGGAGGACGACCCTGCTATTCAACGAATTGATGCACGATGGACATCGATTCCTTGAGTGCCAAATAACAGCCCCCACAGTGCAAAGGATCCTTGGTGATACCGGATAATACAATCGTAATGTACAGTGCATACTAACGAAACAATTGGGTATTTTGACATTTGTCTGCACGAATTATTTCAATTTACATTTAAATAGAAATACTGAAATGAGCTCTAACATGGAAATTAAGCGTTTCCGGACACATGTCCACATAACATATTTTCTTTCTTTGTGTGTAAGGAATGTTTCCTGAAAGTTTGGCCGTACCTTTTTGTAACACCCTGTATATATATATATATATATATATATATATATATATAAATGAATGTTTGTCTGTATGTCCTCTATGTGTTCATAAACCATTCATTAGATTTATGCGTCAATTATTGGAAAATGAGAGTAGTTAGGGACCTCCAACAAAGTTACCATTTAATTTCGGACGTTTATGAAGCGTCTTGTAACTGTTCACCCGCCCCCCCCCCCCTCTTCACCCGCAAAATGATGAAACGAAAAGAAGTCTACCGCTCACAACAGTTTCGCTTAGATGCCATTAAAACTGTCGCATCAGGTATGACCTTTTATCAAATAAAGTTAGCATTGCAGATTTGCATGTTACTATTTATTTTCGTCTGCAATTCTCCCTTAATTCTCTTGAATCCGAAATTAAGCAATCTGTTTTCTTAATTTCTATCTATATAAAAGCGAAATGACAGTCACTGACTGACTGAACACGAAATCTCGAAACCTACTTCACCTAAAAATCAGAAATATGGAAGGAATCTAGCGTATAGGTAAAAAGCGTCAGCTAAGAAAGTATTTTGTGATAGGTGCATGGCGGAGCATACTTCCCCAACTCACGAAATCTACTGTTTTATTCCGATCTTCACGAAATTTCACACGCTTGACCTCCAAAGCAAGAGGATGGTCACCGTCTACCTAAAGTTTCATACGGTGCGTGGGGAAGGGTACTTCGCAACATAAAAAATGGATCCCTAAATCCCTTGGTCGCACCATAACTTAAGAACGGGTCGACCGATTTTACAGATCCTTTTTTTGTTGTTTTCGTTATTCTCAGAACTAGGGTGGTATGAAATAAAACTGGAACATTTCTATTGCATAGAAATCTATAGCTTTGTTCCGATATTGATGAAATTTTAGCACAATCTTTTGTGTCCCAGCCTCGTCGCCGCTTTTGTGTCTCGTTTCCGTCGTAGGTGTCGGTGGTCGAGTAGAAAAGTACCGACACAGGAATAAAGGTTGCACGCTTGTGCAGGTACGAAGGTAAGCAGCCAGTGGGACAGCAGAAACTAGAAACACTAGAGTAAATTAGAACGAGATATATATTGCACAGAATTTATACAATACTTAACTTTTACATAGCTCAGTACTGCAGAAGGCTGATACATAGTTGAACTAGAGGCCTGCCTAGTGCCTGTCCGATAGCCAAGTCTTCACTGGTGCCTATCTGATTCCTAAGGTCCTAACTGGTTCCTATCTCAGTCCCAAGTGAACGATGTCGTGCAGTGGTGGCCACGAGCGCAGTTGTAGCAGAGGGCGCTCATGGCTGACGTCGTAAGAACGCCGCGCCGTGCGTGCATGGCGGCGCGCGGCGAAAGTAGGTGGCGCGCACTTGAGACTTGTGCGACAGCACACCCCTCCCCCCCAAACCGCCGCGCCGTCGTGGTGTAGGCCTGAGGGCCACGGCGACGGCACTGGGAGGAGGGCCTGGGCGGGGGCGTTACTGGTGGGACGGGCGTCGTAGCTGAGGCTGGGATCGAGACGCCGTCCGCGCCCCGGTATACACCTTGCGATCCGCCGGGAAACCCGCCAAAACCAGCGGAAGGGCGCCCTCCTCCGCCCAGAGGGAGCAGGTCATCTTCTTCTGAGGTGCGTGGCCCAGGCGGCGGGGGCACGCACGGTCCCGGAGTTCCTCTCGGTGACGCTGTCATCTGCGGCGGCGACAGCGGCGGAGTCGCGTCAATCTCCATTGGGACGATCTCGTAGTCCGGGGACGCTGGACCCGTCGACGAACGATGTGGCTGTGCTCCCTGGTGGTGAACTGGGTCTGGAATCAAGAAACCGGAGACAGGATCGCGCGGCCTGTGCAAGCGCAATTGGTTTGCGTGGCGCCGCAGCTCCGACGCTGTGGAAGAACGTACAACATACATATTACGACCGAGCACGCGCTGAATGGTGCCTGGCAACCATGTCTTCTTCATACCAGCAAACAGCACCGGCGTAGAAACCTGAAAACGCGTAGCGCTATACGAACCGACTCGGTGCGTGGGAGGCTGCAGCAGGTGAAGGAGAGTGCGGTGACGGCGGCCGTGTAGCAGCGCGGCAGGAGACGGGCCGTCACGTGGCATGCACCGATACGTAGACAGGAAAATTTGAAGAGCTGCTGCCTGGAGTGCTGACCTTTCATCTTTTCCATGTGAGACTTGAATGTTCGAACGAAACGTTCTGCTTCACCATTGGACTGAGGGTGAAAAGGTGCGGTGGTGACATGCTGAATGCCATTCACACGACAAAACTGTTGAAATTCCGCACTAACAAACTGAGGTCCATTGTCACTGACGATAGTTTCCGGCAAACATTCGATGCAAAACACTGATGTTAAGGCACTGATTGTACTAGACGCCGTCGTTGAGTTCATGGCAATCACAAAAGGAAACTTGCTGAAAGAGTCTACAACAATTAACCAGCGCGTATTCCAGAAAGGTCCGGCAAAGTCAATGTGTAAACGTTGCCATGGTCCCTTGGGGCGTGGCCAGTCTGAGAAACGTTGCGGAGGAGCCGCCTGATGCTCCGCACAAACTGTACACTGTGACGTCATGCTCGCTCTGGGCGTCCATACCAACCCAAGTACAATGACGTCTGGCCAATTGCGTGGTCCTAACAATACCCCAATGTCCTTGATGCAGGAGGCGTAACACTTCTCGTTGCAGGGAACGAGGAACAATCACTCTTGTTTGGTCGTTGTCGGTATGTAATAACAGAACACCTTGACTTAAAGATAATGCATGGCGTTGTGCAAAATAACGTCGAACCAGAGGCCGCTCAATGTCTTTGGCTCTGGCAGGCCAACCAAAGCGAACAAAACGTGCTACCACACTTAGGTCTGCATCCGCAGCTGTTTCCTGTGCAACCCGACGAGAGTTCAAAGGGAAATCTGCGACAGCGGAACCATCTCTGGAGTCTATCTGACAACATGCCATTTCCGAAGAATCAAACGACACATCCTGGCCAACCGGAAGTCGGGAAAGTGTGTCCGCGTTGGCATGTTTAGTGGTAGGTCGATACAAAATCTCATACTGATAATTAAACAATATCAAGGACCATCTCTGAAGGTTTTGTGCCGTTCGTGGCGGAATTGGCTTTGTGGGTGAGAACAACGACATGAGAGGCTTGTGGTCTGTCAACAAATAGAAATTTCTGCCATAGAGATAATGATGAAACTTTGTGACGCCGTAAATGACTGCTAAGGCCTCCTTTTCTATCTGACTGTAATTCTGTTGAGTCGGCGTCAGTAGCTTGGATGCAAAGGCAATAGGACGATCGTGACATACAATACGATGCGACAAGACTGCACCTAGACCGTACGACGAGGCATCAACTGCTAACACTACAGGCTTCTGTGGGTCAAAAGGAATCAAACATGCATCACTGAGTAGTGCAGACTTTAGTTTGTCAAAGGCAACCTGACAATCTCTAGACCATACAAAAGGAACATTCTTCCTACGTAAGTGATGCAGTGGAGTTGCAATCTGAGAGGCATTGGGAATAAATCTGAAATAATAGTTAAGCTTTCCCATTACTGCTTGCAATTCATGCACATTCTTAGGAGGAGGCAAGTCTTTGATTGCTCGAAGATGTGACTATAAAGGATGGATTCCTTGGGCATTAATCACATGGCCTAGGTACTCTATTTCAGTTTGAAAAAACGAACACTTTGCTTTGTTACAACGTAGACCTGCTGCAGTCAACACTTTGAAGAGGCACCTTAGGTTCGCTAAATGTTCTTCAACTGTACGTCCGGATACCACAATATCATCTAAATAGTTCGAGAAACACGGTACAGGAACTGTCAGCTGTTCCAAAAAGCGCTGAAAAATAGCGGGGGCGGAAGAACTGACAAAGGGTAGGCGTTGAAATTGAAAAAGGCCCATGTGAGTATTAATGACGAAAAATTTTTTTGACTCGTCGTCACGCGGAAATTGTAAGTATGCCTCTGCTAAATCAATCTTAGAAAAGAAGCGAGACTGTCCTAATTTGTCCATTAGTTCGTCAGGTCTGGGCAGGGGATAAGTGTCTACAATTGTTTGACTGTTCACTGTTGATTTGAAGTCCGCACAGAGACGAAATTTTCCTGACAGCTTGGGTATAATTACCAAAGGCGAGGCCCACTAACTCGCAAAAACAGGAGAAATCACCCCACTATCTTGCCAACGTTTAAGTTCGTCTGCAACTTTATCACGAATTGCGATAGGCACTGGTCTAGCTGTACGAAATTTTGGAACTGCAGATTCTTTTAAAGATACATGTGCCACGAAGTCTTTTGCACAACCTAGTTCCGGCGAAAACAAGTCACTATATTTGTCACACAATGCATTGATTTTGTCCTGAGTCACTACTGTCGAAATTTGAAGCACATCTCTTTGAATTGATGAACCAAACAAGTCAAATGCATCTAGTCCAAAAATGTTCTGTGTAGATTTGGCCTGAAGAACTACAAAAGCAACTGTTTTTTTTTACACCTTGAAAAGAGGCAGGCAGGCTACACGTTCCTAGCACGGGAATATTTTGACCTGTATATACCGTTAGCACTTGTTGTGACGGCGACAATTTTGGCGCACCCAGAAGTTCATAAGTGTCTTTATTAATTAATGTGACAGAGGATCCAGTATCAAGCTGAAATTGCACAGTCTTATTGTCTATGTAAAGAGTCACAAAAAGTTTTTGCTTGCGGCGCTCGACAAGTGCGCGAATGTGGGCAACGTCTAATACAGCTTGTTTGCTGCGCATGCGCGGGCCGCGTAGTGAAGTAAGCGGCGCAGACTCGGCACGCAGCGGATTAACAACACTATCACTAGATGGCACTACCGCCGGATTGGCGTCCGCACATTGCGAGGCTACTACAGATTCACTAACTACTGCACTAAACTTTTGAGTAGCTACAACAAGCCTACTGTCACTATCTACACAGTACTGGGCACTTTTACAAGGACAAGTTGTAGAAGGCACTAGGTTCACTACAGGATTGCACTGTACATAGTCATTTTGCTTGTCCCGAACACTTTTCCGTTGCACAGATTTACGCGCTCGGTGGCTCTTGCGGCGTGGCTCACTACATAGTTTTGCAATAGGTGCAGAAGAACCTTGCATTTTAGAATCAAGAGAAGCACTGTCCAAGTCCACATCGTGTATAACATTCACAGCATGAACCGTTCTCGTACTCTGCGAAGCAATGTTCCGAAAGGCACCGTTCCTGCAATTTTTATTTTGCATACACACTGTTTGTACGTGTCCTGATTTGCCACATGATAACAGGTCGCGTTGCGATTAGGGCATTGTGCACGCTTATGGCGAGATACACACTGAGGGCAAGACTTACGAACATTTTTCTGAAATGAACGTTGGCGCCCGTTATTCAAATTACTGTTTCTAACACGATGGGGCGACCTTTGTGTCGCACTTTTACACTGGCTACTGTTCACTGTCTGTTCAGCACGGCCGGTAGAATTGTGAGAATCACTAGTGCTGTACTGAGAACTACGGCTAGGAAAGCGTCCGTTGTGGCGCACTGAATTAACACTGTGGCTTTGCATTTCTACATCTGCTAAGTCAAAGGTATCATGCGCTTCAATAAGCTGCAGTACACTGTCTAATGAAGGGTCAGACTGTTTTAGAATTGCTGCCCTAATTTCGGGGTCCTGAATGTTCTGCGTAATGGCATCCCTCAACATCACGTCACTATAAGAAAGTCTACAAGAGCAAGTAAATTTACATTTGCCCTTCAACTCAGTGATCCATTCCTGGTGTGACTGCTCAGGTAATTTTTTAAGTCTGAAAAATCGGTACCGTGCCGCAGCTACGAGAACTTTTCTCTCATAATGATCATTTAGTGCCCCTACTATTTGTTCAAAGTCTACATCACGAGGAGATGCCTGGGGGAAACGTTTCTTCAGTAACACGAAAGTCTTGGTGCCAACTACGGCGAGAAAGAAATGTTTGACTGTCAGACCTGTTAGTTGATGAGCCGCGATGAGTTCTTGAAACTGCACGAAATAGTCGCTCCATTCTTCCTCACGTTCGTTGTACTGGCGAAACGTAGGAAGCGTTGCGGCGGCAGGTGTGGGCTGCTGAAGCGGCGGCTGTTGTTGGTTAGCTGCTTGCGCCATTAGCTGGGACACTGCTTGGAGTAGTTGCGTGATTTGCGCCGTCTGTAACTGAATAATTTCCATTAAGTTTGGGTTCGGGGTAGTGGCCATGCTGACCGATTACGCGCAGCGCATACAAGTAAATTATAACAAAACAGAATGCAATGTGAAAGAGGACGCTCTGCAACAAAAAAGTCCACAAAACACGTAACAGAATGTTCCCCCAAAAATCTTATAATATGGGTGGGTGGGCGGGAGCAATTTCTGTGTGCTCCAACTGCTGCTCTCTGGCTGCTGCAAGCGGGCTGGTCCAAGGTTCTATCACTCCTCGTCGCCACTTTTGTGTCTCAGCCTCGTCGCCGCTTTTGTGTCTCGTTTCCGTCGTAGGTGTCGGTGGTCGAGTAGAAAAGTACCGACACAGGAATAAAGGTTGCACGCTTGTGCAGGTACGAAGGTAAGCAGCCAGTGGGACAGCAGAAACTAGAAACACTAGAGTAAATTAGAACGAGATATATATTGCACAGAATTTATATAATACTTAACTTTTACATAGCTCAGTACTGCAGAAGGCTGATACATATTTGGACTAGAGGCCTGCCTAGTGCCTGTCCGATAGCCAAGTCTTCACTGGTGCCTATCTGATTCCGAAGGTCCTAACTGGTTCCTATCTCAGTCCCAAGTGAACGACGTCGTTCAGTGGTGGCCAGGAGCGCAGTTGTAACAGAGGGCGCTCGTGGCTGACGTCGTAAGAACGCCGCGCCGTGCGTGCATGGCGGCGCGCGGCGAAAGTAGGTGGCGCGCACTTTGGACTTGTGCGACACCACACACTCTACCTTAAAAACAGGAGGAATGTCACTACGTGTATAAAATTTCGTTCGGTGCATGGTGGAGGGTACTTGACTTACGGAATTTTAAAAAATGCATAGTTTTGCTCCAATCCTTATGAATTTTTGCACACATGACCTTTAAACCAAGAGGAAGATCACTGGGTACATAAATGTTTGTGTGTTATATGACAGAGGGTACCTTGTAGAAAACTTTGCCGTGAGAGGGAAAGGTGAAAACGAACAGAAAGATGGGAGAGAAAGAGATGGATGCAGAGAGAGAGAGTGGAGAAGGGGATGTGGACTACGAGAGTGTAGAATAAATAAATACCCGGGCAACGCCGGGTTTACAGCTAGTAATAAAATAAAATAAACAGTTTTGAGTTCTACACCTTCTTTAAAAATGTTTTCATTTGTTATTGATAATACTTGATCAAGCATGGTTAATATATAATCATTGCAAAGCGTGGAAGCAATAGTAACAGCCGGAGTTTTTTTACGTGTTAAATGTCTGTGTTCTTTGTAACAAATATTTACGTATATCACCCTGTAAAAAACGTAAGTTTATAACGATACATTATTTCAATATAGAATACTTTTGTGGCAGCTAAACCAGGCGCATTTTTGCTTGCAGTTTTGTGTTGTTACTTTCGTCTTTGTACTCAAATTTCGTCAACGAAACTTCACAATCAAACCCTTCAACAGCAATATTAAGAGTATGTGGACTTAATACGTTTAATAAGCACCTGATAAATGTGTAATAGATTTTAGACGCAAATCCATGATCATGATTGTTCATCATAACAATTACTGTTCACTGTATAAGTTTCGCAGCACTCTTAGACGATGAACTTGCATTATAATTAACACCGGCACTTTCGTTGTTGGATCAAACCTCAGCTAACTGTTATACTTCGAACTGGAAGTATATTAGTGATAGGTTCATGAGATTTCATTACCGCATATTGAATAAATACACTATCTGGCTCATCAATTCGCAGTTTTGATAAAGTCTGGAGATACCGACGGAATTTCATGCACATCTACACTCAATATTCATTTAAAACGTACAACTGTGTAAATAAGTACAATTCTCTAGTGTGGTGGCATACCAGCTGTCAGCCTGTATCCCAAATAACATGGCGGACGCCAGATCAATTTGCCTCAAACGTGGCGGATCTATCGCCACTCTATGATATTCAAGCTCGTAGCTTGAGACCCATGTGGCGCCAGGGTTGCCATTTTGCGGTTTTCCCCCAGATTTGAGAGAAAATTTTTTAGGAGGCAATTTAGGGGGAAAGAGATGTCAGAGGGATTTTTATGGGCAATAAGAAACGTTATGGGGATTATTAAGGGGAGCGGGAGAATCTGTAAAGAATGGCCGGCCGCGGAGGCCGAGGTGACTGAGGCGCTTCAGTCACGGTCAGCACGGGCACTACGGTCGGGGGTTCGAATCCCCCCTCGGGCATGGATGTTTGTGCCGTCTTTAGTCTTAGCTAGTTCATAAGTAGTTTGTAAGCTTAGCGACTGATGACCTCGTAGTTAAGTCCCATAAGTTGTACAAACATTTGAACATTTGTAAAGAATGACTGCAAGATGAGGTAGAAGGAACACTGCAGTAATGCAGCTAAACGTCAGGACGCTGACAGAGGAAAGAAACTTAAGTAAAGGATTCATTTATTACTGAAGACATATTTCTCATATGAGAAGTAGTCTTTCTTCCTTTGTCTTGGTTTAGAATTTCAGAAGAAGATTCTACAACTGCCCATATCAAATATTAGGCCTACTGTAAGTGCAACCGTCACCCTCAGTCACCATACACAACCACAATAGTGTCCCATAATGACTTTGTCTTGTTTCCTTCGTGCAAATCAGTACGGCACCAAGGCTACCTATTGTGTCAATCAGTACAAGGGGTCTGCATGCTATGTAACACTATCCTTACATTAAATTCAAACTCTTAAGAAAGAACTGGCTACCAGTCTGCACTTGTTTCGACATAACATGAGATCATGGGTGCTTGTGCGTATCATCACTCCTGTGATTATTTGATTGCATGGTAATTATCTTGGCCAACGGCCATGTCGCGGTGGATACACCGGTTCCTGTTAGATCACCGAAGTTAAGCATTGTCGGGCTTGGCTAGTACTTGGATGGGTAACCATCATGGTCTACCGAGCGCTGTTGGCCAGCGGGGTACACTCAGCCCTTGTGAGGCCAACTGAGGAGCTACTTGATGGAGAAGTAGCGGCTCCGGTAACGAAGACTGATTTAACGGCCGGGAGTGCGGGGCGCTGACTACGTCCCCCTCTATCGGATCCATTGACGCCTTCGCGTGAAGGATGAACTGTTCATCCGATTGTGATAAAATTTTGATCATTTGCCGTTCAACGAAAGATGAACGTTCTTATGAACTAAAAATTTGGGAAAGTTACCCGGAAAATTCACTAGAAACTGAAAGATCTTTTTTCAATGGGATATCAATATCATTCGCCTGATTGCAGAGACAGGGAATAGTGAACACAGAGTTGTCGTAGTGGTAATGAATATCGGATTTCCCAAATCTGCCAACAATAGACGAAATAATATTTACTCAAAAAAGCAGATAAAAATCTAGTAACGCTTTCCTGAGTGAGAATCTCCAGTCTGTAATGTTAGTGTAGATAAGATGTGGATTACTTTCAAAGAAATAATAGCGACAACCATTGACAGATTTCTACCAAAAAAATGAACAAAAGAGGGGGGCTGACCCGCCGTGGTACACAAAACAGGTTAATCACTCTTTCAGAAGCAAAGCCAAATTTAAGCGGACACGAAATCCTCAAGACTGTCAATCTTTTACAAAATCACGAAATTTAGCTCGAAATTCAATGCGAGAAGCTTATAATAGTTTTCACAATGAAACCCTGTCACGTAATTTAGTAGAGAATCCTAAGCAATTCTAGTCATATTGCAAGGTATCCCAAATAAATTACGTTTAATGATGGTTGACCAATACTGCGCAATACGTACGTGCGAAACTGAACTTTTTAAAAACCGAATAATGTGGCGACTACGACCACTGAGGAAGGTCTTAGAAAACATTGATATGCGCAACGGACACACCCGAGAAATAGGGGAAACACAAACACTAAAATTTATGGCCCTATCAAAAGTACTGCCAAAGGGTACAACGAAACTGATTAACGTGAATAATGAACGGGGAAGACAATCTGACTGCGACACAGATTAAAAAAAAACTTACCTCGTATATTCTTATTACAAAACTGGAAACAGCAAGCAGCTTGCAGCATGCAGTTTCATAACTTGATTGATTTCAGTATTAAAATATTCAGAAATGATAGGTGGGTAGTAATTAAGTTAAACAATAATAATAAATGAATAAAATAAAAGGAAGGGGAAACTAACTACAAAAATGAGAACGCAAAAACCGAATTTAAGATCAGAAATTATATTCTTAAGGAAATATGAAGTAGGAAAAAAGATTACAGAAAATTAAATTAACATCATGCATTACAATAATGGCATGATGGCATGCTGCCTTCACCAATAGATTTGCCTTACCGCTACAGACCTCCTCGCGCTACCCCTCGCAACTAACTGCTCTCTCGCAGTCAGAGCTCTTACTCTGCAAACGAGCTTCCAAAGATTACTGCGCCACTTATAATGTATATCTGTGGCCTGTTCACAAAATTCACTACATAAGTAACTCACGTACAATGTAGAATGACGAACAGTATTAATAATAACTAATAACATAACTTTATAAGTATCATGAACACTGTTGTAGCCTAAATATTACAGAAAGTTAATTATGTCGTGATCATTGGGACCTTACATTACCCCTGACCGATTGAACTAAAATTTCGCCGGAGGTTAGGTCCAAATGGGAGCTAATCTCTCAGAAATTCTACAAACTAGGTATATACATAGGAATAGAATAAAATTTCAAAAGTGAAATGTGTTGAGAACATCAATTTAAATGACCATAGCGACTGACATGGTAAAATTTGTAGTTTTAAGTAATACATAAATGTTTTAGTATTTATGAGTAAAGTATAAGATTCAGATTAAGACGCAGCTCAATGGCTGGAGAAATGGTTTAGTAGAATTACGGAATAATACAGCATTATCAGCTATTATAGGAGTAAATGTAGTGACATTTAAGATAATCCACTACGCAGCACAAATGGCTGTAGTATTAATTTTACATTTTGGTTAACAGCTCCAGCAGGCTGTGGTTTAGTGAACAATAGGAAAATGACTGTAATGTGTAGCTCATGGCTAGCATCAATAATTCAACTGCATATTGGCAGTGGTTATGACATAATTAATTTTCATTTTGGTTAACAATTCCAGCAGGATGTGGTTTAATGACAGGGGTTATGATATAATCTATAGAGCATTTAAGGCTATCATAAGTACAAGAATATAATATACCAGGATAAAATATATATAAACTCCCAAAAGCCGCCACATCATAGGTACAGATTCATAGTACTGAGTGTATGTCTACATTCCTAAAATCACAAATATAAAATGAAGTTAATGTGGGAAAAGAAGCCTCACACTGCAGGCAGGAGCCCAATGCAGTGGTACATTGTGCAAGTGTGTGTGTGTGTGTGTGTGTGTGTGTGTGAGAGAGAGAGAGAGAGAGAGAGAGAGAGAGAGAGAGAGAGAGAGAGAGAGAGAGAGAGAGAGTGAGAGAGAGAGTGTAATTAGTGAGACAATAATAAAAAAAAGGAAATCCTCGAAACAAAATATTTTTATTCAAAATGATACCATACAAATACCTGTAGTTTTTCATAACAGCAATAAATAACAATGTACATATATTCAGTTTTATCTAACTCCCTGCTCTCTTGGCTAGTAATGAGTAGCATAAAGATAGTGTCACAAGTGTCATACCAATATGAGAATAGCATTAATATATTGTGAGTCAATAATATGAGTAAAACCAAGTTTACAAATGAACATAGGTATACAGTACAAGAAAAGTCAAAATATATTATAGTTCCGATAATAATAGAATGGTAAAACGTAAAAGGCAATATAGCCATCAAGCAGGAAGACTACCATAAAAGTCAAGATTTCTATTTCATCAACATGATATCGGCATGACATCAAACAAAATGATATCAATCCAGTAAGCACACCCAGTCATCTCAGTAGCATTTAATCTAAGTCTCCAAATACTGTCCTAATAAATCTTAAAATCATCATGCCACATAAAATTTGGCTTGATGTAGGTTCAGCATAAATGTCCAAACAAAATTATGTGTGTCTCAAAAATTATTATTGCAAGCAAGTCATCATACATCAAGTTAGGAAATACAATAAGGATAGGAACAGAGGGCATGAGACGTCTCAAGGAACAGCAAAGGATCAGCTTAAAATAACCCACAAAATTCATAGAGATCTATAGTATCTGATATGCCAAATGTCCATGGTAGCATAAAAACGTACTTTTCTCTCATTATGCAATAATCAAGAAATTAAACATAACTGTCTCAAACATAAAAAAAAATATTTTAAGAAATGTAAATGGTAATATTGTGTGCAGTGTAATTATAACTAATACATCATCATTTAGTCCACCATCTTGTTGCAAGAGAGCACGTACAAAGCAAAATATACCTAATGTAAAGTAAGAATACAAACATATTGATCAATCATAGTGTCATATAATAAGCTTCACCTCCTTCAGAGTATCAATTTTCATCATCAGTGCACTCATTCTGTTTCCATTCTTTTCCCTACCTCAATATTTCATCAACATCCTACCTAATACGTCCATACAATATTCATGATATATCCAGATAATATCCATTCAAAGTATGCATAATTTATCATCACATAATAACACTTATAAAATATATATCTTAACCTCATATCACAATAAAATATCATCAATCCCCTGTTATCCATATAGATAGAAAACAAACTTCACACCGGCAATATAAAACTTCACACACTTTAAAGGTTCATCCCACTATACACACCGTGACTGTATTATTTTGTATAAACAAATTAGAATATGTAAGTGAAACATTGCCCAAAGAAAGACAAAGACAATTCAGATCTGAATAAATCACACTGCATCTTATGAAAAGTGTACTTTTATTCAATTAGAGGTATGACATGAGAAACATGATGTAATCCTTTACTCTTATGCCCTCTCAAAGACTCAGCTTCCACAGCGTTGTCATGAACAATTCTGCTTATTCTATATGGGCCAATGTAAGACCTGTAAAACTTGTGTGTTAACTGATTAGTTTTCTTTGATAAGTTTAGAGCTTTAAGTAATATTTTATGACCAATATGAAACTGTTTAGGTTTATACTTGGCAGGTTTAATTTTGTGGCGTCTTAAAGTATGTAACCAAAACTTAGATCTAAACTGAGGACCATTGTCAGAAACGAATTTCTCTACATGTCCTACATGACGAAGAAAATCCTTGGTAAAAGCAAGAGATACAGTTCTGGCAGTACCTTTGCGCAGCGACATTGAAGACACAAATTTGGATGTAAGTTCAATGCCAACAAACATGTGATCGAAACACGGGTCCTAGCAAATCAACTGCAGCAATTTCTCTTAACTTAGCAGGTACAATTGGAAATAAAGGCACATAGTGAGTCACAGTGGCTTATCTTCCTGACAAATTCTACAAATAGCCAAAACTTTGCGAATACGCTTTAACATATTATTAAAATAACAAGTTAAACGTAATTTCATGAAACATTTTCTACACCAAAGCGTCCATAGCTCAAATGTGTGTACTAGATTAGTTTGTTCACCAGGTCATCAGGAATAAATAATACACAAAGTATATCATCAACAGTAATATAGTCTTACAATATACTAAAGTAATGGCTAAACTGCAAAAGTAAACTATACCAGAAAAGCATTAAACTGTCTAAGACATAATCCATAAGAAAATTAAATCTAGCAGAAACAAAGGGGTAAATTATAGGAGAAGGCTCCGTTAATTAACCTGTGTTGCTGATCAGAAATGGCAACAGAAGAAAAGGTTCATAAATCTAACATACTTCCAGTAATAAAAATATAATACATTTCAGGGCAAGAAAATATGCAAAGAATGAAATATACACTATGTAAATTAATTATTTGTGGTCGTCAGTAATATATACACTATAATTAGCAGTAACAGTCAAATTCTTACACAACAGTAGAAAGTGTGGGTTAATTACATTTCAGGTGTGTGAAACATCCATGACTTCGGCATTAACAATGTGATAATGTGAGAAGTAGTCATAATCTGAATAAATATAATTGTCTTATCAATTATATGCAAATGTTCAAATTTTGGAGAGTCTATGGGACTTAACTACGGGGTCATGAGTCCCTAAACTTACAAACTACTTTTTTCCATGGAGCTGCATAATTGGGTTAATATTACTATAAAAACTGTAAGAATGCACAAAATTACAGTCTACAACCTGGATTTGCTCCATCAGCCATCTCCTCCCCTGTTTTACTTCAAATATTCATTCAAGAGGCTTGAGTGTAATGAATTTGATCAGTGTATACCTTAAAACTGCTTTACTTCATGTTTTTAATAGAGGGCTAACATGTATTGTACACTTATGGAAGAAGATATTGTAACTACCCTTAAAGTTTATATGAAGATGTATTTCCACATCAGCATTGCCTAAGTGTAATACTGTACACAGTACTTTATGACCAACCTCATATTACAAAGAGTAATGAAATTTATATAAATGTGCCGCTACTGTAACATATTGCATTGCTGGTTGTAGGCCAATATTGTAATTCAAACGAGAGGCAAATGCAAACTTGTAGGCTATAGAAACCACGGTGTGGTTTTTGTAAGCAGATGGTGTTTGTTGGCTGCTCTTTCTTCCCAGCACTTTTATGTATGCCCCCCCCCCCTCTTCCATCCCTACCTCCCCCCCCCCAACTTTTCCACACCTGAATACTGTATAGGTACCATGATTTTGATGATTGTGAGCAATGTGTCACTTAATTGCATAATAATCTTTCCTAACGATGTCAAAGTATCGTACGTCAAAAAAAAAAAAAAAAAAAAAAAAAAAAAAAAAAAAAAAAAAAAAAAGAAAAATTGTTGTAACACTCATATAATTGTATAATGTAAAAGGAAAAAAAAAAACGTA
Organism: Locusta migratoria; assembly: GCA_026315105.1. NCBI lineage: Eukaryota > Metazoa > Arthropoda > Insecta > Orthoptera > Acrididae > Locusta > Locusta migratoria. Next base: position 196,539,284 of record CM048751.1, read on the forward strand.
CAGTTCGCAGTGATTGTAAAAGTTTTATAGTTTATTAGTTTTTAATTGTATAACAAAAAGTCCCCAGAGGGAGGGAGTGCGCATGTGTGAGTGGGATAGAAGTAGAACGACGACATCGTTATCTGTCGGATTCTCCACTTAATAACTGACCGATTTACTAACCTTAGTATGCACTTGACCATCCAACAGGGATGTTCTGGGGGGGGGGGGGATTTTAAATTTATTCTATGTTTGACATATGTCTCTGACAGATTATAAAAATAATGTTTTAGTTTTTAATAAGTTTTTTAAAAGACATGGTGAGTGTGAAGATAGTGTTCTCATTTATGTTTTATGAAAATGTCTGATGAATATAAATTCCATTCTCTTGCTGTAGCCTTCGATAATGACGAAACGTCGAAACGCGTTAATAAATTGAAATTTGTGGTCAAGACTTTCAATTTTATTTCAAGTGTATTAAGAAGTCGTTCCTCGAAAAGTTGCATAATAATTTGTATATTGATTTCTGACTGAACCGTAGCTGTATAATTAATTGATAAAATAGAACCTACTTGTGTGATATTGTTGGCTGAGTCTCTTTAAGTGTTTTACTTCCATATCTGTTTATCGCAGAAATTGTGGGTTACTCTCGTCCTGTGTGGAAACGTTATTTTCATCTATACCTGACTGTACTAGCGTTGCGTGGCGAGACTCGACCAAGGTCACTGTCACAAGGTACTGTCGTTAACTAACAAGTCATTATTGTCTGATCTCATTGAAATTTCATCATAACGATAAAGGTCACTTATTTGTTCTGAACTTTCATCATCGTCAGTCAGATTTCTTTGTGCGCGGGTTCCATATACTGATCGCGTATTTGACGGCATTTTATTTGAAAATATTATATCAGAACAATATTACCAGAAAAAATAAACTATCATGAAGGAAATACTTAACACATTAAACAAAATATCATGAGGTACGCGCCCATATCAATATTAATTGATAAACAGTGCTATTAGGACGCTGTGTAAAATTATAGAGCCACAGATAGTGATGGGATCATGCGTTTATTGACGCGTTTCGATAAAAATCATCTTCAGAATCGTGAAAATGATTTTCATCGAAACGCGTCGATAAACGCATAACCACATCACTATCTGTGGCTCTATAATTTTACACAGCGTCCTAAAAGCACTGTTTATCAATAAATTAAACAAAATAGTTATACAATTTAGGCACTATATAGACACCAGTCACAAGTCTGTATAGTTCAAAATCGAAATTTGTATCAACTGATGACAATAATGTATCACAAGTAGTATGAGGATAGAACAAAAAATTAAATCGTCCAAAACAACAGGTCACCAACGTAATATTCAAATAATTGCGCATCAAAGCAACAGAAATATGCGGTAGCGAAAAACACCGTTATTTAATGCGCAGGAATGCGGTTTTGCAATTCAGTAGCGAAAATCACAATGGAATGCTTAGTGTAACGTTTGTATACTATATAAGTAACTACGGTTTCATTCTACCGATACTCAGCTTTTTAAGATTACGACGTATGGGGGTTCTGCTCGCTGCAACATTATTCTCCTGGGGCGTTGTGGTAGAAATAAATAGTCGATATGTACAATTTTCACTTCTTCTTTAATCTGACTCAAACTTCTCCACCAAAACAATACAAATTCAATACATCAGAAGTTAGAGCACACAGTACTTCCACTTTAAAATGCAGACCGACGTAGCTTCTGGCGCACTTGACAAATGTCTAAAACTCGAACTCCGCCAAAACTCGAACTCCCTCACGCAAGGCGGTGAGGCAAATATATAAACTTGACAATAATGGCGTTACATTAAGCATTGCTCATAACAATAGAATATACTGATTTACAATTAACAAACATAGCAGAAAAACATTTCATATACACAAAAATAATCGCAATAAAAATGAAAACTATAAATACAATAATTTTAGATGAAGCAAATATTTTAAGTCATAATTTCCGATCTTTCTGTTGACAACAAAGTGCGATGTTAAAAATCAATTAATTTGTTAACGAGTACATCACACATGTTCCTAACATATATTGAGCTATCAATTATCTTGGAAATTCTCAAAATAGGTTCCAAATCTCAAGTGAGTCAATATATACAAAGCAACACAATATTCAAATCTCGAGTACATCATTAATTACACAATTAGCTGGTCTACACAACTAGTTTATGAGCCTAACATATATACAATGCTATTAATTTTCATTTATTTTTGTTTTTTACAAAAGATTTTACAATTCGTCTGTTTAAGTCTTGAAATAACATACAATGATGCAACTATTGTTTATAGAACTGTCTGGAAAGAAAATATGCGAATCTCTTAATTAATGAAATTTATCACTTGTTTTAATCACAGTATCACTGAGACACTGTCCTACACCGATTCCTACGCTGGCTATTACGTTTTTAACTTCATACGCAACATATATCACAAGTGAACCACACGATTCCGGACCCGACGCAGACGGTATCGTAGGATGACAATGAGATGAGAGGACCAGGCAGACGGCATCGTACGGTAACATTGAGATGAGGGCGTCAGCAGTATCGTTACATTAGCAATGTGGTTTTTGCAAATTAGTAACGAAAATCACGGTACAATACTTGTCAATGCGGATTTCCAGCTCAGTGACAATGAATATAATGGAAAATTTTGTCATGAAAATTGGTAAATTGCAGAAGCGTTACAATCAGTTAATTTACACAGTTGGAATAATGTGCACAGCGACTTGCAAAGAAAGGTTCAACCAATGTGCAGCAATGTAGTTTGGCGAGCCAGTCACAATCAAAGTAATGAAAATTTTTTCATAATATAGTCAGTTGCAAAAGGGTTCCGAACAGGTAATTTACACGGTTGTAATAAAGGTCATAGCAACATGCAATGAGAGGTTCAAACAATGCACAGCGTAATAGAAATAATATTTTCACAAATACAGCGTATAATTTTTTTTGTCAAAATCCAGTCATTAACGTAAAATTCAGTATGTTATTTGCAAAGTGTACGAAAGATCAATTTAAGTATTGAATAGCTATTTTGCAATTATTCAATAATGCGCAGCAAAGCCTGTCAATGTTATAAGTTTAGTTTCTAATTATGCAATTAAAAACATAACCATCGATTGTGGGAAAGGGACGACAAGTGCAAGGTATCCCGAATAAATTACGGTTGATGATGGTTGACAAATACTATGTACTAAGTACGTGCAAAACTGAACTTAAAAAAAAGAAAAAACGAATAATGTGGCGACTACGATCACTGAGGTGTCTTAGAAAACATTAATATGCGGAACGGACACGCTCGGGAAATAGGGGAAACACAAACACTAAAATTTATGGCTCTGTTCAAAGTACTCCCAAAGGGTACAACGAAACTCATTAACTTGAATAATGAACGGCGAAGGCAATCTGACTGCGACACAGATAAAAAAAGAAAACTTGACTTGTTGTTGCTGTTGTGGTCTTCAGTCCAGAGACTCGTTTGATGCAGCTCTCCACCCTACTCTATCCTGAGCAAGCCTTTTCATCTCCTCATAAGAACGGCAACCTACAGCCATTTGAATTTGCTTACTATATTCATCTCTTGGTCTCCCTCACACACTTACCTCCAACGGTGAATTCACAATTCATTGATGTCTAAGAATGTGTCCTACCAATCGATCCCTCCTTTTAGTCAAGGTAGGCGAGATATTCCTTTTCTCCCCAATTCTGTTCAGTACCTCCTCATTAGATACGCCATCCACCCACCTAATCTTCAGCATTCTTCTGTAACACCACATTTAAAGTCTCTATCCTCTTCCTGTCCGCACTGTTTATCGTCCATGTTTCGCTCCCATACAAAGCAACACTCCACATAAATGTCTTCAGAACGGATTTCCTTATGCTTAAATCAATATTCGATGTTAACAAATTTCTCTTTTTCAAAAACGCTTTTCTGCCCATTGCCATAATGCATTTTATATCCTCTGTATTGCGACCATCATATGTTCATTTACTGCCCAAGTAACAAAACTCATTTACCACCTTTATTGATTCATTACCTAATTTAATTCCTTCAGCATCGCCTCACTTTCTAAGACTGCATTCCATTACCGCTGTTTTGCTCTTGTTAATGTTCCTCTTATATGCTCCTTTCATCACACTGTCCATTCCGTTCAACTGCTCCTCCATGTCCTTTGCTCTCTCTGACAGAATTACTATTTCATCGGAAGTATTTTTATTTCTTCACCCTGAACTTTAATTCCTTCTTCAAATTTCTCTTTGCTCTCTTTTATAGCTTGCTCAATGTACAAATTGAATAACATTGAAGATATGCTACAACCCTGTCATACTCCCTTCCCAACCACTGCATCATTTTCATGCCCTGCAACTGTGACAACAGGCGTCTCGTTTTTGTATAAGTTGTAAGTACCCTTACGTTCCCTATATTTTACTCCTGTTTACTTCAGAACTTGAAAGAGTTTATTCAATCAACATTGTCAAAAGCCTTCTCCAAAGCTACAAAAGCTAGAAATGTAGGTTTGCTTTTCTTAACCTATCTTCTAAGATAAGCCGTTAAGTGAGTATTGCATTCCGTGTTCCTACATTTCTCCTGAATCAAAACTGGTCTTCCGCAAGGTCGGCTTCTACCAGCTTTTCCATCCTTTTGTAAATAATTCGTGTTAAAATTTTGCAACCATGACTATTAAACTGATGGTTCTGTAATTTTCACACCTGTCTACACCTGCTTTCTTTGGAATGGAGATTATTACAGTTTTCTTAAAGTCTGCGGGTAGTTCGCCAGTCTCATACATCTGACGCACCAGATGAAATAGTTTTATCATGGCTTTCTGTCCCAGAGACTTCAGCAGTTCTAAGGTCGTACCTCATATATTCTTATTACAAAACTGGAAACAGCAAGCAGCTTGCAGCATGCAGGTTTATAACTTGATTGATTTCAGTAGTTAAAATATGCGGAAATGATAGGTGGGTAGTAATAAAGTTAAACAATAATCATAAATGAAGAAAATAAAAGGAAGGGAAAACTAACTACAAAAATGAGGACGCTGAATGCGAATTTAAGATCAGAAATTATTAATTTTGACAACATTGTCAGGAGAATTATATTCTTAAGGAAATATGAAGTAGAAAAAAATTAAATTAATATTATGCATTACAATAATGGCGTGCTGCAACACATACTTGACGACTGCTTTCACCAACAACTTCTCTTTACCGCTACAGACTTTCTCGCGCCACCCCTCACAACTGTCACAACTCACAACTCTCGCAGTCAGAGCGCTTACTCTGCAATCGAACTTCTAAAGATTCCAGATAACTGCGTCACTTACGATATGAATCTGTGGCCAGTTCTCAAAATTCACATCATAAGTAACTCACGTACAATGCAGAATGACGAACAATAAAATATTAATAATAATAATAAAAATAATGTGACTTTATAAGTATCGTGAACACTATTGTGGCTTAAATATTATAGAAAATTAATTATATGGGGAGCATAGGGACCTTACAATATGTAAAGTATACTAGCGGTAAAAACCTTCACTACGCGATAGTAATTGTGACGAAACAGATGACAGTTCTGCTAAAGCAGAATATTGCTTAACACAGCTTTGCGAAATTCGTTCACTAGAGAAGACGAAGCAAATACTGCAGAATTCGTATAAAGAGCAGCTGCCAGCATGCGTAATTTTGAAGTAGATACCCCTGGTGTATTAAAGCAACTTAAATCACTTAACAAAAGTAAGTCTCCCGGTCCCGATTGTACACCAATTAGGTTTCTTTCAGGGTATGCAGATGCAATAACCCCATACCTAGTTCTCACATACAATCGCTCGCTCAGTGTACGTTTCGTACCCAAGGACTGGAGAGTTGCACAGGTCACTCCAATATTCAAGAAAGGCAATAGGAGCGATCCGGAAAATTACAGGCCTGTATCATTGACGGTTTGCAGCAGGATTTTAGAACATATACTTTACTCGACTATTATGAACTACCTCGAAGAGAACGATCGATTGTCCCATAGTCAACACGGGTTCGGAAAGTATCATTCTTGTGAAACACAGCTAGCTCTTTACTCACATGATGTGATGAGTGCTATCGACAAGGGATGTCAAATAGATTCTGCATTTCTATATTCCTGGAAGGCTTTTGACACTGTACCGCACAACCGTCTTCTAATCAAATTGAGTGCTTAAGGAATATGGCCACACTTGTGCTATTGGATTCGTGATTTCCTCTCAGAAAGGACACAGCACTTTCTAATTGATGGATAGTCATCGAGTAGGATATCTGGCTTTTCACAGGGAAGTGTTATAGGGCCCCTACTCTTCCTAATTTTTAAGAACGATTTAGGAGACAATCTGAGTAGATCTCTTAGACTGTTCGCGAATGTGCTGTCATTTATCAGTTAGTAAAGTGACCAGAATATCAAAAACAGCTGAGAAATGATTAAGGTAAGGTATATATCTCGTGAAAAAATGGCAATTGAACCTTAATAATGCCAAGTGTGAAATTATCCACATGACCACCAAAAGAAATCCATTAAACTTCATTTGCACAATAAATCAGTTACAACTACAGCCCGCAAATTCAACTATATATCTGGGAGTAACAATTACAAACAACGTACATTGGAGAGACCACATAGAAAATATTTCAGGGAAAGGGAACCAAAGACTACGTTTCTTTGGAGTACACTTAGAAGATGCAACAGTTATACTAAAGAAACTGCCCACACCACACTTGTGCGTCCTATTTTGGAGTATTGCTGCGCATTTTGAGATTTCCACCAAGCCGGACTGACAGGCGATTTAGGAGAAAGTTCAGAGAAGGGAAGCTCATTTTGTATTGTTGCGATATAGGGGGGAGAGTGCCAGGGAAATGAAGAACGAGTTGGGGGGGGGGAATCATTAAAAGAAAGGAGTTATTCGTTGCGACGAGATCTATTTTCGAAATTTCTTTCACCAACTTTCTCTTCCGAATGCGAACATATTTTGTCAGCACCTACCTACATAGGAAGAAATGATCGTCAAAACAAGAGAAATGGGGTCGAAAAGGGAAAGATTTAGGTGTTGCTTTTTCCCCGAGCTATTAGAAAATAAAAATGTAGAGAAATTTCATAAAAGCGGTTCGATGAACCCTCTTCCATGCACTTTAATGTGACTAGTGGAGTATTTATGTAGACGTAGATATTTAAAAACAATGAAAAATATTGTATTTGTGCAACCAAGACTGTTTTTTGCCCAGATATTCATTACGGTTGCTCTACGTCCCACGAAAGTATGGAGTGTAGTAATTGCAGAAAAAAAAGGCATACGGCAGGAGACCAGCCCACTGTCTTCGTTGTGAAGTTTGACGCCTTTACTCAAGCTGTTAGGCCGCACATGGTAAGATGGTAACACAGTTGTATTGATCTTAAGATCTCCTGAAGGCCGTGTGTCGTTACCCGGCATTTAATGCTAAGAAATCGTGCCAAAACTGAAGTGTTTTTGATATATTGTCTTCAACGTGACAAAGTCGACTGCCCGTTGCAGCTCTTTGATGAGTGGAGAACAGGCTTTCCGCACGCGCAAGGTGAGGTGACGGGAGCTGACGACAGGCTCCAGACTGAAAGAGTTTTAGCCTTCGGTGTGGTGTTCTTCCGGACATGCCAGAAGGAACAGATGTTCACGGCAACATATGAGTTGTCTAACCGTATTGAAGTAGGTCCTGCGGGTTGGTCTGCAAAACACTGCGTTTGTTTTTTTTGTTACCCAGACATGTTTTACTGCAGTTGAAGTATCTTCAGTGGTCTTTAATTACCTTGTATTGAGCAACGGAAAATGTTTTTATGATAGGTACATCACATTTATAAATTAGAAAACATTCAAGATTTTATACAGGTTTATATTCATACTTTGATTTTGACACTGTGTGTGTGCGTGTGTATTTGTAAGTGAGCGAGTGTGTATGTAAGTGTAGTAGGAGTGTGGCAGTTAAATAATGCTGTATCCTTCACTATAAAATAATGAAGATACCATCAAACTTAAGTGAAAAATGTTGCATAACTAAAACAAAATCACACATACTTATATACACTCTATCACATACACCGAAGAAAGTAACGATAGCCTAAACATAAAAACATCAGTGCATAAAATTTCGATACAAAATAGTTTCATATATATTTGCAGATGACATATTTGGAAAAAGCAGGCACTCCAACCCAAAGAACTGTAGAAAAGCAGAATATCTTCAATATGTAAAACAAAGTACGAGCGAAGGAACTTAAATAGTGGCAATTGTTTATCCATAACCGATACAAATACGTTACATGTTTGCATCTGTTGGTGTCCTTCAAAGTAGTCACCAGCGTTGTGTAGAACTTGTTGCCAGCGATGTGGAAGGCGTAGTATACCGTTAGCAGAGCCTGTTCTGTTGATGGTGCAAATGGAGCGGTCTACTGCCTGTCGAATCTATGGAACAGTTCTCAAGCGAATGCCATGAAGTGGTTTCTTCAGCTTCGGAATCAAATCAAAGTCACAAGGACTTAAGTCTGGGGAGTGTGGTGGACGGTACAGTACTTCTCATTCCCGTTCGACCTAACAGAGCAGCCATAGCTTGCGCTGTATTCGTCCACACTTTGTCTGCAAAATGATGGGTCAGTTGCGCAGAAAGTATTGCCGCTTCTTTCGCAAAGCTCGTCGCAGGTGATGCTCCAAAGAGGAACAGTAATACTGTGCATTGACTGGTGTTGTGAAGTAACATATTGCGTTAGGCTAACACCATCAGAGTCGTAGACGAGATTCACCATAACTTTTACCATACTGGGGTTCTGACGAACTTTCGATTTTAGCGGTGCCCCATAATGACGCCATTCGTTGAATTGGCGTTTCAAGTTTGGCTGGTACGATGTGGCCCATGTCTCATTCATTGTTACGGCACGGCATAAGAAAGCCTCTCCTTTGTGCTCACAGCGCTCCAAGTGGGTCTAGCAGCGTTGTAACGCATCCATTTATGCATGTCCGTCAGTTCATGCGGAACGCGTCTTGGTGCAATTTTTCGCATGACCAGGCGTTCCTTGAAGATGCGAAGCACAGTCGTAAGCGCAATTCAGGTTTCGTGGGCGAGCTCACGAATCGTCTGGCGTCGATCACTGTCCACTAACGCTCCAACAGTATGCACTTCTTCTTCAGAGACGCTAAGACGCCCTGCCCGATACATGTCCGCTACACTTTGCCGACCTTCGTTTTAGGCTTTTACCCAAAGTGCCACTGATCTCTAGACCAATGCCGATTCCCCGCACGCCTCTTGAAGACCTTGATGACGCTGTTGTACTGGACGACCTCCGGCTCATTCAGTCTTGATCCAACTCATTTGTTTCTGTTTCAAAAACATGTGGTACCGCTGCGTTAGACCGCTCGCCTGTGTTTCAGTCGATTGTGCACACGCCGGTGACGTGGGGCGGGCGAGTCCATTTGCTCAAAGGTGAGGTAGGTATGTCTACAACGTGTGCTATCAGCGACAATAGAAGATTCCATTGCATAGTGTCTCCACCAGTGTAGCCACTAAGTTCCAACCCTCGTATATAAGGACGCCTATATACACTGACAGATATACCGGGTGATCAAAAAGCCAGTATAAATTTGAAAACTTAATAAATCAAGGAAAAATGTAGATAGAGAGGTAAAAATTGACACACATGCTTGGAATGACATGGGGTTTTATTAGGAAAAAAAGTATTGCTAGACGCGTCGTTCGGTGATGATCGTGTGCTCAGCCGCCACTTTCGTCATGCATGGCCTCCCAGGTCCCCAGACCTCAGTCCGTGCGATTATTGCCTTTGGGGTTACCTGAAGTAGCATGTGTATCGTGATCGACCGACGTCTCTAGGGAAGCTGAAAGACAACATCCGACGCCAATGCCTCACCATAACTCCGGATGTGCTTTACAGTGCTGTTCACAACATTATTCCTCGACTACAGCTATTGTTGAGTAATGATGGTGAACATATTGAGCATTTCCTGCAAAGAACATCGTCTTTCCTTGCTTGATTTGTTATGCTAATTATTGCTTTTCTGATCAGATGAAGCGGCATATGTCGGATTTTTTGTTTTTGTTTTTGGTTCTAATGAAACCCCATTTCATTCCAAGCATGTGTGCCAATTTTTACCTCTCTATCTACATTTTTACTTGATTTATTTATACTGACTTTTTGATCACCCGGTATGTAAACACTCAGAAAAAGGCACTGCGGTTGGCAACACCTGTGTAAGTGCAGCAACGTCTGGCGCAGGCGTTAGGTCGGTTACTGCCGCTCCAATAGCTGGTTATCACGATTTGAAAGAAAGAAATATAAATAAATGGGTGTAAATCTATCTGACTCAACTGCTTGGTTATTAGTCCGTAGCTTACAAACTATTTAAACTGAGGTAAACTAACCTAAGGACAACAAAAACAGTCATGGCAGAGGGGGACCTCGAACCCCTGTCGGCGAACGGCCGTGCGCAACACAGCTAGGCGCCCCAGTGAGCACGGCTAATCCGCCACAGCTCACGATTTGGACGTGGTCACAGAGATATACAGAGAAGAAACTCCCCTAAACCACTGTCCTACGCCCCCCTCGTAGTTGCGTAAGATGCCAGTAGATGTCAGGTGGTTTCCCGGCTTAGTACTGGTAGACCACACTAGAGGCGATTCTGAGGGTGCCTCTCGTACGTCAGAGGGTAGCGTGGAGGGGAGGCTGAGGGGAGAGCTCGAGCCGCCTGCCATGAGACCATGGCTGTGTCCAGCTTGCTGGCGTTTGAGGGGAGGTGGTGGTGGAGTCAGCCGCTACCTGCCGCTACCTGCTCTGGCCAGTTTAAAGGGTTGCTTCTGACCGCAGCGCCATCATGGGACATCTTACGGGCACTGCTTCAGCACCCCCCTCCCCGCACCCCTGAGCGTGTGACCGGGCCCTTATGGAGGTTTCCCATCTGTATATATTTGTCTGTGACGTGGTGTTATAGTCGGTGCATCTCCAGGGCAGCGACGAGATGGGGATTATCCCCTTCAACCATTTACGAGTGCACCGTGAATATCGGGAATCCGATATTGGTCCGGACGAAAAAAGATCCTTCAAGAACGGGACTAACGAGGACTGAAGGGACTCGTTCAGAGTGAGAGAAGTGCAGCCTTTCCGTAATCTGCTGCTCCACATTGGCGCAACCACAAAAAACAAGCGCCAACTTTGCTGAAAATTTTTGTATTTTTAATACAACTTGTTCGGTTATTTGTTCAACGGACTTTGTATAAATCTGGAGTACTGAAACACACTGCGGTGTTTCCTGAAAGTGTTCCGCTTTGGTTGCGTGACAGGCTGCACAAATACGACATAAGAGCGTCGGATGCAAATGAAGGTCTGTGGGGAGGTTAGCGGTCCCTTCCGGTGCACGACGAGGCCAGCTTGACACCTATCATTACTGGTAATAAAGGCAGCCACCGTCATTACGGTAACGAAAGGAAACAAGTGAAGACGCACAAAAAAATTAATCAGTTGGCAACCGCCAAAGGCCAAGTCTGTTCGATTAACAATTACGTTGACAATCATTTCCGCATTCGACTCCTTTCGAACTGCCCATGATAAATTAAGCCACAATCGTTATCTGAGTTTACTAGCAGTACACACCAGCTACGCTCGAGTAGCAGAGCATATATGCCTCCTTTTTTTTCTTGTCGTCATATCATGTTAGCTTGTTGCATCGAGCATGTTGTCAAGATTAAAACTCATTTTCATCCTACTTGCAGTACTTTTAATGTAATTTATTTTCAACCCTGTAAATATCTGATAAAGTAAGATTATGATCATGAAATGAATGCGGAAGAAGAGTACCTACAAGGTGGTGAACCTGGCCCTGAACTAGTTTGGCATAAAACCGTGGTCAATTACTCGTTGGCATGTGAACGGCGTTATATGAACAGCGTTATTGTACTGACTAATAATACGTATGAATTATGAATTGTTTGGATGACTGCCATTCGGGATAAAGTTTGAGCCAGCCGCAGTGGCCGAACGGTCTGCGGCGCGGTAGTCACAGTCTGCACGGCCGCTACGGTCGAGGGCTCGAATCCCCCCCCCCCCCGGGCATGGATTTTTGTGTCTTCTTTATTGTATGGTAGTTCATAACTAATTTGTAAGTTTAGGGACTGATGACTCCGCAGTTACGTCCCTTAAGCTTAACAAACATTTGAACATTTTTGACAAAGTTTGAAGGATTTAGTGGCAAAACTATTCTTACCATAATGAAACTTTGCGGTAGAGTGTGCGCTGATATGAAACTTCCTGGCAGATTAAAATTATGTGTCGGAACCGGGACTCGAACCTGGGACCTTTGCCTTTCGCGGGCAATCTCTCTACCGATTGAGCTATCGCGACTCCGACACGATTCACGATCCCCCCCCCCCCCCCACCCGCCCCCCCCACCCACACACATACACAACTTACTTCTGCCAGTACCTCGCCTCTTACTTTCCAAACTTCACAGAAGTTCTCCTACGAACCTTGCAAGACTAGCACTCCTGGAAGAAAGGATATGGTGGAGACATGGCTGTGCAGGGACGTTAGGTTGCCGCTTCTTTCACAAAGCTGATCGCAGGTGATGCTCCAAAAACGAACAATAATACTGTGCATAGACGGCTGTCGTGGAGGAACGTAATGCTTTAGGATAACACCATCACAGTTGTACACTGGAATCACCATAACTTTCATCATACTTGGGCTCTGACGCACTTTCGACTTTCGAGGCGACCCATAATGTCACGATTCGTTGGATTGTCGTTTCAGTTTTGGCTCGTACGATGTGTCCCATGTCTTATCTAATTTTACGATACGGCGTAATAAAACCTCTCCTTCGCGCTCGTAGTGCTCCAAGTGCGTCTGAGCAGCATCGTAACGCAGCCCTTTCGTGATAAAATTTTTCTCATGCTAAAGAGTTCCTTGAGGTTGCAAGCACAGTTGTTTGCGCCAATCCGGTTTCGTGCGTGAGCTCACGAATTGTCTGGATTCGATCTCGGTCCACTAACTCGGCAACAGTATGCACTTCTTCTTCAGAGACGCTAAGACGATCTGCACAATGCATGTCTGACACATTGAATCTTGATTGAACTGCGTTGTTCCTGTTTCGAAAATATAGTGAGACCATTACGTAGGCCGTTCGCTCGCAAGTAATTATGTTTCCCTCGATTGTGCGCACGCTAGTGACGTGGGGCGGGCGAGTCCGGTTGCTCTAAGATAAGGTAGGTATGTCAATACCGTGTGATATCAACGACAATAGTAGAATCCGTAGCATAGTGTCCTCACAGCAGTGTTGCCTCTTATTTAAGTTCCAACCCTCGTACGAGGGCAAGTCAATTATTATCCACAATTTAGTTATGTTTTTGTTTATGTTGGTAGTACTGTAGTTTTACGTTTGTGGCGCATGATTTGTTTATTTGTTGTTAAATCTTTGCAATTTTCAAGCTGCTACGTTAGTTTCGTTGTCGCTGCCGTGCTGTTAATCATGGCTGCTCCGCTGTCTATTTGCACCGAAGAAGAGCAAAGTTCAGTGATACGTTTTTTGTGGGCGGAAGATGTATCAGGGGCCGAAATTCAGAGAAGACTTTCAGTACAGTACGGGAGCAGTGTTTTGACACAACGAAGTGTGTACGAGTGGATTGAAAAATTCCGAAATGGTCGCACGAGTGTTAAGCACGATGAAGGGGCCGGACGACCGTTACCTCCACAAATGAAGAAACCATTGAGCGATCACGTGAAATGATTCTCTTAGACAGACGATTAACTATTGATGAAGTGACTCATCGTCTTCAAATTAGTCGTGGTTCTGCCTACGAAATTATTCACAACAGACTTGGGTTTCATAAAGTTTGTGCAAGATGGGTCCCAAAACAACTCACAGAGTTGCATAAGCAAACGCGCTTCGACATCTGCAAAAAACATTTGGATCGCTATGGTAACGAAGGGGACAACTTCTTAGACAGAATCATTAGTGGTGACGAAACATGGATCCATCATTACGAGCCGAAGAGTAAACGGCAGTGTATGGAATGGAAACATCCAAATTAGCCGTGCAAGAAAAAGTTCAAGACCCAACCGTCCGCAGGAAAACTGATGCTTACGGTTTTTTGAGATGGACGAGGTCCTGTACTGAAATATTATGGTGAAAGGGGCACAACAATAAACAGTGTACGTTACAGTGAGTTGCTTACTGACAGGCTAAAGCCTGCAATTCGAAGCAAACGCCGAGGATTGCTGTCAGAACGTGTTGTGTTGTTGCACGACAATGCCCGTCCGCATACTGCTGTCCACACTGTTGAAATGCTCCAAAAACTCAAATTCGAAATACTGGATCATCCACCATATAATACCGATCTTGCCCCTTCTATCACTTGTTTAGTCCACTCAAACAGAAATTCAAAAATGTTAAAATGTGTGTATAGTCTATGAGACTTAACTACGGGGTCATCAGTCCCTAAACTTACAAACTACTTATGAACTACTTACGAACTAGGACGGCACAAATATCCATGCCCGAGGGGGGATTCAAACCCCCGACCGTAGTGGCCGTGCAGACCGTGACTGGAGCGCCTCAGTCTCCTCGGCCACCGCGGCCGGCAAACAGGCATTAAGGGGCCATCGATTTGACTCGGACGAAGCAGTGAAGGAAGCGGTGCATTCCTGGCTCGCAGCTCAAGGAAAACCTTTTTTTATGAGGGCATAAGGAAGCTTGTAGAGCGATGGACCAAGTGCATTGAAAAGCAAGGGGACTATGTCGAAAAATGATGTTCTGGTAAGATTCGTATTTTATTACAATAAAAATTTATAAGTACTTTGCGGATAATAATTGACTTACACTCGTATAATGCACATTATGTGTATGTCCCTTATGCACACTTCCCACGCTACATACAGGGGGTGGAGAAAATAATGTGAACACCGAGCAGTATACCACATCTTGTTACAAGTTGGTACCACTGAGCATGTGTCAACACAAAGCGCTGAAGGGGCGCAATTGACGTTCTAAGTCTTGGACGTTACCTTATGTTATACTACGTGGTACAGTCAATAAGTTCTGAGACTTTACGACTGGAGGCTTGGCACCCACACAACTCTGTATGTTACACATGCTGCCACTTTCCAGGTGGCTGGCTGTCGTTTCAGTTGCGGATCGTAAAGGAAACATTATGTTTCGTATTTAGTTATTTTCGGAACATAGTCCGAACGAATTTTTGTAACAGGACGGAATATTCTAACGAATCCTTTACAAAGTTTTTTCCGAATTTACGCTCCAACTTATTACGTAAAATGATATGAGAGAAATGAGAATTAATTGTTAAATTTTTATTGGAATCGGTGGCCGCGATAGCCGCGGGGACTGAGGCGCTTCAGTCACGGTCTGCACGTCCACTACGGTCGGGGGTTCGAATCCCCCCTCGGGCATGGATATTTGTGCCGTCCTAGTTCGTAAGTAATTCATAAGTAGTTTGTAAGTTTAGGGACTGATGACCCCGTAGTTAAGTCCCATAGACTATACAAACATTTGAACATTTTTGTTAATGGAATCATTAATTTTTTAAAATTATTTTCAAATATTTATGTCTGTTCGTTTAATGCATGTTATAGATGAACAACCTGAAAGGCTAAATAGTTTTTGCCAGCTGGTTGCTGTAAGAGGTGAAAAAACCGTATAATAAGCGATCGGAGTAAAACATCGATGGTAAAAAAGACGTATTAAGCGGCCTATGGGAATATTCATATATTGCTGATTATAGGAAGGACGAAAGTTGAATATCTCTAAATAACTTTATTGGGTCCGTGCTAGATCGAAAAAATGAGTGTTGTTAGACCGTCTTGTCAAAAGTATCCGTCATGAAAGATTATAACTTTGTTAAAATTGTAAAACAACAATTCTGTGAATTATAAACTCATGTTCTAATCAGGAATATTGGTTCGTTTTGTGAATAAACGAACTATAAATTAAATTGCGTCATCAGAAAATAAAGGTACGTAATTAACACTGGATGATGATTACTTCGTTACGGAGTATCACTATAATATTTATGTTGGGCAGATGTCAGTAGTTTGACATGTAAGATATGGTTGGATTTATGATATACTGTATAAAAAGGGAAAAGCTATAAATAACTCTTTATGTGAACTCTTGAATTAAATGGTGTTTAAAGAAATGGTTTATCCTAAAGTGATAGACTATGGGATTCAAGACAGAGCAGTCGATAATTTTCTGGTTTGGAATATAAAGAATCCTGCTGGGAGTTCTCCTGACAATGTTTTGACTTCGTTATAGGCTGGCTCTGGGCTATGAGCTGCTTACATATATAAATAAGTATATTATTTACGAAGAGGTTCCCCAAACTCTGTGGTAACTGATACTTACTGGAAGTGACGGATATTTTAAAGAGCATAGTATTATGTTACACAACTCGGTATATTGATGATGTTTCCTTTTGGAATCCAATAAAGTTAATTTTCATATATTTACGAGTAACCTTCATAATTAGTGGCGAGTGACATAGGTTTGGTTGGGAGGAAAGAGATTTTCTGGTCTAATGTTGGTAAGTCGCAGAAATATGAAGAGGATTACGAGATCAATTAAATTCTTATTTATTAGGGCAAAAGTGGTGGAGGCGCATTAAGTGTTTATTTTATATATTTTTCTTTTTACATCAACTTAAAGAGTTAGTGAAGGGAAAGTATTGATAGGAGTCACTCGTGCACTAGCAACTGTAACATGTTGAAATGGAGCTAATGAAATAATTAGAAAAAGCCCTCAGGCATAAAACAAAAAAAATAAAGTGTTTGTGTTTCATTTATAACAAGTAAAATTATGATAATTTCTTTTTGAAGTACTAGCTATGAACTGATAAGTAGAGAATATTTTACTGATCTCACGCTATAGTGAGAATTAACAGAATTTCAATTAGAGGTACAATCGTCCGTAATGCTGGCAATAAAAGTGACATAGTTCGAACTGAAATAGGCGTTCAAATAATTATACCTAATTGATGACTGAAGTGAATATCAACAATTATTTAACCAATTATGACCTTTTAGAATCAAGAAAGAGAACAATCTCGATATAGACGTCAAAAGATAAATACACGTACTGTCGCTTACCCTGAAACTTAGGCGTCGAATACAGGGCCCAAGTTAAAATATTTTTCTCTTGAAGGTGTCACTTTTCATTATATTAACCTAGATAGCGCTGACGTCCTTACAGAAGGACGAGAACGGCAGCTTAATTTTTTATTCTTGTCTGTAAGAATTCGTGTACAGTGTCATATTATATTTCTTTGAATCGCCTGCTCCCGTTGCAGAGCAATTTTAGCTTGTATTGTTGATTGCAAAGCAGTTAGATACAGCTGCAAAGTTAGGTTCATATAGAAGATACTGAAGACTTCCTCGTAGATAGGTTGATATTTCTGGAACTTTCTAAAATTTGTGATATATATATATATATATATATATATATATATATATATATATATATATATATATATATATATCATCTTAAATGTTGTTTTAATAATAATTATTCATCACATTAAAATTATAAAACATTCATTTTGACTTCATTCCAGAAAGAAGGGCAATATTTGAAAACTAATGGCGTGATTGTGGAAAAATATAACAACCTTGCACAGTCATATGAAGGTAATTAATAGCTTCTCAGAAAAAAATTAAACCAAAAATAATCCCGTGCTATCTGGGTTAAAAGTGGCCAGTAGTCATTTATATTATGACAGAACTACATAAACTTTAATAGTGAATCCACATTTTATATCCATATTTTTTTTATTAAGGTATCGCGATATCGTCTTGCGATCATCAGAGGATTCGTGGCACACTGTGCTCGGTAACACGAGATATGTTGCTTTCATCCACCAGAATTCCGTGGCAAGTATCATGGCTGACCCCTGCGGCTCCTGCGAGAGCATCTACCGATTGGGAGCAGTTATCATGCACCTTGCTGGTGTAGCTGTGTATTCAGTTTTTATGTTTGTTTATCGTCAGGATATTTAAACAGTCCTATTCTTTGTGGACTGTGAACTCAGTTCTCAATTTGGGAGACGGGGTGAGAATGAAACAGCGGTTTACACAAGATTGCATTTATTGACGTAGACCACGCTTACAACTATACGAAGACTAGCGGTGTATTACGCCGCCTCCGTCTTGCTGACTCAGCAGGCTGATGTATGCTGACGCTGCTCCTCTGCTGCCGGCTGCCTGCTCTTCTTGAGTAGCGCGCTGGCCATCCCGCTGCAAACACGCCCGAGTGCTTGCTTCCCCTGCGTTGACCTCTGTACTGCCGCCGACGTGCGTCTTCCCCGAGAGGACCGTCCCACGGTGTACTGATGGCGGACTGGCCGTGACGAGTGTGGCGCAGGAGTCGAACCCACTCCCTCTGCTGCTCGCTGCTGCTGTACTGTCCTCCGGCTGGCCACAGGAGGCGTCCTAGTCGTGGCCCCATCCCTTGGTCCACACTGCGCCTCTGGGTGAGTACATCTACATCTACATATGCCTGTATGCTGCTGACAGCCTGCCTCCCCCCCCCCCTTTTGGGGCTTTAAAATACGATAAAGGAAAACAAAAATTGTTGCGTAATATGACCTCATTTCTTTCTCCCAACCTATTCCAATTCCTGGAATACGTCTGCATCCACTACATCTACATCTACATACATACTGCGCAATCCACCGTATGGTGCGTGGCGGACGGTACACTGTACCACTACTAGGTATTTCCTTTCCTATTCCACTCCCAAAGAGAACGAGGAAAAAAAGAATGTGTATATGCCTCCGTACGAGCCCTAATTTCTCTTATCTTTTCTTTGTGCTCATTACGCGAAATGTAAGTAGGCGGCAGCAAGATCGTACTACACTCAGCTTCAAATTCCGGCTTTCTAAATTTCCTCAACAGAAATTCACGAAAAGAACGTCGTGTTTCCTCCAGCGATCCCCAATTGATTTGCCGGAGCATTTCCGTGACACTCGCGCATTAGTCCAATCTACCAGTAACAAACCTAGCTCAATGTACAAAAAACAGTCTTGATCGCAGAAATTAACAGTTTCAATTAACCAGTTTCAACCTGATATTACCTACTGTTACTGTAGGTAACTGGAACAGTTACCTACTGGCAGCAGAACAGCCCAGGACAGCCTAGCCCAGCCGAGTAAGCAATGGTCACATGGGCTGTTTGTAATTCCGAAGATGACCTACATCAGGTTGAAACCGGTTAATTGAAACTGTTAATTTCTGCGATCAAGACTGTTTTTTGTATATTGATCATACCAAATAGATCGATGTTTCTCTCCTATGACAATGTTGTCAAAATTAACAAACGTAGCTGCTCGCCTCTGAACCGCCTCCATGTCTTCCTTTAAACTGATCTGCTGCGGGTCCCAAACACTTGAGCAATACTGAAGCGTACAAGCGTTTTATACGCGGTCTCCTTTACAGATGAAGCACATCTTCCCAAAATTCTCCCAATAAACCGAAGTCGACTGTCCGGCTTACAACTGTCCTTACATGTTCGTTCCATTTCATATCGCTCTGCAGTGTTACGCCTAGATATTTGAACGACGCGACAGCATCAAGAAGCTCACTACTAATGCTGTATTCGAACATTACAGGGTTGTTTTACCTACTCATGCGCATCACCTTACTTTTTTCTACATTGAGAGCTAGCTGCCATTGTTTGCGCCAACTAGAAATTTTGTCTAAGTCATCCTGTATGCTATTACAGTCAGTTAAGGTCGACACCCTCTCATACACCACAGAATCATCAGCAAACAGCCGCAAATTACAACTTAGTCTGTCCATCAGATCATTTATATATATAGAAAGTAATAGCGGTCCTATCACACTCCCCTGGGGCACGCCTGACGATACACTCGTCTCTGATGAACACTCGCCGTCGAGAACCACATTCTGCGTTCTATTACTTAGAAAGTCTTGCAACCAGTCACAAAGCTGTGAACCTATTCCATAAGCTCGTATCTTCGTTAGCAGTCTGCAGTGTAGCACCGCGTCGAACGCCTTTTTGAAGTCGAGAAAAACAGAATCCGCCTGTTGCCCTTCATCCAGGGCTCGCAAGATGTCACGAGAGAAAAGGGCAAGTTGAGTTTCACATGAACGATGTTTGCTAAACCCGTGCTGATTCATAGAAAGGCGCCGCCTTTCGCTGCAGGCCTACGGAGCCAGGCGCTGAACCAAACCTCTCCGCGCCACTGGCGATGCCTGAGTCTCGGTGCCAGGTCTCTGCGGCTGCGCCATGGCCTCCCGCCGCGGAGACCACCTCCACCCTCTTCTGCCGCTGCTACTGCCACTGCGATGGCTGCTACTGCTTCCGATCATCGGACCGGCCATACCGACCGTACTGTTCGCACTGAGTGTAGAACCTGTCACCTTCACCCGTCTTTATTTCGCGAGGAAGACCCTGTCGGTTATTGCCCTGTGTATTTCACAAATGTGACATCTACATCTACATAGATACTCTGCAAATCACATTTAAGTGCAAATCACATTTAAGGGGTCATTAACCACTTTCATAACTTTTCTCTACCGTTCCATTCTCTAATAGCGCGCGGGAAGAAAGAACACCTAAATCTTTCCGTTTTCGATCTGATTTCTCTTATTTTATTGGGATGGTCATGTCTCCCTAAGTAGGTGGGTGCTAACAAAATATTTTCACATTCAGAAGTAAAAGTCGGTGATTGAAACTTCGCAAACAGATCACGCTGCAATGAATAACGTCTTTCTTTTAATGATTTCCACCTCAATTCGTGCAACATTTCCGTGACGCCCCCCCCCCCCCCCCCCACGCAACGTGATAAAACAAAACGAGCTGCATTTCTCTGAACCTTCTCAATATCTTCCGTCAGTCCCACCTGGTGAGGGTCCCACAAGGGGCAACAGTACTCCAAGAGAGGACGCACAAGTGTGATGTAGGCAGTCTCTTTGGTGGATCTGGTGCATATTCGAAGCGTTCTGCCAATGAAACGTAACCTTTGATTCGCCTTCCCCACAGTATTTTCTATGTGTACTCTCCAGTCAAAGTTGTTCGTAATTGTAACTCCTAGGTATTTGGTAGAATTTACGGCATTAAGGTTTGACTGATTTATCGCGTAATTGAAATTCAGCGGATTTCTTTTAGTGGTCATGTGGTAATGCTCACTTACTGCTAAATGTCACCGCTTTTCTGTTTCCGATCACGTTACGAGATTACACACGGAATTTCCAAAAACAAACTAGGGAAAACCATATTATTCACTGCAGGGTGACACAATTTTATATATATATATATATATATATATATATATATATATATATATATATATATATATAAATTACCCATTCGCAGCCTGTGTTTGCTTGGGGCTCCGTGAAGTGCGGCTATAGACCCTATTTTGTTATACAAACTGGCTGCGTCGTGTCTATGGGCCAGCCACAGCTGCTGTAATGTCCCCAAAATGTTTTGCTTTAAATAAATGCAGGCAGGATAAAAAAATGCACAAGCGACACATTCAATTTTAACTAAATTGATGAGTATTCCACCTAATATCCATCAGTGAATATTTGTTACACCTGACTTTAGAGAAATGCCGAGTTCCTTAAGGCTGCCACACCAAAAAAATTGGTTACTTGACTATATAGTTTCTAAGTCGCACAGTCGCTAAATAAAAATTAGTCTAACAACAATCGTGAGAAACTCTTAAGTTCCACTGTCACAGAGTATAGTTACAGTCCACAAAGCACCACTTAGCCCCACAGACGCAGAATAAAATCAAAGTTCTCGAAGCACCACACAACAAATATTTCTAAGTTCACACTAGAACACTTCGCTGAAATTTTACAAGTTCTCAAGCGACTCCACAGTCGTCCAGCATAACGACACGTCTTCTCTGTCAAACCGACGTTTACAGACTGCTCTAACAAGCCAAAACGGCCGCCTTAACTACCCCCGCTGGCTTTTTCTGGAGTCTAATCAGTATTTTATGTTCACAAAATAACCTCTTTTACATAAAATACAAATGAAATAAATAAATTTGATGATAGTATTTAACTAAAATTTTCCAGTGAAACAGAAACATTATACACATCGTAGTTTTTGTATTATCAAAAAATTAAACATAAATTATTCACTGTACTATTCATCCTGTGATTTCATGAACTATTTACTTGAGTCTAGTTTACCGCACTACCGCTAATACGAGAGTTATTATTGTTTATTTATTAAAAATCCAGCTTTTATACCTGAAAACCATTTTGCTGGCCTCTAATTCAAATTTACTGAATTTACGAAAAAAAGAAATATACATATTAATAGTACTCACTTAGATCTATCATTTGACACCTTGTTCGTCATATTTGGTACAGCCGTTTTCAAGATATATCGTTTACAAAATTGTTATTTTATAATGATTTTAGAATTATTATAACTCAAAAACTATTAAAGTGACAGGAAGCGCGCTTATATCAGCGCATCCGTCTAGTATTTCTCTCTAAACTGTGCCTATGTGCTTCTTTGTATCATATATGGCTCAATAGTTGTTAATTTTTGAGTGGTTTATTGCATATTTCTCTAAGGCCAAACAGGCTTCTCCAGCCCATCGCCAGTGAGTCTCACAACTGCTGGATTTTCCAGTCACGTGTCTATACGTAAAGCGAGTCGGCAGACGCTCGTTTGACAAATGAGATGTGCCGCTGTCTATTGACTAACCCCTCAACTACGACGACTCAGTAGCTGTCAAAACACATCACGATTCCTGCGCAGGTGCGCGATTTAGCATACAACTGCAGACTTCAAGTGTCCCCACGAAACTGTCCTCTTACAACGTACACCTCAGCCTCCTGTTCCCTTCAGTAACGCACTTGTTTGCGTATGGGCGTCTGCATTATCCCACTTGTGTCACCAGATGCCCACAGCACTGGACTACTTTGATCACTGACTTCGTAAGTTTGCTTGTCCTGCTTCCCTTTACGTCAACACGTCCACTTTCGACACAGTGCCACTTCTGTTCGCTACTAAGTCGAACTTTTCCCACTTTTCATACTTTTATTAATTAAAGTTTCTCTGCCTCCTAGACTGGGTCTCACGTTCCGTTCGAACTGTTCGCGGCCGACCAGTACGCACATCATATTATAAATTGTACTGTCCTTGCACAAAATGTCGGTGCCACTTAACACTGTGTCTCAACGGGTCCTTATCATACACCTGCTGCATCATTTCAAACATTTCGGCAGCGGTTTTACCCAATTTCTGGCAGAATTCGATGTTTGCTCATTGCTCATAATGGGGTGCGATGGAGCGGCCGTGCGTCTTAAGGCGCGTCGCTGCGGAGCATGCGGTTGTTCGCCATCCGAGGTTCGAGTCCTCCCTGACGTGTGTTGTCCTTAGGTTAGTTTTAGTAGTTTCTAAGTCTAGGGACCTATGACCACAGCACTCTGTTCCAACAGGTTTACAAACATTTGAACATCTTTTGCTAAAACTATGTAATGTCAAGGTCTGACTGGCACATTCAACTCGCCGTAACAACAACGACCGTACGTCTGCCTCCAGATCATGCAGGGACGAGAGACTGACTAACTGTCGTGATATGATACCACAGCGCCACCTAAGCGCAATAGTGCACCACAGTGCCGTCATGCGGTCAGTTTCAGAACTTATTGACTGTACCACGTATAAGTTTCGTTCTGCGATGGTCACCAATAATGATCGCTGGAATGCTTGATCTCTCAGACTTTCAAAGAAGGCCAACTCGATGGCGTGCAGTTAGTGGGAGCGTCTGTGACGAAAAACGACTGCACTGATTAAGGTTTCACCAGCTACAGTGTCCTCTGTAGTAACAGCGCACGCGAAACGGAGTCAAACATCATTGACGAAGAGGAATTGTGGGCGGAACTTGAAGTCAACCGACAGCTTCCGACCAACATTAAGAAAGCTCGTGATCAGAATATATAAAACTACCACTGATATCTCGATTGAAGAATTTAACAATCGCTTACAGGGATGGACTGGTTGCTAAATATTTGTAACGGAAGAAACGCAGAGCTTCGAAGGGAGTTGTGCCACGATCATAAAACCTCGACATTTGTTGAGT
Organism: Locusta migratoria; assembly: GCA_026315105.1. Classification (NCBI taxonomy): domain Eukaryota; kingdom Metazoa; phylum Arthropoda; class Insecta; order Orthoptera; family Acrididae; genus Locusta; species Locusta migratoria. The sequence goes on from CM048751.1 coordinate 196,563,458, forward strand.
GGAAGTATGTGGTATGGTCCGATGAATCAAAACTTCATTGCTTCCGACAAACAACCTAGCTTATGTATCGAAAACCCCAATAGCGCATTTCCGTTTCCTTCAGTCAATGTTGGGGGAGGTTCCGTCATGATTTGGGCGTCTACATCGTAGTGTCAACTATCATTACCCCCACTGATCAGATAACTGTGAACGAATGTGCCACCATTCGCGATAACAAACTACTTACTGTGACCAACATATTGATAAAGAACACTGCCATATTAGAAAATCATAACGAACGCACACAAACAGAGTCAAAAATGTCCAGACGTGCTTGGTAACGCGTCAAAAAAAAAAAAAAAAAAAAAAAAAAAAAAAAAAAAAAAAAAAAAAAGACTTTCAGTAAAAAGGCCATGTTTTATCATAAGTTAAATGTTGAGGGGAGTTTTAGAGTCGTGAATGAGGAACATCGCTGAAGTAACTGTCCCATGTTGGTACAAGAGTGGGTAACGTTATGTTGGAAACAATGAAGATTCTTTATGACTCTGTTCCTTGTAGATTTGCAACTGTTTTCAGGGACAATGGTACGGTTAACAAATATATCAATATTCACACTAAACCATTAGTAAAAAATGAAAACCAGGTATTACAGGCATAAGACTGTTCTATGTGGTGTGGCGTTACTTTAAAGACGGATCCGATGACAGTGTAACCTGCCGAACCCATTATCTAAATAAAAGAAAAAATAATTGACGATCTCGACTGATGTTTTATATAATACATTTATTAATCAGAACGTCCCCAAAAACAATAATCTTCTGTGCGAATAAAAGGAAATACATATTTAAGTTGGCATGGTAACGTATTGAAGGCTGGCCCCTTCAATGTAGTCAACCAAACAGACAGCAGTGCTATGCCGGGTAGCATCGTCGCGCCTGGACGGCGGAGTGCTGCTATGCACTATGCATAGACACTGAAGCGCCCTCTAGAAGCATGCAGAGGACGCACACGAGGGCCACAGGGGCCGCCACCGCCGCGAACCTTTTTTCTGCATCCGCCGTCAACCGTCTGGACCAATAGGAAGCCAGTGTATTTCCGTCACTCGCCTGTTCATGGCCGCACAGAGGAACCGACAGGCCCCTTCCCCCACGCCGATCCTATACGACCTTATTCCTTTTCCACACCTCCTCAATTTCCTGGAGCATATCTGTACCCCTTACGTTTCGCGTAAAATAGTTCCCCCTATGGTTTCTCCTGTTTTCTTGAATCCTGAGTCTGTGCCGTGCCATTACCGACATATCCCTCCACCTCCACGATCTCTACATAGTTTCTGAGAGTAGCTTCAGTCAGCATCCCCTCGGAAGTGACGCTCTCCGTCATGGCATTGCGGTGGGACGGGATACGGGTAGTGATAAGAGTCATTCAAGTCTATACTAGTTTAATAAAAGTTATAACTGAACGCCGTTAAAAAAATCGCACTGACGTATTTTACAGCCCACTTTAGATTTGTAGTTGTGTAAGTTTTTGCAAACATTTTGGACCAAAATAATAATCTAAATAATAAAAAAAGAATGTCCAAAACCCTTTTAGGAAAAAGAAAAATTAGGTTGTGGCGGGTTCCGAACCACCGACCTTTAGCATCATAGTCCAACGCCTTGCCCACTATGCTACGACTACCAAAGGAAAGTTAGATCCTTTAATCTCATACTATTGATGGACGTCGTTAACTGATGCTAATATGGCATTTGTAGACATTAGATTATCATTATCGTACGAAGAACGATGTGTTTTTGTTAATTCTTCAGTGCACCATTGCTTAGACATGACAACGTGTATGTTACAATAAGAAAATCATCAAAAACGCGAGGAATGTCACGTGACATCTCCGAACGGCTGGTTTTCGTTAATTCAATGGAGGGTGTCAAATCTCCGTTATTTTTGCAAATATGTCTCAAACGATACGAGACATGAAGAAAACTTAAGGGAGCTAAGTTGTAGAGAACTTTTTTCTCTACCAATCAGGTTATTTAATTTTCGTGTGAGATGAATAGTTAAGCCGTTATTATCATTTAAATTTCGAGCTGTCAAAAGACGATCGCAAAGGACCACTTTTAGTGTTACTACCGTAACCTAAAGTGGGCCAAAATGTTTGAATTAAGTTTCAGTTGGTTGTCGGGTAGTTACTGACATGAAGTTTTCGGCTACCTTACAACATTAACTGTCAATTTGGCCGTGAAAATTGTTAACTTCGATCCGAAGTTCCCACACCACGGGCAGGATTTAAAAACATTAAATCTTCTCTTGAGTTAAATAAATTAAATTAAGATATTAGGTCCTTGTACGAGCGGTGCAGGAGAACTAAGTTCTAACTGTTATTTTTATTTCACTCTCAAAATCAATCACAGGCACTGCAAATTGCTATCCATCTTTTTAAACTCAAACATGGAGGTTCACCGCCTGCTAAAGTGAAGTTTCGTATTAATAGTTAATGTACTTTATATTGCCACGAATGAAGATAAGTAAATGTTAAAATTCAATAAACCATTCAATTATCCTCTTGACGGAGTTCAATACTTTCAATAAATCAAAATCATTTTTTTCCGATAATAATAGACACATTAAATAAAGTTTATAATAAACTGAAAGTGACTTACAAGTACTGTAATCTGTAATACATTGGCCTTTATTGCCGTCTGATATAAGATGTGTCAGCTAAAGCAATGCTCGTATAAAACGTTGGCTCGTAACGGCAGACAATAATGAAGTGAGATTTTATTTGTTCTTTGCATACGATCGACACGCGGCAACAGAGAAGGCGCAGCCAGAGTCGTAGGCCCGTAGCCGTCGGCTGTTTGTCGATAGTGACCAGATACGGCAATGTTGGCTGCGGCGGTGACGACGCTGCCCTTGTTCATTGCGGCACCTCGATCATACATGAAACAGAAAGAAAACAAACCAAAATCATTTTAAGTATCACACATGGCATTACAAAATGTATACATAAATATATATAATTTCATAGTATTTACATACAACAATTAACGTTTTTATTCGTGTCCTGCAAAACAGGGCAGATGTAGGAAAGTGGTGCTCATCAATGTTTGCCGCACTACAGCATCTATCCCTCCTACCACCCCTAATTCTTCCCAGTATTTGATACGCCTCCTCTCCCACCCCTCTCCGCCCTTTCACTCCCACGCTTGGCTCTCCCCTTTTCTCCCCTCCCCTCTCCCCCAGACCCCTTACGTCCCATCCTTCCCCTCCTCTCATTCCCCTTCCCCTCCCACCGCCACGCTTCCCATCCCTTCCCTGTCCCCTGCGGGGTCTTCGTTCGCAATTTTAACTCGCGTGCCGGTGTTTTCCATCCAAGTTTTTTGTGGTGTATCACCATCTTTTAAAACTTCAGCATGCGCCGTATCGGCAGAACAAAGTGATGCCGTGTGTTTTTATCAGTGCTCCTATTCGTCGTCTAACAGTGTTGACATCAGTGTGTTTTCAGCAACCCTGGCAATTTTAACTCAGAAAGAGCTTTTAATGTGATTTTATTCGCCATCATTTCACCTTTTGTATTTAAAATGCTTCTTCTAGTTCATCATTGTTAAATAATTTCTCCTTGTCAATTTACATTGTAATTTGGCTGAAGAGATTCCTTAGAGACTGCAGGAGTTATGCGTCTTCTGTGTTTACGATTTTGAACTTTTGTACTCGTTGATTTGATCTCCATCGGAGAAGACTTCCTTACTCGATGTGTTAATTGAAGAGGAATTATTGTTTTGCTATTTAATTTTATCTATTATTTATTCTTTCATATCTCACACATGGAAGGCTACACGATTGGAGGGACTATAGTCACAGTCCAATCACAGTACGGAGCTCTCAGGGTTAAGAGGAGTTAAGAGGAGAGGAACTAAATGTAATGAACTCAATGCATTTCGAGAAACTGAAGAAATTGTTGACGAACAAGAAAAGGAAAATTTGTACTTCGAGAAGACGAACTCAGAGTCCTGATGTCGCTGCAATGGCAAGGTGCTGCAAATGTCAAAGGCAATGTGGAACCTACACTTGTTCATTTCATAGTAACAGAATAGAAGACGAAACATTACATATATTGCAAACACAGATAAGGAAAGACAAATTGTTTCAAAAGACACTGAAGGCGACGCCAAGAAGGCGAGATTGGCGAACGATAGGATGGTCTGTAAGAGGTAAATAGAGGCTCCCCCCAAAAATAAACAAATAAATAATAAATAAAATAAAACAAAAAAGATAGAAGAAAGTGTTTTTGGGGTAAAGCGCTCGACCGGAAACTGAAGGGTCCCGGGTTCATAAGCCAGTCGGAGCTAGGATTTTTTCAGTCTGCATTTAAAACACTCTCAACGATGTCAGGAGTCGGCAGAAACGACACGTGGTTTGTATTCGACGTTATACTGTAGGTCTCGTTTCCCCGGTTGGGTAATTGGGGTAGGCTACGGACATGCAAGTCGCCGAAGTGGCGTCCAATTGAAAGACTGCACCAGGCCAATGAGCCACACGAAATTATTTTATTACTGAAAAAAAAAAAAGGAAACTGTTTCAATAATATTTGAGTTATGTAAAGGCCTATCTAATTTTATATCACACAGTCATGAAACTTATCGTTGCTCTGCCAGTGGTTTAAAAATACAATAAAGGAGAGGAGGAGGAGGAACAGCAATTGTGATAGCTTGTTCAGACTTCGCTTCCCAGTGAAGATAGGCCCTATAAGGAGAGACTTTTGAGTAGTTGTTTTAGTTATTTAATGTGTAATTAGGCGAAGGTAGGGTAAGATGACTAATCATTAATGTAATGCGATTGTCCAAACAGAGCAGCAAATGAAGGTCTTGCCTTGCTTGCGATTAGCACTCTAAGTGTGATACAATGTGTTCTGAAGCCCACCGTCATCATTTAGCGCTGATACACTATCATTTATGTTTACGCACAAGTTGGTTGTAATATTATAGTGCATCGAAATAGCATCTAGTACACGCGTCATAAATTTTTCCAAGCTGGTTTCAGTTTTTTCGTAAACTATAAATCATGGTGTTTCTTTAAAATGTATATTAAACTCCAAACTAACTTGGAGTATTGATCGTGTATAAATGAAGGTATAAATGAAGAGCCAACAGACTGATGGCTACAGGAAACGTTGACCATTATAGAGGAGGTACAGAATGGTGCAGTGGTGTATGGAACTTCAAAGAGAAAGCAGCATTACACATCAAAAACAGAACCCAAACTGTAGAAAAAAATATAATAGAAAAAGGCAGAAACCAAGGGAGTACGAAAAAGCAAAACAAATGTGAATAGGCACGCTTTAATTCCTCTGTGTCAGTCAACTACAGTGGAGACGACGACGTCGATCATGATTTCGTTAGAGAAGAACTTTGTGAAATCAACAATGCCTATGGTAAATTATGGACTTTGTTTGGTTGTTGGTGTTGCCGTAAATGGGCCCATGCTGCCTCTACCGAACTCACTGCAGCAGATACGATGCTAAAAGCAAATCGCCACTTATGTGCTTCAAATAAAATGATTTTTTATGTTTATCTAAATCTGTTGTCCTTAATCAAATTACCCGCCGATATTTGGCATCTTACCCGCAAACGAAGATAAGATGACGAGTGTAACATCATTTGAAAAAAGCCAAAGTAATCGCCATAAATGTTACATTTAGAAAAACTACTAAATCTGTAGTTGGAAACATAACTCTAGTGGTTTCACTAAAGCATTCATTTAGGCGTCAGGTATAAAGGAAGAAGATAAAATAAAATTCGGAGCTTACTGTCGTCATCTTACCCTCCTTTCCCCTACGTAAAATCTATCTGTAACCAGTACGTTACCCTATTTTCTATTTTCAACTATCCACACTTGCATGTTGAATTTATTTGGCAGAGGAATAACATATGATGCTGCAGTATAAATTTATTGTCAACCTTAAATGTTTCTGATGCAGTGTTTTAGTGTACTTATACATATTCCCCTCGTTTCATTATTGACATGAGGCATTGCTCAGGTTAAACATAACTGATCTGAAGTCATTTGTAGAAGTCTTTTGATTGTAGAATGTTAACAGACCATCATTACACGCCGCATGGTTAACTGGAAATAACATTTTTATTTATTTATTTATACATTTATTTTACCTGGCAAAATTAGGGCTCTCACGCCCTCTCTTACACCGAAGCAGGCTTACTAAGACTGAAAAATTTGTGTAGTACATTACCATGTGTAATACAAGTATTAAAGTTAAAAAATAAAGATTATTACTAGAATAATTTTAACAATAATATGAAGATAATTATAAGAATCTACAGTGATAACAATAACAATTATGACTTTGTAAAGAATAGTAAGCATGTTTCATATTATGAACATCAGCCCTTTTATCATTTGAATTGCCTCGTTATTTTCTTGGAAATTGTGAGTTATTCACATGGAGCAGAGACATAAGACGATAGAATGTGACGAAAGAGATAAAGATTAGAGGAAGAGAAATAGAATGGTACGATTCAAGGCTATTATGGAGAGAGAAGATAGAACAGGAGCATAACAATGGAGGCTATGCCGTCGTTAATATGTTAATTTTGAGTTTCCTCTTGAATGTCGAGTGGTTTAGTGTAACACGTAGATCACGTGGCAGTGTGTCCGATCTGGTATTGCGGTTGAGGAACACTTGGTTTTCTCACCTTAGCGTATGCAGGTAATTATGATATTAAGCACACTCAGCTAATCATATTTATCTGTTCTCTTTTCGCTCTAGGACAAATTTTGGTATTGGATATGACAGCTTAACCTGCTGAAACAAGTAACATGATTTACTACTTCAATTATATCAAGTCACTATTAAAAATATATATTTTTTGTATAACTTATGTATGTGGGGGGGGGGGGGGGGGGTCCAGACTGTATACCTATATACCTATTAATTTTTTTATTTTTTTTATTATTATTATTTTTTTTTTTTTGCTTAGGCACAAATATCTATGCCCGAGGGGGGATTCGAACCCCCGACCGTAGTGGCCGTGCAGACCGTGACTGGGGCGCCTCAGTCCCCTCGGCCACCGCGGTCGGCCCTATTAGATTTCTATCTGATTATGCTGAAGCGATAGCTCCATACTTAACAGCCATATACAACCGCTCTCTCAAACAAGGATCTGTACCAAAAGAATGGAAAGTTGCACAGGTCGAAACTATTGGAGTAACCCCCTAAACTACAGGCGTATTTCATTGACGTCAGTTTGCAGCAGGGGTTTGGAACATATCCTGTATTCAAATAGTATGAATCATCTCTAAAAGAATGATCTATTGACCCAAGGTCATCACGGATTTAAAAATATCGTTCATGCAAAACACATCTAGCTCTTTACTCACACGAAGTGATGAGTGTTATCGTCAACAGTTCTCAAATTGATTCCGTATCTTGATTTACAGAAAACTTCTGACACTGTACTTCACAAACGGCTTTTAATCAAATTGCGTGGTTATGGTATATCGCCGAAAATTTGCGAATGGATAGGGAATTTCCTGTCACAGAGGACAAAGTTTCTAGTAATGGTAAGGCATCTACTAAAGCAGAGGTGATATCGGGCGTTCCACAGGGTAGTGTTATTGATCCTCTGCTGTTCCTCATTTACATAAACGATTTGGGAGAAAATCAAAGCAGCTCTCTTAGAGTGTTTGCAGATGACGCCTCATTTACCGTCTAGTAAAATGATCTGAAGATCAAAACCAACTGCAGAACGATTTAAAAAGATATCACTAAGAAGTAAAAATTGGTGGTTGACTCCAAATAATGAGAAGTTTGAAGTCGTACACATGAGTACGAAATAAATCCGTTTAACTTTGTTTACAAGATAAATCAGTCAAACGTGAAGGCCGTAAACTCCACTAAATACCTAGGAATTGCTATTACTTCAGACTTCAACTGGAAAGAACACGTAATGTCGTGGGAAAGGGGAACCAGAGAGTGCGTTTTATTGGTAAAAACCTTAAAAGATGCAACAGAACTCTTGAAGAGACTGCATACACTACACTTGTCCGTCCATTTTTACAGTATTGCTGCCCAGTGTGGGATCCTTAACAGATGGCTTTGACGGAAGCCATCGAAAGAGTCCAAAAGTTGTATCATCATCGTTGCCATTTGTTGAGTACCCGTCCCGGTCTAGTTGTCAGGAAAATTACTGTGCAGGATTTGTATACGTCAAGAACAACTATTCGGATTAATAACACAAATTTTATTTGCTGAAGAATACATTACTCAACTTCTATCTGTTCTTCTTCTCGCGGCGTCGTCTTCTGTACGCTGCTAGCTGCGCTGAGACCTAGTTTCTGCCTAGTTCGTAGCCGTGTTCTGACAGACCGTCCAGAAGCATGTCGGCCTAGATATAGCAGCTTGTAGAAGGTGCGCGTCTACGGTTACTCCAAAGGGCGCGTCGCCGGCGTGCGATAGGCTGTCGGTCGACCGTTGCCTTCTCCAAGATCGTTCTCTTGCGTCTGGCGTGAGGCGCTGATTTCACGCCACAACACCAAAGAAGGGCGGATCGTTTCGTATTGTTACGATACAGGGCAGTCAGCGTTACGGAAAACAGGATCTGGGATGGGAATCATTACAACAACGGCGCTTATCGCTGCGGCGTGGGCTACTTACGAAACTCCAATCGCCAACATTCTCCTCCGAATACGAAAATATATTATTGACTGCCTCTTACATAGGTAGAAAAGATCATCAGAATAAAATACGAGAAGTCAGAGCTCGAACGGAGAGATTCAGGTGTTCTTCTTCCTGCGCGCTATTTGAGAATGGAATGGGAGATAAATAATATTAAGGTGGTCCGATGAACCCTCTGCCAGGCACTTGAATGTGGTTTACAGAGTATCCCATGTAGATTTAGATATATACAACATGCCAATGACGGGCAATTATCCTTTCATTAGTGAGGAGACACTCCTAGGCCCCACAATAGTGGGCAGGGTAAAGTTGAGAATTTGTAGAATGAAAAATTCACTCTGCAGTGGAGTTTGTTCTGGTACGAAACTTCTTGGAAGATTAAAATTGTGTGCCGGAACCGCACCTCTGTCTTTCGCTGCCAAACGCTCTACCGTCTGAACTATCCTGGCACGCTTTACGGTCCGTCCTCACAACTATGAGAATTTGTATTTGATGGACTGCGTGCTTGAGCAGTCCATGCAGTTGTGATGATCGCTGTGTCCCCAGTAGCCGGGCGCGGTGCCTTACAGCGCCTGGTCTGGGAACGCGCGGGTGAAAGCGATGTGAGCGAGCTGAGACTGCCGCGCAGGTGCACTATGGCCACCCGAATGGGCGCGTGCAAAAAAGAATTTATGTTTGTGGTGCGGCTCTCAGCTCGCGGGTTCCGAGGTTTCAACGCTGTGCGCTGCGCGTCGCGTTTAATGGGAGTTAATAAAGACGCGTTTATCTCAAAAGTGTTGAATGAAAGGCTGTTAATTCACTGTAGCTGAATTTTATTGAACTTTTGTAGACTCGCACAACCGGTTTTGCAATGTCTTTAATTACATCTAATTGTTCATATTTATGCAAGAATAACAGTACTTTATTATAGCAGACAACTACACATTCAAGATAATTTACATGTAGATAGGTTATTTAGCTCAGAATAGGAAATAGTTACTTCTTTGCTAAAGGTTGCACGTGAAATTGTCTTTTTTGTGAGCCAATAAGAGGAGGCTACGTCATTCATAATTACTTTTCTGCCATTCCATGTCAATCTACCTTACCAAAATTTTTTTTGTTCGTGAGCGGTATAAAATATCGGTATATGATTGGGAACCTTGACAGTGAAATAATTGTAACTGCTGACTTACTATAATCTCAAAATACATACACTGTGACAGACGGTACACTGTCAGTTACAATGTAATTTCAAGTAAAAATTGTCTTGCTTGCAAAGTGGTGTTGTTAATTACCAATGACGCGTTCTGCCCTCACAGCAGGCCATCATCTTATCTGCATGATAAACGTTACATAAGAATTACTACAACATTTAAAGTAGTGAAACAGGGGCTGTTGGAGTTGTTGTTGTTATGGTCTTCAGTCCGGAGACTGGTTTGATGCAGCTCTCCACCCTGAGCAAGCCTTTTCATCTCCTCATAAGAACGGCAACCCACATCCACTTGAATCTGCTTACTATACGCGTCTCTTGGTCTCCCTCTGCGATTTTTACCCCACACACTTCCCTCCAATGCTAAATTTACGATTCCTCGATGTCTAAGAATGTGTCCTACCAAGCGATCCCTCCTTTTAGCCAGGGTATGCCAAAAATTCCTTTTCTCACCAATTCTGTTCAGTACTTCTTCATTGGTTATGCGATCTACCCACCTAATCTTCAGCATTCTTCTGTAGCACCACATTTCAAAAGCCTCTATTCTCTTCCTGTCCGCACTGCTTATCGTCCATGTTTACTCCCGTACAAGGCAACACTCCACACAAATGCCTTCAGAAAAGACTTCCTTACACTTAAATTAATATTCGATGTTAGCAAATTTCTCTTTTTCAAAAATGCTTTTCTTCCCATTGCCATTCTGCATTTTATATCCTCTGTACTGCAACCATCACATGTTATTTTACTACCCAAATAACAAAACTCATCTACCACCTTCATTGTTTCGTTACCTAATCTAATTCCTTCAGCATCGCCCGATTTTCTAAGACCGCATTCCATTATTTTTGTTTTGCTCTTGTTAATGTTCATTTTATACGCTCTCTTCAACACACTGTCCATTCCATTCAACTGCTCTTCCAGGTCCTCTGCTGTCTCTGACAAAATTACAATGTCATCAGCAAAACGCAATGTTTTTATTTCTTCCCCCTGAACTTTAATCCCTATTCCAAATTTTTCCTTGCTTTCCTTCACCGCCTGCTCGATGTACAAATTGAATAACATCGGAGAAAGGCTACAACCCTGTCTTACTCCCTTCCCAACTGATGCTTCCCTTTCATGCCCTTCGAGTGTAATAACTGCGGTCTGGCTTTTGTACAAGTTATAAATAACTCTCCTTTCCCTATATTTTACCCCTGCTGACTTCAGAATTTGAAAGAGTGTATTCCAGTCAACATTGTCAAATGCTTTCTCCAAATCTACAAAAGCTAAAAATGTAGGTTTGCCTTTCCTTAATCTATCTTCTAAGATAAGACGTAAAGTGAGTATTGCCTCCCTGGTTCCTACGTTCCTCCTGAATCCAAACTGATCTTCCCCAAGGTCAGCTTCTACCAGCTTTTCCATTCTCCTGTAGATAATTCGTGTTAAAATTTTGCAACCATGACTTATCAAACTAATGGTTCTGTAATTTTCACACCTGTCTGCGCCTGATTTCTTTGGAATGGGGATTATTACATTTTTCTTAAAGTCTGAGGGTATTTCGCCTGTCTCATAAATCCTACACACCAGTTCAAATAGTCTTGTCGTGGCTTGCTCTCCCAGAGACTTTAGTAGCTCTGAGGGTATGTCATCTACTCCTGGGGCCTTGTTCCGACCTAGGTCTTTCAAGGCTCTGTCAAATTCATCTCTCAGTATAGCATCTCCTATTTGATCTTGATCTACTTCCTCTTCCCTTCCTACCACATTGTCTGTAAGTTCATTTCCTTTGTAGAGCTGCTCTATGTACTCTTTCCACCTTTCAGCTTTCCCTTCTTTGCTGAGAACCGGCTTCCCATCTGAGTTCTTGATATTCGTAGAGTTGCTTTTCTTGTCCCCAAATGTCTCTTTTATTTTTCTGTAGGCGGTATCTACTTTTCCCCTTCTTATACATTCTTCTACAGATTTGCATTTGGCTTCTAGCCACTCCTGCTTAGCCATTTTGCACTTCCTGTCAATCTCATTTTTTAATCGTCTGTACTCCATTTTGCCTGTTTCATTTACTGCATTTTTATATTTTCTCCTTTCATCGATTAAATCTAGTATTTCCTGTGTGATATCCAAGGATTTTTTGTAGGTCTTGCCTTTCTACCTATTTTGTCCTCTGCTGCCTTCACTATTTCATCTCTCAGTGCTACCCATTCCTCTTCTACTGTTTTATTTCCCCCTGTTTCTGTCAATTGTTGCCTAAATCTCCCTCTGAAATTCTCCAGAACTTCACTTTCCTTCAATTTATCTAAGTCCCATCTCTGTATTTTCCTACGTTTCTGCAATTTTTTCAGTTTCAGCCTACAGTTCATGACTAACAAGTTATGGTCAGAGTCTATATCTGCCCCTGGGTACGTCTTGCAGTTTATAACCTGGTTCCGGAATCTATATCTTACCATTATAAAATCTATCTGATACCTTCCGGTGTCTCCTGGTCTCTTCCATGTATACAACCTTCTTTTGTGATTCTTAAACCAGGTGTTTGTTACGATTAAATCATGTTCCGTGCAAAATTCTACCAGGCGACTTCCTCTTTCATTCCTCCTGCCCAGTCCATATTCACCTACTATTTTTCCTTCTCTTCCTTTTCCTACAACCGAATTCCAGTCTCCCATCACAATTAAGTTTTCCTCTCCCTTAACTGTCTGAATAATTTCCTTTAGCTCCTCATATATTTCTTCGATCTCCTCATCATCACTAGAGCTATTTGGCATATAAACCTGTACTACTGTTGTCGGTGTTGGCTTCGTATCTATCTTGACAATGATAATGCGATCACTGTGCTGCTCATAGTAGTTTACCCGCATTCCTATTTTCTTATTCATTATCAGTCCTACTCCTGTGATACCCCCAACTGATTTTGTATTTATAATCCTGTACTCACCTGACCAGAAATCCTGTTCATCCTGCCACCGAACTTCACTAATCCCCACTATATCTAACCTCAACCTATCCATTTCCCTTTTTAAATTTTCTAATTTTCCTACCCGATTAAGGGATCTAACATTCCACGCTCCGATCCGTAGAATGCCAGTATTGTCTTTCCTGATGACAACATCCTCCTGAGTAGTCCCCGCCCGGAGATCCGAATGGGGGACTATTTTACCTCCGGAATATTTTACCCGAGAGGATGCCATCATCATATGTTCATACAGTAGAGCTGCATGTCCTCGGGAAAAGTAACGGCTGTAGTTTCCCCTTGCTTTCAGCCGTTCGCAGTAGCTGTGTGGCAAAGCCACATGAGCTAATGTCAATGAGCTCAGTCAATCATCCGGACTGTTGCCCCTGTAACTACTGAAAAGGCTGCTGCCCCTCTTCAGGAACCACACGTTTGTCTGGCCTCTCCACAGATTAATTAATTAATTAAATGTTTGTTAAGCTTATGGGACTTAACTACGGGGTCATCAGTCCCTAAACTTACAAACTACTTATGAACTACTTACGAACTAGGACGGCACAAATATCCATGCCCGAGGGGGGATTCGAACCCCCGACCGTAGTGGCCGTGCTGACCGTGACTGGAGCGCCTCAGTCACCTCGGCCACCGCGGCCGGCTCTCCACAGATACCCCTCCGCTGTGGTTGCACCTACGGTACGGCTATCTGTATCGTTGAGGCACGCAAGCCACCCCACCTCGGCAATGTCTGTGGTTCATGGGGGTGGAGTAATTTTCGTAATGTTTGTCATGCAAATAATGTGACGATACCCTGCTGTGAGTGCGAAACGCGTCATTGGTAATTAATAACACCCCTTTGCATTCACGACTGTTTTTACTTGAAATTAAAATTTGACTGATTGCTTTTATCAGCCACACCAGGGCTATAGAAAACCTTACATAGTTACACTGTATGTATATTGAGATTATAGGACAGCAGTTACAACTTTTTCCCTGTCATGATCCAACGGTTACTACCCCATGCCATCAACTAGTAAGTCCATTTTTGGCATATTATGCAATTTGCGATAAAAACATTTTTTTCGTCATCATCATCATCATCATCATCCGAAGATGGTGCCAAGTTATAACAGCAGTTTCATTATAGCGCCACTGATTTACTTGCATTAAACTCAACTAGAGAGAAGATGCACTTAAGCTGCACATACGAACTGGATATTCCAACTTAACAGTGTCGTTGTAAACATCTTTATTGTCCCCCGTTGCTGTTCTTTGTAGAGAAAGTCTGTCAAAAATTCTTCTAGTAATTTTAGTCTTCCCATTTCTACTGCAAGTCGGAAGGGACATTCAACAAAAACAGTAGAATTCTCTTTTCCTTAGAACCCTACAGTCCCCATTATGAACTTGTAATCCAATATTTCTAACTATAATACATAGAACCAGATTTACTGTCCTTTTTTTATCCGAATTTGTATGCTATCATTATTTTAAAACGAGTTAGAGAACTGGCATCTGTCCCAGATCAACTTTGCTATTTGTTAAATTCATTTTCTGTTGGCGACGCCAGCGCCCTCAAATTTCAACACCCTGTTCGCTGTACTGGAACGATGTATCGCTTTCTTTTCAGCTTTAAAAACAATTTCACAATGATGGCTACATTTCGTACGCAGTAATGTATAACCTAAAGTTAACCAAACGAAAAGTAGTCAGTGACTATATATTTCACTGCAAAAGCTTCAAATGTTATGCGATAGGTTAACTGGAAATTAAATATCGTAATAACTATGGCGAATACTGGAAAAACAGACACTCCGTTATGAAGCTGTTGTGTTAGCCTGCAAGATGTGCAAACCTCAGTGATGTACGACAATTAGTTTCCTCAGAATCGAGTGAGAAGTATCCTACGTCAAGGAAAACGCACAGAACCGGAAGAGGTGGTTTTTATTTTATTTTATTTTATTTTATTTTATTTTTTTATTTTTTACAGGAGAAGGAGAATTTTTATCGAAAATCTGATACCAGAGTGCGATGTAGCTTTGTTTCATACAGATACAGTATTTTTTCAGCAAGAAAATCGGAAAGTAATTTTGGTCATGTATTGGCATCATGTGGCATCATGTGGCCGCCACCAGCTGCCATCGCGCCGTTGCAGCGCGCGCGGTCCGACCGCTGTGGGTTAAGCGGCCGAGCAGCTAGCGGGGAGCCGTGCACTATGGACGTACCCTTACGTATCCACCTTTATCCCTCCTCCCCCACGCGGATCCTCTATGATCTCATCCTTTCCTCTGTCTCGTTCTCTTTATTGAACATCTCCGCCTTTGCTACATATCCCGCAAATTAGTCCCACCTACTCCTCTAGTCCATCCCCTACTCGCGGCACCCAGACCATTGCCACGTCTCCATCACTGTATCTCCCCTGTCCTCACTCTGGATCATTTCCCATGGCAACTTCCTTACCCTCTCCATCCCAGATGATGCCCTCCGACCTGATATCTACCCTTCCTACCATCTGTGATCTATCCCCTTGCTCCATCCCCCCCTTACTCTCCCTGAGGGCCCCATTATCCCTCCCTTGATTTGATTGATTTGATTTGATTTTTTCAGGGAAGCCAACACAGTCTTGGTCCAACCCGCCACTGCCCGCACCGAAACTGAGTTTATTGTGCGGTATCGCTCCCTGTATGTCTAGTAAAGCCAACCAAAGCCCTTGAACAGTGCAAGGAGTCCCTTTACCAGTTCTTTATTAGACACAATTTCTTCGGGTCTGGTTGTCCCAAATATTCTGTGCCTTTTACTCTCCAATGCAATGCATTCGAAGATTAGATGTGATGCAGTTTCATCACCATCATCACAGATCCTACATTTAGGGTCCTCTTCTGTTATTCCCATTGTATGTAGGTGTTTTTTGAAATTCCCATGGCCTGTCAGCAATCCAACCATGAGTCTAATCTCTCTCTCCTGTTCAGACCCAGGATTGCAGAGCTTCTTTTAAAACATGGCTTTGGCATCATTATCATGCTATGTTTTTGTTGATAGACTTTGGTCCAATATTCTATGTGCTGTCTTCTGAGCCAGTTACGTAGCTCCAATTTGATCATTGCCTTGGTGATTGTCAGGACAGGTTCCGGTCCAATAAATGGAGTCTCTGCCCCCATCCTGGCTAATCTGTCGGCATGTTCGTTGCCACTGACCCCCGAGTGGCCAGAGACCCACGATAGGTTTACTCTATTGCTTTCCCTTAGCTCCACTAGAACCCTGTGAGATTCTGCAACAATTTTAGACCTTGTTGCAGGAGCTGCCAGTGATATCAGGGCTGCTTGGCTGTCTGAATAGATATAGATGCTACAATCTTTGTAGCACCTACGCAAATTCTCCTCCACACACACGCCCTGATGGCAGTGATTTCCGTCTGGAATACTGAGGCCAGTTTTCCTAGAGAGATGACGCCCTCCAGTCTTGGCTGCACCCCACATACCCCAGCCCCAACACCTTGCTCTGATTTTGACCCGTCAGTGAACCTGACAATATCCCCCGTACGGTGTCTAACTATTTTCTCCCACTGCTCCCTACTTCCAATTGTTATATTGAAAGGCTTGTTGAAGCAGTATGGGGTTATAATATAGTCGGCTGGCATTTCCCCAACCTTTCCTATATTTACCTCACTCACTATATTGGTGTGTGATTCTGGATATCCCAAAGAGTTCCAGTTGTTGCCAGATTTGAGTCTGTATGCACCAGCCGCTGCCTCCATCTTGACCCAAAGGTGTAATGGGGGCATATCCAGCATGGTTTCCATCCCAGCAGTTGGTGTGCTGCTAATTCCGCCTGTTATGGCTAAGCAGGCTAATCTCTGCACCTTACCAAGCTCCTTAGCAGCAACCTGCTGTTCTACCTTCTTCCACCACACGACCGCCCCATAGGTGATCCTGGGTCTAATCACTGTGGTGTATATCCAGCGCGTACCCTTGGGGCTCAGGCCCCAGTTTTTGCCACAAGCTCTCCTGGTACCTTTTGCCTTGGAGCAAATATTCCTGATATGAGGGGTCCATGTCAGTTTCTCATCTAGGGTAACCCCTAGATATTTCACTGTCCCCTTCACAGGTAGCGCTTCATTGAAATCTTTAGATTCCAACTTGAATGTTATATATGCTTCTTTGTGAATGGTACAACAACAGTCTTCTTAGGACTAACCCCCAGATCCTGTTTTCTGCACCAGTCTTGCACAATGTCCAGTGCACCTTGTGCCATATTCTTGACTGTGTCAGCAAATTTGCCAAGTATTACTATGACAAGATCATCTGCGTATCCTTGGCAAAAGTACTGCCTAGAGTTTAATTCTCCAATGAGATTCTTCATCACTAGATTCCACAATAAAGGGGAAAGAACTTCTCCTTACGGGCAACCCCTAGTGGTGTTGATTAACATTTTTTCATCCATCATGGTAGCCTCTACCTTTCTTCCACTGAGCATGGCCCTAGTCCACCTACATATAGTGGTATGCACATTGCTGCCCTAACCATGGAATCGAAGGTCGTATTGCTAAAAGCCCCCTCAATGTCCAGGAAGATACAGAGTGCTATTTCCTGAAAGTGTAGTGCTTTCTCCACCTTCCCAACGAGTTGTGAAGAGCTGTCTCACATGATTTACCGGCTGATATGCATGTTGGTTTGAATGAAGAGGAGCTCTACTTAACCTCCTTTCTCCAACATGCACATTAACCAGCTTTTCCAATGTCTTAAGAATGAAGGAGGACAGGCTGATTGGTCTCATATCCTTGGACTTGGTATGATCAATTCTCCTTGGCTTTGGAATGAACCTTCACTGCCCTCCAGGCATTGGGAATGATTCCTGCTGCTAGGCTAACCCTGAATAACCTGCATAGGAATCTAATAAGATTTTCTCCTGCTTGTTGCAGGAGAGCTGGAAAGATTCCATCGGAGCCAGGTGACTTGAACGGTTGATATGTTCCCACCGCCCATCGGACCTTACTGAAATCGACACACTCCTTGGCCAGATCCCAGTCCTCTTTGCGAATACCTGAGAACCATTGTCTCTCAGGAATCGCATTCTGGTCTGAGTTTTCCCCCAGAGTATATTGAGGAAAGTGAGTCTTGAGGAGCTGTTCCAGCGTTTCATGTGCTGTCTTTGTATACTCCCCATCCTCCTTCCTCAATGTTCCTCCTGGATTAGTTGGTACCCTAGTGAGGATTTTATGAAGTCTCGCTTGAGCAACCGTGCCCTCCACTTCCTCACAGAATACCTTCCAGGATGGTACACTTATCAATATTTCACGTTTTAACAAAAGATTATAAAAAATTATTTCTAAGATATTTTTTCATAATATTACCGCAGAATATGTATGTACACTATTGGGAATTAAAATTGTTACACCAAGAAGAAATGCAGATGATAAACGGGTATTTATAGGACAAATATATTGTACTAGAATTGACATGTGAATACATTTTCACGCAATTTGGATGCATAGATCCTGAGAAATCAGTACCCAGAACAACCACCTCTGGCCGTAATAACGGCCTTGATAACCTGGACATTGAGTTAAACAGAGCTTGGATGGCGTGTACAGGTACAGATGCCCACGCACATTAAACACGATACCACTGGCGTATTGTGACGAGCCAGTTGCTCGGCCACCAGTGACCAGGCGTTTTCAATTGGTGAGAGATCTGGAGAATATGCTGGCCAGGGCAGCAGTCGAACATTTTCCGTATCCAGAAAGGCCCGTACAAGACCTGCAATATGCGTTGGTGTATTATCCTGCTGAAATGTAGGCTTCCGCAGGAATCGAATGAAGGGTAGAGCTGCCAGGGGTCGTAACACATCTGAAATGTAACGGCCACTACTCAAATTGCCGTCGATGCGTACAAGAGGTGACCGAGACGTGTAACCAACGGCACCGCATACCATCACTCCGGGTGATACGCCAGTATGGCGATGACGACCACATGCTTCCAATGTGCGTTCACTGCTATGTCGCCAAACACGGATTCGACCATCATGATACTGTAAACAGATTGTGGATTCATCCGAAAAAATGACGTTTTGCGATTCGTGCACCCAGGTTCGTCGTTGCGTACACCATCGTAGGCGCTCCTGTCTGTGATGCAGCGTCAAGGGTAACCGCAGCCATGGTCTCCGAACTGATAGTCCAAGCTCCTGCAAACAATGTCGAACTGTTCGTGTAGATGGTTGTTGTCTTCCAAACATCCCCATCTGTTGACTCAGGGATCGAGACATAGCTGCACGATCCGTTACAGCCATGCGGATAAGATGCCTTTCATCTCGACTGCTAGTGATACGAGGCCGTTGAGATCCAACATGGCATTCTGTATTGCCCTCCTGAACCCACCAATTCCATATTCTGCTAACAATCATTGGATCGCGACAAACGCGAGCAGCAATGTCTCGATACGATAGACCGCAATCGCGGTTGGCTACAGTCCGACCTTTATCCAAGTCGGAAACGTGATGGTGCGCATTTCCACTCTTCACACGAGGCATCACAACAACGTTTCACCAAGCAAAGCCGGTCAACTGCTGTTTATGTATGAGAAATCGGTTGGAAACTTTCCTCATGTCAGCACGTAGTAGGTGTCGCCAACCTTCTGTGAATGCTCTGAAAAGCTAATGTTTTGCATATCACAAGCATCATCTTCCTGTCGGTTAAATTTCGCGTCTGTAGCACGTCATCTTTGTGGTGTAGCAATTTTAATGGCCAGAGTGCACATACCGTTTTTGATAATGTTTCGACAATTTCATCACATGTTTTTTCCTTCAACGTAACTTCTCTGTAGATTTCTAACGTAGAGTCCAAGGTTACTGAATAGCACAACCGCACACGAACTACTTCCATATGATCCACAATATACACAGCAGATCAGACAAGACCGATGGTGCACTGTGTAAAATGTCAAATGTTTGTAGAGCTTATGGGACTTAATTGCGGGGTCATCGTTCCCTAACCTTACAAACTACTTATGAAGTGGCTTATCGAGGGTCGGCCTCGCACATCGTTGCATGGCGCAAAAAGAATAATAAAAAAATAAAATAAAAAAAATAAAGGATAAAAAATTAAATAAATACGCTTTTATACGAACCACTGTCAGACCAAAAATTCAATTATTCTTTTAAACTGAACATATGTTACCAAGATTGTTACTGTACGCTGCTATCTCCGTAAGTGAACCAATAACATAGGCTGAGGGGAACATTCTTTTGTGTTTTCACTTTAACAGATAATTAAGTCTGTGCTTGCTCTCTGGTTGAAAGGTTCTTGTATGTACTTTTGTCATGAGAGTAAATTAATTGTCCTCATGAAACGAACATTCCGTTGCCAATATTAGCAAACTGCACCACCGCCTTCGGTAAAATTTAATCTTATCTCAAAACTCTACAGGTGGCGAAATTATATATGTTTATCCATAACCCCATGGCGATTGTGTTACCTGCATCATCAATGATTCTTTGAGCGGTGGGAGGAGTCCTCTTCCCAATAATCCGACTTAATAAGCGACTTTGTGAGCTACTCCGCTGGGTTCCGCTTTTTTTAAAAAAAAAAAAAAAAAGAAAAAAAAAAAAAAGAAAAAAAACTACTCCGAGGAGTGGAGTGGGCTGTTTGAGATCCGGCCCATAAAGAGTCGCGGTTCTATTCAGCCAATTATCAGACAAGCTGATAATGGGGCAAACGGGGGATCCCAATTGGGAATCAGTGGGAGGGGCTTACCAGTTCTGGAATACGCCTTACAACCAAGAAAAACCTCCCCGAAAACCTTGGTTGGAACCGGGGATTGGGACTACTTCAATTTATCTCTGGGACGTTGCCCCAGACTTCAAATGGATTATTGGGAGAGCGCGAGTGCACTCAACTCGACCAACAGTGGACAAGCATCCTCATAAAGGAGCCGCACCCGTGAGCACCGTATCCTTAGCGTCACTGGTACCAGCTTGGTATCTCTTCATGTTTTTTAAATTCCGTTTTAGGCTGAAGAGCGCGTGCGAGCGCTGACAGCCCGCCCTGTACTATGGAATGAAGCGACAATAAAGAAGAAAAACTGGCGGCTGGCCTGTCACGTAGTAGCGGCCCGCCCTGGCAGGCGGTGTGCGCCGTTAAGAAGTGGCCGACCTTGCCACGGGGCGGCCGCTCCTGCCTTCCTCACCGACTACACACGCTCTGTACACTCCGTGCCGTGCCGCCTGCTGGTGCCGTGCCTTGACTGGGGCACCAACACGGACACTTCTCACATATACACACGTCACTTCGTATCTGTGGCTGGGTAGCAGTGTGGTAGAATGCTAGACTATGAATTACAAGGTCACGGGTCTGATTCCCGCCATGTCCTAGACATTTTACCTGCACTTTTCACTTCTTTCACCTCTGGCAATGTTGCTGATCTGAAAAATACCAAGTAGCACCGTGGTTCGGATCCCACGTTAAACTGTAGGTCCCCCAATAACTGGCTGGGGAGGTGCGATTCGGAACCCGGCGGCAAGCAGCAGTCGTCGCTAACCCGCGACATTGTCTGCAATGCGAGCGATGCAGAACGCGGCGACAGCGCCCCCTGTCGCCGTATACCTGCTCCGGCGACCGGCGACCATCCGGTCCCGAACCAGTGGGGTCGCTGTCGCCGACTCGACCTCCCGCCGGAGACCGGTTTTATGACAAGACCCCAGGGAAATGAGTTCTTCAGACTCTGACGAGCCGTGGCGGCCGAGCGCATTGAGGCGCTATCCTACGATACGCGAGCACAGGGTAACATATACAGAGGAGCAGTCCCCTCTAAACCACCGTCCTACGCTCCCCTCGTAGTTCCGTAAGATGCTAGCAGGTGTCAGGCGGATCGCTGGCTTAGGGTGCCTCTCGCACGTCAGAGGGTAGCGTGGAGGGGAGGCTGAGGGGAGAGCTCGTGCCGTCTGCCACGAGGCCACGGCTGTGTCCAGCTTGCTGGCGTTTGAGGGGACGTGGTAGTGGGGATGGCTGCTACCTGCCGCCTGCTCTGGACAGTTTAAAGAGCTGCTTCTGACCGCAGCGCCATCATGGGACATCTTACGGAACTGCTGGAAACCCTCTCTCCCCGCACCCCTGAGCGTACGACCGGGCCCTTACGGAGGTTTCCCGTCTGTATATATTTGTGACGCGAGGCGGTTCCCCAACGTGGGTTCGAATCCCCCCTCGGGCATGGCTGTCTGTGCCGTCTTTATTATAAGCTAGTTTGTAAGTTTAGGGACTGATGATCACGTGGTTAAGTCCCATACGCTTTACAAACATTTGAACATTTTATGCCTGTAAATTTTTGATGCGGCATATCAATCAAGACTCAGAGCAAGCTACAGTCATTAATATATTGTAACACGTTTTGCTTCATTTTTGTAGCAATTTAGTGCAGTTTCTTCAATAGTTAACTATTAAAGTTAAAACTAAACACAAACGGTGGTTTATGTTCAAAAGAGTTAAGAAATTGTTAACTATCGGTAATTACATAAATGGTGTTAAAATGATTATATACAGTAATAAAGCCTTTTGTATAAAATACGGTCAGGACAGGATTATTTACTTCATGTTACACGAGAGGTGACAATCGATTAATTTTAAGTACCAAGACAGAAAAGAAAACGGAATAAAACTTTGGTACAATATTAAAAGTGTGGAAGGAAAGGGATGAAAAGAGTCAAAACTTACTGAAGGCCTTTATGCGACGCAAATATGATGACATTGAATTATTTTCTGGACATATCGGTGCAGTTTCAGAGTTCATTTCCAATATATAAAGGAGAATCGAAAGAAAAATAATAGTCGCATTGTTTCTGATTACGAAATGATGGGTCCACAGTGCAACACAAATTAGCAATCGAGAGATAATAACACACCAACAGCCACATCGGTGGTACAGTATTCCGTACCAGTTGTTGAGCAGATTGTAAATAATGCAAGAGTTTTTGCGTACTTCTCAGTGTAAAATGTAATTTTTCTTCTTCAGTTATTGCATTTCTTAGGCACTGTGGTTTTATGTCATCCTAAATAGAACTCAGTACGAAGTTGAACTGTCTTTTATTTAAACGACAACAGCTCCTGAATAATTTCGTCACTAAACTTTTTTTTTTTAAATCAACGGCCTGTAACTTCCATCGGCAGCTGTACTTTTACATAAACGCATTACCAGCTATCGTGTTTTCTTAGTATGGAGCAAAGCAACGTCATCGTCTTCGCCCTCCAACTACAGCGCAACGACGGCGGCAGTCGGCAGACACCTCACCCCGCCTCTCACCGGCGACCGCGCTGCTCGCCTGCCGCTGTGTTCCGCAACGGGTCGACAGCAGGCAGAGGCGGCGCTGTCGCTGTCGGCAGTTGCGACGGGTCGCTGTCGACGTGTTCGGACTCGCACCTTAAGTCAGTTCAAAGGTCGGAGGATCTCCATCAACCCAACGAAGACTGCAGCCGTGTTCTTCACCAAACAGAGACTTCCGATTCCCCGCTTCCCATTGAGGGTCATGGGGCAGCTGATCCCGTGGTCGACATCTACAAAATATTTGGGAATAACGTTAGACAAGTCCTTGACCTTCACCTTGCACGCCCAACAACGCAAAAAGTTGAACGCTATAATCCTGTTATTCTCGAGTAAAAACCTCAACGCGAAGACGAAATACCAGCTTTATCGGTCGACGGTACAACCAAAGCTCCTCTACGGCTGTGCAGCATGGGGTGTCACTTGCGATACAAATATCAAGTCTCTCCAACCGATACAAAATAGATGCCTCCGATGGACATTAGGAGCGCCCAGATGGAGGAGAACAAGAGAAATTAATGCTACATTACAAGAGCGCTATCTCAAGGATAAGATCGAAGACTATGCCACCAAACTATTTGCTAAGGTCGACTTACTTCGGGATGAAGTACAGCAACTCCCCCTGGTGGGGACAATACGCCCACAACGTTGGCATAAATATAAGGTACCCCGCTCACTAGAACGCTGGCACCCACCTTGAAAATACACGCTTTAAACAACACACCATCGGTCTCCGAAACACAATGAATGAACAACATGACACATAAAGCCTACAAGCCACCACCTGAGAAATAAAATAAATCATCCCCATTGAGGAACTAAGGACCCAAATTGCGCCCCAGTTTCCTCTCAAAGTGGAAATAAATAATAAATAATAAATAAAGCGGATTCCTATGCTTACCTTTCACACACCAAGAAAAAACTCCCAAAAGGGAGTCAGTCTTGCGGCACCAAGCGACACAAGCAATAAAAAAAAAAAAAAAATAAAAAAAATAAAATAAAAAAAAGGGTTCGGAGGAAGGACCGTGCCTATACTCCGTTCACCGAAACGAGAGACGGACTGAAACACAGCGAGGCGCGTGACCAGGGGTGGATAAAACAGGGGCGCTCTCTCAATGTCGCCGCATCCGTGTCAGGTGCAAAAGCGTTTGTGTGTGTTATGACGGGTGTTATTAGATAGATTTCATCTTAAAGGACTAGCTGCTGATTAGCAGCGGAAGCTTTCATATCCTGTCTCTTTTTCTCTTTCTCGTCTGTATCGCGCAAGTGTAAGCTCACTATGTCATCCTACATTTTGAATCCATGGGAGAAGCGATCAAAGAAGAAATCGTGAGTTCTTACTGTGTATAAAAAGGAGCTGTTGTGTCCACAACAATAAATGACAGGTATTGTTATAATAATAGCTGTATGTACAGATGTTGGTCGTTCCTCAGTTTATCATATGGCAAGTGATTACAAGTCCACACAATCTTCGAATTCTCCAAAAGAACGTCACGGCAGAAGCTTACAGAAAGTGTTGTTGACTTTCGCGAAAATGTGATACGAACGAAAATACATGAGTTGTTGACATAGTTCTTTCTGTCGTAAACGAAAACGCAGATTTGGGCAATTTTCAGACATCCTATGAATTATTAAAATGCATGACTTCAATAACTGTAGCGTCTAATATGACTACTATATATCAAAAGACACAACCGCTTTACACCTGATACAGGCGTTTTAATTCCCAATTATTAACTTACTAGCTGAAAACCCGGAGTTGCCTGAGTATTTATTTATTCCTGCCATTTTTCAGGTATATATTCATTTGTATAAGGGATGTATGTCTGTAAAATCTCTTCGGAATACAATTAGTGGTAAAGAAGTAATAGATTAAAACTTGGTGCGTGATGGAGCGGTTTCCCACGAACGTTATTGTTTATGTGCTAATATCTCATGAACTACGTGTGAGACTGTGATACAATTTAGAAGGTCCATTCAACTATATGTGTGTATACTGTCTGTAAAATTTTCTGCGGCTACAATTTCTAGTGACGAACTTATGAAATGTAACGTCATACCGAATGCAGTAGTTTTAGTCCATGAAGAGCAAAACGTTACTGTTTATGTGCTCATATCTCATGAACTACGTGTCGGAATGTGATACAATTTAGAAGCTACATTCAACTAAATGTGTGTATCCTGTCTGTAAAATTTCCTGCGGCTATTATTTGTAGTGTACAAATTATGAATTGCAATATGATACCGAATGCCGTAGTTTTAGTCCATGAACAGCAGAAAAGTAGTAAGCGAGAAACTTTTTTCCTTTCATCATTTTACTATGGTTGCCAGCGAGAAAAAGTTATTAAAGATTTGAAATTATTTTAAAGTTTGTTGCAAGTCGCTAAGAACTGTCATTCTCATACAGTGTATTTCGAAAGTCTCGCCGCATTATATGCCATTTAGTGCGATTTCTATTGGTTACGATGTAATATCTTTTGAACTATGTGATTCTTAACCACGCAGCAATTGTTACCTCACGAGAAGAAATGTGTGTACCAAATTTGGTTGAAATCGGTGCAATGGTTTAGTAGGAAATGAGCAGCATTGTCGCAAAATGTAGCAGTTTTTTGGGCGTCTCATTGTTTATGACGTCATATCTCGTGAACTATATATCGTATGTGATTCTTACACTTACGGCGACCGTCCTCATGGATTGAAGCTTACGTGTACAAAATTTCATAAAGATTGGAACAAAACTGTAGATTTGTATAAAACACGTACACTCATACGGACACTCTGCTTTATATATTAGCTCATCTAACAGCCGCGAAGTTTATGTTCATTTATTTAAAGACCTGTTTCGGTATTGCTTTAATACTATCTTCAGGTACTCTGCAAGTTAAGTTGCAAATCAGTGTTGTATCAATAACATCATACTGTACGTACGTCATACCAGACGTTAAATAAAACAACATGTACTTTATGGCTGTTGGTGGATTAGTTAATAGTTTGGAATTAATACTCAACCAACAGCCCCAGTCCCTATTCCATTACTAGATGGAACCACAGCGATTGATACATAGATAGCGACATTGAGCGAGCGGCCCGTTTTTGTCCACCCCTAGTCACGCATCCCGGTCTGTTTACAGTCTGTCTCTCGTTTCGGTGAACGGAGTATAGTAAAGCACTGTAGAGTTCAAAGCAATCTTAGGATTGTTGACTGATTTACGTTACATTCTTTTACACTTCCTACAAACTCAGCCTTTCACCAGTTACCGACCTTTTCCAGTATAGCTCAAGGTGGTTGTCGTTGTTGTTAGAGATTTAGGGCGCTCAACATCGCACTCAACAGCGCTCGTACGCGGTATAGAGGAGACCAATATTACTACAACACCCACAATAATTACACGCGAAAAGATAATACAAAGCGACGCACCCTCTTCCCCCTACATCATATGGAAATAATTAAAAGAACAGCGGTACCAAAGAATAAAACTGGTCAGTGCAGTCAAGTAGAGAACAAGCCTAAAAAGGTGGTGGGCTAAACACAGAGGTACGAACCGAATGACTCTGTCGTCGTCTGTCTATAGGTCAGCACCTTCGACCTAAGATATTTAATAGGAATTTGAACAAAACACACAATCGTAAAACACGCGCCACTGTCAATTCATCGTCACCTAAAATCGAGGGCAGATCGGCTACAAAGCAGCTTGATCCCTCTCATCAGCATATAAAACACAAGCAGTTAAAATGTGCTAAGCGGTTATCAGCACACCACAAGCATCACAAGTAGGGGGAAGTCGTAACCACTAAGAAGGAATCTATGCGTCAGGGGGCAGTGTCCTATGCCAAGTCTTGTTGAGCAAACCTCATCAGATCTGACAGGTCGCATGGAGGTACGCGAAGGCCTGTTTCTTTTATTGGTCTCAATGTTATTATACCTCAGGGCCGACCATTCTTGGTGTCAAAGGCTTAGTTAATGTCTCCAGTACATTATAAAGTCAGCGCAAGTGGTTTGCCATGGTAGGTTGTGCAGGGATTTCGTCGTTCTACAAATGATGATGGAGGGATCGGGTACTCCGACAGAGCTTCGTAGCAATGACAGCGCATTACGGAGAGGAACTGGACAGTCAACTACGTTCGGAAGTATTCAAGCCTCCTTGGCCGGGGTAGCACAAGGAAGGAAGCGTAGGGTTTAACGTCTCGTCGACACGTGATCATCAGAGACGGAGATCACGTTCGGATAATTGTTGTCAAGGATGGGGAAGGAAATCGACCGTGTCATTTGAAAGGCACCATCCCGACATTTGACTGGAGTGATTTAGGGAAATTAGGATGGCCGGAGGCGGGTTCGAACTGGAATCTTTCCGAATGCGAGTCCAGTGCGACACCTCGGTAGTATAGTTAGAGGCGAGATTTTCCTCGCCAATTGCAGAGATGGCGTCTATATCAGATTTTAGACGTTGTCGCGTCTGATCATTTCGTATATGTTGTTAAAACGGGGCCATGTCCGGATGTTACTGAAATACCCGATCCCTCCATCATCATTTGTAGAACGACGAAATCCCTGCATAACCTACCATGGGAAGCCACTTGCGCTGACTTTATAATGTACTGGAGACATTCTGTGACCACTCATCTTCTTATACATATGGATAATTAGTATTATCAATTTCAATGTCGCTTCCCTAAAGCAGCAACCGTAACAGGAAGCAGTAGAACCAAATTCGGTGGTCTACAGGAGGGCAGACAGGAAGCACCGATTACAGACAATTACCACTCGGTTACAAATTGGTCTGGAAAGGAAATGTTTAAAGAAGAACTCTCTGTTCTTTCTAAATGAGCAAATTTTGCAATTTCTCCAGCGAAAGCTCCCACGTAGAATATTATTGATGATATAGAGGTAGCAATCCATCTGTTACCATCATATTCTGCTGATCAAATTAAGATGGAGACGTCCAGGATAATACGCAATGCCAAGTAACCTAGCAGTAAGTCTCAAGGGGAAAGCAAGGCGTTGCGGGAGACGAATGCAGACAGCAATGTTACCGTACTTGCTGCTGGTAAGGGAGAACGCCACCGTTGTACTGAATAGTAAAATTACAGAAAGATTAGTGACCTCCTGGACCTTACCACATACAAAAAGTTGAAAATAGATCCTACAACGAACGTCTTAAATGCTACCAGTCCTACTCATGTGTCCCAGCCTCGTCGCCGCTTTTGTGTCTCGTTTCCTTCGTATGTGTCGGTGGCCGAGTAGAAAGACCGACACAGGAATAAAGGACGCACGCTTGTGCAGGTACGAAGTTGAGCAGCCAGTGGGACAGCAGAAACCAGAAACACTATAGTAAATTAGAACGAGATATATATTGCACAGAATTTATACAATACTTAACTTTTACATAGCTCAGTACTGCAGAATGCTGATACATAGTTGAGCTAGAGGCCTGACTAGTGCCTATCCTATAGCCAAGTCTTCACTGGTGCCTATCTGATTCCGAAGTGTTAACTGGTTCCTATCTCAGTCCCAAGTGAACGATGTCGTTCAGTGGTGGCCACGAGCGGAGTTGTAGCAGAGGGCGCTCGTGGCTGACGTCGTAAGAACGCCGCGCCGTGCGTGCATGGCGGCGCGCGGCGAAAGTAGGTGGCGCGCACTTTCGACTTGTGCGACACCACACCTACAGAAGTTAACAAGTATCTTTGCAAAACGGACACTTCCTCCCCCCCCCTCCCCCTGAGATTATTTGGGTTACCAAAGATACATAAGCCCGATGTTGCTTTGAGACCGATAGTGAGCGCAACTGGAGCTCCTACTCAAGAGCTCGCCTCTTTGCTACTACCGTACCTAGGCAAAACAGAGAATAACATTAAAAATTCTCTGCTCTTTATTGGAAAATTGAGGCAGTTTACTGTCAGTCCTAGTGACATACTTGTCAGTTTTGACATAGTATCTCTGTTCATTATGGACCCAGTTGACGAAATCTCTTCCCTACGTAGCTGACATGTTCCCTACTCATATAGTAGCCTTGTTCCGACATTTTCTGCCCACGACCTGTTTCCATTATAACAGCCAATTTTATGAACAAATTGAGGGGGTAGCTAATTTATTTATGGATTTTTTTTTGTACAAGAAGCACTGCGGTCAGCCACCAAAAGCCCTTTGAGGAGGTATCGTTACGTGGATGACACCTTTGTGATATTTAGAATATTATCAAAAGGGAGACAGGGCAACCAAGAGCAGAGAAAGAAGGTATTACTACCAAAACAAATTGAAACTTTAGTAACAAAAAGTCAGAAGCAGAAAACATTTTTAATGATTACTTTTTAAATATTGTAGAGAAAATAGGATCTAAATGTTCATTAGAAGGAGCAAGGCAAGTAATGAAAGAGGCCATACCTAGACAATTTGATACAATTGAAATTCCGCCCACCTCTCCTTCAGAAATTAGGAAAACTATAAACTCTCTCAAGAGCAAAAGATCACACGGAATTGGTGGTATTTCGAGGAGGGTATTAAAAGCTTGTTCCCAAGAGATAAGTAGGATTCTTAGTCATATATCTAATAGCTCTTTAAAGCAGGGAATTTTCCCTGAGAGACTGAAGTATGCTATCGTTAAACCTTTGTATAGAAAAGGGGATTCGTCTGATATCAACAACTACCGCCCCATCTCATTTCGGACAGCTTTATCCAAAATATTTGAAAAATTTATGTGTTCTCGAATAGCTTCACACATTAGTAAAAATAAAGTTCTACTAAAATATCAGTTTGGTTTTCATAAAAGCTTTTCAACAGAAAATGCTATATATATCTTCACAGATGAAATATTCAATGCTTTAAATAACCGGACATCACCAGTTGGGAGTTTTGTAAACTTTCAAATGTGTAAATCATGGGATTCTTCTAGATGAGCTTAAGTATTGAGGTATGAGTGGGACAGAGCACAAATGGTTTAAATCATACTTAACTGGAAGAGTGCAGAAAGTTGAAAGAAGCAGATCATGCGATACAGAAGAAACAATTAATTCCTCTAACTGGAGACTTATCAAAAATGGGCTCCCAGAATGTTAGGTCTTGGGTCCTTTGCTGTTCTTAATATATATTAATGACTTGCCATTCTATAATCACGAAGAAGCTAAGCTAGTTTTTCTGACGATACAAGTATAGCTATCACGCCTGACAAACAGGAATTAACTGATGAAACTTTAAATGATGTATTTCGTTAAACCTTTGCATAGACAAGGGGATACGTCTGATGGATTGTCATTAAACTTTGACAAAAACCAGTATATACAGTTTCATACAGTAAATGGCATGACACCATTAATAAATTTAGACTTTTAATATGGATCTATAGCTAAGGTAGAATATTCAAAATATTTAGGTGTTTGCATTGATGAGGGATTGAATTGGAAGAAACATATTGAAGTTCTGCTGAACCGTTTGGTTTCAGCTTCTTATGCTATCAGTGTCATAGCAAAATTTGGAGATACAAATCTTAGTAAAGTAGCTTATTATTCCTATTTTCATTCACTGCTTTCGTATGAGATCATATTCTGAGGCAATTCAACATCGAGTAAAAAATTATTCATTGCTAGAAGGTAAGTAATCAGAATAAATGCTGGAGCCCACCCAAGATCAACCTCCAGACATTTATTTAAGGATCTATGGATCTTCACTGTGGCTTCACAATATATATAGATATTCACTCATGAAATTTGTTATTAACAATCCGACCAACTTCAAAAGTATGAATTATGCTGCCACAAAAGTCTTCGGTCACTTACCAAGTAGCACAAAAAACTGACAGATAGCCATTGTAATTAAAAAGAAATTAAAGGGATTTCTGAATGGCAACTCCTACTACACTTCAGATGAAATTTTAGATAAAACTTTAAAAATAAATAAATGAGAAAAGTTAAATTAAAAAACCCTTAAAATATTGTCATATACAGACACCATTTAATCATTACGAAATGTCGTATATATCTGTGTGGGTGATCGACAAGTACGGCGGTTGGTTGTTAGCAGTTGGTAACTTCATTGTAATAGCGATGGTGTATGGAAATACTTATAATAACCATAGTGAATTAACAGTTTTTGTTGTTTTATTTATATCAAACATAATTATTTAGATTTTAATTACTAGTCAGACGAAAGTTTCATTTCATTTTTCTGAATTGAAAGCCAGTGTTTTATTATGTTTGTTACACTTAGATGAATTTTAGTGTCAGTTAAAGGATTTTTTTTACATATTGAGCAATCTCATGGGCTTTATAGAGATTTACGACATTCACGTACTACGTAATTAATTTTCCCAGCATTATAAGCAAACAGTTTTAACAGCAGCGGTAGAGTGGATACAGGTTTTGACTGCACTAGGTATTGGTTACAAACAAGATTTAATTTGCTAATGAAGAATTGCTATTCCCAGCAGAAAAAAGGTAAGCGAAGATAATTTTTTTATTCATGATTGCTATTTAGAGTAGGGAGGTAGATGTTATGTGTCGGTTAAATAGTTTGTACTCACTTAACATCCCATTTGTTATGTAAATTACTGCACGTTACAGAAACCGTAATTAACTAGTATGTCAGGGAAATACCAGTATATCTTACCAACGTTGATTAATGGACCAATATTAATAACACCACTTGTTGAAAACACAACAATGTCTCCTCTCTAGTCTTGTATCTGTAGAAGCTATTCTGTTGCGTCACTTACTGTTAAGATTGACTGTCGTTCTTCCCATGATCACATTTATACTTGGTTTCCACTCTACGTAATTAATGAACGATTTTGACAACAGTTTATTTGTTAAAGAAAGTAAGTATTCTTCTCAGCACGTGTCGTCACACACAACAATTACTGCTAAGGTCGCAACACAGTCCATACTTAGTCCGTTTTGCATTTGTAAGCTAAACTCTGAACTTTTCCTTAAATAATTAACGAATTTCATTACTGTCAGCTTACGCGTTTTCAATCTGTGCTATATCCGTGCATGCTACTCTGTTGCCATCAGTTACTGTTAGAAATTACCTGTCGTTTCGTCCATGGTCACATTTATACTCGGTATCATAGTCATGTTAAATATTAGGATGCACTCTACTTAAATAACGACCTGTTTGTTTGTCTAATTAACAAATCCTAGATTGAGTTGCAGACGGACTTGTCACTCAATGGGATCGTTATTTGGCCAGACTCGTGTTCTGGATAGTTAAGCGCACTACAGGGTCATACATACTGCAATCAGTCGCTGCCAGGCTTATTGATCATAATATTCACTCTTAGTTTAATCGCAGACAATCAGATCAATTTTATATTCTCTGTGCTGTACCAGTCTAGATATGCACTGTTGCATCGACACATAGACAGAGGTCCATTGACATGCAATAGTTTCTAAACGTAATTATAATAAAATTTTAATACTATTTCATCTAAACACACAGTTTCAACAGCTTTTTCCAACTTTACGATAATATTGTATGAAAACAGCATTTCATTAGTTTGTCATTTTTGCGACTGTTCTACAGACTCCATTGAATTTCAGTTGGCTGAAAGTGATTCAAACTTGAAATTTTGATTGTTTATAACAGTATAAATATTGAAACTTCTTGGCAGATAAAAATTGTGTGCCAGAATCGGGACTCGAAAGTGGGACCTTTGCCTTTCGCATGCAGGCACTCTACCACTGAGCTATCCCGAGATGACTCACGGGCCCTCCACGGAACTCTGCTTCCGCCAGTACCTCGCCTCCTACTTTCCAAACTTCACAGAAGCTCTCTAGCGAACCTTGCAAGACTAGCACTCCTGGAAGAAAGGATATGGTGGAGACGTGGCTTAGCCACAGCCTAAGGGATGTTTCCAGAATGAAACTTTCACTCTGTAGCGGAGTATGCACTGATCAGCTAAGCCATGTCTCCAGCACATCCTTTCTTCCAGGAGTGCTAGTTCTGCAAGGTTCGCAGGAGAACTTCTGTGAAGTTTGGAAAGTAGGAGGCGAAGTACTGGCGGAAGTGAAGTTATGAGGCAGCATCGTTAGTCGTGTCGGGAGAGCTCAGTCGGTAGAGCGCTGGTCCGCGAAAGGCAAGGTCCCAAGTTCGGGTCCCGGTTCCGGCAAACAATTTTAATCTGCCGGGAAGTTTCATATCAGCGCATACTCCGCTGCAGAGTGAATGTTTCATTCTAGTTTCAGAATTGTTAAGAAGTTATATAAAGCGAGTGCGCAAAACACTCGAAAGAATCCTGGTCACGGCACCATGAGAGACTTAGACAGAACCAGCGGCAAGATTATCTTCGGGGTTCTGTATCAGGATCTGTTCAGGCAACAGACAGACTGATGAAGGAACTCAGAGATGTGTATTGTTCAGATAGCTTTAATAAAGGGATGTACAGCATTGAACTTGTCAATGACAGCCTTTATGAGTGGAATATTAGACTGATGAGTGTTGACCCTGACTGACCACTGCATAATGATCTGGTCCTCCTGAAAGAAAACGAAGGGAAGGACAGCATTCTGCTAAATATGACTTTTAAGGAGGCGTATTCCTTTGAGCCACCATTTGTTCGGGTCGTGCATCCAGTTATTTCTGGAGGATATGTTTTGGTGGGTGGTGCCATTTGCATGGAACTACTGACGAAACAGGGTTGGAGTTCTGCGTACGCTGTGGAGGCCGTAATCATGCAGATAGCTGCGACACTAGTCAAAGGAAAGGCCCGCATCCAATTTGGAGCCGCCAAGGTCTGTAACCAGAGCCAATATAGTCTTGCAAGAGCACAACAGTCCTTCAAATCCCTAGTACAGATCCATGAAAAAAAAATGGGTGGTTTACTCCTCCAAAAGAAGACGGCTAATCATCGTAATTTTTCCGCCTGTCTTGAAGTGACTGGGAAAGTGTAGACTGATGAACAAATACTTTCAATTTTTTAATGAACCACGATGAGTGCAGAGAACAGTTTAAAAAGCAACAAATTGTTGCGTGTACTGAAAAAGTGAATTGTGACATGGTGATGTAACTTATAAGTGTAGGTCTCATACTTTTTATGAAAGGCTCTTACAGAACAATATTTGCGCGCAGAGAAATGTATGTTGAGTGATTTCAATGTGAGTGTGTGTATGTGTGATGAACGTTTTGAGAGAAGTAACAAATGTATGTACTTGAATGGTTTTTATGTGGCATAGGCGTGATGTATATGTAGTGCATCTGAGGTGAACCGGAATGCCCCTTGGAGACTGTACTGCTACCTGTATGCCCTATTTTTGTTTTGCTGGTTTCTGATTTCCCATTAAAATTTGAGAGATAGCTGTGGCACGGTATTAAAAACGAAAGTGTTGTTAAGATTTGTTGTGATAGTTGCAACATTCCACACTTTTGGCGGCAGCTGGAGAGCCATTTACAGTCTTTGTAAGAAACATTGCAACTGTATCAATTATACTATCTTCTAGCTCTCTGCTATAATCCTTAATGCCTTCAAGGTTATTTTTCAATATGTACTCCAGGTTATTAGGTCAGTTCTTATACTCAGTGACATTGATAGAAAAATGTGTAACAGTTTGTTATTAAAGATTTTTGTGTGTATGATGCAGACAATAGCGTTTATGTGAGAAATAATAAAATTTGTTTATAAGATAATGTTGAATGTTTCTTTAAAAAGTGCTAGACAAATGATATATGTTTGGCAGCTGTGAAAATAAATTTGTGGATAAAGTGAAAAAAAAAAAAAAAAAAAAAAAGAAACAAGAGGTCAGCGGAAGAGTAACATTTGCAGCTCGATTCTGTGAGTGTCAGAAGTCAGTACGTTATTTCTGGTCGATTCTTTTTCTGGAAGCAGTTAGTACAGTTGGTAAAAGAGAACGGTGTAAAAATCTGTGTACCAGTTCAGTATTTAAAAGTTGGTGCTGTGAAAAAATAGATGGCGTAATTTGAAACAGAAGAAACGTTTATTTTCTTCTCACGAAAAACGCCTAGAACAGGTAAGCATTTTCTGCTGCAAAATATTCGTAACGCTTCATCACGACAAGCCAAGTATCGCAACGAGGAATATTTGTATCCTGCAACATGATTTGTCAACAGAGAACGGAATTAACGACGTTAGTTGCCACTGGGCGTTGAAATCAATAAATGAGGGAAGTGGAAAATTTGTGCCCAGTCAGGATTCGAAACCGGTTCCTCCTGCTCCCTAATTAGTCACGCTGACGACTTCACCACTGGCGACATTGTGGCCACCACGGCCGCGAGGCCTACACTTGCAAGATGCCCGTCAGACGCAAATTCTCAACTTATCGACACACTGCTGACGAAGTGCCCCTGCCGATTATCACCCACTAGCTGAAAACCCGGCTTTGCCCAGGTATTTATTTATTTATTTACACATATTTAAGAAACTTTCACACAGTTAAAATTTAGGTGTTAAAATTGTAAGAGTCTGAATGAAAGTTTTTGGTCCAGTTGAGCTGTTATTTTTATTGGAGTCGTGAAGACCCGCACAACCGGTTTCGCAACCTTCACTTACATCTTCAGACGCTTTTTACTGTACAAAATGTTAATTGTTTTAATGAATGAATATTTAGAATGAAAATTACATATTAAAAACAAAAAATCCGAACTAGTATGTATACGTAAAACGATCTATTGCACAGCTACCTGATAACACGCTGAATAATCAGACGGATTTAAAACATAATGGAATATTGGCAAATTATGACTACCTACAAGCAATGTAATTACATTAAAGAAATATGCATGTGTACCATTAAAACATTAAGTACTATAACATGTCTCCCCCTTCCCAACCACTCTTTTTACTTCATGACTTGTCGCTTGTTTCGGTCATGTGGCCCTGTATAGCTGAGGTATTATCCCCGCATTTAATAAGTTCTTATGTTTCTTATTACCATACATTTGCAGAATTGTAAACCATAACGTTTTATTTTAAGTCCAGTATGACGCATTTTTATTTAAAAAGTTCTCATTTTATTTCATTGTAACCGTGATGTCAACACGACTTCAGTTTAGCACATAATCATTAGTCGAAGTTACTATACGTACTTGTGTAAAATGGTTAACGTGGTTTATTGGTCGGTTACTACCGCAACAAGCATCGACGTCACCCCTAGCTCCCCCCCCCCCCCTCGAACCACAGGCAGTTGGCCTCAGTCTAGCGGCCGATACACAGGGTGAGCCGTCTCTTCAGTTCTATTTGCACTTCCGCCCAGCACGAATATGTAACTTTTTGATCACCTGGATGGGTCTGATGATCCTCACTACACTGACAACAATCTATAAGTTTAAATAATTATGTATATTATACGCAAAAAAACTGATTTCCCAACAATATCCGTGATTCTCACTAATCATTATAATGTTGTCTATTATAGGGCTACCCATCACGTCGCTTTTTGTCACCGGCCAAACAAATTTTACCAATTGTCGACTTTTATATTCTTTTAACAAAAATGAGAAGAGCCGCACGGTAGACTTCTTTTTAATCTTTTTGACGAAAAGGGCCAAGGTGCTTGCGGTACCACCTAACCATTAACCTCGTTATCCATCATGAATCACTTACATGGAAAACTTTGTAAGTAATATAAAAAATATTTATTGCAATCAATAGCCTACTGGCTTCTATATAAAAATTTTTTTGCATGTAACTTTCTCATACATACTAGTTCGGATTTTTTGTTTTTAATATGTAATTTTCATTCTAAATATTCACTTATTAAAACAATTATTATTTTGTACAGTAAAAAGCGCCTAAATATGCAACTGTAGGTTGCGAAACCGGTTGTGCGGGTCTTCACGACTCCAATAAAAATAACAGCTCAAGTGGACTAAGGACTTTCATTCAGACTATTACAATTTTAACACCTAATTTTTAACTGTGTGAAAGTTTCTTAAATATGTATAAATATTTTAGCTGTGGTTGCCCGTCATACAAAAAATTATTTATTTACTCCTGCATTGAGTTAGTACTTCTCCTATCCCTTCTCTCTCTGTCCATCTCCTTTTTTCTGAAAACATCTTACATTTATAGGAGGCTGTCTTACATAATATACAAAATTATAATTGCTGTATCCAAACAAAGAAAGATAGTAATCAAAATACAAATGACATATAAAATGCGTACGATCTCATGTTTATTGAGTTATAAATTCAAAATTCAAATGTTTGTTAAGCTTATGGGACTTAACTACGGAGTCATCAGTCCCTAAACTTACAAACTACTTATGAACTACTTACGAACTAGGACGGCACAAATATCCATGCCCGAGGGGGGATTCGAACCCCCGACCGTAGTGGCCGTGCTGACTGTGACTGGAGCGCCTCAGTCACCTCGGCCACCGCGGCCGGCTTATTGAGTTATATGTTGTACAATTATATAATTTTTCAGGTATGTATTCATTTGAATAAGTGCTGCATAAACGTTACTATTTATGTGCTCATATCTCATGAACTACGTGTCGTACTATGATACAATTTGGAAGATACATTCAGCTGTATGCTTTCTGTAAAATTTCCTGCGGCTACAATTTGTAGTGGAGAAATTATAAATTGTAACGACATACCGAATGCCGCAGTTTTAGTCTATGAACAGCGGAAAAGTAGTAAGCGAGAAACTTTTTTCCTTTCATTATTTCGATGTGGTTGTCAGCGAGTAAAAGTTTAATAAAGATTTGAAAATATGTTTAAAGTTTGTTGCAAGTCGCTAAGTACTGTCATTCTCATATAGTGTATTCATAAAGTCTCGTCGCATTATCTGACAGTTTCTTCCTATTCCTATCGTTTATGGCGTTATATGTCCTGAATCATGTGTCGTATGTGGTTCGTACTCCTACAGCAATTGTTATCTCATATAAGGAATTTGTGTACAAAATTTGGTTGAACTCGCTCGAGTGGTTTAGGAGAAAATGAGCAGCAGTTTTCCGCGCATTTCATTGTTCATGACGTCATATCTCGTGAACTATGTTTGTACGTAATTCTTACACTTATGGCGATCGTCGTCTTGGATTGAAGCTTACGTGTACAAAAGTTGAAAAAGATTGGAACAAAAATGTAGATTTGTGTGCAATACGTACATACAAACATACGGGCCTCTGCTTTGTATATAAAGATTATTCGCGACATTTTCACGATTGCTGTAAGAGTTCGAGCATGTCGGGACATGTCCGAATCATATTGTCTGTTCTTTAAGACTAACAAGGAAAGTACTTGGGCTCGAACAAACGCATATACACCAAAATCGTATGAGAGGTAATGTAAAGATCCCTTATTGCACTAGTGATACTCCCGCATCTGCAAAACTCTACAGTCGTCCGTTGGAGGCCTCTGCATGTGCCATGCCGCATTGCAGTTTGACCTGTAGTTTCGCTAGTAGGGACGGTGGAGTGTGCCTCCGAAGTTGCCTTTTGTGACGTTATTTGTGTGGTGAAGCGTCAGATGGGGCGGCGATTGGTAATCAATCCTGCTAATGTATTGCGATTAGCTGAGATGAAGTTACGAAGAACCCTTCTTCGTAAACATGGTATTAGTGTAGAAGATGAATCAGTTCCATGCTTTCTCGTATCTGTTATGGTGCAGAAATATGAGCATAAATTAGATACTGTTGTTACACTAACACATAATAATGATAATAGGGATGATAATGACGAACAACTCATTGCAAGCGGTAGTGCTACGGTAAGTGCGGGAAGAGGCGATGGAAGCAGTGGCAGTGAATACCAACAGTCTTTCGAGTAGAAGGTTAAAGTCGCGACTATCATCACGGCTTTTGATGACAATTCGCTAGAGAACATGTACTATGATAATTGCATAAGCTATAGTTAAGATATCTGCATTGTGTATGGCGTCTACAATTACATCTACAGTGCTATCTAGAGCATCACTGCATAGTTTTGCATAAAAACGACACCCACCAGCACATTGAGGTTACGCAGAGATCCTGTAAGCAAACGTTCATACAGATATGTCTGTTGGAGACCATGTACTTTCCTTGTAAGATGGCCACCGGTACGTTCTTCAGTACGGATTCACACTAGGCCCGAAATACCGCGAGTACTAAGTGATACAACGTCAATAGTGTGTGGCCGAGTTGTGAATTGGCGTCTGAAGCGTGCAAGGATAGCCCGCACGTCGTAGTGATCACGCTCACAACTGCGAACTGGCCAGAGCGACTGCGTAATGTTCAGGCAGTCTCGGGTTCGAATCACGATTGGGTACAAATTTTCAGCTTTTCCCATTGATTGATTTCAACGGCCACTGGCAGCTAACATCCTTAATTCCGTCGTGTGTTGTTAGATCACGGACACATGGGTCTCTGGGTCTGGCCGGGGAGCGCTCACAGATGTCCGAGACATCAAGGCGACCGCTCCCGGAAACCCAGAGTCCTGGTCCTATACGGATTTTCCTGTCTCACAGAACGAAACGCAGCAAAAGACGGAAAATTTTGCAGTTTGCGAATATATATACAAGGTGTTTCACTAAGTGTGTTTGCCTCTGTAACTTATAAAATAATAGGTGACTGGAAATTTTAATGCGGTAGGTCGACTCAAGAAATGTTACACTTTCTGCGGAGCTATGAACATAGTTTATTGTATCATTTTCCAAAGATTTACAGCACACAGGTATAATTTTTTAAATGGAACGATAGTTTTTTCTATCGTGCATTGGAATCGTTAAAACCAGCTGCGTCCAAATCAATTTAAACTACATTCCTATCACTGTTAGTTTGGGAGCTACAACCGTTCAAAGTTTCAGGGGCCAGATACCACACGCTGTACATAATACATGGCTGTGTGGTGGGTGATGGATGTTATGGCGGTGGGAATTTGATTTACATGAGATGTTCAAATGTGTGTCCATGTTCCTCAATGCATAATTCAATGCGCCGTCGAAAGGATCTGCGGACGAGATGTAACATCGCCGGTGTGACGGAGCGACATGCGTCCTCGATGCGCCGTTTTAGATCATCTGGGGATGTGGGCTCAGTGTCATAAACACGATCCTTTAGATATCCCCACAAAAAGAAATCTACTGGTATTAAACTGGGCGACCTTACGGGGCATGAATGAGGACCATGGCGTCCCAACCATCTTCCTGCAAACCTGTTGTTTAGTTCTTCCACAACAGCACGCGCAGAATGGGCTGGGCGACAGTCGGCAGTCTAACAGCGCATCGAGGAAGCTTCTCGCTCCGTGACACCGGCGACGTTACAACTCGGCCGCACCACGTTTAGAAGGCGCATTGCATTATGCGCAGCGTTTGTGATATCTGCCCCTGAAACTTTGAAGGGACGCAGCTGGTTCCAACGATTCCAATACACGATGGAAAAAACTATTGTTCCATTTAAAAAATTATATCTTTGTGCTGTAACTCTTTAGAAAATGATACAATAAACTATGTTAATAGCTCCGCAGAAAGTGTAACATTTCTTGTGTTGACCTACCGCATTAAAATTTCCCGTCACCTATTATTTTATAAGTTACAGAGGCAAACACACTTAGTGAAACACCCTGTATATTTAACCGACAGGATGAAGATGCTGAGATATGCACATGATTAGCTTTTCAGAGCATTCACAGAAGGTTGGCGCTGGTGGCGACACCTGTAACGTGCTGACATGTGGAAAGTTTCCAACCGATTTCTCATACACAAACAGTTGACAGGCGTTGCCTGGTGAAACGTGGTTGTAACGCCTCGTGTAAGGAGGAGAAATGCATACCATCATGTTTCTGACTTTGATAAAGATCGGATTGTAGCCTATTGCGATTGCGGTTTATCGTATCGCGAAATTGTTGCTCGCGTTGGTCGCGATCCAATGACTGAATGACTGTTAGCAGAATACGGAACCGATGGGTTCAGGAGGGCAATACGGAACGCCGTGCTGGATCCCAACGGCCTCGTATCACTAGCAGTCGGGATGACAGGCATCTTATCCGCATGGCTGTAACGGATCGTACAGCCACGTCTCGATCCCTGAGTCAACAGATGGGGACGTTTGCAAGACAACAACCATCTGCACCAACAGTTCGACGACATTTGCAGCAGCATAGACTATCAGTTCGATTACCATGGCTGTGGTTATCCTTGACGCTGTATCACAGACAGGAGCGCCTGCGATGGTGTACGCAAAGACGAACTTGTATGCACGAATGGTAAAACGTCATTTTTTCGCATGAATCCACGTTCTGTTTACAGCATCATGATGGTCGCATTCGTGTTGTGCGACATCACGGTGAACGGACATTGGAAGCGTGTATTCGTCATCGCCATACTGGCGTATCACCCGGCGTGATGGTATGGGGTGCTATTGGTTACACGTCTCGGTCACCTCTTGTTCGCATCGACGGCACTTTGAACAGTGGCCGTTACATTTCAGATGTCTTACGACCCGTGGCTCTACCCTTCATTCGATCCCTGGGAAACCCTACATTTCAGCAGGATAATGCACAATCGCATGCTGCAGGTTTTGTAAGGGCGTTTCTGGCCAGCACTTTCTCCAGATCTCTCACCAATTGAGAACGTCTGGTCAATGGTGTCCGAGCAACTGGCTCGCCACAGTACGCCAGTCAGTACTCTTGATGAACTGTGGTACCGTGTTGAAGCTGTATGGGCTTCTGTAACTTATAGGCCATCCAAGATCTGTTTTGACTCAATGCCAACCGTATCAAGGCCGCTATTACGGCCAGAGGTGGTTATTCCGGGTACTGATTTCTCAAGAAACTATGCACCCAAATTGTGTGAAAATGTAAGCACATGTCAGTCCTAGTATATTTGTCCAATGAGTACCCGTTTATTATCTGCAATTTTAATAGCCAGTAGTGTGTGTGTGTGTGAATATTTACCACAGTTGCGGAACACTGACAACATGTTTTTTCCTTTGGAAAAGACAATTCATAATATATAGACTGCCCTTTCCTGTTTTCCCCGAAGACGACAAGTTGTACCCTCTGTGTGTCGGAAACCAGTCGTCAGTAAAAATAAAATCATTATTACTATCTTGGCAAAACGTTATTTCCTTTTAACTGAAATAAGATCATTGTTTTACATAGCTGACTATTAGCAGTTACTACATTTACTACAAAATGCATTTTAACCATAAGCTGTTTTATTAAAAACTTTACAATCAACCAGTTTCAGTGGTAGATCATCATGAACGGATGCCTAAACACACGTAAAAAATAAAAGCAAAAAATGTACACCAGAAAGAAAAAAATATGAGCACCACGGCCACTTAAATAGTACCGAAAGTCTTACAATTTTTACTCCGAATGCCAGCCTCAGACAGGTTTTGGGCCAGTGAAGGATGAGATGAATGGAGAAAAAGAACCAACCGTGAATTGCAGGAGTTATTCAAGTCCATGGACATCGTGGCAGTGATCAAAGAAAAAGGACTGTAGACTGGACTGCTTTATCGTGTAATGAAGTTCAACGGATTTTGTGTTCATATGGATGACTACACATTTATTATTATTTAGGCTGAATTGCCAATTATTTCACCGTGCAGATATATAAATCATTCTGCAGCTGATTTTGATTTTCTGATTTCACCCGCGAACAGTGTAAGAGAGCTGTTCGCATTGTCTTCCAGATAGTTTATAAACATAAGGAACAGTAGGGGCCCTATAACACTTCCCTGCGGAACGCCTGATACCACTTCTATTCTAATCGATGACTTACCGTCAGATACTACGCACTGTGTCCTTTCTGACAGGAAATCACGAATCGACTCACACAACTGTGGCGATACTTCATAAGCACGCAATTTTATTAGAAGACGCTTGTGAGGTACAGTGTCAAAAGCCTTCAGGAAATCTAGATTTGTTCGATTTGAGATCCCTCGTCGATAGCACTCATCACTTCATGTGAGTAAAGAGCTAGCTATGTTTCACAAGAACGACACTTTCTGAATCCGTGTTGAGTATGGGTCCTTAGGTCGTTTTCTTCCAGGTAGTTCGTAATGTTTGAGAACAGTATATCTTCTAAAGTTAAGCTGCAAACCGACGTCGATGTAATTTTGAGCATCACACCTAGTGTAAAATAGTTCAGGAAAAAGAAAGAGGATAAACCTGATTCGCTGATAACAGCGACAGTCCATTGAGAATAAAATGTGGTACCGGTATGTGTAACATCAGATATAATCTTAAGAGCATTTCCAGTAACCTTGTAGAAAAGTGGCCTTTACACTGATATACTCATAATCCTACAATATTGCTGGAAATGTTCTAAGGTTTACATCAGACGTAACAAGTACCACATTTTAATCTTAATGGACTATCGGTGTTACCAGCAATTCATGTTTTTAATATGTTAACAGAATATAAGACATCAACTGGGAAT
This sequence comes from Locusta migratoria, assembly GCA_026315105.1. Lineage (NCBI taxonomy): Eukaryota > Metazoa > Arthropoda > Insecta > Orthoptera > Acrididae > Locusta > Locusta migratoria. The sequence continues at coordinate 196,606,844 of CM048751.1, forward strand.
GGGTAAACTGAAAATTTGTACCTGACCACTACAGGGTGAAGCTGGGAATCTGTTTCTGACGGGAGGCGTGCTTAGGTAGTCCTTGCAGGTGCTGTGATCACTGTGTCCCCAGTGAGGAAGTAGTCTGCGCAACTGCCTAGAAAGCAGGAGACCCTGTTTCGAATCCCGGCTGGGTACACATTTTCATCTTTGCTCATTCGCAGTTGATGTCATATATTCTTGAATATGAAAGAAATAACAACTGCAGGATCAAAAGTGACGTCTGTTCTTTCGGAACGTATATATAGTTAATATGTATTTACCTGAAATGTTGGAAACACTCCTACATGTTCTGAGTACTATTTAAGTGGACATGGTGATTTTCCGTTTTTTCTTTCTGGTGTACATTATTTGCATTTATTTATTTTTCGTTTGTATGGCTATGAAAAACAGTGGAATTTCAGGTCTCAAATGGTTACACACGATAACGGAAATTGCTTATGAGTCGGGACAGTTTTCGGCTGCATGAACTAAAGCAGTAGTCACACCAATTTACAAGCACGGAAACAGAAAAGACTGTAACAACTACAAAGGCATCTCTTTACTTAGCGTTGTGAGCAAAATATTATCAGGTATTGTTGAAGGGAGAGTTCAAGACAAGCTGGAGGAAAATCAGAGTGGGTTTAAGCCTCTTAGAGGCTGTCAGGACCAGATCTTTTCTTCACGGCAGATACTGGAGAAGTGCTATTAGTGGAACTGACGAATTTCCTAGAAGGAAGCTATTATGGAATAGGACGTGAAATTCTGCAGACAGTTAAAGGTCTTTACACAGACAGTCAGGGAGACGTTAGAGTTTATAGCAAATTGAGTTCATGGTAGTTTCAAGGGGTAAGACAAGGCTATAACCAGTCACCAATGTTTTTGTACTATTTATGGATCACATGTTGAAAGCAATAATCTGGCGGAGTGAGATTAAAATAGGTGGAAACAAAATAAACAGACTGACATATGCAGGCGACTTAACTGTAATGGTTGATTCGACTGAAAGGTAGCAATATAATATTTCAGAGCGAGATCTAAGGCTTACGGTATGAAGATTACCATCTCTTTCCGACAGACATTATTTTCGTTTTGAAGATGCTACCGTGAATCAGTTCATAGTATGTCTGTGGGATAGGAATTTAAACAGATTGTCTGCCAAATAAGAGGAAGAAAGAACAGGTGGGCTGTTTCAAGTACTTATGATGTACTTACTCACAGGAAGGCAACATAGTGAAAGCAATGAAATAAAGTTATAGCAAAGCTACGCGCTGAGTGCTCAACTGTCTCTTCTGCAAGACGAATGTCAGTACCAAGTCTAAGTTGGTGGTGCACCGTTCTAACTTTCGATCAACTTTGTTGTATTGGAGAGAAAACTGTGTGGCTACAGGTTACCTTATTTATAAGGTTGAGGTTACAGATACGAAAGTAGCAAGGATGATTGCAGGTACTAACAGATGGGAACAACAGGAGGGGTTTTCCCTGAAGAGTAAATCAAAGAAAAGCTGGAACTGTACACCATAGATCAAGCACTTAGAGAAAACAGGCTGAGACAGTGGGGTCATGTTACACGCATGGGAGAAGAAGGTTATGTGAGAAACTCTCGAGCTCGCTAGCGGAGGGTAAGAGGAATCGAGATAGATCAAGGAGAAAAATATTTGGATTCTGTCAAGAATAATTTTGAAGTAAAAGGCTTAACATCATGCGAGGCATTATTTTTACCGGTGAATAGGGGACAACGGAGGAATTTTATTAGGGGACAATGCTCCAAACTGAACGCTGAAAGGCATAATCATTCTCTAATGATGCTGATGATGATTATGATAGGTATCCGTTGATACGAATGAAACCGGTTGATAATAACAGCTCATTGTTAAAATACATTTAGTTACATAAGATCATTTCCTAATACGATACGTATCAGTATATGATGTTCTATGCCATAGTAATAAGCAGAGCAGAGACCTAAAACGCTACCGGCCGCGGTGGCCGAGCGGTCTGCGGCGCTCCAGTCACAGTCTGCACGGCCACTACGGTCGGAGGTTCGAATCCACCCTTGGGCATGGATATTTGTGCCGTCCTTAGTATTAGCTATTTCATAAGTAGTTTGTAAGTTTAGGGACTGATGACCCCGCAGTTAAGTCCCATAAGCTCTACAAACTTTTGAACCTAAAACTTTAAATTACGATGTCTTTTCTTTCCGTGATCCGATTTTTATGAAATATATTGCCTCAAACTACTCTAAGTTACTTGTGAATACCCCATGGAAATTTATCGTGAGATTTACGATGAATTAGATAGACTGAGACAGACATGACATTTGGCAAAATTCTAAATGCCATATTTTGTTTCGCTGATCCATTTGCGATGAACTAAGACGTGTATATTTCCCCACTGTACTGCAGATGAGCGTGATCAAATAGGCGAAGAGACGGACGTGACGTGTTCAGATGAAATTAAACTACGGTATCTTTTGGTTCCGAGATCCTATTTTGATTAAATATAGCCTATATTTTGCCGCACCTCATGCTCAAGCAATCTCTAAAAACACTGGGGAAATTCGTGCTTTAGGTTTAAGATTAACATGTTCATACAAACAACCAGACGCTGCACTTAATGATACAACTTTAAATTACGATATCTTTTTATTCCCTGATCTGATATTGATGAAATAAAGCCCCAAAATTTGCTAATTTGACTGTGAATATCCATGAAAGAGCATTTAGTAATTTTTCAGATAAGTCTGATCATACAAGCGAAGACACAAACACGACAAATCTAGAAAAAAAAAATATTTTAAATTACGATATGTTCGAAGTTTGATTATGATCATATTGCCAGGAGTCTTTCAACAGAACGCGTGGCGCAGTGGTTACTATTACAGATCGCTGTGCTTGCGGTCCCCAGTTCAAATTCCGCCAAGGGAAAAAATTTGTTTCTTTATATTTCATATTTCTAGACTGTTGTACATAATTCTTATATTTGATGTACTTGTAATTTCTAGAATATTCTTTCAATGTATAAATAGTGGGGTACTTCAAGCAGGAGTCGGCCTGTTCTGAGTGTACATTTGTGTTAGCAATAAACGTATTCCTAGTGTGAGGTGTTGTGCTCATTTAACGGCCAGCCTTCGAATTCGGGACCACCCGCAGTTTGCAACGCGACAATATAAAGCCTATATGTCGCTCCAAGCTACGCTCAATTTACCTGTAAATATTGTATTGAAATTGGAATCGTAGTTTCGCGTGTTCAGTCAGACCTGGACCCTTGCAAATACAACTTTAAAGCACTATATTTACTTTTTACGTATTTTGATTTTGATGAACTGATGCCATTATTTTGCTCCATATACAATTTACATGTGAAACCTCCATTTAAATTCGTTGAGTAATTTTGTAAATAGGTATGTTCGATCAGATCGTCCACGGATACGACGCTATTACAGATTCATTACGATATAGATAACTATCCGTAAAGGTTCTTCATAATTTATCGCATTTATGCGATCACTATCTACCGCATAAAAACACGTTTGAATTTATGCGAACACATGCCAACTGTATTTCGCGTTAGTTGTGCGCATGACACGTACGTGATGGTAGCGGCTGCTGCCTGATGATTTTGCACCTGACACCTGTTATACCATTTACCCAAGGTCTATAGAAGACAGGTTTCGACACCAGTGTTCCTTACGGAACCGCCATTTTCGTTCTAGAGCAGACGACGCTGCGCAGTATCGCTAGGAGAGGAAGCAGTCGCTTTCGCAAATTATTATTATTCTGCAGACAATTTCCGTACCGTTGCAAATTATATTCTTACTCACAGTAATAAAATACCGATAATTCGAAAGGCCTGTATTGTTCAGTCTTACCAGTAATGTTCACAAGAAGATTCTCACGTATTTGGCTCAAACTGTGTGCGGAGAACCGGCTAGATGAACCATTTATATTCCTAAAAGAGAAAACTCTTATGAAAGACTTCCGATTACAATACGAAAATATTAAGCACACTTGGTCAACCAATGTAGAATTCTTTGCTCTGAAGCACTTTTCGGAAAAAAATCTCTTGCCGAAAAATGGTTTCATAACAGGTGAATGGTGGAAATATTATAATTAATAACGATGATGACCTAAATTATTGTAATGTAACTTTCGCAATTAATTGCTAGAATTTTTGTCATTACTTTTTTCTGTGGAGACTTCACCAAATAATGAAACTCTTTTAACTACATTAATTACCGTAAGGTAATTATAACTGAGCTAATAAACTGATTTTAGATACATAAATTTCAGTTTCGGAATTTTTCAATTGACGCAGTGATTTTCTTGGACTTCTTCCAATATCTCTTCTACCATTTCCAACTTAATTTTAGTTAAAACACTGGCGCCTGGCCTACGTTTGTCTGACACAGATGCAGTATATCGAAATTTCTTCCATTTACGTAATGTCGAATCACTGGAAACGCACACACCACGAAAATTTCATATGAATGGAGGCCGACATTCAATATAAGGTTGGTTGGTTGGTTTGATGTTTTAGGGGGACAAAACTGCGGAGGTCATCAGTCCCCCATTCCATCAAAGAGCTAGATAAGTGTGGAAACACTGAAAAGTTCGCCCAGAGTTAAAACTGCTACGGGAGGAAAACCCCACTCAATCAATAAAATGTAAACAAATTCGACAAAGAACAACAAGTCAGGAGACAACACGAAAGGACACAATCACACGGAAACAGCAAACAAGTGTGGAAATAAAATGACAAAGACAAAGTTCGTGGTTGACCGACCATGAAAATAAAATAGGAAGGGTCAGCCACGGGGCAACACAAGCTTCAAATAGAGTTGTAAAAACCGCTGTCATGAATAAAACCTAAAACAGAATCAGCCATATTGGCATCGTTACGTAAAACTTCAGATAAAATTACAGGAAAATTAAAATCCCGCCGCAGAGCGGCTAAAAGATGGCAGTCCATCAAAATGTGGGCCACCGTCAAGGGACAGCCACAACGGCAACGAGGCGGGTCCTCACCGCGGAGGAGATGGCCATGGGTCAGCCAAGTGTGGCCGATGCGGAGCCGGCACAGGACTACCGAGTCCCGGCGAGAGGCCCGCATGGACGAGTGCCACACAGTCGTGGTCTCCTTTATTGCCCTGAGTTTGTTGGGATGGCTCAGGCTACGCCACTCTGCGGCCCAAAGCTCACGTACTCTATGGCGCAACACAGACTGGTAATCTGAGGCCGGGAGGCCAATGTCTAACACGGACGCATGGACAGCCTGTTTGGCTAGCTCATCGGCTCGTTCGTTGTTCGGGATGCCGATGTGACCAGGAGACCAAATGAAGACCACAGAGCGTCCTGACTGGTCGAGAGCAAAAAGTGTCTCATGGATAGTCAGCACCAAGGAGGAACGTGAGTAACATTGATCGAGTGCGCGAAGACTGCTCAGGGAGTCACTGCAGAGCAGAAAAGACCCACCTGAGCAGGAGCGCATATGCTCAAGAGCACGGAGAATGGTCACCAACTCGGCAGTGTACACACTGCAGCCATCCAGCAGAGACCGCTGCTCAGCGTGATCGCCATGGACATAGGCAAAGCCAACACGGCCACGAACCAACGAACCGTCCGTATAGACGATGTCGTATCCAGTGTACTCTGCAACAACAGCAAAGAACTGACGGCGGAGTGCCTCTGGAGGAACAGAGTCTTTGGGTCTATCGGCCATGTCCAGCCTAGAGCATGGCCTCGGTACACACCATGGGGGCGTACGCGTACGGGCCCGAGGCAGAGATGGGACAGGGAAAGACTCTAGTTCCAACAGAAGGGACTGGACACGGAAGGAGATCGTGTGACCGGAACGGGGTCGCCGTTGTTGAGAACGGACGACCGTGCGGGAGAAAAGCAAACGTTGGTTCGGGTGGCCTGGCGTGCTATGAACATGAGCAGCATAGGCCGCGAGCAGTTGCTGGCGGCGGATCCGCAGAGGTGGGACCCCGGCCTCTGCAAGTAAACTGTCCATGGGACTGGTGCGGAAAGCACCCGTCGCGATGCGAACCCCACAGTGGTGAATGGGGTCCAGCAAGCGCAATGCCGAGGGGGGATGCGGAGCCATAGGCAAGGCATCCAAAGTCCAGACAGGACTGCACCAAAGCGTGGTATATCCGCAACAGTGTGGACCGATCGGCACCCCAGTTCGTATGGCCCAGATGGCGGAGAACATTTAGCTGGCGCCAGCACTTCTGTTTCAGCTGTCGAATGTGAGGGAGCCATGTCAGCCGAGAATCAAATACGAGCCCTAAAAACCTGTGAGTTTCAGCAACCTCTAAGAGGTGGTTGTTGAGATAAAGTTCGGGCTGTGGATGAACTGTCCGACGCTGACAGAAGTGCATAACTCTGGTCTTAGCAGGAGAGAACTGGAAGCCATGGGCCAGAGCCCAGGACTGTGCCTTCTGAATGGCTCCTTGTAACCTACGTTCAGCAACTTGGGTGCTGGAAGAGCTAAAAGAAATGCAGAAGTCGTCAGCATAGAGAGAGGGGGATACTGACGACCCAACTGCTGTCGCTAAGCCGTTTATGGCTACTAAAAATAAGGGGACACTCAAAACAGAGCCCTGAGGAACCCCATTTTCCTGCACATGAGAGGTACTACGAGACGCACCTACTTGAACACAAAAAGTATGGACAGCTAAAAAGTTTTTAATAAAAATCGGGAGTGAGCCCCGAAGACCCCAACCATGTAACGTGCGAAGTATGTGGTGTCGCCAGGTCGTATCATACGCTTTTTGCATATCAAAAAAGACGGCTATCAGGTGTTGGCGCCTGGAAAAGACTGTGCGGATCGCGGACTCGAGGTACACCAAGTTGTCGGTGGTGGAGCGACCCTGGCGGAACCCGCCCTGGCATGGAGCCAGTAAGCCCCGAGTCTCGAGGATCCAGCACAACCGCCTACTGACCATGCGCTCCAACAGCTTACAGAGGACATTGGTCAGCATAATGGGCCGATAGCTATCCAAATGAGCAGGGTTTTTGCCTGGTTTCATCACCGGTATGATGATACCCTCCCGCCACTGTGATGGGAATACCCCGTCGCACCAGATGTGGTTGAAGAGCGCAAGGAGATTACGCTGGCTCTCCGCTGAAAGATGTTTCAACATCTGGCTGTGGATGCTATCGGGTCCTGGAGCCGTGTCCGGACACTTTTTAAGAGCGCTTATTAATTCCCACTCTGTGAATGGCATGTTATATGCCTCCGTACGGCAGGTGGTAAAGGAGAGGGGCTGGCGTTCCACCTGCTCCTTTAATGTACGGAAGGCCGGTAGGTAATGCTCAGAGGAGAAGGCATGAGCATAATGCTCGGCAAACAGCTCTGCAAGTGTCGCCGGGTCCGTGCATACTATGCCATTCACGGAGATTCCAGGGATTCCTGTTATCTTGTTCCAGACCTGGGAGGTGGAGGTACCTGTGCCAATAGTGGAGACGTATCTCTCCCAACACTCTTGCTTCCGTCTCTTAATGAGGTAGCGAGCATGGGCCCAGAGCCGCTTGAAAGCGACGAGGTGCTCCAGAGACGGGTGTCGCTTGTACCGTTGTAAGGCCCGTCGGCGATCTTTAATAGCCGCTGCGACCTCTGGCGACCACCATGGTACCGTCTTGCGCCGCAGGGACCCAGACGAATGGGGAACGGTAGCTTCTGCAGCTGAAATAATGGTGCGTGTGGCGCCCTCGACCGCCACATCGACGTTGTCGAGTGGGGGAGGATCAACAGTGGCAGCAGAGGTAAAGTCGTCCCAGTTAACCTTGTGCAGGGCCCACCTGGGCATGCGCCCTGGGGAATGACGTTGTGGGAGTGACAGGAAAATAGGAAAATGGTCACTGCCGCACAAGTCATCGTGGGCTCTCCAGTGGACAGATGGTGAAAGGCCATGGCTGCAAATAGACAGATCAATGGCCGAGAACGTGCCATGCGCCACACTAAAATGTGTGGGGGCACCCGTGTTCAAGAGGCAGAGGTCAAGACGAGACAGTAAGTCCTCGACTACTCTGCCTTGGCCAGAAATCGTGGAACCACCCCACAAGGTGTTATGGGCATTAAAGTCACCCAGTAGTAAGAAAGGTGGAGGGAGTTGAGAAAGTAGTGCAGCCAAAACAGTCTGAGAGACATCACCATCAGGAGGGAGGTAAAGACTGCAAACGGTGAACTCTTGTGTTGTCCTTACCCTAACGGCCACCGCTTCCAACGGCGTCTGAAGGGGCACAGACTCGCTATATACAGAGGTAAGGACACACACACACACACCACCTGATACCCTGTTATACTGGCTGCGATTATAATAATATCCCCTGTAGCCCCGGAGGGCAAGGGGTCCGCATTGCCGGAAACCATGTTTCCTGGAGGGCAATGCAGAAAGCGGGTGTTATGCTCAAAAGGTGTCGCAGCTCAGCCAGGCGGGTGAAAAAACTGCCGCAGTTCCACTGGAGAATAACGCTGTCTGATAACTGGGATGACATGAGGCAATATGAACTACTTATTATACCTCATGATCACTCGCTGACACTGCTCGCGAAGCTGTAGAATCTACTTCCATCGGTTTCGATGGTCCTTCCAGATCTAGGTCTTCAGGGGACGCTAGTATCTTCACCTCGTCCTCGTCCTCTGAGGATGAGGGCGGGGGCAGAAGTGGGGGAACCACCGGTGTCTCTTTGTTCTTCCCGTGTGTTTGCTTCTTCTTGGAAGCCTCTCGCTTTTCTTTTGGCTTCTCACGTCTGGAGGGCGTCGGGGACTCAGTCTCAGAGACTGAGGAAGACCTTGCTGCCCGACGACCAGCCTTCTTGGGCATGGTTTGCAACTGGCCGGTAGCTGTCATACCAGAAGAAGAAGCCGAGGAGGGTTGGGACTCAACCGAACCCTTCCTCGTGAGAGGAGCCAGAGAAGGCTGTTGCTTCTCTGGCTCTGGGGTGGGGACCAGTGTCCCCATTGGTTGGGATGGTATTGCTCCCGAGGTAGAAGGTTTGGGAGCAATACAAGGAGATCCACCCCCAGCTGTCAAGGGGGGGAGAGTGGATGATTGGGCCTGTGGGCCCACCGAGATTCGCTGACCAGATGGGGTCAGAGATGGCAGAGTTGGAATATTTTTAACTGCTGTCGTAAAACTTTTACCCATGGTCACGGGGTGCAGCTTAGTATATTTGCGCCGTGCCTCTGAATAGGTCAGTCTGTCCAGGGTTTTATACTCCATTATTTTCCTTTCCTTATGGAGGACTGTGCAATCTGGTGAGCAGGGTGAATGATGTTGTCCACAGTTAACACAGACTGGAGGTGGGACACAAGGGACGTCTGGGTGTGACGGACGTCCACACTCCCGACATGTGGGATTGGCCTCACACCGGGAGGACATGTGCCCAAACCTCCAGCACTTAAAGCAGCGCATAGGGGGAGGGCTTTACGTCACACCGGTAAACCATTACCTTGACCTTTTCAGGTAATGTGTCACCCTCAAAAGCCAAGATGAAGGCACCGGTGGCGACCCTGTTGTCCTTCGGACCCCTATAAATGCGTCGGATGAAGTGGACACCGCGCCGCTCTAGGTGTGACCGTAGCTCATCATCAGATTGCAACAACAGATCTCGATGGTAGACGATACCCTGGACCATATTAAGGCTCTTATGAGGTGTTATGGTAACGGGAACATCACCCAGCTTCTCACAGGCGAGCAACGCCCGCGACTGTGCTGGGGATGACGTCGTTATTAAGACTGACCCAGATCGCATCTTGGACATACCCTCCACCTCTCCGTACTTGTCTTCCAGATGCTCAACAAAAACGTTGGCTTAGTCGACGCAAAGGACTCTCGTCAGTGCGTGAGCAAACTAGGTATCGGGGGGCATACGACTCACCTTGACTTCTGGCCCTGCGTTCTTCCCATGGCGTAGCCAGGGAAGGGAACGAACGGGAGTCATATCCAGCAGCATTGCAATCTCCTCTTCCACGCTTAGAGACGCCGTTTTCGCGACCGGCCACGCTTTTATTCGCTCGTTTCATTTTCGTCCCACGAGCAGCTAGGGAAAAGAGGTCCACCCAGGCAGAGCCCCGCTTGCCTGCGTAAGCCTTGTACAACTGAGGTGCGGCAGGTGCCTCAGAGGTTGCTCGCTAGCGGCTGTTCAACCTCAATAGCCATGCATCTCCTCGGCACGTAGCACACCTTGAGATTGAGGTTTTTTTTTTTTTTTTTTTTTTTTTTTTTTTTTTTTTTTTTTTTTTTTTTTAGAGGTTTGTACCGTCCTCGCGACCCGGGCGATTAAGCCAAGATCCCCGGGCTCTGAAACGTTCCACCGTCGCGCCGAACGATGGTCGTTGCACGCACAGAGCTTACGGTGTAGCGGACTGTTGGCGCGACACACCCCACAGCTCAGGACCCCGGGTTCGCCAAGCCCGTACTCAGCAAATTAATGCTGAGCCCCTGAGGGGATTCAATATAAGATTCTGTATTAGGATCATTCAGCACCAGAAACTTTTGTTGATCCTTCGCCTACACTATACAGAATTGGAAAAAGCAGAATTTTGTTACTGACAAGGTTACATTTTCCTCAAAACTGTGGTTGTATCGTTAGTCATATCACATATATATTAGATGAAAATGGATATAGCCACATTTTCTGTAACCTGCATGCTTCGTCACAATTTACATCGACTGCTTTAAGCATCGAATGCTTTCTAGTGACAGACATTATCCGAAGAGAGTCTGCTTCAGCAGCTTTTTAGAACCAAAATGGTCACCACTGCAAAGGATCGCGGTAGCGTGACCAGACCCCTCCTATTTTAATCTTGATTTAGCCAGAAGCCTCCTAAACCTCGACATAACAACTAACACTACAATGTAACGAACAACCTACATCACAGGGGCCATGGACAACATACTTCGCCTACGGAAAGAGAAGGCGACTATCCCGCCGAACAGTTACCTCCCTGCACGTTGCTCAACACACAGATCTACATCACACTATTTTTCCAGATGGGGAGCCCGGACACTTGTGAAGACTTTTTTTCTGCTCAGAGTTCTGACTGAGCCGAGGAAGCAATATAAGCCAGCGCAGCCGTCGCATCCAGCAGTCGGAATCCCTACGAAGCTGTGTTGTTCTTGTTGTTGTTGTTGCTGTTATGGTCTTCAGTCTGCAGACTGGTTTGATGCAGTTCTCCACGCTACCCAGTCCTGCGCAAGTCTCTTGATCTCCTCATAAGAACGGCAACCTATATACGAGGCGCGTCCAGAAAGTAAGTTCCGTTTGATAATAAAATGAAATTGTACACAGATACAGAAGAAATTTTTATTGCACAAAATTCTACAACTTTTAAACTACTTTCCCACATAACTGCCGAAATTTTGCAGGCATTTGTCATATCGTGGCACCAGGTTTTGTATACCTTCTTCATAGAAATCTGCCGCCTGTGTCTTCAACCATGCATCAGTGATCGCGAAATTTGGGGGGAGTCCATAGCGAGATCGCTAATTGTAAACCTACAGTTTTCCTGGATCTTGTCATCAATCGCGTGAACCAGTTCTTCTGTAACCAAAGGTGGACTCCCACTTCGTTCTTCATCGTGCACATCACTACGCCCGCCATTGAACTGTCGGACCCATCTTCTCACCATCGAATCACTCATCGCATTTGGTCCGTAAACATCGCAAATTTGACGATAAATTTCACTTGGTTTCACTTTCGTCGCATTCAGAAACCGAATCACCGACCTGATTTCAAAGGCGGCGGGATTTTCAATCAACTCCAACATTTCAAACAAGCACAACAAAGTGTACGTAACTGACAGCGATCTCCAAATGGCGCACGTTCTTCTTCTTGATACACATCGTCTACGGCGCATATACTGAACTGCAATCGCAGCGCTGCAGCGGAGATAAATTGAAACGGAACTTACTTTCTGGACGCGCCTCGTACATTTGAACCTTTTAACTATATTCTTCTCTACGAATTTTACCCCACACACTTACTTCTAAAGCTAAATTGTCAATTCCTTGATCTATCAAAAGTGTCCCACCAACCTATCCCTTCTCTTAGTCACGATATGCCAGAAAATTCTTATCTCCAAATTCTGTTCCGTGCCTCCTCATTAATTTTGTGATTTGCCCTGTAAATCTTTAGCTGTCGTCTGTAGCACCACATTTCAAAAGCTTCTGTCATCTTTCTGTCTGAACTCCTTCTTTTCCACGTTTCACTCCCGTTGTTGTACAAAAGTGCACTCCAGACAAATGCTTGCAGAAAAGATTTCGTAACATTCAAATTATTGTTGGATGTCAATGAATTTCGCTTGTTCAGAAATGCTTTCCTTCCCATAGGCTTTCTGCATTTTACATCTTCGTCACTTCTGCCATCATATGTTTTTTTTTTTTTTTTTTTTTTTTTTTTTTTTTTTTTTTGTTACCGAAGCAACAAAACTCATTTAGTACTTTTATTGTGACAATACCCAATTAAATTCCTTCAGCATTGCCTAATTTTCTTACACTGCTTTCAGTTATCCTGTTTACCCTTTGTAACGAAGCATGGTGGGTTTATTCCCATCTGATTGCATTACAGAACCTCCCGATACCACTGTGACATCATAATAGATATGAATGTAATTAGTTTATTATTATTTTCTTTTACAAAACTTTTGTTCTTCTTTTTTCTACCGTGACTAGCTGAAGTTATTTTCTGTTATTTGGTGTCGTAGAACCTTTTTTATTAGCGAGTATTAATTAATTCGTGCCAGAGGAGTATTGTTATATTTAAGATAGAATGCTAATTAGTATTTCTGATAAAACTGCGTAAATTCTTTTCTCATAATATCAAAGTAGGTATTACTATGTTTCAAAAGTAATTTTAGGAAAGTTTGGCCCTCATTAGGTTCTATATAATTATCGTTAATTACGAAAGTATTGTTGCCACCCCTATTACATTATATTTGAATATGAAATACTATAAGTTAACAGAAATTTGTAATATAATTTACTAGTATGATTTACGCTATCTTTTACTATAGCCTGTTGCATGATATTGTTTAGTTTCCATTATAATGAATATAATTAACTCAATTAACAATACATAATTTTGAGTGACATTGTCTGGAAGATATAAACAGGATGCATTCGCGCCATGTAAGTGAGTATTGTTTCGTCCGTGATCTGAGGCACAATCCACACCAGTTCCGATTATTGTTTCAGACTCGATCTGATGCACGATCCAGGTATCTTTGAACTTAAATTTTCAACAGTTTCAGTGATTAATCCATATTTGTGCCACACTTTACACCTCAGACTTGTGTATTCCACACATGAACTGTGTAAATTTGTGTTATTGATGTCTAGAATGTACTTACTGTTTCCTAGTAATTGTAATTAATGAGACTTGTAGGCCGCGCGCATTGAGGCGCTATTCTACGATGCGCGAGGCCTTTCCACTTGGGGGCATGGGTGCAGCGGCAGCACCGAAGGGGCTTCATCACAGCTCATTCGGCGGCGAGGCATCGACGGGAGTCGGCCAGCGATGAACGAGTGGGCGGAGCGGCGTGGCTGGGCCATCGACGGCAGCTGGCCCAGTAGCAACGCCAGCACCATAGACTTACTAAATAAAAACTAGACCGCTCGCTGGCGCTAGTGTGACGTCCCCACATTGAACGTGTCAGAAGACGCCATTTGCAGGGAAACAGTGCGTAAACATCATTCGTGTGCAGCTTTTAATTGTAACAGGTGTTTGCAGAGGCTTTTCTTTTCGTCCTAATGTTTTATTTTCATGCTTTTCACCATTTTTGTTAAGTGAGACATTTTGATAATGATGATTATGGCTATTAATGGATAGTTGTCAAAATATCAAAAATAGGTTGTTACAAGATGTTCTGGAAGTGACATTACATCTTGGTTGTGACAAACCAATGTGTTATTGTTGTTGTTTAGGGGCGACTAAAAAGCTTTATCATCAGTCCCCTAACCAATAAGTGATGTCTCTCAGTTGTAGGTTAAACTGGAAAGTAATTTGTTTGCAAAGGTAATGAATGCAAATGCTAAATGTAGGTGAGAGGAGTTTGTTCTATAGCATAACCTGATGTCTATATTTGCACTTTATATCTAATGAACTGTCTGCTCTAAAAATTGCAAGCTACGTAGGGAAAAGCTGTAGTGCCATTACAGACAAAAATTGAGAAAATAACTTTGTTACACGTGAAGCACTTATATTGTATCTGCATATAAATTACTAAAAAATGGAACAGGATTAATGTACTAAGTTAACCTGAATGAAGAACTAGGCATATGAGAGGTATTTAGATTTTTATAATGCAGAGGTAGGTGGAATAATTGCTTTTAGATACTTAACAGGTGGTGATTGTACTTCGTAAATTGTCAAATATTTGCTCGAAGGTTGCGTACTGAAGCACTTTAAGAGGTACTACTTCTGTTAAAAAGTAATATGCTAATGAAACGCCTATTTAAAGTTATACGGGTTATTACAATTATTCATCCCAAATTCGAGACAGTTGACGTTCAAATGTTTGTGTAGCTTGTGGGACTTAACTACGGGGTTATCAGTCCCTAAATTTACAATCTACTTATGAACTAACCAATACTAAGGACGGCACAAATATCCATGCCCTAGGGGGGATTCGAACCCCCGACCGTAGTGGCTGTGCAGACCGTGACTGAAGCGCCTTAGTCCCCTCGGCCACCGCGGCCGGCTCGAGGAAGTTGAATGAAAAATTTTATGTAATATGGAAAGGAATGTAGACAAAAATGCGATATACAAAAATTAGCGTTCAAAACGTATAGTGTAGTGGGAAAAAAGTAAACAGGACCTGACAGAAAATTACGCGAATAAATAATAATAATCGCACTCTCTGCTACTTGACAAGTTTAATGAAATCATCTTATGCAAATAATTCGATGGAAAATCGCTCCACCTTGTCAGAAAAGAGCCTTACATTCTTAACTTTCGTGTTTCTATCAAGACGTATTATGGAGATTAGGAAACTTAATTCATTTAAGAATACTTTTCAAACAGACTCCAATACTCAGTACTCTTTTTAAACAAACGTGTGTTTATTTTGTGCTTCTTTTTCTCTCTTGTTGCGTCTGATATACTTCAAATAACTGCCCCAGTACTGGGATTCTTCCCTGCAAATGGCGGCGATCAGCTGCTTCAATTTGGGGACAGCTGCCTCGATTCTCCGCTGCGGCGTGGGAGGGGCTTGGTCAGCACCGAGACGGCGGTGTCTGCGGGGAGAGGCATGCCGCCGAAGCACAACAGCTGCACCGCCGTCCTCACCGACGTAGAAGACGACCGTCCGGAACTGACCTCGGCAAATCCTGGCATACTGTACATCTGAGAAGCAATAAAACCTGGTAACACATACCCGGACTCTTTCTACATCCACAATATATCCAGCATCTCTTCACTTTTAATGTTAGCAGTGTTGGGATGAATCTTGCAGAACGAAAGCTGTAAGAGGGATGATTCACTTTATCCCCGGGCCGCTGAAACATTGCACTTGACGTTTCACGATACGGCTAGTTAAGTTGGCTACACTGCTTCAGCGACGTTGCAACACTAGCCTCTATACACACAGCAGACGAAACGGTTTTTAGTTGCATCTCGTAAATATAAGTTATTGAGCAATAAAAGTGCATATAGTAATTCGTTCTTGAGCAGCAATTTATTAACGGCATATTAATGAAGATGAGAGCACATCAATTCGCACGCTTTCAATAACGGAGCAAAGCAAATAGAAAATAAACATTGGATCGCCGGCCGCGGTGGCCGAGGGGACTGAGGCGCTCCAGTCACGATCTGCATGGCCACTACGGTCGGGGGTTCGAATCCCCCCTCGGGCATGGATATTTGTGCCATCCTTAGTATTAGTTAGTGAATAAGTATTTTGTAAGTTTAGGGACTGATGACCCCATACTTAAGTCCCGTAAGCTATACAAACATTTGAAACATTGGATCACGACAGATACGAAATAAACAATAATCAAGACGCAACTTCTCTCTCTACGTTTTATAATCTATGATTTACACTCATAAATTTACGGCGACAATGGTACAATTACATCCACCTCTTCATCTTCACTGTTGTCGTCGCTG
The DNA here is from genome assembly GCA_026315105.1 of Locusta migratoria. NCBI lineage: Eukaryota > Metazoa > Arthropoda > Insecta > Orthoptera > Acrididae > Locusta > Locusta migratoria. The sequence continues at coordinate 196,622,980 of CM048751.1, forward strand.
CCAAAATCGTCGTCATCGCCAAGATAAATCATTAACTGTTCATGATCCCTTCCATTTTTTGCGCTGCCAGAATCAATTTTTCAACGTGCTCGACCCAATTTTTGCCGAAAATGCAGCATCCACATTGGCAACAGCTTTATGCAACAGCTTTTCCACCTCTGTTATTGTGAAATACTTATTGTTCCTTAAGTAATTCTTCACGTCACTCCATACCAATTTTATAGGGTTAAAACGGCAGTGAAATTGGGGCAGATTTATTACATTGTGACGCTGCTCCTTTGCGATTTAGTCTACTGCATATGTGGGTGTAATAGGGTTATTTTGTTTCACGAGCGAATATAAAAGAAGCTTTGACATTGGCATATCTGCAGCAATATTTCTTTCTTGTAACCACTGCACCATAACTTCTGTCCGATCGTTTGAAGCGAGAATGAGCTTCGAAGTTTTTATTCATACGAAATTGAGAACTTACTCAGAAAACGTCACTACACATACGTCTTTTCGGTGACATTATCCAATTACTTGAACTCGGAAAGTCAAGTTAAACCACTCACAGTAAAACAAATCGCAGCGAAAAAAGCACACACAACATAAACACGCGATAAACACGATACAAAACTTTGTTTACGGTAGAACTGAACAAAGCCGGCAACGCGGGAACGTTGATGTCACGGCACGTGATCACTGGAAATGTTTAGCGCGCTGTGATTGGATCGTTCCTAGCGACTAGCGCATCGCGCTTCTTGCTCTTCACTTATTATTCGTAAACGTCAAGTGCAAAGTTTCAGCGGCTCCGGTATAGCTGCGACTACTGGCACTGTTCAAGAGACTGGTTGCGATAGGAGTAACACATCCGTGACATAATGCAATGTACACTCGTGCACGTATTTTACTTTGTTCGTGTATTATTCTAGCTCAGTTTGGTTGACTGATGGCATACATAAAACGTATATATGTGGTTACCCTTCTGGTCCTTGGTGCATCTGATAAAAGGACTGGTACTGCCACTCGTGATTCTGCTGCTGCCGCGGCGGAGCGGCCGAGCGCATTGAGGCGCTATGCTTCGATGTGCGAGGTTGTTCCCAGTCGGGGCTTCCAATTCCCCCCTTCGGACATGGATATTTGAGTCGTCTTTCGTATAAGGTAGTTTATAAGTTGTTTATAATTTTAGGGACTGATGACCCCACAGTTAAGTCCCTTAAGCTTAACAAACATTTATACCACTCCTATTAATGAAACTTCCTGGCAAATTAAACACGTTTTAAGCAGGCAGGAATATTTCGTTTGAACATTCTCGCCACTGAAAAGTGGGAATTATTCTCCAGTAACTACTATTGGTATAGAGAAGTCATTTCATGTACCTGCATCGAACAGTTTGCCGGCCGCGGTGGCCGAGGGGACTGAGGCGCTCCAGTTACGGTCTGCAAGGCCACTACGGTCGGTGGTTGGAATCCCCCCTCGGGTATGGATATTTGTGCCGTCCTTAGGATTAGGTAGTTCATAAGTAGTTTGTAAGTTTAGGGACTGATGACCCCGTAGTTAAGTCCCATAAGCTTTACAAACATTTGAACATTTTTCGAACAGTTTCACATAATCCACAATACAAAATAAAATGTCATTATCATTAGAAAATTATTCGCGTTTTGTTGTTTTCTGGATGACAGAAAACGTGGCATTGAAATGAAAATTAGTAAATTTATTAGGACGTACGAAAGTTTGAACATAGGCCCTCTCCCCTGATAACTCATGATCCTATCCATTTCACCACTGTAACAGAATGAAGTAGTTTCCTGTAATAGGTATTCATATTATATGTCATGTGATAATCGCCTATGTGTACGTTTATTGAAGTAAAATTTATGTTACGTAGTATCTCATAAAACAGCACACATAGCCTATACAAAGTCAGTGGCGGATATAGAATTTTTTTCTGGGAGGGGACAAGGCTGAGAAGAGTGAGTGAATATGTATATATTAGAAATACATTTCATTAAAGTCATTATCATGATATAGGAAACACACAGAATATGTTCCAAGGCTACAGCCGCTGCTACATATCCTGGTCGACGTCATGCAGTTAAATATATATTTCTTCGTCTGGCGTTTCGCCCTAAGGTTCTCTCTTTCCACAATCGCGTGACTGGAGCGCCTCAGTCCCCTCGGCCACCGCGGACGACTTAGCTATCATTCTGTTGTTTCGGATCATATAATTTAATAAACAAAATCATTACGAAAAGCAGACTAAACGGTTCCTCCACGTTTTGGCGCGAGTTTGCGCGCCTTCAGACCGAGGTGGATCGCACCGCCTGCTCACTCCATTTTCGGCAGGCATCGCAGGCGGACCCGATGCTGTCGTTCATAGGCCAGGGCTTGATAACATAAAAGTGCATTTTAGCATTGTCAATTAGATACAATGGAAGTAAAAAGACAGTTTGTTAATTGGGCGGTTTCTTTGTTTCTGCATAAATAAATAAAATAGAAGGCTAGTTCATGGATAATTAACCTAAGAGTCTCAGCGTCAAGAACCATCGACCTGCGTCCCGTCTTTTGTGCTGGAGACACAACTTGTGAAGACAACAGGTTGTTGAACATTTTATTTAGAGAGTGCGCATTTCACTCAGGGCAGCGAAGGCAACTACGCGCCTTACGGGTACTGCAAGTTTTTCACAGCCGAATACAGTTACTCGAAATACATTGCAACAAGAAGGAGGTCGCGAAAGGAAGAAATTATGTGTCAGAGACTTTCAAACTACTCTCTCTAACCATAAATGACTATTTCTTCTCGCCCCAGCCGTAAGTGTGAGGGTGTCTACATCATGTCAGGTGTGCCACAGGGGAGTGTCGTGGGCCCGTTGCTGTTCACGATATGTATAAATGACCTTGCGGATAACATCGAAAGTTCACTGAGGCTTTTTGCGGATGATGCTGTAGTATATAGAGAGGTTGTAACAATGCCAAAATTGTATTGAGATGCAGGAGGATCTGCATAGAATTGACGCTTGGTGCAGGGAATGGCAATTAAATATCAATGTAGACAAGTGTAATGTGCTGCGAATACACAGAAAGAAAGATCCTTTATCATTTAGCTACACTATAGCAGGGCAGCAACTGGAATCAGTTAATTCTACAAAGTATCTGGGACTTGTCATTAGGAGGGATTTATAATGGAACGACCATATAAAATCAATCGTCGGTTAAGCAGATGCCAGACAGATTCATTGGAAGAATACTAAGGAAATGCAGTCCGAAAACAAAGGAAGTAGGTTACAGTACACTTTTCTCCCACAGCTTGAATACTGCTAACCGGTGTGGGATCCGTACCAGGTGGGATTGATAGAGGAGGTAGAAAAGATCCAACGGAGAGCAGCGCGCTTCGTTACAGGATCATTTGGTAATCGTGAAAGCGTTACGGAGATGATCGATAAACTCCAGTGGAAGACTCTGCAGGAGAGACGCTCTGTCGCTCGGTACGGGCTTTTGTCGAAGTTTCGAGAACATACCTTTACCGAGGAGTCTAGCAGTATATTGCTCCCTCCTACGTATATCTCATATCTCGCGAAGAGACCGTGAGGATAAAATCAGAGAGATTAGAGCCCACACAGAGGCATACCGACAATCCTTCTTTCCACGAACAATACGTGACTGGAATAGGAGGGAAAATCGGTAGTGGTACTCAAGGTCCCTCCGCCACACACGGTCAGGTGGCTTGCGGAGTATGGTTGTAGATGTAGATGCTCCATGCTTACCATTGCTGTGAAGTTAACTCTCAAGGTGAAAACACTTGGTGATTCGTCTGACCACCTCGCGATTGCCCATTCGTACATTTTTTCACTATGTCATTACAAAACTCGATAAGACTATTGTAGAGTGTACGGGATATCTCCAGTTGTTGAGCCCCGTGGAGAAGGCATGCCACCACAAGTTGTCAAATCTACCTTTGATGCAGTGGCGGCGCGTACTATGTGTTCACTGCTCCAGTGAACCCCCGGATAAAATCTAGTTGTAAAAAATAGTAAATTAATAAAAATGTTTTTAAACTATCATTACTAATTTCTATCTGATCATTTTATATGCACATTCAAAGTATTTTTATCGCATGAGAAACGTTTCACGTCGCGGAGACAGCACGTATGCGAGTCGTAGCGGTCGCATAATATAGGTGCTAGTGGCGGCAATGTTGCAACGCGCATGCGTGTAGCGGCGTCCAAACTGTCCCGAACACTGTGTGCTCTCCAGGAGGCGTGGCCGTGGATGTCGTGTGGTGGCGCTAGTTGCTATACTGCCAACTTAACGGCGCTGGCATCTTGGTTCACGCTTAGCAGTCGATATAAAAGATAGCCACCACAGTACGTATCTCGAGTAGTTACGAATAGAGTAAGGTGGTAGAATTTCGATAATTTCGGACAAATGATATTGTAACTGGAAATAAATTGAGAAAAGGAATAATTTTAACTATGGCACTTGTTCTTGGATGTTTAATGAATATGTAACACAAATATTATACAGTTACAAATGTTGGTATAAACACAAAAAAGGTTACAGAATGGAGAAAAATCGATCCGAAGTGAACGATACCGTTCAGTGGTGGCCACGAGCGGAGTTGTAGCAGAGGGCGCTCGTGGCTGACGTCGTTAGAACGCCGCGCCGTGCGTGCATGGCGGCGCGCGGCGAAAGTAGGTGGCGCGCACTTTGGACTTGTGCGACACCACACCCTCTAAACATTCGCGACTGGAACAGTAAGACAATGGAGCTGCGGCGGTACACAAACCACTGTAGGCGCACACTGTGACGCTGAGGTGGCCTGCCGAGTGTAGATGCAGGGGCGGACGTAGAAACGTTACAGCAAGGTTATTAAACGGAAGGTTGGGCCCGAATCGAGGAGTGCTGCGATTGGCTGGCGCAAAGCGAGGCAGCGGCAAGCGAGCAAGCGACTTTCAAACATAAAATACTTATGGCTGCTATATATTATTATGGTCTTCAGTCCGGAGACTGGTTTGATGCAGCTCTCCACCCTACTCTATCCTGAGCAAGCCTTTTCATCTCCTCATAAGTTCGGCAACCCACATATACTTGAATCTGCTTACTATACACGTCTCTTGGTCTCCCTCTGCGATTTTTACCCCACACACTTCCCTCCAATGCTAAATTTACTATTCCTCGATGTCTAAGAATGTGTCCTACCAAGCGATCCCTTCTTTTGGTCAGGGTATGCCAAAAATTCCTTTTGTCACCAATTCTGTTCAGTACCCCTTCATTAGTTATGCGATCTACCCACCTAATCTTCAGCATTCTTCTGTAGCACCACATTTCAAAAGCCTCTATTCTCTTCCTGTCGACACTGTTTATCGTTCATGTTTCACTCCCGTGTAAGGCAACACTCCACACAAATGCCTTCAGAAAAGACTTCCTTACACTTTAATTAATATTCGATGTTAGCAAATTTCTTTTTTTCAAAAATGCTATTCTCCCCATTGCCATTCTGCATTTGATATCCTCTGTACTTCGACCATCGCATGTTATTTTACTACCCAAGTAACAAAACTCATCTACCACCTTCATTGTTTCATTACCTGATCTAATTTCGTCAGCATGCTGTACGTGCTTCATGCTATATACGTGATATATGGCTGCTATACGTTATCATAAAATGATTTTAAGTGGTCGATTTACCTGTTTAGATGTTTTTAGCGGATCAGGAGTTCCACTGCTGTGATTTCGCTTTTGTACTGCTGCCGATTTTTGCATTTTTAGTTTCGTATTGCGAAATCTCATGCGAATGAACAGTCTATTTCTGACATAAAGTTTTATAATGTCCAGGGGAACGTCTGGATATTTAGCTTTGATAGAGGCACAGATTGTTTTCACACATCCCCCCCCCCCCCCCCTAGAAACAGTGTCCAAACCGTTCAATTCATTGGAAATCAGTTCAAACTGAGACACTTTTTGAATCTTACGCGTTCTTGCTCTATGGTTGACAGGTTCTCGAGGTACACTTGTCCGGCCAATAAATCAGATTTCCTCGTGTAACACTGGCCTCGGAATTCGCGACAGATTTCCAGAAATTAATTAATGTGTTCCTGATATAAGCTTGACAGGTTTTTGTGTGTACACTTGTCCGGTTCATAAATCAGCACTTTAAGACAAAATATGATGAGGTAAAGTACCTAGAAGCGCTGTTTACATACAATAAAAGTTAACCAATCCATGTTGTTTATAGCACGTTGACTTCGACATTCGCACACATATTCACAAAAGGTGAAACATTGAGTTTCAATGACTTTATTTTGAAAATGAGCCACACCGATCACGTTTCTTCACATGTACTACTTTACCATTCAGATTTAATACTTTCTTGGAACGTAAATTGAAATACGTGTATGTCTCCCTCTCTCTCAAGTCATACCACTAACTAATTTTCCAGTGCCTTGCAATACGTGAATAATGAATCGTATTGAAATATGTGTTAATTTCTTTAAGAAAAAAAAAAGGTTCCAAAAGTCATGCAATCTCCACAATTAAAATCACTGTGAAAATAATTTTGAGTACATAGTACTGCCAGAATGCAGCTTTCACAGGAAAAAGACTGAAACGATATCCAAGAGACTATTTTTTCGTTATCTTACGCCCAAACTCCACTACAGAACGTAAATGTAAATTTCACATTGACTGAAATGCATTATGTTGCTCTAAAGATCTTTACATCCAATAGGTTGATTTGTTTACAAACCATAAAGAGTAAAGCTATCTATTATACGCCGCGTGAACGCGACTCTTGACTGGCTTCGGCGCCGTGCCAGAACCCTGAAGCAGGCATTCATTTCAAAGTAAGTAATAGAGTTTTATAATTCTCAATTTTTTAATTTATTTCTGATCATAGTTAGGAATGAAGCATTTATTTTCCCATTGTATTTGTCTTGACTTATTGCTGTGAATTATCGAGAGTATTTTTTCATTAGACATTGCTGTTTTGGTCCTCTTGAATTATTGATGCTTCCGTATCGTAGAACGGTATCCGCTTAAAATTTACACTTCTTGGGTGAATTATTGTTGGGACTCTTATAAAAGGAGAATGAAGATTAGGGTTCAACACCTTTCGACAACGATGTTACAAGAGGTGGATCACAAGCTTGGATTGTGTGGTTAAAGATGGGAAGAATTAGATTGTGCTCTTTCAAAGGAACCATCCCGGCATTTGCCTGAAGTGATGCAGGGGAATCAAGGAGAGCCTGCCGCGGTGGCCGAGCGGTCTGCGGCGCGCCAGTCACAGTGTGCACGACCACTACGGTCGGGGGTTCGAATCCCCCCTCGGGCTTGGATATTTGTGCCGTCCTTAGTAATAGCTAGTTGATAAGTAGATTGTAAGCTTAGGGACTGATGACCCCGTACTTAAGTCCCATAAGCTCTTCAGACATTTGAATATTTTGAATCAAGGAGAACCAAAGTGAGGATGGTCGAATGCGGATTTGAAAAACCGTCCTTCTGAATGCGAGTCCAGTGTATTAGTAATTACCGCGTTCGTTGGGACTATTATTACTGGCTCAACTAATGGAGAAAGTATTGTGGCCGGCCGAGGTGGCCGCGGGGACTAAGGCGCTCCAGTCACGGTCTGCACGGCCACTACGGCCGGGGGTTCGAATCCCTCCTCGGGCATGGATATTTGTGCCGTCCTAGTTCGTAAGTAGTTCCTAAGTAGTTTGTAAGTTACGGACTGATGACCCCGTAGTTAAGTCCCATAGAAAAAAAAAGTATTGTGATTACACAAGTTCAGGTAATTTGGAAGCTGCGTTTCACATCGCCTTTACGGTCTACTGTCGGTACGTATCGAACACGCGCAGTGTCGTGTATCGAATACACGAACGTCGCTGTGTCTTAAGAGAATAATGTTGGTAATAACGCAGACAGAAACAAAAAAGATAGAGTATGAATATATATGGCTTGTGAAAGCTGCTATGCCTTCTCTTTGCTTCTTTTCCCACAAAAAGTTTAGGTTCCTGCGTAACCACATCCATTAAAATAAAGACATATTCATAGAAAATAATGAAGTACCGCTGTCAATCGAAATAGACGTCTACAGTGTAGCTTGTTTTTTCACAAGAAGTTAAGCTATGCTCTTAGGTTCCTCACTAAGTACATCCCTTCAAATCATGGCATATGCGTAGAAATTAGTAAAGTACTGCCTAAAATGAGATTTTTTCAGGAAACGACGAAGATGTCTATTCCGATTGACACCAGTATTTTACTATTTTCTACGAATATGCTATCATTTTAAACGATGTGGTTAGGCAGGAACCTATGAGTACAGCTTGAATTCTTTCGAGTAAACAAGCTACTATACCGTTGGGATGCTCGTGTCTTCGATACATATTGCTACCAGGCGACAATAGGCCCTCCATGCCATATGCAAGGCTTCTTCAAAATTACCCAAGTTTCAATCACATCGAAGGATTTGATTTTTCAGTTTAATAGGCCTAGATGGAAATTTTCACAAAAAAATGTCTTTGGGAATGGCCATGGCACTTGAATAAAACTTTCACTCTGCAGCGGAGTGTGCGTTGATATGGAACTTTTCACAAAAAAATGTCTTTGGGAATGGCCATGGCACTTGAATAAAACTTTCACTCTGCAGCGGAGTGTGCGTTGATATGGAACTTCCTGGCGTATTAAACTTGTGTGCCGGAACCGGGACTCGGACCTGGGACCTTTGCCTTTCGCGGGCAATCGCTCTACCACTGAGCTTCCAGGAGTGCTAGTCTTGCAAGGTTCGCAGGAGAACTTCTGTAAAGTTTGGAAAGTAGGAGGCGAGGTACTGGCGGAACTGAAGTTGTGACCGTGAAGCGTGCCGGGGTAGCTCAATCGGTAGAGCGCTTGGCCGCGAAAGGCAAAGCTCGCAGGTTCCAGTCCCGGTTCCGTTACACAATATTAATATGCCAGGAAGTTTAAAAGTTGCTCTTTTACATTTAGAAAAACACGACCGTGCTCTTCTCATGTGCAACAGTATGTGCATCCAGCGAACAAAACATTTTTATCCTTGCAGAATATGACAAGAGAAAAACGTTGTTTATCGAACAGTGTTAAGATCGTGCAATAAATAATGCAAAACCAAAGACCTTTTGATAGCTTTAAATATTTTAAAGTAAGTTTCGACAGTATTATAGAAATGCATCAATCATACTTGTTTATATGCACTACATATATATACACACACATAAACACCTATCTGCGCTAACGTGTTCCCAGATATTTACAAACCTCGATGACAGTAAGGTCAATCAGTATTCGGACTGAGAACTACAAAAAGCCAAAGTACACGACATAGCTGACGCCACAGGCAAAATGTGAAACATTTGTTGAGTGTTCTACACAAAAAAAGGAAAGGTCGCCCCTTTTTATGCGAAATCCGGTACCTCGCTGGAAAAAAGATCGCCTCATCTAATTGGTTGGTTGTGGTCGCCGGCCGCGGTGGCCGAGGAGACTGAGGCGCTCCAGTCACGGTCTGGACGGCCACTACGGTCGGGGGTTCGAATCCCCCCTCGGGCATGGATATTTGTGCCGTCCTAGTTCGTAAGTAGTTCATAAGTAGTTTGTAGGTTTAGGGACTGATGACGCCGTAGTTAAGCCCCATAAACTATACAAACATTTGAACGTTTTGTTGGTTGTGGTCAGTATGTTCTGGGATTCATTACCTTGTAGTAAGTGATAAGCAAACCGTATATTAAATTTTTAAGTCGTTTTTTGGTCCACCTACCTGAGAAGACTTGAAGTACAGATTGTGTAAATTCACCCTTTTTGCCATATTTGAAACCCTCTGGTACATAACTGTTTCATAATTTAAGGAAATTAAGTCACAGACTAAAGGTATTGCATCCTTCAAGCAAGTTTTTGTAAACATAGACTGGCATTACGCAAAATTTGCACGACATTTTATAGATTAAGAGAATTTACGAAACCGACTTCCTTCATTTTTGTTTTAAACAAAAGGTATTCAACCACAGATTTATCAAGTATCAGAATTTACATAACTATCGCCTTTCTTTCTCTATACTCAAGCGTGATTTCCTTTTGTATATTTCTTATGGAAATGTCCTTGCTGAAAACTAAAGTCAGTCGGTCAGGCCGTTCTGTCCGACAGATTTCCTTCATTTTTGCTTTAAACGAAAGGTATTCATTCACAGATTAGTCATCAAGTATCAGAATTAAGTTTCTCCAGCCTTTATTTTTATTTAAAAGTGGTATCTCTCTGGACTTGCACTGAATATTTCAATCGGTTTGCTTTACGATATCTTTGGTTCTAATTAAGATGCGCAATTCTTTTTGACCTAAAAACACTCAGCGGATCAAGTTCTTTCTTTTGCGCTTTTAAACAATTGCATTGATCGAGTCTGCTTCGGTGTATTGGGAGAATTTTGAGAAGATTTAGTTAATCTGTAAAGGAAACCGCGTATAAAAAGGTTGTACGACCACGTCTTGAGTATTGCTCAAGTGTTTGGGTCCCGCAGCAGATAAGTTTAAAGTAAGGCATAGAAGTAGTTCAGGGTCAAGCAGCTAGGCTTTTTACTGGTAGGTTCGACCAATGCGCGAGTCTCACAGAAATGCTCCGGGTAGTCAATTGGGGATCGTTGGAGGAAAGACGACGTTCTTTTCGTGAATTTCTGTTGAGGGCCGGAATTTGAAGCTGAGTGCAGTACTATATTGCTGCCGCCTACTTACACTTCGCGTAGTGATCACAAAGACAAGATAAGAGAAATTAGGGCTCGTACGGAGGCATGTAGGCATTCAATTTTTTCCTCGTTCTATTTGGGAGTGGAATAGAAAAGGAACTAGTAGTGGTACAGTGTACCTTCCGCCACGCACCTTACGGTGGACTGCGGAGTATGTATGTAGATGAAGAAATCTATGCATGAACGTTCAACTTTACTTCCACTTTTTCCCAGCTCTTTTCTAAACTAAAGTCAGGCCGTTCTATCGACCGATTCCCTTCATTTTTGCTTTAAACGAAAGGTATTCATTCGCGGATTTGTCATCAAGTATCATAATTAAGTCTCTCCATTCTTTGTTTTTATTCAAACGCGTTATTCTTGTGTCCATGCATTGAATATTTTAATCGGTTTGTTTCACGATATCTTCAGTTCTAATTAAGGTACGCAGTTCTTTTTGACCTAACAACACTCAGCGGATCAAACTCTTTAATTGGCGCTTTTAAACACTTGCATTGTTTGATTCTGAAGAAAGCTATGCGTGAACATTTAACTGTATTCCATTTTTTCCCAGTTTTTTTGTCATTCCACTAACAGTGTGTAGTATTCTCGCGGGTCATCTAGTTACATATGAAGTGGAATATGCATACCGGAAAATCGTTGGGGAAATGAATTGATCTAAAAATGAGTTTATTGGGTAACATGTGTCCTCAAAACGTGTCTTGCCGCCCACTGCTTACGTTGTTAGACCGCATTCGTTGCCCGGCAACACGTGATGAGCTGGCACGTGAGGCATGCTGCCCTTCGCTTACGGTCGCAGTTCACGTTTCAAGGCTTCATTTTGCTTCGGGCTTTTGTTTCAGCGCCATGTATTTTAAACCTCCACTGGCAACGCGTACACTCATAAATGTACGGTGGAACGAACACGTTAAAATACAGTAGGAGCAAAACTTTCAAAAGTGCCTTTTCAGTGTTATTGTGGGAAATTGTGCAGCAGGTACTTGTAATTCCAGTGTAAACTACGCTGTATATAGAAAGATTGTGACGGCCGCGGTGGCCGAGGAGATACACAACCTAATTGAGAGAACACGGAACTTCCTGTGACAGCAGACATACGAGAAGACAAACCCTGAAACTGTCGGTGCACCCAATTTCGTGCAGCAACGGCCATCTGGGCAGAACGGGGCATGAGTGTCGCTCCTTCATTACAAATAAATAAATAAATAAATAAATAAATAAATAAATAAAGCAATCGAAGAAGTCACTATATCTTTTGTCATCCCTTATCCTTTCCCTCAGTTTAATCTTTAATTTAGTATAAGGTAAAAGTGGCGGTGGCACTATAGTTTATGGGGGCTATGATAAGCGCCAACGCCTGAAGAGGAAAAGCCTAGGGAAACAAAGTTATGTAAAAAAAAAGAATATATATATATATATATATATATATATATATATATATATATATATATATATATATATATATATATATATATATAAAGGGGGACTGAGGCGCTCCAGTCACGGTCTGCACGGCCCCTACGGTCGGGGGTTCGAATACCCTTAATATTAGTTAGTTCATAAGTAGTTTGTAACTTTAGGGACTTATGACCCCGTAGTTAAGTCCCATAAGCTATACAAACATTTGAACATTTTATTTGAGAAAGATTGTTGGCATTACAGGCGCGTAAGATCTTTAAATGCAGTACGTGTCTCGTACGCATCCATCTCAAGAAACTGTTAAAATTATTTATCTGAAACATAATAATGGAACAAATGTCGGCATTGTCAAGAGTGATAAGCCATGGAAAATGTTTGTTAGGCCCCGCTGAATATAAAACAGCACCTATGTTTATCATCTGAAAAAAAAGTAAGAACTGTCGACGATGTTGCAATTTATTGATTAGCACAGAGAGCAAATTTTTTAACATCTGATCATAAAAATCACACAAGAAAGAAAAGGCCCGTGACAAATGAAGGTATATGTTGCTCTTTTTAAAAAATGCCGAGTAATTTAATGTTAGGTAACACTTGTGATTAGTTTTGGATCACGGCTTTCTATATAGAGACTAGTATGTCACTATGCCTAGACATTTGTCAGCCGCTTATCTTAAACTAGTACTTATTTTTCGGTGTTTCACCGATGTACTGTTTAGCGTGTGGAGGCTTATTTGTTATTGCTCAGAACAATTCTTTGAAATTTTCTATGCATCTGCATTGAAGTATATTTCTTGCTTCCAATTCTTCAGGTTGTTATTTCATGCGCACTAAGGTATTACTTTTGGAACTTGTACAAAGGTTTTGAACATTACATAGTTTTGGAAGTCACGGTTGTTGTGACCCTTAGAAAGACGCTTTTCGCGAATTACCTAGAGCTGCTGCTTATACATATTCCTTCCTGCGAGGAAGTAAGACAAAAGCTTGTGTATTTCACTTCTGTTTCTTACGCCAGTCTGAGAACAGCTGAATGTATTTTGCTCTGTTCATTATTATATTCTTTGTAGCTGATGTACCACTGCAATTTAAACTCAGGTAAAGATGAAAACTATTTGCTTTGTGTTTCTCATTAATAAACCTCCCAGTCAATTTAAGTTATGCATTTTTTAAAATTTATTTAACTTTTACCATTTCCACCCCCTATCCATGAAGCTGTTTTCAGTTGTGTCGAACTATTACGACGTTGGATGGTTCGGGATTTGCTTATACTGAAATTGTGTTTCTCGTGTAGCTTACCACTCAATGTTTCAAATTTTATTTCGTATTTTTCAACATTTTTATTGGCTTAGAAATTGCAGTCATTATTTTGCACGTAAATGTTTCCGAAATCCGATTGTTTGTCAATGCCCAGCTTTTTCTGTCATTCTTAAACAAATAATTCCGCCTTTAATTAAAATTGCTACACGAGCCTTGAATTTACATTCACCGAACCACCATCCAATGTCGGCGAATAGTTACGCGGTTTACAAATATTTTTTTTTTCAGCTCACCTAAGAGATCTTCAACAAAGCCGCAAAAGGTAACTATTCGTCAAATTCTGTGGGTTGCTTGTTCTGCAAAATATTGTACTTTCAAACAGTTTTCTATTTTATTCATATCCGCGAACTTCCATTTCAGAAAATTTCCTTAAACTTTTCAGTACGGCATTTTTCCACCCAAAACAATCAGACAAGCAATATCACAACAACTTACTCGAAAGCTGCCTTCTTTTTGGTATAACTTTGTGAACCTCTGTAAGGAATGTTTCAAGACTTTGTTGATCGATTTATTCTTTACGTGCCGCTGGCGTGCACTGCAGACTGCTAACGAAGATACGAGCTTATGGAATAGATTCACAGCTTTGTGACTGGCTGGAAGACTTCCTAAGTAATAGAACGCAGTACGTTGTTCTCGACGGCGAGTGTTCATCAGAGACGAGTGTATCGTCAGGCGTGCCCCAGGGGAGTGTGATAGGATCGCTATTATTTTCTATCTATATAAATGATCTGATGGACAGAGTAAGTTGTATTTTGCGGCTGTTTGCTGATGATGCTGTGGTGTATGGGAGGGTGTCGTCTGTAACTGACTGTAATAGCATACTGGATGACTTAGACAAAATTTCTAGTTGGTGCGAAGGGGACTCGGACCCTCCGCCACGCACCTTACGGTGAATTGCGAAGTATGCATGTAGATGCCAGAATCTGCGCCAGCAATTCCGCCCGTGAAGGCTAAATCATATACTACACTGGTAAAAACAAATAGGAAGTCAGCTGAGATATCTAGATTATGAAGTACTGTCATCGGCAGAATGAATTGAAATGGTTCTACGTCCTTCTGTTGGTTCTACGGAGTGGAGACACAACACTATGGCAACAGAGATAGTTGCTGCTGTTCTGGTCTTCAGTCCGCAGACTGGGTTGATGCAGCTCTCCATGCTACCCTGTCCTGTGCAAGTTTCATCATATGATAATACGAACGGCAACCTACAACTTTTTGAATCTGCTTACTGTATTCGTCCCTCGGTCTCCCTCAACGATTTTTACCCCACACATTTCCTTCTAATGCTAAGTTGACGATTTCTTGATGTCTCAAATGCGTTCCACCAGCCTATCTCTTTTCGTAGTCAGGATATGCCAGAAATTCCTTTTTTTCCCCATTTCTGTTGAGCGCCTCATTAGTTACGTGATCTATCCGTCTAATCTTCATCATTCGTCAATAGAACCAAATTTCGAAAACTTCTATCACTTTTTTTTGGCCTGAACTCCTTATAGTCCACATTTCACTCCCATACAATGCTACACTCGTATTAATTTCAGTTGCGGTCAAGACAGTTAAAATACCGAGTGATAAAAAGTCAGTATAAATTTCAAAACTTAATAAATCACGGAATAATGTAGATAGAGAGGTAAAAATTGACACACATGCTTGGAATGACATGGGTTTTATTAGAACAAAACATCTACCGTTATCGGGCCTTTTTTCATCGAGGAACTGAGTGATTCTGGTTTTGTAACTGCTACCGTGACGGGTGAGAGGTACGCCGATATGTTACAGAATCGCATCATCCCCAGCCTGACTGATAGACACCTGCTGGAACGTACGATTTTTATGCAGGATGGCGCTCCACCCCATATTGCTAGACGCGTGATAGGTCTCTTGCGCGCGTCGTATGGTGATGATCGTGTGCTCAGCCGACACTTTCGTCATGCTTGGCCCCCCAGATACCCAGACGTCACTCCGTGAGATTATTGGCTTTGGGGTTACCTGAAGTCGCATGTGTATCGTGATCGACCGACATCTCTAGGAATGCTGAAAGACAACATCCGACGCCAATGCCCGACCATAACTCCGGACATGCTTTACAGTGCTGTTCACAACATTATTCCTCGACTACAGCTATTGTGGAGGAATGATGGTGAACATATTGAGCATTTCCTGTAAAAAACATCATTTTGCTTTGTCTTAATTTGTTATGCTAATTGTTGCTTTTCTGATCAGATGAAGTGCCATCTGTCAGACATTTTTTGAACTTTTGTTTATCTTTGGTTCTAATAAAACTCCATGTCATTTCAAGCATGTGCGTCAATTTTTACCTCTCTATCTACATTATTCCGTGATTTATTAAGTTTTCAAATTTATACTGACTTTTTTATCACCCGGTATTTCCAAATTCGTAAAAATGGCCACCATGTCTCACAAAAGTCTCATGCAGACAGCAAGAAAGTAACAACAAAAGGTTGCTGCAGAGGGGGTTGATGTAGACTTTGCCAAGCAATAACGCAAGCAGCTGGATTCAGATAGTGTAATGGGCATGTAGTGCAATGCAACAACGAAGCTGTGGTATAGAGAGAGCCATAGGAAGTTTGAAAGCTGGGCAGACACAGAGGGAGATGCCTGTATCTGTTGGATCATCCTAAAGTGTATTTTGCAGGTCCTCGACACGATTTCAGACAACCGGAACCGTTACGACAAGGTCGAGGTCATCCATTGGTAACATCAGAAAGAAATGACCGTTATCTGCGGGTAACTTCGTGACAGGAGGCTGAATGCAACTCAGCTGCAACGCACCCTCCAGGCAGCAACAGGACGTGCAATATCAACACAAACGTGGACGACATCCTTGAAGCTGAGGGAATTGAAGGAATAAAGTGTCCAGCTTGTTCAACGGACTTTAACGCGTTTGAGCATATCTGAGATTCACTCGGCAGACGCATCGGTGCCAGACCAGCACCTCCCACAACGGTTACAGGACTGGATATTGCACTTATGGAGCAATGGCCAAATAGCCTTCTTACTGTCCATGGCACGCAGGTCTGCTACTGCAGTGGGTGTCGATACTAGAGGGCAACGAGAATGACTCTTTCACATTATGGTAGACTCATGGTGGCTCGCTCTAAGTACATGCCAAGTAAACCTCAGGTAAAGAGTTAAGACAGCAAAATATCGCACAACATAATATGACACAAAAACTACAATTGTAACCAATACCTGAATGAACTGGTTATGAACTGCAGATTAAAACTTAAGAGACTGCAGAAAGGTAGGAAAGTTAGGAGGTGGAACCTGGACAAATTGAAGGAACCAGAGGTGGTGGAGAGTTTCAGAGGGAGCATTAGGCAAGGATTGGCTGAAACGGGGGAAAGTAATACTGTAGAAGAAGAATGGGTAGCTCTGAGAGGTAGAGTAGTGAAGGCTGCAGAGGACCATATAGGCAGAAGGACAAGGCTTAATAGAAATCCCTCGATAACACAGGATATACTGAACTTAATTGATGAGAGGAGAAAATATAAAAATTCAGCAAGGGAAACAGGAAAAAGGGAGTACAAACGTCTGAAAAATGAGATTGACAGGAAGTGCAAACTGGCTAAGCAGCAGTGGCTAGAGGACAAATGCAGAACCGTAGAAGAATGCATAACTAGGGGAAAGATAGATATACCGCCTACAGGAAAATAAAAGAGATACTTGGAGACAAGAAAAGCAGCTGTATGATTATCAAGAACTCAGACGGAAAACCAGTACTAAGCAAAGAGGGAAAGGCTGAACTGTGGACGGAATATATAGAGGGCCTATACAAAGGAAATAAACTTGAAAGCAGTATTCTAGAAAGGGAAGATGAAGTGGAGGAAGATGAGATAGGAGATATGATACTGCGAGAATAATTTGACAGAGCGCTGAAGGGCTTGAGGCGAAACAAGGCCCCTGGAGTAGATGATATTCCGTCTGAACTGCTATTGTCGTTAGGAGAGCCACCCATAAAAGAATGGTATCACCTGGTATGCAAGATATATGAGACAGGGGAAATACCCTCCGACTTCAAGAAGAATATTGTAATTCCAAAGAAAGCAAGTGAAGACAAGTGTGAAAATTGCAGAAGTATCACTTTAATAAGTCATGGGTGCAAAATACTAACACGAATTATTTACAGACGAATGGAAAAACTTGTGGAATCTAACCTCGGGGAAGATCAGTTTGGATTTAGGAGAAATGTAGGGACACGAGAGGCAATACTCACATTACGACTTATCTTGGAAGATAGGCTAAGGAAAGGAAAACCTACGTTTTTAGCGTTTGTCGATTTGGAGAAAGCTTTTGACCATGTCAACTGGAATACACTCTTCCAAATTCTGAAGGTATCAGGGGTAAAATAATGGGGAGCGAAGAGTTATATTCCTCCTATACAAAAACCAGACGGCGGTTATTAGAGTCGAAGAGCAAGAAAGGGACGCAGAGGTTGGGAAGGGAGTAAGACAGGGTTGTAGCCTTTCCCCAATGTTGTTCAATCTGTACATTGAGCAGGCAGTGAAGGAATGGAAGGAGAAATTTGGAGAAGGCATTAAAGTGCAGGGAGAAGAAATAAAAACATTGCGGTTTGCCGATGACATAGTAATTCTGTCAGAGACCGCAAAAGATCTGGAAGAGCAATTGAATGGGATGGACAGTATTTTGAAAGGAAGATATAAGATGAACATTAACAAGAGTAAAACTAAGGTAATGGAACGCAATGTCAGGAAATCAGGCGATACCGAAGGAATTAGATTAGGTAATGAGACAAAGAAGTAGTAGATGAGTTTTGTTATTTCGGTAGCAAGATAACTTCTGATGGCCGAAGTAAAGAAGATATAAAGTGCAGAATGGCTATAGGAAGAAAAGCTTTTCTAAAGAATCGAAATTTGTTAACATCCAATATTAATTTAAATGTTAGGAAGTCCTTTCTGAAAGCATTTGTCTGGAGTGTAGCATTGTATGGGAATAAAACATGGACGATAAGGAGTTAAGATAAAAAGATGATAGAAGCTTTTGAAATGTGGTGCTACAGACGAATGATGAAAATTATACGGGTAGATCACGTAATTAACCGAATTGGGGAGAAAAGGAGTTTCTGGCATATCCTGACTAAGAGAAGGGGTAGATTGGTTGGACATATTCTGAGACATCAAGGAATTGTCAACTTAGCTTTAGAAGGAAGCGTGTGGATAAAATTCACCTAAATAAAATATGAAAAAAGCCACCAACATAAGATTATGTAAATATTAGCCTGCACGACCATATAATGTGATACCTAGTTTTAAGTATGGAAACCCTACTGATGACAGTACAGTGGTGCTGAAACATGTTTGGGTCACATCATAAAACGCTGTTCTATATGAAAGGCGGACCTTATATCCTGTAATTACATGCCACCTTCGTGCGGCTTTCGGTCAGCTGGCCGACAAGTCGGAGATGTCATTTACTTCACTTGAGAGAGCCGGTTCTACTGGTTCACCGACTGCCGGCCTCCGATCCAAGTTTCATTGAGCAAGGCTACCAGACAGGCTGTGATTTGTTTTTTTATTCGAGAGTCAGCAGACGACTCGACTTCTTAAGCAGCAGGCACCTCTCAGGCACCACCAACCACTGGAATGGACACACTTTCTGTGTTATACACGCACGTCAAAAAAAAGTATTACATCACCCATCAAACAAAAGTTCGGTAATATTCTATACTACGTTGTTTTCAAATGTTTGTATAGCTTATGGGACTTAACTACGGGGTCATCAGTCCCTAAACTTAAAAACTGCTTATAAACTACCTTACACTAAAGACGGCACAAATACCCATGTCTGAGGAGGGATTCGAACCCCCGACCGTAGTGGCCGTGCAGACCGTGACTGTAGCGCCCTCGGCCCTTGGCCACCGCGACCGGCATACTAGGTTGTATTAGTATTTATGAAACAATACATCTTCCAGATTTACTGACTAAAAATACTTCTTTTTTATTCAAACAGAACCTTAAATCACTTTTCTTGAGGTAGAGCCCAATGAGGTTAAATTTCATAGAGTGGCGACAGGTCCGCCATGTTTGAGGCAAATTGAACTGCAGTCCACCGTGTTATTTGGTGTATCGGCTGACAGCTGGTATGTCACACCTACTCGAGAATTTTACCTGTTTACAGTTCCAAGTTTTAAATAAAGATTGTGCATCAATTTCCGTTAGACTTTTTAGAAGCTGAAAATTGACGAGCCTGGAAATATATTTCCTAAAAATGCAGTAATGAAATATCCCGATGCTGTCAGTATCACAGTTTCAGTTCGAAGAAGCTGAGGTTTGCAGTTACAACGAAAGTGCCGCTGTGAAAATATTTGTGTAGATTTCAATGCAAGTACACGGTCTAAACGAGTTGCGGAACATACAGTGAGTAGTACTTCTTATGACGAATAATCGTGACCATGGATTTGCATCTACTGTTAATGTGTTGTAACAACTGCTTTCATAAAGTCTAGTATACTTATATCTTGTGTTTACTAAACCCTTTAAGTCTACAAACTTGTAAAATTGCTGTTAAAGGGTTTAGTTGTGAACTTTGGTGCACGGAATTTGCTTACAAAGACGAAAGAGCCAACAAAATACTGCAGTTAAAATGCGCCTAGGTCATCTGCCACAAAAGCGTTCCACACCGAAATAACGTACCATTAATAATTTTCGTTGTTGCCAAGCTGAAATAAGTACATATTTGTTGCAAAGAACACAGACATATTCATACACATATTCTATCTGTCACTACTGCTTCCACACTTTGCACTGGTTGCTTGTCAACCATGCTCGATCAAGTATTGTCAACAACAAATTTAAATAGTATCAAAGAAGGTGTAGACACTCAAAAGTGTGGTTTCGTCAACCACAGGAGCAACTGAAGAAGAAATGTCAAACCACACTAAATAGAAAACTGAGCATTTTTATGTGCGGGTACTTCAAGGGAATTGCAGGAAAGGTCATCTAAAGCTTCACTGTTGGGGCAACTAAGTGCCATCAGTCATGAAATTTTGGTGTTCTTGGACGAAACACTTGTCGTTTTATCACTTCTATTTGTGTATTTAAATGCTGAACACACTTTAGGCATATTGTATTAGCAAAAAATGTATAGGCAATACATACTAAATACAAAATAAACTAAATACAGCACTTCAAGCTCAATAACAACATACGATAGACATACTCCCCTCAAGTGTCCTGACTACCAAAAATATGGCGGCCTAGTTTACAGAAGTTGCTGCAAAGATCGCAGTAGCTCGTATGTTAGCTGCGACCATAGATTCTAGTAGATCGGGCAAACAACAGAGCGGCTTTACACATGGCGTTGTAACATCATAAGACCACGTCACTGTTGGCAAACGTTAGCCGTATACAAAAAACAACTTAGCAGTTTTCAAGAAATGACACTATTTTAAATTGATAATACTTAGACTACTGCTTTGGTGGCATCTCGTGTGTTGTCAGTCACGGCTTACATTGCTTGTCGTGATTTATTTATTTGGTAGGGGGAACGCTTGTAGTACAATTAAATGCAACAACAACCAGAGAAAGAAACCTCATTTGTCATTGACATATCCTACGGACCCTGAAAGCAATGTAACATATTGCTCAAATATTTTCGTTGTGAATCAGCTGAAAATTACACTCCTGGCCCTTAAAATTGCTAAACCACGAAGATGACGAGCTACAGACGCGAAATTTAACTGACAGGAAGAAGATGGTGTGATATGCAAATGATTACCTTTTCAGAGCATTCCCATAAGGTTGGCGCCGGTGGCGATACCCACAACTTGCTGACATGAGGGAAGTTTCAAACCGATTTCACATACACAACCCATACATGGCCGGCGTTGGGTGGTAAAACGTTGTTGTCATGCCTCGTGTAAGGAGGAGAAATGCTTACCAACACGTTTCCGACTTTGATAAAAATCGGATTGTAGCCTATCGCGATTGCGGTTTATCGTATCGCGACATTGCTGCTCGCGTTGGTCGCGATCCAATGACTGTCAGCAGAATATGGAATCGGTGGGTTCAGGAGGACAATACGGAACGCCGTGCTAGATCCCAACGGCCTCGTATCACTAGCAGTCCAGATGTCAAGCATCTTATGCGCATCACCCGGCGTGATGGTATGGGGTGCCATTGGTTACAAGTCTCGGTCACCTCTTATTCGCATCAACGGCACTTTGAACAATGGCCGTTACAATCAAATGTGTTACTACCCGTGGCTCTACCCTTCATTCTATCCCTGCGAAACCCTACATTTCAGCAGGATAATGCACGACCACATGTTGCAGGTCCTGTACGGGCGTTTATGTATACGAATAATGTTCAATTGGCAAAGAAATTAATAAATTGTTTTGAAGGTAAAAATGTTACTATCTCACCTACATGCAACGAAATGAGTATGCTTTCGAAAGATGGGTCTATAGGCAATTTTAAGAGAGTTTAGAATTATGTCTTTGACATGTTTAAAAGAACAAACTCCCCAGGGTGTCATAGAGTATAAATTTCTTTCACCATCTGTCTTCTCCTAATGTGAACATATTTTGTTAGCACCCAACTAGACAAGGAGATATGACTATAATAATAAGAGAAATGATATTTAAAATTGAAAGATTTAGAAGTTCCTGTGGTGTCTCTGCTATGCTGTAGGTTCTGGAGGTAAAGCGCCCAGCAAGTATGTAGACATAGGGCTGTAACTAAAAGAAATGATTAGTCCACTTAATATTTATTGATAACATGAATGGAATACGTAACTTTGATGTGCTTGTGTGTTAGAGAGTTCGTCCTAGCTAATACACAGTTATGCAATAGGAAATTGTTTCGGATTGTGCTAAGATGGCTGGCTCTCCTCTGTTGAACTTCTGGATCGAAACTGACTAACTGTGTGCAACTGTCCCATACTGTCTGGAAGTGACAGTCTGGTGCTGTGGTGCGCCGGCCCCCTTCTTCCTATTGGCTGGCGCGAGAAGCAGGCAGAGAGGTACCTAGACTGCGGGCACCCCCGGCAGCCGAAGTACCGTAGAGCTTGATCGCTATTGTTCTAGTGGCGCGGCGACTTGGCGTGGACCGCCGGCGTTGTGGCCAATAACGACTCCACAGTAGTTCCTTTCTCCCGCGCGGCATTAGAGAATGGAAAGCGGGAGAAATATTATGACAGCGGTTCAATGAACACTCTGCCATGCACTTAAAATGTGATTTTAAGAGTAATTATGTAGATGTAAACATTTTGCCTATTTCAGGGCGTTGAATTAAATTCAACGAACAAGTAAAAAATTTGTACCGTATGGAAATCGAACCCGGATTTACCGTATTGGGCTATCCGGATGCGATTCCCGTCTTGCGAAAATTCTCACCTTATGTGGTGGAAGCGAATTGGGCCCATAGATCAGAGGTCCATGGATCGTAACCACACTCTGCTACCTGTGAGAGATGGGGACTAAGGGTTTCCTTTGTGAAAAAAAAATGAAAGAAATAATGACAGTAATTAGTGGTGGAAGTTCTGGGAGAGGATACCACGATAATCAGAGCTTGTGTAAACAATAATTTCCTTTAATAAGCGGAACAGACTTGACTACAATTGATCAGCACTCGTTAATAACTTAAAAGGAATAGTTAAAAAACGCCCACACATGGCGATTCAATAAATTTATCCTAAATATTTTAATAAACAGGATCAATTAGTGCCCCAAAGGCGATATACGTAACAAGCAAAATTGACTGGAATGAATCTGAACGAACGTAAAAACCAATTGTTAAAGATTGCCACACATGACGATTAAAAAAATTCAACCAAAATATCAACCACACTTCGGTGCTACAAAAGGTACTAACAAATCGTGGATGACAACTCGTACTGACAAAGCAGCTTACAAACACTGATCTTTTCAAGAGACTGTTCATGGCCAAAAAAGGTAAAAATGATATAAACTAGTGTTTAAAGAAAAGACACAACCAGTTAACCACTTAAAAAAGCAATACATGTAATAATCACTCAAGAGAAGTAGCATACAAGCCGCTAAAACGCCACTTCCAACATATAAAATTTATAAACATTTACACCCACTGCATTGGAAATACAGCTTATATCATGTTAGATAACACAGTAAGCAATGTGGCTAGAGACAATTTAACAATTAGAAAGCCTCAACGGTACAGATAGCCATACTGTAGGTGCAACCACAGCGGAGGGGTATCTGTGGAGAGGCCAGACAAACATGTGGTTCCTGTAGTAACAGGGGCAACAGTCTGGATGATTGACTGAGCTGGCCTTGTAACATTAGCTAACATGGCTTTGCCATGCAGTTACTGCGAACACCTGAAAGCAAGTGAAACTACAGTCGTTAATTTTCCCGAGGACATGCAGCTCTACTGTATTAATACATTATGATGGAATATTATGGACGTAAAATAGTACCCCATTCGGATCTCCAGGCGGGGAAACCTCAAGATGATGTTGTGGTTATGATATATCGCCTCAAATTTGCGACTGCATAGGGGATTTCCTGTCAGAGAGGACATAGTTTATAGTAATCGATGGTAAGGCAACGACTAAAACAGAGGTGATATCGGGCGTTCCACAGGGTAGTGTTATTGGTCCTCTGCTGTTCCTTATTTACATAAATGATTTGGGAGAAAATCTAAGCAGCTCTTTTAGTTTGTATGCAGACGACGCCGTCATTTACCTTCTAGTAAAATAATCTGAAGATGAGAACGAACTGCAGAACGATATAAATAAGATATCAATTTGGTGCAAAAATTGGCAATTGACTCTAAATAATGAGAAGTGGGAAGTCGTCCACATGAGTACGAAAAGATATCTGTTAAACTTTGTTTACAAGATAAATAAATCGAATGTAAAGGCCGTAAACTCCACTAAATACCTAGGAGTTACTGTTACTTCAGACTTAAACTGGAAAGAACACGTAGATAATGTCGTAAGAAAGGCGAACCCGAAACTGCGATTTATTGGCAGAACCCTTAAAAGATGTAACACTGCATACGCTACGCTTGTCCGTCCTTTTATGGAGTATTGCTGCCCAGTGTGGGATCCTTATCAGATGGGTTTGACGAAGGACATCGAAAGAGTCCAAAGAACAGCAGCTCGTTTTGTATTGTCACGATACAGGGAAGACAGCATTACGGATATGATACAGACTCTGGGATGGGAATCATTGCAACTACTACGCTTATCGCTGCAGCGTGGGCTACTTAAGAAACTCCAATCGCCAACATTCTTCTTCGAATGCGAAAATATATTGTTGACTGCCACTTACATAAGTAGAAAAGATCATCAGAATAAAATACGAGAAATCAGAGCTCGAACGGAGAGATTCAGGTGTTCTTTCTTCCCGCGCACTATTCGAGAATGGAATGGGAGATAAATAGTACAAACGTAGTTCGATGAACCCTCTGCCAAGCTCTTGAATGTGTTTTGCAGAGTATCCCATGTAGATGCAGATCAAGAAAAATAAAATAGGCATTCTATGGAGCAGAGCATGGAATGTTCTAACCCTTAATCAGGTAGGTAAGTTATAAAATTTGAAAAGAGAAATGGATAGATTAAAGTTAGATATGGTGGGTATTAGTGAAGTTCGGTGCCAAGATGAACGGAATTTTGGTCAGGTGAGTACAGGGTTATAAATACAAAATCAGGTGGAGGTAACGCAGGAGTAGGTCTGATAATGAATAAGGAAATAGGAATGCGGGTAAGTTAATATGAACAGCATAGTGAGCGCATTATTGTAGCAAAGATAGACACGAAGTCAACACCGACCACAGCAGTACAAGTTTATATGCCAACTAGCTCTGCCAATAAAGAGGAGGTCGAAGAAATGTATCAGGATATTATTAAGATCGTTGAAGGAGAAGAAATCTTAATTGTGATGGGGGACTGGAACTCGGTAGTAGGAAAAGGAAGTGACGGAAATATGGCACGTGAATATGGATTGAGGAAAAGGAATGAAAGAGGAGATCGCCTGGTAGAATTTTGTGCAGAGCACAATTTAATCATCACAAACACTTGGTTTAATCATCATGAAAGAAGGTTATATATTTTGAAGAGACCAAGAGACACTGGGAGGTACCAGATTGACTTTATAATGGTAAGGTAAAGGTTTAGAAACCAGGTTTTAAGCTGTATCCAGGGGCAGTTGTAGACTCTGACCGTAACTTATTGGTTATGAACTCTAGATTAAAACCGGAGACTGCAAAATGGCAGAAAATTAATGAGATGGAATCTGGACAAACTGAAGGAACCAAAGGTGGTTTTAGAGGGAACATTAGGCAAGGAATGTCTGCAGTGGGGGAAAGTAATAGAGTATAAGATGAAAGGGTAGCTCTGATAGATAGAGTAGTGAAGGCCACAGAATATCATATATGCAGAAAGACAAAGCCTAATAGAAATCCTTGGATAACACAGGATACACTGAACTTAACTGAGGAAACGAGAAAATATAAAAATGCATCTAGTGAAGCAGGCAAAAGAGAGTACATACGTCGGAAAAATAAGGTTGCCAGGAAGTGTAGACTGCCTAAGCATGAGTGGCTTGAGGAGAAATGCAAGACCGTAGAAGAATGTATAACTAGGGGAAAGTACATAGTGCCCATAGGAAAATAAAAAGAGACCTTTGGAGACAAGTAAAGTAGCAGTATGAATATCAAGAACGCAGATGGAATACCAGTACTAACCAAAGACGGGAAAGCTGAAAAGTGGAGGGAATATAAATAAGGCCTATACAAAGGAAATAAAACGAAGTAGAGAAAGATGAGATAGGAGATGCAATACTGCGAGAAAAATTTGACAGAGCACTAAAAGATTTGAGTAGAAACAAGGCCGCTGGAGTAGATGATGTTCCGCCTGAACTGTTGTTATCGTTAGGAGAGCCAGTCACGAACAAATTGTGTCACCTGGTATGCAAGATGTATGAGACAGGGAAATACCTTCAAACTTGAAGAAGAATGTAGTGATTTCAATTTCATTTTACTCCTGTGGATGACAGTAGTTAAGGACATAGGTATCTCAAGTGATCCTTAAACTGTTTTGATCAGTTGATATTTCGTTAGATGTACTGTATAATTTTGTTCAGGGATCAAGGCACTTAAAAGTCCTTCGGAATGAGCTAATTTTATATTAATCATGAAAAACAATAAGACTAAAATTACTTACAACTCACCTATATGAAAGGGTGACATCGTAAGTATAACCAGTACTGCAAGCATAGGCCAATGACTAACCCCCCCCCCCCCCCAAAATTGCGTTGAACCCCCTAACCCCACAAACATTCGTGATATTAGGCCCTGCAAAATATGGTGTTGCTGTTTTATATTGAAATTAAATATCTTTATTTCACGTTTTGTAAATTGTTTTATAAAGCCCCCCCCACCCCCCCCCCCCCCCGGCTGGCCCAAAGTACTAATTTTTCAACCCCCACCCACTCAAAATTTCAATGACGCAGTTTGCGTCATGAGTCCCCCCCCCTCTCTGTCGGCACCTGTGACTTCTAAAAACTGAAATCAATCACTGCAAGTAATTATAAAGATAGCATGCAGTGATTTTAATAAAGTAAACAGTGTTCTCAGAACTAAGCTTTAATTGTACTGCAATTAGTGCGTATAGACTGTGTAAAATTGTTAGTTGCACAGCTGCCATTGGAAAGATGCCCACAGGAAACTTCTAGGAGTGGTAGGAAAACAAGTGGATCTTGGTACAATAAAAATAAAATCGTATCAGGACGTCGTAGCAATAGGCATGAGTGGTAAATGAGCGAAGCTAATTGTTTGTTGTATGAGAAGAGATAAGAAAATACTAAGAAGCTGAGTTACGGCTAATTGATACTTTCCTGTTACTGGAATACAAACAGGAGCAAAACGTTAAGGCGCTGCACAGGACACCATTAGCCGGGAAAATCTCCAGGTGAGGTTTTGTTTACCAGTAAATTATAACTGCCTAATGACGACCACGACACAGAACTGAATGACTTTGACTGTAACTGAAAATTTTAAAATTCGTATTTTTAGGCTGAAATATTGGCCCACTTTTAGCTTACGGTAGTAACACTAAAAGTGGGCCTTTGCGACCGTCTTTAGACAGCTCTAAATTTAAATAAAAATAACAGCTTAAATATTCATCTGATACGAAAATTGAATAACCGAATTTGTAGAGGAGAAAATTCTCTACAACTTTGCTCTCTTATGTTTATTTCATATCTCGTAGCGTTTCAAAGATATTTGCTAAAATAACGGTGATTTTGGGATGTCTGTCTGTCTGTCTGTCCGTAACGTGTTCCCTGTTTTTAAGACGAACCGTTCAACCGATTAGCACCAAAATTTACAGACATGATTGTAGGCCCCCAGAGACCAGAACCTCCGTTTTTCAAATTTTTCGGACAAAAAATACGGTAGTAATACCTAAAAAGCCGTTTGTAATATAATTGTAATTGAACCGTTCATCTGACACGAAAACCGAATAACCTAATTGGTAGAGGAGAAAATTCTCTACAAATTAGCTCCCTTATGTTTTTTTTTCATATCTCGTATCGTTTGAGACATATTTGCAAAACTAACGGAGATTTGACACCCTCCATTGAATAAACGAAAACCAGCCGTTAGGAGCTTTCACGTGACATTCCTCGCCCAGAACTCTCTGTGGCATACGCCATCTTGCGCGTATTTGATGATTTTATTATTGTAATTTACACGTTGTCATTTCAAAGCAATGGTGCACTGAAGATGAACAAAAACACATCGTTCTTCGTACGATAAATGATAATCTAGTGCCTACAAATGCCATATTAGCATCAGTTAACAACGGCCACCAATAGTATGAAATTAAAGGCTTGCTCTATCGATTGATAGCCGTCGCGTTAGACTATGACGCTATGACACTATGACGCTAAAGGACGGTGGTTCGAAACTCGCCACTATCTAATTTTTTTTCTAAAAGGGTTTCAGACACTCATATTAATTAATTTTTTATTATTTAGATTATTAGTTTGGTCCAAAATGTTTGCAGAAACTTATAAAACTACAAATCTAAAGTGGGCCGTAACACACGACAGGGATTATGACAAAAGGTTAAAAACAGATGATAATATTCTTCATAACCTTCATTTTCTATCAGGAGATGTTGTGGTCTTCAGCCCGCAGACTGGTTTGATGCAGCTCTGCACGCTACCCTGTCCTGTACAAGCCTCTTTATCTGCGAATACGAACGGAAATCTACATCCTCTCGAATTTGGTTACTGTATTCGTACCTCGATCTCCCTCTACGATTTTTACCCCCCACACATCCTTCTAATGCATAGTAGATAATTCCTTGATGTCTCAGAAAAATCGCATGTTTATTTTAGTTGTCCCACCACCAACCTATCTCTTCTCTTAGCCAGAATATACCAGAAACGTTTTCTCCCCAATGCTGTTGAGCACCTCCTCAATAATTACGTGATCTATCCATCTAATCTGCATCATTCGCCTATAGCACCACATATCGAAAGCTTCTATCATATTTCTGTCTGTACTCCATAGCGTCCACCTTTCACCCCCATACAATGCTACACCTCAGACAAATGCTTTCAGGAAAGACTTCCTAACATTTAAACTAATACTGGATGTCAACAAATTTCGCTTCTTCAGAAACGTTTTTCTTCCCAAAGCCATTCCGCATTTTATATCTTCTTTACTTCAACCATCAGAAGTTATCTTGCTATACAAATAACAAAACTGATATACCACATTTATTGTCACATTACCTAATCTAATTCCTTCAGCATCGCTTGATTTTCTGACACTTCATTCCATTACCCTCATTTTACTATTGTTAATGCTCACCTTATATATTCCTTTCAAGACACTGTCCATTCCGTTATGTCGTCAGCAAACCGCGAGGATTTTATTCCCTCTCGTTGGTCTTTAATTCCCTCCCCAAATTTCTCATTGCATTCCTTCACTGCCTGCTCAATGTACACACTGAACAACATTAGGGAAAGGCTGTCTTACACCATTCCCAACCACTACAACCCTTTCACGACCTTTGACTCTAATAATTGCTGTCTGGTTTTTGTACAGGTTGCATATAATTCTTCGCTCCCTATATTTTACCGCTGATACCTTCAGAATCTGAAAAAAGTGTATTTCAGTCACCACTGTCAAAAGCTTTCTCCACATCAACAAATGCTAAAAACTAGGTTTCCAATTCCTTGCTCCACCTTCTAAGATAAGTCGTAATGTGAGTATTGCCTCACGTGTTCCTACATTTCTCGTAAGCCCAAATTGATCTTCCCTGAGTTTGGATCCACCAGTTTCTCCATTCACCTCTGAAATATTCGTGTTAGTATTTTGCAACAATGGCTTATTAAAGTGATAGTTCTGTAATTTTCACATTTGTCTGCACTTGATTTCTTAGGAATTAGTCTTTATATCAGTTTTACGGAGTGAACACGACATTACGGCAACCGTGATAGCGGTGATAATAGAAAGTTCCTGCAGAGGGAGTTGCTGTTGTGGTTACTCCACCAAAAGAATTAAATAAGCAGTTGGGTTTAGATAGTGTATGGGCAGATAGTGCATTGCAACAACAACGAAGCTAGGGCATGGAGAGCCGTAGAAAGTTGGAAGTCGGACAGACTAAGAGGGACGTGGCTGCACCTATTACAGTGTCCCAAAGCGTGAATTTCAGGACATGGACGCGATATCAGACAACAGAAACCGTTAATAGAAGGCAAGGACAAGGTCGTCCATGGATAAGATCAGCAAGAGATGATCGCTATGTCGGGTTAACAGCCCGTCAGAACAGGAGGCTAATTGCAACTCCGCAGCAATCCACCCTCCAGGCAGCAACAAAACACGCATTATCAACAAAAACTGCCTTTGTGAATGTGACCTTTATGCAAGGAGACCTATGGTATGTCTCAGATTAAAAGCACGACACCATTTAGCCCACAGAACGGAGCGGGGGAACATCAAGATTGGAGTCTTGATGAATAGAGCCGGGTACTGTCCACAGATGAGTCAACATTTGTGTTCATAATTATGAATAGCAATGTTTGTCCGTCTTTGCAACTAAAATAAACATGCGATTTTTCTTACCAGGCGTGTATCGTTTTAATGACAGTAAAACATCTGTAATAATTGAAATCTACAGTTTGTTTTGTTTTTAGATCGAAAACAGTTCGTTAACGGAAAATGAAAAGTAGGCCTAATGTTTTGTTACTTACGGAAATTTTGTCTTGTTTCCGCTTCACATCATGGAATGCCGGTCTGTTTCGTGCAGTACCGCCGGTTCGTCATGCTGTGTCGTTTTTTCCACTTCTTCCACTGTCACTTTTGCATTGCCCGTAATTGTTTTCGCAGATCAGACGTGTTTGTTTTTGTTTTGACTGAGTCTGTACAGTGTGTTATTGGAGTGTTGTCAACATCACGAATGTAGTTCTTTTTCTATGTTTTATAATAAATTATGTTTTCAGTGTATTTAGTTTTGATGTAAGCGGACTGGAATTATTGTTATTATTATTGGTGGGAGGGGGGGGTTGAGTAGTAGGAAAATATGACTGTATGGCGATTGGATGTGGTAAGGTGGGATGTGAAGTGAGATGGAAGACAAAAGTGATGGACAGGAGGTGGGGTGGTCGTTGGTAGAGGGGAGAAATTTGTCAGTTGGCTTTTATTAAATAATTAAGGTATGTGTATTCATTGTGAAGAAGTAACAGCAATGTTGAAACTTCTGGGTAGTGGTAATGCAACTAGTGTGTGTGTGTGTGTGTGTGTGTGTGTGTGTGTGTGTGTGGTTGGGGGTGGAGAGAGGGAAATTGGGACTTGTGGCTTTTGTTGAATCTAGTATGTGATGTAGGTTAACAGTGAGGGAAACGAGGTTGAGTTGTTGTTAACAGGGAGCGAGAAAGTTTGGGAGTTTTATCTCAATATGTGTGACACGTTCGGAGAGTCTCATGTTTAGCGGAGAGGTGGGTATGTGATTTTATTTGACATTAGCTGTGGAGTGTTGATAGTGTTATGTGGAATGAGATGTGGAAGTAAACTGAGATAGTTAGGGGCATGAAGGGGAATGTTTTATATGATTTTTTTTTCTATTTTATATAATGTTTGGTTTCCAATATTTATTTGGTCATGTAGTAATTGTTTGTTGTGCGATAGTGCTTTGTGAACGTGGAGGGTTTCTTGGAAAGGGAGAAGGTGTCTGTCTCTACTAGTCTGTATCATTTACAAACGAAGAATTTGTGTTCAGTCGGACAATCGCCGTTCCCTCATTTGGAGAGAACGTGGACCTCAGAGCAATCCTGCTTATGTGCAGGAAACATCTCATATCGTGACGGACGACTGCCCTGAGCAGCAATCAGTGTTGGCGGACGTAGGGACCTCCAGAATGTCGCGTTGACTGCTCAGACGTATCCTTCGTCCTTTTGTTGTGCCCCACGCTGGTGCCATAACAGATGGATTCCTTCTGGTGAACGATAACGCTTGTCCTCTTAGAACTGGACTGGTGGGCAACATGCTTGAAGCTGAGAAAACTGAACAAGTGGAGTGACCAGCTTGTTAACCGGACATAAACCTGACTGAGCATGTCTGGGATGCACTTGGAAGACGCACTGCAGCCAGACGAGCACCTCGCACAACGGTTGTTGAGCTGGATACTGCACTCATGGCAGAATGTCCAAATATCCGTCAATACCTGATTGATAACCTCATACCGTCCATGCCACGCAAGCGTGCAGCTGTGCTGGCTGTCTGAGATGATGTCACACCTTATTGGAGAGCAACGAGAATGACCTTTTCGCTATTATGGTAGCTCCATGGTGCTTCGCGCTACGTAAACGGTGTGTAAACCTCTAAGAATTGAGACAGCAAAATATCATACTGTACGACACACAAATTACAATTTTTACCAATCTATATATATAAGAAAGTCGTGTTATTTACACTATTTATAACTAAAGAAGGTATGAACCGATTCGGCTCAAAATTGGTGAGGAGGTAGCTTAGAAGCAGAAGGTAGCTTAGAAGCGAAGGTTTTTAGATACCTATTTATTTAATATTTTATGTATGACACATCTATCTATATTAATAAAAAATGAATTGTCGCATATTTGAAAACGCATCACTTGAGAATGGCTTCACCAATTTGGCTGATCATTTCTTTGTTCTCAGGACAAGGTTTGTATGAAAGAAAGTTTTTGGAAGATGTACCGGATAATATTAAAATTTGAGAATAATTGAATGTACGCTTCCAGCTCGGATCATTTTCTAGATTCTCCAACAATCAGCTTATTCATTCGCTACTCGCCTAGCGACCAAATGCGCTGTAACGGAACAAACAAATATACCAAGGAGGTTAAAAGAAAGGGATGGCATTGCTTGAAGCCAGAGGTTAAATGGTATGTAGGGTTTAGTCTTAAATCCGCTACACAGACCTAGCGGGCAATTTTGGCAACAGCCGTTGATTCCGGAAAATTGCGTTACGTCGCTGTTAGCCAATCGGGCTATACTATACAATATCCAATGAGTTTTGCCGGTTTCCTACCAGTACTAAGTTTTTCGTTCATGGAAACACTATTGATTGTTCTCGTGGTTATAATTAGCATTTGTAAGACTGTCTCCTTAAGGGAGGTCCATTTCACTCTTATACACGAAAAACATCATCTTCCTCAGTAAGTTTAATGTGTCTGAAACTAAATTATTATGGGGATTCTCAAAATAATATGGTCTAGTTTGAAGAGAAAACAACTGTCACCAAAGAAAATTTCATTGGCTGTCTCAAGCTTTGCCATGATTGGTCGGCTTCATTCCCACGATCCAACAGCTGTTTCCCGTGTTGCGGAATGTGAAATTTTACCGGTGTGTAGCAATGTTGTTAATTATGTTTCAATTAGATTCCTATAATAAGAGTTCATTATTCACTTACAGGTAAAGTAACTAACAAGAAGGTTAACTGTATTAATTTTTATGCCTACCGTTTGATGATTCACCGAAACGAAGAGAATCACATACTGAAATGCCGCAGATTGTTTATTTTTTTCCTTTATTGTTATTTTAACACCAACTACGTACAGTTGGCAGGCTGGCAGCAGCTGCTGTGGCTTCAGCCCTGCGATATACAGGTTATGACATATGGTAAAAGAATATAAAACAGAGGAATAAAATTGTGGAATTAAAAACAACTGACAAACTGAGTTCTTGAAGGACTAAAACGTAAATGGACAAAGAGACAAACATATATTGTAGAACGAAATCGAGAACAGTCAAGCGGTAATAAAACACTCTAGTCAGTAAAAACTGTTGGCCACGGCGGCAGTTTAAAAGTACATTGGAGGAGACACAAGCACAAACAAGAAGACAGTTGACGGCACACGTGATAAAACTTGTTGACGTCGACCGCGGAGGCACTGATTAAAAACCACACATGACACTGGACACACTGGCACTGTACATGTTTAAAGGGTCGGGACGCCCCCGCAGGGGGGGAGGGGGATGGAGGGGGTGAGACAGTGATGGGGGAAGCGCGGGGGAGGGGAAGGGGAGTGGAGAGGGATAAAGCAGGGGAAAGAAGGATTGACGAGCTAGGGCATGGGAGGGGTAGCCAAGTGGGTGGGAAGGAAAAGGACGGGAGAGAGGGGAGGGGCGCTGATGCTACGGGGAAGGGATCAGAGTTGGTAGGAGGGGTAGATATCGGGACAAAGTTCGGTATCCGGTAAGAGAAGGGTGCGGAAATTACCCTGGAAAAGTATACGGAGTGTATGTAGGTGAAGGCCGGGAGGGATAGTTTGGTGAAGGCGTGGCAGAGGCCCGGGATTGGAGAGAATAGGGTATACAGAGGGTTTTGGGACTCTATTTTGCGGGTAGTGTAAAGGAGTCGGAGATGTTCGAGGTGTTGTAGGAGAGCAGGGAAGGGGATTAGGTCATAGAGGATCCGTGTGGGGGAAGGGAGTCTGATACAGTATGCGAGGCGGAGGGCGTGGCGTTCTAGGATCTGTAGGGATTTGTAGAAAGTAGGAGGGGCCGATATCCAGGCGAGGTGGAAGGAACAGAGGACGGGGCGCATGATGGATTTATAGGTGTGAAGGACAGTGAAAGGGTGGAGGCCCCACGTCCGGCCGGTAAGGAGTTTAAGGAGGTTGAGGAGGGACAGAGCTTTCTCACGGAGTGATTTGAGGTAGGGGGTCCAGGAAAGTTTGCGGTCAAGTGTAAGGCCAAGGTATTTTAGGGTGGGGGTGTGACGGATTGGGCGGTTGTGGAGGGTAAGATAGAAATCGTAGAGACGGAAGGAGCGGGTAATACGACCTATGACGATTGCCTGGGATTTGTCTGGATTTACTGATAGGAGCCACCGGTTACACCACGAGGCGAACTCGGTGAGGTGGGACTGGAGCAAAATCTGGGAACGGGCAAGGGAGGGGGTGAGGGCTAGGAAGGCGGTGTTGTCAGCATATTGAAGGAGATAGACGGGAGGTTTGGGTTGAGGCATGTCGGCAGAATAGAGGAGATAGAGGAGGGGAGAGAGGACTGAGCCCTAGGGCACACCGGCAGATTCTTTCATCAGTTCGCCGTTGATATCTATGTTCGTGCAATAAAACCATTAACAGTACGTACATTAAAGCTACTAACCTCACAGATAGAGCAGCTCGAAAGTTCTCTCTAATTACCCGTTTCTAATAGTTTTACCCATCCTTTTTTCTATTCCCAATCCGGGTGTCGTCTGCAATAATAATAAATAAGACCAGAGAGAGAGAGAAAGAGAGAGAGAGAGAGAGAGAGAGAGAGAGAGAGAGAGAGAGAGAGAGAGAGAGAGAGAGAGAGAGAGAGGGAGGAGATAGAGAATGGGTGAATGAAATGCATTTAAAAAGAGGGGATGATAGGAGGGGGAGGAGATGGTGTGGGGTAAGAGGGAGTGGTATGAAGATACGGGGAGGAGGGACAAAGGAAGGTGGGAGGAGGCGATGGAGAAGTAGAGGAGGGAGGAAGGGATAGACACCGGGAGAAGAATAGAAGAGATTAGGGTATATAACCCATACACATTAACGACTGCGAAGCGTTGCCAGGTTTGCTAGTATCTGAATAAAATACGTCACCATATGTATATTGTGTATATCACAACTGATTCCCTAATTGTTTTGACCAGTGTTGAAACTTATATATAAAGGGAATATATACGTGCCACGGCGGAGCGGCCGAACGCATTGAGGCTCTATGCTACGGTGCGCGAGGCCACTCCCCGTCGGGGGTTCGAATCTCCCCCCCCCTCGGGCATGGATGTTTTATTGTCTTTAGTATAAGTTAGTTAATAAGTAGTTTGTAAGTTTAGGGACTGATGACCCCGCAGTTAAGTCCCATGAGCTTTCAAATGTTCAAATGTTTGTTAAGCCTATGGGACTTAACTACGGGGTCACCAGTCCCTAAACTTACAAACTACTTATGAACTACTTACTAACTAGGACGGCACAAATATCCATGCCCGAGGGGGGATTCGAACCCCCGACCGTAGTAGCCGTGCTGACCGTGACTGGAGCGCCTGTCAACTCGGCCACCGCGGCCGGCCCCATGAGCTTTACAAACATTTGAACATATAGGGGACAAAATAATTTTAACACATACAGTCTACTACATCCTGTTATAAATTGACACTACAGCGTATGTATTAACACAGAGACACGAATGTAGTGCACAATTAACATACTGAGTTTTTGACGTTATCTTACAGTATACTATACGGCTTGTTATATGACGATCAACACAAGTGATCAGTGAAATGAATCATTATTTTAAAAAAATTTCAAATGTTTGTAAATCTATCGTACTGAACTGCTAGGTTATTATTCCGTAGCTTCCAAACTACTTAAACCAAGGTAAACCAACCTAAGGACAACACAAACACCCATTCCCGAGGGGGACTTGAAATCCCGACGGCGAACTGCCGCGCGCACCGCAGCACGGCGCCCCATTGCGCACGGCTAATCCGCCACGGCCGCATCATAACTGAGAATTTCAAAGAGGTCAACTCGACGTTGCGGAGTTAATGGGAGCATCTGTGATGAAACAGCAGCACTGTTTCAAGTTTCGCTAGCGACAGCGTGCGCGGAACATATTGGCGGAGAGGAGTAGTGGGTGAATCCCGAAGTTCACTGCCAACCGCCGACAAGGAATGAGAATGATTATGACGAGACAACATAAAACTACCACGGCAGAACACTCGCGTGATTAACACCTTTTCAATAAAAACAGTACGTTCGGAGCTTAACAGTCGCGGAAGTGACCTCGCTGGTAAACTCTTAACAACAGAAGCCAATGCAAAGCTGCGAAGGAAGTGTAGTCACGACCATTGGACGTGGATACTTGATGGCTGAAAGTATGTATTAAGGACCGATGAATCATTGTTTACATTTCTTTCTACAATAAACCGGGCTTTTGTACCGGAAACACCAAGATCCACAGATACAGGGGGCAGTAGATACAGAATCCCGAGAATAACTTTTCCATTTTTTTTTAAATTAATAGTTTCCTTTTAATGCTGATAAATAGTTTTATTAATCCACTACAGATGTTTCACACAGTATGGCATTGTAAAGTGGTCTGCGAAATTATAAATACGTTTCTTTACAAATATGTTTCGAAATGAAGGATAGCAGATTTTCATAATGTCAAATTTGGTACTTACATTTTATTTTGCTACACATAGCACCTGTAACTCTAACTGATGTTATTTGGGTACTATTATAGAAAGTCTTTTATGTAATTGACTTTTATATTTGACACATGTTATGTGTTTATAAAGATGTTATATTATGAAATTGATGATGGTTTCTTTGGTTATGACATATTTGCCATCATTGGTCTCTGAGATATTTATTTTAAAATTGGGTCTTCTCTTTGCCTATGCTTACAAATATTTTGTAATCTGAATTTGGTGGTGTCTATCGTTATGAAGTAGTGTGTCTCTCTAGTCTCTGAGGTATTGCATATTATTAGGAATTTTGCTTCTTCTTTGGCGATGAAGTCATGGATTTCTCTGTTTAGTAAGATATTGTCTATTCCGAATTTGTAACAATAGTCAAAGAGGCGAGTAGAAATGGATCGATCATATAAAAGCAATCTACATCTACATCTAAATCTACATAGATACTCTGCAAATCACATTTAAGTGCCTGGCAGGGGGTTAATTAACCACTTTCATAACTTTTCTCTACCGTTACGTTCTCAAAAAGAGCGCGGGAAGAAATAACACCTAAATCGTTCAGTTTTCGATCTGATTTCTCTTATTTTATTGGGATGGTCATGTCTCCCCATGTAGGTGGGTGCTGGCAAAATATTTTCACACTAGTTCCAAGTACCCAGCTTTGCCCGGGTTTAAAATAATGTTTTCTGTAGAAGCGTACAAATCCGTTTATTTGCGTGTAATAATTGGGTACATTTTTTCCTTTATAAATAAGTAATTACTGAAGCCATCTTTGTCTACAATCTTTGTCTAGCTGCAAATACCCGTCTTTACCTGGGTTTAAAATAAGGTTAAACTTGGAACGAGACCTATTTGAGAACCTTCCCCAAGTAAGATGACTGCTGGAGGTGAGGTCCATCCTACAAACATGGCTCTGGAGGGAGGAGGGGTGATCCTACCACCGTCTCTCCCCCCCTCTCCCACCCTACACATGTACGACTATCACTTTTATTTACATCCTCATCATCTCATCATCACCACAAAAACATTCAAAATCACTCTCAATAACCAACTTGAATGATTTCCTTTTTGTTTGGGGCAGGGGGGAGGAGGAGGGTCATTATCACACGGCTCAGAACAGGCACATGGCCAGATTCGGATGGAACGAAACCTATTTAAGAACCCTCCCCGTGTAATTTTGTGTAAGTGTACCAAATTTCACGTTATTTAGTTGTGATTGCAATCGAAGTCTGCAAGTAAAGTACTCTCCCCCATGCACCGAACGAAATTTAATGTAAACAGTAATCTTAATCTTGTTTTCAAGTTCAAGTGTACAAATTTCATCAAAATCGGAGCAAAATTGTGGATTTTGTTTTCAAGATCAATTGTGCAAAATTTCATCAAGATCAGCGCGAAGATATAGATTTACACGAACACATTGAAAACGCACTTTCACTTTTTCTCAAATTTTCCGGTTGGAACGAAACCTGTTTAAGAACCTGCCACATGTAATTTTGTGTACGTGTACCAAATTTCATGTCATTAGGTTGTCTGGATCTTGAGTTATAAGAGAACAGACAGAGACAACAAATGCGCCTTATAAGTATATTCAGAAGTAAAAGTCGGCAATTGAAATTTTGCAAATAGATCTCGCCGCAACGAATAGCGTCGTTCTTTTAATGATTTCCACCTCAACTCGTGCAACATTTCCGTGATGCTTTCCCATCTGTAACATAATAAAACAAAACGAGCTGCCATTCTCTGAATCTTCTCAATGTTCCTCGCCAGTCCTACCTGGTGAGGGTGCCACACTGGGCAACAGTATTCCAGGAGAGGACGCACAAGTGTGATGTAGGCAGTCTCTTCGGTGGAGCTGTTGCATCTTCGAAGCGTTCTGCCAATGAAACGTAACCTTTGGTTCTCCTTCTCCACAATATTTTCTATGTGTTGTCTCCAGTCTAAGTTGTTCGTAATTGTAACTCCTAGGTATTTGGTAGAATTAAAGACATTAAGGTTTGACTGATTTATCGTGTAATTAAAGTTCAGCGGATTTCTTTTAGTGGTCATGTGTATTACTTCACACTTTTCATTATTTAGTGTTAACTGCCAATTTTCGCACCAAGTAGAAATTTTGTCTAAATCGCTTTGCAGATTCTTTTGATCCTCTGTTGACTTTACTAACCGATAAACGACAGCATCATCCGCGAACAGTCTAAGGGAGCTATTCACATTGACTCGGAAATCGTTTATAAACACAAGGAAGAGTAGGGGACCTATAACGCTTACCCAGGGAACGCCAGATATCACTTCTGTTTTACTCGATGACTTACCGTCAATTACAACGAACTATGTCCTTTCTGATAGGAAATCGCAGGACCAATCGCACAATTGGGGCGATATTCTATAAACAAGCAATTTCATTAGAAACCACTTGTGTCAAAAGCCTTCTGGAAATCCTGAAATATGGAATCGATTTGAGATCCCTTATCGATGGCACTTACCACTTCATGTGAATAAAAAGCAAGTTGTGTTTTGCAAGAGCGGTACTTTCTGAATCCGTGTTGACTATTGGTTAATAGGTTTTTCGCTTCGAGGTAACTCAAATGTTCGAACAAAGTATGTGTTCCAAATTCCTACTGCAAATCGAAGTCAATGAGATGGGCCTGTAATTTTGGAGATCAGTCCTATTGCCTTTCTTGAATATTGGAGTGACCTGGGCAACTTCCCAGTCTCTGGGTACAGATCTTTCGCTGAGTGATCGGTTGTATTTCATAGCTAAGTATGGAGCTATTGCAGGAGGCAGATGCCAGACTCAGATCCTCTGGAAGAATCCTCAGGAAATGTAGTCCGTCAATAAAGGAAAAATGTTACGGAACTCTCGTTCGGTCAGCGGTTCAGTATTGATCATCAACGTGGGATCCATCGCAAGTGGCGTTGATAGAAGATATATAGGGTGTTACGAAAAGGTACGGCCAAACTTTCAGGAGACATTCCTTGCGCAAAAAGAAAGAAAATATGTTATGTGGACGTATGTCCGGAAACGCTTTATATGTTATAGCTAATTTTATTACTACTCTTCAAATCACATTAATCATGGAATGGAAACACACAGCAACAGAACGTACCAGCGTGACTTCAAACACTTTGTTACAGGAAACATTCAAAATATCCTCCATTAGCGAGGATACATGCATCCACTCTCCGTCGCATGGAATCCCTGATGCGCTTATGCAGCCCTCGAGAATGGCGTGTTGTATCATAGCCGTCCACAATACGAGCACGAAGAGTCTCTACATTTGGTACCGGGGTTGCGTAGACAAGAGCTTTCAAATGCCCCCATAAATGAACGTCAAGAGGGTTGAGGTCAGGAGAGCGTGGCCATGGAATTGTTCCGCCTCTACCAATCCATCGGTCACCGAATCTGTTGTTGAGAAGCGTACGAACACGTCGACTGAAATGTGCAGGAGCTCCATCGTGCATGAACCACGTATTGTGTCGTACTTGTAAAGGTACATCTTCTAGCAGCACAGGTAGAGTATGAAATCATGATAACGTGCTCCAGTGAGCGTAGTTGGAAGAACATGATGCCCAATCAAGACATCACCAACAATTCCTGCCCAAACGTTCACAGAAAATCTGTGTTGATGACATGATTGCACATTTGCGTGCGCATTCTCGTCAGTCCACACAGGTTAATTGTGAAAATTTACAATTTGATAACGTTGGAATGAAACCTCACCCGTAAATAGAACATTTGCACTGAAATACTAAAATGAGCTCTAAAATGGAAATTGAGCGTTTCCGGACATATTTTCTTTCTTTGTGTGTGGGGAATGTTTCCTGAAAGTTTGGCCGTACCTTTTTGTAACACCCAGTATAGAAGATCCAAAGAGAGCAGCATGCTTAGTTACAAGATTTACGGCGGAACGGGATTCTGTCAAAGTTCCGAGACCGTAGGTCAACCAATATATTGCTTTCTCTTACGTATATCTCGTGAAGCGACCACTAGGGTACAGGAGGAAGTGACAATGGTACGAAATGTACCCTCCACCATACATCGCTTGCGAAGTAGATGTAGAAAAGCTAAGAATACGGCGTCCCTACTTTCTTCAGTCAAACACGGAGAAGGTTGTGTCATGATTTGGCCATCTAA
Organism: Locusta migratoria; assembly: GCA_026315105.1. NCBI lineage: Eukaryota > Metazoa > Arthropoda > Insecta > Orthoptera > Acrididae > Locusta > Locusta migratoria. The sequence continues at coordinate 196,664,251 of CM048751.1, forward strand.
AACATGGTATTCAACTGCTGCTACAAATTACCAATGGTCGAGTAAATGTGATTCGTCGGCAACAAACACTGAAATATTCCAGAGTAATACTGCACCAACTCATACAGCCTAAAAGATTCAGATTTTGAACAGCATCAGAGAATTACCTAACATCTTTCCTGGACAGCAAAATAGCTACGTCTCAATATAACTAAACCAATATGGGAAGTTTTAGAGCAGACAGTGAAGACCAGTTTCACAGGCACAATATCGTCAAAGTAATTGGCGGAACTTTTTCTACAAGAGTGGATAACATTATGTTGGAAACTACAAAGACACTTCACTAATCTTTTCCTCGAAGAATTGCAGCTATTCTCATGTATGGTCCATCAGTCTGTGTTAGGTGTTCATTATATTTAGTCCGCGACGTGTATATATTAGACAAGACTTCATGATGTAGGAATTAATTTTATGCAGTCATGTTTGACTGACGTATTTCTAACCATTAGCAGCCATCAAGTCTTACAAAAACTTCAACGTCACACTACCTCTTCCATTAGTGGGAGAGAACGTAAGGGGAATGTGCCTTGAACTCTACCGACGGCACTTTTAATGAGATGTCTCAGTGGCTGCGCATTTTTTCTATAGAGTCGAAACAGAAAAATGTCGAGATTTTTGAGCTGGGTTTTGCAATGGCGTCAGCGTCTGTTGCTTTCAGGTCGGGACTCGAGGTAGGATGGCCAATTTTAGAAAAATTTTGGTGAAAAACAGTTTTGATTGCACAAATACGATTTTATCTTCTAGATTGCTTTCTCGCCAGAATATCCATTACCAGTACCGCAGAAGTATGTAGTGGAGTGATTTCATTTCAGAGATATTGATTTATAGGGTGTATTGTCATAATGTGAAATGTGATCATTTCATCCCGTTCAGTGGCGACTAAGGCTGTCGGAGGCCCGGGGCGACGGCAAAACAAAATGAGCCCCCCCCCCCCCCCATCCACTTGGAAATACATGCATTACTATAAAAAAGTAACTTTTGAGATTCGGAGGCCCCCAGGACGAGAGGTACTCGACGGTCTCTCAAAAAGAATAAATGAATAAATAAATAAAGTCGGGATTTGGAGGCCCCCCAAGACGAGAGGCCCGGGGCGGTACGCCCCCTCCGCCCCCCTCCCCCCTTAGTCCGCCACTGATCCCCTTATAACGTTTTATGAAGCATAATAAGAGAATCATCATCATAACCACTTAAACGCTCCATACCAACTGTTCCGTATTTAAATATCGGGTTTGCAGTTAAGATCGATTTCTTTATTTAATTACATTACCGGTTTCGGCATGCTAGACGCCATCTTCAGACCTGTAGTAATTTTACACGAATTTAGTGCTTTTACAACAATTTTTTACATAGTAAAACGGTGTACATCCACATAATATCAGCATAAAATTTACAACTCAATAATAAAACGTCTGAACCCATCTTTCTTATGGTCATAACCAGAGGCACTTCAGAACCCAAGTTCAATACTGACTGGAGACAAGTACAATATTGTAGGCAATGTAGATGGGGACGGGTAACGTTGTCTAGGAATGCACAAGAATCAAGTCTTACATCGTACTGTCATAGGAAGTAATGTTATCAGTCGCTCTAAACCAGGTATCCACTGTCTAGTGCAGTAATTCTTTGCACCTCCATTGTCGCTTAGCACTGACTATTGTAAGATATGGCTTGAGCTGCCTGAGCGTTACATTCAATTCTTTCTCTGGTTCTATATACACAGTCATTCCGCAGGTTGAATGCTGATAGTACTTTGCAAATTACGAATGACTCTTTGCAATTCATGCGATGTAAGGTGCCTACAACTGTTATGCAGCAAATTAACATACCGGGGTTGCATTAAAAGCGATAATTTCAATTTGTGGATGACCCTACGAATTAAAAAAAGTCTCATGCCTATGCCTTAGTATCTGTCATTTAGCAGTAATAATATCACTCGTAATTCCGTTAGTTTAGTTAAGTGCAATGGCTACACTGCCATAAATTTGGGTAGAAAGGAAGATGGTCCGAAATAAATGAAACAAGTACATGCATTTAGGGCAAGCACGGCCTTATGGAGTCCATTATTCATACTTTTCTTGCTTATACCAAACATAAAAGTAATAAATTAAAAATGAACATCAGGGATGAATAGAAAGAAGAGAATATACAAATCGAATTATTTATTTATAGATGTTCCTAGGTAACGGCTCTGCAAATAACATCTCGTTCGGAGCTACCAGCATTTGTATACATCTTGTAGGATGGAAGAGGTTTTGATAACTGCATGAATGATTGAGCATAATAACACATATGTAAACTTGGGCATACTTCGGCGAAGGCCAGGTAAAAAGGTAGTACATACCTGACAGATGTACCCTTTATTTGGAAATGTTGCTCTCAAACAACATCAAAATTGCGCCTGGTTTTGTGAAACATGTTTCAAGTTTCATCCTTGGATGGACAACAGCGGAATCTCCAAGCATAAGTTACCGACGTACATGTTTGTTTCAATTTTGTGACGATACTTTTGTGATACATGGAGAACTGTGTATAAAAGGGAAAGAGGAAGCCTTGAAATTCATTTATTATGGGCGAGTGCGGTGTCCAAGCGGTCTGCGGCGCGCCATTCACAGCCACTACGGTCGGGGGTTCGAATTCCCCCTCGGGCATGGACATTTGTGCCGTTCTTAGTATTAGCTAGTTCATAAGTAGTTTGTAAATTTAGGGACTGATGACCCCATAGTTGAGTCCCATAAGCTCTACAAACATTTGAACATAATTGATTTATTATGGAAAACTTTTGACGAGCTATTATATGAGAGACTGAATATGGACTTATATTTATTGGGAAGAGGAGGCTTGGTAGACCGCTACAAAATGGGCAACAAGTCCAAAACAAGAACGAAACAGCATCTCCTGTACCAGTAGATGATGCACGACAGATGTGACAATATATTGTCCCTTGGCAAATTATGGGCCAAAAGGAATTGCCAAGTTTTGTCTTCAGGTATACTTCACTGTAAAATGTGGAAATCATGGGATTGTTCTCAACTTTGCACCAAAAACAACTTGTTTTCACGCGTTTCACATGAAATAATCCAAAATACAACAATTTCTACAGTCATAAGAACAACACTGTAGTAATGATAGTGTGCCACCATGCGAAGTTTTTGGGCAATGTTTCTTACAAACCAGAAACTATATTTAAAAAAAAAAGTCTTATAAAACTTTTGAGATGGTCCTACACATTTAATTTAATTAACGTAATACTTTTTTCCTCTCGTGATTTCTGTGTGTGCCAAATAAAGGGTTGATACTGAAAGCAAATGAAAATTTTTCATATCTTAGTCATTGCTACACAAATGCAGGAAGGAGGGGTTTGATCTCAAGAGAAACAGGCTAACTTAGCTACTGGACGTATGGCTGTTAACAAAAATCCTTAAACACTTTGAGTGTTGATCTAAGACGGGCAGAAATATGCAATTAAAAGCCGCCAGGAAGCAATTGCTCCCAACCTGCTAAATCACTGTACGCTCCTACTCGACAGGAATGATGATCACCATTGCGGCCGTGTGGAGTCTCAACTCGACGTCAAGGTGCCGTACACAAGTTGGGCTTTTCTTCGACTGCCAGAGCGTCAGTTTGTTTTAGCGTAGTGATTTCCAAAAGTGGTCTATATAGACACCCAGACGTCTATACCAAACTACAAGGGGTCCACGTAGGCGGAAAAATAATTTGGGAGTCTGTATGTTGTTAATTGGGGTCCACAATAGTGGTGCACATTTAGGAAGGTCGCAACCGAACTTCAGAATTATTCTCACAATGCTGAAACTTGGTCATTTGTATGTCACTATTGGCTTCATTGTCTAAGCGAGAGGGTGGAAGAATTCCGTTTTTTGGGTCTCCTGCTGCAGGCCAGGTTTTTTCTTTCTTTTTCTTTTTTTTTCTTTCTTTTGGCGAGAGGGGGCGGGTATCAGATAATTATAATGCGAGTCAGTCTAAAGCTTCACATGTATTCCATTAAAGACAATATTAGATTTTATCAAATGCATATCTCCAAAGAGGAACCTGAGCATACTTTTCAATTACGATACCATCAGCTACGTTATTGATTATTTTCATAGCTACACTACGTAGACTACTAGCCCTTGCCCTTCTCCAAGGAGTGGGATGAGTATCGGACGCCGTGCATGAAGGGCCAGCGATTGTTTCGTCATTCATCAAGGGATATATTAACACATTGTGGACTGAGTGGAATTCTTCCGTTTTTCTGCATTTTGTGTAACAGTTCTCACTGCACAGAATTTAAGTTGTTTATTACATTTGAAACAGTGGTCAAAGAAACATAGGTAGGTGACCTGTTTTTATACTCCGGCTCCAGAGAGATGTAGAGTTTGCTGTTGTCACTCACTGTGATAATTATGTTTTATTATAATGACATAGTTCACCTATGCACTGTAAATTATGTTATATAACAAGTGATTGACATTACAAGATTATGGCCTTGTAAAATGATTCTATTGGACCAGATGATGCTGACATAGTTCAGCGAAACCGGTCGTCTTAAATAAAAATTGATGATCAGCGATCTTGGCTTTTTTTATATCTTTCTACAATATATCTGATACTTAACCTTTGTTATTATGTACTATCGCAAGAACATTTTTGATAGTTTTCCCAAATTCACACGTGGTGGAAAGAGGTTTCAGCACTGTTGCCAAACTTCTTCCAAAAGAAAGACTGGAAATCACTGAAAGCAGAGATTTAAGGTTATACCTAACAAAACGGAAACCAAATATTGATAATTTACTAGGATGCATCAGCAATATCCCTTCCATTAAAAGCCTGTAAGTATCAGTTTGATAAATATACAATTGTGTCATTTAAATCAATAAATGTATTATTCTTTACATATTTATTTTCCTTTTTTCTTGTTTTTCACTCCACACTTTTACAGTTAAACTTTTCAAAGTTATTAACACCATATCAGGCGCGAAAACACAATTGAAGTTAGGAATTCGTAACAAAATTAAGTACACAAAAGGCAGGAGTCGACACAGGACAGAAAAAGTTGGCAAGGGGTCTACGAGACAAAAAAATTTGGGAAGCCCTGCTTTAGCGGAAGAGCGTTTATTATTTTTTTCCCCGCCAAACCGAGAACTCGCCTCTTGGCGTGGTGAGAACGTCCGATCGGAAGCCTTAAAAAATTACGCCGCCTTTTCCGATGGTTTCAGATGCCAGAAGCTTCGAGAAGTTTCCACAACTAACGTCGAATAAGTAACGGAAAAATGGCCATCCATCAAACTAGCGAGAAAGAGCTCTCTCTGCGCACCTAACGAGACACGTGGTCCACGTTAAGCAAATCGCGCGATTCAAACTCCAATCCAATTAAACATAAGGAGAGGCATTGTATTAAAATGTTTAATACCTTTGGTATAACGAAACCATATTGTCTCAAGGAAATGTATTATTGTTGATATTTATATCAAAATCCAAGAGTTCAAATGTTTGTAATCCTACCCGACCAAACTACTAAGCTCAACGCTCCTTGACTTACAGATTTCTTAAACTGACTTACGCTAAGAACGACACACACACACACACACACACACACACACACACACACACACCTATCTCCGAGACAGGACTCGAACCTTCGACTTGAGTGGCCGCGCACGGCTCCTGCAACGATTTTCCTTTCAAGCTTTGTCTTTGTGTAGGAAAGCTTTACACTCTCACGTTCTACATGGAGAAGAGTAACTCATTGCAACTTACAGACAACAAGACACAATGTGCAGTGCATAAGGAAAACTTGCGCTTCAAGGAATATAGGCCGCTGATCGATAAAGAGAGTACAGTAAGGAAAAGAATAAAAGACACTCCACAACAGATAACCTCCGAGTAGCGCCAGTGAGAGTCAGTTTAACGAATTCTGCGAAACCAAAGCACTTTGTGCAGGAAATTCGTGGTACAGATTCTCATAGAGGATGTAGCTAATTCAGCGTACGTCTCACTGAACGTTATTACAACCAGACTCCGCACCTGCACTCCTTAAAGCAGGGCGTTTCCACTTACCACAGGGAGACCTTCAGGTCTGGTATGATACTTCGCATCTTAGAAGTATACGTAAAGAGTGTCATCTCATAGAAATTTTAAATCGCACTATCCTGAAAATTCCTAAACAAACTGCTCCAAATATCTATATCTATAAATGTGAATGTCTGTTCGGTGTATGTTTATCACGTCTGCACCACAAGACATAAAGAGCTAAAAATTTGTACAGTTACTAAAGTTTACCCGGGAAAGGCTTTAGGCACGGTTTTATGGCTATCGGATAGTTATTTATCTATGTCTGTTCGGTGTACGCTTATGACGTCCGAACGACAAGACGCAGAGACTTAAATATTTGTACAGTTACTAACTATTCCTGAGGAAGGTTTTAGGTACGGATTTATAGCGATCTGATACATATTTAGTAATTTGAAGAATATAACGCGAAATGCGGAACAATAATTCTTTGAAAATTATATTTACTCTTTGAAAATGGTTTTATTGGTTTCATTGTTGCTTGAGGGTTGATAATGATAAAAGGGTGTAGTATATTGGGATGGAAAGTTATCGGGGTATATAAAATTCTACGTGTGTATGTGTGTGTGTGTTAATATTTCGCTCTGCCGCGAAAACTACAGAACACAAACAAATGGTCTGTGTGTAATTGTTGTCCCAAGTCTCCCGTTGTACACCATAGCGGTTCCATGTCGATAGCTATAAGGGGGTGGAAGATATGGTGGTTGAAATTCGTCAAATTATTAAAAAAAGAAATCGGACTGAAGGCCAGCGATGACGTTTGCGACTCTATAGCAAGGAGATTACATACAGCGAAACGTGATGTCACAAACCATATCTTTGATCTATGCGTTCTACAATGTCTTCGGCTCTTTATTTGTCAGGATAAGCATACGAATAAGGAAATATAAGAATAAATGAATAAAGTAATTAAAAAGAAATTTCCTTTAATACATCTCTTTAAAAAAATCGATTTGACCTTTCGCGCATTATCTATCAACCAACATGCGAGCGGAGCCGCAGGTTTAAGCTAGTATACATATATATGAAAGGGCTCCGAAGTTGAAGTGCAACTAAAATGCATCTTATATACTTGTCAGTGAGATACCTGGTAAAGCAATTTGAAATTGACAGTTGGGCGCTAATGATCTCAGCAGTTTTGCACCCCTAAAAATAAATAAATAAATAAATAAAAAATAAATTTAAAAAATGGACAGTAGCCTCCTTGACTATCATGCGTATAAGCAGGGTTGTACATCTACATAAATACTCCGCTGGTCACATTTAAATGCATGGCGGAGGGTGCATCGAACCCCTTTTAGGTATCCGTTTACCGTTCCATTCTGTAATAGCGCCCTAGAAAAAGAAACATCTCCATCTTACCATTTTCTATCTGATTTCTCTTCGGTTCTATCTGTAAGAAACGTTTTATTTTTACTATTTGTTTTAAGAACATAACATAACAACTTCAAATAAAATTAATGATAAGAAATGTTATCAATTACATCATAAAGTACTTTATTTTATTTATGACAAGACGATTGCAGTTAATTAAAATTCTAATTGCTTTACAAAGTCCAATAATTAAAATGCATTTTACAATATTAATGTAATTAAATTAAAGCGTTAAATACTATTGTCATTACAATTTTATTACAAAATTAGGCGATACTGTAAGCTGTGGAGAGATTATAAATATTTGTAGTAAATTAGAGGAACCTGTTCCTTTACGGAAAAAGACAGTATGTCGCTGCTGTTCTATTATACGTAATACAAACAGGCAGACGGTGACGAAGAGCCAAGGCCCGCACGGAAGTAACCGTTCAGTGGGCCTTACCTGCTACAGTTTCAGTCAGTACTGACTCTTGCGACAATATTGCGACGATATTGCGAAATAAAAAAATCTGATAATGAAGACATCACGTAACCATCAGAAGACGCAGATTCATTATAAAGTGAAGGGTCCCACATTAGGAAATTAGCTTTGGAAAAATTCAAATTCAGTGTTTTCTGAAATAATACAGTGCAGTAAACGTCTATATATATATATATATATATATATATATATATATATATATATATATATATATATATATATATATATATCAAAATATCACTGGAAGAATAACAGCTATTGGAAAACGACTTTCACCGGTAACAATGTACGGCTGGGGCCCATGAATGTACATATTTGGAAACATTCAAATCAAATGTTTCAAATGTTTGTATAGCTTATGGGACTTAACTACAGGGTCATCAGTTCCTAAATTTACAAACTACTTATGAACTAGCTAACAGTAAGTACGGCACAAATATCCATGCCCGAGGGGGGATTCGAACCTCCGACCGTACTGGCCGTGCAGACCGTGACTGGAGCGCCTCAGTCCCCTCGGCCACCGCAGCCGGCTGGAAACATTCTAAAACGAAAGCAATTGTGTATTTTAACACAAACTTATGTTTTTTAAATGGACATGCTGTATTTTTTCTTCAGCAATCCATAGCATGTCAAATCACATAAACAATGGCGTTTACTGCATCGCAATATTCCAATTACATCCAGACATGTTGTGACACGAAGTTGACGCTTGAAAAACCCGAAATGCGCTGCTAGCGCACGTCCTAAGGCTCAGGCGTGAACCCCATGCTGCCCGTAATCGCGATGTGATTGACATGCGTAATCGCACTTCCATACTTACCAAGAGGTCCGAAACGAATAATACGGTCTGCTGCCATCCTGCATTAAAGTCGCACATTCCAGCAGGTATTTATCCCATAGGCTAGGGCTGATGCGGTTCTATAAAATATCTGTGTACCGCAACGTTAGTCACAAAGTTAACTTCGCTTATCGTTAATCCGTTACTAAAAAGGTAATGCCTTTCAACGTTAAAACTTTACTTTAATATAGATCTAGCGCAAGTGACAGTGAATCATTCACTCAGGACGTGCGCTAGCGGCATATTTCGGGATTTTCAAGCGTCAATTTCTCGTCACAATATCTCGGGATGTAATTGGAATATTGAGATGCAATCAACGCCATTGTTTATGTAATTTGTCATCCTATGGATTGCTGAAGGGTATCCATTAAAAGAAAAACATAAGTTTGTGTTAAAAAACACAATTGCTTTCGTTTTATAATGTTTCGAATATGAAAGTCGTTTTCCAAAAAATCAAATGTTCAAATGTTTGTAGAACTTATGGGACTCAACTACGGGGTCGTCAGTCCCGAAGCTTACAAACTACTTATGAACTAGCTAATACTAAGGACGGCACAAATATCCATGCCCCAGGGGGGATTCGAACCCCCGACCGTAGTGACCGTGCAGACCGTGACTGGAGCGCTTCAAACCCCTCGGCCGGCAGTCGTTTTCCAATAGCTGTTATTGTTCCAGAGATATTTTGGGTGGACAAGATAGCTGGGACACCCAGTATATATATATATATATATATATATATATATATATATATATATATATATATATTTGGTCTAACTATTGTTTTTTTTATGTCATGTATTTCATTCATTCTTCAAATGTTTGTAAATCTATCGGACCAAACTGCGTGGTCATCAGTCCGTAGCTTACAAACTACTTACACCTAGGTAAACTAACCTAAGGACAAACACACACACCCATGTCCCAGGGAGGACTCGAACCTCAACGGCGAGTAACGGCGTGTTCCGCAGCGAGACGCTTTAGACCGCTCGGCTACTACACCGCGGCATGTATTTCATGCACAATACAGACATTTGTATCGTGACTCGGGGCAATGTTAGATGTTGGTTTCAAACCAAAACACGGTCCCAAAGGCGGTCCCCCGCTTCAAGCCAGCGGTCACCTTTACCACTTTGCTACCTGCGCTCCGGTCCTTCTCAAACTACCACAAGTAAATGAACCAAATGCTGTCTTCGGACACGTTCGAAAGAACAGATACCACACCAATCTATAATAAAAATCCTCCTTTGCTGACACAATGCAACCAATAACATACAAACACACAATGATTTTTACAGACACAGGATATAAATTCCACCTGTGCTAAGCCAGGGCGGATGGCTAGTTTAATATAATACACCGACAGAAAACAAAAGTGTCAATATGGCTGATGACTGAGCAATTATATCCTAAATATATTTGCAGACTACAAGTCATAACACAGTTGACGGTAGTAGATATTTCTCATTAGACCATACAACGATGTTTGTTCGCGTTTTATTCATCGGTAAGCTTGGAAAGAACGACTATTTTTGCGGGTCCTCTTGTTAGTTTAATTTTAACTTCACGGGATACACGAGAACGATCCCGATGGACTGAAAAGATTCTCCCACTCTGACTTCATGGAAGATTCTCGGTATTTGCCCTGTCCTTGCTGGGGAAATCCAGCCAGAATAATGTGCGTGAAGGATACATGGAACAGCACTTCCACCGACATGCGGTTGAGTTATGAATATTCCGTTAATTTTACTCTCCGCAAAGCAGCCACAAACCACAATAAAGCGAGAGTAAGTGTCTGCACTTGGAATGACAAACATCATCCGGTGTGACAGCGAGGTTTACTAATGATTGCGAAGTCACAACACGTAGGAGTCAAGCATTTGGATGCATTAATGCCTCAACGTGTTTATTTAACGTGAGATACATAAACAGTAGTTTTATTTAGGGATGCAAAGTGATCAGTTCACGTAAAATGAAACAACAAAAGAAGTAGATAATAACAATTATATATTGAATATCAACAGTAATACATTTCGTTGAGACAATAATTTCTCCTTATACCAAAGGTATTATACGTAAGGAGAGGCACTGAATTAAATTTTGTGCTGTGGCCGGGATTCAAACCCGGGACCTCCTACTTACTAGGTAGGCGCTTTAGACCGCTTTAGACCACATTTTTAACATCCTTCTTTTAAAAAGAAACTAACACAGGCGAGCGTACACACCAGTACAAAATATTGCAGTTTAACGGAAACAAAAACACTAACGCCACCCAGATATCAGTCACTATCCCACACCTACCTCGTTGAAAACTACGTTAAGTATATTTGAAAATTTCTTCTTATAGTCATTTAATCTTGTAACTTTGTAAAATTCAGTTTCCATGAACGTCCTGAATTCCAGATGAGAATCTTCTCCAAGATTATTAAAGACGCGTATTGCCTGTGGTCGAAAATCGACCAATTGTGTTTACAATGATCGCTGGGGGTAAAATTTTACGTATCATGTCGGCGGCCTAGCGTGATAATTTTGGCAACATCAACAACACGATAAAAAATTTTTGCCCACTTGTTCGAACCACATAGATTGACTCGATTAGAGTATCGTACAGATCATGAAGTAAACAATTAATGCTGTTCCTGCTTTGTGGTTGACAGGTTCTTGTATGTACCTTCGTCCACTCAGTAAAACTAATTGCTCTCGTAAAGCGAAGATTCCATGAGAAAACATCAACGTTGTCAAGCGATTGGCTAAAATGAAGACTCACAGGATTCTCACTATTCAGCATCTGTTGCCAACATTATCATAGGCGGCCGCTGAGATATTTGGTAAAATTTAACCAGCACTGGAAGGTTTGAAACAGTATCTTTTACGTGTTAAGGAAAGTGCCTGACACAATAACAACAAATAAAAACGGAAGTACATACTTCTCTTACCATTTTCGAATTATATAACTTTCATTAGTCTAATATTTGAAATGTAACTACAATTTCGGTATTCGTATATTTATACAACGCCAAGAAATAATGTTTTTTGGATACTGCGATATTCAGAATTCCAGAGCTGACATGTCGACTTCGTAGTTCCACCCGTGGACCGCTATATGCCTCTCCCGGCGCATCATCCTTTATATCGGCTTTCACATGAAAACATCAATTTCCTTTAATCAATGCGAAAATCAAGCATTTGAACGGCACAAGAAAGTGAGCTGGTAGTCCTCCATGTTTCGATATTCACATATTTTAATACTGCAGGTGCCCTGCATTACAGCGTCTTTGGTCGAGACGAATAGCCAATCAGTGAGCTGATTGTTGGAGAATGTAGAACTTGATCCAAGCTGTAAATAAGAAAATTTCTACTTCCTTTTACCACTTTTAATGGATAAATGCACACATAATATTTACATTCGTGAAATCTACGACAAACAATCTTTCGAATTATGTAACTTTCATTGGCCTTTTTGTTCGAATAAATTAGTAATCTGTACCACAATTTTCGTGTTAGCGTATTTATATAATGATGTAACTGGCGTAGTTTCCCATTAGCCACATTACGGTATTATTTTTGGCTTGAGGATAATATTTTTCATCCGGTCGGCATAGTTCACGTATCGTTATGTTTTTTGCAGGTATGCGTGCGAGAAGAGAAATTTTTCCTCTTATCCACATCCAGTTTTGTAGACGTTCCCATGTCAGGCGGTGCAACACTGTGTCGATTAGGCTACAACGCAAGCAGAGATTTGAATCAATGCGTCATATAGCATTAAGCCGCTCATCTGTACATAAGATATTACTGACCAGTTTTGTACCATGCAGTTCGTACGTCGGTGGAAAGCACACTGCAGTTTATATTTTTCCACACAATATTCCAAGCTATTTTGGGTGTTTATTTTCTATTTTATTTTTTCCCCCTCATATTTTTTTCTTTTCATCTAAGATTGACTTCGCTGTCAGATTCTAGGAGTTTAGAAGTTTCGTACCAACGTAGCTGCATTCCATGTAGTATATTTTTATATGTTTCAGAAGGAAACATTTTTTGAACCGTTATCGGCGCTTCCAGATATTCTGGTTTGACTGCATTAAAAAGCTGTGCAGTGATGCTGTCCGGGTTATTGTTTATGATGCGTTATGTAAAAACCATTGCTTTGCTTCTAATGTTGGTCAGCCGCATTTCTCCATTTTTTGGGTCCAACGTTGCGGTCGTGACGTTTACCCGAAACATTTCTCTTTTCCAGACAAAAACCGCTAACTTAGACATGAGTGTTTTGGTTTTGGCTATTGTTACAGGGATCGGCAGCACTTGCGCGATGTAATAAGCCTTTGATAGGACACACAGATTAATAAACTGAAATCTCTGGAACTGATTCATGCAACGCAGAAAGTTTTCGATGAATGCCCCACTGGTTTTAAGGGAGACCTATCGCCATTCAAAGCAATTATCGTTAAAGGCGAGGCCGTCAGAATAACACCGAGAGCTGTGTTCTCTGTGACGTGTTGTGTCCAGGGTACTCGAATGCGTTCAAGTTCTTTGATGTTCAAGAACTTACTCTTATTTTCATCCATCTTGGCACCCGATACCATACACTACAGTTTTAGTCCTGCCTCCAACTTGGTTACATCATGTTTGTTGCGCATGATTACCCTATGTCATCTGCATACATTTGAACTATCTCTCAGAAATAGTCTGCCGCGGTGGAGTAGCCGAGCGGTCTAAAGCGTCTCGCTGCGGAGCGCGCGGTTTCTCGCCGTGGAGGTTCGAGTCCTCCCTCGGGCATGAGTTTGTGTGTTGCCTTTAGGTTAGTTTACCCAAGTTTAAGTAGTTTGTAAGCTACGGACTGATGACCACGCAGTTTGGTCCGATAGATTTACAAACATTTGAACATTTTTTTTGAGAGATAGTTCAAATGTTTGTATAGCTACGGGGTCATCAGTCCCTAAACTTACAAACTACTTATGAACTAGCTAATCCCCGAGGGGGGATTCGAACCCCCGACCGTAGTGGCCGTACAGACCGTGATTGGAGCGCCTCAGTCCCCTCGGCCACCGCGGCCGGAGACCAGAGATAGTTATACCAGTAAGACTGACTTGTAACTGTCTGATTAAAGGCTGTAATGATATTACGAATAGTAACATTGATAAAGGACTTCCCTGGGGACGCCTCTTTTTATCACGAGCTGTTTGGTTAGCTGGCAGTTGACCGATATCTTCGATGTTATTCCCACTGCAACATTGCGTATTACATTGATTGTTTCCTGAAGTAAACCCATCCTCTTCAAATTTTCCAGTAAATGACTATGATTGACAAGGTCAAAGGCCTTATAGAAGTCTATAAAGAACTGCCCGCATTTAATGGTTGTAGCGGAAGTTAAGGCGATTGCATCTCTACACAATCCGGCAGTTAGTAAAATAGTTCGTACATAGGCACACGTCTGCTGCTGTCCAATCAGTTACCTGGTTAGTGGCTTTTTTTTGGGTCAAAATACAACTCATACTATTTGGGGGAATTTCACAAACGATTTAGGGAGAAACTGTGCTTCGGGGTTGGCAACCCTGCTGTTCAGTGTTTGATTGATTATGAACCCATTATACCTTGCACAGTGTGATATCTCCTATCTATAAATGTGAATGTCTGTTCGGTGTACGTTTATCACGTCTGAACCACAAGACATAAAGACCTAAGAATTTGTACAGTTACTAATGTCTACCCGGGGAAGGTTTTAGGCTCGGTTTTATGGCGATCGGATAGCTATTTACCCCCCCCCCCCCCCTCCTCTCTCTCTCTCTCTGTTCGATGTAAGCTTATCACATCCAAACGACAAGACGCAGATAATTTTTACCTGAGGAAGGTTTTAGGCACGGTTTTATAGCGGTCTGATAGATATTTAGTAATCTGAAGAATATAAAGTAAAATGCGGAACAATAATTACTCTTTGAAAATTATATTTACTCTTTGAGAATGGTGTTATTGGTTGCATTGTTGCTTGAGGGTTGATAATGATAAAAGGGTTGAGTATATTGGCATGGAAAGTTATTGGTGTATATAAAATGCTACGTGTGTGTGTGTTAATATGTCGCTCTCCAGCGAAAACTACAGAACGCAAACGAATGGTCTGTGTGTAATAGTTGTCCGAAGTCTCCCGTTGTACACCATAACAGTTCCATGCCGATAGCTAGAAGGGGGTGGAAGATATGGTGGTTGAAAGTCGTCAGATTATAAAAAAATTCGGACTGAAGGCCAGCGATGACGTTTGCGAGTCTATAGCAAGGAGGTTACATACAGCTCTTTCTCTGTTAGGATAAGCATACGAATAAGGAAGTGTAAGAATAAATAAATAAAGCAGTAAAAAAGAAATTTCTTTTATACATCTCTTTAAAAAAATCGTTTTGACGTTTGACGCATTACATCAAGTGAGCGCTCTGTGATATTATTACAATCATTTTATTTTGAATTTCGTGATTTGATCTACACTCATTACTTCACATTTTTTTATTTGAATGTTGATTAAAAATGTTTGTTTCTAAAGAAGGTATAGTATTTCATTTCATCCTTCAAAACCAGTCTCATAGCACACTACTAAAAGATAGCTTATGTATCACAATCAACCAACACGCGAGCGCAGCCGCGGGTTTAAGCTAGTAGATGATAAATAATGGACTCCATTTTAGTGATAGTGCGAAAGGTTTATCGATAATCCCCAATAAAGATGCATCCCGTGAAATAATTTAGAAGGGCTAGCGTACACAAAACTCCTTATGGCTTTGTACTGTGTTCGCTCAAAGTGTTAAGGACACCGCTTGTTACTGCTGCACTAATTCGTTCTTTGTCGCCGGTGGAATGTAGCAGATTTCGCAATGTGCTGCGAAAACGTACAACTGCCATTCAGCAATTTAGTGTGCACATCGCAACAGGTTCCTGGTGAAGAAACCCGTTTATCTAGTCAATCTTGTCGAAACCAGCTCCTGCTGTCCTCCACAGACTCAAAGCTTTCCGGGTCCCGCTCACTCCCAGCACAGACGAGGGTTAGCGTGGCACGGTTTGCGGTCTCGTCACTGTGGCTTCCAGGCAGTAGGGGACATACTAGAAAAGAAGTACGTTGCTGTGATCACGATGGGCGCTCAACTGCATGCGTGGATTCAAGAGTGTGCAACAAAGAATCTTCTTCGTGCGGCTGTAATCACTGTAGTGAACGAGTGTTCAATCTTAGACCTATTGAATGTGTTTGAAACATCAGTGAGTCATTACAAACGACACGTTGAGAGGTATACTGAGAAAGTGTGTAAGCGAAAGAATAGATTGTTTCATGAGTTCTGTACAACCGGCGATACTATTTCGTTGCAAATGGTGGTGCTGTTGTTTACTGAATAGATTAGTGATCCAAGAATCTGTGGCATCAGCTCTTAAAATAAGATTATTTTCCGAAGTTTTTCTTCCATTTACGTACGGTAAAAGGTATGTACTTGAAACAGTCGTATAGTGACTAGGGTTTCTCGTTTTTATTAAGATACACCCTAACTGAGATGTGCAGCTGATTCATGGATCGAGGCCACTTCTAATGCTGGTTTAACTGCGTTGCAGTTACCCTCCTTTTACTACACTGCGTTAATTTTCGCATTTGAACGTACGTCTCTTACTGCATTGAAATAATATTTTCATCTCTGCCGCGGTGGAGTAGCCGAGCGCTCTAAGGCGACTTGCTGCGGAGTGTGCGGTTGCTCGCCGTTGGAAGTTGCAGTTCTCCTTCGGGAATGAGTGTGTGTGGGGTTGTGCTTAGTGTAAGTTAATTTAAGTAGTTTGCAAGTCTAGGTACTGATGATCATAGCAGTTTGATCTAATTTGTTTAAAACATTTCAACATTTCCACCTATAGATGTCTACCACAGGTAACATCCTCCATAACCTGTTTTTAATGTTCAAATCACCACGAGTCTTTCAATTTTCCTCAATCTTTCTTCTGACAAGGTCTTCCTTATACTTCTTTACTTGCCTATTTTTGTCCGGTTTATCTTCGTTTAGTACCTTGTTTGCTAACTTGTAATATATTACATATCTAATTATTCTAGTTTACGCTCTGATTTTTCTCACTTTCAACTACCACTTACGTATAATCTTGAACTCCGGATACTTGATTTGAGCACTATCTGTGAGCAGACAGTTATTGTCGCGGCCGAGCGCATTGAGGCGCTATGCTATGATGCACGACGCCGTCCCTCGTCGGGGGTTCGAATCCCCCCTCGGGCATGGTTGTTTTGCCGTCTTTAGTATAAGCTAGTTCATATGTAAGTTTGTAAGTTTAGGGACTGATGACCCCGTAGTTTAGTCCCATGAGCTCTACAAATATTTGAACATTTGATTTGAGGCAGTTATTCCCTCCTAACGATTGACGTGAATCAGTAGTAGTACACCAGACTTGTATTAAAAAAGACATCGGTTCAAATCCGCCTCCAGCCATCCTGATTTGGATTTTCCGTGATTTCCCTAAATTACTGCAGGCAAATGCCGGTATATTCCCTTTCAAACGGCACGGCCGATTTCCTTTACTATTCTCCACCTCTAATGACTACGATATCGACGGGACGTAAAATTCTGATCTTCCTTCTTTCTCTCCACCTGCACTGTTTTATGACACCTTTCTTCTAGATACGAGGATTTGTTCACATCCTCTGCTGCATATACATATCTGATTTTAATAATTCATAAGCAAAATCTACTGTTTGCTATTCATCAATACTTACTTTTTATACGGTCAGTTCTAAGGAACCAGTTTTACAAACAACCATATTGTCAGAATTACGGTCGTTAGCACGAGTATATATTTTTCTTAATTTTCTTTTTAAATTTGCCTTCACTTTCTCCAACGTTTGTTCCAAATACGCAGTGTGTTCTACTTAAAATGTTCACCCGAAATATCTCGGGAACAACAAAAGATATTTAAAAACGACTTTAACGGACATTAACGTAGACACGGTCTTATGAAAGTAAACAGTTTAAAGCATTCTAAAACGTAAACAAATATTGTTTTCAACACAAATATACGGCTTTTAAGGCATACACACTATATTATTTATTATGCAGTTAATAGCATTAAAAATTACAAAAAAGAATGTCGTTGGTTGCATGTAATGCGTCAATTATATCTCGAGAAATCTCTAAGCGCAGTTAATGCTTGAAATTGCGAGACTCAAGCGTGAAACTCAAGCTACCCGTGATCGTGATGTGGTTGACGCACTACTATCTAACAGTTGATATACTTATTGATATTTACACTGTTATTTACTGGACTCGGAACATTACAAATTTCCTGTCATGTACAATGAAAAATAAGGAGATAGTTTGTTCATTCGTACTTTATTGATCTTTCTTATACCATTACTCGATTTTACACGACACATACAGAACCCGTCACCGAACATTTTCAATGACTGCATATTGCGATTTTACTTGCCTTTTTGTTTTGACCACAGGAAATTGTGTTGGTCAAGCACAACATACATGCATTTGTCTATGCACTGCTCTATAAATAAAATATGGCTTTAAGCAGTGTAAGGGTCTAACCGTCTGCTTTCATGGCCAGCAACTAAAATAGACGCAAACGGTAACTTGTACCTGTGATCCTGCAGTCAAACACTATGCAAAGGCTAACATTTGCCAAATAATAATAATAATGATTTGTAAAATACAGGTAATGATTAATTAATAAAAGATATTTTATTCTAACGTTTGCTAATGAAGTAGGCAACGTCGGATAATTCAGTTGAATAATGTTTATTCATACACAACGTTTATCTACTGGAAGTGCTCCTACACAAATAAAAGTACTAATTTAGAATGAAACCTTTTAAAATTACTTGAACAGATACTGTAACTGCGTTACGAGAATGGTGGCAAGATCTTCAACTAAGTAATCATTGACGATGTTCAGGTACTAAGTCAATTTCGCGATCACACATCACTCAAAATAGTTCAAGTGTTATTCCGAAAAAATGTTCAGATGTCTGTAAATCTATCGGACCAAACTGCGTGGTCATCAGTCCGTAGCTTACAAACTACTTAAACCTAGGTAAACTAACATAAGAACAAACACACACACACATGCCCCAGGGAGGACTCGAACCTCCACGGCGAGCAACCGCGCGCTCCGCAGCGAGACGCTTTAGACCGCTCGGCTTCTCCACCGCGGCTCTTATTCCGACAAACAACATATCAACACTCGTAAACTCTCGTGTAGAATCACATACACTGTTCAGTTACAATTCCGAAAAGGAATCTAAAAAGTTAAAGACCTTAAGCCGTCACACGTCATCCCTGAGTCCCTACAAGCGACCGTTTGCCGCGCAGATTCTGCAACTCCAGCAAATGAATCAGCTAAGCAGGCAGGACCTCCGCCGTCCAAGACGAGACATAAAGTCTTCCTCCAGCTACCACCAGCACTGTCCAAGTATTTTACTTGACCTCTGCAGTCTTCCCGCCATAGCCACTGTCTTATTGACAGATCATCACCTCAAAAAGCAGCAGAGTTCTTAACAGAATAGGTTTGTTTCGACTTAACTTTGATCACACAACACTATATACCAGCAACGTAAATAATATATAAAACAAATAAATAAGCAAACTGGCCTTTATGGGCTTGACTGTTCACACTACACAATATTTACGTGAATTCACTGGCCAAATAGACAATAATTTATACATTAAATAAATCTTTGAACATGAGGATAAGAGGTGCATATCATGCTGCTTGCAACTGCTGAGTTACTGTGGAGGATACGATGATCTGATAGTATTTCATAATAATTTTTTATTACAAATGTAATAAATCCTTAAAGGCCGCACTGTCGACCTTTTAGAAGAGCTTGCAATTTATGAAGCTAAAAAACGACAGCCAGACAAATTGTTCAATGGACAGGGCGTTTTTGAACCCAATGCCTGCTTTGATTTGTTTGACAACGGCACAAGATGCCTCGCTTATGTACAACTGGACCTGTCGTGATCAAGATCTTCAATTTTCTGATGTAACTGAGGGCACTCTCAAATTTGACTAACTCTCCTTTGTTTGTACGATATTTGTTGCCTGTGTTAGCGCCTTAAAGAGGTGCCTCATGTAAGCATGTAGTATCTGTTAATGATGCAGCGTGTTCTGTTCAAATTTTAGACATCTAGACATTTTTATACTTACATAGTTTATTACAGTTTTCAGTTGCACATTTTTGTAAACTAACACAAGAGATTCTTTATCGCAAAATATTTCTATCTTTAGTATAATTAAATAAAATCTGAATAAGTTAAGGGCCACAGTAACAACACCTAGCGGTTGTACGACCTAATTACTTGTAAAAAGCTACTGAACTACAGTTCGATCTGCATGGTAGCGTAGAAAACATGTTGTCAGCAACTCTGTGGCACATTTCAATGTTTATTTGAAACTTACATCACGACGCATTAATTAAAATACACTTATGTTGTTTTGAGGCCGTCATGGCTACATTACATTAAGGAATGTAACATCAGGTATGCTGTATAATATTTTTAATCACGTATTTATATATTGATGATTGTAATGAATTATTTATATTTTATAAGGTAGTCTATGACTAAATGTGTCCTCCTGTTTGTGATTTGCTGTAGACTTGAAAATTGTGATCAGTAACCGAAACCGGTCGTCAAAACGACGAGAAATTTTGTGATAATTGCTGTAAATAATGATATTAAAAGTAATCATTAAATGAACAGCTAAAAGTGTGTTGCTTTCTAAGACATAATTTGTAGAAATGACATGAAGCATTCAAAAGTTGGCAAAGTTAAATTTTTTATCTATGGCAGTATCTGTGGTTTGTAGGTTAGAAACCAAAGAGCCACTAGTTGCAGGGTTGCAGATTTATTCACAATAGGTATCGGATAATTATTGCTCTTCTTCAGGCATGTGCAGGAAACTGTTAAAGAATAAGATATAAGTATAAATATTACAATAATTCGAAGTAGAATCGCAGAATTAAAGAGGCAAAAGTACAACATGTATATAAAGCTTCATTACGAAGTTACAAAATGTCAAATATTAATATGCTATTCTGCTGCATTTCGATAAAATAAAGAACGATACAAAGCATTAAGTAATAGGAAGTAATGGTTATATAATACAGTAGTCTTAGAAGAGAAAGGAAATTTTTAATATGCAAAACCGGCATGCTAACTGCTTTGTGTAGTTCTTTATGCCAAGCGCTCTATTGATTTTTGTTAGTTCTTTGGATAGTTCCATCCGTTGCGAACGTATGTTTGTGTACGTTCTAGCGTCATCTCTGCATTTGATGTTCAGTGTTATTACACTGCTCTGAGTAAACATATAGGGCACAACTAATGTAAGTAACTTAAGAAGTTTTCGTTATATGGACTTAAAATTTTGTATAGTTTCTTATTTTATCGAAATGCAACATAATAGCGTATTAATATTTCAAATTTTGTCACTTTTCAAGAAAGATTTATATACATTGAACTTCTTGTTCGTTTAATTCTGTGATTTTACTTCGAATTCTTGCAATATTTTTACTTGTATATTATTTTGTAACTGTTTCCTGTACAGAAACCCGAAGAAAGACAATAATTGCCCGAAACCGGTAGTGAACAAATCTGCAACCTTAGAAATGGTGGCTGTTTGCTACATAACCTAATTTTAAGTTAGCTATATTTAGAAATTTTCGAAAAAAAAGTTCACTTACAGTAGCGAATTATAGCGTCATTTATTGGTACCTGCACAGTAAGTGTGACCCTGCTAATCACTTCTATTTTGTTCGCTCAGCCAGCGATGTGAAGTTTTACGTGTGACTATCCACCAACACAATATGGTTTTATGTTTGACTGTCCACCAGCGCAATTCCCAAATAGTACGTGGAGCGCTTCAGTAAGGAGATAAATGTCTAGTGTAGCAGGCATGTGACCGGTACACATTTTGCAATTATCATTGTATTAGTCTTATGTAACCACATCATTATGTAACCACGTCATTCTGTAAGTTCTCTCTAAAGACCAGAAATGATGACTGAATATCGAAACCGGCTGCCTTGCATTAATAAATAAAAATATTGAGATCGCGGCTTACTCTTTGTCATATACTGAAATAAGATTGCTCCCTAACATGAGAAAATTCAATGACTTTGTTTTGGTTAAAGTGTCGAACATTGTGGTAGGAATAAAGAAGTATACAGTACCACGTGCAAAACAAACATACTCTTCTCTAAAGCACACAAAATTTACGTCGATATGCCGTCACTAGACCTCGGGACTTCAGGTAAAAACCTATTTTGTTCCTCAGTAGTAAAAGCATTAAAAGTTTTACGTACACAAATTGCGCCAATTTATGATTGAAAGTGGAAACGTATACCGTCAGTAGAGCTAACAGGTACCGCCCGATAGTCCGGCATTTTCGGTAATCCGGCACCGGGTCGGTCCCGAACGTGGCGGACTATCGAACTTCTAGTGTATAGCAATGTCGAAAGTCAGCATACCGAAAGTAGCCATCTCCAATTAATCTCTGATTCGACAGTGGTTACAAGGATTTCCTGATTTCTCTACAGACGGAAGAGTTACTGAAAGTGTGTCACAAAGACTGAAGTAAAATGTTAACCTTTTATCTGATACACCCACTTCAGTTAAAGGTCTTCTAAAGGACCCAACAGTTTACAACGACATTGAATACATAAAAATAATCTCATCATGCATTTTTGTCCCTATCAGTGTCCAGAAAAACCAGTCTACACTCAACTGTGATTGATAGAAGAGGCGGCAGACTTGATCTCAGGTTCTATTGGTGTGAACGTTAGTGAGAAACTGAACCATCCTCTGCACAGTGGCTGATATTTTAACAGGTAAATCTACAGAACACGAGCATGAGGGCCCACTGCTCCTAATATCGTCATTTAAATAAGCTTTGGTAACATTGACAACAGATTCAGGTTATTAACGAAAATTCTGGAAAAAGTGTTGGTTATTTACTGTGAGCGTAATTGTAGCCTCAGACCTGATTTCTTGTCTATTTACGTTTCCAGATAGCAAAACGACAGATGTCGGTCAACTATTTTCTCATTTTTATAACCTACTTTTATAAGTGATAGAATATATTTTAGGTACCTAATTTAAGATTTTTAGAACCCAAAAGTCCGAGGTTATACTGATACACAATGAAAATTAAACGAATATTTATACATACATACATATATAATGTGATACTCTTTTTTATTTGCGTTAACAATATATGGATTGAAAATGTTATGTGAAAGTGTTCACTAATTAACTTTAAATTACGCAAATCACAGACATTTTCTATTTCGGCGACTCTCAGGGCGTTTAGGTCCTGGCCAATCCAGAATAAAATGTTCTTTAAGAGTCACTAAAAAGATTTCAGACACAAGTTGGATTTCCACAGTAACCTAGATTCTTTACTGCACTGTAAATAATGAAATTTGTACAAAGTTGTCTTACTCCCACCAATACGGATAAACAAAGAAGACTAACTCTACTAATCCTAGTTTTTCCCTCAACAAATGTTTGTCAAAACTAACTTCATCGTCAGATGTGGATGATTTATCTGATTGATTAACCTGATTTCTATTGTCAGAAATTTTGGTTAAAATTTTAGTAATGGCCTCAACAACAATGAAGAATTCTTGACAGTCATCAATTGTTCACAATTACACCAGGAATCTAAATTTTTATCAAAAGGGGGAATTATATGGCACAAAATATTAAATTTTGACGAATAAATACATTTTGATTTTGCATACTTAATTTTCTCAACACAACTGTCATACATACAGACATACAATAGCAGCTTACAAATAATGTACTCACTAGCTAATGAAGCTATTGAAGCATGCAAGTTTTGAAAATTTTGTCTACTGCTACAAAGGGAGAGTATGTTGTAAGAAAATCAACAGAGAAGTGGAGGATGTTAATGTCTGCCATGGATCAATAGGTGAGAAAAAAACTTTTTTTTTTTTTTTTTTTTTTTTTTTTTTTTTTTTTTTTTTTGGTAAGTTGTCGACTGACGTCTTCTTTCCGCTTCATTTCCTTTTCTTTTCGTTTATTTCTATTTATTTTCTTCCTATTTATTTCGACAATTTAGGCATGTAAAGAAAAATAACATTCTTTAGATTATTGTACAACAATTGGCCACCGGATTGGGGGCCATTTTATACTGATACATAATGAGAATTATATCAGGGACATTTTCTATTTCGGCGATTCTTAGGGCGTTTAGGTCCTGGCCAATCCAGAATAAAATGTTCTTTAGGAATCACTAAAATGATTTCAGACACAAGTTAGACTTCCATAGCAACCTAGATTCTTTACTGCACTGTAAGTAATGAAATTAATACAAAATTGTCTTGCTCCCACCACTTAAGTAACTAAAGAAGACTAACCCTACTTTTATGTTTTGAAACAAGCTTTTCTAAGCTTATCTTTTAAGTTAATCATTTTATGAATTATCAATGTTCTTTTTTTTAAATTGACAGTAAAAATATTGCAAATCAACCACTTAATTATTTAATTATGATTTCTTTCTAAAATCAAAGAAAATATCCATCTCCCATACTCTCCTTTTCATCTATATATTTCCTGCCTCATATATCATCACATCCACTCCCATACTTCAAGGTTTATACGGCAGAAGTATTTTCTTGAATAAGAAGTGGTAGGTTTTATTATTTATTTATTTTTTAACTATGATTCATAAAGAATAATAGGAATTTAATCAGTATTAATTTCCATGTCAGTTCTTTTAGGGAGGTTGGAATGTCATTATACTTTACTTTCAGATCACTTATGTACTAACATTGATATATATATATATATATATATATATATATATATATATATATATATATCTTATTTTAAGCATTCAATATTTCTGTTTAATTAGTCTGCAATCACATAGATACACATATGAGACCATACATCAGTCTTCCAGAAGACACGCAGAAATCTACATACACAGAAATAATTACACAGAGGGCATTATTTTTATTATTTTCCTTATGTTCCAGTCACAAGACATTTTTCAAGACTCAGTTTATTATGCCACGGGGCATTTTCTTTAAGTTTAAATGTTCCGCCATTAGGAATTTCAATTTGCACCTATGGGCGTCCCTGAAAGTATTTCGTCATAGGCGTTACTGTGTCCACCCGCCCCTGTACCACGACCTGCCTGAGATAATAGTTTCTGCCTCCTTGTGAGCAAAGGTGGCGGAATACCACCAGAGCGCGTGATGTACCGGGTTGACGCAGCAGATTTAACTTGACAGCATGTGTGTGCACATCGTAACAAGCTTGGATCTGGACGTTGATATTGTCGCTCGCTGTTCCTCATCGTTTGGATTACTGTCTGAATTTCTCATGGAGGACAACTTCGCTAACACCGTCTCGTCGCGCATCAAGTTGTTAATACAGGTAAGGCCGTTTTGAGATTCACTCAACCTAACACCTCCTAACACTGCACACGTGACACGACACCGATCGCTCGTCGTGTTTACCGGTCTCACGCACCATCTATCCATCTTTCATTAAATAAATCATTTTGTCACGTTCACTATAACGTCACATTATGACCTTTAGCTGAAGAGCGCTGCTGACACTTTTTTTAAATTCGGTTCACTACAACAGACGATATTATTGTTATTCCACGTATCTCCTTATAACATTATTTTAAACCCTTTAACATTGTCCATTGTCTTACGGGCAAGGACGTAGCCAAACGGGGGGTCTTTTTGGTCCGGACCACCCCTATCACCTAAACGATAAAATACCTTTAAAATTTATGCTAAGGACAACACACACACCAATGCTCGCTGGTGGACCGTAACCTCCGAAGGGACTAAATGAAATAAAACACGACCTAGCTACCGTGTAGTGAAACGACGAAAAAGGGATACGCACTATCGACAGTCAACAAAGTCATCTATAGATTTTAATTATCGATACATCGATAAAAGCATCGGCTATTGCCCAGTCCTCCTTTAGCCGTTGTCCATTGTTGGCCTTGCTCCATTACTGCTATGTTAAGCACTACAGTGGAATGCTGTCTCTGCCGTTTATTTCTTCTGCGCTGTTAAGATAAGTTTCCAATTATGAATAAGTCCACAGCAAGAAAAAACAGAAAAACCGACTTTCATTTGTCCACTAGCGTGTTGGTAAGTTAAAATACGTACAGCTGTACTAACTTATTTATCTATTTACAGCAGCGGAGTCGTTATTTGGAGTGGAAATATTTGAGTATATCATAATGCACCTCACTCAGTACGGGTAATACTTTTTAAAGTTAGGTTTAATAGTAATATTTTATGTAGAGGATGGATACGTTGCAATGCCAACAAGAGTAAAATAACCAATAATCTTGGAAATAAAATTATAGACTTTAGATTCCTAAATCAGTATGCAAGGTATTTATACTGATGCAAAAATTAAGGCTGATTTTGCGAAACACCGAGCTACAGTCGTGGCTGACAGGCAGCGAGCTTGGTGACGTGCAACCGTGCGTTGCCATTGTTCACATACAAGGAAACACTTCTCATCTGATAATCTGACTTCGTTTGGAATAACAACTGAAGGTTCTTCCGGCGTATATTGAAACAATTTTTAAGAAATGTTTACCGCAATTTTTTATATAAAACGTTGCAGTATTTGAAGAAGGTCTTACTATGTGCATAAAATATAAAAATATAAAAAAAATTATCTTAGCCTAAGTTTGTTTTTAGAATAAATGGAAAACATGAGCCTTTGTAAATCTTATAAACATCTAGTGAATGAAATTCCCTTGTTATTTTCCTTACGAAAATAAATATAAACATATGGCAAATGGTACAAGGGTAGTTAGGATATCAACATTTCGGCCGCGGCGGAGCGACCGAGCTCATTGAGGCTATGCTGCTATGCGCGTGGCTTTTCCCTGTCTGAGGTTTGAATCCCCTCACGGGCATGGATGTTTGTGTTGTCTTTAGTATAAAGTAGTTCATAGGTAGTTTGTAAGCTTAGGGACTGATGACCCCGCGTTAAGTCCCATAAGCTTCACAAACATTTGAACATTTTGATATTAACAATACCACATAAAATTATCAATTCTTTTAAAATCTTTTCATTATCTAATTAACATCTAAGTAGATTTACAGTAACATTTACATTCTTTTCTTCCCATTCGTTATTGCGTATTGCAGTTACATTTGAAGGTACATACAATTGTAAAATTATTTTAGTTCTTAGATATGAGCCAACTGTTCCTTTACTCTACATCATATTTAGAAAAAATAAGGAGAAAAATCACACCCCCCTTTTAAATATTTTCTAATTTACATACATGAATTGATTCAATCTGTGCCCTCGCGTTCTCTCTGATACAGGACCAACTGTAACACCCTACAACCACTTATATGAAGAAGGAAACTTATCCTAATACTAGCTTATATGCCCGTGCTTCGCAACGGTTCTTAAAAAAGGGACTGTGAGTATCATAGCTTTTCAAGGTTTCGGACCACAGTCAGTATTTTCAGATATATATGTAATCTGGTGTCAGAGTAGCACACTTCAAAAAATGTTTGTTAAGCTTAAGGGACTTAACTGTGGGGTCATCAGTCCCTAAACTTACTAACTACTTATGATCAACCTTATAGTAAAGACGACACAAACATCCATGCCCGAGGAGGGATTCGAACCCCCGACCGTAGCGGCCGTGCAGACTGTGACTGGAGCGCCGCAGAACACTCGGCCACTGCGGCCGGCTAGCACTTTTCCATTGTTTGTAATGTAAACATACACACATCATGAAATTTCTCTAATTATACATTTTCTGAACCGTCACAATACTCAAAGATCTGATGTGAGTAACTATTAACTGAACAAACTCCTTAATAGTTTATATTACTGATTTTTTTCTTCCATCGTCCGCTTTTAATGCAATGAAACCTACAGGTTTTCATGTTTGAAACTCCGTGAAAAATCGTCTGGTAGTTGTGATGATTACTGTATTCAGACACACACAGTGGGTTCACAATATTTTCTTACTACAGTTAATTATACATTTTATTGAGATATACATGTAATTATTCTTTATTTTAAACACCACTTAAATACGACACTTCCAATGCCATTGTACAGATTATAGTGGAATGAGTAAGGTCATAGTAATTAACCTAGCGTAGCCAGCTACACTTTACACGTCCGAAAAATATTTTTGAATTCAAAGCTTCTTTGTATACTATATTTGCTGTAGTATGATTGGGGATGTGAACAAACAACTTGTTTTCTTCACTAACACAGGAGCCAGTAGGCTTACGCACCGAAATCAGAAAGGAAAATACATAAATTCGTGTTTTCTCACAAATAATTCTTAGTAAATGAAAACATCGATAGACATTAAGGAACGTCATTATGTTTTAAATTCAAATGATACCCGCGGAAAGAAGCACTTTTTTTTTCTTTCCATGGAATTGCAAGGCATACGCTACAGATAGTAAAAAAAATATTTTTTGTGTCATACCTGCGTTAAATTTTACTTGCAGTGGCAGCGGTTTCTTATGTTAACGTTGGCAACGAGTTATTCGCTTTAGGAGGATCATTAATTTTCTGATTTGAACAACCTTAATTATTTATTTCGTTATCAACACAAAGAATTATTCTCCTCACTGTACGTGACTCATTTTTCAAGAAGGATTCAACAGACCTGCCAACTGCCGTAAGGAAAATCACAGCACTTGTTTCAGTGTATTACACCTTAGATATGAGAATAAAAAACGCAGCATCACCATCTATTAGTTATTAGGTATACTATTTAACAGCACCATTATCTGATCTTTGCTATACTACGCTGCAATTCGAGCTTAGCATACACCAGAAACTACAAAGTACGATATCTTTTCTTCCCTTGATCCTTGTCAGTTAACCTATGAAAACCCATGAAAGTTCGTGTAGTACTCTTGGAGATTTGCTGTACTACACCATACTTATAAGCATAATATACACATAAAACTTCAAATTACGGTATCTTTCCTTCCTCTGATCCGATTTTGATGAAACTAAGCCTATGTTACTTTCCAAACTATTCTCGATTTGCCTGTAGAAAGCCATAAAAGTACGTGTAGTACTGTTGGAGATTATCCTCAATGAATTGACATACACGACGCCTTTTGAACAAATGATTAAATTATGATATCTTTATTTTTTCTTATCCGATTTTAATTATTGAAGTCTTTATGTAATCGCACGATATGCTCAAGTTACGTGTGAAACCCCATGAAAATTAGTCAAGTAGTTTTGCAGATAAACGTGTTCAAAGACACAGAAACGTGGCGGTCGTAGGTAAAAAATTTCAAACTACGATATACTTTTTTCCGTAATCCGATTTTTATGAAACGAAGTCTATATGTTGCCCAGAGTTACGCTCAAGTTATTTTAGAAAACCAAATGCAAATTCGTGTAGTAGTTTTGGAGATAAAAGGTTTTTAATAGTTTAACAAACAGACATGACGGTTACTGAAAACACTTAAAATTACGATATTTTTTTCGTGATCCGATTTTGATAAAATTATGCCTATATATTGACCCAAACTTTTCTCATGTTTCCTGTGAAAAGCGGATGAAGATCGTCCAGTAGTTTTATAGACTGAAGTGAACAGCGACAGGCCTACTTTTACAGATTTATTATTAGTATAGACTAGAGAGATTAGTAATGAGAGCGGTGTTTGTGTGGACTGCTTCCATAAAGTCATTACTTACAAATTTTTGGACAAGTATTTACAGACTTAACAAAATTCTATTCTATTAATAACTAACTTACAATATTCCAATCAAGTGCATTGGACGAGTGTAACTCAAATACTTTATTACATTGTGTCATTTACTTAGTATTACTTGTGTAACAAGGAAATATTCATTATATCCCATATTTTGTGCAGATAAACAATTAATATACGTAACAACTTTTGCTTTGAGCGATAGAGAGAAATATTTTGTGATAAATTATTTTCTACCAGGGTGTTTTATTTTAGGTCTCCTTCATGGGAAAAGTAAACTTATGTAACATTCCCTTATCAAATCATGTCTAAGTTTATAATGACTTCTGAGATATGTGTAGTCCATTATTGTTTGTCATTCATTCTTCAATAGCTTACTCCATTCAGTTTCAAGATAGTAAATTATAATATTGGTAGGCATACAGTTATCTATTTTGAGGAACCTCTCGCGTCCATCACAATTCACACATTCATACTTTCATACTCACTTACTCACAGATTAAAATCATAGAAAAGAAAGGCCAGAGTTGCGGAGGCCACAATAATTCATTTCAGATATCATCTTGCAATTATCTGACACAGACACAAATAGACGTCACGTGTGATAGTACAATAAATCTAATAATTAGTCTGTTAAGTATCACACGACTCACTGTATCACCAGCCGGTGCATCTCAAACAATATCCACAATACCTTAAGCTAGCATATAAGGTGGTCAAACTTATTTGTGCCTAAAATTATATATAAATATATACAAGTGTACTACTGCCTCTGTATCTATCATTCAATACGCCATCATATCTCTGTGTTCTCTCCTGCTTTTATTACTGTTAGCATTATTTCAAACCTGATTGTGTGGCACTCCAAATAGATTGCCTTATATTCTATTATACATATTCTGCTTCGTTTAATTGTATATCTTCAGACTTTGTATTCATCTCATGCATATTGCGTTCCAAACTCGCCTGCATGTGAGCGATAGATTTCTTTGGTGCTATTTTCTTTCGGTTTGCTCGCATTTTATCCTGCATCTGCGCTGAGTGAGTATTCATTTGTGCTGAGTGAGTTTGCATTTGTGCTTGAATACCGGCAATTTGTTCAAATAACTGTTTTGCCCAATTGGGCGCACTTTCAGCAGCAGATCGGCTCTCTATTTCCGTGCGTATCCTGTGTCAAGTATTAGTCGAGAAATTATGTGTAACTCGCGTCTCTGTCGACACGGGAGTTTGCCATTCATTTACCACAATCACATTCACATCTTGTGAGGTCTCATTATCCGCCTCACAAAGATGTTCAGACGTTCGACACGATGCCATTGTCAATGAAATTGGCGAATCTTGAATAGGATTCAGTAGGGAGTCATTGTTAGCACTTAATGGAAAATTGCTTTCTGTACTGGATTCATGAGCTAAAGGATGATTTCCTAATCCTGTTCTTTCCCTGAACAATTGTTTGTTAAAACTAACTTCATCGTCAGATGTGGATGATTTAGCTGATTGATTAACCTGTTTTCTATTGTCAGACATTTTGGCTAAAATTTTAATTACGGCCTCAAGAAAAAATGACGAATTCTTCACAGTCATAAATTGTTCACAATAATAATAATTTCGAGTGGCTCATTGGCCTTGTGCAAGTCTTTCAATTGGACGCCACTTCGGCGACTTGCGTGTTCCTAGCCTACCCCAGTTATCCAACCGGAGAAAGGGGACCTACAATTATACCCAGAATCTAAATTTTTATCAAAAGGGAGAATTATATTCCAGAAACTATTAAATTTTCCCAAAAAAATGGGATTTTTCATAAAAAATTATCTCAAGACGACTGTCGTACATTCCGGGATACAATAACGGCTTACAAAGAATGCACTCACTAGCTACTGAAGCTATTGAAGCATGAAAGTTTTGGAAATTTTGTCTACTGTTACAAAGGGAGAGTACGTTGTAAGAAATTCAACAGAGAAGTGGAGGATGTTAATGTCTGCCATGCATTAACAGAGTGATAAAAAACTTTTTTACGTTACTGGCCGACGTCTTCTTTCCCCTTCATTCGATTAGTTTCCTTTTTTTTCGTTTATTTTTTATTTATTTTCATCCTCTTTATTTCGACAATTTAGGCATATTGCTCGTGCACGTAAACAAAAATCACATTCATTTGATTATTGTACAACAATTGGGCACCCGATTGGGCGCCATTTTATACTGATACGTAATGAGAATTAAACGAATATATATAAAATAAGATGATTATTATTTGCTATTATTCTAATTCACGTTAATAATACTCGGATTGAAAATGTTATTTGAAAGTGTTCACTAATTAACTTTAAAATACGCAAATCACAGACTTTTCTATTTCAGCGACTCTCAGGGCGTTTAGGTCCTGGCTAATCCAGACTAAAATGTTCTTTAGGAATTACTAAAAAGAATTCATACACAAGTCAGACTTCCACAGTAACCTAGATTCTTTACTGCACTGTAAGTAATGAAACTTATATAATGTTGTCTTGCTCCCACCACTTCAGATAAGTAAAGAAGACTATCTCTACTTTTATGCTTTGAAACAAAAGAAAGAAGCACTCTTTTTTGTTTCTAAGCTTATCTTTTAAGTTAATCATTTTATGAATTATCTTCTTTTTTTTTAATTGAAAGTAAATATATTGGAAATCAACCAGTTAATATGATTTTATTTCTTAAATTAAAGAAAAATCCATCTCCCCTACTCTCATTTTTATGCATATATACGTCCTGCCTCATGTATCATCACAAGGTCTAATCAACACATTTCTTACAGCAGAAACTCTTAAGACTATGTTCGCAGATATCGCCAATTACACGCAGACACCGCTTTGCACGCTCCAACACTGATCGATTCACTCTGTCATTGTTTATGGTTACGGGCTCTCATGTTCTCCACTCTTGTTGAAATCTCCTGGTAAACCACATTTTTTTGCATGTCACCAAACAAAAGTCCACGGAGTGAAGTCAAACGACCGCGATGGAAATGTCTGGGTAGTTTATTAGGTCGGTTTGCACTGGCAGCAAAGTCTGTTATTTACTCTCAAACCTCTTGACTACCAAAGAAAAAAATAATAATTCAAATGTTAGTAAACCTATTGGACCAAACTTTTTACCTCATGGTCCACATTTATTTATCAACTAGACTTAGTACCAGGCTTAGCCTGGATATGTATTTAATCTATTCGTGTGTTAGTCCTTCTTCTTCCCCCCCCCCCCTCTTATACTGTTAATCGCTTTCTATTATGCTCTCTGTCCATTTAATCTTTATCTGTAGCGAATTTTGGAGTACAGTTTCGTTTTCACGCACCTCAATCCTTATGACGTCATATCTCCTGAGCAATGTATCCTTCAATTAAAAAAAAAAAAAAAAAAGAAAAAAAAGAGTCAGATACACATAGTACAATAATTGAAATCTATCTGCGGAATGTTTTCCGTCTAGTTAGTGTATAGGTAAAATGTCTAGCGAATTGAAACATTAGTGTAGAAATAATGAACTGAAACGTCATGCCGGAGTTCTGCATGAACAGTAGAAAAGTAGTAAGCGATAAACTTCTGTTGTTTCATCGTTTTGTTTTCTAAGGGTTGAAATTATGTATGTCAAATTAGCTATAAGTTGTTAAGAGCTTTCATTCTCAAATAGTGGATGAATGAAGTCTCGTTAGTAAGGCATCAAATGATGTAATGCTCATTTGCGGATCTCTTTGTTTACATTGGTATAACCCATATCTATAAGTCTCAGCACATTCCATTGGTTTAGGATTGGTTAAATTTGTTAATCATTTTATCAAACCTCTAACACGTTACTCATTGTGTCACAGATCCCATCGGCGTGTGGTATGCACTCTCACGTCGCAGTTCGTGGGTAACAAAACACACGTTTGTTAAAAGTAAGCACTTTCAATACGAAAATTACGTACCGATAATTTGTTTTCTGTAATGATGTACTGCTCTTAATTTAAGCTATGCCGTAAAAAAAAATTTCCGATCGCCAGCACTTATTTTAGTTCAAATGTTTGTAAATCTATCGGACCAAACTGCGTGGTCATTAGCCCATAGCTTACAAACTACTTAAACTAAGGTAAACTAACCTAAAGACACACACACACACACACACACACACACACACATACACATGCCCCAGGGAGGAGTCGAACCTCCGACGGCGAGCAACCGCGTGCTCCGCAGCGAGGAGCCTTACACCGCTTGGCTACTCCACCGCGGCACTTATTTTAGTAAGTTGTGCACAAGGGAAATGCGAATTCAACACTAACTGCGGGCAAATGCAAAACCAGCGATACTGAATGGTGAGTAGGGGTATGGTCGTCATCTACTTTTGCCTTTATGCGGTAAAAAATCGATTGATCCAGGCACTGTTGCCGATTTCAGCGTAAATTAGTGCTGCCAAATTTCACGTAACTAAATTGATGTATTTTCGAGATTTTTTAAATTTTTTGTAGTTTGAACCTCAAGGGGGGTACTACAATCGGTGGGGTACCATAGACGATGAAATATGGTGTATATAGGCTATATATAATGTGAAATAAGATATAGCGTCAAGGAAACCTTTGAAATAAAGCAATGGAAATTCCAGGAAGGATTCAATAATATTTATGAGAATAATAGGTTGCTTACTCTCCACAGAGACGTCCGATGAGCCGCAGATAGGTACAAATAACAGACAACAGCATTACAGCTTTCGGCCTTTTAGGCCTTCGTCAGTTAGAGACACACACATACACACAAACAGCCACACTCACAGACAGGACCGCCGTCTCCGACCTCTGTGGCAGCGAAGGCCTAAAAGGCCGAAACTGTAATGTTGTTGTCTGTTATTTGTACCTATCTGCAGCTCATCGGACGTCTCTCTGGTGAATAAGCAACCTGTCCTTCTCATAAACCTTTGAAATAATAATTTCTTGTGGCTCAAAGGCCTGGTGGAAGTCTTTCGACTGGACGCCACTTCGGTGTCTTACAAATATTTAAAACTGTTTTCAGTTAATCCAGTGTTCTACGAAGAACCTACAGCTATATAGATTACTGAAGTGTTTAATCGTCGTTGTTGACCTTGCCACTGAGACATGGTCGCAGAGGATACCACGCCCCCGGGTACGGCTCCTCTAGGGAGGCGCTTGTCCACTGTTGGTCGAGCTGATCTATACGGGTTAACGGGAGTAACTTGGGCGTCCGATCTTTGACTGTCGTGAGTGCACTCGTGCTCCCCCGATAATCCGTTTGTAGTCTGGGGCAACGTCCCGATTTTCTGGAGGTTTTCCTTGGTTGTATGGCTGTGTTCACAGTGGCACCGACAGATCGTCGTCAGACGGCGTCGACCGAGTTCGACTGAAAACATCGACCGACGGCGTCGTCACACTGCATCCGATAGTTTGTTACTTGGTCAGCTTAAAGGAGGTTAGGTTAAGATCTATTATATGTCTGAAGTATATTAGATTTCAGCTCCCTGGGGTACAATGGATTCCACAGACATTTTTATGCTTAGAAATTAGTGCTACAAAGCGTCTTTTGTTATTAATAAAGACTTCGAATGCATACCAATGACCTACACCTGTCTGGAAAGAACAAAGGGCGAGAATTGTATACTGTCCTCTGTTATTGCTACTCCCAGACAATCTTGACGAATATGTGAGGTACTACATATTACATAATTGTGGTATTTCGTATTCGTGGTCTCATTGACAAGCAATATTACAGTTTTGCTGAATTTATTTGAAGTTGTCCAGATATACATCAATAATGAAAAACTACGCCAGTTAAGGAAGTTTATTACTTCTCACAACGAATTTCGAGGATATATTTGCATCTTATAGTGCATTTGTTTCCATAAGTACGGTACTTTATCGGCGTTTCAGTGTGCGATTATATGACACTCTTACACTGCAGTTTTCTCCTTTAGGTTACTGAAGTTCGGAAAATCTGACAGAATAAATATTGAGGTTCATATTTTATGCTAATGTTAGAAACCAAACTTTTTCTGTTTGCTTAAAAGGTATTGTGCTCTTCCATTACTCAGAATTTGCAACATAACAATCATGTTATGTTGTGATATTCAGTTTAATGCAGCAGACACAATACTTGCCAGTATCGACAGATGTACTATTCAGTACGTAAAAAAAGTTGCCAATATTTTATTATGTATGCTACGATATCTCTCATTACAGTAACCTCAAAAAGACTACATCTGTGCAAGAGCTGCATAAAATCACATATGGAAACGTCACGACGTATTTAAGTAAACAAATGCACTAAAAGCGAGAAAAATTCTCGTAATGCTTTGTGCAAAGCATAAAAATACATAATGAATGCAGTTTTTCAGTATTTAAATCCAAAAAGAACACAATTATAGGCCACCCAGAAACATCCGATTATGATGAACAAATTGAAGTTACGTTACATTGAACTTTAATGACTGTCATTCAATATATCTGTTAAAGACAAGTGTGAAATTAAGAATAATTTTGAACACATAAACCACTGAAAAGCGGAAGCACACGTAGGCTGCACCACATTTGCAGGTCACACCATAGAATAGACTCATCTCCTTGTTAAATAACGCCAGAACCAATAAGAATAATTTGTGGACAGCTAAACAGTGAAAAACAAAGTAAAAGAGCCACTACAATAACATTAAGATACGCCACAATCCCGGATTGAACTTATTTTTTGAGGTTATGATTTACACATAAAATTTGTGATTTAACGAACTTGGGGTTTCCAATAAACTGTAATATCAGACCATAGATTCCGAATTACATCCCGATTGTGATATTTATCGTCTTCTGGGTGCCACAATCTTTTTCTTTCTTTCACTGAGAATATCAGTTACTCATTGTCCATATCTAGCAAGTGAGAACGTCGGTCCATTTGACCGAAGAAAACAAATTGATTTGAATTTCACCGACTGTCGTCCGAAGTCTCTACATTCGGGCGAAGAGATCGGCTACAATGTGACCGTGCACATAGTGGAGTACTGACTTGAAACGATCGGCCGTTGTCCGCCGATGTCTGTCGTCGGTAAAACCCACCGATATCGTAGCCACTGTGACCACAGCCTAAGGCGTATGCCGGAACTGGTAAGCCCCTTCATCTAATTCCCAGTTGGGATCCTCCCTTACCCCACTATCAGCTTGTCCGATAATTGGCTGAACAGAACCGCGACTCTTTATGGGACGGGTCTCATTTATTGTTACAGTATCTTGACGAAAATGGTCGCATACCTCATTCGTGTTTATAATGAATTAGGAGAGTCCTTAAAAATGCATCTTTGTGAATGCAGTTTCAAATACAAGTGATGAAATAAAAAATATAATTTATCTACGAAGCTGCTGTATTCGTTGTCTTAGAGGCAGTGGAGCTACTCCACGAGTAATAACATCAGGAATAAATCACAAGTATTTCGCCTGTTAAGAAATTTTATCCGTCAGAATAGTACTATGTGCCTCTGTCATTGGTGCTGCAGACAACTGTAATAGAAGTCAAACTTTTGGATTCCTGAAACACGGTTTCCTCAGGAGCTTCGCTGGATAACACACACAAACAGAACATGTCCTTCGCTTCCTTTTATCTGTTGGCGACCAGGTGGAGTCGTAGGAAGAAACTACCGCTACTGGTTTCGCTGTATAAAGGGATCACGGGAATTCCAGCAGCTGCTTCTGAAAAGTGCTTTTTCCTGTTAAGCAGCGTCGGGAACCCAATAAGGCAAGTGAAGCGAAAAATTTACAGCAGCTCTGCGCTTGGGAATGTATGTGCAAAAGCAGTAAAGCCTAACGTCATTTAAAATTGATAGTGTCAACTCTAGGTAAACATTTGCGCGCTCCAATGACTTTGTTTAAGTGCCCATCGTGTGTAATATTATTATTATTATATTATATGATTAGATTGTAGAAAAAATAGGTGTCAGAGCTTTCTATATGTTTCTTTCTGCAATGATTCCACGGAGAATTTCCTTGGTCGTTATTAGTCATATTTATATACTGTACTGAAAACCCGTGTTACAATGTTTGTCCGCGATAAACTCCGAAACTCCTCAACTGATCTTAATGCAACTTTGCTCACTGAAAAGGAGACCACATGGGTATCGGGTTTTAGAATTTTTTGATATTTATGCTACGTGAAGTTCAGAATTCAAATAACAAACAGCCAAAGCCATTCAACGCAACTCTAAAAAAAATCTCGTGAAACTCTACTCGGAAGTTTTGCAAATACTTGTTAGCACTTGTAATTAAAACAGTTGTAGCTTCTGTCGGTGTAGCTCAGGTGGTAGCGTTCTGGCCTTATAACTACAGGGGCGGTGGTTCGAATTCAGCAGTGACAGTTTTTTTTTCGTTGTGTTCGAATATTCGCACAATTTTAATATCTAATGGTAATTTTTACGAATAGCAAGTAATTTGTTTAATCGTAATTTTCTATATTTTATAAAAGGTTGTCAAAAATGATGATTAAAACAAAGAGAAAACACAAGACATTGCAAATTCAATACTTGTGGCAATGCTGAAAAATAAAAATCCTTCATTTCTATGTGGTTTCACACATTCCAGGGTGATAAGCATCGGAGAAACATAGAAAACAATAATTCTCACATTGTACAAATGCTGCATTTTTACAGTCGCTATTTTTCTTTGATGTATCAACTGGAAAGCAAACTTCATTGACGTTCAAGAGGATTTCTCTTGTACCGCACAGTTTAGAAGCGAACCACTCATACATGATCATTTCACCGAAAATTGGAAATGACAGCTGGTGATGAATAATTTAAGTTTGATGAAATCTTCTGTATCACTAATTTCACGTCCTTGTTCGATCAGATAGGCACAGTTT
This sequence comes from Locusta migratoria, assembly GCA_026315105.1. NCBI lineage: Eukaryota > Metazoa > Arthropoda > Insecta > Orthoptera > Acrididae > Locusta > Locusta migratoria. Next base: position 196,702,660 of record CM048751.1, read on the forward strand.
TGCTGGCCCTTAATGAAATTTTTACTTGACGGTAGAAATACACAATGGGGTGCATATTGGCGCAAATAGTTGCACGGTCCAGGTAGGCAGATGCCTGTCGCTTCGAAAAACTTCATTGTACAACACGAGATCAGTTTGTCCACTCCAACAATCAATCAGTGAAAGTATTCGAATATAAAGAGAAAAATTATCTGTTATGGCGGAATTCGAACAACCGACCCTGTGGTTTTAAGGCCAGAACGCTACCACTTGAGCTACACCGAGAGAAGCTGCGCCTGTTTTAATTATTGCTCCTTACATGTAGTTGCAAAACTTCAAAGTAGATTTTGTCGGGAATTTTTGAAAAGTTAGTCGATTGGATTTGATTGATTGTTATTTGAGTTCTGAACTTCACGTACCTTAAATATAAAAACATTCTAAATTCTGACACCCATGTGGTTTTCTTGTGAGTGTGATTTGGTCCAACTTAAACGATAGGATACCTTTAATCTAGATTAATGACTAACATATTTCTATTAGAAATTAAGTCTTATGTAGAACTGGAAAAATGTAAAATAAATTTTAGAATCAAGATAACGTCCTAACACGAATATGATAATAATTTCGTATGGCTAGTTGACCTGGTGCATGTCTTTCGATTGGACGCCAAATCACACCTATCATTCCTCTAACCTACCTCATTTATCCGACCGGGAAAAGGGGACCTACAGTTTAACGTGTAGCTTCTGCCGGCTACTAACATACTTGAGTAGATTAGGTTAAAACTAAAAGTGAAAAATAAAATAAAGGAAAAATCCGTGATCCTGGAGAGTTTCTAACCCTTGACATATCGTTCGCCAGGTCATATTTTTATTATTTAATTACTTATAAAAAATAATAAGTGTCCAAATATGAAATTGTCGGTCTGAATTGTCTGAGACGACGAGGGGAGACTAGCACGGAAGTGCTCTGTCACCTATTGTTTATTATTGTAATGGAAAAAATGTTTGTTCAAATGTTTGTGAATCTATCGGACCAAACTGCGTGCCGCGGTGGAGTAGCCGAGCGGTCTAAGACGCCTCGCTAAGGAGCGCACGGTTGCTCGCCGTCGGAGGTTCGAGTCCTCCCTGGGGCATGGGTGTGTGTATTTGTCTTTAGGTTGGATTACTTTAGGTTAAGTAGTTTGTAAGCTACGGACTGATGACCAAGCAGTTTGGTGTGTTTGTAAATCTATCGAACCAAACTGCGTGGTCATCAGTCCGCAGCTTACAAACTACTTAAACCTATTGAAATGGACAGAACTCTAAAATCTGTTAAGGAAACTGCAAATGTGTCGGCAGCACTGGTATTTGCAGTTGAAATGTGGGGGAAACAGAAAAGGAAGTGTAGAAAAGACTGACTGATGGAACAATACATTTAAAGAACTTTACCTGATAATCAGCAAGAGCAAGACTGTTGGGATGGCCAGGATCAAAGTACCAGAAGGGACATGATAAGAAACATAGAGAAACAGCTGGTAACAGGGTACATATTGCCAACATGCTGGAGAAACGAAGACTGCAGTGGTATGGGTATGTAACGAGAATGGATACCACAAGAACAGCTAAGAATCACTTCAGAATGGACGTGGGAGGAAGAAGAAGACCAAGAGGAAGGCCAAGACGACGATGGATAGAGGCAGTAAAATCAGACGAAGAGAAGAACCGTTTTAACTCGGATGATGTCCAATACCAAATGCTATATCAAGATCGGAAGGTATGGAGATCGCTTGTTAGCAACACCCGGGAAACTGGAGATGGAAAATAACGGAAAAAAAGTTTTTATATATTGGTCCTTGGTTAGATCCTTTCTTTGCAGTCGTTCCATTGCGATCGTTCTAGGCTGTTATTTGCTTTCTTGGCTCAGTTTTTTCTTTTCATTATTATTACAGAGGGCATCGAGTACTTTTCTGCTCACCCAGACTTCACGCTGCAGACAGCACCAATTCTTGGATACTTAACCAAAGTTGAGAAAGTCATTGAATTTGCAATAAAAAACCTTTCTTTAAAGTTGGACCATATGCCATACACCAGTGGGTACACTGGTTCCCGTGAGATCACCGAAAAAGTACTGTCGGGCTTGGTTAGCACTTAGATGGGCAACCGTCGGTTTCTGTCGAGCGCTGTTGGCAAGCGAAGTGCACAGCCCTTGTAAGGCCAAATGAGGAGCTTCTTGCTTGAGAAGTAGTGGCTCTGGTCACGAAGACTGACGTAACGGCCGGGAGTGCGGGGCGCTGACCACGCCCCCGTCCATACCGCATCCGATGACGCCCTCGGGCTGAGGATGATACGGCGACCGGTCAGTACCCAATGGAACTCTCCAAGCCTGTCGGATGGAGTTTATATGACACATGCTGTACGAGATTTCGTTACTGTTAGTTGAGTAGTCTTGAAGTTCATAGCGTACAAACATCGTGACTCTGGATTTTTATTATGTGTATAAACAAATCCGGTATCAGGATATTCCGCCGCTATGAACTCCGAGACTACTGAAATTTTACCCAGTGTGTGTGATTTGGGTCACCTTAAAAGATAAGATAGCTTTAATCTCTATTAATAATCTCAACATTATATTTTTTGATGTTTTATCTAATTGGGTAAATAACCAATAATCGGAGTTGTTCTTCATCTTGGAGCCAGGGCTAACGACGAAGTTGTGGGTTGGAGAGTGAAGGGTCACTTGTTCAAAACTCGCTTTGATCACTTTTATTTTTTTTCAGTTTTAACCTACACTTCACCTCTCAAAGGTGAGAGGAGTCGCCTGAAACGACACGTGGTTCTTATCTCACGTTAATCTGTAGGCCTTCTTTTCCCAGTTGGATAACTAAGGTATGCTAGGGACTTGTTACATGTTGAAATTACGTAGTTACGTCCAATCAAAAGACTTGCACCAGGTTACTGAGACACATCGTAGGACGTTTCTTTGATGCTACAATTTACTTCACATTACATATTTTTCCCAAGTTTACATAAGATATAATAGAGCTTTTTAAATTGTTTCGTATATTTCTCTGTACACTTTAATGGTTTAGAAAAAAATTGGACATATACCAAAAGGTACAACTGAAAAATAGAAAAAAAAAATTAAATTCGTTTTTTTGTAACAGGGCATCGTCACTTTGGATAAGATTCGTGTTTTATGCGCTGTCGTACCGTTCATCTGACGTCGATAAAATTTTGAACAATTGAGCTTCAAAGCAAGGAGAACGGCGCTGTCTGCGTATTAATTCGAACGGTGTTTGGCGGAGGGTACTTTACAACGTACTTCGACACCAATCTACAGCTTTCTTCGTACCTTGATGAAATTTCGCACGCTTGTCCTTCATAACAAGAGAAACTGTGGTGTCGCACAACTACAAAGTGCGCGCCACCTACTTTCGCCGCGCGCCGCCATGCACGCACGGCGCGGCGTTCTTACGACGACAGCCACGAGCGCCCCCTGCTGCAACTCCGCTCTTGGCTACCACTGAACGACATCGTTCACTTGGGAATGAGATAGGAACCAGTTAACACTTCGTATTCAGATAGGCACCAGTGAAGACTTGGCTATCGGACAGGCACTAGGCAGGCCTCTAGCTCAACTATGTATCAGCATTCTGCCGTATTGAACTATGTAAAAGTTAAGTATTGTATAAATTCTGTGCAATATATATCTCGTTCTACATCTACATCTACATCTACATAGATACTCTGCAAATCACATTTAAGTGCCTGGCAGAGGGTTCATTAACCACCTTCATAACTTTTCTCTACCGTTCCATTCTCTAATAGCGCGCGGGAAGAAAGAACACCTAAATCGTTCCGTTTTCGATCTGATTTCTCTTATTTTATTGGGATGGTCATGTCTCCCTAAGTAGGTGGGTGCTAGCAAAGTATTTTCACATTCAGAACTAAAAGTCGGTGATTGAAACTTCGCAAACAGATCACGCCGCAATGAATAACGTCTTTCTTTTAATGATTTCCACCCCAATTCGTGCAACATTTCCATGACGCTTTCCCCCCCCGTAACGTGATAAAACAAAACGAGCTGCCCTTCTCTGAACCTTCTCAATATCTTCCGTCAGTCCCACCTGGTGAGGGTCCCACAAGGGGCAACAGTACTCCAAGAGAGGACGCACAAGTGTGATGTAGGCAGTCTCTTTGGTGGAGCTGGTGCATCGTCTAAGCGTTCTGCCAATGAAACGTAACCTTTGGTTCGCCTTCCCCACAATATTTTCTATGTGTTCTCTCCAGTCAAAGTTGTTCGTAATTGTAACTCCTAGGTATTTGGTAGAATTTACGACCTTAAGGTTTGACTGATTTATCGCGTAATTGAAGTTCAGCGGATTTCTTTTAGTGGTCATGTGTATTACTTCACACTTTTCTTTATTTAGTGTCAATTGCCAATTTTCGCACCAAGTAGAAATTTTGTCTAAATCGCTTTGCAGTTGCTTTTGATCCTCTGTTGACTTCACTAACCGATAAACGACAGCATCATCCGCGAACAGTCTAAGGGAGCTATTCAGATTATCTCCTAAATCGTTTATAAACACGAGGAAGAGTAGGGGACCAATAACGCTTACCTGTGGAACGCCAGATATCACTTCTGTTTTACTCGATGACTTACTGTCAATTACAACGAACTGTGTCCTTTCTGATAGGAAATCGTGAATCCAATCGCACAATTGGGGAGATATTCCTAATTTACTCTAGTGTTTCTAGTTCCTGCTGTCCCACTTCGTACCTGCACAAGCGTGCGTCCTTTATTCCTGTGTCGGTCTGTCTACTCGGCCACCGACACCTACGACGGAAACGAGACACAAAAGCGGCGACGAGGCTGGGACACAAAAGAAACATCTCTAGGTTAGATAAAATGTCGTACCACATATGGTGCAGAGTATCATAACTCCAGGTTCTGACTTATTCATCTCGCAACGTAACGCTGTTAACACTTAATTCTTTAACGAAACAACTTCAAAATGCTTGTAATTCTATCGGACCAAACTGCGTGGTCATCAGTCCGTAGCTTACAAACTACTTAAACCTAGGTAAACTAACCTAAGGACAAACACACACACCCATGCCCCAGGAAGGACTCCAACCTCCACGGCGAGCAACCGCGCGCTCCGCAGCGAGACGCTTTAGACCGCTCGGCTACTCCACCGCGGCATGAAACAACTCATATTTGACGGGATAATATGTGTGACCAGTGCATCACCTAAGTTTTTTCACTTCTCGATGATGTCTGTAGGGTGTCTGTACCCCAGAGCCTACAAAAAGTAGCAAATAAGTAATTGCAACAAGGGTGAAGTAAAATCTAGTAGGACTGTCATTTTGTATGAACCAGATCAACTGCAATAGAAACCCAGTGTTTCTTCTAAAATAGCCGCATTCCAAGAGTTGTTTGGGTTCAGAAACATAAGCACTGTGCAAATCACATTGAAGTGCACTGCAGAGGGTGCATTGAACCGCTTTTACAATATTTCTCTACCGTTCCATTCCCTAATAGCGCGCGGGAACAGGGCACACCTTTTCGATGTATTTTCTCTTATTTTATTACAATATTTTTCTTTATTGTATTTTATTACCCGGAGGAGCAGGCTGGTAGCAGCTTTGTACACTATTGTTTAGGAAGGAGCATTTTTAAATTTGACTACTAGCAAATTTGTTGAAACGGGAGAAAATAAATGCTGAACTTAATTTACAAAACCGGAAATAAAGTCGGCGATTAAAAAAATGACATGCAGGTTTTAAAACACACACAGTCAGTATTAAAAATTGCCACGGTAGATAAAACAAAAATAACAGAATGTTCACAGTTAGCGGCGACAAGTAGGGAGAGACGATTAAAAACATGGCAAGACGCTGATCTACATCTACACATATACTCTGCAGTCCACCGTAAAGTGCGTGGCGGAGGTTAAACTGCACAACTACTAGGCATTTCGTTTCCTATTCCACTCTCAGATAGAACGAGAAAAAACCGAATATTTATACGCCCTAATTTCTCTTATCTTGTCTTTGTGATCTTTAGAGGGAGGGGGAAAGGAATGAGGTCCTATTTACTACCATGATCATGTCTCCCTATGTAGGTGGGTGATAACAAAATCTGTTCGTGTTCGGAAGAGCAAGTTGCTGAAAGAAATTTCCCAAATCTTGCTACAACGAATAACGACTTTCAATTAATGATTTCCAACCCAGCTCATGCGTTATACCCGTAATACTCTCTCCCCTATATCACTACAATACAAAACGAGCTGCCCTTCTTTGAACTCATCAGTCACACTTGGTGGGGATCATGGTTTCTTCTAACTGTTCTGCCGATGGAACATAGCCTTTAGTTCGCCTTCGCTACAATATTTTCTATGTGTTATTTTTGTTCATAATTGTTATTCCTAGGTCTTTAGTTGAATCTATGGCCTATAGATTTGACTGATTTATCGTGTAAATGAGGTTTAACAGGTTTCTTTAGTTTTCATATGTATCTCTTCACGCTTATCATTATTTAGAATCAATTGACAACTTTTACACTTTTGCACAGCATTATCTGCGAACAGTGTAAGAGAGCTGCTCAGATTGTCTCCTATATATATATATATATATATATATATATATATATATATATATATATATATATATAAAGCAGAGTGTCAGTGTGTTAGTGTGTATGTATTGCATACAAAGCTACAATTTTGTTCCATTCTTTAAATTTTGGACATGTAAGCTTCGATCTGTGAGGATGGTCGCCCTAAGTGTAAGGATCGCGCACAACACACACCTCAGGAGATATGATGTCATAAACAATGAGATGCAAGAAAAATTCCTGCAGCACGCGACAATGTTGCACATTTCCTCCTAAACTACTGGGCCGATTTCAACCAAATTTGGTACACATCTTTCTTACCGTGAGGTACGAATTCTATAATAGTAAGAACCACATACTGCACATGGCTCAGGAGATATAACGTCATAAAAATAGGAGTTGTAAGAAACATAATGCGGCGAGACGTCAGTCATACACTACATGAGAACGATTTTACTTAGCGTCTTGCAACAAACTTTAAACATAATTTCAAACTCTTATTGAAAATTTTCTGGCTGAGAAATATAGGAAAATTATGAAAGGAAATATTTTCTCGCTTACTACATTACGATGTTGATGGACTGAAACTATGGCATTTGGTATGACAATTTATAATTTCTACACTACAAATTGTAGTCGCAGGAAGATTTACAGAAGTATACACACATACACGCTATCCTCCGTAAGTTTGGAAACACCTAGGAATTATACACAATGCAAATGAAATACAGTATAAAAATACATTTTGTTGTTTTCCACATGTTTATTAAGCTCAAATAATACACAGGAAGAAGCAACAGTTAAATTTTCGATTTCTCAAAATAGCCACCCTTTGCTTTCATCACTGCCTTGCACACTCTCGGCATGCGCTGCGTCGTTTTGCCAAGGTTTCAGTTGGAATTAATCTCCAGTCTATCTGCAGGAACTCCCACAATTGTGAACCACTCTAGATTTTCCGTTTTCGGATCCTCCTGTCCAATTCATCACATAGCAGCTCGATTGGGTTACAATCAGGGGATTGGGGCGACCGTTCCATGATTTTTACGAACCTCTAGAGACTTCACATAGTTCTGACACGTATGTTTCGGGTCGTTGTCCTGTTGCAAGACAAACCCTGTCTCAGAGGCAAACCAGATGTCTTAGCATGGCGCTGGAGAATGGCAGGATTATCCTTTTCGTTCATATTCCCAATCTATTTTCACCAAATCTCCGCCTTTATTCCCGCCAAAGAATGCCCATACCATCGTAGAACCCCCCGCCCCCCATGCTTTACAGTTGGAATTACGCACTGAGGATTCAAGCGTTCAAATTGGCGGCATTTACTTTCAAATATTTCGAACTTGGATTCATTAGTGAAAAAGACTCTTTCCCAATGCCCCGCTGTCCAAGTTTGGTGTGACTTAGCCCAGTGAAGCATTTTCTTCTTGTTAACAGGGCGCAACAGTGGTCTCCTTGTTGCTGCATAACTTCGGAGGTTGTTGTCTGCCAGGCGTCGTCTCACTGTTGACTCACTCACCGGCGTATCCCTCGTTGCGTTTAGTTCAGCAGTAAATTCACGGACAGTTTTTATTCTGTTACGTTTACTGGTCACTGCCAAACATTTTTCCTGGCGTTCTGATATTTTTCCTAGGTGCTCCTGAGCGAGGAGGTTCTTCATAGGAACCTGTTTCTCAATGCCGATGTATGGTAAGGTATATACAAAGAGCAAGTAGCCCATTCCGGCCACTGGCGAGCAGAAAACTTCCAGACGCCCTTGCGTGCTTTGACGTCACGGAGAGGACGCAGCAGTTTTGTGCATTGAGCGCGGCACGGATCGCGGTGTACATCAAAGAAAAGTAATTTGTTTCGATGCACTCATGAGCAAGGGTCACTGGAATCATGCCGTGGCACAGTACACTAATACTGCTCGAACGACGACGAACATTATTTATCACGTTCTTCCCAAGGTGAGCACCTGCAACGTGAGTGGCTTGTTCGATGCAAAAGCAAGGACAAAGTGAATGTGAAAAATTCACGTGTGTGTTCTGCACATTTTAGGCTTGAGGATTATGAACGGGATCTGAGAAATGAGCTTCTAGGGTTACCTTCAAGAAAGAAGTGATTACCAACAGCAATCCCTTCCATAAACATTCCGAACTGGAATGGAGAAGAAATTGTAGAATGTTGGTATGCAAACGAAAGGGTAAAAAGTCTGCACATACGTAACACTTAAAATAACCGAAACTCAAGAAATTACCGCGATAGAAATGAATTCACATAAATGCAAGATCTTTTGATGCTTTACTGTATTGCTCAACGACAGTGAGTCGCCATATTGTATAGGCGGTTAAATTTTAGTTCCTATCCCGGTAGAAAATCTTTGCCATGATCTAATATTCAAATCTGAATCACTTAAAATGAATTGATTAGTGTTGCATACAGACCATGAAGCAAATTAATAATGCCGTTCCTCTACGGTTGACATGTTCTTGTATATGCCCTTGTCCGCTCAGTAACAGTAACTGCCCTCGTAAAACGAATATTTCATGACAAAACCTTTAAGTAGTCACGCGATTGCCGGCATTTAGCATCCGTTGCCAAGGATTAGGCATCTCAATCAACAAGCAAAATTAGAAGCAGTGAAGAAAACAGGAAGCAGCTATGGACTGCATCGTTGTCTGGAAATGGCAGTAGACACAGACTAGATTAACATTTGCTTCTTCATCAAACGAGTGAGCTATTTTTCATCCTAATGCAGAACCGTAGAAGAATGCATAACTAGGGGAAAGATAGATACCGCCTACAGGAAAATAAAAGAGATATTTGGAAACAAGAAAAGCAGTTGTATGAATATCAAGAACTCAGACGGAAAACCTGCACTAAGCAAAGAGGGGAATGAAGAACTGTGGAAAGAATATATAGAGGGCCTATGCAAAGGAAATAAACTTGAAGGCAGTATTCTAGAAATGGAAGACGAAGTGAAGAAAGATGAGATAGAAGATATGATACTGCGAGAAGAATTTGACAGAGCGCAGAAGGACTTGAGTCGAAACAAGACCCCTGGAGTAGATGATATTCCGTCTGAACTGCTGATACCGTTAGGAGAACCAGTCATGGTATCACATGGTATGCAAGATGTATGAGACAGGGGAAATACCCTCCGACATCAAGAAGAATATCATAATTCCAATTCCAAATAAAGCAAGTGCAGACAAGTGTGAAAATTACAGAACTATCAGTTTAATAAGTCATCGATGAAAAATACTAACACAAATTATTTACAGACGAATGGAGAAACTTGTGGAATCCGACCTCGGGGAAGATCATTTGGATTTAGGAGAAATGTAGGAACCAGAGGCGTGCAGCGGGCCTGCGCTACCCGCCCGGGCTCGTAGCCGCGCCTCCCGGGCGGGCCTGGCCACGCGCTGCCCGGCCTGCCGGCACGAGTCCCACCGGACGGCGGCGGGCAGCGCGGGTACCCGAACTACCCGCCGAGAGCCAGTCCGCCCGGCCGCCCGTGCCGCTCTGCTGCTAGCCGGGGCACGCGCCCGCCAGCCGCTGCGCTCTTAGCGGACAATACACTGTTCCGATTTTCACACTCTAAAAACTGTTCACGTCACAAACGACCATCCTACATCGGCTTATTAACTTAGTTTTTCCTTACAAGCTTTACTTTCCTTGGAAAAAATAACATGTCTGCGTTTCATTCCGCGTGAGATTTTAGTTTCATAATGCTTTTCACTCGATTCCGAAGAAACTATAGGGATAAAAAAACTGATTTTTGGACATCTAATAGTACAGCAACTTAGCTTTCTAACAAATCATTAAACTTTTCATTTACAAATCATGTATTGAAAAAGTTATTACTGGGCCGATGCATTTTAGAATACACATTAACGCGAGTGCAATAGAGCTGTCTCAAATCATGAGTAATTGCGAGTTAATGAGCAGCATCAGTGCTGCGATAGCATGTACACGCATTCAGCGCGGGTTCGAACAGCGTTTCTGTGGACATTTCGCTAAATTGCTTGATGTTTCCTTGCTGCTAAGAAAAAATAAGTAGATAAATAAAAATAAACATCGTTAAGTTGCAATCGAGGGCATTAGAAAGGATTAACTGGTAGAATGTTAGTAGGTACAGCTTACGCTTAACCACTCCAAGGGAAGTACACTAATTACTGTTTCTCGATACAGGCGTGTGGACCATTGTTGTTGTTTTATTTTATTTTTCCCCCCTTTTCCCTTTGGCTGGGGGGTAGCTGAAACCCCGAGGGAGTCACCTATTCGAGATGTGACATTCAAGGTCGCAGTTATCAGTTTTGTATCGCTGGACAGTCTTTCATGTATCTTGAAACACTTGAGATTTTTCCTCACTGACTAAATTGTCAGTGTACTATCAGCTGCGAGGGGAAAAAATAGACGTGCGCAGTAATGCACCTGGTAAAAGCAGAACGTCCAATTTTGTGGTGCAGAAGCAAAACGGTAGCCGAATCGACTCGCGCCGGAAATATTAAGCACGTTGAAAGTCGTTGGCTTCGCGTTAGCCGGCTCCAGCAAATTTGTAGGTAATTTTATACTTTGCTCAGTACTTACTTAGACGGTGTTTCACTTTCACTTCATATTAAACTAAGTTATGGCTCTAACATAGATTATTCCTTAAATCGCTTCAGTTCCTTGTTCCTAGTAAACCTACGTATTTCATGTATGTGGCAAAAAATTATATGCCCTACGCTGATGTGATATTTAATTTTGTTCAAAGTTGTCCAACTAATTATCTAGCTAAAATTCTGACAAGGTAAACAGGAAATCTTTAAAAATCCAGTAGTTTGCAAACACGGTATTCGTCTGGTATTCTTTTTACGTTCCTAGAAACTGTTGAAGGATGAGGAAGAACGTCTTTGGCACTTGCATTGGAGTACTGTGCTCCTATCTCCATCAGAGTCTGTGCGAGATCTGGAAATCCTTCTCCCGCAACTGTGCTGAAGGGCCGCAACTCTATTGCACACATTCTTACACATTTCTCCAGCACAAAAGATTTTGCTGACTCTGGAATATTGCTACAAACGTTCAAATCAGTATTCAGATAAGCTTTGCAGCTATTCAGGTGCCGTAACAGCGTAGTGGTACTGCCATCTCGTAACGACAATAATTTACGGCAGCCATTACACTCTGCAAATCCCACAGGATTATTATCATTACCTACAATCATCATAAAACGCTCCCATACAATGCTGTCTCCAGATCTCTGTAAACGCTTGTAGATTCTCTCTGCCAGTTTCCTGGAAACGTCGTTTTTTTCTTCCTCAGATCGTCTACTCCTACGTTGTTACGATCTGTCCTGTTCGCTATTTACTTCAGACATAACGATAGATAACTTATAAATTGCTATGTAGGTAACACAAAAGGTGCGTGAAGCCTACGCTTTGATTATTACAACGCCTTGCTCAGAACTGTCTGCATTCCCCCGCTCGCAGCGCCGCCTGTAGCGCTGTTGCACGGGCCCGGCGGGTACCCGCTCGCCCGGCGAGTGTCGGGACTCGACGGCGCATCGCAGCTCGCTCGCTGTGTACAGCGGTACACTGCGGCCCGACTACCCGCGGTGCGGGCAGCAGAGCGCAGCGGCCGGACGCAGGCGAGCTCGGGCGGGTAAATGTGGCGCGCTGCACGGCTCTGGTAGGAACACGGGAGGCAATACTCACATTACGACTTATCTTAGGCTAAGGAAAGGGAAACCTACGTTTTAGCGTTTGTCAATTTGGCGAAAGCGTTTGACAATGTCGACTGGAATACACCCTTCCAAATTCTGAAGCTAGCAGGGGTAAAGTATAGGGAGCGAAGAGTTATATTCAACCTGTACAAAAACCAGACAGCGGTTTTTAGAGTCGAAGGGCAAGAAAGGGACCCAGAGGTTGGGAAGGGAGAAAGACAGTGTTGTGGCCTTCCCCCAATGTTGTTCAATCTGTACACTGAACAGGCAGTAAAGGAATAGATGGTGAAATTTGGAGAGGGCATTAAAGTGCAGGGAGAAGAAATAAAAACATTGTGGTTTGCCGATGACATAGTAATTCTGTCAGAGACTGCAAAAGATCTGGAGGAACAATTGAATAGAATGGACAGTGTCTTGAAAGGAAGATGTAAGATGAACATTAACAAGAGTAAAACAAAGGTAATGGAATGCAATGTCAGAAAATCAGGCGATGCTCAAGGTATTAGATTAGGTAATGAGACAATAAAAATAGATGAATTTTGTTATTTGGGTAACAAGATAACTTCTGATGTCTGTAGTAAAGAAGATATAAAATGCAGAATGACTATGGGAAGAAAAGCGTTTGTGAAGAAGCGAAATTTGCTGACATCCAATATTAATTTAAATGTTAGGAAGTCCTTTCTGAAAGCATTTGACTGGAGTGTAGCATTGTGTGGGAGTGAAACGTGGACGATAAGGAGTTCAGATAAAAATATGATAGAAGCTTTTGAAATGTGGTGCTACAGACGAATGATGAAAAATAGATGGGTAGATCACGTAACTAATGAGGAGATGCTTAACCGAATCGGGAAGAAAAGGAGTTTCTGGCATATCCTGACCAAGAGAAGGGATAGATTGGTTGGACACATTCTGAGACATCAAGGAATTGTCAACTTAGCATGAGAAGGAAGTGTGTGGGGTAAAAATCGTAGAAGGAGACCGAGGGACGAATATAGTAAGCAGATTCAAAAGGATGTAGGTTGCCGAACGTATTCTCAGAAAGAAACTTGCACTGGACAGGGTAGCGTGGAGAGCTGCATATAATATGTAATTCATTTAATCATAGTGTGTACAAAATCTGTGATGGCACTTGTTTTGACTTGTACAAATGTGTATCGAACGTAACCGAAAGTAAAATGAACGAGTAACACGCCACAGAGTCAGTGGTGCGGCGCATTTGCCGTATACGCACTCGGCTGCGCTGCGCTAGGGTCTTTGTTGTGACGTCAGGGCGCTCCAGCCAATAGCAAGCGATTTCGCCGGAGTGCGCCCCCGTCACCCATAGGTATATGGCTTTGATAACTCCGCTAATGGAAATCTTCAGTTTCTTTGCTATTTGTCGGACACTGTTGTCCTCTTGGTGAAAAGTGATTCATGAGGAATCTGGCACTTTGGAGGCATTTTCAATTACTTTCGCGGCGTATTATACCTTTACGCAAACGCAACTACAAGTGAACAGAACTGTAAACTACGTACCTCTACATAGCCATACAATATACTCGCGCCACCTAGCGTGTTTAGTAGAACTGCTTGAACAAGCAAAGTCGGTTTACTTAAAACGGAGCAATACTAGTATGTTCAAATATATAGGGAAAAGGGTTGTGCCTTGGGACATTTTTTTACATTTTAATTTTTTCGTACTTTGATTTTTTTACAAGAAATTTGAAAATTTACCCCATCACAGGCATTAATTTTAGGTAATGTTGAACGAACAGCAGTTTACGCTATCTCCAATATTTATACAATTACTCACCAATAAAAACTTTTGCGACACTTGTCTCAAGGTACAATCTATGGTTTCACCTTGGGACAGTGGTGGTTTTACCTTGGAACACGGTGATGTATTCCCATTTCTTAGTTTTATGAACGAAAATATCGTACTGGAATTAGGTAGTAAGAGTTTGTTAGTCCAAATACAAAAGTTATTTTACCTTAAAACAAGAGATTGTGGGAATAAAATATTAAATGAATGAAATCCACAACACACCACTGGAGCTGGTATTTCTTTCACTATATTACTGCGATTAACAATGATGATGATCTCAACATTAGGGAATACAAAATGGTCCTTTGCTTCCTTAAGAATTTCACAGTTACATCTTCTTCTGTGCTTTCTAAAACTCTTCCTGCATAGTAAATACGAGATCTGTCAATGATGTCAAATTTTACCAAGACCCAACTACGTTGAGAACAAGAAAGTGTTACTTTTCTAGATGGAAAGAAGGATGAGAAATCCTCTTCTTCAGATGACAAAACAAATATGCTACCTCCAGAGCTACTGTCAAGCTCGGGAATTTCTTCATCAAAAGAAGTGGAAGATAAAAAGTCCTTTGTCCGTTTAGTGGCTTCCTTGTTGGGGAAGGACTTCTTTTTCTTGTTTTCTTTTTATTTTTCCTCTTCAATTCTTTGTTTTTCTGGTGTATCAGTGACAATTATACACCTTCCAGGTGTCCCAAGGTGCAACCAGAGAAGTGTCCCATGGTAAAACCAAATACACAATAACAGAAAACAGTATCCTAACCTATGTACACATTTATATCTTTATAACTTATGGTATCAATAGCTTACATAAACAATGCTCTACAACACTGTATTTAAGAAACATCAATAATGATGCTTAGCTTTAGTTTATATCTTGTAAGGGTAGTGGCTAAATTTTACTTTCAAACACGAAAACTTGTAAAACTCCTCCTTAGATCTCAAACATCATCCAAATACAACGTGGCCTCCTATTCCCTCTGAATTCTTAGTTTCCACTAGAGTGCAATGCCTTTCTTAAAAAGTGCCCCTATGTAAAATCGTCTCAAGGTACAACGTTTTCCCCTATTTATATGTTCAATAATACTTACAATACTGTAAGTTACATTATTAACCGTTATTTGAGCTTGCTGTTCCGTATTCTAACCAATAATTCACATTGATCACTTACATTTTGCTCCGTTGTAATGCGCAGCATGGTGTTTCCAAATTTGCGGAGGGCAGTGTAGCTGAATGTATCTTCGAAATTGTATCTCAGTACTACACGTATTTCATGAGATATGAACACATAACCAGAAACGTTCAATGAAAAGCGCCCCGTCAAGCACAAAGTTTTAATGTATTACTTATTTACTACTAATTGTATTCGCAACAGATTTTACAGACACAAAGTACTTATACAAATGAATTTCTACCTGAAAAAATATACAATTGTACAACATATAATTCAATAAATATGAGATCCTACGTATTTTATGTCATTTGTATTTAGATTGCTTTTTTTCTTTGTTTGGATACCGCACTCATAATGTTCTACATTATGTAAGAGAGCCTGGTTTCTTAAATATTCTCCGATAAAAATAACATGTTTTTAGAAAAAAGGAGATAGACAGAGAGAGAAGGGATAGGAAAAGTACTAACTCAAGGCAGGAATTAAATAAAAAATACCCAGGCAATGCCGGGTTTTCAGCTAATTATACACGGTGAATCACCTAACACTTGTACCGCAAATATTGCGGAAACGGAAAGTGCGATTGATCTGCGGTTTTCACAGAATGGATTGGTAATCAGGGACTCGTATTCTTAGCCAACAAACAGGTTGTAATATTACTTAGAAAGTGCAATTTTATGCAAACATACAGTTTTGAATTGAACAATTGTTATTTCTACCGATCACTGGAATTTTTGACACCAGCTGTGTACAAAGAATTTTGAATGACTTTTTTATCACATTTAGTTTGTTACTTGGGCAGTAAAATAACAAATGATGGTGCAGTACAGAGGATATAAAATGCAGAATGGCAATGGGTAGAAAAGCGTTTTTGAAAAAGAGAAATTTGTTAACATCGAATATTGATTTAAGCCTAAGGAAGTCCTTTCTGAAGGCATTTGTATGGAGTGTTGCCTTGTATGGGAGTGAGACATGGACGATAAACAGTGCGGACAGGAAGAGGATTGAGGCTTTCGAAATATGGTGCTACAGAAGAATGCTGAAGATTAGGTGGGTGGATCGCGTAACTAATGAGGAGGTACTGAACAAAATTGGGGAGAAAAGAAATTTCTGGCATACCTTGACTAAAAGAAGGGATAGATTGGTGGGACACATTCTTAGACATCAAGGAATTGTGAATTTAGCATTAGTGGGAAGTGTATGGGGTAAAAATCGCAGAGGAAGACCAAGAGATGGATACAGTAAGCAGATTCAGACAGATGTAGGTTGCCGTTCTTATGTGGAGATGAAGAGGCTTGCTCAGGATAGGGTATTGTGGAGAGCTGCATAAAACCAGTCTCCGGACTGAAGACCACAACAACAACAACTAGTTTGGCAGCAACAACCGTTCAAATTTTCGGGGGCGGAGGCTGCGATAGCGTAGCTGACTGGCCGAGTTGCTAGACCATGGGGCATGGCCTACTGTCTAATGACCACCAGCCAGTCAGCTACGCTGTCGTAGTCTCCGCCCCCGAAAATTTGAACGGTTGTAGCTGCCAAACTAAACGCGATAAAAATGTCATTCAAAGGTCTTTGTACACAGCTGGTGTCATGATAGAAACGTCCATTGTTCCATTTGAAAATTTGTATGTTTGCATAAAAATACACTTTCTAGGTATTTTTACAATCTGTTCATTGGCTAACATTACGAGTCCTTGACTACCAATCCGTTCTTTGAAAACCGCACATCACTCGCACTTTTCGTTTCCGCAATATTTGCAGTACAAGTGCTAGGTGATTCTCACTGTATATAAAGCAAAGTGTCCGTATGTATGTGTGTACGTACTGCATACATATCTACAGTTTTGTTCCAGTCTTTATGGAATTTTGGACACGTAAGCTTCAATTCATGAGTACGGTTGTCATAAGTGAAAGGATACATTACAACACATAGTTCACGAAATATAACATCATAAACAATGAGATGCGAGAAACACTGCTGCATTAAGGAACAATGCTGCTCATTTTCTCCTAAATTACTGGACCCATTTCAACCAAATTTGGTTCACATATTTCTTACGTAAAACAACAATTGCTGTTCGGGTAACAGCACATACGACACATGGTTAAGGAGATATAACGTCATAAACAGTAGAAGTTGGAAGAAACTACCACATATTGAGACGAGACTTTATAAATACACTATATGACAATGAGATTACTTAGCGACTTGCAACAAACTTTAAAAACAATTACATAATTTTATGAAACTTTTTCTCGCTGACAACCATATCAAAATAATGAAAGGAAAAAAGTTTCTCGCTTACTACTTCTGGGCTGTTCATGGTGCAAAACTTTGGCATTCGGTGTGACGTTGCAGTTTATAATTTCTACACTACAAATTATAGTCGCAGGAAATTTAACAGATAGTATACACACATACAGACGAATCTCAAATGTTCAAATGTTTGTTAAGCTTATGAGACTTAATTACGGGGTCATCAGTCCCTAAACTTACAAACTACTTATGAACTTCTTACGAACTAGGACGGCACAAATATCTATGCCCGAGGGGGGATTCGAACCCCCGACCGTAGTGGCTGTGCTGACCGTGACTGGAGCGCCTTAGTCACCTCGGCCACCGCGGCCGGCCAGACGAATCTAATTTAGAAACTGTATCACCGTACGACACTTAGTTCGTGAGATATAACGACAATAACAGTAAAGTTCATGGAAAACTGCCCCATCACGCATCAGGTTTTAATCTATTACTTCTTTACAATTTATCTGCTCACAACGGATTTTACCGACGTACAGCACTTACACAAATGAATACATAACTGCAAAATTATACAATTGTACAACATATAATTCATTGAATATGAGATCATACATACCGCGATGGGTAAAAACCTGTAACGTCATGCAATAAGTATTCCTGCCAGCTTAAGGAAATTCCTGGAAATCTGACAGTAGTGTTGACAACTTTGAGCTCTGAACCGCACACGCATGCAGGCCATAGTAGTAGACTTCTATAGAGTTATAAGGAAAGGAAGAGAATGAAACAGAGCACAGCCAATGAATACCCATTATTTCCGTCAGATCTGGCTTTTAACTTCAAGAGACTGCAGTTTCCAGTGAGACTCGCATTTTATATTACGATTAATGAACCACAGGGCAATCTATTCACATGGGCTACTTTCTTTCACTTGCTCAGGGGTTGTCTCACCAAATAAATTATTCATATTAGATCCTGGATCAGTAACAAGAAATATTGTTTATAGTAAAGTTGTGAATTAAATGAATGTGTGAATCTTACATATCTTCTGTATGTTGATTGCACTTACAATTTCTTACAATTCTAAGTTCTAGCAACAAATGGCATGTTACAAGAGTAATACGATTTACCCATATCCTTATTATACACTTCAAACACTTGAAATGTCCGATAAGCAATCACATCTCTATTATTAAAACTCTCAAGTCCACCTTGCGCCTTTAAAGTATCACCGTTACCACGAACAATTGCAGCTGTAATCCAAACCTTTAAACCTAGCGCGCGTATGACCTTCAACGGGACTTAGAATCTGCGCAGCGCGGCGCACACAAGTCTTATCCCGTACGCGTGCTAAAGACGTTCTAGTAGCACGCGTAAGCGCGGCGGGTAGCCTCGCCGCGGCTAAGTCCGTTATCGCTGACGTCACATCGGCGCGGGTTGCATACCGCGCAGGGGCCCATGATTACGCGGCACTGACGCAATCCGCTTATCAAAGATAGGATATGGGTAAATCGTATTACTCTTGTAACATGCCATTTGTTGTTAGAACTCGTAATCATCGTAGAGTTAACGAACAGGAAGGCGTCGCTATTTGGATTAAAGGAATGTTGAATTGTAGTAAGATTAGAGTTATTGGAGATGTGTTGTATTATTATCGTCATTGAAATAAAGAAGTATTTTTAGTTACAATAACAGTTTTATTTTAAGATAAGGACACACAGCAAAAAAGAAACCTATTGGGTCACGGGCAGTGACCCATCCCAAGTCATCCCAGTAACTGATTCATCAACAACAAATGGAGAAATCGTGGGGGGTACCAGCAATGGGGGGAGTAACGACTCCCCTAATCATGTGTAACTATCTTTCATAAGCGGATTGCGTCAGTGCCGCGTAATCATGGGCCCCGGCGCGGTATGCAACCTGCGCCGATGTGACGTCAGCGATAACGTATATTATGCAAGACAGCCTTATTTCGTATATATTCTCTGATAAATATAAAATAATATTAGAGAAAAGGAGATGGACAGGGAGAGAAGGGAAAGGACAAGTACTAACTCAAGTTTAGAATAAATAAATAAATACCCGGACCTCGCCGGGTTTTCAGCTCGTAGTTTATAAAGATAAGGAACGTTAGGGTCCCTATGATACTTCCCTGGGGAACGCCAGATATCACTTTTGTTTTGATCGATGACTTTCCATCAGTTACAATATACTGTACTCTTTCTGGTAGGAAATCATACAACTGTGCCGATATTCCATACGCACGATATTTGATTAGAAAACGCTTGTGAGGTACAATGTCAAAAGCCTCCCGGGAGACTAGAAATATGGAATCTATTTGAGCTGTGTTTCACAAGAACGATAATTTCTGTATCCGTGTTGACTAGGGCTAAATAGGTTGTTCTCTTCAAGGTAGTTCATATTACTTCATGATGTTTGAGGAAGGTATTTGTTCTGAATATCCGCTGCACAGTGACGAAAATGATATAGACTAGTAATTTTGCGGACCACTCCTATTGCTTTTAATACTAGAGTGACTTGTGCAACTTTCCATTCTTTCTGCAGAAAATATTTTTTGTGAACTTCCTAATAGGGGATTATTAATGAATTTAGGACCAGCGGTGGCTTTTTATGTTATGCAGAGTCTCTGAAAAATTCATTCTTTTATATATGATAGTTTCTGAGATAATGGGGCATACGAAGTGAAAATTTTAGTTTGCGGGATATTGACTTTAAAGAAAAAAACTTTTGAAATTTGTTACTTAAAGTTAATTAAAATTCTCCTGCTGCATATGATGGCGCTTCTTTGGCCTCTAGCAGGTCTTCCAGCTTCTTTTTCACCTTCCTGGTTGTTTCAAAAAATGAATATGTTCAAATATTTGTAAATCTATCGGACCAAACTGCGTGGCCATCAGTCCGTAGCTCTCAAACTACTTAAACCAAGTAAACTAACCTAAGGACAAACACACACACCCATGACCCAGGCAGGACTCAAACCTCCACGGCGAGCAACCGCGCGCTCCGCAGCGAAGCGCCTTAGACCGCTCGGCTACTCCACCGCGGCTCCTGGATGTTTGTCTTGCTTTCTTGGCCGTATTAGATACAGACTTGTCTGCATCGGCTATCCTCATTTTATCGCACATTTTCACCAGGTTTAATTCCCAGGTTTTTCGTACCCAACGCGATTGCCACAACTGAATCTAATAACCGCATCATGAACTCTTAGTTCGAATGTTTTAGGAAGGCGATTCCAAATTATGCTGTTGAAACATTCATTTGGGTTCTGTGTCTGCCCATGCAGACATTTCTTTAGAAGGTCAGGATCAGCCAAGTCTCCGAAAATAGGTTTAATTGCTGTAATAACAGCAGCAGGAAGTATAGCATCTCTTACGTTAACTGTCTAAATAAGCCTTTGGCTTATTATTTTGCAAGTTACGAAGACTGACATCTTATATATCACCACTAAGGTTATACAATTAAGAAAAAAAATACCATCCGGTTTCTGAGCAAATATGACAAGTTTTTCAGTTTAATGCCTAGTCTGTATAATTACACGCGCAAACCTTTTTACTCTTGTCTGCTTCTTTCGAGACATGACATTAATTTTCCCTAATAACTGAAAATGCTCCTGTCGCAGCGCAAATAATGTGAATACGTTCCCGTTTACAAGACTCGGCAGGAAAGTGGCCAACCAGCTGCTTTGAGTCCTCATTCCGCCCTCCTCGCGGTGAAATCTGTCACGCTGACGCGTTCACGCTCTTATAACACAAAACAGCCGAAACCATTATAGCCGGGTTTACATACCCAGCAGCCCCGTATCACTGCCACTGCCTACATTCCTCTCTCACACTGACACTTTTTCTCACAATGGCTCTTTCTCCACACTCTTTCCCATTATCTTCATATTCCTTGCCATTGTCTTTGCCACTTTCAGTATCTGTCATTGACTAAGTCCCATTCTTTTTTCATATTCTTGAAACGTTTTTGTTTCCTTTCTGATTTTTCGATCTATTTTTTAATATAAAAGCACGCTATAGCGCAGATTCGTTGTTTACTTTCAACTACTCCCGGCTCAATGATGGGCCATCTTCAGGATGTTTTTTAATATAAAGTACTCACATTTAGAGAATTTATAAAACGAAAACTACATTTATAATTACATTAAACTAAAATGTAAAGAAAAGAGAATAAAATGAGGTCATATCCCAAATTGTCCGGAGCAGAGCAGGAAATGTGCCTTCCCCAAGGGAGCAAGGTGTGGTCTGCTGCACTTAAACAGCACAAGCTCCGTCCCTATGCCATCTCCACCCGAAATTAGCAGACAATGAAATGTTTACTTACTTGAAAAAATGTAAAATGCTTAGAGCTTAATTAAAAATACATTGGTTTGTCTTTACTAGCCGTAAAAGTATCTACTGTCATGGTTCTGATACATAAAATGAAACGTAAATTATTAAAACAAAAATTGGCGTGAGTAATAGCAGTCCTGCAATATTTTAGCACATTACGTCAAAGACCTTCTCAATTGTAAAGCACCCACCGAGAAACCGGAATTCAAAACTAGAGAAGAAATTCCTGCATAATCACATCCACCATCTCTAGATGAAGTTCGGCAAGCTATAAAATCCCTCTAGAACAACTAATCTTCTGGTGAAGATGGAATCACAGCTGAACTGTTGAAACTAGGTGAGGAAAAAGTAACACTACACCTCGGTACAATTATTAAAGAAATTTGGCAAACCGAGAAGATCCCAGAAGATTGGAGGACGGCACTTACACAACCACTCCACAAAAAGGGTGACAGATCAGACGTGAACAATTACAGGGGGATTTCCCTTCTATCCGTTCCATGCAAGGTCCTTTTCAAGAATTGAACCAGTTCTCGATCCACAAATAGGAGATATCAAGGTGGATTTAGAAAAGGGAGGAGCCGTTCAGAGCAAATTATAAATCTTAAAAACATAATTAGAACACTTGCTGGACAACCACATGTTACAGCGTTTATTGATTTTAGAAAGGCATATGACTCAATAGATAGAGAAAGCCTCATTAGATCTGGAGGAATTCGGAATTGATAGAAAAACTAGAGAGATTGTATCTGTTAATGTTTGCTTAACAAAGTCCAAGGTGAAATTTCGAGGCAAGATTTCAGACCCTTTCAAAATTGAAACTGGTTTGAGACAAGGGGAAGGGCTCTCCCCAATGTTATTCAACATCACTCTAGAAAAGATAATAAGGGAGACATTGGCGGAATACACACAAGAAAAAGTAAAGGGAATTTCTTTTGGAGGATCAGTCAAACGGTTTACGATACATGCACTAACTTTTGCAGACGATATTGCGCTACTGTCCACGAGTATACCAGATGCAATTAAACAAATAGAAATCTTAGCAAAGCATGCAGCTAGATTTGGTTTACAGATATCGCAAGAAAAAACTAAATTCATGTCTAACAAATTTAAGGAAATTAACAAAATGCACACAATTATTGGATGTGGATGCATCGAAAGGGTCAAACACTTTAAATATTTGGGAGAAACAATAACGGATACTGGCATAGAAAAAGAAGCTGTCAAACTTCGAGTAGCTAAACTCAGGAGGACGCAAATTTTAACAATGAAGCTGTTCAACAAAAAATGCTTATCTCGAAATGCGAAGTTATTACACTACAAGACAGTGACAAGTACAGAAGTACAATATGCAGCAGAGACTCTCTCCCTCAAGAACAAAGGACTAGTAGATGAGCTCGAGAGGAAGGAAAGGGTAATTCTGAGGAAACTTCTTGGTAGACACAAAAATATTGGCGAAACATGGGTAAAGATGAGCAATGAGAAGGTCTATCAATTTATTAAACCAGTTACAACGGAAATGAGAAAGAGAAGGCTTATGTCCTTCGGTCATCTGGTGAGAATGGATGACAGCAGATTAACGAAGAAAATCTTCAGTTTAATTCAACACAGGAAAACACCCAACTGTTGGTTGCAAGGAATAAAGAAAGACCTCGCGGAACTTGGACTCCCAGAAATGGACGCGATGAATAGGGACAGTTACAGAAAGACAGTAACTGAATTCGAAGTTTTTGAGGAAGCCCCAAGAAAGAAGACCAACAGGAAACTGACAGCTGAACATCTGGCAAAAATGGCAGCAGCAGAAGAGCAGCCCTAGAGAAGAGAAAGAAGAAACTGAATATGAAATAAAATTTGTAACGCGGTCCTTAGTTGACCAAAATTGGAAATGTTTGACAGTCTCAATATTTTATATTACTTGCCACAGGGCGTTTGTTTTGATTTGTGAATATTAACGTTCATCTGTTGCCATGTGTCAGTGACGTTCAAACGTCACTAAGTATATATGTATTACCACCCTCAATTGATGCCACTTGGAGTAAGGTCTTTGCCAGTCGTATTAGCAGGCAAAGGTTGGTAGGCCGTCACTGACCATGTGTTTGAATGTGCCAGTTGGGTGTAACGCATTGAGGTGGGTCGGGCGTTAATGGATGCTGCTGTGGGCTCGCCTCAAATGCTGAACATCGTTCTTCAGGACGGCCGAGGGGAGCATACAGGACACCTTCATGTGATGTGACGTAGCACAGAACAGGTAAGGGCTATTTAAGGATTCTATAGCCTACCACACTTTCTGGCTCTCACACGTGATAACACCACTGGCCACATACCGCGCTAAATTCCTTTGACTAATCACTTTCAATGCAGTTTCTCTTTCATTTCCACATTCACTTCACTTCGATTCAAGGAATTTCACTGACACCCTTTGTAGTTAAATCACAATATATGTTAGCATTGTCGCTGTTGGGAATAGCCATTTAGTATGACCACTTTCGTTTGAAAAAAAAAAAAAAAAAAAAAAAAAAAAAAAAAAGAAAAAAAAAAAAAAAAAGAAAAAAAGAAACTAAATGTACTCTTCAAGGTGAGAAATTTTAAACATACGTTTTCCAAAACATAGCATAAACATGAATTAATCTTGTCTTTACAAAGTTCACAAGAAAATATGCAATACATAGAAACGACAATTCGAAAATGTACATAGTCTGTTGCAATGTTAACAATACATTCGTTTAGTAATTGTGTTATTCCATGAACATCTCCTACCCTTTCAGTACCTATACTTATTTACGATAGTTAAATTGTTAATTCCTTTCTATCCATGCTTTCATGAATATTCAAAGTTTCGTTACGTAGTTCAACAACCTATTCTAAATAATTGCAATGAGCTAGACATAGACCTCCTTTTAACTTTCTCTTTAGAGCTTGGTTTCATATTTGATGTTATTATATTATATTACTATCTAATCACAGAATTCGAGAACCATCATTTCGCTTTTCTATCTTATTTCAGGTTCACTTAATTTGTAACGTTCAGTACAGTCAGAGACCAATTCTCAGTGAACGGTGATTCAAAATCCTGCATTATCTACCCTCAGGCATGGGACCAGACCGAATACTCGACTGTCTACATGAAAATAAACTTATATGGTAATCAGGATAAAGTACAGTTTGTGTCTACAACAAGAAATTGGCACTATTACCTGCAAAAGTCATCAATCTCCATCTTTATGAACATGTGTTTCAGAAAAAATCTTATCAGCTCTTACTAACTCATCAATTAAGAATTTGTAGAATAAATGAAAGCTCATATAGGTTAGTGACTGCTTAAAATATTGCACTTCCGACTTATAACTCTTATGTTTGTATTAAGAATATCCTCTGTATGCAAAGTACTTCCTTGACTCAGCTATCATACTAAGATATTGATCGCATTTTGGATTTAAGTAACGAGTATATTTAACACGGCACTATTTCTTGCAAGGGTGTTTTGACTGAAGTCAGAGTAGTTCATTATATCTCTTCCAGGAGAGAGAGTGTGGAATAAGTTATATTATAATCTTCCAGTGTTACACTTCTGTAAGCCTCAGGCTAACTCAGGAATTCTGTGTAAGTTCAAACTATTTTGATAAGGTGTGCTGGTCCTCTTTCAATAGCACATCGGATTCAGCTTCAACACAATATGGTACAGTACTGCTTGGCAGCGATTTTCCCTAAACTGACGTACCTCACGCACTAATGACGATATTTACACAATCACATCCTTTCATCCATATAGACTAAAATTAAAGAAACTGGGTCAAAGATGCACAGGCCCTATTTCGATACCATACCACTTTCTCATGACAAAGACGCATATGGCGCCACGTGTCGTAGCACAAATAAATCTTATAATTCTAGTCTAGTCTAAATTTTATTCTTTATTAACAAAGAACTGTGGTGTCGCACAAGTATAAAGTGCGTGCTACCCACTTTCGCCGCGCGCCGCCATGCACGCACGTCGCGGCGTTCTTACGACGTCAGCCACGAGCGCCCTCTGCTACAACTCCGCTCGTGGCCACCACTGAACGACATAGTTCACTTGGAACTGAGATAGGAACCAGTTAACACTTCGGAATCAGATAGGCACCAGTGAAGACTTGGCTATCGGACAGGCACTAGGCAGGCCTCTAGCTCAGCTATGTATCAGCATTCTGCAGTACTGAGCTATGTTAAAGTTAAGTATTACTAAGTCTCTAAGAAATATATATCTCGTTCTAATTTACTCTAGTGTTTCTAGTTTCTGCTGTCCCACTGGCTGGTCACCTCCTACCTGCACAAGCGTGCATCCTTTATTCCTGTGTTGGTCTTTCTACTCGGCCACCGACACCTACGACGGAAACGAGACACAAAAGCGGCGACGAGGCTGGGACACAAAAGTGGCGATGAGGAGTGATAGAAGAACCGTGGACCAAACAGCTTGCAGCAGCCAGACAGCAGCAGTCGGAGCACACAGAAATTGCTCCCGCCCACCCGCCCTTATTATTAGATTTTTGGGGGAACGTATTTTGTTACGTGTTTTGTGGACTTTTTTGTTGCAGAATGTCCTCTTTCATATTGCATTTGATTTTTGTTCTAATTTTCTTGTATGCGCGGCGCCTAATCGGTCAGCATGGCCACTAACCCGAACCAAAACTTAACGGAAATTATTCAGTTACAGACGGCGCAAATCGCGCAACTACTCCAAGCAGTGTCGCAGTTAACGGCACAGGCTGCTCACCACCACCACCAACAACAACCGTCGCTTCAGCAGCCCACATCTACCGCCACACCGCTTCCTACCTTTCGCCAGTACGACGAACGTGAGGAAGAATGGAGCGACTACTTCACGCAGTTTCAAGAACTCATCGCGGCTCATCAAATTACAGGTCAGACCGTTAAACATTTGTTCCTCTCTGTGGTGGTAACCAAAACCTTCGTATTACTGCAGAAACCTTTCCCCCACGCATCTCCTGGTGATCTAGAATTTGATGCAATAGTAGATGCACTGAATGCTCATTATGAGAGAAAAGTTCTCGTAGCTGCAGCGCGGTACCGATTTTTCAGACTAAACAAATTACCAGAGGAGTCACACCAGCAGTGGATTACTGAACTGAAGGGCGTAACCCGCAAATGTAAATTTACTTGCTCTTGTGGACTCTCTTATAGTGACGTTATGTTGAGGGATGCAATTACGCAGAACATTCAGGACCCCAGAATTAGGGCAGCAATTCTGAAACAGTCTGACCCCTCATTAGACGGTGTACTGCAGCTTATTGAGGCGCATGATACCTTTGCCTTAGCAGCTGTAGAAATGCAAAGCCCCAGTGTTAATTCAGTGTGCCATAACGGACGCTTTCCTAGCCGTAGTTCTCAGTCTAGCCCTAGTGATTCTTATTTTTCTACCGGCCGTGCTGAACAGAAGTCAGTGTAAAAGTGCGACACAAAGGTCGTCCTGTCGTGTTAGAAACAGTAATTTGAATAACGGGCGCCAATTCTCGTTTCATAAAAATGTTCGTAAATCTTGCCCCCAGTGTGTAGCTCGCCTCAAACGTGCGCATTGCCCTAGTCGCAACGCAACCTGTTATCAATGTGGCAAAACAGGACATGTACAGATAGTGTGTATGCAGAATGTAAACGGTGCCGTTAGGAACAGTGCTTCGCGGAGTGCGAGAACAGTTAATTCTATAAATGTCATACACGCAGTAAACTTGGACAGTGTTTCTCTTGACTCTCAAATGCAAGACAATTTTTATGCGCCTACAGCAAAACTATGTAGTGAGCCACGTAGCAAGCGTTGTTGAGCGCATAAATCTGTGCAATGGAAAAGGGTTCGGGACAAGCAAAATGACTATGTACAGTGCAATCCTGTAGTGAACCTAGTGCCTTCTACAACTTCTCCTTGTAAAAGTGCCCAGTACTGTGTAGCTAGTGACAGTAGACTTGATGTAGCTACTCAAAGTAATTTTAGTGCAGTGAATCTGTAGTAGCCTCGCACTGCGCGGTCGCCGATCCGGTGGTAGTGCCATCTAGTGACAGTGTTGTTAATCTGCTGTGTGCCGAGTCTGCGCCGCTTCCTTCACTACACGGCCCGCGCATGCGCAAGCACAGCAAACAAACTGTAGCAGACGTTGACCACATTCGAGCACCTGTCGAGCTCCACAAGCAAAAACTTTTTGTGACTCTTTGCATAGAAAATAAGACTGTGCAATTTCAGCTCGACATTGGTTCTGCTGTCACATTAATAAATAAAGATGTTTATGAACTTCTGGGTTCGCCAACATTGTTGCCGTCACAGCAAGTGTTAACAGCTTATACAGGTCAAAATATTCCCGTGCTAGGAACGTGTAGCCTTCCTGCCTCTTTTCAAGGTGTAACAAAAATAGTTGCTTTTGTAGTTCATCAGGCCAAATCTACACAGAACATTTTTGGACTACATGCATTTGACTTGTTTGGTTTATCAATTAAAAGAGATGTGCTTCAAATTTCGTCAGTAGTGCCTCAGGACAAAATAAATGCATTGTGTGAAAAATATAGTGACTTGTTTTCGCCGGAACTAGGTTGTGCAAAAGACTTTGTGGCACATGTAACTTTAAAAGAATCTGCAGTAGACCAGTGCCTATCGCAATTCGTGATAAAGTTGCCGAAGAAGTTAATCGTTGGCAAGATAGTGGGGTGATTTCTCCTGTTTTGCGAGTCAGTGGGCCTCGCCTTTAGTAATTGTACCCAAGCCGTCGGGAAAACTTCGTCTCTGTGCGGACTTCAAATCAACAGTGAACAGTCAAACAATTGTAGACACATACCCTCTGCCCAGACCTGAGGAACAGATGGACAGATTAGGACAGTCTCGCTTCTTTTCTAAGATTGATTTAGCAGAGGCATACTTACAGATTCCGCTTGATGACGAGTCCAAAAAGTTTTTAGTCATTAATACTCACATGGGTCTTTTTCAATTTCAACGCCTACACTTTGGCAGTTCTACCGCCGCCGCTATTTTTCTGCGCTTTTTTGAACAGCTGACAGTTTCTGTACCGTGTTGCTCGAACTATTTAGATGATATTGTGGTCTCAGGGCGCACAGTTGAAGAACATTTATCTAACCTGGCGTGTCTTTTGAAAGTGTTGACTGCAGCAGGTCTACGTTACAATAAAGCAAGTGTTAGTCTTTTCAAACTGAAATAGAGTACCTAGGCCATGTGATTAATGCCCAAGGAATCCATCCCTTACAGTCACATCTTCAAGCGATCAATGACTTGCCTCCTCCTAAGAATGTGCAGGAATTGCAAGCAGTAATGGGAAAGCTTAACTGTTATTTCAGGTTTATTCCCAATGCGTCTCAGATTGCAACTCCACTGCATCGCTTACGTAGGAAAAATGTTCCTTTTGTGTGGTCCAAAGATTGCCAAGTTGCCTTTGACAAATTAAAGTCTGCACTACTCAGTGATGCATGTTTGATTCTCTTTGACCCCCAGAAGCCGGTAATGCTAGCAGTGGATGCCTCGTCGTATGGTCTGGGTGCAATATTGTCACATCGTATTGGTTCTCACGATCGTCCTATTGCCTTTGCATCCAAGTTACTGACGCCAACGCAACAGCATTATAGTCAGATAGAAAAGGAGGCCTTAGCAATCATTTACGGCGTCACAAAGTTTCATCATTATCTCTACGGCAGAAAATTCTATTTGTTGACAGACAACAAGCCTCTCACGTCGTTGTTCTCACCCACAAAGCCAATTCCGCCACGAACGGCACAAAAGCTTCAGAGGTGGTCCCTGATGCTGTCTACTTATCAGTATGAGATTTTGTACCGACCTACCACTCAACATGCCAACGCGGACACACTTCCCAAACTGATGGACCCACAAAATTATTGAAAACTGTTGGCTCACAGAAAAAAAACCGGAAGAGTGGAAGTCGGCTCTCATTCACCCACTTCACAAAAAAGGAGACAAAACTGATCCAAACAACTGCAGAGGAATCTCCCTGCTCCCAGTCACCTACAAAATTCTCTCCAAAGCCCTGTTAAACCGGGTGGAACCACAGATCGACCCTCAAATTGGTGAATATCAAGCGGGCTTCAGAAAAAACCGTTCCTGCAGCGAACAGATTTGGAATCTCCGCACAATCCTATGCGTAAGACACTGCAGGAATACTAAAGTAACGTGGACTTCAAATAAGCCTGTGACTCCATTGACCGAAAGACACTCTTCCAGACTCTAAGAGAGATGAAGGTTGACTTTAAAACCCGGAATCTAATTCAAGAGGCCCTCACTAACACGAAATCCAAAGTCAAATTTATGGGAGAATTATCAGAGCCCTTTGAAATCAAAACGGGCGTCTAGCAAGGCAGTCTTAGAGAAAATTATTCGTACAACGGAAGGAGAAGTCAAAGGAATTCAACTAGGTGGAAATAAGGAAAAGATAACCCACATAAAATGCCTCGATTTTGCAGACGACATCTCTCGAGTACCAGAACGGAAGCACAACATGCACTAGAAAAACTCCACGAGATAGCCATGAAAACCGGTCTACAAATTTCTTATGAAAAAACAATTTTTTGTTACAAAATAATCAGATAAACTCCCACTAAAACAAAGTACGGAAAAAATTTTACAAGACAGTGAGTTTAAATATTTAGGAGAAATCAGGCAAAAATCTGGGCTAAACACAAAAGCAAACGAAGAAAGAGTCTCAAAATTACAGAGAGCCTATAAACTCACCTGGTCTCACTACAATAACACAGGAGCTCAGCTGCAGTAGAACCTCGCATCAACGGGACTGATTCTTTATGACGAACCTAGCAAAGTTAACGGTACTGAGATATACCCTTTACTAACATTACCAAACCTTGCATGATATGTCGCAGATAGCATACCGCTACTGCCCTTAAAACCTACCCCACTGTCGCAGAGGTTTTTTTCCCTTGGCTCTTGCCTTGGCACTTTTTTTCCTCTGCCCTTATATACCTTTCGACCAATTCTATCTCCAGATGCACCGTATTAATGGGTGATCGTGCCCACATCCCGCATCCCGTGATCCTCCTTAGCAAACTAACCAAATTACGGAGGTGACAGTAGAACTTTTGTGATGGTCACCACGTTGGTGTATTTCCACGGCCGCAAAACTACGACACTACAACACAGTGGTCTTACCAGAAGCTCTCTACGCGTCAGAAACTACGAGCACCAAAGGAATGGCAAAAATCAAGGAGATCGATAAACAAGAAAATTCTGAGAAAAATCTATGGTGCAGTTTTTAGAGAAAATATCTGGCAAAACAGACCCACGGAAGAACTGTACAGACACTCTGAAACAATCACGACCCATATCAGATAACGCAGAGCAAACTTTTTCATGCATATCGCTAGAATGAATGACACCAGGCTAATTAAAAGAATATTCAACATAATTTCCACATCGAAACGTGGCACATCTTGGCATAAAGAAACCATAGAAGACCTGAAAGCATTAAATATCTCTATAGAAGACATATATGACCGCAAAACCTGTAGGGAAAAAATCAGAAACCAAAAAGTTGACCTTAAGTCACAACACAAAAACAACAGACGAAAATGGACAGATGAACAAAAGAAGGCACAAAGTGAAAGAATGAAAGATTTGGGAAGGAAAAAAGAAGAAAAAAGGCGGGAATAAAAGCTAGATTTTTCTCTTTTTAGCGCAATGTACGTAAATAGTAATAAATAAATAAATATATATATATATATATATATATATATATATATATATATATATATATATATATTCTACTGTTAGTTGTATTGTGGTTATTATTAAGTTTTTCTGTAAATATCGTGTATATCCTTAAGTTCGATTCGTGTTCAAAGTACGGTACAAGAGCCATGGTCGAATGTTTTGACGTCTGCAAGTATTGTTGACATACGACGTGTCAAAAGAGCCACGCCCCCCCCCCCCCCCCCCCCCATTCAAATAAGCTCTTCTGGCGCGGGCGGGACAGCCTTCAGCGGTTCTTTGCGCTTTGGCGAGTCTCAGTTGCTCGCCAATGTGACTGAGTGTTTTTCAACAGTGCCTCAGTCAAAACATTATGCAGCGAAATAACTGGACAGATGTAAACATTGGCGTGACATGTCCTGTTTTGACACACGTGAACTGTGTATGATCGTTGAAATCGGTTGGTCTGTCACATAAATGAGTCGTCCGCGGTATTCAATAATACTGGACGACACAAACCAAAATGTTCTTTACCACCACTTTCAAATACTCATATCTGTTGATGTTGCGGGCTTTGCTTTCCACCACACAAGTTAAAAAATTGCAATCTGGTTGCATGTATATATTTACAACATTCCAATGTAAATTGTTTTGTTTTAGATCTTTATCCAAAGTGTTAACAAAAATATCAATCAGAAGAATGATCTTGTGCTGTGTCGTGCTCGTTTCATGGAAACATATTTGAATTGGGCAATGTTTTGTGAAATTTTTAAATGTAGGATATGCAATGTCATTGTGGGTAACGTCACAGAAAGTGAGTTACACGTCCTCACATCATACACTAATGTGCTCACACTTGTTACTGGATGAAATTGTCTTCCTCCAGGCCGGCCGCGGTGACCGAGGGGACTGAGGCGCTCCAGTCACGGTCTGCACGGCCCCTGCGGTCGGGGGTTCGAATCCCCCCTCGGGTATGGATATTTGTGCCGTCCTTAGTATTAGCTAGTTCATAAGTAGTTTGTAAGTTTAGGGACTGATGACCCCGTAGTTAAGTCCCATAGACTCTACAAACATTTGACAAACAAACTGGCACAGATAACGGTGTGACCACGTCTGCTTATCCAGAATATTGTTTATTGCATTCTGTTATCTGTGAAATAAAACTGTATGTTGCAATGTGAACTGTTTGTTCATCATCTTTCACCATATTTGGCGTACTGATGTGTATCTCGAAAGATTGTTTTTCGCTTTCTGTAGCCTGATGGTTGTCACAATCGCTAGGAACTACTTCGTTGTCAGTTTTAAAATTATCTGAAGGGACAAATGTTTCGTCAGTTCTCGATTGTACACTTGGAAGCCAAGTGTCTGAGATACTGTTTACATAACAGGAAATTACTTCTTGGCCAGAAAGTGGTTTGTAATCCTCCTTCCATTCAGAATTAGTGTGTTCCTGACCTAATTCTACGTGCTCAAATTTGATTTTTAGTTCATGCAAACTTCGTTTTAAATCGTCCATGGTACTCGTTTGCGTGCTATCAATAGCTGCTGACATGCGTGCTTCTATTGCCTGCATGTCAACTAGTGCGTTATCTCGCATGCGCTCATTGTTTTCTTTAAATACAACGTGCACGTCTGCTGGCGCGTTTGCTCGCATGCGTGTTTCCATTCCCAGTGATAATTTTTCTATATTAGATGTACTCCCTACAGTAATCGTACTACCCACTTCGGAACTTATCCGGGTTGATATATTGATTTTAGAGATCAGGGAAACCTGCACCTCCGGCAGCGTGATGACTCGAAAGTCATTGAAATTGGTGAATCCATAATTACATTCACCAATGGGTCATTGACTATCCTGAGCGGTATGTTATTGTTTGGGCTAGTCTCCTACGCTAAAGGCGATTTTCGTTTCCATATCTCTTAACAGACGATAGTTTTACAAAGCTAACCTAGTTATCTGATGAGGAAGGTTGATCTGAATTTAATGCTTTATCTCTTTTCTCCGACATATTGACTGAAAGTTGTTTGTAACCTGAAAAAACAATGACCGAATCTGCACATGCACTGTCACCTCTCAGTTACACACGCGTCCAAAAATATAACGTCACAAAGAAAAACCTATGCCAAGATGTATTAAATTTTGCACTAAAGTGAATAATTTTGACACATAATTGTGACATAAAGTCACGGAGGAGGCAGGCGACCATGATTAATGATAAATGAAGTCTGCAGTAAGCTACATAGGTCGCTGTATTGATAAAACTCATGAAGTGGTTACAATATGTAACTATTGCATGTTACATTTCAAGTCTGCAGTAAGCTACATAGGTCGCTGTATTGATAAAACTCATGAAGTGGTTACAATATGTAACTATTTCATGATTTTATCAATACAGCGAGCGATCTATCAGCTTATTTCAGACTTCATTTATGAATAATTCTGAAAAAAAAAACCCTAGGGAAAATTTTACTAATCACTCTATATGGTACTTCATTAATAATGCGATGTACAATGGTTGCTTAACAATAGAAAAGCAATATAGGAATATAGGAAGTCTGGTACATTATCAATTGTTGGCTTCAGTTGGGTCTTACTAGCATTTTAGTTTTCCATTTGTTGGTTTTCGCATCCTCTTTGCATCGATGAATTAGCAATTACAATCACAAACATCAACAGGCCACCGAGTTGGGCGCCACTGTAATGTAAAAATATAATTATAATTAATAAAGTATTAATTATACGAAGTGATATATTGCAAAAATAAGTCCCATTCGGTAAGAATGAGTATCCAAAGTTAACTATTCTAACTTATGAGTTTCTATCTTTGTAAGGTTACCCGGCTATTATGGTTTTATCACAACATGTCACGTAACTGCTGCAATTATACGGTCGTGGGGCCGTCCTTTTAGGCCCTACCCTGCTAACTAATAAACAAAGGATATCTTGACTGATTTAAAGAAACACTGTTTAACACATTAAGTTTGTATTTCACAAAACTTTCTTCCAATTTCACCAGACAGTAATACAGTACTAAAAATTACTCATCGATTCCAAAACATATGAATGCATCACATTCAAGGATGTTAGAATGCAGGGAGACGCCCTTACGCTGAAAAAGTGAAGCCTGCCTACGCCATATTGCTAAGTTTTGAAGAAGTGTTCGTATTGTAGAGCTAATGTTTTATGTCACTTAAAACATGTATAAAACTTCCGACTGTTTTCGCGTGATGTACAAAGTGTTAAAAGAGTGCAAATTAGCGGTTAAAAAGTAAGTTTTCAAATATATTATGAAGTGTATTTATTACTATTTATCCAAGAAAGTATATTGTTTGAAAGTACATACTTTGCAGTAGCTGTGAGTTCAATGCATTAATAGTAAGAGGATCGAATTAACGCATAGTTTTAACAGATAAATAGCATTCCAAAATTGACCAAGATGGCGGATAGGCTTCAACTGACGTATGTGCTTGGCATAGATAATGTCATCTCCCTTTATTCTAACCTCCTTGACCACGTTCTTCTGTCACGTCAGATTTGTTTAATGCTAATTGTGTAATCAATCTGGAATCGATATTTTACTTCATGTACTGGATTTAACTAAATTAAATGAAATATATCATTTTTATGAAAAAATCAGGAATACTACGTCTTAAAAATAAAGAACAAAAATACACCTCGTCTATACCACACATATCGTCACACCGCAAAACAAATCTATAATTAAAACAAAATTCTGAATAGGTGAATGGAAACAGGAAATTTTGAAAAGATGAAATTGAAACTACATTTAAGCCTAGCAGTAAAGAAATAAACTCACTCCTAAAGCCTTACAATACCCATGTGGTGTCGCTGCATTTAAAGTATTTAAAAGTACGCACGAGGGTAAAAGCATTTAAGTTCTGGAAGCAAAATTTAATGCTGATACTAAAGAGAAAGCATTGATATATTAGTGGCAGCAGAGAAAAACCGTCTGTTGGAGTGCAGATTGCCGATTAATTGAATAATGAGCACGGCTAGTTCAAAATCACAAATTCCGAAGAAAGTTAACGAAATCGGCAAATAGCAGGGAATTTACCAATTAATTTGTAGCACTAGAAGAGAAAATAAAATGACGTTATATTAGATTTTAAATTTAATCTCATTTGTAATGTCACTGTAAACGTAAATGCATTACATTTTAGAAAAAAAGTACACTTTCTGTGTGCCAAAATAGAAGAGAATGAAAAGGTCTTCTCTTGGTAAGATTATCCTATGCTGTTGTGTAATATTCGTACAACAGGCGAGAAATGTTCGAAATTAGCCTGTGAAACCTTCAGAAAGTTTCGATTTAAGTGGAGTCATTTAAGTTTATTCCTAACTACCTCTTGACAACATCCGCATGAAATCCTGTGCATCCATTTCTTCAGCCTAACATTTATTTTTTTATCTTTCATCATGATTTTCACTCGTTAGTAAGAATACAACAGGTGGTCCTATGTAAAACCGGTAAGCGGATCAA
This sequence comes from Locusta migratoria, assembly GCA_026315105.1. Lineage (NCBI taxonomy): Eukaryota > Metazoa > Arthropoda > Insecta > Orthoptera > Acrididae > Locusta > Locusta migratoria. The sequence goes on from CM048751.1 coordinate 196,738,695, forward strand.
AGGTCTCTATCCAATCACTTGTTCATCATTCTGTGGTGGTGATAGAAAACAGCAAAATGAAGCCCGAAGATTTTCGAAAACGGAACAGTTTCGTTTCCTAGATTAATGTACACAGGGTGTATTTTTTTAAAATATCTGAATAAGTTGTTATGGTTAGTTATTGAGATTTGCGACTGACGGTGCAATAACGGCTAAAATCGGGTTTTGTGATTTTGTGCAAAAATGAGATCAGTTTGGACGTTTGACTCTCGTTAACGGATAAAGATATCGAAAAAATTTAAGAAGTATTTTAAGAATATCATGCGCTAAGAATTTCCAGAATTTTTAATGAGTTGAAGTTGTTCCATACCCACAATTCGTGACTTACCCAAAATACCCAAAAATCATGCTTTTTGGTGATTTTCTCAGGAACCGCCAATGAATAAATGGTAAGCCGCATAAGGCCCACCTTCGACCACACATAATGTGCAAAAACCAAACGATTTGCTCTATTTGGTTGTGCTCCAGGACATATGCAATATTTAAAACCTTAACGTCGTAAATTCTACTGAATACCTAGGAGTTACAATTACGAACAACTTAGACTGGAGAGAACACACAGAAAATATTGTGGGGAAGGCGGCCCAAAGATTACGTTTCATTGGCAGAACGCTTCGAAGATGCACCAGCAACACGAAAGAGACTGCCTACATCACACTTGTGCGTCCTCTCCTAGAGTGCTGTTGCCCATTGTGGGACCCTCACCAAGTGGGACTGACGGAAGATATTGAGAAGGTTCAGAGAAGGGCAGCTCGTTTTGTTATATTGCGTTACACGGGGGGAAGCGTCACGAAGATGTTGCACGAATTGGGGTGGAAATCATTAAAAGAAAGGCGTTATTCATTGCGGCGTGATCTGTTTGCGAAGTTTCAATCACCGACTTTTACTTCTGAATGTGAAAATATTTTGCTTAGGAAGACATGATCATCCCAATAAAATAAGAGAAATCAGATCGGAAACGGAACGATTTAGGTGTTATTTCTTCCCGAACGCTATTAGAGAATGGAACGATAGAGAAATGTTATGAAAGTGGTTAATGAACCCTCTGCCAGGCACTTTGATGTGCAGAGTACCTATGTAGATGTAGATATTGTTGTACGGCTACTGCGTTCGCGGTATGAAAAATCATCTTCGCAACCGTGACTACATTCTTTCAAAAAATAATTAATTCATTTCAGCACTTATTTTCATTATTTCTGGCTGTGTAGGTAAAATTGAACATTTTTCGATGGTAATTTCGTATTCTGCGGAAATGCTGCATAATTTGTTGTTCTTTCATCGCTCGTAGTGATACGTATTCGCATTATGATTTCAGTCCATTTACTTTTCTTCTTTTGCATTTCGCCTTTCGTTTAGTAAAGTCACGTTAGTGTCGTTACATCCTTTTTTGGGGTTTTGACTATCGCCATTACTGTGAAGTGATGGGCACGACCAAGGAAGTCTTCCAGAAGCGCATTTACATAATGGCGGATACGGATGAGCAGCTAAACGTTGCCCGCACAACTGATGTCGTCTTGCGCCGATGTTTATTAAGCGGGGACAGGGGTCAGCATCCGACCTCTGGCTGCTCATCTCGCAGCGTGACGTCACTAGAAAATGGCGGACACCCCGTTACCTTGGCGAGACACACAGGTGCCGGTTTAAAGTATGTCATGTGCCTGAAAGCCACCGAGTCGTCGACAATATTACCTTAACCTAGTATCTGTAATAAAATACTGTTGCTGTAGTACAAAACTAGCTTCCGTCTGGGTGGATAGACGTCATTGTTAGTGTGAAATATTTTTTTCGCCACGTAACCGTCATTTGTGACAATACAAATGACACTGAAGTGCTTATTTCAATAGTGGTACATGTACACTTTTGTTCATTCTGAAATAAAAGAGAGGTAAAGCAGTCTACAATCCGAAGATTGGTTTGAACACCACAGTGCTTTACTAGGCACGGTCCTGTTTGGAGGTGGTATGCCGTTCGTTGCCTTCCTCCGTGGGTGCTACTCGGTATTTTTCACATGAGCAGTATTTCCAGAGGTGAAAAGTGCAAAGTGACAGATAAAAATCCTAGGACCAGGCGGGGATTGAACCCGCGATATTCGGATTTGTAGTCTGGCACTCTACCACTGTGGAACCGGGGCGCACACATTCTGAGATACAGAGTCCTAAAGTTAAATTAGCGCAGAAAGTTCTGCAGTTGAGATCCAGAAATATTAAAGTATATGTCTTATTGCTAGAGATGAACCTTTCTATTTATTTGTATCATGAAAATGATCTGCATTATAGGCGGAAAAGTGGAATTGTACCGCTACTGAAATAGAATAAATTGAACGTTTTATATAAATCTGTTACTTCTTTTATTACAAATAATTTTATTACTGTTTTAATGTACACCTTCTTATTAAATTCACATGTATAATTGAACTACACAGTCAGATATCTTTCAGGTCAGGTGGTTACTGTAAAACTAAGGATTACATTCTTTTTCTTCTTGTTACAGATCTCTGTCTTCTTTTTTTAGAGCAAGGAAATAACTATCTTTCAAAAATATTCAAATGTTTGTGATGATTAAGGGACTTAACTGCTGCGTCATCAGTCTCTAAACTTACAAACTACTTATGAACTACCTTATACTAAAGACGACGCAAACATCCATGAGCATAGCGCCTCAATGCGCTTGGCCACTCCGCCGCGGCTAACTGTTTGATAGCTGGAATATAAGGGACAAATCTAGCAGATCCTGCTTTTTATCAACACTTTTCCCATGTGTGGGTTAAGTTTTGAAACTGCAATAACACCATATGCGTGTGTTCTCCCTCTTCCACGTTTGGGAGCTATATTCAGGACCTGGAAGTCAATGTAATCATTGTTTCCTCTTAGAGCATTTTGTATGGCTTCAGCTTCTCAAAACACACCTATTATATTTGTAGCCAATTACGTTGAACATTCTCCTCGTTTTTCTTCCTTCTTACCACTGCATTTTGTAGCTGTTTCAGTGCTGATAAGTCACAATACGTCAATTCTGTGCATTCGAATTTTTTTCTGCCAGTTTTCGTAATTGTTTCAAAAATATCATTTAGGTAAAACAGAAACTTTGCCGTATTTAAACTTCATCTATATTACTATTATCTATATGACTGCTCCGTTCACCATTTTTGTCAGGTAAATCTTCTGAAGAAGGCAGGATTATTTTTGCCTAAATCTAGGTCAAGGGTTTTACGTAATAAATTGTATTAAGAAACTGGTCGGCTGAATTTGATCACAGTTTGATCGTGTTCCACCGTTGCTGATCTTCAGCCATGTTAACGATTTTTCAGACTTCTTTTATTTTTATTTCTTATTTGGGCGCAATCCCTGTCATTTGGCAGGTAGAAGTGACCTAGGACGAGGAACTTTAAATCAATAATGTTGACATGAAATTGAGGAGGTTGTGTCACTTCCATTTAGTGTTTGGCCAATGTTTATATTCCTGTTTTGCCCACATACTTGTTACTGTAGACAACTACATGTTTTTCCGAGGTGACACAATTTTCAATATGTTTCAATACGCAGTTACCAATTTGCTGTGAACCCCTTGATACAGATGTTTTCATCATCCCAAAAATACATAAAATACATTAGTTAAATTGTGGCATCCAAAATTATATACGTACATGTTTCTTTTATAGTACGATATCGCTGTTGTCAGTTTAGGAAATACAAGTGCTTTTTGTAGGGCAAAGGTAAACACGAACACCGGGGTATCTGCCTCTTTACTACATGCTGTGTCTGCAGCCATTCCCGTTTTTGGAGCTTCAGGTCTCCTACGGTCATAGGCGGATCCAAAGGAGGGATTGGGGGGGGGGAGGGGGGGGGGGGAGGGCGAAGGATCGTTCACCTCCATCCAGCAGTTCGGATTTTTATTTATTTATTTTCATTTATTTATTTTTGTTTATTTATTTTTTAGATGCTAAACTAGCATGCTATCACTGCACTGAGTCTTCAAATGTGTGAGAATTTAGTTTGATTGGGCGTGGTGTAAAAAGGGGTAGTGTCTTTCTGCTTAGGCAAAGTTTATCTGACGATGAAAAATTCTTCCCCCCCCCCTCCCCCCATCCCTCCCAACAGGCCATCCTGGATCCGCCCCTGCCTACGGTTAAGCTGCTTTTCAGTTTTTCTTCTTCCTCCCATCCTCTGAAATTTTATTGAAACATTTACGTGTACACCTGCAGTCCACATGGCGAAATGTTTTTGAAGGAATTTCTTTGCCATTTGTTGTGACATATAACTCCTCACTGTTCCTTTTCTTGTCTTTCTAATATGATTTTCAAATGGGTCCGTTTTCCTTGCACACTTCTTGCTTCGATTACGCTTTCGTCTGCATATTTGCGGCTGCACCGTTCGCATAGGCATTAGTAACAGTGTCTCTTGTTTCGTCATTTTTTGTACTTTCATTGGAAGTTTCATGGGTACTGCTATCTAGATGTAAAGTAACACAAGTTAGGATTTACGCAGCACCAAATGATTGAAAACGTATGTGAACGTGAAATAAATTAAGAGTGACATCCTCAACTCCCATTGTAATTGTCAACGTAACCTTCATTCTCGCATATTCCTGTTTTGTTACAAAATGTCTATAAAGCTGAGAGTAAAGCAAGTAAATTCTTTTTTCTTGCAATAGTTTGAAAGTCTGGACCATTAATTGTGTCACAGTTACTTGATAATGCTCCTGAATCCATCATCCTCGCAAGAAATATCAACACGCTGCAATGCACAAAAGTATACTGAATTGTACCACTACTGAAATGACTTCCTGCTTACTTTCTCTAATGCATCTGCATTGAAGGTGCACGAAAAGTGGACTTGAACCACTATTGAAATAAGCCCTCCATACATCTTCTTAATCCTACAGTGGTCGCGTGAACTACATGCGTAAATCAACTGTGGAAATGCAAATAAATCTGCAAGTCCATAAGCCACAATGTTTCGAGCCTCCGTGTACTTCAAGATGGATGTTTGCGGACCCTCTCAGTGTTGTGCGAACGCCGGGCACGTGTGGTAGTCTCACAGGACGTCCTGAAAGTCTGCCGTCTACCACTGTAATCCGCGCGCCAACTGTTACGTAAGTATTTTCGAAAAACAGTTTTTTTCCTTGTCCGTTTTTTCCACTCATTTACTTGAATGCATATTACATAATTTCATTGTTGTTTTACGAATTATAAATATTTGAAATAATAGTAGAATTTTATTGAATTTTAGAAAAAATATGGAGAGGAAATAATCTCGTATTGTGGCACGAAATGTCTGCCTTAACGGATATGAGAGAAAACAAAAGTTAAGAAGTCTGTCCTTCAAAATAAAGGACTTTTTTCTAGCATTCCTCTGGTGGACAGTCAGCCATCAACTTCGGGAGTGGCGCAGAGGAGTTCTGTGGATCACTGCTACAATAGCGGAAGATCGAGGAATGGGAGTACATAAAAAGTGTGTAACGCGTGTAAAAAAATAAATAAATGAAATTTGCTCCGACCATTCAACGATCGTCTGTATTTTTTGTTCAAAAAGTTATGATTAGATTTGTTTTTACACAAATATGGCTGTTTTGAAAGTAAATAAAAGCCAATGATAGTATGTTACTTAAAGTGTGACTTTCTTTAAAAAGTTTGTTGTTTTTTGAAATATGAGGTAATATATTTACTATTTCTTGATAGTTTTTAATAAATATTACTCTGCGCAATACTTGAAACACCCAATAAATTATTTGAAAATTCAACGGTTCCATTCTTAGTTGCGAAAATGACATACATATGTAATCCAAGCGAACAATGTCTTTTCTATTTAGAGCGCGAGCAATGCAGGTTTCAGTCAAATAGAAGTCTGTAAATTTTTGTGAATTCTACAATAACAAAATATAGCAGTATGCTCAGAAAAAATAGATAAGCAACCAAGAAAGGCGAGGTTATCAACAATTAAGAGGTCGATGATTAAAGAGACAATTAAAAACAAATGTACATCTACATAGATACTCTGCAAATCACATTTAATTGCCTGGCAGAGGGTTCATTAACCACTTTCATAACCTTTCTCTATCGTTCCATTCTCTAATAGCGCGCGGGAAGAAAGAACACCTAAATCGTTCCGTTTTCGATCTGATGTCTCTTATTGTATTGGAATGGTCATCTCTCTCTATATATAGGTGGGTGCTAGCAAAATATTTTCATATTCAGAAGTAAAATTCGGCGATTGAAATTTCGTAAAGAGATCTCGCCGCAACGAATAACGTCTTTCTTTTAATGATTTCTACCTCAAATCGTGCAACATTTGCTTGACGCTCCCCCCCCCCACCCCCGTAACGTGATAAAACAAAACGAGCTGCCCTTCTCTGGACCTTCTCATTGTCTTCCGTCAGTCCCACCTGGTGAGGGTCCCACACTGGGCAACACTACTCCAGGAGAGGACGCAGAAGTCTGATGTAGGCAGTCTCTTTGGTGGAGCTGTTGCATCTTCGAAGCGTTCTGCCAATGAAACGTAACGTTTGGTTCTCCTTCCGCACAATATTTTCTTTGTCTTCGTTCCAGTTTAAGTTGTTCGTAATTGAAACTCCTAGGTATTTGGTAGAATTTACGACCTTGAGGTTTGTCTGATTTATCGGGTAATTGGAGTTCATTTGCGGTTTCTGAGAATCGTAATAACCGTTTATGAATAGAAGAAGATACAATATATGTAGTTAAGGATTTTATATTGATTGTGATGTGCCGTGCATTGATAACGAAACGTATATCAACAGAGCGAAAAGGAGTGATCCACAGATTACTAAACTCAGCCATTACATAGCCATTGCGTTGACAAATTGTAGACATTTTCTGTTTGACGAGAGATTGACAATTCGCCACTGACAGTAAATAATTTGAATGAAAACTCCTTCAAAGCAATTGCGAATGTTAGTGTGACACCACGACTGGTATGGCTGATTACCATTTCCGCCAAACCATCAGCTTTCTTGGTAGCAGAAAAATGAGCTCACAATAAACCTCATCTTCATATACAACTTATAATTTTGTTTTGAAAAAACAATCGGTTGAATTATTTAATTACATCTACGTCCACGCGTTGTGTGGCGGATGGTACTTTATATACCTTTGTCACCTCTTCCGCATCCTATCTCAGACGCGTATGGTTCGCGGAATAAACGATTGCAGGGGCTCTAACCTCTCTGATTTTATCTTTGTTTTTTTCGCGTGATGTAGGTAGAAGAAAGCAATACAGTAGTTGACTCTCAACGATACGCACGCTTTCGGAACTTTGACACAAGCGATACAGAACGTCTCTCTTCCTCGCGACAGTCACTGCTGTGAAAGTTGTTACCAACTGAAAGTTGCAACGACACTAGCGCTTCTAGTGGTGGGCGAGGTGCCGCAAGAGACATGTTTGTTTTATTTACTTTTCTACGTAATTAACATATTAGTTTCTGTAATTTTTGCGTTACAAACATTAATAAAATACCGAGAGACATAAATAATTGTGAAATAACTGTAAAAACAGTCGAATTTCCCTGATTCAGTGATATAAACAACAACTTATTCATGAGGAAATACTTACGAATATGTGTATATTTTGCAGCTTTCTCCACTGAAAGTGAGAGAATATGAATAGACGAGAAACATTAATTCCTGTTGGGGTCTGTTTCTATATGACTGGAACTTTCTTAGACGTGAAAAAATTTTCAGGTTATTAACTACTTTTATGGCACTACACACCTTCCACGTTGTAAAAAGTATGTTACAATCAATTTAAACGACACTAAAATGTACAAATGTTTGTGTAGCTTATAGGACTTAACTACGGGGTCATCAGTCCCTAAACTTACAAACTACTTATGAACTAGCTAATACTAAAGACGACACAAACATCCATGTCCGAGGGGGGGATTCGAACCCCCCGACCGTAGTGGACGTGCAGACCGTGACTGGCGCGCCGCAATCCCCTCGGCCACCGCGGCCGGCTTAAGAGACACTATTTGCACTCATCCGATATAGTATTCGGAAATGTACCTCGCTAGCCACTTGGAGCGCTACTGCCGCGGCGTAAAACAAAGATCAGTGGAAGCATCAAAACCTCTTTGGGAAGCATAGACCAAAGATATCATAGATTGCGCATTATGTCACTGAACTGAAACCAACATCTAAATCACGTGACTCGGGCATGGAGCTGTTTTCGTTATTACAAGCAATGCGAAGTGGATCTGACAGTTGGAGTTTCTCTAATTTATTAGCGAAATAAAGCATTCATTTTAACAGTAATATGTCTAATCGTATCCTTATAACACGTTTAATAGTACAGCTAACGTTATTTCACCGAAATTCCTAATGTTAATGCGATGTTGTTTCAGAATGCTACGTATGATGGTTATAATTTTTACAAGTGCCTAGGTGAAACGTATAGACAGTTCTGCCGGCCGCGGTGGCCGAGGGGACTGAGGCGCTCCAGTCACGGTCTGCATGGCCACTACGGTCGGGGATTCGAATACCCCCTCGGGCATGGATATTTGTTCCGTCCTTATTATAAGGTAGTTCGTAAGTAGTTTGTAAGTTTAGGGACTGATGATCCCGTAGTTAAGTCCCATAAGCTTAACAAACATTTGAAACATTTTTAGACAGTTCTTTTTCCGAGCAACAGAACTGCTGTTATTAAGTGAATAGTTATTTTTGTTGCTCTCCAAGTCGTTTAGTTTGTATCCTGTAGAGGAATAGAAGTCGGAAAGTTTGACAAGCAACATCAGTTTTCTTACGTTTGATGAAAAATACACATAAAATATTGTTACGCTTTTATAGGAACTTAAATTGATTTTAATCCATAGTGTCATAAACTTACACCGTACAATCATTTATATTTCATGACTGCTATATGTACAGCGATGCCAATATGTAAACCAAGCAAATACTGGCTGTTAAAATAATTGCTGTGGAAGCATTGAAAGTGCATTAGACAACTAAAACTAGTGTTATAAGTGTAATGAATACTCTATATTCATCTTTCAGCTGTACGATCTGTACTACAAATGACTTACTTGTTGACGTATAAACTCAATCAAGACCAGCTGGAATTGTTTTCCCATCGATAATCACATTAAAAAAAATTTAAAAAATCATACTGCATCACAAATACTGAGTATCTGTAATACTGTTCCTTGTAAAAAGAACTGCCAATACATTTCACCTCGTCACAGGTGAAAACGATCATCGCATTAATATTAGTATAATTGTGCAGAAATTAAGTTACCTTTACTACAACATGTCTAATCATCTCTGTGACGTTTTTGCACTTAATAAATGAGCCCTTAACGAAGCTTCTTTATGTCTTTTGCCTCCTATATCTGGTATGGATACCAAAATTAAGAGTAATTTTTGGTTGAACGAGAGTTTTGTAATATGCTTTTGTTGATGGACTGCACTTCTTCATAACGAATCTCAGACACTGATCTGCCTGACATACGATTACTTTTAAATGGTCGTCACATTTCAAATCGCTCCTCATGCCTACTCCTAGGTATTCCATGGAAATAAGTGCATTCAGTGATAGTTCTGCTATTGCGTACTATATAATAAAGTACCTTTCTTTCTATTTTGAACTTCTACTGAATGCAGCACTTTTATTTTATTTACAGGTTTTATTTAACGACGACGATCGTTTCAGCTGTTAGCCTTTCTAAAGTCAATCAAGTGCAATATTTACATACATATAATATAAATAAACAATATTTGTTGACATCTAACTTGTAATATTGGGTTCAAATATTTACGATTTCCTCTTATAGTTTAATGTCCTCGAGTGTTTTTGTTTGCTCATATATGTTATAAAATGTATTGAGCAAGTTATTTTTCGCAATATTATTAATTTTGTAGTATAGATGACTCCATTGGCATTATCTGTTTACAAAGAGTACAGTATTAGATTTGATAAAATTTCAGTAAGGTATGCTGTAAACAAAGATGGTAATATTTTTAGGCTTGAATTCTTCGACCACACATGCTATCAGACCGGACAAACAGCGGAGCAGCTACACACATGGCCTGGTTCAAACATAGGACCACGTCACTGTTGGCAAACATTAGCCGGATGTAGTAAACAACTCCACTGATTACAAGAAATGCCATCATATATATTAATGTCTTTGGTTATATAAAAGATTACGTGATCTTGGGAACGTTGTTTTGTTTCACAGACATAAATACTAGACGGGGAGTGTCGTATACAGTATCATTGGTGTCACTGAAGTCTCGCCGCCATATTTCTATACTACATACGTGTGAGCAGACGTGTGTCTAACAGTAGTTAAAATACGGATGAACTGAGGTAATCACGCCGTCTTTATAGGTTTGACGTCACTGTCAATTAGTGTGTCGTATGTGGCTGTAATTTTTCGTACAGCAAACGGAAGATACAGTAATGAGTAGTATTGATTTCCTGTTGTTATTCTTTTGTTGTCAATTTCATATAACTTTTCTTGCAGTAGTTTCACCGTTACGAAAGTGCTATTTGTCGTGAATAACACGTTTCTTTATACATTTGAGTGTTCTTTCGAAATCTCAAATGTTCAAATGTTTGTAGAGTCTATGGGACTTAACTACGGGGTCATCAGTCCCTAAACTTACAAACTGCTTATGAACTAGCTAATCCTAAAGACGGCACAAATATCCATGCCCGAGGGGGGATTCGAACCCCCGACCGTAGTGGCCGTGCAGATCGTGACTGGAGCGCCTCAGTCCCCTCGGCCACCGCGGCCGGCTTTCGAAATCTACGTTGGGCTTTGACTCATGCATTAATGAGTCACGTTATTAATCTATTATCATTTTCTATTACCTTCTACTTTTCTTTCAATAGTATGACTGATACACTGTTCTAGTTTTCATGGATCAAACGCATCTTAATTATTCCGTGTTTATTTTATTTTATTTTATTATTTATATATTTTTTACTTTTTTTTTTTTTTTTTTTTTTTTTTTTTTCCGTTTTGTTTTGTTTTACGATAACTACAGTCTGCTTCAACTGTATGTAACATTCGCGTTATAAAGATCATTGTAAGTATCATAAGGAAACTTTTTGACGGGAGGAAAAGCAACATGGCGGCGACAGGCTTCAGTCACAGAGGCAAGCTTGCCAATATAGTAATGTATGTCTGTGGTGCGTTTTATTCTAAGATATTCCTTTACTCAGTTTTGTTTGTTTGTTGCAGACGGTGGAACGAACGCGCTGATCCGCCGAGCCGGCTATTGGGGTTTCCCGTCGGAGTTTCGAATCCTTCCTAGGGCTTGGATGTTTGTGTTGTCTTTAATGTAAGTTAGTTTGTACTTTCAGGGACTGATGACCCCGCAGTTAGCAAACATTTCAACATTTTTTTGGCTATTGCGCTGAGCCAAACAGCGCTCTCTAAACACACTCTCACAGCTACAATTAAGAAGGTGCACATAGTGATAGATCCGTATCTGAATTCCTTTTATTTACTAAACGATTGCGAAATTGGAGTTCCCACATGAGACACTATTATGTGTCATCACGACCTGCGTCTAATATATAAAAATTAATGTTTGTTTATTTGTCTTTTTGTTCGTATTTTATGCTCGGACATACCGTACATCCGATTGCGAAATACTTTGTCAACTCACTCGAATGTTATAGGCATACTAAAATTAACTTCGATGTTCCATGGCGGAGGGTGACTTACTATTTGTTAATTCGTTTCTTACGCCCTCACGCCGAAATGCTGGACGGATATGAATGACATTTGGAACAGGGCTAGATTATACCATAATTAATACCTTCCGTAAGCAAGCGTATGTTGGGTGTCGGAGAGTACCTCACAATGTGTTAATATGTTTGCTACTCATTCATGCTGAAACGGATGGACAGATTTGAACGAAATTTGAAGTGGAGATTGCTTATATCCTGAAACTAGCTGCAAACCCGGCGTTGCACGGGTATTTATCTATCTCTTGCAGCCTTGAGTTAGTTCTCCTCCTATCTCTTCTCTTTCTCTCTGTCAATCTCTTTTTTTCTTCTAAAAGCATATTAGATTTATGTAAGAATATTTTTAAAAATAAGGCTGTCTTACATAATGTACAAAATTATAACAGCAGTATCCAAACAAAGAAAGCTAGTAATCAAAATACAAATGACGTTTAAAATTCTTACGATCTCATATTTATTGAGTTACATGTTGTACAATTGTATAATTTTTAGGTATATATTCATTTGTATAAGTGCTATATGTCTGTAAAATCTGTTGCAAATACAATTATTAGTAAAGAAGTAATAGATTAAAACTTTGTGCATGATGAGGGGGGGGGGGGGGGGGGAGGGTTTCCATGAACGTTACTGTTTATGTGCTCATATCCCATGAAATACGTGTCGTACTGTGTTACAAATTCGTAGGTACATTCTGCTATATGTGTGTATACTGTCTGTAAAATTCTCTGCTGCTACAATATTTAGTGTCGAAATTATAAATTGTAGCGTCGTACCGAATGCCGTAGTTTTAGTCCATGAACTGGGGAAAAGTAGTATGCAAGAAACTTTTTTCCCTTTCATTATCTTACTGTGGTTGTCAGCGAGAAAATTATATTAAAGGATTGAAATTACCTTTTACGTTTGTCGCAAGTCGCTGAGTACTTTCATTCTCATGCAGTGTATGGATAAATTCTCGTCGCATTATGTGCCAGTTTTTTGCGATTCGTATTGTTTATGACGTCATATCTCCTAACCACGTGTTGTACGTGATTCTTAAGCATGCAGGAACTGTTATCTCACGGTAAGGAATACGTGTATCAAATTTGGTTGAAATCGGTCCAGTGGTTTAGGAGAAAATGTCAACATTGTCGCATGATGTAGCAGTTTTTCTCGCATCTCATTGTTTATGACGTCATATCTCGTGAACTGTGTGTCGTACTATGCTAAACTTTGGAACGTACATTCTGTGGTATGTGTGTGTATAATTTCTGTAACATTTTTCGCTAATACAATTAATAGTGTACGAGTAATAAATTGTAACGTCATGTCAAATGCCGTAATTTTACTATATGAACGCCGAAAAAGTAGTAAGTGACAACTTTTTTCCTTTCAGCATTTTGTTGGGGTTGTCAGCCAGAAAAAGTTTCATAAAGGTTTGAAATAATGTTTAAAGTTTGTTGCAAGTCGCTAAGTGCTATACTCTCAAATAGTGGACTGATAAAGTCACATTATCACGTGCCGCAAGACGAAGTTTTCATTGTTTATGATGTCATATCTCCTATCGCAAAATCCTTTCTTAGCTGACGTCTTCTACTTATAGATCCACGCGAAATTTCAGCTGCATAGGTGAAGTAGTTTTCGAGATTTCGTGCTTAGTCAGTGAGTAAGTGAGCGAGTGAGTGAGTGAATGAGTGTCCTTCGCTTTTATATTTACTAGTATTGCCTGTGGTCGAAAATCAACCAATTGTGTTTACAATGGTCACTGGGGAGGAAAATTTTACGTATCATGTCGGCGGCCTCGCGTGATTATATTGGCAACATCAACAACACGATAGAAAATCTTTGCCCATTTGTTCGAACCACATAGAATGACTCGATTAGTGTATCGTACAGACCGTGCTGTTCCTGCTTTATGGTTGACAGGTTCTTGTATGTACCCTCGTCCGCTCAGTAAAAATAATTGCCCTCATAAAGCGAAGATTCCATGAGAAAACATCAGCGTTGTCAACCGATTGGATAAAATGAAGACTCACAATATTCTCACTATTCAGCATCTGTTGCCAACATTATCATAGGAGGCCGTTGGGATATTTGGTAAAATTCAACCGGCACTGAGAAGTATGAAACGGTATCTTTTACGTGTCGAGGAAAATGCCTGACACAATAACAACAAATAAAAACGGAAGTATATACTTCTCATGCCATTTTCGAATTATATAACTTTCATTAGCCTAATATTTGAAATGGAACTACAATTTCGGTGTTCGTATATTTATACAACGCGAAGAAATAATGTTATTTCGATACTGCGATTTTGAGAATTCCAGAGCTGACAAGATGTCGACTTCGTTGTTCCACCCGTGCACCGCTACATGCCTCTCCTGGCGCATCATTATTTATATCGGCATTCTCGACTTCGTAGTTCCACCCGAGCACCGCTAGATGCCTCTCCCGGCGCATCATCCTTTATATCCGCATTCATATGAAAACATCCATTACCTTTAACCACTCTTAATCACTGCGAAAATGAAGCATTTGAACGGCACAAGAAAGTGAGTTGGGAGCTCTCCCATGTTCCGATATTCAGTTATTTCAATACGTTATTTTAATACTGCAGATGCGTTGCATTACAGCGTCTTTGGTCAAGGCGAATAGCCAGTGAGCTGATTGTTGGAGAATGTAGAACTTGATCCAAGCTGTAGATAAGAAAATTTCTACTTCATTTTACCACTTTTAATGGCTAAATGCACACATATTATTTATATTCGTGAAATCTACGACAAACAATCTTTCGAATTATGTAACTTTCATTGCCCTTCTTGTATGAATAAATTAGTAATCTGTACCACAATTTTCGGGTTAGCGTATTTATATAATGATATAGCTACCTTTAAGAAGAACCGTACGGTGCATGGCAGAGGGTACCTTGCAGTGGGTTAACACGTAGTTATTCTTCACACTGAAGCGGCTGGACGGAACTGAATGACATTTTGCACACTTAACGTTCCTTAGAGGATCATAGTTAAGGTTTCATACGGTGCTTGGAGGAGGGTATTTGCAGTAGACGCCACTTCACTGATTCACGTGAGAGTTAACAGAGTCTATAACTTTTCTTAGATGGAGTAGCCAATGAACTGAAGAGGTGCAGGAGAAGTCCGATAGAGAGACGAGGAGGTGATCATCAGAGAAAAGGGAGAGAGAGGCGTAGGAGGAACCGAGAGAAAGAGGGGAGGAGGTGAATAGGGAGAGAAGGACAGAGAAGGTGCACAGGGGAGAGGGACTAGCTTATCACTAGAATAAATAAGTACCCGTGCGAGGCCGGGTTTTCAGCTAGTGTTCCATAAATTTGGACTATTTCTTTCTCATACTTGCAAGCTTCTGTTATTGCTGGCTCTTTTTGGAAATAATTAAAGACCGGGACAGCGCGTACTCAGTCCCGACTACCAAATATTATGCGCCCGAGTTCTCACTTTTTTTTCTTAATTGTACGAAGGCTGGGCGGTGACGAGTAGTCGTCCTCAGCTTGTCGTACGGAGATAACGCCATGCTCGCGGCTGCCACACGACGGAGGAAAACGGTACTTTTTCTCTCTCGCCACCTGGCGGAAAACGTTCAAACGAATTGATCAAGAGAATCGGTTTCTGTAGTGCGGGGTCCCAAGATGAAAACAACCGATAAGGCGCTAATAACTCTGGCGCCACGGCTCAAGGTCGATGTTAAAATTACCAGAAAGCGCTCCTCCCATCTGAATATGTTTTTCTTGTTTTGTTCGCATTAATACATGTGTGGTATGTGAAAAAAAAAAAAAAAAAAAGACAAGAGCTAAAAAATTGAAGCAGGTTATTTTGTAGGGGCATTGTCATCCGTATTTTATGCGCTGCCATAAGATTCATTCGACTGCGGCATAGTGTTTGTTTGTGTTATTATGTTGTATGCAAAACAACAGTTTTATTTAGATCTTCATGAAACTTTTCATCCCGCCGGATTTCGAGTCCTCGCTTGGGCATGCATGCGTGTGCTGTCATTAGTGTTAGTTTAACTAGCTTGTAAGTGTACGGACTGATGACCATAGCAACAGGCTTACAAACATTTGTACATTTTGCACACTTTTCAAAATAAAAGGAACGGCACTGTCTGTAGACTAATTCATTTGGTTCATGGCGAGGGGTACTTTGTATTTTGATACCAATTTACTGTTTTATTCCGGTTTTGATGAAATTTTGAGTATATTGTGGGGGAACGACGGGATTATATTAAATGTTGCTGGATGACAGTTGTTCTTGACTATGTAGGACTTCATATCCTCATCGTCGCTCACACACAATATAAAAAATCAAAATTCTTCAAAGCTCAGAAACACTGATAGCAGAAATGAGATTCTTGTACGAGATGGAGGAATGGTATTCCAGACAAGTACCGAAAAAATTATATCCTAAGTGTAATCTGCGATTTAAAAAATTATCCTGAATACATGCAAACAAATATTCTGGTGGGTTTTGTTATTGATACCAGAGAGATTAAGTCACACCTTCTTAAAATCGATTCATACAAAATATCTACTTTTTTCACTTCAAATCCTAGTAGACTGTTTTAACATAAACTATAACATTACGTTCTTCTAAGAAAAAACCTCAAAATTAATAAAAAAAATTCAGTTGTGATTCTTGAATTATGATTCTTCATAAACTATTAACAAATCAGTCCAGTAAATGCTGAAATTATTTTTCCAACACACGAGAAACTTTCGTGACATTGAAACCTTTTTGTATATGTGTACACATCGGATTCATAGCATGAACTAACTTGAAATTCGGATTAAATTTTACATGAATTTTGTTGAACAATATCAACAGTTGATTTATATAGTGACGGCTAACGTCAACTGCAGAGCGCCGCATCTTCTTCCGACCATTGGACATCGACCTGCGACGTCATATGGTCAGCTGTTTATTTTCGGGTCTTGGCCGCGAAAATGTTGCTCTCGTAGATTTAGCCACCGTCACCGCACGTGAAACATAAGAATCATATACAAAAAATTTAAGAATCACATTATAAAATTATTAACACAAAAATTATTAATAACAATACAAATAAACGTGTAATTACCTGCAAAACTGAGACAGTAGCAGGGATAATGTCTCGTCCCGGTACAATCTGACCTTCTAAACAAGAGAAATATTTCTCTGTACATACGATATAGGAAGCGAAGAGTTATATCCCACTTGTACAAAAACCAGACAGCAGTTATTAGAGTCGATGGGCACGAAAGACATGCAATGGTTGTAAAGTGAGTAAGACAGTGTTGTAGCCTTGTACATTGAGCAAGGTGTGACGGAATGCAAGGAGAGATTTAAGGGGGGAATTAAAGTTCAGAAAGAAGAAATTAAAACTTTGTGGTTTATCGCTGGTATAATAATTCTGTCAGGGAGAGCAAAGGTTGTAGAAGAGCAATTGAGTACAATGGGCTGTATATTGATAGGAAGGTATAAGATGAAGATTAACAAGAGCGAAACAAGGGTAATGGAATGTTGTCAGGAAGTCAGGTGACGTGGAAGGAATTAGGTAGGTAATGAGGCAATAAAAAAAGATCAGTTTTATTATTTGGGTAGCAAAATAGCTTCTGATGGCCGGAGTAAAGAAGATATAAAATGTATAATGGCTATGGGAAGGAAAGCGCTTCTGAAGAAGCGAAATTTGTTGAATCAAAATTTAGTTTCAATGTTAGGAAGTCCTTTCCGACAGCATTTGTCTGGAGTGGAGCAGTGTATGAGAGTGAAACGTGGACGATAACAGTTTCAGACAAATAGATGATAGAAGCTTTTGAAATGTGGTGATACAGACGAATGTTGAAGATAATATGGTGGATCACACGATACATGAGGAGGTCCTCAATTAAGGTGGAAAAAAGGAATTTCTGGCATATCCTGACTAAGAGAAGGGATAGATTGTTGAGACAAATCCTCAGACATCAAGGAATTGTCAAATTAGCGTTAGAAGAAAGTGTGTGGTGTGTGGGGAGATCGAGGGACGAATATAGTAAGCAGATTCAAAAGGATGTAGGTTGCCGAACTTATTCTCAGATGAAGAGACTTGCACAGGATAGGGTAGCGTGGAGAGCTACATGGAACCAGTCTGCGGACTGCAGACCACAACAAAAACAACAACAGCAACATCAACAACATAAGATTTCACAGTAGCATGGCGGAGATTTCCTTACTGCACTACCTGATCGATCATCAGGAAATTTGACAGAGAGGTCTACATGTAATTTTTCGCATACAGTGGAGGGAGGAGATGAACATAAAGAAGGTACAGGAGGAGATTGACAGACAGAGGTAGGAGGTATCAAAAATGTTCAAATGTTTGTAGAGCTTATGGGACTTAACTACGGGGTCATCAGTCCCTAAACTTACAAACTACTTATGAACTAGCTAATACTAACGACGGCACAAATATCCATGCCCGAGGGGGGATTCGAACCCCCGACCGTAGTGGCCGCGCAGACCGTGACTGGAGCGCCTCAGTCCCCTCGGCCACCGCGGCCGGCTAGGAGGTATCGAGAAAGGTAGTGGGGTGGATGGGTGGATAGCAGGGACGCAATGGAAGTGTTTATATCGGAACCGAATTCTGAAGCGGAGTTTTTAAATTTGGTTTATCGGAACCGAAATCGGAATCAGAACCAAAATTGGAACTGCAGGCAGAAGAGAGGTATGTTAAACTGTTAAGCGTAGGTTTAATAAAATGCAATTATACACGTTATTCATCAGTTATATATTTATTGTTAGTTCAAAAAAGCAATAAAGGTAGGTTTGTACTGTATACCTGGCAGTTGAAAATGAAAACAAAAGTCTTTTAAACGCTAATAATAAATCAACCCCAATGAAGAACTAAATTATATTTCATAAACAAAAGGCTCGCAGATATTTCTCCGTCCTATCTACTCTTCGACGGGTCATAGATGAGGCCAGCACCACTAAAACGTTGTTCGCTGGCTACTGAGCTTGGTGGAGACGACAAATATTGGCGGACAATGGAGTACAGTGATTGACATCTTGTATTCACTTTGAACAGTAACAAAGGATCGTCACTGATTGGAATACGTTTTTCTCTGTTGTAATCATTAAGTAAATTCTTCAGTAGGAAAAAGAAACTGTCCAAAACAGCATTTTTGTCGGATGTAGTATTCACAATATCATCATCATCGCTACTCAAGAATATATTCGATAAAATCGCCTGGAAATTGCTTTATTACTGGTAGACTGACCAGCTGATGTTGATGCCAAGTTGGCAAGGTATCGTTACTGATGAAACAATAGTCTGAAAATTTTATTTAGACTGTCTTGGATAAGAAAATTGTTGAACACGCTGACTGCAGCCGCCGCCGCTGTCATTGTACATCCACCACCTATATAACTTCCGGTTAAAGTTTACCGGTACCGAAATTGGAATTGAAGTAGTAAAATGAATAGGAAGTTTCGAATTTTCGGAACCGGAATCGAACTTCCGTAGTATCGCTAGTGGGTAGAGGTATGACGGGAGGAGGAGGAGGAAGAAGGAAGATAAGGAGGAGGTAGGTAGACAGAGACAGAGAGAGGAGGTAGGAGTACCAACTGAAGACTCATTAATACTCCAGTATCGCCGGCTTTTCGGCTAACTAATACAGGGGGAGGACAAAGAGGAAGGTGAGAAATGTGATAGAGAAGGGGAAAGCGATGGTCAGGGAGCTTCAGGTAAGGAGTGTTGGGTGTCTGTTCAATTTACATACATGTTTAGCAGTTATGAACATCTAGCTCAAGACCCGGCGTTGCCCGTGTATTTACTTATTTTTAGAAAACATTGTTGCAGGATCGAAAAAATTACGGGTATGCAATCAGGTATAAAATTCGACGTCGGCCGATATTTTAAGGTACTGTTGGGATCCGTTAAGGATGATCTCTGTTTGCGCAAGGCGGATGTCTACCGTATCCCATGCAGCTGTGACGTGTCATATGTTGGTCAAACTATTAGGACTGTTGGGGACCGTTGTATGGAGCATACTTTACTTTTTCGTATCCAGATATTTGTTTCAAAGTGTTTCAGCCCAGTATCGCACCATGTCCAATGTTTCTCTCTTCTCAAGGCCATAGTTTATCAAGGGTACACCTCGTGAGGCAGATTGAACACTGTAGAAGATGTTCCACTTCTTGATCTTCACCGCAGTCACGTTTGTTGTCTCCTTCCTTGAAACACCATTTGACTAGATTTGCTTTGACTGGTGCTACGCCTGTTCTGATACGATTCAGTGTCCTCCAGATCTTCCAGCTTATTGTGCTGCCTCTGGGCATTTCTTGTGAAGCAGGGTAGTCCTTCGGTGGTTCATTCAGCTCACTAACGAGGAATCTCTTGCGGGATTTAAGTCTGCTACATCCGCATGAGGAACCCTGCAGCGGGTGGCGCTCGTCGAAGGTCTGTTTGAATTTTTCTGTGTATTCGTGAGCAGTTCTGCGGCATTCAGGAGATGAGAATCCAGCTGCTTTATATATTTTCACAAGTGGTGCGGATTTCATGCATCCTCGTGTTACCTGGATGTATCATTTAGGGCTGCGGTGACTTTATTGGCACGTGTGGTTCGGGGCCATACAGCAGTTCGTAACAGTCGGACTGGCTCCCCATTTACTGTTCGTCAGTTTCCTTAAGATATTGTTCCTGGCAGCAACCTTTTGGCAGGTCTTTTCACAGTGATATTTGTACGTCAGTGATCTATCCAGCACGACACCCAGGAATGTTGGTCTATCCGAATGTTCTAGCTTTCTGTCATTCCAGGTGACATTCAGCTTCCTGTTTGCCTGTTTTGAGCGAAGGCGGAATGCACTGTGTCTTCGAAGGGTTTGGTTTGAGGGGTTCTCTTTATAGTATTCGTACATTATGTTTAGCGAACTTTCTAGTTTACCTTCTACTATCTATTGAGCATAAACGTCACACACATATACAACACCAAACAAATCTGCTATGGCCGAATATATCTTTACGCATGTCACTCTATTGAATATCACAAGATAGAAATTTTGGCATGCACTTCCAGCTACTGCGACTGTGTTATCAAGGAAGCGTTTAAAATAAAACTAGCTGGCAGCCTTATGAATAGGGCTGAAGGATCTTGCTGAAATTCCGCATGGGATACTGCTCTTTCACGTGTCAAAAATAGAAGGACAAAACTAATCCGACCTCATCCGTTGAGAACTGATGTTTATTATCGATATCCTGACCGTTTTCATCTTTGGTCATGTCGGCGCTGTGTGCTTGCTTGCTCGGTGTATTTCGTGTTTACTTATTAAAAACCGAAGTTTTAAAGATCGATGCCGAAATATCAGGCGACGTCGAATTTCGTATCTGGCTGCATATCCGTAAGTTTTTCGAAGTTGTTATTCTCCCGGAGAAATTAGGGACTCACACTGTTGCGGGAGTTCAGCGATCTGCTATAACAAGATAAATTAATTTAACAGTCTAAGATCGCCATATTTTATATTTACATTGACCGATTCCCGCAAAAATCTATTGCCACATTCAGGAACAATCCACTGTTAATGATTACAGTAGATACAGCGTTACAAACAGATGTCAGAACTACATATTACTGTTTACAAATGAAGAATAAAAATTACCCATTTGGCTGTTGCTGTTGTTCACGAGCAGCGACGTGTACTTTCGTACACTCCCAGCCCGACTTGTCGCATTGTACTAGACATCTTACGATTTTGAAGGTACTTAGACCCATCGTTTTGGGTTGTAACTTCCGCAAGCAGTAGCACATAATTCAGGAACCAGAGTTCCGTCTCTAATGACCAAGATGTTGACGGGACGTTAAACCCTAAGCTTTCTTCCTTCCTTCAGGAACCAGAACGTACGAGCTCTTCATTTCATTTATACGCTATTCACAGAAGTTATTGGTTGTACTGAATGAGTCGGCTTGGTTTATGAACTGGCGCAGTTGGCTGAATGCTGAAAGCAACGCAAGAACGGTAATAGGTAAGAAATGGCTGGTTCTCCGTTCTGACCTTGGCTACATAATTAGGCGCTTGTTTATAGCACGATGCGTAGTAAATGGATGGGGAATGCTCGCAAGGCATTCCTTACATACGAGTCCCTGGAGCAGAACCCGGCTTTTTTTCCCCGCATAAGCGGTACCACAACGAGTAGTAATTGAAGACCGTGGCCACCGCTGACGTTAACTACTCGAAGCAGGCTGCCAATATTGCGGTCTGGCAGAATCTCTGGCTGCCATTACCCACCGCAAAAGGTAAACAAACACTGTGCCCGTCTCGTTTGATAGTCACGTGCACCAAGCTTCTCCGGAAGGAGTGGAATATACCATTTACCATGGCGCTCCAAATCAAGAGGCAGCTAACACCAGCTTTCAGAGGCGACAGTTTCAGATAAAATCTCTGCTACAGAAACGACGACGTCACAATTCATGAAGTCACAGTCAGAAAGAATAATTAGTACAGCCTCTTGTAGTTTTCCAATTCACTCACTTTTTTGTTCAAAGTGTGCATATGGAGTACAAGAAATGATTACATTCACAGGTAAATAGCTTGTAAGCTATAAGTTTGTTGGTGTATTTTTTGTAGATTGACTGGAGTCGAGAAAGTGGACGGTAAATGAGATATTTGGTGGTTATTTAGAACAATTAGAATTAGAAATACGGACAGATGCGACTGACCCCCAATAATCATTTCAACCATTAATGTTATTTAATTAAAGAAGTTGTTATTGAATTGATAGAATAATGTTCAGTGATTAATACACTCCAGGCCATTACAATTGCTAGACCACGAAGATGACGGGCCACAGACGTGAAATTTAACCGACAGGAAGAAGATGCTGTGATATGCAAATGATTAGCTTTTCAGAGTATTCACAAAAAGTTGGCGCCGGTGGCGACATCTACAACGTGCTGACACGAGGAAAGTTTCAAATCGATTTTTCATAAACAAACAGCAGTTGCCTGGTGAAACGTTATTGTGATACCTCGTGTAAGGAGGAGAAATGGGTGCCATCACGTTTCCGACTTTGATAAAGGTCGGATTGTAGCCTATCGCGTTTGCGGTTTATCGTATCGCGACATTGCTGCTCGCTTTGGTCGCGATTCAATGACTGTTGGTAGAATACAGAATCGGTGGGTTCAGGAGGGCAATACGGAACGCCCTGCTGGATTCCAACGGCCTCGTATCACTAGCAGTCGAGATGACAGGCCAGGCATCTTATTCGCATGGCTGTAACGGATCGTGCAGTCACGTCTCGATCCCTGAGTCAACAGATGGGGATGTTTGCAAGACAACAACCATCTGCACGAACAGTTCGACGACGTTTGCAGCAGCATGGGCTATCAGCTCGGAGATCTTGGCTGCGGTTACCCTTGACGCTGCATCACAGACAGGAGCGCCTGCAATGATGTACGCAACGACGAACCTGGGTGCACCAATGGCAAAACGTCATTTTTTCGGATGAATCCAGGTTCTGTTTACTGCATCATGATTGTCGCATCCGTTTTTGGCAACATTGCAGTGAACGCACATTGGAAGCGTGTATTCGTCATCGTCATACTGGCGTATCACCCAGCATGATGGTATGGGGTGGCATTGGTTACACGTCTCGGTACTCTCTGGTTGCATCGACGGCACTTTGAACAGTGGCCGTTACATATCAGGTGTGATACGACCCGTGGCTCTACCCTTCGTTCGATCCCTGCGAAACCCTACATTTCAGTAGGATAATGCACAACCGCATTTTGTAGGTCCTGTACGGGCCTTTCTGGTTTCGGAAAATGTACGACTGCTGCCCTGTCGCCGGCAGCCGTGGCCGAGGGGACTGAGGCGCTCCAGTCACGGTCTGCACGGCCACTACGGTCGGGGGTTCGAATCCCCCCTCGGGCATGGATATTTGTGCCGTCCTTAGGATAAGCTAGTTGATAAGTAGTTTCTAAATTTAGGGACTGATGACCCCGTAGTTAAGTCCCATAAGCTTAACTAACATTTGAACATTTGCTGCCCTGTCCAGCACATTTTCCAGATCTCTTACCAATTGAAAACGTCTGGTGGCCGAGCAACTGGCTTGTCACCATACGCCAGTCACTACTCTGGATGAACTGTGGTATCGTGTTGAAGCTGCAGGGTATCTGTTTCTGTTTTCGCCATCCAAGCTTATCAAGGCCGTTATTACGGCCAGAGGCGGTTGTTCTGGGTACTGATTTTTCAGGATCTATGCAGCCAAATTGCGTGAAAATGTAATCACATGTCAGTTCTGTTATAATATATTTGTCCAATGAATACCCGTTTATCATCTGCATTTCTTCTTGGTGTAGCAATTTTAATGGCCAGTATTGTAATTTGATGGCCCTGTATAGCAACTTTCTATCTTCTCAAACTTAGAAGATGCAACAGTTCTACTAAAGAAACTGCCATTGCAACACTTACACGTCCTATTTTGGAGTATTGCTGCGCATTGTGAGATCCCCACTGGGACTGACAGATGATTTAGATAAAGTTCAGAGAAGGGCAGCTCGTTTTGTGTTATCGCGATAATGGTGAGAGTGTGTCACGGAAATGATGCAAGAGTTAGGAGTGGAAATAATTAAAAGAAAGGCGTTATTTGTTGCGGTGAGATCTATTTGCGAAATTTCTTTCATCAACTTTCTCTTCCGAATGGGAATAGATTTTGTTAGCACCTATCTACATAGAAAGACATGATCATCAAAATAAAATAAGAAAAATCAGATCGAAAACAGATAGATTTAGGTGTTCCTTTTTTCCGCGAGCTATTAGAGAATGGAACTGTAGAGAAACATGATAAAAACGGTTCGATGAACCCTCTGCCATGCACTTCAATGCGACTTGCAGAGTATTTATGTAGATATAGATCTAAACAGCGTGTGTTGTGAGCGACAATAGTAGATTCCATTGCACAGTGTCTCCACAACAGTGTTGTCACTATTTAAGTTCCAACCCTCGTTCATAGACAAAAGTGATTCTCATGTGATGTTTGTTAGATTAGATCTACTTTTCGTTCCTGTAGGTCAAAATTGAGGATATCATCTTTGATTTAGAACATGTCAGAACAAATACACAATAAATACTTACAAAATGAGAACATACGAGTGAATATACCTTCCACAGATCGCAAATGTAATTGCTCTTGTGGATGTAGAATTGGAGTTAAAATCGATTTTCGGTGTTCATCATATTTCGATAGATTAAGAACTCTGAAAAGGATTTTGCTGAAGATTTTTTTTTCGAGCATTTAAAGAGCATTTTCCTACCACGTGTGTTTATGTGTCACGACCACTTACCTGTCGACCACTTTTCTACATATATTTTAGATCTTTAAACACCCTACATTGTACGTTAGGTTATTATTTCTACTCCCGAGTGTGTTGGCTATCCTTGGAATGCAACGGTCGGTATTCTTTTGTTTCTGCTGTTTGTAAACAACACGCTTTCAAACACGCGGTTAGTTTTGTTCAAGTGTGATTGCCGAGTATTTGTTATACCCACTGAAATAGAAAATTTGCAAGTATATTATGGGCAAGCAATACGAGAAATAATGAAAATCTGGAGGAAATGAAGTGAGATGTTTGGGCCATATTCTTTCATAAGTCCTCTACTGATGATAAGCCATGTCATGCATTGCGTCCATCAGGAGAAAATTCGTGGTGCAAATTCAATAGGGCTAAGGCAACTGGAGAATCTTATGCTCATCAGCATTCTCTCCCTGCTGCTGATTTTATTACAACAATTACACCTATTTACAGAGAGTTGGCCTTCTAAGGAAATGTCTGCATGGAAAAACTCAGAACCCAAATGAATGTTTCAACAGTATAATTTGGAACCACCTTCCAAAAACTGTATTTATAGGCATGCATACAATCAAACTAGGAGTTAATGGTGCTGTTATTACATTCCGTTTTGCTAATATTGGAAGGTGTTGGGTACTGAAAAAGCTAGGAATTAATTCTGGTGAAAATATGATCACTGGGCTGCAACATTGCGATAAAATGAGAGATGATGCAGACAGGTCTGCATCTAATAGGCCAAGAAAGCAAGACAAACATTCAGGAAGGTGAAAAAGTAGCTGGAAAACCTACTAGAGGACAAAGAAGGGCAATAATATGCAGCAGGACAGTTTTAATTAATTGTAAGTAACAAATTTCAAAAGTCTTTTCTTTTAAGTCAGCTTCCCGCAAACTAAAATTTTCAGTAGGGGAGAGTCGGGTAAGTTGACGAGGAGTCTAAGATGATAAATTTCTCCATCAACTCACAGCTGGTGCTATGTGCACTATGGTATTGCCTCCTTAGCGCGTTATGTAGGCATGCCTCTTTAAATAGAACCGCTCCGTAATTTTCTTTTGTTGTCAAAGGGGGCTTGGAAGTGGACGCTGTTTTCGCAACAATTTTTCGTTCAGTTTAAATAAGTTTCATATAATACTTTTATTTTAATGAATGATAGTTGATTCCTCTTAAGCTTTATGGATTTTCTAATGCTATAGTAATGGTTTAATGAATTTATTCTGTGAGATTTTGTCCATGTTAAAGTTTGTATCTAAAATGTCGACTGCGGTTAAAGATGACGAATTATGCAAAGGCTAAGATGGCGAGTTCTTCATCGAGGGTTTTATGGACTCAGGAATCGAGCCATTACATTCACGGATATTAAGTGATAAAGATTTCGCGCCATCACAACATCAATGAAATTCCACCCAAAACAGTTGCTCTACTTGAGATATCAGCAAAACAAACTGCAGAATTTGATGGACTACCGGAGCTTTGATCTAACTCCGCAACTTCCTCTATTTTAGCCTCCATTACCCCAAAAAGAATCTCTACCAGGGTTTTCATCTAACCCTACATCTATTTTTGTTGTAGCTTCATTACCCCATGCAGAACTTAGTGCATTATCAGTGCCCTCATCCACCTCTAACTCCATACCTACCTCTGCTTTACATCCGTTACCTAAAGCTGTACCTACAGGAGGTCTAAGAAAACGAAAAATTAAGTTACCATCTCTACACATAACAAGCACGTCCGTGAAATAGCTCTGGAAGAAAAGGGATAAAGAGAAGAAGAAAAAAAACAAAAAAAAAATTAAGAATGATAAAAATTGAAAGAAATTCGAATGCAGAAAAAAAGTAAACTTGCGTTCGGCGGATGTCATGAACGAAACAAAGAGAGGATCCTAGAATGGACTTCTGCTACTCATCTTCGCACTCATCCACTGAGATTGATTACGCCGACAGTGATTCCTATGATGTCGATGAAAGAAGACTGTATACTTTGTAGTGAAGTGGTGAAGATGGAAAGCCGGCCGCGGTGGCCGAGGAGACTAAGGCGCTCCAGTCACGGTCTGCACGGCCACTACGGTCGGGGGTTCGAATTCCCCCTCGGGAATGGATATTTGTGCCGTCCTAGTTTGTAAGTAGTTCATAAGTAATTTGTAAGTTTAGGGACTGATGTCCCCGCAGTTAAGTTCCATAGACTATACAAACATTTGAACATTTGAACATTTGAAGTTGGAAAGACTGAATTCTGGTATCAATGTTCTCGATGTCAAGAGTGGGCTCAAGTTCAGTGTACAGCCGTGAATTACAGGTAAGCAAAGGAGAAATACAATGTTTGCGACTTTTGTGATAAATAGATAACTTTCAATAAAATGTCTTTCTTTTCTAAATAAAATTTTCATTTCGTCATCTTACCCATACCCCAAAGTCATCTTACCCTCCTTGTAGAGTAAGTTGGCGAATGGTACTATCACTAACAAAAACAGGTTTATCTAGAAAAAGTTCAGTTTTAGGAAATGTTCAAGGCCTTGAATCTAAAGGGGATACATGAAGCAATCATTTTACCGTAAGTTAAGTATTTGATTTCAATATAAGGGCCAGAAAAATATTAACATGCCTTAATGTCGTCATCTTACCCGGCTTTCCCCTACATATGCCTCATTATATCAGAAACTATCATAGACAAATGAATGACATTTTCAGAGACTCAGCATAACATAAAAATCCATCCCTGTTACTACAGTCATTAATATGTCATAAAAATATTTTCTACAGAAAAAACTTAGTATTTTTGTTAATGAATTTAAAAAAGTATTTCTTAAAAACTATAAAGTGTATAAAGTAGATTTCAGTACAGTTGACTCTATTAGCATCATGTAACATACAGTAAAAATATTAAGGTCTTGCATCAAATGTTTTTTTTCTTTTTCCAGAAATTGGTCAATTACTTGCCTAAATTAACTAGGGTTAGATAAGCAGGGTATGACCCCCCTTAAGAATATTTATATTCTGAAGTACATAAAACTTATTATTGCTACATATGTTGAATAAACTAGGTGCACGAAGTATTGAAGTCAGACATATTTTGTACAACAATATACATCTATCACTTCTGCTGGAAGTAAAATGAGTTGGCCGCCAAAACAATCCTTTCGACTCTTTTCAAACTAACCTTTATTGTGAGTTCAATTTTTTATGGCTGCTGGCCTGTTATTGGAAATGTGTATTGTTGAATATTGCGCCGGTGAAGTTTCGAAGTGTTCCGGAAGTTGGTAGAGCCTCAGCACAGCGTCCAACTGTCGTCTTCATGCGACTCACGTTACAAGCCGCGTGATGTCATTGAATTCTTGTATGCAGGAAAAGAAACAGTGGTGAACATACATAAACGTTTGTATTCAGTGTATCTGCAATTAATAGGATTATAGATGGGCGACAGGTAAAGAAAGCCACAGCCTCAGGAAATGGAGAACCAGAGCTCCGTGATCAGCCACGCTGTCACAGCCCTTGCCCCATACCAACCCCATGTAGTGGGAAGGCCGCGGCGCTCTCGCGTGACGTCACGCATAGTAGGCGGCGATCGCGGAGCTGACTGGGTGGCCACTGGGGCACGGTCCACTATGCTGTAGCGGCCAGCCAGTCAGCTACGCGATCGTGGCCTACTCTGCGTGACGTCACGCGAGAACCCCCGTGGCCAGCGAGACAGACAGGCCTGGGTTAGGCTGCTATAATCCGAGCTGAACTATCCACCATTTTTGTCCCAATGTGCAGGATAGTTGTATGTGGGTATATATGAGTCGCGACCGGAAAGGGAGTTTATAGTCGAATTTACTGAAGAATTTGTGGGAAATATGGGAGGCTGCTCAGCTTTGAACTGCACAAATCACTGCAGCAAAAGAGTGCGCATGTTCAAATTTCCCAGCAATCCAGAACGAAGAAAAAGATGGGCTATAAATTGTCGCAGAAGCAACTGGGAACCAGGACCTGGCGCTCAATTATGTATTGTAAGTATATGTAATAAATGTAGCTATACACATGTCATTTATGTACAATTGCATTACTTCTCCCTGTCCATGATGCTGGAGTAGTTTGTTTCAGAATGGTTGTGACTTAATGAAGTTTTTCGCAGTTTTCAAAGTGGATAGGAATATTTATTGTGGTGCATTTATACGTAGTTTTCAACATACTGAATCAAATGTTCAAATGTTTGTTAAGCTTATGGGACTTAACTACGGGGTCATCAGTCCCTAAACTTACAAACTACTTATCAACTACCTTATACTAAAGACGGCACAAATATCCATGCCCGAGGGGGGATTCGAACCCCCGACCGTAGTGGCCGTGCAGACCGTGACTGGAGCGCCTCAGTCTCCTCGGCCACCGCGGCCGGCAACATACTGAATAATACTTTACACAATTACTTATATATAAGGTCGAAACATCTCTTACGGTCGCATAACACACTCCAAAATACGGCACTGGGTATAATTTTACGACGCTTCTCGCCGGGCTCCGGTGATTATGTTGGCAACAGATGAACAATGAAGTGTAGAATCGCGTTAATATTTTTCACGACCTACAGAGTAAATGTTATTGCTGCTTGTTTCACTTGCAGCAAAATTAATACTGTGCCTGCTCTACGGTTGACAGGTTCTTGTAAGTACCCTTTAGCGTTCAGAAAAAAAAAAATAATTTTCGTTTCAATTGAATTTGTCACGAAAAAACATTTATTGGTCATCTGAGTTGCCGTGATTAGCATTGGTGCCAACATAACCACTGCAGCCCGGCGAGATGCTATGTTATATTACCGGTACGTTACGATTTTCTGTTATATTAAAAGGGCATTTTAAATTTTTATAGGCTCGTACACATTATTTACTGTTCGGTACAGTTAGTGTGTGCAATATTAAATACATTTCATTAGAAAAATTGTTGAAAACTGCGTGAATAGGGCAACCATCGCCAATATAAACATTGTCAGATGCGCCCATGTTGGGGCAAAAATGGCGGACGATTCAGCCTGGGTTTTTAGGAGCTCTAGGCCTGGGCACTCAGCCAGGTGACGTGGCAAGAGTAGTACTGCGCCTACGCGATAGCGGATTTGACTGGTTAGACGCTAAGAGGCAGTGGGCCATACCCGTGCGGCTAACCAGTCAAATACGCGATCGCGTCGTCGCAGCACTACTCTTGCCACGTCACCTGGCTGAGTGCCCGGGACTGTCTCTCTCGCTGGCCACGAGAGCGCCGCGGGATTCTCTGTACATTGGGTTGTCCAGACACGCTGAATCTCGCCGACGCCATTGTTCGTGCCGGCCGGCACATCACAACTCGACACTTGGCTCTGCAGTAGGCGGTCAGCATTAGAAGTGAATCTGCAATCTAGCTCTACATGGGATACTCTGAAAATCACATTTAAGTGACGGTTCAACGAACCATCGTTATACTATTTGTCTCCCATTCCATCCTCGAATAGCGCGCGGGAAGAAAGAAAACATGGATCTCTCTATCCGTTCGAGCTCTGATTTCTCGTGTTTTATTCTGATGATCATTTCAACCTGTGTAAGTGGGAGTCAACAATATATTTTCGCATTCGGAGGAGAATGTTGGCGATTGGAGTTTCGTAAGTAGTCCACGCCGCAGCGATAAGCGCCGTTGTTGTAATGATTCCCATCCCAGATCCTGTATCATTTCCGTAACGCTGTCTCCCCTGTATCGTGACAATACGAAAATAGCTGCCTTTCTTTGGACTCTTTCGATGTCCTCCGTCAAACCCACCTGATAAGGATCCCACACTGGGCTGCAATACTCCAAAAATGGACGTACAAGCGTAGTGTATGCAGTTTCTTTTGTAGTTATGTTGCATGTTTTAAGGGTTCTGCCAATAAAACGCAGTCTCTGGTTCGCCTTTCCCACGATATTATCTACGTGTTCTTTCCAATTTACGTCTGAAGTAATAGTAATTCCTAGGTATTTTGTGGAGTTTACGGACTTCACTTTTGGTTGATTTATCTTGTAAACAAAGTTTAACGGATTTCTTTTCGTACTCATGTGGACGACTTCACACTTCTCATTATTTAGACTCAATTGCCAATTTTTACACCATACTGCTATCTTATTCAGATCGTCTGCAGTCGGTTTTCGATCTTCAGATGATTTTACTAGACGGTAAATGACGGCGTCATCTGCAAACAACCTAAGAGAGCTACTTTGATTTCCCCTAAATCTTTTATGTAAATAAGGAACAGCAGATGACCAATAACACTATCCTGTGGAACGCCCGATATCTCCTCTGTTTTAGTCGATGCTTTACCATCGATTACTACGAACTGTGTGCTCTCCGACAGGAAATCCCCTATCCAATCGCAAATTTGGGGCGATATACCATAAGCACGCAATTTGATTAAAAGCTGTTTGTGAGGTACGGTGTCAAAAGCCTTCTGGAAATCAAGAAATACGGAATTGATTTGCGAGCCCTTGTCGATAGCGACCATCCCTTCGTGTGAATAAAGAGCTAGTTGTGTTTCGCAGGAACGTTTTTTTTAATTTTTATTTTATTTTTTTTTTTATTTATTTTTTTATTAAATTCGTGTTGACCTTGGGTCAATAGATCATTCGAGATAATTCATAATATCTGAATACAGGAAATGTTCCAAAACCCTGCTGCAAATTGACGTCAATGAAATAGGCCTGTAGTTTAGTGGGCGATATTCAAAGACGTGTTCACGATGGGTTCCCCGAATGCTGACAGCGGACCACAAGATTCATACACCCCACAGTCCAGACCTGGCACCCTCGGACATTCACCTTTTTGGGACGCTTATTCTCTACAGGGAACACACTTTCAAGATGACGAGAGTGTCAGTTATTCAGTAAAAATGTGATTATGCCTATAACAGCTTTTACCACCAAGGAACACATTCCTTTCCAACGACGTTGACGTAGGCTATAGATCGTGATTGAGACTGGGTAGAAAAATAGGACATGGACAAGATATTTTGATGTACATTGCCACCAAATCCTGACATTCAGCAATAAATATGTTCTGGAAAAAAAGTGCACTTTCTACAAGTTTTTAAATTAGGATAAGTGGATATTTTCGACGAATTTCGAATTTATTGTTGTAAAACTACCTTGTACTTGAAGTAACAATATGGATAAGATAATTTCAGTGTAAGTCAAAATTACTGCGAGCCTATGTTGCGAGACAGGCGAAATACCCTCGGACTTCAAGAAAAATCTAATAATCCCCATTCCAAAGAAAGCAGGTGCACACAGGTGTGAAAATTACAGAACCATCGGTTTAATAAGTCATGGCTACAAAATCTTAACACGAATTATTTACAGAAGGATGGAAAAGATGGTAGAAGCTGACCTCGAGGAAGATCATTTTGGATTCAAGAGAAATGTAGGAACACGGGAGGCAATACTCACTTACCGGGTTATCTTAGAAAATAGATTAAGGAAAGGCAAACTTACATTTCCAGCTTTTGTAGATTTGGAGAAAGCTTTTGACAATGTTGATTGGAATACATGCGTGAATACGATCTGTAAAATTTCCTGCGGCTACAATGTGTAGTGTAGAAATTAAAAATTGTAACGTTATAATGAATGCCGAAGTTTTAGTCTATGAACAGCGGAACTTTACTGTTTATGTGCTCATATTTCATGAACTACTTGGCGTACTGAGATACAATTTAGAAGTTAAACTCAACTATATGCGAGTATACTGTCTGTAAAATTTCCTGCGGCCACAGTTTGTACTGTACAAATGATAAATTGTAACGTCGTACCGAATGGCGTAGTTTTACTCCATAAACAGGGGAAAAGTAGTAAGCGAGAAACTTTTTTCCTTTCATCATTTTGATGTCGTTCTCAACGAGAAAAACTTTAATGTTTATTGCAGTACTGTCATTCTCATATAGCGTATTTATAAATTCTCACCGCATTAATGTGGCAGTTTTTTGCGATTCCTATTGTTTATGATGTCGTATCTTCTGAACCATGTGCCGTATGTGAATCTTAACCCTGCAGCAATTGTTACCTCATGGTAAGGAATGTGTGAACCAAATTTAGTTGAAATCGGTACAGTGGTTTAGGAGAAAATGAGCATCATTGTCGCTAAAAGCAGCAGTTTTTCGCGCATATCATGGTTTATGACGTCATATCTCTTGAACTATGTATCGTACGTGATTCATACGCTTACGGCGACCGTCTTCATGGATTGAAGCTTACGTGTACAGAATTTCATAAAGATTGGAACAAAACTGTAGATTTGCATGCAACACATACACACAAACATACGAACACTCTGCTTTATATATTAGATCTTTAAAATTTTTACCATAAAAATGTCGATTGTAGTGTTTTACAATGTGGAGGACAAATTTTTGCTATGATTTGTTAGTAAAAGAAAATAGCATGGGAAATTATTGACCATGTTGTAGCGTTAAAAGCAGTATGTTCTCCGTCGCTTTCCGGCTGTTCATAACATTAATTTTCATGCTCTAGACAAGGCAGCGGTAGGCCAAAATCACGCACATACAACAGACGGTTACAACAAAAAATACTACGCTACTAATAATAAATGACCCCCGCACCAAATTACCAATATATTTCTCTGTTCGAAAAGAAAATAAATTGTCTCATTACGAAAGAAACATCTAGATGAAAGTAAAGAAAACGTGAACTCTAGCCCATATCCTGGTAGAAGAAGCTGAAGGAAAACATTAGTTACAGAAAATGACTGATGTTTTATTTTTTACCGTTTACAGACACTGTATTATTAGTGAAGTGTTAATGACAGGTTGTGCTGAAAGTCCGAGAATACTATACCATGCACCTAGCATGAAAATGGAGTAATTTGTACCTCGGCTGAAGACACGGTATGATTTGGCTGAACGGTCAGGAATAAATATATTGTCGGAGTAGCACATTCAGAAGGAAATTCCACTAGTTAGCACATCCACATTATGAATGTGGTATCAACTTAAACAGATTTAACGCTACATGGCGACAGAGAAGATGGAATGCGACGTTACGTAGTCCGTATGGCCATGAGACAGGAATTATGTTCACTGCCGGTGCTTATGAGCGATTTACGTTGGATCTGTGGAGACTAATAGCTAATGGATACATTCGTTTTCAATTGACACTGGATGACGACCATACATTTTGCGCTTGTGTAAGTCTTCAGTCTGATATACGTATAACTGATAGTTCCCTTTTTCTTATCGAAATGCCATGTCTGTGTAACGTATGTATTGTAGTATATTAGATTGACGTCTCGTTGGTCAGAACAATTGGTGCACTTCCGTATATCAACAAATACCCAACACAAATGTGTGTGTGTGTGTGTGTGTGTGTGTGTGTGTGTGTGTGTGAGAGAGAGAGAGAGAGAGAGAGAGAGAGAGAGAGAGAGTCTGCGTGAGTGTGTCGTTGAAAGTTGTCTATTAGAAATTTGTGGTGACTAGATAAGATTAGATTGGAACTTGTTCTATAGGTCATGAATACAAGATTTCGTAATGATGTAGAGCGTGTCAGTTTAGTGAAAGGCGAGATTACGTGACATACTTTTTTCCACTTTTTATTTCAATATTTTCGTGTTTTTTGTAAAATGACTAATTTCTATGTAAAAATTCATCTACTGAGTAGAAGGAGTATGAGTTGTTGTTGGTATATAAAATCTCTGTTAGTGTGTTATTGAATCCGACTCTGTGTGTGAATTAACACTGATTGACTGGCTCTTAAATCTATCCACTAAAATTTCCCTACAAAATAGTCTGAGTTCGTTTCAGGTGTTGTAAGTGCGTGATTCGTGCACCCGTAACTACTCCTGATTGAAAGCATAAATAACAATTTCTAAGCACTTGAACGTTAAACAAATAAAATTCAGATTAATTTTCTAAACTGGAGTTGACCCTGACAATTACTGACGTTTATACAACAAAGATAAACTGTGTGTCAGCTGATCACCAGATAAATTTTAATAATTAGATTTCATTTGAATGATAGCTGCTGAAACTGTTGGGCCTGACATTTAGGGTCATATGAATAAGAAAGAACACATGCTCCAGAGAAGATTCTCAGAGCAAATGAACGTCCTCTGAGTAAGTGCTCAATTCCGTATGAATAAAAACTTCGAAGCATATGCTCTGAGCAGGAAGTTCATTCTCGCTAGCTCCTCTCCTTCTTGAGTAAGTTATCCGTGTGTCATGTTCGACACAGGACAGCTGCTCAGTCGTGTATTTCTTTAAACTAGGCCAGTCAGGCAAATTAATCAGTGTACAAATATGGAGCAGGCATCTACGTGTTCAGGAAGAACTATACTATGTTTGCATATTAGTTTCTTGTGCAGTAGCATATTATTAAGACTATATATGAACTTTTTACGAAAATGTATTCTTCTGACGATGTTACAAAATTTTCGTCATACGAAAATCTTTTTTTGTTTTTTGTTATTGAAGCTGGGTTAGCACAATTTGTGGACATTTAAGAATGCGACACATTTTCATCTATGTCAACATGGAACGCTGTCAGAGCTTTTTAACTTTTGTTAAATATGACACATGATGGTCTGTAAGCGAAAGGGCATCAGTTATTGATTTTCCGTCGTGTCTACTTACTTCAAACATAACAGAAGTTACGATTACGAAGGCAGAAAACTATCTTAAATACGCCAACCACTTTAGGTAGAATGAACAAGAACAGTACAAAAAACTTCAGCACCCGGAATTGCACCAATTTTTATTTTGTGATACAAAATGTGAAGTGCTGGAATGTACTTGATTTAGAATTAATGTCATGACGCCTTATTTACAGACCCTATTTAAAAATATACAATATAATTTTGCTATGAAGCTGATTACAACTGTAAATGTGCACTCCAAACAAACGTGAAGAAAACGCGGCTCAATCTACTTGTGTTTCATTTCTATGTGAGTTATGAAAAAACTCTTCTGACATCCCTCTCGTCTATATATAATGCTTGGAGTGTCTCACTTATAATTTTTGTGAAGGAAGCGACTCGTCAGTGAAATTTTTTATATGCATAACCCCTTTTTAGTTCCTCTCCTGTTTCTTCAGACTAATCTACATATAAATGAACTTTCGTGCCTCCTAAGCAACACAAATTTTGTCATTTTTATTATGGACCACAGTAAAACGTGACCTTAATACTCAGCTCGAAATATGCTAGAGAGCTCACTTCAGAAAACGGAGAATGTTCTCTGGCCGTGAGAAACTTCTCTACTTTTATTCATACGAAATCGGAGAATGTTCTCTGTTGTGAGCAACCTCCTCCACCCTTTACCCACGCTGAGAACATACTCCGTTGACGTATATTCTCTGACTCGTTTTATTCATGCGAACCTGAGTATGTTCTCTGAAATTCAGAGTATAAAGTACATACATCTGAAAAAGACTGCAGGTAAACTGAGAACAAGAAATAATATCATCCATAAATTGCGTGGCACAACTTGGGGCTCTACAGCAAACACTCTATCGCACATCAGCAGTTGGGCTAGTATACTCGGTGACAGATTACTGCGCTCCTGTAAGGATTAACAGCCCATATACAAACAAGACTGATGTGGTACTAAATGATACCACGCGCACTATCAGCGGCACAATTAAATCCACATCTGCTGTATGGCTGCCAACCCTGAGCCATATTTCACCACCAGAGATACGGCGAAAAAATGGTCCTCTTAGAGAGTACAATAAACTGACAATCCCAGCTCCCCATACACGACGATGCAGCTGACCTGGAATGATGAAGACTAAGATCGGAAAGACCAGCATTACTCTCCGCTAAAGAGATGACCAACTCCAGCTTTGATGTCCACCGTCTGTGGGAACAACACTGACAGACACACTGGCCACCAGAATGCTAAAACTTCCTGACCAATGAGAAACCGCCTGGCTTCAACCGACCACGCAAAGTGTGGACAACACTGAACCGCATACGTACTGGCCATGACAGATGCGCTGACGCCCTCCACAAATGGGGAAAGATGCCGGCGCCAAACTGCGATTGCGGTGCTGAGAGGCAAACGATCCAACACACAGCGGAAGAATGCCCAGTCCGAGCCTACAAAGGGCCCTTCACCGATTTCCTAGCTGCAACAAGTGAGGCAATTTATTATATTCAATATATTAATGACTTTTTGTAATTACTGAATAAAATTTTAGGATTAAACGATGTATATTTGTATTTGCATCAATAAATAAATATTAATAAACTAGATGACCCGGTAAACTTCGTATCGCCGGCCGCGGTGGCCGAGGAGACTGAGGCGCTTCAGTCACGGTCTGTACGGCCACTACGGTCGGGGGTTCGAATCCCCCCTCGGGCATGGATGTTTGTGCTGTCCTAGTTCGTAAGTAGTTCATAAGTAGTTTGTAAGTTTAGGTACTGATGACCCCGTAGTTAAGTCCCATAAGCTTTACAAACATTTGAACATTTGAAACTTCGTATCACTTACCTCTTAATATAAACCATATTGATTTAAATCATACGTATTTTAGACCCAGTAGCTTTATAAAAACATCATCAGATAGTCTACGTATAGGCTCGATAGTAGGCGGAAAGAGTGGGCAAATCATGCACACATGTCCAGGATAGTGTTCATGTCACATTCGTGGAAGTTCAGGGAAGGTTTACGCGGTGATAAATTATGGAAAAATTGCGAGGAAGGTCGTTGAAGGTCAAATGATCAAAATGTTATCGCAATCGGATGAACGGTTCTCAACTTATAGTGTTGAGTACATTTACATACTCATTGGAAAATGAACTTCGTACAAATTTTGTGACTTTCCTTTTTAACTGTCCCTATTTTTTTACTGAAAACTTTTCCAAGCCATAATGAACAAAACAAAAAAGAACTACCACCTCCGTCGTGCGAATAGTCGGTTATAGATCTGAATTCAATAAAAAACACATTGAAAAACACACTTTAAGTTTTTCTCAAATTTTCCAATTTCCGTATTCAAGTCATCCTCTTACAATCATATGACAATTGATTTTTATTCATAGAAAAATTGCTTTCGGTTTTTCCTAAATTTTCCTACTTTCCGGGTGAATTTTCCAAATTTTTATTTGATGCGAACCTTCCTCTTAGTTTGAACATGAAATGTACAAAATTTTATCGCGATTGAACGAACGGTATTGATAGCTCAATGGAAAAAGCTGTTTCGGTTTTCCCGAGTTTCCTCTTCTCAGAAAAAATTTTCCAAATTTTATCACCGCTTAAACCTTCCCTGGACTAACACGAATATTTTAGCCAAATCGGTTCAATTGTTCTCGAGTTTTAGCGAGACTAACGAACAGCTATCCATGTGACATGTGACACAGTATAACACAGGGTCTTGAACAACATGACGCAAAGGCATATTCTATTGATGATGTGCATACTATTTATAACTTACCACTATGATGTTGGTTCATCTGAAGTATATTTCTTACCATGCCTGGACAACAGTCGAAACTAGTCATCATGTAAACTCAATAAGCGATCTATGGCAAATAAAGATCTCATAAAGGGATTCCTAACCATTAATTTTTTCCTATTTCCTTGTCCACCTCCGTAGCTCCCGATGGGGATATCCCGATCAATGAAAGCCAATGATCATTTCGTTTCCAATTTTCCTTAAGCCGTCCTCACACGGGGCGTGTTGTCGCAACGCAC
This sequence comes from Locusta migratoria, assembly GCA_026315105.1. NCBI lineage: Eukaryota > Metazoa > Arthropoda > Insecta > Orthoptera > Acrididae > Locusta > Locusta migratoria. The sequence continues at coordinate 196,777,415 of CM048751.1, forward strand.
AGTGGTGCAGGCCAGACATGCTGTCTACCTAGCTACAGCACGCTCAGAAACTACCTGCTGCATCCCGCGGAAAACAACGTGCTGCTCGTCGTGATTTGCGACCGCAGCGTTCTCCAGTGCCCGTTGCGTGCTGGCGCATAGATCACTGTGTTTACAAAGATGTATGTGCGTAAAATTACATGGTATCTCTGTCGCGATCGACGAAAAGAAAAAGCACCTTGAAATTGTAGCTTTCTTATGCTTGCACGTGACTTGCAATACGCTCCCAGAAAATGTATTATGATTATTTTTGTTTTTCAAGAAACACAAAGACTATACATTCATCTGATAGCAGTAAAGAAGGTAACAAAATTTACGACCGAATCACTTTTAGCAAAAAATCATAAAAACAACATGGTCACTGGTGAAATGCATCTGCACCAGCTTCACTTGTCTTGCTGTTATATTCGCATTTCCACATTGTAAATATTCTCATGTTTAGTTTGGCATTCCTTTGGAAATAATAGGTTCTGCCTGATACATTTTACTTGTTCATACGCTCGGGACAACCCCTCAGCTCCACAATGTTCGTTGTGATAATTTTTGCTGTTAGTACTGTATGTAAACGCGGCACCCTGTGACACTGCATCTGCTTCCGCAAGCACGCGATAACCATGTTCTCTTTGTTCTGTGAAACTGAACTATTCCAAAAGTTAAAGCGTGACGCGGAGAATTAGCCGTGCGCACTGGGGCGCCGTGCTGAAGTGCGCGCGGGCGTGCGCCGGCGGTGGTTCGAGTCCCCCGTCCGGAATGGGTGTTCCTGTAGTCCATAGCCGCGGTGGAGTAGCCGAGCGGTCTAAGGCGACTCGCTGCGTAGCGCGATGTGGCTCGGCGTCGGAGGTACGAGTCCTCCCTGGGGCATGGATGTGTGTGTTGTCCTTAGGTTGGTTTACCTTAGCTTAAGTAGTTTGTTAGATACGGGCTAATAACCTAGTAGCTGACTCCGATAGATTTACAATCTTTTTTTTTTTTTTTTTTTTTTTTTTTTTTTTTTTTTTTTTTTTTTTTTTGGAAAAACCGAGTGACGTATGGTACTGTCTTGAAATTTGTTAGTTCCTATGCGCTAGCCCGAAAAGCTGTACAAGTACGTTCTTGTTTCTAATAAATAACGTCGAATACCGAATAATTCTATTAAATTAACAAATAAGTTATAATAAACGTAATTAAACCAAATCGTTACAAATATCTGGAAGAGTGTAGGTGCAACCTGTTACTTACTTTCCTCCACAGCTTGTGACGCTAATAAGTCGTTTTAATAAGAAATAACAACGAATATATATCAGACATTGTACTCAAATTAGCAGGAAAGAACCAGAAAAGTTAAGGAAACAAAAAAAGGGAAAAAATCCCGTAGCCTGCAACGCTACCACCTAAGCTACTTCTGAAATACTGTTTCTAGATATAATAAGCATGTAAAACATGTAATATATTATTTATGTACGATATAGCATCACAAAGACGCTCCCTTATTAGAATGACGTTACCCCGTAGCAAAGGAACGATATTCTTTCACGGTATACAAATTATAACAGTGACGTGTGCAGTGGCGGATTAAGGAGTGGGCGCGAGGGGGAGGGGGGACGTACTGGACAAAGGGGGGAGGGGGCCTCCAAATAACTCGAAAGAAGTTTTTTTTTTCTTTGAGCACGCCCTTGGCCTTCTCGTTCTGGGGTCTCTTGTCCTACGGGACCTCCAGACTTAAAGGTTATCCTATTTAACGTATGTCCAGTGCGAACTAAGCTATGGAAATGTAGTTACCGGTAATTTATTGTAACAAATCAGATCCAGAACGACGCGTTTTCAAAAGTTCCTCAATTTTCCGACGCCTTAAAAAATATACAGGGTGTTTCATTAAGTGTGTTTGCCTCTGTAACTTATAAAATAACAAGTGACGGGAAACTTTAATGCGGTAGGTCAACACAAGAAATGTTACACTTTCTGCGGAGCTATGTACATAGTTTATTGTATTATTTTCCAAAGAGTTAGAGCACAAAGATATAATTTTTAAGTGGAGCAATAGTTTTTTTATGTGCATTGGATTCGTTTAAACCAGCTGCGTCCAAATCAATTTAAACTATATTCCTATCACTGCTATTTTGCGAGCTACAACCCTTCAAAGTTTCAGGGACAGATACCACACGCTGTACATAATACATGACTGTGTGGTGGGTGATGAACGTTATGGCGGTGGGAAGTTTATTTACATGAGATATTCAATTGAGAGTCCATGTTCCTCAATGCATAATGTAATGCGCCTTCTAAATGTGGTGTGGCCGAGTTGTAACGTCGCCGGTGTCACGGAGCGAGAAGCTTCCTCGATGCGCTGTTAGACTGCCGACTGTCGCCGCACACTGCCGTATACCCGACAGTTGGAGCCACACAAACAACCGGGGCTCAGTATACCACAGTTACTGACATCGGATGACGATGGCATACACGACAACGAGTACGTTGACATGTTGCTGATGGTCGGCGAGTGCCGACACGATGCCACTGAAGCAGCCACGGCGTATGCCGTGAGATATCCTAGGCGAAGAGCCCCGGCAGCCATTACGTTCTTACGTGCCGAACAACGACGTCGGGAAACAGACAGCTTGGTAATGCGCCGCAGTAACAGACGAGGACCTGAAAGAAGTGAGGAGACGGAGGTGTTTGTTTTAGCTGCACTACACCACGATCCTCATGTCAGCTTACGAGCCGTTGATGCAGTCGCTGGTGTCAGTCTCACATATGTGTGGCGTATAGTACACGGCCACAAGTTTCACCCGTACCGTCTGTCACTGACCCAGGAGCTGCATGGGAACGATTTCCCTGCAAGAGTGACATTCTGTGAGTGGGCCATGCGTAATTTCACGCTGGAGTCTTTACAAAGTGTTATGCTCTCTGATGAGACCACGTTCACAAATTATGGTGCAGTGAATCGCCATAACATGCACTACTGGGCCACAGACAATCCTCGGTGGGTACGACCTGTCGACCGTCAACGTAGGTGGTCTATTAACGTGTGGTGTGAAATCCTTGTGGATGAAATCATCGGTCCACACTACTTCCCAGGTACACTGACAGGTGAGTTATATCGCACTTTTATAGCCGACAGTTTGGGCGGCCTCCTTGAACATGTGTGTCAACACACGAGAGTCCATATGTGGATGCAGCACGATGGTCACCGCGCCCATTCTGCGCGTGCTGTTGTGGAAGAACTAAACAACAGGTTTGCAGGAAGATGGTTGGGGAGCCATGGTTCTCATTCATGGCCCGCAATGTCCCCCGATTTAACACCAGTAGAATTCTTTTTGTGGGGATATCTAAAGGATCGTGTTTATCTCACTGAGCCCAGATATCCAGATAATCTAAAACGCCGGCCGCGGTGGCCGAGGGGACTGCGGCGCTCCAGTCACGGTCTGCAGGGCCACTACGGTCGGGGGTTCGAATCCCCCCTCGGGCATGGATATTTGTGCCGTCCTTAGTATTAGCTAGTTTGTAAGTTGTTTGTAAGTTTAGGGACTGATGACCCCGTAGTTAAGTCCCATAATCTCTACAAACATTTGAACATTTGATTTGATCTAAAACGGCGCATCGCGGACGCATGTCGCTCCGTCACACCGGCGATGTTCCGGCTCGTCCGCAGATCCTTTTGACGGCGCATTGCATTATGCATTGACGAACATGGATACACATTTGAACATCTCATGTAAATCAACTTCCCACCGCCATAACATCCATCACCTACCACACAGCTATGCATTATGTACAGCGTGTGGTTGAAACTTTGGAGGGTTGTAGCTCCCAAACTTACAGTGATAGGAATGTGGTTTAAATTGATTTGGACGCAGCTGGTTTCAACGAATCCAATGCACGATAGAAAAAAACTATTGTTCCATTTAAAAAATTATATCTTTGTGCTGTGACTCTTTGGAAAATGATACAATAAACTATGTTCATGGCTCCGCAGAAAAAAATGTTCAAATGTTTGTAGAACTTATGGGACTTAACTACGCTTAGAAAATACTTGTGAATTACCTAAGACTAAGGACGGCACAAATATCCATGCCCGAGGGGGGGATTCGAACCCCCGATCGTAGTGGCCGTGTTGACCGTGACTGGAGCGCCTCAGTCACCTCGGACACCGCGGCCGGCTCCGCAGAAAGTGTAACATTTCTTGTGTTGACCTACCACATTAAAATTTCCCGCCACCTACTATTTTATAAGTTACAGAGGCAAACACACTTAGTGAAACACCCTGTATATTGATACAGCGTACAATACAACGAAAGAAGGTACGAAATACGGAGTTCCGTCTGCAATACGGCGACTAGAAAGTTCTGCTTGTGAAAACGACGTCGCTTCTCATTGGTTACGTTTCACACCACGAAGCAAAAATGTAACATTTCATATCCTTCATTCCACGTTTCTCACTTCCTCCTCCACGTGCGTTTCCACGTCCCGTGAGAGGAAGGCATTAGGTAGCATGGCTCTACGTCTTACTAGTTACGAGAAGGAGTTAAACGAACTTCTGCTCTCACGCATACATTGCTGGAGGAGGACTGGAATCTCCGAAGTCAGCGACATGGCGCTCCACGCCACGCTCGGCAGCAAGGTGTCCCCTACGTTTTGTTAGGAAAGCCGATGGAAGACATCGAATATACATGAGGACTGCTCTCAGTGTTTCTAATAAATTGCTTTTCTTCTGTAGTTCAGAATTGATGTCGTAACATGCAATTTATTGTAGGGTCACTTGGACTAGGGTCTCCAAATAAGGGCAGGTGCGGTCTGAGGTTTCTGGCGGAAGTCGGCAGCGGTGGCCGCGTTTAGACGGCGCGACAGGTGGCCGGGCTTCTACGGCAGTCCTTGGTGTGGGGGCCATCGCCATCCATCAGCACAGCGGGAGGACGGCCCAGGGCCAGCGGGCCTTCTGCCGCCGCGCCGCCGATTGAGGCAGGCACACGCGCGTAAAAAACGGAGCGTCCAGGGAACATTCTAGAGCAGCCGTAACCACACCCGTGCCTATTCTGCACAAGCCAGCCGCGTACCATTAACCTTCCGGTGGGCGCTTGGCAACACTCACTGCGTGTGTATGTTGTATGAGATAAATTCAAATGTTTGTAGAGCTTATGTGACTTAACTACGGGATCACCAGTCCCTAAACTTACAAACTACTTACGAACTATGTAAGGGATTAATGTCTTTGCTATTATGTCTTTGAAGTGAGCCGTGGTATGTGTAATATCGCTGACTTGTAGCGCCAGCAGTGGCAGTTGTGTTCATTGTAGAGGTAGTAGCAGTTGTGTTGCTGACTGGTGCGGTTGCATAATAAGACTGAGGTTTCGTTTTGATATTGTTAGGCTGGTCTTTAGAAAATAGTGGCACACAGTGTTGAAGTTTTATATGTTAATTTGTGTGTTGTGCGTGTGAGGCTAATTTAAATATAATAAATGTCAATCTTACCAGGGAAACTTGCATTATCCATTCAAGTCACCTAATCATTGTTGAGATTGAAGTGTAGGCCCAAAACTAAGAAGAGGAAAACTTTATTCAAATTAAATATTAAACATTAAATGCATCTCTTCTCCACAATTGTTTGAGTAGGGCAGTTAGGCCCCAGGTAACAGCAACCTGACGGGAGGAGGAGGGGTTGCAACTAGCTAACACTAAGGACGGCACAAATATCCATGCCCGACGGGGGATTCGAACCCCCGACCGCAGTGGCCGTGCAGACCGTGACGGGCGCGCCGCAGACAACTCAGCCACCGCGGCCGGCTTTGTGATAAGTGGTAGTGCATATCTACGTGATAAGTAGTAAGAGCAGTGGTTTCCAAACTTTTTTGTAGTGGGACCCATTTTTTTTTCCTGGAAAATCCATGGCCCAGTGAACACTGACTGCAAGGCAATTTATAGTAATAAAAAGATTATTTGTAATATGAAAATTAAGTTTAATTTGCAAATGCTTCCCTGAGTAAGACTTTAGAGACTGATGAAGGGAAGATTTGATAATATACAGGGTGTCCCAGCTATCTTGTCCACCTCAAATTATCTCTGTAACAACAACAGCTATTGGAAAACGACTTTCACCGATATCAATGTACGGCTGGGGTCCACGAAAGCAAATGTGTTTTTTAACACAAACTTATATTTTTTTAAATGGACACCCTATATTTTTTCATCAGCAATCCATAGCATGATAAATCACATAAACGATGGCGCTGATTGCATCGCAATATTCCAATTACATGCCGAGATATTGCGACGAGAAGTTGACGCTTGAAAAACCCGAAATACGCTGCTAGCGCACGTCCTGAGACTCAGGCGTGAACCCCCTGCTGTCCGTAACCGCAATGTGATCGACATGCGTAATCGCACTTCCATACTTATCCGGTCCGGTCCGAAACGAATAATACGGTCTGCTGCCATCAACTCTCATAAGCACATAATGGTTTCCCTCTTGCACGTTTTATGTGTCTACGCACACAATATGAACCAGTACCGATCGGAATACACCAGTCAGATTGTCTTATTTATTCTGCACACCCAAAATAAGGTTTATCGCTTGCGTTAAATGATCCATTGTGCCTTTCGCGCACTCGTTCATCCAGGTCCTAGCTCTACCGGGAGTATCACAGGGTAGTGTTATTGGTCCTCTGCTGTTCCTTATTTACTTAAACGATTTAGGGGGAAATCTAAGTAGCTCTCTTAGGTTGTTTGCAGATGGCGCCGTCATTTACCGTCTAGTAAAATCATCTGAGGATCAAAACCAAATGCAGAACGATCCGAATAAGATATCACTATGGCGTAAAAATTAGCAAGTGACTCTAAATAATGAGAAATGTGAAGTTGTCCACATGAGTATGAAAAGAAATCCGTTAAACTTTGCTTACAAGATAAATCAATCAAACTTGAATGCCGTCAACTCCACAAAATACCTAGGAATTACTATTACTTCAGACGTAAATTGGAAAGAACACGTAGGTAATGTCGTGGGAAAGGCGAACCAGAGACTGCGATTTGTTAGCAGAACCCTTAAAAATGCAACACATTTAGTAAAGAGACAGCATACACTACACTTGTCCGTCCTTTTTTGGGGTATTGTTGCCCAGTGTGGGATCCTTATCAGGTGGGTTTGACGGAGGACATCGAAGGAGTCGAAAGAAGATAAGCTCGTTTCGTACTGACAGGATACAGGGGAGACAGTGCTTCGGAAATGATACAACATCTGGGATGGGAATCATTACAACAACGGCGATTATAGCTGCGGCGTGGGCTACTTACGAAACTAAAATCGCCAACATTCTCCTCCGAATGTGAAAATATATTGTTCACTAACACTTACATAAGCATAAATGATCATCAGAATAAAAAAGCAGTCAACAATCCGAAGATTGGTTTGAACACAACAGTGCTTTACTAGGCATGGTCCTGTTTGGAGGTGGTATGCCGTTGCCTTCCTCCGACCTTCGAACTGACTTACCCAGCCAGTTATAGGGGGACCTACAGTTTAACGTGGGTTCCGAACATCAGAATAATGTACGAGAAATTAGAGCTCGAACGGAGTGATTCAGGTGTTCTTTCTTCTCGCGCGCTATTCGAGAATGGAATGTGAGATAAATAGTATAACGGTGGTTCGATGAAATCTTCCAGGCACTTAAATGTGATTTGCAGAGTATTCCATGTAGATGTAGACATCGGAAATGTAACGGCCACTATGTGCCATCGATGCGGACAAGAGGTGACCGAGACGTGTAAACATTGGCAACATATGGCAACTTGTTTGTAGAACACATTAATAACTGAATTATGTTTGTGCCAATAAATAAGTATGACAGCAAGACTTGCACTCATTACAAATGGACTACACCTTCCGTAGCTGCTGCCCCCTATCATTAGCATAACTTTGTGTCTAAGACGTTCAGATTGAGGCTGCCTCTAAAAATGTCTCCGACGATTGTTTGCTTGAAAACAGAAGCGAGTCTCATCTGTGAGCAGCACTTGATGCCAAATCTGACGAGAACATTCAGCATGCTGTTGAGCCCATGTGTACCACACTGCACGGTGACAGGTGTCAAAACTGGATCTCGTCATAGACATCGGAAGTAACGTTCTATGTCATGCAGCCTATTATCTACAGTTTAACTCGAAACACGACGTCCCGTGGCTGCACGAAAATCGTTATTCGACATGGGAGCGTTTCCCTGAGGGTTCCTCCGAGGTGAAATCCGTTCATCAGCTGCCGTAGTAGTCTTTGGGCGGCCAGAGCGAGGCAAGGCATCGCCCCTGTCTGTATCTCTGTATCTCCTCCACGTCCGGGCAATATCGCTTTGTTTCACTCTGAGGCATCTTGAAATTTTCCTTCATGAGAAACCCTCCTGTCACTAAATGACAATGTGGATGCGATCAAACTTTGGAATTGACCTGCTAGGCCAGTCAGAACTCCAGTCAACACGAGCAGAGTACTTCCTTTCCGGTGTTCTGACTGGAAGTGTTCGGTCGTCTTACCCACACAATCGCATTTGCACTGCTCATTAGTGGTTGTCTACTTCTTTGTGCGGGTACACTGACATCTATGGACACTCTAAGATAATGAGTTATTCATGCAATATACACATTAAACCTGTTTAGGAGACCTTGGAACCAAGGTGCTGCAACACTTTTTACACTACTGGCCACTAGAGTTGCTACACCAAAAATAAATGCAGATGATGAACGAGTATTCATTGGACAAATATATTATACTAGAACTGACATGAGGTTACATTTTCACGCAATTTGGGTGCACAGATCCTGAGAAATCATTACCCAAGACAACCAAATCTGGCCGTAATAACGGCCTTGATACCCCTGGGCATACAATCAAACAGAGCTTGGATGACGTGTACAGGTACAGATGCCCATGCAGCTTCAACACGATACCACAGTTCATCAGGAGTAGTGACTGGCGTATTGTGACGAGCCAGTTGCTCGGCCACCATTGGCCAGACGTTTTCAATTGGTAAGAGATCTGGAAAATGTGCTGGCCAGGGCAGCAGTCGTACATTTTCCGAAACCAGAAAGACCCGTACAGAACCTGCAACATGCTGCCGTGCAGTATCCTGCTGAAATGTAGGATTTCGCGCGGATCAAATGAAGGTTAGAGCCACGGGTCGTAACACATCTGAAAGTAACGTCCACTGTTCGAAGTACCGTCGATGCGAACAAGATGTGACCGAAACGTGTAACCAAAGGCACCACATACCATCACGCCGGGTGATACGCCAGTACGGCGATGACGAATACACGATTCCAATGTGGGTTCACCGCGATATCACTAAAGACGAGTGCGACCATCATGATGCTGGATTCATCCGAAAAAAATGACGTTTTACCATTCGTGCACCCAGGTTCGTCGGTACGTACACCATCGCAGGCGCTCCTGTCTGTGATGCAGCGTCAAGCGTAACCGCAGCCATGGTCTTCGAGTTGATAGTCCACGCTGCTGCAAACGTCGTCGCACTGTTCGTGCAGATGGTTGCTGTCTTGCAAACGTCCACATCTGTTAAATCAGGGATAGAGATGTGGCTGCATGATCCATTACAGCCATGCGGATAAGACGCCTGTCATCTCGACTGTTAGTGATACGAGGTCATTGGGATCCAGCACGGCGTTCCGTATTGCCCACCTGAACCCGCAACCGCGATAGGCTACAATCCGACCTTTATCAAAGTCTGAAACGTAATGGTACGCATTTCTCCTCCTTACACGAGGCATCAGAACAACGTTTTACCAGGCAACGCCAGCCAACAGCTTTTGTGTATGAAATCGGTTGGAATCTTTCCTCATGGCCGGCCGCGGTGGCCGAGGAGACTGAGGCACTCCGGTCACGGTCTGCACGGCCACTACGGTCGGGGGTTCGAATCCCCCCTCGGGCATGGATATTTGTGCCGTCCTAGTTCGTAAGTAGTTCATAAGTAGTTTGTAAGTTTAGGGACTGATGACCCCGTAGTTAAGTCCCATAGACTATACAAACATTTGAACATTTGAACTTTCCTCATGTCAGCACGTTGTAGGTGTCGCCACCGGCGCCAACCTTGTGTGAATGCTCCGAAAAGCTAATTATTTGTATCTCACAGTATCTTCTTCCTGTAGGTTAAATTTCACTTCTGTAGCACGTCATCTTCGTGGTGTAGCAATTTTAATAGCCAGGAGAGCATATGTGTTTATACCGATGCAGTACTTTTACTTAGTTAAACAATGGCGTGTGGTGACATTTGAATAGGTGAAGCAATGACACACGACAATCTTTACATATGTTTCTCTCTGTAGGTTTAAGCTTATCAGTGCCTGACGAACCAAACCCTGGGAATTCATAGCATATATCGAGAAAATGGCAATTATTTGTGTGAGGTAAGAATACAAATGTCATTGCTGTTACAAAGATAAGGTGAAATAAACAAGTGCTACTCTATAGAAAAAACAGCGAGACCCGAATTAGCTAGCTATTATCTGCTCCCTGCTCTACCATTTGTTTTTTTTTCATTTCTTAAGCTATTTCCGCGCAGCTATGATTGACATTGGTAGATTTCATTATTGTATTAACGTTATGTGCGGCTCGTTAGCACAGGGGTAGAGTGTCAGACTACGAATCCAAAGGTCGCGGGTTCCATCCCCGCCAGGGCAGTGTTGCTAATGTGGAAAATATCGAGTAGCATCGTCGTTCGGAACCCACGTTAAACTGTAGGTCCCCCTATAATTGACGGGTAAGTCAGCTCGAAGGTCGGAGGAAGGCAACGGCATACCACCTCCAAACAGGACCATGCCTAGTAAAGCACTGTGGTGTTCAAACCAATCTTCGGATTGTTTTTATATTCATGTTAGGATTTCCTGAATACTTTTACCGCCGGTACATCGTCACCTGGTATATTTACTATCTTTCATCCTTCGAGAACGATGAATCTATTATCATCAAAGCAAGATTGGCACCCAACTTACAGGATAGCAGCAGAAAGAGCCACCCTTACCACACAGAGGTAATGGTTGCACAAAGGCAACTTAAGGCACTCTAACCAATGGCGTGGCCACGGTGCGCATCCCTTATAGCATAGTTTAATTGCGAAATTAAAAAAGGTAAACAGTAGTCACTAAAATAATATATACATCTAATTCTACACTTTTACTCGGTAAATAACATATAAGTGCCTCACAGAGGGTTTATCGAAAGGCTTGCATAATATTTCTATATCACTCTAGTCTCTAATAGTGTCTGATTTCTCTTAATTCCTTACTATGATCATGTCTTCCTAATAAGTTGATGCTAACAAAATTAGTCATCATTCAGAATATTCACTAATATACATCGTGCTACGAATAATTCTTTCCTTTTAATGATTTACATCCCATTCTGTGACTCTCTCCCCTGCATCGCTATATTAGAAAATGATCTGCCCTTCTCTAAAATTTTTCTGTATCCTGCGGCAGTCCCACCTGGTGAGGATCGCACAGTGCGCAACAATACTCCAAAATTGAGCACATAAGCGTAGTGTAGGCAGTTTCTGTAATAGAACTTTCACCTTCTACCCCACCCCTACGGACCACAGACATTGCCGAAGTGGGGAGGCTTGCGCGCCTCAACGATGCATATAGCCGTACCGTAGGTGCAATCACAGTGGAGGGGTATTTGTGGATAGGTTAGACAAACGTGTGGTTCTTGAAGGAGGGCAGCAACCTTTTTAGTAGTCACAGGGCAACAGCCTGGATGATTGACTGAGCTGTCCGTGTAACAGCTAATGTGGCTTTGCCACACAGTTACTGCGAACGGCTGAAAGCAAACGGAAACTACAGCCGTTACTTTTCCCGAGGACATGCAGCTCTACTTATGGATATATGATAATGGCGTCTTTTTGGGTAAAATATTCCGGAGATAAAATAGTCCTCCATTCGGATCTCCGGGCGGGGACTACTCAGGAGGATGTCGTCATCAAGAAAAACCAAACAGGCATTTACGGGTCGGAGCGTGGAATGTTTTAACCCTTAATCGCATAGATAAGATAGAAAATTTGAAAAGAGAAATGGATAGGTTAAAGTTAGTTACGGTAGGGATTAGTGAAATTCGGTGGCATCATGAACAGGATTTCTGGCCATTGGAGTACAGTGTTATAAATACAAAATCAGTTGGTGGTAACGCAGGGATAGGTCTGATAATGAATAAGAACTATGAACAGTATAAAAAACGTAAAGCAGTCAACAATCCGAAGATTGGTCTGAACACCACAGTGCTTTACTAGGCATGGTCCTGTTTGGAGGTGGTATGCCGTTGCCTTCCTCCGACCTTCGAACTGATTGACCCAGCCAGTTATAGGAGAACCTACAGTTTAACGTGGGCTCCGAACCGCGGTGCTACTCGGTATTTTTCACATGAGCAATACTGCCAGAGGTGAAAAAAGTGGGAAGTGACAGATAATATTCCTAGAACCTGGCCGGGACCAAACCCTCGACTTTTGAATTCGTAGTCTACCACCCTACTTTTTTTTTTTTGTAGATCTATGGTTCGTTGAAGAGTTGGCTCAGCTTTTTTATTACAGAGGGCGTTTAGCCCACTGACCGGGCGCGCTGAGCCACGGCGCCCGGCACTCTCCCAATGTGCACTCGAGGCGCACATGCATAGTGAACGAATTATCGTAGAAAAGATAAACACAAAACCTACACTGACCACACTAGTACAAGTTTATATGCCAACTAGTTCCGCCGATGATAAGGATATCGAAGAAATGTACAAGGTTCTTCGACATCTCGCCGAAATGTACAACTTCTTTCCAATATCCCGAAATCTAAATATTTATAACTATTGAGAAACTAAAGCAATACCGTCGTATATTTCAGTGTATAATTAGTTCTTCCATCACAAATATGGCTCCATTCTCCCTCCGTCCATACGGTAGCTTTCTTGCACTCTTACTGATTGCGACAGAAACATTCCATCGCTATGGAAGGAACGACATAAAGATAATTCGAATGTTCGCTGGTCATTCAAGCTGATCACTGTATTTGAACATACACTACGATACACTTCATAACTTTACTCTCTTGCGGCGAAACATTAGTTAATAAAATGTATTGGGACAACAAAACAATGACAGAAAATACATTTACAAAATAGAGATAAGAGCGTCTATGTTTGACAGGTCACCTAAAGTCGACATACAATTTTAAAATACTTGAAATAAGGAAATGAAGGAATATAGAATGTTATGCTTGTAACGTTGATTGTTGTTCTACAGCTGCGCTGGAGTAGTCGAACGGTCTGGAACGCCACGTTGCGGTCTTGCAGATCGTGCGGCCTCCCGCGTCGGAGGTTCGAATCCTTCCTCGGGCATGGATGTTTGTGCTGTCCTTAGTATAAGTTAGTTCATAAGTAGTTTGTAAGTTTAGGGACTGATGACCCACAGTTAAGCCCCATAAGCTCTACAAGCATTTGTTGTTCTACATTGTTTAGCTTTGGTATCTACTGAGTAGCACAGGGAGCACCCTAGTTTTTTAAGGGAAAAGCCATAATTCCTATGATCTGCATTATAAAAGAAACAGAAAGCACAAAAGGAAATCGTAATGTAATTTGTGTACTAGCTCACAAGCGAAACTGAAGTCGATAGTTCCTGTGAGTTAGTATGAGCAGATGTTGTACTCGACAACCGGAATAAATTAATAACTGACTGCGTTTACCGACCCCCGCACTCTCATGATGCAGCCGCCGAACATTACAAATAGTCTTATTACAAATAGGTACGCTACTCATATAATTATAGTTGGCAGTGACTTAAATCTACCAACCGTATATTGACAGAACTACACCTTCAGATAGGGTGGCAGATACATCTTCCGAAATTGTTCTAAATGTTTTTTTTATTATTTTGAACAATTACTTAACTAACACTTTCAAATTGTAAATAGTTTCGAAAAGACACTTGAGCTCTTAGTCACAAATACTCCTGAGATCACGACGGATACAGGCAAACGTGAACACAAAGATGTATCAAGCTCAAATCCGTAAAAAAGATATTTACCAAAACTAAATACATCTATTAAAAAACAAAAAAGATAAATATTCGATTGACATCTTACTAGGAGACAGTCACCAGTTTTTCTAAATTAACTATGTAAATGAAGACCATATGTGGCTTACATTCAAAGAAATGGTATCAACAGCACTGGAGGAATTCCTACTAAATAAATTAATAAGAGACTAATCTGGTCCCCCGCGGTACACAAAATAGAACAGAAAGCTTTTGCAGAAAATTTAGACGAATGCAAAATCCCCAAATTTGCCGTAGTTTTACTGAAGCTCGAAATTTAGCGCTGCCTTCAATGCGACATTCATTTAATAGTTTTCACAACGAAACTCTTTGTAGAAATGTGGCGGAAAATCCAAAGAGATCCTGTCCTCTGATATCTACACCTGCGGAAAGACTGAATGTCTTTATTGCACGATAGTGACGGTAATATTACTGATGGCAGCATCACTAAACGGAGTTATTAAATGCAGTTTTCCGCAATTCTGTCACCAAAGAAGACGAAGTAAATGTTCCACAATTCGAAATTAGAACTACTGCAAACATAACATATAAGTAGATACCCTTGGTGATGCAAAGCAAATAATTCTATCAAATAAGCGATGTTGCAGACGAAATGATCAAATATATTTTCAAAACGTTTGTAATGGATAAGAAAAATACGTCTAATATTTAGCATTAGAAGGAAGTGTGTGAAGTAAAAATCGCAGAGGGAGAAAGAGGGACGAATACAGTAAGCAGATTCAAAAGGATATAGCTTGCCGAACGTTTTCTCAGATGAACAGCCTTGCACAGGACAGCGTAGCGTGGAGAGCCGCATCAAACCAGTTTGCAGACTGAAGATCACAACAACAAAACATTTGTTTATGATATTCTTTTGTAACAATTATTTTTGAACAGTAAGCCCCTTGCCTTGTTTCAATAGCTTTTACTGGCCTGATTAAAGATATGGTGAGAAACTTTAATTTTTAAGGATGACAGCTAAATGTCCTTCATGAGATCTGAATCTATTGTAAATTTATTTCTATCCTTGTCTAAGTTTGGAGATATGGAGATTATTTAAACACTATAGCTGCTGAACTTGTCAACCTTAGGAGCAGATCTGTTTTAGGGTGTCTCTTTTAGGTGCATTTCAGAAGTTCAGATTCTTTTTAAAACCTAAAGTGTACCTTATCAGTATAACAAAAATGAGATTTTTAAAAGTTACTTGCGGCTCTGAAGTTACAAATCAAATGTTTGTAAATCTTATGAGACTTAACTACGGGGTCATCAGTCCCTAAACTTACAAACTACTTATGAACTACTTACGAACTAGGACGGCACAAATATCCATGCCCGAGGGGGGATTCTAACCCCCGACCGTAGTGGCCGTGCAGACCGTGACTGAAGCGCCTCAGTCCCCTCGGCCACCGCGGCCGGCTCTGAAGCTACAGGAAATAATTTTAGAACTCACAATCTTTCATGTTATGACCATAATATTAGAATGTAGAAAAAAATTCTCTTAACATGTAAACTATGGAAGCTTTTACTTAAGTTGGAAATTGCAAAGTGGAAAGTGGTAGATGTAACTATGATTTCTGGTTGCAGGAGGGTCATTTGAGTGATGTTAATGTATTTGCTTCGTTGAGTCAAATTACACTGCCACGCTTGTGAACCGAACTGGGACCTAGTTTCATCATTAAGTTATTTAAGGATACACTCTTTTTATTTTTACAACTAATAAAGGTCGCATCGTTAGGTGGTCCTCACAGACGTTCAATACGTCTCCATTCTTCGAAAGAAACTTTTTCTTGCAATGATTCTATTTTCGGGGCGTAAGCACATCCACACCTTATTATCGCGTAACCATTGTAATGGAGAAAAAGGCCTGCCCCTGGCCTTTGTAATAACTACCATACTGACGGTCACACTATGAAATGCGGAAGCGACCAGTGAGCAGATGTCTGAACTGGAGGCGGCGGCGGCGGTGGTGGTGGTGGTGGTGGTGGTGGTGGGGGAGGAGGAGGAGGAGGAGGAGGAGGAGGAGGAGACATGGGCACCCGACCCTTCGGAGCAGGTAAAAGTGTGGGAAATGTCCGCCGTGGCAAGTGTCCGGCGTGGCAAGTGTCCGGACACCACTGGAACTAGGTAGTAGGAAAGGAAAGAGAAGGAAATATAATAGGTGAATATGGATTGGGGAAATGAATTAAAGAGGAAATCGCTTGGTAGAATTTTGCGCAGAGCATAATTGATCACCAACACTTGGTTTAATCATGATAAAGAAGGATGTATACGTGGAAGATACCAGGAGACACTGGGAGGTACGAAATTGACTTTATAATGGTAAGGCAAAAGTTTATAAAACAGGTTTTAAACTGTAAGACATCCAGGGGTAGATATAGACTCTGACCATAACTTATTGGTTATGAACAGCATATTAAAACGTAAGAGACTGCAGAAAGGTAGAAAAGTAAGGAGATGGAACCTGATGAAATTGAAGGAACCAGAGGTGGTTGAGAGTTTTAGAGGGAGCATTAGGAAAGGATTGGCTGAAACGGGGAAACGTAATACAGTAAAAGAAGAATCTGAGAGATAGGGTAGTGAAGGCCGCATAGGATTATACAGGCAGAAGGACAAGGCCTAATAGAAATCCCTCGATAACACAGGATATACTGAACTTAATTGATGAAAGGAGAAAATATAAAAATGCAGCAAGTGAAGCAGGCAAAAGGGACTACAAACGTCTGAAAAATGAGATTGATAGGAGGTACAGACTAGTTAAGCAGGAGTGGCTAGAGGACAAATGCAGAACCGTAGAAGAATGTATTACTAGGGGAAAGATAGATACCGCCTACAGGAAAATAAAAGAGATATTTGGAGACAAGAAAAGCAGCTGTATGAATATCAAGAACTCAGACGGAAAAGAAGTACTAAGCAAGGAGGGGGAGGCTGAACTGCGGAAGGAATATACAGAGGGCTTATACATACGAAATAGATTCGGAGGCAGTATTCTAGAAATGGAAGACGAAGTGGAGGAATAGGAGATATGATACTGAGTGAAGGAATTGACAAAGCGCTGAAGGATTTGAGTCGAAACAAGGCCCCTGGAGTAGACGATATCCGTCTGATTTGCTAATATCGTTAGGAGAGCCAATCATGAAAAAATTGTTCCACCTGGTATGAAAGATGTATGAGATAGGGGAAATACCTTCCGACTTCAAGAAGAATATTGTAATTCCAATTCCAAAGAAAGCAAGTGCAGACAAATGTGAAAATTACAGAACTATCAGTTTAATAAGTCATGGTTGCAAAATACTAACACGAAGTGTAATAGGAAACATACGACATGACTTGTTCACTGACAAATCTAATTTTTTATGTTTACATTACCTGCTCGTTCCATAGATCTGTATTGAAGAGATCCTCGTGGATGTGGAACATACTGTTACTGTCAGAGATAATAATACTAATAGTATGATTACATAAATCATTTGGTTTTATTCAGAAATTCGTCAATGGAGTAGTAGAAGATGGCCAATAGTAACACTTTCATGCTCCTCTTAAACTGATCATTTGTAGATCAATTTTTATGGTTGCTGGCAAAATATTCAAAATGTTCAACAAAAAAAATGTTCAAATGTTTGTAAATCTATTGGACCTAAATGCGTGGTCATCAGTTCGTAGCTTACAAACTACTTAAACCTAGGTAAACTAAGGACAAACACAGACACCCATGCCCCAGGGAGGACTCGAACCTCCACGGCGAGCAACCGCGCGCTCCGCAGCGAGACGCTTTAGACCGCTCTGCTACTCCACCGCGGCTATATTCAAAATGTGTGTTCCTTTAGAGTACCTCCTTTTTGTTCCAAAGAAAGTGTTTTTCTGTCCTTGAGTAAATCTTTATTATTCAAATATTCAAATGCTTGTAAAGTTATGGGACCTAACTACAGAGGTCATCAGTCCCTAAACTTACAAACTACTTAAGCTAACTTATCCTAAGGACAACAAACACACCCATGCCCGAGGGAGGATACGGACCTCCGATGAGGAATGGCCTCGCGCATCGGAGCATAGCGCCTCAATGCACTCGGTTTCTCCGCCGCGGCATTAGCGCCAGGAAATGTCCCAGTTACAATACACTGGTTACAAAAATAATTTAAAATTGTACCGAACTCACAGGAAAACGCCTTAATTTGTTGATATTTCATCACTAGAATGCTTTGTTTTTAAAGATTTTGTTGTGGAAGTTATTTCTTTTAGTGAAGTGAGTTCCATATTCAAGTACCTGCAGTTATTTGTAAAGGCTAGTTTCAGACATTCAGGGACATTATTTACTTACCCTGACAATCCTACCGTATCAGTAACAGACATAAAGTACCTGTTAAATAGATTTGCTACAGTACGCTCATCAGTTAAGGATGTATCATCTACTCTTAATGCTACCTGATAATGTTTCTTTCTTGTTATACAAGTCTCTTCATCCCAATATTCCATTTTTTTTTTATTTTGTTGCGTAACGTTGATATCTTTATCTCATAAGGCATTTGTTTGATTGTCAGATTTACTTTTCTTAATATTTTACAGTATTTATTGTATGTAGTTAAATCATCAGCTGTGGAGCTATTCTTGGCTGACAGATATATTTTCCTTTTTGTCTTACAGCAAATCTTTATTCCTTGTGTATTCCATGGCTTTTCTTTACTTTGAATTACTTTCAAAGGAAAACAGTTTTCAAATATGGTACCAACATGATTAATGACTATTTTATATATTTCATCCATGTCAGGAACCTTGTAAACATCTTTTCAGTTCATATCTTTGAGCAGTTTTCTAAAATACTCCATTTTTGGTGGATTGATTTATGATTTGCTTAGAATCTACACCTAAAACAAGGAACTGTATATAATGATTAGATAGGCCATTGACTATTAGTTTTATAATATGATGTTGTTCCTTTGATTTGTCTGTTAAAAGGTTAACAATAGCTTTCCTCGAGAATTTATTTATCCTAGTGAGAACGTTACAATGTGATTTACACTGAAAGACAATTTACTAACAGCAATAAATGTTTATTGGAAGACTTCATAAGAAAAACTGTATTGAAGTCACCATCAATCAAGATCTCTTTGTTTCTTCCTGTTAAATAAACTAATAGAGCTTGTAGATGATTTAAGAATAAATTATTTCCTACAGTTACTCGGTAAATAGTTACTAAAATATAGGATATGTTACGGTACCGTACTCTCCTTCTCTCGCACATGCTTCTAAATGGTACTCTAGAAAAAAATGGTTAATATTGATGTTCTTGAAATTATACCAGTTTTAATAAAGGTTGTAACTCCTCTTTCCTCGATATCTACTCTGCAGAAGTTGGAAGCTAAATTAAATGCTTAATTGTTTAACATATTTATACCAGTGGTCACATGATGTTCAGTCCATTGGTTTAGATTTGTATTTAAGCGATACAAATGAACAGTTCATCAACTTTATGTCTCAGTCATGGAATGTTATGATATAGCATAATAATGGGATTATAACCGGTTGGGCTGTATGTTAAAATCTGCCTTCTTTTCGTCTGTTTTCATAAACTGTGTCTTCCAACTTCTCTTAAAACTTGTATTCTTTGCCCCATCCCTATCGTATAAAAAAGCATACCTCTGACACCTGTACCCACTGGTATTTTACCATTTGTGACATTGTTCCCCTTTAAGGTACCTGGAATCAACTCAATTTTCACTTCCCTTTCCTGTTGCAGGCCATGCATAGTGTTTTCCAAACTACTGATAGCACCCACTGGAATGAAAAAAAGGGACAATTCGCTTTACTCCAGATAAACGCTTCCAGAAAGGACCTCCTAATATTTACATTAATTTTTGTTGTGAAAAAGTTTCGCTTTTCCAGAAATGCTTTTCTTCCCATAGGTATTGTGCAATTTGCATCTCATTTATTTCGTACATCCGAAGTTGTTTTGCTACCCAGCCTCGTTACCCAAAGTAATTCCTTCAGCATAGCCTGAATTTCTTAGACTACATTCCATTACCATTGTTTTTCTCTTGTTAACGTTCGTCTCACAAATTCCTTTGAAAACACTGTCCACCTCGTTCAATTGATCTTCCACGTTGTCTGCTGTCTCTGACAGAATTACAATGTCATTGGCAAATCGCCAAGTTTACATTTCTTCTCCGTGAACTTTAATCCCTTCTCCAAATTTCTCCTTGCAGCTTTGTCATTTTACATGTTGAATATCATTGGTGAAACGCTAAAACACTGTCTCTGCGACTAATCACTACCTCTCTTTCATGCCCTTCGACTCTTGTAACTGCTGTCATAACATTTTGTTTCCCGTATTTCACCCTTATCTCTTTCAGAAATTAAAATAGTGTATTCCACTCAAAATTATCAAAAGCTTTTTTCCATATGTAAAAGAGCTGAAAAACGAAAGTTTAATTTCCTTAATCTACGTAGTAAGATAAGTCGTAATGTGACTATTGCTTCGCGTTTTCGTACATTTCTTCTAAATCGAAACTCATCTTCCCTGAGGTCATATCTAAGCACTTTTCCCGTTCGTCTGTATATAATTCGTGATTGTATCTTGATACCCTGGCATATTCAACTAATAGTTCGTAACACCTGTCTGCACATGGTTTCTTACGTATTGGAGTTATTACATTTTGCTTTAAATCAGAGACTGAAAGCTGCTGTAGTTTTTCTACAAGTCGCAACACTCGAAAACTGTAGCGAAAAACATGGGGATCTGTAGTTCTGTAATTTTCGAAATTGTCTTCACTTGCTTTCTTCGGAATTTAAGTTATTATTTTCTTTTCGAAGTCTGACAATATTTCTTGTTTGATGTATTTTGCACACAAGGTGGAACAGGTTTTTTTTTTTTTTTTTTTTTTTTTTTTTTTTTTTTTTTTTATATATATATGACTGGTGCCCTCCAGGCTTTGATGTCCGCCCAGTTACCGACAAAAACGTCACATCGTCTCCAACAGTCGGCTCTCTTTTTATCTCATTTCCATGATCCTATCCATCTTCGCCGAACGTCCCATTATGTCAATGCCAACGGACTTTTCTGCCTACCCTGCGAACCAGACGCGGCAGAAGTATGCACTTCTTCTTTAGAGACTCTAAGACGTCCTGCCCGAGGCATGTCTGCCACAGTTTGCAGACCTTCGTTAAAGGTTTTTACCCAACGTGCCACTGGTCTGTACAGCACGCCTCTTGAAAACCTTGATGACATTGTCGTGATGTATGACCTCTGGCACATTCAATCTTGATCCAACTCCGTTGTTCCTCTTTCGAAAACACAGTGAACCGTTGCGTTAAACCGCTCGCACCCAAGTGACTGTGCTTCCCTCGATTGTGCGCACGCCGGTGACATGGGAGGGGCGAGTCTATTTGCTCGGAGATAAGGTAGGTATGTCAACAACGTGTGCTTGCAGCAACAGTAGTAGAATCCATTGCATAGTCATTGGCCAAATATAGCAGACTCCTTCCATTCAGCGTCGAGTATATAGAAGCAGGGCTCGATTTGTCGTCACTATCAAAGTGGGCTCCCCCTGCAACAAGTAGTACGTATAAGGCCTGTTTGTGTTGACGTTTACATCCAGTGTACAGGGACACGTTCCTGGGTTGCTGGGATATAGATCAAGCAGTTTCACCCTCTTACAGTTGGATGAGGATATTCAAGACGCTCTGGCAGTATTTCAACCCTAGGCCAAGTGGGTGCGAGAGTACTGCCAGACAACCCATTGCTTTGGGGCGTGCTCCGTTATTTGAATCATGGGTAGCCTATACTGTCCCCACACACCAGGAGAAAGCGGACCTGCGTTTCTACCACTCTATTCGGCATCATCTGGTGGCCATCAACGGGATGTTCCTTAGGGCCGAGACTGACAGTGATCCACACTTTCTTTTCGTTGTACCGACTTTGTTGTGGACTTCCTCCAAAAAGGCTACTGTGACTTCATCAGGACGAAAGCGCAAGAGTTTCGGCACGTTTCCTGTATCGCCATGGCAGCAGATATTGAGCGCCTGGTCTAGCGTTGTCATCAGTGCCCCAGGCTCATCCTAAATCTTGGCAATCATTCCAATTATGGTCCGCCACCGCCTTTCCTTGGGAACGTATTCACATCGATTTTCCAGTTTCCAATTTGGGCATCTTTTGGCTGATCATTACTATAGTTGGACCCACGAGCGACGGCGGTCGAGTTTGGGCTTTGTCTGGGCATCTACGTCACGCATTCTTCGACAGCCAATGAGCGTTATTGTTGTGAACGCACTGTTGCGACTGTCGTAGACATTGCCGAAATTAAACTTGATTGTAGCGAATTATTCAGTGAATTTAGTGTAATTGCTGCAACTTGTCATCGCTGATGGTGCTGCCATGTAACAAATTCTATCTAAGCAAGATAGAGCCATTATTTGCGGGCGATCTAAGGCGCCTCGCTGCGGAGCGCGCGGTTGCTCTCCGGCGGAGGTTCGAGTCCTCCCGGGGCATGGGTGTGTATGTTGTCCTTAGGTTAGTTTACCTCAGTGTAAGTAGTTTGCAAGCTACAGACTGATGACCACGCAGTTTGGTCCGATAGATTTACAAACATTTGAACATATTAGCGGGCTATAAGGTTTCTGATACCGCCAATTACGGAACACTTGACCAGTGAGCAGTAGATTAACAAACTTTAGAGCAGTAAATGTGAAAGGGCTGCCCTAGGATTGATCGTATTTCACTGAGACCCACAATTTATTTGAATAGATGTAACAATTTTAGAAAAAAAAAAAAAAAAAAAAATTCACAAAAATTCTTAAAAAACAAACTAAATTGAATTCTAAAAGCATACAGTAAGTCCAAAGGCTCTTCAACCCGAAAAATAGCTTTTACAACACAACCAGAAAAAAAAAGTCCACACTCTTTTACAAGTTAAACGCTTTCATTAACTCATTTACGTTTTTAAGAAAAACAATAAATTTGAACAACTAATTTACGTAAGTAGTATCTTAGAGGGGTACAATCAGTTGACTTAATTACGTAATGAAATGATTTGGTCTTTAAGTCTGAAAGTGCACAGAGCCTCTGGTATCACGAAACTCGCTACAAGAACTGCACTACAGGAAACACCTGAAATGCTGATGCAAGAAACAAATTCTGGCGCCCTTTTAAGACAGCAGAAGTTCACAAGCCGTATCCACTTTAGTGAAACGTTTAAACATATAGAATCACGTAATTTAAGTTGGGAGTCCAGGCAGAAGTGCCACTGGCGTACTTTCAGTCACAGGAGCACACGGACGGCAGCCAATGCGGTGAACGGAACTGTACCCGCACACAGCACGCCCGCTCGAATGAAACAGTAGACAGTCCCACTAAGCACGCCAGAAACGGGCCCCACCACAATAGCCACAACCAAAACGGAATCTGGCTCTATAACACACAGAGTCAACTATTACTATGGAATGCATAAAAAATACAAACACAAAACACCTAAATCTGGACGCCAGAAAGTACACGAAACTTAAGAGACTCAAAGGCATTAGTTATAGGCGTTTGAAAACATTTCCCACAAGGGTTCTTTGAATCAAGGCAGAAAAATGACTTGCAGGGTGACAAAATTTTCACCAATAGGTAGCTCAGCAACACTCGACTAGTAACAGTCAGAATAACACGTAGGGTAGGTAAGCCGGAGCACTTCCTTTAGCAGGCTGCAATATCATACCAGTCAGTCTTTGCCCCAGGAAACGCACCACCATGCGCACGGACCACTTCGAAATATCGGAGTCCGGAAACCACACTTGCTGGTAAGGCAGACAGTCCCTCCCCGCCGAACTCAGCCGTCCGCTTGCAGACAGACTGGAGAAGCGGCGGTAACCTTCACCACAGCAGCGATCCCCGTGCCATGCTGCCGCAGACGGACACACTGACACACATGACCACCTCGTGTGTACCTCTTGGCGCACTCGTCCTTGTCGTCATCGTCCTGGTCAACATACTATCACGTGGTTACACCACTTTTCCAGGGAACGATCTCGTGCGCCAAAGATAAACAGGCGAGCACGATCCGATATATCGATATACAAGGGGCGATAGTGATCGCACCGGCTCAGTTTCTTCAAGCACAAAGTACGTACACTATCTAATCGAAATCTGGCTGAAAATGACTTACAAGTTTGTGTTGCCTTCATCGGTAATGCTGGAATTCCATATGGTGTTGGCCCACCCCGAGCCATGATGAAAACTTCCACTCTCGCTGGCATACGTTCAGTCAGGTGCTAGAAGGTTTCTTGGGGAATGGCAGCCTGTTGTTCAAGGAGTGCTGAATTGAGGAGAGATTTCGATGCTGGTTGGTAAAGCCTGGCACGAAGTTGGCGTTCCAAAACATCCCAAAGGTGTTCTTTAGGACTGAAGTCAGGAATCTGTGCAAAAAAATCTAATTCAGTAATGTTTCGTGTAACCACTCCACCACAATCCGTGCATTATGAACAATTGCTCGATCATGTTAAAATATGAAATCGCCATCTCAACATTAGGAAACAAGAAGGTGCTGCGATAGTGCCACTCAAAACAAAGAGGGGTGCAAGCCCCCTTCAGGAAAAATAACTACACCATAACACCACCATTACTGTTGGCAGTACAGACGCTGGCTGGCAGGTGACGTTCACCGGGCAATCAGTGTCCCCACACCCTGCCATCGGATCGCCACATTGTATACCGTGATTGGTCACTGCACACAACGTCTTTCCACCGTTCAATCGTTAAATGTTTACACTCTTTGCACCAACCGAGGCGTCGTTTGGCATTCACCTCGCCTCCCGCCTACCTGTCATTGCAGTTGGTGTGGATGCTGATGCAGCTTGAAATTCCTGTCTGATAGTCTGGATAAATGCCAGTCTATTATCCTGTACGTCCCATCTCAAGTGTCAGCAGTCTGCCAGTCAACAGATGAGGTTGGCCCTTACGCTTTCGTGCTGTATGTGTTCCTTCACGGGGTCCACTTCACTATCACATCAGAAAAAGTGGCCATGGCGATTTTTAGTAGCGTGGAAATCTCGCGCACTTTTGAGATACCCTGACCACGTTTGTGACTCTGCGGAGCGCCCCATACTGCTCTCTCACGTTGGCTGCTGCGGTAGCTTATGTGAAGTACCTATCAGTAGGCGGCAGCAGAATGCACTTAATATGAAAAATGTGTGTTTTTCGGGGTGTTCTGATTATTTTGATCACATAGTACATATGCCTACTTCAACTGTCGCTTGATACAGACAAAGATGCTGTTGCCTAGACATATGCGACCTATCATTCGTGAGTCCAACTATAATGCTTATTCACATTTCCTGTTCATCTTCTACCCCGGCAACCCAGAAACCTGCCCCAGTTTGCTGGAAATTGACATCAACATGCCTAATACGCACTACTTGTTGCAGGGGGAGCCGACTGTGATAAAGAGTGATGACAGATCGACCCATGCCTCAAAGTAGCCATACACTCAACACTGGGAGGAGCTGGCTATAGCTGACTCGGCTTCGAGGATTTCGCCTTTGCCTAGTTCACCTAAGAGGTGCAATAAAAAGATGTACCACCAGATCTGCTAACGAGAAAATTACACCTCACTACAATGCAGAACCAAGGAGTCCTTTCCGGGATATTCGTTCGCTTTCAGAAGGAATTCGCCTTCTACTGCACTACAGATTTGGTATCTGAACTCCACAGTGTAGCATCCGTACAGTTTTCCTGTGTCCTCTCTGAAGTAATACATAATTTGATTTCCGTTTGTACACTTATACCGACAAACGTGGGAAAAATAGTGTTCCAAAAGTTTTTGTGTTTTTCAGTCGCAACACGAGTCGTATATCCAAAGTTGTCCCAGAACCAAGCAATGCTACCTTCACGTAAAGTGCGACACCCAACAATACATGTTCATAATGATAGACGCGAATCGATATGACTGCCTGTCACCCTCTAATGTTGTATCAATCAGGAATGTGAATTGTGGAGACCAGTGATATCGACGTCAGCCTGTTCCCTCTGGGATCATATCACCCGCGGGGATTCTGGGTATGGGACATGGGCTACTGTGGGCTTCCCTGTCTTGTTTTCTTGGAGCTACCTCGATAGTCCGTCGCACTTTTCACTCCGCGTGGAACCGTACGTGAAGAAATATCCATTGCCCCAGTTTCGAGAAGAGAAGGGAGTTGGTGCTTTTGTAGCGACTTTATATGATGGCACACGATACGATTACGATAAAGTAGATCCGTTTTCAAAAGACATTCCTCATACGGCTTCCATCGGCGTTTGATGCGTTTGAAAAGTGATTTATACTTCCTAACACACGTTCCCAAGTGAGGGCATCCCATAAGCAAGGCTTAAGTTTGAGTGACTTATCGGTCATCTTCCATTCGCTTGTAATGATCAGAGTCATCACTTGTTGAGCGCATTGAGGTGCTATGCTCCGATTCGCGAGGCCGTTCCCCGTAGTATAAGTTAGTTCATAAGTAGTTTGTGAGTTTGGGGACTGATAACCCCGCAGTTAAGTCCCATAAGCTTAACAAACAAACAATTCAAGGTGGACGTCACACTGGTCCTCGTTGAAAGTGATCTAACAAAATTGTCTAACCCTCTCAGTGGCACATTATGAATTCAGCTTTGGAAAATTTTAAATTCAGGGTTTTCTTTATTAATACAGTGTACTAAGCATCAAAATAAGTGTTTTATAAGTTTTGATCAAACTATTGTTTCTGTATGTCATGTGTTTCATGCGCAACACAAACGGTTGTATCGAGATATTTCATTACTTGGGGAGTTATTTTGTTGATAGTTAACACTGCCAGATCAATAATGACAGCATAATCTTCACCACAGCACCAAAGACAAGACAATTCACTGCTGGAATAAAATAAAAGGAACCACACTCACAGCCAAGTACAGCTGGCAACGTAACACAACCTCCAAGACGGATAAATTAATGCCTCAGAAGTGGCTACACGCCTTACCAAGTGTCAAAATGTCGTACTAGAAGCATGTTGTTCATCATGGTGCTTGAAAGATTGATACAGAAAATACGGTATAAATCAGTTTTTAATACTTTGTTATCCAGAAACAACACTGGGAATGAGAGGGTTAAGCTGGTTTTTGCTGCACATGTGTGTGTGTGTGTGTGTATGTGTGAGTGTGTGTGTGTGTGAGAGAGAGAGAGAGAGAGAGAGAGAGAGAGAGAGAGAGAGAGAGAGAGAGAGAGAGAGAGAGAGAAAAAGAGCGAGCGAGCGAGCGAGAGAGAGAAAGAATGACTGTTTATATGAATTAATTGAAAACAATTTATATACCGGGTGATCAAAAAGTCAGTATAAATTTGAAAACTTAATAAATCACAGAATAATATAGATAGAGAGGTAAAAATTGATACATATTTGGAATCACATGGGGTTTTATTAGAACAAAAAAAGAAAACTTAAAAAAAAGTCCGACAGATCAGAAAAGCAATAATTAGCCTGACAAATTAAGACAAAGCAAAGATGATGTTCTTTGCAGGAAATGGTCAGGTATGGTGAGACATTTGCGTCGGATGTTGTCTTTCAGCATCGCTAGAGACGTCGGTCGATCACGATACACTTCCGACTTCAGGTAACCCCAAAGCCAATAATCGCACGGACTGAGGTCTGGGGACCTGAGAAGTCAGGCATGACGAAAGTGGTGGCCAACGACGTGCGCAAGAGATCTTTCACGCGTCTAGCAATACATTTTTGTTGTTGTTGTTGTTCTAATAAAACCCCATGCCATTCCAAGTATTTGTGTCAATTTTTACATCTCTATGTTCATTATTCTGTGATTTATGAAGTTTTCAAATTTATACTAACTTATTGATTACACGGTATGTTGCTTTGCTAATACAAATGCCTCTTACTGTGATGACTGTGTACGTCCGTGTTGACAAGTTGGAAGTATGTGTATCGTATTTTTGTAACTACACTTGAGCAGAGCGGGATAACTCTGAGGGGTGTTCAAATGGAAAGGCACGAAACGTTGTAACAACCAAATCGGTTGAAATTTAAATACGCCGCTTGGGACAACGTGATGCGACTTCTAGGGACGCGAAGCATGCATCGTCACCTCCCACCTTCCCACTCGCCTAAAAAATTCATGATTGTCCCCTCAGCCGGCAAGGTGATGCTTACCGTCTTTCTCGACGTCCGAGGTCTGACAGATGGCTCGAGCGCGGAAACTTTTAACAGTGACGTGTATAGTGAGACACTCCGTAGCCTACGCAAGTCCATCAAGAGCAAGCGACCTGGACTGCTCACTGAGGGAGTGATTTTGCTCTGTGATACCGCAATAGACTTGCGTATAATATTTCGCGATCGGGAGCGCTCACATTAGTTCGCGGCTCTGCCGCGAACTAGTTCGTTCTTTTAGTTCGTCCGCTCCCAGTGACGGTTGAGCGCCGTGGTCTGCGCATGCAGGTGGTGGGAGAAGTTCCCCCACCTAGCTGCTTCATGCGCTTGGTGCTTGAGCCGCTAACGATATCACGCAAACCAAAAGAAACAGTCTGTGGATAATTTCTCGCGTTTAGAGTTATCTCTATATCTTGGCATTATGGAATTTATTAGTCAGGTATTGCAGAGTGCAGAATACTTCAAAGCAGAAATTTTGTAGCACTGAACTATGTAATCTAGCAGGCAGACGCTAATCTCGAAATGGCTCTCTTCAGCAGAAGGCAAATAAGCGATTTTTAATTCTGTTCGCGACCTATCGCGCATATTTTACTTCGCGACCTATCGCGCATATTTTGGTTCGCGACCGGTACCTCTTCTTTTAGTTCGCAGCTCGGCCGCGAAGTAGGTCGCTCTTTTTAGTTCGTTCGCTTGTTTTGGCTTTTGCTACCGCTACTAAAACTACAACTGAGCTGCATCTCAGCTCGAAAAGACGGCAACTGGCAGAAGGGAATCACGCGATTCTGCGCACTCTCGCGTCCTTTCGCTGTTTCCCGTCAGTCTTCGGAAAAGAGCGGATGAACCAGGAGGCGAGGGATCTGCGAACTATTTCGCGTAATTCGCCTGTGGGAGCGCTCTTCCGAACTAGTTCGTTCGCGAACTACACAAAACTATACATCACGTCCACACGACTGCAGGATCACACATAGTGGTTAAGTACAGTTGGGAGCAGCTTTACCATCCGCCCTACAGCCCGTAATGTCACCCTTGACTCCCATATGTTTTTTGCGCTAAAGAACAGAACAAAAGAAAAAAAATCCCAAAGGGAACCGCTTCATCTTGGACGGCGAACTGAAAGCCATAGTAGTGGACTGGAAACAGGTAATCCTTCAGCTCGTTAAACGTTGTGCTCAGATTACTTCTGGTGATTACTTTTGAACACCCTTCTTAATATCAAATCTGATTGATTAACACCTGTTAATACATTTCACTGAAACTTCATTGTATTACTAAAATGAAAAAACAATTCATACTGATGTGAGATTCCTTAATTTCTGCTGGAGAATAACAACTTCGAAAAACTTACGGGTATGCTGCCAGGTATCAAAATCGACGACGGCCGATATTTTAGCAGGAGACCACCCAGCCATTTTCAAGGCTAAACAGCAGTGAGGAAGCAAAGTGCAACGATCTTTAAAACCTCGGTTTTCATTGATTAAACAGGAAATACAACACACACCGAGCAAGCAAGCACACAGCGCCGACCCGACCAAAGATGAAACCGGTCAGAATATCGATGTTAAGCATCAGTTCTCGACGGATGTGGTCGGATTAATTTTGTCCCTCTTTTTTTTTTTTTTTTTTTTGACGTATGAAAGAGCAGGATCCCCAGCGGAATTTAAGCAGAAGCTTCCATCTCTATTTATAAGGTTGTCACCTAGTTTTATTGCTATCGCTTCCTTGATAACACAGTCCCAGTGCATGCCAGAATTTCCATTTTGTTGTATTCCATAGGGTGATCTGTGTCAAGACAGACTTCGGGCTCAGCAGATTTGTTTGGCTGTTGTAAACGTGTGTGACGTTTATGCTCAATAAAACGGTCCTCAACAGTCCTAATAGTTTGATCAACATATGACATGCCACATGAGCATGGGATACGGTAGACACCGGCCTTGTGCAAATCGAGATCATCCATAACGGCGGACCCCAAAAGTGCCTTAATTTTAGAAGGTAGACGAAATATACATTTGACATCTTTTTATGCAAAATGCGGCCAATCTTGTTGGAAGTGCTGCCAACGTGTGGCGGAAAGGCCACTGACGTGGGTGCCGACTCAGTGTTATCATTAGACCGTTGCACATGTGGTCGATAGCGCAACGCTCTTTTAATCTGCCCTTCACCAAAGCCATTCTGTCGGAAAGTTACCTCCAGATGAGACTGCTCAGTGGGAAAACTTTCCGGGTCAGAAATGACGTGAGCCATATGCACTAAGGTTCGAAGAACGCCTTCACAATGAGCTGGGTGGTGACAACTATCAGCTTGCAAATACAAATCAGTATGCATTGGCTTCCTATAAACAGCATGTCCCAACGTACCATCTGCCTTTCTCCTGACCAACACACCAAGGAAGGGAAGGCAACCATTCTTTTCCACTTCCATTATGAAACGGATGTTCGGGTGGATTGAATTAAGATGTTCCAAAAAATAATTCAAGTTCTCACTACGATGAGGCCAAACAACAAACGTGTCGTCTAAATATCTGGAAAAAAAAAAAAAAAAAAAAAAAAAAAAAAAAAAAAAAAAAAAAAAAAAAAAAAAAAAAACAAGCAGGTTTAAACGCCGCTAACTCCAGTGCACAAATTAACAATGACAGGTGAGAAAGAGCTTCCCATCGCAACTTCATCTGTCTGCTCATAGTACTCGTCATTGAATAAAAAGTAAGTGGAAGTCAAAACATGTTGAAATAAATTCGTTAAATCAGTACGAAACTTCGTCTCAATTAGTTGCAACTAATCTGACCCTGACAATAATCAAAATTCAGTCAACAGCACAAGTAAACTGAGGAATCAAGAGGTCTGAATACTTTCGCATCCTTGACATAAGACCTAAGTCGATCCGTACACTGCGGAGAGCTACAAGTGAATCCCCTAAAAATCTCTCTCCACGCCACAGCTCCTGGTCACGACACGCGACCCCGCCTACGCTGCCACAGCCCTCCATTTACCACATACAGCTAATTGCCTACCCAATGATATCGCGAGAAGCCGTTGACAAATGTCAAAACTAGATGAAAAAGTTCACGAGTGTGCGGCACAATATTTCGGCAACCAGACCTGTTACCATCATCAGGTGCTCTGATGAACTGTCTAGGAGCGGTAGCTACTCTTTTATCTCCTCCCTCTCTCCGCTGTTCCATACGACGTCCGCGCCCACCGGCGTCCGCTGGCGGCGTCTGCTCTGAAGTTAATTATACAGTCCCAGAAGTGAACGTCTGGGTCAGAACTCTCTTATTCTTTTAGTCCACGCCATGTAATTCAGAAAGACAGTGTTATGCGACTGTCGATTTGTTTGGCTGTTGTAATCTTGTATGTCGCTGATGCTCACGACAGCGATCTTAGACAGTACGCAATGTAAGTCTCACCACATTGGCATGGGATCTCCGGATTTACATAGACCCAGGTAAATCTTCATCCTACCAAGCAAAGCCTTAGGTTTGGCTGGTGGGCGGAAAACCGTCTTCACTTGATGTCTTCGTAGAATCCGTTCTACCTTGCTGTATAGTGCGCCACAGTATGGGAGAAATGCAGAGGCAGTATTCTCCTGAGGTTCCTCAACTGTTTCCGCCAGTGGTACAGTTGGTGTGTGTCGTACGGCTCTCCGAATTTGCCACTCTTTGTAGCCGTTCTTACGGAATACAGTCTTTAAGTGGTCAAGTTCTTCATTGAGGCTCTCACTGACCGAGAGGGTATGCGCCCTGTGTGCCAATGTTTTTAGCACACCGTTTCTTTGCGCCGGATGGTGGCAGCTGTCTGCATGCAGGTATAAGTCGATGTGCGTCTTCTTGCGGAAAACACTGTGCCCCAGTGTGCCATCAGGTCTTCTTCTAACCAGAACATCAAGAAACATCGACTTCCACTTCCATGGTGAACTTTATATTGTGGTGTCTGGAATTGAGATAGTACAGGAATTGATTTAATTTTTCTCTTTCATGAGGCCATATGACGAATGTATCGTGGACATTCCTGAATAAACAGGTTGGTTTCCATTCAGCTGAAACTAGAGCTTCCTCCTCGTAATGCTCCATGTACAAGTGGACTCCCATGGCGACTCCTTCTGTCTGCTCATAATAAGAACCATCAACATGACAGTAAGTTGATGTCAGTACGTGCCTGATAAGGTTGGTGATCTTTAAATTAAAGATCCGTCCAATAAGTGAATCTTGTAGATGCACTCTGGTGAAAAGGGAAACGACATCAAAGCTCACCAGTAGGTCAGACGTCGAGAGCTTAAGGTTTCTGAGGCGTTCCACAAAATCAACCGAGTTTCTAATGTGATGTGGACATTTGCCAACTTAAGGGCTAAGCATCTCTTTAAGGTGTTTAGCTAACAGATATGTTGGAACATAAAAATTGCTGACAATGGGACGTAGTGACACATTTTCCTTGTGGACCTTTGGAAATCCATAGGGTCTAGGAGGTATCGGTGCTTTCACTCGTAACTTCCTGATAACCTGATCTGAAGGGTCAGAATCTTTGAGAAGTGCCATGGTCTTCCTTACGACTTTCTTCGTGGGATCTCTGTTGATTTTGCAGTATGCTCTATCTTCTAGCAGGCGTTTCATCTTCTCACTTTAGTCCTGACGTGGAAGGATAACTGTGGCATTACCCTTGTCAGCCGGTATAACAACAATGTCTCCATCTTCTCTAAGTTCCCGAATTGCTGTCCTCCCTCCCGTGAACTTTTTCATCTAGAATTACGCCGGGAGAAGCTAAAGAATTACAAATTTCAAAACGGTCACAATTCTAAGCTTTGGCGAATCACA
This sequence comes from Locusta migratoria, assembly GCA_026315105.1. Classification (NCBI taxonomy): domain Eukaryota; kingdom Metazoa; phylum Arthropoda; class Insecta; order Orthoptera; family Acrididae; genus Locusta; species Locusta migratoria. The sequence goes on from CM048751.1 coordinate 196,810,421, forward strand.
GAGCATTCTGCGAACCCCCCTACAAGGTTCTCCCACACAAGCGAAGTCGCCACAGAGACGTTGCCGTACACAGGTCCACTACTTCTCCGGAATTCGCGGACGCTCTCTTTTTTTGGTCCCAGGCTTCACAATACATAAATTTTTTGGCCATAGCGCCAGGCCTCCGCTGGTCCAGGAGGCAGACTATGCGTACAACAAACTGCTCAACATTTGTCGCGCAGAAGAACGTTTCTGCAACCACACACATCGGCAAATTAGGAGGCGAGGGTGCTATTCAGATCTCTGCGGAACGTCCGGTTGCCTTGTTGTGGCGGCAGTGTGGCAGAGCACTGTTCTGCTCTACCAGTAACAGCAACAGCAAACGAAACCTCTCAGGCAGCCGCGGCCGGCCCTGGGTGACCGGTCTCTCCTCCAGTGCCCACCGAACGGGACCTCACAGGCACCGGGACACGACTTGACGCCGCCCTTCCACAGCCGGTTCGGCAAAGTTTCGCAACACAGAAATTCTACGAAGGCAAATGCCCAAACACGCTAATGTATGGACCGCAACGTGCCAACTGTCGAGGCTACGTGAGAGAAAGCACGTCAGCCGTCTCCTTGCCGTCACAAGCCTCTCCACTGCACATCAGATATCAGAAAGAACCGTAGAAAAATTCAATAAGAAACTGCTGTAATTGAAGAACTTGCTTAGACGAAATGCCCGACAGAAATGGAAGTGGTAACAAATCTAAGTAAAACGAATACCGTATCAAAATGACACTGAACTTTCCCATCTGCCCAAAGACGAATATAAGATAATTTAAAAGAATTGACTATATAATTAATACCGCCACCTTTACTTTCTTTTTGGAAGACACGTTGCAATCAGGGACCATAACAGAATTTCATCTATTGCTCATCATCATCATCATCATCATCATCATTAGAGACCAATTATGCCTTTCAGCGTTCAGTCTGGAACATAGTACCTCTAATAAAATTTCTCCATGATCCCCTATTCAATGCTAACATTGATGCCTCGTCTGATGTCATGCCTTTTACTTCAAAATCATTCTGCACCGAATCAAAGTACTTTCTTCTTGGTGTACCTCGACTCCTCTTACCCTCCGCTGCCGGACTCATGAGTCTCTTAGGTAACCTTGCTTCTCCCATGCGTGTAACATGACCAGCATCTCAGTCAGTTCGCTCTAACTGCTTCATCTATGGTGTTCATTCCCAGTATTTCATTGATTTCCTCATTATGGGCACCCTCCTGCCATTGTTTCCATCTATTAGTAACTAAAATCATTCTTGCTACGCCGCGGTGGAGTAGCCGAACGGTCTAAAGCGCTTCGCTGCGGTGCGTGCGGTTGCTCGCCGTCGGAGGTTCGAGTCCTCCATAGGGCATGGGTGTGTGTGTGTGTGTGTTGTCCTTAGGTTAGTTAAACTTAGTTTAAGTAGTTTGTAATCTACGGACTGATAACCACGCAGTTTGGTCCGATAGATTTACAAACATTTGAACATTCTTGCTATTTTCATATCTGTAACTTCCACCTTGTGAATAAGGTAATCTTTATCCACCCAACTTTCACTCCCATACAACAAAGTTGGCCGAAAGATAGAGCTGTGCACTGCTAGCTTAGTCTTGGTACTTACTTCCTTCTTCCAGAAGAGAGTAGATCTTAGCTGAGCACTCGCTACTGCATTAGCTTTGCTGCACCCCGATTCCAGTTCTTTCACTATGTTGCCATCCTGTGAGAAAATTCATACCAGGTACTTGAAACTGTCTACCAGTTCCAACGTTGTTCTTCCTATTTGCCACTCAATCTATTTAAATCTCTTTCCCACCGACATTACTTTCGCTTTGCAGATGCTGATCTTCATATCGTAATCCTTGCACCTCTGATCGAGCTCTGAAATATTAGTTTGCAATCTTTCAATTGAATCGGCCATTACAACTAAGTCATCCCCATATGCGAGACTGCTTATTTTGTTTTCACCTATTTTAATCCCGCCCTGACAGTCTACTGTTTTCAACATATGATCCATGAATAGTATGAACAGCAGTGGTGACAGATTACAGCCTTGTCTTACCCCTGAAACTACCCTGAACCATGAGCTTAATTTGCCATCTTCTCTAACTGCTGCCTGACAGTCTACGTAAAGCCCTTTAATTGCCTGCAGAAGTTCTATACCATAATCTTGTAAAATGTTCAAATATTTGTAGAGCTTATGGGACTTAACTACGTGGTCATCAGTCCCTAAACTTACAAACTACTTATGAACTAGCTAACACTAAGGACGGCACAAATATCCATGCCCGAGGGGGGATTCGAACCCCCGACCGTGGTGTCCGTGCAGACCGTGACTGACGCGCCTCAGTCCCCTCGGCCACCGCGGACGGCTAGAAGATACTTCTCATTTCCATTGTGTAGGCGTCAATACCATAAAGGTGGCGAAATTTTATTACTTTAGACCTATTTCTTAAGACTAATATATCTGTAACTTGGTAGTTGCCTTTTACAAGCCGTTAATTGTAGTAATATGGCGAAGACTGGTGGAATGAGAACAAAGATATTGCATAATTCAGTGCCAGTCTAGTTAATGTGCGTATTTGCTCCTAAGAGATATATCATCGTCAGTAAACTCTCGGACGGCCGAGCGGGCACTACGCAAGCGCTCTTAGTATTCACAACAATTACGATAATACAAACAGGTTGCGTGAACTGTCAGACGCAAGGCGGCATTCCTACGAAATTACTCTGTTTTCCGAAGACAGGCGGTCCGCTGTTTGATGTGCCGCTTAACCACTGCCCTGTCCAGGATCGCCCTTCCTATAGAGCGCAAGGCCACTGGTTTCTGTCAGCAGCTGGAATTGCAGCTACGGAACAATTACCTGCGGTATTTGGCCACGCGTCATTCCGAAGAAGCGTGTGTTAGTTGTTAGAAACTTTTTCATCCATTTGCAATTAGTTTCGGAATTGTGCACAAGCAAATCAAGGTTAAGCTTCAGCAGAAGGGGACTACATATTTGGTATCGTACAGTGCATTTATTTGTCTTACAAACGTTTACTCTAAAATCCTTTAGCAATAAGCACTTTTGAAAAGTTAAGCTTCCCCCAATTACGGCTCTGCGGAAGTTAGCAGCTAGATGAATAATTTATCAGTAGAATACAAAAATACATTGTGAACTATAGGAAAAGAGGCAAAACGAACAAGGATATTTCTGTATCTCGTATATTGACTATACATTCACAGATTAAACAGTTTTTATTTAAAAATTGCGTGCTAATGGAATATCTCCCCAATTGTGCGATTGGATTCACGATTTCCTATCAGAAAAGACACAGTTCGTTGTAATTGACGGTTAGTCATACAGTAAAACAGAAGTGATACCTGGCGTTCCACAGGGAAGCGTTATTGGTCCCCTACTCTTCCTCGTGTTTATAAACGATTTAGGAGATAATCTGAATAGCTCCCTTAGACTGTTCGCGGATGATGCTGTCGTTTATCGGTTAGTGAAGTCAACAGAGGATCAAAAGCATCTGCAAAGCGATTTAGACAAAATTTCTACATGGTGCGAAAATTGGCAATTGACACTAAACAAAGAAAAGTGTGAAGTAATACACATGATCACTAAAAGAAATCCTCTGAACTTCAATTACGAGGTAAATCAGTCAAACCTCAAGGGCGTAAATTCTACTAAATACCTAGGAGTTACAATTACGAACAACTAAGACTGGAGAGAACACATGGAAAATATTGTGAGGAAGGCGAACCAAAGATTGTGTTTCATCGGCAGAACGCTTAGAAGATGCACCAGCTCCACCAAAGAGACTGCCTACATCACACTTGTGCGTCCTCTCCTGGAGTACTGTTGCCCCTTGTGGGACCCTCACCAGGTGGGACTGACGGAAGACATTGAGAAGGTTCAGAGAAGGGCAGCTCGTTTTGTTTTATCACATTGCGGGCGGGGGAGGGCGTCACGGAAATGTTGCAAGAACTGGGATGGAAATCATTAAAAGAAAGACGTTATTCATTGCGGCGTGCTCTGTTTGCGAAGTTTCAATCACCGACTTTTAGTTCTGAATGTGAAAATATTTTGCTAGCACCCACCTACTTAGGGAGACATGACCATCCCAATAAAATAAGAGAAATCAGTTCGAAAACGGAACGATTTAGGTGTTCTTTCTTCCCGCGCGCTATTAGAGAATGGAACGGTAGAGAAAAGTTATGAAAGTGGTTCATGAACCCTCTGTCAGGCACTTAAATGTGATTTGCGGATTATCTATGTAGATGTAGATGAAAAATCCGAGATTATTAAAGAGACCTCTGCAAGATACTGATTACATTAACGCCAACACTTTTTTTGTATATCAGTAATGTTGAGGGAAATTTTTGAAACCAGAGATGTTATTATTAGAATATATTTTATTGATACTAAATGTATGCAGTCAAATTTTCCTCTCCTCAAAGCAGCATCCTTTGATTTTAATCTAAGCCCTGCATACATGAGGCATTATTGTTGTCAGTTTCACCAGGGTTTCCTCAGTGATATACCGTCACTCCTCTTGTAGTCAGGTCCAGAGGTGATTGACGTTGGTAAAAGGCCTTGATTTAACTTCTCTATCCAGGTGATACCAAAGCAGTACAATAAAATAACTTTCGGGTAAGTGGAGCTGACAGATCATATTTTTAAAATCCTTTTTAATTGATAAATTTGCCAGATACGCTTTACACAGTTCTGTAGTGTCTTTAGGGTCGTTATCTTGCTGTAGCATGAATCCCTTGCCAATCAAAAGTCTTCCACATGTCTTCGCATTATACTGTGGAATGCGGTGGTGATTTTCTTCAATGTCCCGATTATTTGCAGAAGCTCACCAGTTTTAACGCATTGAAAATATCCCCAGACTGAAAGGAAAGCTCTTCCATGCTTTAATGTTGAAGACACACAATAGTGTAACATTCGTTCACCTGCCCACAGCCAAACACACTGCGTCGCTTTGTGCCAAAGGCATCAAATTTGGAGTCACTGATTTACTACCAATCTTTCATGTTGCCCAGTATAGCCTCTTATTGCTGTTAAATGCCAGCAGTAAAGGTTTCTTAGTTGCTAGAGGCTCATTAAGGTTCACTGCCCAGAGATGTCTTCTCGGTACGTACACTCATTGGGTTTTCCCTACTATAGACCAGTTCTCCTACTAAACCTGATGCTATTTTGAAGCGACCATCTGTACTTCTGACTGCGATATGTTTGTCATCATTTTTTGAAATGACTTTTATCGTATCATTTCGAGGTCGAACCAATTCTGGCAAGTATCTGCATTCCTCTGAAATGTACAATTGACACGTTCCAAAGAAATATGTTCTTGACGTGGTAATTGTCTCGCAATAAGCCCGGCTTTCTGTTGAAACCTCCGTCTCATTATAGATGTTTGCGCAGAACACTCAATGAAATTCATTTTTTTGTCATTTCGCGCAGAACTACATGCGTTCGAGCCCTCCCTTGTGAATATGTGTCTCTGTGTGTGTGTTCTCATGATCGTAAGTTACTTTACGTCTTTCCTAAGGCTACGGACCGATGACCTAAGCCGTTTGGTACTTTAGGATTGCAATCATTTAAAACATTTTTTCATACCTGTAACCGATTTTACAAATTTAATGAAGTCCAACTAACGTAATCTAGTGAGAAAAGATTATACTATTCATCCAAAATACAAAAAAAGAATAAATAAATACATAAATAAAAAATTCAAATGTTTGTTAAGCTTATGGGAGGGACATAACTGCGGAGTCATTAGTCCCTAAACATACAAACTTCTTATGAACTACCTTATACTAAAGACGACACGAACATCCATGCCCGAGGGGGGGGGGGATTCGACACCCCCCCCCCCCACGGGGAACGGCCTTGGCATCGGTACATAGATCCTCAATGCGCTCGGCCGCTCCGCCGCGGCAACCAAAATACAATCGTAGCGGCATGCAACACTTGGAAACTGAACATCATAGCAATAGAATGCTTGGAAACTGAACGTCATACGAGTGGCAAGGGAAAAGTTATGTTTTGAACGATTTCATTTTTAAAATCGTGGAACACTGCTCTTAAACATTATATTGAATCTGATAATTAGCTTTTTTATCTTACTTCCATGGTGTTCGTAAATTTTTGTACGATAGTAATATAATGCTACCTACCTGAAGACGAGTATTAACTAACATTAGTTGCGTATTCTAAACGGAATGGTGGCCATGAAATTAAAGTTGTCACACACAAATTGAATAAAAATTCTGAATAAATTGCAGAGGATTAAGGAAAGGCGGTAGCACTAAAATTCGGCAAGATAGTGCCTAGTTGAGCTTTAATTTCCTGATGGTGGTGCGATATTCTAGTTGGCGATTCTGGTACAGGAAAGCTGCAAAGTAAGTTCAGTATCCTGCCAAGATGCTGATTTGGATACCAAATTGAGTAACCATTTCGGTTTCACTTAGTGCCTGTGACTGTGATTTATCATGATAGTACGTTGAGTTACTTGCGTAATGTGTGGGTGGAACAACACATCACCTTCCTGTTGAAAGAATGCCTTATGTTTTTTCCAGGAATTGTATTCGTCCCAGTGATGAGATCGTACAATGGCGGACGTACACGGATTGGACGAAAATACAGAAACACCACCTTAATTGCACGCTGAACATAATATGCAGGTGTTATGTAGGCCTGCATAATACACTGCTATATTTGATCGCTGCACTTGTATACTGCTCTCGTTAAGTGTAAGGCGTGGTGAGAGCAGCGTGACATATTGTTACGAGTGCATTATGTCCGATCTAAATGTGAGTGTGGGAAAATGGTTGGTGGTTATATGTTTTGTGCGTCAGTAAGTAAGCCAGGCGAAGTGTTTGCTGTTCGAAGAAGCACCCTAGTTTCACATCGCGCACGAAAATGTGTGTAGAGTGATTGCGCAGTACGATCTTTGAAGAGGATTGTTGACAAAATTAAGGAGCCAACAGGCGGAATAGTCACTGGAGGAATGAATGTCGAATTCCTGCAGGTGTGATAATCGTGCAAGGTTTGCAGGAGACCTTTTCGTGAGTTAAATTTATAAGGGGCAGCCCTCAGTCGCAAAGTACGAAAATGATCGTAACCCGGTTTCAATGCCGCTCTGGGCACCTTCTTCAGACGAAGATGAATATTTTAAAACTACATGTCAAATTTAAAATACAAAAAATATATCTGACATAATCAGATAGTCATACCTAAAAAGTAAATAGTTGTAGACAGGCGGAGCAGTCACTAGGGGCAGCAGAGACATTGCAGCCCCTAGTGACTGATTATGTCAGATATACTTTTTGTATTTTAAATTTCACATGTAGTTTTAACATATTCATCTTCGTCTGTAGAAGGTGTCCATAGCGGCATTGAAACCTGGTAAAGATTATTTTCGTACTTTGCGACTGAGGGCTGCCCCTTATAAACTTAATTGTATTGTAACAGTCGCTGATTCACAGCCATGCACAAAACTGTCCTTTTCGTGAGGTTTCGAAAGTAGGTGGTGCTACGCTCCTATGCGTGAGGCCGTTTCCCGTAGGGGGTTAGAATGCCCTCTCGGGCATGGATGTTTGTGTCGTCTTTAGTATAAGGTAGTTCATAAGTAGTTTTTAAGTTTAGGGACTTATGACCCCGCAGTTAAGTCGCTTAAGCTTCACAAACATTTAAACATTTTTGAAAGGAGGAGCTGAGATACTGGCGAAAGTAAAGCTCTTAGGACGGACATTCAAGCGTACCGGGATAGTTCAGACCGTTGAGCGCTTGCCTGCGAAAGGTAAAGTTCCCAGGTTCGAATCTCGGTTCCGGTACACAGTTTTAATCCATTCAGAGCACACTTCGCCGCAGAGTGAAGATTTGATCCCTTAGGATGTGGCTAAGTCATATCTCCGCAGTAACCTTTCTTCCAGGAGTGCAGTCCTGCACGTTTCGCAGGACAACTTCTGTGAAGTGAAAATATCACCCAGTCGGATGAGTGTTGGCGAAAACTATTTCCATGTCTTAGCGGAGTTTGCACCCAGAAGGTGCTGGTGGGGGTTCGCTGTTTGCTGATCAATATCAATGGGACAATGTTTGCTCGCCATGTTCGCATCGACCAGGGCTGGTCCTAGGGGTATCTGTAATGGCTAGCACAGTTATCACGTTTCAATCTTTGTCTTTGCGATTCTCCTAAACTTTTCACTACTTTGGATAAAGACTGGTGTAACATGCCTTTGTAAACCGTGTGCTGCGTAAGCTGTATTTTATGTCAACGGTTTCCTCCTACACCATTTTTCGGTGGGTAATATGTTTATCCTATATTCCTGTGTTTGTGGCACCGATGTCCTTTAAACAGAAAAAACCAACCTACCAAATTATAATTATCCATGATCTATATGTAGAACATCTTTCATTTGGATAAGAGATACAATCCAGGTTTCCAATATAACGTTTTAGCCTTCGATTATTGGTGCTAATGTTAATGGCTTTTTTAATTATCAGTCTGTCTAGACGTACTTCAATGAAGGGGAATTCGACAAGGATAACAACAATCTGTCTGACCAATCACCCAGATTCAGACCCCAGAATAAACTACAATGGCCTAGAAATGGCTAGAGCTATGATGTCGGTCCAGATAGGGCCCCCCGGCAGGTTCCGTGGGTGAACAAAAGCGGCCAGGAGCATCAGGGTCGCTGTGAAGGGGCTGCTTAGGACAGAACAGAAAGTCAGACACTCTCTGACGGCCGATCCGTCCATGCAGAAAGGGTGGTCGAAAATTATCCCATTTGGTTATTCAATCCTGACATTGATTTGCGAGCAAATGATTAGATTCAGAAGACTGTGACGTGTTAAATGTGCACCAATAAAGCATTCGAGGTTCTTGCTGTTCCGGAGTTGGTACTAGTCGACTACCTCAGACAGTGAAGCAAGGCATATACCTACAGTACAAGGGACCTGAGATGCCTCGCAGAAGTGTTAGACAGCCTATTCAGCAAATGAATGAATTTGACACAGACCGCATTCTCAGACTGCGTGAAGCGGGTAGATTAGGTTAATACTTGTTCCATAGATCATATATACGACATTTCGTAACGAAGTGGAACGTGTCAGTCTAGTAAATGTAGTCTACACTTGACAATCAATATTTTAAGGACTTTTTTTTTTTTTTTTTTTTTTTTTTTTTTTTTTTTTTTTTTTTCTTTTTTTTGTTGTTGCTCGTATCGTGTAATTGCCAGGCACATGGGGGCCATTCATACACTGCTCAACCAATTAGGGGATCAAGTGAGCTATAGTACACAATATGCAAATGTAACGTCTTTTATTCACGTATTGGTTACAGTTGTAATCTGTGTGTCATACAGTACGATATTTTACTGTCTCAACTCTCTCTACGTCAGGTTTACATGGTGTTTGCTTAGAGCGGGGCATAATGTGGCTGAATAGTGAAAAAGGCATTCTAGTTGCCCTCTAATATGGTGTCTGATCACCTCGGACGACCAGTGCAGTTGCACAGCTTTATGGCATGGACAGTATGAGGTTATTAATCAGCTCTTGAAGGGCTTTGCCGATTCTTCCGCGTGTGCAGTATCCAGCTTTGCATCCGTCGTGGAAGGTGCTAGTCTGGCTGAAATTCGTCTGCTAAGTGTATTCCAAATATGCTCAGTCGGATTTAAGTCTTGTGAACAAGTTGGCCATTCTATTCCCTCAGTTTCAAGCGTGTTGTCCACCAGTACGGCTGTGTGGGGACGAGCATTATCGTCCACCAGAAGGAACGCGTCTCCTGTGGCATGAGCATAGGGCACAACAAAAGGTTGAAGGATCTCGGCTCTATACCTCTGGGCACTCAAAGCGCCATTCTGAACGACATAGAGGTCCGTGCGTCCCTCAATACCGACTCCTGCCCATACCATTTGTCCACCACCATTATGTGGTGATGTTTCCTGTACATACGAAGGATTATCAATAACATTCTTCCGGGTATGAGACCGCGTCGTGATTTTGTAAACTCTACCGACGTTTCGGCCACTGTTGCAGGCGGCCTTCATCAGGGCCTGTGTCTGACTGCTGAATGTAGGATAGCTTGGGGTTTATATAGCAGTGGATGAGGGAGAGGAAGTGGGACGTTAGTTTTCCTTTACTGGTGGTTACATTATTGAACGCCATTGGTGGAAAGGGGCGTTGATGATAGGTGTTTTAATGGCTTGTTTTTCATATGATTGGAGGTTGCATTCTTCTCTATTATTGGTCAAAATGGACGTTTTCGATTGGCTTTTGCATTAGAAGTTGCTATTGGCGGAATGAACCTGAGAGGACTGACAGCAGGTGTGGTATCACGACGCGGTCTCATACCCGGAAGAATTTTATTGATAGTGACAACAGCCGCGCAAGCCTATGTTTGCATAAGAAGGATTGTTCAGAGTTTCCTGTTTTCCCCACATGAGGGAACTACGTACTATTGTCCAGGTGGACACAAAATCTTGACTTATCTGTGAACAGAACCCGCCGCCATTCTTTACGACCAATCTCAATGTTCCTCCGCCCAATTTGAGCAGACTAAACGGTCTCGTGGTTTTAATTGGACCCACACCATAGGTCTCCGTGCGCAGAGGAAACATTTCCGAAGGCGATTTCGGACTATTTGTGTTGATATTTCGCGTCCCTTTGTTGCCTGGGGATTGCGTTGAAGCTGAGTTGCATTCGCCTCTTGTCTCGACGGGCTGTTAACTGGAGGTAACGGTCATCTCTTGCTGATGTCACCCTTGGGCGACCTTGGCCTTGCCTTCTTTCAACGGTTCCTGTTGTCTGAAATCGTGTCCAGGTCCTGAAAATTTCAGTTTAGGACACCTCCCTCTGCGTCTGCCATACTTCAAACCTTCCTACGGCTCTCCATGCCATAGCTTCAGGAACGTCACGTTTTTGTTGCATAGCACTACTTGCTCACTACCCTGTCAGAACCCAACTGCTTGTGTAATTCGTTTGCTAGAGTAAAAACAATTCAACGTCAACCTCCCCCTCCCCCTGAATAAACTTTCTGTTTTTACCACTATCTCTATTTCCGTAATGTTATAGTCTCCACTCCGTATAACCGACAGAAAGACGTCGAACAATTTTAGTTCATTCATAACCTAGGTGTGTCAACTGATCACCTAATTGCTTTGACCAGTGTAATCTCAGTGGCACGGTGTTGGACTCAGTGTACACATGAGTCGTCTTATCCACGTTGAGCATATTCGGGTTGACAGAGAAACACCAACCCGAGGGAGGACCGTCGTATGACTCGCCTAGCAATTCCGTATCCCATGACGACGGCACCCTTCATTGGCGGACATGTACTGGAGTTCTTACAGCATCCTGTGAGCTCCCACGATTGGTATCTGCTGGATTGGTCTCCTGCCTTGATATGGAACAGGCAACAATCATAACAGTATTTAAATACACTTACCATCACATTATATTAGTTAAACAGACAAAATTAAAACTGTAATGTTTTGTTATACCTGTGGAAACGGTGAACAGATGTAAATACAATATATCAGAGTACACAGTGGTTCAGCTATGTGTTATCAAAAGTTAATTACCAATATAAAATACCTTATCCGTTGGTAGGAACATAAACTATGGAATAGTGTGATGTAAATCTTCAAATATAGATGAGCACATGCTTGACTAAATAGACGTCTTGTATTTTAGCTTGAATATCAATTTAATGTAATGTAAGATTAGATCAGATTAATACTTGTGCCATAGATCATGAGTACGACACTTCGTAATGATGTGGAACTTGTCAGATTAATGAAGGGTGTCTGTACAAGATGTTACATTACACAAAACATTACTTGACACCTTTTTTTCTTTTCTTTTCTTTTATTTTTTTATTTTTTTTTATTTACTAATTTATATCTAAAAACACATCCAATGAATGGAAAGGATTGTCATTAATAAATTCTTTTAATTTATTTTTAAATGCTAGTAGGCAATCTATCAGGCTTCTGATGCTGCTTGTTCAAATCAAATGTTTGTATAACTTAACTATGGGGTCATCAGTAGCTAAACTTACAAACTACTTATGAACTAGCTAACACTAAGGTCGGCACAAATATCCATGCCCGAGGGGGGATTCGAGCCCCCGACCATAGTGGCCTTGCAGACCGTGACTGACGCGCTTCAGTCCCTCGGCCACCGCGGCCGGCAAGACTTTTGTGGCAGCATAATTTACCCCTTCCTGTTCCAAACTCAGATTTAGCCCAACTTAGTGAAGATCATCCTTTCTCCTTGTGTTATAGCTGTGCACACTGCTATTACCTTTGAACTGCGTTGGATTGTTAACAACAAATTTCATAAGTGAATATGTATGCTGTGAATTTACTGTGAGGGTACCTAAATCCTTAAACAGATGTCCGCAGGATGATGGGTGGGCACAAGCTTTTGTGCAATGAATACTGTTTTACTCAATGATGAATTACCCCAGAATATGATGCCATACGAAAACAGAGAATGAAAATATGCATAGTAAGCTAATTTACTGAGATTCTTATCGCCAAAATTTGCAATAACCCTAACAGCATACGTAGGTCAACTCAAACGATTCAGCAGACCGTCTATATGTTGCTTCCAGTTTAATCTCACATCAATGCACAAAGCTAAAAATTTCGAAAATTCTACCTTAGTTACAGATTCCTGTTTACAGTCTATTTTTATTACTGGAGTACTGCCATTTACTGTGCAGAACTGTATATACTATGTTTTATCCAAATTTAATGAGAGTCCTTTTGCAGAGACCCACTTAATAATTTTGTGAAAAACATTATTTACGATTACATTACTTAGTTCTTGGGTTTTGGATGTGATTACTATATTTGTATCATCAGCAAAAAGAACTAACTTCCCATCTTCATCAATGTAGAAGGGAAAGTCATTTATGTATATAAAAAAAACCAAAGGACCCAAGACCGAACCCTGTAGTACCCAATCCTTGGTAGTCCCCCAGTTTGTGGAATCGGCTGTTGTTTTGACATTACATGATCGACTTATTTCAACTTTCTGCTTTCTTCCAGTTAAGTATGAATTTAACCATTTGTGCACTGCCCAGTCAAACTACAATGATTAAGCTTATCTAGAAGAATTCCATGGTTTACACAATCAAAGGCCTTTGAAAGAGCACAAATAATACCAATGGATAATGTCCGGTAAAGAGGAATGTATGTGAGCATGTAAACATTTATTTGTAATCAATTATAGATTAGCTTTTGCCAGAATAACGAAATAAGTCAAAACAGGCGAATCCACTGTGTACATAAGCTCTATATATAAACTATTCTTTGCAGTCAATATTGTTATAAAATCAATCATACTTGTGAATAATAGACACATAAAGGTTAGGAATAGTTTCCTATTAATATGTTCCACGTTATTACGATAAATGTGATATTTATTGTTACTTTGTATATTTAGGTATATTTTCAAAAATTAGAAATAGTGACGAGGGTTTAAATGTTATTAAAAGATGAAGTCGTATTTTAGCTTGATTTGCTGGATACGAAATAGTATAGTATATAGTTTCATTATAGGGGTATGGCAACACCACCTACAAGACAAGGCCTCACAGCTGCCCCGCGGCCAACGGGAAATACAGGCCCCAGCACAGACGTCATGCCACGTAAGCAAGGTAGTTCTGAGACGGCGCGATCGCTAGCTCAGTGGCTCCCACTATGAGGCAGTGGGCTGTGCCCCAGCGGCTGGCCAGTCCACTAGCGATCACACTGGCTCAGGCCTACCTTGCTTACGTGATTTGACAGGTGCACCACGGCCTTTCTCGTTGGCCTTGGGAACTACCTTGCTTACGTGGTGTGATGTGTGTGCTGAGGCCTGTCTTTCTCGCCGGCCATGCAGCTGCCCATGCCTATGTCACACATAAAGGCCGCGGCCACCAGCACATTGGCCGGCCGCTGCAAGGCGGTGGGCGTGCCCCAGCGACAGCCAGTGAGCTGGCGGCCATGGCCTTTATGTGTGACATAGGCACGGGCAGCTGTGAGGCCTTGTCTTCTAGGTGGTATTGGGTGTGTTCTTTTAGCCACGTCCAAAAGAACAGACACCACATCTGCTTCACAGCCATATCCTTTCCTTCCTCTTTCCCCTCCTTCATGAATGATTTACAGTTTCAGTCTCTTCCAACGACTGTAAGTGGCGCATCATTCTTTTTGTGAGGTGGATACGCAAGGGCGGCTATTGAGTCGTGCATGTTAAGCTGTCACAGCGTAATAAATGAGAAAATGCCAAGATCGCGATAATTTTTTCATGGAAGACAACAGCTTTGACACTCAAGAGTGTCATATTCTGCATTAATAAGCAGATAAATGCCAGTATTATCAGAGACGAGAAGATGTCACCCTCGAGTGTCGAAACCGGTCGCCTTGCATAAAAAATAGAAACAAAATATCGCGATCTTGGCAATTTATCATTTACTAGCTGGTACCCGGCATTGCTGCCGCAGATGAAATAATTGTGCAAATAACGTTTGTAATTTTAAAATTTCAGGTTGTTTGATTACGAATGATAGAAATAAATATTCATATAACAGTCGATAATAAATGTATTGATTGAAATTAAACGGTACACAAGGGAGAAGTATAAATGACATTCATATTGTTGACTTCATTATTCAAGTGCTTTAGGAGACACAATATTTCATACACATAACAAATGTTTGTAAAGCTTATAGGACTTAACTGTGAAGTAATCAGTCCCTAAACTTACAAATTACTTATGAACTACCATAGACTAAAGACAGCACAAATATCCATGCCCGAGGGGGGATTCGAACCCCCGGCGGGGAACGGCCTCGCGCATCGTAGCGTATCGCCTCAATGCCCTCGGCCGCTCCGCCACGGTACACAATATTTGATGTTCCTCTGTCTTCAGAAAAAAATAATAATAATAAATTTCTTCGCTGTCCGACTCACATTTATCGGCAGTGAAATAAGGAGATCACAATAAAACGCTGATCAGTTTGTTTGTGTTACATTAAAAATTCTCACAACTTCAGAGGCTATTCAAATACATTTGCCGGTACGACACGCACGCCAACTACTGTACTATGTCCATAACCTTCTCGTAAGAGCAACAAGTAAGTTGAAGTTTTATCGCAATCAGATGTACCTTATGGTAGCGTATAAAATACGAACAAATATATTTGTCCATCTCCTTCTTTCCCTTCTTTCTGATCACTTGCTCCTCCCCCATCTCCTCATATCCATTCCTCTGTCCATTTCCTCCTTTCCCTCCCTCTGTTCATCTCCATTCACCCGTCTCTCACCATCTACCTTCTCTCGTTCTCCCCCTCTACCCTCTCTCTTTGTCCGTCATCCTCTCTCCCCTTTCCATCTGCTTCCTCCTCCACCTACTCCTCTCCCTCCTGTGTATGAAAACATGCATTCATTGTGACTGGTCAGACGGTATCAAACTCGCAAGGTAACTCCGCATTCTAAAGTCACTAGCTTTGTAAAATTCTCCTTAATGAAAACATACATTTATGTGCTGACGTTCATTGTGACCAGTCAAACCATTTGGATGTTTGTTTTTACGTTCCCTCCTCCATGCATTTACAGAGGCTTACGACAGGGAGCCCACTTATTAATCAGGATATAAGCTCTCTCTGTTCAAGCCGTCCAGCCACTTTAGCGTGAAGGCAAAGAAACGAATTAACTAACTCTAAAGCACCCTCGTCCATACTCCAGACGAAGTTAATTTTAGTATGCCTATATCCTTCGCGCGAGTGCAAGCAATACCTTGACAAAGTTTTATGGCAATCGGATGTACGCTATGGCCATGCATAAAATACGAACGAAAAGACAAACAAACATTAATTTTGATATATTAGATTACTATAATAAGATCGCTCCCTACGATGATAAAATCAACTGTCATTACGTTTCCAACAGTGCATAATGTAGAAATCGTTCCAAGATAAATATACTGTAAATATTAAGTTGGCGTGGCATGTAGAAAAGGAATAAAACATGGTGTGGACTGCGCAATTACTGATCGCGAAAATTGGGACCCCTTGCGGGGTTGTTAGTGTTCCATCGATCGCCTCCCCACGTGGCAAATATGGGAATGCCCACCAGATATGGAGGATACTGACGAAATAAAATACCCTGGGCGAACCAAAACTAGCAACTCCTGTCTTGTAGTAAGGTATTGTATTACAAAAGGCTACAGGAAGAAAACCTCGAATAAAAATCACCTGGTCCTTCAGGTTGGGGATTAATGCAACATTGGGACAACTGCCCATTTATTGGAAAAAATCTACCGGTAAAAAACTAATAAGATTACAGCAGGATGGGTGCAATAGGAGATAGAAAAGCTACGTAAACGGACTGTCAGAATTGGGGTATGGAACACACAAGGATTACAAAATAAAATAGAAGAATGTAACAGAAACAAAGCAAAAAAAGGACATGGTATAGAAGGAAAAGGACCATATACATATTCTTAAATTGGTTTACCAAAATTTAGAGCAAAACGAGAGACATCGATATTGAAAAAAAAAAAAAATTCAAAAGGATGTTGACAAACTAGGAACCTATAGATGAAAATTTAATAAAAATTAATATTAATATTCATTGACTGAATATTACCACTTTCGGAGTATAAGGAACAAACGAAAATGAGTCAGTTCGTATCAAAGATGAATTTGAAAATAGATTAAATGTGGTAATACAGCACATCGGAAAAGCAAGGCACTATGTTATTGCAGGGGATTTAACTGTCGAATACGAAATAAAATAATAGGACCATTTGTAGAAAACGTTCAAAATGATAATGGAAATAGACTTATTGATATTTGTGAACAAAACACAGCCGGCCGCGGTGACCGAGGGGACTGAGGCGCTCCAGTCACGGCCTGCACGGCCACTACGGTCGGGGGTTCGAATCCCCCCTCGGGCATGGATATTTGTGCCGTACTTAGTATAAGGTAGTCAATAAGTAGTTTTAAGTTTAGAGACTGATGACCCTGTAGTTAAGTCCTATAAGCTTAACAAACATTTGAACATTTGAACAAAACACATAAAAATATCAAATGGCTTTTACAAACATTAAGATATTCATAAATATACGTGAAATAAATATATAGTGAATCAAAAATCATAAATTTTATGTCGGGCATGGTGGTCTTGGGGACATTCGGGCTTCGGCCGTGGACCGGCTTGGACGTTGTTTACGTCCCGGACTTAGGCGCACGTGCGATTTTTTTTTTACGCGGAATGTGTAGCGGTGTAATATAGTAAGGCACAGATCAAACTGTGGCTTTTTCATATCGTAAAGATTCAGTGTCAAAAAATGTTCAAATGTTTGTAAATCTATCGGACCAAACTGCGTGGTCATCAGTCCGTAGCTTACAAACTACTTAAACTAAGGTAATCTAACCTAAGGACAACACACACACCCATGCCCTAGGAAGGACTCCAACCCCCGACGGCGAGCAACAGTACGCTCCGCAGCGAGGCGCCTTAGACCGCTCGGCTACTCCACCGCGACTTCACTTTCAATAACGACTTTGCACGACCAAAGGCTTACAAAGTAGAACGCTTCCTACGAGATGTAAAAATCGAACCGGACGTTCTAGTGGGAATACACTTGTCCATAATCGGTAGCGTCGTTTACTGCGAGCTCACTGATGAAGCGGCGTGTGATAGAACATTACGATGACACCAACATCCGTTTTTGTCATTCGGTTGGAAACGTCGGAGTGGTTACAGTGGATCACGCCGGAATGGGATTAAGAACAATCCGCGTCTTCGAGCTACCGTTCGAATTGCCCGAAAAACTGGTGACGGGGGCATTGAGTCCGTACGGCACGGTTATCTCACATGAAGCCGAGAAATGGGCGACTTTTGAAACATATCATGTACTGCTGAATGGCGTAAGACAGGTAAAGATTGAATCACGCAAACACGTTCCGTCGTAACTGTATATCGGTGGTTGTCGGGCAGTCGTCATCTACGACGGACAACCAAGAACTTGCTGAGGGTGTGGAACGGAGAGACACATACGGTCTGTGTGCACGCAGAGGAGGTGATGATCCACAACAGCAGCAGCAGGCGACGGTGCTTTCCTTGACGTATGCTGCGGTTTTCCGCGAGGAAACGAGAACCACACCAGCACCGAACCACCGGGCAACGTCGGAAGACCAACCCAATGAAAAAGCCAGAAGAGGCGGAGATGGATCAGCGGTCGCAGGACCTGCAGGACGTGGTGGCAATGGAAGTTGACAGCGCGAAGGAACAGGAAATGGAATAAAAAAAATCGCACTGACGTGTTTTACGGTCCACTTTAGATTTGTAGTTTTATTTTTGCAAACATTTTGGACCAAAATAATAATCTAAATAATAATAAATTAATTAATAAGAGTGTCTGAAACCCTTTTAGGAAAAAAAAAAATTAGGTAGTGGCGGGTTTCGAACCACCGACCTTTTATGTCACAGTCTAGCACCTTGCCCACTACGATTTTTTTTTTTTTTTTTTTTTTTTTTGCGCTTTATGTGTAGCTCGGTTCGTTGCGGACGCTCTTCGTCATTGTCCCTTCTTGTTCGATTTGTTCTTGGCTCAGCTTTTTTATTACAGAAGGCGTGGAGCCCTCTGACCGGGCGCGCTGAGCCACGGCGCCCGGCGACTACGGCTATAAATCGAAACAGCAGTTCTTTAATCTAATACTATTGATAGCCGTTGTTAACTGATGTTAATATGCCATTTGTAGACATTATATTATCATTTATCGTACGAAGAACGATGTGTTTTTGTTAATTCCTCAGTGTGCCGTTGCTTTGAAATGACAACGTGTAAGTTACAATAAGAAAATCATCAAATACGCGAGGAATGTCACGTTACATTTCCGAACGGCTGGTTTTCGTTAATTCAATGGAGCAAATCTCCGTTATTTTTGCAAATATGTCTCAAACGATACGAGATATGAAAAAAAAAAAACATAAGGGAACTAAGTTTTAGAGAATTTTCTCCTCTACTAATTACGTTACTCAATTTTCGTGTCAGATCAACGGTTCGTTTGCAATTACAATTATATTACAAACGGCTTTTTTATTTTACTACCGTTATTTGTGTCCGAAAAATTTGAAAAAGGGATGTCTGGTCTCTGGCGGCCTACAATCATGTCTGTAAAATTTGGTGCTGATCGGTTGAACGGTTCGTCTTAAAAACAGGGAACACGTTACGAACAGACAGATAGACAGACATACATCCCAAAATCGCCGTTATTTTATATATATATATATATATAACATAAGAGAGTAAAGTTGTAGAGAATTTTCTCCTCTAAAAATTCGGTTATTCAATTTTCGTGTCAGATGAATAGTTAAGCCGTTATTTAATTTAAATTTCGAGCTGTCAAAAGACGATCGCAAAGGCCCACTTTTAGTGTTACTACCGTAACCTAAAGTGGTCCAAAACGAAAATCAGGGGGGAGTCAGAGCCGAATGATAAGGTTGACCCACAGCTTAGAGCAAAAAGCAAAGTACACGGAAGAAATTCCAAGCGAGGAGATGGCCGTGACCTGTTTTCAGAGGAATCACGTAACAGAAGCCGGCCGGGGTGGCCGAGGGGACTGAGGCGCTCCAGTCACGGTCTGCACGGCCACTACGGTGGGAGGTTCGAATCCCCTCTCGGGCATGGATATTTGTGCCGTCTTTAGTATAATGTAGTTTATAAGTAGTTTGTAAGTTTAGGGACTGATTACTCCGTAGTTAAGTCCCATAAGCTATACAAACATTTGAACGTAACAGAAGACGGGGAGGAGAAAGAAAAACGATTGTCGAATGTTGAGAACGCTAAACGGACAACAGAATATGGTGCCGAAGGGACGCATTTGGACTGGTCAATAGAGGCGACTCAGTGCACAGGCGATGACGACGAAGGAGCAGCAAACAAGTACCCCGGCGGAATGAGGCTGGAGGCCATTTCGAATAACGGATGACGATTGGGCTGTAGGATGGAGCGCAAGGAGACGGTGGCTATCCTATGATGGATGGCATGCAACTGGCGTACCGCATGGTACATCAATGGCATAAAAACGTCCATGATGATGCTCAGTGACATGCTCTAGGATATATATACAGCAGAAAAAGACATTGCCCAAGCGTTCCTCGACCATTTCAGCAGATCTACAGGACCGATGAGGTGGACCAGGAATGAGATGAGATCCCAGACGTGACCCACGCGAACTTGGAAGCAGTCATCCTACAAACAAAAACGGAAGAGGAGATGCCATCCAACGAGGGGCCCGGTGGAATTCTATCGTTTGACACTATTATGGCGCCAATATGGTTACGTATGTTTAACGAGATACTTGCGAGGAGTTGCCAGTTCACACTGAATTCGCAGAAGGGTTTGTGATTGCAATTCAGAAACTGCAGGGAGGCAAGCGACCATGCGCTTATCGTCCTTTGACCTAGCTAAATAGCGACAATAAGATTCTTATGAGTATATTAGGAGGTCGCTTAAAAACATTGCTGAAGGATCGAATCAACAGGGAACAAACATGTCTCGGAAGTACAAGCAATATTCATATGGCCTTGGGAAACTATCATGATGTTATCTGCCATACCAAGGCATGTCGTGTACGTGGAGCATTGGTAGTCATCGATTTTGACCATGCCTTCGACAGAGTGGATCATACCTACCTCAAGGCAGTGATGCTCAGGATGGGTGTTCCGCCTACTTTTCCCATTATGGTGATGAAGCTGTTGCATGGTTCCAGGTCATCGGTGCTGGTTAATGGAGGGAGAACGAAACATTGTGAGATTTTACGATCAGACAGGGGTGCCCCTTCTCAGTCTACTTACATGCGACCGCAATAGAAGCATGTTTTTCAGGCCTTCGCCAACGACTCACAGGTATAACTCTACAGAATTCCTTAAAATGTAGATCATATGCTGATGATGTAGTGCTGCTAGTGAAGACCGACGGGGAGGCAGCAGGTTGTGTGGATAACTTTAGAAAATTACAGTTCATGAATGTAGGCCGAGGACTCGAACCATAAACTGAAGGAAGTTTGCCAATGGTGCCCTTTAGAGGGCCGGAATTTGAAGCTGAGTGTAGTACGATATTGCTGCCGCCTACTTACATTTCGCGTAAAGATCACAAAGACAAGATAAGAGAAATTAGGGCTCGTACGGAGGCATATAGGCATTCTTTTTTTCCTCGTTCAATTTGGGAGTGGAATAGGAAAGGAAATGCCTAGTAGTGGCACAGTGTATCCTCCGCCACGCACCTTACGGTGAATTGCGGAGTATGTATGTAGATGTAGATGTTTGGGTATCACTTCCCATAAGGAGACGGTACGAACAACAGCAACCGTAAGCTGTTGTATCAACTAAGCACATAAGTACGACTCAACACTCTGCGGTCGATGGATATACTGCAGATAATAGCACTGATCAACCTCCATCTCCCACCCAAGAAGTCCACGTGGCACACCTCTCTTTGCCACGTACCATGGCAACGAGGATATGAGCAACCTTTGGATACTATGTAAGCATGGGACAACTCTTTAAGGGGCAATACGAGACGCTCAGGCATCCAACGCGGAAAGGTGGTGTTGGCCTATTGAATGTCTACGAAAAGGCACAGGCAATGTGTATTAACAGCATGTGCAAGCTGTGGCATAGCGGGAAATACTACTTAACGGTAGCGATCATTGATGAATTGGCGCCGTCATCGCTTCTTCCACCGGTCGCTGCTGGACATGTTACGACTCCATTAATCACTCGTCCGGAAGTTCTTCGAGCAACAACCCGACCACCGACTACCAAGGACGTGTGTACACTGCTTGCAAGACGTATGGCGCGGAATAAGATGAAGCGGAAGTACTCTGCCATTAACTGGAACGTTGAGTGGCGCACGGTGCACCACTTCCACCTCCCTACATCGGCCAGGTCAACGTGGTACATGGTGGTTAACCGGAAGTACCCGACGAAGGAGAGACAGTATGCTATCCACATGACAGCCTACAATGCGACACGCTCGACACGGACGAACATCGGTTGGTCTGCGGCACAGCGCTGGGAGTGTGGAATCTGGCTCGTAAGATCATAGCGTTCATGAGACGCACCGTACAGTCAGAAATGTCAACGGACATAGTATTTTTCCCAGAGAAAACGTGTTTCCCACTTCAGAAGACGAATGCGGTGGCGTGGGTAACGGACATATATCACGATGCGAACACGAATATACTGAACTATTGGCAATATTTACAGGATGGACACACGAAACTACAACGACTTGGCAAATACAAGGGCCGTTATGCAGATTTGTTAGAGTGTTTGTTGCCCCGCCACTTGGCTGGAGTGTACCGGGTACCAGATGATGATGTCGTTGTTGTTTAATGAAGATAACGAACAATTGAGCGAATCAGGCTTAGTAAGTTCGAGAAGATCACCCAGGAACACCGACAGGATGTTGGGGTCACTTTTTTTATATGCCTATAAGTTACGATGTGAATGATGAAGGATGCCGGAAGTGGCAGCATTTATACAGTTATTTTCTTACTTTTCGAGGCACATTCTGTTTTAGTTGACAGTTTTCTTACAGATAGGGTATTGGAATTAATATGATTTCTGTGGTGTCGCACAAGTCTAAAGTGCGCGCAACTTACTTTCGCCGTGCGCCGCCAAGCACGCACGGCGCGGCGTTCTTACGACGTCAGCCACGAGCGCCCTCTGCTGCTATCCCGCTCGTGGCCACCACTGAACGACATCGTTCACTTGGGACTGAGATAGGAACCAGCTAACACTTCGGAATCAGATAGGCACCAGTGAAGACTTGGCTATCGGATAGGCACTAGGTAGGCCTCTAGCTCAACTATGTAT
Source organism: Locusta migratoria (assembly GCA_026315105.1). Taxonomy (NCBI): domain Eukaryota; kingdom Metazoa; phylum Arthropoda; class Insecta; order Orthoptera; family Acrididae; genus Locusta; species Locusta migratoria. The sequence continues at coordinate 196,833,305 of CM048751.1, forward strand.
CAGCATTCTGCCGTACTGAGCTATGTAAAAGTTAAGTATTACTAAGACTCTATGAAATACATATCTCGTTCTAATTTACTCTAGTGTTTCTCGTTTCTGCTGTCCCACTGGCTGGTCACCTCCTACCTGCACAAGCGTGCATCCTTTATTCCTGTGTCGGTCTTTCTACTCGGCCACCGACACCTACGACGGAAACGAGACAAAAGCGGCGACGAGGCTGGGACACAAAAGTGGCGACGAGGATGGGATACAAAAATTTCATTATTATAATAAAGGCTTCGGTTTTAAAATACATGGATCCATAAAAGAATTAAAAAAAAGGGTCACTTTACCAAACAAATAGATTCTCTAATTCATTACAACGTGTGTGTGTGTGTGTGTGTGTGTGTGTGTGTGTGTGTGTGAGCTTGTGTAATTTAGTTTAATTAGTTTGTTACTCTAGAGACTATGGCCATAGCAGCTCGTCCATGTGCATATGTTGACTGAGAATTGGTGTTGAAACCCTCTTTACCTGAATTTCTTCGGATTTACAGCTGTCCGTACATGTTGGTTATGGATATTTGCAACGCCATCTCTTGTGCAACCTGACGTATCGACAAATAAACATTTAAAAAGTCAGTCAGCAACGCAATATATTTGAAGGTTACCGGTTTCGGTAACTGAATGGCCATCTTCAGACCACTGCAACCACGGTTTTGATTATCAGTTGCATTGAGTAAAAGTTTCCTGAATGCTGCATGCTCAAATGGTCGAAACCGATGACTTTTAAACAAATTGCGATCTTGATTGACTTTTTAAGCGAATTCAGTCTTCCTCATCTCTGAATCTCCAAAATGTTTTCAGAAGTAAATAAAATGTTTTATGTTGTGGAACATATATGCCAGTATCAATGGTCAATACTTTATGTAAGATTACCAGTCTCGACAAAACCTTCCGATCTACAACTCTATGTTTCAAAATACAGCACCTTTCCATACACAGTTAACAATTCCACAGTAGATTTTGAAATGTAGAATTGCAGATCCGAAGATGACAACAAAGTTTTTAACCTTGAATAAAGTATTGGGTAAGTGATCTGGGCGCATATATATATATATATATATATATATATATATATATATATATATATATATAACGACATATCACAATTTACATAGAATAAGATATTGGCTGGAAACAGTGAATCTGCATCACATTTCTGGAACAGCCATTGACAGAATGCTCTTGCGTCATTAAGGTCTGAATGCTCTGTAGGCTATGTGGGTACAGAACAGTTGTTCATGAAGATCAACCCCTATCCCCTCCCCCCTTCCCCGACCCACGAGTAGATGAGCCCCTCACACGTTCAATACTATTGTCAATATATTGACCGTCTGCGCATGGGGCTTGACGTATTGTCAATACTGTAAATATTGACAGAACAGTATTGATATGCCCAAAAATATTTCCCGACTTAACAGTAATCGTTGATCAGATGTTTACAGTGTTTCACGTAACAGCCTCAGGGCGCTAGCGTCTGTTGTATAACCACCATTCTTAAGTGTTTACATTTGCCGTTTTTATCTCGATACGCTTTGGATGAATCTGCATCGGGCAGGAAACATGAATAAATTATTAATGGTATGGTTTCTCTGAACCTAGATCAATTGATTACTTGGATAGAAGCTAGAAGCTTAATGCTTATAAGCAATTACTTGAAATTTATTACCTGTAGTATCTGGAAGAAAAAAAATAGAGGACGTTAAAAAGAAAATAAATTACGAAATTGCTTCGTTGGTTTTACGGAGAATTTTGCTAATCGTGTAAGCGGATACAATTGCACTGAACTTTAAACATTCAAATAACCTTCCTGAGGCCAAAAATCGTAAAGTTACACCCAAATGCTTCATCGGCTGGAATTAATGGTCTCATAACTGTGCATTGTTTTTCGATTTCGTCTCGTAACATCGTAAGTCAGGATGGAAAAGATCCACCGTGGTATAATACTAATGTTAGAAAGCTACTGAGAAATCAAAGACTGTTGCACTCTCGGTTCGAAAAAGGAACACGCAAATGATGACAGGCAAAAGTTAGTAGAGATTCGTGCGTCTATAAAAAGATCGATGCGCGAAGCATACCCTAAAACGTTCTGCTCCTACGTAAAATCGATACGTGGGACAAGGGCCACTATCCAGTCATTCGTTGATCATTCCGGGGTTGTAAAAGAAGAAAGCAAACGGAAAGTTGAAGTTATAAATTCAACCTTAAAGAAATATTTTACACAGGAGGACCGCACAAATGCAGCATCATTTGTTCAACGCACTAACTCCCAAATGGAGAACATAGTAATAAAAATCCGGTTTAGAGAAGCAGCTGAGAGAGCTCAATACAAAAAAGTCTCCTCGTCCGGCTGGAATACCAATTCCGTTTTATAGAGTATTCTACGGGATTGGCTCCTTACTTAGCTTGCATTTATCGCGAATAGCTAATTCAGCGAAGATTCCGAGTGATTGCATAAACGCGCAGGTGACTCCCGTTTATAAGAAAGGTAAAAGTACTGACCCACTTAATTATAGGCCAATATCGTTGACATCAGTTTCCTGTAGAATTTTGGAGCATATTCTCAGTGCGAATATAGTAAATTTCCTTGAGACAGAAAAGTTTCTTTCTACGAATCAGGACGGGTTTAGGAAGTATCGTTCATGTGCTTTTCTCACATGACATCTTGCGAGCCATGGATGAAAAGCAACAGGCAGATTATGTTTTTCTCGATTTGAAAAAGGCGTTTGACGCGTTGCCACATTGCAGACTGATAACGAAGATACGAGCTTATGGGATAGGTTCACAGATTTGTGACTGGCTGGCTTTCTAAGTAATAGAACGCAGCACGTTGTTCTCGACGGCGAGTGTTCATCAGAGACGAGTGTATCGTCAGGCGTGCCCCAGGGGAGCGTGTTAGGACAGTGTAACTTGCAACTTTCGGGTGTTTGCTGATGATAGTGTGGTGTATGGGAGGGTGTCGTTTTGATCAACTGTAGTGGCATACAGGGTGACTTACACAAAATTTATAGTTGATGTGAAGAAGGGAAGCTAGTTCTAAATGTAGAAAAATCTAAGGTGGTGCACATGAGTAGGAGAAACAATCCCGTAATGTTGGAATACAGCATTAATAGTAGCAGTCGCGTCGTTCAAATACCTAGGCGTAACATTGCAGAGCGATATGAAATGAAACGAACATGTAAGGACAATTGTGAGGCGAACAGCCGACTTCTGTTTATTGGGAGAATTTTGGGAAGATGTACTTCATCTGTGAAGGAGAACGCGTATAAAACGATTGTACTACCACGTCTTGAGTATTGCTCAAGTGTTTGGGACCCGCCACAGATCAGTTTAAAGGAAGACATAAAAGCAGTTCAGAGGCGAGCAGCTAAGTTCGTTACTCGTAGGTTCGATTAATGCGCAAGTGCCACGAAAATGCTCCGGGAACTCAAATGGGGATCGCTGGAGGAAAGACGACGTTCTTTTCGAGAATTTCTGTTGAGGAAACTTAGAGGGCCGAAATGTGAAGCTGAGTGTAGTACGATCTTCCTGCCGCCTACTTACATTTCGCGTAATGATCACAAAGACAAGATAAGAGAAATTAGGGCTCGTACTGAGGCAAATACAAATTCTTTTTTTCTCTCGTTCTATTCGGGACTGGAAATGCCTAGTAGTGGTACAGTATACCATCTGCTACGCACTTTAAGGCGAATTCCGGAGTATATATATGTAGATGTAAGTTATTAGCCGTATGATTCTGAGCTCATTCAAAAATAATTTAAGAAATATTTCGGGTCAATTGTTCCGATTACCGTCAGCAGCTTCACATACGACAGTTATTCATTTTCTTTAACCATTACCATTTTCGTAGTTGTTGGTTGCCATTTTATGGCTATGTTAAAGGATTTTCTCGGTGTCCGACGTGTTACTGCATTCACTAAATCGTATCGCCAACTGAAAATAATGCCAGTATTACTGATGCTGTGAGGACCACTGACGCATGTTCAAGATCTGACAATATATTATTGAGAATATTATTGTCAGTAAGCGTTGAAAGTGTGAGGGCCCCTTAAGAGACGGTTTCTATTACTAGTTGTTCCAGGGACTGCTTCTACAGTTTTTAGAACACGCTCCGCCATTTCAGGCGTGTCTTCTGAGGTGCTAGGATACACGTGCCCGTAAGACGCCGTAAACGTCAGTCGAACACCGTGCCTCTGGTCAGTCTCTGCTTTGGATATTTTTCAGCGTAGGAGGGACGGTATGGAGGCGACATCCACTTTCCATTTCATACGAGGATATCGCATCCGCCAGTTTACTTGTCCAGTAGCAAGGTTACATTGCTAACAAGTGGTGAAAGAGAGAAAATATCTACATCTACTTTGGATAGTCTAAAAATCAAAATTAACTGCCTGGCAGAGCGTTCATCGAACCACGTTCATACTATTCATCTCCCATTCCATTCACAAACAGCGCGCGGGAAGAAGGAACACCTGAATTTCTCCGTTCGAGCTCTGATTTCGCGTATTTTATTCTGATGATCTTTTCTACTTATGTAAGTGGCAGTAAATAATACATTTTCGAATTCGGAGGAGAATGTTGTCGATTGGAATTTCGTAAGTAGCCCACGCCGCAGCGATAAGCGCCGTTGTTGTAATGATTCCCCATACCGGATCCTGTATCATTTCCGTAACGCTGTCTCCCCTATATCGTGACAATAAAAAAAGGGGCTGCCCTTCTTTGGACTCCTTCGATGTCCTCCGTCATACCCACCTGATAAGGATCCCCACACTGGCCAGCAGTACTCCAAAAAAGGACGGAAAAGCGTAGTGTATACAGTTTCTTTGGTAGTTCTGTTTCATCTTTAAGGGTTCAAAAAAAAAATGTTCAAATGTTTGTTAAGCTTATGGGACTTAACTACGGGGTCATCAGTCCCTAAACTTACAAACTACTTATGAACTACTTTATACTAAAGACGGCACAAATTTCCATGCCCGAGGGGGGATTCGAACCCCCGACCGTAGTGGCCGTGCAGACCGTGACTGAAGCGCCTCAGTCCCCTCGGCCACCGCGGCCGGCCTTTAAGGGTTCTGCCAATAAAACGCAGTACTACTCCATTTGTACGTACAAATAGCACAATAACGTAGTTTTTTCTCGAGATGAAACATCAGTTTTCTTGCTGCAATCAGTACTTGTGCTAAATGACAAGTTTGTCTGTCTGGCCATCTTCCGCTGCAAGTATAGAAATATTTGTTTTTGAAAATGAATCAGTCGTTATCGTGCTGCAATCCTTGCTACAATATGCATTTCATTTCGTCTATTTTAGGACATCATATTTTTAGGACAGGATTTATGTGGATAATGTAAGTGAAAGAATAAGTGCACTGGAATACACCATTCATTGCTACTATCATCAACAAAAGGTCGAAAATTAGGATGCTTATTCAGAAAAGAGGAGATTCCTGTTATAAGGCATTTTTCCACAATGGTCTGCGTTTATCTAAATAATTGGCCGAAAAAAGTCTCAAATTTTAAATATACATTTTTTCTGGTATTAGCTTAGGAATTGCATTACCTCGTTTTCGGAAATCTTTTTCCGTTATCAATATACAGCCGAAAGAAACATAATTTTTCTGTACCGGAAGTAGCATCTGAGGAGATTTCACTGTTATAATTTCTTTTCATTGCAAATCATCGAAGTGTTTTTCATATGTTGTTTATGTTATCCTACAACTTTGACACGTTTCTCGAGAAATATCACAGAAGCAGATCGATGAACTCTCCGCCACGCATATAAATGTAATTTTCAGAGTATTTATGTACATGTAGATATCACGTTTCTCATTCTGAGAACTGACTATTCTTCCCAGTCCTTGATACCATAGTCTTTGAAGTGTTGCCGAGCGCAAAGCTGAAGAGCACTACGCTTTTGCGCGATTACAGAGGAGATTGTTAAGTCAAATTTCAGACGTGCGTCACAATATTTTGAAACAGCGACCCTTTCAGTTTAGTTGTGTTTGAAGTGTGGAGTATTTTGGGAGGTGGCGGCATTCATAGAAACAAGAAAAATAACTCAAATAAACATGAGACAGGTAAAAACATTTTCTGAGATAAGCACTTACTTATTGGAAGAGTTCCACGTGGCGTAACATCTTGGAAATGCATCTCTCTATCATAGTCTCGCGATTTTCATGATTTTCTTTCCGCCTGGTCACTGGTCGAATTCACACAGCTCTACCACAATTTGTGTATTTCCTTCTTAATTTTATATTTCAATGTTTACTGTTTCACAAGCTTGACACAGTTGTTTGTATGTCTAGGGACTGATGACGACTGTAGTTTGGTCCAATAGCTTTACAAACATTTGAAAAATGTTTCAATCCTTCAAGTCTGTGGAATAGCAAACATTAAAATAATGGAGAGTGAAGAAGTAAATACAGAAACTGTAGCGAAGCAGTTTGAATTCAAACAGTGACCAAATGAGAAGACAAGGACTAATAAATCCATAATCTGATTGGGTGCAGTGAAAGGTAGCCCTTGATTGATGCCGCGGAATTCGTGAAGATGGCGTGGCTTTATCGATATGCTCAAACTTACATTAGGATCCTTTCTGGTGATTGACGATGACTGGTGTGGATAGTTGCTGGCGTGCAGTAGGCACTGTGGACGAAACTTTCCACTAATGTAGACTGCTCCTGATACGTACTAGAAGACTTATGCCTTAAGTGACGCGAATATCAAGTAAGGAGGTATTTAAAAATAACGTGCAAAACATGTTAAGTATCGTTGCTAATAAAAATGCAACATGTAACCACACATAATACAAGGACGATCATTCAGGCATGAATTTAGTGCTTTATACGCAAACATTAGTATCAGATGAATATTATAAATGTTATAAAGGAGAATGCAATGAAAGACAAATCGTCACAGTTGTAGGCTAACTGCTTATGCGAGGGTCGGAACTTAAATAGTGGCAACCATTTATTCACAATCGATATAAAACACTTACATGTTTGTACCAATTACCGTCCTTCAAAGTAGTCACCAGCGTTGTGTAGAACACGTTGCCATCGTTATGGAAGGCGTAGTACACATTTAGAAGAGACTCATCTGTTGATGACGCGTGTGAAGCGGTCTATTGCCTTTTGAATCTCTGGAACAGTTCTCAAGCGAATCTCCATCTACATCTACTTGGATACTCTGCAATTCACATTGAAATGCATGGCAGAGGGTTCATCGAACCACATTTACGATATTTCTCTAATAGCTCACGGGAAAAAGGAACACCTAAATCTTTCTGTTTTCGATCTTTTTTGTCTTATTTTATTATGATGATTATGCCCCCCTATGTAGCTTGTTGCTAACAATATATCTTAGCATTCTTAAGAGAAAGTTGATGAAAGACATTTTGCAAATATATCTCGCAGCAACAAATAACGCCATTCCAACTCGTGCATCATTACCGTGGCAAACTCTCTCCTATATCGCGATAATAAAAAACGAGCTGCCCTTCTCTGAATTTTCTCTAAATCGTCCGCTACTCCCTCGTGGTGTGGATCCCATAATGCGCAGCAATACTCCAAAATAGGACGCACAAGTGTAGTAGTGTAGGCAGTTTCTTTAGTAGAACTGTTGCATCTTCTAAGTGTTCTACCAATGAAACGTAGTCTTTGGTTCGCCTTCCGTACAATAGTATCTATATGTTCTTTTTAATTTAAATTGTTCGTAATTGTTACTCCTAGATATTTAGTAGAATTGACAGCCTGTAACATTGATTACATATGGATGACCTCACACTTCTCATTATTAAGGGTCAATTGCCAATTTTTGAACCATGCTGATATCTTATCTAAATCATTTTGCAGTTGATTTTGATCTACTGATGACTTTACTGACCGATAAATGATAGTGTCGTCCGCGAACAGTCCGAGAGAGCTACTCAAATTGTCTCCTAAATCGTTTATAAAAATAAGGAACAGTAGGGGACCTAAAACAGTTCCCTGGGGAACGCCAGATATCATTTCTGTTCTACTCGATGAGTTTCCGTCAGTTAGAACGTACTCTGTCCTGTGCGACAGGAAAGTGTTTCTTTCATATTCGGAATCAAATCAAATTCACAAGGACTTAAGACCGTGGACTATGGTGGATGGTACATTACTTCCCGGTCCTATCAACCGAACAGAGTAGCCAAGGGTTGCACTGTATGTGCCCGCGCATTGTCATGCAAAATGATGCTTTGGTTGCGCAGGAAGTGTTGCCGCATGTTTCGCAAAGTTGGTCACAGGTGATGCTCCAGAAACTAACGGTAATACTGTGCATTCAAGGTCTCCGTTGTCCTTGTCTCGATAACATAGTGACAACGTTACGTTAGACCGATCGCTCACAAGTGACTGTTTCCCCCGATTGTGCGTAGGCCGGTGACGCGGGACGGGCGAGTCCATTTGCTCGGAGGTAAGGTAGGTATGTCAACAACGTGTGCTGTCAGCGACAGCGGTAGATCCCATTGCACAATGCACAGTGTCTTCTTACTGTTGCCAACATCTATGTTCCAACCCTCGTAGATACATGACGTATTTTATCGTCTGCACCAGTGTCTTATTGCCTGATTGGCTCGTCCTCATGTAAGGAGCCTGTGAAGGGAGGAGCATCCCGTGTATAAGCATTGTTTCTGCCACTCTGTTCGGCAGTACCTACTTCCTTTTACGACCTCTAAATCTGTAATATTTGTTGTACAGGCTGAAGATGGTCGTAAATAGACTGAAAGCGACCCCAAAATAAAAACATTTAATTTAGTCAGTGACTGTTTATTATTGAAGATTATATGTATATCTATATGGGATACTCTGTTAATCACATTTAAGTGCCTGGGAGAGGGTTCATCGAACCACCTTTATTACCATTCCATTCTCGAATAGCGCGCAGAGTTCGGGCTATGATTTCTCGTATTTTATTCTGATAATCATTTCTATCTATGTAGGTGGCAGTCAACAATGTACCTTTGCGTTCTGAGGAGAGTGTTGGCGATTGGAGTTACCACGCTGCAGCAATAAGCGCCGTTGTTGTAATGATTCCCATCCCAGATCCTGTATCATTTCCGTAACGCTGTCTCCACTGTATCGTGACAATACGAAACGAGCTGCCCTTCTTTGGACTCTTTCGATGTCCTCCGTGAAACCCACCTGATAAGGATCCCACTCTGGGCAGCAATACTCCAAATGAGAACGGACAAAGTGGTGCATGCAGTATCTTTAGTAGTTCTGTTGCATCGTTTAAGTGTTCCACCAATAAAACGCAGTCTCTGGTTCGCCTTACCTACGACATTATCTACGTGTTCTTTCCTGTTGAAGTCTGAAGTAATAGTAATTCCTAGGTATTTTGCGGAGTTTACGGCCTTCACTTTTGATTGATTTATCTTGTAAACAAAGTGTAACGGATTTCTTTTCGTGCTCATGTCGACGACTTCACACATCTCATTATTTAGAGTCGATTGCCAATTTTTACAACATACTCAAAGTTTATTTAGATTGGTCTGCAGTTGGTTTTCATCTTCACATGACTTTAATAGATGGTAAAACAACCTAAGAGAGCTGCCTACATTTTCTCCCGGATCATTTATCTAAATAAGAAACAATAGAGGACCAATAACACTACCCTGTAGAACGCTCGATATCACGTCTGTTTCAGTCCATGCCTTATCGTAAATTACTAGATACTATGTCCTCTCTGACAGAAAATCCCCCATCCAGTCACAAATCTGGGGCGATATTCCATAACCACGTAATCTGATTAAAAGCCGTTCATGAGGTACGGTGTCAAAAGCCTTCTGGAAATCTAGAAATACGGAATCAATTGGAGATCCCTTGTCGATAGCAGTCATCACTTTGTGTGAGTAAAGAGCTAGATGTGTTTTGCTTGAACGATATTTTCGAAATCCGTGCTTGTTCACCTTGGGTCAATAGATCATTCTGTGCGAGATAATTCATAATACTTGAATAGAGGATATGTTCCAAAACCCTTCCAAACTGACGTCAATGAAAGATACCTGTAGTTTAGTGGGTTACTCCTACTGATTTTCTTGAATATAGGTGCGACCTGTGCATCTTTCCAATCTTTTGGTATAGATCCTTCGTTGAGCTAGCGGCTGTATGTAGCTGTTAAGTAAGGAGCCTTAGGATCAGCATAATCAAATAGAAATCGAATGGGTATACATTCTGGACCAGAAGACTTGTTCTTGTTAAGTGATTTCAGTGTCACTGCTCCGATGATATCTACTTCTACTTTACTTATTGTGGCCTCCATTCGTAATTCGAAATCTGGAATGTTGGTTTCGTCTTCTTTGGTGAATGCGTTTGGAAAAGCTATGTTTGCTATGCTTTAGTAGCACTATCATCGGCAGGATCGCCCTTTGTATCACGTAGTGAGGGTATTATTTGTGTTTTGCTTCTAGTATGTTTGACATATGACAGAAATCTCTTTGGGTTCTCAGTCAAATTTCGAGAAAGAGTTTCGTAGCGAAAAGTACTGTAGGTATCTTGCATTGAAGTCCTCGCTAAATTTAGCTTCTGTGTAGGATCGCCAATCCTGGGGATTCTGTGTTCGTTTATGTTTAGCATGTCGTTTTCGTTGTTTCTGCAATAGTGTCCTGACCTGATTTGTGTACCAAAGGGGATTACCACCTTCTTTTATTAATTTGCCGTGGCTACTACTTCTTTGAATTGGAGCCACGAAGGGAAAGCTGAAAGGTGGAAAGAGTATATAGAGAGGCTTTATGAAGGAAATGAACTTAGCGGCAATATTGTAGAAAGGGGAGAAGAAGTAGGTGAGGATGAAATAGGAGATACTATACTGAGAGATGAATTTGACAGAACACTGAAAGACCTAAGTCGAAACAAGGCCCCTGGAGTAGATGATATTCCCTCAGAGCTACTGAAGTCTCTGGGAGAACCAGCCATGACAAAATTATTTCACCTGGTGTGTAAGATGTATGAGATAGGTGAAGTACCCTCAGACTTTAAGAAAAATGTTATAATCCACATTCCAAAGAAAGCAGGTTCAGTCAGGTATGAAAACTACAGAACCCTCAGTTTAATAAGTCATGGTTGCAAAATATTAACACGAATTATTTACAGAAGGATGGAAAAGCTGGTAGAAGCCGACCTTGGGGAAGATCAGTTCGAGTTCAGGAGAAATGTAGGAATACGGGAGGCAATACTCACTTTACTGCTTATCCTAGAAGATAGATTAAGAAAAGGCAAGGCTACATTTCTAGCTTTTGTAGATTTGGAGAAGGCTTTTGACATTGTTGATTGGAATAAACTCTTTCAAGTTCTGAAGCAAGCAGGAGTAAAATATAGGGAGCGTAAGGTTATTTACAACTTGTACAAAAATCAGACAGTGGTTGTCAGAGTTGAAGGGCATGAAAGGGATGCAGTGGTTGGAAAGGGAGTAAGACAGGGTTGTAGCCTTTCTGCAATGTTGTTCAATTTGTACATTGAGGAAGCTATAAAGGAAAGCAAGGAGAAATTTGGTGAAGGAATTAAAGTTCAGGGTGAAGAATTAAAAACATTGCGTTTTGCCGACGACATAGTAATTATGTCAGATACAGCAAAGGACCTGGAAGAGCAATTGAACGGAATGGACAGTGTGCTGAAAGGTGCATATAAGATGAACATTAACAAGAGCAAAACAAGGGTAATGGAGTGCAGTCTAAGAAAATCAGGTGATGCTGAAGGAATTAGATTAGGTAACGAAGCAATAAAGGAGGTAGTAAAATAACAAATGATGGTCGCAGTACAGAGGATATAAAACGCAGAATGGCAATGAGTAGAAAAGCGTTCTTGAAAAAGAGAAATTTGTTAACATCGAATATTGATTGAAGCCTAAGGAAGACCTGTCTGAAGGCATTTATATGGAGTGTTGCCTTGTATGGGAGTGAAACATGGACGATAAACAGTGCGGACAGGAAGAGGATTGTGGTTTTTGTAATGTGGTGCTACAGAAGAATGCTGAAGATTAGGTGGGTGGATCGCGTAACTAATGAGAAGGTACTGAACAGAATTGGGGAGAAAAGAAATTTCTGGCATACCTTGACTAAAAGAAGGGATAGATTGGTGGGCACATTCTTAGACATCAAGGAATTGTGAATTTAGCGTTGGAGGGAAGTGTGTGGGGTAAAAACCGCAGAGGAAGACCAAGAGATGAATACAGTAAGCAGATTCAGATAGATGTAGGTTGCCGTTCTTACGTGGAGATGAAGAGGCTTGCTCAGGATAGGGTATTGTGGAGAGGTGCATCAAACCAGTCTCCGGACTGAAGACCACAACAACAACAACAAATTTCAGACCGCTGTTTACTCCTAAAGAGAAATGTTTTGAAAAATTGACTTTATATAGTACCCTAAAACAACTCTAATTGTATCGGAGGTAAGTAACTATTCCGTAATACCCTCTGTAAATTAGGTGGAATAGCAGAAACGATTTTTTTTTTTTTTTTTTTTTTTTTTTTTTTTTTTTTTTTTTGTGATTTATGTCTCATTATCATCCTAGCACGTCACAGTTTTATTCGATTTGTCTCCTGTAAAGTATACTGGCTCTCGTTACGTGTGAAGTGTCCCGACACCAGAGAGGCAGCCTTTAACCGTGCCCACTGAAGTGGGGCGACGTGTGGCTCGCTGTAACTTCGCCACGCCCGGCTGCGCCGCCGTTTGGCGCTCTGCTGACGTGGCCAGCTCCAAGGGGAACGGGGCCCAACTTGTCCTCATGACGCACGCGGGGCGTCCACAGACGTAGTCGCGGCTTCAACTTTTTGCGGGCGGCATTCTTTGGAAACGGGAGCCACGTAAAACGATCTCCCACTCGCGATCTCGCAACAGAAACGAGGTATAACATGCACGTTTTTCATTTTGTTATTTGCTCATTAAAGCCTCCGTCAAACAGGGAGCGGGCAGCCCGCGCGGGCAGGACGTGCTGTTGCCCGACGCGTTCCGCAGCAGTCAGGCACAGCGCGGGCAGCGCTCGGCGTTCCGGTTGTTGACTGGCACTGGTAATGTGTAAGTCAGCGTATAAACATGAACTGTAGTTCAGACGAGGAAGAGTTTCTACTTCTCATTTTGCTTGCTTCAAAGAAGCGAAGAAAATAAGTTCATGAAATTAATATGAAACGAGAAGAATATGGTGAATTTAATGGTCTTTGCAAAGAGCTTTTGATTGTGTCAAGACGGTTTTTTTTCCAATTATTTTCGAATGTCTCGCTAACTGCATTGGCAGCTACATAGAAAGAATGTACCTAAAAATGTTCAAGAAAAGAGTGGCTCAAGTTATTATTGTTATAAAAAAAATCAGTTGTCTCGTTTGGAGTTGTTGATCATGATGACATCTTTGTGTTTTGATGTAGGGAGCTCGAGCAGACACAGTAAAAGCGTTATATTTTTAACACTACATTTCTCCACGGATTTATGCAAGGAGAAAATATTCTGCCTCGAAAGCCATTGCAGGATACAAGCACTCGTGTGCCTCGCGTGTTAGTAGGTGATGGTTTAAATTGCAGAATTATTTAATATGTCCCTTTCCTAAAGCTGCAGCCTTGCAAGATCCTCAAAAGGCCATTTACAATAAAATGCCTCTGCAAGAGACGCCATGTAGTGGAAATTCTTGTTGAAAAATGGCGTGTATTTTTATGGCCAAACAGACCTACAAACTGAATAAAGGTTTGGAAGCAGCGTACTGTCTACATAATTTCCTCAAGAGCAATGCAATGCAAGCTACGTGAATACTGAACAAGAGGAGCAGATTGATAACCGACAGGCTAATACATTTTCGAATATGCTAAGACTAAAACAGAAACCAATTTCTTGCGTATTTTGTCATTAACCAGTAACAACATAATGGCATCAAGTTGTATGTACAGTTGGAAGCCAACAATTACCTTCTGCACCATCTGCGTTGATGTTTGACCAACCACATCGTTTTTCTTACGTTTTTAACTGTATTTTCCACAACACAACCAGAAATGTACTGTAATTTTCAATATTTCGCTTAATTCATTTTCATGTAATATTTTTGATTAGACAAGTAGGTATACATTGGTTTGTAAGTTCAAAATGTTCAAATGTTTGATAAGCTTAAGAGACTTAACTACGGGCCGGCCGCGGTGGCCGAGGGGACTGAGGCGCTTCAGCCACGGTCTGCACGGCCACTCCGGTCGGGAGTTCGAATCCCCCCTCAGGCATGGATATTTGTGCCGTCCTAGTTCGTAAATAGTTTGTAAGTTTAGGGACTGATGACCCCGTAGTTAAGTCCCATAAACTATACAAACTTAACTACTGGGTCATCAGTCCCTAAACTTACAAACTACTTATGAACTACCTTATACTAAAGACGGCACAAATATCCATGCCCGAAGGGGGATTCGAATCCCCGACCGTAGTGGCCGTGCAGACCGTGGCTGAAGCGCCTCAGTCGACCTCGGCCACCAAGGCCGGTCGGTTTGTAAGTATGAAAAATAAATTAACAGCTGTTTGATTCAGACTTTTGCATATCACCTTCCAACTGTCTGTCTTCGTAGACACGTTTTTGCATTCTAGGTCACGTATGACAGAGGAATGGCTTTGGACGCACCAGATCGATCAGTTTGTTTGTTTTCAGCCGCACTGCCCCCGCTTGCCCGCCGCGGTCTCTGTAGAAAATCACAGCCTGGCCGCTGCACGCGGCGGGCAGCGCGGGCGCCCGCTTCCTGTTTGACTGAGGCGGTGAGTAAAGGCAGAATGCAACACAGTGCCCGCGCCAACTGCCCGCGCGGGCTGCCCGCTCTCTGTTTGACAGAGCCTTAACCTGGCAAGATTAGAGCCTTGAGGCCCTCTCGTACATCTAAACAGGCGTTCTACTTATTTTACATTTCCAATATTACACTAGTTATACTAAATTTGGAGAAATTAAAATTTTCTCAAAATGTTCAAATGTTTGTACAGTGTATGGGACTTAACTACGGGGTCATCAGTCTCTAAACATATGAACTACTTACGAACTAGGACGGCACAAATATCCATGCCCGAGGGGGGATTCGAACCCCCGACCGTAGTGGGCGTGCAGACCGTGACTGGAGCGCCTTAGTCCCCTCGGCCACCGCGGCCGGCTAAAATTTTCTAACAATAGAGGTAACAAAAAGTCATATACTCAACTTGTATTGCTTTCTGTAATATTTTTGGCTTAAAGCCATCACATTAAGATCGGATTATTGCTTCAGTGAAGCCGGTAGACGACAGATGGTAAAAGCTGTTGAGAACCACGACATGTGGTACAATAGGTCGAGTTCTCCTGGGGAAGTGCACTGCCAAGTTTCCTCTAATTCTAGGGAAGTCCGCGAGCAGCAGGCACTGGACGCCGATTGGCTGTAGCGCTGGCGGTCACGCGCTAAAACGCAATATTTGATAAACTAATTATTTATTTCATGCCAAATTCAAATTAGGAAACCCCTCAAAGCCAAGCTATGTCCTGACTAGGTAAAACATATTAACTATCGCTAAATTCATAAACAAAAGCCGTCCGCGGTGGCCGAGGGGACTGAGGCGCTCTACTCACGGTCTGCACGGCCACTACGGTCGGGGGTTCGAATCCACCCTCGGGCATGGATATTTGTCCCGTCCTTAGTCTTAGCTAGTTCATAAGTAGTTTTGTAAGTTTAGGGACTGATGATGACTCCGTAGTTAAGTCCCATAAGCTTTACAAACATTTGAACATTTGAACATAAACAAAACAATATAAGACGGACGATGCACGGTGGCCATTTTTACGCGCCAAACTGAGGAGCGAAGGCAGCCTTGCATCGAGCCGCCACACTTCAGAACACGCACTCGTAGGAGTAGCAAAAGTAGGCGGTCATAACACATAGTTTAATTATTTTACAACAATGCAAAATAGTGATATATTGAACTTTCACTTAAAACAATGTGTGGCATGTGTAAATTATTATGCGGTTTACTGGTTTTCTGCGCTCTTTAAATAAATAAGCTGGCATTCAAAGGACTTCAGTTTTATTTCATAATTAGATGAGTTTCTGCCAATAGTTTAATAATTTCAGCCTCTCTTCAAGAACTCCGACCTGGGTGGTATCATCTGTGTGGGGACACCTATAGAAGACGTCAGGTTGGTGAACTTTTAGAGTCTGTACTCTTCACACAGTGCAGTGGGGAGTTACTACAACCATTGCGTACACTGACATTGCCGTACAAACGCAAACTGTTGTGCGTCATCCATCGCAACATGGAGGAGGAAAGAAAATGATATAGGACCGGTTTAGCACAACCCCTGTAGACAATTTTCATGTTGTATTTCATATCCTCCTCATTATCGCTACTCACTTTTTGAACTACTTTCTGTGGTACAACTAGGTCGATGGCTCCCATTTTTATTAATTTCAGATGATATAGCACTTTCTTCATCGCTAATGTCCTCATTGAAAAAATCAGAACTGAAAGGAAAATTTTCATCACTCTCGTTTTCAGTACTTCCACTAAAACAATTGTCCCTACCAGTATTAGAAATAGCATCGGATGAATTTGAATCTAACCTGTTTTCTGTAACTACGACAGTGGGTTCTGTTTTCTCGTCACGGATTTAGTCGTCATCATCACATCTGAGCCTCTGGATGTCTACTGGTGTTTGATACAAGGTAGCATCGTTCATTTCACCTATTTTCTATAAAATGTAATTTCCACTCTCTTCGCTTGTAATATCCTTTGTGGCATCACTTGGCAATGTTTCGTCCGTAAGAACGTTATCTTCTGAAAAGCTATCTACCCTATTTTCTTCAAAAACCGGATCTACTCTGAGTGCTATTCTTCCTATTTCCACTGATCGCAGCCGACAGTGATCTCCGTACTGCGCTGACTTCTATATTATGAGGTGGAGTCAACGTCTCACCATTGATCTCCTAATATTACAAGTAGTAGATCTTGAGCCGAATCGATGATCTCCATCAGCGATCGGAGAGTTTCGATCGACTCATCTTTGGCAGAGAGCCTAGTGAGACAAGTGGAAAGGGCGTTGCTAGGAGGTGTGTGCTGTAGACGAGAGGGACGCTACGGCGGTATGTGCAGTAAACTGGATGTGTACGTTACGTCGCTGTCTGGCAAGTAGTCAGTGTCGGCTGCGCTGCGCGACGTGTTGGTTGCAGCCGTACCGAGCAATGGAACGGCTAGCCGAGTTGCCCTGATGTGTTCCACAGGCTGTGGCGATGATTGTCGGTGTGTGATTAAGTTTTGAACTAGCTACCAACGCGTCTTCCAAGACAGAGGAATCAGCATTTTATGCGACGGTGAGACAGTGCTATTGTGAGTTTGACAGTTTAACTGTGCGTTTAGCCTGAATTGGGATTCTTCTGCTTGGTCAACGGTCTCGTTTGATAGCGATGTACTTGAATTGTCTCGTCGCCGTTGTTGACCGGAGTGATGGCTCAACCCCCCCCCCCTCCTGCAGATCAAGTTGTTGCAGTGTAATGTTTTGCTCTCATGCTGTGTACATCTACTCGCAACTCTTTCTTAGCGAACAAGTTGCTGTTACTAGCGTGATGTCTGAAGGCCATGGAAAATGACGCGAAGTAGTGGCATGTATTAAAGTTAAATCTTCTGGAAGTGTGAGGCCTGCTACAAGACAGTTAGCTCGAATGTGTATTTTTTTTGGAAGATTTATTGTTTTATATCTTGGCTGTATTATTTAAGGTTCAACCATAGATTCTTGTTTCGAGGTTCACATATTAAACAACAGCCCTTACGGTATAAGGTTTATATTAACTGCATTTTTTAGGGTCGTCTTTTAGGCGTTGTTATATTTTTTAGAATTGCAAGAATATTTTAAGAGAGTCCACCAGGCGTGTTGGTTGTTTAAATGATAAGGTGTTGAATTATTAGCTTGACCTCAAAATTTGCTCTTATGGCGTTGGATTGTTTAATTTTTTTTATTTAATCTGCGAATTCTATTTTATTATCTGTGTATTGCAGACTACATAAATTGTGTGTAAACTGTCCATCATTTATGTGCGCGTCAATAAAAACCGGCTCAGTCCTTCCTTGATCCTTTGGTTACGTGGCGCCGGTTTCGAGATCATTCCCACGCTACAGATCTCTTTACTACATTGACAGGAGCTATTCCATTTGACGGTGAAATACTTTTTCTGCCGTATATTTCGTTCTCAGATAAATAGTTTTCATTGTCTTTACACTCTCCAACAGTAGATTTAACTATCTGTCTGTACTGGTGGTGCAGCAACAATTGCTGACGCCAGCTAGGGATCGTCGCCCAAGACCGTAACGTAACATGATCTCCCAGCATATAATTGCCTGCACTTGTTTGAGGCCTCAAAGAAATATTGACCTCCTGACGCGAGATCTCGTCAGTCTTGATGCCATCATTGGCCGCCGTCTGTGTCTCGAAACGGCCACTCGCGGTACCTGTTGACGGCGCTCTGTGACTACTTTCGTAGCCACTAAACCTTTCACGTCCCCGCTTCCTAATATTGGGCCTATGAAATTTTCCCGTTGATAGCCCGACCCGCGAACCTCAAGTGATTTAGTGTTCCGACTCAATGCTGTTAGCATGTACTCCATGGCCTCTTCACCAACCACTTGACGGTCGCGGTGGCCGAGGGATTGAGGCACTCCAGTCACGGTCTGCACGGTCACTACGGTCGGGGTTCGAATCCCCCCTCGGGCATGGATATTTGTGCCTAGTTCATAAGTAGTTTGTAAGTTTAGGGACTGATGACCCGTAGTTAAGTCCCATAAGCTATACAAACTATTTTTCACCAACCACTTACGGAAGAAGAGCCTCTACCTCTTCCTCTTTGTGCTACATTAATCTGATATTCGTCATCTTGACGCTGGTCAGAATTTTGGCGGTTGCATAAAACTTTATTAATGTGCAGGCCTCTAGCCTCGCGCCACATATCTTCGTCCTCCACGCGTTCTAAAAACGACACGAAATTCGCATGTGTGCTACCTACAAACCTTTGGGAATCTTCTGGCAGTTTAAGCCAAGCATGTCCATACCAAGTCCGATTCTATCTATCTCCCACATGTGACAGCTTTCTGTATCATGTTTCAAAGAGCTGTTTCATGGTACCTCCATGCCATCCTTCCAAAATTCTCGCGTGCTCTAATTCTCGCCTCTACTGTTGTTATTTGCTTTGGGACCAGTATTAATTTTTGAACTTGTTCTTAAGTTCGTTAAATGTCAGATTTGTGGTGTTGGCCTCGCCAGCCAACGCACTAATTGTGAGGTTAATTAAAAAAAAAGTTCAAATGTCTGTAAATCTATCGGACTAAACTGCGTGGTCATCAGTCCGTAGCTTACAAACTACTTAAACCTAGGTAAACTAACCTACGGACAAGCACACACACCCATGCCCCAGGAAGGAGTCGAACCTCCACGGCGAGCAACCGCGCGCTCTGCAGCGAGATGCTTTAGACCACTCGGCTACTCCACCGCGGCGTTAATTTTCTACTGGTCATTTAAGTAATCAGAGAAACCTCGCAATCTTCTCCAGGAGCTTTCTGATACTGATTCCACAGTGGAACGTGTCCGGTATTTACGGCTGTGAGGTGTTAGGTGCTCTGTATGCCGTCCGTGCCGTGGCAAGCTCGTCAGCGCACCGACCAATGGCAGCGGCAGTGACGTCTTCTTCTGGCCGCGGCTGTTCCGATGGTTGTGCGTCTACTTTGTAGCCATTATCCAATACCGATCCTACGGTATGACGTTCTCAATGTCCTAGAAGGTGTTCAGATCATATCATCTTTTCCTGGGCGTCTATTAATTTCTCTTGCGCTGCTACCGCAGTGCTCCTTGTCGGTGGTTCTCTCCGGAGTCCTCGCCCGCCAGGAGCGGTTGCCATGTCATTTTCAGGCCGCTGGTGTTCAGATTGTCGCTCTGGACCCGGCAGAGCGCCGTCATGTACAGGTCCATCGTTGTGAATGTGTCCCGTGAGGTCTGGATGTAGCTTGCGCTGCGTCTTCAGAAGATCCAGCGAATGGTTCCAGGCCGAACTCAGCTGGTATCCAGTGTCACGGTTGATAAGATTCTCTGTAATTTCTACAGATTCATTGATGGCGCTACCCCAGTATCTGGATGTTTGTGTTATAATCTTGGCGTCATCATATTTCATATTTCACCAGGTATAGCACGCCATCTGATGGTGCCAATGTTTACTTCGTCACGAGCAATTTGATGTGCCCATTCACGTAACTGTTTTCACTGTATCCACTTCTCTTTCTTGTATGCCGAAGGTGTGTACTGTCCATATTATCATTCCTATATGATGTCGTGTAAGATAACCTTTTATATCATCCACCTTTTTATGAAGATATCCTACTGGTGCTCATGATTGTGTGTTCACTTCACAGTGTATCTGATGACGGGCTGTGCCGGAAAACGGTAATAAAGTTATAACCAGCTGAAAAATGCTCCTGCCCGAGCACAGAAAAGGCGAATATGTTCTCCGAAAGTGTGAAACCAGCTGCCTCATTCCGTCTTCCTCACCAAAAATTTGGGCATGCGAACATATTCGCGCACTTTTAGCGCAAACTTTGTAAATACTTTTGCCCAGATGTTCAAATGTTTGTATAGCTTATGGCACTTAACTACGGGGTCATCAGTTCCTAAACTTACAAACTACTTACGAACTAGCTAACACTAAGGACGGCACAAATATCCATGCCCGAGGGGGGATTCGAACCCCCGACCGTAGTGGTCGTGAAGACCGTGACTTGAGCGCCTCAGTCCCCTCGGCCACCGCGGCCGGCACTTTTGCCTAATTAAGCCGTCACAGTCAGCAATGTCGTCTCACTGCCAGTATCCATATATGTCTCTGTCCGTTTGTTTGCTGTCTCTCCCATTGCCGCTTTCTGCCTTTGTCAAACTTTCAATGTCTTCATCCCTTTCCCTCGCGATTCTTCACCGCTGTCTGTTTCTGCCATTTTCATCGTCTCTCTGCCCCACTTTCGTTGTCCCATTCACTTCCTGCCCTGTTGCCAGTATCCTTTCTTTCTCACTTAGAGTAGGCTTTCATTGTCTTCAATCACAATTATCTCCTTTACCTCCTTTACACATATGTCCTTGGGGATGGTTTGCTTGAGGTTTGATCTGTAGACCGGAAAACTTTAGCACGCGGGTACTGGTGATTTGGACAAATTTGGATAAATTGTTTCATGCTATAGTATTGGAGAGCCGTACGCTCATGTTGTATCTATGGTCTCCATTCGTCTCAGTTTACCACTGTTTTCTCTTTTGCTCCTATCTGCTTCTCTCTTAGTTCGTTTTGCCACTGTTCCTGACTTCCGACATCTCGTTTCGCTTCCCACTACTGTTTTTATGCATATGCCTTTCTCCTGATCTGACACTTTCTCTATTCCATCATATGTGGCTCTCTCTGCCTGTTACACTGTCACTGTCCTACTCACATTCAGCCGAAAAAAGCTCGAATATGTTGGCATGCCAAAATTTTGGTGAGGAAGTCGGAATGAGGCAGCTGGTTTCACACTTTTGTTCCAGAGTAGATATTCTCCTTTTATGTACTCCGGCAGGAGCATTTTTCGGCTGGTTTCCGTCTTTTTCCTGTTACATCAGAGTGTACTGCTTATATAACATGAAATCAATGGTGAGTAAAATTTGGATAGTATTTTATATTATAACGCATCGTAAAAATTTCGACGATTTACCAATGCACTTAGTTGGATTTTTGATACAAAAAATTATGATCTTTGTAGCGAATCGCGATAACGAATACACATTTCCAAAAACGGGAAACGGATTTTCCAGATAAACACCTAAACAACGTACACATAACATTTTAGTCATTTCCTATTTCTCAAGATACGTTACCTCACAATCAGAAATAGCGTTTTCGAACCTATTACTGTCGTGTGCTGTCATTAACGGACCGATATCGCAAGAACCACATAAGATATCATTCTTCTGTAAACTTTAAATAAAATTTCGATATGTTATCTACATTTCATAAGCAGCTATGTGTAACTTAAAATCAATCATACGAGAAGTCTACTCAATGTGTTTTACCTCTGCAAATTCTTTAAAATATGTTTGCAGTAGTTCACTAAACCGGATGCTGCATATTAACTGTAAAGTAAACGAAAACAAAAATCACCCTTTCATTGATCGAAGATTTCAATCTTTAAGATGTAAAAAAATCAAATTTTTTCGCCGAGTACCTTTTTTCAAATTGCATGGTAAGTTTCAGAGATGTCCGAACGCCGTTTTTCAGCTCAATACATACTTTTTGTAGCAAAATATCGCGATTTTTCGGTCGTATCTTGCTAACGGACCAAGATTTACGAAAACTGAAAAATGCCGTTTATACATTACAGGATGTAATGTAAATAATTGAACAATTTTCTGTGGTTAGTTATTTAGATATTTGTGATTAACGGTGCTAAAACGGCTAAAAATCGGATTTTGTGCAAAACTATGTAAGTTTCAACATCTGGATCTCGGTAACTGATAACGATATCGAAAAAAATTTAAAAACGGCCTCGAGTATATCATCATAAGAACATATGGTAAAAATTTCTAAGATATGCAATGAATAGAAAGTATCGAAGTGACCATCCCCATTTTTTTTTTTTTTTTTTTTTTTTTTTTTTTTAGATTTTCTCAGGAACCGCCCATGAATGAATGGTGGTTTTGTAAGCCGTTTAAAGCCCACCATAGACTACAAGTCATGTACAAAAGCCAACTGATTTGCTCAATGTGGATAGGTTCCAGAAAGTGTGTGAATTGAAAATTTTGACGATGTACTGTATGATAGCTGTAGTATACCCATTCTTCTAATATGTACACAAATGATCTCTGGACCAAGATCTATCCAGAACACTTTACCCCTTCACTCTGAGATGAATAGAACCTAAGATATGGGCCCCTAAAGAATCGCAAATTCGCACGCCCCGTTTACGAACTGCCGTGGGCGGTATGATACACCCTATTAGCAACCTGTCAGCATTGAGTCTAAATTTTTATATACAAAAGAAAAGAAATTACAAAAAAGAAACATTCGGAACTGTTGTCTGATAATACATTGTTCTAACTATTATTGTAGTTTCTGACTTTCGCAAATCGATTACTTCGCCTACACTACAAACTATTTCGAGCTGTGGCGCTACTATCTGATCACGTGACCGGTTTGAGTCCTTGAAAACTGTCTCACCTGTGTGATAAACAGACACAAACTCAAGGCATGCCAGTGTGTAGGAGGTTCTGGCAAGCAGTGAGAGGAAAACAGCAGGAGACGAGCATGAATGGCTGCAACGGGGAAGAACTGCAGGAAATACGGCGACCAAATGTTTACTCCCGCGGGCAAACTCCGGGAGTGGCAGTGCGAACAGAGAAGTCAAATTTACCCGGCTCTGCAGTGGAAGGTCAGTTACCGACTCACTCACGGATAACAGTGCGCTGCCTCTCCCAGACACAACATGCAAACCCTTTATTCTGCGTCAGAGCGCTCCACACATGTATTTGCGGGAACTATATTTTGAGTATTTCAGTATCTACAGTACTTTTACATCTGGAGGGAATAACTCAAATATTTCAAACTAGCTTAAACCCGCGGCTCCGGTCGCGTGTTGGTTGATTATGATAGATAAGCAATCTTTCTGTAGTGTGCTATGAGACTGGTTTTGAAGGACGACATGAAATACAAATCCTTCTTTAGGAACAAACATTTTTAATCGACATTCAAATAAAAAATAAAATTATGTGAAATGCTTAGTGATTTACAATAAATAATACATACATTATTCCTTATAGCCTGTGTTGCAATTTGTATGTATTAAAAGAAATTTCTTTTTGACTGCTTTATTTATTTATTCTTATATTTCCTTATTCGTATGCTTATCCTTACAGAGAAAAAGCAGAAGGCATTGTAGCTCACATAGACCAAACATATGGTCTGTGGCATCACGTTTCACTTCCTCGCAAACGTCATCGCTGGCCTTCAGTCCGAATTGTTTTTATAATTTGACGACTTTCCACCACCATATCTTCCACCCCCTTATAGCTATCGGCATGGAACTGCTATAGTGTACAATAGGAGACTTCGGACAACAATTACACACAGACCATTCGTTTGCGTTCTGTAGTTTTCGCTGCAGAGCGAAATATTAACACACACAAACACTTAGAATTTTATATACGCCGATAACTTTCCATCCCAATACTCCACCTTTTTATCATTATCAACCCTCAAGCAACAATGCAACCAATAAAACCATTTTCAAATAACCAATATAATTTTCAAAGAGTAATTATTGTTCCAAATTTCGAGTTATATTCTTCAGCTTGCTAAATATCTATCAGAACGCTATAAAACCTCGCCTAAAACCTCCCTCAGGTATAAATTAGTAACTGTACAAATATTTAAGTCTCTGTGTCTTGTCGTTCGGTCGTGATAAGCGTACACCGAACAGACATTCACATTAATATAAATAGATAAGTAGCTGTCCGATCGCCATAAAACCGTACCTGAAGCCTTCCCCGTAAAGAAATTATTAACTGTACAAATTTTTAGCTCTTTATGTCTTGTGGTTCAGACGTGATAAACGCACACCGAACATTCACATTTATAGATATAGATGATGATCTGCTAAAACACAATTATTATTGTGTTCACTAACTGTTCCGTTGGTTCTTGACAGAATATTTTATTCATTTTGAAAGAATCACGAGATAAGTGCGTAATATTCTGCAAATTTATTGTTTTTACAAACCGGTTTTCGGTGTTACAATATCATCAGGTGAACATTACAGAAAGGTAGCAAAGCAGCCTATAAGTTTATGGTACTGTAACACTCACCTCACTAACCGGTTGATTAATCCTGTGACAGATTAACGTTAAATTTGAAAGACGACCGTCTGTCGTCTTCCATATATTTTTTGTATATTTCTGTAAAGTTATAATTTATTTAATGTCGCTAGATTATCGTTTTGTTAAAGCTTGAACCCCACACTTTTCAAGGTTCGGGGAATAGCATTTTTATTTCATGTGTTAAAATATTAGTTAATATTGCTAGGTTTTTCTTATTTTGTTATGTTAATAATTTATTGTTATATTAATGTGGCATAAGTACGGCATCTCCGCTACGCCACTGTACCTGTGAGAATGTGCAGTTGTTTTACTTTTAGTGGGTGTGAGAATCTATGGCTGTCTGAATGTCGGAAGGAGTAGCCCGCTTTGCATCGTTCTCTCTGGCTCAGAGTCGATAGCTGCTCTTGCTACCACAGAGGTTTCCACAACCTTTGTTTGCGAGCTAGTCGGTGAGCCTTCTATCAGTGTGAGTCTACTCTCTCTCCGCCACCACCATCGCTGTTTCTTGGAGTTTCCAACTTCCGGTAGCAGTTTCCCGCCTCATGACCTCTGGGTCTTCTTTCAATACTGGGCGTCTGGCGAGGTAACGTTGGTTTCTCCTCTTGTGTGCGCGAGATGGTCTAGCATGTTTAACTTAGACTCGTGAATCATTTTTTTTTTTAAATATTTTCTCTGATCGTGAGCGGAAATATGTTCTCGTTTTTCAATTCAGTGATTTCAAATAGATAAACGCGGTGTATGTGTTACTAGTTGCAGTTTGATAACGGCCTGGTATATTCAAACCTTTTGTGATTATGTGGCGGTGTACGAACTTTGTAAATTCTTTCTAGCGCTATGGGGCCCGTTTTCTAACAGACGATATGTTCATTTTTGTACAGTGCACGTAAAAATCTTCTCATCGTTTCCTTCCGTGAGTGATATGTGTGCCACGTGGTTGGTTCACAGAACAAAGCCTTCAGCTTCCCCTCTTGTTTGTTCCATGCCCATCAGGCAAGTAACTATGTGGGTATCCTTCTGATGTCCACTAATATTTTGCGATCTTCTCTCCCCGCCTATTTTAATTTTGTTGGTACTTCTCCGACTTGTGGTACGAACTCTGTCTTTGTCAGTAATTCTCTCTGAGCCTTGTACAACCTCCTTCAATAGCTTCCTTATGCAATTCTAAACATTTCTACGGGTTGCATGCTGTAATTCTTATTTTTATTTTTCCAACTTTGTAATTATTTCATGTTTGTGGTTTTCCTGAGACAGGACCTCATCCGTCTCTGTAATCGCCCCCTATCGAATGTAACTGTAATTCATTCGCTCCCTTTTATAATTCTAAGCATTTCTATGGGTTGCATGCTGTAGTTAATTTTCTTTATTTTTCGGAATCTGAATTTATTCAATTTTATCGGTTTTCGGAACTACGTGGGTCCGAGTTCAACATCCGTGATTTGCAGCTAGTCGCCTGAGTTCGCGCTACTTCTCATATAAAACCAGTACTACCTAGATCGATTTCTAACAGACTGCAATTTAAGAATCCACCGTGATTTTGTATAATGAATCCCACTTTCAACCACTTCACCTTCGGTGGAGTGCGTTCATGTAACGTAGCCGTGTGTCGCCGTTAGCGTGTTTGCTCGCGGTCCAATTCAGATGTAATTTAACTTGCTATACACACGCACCATCTCAAAACAGGTACGACAGACCAGAGCCAGCTTCAATGTGTATTTTTATATTGTGTTTTGTGCTACCTCCGACTTGCTGAATTTCGCCTACTTCCGCCTCGTCTCAGCACGCTGATTTTCGTGAGTTTCGCTGTGGCATTGCAGGTGTGTGAGCGAATGAGTGTTGTTTGTGAATCCTCCCCCCCCCCCCCGCAGTAGCGTTAAATCATGTATAATTTAGGCTGGGCACCGTCCGCATTAATCCATGTAAGAGATGCATTTTTAGATGCATTTTTATTGTATTAACAAAATTGGTTCCCCATTTTGCTTGTTTTCTATCTAAATAAACAAGTTTAAGTTCAGCATAATCCGTAAATTGCCTATAAACTGTATTTTTAGAGCACCTTCCCTCTTTTATTTAATATTTTTCTTCACAAGTGCTGAGAACAAGCTCAGATTCAATTTTTCTTATGTCTAAATTCCGTTGCGCCATAAATGATTTCTTAGCCAACGAGTCCGTTCTCAGTTTGGGTCAGGGAACAAGGTTTTGTAGCAGGGAGCAACCGGTAGTTCACACGGACCTTATTTGCTGATTTTAGTGATAAAACAAAGCTCTTGTTTCGTACAGTGGTCGACTTTTAAATTGACTCGTGTGTTGCCTACAATAAAAGTTGGTCAAGGCTATCTTTACGGATAAAATATTGTGCAAACGAAAACCAACAAGTGAGGGAATGTTGCCACAACGAACTACCACACCAGATAGCCCGTTCCTTGCACTCTACTGATTACTAATTGATCTGATTTAATTTCGGAATACTCACACTCACACACGAAAGTATTGCAAATTATAGGAAGTAACAATGAATCTGTACAAATCTTAATAAATTAAACGGTCGCCAGCCCAATGGGGCAATCAGAGTGTGTTGTAATTAACCACGACAATTATGAATGGGTAATCATACACGTTAGTGTTGAACAACAGAAGGTTGGCAAACACTTTTGCGATCAAACAACGAAAAAATGATGCTTTGGTTTTATCAGTTTATAGCAAGAAAGAAAATAAAGCACGTAATAATTTTTGAAATAAACTGGTTTAGTTCGGAAACAGTGTTGGATCAGAGACCAATGTTGCACTCAATTATCAACGTCCCTTCACTAACACTCACCTGCATGAGAGTTACACAATGGGCAGCAAAACACTTGACTGGCAGAAAATATTAAAATTATCAAGAAAGAAAGTACTCAGAATAACTTGCAATTAGATCACAACTGGACAACGCCGAAATACGAACCAACATAGCAAGTCAACTTTTCACCAATGTAATATTAAATATTACTGAACCAATTATTTCAAAATTAATATCTTTTAATTTATTTACTTAATTGTGCCAACTTTGTTTCAAAGAAAGCAGTTCTCTCATTCCAAAATTTTAATATGTTTAAATTAGCTTTAAAATTTAAACTTCAGTTATTTAAATTTTATACTTTGGCACTGAATTTAATATTGTTTTCACTTTCAACGACATTCGGGAAGCTTCTGTAAAGCATAGGACCCTATTTGGAAACAATGTGTTAGGACAATGATGTGGTAGAAGTTCTTTAAATTTTAGATTATTCTTAGATAAAAATAGTTTCTTAAGCACAAAACTGGGTAATGCCTTACGAATTGACTAAACTCAGTGTGGTCGGAAATTATTGGAGCGGTCTTACATTGCATGCTTGTTGTTGAAGAGCAGGATGCGCCTACTCCGACAATGCTGAAGGTCACACAATACAGGCACAGGTCCAATCCAGTGAGCAATTTGAGGGCATACCCAGATGAACTGCTGTGTGCCCCCGCTCATATTAGAAATGTGTGCGCTAATTATGGAACTCCGCCAACAAGGCCTGATGACTGCAAATATCGTGGATCTGCACGCTCTCGCGCACTTGCTGGCGTCCGAACTGTTCAAACGACAGAGCTCGACTCCTTTCCGACTACCCAGCTACTACTCCTGCTTCCGCTCTGTTGCTCCAAAGACCACATACCATACACACCAAAGACGTTTCCTACTTTCCGTATCGGCGATTACCCAGATACATAGTAATAAATTACATAAATTCACATAAACAATGTAAACAATACTACAATATACATCAGTTATGATAAAAAAAAACTTCAACAAAACCTATATACAATTAAATTTTAATACATATTTGAAATACACATCTGGATGCTAACGTCACACATGTCCCACAGTTCACGAGACAAAAATGATTAAGTACAGACTCAGGAAATGTCCAAGAATAGTGGTAATACAGATGTGTACCTAATTCCCTGTCAGTGTGTATGAAAGCAGCTTCTTCTTATATATATATATATATATATATATATATATATATATATATATATATATATATATATATATCCTACCTCAATAGCACATAGGAAACACGATAAATCATTTCATTTGAGGTTTATATTCATTAGAATATTAAGTGAAAATTGTTTTTAGTCTGATTAATTAAATCATTTCATACCAATAAACTAACATTCCACATTAGTAGTGGTAATGCTTCCAAAATTATTTAACCATTTCAGAAGTCCTGCTGCCGTATAACACAATTATTAGAATAATGTTAGTACTATTAACAGTTTCATATTTACACCAGATAAAGTTAAGAAAATTCATGAAAATTCAAATATGAGTCCTCAAACATTTAATTCCTAACCAGTGTACAAATAAAAGAAAATTTACACTTTTTCAATTAATTACTCATAATTAATTTTTACAAATCACATTAATTAATACTTTACAATAGTCGTTACATAATTATATCATCAATACATAGCTACTCTCTCTGTATTTACATTGAAATGTACCTGCGTGAGACAAAAATATTTTCATTTGCTCTGCGAGCGAGAACAAAGCTACGCCGCAGCGTAAACAAGAGCTCGCAATTGGTCAGTCCAGTTATAAGCCGGCTGCGGTGGCCGAGAGGACCGCCGGGCGCCGTGACTTAGCGAACCCGGACAAAGGGCTCAACGCTCTCTGTAATAAAAAAATCGCACTAACGTGTTTTACGGCCCACTTTAGATTTGTTGTTTTATTAGTTTTTGCAAACATTTTGGGCCAAAATAATAATCTGAATAATAATAAATAAATTAATAAGAGTGTCAATATATATATATATAGGGCTCTTTAATCTCATACTATTGATGGGCGTTGTTAACTGATGTTAATATGGCATGTAGACATTAGATTATCATTTATCGTTCGAAGAACGATGTGTGTATGTGTTAATTTCTCAGTGTGCCGTTGCTTTGAAATGACAACCTGTGAGTTACAATAAGAAAATCATCAAATACGCGACGAATGTCACGTGACATCTCCGAACGGCTGGTTTTCGTTAATTCAAAGGAGGGTATCAAATCTCCGTTATTTATGCAAACATGTCTCAAACGATACGAGATATAAAAAAAACATAAGGGAGCTAAGTTGTAGAGAATTTTATCCTCTACCAATTAGGTTATTCAATTTTCGTATTAGATCAACGGTTCGTTTGCAATTACAATTATATTACAAAAGGCTTTTTTTTGTTTTATTACCGTATTTTTTGTCCGAAAAATTTGAAAAAGGGAGGTTATGGTCTCTGGTGGCCTACAATCATGTTTGTAAAATTTGGTGCTGATCGGTTGAACGGTTCGTCTTAAAAACAGGGAACACGTTACGGACAGACAGACACAGACAGACATACATCACAAAATCGTCGTTATTTTTGCAAATATCTTTGAAACGCTACTAGATATGAAAAAAAAAATAACAGAGCAAAGTTGTAGAGAATTTTCTCTTCTACAAATTCGGTTATTCAATTTCCGTGTCAGAGGAATAGTTAAGCCGTTATTTTCATTTAAATTCCGAGCTGTCAAAAGACGATCGCAGAGGCCCACTTTTAGTGTTACTACCGTAACCAAAAGTGGGCCAAAAGATGAGCCAATAACACACCGAACATGAACGAACACAAACGATCAGTGTCCGCAACGAAGAGAACTACCCATAGAAAAGACTGCGGCGCGGCAGTCACGGTGCGCACGGCCACTACGGTCGGAGGTTCGAATCCCCCCCTCGGGCATTGATATTTGTGCCGTGCTTAGTGTTAGCTAGTTCATAAGTAGTTTGTAGGATTAGGGACTGATGACCCCGTAGTTAAGTCCCATAAGCTATACAAACATTTGAATTTTTTTTCCAGTTATAACATTGTTGTTGTGCCCCAGTAGTCACATCAGTCGCAACGCAACGACACTGTAGTGCCGCCCGCCTGCAGTTCTTCCTCACCGCATCACTCCCGAGTATACTCAAAGGGGTCCACATAATATCACAGTGGAATTGCTCACATTGTCCATGTTTGTTAACACACACACACACTGCCTATCTAAAACTTATACAACACGTCTAAGTTCATCGGTAATTAAAAATTAACATCCATAATGATTATCACAATTTTACACTTAATTAATAAGGAGTATACAAATTTACGAACATGGCTACTACCTACTTACTCTAAGAAAATATGTGGTGTGCGAAATATTTGGCAACACACTACTGTTGACCGTCTAGGTCCAAGAAATGGTAGCCGGCCGCGGTGGCCGAGGGGACTAAGGCGCTCCAGTCAAGGTCTGCACGGCCACTACGGTCGGGGGTTCGAGTCCCCCCTCTGGCATGGATATTTGTGCCGTCCTTAGTCTTAGCTAGTTCGTAAGTAGTTCATAAGCTTAGGGACTGATAACCCCGTAGTTAAGTCCCATAAGTTCTACAAA
This sequence comes from Locusta migratoria, assembly GCA_026315105.1. Lineage (NCBI taxonomy): Eukaryota > Metazoa > Arthropoda > Insecta > Orthoptera > Acrididae > Locusta > Locusta migratoria. The sequence goes on from CM048751.1 coordinate 196,864,631, forward strand.
CATTTGAAAATTTTTGAACAAGAAATGGTAGATAAAATTATTATTATTTTTTAATTTTTTACAGAAAATTCTACGTAAACACCACATTCTTTTCTTAACATCTTTTCAATTAATCAGTCTGCAACCGGGTGGCTGTTTCTTAACGTGTGTTTACAAAAACTTGCAAGAACTAGGATATGATTAGTGTACATCTGGAAGAAACTATTATTGCGCAATGGAGAGTTGTCCAGCGAACAACAAGAACAGCGATATATCGCAATCTGACTTCAAACATAAAGAAAACTAAATAAAGACAAATTATTTATGAATGATGTTCTGTACCTGACAGTGTTGGTCCTGTTCTCAAGTCACAATAAAGAAATAGTAAAATGTTCTTTACCTGACAGTGTTGGCTCTGTTGTCATATGACAATAAGCAAATAAAGCAAATATTGAATCAAGGGATAATGACACCTCGCTTCGCAGCACTTCACATTCTTCACCTCAGATAGTTCACGAAACCGAATTTCTACAATGAACTCAACTACCGCCAGACTACAAATACATACAATACTAAATCTGATCTCACCTTTCTTTTTTTATTAAAATTAAAAATAATCAATGAAACTAATTAAATCCAGTTTACAAAAAAAAATATTAAGAATAGTAGTTAATAAATTCACCACAGTTAACATAAAGTACAGAAACGAAGAATGTGCGTATTATTGCGAAGCGTGCAATTAGGCAGTTCCTAAATTGGGGAAGTAACCCTATCCACAGGAAAGGTGTCAGATCTAACAACATTAATATATTGAATAACTATTTTGTTACTTCATCATTAAGCAGAACTTTCTCAAACCAACGAAATATAACAGTATTGTTAACAAATCTAACGAGGTGGAACTAACTGAGTGGAAAATTTAAAATAGAAATAAACAATTTCTCAAAGTATCTATTAAACTAAAAAAAATATATTCCAAAAGCTTATCTTACACTGATAGTAATGAAACAGGCAATATGGAGTACAGACGACTAAAAAATGAGATTCACAGGAAGTGCAAAATGGCTAAGCAGGGGTGGCTAGAAGCCAAATGCAAATCTGTAGAAGAATGTATAAGGAGGGGAAAAGTATAAACCGCCTACAGGAAAATCAATGAGTCATTTGGGGACAAGAAAAGATATTCTACGAATATTAAGAACTCAGATGGGAAACCAGTTCTCAGCAAAGAAGGGAAGGCTGAGAGGTGGAAAGAGTACATAGAGCACCTCTACAAAGGAAATGAACTTACAGACGATGTTGTAGGAAGGGAAGAGGAAGTAGATCAAGATGAAATAGGAGATACTATACTGAGAGATGAATTTGAGAGCCCTGAAAGACCTAGGTCGGAACAAGGCCCCAGGAGTAGATGACATACCCTCAGAGCTACCAAAGTCTCTGGGAGAGCCAGCCATGACAAGACTATTTGAACTGGTGTGTAGGATGTATGAGATAGGCGAAATACCCTCAGACTTAAAGAAAAATGTAATAATCCCCATTCCAGAGAAATCAGGCGCAGACAGGTGTGAAAATTACAGAACCATTAGTTTGATAAGTCATGGTTGCAAAATTTTAACACGAATTATCTACAGGAGAATGGAAAAGCTGGTAGAAACTGACCTCGGGGAAGATCAGTTTGGATTCAGGAGGAACGTAGGAACCCGGGAGGCAATACTCACTTTACGTCTTATCTTAGAAGATAGATTAAGGAAAGGCAAACCTTCATTTTTAGCTTTTGTAGATTTGGAGAAAGCATTTGACAATGTTGACTGGAATACACTCTTTCAAATTCTGAAGTCAGCAGGGGTAAAATACAGGGAAAGGAGAGTTGTTTACAACTTGTACAAAAGCCAGACTGCAGTTATTAGACTCGAAGGGCATGAAAGGGAAGCATCAGTTGGGAAGGGAGTAAGACAGGGTTGTAGCCTTTCTCCGATGTTATTCAATTTGTACATCGAGCAGGCGGTGAAGGAAAGCAAGGAAAAATTTGGAATAGGGATTAAAGTTCAGGGGGGAGAAATAAAAACATTGCTTTTTGCTGATGACATCGTAATTCTATCAGAGACAGCACAGGACCTGGAAGAGCAGTTAAATGGAATGGACAGTGTGTTGAAGAGAGCGTATAAAATGAACATTAACAAGAGCAAAACAAAAATAATGGAATGCGGTCTTAGAAAATCAGGCGATGCTGAAGGAATTAGATTAGGTAACGAAACAATGAAGGTGGTAGATGAGTTTTGTTACTTGGGTAGTAAAATAACATGCGATGGTCGCAGTACAGAGTATATAAAATGCAGAATGGCAATGGGAAGAAAAGCATTTTCCAAAAAGAGAAATTTGCTAACGTAGAATATTAATTTAAGTGTAAGGAAGTCTTTTCTGAAGGCATTTGTGTAGAGTGTTGCCTTGTACGGGAGTGAAACATGGACGATAAGCAGTGCGGACAGGAAGAGAATAGAGGCTTTTGAAATGTGGTGCTACAGAAGAATCCTGAAGATTAGGTGGGTAGATCACATAACTAATGAAGAGGTACTGAACAGAATTGGTGAGAAAAGGAATTTTTGGCATACCCTGACTAAAAGAAGGGATCGCTTGGTAGGACACATTCTTAGACACAGGGGAATCGTAAATTTAGCATTGGAGGGAAGTGTGTGGGGTAAAAATCGCAGAGGGAGACCAAGAGACGCGAATAGTAAGCAGATTCAAATGGATGTGGGTTGCCGTTCTTATGAGGAGATGAAAAGGCTTGCTCAGGATAGAATAGGGTGGCGAGCTGCATCAAACCAGTCTCTGGACTGAAGACCATAACAACACACACTGATAGGCCGCCCCGAACATCATCAGTCGCCAACTCCAATCTGTTCGTCTCCAGCCCGACTCTCTCGTCTCACGTACCAGGCGCAACTCTCTCCGACCGACTCACACTCCCGACTGACTACCGAGAGGCAAACCCACTGCCTACTGGCCGCCAGAGATAATCATATTCAACCAGAACAAAGATTACTGTATATGTTGTTGCCAACATATACGGCATAAACTTAAAATACGAGATTTTCAGTAGTCCCCTTACAAGTCCTCGCTTGGTACAGCTTAAGGTCCACTATATTTCGTGTACCAAACGCTCTCCCCGAATTTGGATGTGCCAAACGGTAAGCATTTGTGTAAGGCACGCCAGTAATTATAAAATGCTCAGTATAAACATATTTAAATTTGGAAATGTCATTATCAATTTCACTTGATTTTACGTGAGTTTTAATTAAAATCAGGTCTTCGATCTGGAATTTTGCAAACCGTGCCTTTAATTGTGACGGCGAATTATCGCCTCAGCTTTCTTTTTAATCATCTCTCGTAATTTTTCCTTTTTAATTGCGAAGTCATCCTATAAAATTCTGTCCGGCCTTGTTTCCGGTGGCAATTTACTTGGTGGTTTCTTCATCCTCCTGATTTTTACATCTTTAATTTCACTCAATATTCTGTTTTCATTTACAGTTTCAATTCCTGGTGTGTTGTCTAGGACCCGCGCTGTTTCCGTTGATCCCAGTGCTATGACACATTCCTCCGTTCCTTTAACTAACCATTCTTGTTTACAAAATCGTTTTTCAGGTAAACTTAACCCTACACTGCACGAATTTTTATTTTAGCGTAAAAAATTTTACGTGGTAGAAAACGTTCAGCAACGAAGGGGAAAATATTGAAAAACATATATAACTGATTTAACGATGTGAAAGTCATTATTTATTACCTGTTGCCATTTGGCAACATCATGCATTTAGACATAACTCACTCTCCAGTAACCAAAACTTTTACAACAGCAAATCAAGCAGGAAAATTAATTACAAATGCATTCTATGAAACATACATTTTATGAGATATTTGATTTTGAATTTTAATTTCATAATGCCGCGAGAGACCACGAACACCAACTGCCGCGTGGCGCAGGGGATAGCGTCACGGACTGCGGAGCAGAAGGTCGCCGGTTCAATCCCGCCCACCGGCAAAAATTTTTTCTTTGTAATTGACAATTCCAGAAGGTTCTACATCTTTCTTACGTTCACTTGTAAATTCTACTTGTTTCTTATGTTAACTGTTCTTCTAATTTCTGGTAAATTCTGTCTGTGTATAAATAGCAGAGTACTCTGCCTGAGAGGCAGTCAGTGCTGCGTGTATGTTGAGTTCGTAATAAACGTGCTTTCAGTATAAGTGCTGTGTTTAGTTGCCTTCGTAGTCAAGCCTACTTCCATTGCAACGTGACATTGTTTGGTGGAGGCGCCGGGTACACTGTGCAACAGCTGCATCACCGTGGCTCCGATTAGGCAACGTAAAAGCCGTCGCTCACACGGACGGGAACCGGAATACAAGGGATACACCGAGTACATCCTTCCAAAAGTCCGTATTATCAGAAGAACGATGGAGACGAAACCAGCAATAAGCCAGCTGCACATCAGACACCCGTCGGTGTTCCCTGGAGATGCTGGACAGGACCCCAACAAATGGCTAAAAGGGTTCGACCGAGTCGCCAAGTACAACAGGTGGGATCATACGATGTGCTTGGCCAACGTTTATTTCTACCTGGATGGAACAGCCCAGCAATGGTTCGAAAACAACGAAGACAAGTTGAATGACTGGGAGACGTTCCAGGAGGAACTTAAGAAGACGTTTGGAGACCGCCAGCGACAAATTCGCTCGGCGGAAGAACAACTGAAGAACCGGGCCCAACGACATGGTGAGCCGACACAATCGTACATACAGAGCGTTTTGGCCCTGTGTAACGTAGTAAATCCGAACATGACTGAAGCGGACAAAATCACGCACCTGATGAAGGGAATTGCAGAAGATATGTACCAAGCTCTTCTGATAAAAGACGTCGCTACGACAGAAGAGTTCATCAAGTGGTGCCAGCGTATTGAAGACATGCAACAAAGGAGGGATGGATGCAAGAAGTATGACAGACTCCCAAATATAGTCCCTATGGTCGTTGTGGAGGACCAGCAGGACTTGGCTTGTCTCATACAACAAATGGTGAGAGAAGAATTACAACAGTGCATGGCAGCCAGGACTATTAACCGAGCGAGTATCAGATTCTGGCCATGGATGTGAGCCCTGCCACGAGGTAGCCGACGCCGCTGAGGACGAGGTATTTCAAACATTAGCTCGCGTCTGCCCCGTCAATCGCACCAGACGTGAAGAATGGCGTCGCCCTGCTATGACTTACGCTGCAGCCGCCAAACGGCAGTCCATGAACCGACCGACGCGACCACAGCCAACTCCCCCGGTAACTATGACGCCCCGCAGAAGAACAGACGTCTGGAGGACAGAAGACAACACACCACTGTGTTTCCACTGTGGACGCCCTGGACATGACGTACACTACTGCAGAGAGAGGAGGCGAGTATTCGATGATTATTTTGCCGCAAGACGTCAGCCGTCGGAGCAGTTCTATCCAAGGCAGTCACCTGCTGATGAGTTCCGTCGACCTATGGGAAGAAGCCCATCGCAGTACCCTAGACGAGGTCGCTCCCCGACGCGCCGCAGCCGTTCACCGTCGCCGTACAGAGGTACCAGCCGTTCCCCTAGCCGCCGCGCCCAGGAAAACTAAGCGAGGCGACCATCTACGGAGGTGAGGCCGCCGCAGATGAAAACCCTCCATGGACGACAGTCGCCAGGATGTCGGGAAATCTCATCGACGTCATAATCGACGGCCAACCTGTCCGGGCACTTGTTGATTCAGGAGCCTCTTTTTCTGTATTATCGGATAATTACCGCCGCACACTAAAGAAGACAATGTTCTGTGATACGGGAGCAACTGTGCTGAAGGTCGCGAATGGAAAGTACGTCCATCCAGCAGGAACTTGTGTCGCAAGAATAACCATTAACAACAAGACCCAGCCGTTTGAATTTGTCGTGTTAACAGACTGTAGTCACAATGTCATCCTCGGATGGGACTTCCTTCAGGCATCCCAAGCTATCATTGACTGTGGAAGATCTGAGCTGCAAATTGAAGAAGTTGTTCCGCCAGATACATGTAATACAGAATTTTCTGGGAAGTTACTCGTCGTTGACAATGTGACGATACCGCCGTTGACAATGAGAAGAGTTGCAGTCACAAACACAGATGACTGGTTAAACTGTGAAGTTCTTGTTGATAGTAAAAAGTTTATGAGGTTCACAAAAGAAATTTACATACCAGCGGCTATCATAAGCATTAACGGTGGTCAAGGAGAGATTTGGATCACAAATTGTCACGAGCAGTCACAACTTATCCCCAAGGGAATGTGTATCGGGACAGCTGAACCAATCCAGGACGGTGAGCTCAACGTCATCAATGAAGACCCATGCCCTGCTATTTGTACAGGCAACACGCTGGAGGAAACAAACGTGGAACTGCCAATAGGGCCTGAACTGACCAAGGAACAACGTCAGCGGGTGTTAGATATACTATGCCAATTTTCGGGTGCATTCACACCTCAGCAGAGGAAAAGTCAGACGAAACGGCCCACGATAAAGCACCGTATCAATACTGGGGACCATCCCCCAATTAGCCAGCGTTCGTATAGAGTGTCGCCAGTTGAAAGACGGATAATTCGGGAGGAAGTGGAGAATATGTTGCGAGATGACATTATTCAACCTTCGGAGAGTCCTTGGTCGTCTCCGGTGGTCATCGTAAAGAAGAAGGATGGCACGTGGCGATTCTGTGTCGACTATCGGCGGCTGAACAGTATCACAAAGAAAGATGTCTACCCATTGTCGCGTGTTGATGACACCTTAGATTGCTTGAAAGTAGCTACATACTTCTCAACTATGGACATGCAGACAGGTTACTGGCAAATCGAGGTTGACGAAACTAACAGGGAGAAGACGGCTTTTATTACACCTGACGGCCTCTATAAATTTAAAGTAATGCCATGTGGATTATGTAATGCTCCCGCCACATTCGAACGCATGATGGACAACTTGCTTCGACACCTTAAGTGGACGACGTGTCTCTGCTATTTAGATGACATTGTCGTTTTCTCGAAAACATTTGAAGAACATCTGAGTCGCCTGCCAACTGTATTGAAGTGTGTTCAAACTGCAGGACTCCGCCTCAATCCAAAGAAGTGCCTCTTCGTCGCCAAAGAGATAAAAATCCTGGGGCACCTAGTCAACGGAGATGGTGTCCGTCCTGATCCAGATAAAGTAAGGGCAGTCACAGAATTTCCAACTCCTCAGCACATTCGTGATGTGAGAGGTTTTCTCGGGCTGTGCTCATACTACCGACGTTTCATAAAAGGACTTTGTAACAAGGCACGTCCATTACAAGAACTTCTGCAGGGAGACGCCAAATTTTACTGGGATGAGACAAAAGAAAGAGCTTTCCGAGGACTTAAGGAGGCTCTAACTTCCGCACCAGTGCTAGCCTAGTACGACGAGAATGCAGAAACGGAACTTCACACAGACGCCAGTGGCTATGGGATTGGTGCAGTGCTTGTACAAGTTCAGGAAAGTGCCGAAAAAGTGATAGCATATGCGTCAAGAGTACTCTCAAAGTCCGAGTTAAACTACTCTACAACTGAAAAAGAATGTCTCGCGGTTATCTGGGCTATCAACAAGTTCCGGCCGTATTTATTCGGCAAACCGTTCACCGTCGTGACAGACCACCATTCTTTGTGTTGGCTGACTAGCTTGAAGGATCCATCAGGTCGACTAGCAAGATGGGCACTAAGACTCCAAGAGTACGATGTCACAGTGGTATTCAAGAGCGGGCGCAAACACAAGGATGCCGACTGCCTTTCGAGGAATCCATTAGTGGAACACAACAGCATTAATGAAATTTCAGCTCTCACTGAATTAGATGACGTTACAGCTGCACAGAGGGAAGATCCAACACTATTAAAAATGATGGAGGCCTTGGAGAAAGGAGAACCGACCAATGGAGTGTTCCAACTTATAAACGGAACATTGTACAAGAGCAACTACGATCCACTGGGCCCCAAATGGCTACTTGTTGTTCCAGCTCATCTCCAGCCAGCTATTCTCAAATATTTCCACGATGCTCCAATATCCGGTCGTCTGGGATTCGTGAAGACCCTAGACAGAATCAGACGCAGGTATTACTGGAAAGGTCTCTCACGATCTGTCAAGCACTATGTGAGTCACTGTAAAGAGTGCCAGCGACGGAAGCATGTGCCGCAGTTACCTCCAGGAAATCTCGTACCGATTCCGCCGGCAGCAGCTCCATTCCACCGAGTTGGGATCGATCTTTTAGGGAGGTTCCCGAAGTCGACAACCGGTAACCGTTGGATAATAGTCTGCACTGACTACCTCACACGCTACGCTGTCACCAAACCTGTTCCGACTGCAGAAGCTCCAGAGATCGCAAAATTCCTTGTAGAAGACATTATTTTGAAGCATGGAGCACCACGTGTCATGATATCTGATCGTGGAAAAGTATTCCAGTCAAAACTAGTATCAGAGGTAATGTCACGGTGCAACATTGTCCACAGAATGACAACTGCATACCATCCTCAGACAAATGGTCTTACGGAACGTTTTAACAAGACGTTAGCCGACATGCTGTCGATGTACGTCGATGTTGAGCAGAAGGATTGGGATACAATTCTGCCAGTCGTGACATTTGCTTACAATACCGCAAGACAAGACACCACAGGCTTCACTCCGTTTTTCCTGCTCCATGGCCGTGAAGCTGAGACGACAATGGATACACTGTTCCCGTTCCAACCGGACGACACTCAGGATGACTATGTTAAACATCTTATCACCAGGGTCGAAGAAGCAAGACAGCTGGTTCGCATACGGACACTGGACGCCCAGGAGAAGGACCGTCAGCGGTATAACGACAAGCACCGATCTGTTGTGTACAGCCCAGGAGATCTGGTATGGATTTTTACCCCTGTACGGAAGGTTGGACTGTCAGAAAGTTATTGAAGCGATACTTTGGTCCATATCGTGTCATTCGCCGCCTGTCAGACGTCACATACGAAGTTGAGGATTATGAGCCGTCGTCGAAACGTCAAAAACGAAGAGACATTGTTCACGTCCTGCGCATGAAGCCTTACTACGATCCTGAAGAGCAGGTAGACGACAATGGCTTCTTGTTCAAGGACTTTAAGGACGGTAATGTTCCTGATGAAGCCACGACAGGAACGTCTGTCGTCGATAATCGCGGAGAAGGGAAGGATTCCCTTGAACTGTCATACAGAGGACCCATGACATGGTCAAGATCCAGGACATTGCAGCTGGCTCCACAGGGATCATAACAGCGGGTCGCTGTTTCTCCAGGAGAGGGAGCAATGCCGGGAGAGACCATGAACATCAACTGCCGGCGTGGCGCAGGGGATAGCGTCACGGACTGCGGAGCAGAAGGTCGCCGGTTCAATCCCGCCCACCGGCAAAAATTTGTTTCTTTGTAATTGACAATTCCAGAAGGTTCTACATCTTCCTTATGTTCACTTGTAAATTCTACTTGTTTCTTATGTTAACTGTTCTTCTAATTTCTGGTAAATTCTGTCTGTGTATAAATAGCAGAGCACTCTGCCTGAGAGGCAGTGTGTGCTGCGTGTATGTTGAGTTCGTAATAAACGTGCTTTCAGTATAAGTGCTGTGTTTAGTTGCCTTCGTAGTCAAGCCTACTTCCATTGCAACGTGACAATATTATAGATCGCAGTGGCATTTAAAGCAGGATACTTCTGTGAAATAAATCTGAAAGCATGATATTTAGTGAAACAGTTATTGTTCTTGTTAAGACACAGCTCCACATTACATTTTTCGAATTTAATAATGGTATAACCTTTGCAATTTTCATGTTTGCAGCTCTGTTTTTTATCTAAATAAACAGGGCAGTGTCCGACCTGATCGAATCTGACACAACTTGGCCTACCTCTCTTTGGCGTAGAGCTGGAACCAATTTCGATCAAAGTTTCAGCCAGTTCAATCCTAAAATTTGCTATTTGGAGCTCCTTAGCTTGAGACACTGGGTTGCAGATGCTGTTAACTCTGTGGTATAAAATCCAGTTGTTGATTATGGCTATATCAATAAGATGGTAAAATATTCTAAAGTACCACTTCTTAGTTTGCATTATGATTCTGTATCTGCCAATGAGACTGTCTAGGAGATCCACTATTCCCATATGCTTATTATAAATTTGAACATTATAAATTTGCATTTGGACATGATACAAAAATATGTTCCTTCTTACTTCTGTGATACAGGGTCACTTCCTACAAACGTGGATAACAACATAACTGTCTTGTTGTCCTTCCAGATTACATTTGAGATCTCTGTTCCTTCATAATTTCCAATAAACTCAAGTATTTTACCTCTTTACTATTGGAGCAGAACCTCCACTCCTCGTTGTCGTTGGCGCTGCAGCTACCGAGGTGTCCACTGACTGCCCAGAGTAATTAGAATCATTTGAAGACACTTTGGATTCAATAAGATCAAAAGTTTCACTGTGTGATTTCACGAATTTATTGCTGTTATTACTTATTTCATCTTCATCACCACTGTCAACTTCACTTTCACTCGGAACTGGTACTGAAAACCAAATTTCTGCTGTCAACTCCTTTAACCGTTCATCATCATCCACAAAATAAACTTTTTCAGCACTCATGATACCTTATTTTACAAAAGAAACAGCACTAGTTCACTGAAATGTCAGAAATTTCGTCAGCGCTGAGTGCAAGCTTCCTACACAAGTACGCAACTATACTATGACTGAGTGCATAGTGTTGCCAAACGGCAACACGTAAGTTTCTTTACATAGAAACTTTATTCCAAATTGGTATATAACATGTTTTTTAATCCTATGAGATGTCTGTAACATGATAAAATTTTTTTACGTGACAGAAGTCGTATCATTTTGTAATTACATTACGCAATTTAAGGCCCAACAGTGAGTAAAATCCATTAGAGCGCTCTTTGTTGCATTTCTCCTCAATTCATGACTCCGCTGCCATCTATGGAAGAAACGATCAACTAAATGCTTAGAACAGACTTTAATGTATTCAATTGCACAGTGTTGCCATCTGGCAACAAGAAGTACGCGTGATAAATGAAACAAAAACTTGTGTTGCCAAACGCCAACACCATGCAGTGTAGGGTTAAAGGGATGCCTTCCGACTGAGACAGTTGTTTCACAGCGTATGCACGACTCGTTTCACGGTAATCCGACTGTACTATGTCTGCTTTTACCCTATAGACATTGTAGTCTGCGTGACTTTCTATTAATTGTAACCGGTCATCGTCCTCTACATTATAAGGGTCATCCATACACTGTTCACCTGTCAGTTCCTGACGACTAGCCTGACGAGTTTAGATTTCACTTCTTTCGGGTATGCCTGTATCTCTTTCACAGAGCATTCCTGCCTACTGGTTTCGGGGTGAGAAAGCGTCAGTTTTAGATCGCCTTCCCCTCTGTCATTACTCCACCACCTTTTACTTTTATACTCTTTCAGTCCGTCGTACATACGACCGAACTGGTTGAGCCAAAGCTCAGTACATTCTGCCCCACCGTCACAATCAATAACGGAAGTTTTATCCGCTATCGGTTTCTCCCTGTCTGTAACAGGTAAGACACATTGTATTGGAATTCGGAATTCTATTGTTGCTTTAACAATGGATGCACCCTCCTCCTCCACAACCGGTACAACTAATTTATTACCACAGTTACCATTTTCTTGCACGCCAAGCGCGTTATTGTCGCTAGCAGCAACTTAAACTAATTTGATAGTCGGTACCGGACGGTGTGTGTGTCTACGCACCTTTGTTCCGATAGCCGATCTATACTGTCGAATCGACCGTAGGTATCAAACTTCCTTTACTTGGGCCAAAACTTCCTACCCATGCTCGTCCGGCCCATAACCAGCGTCTTTAATTGTTTCCGTGTTTGGTGTTGTCAGCACCGGTTTTATCGGTGAGGCAGTCTTCCTGATAGCTTTTATTTTTATAAGTCTGTTGACCCTGTACCGTGTTTACCTGGCACTGGCCATTATCATGTCCATCGGCATTATGAGTGTTACGAATTCGAAAATTTTCGCGATTATTGCACCAATTGTCATCGTCCTCAACTCTCTCTAAAATACAGTAATATTGTAATAGATACTGCCCACATACCTCTTGGAATCTTCTGGAAGTTTTTTCCAGAGTTCCCACACCACTTCTGATTCTGAGCGGCGGTCACGCAAATATTCTAATTTGCGGACTCAGTTTTCGCATAAGTCCTTCATTGAAATTTTCGAATTGGGATCGTAGGATCTAGACACTACAAAATCCCTACAAACACTTAATTGCTTTTGTTCAGACCAATATTCTTTAAGGAATTCGTTTTTGAACTCCAAAAAACTCATGTTAGAGATGTTGAGGTTCAAATCCCATCTTTTCGCTTTAATTAATTTTCTGTTTTTCTGACCACAAGTTCGGCATTACCCTTCCGCAGTTTTTGATAAAATCTACTGTGTGAATCCCATTCTGCTTTTTAAATGGATCGAAACGTTCTTCTTTAACGAAAAGATCTATGCAATGAGCACGACAAGACACAAAGTCTGTTTGTCTTGTAGTGTTTGTTCAATAGTTGCTACTTTATTTACAAGAATGTCGGTGGTGGCAGCTTCCACCTCCGACTTCTTTTGCTCACAAGTTCAGTGTTGTTCATTAACTTTTGAATCTTCCACGGACACCAGATTCCTCAATTTTGAGATATCCTCTCATTGTCCTGTTCCTTGAGTTCGTTTCGCAATTCATTTACTTTACTTTTTACAACAGGTTCTACTCTATCTCAATCCTGACAATCTCTGAGTGAAATAGACTATTATTTTTTTACTTTCGACTGTACCGTCGTGAAGTCATGATTTACGATACCGATTTCGGTATTCATTGTTTCCATATCCTTCTTCAAAGAATCTATTATTTACTGTAACAGTATTGTTGTTGAACTTCCTGGCAGATTAAAATTGCGTGCCGGAACCGGAACTCGAACCTGGGACCTTTGCCTTTCGCGGGCAAGCGCACTACCGACTGTACTATCCCGACATGGCTCACGATGCCGCCTCACAACTTTACTTCCACCAGTACCTCGCCTCCTACTTTCCAAACTTCACTGAAGTTCTCCTGCGAAACTTGCAAGACTAGCACTCCTGGAAGAAAGAATACGGTGGAGACATAGCTTAGCCACAGCCTAAGGGATGTTTCCAGAATGAAACTTTCACTCTGCAGCGGAGTGGCGCTAATATGAAACTTCCTGGCAGATTAAAATTGTGTGCCGGAACCGGGACTCGAACCTGGGACCTTTGCCTTTCGCGGTCAAGCGCACTACCGACTGTGCTATCCCGACAAGACACAAGTCGGGATAGCACAGTCGGTAGTGCGCTTGCCCGCGAAAGGCAAAAGTCCCAGGTTCGAGTCCTGGTTCCGGCACGCAATTTAATTTGCAAGGAAGTTTCATATCAACGCAGTATCAACGCAGTATCACTGCAGAGTGAAAGTTTAATTCAGTATTTTTGATCATTACCGTAATTGAAAGTTGTGAGGCGGCATCGTGAGTCGTGTCGGGGTAGCTCAGTCGGTAGAGCGCTTGCCCGCGCAAGGCAAAGGTCCCAGGTTCGAGTCCCGGTTCCGGCACACAATTTTAATCTGCCAGGAAGTTTCATATCAGCGCACACTCCTCTGCAGAGTGAAAGTTTCATTCTGGATTACCGTAATTGATTTTTTTCATGTATTTATTTTACTATTTAGGGTACTCGTCTGTTGTGATTGTACATCTATCTTACTATTTAAGGTACTCGTCTGTTGTGTCTGTGCCTCCATTTTTGCAAGCAAAATTTGCAATAACACATTAACATTTCTCACATGGTCTGGCCGTGACACTGGCCCTGGTTTTTCTATCTTCATTTTCTGTATCAGTGTCATCATTTGGTTCGGTTTTAATGTGTATTCGGTAGCATTTTAAAGTAACTGTAATTCCCTTCCTGGAAATGTTTTTACTTCTGCGGTGTGTCTGTAATGCCTGCCGACAGGCTTTCAACAATGGGTCCAAGAGCAAGCGGTACCCACTGTTCTACTGCCTGAACCCCGTGTAAGTTAATTATTGAATCCCCTACTTTATCAATAATGTAATTTTCTAATTTGGAAATAAAATGAAACTAATTGGTTTGTAACTGTGTGCCTCCTACACCTACAACCACAATACGTGAGCGACAAATTGTTCGCGTCCAAAATACGCACAATGTGCAAAATTCGTGTCACAAGACAATACAAAATCTGATACTGTCCTGTCACACGGTCGCCAATTGTAACTCTCCCCTAACTAACCGGTTGATTAATCCTGTGACAGATTAACGTTAAATTTACCCGTGTGTTGTCTACAATAGAAGTTGGAGAAGGCTATTTTTACCGAAAAAATATTGTGCAAACGAAAAACAACAAGTGAGGGAATATTGCCACAACGAACTACAACACCAGATAGCCCGTTACTCCTACTCTACTGATTACTAATTGATCTGATTTAAGGTTTGTTCCAGCAGCTGCCAGGCGGCTACTTTCAAGCGCTAAGAAACAGGTGTTACTGTGCATGCGCAGCTACTATGACGTAAAAACCCTTGTTTGATACTTGCACTGCTGGAACGCTTTTTGCACTGTTTCTGATTGCAGGCGAAGGTGAGTGTAAAGGAATAACTAAAATACTTTCCTTCCTAATAACGAAGAAGTGTAAACGAGAATTATCTGATCTCAAGTGGGATTGCAGTGACTTCGAAATAATCGAAAAACACGCTACAAACATACACGTATCACGTGATGGCTACCCACCACTCTAACTCAGACCTTTCTGCGCATGCGCAAATTGGCAGCTTGACCGCGCCAGAAATATTTTTTCGGGTAGCGTCTGGCTGCTTGCGGCAACCGCTGGAACACCAAACAGCCACACTCCAAGTAGCCAGAAGCGGGAGAAGCCGCTGCCGGAACAAAATTTCAGCGTTGCGCATGCGCGTCAAGTAATCTGGCAGCTGCTGGAACGAACCTTTAATTTCACACTCACAATCACACTCACACACGAAAAGTATTGCAAATTATAGAAAGTAACAAACAATGAAACACTATAAATCTTAATAAATAAACACGGTCGCCACCCAAATGGGGCACTAAGAGTGTGTTATAATTAACCACGACAATTATGAATGCGTAATCACACACGTTAGTGTTGCAGAACAGAAGGTTGGTAAACACTTTTGCAATTGAATAACTTTTACGAAAAAGTGATGCTTTCATTTCAAAAGTATTACGTTGTTTATTATCTTTCTTACTATAAACTGATAAAACCAAAGCATAATTTTTTCGTAAAAGTTATGCAATCGCAAAAGTGTTTGCCAACCTTCTCTTGTGCAACACTAATGTGTATGATTACCCATTAAGAATGGCGTGGTTAATTATAACACATTCTGAGTGCCCCAATGCGCTGGCGACCGTGTTAATTTATTAAGATTTGTAGTGTTTCATTGTTTGTTACTTCCTATAATTTGCAATACTTTCGTGTGTGAGTGTGATTGTTCCGAAATCAAATCAGATCAGTTAGTAATCTGTAGAGTAGGTGGAACAGGCTATCTGGTGTGGTAGTTCGTTGTGGCAACATTCCCTCACTTGTTGGTTTTCATTTGCACAATATTTTTTTTCAGTAAAGATAGTCTTGTCCAACTTTTATTGTAGGCAACAACCGAGTCAATTTAACGTTAATCTGTCACAGGATTAATCAAACGGTTAGTGAGGGGAGTGTAACAGTTCAAAAATATTAATTTGCTGTACATATAGTATATGTACATTAATTTTCAAAGAAGACGAAAATTGTTGTACATTGATAAAGTAAGTGACACAAGATATGAATTACAAAATTTGTCTTAATAAAATTTGCAGAACAAATTATTATGTTTAACAGGTGAAATATTTGAAACATAGGGCGGTTAGAACAAAATGAGTGTAACGTCTGTAAATAAATACAGGGTGGTCCACTGAACGTGACCGGGCCAAATATCTCACGAAATAAGCATCAAACAAAAAACTACAAAGAATGAAACTTTTCTAGAATGAAGGTGGAAAATAGATGGCGCTATGGTTGGCCCGCTAGATGGCGCTGCCATAGGTTAAACGGATATCAACTGCATTTTTAAAAAATAGGTACCCCCATCTTATTACATTCGTTTAGAACGCTTGAACTACCCGAAACACGCGGCGAGAACCCCGTGCTGCTGAGGACGAGCGCTAGCCGCGCGTTTCGCGTATTTGAGGCGTCAAATCCGCTTCACAATATCTCGGGTGTAAGTTGCTGATTGCGATGCAATTGACGCTATTGTTTATGTGGTTTGTCATGCTACAGACTGGTGATGAAATAACGTAGGATGTCCATATAAAAACTCACAAGTTTCTGTTAAAATACACATAAGCTCTGTCTACTAATTATTAGAAAAGTTCTCTCAGGTATGAATGTCTTTTTTGAGAGTTTTTTTTAAATTTTTTTTATGTTATTATTATATTTTTTTATGAAGCTCAAGTCACGTACATTGCATTGCAAAGGGTACCGCCTACAGGAAAATAAAAGAGACGTTTGGAGACAAGAAAGGCAGTTGTATGCATATAAAGAACTCAATGGAAAACCAGTCCTCAGCAATGAAGGAAAAGCTGAAAGCTGTAAAAAGTATATAGAGGGGCTCTACAAAGAAAATGAACTTAAGAGACAATATTGTAGGCAGCGAAAAGGAAGCAGATGAAGATGGGATAGGAAATATTATACAGAGAGAAGAATTTGACAAAGCATTGGACGACCTTAAGTCGAAACAAGGTCCCTGGAGTGGACGACATTGCCTAAGAACAACTGAAGTCTCTGGGAGAGCCAGCCATGTTAAACCTATTTTACCTGATCCGTAAGATGTATGAGACACAGGCGAAATAACCCCAGACTTTAAGACAAATGTAATGATTCCCATTCTAAAGAGAGCAGGCGCAGTCAGGTGTGAAAATTAATTACAGAACAATCAGTCTGATAAGTCATGGTAGCAAAATTCTGAAGCAAACAGGAGTAAAATATGGGGAACGGAACGTTATTTACAGCTTGTACAAAGACCAAACGACAATTGTCAGAATGGAAGGGCATGAAAGGGATACAGAAGGCCGGCCGCGGTGGCCGAGGTGACAGTCTGCTCGTGGTCGTGCTAGGGGCAGGACGCTCCGTGCCGTGCGCTGCGACAGCTTGTCTTCGCGTGGTAAGTGTCGGCGCTTGCAGCAGCAAATAGCCTTCGTTATTGAACTGTGGGGAAGGTATGAACCGATTGTAATGATGGAACAAGAAATGGAACGACCGACTAGGAAGGATACTTTGAAATTGACATTTGAGAATCGATCTACTAGACCGAAATCTTATGAGATAGAAAATTGGTTAGAGCAGGATGTAAAACTATCATGCAACGACATTATTGGTATTCATCTGTCGATTATAGCGAGTGTGGTATTTGTCAAGTTGAGTAGTGCGGAGCTATGCTCGAAGGTAGTTGAATCCTGTGGAGGTACTATGAAATTTAGGTATTCAGAAGGACGTGTTGTGGAGGTTGCTATCACTCATGCTGGGTTTGGAATACGCACTATCCGAATTTTTGAGTTGCCTTTTGAAATTACTGCGGAACAGATAAGTGCTGTAATTTCTCCATTCGGTACAGTGCTTAGCAATTTTGCTGAAAAGTGGTCGAGCGCGCATAAATTTCCCGCTCTAAACGGTGTACGACAACTCCGAGTAGAACTACGGAAACATATTCCTTCGTATGTAAACGTCTGCGGATATAGAGGAATTGTTATTTATGACGATCAACCCAGAACGTGTTCGGTCTGTAACAAGCCTGGCCACGTGCGCGCCAATTGTATACAGAGGCGCGTGGCGCAGCTACCCGCCGGCGAGCCCGCCAGGCCACTAGCCATGACGTCACTGCCTGGAACTTACGCCGTTGCAGCTCGAGCGCAACCGGCTACAGTTTTGGTCCCTGATCCAATTGCAGGAGCAATCGTTGCAGAGCCTGAAATCCCAATGGATGTCAGCACACTTATAGCTGACGATATACTCGATTCCCGACCGCCAACAGCAACAGACGAAGTTCGGCCGATACAGGAAACCGAACCTGTAAATGGTGCAGATCCTTCGGCAAATGAAGAGCTTACCACTCCGCAGGAACCAGAAAGTGGGTCTGAAACCACAGATAGTTCACCAAAAAGGAAGTCCGGAAGGAGAAACAAGAAGCGCAGGATTGCATCCGAAGGCGCAGAGGAGGCCGCTGCGCCTCTGCGACAAAAGGCAAAAGAAATAGCAGCCAGCTTAAGTCAAAAGTCCTCTTCCGATAAGAAAGCGACACCAGCACCCGAAAAACCCCCTGTCTCTGCACTGGGGAAAAAAGGCGCTGAAGGACGGTTACCAAAGGAACCACCCACACAGAAACCAGAAAGAATTCCCTCTCCGGAGGCTCCCCATGACCCACCCCAGACGCCTACGCACACCAACTGGGCGGACGAAGTGGCAGATGACCCAGCGGATGAAGAAATGAGCGAAATTCACGAATCTGAGATAGTTAATGCACAGCTCCAAAAAGATGACAACACCCGGAAAGAAGACACTTCCATGACAGATCTCTCAAAGCGACAAGATTATGTTCCGGATCCTTTTGATACTGATGAGTATTATTAAGCTGTTTTTTTTTTTTTTTTTTTTTTTTTTTTTTTTTTTTTTTTTTTTTTTTTTTTTTTACTATACGACTTTTAGAGAAGGAACGAAGAACTGAAGAACGAATTCATGACTGAACAGCCAGAACGACCGATGACAGAAGTACAAACGTACAAGATAGCCACAGTAAATCTCAATAAGGCTCATAGCTCATTCAAATTACATAACCTCAAAGATTTTATATATGCCGCTGACGTAGACATTCTCCTTTTGCAAGAAGTCACAGATATTGACCTTGAACATATACCGGGATTCAATGCTTTCACAAATCCAGGGATTGGAACGGAAATGGGTACAGCTATCCTCACGAAAGAGGGCATAATAGTCCAAGATGTTGTAAAATTAACCACCAGTAAAGGCATAGCAGGTATAATCAATAACGTACGAATCATTAATGTCTATCCCCCATCGGGATCTAGCAATAGACAACGCAGGGCGGAGTTTTTTAAAGAAGAAGTTGTCCCTCTGTTCGGATCCCGACAGGAGCACATTATCCTCGGAGGTGATTTTAATTGCGTATTGCATGCCAAAGACCAAACTCCCAATCTCAATAAGTCTATCGAACTTGAACGGATAGTCACGCAACTACGTCTAGTAGACTCATGGGAGCACTTGCACGGTGCAGCCCCCGGATTCACTCATGTGACCAGCCACTCGGCGAGTCGTTTAGACAGAGTGTATGTCTCACATAATTTAAAGCGCAACATCCTGCAATCGGAAATATGGCCTGTCGTTTTCTCGGATCATGCAGCGTACATCTGCGCAATCAATATGGCCAAACAGGGGACTTACAGAGGTAGAGGGACCTGGAAGCTGAACGTGTCTCACCTAGAAGACCAGGCGTGCCAGGAGGCGTTCCACGCACTATGGATGGAGTGTGAGAGCAGGTTCGCCTCGTACAACACTGCTACCGACTGGTGGCTGAAACATGTCAAGCCGAAAATACGGAGATTTTTCCTAAACTACTCCAGAGAAAAAAGCTTCTGGTACAAAAGTACTATGGAATTTTACTTTCAATGCCTAAGAGATTTATTCAAATCAGATGCCACGATTGTTGAAAACTATGCAAGAATTAAAAAGATCAAGGCGAAAATCTTGGCCCTTCGACGTAAACAACTGGAAGGTTACAAAATACGGTCACGAGTGCAGGATACGGCGCCGAATGAAATACCTTCCGTGTATCACGTTATCCGTGAGCACAAAAGAGCGTCGCGCAAAATATTCACTGCAATACAACTGAATGACGGAAGGAAGCTAACGAAAAACTCTGAGATTAAGGAGGCGATTGTACAACATTTTGCTTCCTTCATGTCCTCTCAACCAGTTAACGAACGCCTTCAAGACGAGTTCCTGTCCACCCTACAAAGGAGAATAAACCACGCGGAAGCACAATCCCTCATCTCAGAAGTGACTGCAGAAGACGTCGAAGAAGCAATAGCAGAAAGCAAAACGAACAAATCTCCGGGATCGGACGGTATTCCAGCCGAATTTTATAAAACATTCAGTTCCCTCATAAAAGACAAATTCACTCTCATTTGCAATGAACTGTTAAACCCTGAAAACGATATCCCAAAAGAGCTTCGGGAAGGCATCGTAGTGCTAGTGCCCAAAACATCAGGCACTAAGACTATAAGCGGTCTTAGGCCAATAACATTGCTGAACAGCGATTATAAGATTTTTGGTCGAGTACTAGCGCGAAGATTAAACAGCACAATGACCACTGTCACCGGTCCTTACCAAACGAGTGTCGGTAAAGATAGAAAGATTTTGAAGACCCTCTATGATTACAGGGATATAATTGCCACGGCCGACGTTTGCAAAATAAAATGTGCCCTGGTGTCCCTTGACCGTGACAAAGCTTTTGACAGGGTCAACCACCAGTTCCTACTCCGGACTATGAGCGCAATGGGATACCCACCTCGCTTTATTGCCGTCATCCGCAATACGCTAACGAACAACGCAGCGAGATTTGTAATTAATGGACAGATTAGCCAACCGATAGAAGTTACCAGCTCCATCCGGCAAGGGTGCCCCATGTCCATGGCACTCTTTGCCATTGCTATCGAACCACTCCTCGCTTCCCTCATACAACATCTCCAGGGATTACAAATTAGGAGAGAAAAGATCGTATGCAATGCGTACGCTGATGATGTCGGATTTCTCGCCACGAGTGGCAATGAAGTCATGACTGCGCTGGAGATAGTCAGGAAATACGAACAAGCTTCAGGCGCAAAACTTAATGAAGCGAAGTCCGGGATATTTCATATTGGACATGGCATCAGGTTACAAACCCAAAGCTACCAGAACTCGCAACAATGAAATGCCTTGGCATTGATTTTAAACGGTCCATCCAGAAAACTATTGCAGTTAATTATCGGAAACTACTGAACAGCATGCGAGCCTGTGTACAAGAACATAGTATAAGGAAACTCGACGAATTCCAAAAGGTCGCAGTTGCAAATGTTTACATTACATCTAAAGTAAACTATGTAGCACAAGTCTTGCCCCTTCCTGCAACCTTGGCCAAAAGCATGATATCTGCTCTAGGACATTTCGTGACCCGCGGACGAATCTTCAAAGTGAAATACGACACGCTGACGCTTCCCACGATACTTGGGGGTTTAAACCTCACAGATGTCAGTCAAAAAGCGAAAGCTCTGTACCTCTCCAACACGTACAAGGAATGGAAAAAGCAAGGTGGTAGCCTTACTGCACACTTGGTAAACGAAACAACTCCTGTCGACCTCAATGCACCTGTCAGTGTCCGACACATCCCTAACGGATTACACCACTTAAAATATATTTTCGTGGAATACAGTTACATACACGGCAGGATACCAGAAAAAGAAATCGTAAGGGTTAAAGATCTTTACAAACAGCTGATGAAAAACAAACTCGGAAATAATATAGAACAGAAATATCCGTCGAATAACTGGAACATAATCTGGAAAAACATTCACAGCAGGAACTTACCAACGTCCGTGAAAGCGACCTGGTATTTCGCGGTCAACAGGAAAACTGCAACGAACTCTAGACTACATGCAATTCGGCTGGCACCTTCACCGCTGTGTCCACTCTGCAACGTAGTAGACGATGAAGAACATAGACTCTTGTGTAAAAAGGTTGAAGACATATGGCTTTATGTTAGACAAAAGTTAGCTAGCACCAGCAGAACGACACCCACCGCCTTCACAGCTGCTGACTTCCTAACACCGGATAGCATTCCATATCCAAGAACTAAAAGAAATGCTGTCAACTGGTTGAAAGGGAAAACTCTTCATTACATCCTAACCAAAGAATCAAGCAATGTGGAGGATTTCTGGGTGTATCTTACAACTGAACACCACATGCTGATGCATAATAAAAAATACAAGGAAACTTATGCAAATTTTTTATCTAGAACAATAATGTAAAGTATTACAAGAATTTTACATTTAGAAGAATGTAATTGTTTTGACTTTTCTGTTACACGCAACAAGAGAAGGTTTTTAGGGAAACAAAGAGAAGACCGCCATGTATCATTTAAATTCAGATACGTTACTGCGTTGACGACTCTATATAACCCAGTGACGAAACTGGACGTTCTGTTGCAATTACAAATTTAGTTTAATTAGTATAACAAGAAGAAGAAATGTAATTTACTCAAGACTAACATCAACACAGTTTTAAATCATTGGTAAATCAGAAGAAAAAACTTAAGTATGTTACTACATTACATCTACGAGGAAACGAACTTATGTATTCATACAAATGATTCTTGATTTCCTACAAGACATACCGGAAAAGAGATTTTCTTTTCATTACAGTTTTTAATTCTTTACAATTTATTTTCTTATTTATCTTATTCTATTTTGACATCACGCCACACGCAAAGTTAAAAAAAACCCTACTAATTCATGTACTTGTACGACGAAGAAGAACAAACATTCACTTCCTTTACCGAATATTTCCGACACAATACGGAAATATAAAAATATATATTTCAGTTATATATGGCAAAAAGAAGCCCACGCCGAAGAAGGCGAACTATGGCGAGCAAAAAAAAAAAAAAAAAAAAAAAAAAAAAGGCAACATTTTTATTATTATTATTTTCAAGTCCAAGAAATGGAACAAAAAGGCCGATAGAAGCCGACGCCGAAGAAGGCGACTTTGGTGAGCGGAAGGACGGGTTGAAGGGGAGGAAGGAGACCAGAAAAAACAAACAAAAAAAAAGGTGACTGAGGCGCTTCAGTCACGGTCTGCACGGCCACTGCGGTCGGGGGCTCGAATCCACCCTCGGGCATGGATATTTGTGCCGTCCTAGTTTGTAAGTAGTTCATAAGTAGTTTGTAAGTTTAGGGACTGATGACCCCGTAGTTAAGTCCCATAAGCTTAACAAACATTTTAACATTTTTTTGGATACAGAAGTTGGGAAGGTGTAGTGGGACAAGTAGTCGTACTACATTTTCCTATGTCAGCACTGTTTTGAAGTTGTAAATAGAAAAAAAAACCTAAACGTTTTATTTAAAATGTATACATATTTGATGTTCATGTAAATATTGTTATTTTATAATTTGATTTTAAAAATGTTTTACTTTCTGTATGTTACATGTACGATCGAGGCGCCGCAATCAACAAGGGCAGCTCCGTTGCCGCCGCAGCCAACCTTGAAGTAGAGTGTGTCACCGCTAGCAGGATTTAACCGACGGCTACGGGGCAACGAATGCAGCTGCGCCTTCTTTATTGCCGCGCGTCAATCGTTTCAAAGAAGAAAATGATTAATTTTTGTTGTTTGAGATTCAGACCAAGCTGGTTGTATACAGATTCAGGTCTCTTGCTAAACTGACTTTGTATTAGTATGAAGAAGAATAAATATTCGTTAATATTGAAAAGTATCTTGCATTTATAAAGAGTTATTTATAATCAATAATATATTATGGCAAGAGTAATTTGATTTTTGTGAAGAAGTTCGACGTATTTCAGAAAACAATTTAAATTCTGATTGAAATTATTGTTATCTTCGAATGTGATATTATATTGGCATCGAGTGTGAATATGGAAAAACAGTGTTTAGCAGGAGGTGGAATGTTAATTTTTTCAGTACACGCTATCGACAGCAAACAGTAGTGCTGTGTTTGACTTTGATAAAAATTTAGTAACGACCACAGACTAGTTTTCTTGCCCCGTCGTACAAGAAACTTATTTATTCTTTGTGAACTATTTAAAGGAGTTAATCCCATATTTTCTGATTTATATTGTGGTACGGGACACTTCGGTCGAAGTTTTGAAATTTTGCAATGTTAGATTGTGACAGTTGGTGTAGCCGTAAATAATTAATCAACAACGTCCTTAGCAACTGATAAAACCTTTCTAGTATCAAAATACTCTCATGATTAGCGACTAAAGATGGACATGACTAACTGTATTAACCATCGCAAGCCGCGGTGGAGTAGCCGAGCGGCCTAAAGCATCTCGCTGCGGAGCGCGCGGTTGCTCGCCGTGGAGGTTCGAGTCCTCCCTGGGGCATGGGTGTGTGTGTTTGTCCTTAAGTTAGTTCACCTAGGTTTAAGTAGTTTGTAAGCTACGGACCGATGACCACGCAGTTTGGTCCGATAGAATTACAAACATTTGAACATAACCATCGCAGTTATCCCGTCCCTGTTCCACCACAAAAGGTGTAAGACAGGGTAGTAGCCGTTCTCTAATGTTGTTCAATTTGTACAATGAGCACACTATAAAGGAAAGCAAGGAGAAATTTGGAGAAGGAATTAAAGTTCAGGGTGAAGAAATAAAAACACTGTGTTTTGCCGCTGACATTGTAATTGTGTCACAGTCAGTAAAGGACCTGGAAGAGCAGTTGAACGGAATGGACAGTGTGTTGAAAGGTATGTATAAGATGAACATTAAAAAGAGTGTAACAAGGGTAATAAAGTGCAGTCTAAGAAAATAAGGCAATACTGAAGGAATTAGATTAGGTAAAGAAACATTAAAGTTGGTAGATGAGTTTTGTTACTTGGGCAGTAAAATAACAAATGCATTGCATTATGCGCAGCATTTGGAGTATCTGCCCCTGAAACTTTGAAGGGTTGTAGCTCCCAAACTAACAGTGATAGGAATGTAGTTTAAATTGATTTGGACACAGCTGGTTTCAACGAATCCAATGCACGATAGAAGAAAAACTATTGTTCCATTAAAAAATTATATCTTTGTGCAGTAACTCTTTGGAAAATGATACAATAAACTAAGTTCATAGCTCCGCAAAAAGTGTAACATTTCTTGTGTTGACCTACCGCATTAAAATTTCCCGTCACCTGTTACTTTATAAGTTACAGGGGCAAACACACTTAGTGAAACACCCTGTATATTGTGAATAGCAACGGACCCTGTGGCACACCTGACATCACTCTTATTTCGGCAGACGTCTCTCCATTGAGAATGACATGCTGCATTCTGTTATCTAGGAACTCTTCAATCCAAAAACACGATTGGTCAGATAGACCATATGCTCTTACTTTGTTCATTAAACGACTGTGAGGAACTGAATCAAATGTCTTGCAGAAGTCAAGAACCCGTGTCTATGGCCATCTGAGTCTTGTGGACGAATAGCGCGAGTTGCGTCTCACACGATCGCCTTTTTCGAAACTCATGCTGATTCCTACACAGCAGATTACTAGTCTCCAGAAATGTCATTATACTCGTACATAATATGTGTTCCAAAATTCTGCAACAGACCGAAGTTAGTGATACAGTCCCATAGTTCTGCATATCTGTTCGACGTCCCTTCTTGAAAACGGGGATGACCTTCGCCATTTTCCAATCTTTTGGAACGCTACGCTCTTCTAGAGAGCTACGGGACACCGCTGCAAGAAGAGGGGCAAGTTCTTTCGCATATTCTGTGGTGCTTGGAAGAAGTAACATAGGGCATATGGTGTCTTAGTCCTGATTAAGACTGACTGGGTCTTCTGCTCTGGTAAGAGTCGGACGGACTTGCGTTCTGGTTCCCGTCTTGAAATCTGGTTCCCATCGAGAGTTATGCTCCTGTGCGAGAGGAACTTGAGGAAACGGAGACTTACTATTCACAGAGTGAGACTGATTCGACGAATTACTGGGAACTTCTGGTTTCTCCAGCATTTTACTGGTAGCGTTGCCTGTGTTTTGTGACAGCGCTGTACCCAGATTACGGTAGCGTGCTGCCCGCTCACGATCTGCTAGCACAGGGGATCTTTGAGTTTTCTCTGATATGGACAATGTCTTGTTGGATTAAGCTCTGCGATCTCGCCTAAGATGGATTCGATCATTTGATTGATTTGATTGTGTGTAACCGCGGTTGAATCTAACTTGCCAGTCATTTACGTGAGTTCTGTATTAATCTTGTAAAATCTTAATTAGTTGTTTAATTTTTTGGTTATAAGGTTTTTTAAGTTGCTGTATATCTTATGCAATAAACTGTTGATTTGGAGTTTCTTTGAATTGGAGTTTCTATTATAATTTTAGATCCTTATCTCATTATTTTAGAAAGGGTTTTCATATTAATTTGTTCAAATGAGGGACAAATCCGTTCATAGATTAGCAGACATTTTTACCCTTATCTTTTATGAAAGTTCACTCTGAATACTTCCCTGTTGGCAAACCTGATTATCCTCTCCAAAATTCATGGATAACCTGTGGCTGGCTACGCTTTATTCCACGCTTTCCGCCCACACCAATATCTTATTTTCTCCCCCCTCCTCCGCTCTTCACACTCACACCTTAAAACTCATCACCACGAAAGTTGTCAGATGTGAGTTTTCATAGGGGGAGGTGGAGCTGAAAAGGGGAAAACAACAGAAAGATGTCGAGGAGATGGAGAAGGGGGGAAAGATAGGCTGATAGAGATGGACAGAGAGAGAGGTGCAGATGGACAGAGAGAGAGTAATGCAGTAAGAGAGGAAGAGATGGGCAGAGAGAGTGAAAGAGCGAGTGAGAGAGTAAGCGAATAATGAGAAAGGAAGAGATGGACAGACAAAGAGAGGGGGAGAGAGAGAGACAGGTAAAGAGAGGAAGACATGGTCAAATAGAGAGAGGGAAGGAGGAAAAGAGGGGGAGAGAGAGGAAGAGATAGACAGAGAGTGAAAGGGCGAGAGTAAGGAAATAGTGACAGAGCAAGAGATAGACAGAAAGAACAGAGAGAGTAGAGAGGAAGAGATGGTAAAGAGAGAGAGAGAGAGAGAGAGAGAGAGAGAGAGAGAGAGAGAGAGAGAGAGAGAGAGAGAGGAAGAGATGGACTGAGAAAGAGAGAGGGAGAGAGTAAGGGAATAGTGAGGGCGGAAATGGAAAAGAGAGACAGGGGGATAGTAGAGGAAGAGATGGTCAAAGAGAGAGTGAGTGGAGAAAAAGAGAGATGGAGAGACAGAGAGAGAGAGAGAGGGGGGGGGAAGGGATGGAAAGATAGAGTGAAAGAGAGTGAGAGAGAGGAAGAGATGGAAAGAGAGGGTGAAAGGGAGACGTAAGGGATTAGTGAAAGAGGAAGAGATTGATAGAGATAGAGAGGAGACATAGAGAGTTGAAGAGATGGTCAAAGAGAGAGTGGGGGAAATAGAAGAGAAGAGAGAGAGAGAGGGGGGGGGGAAGAGATGGACAGAGAGAGACAGATAGGAAGAGATGGCCAAAGAGAGAGTGGGTGGAAAAGAGAGTGAGAAAGAGAGAGGAAGAGATAGACAGAGGGAGAGAGACAGGTAATTGGAGGGGAGATGTACTGCGATAGTATGGAATATACCCAGGCAACGCCAGGTTTTCGGCAGGTTGCTTGTCATCAAATAACATGACAAAAAAAGTGCTATTGCGAGTTTAGTATTCTCACTCAGGTAATCTAAAACAGGTGAAGTACTCTTTAAGAAAAATTTATTCCACCACTGGAATATACACGAGGTATTTCCTCGAAGGACACCGCAGTACAAGGTAGCGAGCGCTATCAGTTTTTCCTGGGGAACCGCGTAGCCTTAAGTACAGATTCGAGTTACGTTTTTTAATTGTTTTCTGTTGTTTACATTATAACGAACTGACTGCCTCGCGCTTCTGTCGGCCTTGGGAATGTGCGAGGTGGTCGGGCGATACACGGGGCTGTTGGTGCCATCAATTTAGTGCTGTCTGTGGCTTGCGCAACCCGGGGCTGTGTTTTCGCTGACAAGATAATTTCTGGCCCGAACAATGAGTAGTAAGGCCGCGGCTGCGTCCACGTGTTCATGAATAAACATTTCCTGGGCCCATTACAACTGCCAAACAAGTTGCAAAATGGGGCCTGTGCCTAACTTCGCAGGTCTTATCTAAACTACTAAACACAAATCGTAGTTTTAAGTTGTTATCATAAATCTCGAAAAGCTCTTGACTGTTTACTGGAAGTTTTACAATTTGTTATAATAAACATTCGCCCAGACATAGGCTATATATTTAATACATAAACACACATGTAATATTCAGGGTGAGTCACTAGGTATTGTCACTACGAATATCATAGGAACTGAAAAGTTTGTGGAACAAAAGATGCATGAGACAACGGAGGACAGAATATAACGTTGGTTTTTTGTGGCTGAGTGGGGTCACTTCAGAGATATGAAGGTAAATTTTTTAAATATATTTTTTTAATTGGATGCTATAGTTTGGTACTAATTTCCTCATAGCGGCTGTTGAGAGCAATTCAAGGTCAACGATGGTCAAAAAGATGACATGAACATTTACAGAAGATATTCGAAGTTATGACCATTGGTATAAATGCATAGATACAATCTTCTTATCGTGGGTTCAGTGCTATTCCATACATCTTCATTTAAAGTTCCGGAGAACATGCACTTACGGACAGTGCTACGTTTTATATAACAGTGAAAACCTGGTGTCCGGCTGCAAACGTGTGTGTAAGATGCGCCAAAGAGCGGTAGGTCTGTCACCGTCGGCACTGGAGAAACAGTGACTGTAATTCACGATACGATTGCTCAGGATCGTCGAACAATGTTGCAGCACATGAAAAACCTCTTTTCTAATCTCCATTGGTTGTGCTCATGACGTTGTAAGTATTTTGGGATTGCGGAAAGTTTCATTCGGTCCCGAAAGAATTGAATGTAGATCAGAGACGGGAGCAAATTTAAAGCAGTTGAAGACGGATTTCTTGCAGTGTACGTGACAATGGACGTAGCGTGGGTAGACTACTTTTTTTAAAAAAGTGTTCAAATGTTTGTTAAGCTTATGGGACTTAACTACGGGGTCATCAGTCCCTAAACTTACAAACTACTTATGAACTACTTACGAACTAGGACGTTACAAATATCCATGCCCGACGGGGGATTCGAACCCCCGACCGTAGTGGCCGTGCTGACCGTGACTGGAGCGCCTCAGTCACCTCGGCCACCGCGGCCGGCGGACTACTTTTATCCTGCGACAAAAACACAGTTACAGCAATTTAAACATTCTTCATCCCTCTTCTTTTCAGCGAACACAGACTCTGTGGACCACGTGCTGCATCAAAGATCTGTTTCCAGTTTGTATCTTTCGCTGCCTCTTTCCATCCTGCGTAAATTCCTAATGAACCTTTCCGTCTTGTGCGAGGTCGGTTCGGTGGCCCTGTTGCTTGAAAAGTTCCCTCATATGATTTCTTGCGTATTCGCTTGGTTTTCATTCTAACCACATGTCCATGTTGCAGTCACCAAATGTTTTTAATTTCTGTACGATAGTGGGTAGCTGTTCTTCGATTTCTCCTAACGCCACCTCTTTGGGGACTCATTAAAAACGTTGTCTATTGCGATATTTCAACAACTCCAGACGACATGCAGGAACGTATCGTGCTTACTTGTAATTCTCTTCAGCAGACAACACTGGAAGCAGTAAACAATTCTTACATTGAACGAGTGCACTAGTGTGTCGGTGTCCAGGGTCACACTTTGACCTCCTCTGAACGTTCTACTCCTAGTCAAATGGTACAGGAGAGTCAAAGTGAATTTTGGATTATGTTTTTAGTCGATTTTCATTTGGTCTCTGACAACTCCTGCAAGTGGACGAGTTTGTGATTCCAGGCTCAAAGTCAATGTTGTCTTATGTAATTAATAACGTTGTGTTTCAGTGAATGGTGCACTGTCATAACTTCTAGAATAGGAGAGGAAATGAATTACCTTATAAAGTGCTGGGCTCCATTTAGAAAAGTCATAGCGCTGTTCACATCGTATATATTACGGAGGTAAAATAGTCCCACATTCTGATCTCCGGGAACTACTCAGGAGGATGTGATCATCAGGAAAGACAACACTGGCATTCTACGGATCGGAGCGTGGAATGTTAGATTTCTTAATCGGGTAGGGAAGCTAGAAAATTTAAAAAGAGAAATAGATAGGTTGAAGTTAGATATAGTGGGGATTAATGAAGTTAGGTGGAAAGAGGAACAGGTTTTCTGGTAAGGTAAGTACAAAATTATAAATACAAAATCAGTTGGGGGTATTACAAGAGTGGGTCTGATTAATGGATAAGAAAATAGGATTGCGGGTAAACTACTATGAGCAACACAGTGACCGTATTATCGTAGTCAAGATAGATACGAAGCCACAGTAGAGCAGGTTTATATGCCAACTAGCTCTGCCAATGATGAGGATATCTAAGAACTGTATGAGGAGATAAAGGAAATTATTCAGACAATAAAGAGAGAGGAAAACTTAATTGTTGTGGGAGACTGGAATCGGTAGTTGGACAAGGAAGGGAAGGAAAGATAGGTGAATATGATCTGGGAAAAAGTAACCGCCTGGTAGAATTTTGCACGGAACATAATTTAGTTATAAGAGACACCTGGTTTAAGAATCACGAAAGAAAGGTGTATACGTGGAAGAGACCAGGAGACACCGGGAGACACTAGATAGATTTTATAATGGTTAGACATACATTTCGGTCCCAGGCTTTAAACTGTAAGACATACCCCGGGGCAGATATCAACTCTGACCATAGCTTATTGGTCATGAATTGTAGGCTGAAACTGTAACAACTGCAGAATGGTGGGAAAATAAAGGGATGGGACCTGGATAAACTGAAGGAACCTGAAGTTCTTGAGAATTTTAGAGGGAGCTTTAGGCAACAATTGACAGAAACGGGGTAAAATAAAACAGTAGAGGAAGAATGGTTAGCAGTGAAAGATGAAATAGTGAAGGCAGCAGAGGACAAAATAGGTAGGAAGGCAAGACGTACAAAAAATCCTTGGATATCACAGGACATTAAATTTAATCGATGAAAGGAGAAAATATAAAAATTCTGTAAATTAAACAGGCAAAATGGAGTACAGACGACTAAAAAATGAGATTGAGAGGAGGTGCAAAATGGCTAAGCAGGAGTGGCTAGAAGGCAAATGCAACGATGTAGAAGAATGTATATACAGGGGAAAAATAGATACAGCCTACAGGGAAATAAAAGATATTTGGAGGTAAGGAAAACAGCTCTATGAATTTCAAGAACACAGATGGAAAACCAGTTCTCAGCAAAGAAGGGAAAACTGAAAGGTGGAAAGAGTATATAGAGGGGCTCTACAAAGGAAATGAACTTCGAGGCAATATTGTAGGAAGAGGAGGAGAAGTAGATGAGGATGAAATAGGAGATGCTATACTGAAAATCTGACAGAGCACTGAAAGACCTGAGTCGAAACAAGGCCCCTGGAGTAGATGACATTCCCTCAGAGCTACTGATGTCTCTGGGAGAACCAGCCATGACAAACCTGTTTCACCTGGTGGGTAAGATGTATGAGACAGGCGAAGTACCCTCAGACTTTAAGAAAAATGTAATAATCCCCATTTCAAAGAAAGCAGGCGCAGACAGGTGTGAAAATTACAGAACCACCAGTTTAATGAGTCATGGTTGCAAAATATTAACACGAATTATTTACAGATGAATGGAAAAGCTGGTAGAAGCCGACCTCGGGGAAGATCAGTTTGGGTTCAGGAGAAATGTAGGAACACGGGAGGCAATACTCACCTTACGGCTTATTCTAGAAGATAGATTAAGAAAAAGCAAAGCTACATTTCTACATTTCTAGCTTTTGTAGATTTGGAGAAGGCTTTTGACAATGTTGATTGGAATAAACTCTTTCAAGTTCTGAAGCAAGCAGGAGTAAAATATAGTGAGCGTAAGGTTATTTACAACCTGTACAAAAACCAGACAGCGGTTGTCAGAATTGAAGGGCGTGAAAGGGATGCATAGGTTGGGAAGGGAGTAAGACAGGGTTGTAGCCTTTCTCCAATGTTATTCAATTTGTACATTGAGTAAGCTATAAAGGAAAGCAAGGACAAATTTGGAGAAGGAATTAAAGTTCAGGGTGAAGAATTCAAAACATTGCGTTTTGGCGACAACGTAGTAATTCTGTTAGAGACAGAAAAGGACCTGGAAGAGCAGTGGACAGTGTGTTGAATGGTTCATATAAGATGAACATTAAAAGGAGCAAAACAAGGGTAATGGAGTGCAGTGTAAGAAAATCAGGCGTTGTTGAAGGAATTAGATTGGGTAACGAAACAATAATGGAGGTAATGAGTTTTGTTACTTGGGCAGTAAAATAACACACGACATTCGCAGTACAGAGGATATAAAATGCAGAATGGCAATGGGTTGAAAAGAGTTTTTGAAAAAGAGAAATTTGTTATCTTCTAGTATTGATTTAAGGCTAAGAGTGGAGTCTTGCCTTGTATGGGAGTCAAACATGGACTATAAACAGTGCGGACAGGAAGAGGATAGAGGCTTTTGAAATGTGGTGCTACAGAAGAATGCTGAAGATTAGTAGGGTGGATCGCATAACTAATGAGGAGGTACTGAACAGAATTGGGAATAAAAGGAATTTCTGGCATACCTTGACTAAAAGAAGGGATCGATTGGTAGGACAGATTCTTAGACATTAAGTAATCGTGAATTATCATTGGAGGGAATTGTTTGGGGTAAAAACCGCAGAGGAAGACCAAGAGATGGATACAGTAAGGAGATTCAGACATATGTAGGTTGCGTCCTTTAGAGGTAAAGAGGCTTACTCAGGATAGAGTATTGTGGAGAGCTGCATCAAACCAGTCTCCGGACTGAAGACCACAACAACAACAATTTTTGTTATATTTATCGTCGTTTTAAAAATTTAGTTTCATTACCTGTTAATATTCCACGTTTTATCTTAAGTGTTAAATCATAATATTCACCGTATACTTGTTGGTTTATTCTCTAACATATACTTCATTACTTAACTGTTTTTGGTACAAAATTTATATGCAGTATACCAGGATGTGTCAGAGCGAGCCATCGTCAGTTACGTGAAACCAGCTGAGAACCTACAAGCTTGCAAGTTTCCGTGTCATTCTATATACGTTGGCAGGCCCTAAGAGAGAGAGAGAGAGAAAAAAAAGATATCCCAGTTTGCTTCCCTCAAAAGTATTCCATGTGAACTTCCTTCAGCCTCGATATTGTAAATTATTAATAACGCCTATTACATTTTTTTTACAGGAAAAGAAATTCTCAAGTGCAGATGGTTGTAGAAAAATATTATTGTCATTTACATTGGTGAACAAATATCAGCAATTTAGTTCGGAAATGCTATTTTCATAACGAATAATTGATATAGCCTGTTTAAAAAAAAGGAAGAAAACATCATACCCAGATCAAGTACAAATTTTCGCAATAATTTTTTGACATTTAAAATTTATAAATGTATAAAAAAATCAAATAAGAAACTAAGCCGAAAACAGTGTAGATAAGCCAAATTTCGAAACTGCCTTTTTCAACCTGATATCCAGAAAATATTTAATGTTTTTAAAATGCTCTTTTTGACTTACCGTGGGATACACTTGCAGGGAAGTACCAAGTTTTGAAAAGTAAAGGTTAACGAACATAGATAATCCGGTTTTAAAAGATTTGTAGCTCTTTGGCCCACTTTAGGTTAGGGTAGTAACACTAAAAGTGAGCCTTTGCGATCGCCTTTCTATGTAAGAATGCTCCTTCTGAAATGTGTGTTTCTTCTATTTCATGAACATGTCGTGAAATACGTATCAACAAATTGAACAATGGTCTTTTGAAGCATATGTACATAAACTGGAAAGGATACTGTAATAATGAGTATTCTAAACAATGTACTGATAATGGTAGTTTCATATACAAATGAAGTCCTAGATTTCTGTGCCAACTGTCGTTCCTTAACAAAACTGAAGGGATGTTTATACATTGCAACAAATTACCTTGCTTCTGTTTTTCTACGTAATTATTCACTATTTATGAAATACGTTGAAAGTCATTAATTAGAAACAATCCGTCTACTAAAATGTTTCTGTTTGGTATGGTTGCTATGGATACTTTTAACGTAGATTGTATTACCTTTTCTGAAGTTCAGATATGACTTTGTTCATGTTACTTTGTTCTGCGCTAAAATAAGCAGCAAATATTCTGTTTCAAACCATGACTACGTTTTCTTTTACAGCTAAAATAAACGGAAAAAGTGTGCTATTACTGAATTTCACATAACTCTTGTACTTCATTGATATACAAAGTTATATCATATACAACAGTCATTGTAACAGTATCTCCACAGTTTTTTGTACATGTGATAAAGAAGTTTATGTTTGCAACACATTGGGATGTATTTCATGCCATGTACACGAAACAGAACAAATGCACTTTTCTGAGAAACCGCTGTTACCTTTGAATAATTGGCATCTTGCAGAATTAACAGTGTGCAAAAACCTATTAGGAATCAAGATGAAAAATTGCCAGTTGTGGCTTTTTGTTTTTATTTTTTTATGTGTTTTTTGTTCTTAGAGTATACTAATGCTTTGCGGTCGTTTCTTCATGTTCGTTCTGTGTTGTTCGTTGAGAATTTTGCGCATTACTTATTACAGATGGCGTTGAGCCCTCTTTTTCTCTTCTCTCTTTTCGTAGGTATTTTCGTTTTATCTGTCCTCTGTGGACTTTGTTTTGTTTTATTTTAATCGTTTCGTCGTTACTCAATTTTTTCGTTACAGAGGGCGTCGAACACTTTGACCGAGCACACTGAGCTACCACACCGGCAATCCTCTGACCGAGCGCGCTGAGCCACTGCGCCCGGCAAGTTTAGAATCACCGTCTAACTTGTTCGTACATCACAAACTAATTCGCCGACCATTAAGCTGCGACGAACAGCTACGAGAGTAATCCGTAATTCTCGTACGATCGATTAGAGGTGTTATCTACTAACACTGCATTTTTAGACATTACATTATTATTCATTGTCCTAAGAAGGACGTTAGTTTGATCATTTTCAATGCATCATTGCTTTGAAATGACAACGCTTGAGTTATAATAAGAAAATCATCAAATACAGAAAGCAAGATGGCGTATGCCAAAGAGAGTTCCGAGCAAGATTTCAGGCGAGGGATTTCATGTGGTTGATTTCCGAACGCCAAAATACGCTGTGTTCCTTCCAGACATAGGCGGAACCAAGGGAGGGGGGAGGTGCGGCTTAGGGTCGTTGCCCCCCCCCCGCGCAGCTTATTTATTTACTTTTTAATGCTTAGCTAGCGTGCAGTGAGTGCAGTGCAGTGAGTCTTTCTGCTGGGCAACAGTTTGGCTGGCGATGAGAATTCTTCCACCCCCTCCCCCCCCACCCAAGAGGCCGTCGTGGATCCGCCCCTTCTTCCAGGCTATAGTCACTCGTCAGAATGTCAAATGTACGCTACATTCGTACCAGGTTATACTCATTCGTAACCAGTTCAGGCGAGGAAAATAAACTTAGAACAAACTTCCCAGCCAAGAAAACTGATACTATTTTAACGGAAAAAGATAACAGTGTGGAAGAGGTAATTAAATAATAATTTAAAGAGGTAAAACTTCAAAACAGAGTATGTTTGTCAAAGCTAAAACGATCTGAAAAATTATTACGTGTCGGGGGTATGGATATTATCTCAGTAGTAGAGCCCATGTATGAGACAGGCGAAGTACCCTCAGACTTTAAGAAAAATGTTATAATCCCCATTCCAAAGAAAGCAGGTGCAGACAGGTGTGAAAACTACAGAACCATCAGTTTAATAAGTCATGGTTGCAAAATATTAACACGAATTGTATACAGAAGGATGGAAAAGCTGGTAGAAGCCGACCTCGGGGAAGATCAGTTTGGGTTAAGGAGAAATGTAAGAACAAGGGAGGCAATACTCACTTTACGGCTTATCCTAGAAGATTAAGAAAAGGCAAACCTACATTTCTAGCTTTTGTAGATTTGGAGAAGGCTTTTGACAATGTTGATTCGAATAAACTCTTTCAAGTTCTGAAGCAAGCAGGAGTAAAATATAGGGAGCGTAAGGTTATTTACAACTTGTACAAAAACCAGACAGCGGTTGTCAAAGTTGAAGGGAATGAAAGGGATGCAGTGGTTGGAAAGGGAGTAAGACAGGGTTGTAGCCTTTCTCCATTGTTATTCAATTTGTACATTGAGCAAGCTATAAAGGAAAGAAAGGAGACATTTGGAGAAGGAATTTAAGTTCAGGGCGAAGTATTAAAAACATTGCGATTTGCCGACGACATAGTAATTCTGTCAGATACAGCAAAGGACCTGGAAGAGCAATTGAACGGAATGGACAGTGTGCTGATAGGTGCATATAAGATGAAGATTAACAAGAGCAAAACTAGGGTAATGGAGTGCAGTGTAAGAAAATCAGGTGATGCTGAAGGAATTAGATTGGGAAACGAAGCAATAAAGGAGGTAGATGAGTTTTGTTACTTGGGCAGTAAAATAACAAATGATGGACGCAGTACAGAGGATATAAAACACAGAATGGCAATGGGTAGAAAAGCGTTCTTGAAAAAGATAAATTTGTTAGTATCAAATATTGATTTAAGCCTAAGGAATTCCTTTCTGAAGGCATTTGTATGGAGTGCTGCCTTGTATGGGAGTGAGACATGGACGATAAACAGTGCGGACAGGAAGAGGATTGAGGCTTTTGAAATGTGGTGCTACAGAAGAATGCTGAAGATTAGGTGGGTGGATCGCGTAACTAATGAGGACGTACTGAACAGAATTGGGGAGAAAAGATATTTCTGGCATACCTTGACTAAAAGAAGGGATAGATTGGTAGGACATATTCTTAGACATCAAGGAATTGTGAATTTAGCGTTGGAGGGAAGTGTGTGGGGTAAAAACCGCAGAGGAAAACCAAGAGATGGATACAGTAAGCAGATTCAGACAGATGTAGGTTGCCGTTCTTACGTGGAGATGAAGAGGCTTGCTCAGGATAGAGTAGGGTGGAGAGCTGCATCAAACCAGTCTCCGGACTGAAGACCACAACAACAACAACAGTAGAGCCCATATTATCACATTAGCCGTAAGCGTAACGTTTATATTTTTTAAATATTTTTGTCGGAAAAGCAAAAATCATAAAACTGCAGGCAAATCTAAAGTGGGCCGTAAAATACGACAGTGCGGTTTTTAGATATATGTCGAACGATAGAGCGTTATAAGGCCTACAAGTGTCCCATTTAATAGTTTTTCATACAAGTAGTTCTTTTACTTAATTAAGAAAAACCGTTCATTCCTAATTTGGGACACTTTTTGGCCACGTTCAGCATCGTTCCTAAAATTTAGTGAAATATAAACTGTACTTATAATTTCCTAAATTCTCATATTGTTTTTTGTTTTAAGGTATTTGCTTCACCCTAATCACCAGACTAGTAGATAGCAGAAGCTTTGACAGCAGCCGGAGGATATTGTATACCTGGTTATAAAGATGTGCAATATTTACTTCTGTTTCAGTACGCCCAGAGACGCCTACAGGTTTCATTTTGCAGCGCAAAGAAGCGCTAAAGAAGCGAAACTTCTTAACATCCAATCGCCAACTTAGCATTAGAAGGAACTGTATGGGGTAAAAATCGTATAGGGAGACGGAGGGACGAATATAGTAAGCAGATTCAAAAGGATGTAGGTTGCTGAACGTACACTCAGATGAAGAGACTTGTACAGGACAGGGTAGCGTGGACAGCTGCATCAAACCAGTCAGCGGACTGAAGACCACAACAACAACTTTCTACTTTATGT
Organism: Locusta migratoria; assembly: GCA_026315105.1. Taxonomy (NCBI): domain Eukaryota; kingdom Metazoa; phylum Arthropoda; class Insecta; order Orthoptera; family Acrididae; genus Locusta; species Locusta migratoria. Next base: position 196,902,383 of record CM048751.1, read on the forward strand.
TAATATGCAATGTGCAAGTTTTCGTGGGCGCACAGGGCTTGGATTGTAGCACTGACCGAAATCGATCTGTATTATATATAAAAAATAAAGATTTCAATGCGGACAAAGGTGGTTATTCCAGTTTTAACAAAGAAGTATGTTTGTTAGTTATTTTTTACAGTTATTGTTGTGTAAGTCAGAAAGTTGAAATAATGTTCCTATGACTTTTAGTAGGACCTAAACAAAGTAACAACTCGTCATTTCAAGTAAATTATACTAATTGACCCTTGTTACAAGTGTTTCAATTACTGGGTCCCACAGACCCAGCCCGACGAATCCGAACCTGTTTTTCGATCGACTTTTCTAGGGTTAAGTCTCGTCTACACGACGACACTAGGTGTCGTGAAACTGAGCTGCTGGCCATTGCGTATGCGCAGCTGACGTATGCGTAACTCGTTGGCGAAACTGAAACAGTTTCGGCACCTTCCAACTTTGGAGAAACTATTTACGGGTGTTTTTAGGTTAGGTGATGACCGAAATAAAACAAAAATCTATAGTGAAGTGGAGAATGGAATGTTCGTTTTTTGGATATTTATGCAATGCATAAGTGTTTGTGGGACGTAAACGACGAAATTTTCAGAAATAACCAGCGACGTAATGTAATTTGTAATTTCAGTTCTGGTGACAATGCTTCTCACATAACACATCTTGTTTCCGTAACTTTTAGAGGCTTCAACGACAATTTCTTTCAGAAAGGTTGCTCAGCAACCGAGCTGACGTAGTTTTTCAATCCAGTCACGAACCCAAACACTTTCTTAGTCGTTTTTTGTTTAGTCTTATGCAGCCATTTCAGACAGAGAAGCAACAGCTCCGTCATAACTCGTACAGTTGCCAAAGCTTTCATTTTACGACGACTACGATACTCAGAAAACAACGAAACTGAAGTGTATAGTTTTGGCGCCGTGTCGACAGACATAAACGAAACCAATACCGAGCAACTCATTTCTCGCAACCAGTGTCGCAACCTGGTGTCGTCGTGTAGACTAGACTTAAGATCTTCATCGTTGAACTCGCGGGAACACCTATGCATCGCATATATGCTGAATAACTGAATTATTTCTTCCATTCCCCCCTTTTCGTTGTATTGTTGTACTTTGTTCTGTATTGGTTATAACCTAGCCTAAAAACACGAGCAATCAGTTTCGCCAAAGTTGGAAGGTGCCGAAACTGTTTAGTTTCGCCATCGAGTTGCGCGAACGCCTGCCGCGCATGTGCACTGGCCAGTAGCGCAGTTTCATGAAACCTAGTGTCGTTGTGTAAACTGGCCTTTAAGGCTAGTCTACACGACGACACTAGGTTGCGAAACTCGTTGCATGAAATGAATTGCGCGCAACTGGTAGACTGCCGACTGTCGCCGCACACGGCCGTATAGCCTACAGTTGAAGCCACACTAAGAACCGGGGCTCAATGTAGTACAGTTACTGACATCGGATGACGATGGCATACACGAACAACAGCACATCGAGGAAGCTTCTCGCTCCGTGACACCGGCGACGTTACAACTCGGCCGAACCACATTTACAAGGCGCATTGCATTATGCACAGCGCTTGTGGCATCTGCCCCTGAAACTTTGAAGGGTTGTAGCTCCCAAACTAACAGTGATAGGAATGTAGTTTAAATTGATTTGGACGCAGCTGGTTTCAACGAATCCAGTGCACGATAGAAAAAACTATTGTTCCATTTAAGAAATTATATCTTTGTGCTGTAACTCTTTGGAAAATGATACAATAAACTATGTTCATAGCTCCGCAGAAAGTGTAACATTTCTTGTGTTGACCTACCGCATTAAAATTTCCCGTTACCTATTATTTTATAAGTTACAGAGGCAAACACACTTAGTGAAACACCCTATATGCTGAATAACCGAATTATTTCTTCCATTCTCCACTTTAGGTTGTATTTTTTCTGTATCGGTTATAACCTAACCTAAAAACACGCGCAATCAGTTTCGCCAAAGTTGGAACGTGCTGAAACTGTTTAGTTTCGCCAACGAGTTGCGCGAACGCCTGCCGCGCATGCGCACTGGCCAGTATCGCAGTTTCATGAAACCTAGTGTTGTCGTGTAAACTAGCCTTAAGCTCGTCGGCCAGTGTGAACAAGTTGCGCCGGCTGTGAGCGTTGAGCCGCGCGGTGGATCCGCAGCCGGCCGCGCACGTTAACAAGGCAGACGCGCTGCAAGTGCGGGGACGGGCGGGCAGCCCTCGCACCACTTGCTGCAAGGGAGCCGCGAGTCGGGAAGCCCCAGCCACAGCGGCGGCTGCAGCTGCAGCGCGCATGCGCGTGGACCGGTCCTCTTGCGGGGCGCAACGGCCGAGGTCAACGCGTGGCCGCCTGGAAACTTACCCGCCCAGCCGAGGCGACGTCCGCACGCCGACGTGCGATCCTGCCCACGCGAAAACCCAGTCTCGCCGCCGTGTTAACATGTTGACGCCAGAACTTCGGCCGTAATCTGAAGTATTTTTGAAAGTTTTTATGCAACAAATCAAAACAGAAATTAGGTGTGTGTATGCTTACGATTGGAGCAGTGTGTTTTAAAATTTCAAACATAGCGGCTATTGTCAGCGACCGTTACAACGTCAATGGATAACCAAGCAGCCCTCGGTACCAAATTAAAATTATTTCGACCAGGTTTCTGCAATGTCTAAGATTGCCTTCATCAGAAAATATAAAACAAAGCAAATCACTCAATAATATATACTATTCAAATGTTCAAATGTTTGTATAGTCTATGGGACTTAACTACGGGGTTATCAGTCCCTAAACTTACAAACTACTTATGAACTAACTAAGACTAAGGACAGCACAAATATCCATGCCCGAGGGGGGATTCGAATCCCCGAGCGTAGTGGCCGTGCAGACCGTGACTGGAGCGCCTCAGTCCCCTCCGCCACCGCGGCCGGCAATATATACTATTCATCAGGCATGCTGCCGTGCAGCCTACAGTGGCTAGCTACCTTAAAAAATCTTTTTAAACTGTGTGACGTAAGCTATACAGCTCAGTAGTAAATTTTATTGAGTGATTTGTTTTGTTTTATATTTTCTGATGAAGGCAATCTCAGACATTGCTGAAACCCGGTCAAAATTTTAATTTGCGACCGAGGGCTGCTTGTTTATCCATTGGCAGTATCAGTTTGTTTATATAAATTAAATTGGATTACTTTATAACAATAACAAAACTTTGCGACAATTGGACGATGACAAATTGTTAAGCGGATCCCAAATAACATCAGGAAATGTTTGTAATTTTGTACAGACTAATACATCATTGCATAATACTGCAATCGCCGGGCGCGGTGGCCGAGCGGATCGCGGCGCGCCAGTCACGGTCAGCACGGCCACTACGGCCGGGGGTTCGAATCCCATGGATATTTGTGCCGTCCTTAGAATTAGCTAGTTCGTAAGTAGTTTGTAAGTTTAGGGACTGATGACCCCTCGGAACTTTTAAAAACAGAAATAATGTATCAAAAGATCTAGACAGCAAAGATAATCGTTTGACAAACTATTTTCATTTTACATTGTGATAACCTATAAATATAAGAGTAGCCTAATATCAAACTTGGAAATCTGACCTAATGGTCGACATTTAGTTAGTAGTCGAACCTAAAGGAAGTTTTTGAGATTTTTGCATTTGTGAAATCTATTTTTTCCAAAAAAATTACATGTGATAAATCACACGTTAAATTTGACTGTTCACATCTAAAGCGGACACTTACATGAGAGCTTGATATCAAATTCGGACACTTGTTGAATGAAGCAGTGTGCTCAGTATGGGATCACAAGACCTCGAAAATCAAACATGGCGACAATACGTGCCAGGTACTAAGACGTTTTAGCCCTTACTTGAGTTTTTCAGTAATTTTTTACTGTATTATTATTAATAACTATCTTCAAGCGATTAAAATTGAACATAATATATTACCAGCGTTTGAAGTAAAAGCTACGAAGTGGTTAAGACAACCTGAAAGTGAAAAAAAAAAAAAAAAAAAAAAAAGGCTAAGACTAGTTTGTAAACTAAACTGTTCTATTGTAAGGTGTGTAGTACGAAATTATCACTTGTTGGCAAAAAGTTCGATGTCGGAAATAACATAAGCGCCTTAACATTTCATTTTGTATATAAAATTAAAAAGATTATTATGATTATTTTGGTTTTCTTTTTTCCAATATGTAATACAGTTCAGAATTTAATATTTTCCACTTCATGTTGATATTCATATAATTTCCTAGATTATTCACCTGTAAAAGATTCTAGTCAGCAGTAAGCGAATCTCTGTGTATCAAAAACGGACGTCTGAAACCGTGTTCACATCAAAAGCGAACACCTACACATTTTGGTTTCAAAGACGGTCATCTGTATTTTCAAACACAATTTGAAGGTGCTTGAATAATCAAATTGATATTAGCCACTTCCAGGTATAAATCTTCGAGTATTAAAGTTGATAATGCTCAAATCAGCTTCTAAATATATTAGCTCTACGTTTAACAATAAAAAATGACATTTATCTCAGTTTCTGGCAAACGACAGATGTCCGTCTTTGATAATAGGCTACTCATATATTCGCAATTGTAAATAGGAAGAGCTTCTATTATATAAACATGATAGGTATCTGCATCGTACTTTACCAAACAAATAGGTTCCCTCATCTTATATATTAAAAGAATCTACAAAAACTGTAGTCGCCGCGCGGGAGTATCCGAGCTGTCTGGAGCGCCACGTTACGGATCGCGCTGCCTCCCGCGTCGGAGGTTCGAATCCTCCTTTGGATAGGATGTGTGTGATGTCCTTAGGTTAGTTTAAGTAGTTTGTAAGACTAGGGACTAATCACGAACGTAGTTTGGTCCCACTGAATTATGCAGGGGTCCTCTAGTGCTAAATTAATTACAAGGTATTTATTAAACCATAATCGGTTTCGCACTGCCCATCAGCTCAGCATCAGATATTACGTCCGGTACATTTCAATGCATTTTGGTTGCTTTGTGAAGGTTCATGTATATCTGCAGCAGGACAGAAAACGAGTATAGGTAAACACTACATGTGGTACGTTACAAATTCCTCTTGAACCTGTGACTTATATATTCTGTGCAACGTACCACACGTAATATTTACTTATTGTCGTTTTCTGTCCTGTCATAAATACACAACACCCTTCACAAAGCAACCGAACTGAAGAGAAATTATCAGCTGCAAGGCAGCTGGAAACCGGTTATGGTCTAATAAATACCTACACCGAGAAAAGGCGACAAGTTTGTAGTAATTTCTCAAACCTGTTAGTTATTTTCTTCGTAACTGCAGCGCTGCCAAGAGGCTTGTTCGTGAAAACATAATCGCGAAACGATTGTGCATTGTACGTGTATTTAGATTGAAGCACTACATTGAAAATACCATCGTAATTAGGAACTTTTGTGGCAGTATAATTTGTAGCAGCTAACGAAGTTATAGTCCGGAAGTCTCTCATTTATAAAGGATGGTAGAAGTAAGAGTGATGTTACGAATATTAAATAATAAATCAATTTTCACAGATATTTTGTGTCTCGATATATCAAAGATATTAACACGAGAAGAGGCATTGAATTGAAATTTGTGCCACGACACAAATATGCATAAAAATTTTTGAAATGTCTTGGTCGCACTGTTTTTATTATTACGCGTTTCGATACATCATCATCAGATAACGTTTTTTAAAACAATGGTAAGTAAAATAAATCTTATTAGAGATGACTAACTAAAATATAAACCACCATCGTGGTTGTCTAGTCAAGGTGTGTCGACTAGAATCACAGTTTGGCATGAGATTCTAGTCGACACACCTTGACTAGACAGCCACGATGGTGGTTTGTATTTTAGTTAGCCATCTCCAATAAGATGTATTTTAATTACCATCGTTTTTTTAAAAGTCAACTGATGATGATGTATCGAAACGCGTAATAATAAAATAAAAACAGTGCGACCAAGACATTTCAATAAAAAATTATGCATACCAACGTATAGTCGCTGTCCACAAAAATGGATGGTTTTATGAAGCAAGTGATAAGCGACACAAATATGTCCTTTGAAACTTTTTTATTATGTGATATTTATATCACCAACGCCTGGGGTAGAAGGCAAGTTGTTCCTATTAACACTGGTCTCGACTTCGGGAGGACGGTGGTTCAAATCTACTTCCGGCCATAAAGATGTATGTTTTCCATGATTTCCCTAAATCACTCCACACAATCGCCAGGATGGTTCCTTTGAAAGGGCACGGCCGATTTCCTTCCTTATCCTTAACCAAAATTCCGAGCGTAAGATCCAATGAGCACGTTGTCGGCGGGACGTTAAACCCTAAGCCTCCTTTTCCTTTTGTTCCTATTAACATTCATTGTTGCGGTGTTATTCCACTACTGATGAGTCTCGCTAAAGGTGGGATTTCTGTGCAGCGGCTGCCGTCGTGCGTCTTCTGCTACACTTCAGTGCTACAGATGGTGCTGAACGGGACCGTGTCCCATGTCGCGTGCGCCTGCGGCCCAGCCGGTCTGAGAGCAGTCTAGACGCAGCCGCAAAGGACAACGTGACAGCGTGTCCGAGGGAAAAGTACTGTTCGCGGTGGTGGAAGATCAGAAACTGGTGGAAATGGTTTCTAAATTCCCTTGTATCTACGATGTATCGTTACCAGTATGCACGGACCAAACTGTGAAGGATAAAGCTCGGAGAGATATAGCGGAATTCGTGGAAAGAACAAGTAAGAAAAGTACTATATACTTTCCGTTTATTCATAATGTTTATTACTTAGTAGTCAGGAAAATAATGCATATTGTAATAAATAAGAATAAGTAGCATCGTCCCACATAATATTCAGTTATTATTATAATAATGAAGAATACGCAAAGTGAATACCAAAAGCTGATGTATGTTATAAAAGTTCAATTTATTACAGTGTGCATACAAATTTTTATTCAGTAACGCTTGGGAGTTCGAAGCCTCCTGGGTTCTGTTAACAAGATCACTTTGCCACGGGGTTATTCGTGCACTTGCATGGCTGTTAAGTATTCTGTAAATGAATCTCGCACATAAAATCCATCAGCCACACCTTGCTAATGGCGCAAATTTTTCAGAAGGTAGTGGTTCACTTCTGTTGAATTCAAAATCAGGCTCGTTATTTTTCTCTAAGAACACATCTCTAAGTAAATTATCAGTCATTTCTGACTTCAGACTGATCGTCGAATAAAATATGAGAAATACTGAACAGAGTTTTTCATAAACTCTAAGAGCTCGTGAAAGACGGGAGTAAAAAATAGCTTTGTCAGTACTAGCAACTCGAGGAGAGAAAGATTTCATCATGTTTGGATATAATCTAAATTCATCGTCGCCGCCTACAAAAGCATGTGACACTACCAAATACGAATCCGGCAGCTTAGTAGGCGGAGGAAACATTTTACCACTTGAAAACAGTTTTCCGATATTACTTTATTCATAAATTCCACTGCCACCTTCTTTCCCGACATCAATGAAAATGAGTTTGTAGTTGCTGTCAACCACAGCAAAAAGGACGGTAGAGAAAAAAAATGTTTGTGGTTGTAATACAATAAGCCTGTCAGTGCAGGGGAAAAAATTAGCACATGCGTTCTTCAGTTATTTTGAGGTAAATCGGATGTGTTTCAGCATTTTTCTCACATAGCTAAAGCTGAATTTCTTCAACGTCTTCTAACATCAGATAAAACAGCAAATCGCGCTCACCCATCCTTTCAGCACAGACGCAGCAGACCTACTGTCTAAACACTGTGCGGCTGTAGGAATCAAAATGTTTGTATAGCTTATGGGACTTAACTGCGGGGTCATGTCCCTAAACTTACAAACTACTTATCAACTAGCTTATCCTAAGAACGGCACAAATATCCATGCCCGAGGGGGGATTCGAACCCCCGACCGCAGTGGCCGTGCAGACCGTGACTGGAGCGCCTCAGTCCCTTCGGCCACCGCGGCCGGCGCCCTGTAGGAATCGCCAGCTATACTGCAGCCGCACTACAGCAGACGCACAACGGCAGCCTCATGCGTTAAATGCGGCACAGGAATCCCACCGTAACACTGATTATGTAGAGGAACATCGAGGCAGAACTGAACATTCTGTTGAGGAGTGAGGCGTGCTGTAAGATAGTGCTTGAAGTAGCGGTGAACAGATCGCCGCTGTGTCTGAGCGGTTAAAATGCACTGGGTTCGAATCCCAGCCACGGCAAAATTTTTAATTCAATCCCTGTCCTCCTATTCAATAATGTTACAAATGTCCAATATTTTACCAGAGAATATATTCCACATTCGTAACATTATTGGATAGGAGGAGAGGCATTCAATTAAAACTTTTGCCGTGGCCGCGATTCGAACCAAGAGCATTTTAACCGCTCAGACACAAGTCTTAATTTACGCTGTTCAGTTTTACTTTTAGGCATGGAAGAAAATATTTAACGATTCATTCACTTTGCGAGCTTACACACGGTTAATCTGGCATTAGGTGATAGTGTAACAAAATGTCAATAGTTCATATAAACGTTTATAATTACACAGCTGCCGGCCGCGGTGGCCGAGTGGCTGAGACGCTTCAGTCACGGTCTGCACGGCCACTACGGTCGGGGGTTTGAATCCCCCCTCGGGCATGGATATTTGTGCCGTTCTTAGTTGTAGGTAGTTCAGAAGTAGTTTGTAAGTTTAGCGACTGATGACCCCGTAGTTAAGTCCCTTAAGCTTAACAAACATTTGAACATTTTGAATTACACAGCTCGAGCCCCCATGTGCTAATGCACAACTCAAACAATTTTGATCACCCACACAAAATGGCATTTATTCCCTTCAGGGCTGCATTAGGTGTGGTTGGGCATGCACACCTGCCGCAATGTCCCCAAAATATGTAACACAATATCAATACTAGCAGGTAGGAGCGTTCACTGAAAGAAGGCTAAAGTTTTACTTTTTATTCTTTACTAGCTTAATGCCCGCTGCTTCGTATGCGTAGGCTGGATGGTCTGCATTGGTTGTTTCTACTTCTAAATATTAATTTTCATAGATTTAGCTTTAAAATTGCTTTCCTAATCAAATATTTTCAAACAACTTCCCACCCCTTATTGCACCATTAATACAGAATTCAAAACACCCAGAAACATTTTTTTTAAATTCTAACAATGGTTCGAAATCCAAATTTTCGCATTTCTAGCATCAAAATAGTCTTAGTATCCCCGTTAAAAGAATTTCCTTTATTTCACCCATTTAATGATAGAATTTCCAAATATATCGAAACACGTGTTTTAAAATTTTCGATCAAAAATATAAATCCGAAGTTTTGTGTCTTGCTTCAAAATTGCTTGAATAACAAGGTATTTTCAAAAAACCGTTCAATCGAAAAATCGCTGATGCTTACAGTATAAGATAAACAACGTCTATAAATTTCAAGTTTCTAACGTCTATATATTCACTTTCCAGTTCTGTCTTTTAGAAACGGATCGAGAAGGCGAAATTTCTTTCGTACTCTTCGGCATCTTTCTTGGTACTTTTCAAACTGTAATATATACCTATTTTTCTTTATTCGTACGCTTGTTGCAGGAAAACAAATGAAAAATGTTCATTACGTTTCACTGTATATAACCTCTTTGCTATTATAGTGTCAAAAGTCTTCGCTGGTCTTCAGTCCGAATTTGATATAAGCCGACGACTTTCAACCACTATATCTATCACCCTCTTATAAATATCGACACACTGTATTTTCTGAAGGTATTTGTGTGGAGTGTTGCCTTGTATGGGAGTAAAACATGGACGATAAGCTGTGCGGACAGGAAGAGGATAGAGGCTTTTGAAATGTGGTGCTACAGAAGAATGCTGAAGATTGCCGGCCGCGGTGGCCGAGGGGACTGAGGCGCTTCAGTCACGGTCTGCACGGCCACTACGGTCGGGGGTTCGAATCCCCCTCGGGCATGGATATTTGTGCCGTCATTAGTATAAGGTAGTTGATAAGTAGTTTGTAAGTTTAGGGACTGATAACCCTGTAGTTAAGTCCCATAAGCTTAACAAACAAATAAACAATGCTGAAAATTAGGTGGGTAGATCGCATAACTAATCAAGAGGTACTGAACAGAATTGGTGAGAAAAGAAATTTTTGGCATACCCTAACTAAAAGAAGGGATCGCTTGGTAGGACACATTCTTAGACATCGAGGAATCGTAAATTTAGCATTGGAGGGAAGTGTGTGGGGTAAAAATCGCAGAGGGAGACCAAGAGACGCGTATAGTAAACAGATTCAAGTGGATGTGGGTTGTCGTTCTTATAAGGAGATGAAAAGGCTTGCTCAGGATTGGGTATTGTGGAGAGCTGCATCAAACCAGTCTCCCGACTGAAGACCATGACATGACATTAGCATCTTGTGAGAGCAATATTAGTTGTCAGTGCATTATAAAGATTCTAGTGAAGTAAAATGTTTTGTTGGCCTATTTTTATTTATAATATTTGTTTATTTGCATCACATGCCAATGACGATTGAATCATTAAAAGCAACTAAACATTAATAAACAAGGTTGTGATGTATGTATATAGTAGGTAAATGGGTTTCAGAATATTGCGCCAAGACCTGAAACACACACTGAAGAAAGGACGCTCTCATGCGCCTTGGCCTCCGACCTGTGATTTCCCACGATTGCTCAACTTTACCTGTGATTCCAAGATGTACTTATAAGGACTGGCGTTGACCTGCCCCCGGATCAAAAATGTTCTACATCTACATGGGATACTCGCAAAAATTTAAATGCCTGTCAGAGGGTTCGTCGAATCACCGTTGTACTATTCACCTTTCATTTCATTCTCGAATAACGCGTGGGAAGAAAGAACACTTGAATCTCTCCGTTCTAGCTCTGATTTCTCGTATTTTATTCTGTTGGTCATTTCTATCTATGTAAGTGGGAGTCTACAATATACTTTCGCATTCGGAGGAGAATGTTGACGATTGTAGTTTCGTAAGTAGCCCACACCGCAGCGATAAACGCCGTTGTTATAATGATTCCCATCCCAGATACTGTATCAGTTCAGTGACGCTGTCTCCCCTGTATCGTGACAATACAAAATGGGCGGCCCTCCTTTGTACTCTTTCGATGGCTTCTGTCAAACCCGCTTGATAAGGATCCCACACTGGGAAGCAATACTCCAAATGAGGACAGAGAAGCATGGCGTATGCAGTCTCTTTAGTAGTTCTAATGCATCTTTTAGTGTTCTACCAATAAAACGCAATCTCTGGTTCGCCTTTGCTAAGATATTATCTACGTGTTCCTTCCAGTTTAAGTCTGATGTAATAGTAATTCCTAGGTATTTAGTGGAGTTTACGGCCTTCTTATTTGATTGATTTATCTTGTAAACAAAGTTTAACACATTCCTATTCGTACACATGTAGACGACTTCACACTTCTCATTATTTAGAGTCAGTTCCCAATTTTTACACGATACTGATATCTTATAGATCGTTCTGCAGTTGGTTTTGATCTTCAGGTAACTTTACTAGACGATAAATAACGGCGTCATCTGCAAACAATCTAAGAGAGCTTTTTGGATTTTCTCACAAATCGTTTATGTAGATATGGAACAGCAGAGGACCAATAACACTACCTTGTTGAACGTCAGATATCACCTCTGTTTTAGTCGATGCCTTACCATCGATTACTATAAACTGTGTCTTCTCTGTCAGGAAATCTCCTATCCACTCGCAAATTTGGGGCGATATACCATAACCACGCAATTTGATTAAAAGCCGTTTGTGACGTACGGTGTGAAAAGCCTTCTGGAAATCAAGAAATACGGAATCAGTTTGAAAAACCTTGTCGATAGCACCCATCACTTCGTGTGAATAAAGAGCTAGTTGTGTTTCACATGAGCGAACTGTTCTATATCCGTGTTAACCTACGGGTCGATAGATCATTATGTTCGAGGGAATTCATAATATTTGAATACGGGATATGTTCCAAAACCCTTCTGCAAATTGATGTCAATGGAGTAGGCCTGTAGTTTAGTGGGTTACTCCTATTGCATTCCTTGAATATTGGTATGACCTATTCAACTTTCCAGTCTTTTGGTACAGATCCTTCTTAGAGCTAGTGGCTGTATATGGCTGTTAAGTAAGGAGCTATCCTATCACATCTGCATAATGAAACAGAAATCTAATGGGTATACAGTCCGCACAAGAAGACTTGTTAAGCGATTTAAGTTGCTTCACCACTCCGAGGATATCTGCGTCTACGTTACTCATTCTGTCCTCTGTTCGTAATTAGAAATCTGGAATACTGGATTCGTCTTCTTTGGTGAATGAGTTTCTAAAAGCTTTGCTTAGTAACTCTGCTTTAGTAGCGCTAACCAATTTCTTGTAAAATTATGGGAGCAAACTGAAGTAAACGTTACGTAAACTGACATAATACTTAAACTAAGTTATTCTAAGAACAACACAGATACTCATGTCCGAGGGAGGACTGTAAATTCCGACGGCGAACGGCCGCGCACACAGCAGCAATTCTCTTCACTGCGAACAGCTATTTCGACCCCCCCCTCCCCCCGGGTAACATTTAGCACCATGTAACTGTTTCCTGTGATAAAACCCATCAGAATTACTTCCATAACTTCACGCCCTTCTCATTTAAGCTCCATTCCCACTCTTTGGCCCTGACATCTGACATGAGCTGTCACTTGATTCTGATGCTGCCTTCAGAGTGTTGGGTATTGGGTGTCCGAGCGTGGTGGCGCAGTGGCAACACAGTGGACTCGTATTTGGGAGGACGGTGGTTCAAATCCACCTCCTGCCATCCAGATTTAGGTTTTCCGTGATTTCGCTAAATCACTCCAGGCAAATTCAGGAATGGTTCCTTTCAAAGGGGACGGTCGATTTCCTTCTCCATCCTTACCCAAACAACCCGAGCGTAAGCTCCGCCTCTAATGACCACGCTGCCGACGGGACGTTAATCTTCCTTCCTATTCCTTTCCATGGTATTGGTTGACCAGAAATGTCTATACAGTGAGATGAAAAGGAGAATCGGACTGACGAGTTTTACGGCTCATTTCAGGTTGTCCTGTAGTATAATAATCTTTTGAAAAGATTTCGGGGACAAATGTAATAAAAATATAAATAATAAGATTTTTTATTAAGTACAACACCCAAAATCGCTTTTTAATTTTTATTTAGTTGACCGGTTAAACTGCCATCTTCTGATATTTCATTTGTTTCTTCATTTGTGATGAGCTGAGGAATGAAATTAAAGATCTGAAGATGGCAGTTTAACTGGATATCTAAATAAAAATTAAAACGCAATCTTGGATGTTGTCGTTAATAAATTGAGTGAAAGGATCGCCCCCAAACATGACAAACTTTTATAAACAATAATAAATTATGGATGAATTATTATTCAAAATAGATTGGCTGGCCAGTACTTACCTTTTTGCTGTACCGCCGATACACACAGAAAAAAGGAAGGAAAATAACGAGCTTTCGGAACTGTGTTCCTTTTTCAGGTGGAGAGAATGGAGAAAAAGAAGAAAAAAGGAATGGGAAAGGAAGGGAAAGGTAATTCTGATACTGTATCTCTGACTTACACAATCCTCTAACACCATCCATGACCTAGGTCGTAAATTTCCTTTCCCTTCATTCCCGATTCCTTTTTTCTTTTTATCCCTTCTCTCCATCTGAAGAAGGAACACAGTTCCGCAGGCTCGTTATTTTCCTCCTTTTCTCTGTGTAACTATCGGCGGTACATCAAAAAGTTAAGTAGTGGCCAGCCAATCTATCTCTTTTGAAAAATAATTTATCATCTCTGTAGCGAATTTTCATATTAATCGAATAAATTACGGATGATACGATAACAACTCTACTATTTTCATAATATCTACGCACTCAACACTTAATATTATTTCTGGTCGTATTTTAACAAACAGCCAAAAATTATTTGATATTTGAGTTTAACTTCGACAAACACAATCTCTTCCGGAACTTCTACCTTTCTAAAATGTTATTGTAATAGCTCTCGCATATTGGCATTATCATTTTCCGTTAAAATACCATCACCTGTCTTGTCGTGGTAGTTAGTCCTCTTTTGCAAGTTTACTTTCTTTGCCTGCAATGATTTACATGAAATCAAGTGACAGTGTCAGATCGCCGTTATTTTTGAAGATATTGTCGCGTTGAAATCGACGCAGGCTTGACTTCGAAGGCAGCGTTCTCAACTGAACACAGCCAGCACCCCAACAGAAGAAAGCCTGCGCACGACGTCACAACATGGCGGCGGTGAGAAGCTTAGTGTCCTCTGAAAGATTGTAAACATTAGCAGTGCACGCTGTTTATAGTGCATTCTTTCGTTCAGGAGTGTATTTATTGCGTAAATTGGTGTTGTGTACGGTGTGATCGCTACGCTGGACGATTTGTATGTGTGAGAAAAACGTCTGATCTCTTTTTTACTGACTAAATGCCGTTTCTCCTGTTCTGTGCCGAAATGTAAATTACCACTGTGGCCCAAAAGTTAATGGGGATGGTTACGTAAATAAAATGAATCGCAATATCCAATGGTAAACAGTTATGACTTAAAAATCTTTCATAAGGTTAAACAAAAACGAAATCTTACTCATTAACTTGAAGGAGCCAAGTCATTCTGGTAATTCTTGATATCCATTTCTTCTTCTCCGTTTTTCTCACACACACAAATCGTCCAGCGTAGCAATCACACCGTACACAACACCAATTTACGTAATAAGTACAATCCTGAACGAAAGAATGTACTATAAACAGCGTGCACTGCTAATGTTTACAATCTTTGAAAGGGCTCTAAGCCTCTCATCGCCGCCATGTTGTGACGTCTTGTGCAGGCTTTCTTCTACAGGGTATCCTGGCACAGCACTTATGCTGTAACCAGGTTTATTGCGAACTGAAACTTGCACGCAACACTGACTGCCTCTCGGTCAGAGTGCCCTGTTAATTATACACAGACGGAATGTACCAGAAATTAGAAGAATAGTTAACATAAGCAACAAGTAGAAATTACAAATGAACATAAGAAACATGTGGAACATTCTGGAAATGTTGATTACAAAGAAATAAATTATTGCCGGAGGACAGGAATTTTTTTTGTTTTTGTTTTACTTTTAGGGCCTCCTTCCTCCCCTTCAGCCCCGCCTTTCGCTCGCCATTTTATGCCTTCTCGGCCTGGCTTCAATGCCGATTCAGTCTTCTCAGTAAGATGAATAAAATGTTAACTCCTCTCAGCACAGAAATTAAAGTAAAAACTCTTCTTTAAACAAAAAAATCATATAAACATAGTTGAAATGAAAGTAATAACGCTATGGAACTCAGTTCTTGTATCGCACTGTGGCTGGCTGCTAAACTAGTATTAGAAGTGCACCTCGCTGATCCCCAAGGCGCCTCGTGTTGGAGTCAGGCACGTCTTCTCGATAGCTTTTAGAGTAAGTTCCACTGTCCTCATCAGTTCTAGCTCTAAGTCGGCGAATATATAAATTAAATTCTCATACCCGGTAATCCCCAACTGCGCGGGGGATCGCTCATAGAACTTCCTAGAAAGTTAGGAAAGTAAAGTTTGTATTTCTTGTGGTCTCGATCGTAGAATGACGTACTTGTAGAAATGTCCAAAAGTCAAGTACGTTCTTGGGGCATGACGACTGTCAATCCTCGAATCCAAGTTACTGCCTTGGTCTTTGTTCTGGGATAGTATGTCTCGTACGGGTATAGTAATATCCGTGGTTCGATATCTTGCGGAGCAACCCGAAGGAAAAAAGCTATCATTTTTTGCGCCAAACTCCACAGTTCTGCGTAAGTGCCGCATGTTAGGCGATGTTATTCATTATCCAATTCATTACACTGAGTACACAAAGGAGTGTCCACTCTATGTATAGCATGTAATTGGGCACGCGTCATGAATTTTCCATTGACGATCTAATACCACAGCGTACGTGTCTCTGTGTCAAGAAACGCATGGTGTACTGCCCGCCATACCACTGTCCACGTTACTGTCCGGTGCCGTCTCTCTATCACGTTGCCTGGTCGTCCTCTTAACAGTAAGCAATATACAGGGTGTTTCACTAAGTGTGTTTGCCTCTGTAACTTAGAAAATAATAGGTGACGGGAAATTTTAATGCGGTAGGTCAACACAAGAAATGTTACACTTTCTGCGGAGCTATGAACATAGTTTATTGTATCATTTTCCAAAGAGTTACAGCACAAAGATATAATTTTTAAATGGAACAATAGTTTTTTCTATCGTGCATTGGAATAGTTGAAACCAGATGCGTTCAAATCAATTTAAACTACATTCCTATCACTGTTAGTTTGGGAGCTACAACCCGTCAAAGTTTCAGGGGCAGATACCACACGCTGTACATAATATACGGCTGTGTGGTGGGTGATGGATGTTATGGCGGTGGGGAGTTGATTTACATGAGATGTTCAAATGTGTGTCCATGTTCCTCAATACATAATGCAACGCGCCGTCAAAAGGAACGTGGACTCATCAGAGAACATAACACTTTGTGAAGACTCCAGCGTGAAATTATGCATGGCCCACTCACAGAATGTCACTCTTGCACGGAAATCGTTCCCATGCAGCTCCTGGGTCAGTGACAGGTGGTACGGGTGAAACCTGTGGCCGTGTACTATATGCCACACAGATGTGAGACTGACACCAGCGACTGCAGCAACGGGTCGTAAGCTGACATGAGGATCGTGGTGTAGTGCAGCTAAAACAAACACCTCAGTCTCCTCACTTCTTCTAGGTCTTCGTCTGTTACTGCGGCGCATTACCAAGCTGCCTGTTTCTCGAAGTCGTTGTTCGGCACGTAAGAACGTAATGGCTGCTGGGGGTCTTCGCCTAGGATATCTCACGGCATACGCCGTGGCTGCTTCAGTGGCATCGTGTCGGCACTCGCCGAGCATCAGTAACATGTCACCGTACTCGTTGTCCGTGTATGCCATCGTCATCCGTTGTCAGTAACTGTCGTATATTGAACCCTGGTTGTTTGTGTGGCTCAAACTGTCGGGTATACGGCGTGTGCGGCCCCTGAAACTTTAAAGGGTTGTAGCTCCCAATCTAACAGTGATAGGAATGTAGTTTAAATTGATTTGGACGCAGCTGGTTTCAACGAATCCAATGCACAATAGAAAAAACTATTGTTCCATTTAAAAATTATATCTTTGTGCTGTAACTCTTTGGAAAATGATACAATAAACTATGTTCATAGCTCCGCAGAAAGAGTAACATTTCTTGTGTTGACCTACCACATTAAAATTTCCCGTCACCTATTATTTTAGAAGTTACAGAGGCAAACACACTTAGTGAAACACCTTGTATATCACGTGCTGTTGTGGTCCCGGTTGTCGGTAGGTCCGCTTTTACATAACTGTATTCGACGAAAAACGTACGAATATGGGCAAGAGACGGTGATATGTGCCGGACCATAACTGGCGATCTGTGGGAAGATGGCGCTAATTCCTCTATCAATCTGCCGGACAGACTTGACTCGTGTCGACGCCACATCTTGACCATCGTACTGACATAAAGAGCCACAGTGCGGTCTCGGACGTGGACAAGGCCGAGGCCCCTCGCTTAATGGGGAGGGTGAGAGTTTCGTATCGGTCTTTGAAAATTAGACCTGCGCTCACGAAGTATCCAAAGGCCGCTAGGAGGCAGCGTGCCATAACCACCGGCATCTGTAGCACTTGCACCAAGTGTGGAATACGCGATGCCGGATGAACGTTCATAAAAGTGACCCGTTGCATCATGTCTAATGTTCTTAACATGTTATCTCGAACACTCGTTCTGATAGACTGCAGGAGCCGTCTATAGTTGAGCGCTGCCGTGCGTCTGACGTCGTTGGTCAATGTAATTCCCAAACATTTCATTGTGTCCATTAATCTCAATGGTGCCACACTGTTATCTGGCAGCCCTCGTCCAATGTTCATAGCCCCAGACTTCGCCATATTAATGCGACTTCCTGTAGCCGAACCATACAGATCAATCCAGCGTAGTGCCGTTCGTATTTCATCACCCGACCGCACCAGGAAGGTAAGGTCTTCAGCATATGTTCTGCAGATGAATGTGTGGCCCCTGAACGCCATTCCTGTTAGCTTGTTCAGAAGGTCACAAAGTAACGGCTCGATAGCTATGGCATAGAGCATCGACGTCAGCGGACACCCTTGCCGCACAGACCTGGAGACTTTGAATGGTCCAACCGCAAGTCCGTTCACGAGCACTGTGGAGGAAGCACCGTGCAGTAGTCGCACTACTACGGTAACGAAGTCCTGTGGAAAGTTCATTTTCGTCAACCCTTTTGTCATGTACGCATGGCCCACTCTGTCAAAAGTGCGATCAAAGTCCACGGACACCAAAACAGCATTGAGACGACAGGTTGTTGCCAATGATATCACGTCGCGGTAGTCACTGAGCGCTGTCTGAATATTGCTGTCACCACTGAGAGACGTTTCATCAAGAGGGATAATTTGGAGGAGGACGCGTTTGATGCGAGCTGCAAGTATCCTTGTGTAGGTCTTGAAATCTGAGTTGAGTAGTGTCAGCGGCCGGTAGTCTTGTATTCCTTTTCCAACTAACGGATTGGGGACTGGAATTATCATGCCCTCCCACAAAGGCAGATGGAAGAGGGGTATGCAAAGACATCAGTTCTCGGTACATATCAGTCCACCGAGGCAGCATTAGAGTTTTGAATGTCCAATAAAATTCTAACGGGAGTCCGTCCTGTCCCGGTTATTTGTTTGCTGTGCCTTTACCCAGAGCTTCTGCCACGTCATCTTCCGTAACCTCTGCCATGAGCAATCCTTCCGCCGTCGCATCAAGGGTACTCGACAGTGTTTGTGGAACTTCATCAAAAGCTGTCTCATTGTGTTCCACTCTGTCGTAGAGGTGTCGGCAATGTTGCAGAAAAGCGGTGGCAATATCTTTTTGCGATGTTAGACTGTTACCATCCGGCAAGTCGGCGACATGTATTAAAGCTCTCCGACTTCGTAGTTTCTCCCTGATGACGTGGGGCATCGATGGTGGTTCTCCCTGTACTCGGTCAAAAACTCTAGCTCGGACGATAGTGCCTTCTAGGGTGCGGCGCATTATAGATATTATCTGAGCCTGTACCAGTTTGACTGCAGATTGCCGATCTGGTGAAGGTGCCTGTGCCGAGAGCTCCCGTAGCGTCGTAAAACAGAAGTCCACGGTGTTCCGTCTCCAGAAGGATTGTTCTCTTCCGTATGCAATCATCGTTCGGCGTATAGCAGGCTTGGCGCAGTCCAACCACCACTGTAGCGTCGTGGGGAACATCAGTAGGCGTTGCTCACGGATGTTCCAGGTGTCTTCTATTATACGCCTGCACTCCGGATCCCGGAGGTGTACGACGTTAGTTTTCCAGGTACCTCGACTCATCCACACCTTCTGGCGTTGGAGTGCGTACGTGCTTATGTATGCGGTATAGTCTGAGAAGGCAACGGGCCTGCATCAAGAACAGCATTTTTGAGACCACGTATAACAAACTCGATCAATATGTCTTGCTGAATGACTTGTATAGTATGTGTATGCGGTCCGGTTGCCATGGACGCGTTCCCAAGTATCGATCATATTCATATCTCTCACCAGCAGTCGTAACTCTTGACACGAGATGTAATGAGGGTACTGAACTTTCGTGGCAAGCACACAGTTGAAATGACCCCCAAGTAAAAAATGATGATATCGACCCAAGAAAAGAGGAGCAATCTCCTCTGCATAAAATCTGGCACGGTCCCGCCGTCGGTCTGTACCTGACGGAGCATATACAGGGTGTTTCACTAAGCGTGTTTGACTCTGTAACTTATAAAATAATAGGTGAGGGGAAATTTTAATGCGGTAGGTCAACACAAGAAATGTTACACTTTCTGCGGAGCTATGAACATAGTTTATTGTATCATTTTCCAAAGAGTTACAGCACAAAGATATAATTTTTTAAATGGAACAATAGTTTTTTCTATCGTGTATTGGAATAGTTGAAACCAGATGCGTTCAAATCAATTTAAACTACATTCCTATCACTGTTAGTTTGGGAGCTACAACCCTTCAAAGTTTCAGGGGCAGATACCACACGCTGTACATAATACGTGGCTGTGTGGTGGGTGATGGATGTTATGGCGGTGGGAAGTTGATTTACATGAGATGTTCAAATGTGTGTCGCTCCGTCACACCGGCGATGTTACATCTCGTTCGCAGATCCTTTCGACGGCGCATTGCATTATGCATTGAGGAACATGGACACACATTTGAACATCTCATGTAAATCAACTTCCCACCGCCATAACATCCATCACCCACGACACAGTCATGTATTATGTACAGCTTGTGGTATCTGCCCCTGAAACTTTGAAGGGTTGTAGCTCTCAAACTAACAGTGATAGGAATGTAGTTTAAACTGGTTTGGACGCAGCTGGTTTCAACGATTCCAACGCACGATAGAAAAAACTATTGTTCCATTTAAAAAATTATATCTTTGTGCTGTAACTCTTTGGAAAATGATACAATAAACTATGTTCATAGCTCCGCATTTCTTGTGTTGACCTACCGCATTAAAATTTCCCGTCACGTATTATTTTATAAGTTACAGAGGCAAACCCACTTAGTGAAACACCGTATATGTTGATAATGCGGAGCCCAAGTACGGCAGATACACCACGTCTTCAGCATCGATACCGTCACGTAAAAGTATCGCCGTGCCGCTGGCGCCGTCATGCGTAAAGCTGTAGTTTGACGTGTGCTCTAATTGTATTGATGTTGATGGATGCTATTCGATATGCCTGCTGCTTCACTGCACGGTGGAAAGCGTTCATGACGTTTGAGTTTGTTGGTGTGGAGTTGAACATCTGTTGAGCCTTCCGCATCTCCTGATTGACTAGTGTTTGGGTGGGGTCGCAGCCACTGCCGCGTCCGTGTCATCGTCCATTGAGTCATCATCATGATCCTCGGACCAGATGATATGAGGCAAATCTCGCTGAGTTATCCCTGCGTGGCTTTGCAATGGCGGTGGGTCTGTATCAGGGTTGGGCGGCGGACCCACTTGTTGGTCTCCGATGAGCGACGTCGGATATTTCTCGTGTACTGGCCGGGGCGCGTCATTCTGTTGTGCGGTGAGAAGGGACTCCACATGTGTGCTTTAAATTACATTATCTTCACTTTGTGTTGCGGCGTCTCCCGTGGAACAGGTGTCCGACGGCGATAGACGGCGTTTCTTGTGCCGCTTCGGCGATCGTTGTTTGCGTGTGTTTACCTCCGTATCAGAGTGCGGCAGCGACTCCCAGCGTTCAGGAGCGCTACCATGTCAATGTCCATTCGTGCTACCGGCTCCTCTTCAGCCGTCGATGTCGACGGAGAAGTTTGTGCTCTGATTGTTCGGCAGCACATCTGTGTCGGTGGCCACCAAAGCTGGCGGTTCTGGATTTGGTATCTGTTCTTGTGGAATGGGTGGGTCAATATTCGGCGTAGCGGCTCTCCGGATCACGTTTACGTATGGCAGTGGGAGTGACGTCGGCGCGGGCGTTAGCACAGCTTCCCCTGTTGGTACTTGTGCGATCCTCTGCTGCATGCATTCAGAGCGAACGTGACCTTCTTTACCACATCCTGAGCATGTCTTCGGCTGGCCGTCGTATAGGACTAAGGCCCTGCAACCTCCTATGAACAGGTAGGATGGGACATGTTTGGTAAGTTCGATCCTGATTTGCCGCACCCCGTTGAGAACTGGGTACGTCGTAAAAGTGGACCACTTTTCCGCAACGTGACTGAGCACCGTACCATAAGGTTGGAGCGCTTCAATCAAGAGTTCAGATGGCACTTCGAATGGGAGTTCAAAAATGCGTATTTTACTTAGTCCGAGTCCTGCATGATCAATAACCACATCGCTGACATGAACGTCTGCGTGCTTGAATTTGAGTCCATGCTTATTAGCTCGAATTATTCTCTCACATACTTCTTCGCTGATCATTTTCAAGTAGACAACATTCCACAAGATGGAGAGGTGTATTGCTAAGAGATCTTGTGGGTCGATTTTAACCTCTTCTCGTATAAAGCGTTCGATTTCGTGAGCTTTAGGTCGGGCATATTCGTTCGAAAAGCTGATCTTTGTTGTCGCGCCATGAGTGAGCCATTCTATAATAAGAAATACTACACCCGCGAGAGCGGCCGAACACGTAAACAAGCGCGCGCGCGAGTAGCTCTGCGGTGGGACGTAAACACGTCCGCTTCGCTGTCTGACGCAGACTGTGATTGACCTGGCGACCTTGAAAGGAGTACGCAAAATAGTTTTCACTTACGTTTTGCCTGTCATACAGCCTTGAGCATGTTTTGTTACAAAAATCTAAGCTATAATTCGGTAGAAAACAAATTTATGTAATATTTTGTACCATTTCACTAATCGATATAACATACTGTACTTATTTCCATATCTTTGCTGTAAATCAAAGACTTTGTTTTATCTTTGGAGTGTGTCTTGCACTCGCAGTTGTTGCGTTTAAAGAGTCGGGGAGTGACCGCGAAGGAGAGTCGATGTCTGATTATGGTAGAGTTGAGTCTATGAGTAGTAGTCGTGAAACTGTCGGGTTTAGTCTGTCTCTGTGTGTTAAACTCGAAGAGTAAAAAAATTCAGATAGCTTTGAAGAGTAGCAGCCAAGTCTGCAGAGTGTAATTGTGTATGGTAATTAATTTGTATCAAATAAGGTAAACTTGTACTTTTCTACTGTTATGTCTGGTAGCCTGTTTTTGAACTATTGTAGTTGGTGTTTGGTTTTTTTGCTAATGAATACTGTGTAGTGCAGCTCGCATTTATGATTTAACCCTGAGTCATTTTCCAGTTCCTCGTTCCTTTCACCAATTTGAATTTCTATCCGTTCTGATCATTGTTTCTTATGATAGTGTTGCATAATTATTGTGTTTGTAAATTTATGTGCTAATTAGAACAGTTCAGTGTAGGGATTTTGTCATGATAAATTGGCCTATTAATGAGAGCAGGAAGTAGTTTGTTCATAAATCCAGTGAAGTTCATAGTTAGAGATTTTCTCAGTCTTAATGGAAGTTCAGATTATTAAGTCAGTTAATGTTAGTAAGGGGTGCGCCTCGGTTGCACAGTGGTAGAGTGCCAGACTACATCTCCAAATGTCGTGGGTTCGATCCCCGCCAAGTCCTAGGATTTTTATCTGTCACTTTCCACTTCTTTCCCCTCTGGCAGTGTTGCTAATGTGGAAAATATCGAGTAGCATCGTGGTTCGGAACCCACGTTAAACTGTAGGTCCTCCTATAACTGGCTGGGTAAGTCAGTTCGAAGCTAGTAAAGCACTGTGGTGTACAAACCAATCTTCGGATTGTTGACTGCTCTCCCTTAATGTTAGTAACAGGTAAAGTGATTTGTCTGATCAGAAGAGAAATAGATTACGTAAAGAGATAAGAAATACTTGCTGTGTGTGATACTTGAAATCTTTACCAGATTTGTAGAACATTTTTATTACGTTGAATCAGTATGGTAACTGTTCTTCAGATAGGCACATTACCAAGCGCAGTGATTTTGGTATCCAATTAATTTCAAATAACTTTGCTTGACATCCTGTTTATTCTAGTGACAAAATTATCATAGTAGTAGCACGCTCTATCTGTTGGCTTTCGCAGTCGAATTGTGCACGTATAGTATGGCTACTGGTATATGGTTTACGCTAACAAATCCGAACATTACATTTGCTACATTGTTTCCCACACACGAGATTAATGTGTAGACCAATTACGAGTTTAATTACTGTTAATTTATTTACTACAGTACAGTTTAAAGTGTTATCCATTGCGCATGAAACATACCACATACACGTAAGATCATTGCAATCCATGTCAGTTGCAATTTATTCTAACAGGGCAAAGGTAGGTACTAAGTCTCATTGCTTAGTCAAATTATTTTGTATCCAAAACCAA
Source organism: Locusta migratoria (assembly GCA_026315105.1). Taxonomy (NCBI): domain Eukaryota; kingdom Metazoa; phylum Arthropoda; class Insecta; order Orthoptera; family Acrididae; genus Locusta; species Locusta migratoria. The sequence continues at coordinate 196,926,369 of CM048751.1, forward strand.
AACAGAACATTTATTTGTGTATTTTAGCGGGGACGGTCTCTTAACACAAACAGTGACACGCTCGCCCCAGACACTTAATACCTTTAGCATCCTTTCAAACAAACAACACACACACACACACACACACACACACACACACACACACACACACTAATTTTAACCTTCAGCACCGCAGTCGTAGACGCTATCCCCTGCGCCAGGCCGGCTGCTGGTCTACGTGCGGTCTCGCGGGACTATCTCTGAAATTGTGCGACTCATGGAAATAACAGACAAAAGTTGTACACAATTATCTCCTTTAAAAATACGTTTATTCAATTATCGTTTCAGATGAACGGCTAAGCCGTTATTTTAATTTAAATTTCGACCTTCAAAAAGCGATTACTACCGTTACCTGAAGTGGGGCAATAGCGCAAGGAGGTAAACGGACGGTGCAGAATCTCAAACAGGTGAGGGGAACGATGACAGAGATATTTCATAGGCGGCGGTGTTATAGGCGGGCATCCGACAAGCAGCTAATAAGCCGGTCGCTGCGTAATTACAAAGTCCAGTTTACACGGCCGCTGCATCTGCGCAGTCAGTCCAGCTGAGCATGTGGCCGAGCCACACACAACCTGGTAGCATGCTAAGCAGGCGCAGCAACGTGACAGGACTAAGACGATAAAAAAGAACAACACTCTTATGCACCTTAAAACCAGTCTGGCAGCTCCTACCGGTGCAATATTTTTGGAGTCTGCTTCCTTTTCTCTTTACGGTGGAAAATTTTTCGATGCATTTCTCTGCGTGTTCTGTTTACTTTCGAGTAAATCCATGAGGACGATCGCCGTAAGTGTAAGAATCACATACAATGTACACTTCACGAGATATGACGTCATAAACAATGAGATGCGCGAAAAACTGCTGCATTTTGCGACAATGCTGCTCATTTTCTCCTAAACCATTGGACCGATTGCAACCAAATTTGGTACACACATTCCTCACCGTGAGGTAACAATTGTTGAATGGTTAAGAATCACATACGGCACATTGTTCAAAAGATATTACGTCATAACGAACAGAAATCTCAAAAAATGCCATATAATGTGGCAAGACTTTCGAAATACACTGTGTGAGAATGACAGTACTTAGCGACTTGTAACAAACTTTAAACATAACTTCAAACCTTTATTAAACTTTTTTTCACTGGCAACCATAGTAAAATGATGAAATGAAATAAAGTTTCTCGCTTACTACTTTTCCGCTGTTTATGGAGTAAAACTACGGCTCGCGGTATGACGTTACAATTTATCATTTGAACACTACAAATTGTAGCGACAGGAAATTTTACAGACAGTATACAAATATATAATTGAATGTAACTTCTAAATTGTATCACAGTACGACACGTAGTTCATGAGATATGAGTAGATAAACAGTAACGTTCCTCTGTTCATGGACTAAAACTATGGCATTCGGTATGACGTTACACTTTATAATTTCTACACTACAAATTGTAGCCGTAGGAGATTTTACAGACAGTATACACGCATATAGTTGAGGGTCCCTTCTAAAATGTATCACAGTACGACACTTAGTTCATGAAATATGATCACATAAACAGTAAGGTTCATGGAAAACTGCACCATTCAGCACAATGTTTTAATCTATTACTTCTTTACTACTAATTGTAGTCTTCAGCTAGTCTAATATATAAAGCAGAGTGTCCGTATGTTTGTACGTGTTGCATATAAATCTACAGTTTTGTTCCAATCTTTATGAAATTTTGTACACGTAAGCTTCAATCCATGATGACGGTCGCCGTAAATGTAAGAATCACATACGATATATAGGTCACGAGATATGATGTCATAAACAATGAGATGCACGAAAAATTGCTGCATTTAGCGGCAATGCTACTCATTTTCTCCTAAAAGCACCGGACCTAATTCAAACAAATTTGGTACACTCATTCCTTACCGTGCGGTAACAACTGCTGCAGGGTACGAATGTCATAGGACACACCGTTCAGAAGATATGGCGTCATAAACAATAGAAACTGTACAAAATTGCCACATAATGCGGCGAGACTTTAAAAATACGCTATATGAGAATGAGAGTACTTAGCGACTTGCAAAAAACTTTAAATATAATTTCAAACCTTTATTAAACTTTTTCTCGTAGACAACCATAGCAAAATGATGAAAGGAAAAAAGTTTCTCGCTTACTACTTTTCAGCTGTTTATTTCGGTATGACGTTAGAATTTATAATTTCTAAACTACAAATTGTAGCTGCAGTAAATTTTACAGACAGTATACACGCATATAGTTGAATGCACCTTCTAAATTGTATCACAGTACGACACGTAGTTCATGAGATATGAGCACATAAACAGTAATGTTAATGGAAAACCGACCTTCCCGTACCAAGTTTCTTTACTGCCGGCCGCGGTGGCCGAGGAGACTGAGGCGCTTCAGTCACGGTCTGCACGGCCACTACGGTCGGGGGTTCGAATCCACCCTCGGGCATGGATATTTGTGCCGTCCTAGTTCGTAAGTAGTTCATAAGTAGTTTGTAAGTTTAGAGACTGATGACCCCGTAGTTAAGTCCCTTAAGATTTACAAACGTTTGAACATTTGAACTTCTTTACTACAAACTGTATTCCCAAGAGATTTTAGAGACGTACAGCCCTTATACAAATGAATATATACCTGAAAAACGGCAGGAATGAATAAATAAATATCCGGGCAAGGCCGGGATTTCAGCTAGTAAATTATATTTAATACGGGAATCCAAAATTAACGTCTATTAATATTAAAATTAGTGGTAGGGCAAAGCAGAACCGCGGTTAGTAGCACAGAGTGCAAATAATATCGATAACTTTTGTTTCAGGTGCTTATACAAAAGCAATTTACAAGCACCGTTAACAGGTTTCTCCTGTTATTATTCTTATCGATCGCAAGTGCGTGCTAGTTGTTCTAATCGATCAATGTTTCGAAGTTAGAACGCGAAATATAATAAATTTCAATAGTCGTAGAACATATATCGAGCCATAAAGCTGATAATGCATGTTGATAAACTCCGTGGATAGCTCGCAAATTAAATCATAAGTAAAATTCAACACAATCTATGGAATTATCATAGACTGGGACCAAAGAGCCTAAATTTCATAGAGTGGCGATAGGTCCTCCATGACTGAGGCAAAGTGAACTGGCGCCCGCCATTTTACTTTGGAGTATCGCCACACCCAGTAGAAAATTTTACCTATTTACAGTTCCACGTTTTAAATAAAGATTGAATAATTAATACAGATGTGCATCAAGTTCCGTCAGACATTTCCGAAGCTGCGAACTGACGAGCCTGGTAGTACATTTCGTAAAAATGCGGTAATAAAATCTCAGGAACCTGTCAGTAATGCAGTTCAAAAATATAAAACTGTTTCTAGAGCTTATGGGACTAAACTACGGGTTCATCAGTCCCTAAACTTACAAACTATTTATGAACTAGCTAATACTAAGGACGGCACAAATATCCATGCCCGAGGGGGGATTCGAAGCCCCGACCGTAGTGGCCATGCAGACTGTGACTGACGCGCCGCAGTCCCCTTGGCTAATACAGTTCCAGTTCGAAGTATAACACGTGAGGCTTGTAATAACAACTAAAGTGTCACTGTGAAAATATTTGTGTTGATTATAATGGAAGTACATGGTCCAAACGAGCTGCGAAACATAGAGTGAACAATAATTGTTAGGAGGAACAGTCATGATCATGGACTTTCATTGGTTGATAATATGTTGTAACAAATGATAAAGGTCTAGTATACATTTTTCTGGTGTTTACCAAAAATAGTAAGTCCAAAAAATTATAAAATTGCTGCCAAAGTGTTTGGTTGTGAACTTTGGTGGACGAAATTTGAGTAGAAAGACGAAAGCGACAACCAAATACTGCAGTTAGAAATCTGTGTAGGTCATCTGCCACTAAAACAATCCACGTCGAAGTAAGGTGTCGTTAATAACTTTCCCTGTTGACATGCTGAAGCAAGTACGTTTGGAACGTGAAATTTGAATACAACGACAAGAGAATATTGCAATAAAAACGCGCCTGGGTCAGCTGTCACAAAAACATTCCACACCAAAATAACGTAGCATTAATAACTTTCGTTGTTGCCACGCTGAAATAAGTACATATTTGTTCCAAAGAACACAGAAATATACAAGTGAAAAAATTCTGGCTTTCACTACTGCTTTCACAGTTTGCAACGGTTGCATGTCAACCATGCTTGATCAAGTATTGTCGACAATAAGTGAAAATATTTTTAATGAACGTGTAAACACTCAAAAGAGTTGTTTCATTAACCACAGGAGCGACAGAAAATTCAAATGTTCAAATGTTTGTAGAACTTATGGGACTTAACTACGGGGTCATCAGTCCCTGAGCTTACAAACTACTTATGAAGTAGTTAAGACTAAGGACAGCACAAATATCCATGCTCGAGGGGGGATTCGAACCCCCGGCCGTAGTGGCCGTGCGGACCGTCACTGGAGCGCCTCAGTCCCCTCGGTCACCGCGGCCGGCAAGCGACAGAAGAAGAAATATCTCAAGAACACACCGACACTTGATAGAAAACTGATATTTTTTATGGTGTGTATTTCAAAGGAATTGCAGGATACATCAGCTTCACTCTTGGGGCAGCTAAGTACCATTAGTCAGCAATTTTAATTGAGTATAGTAGTGATGGGAACAATCGAATGAAAACAATCGATTCATTCGGTTGTTGGAAAAAAATCGATCATTCGGTTGTAGTTTCTCGTATCGGTTGAATTATTCATTCGTTCTTCTGAGTGAAAACAGTCGGTGGGACCAACCGAATGAAACAACCGATTCAGTCGGTTGGACTATTCATTCGTTCTTCTGAGTGAAACCAGTCGGTGGGACCAACCGAATGAAACAACCGATTCAGTCGGTTGGACTATTCATTCGTTCTTTTGAGTTAAACCAGTCGGTGGTATCAACCGAATGAAAAAATCGACGCAGTCGGTTGGACCACTCATTCCTTTTCTTTTGAGTTAAATCAGTCGATGGGGCCAACCGAAAGAAAAAACTGACACAGTACGTTGGCATTTTCATTAGTTCTTTTGAGTGAAACCAGTCAGTGGGAGCAACCGAATGAAAGAGTCAGTCGATCATAGTTTTACTTTTTTTTTCGAATGAAAGTAGTCTGTGGGAACAACCGAATGAAAACATGCGACACTTTTGCAGTCTTGTACATTGACTGAATTATCATTCTTTCTTTTAAAGTGAAAAGAGGCAGTACGTTTTTCGCGGGGAGCGGGGACTCGAGAGGGGGTGCTGCCTCGCTTGCGTTTTCACTGCTGACAGCGCCAGCAGGCGCGCGCCAAACTCCACACAACAGTGTCTGGCGGCGTCGCAGGGCGTGCCATCGCCGATTGTTGTCGGTTACGTACTGTCTCAATAAAGAAGCGTCGAAACTACAGGGTGTTCCAAAATGATCGCTACAAGTTTAATCTCGCATACTGTATCTCCGAAGTGGGAACAGGTAGAAACGTGCGGTTTGCGGCTTATTGTTCATACATATCTAAGGTACTAGTAGGACAGAGTTAAGTATTTTAACTTTGAGCATATTTTCTAGATCCAAATTCGAAGATCACTAAAACATTAGATATTGTAAAAAAAAGTTTATTAAAGTATTTTGTATAAAAATGTTTCTTATAAAAATATTTTTGTTAATTCCATCTAATTTGAAGGAGTACGAGAAGACATACAACATTTATCAGTGCTGTAAATTTCCTTCAGCGCGTCTGTATTCGTCAACGGTGTATGAAAACATTCATCTCAAGTTTCATAATTATTCACTCTTGTCACAGATATTTCTGTGGTTATCGGTGAAACGTTGTGGAGGTTTATTCCATCCCTGCGCCATGTACCATACAAAATCTTAGATGCCACTTGTTTTGAAAGTCAAGTGTGCTAAATTTCATCAGGATCGGAATAAACTCTATATTGGCGTCGAATTCTGGAATACCTACTCTCATGCATCGAACTAAAGTAGATGTAGACGGTGACCATTGTCTTTCTTTGAAGGTGAAGAGTGAAATATATAATTAAAATTCGAATACAAACGGAATTTGTTGAAGTTAGTAGGTAAAGTACCCTCTGCCATGCACCTACGAAATTTATTGTACACAGTTACCTTCGCCTTGTTTTAAAGGTCTAGTGTGCAAAATTTCATCAAGATCGCAGCCAAATTGTGGTTTTTGTTGAAGTTAGTATGTAAAGCACCCTCCGCCATGCACCGAATTAAATTTGATGCAGGGAGTGACGTTTCTCTTGCTTTGAAGGTCAAGTGTGCAAAATTTCATCAAGATTGGAACAAAACTGCAGATTTGCATGCAATAGAAACAGACATACGGACACACTGCTATATTCTTAAAATTTGCCTTTAAGAATGTTTCATGCTGAATCACGGTTCATTTATACTCGAAAAGGCTGAAGGAGTATGCAAATAAAGTCACACAAAGTCGATGAATTAATAAAAACATCCATATAACTGCAGAAACCGACAAAGACTTTTTCCAGTCGGTTGTATCGCATCAAGTGAAACCACTCAATGCCGAGAACATTCATATAAAGGACAGAGACTTGTTTCATTCGGTGCTCCCGCATCGACTGAAACCACTCAAACCCACTGAATGAGTGAAAACATTCATATAGCGGCTGCAACCGACAGAGACTGGTTTCATTCGATTGTTTCGCATCGACTGAAACCACTCAAACCCCAACAGTGAGTGAAAACATTCAAACAGCCACAGATACTATTTTCATTCGGTTGTTTCATTCGACTGAAAAAAACCGACTGTACGAAAAAACAACCGATTGACCAATCGGTTGTTAAAAACAGTCGGTTGTCCCATCACTAGAGTGTAGACAGACTGAGATCAAACAAGGCAAAACATTTGGTGTTCTTGCATGAATTACTTGTCGTTTTATCACTTCGATTTGCGCATTTAAATGCTTGAACATTTACGCATGTTCAGCAGGAAAAATTGTACAGACAGTATTCCCCACATACAATATACACTAAATACAGCACTTCAAGCTCAACAGCAGCATACGATAGACAGACTCCTCTCAAGTGTGTTGACCACCAAAAACATGGCTGCCGAGTTTACACGGGTTGCCGCAAAGAGCTCTGTAGCTCGTGGGTTAGACACTCTATGAAATTTAAGCTCGTTGCTACTGACCATCGAAACTATGCCGGACAAGTTTACATAGGTTGCCGCAAAGAGCGCTGTAATTAGTGTTTAGCAACTCAATCAAATTTAAGCCTGTTGGCTGGGACAAAAAAATTTTATCCAATGGATTTACGACCCAACATCACTTACATCATCTCATATAAACAGATAATTGCATATACTTTCATATTTAAAGTGAACTCACGTGTGTAAACATTTAATCGGAATTTTATCTTTGGACTGTAAACTATAGGTCTGAAAATCGCCGGTTTCGCTCGCTCGTATTCGGTCGAGTGCGCAACGCTCGGCGGTGGCGCGGCGAGTGTGTACGCTCGCAGCGAGCGTGTTGACACTCGAACGAGGCTGCGTGGGGCGGGGTGGGCAGAGGCCGCACGGCGTAGTGCTGCCGCTGTACTCACAAGGAAACCTGCCCAAGTGTCACTCTCCGATTTTTACGAAATTTGCATATGTTATAATACATGAAAAACTATGGGACACGTAATTTTTTTAGCGGCGGAAAAACATATTTAATGGGTGAAACGGTACCTCCAAAATTGGGGCACAAATAGAAAAAATGGCAATACTTAGAGATTAGTGAAGCGATTTTAATGATTTTCGGTATGAAAGTATCTTTTGATAAAAAACAAATTTCATAGATTCAACTTAGATTAAATCAAAACAATTTTTTGAGCACAACAAATTGGTCACTTTAGGGGTAGCTGCCCCCCTAATTGTCATTTCCCCTGCAATGTACGTAGGCCGATCTCTTATCCCGCCATTCCGAAAACATGCACTTCATTCTTTTGGCTCGTGCACTGTGGTGACATTCTTCAGATGGCCCTAAATAAATATAAAACAGATATCACTGAAACACAAGGAGCACCATAAATTCGTGCAGCTTGTAAACTAAACAATTGTAATAAGAGGATTTAAAACACATACAGGATATATGAGCATATGACCCTGACGACGGAAGAAAGGGCGGATCCTATATATTGTACAGAAGCTTGCATGGGTTCTTTATTATGTAGATAAGAAAGACAACAGTGGCAGTGGGGTTATATGAATGTTGCAATTGGAAAAATTCCCGTTAAAGACTAACTTGAAAAAGGTAAAGGCGCAGCAACCACGCACAGTGCCAAAATGCTACGGGGATATGTGTTAACGGGTGCAACAGAAAGAGAGATTCACAAACCTAACCTAACGGGTGTACATCAATATAGGAGTATTTAATATCAGTATAAAAGGCGCACAAAGTATTCCAGGACTTGAGAGTGATGAGAGGGCATTAAATACAATCATTTCCTCGTTAACACGGCAAGGTACACCTACCACTAAACAGGCACTAACAGTCCACAAAATGGGAACAAGAAAGGAAGAAAGATCATAGATAACTCATTTAGCAAATGATCTTGGCACAGAAACTTTATATTAACCATGTATAATAACTTGTATGGTAAAGTACAAAATGCGAAACTGAATGGCTAGTTCAAGTGGATCGAGTGAACAGCTTTCGAAACACCCGGGAAAGGAAACAATTCCAAATTTCGCAGTCGGGATTTATTCTCAGGCGTCTAGTTCGCTCTCAACACTCGCCTTGGACTCGAGTGGCGCAGCGGTGGGCGACCGAGTGGCGAGCGTGCAGTGTGGACGGTCGGGCCGGTCGAGCGTGGCCCGCTCGAACGAGCGCGGAGGAAGTCGAACGCAGCCACACGCCTTGCCACAAGCTGCAGTACCGACATCTGCCGGACTGTCATAGAACTACGTGTATCTCGCGATTCGAGCGAGCAACCGAGCGACGTGCAGACCTCTACTGTGAGCCTAACATGATATGCGATAGGAAGATTTGTTTTAATGACGGTTTCCAACCGAATGTTTATAACATTGAATGACCACTCGAGTGAGTCCATTTAAATGCAGTTAGTGCAAATATTAAAGATTACGTGTGATACAAAATGAGTTATAATTCAATTAGACTATCTAGCAGCTGGGCAACGAACTATATTGCCTCTGACTTTCAGTACTGTACATAGCGATGGACGCGAACTTTGAAACCCAATACTCGTGAATTACTTCCGCTCAAACTTTTATGAAAATATGTATGCAAGTTTATGAAAAAAAACGGACAGGATATGGAAATCAACCTCTCGTCACGTTCCCACTAGTGTTAACACCAAATGAAAACTTTAAATAGCCGGGTACGAACGCCCATTAAAACACTGGTATGTGTCATAAATCTTCGACGTTGCATCCATCAAACACTGAACACGAACACAAAAAATGTTCAAATGTTTGTAAATCTATCGGACCAAACTGCGTGGTCATCAGTCCGTAGCTTATAAACTACTTAAACTACTGTAAACTAACCTAAGGACAACACACACAACCTTGCCCCAGGGAGGACTCGAACCTCCACGGCGAGCAACCGCGCGCTCCGCAGCGAGACGCTTTAGACCGCTCGGCTACTCCACCGCGGCTAGATTGGGTCAACCGGACAAATTGGTTATAGCTGAACATTGTCTTCATTCTGGACACGAAATGAAATATGAAGAGACGAAGATCCTCTCTTCCGCGTCCACCTAATGGGATTCCTCAACCAAAGAAGCCGTCGGAATACGCATCGCCGAAGACTTAATTAATAGAGACACTGGGTTCCAACCCAGTAAGGCATGGTAACCGGCCTTGGTGGCACTGAGACATCGTCAGCCGCAGGAAACCGAGTCACCTATTGACGCAGACCGGTAATCGTAGCCAGGACGTCGAAACACGCGCACTCGTATCTCTGGTGGCGCGCATACCAGGGGCCCACCGCCAGCGGCTGCTTCTACCCCCGCCGCGTCTGTGCAGTCCACCAGCGTCCCGTTCAGCGGTGCTCCGGTAGGGGGCTCTCCATGTTTACGCTGCGACGCATTGGTCTACGATGACATCACACGAGCGCCGGCGTCTGCGCATTGGCAACAAGCCATTGGCAAGCAGAGAGCAACAACGTTCACTTCTCCTTTTCTCGCACCGACAGCCACCAGACGTTTAGTCTGTCTCCTTCCCCTTCCCTCCCCTTGATCCTTTATCCCTATCATGGCGCAGCAACACATTACCCTTCTTTACGCCAACATACGCTCCCTTCCCACCAACAAACTCCTTCTCATGAACACCCTCTCCCATCATCGCGTGGATGCCCACCACCATGTTACCACCAACACCTACCTCCTGCACTGTCACGACTCCCCTCAGCCCCCTGCCCGGGGCGGAGTGGCTTTTAGCCAGCCGCATCTCCCCTTAATATCCCTTATGAACATCTTATCTATACCTTGTTCCTTCATTCCCTCACCATCACCTGTGTCACCATATATAACCGCTCCCATACACCTCTTCCCTATGACGTCCTGATCCATATTGACTGCTCAACCTATGTGATCTCCCCCGACCTCAATATCCATTCCCGCACTCCCGTCAAACTCTGCTGGTGGTATCAGTTCGTTCCCACCATCAGTGGCGATGTCATCCGCCTCCCCCACCATACTCGCCCTTGCAGCATCACCAGCCCTGACATTGTCATTGTTTCACCTAACCTTCTGGGAGCACGTCACCACTGAAGTCCTTGACCCTATTGGCAGTGACCATGACCCTGTTCTCCTTACCTTTACCCCGAATGTCCATCACTCCCACAATCCTCACCTGTCCCCACTTCCTCATCTCGTCCATGACGATTCACGAGCAGCCTGGGATGCCTTCCACCTTTCCCTCATCCATGTCGAAAGCCACCCCCTTCCCCTGCACTTGCCTGCTGACATAGATCACGCAGCCTCCTTCCTCCAACAGACCTTTTCTGACGCTGTCCAATCCCAAGCTTCCTCACCGTCCCTCCCTTCCCCCACAGGCAGTACCACACTTCCAGGAATGCCGCCACCTGTACCGTTCCTTTCTCCCTACCCGTGTCTGGGATACACTTCTACGCCACCAACAACTACAGCAACAAGTGCGCAGAGTTTGACTACTAAAAAAAAGCCGAGACTGGCGACAGAAAGTAACATGGCTCAATTCACACTTCCCTGTTGACTACTCCTGGTATTGGAAAGCCTTACACCACCTTACTGGCACCTAACCCACCCCCGATTATCCCATCCTGCACCGTGACCAACCCCTACCTGATGATGCCAGTAAGGCTGACCACTTTGCCTCCTTCTCCCCAACATATTCACCATCCCTGACAATCCCAACTTCGATTATTCTCTTTTCTCAGACGTTCATGAGAAAATAGACGTCTCGCTCCCACCCCTAGCTCCCGGCTTTCAATACCTGGGCCACATTCCCCCCTCAGACATAAACACACCCATCACCACAAATTATGTACAGCTGACACTCCACACAAAACGCAACACTTCTCCCAGCCATGACCGTATCAACTATCGCCCCCTCCGTGAATGCCCCCTTCCCTTCCTGACCACCCTAGCAACACTCTACACTACCGCCCTTTACAACGGTTACTACCCCCGCCTGTGGAAAATTTCCCATGTCCTCATGTTCCTTAAACCTAACAAACCCCCTTCCGATGCCTCCTCCTATCGCCCAATTTGTTTCACCTCAGTATTCAGCAAGGTCTTCGAATCTGTCCTATCCTGTTGCATCCATCATCACCTTCTTCCTGACACCCAATGTGGTTTTCGTCCTTCCTTCTCCATTGACGACCAACTCCTTCGCCTTACCCAACTCCTCTATCTCCAACTCAATTCCCATTGTGCTGCCATCTTTGTCTCCCTATACCTCGAATGAGCTGATGATCAGGTCTGGCATCCTGGCCTGCTCTTCAACAAACCTATGCTCTTACCATAAACCTTGTCCAGGTCATTGCCTCCTTCCTCTCCAACGCCCTACCTATGTTACCGCCCCTAACACCGATTCCCGTCTTTTCTATCCCATGGCTGGTGTGCCCCAAGGTTCTGTCCTTTCTCCCCTCCTTCATATCCTGTATATCGCAGACATGCCTAAGCCTGCTCCCCCCATTCACTTCTTCCAATACGCTGATGACACCGCTCATGTCTATAAATCTTACCAAAACCCAGGCCATCATTGTAGGTCACACCACCGTAGCTTATAAACTACTTAAACCAAAGGACAATACACACACCCATGCCCCAGGGAGGACTCGAACCTCCACGGCGAGCAACCGCGCGCTCTGCAGCGAGACACTTTAGACCGCTCGGCTACTCCACCGCGGCCCCGATCCCACTGCCTGCATCTTTACTAAAGTGGATATCTTCGCAGATGCCACAAATGTCCGTTGAATCTGTACTGTGGTTGTCAAAGTACAGGGTGATTATAATAAATCTGGTTCCACTAAATGCTGGTAACTGGTGCAGCAAGTGGTTATAAATATATCACATAAGTTAGTCTCAGTTGAAATTTTTTTCCCCTTATTACTGACGCGTTTCGCTCTTTTGAGGTATCATGAGAATATATAAATATCAGGTGAGCTATTTGTCATGATAACAACCATCTAGGAAGAAAAGCTATCGTCATGGTTCATATCATCTGTAATTTGTGTTCCTTTTAATTCCACCTATTGTGACTGGTGTTTTGCATAGTTTTGACTATATAATTACGCAGGCTTCCGCGGCCAGAGTCAGATTACATAAAAGTTTTCTGGGTGTTGTACCGCGTCATGATGTAAGAAGGCTATTATTTAAATAACCGACGTTTCGACCAACCCAGATGAAGGCCACTGTAACGTTGGACGAAACGTCGGTTATTGAAATAATAGCCTTCTTACATCATGACGCGGTACAACGTTCAGAAAACGTTTATGTCATAGTTTTGACTAGTTTTTTACTATTTTATGGCTGCACAAGGATGCGATTTCGTAGCTACCCTTTAGTCGCTTTCCAAGATTTTAATTTCATGTTTCACTGTTTGATTTTACAATTAAGTCATTGGTGCTCTTCACTAAGCCGGTTAAGAACGCCATCCACCGACTATGACGGTCACTAGATCATTTGCCAGTACGGCTTCATATCTGTTTTGGCCCGCAACGAGGTCGGCAGCCATCGCCGCCGGCCGCGGTGGCCGAGGAGACTGAAGCGCTCCTGTCACGGTCTGCACGGCCACTACGGTCGGGGATTCGAGTCCCCCCTCGGACATGGATATTTGTGCCGTCCTTAGTGTTAGCTAGTTCATAAGTAGTTTGTAAGTTTAGGAACTGATGATCCCGTAGTTAAGTCCCATAAGCGATACCAACATTTGAACAATTTTGAGCCACTCGATTCTATCTGGCCGCTGAGTCCTGCGCGCAACATGTGTTTGTTGTCACCTAATGTAAGTCACTCTATTTTCGTCGTAATGTCGCGCATTCACATTTAGCAGCTTGGTATAGCACTTTAGATTTTCCCACGTCCTCCCATTTCAGGCCAAAATTTTAAAATAATCTTAAACAACCATGACAATAGGTTTTCTTCCTAGATTGTTTTTATGGTGACAAATAGCTCACCTCATATTTATATAATCTGATGATGCCTCAAAAGGGCGAAACGTGTCAATAATAAGGCGAAAAAAGCTGCAACTGAGACCGACTTTTATGATATAGGGTGATTATAGTTAAACATTGAAAACGCTTTAAAAATAACACCACTGGTCAGAATGAGGTTAAATTGCAACGGAATATTCTCGAATAAGGAAGAAAACGTATGCCAAGAAAAAAAAAAGTGTGAAAAGTGATAAATAGATGGTGCCTGTATGTGTCAGAATATGTAAATGAAAACACCTGTCGTGCGCGCGTCCCACTGAAGGTTGGTGTAAACACGCTGGGTGCACGGCTTTCATTCATTTCGCTTGTGAGACGTTCGCCATGACTCTCTTAATGGAGGGTCGTGCTCTGCTTGTAAATCTGTTTTACAAGAATGATGTCTCTGCACAAGAAGTTATGCAGAAGTACCGGACACTGAGAGATTTCAAAAGAGGCTTTGGTCCGACGACTGCCGTGGGTCTGGAGAAAATGATTGGAAAATTTCAGAAGCGGTGGGGAGGAAAAGAAGTGATTCTACGTCAGTGAAAGATGTGGCCACAGCAATCAGGAGGAATCGTAGAGCACGTATAATTGCTCGAACATCGAACAAACCTGTAAGCACTGTACGTATAATCGTTTGAAACATCCTTCTTTTGTATCAATTCAGAATTAACCCATGTGCACGAGTAGCCTCCTGTTAAACTGGCAGCAAGAGAGGCTTTAGAATTTGTGGCTCCGCACGGAAGTGGACGATGAAAGCCCGTGGAAGATTTTGTGGACAGACGAAGCTCCCCTCCATATGGCAGGGTATGACAATACACAGATTTGTTGAATGTGGGCAACAGAAAATCCACATGCAAATCAACCAGTGCCGCTTCATATTGAAAAGTTCACCGCATGGTGCAAGTTTACGGTCTCATTTATCATTGACCGAAATTTATTCCAAGAAACAGGTGCTTCTGATCCAGTTAGCTGTACTGCCATTGGTAAGCGCTTTGCCATTTGCGCAGCCACATCAACTCTCCAACAGCGTGGATGGGATCACTCATCATCATCATTTCCACGTCGTTCCATCTTACTCGACGGGTCGACGAATGAGGCTTCTCCACCAGTCCCGGTCTTTCAACTTTTGTTCTTCGATATACGCCAAAGAGTATCCCCTCTGCTCTATAGTATATCCGACTTCAGCATGTCTTTGTACCTCAGCCGTGCCCGTCCTCTAGGTCTTTCGTCTCTGAGGTTTCGCTCGTACATTTTTCTTGGTAGTCTATATCCATCCATACGACACATATGCCCAATACAAACTCAGCCGCTGTGTGGTTATACGGTCTTGCACTTTTATGACTTGAGCCTGGTTACGGACTTCCACGTTCCGAACCCTATCTCTACGTGTCCTTTCTTTTTTTTTTCCCTTTTTTTTAATTTAATTAATTTATTTTTATTTTTATGGAACTTAACTACGGGGTCCTCAGTCCCTAAACTTACAAACTACTTATGCACTAGCTAAACCTAAGGACGGCTCAAATATCCATGCCCGAGGGGGGATTCGAACCCCCGACCGTAGTGGCCGTGCAGACCGTGAGTGGAGCGCCTCAGTCCCCTCGGCCACCGCGGCCGGCTATGTGTCTTTCCGAATCTCATTTTCGCTGCGTGTCTTTCCGAATCTCATTTTCGCTGCTTGGATTCTACTGACATCCAAACCCTTGGAAAATGTAGGTGTACCATATACACCTCAATATCACAAAAACACAAACCGTCTAGACGTAACAAGTACAGTCACGGAAGCACAGTTTTTCGCGGCGTCCTGAGAAGGTCGTCATTACATAACTGAAACTTCTGGCCTGATTAGCAGTCACAGTACTTTCCGGAAACATCTTTTTTAGCTAAATAAGAAGTTATCCTAGCAGTTGTAAGTACAAACTATACAGTCTTTCAGTCGTACTTAGTAACTCGTTCACTATTGCGTGACATTCTGCAGAATAGTGCTGATGCAAGAAAAGAAAGAAACGGAATAACTTGACGTACACTAGGACATAGAAAGAGGTCAATGGCGACGAGTGAAAATTTGAGACGGTTTGGGATTCGAACGCGGGTCTTCCGTTTCGGTTTAGCCTTAACCTCTCGGCTACCCACGCTCGTGCCGCATCCCCCCCCCCACCCGTACAAGGTGGCACAGTGGCCTCGCATTCTGGAGGACTGTGGTTCCAATCCACCTCCGGACATACAGGTTTCGGTTTTCCGTAATTCTCCTAAATCAATACGGGCAAATGTCAAATGCCGATTTTCTTCTTACTCAAATAATCAAAATATGTTCAAATGTTTGTATAGCTTATGGGACTTAACTACGGGGTCATCAGTCCCTAAACTTACAAACTACTTATCAACTAGCTCATCCTAAAGACGGCACAAATATCCATGCCCGAGGGGAGATTCGAACCCCCGAACATGTTGGCCGTGCAGACCGTGACTGGAGCGCCTCAGTCCCCTCGGCCACCGCGGCCGGCTCAAATAATCCGACTGGCCGTTAAACCCAATTCTAACCTGTATACTGCAACGTAATTTTGCATTCACTGCTTCAAACAACTATATAGTGGCAGACATTACACTAATACATTCTGTTACAGCGTCGTCATAGACCCAAAATTGCCGAAATCGTAGCAGATAATGGTAGCGAGATCAGACCTGTGTGAACTTGTATATAATGGGCACTTCCAACACTTAGCAGCCAGTCGTCGACTCACCTCGGAAGATGTTTACAGAAAAAAAAAAAAACAAAAAAAAAAAAAAACCGTCGAGACAAGGCTCGAACACGACAATTTAGCCTTGAAGTAATAATTAAGGAGGCGCTTCGCTGTTGACTAGCTGCGTCAGAATTTTTCACAAGTTTCACGATTAGTAGTTCATCACTCTGTTACGAACAAACTTCACTGCCAAAATAATGAGACTAAGGCGGAAAATGTCTCTGATGCCGGGATCAAAATGTTGGTGCCACGAGTAGGAAAATGTTTAAATGATTTTGTTTATAAATAACAGTTCTGCTAAAAGTCGCGATTTTTAATGTTTTATTTATCACGACTCGCTTCGGGAAATAAATTCCATTTTCAAGCTCGTTTTGAGATGTTTGTGCCTATAATTCGCTCTACAGCCAAAACAACACATCGTAAACGAATAGTGTTTGTATGTGGTAGTAAGTAACAGTCTCCATTGTACACTATGGTGGTAGAGAGTTGATAACGATAGGGGGTGGCAGATATGGTAGTTGAAAGTTACCAACTTATATAGAATTCTACGTGTGGGTGTCAATATTTTGCTCTTCAGCAAATACTATACAATGGATACGAACGAGCGAACGATCTCAAAGTCTTCCGTTGTAGACCATAGCCGTTCCGTGTCGATAGCTACAAGACGGTGGACAATATAGTGGTTGAAAGTCGTCAGCTTATATAAACTTCGGACTGAAGACCAGCGATGACTTTTGACACTATAATAGCAAAGAGGTTATATACAGCGAAACGTGACATCCATTCTCCAGTTGCCTTTCTGCAACAAGCGTACGAATAAAGAAAAATAAGTGCATATTATAGTTTGAAAAGTAAAACAACCAAGAAAGATGCCAAAGTGTAAGAAAGAAATTTAGCGTTTTCTAACCGTTTCTGAAAGAGAGAAAACAGCGCTGAAAAGTGAATCTAAAGACGACAGAAACTTGAAATTTGTAGATATTGTTTATCTTACACTGTAGGCATGATGGATTTATTGATATTCCAATCCCTAAGGGGTAGAATGCGGGATGATTTTTTTTTTTTTTGAAATACGTTGATATTCAGGCAAGTTTGAACCAAGAAATACAAAACATCAGATTTAGATTTTTGATTGGAATTTTTAAAAACAGGTGTTTGAATATTTTTGGAAATTTAACCATTAAGCGGGTGAATAAGGGAAAATATTTTAAAGGTGCTATTAAGACTATTTCGATGCTAGAAATGCGAAAATTTGGATTTGGAACCAAGAATTTAATTTGGGGTGTTTTGATTTGCTATAGAGGGGGGTACGTTGTATCAAAATACTTGATTATGGAAGCATTATATAATCATTTTCCGGAATATACAGACCAACGTGCTAGGATTGCTTCTCGTCCTGCCTAGGTGCACATAACATATGAAAGCCTACACCCAAGACAGACTCTCAAAATCAACAGAGAAACACACATACATAAGACAGCCACACATTTACTAAATTCGAGCAAAACATCAAAGAAGTACACCAACTACGGAAAGGACATGAAATGGATTTTATGTTTAATGTGCGTGAGATTCTACACAAATGGGTCATAAGGAACTGTAAGTAGAAGTTCTTCGTAAGTTTTCGTCATTAACTATGTGTAAAGATCAACCAACGCGATTTTAATCATAGCAGTAAAGGCAAGAACGTAATACAGAACCTCAGACATTGAGGATAGCACAAACAAACAAAAAAATGCAGTTGAAAATGGGATTGATTTCACGAAATGTGACGTGCTAAATGAAACATAAAAAACGGGGCTGATAGCAGAATTGTTATTTAAACAAAACCATTTATTTCATAATCGTAGGCTTTGAAAATCAATTTTCAAATAAAAAATCAAGTAAAATGTTTATATGTTCATGGCGTTTGTGATGAAAAGCGAAAAAATGTGCATATTGTAGTTTGTTAACGTCTTTCTTATTCCATTAAAAATCGGTTTTTACCTTAAAAGTGACCGTTGTAAAATTCTAGTAGCTTTCTTTCGTTATTATATGGTAACTGAACTTCAAGCTCAAACATTAAATCAAGACCAGCTACTGTAGATAAAACATCAGAAACGTTGGTATATTTACAGAGGTTGCTGACACGGAACCTCATTTACTTGCCAAGTAAACGTTATTAAAGTCTCAAAGCGACCTGTGCTTTATATTCATAACTAGAAGAAAATAACAGTCACCGGAGTAGTGTGAGAGGATTTTTTCTTTACGCTGTTGACGTTTTAATTGCGCTACTCTGCCCGCCTCCTCTTTTCCCGCAATTTGCGTGCGTGTGTCCGGGTTCCGCTGACTCGCTGGCCGAGACGACGTAAGGGAAACACCTGACTGTCTGTTAAACGACCGCGAAAGATTCCAATGAGCGCCTGTGTAAACAAGTCAGGTAGGCTCGTTTTACAAGACTGCGGCGCCTCTGAATGGACGGACTGCATAAGCACCTCCTCGATTACTCAGCCGAGTTGTTCACCTCAAAAGGTTTGCGGTCGGGCGAGGAGCTGGTGGGCGGCATCGGAAAGGTATTTCAGTGTGTGCCACACGGGAAATCCGACCGCAGTTCGAGCAGCCCTCAAGGTTATCGGGAAAAGTGGAACAACGTCACATTCTCATTCTTATGGCTGTTACAATGTGACCATGCGACCAGTTACCGTAGTTCGTAAATACTATGCAGTAAATTACGACCCACTAAAAGTAAGGGAACTACGTTTATCTGCTTCTAAATTTACACTCTGCCTAGCATTGGGTGGTCCATTGATAGCGACCGGGCCAAATATCTCACGAAATAAGCATCAAAAGGAAAAACTACAACGAACAAAACTTTTCTACCTTGAAGGGAGAAAACAGATGGCGCTATGATTCGCCAGCTAGATGGCGATGCCATAGGTCAAACGGATATCAACTGCAATTTTTAAATAGGTACCCCCATTTTTATTACTTATTCGTCTACGACGTAAATAAATATGAATGTTTTATTTGGAACACTTTTGTCGCTTTCTGATAGATGACGCTGTAATATTAACAAACATATTTCTCACGATTTTAGACGAACAGTGGGCAATAGGTAGGTTTTTTAAATTAAAAGGCAAAACGTAGGTACGTTTGAACTTTATTTCGGTTGTTCCATTGTGATACATGTACTTTAGTGAAATTATTATAGATTATGAGAACGCATGCTGTTACTGCCTGATTACCTATAATTGCATCATGATTTCAATAAATGCTAAAAATGATGTTCTTCAACGTCAATGCATTTGGCAATACGCGTAACGAAATTCCTCTCAACAGCGAGTAGTTCGCCTTCAGTAATGTTCTCACATGCGTTGACAATGCGCTGACGCATGTTTTCAGGCGGTGTGGTGAGTCACGATAACAAATTTCATTCACTTTTCCCACAGAAAGAAATGCGGGGATGTAAGATACGGTTCACGTGCGAGCCATGGTATGGTGCTTCTACGACCAATCCACCTGTAATTAAATATTGCATTTAAGACCGCTTCAACTGCACGCGAGCCATATGCCGGACATCCATCATGTTGAAAGTACATCGTGATGCTGTCATGCAGTGAAACATCTTGTAGTAAAATCGGTAGAACATTACGTAAGAAATCAGCACTCATTGCACCGTTTAGATTGCCATCGATAAAATAGGGGCCAATTATCTTTCATCCCATAATGCCGCACCATATATTAAGCCGCCAACGTCGCCATCGTTTAATTTCAGTTGCCCAATTATGCCGGTTTACGTTACCTCTGTTTGTGAATGACGCTTCATCACTAAACAGAACGCTTGAAAAAATTTGTTATCGTCCCGTAATTTATTTTGTGCCCAGTGGCAAAGCTGTACAGGACGTTCAAAGTATTCGCCATGCAAATTCTCATACATAGAAATATGGTGCTGCTGAAATATATGTTGATGTAGAATTCTCAACACGACGTTTTTGAGATTCCTGATTCTCGTTCAATTTGTCTGCTACTGATGTGCGGATTAGCCGCATCTGCAGCTAAAACACTTACTTGTGGATCATCATTTGTTGCAGGTCGTGGTTGACGTTTAACTTGTGGCTGAACACTTCCTGTCTCTTTAAATAACGTAACAATCCGACGAAGGGTCCGGACACTTGGATGATGTCTTCCAGGATAACGATAAACGTACACAGCACAGGCCCGTTTGGCATTTTGATCAGAAATCGTAAACGGTCTATTTTAACACGAGTAATGTATCAGGAAGCAAATACCGTCCTCACTGGCGGAATGTTACGGGGTACCACGTACTTAATACGTTAGTGGCTATTACAGCGCCATCTGTGACAAAGCGAAGAAAGTGTTCCAAATAAAACATTCATATTTATTTACGTACTAGACGAATATGTAATAAAAATGGGGGTACCTATTTAAAAAAAAGATTCAGTTGATATCCGTTTGACCTATGGCAGCGCCATCTAGCGGGCCAACCATAGTGCCATCTGTTTTCCCCCCTTCAAGTTAGAAAGGTTTTGTTCTTTGTAGTTTTGTCGTTTGATGCTTATTTCGTGATATATTTGGCCCGATCGCTATCGATGGACCACCCTGTATATACAATGAATATACAGCTCTAAAAACAGATAAAAAGATCAATAACCTGTGTTTAACAAGTACACGAAATGTGTTTCAAAAGAACCGTGGTAGTTGCCGTAAGATTTCACAAAGCAATTCTATATCAATGGGCTGTCTATGTTACATGAGCCATCCACTGCACCGGAGATGACCGTGGCCTACCCTTCTATTCGATACAGCTGTACTCCTAAATGACAGTGAGGCAGGGCAGTTGGGACTGTAGGAAGGTCACAGAGAGCATTGAGAGACCCGCGCGGCTCTCGCCTGTCCGCGTCCTTGCGTCACCCACCTGTGCCTGTGCCTGTGCCTGTGCCTGTACTCGCTCGTGTACAGGAATACGGCGGCCGTAAAGTGGTGGCCCCAGTGGCGCGAGGTCGCTGCGCCACACGCAACACACCACACCACACCTCTGTCTGTTCCGTCTCGCTGATGCCATCCACTGCACAGCCTCCAAAAGGGGCACGCGGCACTCAATTTTCACTCCGCCGTTCTGTTATATTCCGACACCGAGGGAGTTTCGAGACTATTCAAACATTTTAAGAGGTACAATTTTGAATATCTGCTATTGTTACAACGTCAAAGAACAAAAATGGAGCCCTTTGTCGCGAAGTTAAAATCACTTGTAAAAAGATATAAAATAGCCAAGATCGCTTATCATCAGTTTTTATTAACGACGACCGGTTTCACTGAACTATGTCAGCATCATCAGGTAAAATAAAATATTTTACAAGGCCATAATCTGTTAAAAAGGAAAAACGGAAATTTAAAACATGCATGTCATTAAAATAAAACGAGAAGATACGTCAATTAAATCCATAAGAGCAAGATCGGGCATATTTAGAGATGAGACATACCTTGTAATGTCAAACAGTTGTTATAAAAACAATTTACAGTGCATAGGTGCACTATGTCATTATAATAAAACATAATTATCACAGTGAGTGACAAAAGCAAACTGATACATGATACAAGTCAAGGGTAAAAAATATGGCGCCAGATGGCAGCACACACCAATGTAATGTTAAAACACAATGAGGTTAAAAATGTGTTGTACAAATTATAATCTTGTTTTTTCAGTTTCTGCCTACAATTCATGACCAATAAGATATGGTCAGAGTCTATATCTGACCCTGGGTATGTCTTACAGTTTAAAACCTGGTTCCGAAATATAAGTCTTACCATTATAAAATCTATCTGGTATCTCCCGGTGTCTCCTGGTCTCTTCCACGTATACAACCTTCTTTTGTGATTCTTAAACCAGGTGTTTGTTACAACTAAATTATGTTCCGTGCAAAATTCTACCTCTTTCATTTCTTTTGCGCAGTCCATATTCACCTACTACCTTTATTTCCCTTCCTTGTCCCACTACCGAATTCCAGTCTCCCATAACAATTAAGTTTTCCTCTCCCTTAATTGTATGAATAATTTCCTTTACCTCCCCATACATTTCTTCAATCTCCTCATCATCTGCATAGCTAGTTGGCACATAAACTTGTACCACCTAGTCGCTGTTGGCTTCGTATCTGTCTTGACTACGATAATGCGATCACTGCGCTGCTCATAGTAGTTACCCAGATTCTTATTTTATTATTCATTATCAGTCCTGTAATAAATACAACTGATTTTGTATTTATAATCCTGTACTCACCTGACCAGAAATCCTGTTCCTTCACTAATACCAATTATATCTAACTTCAGCCTATCCATTCCTCGTTTTAAATTTTCCAACTTCTCAACCCGATTAAGGGATCTAACATTCCACGCTCCGATTCGTAGAATGCCAGTGTTGTCTTTCCAGATGACGGCATCCTCCTTAGTAGTCCCCGCCCGGAGATTCGAATGGGGGACTGTTTTACCTCCGGAATATTTTACCCGAGAGGATGCCATCATCATATGTTCATACAGTAGAGCTGCATGTCCTCGGGAAAAGTAACGACTGTAGTTTCCCCTTGCTTTCAGCCGTTCGCAGTAGCTGTGTGCCAAAGCCACATTAGCTGATGTTACAAGGCCAGCTCAGTCAATCATCCAGACTGTTGCCCCTGTAACTACTGAAAAGGCTGCTGCCCCTCTTCAGGAACCACACGTTTGTCTGGCCTCTCCACAGACACCCCTCCGCTGTGGTTGCACCTACGGTACGGCTATCTGTATCGTTGAGGCACGCAAGCCACCCCACCTGGGCAATGTCTGTGATCATGGGGGTGGGATGTAAGTATACACTACAGTAAAATTAATAACTGCTTAATTACATACCTAGCAGACTGTTTTTGTAACCAAATATCATAGCCTATCGCTTATGATCAGACCATTGTTTTTCATATTTAACAAAAAGTATCCCTGTGTTAGAAAGCTCTGACAGCGTTCCTCGTTGTAACAGATGAAAATATAATGCATTCTTAATTTACGTTGGCAAATTGTGCTAACCGAACTTCAATAACAAAGTTCCTCACATGAAAAATTTGTAACATCGTCAGAAGAATAAATTTTCGTAAAAGGTCCATCTTTATTCTTGATAATGTGCTGCTGCACAACAAAGTAATATGTAAACATAGGACAGTTCTCCCTGAACACCTAGAGGCCTACTCCATATTCGTACGCTGAATAATGTGCCTGATTAGGGTAGTTCAAAGAAGAACACGATTGAACAGCTGATCTGTGGCTGACATGACACACGGAGAACTTATTCAAGAAGGAGGGAAACTAACGAGAATTAACTTCTCGCTCTGAGCATATGCTTCGAAGTTTTATTCGTACGAAGTTGAGAACTTACTCAGCAAACGTTCTTTTGCTCTGAGAATGTTCTATGGAGCATGTGCTCTTTCTTATTCATACGGCTAATGATTTCTATCTGTTCCTCCAGACACAATTATTTGGCCACAGATTCTAAACAACATTGCAGAACTTTTCAAAATTCATTTTGATTAGGTTGTCTACCTTTATACTACTATGGAACAGAGAGTATTAGGCTACATTGGATTGACAAAATATGTATTATTGCTTAATCTCTAAATTGGAGTACATGTTGCAAGGCTTTCAAATTATTACATCGAGGTGAAGAAACAAAGTACTTAGAAAATTTCATTAATAAATTTTTATGAAATGTGTAAATTTCTAGTAAACAGTTTGAAAATGATCATCGTTGTGATAAAGGAAAAACATACTGCCCAATGACAGCATATGGCATCATGCCGCAAAATTTCCCTCCAGAAACAAGGTTGAGGAATAAACTTTATCGCTTTGTATCCTGCTTTAACGTTTATATACAGGTAATACGCGTCCTAGTCCGCACGTACTCTGCTGACTATTTAAGCTAGTTAAGGTAGGCACGCTTCGCTGTGGATCAGTCTCACGTGAAATGAATGGGAACAAGGAGGTTAAAACAAAGGGAGATGGCGTTATCTATGCCGAGCACATACGTCATTTGAAGCCGGTTCGCCATCTTGGTGAGTTGTGGGACGCTATTTCTCCGTTAAAACTATGCGTTAAATCTACCCTATCACTATTAACGCATTGAATTGACAGTCAGTGCAAAGTATGTACTTTCAAATAACATACTACCTTGAAATAAATACTAATTAACAATGAGAGGGAACCTGATAACTGGAAAGTCAAAAAGCAGGTTTTGTTTACATTTATTTTCCGTAAGATGTCTGCTGTATCGTATTTACGTTGTCTCATGATAGAGTGTACAATGAATCGCCGACACACCCATTCACTACTCAGTGCTATTCACAGATGTACAGCACAAATCGTTGGAGCGGTACCAGCACAGATTGGCCGAATTCAGAGACATGCACCCTGTCCTATTTTAGGACCTGCGGTCTCACTTGACTTGTATCTACTTGATTATTTCATGTGGATACAGACATGGAACTAGCTGCCAGAATTGTAGCTGCTTGTGATTTGATTCGAAACGATCCAGGGGTATCTGACTGGTGACGTCAGAATCTGGCTCACCGATTTCAGGCATGCATTGAGGTTGATGGTCTCAATTTCAGCGCATTTTGTCAGATACAGTGCAGAATGTTCCTTAAATGTGTCAATGACGGTATTAAGAGTTAACTGTAACTAATGTAAAAAAAGTAGTTTGTAATCTGATAGTATTCTTCGTATCTCCTTAAGCCGACTTCTCCGACTACCACGTTCCGTAACTCAATGTGTTCGTTGGAGCATCCTGTATGTCTCGTTAAATTTTTTGGTGCCCGTAGATAAACACCCTGTTGGCGTGTTGTCCGTTATTGATGCATAGCTGTGCCAATTCCATATGGAACTAACAAAAATTCAGTCAAACCATCTGTTCGCGAATCGTACGCTAGCAAGCAAACAAACGACTCCTCCGATATCCGAGATTACCTTCCCATGTCGATGGAGGTGATCGACCCTCTGAGAAGGAACAGAACCGGTGTGGCGGTAAACGAGATTGGAAATCGTTTCTGCGAACACGCACTGGGAATACGTGCTCCACTGCAGGTAACCTCGTAACACAGCGGCTTAAACGTCGACGATGCGTTAGATAATAGCTTTTTACTGTTGCTGAGTTTCTGTACGACTGCGGGCTGCCGTAGGATAATTGTAAACTATTACAGAAGAATCACATCTCATCAGCTCTAGCTATTTCCTTTTACTCCACACTTTATTATTTCTTAGAAGACAGCAGAGGCGCAAGGACGCCACATACTGAGACTTGCGAATGCAAATTTGCGTTCTATCCTGATTCAGTCTCGTGAATTGTTTCGGCCATTAGAGAATCGTCTATTTACCCTACGTAGGAAGCACATTACTCGAGAGCGGACATAAATACACTACTAGCCATTAAAATTGATACACCAAGAAGAAACGGGTATTCATTGGACAAATATATTATACTAGAACTGACAAGTGATTACATTTTCACGCAGTTTGGGTGCATAGATCCTGAGAAATCATTACCCAGAATAACCACGTCTTACCGTAATAACGACCTTGATACGCCTAGGCATTGAGTCAAACACAGCGTAGTACAGGTACAGATGCCCATGCAGCTTCAACACGATACCACAGTTCATCGAGAGTAGTGACTGGCGTATTGCTCGGCCACCATCGACCAGACGTTTTTGATTGGTGAGAGATCTGAAGAATGTGCTGACCAGGGCAGCAGTCGAACATTTTCCTTATCCAGAAAGGCCCGTACAGGACCTGCAACATGCGGTCGTGCATTATCCTGCTGAAATGTAGGGTTTCGCAGGGATCGAATGAAGGGTGAGCCATGGGTCGTAACGCCCACTGTTCAAAGTGCCGTCGTTGCGAACAAGAGGTGGCTGATACGTGTAACCAATGGCACCCATACCATCATGCCGGCTGATACGCCAGTATAGCGATGACGATTACACGCTTCCAATGTGCGTTCACCGCGATGTCGCCAAACACGGTTGGACCATCACGATGCTGTAAACAGAACATGGATTCATCTGAAAAAATTAATTTTTAATTTAATTTAATGTTTGTAAAGCCTATGGGGCTCAACTACTGGGCTATCAGTCCCTAAACTTACAAACTACTTATGAACTACTTACTAACTAGGACGGCACAAATATCCATGCCCGAGGGGGGATTCGAACCCCCGACCGTAGTGACCGTGCAGACCGTGACTGAAGCGCCTCAGTCCCCTCGGCCACCGCGGCCGGCCATCTGAAAAAAAAAAAAAAAAATGACGTTTTGCCATTCGTGCACCTAGGTTCGTCGTTGCGTACATCATCGCAGGCGCTCCTGTCTGTGATACAGCGTCAAAGGTAACCGTAGCCATGGTCTCTGAGCTGATAGTTCATGTTGCTGCAATCGTCGTCAAACTGTTCGTCCAGATGGTTGTTGTCTTGCAAACGCCCAATATGTTGACTCAGGGATCGAGACGTGGCTGCACGATTCGTTACAGCCATGCGGATAAGATGCCTGTCATCTCGACTGCTAGTGATACGAGGCCCTTGGGATCCAGCACGGCGTTCCGTATTGCCCTCCTGAACCCACCGATTCCATATTCTGCTACAAGTCATTGGATCACGACAAACGCGAGCAACAATGTCGCGATACGATAAACCGCAATCGCAATAGGCTACAATCCGACCTTTATCAAAGTCGGAAACGTGATGGTATGAATTTCTCCTCGTTACATGAGGCATCACAACAGCGTTTCACCAGGCAACGCCGGTCAACTGTTGTTTGTGTACGAGAAATCGGTTGGAAACTTCCCTCATGTCAGCACGTTGTAGGTGTCGCCACCGGCGCCAACCTTGTGTGAATGCTGTGAAAAGCTAAACATTTGCATATCACAGTATGTTCCTACTGTCGGTTAAGTTTTGCGTCTGTAGCACATCTTCGCGGTGTAGCAATTTTGATGGCCAGGAGTGTACATTACAGCAATCGAGAGAGTGCTAATAACAGTAAGTTGCTGCAGTGGTGGTTGGTGTAACATGTGTTTACTGTACCAAACTAATTATGAAAGCAGTTATGTTCAGCTAGTGTAGTAGCCAGGTAGAGCAGTGCAACAACAACGTGAGTTATCTGAATTTTTGATATGGAGAGCGGTAGGAAGGTTGGAAGTATGGAAAACACAGAGGAAGACCTGGACGCGATTTCAGACAACAGGAACGGTTGAAAGAAGGCCAAGCCAAGGTCTTCCAGGGCTAACAGCAGCAAGAGATGACAATTATCTCCGTTTAACAGCTGAGTGAAATTCAGCTGCAACGCACCCTCCAGGCAGGAACAGTAAGCGCAATATCAACACAAACAGTCCGATGTTACCTTCGGGAATGTGACCACTACGCATGGAGACCTAAGATGTATGTTAAAAAAAAGTTTCTATAGCTTATGGGACTTAACTACGGGGTCATCAGTCCCTAAACTTACAAACTACTTATGAACTAGCTAAGACTAAGGACGGCACAAATATCCATGCCCGAGGAGGGATTCGAACCCCCGACCGTAGTGGCCGTGCAGACCGTGACTGGAGCGCCTCAGTCCCCTCGGCCACCGCGGCCGGCTAAGATGTGTGTTGCATTAATACTACGATACCGCTTAGCCCGCAGAAACTGGGTTGAATAACATCAGGACTGAATGAATTGTAATTAAAAAAAAAGACTTGATCGGAAAAATTAACAGTTTCTATTTACCGGTTTCGACCCGATGTTGATCATCTTCGGATAACTACTTGTTATTCCGAAGATGACGTACATCAGGTCGAAACCGGTAAATAGAAACTGTTATTTTTTGCGATCAAGACTGTTTTTTGTAATATTAATCATACCAAATAGATCGCTGTTTTTCTTCTCTGACAATGTTGTCGAAATTAATGAAACAATTTTGCCGGAGTCTGTTCATTTGGAGAGAACAATTCTGCTTATCTGCAGGAAACATCACCAAGGTCGTTGAAAGGTATGGGCAGACGTCAGTACCTCCGCCGTTCAGTATGGTACTTTGGCAGCTCAGAGGTATAAAGACGAGATCCTTCGACCCTCTGTTGTGATCTACGCTGGTACCATAGGAGTTGGATTCCGTTCGGTGGACGATAAAGCTTGTGCCCCACCTTCCCCCACCCGAGAGCTGCACTTGTGGACAACGTGCTTGAAGCTGAGGGAACTGAACGAATGGAGTGGACATCCTATTCACTTCATTTATAACCCGAATGTGCATGTCTACGATGCACTTGAGCAGCCCCTGCTACAACGGTTGCAGAGCTGAATATTGCACTCATTCATGGAAGAAAGGGCAAGTATCCCTCTTGAGCTGACATAACCTCATACTGTCCATGCCACGTAGGGGTGCAACCAGTGGTGCAGGCAGGATTTTTTTTTTGAGAGGGGGGGTAATTTTTTACAAATAAAGCCTATTGAATTTATTAATCTGTGACTTACGTTTACACTTTTTATAATTTAACCAATTATACTACGAAAACTATTGCACAAGAAATAAAATGAGTAGGCTCGCATTAATTTGAAAGCGGAAGAGGAGCAACACGATGGAAATATTTATTGTGTTGGTGTGGTGTCTGTTCTTTCGGTCATCCGAAACATCCGAAACATGAGACTCTATGAGTAAAAATTGAACTAAAATAACACGATTGTTGTTCATAAGATTTCACTCGGTGGCGCCGCTGACCTGCTAAGCAGCGGGTCGTCGCATATGAAAATGTTCAAATGTTTGTAGAACTTATGGGACTTAACTACGGGGTCATCAGTCCCTAAGCTTACAAGCTACTTATGAACTAGCTAAGACTAAGGACGGCACAAATATCCATGCCCGAGGGGGGATTCGCACCCCCGACCGTAGTGGCCGTGCAGACTGTGGCTGAAGGGCCTCAGTCTCCTCGGCCACCGCGGCCGGCGTCGCATACGAACAATCGGCTCGTAAATCTAACATAGAGGTAACAGCAGCATCACGTTGGCTACCCATTGTCACGTTCACTTGTGCTTGGCAAATTATAGTTACGTTGTGATTTATTACACGTGTATTATTTCCAATTTCCGGCGCAGACCTGATTAAAAAAAAGTACTGAAATTAAAAAATATTTAGGAGGTGCTGGGTGGTGTGTGTGTGTGTGTGGGGGGGGGGGGCTTCAATTCCCATTAGCCGCCCCCCCCCCCTTCTCCGCGACTGCGCCACTGTTTGCAACTGTACTGGCCGTCTGAGGGGATCACACATCAGATTATAGGGAAATGAAAATGTTTTCACTATTATCGTGCCCTAGCTCTAGGTAAACGCCATGTAAATCTCAAGGAAAGATTTGAGACCGTAAAATATCGCACAGTATCACACACAATTTACAATTGTCACTAATCTATATATATATAGAAGGCAATGTCCTGACTGACTGACTTACTGACTGACTGACTGACTCATCGCCCAGCCCAAACCACTGAAGACAGAAAATTGAAATTTGTAGAGCTTGTTGAACTTACTCTGTACGCGTCATTTAAGAAGCGATTTTTCGATATTCCGTCCGTAATGGGGTAAAATAGTGGATGAAACGTTTTTTGAAAATACGTTGCTATTTAAGAAATTTTGAAGCTAGAACTACAAAATTTCGGATTGTAATTCAGAGCGCAACTTTAAAAGACACGTGTTTCGGCATTTTTTGAAATTCAACCAATAAGGGGATAAAATAGAGGACGAAAACATTGATTTTCTACAATATGTCGCTGTACACTGAAATTTTAAGCTACAACTACGAAAATTCGCATATGGAATCTTGTCAAGAATAAAAAACGCGAGTTTCAGAATTTTTGGAACTAAAGCAAGTAATAGGGGAAAATAGGCATTGAAAAATTCTTTTTGAAAACGCGTTGCTATTAAGACAATTTTGAAGCTAGAGATGCAAAAATTGATATTTGTATTGTTGGTTAGAATTAAAAAAAAAAAAAAAATGTGTTTCGGTATTTTTGGAAATTCAACCGTCGATGAGGTTAAAGTGGAGAGGGGACGTTTTTCGAAAATATTTTGCTATTTAGGCAATTTTGAAGTTAGAACTACAAATTTTCGGATTTTGATTCGAGGTTCGAATTTAAAAGACACGTGGTTCGGTATTTTTGGAAATTCGACCAATTAGGGGTGAAATACTGGATGCAAAAATTGATTTTCAAAAATATGTTACTATTAACTCAAATTTCAAGCTATAACTACGACACTTAGGATGTGGACTCTTGATCAGGATTAAAAAGAAACGAGTTTCGGTATTTTTGAAAATTCAACAACTAAGAGGGTAAAATAGGGGCTCAAAAATTTATTTCTAAAAAAATTGTTTTCAAGACAATTTTGAAGCTAGAGCTGCAAAAATTGGTATTTGAATTGTTCGTTAGAATTTAAAAAATACGTGTTTCGGTATTTTTGGAAATTCAACCATAAAGTGTGTTAAATTGGAGAGAGGATGTTTTTCGAAAATCTTTTGCTATTAAGGCAATTTGGAAGCTACAACCACATAAATTGGTATATGTTGTTTAGGTCAGAATTGAAAAGACACGTGTTTCGGTATTTTCAGGAAATTAATCATAGTGAAATAGTGGATGAAACATTGTTTGATAATACGTTGCTACTAATCCAATTTTGAACCCAGAATTACAAAAAATGATATTTGCATACTTGGTTGGAATTTAAAAGACACATGTTGTATTTTTCGAAATTCAACTATTAACGGGTACCATAGGGGGTTACAAGTAGTAAAATAAAATGTTTGTAAATCTTAAGAGACTTAACTACGGGGTCATCAATCCCTAAGGCTTACAAACAAATTAAACTAACTTAGAGCAAGTTATGCTAAGGACAACACAAACACCCATGCCCGAGAGGCGAATCGAACCCCCGCCGGCGAACAGCAGGGCGCACCGCAGCATAGCGCCTCAATACGCACGGCCATTCTGCCGCGGCTACAGGTAGTATCACAATTCATAATGATAGTTCTTAAGCTATATCTCTGAAAATTTATACTAAGAGGGAGAAACAACAGGCGCAGACCAGCTAACCTAAGCATGCGAAGCAGCGGGCGTTAAGCTAGTATTTGAATAAAGTGCGTCACCATGCGTATATTGTGTATGATATCTCACCTGATCCTCTACTGTTGAAATGTTTTTTAAAGTTATGGGGCCGAACTGCAGTGGTCATCATTCCCTAGGCTTACAAACTTCTTAAACTATCTTCCGCTTAGGACAAAACACACACGCCGCGGTGGAGTAGCCGAGCGGTCTGAAGCACCTCGCTGCGGAGCCCGCAGTTGCTCGCCGTGAAGGTTCGAGTCCTCCCTGGGCATTGGTGTGTGTGTTTGTCAAATGTTCAAATGTTTGTAGAACTTATGGGACTTAACTACGGGGTTATCAGTCCCTAAACTTACAAACTACTTATGAACTAGCTAAGACTAAGGACGGCTCAAATATCCATGCCCGAGGAGGGATTCGAACCCCCGACCGTAGTGGCCGTGCAGACCGTGACTGGAGCGCCTCAGTCCCCTCGGCCACCGCGGCCGGCGTGTGTTCGTCCTTAGGTTAGTTTACCTAGGTTTAAGTAGTTTGTAAGCTACGGACTGATGACCACGCAGTTTGGTCCGATAGATTTACAAACATTTGAACATTTGAAAACACACACAGCCTTAAAGCGCATGGCCCATAGCGCGCGTCAAATGAAAATTTATTGTTGTACAATAACTAGCAGTAGACACACACTGTAGTCAAATTCGAAGACATGAAATATGTATATCAATTCCTTCTTTAAAACTAATTCCAGAAACATTATTTATTTCCCACACCTGGGCATTATAGTAGTCAATTCAGTCATGTACAACAATTAAAAGTTTCATTGCTCGCATAGAAATAAATAATGGTGTAATATGGTAGGTAATTTACATATAATGGTACTTTCTCACGTTCACGATATGATCATCTAACTTTTGTTGGTCAGAAATGGACAACAGGTGATATTAAAATGAAAACGATGCTTCGGTGCTGCAATTAATATCTGAAATCATCTCTGGCGCTTTGCAGTACAGGTTTAGTTGGCTTTGCACTACCTGCAGACACCGTATGGGGCTGACTAAACATGTCAATAATATTTCAACTTGATCTATAAAGAATTTGTGTTCCAGAGTGGGAAGAAACTGGTCTGGGTGAGTCCGTCTTTTTTTTTTTACCTTAAATTATGCCAGGTAAATTTCGTAATTGTTTCTTGGCAAGGTCACGGCCGATTTCCTTCAAATAGCTATAAAACTGGGATGAACGACCGACGCAGGAAAACGAGTTCGGTGTTGAGTCAAGGACGTCGAGTGTTATAAAGCCAGTCTCCGACAGTGGACAGAAGAGCATTATTGCAGAACTTTCGTAACACGCATTGATGCATGTAGTCGGAAAAAATAAACCACGTAAGCGGGCGCGTACATCCCCCTCCCCCCCCCCCCCCCACACACACACATTTTTTTAAGCATGTGCGTCCAGGCGGACTAACTCCTTATCCTCCTGCGTCTTGAAGGCACATACATGCTTCTGTTTTAATGAAAGCCTCTTTCTGGGCTACTGTATGCATAAATAAACACACAATACTTTTGAATTTTCAAGTTTTATCTATTATACATCTAAATGAATGTTTGTCTGTATGTTCTCCGTGTGTTCATAAACCACTCATTCGATTGCAATGAAACTTTGGTGAACTGTTCATCGTACGTCCGTGAAGGTTCCTGACCCAAAAACAAACGAGCACGACACATAGCTGAGGGAATACAACGTAATAAATAATGAGAGGCCACCTTGTGAGAATACCCAGATTTATGCGTCAATTATTGGAAAATTGGAGTAGTTAGGGACCTGCAACGAATTTTGCATGTAATTTCGAACGTTTATGAAGCCTTTTGTAACTGACCTCCCCCGCCCCCCCCCCCCCCCCCCCCCACACACACACAATGATGAAACGAAGAGAAGTCCACCGCTCACAACAGTTTCGCTGTAGATGCCGTAAGACTCTCGCACAGGCATGCATTTGTATCAAATAAAGTTAACATTACAGATTTGAATGTTAATATTTATTTTTGTCTGCAAGTCTCCCTTAATTCTCTTGCATACAAAATTAAGCACTCTGTTTTCTTAATCTATCTATATAAAATCGAAAGGACAGTCACTCACTAACTGACCAAACACTCAAAAACTACTTCACCTATGAAGCTGAAATTTGGCAAGAATGTAGTTTATAGGTAGAAAACGTCAGCTAAGAAAGTATTTTGTGGTAGGTGCATGGCGGTGCATACTACTTCTACAGACTCACGAAATTTCGCAAGATTGACCTTCAAATCAAGAGGAAAGTCACCGTCTATCTTAAGTTTCATACGGTGCGTGGGGGAGGGTACTTTGCAACAGAAAAATGGATCACTAAATACCTTGGTCGCGACATAACTTGAGAACGGTTCGACCGATTTAGCAGTTTTTTTGTTGTTTTCGTTATTCTCAGAACATTGGTTGCATTAAATAAAACTGGACTATTTTAGAACAAGAAAGTGCGGTTTTCAATGAAATTTTGCGCACTCTACCTTAAAAACAAGAGGAATGTCAATGTATAAAATTTCGTTCGATGCGTGCTGGAGGGTACTTAATTTACGGAATTCTAAAAAAATGCATAGTTTTGCTCCACTCTTTATGTTCAAATGTTCAAATGTTTGTAGAACGTATGGGACTTAACTACGGGGTCATCAGTCCCTAAGCTTACAAACTACTTATGAACTAGCTAAGACTAAGGACGGCACAAATATCCATGCCCGAGGGGGGGATTCGAACCCCCGACCGTAGTGGCCGTGCAGACCGTGACTGGAGCGCCTCAGTCCCCTCGGCCACCGCTGCCGGTCAATCTTTATGCACCCATGCCGGTAACCAACAGGACGATCACTGGGTACATAAATGTTTGTATGGTACATGTGAGAAGGTACCTTGTAGAAAACTTTGCCGTGAGAGGGAAAGGTGGAAACGAACAGAGAGATGGGAGAGAAAGAGGTGGATGCAGAGAGAGGGTTGAAGGGGAAGTGGGCTACAAGAGTGTAGGATAAAGAAACACCCGGGTAACGTCGGGTTTAAATCTAGTTTTTAATAAAATTTTACAGATGGTATCGCATTTGAATTCTGGGGACACAGCTATTACAAAATATACATGTAAGGAAAAACACTTTGCAAATTTAAGCTAGTATTTTCATTAATTTCTGTGAAACTGCAAGAAACAGTTGCGTTCACTTATGTTGCATAAAAATACCTTGTATAATGAATGAAGGTGAGACCCTTACATCCGGTGGACCTACATTTGGATCTGCACTTCTGGTGAGAATTTCTCACCTCTGACATGTGTAACGCGTCTGATGAGCTAGACTGGCTGGACTGGTGGCATTGGCTGAGGTACTCTCGCACGTTTGGGCTCTTACTGTCCATCATTCTCTTCTGATTTGCTCTCATTTTGTTCCCCAGGTCTCTTGTACAAGATCATATTGTGAGCAATATCAAGTTTAAATGCGTAATACTGCTTCGTATCCCTCCTTGCTCTTTTATTTTGGATAGCTTCCTTTCTGTATTGTAGCATCTATGGCAAAGTTCACAAAATGATTTATTATTCTTACTTTCCATTTATGGGTTGTCCCTATCATTGCATACTTCCCTACAACCCTGTCAAATACATCTAGTCTGCCCGTATAGGATTTGTGCTGAGTAAAAGTGTTTGTCGTAGGAACGCTTAGGTATTCTGCTTCCTTCTTCGACCAACGCTGAACCTATTGTTGAGGTTCAACACCATAGACAGATGAAGCAATAAAAATGGTTTGTTATCTTGTTGAACTTGTGAATTAACTTGAGTTGTAATCTACATCCTTCGCTCCGTCGTCGTATTTCACCCACAGGCACAGAATCGTCTTCCGATTCTGATGATATCTCACTCTCTGGGGGCGTTGGAGCCTTGACAGTTATTCAGCACCGTCTTCATCTTCAGACAGTTCTACATCTGCGCTATTGGGGTCTAACAGCTCCAGAATTTCATTTTCAGACAAGCCTGCAAATAATTATAGTATGAATATAATCTCAATTTGTGCACTGCCTCAAAGTAAGAACACTTGCTTATAAATTACTAGCTTAAACCCGCGACGCCGCTCGCGTGTTGGTTGATTATGACAAATAAGCTATCTTTCAGTAGTGTGCTATGAGACTGGTTTTGAAGGATGAAATGAAATACAATACCTTCTTTAGAAACAAACATTTTTAATCAACATTATCAGGAAAGTAGTGTAGATCGAATCACACGTAAAAATGCACCCGTTTCGAAGAATCCAATCACGAAATTCAACAATAATGATTGTAATAATATCACAGATCGATCACTTGATGTAATGCGCTAAACATCAAATCCATTTTTTAAAGACATGTATTAAAAGAATTTTTTTTACTGCTTTATATATTTATTCTTATATTTCCTTATTCGTATGCTTGTCCTTACAGAGCAAGAGCTGAAGACATTGTAGCACGGATAGACCAAACATATGGTCTGTGGCATCACGTATCGCTGTTTTTAACCTCCTTGCTATAGAGTCGCAAATGTCATCTCTGGCCTTCAGTCCGAATTTTTTTATAATTTGACGACTTTCAACCACCATATCTTCCAACCCCTTATACCTATCGGCATGGAACTGCTATGGTGTACAACGGGAGACTTCGGACAACAATTACACACATACCATTCGTTTGCGTTCTGTAGTTTTCTCTGCAGAGCGAAATATTAACTCACACACACGTAGAATTTTATATACACCGATAGCTTTCCATCCCAATATACTCCACCCTTTTATCATTATAAACCATCAAGCAACAATGCAACCAATAAAACCATTTTCAAAGAGTAAATGCAATATTTAAAGAGTGAAAATTGTTCCGCATTTCGCGTTATATTCTTCAAATTGATAAATGTATATCAGATCGCTATGAACCGTGCCTATAACTTTCCTCAGGTATGAATTAGTAACTGTAAAAATATTTAAGTCTCTGCGACTTGTCGTTCGGGCGTGATAAACGTACACCGAACAGACATTCAGATTGATATATATAGATAAATAGCTATCCGATCGCCATAAAACCGTGCCTAAAGCCTTCCCCGGCTAGACATCAGTAACTGTACAAATTTTTAGCTCTTTATGTCTTGTGGTTCAAACGTGATAAACGTACACCGAACAGACATTCAAATTTATATAGATTTATGTAAAGGTATGATACGTACGTGTATGTAGCTTCTCTTGCACATATAAACTGATATGGCTAACAAACGCAATTGTAGTAATACAGTCCCGGGGTATATTTGATGATACCACTCAGAAAACTGTTCATAGGTAAGAGTAAAACAACTTTCAAGTACTGGATTTTGTGTCACGTTAGTTCAAAGACATTTTAATAACAAGATATAATAATATCCGAAATAATAACAATAAAGGAAAGCAAGGAAAAATTTGGTGAAGGAATTAAAGTTCAGGGGGAAGAATTAAAAACATTGCGTTTTGCCGATGACAGAGTAATTCTGTCAGATACAGCAAAGGACCTGCAAGAGCAATTGATTGGAATGGACAGTGTGCTGAAAGGTGCATATAAGATGAACATTAACAAGAGCAAAACTAGGGTAATGGAGTGCAGTCTAAGAAAATCAGGTGATGCTGAAGGAATTAGATTAGGCAACGAAGCAATAAAGGAGGTAGATGAGTTTTGTTACTTGGGCAGTAAAATAACAAATGATTGTCGCAGTACAGAGGATATAAAATGCAGATTGGCAATGGGTAGAAAAGGGTTTTTGAAAAAGAGAAATTTGTTAACATCGAATATTGATTTAAGCCTAAGGAAGTCCTTTCTGAAAGCATTTGTATGGAGTGTTGCCTTGTATGGGAGTGAAACATGGACGATAAACAGTGCGGACAGGAAGAGGATTGAGGCTTTTGAAATATGGTGCTACAGAAGAATGCTGAAGATTAGGTGGGTGGATCGCGTAACTAATGAGAAGGTACTGAACAGAATTGGGGAGAAAAGAAATTTCTGGCATACCTTGACTAAAAGAAGGGATAGATTAGTAGGGCACATTCTTAGACATCAAGGAATTGTTAATTTAGCGTTGGAGGGAAGTGTGTGGGGTAAAAACCGCAGAGGAAGACCAAGAGATGGATACAGTAAGCAGATTCAGACAGATGTAGGTTGCCGTTCTTATGTGGAGATGAAGAGGCTTGCTCAGGATAGGGTATTGTGGAGAGCTGCATCAAACCTGTCTCTGGACTGAAGACCACAACAACATAACAAGTGATAAAACTGTTTAATTTACCTTTTCTGCGCCGCATGTCGTTGCAGTACAAAGTCCACTGCTACTAAACACGGCTGGGGGCCGGAGTATACGGGGTGCAGCCAAGACTGGAGGGCGTCATCTCTCTAGGGAAACTGGCCTCAGCATCTGCATCAACAAGGTCTAAAATTGTTGCAGAATGTCACAGGGTTCTGGTGGAGCTAGGGGAAAGCAATAGAGTAAACCTATTGTGGGTCCCTGGCCACTCGGGGATCAGTGGCAATGAACATGCCGACAGATTAGCCAGGATTGGGGCAGAGACTCCATTTATTGCACCGGAACCTGTCCTGACAATCACCAAGGCAATGATCAAATTGTAGCTACGTAACTGGCTCAGAAGACAACATGTAGAGTATGGAACCAAAGTCTATCAACAAAAAACATGGCAAGGTAATGATGCCAAAGCCATGTTTTAAAAGAAGCTCTGCAATCCTGTGTCTGAAAAGGAGAGAGATTAGACTCATGGTTGGATTGCTGACAGATAACTATGAGAAAACATTCCATGCAACAATTATTATCCTATTAGTTAAATACCGGTATTAAGTATCATGCTCAACAGATGCATAGGTGATAATTATTATTGTGTACTGACCAGTAAGCTGACGTTTACATTTTTGAACAGCTGTTTACGATATGACACGCCAGCAATTTGCATTTAAAGTCGTTTTCAAACATAGTTGGTGAAAGTACAAATTTCTTGTTGTTTGTCTTTTTAATTTTTACGTCAGTGAGACAGTAATTCATTATATGACAGATTTCATGAATGATTTGTCTCAAACACGCCTTTTGAGCGCATGTAGTCAATACAACTATTTTCAGTAAAATTTGAAATGACTACTTACTTTGTCAATAATGTCATTCTATGTGAAACCTTAACTTTCCCCGGCGTAATGAATTTTCGAACAACTTAGGGGTATGCTGCCGGGTTATAATGCTACCGCCTATAAGAATTGGTTTAATCTACGGATAAAATTTATTCGAAATTCAAGGTGGTGTGAAATGGTCAAAAAAATGTTAAATGATTATACTTTTACTTACCTACATACAATGGGAATAACAGAAGAGGACCCTAAATGTAGGATCTGTGATGACGGTGATGAAACTGCATCACATCTAATCTTCGAATGCATTGCATTGGAGCGTAAAAGGCACAGAACATTTGTGACAACTAGACCCGAAGAAATTGTGTGTAATAAAGAACTGGTAAAGGGACTCCTTGCACTGTTCAAGGGCACTGGTTGGCTTTACTAGATATACAGGGAGCGATACCGCACAATAAACTTAGTTTCGGTGCTGGCAGAGGCGGGTTGGACCAAGACTGTTTTGGCTTCCCTGAAAAATCAAATCAAATCAAACACGGCTGCCACTTGTTGGAGGTCGCTGAGAATGCGAAACAAGTGACAGATGACAAGCGCATAGGAAGGACGCAGGAGTTTATATGAAAAGAAGTAGCAGGACTGTATGAAGCCTTCAGTTTTCGATTAGTTACGCAAAGAACGTGGCTGTCATCGCTGAAGACAGAAGGGCTCCTATCTGTTGAGCAGCTAACTCTTCCCCGACACTAGAATAACCACGCTTGTAATGCGGCGGAACGTGTGCTAAAACCTTATCTTCAAAAGCACTCGTCTTGTATGATTAGAGTTGAATGTGGCCGTGTCAGACTTCGTAATCCTTGAGGTGTCCACTCGCCAATAAGAATTTATATAAAATAAAATAAAAATATGTTCATGTAAAATCTTTATACGTTGCAATGTTTCAAAATCAGATTCTTGCACCGAGGGAAGAAGTCTTTAACAGTCATTCTTGTTAAAATATTTGTAAGTTTTCTCATAGATAAGACGCTCAAAAGAAATTCTTCAGTTTGTGGTCGTTGCTATAGCCACAGATAAAGAAAAATATTTCTTCAATGATTATCGATCGATGTGTATGATCGATTAATCAAAGTTCTAAAAGAAACATTTATCGAAGTCTTCTTGACGTAACTTTTCCACCAATAAAAATTCATGACAAATCTTCTTTCAGATTGAAGAATATTTAAATTAAATATTCTCCTCGTTTCATTAATATATTATTTATCGTAAAATAATTCTTCATAAATGATGTACTCTGACACTTTCGTCAATTATAACACGATAACATTTATTGCTTTCTATGACATTACACATGTAGTCATTGACAGACAAAAGGGAACTGACTTTTAAAATTTGTTGTTTTAACATAAAACTTCGATAATAATGTCAACTCTTGCGGCGACAACCGCAGAGATCAACATCTTCTTGCTTCATGGCTGTCGACCCGCGACTTGATGTGGCCGGATATTTACTCCTTGGAATCGGCGTCGAAGATGTAGCCCTCGTAGGTTGAATCGCCTCACAGCACATGAAACATATAAAAAACTTCTTTAAGAATTATATAACATTAAACATTTACATAAAAATCATTTAAGAACACAAATATAAGTAAGTTATCCTGCACAAACTGAGCTGACATGAGATATGTAGCAGAGACAATAATCCGTCCCCTACAGTAAGTGTCGTCCTATCAGTGACCAGAGGCCTGCCGCAACCATGAGGTTTCCAGAGCCCTATTATTACGTGGTGGGGGAGGATTGGCACGTGCCCGTGTGTCGTCCGTGGATGATCGGTCAGCCACCGCTGGTGCCAGAATGGGCCGACCTCGGCACGCGTCCAGAAACTGGTCTACGGCTGTGGGATTCTACTACGTTTGCATACTTACTCCGCAAGCCACCATATGGCGCGGGGCGGAGGTTACATCGCCGGACCGGCCTTACGTAGACATGTGCGAGCGCTTCTAGGGGCCCGACGCAACACATTAGAACGTAATTTGAAGACTGTCATCCGTAATTTTGTGTCTGAAACTACTTTTAGTGCAAAATAAAGCAAGTGGTCACTGGAGTGCGTCTCACATTTAGAAAATTATGTCTGTATCGGAATCGAAGGAACCAGGGTTTATAATACTGATGCGTTATAGTAATATCACAGTCTAACATATAGGCGAGACAGGGGCAAGTTGGCCATATTTAATTTAAATATTAATTTATTTGACATATTTAAATTTATGAAATTATTATTAAGTATTAGATAGGTCTTTACTGAAACTGGATGGCAGTTATTAGGCTTGAAAATATCAGTTAAAGTAATAGACAAAAATTAATTACTGATCATATGTCAAGTGAGCCAATCTGCCCCTATCTCGGAATATGCAGGGGACTGATAACCCAGCAGTTGAGTCCCCTTTAAACACCCAACAAAAACAACAATCTCGGAATAAGTTGTCCCAGGGGATAGGGCACGTTGACTCATGTAATCTTTTCGTAAGTATAAATCAAAATAAAACTAGCAGTTATCAAGAAATATACTTTAGTGTACATAATATCAAGTTGAATTTTGAGTTAAATGCTTAACACTGAGGAGCGTTACAACAGGACAGCTTAAACTTATTACGGTTTAAAGTAGCTAGTATAGAACGTGCGGTAACAGGAAGCCGCTGCATAAATATGGTTTTCAAAACATCGTCCTTGACTTGTATACCAGCTAAAGTTCCCATCTCACGTAAGAGCTGAGTTGGCGTATTATCACCTAATTCCAATTCTGTTAATAATTTTTTAAATTTCATATTTTCTGACTCTTCAATTTCCTGAATTAATCTTGTTTTAAGCTCTGTGAACGGAGTGGTAGATAATGGTCGAGTTAAAAATTCGGAAATGAATTCCATAACATCTGCTTCTAATGATGCCACAACATGATTAAATTTCGTGGTTTCGTTAGTGATACCCAAGGTAGTAAACTGAGCTTCAGTTTGAAGTAACCATACCTTTGTGTTTTTCTTCCAGATGGGTGGAATCTTCACTGTAACACGAGCAATACCCGCTTCGGTGAATTTGCGTCGCTGCCATTCGCGGTTATTTTTGCATTTCACAAATTGAAAATGCGTTCCGCTCCGTATTAATCACGTCGGGGTCACCAATATGCTTATGCGTTGAGTATAAGGTCCATAAAGGAGAGAAAGGATGTGTTTATAACTTTTAATTGTCACTCAAAACATTGCAGAAAAGAAACAAGAAAGAATTAAAATCATTTGAAGTAATAAAACGTAAATGAAGTTCAGAGATATAATTTACATAGATTAACACTCGGGTCTGCCACACGCTCCCTCCGCAGTGACAGCGTCCATGTATTTCCTGTTGGCATCTCCACCACAAGACTGGATATGGCCTGTCATATGTTGGCTGAAGCGGTTTTCGGACAGCATCATGTCGCACGAAAACAAACCTGCTTGTCATCAGCTGTGGGTGAATAATGATCTTTCTGTGAGCGGTATGTTCTGCTGGAACTGGTCTTAGGCTTCTCATATGTTCCTTCAATTTGAAGACAAAGGTTGGGGTGTCAGTTACTAATTTCTGTTCATTGAGAAATGCTACAGATAACCTAATTACTGAACCATAAGTAATTTCCACTGGTGAGGTGTTGACTTACGGAATTTTGTAGCAGCGAAGTCCTAACAAGACCAGAAGAAGCTTCGAAATCCAATCATCAGACATTTGTGCTTTTAAAGCAGATTTTAACTGACGGTGGCAGCGTTCATTTATTCCGTTTACTGCAGGATGCAATGCTGTAGTTTTAATGTGGAGAATGCCCAGTGTGCTTATGAGACTTTTGAAAAGCTGACGATCAACCGCCTTCCGCGATCAGTAGTTATGATCTGAGGTACACCAAAACGAGGTATCCATGTTGAGATGTCGAGACTATGGTAAATGAAACTGTTTCTACTGTGATGTCAGCTAATGGAACTGCTTCTGGCCATCGAGAGAAATGATCAATGACTGTTACTAAATAGCGATATCCCTGCGATGGAGGTAGGGGTCCAAAAATATCTATGTTACTGTGACTGAATCTTGCTGTCGCTGGCGGATAATGTCCCACTGCACTGTTGGTGTGTCGCCAGACTTTACTTCGTTGGCAAGGATTACATGTTAAAGTCCAGGTCTTCACGTCCTTTTTAGTGATGGCCAAATGAAGTATTTTCTCACCAAATTAATGGTTGCTTGAACACCAGGATGAGCTAGATTGGGTAGTGAGTTGAAACTTGCCTGTCGTAGTTGTTGGGGTACGTATGGGCGAATCATATCTTTAGACATGTCACAAACAAGTTCTCTACCATTTGCCAACATTATTGTTCGAAGTGCAAGGGATGTCGTAATCTTAATATGGCCGGCCGCGGTGTCCGAGGTGACTGAGGCGCTCCAGTCACGGTCAGCACGGCCACTACGGTCGGGGGTTCGAATCCCCCCTCGGGCATGGATGTTTGTGCCGTCCTAGTTCGTAAGTAGTTCATAAGTAGCTTGTAAGTTTAGGGACTGATGACCCCGTAGTTAAGTCCCATAAGC
Source organism: Locusta migratoria (assembly GCA_026315105.1). Taxonomy (NCBI): domain Eukaryota; kingdom Metazoa; phylum Arthropoda; class Insecta; order Orthoptera; family Acrididae; genus Locusta; species Locusta migratoria. The sequence goes on from CM048751.1 coordinate 196,969,690, forward strand.
TTTACAAACATTTGAACATTTGAATCTTAATATGTGGAAGCTCTTGACTTTCTGCACTTTGTTCCATGGTAACAGTAGAGGAGGTTCAAAAGATTTGCTTGTTTACCGGCTGAATTTGGTAGTGCTCTTTTATTGTTGTAAGTAGCGGATAGTCAACAATGGTTTGTACTCGCTCTGGTAGTGGTCTTATTCCTTCTGCAGCTACCATATATCCCAGAAAAGGCACTTTTGTACCTGAAAATGCATTTATTCAGATTGATTCTAATATTGAACTTACGTTCGAAAAGCAATTGCTTCTTTCTCTTCTTCATCTTGTGACGCCACTAGAAAGTCATCTATATAACAGTACAAAAATCGATGTCTCTTAGTATATTGGCGATATATCTTCAAAAAGTTTGAGCTGCGTTTCGGAGTCCAAATGGAAGTCGCAAAAATTCAAACAAACCAAATGAATTTATCACTGCTGTCTTAGGTACGTCGTCTGGATTTACAGGGATGTGATGATAAGCTCTGACCAGATCCATCTTTGAAAATATTTGTTTTTCATGCAGTTAACTGTTAAAATCTCGGAAGTTAGGGATAGGATACCTGTCAGGCTTGGTGATGTTGAGAGTACGGTAACCTCTGCAAGGTCTCCAGGATCCGTCTTTCTTGTGAACTAAATGGAGGGGACTTGACCAGGCGCTCTTTGACGGCTGGCAGATTTTCATATTAATCATTTGTTGGAACTCTGCTTTAGCTGCCTTGAGATTATGTGGTGGTAGTCGTCGTGCCTTTGCTGCTACAGGATGTCCTTCTGTGGCATTCGTATGAAAAACAGTGGTATTTGGAATGTCAAAATGGATGTTTTCATGAAGCACGCTGGGAAATTTCTTTGGAATGTCAGCATGTTTTTGATCTGGAGACATTACATAAGCTGTCTCGGGCATAGGCCCGAGACATTAATCAGTGTGCCAGGTGCTGCTGCTGATGTTAATGGATCCATTAGTCGCCGGTTCTTGAGATCATCGTAATGATGAATGACGTCGGCTCCGATAATCGGCGATTGTACATCTCCTATTACTAAATTCCACGTAAAATTGCGCCGTAAACCCAAGCTTAGTACTAACAGACACTCTCCGTAAATAATACAAGTGCCGTTTGCTGAAAAAAAGTTTACGATCTGTTTTTCTTCGGCGGCCACTATCCGAAGGCGGAATCACAGAAATGTCAGCTCCGGTGTCGACTAGGTAACGTCTTCCGCTACTGCTGTCTGTGAGAAATAGGCGGCGTGGAAAATTGCTTCGATCACTTGCCGCCGCTAATATGGAGAGTTTGAGTTTGACTGCTTGTTGGAATTTTGAGCGGGAGGTGGTTGATACGAGCATGGGCTCTGACATTTCTTTGCCCTGTGGCGATATTTAATGTGATACCAACATAGCGCGCCATTAGGATTAAAACGCTGGAATGAGCGTGACCTGTCTCGCGATCTACTTCGTGAAGAACGAGATGAACGTGAGCTGCTTCTTGAATGTGACCGTGTTTTCAATTCATTGACAGTCTGCGTTAATTCGGCGATCTCCTTTTCTGGTCTTGAGATACTATCGTTACCGGTATCATTTATTTTACTGGCTGCAATACTGGATGATGCTTGCAATGTTTGAGCACAAATATTCGATCCTGGTTGTGAAAATTCGACAATCTTGTCAGCCATGGTGGTTATGATATCAAGATCACGGTAACAGGAAGTCGCTGCATAAATATGGTTTTCAAAACATCGTCCTTGACTTCTATACCAGCTAAAGTTCGCATCTCACGTAAGAGCCGAGTTGGCTTATTATCACCTAATTTCAATTCCGTTAATAATTATTTTACTTTTCTATTTTCTAACTCTTCAAATTCCTGAATTAATCTTGTTTTAAGCTCTGTGAACGGAGTGGTAGATAATGGTCGAGTTAAAAAGTCGGAAATGAATTCCACAACATCCGCTTTTAATGATGCCACAACATGATTAAATTTCGTGGTTTCGTTAGTGATAGCCAACGTAGTAAACCGAGCTTCAATTTGCAAAAACCATACCTTTATGTTTTTCTTCCAGATGGGCGGAATATTCACTGAAACACGAGCAATACCCGCTTCGGTGAATTTGCGTCGTTGACGTTGTCGGTTATTTTTGCATTTCACAAACTAAAAATGCGTTCCGCTCCGTATTAATCACGTCGGGGTCACCAATATGCTTGTGATTTGAGTAAAAGGTCCATAAAGGAGAGAAAAGATGTGTTTATAACTTTTAATTGTCACTCAAAACATTGCAGAAAAGAAACATGAACAGAAACGAATTAAAATCATTTGAAGTAATAAAACGTGAATGAAGTTCAGAGATATAAATTACATGGATTTGCACTCGGGTCCGCCAAAAAATCATACATAACACAAAGTCATATCTTTCTCGAAAGGATTCAACATAAAGACAGAAATTGTTTGTAACACACAGTTCCTAACAGAATTCATTACAATGAAATTATTCTTTTTTTATTATTTATTTTATTGTAGGAGTTGCCAACGGAAGTCCTCGAACAGGATCTTCTCTGTCCGTTGGCTGTCGACCTGAGACGATTTGTGGCCAGCTATATTATCTTTGGCTTCAGCAGAGAAGATAAGAGTTCTCGTAGGTTGCTCCGTTGTCACCACACATGAAACATACGAAACAACAAATATTTCTTATATTGGTGTGATGTCTGTGCTTTAGGATATCTCCGAAAGACAGACACCGCACCAATATAATAAGTATATTAAAAGTCGACCACTGTACTTAACAAGAGCCTTGTGTTATCACAGAAATTAGCAAATAAGGTCCGTGTGAACTACTGGTTACTCCCTGCTACAAAGCCTTGTTCCCTGGCTCAAACTGAGAACTGACTCAGTAACAGAAAGGTAATACTACAGTGGTCAATATGCATAGAAGCTCACACATTATTACACACAGACATTAATAAGCAAGCCACCACAATTAAAGTTATCTTATAAAGGTGGCTAGGATAACATTTATGGCGCAACGGAATTTAGACATTAATTAAGATTGCATCTGAACTTGTTCTCAGCACTTGTGAAGAACAATAGAGGGAAGGTGCTCTAAAACTACAGTTTATAGGCAACTTACGGATCATGCAACTTAGGCTTGTTTATTCAGACAGAAAACAAGCAAAATGGGGAACAATATACAATAAAATGCATCTCTCACATGGATTAATGCGGACGGTATAGAATGAAGATCCAGCGGTCACGAGGCGGGAAAAATGCTACCGGACGCGTGAAGCCACCGAAAGCCGGAAAACCAAGAAAACAGCGGTGGTGGGGACGGACAGCGAGACTTGTGCTGGAGGGAAGGATCGCTAACTAGCTCGCAACCAAAGGGTGTATAAAACTCTTTTTTTAACCTCAACAGCTATCGACTCTGAGCCAGAGAGAACGATGCAAAGCGAACTATCACTCCCCACATTCAAAGAGCCATAGATTGTCACACACAGTTATAGGTAAAACAACTGCACATTCTCACAGGGACATTGGTGTAGCGGAGAAGCCGTACTTATGCCACATTAATTAATATAATAATAAATAATTAACATAACAAAATAAGAAAAACCTAGCAATATTAACTAATATTTTAACACATGAAATAAAAATGCTACTCCTCAAGCATTGAAAAGAATGGGGTTCAAGTTTTAACAAAATGATAATCTGGCGACATTAAATAAATTATAACTTTACCGAAATATACAAAAAATATATGGAAGACGACAGACGGAAGTTTTTCAAATGTTCAAATGTTTGTATAGCTTATGGGACTTAACTACGGGGTCATCAGTCCCTAAACTCACAAACTACTTATGAACTAGCTAGGACGGCACAAATATCCATGCCTGAGGGGGGATTCGAATCTCCGGCCGTAGTGGCCGTGCTGACCGTGACTGGAGCGCCTCAGTCCCCTCGGCCACCGCGGCCGGCGGACGTCTTTCAATTTACACGCGAAGACAGCGCTACCTTCAATTACTTGACCACAGATGCGGTCATACGTTCGACCTCGCACGGGAATCCGTAATGGAGAGTGTAAGAGGGCACGGACGACAGGGGCGCTACAGCCATAGCGTGCGACTTGTGAGAATTTGAGACGGACGGGAGGCGAGCACGGGAGGCCAAGTGAAGTCGGGCACCGTGGCTCAGTGCGCCCGGTCAGGGGGCTGAACGCCCTCTGTAGTAAAAGAGCTGTGCGCCCCCATTCAGCGAACAAACAGGAACAAACTGAACGAAAGACCGCGAACCATAGATCTACCAGATGAGGGGGAAAAAGTGGTTAAGGCGACCGCTGGCCCAAAGAGGGAGACCAGGGTTCGATTCCCCGTTCGGCTCACATTTTCACTTGTCGCCATTGTTTCATTTCAATGCCCTGTCAATCATTTCCTTCCTAATCCTTCTTCCTTCCTCTCCTTTATCATTAGTTTGCAAACAAATATTACTTTTAAGAATCATAACATAAAAGTTAAATTAAAATTATTAACAATAACATAAATAATAAAGATTTTACCTGAAAAACTGAGCTGACGTAAGGCAGTAGCAGGGATAATATTTCGTCCCACTACAAAGCAGAGGAAAAGAATTCTGGACCGCATCCAGGAGGATCCTACGCAGAGTACTAGAAGCATCGCCCGCTAAGTGGGTGTGTCACACACTGTCGTTCATCGCACTTTGAAACAGGAGCGTCCGTGGCCTTACCACATTTAACGCGTACAAGCATTGGAAGATCAAGATTTCCCTACAAGACGTGAATTCTCTGAGAGGTTTCTATTTCATAGTGCGCAGCATTATTTTGTCAACAAAATACTCGTCACAGATTGTGTTTTACTCAAGGCACACGTGAACTGTACACAATCCTCGCCACGTAGTGGCAATACAGTTTCAACGACTATTTTCCGTAAATGTCTTGGCGGGTACGCTCGATGATTACATTATTGGGCCTTATGTTTTACTTGCACGTTAGACTGGAAACTATTTCCGAACGTTTCTAGAGGAAACACTGCTACCAACGTTGTTAGAAGACATTCCGTTAGGCATACGTCACGACCTGGTTCCTCCACGATGGTGCTCCACCCGACATTGGTCACAGAGTACGCATATATTTGGATAGACGATTTCCAGAACGATGGATCGGGCGTTCGGGTCGACGTCGATGGTCAGCACTTAGATCTGATTTACACCCATAGGATTTTTACTTCTAGAATCCATGAAGGAAACTGTTTATGTTTAGCAAGTTAAGAATGTGCGGGAACTTATGCAGAGCATTTTCGATGCTGCCAATATCATAAGGCAAAAGTGCAAGTGTGTGAACAAATGTGAGAAAACTGTATTCGCATTCTGAGACATGTGTAGGATCGAATATTACTGTGTAAGAGGAAACAAATTTGGATTTCATGTTCAAATGTTTGTAAATCTATCGGACTCAACTGCGTGGTTATTAGTCCGTAGCTTTGAAACTACTTAAAATAAGATAAACTAACCTAACGACAACACACTCATGCCCGAGGGGGGGCGCGAACCCCCGACGGCGAACCGCAGCACGGCGCCCCAGTGCGCACGGCTAATCCAGCTAATCCGCCGTGGCCTGGGTTTCATTTTCGTTAGTGTTGTATAAAAGGAAAATAAACTGAATTTAATTTTTGGTATGGTTGTGTTGTAAAAAGCGGAAATGGTTGGTTGTAATTAATGCTCAATTACTAGATGACTGGTCGATTTTGTACCAAGAAAGAAAATTTTTGGAGGTCAAATACATAAAAACATTGCCCTAATGAAAGGTAGCAGTTGAACCCAATAGCAGTCTAACAGTGAACTTGACCAACATGCTACGCATGTAAATTCTGAATGTTCTAAGCACCTGAAGATGAGCACAAGCTAGAATACAGTAGTGTAATAAATATAAAATACGTTTTTAATGTGAGTGGTAGCGGTTGTTCTTCTTAACCCTGCATTAGGAACAGTAACGGAGTTCAAACTCATCCATCGTGGATAAAACACACTTAATGTCCTGGAAACTTTGCCTGAAGTATTTCTTTGAGATGGTGTTCAGAATCCTCGTCACGTTTCGTTCGATGTCAGGAACGTCGTCAATTCTCTTTCCTTTCAAAGTGAATTTGATTGGAGGGAATAGGATGAGGTCTGGAGGACTGTTATCCAGCAAGTATGATGGATGTTCACCAAAGTGAGTGACAAAAACTTGCTATAAACACATAGACATTTTGTTATAGAAACAGTCGCAACAGTAAAATAAACCAAAACACAAAAATGACGTCCTATATTTTCGTAAAGAATTCCGATATTTACAAGCTAACAATTCACCCCATTAACTACACACGTTTTGGTTTGCAGATATCAAACTGTCAAAAATACACAGTGATGTTTTGTGAGTTAAAGAACCACAAACACAACTACATGTGATATTAAGGTAGGCCCAGTATACCTATAAAAATAAGAAACGATTTATATTAGTTTCCACAATTATCTGCAGTTTCTACATTCAATGTACAGAAAGTAAAAATCATTTCATTGTTCATTTAACAGACAGTATAAAATAAATATCCCACTGATGATGCTGCAACGCCAGCGAAACATGCTTTGGAGAAACTAAAAATAATTCTGTATGCTCAAATGTAGAGCTTATGGGACTTAACTACGGGGTCATCAGTCCCTAAACTTACAAACTACTTATGAACTAGCTACTACTAGGACGGCACAAATATCCATGTCCGAGGGGGGATTCGAACCCCCGACCGTAGTGGCCGTGCAGACTGTGACTGACGCGCCGCAGTACTCTCGGCCACCGCGGTCGGCAAACCTAAGGACAACACACACACCCATGCCCCAGGGAGGACTCGAACCTCCACGGCGAGCAACCGCGCGCTCCGCAGCGAGACGCTTTAGACCGCTCGGTCACACCACCGCGGCTGTGTATGCTCAAGGCGAACCGTACGTAAAAAGCAAATTTATGGATGTTCAGCTTGCACCCTCCCCCACCCATCCCTTTTTATCAGGAAGTGTCTGGCGATATTGGCTGCGTGTGGATGAGCGTTGTCATACAACTTGAACATCTACCATACTCGCCAGATCTCAATCCACTAGACTTCTTGCTATCCGTTCGCTTTGAAAGAGATTTGACGATATTCCTGACACCCAACCGAAACGTGACGAGGCTTTTCAATACCATCCCAAAGGAATACTTCATGTAAGGTTTCTAGGACATGTCTTGCGGAGCTCAGTGGAGCACGGTTATGCGAGGAGGCTATTTCGATGGACAGTAGAGTAACAGTAGTTCATCATGAACGTTGATGTTAGAAGACTATTCAGGAAAGAAGCAAGCTTACAGTTTAACGCCATATTGACAGTGTGTTTATTGTAGTGTTGTGAAGTTGCCGAACGAAATAGTTCGGAAGAGCGCTCCCGCAGGCGAACTAGTTCCCAAATCCCTCGCCTCTTAGTTCGTTCGCTCCTTTTCCGAAAACTGTCGGGGAAGAGCGAGGGGATGGGAGAGCGCGCAGAATCACGCGATTCCCTTCTGACAGTTACCGTCATTTTATTCACCAAAATAAACGCATTTAGCATATTTTGTAGGTAATGATTTTTCACTGACCTAATAAATAAATCCATTTTAAAAATTATATATATATGAAAAAAGAAAGAGCGGTTACAGCAGCGGTAGCAAAAGTCAAAAAGAGCTAACGAGTAACGATCTGACTCGCTAATCGGAGCGAGGAACACGAACTAAAAAGTGCGCAACCTGTCGCGAACTAAAAAATGCGCTACCGGTCGCGGACTATTAAGACAGACGCTACTCGCTCCTCAGTTCGTTACATCCTTTTCCGAAGACCGACGGGTAATAACGAGAAGGCGCGCACCAGACTTAGAAATCGCGTGCTTGCCTTTTGCCGATGACAACCATTTCGGGGTGATGGGGGGGGGGGGGGTGTCTGCATGATATTGTTAATGGCTCATGCAGCAAGAGCATGGGGGAACTTCCCCCTCCACCTGCATGCGCAAACCACATCGCTCAGCCGTCATAGTCCCGTCAAATCGTGGCTTATTTTATGTTTTTTGGGGTGCTGAATACGAATCTGAAGTTTTCCAACAAAAATTAGATCGGCAAATATGAGAAATCATCAAAAAACAACTAAAAATCACAATTGTCAGTGGTTTTCAGCTTATCACTTGCAAAGCAAGCGATTTACACAAAACGTGGCCCAGTAATAAAATGAAGGGTAGAAAATTACCCACAATTTATGTCGGTAACATTTTTTTGTACGTCGTATGGTTTCCACGTAAAACACCGTTGAAAAAGTGGTTTGGAAAATAGAAAAAGTTGCATGTTTTTTCCGGGTGGATTATTTCATCAGCAGTTCCTCGCCTTTCAACGTGTTCACCTTGCGAACCATGGAAGCAGCTCTTCTTTTTGTCTTTTGTGACCTTGCACTCAGCTGCCCGCCCACGCTGTCCGTCTACCTGTGGCTGCTGCCCGCCCCTCCGTCCCACCTTTGCGGCCGCTGCCCTTAAATTTATGACAGGCGAAGGGGGCTCTTCCTGCCGAAACACCGAACTGTCCTCAATTCTCCAGTTTGTGTACGTTCGCTGCCGTGATCGTGTTATTTCCCTTTCTCTCAAAGACGTGAAGCTATGTTTGAATGTTTTCGTTGAGATATAGTGCAACAACTCGGGCGCAATGTCGAGTGATAAGTGTTTTATTTGTGAAAAATATTTAGGTGAGGGTGCAGTGATAGTGGGCAAGGAAAGAGGAATAGGAACTTTACGTCATGCTACTAAAAAAAGAAATGATAGTAAGGTGGCTCTTTAGCGGGTAAAACATCTGTTTCATGGCAGAAAAGTTACGTAAATGAAAGAAGGGTAGCTCCCTACTTGAAGAAAGCTGCTGAACCAAGCACTTCTTCACGAAAATTATGATCATCTTCTGACTATTTCCATTGGAAAAAACATTGTTTTGTGTGGAACACGTATTCCTGAAGATTACGCAAGGTCACAACAACGACTGGCTCCACGTAACATGGAGCATCTGGTGAAAGAAATACAAACAGGCAGGAGGAACCACAGAGTGAGCGCAACAGGCAGCGTGCGCATGGGTGAGGAGGAAGCTTGACAGAAGGGCATCAGGCTTTCTTATACGCTCTACATTTGGAGCTTTTCCGGTGAACGCAGGGTCTCGGATAAGTGAAAAGGTGGAGACTAAAAGCGTGAATAATGTAGTGAACATTAATGAAATCGTCCCCATCAATCCTATGTCTATTTTTCAAAGAATGGCAATTGCTAAACAGTCCGATTCATTGTACAAAGCATTCACTCCAACTGATCAGGTAAATCTTCAGGAATATGTGTACGTCATAGATGGAGGATACTTGCTGCACAGAGTCGTGTGAACCAGGGGTCAATCATTTTTATCGATTTCTGAGAATTACATTTCATTTGTTAAGGCAAAGTACAAGGACAATGCTGTAGTTGTCTTCGATGGTTATTCTCAAGGGGGTACTAAATATGCAGAGAGAGCAAGAAGGTCACGCAGACATGTCAGTAGATGTCATGTTTGACGAAAGAATGATCCAGACAGTTTCACAAGAGAAATTTATAATTAATATGAGAAACAAAAGCCGTCTCATCTCAATGTTGAAGAACAAATTTGCAGCAGATGGAATTCAAACGAAGCAGGCACAAGAGGATGCAGATACACTTATTGCAACCAAAGCAATTGATCTTACACAACAACATAACTCTGTAGTTATTGTGGGTGAAGACGTAGATTTGTTTGTGATCATAATTGGTCGTTATCAGGGTGTATATTCTAATGTATACTTACTGAAGCCAGGCAAAGGGACAGCGCAAAACAAATTTTTTCTCCTGACTGCCTACCAGAAAAATCTATTAGTGACAACATATTGTTTTTGGATTCCATGGGAGGATGTGACGGAACTTCAGCCTTGTTCAGAGTAGGAAAGATGAGGTTTCTCCAAACCCTGAAGAAAATGCCTGCTCTTACCAAGACCATTGAAATTTTTAAAGATCCTACTGTACGTGCAGACGCTGTCACTAATGCTGGTCTAACGTTTCTCACTGCGTTGTATAAATTGACCGTAAAGGAAGCCACGTCCTTGAATGAAATGCGTTATAAACACTACATAAGGTCAGCATACAGAACAACAGCCCATTTGGCGTGTCTACCTCCTACCGGGGCTGCAGCACAGCAACATACGTTGAGAGTATATTTTCAAGTGCAGCAGTGGCTTGGAAATGAAAAAGATCCTGAACAATGGGGTTGGAAGAAAACCAAAGATGGTCTGCTGCCAGTGCCAACGCTACAGCCACCAGCGCCAGAAGCAGTTTTGAAACTTATTTCTTGTAAGTGTTAAGTGTATGAAGACCTGTCATACCGACTGTGGATGCAAGAAAGCGGGTCTCAGCTGTTCCAATGTGTGCCTGAACTGCGAGAACAGCTGCAATAACATGGCCGTCGCAGAAATTGAAGAACAAACTGAAGATGACCCCGAGTTCTCTGAATTACTTGAAGGTAACTATGCAGAAATAATTCTATCGCACCTTTATTTCTCCAGTTACTACAGATTTGTGATTGAAAAAAGGTTTCTTAATAAGTATTGCTTTCATACCTATTCAATAAATTGTGAAGTATTTGGGATTACGGCATTGATTGTTTGTTTTAGGCGTTGAAGACCTGGAGGGCTGTTCCGAAGAAATTACGCAACCCGTGTCTTGAAGGCCCGTATCAGCACGTAAATCATATAAAATTGTACAGAACTTCGTCTCTTTCATAAGGACTTACAATAATGTTTAATTTCAAGAAATAAAAACTATACATTAATGTTCTTTTTTGCTGTTTTAAAAAAATGACTGATTTTCGTGATATTTTACCACTGTTTTTTGTGGAAACCATACGACTTACAGAAAAATGTTACGGACATAAATTGTAGGTAATTTTATCCTCTTTATCTTACTACTTGGCCACTGTAGGTGGATTTGAACCACCGTCCTCCAGAATATCAGTGTGTTACCTCAACAGGACCATTCACCGATCTTTAGTGTCAGAATTAGTATAATCGAAGCAAAGAACGAATTAACATTGCGCCAAAGAATATCGAAGTGACAAATACTTGTTATACAATAACGATTCCAGTGTAGTGACGATTACTGTTTTTATTCGAATAATCAAATTACATCATATGTTTTCTAAAATGTATCTATTACAAGGATAAATTACATGAAATGTAATCGTTAAGTGGACTTCAGTTAGTTGTACTGACAAGGGCACCATCGGAAGTGTACGTAACGGATTTTGATGGGTCTCGGTTGTGTTGAACAGGGACATGCCCTGAGTATGAGACTATCCGCTTTTTTTAGAAAATCGATGTTGAAATACACTGAGAGCTGTAAGACGCTTAATGTTAGTCATGTCCAAAAGGAAGTGAGGGTGGAGCAGCGCTTAAAGGCTACAGCTACCATGCTGGAGGTAGCACGTTGGGGTTGTGTCCCTGTCTTTCTTTTTTGTTAATCAGTAAAGTCCGACATTGTTCAATTTAATTTTACAGAATATCAACAAAAGATGTAAATTGTGTGAAACTAGTAAGAAATATACAATTTTTGCTGTAGTAATTAAAATTTCACGTTATTATTATAAAGTACTAGCTGGTACCCGGTGCGTTGCTGTCGCAGAAGAAACAATTATGACGTACCCTTCGTCATGCACCTACGGAGGCTTACAAAAGGTAGCCCAGGTATTAATTCGGGGTATAAGCTACCTTCATTCCACATTTCATTCAATTTCGTCCAGCCCTTTGGGCGTGAAAAGTAACAAACGTGTTAACCCATTGTAAAATATCCTCCGCCACGCACCGTATGGTGGTTTCCTAAACGTAGCTCATGCTTTAATTTAGGGTATAAGCTACCTGCAATCCAAATTTCATTCAAATCTGCCCATCCCTTTCAGCATGAAGGGGTAGCAAACGTATTAACCCATTGTTAGTTACCCCCGCCACGTACCATACAGCGGCTTAGCTCATCTATTAACCATGGTATAAGCTATCTTTGTTCCAAATTTCATTCTTTTCCGTCCAGAAATTTCAGCGTGAAGGCGTAAAAAACGAATTAATGTCATGCCTGATGCGACAGTTTAACGGCATCTACAGCGAAACTGTTGTGAGCGGTAGACTCCTTTTCGTTTCATCATTTTGTGAGGTGGGGGGGGGGGGGGTTGTTGCAAAACGCTTCATAAACGTCCGAAATTAAATGCAAACTTTGTTTCCAATGTTAGACGCATAAATCTGGATATTCTCACGCGGTGGCCTCTCATTATTTATGACGTCATATCTCCTGAGCTATGAGTCGTGCTCTTTTGTTTCGTGGCGTACGGTGAAAACCAATGTTTCATTGCAATCGAATGAATGGTTTATGAAAACATAGAGGACATACAAACATTCACACCCCCCCCCCCACACACCCACACACACACACACACATATATATATATATATATATATATATATATATATATATATATATATATGGTGTTTCACTACATGTGTTTGCCTCTGTAACTTATAAAATAATAGGTGACAGGAAATTGTAATGCGGTAGGTCAACACAAGAAATGTTGTTACACTTTCTGCGGAGCTATGAACATAGTTTATTGTATCATTTTCCAAAGAGTTACACCACAAAGATATAATTTTTAAATGGAACAATAGTTTTTTCTATCGTGTATTGGATTCGTTTAAACCAGCTGCGTCCAAATCAATTTAAACTACATTCCTATCACTGTCAGTTTGGGAGCTACAACCCTTCAAAGTTCTGGGGGCGGAGGCTGCGATAGCGTAGCTTACTGGCCGAGTGGCTATCCCCTGGGGCACGGCCCACTGTCTCATGACCACCAGCCAGTCAGCTACGCTGTCGTAGCCTCCGCCCCCTAAACTTTGAACGGTTGTAGCTCCCAAACTAACAGTGATAGCAATGTAGTTTAAATTGATTTGGACATAGCTGGTTTCAACGAATCCAATGCACGATAGAAAAAACTATTGTTCCATTTAAAAAATTATATCTTTGTGGTGTAACTCTTTGGAAAATGATACAATAAACTATGTTCATAGCTCCGCAGAAAGTGTAACATTTTTTGTGTTGACCTACCGCATTAAAATTTCCCGTCACCTATTATTTTACAAGTTACAGAGGCAAACACACTTAGTGAAGCAGCATACATATATTACGCCCTGTCGCATGCATCGCTTGCTATGCCACAACAGAAATCCGGGTGATATTTTTCTTAAAAGCAACCGATAAACAATGGTTTACAGCATTTCATAAAAGCTACTGTCTTGCAGTCGCACAGAATTTTTAAGAGCGATCCCGGAAAACATTGTTCATGTACATTAAACAATGATTCAATGATTCTCTTTCATCAGTTAACTTTGATGCGAACCGTGCATATTTGATCATCCTTCAAAAAGCAGGTGCCCTGAATTGATGCAAAATTAATGTGTGTTGTTTCATGGCGATTGCTCTGTTGGCCTTCACCAAATGGGGAGCATTCTGAATTTTTGAAGTGAAAATTTTAAGCTGTCGGTAAAAATATACGGCATAAGGCTGGCACCGTGGAGTACTATTTGGTGGGATAACGTTTACAGCGCAAATGAAATTACTTGTCGCAAAATTCAATATTTCTTACTTATTTCACACAATTTACACTTCTGAAAAATAAAATGGAAATTTGTCATGCAGTGAACTTCAACATCAATATCCTCGAAAACCAAGGCCCGTCGCTAAAACCACGGATAGCCTCATACTCAAGGTATGTCCTCCTACAATATATCCACCGAAATCCGTTATTTACACTTCTCATGGGTCCCTATATGAATTACTTAGAGAGCGCATAGGATCAGCGCTATGACGGCGTGAAGTCAGTATGACGAGGGCATCCCCAGTTACGACTGTCGATTATGTATAACCGAGCGAGATTTGTTCAGGTGCAAGCTCTCTCCTGCAAAGATGCCATCTTCCCTTTCGTATTTTCATGGTATTCACCATGTAACTCACTTGTTGCTATTTCAAAGTAATAGCACTCTGAACAGGTACCGAAAACACGTCGTTCTTAGTACGATTAATGGTAAACTAAATGAACAATTGTCCTATTGGTGAAACTTCTGAAGTTCGTGGTAAAGAGATACAGAAAGAGTTCAAGTAGGCATTCTATGTAGCGTTGTGGAGAAGCTCTTAGACAGTTATTCGTTTCCCGCTACTGACTTTTTTTACGATGAATAGGCAATTTCTGACACTATTATTAATTAAATAGAATTTACGTTCTTCGTTAATTCGAATTATTTATACGTCTAATGTTTTCTCATAAAAGTGTGTTTGTTCTATTTGGTGAACATGCCGTGAAATATGGACAAACGAATTGTAAACATTACCTCCTGAACTACCTGAAGTAATAAAATTAACTACCTGAAGTAATAAATGTTGTAAACGTCATGTTCATACAAATAATGTTCTGTGGCAAATGTCGATCCTTATTTCTTGTTTCTTATAACATACACGTTCTTGCGTTCTTTACGCACCGCACTATTTATGGGATAGGTGTGCTAATACTGCATCTGTATTCCCAGTGTAAGAGATTACTTGTATCAGCATGAAATTTACAACTTTCGATATTACTGTGTGCCCACACCTTATAAGCAGATAGTTGAAGAGACAATGTATATAATTAGTTGACCGATGTTTCACGGCATGTTCTCTAAATATAACAACATCATTAAAAAAAAAAAAAAAAAAAAAAAAAAAAAAAAAAAAAAAAAAAACTCTTACATTTAAGAAGCCTAAGCATCGCAGAATTTAATTAAAAATAGCACTCAAGGTCAGTGGCGGGCTAAAGCTGTCGGGGCGGCGGCAATACAAATTGAGGCCCCCTCTCCCAGTCCACCTGGAAAAACGATATTATAAAAAAGTAACTTTTGAGATTTCGAGGCCCACCTGGACAAGAGAAACGGGACAGTTCAAAAATAAATAAAATAAAAAAATAGCTTTCGAGATTTCGAGGCCCCAGAACGAGAGGCCAATGACGCACAAAGTAATTAAAAAATTAAACATGAAGAAATGAGAAAAAGAGAGAAAAAAAGAAAAGAAAAATAAAAAAATAAAAAATCCCCATCTCTGCCTGTCAATCCATCCACCTATTGCTTGCCTCCCCCCCCCCCCACCATCATCTTACCTCCCTACTTCCCTCCCTCCAGATCAAGTGATATGTAATGCAATACCTAAGTATAAGCACGTATTATGACTCATTGTGTTCTTCCTATGTACATATATTATATTGTCATTTGGCTGCATTGATATTCCGGCCTAGACTAAATAAATATTGTCATAATCTGTCTACAATGCAACTCCTTTTCTCTTCTTCATAGCCCATAAATCTGAAGTAACATATCATCCTTTCACATAATTCACGTACCTTTGGGCTCTTGATGTTATTCCACTACGATCATATATAATCATTGTGACTCACCTATAGACCATTACTGCCATTGTACGACTATGTGTAATGTTTAAAATTGAGCATATTCAGATACACTTGGATATGTACCTTATGTGCTTCAATACTCTTCCCTCGTCCACTGTGTTTCACCTTATTAAGTCGCCAAGTATGTTACATCTAGACATGGTATACAATTTTGTTCATAATAGTAATATTTCCTTCCTCTCCCCCCTCTCCCCATCTTCACTTATTCTCAATCCCTCCCCCCTCCCACCACCACCAGCCATTGTTTCCCATGTATTACCCTCTTTTAATTTTACATACAATACAGGCATTACCTAGTTATCAAAATGTTCAAATGTTTGTAGAGTCTGTGGGACTTAACTACGAGGTCATCAGTCCCTAAACTTACAAACTACTTATGAACTACTTACAACTAAGGACGGCACAAATATCCATGCCCGAGGGGGGATTCGAACCCCCGACCATAGTGCCGTGCGGATCGTGACTGGAGCTCCTCAATCCCCTCAGCCACCGCGGCCGGCACCTGGTTATCCCTGTAATTGTATTATCGCTAACTGTAGTTAGCTGACATTGCTTAAGGACATCTAATAATCCGTTACAATGTTGACTTGTAATGTAAGATGAGCAGCCACATGATAGTCACGTCACAGTGGTCTAGCAAGCTTACTTCTTTGATATTTTCGTGTGGACGTTATGCTATACTTGGTCACGCCCAATACCATCCTTCTGCCCTCCCACTCCTCCCTTTCCATATGCCAAATCCCAGTAATATGTTTTAATGTACTTATAATATGGTATCTGATATTTTTCATATGACTTAACACATCATATAGCCATGTTTTTCTATGTCTACATCTACATACATACTCCTCAATTCACCGTAAAGTGCGTGGCGGAGGGTACATTGTACCACTACTAGGCATTTCCTTTCCTATTCCACTCCCAAATTGAACGAGGAAAAAAAGAATGCCTATATGCCTCCGTACGAGACCTAATTTCTCTTATATTGTCTTTGTGATCTTTACGCGAAATGTAAGTAGGCAGCAGCAAGATCGTACTACACACAGCTTCAAATTCCGGCCCTCTAAATTTACTTAACAGAAATTCACGAAAAGAACGTCGTCTATCTTCCATCGATCCCCAATTGAGTTGCCGGAGCATTTCCGTGACACTCGCGCATTGGTCGAACCTACCGGTAACAAATCTAGCTGCTCGCCTCTGAACCGCCTCTATGTCTTCCTTTAAACTGATCTGCTGCGGGTCCCAAACACTTGAGCAATACTCAAGACGTGGTCGTACAAGCGTTTTATACGCGGTCTCCTTTACAGGTGAAGCACATCTTCCCAAAATTCTCCCAATAAACCGAAGTCGGCTGTCCGCCTTATTCACAACTGTCCTTACATGCTCGTTCCATTTAATATCGCTCTGCAATGTTACGCCTAGATATTTGAAGGACGTGACAGCATCGAGAAGCTCACTACTAATGCTGTATTCGAACATTACTGCTTACAGTAATGTAATGTACTGTAATGTAATGCTTTTTCTACTCATGCGCACCACCTTACATTTTTCTACATTGAGAGCTAGCTGCCATTCTTCGCACCAACTAGACATTTTGTCTAAGTCATCCTGTATGTTATTACAGTCAGTTACAGATGACACCCTCCCATACACCACAGCATCATCAGCAAACAACCGCAAATTACAACTTACTCTGTCCATCAGATCATTTATATAGATAGAAAATAATAGCGGTCCTATCACACTCCACTGGGGCACGCCTGACGATACACTCGTCTCTGGTGAACACTCGCTGTCGAGAACAACGTACTGCGTTCTATTACTTAGGAAGTCTTCCA
This sequence comes from Locusta migratoria, assembly GCA_026315105.1. Classification (NCBI taxonomy): domain Eukaryota; kingdom Metazoa; phylum Arthropoda; class Insecta; order Orthoptera; family Acrididae; genus Locusta; species Locusta migratoria. The sequence continues at coordinate 196,987,126 of CM048751.1, forward strand.
GCCAGTCACAAATCTGTGAACCTATTCCATTAGCTCGTATCTTCGTATGTCAGGCGCAAGATGATGTTATTGTAAGTAGATTCTAATGAACCTGCGCCATCTGGCGGCTATTGGGTCTACTTTACCTGTTATGGTGTTTTTTGCCCCCTCTCACCGTAGTTTGGCATCTGAATCTAGTTGAACACCTTCACTAGACATCCACGATGATGGTTTATGGTTTAGTTGTGCGTCTCTACTAAGATGTACTTTATTTCCCATCGTTTATTAAAAAAAAAAAAAAAAAAAAAAAAAAAAAAAAAAAAAAAAAAAAAAAATAGTTTGTAAGTATACTTGCATATAAATCGTTTGTTATTCATGTGAATATTGTGAATTATGAACTGTAAACATCCGAAATGTAATTTGCTTCTATTATTTGTGCCACAGATTTGATGATGATGTGTCAAAACGCGTAATGGTAAAGTACAGTATATTGCGACCAAGACATTTCAAGGGGGAAAAAATCTATACCACACCATTTCGCCTTTATCCACAGTGCTGGAAGGAGCACCTGTCTCACTTATCTCTGTTTCTGTTTACCATTAATATCAGGAGTTATCCGGCAATTTACAATTAATCGTTCTAAGAACGACGTGTTTTTGCTACCTCTTCAGTGTACCGTTGTTGTTTGTGGTCTTCAGTCCGCAGACTGGTTTGATGCAGCTCTCCACGCTACCCTGACCTGTGCATCTCTTCATCTGAGAATATGTTCGGCAACCTACATCCTTTTGAATCTGCTTACTGTATTCGTCCCTCGGTCTCCCTCTACGATTTTTACCCCACACACTTCTCTCTAATGCTAAGTTGGCGATACCTTGATTTCCCAGAATGTGTCCCACCAATGTATCCTTTCTCTTAGAAAGGATCTGCCAGAAACTCCTTTTGTCCCCAATTCTGTTAAGCACCTCCTAATTAGTTACGTGATCTACCCATCTAATCTTAATCATTCGTCTGTAGCACCACTTTTCAAAAGCTTCTATTATCTTTTTGTCTAAACTCCTTATCGTCCCATACAATGCTACACTCCAGACAAATGCTTTCAGAAAGGACTTCCTAACATTTAAATTAATATTGGTTGATAACAAGTTTAACTTCTTTAGAAATGTTTTTCTTCTCTACTTCGTCCATCGGAAGTTATTTTGCTACCCATATAACAAAACTCATCTACGACTTTTATTGTCTCGTTACCTAATCTAATTCCTTCGACATCGCCTGATTTTCTGACATTACATTCCTTTACCTTAGTTTTACTGTTGTCAATGTTCATCTTATATCTCCCTTTCAAGACACTGTCCATTCCATTCAATTGCTCTTTCAGCTCCTTTGCAATCTCTGACGAAATTACTATGTTATCGGCAAACTGCAAAGTTTTCATATCTTCTCCCTGCACTTTAATGCCCTCTCCAAATTTTTCCTTGCATTCCTTCACTGCTTGCTCAATATACAGATTGAACAACATTCGGGAAAGGCTTCAACCCTGTCTTACTCCCTTCCCAACCTCTGCGTCCCTTTCATGCCCTTCGACTCTAATAATCGCTGTCTAGTTTTTGTACAACTTGAATATAACTCTCCGCTCCTTATATTTTACCCTTGCAACCTTCAGAATTTGAAAGAGTGTATTCTAGTCGACATTGTCAAAAACTTTCTCCAAATCTACAAACTCTAAAAACGTGGTTTTGCCTTTTCTTAGGCTATCTTCTAAGATAACTCGTAATGCGAGTTTTGCCTCCCTTGTTCCTACATTTCCCCTAAATCCAAACTGAATTTCCTGTAGGTCGCATTCCATAAGTTTTTCCATTCGTCTGTAAACAATTAATGTTAATATTTTGCAACAATGGCTTGTTAAACTGATAGTTCTGTAATTTTCACTTTGGTCTGCACTTGCTTTCTGTGGAATTGGAATTACTATATTCTTCTTGAAGTCGGAGGCTATTTCCCCTGTCTCGTACAACTTGCATACTAGGTGGAACAATTTTAGCACGACTCCCTCTCCTAACGATATCAGCAGTTCGGACGGAATATCATCTCCAGAGGCCTTGTTTCGACTCGAATCCTTCAGCGCTCTGTCAAATTCTTCTCGCAGTATCATATCGCCTATCTCATCTTCCTCCGTCTTCCATTTCTTTCAAATAGCAACAAGTGAGTTATAAGGAGAAAATCATTAAAATCGCACTGAAGTGTTTTACGGCCCGATTTAGATTTGTAGTTTTTGCAAACATTTTGGACCAGAATAATAATCAAAATAATAAAAAATTAATTAATAAAAGTGTCTGAAACCCTTTTAGGAAAAAAAATTTAGGGAGAAGCGGGCTACGAACCATTGATCTCCAGCGTCACAGTCCAACGCATTGCCCACTACATTACAGCTGACAGCTACGAGTTGTGTTCTCTAATCTTATACTATTGATAGTCTTTGTTAACTGATGTTAATATGGCATTTGTAGACATTAGATTATCATTTATCGTACGAAGGAAGACGTGTTTTTGTTAATTCTTCAGCGCGCCATTGCTTTGAAATGACAACGTGTAAGTTACAATAAGAAAATCATCAAATACACAACGCAAGATGGCGTATGTCACAGAGTGTTCTGGGCGAGGAATGTCACGTGACATCTGCGAACGGCTAGTTTTAGTTAATTGAATAAAAGGTGTCAAAACTCCGCTATTCTTGCAAATATCTCTCAAACGATACGAGATATGAATAAAACATATGGGAACGAAGTTGTAGAGAATGTTCTCCTCTACAAATTCGCTTATTCAATTTTCGCGTCAGATGAAGGGTTTATTTGCAATTAAAATTACATTACAAACGGCTTGATTTGGTATTACTAACGTATTTCTTGTCCGAAATATTTCAAAAAGCGAGTTTCTGGTCTCTGGTAGTCAACATTTATATCTGTAAAATTTGGTGCCGATCGGTTAAACGGTTCGACCTAAAAAGTGGGAACACGTTACAGCCAGACAGACATCGTCAAATCGCCGTTATTTTTGCAAATATCTCTTCAACAATGCAAGATATGAAAAATAATAATAATAGAGCGAAGTTGTAGATAATTTTTCCCTTTACCAATTAGGTTATTCAATTTTCGTGTCAGATTAACGGTTCGTTAGCAATTACAATTATATACAAACGGCTTTTGTTGGTATTACTACCGTATGTTTTGCCCGAAAAATTTGAAAAAGAGAGGTTCTGGTCTGTGGCGGCCTACAATTATGTGTGCAATATTTGGTGCTGGTTGGTTGAACGGTTCACCTTAAAAACAGGGAACACGTTACAGACAGACAGACATACATACCGAAATCGCCGTTATTTTTGCAAATATCTCTGAAACGATACGAGATATGAAAATAACATTAGAGAGCAAAGTTGTAGAGAATTGTCTCCTCTACAAATTCGGTTATTGAATTTTCGTGTCAGATGCATGGTTTAGCCGATACTTTCATTTAAATTTCGAGCTGTCAAAAGACGATCGCAAAGGCCCACTTTTAGTGTTACTGTTGTTGTTGTTATGGTCTTCAGTCCGGAGACTTGTTTGATGCAGCTCTCCACCCTATATCCTGAGCAAGCTTTTTCATCTCCTCATAAGAACGGCAACCCACATCCACTTGAATCTGCTTACTATATGCGTCTCTTGGTCTCCCTCTGTGATTTTTACCCCACACACTTCCCTCCAATGCAAAATTTACGATTCCTCGATGTCTAAGAATGTATCCTACCAAGCGATCCCTTCTTTTAGTCAGGGTATGCCAAAAATTCCTTTTCTCACCAAATCTGTTCAGTACCTCTTCAATAGTTATGTGATCTACCCACCTAGTCTTCAGCATTCTTCTGTAGCACCACATTTCAAAAGCCTCTATTCTCTTCCTGTCCGCACTGCTTATCGTCCATGTTTCACTACCGTACAAGGCAACACTCCACACAAATGCCTTCAGAAAAGACTTCCTTACACTTCAATTAATATTCGATGTTAGCAAATTTCTCTTTTTCAAAAAGAAAAACCTAAAGTGGGCCAATACGAAAAGGACGATTCTGTCTCTGCAGGAGAGAACTTGTACCGAGCAAATCTCGGAATATTTGTCGTCACTTCTTTGGCTCGTTGCAGTATCCATGGCATATACGCCATCGAGGATCGAAACTGGGTATGTATACGTTATAATGACGTCACACAGTACAGTGACTGCGGTGAACCGATGCTCTCCCGAGTTACTTACCATCAATGGCAACTCACAGTTGTAACTGGAGGAGAGTTCTTTCCGTTTCGAGCATTGTTTCTGTGGCGGCGGAGTCGCTCAGATGATGTGGCCAGGTGGGACGTGCCCGCGGACTGGTTTCGGGCGTTCGGCGAACCAGCAGCAGTGTGACGCAGGTGGGGGGCCTCGACCGCAGAGGGCGGCGTGGTCCGTCCTCGCACAGCCGCAAACCAAGGACAGGCGGGCGCTTCGTGAGCAGCGGCGCGTGCTGCTGACGTCACGGGACCGGTCGCTGCCTCCGTAACGGGACCGCAGCGAGTGGCTCCTTGCTCTCGGCACACTACCCGCGACTGGTAACCAAAGCCCCTATTACACGACACACCTGACGTTCGCAAGTCGGATATGTGACAATTGGACTCAGTGACATTTGCACCCAACCACAAATCTGCGACATTTGCACCCAGTCTGACTGGAAACTACCTGTTTCTACGTCACGACCTACCTGCAGCCCGTGCCCTCGCTAAGCCGCTCGTGTGCCCTCGGTAATTCCACGCCACCCTCTCCCCGGGTGTCCTCGCTCACCGTAAACGCTCTCTCGACACAGATATATACAGACGGGAAACCTCCGTAAGGGCCCGGTCCTACACTCAGGGGTGTGGGGAGGGAGGGTTTCCAGCAGTTCCATAAGATGTCCCATGATGGCGCTGCGGTCACAAGCAGCCCTTTAAACTGGCCAGAGAAGGCGGCAGGTAGCAGCTGTCCCCACCACCACCTCCCCTCAAACGCCAGCAAGCCGGACACAGCCGTGGCCTCGTGGCAGGAAGCACGAGCTCTCCCCTCAGCCTCCCCTCCACGCTACCCTCTGACGTGCGAGAGGCACCCTAAGCCAGCGAACCGCCTGACACCTGTAGCATCTTACTACGAGGGAAGCGTAGGCACAGAGCAACATATACAGAGAAGCAGCCCCCTCTAAACCACTGTCCTACGCTTCCCTCGTAGTTGGCTAAGATGCTAGCAGGTGTTAGGCTTAGGGTGTCTCTCGCACGTCAGAGGGTAGCGTGGAGGGGAGGCTGAGCGGAGAGCTCGTGCCGCCTGCCACGAGTCCACGCCTGTGTCCGGCTTGCCGGCGTTTGAGGAGACAGCCGCTACCTGCCAGCTACCTCTGGTCAGTTTAAAGAGCTGCTTCTCACCGCAGCGCCATCATGGGACATCTTACAAAACTGCTGGACACTCTCCCTCCCCGCACCCCTGAGCGTAGGACCAGGCCCTTACGGAGGTTTCCCGTCTGTATATATTTGTCTGTGGCGTAGGACAGTGGTTTAGGGTGGGCTGCTCCTCTGTATATGTTACTCTGTGACACAGTCCAGCTGCAGTCCCAAGGTCCTTTTCCACCTCAGCCGATGACTGCTGTTAGTACGATACTGAATATCGTAGTGTTTGGTTCATGTAGCTTGTGTGTTTGTGAGGTTATAAGGTCGATATGGAGATATCAACGACCAACAAGGGTAAGCCATGTTGCCATTATGAAGGCTACTCTTACATCATAAAAAAGAACGAAAACAGACGGAACACACACACACACACACACACACACACACACACACACACACACACACTAATTAGACAAAAACCGATTAGAGTGGAAACATTTTTTTACTAAATATTTCGTATATAGGTGTCTATTACATGTCTTAAATACAGAAATACTTATCCGTGTGAGTGTACTTGGTTCACTGACTCTGTCCACCCGAGAAAATAATTAGTGGTTTGTTTTGAGGACAGTAATTTATTATTAACTGTTATTTATTTTGTAACCTAACCACACATTCGAAAATGGTCACTAATTCGGAAATAAACACCCAAATATTTGTTTCTTCCTTAGTTTTCTAATCAGATGGAAATGTAAATAACATAGAATATTGTAGAACATCCTTCTTAATATACAGTAAAAAGTCTTAGAACCAGGGTTTAGAGGTGTAGCTAGTTTCAGATTTCTATCGCCGATACATCGGCGAGGCCGGCCGCGGTGGCCGAGGAGACTGAGGCGCTCCAGTCACGGTCTGCACGGCCACTACGGTCTGGGGTTCGAATCCCCCCTCGGCATGGATATTTGTGCCGTCCTAGTTCGTAAGTAGTTCATAAGTAGTTTGTAGGTTTAGGGACTGATGACCCCGCTGTTAAGTCCCTTAAGCTTAACAAACATTTGAACATTTGAATACATCGGCGATACATCAGCGATGCATCGGCGAAGTATTTCTGTTCAAAACATTGATGTTTTAAAATCACCGATGTATCGTTTGCATCCCTAGTTTGTCTTCTGACTGGTTTGATGTGACCTGCCACCAACTCCTCTTCTTTGCCAATCGTTTCATTTCAGAGTAGCATTGCAACCTCCATCCTCAATTATTTGCTGGATGTATTCCAATTAGTGTGTCCTTAGTGATGTATAATGCCTCGACATTTATAGGTTGGGGCATATGCCCAGAATAAATGCCTGGGAAAATGCCTAAAATTCATAAGTACGCAAGCATTTATGAATTTATACTCTCTGATGTTCATCTCAAATGCTTCAATTCTCTTTTGTTCTCATTTTGCAGCAGCCCAAGTTTCGCAAACATACAATGTTAAGCTGCAAACGTATGTTGTGACAAATTTGTGCCTCAAGTCCAGGGCGATGTCAGACAGCAGTAGATTTCTCTTTCCCATGAATGCCGTCTTTGCTTGTGCTAGTCCACTTTTTATGTCTCACTTGCTTCTTCCGTCGTGGGTTAGTTTACTGCAAAGGTAGAAGTTCATTGTGATCACCAATTCGGATGTTATTTTCTCGCTACTTTTATTTCTGTTACCTTTAATGACTTTCGTCTTTCTTTGGTTTACGTTCAGTCCATGGTCTGTGTTCATTAGTCTGTTCATTCTATTAAACAGATCTTGTAATTTTCCTTCACTTCCACAGACGATAGCAATGTCATCAGCAAATCTTATCATTGATATCGTTTTACCCACAACTTTTATTACAGACTTGGACCTCTTCTTTATTTCCCATATTACGTCTTCATTGCGTAAGTTGAACAATGATGCCGACAGTCCACATTTTTTACCCACTTTTTAATCTTAGCACTTCGTTCTTGACTTTCGACGCTTATTGTATCCAATTGGTTCTTATACAACAATTTATTACCCGCCTTTCCCTACAGCTTTCTCCTATTTTTCTCAGAATTACTAATATCATTCAGCACCTTACATTGTCGAAGGCTTTTTCCAGGTCACAAATCTTATGAATATGTCTCGGTTCTTCTTTAGTCTCGCTTCCATTATAAATTGCAGCAATGCAATTGCAACCACGCATTGCTGTATAGCACGGCCTGTGCCAATGCGACCTCACAGCCCTCGGCACATCTACCTGCCGGACAGAGATCGGACGGGGAGATTAGCGTACCGCCCCTCGACCAGAGCTGGGTGCTAATGTCACTGGGTACTTTTGTCACGACACCTCGCAAGTCAGGTTAGAGGAGCTCTATGGGGAGAGAGTGGCCAACCGGCCGGTATCCGCCATGTTTTTACCAGACTACGCGCAGAACCAAGCCCCCACAATCGTGTCGGCGGCCGACTGCGAACAGCGGACAAATTGAAGAGCGCCTCGACGGCCATTGTGGTGGCAAACTTCCGCGCGAACTTTAAATATGCGTAAAGTTATTTTGTATATGTCTAATTGAAATATATAACTACAAAGCAGCTTCAGACTCCTTGAATACATGGCAACTATCGGTTGTCTGTCAATTTATTACACATATTGTGTACAAATTGGCCAACAGCGTTTCCTCTTCTTAACGAAACCGAACTATAACATGTAGTTTTTTAGCGTTCTAAGTGCAGCATATGGACGCAATCTATCGTCAGACACTATTTTTTCCCCTTCCTCAGTATATTCTACGATTGTGAAACTTGTGAACAAACAGTAATTTCGGAAGATTTTCACACTTTACGTCTTCGCTTTAGTGCTCTATCCTCCAATACTTAGATATTTTATAGCACCATAAAGTCAAATAGGGCTGCCTAAAAGAGCTAATGTTAAGAATCGATTGTGAAAGTGAAATATGGCATCAGATACATAACTGAAAAATAGCTTCAACCAGCCACTACCAAATTCTTTTAAGAACACGAAGTATGCCATAACTAATACATGTAACAATAGCATTAGGGTATCTAGCAAGAATATTAGCATTTTTAATACTGTAAGCCAAATACCTTATAGCTGCGTGAACTGCTCAAAAGTCAATAACTATTGTCATAGGTTTTCATTTAAGCCACGGCTTATGAGCCCGGAAGTTTTAAATGAAGTTGACGCCGGCCGTGAAAGCTTACATTATATTGTCATAGGGTTCAACTTCACAAAGTGCATCCAGTGTGGCTATGTGTCATTCATATATGGAACTATACACAGTTCTGCAAACCGCTTTCAGTTGTTATATCTATATGTAAAGCAGATTACCTTCAAATTCTGTGTTACATGTTGCTAATATTAATTACATACACAAAAATTCGAACTGCAGTGACGCAAATAATTTTGTGACCCCAATAGTTATTTTACACAATCATATTTCATTCAACCCTATATTGTCTTGACTAACAGTCTGTTAAGCTAGAGTGACTATCTCTGAACACAAGTAGTAGGGCTACTTGCATTCCTCGAAAATATAAATGGGAAGACAGTATTCGATCTTTTTATTTCTTTCTTAAATTGATTTACTCATTTAAACGCTAAGCAGCTCTTCACCATCTTGCTTCATGTACACTGCAATAGTCTAACAATGCAGACATGACTACCAATTGTGTATATATCACACAGTAGCTATATATTACACGATTTACCTGCTAACAACACTCTTATTTATCTGTCGCTTGCCACTACTATGGCGGCCGGGCGAAGGTTCCAATTATCCCGCGATAGTAGCGCCGTTAGGGAGTGTAGTTAGTTTTACAAGGTCTTTGCGCGGAACGTTCACTTACATAGCGACCCAGGCAAAAACGCAGGCATTTAACGATTGAAATAAGGGATCAGTTCGACCCACGAGGCCAAAGCACATCTTCTAGATTATTATCTATGTTTATACAAGCCTTATAAAACTGTAAGCAAATTAGTCTCGTGAAGCAGTTTCTATGACTGTCGAATGTTAATACCATATTTTACTATGTTCTGGGAACTTCGACCGTTGGCAGTTCATTAATAAGAAAGAGAAGTATTTCATGTTATGTATCTCAAAGAGAACGATTCTATTTTAAAGTTTCTCTTTGCATATTCATCGCTGAAATTAGTTAAATATTATCGCTTTCCACCCCGATATAATATATTTTAAGTGTGCTCTTTTCGATCTTCTAACCTTTTCCTACACTTGTAAATACCAAAAACGTCATTCTCTACATACTTTTAGGAACATAGTATCACAAAAAATTGGAAAAAATAACAATACTATCTCTACTGGAACAGACACAAAATAGGTAACTGAATATCTACAATGAGTCAATAGTCCCGCCCCTTCCTTTTTCATGTCCATCCTGTAATCAATTATAGGATTGTGAGTAGCAAATGACACTCAGCCAAGAGGGAGGTACCATAGCCATGTTAAAACATACATTGTAGCACGACATGTTAAAAACGAAAACCATGAACTAACATAAAGCTAGAAAATACTGATCGAAAAAGTGACCAGTTACCGGATTCGAACTTGTGACCTTCACATTACTAATTCAGTGCACAACCACAACACCACGCGAGAATTTAATAGAGAGTAGTTCTATTACTGATTTTCATCAATACCTTTCTTGCATTGGGCGTGGGGCAGCAGAAAATATTTACTTTACACAGATAAGAATAATTAGTTGATTTCCACAAGTCGCCTTCTTGCTTCCCACCTCTCGGTTAACTTTAACCGCCAATGTTTCCGTATTTCCTCATTCCTTGCGAACCACCCATCATATGAGAATCTTCACTCGGTTTTTACAGCTAACATAGGAACGAAGAGTCATTTCTCTTGACTATCTTAATGATTATTATTAGTGATTAATGAGTGTAATCATTTCATATAAATTGTAGCGAAGTATTAAAGTTATCTTTAACGACCTATGAACAACACATTAATTTTCCTAAATAGAACTGACAGAAGATGTGCAGAAGTGAAGCAGTGCCTACCTTAATACATTCTGTGTGTAACTGTACAGTGACATTTCTGTCAGAAGCTTTTAAGACACACCACAGTACAGAAACGCATACTGTAGCTATTCACACACGTGTAAAGCCCGCCAAATCTGGTAAAAACATGGCGTCCTGGGCTCTCAGCCAATCAGGAGCGGTCTCACGCATGGCCACTCTCTCCCTGTACCGGCTTTCTATGTCAGGTCTAGGCGGCCTGCCACCTAGCGGCAGAAAGGCTGAGGCTAAGCTTTTAGCAGACGGTTTATCCGCCGTGGGGAAATACGGACGGTTCTATCCTGCCGTGGATGCGCGCATGTCCAATAGACGAGGTGTAGCCGCGCATGCACAGAAGTTGTTTCCAACTTTTTTTCAACTAGCAATAATCGCACCTCGGATTAACCTCATTGGTTACGATATTGCCACTGCGCAAAGGTGTTTCCAGCTTTCTGCCAGCTGTATGATATCGCGACGTTGTTGTTGTTATGGTCTTCAGTCCGGAGACTGGTTTGATGCAGCTCTCCACCCTACTCTATCCTGAGCAAGCCTTTTCATCTCCTCATAAGAACGGCAACCCACATCCATTTGAATCTGCTTACTATACGCGTCTCTTGGTCTCCCTCAGCGATTTTTACCCCAAACACTTCCCTCCAATGCTAAATTTACGATTTCCCTGTCTAAGAATGTGTCCTACCAAGCGATCCCTTCTTTTAGTCAGGGTATGCCAAAAATTCCTTTTCTCACCAATTCTGTCCAGTACCTCTTCATTAGTTATGTGATCTACCCACCTAATCTTCAGCATTCTTCTGTAACACCACATTTCAAAAGCCTCTATTCTCTTCCTGTCCGCACTGCTTATCGTCCAAGTTTCACTCCCGTACAAGGCAACACTCCACACAAATGCCTTCAGAAAAGACTTCCTTACACTTAATATTCGATGTTAGCAAATTTCTCTTTTTCAAAAATGCTTTTCTTCCCATTGCCATTCTGCATTTTATATCCTCTGTACTGCGATCATTGCATGTTATTTTACTAACCAAGTAACAAAACTCGTCTACCACCTTCATTGTTTCGTTACCTAATCTAATTACTTCAGCATCGCCTGATTTTCTAAGACCGCATTCCATTATTTTTGTTCTGCTCTTGTTAATGTTCATTTTATACGCTCTCTTCAACACACTGTCCATTCCATTTAACTGCTCTTCCAGGTCCTGTGCAGTCTCTGATAGAATTACAATGTCATCAGCAAAACGCAATGTTTTTATTTCTTCCCCCTGAACTTTAATCCCTATTCCAAATTTTCCTTGCTTTCCTTCACCGCCTGCTCGATGTACACATTAAATAACATCGGAGAAAGGCTACAACCCTGTCTTACTCCCTTCCCAACTGATGCTTCCCTTTCATGCCCATCGAGTCTAATAACTGCAGTCTGGCTTTTGTACAAGTTGTAAATAACTCTCTTTTCCCTATATTTTACTCCTGCTGACTTCAGAATTTGAAAGAGTGTATTCCAGTCAACATTGTCAAATGCTTTCTCCAAATCTACAAAAGCTAAAAATGTAGGTTTGCCTTTCCTTAATCTATCTTCTAAGATAAGACGTAAAGTGAGTATTGCCTCCCGGATTCCTACGTTCCTCCTGAATCCAAACTGATCTTCCCCGAGGTCTGTTTCTACCAGCTTTTCTATTCTCCTGTAGTTAATTCGTGTTAAAATTTTGCAACCATGACTTATCAAACTAATGGTTCTGTAATGTTCACACCTGTCTGCGCCTGATTTCTTTGGAATGGGATTATTACATTTTTCTTAAAGTCTGAGGATATTTCGCCTGTCTCATAGATCCTACACACCAGTTCAGATAGTCTTGTCATGGCTGGCTCTCCCAGAGACTTTAGTAGCTCTGAGGGTATGTCATCTACTCCTGGGGCCTTGTTCCGACCTAGGTCTTTCAAGGCTCTGTCTTTCCCCTTGTTATGCATTCTTTTACAGATTTGCATTTGGCTTCTAACCACTCCTGCTTAGCCATTTTGCACTTCCTGTCAATCTCATTTTTTAGTCGTCTGTACTCCATTTTGCCTGTTTCATTTACTGCATTTTTATATTTTCTCCTTTCATCAATTAAATTTAGTATTTCCTGTGATATCCAAGTATTTTTTGTAGGTCTGGCTTTCTACCTATTTTGTCTTCTGCTGCCTTCACTATTTCATCTCTCAAAGCTACCCATTCCTCTTCTACTGTTTTATTTCCCCCTATTTCTGTCAATTGTTGGCTAAAGCTCCCTCTGAAATTCTTCAGAACTTCACTTTCCTTCAATTTATCTAAGTCCCATCTCCTTATTTTCCTACATATCTGCAGTTTTTTCAGTTTCAGCCTACAGTTCATGACTAACAAGTTATGGTCAGAGTCTATATATGCTCCTGGGTATGTCTTACAGTTTATCATCTGGTGCCGGAATCTATGTCTTACATTTATAAAATCTATCTGATACCTTCCGGTGTCTCCTGGTCTCTTCCACATATACAACCTTCTTTTGTGATTCTTAAACCACGTGTTTGTTACGTGTTCCGTGCAAAATTCTACCAGGCTACTTCCTCTTTCATTCCTCCTATCCAGTCCATATTCACCTACTATTTTTCCTTCTCTTCCTTTTCCTACTACCGAATTCCAGTCTCCCATCACTATTAAGTTTTCCTCTCCCTTAACTGCCTGAATAATTTCCTTTAGCTCCTCATATATTTCTTCGATCTCATCATCGCGACGTTACCTGCACCTAAGCAGGATTGTTCTGAGATCCACGTTCTCTCCAGATGAAAGAAAAACTATTGTCCGGCTGAAGACAAAATCTTGGCTCATCTGTGAACAGAGACCGGCGACCACATTCCCGAAGACTATTTCGCACTGTTTGTGTTAATATTGCGCGCCTTGTTGCTGCTTGGATGGTGTGCTGCAGCAGAGTTGCAGATAGTCTCCTGTCTCGACGTGCTGTTGACCGGAGATAACGGTCATGCTGATGGAAAATGCAGGCCTGTAATTTCGAGATTTTAACTGTTTACCAATGTGATCTGAAATTTTGCCTAAATGTGAGATGACACAGCAGTTTTTCTGACTACTGTCTTGTTCTTGCTGGCCAGCATAGAAAAGTGTTCTAATTTCTCTCATTTTCTTGTTATTCAGTATACTGTCAATCAGGGCAGGGTTACAGCCATTACTGGTTGCTATATTTTTGATTGTTTGTAATTCAGAATTAGATAAAGAAACAGATGCAATTTACAATACAAACAACCTTTCAAAGTATTTATTCAATAGTAAGAACAAAATTAAACCCCTATCACAGAGTATTGTGTACAAGATCACGTGAAACATTGTGGGAAAGTGTACGTTGGTCAGTCTGGCAGGACTGTAGCTATTAGATTGTCAGAAGACGAGAGAAGTTGGAGGTTAAAAAAGACAGATTCAACCTATGCTGAACATCTGCTCAGAGAAAACCATGGTTACAATGTACGCTGTGAAATCCTACATCTCCTCAACAAAAGCAGAAAGATGACACTACTGGAAATATTGGAAATCAATAAACATTTGCCTCAGGATGCCAGTTTACTATTAAACGATCAGATCCAGTTCCCCTTTACACCTCTAGTGAAATAAGTTTTACTTTCCAACTTTCCTTTTCAACAAAAATAGTCATGTCAGTTTTGATCCTTTACACATACTTATTATATTTTCATATAAATGTTAATAACTTTCATAAATATGTACTTGTAATAAACTTTCCTTTGAAGTATCGATCTTCTGCCATAACATCTTTGTAAATCGTAAAATGTTGGTCACATCTTTGAAAACATGTATACTACAGTCAGTTGTCAACTGATGATGGCCTAACAGGACGAAAGCCGGTTTGTGACGAATAAATAAGTTTCCCAGTATATCTGGAAGTTGTTCTTTTTTTATATGATTGTAATTTGTTTCAGATAATAATTTTTGCATTCGCTTTTCCGCACTGTCTCGACTATGAAGTCATGTCTGGTCGTTAATTCAAGTATTATAATACTTGAAACTTCCTAGCAGATTATGTTCGTGTCCCGAAACCGGGACTCGAATCTGGGACCTTTGCCTTTCACGGGCGAGCGCTCTACCGACTGAGCTATCCCGACACGACTCACGAGGCCGCCTCATAACTTTACTTCCGCCAGTACCTCGCTTCCTACTTTCCAAACTCCACAGAAGTTCTCCTGCGAACCTTACAACACTAGCACTCCTGGAAGAAAGGATATGGTGGAGACATGGCTTAGCCACAGCTTAAGGGATGGTTCCAGAAAGAAACTTTCATTCTGCGGCGGAGTGTGCGCTGATATGAAACTTCCTGGCAGATTAAAATTGTGTGCTGGAACCGGGACTCAAACCTGGGACCTTTGCCTTTCGCGGGCAACCGTTCCACCATTGAGCTATCCCGACACGTCTCACGGTCCGTTCTCACAACTTCAATTCTGTCAGTATTTCGCCTCCTACTTTGCAAATTGCAAACTTCAGAGAAGTTCTCCTGCGAACCTTGCAGGACTAGCACTCCCGGAAGAATATTTCTTAAAAAAAAATTAAGGTCTTTTCCCCAATTGGTTTAACACAATTGTGCACCATCTGCTCAAATAATTTGGTCACTGAGCAAACATTAGATTTATTTATTTACTTTGAGGATGGAGAAAATAGATAAAATCTTACGATTAATAGTGTGTCTTGTTCCGTATATTTAGCTCACCAAAGACAAGAAAGAAGGGGTGTGATAGTTATGGTTCATTCAGCACACTCTTCGTCTTGTTGAGGTGGAGCAACGCGCGATAATCGCATGCGTTACATGCGGCCCTAACGGCGGTTTCTTTGTAACAGTGCATTAACAAGGACGACAGGCGCAAAGTTTTACCGACAGTTTGAGGGCACCGTGCAGTGATCTAATGTCTACACTAAGTAACAAGCAGCGCTCAGTAATGTATTACCACAACTTTTGCGATGCTAAGAGCTTTGTGATGTTCAGAAAATTATCTGAAAATAGTCACGCATTCTGAGCAGAGAAAGGGAGACAGGAGAATAGAAAGGTAGATAGACAGAGAGAAAGAAATAGTCCCATAAAAAGAAGAGAGGGTTAGACGGGTTAACAGAGGAAAAATTCCCTATCGTTAAACGAGGTCTTGGCCAGAAAGTTGCTTCGCAGAAGCGCAAATAGAGCGCGATGCCTCCTGTTGTTTTGATGGAAGCGGCATGTGTTAAATAATGTGACCGCGAAGGATTCTCCGAAGGCGACGTGCGTGAGCGATTGTGACGTCATTAGCCACTGCCTGCAGGCGGCGACAGTGATTTCCACGGCGACAGTGATTTCCAGACAGGTGAAGTCACTGGGAGTTTTCCAATCTACAGCACGCATCAGTACCGTTGTGAGCGCCGTGACAACCAGCTGATGTAATTGCCTTAGTCCGGAAGTAAACACTTCAAGGGACAGGTGGAATGGGTTGGATGGGAGAGTCGTGTCTGCGAAGATTTGAGTACCGATAGGGTGAAAATATTTCTTTTTTTCTTTTTTTTCAGACTACTGAAGTAGGTAGATACAGGGTGTCCAGAAAAGGACTCCCTGATTTCAAAATTAAATATCTCGAAAACAAAGATCGATAGAGGAATGCAGTAAACGGTATGTTTATTGTGAAAGCTGTAAGAAGTTTATACAGCAGTTTGAAATAATAGTTACAAAAGCTGCTAACAGATGGCGCTGTAATCGCCATACGTAATGGCTAGTATAAATAGTGATCCGAAGCCCAGAGCGATCAGTTCCACTATTGAAACGTGAAAGGAGGTTAGCGTACCGAAGGAAGAGATTAAAACCATGTACTCCATTGAACAACGCGTTTTCCTGGTGCTAGAGTATCACAGGTTAGAAGAGAGTCCTACTGCAACAAGGCGAAGTTTTCAAGCACGATTTAATGTTCCCAAAGGACCCGGGCGAAAACCATTCGTAGGCTCTTCGCAAAATTTCAACGAACAGGCAGCGTAACTGATGATCTAGTGGGGCATGTTGGCCGCAAGCAAACCGCAGTTACGCCTGAAAATATCGCCAGAGTTTCTGGAATTATTCAGCGAAATCCAATGTCATCCGTCCGTAGAATTGCATCTGAGACTGGTTTGAAGCGTTCCAGCACGCAGAAAATATTGAGAAAGAGCCTACACATGTTGCCATTCAAAATTCAAACGCACCAGGCCATACCCGTACGAGCTGTACAACAAAGGGTTGCCTTTGCTAATCAGATGCTCACTAGATTGATAGTTTGATGTTGGCTGCATCTGGTTTACAGATGAAGCACACTTCCACCTGAATGGATACGTGAATAAGCAGAACTGGCGATTTTGGGGTTCCGAAATGCCATATTGGTGTGAAGCGAAACCCCTGTATTCTCCTAAAGTTACTGTGTGGGCTGCAGTATGCAGCAGAGGCATTATTGGCCCTTTTTTTTCATTCGAGAAACGGTGACTGGTGTACGTTACGTTACAATTTTGGAACATGTTGTTGCCACCCAGCAAGCGTTAGAGGATCGACCAGGTACTGAATGGTTTATGCAAGATGGAGCCCGACCACATCGGACCGAACAAGTGTTTCGCTTTCTTGAGGAATACTTCGGGAATCGAGTCATAGCTTTGGAATATCCCATCCCATCCCATGGATTGGCCTCCACATTCGACGGATTTGACTCCCTGTGCCTCTTTTTGTGGGTCACAGTGAAAGACATGGTCTAGCCGAAGCATCCCGCCACGCTGGCCGAGTTTGAATCGGCGATCTCTGTTGCAAGTGAATCCTTTTCGGTTGAGACACTACGAAATGTGATGGTGAACATTTTGAAAACATTGTGATGTGATTGTTTGCAAAGAGTGTTTTCATACGATTATTTCACTTATGTATGTACAGTGTACAGCGCCATCTGTTAGCAGCTTTTGTAACTATTATTTCAAACTGATGTATAAACTTCTTACAGCTTTCAAAATAAACATACCGTTTACTGCATTCCTCTATCGATCTTTGTTTTCGAGATATTTAATTTTGAAATCAGGGAGCCCTTTTCTGGACACCCTGTACATGTTTCATATATCATTTGTACGATCCTATATAGAAACGATGGAAGCCATTTAAATGGGATATGATAAATGATTATTGTTAACGTTCATGAAGGGATTAATATGTTTAATCGATATTTATTCGCAATAGCGAATTTTTCACAGCTCCACTGTATTAGGGTGGTTGGTTGATGGTTTGGGACAGGAGGAAAGGAGGGGAAGGGAAAGGAAATGCAGTCCAGGGAGGAAAGAAGGCAGAAAGACTGTACTTACTCGGGGCCCCGTGCTCGCCACGCACGTACTCACGAAAGAACCGTGAGCCCCCTATATTAGTTATAGATCTACTACGAAATGCCGCGGCGGAGCGGCCGAGTGCATCGAGGCGCTATGCTCCGTCGGGGGTTCGGGGGCTCGAATCCCCCTTCGCGCATGGATCTTTGTGTTGTCTTTAGCATAAAGTAGTTCATAAGTAGTTTGTAAGTTTAGGGACAGATGCCCCCATAAGATTTACAAACATCTTTTTTTTTCGTAGAATGTAGACTTTTCTACGGGGAGGATATGTCCGTTATGGTACGACGACTGGAGAACCTACGTAAGAAGAAAGGACAAAAACTTTCAGCACTCACCTTCTTGCTACGTTGTCGTGACACCAGGACAGTTCCAAAGTTTTTGAAGGTAAGAAGAATGTTTCATTCAGCGCAAGCCAGTCGCATCTATTTCCGCATGGAACTAGCGATGCTACGGGAGCAGATTCACCAAACACGTCGTGAATTGGCGGTATCTAGTAGTCAACTATTGAGTCTCCATTTACGCATTAGCAATGCAATGCAGCTGTGTGATTGGGATAAGGTGGACAGACTAAGATTTAGGTCTATGGAACTTAGTGCAGAAGTGGCTTGCAATAGACAGAAGAAGAAGTTTGATCATTTACAAGTTAGACAGGACGCTCCAATTACAGATAATGCGAACACAGTGATTAATTTGTCCGGGAAAGAACTGTCGAGAGAAGAAATTTCTGTTCTCTCGAAAGGAGGGAATTTTGCAGTCACTCCATCAAAGATTCCCACGGAAGATATTGTTGCCAATATAGAGGCAGGGATCCGTATGTTATCACCACATTCTGCCGATGAAATTAGGATGGACACAGCCAGGATTCTACGTAAAGCTAAACCACCTAGTAGCAATTTGTCCCAAGCAGAACGGAAAGCATTGCGGGACATCAATGCGGACAAGAATATTACTGTACTTTCTGCTGATAAGGGTAATGCTACCGTTGTATTGAAGACCGAGGATTACCATAGCAAGATCAATGACCTCCTTGATCCTACCACTTATAAAAAGCTGACAAAGGATCCTACTACAAAAGTGTTAATAAAAAAGTCTTTCATCCCATCAGAGGATAAAAAACATCTTCTCAAAACGGAAGCACACCCCGCAAGATTGTATGGGTTGCCTAAGGTACATAAACCTAGTGTCCCGTTAAGACCAATTGTGAGTGCCATTGGATCTCCGACGCAGGAGCTGGCTCGATATCTCGCCTCCATGTTGCAACCATACATAGGCAAAACTGATAGGCACATCAAAAATTCTATTCACTTTATAGAAAAATTGAGAGATATTACTGTCAGTCCAGGTGATATTCTTGTCAGTTTTGATGTAGTATCTTTGTTCACCATGGTCCCAGTAGACGAAGCTCTTTCTTATATAGCTGACACGTTTTCAACTGATATAGTATCTTTATTTCGACACTGCCTATCCACGACTTATTTTCAGTACAACAGTGAATTTTATGAGCAAATTGAAGGGGTGGTCATGGGTAGTCCTTTGAGTCCAGCTATCGCTAGTTTATTTATGGAATTTTTTGAACATCAAGCTCTGCAGTCTGCCAACAAAAGTCCCTCAAAGTGGTACCGATACGTGGATGATACTTTTGTGATATGGAATCACGGTGATGAAGAATTAAATGATTTTTTGGGGCACCTGAATAGTATTAATCCACGGATACAATTTACTATGGAGAAAGAGGAAAACTGACAGTTGAACTTTTTGGATGTATCGGTAATCAAACAGGCAGATCGGACCTTGGGGCATAAGGTATACAGAAAAGACAACCATACCGATCGTTATCTTCATAAGGATTCGAACCTAGGCAGAAGAGAGGTACCATTAAAACATTGGTGGATCGAGCTAATAATATCTGTGAGCCTATTTATGTGAGAGATGAATTAAACCATTTGCGAACAGCGTTTAAGAAAAATGGATACACCGATAAAGAGATAGATCGAGCTCTCCATCCAAGAAGAAAAGGGTCCGAAAACAAGCCACAACAACAACTGTCGGCCGGAAAAGTTTTTCTTCCTTTCATCCACAAAATTACGGACCGTATTCTGAAAGTTTTGGTCAGGTTTCAAGTTCAGACCGTCTTTAGACCTACAAAGAAAATTAGCGAATGCTTACGATCGGTGAAAGACGCACGACATCCCCTAGCAACGCCTGGGGTGTATAAAATTCCCTGTAGCTGTGGCATGGTGTATATAGGAACAACAAAAAGGAGTGTTAATACTCGCATATTGGAACACAAAAGGAATTGTCGTCTGGGTCACACAGACAAGTCAGCTGTGGCAGAGCATGTTTTTACACGTGGTGACCATGAAATCAAATTTAGTGAAACGAGCGTGCTAGCCAGGACGTCGCATTATTACACACGGATGTATAGTGAAGCCATAGAAATACAAAAACACCACAATAATTTTAACAGGAAAGAGGAAGGTTTGAAATTAGATAAGATTTGGCGGTCAACTTTGAACCAAAGATATGACAATCGATTACCTATAATCGAGAGACATGACGTTAGCAGCACGTGACCTCCAGCAGGACCTCCAGCGCATAGTAAGCAGTCGTCGACTCACCCTTGAAGATGTTGCCCGCAGTAGGCAACGAAACGTCGGGAGTTAGAAGTTTTATGGATGGACCACTGCAACTTAGCCCGGAAGTTTTAATTAATCTTTTTTTTCTTTTTCATTTATTTCTATATGCTGTCAATTGGTCCGGAGAATAGACTTATCCAGAAGGAACGATTTTGGATTAGGATTAAAACTTGGTTTAGCACCTCTCAAACGTTTTATGGTACTCGACCAAACAACAAAATTGTTGTACCGTACTGAACTCGCTTCTTAACCACTGACATCTATTGAAGCTAGGGAAAAAAGATGGCGCTATGGTTGGCCTCCTAGATGGAGCTGCCGTAGGTCACACGAATATCAAATGTATTTTTTTTTTAAATATGTATTCCCATTTTTATTACATATTCGCCTAGTACGTAAATAAATATGAATGTTTTAGTTGGAACACTTTTGTCGCTTTGTGATAGATGACGCTGTAATAGTCACAGACGTATAAGTACGTGGTATCACGTAACATTTCGCCAGTGCGGACGTATTTGCTTCGTGATACATTACTCGTCTTAAAATGGACCTTTTACCAATTGAGGAAGAGTTCGATATGGTATTTATGTATGGCTATTGTGATCAAAATGCCCAACGGGCCTGTGCTATATATGTTGATCGTTATCCTGGGAAACATCGGATAGGTTACGTTATTTAAAGAGACAGGAAGTGTTCAGCCACAAGTGAAGCGTCAATCACGCCCTGCAACAAATGGTGATGCCCAAGTAAGTGTTTTAGCTGCAGTTGCGGCTAATCCGCATATCAGCAGTAAAGAAATTGAGCGAGAATCGGGAATCTCTAAAACGCCGGTGTTGAGAATTCTACCTCAACATAAATTTCACCCACACCATATTTCTATGCACTATGCTTGGCGAAGACTTTGAACGTCGTGTACAGTTTCGCCACTGGGCACAAAATAAATTACGAGTCGATAACAGATTTTCTCGCGTTCTGTTTAGCGACGAAGTGTCATTCACAAACAGAGATAACATAAATCGACATGATATGCCCGATTTGGCAACAGAAAATCCACAATGGCTGCGACAAGTGGAACATCAGTAACCTTAGCGGGTTATTGTATGGTGCGGCATTATGGGAGTAAGGATAATTGGTCCCTATTTTATCGATGGCAGTCTAAATGGTGCAATGTATGCTGATATCTTTCGATTTTGCTAGAACCTGTTTGACTGCATGACATATGGCGATCTACTTTCAACATGATGGATGTGCTGGACATGTCTCGCGTATAGTTGAAGCGGTCTTAAATGGAATATTTAATGACAGGTGGATTGGTAATAGAAGCAACATACCATGGTCCGTACGTTCACCGGATCTTACATCCCAAGATTTCTTTCTGTGGGAAGAATTGAAGGATATTTATCGTGATTTACCGAAAACGCCTATAAACTTGCGTCAGCGCATTGTCAATGCATGTGAGAGCATTACTGAAGGCGAACTACTCGCTATTGAGAGGAATTTTGTTACGCGTATTGCCAAATACATCGAAGTTGAAGGACATAATTCTGAGCATTTACTGAAGTCATGAGGTAATCATGTATCACATTGGATCAACCGAAATAAAGTTCAAACGTACCTATGTTCTGCGTTTCTGTGTTTTAAAAAAACGTTCTGCGTTTCTGTGTTTTAAAAAAACGTTCTGCGTTTCTGTGTTTTAAAAACCTACCTGTGACCCACTGTTCGTCTAAAATTGTGAGCAATATGTTTGTGAATTTTACGGCGCCGCCTATCACAAAGGGAAAAAGTGTACAAAATAAAACATTCATATTTATATACGTACTAGACGAATATGTAATAAAAATGGGAATACATATTTAAAAAATGCAGTTGATACCCGTTTGACCTATGGTAGCGCCATCTAGCTGGCCAACCACAGCACCAGCTATTTTACCCCTTCAAGCTAGAAGAGTTTTGTTCTTTGTAGTTTTTCGTTTGATGCTTATTTCGTGAGATATTTGGCCCGGTCACAATCATTGGACCAGCCTGAATTATATGTTGTGATTGTACAGTTGAAAGTCTAACGTCATGTCTACGGCGTCATGTACAGAGTGGGTGGCCGTTCCTGCCGGATGTTCGAGTCCACGTTCGGGCTTGGAAGTGTGTGTCGTCCTTAGTGTAAGTTAGATTATATAGTTTATAAGTTTATGAAATGATGAACATAAAAGTCTGGTCCAAAATATTTGCAAATATTTAATTTCAAATCCCTAACACTTTCAAAACATACCTACCCATACAATCCCGGCCACGCACTGTCATCGTAGTGTGATAGGTATGTCAGTTTTCTATGCATCACAAAGTTCTCCCGCTCCCCCTCGCTCCGTCTATCTTCGTGCACACCTCTCATGTACTCCTCCCGCTCCGTCCTATGTATATTTCCTCTACACTAACCCTGTAAATACTATCTCTGTCTTCTAAATATTTCAACTTGAATAAGTATATAACTAATATTAACATCTTAAAACAGATAGCCGACAGATGGTCTTTCGAGGCTACATGAACATCTACATCTAAACGCAAGCAGAAATTTAATTAATAAATATCATTATCATCATCACGCCTTTTAGCGTTCATTCTGGTGGAGAGTACCCCTTATAAAATTACTGCTTGACACCCTGTTTAATAGTAACATAGATGCCTCATCTGATGTTAAACACGTTACTTCAAAATCATTCGTGACCGAATCCCGGTACTTTCTCCTCGGTTTACCTCAATTCTTCCTCCCCTCTGATACCGAACCTATGAGTCTCTCACATAATCTTGCTTCTCCCATGCGTGTAACATGATCCCACCATCTAAACCTGTAAGCTCTAACCGCTTCACCTTTGGTGTTAATTCGCTGTTTTCATCATTATAGACAACTTACTGCCATACTTCCTATATGTTTGTACCTGCAATCATCCTTGCTACTTTCGTATCTGTAACCTCAACCTTATTAATAAGGAGACATGTATCCACCCAGCATTCACTCCCAAACAGCAAAGTTGATCGAAAGATAGAGCAGTGCACTGCTAACTTAGTCCAGGTCAGCAACTGGAAGCATTTAATACCATTAATTATCTGGGAGTAGGCATTAGGAGTGATTTAAAATAGAACAACCATATAAAATCAATCGTCGGTAAAGCAGATACCAGACTTAGATTCATTGGAAGAATCCTAAGGAAATGCAGTGCGAAAACAAAGGAAGTAGGTTACAGTACACTTGGTTGCCCACAGCTTGAATACTGCTCACCGGTGTGGGGTCCGTACCAGGTGGGGTTGATAGAGGAAGTAGAGAAGACCCAACGGATAGCAGCGCGCTTCGTTGCAGAATCATTTAGTAAAAGCGTTACGGAGATGATCGATAAACTCCAGTGGAAGGCTGCTGGAGAGATGCTCTGTCGCTCAGTACGGGCTCTTATCGAAGTTTCGAGAATATACCTGTACCGAGGATTCTAGCAGTGTATTGCTCCCTCCTACATATATCTAGCGTAAAGATCATGAAGATGAAATCACAGAGATTAGAGCCCACACAGAGGCAATCTTTCATTCCGTGAACAATACGTGACTGGAATAGGAGGGAGAACCGATAGTGGTACTCATGGTACCCTTCACCACACACCGTCGGGTGGCTTGCGGAGTATGGATGTAGATGTAATAGTGACTTAAATGTAAACGAAGGCTTCCGGGGCCGTTGTCATTGTTAATAAAACTCTTCTGGGTATTGGACCGCATCGTCAATATATCAAGTATTTCACCCAGAAGATGGCCGCTTGCAATAGCGGCCGAAACGTTGGTGAAATACTTGATATATTGACGATGCGGTCCAATACCCAGAAGAGTTTTATTAATAATAGTGACTTCTTTCTTGCAGAAGAAAATAGAGTATAGCTGACCGTTCACTCCATTATCTTTGCTACACCTTGATTCCAGTTCATCGGTTATTTCATCATGTGAGAAAATATATCCTAAGACCTTGAAACAGTTCACCTGTTATATATTCCTCTTAATTGTCACTGAA
Organism: Locusta migratoria; assembly: GCA_026315105.1. Taxonomy (NCBI): domain Eukaryota; kingdom Metazoa; phylum Arthropoda; class Insecta; order Orthoptera; family Acrididae; genus Locusta; species Locusta migratoria. The sequence goes on from CM048751.1 coordinate 197,011,581, forward strand.
CCGGTTTCAATCTCTTTACTGCAGACATTACTTTCGTTTTGGGGATGGTGATATTCATACCATAACCCTCATACCTCTGATCTATCTCGGAAAAATTAGATTGCACCACAACTAAGTAGTCCGTAAATACTAGACTATTTATTTTATTTTCATTTATTTTAAATCCACCCTGCGGATCGATTCGAACATATGTTCCATAAATAATTTAAATAATAGTGGTGACTGGTTGCAACCTTGTCTTACGCCGAAAACCACTCTGAGCTATGAACTCAATTTACCTTCAACTGCTATCTGGTTAACTACGTAGAGACCTTAAATTGATTGGAGAAGTTTGCCTCCTATTCCTAATCTTGTAAAATTGACAATACCTTCCTCCTAGGAACATGGTCATAAGCCTTTACTAAATCCATGAAACATACATACAATACCCTGTTTCACTCTTAGCGCTTGTCCATTAAAAATGTTCAAATGTTTGTATAGCTTATGGGACTTAACTACGTCATCAGTCCCTAAACTTACAAACTACTTATGAACTAACTAATACTAATGAAGGCACAAATATCCATGCCCGAGGGGGGATTTGAACCCCCGACCGTAGTGGCCGTGCAGACCGTGAGTGGAGCGCCTCAGTCCCCTCGGCCACCGCTGCCGGCGCTTGTCCGTTACATACTGTAAGCTGAAGATCTGGTCCTCACGTCGTCTAAGAGGCCGAAACACATCCAGCTTGCCTTTAGCTAGGACTCGTACTCTTCTTTCTCCTTTCAGTTTTGCCCACATCGCTATTTAGAGACATGCCTGTCTAGTTATTACAGTCCTTTATATCGATGCTTGTAAACTGGTCTGATTACTACTTTCGTCAAGTCAGACGGAACCTGTCCCGACTCTCAAGCCATTTCAATTATCTTATGTAACCATTTGACGCTCCATTGTATATGAAGACACCAGGGGAAAAGGAGAATGTCACAAAAACTAGATTTTGAGAGAACGGCGAATTAGTGTTTTCAAAATCAATATTTTACAGTATATTTATACATATCTTTAAAAACCTTTTTAAACAACTGTTCAGAAATAGTAATCAGGCAATAAAACCACATATTGCAATAAACATTGATTTTATTTGCACATTTATACACAGAAACACGTTTCCACACCTTAAAAATGGGAAATGTCCATAATCGACCTACTGATTTAAAATAAACAGAAGTTATTATTACATAGAGCAATAAGGGCCTTTAAGGAATAAGGCCTATTTATAAGTCAATGACTTCTTGAACATATTAAGACATTTAATTGAACCATTAACAGTAGGCCTATCTTGAAAAAAAAAGCGATTATTCATCATATTTAAGACTGTTAAAAATGCTCTCCCTTCTGGTCCACAGAGAGGTATAAGGTCCTGAGGATCCTTGTACTTGCATTTTTATATTTAAAATGGTTCCTTTCTTGATTCCTTTGGAAGTAAAAGCTCACCAGGCTGAATGGCTTTTGCTAAAGAATTTTAGACAGCAAATTTTTCTTTCCTTTCCTTCTTGATAGCTTCTCTCGAAGCAGCTTTTTTGTTTTTTGTTTTTGGTTGCCGGAGTTTTCTTCTTTTGTTTGCCTGTCGATTTCTTTTCGCCAGCAACAACAGCAGTCAAAGACCAACCTCCGTTGTAAGTAGTTCGGTACTCAATGTCTCTGAAGTTACCCGAATTCGTATCTCCTTTATTGGCCTGGGCGGGAAAGGACACTTTTGAGTGTAAAGTGGAGAAAGAAAATCTGTCCACTCTCGAAACAATGGCAGGTCTTTATCGACAACCTCATTTGGAGTGGGCTTACGTCTTGCAGTTGTAATCGCCTCGTCCCAGGAGTCTCGGCTGGTGTGTTTTGGTTTACCAAAGCCATGTCCGCGTCTCTCTGCAAATATGAGTGCCCTCTAACGGGGAATGTCACTAACTGAAACGAATCGCTTCATTTCATGAACAGTAAGGCGTAAAAATCTAATCCCTGTACACTGGACATTCCTCCTTTTTACGCTGTACATCTTTATTTAACATTGTTATGTCTCAGGACATTACACTTTCTTTTCTACATCAGTTTTCAGCACATATAGAGCTTCTTACAGAGCACACGAACCTGTCAATAATTAAAAAAAAAATACATATACATGTGGTGTCTCTTCCGAAAGAACAGACGTCACTTCTGATCCTGCAGAAGTTTCTGTTTCTGGGAATTTGTATCTGACGGGAGGCGTACTTAGGTAGCCCTTGCAGGTACAGTGATCACTGTGTCCGCAGTGGTGTAGGGGCCAGCGCAACTGCCTAAAAAAGCGGGAGACCCGTCTTCGAGTCCCGACTGGGTAAACATTTTTTGGCTTTGCCCATTCGCAGTTGATATCATATGTGCTGTGAATATAAAAACAAGGTTTTTTGGACATTCCTCCTTTTTCCCCTGCCGTCATCATAGGTTGAGTTCCGATTTAATTTAATCTGTAAGGCGCTTTAAATTCAACAGATCTATTGAACATTCTCTCCACTTACTCAAATGTGATCTTGTTTTCATCATCATTCCTATCCCACTGCAAATCGGAATATGAAACGTTACTGAACATTTCACACAATATATGAAACGTTCAGTATGTGATACTGTGCTACTTTTTAAAATATTCATTCCATCTGCCCAAGGATGAAAGAAACACTATCAGCATTTCTGGCCTGTTCAAAACACTTCTTAATTTCTTCTTCCCTCCGCTTCGAAAACTGCTAATTACAGTACAGAAAAGTGTTCCAAAGACTTGGGTCAAAGTTTGCAACCTCTTTGCAAAATAAAATCGCTCCACACAAACCCCCGTTGCTCTGGCCGTAATTGATATTTTGGCAAGAAACAGTCTTGGTTGCACAAATACAGAAAAGAAAAATAATGTATTTGCACAACCAAGACTTTTTTGCCAAAGTATTTAAAAATTCTTCCCATAATACGTTCTTGGATGCTACAATTATGTTTGTATTTGTTTCTTTCTTCAACATAAGTTTCTCTTCCTTTGTTCTAGTATGAAGCCATTTTTTGCAATTCCTTCTTTTTCATACTACTGTTAGAAGACATTCTCTCACCACTTCTCACAGCGTGTCCTTATACCTTGTCCGTTCTTTTCCATTTGTAAATGACTAAATTCTACTAACTGGTCCCTTTGTCAGACCGTTGTTACGTATTTGTCCTGAAGTTTCTCCACTCTTATCCTTTTCCATCTAGACCTGATTTCCTATACTTTCTGTTTTCACAAAACCAATTTTGCTCTAGATTAAATATTGATCAGAGTCATCAAAAACGCTCTGCAGAGACGTGTGTTGCTGAGTGCCTTCGTGAATTCCTTATCTGTTATTTTGTAGTCAATGACAGGCCTGGTTTCTCTGCTTTCCCGACGATACCGGTGAATTTTCTTACGCTTAAGTTTGTGGTTACTAAGCCCATACTGCCACAGAAATCCAAAAGCTGCTTTCAGTCCCGCTGGCATCCGTATACTCTCAAAACATACGCATAATCGTTTCATGCCGTCCCGTTCAGTTTCCTACCTGGCACTGAAATCACCCGTGAGCGAAACGCTGTCCCTGCCCGTTACTACAACACCTACGTAAAAATAACAACAACAATAATAATAATATGGTTTTCTGCAGGACCTAATTGAGGAGTAAGACTCCATGGTCATGAAACAAGTCAATGCATGAGGATTAACATAAGAATGGTAATAGAAAAAATTTAAGTAGTCCTATGCACACAACAGTCTTAAGACTAAGTGAAAATGGATGCTGCAGAATACTGCACACCTTTTTGTACAAATGTCAAGGTGGTGTGATGCAGATATAGATTCGACTTCTATCTAGTATTCACCGAGTGAAAGCTACTAACTCGTGGGAATAAGCTGTTATTGTTAACAACAAACGATATTAAAGAAATAAACGTATTGTGACGCCAGTGTCAGAATTCCAAGACTAGTGAAAAGGGGTCGACGTGACGTTCGTGAACTTACATCACATATTGCTCCAACCGCCCGTTTCTGAGCCAAAAAATATCCTTTTTGTATCAGTCGAGTTACCCCGGAAAATAACGCCGTACGTCATAAAGTGAATCAAATTAAGCGTAGTACAGTACTATATATATATATATATATATATATATATATATATATATATATATATATATATATATATGGTAACGGTCTCTGACAACAGCAGCTATGTTAAAAGAAAAAGATTAAAGATCCATTAAAATCAGCAGAAATTGTATGGAAACTGAAATATTAACTGAATATCGCCGACAATTTATATCTTCCATGACTGAACAAATATTTTGTACTCATTTTTGAACGTGGAAAGACAGGACGAACTATCGTATTCTGATTCTCGAATCACACTCATCACCTGCAGTCATTGCTAACTAAGCATCCCATTCGTGTCCTATAGATAATCGTGATATACATCGTCACAACTGACCAGTCATAAATATGTGTGAAACGGAGGAGATTTCACCACAAGAATCAGTATGAACATCTGAACTTGGATGATAAATAAGTAATGTCAGATGATAGTAGTCGAAATTTTTCACCAGGAGCGAGGTGTAATTATAATGTACCTGAGCGGGAATGTAACCCCGAACCTATTGCCGTTCTTTCCGTGCAGGAATAGACGATACATCTGTTTATCACAAATAAAACAGCTGCAAACAGATTAAACACTTAATTGAATATAAATTACACTTCTCGATGCTGTACATGAAAAATAAGGAAAAAATTGTTTTACAAATATGAGAAGCTTATCAAATACACCAAAAGAAAAATCTAACAAAAATTGCCATGATGGAGGTTCGAAGCTGGGTCCACGGTTTGAAAGTCCAAGCCCTGGACCGCTTTCTTTTGTTCTTCGGGTAGGTCTATACTATGCGGTCGTTGTTTCAGTTCATTCTTGGTTGTTCGTTGTATATTTAGCTTTGATTACAAAGCGCACTCGGAAAGTCGCTCATGTTTACGAGTACCCAAAAAAAACTAACCTAAGGACTACAGAAACACCCATGCCCGAGAGGGGACTCGAACCCACGACGGCGATCGGCCGCGCGCAGCGCAGCACGGTGCCCCAGTGCGCACGTCTAATCCGCTGCGCCAGAATTAAGCTGATTAATTCATTTGATTTTTTCATGTCATTTCCATTCAATAATCCACTCCCATGAACCACAGACATTGCCGAGGTGGGGTGGCTTTCGTGCCTCAACGATACAGATAGCCGTACCGTAGGTGCAACCACAGCGGAGGGGTATCTGTGGAGAGGCCAGACAAACGTGTGGTTCCTGAAGAGGGGCAGCAGCCTTTTCAGTAGTTACAGGGGCAACAGTCTGGATTATTGACTGAGCTGGCCTTGTAACATCAGCTAATGTGGCTTTGGCACACAGCTACTGCGAACGGCTGAAAGCAAGGGGAAACTACAGCCGTTAACTTTCCCGAGGACATGCAGCTCTACTGTATGAACATATGATGATGGCATCCTCTCGGGTAAAATATTCCGAAGGGAAAATAGTCCCCCATTCGGATCTCCGGGCGGGGACTACCCAGGAGGATGTTATCATCAGGAAAGACAATACTGGCATTAGACGGGTCGGAGCGTGGAATGTTAGATCCCTTAATCGAGTAGGAAAATTAGAAAATTTAAAAAGGGAAATGGATAGGTTGAAGTTAGATATAGTGGGGATCAGTGAAGTTCGGTGGCAAGATGAACAGGATTTCTGGTCAGGTTAGTACAGGATTATAAATAAAAAAACCAATTGGGGGTATCACAGGAGTAGGATTGATAATGAATAAGAAAATAGGAATGCGGGTAAACTACTATGACCAGCACAGTGATCGCATTATCATTGTCAAGATAGATACGAAGCCAACACCGACAACAGTAGTACATGTTTATATGCCAACTAGCTCTGCCAATGATGAGAAAATCGAAGAAATATATGAGGAGCTAAAGGAAATTATTCAAACAATTAAGGGAGAGGAAAACTTAATTGTTATGGGAGACTGGTATTCGGTAGTAGGACAAGGAAGGGAAGGGAAGGGAAGATAGTAGGTGCATATGGTCTGGGCGAAAGGAATGAAAGAGGAAGCCGCCTGGTAGAATTTTGCACGGGACATAATTTAGTTATAACAAACACCTGGTTCAAGAAACACAAAAGAAGGTTGTATACGTGGAAGAGACCAGGAGACACCGGCAGATACCAGATAGATTTTATAATGGTAAGACATAGATTTCGGAACCAGGTTCTACAGTGTAAGACATACCCAGGGGCAGATATAGACTCTGACCATAACTTGTTGGTTATGAACTGTAGGCTGAAACTAAAGAAACTACAAAAAGGTAGGTAAATAAGGAGATGGGACCTGGATAAATTGAAGGAACTTGAAGTTCTTAAGAATTTCAGAGGGAGCTTTAGGCAACAATTGACAGAAACAGGGGAAAATAAAACAGTAGGGGAGGAATGGGTAAAATTGAGAGATGAAATAGTGAAGGTAGCTGAGAACAAAGTAGGTAGGAAGGAAAGACCTACAAAAAATACTTGGATATCACAGGAGATACTAAATTTAATCGATGAAAGGAGAAAATATAAAAATGCAGTAAATGAAACAGGCAAAATGGAGTACAGACGACTAAGAAATGAGATTGACAGGAAGTGCAAAATGGCTAAGCAGGAGTTGCTAGAAGGCAAATGCAAGGATGTAGAAGAATGCATAAATAGGGGAAAAATAGATACAGCCTACAGGAAAATAAAAGAAACATTTGGAGATAAGAAAAACAGCTCTATGAATATCAAGGTCACTGATGGAAAACCAGTTCTCAGCAAAGAAGGGAAAGCTGAAAGGTGGAAAGAGTATATAGAGGGGCTCTACAAAGGAAATGAACTTCGAGACAATATTGTAGGAAGGGAAGAGGATGTAGATGAAGCTGAAATAGGAGAAACTGTACTGAGAGAAGAATTTGACAGAGCCCTGAAAGACCCAAGTCGAAACAAGGCCCCTGGAGTAGATGATATTCCCTCAGAGCTACTGAAGTCTCTGGGAGAACCAGCCATGACCAAATTGTTTTACCTGGTGTGTAAGATATATGAGACAGGTGAAGTACCCTCAGACTTTAAGAAAAATGTTATAATCCCCATCCCTAAGAAAGCAGGTGCAGACAGGTGTGAAAACTACAGAACCATCAGTTTAATAAGTCATGGCTGCAAAATATTCACGCGAATTATATACAGAAGGATGGAAAAGCTGGTAGAAGCCGACCTCGGGGAAGATCAGTTTGGGTTCAGGAGAAATGTAGGAACACGGGAGGCAATACTCACTTTACGGCTTATCCTAGAAGATAGATTAAGAAAAGGCAAACCTACATTTCTAGCTTTTGTAGATTTGGAGAAGGCTTTTGACAATGTTGATTGGACTAAAGTCTTTGAAGTTCTGAAACAAGCAGGAGTAAAATATAGGGAACGTAAGGTTATTTACAACTTGTACAAAAACCAGACAGCGGTTGTCAGAATTGAAGGGCATGAAAGGGATGCAGTGGTTGGAAAGGGAGTAAGACAGGGTTGTAGTCTTTCCCCATTGTTGTTCAATTTGTACATTGAGCAAGCTATAAAGGAAAGCAAGGAGAAATTTGGAGAAGGAATTAAATTTCAGGGTGAAGAATTAAAAACATTGCGTTTTGCCGACGACATAGTAATTCTGTCAGATACAGCAAAGGACCTGGAAGAGCAATTGAACGGAATGGACAGTGTGCTGAAAGGTGCATATAAGATGAACATTAACAAGAGCAAAACTAGGGTAATGGAGTGCAGTGTAAGAAAATCAGGTGATGCTGAAGGAATTAGATTGGGAAACGAAGCAATAAAGGAGGTAGATGAGTTTTGTTACTTGGGCAGTAAAATAACAAATGATGGTCGCAGTACAGAGGATATAAAATGCAGAATGGCAATGGGTAGAAAAGCGTTCTTGAAGAAGAGAAATTTGTTAACATCGAATATTGATTTAAACCTAAGAAATTCCTTTCTGAAGGCATTTGTATGGAGTGTTGCCTTGTATGGGAGTGAGACATGGACGATAAACAGTGCGGACAGGAAGAGGATTGAGGCTTTTGAAATATGGTGCTACAGAAGAATGCTGAAGATTAGGTGGGTGGATCGCGTAACTAATGAGGAGGTACTGAACAGAATTGGGGAGAAAAGGAATTTCTGGCATACCTTGACTAAAGGAAGGGATAGATTGGTAGGACACCTTCTTAGACATCAAGGAATTGTGAATTTAGCGTTGGAGGGAAGTGTGTGGGGAAAAAATCGCAGGGGAAGATCAAGAGATGGATACAGTAAGCAGATTCAGACAGATGTAGGTTGTCGTTCTTATGTGGAGATGAAGAGGCTTGCTCAGGATAGGGAATTGTGAAGAGCTGCATCAAACCAGTATCCGGACTGAAGACCTCAACAACAACAATCTGCGTGATTTTCACTTGAGGTGTGAAAGTTATTAATTCGTGTTTTCGAGTCCTAGAAAGTTGTTCCACTCGAAAACTGCAACTAATTTCTTTTTTTTTTTTTTTACGTTTCCCTTGATCTGGTCTAGCAACTATTGGGTCAATAAGGAAGCACCAAATACCACCCCTGGGGCAGCGTATTCGCATGCAAAACGAAGGTGATTTTTGGATTGTTGACCCAGTCGCGTTGAGGATGAATTTTTTAACTGTTCTTTCATAGAGCTAGAAGCATCCAGATTGACAAAAAATAGGTAATTCTTAAGAAAACTCCTCCGTCATAAGTTGCATAGCTGTATTCCACGTCGGCATCCTCTCAAATTATCTGAAAGTGACTGACAGTGCTCAGGTAGTTCACCACTTCCGAGCACGTGTAAACCGACTGGTTTGGAGTTAAAACTATCGACAAATCATGTCCAAGAACATTTTAGTCTAGAAATAAACTTTCTTGACGCTTGGAAAACTGCTTCTAAAAATGAGTAAAAAGCCTTAAATGCTCTACAACGTACGTGCACGACCAGCAGCAGGTAGCTAATAATAGCAGTACTAATAGTACTAAAACAGATCGAATTATCTGGTAAAGCACACTTTGAAGTGGTGTTTTCCAAGCTATGGAATTTGTAGATATAGTGGGATATGATGCCTGAAGTAGTCTTTACATCACGCAGACAGACTAGTATAATTTCTGTGTCAAAAGCGTCCTTGGAGTTGATCATTTCTTTGTGCGCCACATTGTCTTCACCGCCTCTAGTGCACCTTACATTCAAACCCCATCTCGCTGTATTGGTATCGCGAATCAATTCTGGTTTGATATCTGCAATGTAAGGTGTCGATTTCCTCCTTTTGTTTCCGTTTTTTATTCCACTTGTGAGGAGTCTATTCCAGATATTTTAATTTCAGCACTACCTACATTTCATGTATATTGTATTTCCTGTTAGCCTCTTTGACTTAAATCTGTGGATACCAAATATTATGTTTATCTAAAGGTCCCTGTTCGCCCAGTCGTTTTCTTCAGTTAGTCTTGTGCTGTCCTTGTTGCTGCCATGTTGGCAATTTAATGATATGATATAAGTGTAAAGTACTATTCAGTCTTGTTCTTGTTACGGACATGTTTTACAACCCGTATTATGTGATTTATTTGAAAGCGAGTATTTTGTTACAAAGCAGTGGATTTTGTCTGATTTGAAACGTGTTGCTGCAGCTTGAAGGTAAATATAACTTCATAATGGAATTTAGTTTGTTAGTCATTCACCATTATCCTCGGTGTTAAAGCAGTGCAGGAGAATTACTAGATTGCAGGAAAAGGAGTAAAGCTTTTAAAAGTTTGCATGATTTGATCTGAAATACGATTTCTGTAAAAGGCAGTTTCAAATGAAACAATAAGTTACTTTTCTTGTTATACCTGAATCAGCCCTCTGTTGTCTCATAATCGCTACGGCTTGTTCATTTTCATATCCAGCATTTTTCTCTTTATTTCTTTGAGTGCTGCAAATGACAAAAGTCAAGATTTGAATTAAAATATTGTTGTCTTGTTGAGGAATATAATTACACCACTTGATAAGTGATTGTTTTGCAGTGCACAGTAACGTTATGCATGGCGCGCCTACAATTGCACAGATGTAGTTTTGCAGCCGACCGCGGTGGCCGAGGGGACTGAGGCGCTCCAGTCATGGTCTGCACGGCCACTACTGTCGGGGGTTCGAATCCCCCCTCGGGCATGGATATTTGTGCCGTCCTTAGCCTTAGCTAGTTCATAAGTAGTTTGTAAGTTTAGGGACTGATGACCCCGTAGTTAAGTCCCTTAAGCTATACAAACATTTGAAATTTTTTTTTTTAGTTTTGCAACTTTTTTTTTTTGCTTGATTTGACTATATTAAAGGGGAAAGCGGTTAATTTATTTATATTTTGGAATGGGAAGTTTGCTCACACAGTGATTTGCAGTACAAATTTCAAACAATCTGTTGATTGAGTTCAGGTGGAGTTAGGTGGTTTAAATTCAGTAAAGGTTCTGAGCCCGATCTTTTTAATAATGCACAGACTTCATTTTCACACAGTGTAGTCAGTCTGTTATGTTTCACTCACTCATTCATCAGTTTTAATGAGTATGTTATTTGTCATTCCGTGTTGTTAATCACAAACAGTCTTACAGCAAATTAATCTGTTCCACACACATTCAGTCACACAACAGTTCAGTTTGAAACCACACACACACACACACACACACACACACACACACACACACTTTATTCATCTACACAGATACTCTGAAAATCGCATTTAAGTGCCTGGCAGAGCGTTCATTAACCACTTTCATAACCTTTCTCTACCGTTCCATTCTCTAATAGCGCGCGGGAAGAAAGAACACCTAAATCGTCCCGTTTTCGATCTGATTATTCTTATTTTATTGGAATGGTCCTGTCTCCTTATGTATATGGGTGCTAGCAAAATATTTGCACATTCAGAAGTAAAAGTCAGTGATTGAAATTTTGCAAATAGAACTCGCCGCAACGAATAACGTAGTTCTTTTAATGATTTCCACCTCAAATCGTGCTACATTTCCGTGACGATTTTCCCACAGTGACGTGTTAAAACGAGCTGCACTTTCCTGAACCTTCTCAATTTCTTCCGTCAGTCCCACCTGCGGAGGGTCCCACACTGGGCAATAGTACTCCAGGAGAGGACGCACAAGTGTGATGTAGGCAGTCTCTTCGGTGGAGCTGTTGCATCTTCGAAACATTCTGCCAATAAAACATAAGCTTTGGTTCGCCTTCCCCACAATATTTTCTATGTGTTATCTCTAGTCTAAGTCGTTCGTAATTGTAACTCCTAGGCATTTGGTAGAGTTTAGGACCATAAGGTTTGACTGATTCATCGTGTAATTGAAGTTCAACCATGTAGAAAGTTTGTGTAAATCGCTTTGCAGTTGCTTTTGATCCTCTGCTGACTTCACTAACCGATAAACGATAGCAACATCCGCGAACAGTGTAAGGGAGCTATTCAGATTGTCTCCTAAATCGTTTGTAAACACAAGGAAGAGTAGGGGACCTATAAGGCTTCCCTGTGGAACGCCAGATATCACTTCTGTTTTACTCGATGACTTACCGTCTATTGCTAAGAACTGTGTCCTCTCTGATAGGAAATCGCCAATGCAATCGCACAATTGGTGCGATATTTCGTAAGCATGCAATTTCATTAGAAGCCGCTTGTAACGTACAGTGTCAAAAGCCTTCCGGAAATCCAGAAATATGGGATCGATTTGATATCCTTTGTCGATGACACTAATCGTTTCATGTGAATAAATGGTAAGCTGTGATTCGCAAGATCGATACTTTTGGAACCCGTGTTGACTATTGGTTAAGAGGTCGTTCTCTTAAGGTAGTTCATAATCATAGATCAAATTACGGACTCTGGATCATGTGACGTATAATTCACCTTAGTAAACAGCTACTGTTTTCTGTATTGTTTTCTACATTCTCTCCATCTATTTGCCATTCGCTATGTCTATATCCTGCTTCACAACTATCTACTTCTCCCTCGATCTAATCAGTCATCCTCCCAGTCGTCCGACTTAGTAAGCGACTTTTTAAGCAACTCCGCTGCGTTCCGCTTGGTAACACTCAGTATATAACAGGGTTACACTGTGTAGACCACCTTCGAGAGAGATCACAACAGCTTGCAACGCATAATATCTATCAATAAAAGTCAATGTTCCGTGTGACTGACTGACAGACTGATTACATGAATGATTACATCGCCCAACCAAAACCACTGATGATAAAGAAATTCGTAAAGGGTGTTCATCTTACACCGTTGGCGTCATTTAAGAAGCGATTGTTCGACATTCCGTCCGTAATGGGGTTAAAACAAATTTGAAAATACGCTGTTATCCAATCAATTTTGAGCCTAGACCTACATGAATTGGTATGTGGGTGGATTCTTGGTTAGAATTAAAAAAAAAAAAAAAAAAAAAAAAAAAAAGCGTCTTTCAGGTTTTTTAGAAAATCAGCCATTGCGGTGGGGGGGGGGGGGGTAATACAGGTGATGAAAAGATGTCTAAAAAATGCTCCTATTAAGCCAGCTTTGAACCCTGAAATTCAAACGTTAGTATTTGGATCCTGCATACAATAAAAAAGTACGTGTATATCTCCCGTCCCCTCTTAATCATTGCCTACCCTTCCTCTATCTCGTCTTAGAAATCTGAGAACCATGTTTAGTCTTATGTTCGAAATCTTATATCTATGATAGTTCTTGACCGAATGCTTTGACATCTTGATACAACGTACGCGCATGTTTTCAACATACATATTTTTAAATATATATCATATACGAATTTATATAAATTTTACAATGTGGAAAAATCGTTGCAAAAAATTGGAAAAGTCTCATATATATATATATATATATATATATATATATATATATATATAGGTTATGTGAAACATGTTAAATAAATCGGTATCTAAAAGCCTTCCTGTGTTACACAGCAATGTTGTGACAAATCTGGAGCTCAATCGGTGTAAAACTTTGAGATTTTCAAACACACACAAACCAACACAACATTCTTATATATAGAGATATTTATTTAATTAGTAACTTTAACACTGGCTTTTTCGTTTTAGCACTTCACTACCAGGCACGCCGGAAAATGGCTATAATCACGTCGTAAACTATTTGACATAAAGCACCAGATTGCAAATGACGGCTCTGCCAATGTGCGTGCTTTTATGCTTTGAGCGTGAAACGCTACTGCCCAGTGACGTCTGTCACCTCACCGTATTCTGCAGCGTCTCTGCCCCACCCACCCTTGGAATATTTCCTCCTTCAAATGTTCAAACGTTTGTAAACCTATTGTACCAAACTAATGCGCTCATCTACTTAAACCAAATTAAACTAACTTAATGACAACACACATCCATGCCCCAGGGAGGACTCGAACCTCCGACTGCGATCATCCGCGGGCTCTGCGGCGGAGAGCCTTAGCAGGGCTCCGCTACCCCACTGCGGCTTTCCTCCTTTCCTGGGATTCGAACCGGGTACCTTCGACTCGAGAACCACCACGAAAGTGCACCTCAACGATCTTAAAGGCGTGTTTAAGCAACTGATTGCATTCGACGATATTGCCGCGAGACACCATGTTAACCGACTGCCGGCGTGGCGCAAGGGAAAACGTCACCAATTGCGATGCTGAAGGTCGCCGGTTCAATACCGTCCACCGGCAAAAATTTGTTTCTTTGTGATTAACATTTCCTGAATGTTCTACATGTTTCTAATTTCTACTTGTTTCTTATATTAACTCTTCTTCTAATTTCTAGTACATTCTGTCTGCGTATAAATAGCAGAGCTCTCTGCCCGACAGGCAGTTAGTGCTGCGTGTACGTTTCAATTCGCAATAAACCTGCTTTCAGTATAAGTGTTGTGATCAGTCGACTATCCTGCCTTCGAAGTCAAGCCTGCTTCCATTTCAACGTGATATATTTGGTAGAGGCGCCGGGTATCGATCCCGGTACCTCTCGCACGCCAAGCTGTGGCACTAATGAAGAAATCGAACGCACGGCCGTAACGTATTCTCCGAAGGAGAGGTGATGTTATCTCACAGCATGGAAAGTTTGGGATTGTTTGATTTTCCTAAGAGCTCGTGGAGTAATGTGAAAAGCTGCTAACAAGAACCACTTAAGCGTGAGAAGTGACAAGGTTACAAGTAAGGAACTTTACAGCGCAACAGGTTTCTGGGAATCGATATATCGGCAAGTACACCTGTAGCTATCTTTGCACTCTGGTATTTAAGGAAAATCGCGAGATACACAGTATTATACTGTCAAATTCTACGCTTTAGTCTCTTCTATATCGATGAGAAAGTTTTACAGTAACAGTCAAATTAAATGACAATTAAAATTAGAATGCACACTTTAGTGCTTACTGATGGTTACATTTAGATACCAAAACAAAGCTCAAAGATATATTACAAATATTAGTATTGCAGCAGTTCAACATAATAAATAGTATGACGAAGTAAATACTGTTATTACCAAATTAAAATTGTATGTATAGTGTTTATATTCATATATAAGTTACTGAGACATCAGCTATGCCAAGATCAGAAGATTTTTTCAACAAATATTTTTCACTCATGACCGGTTTCGAAAATACTAATCTGATTTTTTGTACATTCATTTCAGTATTTTTTGCCCACTTTAGATTACGGCAGTAACACTATAAGTGGGCCTTTGCGATCGCCTTTTGACAACTTGAAATTCAAATTACAATAACGGCTCTACGGTTCATATGACACGAGAATTGAATAACCTAATTTGTAAAGGAGACAATTCTCTACAACTTTGCTCTCTTATGTTTTTTTTTTTTTTTTTTTTCATATCTCGTATTGTTTGAGAGATATTTGCAAAAATAACTGCAATTTGACGTTGTCTGTCTGTCTGTCTGTCCGTAACGTGTTCCCACTTTTTAAAGTCTAACTGTTCAACCGATCAGCACCAAATTTTACAGACATAAGTTTTGGCCGCCAGAGACCAGAAGCTCCCTTTATCAAACATTTCGGACAAAAAATACGTAACACTAAAAAAACCGTTTGTAACGTAATATTAATTGCAGATAAACCGTTCATCTGACACGAAAATTGAATAAACTTATAGAGGAGAAAATTCTCTACAACTTTGCACTCGCATCGTTACAAACATATTGGCAAAAATAACGGCGATTTGACACCGTCACTTGATATTAAGTAAACCAGGCATTCCTCGCTCAGACCTCTTTCTGGCATTCGCCATCTTGCTTCCTGTATTTCATGATTTTCTTGTTACAACTTACGTGTTGTCATTTCAAAGCAATGGCGCACTGAAGAATTAACAAAATACATCTATGTTAGTACGATAAATTATAATCTAGTGTCTAAAATGTAATATAAGCAGTTTACAACTGTCATAAATACGACAAGAATTAAGCAGTAATTGTCCGCCATAGTGTAGTGTGCAGCGTGGTACGTTATGGTGCACATGGTCGCTAGTTCGAAACCCGTCGCTACCTTTTTTTGTAAATCCTTGGCTCCTAAACTGTTTTCGGGCACCCTTGTTAATTAAATAGTGCCATGTTCTGTAATATTTAGAGTTGTACATATGTGAAAGTACTCCCTCTAAAATGTGCGTTTGTTCTATTTCGTGAACATGTAGTGAAATACGTAACAACGAATTGAACATTGGTCTTCGGAAGAATATGCACATACGAGAGTAATCCGTAATTCTCGTATCATTGATAGCAGGTATTAACTGCTAACATGGCATTTTTAGACATCTGATTATAATTCATTATCCTAAAAACGACGTGTTTTTGGCAATTTTCAGTGCACCATTTCTTTGATATGACAACGCTTGAGTTATAATAAGAAAATCGTGAAATACGCAAAGCAATATGGCGTTTGCAAAAGAGTTTTGGGCAAGGTTTCGGGCGAGGGATGTCACGTGACTGATTTCCGAACACCAAATGCACGCTACGTTCCTTTCAGGCTATAGTCATTTGTAACCAGTAAAGGCAAAGAAAATAAACTTAGGACAAATTACCAAAGCGAGACAGGTGGTAATATTTTAATGGAAAGGATAATGAAAATGTAGGAGAGATACTAAAATAATTAACACGTTCGCGGCGGTCAACAGTGCGGGCCTCTAATGCTCTAGGCGGATGCCGGTAATCGTACGTGCGCTGAGAGCTGAAATCATACCCCTGGGAAACCTGTAATCTGCACAAGAGCTGGTGCTACATGTAGAAATACAAGTGCGCTTTAGCCGCATGCCGATTATGTGATAAATGCTGCAAGCTGACGTTTATAAGCATCATAAGGATTTATTACAAACAATTTTAACAACGCCTCTGAATTATTGATTTTATTGCAAACTGGAAAGAAAATGAAATTCAAACAAGCGATAAATCCGCTTTATTGAGAAAGAATTAATCTGAAAACACCAAAAAGTTTATCAAACGGAGAAAAAGAAACAGGTCTCATCTGCAATATTGTGCTATGGGAACTCAATCCCATATAACAAATAAGTTTTGCAAGGTGTATAGGCGATGTTTTTATAGCAAACCACTAAACACGAAAACACACGACTGCAGACAGGAAAACGTTATGTGATATTTTTTGATGGCTTGTACTAACAAGAGTACAGAGCCAAACAAACTAAACTGAGTGCTCAGCTAGCGAACGCGCCGCTTATACGAGTTACTCGCACTGGCATGTTGGTCGCGGAAAAGCTTATGTCGCAGCGAACGTGTTAAAGAGGTAAAAGTTCAAAAAAGAGTATCTTTGTCAAAGTTAATTTTGGATGTTTGTTATAATGCGGTCAAAAAGGATATTACGTGAAGAGCTCTCTTAGATTGTTCGCGGATTATGCTGTCGTTTATCGGTTAGTGAAGTCAACAGAGGATCAAAAGCAACTGCAAAGCGATTTAGACAAAATTTCTGCATGGTGCGAAAATTGGCAATTGACACTAAATAAAGAAAAGCGTGAAGTATTACACATGACCACTAAAAGAAATCCGCAGAACTTCAATTACGCGATAAATCAGTCAAGCCTTAAGGTCGTAGATTCTACCAAATACCTAGGAGTTACAATTACGAACAACTTTGACTGGAGAGAACACATAGAAAATATTGTGGGGAACGTGAACCAAAGGTTACGTTTCATCGGCAGAACACTTCGAAGATGCACCAGCTCCACCAAAGAGACTGGCTACGTCACACTTGTGCGTCCTCTCCTGGAGTACTGTTGCCGCTTGTGGGACCCTCACCAGGTGGGGCTGACGGAAGACATTCAGAAGGTTCAGAGAAGGGCAGCTCGTTTTGTTTTATCACGTTACGGGGGGGGGGGGGGGGGAGGGGGAGCGTCACGGAAATGTTGCACGAATTGGGGTGGAAATCATTAAAGCCGGCCGCGGTGGCCGAGGGAACTAAGGCGCTCCAGTCACGTTCTGCAAGGCCACTACGGTCGGGGGTTCGAATCCCCCCTCGGGCATGGATATTTGTGCCGGCCAAGTTCGTAAGTAGTTCATAAGTAGTTTGTAAGTTTAGGGACTGATGACCCCTTAGTTAAGTCCCATAGACTATACAAACATTTGAACTTTTTTTTTTTTTTTTTTTTTTTTTTTTTTTTTTTTTTTTTTTTTTTTTTTTTGAAATCATTAAAAGAAAGACGTTATTCATTGCGGCTTGATCTGTTTGCAAAATTTCAATCACCGACTTTTAGTTCTGAATGTGAAAATATTTTGCTAGCACCCACCTAATAAAATAAGAGAAATCAGATCGAAAACGGAACGATTTAGGTGTTCTTTCTTCCCGCGCGCTATTAGAGAATGTAACGGTAGAGAAAAGTTATGAAAGTGGTTAATGAACCCTCTGCCAGGCACTTAAATGTGATTTACAGAGTTTCTAAGTAGATGTAGATGTAGACGTGTTGAGTGCATAGATATTATCACAATAGCAGAGTCGTAATCGTACAGTTCATAATTTTTATATTATTTATATTTTTATTATTTTTGTGTGGAGTTTGCTGGTCTTCCATCGGGTGTATCCCCAGGTGGCAGATAGGGGAATGCTCACCAGATATGGTGGGTACCGGGGAAATAAAATACCCGGGGTGGATCAAGACCAGCAACTGCTGCCTTGTAGTATGACATTGGCTTATCAAAAGCTAAAGGACAAAAACCTTGAATACAGATTACTTGGTTCTGCAGGTTGGGCGTTGTGGAGTGGGCCGGCTCTTCACTCACATAAAAATAAAAAGTGCTAAAAAATCTAATAATATGCCTCGGAAAAATTGGAAGTGTGGACGACGAACTGGCGATGAAAATCGGAAAATGATGTTTGGATGCCGGAATGTGCAAGGTATTTCCACTAAAATAGATATACTACCCGTAGAACATGACATGTTCAACATGAATGTTGTCGTACTCTCTGAAACAAAGAGGAATGGCAAAGGAGAAGAAGAACTTGACAATTATGTACGTATCTGGAGTGGTGTATCAAAAGCTGTAAGAGCCAAAGAAGGAGTGTCCATTATAATACAGAAAGTATGGAAGAAAAGAAACACAAATTGGACATTTATCAATGAACTGTTGAAATAGTCTTATTTGCCAGGGAAGTGATTATTGGAGTATATGCACCCACGAACGATACAAAAGATTAGGAGAAAGATACATTCTGGGACACCCACAGAGAGACCATTGAAAAACTCCCAAGGAGAAAAGAACTGATTATCATGGGAGACATGAACGGAAGAGTAGGAATTAGAGAATCCCGTAGAATAGTAGGGAAACACGGAGAGGCAGAATGTAATGATAACGGAGAACGATTGATTGGTATTTGTGCACAATTTGATCTTAAAATTACAAACAGATTTTTAAAGCATAAAGACATTCATAAATATACTTGGCAACAGAATACTAAGGAAGTTTGGTCTATAATAGATTATATTATCATTAGACAAACAAGTAGTTTCAATGCAGCAGATGTCAGATATTATAGAGGAGCCCAGTGTGGATCAGACCATTATCTTGTAAAAATGAAATCTTTCTGGCCATGGAAGAATGCAAGGAATGACACAAGTAACATAAATAAAATGAACTGTAGCGAAAAAGATCAAAATTTACCTTTTAATATTGCCAGCCTACAAGAGGAAAGTATACGAACATTCTTTAAGGCCAGGAAGGAAAGGACGCTGGATGAATCATTTGAAGGAAGCACAGAAGAAATATATGAATACATAAAAACTAATGTGAAACGCGTAGCATCAGACGTGCTGGGCATAAAAGAAAACCACAAACGAGCAGCAGAGTGGTGGTCAGAGGAATTAGAAATGTCAGTTAAAGGAAAGCGAAATGCATTCATTCAGTGGTTGAATGACAAATCTGAAGGAATAAGTTCAAAATACAAGGGAAAAAAAAGAATGTAGTGGAAAAGAAAATAAGGTTAGCAAAGAATGAAGCATAGGAAAGAACATGTGCTAATGTTAAGAGCAAACTAGGATTTGGGGGAGCAAAAGAAGCATGGTAAATATCAAAAGAGATCGAGAAGATACAAAATTCAAATCCAATCTTCAACTGGTAACACAAAAAGAGTGAGAAGAATATTTCCAAAAATTATTTAATGAGGACAGAGAAGAATATCTAGAGGAAGGAAAGACGGAAGAAAATGGACATCATGATGATGGGATCCAAATTTCAGAAAGTGAAGTACTTCAGGTATTAAGTACAGGGTAGAATGGTAAATCACCTGGACCAGGGAATATCAATGTGGAGTTCCTGAAGTACGGTGGTGACAAAATTGTGAATTTGATTACGCGGTTATTCAATAAAATGTTACATTGAGATTCTATACCCAAGGAGTTGAAACTAGGTTATATTAGTAACATATTTTAAAAAGGAGATCGCAAAATTTGCTCGAACTATTGAGGAATTTGTGTTACAAGCACATTAATGAGGAGTTTTGAGAAAATAATTAAAAAGAAACTGGAATAAATTTAGAACCCAAGAAGAACAATGCAGTTTCACAGTTGGTAGATCATGTGTAGACCATATTTTCACATTACGACAAATTTTGGAGAACCATAGGGAAAAATCGAAAAATGTAGGATTTATTTTTATAGATCTACTGTTCCAAGGAAACTACTCTGGAGAGCACTACTTACGGCAAACATACATACTTCATTAATTAAAATAATACAACAGATGTATAAAGATAACATTTGCCAAGTGAAAATTGCTAATACACTTTCACAGAAATTTTGAACAAGTAAAGGTCTGTAGCGAGGCTGTCCCATGTCACCAACATTATTCAAAATAGATATTAGCCCTAGAACGTGGATCCAGAAATGTAATATTTAGAAATTAGAGATGGAGTTTATCTACAACATTTATTATTTGCTGATGATCAAGTTTTCATAGCACAAGACGGGGAGGATGCAAACTACGAATGTAATCAACTAGCAATAGCATACAAAAATTGAAGATTAATTATCAAAAAACAGAATACTTGACTAATGATCCAGATGAACCATAGAGGGAAAGAAAATTAAAAAAATTAACACTTTCTGTTATTAGGGATCCATTTTAGAAAAAATCCGACTCAGAAATTAATAAAAGAATTATCAGTGGACGAAAGGTCATTGGGATGCTCACCTCAGTCCTATGGAGCAGAAATGTAGAGAACAGAACAAAAAATATATAAATAAATAAATAAATAATAAAAAAATCATATATAAATCTATATTGGAGAGTGTAGTTCTTACGGAGCGGAAACCTGCACCATTAACCTGAAACAAACTCAGAAACTACAAGCCTTAGAGATGGATTTCTCGATAAGGTCGGACAGAATTTCCAGGAAAGAAAAAAAAGAAGAAACGCCGAAGTAATAGAGAGGCTGGAAATAAAAGAAAGAGTAGATGAAGTTATGGATAGAAAGAAATTACGGTGGTACGGGCATGTACAGAGGACACCAGAATACCGGAACTGGTATTGGAGTGGCAACCTGAGCTAGAAGAAGAAGAGGACGACCTGTGACCAGCTGGATTCAGAATGTACAGCTGACAATGAGAAGACTGGGCGCAGAAGAAGAGGACACACAAGACCGAGACACCTGGAGATATATGGTGAATAGTTAGTGTCAAACCTTATGTACTAGGTGTACTCATTTCTGGGCGAACTATTATGTTGGAGGTAAATCTCAATAAATAATTATGATATTTGTCCGAAATGTTTACAAAAAAAAAAAAAAAAAAAAAAAAAAAAAAAAAAAAAAAAAAAATCATAAAAATTCAGGCAAATCAAACAGGACATTGCGATTTTTTTAGTTACCTGTACGTCGTAGAATCTTGTGCATTAACATAGAACATTCTTAAGGAAGCAGAATCTTCTGCATCAGTTTGTGATTTTTATAGAAATTAATACATAAACGTGAAACATATTACACAGGTGAGTGAGCTCTTTCTTCCACGACAACAGATGTCTCTGTGTTGCTTTTTTTTTTTTTTTTTTTTTTTTTTTTTTTGCTGCTTTCTGTTGTGTATTTCGTCCAAGATGTAGCGAAGGAATTCACTGCGTGATGCTCACACACAGATTTTGAAGTTTGAGACATTATTTGGACTGTAAGAAAGACAATATTTTAACAACCTCATACTCAGAAAGCAGTACAACCCAAGCACGTAACTTGCAAGCACCTGCCCTTTTCAACTCTGATATTAAAGTATTTAAATTAATGGTTATCTTTACCCTATTACCAACCTGAATACGAAATTGTCATACACGATGAATTTGTAATTTTATTTCCGACTAGATGACCCGGTGAACTTCGTATCACTCGTAGCTTAATATAAACCATATTAATTTAAATGATATGCATTTTAGACCCAGTAGCCTTATAAATACATCATCAGATATTCTTAAGTATCGGCTCGATAGTGGGTGGTAAGAGTAGCCAAATCACGCACACATGTTCAGGATGATGATCATGATTCGTGCGAGTTCAGGGAATGTTTAAACGGTGATAATATATGGAAAAATTGCGAGGAAAACATGTAAAATAATGACTTGGTTGTTGTGTTGGGTGCGTTCAGAAATATACTTTGAAAGAGTAAAGTTCGTTTTACACGATCTGAACCCGTATAGGAACTGTCAAAGATAAAAATTAATTGCTGTTCGTTAGTATCGCTAAAACTCGAGAACGGCTGAACCGATTTGGCTATATATCATTACATAAACCACTGAATCTATTATGATGAAATCTGGTGTGGAGACAGCTTGAGCGCTGAAATACCGGATAAAATACTTTACGAAGTGTGAAATTCAAGATATTTTTTTGATTTGAAGTATATAAAGTGAAATATCGAACAATAATTAATCTCTGGAAAAGCTATTTACTCTTTGAATTCTTTTTCAGAAGTTGTAATTAACTTTAACTGGAAAAGCTATTTACTCTTTGAATTCTTTTTCAGAAGTTGTAATTAACTTTTAAAAATGACACGTTTTTCCGTTGTTCTGCCATTCTATCCACTTTTTACAATAGGGACAATGCAGTTTTCCAAAAATTTTCTTTTTTTTTCTGGCCAACTATTTCAAACTTTTACTTCAATCAAATGTTCCTGTCGTTATTAACGTCGAATGTGCAAAATTTCATCGCAATCAAATGAATGGTATTGATATTTCATAGAAAAATCTCTTTATATTTGTTCTGAATTTTCCAATTTTCCGGGAAACTTTTCCAAATTTTTATATCATAAGAACGTTACTCTTACTTTGAACGTCAAATATGTAAATTTTTATCGCAATCAGAGGAATGATATTGATATCCCACTGAAAAAAATTCTTTCAGTTTCTCGCGAATTTTCAAATTTTCTGGGCAACTTTCCCAAATTTTTAGATCATGAGAACGTTTATCTTTCGTTGAACGAATTATCGCAATCGGATGAACGGTTGTCAACTTATTGTGTTTAGTACATTTATAAACCAATTGAAAAAGGTACTTGGCTCGTATTTTGCGACTTTCTTTTTTCACTGTCCCTCTTTTATTTTTGATTGAAAACTTTCCAAGACCATAATGAACAAAACAAAAAAAGAATCACCCCTCTCTGTCGTGTGAATAGCCAGTTATAGTGCTGAATTCAATCAAAAACGCACTGAAAAACTCACATTCAGTTTTTATCAAATTTTACAATTTTCCGGTAGATTTTCCAAAAAATTTACTTCATACAAACCTTGTCCTGTCAAACTGTAATCAAGTGATGCTCTTACAACCATGTGGCGATGAAATTTTATTCATAGAAAAAATAGCTTTCGGTTGTTCCTAATTTTTCCTACTTTCCGGGCGACTTTTCCAAATTTTCAGTTGATGCGTACCTTCCGCTTGCTTTCAACATGAAATGTAAAAAATTTTATCGCAATTGGACGAACGGTATCGATAGCTCTCTGGAAAAAGCTGTTTCAGTTTTTCCCAATTTTCTTTTTTTTTCGGACAACTTTTCCATATTTTATCACCATTTAAATGTTCCCTGAACTTACACGAATATTTCAAGACTAAAATTAACCAAATCGGTTCAACCGTTCTCGAGTTTTAGCGACATTAACGAACAGCAATTCATTTTTACATATATAATACTGGAAGTGTATCAAGAATCTTCTCACCATTTACTATCGCTTTGCTTTGTTTAATTTCTAAGAACAATTATCTGTTCCCTTTATTCTGGAATCTCCTGGTTTAGATATTGTTAAATGAAAGCTAGAGCCCACGCCCACATTGAAACCACATCGGCTCAATTGCTGATATTTTTGGATGCTGATCTGAACTGATGCCTTCTTTCTTCAGCACTTGGCGTTAGCTCTGTAGCAGGACGGAGAAGGCGGTAGAGTACCACGCAAGTCATAAAAATGTTTCACTGAAAGCCGCCAGTTAGTTAGGTACGCAGAGGATAGTATGCTATAGCAGCCATAGCATGACAACGGCGGAAACTGGAGACTTGCGTGCCCGTAAAGTTTCGTTATTTGTTGAATGCAGTGCACATTTTTTGCCAAGATAAGATCTGAAGGAGAGAACGGCTCTTTTAGTGCGTGAGTCAGCCATTTGGCCCGCAGCAGGCTGCCAGCAATTTTGTTAAAATTTTAGTACGGAAGTCCCGTGCTGGTTTACAAAAATTATTTTGGTAGTGCGGAGGGATATCGCACGAGTGTTAACGGTTGCATTTGTATCAAAATGTTCAAATGTTTGTTAAGCTTAAGGGACTTAACTACGGGGGGTCATCAGTCCCTAAACTTACAAACTACTTATCAACTAGCTACAGCTAAGGACGGCACAAATATCCATGCCCGAGGGGGGATTCGAACCCCCGACCGAAGTGGCCGTGCAGACCGTGACTGAAGCGCCTCAGTCCCCTCGGCCAGCGCGGCCGGCGCATTTGTATCATCCATAAGTGGAAACCAGTTGAAAAATGGGGGAGTCTTTCTGTCTTGTACGATATTCCAAGGAAGAAATACACCACATTAGATAACCATGACACAATACGTAAAGGTATGGAATTCGTTGAAATTTTTATTAAGTTATTGTTCCATCTAATTCATAAGTTCTGTGCAAGTGGCTGGAAAGTTGCGTGTGCTAGCCGAACCAGGCGAGTTCATAGAGGAACGTAAACAACTCCACAAATCTCGACACACTAACCTGGACTGCTATTCACGATTCCGTCTTAGAGCTACATAGCAAAGGTGATATCAACTTATAAAAGTGAAGGCGAGTCTGAACTCGTAATTTTCTTGGCTTTCAAGGAGAATTTTTTGATATTTGTGGTACGTGACGTTCAGAACTCAAACAATAATCAGCCAAAGGTATTCGACGCAACTCTAAAAAATTCTCGTCAAAATCGACTTTGAAGTTTTGCAAGTTGACATAAGTACAAGCAATTAAATCAGCTATAGCATCTGTCGTTGTAGGGCAGTTGGTAGGGTTCTGGTCTCAGAACCTTTAAGTCGGTGGATCGAGTCCTGCAGTGACGGATTTTTTTAAACTTTTCAAATTCAGTTATATACACCCTCTTGGGATCTCTAATTTCACGTGTTGTGTCAGTTAAAAAAAGGAAAGATTTTTTTTTCTAAAGCTTAAGGGGTATAACCGCGGGTCATCAGTCACTAAACTTACAAACTACTTATGAACTAGCTTATACTAAAGACGGCACTAATATCCATGCCCGAAGGTGGATCCGAACCCCCGACCGCAGCGGCTGTGCAGACCGTGACTGGCACGCCGTAGACCGCTCGGCCACCGCGACCGGCTCGTTTATGTGTATACAGACGAACTGAATACCTTGTCGTCACCTAAGACGATGGTTGATTAGGTTAGCTGCTTGGAAAGCCATTGGAAGCTATGGAAATGACTTTCCAAAAACTGCATGGTAGCTCTTCATAAACTGAACAATCAAAGACGACCGTCGTCAACTAGTAATAAAGCAAATACTGAAAAAAATTAGCTTATGGTTCGATATTAAAACTGTCTAAGTATTCAAAAAAAAAAAAAAAAAAAAAAAAAAAACATAGTTACGGTAGGATTTGAACCATCGACCCTACGATTAAAAAACCCAGAACGCTACCACGTGAGCTACACCCACAGATGTTTCAAATCCTTTAATGACTGGTACTTACGAGTATTTGCAAAACTTCAAAGTCGATTTTCTCGAGAATTTTTCAGTGTTGCGTCGAATGCCTTTGGTCGATTGTTATTTAAGTTCTGAACATCACGTACCATAACTATAGAGAAATTCTAAACTCCGATACCCATGTGGTCTCCTTGTTAGTTTTCTAATTCATGCAGCCAGTTATTTGCAGCCATTATATGCTGAGGGGCGAGTTAATTCATGTTCAAGCACGCATTTCCCCTAGCTTTTACATAATCGATTAACATTTACATAATCGATTCTCTGAATCAACCCTCCCGCACCAAAGGAGAAACATATACGCTGGTTTTTCCACCTTTTGCAAATTCTAAAGGTTGATCGACGAGAGGATACGCAACAAGAGGTTCGGTGATGTCCGGAAATGCATTGTTTTCGTTCTAGACACAGCTTTGTTACAGAAACTGCACGCGCAATACCATGGAGTCACCGTTACAACATTTGTTGAAAATGAGACAATAAAAGTAGTAGATGAGTTTTGTTATTTGGGTAGCAAGATAACTTCTGATGGCCGAAGTAAAGAAGTGCAGAATGGCTATGGGGAGAAATGCGTTTCTAAAGAAGAGAAACTTATTAACATCCAATATCAATTTAAATGTTAGGAAGTCCTTTCTGAAAGCATTTGTCTGGAGTGTGGCATTGTATGACAGTGAAACGTGGACGATAAGGAGATCAGACAAAAATATTATAGAAGCTTTTGAAATGTGGTGCTGCAGACGAATAATGAAGATTAGATGGGTAGATCATGTAACTAATGAGGAGGTGCTTAACTGAATTGGGGAGAAAAGGAGTTTCTGGCATATCCTGACTAAGAGACGGGATAGATTGGTAGGACACCAGGATCAAGGAATTGTCAACTCAGCTTTAGAAGGAAGTGTGTGGGCTAAAAATCGTAGAGGGAGACCGAGGGACGAATACAGTAAGCAGATTCAGAAGGATGTAGGTTGCCGAACGTATTCTCAGATGAAGAGACTTGCACAGGACAGGGTAGCGTGGAGAGCTGCATCAAAGCAGTCTGCGTACTGAAGACCACAACACAACACTACAAATTGTAGCCGCAGTAAATTTTACGGACAGTAAATATACACGCATATAGTTGAGTGTACCTTCTAAAATGTATCACAGTACGATCTGTAGCTTATGAGATACTAGCTTAAACCCGCGGCTCCGCTCGCGTGTTGGTTGATTATGATAGATAAGCTATCTTTCAGTAGTGTGCTATGAGACTGGTTTTGAAGGATGAAATGAAATACAATACTTTCTTTAGAAACAAACATTTTTACTCAACATTCAAATAAAAAATAAAATTATGTGAAGTGCTTAATGACTTACAATAGCAGTCGTTTCGAAGAATCTAGTCACGACATTCAACAATAATGATTGTAATAATATCACAGATCGATCACTTGATGTAATGCGCGAAACGTCAAATCGATTTTTTGTAAAGAGATGTATTAAAAGATATTTCTTTTTTACTGATTTATTTTTTTATTCTTATATTTCCTTATTGATATGCTTATCCTTACTGAGAAAGAGCTGAAGACATTGTAGCACGCAAAGACCAAAGATATCGCTGGCCTTCAGTCCGAATTTTTTTAATAATCTGACGACTTTCAACCAACATATCTTCCACTCCCTTATAGCTATTGGCATGGAACTGCTATGGTGTACAACGGGAGACTTCGGACAACAGTTACACACAGACCATTTGTTTGCGTTCTGTAGTTTTCGTTGCAGAGCAAAATATTCACACACACACACACACACACACACACACACACACACACACACACACACACGCACCACGCACGTAGAATTTTATATAAACCGATAACTTTCCATCCCAATATACTCCACACTTTTATCATTATCAATCCTGAAGCAACAAAGCAACCAATAAAACCATTTTCAAAAATTAAATATAATTTTCAAAGAGTAATTATTGTTCCGCATTTTGCGTTATATTCTTCAAATACTAAATATATATCACATCGCTATAAAACCGTGCCTAAAACCTACCTCGAGTATAAATTAGTAACTGTACAAATATTTAAGCCTCTGCGTCTTGTCGTTTGGACGTGATAAGCGTACACCGAACAGATATTTACATTTATAGATATAGATGAGCACATAAACAGTATCATTCATGGAAAACCGCCTCATCACACACCCAGTCTTAATATATTACTTCCTTACTACTAGTTGTATTCCCAAGATATTTCACAGACATACAACCCTTATACAAATGAATATACACCTTAAAGATTGCAGGAATAAATAAATAAATACCCAGGCAACGCCGGGTTTTCAGCTAGTATCTACATATTTGTGCAGGCATTCTGTTACATCGGTCCCTTCTGTTAATCACCGCCCCTCCGTATCTACCTGTGACGGCCAGTGGCGTAGCTGTATCACCAAGGGCCCCGGGGCAAAAATGACATTGGAGTCCTCTTTACACTAATACTGTACAGATGCAAAACTACTTCATCAGCTTCTTACCACCCACTGGAAGACATAATAAGGCAAAACCTAAATACTACTAAGTAAAGTATTACGTGCGATGCACCAGATAATTTTTAATCGTACGCTCTAATATAACTGTGTAAGTTCGTTATGATTTCAAGCAAAAATTAATGGGTGTATTTGGATGAAATTTTTCAGAGGACCTGGGTAGGACACACAGATAAAACGACCCCATGAGATGGTTTTGGAAGTTGCTTCAAACTAGGCGAATGAAGTTGCAGGCAGAAGCTTCACTGATGACGCGCCGATCAGTAATACAATCCACCTATCCACTATCCATATTTTCTCTTCTTCTTGTACAAATTTCAGAGTGCAGTTGGTTACAGCACTTAATTTGGATTGATGATTAAGAAGCACTCCATTGGGGGGTATTCACTACACAAAGAGGAGTTAGTATAACAATACTGTTCTGTAATAATACACTATAGAGACTTAATATTCAAATGTGGTCACACCGTGTATTGTCAAACACACTGCTCGTAATTCAGCTCCTTTGACTGTAATTTCGCAACTCCGACTGCAACCGACAACACGCTAATAGTAACACGGTACACGACTTATCGGACATGCAATAGGCCTTGTTATGGTTATATACTGAGGTGGGAATAATTTGAGGTTTTTTGGTCTAGGGTAAAGTCGAAAATCCTTCATTCAACTAAAATACAAAGTAAAACGTCGATTATCCAAAGTAAGTGGGAGACATGGATGTTCGAAAAACCGGTTTATACAGATATTCGTACTGTACCATTCTATTTAGCAATAAGAAGTTTATGCAGTATTTGGAGGCGCGCGATCCTTCACACTGCGCCGAGCGTCAAGCCGCAACGCTTGGAAGTCTCACCTGTTGCTGTGAGCAGCTTTGATGCTGCCACTACTTCTGCAGCTACACGGACTGAGGTGTGCCGATTGTTGTACACAGCGACTGGCTGCTTGGCCGGTCAGCTGCGCTTCCGAATGGCGTCGTGTGAAGTGAAGGCCCCAATAGGAAGCTCTGCTCCGTCACGCGGTGGCCTATGCGGTTACTATTGGAAACTTGGTGGGAGGGGAGGGAGAGGTGATGGACGTTAGGACAGGAGAGTAAAGAAAAAAAATTAAAAAATTTCGACGCTCTACTGTAACTTTTTTCCGGAAGCAGCGCACGAAGGCTGAGGGTCCCCTTAAGCTCGGGGTCCCCGGGACACTGCCCCGCCCAGCCCTATGATTAGCTACGCCACTGGTGACGGCCGTTCCTCGAGTTTCAGTATACGGTAACGGCCGTTGGGAATTACCGCGCCCTTGAAGGATGGCCGCGGCCGAGCCCTGGCCTTCCACGGCTCCACGTGCCGGCCCATCGTCCTTCGGGGAGGCCAGCGGTCAGCCGGGGTCAGTATCAGCTTCCCTGTCTGGGAGCTGGACGTCGCTTCCAGTCCTCTGGAGGAGTCCACTCCTACTCGGGTTCAACGATCGCTGTTGGGCGTGATCGTAAAGACCTGGGGGCAGAGGTACAAAAGAATTGTAGAGACAAAGTTATTATGGGTCATGCGCGCGTTCATCTCATCGAATACTAGCTTAAACCCGCGGCTCCGCTCGCGTGTTCGTTGATTATGATAGATGAGCTATCTTTCAGTAGTGTGCTATGAGACTGAATAGTAAGTAGTGTAGATCAAATCACACGTAAAAATGCACTCGTTTCTATGAATCCAATCACGAAATTCAACAATAATGATTGTAATAATATCGCATATCGATCACTTGATGTAATGCGCGAAACGTCAAATCGATATTTTTAGAGAGATGTATTAAATGAAATTTCTTTTTTACCGCTTTATTTATTTATTCTTATATTTCCTTATTCGTTTGCTTATCCTTACAGAAAAAGAGCTGAAGACATTGTAGCACGCATAGTTCAAAGATATGGTATGTGGCATCACGTTTCGCTGTATTGTAACCTCCATGATATAGAGTCGCAAACGTCATCGCTGGCCTTCAGTCCGAATATTTTTTATAACTTGACGACTTTCAACCACCATATCTTCTTCCACCCCCTTATAGCTATCGGCCTGGGACTGCTATTGTGTGCAACGGGAGATTCGGAGAACAATAATTGTTGTGTAATTATTACACACAGACTATTCGTTTGCGTTCTGTAGTTTTCACTGCAGAGCGAAATATTAACGCCGGCTGCGATGGCCGAGGGGACTGAGGCGCTGCAGTCACGGTCTGCACGGCCACTACGGTCGGGGTTTCGAATTCCCCCTCGGGCATGAATATTTGTGCCGTCCTTAGTTGTAGGTAGTTCATAAGTTTAGGGACTGATGACCCTGTAGTTAAGTCCCTTAAGCTTAACAAACATTTGAACATTTTTGAAATATTAACACACGCACGCACACACATACACACACACACACACACACACACACGTAGAATTTTATATACACCGATAAGTTTCCATCCTAATATACTCCACCCTTTTATCATTATCAACCCTCAAGCAACAATGCAACCAATAAAACTATTTTCAAAGAGTAAATATAATTTTCAAAGAATAATTATTGTTCCGCATTTCGCGTTATATTCTTCAAATTACTAAATATCTATCAGATCGCTATAAAACCGTGCCTAAAACATTCCTCAGGTATAAATTAGTAACTGTACAAATATTGAAGTCTCTCCGTCTTGTCGTTCGGACGTGATAAGCGTACACCGAACAGACATTCACATTAATATATATATAGATAAATAGCCTTTCGATCGCCATAAAACCGTGCCTAAAGCCTTCTCCGGATAGAAATTAGTAACTGTACAAATTTTTAGCTCTTTATGTCGTGTGGTTCAGACGTGATAAACGTACACCGAGCAGACATTTACATTTATAGATATAGATTCTCGTGTATTGCAAACTATAGCCGGGCCGAAACGCGATAATCCATGGCTCCGCCTACTGGGCTGGGACACCACCTCCGTCGCAGAAACGGAATCCAGTTATGTTGCTAAATAGTTACTTCGCTGCTAGACAGTGTTGCTAACGGTCACTGTTGTCTGACAGAACTGGGAAAAGTGCACAGCGCAGCCGGGCGCGCGCATGCGCAGAGCAACGTTTGAGTTTGACACACTCCAATGGACTGCTACCGCAGCTGACGCTCAAAGCCGACCAGAGCAACTACCAGGGATCATCGTATTTCGGCTCAACTATAACTGAAAATACGGCGTTGCCCGGGTGTTTATTCATTCCTGCCGTTTTCAGGTATATTTATTCATTTGTATAAGCGCTGTATGTCTGTAAATTCTCTTGGGAATACCATTAGTAGTCAAGAAGTATAGATTAAAACTTGGTGCGTGTGGGGCGCTTTTCTATGAACGTTACTTTTTATGTGCTCATATCTCACGTACTACGTGTTGCACAGTGATACAATTTAGAAGGTACACTCATTATATGCTCGTATACTGTCTGTAAAATTTCCTGCGGGTACAATTTATAGTGTACAAATTATAAATTGTTGCGTCATATCGAATGCCGTAGTTTCACTCCATAGACAGTGGAAAAGTAGTAAGCGAGAAACTTTTTTCCTTTCATCATTTTGCTATGGTTGTCAGCGAGGAAAAGTTTAATAAAGGTTTGAAGTTATGTTTAAAGTTTGTTGCAAGTCGCTAAATAATCCCATACTCATATAGCATTATGTGACAGTTTTTTGCGAATTCTATTGTTTATGAACCATGTGTCGTACGTGTTTACTAACCCTGCAGCAATTGTTACTCCACAGTAAGGAAGGTGTGTACCAAATTTGTTTGAAATAAAAATGAGCAGCATTGTCGCTAAATGCAGCAATTTTTCGCGCATCTCATTGTTTATGACATCATATCTCGTGAACTATGTATCGTACGTGATTCTTATACTTACGGTGTCCGTCCTCATGGATTGAAACTTACGTGTACAAAATTTCATAAAGATTGGAACAAAAATGTATATTTGTATGCAACACGTACACACAAACCCATAAACACACAAACATACGAACACTCTGCTTTATGGAAAATGGATTGAGATATGAAAAAAAAAAAAAAAAAAAAAAAAACATAACAGAGCAAAGTTATAGAGAATTTTCTCCTCTACAAACTCGGTTATTCCATTTTCGTGTCAGATGAACGGTTAAGCCGTTATTTTAATTTAAATTTCGAGCTGTCAAAAGACGATCTCAAAGGCCCACTGCCGTAACCTAAAGTGGGCCAAAACTGAACTTTGCAACGAATGGGAACAGGAAAGAAGCGTACATGAAAGGCATTAAATTCAAAACTTAGCATGCAAAATTGACTTTATTTCAAAGTGCATGCTACCAGAGGGACTATATTTAGTAGTTATCTAACGAAACCAGACGTTCAAAGTTATTAAACACATCATTGACGTAAAATAATCTCTGAAATATAATGTGTGTAAAACATGAATTTAGCATTTACAGAAAACCAACAGTAATCAGCACCATCATACATCATCACTCCAATCATCCAATCACACACAAAGAACCCAGCTTCAGATATATGGTTCACAAACTGAACAGAGCTACCGTATATAAAAAAGATTACATAAAAGAACTAAACACAGTAAAGCAAATAGCACAGGAGAATGACTATAACACAAAGAGAATAGATAGATTACACAAAAAAATTCAGAAGCAGACAACACAAAACCATAACATCCAAACACAACCAAACCAAACACAGTGCACACCAAATCAACATACCGAGAACGACAAATGGCACATAATGATGTGCAACAACAAAACTACACAAAGAATAGGAAACATATTAAAAAGACAAGGACTCAGTGTATGATACAGAACAAACAACACGATACAAAACAAAATGACCCAAAAAGCAGGTAACATTAACGTACATAACCAATCTGGCATCTACCAGTTAACATGCATTTGCTGCCAGGCTGCATATGTGGGACGAACATGCATGAACTTCAGGACCAGATACACTGAGCATTTAAGCACACTGAAAAGTAACAGTTCCCACTCAAACTTTGCAGACCATTTAATATCAGAAAATCACCACCCTACAAACACAGAGAAATATCTAAAAGTTCTTAAGACCAGCAATAGCTCAATAGCTTATACCATAGACTGACAATAGAAGAGAGCTATCACTTACAAAACGCAATAGCACAAGGAAAACATGTACTTAATGAATACACTTCACTCTGCAACAGAACACTATTTACCACAATAGAGAAGATGTACATATAGTCTTCATACTAGTATCCTAATCACTCACTCCTATCCCTAACTCGCTTTCCCTGTCAGACACACACACAAAATGTCCACATAAATCCTCCTCTAACACACACCACAACCACCTCAGAAACATAAGAAAAACCTAAAGATCAACAAACACCTAATATTTCCCCAACTTACACATACAGAAAAAAATACTACAGGCACATGTATATGCATGTACGAAATGTAAACAAGAAGAAAACGCATCCACAATACTGGTTTCTCCCCAACATTCCCCATCAACAGACGAATATAACACGACACTAACAGTAAACACACGTATTTCACGCGCAACTCTTCAAAACAAAACACCAAGAGAACAGATAAACAGCTTTCAGCTGTATTCATACGCCGAGTATTACCACTGGCGTAATGCATACCACGAGCAAAACGTGTATAACAAGTGATATCCACATTACAAAATTAACAACAATAACGAGATTCTAAATAGAAGGAAAAGAATCGTAAATACTAAACAGAGATGACGCGTTTTTCTCGAACCGAAAATTAGAAAGTAAGTAATTGTAAACTGTTATGTTTGCAGATGACAAGTTTGTAAATAGTATTACCAAAACAACAAATAAGTAGGCTACTTAATAAGTTTTACGTAGCCTAATGTAAAAGGTATATATAAAAAATGTGACACTCGTATATCTAGGCCTAATTTCACTAAACTGAAATAGTTATATCATCTGATAACCTAAGCAAAATTAAAAACGAATGAAACTACAAAAACATTTTGGAAGTACCTGAAAAGACTATTGTACAGTAACTATAATTTTTCAGAACAAAAAGAAACCACCCACCTAATGATAGCACAAAATGTGCTGAAATATGTTTCGGAAAAATAATTAAAATCAGGTGTCTTGCATACGGCGCAAAATTCTCACCATTTATATCAGACGTTTCCGTCATCAGCACCATCCTCATACTACCCTTCGTAAGATATCAGTTCGTGTATTTCATCTGACTGTATTGGCTCTCAGGCGATTGATTAACTGTACGTAGAATGGACGGCTGCTTACATTGATGTATGAAAGGAGATCCCTTAAGTCCTTCAATTTCTTTTCTGAAATGGTTATGATGACATCAGACTTAGGTCTAAATTTTGGCACAGGCAAGTGTCAAGTTTTCTTTCTGTTCAGATTCATCATCTGGAATCGTTCTTCTGAGGAGTAACTGTGTTTGTAGGATGCACCACCCGGCATAATTGAGTGATACTTCTTCCATTTTATCTTATCCCAAAGAATGACTTCTCATCAAGTCTTCGAAGTTGTAGTCTTACACGTGTTAGACAAGTGATTTCTGATTATTCTAATTCAAAGATTTACTCGCCACTGATGTCAAAGCCTCTGTGAAACACGATTATTGTGCCAACCAAAAGGAAAAGGAAGAAAGGAAGATTAGTGTATAACGTCCCGTCGACAGTGTGGTCATTAGAGATTGACCTTACTCTCGGCGTGTTCGGGTAAGGATGTGGAAGTAAATCGGGCGTGCCCTTGCAGAGGAACCATCCCGGCATTTGCTTGGAGTGATTTAGAGAAATCACGGAAAACCTAAATCTGGGTAGTCGGAGATGGATTTGAACCACCGTCTTCTCGAATGCGAGTCCAATGTGTTACCACTGCACCAGCTCACTCGGTCAGTGTGCCAACCAAGACTGTATTGACACCTGTCTTGACAATGCCTCGAATTGTTAACGTAATTGCCGAAGAAACAACTTTTATTATTGTTGTATTCCCGCCAGATTTAAGTTTAAGTTCACAGCACAGTTTCAATTGTTGGAAACACCTTTCAGCAAGAAAAGGCCCATGTGTACCTTGGGCCTTTTATGCTGTTTGGAAACTTGATAAATCACTTTGGAGCTCACATCTTAAAATCCCATTCTCACTCTGTGTGGCATAGACATTGCCCGTTTTAACATTATGAAGAGCACGTGAAACTTTATGGCGTACACCAATAAAACAAGTTTTGATAAATATTGACGTTGCCCCTTTTAGAACCAAGCCACAGTTTATGGCGCTGTGGCAGCCGTGTAACTACGATATCTGTCGGCGGACGACGTTATCAGTACGTCTACAAACTCCCAGGAGCCACCTGCCGACACTGAATGGAAATCTACGTCTTCCAGATGTACAATTTTGTTTCCTTTTTTCCCCTTTGCCGGCAATGCTTATGGTAGTTTATTCCATATTTTCGTACATTAGTTAACAGTCGACAGTACATTAGATTGGATTAATACTTATCCCATAGATCATACGAGTATATACGACATTTCATAATGATATGGAACGTATCAGTTTAGTAAATTGTGTTTATACGTGACAATCAATATTTTAAGGATGTTTTATTTTCATTTTTGTTGTAGAAAGATGTGTAAAATTAGTAACAGAGGCTGCAGAAAAAGTATGTGGGCAACATAGCAGAGATGGATTCATTAGGACGACTCTGCTGTCAAGATCAATAATGCCAAAATTTGGACATAAATCAGAATTCAAGCCAGCTACGTCTTTGACTAGTATGCAAATAAAGGTATAAAAATGTAAATAAATGTATATATTGTAAATATGAATGTATAATTAGTATGACCTCCTTGGGCGGTTGGTTATGATGTTATCTCTTTAAATAATCAAATCACAATAAATAAAACCTAACATATTTAAAACATAGATACAAATACGAGATATTAGCAAATTTCCGTAACATTTTGAACATTTAGAAATGTTGTCATATTTCGATAGTTAAGGTCTTTAGCGCGAACTGATTACATAAGCTAGGACTATCAAAAATATTTTTATGTTAAACTATACATGGATACACAGTTTTTTGAGTCCTATTAGGACGTGATACTGAAATATATATTTTTATATGACTTTTCAGAAATTCTATAAATTTATCGTTTTTTAGAAACTTTAAGCCCTTGCGCGAACTGAAGATATTAAGTTAAATTTTTTAAATTATTTTTCGTTAATCAGCACACAAATACGTAACTTTCGAGCCCTATTACAATTCGATACTCAAAAATTCACTTTTTTCGGCCCACCCTATTGTGAAATCCTAAAAGGACCACAATAAAAAAGCTGAAGCGGAGAACGGGACTTTTAATCAGTTTTCAACCTTACAATTATTTTATAAGATTTTTACAGTTTGATTGTTCCTTTTAACATGTACAAGTTAATAGTGTCAGACTCAAAAATAACACACACACACACACACACACACACACACACACACACACATGTATATATATATATATATATATATATATATATATATATATATATATAGCTTATGGGATTCTTATTCTAAAGATGGCACAAACATCGATGCCCGAGGGGGAATTCGAGCCCCCGACCGCAGCGGCCGTGCAGACCGTGACTGGCACGTCGCAGACCGCTCGGCCACTGCGGCTGGCTGTGTACGACTCCCTTGTACGATTTCTTGTAATATATGGTTCTGAAATGTGGACAATAACAGAAGCAGATATGAACAGTCTGAGGGCATTTGAAAAGGACATTCTACGAATTTTTTTTGGTTCTATGGTGGAGTTAGAGGGTTGGACAGTGAGGTATAACCATGAACTGCAAGAGATTATACAGCGGTTCTACAGTGTGTTGAATGATGGAGACCCGAGAATGCAAGGGGAAAGCAGAGATACTATGTGTGTAGAGAATGATTATTGAGGAGGGGCCCATCAATGGTTGTAGTGCCAAAGAACAAGTTCTTTTACCTTTCTTTGCTTTTTCCCAGTCGCTTGGGACTTTGCAGGGGACAAAGATTCGTGATAAATGAAAAGATGCCGCAGACTTATCTTGGTGAAACGGTTCTGGGATGCCATCGCTACATGGAGACTTATTGTCTACAACAATGATGCCTGTTACTTTGTCCTCCACTCAGCAGTCTGGGTGGTGGTCAAACGACGGTAAGTTTGAGTCATCATCTTGTGAGAACAACTTTTTGAAAAATTAAAACTACACCTTTCCTTTGTCACTCTTTTGTCATAGCCCCAGATTGATAAACTAATTAGTGGCATTCACCTGCTTATCAACTTTACATTTTATTAGCATTTTCTCCACTTTTCGCCAAGATCTTTAGTTAAGGTGCACACGTCTCTACTAACTTCTACCTGTCTTTATAGGGTTATCGTCTTTTTTGAACCTAGAGGTAGGTTAACTTCGAAGTACAAATTTCATGAAATTAGGAGAGCTAATTTATCAAGAATTTATTTATTTGTTGCTGTCCTAAAAGTGTTAAACTGCACTGTAGCTTACATTCTTCTCTCCTTATTTCTCCGCCAAGCTATGCTCTTGTACTGAGTTTTTTAAACTAAAATCAGAATAGGGACATTTCTACTAAAGTACAACCCATAAAATTATGTAAATTTCAGGTATAATTACGAGCGGCGTTCGAATGAAAGGGTACGAAACGACACTGTGGGTATATTTATTCAAAACTTATCACCTGAGCATAACTGTCCCACTATATAAAGGGCCGAAGGATTACCTGTTTCCAGAATTCCTGTAGCTGTGACAAGAGCCAATCCTCCACTGTGGCCTTCAGTTCGCCGTCGGAGTTGAAACGGTTCTATTTGCTTGAGATTTTTCGTTTTTCTTTTTTAGCGGACCAAACTGATGCAAGTCACAGGGCGACATTTCCGCACTGAACGGAGGATGCTCAAGCTCCTTCCACTTCAACTTGGCCAGTACACTTTGTTAGACCATGGAGACTTGTGGACATCCTTTACCACGAACCAGAATCACTCCCTCCGTGGGCAGCCCACGCCGTTCGCTCTTGATGGACTTGGGTAGGTTACGGAGCGTCTCACAGTACACGTCATCGTTAATAGTTTCTCCGTACTTGAGGAATTCGATGAGTACCGGACCTCGAACGTCGAAAAAGACGGTAAGCATCCCCTTACCTGCTGAGTTTTTTAGGGGGAGGTGACGACGCATGTTTCAGTTCCCTAGATGTCGCACTACGTTATCCCATAGCGGAATTGCAACCGCAATTTTTTTTGGACTTAACTACAGGGTCATCAGTCCCTAAACTTACAAACTACTTATGAACTAGCTACAAATAATGACGGCACAAATCGTGCCCGAGGGGGGATTCGAAACCCCGACCGTAGCAGCCGTGCAGACCGTGAATGAAGCGCCGCAGTCCCCTCGGCCACCGCGGCCGGCCCGGTTTCGTTAGTAAACTGTTTCACACCTTTTCATTTAAATGGTGTGAATTGGTTGTTTCTACTTCTAAAAGTTTTTATAGATTTAGCTTTAACAATGCTTTCCTAATCAAGTATTTTGATACAACTTGCCACTCCCCCCCCCCCCCCAATATTGCAGAATTCAAAACATCCCGAAACACTTTTTTTTTAAATTCTAACCATGGTTCCAAATCCAAAATTTGGCATTTCTAGCATCAAAATAGTATGAAAACATTTTGTCTTATTCCAACTGCTTAATGGTTGAATTTCCAAAAATTTCGAAACACTTGTTTTTAAAATTTCCACCAAAAATCTAAATCCGAAGTTTTGTATTTCTTCATATTAACAGAATATATGACATCAACTGCGAATGGGCAAATCTGAAAATGTCCACCCATTCGCAGTTGATGTCTTATTTCTTTCTTCAAAATTGTCTTAATAGCAAAGTATTTTAAAAAGATCGTTCATCCCATATTTTACCCCCTTAGGGATGGGAATATCGAAAAATCACTGATGCCTACAGTGTAGCCGGACACGTTGGCCGAGGGGACTGAGGCGCTCCAGTCACGGTCTGCACGGCCGCTACGGTCGGGGGTTCGAATCCCCCCTCGGGCATGGATATTTGTGCCGTCCTTAGTGTTAGCTAGTTCGTAAGTAGTTTGTAAGTTTAGGGACTGATGACCCCGTAGTTAAGTCCCATAAGCTATACAAACATTTGAACATTTGCCTACAGTGTAAGATAAACAACGTCTACAAATTTCAAGTTTCTATCGTCTATAGATTCACTTTTCAGCTCCGTTTTGTCTTTTAGAAACGGATTGTGAACGCCAAATTCGTTTCTTACGCTTTGGCATCTTTCTTGCTAGTTTTACTTTTTAAACTGCAATATGCGCATATTTTTCTTTATTCGTACACTTGTTAAAGAAAAGAAACT
The DNA here is from genome assembly GCA_026315105.1 of Locusta migratoria. NCBI lineage: Eukaryota > Metazoa > Arthropoda > Insecta > Orthoptera > Acrididae > Locusta > Locusta migratoria. Next base: position 197,051,219 of record CM048751.1, read on the forward strand.
GAACAATGTGCATCACGTTTTGCTGTATATAACCTCTTTGTGTCAAAGGTCATCGCTGGTGTAAGCTGACGTCTTTCAAGCACTTATATGTTCCACCCTCTTATAGCTATCGACACGGAACTGCTACGGTGTACAACGCGAGACTTTGCAGTAAAATAAAACTGAGATTTCATTATTCTCCATTGTATAGATTTTGCTGGAACAAAATATTGCCACGGTGGAGTGGCCGAGCAGTCTAAAGCGCCATGCTGAGAAGCGCGTGGCTGCTCGCCGTCGGAGGTTTGAGTCCTGCCTCGGGCCTGCATGTGTGTGTTGTCTTTAGGTTTAAGTAGTTTCTAAGCTTAGGGACTAATAACACCAGACGTTAAATCCCATAAGATTTACAAACATCTGAACATTTGGAGCAAAATATTGACACCCACACGTACAATTTTATATAAATCCGTAACTTTCAACTCCCATAGCTTCCATACCATACGTTATCAACCCTCTGTCACCATAGTGCACAATGGGAGACTGATAACTACTAGTACATACAAATACTATTCATTTGCGATGTATAGTTTTGGCTGCAGAGTGAAATGTAATCAAAAACACATCAATTTTTATATATATTAAGATAAGAAAATTTATTCTTCCGCGTTTACCATTTTGCCTCTGACAGTCTTCCACTATTGCGTGGAAAAAGTTAGGCAATGTCACACGATTAGGCAAGATTGTTTCAAGTCGAAATCCTGTGCTATAACGTGCATGGAAAATAAAAGAGATGTATTACCGAAGGTAAACTGTGAGGTGTGAATGGCTAGGTCACTAGACTGGATAACTTGCGATAGTCTTGTTCAGATATCGGCAAATAGATGCGTAAACAGTTTTAGAGATTATTCATTTGGCTGTAAATAAAAGGCGACACACCTTAGTTCGGACAGCTGTGAATCGATTACTGTCCAGTGAAGTGTTACTTGAACGCCTTTCGTATTTACTGACTGCACTTTTCGGTGAGACAATTCTGGAAACGCAAGAGCAGAGGCCAGTCACTGAGCACGTATTATACTGCGTGTGCTGTCTGGACAGCGTCCAAACTCCTGGGCCGTCCCTCCGCCAGCTCAGCTGTGAATAATGAGAATGTGGCGCTGGGCACCTAGAAGGAAGACAGCGTGCTAAGAATTTTAAATGCTGGTAATTAATAATCACACACATTATTAAAATTCGCCAAAGGCACTCTCTTCCTAAATTATTGCTACAACAGCACGTAGCGTAAACACTGCCCTCTCTCTCTGCAACATCTACTGAGATATACGTGGTGATAAAATGATGAATAAGACGCAATAACGATTCAAAGCAACTGTAAAAGGAAACAGAAATAAATCAACTGGCAAACAGGGCGTGAACGCGCGCGCGCTCTTGTGTGTGTGTGTGTAAGAGAGAGAGGGGCGGGGGAGGGATGGAGAGAGAGAGAGAGAGAGAGAGAGAGAGAGAGAGAGAGAGAGAGAGAGAGAGAGAGAGAGAGAGATTTAGATGTGGAAACTATTCACTGTGCTGTTGCTTTATACTAGCGGTACTACAGAACTTACCAGTAATGTACCGAGGAAGTGATGCACGTAAATGCACGTCTCCTAGTTTGCATATCAACAAGGAGAAGACGCCTACTCGTCATCGCCGAATTCGTCCAAATTTAAGATACATGTAGGGCGAGGTGAGACACGAAAGTGCCACAGGTGGAAACTCCAGATGGTCAAGCGTTTAGGAATTAAAGGAAGTTTGTTATGGATTATCAGTATATGCATCTTATCAACACCTGTGAAAGCTGCGTTTGGCTCCGTAGTAAAAGATGGATTTCTTATTGAGAAGATCGCGGGTTCAACTGCACCAAGTGAAAAATTTTTTCTGCTCCTGTCGCTGAATACTTGAGAGGGCAGCTGGTGACGTGTAATAGAATATAGTTTGATAATATGCTTGTTTTAAATAATGACGTCCCATGCTGATATTGTGCATATATAAATACAAAATAACAGAGTTATATGATGTTGCGGTTAATTGTGAAATCAGTAATGTACGCATTGCCAAGGAGCAAAAAAATACTTGCCGCCGGGAGGAATCGAACCCGCGAACCTTTCAATAAAAATCTGATCGCTTACCGCTTTTTTTTTTTTTTTTTTTTTTTTTTTTTTTTTTTTTTTTTTTTTGTTCTTCATGTTTTCATATTTGTAATAGAAAATTAACAAACTTATTAGTTTGTATGATGCCATTTAACTGTTATTCCCTACTGGCCGCTTGGAGCGCTAGTATCGCTTCAGCAGACATTTTTCATAGAGAGTTTCGCGACTATCTGTGATAGACTGTGATCTGAACCATAAACGGCAAGAATCTTCAAGACATTAGTTTTGCAAGCAAAAGTAATTACACACAAATGTATATGCCTTTAAACGAAATACGAGTGAAGTGTAAGAATGTTTGAATCATTAGACCCCGTGATGAAATGCTACAGATCAAAGAAAGTGCTTGTAATGGAAGAACCTGCCGTAACAGAAAGTTATGTTTCTCGTATGTTTGTATTCTATTAGTGCTAGCAAAATAAACTCCAAAGATACACACATTCGTAAATATTGGGTCATGAATACGTTGTTGATAATATGACTGAATCTGGGAAATTCGATTATTTTTACATTTATAATTACCTGACATCTTATTCAGGTTTTTTTACAGGATGCGATCTTGAATGTGAGATCTTTATTTTGCGTATTATGACGAGCCAGTTGCTCGGCCACCATTGACCAGACGTTTTCAATTGGTGAGAGATCTGGAGAATGTGCTAGGCACAGCAGCAGTAGAACATTTTCCGCATTCAGAAAGGTCCGTGCAGGACCTGCAACAAACAGTCGTGCATTATCCTGCTGAAATATAGGGTTTCGCAGGGATCGAATGAGGGGTAGAGCCACGGGTCGTAACACATCTTAAATGATTATAGTATACTCACATAGATAAAATATGGATAACAGGAGCCTATACAGATACGTCTAAACAGTTCGAAAGATAGGAAGAGACGGATGAAGGGGAACGCTATTCTTTCTCTCGTGTCCAAAAAAACGAGGGAATACTAATGAGGGTTCGAGATATACGAGAGGGAGAAAAATACTCCGGGATAAAATATATCTTCGGTTAATTTTTTGAAATTGTACCTTTTCAAGACGCAAATAATCTTGAAATTAATGTAAAAACGATTATGAAACTCTTGTGAGATCTTTATTTGCCATATATCGCATATATACATTGACTTTACATTGATGACTGGTTTCGATTCGTTGAAGAGTCATTATCAAATCTGAAACAATTAAAATACAAAACTAAATTGAATACATAGTGCCTAACTGTACAATTAATATGGTACATTATTTAATCTTGATGTTATCTATGTCAGCTACACAATCTGTAGAACACAGTCACGTTGAAGCTAGCTTATTTAAACATAAAATGTTTGTCAAGTTCATACCATAATTGTCTAAGCATGGTAAGACATACGTTTCAGATGAGCTAACATCGTTGTGGTAAGCTATAAATGGTATGCACATCACCAGTCAAATATGGGGTCATGTTTCAATTGCTTGAGGTTTCAATATGCGATAGAAGAAACGTATGTGGGCCCTAGAAATAAGGAATTAGATTCATGCACATTTCCTGTTAAGCAACAAAATGTTCAAATGTTTGTATAGCTTATGGGACTTAACTATGGGGTCATCAGTCCCTAATCTTACAAACTAGTTATGAACGAACTAATACTAAGGACGGCACAAATATCCGTGCCCGAGGGGGGATTCGAACTCCCGGCCGTAGTGGCTGTGCAGACCGTGACTGGAGCGCCTCAGTCCCCTCGCCCACCGCGGCCAGCGTTAAGCAACCATTAGATATTATTAATAAGCGTAATTTAGATATGGGGCAATCTGGCTTGTTAACAGGCATCCAAGACATGTAGCCATCGTTCACTGTGAACATTGCATTTAACCTGCTTAACAAATATTAACAAAAAAGTTATATAAAATAGAAATATGAAAATTTAGAATGTTTTGTAGCAAGATATTTGATGAAAAACTAGAAGTTATCTATTGTTGTACTTAAGTAATTTTGTAAGGACTCTAGTCATTGGACGACATTTCTATGACATAATATTTCGCGTGTGAAATTTAAAATTCCTTCGGTGAATTGGATATTCAAACAGATTTAGGGCTTGCAGCCGGTAGTCGTTGTTGTATCCAGTGCTGAGGATGGCTGACAGGTGTCCAGCTGAAATATCGTGTATTGGATACAACGATGACCAGCTGAAAGCCCGAAATCTGTTTGAATATAATATTTCTTATATTATAAAAAAAATGGTATATGACTGCATACTAAACTGTATTTATATTCAAGTATTAAATTAAGCAAAACAAATGTGTGTGGGATGGGTGGGGAGGGGGGGGGGGGAGGCAAAAAGTAACTTAGACATCAAGTCAGTTCTCACTTGAGAGTATGCTGGTGATGTGCATACCATTTATAGCTTACGACAACGATGTTAGCTCATCTGAAACGTATGTCTTACCATGCCTAGACAATTACGGTATGAACTTGAGAAACATTTTATGTTTAAATAAGCTAGTATCAACCTGACTGTGTTTTACAAATTGTGTAGCTGACATAGATAACATCAAGATTAAATGATGTACCACATTAATTGTACAGTTAGGGACTGTGTATTCAATGTACTTTTGTATTTTAATTGTTTCAGATTTGATAATGACTCTTCAACGAATCGAAACCAGTCATAAATGTATATATGCGATCTATGGCAAATAAAGATCTCACAGGAGTTTCATAATCGTTTTTACATTAATTTCACGATTATTTATGTCTTGAAACGATACAAGTTTAAGAAATTAACCTAAGATATATTTTATCCTGTAGTGTTTTTCTCCCTCTCGTATATCTCTGAACCCTCATCAGTATTCCCTTGTTTTTCTGGACACGAGAGAAAGAATAGCGTTCCCCTTCATCCGTTTCTTCTTATCTTTCGAACTGTTTAAACGTATCTGTGTAGACCCCTGTTATCCATGATTTATCTATGCGAGCATACTGTAAACTTTAGTTAAAATAAACCGTTAAAATGTTGCCAGAATTTAATATAATGAGTATTTTCCATTTGAGTCCGCGAAATAGACCTCTGTCTAAGTAATTCAATCCGGTTAAGTTGTGCAATGGGTTTGGACGCCATAATGGCTGACGAACATACCTGCAGTGATTGTTGTCACATTTACAACTTTCAAACAATAATCTCATCAAAATTACTCAGCGTTTTGGAATCCGCAGTCACATTTTCTCTGTGACATGTTAAATATCCGATGTCCGACAATTACCAGTTTATGAATTTCACCGTTACTCACGACTGGACACTGAACTAAAGTTGAACGCAACGCCAACTGCACGATACAGATCGCGTAACCAGTCCAAAACGGTTCCATGACGGCTATTTACCTTCATAAATATACATTTTATTACAGCAACAACACCAGGATGAGCTGATCTGACAGACGATAGTAACGTAAATTTCGTCTCTTTTTATAGTGTAACTGCCGCCAATACTTACAAAATTTTAACTATCTTTGACCCTATTCCAGACTTAGAAAACTTTTACGAAATTAAATAATAATAAAAAGATAAACCTTGCACTAATTACAATCCTTATGGCAGTTCCATTATAGTGTCTTGATATTTTACTAATAATTGTAATGAAAAAATTACAGAAAATGTTTGGTTAATTGCCTAGAAAAGTTTTCATACGAAATATAAGCCTTACGGCGCCCTACCACCACTAGAAGCACTAGTGTTTTCCAATTGTAAGTGGTAACAACTCTCAGAGCAGTTAGTTTTGCGACTTGTTAGACTGTGACTGAATTAAAATTAATTCAGTTATTCCACACTAGTTGTCCTATCCAATTTTAGATGGAAAAAAAGGAAGAGAAATTTTCATGAACGTAACAGAACTTTTCTGTCTCTTTCATATATGGAAGAAAAGACAAAATTATTGCGACTGTGAGAATGCTGAGTTTGTAGAATATGTTCGATGCCTTGAACATTTTTTCTCTTATTTTTACGACGCTTACCACAGTGCTATATGTGAGACCACGTCAGCGAGGTAAAACAATGAAAAAAAATTCAAATAACCAGTTTCTGATTTTTCAATATTGTCCCAATAATTTAATTTGCAATGGTCTTTTATGTTTTTAATTAAAACATGACTAACCATTAAAAAGTACACAACATAAGAAATAAACGTAAATATTTGCATTTTCTGTAAAAATAAAGCTTAGATATGTGTCAGATATATTTAGATACCTGAAATATTCGAATGGAATGGAAAAAAATAAAATAAAATAAAATAAATAAATAAATAAAAAATAGATTACGACGGGTTTCGAACCATCGTACCTATGTTAACTTGGTTGACTATCTACAACGCTACGATATATTTTTTGTTTTTTACTTTCTACCAAACGAGCTACGTTGGAAATGGAGTAACTGGCACCATGAGAAGTATTTAAATTTCCTTGAAAAACTTTAAATACGATTTTCTCGAAAATTTTTGAGAGTTGCAACAAATGGTTTTCACTTATTTACATTAAGGTCTCCACTTCTCATAAGTATTAAAATAAAAAATAAATCCAAATTTTTGAGAGTTGCATCGAATGGTTTTGGTTGATTCGCATTTGAGATATTAAAATAAATTTATTTTAGACTTATTATGAGGATAAAAGCACATGTATAGACATTTTGTAAGATTTAGAAATTTTTGTGCATCAAGGATCAACTGCTTAACGAACAAGTTAGCAGTACAAGAGACTGGATTTTCCAAATTTTCGAAGCAACACTTTTCAGTAATTAATTTTGAGGATTTCACGTTTTTTTTTCAAATATGGTTTTTATTTTATTTTTGATATTTGTTTAAAATGATGCGCTTTATTTTGAGCTTATTTGCCATAGAATCTTTATTTTCTAAAATATTAAATACATATACTTATTTTATATAAATATCATCTTAATAACAACTGATGTTTATTCTTATTTGTCAATACATAACAAAAGTATTTTATATCACAAATTTGGATACATTAAATCTAAATTTATGTAATATCGGTATGTAATTCCAAATTATGTAAAACTATAAAAAATATTTCACATGTTAATTATAAATTGCAAAATAATTTTGTGTATATACTTAATTGGCTGTATATGTATCTTATTGACAGATCACCCAAAACATGTTGTGAATTGAAAATAAATACTCTTCTGATAACGCATTTTGATTATTCGGGCAATCTCCAGCAATTTTAAAATTATTATTTAAAATAAATAAATAAAACCCAATACCCCTGTGGTCTCCTTGTTAGTCTTAACCCTTTCCTGCCCAAACTATCAAATATTCGAGCATATAACTTCATATTTGGTTATTTTGCTACTAGAGTGAATAAAAATACAGTGTATTCAAACATTTTTGTTTTCCTTATTTGACACAAAAAATTGAGAAATGGGTCTTCAAAGTTCAAGAGAATATAATGTAATCTGGCGACATTATGAAATGCTTATCTCTGTTAACAAAAGGATTTACCAGTAAGAAACAAAGTAAAATATCTATACTGAAATGCCGTTTTAGATAATAATAATAAAAATAAAAAAAAATAAAAAAAAACAGTAGTTATCTCTGAACCGTGTTCATATTTAGTAATTCTTAAAAAAGAAAACTACAAGGATTTATTACTGTCATCTAGCAACAAAGAAAACTACGAAAATAACATGCACGAAATGCATTTGACACACTGTCAGTACTAAAACCTTGCAGGCACAGTTTCGAATAATGTATAAATAAAATGAACTCTAGTCATTGAATAATACCAGTTTCCATTAGCTAAAACAATAGAAAACAAAATTACCAACGTGAAAACACGCAACAGCGTCTTTTTGTGTCAACAAAACTCGTCTGACCGAATCATGCACACAGACGTAAAACAGTCCGTTTTTTACTGCTGTCTGTGAGCAGTGATACTGAAAGATGTCGGCCAGGGAGTGTTTCATTCGATACATCAGAGGGACCCTGACGTCCCATCAGTAATACACGTCAGATATAATATTCGACTTTGTTTTATGACGCTATAAATGGGCTGGGACTTGTAAGTCCCGTCGGGCAGGAAAGGGTTAAAGCGCAAGCTTCTTATCCTTCGTCCCCTTGCGTAGAGCAAATATAGCTCTCGATGATGTGAACGAGTGTGACGAGTGTGCCTGTTTTACTAGACAGGTAATCTTCCACGTTGGCACTGCTGAGCAGTAACTAATGAGCAGCAGCCGGTGTCGAGGGTCGCGGCGCTGTGCTGAAACTGCGGCCCTGGGTCATGCGGCAGCCGCTGTCGACACGCCTACCTGCCAGTCACCTTTCTTCGGGGAACTGTTTGCTCGCCCCGCCGCAGGATGTTCGGTCCTGGAAGTGAGCTGTTTGCCCGGCCTGTTAAAGCCGCTGTCGGCAGTAAACAGCGGAGCGGGAACACTGGTGACGCCGTATAGCCCCAGACGTCAGTCACGTCACCTGCTGATGTTTCGCAGTCCGCGCCCTGCCGTCACCAGTCACCGCACAACTAGGGATGCAACATCGTTGATAAAAACATCGATATTCAGACATCGATGTTCCTGCGAAAAATATCGATGTTAAAAACAATACATCGATGTTTTTCCGATGTTTCCATACGTTTAAGAAATATTAGGAAAAACACACTGAAATGATGCTGTGTTGCCAGGAAGTATCTGCCTTATTTAGGTTCTTTCACTAGGCTACGAACACACAGCGAAATGGCGAATTAGAATGAAAAAGAAGTTGGGAATAAGGTTTCGCTACCTATTGCGCTGATATTACTTGGGATTTACATCGATTTGTTCATTACATGCGAAATAACTTGTGTTTTGTTGACGTATTGCATTTTTCGTAACTTGGAGAAAATTAAACATTATGCATCTTTCAGTTATTACTTAATAATTTATTTTTAAAATGAATATTCATCAATGACGTTTATCAAATCATGTACCTTGCTGAAATGAAAATCTATGTTATACTTGGCTCCTTGGCTTTTGTCTCGGATTTTTCTTCGATTTCTGTTTGATGTTTTAACTGACGTTTTGACAGTACGATATCAGTCTGACTGGGTAACACTGTCAAAGGTTCGATTCCACAGATTTTTGAGGGGCAAATTTCAGCAATTCCAGCAGCCCGTGCTGGACAAACATCAGATTAATCATCATATTGTTTCATATTTCACTTATCTACTATTTCAAAAGCATGAAAACAGCGACGAACGACGTCAGCAGGAGCACCACACTTGAGCTGACGCTGGCTGAGCAACTAATAAAGTAACAATGGAGTTGCCAATTCTGCCGAATTCTGTCGTCGATGCATCGGCGATATATCGCTGTTCAAAACAGCGATGTTAACGTAGATGTATATGCACGAAACATCGATGTTTTCAAAACATCGATGTATCGTTTGCATCCCTACTCACAACGCAGTACTATTTAGTGTATAATTATCATCTTGATGCTGAAGCTCTTTTGATACGTGTTCGCTCTAAATATTTATTTTCTTCTCTATGATGTTCTGCTATGAGCGAAACACTGATATTTATTTTTATACCCTTACGTGTTTCGTTACAGTTGTAACATCTTCAGTGGGTCTTTTTATTGCTTTAAATTCAACAAAAGAAATATTTTATTTTGTACAGGTTATTATGAGTTCGTATCGCTAATTAGAAATTGATACAAGAATTTTATGCGACGGTTGGAACACTGCTGTGGAGAGACTATGCAATGGAATCTACTATAGCCGCTAGTAGCACTCGTTGTTAAATACCTCCGGACAAATGGACTCGCTTCTCCCATGTCACCAGCGGGCGCAAAATCAAGGGAAACAAAAATGTTCACATGTTTGTACAGCTTATGGGACTTAACTACGTGGTCATCAGTCCCTAAACTTACAAACTACTTATGAACTACTTACGAACTAGGACGGCACAAATATCCATGCCCGAGGGGGGATTCGAACCCCCGACCGTAGTGGCCATGCAAACCGTGACTGAAGCGCCTCAGTCTCCTCGGCCACCGCGGCCGGCCAAGGGAAACACTCACTTGTGAGCGAGTGGTCTAACATAACGGTGTCACTAAGTAATCGAAACGGGAAAAACGGAGATGGAATGTGCCAGAGGTCGTACAGCACGAATTGACGGAAATATAGAAATGGAAGCACTGCTCAGACGTACCTGGAACGCGAAGGTGAGGCTTTCTTATTCCGCATAGTAACACTGTATGAGTCATGGGCCAAATAGTAGAAGCCAAAACTGAAACGCCAATTAAACATATGGCGTCATTATGGGTCGCCGCGAAAGTAGAAAGTGCATCAGAGTTCAAGTATGGTGTACGACAGTGATGGTGTTATCCTAACCGTTCCCCGTCAGGGGTTCGAACCCCCCCCCCCCACGGTCATGGATGTTTATGTCGTCTTTAGTATAAGGTAGTTCATAAGTAGTTTGTAAGTTTAGGGACAGATGACCCCGCAGTCAAGTCCCTTAAGGTTGAAAAATATTTAACATTTTTGTTATCTAGACGCATTAGTTTCCTCCTCAGCAGACCGTCAGTGAACAGTATTAGTGTTCCCATTTTGAGCATCACCTGCGACCAATTTTGCGAAAGAAGCGGCAACACTTTTTCTGCGCAGCTCACCCACCACTTTACACGCCATGCGCGATCGCATACAGCGCAAGTTGTTGCCGCTCTGTTCGGTCGATGGGACTGCGAAGTACTGTACCATCCTTCATACTCCCCGGACTTAAGCTCTTGGGACTTTTGGCTCCAAACGTGAAGGAACCAATTCGTGGCATTCGCTTCAGAACTGTTCCAAGATTCGACATGCAGTAGACCGCTCCATTCGCACCATCAACAGAACAGGATCTTATAAAGGTTTACTATACCTTCCACGTCGATCGGAGCGGGTTCTATACCACGCTGGTGACTACTTTGAAGGACAGTAACTGGTGCAAACAGGTAACGCTTTTGTATCGGTTGTCAATCAATAGTTGCCACTATTTGTGTTCCAACCGTCGTATGTGCTTATATACCTCGTTTTACATGTTGAAGTGATTGCATTATCTGTGTAGGTGCATGATGACAGTTTCTCATCTGCCATTATTGTCCACTTTGTTTTATATCGAAATATTTGATATGATTTTTACTTAAATTTATACCTAAATTCTATACACTACTTGGCATTAAAATTGATACGCGAAGAAGAAATGCAGATGATAAACGGGTATTCATTGGACAAATATTTTATACTAGAAATGGCATGTGATTACATTTTCACGCAATTTGGGTGCATAGTTCCTGAGAAATTAGTACCCAGAACAACCACCTGTGGCTGTAATAACGGCCTTGATACGCCCGGGCATTGAGTCAAACAGAGCTTGGAAGGCGTATATGCGTAGCCAAGTACAGATGTCCATGCAGCTTCAACACGATACCACAGTTCATCAAGAGTAGTGACTGGCGCATTGTGACGAGCCAGTTGCTCGGCCACCATTGGCCAAACGTTTTCAGTTGGTGACAAATGTGGAGAATGTGCTGGCCAGGACAGCAGTTGAACATTTTCCGTATCCCGAAAGACCTATACAGGACCTGCGACATGCGGTCGTGCATTATCATGCTGAAATGTAGGGTTTCGCAGAGATCGAATGAACGGTAGAGGGGCAGGTCGTAACACATCTGAAATGTAATGGCCACTGTTCAAAGTGTCGTCGATGCGAACCAATGACACCCATACCATGACGCCGGATGATACGCCAGTATGGAGATGACGAATACACGCTTACAATGTCCGTTCACCGTGATGTCGCCAAACACGGCTGCGACCATTATGATGCTGTAAACAGAACCTGGATTCATCCGAAAACATGATGTTTTGCCATTTGTGCACCCAGATTCTACGTTGCGTACAGCATCGCAGGCGCTCCTGCCTTTGATGCAGCGTCAAAGGTAACCGCAGCCATGGTCTCCGAGCCGATAATCCATGCTGTTACAAACGTCGTCGAAGTGTTCATGCAGATGGTTGATGTCTTGCAAACATCCCCATCTGTTGACTCAGGGATCTAGACGTGGCTGCACGATCCGTCACAGCCATGCGAAGAAGATGCCTGTCATCGGCTGTTTGCTGATGATGCTGTGGTGTATGGGAGGGTGTCGTCTGTAACTGACTGTAATAGCATACAGGTTGACTTAGACAAAATTTCTAGTTGGTGCGAAGAATGGCAGCTAGCTCTCAATGTAGAAAAATGTAAGGTGATGCGCATGAGTAGAAAAAACAATCCTATAATGTTTGAATACAGCATCAGTAGTGAGCTTCTTGATGCGGTCGCGTCGTTCAAATATCTAGGCGTAACATTGCAGAGCGATATTAAATGGAACGAGCATGTAAGGACAGTTGTGAATAAGGCGGACAGCCGACTTCGGTTTATTGGGAGAATTTTGGGAAGATGTACTTCACCTGTAAAGGAGACCGCGTATAAAACGCTTGTACGACCACGTCTTGAGTATTGCTCAAGTATTTGGGACCCGCAGCAGATCGGTTTGAAGGAAGACATAGAGGCGGTTCAGAGGCGAGCAGCTAGATTTGTTACCGGTAGGTTCGACCAATGCGCGAGTGTCACAGAAATGCTCCGGCAACTCAATTGGGGATCGCTGGAAGAAAGACGACGTTCTTTTCGTGAATTTCTGTTAAGTAAATTTAGAGGGCCGGAATTTGAAGCTGAGTGTAGTACGATCCTGCTGCCGCCTACTTACATTTCGCGTAAAGATCACAAAGACAAGATAAGAGAAATTAGGGCTCGTACGGAGGCAAATAGGCATTCTTTTTTTCCTCGTTCAATTTGGGAGTGGAATAGGAAAGGAAATGCCTAGTAGTGGTACAGTGTACCCTCCGCCACGCACCTTACGGTGAATTGCGGAGTATGTATGTAGATGTAGATGTAGATCTCGACTGCTAGTAATACGAGGCCGTTGGGATCCAGGACGGCGTTCCGTATTTCCCTCCTGAACCCACCGATTCCATATTATGCTAACAGTCATTGGATCGCGACCAACGCGAGCTGCATTGTCGCGATACCATAAACCGCAATCGCAATTGTCTACAATGCAACCTTTATCAAAGTCGGAAACGTGATGGTACGCATTTCTCCTCCTTACACCAGGCATCACAACATCGTTTCAGCTGGTAACTTCGGTCAACTGCTGTTTGTATATTAGAAATCGGTTGGAAACTTTCCTCGTGTCAGCACGTTGTAGGTAACCTTGTGTGAATGCTCTGAAAAGCTAATCATTTGCATCTGTGCGTCTGTAGCACGTCATCGTCGTGACGTAGCACCTTTGGTGGCCTGGGGTGTAGTTAATTTTACTTGAAAAGCATTTCTGTGTGCGTTTATTCTTTGCTTATGAACTATGTTCAGCTTGCACGTCTGCACTGCATGTCTTCACTGGTGGAATAGTTAAGCAAAGTAGCACTATTTCAAAATGCACTATGACAGTTTGAGAATTGTGAAAACAAGATGGTGGGTGGAGAAGACAGCTGACTGTGTTTTCAGTGGTAAGTTTGAACCTTGGCAAGATGGCAGGTGAAGTTGACAGTTGACTGTTGGCTGTGGAAAATTAGAATTTTGACACTGTATGAGTGTGTGTGTGTGTGTGTGTGTGAGAGAGAGAGAGAGAGAGAGAGAGAGAGAGAGAGAGAGAGAGAGAGAGAGAGAGAGAGAGAGAGAGAGAGCTAGAGGGAGAGTGTGTCTGTGTGTGTGTGTGGCAGCAGATGTACCTATTGTATTTTAATCGTATGTATTTGTATGTAGGTATGATAAGCATGTGGCTATTATTTTTTTTAAATTGTTATTTATTATGTCTTTATTTTGTGTGTGCAATTAAAGTAAAAAGCACATTTGTACATAAATGCCATGTAGTTGCAGATTACCGTCGAGGACTTACACAGATAATGTAGGACAACTGTAATCACTTCAAAATGTAAAATAACCTATATAAAGATAGCTATATAAGCCTTGTATCAATTTCTAATTAACAATACGAACTTAAATGTCCTGTACAAACTAAAATATTCCTGTTATTCAATTTAAGACAATAAATAGATCCATTGAAGCGAATCATGTATGGACATAAAAATAAAATTAGAGAAGAAACTACCTACTTTACGCAATCCGGCCTATAACACCACTCTCGGCCACAATGGTTTGTTCCATCAGGGTCTGTATGACTCTTTATGGCAATCACCATCTCTTCAGATCGTCGTGGACTCCATTGCTCCATCTTCTCTTAACCCCCATTTGGGTTCAGCCTTGGGGAATAAAATCCAATATAGTTAACTGGCCATAGTTCCTCGGCCATCCGTGTGCCAACTCCAGACACTTAGTGCAGACGTTTCCCACTATGTTTGGCTGCCCACAAAATTGATTCATTTCTTACTTGAGGCGAATCCTCTAATCACCAGTTGTTGCGTCTTGCAAAGAAGGCAAATATTTTGCGTACGACTTTCCGTTCAAATGCCAATAATTTTTTGTTGTCTTGTTTCGGAATGGTCCATGTTTCACATTCATATAACATTACTTGTTGAATTAGCATGTAGCACAGTCTAAATTTAAACACGCTGACAGGCTGTTAGCCTTGAGTGACCGCGCACTACTGTGACACCAACGGTTACCTGCCAGTAGCCTGGCATTTATCTCTGCATCAGACGATCCAGTTGCTGAAAACAGCGGAGCAAGGTACCCAAGGTCCGTAAAACAAACAAGGTTGAGCAGTAAGCGTTTTGTGCTGCTATTGGCAGAGGCTGTGACGTCACGCAGGAACAGCGGCTGCCTCGGGAACGGCGCTACAGTGTGCGGGCACTGTAACGTCCTTCGATTTTGATATTTTGGTTAGTGGTGGAAATTTATTTGGTTTATTGCAGTGCTTCGGTATTATAGAAGCGACATCAGCGGTAGTGCAAGCTTTCGTCGTCTTCATATAAAGATTCAGTAGGCACGTAAAATTTTATTTGAGGCATACGTTGGTTATTTAAGTTGGTACACCTGATAATATTTCATGTATTCAGTTACGGATGCCTCTGGTTTAACCAGAGTCTAACATAAAGAGTCTGCAACCTGGCGACTGCAGCGCTGCCAAGCGGCAGGGTCGTAACAACATACCGAGAGGCGAGGAACCGTTGTGGATTAGATACGGAGTCGAACGACACGTTTAAAATGCGACTGCATTTCGGAGCTTATTGCGACGCGATAAATATGAAAAGTAGTATCAGTAACAGAGAGAGAAGTAACGAACCCAGTATTTTTCTTCAATGTTATTTTTGGTAGTCTACTCGGAGGTTTAAAGTCGTCAAACAAATTGTTGCACAGCAGTCTACTATTTGTGATACAGCAATGTAGTTTAACATGTACAGACAAACTGAGATTTTAGCAGGAAAAGATTCTTAAGGTTTTACTGTATCTTTATATTCCTGGGGAGTAGGTACGATGAAAACATGACAGGAAGGGCACATGCAAGCCATCTGAGTAAGAATAAAGCGAAAAGGACTTTTATAAGACGTAACACTTAGTCTCTAAGAATGTAAAAATCGCGTCTAGTGCCAGTATCAAATGTATTAAGATGTTCAAAATCTGCAGAAAAAATACATGTGCAACGTTTAACTACGTACCAGTACATTATATAACTGTTAATCTATTTTGAACTTTAACACACCAGCTTACAATTCGCTTCTTGTCTTAAATCGTGTTTGGATGTTATGATTGCGACTGTGCTAGTGTGAGCCGTATGTATTACAATGCACTGGCATGTTATTATTACAAACTGACATCAACAGGAAACGGAATTTTCGTGTAATAATGTTTTCGTATTTGTGTCACGAAATACAGTACCACGTTTAATGCCTAGGAAATATGTAAACAACAGCAATAATAAATTGTTCGTTTCGGTAGTGCCATTTTCTGCTACTGAGCTTGCTACCCAGCCGCTTGGAGCACTTGTATCGCTTCAGCTGTCAAATGGTTGCATTTTTTTCCCTACTGAGTTTCGCGACTGTTTGTTGTAGACTGTGGTTTAACTTTCCGTAGCCTAACATAGATTATGGATATTATTTTAACTGATGAACATGGACTCTGCTGATCTCAGGGGCTTGTTTCTAAAAATTATAAATTCATTTTGTAATATAATCTTTTCTTTCCCGGTAGTTCCATTTAACGAAGCACGCCACATAAACATTCACTAGTCTTTACCTATAAAAGTCATAACATTTTAATTATTTTTAGTCACTTTGACTCACAGATAATTCAAAGTTGTTATTTTTAAAAGTTCTTCAATTATTAATGGGAAGGTCAGGGCTAACTACTATTGATATGGTCGACACAAAATTTTAAATTAATATTTCTCCTATATTTCACCTTATGCACAGATTTACAAAACACTGTCAAAGTCAGACGATATATTTTAAATAAGCAGTTCTCTATAGTTAATTTCACAAAACCGCAATTTGATATTCTTGGCAAAGTCAATATTTAAAATTATTCCTTTTTTAACAAGTTAAAGTTATTTGA
This sequence comes from Locusta migratoria, assembly GCA_026315105.1. NCBI lineage: Eukaryota > Metazoa > Arthropoda > Insecta > Orthoptera > Acrididae > Locusta > Locusta migratoria. The sequence continues at coordinate 197,067,910 of CM048751.1, forward strand.
TTTAATGTTTGTCAATGAAGAAAACCTTTTTAGCAATGATTAATATTTTCTTGACTATTACGTTCCTATCGGGAGGCAGAATTTTTCTAAGTCCGTAGCCTATCCCGAATTAAAGTCCACAGATATTATTTACGCACTCGCGTATAAGTTAGATTTAATTAAGCCTTTCAAATAAATTCAAGTATAGTAAACCAGAAGTTCGGAATATTTTTGTACCTGACTATTTCAGATACAACCACAAAGACTGAGTGAGATCTTATCGTTAAAAGCAACAAATTCTGAGAGCTGTTAACATTGGGAGAAACAAAGACAGAGTGCGAGTAGCTATACTGCGGAACTATTTATACTACTATTGCGACAAAAGATTGCTCTGATTTACGGTGTTTAGACGCGGTGACTCTGAGACTATACTGTTTCGATACTTCAAAGATATATTGACTGTTACTGAAATTTTGACAAATACGTAAAAAAATTCTGCCTCTTACAAATTATTAGAATTGAATCAGGATGAAAATGGCTAGTTTGTGCTGTAATTGCGATGTAGTGTTACACCGCGCATTTGAGTGGCGCGTTTGTGGCGTATTTCACTTTCTATTGAAACAACGATAAGTAGATTTGCTGTTCTGCTATTGCTAGAATGCTACTGCTAAACTCTGTAGCTACCCAGCCTTCAGACAGACACTTCTGATTTCGAAAGCTCAAGCATCTATCGAATCCAAACATACAAAATCGCAAAGTATAGCCTGTTTTTGCAGTTACCTGCCAAACTAAATGTTGTAAATGAGCATTCCTTTTACTGACTTGGCTCTGATAAGTTAAATAGCAAACAAGAACTACGGACACTGTCGTTTTCATTCGAGTAATTCGTTGCTTCTCAGTGTTTAAGGATATGGAAGAAAGGATATGGAAGACATGGTGACCATGTCTCCACCATATCCATTCTTCCAGGAGTGCTAGTCTTGCAAGGTACGCAGGACAGCTTCTGTGAAGTTTGGAAAGTAGGAGGCGAGGTACTGGCGGAAGTAAAGTTGTGAGGCGGCATCGTGAGTCATGTCGGGATAGCTCAGTCGGTAGAGCGCTTGCCCACGAAAGGCAAATGCCCCAGGTTCGAATCCCGGTTCCGGCACACAATTTTAATCTGCCAGGAAGTTCCGACTACTGATTTGATTACGTAAAAAGATTGTGGCTCGTGTACATTTCATGAGACAAAAACTCTCTTGATAGTTACTTCTTAATACAGACGACGTTTCGTTGATGATAACTGAATTCGAAGATCTTTATACGAGCTCCCGATTTCATACATACGTTTTAAGAAGAGGATTTCTCCTCTGTAATGAGGCTACAGAATTCTGTAAAGCGACTTCATCTGAATCATTACGAACAACTTCATCCGTAAAAGTATATTTGTCAACATTCTACTTCTTCTCCAGCTTTCACTTTTGTTGAAACGTCGTTTCCTACTTTCTGTCACACTCTATGTGCTATCACTGACGTTCTATCACAAAGCAAAGGCAGATTACTGGATGGACATCTTTGGCTCCTGTTTTGACTGCAAATTTACCATTTCCGCACGCAAATCCTTGGATATAATCTGAACCTAAAAATGAATATAGGATGTCCTAGCATTTTCAATAATTACACGGTCTTCCCTGTATCGCTTGGAAAGTCAAATCTTTTGCAGACTTAGATCACGTGCGAAACAGTGAAGCACTAATTCAACCCCTTTTGTATTTCGAAAAGTTTGTTTAAGTAGTTTTATGTTTAGGGACCGATGACCTCAGAAGTTTCGTCCCTTAGGATTACGAATGTTCCAACGTTTTTTTTTTTTTGTTTTTTTTTTTGTTTTTTTTTTTTTAATTTTTTAATTTTTTTTATTTCGATTGTGGAAATTACAGCTAACAACAACGCTATAAACACTTTCACTGGTAAACTACTCACTAAACAGCAGTAACTTAGCGAAATCGACAACACTCACGAAACATGAAATCAAAAACAGACAGGTCTGGGCGTACGGGAAGTGTTCCTTCGTGACGTCTTGCGCAGAACAACAGAAATGCGTTCGCTTTTGCGCAGTAGTTACTGCGCTCCCCTGAAGGTACCTACTTGAAATCGCTCATTATAGTGTATTTCCGGCTCCCAAGTACCAGTGCCTATAGGTCATTCTGTCCATGATTCCACCCAGCGTATCATGAGATATTCCTTTCCTTTCAGACTCTGAAACCCCGCACATCCTTTGCAATTCCTCCTTCGAGCAGGACAGTAGGACAGCTTCATCTGCAAAGGCAAGACGCATGACTTTTTCTTCCCACCCTGATCCCATGCTGAAGCTGTCTGTGAATTAATTGCCAAGTTTTATTTTTCCATCTGCTTTACTCAGGCTTATTTTAACCAGTTTGATCTTGTTGGGTGCCCCGAACTCCCTGGGGCACTTGAAGAGATTCCCACGATGGACACATAAGTTACCTCAAAATCGATCAATGAAACATGACGTTCTCCATTACGCTCCCACATATACTCAGTAAGCTATCGTAATACAAAGATGCGATACAATCTAGACGGGCTTGTTCAGAAACTTGCCTGGTACTCTTCTGTTCGTTCTTCTACAATGAATTCGATCTTTTCCAGCAGTTAATTGCATAAAAATTTGTAACAGTTGCTGAATAATGCTATAGCCAAACCATTTGCTGATACTTGATGGAAGGTGCGCAACAAAAGTAATGAGAATGGCAAAATGGCAACACTATGCGTTAATTGGCAATATTGTTGCATCCCCATGCTTATGGTTGTTCTTTTCAGTCGCGCCCTTCAGTCAGCTACACTTTGAAGAAGCCCTCTTACAAGAGGGCTGAGGGCATCTGTGCATCTGTAGTGATCTTGTTTGTCAAATTCTTCATGGCCATTGGCCGGTAAGAGTATTAAGAACACTAGACCATCGAATTTTATGAATGGCTTGGAGCAACACACAAGAAACTGCGTAGAAAATTTAGCTCCCGGGAGACCAAGTGTTTACCACAACGATGCTTGTTTTTGCAGGACAACGAGCAGTAGAAGACAATGCACTTTCTGGGATACCTTCAACCATACGAGTGGCTGTGACACCACTGTAGTCTCCCCGTTCTCACAGTAGCTATGTTGAATCATGCGCTAGAGTCAGCTACAGTTTGAACTATAGTCACTGTAAGACGATTGATGGTGTCATGTATCAAGAACATTTAACAAAGAAGTAAAGAATACTGAAGGATGTTTACGATATAACGTCCCGCCGGCATCGTGGTCACTAGAGAGGGGCATATTCTCGGATAGTTTTGCCAGGAATGGAGAAGGAAATCAGCGGCGCCCTTTTAAAATAACCATTCCAGCATTTACCTGAAGACATTTTGGAAGTCACGGAAAAGCTAAATCAGAATGGCTAGATCAGTGTTTTAACCACCGCACAGCGGACAATAATCTCGAAAACGTGGCCAAAAAAGGGAAAAATGTAGATGGGAATTATGGACTACACGGTTAGCTGCACCACTGCTGGGACCACTGAATGCTGGCTGTGCGGGCGACCAGATGCTCATTTGTTGGGTTATATCTCAGGTCAAATGTGTCAGTTCATTGTCAGAGTGCGTATAGCTGGCCGAGCTGCAAAAACAGTCTTGTTGTTGAAGACAGTTATTTGTGTTCTGTGCAAATGAAGCCAATATTTTGAATATGGAAGGTATTCCAAAAGGTATGTTCTAATGAAAGAACATTTATATTAGTTACGCAAGGGGTTTTTTATTTTTATTTTTTATTTATTTTTTTTAAATATTTTTTTTCTTTAATTAACGCACTACAAGAAAATAGACGAGAAAATTGTAACATGCCCTTAAAAATACAGGTAAGTAACGAATTCCATGACATTTAGCTTTCTTTTGTGCTGTGTCTGTAAGTGTATATTAGTAATTTAAAATTAAGCTTCAAATCCTACTACTAGTTGCCACTCTGGCTTTGAGCCACATTTCAGTAAATTGTTGAGACATTTTCGAAAACGAAAATAGACTTAATTATGAGTTGTATTTCTAAAATTTAAGTAATAATTGACGCGAGAAGCATTGTAAACAATAAAGTAATTAGAAAAATGTCTGAAAGTGTAAAACATTTTTTGAAAGAATTGTTTCAGTTTCAGCTGATCCAGCGTATTCCAGAATCGGATTTTCTAAAATTTACGTCATAAAGTATCGTATTTGAAATGAAATAATAATTTGTAACATTTTTCACCATCATCCGCCGTTTGGTCCTTTCTTCGAACTTTCCAATTTTTTTTATATTTCTTTAACCATTAATTATACCATCCCCTAAGTACTGACTTTTATATAAATAAAAATGCACTACTGACCATTAAAATTGTTACACAAACAATAAACGCAGATGATAAACGGGTTTTCATTGCACAAATATATTATACTTGAACTGACTAGTTATTTCCTTTTCACGCAATTTGGGTGCATTGATCCTGAGAAAACAGTACCTAGAACAACCACATCTGGCCGTAATAACGGCCTTGATACGCCTGGGCATAGAGTGAAATAGAGCGTGGATGTCGTGTAAAGATACAAATGCCCATGCAGCTTCAACACGATACCACAGTTCATCAAGAGCAGTGACTGGCGTATTGTGACGAGCCAATTACTCGGCCACCATTGACCAGACGTTTTCAATTGGTGACAGATCTGGAGAATGTGCTGGCCAGGGGAGCAGTGGAACGTTTTCCGTATCCAGAAAGATCCGTACAGAACCTGCAACATGCGGTCGTGAATTGTTGTGCTGAAATGTAGGGTTTTGCAGGGATCGAATGAACGATAGAGCCGAGGGTCGTAACACATCTGAAATGTAACGCTCCTGTCTGTGATGCAGCGTCAAGGGTAACCGCAGCCATGGTCTCCGAGCTGATAGTTCATGCTGCTGTAAACGTCGTCGAACTGTTCGTGCAGATGTTCTCTTGCAAACTTCCCCATCTGTTGCCTCAGGGATAGAGACGTGGCTGCACGATCCGTTACAGCAATGCGGATAAGATGCCTGTCATCTCGACTGCTAGTGATACGAGGCCGTTGGGATCCAGCATGGCTTTCCGTATTGCCCTCCTGAACCCACGGAGTCCATATGCTGCTAACAGTCATTGGATCGCGACCAACGAGCCGCAATGTCGCGATACGATAAACCGCAATCGCGATAGGGTACAATCCGACGTTTATCAAAGTCGGAAACGTGTTGGTACGCTTTTCTCCTCCTTACACCTGGCATCACAACAACGTTTCACCAGGGAACACCTGTCAACTGCTATTTGTGTATGGGAAAACACTTGGAAACGTTCCTTATGTCAGCACGTTGTAGGTGGCGCCACCGGCGGCAACCTTGTGTGAATGCTCTAAAAAGCTAATCATTTGCATATCACAGCATCTTCTTCCTGCCGATTAATTTCGCGTCTGTATCACTTCATCTTCGTTTTGTATAAATTTTAATTGCAAGGAGTGTAAATAAATTAATACATAAATAAATTGGTTAAAATAAATACAAGTGTTTGACCGCCATTTTTGAACTCAAGTATTCATCACCAATCTCAATAAATCCCTAAACATTACTTTTTTACGAATAAAATGACTGTAGTGTACCTAGATCCAGCATTCTTTTTTTTAACTTTTTTATATCATATTGTCAAAAAGAATCTTCTATAACCCTTACTTACTAAGTCTGGTTCAAATTCACCAACTCCTTACATTTTGACCAGCCTTTTGGGATTCTGTCCCACCGTGTGTCGTCCTCGTGAATGTTAGTGCAGTGTGTTAGGCCTACAACTGCATGCCCTCAGTCCATAACTAAAAATACCATGCCGTGCCATACAATGCCATCGAAATGTGTGTCATACTTAGCAAATCTCGAAGTACGTAGAAAATGTGGAACAGCGCAGTAGTTTGGTATAACAGCCCCGACACTTCCTAGAATCAAATGCGGTTGTACGTGTCGGTGGAAGTTGTAACTTTTGCCATGCGTGGGTCCATGGTCCAACAGTTGCCTCTGCTACTAACACTGCTCGCTAATGGGCTATGCCCAGCCTTTTCGGGACTGTGAAATTGTTAAAGTCAGATGCAAATAATAATAATTCCGTGTGGCTCATTGGCCTGGTGCATCCCTCTCAATTGGATGCCAATTCGGCGACTTGCGTGTCCCTAGCCTACCCTATTTATCCAACCGGGGAATGGTACCTACAGCTTAACGTGGAATCCGAACCACGTGTCGTTTCCAGCGACTCCTCACATAGTTGAGTGGTGAGCCAGTCGTAAATAGTAAATATGTAATACATGATTTTCTGTTCTATTGGGCTTACGGAGATAAGGAATAGAGGAATTGAGTAATAGTGAAAAATTTTTCTACTACCTGCATTTGTATCACAGTACTGCGAATTGCTGCTAGTTTGAATATTTGTGATAAAAGTGCGTTGATACTATGCTTGTGAAACCATATAGCACAACAATCTGAAACACTCTTCTTTTTCCTTACAGATACATTTCTGCTGCGTGTACTTACGCAGGGGAAAAATTCTAGCGATATTAGTTACCACGTATTTGCTGTTGAAACAGGTTGTTACACGTGGATTCTACTGAAACTTTCACACCAAATACACTGTGAAATTCATTAGTAGTTTCGAGGGAATATTTTACTGATGCAGATTATAAATCTGCTTCTAAGAAAGAGATTTTCAAAATAGGTAGCACCCCCAATAGATTTTCAAATTATCAAAAAATGTTCAAATGTTTGTAGAACTTATGGTACTTAACTACGGGGTCATCAGTCCCTAAGCTTACAAACTACTTATGAACTAGCTAAGACTAAGGACGGCACAAATATCCATGCCCGAGGGGGGATTCGAACCCCCGACCGTAGTCCCCTCGGCCACCGCGGCCGGCTTCAAATTATCCTCTCAATAGAAAACCGGTACCAACAGTTTCTAGATGACAAACTGAAATCAGGTGTCTCTTAAACATAAAAGTGCCAACTCTTAAGTAAGTAACTACACAATTTTGTTATTAACGGAGTTACGTAAGGTGGTGTTGAAATAGAAGACGAGATGTTTCCAAAGTAAAAGCCTTGGAATAAAGACTGTCACAGAAAACTTAAAAACATGGAGACTAAACAACAAACTAAAGAGCCAAGAACGTAAAATTTATATGCTGTCACAGTGGCATAAAAACCTGGAACTAGTAATATGAGAAAAAAGTAAGACGCCTAAAACGGAATTCTTGCTGGGCCCAATAAAAAATTCTAATAAAACAAGGCTGCTTCAATTGCAAACTCAGCTTACCGATAGGTTACAAATATTCCTGAAATTTCTTTTTTGAAAAAATTTCACAGTACCTTTAAACGATTTTGTTTTTAATTTCTTTTTCCTTTTTTTGTGGCGCTATTTCACAAGAAACAGGAATTACGATTATTTTGATAAAAATAAGATGTGAAGCAATAGCTACTTGTATAAAAAAGGTGGAATTGCTATTTAGCTTAATAACTGATGAGATGTCATCTAGGCAACAACTGCAGTTTGTTCGCCAGTAAATGCTGCGGTGAAAAGGAAACAATACTTTTTATGTGTAAATACTCCTTAGAAATTGCAGTGAAGCTGGAAGCCTCCTTTACTTAAGAAATTTACAAATGACCTAAGTTGTTGAACTCCAAACAGCTGGAACGAAGCACCGTATGTAGAGAGCTTATGGGACTTAACTACGGGGTCATCAGTCGCACCGTAATTGTCCCGTTCAGTAGTAGTCGGCATTCAGACTGGGTACGTTGCACTCTTGCCTGCACCGTATAAACCAGGAAGTGGAGCCGTCACCGTTCATTAAGTACACCTGTTTGACAACAGATGTCGCTGTTGTCGCTGCCTCACATGTGCAGCACTTGCACACCTCTGCACAGTGTGCAGTGTTTGGCCTGCCTTGCTGTTAAAGAATACCAGCGGGCTATGCCGCAGATAACAAGTCCATACTTCGCACGAAACCTGTTTTCGAAGTCAACAAGAAGACAATCCAATGCATTAACACCTTCAGCCTCAGGGGCCAATGATAACGTGGATAGGGCGAAGTCTGAAGTCAGATCGTCGACGAACAGTAGTGAATGAAAGAAAAACTTCTTTATAAACTCCGTCCTAGATGCTGTAAGGACTAACAGGTGCCGACCGGTCGCCGTGTCAACCTTCGCAAGATGACGATAACAGTTGCGGTATGCCGGGGGAGATGGTCATCACCCCTTTAGTCCTAGCCGTTGTTTCAGTTTTCTTGACCGGAGACAGTACTCCTCAGTCAGGTAGCTCCTCGACTGGTCTCAAAATGTCCGAATGCTGACCGCGAATCAACACTAATCGGCAGACACAGACGATAACAATCATAGAGCTAGCCGAACCTGACACTGCTTAACTTTGCAGATCAAGCGGGAAACTGAATCCACTGCGGCACGGCCGTTGGCAATAAACGGGGTTAGTATTTATTAAATCGGGATTTGGACATGCAGAGAGTGCGACCCAACACAGTTCGAAAAGACATGATTGTGCAAAACGAATACAGGAAAGCTTTGTGTCTTGATCTGGATCGTCGTCTTCAGGGGGCATAATTGTTTCATTACTTTTTCAAAGATTTTCAGACACGATTAAAAGTACATACGCTAAAGTATGGAGTTAGTCACTGCAACTCTTTCCTATTCCAGAAAAAAAGCCATTCAAAAATAAATGATCTTGTTCGCATTTTTATCTAATGATGACATCCACATTCCTACTACTTCCTCTATGGAATAATTGCGTCTGTGTCTTTTCCTCTGATTCGTTAGTGCCCTATTTCTAGGCATTCCCTAAAAAAATGTAATAATGTTAATGTTTGTAATCCTATGGGACCAGACCGCTTTGGTCATCAGTCCCTAGTCTTACAAACGACTTAAGCTAAGTTAAACTAACCCAAAGACAACACATACATCCGTGCCCGAGGGAGGATTCGAACCTCCGACGCGGGAGGCCGTGCGATCCGTGGCGCTCCAGACCGCTCGGGTACTCCCGCCCGCCTAAAACAAATGTAGTTTTGATATAAAAAAAGGTAAGTAGGAAGTCATAGATATTGAAAATGAAATAATGAAAAATAAGAATTTACGACGGTTGGAACTTAAATAGTGACAACTATTTCTTCTCAATCGATACAAAGCGTTACATGTTTGCAGCTGTTACTCTCCTTCAGAGAAGTCACCAGAGTTGTGTAGAACCTGTCGCTAGCGATGTGGAAGACGTAGTATGCCGTTAGCAGAGCCTGTTCTGTTGATGGTTCGAATGGAGCGATGTGCTGCCTGTCGATTCTCTAGGAAAGTTCTGAAGCGAATGCTACGATATGGTTCTTTCATCTTCGGAATCAAATCATAGTCACAAGAACTTAAATCTGGGGAGTATGGTGGATGGTACAGTGATTCCCAGTACCGTCAACCGACCGACCGTATCCGCTAATCCGGGTTCGTGGCCGAGCTCACGAATCGTCTGGCTTTGAACAGTGTCTACTAACGCAGCAACAGTATGCACTTTTTCTTCAGAGATGCTAGGAAGACTTGCCCGATGCATGTCTGCCACAGTTTGATTCGTTGAAGACTTTCACCCATTGTGCCACTGCCTATTCCCCGCTCGCTTCTCTAACACAAACAAATTACAATTGTAACAAATATCTTAATTAAATACTATATTATATGTACATTGTGTATGATATCTCACCAGATCCCCATAATTGTTTCGAGCAGTATATTTTCATTTCAGAGTAACTTAAGACAACATAAAAATATGTCTGCATTGTGTGAATTTGTAGTTACTAGATCTTAGCACTTTATTAGGCAATGTTGCTCTCAAACAACGTCAAAATTGCGCGTGGTTTTCTGAAACATGTTGCAAGTTTCATCCTTGTATGGGCAACAGTGCTTGAAACTAACATTTAAGCTCTCCAATAAAGTGATGATTCGTTGCCTTTTGCGAGACGTTTAACAATAAACTGAGTCTTTAGCGGACACTCCAAGCATAAGTTACCGAGTTACATGTTTGTTTCAATTTTTTGGCAATATTTTTGTGATACATGGAAAACTGCTTGTGAAAGCGAAAGAGGAAGCCTTGAAGTTGATTTATTATGGAAAATTGTTGACGAGTTCTTATATGGGAGACTGAAAATGGACTTATATTCGCCGCGGCGGAGCGCATTGAAGTGCTATGCGACGATGCGCGAGGCCGTTCCCCGTCGGGGGTTCAAAAAGTTCAAATGTTTGTAAGTCTTATGGGACTTAACTACGGGGACATCAGTCCCTAAACTTACAAACTACTTATGAACTACTTACGAACTAGGACGGCACAAATATCCATGCCCGATGGGGGATTCGAACCCACGACCGTAGTGGCCGTGCAGACCGTGACTGAAGCGCCTCAGTCCGTCGGGGGTTCGAATCCCCCTTCGAGCATGAATGATTTTGCCGTCTTTAGTATAAATTCGTTCATAAGTAGTTTGTAAGCTTAGGGACTGATTACTCCGCAGTTAAGTCCTATAAGCTTTACAAACATTTTAACATTTGGACTTCTATTCATTGGGAAGAGGAGGCCTAGTATACCACAACAAAATGGACAATAAGTCCAAAAGAGGAACGAAACAGCATCTCCTGCACCAGTCAATGATGTACGGTATAACAGATATGACACTATGTTGTCACTTTACAGATTATGGGCCAAAAGGAATTTGCAAGTTTTGTCTTCACAGGTACTTGATCGTAAAACGTGGAAATCATTGTACTGTTCGTAACTTTGCACCAAACACGACTTGTTTTCACACGTTTCACATCAAATAGTCCAAGATACAATAATTTCTGCAGTCATCAGAAAAACACTGTAGTACTGATACCCTACCACCATGCGAAGTTTTGGGAAATGTTACTTACAAACCAGAAACTATACTTTGAAAAAAAAAATCGTATAAATCTGTTCACATGGTCCTACACATTTAATACTTTTTCTTCTCGTCATTTTTGTGTGTGCCAAATAAAGGAATAAAGTAATTTGAGACTTAATATCATTTTGTTTTACCATTTGTAAGACTCTAGGAATATTACTCTGTGGGAAACTTACCGTAAAAGTACTTACTTAGCAGAGGGTTTTCTTTCTTTCCTCTTTTTAGAAATTGCGGACGTTATAAACTTCTATATATATACGAGAGTACCTGCCGTCCTAACTACTTTCGTTTGACTTGGTTGTTTATACTTTACTGAAGTTCGTGTGGGCAGATCGAGGAAGAACAACTACACATTCCTAGAATCAGTTTGTGAAACTTTAAGAAGTAGATGCGATCTCGAAGAGTTCAAGATATTGGTTTTTTAAAACTCGCTACCGATATTTAACGTATTTATAATTTAGTAAAATTTTCTTTTGTGTAAATCATGTTTTTTTTTTTTTTTTTTTTTTTTTATGTGAAGCAATAAATCTTGTATGCCCGAATGTCTTTCTTTATAAATCTTTAGATCGTATGTATTGTTTTTTATTTGCATAAGTACCGTATGAATGTAAGTGTGCAACATACTAAGTAACGAGGCATCTCAAATAAAATAATAAAATAACATAAATAAATAAATATTGAAACTTCATTCGCGGCACGACTGTGTTGCTGCTTGATATGGTTGCATCCCATAACTGAGCACTTTATTTAGTCGTCGAAACATCTGTACAAATTTGAAAAATCGGAAATCCAATAAACATTGCTGCCTACTGTTATGTGTTTTGCAACATTTTCCGCTTTGTATTCTTTTCATTGTTTCCACTTTCCAACAAAATAAACGCAACCTTGGATACAAGTGTGTACAGCCTGGCAGGATTAGCGCAGGATGCCTCTTATTTGTGGAAACTAACGTTTATCCCGGTCGAGATAGCTGAAGTTAAATGTAGCACCTAAATTACGCTTTTTTTTTAACTGATCTCTCTATTAAGGCAGAAAGAGAGAAAAAATTAAGGTAATTCGAGAACTTCACTTTCCGTGCGGGAACACCCTTGACTGCTGCTTTGATGGCTATGATTAGCAGTTAAATCGCGGCCATTGCAGCCATTATAAGACGTAGCGTAACGGGAGCCACTTCATTTAGTGAGCACCTGGCACAAGGTGAGCTGCAGGAGAACCATACACGGGTTCCGACATGTTTATTTACTGAGGAGTGGAAATAGGTCCCTTGATCGTCTTAGTAATGCATGCCATGGCAGAAAAGAAATCTCAGAATCATTGAAAGATATGTTTGAAAATGTGGTGAAATGATATCACAATTTACGATGCGGAACTTTATTTTTCATGACAATTCAATGGGGTAAAGTAGAACAGAATCAGAATATCACAAAAAAATAATGAAAGACAACGCATTGAGCAATTACAAAAGGAGCATTCACATGTGAAGCAGTATTCGCTCTAAAAACTAAGATTTGGTTAATACACTCCTGACCATTAAAATTGCTACACCACGAATGTAATGTGCTACAGACGCGAAATTTAACCGACAAGAAGAATATGCTGTGATATGCAAATGATTAGCTTTACAGAGCATTGTTCAAAAAATGTTCAAATGTTTGTATAGCTTATGGGACTTAACTGTGGGGTCATCAGTCCCTAAACTTACAAACTACTTATGAAATAACTTCTACTAAGGACGGCACAAATATCCATGCCCGAGGGGGGATTCGAACCCCCGACCGTACTGGCCGTGCAGAACGTGACTGGAGCGCCTCAGTCCCCTCGGGCACCGCGGCCGGCTTACAGAGCATTCACACAAGGTTGGCGCCGATGTCGACACCTACAACGTGTTGACATGAGGAAAGTTTCCAAATGATTTCTCATACACAAGCAGCAGTTGACCGGCGTTGCCTGGTGAAACGTTGTTGTGATGCCTCGTGTAAGGAGGAGAAATGCGTATCATCACGTTTCCGACTTTGATAAAGGTCGGATTGTAGCCTATCGTGATTGCGGTTTATCGTATCTCGACATTGCTCGCGTTTGTCGTGATCGAATGACTGTTAGCAGAATATGGAATCAGTGGGTTCAGGACGGCAATACGGAATGCCGTGCTCGATCCCAACGGCCTCGTATCACTAGCAGTCGAGATGACAGGCATCTTATCCGCATAGCTGTAACAGATCGTGCAGCCGCGTCTCGATCCCTGAGTCAACAGATGGAGACGTTTCCAAGACAACAACCATCTGCACGAACAGTTCGACGACGTTTGCAGCAGCTTGGACTATCGGCTCGGAGACCATGACTGCGGTTACCCTTGTCATTGCATCACAGACAGGAGCGCCTGCGATGGTGTACGCAAGGACGAACCTGTGTGCACAAATGGCAAGACGTCATGTTTTCGGATGAATCTAGGTTCTGTACTTAGCATCATGATGGTACCATCCTTGTTTGTCGACATCGCGGTGAACGCACATTGGAAGCGTGTATTCGTCATCGCCACACTGACGTATCACCCGGCGTGATGGTATAGGATGCCATTGGTTACACGTCTCGGTCACCTCTTGTTCGCATCGACGGCACTTTGAACAGTGTCCATTACATTTCAGATGTGTTACGACCCGTGGCTCTACTCTTTATTCGATCCCTCGAAACTCTACATTTCAGCAGGAAAATTCACGACCGCATGTTACAGGTCCTGTACGAGAATTTCTGGATACGAAAAATGTTCGACTGCTGCCCTGGCCAGCACATTCTCCATCTCTCACCAACTGAGAACGTCTGGTCAATGGTGGCCGAGCAACTGGTTCGTCACAATACGCCAGTCACTGCTCTTGATGAACTGTGGTATCGTGTTGAAGCTGCATGGGCATCTCTACCTGTACACGCCATCGAAGCTGTTTGAATCAATGCCCAGGCGTATCAAGGCCGTTATTAGGGCCAGAGGTGGTGTTCTGGGTACTGATTTCTCAGGATCTATGCACCCAAACTGTCTGAAAATGTAATCACGTGTCAGTTCTTGTATAATATATTTGTCCAATGGATACCCGTTTATCATCTGCATTTCTTCTTGGTGTAGCAATTTTAATGTCCAATAGTGTATGTCGGAAGTGCACTTGTCTGAGGGGAAAACTAGGTAATCGTTCTGGATAAGAATGAAATAATGGTTCTCTGTGGCATTTCTCGCAGACCTGCTACTCTGATAATTACTGCTCGCTATTGCAAACGCTGATGACAGACTGGACAGTAAAACACGTTATAACATGGAACTGAAAGCCTGCAATACCTTAGTCAAACCGAAACCTTTGTGACGTGTACGCCTCTGTGACTTAGGTTACTGAAACGATTGTATGCGAAGTTGTAAGAAACATAGTAAAGCCTGATGGCTACTGTCTTGTGTTCGCGTCCACATACTAATCTACAGAAACCAAAGACCACAGAACACTCGCCCGTCACAGCACTGCCCCTTTGAAATTTGTAATATATGGTTGCAGAAACCGCATAGAATGTCAACAGTCTCATGCAACTTTGTTTACTCCGCTAAGCAGGTGCATATAGCTACGTCATGTATCCGAACGACCACAATTGTGTTCCGTCTGATCCGCATACGTCCCAAATAACGTACCTGTCTTGCGGGTACTCTTATGTCGTCGTGGTAAAGTCGTTTGACTTTTCAAAACGGATTCACTGGAGAAAACTGCTCTTTATGGAAATCATTCCAGATGTCAATTCACGTTATTGCAAATAAAAGAAATTACATGATTAAGTACGCAACGTTTGTTAACAACTCTTTGTTACCATAACTGATATATCACAAGCAATTACCACACTCGTTAGAGTCTGATATAATAAATGATTTTGCAGCCAAGATCGCATTTTTCATTTATTATGTTACCGGTTTCGGCGTGCTCGACGCCATCTTCAGACCTGTCGTATTTTACATAACTTCACAACATTTTTTACATACTAAAAGAGTACATAGAGGTTGAGGCATCATCGAACATAACATTTCTAGTCACAAATAAAATATAAGTCTTTGTAACTCCGAAGTACCTCGCTTCAGAACCATTGGAAGATGGATGTATATATTTTATTTGTGACTAGAAATTTTATGTTTGGTTACGCCTCAACCTGGATGTACTCTTTTAGTATGTAAAAAATGTTGTGAAGTTATATAAGATACGACAGGTCTGAAGATGGCATCGAGCAAGCCGAAACCGGTAACATAATAAATGAAAAATGCGATCTTGGCTGCAAAATCATTATTAAATAATTATAGATCGCCCCATTGAACAATGAGTTCCTGACATAATAAACTATGTCACACAATACATTAAGCAATCCTTAAACAACTTTTAATATTGTAATGGACAACAGATTTTCCGATAATATCGAAATTCCTAAATTTCTATAGAAATTCGAAGGACTTTTACTCTGTAAATCGTTTTCTCACAACTGCAATATGTAGTTCCGTTGACGAGCGGATATAATCACGATATAATTACGTTATGCCCGATTGAGTATCGAATCCCTAACCTAATGACGTCCTTTCTATGTGCGAATGGACGTTAAATCTCAAATGTTAACAGAATTGACAAAGAGTGCATGTCTCACTAGTCACACTGGCAACTGTTTTTGTTATTGATAATGCATGACGAGACATAAAAAATTATTTGTTCCACTAAACCAGTGTGTTCAACCTAGTGCTTCAAACGAAATTATGAATATTCCGTGCTGGACCTGAATTCAAATCCACTTAGTGCCTTTCGTGGACTTGGCAGTCTGGGAGAAAACTACTTAATAACATGTTTCTTATTATTTGCAATATCGTGGTGTTAATTTACATCTGGAATGATTGCCATGAAGTGAATCTGTTTTGTAGAGTCGAACAAAAAACTAAACCGCGAAACGATTAGAGTACTCGGAGGAAAGGAACAGTGTTTAACAAAAAACATTGTCTGGGGCCCGCCGCAACTCAGCCTAAGTCCGCGCCGATCGCGACATGGGACAACATGAACATAACCGCGCTGATACGCTTTAAGTCCGTCAATCTGCACCATCTGGTAACGCTGTAGACTGCGGCAGTTCATGCAGTCCGTCTTATGATCAGTTACAAGGAGTCTAGGACAGTTACGTCTGTGGTGTCGCGGTAAATAGCATGATTTGCAAGCTCAAGTGTTGGCGATCGAAACCGCCAGCTGACCAAACTTTTATGTCACGTCCCTACTGAATGATGATACCACGAGTGGAAGGGCAGTATAGCCATAACCTATTTCACTTTTTGATACACTAGTAATAGCATTTCAGCCCAATAATCATTGCTACGTCCGGACGCAGCACTAGGCAGAGCTCTCCGCGGACCATACACCTCGCCGGCAGCAGCGGTGGCGGCGCTACACAGCGCTGCCTCGCCCTCTGCCCACAGCGCCTGCTGCCGCTCATCGCCCTGGATGTGTAAAATGCTGTTGTGTTGCTGAGTGGTGATCCACAAGAAAGGTTGCGATGTGAATTTCAGACACGATATCAACGGAGCAGACCACTCGATTTTGAATGATGAGCATTTCATTACACTAATAGACAATACATTGGACAGGCAAAAAATTGTCATTGTTGTCAATTCAATCAAATGGCACTTTACGATGGTTAACAATGGTACTTGTCGCTTAAATTTCGTCCATTTTCCTTTTAGAAAACCCCTTCATATTATTTGTCATTATCACAGTTCGTTTGTTTTAATCAAGTCACAGTGTGTAACTGCACCATGTTTTAGTGTCTTTCTTTGATTCCTTACGGTAAAAATACGCGGTATATTATGTGAATACTTTGCAGTGCATGCTCTAAAGTAATACAGGCAGATTTCGAGGTTCGTGTCTTCGTGACTCATTTCTACAGCAGACATTTCACATGAGGAACTATACTAATCAATAAGTTCACTTCCTCCGTAAGCATCCACTACCTTGTGGATTCTAAGTGAGCAATAAAAATTACATTCCAATCGATGGAGGTCAATTAGAACTTCTTCAAAGGCGTTTGTATGATGAAGCAAAGTAGATATGTATGACCATTTCCATAATTTGGAGTCGACTTTTCGGAAAGAATTATTGTGTAAAGGGTTTCTTCTGTTTTCGTTAAAGAGTTTATTCTTGCAATTTGCAGCGTATAAAAAAATTAAACAAAGTAAAATAAAATACCAACCCTATCCGCACTGTCTCAAACCATGATCAGAACGGGCGACTCAGACGAGCGTTGCATCAGAAGACACACGCAGAACCATACAGCCAACGATACGTTGCTGAGCCTCTACCACACCGCGAAAGATAGCCTGAAATGTCACACGAATAACAGCATTCCTTGAGTGCAAAAATTGAATTTCTGTCTCAGACATCACATGAGAATTATACAGTGTGAGACATGGAAGTGGAAGAGGAATGTCAAGTGAACTTAGCGAAACAATTCAGTACCACTCGCAGAAGTAAATGCACTGTCACAGTGTTGCCAAATATTAGCAACGGTGTTGCCAGTTCTTAGCTGTGCTAGTACGACCACTGTAGCGATAAGCGAAGCGAAATCGCGCTCGTCTCACACGGGCTTCCGGAGGGGAGTAGCGGATTTTGGTTAATATGCGGCGCTATCTCCTGATAGGTGCCAAGGCGACATTTACGCTGCAGATTTTTGGCGTTCGATTAGACCGAAATCAGCGTTCAAAGTTTTTGAAGCTTCATAAATTTTCAGCATATGAGTAGGGACATTAGAAATAGTCATATTGTTCTTGCAACATACGGCAGGTCAAAGACTGAGAATTATAATCTTCCAGCTCGATTTCAGTTTCCCCCAAAGAAAGAAAAGAATAGTACAATTACTTAGTTAGACTGGAACGAAAGCTAATTTTCGTTTCATGAAAAGTTACTGGGAATGAACGTTGCTCCATCCGTCACGAAACAGTAAGGTATCAAACACTTTGAACGTTGACAGCGACTGCGTTTTTAAATGCAGCCTTTTGGCCATACAAGAAAAATTTCATGTCTTCAACGTTCAACAGAAATGTGTTGGTTTGGTTGAAAGCCAGAATAAACTTAGTTGATATTTGTGCATCACAGTAATCAGTTCAAAATGTTCAAATGTTTGTTAAGCTTAAGGGACTTAACTACGGGGTCATCAGTCCCTAAACTTACAAACTACTTGTGAACTACCTACAACTAAGGACGGCACAAATATCCATGCCCGAGGGGGGATTCGAACCCACGACCACAGTGGCCGTGCAGACCGTGACTGAAGCGCCTCAGTCCCTTCGGCCACCGCGGCCGGCACAGTAATCAGTAACACAAAAACTATGTATGTGGGCAATGTGCTATTTTGCAGTTTTTCATCTGCGGACATATACATATAATCTACATACTACCAAACATCTTATTTAGTGCTTTCGGACTATCTTATTAGGCCAACAAATGATGAGAGTCCAAACCCATTTCTCTGATGGATTATTCGGACGTTCCAACCCACGACTTGTATGTGTTGTTGCTTAGTATCTGTCGTCACGATGTTAAATCAACAGATATTATTACAAAATTATTGCCAGAGGCATTGACCTCATGGCATTGTCTTTCATGTTTTTCTTTCTCCTATTGTCCTATTTTCCGTCAAATTACCCATTCTTGCTGATGCACTGGCCACGTGGGAAAGAACGCTTTTGAATCTGAATTAATGGTAATAATAATGGTAATAATGAAAATCTAGTAATGACTGATATTTACTGCTTTACAGTAGAATGATAACGATTAAATTAACAATAGACAATGCCGATCTCTTAATTGAAATACTGCAATGACTAATTGTATTTTGCTACTAAATACCGTTTGGGATATTTTTCAGAGGAGAAAGACCTGAAGCCACACTCATCGCTAGTATCGCTATTACAAAGGTATCTCACTAACAACTGTGGTTGCTGTAGAACACAAGACGAGAATGGCGCCACAGAGCTAACATGATAGTGCTGGTTCAGCTGTCTGACATTTTTTTCTCTCTGTTGGTAATTAATTCAGACAGTCGCCACATAAAAAACGCAAAACTGTTTGCAAATTAAGTAGCGGCGACCGTCCAGTGGTCGAAAATTAAATTCAGGATGACAGCGTCATATAAATGCAATGACTAATATCATCTCCTTATGAATGTTGGAAAATAGCATGAATGCTGGAACTGAGAGTTCGATCAGAATTGCTGAGCATCGTAAGCAATATTGCCAAACAGGAAGCCCACAACATCCTCACTCCTATAAACAACTTGCCTCAACTGGCATTTAGCCATACCACGCTATCAAACGCCATTCTAAGAAAAGGTTTCAGTCAGAAACCACACAACAGCACTGAAAAATGCCCATGAATTGATGTCTTACCCTCATTGACTTTCAGGGAGAGATTCTGTTAACAAGACGAAGAAAGTGCCAAACGACCACTTTCTCCAAATGTCCTAAGCTCATAAATAATTAATGTTGGTCCAATCAGTAAATTAATGATCCCTCTAAAGCGAATATTTCGTTGCAAACGTTAACATACTAAACCGCTGCCACTGCAAGTAAAATTGAACTCAGGTTGTTGTTGTTATGGTCTTCAGTCCGGAGACTCGTTTGATGCAGCTCTTCACCCTACTCTATCCTGAGCAAGCCTTTTCATCTCCTCATAACAACGGCAACCCAAATCCACTTAAATCTGCTTACTATATGCGTCTCTTGGTCTCCCTCTGCGATTTTTACCCCACACACTTCCCTCCAATACTAAATTTACGATTCCTCGGTGTCTAAGAATGTGTCCTACCAAGCGATCCCTTCTTTTATTCAAGGTATGACAAAAATTCCTTTTCTCACCAATTATGTTCAGTACCTTTTCATTAGTTATGCGATCTACCTACCTAATCTTCGGCATTCTTCTGTAGCACCACATTTCAAAAGCCTCTATTCTCTTCCTGTCCGCATTGTTTATCGTCCATGTTTCACTCCCGTACCTGGCAACACTCCACACAAATGCCTTCAGAAAAGACTTCCTTACACTTAAATTAATATTCCATGTTAGCAAATTTCTCTTTTTCAAAAATGCTTTTCTTCCCATTCCCACTCTGCATTTTATATCCTCTGTACTGCGACCATCATGTGTTATTTTACTACCCAAGTAACAAAACTCATCTACCACCTTCATTGATTCATTACATAATCTAATTCCTTCAGCATCGCCTGATTTTCTAAGACTGCATTTGTTTTGCTCTTGTTAATGTTCATTTTATACACTCTCTTCAACACACTGTCCATTCCATTCTCTGCTCTTCCAGGTCTCTGACAGAATTACAATGTCATCAGCAAAACGCAATGTTTTTATTTCTTCACCCTGAACTTTAATCGCTATTCCAAATTTTTCCTTGCTCTCCTTCACCGCATGCTCGATGTACAAATTGAATAACATCGGAGAAAGGCTACAACTCTGTCTTACTCCCTTCCCAACTGATGCTTCCCTTTCAAGCCCTTCGAGTCTAATAACTGCGGTCAGGCTTTTGTACAAGTTGTAAATAACTCCTTTCCCTGTATTTTACCCCTGCTGACTTCAGCATTTGAAAGAGTGTATTCCAGTCAACATTGTCAAATGCTTTCTCCAAATCTACAAAAGCTAAAAATGTAGGTTTGCCTTTCCTTAATCTATCTTCTAAGATAAGTCGTAAAGTGAGTATTGCCTCTCGGGTACCTATGTTCCTCCTCAATCCAAACTGATCGTCCCCGAGGTCAGCTTCTACCAGCTTTTCCATTCTCCTGTAGATAATTCGTGTTAAAATTTTGCAACCATGACTTATCAGACTGATGGTTCTGTAATTTTCACATCTATCTGCGCCTGATTTCTTTGGAATGGGGATTATTACATTTTTCTTAAAGTCTGAGGGTATTACGACTGTCTCATACATATTACACACCAGGTGAAATAGTTTTGTCATGACTGGCTCTCCCAGAGATTTTAGTAACTCTGAAGGAATGTCATCTACTCCCGGGGCCTTGTTCCGACCTAGGCCTTTGAGAGCTCTGTTAAATTCATCTCTCAGTATAGTATCTCTTATTTCATTTTGATCTACTTCCTCTTCCCTTCCTACAACATTGTCTCTAAGTTCATTTCCGTTGTAGAGCTCCTCTATGTACTCTTTCCACCTTTCTGCTTTCCATTCTTTGCTGGAACTGGTTTTCCATCTGAGTTCTTGATATTTGTAGAGCTGTGATATACAAGGATATTTTTAGGTCTAGCCTTCCTACCTATTTTGTCCTCTGCTGCCTTCACTATTTCATCTCTCAGTGCTAACCATTCCTCGTCTACTGTTTTATTTTCCCCCGTTTCTGTCAATTGTTGCTCCCTCTGAAATTCTTAAGAATTTCGGGGTCCCTCAATTTATCCAAGTCCCATCTCCTTATTTTCCTACCTTTCTGCAGTTTTTTCAGTTACAGCCTACAGTTCATGACCAATAAGTCTACATAGGCTCCTGGGTATGTCTTACAGTTCAAAACCTGGTTCCGGAATCTATGTCTTACCATTATAAAATCTATCTGATACCTTCCGGTGTCTCCTGGTCTCTTCCACGTATACAATCTTCTTTTGTGATTCTTAAACCAGGTGTTTGTTATGATTAAATCATGTTCCGCGCAAAATTCTAACAGGCGACTTACTCTTTCATTTCTTCTGCCCAGTCCATATTCACCTACTATTTTTCCTTCTCTTCCTTTTCCTACTACAGAATTCCAGTCTCCCATCACAATTATGTTTTCCTCTCCCTTAATTGTCTGAATAATTTCCTTTAACTCCTCATACATTTCTTCAATCTCCTCATCATCGGCAGAGCTAGTTGGCATATAAACCTGTACTACTGTTGTCGGTGTTGGCTTCGTATCTATCTTGACAATGATAATGCGATCACTTTGCTGCTGATAGTAGTTTACCCGCATTCCTATTTTCTTATTCATTATCAGTCCTACTCCTGTGATACACCCAACTGATTTTGTATTCATAATCCTGTACTCACCTGATCAGAAATCATGTTCATCCTGTCACCGAACTTCACTAATCCCCACTATATCTAACTTCAACCTATCCTTTTCCATTTTTAAATTTTCTAATTTTCCTACCCGATTAAGGGATCTACATTCCACGCTCCGATCCGTAGAATGCCAGTATTGTCTTTTCTGGTGACAACATCCTCCTGAGTAGTCCCCGCCCGGAGATCCGAATGGGGAACTATTTTACCTCCGGAATATTTTACCCGAGAGGATGCCATCATCATATTTTCATACAGTAGAGCTGCATGTCCTCGGGAAAGGTAACGGCTGTAGTTTCCCCTTGCTTTCAGCCGTTCGCAGTAGCTGTGTGGGAAAGCCACATTAGCTGCTGTTACAAGGGCAGCTCACACACACACACACACACACACACACACACACACACAAATAAAAAAAATAAAATAAAATAAAACTTTGCAATGCCACGGAAAGAAAAAAAGTGCTTTTCATCATTTCGCATCTATTGATGCTCTAATTTTCATAAGAATTCTTTGCAAGGAAAATTGAATTTATCTAGTTCCCTTTCTGATTTCGGTGTACCCTCATTACGTTTTGCGTGTATCCTGTTTAGGAGTGCCTCGAAAACGCTATAGTACAGGAATACAGGAAAGGACAAAGTGAGACGACTTTAGTTACATTGTATACCAAGTAACTAATTATGGCGGTAGTGCGTTTTTTTTTTTTAATCTTGATAACTGTGGTGTAATACACTACAAGAAGGGGTACAAGTTTACTTACGGTGGCGGCATTGTGTGCTGATGTTGGCAACGGCCTTTGAATGTTTTTTTCAAAAATCAGTCACGTAGAATATATGTTACAGATGAAATACATAATTTATGCTGTTCTGGTCAGTAAATTAATCATCCTCTTAAAGCGAATAGTTCGTTGCCAACGATAGCAAACTAAACCGCTGCCACTGCACGTAAAGTTTACCCAGGTAGGACAAAAAAAATCTTTCTAGCACTTCTTTTGTTTCCATGACACTGCAAAGCATATGGGAATATGCTTTGCAGTGTCATGGAAACAAAAGAAGTGCATTTTTCGATGGGTATAACCACTAAATTATACATAGAGTAGAAATATATGTGGAATGAGCATTGGCTTCTGTGCATCTTCTCAACATTAAACTGGAATTACCAAGTGATTGAGACAAATCCACTTTTTCCACACATTTATTTCCTCTTAGGGTTGGTTTGCACCACATTGACAGCAAAGAATCACCACCTCCTTTTCGCAGAGTAACCACGTAACAAGAAATAATATCTAAATAAACGTGTCACAGAAGCAACAAGAAATTTGAGGAAGTGTCGCTAAGAGGGCCATTTACACACAGTCATCCATCTTCACCGAACAAAACAGGACCAAGATGAAGTCATCGATTAGTAGATTTATTCCCAATATCAGGTTATATAATGTTGAGGACAGAAAATCTATACTGCGCATCTGAATGCTCACTCCAGAGATATTTCTGCTCTGTGCCTGCCACTAAACATAATATACACACACGAGCGACGAACTCGTCAAAAACCTCCCTGCTTTCGTAATTGTTCGGTACAATATTGTGATTAAAATTTGTAATTAATTTTTGTGCGGACTACATTAAGATAGAGAAAGACGTCTTCTTTATCAGAGACAATTGTACTTAGAGTTATATAATCCGACTTCTGAATATATAGTTCTATTACACAAGATCGATTTCAACTTCGTGCTTTACGAAGTAATCACTGCAGGACGTGAGGACATGTATTAGCTGAAAGAGTGGCCGATGCTGCTAACACAGTCAAGACAATTCACTGGAAATACTCCTATATTTAATGGAAAGTTCTAAACAGACGCTCAGCTGACGCCATTCCTTCATCGATTACCCAGACTTAATTTATCGCACATTATTTAAACAGACATGAACTGCTCTATTGATTGAATTACCAGACTTTCAGTATTCGTCGACTTTTAGATAATATGGAGCACTGCATACATAATAACTACATTGTCTCCAGTGCAACAGTGCAGCATTCTAATACTTCAGCATACACTTACTGTGAGAGAGAAGCAGTTTAGTACTGCGCCATAGAACCAATACATAGCGCTGTTATTATTATTACTGATTCTCATCTTAACGATAGAAGGTTATGCCAGACACACATTTACACACCTCAGTCTTAACTTTATGAACACTACCTAACATAGAATTTACATCATTCCAGAGGACGGCCTTAAATTAATTTCACTTTTTGTATGAAAAACTTTATGAACATTCATCGTTTTTGACAATGACTTCTACTTAAATTTGACATGTTGGCTAGGAGAACTGAGTTTATTGACAGAGCTATCCAACAAGGATTCAGCGGATCAAGGTCTTTCATTTGCGCTTTTGAACACTTGCATTGATTGATTCTAAAGAAAGCTGTGCGTGAACATTCAGCTTTATTTCAATTTTCCCAACTTTTTTGTCATCTAGTTGTAATATTTAGGCCGGCCGCGGTGGCCGAGGGGACTGAGGCGCTTCAGTCACGGTCTGCACGGCCACTACGGTCGGGGGTTCGAATCCCCCCTCGGGCATGGATATTTGTGTCGTCCTAGTTCGTAAGTACTTCATAAGTAGTTTGTAAGTTTAGGGACTGATGACCCCGTAGTTAAGTCCCATAAACTATACAAACATTTGAACATTTTGATTTGTAATATTTAGTTTCCTTTAAAATGACTTCATTCATTTCATCCACTATTTGGAAAGTAATTGCAACCGCCAAAAGTGAAATAGTTCTGTAAATCAAACCATTTGGTTACTTTAAGTATATAGTACACAGGGAGAACGCTCTCATCCGAAATATCTCCACGAAAGCAGAGAAGGAGACCATTTTCTGTCATAGCACAGAGTTATATCTTGGTCCCAGGATCCGTTCCTCTGTGGAGAATATCTCAGAGGCAAACATTAATATATTAAATTTCATTACGAAATAAAAATTTGTCAGAGGGTGAAATATATTTTATGCAGTTATGGACAATGGAAAGTGCAGATCAAATCGCAAGAACTATCAGGTTTTCTATAAGTTTTTAAATTATTTTCATTATTCTCCATTTGGAAATGACTATTCTACTACGCCATTTATGTTCTACTTCTCTCTCTACTAATATTTGCATCCTGTTCTGACAGTCATAGCTTTGGAACAAATTGTTAGTATTTCTGTCATTTAATGGTGAAAAGTAAACATAACGATCTAGGTTTCAACCATGAAGCGAGTCACAAAACTGACAATAACTTTCAGTGGTTTAGTGATTGAAATTTTTTACTCTTTTAAAAAACGGTAGCCAGATGGCATATTTGCAGTTTGGAGAGCACATTGTCTCGAACTTCAGTGGACTTACGGATCATAACATGCAGGACGCCAGCAACAAAAACTCGTTCATCAGACGACCAATGTGATCAATATTTTCCAATGTCGTAGATATTGTTTGGCAATTCCGGCACCATGTAGGCGTGAATCTGATTTGTAATTCTGACGTCGGTTAATTTTTTCTGTCACCTCGATTAAATATTATGAAAAATTAACTTCAGAATACACACATTGTATTAGTTCACTGAATTTGTGTTTAAAAAGGTCATTTCATACATTAACTAATTCTACTCTCACATTGTGAGCAATCTACCTCAGCTGTGAGTAAATCAATGAGATTGGCTTTACAGCAGTACTGTCTAGCTGTAGAATGGTCACTTTCTAAAAAGGTAGCTCATTTAGATCTCTTTGGTTCCAAAAGTTGTATCTTATCAATTCGTCTCGTTACTTTTTTTTTTTTTTTTAATTTATCCGGTTGCTGTCGAACAAAATCCTACGTGTCAAATGTTACCTGCCAACCCAATAGCAGATGTCATAGCCATCTTCTTCAAGAATTTCCAGTTTCATCCCAAACAAAACGAAAGAAAGTCTGTGCAAAGAATCGAAGGAACCAGAAGATGACGGAGTTGTAATTTTGTTCTTCTTTGCATCAGTCATTACGTTATGGTTAAAAACTGATGAATATGCACAACTACCCACTTCCTCTGTTTTGTTTCAACTTCAAGAGGCTTAAATTCAAAACACGTTTGTGGAAACATTATTTTATTAGATACTCCACTGTATAGATGCTTTGGTATATTTTCCATTATATATGCTCATTTTGGTAATATCCCTCGAATGTGAGCTGCGGCTGACAAGAATTAAAGTAGGAGTGAGGATGTTGTGGGCTGCCCAAGAAATTCTTCCTATTGCTGGGCAATATTGCTTATGACGCTTGGCAACTCTGGTCGTTCACGCAGTTCCAGCATTCGTGCCGTTTTCCAACATTCATGAGGAGATGAGATTAGTCATTGCATTTATATGACACTGCCATCCTGAACGTAATTTTCGCCATAGAAAGGTCAGCCTCTGCTTAAATAGCAAACAGTTTTTTGGGTTATTTCGGGACTGTCTTAGCACTGACTTAGTACCAACATGCTAGGTGATGATTACGGAGGAAGAGAACTTAATGATTAATACAGTTAATCATGCGAAATATCTGCTGTAGAAATGAGACAGTGTGCCTGTGTTGCTTTAGAGCATACACTGATAGGTATTCACATAGTTTACGACATACATTTACTGTAAAGAACAACGACACAGAAACATTATAGTGCAGTCACACACTGTCACTTGTTGAAAACATAGGAACTGATGACAATGACAAATTACATGAAGGGGTTCTCTGAAAGGAAAAGGAACGAGATTTAAGCGACAAATAGGCTACCAGTGTTAACAATCTTACAGTGCTATTTGATTGGATCGACAACAATGACAAATTTTTGCCTCTCCAATATGTTGTGTATTAGTGTAATAAAATGCTCATCATTCAAAATTGGGTGGTCTACTCTGTTGATATCGACCGTGAAATTCACATCGGAACCTTTTTTGTGGATCACCACTCAGCAACACTCAAGTATTTTACATTAATATTTAATGCTAACAAATTTCTCTTTTCCAAAAACGCTTTTCTTCCCATTGCGATTCTGCATTTTATATCCTCTGTACTGCGACCATAGTGTGTTATTTTACTGCCCAAGTAACAAAACTCATCTACCACCTTTATGGTTTCGTTACCTAATCTAATTCCTTCAGCATCACTTGATTTTCTTAGACTGCACTCCATTACCCTTGTTTTGCTCTTGTTAATGTTCATCTTATATGCATCTTTCAACAAACTGTCCATCCCGTGTATCTGCTCTTCCAGGTCTCTGACAGAATTACAATGTCAACGGCAAAACGCAGTGTTTTTATTTCTTCAACCTGAACTTCAATTCCTCCTCCAAATTTCTCCTTGCGTTCCTACATAGCTTGCTTATGTACAAATTGAATAACGCCCTTACCAACCTTTGCATCCCTTCCATGCCCTTCAATTCTGATAACTGTTTATCTAATTTTTGTACAAGTCGTAAATAAGCCTCTGTTCCTTATATTTTACTCCTGCTGATTTCAGAATTTTAAAGAGTATATTCCAATCAACATTGTCAAAAGCATCTTCCATATCGACGACAGATAGAAATGTAGGTTTGCCTTTCCTTAATCTATCTTCTAAAATAAACCGTAAAGTGAGGATTGCCTTCCGTGTTCCTACATTTCTCCCGAACCCAAACTGGTCTTCCCCGAGGTCGGCTTCTACCACCTTTTGCATCCTTCTGTAAATAATTCGTGTTAAAATTTTGTATCCATGACTTATTAAACTAATGGTTCTGTAATTTTCACATCTGTCTGCGGCTGCTCTCTTTGGAATGGGGATTACCATATTTTTGTTTAAGTCTGAGGGTATTTCCCCTATGTCATACATCTTACGGACCACGTGAAATAGTTTTGTCATGGTAGGTTCTCCCAGAGATTTCAGAAGTTCTTAGGGAATTTTCAATAACTTTAATTATGAAAGTGTGAGAGAGATTTTAATTTGAAGAGTTAATCAAAATCAGCACATATTTTGAACGAACACAGAAACTCGAGATCAACATAACAGTATCTGTCGTGCAGCGGCTACAATGAACAACGCACGCTAGTTAGATTTTAAGATAATTCATTTTCTTGGTACGTCTCTTTTGTATTATATGAAATTTTCATAATTTTGTCCATAATTAAAATTGCAATAGAGTTAACTAATTTCTATTAACACTGGCGAAAACAGGAGCAAAGTACTATAAAACGTATGCATCACTCATATTTATACCACAAATAATAAGTGTACCACGATAATTTGCAACTATAAGTTTGAAAACCCCTAAACTTTTATTTCCGAGCAAATTATGCTCCTTAAAAGTTATTGACTTTTAACGCGCGAGAACTGAATTTTGATAAAATGTAAGTGTAAAAAGTTGTATATATGAACTGGTGATCACTTAAAGCCATTAGTTGGCTTCAATTCGCGCGCTTTTAGAACGACGGTGGTAAGATTTGGAGGGAGGCGGATTTGTAGTGGAGGAGACAGGCTTTATATTGGTAGGACTGCTGAGATGGAAGACTTCCTGCCACTCTCTTCAGTACAGCCGCTGTTTAGATGTTTTAAGAGATAGTTTAAGAAGAAGTTCCATGAGGTTGGTGTCGAAACGACCGTCATAGATAAATGTGTGAAAACTTTCGTGTCCAGTAGCACTTAGAAATTCAGGTGTAATTTGAACAATAAAATAATTTTCTGGCAATATTGAACTTCGTCTCTAGAACAATGGTTGGGACTCTGCTTTTTAGAGAACGTCTATGAGTCCAGAAAAACAAAATTTAAGTAACTACCAAAGAGTATGAAACGAAAAATACAGCCGAAAGTAATCCACATATACCTACTCGCATATAGATGATAACAGACATACTGTATTAATCTTCTACAGGAACAGTGACGATGAACATGTACCCTAAACCAGCCTGCGAAATTAACATACAACAAAGCAATCTCATTACATACATGCAATAATGTCATAGGCAATATGTCATGGAAGTTGACACTTCATAGACTCTCCAGTTTTAAAAATGAAAATTGTAGCTTCTTTTATTATTTTGTTCTAAATCCAAAATAACCTTAATGTAACTTGTAATGCTATGAAGTTTGTCACGTTCTTCAAAGGAACTTTATTTGCCCAAATGAGGTGTGTGAAATTAAGTGTACAAATCATAGTTATGAAAGCTATTCTTTGTATACGATAAGAGAATACTGAATTTTTTTTCATCTAGAATTACCGAGAAATTTCAGAAGTGTCCTATCGCATTCTTTTATGTCATTGCTCTAAACAGGTTCATATTATTACGTAGGTAATAATAGGAAATGATTGTAATAATACGAAATGATTGTATTAATAAAAATTTTGATAGTAAATGATGAAATATTGAACAACAACAACACAAAATTTATATTACGCTTAGTTTTCAAATCCTTCGACGAATTTCTTTATATGTAGCAGAAAGGCGATTTTGCTTTGCTTCTGCTGCATTATGTAAAATCGTGAGCTACTGTGATAGTAGAAAATGGTCGATGGCAATCTATAGTTATAAGTTTTGTATTCCTAGTTGGACGAGGAATGTCTCGTGACATCCCACGTCCACGAAGACAGTCTTGTCTGAAAAAAAAGACGATAAGAGAGATGGTTTACTAATGCGAGTTGGTCAAGAATGCTCTAGTAAACAGGTCGTCACTTCTCTGAACGTTTCCTGCCAGTGAGCGCCTTGAGCTATGTTGTTGAGCTTTGTGAACCCTAAATTACGTGTAACAGACGCGTTCTGAACACAGTACAACGCGGATGCCAGTGTCTTGAGAATTGCGCCATCACAAACAGTTCTAAGTTGCACGTATCATTAGCGGTAAGGCAAGCAGGAAAAAAGACGGAAAATCCACTAACTCGAAACACTTAATGAGCAGCAACGACCGTAAAATAAAATTTAACAGTAAGCGAGAGATCCTTAGGAACAAAAATTTGCCACGCGAGTTCATTAAGTGAAACTGCACAAATGAAAAGTACAGACCGGTGTTTTAGGTAAAAGAAAAAGAAACTCAAGGTAATGGACAGATACTTCGACGGCAAGCTATCTCGTCAGACAGCGGTGGCCGCGGGGACTGAGGCGCTCCAGTCCCAGTCTGCACGGCCACTACGGTCGGGGGTTTGAATCCCCCCTCGGGCATGGATACTTGTGCCGTCCTTAGTATAAGGTAGTTCGTAAGTTTAGGGACTGATGACCCCGTAGTTAAGTCCCATAAGCTTCACAAACATTTGAACATTTCTCGTCAGACAAGTGTCTTCCACGTACGACCTCTGACAATAGAGTTCAGTGAATGAAGTCGGAACGGTCGATAGGTCAACACAGGCGAATCACAACACCGCACCTGCGTAGCGGCCGGTGTTCACAACCTGCCCCCGTCGTAGTTTAGTTGAGCATCGTGTGTGTTCCGTCTCAGACCTATTGGACGAAGTGCTTGTTTAGCGCGTTGGTTCTGAACTGAGAACAGGAAAAGCAACCAGCAAAGGGTCAATTTAAAGTTTTGTTTTAAGCTTGGCAAGCACCTCAGTAAATGCATGCGTTGCTGGTTCGAAGGAGGCTTAGGGTTTAACGTCCCGTTGACAGCTTGGTCATTAGAGACGGAGCTAATGCTCGGAGTTTTGGGTAAGGAAGGGGAAGGAAATCGGCCGTGCCATTTGATAGGAACCATCCCGTCATTTGCCTCGAGTGATTTACGGAAATCACGGAAAACATAAATCTGGATGGCCGGAGGTGGATTTGAACCACCATCCTCCCGAATCCGAGTCCAGTGCGTTACCACTGCGCCACCTCGCTCGATGCGATGCTGTTTCGGTTTTATGGGAATCAAGCACTGTCGATGATGTTAGAGCAAGAGAGGTTCGACAGATTTGGAGGAGGGTGGGAAATTAGCTTCATATGTTAGTAAAAATACAGTTCTAAGAAAATGTCAGTGTGGTTTAAAAAGAAAAAGCTTTTCAACAGAAAATGATATATGTATCTTCACTGATGAAATATTAAATGCTTTGAATAACGGGACATTACCTGTTGGGATTTTTGTGATCTATCACAGGCTTCTGATTGTGTAAATCATAGGATTCTTCTAGATAATCTTAAGACATTGCAAAAATGTTTTAAATCATACGTAACCGGAAGAGTGCAGAAAGTATAAATAAGCAGTTTACGTGATAAAGAAGAAACAATTAATTCCTCTAACTGGGGAGTTATCAAAAATGTAGTCCCAAAAGTTTCGGTCTTTGGTCCTTTGTTGTTGTTGATATATATTAATGACTTGCCATTCTATATTCACGATGATGTTAAGCTAGTTATTTTTGCTGACGACATAAGTATAGCTATCACGCCTGACAGACAGGAATTAACTGATGAAATCGTAAATAATGTCTTTCAGAAAATTATTAAGTGATTCTCTACAAATACTACTTAATAACTTTGATAAAACCCAGTATATGCAGTTTCATATAGTAAATTGTATGACACCATTAATTAATTTAGACTTTGAACAGAAATATGTAGCTAAGGTAGAATATTCAAAATTTTGGGGTGTTTTCATTGACGAAGGATTGAATTAGAAGAAACACATTGAAGATCTGTTGAAACGTTTGAGTTCAGCTACTTATGCTATCAGGGTAATTGCAAAATTTCGTGATATACATCTCATTAAATAAGCTTTCTATACCTATATTCATTCACTACTTTCGTATGGAATCATTTTCTGGACATTCAATATTGAGTACAAAAGTATTCATTGCACAAAGCATTTAATCAGAATAATTGCTGGAGCCCACCCAAGATCATCCTGCAGACATTTACTTAGGGATCTTCACTGTAGCTTCTCAATATATATATTCACTCGTGAAATTCGTTGTTAAGAATTCGACCTACTTCAAAAGTAACAGCAGTGCGCACAGCTACAACACTAGGAGAAAGGGGGATATTCACTATTCAAGATTAAATATAACGTTGGCACAGAAGGGGGTGAATTATGCTGCCACAAAAGTCTTAGGTCACTTGCCGGCCGCGGTGGCCGAGGGGACTGAGGCGCTCCGTCACGGTCTGCACGGCCACTACGGTCGGGGGTTCGAATCCCCCTCGGGCATGGATATTTGAGCCGTCCTTAGTATTAGCTAGTTCATAAGTAGTTTGTAAGTTTAGGGACTGATAACCCCGTAGTTAAGTCCCATAAGCTATATAAACATTTGAATCTTAGGTCACTTACCAAGTAGCATCAAAAGTCTGACAGGTAGTCAACTAGTATTTAAAAATAAATTAAAGGTATTTCTGAATGGCAAATCCTTCCACACTCTGGATGAATTTTTAAATGAAATTTCAAAAAAATTACAATGAAAAATTAAAAATAATAAAATAACTCCATAAAATATTGAGTGTCTTTCCACATCATTGCGAAGTGTCGTATGACTTCAACATCTACCATACTCGCCGGATCTCCATCCGTCAGACTTCTACCTTCTTCTTTCTAACCACAGTAGCAAGATTGGCAAGGCTAGCAAGTACAATTATGTGAAATAAAATTGTTAATCTGGTCTGGACAAAACTTTTACACCTTAAGAGCTGTCACGATCATTCTTAAGAAGCTGCATTTTTTTTTTTTTTTTTTTTTTTTTTTTTTTTTTTTTTTTTAAGGTGCGGCAAATTATTGGTAACTGTTGCACAGTTTGCAAGTCAGAATTCAGAACGAGGGATGCTTTCAGAGTTACAAAACTAACACCTGGTTCTGTGCTGTCCCAGTATTAGAAGATTGGACAACACAGATCTTACATCTACTGTTACTCAATATTAATGTTGTAGCTGTAGATCAAGTCTATTAATAAATTTTGACGATGAGGTCGGGGCTTAGAGAAGTCTGCAGTGCACAAGTGTTGATGTTATATGCAACATGCTTGGAGTTGATAGGAAAAATCTCCAACCTTCACTCGTGCACAAATTCTTCCTTCAATTCCCTCTCATTCGGTCTGGAAAGTGAAATACAACTGGTAAATGGTCAGAGAGAAACAAACTACCGACCGTTTCTCACTTAACAGTGTGTAAAACCTAAGAGGGCTACTCTTAATTTCTCAACTGCATTTTCATCCAAAAAGACAAGATTTCTACTGATATTAGATGGCTTTCAAATAAATGCCTGCCAAGTGTTGTTGATATAGGTTTCAGTCCAAGAACTGGTTTCATACAGCTCTCCATGCTACCCTGTCGTGCGCAATCCTCTTGACCTCTGAATACGAACAGCAACCGACTGTAAAGTATCCTGGTGTGTGTGTTGTAATTGTATGTACGTAAGTATATATGTGTCTATGTGTATGCAAACGTGCAAGTTAATGACCGCAAGTGGTGATTAGGCGTGTGACACTTGTTGCACTTCTTTGTTCAAAATGTGGTCTAGCCTCCAGCTGGAACTAACTTATTTAATTTTAAATCCTGTGTACTTCAGAAAACTCTGTAAGTGCTTATGGCCATACAATTTTTGAAAACAATGATTCGTCAAACTATTAATTGCCTTTTAATAAAAATAAGATGTCTTGCATCGAAAACCAAATGTTATCATAGAGCTTAACATTCACTGATGTTTCCTTTTTTAATGAAAAGACCAAAAAAATGTTTAAATGTTTGTAGAGTTTATGGGACTTAACTATGGGTTCAGCAGCACCTAAACTTACAAAGTACTTATGAACTACCTTATAATAAAGAAGGCACAAACATCGATGCCCGAGGGGAGATTCGAAACTCCGACGGGGAACGGCCTCGCGCATCGTGGCAGAGCGTCTCAATGCGCTCGGCCGCTCCACCGCGGTTCCTTTTTAAGTAATGTGAAACTCTTTCTTGGACTGAAACATGGCCGGCCGCGGTGGCCGAGGGGACTAAGGCGCTCCAGTCACGGTCTGCACGGCCACTACGGTCGGGGGTTCGAATCCCCCCTCGGGCATGGATATTTGTGCCGTCCTAGTTCGTAAGTAGTTCATAAGTAGTTTGTAAGTTTAGGGACTGATGACACCATAGTTAAGTCCCATAGACTATATAAACATTTGAACTGAAACATGTTTCACACTCCAGCCAGAAAACATCACAAATGTTACCCACAAAAGATTCCTGTTGATCTCATAACACGTGTAAGATTCGTGCATATATCCTCAGAATCTTCAGTTTGTACTTACTCGTTTGTTCTCATAAGTAAAATTTATTAAAGCATTTAAAATATTATTTCACTCAAAGTAGCTTTTGAGAAAGACTTCAGTTTTGAACTGGCCCCGTTGCACGCAATGGCAGCTCACCATCCACATCGATTGTTCTTTTATTCTTGGCTATTAGATATTCTGGAAAATAGTCATAGATATTATAAGTCGAAATACGTAATAAAAGGCGTTGTACTTTAAATATATATCTTTTCTGACGTTATTCTGCATTAGTATAATAATGTATCATCGACCGATTATATAAATCGCTCTTTCCTCATAGAATTTAAATATTAACATACATCTCTTTGCCCCAGACAAAGGTATTCCTTTGTGTAAAAACCAGCAGATTTCTAATCCAACGGCGTTTCTACTAAAAAGGATATGAAGCTTCCGGGGGGGGGGGGTGGACTTTACATGACATATTTTTGAACCTGATTACTGTATTCGTTCCTTGGCCTCCCTCTGCGATTTTTACCCCACACACTTCCCTCTAATGCTAAACTGATGACTCTCTGCTGTCTCAGAATGTGTCCCATCTATCGATCCCTTCTTTCAGTCAAGATATGCCAAAATTTCTTTCCTCCCGTTCTGTGCATCACTTTCTCATTAGTTACGCGATATAACCATCTAACCTTCAGCACCACATTTCAGCTGCTTCTATCATTTTTTTGTCTGAACTCGTTATCGTCCACGTTTCACTCCCATACAATGCTACACTCCAGACAAATGCTTCCAGAAAGGACTTCCCGACATTTAAATGGATGTTGGATGTCAACAAATTTCGCTTCTTCAGAAATGCTTTTCTTCCCACAGCCATTCTGCATTTTTTATCTTCATTACTGAGGCCGACAGAAGTTATTTTTCCACACAAATAACAAAGCTTATACGTTGCTATTATTGCCACCCTTCCTAATGTAAATCTTCCCACATCACTGATTTTCTTATACTACATTCCATTACCCTTGTTTTGCTCTTTTTAATGTTGATCTTATAACCTGGTTTGAGACACTGTCCATTCCGTATATATATATATATATATATATATATATATATATATATGTGTGTGTGTGTGTGTGTGTGTGTGTGTGTGTGAATCACCTAACACTTGCACCGCAAATATTGCGGAAACGGAAAGTGTGATTGATTTGCGGTTTTCACAGAATGGATTGGTAGTCAAGGACTCGTATTGCTAGCCAATAAACAGATTGCTAAAATACAATTTTTCAAATGGAACAATGGTTGTTTCTATCACGCACCGGAATTTTTTACACCAGCTGTGTACAAATAATTTTGGATGTCATTTTTATCACGTTTAGTTCGGCAGCTACAACCATTCAAAGTTTTGGGGGTGGAGGCTACGGCAGCGTAGCTGACTGGCTAGTAGTCATGACACAGTGGGTTGTGCCCCAGCGGATAGCCACTCGGCCAGTTAGTTACGCTATCGCAGCCTCCGCCCCCGAAACTTTGAACGAGTATAGCTACCAAAGTAAAAGTGGTAAAAATGTCATTCGAAATGCTTTGTTCACAGCTAGTGTTAAAAATCCCAGTGCAGGATAGAAACAACCATTGTTCCATTTAAAAAACTTCACGTTTGCATAAAAATACACTTTCTAAGTAATTATTTATGGCTAAAATTACGAGCCCCTGACTACCAATCCATTCTGTGAAGACCGCACATCAATCGCACTTTCCGTTTCCGCAATATTTGCGGTGGAAGTGTTAAATGATTCATCTCTCTCTCTCTCTCATATATATCACCCAGGGTACCTCTGGCCGTGAACGTGTTTGGGCCTGGATTCATGGATTGAAGAGGAGCAGACTATCAAAGTATAAGCGGTATCAAACAATAAATATTCAGTATTGTTCTGCCTCGAGCAGATAAAAGACGTAGAGATTCCTTCAGACCTTCTCCAGAAGGAGCGGTCTACCTCGAGCCATTTGTGGTACTACAATTACTGCTCGTGGATGCAAAATTTCCTTCTATGACATGAAGTATGTTGATATATTGAAAAAAATGTGCATAAGTTCCGAATTCTGACGGGGACAGGGGTATATATTGCGGCAAGAACGTTGGCAAGTTTGATGATATTGTGTTATAAATAGGAATAGGTTTACAGAATAGTGACTGCCTGGAAAACCTCCTGCCGGCCGCGGTGGCCGCGGGGACTGAGGCGCTTCAGTCACGGTCTGCACGGCCACTACGGTCGGGGGTTCGAATCCCCCCTCGGGCATGGATATTTGTGCCGTCCTAGTTCGTAAGTAGTTCATAAGTAGTTTGCAAGTTTAGGGACTGATGACCCCGTAGTTAAGTCCCATAGACTATACAAACATTTGAACTGAAACATGTTTCACACTCCAGCCAGAAAACATCACAAATGTTACCCACAAAAGATTTTTTTTTTTTTTTTTTTTTTTTTTTTTTTTTTTTTTTTTTTTTTTTTTTTTTGAAAACTTCCTTAGTAATAACGCAGTACATTGCTGTCGACGGCGATTGTTCATCAGATACGAGGGTATCGTCAGGCGTGCCCCAGGGACCGCTATTATTTTCTATCTATGTAAATGATGTTATGGACAGAGTAACTTGTAATCTGCGGCTGTTTGATGATGATGCTGTGGTGCATGGGAGGGTGTCTTTTTAACTGACTGTAATAGCATACAGGATGACTACTTAGACAAAATTTCTAGTTGGTAGAAAAATGTAAGGTTATGCGCATGAGTAAGAAGAACAATCCCATAATGTTCGAATACAGCATTAGTAGAATTGGAACGAACATGTAAGGGCAGCTGTGAGTAAGGCGGACAGCCGACTTCGGTTTATTGCGTAAATTTTGGGAAGATGTACTCCATCTGTAAAGGAGGCCACATCTTGAGTACTGCTCAAGTGTTTGGGACCCGCAGCAGATCAGTTTAAAGGAAAACATGGAAGCAGTTCATAGGCGAACAGCTGGGTTTGTTACTGGTAGGTTCGACCAATGTGCGAGTGTCACGGGAATGCTCCGGGAATTCAATTGGGGATCGCTGGAGGAAAGACAACCTTCTTTTCGTAAATTTCTGTTGACGAAATTTAGAGGGCCTGAATTTGAAGCTGACTGCTGAACGATCTTCCAGCCGCCTACCTTCTTTTCGCGTAATGATCACAAAGAAAAGATAAGAGAAATTAAGGCTCGTACGGAGGCATATATGCATTCTTTTTTTCCTCGTTCTATTTGGGAGCGGAATAGGAAAGGAAATGCCTAGTAGTGGTACAGCGTGTCCTATGTATGTAGATGTAAATTCGTTCTGGCCGGAGGTTCGAAACCTCACTCGGGCGTGGGTGTGTATAAGTTAAAGTAGTTAGTAAGTCTAAGGACTGATAAACATTGCAGTTTGGACCAACAGATTAAAAAAAAGTACGAGGATAAGTTTCTAATGCTAGTGATTCCATTTCGTAAAGAACAGGGTGATTCAAATGCCGAAGTCTTCTTCTTCTTCAGCTTGTCCCAGCTCAGGGGTCGCTGTTCCTGATTCTTGCCTCCCATTTCTCTTGGTCCCACCCGTTTTCCCGGCTCAGTGCCTTCTCTCTCAAGTATTCGGTGACGCAGTGCATCCATCTTCTTTTTGGTCTACCTCTTCTTCTCCTGCCCTCCACTTGTAACTCCATTTTCTCTTCTACAGGTGTCCCCTATCCCTTTTCATCACGTGCCCCTACCATTGTAGTCTTTGTTTCTCCTACACTTGTCTCCTCTCGAATGAGATCATTTCTTATTTTGTCCATCATCGTTTTCCCCATCATCCATCTCAGCATACGGATCTCAGTCGCGTTTAATTTCTTGTCTTGCACTTTCTTTAAGGCCCAGATCTCACTACCATACAACATAGCTGGTTTCATCACCGATTTAAAAATTTGACTAACTAATGTGGAAAGTCAAATGTCACAGTATACCCTTTTATTCAAAAAAAACCGAAGAGACTGCGAAACATGAAAATCCCACTAAGGTATCAGTTAGACGGTCTATCTTTTACGGTATGTATCGAAAATGGGCACCATCTTGAAATCGGCCATTTTGAATCAATTTTTTTTTTTTTTTTTTTTTTTTTTTTTTTTTTTTAATGGAAATGGAGTCGTGTGACGTATCACACAAGCGTTTCCTGGTAAGTTCATTCTTATAAAGAGACTAGACGTAGAAGCTATGGTTCATTAGTTACAGGCAGATCTCTCTTTCGAACAAGGTATCCCCAAAGGCAAGTCTTCACATGCTGCTCTCCATCAGTCTTATCGTTTGCTGCCCTCTTCGTTTTCTCGTAGCTGTTTCCTGTCCTTCAACTGTCAAAAATCTCCCTACTTCTGCGTTCTCCTTCTTCTTCTTCCATTCACCCCTCCATGGCATCTATATCTTTTCATCGAATGCTCAAGCCGTTTCCTCTTTCCGATTTCTTTTAAAATTTCTCTCTTCACCCACTATTCTCAACACCTCCTCGTTTATCACTTTTTCTACCCACTTTATCCATTCCTCCAAGTCCACAACTCAAATTCTTCTCACCTCTTGACGTCCTCTTATGTCATTGTCCACGTCTTAGAGATATATAGTGTCACGCTTCATATAAAACATTTTTTCAGTCTCTTCCTCAGATCCCTATCCATACAACCGCATAGAAGCCTCCTCTTGTTATTAAATGCCTCCTTGGCAATTACTTTGCGGGTTTTCACTTCCTTGTGGCATCTCATATCTTCTGTAATTATGATTCCCAGGTATTTGAAACCACTAACTTGCTCTATTACTTCCTGACGTAGCCTTACAGTTGTTCGTACTTCTTTAGCGCTTATAAGCATCCTTTTTACATATTAATTTTCATTCAAAATTCCTCACAGGCCTTATTGAAATCTTTTAACATTTTAATCATAGTTCTTTCCTTCTCTGCCGGTAACACCATATCATCTGCGAATCGAATACCTTCTATTCTCCTACCACCGAACCATACACCTCTGTTTTGTTTCATACATTGCTGTGTGATGTGTTTCAGATATATTTTAAGCAGTATTGGGGAGAGGCAACAGCTTTGCTTCACTCCCCTGCCTATTGTGATTTCCTGTCTCATCTCATTTCCAATTTGTACTCGTATTTTCTATTGCAGGTATAAATTATTTATCAGACTTCTGTCCTTCCAGTGGCCTATGTTCTTCCTTAGTATGTCCGTCCATTAACTCGTTCCAATGTAGTCTAGCGAAGCCCTTCTCGTCCTCTGTCATTGTATCTCCCGCCTATGTTCCTTAGCAGTTCAATAGCATCTCTCGTTCCTTTCCAGCTTCTAAATCCAGACGGCTCCTCTGCGATACTTTTCTTCCAGTCCTCCATGAAGTGTTCTATTTATCACCAGTAGCAAAACGTTTGCTGCTTGAGAAATCAAACATATAGTTCGAAAATCTTCCCATTTCTTGGTATTTCTTTCCTTGTCAAGCGGTATGATTATTTCTGAGAAAAATTTATCTGGTTATTCACCTTTTTCGCATATGTTCTTACATAGATAAGTTATTTCCTGCACACGACTTCTCCCAAGTCTCTTCAACAACTCTACTGGTAGTCCACCATTTCCATTTTCTTAGTGATCCTTCATTTCTCTTAAAGTCTTTTCTAATTCTCCTTTCAAGTTGCAGTATCCTTTGTCCTATTCAGTAACATTCATCTCCTCTTCCAGTTCAATATTGTTCGGTTTTGATCTTATTCCAGTGATGAGGCAAAGTTTTCTGTCAGTGGTTAAGTCAACCGTCCAAACCGAAGATTCTGGAGTGACCAGGATCCACAGTGTATCAAACTGTGAAGGGTAGTTCGTGAAGTAAAGGTTGTTGTAATCCTATGGCACTGAATAAGGGGTATCCGTATAACTCGGTCCATTTTCTTTACCCATAACCTAAATGTTTAAAGCTACCTGGAAATGCTGCACGTTGTGGGGCTTCCCTTCACTTGGAATGGAAATGGCAGCTTTCCTTCTAACTTTCAACAGCGGATACACGGTGCAGTTGTTCGTCAGTGGTTAAATAGTCAGTTTCTCGTCCGTCTCGTCACATCATCTGATCTCATACCACTTATATTTGGGCCCATTTAAAGCAGATCGTAAATGCATATAAAATAATCAACACTATCTCGAGCAACGCATTGAAGGAACGTGTACCCCATAGGCATGGCCAGGATATCGTTAGGGAGGGGTCTTCAACGAATGGGTACTGTAAAAACATGTGCTCTAAATAGAAATGCAAACTGCAGTAGTACTGTATATATTATATTTCCTGAGAAAGAACTCTACGATCGACAAACAGATGACAATCAGTAAAGCAGTGCGTCAAGTTTTCAATAACTTCTGAAGAATTATCAGAGAAGCACTCCCTTTTGCGGCACCTAATAATAAGAAGTACACTGTATAATAAAAGGATCCATACACCTGGCCGGAAATAACTTACAGGTTCGTGGCGCCATCCATTGGTAAGAAGGTGCTGGAAGGTTTCTTGGGAAATGGCAGCCCATTCTTCACGGCATGCTGTACTGGGGAGAGGTATCGATGTAGGTCGGTGAATCCCAGAGTTCCAAAGCATTTCACAGGTGTTCTATAGGATTCAAGTCATGCCACTCCGTTACAGGGATGTTACTGCCATGTGACTGAGGCCGTGCATTGTGAAGAGATGGTTGATAATGTTGAAACATGTAGGTCGCCATGCCCGAATTGCTCTTCTACTGTGGGAAGCAAGATGGTGCTTGAAACATAATTGTAGGTCTGTGCTATGATAGTGTCACGCAAAACAACAAGAGGTCCAAACTCGCTTCATAAAAAACACGACCACACCATAACACCATCGCCTCCTAATTCTACTGTTGGCACTACACACGCTGGCAAATTACGTTCAACAGGCATTCGCTATACCCACAGTCAGCTGCGCCATATTGCGTACACAACATTTTTCCACTGTTCAATGTTAGGCCCATTAGACCAAGCGAGAGGTCGTTATGGCATTGTCATGCGTGATATGTGGCTTAAGAGCAGCTTCTCGTCCACGACATGCTAATTTTCGCACATCCCGCGTGACTGTAATCGTTCTTGGAGTGGATCCTCAAGCTGTTTGGAATTCGTGTGATGGCCTGGATAGGCGGTCTAGTCAGTCAATAGACGAGATCGGTCTGTACGGTTTCTGCTGTACGCGAACCTTCATATTTCCACTTAACTACCACATCAGAAACAGTGAACCTACGGATGGTTAGGAGTGTGTAAATCTCGCGTACAGACTTCTGACACGAGGTGACACGCAATCATCTGATCACGTTCGAAGTCTGTGAGTTCCGCGAAGCGCTCCATTCTGCTCTTTCGCGATGTCCGATGACTACTGAGGTCGCTGATGAGGAGTACCTGTCAGTAGGTGGCAGCACAATACACCTAATGTGAAAAACGTACGTTTTTTTAGATGTCCGGATACTTATGGACACACCGTGTAAGAGTACTGGAAAGGGACCTTCAATCGTTTGGACAGAAATTTCAAGAAATATTGTTGACTGACATTGTGTATATGAGCGTGGTATTGAAAAACAGCTCACATCTTTAAAGCACATTGAAGTTCCAAGGCACGACAGGGTCATTGACAAATCTTACAGAGAAACTCCTCCTCTTAACCATAATTTACCGTGGATAACATGAGGAAGAAATTATTCCTGGTTATAGGGAAAGAGGCATATCAGCTCTTCTGTAAGGAGCAGACAAATTAAAAGAAGACACGGGAAGTAATTAAGTAATCTGCTTATTATTTCAGTACTGATGGGCCTGGCGATCTCGGGGACACCAAAGGGTTGCGGGTTCGCAAACCACTCGGATATCAGGATTTTTCGCTCTGCGTTTTAACCCAGCCTTCATCTCTCAACCATGTCAGAAACGACACGTGGTTTAGATTCCACGTTGAACTGTAGATCCCTTTCCCCGGATGGATAACTGGGGTAGGATGATGGCTTTTTTTTGTTGCCTTTCACAACATTTTTTATTTTTGGAGGGGTCTGAACCTCGAAACCCACCTTCTGGCTAAGTCCCATGGACCGCAATTACATTTGTCCGGAAATCTTGCGAGCGGAGGATTTGACTCAGCTCTTCAAACGTGCGTTGACCAAGAGGAACAGCATGTTGAACACATGAAATGATTGTTCTTTATGAAGAACAGTCCAGTCTGTACCTCCAAATAAAATGTGCTGTACCTTTATTTCATAAATGCTACGCCGAATCTATTTACAGGAATGAATTTGTCAGAAATTGCTGATGTTATCTGATATATGACAAGCCCCACTTTTCATTAAAAATAATATTGACTAAGATTCAAAATAGCCGGTTTCAAGATGGAGTCCACGTTCGGTGCACATCGTAAAAGATAGACCACTCATACCAGAATCTAACTTACACTGTCACGACACAGACTGATTTTTGTTATACGCCGCGACAGCAGCGCTCCAAGCGGTTGGCAAGCTACGTTTCTGAATACTGTATCTGATGATTGAGAACACTGTTGTTTAAATTAATTTAATCGTTTTACAACAGAGGAGGAACATAGTGATATTAAAATCGGTAATAACTACAAAATAAAACCACATTCGTCTGTATCAGGTTTCCTAAGAACCATTTAACAGCTGAAACAGCACATTGCAGGACAGTTTATGTAAGATTCTGTTGAAATCTACGGCTTTTATAATGAAGATTTTCCTGTTCTATTAAGAGCAAAAATGGCTAAACTGACTATCCAACATGTAGTACCCTGTATTCGCGTAGTTCTTAGCAATTACCAGGGAATATTGTATATTCAGATAACAGTATTACTTAATGACATATACCTTAGTAAATTTCTGTCTGTAAAATACGATATTTTCTCACAAATAATTACGATTACATGCTTCATCCTAATCAATGTTTATGAATTTTTGCATCTTATAATCTCAAGTCTGTAGTTCTCATTTGTGCCTAATACAGAGGATGATACAGTAGAACGTCGACTATCCGAAATAATTGAAGGAAATGGGTGTTCGGAAAACTGGTTTGCTCGGATAATCGAACTGTACATGTTTATTTGCCGATAAGAAGTACTGTACAGTAAATTTATTCATAAAAACATGCATCTCTTTTAGTATTACAAGAAACGTACAAAGGCAACTTCAATAGGAATATATAGTATGTGGTACAATTTATTAAACAAAATTATATACATATTACATACGCATTTTGCATGAACAATAAACACAGTATACAAAATTAACGTTTAAAAAAATCGTTTATTTTGGTCTGTCTAAGCAAGCCTACACGCTTATGAGCAGCTAAGTCACGTACCTTTTTCATTACAGATATCTGAAACTGGTCTCTTTCATCTCGGGCTTCAAACCATCACAAGACAGTATCTAAACAAGTGAACGCCTCAGAAGCTGTTGGTATACTCTCATCTTCACTTTCTGGAGCACTGATTGATGAGATGCTGGCGCCGTCATCTTTATCAGTGACGGCGTTTACAATCTCGCTGTCCTGCATGATTAAGTGTCCTGGATCTGCACCATTGATATTCCTCGATTCATGAACGTCTTCTCCATCACATTCGTGGCAATCTATTTCTTACCGAGAATTTCGGACATATCATTCTGTTCGTCATTTTCAATCATACCTTGTGAATTTTCTTCTGTGTCGAAAATTTTATTCAGACTTTTTTCAATTTCTCTTCCTTTACACTATTCCATGCTGCGCTGATCATGTAGGACGCG
Organism: Locusta migratoria; assembly: GCA_026315105.1. NCBI lineage: Eukaryota > Metazoa > Arthropoda > Insecta > Orthoptera > Acrididae > Locusta > Locusta migratoria. The sequence continues at coordinate 197,111,902 of CM048751.1, forward strand.
TCTTTCAATTCAATAGTCTTATGATTTCTTAAGAGACTTTCTTCTCCATCCTGTTCTCTTTCTAACAATAACTTACGCAGCAATTCTTTCCTGTAATATCGTTTGAAAGTCTCAATAACGCCTTGATGCATGGGCTGTAATAAGGAGGTTACGTTAGTGGAAGAAATGTTACCTTTATGAACTCCTCTTTTTCGCTTAAAATATCACATGACGGATGAGTTGGTGCATTGTCAAGGAGCAGTAGCGATTTCTCCCTCTTCCCATTCTTTAGCTGATGAGCTTTTACAGAGGGCACGAAAACGTCCAGAAACCACTTCATAAAAATCGTTCTATCCATCCAGGCGCTCTTTTGTGAGGTGTACACAACAGGCAAGGCTGACTTATTAACGTGCTTGAAACAAAGCGGTTTTTTACGTTTTTCAATGACGAACATAGGCAGTCGGTGATTACCAGTAGCAGTAGCACAAGCCAAAGCTTTAATATGGTGCTTGCTTGTTTTATGACCAGGTGCTACTAATTCATGACGTGAAACAAGAGTTTTTCTCGGTATAGCTTTCCAGTTAAGTCCAGTTTCGTCAGCATTGTAAACGTTTTCGAGAGCATAATCTTCTTCCCTTAATACGTCCCTTAGTATGACTTTGAAAGAATCAGCTGCTGAAGAATCAGCCGACAGTTTTTCTCCCTGTATTGTAAGCTCACGAATTCCGTGTCTTGACTTGAAGTGTTTTAACCAGCCCGTGCTCTCTTTAAAGTTCGAAGGTCCTTCAAGTGTTTCGTTGAACTGCATTGCTTTCTCACACAGAATGGGACCTGAGATAGGTTCTCCTTGCGATCTCTTTTGTGTAAACCACTTGTAAACAGCATCATCTAGGTGATAGTGGCGAGCTTCAGTTTTACGGCTTGTTGATCCATCAGTAGAATCAAGCATAGCTCTAAAATTTGATATGCTCGTCTTTCGTTTTTTGTATCCATAATTGTCGACATCCCCACGTTAGTAATGTAGTAATGTTTGTTAAGCTTATGGGACTTAACTACGGGGTCATCAGTCCCTAAACTTACAAACTACTTATCAACTACCTTATACTAAGGACGGCACAAATATCCATGCCCGAGGGGGGATTCGAACCCCCGACCGTAGTGGCCGTGTAGACCGTGACTGGAGCGCCTCAGTCCCCTCGGCCACCGCGGCCGGCATCCCCACGTTGTACTCATTGGATAAAGTGGTTGCAGATTCACCTTCTTCTAACCTTTTAATAATCTCGTACTTTTCCGTCATACAAAGGACAACACGTTTAGGTTTTAGCATTTTGTATCGTCAAGTTCACTTCTTCACGTAGCAGCACACAAGTGGTCGTAACAGAGAACAGAAGGTGACTGTTTGCACCGTGAGAAGCTCTTCTTAGGGGCGCGCAATCCTTCAAACTGTGCGGAGCGGCACGCCTCAACTCTAAGCTGGCGCAGCTGTTGCTGTGGACAGCTTTTATACTGCCGCTACTTCTACTGCCAGTGCCAAGCCGACAGAAGTGTGCTGATTGTTGAAACACAGCGACTGGCTGCTTGGCCGGTCAGCAGCGCCTTGTGAAGGCCCCATTAGAAGCAATGTTCCGCCAGCGGTGGCCCAGTGCGGCAACTACTGTGGGAAACTTGGTTTGGGAGTGAGGGGATGATGGACGGTAGGGTGGCAGAGTAACAGGTGCGAGCGAGTACACAGTTCGCTTAAGCGGTCATTCGGCTGACCAACGTTCGGATAATCGACGTTCTACTTTATTGTATTCAACGAATATAATCTGTAACCTCACCTTGTTAAATGAAAATGTCTATATCAGTACCGTTGCACTGCCACCTTTGAATCAAAGTTTTGTACAATTCTGTTTACCCAACATACATAAATGTTGAGTGTAATATTTGGAAGTTGTATGATTAACTGGCATGCTTTTGTATATTTTGTTTAAAGTGTACATTACGATTTAGAAGTCCATCATTCGTAATGTTAACTAGGTTGTGCCACTATACTCCATTCACCGAATCGAGAGACGTACTGTAAACACGGAAAGGCGCGTGACCACAGCGCTGCCGTCGAGGGGTGTACAAGGCAGGGGTTCTCATCGTCACCGCCAGCGTTGCAGGTGAGAGCTCGTTAGTGCGCGTTGTACCCCGGGATCTCGTAAGTTCATCTTTAAAGACACTTGAAAGACTAGATGTTGATTATTGAAGTAAGTATATGTGTTTGTAGTCACCCTGAGCAGTCACTGTTTATGTGCGCATCCAACAGCATCGCACGGTTTCTTACTTTATATGTTTATTTGATTAGCATCACATATGGGTGACCTCATTATGTCATCCACGGAACGGGCGGGCGTGCCCGACGTGTCAGTTCTGAGGCAACCAAAGAAGCGATCAAAGAAGAAATCATTAAGTTCTTCAGAGAAACACGTGGTTATTAATGTGTAGAAAATGAAACTGTTATATCCAGAGCAGTCAATGAGTTACATTGTTTCGAAAACAGCTGCGGCTACAGGCATTGGACGTTCTTCAGTGTATCGTGTGATACGTGAGTACAATGCCGCAGACACTTTCAAGTCTCCCAAGAAAGGCAATTTACGACAAAGACTTTCTGAAAGTGTTGATTACTTCGATAAAAATGTGGTGCGAAGGAAAGTACAGGATTTTTTTCCGTAACGAATTGCCAACAACCGACAAAGTACTTAGTCATGAACTAAGATGCAGTGCTGGGCAAATTTCTGAGAACTACATTAAAGAAATGAATTTCAAATATGTCCGTTGTGGATGCGATAGCATGCTAATAGACATGGATGACATCATTTTATGGAGGCAGCGTTATCTTCGAAACATTAAACGGTTGAGACATGAAGGAAGACCCACTTACTATTTGGACGAGACTTGGGTGAACACAGGACATACCAGAAGTAACGTCAGGGTAGATGACACCATGAAGTCCTCAAAACAAGCGTTTCTGTCCGGATTATCCACCGGAAGCAAGGGCCCTCAGGCAAAGGGAAACGTCTGATTATCGCACACATTGGCCGCAAAGACGTCCTCAAAACAAGCGTTTCTGTCCGGATTATCCACCGGAAGCAAGGGCCCTCAGGCAAAGGGAAACGTCTAATTATCGCACACATTGGCCGCAAAGACGGGTTTGTTGAACGATGTTTGTGGACTTGAAAAGTGGAGATTATCATGAGGAGATGTGCGCCGAAACTTTCGAGGAGTGTATTCAAGATATCGATTTTAAAGACAGTATGTTGAAGAAAGAACTATTAGATATAGTTAAAAATCACGGAACAGCGCTCAACGAATACGCGATGGATGAAATGGCGAAGAATGTAGGGAAAACTATTCTTAGAATTCCCCAATACCACTGTGAATTAAACGCCAGAATAAAAGGCTATGTTACAGCGAAAAAAAAAAAAAAAAATAAATAAATAAATAAAAAAATAAAGAAAGAAAGAAAAACCATACAAAATGCCGGAATTTAAAGAACCGCTAGAAGAAGCAGTAAGAACAGTTACTGCAGAAGATTAGAACGAGTGCGTCCTCCATGTCGTGGAAAAAGTTGAAATACAAATGTGGAAATTAACTGCATTAATAGAGGAGAGAGAGAGGAGAGGTTTGTTATAAACCTCAATGAAAACAGTTCAGGTTCGACAGAGTGAACCATGTTTCGTTGTCCATTAACATTATTATTACTGATATTGTTATTAAAATTGATTTTGTTTGAATGGAACGTTCGGTTAGCAACCTGAATGAAAATAAATCTACTTCAAAAGAAAGAACTCGTTTCCATCGTACTTTTAACAAGTAACTCGCTTTGTATCCTCAAAGCCGTCTGCTTTTTTTTTCTTTTTTAAAAAAAAAAAAAAAAAAAAAAAAAAAAAAAAAAAAAAAAAAAAAAAAAAAAAAAAAAACTGCATGCTTTCGATGGAAACGAGCGTAGTCGCTCGTCCCAGCTCTCGGGGGAAATGGAAATAGAATATTGCGTATCAAAATAATTGTACAGATTGTTAACGCACTATTTTGTATTTTGTTTGATGTGTGAATTGTGATTTGTAAGTCATTCACACGTAATGTTAACTATATTTACATCACGCAAAGATCCACCTCCAAAGAAACTCAGATATCCATGTAAATAGGAACTTACAGTCATCTCAATAACATCTTTGAGTTTTGTACTTTACCTCCATCTATGTATCTGATTTGTTTGTGATTATATCTTGCTGCAGTAAAAGCAGTACTTAAGTTGTATGATGGAAAGTTACATGATCACTAGAATAATGCTTCATTTTGGTTCAATATGTATAAGTTCTGTTACTTTGACATTTTACTTAATGACAACTTGCATCTTAACACACATGCAAACCTACATCGAAACAATGACATTTTGGTCATCTACGTATACCGAGTAAATGGATTATTGTAAGTATAAGAACGTATATTCCCTTTCACATTAGATAATTTTAATGCTTTAACTTTTCACCCAGTGTTTTAATCCTTATAATGACTATTGTAATTGATAATAGCCTAAAAGTCGAAATCCGGATTGTGATAATAAATAATACAAACTTACAGTCAAATGGCGGTCCAATCATTTAATTGGTTCTGTATGACTGTGGCTCATCCTAACAAAATATTTGATTTTTAATTTTATTATTTTTTATTGTTTTCATTTTTTAAGATGTCGGCACCGGAAATTTCAAAAAGTACACGTGTAATAAAACACAAAGTAACGATAATTTACCAAGGAAAACTGAACGTGACAATGGGTCGCCAATTTGATGCCGCCAATTTGTTGTCGCCACTGAGAACGTGTGCTGCTATTATTGTGAGCGGTTTTAATGCCGCCGCGACCAGCGTTGATGCTGCCGCTATTGTTACTGCTATGCTGAAATTACGAGCGGATTGTTCATATTCGGCGACCCGCTGCTTAGCAGGTCAGCGGCGCCATCGAGTGGAATCTGATGAACAACAATGGTGTTATTTTAGTTCAATTCTTACACATAGTCTCCTGCTAATTAAACTATAAAGACGTTCCTCTGTGGCTAGTAACTAGACTTGCGCATAATAGTTCGCGATCGGAAGCGCTCACTTTAGTTCGCTGCTCTGCCGCGACCTAGTTCGTTCTTTTAGTTCGTCCGCTCCCAGTGTCAGCTGAGCGGCGTGGTCTGCGCATGCAGGTGGAGGGAGAAGTTCCCCCACCTATCTGCTTCATGCGCTTGCTGCTTGAGCCGCTAACGATATCACGCAAACCAAAAGAAACAGTTCGTGGATAATTTTCGCGTTTAAGTTTAGAGTTATCTCTATATCTTGGCATTATGGAATCTATTAGTCAGATATCGCAGAGTGCAGAATACTTAAAACAGAAATTTTGTAGCACTGAACTATGTAATCTAGCAGGCAGACGCTCACCTCGAAATGGCTCTCATCAGGAGAAGGCAAACACGTGATTTTTAATTCTGCTGTGTGCCCTCTCGCTATTGCCCGTCGGTCTTCGTAAAAGAATTCAACGAACTAAGAAGCAAGATACGTTTGGCATAATAGTTCGCGACCAGTAACGCATGTTTTAGTTTGCGACTGATTGCACATATTTTAGTTCGCGACCGATCGCGTATAGTTTAGTTCGCGACCGGTAGCTCTCCTTTTAGTTCGCAGCTCAGCCGCGAAGTAGGTCGCTCTTTTTAGTTCGTCCGCTCTTTTGGCTTTTGCTACCGCCACTAAAAGAGCTCTTTCTTTTGTTATGACAGCTCTTTATATAATGTTTAGTGTTGCCCAAGCGTGTGCTATTACCCGTATTTTTGGGCAATTAGACATCAAATACTTAGTGGTGTGGTAGTCTAACGGTTAAGACATCAAATACTTAAGCAAGCCGCGGCGGAGCGGCCGAGCGCATTGAGGCGATGCGCGAGATCGTTCCCCGTCGGGGGTTCGAATCCCCTCTCGGGCATGGATGTTTGTGCTGTGTTTAGTATAAGGTATTTCATAAGTAGTTTGTAAGTTTAGGGACTGATGACCCTGCTGTTAAGTCCCATAAGCTTAACAAACATTTGAACATTTGAATTTGAACTAAAACAAATAAAGCAGTTATTTACACGAAAGGGTGACACAATGGTATTCAACTACTTTGCATACAGAGTACTCGTAGTTTTTTATTTTTAAAATTAGTTTCTTTATTTTCATTTAATAGGTCATTGAAGGAACATTACCTACAACATATACTAAATGCTTCTATTTTCGTGAACTCAACAGTACCATGCAGGCGAGAGGAAATGGTTCGTGCATAATTTCTCGCATATAAATACAAACAATGTTAAGCTTTGAGTTCTCTTTACTTCTTTACTCTATGGAATGAGGCTTATATTTAGACACTGCTGAATACCTCAGGAAAGGAAATTTGGGGCAGTGAACCATGAGACTACAGCTGAGTTGCGTCTCAGCTCGAAATGACGGTAACTGGCAGAAGGAAATCACGCATTCTGCGCGCTCTCGCGTCCTCTCGCTGTTCCCCGTCAGTCTTCGGAAAAGGAGCGGACGAACTAAGAGGCGATGGATCTGCGAACTAGTTCGCGTAGTTCGCCTGTGGGAATGCTCTTCCGAGTTAGTTCGTTCGCGAACTATACAAGACTAATAATAACATAGAAGCTGCTAAATCATTTTACGAGCTAATTATATACGCTCCATATCCACCACGTTGCTCCTCTTCCACTTTTAAATTAATATGGGTGTAGTCATTTAATTTCTTGCGCAATTGTTTCGTAGTATAATTGGTTACATTATAAAAAGTGTAAAAATAAGTCATAGATTAATAAATGCAATAGGCATTGTTTTTATAGATACCCCCCCTCCTCCCAGAACCAAATCCTGGCTGTTCCACTGTTTTCAGGTCTTCCAATTACTGAGACTTTTGGCTCGCGCTGTATATTTTCGGTAGCAATTAAATGCTAGCCATTATCCCGTGGGAAACTGACCTCGCAGAATAATGGAGAGGAATGCACGTAGATGATGGTGCGTCATCCCCAAAGGTATTCAATACACGTGCCTCCATACTGAGAAAAAAGAAATGTTTCCTGCAGACGTGAGTAAACAGTGGTGTTGATTAACGGGCAGCAAATGTAATTTACGGTTGAGGCCGTGGCCTCTAAAATACGGTGACGAGAGCGGGAGTTTGTGAGGCGCGCTGGCCGTATTTACTTTTTAGTGCCGGCGGACCGAGAAAATTACAAGGCTCGCGGGTACGGGTTTGGCCGCGGCATTTCGCTGGCGCGTAACCGTGGATCACGGAGCTGAGGTACTTGGCAGCCCTAAGGTGGGCCGTGACGTACCGAAATTACAGCTGGCGTCAAGTGTTCGCTATGCCTCCCAGCCAGTGCCACTGAAGCCTATACAGTACAGCGCTCCTCCCGTAATTAACAACTCAATCCACACATGTTTAATGTTCACTGTACTGAAGTCCACTGAACCTCTGCTGTTCCAAAGCGTACACATTGTGGTTTGGTTTTATTACCTCGACGTTATGACTACAACATGGCAACATTTCTCTAATGACATATTTTTCGTAACATTTTTGTTTCACTTTTGGGTTAGCTGCACTTTTTTATTTAAATTTATATATAAAACAGTCTAGAGTGCATTTGTTTTTTAATTGAAACGTAGTCTCTGTTGCAAATTATTATATTTATTTCCCTTTAACGCGTTTCGCGCTTTTGGTGCATCATCAGAACACTGTAACAGGGAAAATACACAAATATGTCAGTTTCATACCGCGGACCTATCCACTACAATATCAGGAAACAATGAATTGGGGGCGTGAACATATATCAGAAACAGCTGGATGGCATTAGTTGGTGTAAAAGCACTCCATGCTCAGCATTTTGGACTGGATAAAATCTGAGGATTTAATCAAAAGCATCGTCAAGTGTTATAAGAGGTGGGACAAAAACTTCCTAAAGTGGAAGTCAGAGAATTTAAAAAACAATCGTGAATGGACAGTGGTAAGCAGAGCAGCGTTGTGATGGATAGGTCCGCGTTCACAGAATGAATATCGATATATCACATGAGCAAACGTTACTGCACGGACATCTGATGGTCAGGTGGCGCCGGCCGCGGTGACCGAGGGGACTGAGGCGCTCCAGTCACGGTCTGCTCGACCACTACGGTCGGGGGTTCGAATACCCCCGCGGGCTTGGATATTTGTGCCGTACTTAGGATTAGCTTGGTCATAAGTAGTTTGTAAGTTTAGGGACTGATGGCCCCGTATTTAAGTCCCATAAGCTATACAAACATTTTTTTTTTTTTTTTTTTTTTTTTTTTTTTTTGTCAGGTGGCGTGAGAAAACCGAAATATGGCAAACGCCGCTAGGCAGCGCTGATAAAGATTTGGGCGGTTAAATTTGAATGATGAAATCGATCAACTTGGTTGTGAATTATTAAAGGATGGAAGAAATAACAATGGATAGTAGAGATGAATTATAAAATACTTGTAAATTAGAGTGGATGACAATAATATTGATAATTTTTATTTGTACATACATGTGGCGCCTGTTCCGAAAGAACAAATCTCAAATTCAAATGTTTGTAGAGCTTATGGGACTTAACTACGGGGTCACCAGTTCCTAAACTTACAAACTAGCTAATACTAAGGACGGCACAAATATCCATGCCCGAGGGGGGATTCGAACCCCCGACCGTAGTGGCCGGGCAGACCGTGACTGAGCGCCTCAGTCTCCTCGGCCACCGCAGCCGGCGCCGAAAGAACAGACGTTACTTCTGATTCTGCAGAACTGACGCCACATGTATGTGTATAATACGCCGGTGACGGGCAATGAGCCTTTCGTTGGTGGGGAGGGGTGAACAAGTTTGTGGCCCTTACTCTTACGGGAATTAGTTTCAGAACTACGAGTTCGAGTACTGTGGGCAGGGTGAAGCTGGGAATTTGTATCTGACGGGAGGCGTACTTAGGTAGTCCTTGCAGGTGCTGTGATCACTGTGTTCCCAGTGGTGTAGGGGTCAGCGCAACTGCCTCGGAAGCAGGAGACAAGGGTTCGAATCGTGGCTGGATATACATTTTCAGCTTTGCCCATTCGCATTTGAGGTCATATATTCTGTGAGTATGATTTTTATTTGTATCAACTCGTCTCGGTCCTGTTTTGGACCATCTTCAGGATTGCAACTCACTGATGTCGTGGAGATATGTAGGTCACTGATGCACTGGAAGACTCCTGGGCACCTGGCCATCTCCACGACGTCAGTGGAGTTGCAATCCTGAAGATAGTCCGAAAAACGACCGAAACTAGTTGATACAAATAAAAAATCATTGCATTGTATACTGTTTTGTTTATACCGGGTGATCGAAAAGTCAGTACAAATTTGAAAACTTAATAAATCACGGAATAATGTAGATAGAGAGGTAAAAATTGACCATATACTTGGAATGACATGGGGTTTTATTTTTTTAATTAAATAAAAAATAAATAAAAAAATTAAAATAAGTTAAAAAATAACCGACAGATGGCGCTTCATCTGATCAGAAAGCATTAATTAGCACAACAAATTAAGACAAAGCAAAGACGATGTTCTTTACAGGAAATGCTCAGTATGTTCACCATCATTCCTCAACAGTAGCTGTAGTCGAGGAATAATGTTGTGAACAGCAGTTATGGTCAGGCACCATCAGTTACGATTGGAAGATTCACTTGAATGCCAGTCTTGTTTAAACAACTGTATTACAGCATCGGTGCATACACTGTTACCGAAACATTCAAAACCAGATTAATCGAGGGTAAAATCTATGACTGAGAAGGATTTTGGTAGTGAGAACTTGTCATCTACTGCGACTCTCATTGATGTTTTTACTCCGGCTTTTTTTTTTTTTTTTTTCAATTTTTGCCTCTCTATCATTCTATGATTTATTAAGTTTTCAAATTTATACTGACTTTTTGATCACCCGGTATATATATTTCTCTAATGATCGACCCACTACAAGATTTACACATAACTAGGCTTACTATTAGCCGCTTGCTTTTGTTATAGTTGTTGTTGTCGTCGGGGTTCGAAGACTGGTTTGATGCATCTTTTCACGTTTTGTGCAAGACTTTTCGTCTTTTAATAACGACTGCAACAAAGGTGAGCTTTGTAAAAGCAGGAGCATACTGTAGCGACCCGCGAAGAAGTGGCCGTGCGCTCTAAGGCGCCTTGCTGCAGAGCTCGTCGACGGAAGTTCGAGTCCTCCCTCGGTAATGGGTCTGTATGTTGTCCTTAGCAACAGTTAGTTTGAGTTAGTTAAGAAGTTTGTAAGCCTAGGGTTCTGATAACCGCACCAGTTAAGTGCCTTAAATATATAAACACTAGTATAAGGCTGGCAGTCAACATAACTGACTGCTGTTCCAGATATTATCAATTGTGAAACTTCCTGGCAGATTAAAATTGTGTGCCGGATCCGGGACTCGAACCTGGGACCTTTGCCTTTCGGGGGCAAGTGCTCTAGCGGATGAGCTATGCCGACAAGACTCACAACGCCGCCTCACAACTTGCCCGCGAAAGGCAAAGGTCCCAGGTTCGAGTCCCGGTTCCGGCACACAATTCATATCAGCCCACACTCAGCTGCAGAGTGAAAGTGTCATTCTGGAAACATCCCTTAGACTGTGGCTAAGCCATGTCTTCACCATATCCTTTCTTCCGGGAGTGCTACTCTTGCAAGTTTCGCAGAACTTCTGTGAAGTTTGGAAAGTAGGAGGCGAGGTACTGGCAGAAGTAAAGTTCTGAGGCGGCGTCGTGAGTCGTGTCGGGATAGCTCAGTCGGTAGAGCGCTTGCCCGCGAAAGGCAAAGGTCCTAGGTTCGAGTCCCAGTTCCGGCACACAATTTTAATCTGCCAGGAAGTCAGCGCACACTCCGCTGCAGAGTGAAAGTCTCATTCTGGCATTATGAATTGTGATTAAGAATATCTGTGCAAAGGCGTCTGCTGATTGAAACTGAATTACCCGGGCAGGCGGCGAGGACGCCCCTTTGCTTACTGCTTCACCGGGTTTCCCCCTTCCTTGCTAAATTGCTCAAAGTAGGGTCCAATGGAGGAATATCGATCAACTCTAGCACATTCTTTCACAGTTACTTCACGCAAGAAGGTTTATAATAGCTATCGCCGACAAACTAACAGACGAAGACTCAGAGTATACCATGCGGTTCCTAACGTTTACGAGAGTAACTCGTACGTCCGATCCTTCATTGTCGTGAGTGCGCTCCTGCTACCCCGATAATCCATTTGAAGTTTGGGTCAACGTCCCAGAAATAAATTAAATTGGTCTCAATCCCCCGGTTCCGACCAAGGTTTTCGGGAGGTTTTAGTTGGTTGTAAGGTGTATGCTGGAACTGGTAAGCCCTTCCCACTTAATCCCAATTGGGATCCCTCTTTGCCCCACTATCAGCTTGTCTAATAATTGGCTGAATAGAAACGCGACTCTTTATGGGCCGGATCTCAAACAGCCCGCTCCACTCTTCGGAGTGGAGAATGAAAAGAATAAGATTTTTTTTTTTTTTAACTAACAGACAGGTAAGCTGCAAAATTGCCAATCCGCAGCTCTACCGACTGTCACACAAGCCGCTTATTTATAAGATTTGAACATTTGGACCTGTGTTTTTTAACCGTTGGTCTCGCAAATCCTTGCTCGGAGGGGTAGGGAGGGGGGCGTCCACAAGGAAGTATTTTCACCAGAACAGTAACTATGGGTTCAGTAATACAAAACGGTATGCCTAAGTCAGAATACGTCTAATGTTAAAATTATGGAGTTTCTTGCGTGACGCTCATTATGAATTAATCATAACTAATTTTATAATACAGTGTGCAAATGATGAATAAGCGCAAAGTCAGAAACTGTTTTCAGGAACCAATCGATAGGCAAAAGAACTCGATACAATATTTCTAAGTAATTATGAAAAATTCGGAAAAAGATCTACTTTACAAATTGTCTATACAGAGTTGGTTTTTTTTTTTTGGGACCTACCTTAATAGGCTTTACAAACTGCTGAGTCTCTCCTGAAATGTAAAACAGTTGTTAAGCAAATTGTATTTTTGTCGGAGATCCGGTAAAAGTACCTTACTGTGTTCCATTCCGAAAAAAATTTGGAGAACAATTTAAAAGAATACTGAAATAAAAGAAAGATCACATTTATTTCCTTCGGGATAGCATAGTTTTGGTAGGATTCATGAGGAAGGGAGGGGAGTCGCTACAATATTTTTATTTGGAAGGGAGTCACCACATTCAAAATTCACTTTATAATAATCATCACTTAATAAAAAATCAATTAAACATCTTGAATCAATATTTACAAATCTGGAAAACATTTTGAAGACTTCCTTTATTAACCTTTTATTGAAATACTAGCAGGAAACCCGGCGTCGCCCGGGCATTTATTTATTTCAGTCTTAAGCTAGTCTGTCCTTCCCTTTTCTCTCTCTGTCCATCTTCACTTTCCTTTTCTCTCTGTCCATCATCTCCTGTCCTCTTCCTTTCTCTCACTCTCCCCTTCTCTTTCTCTTTATCTGTTCGTTGCCTTTCACCTGTATGTCACCATCTCCCCTCTCTCATTCGCTCCTCTATCCTCTATCTAATTTCGATGTTTGTTGTAACGTACCCTCCGCCATGCACCTACAGAGGCTTTCAAAAGGTACCCCATGCATTAATTATGGGTATAAGCTATCTTCATTCCAAATGTCATTCAATTCCGTCTAGCCATTTCAGCGTGAGGAGTAACAAACGTATTAACCCATTGTAAGGTACCCTCCGCTACGCACCATACGGTGCCTTACGAAAGGTCAAATTCGCATTAAAATCATACGTTGGTAACAACAAATTCCTTCTGCTGGTGGTTACCAATGATTTGCTACGCTTGGTATGCATCAAAGTTGACAACCAAAAAACAGTCACATAAAAATCTGAATGAAGTATTACAAGCTTCCTGGGGTTTTATTTGCGGACGGAGAAGTTAGTACTGCTTCCTCCCACAAGTCCCCTAAAACCTCCACATCCTTTCGGATGCTGTTTCGTAGCAGTGTGCGTCTGTACCGCCCTACAGTACGCACGAAGTGCCGTAGTTGCTGTCCAAGTCTTTATGGAAAGCATAGAGTTCTGACTAACCTGTTGTCTTCTATAGTTGTATCCCCAGCGCAGAAGACAGCACACATGTCGTTAGTTCTTCTACAACGTACAAGTGAGGCTAAAATAAGTTCGGTAGAATGGAAGCATAAGAAGCGACTTGCGAGATTTTTAATTGTCAGGGATGCCATTTATTACGTCTAGATTCAGAACAATAAAATAAGAACAAATATTGGTAATACGACACGGCCTATGCTGCCGGTAGTTCACGTTGAGACCTCGACTGTTATCACAATTACACAAAACTTTACTCATGACCGGCGCGGTCCGGCGCGTTTAGTGGTCAGCTCGAGACTGAAACTGCGGCGCGTTGCGTGAGGGCACCTGACGCTCTATTTAGCGCCGAAACATGGCCGTCGCGCGCCTTCTGCAAAATCGCTCTTCTCTTGTTACAATAAGAGAAGACACCTTAAACTTTTTAAACTGTCACTACCTAGCCTGTCCTTGAGAGATATTTATCACAAATTCTCAGCTCTGAATAATTAATATTTAGTATATAATAAAACTAATTTCAAAAGAAATCACGTGACGTGAAATGCAGCAACCAATGCGAGGAGAATACCAGTAACATAGGCGGGCTTTCCCACGGGAACCAGCACCTACCGTGCCATATGCTACTGCCTATCACCCCACATTTCAACATATGCTGCACTCCTGTCTTTCTTCCGCGTTTAAGACACTTACGATACTAGCAAAGAAACGGCCAGCGGCCAGAAATATGAAGTACCCATAGGCCAGGAATATCACAGTATTCTTCCCATTGATGCATATTTAAAAAAAATCTTGATTACAAATGCTTACATAAAATTCACACAGTGTGAAAAATACTTATGTTTTAAATGTTTCTTTGATTATTATCACCCTGAAAAATGTAACTTCTACAGAGAGCTGCTAGAATTTTCATAAATTTTATTTCATTCGAAACTTCGCTGAAATCTGAAAACCAACAGTTTAGTCATGTTAATTAATTGAAATTATTGTAGGTAATCTGAATATATTAATACTGCACTGATAAACTGAATTGTTCAATCATATTAAAAAAAATCAGGATCGGAATACAACTGTAGAATCTGACAAAGTCCATATGTAAAGTATCCTCCGTCATGCACCATTCAAAATTTTATGTAACAGTGACCTTCCTCCTGCTTTGAAGGTCATGTGTCCAAAATGTCATGAAGATTTTAGGATGAATAAAGTGTCCTTATTCGCATGTCGCATGATGCCACAGGTTTTCAATCATATAATTGTTTATGGCGTCATATTTCCTGAATTATATGTCGTAATCAGTTCTTACCCTGCGTCAATTGTTACTTCATGGAAGGAATATGTGTACCAAATTTGGTCGAAATCGGTACAGTCGTTTAGAAGCAGACGTTGCATGATACATCACTATTCCGGGCATTTCATTATTCCGTCATATCTCATGAACTATTTGTCGTACAGTCATTTAATGGTGTCCATGACCATCGCGAAAGTGCAAGAAATATGTTGACGAAGTTTCATCACAATCGGTTGAACGGTACGGCCGCACATAAAATACGAACACACAAACATTCATTTTTATATATTAAATATATAACGTATGAAAAATCACATAGTTCGGCAATAAAATCATTTATTATCGAGACGTCATCTCTATACCAATTAAACGTTTTTTTAATCACCTCTTCTTTTCCTTTTTACTTACATTCTTAATGTTTAGAAAATAATTACAATCGCGTTCCGCAACAGCAGGCAATGTCTTCTAGTTCAGCGCGCCGACCTTCGGCTAATCAACGATAGTGACCAGCATTTTCTCGCTGACGTCGGCGAAGAACCCGACACTGCGTACTGCTGCAGCACCGTCGTTACACATGAAACAAACATCTTTTTTTTCCGAATTCTCCATTCATAGTTGCAGAATTTCAGCAGGATTGTTCTTTGAAAAAACACGTAGTTTATGTACATCAGTTCTCCTAAAAGTAACGGTTTCTCAACCCTACGTTATCACTGGCATAACCATACCTCGATAAAACGTGATCTCAAGCCTTCATATTTTCAGCACCTCCTGATGGCTAAAGTTTGCTCCATAGTCTCCAAACGTTCTTGCGCTTATCTCAGTTTCACAGTACTTCTGATCATTAAAGAGACTACTAAGGTATTTGACGGGAATTGCTCTTTTGGAATGAAGACTGTCCACCGTCAGCGGGTACCCATCACTTGCTGACTTGCTCAGGACCATGTATTTCGTCTTATATTTACCAAATTGCAGGCCTGCGCTCCTGGCGAATTTACAGTATGCGATTGTCTTTCTTCTGATTCTTTTCGACTACTGGTGGTTAACATTAAACATTCTCATAAGTTAGTCGAGTCACTTGGTGTCTAAGAGGTTGTCCAATAGGGTCAGTTTTCATGAAATCCGTTTTATGTTTTCTAATACAGGGTTGAAAATACAGGGGAGAGGGTGTCTCCATGTTGAGGCCGGTTCTAACTTCAAACTAATAGACCTTGCCCGCACTTTAAAGAATGTTTGTTCTAGATAGGTTGCGACCAAGAAGATTATATTAGATGGAAGCTGAAGTTCTTTTAGTACTTAGATTATGGTATCCCTGTGTATACAGTCACAGGATGTTTTGAAGTCAATGAAGAGCATGGGTATGTGTGTATCATACTTCCATCATTTCTCGGCTGTAAATAGGTGGTCTATTGTTGATAGGACGCGTCTAAAGCCACATTGGTAGCCTTCTACAACTTATTCAACAAGTGGTAGTGTCCTATTTAGGATGCATAGTGACATCAGAGATTTTTCCCTATATCTGTTAGATATAAGAGGGTCATTCTTTTTCATCAGTGGGCATATGATAGCCGTTTTCCGATCTTCTGCGAGAGTTTGATGCTCCTATACCTTTATTACAAGGCTTGTCCCCCATTTTAATAGCTGTACAAGTTGGTCTTCCCCGTCTGCTTTGTGAATTTTTTGAGTAATTGTGTTATCTCGTATTCAGTGGAAGTTGTAGCTTTTGTGTCCACTAGAGGAAGAAGTTCCATGGGTTATTCGCAGTTTAACTGGAAGAAATATTCTGTAAATCTTTGCGATAGCGGTATCTCACTTTTATTCACTAGTATTCTAAAATGTTGATCTTCAATAAACCTTTCTTCATATACTTTATAGTAATTTCCTTTACATTTTGTTACCTTTTTCTAGTCCTATGGTGAGTGAGGTCATCCTTTGCCTCGTTGAGTATGTCACTGCAATATTTCCTTTACTGTAACTAAGAACTGTTGATGTTTCTTTTTGAGTCTACTTTACTCAGGTTAGTTTCGATTTTTGTCGAGTCTGCATTTATATCATCGCGCCCAGAATTCACTTGCTTCACATCCGTTATTTTCCCAGCAAACATCGCTCATGAATTGTTCCTTTCTTTCTGGTTAATGAACCCTCTGCCAGGCAGTTGCAGAGTATCTATGTAGTTATAGATTCTAACTCTGTCTGTCACGAAGCACTTCACCTAACCCTACTGGTCCTCCTTCCAAGATGACAGAAAGTGTTCCCCCAGCCCCAAGGCGCACTGCACCCACAACGTCTAAGTACTTTATTTAATGAACTCACCAGATGTAATTAGCAGCATTGGCCGTTAATGTTTTATTTTAAAAAAACCACAGATCGATTTCGATCACATAATGATCATCTTCAGTGTCCTTCCAACTATAGAACAATATCAAAGATCAGTATGGAATACACACAAATACAAATTGAACTGGAATACCACATTAAATATAATATACAGACACCATACATACCGAGCATATGCATGACCCCAGTTGTCTTCCACCCTAGTCACACTCTCAATAGACAGATCGGCATCCCCTCCAAAAGTAGCAGGGTTTTTAACAAACAATATTTGCTTTGACTTAACTTTGACCACTTCCAGAGTAACTACACATTTCATAATATTAAATAGAAAAGTTATAAAAATTCAGTCACCATGTGACTATTTATCAGCAGTACAAATAATATTTGTTGTGGTGTTCTTCAGTCCGGAGACTGGTTTGATGTAGTTCTCCACCCTACTCCACCCGGATCAAGCATCTCTTCATAAGAACGGCAACCTACACTCATTTGAATATGTTTACTGTATTCATCTCTTGGTCTTCCTGTACGATTTTTACCCCAAATATCCTCCGACGCTAAATTCACGATTCCTTTATGTCTCAAAATGTGTCCCATTAATCTATCCCTTTTTCTAGTCAAGGTATGCCAGAAATTTCTTTTCTTCCCAGTTCTGCTGAGTGCCTCCTCACTGGTTACGCATTTTTATTCCTTCACTCCTTCTCCAAATTTCTCCTGGCTTTTCTTAATAGCTTGCCCAATGTACAAATTGAATAACATTGGAGAAAGGCTACAATCCTGTCTTACTCGCTTCCCAACCTCTGCATCCATTTCATGCTCTCCAACTCTGATAACTGCTGTCTGGGTTTTGTATAAGTTCTAAATAACTCTTCGTTCCTTATATTTTACTCCTACTGATTTCAGAGCTTTTTCCAAATCTAAAAAAGATAAGCCGTAAAGTGAGGATTACTTCCCTTGTTCCTACATTTCTCCTGAATCCAAACTGATCTTTCCCGAGATTGGCTTCAATCAGCTTTTCCAAATTCTGTAAATAATTCGTGTTATAATTTTGCAACTACGACTTATTAAAATGATGGCTGTGTAAATTCACATCGGTCTGCACCTGCTCTCTTTGGAATGGGTATTATTAATTTTTTCGTAAAGTCTGAGGGTATTTCTCCTGTCTCTTGCATCTTACTCACCAGACCAGTAGTTCTGAGGGAATGTCGTCCATTCCAGCGCCTTGTTTCGACTTAGGTCTGCCAGATTCGTCTCTCAGTATAGTATCTCCTTGCTTTTCTTGTCTACCAATGTCTCTTTTATTTATCTGTAGGCGGTATCTATTTTCCACTATTTATACATTCTTCTAAAGACCATTATTTGTCTTCTAGCCACTACTGCTTAGCTATTTTGCACTTCCTGTCAATGTTTTTTCTTAGTCGTCTGAACTCCGTTTTGCCTATTTCATTTACTGCATTTTTATATTTTCTCCTTTGAGCAATTAAATTTAATGTTTCATGTGACATCCAAGGATTTTTATAGGTCTTGCCTTTCGACCTATTTGGTCCTCTGCTGCTTTGATTAGTTCATATGTTAAAGGTACCTCTGCTGTTTCATTTCCCCCAGGTTTCTTCCTCTGAAATTCTCAAGAACTAAAGTACCTTCTATTGCCTTTATTACTCCCGAGTTCCAGTCTTCCATCACATTTAAGATTTCCTCTCACTTAACATTCTGAATAATTTCCTTTGTCTCGTCATACATTTATTCCATCTCCTCATCACCGGCAGAGTTAATAAACCTCTGCCTACTGTGCTCGGATGCGAATCTGTCTTGACTACAATAATGCGATCAGTGCGCTGTTCGTAGTAGTATACCGGCATTCCTGTTTTCGTATTCATTGTCAGACCTACTCCTGAAATACCCCCAACTGTACGATATAAAAATACACAATTATTCATAAAATAAATATATGAACATTAGGATAAGTGGATCGTATCATCCTGCTTCCAAATGCTGAGTTACTGAGCAGGATACCATGATTTGACTGCTTTTCATAATAAATTATTATAATAAGTGTAATGAATCCTCAAATGAATAGATAACAATGCGTTTCTTTCAACATGATAGCTTGAGGTAGTAAGCTATCAGCTAAGACATAGTTTGTTGAAACAGCATGGCGCATTGAAATGTTGGTAATTTTAAGTTTAATTTTGCTGTGTTCAGATACTGTAAAAATTAACTTTTGTAGTTTTCAGTGTATTAAAAATATTAACTGTTCCTGAGATGCTCCTAATGTTTCTGCGGTCATAATTATATTTGAATTTGCTACAGGCCAATAGAACGAATTATTATTGAATTTTGTATTTGCAAGTATGGTCATCTTTCGAGTCAGTTTCATTCTCCATATAGACCGCCATCTTTGCATTTTCTGAGATTGGCCTTCCCAGTGCCCAGCATCGCCACTCAGCGATGGCTTTCCACGGTCAGCTTAACCCAGAAACAAAAATATGTTTACGATCTTTGCAAACGATTAATATATTTTCTCAAGTTTATTAAGATTGCTCCTGCAGTTCATCATAAGTAAAGTAATATGAAAATTCGGTTTCCTTACAATGGAGTGTATTTGCTGCAGGTCAAAGATTGTAATTACATGAATATTTTAAACTATCGGTCTCTTGCAGTGGTCTCAGCATCATATCAAAGTAGTTCCACAATTGATGAACTTTTGTGTGTGTGTGTGTGTGTGTGTGTGTGTGTGCTTTAAATCGTAATTACGTGAACCCCATTCCCAACTAACATGACCATTACATCTGATCGAACTTCGCTACTTCCATTGTTTTGCCTGTCGACCCATGGAACATTAGGCAGGCGTCCTAACCACTTAAAACGTTGCTACTAGAAGAATAAAATCATCAAGTCACCTGCTTCTTACCTGCGCTTAGGTTAGATGCACATTTCATTCCAAATAATCCATACTGAGGAGAAACTCTTAGATGCAGACCATGTAAAAAACAAGAATAAACAATAAATACTTACAAAATAAGGATAGATCTGCTTGAGTATCTTCGAAAGATTCCATATGAAATTTCCTACCTGGATGCGCAACCTACTAGAAAAAAAGAGAAGAACTCATAAGCATATTTACATTTAAGAAGCAATAAAAACGTTTTAATGTATAATGTTCAATATATTTGGGTGCATATGATAATTCTAATTAATCCTCGGGGAAGATCAGTTTGGATCTAGGAGAAAGGTAGGAACACGGGAGGCAATACTCACATTACGACTTATCTTAGAAGAAAGGCTAAGAAAAGGGAAACCTACGTTTTTAGCGTTTGTCGATTTGGAGAAATCTTTTGACATTGGCGACTGGAATACACTCTTCCAAATTCTGAAGGTGTCAGGAGTAAAATATAGGGAGCGAAGAGTTATATTCAACCTATACAAAAATCAGACAGTGGTTATTAGATTCGAAGGACAAGAAAGGGACGCAGAGTTTGGGAAGGGAGTAAGACAGGGTGGTAGCCTTTACCCAATATTGTTCAATCTATACGTTAAGCAGGCAGTGAAGGCATGGAAGGAGAAATTTGGAGAGGGCATTAAAGTTCAGGGGGAAGAAATGAAAACATTGCGGTTTGCTGGTGACATAGTAATTGTGTCAGAGACCGAAAAAGATCTGGAAGAGCAATTGAATGGAATGGGTAGTGTCTTGAAAGGAAGATATAAGATGAACATTAACAAGAGTAAAACGAAGGTAATGGAATGCAATGTCAGAAAATCAGGCGATTCTGAAGGAATTAGATTAGGTAATGAGACAATAAAAGTAGTAGATGAATTTTGTTATTTGGGTAGCAAGATAACTTTTGATGGCTGAAGTAAAATAGATATAAAATGCAAATGGCTATGGGAAGAAAAGCGTTTCTAAAGAAGCGAAACTTGTTAACAACCAATATTAATTTAAATGTAAGGAAGTCCTTTCTGAAAGCATTTGTCTGGAATGTAGCATTGTATGGTAATAAAGCGTGGACGATGAGTTCAGACGAAAAGGTGATAGAGGCTTTTGAAATGTGGTGTTACAAACGAATGATAAAAATTACGTGGGTAGATCACGTAACTAATGAATAGGTGCTTAACCGAACCGGGGAGAAAAGGCATATCCTGACTAAGAGAAGGGATAGATTGGTTGGACACATTCTGAGACATCAAGGAATTGTCAACTTAGCATTAGAAGGAAGTGTGTGGGGTAAAAATCGTAGAGGGAGACCGAGGAACGAATATAGTAAGCAGATTCAAAAGGATGTAGGTTGCCGAACGTATTCTCAGATGAAGAGACTTGCACAGGAGAGGGTAGCGTGGAGAGCTACGTCAAACCAGTCTGCGGACTGAAGACCACAACAACAACAAGGCTGAGGCATCATCACATAAAATGAATGAAACACTTCTTTACAATGACGTACACAATATTCACATTGCGTGATATTGTTAATAACATACACGTATGAATTGGGTCTGCTAAGAAATTCATCAATTGGACAAGTATAAATTACTTTTAATGTGAGCTCTTGATTAATAGACACCTTTCTGTACCAAAGTAAGTGACTTTAAATCTCTGTCCATTCTAATCTACTTTCTAGTATTGTACTCGTATTTTTTTAAGAATAAATAGCAGCCAACCAGTTGCGTTAAGATGGGTATTATAAAACCTTTTCCTAGGTTTCGACAAAATTAGTCATCTTCAGAAGTCGGCTAATCACGTATAAGATGTCGTGATTAAAACAGAGACAAATGTTCTACTAAAGCGCATTATTACTCTATGTCAAAAACTTAAAAAACAATCAAATTTAAAACTGGAATACTGCTGCACACACGCCGAAAGCGACGTTTTTTATTGGTCAGAAATGACCCACTTGTGTGCTGGGAATCTATTTGCTTTCAGTCCTTTTCGTAAGCAACGAGAAAACAATACATTGTTTTAATTTTGACCAGCCATCTATTTTATTTATGACTACCCAAAAGCACATGGGTTTACATATAAATATCAACCAATTTTTTTGTCGATGAGACCAGATGATGAATAAATAAATAAATAAAAATCGATCTTGGCATCTATCCTTTCATGCATAACATTACCATTGCTGTCAATGAACAAATGTTGATTTCGAATTTAACTAGCACTCAAAAATACACTAGGTACCGTCTATTGCAGTAGTGTCTCCTCGTCAATTATTTATGAATCGATTTCACTAGCCTCAATATATGCCTCTTGAAAAGTGTCAGATATGCCTCTGGAATTATCGTCACTTTTAAAAGAAGCTGCTCTATCTGTAAATCTAGATCTACATAGATACTTTGCAAATCACTTTTAACTGCCTGTCAGAGGGTTCTTTAACCAATTTCATAACCTTTTTCTACCGTTCCATTCTCTAATAGCGCGCGGGAAGAAAGAACACCTACATCGTTCCGTTTTCGATCTGATTACTCTTATTTTATTGAGATGGTCATGTGTCCCTATGTAGGAGGGTGCTAGCAAAATATTTTCACATTCTGAAGTAAACGTCGGTGAATGAAATTTCGCAAATAGATCTCGCCGCAACGAATAACTTCCTTTTAATGATTTCCACCTCAAATCGTGCAACATTTCCTTGACGCTTTCTCTCCTGTAACGTAATAAACAAAACGAGCTGCCCTTCTCTGAACATTCTCAATCTCTTCCGTCAGTCCCACCTGGTGAGGGTCACACAAGGGGCAACAGTACTCTAGGAGAGGACGCACAAGTGTGATGTAGGCAGTCTCTTTGTTGTAGCTGTTGCATCTTCGAAGCGTTCTGCCAATGAAACGTAACTTTCGTTTCGCCATTCCCACAGAATTTTATATGTGTTCTCTCCACTCTAAGTTGTTCGCAATTATAACACCTAGGTATTTTTTAGAATTTACGACATTAAAATTTGACTGATTTATCGCGTAATTGAAGTTCAGCGGATTTCTTTTAGCGGTCATGTGTATTACTTCACACTTTTCTTTATTTAGTGTTAATTGCCAATTTTCGCGCCATATAGAAATTTTTGTCTAAATCGCTTTGCAATTGCTTTTGATCCTCTGTTGACTTCACTAACCGATAAACGACAGCATCATCCACGAACAGTGCAAGGGAGCTAATAAGATTGTCTCTTAAAATCGTTTATAAACAAAGGCAAGGGTAGGGGACATATAATGCTTCCCTGGGGAACGCCAGATATCACTTCTGTTTTACTCGATGACTTACCGTCAATTACTACGAACTGTGTCCTTTCTGATAGGAAATCGTGAATGCAATCGCACAATTGGGGCGATATTCCATAAGCATGCAATATGATAAACGTCTCGTTTTCGCCCTTGTAAAAGATCACTCCATAATACGTCTGGTTCATTGGACGTGAACTGTCGACTCGTGTCCTAGGGAGAACTGTTATGATCAGCCCAGAGTCGCCGTGGTGGCTGAAGATAGCTGCCATATAGTTGACGAAGCTCATCTACAAAGTGCGTCTGAAAACGTAAGTGAATGGGTTCATCAGATACAGGAAAAAAGAGTTACGAACGAATTACCTATACTGGCTTTCAAAATAATCGCCATAGCTTCAATACTTCTGACTTCGGTTGCACAGAAAAATGTCAGCAAACGCTTCTTACGAAAGTTGGACCTCCGCTCCCACTCAAAAACATTCTTTACTCACTGCTTCCACACCGTACACTTGCATTAATATCCCATGGTCCCCGTCGCCGTTTTGCCTAATTTGAAACAAAACTTGACGTCAAAGCGTTGCTCCATTTCGTTTTCCATGTTACAATGACACGAGTGTTCACGCTGACCCTGATATCTGGGTCGCAGCGTGTACCACCGCTTCACTGCAGTGCTTTGCAAGATACGGGGCACTTGTTGAGAAGCCCCTGAGTGTGTATCCGTGGGCATTAACCGAACTTTTCAGATGCACCCTTGTAATACCACAGTTGCAACGTCAGGTCGAAATCTCGTCATTCTCACAAACTACTAGCCTCAGAAAGCGGCGTCATCCGTCATTACACTTAAAGGGTTAAGAAGGAAACTATTGTGACATCTTTAATGCACATCAGCACGGCCACTACGATCGGGGGTTCGAATACCCCCTCGGGCATGGATATTTGCGCCGTCCTAGTTCGTAAGTAGTTCATAAGTAGTTTGTAAGTTTAGGGACTGATGACCCCGTAGTTAAGTCCCATAAGCTTAACAAACATTTTATTTATTTATTTAATGGACACGATCAATAAATTCAGGAACAAAAGATATGTCCATATCTTTCGAGGGAAGCAGCTATGTCAGAAGAATTTGCTTATCGAAGCTCTCTTCCTTTTCAAGATCCTCGACCACTCGTCAGGCTGCTTCCACGTAATGACTAGCCTGGTGTCTCCGATGACCACAATGTAAGTGATGAGGGCAATTCATAAGGACACATACAGCTCTCCATGCTACGTATCGACCCAGTACGCTTTCCTCTTCCATTGCGGAAACACTGGAACTGTTGGTTTAACGACTTCTGTGGTGCCTTTAAGCGCGCCACCCAACAGCTACTTCCAAATTATGTATTCTGGGCATCCGCTGCTGTAAACTTGTACTGTACTAAAACCGCTCCAGCTGTATAGTATTCATTTATTAAACCAACTAGTTCCGTGGCATTTGAGCCACATCATCGGGGTATACCTGTATACAAGCAAGAACAAATGACAATAACAATCATGTTGTGATAATTTACATTTCGGCTATAGTTAAAAAAAAACTTTATGTAAAAATGTACTCTAAAATTATTTCATATTATTCTCAGTGTCTGTTAGACGACCCAACATTGTCAGTCAGTCTGCGTTCACGCTAGAGCGCAGGTCGTGTCCCATAAAATGTTACTTGATTTGTATGACCGAAATTAAAATACTGTGGAAATGGTAAATAAAGAGAAATTAAGCAGACGTATCCATGGCGTCGAACGGAGGACCGCCAGGCAGCAGCTGTGTGGCGCTACTAAGGTAGAAGTGCGCATGCGCGAAAATCATATGGGGCGTGGAGCGCGAGGCACTTAGCACTTTGGTTGGGTTACGTTTTTACGTGACAAAGTTTTTCTGTGATATACAGTGAAATCACATTGCAAATTTTACAACTTTAAACAAGAATCCGCTTTGTTTAATTATAGTAATAGAAAGGGTCTTCAAGAATATATGTTAGAGTCGGACAATAAAAGATAGCACGTGAACTACATCCTACGTATCAATATTGAAAGTTTGTTCCAGAATCTAATATAGACTTATGCAGGCTCTATTGGGGCATCTTACATCGAGATCCGTTTACATGTATAGAATGGAGTACCACCAGTCTTACGTATTATTATGTAAACAATCCAAATTTGCTAAATGTGTCGGTGGTGCAGTTCAAGTTGTCCGTCGAATCTTCATGTTTCAACCTCTTCCAGTATATTAGGGTTTTCTCCCATTCTTTCCTTGTGGAGAATTTTTAAATTATTTTGCGAATTTGTAATGGAGAGCCCCTTTTCCCAGTGGCGTACCAACTATTCCATTAGAGTGTGCGGGGGGGAGGGGGGGCATCGCCTATCGTCTTGGGGATTCCGAAAAAAAAAATTAAAAAATGACTCTTCCAGCTGCCTTTGTGTCTCATTTATATGTAATAGCGACCTTGAGCGCCCAGTCAGTACGGATGTTTGCCCTATAGACTGAAAAATAGCAGTTGTTACAAGATGCTTGTCACAGACATAAATGGCTACCATCGAAAATGCTGTGGGGCAGAAACCGTGGCTTGCCCCTTCAAAGTTTCAGTTTGGGGGGGGGGGGGGGCGGCACTAACCATCCAGCCCCCTCCCAGGTTGATACACCATTGCCTCTTCCTGTAGATGTTTGCTTAAGGTAGACTTCGAAGTTAGCAAGATTCATGCATTCTTTAAATCTTGTGTAGAAACTTCTGCTTGTTTGTCCTATTTACCTCATGGGACAGTTATCACACCTAATGCAGTAATCCCACAATTATTTTAGAGTTTATGTCTATACTTCATCCCTAGATAGTAACAGTAATTAATAATTTCGTGTGGCTCATTGGCCTGGTGCAAGTCTTTCAATTGGACGCCACTTCGGCGACTTACGTGTCCCTAGCCTACAGCAGTTATCCAACCGGGAGGCTTAACGTGGAATGCGAACCACGAGTCTTTTCTGGCGACTCCTCACATCGTTGAGAAGTGAAGGATGGGTTTTAAATGCGAACTGAAAAAATCCGAAGTTCGACAAAGTTTCGAACCCGAGATCTTTTGGTTTTCAGTGGAGCGCTTTACTCCAAGACCACCGGACCCGACATCCCCAGATTACATGGAATGAGAAAGTTGGTTGCACGTTTTTATTGCGTATTTAGCCGCGCGGAATGGCCACGTGATCTAGGGCTCCTACTATGGACACGGCGGCTGTACCCGCCGTAGGTTCGAGTCCCCCCTCGGGCGTGGGTATGTGTGTTGTTTTTAGTGTAAGTTAGTTTAAGTAATTTGTAAATTTAGGGACTAAAGACCGTAGCAGTCTGGTCGAATACGTTTACAAACATTTTCAAATATTGCGTAATTGTGACCCCACTTTCGCCCAAATTTGACCGAAATAAGGGATACGGTAGTAAATCTTGTCCTGCGTGAGGGAATCTGCGTTAGTCAAAATAATAAAACAGCTGTTTGTTTTTGGCCGAGCTTCATTCAATTTCCTCAGAATTCTCTTATTTAATGTGGTTGACGAAGTTTGCAACATATCCGTTATGAAAATGTTCAACTGTTTATTAATCTATGGGACTTAACTTCTTTGGGTATTATTCCCTAGGCTCACTACTTAAACTAACACTAACCTAAGGGCAACACAGGCACTCATGCCCGAGGTAGGACTCGAACCTCCGACGGCGAGCAACCGCGCGCTCCGCAGCGAGGCTGTCGACCACTGCACCGCAGCGCCGTTAGAAAAGGCAGTGTATTGAATCAGCTGGTACTCTGTATCTCTGACAGCGCCGTTAGAAAAGGCAGTGTATTGAATCAGCTGGTACTCTGTATCTCTGACTTCGTTTCAAAGGGAAATGCTGTACATTCTGTGCAGTAATTTGGATTTAGAAGGGGAAAGTCGTCCTCACCAAATGGAAACTAAAGAAGCACCGGTTACGGAAACCGGCTCAAATCTTTAAGCGTTACCATTCATGTCACAACCAATGCTGGAGACGTCTCGTCCACCACAGTAAATAAACAGCGTCTCTACCGTGACCGGAAGACAGTGTGTATGGCACTCTGCGAATCTCATTAGTTACGCAAGAAAAGTTACGCAGCTCGCAAAACATCAGAACCGCCCGTCCTTGGCCCTGCTGGCCCCACTGCCAAACACTGGAGTGACGTCACAGGCAAGCCGTGCCTTACCGCCTTATGAACCCACCTGCGTGTCGGAATGCAGGCTTCTCGTAACAAGTCAGGCGGGGCAGTGGATAGCGGCGTGAAAAGGCCGCGCCAAGGTACCTTTTCCATTTTCGTCCATCACACTCTCCAGTAACTTCATCACAAGGGAAACTCCCCACTCAAACCCTTCCTCCTCCCGCCGCCGCCACTCACAACGGAACGGTCCAATAAGACATGTCGAAACATACCCTGAAATTTTTTGCACAGAAAGAAGACAACCTAAGAAATGCACTCCCAAAAGTTTAGCTGCTAAGAGGCACTGCAAGTATTTTTTTAAAAATTATGAAGTTACTCATTTTGGCCACCCGAAGAATAGAAGAGCGGTTTGTACAGCCCTTCCCGCTTAGTGCACATCTCGGCGAATCACTCACGCAACGCCACGTAGCGGAATTATGCAGAGTTCACAGTCACCAAAGTGCACGTAAAGTCTAGTTTACAATGTAGTGAATAGAAGCGAACACGAACGAACGAGCATTTGCAGAAAATTCACTACTATTCGCTTGTATATGCGTAGAATCGTTTATACTAGAGGGAACGGTGTGTTATTGGTTTTTAGTTCTTGAAGGTAATATTCGGCATACAGCACACAACTATACCCTGTTAGAGCCACAGCGCGAAACTTTGCTATTCAGTGAGGATTATTGTGCATGGCGAGTGGACTCTTTCTGACGGAGTATGCAAAATAGCGAAAGGAAGGAAGACTTTATGTGAGAAAGGCATTGCGATCATGCACTTTACAAGGAATTCATATCCATCTCCCCTTAGCACTGGTCCAAAATTTTCCTTGTATGTCGGCTGCAATTTTTCTCTGGCTTCTCATTGGCATTGAGCATATTTTTATAAAGAGAACACTAATTACCGACGTCGAACATCATCTAAGGAGGTGACACGGCTGGCGCTAATAGTACGTGCATCAGGTCTACTGGTCTAGTGTCAGCGGGCGCCGTGACTTAGCGCGCCCGGTCAGAGAACCGAACGTCCTCTGTAACAAAAAAGTTGAGCCAACTGATCAACGAAGTACGAACAAAAACACGACCGCAGATCGTAGATCTACCTGGAAAACAGAAAAAATAAGTAAAAATAAAAAAGGGGCAAGGTGCGCGCTTCGTGAACCACAGAGCCCGGGATCAAACCCCGTTCAGACCACAATTTTTTTTCACTACGATTCTTAACCGAGCATTCACTGCTCAATGATGGTGGAGTGACTACGAAACAAATGTAGTTCGGATTACACGTTAAACTGCAGGTCTCTGTTTTCCGATCAGGTACCTGAAAACCATTGGTCTATCAGCCGGAGATAAGTCCAGCTGAAATTCTTAAAAAGGGGCAAATGGTGTTCAGAAAGGATAGCTTGAATAAAACCGGTGGTTGCGTATTTATTGCTGTCACCAGCGGTTTATCTTGTAGCAGAGTTGAAGTAGATAGTTCCTGTCAGTTGGTATGAGTAGAGTTTATACCTTACAACCGGAGTAAATTAATAATTAGTTCTTTTTACGGTCCTCCAGACTAAAATGATTAGATTGCAGAAATGTTGACAGAATGCATGGGTCGAATTTCAAAAACGTACCCAATCCATGTAGGCAAGCATAAAACGTCGTCAGTAATTGTACTGTACGTATTCTCCAAAAATTACCTCTATCCATTAGTTCAGAGATCCACTAGAATAGTGAATGGTTGTGGAATCATACTTGACCTCTTAGGAACAATTAATCCGGAGTTGATAAAGATCATCAAAACAGACACAGAGTTTAGTGAACGGAGAGGTATCGTAGCGAGACTGAATATCGGATTTCCAAATCTACCAAAAATAAACCAAAAATAAGTTCATTAAAAAAACTCAGATAAAATTCCATGCCTGCCGCGGTGGCCGAGGGGACTGCGGCGCTCCAGACACGGTCTGCACGGCCACTACGGTCGGGGGTTCGAATCCCCCCTCGGGCATGGATATTTGTGCCGTACTTTGTGTTAGCTAGTTCATAAGTAGTTTGTACGTTTAGGGACTGATGACCCCGTAATTAAGTCCCATAGACTATACAAACATTTGAAAACATCAAAATTCCATTAACGCTTTTCTGACAGTTTCCAGTCTTTTGAAACTAACAATGTGAGTGTAAATCAGATGTGGCTTACATTCAAAGAAATAATATTGTCAGCTTTTAAAAGATTTATATCAAACAAATTAACAAAACAGGAGGCAGGTTATATCACGTTTGCAAAAGCAAAGAAAAAAGCGTGCCTAATTTAAACAGACATAAAATATCCGAGACTGGCAATCTTGTACAGAAATTCGAAATTTAGGTCTAATTTCAATGAGAGAAGCTTACAATAGTTTCCACTCCACCTGGAGCAATTACGGATTGAGTAGCTGAGCAACTGCCGCTTCCGGCTTCAAGCCTGGGTAAAGGAGGAGGGTAAAGACCTAAAACACTAAAAGGCACCTGCAAACCTCCGGCAATACATCCACTTTCGTATGGATTAACACCCCGTACCATGAGAATGAACTGAATCGACTTTTAGCCACTCGCCTCGGGCAGACGCCCACCAGATAAAATCAAAAATGTTCAAATGTTTGTAAAGCTTATGGGACTTAACTACGGGGTCATCAGTCCCTAAACTTACAAACTACTTACGAACTAGCTAACACTAAGGACGACACAAATATCCATGCCCGAGGGGGGATTGGAACCCCCGACCGTAGTGGCCGTGCAGACCGTGACTGGAGCACCTCAGTCCCCTCGGCCACCGCGGCCGGCTTAAAAATTAAGTTTTCCAATATATTGTGATGAGTATTTATTACTATTTATTCAGGAAAGTATATTATTTGAAAGTACATACTTTGCAGTGACTCTCAGTAAGATAGTCGACTTAACGCATAGTTTTAACGGAGAAATAGCATTCGGAAAACCGACCAAGATGCCATCTCCCTTTATTCTAACCCCATTGGCTATGGGCGTTTGAGCACAGCGATCTTTGACCTTTTGACTGTCTTTTGTTTGTCGTCGACGTCATCCTGGATGTTTTAAACGGGACTAGACAATATTTACAAAGTTCACCCCTGTACAGTGTGACAGTCCCATCCATGAGGTCTTAGCCAACAAATTCCTTAGAGAACAGTTTTTGTGTTTAATCATGTTTTGCAGTTTGTTTACTGGGGTAATATGAACACTCGAAACTGATTAGTGTGCTTGTAAATCTCCCTGACATTAAAGACACAGAAAAGCTTATAAATTATGTTCTCCTTGCTTTTAGTTCTAACTTCTTGTCCGTAACTTACGTGGACATTCCTAACACTGACTCAAACAAGGACGATATAAGTATTATACAGAAGAGTTATATTAAAGAAGGTGCAACATATTTCTCACAGTCCTGGTCTTTATTCTCTACAATATGGTCAGATGTAGATATCTCAGAATTATGACTGGAGCCCACAAGCAACGTCATTACACAGGTCCTATGAAGAAGCGTAAATCTGTTGCACAAACTTAAACCATGTTCCATTAAAGAAATTACTCCTTTAAATGACGTTAATGTGCTATGTGCAAGGAAAATAAAACTAGAAATGGAGGAGATCGACGTCAAGAAACGAAAACTGGATTATACGGCGAAGACAACTGCTTTAAAGGAAGAATGTCACCTGCGTTTGGAGAAAGAGGAGGCTATTACAGAAGTGTAAGCATGATTCACGAACTGGTTTAAACACACTGTATGGAGAAATCTCGCTGTGACTAGGGAATGTGAAATACATTTACAATAAACATTGCGGGCGATTGGTCACGTGTTGCAGTACTGGTCGAAATTACTTGAAAACAGGACATAATCTACATTAAAGGACACACGAAAAAAATTGTAAAGATTCAATCCCGTTGGGATCCACTAAAAGGAACGACTACATGGTGTCTGTTGCATGCATCGAGAATTTGGTTAAGGTAATGATTTTACCCGCCGATTTTCGGTATTGGTACCAGGAAGACATGACGCGTATTGAAGTTCCAAAACTTACCTTCCATGTAGTTGTCGAATTACTGGTTAGGGGAGGAAATAGAAGACACTGTAGCTTCCCCTGGTGAAACGATATTAATGGTGACACCGTATTGGATTCTAATCAAAAACATAAGTGCAGTGATGTCAAAGATAGTGTTACCCCCCTCGCGGGGCATGGATGTTTGTGTTGATGTTCAAATGTTTGTAGAGCTTATGGAAGTAAACAACGGGTCATCAGTCCCTAAACTTTCAAACTACTTATGAACTAGCTTATACTGAAGACTGCACAAACATCCATGCCAGAGGGGGTATTCAAACCTCGGACCGCAGTGGCCGTGCAGACCGTGACTGGTACGCCGCAGACCGCTTGGACACCGCGGCCGGCTGTTTGTGTTGTCCTTAGGTTAGTTTACCTTCGTTTAAGTACTTTGTAAGCTACGGAATGATGACCACGCTGTTATGCCCGATAGATTTACAAACATCTGAA
Organism: Locusta migratoria; assembly: GCA_026315105.1. Lineage (NCBI taxonomy): Eukaryota > Metazoa > Arthropoda > Insecta > Orthoptera > Acrididae > Locusta > Locusta migratoria. The sequence continues at coordinate 197,143,588 of CM048751.1, forward strand.
CATTTTTAACTGTTACCAAGGACGTCAATGAACTGTTTTTTACAACAAAGAAATTTTAATATCGATGTGAATGTTATCTCATCTCTTTGTTCGAGTACTATTTAAACAATTGTACAATCTGTAATTGCACAATGTGTCTTGTCTTGTTCCTGTACGTGTCATGTCGTGATTTGAATGGACGATTTTATTATAATTTTGCGACAGTCGTTGTTAGATTGTTTTTTTCTCAACAAACATAGACGATTTGGTTCGGTGACAAATGCATTGGGGCATTAAAAATATTCAAATGTTTGTAATTCTTATGGTACCAAACTACGTTGGTCATCAGTCCCTAGACTTACAAACTACTTTAAGTTAAACTAACCTAATGACCACACACACATCCATCCCCGAGGAGGGATTGGAACCCCCCGACGCGGGAGGCCGCGCGATCCGTAACGTGCCGCTCCAGACCGCTCGGCTACAGGTGCGATTCCGAACCCGGCGGCAAGCGGCAGTCGTCGCTGCCCCGCGACAGGCGGCACCACTGGTCCCCATTGTCTGCAATGCGAGCGATGCGGAACGCGGCGGCGGCGCCACCTGTCTTCCTACCGTATACCTGCTCCGGCGACCGGCGGCCATCCGGTCTCGAACCAGTGGTGTCGCTGTCGCCGAACCGACCCCCCGCCGAAGACCGGTTTTATGACAACACCCCAGGGAAATGAGTTCTTCAGACTCTGACGAACCGCGGCGGAGTGGCCGAGCGCATTGAGGCGCTATCCTACGATACGCGAGGCTGTTCCCCGACGGGGGTTCGAATCCCCCCTCGGGCATGGCTGTTTGAGCCGTCTTTATTATAAGCTAGTTCAGAAGTAGTTTGTAAGTTTAGAGACTGATGTCCTCGTAGTTAAGTCTCATAAGATCTACAAACATTTGAACGTTTGAACTCTGACTAAAAGAAGTCCGTAAACACAGTAGCAACGTATCCTGTAATATTTGACGCAGGAAATAACGAGTACTGAAATGTTTTAGTAAAAGATATCTGGAAAGCTACAGCACAGTAGTTAAACAGGACTAACAAGTGCGCGAAACTTGTTATTTATCAACGAATGGATTCATATGTGTGTTGTTTGTAGCTATGTATTTTCACTGTAGTGTTTTTAAAGAAAACGCCTTTTACTACTTGAAGTAGCAAAAACACTACAGTGAAAGTGCATAGTATTCAGCTGCTGCTCAAATGGCCACCACAAGCAACGTTGTTTATAACCAATGAAGCACTTGGGGATAGGTTCTCAAGAAACTGTAAATTCAGATTTTGTTCGTTTTAATTTATTGAGAGATAATTGCATTGAATGTAACTAAAAGCAGAAGACATCCGTGCCTTGTTTCTTCTACAGATCGGATTGAAACTTGCATTTGTTGTTTGTAACAGGGAAGAAGAGTTGTCAAGTTCCGCGAATAAATGTATAATAGGCCTGGAACTGTGCTTAATCAGTCGGGAATTTTTGTTGTAAATTCTGATAAACTATTTAATTATTACTACGGATGTATGCCTGTAAGCCGCGGCGGAGCGGCCGAGCGCATTGAGGCGCTACGCTACCATGCGCGAGACCGTTCCCCATCGGGGGTTCGAATCCCCCCTCGGGCATGGATGATTGTGCCGTCTTTAGTATAAGCTGATTCACGATCGATTTGTTAAGTTTAGGAAGTGCTGACCACCTGGTTAAGTCCCATAAGCTCTACAAACATTTGAACATTTTATGCCTGTAAATTTTTGACGTGGCATATCAATGAAGAATCAGAGGAAGCTACACTCATTAATATCTTGTAACACGTTTTGCTTCATTTTTGTAGCAACTTAGTGCACTTTCCTCAATAATTAACTATTAAAGTTAAAACTAAACACAAACGGTGGTTTATGTTCAAAAGAATTAAGAAATTGTTAACTGTCGGTAATTACATAAATGGTGTTCTTAAAAATGATAATGCACAGTAATAAAGCCTTTTGTGTAAAATACGGTCAGAACAGGTTTATTTACTTCATGTTACACGAGTGGTGACAATCGATTAATCTTATGTACCAAGACAGAAAAGAAAACGGAATAAAACTATGGTACAATATTAAAAGTGTGAAAGGAAAGGGATAAAAAGAGCCAAAAGTTACTAAAGGCCTTTATGCGACGTAAATATGATGATATTGAAATTTTCTGGACATATCAGTGCAGTTTCGGAGTTCCTTTCCAATAGATAAAGGAGAATCGAAATAAAGATAAAAGGCGCATTGATTCTGATTACAAAATGATGGTCCACAGTGCAACACAAATCAGCAATCAAGAGATAATATCACACCTTCAACATCCATATCGCTGGTACAGTATTCCGTACCAGTTTTTGAGCAAATTGTAAATAATGCACGAGTTTTTGCGTACTTCTCAGTGTAAAATGTAATTTTTCTTCTTCAGTTACTGCATTTCTTAGACACTGTGGTTTTATGTCATCCAAAATAGAACTGAGTATGAAGTTGGTCTTTTATTTAAACCACAATAGCTCCTGATTAAATTCGTCACTACCAGCGTTCGTGTTTTCTTAGTACGGAGCAAAGCAACGTCATCGTCTTCCCCCTCCAACGCCAGCGCAACAACAGCCGCGGCAGTCGGCAGACACCCCGCCTCGCCTCTCACCGGCGACCGCGCTGCTCGCCTGCCGCTGTGTTCCGCAGCGGGTCGACAGCAGGCAGAGGCGGCGCCGTCGTTGTCGGCTGTCGCGGCGGGTCGCTGTCGCCGTGTTCGGACTCGCACCTTACTCCAGCGCGGATGCGGCATTAAGCCAAGAATAGAGACGCCGAGGAGAGCTAGCTACGAGGGGTAGTTTTTGCGGAAGGCAAAGCAAAGTTTGAAGAGCTATGACGTGCTCCCCAAGCTCTTGTGAAGAGGGCAAAGAGAATGTACCCAAGTGGAACGATAGAGGAGGCTCAATAATATTACTTCGGTAATGAGGCACAAAAGATGTACCGTAAAGTTAACTTGTTTAAGACGGGATATCAGAGATGTAAAAATTTTGTAGAAGACAGTAGTGGGACCATACTTATCAATGATTTTAACGTTGCTGACAGATGGAAACAATACTTCAGGGAACAATTCAACTAAGGTCAAACTAAAGAGTTGTCCGAATTTAGATTTGTAATATCCGCCACCTATCATGGAGGAAATAAAGAAGCAGAGAATGAAATATAAGAAAAACAGGTAACAGAGAAGATGGAATGACTTCATAAGAAAATTTACCATCTGATCAAGAGGAGATGTCAAAAGAATCGAAAACAACGATTATCTCGTCGATGTACAAGAAAGATTACAAAATTACACGAGTTCCCCCTCTTGAATGTCTGCTACTAAGTCATGTACAATTATGTACTGGATAGATTCGAGCCTTGCACTTACGAAGTGAGTGATAAATGACTGGGTAGTTTCAGAAAGGGCCTTTCAACCGTGGATAATATCTATGTACGCTGACAGCTATCTGAGAAGATGTGACCTTCATGCGTACTTTATACATTTTAGAAGGAATATGATTGCATACATCGAGAAAATCTGAAGAGTTACCCTAGATACTCTTCATTCTAGCTCAGATGTGTCTAACTCAGTCCAACGGCAAAGTGAAGCTCTAGAACCGAGTCACGGAGAGCTTCTGTATAAACACAGGAATCAGACAACAAGATGGCCTGTCACCAATGTTGTTCATTCTGGTACTCGGAAAAATAATGAAGGCAGATTTCCGTAAGGACTTCGAGGGGATAGCGGTACAGAGTGAGAAAACTACACATCTCTATTTCGTCGACGACGTGTCCCTGTTTTCCAAATCCGAGGAAGAACTTATACGGATTAGTAGCAGCAGGATTAGTTTTCTTCTGGATGAAACAAAGTTCGAGTATTTGGTGCTCAACACGACTGATGCAAATTCAGTAGATGCTCTGAAAACCTCTGGTACTTGGAACCTGAAGCTACAAAAAGGTTCATAATTTTTAATATCTGGGGGTACTCTTCAAAAAGCATTTATGACGTGAGTAAGAAATTAAAGCTCAGTCCAACGCCACAAACCGATCGTACGTTAGTCTGAGTCAACGTTTTATATCACGCAGTCTCTCAAGGAATTTTAAACTCTAAATGTATGAATGACTGATGCAACCAATAGGACTATATCTCTGGAGTGACCGGATTAAGACATGAAAACCTTCTCGTTTTTAACGTCAATTATTAAGGTAGATCTATGGCTCAGTACAAGAGGAGATCATCGGAGAATGCAGGATCAGGCATAATAAAGAGCTGGATGAAAACAACAACAGACCATAAGACCATACGTTGCAGGCCTTGTAGGCGTACTGAGAACTAAGCGGCTTACACGAGCAGGACGTTGTTTAAATGGTGAAATACCTGTGGAAAGAGAACAATAGGATGGCCAAAGAAAATTGGAGACGTGGAATTCACGACGACGTACTACAGAGAATCATAGAGGCCGATTGGCAGCAGGAGGAACTCAACACAGCCGAAGAGTAGCCTTGTAGCTGCACGCGGTCCTCTGCGCCTGATTGCCTAAAGTAAGTAAATCAGTAGGTAGGGTAGAATTTTTATTCTACTAGAGGACCCGTGCGAATACTTCGCACCGTCAGTGAAATGACAAAAATGTTGGGAAAATATGGAAGTTGAATTTCCAAGCATAGATTTCTTCAGTTTCAATCAATGCAAGTATTTAAAAGCGCAAATGAAAGAGCTTGATCCGCTGTTATTAAGTCAAAAAGAACTGCGTGGCTTAATTAGAATCGAAGATATCGTAAACCAAACCTATTAAAATATTCAATTCAAGGAGAGAAGGTTACCGCGTTTGAATGCAAATAAAGGATGGAGAAATTTAACTTAATTCTGATACTTGATGACATGTCTGCTTTCATACCCCAGCACAGGTTATAGTTTGCAAAACTAATAAGAAATGTTACATGAAATAACTGGTTCATTAACTAAAAGGATTTTATTCAAGCCGCGGTGGAGTAGCCGAGCGGTCTAAACCGTCTCGCTGCGGAGGGCGCGGTCGCTCGCCGTGGAGGTTCGAGTCCTCCCTGGGGCATGGGTTTGTGTGTTTGTCCGTAGGATAGTTTACCTAGGTTTAAGTAGTTTGTAAGCTACGGACTGATGACCACACAGTTTGGTCCGATAGATATACAAACATTTGAACATTTTTTATTCTAACATTTGAAAATGATGTATGCAAAGTCATAGATTTTATTGAATAAGGTTTATTCAGTAAAATTGGCCAGATGAGTATTAAATGAATAAAATGTTACACAGTTGCACTTTTTCCGATGGTAAATTTGTAGCTCCTTTCCCCAACTAAGTAATCTTAACTTTATGAAACATAGGTACTCTGTATATTTCGAGAGCACTCAACATGAAACTGTCAACAGTTCAGAATAGTTGAAGTTTCCCGAACACCATTGCTACACTCGTAAAATCTTGTGTAAAAACGTAAACTTTTATCAGCTGCACTGGCGCGCACTTGTTCTAAATTCAAATCAAGTGTTTTTATAGCTTATGGGACTTAGCTACGGGTTCATCAGTCGCTGAACTTGCAAACTACTTCTTGTTGTTGTGGTCTTCAGTCCAGAGACTGGTTTGATGCAGCTCTCCACAATACCCTATCCTGAGCAAGCCTCTTCATCTCCACATAAGAACGGCAACCTACATCTGTCTGAATCTGCTTACTGTATCCATCTCTCGGCTTCCCCTGCGATTTTTTCCCCATACACTTCCCTCCAACGCTAAATTCACAATTCCTTGATGTCTAAGAATGTGTCCTACCAATCTATCCCTTCTTTTAGTCAAGGTATGCCAGAAATTCCTTTTCTCCCCAATTCTGTTCAGTACCTCCTCATTAGTTACGCGATCCACCCACCTAATCTTCAACATTCTTCTGCAGCACCATATTTCAAAAGCCTCAATCCTCTTCCTGTCCGCACTGCTTATCGTCTCACTCCCATACAAGGCAACACTCCATACAAATGCCTTCAGAAAGGACTTCCTGAGGTTTAAATCAATATTCGATGTTAACAAATTTCTCTTCTTCAAGAACGCTTTTCTACCCATTGCCATTCTGCATTTTATATTCTCTGTACTGCGACCATCATTTGTTATTTTACTGCCCAAGTAACAAAACTCATCTACCTCCTTTATTGCTTCATTTCCCAATCTAATTCCTTCAGCATCACCTGATTTTCTAAGACCACATTCCATTGCCCTAGTTTTGCTCTTGTTAATGTTCATCTTATATGCACCTTTCAGCACACTGTCCATTCCGTTCAATTGCTCTTCCAGGTCCTTTGCTGTATCTGACAGAATTACTATGTCGTCGGCAACACGCAATGTTTTTAATTCTTCCCCCTGAACTTTAATTCCTTCACCAAATTTCTCCTTGCTTTCCTTTATAGCTTGCTCAATGTACAAATTGAACAACATTGGAGAAAGGCTACAACCCTGTCTTACTCCCTTTCCAACCACTGCATCCCTTTCATGCCCTTCAACTCTGATAACCGCTGTCTGGTTTTTGTACAAGTTGTAAATAACCTTACGCTCCCTATATTTTACTCCTGCTTGCTTCAGAACTTGAAAGAGTTTATTCCTATTAACATTGTCAAAAGCCTTCTCCAAATCTACAAAAGCTAGAAATGTAGGTTTGCCTTTTCTTAATCTATCTTCTAGGATAAGCCGTAAAGTGAGTATTGCCTCCCGTGTCCCTACATTTCTCCTGAACCCAAACTGATCTTCCCCGAGGTCGGCTTCTACCAGCTTTTCCATCCTTCTGTATATAATTCGCGTTAATATTTTGCAACCATGACTTATTAAACTGATGGTTCTGTAGTTTTCACACCTGTCTGCACCTGCTTTCTTAGGGATGGGGATTATAACATTTTTCTTAAAGTCTGAAGGTATTTCACCTGTCTCATATATCTGACACACCAGGTGAAACAATTTTGTCATGGCTGCTTCTCCCAGAGACTTCAGTAGTTCTGAGGGAATATCAACTACTCCAGGGGCCTTATTTCGACTCAGGTATTTCAGGGCTCTGTCAAATTCTTCTCTCAGTACAGTATCTCCTATTTCATCTTCATCTACATCCTCTTCCCTTCCTACAATATTGTCTCGAAGTTCGTTTCCTTTGTAGAGCCCCTGTATATACTCTTTCCACCTTTCAGCTTTCCCTTCTTTGCTGAGAACTGGTTTTCCATCAGTGTCCTTGATATTCATAGAGCTGTTTTTCTTATCTCCAAATGTTTCTTTTATTTTCCTGTAGGCTGTATCTATTTTTCCCGTATTTATACATTCTTCTACATCCTTACATTTGCCTTCTAGCCACTCCTGCTTAGCCATTTTGCACTTCCTGTCAATCTCATTTCTTAGTCGTCTGTACTCCATTTTGCCTGTTTCATTTACTGCATTTTTATATTTTCTCCTGTCATCGATTAAATTTAGTATCTCCTGTGATATCCAAGGATTTTTTGTAGGTCTTGCCTTCCTACCTATTTTGTCCTCTGCTACCTTGACTATTTCATCTCTCAATTTTACCCATTCCTCCTCTACTGTTTTATTTTCCCCCGTTTCTGTCAATTGTTGCCTAAAGCCCCCTCTGAAATTCTTAAGAACCTCAGGTTCCTTCAATTTATCCAGGTCCCATCTCCTTATTTTCCTACCTTTTTGTAGTTTCTTTAGTTTCAGCCTACAGTTCATAACCAACAAGTTATGGTCAGAGTCTATATCTGCCCCTGGGTATGTCTTACATTGTAGAACCTGGTTCCGAAATCTATGTCTTACCATTATAAAATCTATCTGGTATCTTCCAGTGTCTCTTGGTCTCTTCCACGTATACAACCTTCTTTTGTGATTCTTAAACCAGGTGTTTGTTATAACTAAATTATGTTCTGTGCAAAATTCTACCAGGCGGATTCCTCTTTCATTCCTTTTGCCCAGACCATATTCACCTACTATCCTCCCTTCCCTTCCTTGTCCTACTATCGAATTCCAGTCTCCCATAACAATTAAGTTTTCCTCTCCCTTAATTGTCTGAATAATTTCCTTTAGCTCCTCATATATTTCTTCGATTTCCTCATCATCGGCAGAGCTAGTTGGCATATAAACCTGTACTACTGTTGTCGGTGTTGGCTTCGTATCTATCTTGACAATGATAATGCGATCACTGTGCTGGTCATAGTAGTTTACCCGCATTCCTATTTTCTTATTCATTATCAATCCTACTCCTGTGATACCCCCAATTGATTTTGTATTTATAATCCTGTACTCACCTTACCAGAAATCCTGTTCATCCTGCCACCGAACTTCACTAATCCCCACTATATCTAACTTCAACCTATGCATTTCCCTTTTTAAATTTTCTAATTTTCCTACTCGATTAAGGGATCTAACATTCCACGCTCCGACCCGTAGAATGCCAGTATTGTCTTTCCTGATGATCACATCCTCCTGAGTAGTCCCCGCCCGGAGATCCGAATGGGGGACTATTTTACCTCCGGAATATTTTACCCGAGAGGATGCCATCATCATATGTTCATACAGTAGAGCTGCATGTCCTCGGGAAAAGTAACGGCTGTAGTTTCCCCTTGCTTTCAGCCGTTCGCAGTAGCTGTGTGGCAAAGCCACATTAGCTGATGTTACAAGGCCAGCTCAGTCAATCATCCAGACTGTTGCCCCTGTAACTACTGAAAAGGCTGCTGCCCCTCTTCAGGAACCACACGCTTGTCTGGCCTCTCCACAGATACCCCTCCGCTGTGGTTGCACCTACGGTACGGCTATCTGTATCGTTGAGGCACGCAAGCCACCCCACCTCGGCAATGTCTGTGGTTCATGGGAGTGGGCAAACTAGCTAGTGCAAACTACTTATGAACTAGCTAACGCTAAAGACGGCACAAATATCCATGCCCGAGGGGGGATTCGAACCCCCGACCGTAGTGACGTTGCGGACCGTGACTGGAGCGCCTCAGTCCCACACTTGTTCTCGCCAGATTTAGAGTTCCGAAAAGCGACCGTTCGCTGCGCAAATCTTAACACAGCCCGATGGAATCAGTCCTATCATCCAGGAGGGTGCTTCTTCTGCCAAGACTAGCCACGGAGTTCTCTTCCGCGCATCCCTTCGATCAGCTCCCTCTCACGCTCAGACTACCCACCACTTCTGTTCTTTGGCCGCTTCTTCATTGGTCGATAGCCATCTCTTCCAAAACGATTAAAAGTGGGCCACTGTACGAAATAAAAGCTTAATTCTGGTAGGAGGTACCCACATAAGAGTTTACTGTTATAAAAAAGCTTAATTTTAGCTGTAAAATTAGCAAAATGTCCGTGTGAACTACCGGCAGGAACCTTGTTCCCTGGCCCAAATTGAGAACTGACTTGGTTCAAATTACTCTAATAACAGGAAGTTAACGATACAGTGGGCAATATACGTACAAGCTCACACGAAACTACACACAAGCATTAATAAAGAAGCCACTACAATTAAACTTATTTCATAAAGGTGGCTAAGAAAACACATTTATGGCGGAACGGTATACATCTTAACATAAGATATTTTTCTAAGTAAAAACTGACCCTCTCAAACAACTTCCTTACTAATATAACATTATTTAAATACACAACAAGACTGTTAATTCGTATTACATAAAGACTTTTTTTAAAAAAGTACAGCCCTCCGTCACAAGTTACAATTGAATGTAACACTGGTTTCAGTGTCACAAAGGACACCTTCTTCAGACAACAGCAGGTAAAAGGCTAAAAATTACATATCAAAGCAATTTAAAAACACAATAACACATCTGCCGTAGGTATATAATCATACTATAAAAGATCAACAGCAGCAAACAGTCACTGCCGCGGTGAAGTAGCCGAGCGGTCACCGGGCGCCGTGACTCAGCGCGCCCGGACAGGGGGCTAAACGCCCTCTGTAAAGAAAAAATAAGCAACGAACAACCAAGAAGAAACCGATTAAACGACCGCAAAACATAGATCTAACTGAAAAAAATAAAAAATAAAAGCGGTCTAAGTCGCCTCACTGCGGAACCCGCGATTGCTCGACGTCGGAGGTTCGAGTCCTCCCTGGGGAATGGGTGTGTGTGTGTGTGTGTTGTCCTTAGGTTAGTTTACGTTAAGTAATTTGTAAGCTCTGCACTGATGACCAACGTTTTGAACATTTTTTTAACAGTCACTGAAGAAACTTTTACCAAGCAGCTGCAACAACTGTTCATTAAGAAGAATTCCGCCATTTGAGGACAAATGTTTAAAAATTTCTAATAAATAAAATATCGAGCTTACGTCCCTTCTTCTCTATGTGCAAAAGTGTTAGGTTTTCAATACTGTCGGGAAAATGCCCTCAGATTAATAAATGGTCTGCAAAAGAAGAATTATGAGGACAGGAGACATTTTTCCTCAGGAAGTGCCTCATTACAATGAACTGAAAATGATCGACCTACCTGATTGTGCAGTGTAATAGACACGACATGTAGCACAGGAAAGCTTATGAACAGCAGAATTTAGCAAAAGGTCGGTAACTGGCTACAAATTTTGGATTACATTTTTTTTCAAATTATTATTTGTGTAAAAAGCGATATTGCATTTGTATTTGTTCCGAAGCAATTTTTGAATCCGATATGACACAGGACCTAGAAACGGAACTAAAAGAACAATTTTTTTTTAGCTTTTTCCAGTGTACGCGTGAAAGAACCCAGAGTAGTGCCTGTTTTGCTAATCTTTTTCCCCTCAATTGTTAGATGCAATTCTTAAAAAAGATTAGTGAAAATATACGATAGGTAGCTGCTTGCATTTTCAGTGTTACTCTGGAGATTATGAATATCAGTTTATATTTCAATTATGCATTTATATCAGTCATAAATAAATATATAATCTTAATTTTAGTCGACTTTCGATAGTTAATGTACCCACTCCGGTCTTTTTTTACTAGTAGTAATAATAATAATAATATGGTGTTCTATTCCGCAGGACCTAATTGAGGAGTAAGACTCCATGCTCATGGAACGAGTCAATACATGAAGCTTAACACAAGAATGGTAACATAAAAATTTTAAGTTAGTCCTATGCACACGACAATCTTAAGACTAAGTGAAAAGAAGCAATAAAGAAAAAAATGGAATTAGCTTAATTGTTTCACTTTTCTAGGAGTACCTAGCCAGAATAAAAGGAGCGAACTATGTGGTAACTCTTCAATTTAGATTTGAAAGCGCGTGGGTTAATACTAAGTATCTGGAGTTCTTGTGGCAGCTTATTGAAATTCGATGCTTCAGAATACTGCACACCTTTCAGCACAAGTGTCAAGGTGGTGTGATGCAAATGTAGATTCGAATTCTGTCTAGTATTCACCGAGTGAAAGCTCCTAACTCGTGGGAATAAGCTGATATTATTAACAACAAACGACATTAAAGAACATACGCATTGTGACGCCAGTGTCAGAATTCCCAGACTGCTGAAAAGGGATCTACATGACGTTCGTGAACTTATACCACATATTGTTCGAACCTCTCGTTTCTGAGCAAAAAATATCCTCTTGGTATCAATCGAGTTACCCCAAAAAATAACACCGTACGTTATAAGTGAGTGAAAGTAAGGGTAGTAGACCACTTTCCTTGTTGAAAAATCACTTATTTCAGATATTGCTCTAATGGTAAATGAAGCAGAATTTAATTTTGGAACAAGATCCTGAACATGGGCTTTCCACGACAGCTTACTGTCTATCTGAAAAGCTAGAAATTTGAACTGTTCAGTCTCACTTATCATATGCCCATTATGTGTAAACAAAGTGTAAGTTTTCGTCGAATTATATGTTAAAAATTGTAAAAACTGAGTTTTACTGTGATTTAACATCAATTTGTTTTCTACAAGCTATAAACTTAACTCTTGGACTGCATTATTTGATACTGAGTCAATATTATAACAACATTATTCACTACCAAGCTGGTATCATCAGCAACGACGGCACAGAAATGAGGATGTATGTGTGTGCGTGACAGTTTCACTGCAGTCGTCCGTACCTTTCTGATGTCTATCAGTCACATTCGAAATAATAATTAGTTTGCCTTATTTAATATTCCGCCCATTCACTTTTTATGATCAGTTTATACCATACGCAATCCTCTTTTTACGTTTAATTTAAATTGCAGAACACATAGTTTGTTGTGTCATCGGATTACAAGAGTGCTTATTCACAGCCATAAATATGTCTCAGATACCGATCTTATTGGCAAGATGTCAGCCAGCCTTTTTCAAGAACCTTTTAGTATTTTTGTAGTAGCAGAATTATGTAGTACCATTAGGAAGTCTAAATATGTGGGCGACTCCACAGGTGTGAAATACACCAATATACATCTGGCATCCGCTGTTAGGACACAATGATTATGTACAATTATATACTTTTGAGGAAGTTACAGCGTTCATTTAATGAAATAAATCGCAATTTCCGATCAGTTATGGCTTCTCTGTACTAAGTTTAGATGGAATACCGAAGTGCGGCGAATGAAAATTTGTTCCCGGCCGGGATTGGAACCCTGGATCTCCTGCTTACTATGCAGACGCGTTGACCACTCCGCCACCGAGGACACAGTGACCAGCCCGACTGCAGAGGACTCTTCCCTGTACGTCTCCCACCACACCCAAATCTCCATTCGCCACGCTGTCTCTTTCCTGCTATTTAAATAGGCTGTGGTAATAGGTCTGTTCTCTCTGCCAGAACAAATTACCTGTGGTAATAGGAATGAGACAGCGTAGCGAATGGAGATTTGGGTGTGGCGGGAAACGTGCAGAGAAGAGTCTCTGCAATGGGGCTGGTCACTGTGTCGTCGGTGGTAGAGTGGTCTACGCGTCTGCCTAGTCAGCAGGAGATCCCGGGTTTCAATCCCGGTTGGGCACAAATTTTCATTCGCTGCACTTTGGTATTCCATCTAAACATAGAACAGAGAAGCCATAACTGATCGCAAATTGCGATTTACTTCACAACACTTATGTTGTCATTGGGAACTCGAAGAAACGCCATAACTTAAACGGAAAAAGAACTCCGTCACCATTGTCTTCCATTTCTTGTAATTGTATCACTGCATATTTTTTGGCGGATTGGTTTGTTTGGTTGGGATAGGCGGACTAAACGGCTAAGGTTATCAGTCCCCCGCTGGGGAGGGGAAGGAGTGAGGAATAGGAAAGGAGGGGAGGGGGAAAAATGCTGTCCGGGAAGTAAAGAAGGAAGACTCGGGGCCTCGTGCTCGCCACGCACCTACTCACTAAAGAACCGTGAGCCCACTGGGGAGGGGGGGGGGAGATATTCTTTCGTTTGAACATTCATCAGTAAACACACCGAGAAAAGAATTAAACATTTGTAGCTTGAAATAATTAGTACAAAATAAAGTGCATATTGCGAAGACAGAAATAAGGCAACTCGTTTATGAACCTGGCAGTTGTTTCAGTGCCAGGTATGGAAGCGCCGGAAAAACTGGCAGTACCGCAGCACACCTGAATTGGTAGAGAAGCCTATCCCAGCATGAACGAACCTCTTATGACAAGAAAGTAAACGGAATATTTATGGACTATTTTCACAGATGCCGCTTACAGTTTGAGCATCCTCATATCAATCCGCCTGCTCCTGCACTGGTCAACACCATCTATATAAGGTCAGCGAGACAGACTCCGAGGCAGTTACATCGAGCTACGACACCGCAAGCAGTCCGGAAGAAGAAGAGTCAGATCATCACAGAAGACGTCAGGACCCTATACCTGCGGTATCTCAGCAAGAAGGGTTGTGTAAATCTGCCTATTCGTAACTGTAGAAGTTGTACATTGTGGATGTAGGATTAAACTTGTGTCGAAATGTCCACTAAGTACTTAAAAGTAGCTATGAGGACGGGATCCGAATAACACAGCCACCATCACCGACAGTACCACAAGTATTGGAAGAACATTTTAGCAGTTTGTTCAACTGTAACAACAGTTTATTGTGGAACATCAGAAGCTTTGTCTACCACCCACGCCGCCTCCTTTTCCGGCTTTGAAGGAGACTTATGAAAAGATGATTTGTCAACGTTTCTGAATCCAGCAGGTCAGTCAAGGAAATAACCAACGATCGTATTTCCTTTCTTGGAACTATTCCCATATTTGTGACCTCCTCTCTACAGTCCCTCGACCGCTCCCAACTACCCTGTCCTTTCCCTGGATCCGTGAGACACTCAACGCCTATTATCGTCGGCGATTCCACGTTATGGCGGCACGAGTAGAATTGTACCAGTGCTGCAAAAAACTGGATCAGTCGTATCGTCAGTTGGCAGCAAAAACTGCATCTTCGTCAACCGAGCATTGAAAGAAGCCGACGATATGGTCTGTCAACGCCTGATTCAGGAGGCTCCAGATGCCACGTTCAGCCATGACGCGCGGAAGATGGAACATCCCTCTCTCAAACAGATAATAGAACTGAAGTTAGAATTATCCACAGATGCTGACTGATGACTGGAGTCGTGGGTGGATGCAGCGGCTCCCTTTGTAACAGCGGCCATCTAGCAAACAGACGTTAATAGCCGTCCTAGCCACATACCCTCGCCCCAGCCGCTGGAAACCACGCCCTGCACAGCAGACCACGGATGCAACGACGGATCGCTATTCACGATGGTCCCACCAACCGCCCTTGCAACCTCCATCTTGGCGTCGCAATCTACCCCTCCATCTGCTGTCTTGCCTGGGGTGTTACGTTCGTCATGATCGCGAAAATTGCCCGGACTGGTGGGCAACAACTGCGGGCGCGACTGACATTTAGCATCCATCAGCAACCACAGAGCAACCACAGAATGATGCCCCTTATCCAGCCCCTGTGAACATCAACCAAATCACCACTGCAACGGCATCCAAACTATGTTTCAACATATCCATAAATGGTACACAGGAACAGATGCAAATCAATACCAGAGCAGCCGTTTCCCTTCTCAACCACGCCTCCTACACAACCATCGGTGTTCCTCTACTTCAGCAGACTCTCACCAGATTGCTCTGACTCCTCGGTAATTCCACGCTCGAAGTCACCTATAAATCGGCCATCCAGCAGATTTCCTTGCTGGCAGTCAACAGCCGACATACGGCAGATCATTTTGGAGTAGACATATTGCATACATTTGCATTATCATCGAACACCACGTGAATTTGGTTTCGGCACGTCCCGTTTCCTGAAGTGGACGCTCTCTGCAATGAATTAAAAGATCTGTTCACACCTGACATTGGATGTGTCATGGACTTAAACCGTCGCCTCAATCTGAATATTACACGGCACGGCAAGTTCCAGTGGCCCTTCAACAACCGCTGCAAGAGAAACTAGAACGTTCTCTAGCCCCTCCATTTCAGTCCTTGGGCGAAGCCTCTTTACCTGGTGGCAGTCATATCCACTTACGTATGTGGCGACTTCATACTTTGAATTGTCAAATATAGATCACAATTTTACCTTACCACACCCTGACATCCTTTATCGACAACTGACCAGTGGTCAGTTTTCTTTCTAAGATTGATTTGACTGAGGCCTACTTGCAAATTCCTCTGACTCTCAGCGGTACACCGTCATTAAAACTCTCGCAGGTCTATTCATATTCACCAGATTAAAGTTTGTGCTAACTAGCGCTCCTCCCATTTTCCAATATTACTTCTAACAAGTACTGCACGACATCCCTGGATGTATTAATTATGTAGACAACATTGTCGCCACTGGATACACACACTGAGCATATTCGCGGGCTTCGCCTTCTGTATATCAGCCTACACCACACGGGCTTAAAATAAAACAAAATGAATGTTATTTTCTTCAATGCTCTGTCTTTCCTAGGCCACATGATTTCCCACCGAGGCATGGCTCCATCATTTTCCTACATGGAAGCCATTTCCCACCTACCCAACCCCAAAGATTTACTTCAACTCCAGTTCCTCTTGGGAAAGGTTTCCTACTACCGCAAATTTCTCCTGTCAGGGGCAAAAATAGCAGAAAATTTGTATAATTTGTATCACTAAAATTTTCCTTTTATTGGATCCTTCCTTATGTTTGGCATTTGTAACCATAGAACAACAATTAAAATCCGCTTCCATCCACATCACCACTTAGGAACCACTTCTCTGTTAGGGCTGATGCCTGAGCAGACGCCATCTAAGTCATCTCAACAGATCAGGTTCTTCTACTCTATCCATCACCAGCTGCCTGTCGCAGATGGTGTCCTCCTCAGTGTGATCCCCAATGTGCTACTGTCAGTCACGGTACCAATAGACAAAATGGTGCCCTCCTGAGGGTGGACCCATCATGCTACTGTGGATCGTGGTATGGACACAAACGACACCATCGTGACCTCCTGTGGGTGAACCCCACATGCTACTGTCAGTCGTGGTACCGAAGACAATGTACACTATGGTGTCCTCCTGAGGGTGAAATGCGACGTGCTACTGTGAGGCTCACTACCGAACAAACTGCACACAATGGTGTACTCCTGAGGGTCAACCAGTACATGCTACTGTGAGTTCTGGTACCGAAGCCGCTCTACACGATGGTGTCCTAATGAGGGTGAACCCCAACATGCTACTATGAGTCGTGGCATCAAAACGCTGCACATGATGGTATCCTCCTGAGGGTTAACTCCAACATGCTACAGTCAGTCATAGGATAAAGACACTTCACAACACGGTGACCTCCCGAAAGTGAACCCCTTCATACAACTGTAAGTCATGGTACCGAAGACACTGTACACAATAGTGTCCTCCTGAGGGTGGACCCAAACATGCTACTGTGTGTTGTGGACCGAAGACACTGCACAGGATGGTGTACTCCTGAGGGTCAATTAGTACATTGTTATATGAGTTATGGTACCAAAGATGCTGCACACGATGGTTTCCTCCTGAGGGTGAACCCCGACATGCTGCTGTGAGTTGTGTTACCGAATACACTGCTCACGAAAGTGTCCTCTGAGGGTGAACCCTAACATGATACTGTGAGAACTACTACTACTACTATAATAATAATAATTATTATTATTATATTATTACTTCAGCAATGAATTGTCTTGTCTTTTGTGTTGTGGTGAAGATTATGCTATCATTATTGATCTGACAGTGCTAAGAGTCAATGTAATAGCTCCAGAAGTAATAATATCCGTTGATGCAAATTTGTGTTGTGCGTGAAAAACATGACATAAAAATAATTTCTCGATCATAAACATTAAAAACCCTCTTTACTTCTAGTCCATTGCAGTATTACAGAAAATACTGGATTTAATTTTTCCAAAGCTGAATTCATAATGTGATACTAAAAGCGTAAATAGTTGTTTAGCTTCAGACGTCACTATAGTCTCTAGAAAGAAGTGTAATAAATTTTACAACAAATTTATCATGCCCACTAAATCTGACTTTTTTCAACCAATCAGGGGATGTTATTTATCGTTTCCATTCGTCGTTAAATTCTAGTTACACATCTTCACCTGAACTCCTAGTTTGGTTCTTATATTGATTAAAATCTTTAAGTTGGAAAAACGGAATGAATGACTAAGTAAGTATAGTGCAAGTTTTTGCAATTATTTCCTAACTTCTTCTACATTTCATCCACCAAAAGAATAAGTATACTCGCGGTTTTATTACTCTTTCCGAAGCGATTCTGTGTAATTTAATGTTAACATGTTCTAATGTTTGTAATTCTATGGTAGCAAACTATTGTGGTCATCAGTCCCTAGACTTACAAACTACAGAAACTAAAACTAATCTAAGAACAATACCCCCACCCATTCCCGAGGGAGGACTCGAACCTCTGGCGGAACAGGCGTCCAGCCCGTAGCAAGGGGCCTTACACCAAGCGGGAATTCCGTGCGCCCAATTTTTGTCTTTGTCTTATTTGTTGTTGAAAATTTCCTGATCGAAATGGCATAAAAATTTTGTTGAACAGCTGATACTGCAATCGTCGCAGCATAACCGTCAACAGTCAGTCATGTTTTAAGTCGCTCACCTTTTTATGTCATCCCTACGACAGATCGGCCGACTGATGCAAGTCTTTATAGTTGATGCCACTTCGGTGACTTGCGTGTCTACGATGATGAAAATGATGATGAGGAAACACACACGACACCCAATCCCCTGCAGGGAATTGAATCCGGGTCGCGTGAGTGGTAATAATCACTGCTGTCGACTAGGCTACCGAGGAGGAAGCTTATAAAAATGCACCAGAGACGATTACAAAGTAAATGAAACCTCTATAATCATTGAGAGCACATCCCTCCCACTCGACCAGGTAGCTGGAGCCCTCGGTCTAGAGCACCCTCAACACCTCCCTCCCCTCTCCAATGGTCTATCTCTGGCAATATGAAAAATTCCGTTCGGCCATCTATTAGTATCCTCCAACAGACCAGACCTGGAACAGAGGACCTGCTGTTTCCCAAACTGAACCGGCACCTTGCTGGCGAACCTTTCGCAGATTATGAAGATCTGCAGGATGATGTCGTGATCTGGTTGAACGGTCAGGCGGACACACGGTATGGAGAGAGTATACACAAACAAAGTATACACACATACAAAGTACGACGATTGTCTTACAGGGCGACACCAAATATGGTACCAACGGAATTTGATGGGTCGTATGTATGTTGTGAGGGGATTCCTCCAGACCATCAAGCTAAAAGGATTTGTTCCAATGGGCCTTGATTTCTAAGAAAATCTAAATAAAATTCGCAGCAAATTACCACGCCTAACGTTTTTACTTATACATGGCGGTCACAGCTCAGCTAGACAGCGTGGTGTAATAGGCAAGATGCGAGGCTGCCATGGAGGCGACCTGGGCTTAAGTCCAACATGGGTCAATTATTTTTTTACACCTGTCCGATGATTGTGCATAATTATGTATTTTTATAACCATTCTTATGTAAACGTTTGCAGTAAATGATCAGGATAAAAACATGTAACATTCGCTCAATATGTTATGTATTGCGCGACAATTATTTTATTCACTTTGTTTTCTCGAAGCACACAATTAAGGTGATTGAAGCATATTTCGAAATCAGTAAACACTCTTTTGTTAATACCTCTAATATTTGGGCCACATTTAATACCTATGTTTACAGTTCCTGATCGTGCTGTTTTTATCTCCTCCTATGACGTGTGTACCCACGTGACGCGTCTCAGTGAACTATTTTGTTACTGCCAGTCGGTTAGTCATTCGTAGAGTGTCGTTCATGCGTGCGGCCAAGTAGTGCAACGTGGAAAACAAATGCGCTATGATGCATATAATTATAAACAATAAATGAAGAGAAATGAAGAAAAGTGACGTGTATACCCACGTGACGCGTCTCAGTGAACTATTTTGCTACTGCCAGTTGGTTAGTCATTCGTAGAGTGTCGTTCATGCGTGCGGCCAAGTAGTGCAGCGTGGAAAACAAATGCGCTATGATGCATATAATTATAAACAATAAAAGAAGAGAAATGAAGAAAAGTGAAAAGTAAATGACCAGAAGGGGAAATTTTTTTTATTTTCTTTATTTTCTTCGTTATTTTTTAATTGTTTGACTTTTCATTACTTTTGTTTTTCTTTCTTTTTGTATTTTTCTTTGCTTAATTAATTTTTTTTTGATAAATAAAAAGTAGCAATTACAATTTTTAAATATTGTTTTGCCGCTTATTATCGAACCCGAGTCTCCTGCATGGGAGCGTAGCACCTTGCCGATTGCACCAAGCTGTCTCGCTGAGCGGTAACCGCCATGTATAAGTAGACACGTTACGCGTGGTAATTTGCTGCGAAGTTGATCTCGATTTCCTTAGAAATCAAGGCCCATTGGAACAAATCCTTGTAAGTTGATGGTCTGGAGGAATTCCCTCACAACGTATCTGCGATCCATCAAAATCCGTTGAAAAAGCAGACAATGCATCTGCCGATACGCATGTATTTAGTTTCTGTATTATTGGTGAAGAATACACTGATATGGCTAAGGTTTCTTCACTTTCCGGAAGCCACTCACAGGTAACTGCAGGCGTTATCTCAGCCTCAAGTTAAAAACCGTGTGACGGATCTTTGACAGCAGGTGCGCTTCTAGCTCTGAGGGTTTTCCCAGATGTGAGCAATTGGTCGCGGGCCCTGCGTTTCTACAAATGCCAGGGTCACGGAGCGGCGAACCACCGCCGTGGGAATATCCGCGAGAGTCGCACGTAGACCTGCGAGCGGCGACAAAAAGCAGCGCCACATAATCTTGTATGAGTACTGTGGCCGGGGCGCGTGTGAAACCTCTGCTGCCGCATTAAGAAAGCTCGTCGCATTTGATGCTACACGTCCAGGGAGGGTGTTTCTGTAAAGAGTGTGCAAAAATTTAACAGGGCATAGAGAATGCTCCACTGAACAATCTGAGATAGGGAACATGGGGTCTGACAATTCGGCTCAAGGAGATGTGGCACTAAATTTGTCTACCTCTTTATTTATTTTATTTATGTAATCATTTTCCGCAGGACCAAACTGAGGAGCAGATCTCGCAGATCTCCATGGTCATGTAACGAGTCAGAACATGAGATTGTAACAGAAGAGTAGGAATAGACGAAGTGAGACGAATTGCAATCCCACGCACAGGCCCAGTCTACGTGAAGAGTATGAAATATAGGTATGCAACATTACTTTGACTAAAAAAAGGGATCGATTAGTAGGACACATTCTTAGACATCAAGGAATTGTGAAATTAGCATTGGATGGGAGTGTGTAGGGTAAAAATCGCAGATGGAACCAAGAGATGAATATAGTAAGCAAATTCAAATGGATGTGGGTTACCATTCGTATGAGGAGATGAAGAGGCTTGTTCAGGATGGATTGATGGATTGGGTTGGAGAGCTGCATCAAACCATATATATATATATATAAAGTGTCTAAGTCTAAACTTCAACCTCGGGTCTTTCGTGTTAGTTATTCATCCCGAAATCCAAATAATTATTTGTTTTAAATACTGCAGAGATGGACAAAATTAGTATGTGTGTAGTTAGTGGGTTCGCATTGCACTCCTGCGAATTCTGTACTTAGTTTTTGACCTTGCAGCAGCATTTTTGGCAGTAATTCTGAGGGCAGTTGTACATGTTTGCTTGTGCTCAGGAAGGCCATAAAATCTGTGTAAACCAGTTCCGCAGCAAGCTAGTGTCCTATTATCCAAACAATTGCAATCTTTAATGAAACAGATTATTTCCTATCGGAGGACAAATTGCTCATTCTATGAATAAAGTCACAGGGACAGAATTGGTTTTTAAGACATATTTGTTTTTTGTTCAAAGTCATGCTTAACTAATTGGATAAAGTGTTCAGTCAGATTAGCATGTTTGAGTTATAGTGCAGATTCATTTTACAGCTACCCATACACACACAACTACACACGACACAATTGTTTGAGAAGTCACTAAAGTACATCAAGACATTTTTATTGACAACCTGCGAGTATAATACTAAACAGTACTATTTTAATTACAACACCAATCATTACAGATTTATTTTAATAAATAACAGTCACTTCAATATTTTTATTATTAACAATTATGTTAATAATAAACTGTAAATTAGCCTAATTTCTTAATTTTTCCACGAATTCCTCTACAGAATAAAAAGAGTGAGCCAAGAGGAAAATTTTCAGTTTAGCCATAAATGTCCAAGAATTACTACAAAGCATTTTGAACTCTTGTGATACTGTTTCTTAAATAGATGCTCCAGAACACTGCACACTTTTCTGCACAAGGGTCAAGAAGGTGTGATCGAAATGCAGATTAGGTTTCTGTCCGGTATTAAGTGAAGGAAAGCTGCTAACTCTCGGAAATAACCAAATGTTATTAACAACAAACGACAGTAAAGTATTAAGATGCCAACGTCAGAAATCCCAGGCTACTAAGCAGTGGCGACAAGGTGTACGCGATCTTACCCCCATACATTATTCGAACTGCCCGTTTCTGCACTATAAATATCCTTTTTCAACCAGAAGAGTTACCCCAAGAAAGAATCAAAGTATTCTACTTTTCGTGTTGAAATTTTAATTATTTCAGAATCTATTTCAATGGTACACAACGCAGCAATTAAATTTTGAAAATATACTGAACATGGCCCTTTCTCGACAGCTTACTGTCTATGTGAAATTTGACCTGTACAGTCTCACTTATGTACGCTTTTTGTATAATTGAAATGTCATCTTTTCTTGAACCTTGTGTTAGAAACTGTAAAAACTTAATCTTAGTGTAATTTAGTATCAACTTACTTCTTTAACTGAAATATTTGATACTGCTACAGAAGTGCCTTAAACATCCCCAACTACAAAGCTAGTGGCATCAGCCAAGAGAAATATCTTAAAATTTTAAGTTATGCTAGATAGCTTGTCATATATATAAAGAAGAAACAACAGTGACCCCAGAACAGAACCCTGGGGCACCCTCTACTTAACTGTGTCCCATTGTGAGTGCACATTGCAGCCATTTCCAACATTGCAGAGAATTATGTTGTAACACATTAATGACTTTTTAAATAACTTGTGCGATGCTTGTCGCTGACGTCTGCCCTCTCTCTGCCAGCGTATCGATAAACATATAGCATTTGTCACGTTCAACTTTTTAGCAACACGCTGAAGGGAGAGAGCGGAACTGTTCGTCTCTTACTGTCTTTTCCTCGATATATTAGGACGTGTTCCAGGATTTTGCCTAATTATTGTAAGCGTGAGCTTAGTTTCTTTTTTATTAATTTCAATAAACCCCCACAGTTAATTTGAAATATCTTACTTACTTACAATCCCTTCTCCATTCTCACTAATTTTAAAGTTATTTATTGTAAGCAGGTCCAGTACTTCATAAAGTGATGCTCGGGTATTGTTGCGATTTGTTTCGCGATTATACTAGAACATTCTCTGCGCAACTTTTATTTATTTCGTGTCTATGAATGGTTTATTACATTTTAATGCCTGCAGAAAAATCTCCGCAATGTTTACGAAGTCCGATAATTTTACAATTTTTAACGACTATCATGATTAATTTTCAACACGGTCATAGAACAATAGTAAACGTAATGCACAATCCCAGCATCAATTTATCGAAGTAATATTCCAATCACCTCAGGTAGAATCACTACAGAATATGACCGAAATATTAGTACCAGCTCTCAGTAAGGTAAAATTTAGACTCCAGCGACTTCTTATGTAATGTTGCTTTCTGGTGTTGTATTTGCTACCGCAATCACGACCGCTACTATTTAATGGCGGAATCCAATAATTTTGTTTAAATTGTCCCTTCCTTGTCAAAACTGCTCAGTGATTTCATTTAAAAATATTTCATTTCCATTTGCGGTCCCCAACCTTAACTTTAATACGCAACTCCCATTTTCATACGAAAGCAGCATGACAATTATCGTCTGCTGCCTGTTATTAAAGTAAGAGACGAACCAATTGCGAGCTACTCCACTTATTCCATAATGTTCCAACTTCTGTGACAACATCCTATGATGAACACAATAAAATTCGTTTCTAAAATCTATGAATGCGCCTAGCGTTCGCAGCTTTTTATTTAATCCATCGATACGTCTTCAGATAGAACATAAAATTTTCGGTTGTTAAACCACTAATTTGGCAGCAAATTATTGGAAATAAAAAGATCAGTTATCCTTGAACAACTGTATTTTAAATAACTTTAGCAAAAACTGACGGCATAGAAATACATCTAAAGTTGTCTACATTATCCCTTTTCGCCTTTCTATAACGTGGTTTAGCTACTGAGTACTTCAATCTATCGGGAAAATAACCATTCAGAAAGGAAAAATTGCAAATATGGCTAAATACTGGGCTAAAAGAGGCGGAACAATAATTGAGTATTCTGTTAGATAGCCCATCATGTCCACAAAAGTCCTTAGTGATTTAATTATTTACTCAATCTCGCATTTCTGTTTACACCATAATTAGGAACTAGCATGCGTACAAGTTTTACACGTACTGTGCTGTTTATTTACATGTGCATTCCTTATTTCTTGCAAGGGAACGCGAAGGACGAGCCTGATTACTAGGAAATGATGATGCAGATCTGAATGACAACCTCTACTTGAAGTCCTATCTGAAGTGCTGCAGAACGTACCCTTGGCTGTTCGTGAGAGGATGTGGATACTACATGACGGTGCACGGCTACACTTCATTCTCGATGTCCCCAACCATGTTAGTGCTGACTTTCCTGGTCGCTGGATTGGAAGAGAAGCTAGTACTGCATGTCCCCAAGATATTTCCTATGGGGATATGTAAAGTCATTTGTTTAGGAGACCCAGTCCATATGGTAATGGAATTAGATGCAAAAATTGTAGTTTCTTGTGATATATTCGAAATACACCACGGATGTTTGTCAGGGAGTGTCAGCAGTTTGTTCGCCGATGTCATGCTTAGTTTCAGTTTGATAGCCGTCTGTTTTAGTACATTTTATGAGATACAGAACAAATGGTGGTTCATTGTTTCAACGGTGTTATTTGTAGCTAACTGTGACTAATGTAAATAAACAAAGTACAGAGTAATTTATTTTTTATTTAGTCGGGTCAGACCAGCAAACACATAAAAAGATAAAACAAGAAATAACGGTAATAAATAATAATAGTTGACAATAATAATAAATAGTGGTAGTTATAAATATATGACAGCACATATAAAATTTTAGAAATTCATCTGAAATAAAACATAGTGTTGTGAGAAGGGAAAGGGAAAAAGAAAAAGGGGATAAAGAAATCACAGTGACAGAAACATGTAAAAAAAGTGTGGAATATCAACAGAGAGGCTTTGCCGACACGGGGAGAGGGAAAGTTTCAAGGCTAGAGGGTGCTGAACAAGGGTGGGCTGGAGAGAGAGGGCTATTGTGATAGTAGGTGGGCCACTATTTGTCTTTGAAGTTTGGGAGGGATGTTATTTCTCTGATATTTTGAGGATGGTTGTTCCAAAGTCGGGTTCCTGATAAAGAAAAAACATGGCAGTATTGTTCGGTGGCAATTAGAGGCTGTTACTTGGGTGTGAACGGGTAGTTCTATTATGCTGCTCAAGTTGACAGTAAGTAAGACGGAACGCGAATATTTAAGAAAACGTTAGTTCAAACACAGCGTATGATTAAGAGATTATCATACGCTGAGCTTGAACTAACGTTTTCTTAAATATTCGCGTTCCGTCTTACTTACTGTCAACTTGAGCAGCATAATATCAGCAAGAAGGTATGACAACTGTTTGTAAGGTAAAGTGATGTTGTCGAGTATGGGGAGTATTTGTGCCTACACGGGTTTCTTTTTAACCTGAAGGAAAACTCTCTTCTGTATCTTAGAGTGGAGTGACACTTTCTTTCGGACTGCAATTGTTTGTTCATCACATATACTGAGCCATGTAGCTACGAACTTGCTCATGATCTGCCTTTGCTGTAGTAGCTTCTGCGGCTTTCGTCTCTGGCCGCGAATTTGATTGGCGGAGCCGGGGTTTTAATTGCAGACAATGCATGCTATAATTGTCTGTCATACCCTAAAGGTTATTTACTTGGAAATTATGTAGAAAAATAAAGATATATCTCTAATGTCTGGTTATATATATATTAGAACAAAAAAATTTAAAAACATTGAGAGTTGCAGCAGATGACAATCTCTCACTACTAAAATCCTTTTAGGTCATTGGTTTTATCCTCGATTAATCTGGTGTTGAATGTTTCGCTAACAGTGTATGCACTGGTGCTGTAATACAGTTGTTTAAATAAGTGTGCCATTCAAGTGAATCTTCCGATCGGAAATGATAGTGCCTCACCATATCGAACATATTGAGCATTTCCTGTAAAGAAAGAACATCATCTTTGTGGTGTCGCACAAGTACAAAGTGCGCGCCACCTACTTTCGCCGCGCGCCGCCATGCATGCACGGCGCGGCGTTCTTCCGACGACAGCCACGAGCGCCCTCTGGTACAACGCCGCTCGTGGCCACCACTGAAGGACATCGGCCACTTCGCACTTCGGACTGAGCTAGCAAACAGTTACGACCTTCGTAATCAGATAGGCACGATTGAAGACTTCGCTATTGTACAGGCACTAGGCAGGCCTCCAACAACTATGTATCAACATTCTGCAGTACTATGTAAAAGTTAAGTATTGTTACATTCTGTGCAATATATATCTTTCTAATTTACTCGAGTGTTTATAGTTTCTGGCTGCTCCCCTCCGTACCTGCACCAGCGTGTCGGTCTCATTCCACTCGGCCACCGACACCTACGACAAGGCTGGGACACAAAAGCGGCGACGAAGTCGGGACACAAAAGTGGCGACGAGGAGTGATAGAACCTTGGACCAGCCCGCTTGCAGCAGCCAGACAGCAGCAGTCGGAGCATGCAGAAATTGCTCCCGCCCACCCACCCTTATTATAAGAATTTTGGGGGAATATATTCAGTTACGTGTTTTGTGGACTTTTTTGTTGCAGAGCGTCATCATTTATCTGGCATTTGTGTTTTGTTATAATTTACTTGTATGCGCGGCGCCTAATCGGTCAGCATGGCCACTACCCCGAACCCAAACTTAATGGAAATTATTCAGTTACAGACGGCGCAAATTACCCAGCTCCTCCAGGCTGTGTCCCAGCTCACAGCGCAAGCAGCTAACCAACAACAACAGCCGCCGCTTCAGCAGCCCACACCTGCCGCCGCACCGCTTCCGACGTTCCGCCAGTACAACGAACGTGAGGAAGAATGGAGTGACTAATTCGCGCAGTTTCAAGAACTCGTCGCAGCTCATCAAATTACAGGTCAGACTGTTAAGCATCTTTTATTGTCCGTGGTGGGCCCCAAAACTTTTGTGTTACTGCAGAAACTGTTCCCGCAAGCATCTCCTCGTGATGTAGACTTTGAACAAATAGTAGAGTCACTAAATGCTCATTATGAGAGAAAAGTTCTCGTAGCTGCTGCACGATACCGATTTTTCAGACTTAAAAAATTACCGCAGCAGTCACACCAAGAGTGGATTACGGAATTGAAGGGCTTAACCCGCCAATGTAAATTTACTTGCCCTTGTGGACTTTCGTATAGTGACGTGATGTTGAGGGATGCGATTACGCAGAATATTCAGGACCCCAGAATTAGAGCAGCAATTCTGAAACAGTCTGACCCCTCATTAGACAGTGTACTGCAGCTTATTGAAGCGCATGATACTTTTGACTTAGCTGATGTAGAAATGCAAAGCCATAGTGTAAATTCAGTGCGCCGCAACGGACGCTTTCCTAGCCGTAGTTCTCAGTATAGCACTAGTGATTCTTATTTTTCTACCGGCCGTGCTGAACAGACAGTGAACAGTAGCCAGAGTAAAAGTGCGACGCAAAGGTCGCCCCGTAGTGTTAGACACAGTAATTTGCATAACGGGCGCCAACGCTCATTTCAGAAAAATGTTCGTAAATCTTGCCCCCAGTGTGTATCTCGCCACAAACGTGCTCAGTGCCCAAGTCGCAACGCAACTTGTTATCAATGTGGCAAAATAGGTCATGTACGGACAGTGTGTATGCAAAACAAAATTTCAAAGAACGGCGCCGTTAGAAACAGTGCAAGAACAATTCAGGCTGTAAATGTCATACACGCTGTGAACTTTGACAGTGTTTCTCGTGATTCTCAAATACAAGACATTTATTCTGCGCCTACTGCAAACCTATATAGTGAGCCACGTCGCAAGCGCCGACGAGCGCGTAAAACAGTGCAACGGACAAGGGTTCGGGACAAGCAAAATGACTATGAACAGTGCATTCCTGTAGTGAAAATAGTGCCTTCTGCAACTGCTCCTTGTAATAGTGCCCAGTACTGTGTAGCTAGTGACAGTAGACACCAAGTAGCTACTCAAAAGTGTAGTGCAGTAGTTAGTACATCTGGAGTAGCTTCGCATTGCGCGGACGCCGATCCGGCGGTAGTGTCATCTAGTGACAGTGTGGTTAATCCGCTGCGTGCCGAGTCTGCGCCGCTTACTTCACTACGCGGCCCGCGCAGACGCAGCAAACAAACCGTAGCAGACGTTGCCCACATTCGCGCACCGGTCGTGCGCCAGAAGCACAAGCTGTTTGTTACTCTCTCCATAGAAAATAAGACTGTGCAATTTCAGCTTGATACTGGTTCCGCTGTTACATTAATTAATAAAGATACTTATGAACTCCTGGGTTCGCCAAAATTGTCGCCGTCACAGCAAGTGTTAACAGCTTATACAGGTGAAAATATTCCCGTGCTAGGAACGTGTAGCCTGCCTGCCTCTTTTCAAGGTGTAACAAAAACAGTTGCTTTTGTAGTTCTTCAGGCCAAATCGACACAGAACATTTTTGGACTAGATGCTTTTGATTTGTTTGGTTTATCAATTCAAAGAGATGTGCTTCAAATTTCGTCAATAGTGCCTCAGGATAAAATCAATGCATTGTGTGACAAATATAGTGACTTGTTTTCGCCGGAACTAGGTTGTGCAAAAGACTTCGTGGCACATGTAACTTTAAAAGAATCTGCAGTTCCAAAGTTTCGTAAAGCTAGACCAGTGCCTATCGCCTTGCGTGATACAGTTGCCGAAGAACTTAAACGTTGGCAAGATAGTGGGGTGATTTCTCCTGTTTCCGCGAGTCAGTGGGCCTCGCCTATAGTAATTATACCCAAGCCGTCAGGAAAACTTCGTCTCTGTGCGGACTTCAAATCAACTGTCAACAGTCAAACAATTGTCGACACTTATCCCCTGCCCAGACCTGAGGAACTGATGGACAAATTAGGACAGTCTCGCTTCTTTTCCAAGATTGATTTAGCAGAGGCATACTTACAGATTCCACTGGATGACGAGTCAAAAAAGTTTTTCGTCATTAATACTCACATGGGCCTTTTTCAATTTCAACGCCTACCCTTTGGCAGTTCTTCCGCTCCCGCTATTTTTCAGCGTTTTTTGGAACAGCTGACAGTTTCTGTACCGTGTTGTTCGAACTATTTAGATGATATTGTGGTATCCGGACGTACAGTTGAAGAACATTTAGCAAACCTGGAGTGCCTTTTCAAAGGTTTGACTGCAGCAGGTCTACGTTGCAATAAAGCAAAGTGTTCGTTTTTTCAAACTGAAATAGAGTACCTAGGCCATGTGATTAATGCCCAAGGAATACATCCCTTACAGTCACATCTTCGAGCAATCAAAGACTTGCCTCCTCCTAAGAATGTGCATGAATTGCAAGCAGTAATGGGAAAGCTTAACTATTATTTCAGGTTTATTCCCAATGCGTCTCAGATTGCAGCTCCACTGCATCGCTTACGTAGGAAAAATGTTCCTTTTGTGTGGTCCAAAGATTGCCAGGTTGCCTTTGACAAATTAAAGTCTTCACTACTCAGTGATGCATGTTTGATTCCCTTTGACCCACAGAAGCCTGTAGTGTTAGCAGTTGACGCCTCGTCGTACGGTGTGGGCGCGGTTCTGTCACATCGTATTGGATGTCATGATCGTCCTATTGCCTTTGCATCCAAGCTACTGACGCCGACGCAACAGAATTACAGTCAGATAGAAAAGGAGGCCTTAGCAATCATTTACGGCGTCACAAAGTTTCATCATTATCTCTATGGCAGAAAATTCTATTTGTTGACTGACCACAAGCCTCTCACGTCGTTGTTCTCACCCACAAAGCCAATTCCGCCACGAACGGCACAAAAGCTTCAGAGATGGTCCTTGATATTGTCTAATTATCAGTATGAGATTTTGTACCGACCTACCACTCAACATGCTAACGCGGACACACTTTCCCGACTTCCGGTTGGCCAGGATGTATCATTTGATTCTTCAGAAATGGCATGTTGTCAGATAGACTCCAGAGATGCTTCCGCTGTCGCAGACTTTCCTTTAAACTCTCGTCGGGTTGCACAGGAAACAGCTGCGGATGCAGACCTAAGTGTGGTAGCACGTTTTGTTCGCTCAGGGTGGCCTGCCAGAGCCAAAGACATTGATCGGCCTCTGGTTCGACGTTATTTTGCACAACGTCATGCATTATCTTTAAGTCAGGGTGTACTGTTGTTGCATACCGACAACGACCAAGCAAGAGTGATTGTTCCTCGTTCCCTGCAACGAGAAGTGTTACGCCTCCTGCATCAAGGACATTGGGGCATTGTTAGGACAAAGCAACTGGCCAGACGTCATTGTACCTGGGTTGGTATGGACGCTCAGATAGAGAGCATGACATCACAGTGTACAGTTTGTGCGGAGCATCAGGCGGCTCCTCCACAGCGTTTCTCCGACTGGCCACGCCCCAAGGGAACATGGCAACGTTTACATATTGACTTTGCCGGACCATTCTGGAATACGCGCTGGTTAATTGTTGTAGACGCTTTCAGCAAGTTTCCTTTTGTGATTGCCATGAACTCAACGACGGCGTCTAGTACAATCAGTGCCTTAACATCAGTGTTTTGCATCGAAGGCTTGCCTGAAACTATCGTCAGTGACAATGGACCTCAGTTTGTTAGTGCGGAATTTCAACAGTTTTGTCGTGTGAATGGTATTCAGCATATTACCACTGCACCTTTTCACCCTCAGTCCAATGGTGAAGCAGAACGTTTCGTTCGAACATTCAAGTCTTACATGGAGAAGATGAAAGGTCAGCACTCCAGGCAGCAAGCTCTTCAAATTTTCCTGTCTACGTATCGGTGCATGCCACGTGACGGCCCGTCTCCTGCCGAGCTGCTACACGGCCGCCGTCACCGCACTCTCCTTCACCTGCTGCAGCCTCCCACGCACCGAGTCGGTTCGTATGGCGCTACGCGTTTTCAGGTTTCCACGCCGGTGCTGTACAGGGTGTTTGCTGGAAACAAGAAGACATGGTTGCCGGGCACCATTCAGCGCGTGCTTGGTCGCAATATGTTTATTGTACGTTCTTCCACAGGGTCGGAGCTGCGGCGCCACGCAAACCAATTGCGCCTGCACAGACCGCGCGATCCTGTCTCCGGTTTCTTGGTTCCAGACCCAGTTCTGCGCCAGGGAGCACAACCACATCGTTCGTCCCCGGACTACGAGATCCCTATGGACGTCGACGTACATCCGACGCAGTCGTCGCCGCCGCTGTCGCCGCCGCAGATGACAGCGTCACCGAGAGGGACTCCGGGACCGTGCGGGCCCCCCCAGCTTGGGCCACGCACCTCAGAAGAAGATGACCTGCTCCCTCTGGGCGGGGGCGGGCGCCCTTCCCCAGGTTTCGGCGGGTTCCCTGGAGGATCGCAAGGCGGATGCCGGGGCGCGGACGGCGTCTCGATCCCGGCCTCAGCTACGACGCCCGTCCCACCAGTAACGCCCCCGCTCAGGCCCTCCTCCCAGTGCCGTCGCCGTGGCCCTCAGCCCTACGCCACGACGGCGCGGCGGTTTGGGGGGGAGGGGTGTGGTGTCGCACAAGTACAAAGTGCGCGCCACCTACTTTCGCCGCGCGCCGCCATGCATGCACGGCGCGGCGTTCTTCCGACGACAGCCACGAGCGCCCTCTGGTACAACGCCGCTCGTGGCCACCACTGAAGGACATCGGCCACTTCGCACTTCGGACTGAGCTAGCAAACAGTTACGACCTTCGTAATCAGATAGGCACGATTGAAGACTTCGCTATTGTACAGGCACTAGGCAGGCCTCCAACAACTATGTATCAACATTCTGCAGTACTATGTAAAAGTTAAGTATTGTTACATTCTGTGCAATATATATCTTTCTAATTTACTCGAGTGTTTATAGTTTCTGGCTGCTCCCCTCCGTACCTGCACCAGCGTGTCGGTCTCATTCCACTCGGCCACCGACACCTACGACAAGGCTGGGACACAAAAGCGGCGACGAAATCGGGACACAAAAATCTTTGCTTTGTCTTAATTTGTTATGCAAATTATTGCTTTTCTGATTATATATATATATATATATATATATATATATATATATATATATATATACGGTTCCCAGCTATCTTGTCCACCCAAAATATCCCTATATACATATAGGGCTGTTATTCGTATTCAAGTATGTCCTAACGGCAGATACGTTGGAAAATATGTTTCCCTGTCGATATATATATATATATATCGTATATTCGTATACGTATTCGTATGTTTCCCTGTCGACAGGGAAACATATTTTCCAACGTATCTGCCGTTAGGACATACTTGAATACGAATAATATCCACAAGTATTGGATACTTATCCGACGTACATAAAAAAGTTTAATCTTAATATATGTATATATAATTGAGATGTTTGTGCCTATATTTGACTCTGCAGCTGTAACTACACATCGCAAACGAATAGTGTTTGTACGTCGTAGTAGATATCAGTCTCCCATTGTGCACTATGGTGGTAGAGGGTTGATAACGATAAGAGGTGCAAGATATGAGAGATGAAAGTTACTGACTTATATAGAATTCTACGTGTGGGTTTCAATATTTCGCTCTTCAGCAAAAGCTACGCAATGAAGACAAACGATCTCTACGTGTTATTGTAGTACAAATTCTCTCGTTGTACACTGTAACAGTTCCGTATCGATAGCTACAAGAGAGTGGAAGATATAGTGATTGAAAGCTTATAGAAAATCCGGACTGAAGACCAGCGATGACTTTTGACACAATAATAGCAAAGAGGTTATATACAGCGCAACGGGCTGGATTCTACGCCAGACTATTGATAGGTTACTAATCCAAAATGGATGCTGTATGCCAGACTGTTGATGGGGGAATTAATGCAAACTGGATTCTGTATGCCAGACTGTTGATGGAGGTACTACGGAAAACTGGTTACACAAGTGTGGAGTCCAGCAATCAGAGCGTGAGTCATCAGAAAAATCAATTAATAGCGGTACTGCATTAAAGTGCTAAATTAATTGCTTAATTAAAGTTTAATATTCCCCAGCTCGCTGAAATTATTGTTTATGCGAATTTTTTCCACGCAGCGTAACGTTTATAATAGTGTTGTAAGTTTTTTGTGAGTACGGCACGCAGTTGGGCGATAAAAACAAAAACCTCGATGTGAGCTAAGGCAAGTTTGTTTTTTCCTTTTTTTAAATACCGACAAAAAAACTCAGTTTGCTGTAGTGGTGGGATGTGTTCCATTGACGATGTAATCTTGTGTTGAACAGAGAAGAGTTCAATGATGTCACAACCTGTAAGCATGGAAGCGAGTACTGTGTCCATAGCATGTTACATGAGGAATGGAAAGAATCGTGTTGCTGAAGACGAGTGATTATAATTGGTTGACGTCAAAGGTATAGGCCTGTAATTTTGCGGATCACTCCTATTGCCTTTCTTGAACATTGTGCCAACCTGTGCAATTTTCCAGTCTTTGGATATGGGTCTGAGTACGCAGAACCTGTGGTTGCATAGACTTTCCCGGGGTAATAACTGATAATATTCATCTCGGGTGTGCAGCCGGATACCATTGTCAATGAAACACGATATTTCATCAGACCAACTGGCTGCCATCTTCGGATGAGTTCACGACGGTATCCGGCTGCACACCCGAGATGAATATTATGCGCAGAACCTAACTGGTATGCAATCTGGACCGGGAGACTTGGTTTTGTTAAGTGATGTAAGCTGCTTTAATATTCCACAGAGGCGGAGTTAAAAATGGCTGCATGCCAGGGGTCAACGACTCATGGGGGACCAATGGTTCTTGAGGAACTGTGATAAATTGTTTATATCCATCCATTTTCATTAACAAAATGCAACCAATAGGAAAAACAGCCATACGCTAATTGCAGTTATCACATTGGCTTAAAAATAATAATAAAAAAAAATAAAAAAAAATTAAAAAAAAAAAGAAAAATGAAAAAAAAAAAAAAAAAAAAGATAGTAGTATGCTCAAAGGGGGCAGCAGAGCAAGAGAAACATCATATTAACCGATCACTCAGTAGAGTAATGCGGTAGAGGGTGTAAGCAGACTCACATATGCTGCCCTTATTCGTACCACACATACTCAGATTACTAACTTTCATAATAGGTGGAAACGCACGAAATTCATTGACTTCTCCAGACATCTACTGAACAGAATTGGCCGCATATTCCATATCATTACATCCCTTTTCAGTAACGTAATTGAGCTTTGATCATGTATCGTGTTTGTAATGAAAATTAAATTTGTATTTGCAACGAAGGTTTTTGCCAGAATCAGCTTTACATAATATGAAAAAGTTCTTTTTTCCATTTGTCTGTATGACTTACGCTGATGAGCTCATAGCTCTGAGTCACTTTTATTATTGGAAAGGTATGTGTAATTCATCAAGATGAAATGTTTATCTTTCACGGTTGATGTAAAACTTCCAGTTTCCTTTATTAAATTAACTACGGATAGGCGATACATAATATCCTAACAAGTTTCTGAATGAGTCGTAAAAGATGAAAAAATGTTGAAATGTGTGCAAAGCTCTAGGGGAGCAACTGATATGGTCTTCGGTCCCTAGTTTTATTCACTGCTTACATCAACACACCCATCCACTCGAAACTCCTGTGGGAACAGCCGCCCCATCCATTACATGGAGCCTTACACGTTACAGCTAATACCGCTGCGGCCATACAACCTTATCTAGAACCTTTTATCTATGGTGTACCATTTGCATCTTCAATGTACCACTGTATCACTCTCAAGAATTTTCTTGTGCTATGGAAAGTGTACTGCAAAACAGTCATCGTCAGTAAGGTATTTTCTGATTTGAGTCAATAATACCCCCGATTGTTTTTCAGCAAAATATCTATTAAAATAAATTAGATATGTCAATGCAGCAAATATGGCGGGAAAATTCAACGGACTTCAAAGAATAATAAAACAATATGCAGTATCAGCCAAAGAAGCATATCCAACATTCAAGTTGGAATCTAAAGCTTTTTAATGAAGCACTACCTGTGAAGGGGACAGTGAAATATCTAGGGGTTATCTTAGATGAGAAACTGACATGGACCTCTCACATTAGGAATATTTGCTCCAAGGGAAAAGGTACTCTGGTAAGTACCAGGAGAGCTAGTGGCAAAAATTGGAGCCTGAGCCCCAAGGGTATGCACTGGATATACACCACGGTGATTAGACCCAGGATCACCTATGGGGTGTTCGTGTGGTGGAAGAAGGTAGAACAGCAGGTTGCTGATAAGGAGGTTGGTAAGGTCGAGAGATTAGCCTGCTTAGCAATAACAGGCGGAATTAGCAGCACACCAACTGCTGGGATGGAAACCATGTTGGATATGCCTCCATTACACCTTTGGGTCAAGATGGAGGCAGCGGCTGGTGCATACAGACTCAAAACTGGCAAATAATGGAACTCTTTTGGATATCCAGAATCACACACTAAAATAGTGAGTGAGGTTAATATAGGAAAGGTTGGGGAAATGCCAGCCGACTATATTATAACCCCATACTGCTTCAACAACCCTTTCAATATAACAATTGGAAGTAGGGAGCAATGGGAGAAAATAGTTCGACACCATACCGGAGATATTGTCTGGTTCACTGACGAGTCAAAATCAGACCAAGGCTTTTTGGGGCCGGAGTATACGGGGTGCAGCCAAGACTGGAGGGTGTCATCTCTCTAGGGAAAATGGCCTCAGCATTCCAGGCCGAAATCACTGCCATCAGGGCGTGTGTGGAGGTGCTACAAAGATCGTAGCATCTATATCTATTTAGACAGCCAGGCAGCCCTGAGATCACTGGCAGCTCCTGCAACAAGATCTAAAATTGTTGCAGAATGTCACAGGGTTCTGGTGGAGCTAGAGGAAAGCTATAGGGTAAACCTATTGTGGGTCCCTGGCCACTCGGGGACCAGTGGCAACGAACATGCCGACAGATTAGCCAGGATGGGGGCAGAGACTCCATTTATAGGACCGGAACGTGTCCTGACAATCACCTAGGCAATAATCAAATTGGAGCTACGTAACTGCCTCAGAAGACAGCACGTGGAATACTGGACCAAAGCCTGTCAACAAAAACATGTCAAGGTAATGATGCCAAAGCCATGTTTTAAAAGAAGCTCTGCAATCCTGGGCCTGAATAGGAGAGAGATTAGACTCATGGTTGGATTGTTGACAGGCCATGGGAATTTCAAAAAACACCTACATACAATGGGAATAACAGAATAGGACCCTAAATGTAGGATCTGTGATGACGGTGATGAAACTGCATCACATCTAATCTTCGAATGCACTGCATTGGAGAGTAAAAGGCACAGAACATTTGGGACAACCAGACCCGAAGAAATTGTGTCTAATAACGAACTGGTAAAGGGACTCCTTGCACTGTTCAAGGGCATTGGTTGGCTTTACTAGATATACAGGGGGCGATACCGCACAATAAACTTAGTTTCGGTGCGGGCAGTGGCGGGTTGGACCAAGACTGTTTTGGCTTCCCTGAGAAAATCAATCAATCAGCCACGTTTACTCTCTGCGTTATTCACTAAATTGAGTTCGTAGTGTTGCTGCAGACCGTTCTAATAATATAACAAGATTTCTATTATTTATTCAGACTTTGTCTTTTTTCTGCATCAACACAACGATGGGACGTGTTGTATAGAAAATTATATATTGGTACTTGTACATTGAAGAGATTGTCAGATACAAGGTGCTCTATTAGGGCTGACGCAGGTTTAGCGTTAAAATTTAGTTACAACAATATAAACGAAACATTGAATAAGATGCACAATTGCACAAAAGAAACATACAGTTGGTATTGAGACAAATATATTACTTAAAAACGAGTGATTATGAAACTGTAGTAATGACGTATCTGTGAAGTATTAATGCAAACATATCTTTACAATCCAGTGACTGCACAGTTGTTAAACGTGCATCAATATTAAAAACTGTAGATTTTTTGTAAATAAAAGTATTTGGGACAATTTCAGGGAAACTGAATTAGAAGTCAATAAACTAACAGATAAATCGTTTGAAATGGATCATAAATTAACACATTCCGAAGATTCAAAGACGTTATTTTTACACAATGTATTCCATGTAGTCTTTGATTAATAGTATAACTGAAGAGACGCAGAAAAATCTATGAGGAGAATATAAGTAATTTTAGAGTTTTACGTTTTTCCCTTGGGTGAACCAGAAAATAAAAATTTCTTCAATAACATGATAAAAATGTATAAAGTACTCATTGATGCACATAGTATCAAAGATGAGTTGTGACAGCTTTTAAAGTTGATAGATGAAGAAAACAATGAATCATTCAATAACACATACACGAAAGCATGAAATCAACTTTTCCAAATGTGAAAATTATTTTGAAAAAATTATTAACCATACCTATTTCAAATGTATCAGCGGGAATGCACATTTTCGTGTTTAAAAGGGTAACATATTACATTACGATTTCAATGTGAAAATAACGAATAAATAGCTGGGCTGTTTTATGTATCAAGAATGAATTATTTTAAAATATTGATTTAAAGAGATAATCGAATAAATTTTTGAAAGTAAAGTCTAGAAATTTGTAATATTTTGATGTTTTAATTTCTCGCAAAATTGTACTCCTGTCCATTCTGCAAAAATTGTTTCCAGATAACTTTCTATGATTCATGTAGTGTATCCATTAAAGAATGTAGTAATATTTTTGTTTCCTGCAATTTCTCTCCCTTACCTTTCTTTTAAAGGGGCCCCGTATTTAGTCCTTATCTGGGGCCCCAAATGACTCAACCCGGCCCTGCTACTCCAAGGGTATCTACTTCTAAATTGTCCATGCTGTCAGCTGTTCTTGATTCGAATTGGGGAATATTTGCTTCGTGTTCTTTGGTGAAGGACTTTCACAAGGATGTATTTAGCAATTCTGCTTTAGCAGCACCGTCTTGAGTAGCATCACCATTGCTATCTTATAGTGAAAGTATTGATTATGTTTTTCCGCTAGTATGACCAGAATTTCCTTGGATTTTCTACCGAATTACGAGATTCTATTTCTTTGAATGTAAGCTACATTACTGTTAAAAACAGTACGAACAGATCCAAACAGTAAATGGCATGACACCGTTAATAAATTTATTCTGTGAATAGGGTTCTCGCCTGAGTCTCAGGACGTGCGCTAGCCGCGCGTTTCGCGTATTTAAAGCGTCAACTTCGCGTCGCAATATCTCGGAATGTAATTGGAATATTGCGATGCAACCAACGCCATTGTTTATGTGATTTGTCATGCTATGGATTTCTTAAGAAAAAACTATAGGGTGTCCATTTAAAAAAACATAAGTTAGTGTTAAAAAAACACATTTGCTTTCGTTCTAGAATGTTTCCAAATATGTACCTTCATGAGCTCCAGCCGTACATTGATACCGGTGAAAATCGTTTCCAGTAACTGTTATTGTTCCAGAGATATTTTGGGTGGACAAGATAGCTGGGACACCTATATTCTTTTAGGAGATTTGTTATTAATAAACCAACCCAATTCAAAAGTAATAGCGGTGTGCATAACTACAACGCTAGGATGATGTACACTATTCAAAGATAGAAGTAATTTTGGGAGAGAAAGGGACGAATTATGCTGCCAAAAAATTCATTGGTCACTTGGCAGATAACATAAAATGTATGACAGTTGCGTATCTGTATTTAAAGACAAACTGAAAGAATTTATGATTGATAACGCCTATTCAGTGGATTTTTTTCATAGAAATTACTATTTTTTTTACAAAAACGGAAAAAAATTATATTAAAATTTATACGAAAACGGTACGTCATTTGTCGTTATCTTAACCAAAACTCAAACGTTAGACATCATTACGAAGTCTCGTATCCATGATCTATGTAAGAAATATTAATCTAATCTGATCTGTCCTTACGGGATCAGTAAATTGCCGAGTAAGTACTCTGGCTTCGAATTTCAGCATGGCAAAAAATGTTCAACGTTTCGCACTAATTACGTGCCTTCAGGCTACTAATATGTCTCAACGTATATTCTACGGTACAGCGGCAACTAGTTCATAATCTGTCGAAGAGTTCCCCTTTATAAAGGAACAGAGCAGGTTTTCGAGCCCAAACTAATTGGAGCTGCCGAATCTGGCGAGAGCAATCTTTTTGTCGGCAGGTGTTTACAAACCGCAGGATGACGTATTTTGGCTAGGCTGAGCACATTGCTGGCCCCCTTGTGACGCACGCGGCGGAAACAGGTTGGCGAGCCGCGAACGCTGCGGTCCGGTTGTCGCCACGAGCGGCCCACCGCCCACCGCCCAGCGGCCGAATGTGCCACTCACACCGCTATTACCGGGCGTGGCGGCAGGCCAACTGCGTCACGCACGCTACCTGCTGACGTCCGGCCCCAGGCGAAAAAACAGCCCGCCGTCCCAATCATCTGCCTGCCGGGGACCTCGATATGCTACAGACTGGAGGGATCCTCTCCAACACGGGGATCAGCAGCCTCTCTAGCGATCCCCATCCCTCCTTTACTGTATTGCGTGGTTGTTGTTGCTATTACATTTTTTCTTAAAGTCTGAGGGTATTTCCCCTGTCTCATACATCTTACGGTCCAGGTGAATTAATTTTGTCATAACTGGCTCTCCCAGAGACTTCAGTAGTTCTGCGGGAATGTCGTCCACTCCAGGGGCCTTGTTTTGACTTAGGTCTTTCAGTGCTCTGTCAAATTCTTCTCTCAGTATAATATCTCCTATTTCATCTACATCCTCTTCCCTTCCTAAAAATATTGTCTCTAAGTTCCTTCCCTTTGTATAGTCCCTCTATGCATTCTTTCCACCTTTCAGCTTTCCCTTCTTTGCTGAGAACTGGTTTTCCGTCCGAGTTCTTTATATTCATACAGCTGCTTTTCTTGTCTCCAAATGCTTTTTTTATTTTCCTTTCAAAATGTTCAAATGTTTGTAAATCTATCGGACCAAACTGCGTGGTCATCAGTCCGTAGCTTACAAACTACTTAAACCTAGGTAAACTAACCTAAGGAAAACCACACACATCCATGCCTCAGGGAGGACTCGAACCTCCACGGCGAGCAACCGCGCGCTCCGTAGCGAGACGCTTTAGACCGCTCGGCTACTCCACCGCGGCTATTTTCCTTTAGGCGGTATCTATTCTTCCCCTATTTATACATTCTTCTACTGACTTGCATTTGTCTTCTAGCCACTCCTCCTTAGCTATTTTACACGTCCTTTGAATCTCATTTCTTACTCGTCTGTACTCCATTTTGCCTGTTTCACTTACCGCGTTTTTATATTTTCTCCTTTCATCAATTAAATTTAGTATTTCCTGTGATATCCAAGGAATTTTTGCAGATCTTGCCTTTCTACCTATTTTGTCCTCTGCTGCCTTCACTATTTCGTTTCTCAATGCTACCCATTCTTCTTCTACTGTTTTATTTTCCCCCGTTTCTGTAAATTGTTTCCTAAAGCTCGCTCTGAAATTCTCGAGAACTTCAGGTTCCTTCACTTTATCCAGGTCCAATCTCCTTATTTTCCTACCCTTTTGCATTCTTTTCAGTTTCAGCCTACAGTTCATGACCAACAAGTTATGGTCTGAGTCTACATCTGAGTTTAAAACCTGGTTCCGTAATCTATGTCTTACCATTATAAAATCCATCTGGTACCTCCCTGTGTCTCCTGGTCTCTTCCACGTATATAACCTTCGTTCGTGATTCTTAAACCAGTTGTTTGTTATGATTGAGTTATGTTCCGTGTAAAAGTCTTCCAGGCGATCTCCTCTTTCATTCCTTTTGCCCAGTCCATATTCACTTACTATTTTACCTTCCCTTCCTTTTCCTACTACCGAATTCCAGTCTTCAATCACTATTAAGTTTTCCTCTCCCTTAATGTACGAGGAGCATTCATGTTCCAAGGCCTCCAATTTTTTTCTCCGGACTGGAATGAGATAGAAACATGCGCATTGTTTTTAAAATGAGGCCGCGTTCATTGTCAATACGTCCCAGAGATGGCAGCACAGTACGGCAGATGGAATTTACCGCCAGGGGCGAGAATGGCGAAGTTTTCCTTACTTGAACAGCGTGCAATCATTCGTTATCTGAATTTGCGTGGTGTGATACCAATTGAAATTCATCGACAGTTGAAGGAGACATGTGGTGATGGAGTTATGGATGTGTCGAAAGTGCGTTCGTGGGTGCGACAGTTTAATGAAGGCAGAACATAGTGTGACAACAAACCGAAACAACCTCGGGCTCGCACAAGCCGGTCTGACGACATGATCGAGAGAGTGGAGAGAATTGTTTTGGGGGATCGCCGAATGACTGTTGAACAGATCGCCTCAAGAGTTGGCATTTGTGTGGGTTCTGTGCACACAATCCAGCATGACTACCTGAAAATGCGAAAAGTGTCATCCAGGTGGGTGCCACGAATGCTGACGGACTACCACAAGGCTGCCCGTGCGGCGTGTTACCAAGCAATGTTGACGCGCAACGACAGCATGAATGGGACTTTCTTTTCGTCGGTTGTGACAATGAACGAGACGTGGATGCCATTTTTCAATCCAGAAACAAAACGCCAGTCAGCTCAATGGAAGCACAAACATTCACCGCCACCAAAAAAATTTCGGGTGACCGCCAGTGCTGAAAAAATGATGGTGTTCATGTTCTGGGACAGCGAGGGCGTAATCCTTACCCATTGCGTTCCAAAGGGCATAGGTGCATCCTACGAAAATGTTTGAAGAACAAATTCCTTCCTGCACTGCAACAAAACGTCCGGGAAGGGCTGCGCGTGTGCTGTTTCACCAAGACAACGCACCCGCACATCGAGCTAACGTTACGCAACAGTTTCTTCGTGATAACAAATTTGAAGTGATTCCTCATGCTCCCTACCTACCTGACCTGGCTCCTAGTGACTTTTGGCTTTTTCCATCAATGAAAGACACTCTCTGTGGACGCACATTCACCAGCCGTGCTGCTATTGCCTCAGCGATTTTCCAGTGGTTAAAACAGACTCCTAAAGAAGCCTTCGCCGCTGTCATGGAATCATGGCGTCAGCGTTGTGAAAAATGTGTACGTCTGCAGGGCGATTACGTCGAGAAGTAACGCCAGTTTCATCGATTTCGGGTGAGTAGTTAATTAGAAAAAAAAATCGGAGGCCTTAGAACTTGAATGCACCTCGTATTACGTGGTATGAAACTAAAACTGCATCGTTGTTGTACATCTATATCTACATGGTATACTCTGCAAATCACATTTAAGTTCCTGGCAGAGGGTTCATTGTACCACTTTTACACCATTTATCTCCTATTCCATTCTCGAATTGCGCGCGAGAAGAAAGAACACCTGAATCTCTCGGTTCGAGCTTTGATTTCTCTTATTTTATTCTGACGATCATTTCTACCTATGTAGGTGGCAGTCAACAATATATTCTCGCATACGGAGGGGAATGTTGGCGATTGGAGTTTAGTAAGTAGCCCACACCGCAGCGATAAGTGCCATTCTTGTAATGATTCCCATCCCAGATCCTATATCATTTCCTTGACGCTGT
This sequence comes from Locusta migratoria, assembly GCA_026315105.1. Lineage (NCBI taxonomy): Eukaryota > Metazoa > Arthropoda > Insecta > Orthoptera > Acrididae > Locusta > Locusta migratoria. Next base: position 197,186,002 of record CM048751.1, read on the forward strand.
CACCCCTGTGTCGTGACAATACAAAACGAGGTGCCCTTGTTTGGACTCTTTCGATGTCCTCCGTCAAACCCAGCTGATAAGGATCCCACACTGGGCACCAACACTCCAAATGAGGACGGACAAACGTAGTCTATCCAGTCTCTTTAGTAGTTCTGTTGCATCTTTTAAGCGTTCTGCCAATAAAACGCAGTCTCTGGTTCGCCTTTCCCACGATATTATCTACGTGTTTTTTCCAGTTTACGTCTGAAGTAATAGTTATTCCTAGGTATTTAGTGGTGTTTACGACCTTTACATTAGATTGATTTATATTGTAAACAATGTTAAACGTATTTCTTGTCGTACTCATGTGGAGGACTTCACACTTCTCATTATTTATAGTCAACTAGCTTAAACCCGCGGCTCCTCTCGCGTGTTGCTGGATTATGATAGATAAGCTATCTTTCGGTAGTGTGCTATGAGACTGGTTTTGAAGGATAAAATGAAATACAATACATTTTTTTAGAAACAAACATTTTTTATCAACATTATCAGGAAAGTAAGTAGTGTAGATCAAATCACAGGTTAAAATGCAAACGTTTCGAAGAATCCAATGACGAAATTCAACAATAATGATTGTAATAAAACACAGATCGATCACTTGATGTAATGCTCGAAACGTCAAAACGACTTTTTTTTAAAGAGATCTATTAAAAGAAATTTCTTTTTTACTGCTGTATTTATATATTCTTACATTTCCTTGTTCGTATACTTATCCTTACAGAGAAAGAGCTGAAAACATTGTAGCAGGCATATACCAAACATATGGTCTGTGGCATCACGTCTCGCTGTATGTATCCTCCTTGCAATAGAGTCGCAAACGTCATTTCTGGCCTTCAGTCCGATTTTTTTTTTTTTAATAATTTGACGACTTTCAACCACCATATCTTCCACCCGCTTATAGCTATCAGCATGGAATTGCTAGGTGTACAACGGGAGACTTCGGACAACAATTACACACAGATCATTCTTTTGCGTTCTGTGGTTTTCGCTGCAGAGCGAAATATTAACACAGGCACGTAGAATTTTATATACACCGGTAACTTTCCATCACAATACACTCCTTCCTTTTATCATTATCAACCCTCAAGCAACAATGCAACCAATAAAACCATTTTCAAAGAGTAAATATAATTTTCAGAGAATCATTATTGTTCCGCATTTCGCGTTATATTCTTCAAATTACTAAATATCTATCAGATCACTATAAAACCTTCCTCAGGTATAAATTATTAACTGTACAAATATTTAAGTCTCTGCGTCTTGCCGTTCGGACGTGATAAGCGTACACCGAACAGACATTAATATATATATATATATATATATATATATATATATATATATATATATATAGATAGATAGATAGATAGATAGCTATCGGATCGAAATAAAACCTTGCTTAAAGCCTTCTCCGGGTAGACATTAGTAACTGTACAAATTTTTAGCTCTTTATGTCTTTTGGTTCAGACGAGATAAACGTACACCGAACAGACATTCACATTTATAGATATAGATTTCCATTTTTACACCATACTGATATCTGATTTAAATCGTTCTGCTTGATTTTGATCTTCAGATGATTTTACTAGAGCGTAAATGACGGCATCATCTGCAAACAACCTAAGAGAGATGTTCAGATTTTCTGCCTAATCGTTTATGTAGATAAGGAACAGCAGAGGACTAATGACACTATCCTTTGGAACGCTGGATATCACCTCCATTTTAGTCGAAGTCCTACCATTGATTACTACAAACTGTGTGCTCTCTGCCAGGAAATCCCCTATCCAGTCACAAATCTGGGGCGATATTTCATAACACGCAATTTGATTAAAAGCCGTTTCTGAGGTTCGGTGTCAAAAGCCTTCTGGAAATCTAGAAATACGGAATCAATTTGAGATCCCTTGTCGATAGCACTCATCACTGCGTGTGAGTGAAGGACGATATTTTCTGAATCCGTGTTGACCTTGGGTCAATAGAACAATCTGCTCGAGATAATTCATAATATCTGAATGCAGGATATGTTCCAAAACCCTGCTGCAAATTGACGTTAATGAAATAGGCCTGTAGTTTAGTGGATTACTCCTACTGCCTTTCTTGAATATAATTGTGACGTGTGTAACTTTCCAGTCTTTTGGTACAGATCCTTCATTGAGCGAGCGGTTGTATATGGCTGTTAAGTAAGGAGCTATCGCTTCAGCATAATCACATAAAAACCTAGTGGGTATACAGTCCGGACCAGAAGACTTGTTCTTGTTAAGTGATTTCAGTTGCTCTACTACTCCGACGATATGTACTTCTACGTTACACATTCTGGCCTCTGTTCGTAATTCGAAATCTGTAATATTGGTTTCGTCTTCTTTGGAGAATGAATTTTGAAAAGTTGTGTTTAGTAACTCTGCTTGAGTAGCGCTATCATCGTCGCGATGGCATATTGAGGGTATTGTTTGTGTTTTATCTCTAGTATATTGACATATGGCCAAAATCTCTTTGGGTTCTCAGTCAAATTTCGGGAAAGAGTTTCGTTGTGGAAAGTATTGTAAGCGTACCGCATTGAACTCCTCGCTAAATTTCGAGCTTCTGTGTAGGATCGCCGATCCTGGGGACTTTTTTCGGTTGATATGCACTAGTCAAAACAATTAAGGGATCAGTTATCCAGGTTCTAAAGTATTGTCACGACGTAATGAACTAAAATGTCTCGATGTCTTTCTGTCGGTTCTATGGAAGCAACAATATTATAACAACCTAGAGAATGCTAACAGTAGAAAGTTGCTGCACACGGTAGTTGGTCGACATTTCCTTGTGTTTTCCGTACCAAACTAATTACACAAGCAGCTGGTTTCAGATACTGTAGTGAGCAGCTAATGCGATGCAACAACAACGTGACTTACCCGAAGCTATGGCATGGAAATCCATAGGAACGTTGGAAGCGGGACAGACACAGAGGGAGGTGTCTGCAGGTATTGGAGTGATCGAAAATGTAATGTACAGGACCTGATCGTAATTTCAGACAATAGCAATCATTAAAAGAAGGCAAGGCCAAGGTCGTCCGCGGGTAGCATCAGCAGGAGATGACCGTTATCTCCGGTTAACAAATCCGTCCAGACAGTTGGCTGAAAGTAACCCAGCTGCAACGCACCTCCAGGCAGCATCAGGAGGCGCAATATCAACACAAATCATTATATAAATTCGCTAACACGAAAACTGTGATACAGATTACCCCCTATTCGTACAACGAGGTCAATGAAAGTTACATAATTCGAAAGAATGTTTGTCGTAGATTTCACGAATATAAATATTATGTGTGCATTTAACCATTAAAAGTGGTAAACGGAAGTAGAAATTTTCCTATCTACAGCTTGGATCAAGTTCTACATTCTCCAACAATCAGCTCACTGATTGGCTATTCGCCTCGACCAAAGACGCTGTAATGCAGCGCAACTGCAGTATTAAAGTAACGTATTAAAATAAGTGAATATCAAAACATGGAGTGCTACCAACTCACTTTCTTGTGCCGTTCAAATGCTTCATTTTCGCAGTGATTAAGAGTGGTTAAAGGAAATGGGTGTTTTCATGTGAATGCCGATATAAAGGATGATGCGCCGGGAGAGGAATCTAGCGGTGCTCGGGTGGAATTACGAAGTCGAGAATGCTGATATAAAAGATGATGCGCCGGGAGAGACTACGAAGTCGACATGTTGTCAGCTCTGGAATTCTGAATATCGCAGTATCGAAACAACATTATTTCTTGGCGTTGTATAAATATACCTACACCGAAATTGTAGTTCCATTTGAAATATTAGGCTAATGGAAGTTGTATAATTCGAAAATGGCATGAGAAGTATATACTTCTGTTTTTATTTGTTGTTATTGTGTTAGGCATTTTCCTTAATACGTAAAAGATACCGTTTCATACCTCCCAGTGCCGATAAAATTTTACCAAATATCCCAGCGGCCTCCTGTGATAATGTTGGCAACAGATGTTGAATAGTGAGAATCCTGTGAGTCTTCATTTTAGCCAATCGCTTGACAACGCTGAAATTTTCTCATGTAATCTTCGCTTTACAAGGGCAATTGTTATTACTGAGCGGACGAGGGTACATACAAGAACCTATCAACCACAAAGCTGGAACAGCATTATTTGTTTACTTCATGGTCTGTACGATACACTAATGGCGTCATTCTATATGGTTCGAACAAATGGGCAAAGATTTTCTATCGTGTTGTTGATGTTGCCAACATAATCACGCGAGACCGCCGACGTGATACGTAAAATGTTACCCCCAGTGACCAATGTAAACACAACTGGTCGATTTTCGACCACAGGCAATACTAGTAGTCCTAAAGTACCTTCTGGAGTGTGGCATCTATGCACGGAAGCCTATGGCGCGAGTCCCATTGAACCCACGACACCGTTTAGCCCACTGAAACTGGACGGAAAAACATCAGGAATGGAGTCGTAACGAATGGTTCCGGGTTCTCTTCACAGATTGGTGAATATTTTGTGTTTAGGCTGACAACCGTCGTTTCCTCATTTGAAGAGAACGTGGAACTCTTAACAATCCTTCTTATGTGAAAGAAACATAACCATATCATGATGGTGGACAAATGGTGAGGGCAAGAGTCAGCATTGGCGGACGTTCGGAACTATGTCTCGTTCAGAATGTCGCTTTCACTTCTCCGAAGTATAGAGTCAATATCCTTTTACCTTTTGTTGTACCCTATGCAAGTGTCACAGAAGATGTGATTCTTGTGGTTAACACTCGTCCTCACAGAGGTGCACTGGTGGTCAACATGCTTCAAGTTGACGGAATGGAACGAATGGAGTGGCCAGCTTTTTCACTGAACCAGGTAGACCACATCTGGGATGCGCTTGGCAGACGCACTACAGGCACATCAGCACCTCCTTCGACGGTTGCAGAGCTGGATATTGCACTGGATGGCTACGGCCGCATATCCTTCAAAAGCTAACTTCATACTGCCCATGCCATGCAGATGGCGGACTATAGTGATAACACCTTCTTAGAAAACAACGTGAATGGCTTTTTCACTATTATGGTAGACCCATGGTGCCACGCTCTAAGTAAACGCCATTTAAGGGGGTATGTACTGGAAAAAGTAAATTAAAAAAAATCATGATAGCAGTATTTATTAATTTGCAAATCTAAAAGTTTGAATGTGTTAAGGAAAAGAGCTATATTGCTAGGGAAAATATTTTGCCCGAAATTTTATGTTTTACTTTTTTATTCTCTTTTTTACAAACAGCCGTAACTCAAATTCTATTCATGCAATTAATTTGAAAAAATGTATTGTAGTTTCCTGAGAAAGTTACAAGACCACTGAACTACAGTTACTAATTTATGGTACAAACGATGTCATTTACAAAGTTTTTAAACCTGTAGATAAAAAATTCACGTCATTTTTTTTCTTTTCTGGTACATAGAACCGTCTATAACTCAGAATGTAATTGCAGGATCTCGTATTTCTTAGCTCCAGGAAGACACCAACACATTGTGAACAGAAATTGGAAATAATTTTGTTACGTAGATACATATATGTGAAACATTTTACAGACGTATCAAATTCTTTGCATTATTGGTACTATTAACTATTGGATACAAACTAGGCCCATACATGCATAGACAATTTTGCAGTAGCTAAGGTAATTGTGCAATAGTGGTAAGGTAATTTCGCAATAATTCATTTAATTCACTATATTAAATCAGTCGTCATCCCACAATCAGAATTTTCACAATAATTGTCACATATGTAGATAGCTTCCTTTGTCGGTTGTTTTTGGCAACTGTCGTGGTAATGGAGTTAAAGAAAAAAGAGCATTGTGTCTATGATGCACCAGGTTTTTGTTGCACATCAGATGAATAAGTCTTGGAACAGAGGCTGCAGATCCAATCGTCATCTTCCATGATGCGTGGACGTTGTTTAGATGAACTGGCAGCAGATTTGGGGGCATTCTTCACATTTCACAGGAATTGCCGTTATAGGCTTTTAGAAACAACGTTCAACTCTTAATCGCCTATACGTTATAGGATGTGACATTTTTATAATACTAACAAAAGCAGAAAGGTAATAACACTAAAATTCTTGAAATCAACAAACTTAAGACACATTTAGTTTTAGATTATCAAACACAATGTCTTATTTCCCCTCTTTTAAGCTATTTGCTTAAAAGAACCCATCTACATGTGCTTAAAACTTCTGTATTCGTTTTAATTACACTGTCAATTTCTGAGGTGAAACTTTCCTTTGTAAATAAACTATAACCCAATATTATGTGTATCACCAGTATGTCTACCTGTAATACTTAATGTCAAGTCTTGCGTCACTCTAAATGTGGTTGCGACATTCACTTGTCACTTGACAACGTATTGTACAGAGAGACAACGTAACAGCAAAAATCTTGCACTCTCATCAATAATCTTTTGTAACCTATTTCCAAGAAACGATAAAAAGGTATCTCCTTAATAGCATGTTTATTTGTATTTGATTCAGGCATCTGAAACCTACAGTCATTAAATATAATTGTATAATCAGAGTTCGAGGTTCACCACAAGACAGGACAGGAAGTACCTCTTACATAAAGTTCGTAGAAAAACACTACCCTGATTAATGCAAGTGCTAAAGAACTCAAACAAATTTAACTATCAGCATTGTAAAGCCGAGGATATATTATTTTTTTAAGAATTAGAGATCTGGAGATAACTGTAATTATTTGATATCACATAATTAAAATGTGATAAATTACAGAGACAGAGTAAATCATAGCCACGTTGGAGCAGAGGGAGCCAGAGGGAGACAAAAAGAGGAATACAGTAAGCAGACTCAAATGGATGTAGGGTGCCGTTTTTGTGAGATGAAGAGGTTTCCTCAGGATACAGTAGGGTGAAGAGCTGCATCAAACCAGTTCCCGGACTGAAGACAACAACAACAACAACAATGAGAAGCTGGATTAATTGAGAAATAATAATATTCGTATCACAATGTACTGTACCATGTACTGTACTTAATTCAGATATGTAGAATCCTATGGAAGTGCCAGTGTCTACATCAACAAACTCTTAATCAGACTTTCTAGTGTATCTGTAGTAATTACAATACAGAAATTAATTATAGCCTCTTCTGGGGGTGGGGAGTATGTCAAGCAGTTGTTTTATTACAACAGACAGCGACAACACTGCAATAAGCTCTACAAATAACATTGTAGCATATTTAGGTACCAATTCCGAGAAAGGAAATCACTGCCTAACACACTAAGAGAAGTACTTGCAGCCCCGGAGAATTATGACGCCAGAAGGAAAGCACCTACGCTTATAGACGCGACACACCTTACTATAAAAAGAAGGCATAGAACTTAACTTCAGACAGAACTCAGAGCGAGTTCTCCAGGGCCTAGTAAATGACACGTTAGCACCACTAGCAGGTGTTAAACCAGCTATTGCTGACACCGTCACCCAAGCGGTCCAGCTTTCGATTTAAAATCCCAGTCAACACCACGTGGTGCCTTTTAAGAACTTCCACCGCTAGCGACTTCCGCAAGCTCCTGCACAAGACGTTCAAAAACCCGCGGTGTAACCATATTCGTGTTAACACGCGCCCTAAGCAAAAAATTCCACTACTGACCACACCCTTCCCGGCTCCGGCACGGCACAGCGCGTACTGAGCCTACACATCACGCCACGTCAAAGATTCCGGCGCGAAGACTGTCGATACAGCACAGTACCACTGTCTTAAGATGTTAAACCGGCAACCTATAAGCAATGGAAATAGTTTAGACCTGATAGCTACGAACAGGCCCGACCTTATTAAAGATGTCTGTGTAGAGACAGGAGTTAGTGATCATGATGACAAACCAGTTAGAAAGAGCCGGTAATCAATTGTTAGGATCGCGCTTCGAAATGAATTGACATCGTTTAGTTGCGGTACAATGGAGGTACAGGAATAGTGCACTAAATTTAAATGCGTTGTAAATAAAGGGTTAGAGAAATATGTCCCTGTAAAGTCGATTAAGGATGGAAAAGATCCACGCGTCGATAGAAAGATCGATGCGCGAAGCGTACAATAATTACCACAGCCAAACCTTAAGAAAACATCTTTCCGAGAACCCGAAAAAATTCTGGTCCTATGTAAAATCGATAAGTGGGTCAATGCCCACTATCCAGTTACTCGTTGATCATTCCAGTGCAGTAATAGAAGAAATCAAACGAAAAGCCGAAGTTCTAAATTTAACCTTTAAGAAATCTTTCCCGCAAGACTACCGTAAAGCCCGAAAACTGTTTCCAAGAACCATCATCAGGTAAAATAACATGTTACAATAAGTAATTCTGAAAAATTCGAATCTTCTATAATTTTGGGACTTTTCTTAATGAGCATAATTCGCTTCTGAGATTTACGTGAAATAAGAAACACTTGTTAAGCAACATATATTTTTCTGTCAGAAATCATGTAAAATATGAAAATGTGTTCCATTCCGAAAAGTATACAAAAAAATTTCGTCCAAGAAATTAAGAGATGATGGAGCAAAACAAAGTTTAAATTTCTTTCCTTTGCGATAGCTTTGTTACGTGTCGAAAGTAGGAAGGGTTGGGGGTCGCCAAAATAATTTGGTATGGGGGCAGCATACTCGGAAAGGTCGAAAAACACTGGTGTAAACTATGTCTGCAATTTTATTTTGTGGATACTTGCAACTGATTCCATGATTTTTTTAACGTAAATGAGGCTTATGATTTTAATTGGAAATGTATATCCGAAGATGATGTGACAAGGAACATCATCAAAACATGTCATCTATAATGTTTTTGAAAATACGATTGAAATATGAGTTTGCGGTAGCTTAGTGATCTATGGCTATTGATACCTTCTTGAAAATGTTATACAAAATCCTAAGATCGCTTGTTTCCACCCCTGTGTCAGGCTTTATATAAATATAAATACTTATCAATTTACGAGACGTATTAAGGCTACCAAATCATTCATTTTATATCAATCCATTTGTTACAAATGTTTTCTAGAGACAAAAATACAGCTGATAATATGTTAAACTTTGAATTAATAGGTATTACGTAGCAAATCTAGCTAGAGAATCAGAACAGGTCATTAAAGTAAGATACATTCTATTTGGTACTAATTAAAATGATTATATTGTAAACGTTTTTGCAGAAGTGGTCTTTAGAAGGACACACATTTTTTTTACGACACCATTGAGGATCTAAACGTCCTTTTCATATTTATTGTTAATATCTGAAAACGATACAAGCTGATGGCCAACAGATATTAGTTTGAAATAACTCTAGCCATGAAAACCAATTAAATGTACTACTAAATTTATGCATTTGCTTGTAAATGTAAATCAATGAGAGCGAGGCAGCAGAAAACTTTATTGCAGTGCCGTCTGATTTACTGATGAATAAACCTGTTCCACCAACTCTGCAACAGAGGCAAGTTATCTATAAAAGAATCTGATGAACATATTTGATCTAGACACTGATCTTGATCCATATTAATTCCTTATTTGTGTCAGCCCCCAACTTTCAGTGCTCAACGTATCTTCGAGTTATACTAGCTGATGAAATAAGCCTCAATTGTTCGAACAAATTTCACGGTAGTTTCACATTTTCTTTCCGAACACATATTAGTCTACGCTCAGGCATTATATGTAAGCTTACCCTTGTATGACGCATCACACTGATGTAAATGATAAATCTCTTGAAGTGTTGGATGGTTCACAAACGTTATCGAACACCTCTTAAGGTGCGAAGGACTTCAGCTATGTTCAGCGTTCACCACGACGCGCGCACATTCCAGTAACATCTAATTTACGATGCGTGTTTCTTCAATTAAGTACCGTTTGAAATTAAAAAAAGACGTGCTAAGCTACCTCAATAATTTTATTTTTACATGAAAGCCTGTACCTTAATCTACTTTTCTACACAATTTACGTCAATATTGAGGCACTTGTCATAACGTTGTACCAGTTTTTGAATACCCTCCTCAAAGAAGTCTACCGCCTCACTTTTTAATCACTACATCACATCTGTTTTTAAAAACATTAGGAAAGTCATCCCGTACGGATGAAATCGTAAAGCGTCTGTTTTCTCTCACCTTATTGTCCACTTCCTGCACCAAACTATCATTAACGACCGAAAGACGCCCACTCCGTTGTTCATCATGCACATTTAAGCGGCATCTTTAAATGCTCTCACCCACTTTCTTACTATTCCATCACTTTGTAAACTGCACAGATCTCACGATGAATATCGATCGCCTTTAGGCCTTTAGAACTAAGAAAACTTATAACAGCCCGTACTTTACAATCGGTGGGACTCACTATTAACAGAGGCATCTTAAACACTCAGTACACAATGTAAAAAGGAAGACTCACAGAATCAGACTGTAATGGCATTAGTGAGTAGACAACAGATGTAGGTTCAAATGTTTGTAGAGCGTATGGGACTTAACTAAGGAGTCATCAGTCCATAAACTTATCAACTACTTATGAACTAGCTTATACTGAAGACGGGACAAATATCCATGCCCGAGGTGGGATTCGAACACCCCACCGTAGCGGCCGTGCTGACAGTGATTGGCACGCCGCAGACCGCTCGGCCACTACGGTTGGCACAGATGTAGGTATCCGGTGTGCATGCGCAGAACGCCAACCGCAGCACTGAGGCCGCGGTGTGGCAAAACGGTACTTAAGAAACACGACCCGTATATGCTGAAAAATTAGATTCGACGTTGTGGAGCAGTGGCAGTTTAATTGCCGCACGCCAGAGAGATATGTAATAGGTTGAAACTTCCTGGCAGATTAAAATTGTGTGCCAGAACCCGGACTCGAAATTGGGACCTTTGCCTTTCGCGGGCAAGCGCTTCGCCACTTAGCTACCGCGACACGGCTTATGGTCCGACCTAACAACTTTACTTCCGGCAGTACCTCGTCTCCTACTTTCCAATCTTCACAGAAGTTCTCCTCCGAACGTTGCAAGACTAGCACTCCTCGAAGAAAGGATATGGTGGAGACATGGCTTAGCCACAGCCTAAAGGATGATTCCAGAATGAAACTTTCACCCTGAGCTGAGTGTGCGCTGATATGAAACTTCCTGGCAGATCAAAATTGTGTGCCGGAACCGGGCCTCGAACCTGGGTCCTTTGCCTTTCGCGGGCAAGCGCACTACCGACTGTGCTATCCCGACACGACTCACGATGCCGCCCCACAACTTTACTTTTGCCAGTACCTCGCCTCCTACTTTACAAACTTCACAGAAGCTCTCCTGCAAACACGCAAGACTAGCACTCCTGGAAGAAAGGATATGGTGGAGACATGGCTTAGCCACAGCCTAAGGGTTGTTTACAGAATGAAACTTTCACTCTGCAGCTGAGTGTGCGCTGATATGAAACTTCCTGGCAGATCAAAATTGTGTGCCGGAACCGGGGCTCGAACCTGGGACCTTTGCCTTTCGCGGGCAAGCGCACTACCGACTGTGCTATCCCGACACGACTCACGATGCCGCCCCACAACTTTACTTTTGCCAGTACCTCGCCTCCTACTTTACAAACTTCACAGAAGCTCTCCTGCAAACACGCAAGACTAGCACTCCTGGAAGAAAGGATATGGTGGAGACATGCCTTAGCCACAGCCTAAGGGATGTTTACAGAATGAAACTTTCACTCTGCAGCTGAGTGTGCGCTGATATGAAACTTCCTGGCAGATCAAAATTGTGTGCCGGAACCGGGGCTCGAACCTGGGACCTTTGCCTTTCGCGGGCAAGCGCACTACCAACTGTGCTATCCCGACACGACTCACGATGCCGCCCCACAACTTTACTTTTGCCAGTACCTCGCCTCCTACTTTACAAACATCACAGAAGCTCTCCTGCAAACACGCAAGACTAGCACTCCTGGAAGAAAGGATATGGTGGAGACATGGCTTAGCCACCGTCTAAGGGATGTTTACAGAATGAAACTTTCACTCTGCAGCTGAGTGTGCGCTGATATGAAACTTCCTGGCAGATCAAAATTGTGTGCCGGAACCGGGGCTCGAACCTGGGACCTTTGCATTTCGCGGGCAAGCGCACTACCGACTGTGCTATCCCGACACGACTCACGATGCCGCCCCACAACTTTACTTTTGCCAGTACCTCGCCTCCTACTTTACAAACTTCACAGAAGCTCTCCTGCAAACACGCAAGACTAGCACTCCTGGAAGAAAGGATATGGTGGAGACATGGCTTAGCCACAGCCTAAGGGATGTTTACAGAATGAAACTTTCACTCTGCAGCTGAGTGTGCGCTGATATGAAACTTCCTGGCAGATCAAAATTGTGTGCCTGAACCGGGGCTCGAACCTGGGACCTTTGCCTTTCGCGGGCAAGCGCACTACCGACTGTGCTATCCCGACACGACTAACGATGCCGCCCCACAACTTTACTTTTGCCAGTACCTCGCCTCCTACTTTACAAACTTCACAGAAGCTCTCCTGCAAACACGCAAGACTAGCACTCCTGGAAGAAAGGATATGGTGGAGACATGGCTTAGCCACAGCCTAAGGGATGTTTACAGAATGAAACTTTCACTCTGCGGCTGACTGTGCGCTGATATGAAACTTCCTGGCAGATCAAAATTGTGTGCCAGAACCGGGGCTCGAACCTGGGACCTTTGCCTTTCGCGGGCAAGCGCACTACCGACTGTGCTATCCCGACACGACTCACGATGCCGCCCCAAAACTTTACTCTTGCCAGTACCTCGCCTCCTACTTTACAAACTTGACAGAAGCTCTCCTGCAAACACGCATAACTAGCACTCCTGGAAGAAAGGATATGGTGGAGACATGGCTTAGCCACAGCCTAAGGGATGTTTACAGAATGAAACTTTCACTCTGCAGCTGAGTGTGCGCTGATATGAAACTTCCTGGCAGATCAAAATTGTGTGCCGGAACCGGGGCTCGAACCTGGGACCTTTGCCTTTCACGGGCAAGCGCACTACAGACTGTGCTATCCCGACACGACTCACGATGCCGCCCCACAACTTTACTTTTGCCAGTACCTCGCCTCCTACTTTACAAACATCACAGAAGCTCTCCTGCAAACACGCAAGACTAGCACTCCTGGAAGAAAGGATATGGTGGAGACATGGCTTAGCCACAGCCTAAGGGATGTTTACAGAATGAAACTTTCACTCTGCAGCTGAGTGTGCGCTGATATGAAACTTCCTGGCAGATCAAAATTGTGTGCCGGAACCGGGGCTCGAACCTGGGACCTTTGCATTTCGCGGGCAAGCGCACTACCGACTGTGCTATCCCGACACGACTTACGATGCAGCCCCACAACTTTACTTTTGCCAGTACCTCGCCTCCTACTTTACAAACTTCACAGAAGCTCTCCTGCAAACACGCAAGACTAGCACTCCTGGAAGAAAGGATATGGTGGAGACATGGCTTAGCCACAGCCTAAGGGATGTTTACAGAATGAAACTTTCACTCTGCAGCTGAGTGTGCGCTGATATGAAACTTCCTGGCAGATCAAAAATGTGTGCCGGAACCGGGGCTCGAACCTGGGACCTTTGCCTTTCGCGGGCAAGCGCACTACCGACTGTGCTATCCCGACACGACTCACGATGCCGCCCCACAACTTTACTTTTGCCAGTACCTCGCCTCCTACTTTACAAACTTCACAGAAGCTCTCCTGCAAACACGCAAGACTAGCACTCCTGGAAGAAAGGATATGGTGGAGACATGGCTTAGCCACAGCCTAAGGGATGTTTACAGAATGAAACTTTCACTCTGCAGCTGAGTGTGCGCTGATATGAAACTTCCTGGCAGATCAAAATTGTGTGCCGGAACCGGGGCTCGAACCTGGGACCTTTGCCTTTCGCGGGCAAGCGCACTACCGACTGTGCTATCCCGACACGACTCACGATGCCGCCCCACAACTTTACTTTTGCCAGTACCTCGCCTCCTACTTTACAAACTTCACAGAAGCTCTCCTGCAAACACGCAAGACTAGCACTCCTGGAAGAAAGGATATGGTGGAGACATGGCTTAGCCACAGCCTAAGGGATGTTTACAGAATGAAACTTTCACTCTGCAGCTGAGTGTGCGCTGATATGAAACTTCCTGGCAGATCAAAATTGTGTGCCGGAACCGGGGCTCGAACCTGGGACCTTTGCATTTCGCGGGCAAGCGCACTACCGACTGTGCTATCCCGACACGACTCACGATGCCGCCCCACAACTTTACTTTTGCCAGTACCTCGCCTCCTACTTTACAAACTTCACAGAAGCTCTCCTGCAAACACGCAAGACTAGCACTCCTGGAAGAAAGGATATGGTGGAGACATGGCTTAGCCACAGCCTAAGGGATGTTTACAGAATGAAACTTTCACTCTGCGGCTGACTGTGCGCTGATATGAAACTTCCTGGCAGATCAAAATTGTGTGCCGGAACCGGGGCTCGAACCTGGAACCTTTGCCTTTCGCGGGCAAGCGCACTACCAACTGTGCTATCCCGATACGACTCACGATGCCACCCCACAACTTTACTTTTGCCAGTACTTCGCCTCCTACTTTACAAACTTCACAGAAGCTCTCCTGCAAACACGCAAGACTAGCACTCCTGGAAGAAAGGATATGGTGGAGACATGGCTTAGCCACAGCCTAAGGGATGCTTACAGGATGAAACTTTCACTCTGCAGCTGAGTGTGCGCTGATATGAAACTTCCTGGCAGATCAAAATTGTGTGCCGGAACCGGGGCTCGAACCTGGGACCTTTGCCTTTCGCGGGCAAGCGCACTACCGACTGTGCTATCCCGACACGACTCACGATGCCGCCCCACAACTTTACTTTTGCCAGTACCTCGCCTCCTACTTTACAAACATCACAGAAGCTCTCCTGCAAACATGCAAGACTAGCACTCCTGGAAGAAAGGATATGGTGGAGACATGGCTTAGCCACCGTCTAAGGGATGTTTACAGAATGAAACTTTCACTCTGCAGCTGAGTGTGCGCTGATATGAAACTTCCTGGCAGATCAAAATTGTGTGCCGGAACCGGGGCTCGAACCTGGGACCTTTGCATTTCGCGGGCAAGCGCACTACCGACTGTGCTATCCCGACACGACTCACGATGCCGCCCCACAACTTTACTTTTGCCAGTACCTCGCCTCCTACTTTACAAACTTCACAGAAGCTCTCCTGCAAACACGCAAGACTAGCACTCCTGGAAGAAAGGATATGGTGGAGACATGGCTTAGCCACAGCCTAAGGGATGTTTACAGAATGAAACTTTCACTCTGCAGCTGAGTGTGCGCTGATATGAAACTTCCTGGCAGATCAAAATTGTGTGCCTGAACCGGGGCTCGAACCTGGGACCTTTGCCTTTCGCGGGCAAGCGCACTACCGACTGTGCTATCCCGACACGACTAACGATGCCGCCCCACAACTTTACTTTTGCCAGTACCTCGCCTCCTACTTTACAAACTTCACAGAAGCTCTCCTGCAAACACGCAAGACTAGCACTCCTGGAAGAAAGGATATGGTGGAGACATGGCTTAGCCACAGCCTAAGGGATGTTTACAGAATGAAACTTTCACTCTGCAGCTGAGTGTGCGCTGATATGAAACTTCCTGGCAGATCAAAATTGTGTGCCGGAACCGGGGCTCGAACCTGGGACCTTTGCCTTTCGTGGGCAAGCGCACTACCGACTGTGCTATCCCGACACGACTCACGATTCCGCCCCACAACTTTACTTTTGCCAGTACCTCGCCTCCTACTTTACAAACTTCACAGAAGCTCTCCTGCAAACACGCAAGACTAGCACTCCTGGAAGAAAGGATATGGTGGAGACATGGCTTAGCCACAGCCTAAGGGATGTTTACAGAATGAAACTTTCACTCTGCGGCTGACTGTGCGCTGATATGAAACTTCCTGGCAGATCAAAATTGTGTGCCAGAACCGGGGCTCGAACCTGGGACCTTTGCCTTTCGCGGGCAAGCGCACTACCGACTGTGCTATCCCGACACGACTCACGCTGCCGCCCCAAAACTTTACTTTTGCCAGTACCTCGCCTCCTACTTTACAAACTTCACAGAAGCTCTCCTGCAAACACGCAAGACTAGCACTCCTGGAAGAAAGGATATGGTGGAGACATGGCTTAGCCACAGCCTAAGGGATGTTTACAGAATGAAACTTTCACTCTGCAGCTGAGTGTGCGCTGATATGAAACTTCCTGGCAGATCAAAATTGTGTGCCGGAACCGGGGCTCGAACCTGGGACCTTTGCCTTTCGCGGGCAAGCGCACTACAGACTGTGCTATCCCGACACGACTCACGATGCCGCCCCACAACTTTACTTTTGCCAGTACCTCGCCTCCTACTTTACAAACATCACAGAAGCTCTCCTGCAAACACGCAAGACTAGCACTCCTGGAAGAAAGGATATGGTGGAGACATGGCTTAGCCACAGCCTAAGGGATGTTTACAGAATGAAACTTTCACTCTGCAGCTGAGTGTGCGCTGATATGAAACTTCCTGGCAGATCAAAATTGTGTGCCGGAACCGGGGCTCGAACCTGGGACCTTTGCATTTCGCGGGCAAGCGCACTACCGACTGTGCTATCCCGACACGACTTACGATGCCGCCCCACAACTTTACTTTTGCCAGTACCTCGCCTCCTACTTTACAAACTTCACAGAAGCTCTCCTGCAAACACGCAAGACTAGCACTCCTGGAAGAAAGGATATGGTGGAGACATGGCTTAGCCACAGCCTAAGGGATGTTTACAGAATGAAACTTTCACTCTGCAGCTGAGTGTGCGCTGATATGAAACTTCCTGGCAGATCAAAAATGTGTGCCGGAACCGGGGCTCGAACCTGGGACGTTTGCCTTTTGCGGGCAAGCGCACTACCGACTGTGCTATCCCGACACGACTCACGATGCCGCCCCACAACTTTACTTTTGCCAGTACCTCGACTCCTACTTTACAAACTTCACAGAAGCTCTCCTGCAAACACGCAAGACTAGCACTCCTGGAAGAAAGGATATGGTGGAGACATGGCTTAGCCACAGCCTAAGGGATGTTTACAGAATGAAACTTTCACTCTGCAGCTGAGTGTGCGCTGATATGAAACTTCCTGGCCGATCAAAATTGTATGCCGGAACCGGGGCTCGAACCTGGGACCATGACCTTTCGCGGGCAAGCGCACAACCGACTGTCCTATCCCGACACGACTCACGATGCCGCCCCACAACTTTACTTTTGCCAGTACCTCGCCTCCTACTTTACAAACATCACAGAAGCTCTCCTGCAAACACGCAAGACTAGCACTCCTGGAAGAAAGGATATGGTGGAGACACGGCTTAGCCACAGTCTAAGGGAAGTTTACAGAATGAAACTTTCACTCTGCAGCTGAGTGTGCGCTGATATGAAACTTCCTGGCAGATCAAAATTGTGTGCCGGAACCGGGGCTCGAACCTGGGACCTTTGCATTTCGCGGGCAAGCGCACTACCGACTGTGCTATCCCGACACGACTCACGATGCCGCCCCACAACTTTACTTTTGCCAGTACCTCGCCTCCTACTTTACAAACTTCACAGAAGCTCTCCTGCAAACACGCAAGACTAGCACTCCTGGAAGAAAGGATATGGTGGAGACATGGCTTAGCCACAGCCTAAGGGATGTTTACAGAATGAAACTTTCACTCTGCGGCTGACTGTGCGCTGATATGAAACTTCCTGGCAGATCAAAATTGTGTGCCGGAACCGGGGCTCGAACCTGGAACCTTTGCCTTTCGCGGGCAAGCGCACTACCAACTGTGCTATCCCGATACGACTCACGATACCGCCCCACAACTTTACTTTTGCCAGTACTTCGCCTCCTACTTTACAAACTTCACAGAAGCTCTCCTGCAAACACGCAAGACTAGCACTCCTGGAAGAAAGGATATGGTGGAGACATTGCTTAGCCACAGCCTAAGGGATGCTTACAGGATGAAACTTTCACTCTGCAGCTGAGTGTGCGCTGATATGAAACTTCCTGGCAGATCAAAATTGTGTGCTGGAACCGGGGCTCGAACCTGGGACCTTTGCATTTCGCGGGCAAGCGCACTACCGACTGTGCTATCCCGACACGACTCACGATGCCGCCCCACAACTTTACTTTTGCCAGTACCTCGCCTCCTACTTTACAAACTTCACAGAAGCTCTCCTGCAAACACGCAAGACTAGCACTCCTGGAAGAAAGGATATGGTGGAGACATGGCTTAGCCACAGCCTAAGGGATGTTTACAGAATGAAACTTTCACTCTGCAGCTGAGTGTGCGCTGATATGAAACTTCCTGGCAGATCAAAATTGTGTGCCAGAACCGGGGCTCGAACCTGGGACCTTTGCCTTTCGTGGGCAAGCGCACTACCGAATGTGCTATCCCGATACGACTCACGATGCCGCCCCACAACTTTACTTTTGCCAGTACTTCGCCTCCTACTTTACAAACTTCACAGAAGCTCTCCTGCAAACACGCAAGACTAGCACTCCTGGAAGAAATTATATGGTGGAGACATGGCTTAGCCACAGCCTAAGGGATGCTAACAGGATGAAACTTTCACTCTGCAGCTGAGTGTGCGCTGATATGAAACTTCCTGGCAGATCAAAATTGTGTGCCGGAAACGGGGCTCGAACCTGGGACCTTTGCCTTTCGCGGGCAAGCGCACCACCGACTGTGCTATCCCGACACGACTCACGATTCCGCCCCCCAACTTAACTTTTGCCAGTACCTCCCCTCCTATTTTACAAACTTCACAGAAGCTCTCCTGCAAACACGCAAGACTAGCACTCCTGGAAGAAAGGATATGGTGGAGACATGGCTTAGCCACAGCCTAAGGGATGTTTACAGAATGAAACTTTCACTCTGCAGCTGAGTGTGCACTGATATGAAACTTCCTGGCAGATCAAAATTGTGTGCCGGAACCGGGGCTCGAACTTGGGACCTTAGCCTTTCGCGGGCAAGTGCACTACCGACTGTGCTATCCTGACACGACTCACGATGCCGCCCCACAACTTTACTTTTGCCAGTACCTTGCCTCCTACTTTACAAACTTCACAGAAGCTCTCCTGCAAACACGCAAGACTAGCACTCCTGGAAGAAAGGATATGGTGGAGACATGGCTTACCCACAGCCTAAGGGATGTTTACAGAATGAATCTTTCACTCTGCAGCTGAGTGTGCGCTGATATGAAACTTCCTGGCAGATCAAAATTGTGTGCCGGAACCGGGGCTCGAACCTGGGACCTTTGCCTTTCGCGGGCAAGCGCACTACCGACTGTGCTATCCCGACACGACTCACGATGCCGCCCCACAACTTTACTTTTGCCAGTACCTCGTCTCCTGCTTTACAAACTTCACAGAAGCTCTCCTGCAAACACGCAAGACTAGCACTCCTGGAAGAAAGGATATGGTGGAGACATGGCTTAGCCACAGCCTAAGGGATGTTTACAGAATGAAACTTTCACTCTGCAGCTGAGTGTGCGCTGATATGAAACTTTCTGGCAGATCAAAATTGTGTGCCGGAACCGGGGCTCGAAACTGGGACCTTTGCCTTTCGCGGGCAAGCGCACTACCGACTGTGCTATCCCGACACGACTCACGATGCCGCCCCACAACTTTACTTTAGCCAGTACCTCGCCTCCTACTTTACAAACTTCACAGAAGCTCTCCTGCAAACACGCAAGACTAGCACTCCTGGAAGAAAGGATATGGTGGAGACATGGCTTAGCCACAGCCTAAGGGATGTTTACAGAATGAAACTTTCACTCTGCAGCTGAGTGTGCGCTGATATGAAACTTCCTGGCAGATCAAAATTGTGTGCCGGAACCGTGGCTCGAACGTGGGACCTTTGCCTTTCGCGGGCAAGCGCACTACCGACGGTGCTATCTCGACACGACTCACGATGCCGCCCCACAACTTTACTTTTGCCAGTACCTCGCCTCCTACTTTACAAACTTCACAGAAGCTCTCCTGCAAACACGCAAGACTAGCACTCCTGGAAGATAGGATATGGTGGAGACATGGCTTAGCCACAGCCTAAGGGATGTTTACAGAATGAAACTTTCACTCTGCAGCTGAGTGTGCGCTGATATGAAACTTCCTGGCAGATCAAAAATGTGTGCCGGAACCGGGGCTCGAACCTGGGACCTTTGCCTTTCGCGGGCAAGCGCACTACCGACTGTGCTATCCCGACACGACTCACGATGCCGCCCCACAACTTTACTTTTGCCAGTACCTCGCCTCCTACTTTACAAACTTCACAGAAGCTCTCCTGCAAACACGCAAGACTAGCACTCCTGGAAGAAAGGATATGGTGGAGACATGGCTTAGCCACAGCCTAAGGGATGTTTACAGAATGAAACTTTCACTCTGCATCTGAGTGTGCGCTGATATGAAACTTCCTGGCAGATCAAAATTGTGTGCCGGAACCGGGGCTCGAACCTGGGACCTTTGCCTTTCGCGGGCAAGCGCACTACCGATTGTGCTATCTCGACACGACTCACGATGCCGCCCCACAACTTTACTTTTGCCAGTACCTCGCCTCCTACTTTACAAACTTCACAGAAGCTCTCCTGCAAACACGCAAGACTAGCACTCCTGGAAGAAAGGATATGGTGGAGACATGGCTTAGCCACAGCCTAAGGGATGTTTACAGAATGAACCTTTCACACTGCAGCTGAGTGTGCGCTGATATGAAACTTCCTGGCAGATCAAAATTGTGTGCCGGAACCGGGGCTCGAACCTGGGACCTTTGCCTTTCGCGGGCAAGCGCACTACCAACTGTGCTATCCCGACACGACTCACGATTCCGCGCCACAACTTTACTTTTGCCAGTATCTCGCCTCCTACTTTTTAAACTTCACAGAAGCTCTCCTGCAAACACGCAAGACTAGCACTCCTGGAAGAAAGGATATGGTGGAGTCATGGCTTACCCACAGCCTAAGGGATGTTTACAGAATGAAACTTTCACTCTGCAGCTTAGTGTGCGCTGATATGAAACTTCCTGGCAGATCAAAATTGTGTGCCGGAACCGGGGCTCGAACCTGGGACCTTCGCCTTTCGCGGGCAAGTGCACTACCAACTGTGCTATCGCGACACGACTCACGATGCCGCCCCACAACTTTACTTTTGCCAGTACCTCGCCTCCTACTTTACAAACTTCACAGAAGCTCTCCTGCAAACACGCAAGACTAGCACTCCTGGAAGAAAGGATAAGGTGGAGACACGGCTTAGCCACAGCCTAAGGGATGTTTACAGAATGAAACTTTCACTCTGCAGCTGAGTGTGCGCTGATATGAAACTTCCTGGCAGATCAAAATTGTGTGCCGGAACCGGGGCTCGAACCTGGGACCTTTGCCTTTCGCGGGCAAGCGCACTACCGACTGTGCTATCCCGACACGACTCACGATGCCACCCCACAACTTTACTTTTGCCAGTACCTCGCCTCCTACTTTACAAACTTCACAGAAGCTCTCCTGCAAACACGCAAGACTAGCACTCCTGGAAGAAAGGATATGGTGGAGACATGGCTTAGCCACAGCCTAAGGGATGTTTACAGAATGAAACTTTCACTCTGCAGCTGAGTGTGCGCTGATATGAATCTTCCTGGCAGATCAAAATTGTGTGCCGGAACCGGGGCTCGAAACTGGGACCTTTACCTTTCGCGGGCAAGCGCACTACCGACTGTGCTATCCCGACACGACTCACGATACCGCCCCACAACTTTACTTTTGCCAGTACCCCGCCTCCTACTTTACAAACTTCACAGAAGCTCTCCTGCAAACACGCAAGACTAGCACTCCTGGAAGAAAGGATATGGTGGACACATGGCTTAGCCACAGCCTAAGGGATGTTTACAGAATGAAACTTTCACTCTGCAGCTGAGTGTGCGCTGATATGAAACTTCCTGGCAGATCAAAATTGTGTGCCGGAACCGGGGCTCGAACCTGGGACCTTTTCCTTTCGTGGGCAAGCGCACTACCGACTGTGCTATCCCGACACGACTCACGATGCCGCCCCACAACTTTACTTTTGCCAGTACCTCGTCTCCTGCTTTACAATCTTCACAGAAGCTCTCCTGCAAACACGCAAGACTAGCACTCCTGGAAGAAAGGATATGGTGGAGA
Source organism: Locusta migratoria (assembly GCA_026315105.1). NCBI lineage: Eukaryota > Metazoa > Arthropoda > Insecta > Orthoptera > Acrididae > Locusta > Locusta migratoria. Next base: position 197,208,205 of record CM048751.1, read on the forward strand.
CATGGCTTAGCCACAGCCTAAGGGATGTTTACAGAATGAAACTTTCACTCTGCAGCTGAGTGTGCGCTGATATGAAACTTTCTGGCAGATCAAAATTGTGTGCCGGAACCGGGGCTCGAACCTGGGACCTTTGCCTTTCGCGGGCAAGCGCACTACCGACTGTGCTATCCCGACACGACTGACGATGCCGCCCCACAACTTTACTTTTGCCAGTACCTTGCCTCCTACTTTACAAACTTCACAGAAGCTCTCCTGCAAACACGCAAGACTAGCACTCCTGGAAGAAAGGATATGGTGGAGACATGGCTTAGCCACAGCCTAAGGGATGTTTACAGAATGAAACTTTCACTCTGCAGCTGAGTGTGCGCTGATATGAAACTTCCTGGCAGATCAAAATTGTGTGCCGGAACCGGGGCTCGAACCTGGGACCTTTGCCTTTCGCGGGCAAGCGCAATACCGACGGTGCTATCTCGACACGACTCACGATGCCGCCCCACAACTTTACTTTTGCCAGTACCTCGCCTCCTACTTTACAAATTTCACAGAAGCTCTCCTGCAAACACGCAAGACTAGCACTCCTGGAAGAAAGGATATGGTGGAGACATGGCTTAGCCACAGCCTAAGGGATGTTTACAGAATGAAACTTTCACTCTGCAGCTGAGTGTGCGCTGATATGAAACTTCCTGGCAGATCAAAATTGTGTGCCGGAACCGGGGCTCGAACCTGGGACCTTTGCCTTTCGCGGGCAAGCGCATTATCGACGGTGGTATCTCGACACGACTCACGATGCCGCCCCACAACTTTACTTTTGCCAGTACCTCGCCTCCTACTTTACAAACTTCACAGAAGCTCTCCTGCAAACACGCAAGACTAGCACTCCTGGAAGAAAGGATATGGTGGAGACATGGCTTAGCCACAGCCTAAGGGATGTTTACAGAATGAAACTTTCACTCTGCAGCTGAGTGTGCGCTGATATGAAACTTCCTGGCAGATCAAAATTGTGTGCCGGAACCGGGGCTCGAACCTGGGACCTTTGCCTTTCGCGGGCAAGCGCACTACCGACTGTGCTATCCCGACACGACTCACGATGCCGCCCCACAACTTTACTTTTGCCAGTACCTCGCCTCCTACTTTACAAACTTCACAGAAGCTCTCCTGCAAACACGCAAGACTAGCACTCCTGGAAGAAAGGATATGGTGGAGAAATGCCTTAGCCACAGCCTAAGGGATGTTTACAGAATGAAACTTTCACTCTGCAGCTGAGTGTGCGCTGATATGAAACTTCCTGGCAGATCAAAATTGTGTGCCGGAACCGGGGCTCGAACCTCGGACCTTTGCCTTTCGCGGGCAAGCGCACTACCGACGGTGCTATCTCGACACGACTCACGATGCCGCCCCACAACTTTACTTTTGCCAGTACCTCGCCTCCTACTTTACAAACTTCACAGAAGCTCTCCTGCAAACACGCAAGACTAGCACTCCTGGAAGAAATTATATGGTGGAGACATGGCTTAGCCACAGCCTAAGGGATGTTTACAGAATGAAACTTTCCGTCTGCAGCTGAGTGTGCGCTGATATGAAACTTCCGGGCAGATCAAAATTGTGTGCCGGAACCGGGGCTCGAACCTGGGACCTTTGCCTTTCGCGGGCAAGCGCACTACCGACAGTGCTATCCCGACACAACTCACGATGCCGCCCCACAACTTTACTTTTGCCAGTACCTCGCCTCCTACTTTACAAACTTCACAGAAGCTCTCCTGCAAACACGCAAGACTAGCACTCCTGGAAGAAAGGATATGGTGGAGACATGGCTTAGCCACAGCCTAAGGGATGTTTACAGAATGAAACTTTCACTCTGCAGCTGAGTGTGCGCTGATATGAAACTTCCTGGCAGATCAAAATTGTGTGCCGGAACCGGGGCTCGAACCTGGGACCTTTGCCTTTCGCGGGCAAGCGCACTACCGACTGTGCTATCCCGACACGACTCACGATGCCGCCCCACAACTTTACTTTTGCCAGTACCTCGCCTCCTACTTTACAAACTTCACAGAAGCTCTCCTGCAAACACGCAAGACTAGCACTCCTGGAAGAAAGGATATGGTGGAGACATGGCTTAGCCACAGCCTAAGGGATGTTTACAGAATGAACCTTTCACACTGCAGCTGAGTGTGCGCTGATATGAAACTTCCTGGCAGATCAAAATTGTGTGCCGGAACCGGGGCTCGAACCTGGGACGTTTGCCTTTCGCGGGCAAGCGCACTACCGACTGTGCTATCCCGACACGACTCACGATGCCGCCCCACAACTTTACTTTTGCCAGTACCTCGCCTCCTACTTTACAAACTTCACAGAAGCTCTCCTGCAAACACGCAAGACTAGCACTCCTGGAAGAAAGGATATGGTGGAGACATGGCTTAGCCACAGCCTAAGGGATGTTTACAGAATGAAACTTTCACTCTGCAGCTGAGTGTGCGCTGATATGAAACTTCCTGGCAGATCAAAATTGTGTGCCGGAACCGGGGCTCGAACCTGGGACCTTTGCCTTTCGCGGGCAAGCGCACTACCGACTGTGCTATCCCGACACGACTCACGATGCCGCCCCACAACTTTACTTTTGCCAGTACCTCGCCTCCTACTTTACAAACTTCACAGAAGCTCTCCTGCAAACACGCAAGACTAGCACTCCTGGAAGAAAGGATATGGTGGAGACATGCCTTAGCCACAGCCTAAGGGATGTTTACAGAATGAAACTTTCACTCTGCAGCTGAGTGTGCGCTGATATGAAACTTCCTGGCAGATCAAAATTGTGTGCCGGAACCGGGGCTCGAACCTGGGACCTTTGCCTTTCGCGGGCAAGCGCACTACCGACAGTGCTATCCCGACACGACTCACGATGCCGCCCCACAACTTTACTTTTGCCAGTACCTTGCCTCCTACTTTACAAACTTCACAGAAGCTCTCCTGCAAACACGCAAGACTAGCACTCCTGGAAGAAAGGATATGGTGGAGACATTGCTTAGCCACAGCCTAAGGGATGCTTACAGGATGAAACTTTCACTCTGCAGCTGAGTGTGCGCTGATATGAAACTTCCTGGCAGATCAAAATTGTGTGCTGGAACCGGGGCTCGAACCTGGGACCTTTGCATTTCGCGGGCAAGCGCACTACCGACTGTGCTATCCCGACACGACTCACGATGCCGCCCCACAACTTTACTTTTGCCAGTACCTCGCCTCCTACTTTACAAACTTCACAGAAGCTCTCCTGCAAACACGCAAGACTAGCACTCCTGGAAGAAAGGATATGGTGGAGACATGGCTTAGCCACAGCCTAAGGGATGTTTACAGAATGAAACTTTCACTCTGCAGCTGAGTGTGCGCTGATATGAAACTTCCTGGCAGATCAAAATTGTGTGCCAGAACCGGGGCTCGAACCTGGGACCTTTGCCTTTCGTGGGCAAGCGCACTACCGAATGTGCTATCCCGATACGACTCACGATGCCGCCCCACAACTTTACTTTTGCCAGTACTTCGCCTCCTACTTTACAAACTTCACAGAAGCTCTCCTGCAAACACGCAAGACTAGCACTCCTGGAAGAAATTATATGGTGGAGACATGGCTTAGCCACAGCCTAAGGGATGCTAACAGGATGAAACTTTCACTCTGCAGCTGAGTGTGCGCTGATATGAAACTTCCTGGCAGATCAAAATTGTGTGCCGGAACCGGGGCTCGAACCTGGGACCTTTGCCTTTCGCGGGCAAGCGCACTACCGAATGTGCTATCCCGAAACGACTCATGATGCCGCCCCACAACTTTACTTTTGCCAGTACTTCGCCTCCTACTTTACAAACTTCACAGAAGCTCTCCTGCAAACACGCAAGACTAGCACTCCTGGAAGAAAGGATATGGTGGAGACATGGCTTAGCCACAGCCTAAGGGATGTTTACAGAATGAAACTTTCACTCTGCAGCTGAGTGTGCGCTGATATGAAACTTCCTGGCAGATCAAAATTGTGTGCCGGAACCGGGGCTCGAACCTGGGACCTTTGCCTTTCGTGGGCAAGCGCACCACCGACTGTGCTATCCCGACACGACTCACGATTCCGCCCCCCAACTTAACTTTTGCCAGTACCTCCCCTCCTACTTTACAAACTTCACAGAAGCTCTCCTGCAAACACGCAAGACTAGCACTCCTGGAAGAAAGGATATGGTGGAGACATGGCTTAGCCACAGCCTAAGGGATGTTTACAGAATGAAACTTTCACTCTGCAGCTGAGTGTGCACTGATATGAAACTTCCTGGCAGATCAAAATTGTGTGCCGGAACCGGGGCTCGAACTTGGGACCTTAGCCTTTCGCGGGCAAGTGCACTACCGACTGTGCTATCCTGACACGACTCACGATGCCGCCCCACAACTTTACTTTTGCCAGTACCTTGCCTCCTACTTTACAAACTTCACAGAAGCTCTCCTGCAAACACGCAAGACTAGCACTCCTGGAAGAAAGGATATGGTGGAGACATGGCTTACCCACAGCCTAAGGGATGTTTACAGAATGAATCTTTCACTCTGCAGCTGAGTGTGCGCTGATATGAAACTTCCTGGCAGATCAAAATTGTGTGCCGGAACCGGGGCTCGAACCTGGGACCTTTGCCTTTCGCGGGCAAGCGCACTACCGACTGTGCTATCCCGACACGACTCACGATGCCGCCCCACAACTTTACTTTTGCCAGTACCTCGTCTCCTGCTTTACAAACTTCACAGAAGCTCTCCTGCAAACACGCAAGACTAGCACTCCTGGAAGAAAGGATATGGTGGAGACATGGCTTAGCCACAGCCTAAGGGATGTTTACAGAATGAAACTTTCACTCTGCAGCTGAGTGTGCGCTGATATGAAACTTTCTGGCAGATCAAAATTGTGTGCCGGAACCGGGGCTCGAAACTGGGACCTTTGCCTTTCGCGGGCAAGCGCACTACCGACTGTGCTATCCCGACACGACTCACGATGCCGCCCCACAACTTTACTTTTGCCAGTACCTCGCCTCCTACTTTACAAACTTCACAGTAGCTCTCCTGCAAACACGCAAGACTAGCACTCCTGGAAGAAAGGATATGGTGGAGACATGGCTTAGCCACAGCCTAAGGGATGTTTACAGAATGAAACTTTCACTCTGCAGCTGAGTGTGCGCTGATATGAAACTTCCTGGCAGATCAAAATTGTGTGCCGGAACCGTGGCTCGAACGTGGGACCTTTGCCTTTCGCGGGCAAGCGCACTACCGACGGTGCTATCTCGACACGACTCACGATGCCGCCCCACAACTTTACTTTTGCCAGTACCTCGCCTCCTACTTTACAAACTTCACAGAAGCTCTCCTGCAAACACGCAAGACTAGCACTCCTGGAAGATAGGATATGGTGGAGACATGGCTTAGCCACAGCCTAAGGGATGTTTACAGAATGAAACTTTCACTCTGCAGCTGAGTGTGCGCTGATATGAAACTTCCTGGCAGATCAAAAATGTGTGCCGGAACCGGGGCTCGAACCTGGGACCTTTGCCTTTCGCGGGCAAGCGCACTACCGACTGTGCTATCCCGACACGACTCACGATGCCGCCCCACAACTTTACTTTTGCCAGTACCTCGAATCCTACTTTACAAACTTCACAGAAGCTCTCCTGCAAACACGCAAGACTAGCACTCCTGGAAGAAAGGATATGGTGGAGACATGGCTTAGCCACAGCCTAAGGGATGTTTACAGAATGAAACTTTCACTCTGCAGCTGAGTGTGCGCTGATATGAAACTTCCTGGCAGATCAAAATTGTGTGCCGGAACCGGGGCTCGAACCTGGGACCTTTGCCTTTCGCGGGCAAGCGCACTACCGATTGTGCTATCTCGACACGACTCACGATGCCGCCCCACAACTTTACTTTTGCCAGTACCTCGCCTCCTACTTTACAAACTTCACAGAAGCTCTCCTGCAAACACGCAAGACTAGCACTCCTGGAAGAAAGGATATGGTGGAGACATGGCTTAGCCACAGCCTAAGGGATGTTTACAGAATGAACCTTTCACACTGCAGCTGAGTGTGCGCTGATATGAAACTTCCTGGCAGATCAAAATTGTGTGCCGGAACCGGGGCTCGAACCTGGGACCTTTGCCTTTCGCGGGCAAGCGCACTACCAACTGTGCTATCCCGACACGACTCACGATTCCGCGCCACAACTTTACTTTTGCCAGTATCTCGCCTCCTACTTTTTAAACTTCACAGAAGCTCTCCTGCAAACACGCAAGACTAGCACTCCTGGAAGAAAGGATATGGTGGAGTCATGGCTTACCCACAGCCTAAGGGATGTTTACAGAATGAAACTTTCACTCTGCAGCTTAGTGTGCGCTGATATGAAACTTCCTGGCAGATCAAAATTGTGTGCCGGAACCGGGGCTCGAACCTGGGACCTTCGCCTTTCGCGGGCAAGTGCACTACCAACTGTGCTATCGCGACACGACTCACGATGCCGCCCCACAACTTTACTTTTGCCAGTACCTCGCCTCCTACTTTACAAACTTCACAGAAGCTCTCCTGCAAACACGCAAGACTAGCACTCCTGGAAGAAAGGATAAGGTGGAGACACGGCTTAGCCACAGCCTAAGGGATGTTTACAGAATGAAACTTTCACTCTGCAGCTGAGTGTGCGCTGATATGAAACTTCCTGGCAGATCAAAATTGTGTGCCGGAACCAGGGCTCGAACCTGGGACCTTTGCCTTTCGCGGGCAAGCGCACTACCGACTGTGCTATCCCGACACGACTCACGATGCCACCCCACAACTTTACTTTTGCCAGTACCTCGCCTCCTACTTTACAAACTTCACAGAAGCTCTCCTGCAAACACGCAAGACTAGCACTCCTGGAAGAAAGGATATGGTGGAGACATGGCTTAGCCACAGCCTAAGGGATGTTTACAGAATGAAACTTTCACTCTGCAGCTGAGTGTGCGCTGATATGAATCTTCCTGGCAGATCAAAATTGTGTGCCGGAACCGGGGCTCGAACCTGGGACCTTTACCTTTCGCGGGCAAGCGCACTACCGACTGTGCTATCCCGACACGACTCACGATGCCGCCCCACAACTTTACTTTTGCCAGTACCCCGCCTCCTACTTTACAAACTTCACAGAAGCTCTCCTGCAAACACGCAAGACTAGCACTCCTGGAAGAAAGGATATGGTGGACACATGGCTTAGCCACAGCCTAAGGGATGTTTACAGAATGAAACTTTCACTCTGCAGCTGAGTGTGCGCTGATATGAAACTTCCTGGCAGATCAAAATTGTGTGCCGGAACCGGGGCTCGAACCTGGGACCTTTTCCTTTCGTGGGCAAGCGCACTACCGACTGTGCTATCCCGACACGACTCACGATGCCGCCCCACAACTTTACTTTTGCCAGTACCTCGTCTCCTGCTTTACAATCTTCACAGAAGCTCTCCTGCAAACACGCAAGACTAGCACTCCTGGAAGAAAGGATATGGTGGAGACATGGCTTAGCCACAGCCTAAGGGATGTTTACAGAATGAAACTTTCACTCTGCAGCTGAGTGTGCGCTGATATGAAACTTTCTGGCAGATCAAAATTGTGTGCCGGAACCGGGGCTCGAACCTGGGACCTTTGCCTTTCGCGGGCAAGCGCACTACCGACTGTGCTATCCCGACACGACTGACGATGCCGCCCCACAACTTTACTTTTGCCAGTACCTTGCCTCCTACTTTACAAACTTCACAGAAGCTCTCCTGCAAACACGCAAGACTAGCACTCCTGGAAGAAAGGATATGGTGGAGACATGGCTTAGCCACAGCCTAAGGGATGTTTACAGAATGAAACTTTCACTCTGCAGCTGAGTGTGCGCTGATATGAAACTTCCTGGCAGATCAAAATTGTGTGCCGGAACCGGGGCTCGAACCTGGGACCTTTGCCTTTCGCGGGCAAGCGCAATACCGACGGTGCTATCTCGACACGACTCACGATGCCGCCCCACAACTTTACTTTTGCCAGTACCTCGCCTCCTACTTTACAAATTTCACAGAAGCTCTCCTGCAAACACGCAAGACTAGCACTCCTGGAAGAAAGGATATGGTGGAGACATGGCTTAGCCACAGCCTAAGGGATGTTTACAGAATGAAACTTTCACTCTGCAGCTGAGTGTGCGCTGATATGAAACTTCCTGGCAGATCAAAATTGTGTGCCGGAACCGGGGCTCGAACCTGGGACCTTTGCCTTTCGCGGGCAAGCGCATTATCGACGGTGCTATCTCCACACGACTCACGATGCCGCCCCACAACTTTACTTTTGCCAGTACCTCGCCTCCTACTTTACAAACTTCACAGAAGCTCTCCTGCAAACACGCAAGACTAGCACTCCTGGAAGAAAGGATATGGTGGAGACATGGCTTAGCCACAGCCTAAGGGATGTTTACAGAATGAAACTTTCACTCTGCAGCTGAGTGTGCGCTGATATGAAACTTCCTGGCAGATCAAAATTGTGTGCCGGAACCGGGGCTCGAACCTGGGACCTTTGCCTTTCGCGGGCAAGCGCACTACCGACTGTGCTATCCCGACACGACTCACGATGCCGCCCCACAACTTTACTTTTGCCAGTACCTCGCCTCCTACTTTACAAACTTCACAGAAGCTCTCCTGCAAACACGCAAGACTAGCACTCCTGGAAGAAAGGATATGGTGGAGACATGCCTTAGCCACAGCCTAAGGGATGTTTACAGAATGAAACTTTCACTCTGCAGCTGAGTGTGCGCTGATATGAAACTTCCTGGCAGATCAAAATTGTGTGCCGGAACCGGGGCTCGAACCTCGGACCTTTGCCTTTCGCGGGCAAGCGCACTACCGACGGTGCTATCTCGACACGACTCACGATGCCGCCCCACAACTTTACTTTTGCCAGTACCTCGCCTCCTACTTTACAAACTTCACAGAAGCTCTCCTGCAAACACGCAAGACTAGCACTCCTGGAAGAAATTATATGGTGGAGACATGGCTTAGCCACAGCCTAAGGGATGTTTACAGAATGAAACTTTCCGTCTGCAGCTGAGTGTGCGCTGATATGAAACTTCCGGGCAGATCAAAATTGTGTGCCGGAACCGGGGCTCGAACCTGGGACCTTTGCCTTTCGCGGGCAAGCGCACTACCGACAGTGCTATCCCGACACAACTCACGATGCCGCCCCACAACTTTACTTTTGCCAGTACCTCGCCTCCTACTTTACAAACTTCACAGAAGCTCTCCTGCAAACACGCAAGACTAGCACTCCTGGAAGAAAGGATATGGTGGAGACATGGCTTAGCCACAGCCTAAGGGATGTTTACAGAATGAACCTTTCACACTGCAGCTGAGTGTGCGCTGATATGAAACTTCCGGGCAGATCAAAATTGTGTGCCGGAACCGGGGCTCGAACCTGGGACGTTTGCCTTTCGCGGGCAAGCGCACTACCGACTGTGCTATCCCGACACGACTCACGATGCCGCCCCACAACTTTACTTTTGCCAGTACCTCGCCTCCTACTTTACAAACTTCACAGAAGCTCTCCTGCAAACACGCAAGACTAGCACTCCTGGAAGAAAGGATATGGTGGAGACATGGCTTAGCCACAGCCTAAGGGATGTTTACAGAATGAAACTTTCACTCTGCAGCTGAGTGTGCGCTGATATGAAACTTCCTGGCAGATCAAAATTGTGTGCCGGAACCGGGGCTCGAACCTGGGACCTTTGCCTTTCGCGGGCAAGCGCACTACCGACTGTGCTATCCCGACACGACTCACGATGCCGCCCCACAACTTTACTTTTGCCAGTACCTCGCCTCCTACTTTACAAACTTCACAGAAGCTCTCCTGCAAACACGCAAGACTAGCACTCCTGGAAGAAAGGATATGGTGGAGACATGCCTTAGCCACAGCCTAAGGGATGTTTACAGAATGAAACTTTCACTCTGCAGCTGAGTGTGCGCTGATATGAAACTTCCTGGCAGATCAAAATTGTGTGCCGGAACCGGGGCTCGAACCTCGGACCTTTGCCTTTCGCGGGCAAGCGCACTACCGACGGTGCTATCTCGACACGACTCACGATGCCGCCCCACAACTTTACTTTTGCCAGTACCTCGCCTCCTACTTTACAAACTTCACAGAAGCTCTCCTGCAAACACGCAAGACTAGCACTCCTGGAAGAAAGGATATGATGGAGACATGGCTTAGCCACAGCCTAAGGGATGTTTACAGAATGAAACTTTCACTCTGCAGCTGAGTGTGCGCTGATATGAAACTTCCTGGCAGATCAAAATTGTGTGCCGGAACCGGGGCTCGAACCTGGGACCTTTACCTTTCGCGGGCAAGCGCACTACCGACTGTGCTATCCCGACACGACTCACGATGCCGCCCCACAACTTTACTTTTGCCAGTACCTCGCCTCCTACTTTACAAACTTCACAGAAGCTCTCCTGCAAACACGCAAGACTAGCACTCCTGGAAGAAAGGATATGGTGGAGACATGCCTTAGCCACAGCCTAAGGGATGTTTACAGAATGAAACTTTCACTCTGCAGCTGAGTGTGCGCTGATATGAAACTTCCTGGCAGATCAAAATTGTGTGCCGGAACCGGGGCTCGAACCTCGGACCTTTGCCTTTCGCGGGCAAGCGCACTACCGACGGTGCTATCTCGACACGACTCACGATGCCGCCCCACAACTTTACTTTTGCCAGTACCTCGCCTCCTACTTTACAAACTTCACAGAAGCTCTCCTGCAAACACGCAAGACTAGCACTCCTGGAAGAAATTATATGGTGGAGACATGGCTTAGCCACAGCCTAAGGGATGTTTACAGAATGAAACTTTCCGTCTGCAGCTGAGTGTGCGCTGATATGAAACTTCCGGGCAGATCAAAATTGTGTGCCGGAACCGGGGCTCGAACCTGGGACCTTTGCCTTTCGCGGGCAAGCGCACTACCGACAGTGCTATCCCGACACAACTCACGATGCCGCCCCACAACTTTACTTTTGCCAGTACCTCGCCTCCTACTTTACAAACTTCACAGAAGCTCTCCTGCAAACACGCAAGACTAGCACTCCTGGAAGAAAGGATATGGTGGAGACATGGCTTAGCCACAGCCTAAGGGATGTTTACAGAATGAAACTTTCACTCTGCAGCTGAGTGTGCGCTGATATGAAACTTCCTGGCAGATCAAAATTGTGTGCCGGAACCGGGGCTCGAACCTGGGACCTTTGCCTTTCGCGGGCAAGCGCACTACCGACTGTGCTATCCCGACACGACTCACGATGCCGCCCCACAACTTTACTTTTGCCAGTACCTCGCCTCCTACTTTACAAACTTCACAGAAGCTCTCCTGCAAACACGCAAGACTAGCACTCCTGGAAGAAAGGATATGGTGGAGACATGGCTTAGCCACAGCCTAAGGGATGTTTACAGAATGAACCTTTCACACTGCAGCTGAGTGTGCGCTGATATGAAACTTCCTGGCAGATCAAAATTGTGTGCCGGAACCGGGGCTCGAACCTGGGACGTTTGCCTTTCGCGGGCAAGCGCACTACCGACTGTGCTATCCCGACACGACTCACGATGCCGCCCCACAACTTTACTTTTGCCAGTACCTCGCCTCCTACTTTACAAACTTCACAGAAGCTCTCCTGCAAACACGCAAGACTAGCACTCCTGGAAGAAAGGATATGGTGGAGACATGGCTTAGCCACAGCCTAAGGGATGTTTACAGAATGAAACTTTCACTCTGCAGCTGAGTGTGCGCTGATATGAAACTTCCTGGCAGATCAAAATTGTGTGCCGGAACCGGGGCTCGAACCTGGGACCTTTGCCTTTCGCAGGCAAGCGCACTACCGACTGTGCTATCCCGACACGACTCACGATGCCGCCCCACAACTTTACTTTTGCCAGTACCTCGCCTCCTACTTTACAAACTTCACAGAAGCTCTCCTGCAAACACGCAAGACTAGCACTCCTGGAAGAAAGGATATGGTGGGGACATGGCTTAGCCACAGCCTAAGGGATGTATACAGAATGAAACTTTCACTCTGCAGCTGAGTGTGCGCCGATATGAAACTTCCTGGCAGATCAAAATTGTGTGCCGGAACCGGGGCTCGAACCTGGGACCTTTGCCTTTCGCGGGCAAGTGCACTACCGACTGTGCTATCCCGACACGACTCACGATGCCGCCCCACAACTTTACTTTTGCCAGTACCTTGCCTCCTACTTTACAAACTTCACAGAAGCTCTCCTGCAAACACGCAAGACTAGCACTCCTGGAAGAAAGGATATGGTGGAGACATGGCTTAGCCACAGCCTAAGGGATGTTTACAGAATGAAACTTTCACTCTGCAGCTGAGTGTGCGCTGATATGAAACTTCCTGGCAGATCAAAATTGTGTGCCGGAACCGGGGCTCGAACCTGGGACCTTTGCCTTTCGCGGGCAAGCGCACTACCGACTGTGCTATCCTGACACGACTCACGATGCCGCCCCACAACTTTACTTTTGCCAGTACCTTGCCTCACACTTTACAAACTTCACAGAAGCTCTCCTGCAAACACGCAAGACTAGCACTCCTGGAAGAAAGGATATGGTGGAGACATGGCTTACCCACAGCCTAAGGGATGTTTACAGAATGAAACTTTCACTCTGCAGCTGAGTGTGCGCTGATATGAAACTTCCGGGCAGATCAAAATTGTGTGCCGGAACCGGGGCTCGAACCTGGGACCTTTGCCTTTCGCGGGCAAGCGCACTGCCGACTGTGCTATCCCGACACGACTCACGATGCCGCCCCACAACTTTACTTTTGCCAGTACCTCGCCTCCTGCTTTACAAACTTCACAGAAGCTCTCCTGCAAACACGCAAGACTAGCACTCCTGGAAGAAAGGATATGGTGGAGACATGGCTTAGCCACAGCCTAAGGGATGTTTACAGAATGAAACTTTCACTCTGCAGCTGAGTGTGCGCTGATATGAAACTTCCTGGCAGATCAAAATTGTGTGCCGGAACCGGGGCTCGAACCTGGGACGTTTGCCTTTTGCGGGCAAGCGCACTACCGACTGTGCTATCTCGACACGACTCACGATTCCGCCCCACAACTTTACTTTTGCCAGTACCTTGCCTCCTACTTTACAAACTTCACAGAAGCTCTCCTGCAAACACGCAAGACTAGCACTCCTGGAAGAAAGGATATGGTGGAGACATGGCTTAGCCAAGGCCTAAGGGATGTTTACAGAATGAAACTTTCACTCTGCAGCTGAGTGTGCGCTGATATGAAACTTCCTGGCAGATCAAAATTGTGTGCCGGAACCGGGGCTCGAACCTGGGACCTTTGCATTTCGCGGGCAAGCGCACTACCGACAGTGCTATCCCGACACGACTCACGATGCCGCCCCACAACTTTACTTTTGCCAGTACCTCGCCTCCTACTTTACAAACTTCACAGAAGCTCTCCTGCAAACACGCAAGACTAGCACTCCTGGAAGAAAGGATATGGTGGAGACATGGCTTAGCCACAGCCTAAGGGATGTTTACAGAATGAAACTTTCACTCTGCAGCTGAGTGTGCGCTGATATGAAACTTCCTGGCCGATCAAAATTGTGTGCCGGAACCGGGGCTCGAACCTGGGACCTTTGCCTTTCGCGGGCAAGCGCACTACCGACTGTGCTATCCCGACACGACTGACGATGCCGCCCCACAACTTTACTTTTGCCAGTACCTTGCCTCCTACTTTACAAACTTCACAGAAGCTCTCCTGCAAACACGCAAGACTAGCACTCCTGGAAGAAAGGATATGGTGGAGACATGGCTTAGCCACAGCCTAAGGGATGTTTACAGAATGAAACTTTCACTCTGCAGCTGAGTGTGCGCTGATATGAAACTTCCTGGCAGATCAAAATTGTGTGCCGGTACGGGGGCTCGAACCTGGGACCTTTGCCTTTCGCGGGCAAGCGCACTACCGACTGTGCTATCCCGACACGACTCACGATGCCGCCCCACAACTTTACTTTTGCCAGTATCTCGCCTCCTACTTTACAAACTTCACAGAAGCTCTCCTGCAAACACACAAGACTAGCACTCCTGGAAGAAAGGATATGGTGGAGACATGGCTTAGCCACAGCCTAAGGGATGTTTACAGAATGAAACTTTCACTCTGCAGCTGAGTGTGCGCTGATATGAAACTTCCTGGCAGATCAAAATTGTGTGCCGGAACCGGGGCTCGAACCTGGGACGTTTGCCTTTTGCGGGCAAGCGCACTACCGACTGTGCTATCTCGACACGACTCACGATTCCGCCCCACAACTTTACTTTTGCCAGTACCTTGCCTCCTACTTTACAAACTTCACAGAAGCTCTCCTGCAAACACGCAAGACTAGCACTCCTGGAAGAAAGGATATGGTGGAGACATGGCTTAGCCACAGCCTAAGGGATGTTTACAGAATGAAACTTTCACTCTGCAGCTGAGTGTGCGCTGATATGAAACTTCCTGGCAGATCAAAATTGTGTGCCGGAACCGGGGCTCGAACCTGGGACCTTTGCATTTCGCGGGCAAGCGCACTACCGACAGTGCTATCCCGACACGACTCACGATGCCGCCCCACAACTTTACGTTTGCCAGTACCTCGCCTCCTACTTTACAAACTTCACAGAAGCTCTCCTGCAAACACGCAAGACTAGCACTCCTGGAAGAAAGGATATGGTGGAGACATGGCTTAGCCACAGCCTAAGGGATGTTTACAGAATGAAACTTTCACTCTGCAGCTGAGTGTGCGCTGATATGAAACTTCCTGGCCGATCAAAATTGTGTGCCGGAACCGGGGCTCGAACCTGGGACCCTTGCCATTCGCGGGCAAGCGCACTACCGACTGTGCTATCCCGACACGACTCACGATGCCGCCCCACAACTTTACTTTTGCCAGTACCTCGCCTCCTACTTTACAAACTTCACAGAAGCTCTCCTGCAAACACGCAAGACTAGCACTCCTGGAAGAAAGGCTATGGTGGAGACATGGCTTAGCCACAGCCTAAGGGATGTTTACAGAATGAAACTTTCACTCTGCAGCTGAGTGTGCGCCGATATGAAACTTCCTGGCAGATCAAAATTGTGTGCCGGAACCGGGGCTCGAACCTGGGACCTTTGCCTTTCGCGGGCAAGCGCACTACCGACTGTGCTATCCCGACACGACTCACGATGCCGCCCCACAACTTTACTTTTGCCAGTACCTTGCCTCCTACTTTACAAACTTCACAGAAGCTCTCCTGCAAACACGCAAGACTAGCACTCCTGGAAGAAAGGATATGGTGGAGACATGGCTTAGCCACTGCCTAAGGGATGTTTACAGAATGAAACTTTCACTCTGCAGCTGAGTGTGCGCTGATATGAATGTTCCTGGCAGATCAAAATTGTGTGCCGGAACCGGGGCTCGAACCTGGGACCTTTGCCTTTTGCGGGCAAGCGCACTACCGACTGTGCTATCCCGACACGACTCACGATGCCGCCCCACAACTTTACTTTTGCCAGTACCTTGCCTCCTACTTTACAAACTTCACAGAAGCTCTCCTGCAAACAGGCAAGACTAGCACTCCTGGAAGAAAGGATATGGGGGAGACATGGCTTAGCCACAGCCTAAGGGATGTTTACAGAATGAAACTTTCACTCTGCAGCTGAGTGTGCGCTGATATGAAACTTCCTGGCAGATCAAAATTGTGTGCCGGAACCGGGGCTCGAACCTGGGACCTTTGCCTTTCGCGGGCAAGCGCACTACCGACTGTGCTATCCCGACACGACTCACGATGCCGCCCCACAACTTTACTTTTGCCAGTACCTCGCCTCCTACTTTACAAACTTCACAGAAGCTCTCCTGCAAACACGCAAGACTAGCACTCCTGGAAGAAAGGATATGGTGGAGACATGGCTTAGCCACAGCCTAAGGGATGTTTACAGAATGAAACTTTCACTCTGCAGCTGAGTGTGCGCTGATATGAAACTTCCTGGCAGATCAAAAATGTGTGCCGGAACCGGGGCTCGAACCTGGGACTTTTGCCTTTCGCGGGCAAGCGCACTACCGACTGTGCTATCCCGACACGACTCACGATGCCGCCCCACAACTTTACTTTTGCCAGTACCTCGCCTCCTACTTTACAAACTTCACAGAAGCTCTCCTGCAAACACGCAAGACTAGCACTCCTGGAAGAAAGGATATGGTGGAGACATGGCTTAGCCACAGCCTAAGGGATGTTTACAGAATGAAACTTTCACTCTGCAGCTGAGTGTGCGCTGATATGAAACTTCCTGGCAGATCAAAATTGTGTGCCGGAACCGGGGCTCGAACCTGGGACCTTTGCCTTTCGCGGGCAAGCGCACTACCGACTGTGCTATCCCGACACGACTCACGATGCCGCCCCACAACTTTACTTTTGCCAGTACCTCGCCTCCTACTTTACAAACTTCACAGAAGCTCTCCTGCAAACACGCAAGACTAGCACTCCTGGAAGAAAGGATATGGTGGAGACATGCCTTAGCCACAGCCTAAGGGATGTTTACAGAATGAAACTTTCACTCTGCAGCTGAGTGTGCGCTGATATGAAACTTCCTGGCAGATCAAAATTGTGTGCCGGAACCGGGGCTCGAACCTGGGACCTTTGCCTTTCGCGGGCAAGCGCACTACCGACGGTGCTATCTCGACACGACTCACGATGCCGTCCCACAACTTTACTTTTGCCAGTACCTCGCCTCCTACTTTACAAACTTCACAGAAGCTCTCCTGCAAACACGCAAGACTAGCACTCCTGGAAGAAATTATATGGTGGAGACATGGCTTAGCCACAGCCTAAGGGATGTTTACAGAATGAAACTTTCAGTCTGCAGCTGAGTGTGCGCTGATATGAAACTTCCGGGCAGATCAAAATTGTGTGCCGGAACCGGGACTCGAACCTGGGACCTTTGCCTTTCGCGGGCAAGCGCACTACCGACAGTGCTATCCCGACACAACTCACGATGCCGCCCCACAACTTTACTTTTGCCAGTACCTCGCCTCCTACTTTACAAACTTCACAGAAGCTCTCCTGCAAACACGCAAGACTAGCACTCCTGGAAGAAAGGATATGGTGGAGACATGGCTTAGCCACAGCCTAAGGGATGTTTACAGAATGAAACTTTCACTCTGCAGCTGAGTGTGCGCTGATATGAAACTTCCTGGCAGATCAAAATTGTGTGCCGGAACCGGGGCTCGAACCTGGGACCTTTGCCTTTCGCGGGCAAGCGCACTACCGACTGTGCTATCCCGACACGACTCACGATGTCGCCCCACAACTTTACTTTTGCCAGTACCTCGCCTCCTACTTTACAAACTTCACAGAAGCTCTCCTGCAAACACGCAAGACTAGCACTCCTGGAAGAAAGGATATGGTGGAGACATGGCTTAGCCACAGCCTAAGGGATGTTTACAGAATGAACCTTTCACACTGCAGCTGAGTGTGCGCTGATATGAAACTTCCTGGCAGATCAAAATTGTGTGCCGGAACCGGGGCTCGAACCTGGGACGTTTGCCTTTCGCGGGCAAGCGCACTACCGACTGTGCTATCCCGACACGACTCACGATGCCGCCCCACAACTTTACTTTTGCCAGTACCACGCCTCCTACTTTACAAACTTCACAGAAGCTCTCCTGCAAACACGCAAGACTAGCACTCCTGGAAGAAAGGATATGGTGGAGACATGGCTTAGCCACAGCCTAAGGGATGTTTACAGAATGAAACTTTCACTCTGCAGCTTAGTGTGCGCTGATATGAAACTTCCTGGCAGATCAAAATTGTGTGCCGGAACCGGGGCTCGAACCTGGAACCTTTGCCTTTCGCGGGCAAGCGCACTACCGACTGTGCTATCCCGACACGACTCACGATGCCGCCCCACAACTTTACTTTTGCCAGTACCTCGCCTCCTACTTTACAAACTTCACAGAAGCTCTCCTGCAAACACGCAAGACTAGCACTCCTGGAAGAAAGGATATGGTGGGGACATGGCTTAGCCACAGCCTAAGGGATGTATACAGAATGAAACTTTCACTCTGCAGCTGAGTGTGCGCCGATATGAAACTTCCTGGCAGATCAAAATTGTGTGCCGGAACCGGGGCTCGAACCTGGGACCTTTGCCTTTCGCGGGCAAGTGCACTACCGACTGTGCTATCCCGACACGACTCACGATGCCGCCCCACAACTTTACTTTTGCCAGTACCTTGCCTCCTACTTTACAAACTTCACAGAAGCTCTCCTGCAAACACGCAAGACTAGCACTCCTGGAAGAAAGGATATGGTGGAGACATGGCTTAGCCACAGCCTAAGGGATGTTTACAGAATGAAACTTTCACTCTGCAGCTGAGTGTGCGCTGATATGAAACTTCCTGGCAGATCAAAATTGTGTGCCGGAACCGGGGCTCGAACCTGGGACCTTTGCCTTTCGCGGGCAAGCGCACTACCGACTGTGCTATCCTGACACGACTCACGATGCCGCCCCACAACTTTACTTTTGCCAGTACCTTGCCTCACACTTTACAAACTTCACAGAAGCTCTCCTGCAAACACGCAAGACTAGCACTCCTGGAAGAAAGGATATGGTGGAGACATGGCTTACCCACAGCCTAAGGGATGTTTACAGAATGAAACTTTCACTCTGCAGCTGAGTGTGCGCTGATATGAAACTTCCGGGCAGATCAAAATTGTGTGCCGGAACCGGGGCTCGAACCTGGGACCTTTGCCTTTCGCGGGCAAGCGCACTACCGACTGTGCTATCCCGACACGACTCACGATGCCGCCCCACAACTTTACTTTTGCCAGTACCTCGCCTCCTGCTTTACAAACTTCACAGAAGCTCTCCTGCAAACACGCAAGACTAGCACTCCTGGAAGAAAGGATATGGTGGAGACATGGCTTAGCCACAGCCTAAGGGATGTTTACAGAATGAAACTTTCACTCTGCAGCTGAGTGTGCGCTGATATGAAACTTTCTGGCAGATCAAAATTGTGTACCGGAACCGGGGCTCAAACCTGGGACCTTTGCCTTTCGCGGGCAAGCGCACTACCGACTGTGCTATCCCGACACGACTCACGATGCCGCCCCACAACTTTACTTTTGCCAGTACCTCGCCTCTTACTTTACAAACTTCACAGAAGCTCTCCTGCAAACACGCAAGACTAGCACTCCTGGAAGAAAGGATATGGTGGAGACATGGCTTAGCCACAGCCTAAGGGATGTTTACAGAATGAAACTTTCACTCTGCAGCTGAGTGTGCGCTGATATGAAACTTCCTGGCAGATCAAAATTGTGTGCCGGAACCGGGGCTCGAACCTGGGACCTTTGCATTTCGCGGGCAAGCGCACTACCGACAGTGCTATCCCGACACGACTCACGATGCCGCCCCACAACTTTACTTTTGCCAGTACCTCGCCTCCTACTTTACAAACTTCACAGAAGCTCTCCTGCAAACACGCAAGACTAGCACTCCTGGAAGAAAGGATATGGTGGAGACATGGCTTAGCCACAGCCTAAGGGATGTTTACAGAATGAAACTTTCACTCTGCAGCTGAGTGTGCGCTGATATGAAACTTCCTGGCCGATCAAAATTGTGTGCCGGAACCGGGGCTCGAACCTGGGACCTTTGCCTTTCGCGGGCAAGCGCACTACCGACTGTGCTATCCCGACACGACTCACGATGCCGCCCCACAACTTTACTTTTGCCAGTACCTCGCCTCCTACTTTACAAACTTCACAGAAGCTCTCCTGCAAACACGCAAGACTAGCACTCCTGGAAGAAAGGATATGGTGGAGACATGGCTTAGCCACAGCCTAAGGGATGTTTACAGAATGAAACTTTCACTCTGCAGCTGAGTGTGCGCTGATATGAAACTTCCTGGCAGATCAAAATTGTGTGCCTGAACCGGGGCTCGAACCTGGGACCTTTGCCTTTCGCGGGCAAGCGCACTACCGACTGTGCTATCCCGACACGACTCACGATGCCGCCCCACAACTTTACTTTTGCCAGTACCTCGCCTCCTACTTTACAAACTTCATAGAAGCTCTCCTGCAAACACGCAAGACTAGCACTCCTGGAAGAAAGGATATGGTGGAGACATGCCTTAGCCACAGCCTAAGGGATGTTTACAGAATGAAACTTTCACTCTGCAGCTGAGTGTGCGCTGATATGAAACTTCCTGGCAGATCAAAATTGTGTGCCGGAACCGGGGCTCGAACCTGGGACCTTTGCCTTTCGCGGGCAAGCGCACTACCGACGGTGCTATCTCGACACGACTCACGATGCCGTCCCACAACTTTACTTTTGCCAGTACCTCGCCTCCTACTTTACAAACTTCACAGAACCTCTCCTGCAAACACGCAAGACTAGCACTCCTGGAAGAAATTATATGGTGGAGACATGGCTTAGCCACAGCCTAAGGGATGTTTACAGAATGAAACTTTCAGTCTGCAGCTGAGTGTGCGCTGATATGAAACTTCCGGGCAGATCAAAATTGTGTGCCGGAACCGGGACTCGAACCTGGGACCTTTGCCTTTCGCGGGCAAGCGCACTACCGACAGTGCTATCCCGACACGACTCACGATGCCGCCCCACAACTTTACTTTTGCCAGTACCTCGCCTCCTACTTTACAAACTTCACAGAAGCTCTCCTGCAAACACGCAAGACTAGCACTCCTGGAAGAAAGGATATGGTGGAGACATGGCTTAGCCACAGCCTAAGGGATGTTTACAGAATGAAACTTTCACTCTGCAGCTGAGTGTGCGCTGATATGAAACTTCCTGGCCGATCAAAATTGTGTGCCGGAACCGGGGCTCGAACCTGGGACCTTTGCCTTTCGCGGGCAAGCGCACTACCGACTGTGCTATCCCGACACGACTCACGATGCCGCCCCACAACTTTACTTTTGCCAGTACCTCGCCTCCTACTTTACAAACTTCACAGAAGCTCTCCTGCAAACACGCAAGACTAGCACTCCTGGAAGAAAGGATATGGTGGAGACATGGCTTAGCCACAGCCTAAGGGATGTTTACAGAATGAAACTTTCACTCTGCAGCTGAGTGTGCGCTGATATGAAACTTCCTGGCAGATCAAAATTGTGTGCCTGAACCGGGGCTCGAACCTGGGACCTTTGCCTTTCGCGGGCAAGCGCACTACCGACTGTGCTATCCCGACACGACTCACGATGCCGCCCCACAACTTTACTTTTGCCAGTACCTCGCCTCCTACTTTACAAACTTCATAGAAGCTCTCCTGCAAACACGCAAGACTAGCACTCCTGGAAGAAAGGATATGGTGGAGACATGCCTTAGCCACAGCCTAAGGGATGTTTACAGAATGAAACTTTCACTCTGCAGCTGAGTGTGCGCTGATATGAAACTTCCTGGCAGATCAAAATTGTGTGCCGGAACCGGGGCTCGAACCTGGGACCTTTGCCTTTCGCGGGCAAGCGCACTACCGACGGTGCTATCTCGACACGACTCACGATGCCGTCCCACAACTTTACTTTTGCCAGTACCTCGCCTCCTACTTTACAAACTTCACAGAAGCTCTCCTGCAAACACGCAATACTAGCACTCCTGGAAGAAATTATATGGTGGAGACATGGCTTAGCCACAGCCTAAGGGATGTTTACAGAATGAAACTTTCAGTCTGCAGCTGAGTGTGCGCTGATATGAAACTTCCGGGCAGATCAAAATTGTGTGCCGGAACCGGGACTCGAACCTGGGACCTTTGCCTTTCGCGGGCAAGCGCACTACCGACAGTGCTATCCCGACACAACTCACGATGCCGCCCCACAACTTTACTTTTGCCAGTACCTCGCCTCCTACTTTACAAACTTCACAGAAGCTCTCCTGCAAACATGCAAGACTAGCACTCCTGGAAGAAAGGATATGGTGGAGACATGGCTTAGCCACAGCCTAAGGGATGTTTACAGAATGAAACTTTCACTCTGCAGCTGAGTGTGCGCTGATATGAAACTTCCTGGCAGATCAAAATTGTGTGCCGGAACCGGGGCTCGAACCTGGGACCTTTGCCTTTCGCGGGCAAGCACACTACCGACTGTGCTATCCCGACACGACTCACGATGCCGCCCCACAACTTTAATTTTGCCAGTACCTCGCCTCCTACTTTACAAACTTCACAGAAGCTCTCCTGCAAACACGCAAGACTAGCACTCCTGGAAGAAAGGATATGGTGGAGACATGGCTTAGCCACAGCCTAAGGGATGTTTACAGAATGAACCTTTCACACTGCAGCTGAGTGTGCGCTGATATGAAACTTCCTGGCAGATCAAAATTGTGTGCCGGAACCGGGGCTCGAACCTGGGACCTTTGCCTTTCGCGGGCAAGCGCACTACCGACTGTGCTATCCCGACACGACTCACGATGCCGCCCCACAACTTTACTTTTGCCAGTACCTTGCCTCCTACTTTACAAACTTCACAGAAGCTCTCCTGCAAACACGCAAGACTAGCACTCCTGGAAGAAAGGATATGGTGGAGACATGGCTTAGCCACAGCCTAAGGGATGTTTACAGAATGAAACTTTCACTCTGCAGCTGAGTGTGCGCTGATATGAATGTTCCTGGCAGATCAAAATTGTGTGCCGGAACCGGGGCTCGAACCTGGGTCCTTTGCCTTTTGCGGGCAAGCGCACTACCGACTGTGCTATCCCGACACGACTCACGATGCCGCCCCACAACTTTACTTTTGCCAGTACCTTGCCTCCTACTTTACAAACTTCACAGAAGCTCTCCTGCAAACAGGCAAGACTAGCACTCCTGGAAGAAAGGATATGGGGGAGACATGGCTTAGCCACAGCCTAAGGGATGTTTACAGAATGAAACTTTCACTCTGCAGCTGAGTGTGCGCTGATATGAAACTTCCTGGCAGATCAAAATTGTGTGCCGGAACCGGGGCTCGAACCTGGGACCTTTGCCTTTCGCGGGCAAGCGCACTACCGACTGTGCTATCCCGACACGACTCACGATGCCGCCCCACAACTTTACTTTTGCCAGTACCTCGCCTCCTACTTTACAAACTTCACAGAAGCTCTCCTGCAAACACGCAAGACTAGCACTCCTGGAAGAAAGGATATGGTGGAGACATGGCTTAGCCACAGCCTAAGGGATGTTTACAGAATGAAACTTTCACTCTGCAGCTGAGTGTGCGCTGATATGAAACTTCCTGGCAGATCAAAAATGTGTGCCGGAACCGGGGCTCGAACCTGGGACCTTTGCCTTTCGCGGGCAAGCGCACTACCGACTGTGCTATCCCGACACGACTCAGGATGCCGCCCCACAACTTTACTTTTGCCAGTACCTCGCCTCCTACTTTACAAACTTCACAGAAGCTCTCCTGCAAACACGCAAGACTAGCACTCCTGGAAGAAAGGATATGGTGGAGACATGGCTTAGCCACAGCCTAAGGGATGTTTACAGAATGAAACTTTCACTCTGCAGCTGAGTGTGCGCTGATATGAAACTTCCTGGCAGATCAAAATTGTGTGCCGGAACCGGGGCTCGAACCTGGGACCTTTGCCATTCGCGGGCAAGCGCACTATCGACTGTGCTATCCCGACACGACTCATGATGCCGCCCCACAACTTTACTTTTGCCAGTACCTCGCCTCCTACTTTACAAACTTCACAGAAGCTCTCCTGCAAACACGCAAGACTAGCACTCCTGGAAGAAAGGATATGGTGGAGACATGGCTTAGCCACAGCCTAAGGGATGTTTACAGAATGAAACTTTCACTCTGCAGCTGAGTGTGCGCTGATATGAAACTTCCTGGCAGATCAAAATTGTGTGCCGGAACCGGGGCTCGAACCTGGGACCTTTGCCTTTCGCGGGCAAGCGCACTACCGACTGTGCTATCCCGACACGACTCACGATGCCGCCCCACAACTTTACTTTTGCCAGTACCTCGCCTCCTACTTTACAAACTTCACAGAAGCTCTCCTGCAAACACGCAAGACTAGCACTCCTGGAAGAAAGGATATGGTGGAGACATGCCTTAGCCACAGCCTAAGGGATGTTTACAGAATGAAACTTTCACTCTGCAGCTGAGTGTGCGCTGATATGAAACTTCCGGGCAGATCAAAATTGTGTGCCGGAACCGGGACTCGAACCTGGGACCTTTGCCTTTCGCGGGCAAGCGCACTACCGACAGTGCTATCCCGACACAACTCACGATGCCGCCCCACAACTTTACTTTTGCCAGTACCTCGCCTCCTACTTTACAAACTTCACAGAAGCTCTCCTGCAAACACGCAAGACTAGCACTCCTGGAAGAAAGGATATGGTGGAGACATGGCTTAGCCACAGCCTAAGGGATGTTTACAGTATGAAACTTTCACTCTGCAGCTGAGTGTGCGCTGATATGAAACTTCCTGGCAGATCAAAATTGTGTGCCGGAACCGGGGCTCGAACCTGGGACCTTTGCCTTTCGCGGGCAAGCGCACTACCGACTGTGCTATCCCGACACGACTCACGATGCCGCCCCACAACTTTAATTTTGCCAGTACCTCGCCTCCTACTTTACAAACTTCACAGAAGCTCTCCTGCAAACACGCAAGACTAGCACTCCTGGAAGAAAGGATATGGTGGAGACATGGCTTAGCCACAGCCTAAGGGATGTTTACAGAATGAACCTTTCACACTGCAGCTGAGTGTGCGCTGATATGAAACTTCCTGGCAGATCAAAATTGTGTGCCGGAACCGGGGCTCGAACCTGGGACGTTTGCCTTTCGCGGGCAAGCGCACTACCGACTGTGCTATCCCGACACGACTCACGATGCCGCCCCACAACTTTACTTTTGCCAGTACCACGCCTCCTACTTTACAAACTTCACAGAAGCTCTCCTGCAAACACGCAAGACTAGCACTCCTGGAAGAAAGGATATGGTGGAGACATGGCTTAGCCACAGCCTAAGGGATGTTTACAGAATGAAACTTTCACTCTGCAGCTGAGTGTGCGCTGATATGAAACTTCCTGGCAGATCAAAATTGTGTGCCGGAACCGGGGCTCGAACCTGGGACCTTTGCCTTTCGCGGGCAAGCGCACTACCGACTGTGCTATCCCGACACGACTCACGATGCCGCCCCACAACTTTACTTTTGCCAGTACCTCGCCTCCTACTTTACAAACTTCACAGAAGCTCTCCTGCAAACACGCAAGACTAGCACTCCTGGAAGAAAGGATATGGTGGGGACATGGCTTAGCCACAGCCTAAGGGATGTATACAGAATGAAACTTTCACTCTGCAGCTGAGTGTGCGCCGATATGAAACTTCCTGGCAGATCAAAATTGTGTGCTGGAACCGGGGCTCGAACCTGGGACCTTTGCCTTTCGCAGGCAAGTGCACTACCGACTGTGCTATCCCGACACGACTCACGATGCCGCCCCACAACTTTACTTTTGCCAGTACCTTGCCTCCTACTTTACAAACTTCACAGAAGCTCTCCTGCAAACACGCAAGACTAGCACTCCTGGAAGAAAGGATATGGTGGAGACATGGCTTAGCCACAGCCTAAGGGATGTTTACAGAATGAAACTTTCACTCTGCAGCTGAGTGTGCGCTGATATGAAACTTCCTGGCAGATCAAAATTGTGTGCCGGAACCGGGGCTCGAACCTGGGACCTTTGCCTTTCGCGGGCAAGCGCACTACCGACTGTGCTATCCTGACACGACTCACGATGCCGCCCCACAACTTTACTTTTGCCAGTACCTTGCCTCACACTTTACAAACTTCACAGAAGCTCTCCTGCAAACACGCAAGACTAGCACTCCTGGAAGAAAGGATATGGTGGAGACATGGCTTACCCACAGCCTAAGGGATGTTTACAGAATGAAACTTTCACTCTGCAGCTGAGTGTGCGCTGATATGAAACTTCCGGGCAGATCAAAATTGTGTGCCGGAACCGGGGCTCGAACCTGGGACCTTTGCCTTTCGCGGGCAAGCGCACTGCCGACTGTGCTATCCCGACACGACTCACGATGCCGCCCCACAACTTTACTTTTGCCAGTACCTCGCCTCCTGCTTTACAAACTTCACAGAAGCTCTCCTGCAAACACGCAAGACTAGCACTCCTGGAAGAAAGGATATGGTGGAGACATGGCTTAGCCACAGCCTAAGGGATGTTTACAGAATGAAACTTTCACTCTGCAGCTGAGTGTGCGCTGATATGAAACTTTCTGGCAGATCAAAATTGTGTGCCGGAACCGGGGCTCAAACCTGGGACCTTTGCCTTTCGCGGGCAAGCGCACTACCGACTGTGCTATCCCGACACGACTCACGATGCCGCCCCACAACTTTACTTTTGCCAGTACCTCGCCTCTTACTTTACAAACTTCACAGAAGCTCTCCTGCAAACACGCAAGACTAGCACTCCTGGAAGAAAGGATATGGTGGAGACATGGCTTAGCCACAGCCTAAGGGATGTTTACAGAATGAAACTTTCACTCTGCAGCTGAGTGTGCGCTGATATGAAACTTCCTGGCAGATCAAAATTGTGTGCCGGAACGGGGGCTCGAACCTGGGACCTTTGCCTTTCGCGGGCAAGCGCACTACCGACTGTGCTATCCCGACACGACTCACGATGCCGCCCCACAACTTTACTT
Source organism: Locusta migratoria (assembly GCA_026315105.1). Lineage (NCBI taxonomy): Eukaryota > Metazoa > Arthropoda > Insecta > Orthoptera > Acrididae > Locusta > Locusta migratoria. Next base: position 197,234,899 of record CM048751.1, read on the forward strand.
TTGCCAGTATCTCGCCTCCTACTTTACAAACTTCACAGAAGCTCTCCTGCAAACACACAAGACTAGCACTCCTGGAAGAAATGATATGGTGGAGACATGGCTTAGCCACAGCCTAAGGGATGTTTACAGAATGAAACTTTCACTCTGCAGCTGAGTGTGCGCTGATATGAAACTTCCTGGCAGATCAAAATTGTGTGCCGGAACCGGGGCTCGAACCTGGGACGTTTGCCTTTTGCTAGCAAGCGCACTACCGACTGTGCTATCTCGACACGACTCACGATTCCGCCCCACAACTTTACTTTTGCCAGTACCTTGCCTCCTACTTTACAAACTTCACAGAAGCTCTCCTGCAAACACGCAAGACTAGCACTCCTGGAAGAAAGGATATGGTGGAGACATGGCTTAGCCACAGCCTAAGGGATGTTTACAGAATGAAACTTTCACTCTGCAGCTGAGTGTGCGCTGATATGAAACTTCCTGGCAGATCAAAATTGTGTGCCGGAACCGGGGCTCGAACCTGGGACCTTTGCCTTTCGCGGGCAAGCGCACTACCGACAGTGCTATCCCGACACGACTCACGATGCCGCCCCACAACTTTACTTTTGCCAGTACCTCGCCTCCTACTTTACAAACTTCACAGAAGCTCTCCTGCAAACACGCAAGACTAGCACTCCTGGAAGAAAGGATATGGTGGAGACATGGCTTAGCCACAGCCTAAGGGATGTTTACAGAATGAAACTTTCACTCTGCAGCTGAGTGTGCGCTGATATGAAACTTCCTGGCCGATCAAAATTGTGTGCCGGAACCGGGGCTCGAACCTGAGACCTTTGCCTTTCTCGGGCAAGCGCACTACCGACTGTGCTATCCCGACACGACTCACGATGCCGCCCCACAACTTTACTTTTGCCAGTACCTCGCCTCCTACTTTACAAACTTCACAGAAGCTCTCCTGCAAACACGCAAGACTAGCACTCCTGGAAGAAAGGATATGGTGGAGACATGGCTTAGCCACAGCCTAAGGGATGTTTACAGAATGAAACTTTCACTCTGCAGCTGAGTGTGCGCCGATATGAAACTTCCTGGCAGATCAAAATTGTGTGCCGGAACCGGGGCTCGAACCTGGGACCTTTGCCTTTCGCGGGCAAGCGTACTACCGACTGTGCTATCCCGACACGACTCACGATGCCGCCCCACAACTTTACTTTTGCCAGTACCTTGCCACCTACTTTACAAACTTAACAGAAGCTCTCCTGCAAACACGCAAGACTAGCACTCCTGGAAGAAAGGATATGGTGGAGACATGGCTTAGCCACTGCCTAAGGGATGTTTACAGAATGAAACTTTCACTCTGCAGCTGAGTGTGCGCTGATATGAAACTTCCTGGCAGATCAAAATTGTGTGCCGGAACCGGGGCTCGAACCTGGGACCTTTGCCATACGCGGGCAAGCGCACTATCGACTGTGCTATCCCGACACGACTCATGATGCCGCCCCACAACTTTACTTTTGCCAGTACCTCGCCTCCTACTTTACAAACTTCACAGAAGCTCTCCTGCAAACACGCAAGACTAGCACTCCTGGAAGAAAGGATATGGTGGAGACATGGCTTAGCCACAGCCTAAGGGATGTTTACAGAATGAAACTTTCACTCTGCAGCTGAGTGTGCGCTGATATGAAACTTCCTGGCAGATCAAAAATGTGTGCCGGAACCGGGGCTCGAACCTGGGACCTTTGCCTTTCGCGGGCAAGCGCACTACCGACTGTGCTATCCCGACACGACTCACGATGCCGCCCCACAACTTTACTTTTGCCAGTACCTCGCCTCCTACTTTACAAACTTCACAGAAGCTCTCCTGCAAACACGCAAGACTAGCACTCCTGGAAGAAAGGATATGGTGGAGACATGGCTTAGCCACAGCCTAAGGGATGTTTACAGAATGAAACTTTCACTCTGCAGCTGAGTGTGCGCTGATATGAAACTTCCTGGCAGATCAAAATTGTGTGCCGGAACCGGGGCTCGAACCTGGGACCTTTGCCATTCGCGGGCAAGCGCACTATCGACTGTGCTATCCCGACACGACACATGATGCCGCCCCACAACTTTACTTTTGCCAGTACCTCGCCTCCTACTTTACAAACTTCACAGAAGCTCTCCTGCAAACACGCAAGACTAGCACTCCTGGAAGAAAGGATATGGTGGAGACATGGCTTAGCCACAGCCTAAGGGATGTTTACAGAATGAAACTTTCACTCTGCAGCTGAGTGTGCGCTGATATGAAACTTCCTGGCAGATCAAAATTGTGTGCCGGAACCGGGGCTCGAACCTGGGACCTTTGCCTTTCGCGGGCAAGCGCACTACCGACTGTGCTATCCCGACACGACTCACGATGCCGCCCCACAACTTTACTTTTGCCAGTACCTCGCCTCCTACTTTACAAACTTCACAGAAGCTCTCCTGCAAACACGCAAGACTAGCACTCCTGGAAGAAAGGATATGGTGGAGACATGCCTTAGCCACAGCCTAAGGGATGTTTACAGAATGAAACTTTCACTCTGCAGCTGAGTGTGCACTGATATGAAACTTCCTGGCAGATCAAAATTGTGTGCCGGAACCGGGGCTCGAACCTGGGACCTTTGCCTTTCGCGGGCAAGCGCACTACCGACGGTGCTATCTCGACACGACTCACGATGCCGTCCCACAACTTTACTTTTGCCAGTACCTCGCCTCCTACTTTACAAACTTCACAGAAGCTCTCCTGCAAACACGCAAGACTAGCACTCCTGGAAGAAATTATATGGTGGAGACATGGCTTAGCCACAGCCTAAGGGATGTTTACAGAATGAAACTTTCAGTCTGCAGCTGAGTGTGCGCTGATATGAAACTTCCGGGCAGATCAAAATTGTGTGCCGGAACCGGGACTCGAACCTGGGACCTTTGCCTTTCGCGGGCAAGCGCACTACCGACAGTGCTATCCCGACACAACTCACGATGCCGCCCCACAACTTTACTTTTGCCAGTACCTCGCCTCCTACTTTACAAACTTCACAGAAGCTCTCCTGCAAACACGCAAGACTAGCACTCCTGGAAGAAAGGATATGGTGGAGACATGGCTTAGCCACAGCCTAAGGGATGTTTACAGAATGAAACTTTCACTCTGCAGCTGAGTGTGCGCTGATATGAAACTTCCTGGCAGATCAAAATTGTGTGCCGGAACCGGGGCTCGAACCTGGGACCTTTGCCTTTCGCGGGCAAGCGCACTACCGACTGTGCTATCCCGACACGACTCACGATGCCGCCCCACAACTTTAATTTTGCCAGTACCTCGCCTCCTACTTTACAAACTTCACAGAAGCTCTCCTGCAAACACGCAAGACTAGCACTCCTGGAAGAAAGGATATGGTGGAGACATGGCTTAGCCACAGCCTAAGGGATGTTTACAGAATGAACCTTTCACACTGCAGCTGAGTGTGCGCTGATATGAAACTTCCTGGCAGATCAAAATTGTGTGCCGGAACCGGGGCTCGAACCTGGGACGTTTGCCTTTCGCGGGCAAGCGCACTACCGACTGTGCTATCCCGACACGACTCACGATGCCGCCCCACAACTTTACTTTTGCCAGTACCACGCCTCCTACTTTACAAACTTCACAGAAGCTCTCCTGCAAACACGCAAGACTAGCACTCCTGGAAGAAAGGATATGGTGGAGACATGGCTTAGCCACAGCCTAAGGGATGTTTACAGAATGAAACTTTCACTCTGCAGCTGAGTGTGCGCTGATATGAAACTTCCTGGCAGATCAAAATTGTGTGCCGGAACCGGGGCTCGAACCTGGGACCTTTGCCTTTCGCGGGGAAGCGCACTACCGACTGTGCTATCCCGACACGACTCACGATGCCGCCCCACAACTTTACTTTTGCCAGTACCTCGCCTCCTACTTTACAAACTTCACAGAAGCTCTCCTGCAAACACGCAAGACTAGCACTCCTGGAAGAAAGGATATGGTGGGGACATGGCTTAGCCACAGCCTAAGGGATGTTTACAGAATGAAACTTTCACTCTGCAGCTGAGTGTGCGCTGATATGAAACTTCCTGGCAGATCAAAATTGTGTGCCGGAACCGGGGCTCGAACCTGGGACCTTTGCCTTTCGCGGGCAAGCGCACTACCGACTGTGCTATCCTGACACGACTCACGATGCCGCCCCACAACTTTACTTTTGCCAGTACCTTGCCTCACACTTTACAAACTTCACAGAAGCTCTCCTGCAAACACGCAAGACTAGCACTCCTGGAAGAAAGGATATGGTGGAGACATGGCTTACCCACAGCCTAAGGGATGTTTACAGAATGAAACTTTCACTCTGCAGCTGAGTGTGCGCTGATATGAAACTACCGGGCAGATCAAAATTGTGTGCCGGAACCGGGGCTCGAACCTGGGACCTTTGCCTTTCGCGGGCAAGCGCACTGCCGACTGTGCTATCCCGACACGACTCACGATGCCGCCCCACAACTTTACTTTTGCCAGTACCTCGCCTCCTGCTTTACAAACTTCACAGAAGCTCTCCTGCAAACACGCAAGACTAGCACTCCTGGAAGAAAGGATATGGTGGAGACATGGCTTAGCCACAGCCTAAGGGATGTTTACAGAATGAAACTTTCACTCTGCAGCTGAGTGTGCGCTGATATGAAACTTTCTGGCAGATCAAAATTGTGTGCCGGAACCGGGGCTCAAACCTGGGACCTTTGCCTTTCGCGGGCAAGCGCACTACCGACTGTGCTATCCCGACACGACTCATGATGCCGCCCCACAACTTTACTTTTGCCAGTACCTCGCCTCTTACTTTACAAACTTCACAGAAGCTCTCCTGCAAACACGCAAGACTAGCACTCCTGGAAGAAAGGATATGGTGGAGACATGGCTTAGCCACAGCCTAAGGGATGTTTACAGAATGAAACTTTCACTCTGCAGCTGAGTGTGCGCTGATATGAAACTTCCTGGCAGATCAAAATTGTGTGCCGGAACGGGGGCTCGAACCTGGGACCTTTGCCTTTCGCGGGCAAGCGCACTACCGACTGTGCTATCCCGACACGACTCACGATGCCGCCCTACAACTTTACTTTTGCCAGTATCTCGCCTCCTACTTTACAAACTTCACAGAAGCTCTCCTGCAAACACACAAGACTAGCACTCCTGGAAGAAAGGATATGGTGGAGACATGGCTTAGCCACAGCCTAAGGGATGTTTACAGAATGAAACTTTCACTCTGCAGCTGAGTGTGCGCTGATATGAAACTTCCTGGCAGATCAAAATTGTGTGCCGGAACCGGGGCTCGAACCTGGGACGTTTGCCTTTTGCTAGCAAGCGCACTACCGACTGTGCTATCTCGACACGACTCACGATTCCGCCCCACAACTTTACTTTTGCCAGTACCTTGCCTCCTACTTTACAAACTTCACAGAAGCTCTCCTGCAAACACGCAAGACTAGCACTCCTGGAAGAAAGGATATGGTGGAGACATGGCTTAGCCACAGCCTAAGGGATGTTTACAGAATGAAACTTTCACTCTGCAGCTGAGTGTGCGCTGATATGAAACTTCCTGGCAGATCAAAATTGTGTGCCGGAACCGGGGCTCGAACCTGGGACCTTTGCCTTTCGCGGGCAAGCGCACTACCGACAGTGCTATCCCGACACGACTCACGATGCCGCCCCACAACTTTACTTTTGCCAGTACCTCGCCTCCTACTTTACAAACTTCACAGAAGCTCTCCTGCAAACACGCAAGACTAGCACTCCTGGAAGAAAGGATATGGTGGAGACATGGCTTAGCCACAGCCTAAGGGATGTTTACAGAATGAAACTTTCACTCTGCAGCTGAGTGTGCGCTGATATGAAACTTCCTGGCCGATCAAAATTGTGTGCCGGATCCGGGGCTCGAACCTGAGACCTTTGCCTTTCTCGGGCAAGCGCACTACCGACTGTGCTATCCCGACACGACTCACGATGCCGCCCCACAAGTTTACTTTTGCCAGTACCTCGCCTCCTACTTTACAAACTTCACAGAAGCTCTCCTGCAAACACGCAAGACTAGCACTCCTGGAAGAAAGGATATGGTGGAGACATGGCTTAGCCACAGCCTAAGGGATGTTTACAGAATGAAACTTTCACTCTGCAGCTGAGTGTGCGCTGATATGAAACTTCCTGGCAGATCAAAATTGTGTGCCGGAACCGGGGCTCGAACCTGGGACCTTTGCCTTTCCCGGGCAAGTGCACTACCGACTGTGCTATCCCCACACGACTCACGATTCCGCCCCACAACTTTACTTTTGCCAGTACCTCGCCTCCTACTTTACAAACTTCACAGAAGCTCTCCTGCAAACACGCAAGACTAGCACTCCTGGAAGAAAGGATATGGTGGAGACATGGCTTAGCCACAGCCTAAGGGATGTTTACAGAATGAAACTTTCACTCTGCAGCTGAGTGTGCGCTGATATGAAACTTCCTGGCAGATCAAAATTGTGTGCCGGAACCGGGGCTCGAACCTGGGACCTTTGCCTTTCGCGGGCAAGCGCACTACCGACGGTGCTATCTCGACACGACACACGATGCCGCCCTACAACTTTACTTTTGCCAGTACCTCGCCTCCTACTTTACAAACTTCACAGAAGCTCTCCTGCAAACACGCAAGACTAGCACTCCTGGAAGAAAGGATATGGTGGAGACATGGCTTAGCCACAGCCTAAGGGATGTTTACAGAATGAAACTCTCACTCTGAAGCTGAGTGTGCGCTGATATGAAACTTCCTGGCAGATCAAAATTGTGTGCCGGAACCGGGGCTCGAACCTGGGACCTTTGCCTTTCGCGGGCAAGCGCACTACCGACTGTGCTATCCCGACACGACTCACGATGCCGCCCCACAACTTTACTTTTGCCAGTACCTCGCCTCCTACTTTACAAACTTCACAGAAGCTCTCCTGCAAACACGCAAGACTAGCACTCCTGGAAGAAAGGATATGGTGGAGACATGGCTTAGCCACAGCCTAAGGGATGTTTACAGAATGAAACTTTCACTCTGCAGCTGAGTGTGCGCTGATATGAAACTTCCTGGCAGATCAAAATTGTGTGCCGGAACCGGGGCTCGAACCTGGGACCTTTGCCTTTCACGGGCAAGCGCACTACCGACTGTGCTATCCCGACACGACTCACGATGCCGCCCCTCAACTTTACTTTTGCCAGTACCTTGCATCCTACTTTACAAACTTCACAGAAGCTCTCCTGCAAACACGCAAGACCAGCACTTCTATAAGAAAGGATATGGTGGAGACATGGCTTAGCCACAGCCTAAGGGATGTTTACAGAATGAAACTTTCACTCTGCAGCTGAGTGTGCGCTGATATGAAACTTCCTGGCAGATCAAAATTGTGTGCCGGAACCGGGGCTTGAACCTGGGACCTTTGCCTTTCGCGGGCAAGCGCAATACCGACTGTGCTATCCCGACACGACTCACGATGCCGCCCCACAACTTTACTTTTGCCAGTACCTCGCCTCCTACTTTACAAACTTCACAGAAGCTCTCCTGCAAACACGCAAGACTAGCACTCCTGGAAGAAAGGATATGGTGGAGACATGGCTTAGCCACAGCCTAAGGGATGTTTACAGAATGAAACTTTCACTCTGCAGCTGAGTGTGCGCTGATATGAAACTTCCTGGCCGATCAAAATTGTCTGCCGGAACCGGGGCTCGAGCCTGGGACGTTTGCCTTTTGCGGGCAAGCGCACTACCAACTGTGCTATCCCGACACGACTCACGATACCGCCCCACAACTTTACTTTTGCCAGTACCTCGCCTCCTACTTTACAAACTTCACAGAAGCTCTCCTGCAAACACGCAAGACTAGCACTCCTGGAAGAAAGGATATGGTGGAGACATGGCTTAGCCACAGCCTAAGGGATGTTTACAGAATGAAACTTTCACTCTGCAGCTGAGTGTGCGCTGATATGAAACTTCCTGGCAGATCAAAATTGTGTGCCGGAACCGGGGCTCGAACCTGGGACCTTTGCCTTTCACGGGCAAGCGCACTACCGACTGTGCTATCCCGACACGACTCACGATGCCGCCCCAAAACTTTACTTTTCCAGTACCTCGCCTCCTACTTTACAAACTTCACAGAAGCTCTCCTGCAAACACGCAAGACTAGCACTCCTGGAAGAAAGGATATGGTGGAGACATGGCTTAGCCACAGCCTAAGGGATGTTTACAGAATGAAACTTTCACTCTGCAGCTGAGTGTGCGCTGATATGAAACTTCCTGGCAGATCAAAATTGTGTGCCGGAACCGGGGCTCGAACCTGGGACCTTTGCCTTTCGCGGGCAAGTGCACTACCGACTGTGCTATCCCCACACGACTCACGATTCCGCCCCACAACTTTACTTTTGCCAGTACCTCGCCTCCTACTTTACAAACTTCACAGAAGCTCTCCTGCAAACACGCAAGACTAGCACTCCTGGAAGAAAGGATATGGTGGAGACATGGCTTAGCCACAGCCTAAGGGATGTTTACAGAATGAAACTTTCACTCTGCAGCTGAGTGTGCGCTGATATGAAACTTCCTGGCAGATCAAAATTGTGTGCCGGAACCGGGGCTCGAACCTGGGACCTTTGCCTTTCGCGGGCAAGCGCACTACCGACTGTGCTATCCTGACACGACTCACGATGCCGCCCCACAACTTTACTTTTGCCAGTACCTCGCCTCCTGCTTTACAAACTTCACAGAAGCTCTCCTGCAAACACGCAAGACTAGCACTCCTGGAAGAAAGGATATGGTGGAGACATGGCTTAGCCACAGCCTAAGGGATGTTTACAGAATGAAACTTTCACTCTGCAGCTGAGTGTGCGCTGATATGAAACTTTCTGGCAGATCAAAATTGTGTGCCGGAACCGGGGCTCGAACCTGGGACCTTTGCCTTTCGCGGGCAAGCGCACTACCGACTGTGCTATCCCGACACGACTCACGATGCCGCCCCACAACTTTACTTTTGCCAGTACCTCGCCTCTTACTTTACAAACTTCACAGAAGCTCTCCTGCAAACACGCAAGACTAGCACTCCTGGAAGAAAGGATATGGTGGAGACATGGCTTAGCCACAGCCTAAGGGATGTTTACAGAATGAAACTTTCACTCTGCAGCTGAGTGTGCACTGATATGAAACTTCCTGGCAGATCAAAATTGTGTGCCGGAACGGGGGCTCGAACCTGGGACCTTTGCCTTTCGCGGGCAAGCGCACTACCGACTGTGCTATCCCGACACGACTCACGATGCCGCCCCACAACTTTACTTTTGCCAGTATCTCGCCACCTACTTTACAAACTTCACAGAAGCTCTCCTGCAAACACACAAGACTAGCACTCCTGGAAGAAAGGATATGGTGGAGACATGGCTTAGCCACAGCCTAAGGGATGTTTACAGAATGAAACTTTCACTCTGCAGCTGAGTGTGCGCTGATATGAAACTTCCTGGCAGATCAAAATTGTGTGCCGGAACCGAGGCTCGAACCTGGGACGTTTGCCTTTTGCGGGCAAGCGCACTACCGACTGTGCTATCTCGACACGACTCACGATTCCGCCCCACAACTTTACTTTTGCCAGTACCTTGCCTCCTACTTTACAAACTTCACAGAAGCTCTCCTGCAAACACGCAAGACTAGCACTCCTGGAAGAAAGGATATGGTGGAGACATGGCTTAGCCACAGCCTAAGGGATGTTTACAGAATGAAACTTTCACTCTGCAGCTGAGTGTGCGCTGATATGAAACTTCCTGGCAGATCAAAATTGTGTGCCGGAACCGGGGCTCGAACCTGGGACCATTGCCTTTCGCGGGCAAGCGCACTACCGACAGTGCTATCCCGACACGACTCACGATGCCGCCCCACAACTTTACTTTTGCCAGTACCTCGCCTCCTACTTTACAAACTTCACAGAAGCTCTCCTGCAAACACGCAAGACTAGCACTCCTGGAAGAAAGGGTATGGTGGAGACATGGCTTAGCCACAGCCTAAGGGATGTTTACAGAATGAAACTTTCACTCTGCAGCTGAGTGTGCGCTGATATGAAACTTCCTGGCCGATCAAAATTGTGTGCCGGAACCGGGGCTCGAACCTGGGACCTTTGCCTTTCGCGGGCAAGCGCACTACCGACTGTGCTATCCCGACACGACTCACGATGCCGCCCCACAACTTTACTTTTGCAAGTACCTCGCCTCCTACTTTACAAACTTCACAGAAGCTCTCCTGCAAACACGCAAGACTAGCACTCCTGGAAGAAAGGATATGGTGGAGACATGGCTTAGCCACAGCCTAAGGGATGTTTACAGAATGAAACTTTCACTCTGCAGCTGAGTGTGCGCCGATATGAAACTTCCTGGCGGATCAAAATTGTGTGCCGGAACCGGGGCTCGAACCTGGGACCTTTGCCTTTCGCGGGCAAGCGCACTACCGACTGTGCTATCCCGACACGACTCACGATGCCGCCCCACAACTTTACTTTTGCCAGTACCTTGCCTCCTACTTTACAAACTTCACAGAAGCTCTCCTGCAAACACGCAAGACTAGCACTCCTGGAAGAAAGGATATGGTGGAGACATGGCTTAGCCACAGCCTAAGGGATGTTTACAGAATGAAACTTTCACTCTGCAGCTGAGTGTGCGCTGATATGAATGTTCCTGGCAGATCAAAATTGTGTGCCGGAACCGGGGCTCGAACCTGGGACCTTTGCCTTTCCCGGGCAAGTGCACTACCGACTGTGCTATCCCCACACGACTCACGATTCCGCCCCACAACTTTACTTTTGCCAGTACCTCGCCTCCTACTTTACAAACTTCACAGAAGCTCTCCTGCAAACAGGCAAGACTAGCACTCCTGGAAGAAAGGATATGGGGGAGACATGGCTTAGCCACAGCCTAAGGTTTGTTTACAGAATGAAACTTTCACTCTGCAGCTGAGTGTGCGCTGATATGAAACTTCCTGGCAGATCAAAATTGTGTGCCGGAACCGGGGCTCGAACCTGGGACCTTTGCCTTTCGCGGGCAAGCGCACTACCGACTGTGCTATCCCGACACGACTCACGATGCCGCCCCACAACTTTACTTTTGCCAGTACCTTGCCTCCTACTTTACAAACTTCACAGAAGCTCTCCTGCAAATACGCAAGACTAGCACTCCTGGAAGAAAGGATATGGTGGAGACATGGCTTAGCCACAGCCTAAGGGATGTTTACAGAATGAAACTTTCACTCTGCAGCTGAGTGTGCGCTGATATGAAACTTCCTGGCAGATCAAAAATGTGTGCCGGAACCGGGGCTCGAACCTGGGACCGTTGCCTTTCGCGGGCAAGTGCACTACCGACTGTGCTATCCCGACACGACTCACGATGCCGCCCCACAACTTTACTTTTGCCAGTACCTCGCCTCCTACTTTACAAACTTCACAGAAGCTCTCCTGCAAACACGCAAGACTAGCACTCCTGGAAGAAAGGATATGGTGGAGACATGGCTTAGCCACAGCCTAAGGGATGTTTACAGAATGAAACTTTCACTCTGCAGCTGAGTGTGCGCTGATATGAAACTTCCTGGCAGATCAAAATTGTGTGCCGGAACCGGGGCTCGAACCTGGGACCTTTGCCATTCGCGGGCAAGCGCACTATCGACTGTGCTATCCCGACACGACTCATGATGCCGCCCCACAACTTTACTTTTGCCAGTACCTCGCCTCCTACTTTACAAACTTCACAGAAGCTCTCCTGCAAACACGCAAGACTAGCACTCCTGGAAGAAAGGATATGGTGGAGACATGGCTTAGCCACAGCCTAAGGGATGTTTACAGAATGAAACTTTCACTCTGCAGCTGAGTGTGCGCTGATATGAAACTTCCTGGCAGATCAAAATTGTGTGCCAGAACCGGGGCTCGAACCTGGGACCTTTGTCTTTCGCGGGCAAGCGCACTACTGACTGTGCTATCCCGACACGACACATGATGCCGCCCCACAACTTTACTTTTGCCAGTACCTCTCCTCCTACTTTACAAACTTCACAGAAGCTCTCCTGCAAACACGCAAGACTAGCACTCCTGGAAGAAAGGATATGGTGGAGACATGGCTTAGCCACAGCCTAAGGGATGTTTACAGAATGAAACTTTCACTCTGCAGCTGAGTGTGCGCTGATATGAAACTTCCTGGCAGATCAAAATTGTGTGCCGGAACCGGGGCTCGAACCTGGGACCTTTGCCTTTCCCAGGCAAGTGCACTACCGACTGTGCTATCCCCACACGACTCACGATTCCGCCCCACAACTTTACTTTTGCCAGTACCTCGCCTCCTACTTTACAAACTTCACAGAAGCTCTCCTGCAAACACGCAAGACTAGCACTCCTGGAAGAAAGGATATGGTGGAGACATGGCTTAGCCACAGCCTAAGGGATGTTTACAGAATGAAACTTTCACTCTGCAGCTGAGTGTGCGCTGATATGAAACTTCCTGGCAGATCAAAAATGTGTGCCGGAACCGGGGCTCGAACCTGGGACCTTTGCCTTTCGCGGGCAAGCGCACTACCGACTGTGCTATCCCGACACGACTCACGATGCCGCCCCACAACTTTACTTTTGCCAGTACCTCGCCTCCTACTTTACAAACTTCACAGAAGCTCTCCTGCAAACACGCAAGACTAGCACTCCTGGAAGAAAGGATATGGTGGAGACATGGCTTAGCCACAGCCTAAGGGATGTTTACAGAATGAAACTTTCACTCTGCAGCTGAGTGTGCGCTGATATGAAACTTCCTGGCAGATCAAAATTGTGTGCCGGAACCGGGGCTCGAACCTGGGACCTTTGCCATTCGCGGGCAAGCGCACTATCGACTGTGCTATCCCGACACGACTCATGATGCCGCCCCACAACTTTACTTTTGCCAGTACCTCGCCTCCTACTTTACAAACTTCACAGAAGCTCTCCTGCAAACACGCAAGACTAGCACTCCTGGAAGAAAGGATATGGTGGAGACATGGCTTAGCCACAGCCTAAGGGATGTTTACAGAATGAAACTTTCACTCTGCAGCTGAGTGTGCGCTGATATGAAACTTCCTGGCAGATCAAAATTGTGTGCCACAACCGGGACTCGAACCTGGGACCTTTGTCTTTCGCGGGCAAGCGCACTACCGACTGTGCTATCCCGACACGACACATGATGCCGCCCCACAACTTTACTTTTGCCAGTACCTCGCCTCCTACTTTACAAACTTCACAGAAGCTCTCCTGCAAACACGCAAGACTAGCACTCCTGGAAGAAAGGATATGGTGGAGACATGGCTTAGCCACAGCCTAAGGGATGTTTACAGAATGAAACTTTCACTCTGCAGCTGAGTGTGCGCTGATATGAAACTTCCTGGCAGATCAAAATTGTGTGCCGGAACCGGGGCTCGAACCTGGGACCTTTGCCTTTCCCGGGCAAGTGCACTACCGACTGTGCTATCCCCACACGACTCACGATTCCGCCCCACAACTTTACTTTTGCCAGTACCTCGCCTCCTACTTTACAAACTTCACAGAAGCTCTCCTGCAAACACGCAAGACTAGCACTCCTGGAAGAAAGGATATGGTGGAGACATGGCTTAGCCACAGCCTAAGGGATGTTTACAGAATGAAACTTTCACTCTGCAGCTGAGTGTGCGCTGATATGAAACTTCCTGGCAGATCAAAATTGTGTGCCGGAACCGGGGCTCGAACCTGGGACGTTTGCCTTTTGCGGGCAAGCGCACTACCGACTGTGCTATCTCGACACGACTCACGATTCCGCCCCACAACTTTACTTTTGCCAGTACCTTGCCTCCTACTTTACAAACTTCACAGAAGCTCTCCTGCAAACACGCAAGACTAGCACTCCTGGAAGAAAGGATATGGTGGAGACATGGCTTAGCCACAGCCTAAGGGATGTTTACAGAATGAAACTTTCACTCTGCAGCTGAGTGTGCGCTGATATGAAACTTCCTGGCAGATCAAAATTGTGTGCCGGAACCGGGGCTCGAACCTGGGACCTTTGCATTTCGCGGGCAAGCGCACTACCGACAGTGCTATCCCGACACGACTCACGATGCCGCCCCACAACTTTACTTTTGCCAGTACCTCGCCTCCTACTTTACAAACTTCACAGAAGCTCTCCTGCAAACACGCAAGACTAGCACTCCTGGAAGAAAGGATATGGTGGAGACATGGCTTAGCCACAGCCTAAGGGATGTTTACAGAATGAAACTTTCACTCTGCAGCTGAGTGTGCGCTGATATGAAACTTCCTGGCCGATCAAAATTGTGTGCCGGAACCGGGGCTCGAACCTGGGACCTTTGCCTTTCGCGGGCAAGCGCACTACCGACTGTGCTATCCCGACACGACTCACGATGCCGCCCCACAACTTTACTTTTGCCAGTACCTCGCCTCTTACTTTACAAACTGCACAGAAGCTCTCCTGCAAACACGCAAGACTAGCACTCCTGGAAGAAAGGATATGGTGGAGACATGGCTTAGCCACAGCCTAAGGGATGTTTACAGAATGAAACTTTCACTCTGCAGCTGAGTGTGCGCTGATATGAAACTTCCTGGCAGATCAAAATTGTGTGCCGGAACGGGGGCTCGAACCTGGGACCTTTGCCTTTCGCGGGCAAGCGCACTACCGACTGTGCTATCCCGACACGACTCACGATGCCGCCCCACAACTTTACTTTTGCCAGTATCTCGCCTCCTACTTTACAAACTTCACAGAAGCTCTCCTGCAAACACACAAGACTAGCACTCCTGGAAGAAAGGATATGGTGGAGACATGGCTTAGCCACAGCCTAAGGGATGTTTACAGAATGAAACTTTCACTCTGCAGCTGAGTGTGCGCTGATATGAAACTTCCTGGCAGATCAAAATTGTGTGCCGGAACCGAGGCTCGAACCTGGGACGTTTGCCTTTTGCGGGCAAGCGCACTACCGACTGTGCTATCTCGACACGACTCACGATTCCGCCCCACAACTTTACTTTTGCCAGTACCTTGCCTCCTACTTTACAAACTTCACAGAAGCTCTCCTGCAAACACGCAAGACTAGCACTCCTGGAAGAAAGGATATGGTGGAGACATGGCTTAGCCACAGCCTAAGGGATGTTTACAGAATGAAACTTTCACTCTGCAGCTGAGTGTGCGCTGATATGAAACTTCCTGGCAGATCAAAATTGTGTGCCGGAACCGGGGCTCGAACCTGGGACCATTGCCTTTCGCGGGCAAGCGCACTACCGACAGTGCTATCCTGACACGACTCACGATGCCGCCCCACAACTTTACTTTTGCCAGTACCTCGCCTCCTACTTTACAAACTTCACAGAAGCTCTCCTGCAAACACGCAAGACTAGCACTCCTGGAAGAAAGGATATGGTGGAGACATGGCTTAGCCACAGCCTAAGGGATGTTTACAGAATGAAACTTTCACTCTGCAGCTGAGTGTGCGCTGATATGAAACTTCCTGGCCGATCAAAATTGTGTGCCGGAACCGGGGCTCGAACCTGGGACCTTTGCCTTTCGCGGGCAAGCGCACTACCGACTGTGCTATCCCGACACGACTCACGATGCCGCCCCACAACTTTACTTTTGCAAGTACCTCGCCTCCTACTTTACAAACTTCACAGAAGCTCTCCTGCAAACACGCAAGACTAGCACTCCTGGAAGAAAGGATATGGTGGAGACATGGCTTAGCCACAGCCTAAGGGATGTTTACAGAATGAAACTTTCACTCTGCAGCTGAGTGTGCGCCGATATGAAACTTCCTGGCGGATCAAAATTGTGTGCCGGAACCGGGGCTCGAACCTGGGACCTTTGCCTTTCGCGGGCAAGCGCACTACCGACTGAGCTATCCCGACACGACTCACGATGCCGCCCCACAACTTTACTTTTGCCAGTACCTTGCCTCCTACTTTACAAACTTCACAGAAGCTCTCCTGCAAACACGCAAGACTAGCACTCCTGGAAGAAAGGATATGGTGGAGACATGGCTTAGCCACAGCCTAAGGGATGTTTACAGAATGAAACTTTCACTCTGCAGCTGAGTGTGCGCTGATATGAATGTTCCTGGCAGATCAAAATTGTGTGCCGGAACCGGGGCTCGAACCTGGGACCTTTGCCTTTCCCGGGCAAGTGCACTACCGACTGTGCTATCCCCACACGACTCACGATTCCGCCCCACAACTTTACTTTTGCCAGTACCTCGCCTCCTACTTTACAAACTTCACAGAAGCTCTCCTGCAAACAGGCAAGACTAGCACTCCTGGAAGAAAGGATATGGGGGAGACATGGCTTAGCCACAGCCTAAGGTTTGTTTACAGAATGAAACTTTCACTCTGCAGCTGAGTGTGCGCTGATATGAAACTTCCTGGCAGATCAAAATTGTGTGCCGGAACCGGGGCTCGAACCTGGGACCTTTGCCTTTCGCGGGCAAGCGCACAACCGACTGTGCTATCCCGACACGACTCACGATGCCGCCCCACAACTTTACTTTTGCCAGTACCTTGCCTCCTACTTTACAAACTTCACAGAAGCTCTCCTGCAAATACGCAAGACTAGCACTCCTGGAAGAAAGGATATGGTGGAGACATGGCTTAGCCACAGCCTAAGGGATGTTTACAGAATGAAACTTTCACTCTGCAGCTGAGTGTGCGCTGATATGAAACTTCCTGGCAGATCAAAAATGTGTGCCGGAACCGGGGCTCGAACCTGGGACCGTTGCCTTTCGCGGGCAAGTGCACTACCGACTGTGCTATCCCGACACGACTCACGATGCCGCCCCACAACTTTACTTTTGCCAGTACCTCGCCTCCTACTTTACAAACTTCACAGAAGCTCTCCTGCAAACACGCAAGACTAGCACTCCTGGAAGAAAGGATATGGTGGAGACATGGCTTAGCCACAGCCTAAGGGATGTTTACAGAATGAAACTTTCACTCTGCAGCTGAGTGTGCGCTGATATGAAACTTCCTGGCAGATCAAAATTGTGTGCCGGAACCGGGGCTCGAACCTGGGACCTTTGCCATTCGCGGGCAAGCGCACTATCGACTGTGCTATCCCGACACGACTCATGATGCCGCCCCACAACTTTACTTTTGCCAGTACCTCGCCTCCTACTTTACAAACTTCACAGAAGCTCTCCTGCAAACACGCAAGACTAGCACTCCTGGAAGAAAGGATATGGTGGAGACATGGCTTAGCCACAGCCTAAGGGATGTTTACAGAATGAAACTTTCACTCTGCAGCTGAGTGTGCGCTGATATGAAACTTCCTGGCAGATCAAAATTGTGTGCCAGAACCGGGGCTCGAACCTGGGACCTTTGTCTTTCGCGGGCAAGCGCACTACCGACTGTGCTATCCCGACACGACACATGATGCCGCCCCACAACTTTACTTTTGCCAGTACCTCGCCTCCTACTTTACAAACTTCACAGAAGCTCTCCTGCAAACACGCAAGACTAGCACTCCTGGAAGAAAGGATATGGTGGAGACATGGCTTAGCCACAGCCTAAGGGATGTTTACAGAATGAAACTTTCACTCTGCAGCTGAGTGTGCGCTGATATGAAACTTCCTGGCAGATCAAAATTGTGTGCCGGAACCGGGGCTCGAACCTGGGACCTTTGCCTTTCCCGGGCAAGTGCACTACCGACTGTGCTATCCCCACACGACTCACGATTCCGCCCCACAACTTTACTTTTGCCAGTACCTCGCCTCCTACTTTACAAACTTCACAGAAGCTCTCCTGCAAACACGCAAGACTAGCACTCCTGGAAGAAAGGATATGGTGGAGACATGGCTTAGCCACAGCCTAAGGGATGTTTACAGAATGAAACTTTCACTCTGCAGCTGAGTGTGCGCTGATATGAAACTTCCTGGCAGATCAAAAATGTGTGCCGGAACCGGGGCTCGAACCTGGGACCTTTGCCTTTCACGGGCAAGCGCACTACCGACTGTGCTATCCCGACACGACTCACGATGCCGCCCCACAACTTTACTTTTGCCAGTACCTCGCCTCCTACTTTACAAACTTCACAGAAGCTCTCCTGCAAACACGCAAGACTAGCACTCCTGGAAGAAAGGATATGGTGGAGACATGGCTTAGCCACAGCCTAAGGGATGTTTACAGAATGAAACTTTCACTCTGCAGCTGAGTGTGCGCTGATATGAAACTTCCTGGCAGATCAAAATTGTGTGCCGGAACCGGGGCTCGAACCTGGGACCTTTGCCATTCGCGGGCAAGCGCACTATCGACTGTGCTATCCCGACACGACTCATGATGCCGCCCCACAACTTTACTTTTGCCAGTACCTCGCCTCCTACTTTACAAACTTCACAGAAGCTCTCCTGCAAACACGCAAGACTAGCACTCCTGGAAGAAAGGATATGGTGGAGACATGGCTTAGCCACAGCCTAAGGGATGTTTACAGAATGAAACTTTCACTCTGCAGCTGAGTGTGCGCTGATATGAAACTTCCTGGCAGATCAAAATTGTGTGCCACAACCGGGACTCGAACCTGGGACCTTTGTCTTTCGCGGGCAAGCGCACTACCGACTGTGCTATCCCGACACGACACATGATGCCGCCCCACAACTTTACTTTTGCCAGTACCTCGCCTCCTACTTTACAAACTTCACAGAAGCTCTCCTGCAAACACGCAAGACTAGCACTCCTGGAAGAAAGGATATGGTGGAGACATGGCTTAGCCACAGCCTAAGGGATGTTTACAGAATGAAACTTTCACTCTGCAGCTGAGTGTGCGCTGATATGAAACTTCCTGGCAGATCAAAATTGTGTGCCGGAACCGGGGCTCGAACCTGGGACCTTTGCCTTTCCCGGGCAAGTGCACTACCGACTGTGCTATCCCCACACGACTCACGATTCCGCCCCACAACTTTACTTTTGCCAGTACCTCGCCTCCTACTTTACAAACTTCACAGAAGCTCTCCTGCAAACACGCAAGACTAGCACTCCTGGAAGAAAGGATATGGTGGAGACATGGCTTAGCCACAGCCTAAGGGATGTTTACAGAATGAAACTTTCACTCTGCAGCTGAGTGTGCGCTGATATGAAACTTCCTGGCAGATCAAAATTGTGTGCCGGAACCGGGGCTCGAACCTGGGACGTTTGCCTTTTGCGGGCAAGCGCACTACCGACTGTGCTATCTCGACACGACTCACGATTCCGCCCCACAACTTTACTTTTGCCAGTACCTTGCCTCCTACTTTACAAACTTCACAGAAGCTCTCCTGCAAACACGCAAGACTAGCACTCCTGGAAGAAAGGATATGGTGGAGACATGGCTTAGCCACAGCCTAAGGGATGTTTACAGAATGAAACTTTCACTCTGCAGCTGAGTGTGCGCTGATATGAAACTTCCTGGCAGATCAAAATTGTGTGCCGGAACCGGGGCTCGAACCTGGGACGTTTGCCTTTTGCGGGCAAGCGCACTACCGACTGTGCTATCTCGACACGACTCACGATTCCGCCCCACAACTTTACTTTTGCCAGTACCTTGCCTCCTACTTTACAAACTTCACAGAAGCTCTCCTGCAAACACGCAAGACTAGCACTCCTGGAAGAAAGGATATGGTGGAGACATGGCTTAGCCACAGCCTAAGGGATGTTTACAGAATTAAACTTTCACTCTGCAGCTGAGTGTGCGCTGATATGAAACTTCCTGGCAGATCAAAATTGTGTGCCGGAACCGGGGCTCGAACCTGGGACCTTTGCATTTCGCGGGCAAGCGCACTACCGACAGTGCTATCCCGACACGACTCACGATGCCGCCCCACAACTTTACTTTTGCCAGTACCTCGCCTCCTACTTTACAAACTTCACAGAAGCTCTCCTGCAAACACGCAAGACTAGCACTCCTGGAAGAAAGGATATGGTGGAGACATGGCTTAGCCACAGCCTAAGGGATGTTTACAGAATGAAACTTTCACTCTGCAGCTGAGTGTGCGCTGATATGAAACTTCCTGGCCGATCAAAATTGTGTGCCGGAACCGGGGCTCGAACCTGGGACCTTTGCCTTTCGCGGGCAAGCGCACTACCGACTGTGCTATCCCGACACGACTCACGATGCCGCCCCACAACTTTACTTTTGCCAGTACCTCGCCTCTTACTTTACAAACTTCACAGAAGCTCTCCTGCAAACACGCAAGACTAGCACTCCTGGAAGAAAGGATATGGTGGAGACATGGCTTAGCCACAGCCTAAGGGATGTTTACAGAATGAAACTTTCACTCTGCAGCTGAGTGTGCGCTGATATGAAACTTCCTGGCAGATCAAAATTGTGTGCCGGAACGGGGGCTCGAACCTGGGACCTTTGCCTTTCGCGGGCAAGCGCACTACCGACTGTGCTATCCCGACACGACTCACGATGCCGCCCCACAACTTTACTTTTGCCAGTATCTCGCCTCCTACTTTACAAACTTCACAGAAGCTCTCCTGCAAACACACAAGACTAGCACTCCTGGAAGAAAGGATATGGTGGAGACATGGCTTAGCCACAGCCTAAGGGATGTTTACAGAATGAAACTTTCACTCTGCAGCTGAGTGTGCGCTGATATGAAACTTCCTGGCAGATCAAAATTGTGTGCCGGAACCGAGGCTCGAACCTGGGACGTTTGCCTTTTGCGGGCAAGCGCACTACCGACTGTGCTATCTCGACACGACTCACGATTCCGCCCCACAACTTTACTTTTGCCAGTACCTTGCCTCCTACTTTACAAACTTCACAGAAGCTCTCCTGCAAACACGCAAGACTAGCACTCCTGGAAGAAAGGATATGGTGGAGACATGGCTTAGCCACAGCCTAAGGGATGTTTACAGAATGAAACTTTCACTCTGCAGCTGAGTGTGCGCTGATATGAAACTTCCTGGCAGATCAAAATTGTGTGCCGGAACCGGGGCTCGAACCTGGGACCATTGCCTTTCGCGGGCAAGCGCACTACCGACAGTGCTATCCTGACACGACTCACGATGCCGCCCCACAACTTTACTTTTGCCAGTACCTCGCCTCCTACTTTACAAACTTCACAGAAGCTCTCCTGCAAACACGCAAGACTAGCACTCCTGGAAGAAAGGATATGGTGGAGACATGGCTTAGCCACAGCCTAAGGGATGTTTACAGAATGAAACTTTCACTCTGCAGCTGAGTGTGCGCTGATATGAAACTTCCTGGCCGATCAAAATTGTGTGCCGGAACCGGGGCTCGAACCTGGGACCTTTGCCTTTCGCGGGCAAGCGCACTACCGACTGTGCTATCCCGACACGACTCACGATGCCGCCCCACAACTTTACTTTTGCAAGTACCTCGCCTCCTACTTTACAAACTTCACAGAAGCTCTCCTGCAAACACGCAAGACTAGCACTCCTGGAAGAAAGGATATGGTGGAGACATGGCTTAGCCACAGCCTAAGGGATGTTTACAGAATGAAACTTTCACTCTGCAGCTGAGTGTGCGCCGATATGAAACTTCCTGGCGGATCAAAATTGTGTGCCGGAACCGGGGCTCGAACCTGGGACCTTTGCCTTTCGCGGGCAAGCGCACTACCGACTGAGCTATCCCGACACGACTCACGATGCCGCCCCACAACTTTACTTTTGCCAGTACCTTGCCTCCTACTTTACAAACTTCACAGAAGCTCTCCTGCAAACACGCAAGACTAGCACTCCTGGAAGAAAGGATATGGTGGAGACATGGCTTAGCCACAGCCTAAGGGATGTTTACAGAATGAAACTTTCACTCTGCAGCTGAGTGTGCGCTGATATGAATGTTCCTGGCAGATCAAAATTGTGTGCCGGAACCGGGGCTCGAACCTGGGACCTTTGCCTTTCCCGGGCAAGTGCACTACCGACTGTGCTATCCCCACACGACTCACGATTCCGCCCCACAACTTTACTTTTGCCAGTACCTCGCCTCCTACTTTACAAACTTCACAGAAGCTCTCCTGCAAACAGGCAAGACTAGCACTCCTGGAAGAAAGGATATGGGGGAGACATGGCTTAGCCACAGCCTAAGGTTTGTTTACAGAATGAAACTTTCACTCTGCAGCTGAGTGTGCGCTGATATGAAACTTCCTGGCAGATCAAAATTGTGTGCCGGAACCGGGGCTCGAACCTGGGACCTTTGCCTTTCGCGGGCAAGCGCACAACCGACTGTGCTATCCCGACACGACTCACGATGCCGCCCCACAACTTTACTTTTGCCAGTACCTTGCCTCCTACTTTACAAACTTCACAGAAGCTCTCCTGCAAATACGCAAGACTAGCACTCCTGGAAGAAAGGATATGGTGGAGACATGGCTTAGCCACAGCCTAAGGGATGTTTACAGAATGAAACTTTCACTCTGCAGCTGAGTGTGCGCTGATATGAAACTTCCTGGCAGATCAAAATTGTGTGCCGGAACCGGGGCTCGAACCTGGGACCGTTGCCTTTCGCGGGCAAGTGCACTACCGACTGTGCTATCCCGACACGACTCACGATGCCGCCCCACAACTTTACTTTTGCCAGTACCTCGCCTCCTACTTTACAAACTTCACAGAAGCTCTCCTGCAAACACGCAAGACTAGCACTCCTGGAAGAAAGGATATGGTGGAGACATGGCTTAGCCACAGCCTAAGGGATGTTTACAGAATGAAACTTTCACTCTGCAGCTGAGTGTGCGCTGATATGAAACTTCCTGGCAGATCAAAATTGTGTGCCGGAACCGGGGCTCGAACCTGGGACCTTTGCCATTCGCGGGCAAGCGCACTATCGACTGTGCTATCCCGACACGACTCATGATGCCGCCCCACAACTTTACTTTTGCCAGTACCTCGCCTCCTACTTTACAAACTTCACAGAAGCTCTCCTGCAAACACGCAAGACTAGCACTCCTGGAAGAAAGGATATGGTGGAGACATGGCTTAGCCACAGCCTAAGGGATGTTTACAGAATGAAACTTTCACTCTGCAGCTGAGTGTGCGCTGATATGAAACTTCCTGGCAGATCAAAATTGTGTGCCAGAACCGGGGCTCGAACCTGGGACCTTTGTCTTTCGCGGGCAAGCGCACTACCGACTGTGCTATCCCGACACGACACATGATGCCGCCCCACAACTTTACTTTTGCCAGTACCTCGCCTCCTACTTTACAAACTTCACAGAAGCTCTCCTGCAAACACGCAAGACTAGCACTCCTGGAAGAAAGGATATGGTGGAGACATGGCTTAGCCACAGCCTAAGGGATGTTTACAGAATGAAACTTTCACTCTGCAGCTGAGTGTGCGCTGATATGAAACTTCCTGGCAGATCAAAATTGTGTGCCGGAACCGGGGCTCGAACCTGGGACCTTTGCCTTTCCCGGGCAAGTGCACTACCGACTGTGCTATCCCCACACGACTCACGATTCCGCCCCACAACTTTACTTTTGCCAGTACCTCGCCTCCTACTTTACAAACTTCACAGAAGCTCTCCTGCAAACACGCAAGACTAGCACTCCTGGAAGAAAGGATATGGTGGAGACATGGCTTAGCCACAGCCTAAGGGATGTTTACAGAATGAAACTTTCACTCTGCAGCTGAGTGTGCGCTGATATGAAACTTCCTGGCAGATCAAAAATGTGTGCCGGAACCGGGGCTCGAACCTGGGACCTTTGCCTTTCGCGGGCAAGCGCACTACCGACTGTGCTATCCCGACACGACTCACGATGCCGCCCCACAACTTTACTTTTGCCAGTACCTCGCCTCCTACTTTACAAACTTCACAGAAGCTCTCCTGCAAACACGCAAGACTAGCACTCCTGGAAGAAAGGATATGGTGGAGACATGGCTTAGCCACAGCCTAAGGGATGTTTACAGAATGAAACTTTCACTCTGCAGCTGAGTGTGCGCTGATATGAAACTTCCTGGCAGATCAAAATTGTGTGCCGGAACCGGGGCTCGAACCTGGGACCTTTGCCATTCGCGGGCAAGCGCACTATCGACTGTGCTATCCCGACACGACTCATGATGCCGCCCCACAACTTTACTTTTGCCAGTACCTCGCCTCCTACTTTACAAACTTCACAGAAGCTCTCCTGCAAACACGCAAGACTAGCACTCCTGGAAGAAAGGATATGGTGGAGACATGGCTTAGCCACAGCCTAAGGGATGTTTACAGAATGAAACTTTCACTCTGCAGCTGAGTGTGCGCTGATATGAAACTTCCTGGCAGATCAAAATTGTGTGCCACAACCGGGACTCGAACCTGGGACCTTTGTCTTTCGCGGGCAAGCGCACTACCGACTGTGCTATCCCGACACGACACATGATGCCGCCCCACAACTTTACTTTTGCCAGTACCTCGCCTCCTACTTTACAAACTTCACAGAAGCTCTCCTGCAAACACGCAAGACTAGCACTCCTGGAAGAAAGGATATGGTGGAGACATGGCTTAGCCACAGCCTAAGGGATGTTTACAGAATGAAACTTTCACTCTGCAGCTGAGTGTGCGCTGATATGAAACTTCCTGGCAGATCAAAATTGTGTGCCGGAACCGGGGCTCGAACCTGGGACCTTTGCCTTTCCCGGGCAAGTGCACTACCGACTGTGCTATCCCCACACGACTCACGATTCCGCCCCACAACTTTACTTTTGCCAGTACCTCGCCTCCTACTTTACAAACTTCACAGAAGCTCTCCTGCAAACACGCAAGACTAGCACTCCTGGAAGAAAGGATATGGTGGAGACATGGCTTAGCCACAGCCTAAGGGATGTTTACAGAATGAAACTTTCACTCTGCAGCTGAGTGTGCGCTGATATGAAACTTCCTGGCAGATCAAAATTGTGTGCCGGAACCGGGGCTCGAACCTGGGACGTTTGCCTTTTGCGGGCAAGCGCACTACCGACTGTGCTATCTCGACACGACTCACGATTCCGCCCCACAACTTTACTTTTGCCAGTACCTTGCCTCCTACTTTACAAACTTCACAGAAGCTCTCCTGCAAACACGCAAGACTAGCACTCCTGGAAGAAAGGATATGGTGGAGACATGGCTTAGCCACAGCCTAAGGGATGTTTACAGAATGAAACTTTCACTCTGCAGCTGAGTGTGCGCTGATATGAAACTTCCTGGCAGATCAAAATTGTGTGCCGGAACCGGGGCTCGAACCTGGGACCTTTGCATTTCGCGGGCAAGCGCACTACCGACAGTGCTATCCCGACACGACTCACGATGCCGCCCCACAACTTTACTTTTGCCAGTACCTCGCCTCCTACTTTACAAACTTCACAGAAGCTCTCCTGCAAACACGCAAGACTAGCACTCCTGGAAGAAAGGATATGGTGGAGACATGGCTTAGCCACAGCCTAAGGGATGTTTACAGAATGAAACTTTCACTCTGCAGCTGAGTGTGCGCTGATATGAAACTTCCTGGCCGATCAAAATTGTGTGCCGGAACCGGGGCTCGAACCTGGGACCTTTGCCTTTCGCGGGCAAGCGCACTACCGACTGTGCTATCCCGACACGACTCACGATGCCGCCCCACAACTTTACTTTTGCCAGTACCTCGCCTCTTACTTTACAAACTTCACAGAAACTCTCCTGCAAACACGCAAGACTAGCACTCCTGGAAGAAAGGATATGGTGGAGACATGGCTTAGCCACAGCCTAAGGGATGTTTACAGAATGAAACTTTCACTCTGCAGCTGAGTGTGCGCTGATATGAAACTTCCTGGCAGATCAAAATTGTGTGCCGGAACGGGGGCTCGAACCTGGGACCTTTGCCTTTCGCGGGCAAGCGCACTACCGACTGTGCTATCCCGACACGACTCACGATGCCGCCCCACAACTTTACTTTTGCCAGTATCTCGCCTCCTACTTTACAAACTTCACAGAAGCTCTCCTGCAAACACACAAGACTAGCACTCCTGGAAGAAAGGATATGGTGGAGACATGGCTTAGCCACAGCCTAAGGGATGTTTACAGAATGAAACTTTCACTCTGCAGCTGAGTGTGCGCTGATATGAAACTTCCTGGCAGATCAAAATTGTGTGCCGGAACCGAGGCTCGAACCTGGGACGTTTGCCTTTTGCGGGCAAGCGCACTACCGACTGTGCTATCTCGACACGACTCACGATTCCGCCCCACAACTTTACTTTTGCCAGTACCTTGCCTCCTACTTTACAAACTTCACAGAAGCTCTCCTGCAAACACGCAAGACTAGCACTCCTGGAAGAAAGGATATGGTGGAGACATGGCTTAGCCACAGCCTAAGGGATGTTTACAGAATGAAACTTTCACTCTGCAGCTGAGTGTGCGCTGATATGAAACTTCCTGGCAGATCAAAATTGTGTGCCGGAACCGGGGCTCGAACCTGGGACCATTGCCTTTCGCGGGCAAGCGCACTACCGACAGTGCTATCCCGACACGACTCACGATGCCGCCCCACAACTTTACTTTTGCCAGTACCTCGCCTCCTACTTTACAAACTTCACAGAAGCTCTCCTGCAAACACGCAAGACTAGCACTCCTGGAAGAAAGGATATGGTGGAGACATGGCTTAGCCACAGCCTAAGGGATGTTTACAGAATGAAACTTTCACTCTGCAGCTGAGTGTGCGCTGATATGAAACTTCCTGGCCGATCAAAATTGTGTGCCGGAACCGGGGCTCGAACCTGGGACCTTTGCCTTTCGCGGGGAAGCGCACTACCGACTGTGCTATCCCGACACGACTCACGATGCCGCCCCACAACTTTACTTTTGCCAGTACCTCGCCTCCTACTTTACAAACTTCACAGAAGCTCTCCTGCAAACACGCAAGACTAGCACTCCTGGAAGAAAGGATATGGTGGAGACATGGCTTAGCCACAGCCTAAGGGATGTTTACAGAATGAAACTTTCACTCTGCAGCTGAGTGTGCGCCGATATGAAACTTCCTGGCGGATCAAAATTGTGTGCCGGAACCGGGGCTCGAACCTGGGACCTTTGCCTTTCGCGGGCAAGCGCACTACCGACTGTGCTATCCCGACACGACTCACGATGCCGCCCCACAACTTTACTTTTGCCAGTACCTTGCCTCCTACTTTACAAACTTCACAGAAGCTCTCCTGCAAACACGCAAGACTAGCACTCCTGGAAGGAAGGATATGGTGGAGACATGGCTTAGCCACAGCCTAAGGGATGTTTACAGAATGAAACTTTCACTCTGCAGCTGAGTGTGCGCTGATATGAATGTTCCTGGCAGATCAAAATTGTGTGCCGGAACCGGGGCTCGAACCTGGGACCTTTGCCTTTCCCGGGCAAGTGCACTACCGACTGTGCTATCCCCACACGACTCACGATTCCGCCCCACAACTTTACTTTTGCCAGTACCTCGCCTCCTACTTTACAAACTTCACAGAAGCTCTCCTGCAAACAGGCAAGACTAGCACTCCTGGAAGAAAGGATATGGGGGAGACATGGCTTAGCCACAGCCTAACGTTTGTTTACAGAATGAAACTTTCACTCTGCAGCTGAGTGTGCGCTGATATGAAACTTCCTGGCAGATCAAAATTGTGTGCCGGAACCGGGGCTCGAACCTGGGACCTTTGGCTTTCGCGGGCAAGCGCACTACCGACTGTGCTATCCCGACACGACTCACGATGCCGCCCCACAACTTTACTTTTGCCAGTACCTTGCCTCCTACTTTACAAACTTCACAGAAGCTCTCCTGCAAATACGCAAGACTAGCACTCCTGGAAGAAAGGATATGGTGGAGACATGGCATAGCCACAGCCTAAGGGATGTTTACAGAATGAAACTTTCACTCTGCAGCTGAGTGTGCGCTGATATGAAACTTCCTGGCAGATCAAAAATGTGTGCCGGAACCGGGGCTCGAACCTGGGACCTTTGCCTTTCGCGGGCAAGTGCACTACCGACTGTGCTATCCCGACACGACTCACGATGCCGCCCCACAACTTTACTTTTGCCAGTACCTCGCCTCCTACTTTACAAACTTCACAGAAGCTCTCCTGCAAACACGCAAGACTAGCACTCCTGGAAGAAAGGATATGGTGGAGACATGGCTTAGCCACAGCCTAAGGGATATTTACAGAATGAAACTTTCACTCTGCAGCTGAGTGTGCGCTGATATGAAACTTCCTGGCAGATCAAAATTGTGTGCCGGAACCGGGGCTCGAACCTGGGACCTTTGCCATTCGCGGGCAAGCGCACTATCGACTGTGCTATCCCGACACGACTCATGATGCCGCCCCACAACTTTACTTTTGCCAGTACCTCGCCTCCTACTTTACAAACTTCACAGAAGCTCTCCTGCAAACACGCAAGACTAGCACTCCTGGAAGAAAGGATATGGTGGAGACATGGCTTAGCCACAGCCTAAGGGATGTTTACAGAATGAAACTTTCACTCTGCAGCTGAGTGTGCGCTGATATGAAACTTCCTGGCAGATCAAAATTGTGTGCCAGAACCGGGGCTCGAACCTGGGACCTTTGTCTTTCGCGGGCAAGCGCACTACCGACTGTGCTATCCCGACACGACACATGATGCCGCCCCACAACTTTACTTTTGCCAGTACCTCGCCTCCTACTTTACAAACTTCACAGAAGCTCTCCTGCAAACACGCAAGACTAGCACTCCTGGAAGAAAGGATATGGTGGAGACATGGCTTAGCCACAGCCTAAGGGATGTTTACAGAATGAAACTTTCACTCTGCAGCTGAGTGTGCGCTGATATGAAACTTCCTGGCAGATCAAAATTGTGTGCCGGAACCGGGGCTCGAACCTGGGACCTTTGCCTTTCCCGGGCAAGTGCACTACCGACTGTGCTATCCCCACACGACTCACGATTCCGCCCCACAACTTTACTTTTGCCAGTACCTCGCCTCCTACTTTACAAACTTCACAGAAGCTCTCCTGCAAACACGCAAGACTAGCACTCCTGGAAGAAAGGATATGGTGGAGACATGGCTTAGCCACAGCCTAAGGGATGTTTACAGAATGAAACTTTCACTCTGCAGCTGAGTGTGCGCTGATATGAAACTTCCTGGCAGATCAAAATTGTGTGCCGGAACCGGGGCTCGAACCTGGGACCTTTGCCATTCGCGGGCAAGCGCACTATCGACTGTGCTATCCCGACATGTCTCATGATGCCGCCCCACAACTTTACTTTTGCCAGTACCTCGCCTCCTACTTTACAAACTTCACAGAAGCTCTCCTGCAAACACGCAAGACTAGCACTCCTGGAAGAAAGGATATGGTGGAGACATGGCTTAGCCACAGCCTAAGGGATGTTTACAGAATGAAACTTTCACTCTGCAGCTGAGTGTGCGCTGATATGAAACTTCCTGGCAGATCAAAATTGTGTGCCACAACCGGGACTCGAACCTGGGACCTTTGTCTTTCGCGGGCAAGCGCACTACCGACTGTGCTATCCCGACACGACACATGATGCCGCCCCACAACTTTACTTTTGCCAGTACCTCGCCTCCTACTTTACAAACTTCACAGAAGCTCTCCTGCAAACACGCAAGACTAGCACTCCTGGAAGAAAGGATATGGTGGAGACATGGCTTAGCCACAGCCTAAGGGATGTTTACAGAATGAAACTTTCACTCTGCAGCTGAGTGTGCGCTGATATGAAACTT
This sequence comes from Locusta migratoria, assembly GCA_026315105.1. NCBI lineage: Eukaryota > Metazoa > Arthropoda > Insecta > Orthoptera > Acrididae > Locusta > Locusta migratoria. The sequence continues at coordinate 197,264,571 of CM048751.1, forward strand.
CCTGGCAGATCAAAATTGTGTGCCGGAACCGGGGCTCGAACCTGGGACCTTTGCCTTTCCCGGGCAAGTGCACTACCGACTGTGCTATCCCCACACGACTCACGATTCCGCCCCACAACTTTACTTTTGCCAGTACCTCGCCTCCTACTTTACAAACTTCACAGAAGCTCTCCTGCAAACACGCAAGACTAGCACTCCTGGAAGAAAGGATATGGTGGAGACATGGCTTAGCCACAGCCTAAGGGATGTTTACAGAATGAAACTTTCACTCTGCAGCTGAGTGTGCGCTGATATGAAACTTCCTGGCAGATCAAAATTGTGTGCCGGAACCGGGGCTCGAACCTGGGACGTTTGCCTTTTGCGGGCAAGCGCACTACCGACTGTGCTATCTCGACACGACTCACGATTCCGCCCCACAACTTTACTTTTGCCAGTACCTTGCCTCCTACTTTACAAACTTCACAGAAGCTCTCCTGCAAACACGCAAGACTAGCACTCCTGGAAGAAAGGATATGGTGGAGACATGGCTTAGCCACAGCCTAAGGGATGTTTACAGAATGAAACTTTCACTCTGCAGCTGAGTGTGCGCTGATATGAAACTTCCTGGCAGATCAAAATTGTGTGCCGGAACCGGGGCTCGAACCTGGGACCTTTGCATTTCGCGGGCAAGCGCACTACCGACAGTGCTATCCCGACACGACTCACGATGCCGCCCCACAACTTTACTTTTGCCAGTACCTCGCCTCCTACTTTACAAACTTCACAGAAGCTCTCCTGCAAACACGCAAGACTAGCACTCCTGGAAGAAAGGATATGGTGGAGACATGGCTTAGCCACAGCCTAAGGGATGTTTACAGAATGAAACTTTCACTCTGCAGCTGAGTGTGCGCTGATATGAAACTTCCTGGCCGATCAAAATTGTGTGCCGGAACCGGGGCTCGAACCTGGGACGTTTGCCTTTTGCGGGCAAGCGCACTACCGACTGTGCTATCCCGACACGACTCACGATGCCGCCCCACAACTTTACTTTTGCCAGTACCTCGCCTCCTACTTTACAAACTTCACAGAAGCTCTCCTGCAAACACGCAAGACTAGCACTCCTGGAAGAAAGGATATGGTGGAGACATGGCTTAGCCACAGCCTAAGGGATGTTTACAGAATGAAACTTTCACTCTGCAGCTGAGTGTGCGCCGATATGAAACTTCCTGGCAGATCAAAATTGTGTGCCGGAACCGGGGCTCGAACCTGGGACCTTTGCCTTTCGCGGGCAAGCGCACTACCGACTGTGCTATCCCGACACGACTCATGATGCCGCCCCACAACTTTACTTTTGCCAGTACCTTGCCTCCTACTTTACAAACTTCACAGAAGCTCTCCTGCAAACACGCAAGACTAGCACTCCTGGAAGAAAGGATATGGTGGAGACATGGCTTAGCCACTGCCTAAGGGATGTTTACAGAATGAAACTTTCACTCTGCAGCTGAGTGTGCGCTGATATGAATGTTCCTGGCAGATCAAAATTGTGTGCCGGAACCGGGGCTCGAACCTGGGACCTTTGCCTTTTGCGGGCAAGCGCACTACCGACTGTGCTATCCCGACACGACTCACGATGCCGCCCCACAACTTTACTTTTGCCAGTACCTTGCCTCCTACTTTACAAACTTCACAGAAGCTCTCCTGCAAACAGGCAAGACTAGCACTCCTGGAAGAAAGGATATGGGGGAGACATGGCTTAGCCACAGCCTAAGGGATGTTTACAGAATGAAACTTTCACTCTGCAGCTGAGTGTGCGCTGATATGAAACTTCCTGGCAGATCAAAATTGTGTGCCGGAACCGGGGCTCGAACCTGGGACCTTTGCCTTTCGCGGGCAAGCGCACTACCGACTGTGCTATCCCGACACGACTCACGATGCCGCCCCACAACTTTACTTTTGCCAGTACCTCGCCTCCTACTTTACAAACTTCACAGAAGCTCTCCTGCAAACACACAAGACTAGCACTCCTGGAAGAAAGGATATGGTGGAGACATGGCTTAGCCACAGCCTAAGGGATGTTTACAGAATGAAACTTTCACTCTGCAGCTGAGTGTGCGCTGATATGAAACTTCCTGGCAGATCAAAAATGTGTGCCGGAACCGGGGCTCGAACCTGGGACCTTTGCCTTTCGCGGGCAAGCGCACTACCGACTGTGCTATCCCGACACGACTCACGATGCCGCCCCACAACTTTACTTTTGCCAGTACCTCGCCTCCTACTTTACAAACTTCACAGAAGCTCTCCTGCAAACACGCAAGACTAGCACTCCTGGAAGAAAGGATATGGTGGAGACATGGCTTAGCCACAGCCTAAGGGATGTTTACAGAATGAAACTTTCACTCTGCAGCTGAGTGTGCGCTGATATGAAACTTCCTGGCAGATCAAAATTGTGTGCCGGAACCGGGGCTCGAACCTGGGACCTTTGCCTTTCGCGGGCAAGCGCACTACCGACTGTGCTATCCCGACACGACTCACGATGCCGCCCCACAACTTTACTTTTGCCAGTACCTCGCCTCCTACTTTACAAACTTCACAGAAGCTCTCCTGCAAACACGCAAGACTAGCACTCCTGGAAGAAAGGATATGGTGGAGACATGCCTTAGCCACAGCCTAAGGGATGTTTACAGAATGAAACTTTCACTCTGCAGCTGAGTGTGCGCTGATATGAAACTTCCTGGCAGATCAAAATTGTGTGCCGGAACCGGGGCTCGAACCTGGGAATTTGCCTTTCGCGGGCAAGCGCACTACCGACGGTGCTATCTCGACACGACTCACGATGCCGTCCCACAACTTTACTTTTGCCAGTACCTCGCCTCCTACTTTACAAACTTCACAGAAGCTCTCCTGCAAACACGCAAGACTAGCACTCCTGGAAGAAATTATATGGTGGAGACATGGCTTAGCCACAGCCTAAGGGATGTTTACAGAATGAAACTTTCAGTCTGCAGCTGAGTGTGCGCTGATATGAAACTTCCGGGCAGATCAAAATTGTGTGCCGGAACCGGGACTCGAACCTGGGACCTTTGCCTTTCACGGGCAAGCGCACTACCGACAGTGCTATCCCGACACAACTCACGATGCCGCCCCACAACTTTACTTTTGCCAGTACCTCGCCTCCTACTTTACAAACTTCACAGAAGCTCTCCTGCAAACACGCAAGACTAGCACTCCTGGAAGAAAGGATATGGTGGAGACATGGCTTAGCCACAGCCTAAGGGATGTTTACAGAATGAAACTTTCACTCTGCAGCTGAGTGTGCGCTGATATGAAACTTCCTGGCAGATCAAAATTGTGTGCCGGAACCGGGGCTCGAACCTGGGAACTTTGCCTTTCGCGGGCAAGCGCACTACCGACTGTGCTATCCCGACACGACTCACGATGCCGCCCCACAACTTTACTTTTGCCAGTACCTCGCCTCCTACTTTACAAACTTCACAGAAGCTCTCCTGCAAACATGCAAGACTAGCACTCCTGGAAGAAAGGATATGGTGGAGACATGGCTTAGCCACAGCCTAAGGGATGTTTACAGAATGAACCTTTCACACTGCAGCTGAGTGTGTGCTGATATGAAACTTCCTGGCAGATCAAAATTGTGTGCCGGAACCGGGGCTCGAACCTGGGACGTTTGCCTTTCGCGGGCAAGCGCACTACCGACTGTGCTATCCCGACACGACTCACGATGCCGCCCCACAACTTTACTTTTGCCAGTACCACGCCTCCTACTTTACAAACTTCACAGAAGCTCTCCTGCAAACACGCAAGACTAGCACTCCTGGAAGAAAGGATATGGTGGAGACATGGCTTAGCCACAGCCTAAGGGATGTTTACAGAATGAAACTTTCACTCTGCAGCTGAGTGTGCGCTCATATGAAACTTCCTGGCAGATCAAAATTGTGTGCCGGAACCGGGGCTCGAACCTGGGACCTTTGCCTTTCGCGGTCAAGCGCACTACCGACTGTGCTATCCCGACACGACTCACGATGCCGCCCCACAACTTTACTTTTGCCAGTACCTCGCCTCCTACTTTACAAACTTCACAGAAGCTCTCCTGCAAACACGCAAGACTAGCACTCCTGGAAGAAAGGATATGGTGGGGACATGGCTTAGCCACAGCCTAAGGGATGTATACAGAATGAAACTTTCACTCTGCAGCTGAGTGTGCGCCGATATGAAACTTCCTGGCAGATCAAAATTGTGTGCCGGAACCGGGGCTCGAACCTGGGACCTTTGCCTTTCGCGGGCAAGTGCACTACCGACTGTGCTATCCCGACACGACTCACGATGCCGCCCCACAACTTTACTTTTGCCAGTACCTTGCCTCCTACTTTACAAACTTCACAGAAGCTCTCCTGCAAACACGCAAGACTAGCACTCCTGGAAGAAAGGATATGGTGGAGACATGGCTTAGCCACAGCCTAAGGGATGTTTACAGAATGAATCTTTCACTCTGCAGCTGAGTGTGCGCTGATATGAAACTTCCTGGCAGATCAAAATTGTGTGCCGGAACCGGGGCTCGAACCTGGGACCTTTGCCTTTCGCGGGCAAGCGCACTACCGACTGTGCTATCCCGACACGACTCACGATGCCGCCCCACAACTTTACTTTTGCCAGTACCTTGCCTCCTACTTTACAAACTTCACAGAAGCTCTCCTGCAAACACGCAAGACTAGCACTCCTGGAAGAAAGGATATGGTGGAGACATGGCTTAGCCACTGCCTAAGGGATGTTTACAGAATGAAACTTTCACTCTGCAGCTGAGTGTGCGCTGATATGAATGTTCCTGGCAGATCAAAATTGTGTGCCGGAACCGGGGCTCGAACCTGGGACCTTTGCCTTTTGCGGGCAAGCGCACTACCGACTGTGCTATCCCGACACGACTCACGATGCCGCCCCACAACTTTACTTTTGCCAGTACCTTGCCTCCTACTTTACAAACTTCACAGAAGCTCTCCTGCAAACAGGCAAGACTAGCACTCCTGGAAGAAAGGATATGGGGGAGACATGGCTTAGCCACAGCCTAAGGGATGTTTACAGAATGAAACTTTCACTCTGCAGCTGAGTGTGCGCTGATATGAAACTTCCTGGCAGATCAAAATTGTGTGCCGGAACCGGGGCTCGAACCTGGGACCTTTGCCTTTCGCGGGCAAGCGCACTACCGACTGTGCTATCCCGACACGACTCACGATGCCGCCCCACAACTTTACTTTTGCCAGTACCTCGCCTCCTACTTTACAAACTTCACAGAAGCTCTCCTGCAAACACGCAAGACTAGCACTCCTGGAAGAAAGGATATGGTGGAGACATGGCTTAGCCACAGCCTAAGGGATGTTTACAGAATGAAACTTTCACTCTGCAGCTGAGTGTGCGCTGATATGAAACTTCCTGGCAGATCAAAAATGTGTGCCGGAACCGGAGCTCGAACCTGGGACCTTTGCCTTTCGCGGGCAAGCGCACTACCGACTGTGCTATCCTGACACGACTCACGATGCCGCCCCACAACTTTACTTTTGCCAGTACCTCGCCTCCTACTTTACAAACTTCACAGAAGCTCTCCTGCAAACACGCAAGACTAGCACTCCTGGAAGAAAGGATATGGTGGAGACATGGCTTAGCCACAGCCTAAGGGATGTTTACAGAATGAAACTTTCACTCTGCAGCTGAGTGTGCGCTGATATGAAACTTCCTGGCAGATCAAAATTGTGTGCCGGAACCGGGGCTCGAACCTGGGACCTTTGCCATTCGCGGGCAAGCGCACTATCGACTGTGCTATCCCGACACGACTCATGATGCCGCCCCACAACTTTACTTTTGCCAGTACCTCGCCTCCTACTTTACAAACTTCACAGAAGCTCTCCTGCAAACACGCAAGACTAGCACTCCTGGAAGAAAGGATATGGTGGAGACATGGCTTAGCCACAGCCTAAGGGATGTTTACAGAATGAAACTTTCACTCTGCAGCTGAGTGTGCGCTGATATGAAACTTCCTGGCAGATCAAAATTGTGTGCCGGAACCGGGGCTCGAACCTGGGACCTTTGCCTTTCGCGGGCAAGCGCACTACCGACTGTGCTATCCCGACACGACTCACGATGCCGCCCCACAACTTTACTTTTGCCAGTACCTCGCCTCCTACTTTACAAACTTCACAGAAGCTCTCCTGCAAACACGCAAGACTAGCACTCCTGGAAGAAAGGATATGGTGGAGACATGCCTTAGCCACAGCCTAAGGGATGTTTACAGAATGAAACTTTCACTCTGCAGCTGAGTGTGCGCTGATATGAAACTTCCTGGCAGATCAAAATTGTGTGCCGGAACCGGGGCTCGAACCTGGGACCTTTGCCTTTCGCGGGCAAGCGCACTACCGACGGTGCTATCTCGACACGACTCACGATGCCGTCCCACAACTTTACTTTTGCCAGTACCTCGCCTCCTACTTTACAAACTTCACAGAAGCTCTCCTGCAAACACGCAAGACTAGCACTCCTGGAAGAAATTATATGGTGGAGACATGGCTTAGCCACAGCCTAAGGGATGTTTACAGAATGAAACTTTCAGTCTGCAGCTGAGTGTGCGCTGATATGAAACTTCCGGGCAGATCAAAATTGTGTGCCGGAACCGGGACTCGAACCTGGGACCTGTGCCTTTCGCGGGCAAGCGCACTACCGACAGTGCTATCCCGACACAACTCACGATGCCGCCCCACAACTTTACTTTTGCCAGTACCTCGCCTCCTACTTTACAAACTTCACAGAAGCTCTCCTGCAAACACGCAAGACTAGCACTCCTGGAAGAAAGGATATGGTGGAGACATGGCTTAGCCACAGCCTAAGGGATGTTTACAGAATGAAACTTTCACTCTGCAGCTGAGTGTGCGCTGATATGAAACTTCCTGGCAGATCAAAATTGTGTGCCGGAACCGGGGCTCGAACCTGGGACCTTTGCCTTTCGCGGGCAAGCGCACTACCGACTGTGCTATCCCGACACGACTCACGATGCCGCCCCACAACTTTACTTTTGCCAGTACCTCGCCTCCTACTTTACAAACTTCACAGAAGCTCTCCTGCAAACATGCAAGACTAGCACTCCTGGAAGAAAGGATATGGTGGAGACATGGCTTAGCCACAGCCTAAGGGATGTTTACAGAATGAACCTTTCACACTGCAGCTGAGTGTGCGCTGATATGAAACTTCCTGGCAGATCAAAATTGTGTGCCGGAACCGGGGCTCGAACCTGGGACGTTTGCCTTTCGCGGGCAAGCGCACTACCGACTGTGCTATCCCGACACGACTCACGATGCCGCCCCACAACTTTACTTTTGCCAGTACCACGCCTCCTACTTTACAAACTTCACAGAAGCTCTCCTGCAAACACGCAAGACTAGCACTCCTGGAAGAAAGGATATGGTGGAGACATGGCTTAGCCACAGCCTAAGGGATGTTTACAGAATGAAACTTTCACTCTGCAGCTGAGTGTGCGCTGATATGAAACTTCCTGGCAGATCAAAATTGTGTGCCGGAACCGGGGCTCGAACCTGGGACCTTTGCCTTTCGCGGGCAAGTGCACTACCGACTGTGCTATCCCGACACGACTCACGATGCCGCCCCACAACTTTACTTTTGCCAGTACCTCGCCTCCTACTTTACAAACTTCACAGAAGCTCTCCTGCAAACACGCAAGACTAGCACTCCTGGAAGAAAGGATATGGTGGGGACATGGCTTAGCCACAGCCTAAGGGATGTATACAGAATGAAACTTTCACTCTGCAGCTGAGTGTGCGCCGATATGAAACTTCCTGGCAGATCAAAATTGTGTGCCGGAACCGGGGCTCGAACCTGGGACCTTTGCCTTTCGCGGGCAAGTGCACTACCGACTGTGCTATCCCGACACGACTCACGATGCCGCCCCACAACTTTACTTTTGCCAGTACCTTGCCTCCTACTTTACAAACTTCACAGAAGCTCTCCTGCAAACACGCAAGACTAGCACTCCTGGAAGAAAGGATATGGTGGAGACATGGCTTAGCCACAGCCTAAGGGATGTTTACAGAATGAATCTTTCACTCTGCAGCTCAGTGTGCGCTGATATGAAACTTCCTGGCAGATCAAAATTGTGTGCCGGAACCGGGGCTCGAACCTGGGACCTTTGCCTTTCGCGGGCAAGCGCACTACCGACTGTGCTATCCTGACACGACTCACGATGCCGCCCCACATCTTTACTTTTGTCAGTACCTTGCCTCACACTTTACAAACTTCACAGAAGCTCTCCTGCAAACACGCAAGACTAGCACTCCTGGAAGAAAGGATATGGTGGAGACATGGCTTACCCACAGCCTAAGGGATGTTTACAGAATGAAACTTTCACTCTGCAGCTGAGTGTGCGCTGATATGAAACTTCCGGGCAGATCAAAATTGTGTGCCGGAACCGGGGCTCGAACCTGGGACCTTTGCCTTTCGCGGGCAAGCGCACTGCCGACTGTGCTATCCCGACACGACTCACGATGCCGCCCCACAACTTTACTTTTGCCAGTACCTCGCCTCCTGCTTTACAAACTTCACAGAAGCTCTCCTGCAAACACGCAAGACTAGCACTCCTGGAAGGAAGGATATGGTGGAGACATGGCTTAGCCACAGCCTAAGGGATGTTTACAGAATGAAACTTTCACTCTGCAGCTGAGTGTGCGCTGATATGAAACTTTCTGGCAGATCAAAATTGTGTACCGGAACCGGGGCTCAAACCTGGGACCTTTGCCTTTCGCGGGCAAGCGCACTACCGACTGTGCTATCCCGACACGACTCACGATGCCGCCCCACAACTTTACTTTTGCCAGTACCTCGCCTCCTACTTTACAAACTTCACAGAAGCTCTCCTGCAAACACGCAAGACTAGCACTCCTGGAAGAAAGGATATGGTGGAGACATGGCTTAGCCACAGCCTAAGGGATGTTTACAGAATGAAACTTTCACTCTGCAGCTGAGTGTGCGCTGATATGAAACTTCCTGGCCGATCAAAATTGTGTGCCGGAACCGGGGCTCGAACCTGGGACCTTTGCCTTTCGCGGGCAAGCGCACTACCGACTGTGCTATCCCGACACGACTCACGATGCCGCCCCACAACTTTACTTTTGCCAGTACCTCGCCTCCTACTTTACAAACTTCACAGAAGCTCTCCTGCAAACACGCAAGACTAGCACTCCTGGAAGAAAGGATATGGTGGAGACATGGCTTAGCCACAGCCTAAGGGATGTTTACAGAATGAAACTTTCACTCTGCAGCTGAGTGTGCGCCGATATGAAACTTCCTGGCAGATCAAAATTGTGTGCCAGAACCGGGGCTCGAACCTGGGACCTTTGCCTTTCGCGGGCAAGCGCACTACCGACTGTGCTATCCCGACACGACTCACGATGCCGCCCCACAACTTTACTTTTGCCAGTACCTTGCCTCCTACTTTACAAACTTCACAGAAGCTCTCCTGCAAACACGCAAGACTAGCACTCCTGGAAGAAAGGATATGGTGGAGACATGGCTTAGCCACAGCCTAAGGGATGTTTACAGAATGAAACTTTCACTCTGCAGCTGAGTGTGCCCTGATATGAATGTTCCTGGCAGATCAAAATTGTGTGCCGGAACCGGGGCTCGAACCTGGGACCTTTGCCTTTTGCGGGCAAGCGCACTACCGACTGTGCTATCCCGACACGACTCACGATGCCGCCCCACAACTTTACTTTTGCCAGTACCTTGCCTCCTACTTTACAAACTTCACAGAATCTCTCCTGCAAACAGGCAAGACTAGCACTCCTGGAAGAAAGGATATGGGGGAGACATGGCTTAGCCACAGCCTAAGGGATGTTTACAGAATGAAACTTTCACTCTGCAGCTGAGTGTGCGCTGATATGAAACTTCCTGGCAGATCAAAATTGTGTGCCGGAACCGGGGCTCGAACCTGGGACCTTTGCCTTTCCCGGGCAAGTGCACTACCGACTGTGCTATCCCGACACGACTCACGATGCCGCCCCACAACTTTACTTTTGCCAGTACCTCGCCTCCTACTTTACAAACTTCACAGAAGCTCTCCTGCAAACACGCAAGACTAGCACTCCTGGAAGAAAGGATATGGTGGAGACATGGCTTAGCCACAGCCTAAGGGATGTTTACAGAATGAAACTTTCACTCTGCAGCTGAGTGTGCGCTGATATGAAACTTCCTGGCAGATCAAAAATGTGTGCCGGAACCGGGGCTCGAACCTGGGACCTTTGCCTTTCGCGGGCAAGCGCACTACCGACTGTGCTATCCCGACACGACTCACGATGCCGCCCCACAACTTTACTTTTGCCAGTACCTCGCCTCCTACTTTACAAACTTCACAGAAGCTCTCCTGCAAACACGCAAGACTAGCACTCCTGGAAGAAAGGATATGGTGGAGACATGGCTTAGCCACAGCCTAAGGGATGTTTACAGAATGAAACTTTCACTCTGCAGCTGAGTGTGCGCTGATATGAAACTTCCTGGCAGATCAAAATTGTGTGCCGGAACCGGGGCTCGAACCTGGGACCTTTGCCATTCGCGGGCAAGCGCACTATCGACTGTGCTATCCCGACACGACTCATGATGCCGCCCCACAACTTTACTTTTGCCAGTACCTCGCCTCCTACTTTACAAACTTCACAGAAGCTCTCCTGCAAACACGCAAGACTAGCACTCCTGGAAGAAAGGATATGGTGGAGACATGGCTTAGCCACAGCCTAAGGGATGTTTACAGAATGAAACTTTCACTCTGCAGCTGAGTGTGCGCTGATATGAAACTTCCTGGCAGATCAAAATTGTGTGCCGGAACCGGGGCTCGAACCTGGGACCTTTGCCTTTCGCGGGCAAGCGCACTACCGACTGTGCTATCCCGACACGACTCACGATGCCGCCCCACAACTTTACTTTTGCCAGTACCTCGCCTCCTACTTTACAAACTTCACAGAAGCTCTCCTGCAAACACGCAAGACTAGCACTCCTGGAAGAAAGGATATGGTGGAGACATGCCTTAGCCACAGCCTAAGGGATGTTTACAGAATGAAACTTTCACTCTGCAGCTGAGTGTGCGCTGATATGAAACTTCCTGGCAGATCAAAATTGTGTGCCGGAACCGGGGCTCGAACCTGGGACCTTTGCCTTTCGCGGGCAAGCGCACTACCGACGGTGCTATCTCGACACGACTCACGATGCCGTCCCACAACTTTACTTTTGCCAGTACCTCGCCTCCTACTTTACAAACTTCACAGAAGCTCTCCTGCAAACACGCAAGACTAGCACTCCTGGAAGAAATTATATGGTGGAGACATGGCTTAGCCACAGCCTAAGGGATGTTTACAGAATGAAACTTTCAGTCTGCAGCTGATTGTGCGCTGATATGAAACTTCCGGGCAGATCAAAATTGTGTGCCGGAACCGGGACTCGAACCTGGGACCTTTGCCTTTCGCGGGCAAGCGCACTACCGACAGTGCTATCCCGACACAACTCACGATGCCGCCCCACAACTTTACTTTTGCCAGTACCTCGCCTCCTACTTTACAAACTTCACAGAAGCTCTCCTGCAAACACGCAAGACTAGCACTCCTGGAAGAAAGGATATGGTGGAGACATGGCTTAGCCACAGCCTAAGGGATGTTTACAGAATGAAACTTTCACTCTGCAGCTGAGTGTGCGCTGATATGAAACTTCCTGGCAGATCAAAATTGTGTGCCGGAACCGGGGCTCGAACCTGGGACCTTTGCCTTTCGCGGGCAAGCGCACTACCGACTGTGCTATCCCGACACGACTCACGATGCCGCCCCACAACTTTACTTTTGCCAGTACCTCGCCTCCTACTTTACAAACTTCACAGAAGCTCTCCTGCAAACACGCAAGACTAGCACTCCTGGAAGAAAGGATATGGTGGAGACATGGCTTAGCCACAGCCTAAGGGATGTTTACAGAATGAGCCTTTCACACTGCAGCTGAGTGTGCGCTGATATGAAACTTCCTGGCAGATCAAAATTGTGTGCCGGAACCGGGGCTCGAACCTGGGACGTTTGCCTTTCGCGGGCAAGCGCACTACCGACTGTGCTATCCCGACACGACTCACGATGCCGCCCCACAACTTTACTTTTGCCAGTACCACGCCTCCTACTTTACAAACTTCACAGAAGCTCTCCTGCAAACACGCAAGACTAGCACTCCTGGAAGAAAGGATATGGTGGAGACATGGCTTAGCCACAGCCTAAGGGATGTTTACAGAATGAAACTTTCACTCTGCAGCTGAGTGTGCGCTGATACGAAACTTCCTGGCAGATCAAAATTGTGTGCCGGAACCGGGGCTCGAACCTGGGACCTTTGCCTTTCGCGGGCAAGCGCACTACCGACTGTGCTATCCCGACACGACTCACGATGCCGCCCCACAACTTTACTTTTGCCAGTACCTTGCCTCCTACTTTACAAACTTCACAGAATCTCTCCTGCAAACAGGCAAGACTAGCACTCCTGGAAGAAAGGATATGGGGGAGACATGGCTTAGCCACAGCCTAAGGGATGTTTACAGAATGAAACTTTCACTCTGCAGCTGAGTGTGCGCTGATATGAAACTTCCTGGCAGATCAAAATTGTGTGCCGGAACCGGGGCTCGAACCTGGGACCTTTGCCTTTCCCGGGCAAGTGCACTACCGACTGTGCTATCCCGACACGACTCACGATGCCGCCCCACAACTTTACTTTTGCCAGTACCTCGCCTCCTACTTTACAAACTTCACAGAAGCTCTCCTGCAAACACGCAAGACTAGCACTCCTGGAAGAAAGGATATGGTGGAGACATGGCTTAGCCACAGCCTAAGGGATGTTTACAGAATGAAACTTTCACTCTGCAGCTGAGTGTGCGCTGATATGAAACTTCCTGCCAGATCAAAATTGTGTGCCGGAACCGGGGCTCGAACCTGGGACCTTTGCCTTTCGCGGGCAAGCGCACTACCGACTGTGCTATCCCGACACGACTCACGATGCCGCCCCACAACTTTACTTTTGCCAGTACCTCGCCTCCTACTTTACAAACTTCACAGAAGCTCTCCTGCAAACACGCAAGACTAGCACTCCTGGAAGAAAGGATATGGTGGAGACATGGCTTAGCCACAGCCTAAGGGATGTTTACAGAATGAAACTTTCACTCTGCAGCTGAGTGTGCGCTGATATGAAACTTCCTGGCAGATCAAAATTGTGTGCCGGAACCGGGGCTCGAACCTGGGACCTTTGCCATTCGCGGGCAAGCGCACTATCGACTGTGCTATCCCGACACGACTCATGATGCCGCCCCACAACTTTACTTTTGCCAGTACCTCGCCTCCTACTTTACAAACTTCACAGAAGCTCTCCTGCAAACACGCAAGACTAGCACTCCTGGAAGAAAGGATATGGTGGAGACATGGCTTAGCCACAGCCTAAGGGATGTTTACAGAATGAAACTTTCACTCTGCAGCTGAGTGTGCGCTGATATGAAACTTCCTGGCAGATCAAAATTGTGTGCCGGAACCGGGGCTCGAACCTGGGACCTTTGCCTTTCGCGGGCAAGCGCACTACCGACTGTGCTATCCCGACACGACTCACGATGCCGCCCCACAACTTTACTTTTGCCAGTACCTCGCCTCCTACTTTACAAACTTCACAGAAGCTCTCCTGCAAACACGCAAGACTAGCACTCCTGGAAGAAAGGATATGGTGGAGACATGCCTTAGCCACAGCCTAAGGGATGTTTACAGAATGAAACTTTCACTCTGCAGCTGAGTGTGCGCTGATATGAAACTTCCTGGCAGATCAAAATTGTGTGCCGGAACCGGGGCTCGAACCTGGGACCTTTGCCTTTCGCGGGCAAGCGCACTACCGACGGTGCTATCTCGACACGACTCACGATGCCGTCCCACAACTTTACTTTTGCCAGTACCTCGCCTCCTACTTTACAAACTTCACAGAAGCTCTCCTGCAAACACGCAAGACTAGCACTCCTGGAAGAAATTATATGGTGGAGACATGGCTTAGCCACAGCCTAAGGGATGTTTACAGAATGAAACTTTCAGTCTGCAGCTGATTGTGCGCTGATATGAAACTTCCGGGCAGATCAAAATTGTGTGCCGGAACCGGGACTCGAACCTGGGACCTTTGCCTTTCGCGGGCAAGCGCACTACCGACAGTGCTATCCCGACACAACTCACGATGCCGCCCCACAACTTTACTTTTGCCAGTACCTCGCCTCCTACTTGACAAACTTCACAGAAGCTCTCCTGCAAACACGCAAGACTAGCACTCCTGGAAGAAAGGATATGGTGGAGACATGGCTTAGCCACAGCCTAAGGGATGTTTACAGAATGAAACTTTCACTCTGCAGCTGAGTGTGCGCTGATACGAAACTTCCTGGCAGATCAAAATTGTGTGCCGGAACCGGGGCTCGAACCTGGGACCTTTGCCTTTCGCGGGCAAGCGCACTACCGACTGTGCTATCCCGACACGACTCACGATGCCGCCCCACAACTTTACTTTTGCCAGTACCTCGCCTCCTACTTTACAAACTTCACAGAAGCTCTCCTGCAAACACGCAAGACTAGCACTCCTGGAAGAAAGGATATGGTGGGGACATGGCTTAGCCACAGCCTAAGGGATGTATACAGAATGAAACTTTCACTCTGCAGCTGAGTGTGCGCCGATATGAAACTTCCTGGCAGATCAAAATTGTGTGCCGGAACCGGGGCTCGAACCTGGGACCTTTGCCTTTCGCGGGCAAGTGCACTACCGACTGTGCTATCCCGACACGACTCACGATGCCGCCCCACAACTTTACTTTTGCCAGTACCTTGCCTCCTACTTTACAAACTTCACAGAAGCTCTCCTGCAAACACGCAAGACTAGCACTCCTGGAAGAAAGGATATGGTGGAGACATGGCTTAGCCACAGCCTAAGGGATGTTTACAGAATGAAACTTTCACTCTGCAGCTGAGTGTGCGCTGATATGAAACTTCCTGGCAGATCAAAATTGTGTGCCGGAACCGGGGCTCGAACCTGGGACCTTTGCCTTTCGCGGGCAAGCGCACTACCGACTGTGCTATCCTGACACGACTCACGATGCCGCCCCACAACTTTACTTTTGCCAGTACCTTGCCTCACACTTTACAAACTTCACAGAAGCTCTCCTGCAAACACGCAAGACTAGCACTCCTGGAAGAAAGGATATGGTGGAGACATGGCTTAGCCACAGCCTAAGGGATGTTTACAGAATGAAACTTTCACTCTGCAGCTGAGTGTGCGCTGATATGAAACTTTCTGGCAGATCAAAATTGTGTGCCGGAACCGGGGCTCAAACCTGGGACCTTTGCCTTTCGCGGGCAAGCGCACTACCGACTGTGCTATCCCGACACGACTCACGATGCCGCCCCACAACTTTACTTTTGCCAGTACCTCGCCTCTTACTTTACAAACTTCACAGAAGCTCTCCTGCAAACACGCAAGACTAGCACTCCTGGAAGAAAGGATATGGTGGAGACATGGCTTAGCCACAGCCTAAGGGATGTTTACAGAATGAAACTTTCACTCTGCAGCTGAGTGTGCGCTGATATGAAACTTCCTGGCAGATCAAAATTGTGTGCCGGAACGGGGGCTCGAACCTGGGACCTTTGCCTTTCGCGGGCAAGCGCACTACCGACTGTGCTATCCCGACACGACTCACGATGCCGCCCCACAACTTTACTTTTGCCAGTATCTCGCCTCCTACTTTACAAACTTCACAGAAGCTCTCCTGCAAACACACAAGACTAGCACTCCTGGAAGAAAGGATATGGTGGAGACATGGCTTAGCCACAGCCTAAGGGATGTTTACAGAATGAAACTTTCACTCTGCAGCTGAGTGTGCGCTGATATGAAACTTCCTGGCAGATCAAAATTGTGTGCCGGAACCGGGGCTCGAACCTGGGACGTTTGCCTTTTGCGGGCAAGCGCACTACCGACTGTGCTATCTCGACACGACTCACGATTCCGCCCCACAACTTTACTTTTGCCAGTACCTCGCCTCCTACTTTACAAACTTCACAGAAGCTCTCCTGCAAACAGGCAAGACTAGCACTCCTGGAAGAAAGGATATGGTGGAGACATGGCTTAGCCACAGCCTAAGGGATGTTTACAGAATGAAACTTTCACTCTGCAGCTGAGTGTGCGCTGATATGAAACTTCCTGGCAGATCAAAATTGTGTGCCAGAACCGGGGCTCGAACCTGGGACCTTTGCCTTTCGCGGGCAAGCGCACTACCGACTGTGCTATCCCGACACGACTCACGATGCCGCCCCACAACTTTACTTTTGCCAGTACCTCGCCTCCTACTTTACAAACTTCACAGAAGCTCTCCTGCAAACACGCAAGACTAGCACTCCTGGAAGAAAGGATATGGTGGAGACATGGCTTAGCCACAGCCTAAGGGATGTTTACAGAATGAACCTTTCACACTGCAGCTGAGTGTGCGCTGATATGAAACTTCCTGGCAGATCAAAATTGTGTGCCGGAACCGGGGCTCGAACCTGGGACGTTTGCCTTTCGCGGGCAAGCGCACTACCGACTGTGCTATCCCGACACGACTCACGATGCCGCCCCACAACTTTACTTTTGCCAGTACCACGCCTCCTACTTTACAAACTTCACAGAAGCTCTCCTGCAAACACGCAAGACTAGCACTCCTGGAAGAAAGGATATGGTGGAGACATGGCTTAGCCACAGCCTAAGGGATGTTTACAGAATGAAACTTTCACTCTGCAGCTGAGTGTGCGCTGATATGAAACTTCCTGGCAGATCAAAATTGTGTGCCAGAACCGGGGCTCGAACCTGGGACCTTTGCCTTTCGCGGGCAAGCGCACTACCGACTGTGCTATCCCGACACGACTCACGATGCCGCCCCACAACTTTACTTTTGCCAGTACCTCGCCTCCTACTTTACAAACTTCACAGAAGCTCTCCTGCAAACACGCAAGACTAGCACTCCTGGAAGAAAGGATATGGTGGGGACATGGCTTAGCCACAGCCTAAGGGATGTATACAGAATGAAACTTTCACTCTGCAGCTGAGTGTGCGCCGATATGAAACTTCCTGGCAGATCAAAATTGTGTGCCGGAACCGGGGCTCGAACCTGGGACCTTTGCCTTTCGCGGGCAAGTGCACTACCGACTGTGCTATCCCGACACGACTCACGATGCCGCCCCACAACTTTACTTTTGCCAGTACCTTGCCTCCTACTTTACAAACTTCACAGAAGCTCTCCTGCAAACACGCAAGACTAGCACTCCTGGAAGAAAGGATATGGTGGAGACATGGCTTAGCCACAGCCTAAGGGATGTTTACAGAATGAAACTTTCACTCTGCAGCTGAGTGTGCGCTGATATGAAACTTCCTGGCAGATCAAAATTGTGTGCCGGAACCGGGGCTCGAACCTGGGACCTTTGCCTTTCGCGGGCAAGCGCACTACCGACTGTGCTATCCTGACACGACTCACGATGCCGCCCCACAACTTTACTTTTGCCAGTACCTTGCCTCACACTTTACAAACTTCACAGAAGCTCTCCTGCAAACACGCAAGACTAGCACTCCTGGAAGAAAGGATATGGTGGAGACATGGCTTAGCCACAGCCTAAGGGATGTTTACAGAATGAAACTTTCACTCTGCAGCTGAGTGTGCGCTGATATGAAACTTTCTGGCAGATCAAAATTGTGTGCCGGAACCGGGGCTCAAACCTGGGACCTTTGCCTTTCGCGGGCAAGCGCACTACCGACTGTGCTATCCCGACACGACTCACGATGCCGCCCCACAACTTTACTTTTGCCAGTACCTCGCCTCTTACTTTACAAACTTCACAGAAGCTCTCCTGCAAACACGCAAGACTAGCACTCCTGGAAGAAAGGATATGGTGGAGACATGGCTTAGCCACAGCCTAAGGGATGTTTACAGAATGAAACTTTCACTCTGCAGCTGAGTGTGCGCTGATATGAAACTTCCTGGCAGATCAAAATTGTGTGCCGGAACGGGGGCTCGAACATGGGACCTTTGCCTTTCGCGGGCAAGCGCACTACCGACTGTGCTATCCCGACACGACTCACGATGCCGCCCCACAACTTTACTTTTGCCAGTATCTCGCCTCCTACTTTACAAACTTCACAGAAGCTCTCCTGCAAACACACAAGACTAGCACTCCTGGAAGAAAGGATATGGTGGAGACATAGCTTAGCCACAGCCTAAGGGATGTTTACAGAATGAAACTTTCACTCTGCAGCTGAGTGTGCGCTGATATGAAACTTCCTGGCAGATCAAAATTGTGTGCCGGAACCGGGGCTCGAACCTGGGACGTTTGCCTTTTGCGGGCAAGCGCACTACCGACTGTGCTATCTCGACACGACTCACGATTCCGCCCCACAACTTTACTTTTGCCAGTACCTTGCCTCCTACTTTACAAACTTCACAGAAGCTCTCCTGCAAACACGCAAGACTAGCACTCCTGGAAGAAAGGATATGGTGGAGACATGGCTTAGCCACAGCCTAAGGGATGTTTACAGAATGAAACTTTCACTCTGCAGCTGAGTGTGCGCTGATATGAAACTTCCTGGCAGATCAAAATTGTGTGCCGGAACCGGGGCTCGAACCTGGGACCTTTGCCTTTCGCGGGCAAGCGCACTACCGACAGTGCTATCCCGACACGACTCACGATGCCGCCCCACAACTTTACTTTTGACTGTACCTCGCCTCCTACTTTACAAACTTCACAGAAGCTCTCCTGCAAACACGCAAGACTAGCACTCCTGGAAGAAAGGATATGGTGGAGACATGGCTTAGCCACAGCCTAAGGGATGTTTACAGAATGAAACTTTCACTCTGCAGCTGAGTGTGCGCCGATATGAAACTTCCTGGCAGATCAAAATTGTGTGCCGGAACCGGGGCTCGAACCTGGGACGTTTGCCTTTTGCGGGCAAGCGCACTACCGACTGTGCTATCCCGACACGACTCACGATGCCGCCCCACAACTTTACTTTTGCCAGTACCTTGCCACCTACTTTACAAACTTCACAGAAGCTCTCCTGCAAACACGCAAGACTAGCACTCCTGGAAGAAAGGATATGGTGGAGACATGGCTTAGCCACTGCCTAAGGGATGTTTACAGAATGAAACTTTCACTCTGCAGCTGAGTGTGCGCTGATATGAAACTTCCTGGCAGATCAAAATTGTGTGCCGGAACCGGGGCTCGAACCTGGGACCTTTGCCATTCGCGGGCAAGCGCACTATCGACTGTGCTATCCCGACACGACTCATGATGCCGCCCCACAACTTTACTTTTGCCAGTACCTCGCCTCCTACTTTACAAACTTCACAGAAGCTCTCCTGCAAACACGCAAGACTAGCACTCCTGGAAGAAAGGATATGGTGGAGACATGGCTTAGCCACAGCCTAAGGGATGTTTACAGAATGAAACTTTCACTCTGCAGCTGAGTGTGCGCTGATATGAAACTTCCTGGCAGATCAAAATTGTGTGCCGGAACCGGGGCTCGAACCTGGGACTTTTGTCTTTCGCGGGCAAGCGCACTACCGACTGTGCTATCCCGACACGACTCACGATGCCGCCCCACAACTTTACTTTTGCCAGTACCTTGCCTCCTACTTTACAAACTTCACAGAAGCTCTCCTGCAAACACGCAAGACTAGCACTCCTGGAAGAAAGGATATGGTGGAGACATGGCTTAGCCACAGCCTAAGGGATGTTTACAGAATGAAACTTTCACTCTGCAGCTGAGTGTGCGCTGATATGAAACTTCCTGGCAGATCAAAATTGTGTGCCGGAACCGGGGCTCGAACCTGGGACCTTTGCCTTTCGCGGGCAAGCGCACTACCGACTGTGCTATCCCGACACGACTCACGATGCCGCCCCACAACTTTACTTTTGCCAGTACCTCGCCTCCTACTTTACAAACTTCACAGAAGCTCTCCTGCAAACACGCAAGACTAGCACTCCTGGAAGAAAGGATATGGTGGAGACATGGCTTAGCCACAGCCTAAGGGATGTTTACAGAATGAAACTTTCACTCTGCAGCTGAGTGTGCGCTGATATGAAACTTCCTGGCAGATCAAAAATGTGTGCCGGAACCGGGGCTCGAACCTGGGACGTTTGCATTTTGCGGGCAAGCGCACTACCGACTGTGCTATCCCGACACGACTCACGATGCCGCCCCACAACTTTACTTTTGCCAGTACCTCACCTCCTACTTTACAAACTTCACAGAAGCTCTCCTGCAAACACGCAAGACTAGCACTCCTGGAAGAAAGGATATGGTGGAGACATGGCTTAGCCACAGCCTAAGGGATGTTTACAGAATGAAACTTTCACTCTGCAGCTGAGTGTGCGCTGATATGAAACTTCCTGGCAGATCAAAATTGTGTGCCGGAACCGGGGCTCGAACCTGGGACCTTTGCCTTTCGCGGGCAAGTGCACTACCGACTGTGCTATCCCGACACGACTCACGATGCCGCCCCACAACTTTTTTTTTGCCAGTACCTCGCCTCCTACTTTACAAACTTCACAGAAGCTCTCCTGCAAACACGCAAGACTAGCACTCCAGGAAGAAAGGATATGGTGGAGTCATGGCTTAGCCACAGCCTAAGGGATGTTTACAGAATGAAACTTTCAATCTGCAGCTGAGTGTTTGCTGATATGAAACTTCCTGGCAGATCAAAATTGTGTGCCGGAACCGGGGCTCGAACCTGGGACCTTTGCCTTTCCCGGGCAAGTGCACTACCGACTGTGCTATCCCCACACGACTCACGATTCCGCCCCACAACTTTACTTTTGCCAGTACCTCGCCTCCTACTTTACAAACTTCATAGAAGCTCTCCTGCAAACACGCAAGACTAGCACTCCTGGAAGAAAGGATATGGTGGAGACATGGCTTAGCCACAGCCTAAGGGATGTTTACAGAATGAAACTTTCACTCTGCAGCTGAGTGTGCGCTGATATGAAACTTCCTGGCAGCTCAAAATTGTGTGCCGGAACCGGGGCTCGAACCTGGGACCTTTGCCTTTCGCGGGCAAGCGCACTATCGACGGTGCTATCTCGACACGACACACGATGCCGCCCCACAACTTTACTTTTGCCAGTACCTCGCCTCCTACTTTACAAACTTCACAGAAGCTCTCCTGCAAACACGCAAGACTAGCACTCCTGGAAGAAAGGATATGGTGGAGACATGGCTTAGCCACAGCCTAAGGGATGTTTACAGAATGAAACTTTCACTCTGCAGCTGAGTGTGCGCTGATATGAAACTTCCTGGCAGATCAAAATTGTGTGCCGGAACCGGGGCTCGAACCTGGGACCTTTGCCTTTCACGGGCAAGCGCACTACCGACTGTGCTATCCCGACACGACTCACGATTCCGCCCCACAACTTTACTTTTGCCAGTACCTCGCCTCCTACTTTACAAACTTCACAGAAGCTCTCCTGCAAACACGCAAGACTAGCACTCCTGGAAGAAAGGATATGGTGGAGACATGGCTTAGCCACAGCCTAAGGGATGTTTACAGAATGAAACTTTCACTCTGAAGCTGAGTGTGCGCTGATATGAAACTTCCTGGCAGATCAAAATTGTGTGCCGGAACCGGGGCTCGAACCTGGGACCTTTGCCTTTCGCGGGCAAGCGCACTACCGACTGTGCTATCCCGACACGGCTCACGATGCCGCCCCACAACTTTACTTTTGCCGGTACCTCGCCTCCTACTTTACAAACTTCACAGAAGCTCTCCTGCAAACACGCAAGACTAGCACTCCTGGAAGAAAGGATATGGTGGAGACATGGCTTAGCCACAGCCTAAGGGATGTTTACAGAATGAAACTTTCACTCTGCAGCTGAGTGTGCGCTGATATGAAACTTCCTGGCAGATCAAAATTGTGTGCCGGAACCGGGGCTCGAACCTGGGACCTTTGCCTTTCACGGGCAAGCGCACTACCGACTGTGCTATCCCGACACGACTCACGATGCCGCCCCACAACTTTACTTTTGCCAGTACCTTGCATCCTACTTTACAAACTTCACAGAAGCTCTCCTGCAAACACGCAAGACCAGCACTTCTATAAGAAAGGATATGGTGGAGACATGGCTTAGCCACAGCCTAAGGGATGTTTACAGAATGAAACTTTCACTCTGCAGCTGAGTGTGCGCTGATATGAAACTTCCTGGCCGATCAAAATTGTGTGCCGGAACCGGGCTCGAACCTGGGACGTTTGCCTTTTGCGGGCAAGCGCACTACCGACTGTGCTATCCCGACACGACTCACGATACCGCCCCACAACTTTACTTTTGCCAGTACCTCGCCTCCTACTTTACAAACTTCACAGAAGCTCTCCTGCAAACACGCAAGACTAGCACTCCTGGAAGAAAGGATATGGTGGAGACATGGCTTAGCCACAGCCTAAGGGATGTTTACAGAATGAAACTTTCACTCTGCAGCTGAGTGTGCGCTGATATGAAACTTCCTGGCAGATCAAAATTGTGTGCCGGAACCGGGGCTCGAACCTGGGACCTTTGCCTTTCGCGGGCAAGCGCACTACCGACGGTGCTATCTCGACACAACACACGATGCCGACCCACACCTTACTTTTGCCAGTACCTCGCCTCCTACTTTACAAACTTCACAGAAGCTCTCCTGCAAACACGCAAGACTAGCACTCCTGGAAGAAAGGATATGGTGGAGATATGGCTTAGCCACAGCCTAAGGGATGTTTACAGAATGAAACTTTCACTCTGCAGCTGAGTGTGCGCTGATATGAAACTTCCTGGCAGATCAAAATTGTGTGCCGGAACCGGGGCTCGAACCTGGGACCTTTGCCTTTCGCGGGCAAGCGCACTACCGACTGTGCTATCCCGACACGACTCACGATGCCGCCCCACAACTTTACTTTTGCCAGTACCTCGCCTCCTACTTTACAAACTTCACAGAAGCTCTCCTGCAAACACGCAAGACTAGCACTCCTGGAAGAAAGGATATGGTGGAGACATGGCTTAGCCACAGCCTAAGGGATGTTTACAGAATGAAACTTTCACTCTGCAGCTGAGTGTGCGCTGATATGAAACTTCCTGGCAGATCAAAATTGTGTGCCGGAACCGGGGCTCGAACCTGGGACCTTTGCCTTTCACGGGCAAGCGCACTACCGACTGTGCTATCCCGACACGACTCACGATGCCGCCCCACAACTTCACTTTTGCCAGTACCTTGCATCCTACTTTACAAACTTCACAGAAGCTCTCCTGCAAACACGCAAGACCAGCACTTCTATAAGAAAGGATATGGTGGAGACATGGCTTAGCCACAGCCTAAGGGATGTTTACAGAATGAAACTTTCACTCTGCAGCTGAGTGTGCGCTGATATGAAACTTCCTGGCAGATCAAAATTGTGTGCCGGAACCGGGGCTTGAACCTGGGACCTTTGCCTTTCGCGGGCAAGCGCAATACCGACTGTGCTATCCCGACACGACTCACGATGCCGCCCCACAACTTTACTTTTGCCAGTACCTCGCCTCCTACTTTACAAACTTCACAGAAGCTCTCCTGCAAACACGCAAGACTAGCACTCCTGGAAGAAAGGATATGGTGGAGACATGGCTTAGCCACAGCCTAAGGGATGTTTACAGAATGAAACTTTCACTCTGCAGCTGAGTGTGCGCTGATATGAAACTTCCTGGCCGATCAAAATTGTGTGCCGGAACCGGGGCTCGAACCTGGGACGTTTGCCTTTTGCGGGCAAGCGCACTACCGACTGTGCTATCCCGACACGACTCACGATACCGCCCCACAACTTTACTTTTGCCAGTACCTCGCCTCCTACTTTACAAACTTCACAGAAGCTCTCCTGCAAACACCAAGACTAGCACTCCTGGAAGAAAGGATATGGTGGAGACATGGCTTAGCCACAGCCTAAGGGATGTTTACAGAATGAAACTTTCACTCTGCAGCTGAGTGTGCGCTGATATGAAACTTCCTGGCAGATCAAAATTGTGTGCCGGAACCGGGGCTCGAACCTGGGACCTTTGCCTTTCGCGGGCAAGCGCACTACCGACGGTGCTATCTCGACACAACACACGATGCCGCCCCACACCTTACTTTTGCCAGTACCTCGCCTCCTACTTTACAAACTTCACAGAAGCTCTCCTGCAAACACGCAAGACTAGCACTCCTGGAAGAAAGGATATGGTGGAGATATGGCTGAGCCACAGCCTAAGGGATGTTTACAGAATGAAACTTTCACTCTGCAGCTGAGTGTGCGCTGATATGAAACTTCCTGGCAGATCAAAATTGTGTGCCGGAACTGGGGCTCGAACCTGGGACTTTGCCTTTCGCGGGCAAGCGCACTACCGACTGTGCTATCCCGACACGACTCACGATGCCGCCCCACAACTTTACTTTTGCCAGTACCTCGCCTCCTACTTTACAAACTTCACAGAAGCTCTCCTGCAAACACGCAAGACTAGCACTCCTGGAAGAAAGGATATGGTGGAGACATGGCTTAGCCACAGCCTAAGGGATGTTTACAGAATGAAACTTTCACTCTGCAGCTGAGTGTGCGCTGATATGAAACTTCCTGGCAGATCAAAATTGTGTGCCGGAACCGGGGCTCGAACCTGGGACGTTTGCCTTTTGCGGGCAAGCGCACTACCGACTGTGCTATCCCGACACGACTCACGATGCCGCTCCACAACTTTACTTTTGCCAGTACCTCGCCTCCTACTTTACAAACTTCACAGAAGCTCTCCTGCAAACACGCAAGACTAGCACTCCTGGGAGAAAGGATATGGTGGAGACATGGCTTAGCCACAGCCTAAGGGATGTTTACAGAATGAAACTTTCACTCTGCAGCTGAGTGTGCGCTGATATGAAACTTCCTGGCAGATCAAAATTGTGTGCCGGAACCGGGGCTCGAACCTGGGACCTTTGCCTTTCGCGGGCAAGCGCACTACCGACTGTGCTATCCCGACACGACTCACGATGCCGCCCCACAACTTTACTTTTGCCAGTACCTCGCCTCCTACTTTACAAACTTCACAGAAGCTCTCCTGCAAACACGCAAGACTAGCACTCCTGGAAGAAAGGATATGGTGGAGACATGGCTTAGCCACAGCCTAAGGGATGTTTACAGAATGAAACTTTCACTCTGCAGCTGAGTGTGCGCTGATATGAAACTTCCTGGCAGATCAAAAATGTGTGCCGGAACCGGGGCTCGAACCTGGGACGTTTGCCTTTTGCGGGCAAGCGCACAACCGACTGTGCTATCCCGACACGACTCACGATGCCGCCCCACAACTTTACTTTTGCCAGTACCTCGCCTCCTACTTTACAAACTTCACAGAAGCTCTCCTGCAAACACGCAAGACTAGCACTCCTGGAAGAAAGGATATGGTGGAGACATGGCTTAGCCACAGCCTAAGGGATGTTTACAGAATGAAACTTTCACTCTGCAGCTGAGTGTGCGCTGATATGAAACTTCCTGGCAGATCAAAATTGTGTGCCGGAACCGGGGCTCGAACCTGGGACCTTTGCCTTTCGCGGGCAAGTGCACTACCGACTGTGCTATCCCGACACGACTCACGATGCCGCCCCACAACTTTTTTTTTGCCAGTACCTCGCCTCCTACTTTACAAACTTCACAGAAGCTCTCCTGCAAACACGCAAGACTAGCACTCCAGGAAGAAAGGATATGGTGGAGTCATGGCTTAGCCACAGCCTAAGGGATGTTTACAGAATGAAACTTTCAATCTGCAGCTGAGTGTTTGCTGATATGAAACTTCCTGGCAGATCAAAATTGTGTGCCGGAACCGGGGCTCGAACCTGGGACCTTTGCCTTTCCCGGGCAAGTGCACTACCGACTGTGCTATCCCCACACGACTCACGATTCCGCCCCACAACTTTACTTTCCAGTACCTCGCCTCCTACTTTACAAACTTCATAGAAGCTCTCCTGCAAACACGCAAGACTAGCACTCCTGGAAGAAAGGATATGGTGGAGACATGGCTTAGCCACAGCCTAAGGGATGTTTACAGAATGAAACTTTCACTCTGCAGCTGAGTGTGCGCTGATATGAAACTTCCTGGCAGCTCAAAATTGTGTGCCGGAACCGGGGCTCGAACCTGGGACCTTTGCCTTTCGCGGGCAAGCGCACTATCGACGGTGCTATCTCGACACGACACACGATGCCGCCCCACAACTTTACTTTTGCCAGTACCTCGCCTCCTACTTTACAAACTTCACAGAAGCTCTCCTGCAAACACGCAAGACTAGCACTCCTGGAAGAAAGGATATGGTGGAGACATGGCTTAGCCACAGCCTAAGGGATGTTTACAGAATGAAACTTTCACTCTGCAGCTGAGTGTGCGCTGATATGAAACTTCCTGGCAGATCAAAATTGTGTGCCGGAACCGGGGCTCGAACCTGGGACCTTTGCCTTTCACGGGCAAGCGCACTACCGACTGTGCTATCCCGACACGACTCACGATTCCGCCCCACAACTTTACTTTTGCCAGTACCTTGCCTCCTACTTTACAAACTTCACAGAAGCTCTCCTGCAAACACGCAAGACCAGCACTTCTATAAGAAAGGATATGGTGGAGACATGGCTTAGCCACAGCCTAAGGGATGTTTACAGAATGAAACTTTCACTCTGCAGCTGAGTGTGCGCTGATATGAAACTTCCTGGCAGATCAAAATTGTGTGCCGGAACCGGGGCTCGAATCTAGGACCTTTGCCTTTCGCGGGCAAGCGCACTACCGACTGTGCTATCCCGACACGACTCACGATGCCGCCACACAACTTTACTTTTGCCAGTACCTCGCCTCCTACTTTACAAACTTCACAGAAGCTCTCCTGCAAACACGCAAGACTAGCACTCCTGGAAGAAAGGATATGGTGGAGACATGGCTTAGCCACAGCCTAAGGGATGTTTACAGAATGAAACTTTCACTCTGCAGCTGAGTGTGCGCTGATATGAAACTTCCTGGCAGATCAAAAATGTGTGCCGGAACCGGGGCTCGAACCTGGGACGTTTGCCTTTTGCGGGCAAGCGCACTACCGACTGTGCTATCCCGACACGACTCACGATACCGCCCCACAACTTTACTTTTGCCAGTACCTCGCCTCCTACTTTACAAACTTCACAGAAGCTCTCCTGCAAACACGCAAGACTAGCACTCCTGGAAGAAAGGATATGGTGGAGACATGGCTTAGCCACAGCCTAAGGGATGTTTACAGAATGAAACTTTCACTCTGCAGCTGAGTGTGCGCTGATATGAAACTTCCTGGCAGATCAAAATTGTGTGCCGGAACTGGGGCTCGAACCTGGGACCTTTGCCTTTTGCGGGCAAGCGCACTACCGACGGTGCTATCTCGACACGACACACGATGCCGCCCTAAAACTTTACTTTTGCCAGTACCTCGCCTCCTACTTTACAAACTTCACAGAAGCTCTCCTGCAAACACGCAAGACTAGCACTCCTGGAAGAAAGGATATGGTGGAGACATGGCTTAGCCACAGCCTAAGGGATGTTTACAGAATGAAACTTTCACTCTGCAGCTGAGTGTGCGCTGATATGAAACTTCCTGGCAGATCAAAATTGTGTGCCGGAACCGGGGCTCGAACCTGGGACCTTTGCCTTTCGCGGGCAAGCGCACTACCGACTGTGCTATCCCGACACGACTCACGATGCCGCCCCACAACTTTACTTTTGCCAGTACCTCGCCTCCTACTTTACAAACTTCACAGAAGCTCTCCTGCAAACACGCAAGACTAGCACTCCTGGAAGAAAGGATATGGTGGAGACATGGCTTAGCCACAGCCTAAGGGATGTTTACAGAATGAAACTTTCACTCTGCAGCTGAGTGTGCGCTGATATGAAACTTCCTGGCAGATCAAAATTGTGTGCCGGAACCGGGGCTCGAACCTGGGACCTTTGCCTTTCACGGGCAAGCGCACTACCGACTGTGCTATCCCGACACGACTCACGATGCCGCCCCACAACTTTACTTTTGCCAGTACCTTGCATCCTACTTTACAAACTTCACAGAAGCTCTCCTGCAAACACGCAAGACCAGCACTTCTATAAGAAAGGATATGGTGGAGACATGGCTTAGCCACAGCCTAAGGGATGTTTACAGAATGAAACTTTCACTCTGCAGCTGAGTGTGCGCTGATATGAAACTTCCTGGCAGATCAAAATTGTGTGCCGGAACCGGGGCTTGAACCTGGGACCTTTGCCTTTCGCGGGCAAGCGCAATACCGACTGTGCTATCCCGACACGATTCACGATGCCGCCCCACAACTTTACTTTTGCCAGTACCTCGCCTCCTACTTTACAAACTTCACAGAAGCTCTCCTGCAAACACGCAAGACTAGCACTCCTGGAAGAAAGGATATGGTGGAGACATGGCTTAGCCACAGCCTAAGGGATGTTTACAGAATGAAACTTTCACTCTGCAGCTGAGTGTGCGCTGATATGAAACTTCCTGGCCGATCAAAATTGTGTGCCGGAACCGGGGCTCGAACCTGGGACGTTTGCCTTTTGCGGGCAAGCGCACTACCGACTGTGCTATCCCGACACGACTCACGATACCGCCCCACAACTTTACTTTTGCCAGTACCTCGCCTCCTACTTTACAAACTTCACAGAAGCTCTCCTGCAAACACGCAAGACTAGCACTCCTGGAAGAAAGGATATGGTGGAGACATGGCTTAGCCACAGCCTAAGGGATGTTTACAGAATGAAACTTTCACTCTGCAGCTGAGTGTGCGCTGATATGAAACTTCCTGGCAGATCAAAATTGTGTGCCGGAACCGGGGCTCGAACCTGGGACCTTTGCCTTTCGCGGGCAAGCGCACTACCGACGGTGCTATCTCGACACAACACACGATGCCGCCCCACACCTTACTTTTGCCAGTACCTCGCCTCCTACTTTACAAACTTCACAGAAGCTCTCCTGCAAACACGCAAGACTAGCACTCCTGGAAGAAAGGATATGGTGGAGATATGGCTTAGCCACAGCCTAAGGGATGTTTACAGAATGAAACTTTCACTCTGCAGCTGAGTGTGCGCTGATATGAAACTTCCTGGCAGATCAAAATTGTGTGCCGGAACCGGGGCTCGAATCTAGGACCTTTGCCTTTCGCGGGCAAGCGCACTACCGACTGTGCTATCCCGACACGACTCACGATGCCGCCCCACAACTTTACTTTTGCCAGTACCTCGCCTCCTACTTTACAAACTTCACAGAAGCTCTCCTGCAAACACGCAAGACTAGCACTCCTGGAAGAAAGGATATGGTGGAGACATGGCTTAGCCACAGCCTAAGGGATGTTTACAGAATGAAACTTTCACTCTGCAGCTGAGTGTGCGCTGATATGAAACTTCCTGGCAGATCAAAAATGTGTGCCGGAACCGGGGCTCGAACCTGGGACGTTTGCCTTTTGCGGGCAAGCGCACTACCGACTGTGCTATCCCGACACGACTCACGATACCGCCCCACAACTTTACTTTTGCCAGTACCTCGCCTCCTACTTTACAAACTTCACAGAAGCTCTCCTGCAAACACGCAAGACTAGCACTCCTGGAAGAAAGGATATGGTGGAGACATGGCTTAGCCACAGCCTAAGGGATGTTTACAGAATGAAACTTTCACTCTGCAGCTGAGTGTGCGCTGATATGAAACTTCCTGGCAGATCAAAATTGTGTGCCGGAACTGGGGCTCGAACCTGGGACCTTTGCCTTTTGCGGGCAAGCGCACTACCGACGGTGCTATCTCGACACGACACACGATGCCGCCCTAAAACTTTACTTTTGCCAGTACCTCGCCTCCTACTTTACAAACTTCACAGAAGCTCTCCTGCAAACACGCAAGACTAGCACTCCTGGAAGAAAGGATATGGTGGAGACATGGCTTAGCCACAGCCTAAGGGATGTTTACAGAATGAAACTTTCACTCTGCAGCTGAGTGTGCGCTGATATGAAACTTCCTGGCAGATCAAAATTGTGTGCCGGAACCGGGGCTCGAACCTGGGACCTTTGCCTTTCGCGGGCAAGCGCACTACCGACTGTGCTATCCCGACACGACTCACGATGCCGCCCCACAACTTTACTTTTGCCAGTACCTTGCATCCTACTTTACAAACTTCACAGAAGCTCTCCTGCAAACACGCAAGACCAGCACTTCTATAAGAAAGGATATGGTGGAGACATGGCTTAGCCACAGCCTAAGGGATGTTTACAGAATGAAACTTTCACTCTGCAGCTGAGTGTGCGCTGATATGAAACTTCCTGGCCGATCAAAATTGTGTGCCGGAACCGGGCTCGAACCTGGGACGTTTGCCTTTTGCGGGCAAGCGCACTACCGACTGTGCTATCCCGACACGACTCACGATACCGCCCCACAACTTTACTTTTGCCAGTACCTCGCCTCCTACTTTACAAACTTCACAGAAGCTCTCCTGCAAACACGCAAGACTAGCACTCCTGGAAGAAAGGATATGGTGGAGACATGGCTTAGCCACAGCCTAAGGGATGTTTACAGAATGAAACTTTCACTCTGCAGCTGAGTGTGCGCTGATATGAAACTTCCTGGCAGATCAAAATTGTGTGCCGGAACCGGGGCTCGAACCTGGGACCTTTGCCTTTCGCGGGCAAGCGCACTACCGACGGTGCTATCTCGACACAACACACGATGCCGACCCACACCTTACTTTTGCCAGTACCTCGCCTCCTACTTTACAAACTTCACAGAAGCTCTCCTGCAAACACGCAAGACTAGCACTCCTGGAAGAAAGGATATGGTGGAGATATGGCTTAGCCACAGCCTAAGGGATGTTTACAGAATGAAACTTTCACTCTGCAGCTGAGTGTGCGCTGATATGAAACTTCCTGGCAGATCAAAATTGTGTGCCGGAACCGGGGCTCGAACCTGGGACCTTTGCCTTTCGCGGGCAAGCGCACTACCGACTGTGCTATCCCGACACGACTCACGATGCCGCCCCACAACTTTACTTTTGCCAGTACCTCGCCTCCTACTTTACAAACTTCACAGAAGCTCTCCTGCAAACACGCAAGACTAGCACTCCTGGAAGAAAGGATATGGTGGAGACATGGCTTAGCCACAGCCTAAGGGATGTTTACAGAATGAAACTTTCACTCTGCAGCTGAGTGTGCGCTGATATGAAACTTCCTGGCAGATCAAAATTGTGTGCCGGAACCGGGGCTCGAACCTGGGACCTTTGCCTTTCACGGGCAAGCGCACTACCGACTGTGCTATCCCGACACGACTCACGATGCCGCCCCACAACTTCACTTTTGCCAGTACCTTGCATCCTACTTTACAAACTTCACAGAAGCTCTCCTGCAAACACGCAAGACCAGCACTTCTATAAGAAAGGATATGGTGGAGACATGGCTTAGCCACAGCCTAAGGGATGTTTACAGAATGAAACTTTCACTCTGCAGCTGAGTGTGCGCTGATATGAAACTTCCTGGCAGATCAAAATTGTGTGCCGGAACCGGGGCTTGAACCTGGGACCTTTGCCTTTCGCGGGCAAGCGCAATACCGACTGTGCTATCCCGACACGACTCACGATGCCGCCCCACAACTTTACTTTTGCCAGTACCTCGCCTCCTACTTTACAAACTTCACAGAAGCTCTCCTGCAAACACGCAAGACTAGCACTCCTGGAAGAAAGGATATGGTGGAGACATGGCTTAGCCACAGCCTAAGGGATGTTTACAGAATGAAACTTTCACTCTGCAGCTGAGTGTGCGCTGATATGAAACTTCCTGGCCGATCAAAATTGTGTGCCGGAACCGGGGCTCGAACCTGGGACGTTTGCCTTTTGCGGGCAAGCGCACTACCGACTGTGCTATCCCGACACGACTCACGATACCGCCCCACAACTTTACTTTTGCCAGTACCTCGCCTCCTACTTTACAAACTTCACAGAAGCTCTCCTGCAAACACCAAGACTAGCACTCCTGGAAGAAAGGATATGGTGGAGACATGGCTTAGCCACAGCCTAAGGGATGTTTACAGAATGAAACTTTCACTCTGCAGCTGAGTGTGCGCTGATATGAAACTTCCTGGCAGATCAAAATTGTGTGCCGGAACCGGGGCTCGAACCTGGGACCTTTGCCTTTCGCGGGCAAGCGCACTACCGACGGTGCTATCTCGACACAACACACGATGCCGCCCCACACCTTACTTTTGCCAGTACCTCGCCTCCTACTTTACAAACTTCACAGAAGCTCTCCTGCAAACACGCAAGACTAGCACTCCTGGAAGAAAGGATATGGTGGAGATATGGCTGAGCCACAGCCTAAGGGATGTTTACAGAATGAAACTTTCACTCTGCAGCTGAGTGTGCGCTGATATGAAACTTCCTGGCAGATCAAAATTGTGTGCCGGAACTGGGGCTCGAACCTGGGACTTTGCCTTTCGCGGGCAAGCGCACTACCGACTGTGCTATCCCGACACGACTCACGATGCCGCCCCACAACTTTACTTTTGCCAGTACCTCGCCTCCTACTTTACAAACTTCACAGAAGCTCTCCTGCAAACACGCAAGACTAGCACTCCTGGAAGAAAGGATATGGTGGAGACATGGCTTAGCCACAGCCTAAGGGATGTTTACAGAATGAAACTTTCACTCTGCAGCTGAGTGTGCGCTGATATGAAACTTCCTGGCAGATCAAAATTGTGTGCCGGAACCGGGGCTCGAACCTGGGACGTTTGCCTTTTGCGGGCAAGCGCACTACCGACTGTGCTATCCCGACACGACTCACGATGCCGCTCCACAACTTTACTTTTGCCAGTACCTCGCCTCCTACTTTACAAACTTCACAGAAGCTCTCCTGCAAACACGCAAGACTAGCACTCCTGGGAGAAAGGATATGGTGGAGACATGGCTTAGCCACAGCCTAAGGGATGTTTACAGAATGAAACTTTCACTCTGCAGCTGAGTGTGCGCTGATATGAAACTTCCTGGCAGATCAAAATTGTGTGCCGGAACCGGGGCTCGAACCTGGGACCTTTGCCTTTCGCGGGCAAGCGCACTACCGACTGTGCTATCCCGACACGACTCACGATGCCGCCCCACAACTTTACTTTTGCCAGTACCTCGCCTCCTACTTTACAAACTTCACAGAAGCTCTCCTGCAAACACGCAAGACTAGCACTCCTGGAAGAAAGGATATGGTGGAGACATGGCTTAGCCACAGCCTAAGGGATGTTTACAGAATGAAACTTTCACTCTGCAGCTGAGTGTGCGCTGATATGAAACTTCCTGGCAGATCAAAAATGTGTGCCGGAACCGGGGCTCGAACCTGGGACGTTTGCCTTTTGCGGGCAAGCGCACAACCGACTGTGCTATCCCGACACGACTCACGATGCCGCCCCACAACTTTACTTTTGCCAGTACCTCGCCTCCTACTTTACAAACTTCACAGAAGCTCTCCTGCAAACACGCAAGACTAGCACTCCTGGAAGAAAGGATATGGTGGAGACATGGCTTAGCCACAGCCTAAGGGATGTTTACAGAATGAAACTTTCACTCTGCAGCTGAGTGTGCGCTGATATGAAACTTCCTGGCAGATCAAAATTGTGTGCCGGAACCGGGGCTCGAACCTGGGACCTTTGCCTTTCGCGGGCAAGTGCACTACCGACTGTGCTATCCCGACACGACTCACGATGCCGCCCCACAACTTTTTTTTTGCCAGTACCTCGCCTCCTACTTTACAAACTTCACAGAAGCTCTCCTGCAAACACGCAAGACTAGCACTCCAGGAAGAAAGGATATGGTGGAGTCATGGCTTAGCCACAGCCTAAGGGATGTTTACAGAATGAAACTTTCAATCTGCAGCTGAGTGTTTGCTGATATGAAACTTCCTGGCAGATCAAAATTGTGTGCCGGAACCGGGGCTCGAACCTGGGACCTTTGCCTTTCCCGGGCAAGTGCACTACCGACTGTGCTATCCCCACACGACTCACGATTCCGCCCCACAACTTTACTTTCCAGTACCTCGCCTCCTACTTTACAAACTTCATAGAAGCTCTCCTGCAAACACGCAAGACTAGCACTCCTGGAAGAAAGGATATGGTGGAGACATGGCTTAGCCACAGCCTAAGGGATGTTTACAGAATGAAACTTTCACTCTGCAGCTGAGTGTGCGCTGATATGAAACTTCCTGGCAGCTCAAAATTGTGTGCCGGAACCGGGGCTCGAACCTGGGACCTTTGCCTTTCGCGGGCAAGCGCACTATCGACGGTGCTATCTCGACACGACACACGATGCCGCCCCACAACTTTACTTTTGCCAGTACCTCGCCTCCTACTTTACAAACTTCACAGAAGCTCTCCTGCAAACACGCAAGACTAGCACTCCTGGAAGAAAGGATATGGTGGAGACATGGCTTAGCCACAGCCTAAGGGATGTTTACAGAATGAAACTTTCACTCTGCAGCTGAGTGTGCGCTGATATGAAACTTCCTGGCAGATCAAAATTGTGTGCCGGAACCGGGGCTCGAACCTGGGACCTTTGCCTTTCACGGGCAAGCGCACTACCGACTGTGCTATCCCGACACGACTCACGATTCCGCCCCACAACTTTACTTTTGCCAGTACCTTGCCTCCTACTTTACAAACTTCACAGAAGCTCTCCTGCAAACACGCAAGACCAGCACTTCTATAAGAAAGGATATGGTGGAGACATGGCTTAGCCACAGCCTAAGGGATGTTTACAGAATGAAACTTTCACTCTGCAGCTGAGTGTGCGCTGATATGAAACTTCCTGGCAGATCAAAATTGTGTGCCGGAACCGGGGCTCGAATCTAGGACCTTTGCCTTTCGCGGGCAAGCGCACTACCGACTGTGCTATCCCGACACGACTCACGATGCCGCCACACAACTTTACTTTTGCCAGTACCTCGCCTCCTACTTTACAAACTTCACAGAAGCTCTCCTGCAAACACGCAAGACTAGCACTCCTGGAAGAAAGGATATGGTGGAGACATGGCTTAGCCACAGCCTAAGGGATGTTTACAGAATGAAACTTTCACTCTGCAGCTGAGTGTGCGCTGATATGAAACTTCCTGGCAGATCAAAAATGTGTGCCGGAACCGGGGCTCGAACCTGGGACGTTTGCCTTTTGCGGGCAAGCGCACTACCGACTGTGCTATCCCGACACGACTCACGATACCGCCCCACAACTTTACTTTTGCCAGTACCTCGCCTCCTACTTTACAAACTTCACAGAAGCTCTCCTGCAAACACGCAAGACTAGCACTCCTGGAAGAAAGGATATGGTGGAGACATGGCTTAGCCACAGCCTAAGGGATGTTTACAGAATGAAACTTTCACTCTGCAGCTGAGTGTGCGCTGATATGAAACTTCCTGGCAGATCAAAATTGTGTGCCGGAACTGGGGCTCGAACCTGGGACCTTTGCCTTTTGCGGGCAAGCGCACTACCGACGGTGCTATCTCGACACGACACACGATGCCGCCCTAAAACTTTACTTTTGCCAGTACCTCGCCTCCTACTTTACAAACTTCACAGAAGCTCTCCTGCAAACACGCAAGACTAGCACTCCTGGAAGAAAGGATATGGTGGAGACATGGCTTAGCCACAGCCTAAGGGATGTTTACAGAATGAAACTTTCACTCTGCAGCTGAGTGTGCGCTGATATGAAACTTCCTGGCAGATCAAAATTGTGTGCCGGAACCGGGGCTCGAACCTGGGACCTTTGCCTTTCGCGGGCAAGCGCACTACCGACTGTGCTATCCCGACACGACTCACGATGCCGCCCCACAACTTTACTTTTGCCAGTACCTCGCCTCCTACTTTACAAACTTCACAGAAGCTCTCCTGCAAACACGCAAGACTAGCACTCCTGGAAGAAAGGATATGGTGGAGACATGGCTTAGCCACAGCCTAAGGGATGTTTACAGAATGAAACTTTCACTCTGCAGCTGAGTGTGCGCTGATATGAAACTTCCTGGCAGATCAAAATTGTGTGCCGGAACCGGGGCTCGAACCTGGGACCTTTGCCTTTCACGGGCAAGCGCACTACCGACTGTGCTATCCCGACACGACTCACGATGCCGCCCCACAACTTTACTTTTGCCAGTACCTTGCATCCTACTTTACAAACTTCACAGAAGCTCTCCTGCAAACACGCAAGACCAGCACTTCTATAAGAAAGGATATGGTGGAGACATGGCTTAGCCACAGCCTAAGGGATGTTTACAGAATGAAACTTTCACTCTGCAGCTGAGTGTGCGCTGATATGAAACTTCCTGGCAGATCAAAATTGTGTGCCGGAACCGGGGCTTGAACCTGGGACCTTTGCCTTTCGCGGGCAAGCGCAATACCGACTGTGCTATCCCGACACGATTCACGATGCCGCCCCACAACTTTACTTTTGCCAGTACCTCGCCTCCTACTTTACAAACTTCACAGAAGCTCTCCTGCAAACACGCAAGACTAGCACTCCTGGAAGAAAGGATATGGTGGAGACATGGCTTAGCCACAGCCTAAGGGATGTTTACAGAATGAAACTTTCACTCTGCAGCTGAGTGTGCGCTGATATGAAACTTCCTGGCCGATCAAAATTGTGTGCCGGAACCGGGGCTCGAACCTGGGACGTTTGCCTTTTGCGGGCAAGCGCACTACCGACTGTGCTATCCCGACACGACTCACGATACCGCCCCACAACTTTACTTTTGCCAGTACCTCGCCTCCTACTTTACAAACTTCACAGAAGCTCTCCTGCAAACACGCAAGACTAGCACTCCTGGAAGAAAGGATATGGTGGAGACATGGCTTAGCCACAGCCTAAGGGATGTTTACAGAATGAAACTTTCACTCTGCAGCTGAGTGTGCGCTGATATGAAACTTCCTGGCAGATCAAAATTGTGTGCCGGAACCGGGGCTCGAACCTGGGACCTTTGCCTTTCGCGGGCAAGCGCACTACCGACGGTGCTATCTCGACACAACACACGATGCCGCCCCACACCTTACTTTTGCCAGTACCTCGCCTCCTACTTTACAAACTTCACAGAAGCTCTCCTGCAAACACGCAAGACTAGCACTCCTGGAAGAAAGGATATGGTGGAGATATGGCTTAGCCACAGCCTAAGGGATGTTTACAGAATGAAACTTTCACTCTGCAGCTGAGTGTGCGCTGATATGAAACTTCCTGGCAGATCAAAATTGTGTGCCGGAACCGGGGCTCGAATCTAGGACCTTTGCCTTTCGCGGGCAAGCGCACTACCGACTGTGCTATCCCGACACGACTCACGATGCCGCCCCACAACTTTACTTTTGCCAGTACCTCGCCTCCTACTTTACAAACTTCACAGAAGCTCTCCTGCAAACACGCAAGACTAGCACTCCTGGAAGAAAGGATATGGTGGAGACATGGCTTAGCCACAGCCTAAGGGATGTTTACAGAATGAAACTTTCACTCTGCAGCTGAGTGTGCGCTGATATGAAACTTCCTGGCAGATCAAAAATGTGTGCCGGAACCGGGGCTCGAACCTGGGACGTTTGCCTTTTGCGGGCAAGCGCACTACCGACTGTGCTATCCCGACACGACTCACGATACCGCCCCACAACTTTACTTTTGCCAGTACCTCGCCTCCTACTTTACAAACTTCACAGAAGCTCTCCTGCAAACACGCAAGACTAGCACTCCTGGAAGAAAGGATATGGTGGAGACATGGCTTAGCCACAGCCTAAGGGATGTTTACAGAATGAAACTTTCACTCTGCAGCTGAGTGTGCGCTGATATGAAACTTCCTGGCAGATCAAAATTGTGTGCCGGAACTGGGGCTCGAACCTGGGACCTTTGCCTTTTGCGGGCAAGCGCACTACCGACGGTGCTATCTCGACACGACACACGATGCCGCCCTAAAACTTTACTTTTGCCAGTACCTCGCCTCCTACTTTACAAACTTCACAGAAGCTCTCCTGCAAACACGCAAGACTAGCACTCCTGGAAGAAAGGATATGGTGGAGACATGGCTTAGCCACAGCCTAAGGGATGTTTACAGAATGAAACTTTCACTCTGCAGCTGAGTGTGCGCTGATATGAAACTTCCTGGCAGATCAAAATTGTGTGCCGGAACCGGGGCTCGAACCTGGGACCTTTGCCTTTCGCGGGCAAGCGCACTACCGACTGTGCTATCCCGACACGACTCACGATGCCGCCCCACAACTTTACTTTTGCCAGTACCTCGCCTCCTACTTTACAAACTTCACAGAAGCTCTCCTGCAAACACGCAAGACTAGCACTCCTGGAAGAAAGGATATGGTGGAGACATGGCTTAGCCACAGCCTAAGGGATGTTTACAGAATGAAACTTTCACTCTGCAGCTGAGTGTGCGCTGATATGAAACTTCCTGGCCGATCAAAATTGTGTGCCGGAACCGGGGCTCGAACCTGGGACGTTTGCCTTTTGCGGGCAAGCGCACTACCGACTGTGCTATCCCGACACGACTCACGATACCGCCCCACAACTTTACTTTTGCCAGTACCTCGCCTCCTACTTTACAAACTTCACAGAAGCTCTCCTGCAAACACGCAAGACTAGCACTCCTGGAAGAAAGGATATGGTGGAGACATGGCTTAGCCACAGCCTAAGGGATGTTTACAGAATGAAACTTTCACTCTGCAGCTGAGTGTGCGCTGATATGAAACTTCCTGGCAGATCAAAATTGTGTGCCGGAACCGGGGCTCGAACCTGGGACCTTTGCCTTTCGCGGGCAAGCGCACTACCAACGGTGCTATCTCGACACAACACACGATGCCGCCCCACACCTTACTTTTGCCAGTA
Source organism: Locusta migratoria (assembly GCA_026315105.1). NCBI lineage: Eukaryota > Metazoa > Arthropoda > Insecta > Orthoptera > Acrididae > Locusta > Locusta migratoria. The sequence goes on from CM048751.1 coordinate 197,303,517, forward strand.
CCTCGCCTCCTACTTTACAAACTTCACAGAAGCTCTCCTGCAAACACGCAAGACTAGCACTCCTGGAAGAAAGGATATGGTGGAGATATGGCTTAGCCACAGCCTAAGGGATGTTTACAGAATGAAACTTTCACTCTGCAGCTGAGTGTGCGCTGATATGAAACTTCCTGGCAGATCAAAATTGTGTGCCGGAACCGGGGCTCGAACCTGGGACCTTTGCCTTTCGCGGGCAAGCGCACTACCGACTGTGCTATCCCGACACGACTCACGATGCCGCCCCACAACTTTACTTTTGCCAGTACCTCGCCTCCTACTTTACAAACTTCACAGAAGCTCTCCTGCAAACACGCAAGACTAGCACTCCTGGAAGAAAGGATATGGTGGAGACATGGCTTAGCCACAGCCTAAGGGATGTTTACAGAATGAAACTTTCACTCTGCAGCTGAGTGTGCGCTGATATGAAACTTCCTGGCCGATCAAAATTGTGTGCCGGAACCGGGGCTCGAACCTGGGACGTTTGCCTTTTGCGGGCAAGCGCACTACCGACTGTGCTATCCCGACACGACTCACGATACCGCCCCACAACTTTACTTTTGCCAGTACCTCGCCTCCTACTTTACAAACTTCACAGAAGCTCTCCTGCAAACACGCAAGACTAGCACTCCTGGAAGAAAGGATATGGTGGAGACATGGCTTAGCCACAGCCTAAGGGATGTTTACAGAATGAAACTTTCACTCTGCAGCTGAGTGTGCGCTGATATGAAACTTCCTGGCAGATCAAAATTGTGTGCCGGAACCGGGGCTCGAACCTGGGACCTTTGCCTTTCGCGGGCAAGCGCACTACCGACGGTGCTATCTCGACACAACACACGATGCCGACCCACACCTTACTTTTGCCAGTACCTCGCCTCCTACTTTACAAACTTCACAGAAGCTCTCCTGCAAACACGCAAGACTAGCACTCCTGGAAGAAAGGATATGGTGGAGATATGGCTTAGCCACAGCCTAAGGGATGTTTACAGAATGAAACTTTCACTCTGCAGCTGAGTGTGCGCTGATATGAAACTTCCTGGCAGATCAAAATTGTGTGCCGGAACCGGGGCTCGAACCTGGGACCTTTGCCTTTCGCGGGCAAGCGCACTACCGACTGTGCTATCCCGACACGACTCACGATGCCGCCCCACAACTTTACTTTTGCCAGTACCTCGCCTCCTACTTTACAAACTTCACAGAAGCTCTCCTGCAAACACGCAAGACTAGCACTCCTGGAAGAAAGGATATGGTGGAGACATGGCTTAGCCACAGCCTAAGGGATGTTTACAGAATGAAACTTTCACTCTGCAGCTGAGTGTGCGCTGATATGAAACTTCCTGGCAGATCAAAATTGTGTGCCGGAACCGGGGCTCGAACCTGGGACCTTTGCCTTTCGCGGGCAAGCGCACTACCGACTGTGCTATCCCGACACGACTCACGATGCCGCCCCACAACTTTACTTTTGCCAGTACCTTGCATCCTACTTTACAAACTTCACAGAAGCTCTCCTGCAAACACGCAAGACCAGCACTTCTATAAGAAAGGATATGGTGGAGACATGGCTTAGCCACAGCCTAAGGGATGTTTACAGAATGAAACTTTCACTCTGCAGCTGAGTGTGCGCTGATATGAAACTTCCTGGCAGATCAAAATTGTGTGCCGGAACCGGGGCTTGAACCTGGGACCTTTGCCTTTCGCGGGCAAGCGCAATACCGACTGTGCTATCCCGACACGACTCACGATGCCGCCCCACAACTTTACTTTTGCCAGTACCTCACCTCCTACTTTACAAACTTCACAGAAGCTCTCATGCAAACACGCAAGACTAGCACTCCTGGAAGAAAGGATATGGTGGAGACATGGCTTAGCCACAGCCTAAGGGATGTTTACAGAATGAAACTTTCACTCTGCAGCTGAGTGTGCGCTGATATGAAACTTCCTGGCCGATCAAAATTGTGTGCCGGAACCGGGGCTCGAACCTGGGACGTTTGCCTTTTGCGGGCAAGCGCACTACCGACTGTGCTATCCCGACACGACTCACGATACCGCCCCACAACTTTACTTTTGCCAGTACCTCGCCTCCTACTTTACAAACTTCATAGAAGCTCTCCTGCAAACACCAAGACTAGCACTCCTGGAAGAAAGGATATGGTGGAGACATGGCTTAGCCACAGCCTAAGGGATGTTTACAGAATGAAACTTTCACTCTGCAGCTGAGTGTGCGCTGATATGAAACTTCCTGGCAGATCAAAATTGTGTGCCGGAACCGGGGCTCGAACCTGGGACCTTTGCCTTTCGCGGGCAAGCGCACTACCGACGGTGCTATCTCGACACAACACACGATGCCGCCCCACACCTTACTTTTGCCAGTACCTCGCCTCCTACTTTACAAACTTCACAGAAGCTCTCCTGCAAACACGCAAGACTAGCACTCCTGGAAGAAAGGATATGGTGGAGATATGGCTTAGCCACAGCCTAAGGGATGTTTACAGAATGAAACTTTCACTCTGCAGCTGAGTGTGCGCTGATATGAAACTTCCTGGCAGATCAAAATTGTGTGCCGGAACTGGGGCTCGAACCTGGGACTTTGCCTTTCGCGGGCAAGTGCACTACCGACTGTGCTATCCCGACACGACTCACGATGCCGCCCCACAACTTTACTTTTGCCAGTACCTCGCCTCCTACTTTACAAACTTCACAGAAGCTCTCCTGCAAACACGCAAGACTAGCACTCCTGGAAGAAAGGATATGGTGGAGACATGGCTTAGCCACAGCCTAAGGGATGTTTACAGAATGAAACTTTCACTCTGCAGCTGAGTGTGCGCTGATATGAAACTTCCTGGCAGATCAAAATTGTGTGCCGGAACCGGGGCTCGAACCTGGGACGTTTGCCTTTTGCGGGCAAGCGCACTACCGACTGTGCTATCCCGACACGACTCACGATGCCGCCCCACAACTTTACTTTTGCCAGTACCTCGCCTCCTACTTTACAAACTTCACAGAAGCTCTCCTGCAAACACGCAAGACTAGCACTCCTGGGAGAAAGGATATGGTGGAGACATGGCTTAGCCACAGCCTAAGGGATGTTTACAGAATGAAACTTTCACTCTGCAGCTGAGTGTGCGCTGATATGAAACTTCCTGGCAGATCAAAATTGTGTGCCGGAACCGGGGCTCGAACCTGGGACCTTTGCCTTTCGCGGGCAAGCGCACTACCGACTGTGCTATCCCGACACGACTCACGATGCCGCCCCACAACTTTACTTTTGCCAGTACCTCGCCTCCTACTTTACAAACTTCACAGAAGCTCTCCTGCAAACACGCAAGACTAGCACTCCTGGAAGAAAGGATATGGTGGAGACATGGCTTAGCCACAGCCTAAGGGATGTTTACAGAATGAAACTTTCACTCTGCAGCTGAGTGTGCGCTGATATGAAACTTCCTGGCAGATCAAAAATGTGTGCCGGAACCGGGGCTCGAACCTGGGACGTTTGCCTTTTGCGGGCAAGCGCACTACCGACTGTGCTATCCCGACACGACTCACGATGCCGCCCCACAACTTTACTTTTGCCAGTACCTCGCCTCCTACTTTACAAACTTCACAGAAGCTCTCCTGCAAACACGCAAGACTAGCACTCCTGGAAGAAAGGATATGGTGGAGACATGGCTTAGCCACAGCCTAAGGGATGTTTACAGAATGAAACTTTCACTCTGCAGCTGAGTGTGCGCTGATATGAAACTTCCTGGCAGCTCAAAATTGTGTGCCGGAACCGGGGCTCGAACCTGGGACCTTTGCCTTTCGCGGGCAAGCGCACTATCGACGGTGCTATCTCGACACGACTCACGATGCCGCCCCACAACTTTACTTTTGCCAGTACCTCGCCTCCTACTTTACAAACTTCACAGAAGCTCTCCTGCAAACACGCAAGACTAGCACTCCTGGAAGAAAGGATATGGTGGAGACATGGCTTAGCCACAGCCTAAGGGATGTTTACAGAATGAAACTTTCACTCTGCAGCTGAGTGTGCGCTGATATGAAACTTCCTGGCAGATCAAAATTGTGTGCCGGAACCGGGGCTCGAACCTGGGACCTTTGCCTTTCACGGGCAAGCGCACTACCGACTGTGCTATCCCGACACGACTCACGATTCCGCCCCACAACTTTACTTTTGCCAGTACCTTGCCTCCTACTTTACAAACTTCACAGAAGCTCTCCTGCAAACACGCAAGACCAGCACTTCTATAAGAAAGGATATGGTGGAGACATGGCTTAGCCACAGCCTAAGGGATGTTTACAGAATGAAACTTTCACTCTGCAGCTGAGTGTGCGCTGATATGAAACTTCCTGGCAGATCAAAATTGTGTGCCGGAACCGGGGCTCGAATCTAGGACCTTTGCCTTTCGCGGGCAAGCGCACTACCGACTGTGCTATCCCGACACGACTCACGATGCCGCCCCACAACTTTACTTTTGCCAGTACCTCGCCTCCTACTTTACAAACTTCACAGAAGCTCTCCTGCAAACACGCAAGACTAGCACTCCTGGAAGAAAGGATATGGTGGAGACATGGCTTAGCCACAGCCTAAGGGATGTTTACAGAATGAAACTTTCACTCTGCAGCTGAGTGTGCGCTGATATGAAACTTCCTGGCAGATCAAAAATGTGTGCCGGAACCGGGGCTCGAACCTGGGACGTTTGCCTTTTGCGGGCAAGCGCACTACCGACTGTGCTATCCCGACACGACTCACGATACCGCCCCACAACTTTACTTTTGCCAGTACCTCGCCTCCTACTTTACAAACTTCACAGAAGCTCTCCTGCAAACACGCAAGACTAGCACTCCTGGAAGAAAGGATATGGTGGAGACATGGCTTAGCCACAGCCTAAGGGATGTTTACAGAATGAAACTTTCACTCTGCAGCTGAGTGTGCGCTGATATGAAACTTCCTGGCAGATCAAAATTGTGTGCCGGAACCGGGGCTCGAACCTGGGACCTTTGCCTTTTGCGGGCAAGCGCACTACCGACGGTGCTATCTCGACACGACACACGATGCCGCCCTAAAACTTTACTTTTGCCAGTACCTCGCCTCCTACTTTACAAACTTCACAGAAGCTCTCCTGCAAACACGCAAGACTAGCACTCCTGGAAGAAAGGATATGGTGGAGACATGGCTTAGCCACAGCCTAAGGGATGTTTACAGAATGAAACTTTCACTCTGAAGCTGAGTGTGCGCTGATATGAAACTTCCTGGCAGATCAAAATTGTGTGCCGGAACCGGGGCTCGAACCTGGGACCTTTGCCTTTCGCGGGCAAGCGCACTACCGACTGTGCTATCCCGACACGACTCACGATGCCGCCCCACAACTTTACTTTTGCCAGTACCTCGCCTCCTACTTTACAAACTTCACAGAAGCTCTCCTGCAAACACGCAAGACTAGCACTCCTGGAAGAAAGGATATGGTGGAGACATGGCTTAGCCACAGCCTAAGGGATGTTTACAGAATGAAACTTTCACTCTGCAGCTGAGTGTGCGCTGATATGAAACTTCCTGGCAGATCAAAATTGTGTGCCGGAACCGGGGCTCGAACCTGGGACCTTTGCCTTTCGCGGGCAAGCGCACTACCGACGGTGCTATCTCGACACAACACACGATGCCGCCCCACACCTTACTTTTGCCAGTACCTCGCCTCCTACTTTACAAACTTCACAGAAGCTCTCCTGCAAACACGCAAGACTAGCACTCCTGGAAGAAAGGATATGGTGGAGATATGGCTTAGCCACAGCCTAAGGGATGTTTACAGAATGAAACTTTCACTCTGCAGCTGAGTGTGCGCTGATATGAAACTTCCTGGCAGATCAAAATTGTGTGCCGGAACCGGGGCTCGAACCTGGGACCTTTGCCTTTCGCGGGCAAGCGCACTACCGACTGTGCTATCCCGACACGACTCACGATGCCGCCCCACAACTTTACTTTTGCCAGTACCTCGCCTCCTACTTTACAAACTTCACAGAAGCTCTCCTGCAAACACGCAAGACTAGCACTCCTGGAAGAAAGGATATGGTGGAGACATGGCTTAGCCACAGCCTAAGGGATGTTTACAGAATGAAACTTTCACTCTGCAGCTGAGTGTGCGCTGATATGAAACTTCCTGGCAGATCAAAATTGTGTGCCGGAACCGGGGCTCGAACCTGGGACCTTTGCCTTTCACGGGCAAGGGCACTACCGACTGTGCTATCCCGACACGACTCACGATGCCGCCCCACAACTTTACTTTTGCCAGTACCTTGCATCCTACTTTACAAACTTCACAGAAGCTCTCCTGCAAACACGCAAGACCAGCACTTCTATAAGAAAGGATATGGTGGAGACATGGGTTAGCCACAGCCTAAGGGATGTTTACAGAATGAAACTTTCACTCTGCAGCTGAGTGTGCGCTGATATGAAACTTCCTGGCAGATCAAAATTGTGTGCCGGAACCGGGGCTTGAACCTGGGACCTTTGCCTTTCGCGGGCAAGCGCAATACCGACTGTGCTATCCCGACACGACTCACGATGCCGCCCCACAACTTTACTTTTGCCAGTACCTCGCCTCCTACTTTACAAACTTCACAGAAGCTCTCCTGCAAACACGCAAGACTAGCACTCCTGGAAGAAAGGATATGGTGGAGACATGGCTTAGCCACAGCCTAAGGGATGTTTACAGAATGAAACTTTCACTCTGCAGCTGAGTGTGCGCTGATATGAAACTTCCTGGCCGATCAAAATTGTGTGCCGGAACCGGGGCTCGAACCTGGGACGTTTGCCTTTTGCGGGCAAGCGCACTACCGACTGTGCTATCCCGACACGACTCACGATACCGCCCCACAACTTTACTTTTGCCAGTACCTCGCCTCCTACTTTACAAACTTCACAGAAGCTCTCCTGCAAACACGCAAGACTAGCACTCCTGGAAGAAAGGATATGGTGGAGACATGGCTTAGCCACAGCCTAAGGGATGTTTACAGAATGAAACTTTCACTCTGCAGCTGAGTGTGCGCTGATATGAAACTTCCTGGCAGATCAAAATTGTGTGCCGGAACCGGGGCTCGAACCTGGGACCTTTGCCTTTCGCGGGCAAGCGCACTACCGACGGTGCTATCTCGACACAACACACGATGCCGCCCCACACCTTACTTTTGCCAGTACCTCGCCTCCTACTTTACAAACTTCACAGAAGCTCTCCTGCAAACACGCAAGACTAGCACTCCTGGAAGAAAGGATATGGTGGAGATATGGCTTAGCCACAGCCTAAGGGATGTTTACAGAATGAAACTTTCACTCTGCAGCTGAGTGTGCGCTGATATGAAACTTCCTGGCAGATCAAAATTGTGTGCCGGAACTGGGGCTCGAACCTGGGACTTTGCCTTTCGCGGGCAAGCGCACTACCGACTGTGCTATCCCGACACGACTCACGATGCCGCCCCACAACTTTACTTTTGCCAGTACCTCGCCTCCTACTTTACAAACTTCACAGAAGCTCTCCTGCAAACACGCAAGACTAGCACTCCTGGAAGAAAGGATATGGTGGAGACATGGCTTAGCCACAGCCTAAGGGATGTTTACAGAATGAAACTTTCACTCTGCAGCTGAGTGTGCGCTGATATGAAACTTCCTGGCAGATCAAAATTGTGTGCCGGAACCGGGGCTCGAACCTGGGACGTTTGCCTTTTGCGGGCAAGCGCACTACCGACTGTGCTATCCCGACACGACTCACGATGCCGCCCCACAACTTTACTTTTGCCAGTACCTCGCCTCCTACTTTACAAACTTCACAGAAGCTCTCCTGCAAACACGCAAGACTAGCACTCCTGGGAGAAAGGATATGGTGGAGACATGGCTTAGCCACAGCCTAAGGGATGTTTACAGAATGAAACTTTCACTCTGCAGCTGAGTGTGCGCTGATATGAAACTTCCTGGCAGATCAAAATTGTGTGCCGGAACCGGGGCTCGAACCTGGGACCTTTGCCTTTCGCGGGCAAGCGCACTACCGACTGTGCTATCCCGACACGACTCACGATGCCGCCCCACAACTTTACTTTTGCCAGTACCTCGCCTCCTACTTTACAAACTTCACAGAAGCTCTCCTGCAAACACGCAAGACTAGCACTCCTGGAAGAAAGGATATGGTGGAGACATGGCTTAGCCACAGCCTAAGGGATGTTTACAGAATGAAACTTTCACTCTGCAGCTGAGTGTGCGCTGATATGAAACTTCCTGGCAGATCAAAAATGTGTGCCGGAACCGGGGCTCGAACCTGGGACGTTTGCCTTTTGCGGGCAAGCGCACTACCGACTGTGCTATCCCGACACGACTCACGATGCCGCCCCACAACTTTACTTTTGCCAGTACCTCGCCTCCTACTTTACAAACTTCACAGAAGCTCTCCTGCAAACACGCAAGACTAGCACTCCTGGAAGAAAGGATATGGTGGAGACATGGCTTAGCCACAGCCTAAGGGATGTTTACAGAATGAAACTTTCACTCTGCAGCTGAGTGTGCGCTGATATGAAACTTCCTGGCAGATCAAAATTGTGTGCCGGAACCGGGGCTCGAACCTGGGACCTTTGCCTTTCGCGGGCAAGTGCACTACCGACTGTGCTATCCGGACACGACTCACGATGCCGCCCCACAACTTTTTTTTTGCCAGTACCTCGCCTCCTACTTTACAAACTTCACAGAAGCTCTCCTGCAAACACGCAAGACTAGCACTCCAGGAAGAAAGGATATGGTGGAGTCATGGCTTAGCCACAGCCTAAGGGATGTTTACAGAATGAAACTTTCAATCTGCAGCTGAGTGTTTGCTGATATGAAACTTCCTGGCAGATCAAAATTGTGTGCCGGAACCGGGGCTCGAACCTGGGACCTTTGCCTTTCCCGGGCAAGTGCACTACCGACTGTGCTATCCCCACACGACTCACGATTCCGCCCCACAACTTTACTTTTGCCAGTACCTCGCCTCCTACTTTACAAACTTCATAGAAGCTCTCCTGCAAACACGCAAGACTAGCACTCCTGGAAGAAAGGATATGGTGGAGACATGGCTTAGCCACAGCCTAAGGGATGTTTACAGAATGAAACTTTCACTCTGCAGCTGAGTGTGCGCTGATATGAAACTTCCTGGCAGCTCAAAATTGTGTGCCGGAACCGGGGCTCGAACCTGGGACCTTTGCCTTTCGCGTGCAAGCGCACTATCGACGGTGCTATCTCGACACGACACACGATGCCGCCCCACAACTTTACTTTTGCCAGTACCTCGCCTCCTACTTTACAAACTTCACAGAAGCTCTCCTGCAAACACGCAAGACTAGCACTCCTGGAAGAAAGGATATGGTGGAGACATGGCTTCGCCACAGCCTAAGGGATGTTTACAGAATGAAACTTTCACTCTGCAGCTGAGTGTGCGCTGATATGAAACTTCCTGGCAGATCAAAATTGTGTGCCGGTACCGGGGCTCGAACCTGGGACCTTTGCCTTTCACGGGCAAGCGCACTACCGACTGTGCTATCCCGACACGACTCACGATGCCGCCCCACAACTTTACTTTTGCCAGTACCTTGCCTCCTACTTTACAAACTTCACAGAAGCTCTCCTGCAAACACGCAAGACCAGCACTTCTATAAGAAAGGATATGGTGGAGACATGGCTTTGCCACAGCCTAAGGGATGTTTACAGAATGAAACTTTCACTCTGCAGCTGAGTGTGCGCTGATATGAAACTTCCTGGCAGATCAAAATTGTGTGCCGGAACCGGGGCTCGAACCTAGGACCTTTGCCTTTCGTGGGCAAGCGCACTACCGACTGTGCTATCCCGACACGACTCACGATGCCGCCCCACAACTTTACTTTTGCCAGTACCTCGCCTCCTACTTTACAAACTTCACAGAAGCTCTCCTGCAAACACGCAAGACTAGCACTCCTGGAAGAAAGGATATGGTGGAGACATGGCTTAGCCACAGCCTAAGGGATGTTTACAGAATGAATCTTTCACTCTGCAGCTGAGTGTGCGCTGATATGAAACTTCCTGGCCGATCAAAATTGTGTGCCGGAACCGGGGCTCGAACCTGGGACGTTTGCCTTTTGCGGGCAAGCGCACTACCGACTGTGCTATCCCGACACGACTCACGATACCGCCCCACAACTTTACTTTTGCCAGTACCTCGCCTCCTACTTTACAAACTTCACAGAAGCTCTCCTGCAAACACGCAAGACTAGCACTCCTGGAAGAAAGGATATGGTGGAGACATGGCTTAGCCACAGCCTAAGGGATGTTTACAGAATGAAACTTTCACTCTGCAGCTGAGTGTGCGCTGATATGAAACTTCCTGGCCGATCAAAATTGTGTGCCGGAACCGGGGCTCGAACCTGGGACGTTTGCCTTTTGCGGGCAAGCGCACTACCGACTGTGCTATCCCGACACGACTCACGATACCGCCCCACAACTTTACTTTTGCCAGTACCTCGCCTCCTACTTTACAAACTTCACAGAAGCTCTCCTGCAAACACGCAAGACTAGCACTCCTGGAAGAAAGGATATGGTGGAGACATGGCTTAGCCACAGCCTAAGGGATGTTTACAGAATGAAACTTTCACTCTGCAGCTGAGTGTGCGCTGATATGAAACTTCCTGGCAGATCAAAATTGTGTGCCGGAACCGGGGCTCGAACCTGGGACCTTTGCCTTTCGCGGGCAAGCGCACTACCGACGGTGCTATCTCGACACAACACACGATGCCGCCCCACACCTTACTTTTGCCAGTACCTCGCCTCCTACTTTACAAACTTCACAGAAGCTCTCCTGCAAACACGCAAGACTAGCACTCCTGGAAGAAAGGATATGGTGGAGATATGGCTTAGCCACAGCCTAAGGGATGTTTACAGAATGAAACTTTCACTCTGCAGCTGAGTGTGCGCTGATATGAAACTTCCTGGCAGATCAAAATTGTGTGCCGGAACTGGGGCTCGAACCTGGGACTTTGCCTTTCGCGGGCAAGCGCACTACCGACTGTGCTATCCCGACACGACTCACGATGCCGCCCCACAACTTTACTTTTGCCAGTACCTCGCCTCCTACTTTACAAACTTCACAGAAGCTCTCCTGCAAACACGCAAGACTAGCACTCCTGGAAGAAAGGATATGGTGGAGACATGGCTTAGCCACAGCCTAAGGGATGTTTACAGAATGAAACTTTCACTCTGCAGCTGAGTGTGCGCTGATATGAAACTTCCTGGCAGATCAAAATTGTGTGCCGGAACCGGGGCTCGAACCTGGGACGTTTGCCTTTTGCGGGCAAGCGCACTACCGACTGTGCTATCCCGACACGACTCACGATGCCGCCCCACAATTTTACTTTTGCCAGTACCTCGCCTCCTACTTTACAAACTTCACAGAAGCTCTCCTGCAAACACGCAAGACTAGCACTCCTGGGAGAAAGGATATGGTGGAGACATGGCTTAGCCACAGCCTAAGGGATGTTTACAGAATGAAACTTTCACTCTGCAGCTGAGTGTGCGCTGATATGAAACTTCCTGGCAGATCAAAATTGTGTGCCGGAACCGGGGCTCGAACCTGGGACCTTTGCCTTTCGCGGGCAAGCGCACTACCGACTGTGCTATCCCGACACGTCTCACGATGCCGCCCCACAACTTTACTTTTGCCAGTACCTCGCCTCCTACTTTACAAACTTCACAGAAGCTCTCCTGCAAACACGCAAGACTAGCACTCCTGGAAGAAAGGATATGGTGGAGACATGGCTTAGCCACAGCCTAAGGGATGTTTACAGAATGAAACTTTCACTCTGCAGCTGAGTGTGCGCTGATATGAAACTTCCTGGCAGATCAAAATTGTGTGCCGGAACTGGGGCTCGAACCTGGGACGTTTGCCTTTTGCGGGCAAGCGCACTACCGACTGTGCTATCCCGACACGACTCACGATGCCGCCCCACAACTTTACTTTTGCCAGTACCTCGCCTCCTACTTTACAAACTTCACAGAAGCTCTCCTGCAAACACGCAAGACTAGCACTCCTGGAAGAAAGGATATGGTGGAGACATGGCTTAGCCACAGCCTAAGGGATGTTTACAGAATGAAACTTTCACTCTGCAGCTGAGTGTGCGCTGATATGAAACTTCCTGGCAGATCAAAATTGTGTGCCGGAACCGGGGCTCGAACCTGGGACCTTTGCCTTTCGCGGGCAAGTGCACTACTGACTGTGCTATCCTGACACGACTCACGATGCCGCCCCACAACTTTTTTTTTGCCAGTACCTCGCCTCCTACTTTACAAACTTCACAGAAGCTCTCCTGCAAACACGCAAGACTAGCACTCCTGGAAGAAAGGATATGGTGGAGTCATGGCTTAGCCACAGCCTAAGGGATGTTTACAGAATGAAACTTTCACTCTGCAGCTGAGTGTTTGCTGATATGAAACTTCCTGGCAGATCAAAATTGTGTGCCGGAACCGGGGCTCGAACCTGGAACCTTTGCCTTTCCCGGGCAAGTGCACTACCGACTGTGCTATCCCCACACGACTCACGATTCCGCCCCACAACTTTACTTTTGCCAGTACCTCGCCTCCTACTTTACAAACTTCATAGAAGCTCTCCTGCAAACACGCAAGACTAGCACTCCTGGAAGAAAGGATATGGTGGAGACATGGCTTAGCCACAGCCTAAGGGATGTTTACAGAATGAAACTTTCACTCTGCAGCTGAGTGTGCGCTGATATGAAACTTCCTGGCAGCTCAAAATTGTGTGCCGGAACCGGGGCTCGAACCTGGGACCTTTGCCTTTCGCGGGCAAGCGCACTATCGACGGTGCTATCTCGACACGACACACGATGCAGCCCCACAACTTTACTTTTGCCAGTACCTCGCCTCCTACTTTACAAACTTCACAGAAGCTCTCCTGCAAACACGCAAGACTAGCACTCCTGGAAGAAAGGATATGGTGGAGACATGGCTTAGCCACAGCCTAAGGGATGTTTACAGAATGAAACTTTCACTCTGCAGCTGAGTGTGCGCTGATATGAAACTTCCTGGCAGATCAAAATTGTGTGCCGGAACCGGGGCTCGAACCTGGGACCTTTGCCTTTCACCGGCAAGCGCACTACCGACTGTGCTATCCCGACACGACTCACGATGCCGCCCCACAACTTTACTTTTGCCAGTACCTTGCCTCCTACTTTACAAACTTCACAGAAGCTCTCCTGCAAACACGCAAGACCAGCACTTCTATAAGAAAGGATATGGTGGAGACATGGCTTAGCCACAGCCTAAGGGATGTTTACAGAATGATACTTTCACTCTGCAGCTGAGTGTGCGCTGATATGAAACTTCCTGGCAGATCAAAATTGTGTGCCGGAACCGGGGCTCGAACCTGGGACCTTTGCCTTTCGCGGGCAAGCGCACTACCGACAGTGATATCCCGACACGACTCACGATGCCGCCCCACAACTTTACTTTTGCCAGTACCTTGCCTCCTACTTTACAAACTTCACAGAAGCTCTCCTGCAAACACGCAAGACCAGCACTTCTATAAGAAAGGATATGGTGGAGACATGGCTTAGCCACAGCCTAAGGGATGTTTACAGAATGAAACTTTCACTCTGCAGCTGAGTGTGCGCTGATATGAAACTTCCTGGCAGATCAAAAATGTGTGCCGGAACCGGGGCTCGAACCTGGGACGTTTGCCTTTTGCGGGCAAGTGCACTACCGACTGTGCTATCCCGACACGACTCACGATGCCGCCCCACAACTTTACTTTTGCCAGTACCTCGCCTCCTACTTTACAAACTTCACAGAAGCTCTCATGCAAACACGCAAGACTAGCACTCCTGGAAGAAAGGATATGGTGGAGACATGGCTTAGCCACAGCCTAAGGGATGTTTACAGAATGAAACTTTCACTCTGCAGCTGAGTGTGCGCTGATATGAAACTTCCTGGCAGATCAAAATTGTGTGCCGGAACTGGGGCTCGAACCTGGGACCTTTGCCTTTCGCGGGCAAGCGCACTACCGACGGTGCTATCTCGACACAACACACGATGCCGCCCCACACCTTACTTTTGCCAGTACCTCGCCTCCTACTTTACAAACTTCACAGAAGCTCTCCTGCAAACACGCAAGACTAGCACTCCTGGAAGAAAGGATATGGTGGAGATATGGCTTAGCCACAGCCTAAGGGATGTTTACAGAATGAAACTTTCACTCTGCAGCTGAGTGTGCGCTGATATGAAACTTCCTGGCAGATCAAAATTGTGTGCCGGAACTGGGGCTCGAACCTGGGACTTTGCCTTTCGCGGGCAAGCGCACTACCGACTGTGCTATCCCGACACGACTCACGATGCCGCCCCACAACTTTACTTTTGCCAGTACCTCGCCTCCTACTTTACAAACTTCACAGAAGCTCTCCTGCAAACACGCAAGACTAGCACTCCTGGAAGAAAGGATATGGTGGAGACATGGCTTAGCCACAGCCTAAGGGATGTTTACAGAATGAAACTTTCACTCTGCAGCTGAGTGTGCGCTGATATGAAACTTCCTGGCAGATCAAAATTGTGTGCCGGAACCGGGGCTCGAACCTGGGACGTTTGCCTTTTGCGGGCAAGCGCACTACCGACTGTGCTATCCCGACACGACTCACGATGCCGCCCCACAACTTTACTTTTGCCAGTACCTCGCCTCCTACTTTACAAACTTCACAGAAGCTCTCCTGCAAACACGCAAGACTAGCACTCCTGGTAGAAAGGATATGGTGGAGACATGGCTTAGCCACAGCCTAAGGGATGTTTACAGAATGAAACTTTCACTCTGCAGCTGAGTGTGCGCTGATATGAAACTTCCTGGCAGATCAAAATTGTGTGCCGGAACCGGGGCTCGAACCTGGGACCTTTGCCTTTCGCGGGCAAGCGCACTACCGACTGTGCTATCCCGACACGACTCACGATGCCGCCCCACAACTTTACTTTTGCCAGTACCTCGCCTCCTACTTTACAAACTTCACAGAAGCTCTCCTGCAAACACGCAAGACTAGCACTCCTGGAAGAAAGGATATGGTGGAGACATGGCTTAGCCACAGCCTAAGGGATGTTTACAGAATGAAACTTTCACTCTGCAGCTGAGTGTGCGCTGATATGAAACTTCCTGGCAGATCAAAATTGTGTGCCGGAACTGGGGCTCGAACCTGGGACTTTGCCTTTCGCGGGCAAGCGCACTACCGACTGTGCTATCCCGACACGACTCACGATGCCGCCCCACAACTTTACTTTTGCCAGTACCTCGCCTCCTACTTTACAAACTTCACAGAAGCTCTCCTGCAAACACGCAAGACTAGCACTCCTGGAAGAAAGGATATGGTGGAGACATGGCTTAGCCACAGCCTAAGGGATGTTTACAGAATGAAACTTTCACTCTGCAGCTGAGTGTGCGCTGATATGAAACTTCCTGGCAGATCAAAATTGTGTGCCGGAACCGGGGCTCGAACCTGGGACCTTTGCCTTTCGCGGGCAAGTGCACTACCGACTGTGCTATCCCGACACGACTCACGATGCCGCCCCACAACTTTTTTTTTGCCAGTACCTCGCCTCCTACTTTACAAACTTCACAGAAGCTCTCCTGCAAACACGCAAGACTAGCACTCCTGGAAGAAAGGATATGGTGGAGACATGGCTTAGCCACAGCCTAAGGGATGTTTACAGAATGAAACTTTCACTCTGCAGCTGAGTGCTTGCTGATATGAAACTTCCTGGCCGAACAAAATTGTGTGCCGGAACCGGGGCTCGAACCTGGGACCTTTGCCTTTCCCGGGCAAGTGCACTACCGACTGTGCTATCCCCACACGACTCACGATTCCGCCCCACAACTTTACTTTTGCCAGTACCTGGCCTCCTACTTTACAAACTTCATAGAAGCTCTCCTGCAAACACGCAAGACTAGCACTCCTGGAAGAAAGGATATGGTGGAGACTTTTGTGTCCCGACTTCGTCGCCGCTTTTGTGTCCCAGCCTCGTCGTAAGTGTCGGTGGAGGGGAGCAGCCAGAAACTATAAACACTCGAGTAAATTAGAAAGATATATATATTGCACAGAATGTAACAATACTTAACTTTTACAGAGTACGGCAGAATGTTGATACATAGTTGTTAGAGGCCTGCCTAGTGCCTGTACAATAGCAAAGTCTTCACTCGTGCCTATCGGATTACGAAGGTCCTAACTCGATGCTATCTCAGTCCGAAGTGCCGGTGTTCTTCGGTGGTGGCCACGAGCGGCGTTCCAGCAGAGGGCGCTCGTGGCTGTCGTCGTGAGATCGCCGCGCCGTGCGTGCATGGCGGCGCGCGGCGAAAGTAGGTGGCGCGCACTTTGTACTTGTGCGACACCACAGAGACATGGCTTAGCCACAGCCTAAGGGATGTTTACAGAATGAAACTTTCACTCTGCAGCTGAGTGTGCGCTGATATGAAACTTCCTGGCAGCTCAAAATTGTGTGCCGGAACCGGGGCTCGAACCTGGGACCTTTGCCTTTCGCGGGCAAGCGCACTATCGACGGTGCTATCTCGACACGACACACGATGCCGCCCCACAACTTTACTTTTGCCAGTACCTCGCCTCCTACTTTACAAACTTCACAGAAGCTCTCCTGCAAACACGCAAGACTAGCACTCCTGGAAGAAAGGATATGGTGGAGACATGGCTTAGCCACAGCCTAAGGGATGTTTACAGAATGAAACTTTCACTCTGCAGCTGAGTGTGCGCTGATATGAAACTTCCTGGCAGATCAAAATTGTGTGCCGGAACCGGGGCTCGAACCTGGGACCTTTGCCTTTCACGGGCAAGCGCACTACCGACTGTGCTATCCCGACACGACTCACGATGCCGCCCCACAACTTTACTTTTGCCAGTACCTTGCCTCCTACTTTACAAACTTCACAGAAGCTCTCCTGCAAACACGCAAGACCAGCACTTCTATAAGAAAGGATATGGTGGAGACATGGCTTAGCCACAGCCTAAGGGATGTTTACAGAATGATACTTTCACTCTGCAGCTGAGTGTGCGCTGATATGAAACTTCCTGGCAGATCAAAATTGTGTGCCGGAACCGGGGCTCGAACCTAGGACCTTTGCCTTTCGCGGGCAAGCGCACTACCGACTGTGCTATCCCGACACGACTCACGATGCCGCCCCACAACTTTACTTTTGCCAGTACCTCGCCTCCTACTTTACAAACTTCACAGAAGCTCTCCTACAAACACGCAAGACTAGCACTCCTGGAAGAAAGGATATGGTGGAGACATGGCTTAGCCACAGCCTAAGGGATGTTTACAGAATGAAACTTTCACTCTGCAGCTGAGTGTGCGCTGATATGAAACTTCCTGGCCGATCAAAATTGTGTGCCGGAACCGGGGCTCGAACCTGGGACGTTTGCCTTTTGCGGGCAAGCGCACTACCGACTGTGCTATCCCGACACGACTCACGATACCGCCCCACAACTTTACTTTTGCCAGTACCTCGCCTCCTACTTTACAAACTTCACAGAAGCTCTCATGCAAACACGCAAGACTAGCACTCCTGGAAGAAAGGATATGGTGGAGACATGGCTTAGCCACCGTCTAAGGGATGTTTACAGAATGAAACTTTCACTCTGCAGCTGAGTGTGCGCTGATATGAAACTTCCTGGCAGATCAAAATTGTGTGCCGGAACCGGGGCTCGAACCTGGGACCTTTGCCTTTCGCGGGCAAGCGCACTACCGACTGTGCTATCCCGACACGACTCACGATGCCGCCCCACAACTTTACTTTTGCCAGTACCTCGCCTCCTACTTTACAAACTTCACAGAAGCTCTCCTGCAAACACGCAAGACTAGCACTCCTGGAAGAAAGGATATGGTGGAGACTTGGCTTAGCCACAGCCTAAGGGATGTTTACAGAATGAAACTTTCACTCTGCAGCTGAGTGTGCGCTGATATGAAACTTCCTGGCAGATCAAAATTGTGTGCCGGAACCGGGGCTCGAACCTGGGACCTTTGCCTTTCGCGGGCAAGCGCACTACCGACAGTGCTATCCCGACACGACTCACGATGCCGCCCCACAACTTTACTTTTGCCAGTACCTTGCCTCCTACTTTACAAACTTCACAGAAGCTCTCCTGCAAACACGCAAGACCAGCACTTCTATAAGAAAGGATATGGTGGAGACATGGCTTAGCCACAGCCTAAGGGATGTTTACAGAATGAAACTTTCACTCTGCAGCTGAGTGTGCGCTGATATGAAACTTCCTGGCAGATCAAAAATGTGTGCCGGAACCGGGGCTCGAACCTGGGACGTTTGCCTTTTGCGGGCAAGTGCACTACCGACTGTGCTATCCCGACACGACTCACGATGCCGCCCCACAACTTTACTTTTGCCAGTACCTCGCCTCCTACTTTACAAACTTCACAGAAGCTCTCATGCAAACACGCAAGACTAGCACTCCTGGAAGAAAGGATATGGTGGAGACATGGCTTAGCCACAGCCTAAGGGATGTTTACAGAATGAAACTTTCACTCTGCAGCTGAGTGTGCGCTGATATGAATCTTCCTGGCAGATCAAAATTTTGTGCCGGAACCGGGGCTCGAACCTGGGACGTTTGCCTTTTGCGGGCAAGCGCACTACCGACTGTGCTATCCCGACACGACTCACGATGCCGCCCCACAACTTTACTTTTGCCAGTACCTCGCCTCCTACTTTACAAACTTCACAGAAGCTCTCCTGCAAACACGCAAGACTAGCACTCCTGGAAGAAAGGATATGGTGGAGACATGGCTTAGCCACAGCCTAAGGGATGTTTACAGAATGAAACTTTCACTCTGCAGCTGAGTGTGCGCTGATATGAAACTTCCTGGCTGATCAAAATTGTGTGCCAGAACCGGGCCTCGAACCTGGGACGTTTGCCTTTTGCGGGCAAGCGCACTACCGACTGTGCTATCCCGACACGACTCACGATGCCGCCCCACAACTTTACTTCTGCCAGTACCTCGCCTCCTACTTTCCAAACTTCACAGACCTCTCCTGCAAACACGCAAGACTAGCACTCCTGGAAGAAAGGGTATGGTGGAGACATGGCTTAGCCACAGCCTAAGAGATGTTTACAGAATGAAACTGTCACTCTGCAGCTGAGTGTGCGCTGATATGCGGACAGATCGTGAGTCGTGTCGGGATAGCACAGTCGGTAGTGCGCTTGCCCGCGAAAGGCAAAGGTCCCAGGTTCGAGTTCCGGTTCCGGCATACAATTTTAATCTGCCTGGAAGTTTCATATCAGCGCATACTCCGCTGCAGAGTGAAACTTTCATTATGTAATAGGTAGTTTACATGTTCAAATGTAGGTAACGGTTGAGAAGGATGGGAACAGAAAGGCGATATTCGATAATCGAACAACTATGAAGAGAAAAAGTCCCATTCATCTTGCGGTGATATGTTATTGTTATTTCTCAATTATATATGTTGTTGTACCACATAATGAAATGGTTAATGTTCAGATGTTTGTATACCTACTGGACCAAACAGCTATAGTCAACAGTCCCTACACTTAGAAACTACTTTAACTTATGCCAAGGACAACACACATACCCATGCCCGAGGGAGGACTTGAACCTCCCACTGTGAGTAACCGCGCGCCCCGCATCAAGGCGCCTTAGAACGCTCGACCATTCCACCGCAGCAAAGTAATAGTTGAATTGATTGAAAAACAGTAAGTAACCACTGGAAAATTGAGGGCGCCAACACCCTCTTTGCTCTACTGAAAAGCTGCAATTCATTACAGCATATGTTTTATGCGATTAGCGGTTTCAACGATCTTTCCATCATACATGCGAACGTCGTCTCTTTCGGCTGATATTCGATTACGTTCCAACTTCGCAATGGCTTTCCAGTCAGTTTGTTTAAATAACAAACTCCAACTCAGACGTAGAGCTGTTTTGCAGAGGAATGGTTGTCTATCAGCTTACGCCAAAATGAAGAATGTGGGAAGTCAAAAGACTATCCCGACTGTCTTTTCGTTATTCACAATTGCATATGTGTTTTATAAACATGTTGTCTGTTTTTGAGACTTGTCTGCAACAACATACACTAGTAGTTAACAGTCATAAATTTATGAATCAGCTGTTTCAGGGCATTTAATTAAATCCTGTCTTCTCGTGTCAGTTTCTGACTGTTCTTCAGTTTTTCTGTAAATATTACATGTTAGTATTTTGAAATAATGTGTTATGAAATTGATAGTCCGGTAATAGTAAAATTGATATGTAATCAGAACTGCGAGGTTTCATCTAATTTTCTAGATACTGTATGTAATGACTTATAGGTGTGGATTATGCCGATTAGTACTGCCTCAAAACCCAGCAATACCTTCACATTTAAATGGTGAGAAGTCATAAAAGGTTCAAGATGCTCTTAAAGTTTACGTAGATGAGAAAAGAGAAACGATTTGTTTTCAATCCCCCAGGATGCTTCTGGAATAGGCCGCAAATCGGTGTCTACTTTTTAGCAGGACAAAGAAATGTAGAATACGTCCAACTTCTTGGAAAAGACGTTTTATGACAGAAGTACTCTGTGTTTTAGAATTTGCCGGGAGCAGTGAAATAGTTAAAAATTTAAACTCAGTTGCACGTATTGCTGTTAGAAAGTTTTGTGATGAAGAATTCCACCATATCTGAAAGGAAACCAGAAAAAATAAGCGTTAGCAGGTTTCGATGCTTTAATAAGGCTGGAGTGTCCAAATTCTCTTTCATTTGATAGTTAGTTCTTTTCAATAGAAGGTTATATTTGTCTTTTCTACCATGCTTGTGACCACGTAACATTTATTCCTCTGGCCAGCATCACGCCTATCTCTGGATATTGCTAGTGAAAGCAGTATTTTCATTTGACTCACTTTGTACACGAGAAATAATTCACTTAAGTTAAAAAACGTAATTGTTCCTAAACTAGTACATAATTATTCCGTTGAATATAAATGTGCCATTTGATAAACATTCACCCAGATTTTTCAAATTCTGACTCTCCCTTAAATGGTCACCATTATCCAGAAGTTCACAGCTTAAAAAGGGGAGGAGTGTAAGCTGAACATTAAAAAGACCTATACTAGACTAGAACCAGAATGAACCAGAAAGGAACAAGAGCAGATAGCATTAACAGTAGATAAGACATAAGTAACTGATGAGCATAGGGTGGCAAATCTAAGTACTTTATATCTGTTATTGATAGTATGGGATTGTGTGGGTCAGTAAATAATGCCCTTAAAAATTTGAAACTAGCATTTACAAATAACTTCAGGTACATGGATATATCACTCACTTCACCACAAGAAATAACTTCCATAACAAAATCTTTAAAAAGAAAGCATTCTAGTGGTTACGATAAAATATCCACAAAATTAATTAATGCGTGTTTTTGTGAATTTAGCACAATTTTTAGTTATTTGTGTAACCAGTCAATTGTAACTGGAACATTTCCTGATTAGTTAAAATGCGGATATTAAACCTCTGTTCAAGAAAGGAGATCAAACTGCAGACCGATTTCACTTTTGCCTGCATTCTAAAAAATTCTAGAAAAGGTAATGCTCAAGCAGCTTCTCAACCACCTGACTACGAATGGCATATTGTCCAGAACACAGTTTGGATTTCTGAAAGGTTCCAATATCGAGAAGGCTATTTACACCTACAGTGAGAATGTACTTAATTCATTAGATAATAAATTGCAAGCAGCAGGTATTCTCTGTGACTTGTCAAAGGCATTTGATTGTGTGAACCATAATATCCTTTTAAGTAAATTAGAATTCTATGGTGTCATGTGAAATGCTGCAAAATGGATCAAGTCGTACCTCACTAACAGGAAACAAAGGGTGTCAGTGCAAGTGTCTAGTAAATTAAGCCAACATTCATTATCGGATTGGGCAGAAATTACATGTGGTGTCCCACAAGGATCCATCTTAGGGCCATTGTTTTTTCTTGTGTACATTAATGACCTCTCATCAGTGACACTACCTGAAGCAGAATCCGTTTTGTTTGCAGATGATAGAAGTATTGCAACAGAAAAAGTACGTCAAGCATAGTTATAGAAAGGTCTGCTAATGATATTTTCATGAACATTAATAAATGGTTTAAAGCCAACTCATTGTCATTAAACTTTTGGAAAGACTCACTACATGCAGTTCAGAACATGTAAGAGTTTTCCCGCCAGCATATGCATTAAGTATGAAGAAGAGCAGATAGAAGAGTTTGACAGTATTAAATTCCTGGGATTACAGCTTGAGAATAAATTCAGTTGGGAGGAGCACGCCGCAGAACTGCAGAAAGACTCAACAAATCTGTATTTTCAATACGAGTGTTATCAAACATAGATTACTTTCATTCCATAATGTCATATGGTATAATATTTTGGGGCAGCTCTTGAAGTCAGTCAAAAGTCTTCAGAGTCGAAAAGCTTGTAATATGTATTATTTGTGGAGTAAATTCACGGACATCTTGTAGAAGCCTCTTCAAAGAAGTGGGTAAACTGACGACTGCCTTTCAGTATATTTATTCCTTAATGAAAATTTTCATAAATAATATATCCCTTTTCCCAACAAACAGCTCATTTCATACATACAATACTAGAAACAAAAATGCTCTATACAAGGACTTAAAAGCGCTTACTGTAGTTCAAAAAGGGGTCCACTACTCAGGAACACACATTTTCAATTATTTACCATCAAGTATAAAAAATTTAGCTAGAAATAAAAATCAGTTTAAGACGAGCCTAAAGGCTTTCTAGTGGCCAACTCCTTTTACTCCATTAGTGAATTTCTAAATTGTACGAAATGATGCATGTATCGGCGTTCATACTATATTAGTATTATTATATTATCAGCTAAAAAAACCTTAAATATATGTATCTGCATTTATACTATTAGTATTATCTATTATTACTTAGCTTGTAAATTTTGTTTCTTGACATGTTCCACACCCACGAGGATATCCTCAACATGGATCTACAGAAGGGGGAAAAAAAAAACGAAAAAAAAAGAAAAAAAAAGAAAAGAAATCTACGGTTATGTATCAGGCTATATTGCTGGGCGAATCAGATCAGAAAGTGAGTCACTAAACGTAACGTATGAGTTCTGCTCTTTTGGCAGTGAAAGAACGTATGATGGTAGATTTATTATTTAATTTTTCCTGTGGCTTACGTGTAGTGTTAACATAAAACAGATGACACTTTCACAGATTAAAGGTAATAATATATACACGACAAATACATCTAACAAGCTAAATATTAATGTACCAGCTCTCATGCAATCACTCCAGGTCCCTGGGAAGGCACACAGAAGGCACTCTTCCCTGATGTACCTGATTGTCTGTTTCAAGGCTCCACAGTCACATCGTGAAGACACCACAAAACTCCATTTACACTGAGTCCGCACAGGGGCCGTGTCCCGTACGCATTCTGTTTAATTTCACCAAGAAGTTCCTTTCTAGTTCTGCGCCCTAGTGTCATGATTGTAGTCGTAAAACCATTTACGTATCTTGAGGTTTTCAATGGTTTCGCATTTCTGCTCCCACTAATCTTTTCTTTTGTTGTTGTCAGACGCTAGCTGTTCAGCTTTACTCAGTGATGCATTTATTAAGCGGAGTCTAATCCGCCGAAGAGCCGGTATATTCTCATGAATAGGCAGGTCAACGTTCTACTGAATCTTCTGGAATTCTCGAAGCAGTGCCGAAGTTCTGCGGATATCAGGTGGATATATTATTACACAGCAACGGAAGCCAGTACGTCGGTGTCGATTGATGGTACCAGATACAAGGCTCATAGTGCTATTCAGCTGAACATCTGTCAGGTTGGTATGACAGCAGTTCATCCACACTGGAGCACAGTAATCAGCAGCTGAAGAAACTAGCACTGTTGACGATATTCGCCGTTTCAAGTTCCCCATGGCGTGCTTCATAATTGTTGTATAGTATTATTCCGTGTTCTGATCTTGTGTTTTTTGAACCAAAGAGCGCGGTCAAGGGTGCTTCCGAGATATTTTGTTTTGGTTGTATTAGGCTTCATTCCGACACAGAGAGTTGAGTCGCTGAGTCGCAATGACAAGAAAAGCATTTCTGAAGAAGAGATATTCGTTAACATCTAATGTAAACATAGATATTCTTTCGGACATGACCCCATCAGGCAAATGATCATTTCTGTGTGGACACACCAACACTGTCGATGCCATGCGGGAATACAGTCAAACCTGGGAGCAAGAGAAAGTAACGAGCAGGAAGCAAAGTTATCAATGTCTGCGATAAGTTGACCATTTGGACAGGACGGTATGCGAACCTGGATGGCCTAATTGGACGCTTTCGTGGTTGCTCAGCTCGTTCTGCTAGCGGGCTAGCCGTCCTCTCTAATAATAATCATGATAATAATAATAATTATAGTAATAATAATAACTGAGCCAAAACGGCATCGATCAATAAAATACAAACAAGACAGTATGTCCGCAAAGGACTGAACTAATAGACGAAAATTGTATTAAAATACAATAAAACTTAATTTAAAAAAAAATCCGTTGACTCTTTCTGTCCCACATTATGAAATCAGCTTTGGAAAAATTAAAATTCTGTGTTTTCTATATTAATACAGTACGATAAACATATGTGTCTTAAAAGTTTTGGTCGAACTATTGATGATGATAGTAATAATTTCGTGTGACTCATTGGCCTGGTGCAAGTCTTTCAATTGGACGCCACTTCGGCGACTTGCGTGTCCCTAGCCCACCCCAGTTATCCAACCGGGAAAACGAGACGTACAGCTTAACATGGAATACGAGCCACGTGACGTTTCTGGCGACTCCTTACATCGTTGAGAGGTGAAGGATGGGTTGAAACGCAGAGTGAAAAAATCCGAGGTCCTACCGGGCTTCGAACCCGCGACTCTTCGATATACAGTCCTTATTTTTCCCACTGGGTAGTTCCATTCATTGCGGTCGCTGATCCTGTTTGTTCGTAATTGTTCGTTGCGTTCTTAGCTCAGCTTTTTTATTACAGAAGGCGCGCTGAGCCACGGCGCCCGGCATCAGTCGAGCGTCTTACTCCCAATATAATAATAAAAACTGACCATAACGTCATCTATCAACAAAATATATGTAATATAGTTCATACACGACTCAGACGTTTGTATCGAGGTATTTTATTGGGTGTTATTTTGTTGGTAGTTAACACTGCCAGATCAATAATGCCAGCATAATCTTCGCTACAGTACTTATGACAATTCACTGTTGTAATAAAGGAAAAAAAGAAACAATCATATTATAGGTCACAGAATATCATTACAAAGTGGGATCAGTTGGAATGTTACAAGCTCTCGGAAACAACCACATATAGCTCCTAACCGCGTAGTAGCTGTAAAACATACTCGACTGCTATGACGCTGGTTTTCCGGCAGGTTTTATAATGAAAGCAAGAAATGGTCCAGTAACCGCAAGTATATCTTCCCAGTGCCACATCATGAAAACAATGAAATTAAAGCGCTCTCATTCACATTGTAAGACCTGTAAAAAATTACGTCTGGTGATGATATTCAGCAGACCCTACTTTAGAAAAATATTAACCACAAACTACAATAAGAAACAGACAATGTAAACCACAAGGCATTTGTTCCGTAAGGCTATAAAGCTGTTTTGGCTGCTCCCGGATTTTGACTGACGTACAGGGTCCATCCAGCAGAGCATAAAAAAAGACAGCTTGCGTGTACTGATTCAGCACAGCAGAAGGGCCGCATTACGTCATATAATTACGATGGTGGAGTTGAAAAATGTTTTGAAGAGTTTTTACCACAATATTGTGCTCTACCCAAGTTTCCGTTGAATTACTAAGAATCTGATAAACCAACCGATGGAGAAGTTCGTGACTCCGACTTTTTCTATTATTCACCACAGAAGGAGACAGTTTTATTCAGTGTGATGGGTGACGAAGCAATTTCCCACCACTACACTCTCACCAGTGTTACGATTGACGCCAAAAAATCAGAATGGTTCGTAACAGAGGGATTCGGCAGGATATATTCTTTCACCAGTGCTTTTTAATGTAGTGATGGACAACTTCATAAGGAAAATTCGCCAAGGAGCAATGGCAGATGATATCAAAATCATAACATATACTGATGTAATTCTTCATACTTTCCCGGCGAGATCATGACATTTTGGATAAACGGGATTACTGCCGGATGTATGCGTCGTTCTGGCACAATATTTCGGCCGCGTAACTCGCTGCCTTCTTCAGGTGCTACCTGAGACTGCCGTTTTTGGAGGACCTGGTCCAGTATTTATGCCCAGCAGACGCTAGGCGCTCTGTCTGCGGTCCGCGCCCAGCTGGCGCTGCTTGTAGGGTGTTGTCTCTTCCCTGGTGTTCCGTCGGACGTCCGCGCCCCAATCGGCCGCCATCTGTGGCAGCGGCAACTCTCTGAGGCCCCTCCCACGTTGGGTGCTCCCTCCGCGGTCCGCGCCCGTCTGGCGCTGCTCCTGAGGTGTTGTGGCTGTGCAGATGCTCCAACGGACGTCCGCGCCCGCCGCGGCCGACATCTGCTGCTATAACAGCTGTTTGAGGCCCCTCCTGCATTGGGCGCTCCATTCGCGGTCCGCGCCCGCATGGCGCTTCCTCTGAGATGTTGAAACCTCCCTGCTGTTCCGACGGACGTCCGCGCCCAGCTCGTCCACCATTTGTGGTCAGGGCAGCTGTCTGAGGCCTGCCTGGCGTCAGGTGCTCTGTTCTTGGTCCGCACCCACCTCGCGCTGTTCCTGAGATGTTGTGGCTGCCCACATGATCCAATGGACGTCCGCGCCCGTCTTGGCCGACATCTGTTGCTATGGCAGCTGTTTGAGGCCCGTCCGGTGTCAGGCGCTCCATTCTCGGTCCGCGCCCGCTTAGTGCCACTTCTGAGTGGCGCAACTCAGAAGTCGCGCTAAGCGGGCGCGGACCGAGAATGGAGCGCCTGACTCGAACCTCTGACGGGGGGCGCCAGCAAATTCCGCAGCAAGAAGCCTTAGAGCGCTCGGCTATTCTCGCGCGGTCATACTCGAAAGAAGAAACACTATGGTCGCTGACTGATACTGCGAGACCTTGGCACAATTGTTTGGAGCAATCATTGACAAACGGCCTGCCGTCAGGGCTTCGAGTCCCCCCCCCCTCGTGTATGGGTGTTTGTGTTGTCCTTAGTTTAGTTTAAGTAGTTTGTAAGCTACGGACTGATGACCAAGCAGTTGAGTCCGACGGATTTACAAACATTTTGACAAACGGCCAGGACTTCTCATTGAGGGTGTCATCTTCTTTCAAGGAAAATGCACGAGTCCATGCAGCCAAGAAAACCGTCAACAAATTTGGTCGAGCCGTCAACGATCCCGACCACAACCCCAACAGCAAAGACCTCGCGCTCTTGAAGGAGGCCCTAGGGAACTGATGAATTGGTTAATATGAAAATGTGGAACACTTCATGACATTGTGGCTGAATTAAGCAGTTCAGCATTTTTACCAGGAGAGTCTTGTACTTAAACGTAATGTATGTGATATCTGATGCATTAGCTGTATGATATAGAATGTAAAAATTAGAATGTAGGCTTAATGACATTAGTTTCTGTTCACATTAAGTATGTTATAGAAGGAAAAATAGGAAGGGTGTTTAAATGAATACTTAAGAAACGATACTGTGGGTTTGATTGAAGTCCTGATGACCAAGCAGTTGAGTCCGACGGATTTACAAACATTTTGACAAACGGCCAGGACTTCTCATTGAGGGTGTCATCTTCTTTCAAGGAAAATGCACGAGTCCATGCAGCCAAGAAAACCGTCAACAAATTTGGTCGAGCCGTCAACGATCCCGACCACAACCCCAACAGCAAAGACCTCGCGCTCTTGAAGGAGGCCCTAGGGAACTGATGATTTGGTTAATATGAAAATGTGGAACACTTCATGACATTGTGGCTGAATTAAGCAGTTCAGCATTTTTACCAGGAGAGTCTTGTACTTAAACGTAATGTATGTGATATCTGATGCATTAGCTGTATGATATAGAATGTAAAAATTAGAATGTAGGCTTAATGACATTAGTTTCTGTTCACATTAAGTATGTTATAGAAGGAAAAATAGGAAGGGTGTTTAAATGAATACTTAAGAAACGATACTGTGGGTTTGATTGAAGTCCTTATTCAAAGGTAATCCCCAGAGGCCCGAGCACAACTATTCCACTGTTTAACGAGCCGAAGGATTCCCTGTTCCCAGAATTCCTGTGGTTGAAACAAGAGCAAGTCCTCTACTACATCCTTCAGTTCGTCATCCGAGTTGAAGAGCTTCCCTTTGAGATTTATTTTTATAGCGGACCAAACAGATGGAAGTCACAGGGTGACATATTCGGGCTGTAGGGCGGATGTTCAAGCTGCTCCCACTTGAACTTGACCAATACACTTTGTGTGAACCTGGAAAATGTTCAAATGTTTGTAGAGTCTATGGGACTTAACTACGGGGTCATCAGTCCCTAAACTTACAAACTACTTATGAACTACTTACAACTAAGGATGGCACAAATATCCATGCCCGAGGTGGGATTCGAACCCCCGACCGTAGTGGCCGTGCGGACCGTGACTGGAGCGCCTCAATCCCCTCGGCCACCGCGGCCGGCGTGAACCTGGAGACGAGAGGAAAAACTTTCCCATGGAGCAGAATCACTCTCTCCGTGAGCAGCCCAGGCCGTTTGCTCTTGACGGATTTGCCTAGGCTACGTAGTGACTCACAGTACTCGTGACCACCACCTTGCCTGCTGAGGACACAGCCTTGTTTTATTTAGGGGAGCTGACGACACATGCTTCGCATCTCTACATTTCGCACTACGTTATCACAAAAAAGCATATTCGATTATCAACGGGTTTCGTTGTTAGGGCGTTTCATTCCTTTCTTTTTGCACACCTCTCATATAAGGCTTAACAACAACACCTAGAAGATAAGGCCCCATGATTGGACGTGCCTACGTCACACCGAGGCCGGTCGCGGTGGCCGAGGGGACTGCGGCGCTTCAGTCACGGTCTGCACGGCCATTACGGTCGGGGGTTCGAATCTCACCTCGGGCATGGATATTTGCGCCGTCCTTAGTTGTAGCTAGTTCATAAGTAGTTTGTAAGTTTAGGGACTGATGACACCGTAAGCTCTATAAACATTTGAATTTGAATTTGTCACACCGAGAGGCCGCGATCGGAAACTGACTGGCCGGCCCCTATGAGGCGGTGGGCGTGCCCCAGCGCCCAGCCAATCAGCTGGCGGCCGCGGCCTCTCGGTGTGACGTAGGCACGGCCAGTTCTGAGGCATTGTCTTCTAGGCGGTGTTGGCTTAAGCGTTAAGTGCATGGTGTTGAATATCTGCAACATCAATTTTAATATTGCTTATGCATCTCTAGTGGGAATTTTGTGAACTATTACGTGTTTAACAGATGCAACAGGGTTTGTAAAAAATGTCCGTGGTATTTGTTATGTTGAGATTGGTTGAAGTCTGAACTTCAGTTAACATCTTTGCCTGTGTTCAGAGAAAATGGCGGTGTAAGAATTTTGCATGCCGGTCGCGGTGGTCGAGACTTCTGCGGCGTGCTAATCACGGTCTGCACGGCCGCTGCGGTCGGGGGTTCGAATCCCCCCTCGGGTATGGATGTTTGTGCCGTCTTTAGTATAAGATAATTCATAAGTAGTTTGTAAGTTTAGGGACTGATGACCCCGTGTCATCCGTCCCTATTATAATACACAGTTCTATTAACAGGACGCCGGGGGATGGTGAGGTATTCGTTATAAAACAAAGAAAAACACTTTGCTTGGATTCTGATGATCGATGATATTGGCCGATCTGCGTTGTGATTGAAGCGCGTCGATCCAGGTTTACTTCGGAGCTACATTCACAGAAATGAAATGGTAGTCGACGTTAAATGATGAAAATGACGAACTCATTTATTTAAACTTTTCTTCTTAAATGTTTTATGTTTTTTAAATGTTTTTCTTAATAAACGTTTGTATAAAGTTGCACAATGACCAAAAAATCTTGCAGTAAGTTACAAGAGATATTAACAGGTTTGTCACAGTGCTAGAGCATGGCTTCTACTCAAACATCTTTCCGCGTAACCACGTAATAAGGCTAATGACAAAGTTCTTCGGTTATCAAATAAATAATATAAAAATACTTGAAATATGCCAAAATACACAAATTAAAATATTACATTTAGGCTTTAACTATTTATCTAGATGTATGTATGTGTTTCATGAAATTTGTATTCAATAGTATAAGCAAAATAAAAGTCATGTTTTGATTCATTTTAAACTTGTTCAAGTTACTTACATTATTTGTGTTTTAGAAATGCACACATATCTGTGTTGCCAATATTGTGTAAGCGTACTATTATTGAGACATGGAATTTTAATGTATTTCAATTTGCGGTCAATTTTTTTTCATAAATATAGATTTGTATAAAGTCGTAGTAGTTTTGTCAATTTCAAAGATAGTTTCTTAGTACCAAACGGAGTATTAATTTTAGTGCGTGAATAATGGTGTTTAATTTAGGATCCAGTGATATATAAAACATGATCTGCCCTAATTCATTTAAACAAAAGGTAAATATGTAATAATGTTGTCTAATAGTTATAATATGTAGTAGTGTTGTTTTTACACAAATAAGTATCCTTATAGGCTCAGCATATTCCGTAACTCAGTGTAATACATTTTTAGTGTTCGTAGTTATTATTTACGAAAGTATAAAAATTTAAAATTACGTATAAAAGGACAGTCAAAGTTATGTTTAAATCAACATACTATTTCTTAAAAATGTTTTACTAATAGTGTTAATAGTATTTCACACTGAAATGTGATATTTCACATGCCCGGTAGCGAAGTTTTATTTAGGTGTCCGATATTTTGTGTTTGTGATGTTGGTAACGGATTTTGTAGAGAGCGTGCAACATAGCACAAACGTTACAGAGTCCCGTAAGCTCTACAAACATTTGACCGGTTTTTTTTTTTTTTTTTTTTTTTTTTTTTTTTTTTTTTTTTTTTTTTTTTGCATATTTTGACGTTGTGTTTCCCGTATAAGGAGCTAGTTTTGGAAGGAGTAAAAAAATTAAGACAGTTATGGAGATTCGCGCATAGTATCCAACTTTGAATTTTCTATAATAGTTTCTCTATGTTGCTTTTGAGCAACATTGCGTGAATATTGACAAAGTAGCAACACAGGAATTTTTTTCACTATTTTTCCCTTTGTTTGTAAAAATTTCAGAACACAAAAACAATATTAAAAATATTTAAAAAATCATGCATTTAATGGTTAACCATGTATTGGCCAATAATGCCCTGAAACAACATCCAAACTGCACATGGTTCTCGGCTACATTTTTCAAGTTTTGTCCATGACTGGGCAATGAAGCCTACAAGCATTGTCAACTGATATGAAATTGACCGACGATTCGGCCACTGTTGCAAGTAGCCTTCTCCTGTGTACTTGTCAGACTGCTGTATTAGTCGAGACTCCTCCTCTTCGTGAGGATGCTGGGCGATCTTTAACGGTATTTGCAATATTTCACGCCGTTGGGGGGAAATGGGCGTCGTCGATTGGTGTTTGCTCGGAGCGTTTTTCTTGCCATTGGTGGTTGCATTATTTCGTCTCATTGGAGGGAACAGACGTCGTGCCGGCCGCGGTGACCGAGGGGACTGAGGCGCTTCAGTCACGGTCTGCACGGCCACTACGGTCAGGGGTTCGAATCCCCCCTCGGGCATGGATATTTGTGCCGTCTTAGATCGTAAGTAGTTCATAGGTAGTTTGTAAGTTTAGGGACTGACGACCCCGTAGTTAAGTCCCATAAGCTTTAGAAACATTTAAACATTTTTTGAACAGACGTCGTCAATCGGCGTTTCCCTCGTTCCTTGTCATTGGCTGGAAAAGGCGATTGGGGGCGGTGGTCGGCAGTTGTGCCGTGCCGCTGTGCACTAGTCGGCTGGAGCAGGCCGCGGCTAGCCGCCCCTTCCCGTACTGTAGTGTAGTGTAGTGGAGGTACGGCTGCAACTGTCTGCCTCGCGCCTGGCTGACAAGGAGAGGGCGCCTACTCGTCATCGCCGAATTTGCCCAAATTTATGGTACACTAGCTGAAATCCCGGCGTTGCGCGGGTATTTATTTATTTATTCTTGCCATTTTCAGGTATATATTCATTTGTATAAGGACTGCATGTGTAGAAAATCTCTTGGGAATACAATTAGTAGCAAAGAAATAATAGATTAAAATTTGGTGCGTGATGGGGCGGTTTTCCATCAACGTTACTGTTTATGTACTCATATCTCTTGAACTACGTGTCGGAATGTGATACAATTTAGAAGCTACATTCAACCATATATGTGTGTACTGTCTGTAAAATTTCCTGTCGCTACAATTTGTAGTATTCAAATTATAAATTGTAACGTCATAGCGAGAGCCGTAGTTTAACTCCATAAACAGCGGAAAAGTAGTAAGTGAGAAACTTTTTTCCTTTCATCATTTTACTATGGTTGCCAGCGAGAAAAAGTTTAGTAACGGTTTGAAATTATGTTTTAAAATTTGCTGCAAGTCGGTAAGTACTGTCATACTCATACAGTGTATTTCGAAAGTCTCGCCGCATTATATGGCATTTTTTGCGATTTCTATTGGTTATGACGTAATAGCTTTTGAACCATGTGCCGTATGTGATAACCATGCAGCAACTGTTACCTCACGGTAAGGATTGTGTTTACCAAATTTGGTTGAAATCGGTCCAATGGTTTAGGAGAAACTGAGAAGCATTGTCGCAAAATGCAGCAGTTTTTCGCGCATCTCATTGTTTATGTCGTCATATCTCAAGAACTATATATCTTATGTGATTCTTACACTTACGGTAACCGTCCTTACGTGTACAAACGTTCACAAAGATAGGAACAAAACCGTAGATTTGTATGCAACACGTACAAACAAACGGACACTGCTTTATATATTAGACGTAGGGCGTGGTGAGACACGAAAGTGGCCCAAGTGGGAATTCCAGGTGGCCAAGTGTTTAGGAAATAAAAGGAATTTTGAATCGAATCTGTCACCATGTGCACCTTATCAACTTCCCCTGAGAGAGTCTGTTTAGAATGCGGTGTTGGGCTTGGCGGCACAGATAAAATTAGCTCAGTCAGTTAGAGCTTGGATATCCAGTCTTAAGGTCCTGTGTTCGATCCCACTGCCCCCACCATTAACAAAAAAATCAGTCTGCTTTAGGCAGCGGAGAGGTGCGGTTGACGTCTTTACGTCTGACAGCGGAGCTCTCGGCACGCGCGCGGATGTTTATATATATGTTTCTCGCGAGTGCCCACTTATTGACACGTAATGGATTACTCATATAGAAAGGCAACTATTAAGATCACTTTCGCGCCTGGATACGCACGACGCAAAGTATTTGAAATCGTACGTTTCACAGAAGAAGAGCTAAAATCTATCCAGAGTACGTGATTGGCATTCATTTCTCTATCACAAGCAGTGTGGTTTATATGAAATTGAGCAACGACACGGTATGTGACAAACTTGTACGTGACCGTGCGGATGTAATAAACATGCCGACGCCAATGTTGGAAGTTTCCATCGACCACGCAGGAATCCGCACTATAAGGATCATTGAACAGCATATGGACATTTTCTCAGCCAGGTTCACGAAAAATGGACCGCATTTACGAAATACCCTGTTCTGAATGGGGTGAGGCAAGTGCGGATTTACCTTACAAAGCACGTCCCGTGTTACCTAACTATCGGAGATTTCAGAGCCATGATTATATACGACAATCAGCCCAAGACCTGTTCGGGGAGCGGCAAGGAGGGCCATCTACGTTCACAATGCATCCAAAGGAGAATCACACAAGTTCCGGCGGGCGAAACTGCACCTCCACCCTCGACAGTGTTTTATGCCTCTTACCTACTCTGCCGCTATTCGAAAAGATCTTCCGTCGCACGATACTAACAAACGAGTAGTGGATGATTCCGCAGCAGAGGTGATACAAGTTGATGACAATTCTACCAAGATGACAGTCTAGGAACCCGCCACGGAACAACCACAACAGGCGACCGAAGTGGCTACTGCGGAAGTGTCAATGGACATCGATCGGGTGGTGCCACCCACGGCCGCTTTTGTATCTAACGCCCCAGACGAACAGGCCGCAACACACGATGCGGACACCGATGTACGTCAACGCAAGCAGATATCGCCAAAACAACGAAGGAAACGACTTCGCGCATCATCGGATGATAGCTTTATACCTATAGAGCGGGCAGATGATGAGGACGCCACGATGGAGAGTAGCCGGCCGCGGTGGCCGAGGGGACTGAGGCGCTCCAGTCACGGTCTGCACGGCCACTACGGTCGGGGGTTAAATCCCCCGTCGGGTATGGATATTTGTGCCGTCCTTAGTATTAGCTAGTTAATAAGTAGTTTGTAAGTTTATGGACTGATGACCCCGTAGTTAAGTCCCATAAGCTATGCAAACATTTGAAACATTTTGATGGAAAGTACTGGGGCGTCTGACGACGAGCAACATCACAACGCTTAACATGAGGAACCAGGACACACCAGCAAGACCATCTCTGACGTCCCACAGGAAGTCCCACAACTTGGCACGATAAAAGAAAATACGGTGCCATCGGCTGTGGCTGCAAAGTTCCAGACATAAGACCCCTCATGCACAAAGGAACCCGACGACATCGATGAAATCCAGTCTCCGCTAACCGCGAGCACTGCGGTTGCGGTGACACCGCCCACGGATTGCCATCATAACTAAAGTTTGCCACTTCACTGACGCCACCGAAGTAGACCGCACCAGCAACAACAATGCACGCTTAATCTGCACGTCCAACAACGAGTGGGACAGCAACAAGCCACCGCATAGCATCCATCAAAATCAATAATATAAGGTCGCAAATCAAGACTACCCTCCTAAAGGTTATGCAACGCGCAGCAGACATAGATATCGCTCTATTACAAGAAATATACGTCGACGAATTCCCGCCTTTCTATGGATACAACAGCTTAATGTCACCAGCTTTAGAAACTGGTAGTGGAGTAGCGATGCTCCTTAAGGAAGGTATTATAGCGGAGGATGACATATACTTACCATCGGCACGAGGAATGGCTGTAGCAGTACTTGGAGTGCGCCTTATCAACATCTACTCACCGTCCGGCAAGGACAAACGAAAAGAACGATCCCACTTCTTTGCCGAAGAAATAGCTCCTGTCTTTCTACGGTGACACGCTGAATGCATCGTTGGCGGCGATTTTAGTTTTGCGCTGTCGCTAAAGAACCAGTTCCCACACTACACTCCATGTCCAGAATTGAGAACTTTGACACAGGAACTTCGGATAGTAGATACTTGGGTATATGTACATGGAGATCGACCGGGTACACTTACGTAACAAGCCATTCCGGCAGCCGCATAGATCGCGCGTACGGTACGAACTGCCTCCAACATGACATCTATGACGCAGAACTATGACCAGCGGCCTTCACTGACCACTCGGTTCATATCTGCCTCCAAAGGCAACAAGTGTGGCGAGGCCATGGCATATGGACGATGAACGTGGCCCATCTTAAAGCAACAGAGTGTCATCAAGTTATCCAAGAAGTTTGGAATAATTGCGTAAGGCGACGACGGACTTACCCTACGACATTAAGATGGTGGTTAGAAGGTACGCAACCGGCGATACGGCATGGCGTTGGGGCGCGAACAATCACAGTGGAAATGGCAAACTTTAAACTTTTATTTCATGATACTAAGAGAATGCACATATGAGGCCCCTTCGCCGGACCGACAAATGATGTTTCAACGAGCAAAGGATAAAATCGTCACTCTTATGCGCTCTCATCTGGAAGGTGCAGCTGTCCTTGCGAGGACACTGGACCGTCTCGTGGGTGAATATTCATCGATGCACCATGTTATTCATGAACATAAGCGACGTTGCAGAGGCCTAATACATACCATTGACAGTGAAGATGGCTTCCATCTCACGTCACAAAATGACATAGTACATGCCTTCGCTAATTATTATACCCGATTATACACCGCAGAAGACTTAGAGCGGGAGGCCCTCCATGAAGTCACTAACACGCTATTCGGGACGCTAGATAAAGAGGCGGAGGCGATACTGCTGCAAGAAATCACTGAGGACGAAGTGGTCGATGCCATAGGCAAGGGCGCACTCAATAAGTCGCCAGGACCTGACGGAATACCTTTGGAATTTTATCAGGATTTCAAGCACTTTATTGTTCCCTACTGGACGGAAATTTGCCGCGAGCTCATGTCTCCTGAAGTGCTACTTGTAGAGGGCCTCAACATCCCAAAACCCTAAACGGAATATCGCCTCCTAACACTACTTAACTGTGATTTTAAGATCTTCACTCGACTGACGGCAGCACTAATTAAAAAGTACTGAATCACATGGTCTCGTCTCACCAGACATCCTTCGCAGTGACAACAACATCCAGACGGTTCTCAGTGAATACTGCGATCGCATTGGCAAAAGCTTGTCATATACGTGGAACTCTGATTTCTATAGACTTCGTTCGTGCCTTCGACAGGGTCAGCCACACCTACATTAAGGAACTGATGACGCAAATGAATTTCCTGCAGCCCTTCATAACCATGGTGGTGCGAATATTACATGGGGCGGTCTGCAGAGTGCACAAACAATATACGTAACAAAGTGTTATTGAAAGTGAATGTAAAAAGGTGTTAAAAGTGCTATGAAATGAAACCAGTGTTTACGTATATCCAAGTGAAGCAAAAACAGATATTGAGCAACTATTCGTTCGTTCGTTCGTTCGTTCTGCTGAGGCATAAATTAGTTACATGTTCGGTGTCCGTCCAGACGTTGGAAACGCGGTAGCGTCATCGCGTACTGAATTTATTGCTATTTTAAAAATTATTACTACCACAAGCGTACTAATTAAGCTGTACGCATTGCACATACGCATTAGTTCATTTTCAACTATCAGTGTGTGCACAGTCTGCGTTGAAATCTTTTGAATGCCGGCCGCGGTGGCCGAACCGTCTGCGGCGCGTCAGTCACGTTCTGCACGGCCACTACGATTGGGGGTTCGAATCCCCCCTCGGACATGGATATTTGTGACGTCCTTAGTGTTAGCTAGTTCATAAGTAGTTTGTAAGTTTAGGGACTGATGACCCCGTAGTTAAGTCCCATAAGCTCTATAAACATTTGAAATCTTTTGAAAAGCTTGTCAGATAGGGCCATAGCTTTTTGTTCATCACACTAATCGTTTTATTAATTAATTCAAAATTTAATCACACCACATGCATGGATTACGAGTTTAAAGTAGCTTATCACGAAATTAAGATCAGGTTACTTACGCTACTCAAACATTAATACGACAGGAACACATTTATTAACACGTAACCAAAAATAATTTTCACTTTCCACTCACACCTTCTCGCTCACATTCAAAAACCTAACAAAACTCCTCTTTCCTTAAAAAGTATCTGGGAATCGTCTTCACGAATGACGTACATCTACATTTACATTTACATCTATATCTACATACATACTGCGCAATTCACCGTAAGGTGCGTGGCGGAGGGTACACTGTACCACTACTAGGCATTTCCTTTCCTATTTCACTCCCAAACTGAACGAGGAAAAAAAGAATGCCTATATGCCTCCGCACGAGCCCTAATTTCTCTTATCTTGTCTTTGTGATCTTTACGCGAAATGTAAGTAGGCGGCAGCAAGATCGTACTACACTCAGCTTCAAACTCCGGCCCTCTAAATTTACTTAACTGAAATTCACGAAAAGAACGTCGTCTTTCTTCCAGCGATCCCCAATTGAGTTGCCGGAGCATTTCCGTGACACTCGCGCATTGGTCGAACCTACCGGTAACAACTTTAGCTGCTCGCCTCTATGTCTTCCTTTAAACTGAACTGCTATGGGTCCCAAACACTTGAGCAATACTCAAGACGTGGTCGTACAAGTGTTTTATACGCGGTGTCCTTTACAGGTGAAGTACACCTTCCTAAAATATTCCCAATAAACCGAAGTCGGCTGTCCGCCTTACTCACAACTGTCCTTACATGCTCGTTCCATTTCATATCACTCTGCAATGTTACTCCTAGATATTTGAACGACGCGACAGCATCAAGAAGCTCACTACTAATGCTGTATTCGAACATTATGGGATTGTTTTTTCTACTGATGCGCATCACCTTACATTTTTCTACATTGAGAGCTAGGTGCCATTCTTCGCACCAACTAGAAATTTTGTCCAAGTCATCCTGTATGCTATTACAGTCACTTAAAGACGACACGCTCTCATACACCACAGCATCATCAGCAAACAGCCGCAAATTACAACTTACTCTTTCCATCAGATCATTTATATAGATAGACGTACGACGCACGGCGGCGCTCAACTTCAAGAGGTTGCTCACAGCCATAAGAAATGGTGTCATACCGAACAGACTGCGGACATTAAACATGATTCAACGTGTCACTTATATAAATACATACTTGGCGTCACGCATTCTGGACTATGTACAGATTCTTATGATGCCAAAAATGACGCATACTGCCAGCAATTGGATACTTCGTCAGCACGGTAGCCCTCTTCAGGAACCGATATGAGGCTCTGATACTACCAACTCGTCGAGGTTGTCTCGGGGTTGTTCACGTTTACGATCGCACGGTGGCGCCCTATATTAGCGCGACATTGAAAACATGGAGAAGACAGCACCAGAGATTGTCAGGAATCTTGATAGACGAACTGGCACCAGCTTCCCGACAAGCGCCGGTGATGGTGCAGAACATTTCTCCACCGTTTAAACATATCAAAGAGTTTTTCCTTGAATATAGCTACGTTCTGACAGAACTACCAAACAACAGAACACCGACAGCACGCGACATCTACCGGATACTTACCGGAGCAGGCGCCCCGCCAACCCTGTGGAAGCACGGCACCCCAAGATCCACTGGCCGGTGGTATGGCGGACAGTTCATCTTGCCACACTTTACACGGAAACAAGTACAACATAGTACATGGTGGTTAACGGTAAACAATAACAGGATCCCGCCTGCACGCCATCAATATGGTGAACTCTCCGTTAAGCCAAGTATGTCAGGATGTAGACGACGACGCTCACCGTCTCATGTGCGGGCCCTCTGAGGAAGTATGGCGGATAGTGACGAAGATGATTGGCTTTCTACTGCGCGTCGGACAACAAAATATCGACTCCAAGAGAGTCCTTTTTCCAGACAGAACGTATTATCCAGGAGCCAAAACGAAAGCGGTTACATGGCTTCGAGCCCCGGTGGTGTATTATTTGCTTCGCGTCGGCACGAAGCATGTGCCGGACTTCTGGTAACATTTACAAGAACAACAAATGGCACTGGTACGGAACCCGAAGTGTCAACAATATTTTTCTAATTTTTTGGGGAGTGCGTTTCGATATCCTCGACGCAGCTGGAACGTCCCGGGTATGAGAAGCTGATTGATAACGACAAAGAGGAATGGGATGAACATCAAGAAACGGTTAGCTCTTACCGTAAAACGAGAAGACGTACCCGGCGGCAGAAGCGCTGGAGTTGACCACCCAGAAACTCACTCGCCACACAGAAATTTCTTTACTTTAATGTATTTATTATTTTGGTGTGGTGTCTGTTCTTTCGGACATGTCCGAATGAACAGACACCACACCTGCTTCGCAGCCATATTTCATTTGCAAATGAATGATAAAGGAGAGGAAGAAAGAAGGATGAGGAAGGAAAGGATTGACAGAGGCTGCTTTAGGGCATATAAATGATACAATGGTGACAAATGAAAATGTGAGACGGACCGGGAATCGAAACCGCAATACAACTATAGAATCTGACGAAGTCCATATGTAAAGTATCCTCCGTCATGCCCCATCCAAAATTTTATGTGACACTGACCTTCCTCTTGTTTTGAAGGTCAAATGTTCAAAATGTCAGTATCATTATTCGCATGTCGCATGATGTCACAGGTTTTCAACCATATAATTCAAAATGTTCAAATGTTTGTAGAGTCTATGGGACTTAACTACGGGGTCATCAGTCCCTAAAGTTACAAACTACTTATGAACTAGCTAATAGTACGGACGGCACAAATATCCATGCCCGAGGGGGGATTCGAACCCCCGACCGTAGTGGCCGTGCAGACCGTGACTGGAGCACCTCAGTCCCCTCGAACACCGCGGCCGGCACCATATAATTGTTTATGACGTCATATCTCCTGAACTATATGTCGTAAGCAGTTCTCACCAGTACGTCAATTGTTACTTCATGGAAGGAATTTGTGTACCAAATTTGGTTGAAAACGGTACAGTGGTTTAGAAGCAGACGTCGCATGATGCAGCACGTTTCCGTACATTTCATTGCTTATTACGTTATATCTCCTTAACTATTTGTCTTACAGTCATTTAATGGTGTCTACGACCATCGCAAAAGTGCAAGCAATATGTTGACAAATTTTCATCACATTTTGTTGAATGATACGGCCACGCAAAAAATACGAACACAAAAACATTCATTTTTATATATTAGATTACTGTTTAGTGTAAACCGTATTGCTCAATCCCGCAAAGATTATTTTATATTAAGGTTAATTACGAAAAGTAAGCTACAGTATGTGCGTTTGTGTCATTAGCTAGATAGCCCTTGGGATATGTTTCGGCG
Source organism: Locusta migratoria (assembly GCA_026315105.1). Taxonomy (NCBI): domain Eukaryota; kingdom Metazoa; phylum Arthropoda; class Insecta; order Orthoptera; family Acrididae; genus Locusta; species Locusta migratoria. The sequence continues at coordinate 197,344,304 of CM048751.1, forward strand.
CTACAATATGACTACAGGTAAATTTCATAACGGGAACTTAACAGCGCTGTACATTTCCGAAGGGAATAAGCTGTTGGAAGTGCAATTTATCGTCCAGAGTACAAAAGAAAAACGCGTCGATGTTAGGGTGTAGCGTGATCGATCGCGCAGTCGACGCCTTGACCCAACACCCCGCGTTCCTGCCGCGTCACGCTCGCTTCGTTAATTGCGGAAGCGTCAACTTCATCTTATTCTTCTCTGCCTCTATGAGAAATTACAGATTTTATTTTATCCTAACGATACAATCGACTCAAATTAATGTCGTCCGTAATTTAGACTGCTATTCACATCTGAACCGTTCATCTCCGTAAAAATAAAAAAGTTTTGCGTGCGTCGTACGACGAACTAGAAAAATTGTTTGCACAAAATTTCGACAATATTCCGTTTATGATACTTACTCCCAATGCTCCAGAATTTTATTTCAGTTACTCCTCGTTTAAAACATAGTTTATTACCTTACTAGTAATTCGTCCAAATGCTGTAACATTAATTTTACACCAATTGCATATGCATAATAGGCCGTCCTTCTGTGACGAAATAAAATTGAAAATACTAATACTATATAACAGATATGATATTTAAGATGTAAATCCATCCATATATTTCTGAATAATAAAGATAAAACTGATGTGTAAATACTCCCACACCCAAAATAGTTAACTCATACCTGAATTCTGAAGCCCCGTCTGCTTGGTAAAACAAATTACTCGGTCCACTTTCCTGATTCGTTGGCCCAAGCTGTAACCATCTGGCCCTAGACGACTCAGGAACGTGGCGCATTATGTGGCGGTTTTAACGTAACTACGATGACGGAAAGGGGGGTGGGGGGCAGAGCGAAAAAATAATATGAACATCATGCAGTATGCTACATCTTGTTGCAATCTAGCACCACTATGTACTGTTATTTGTCAAAGGTGTGAGCCACAACATCCCTTTAAGTAAATTAGACATCTGTGTGTCACTGGAAGTGGTGCAAAACGGTTCAAGTCATACCTTGTTAATAGGAAACAAAGGGTGTCAGTGCAAGGGATTAATGAATTAGGCTAACATCATCAGATTGGAAAGAAATTACATGTGGTGTTCCTCAAGGATCAATCTTAGAGCCATTGATTTTTCTTATCTACATTAATAACCTCTTATCACTTACACTGCAAGAAGCAGAGTTTTTTAAAGATTAGACAATTGATCTGTAACTGAATTGTAAGTGTAATAACTCTTCCGCCTCAAAATGATTCGCTGTTGTTCAAACAATTATAATTTCAGACTAAAATAATGAATGTATAATTCGAATTTAATGAGGAGTCAAGAGTTGCATTAATGGAACTTATGTAAGAATAAATGTGATCGTAATTTTTATCTCAACCATTTCGGAAAACATAAATGAATCGTAAAACATAAACATTGTGTCCACTTCATCATTTCTACCTGATCACGTAAATTTTAACAATGGAAAATCCGAGAGAAATATCAATAATGGAGGGTAGGTAACAACTCACTGTAAAGAGGCTCGCTAAGCTATTGACAGACACGAAAGTAGATAATCACATTCACACAACTTAAATTTCCATCCATGGCCTTCGTCAGAAAAAGAAACACCTACATACAAGCAATCACTCAGACAACTACACATACAACCATCGTGTCTGGCCACAAGCATTGGACATGATAGTTGTGTATGTATAGTTGTCTGAGTGATGTATGTAGGTGTGTCTTTCGAAGCCCACCTTAGATTTCATTCTTTGGAACATTATTATTAAAAGCTTTTAAAAACACATATACTCGCCAACCTCATTTATGGAATCTCAACATATAAATAAAACAAGAATATCAACATCCTATAATGAGGTGTGGTCACTAAGTTAAAAACAATCCTGAATAAATGAGCCCGCAGACTCACAAGTTGATTCCAGATGGCGCTCTAGATACGACATTTGAGCATCACTTCCTTGATGTCAAGGACAATAATCTTGTACATATGAAACGACATTAAAATTCATGACATGTTCAGTTTAGAACCACAATAGGTTTTATTGGATTATTGATCATGTCAATTGTTTTATATCCATCATGTTTCATCTACTTTCAATCAACTAACGATTGTTACTATATTCCATACCCAGACCTTAGGCTACAATGCAGATTCCTCATAACGAACTGTTTTTACAATGACAATCTGTATGTGTCTGGTTATTGGTATCTGATGTCTAAACAAAGACTTTGGACTACAAAGCAGTTGCCTGTATATATAAGTCTGTAGCGACTATATTATCTTTCCACATCATGTTTTTGTGTTTTTAAATAGCTGATGCACATGCTAAGGAAAATTGTAATATTTTTAAAATTATCACATATAAATGTATACATCTATTGCCTAATTTGTATGTCGTACAAGATTATTGTTCGTGACATCAAGGAAGTGATGCTCCAATGTCATATCTAGAGCGCCATCTTGAATCAACTTGTGAGTTTGGATGGGTCAGTTATTTAGGATTGTATTTAACTTAGTGAGCACACTTTATAACAGAATGTTGATGTTCATGTTCTATGTATATGTTGACAAGCCAACAATTAAGTTGCGAATTATATGTGTTTTTAAAAGATGTTTAATAATCTTTTGACCACGGTTTCGACAGAAATACATGTATACCTATAGACAATGTGACATCATAAATCAAAATTCATAATCATTATGCCAGAAATATGCGTCATAACAAGCCTATTGTCTAAAATATTGTGAAATACAAATCAGAATAAAGCTGTTCCTTGTATTTCACAATGTTTTAGACAATAGGCTTGGTATGACGCATATTTCAGGCATAACGATTATGAATTTTGATTTATGATGTCACATTGTCTATAGGTATACATGTATTTCTGAAGAAGACGGGTTTGTATCTGTTGAAACAGTGGTCAAAAGATTATTAAACAACTATTATTGCAACTGGTTGACTGCTTATTAATTTGCTATCCTATAACCGATGCTGAGACGCAGTCATGTTTAAAATATTGTTTTTAAAAGTTTTTAATAATAATGTTCTAAAGAATTAAATCTAAGGTGGGTTTCGAAAGTGGACATTTAAAAATATGTATTTCTCTGGCTTGTTGTATTATTGAATTTTGAGTATGATTTTGTGTGTACTTGCAGATCCGAATATGGCAGTTAAATTGCCCAAACCGATAATCTTAGTAAAAAATAAAAAAGCTATCTTAGCTGTTGTCTCCAATAAATTGATGTTAAAATGTTCAAATGTTTGTTACGCTGATGGGAGTTAACTGCTATACATAACTGCAACTGGCGACTCTGCTCTCGTAATACAATAGTGCCAGTGGCAGATAATTTTCAATACAAATTTCCAATTTTAACTGTAATGCAGGTTCTTTCAGCCATTGGATTAAATAATAAATTTACGTGTTCAGTAATGGAGGATAGGTAACAATTCAACGTAAAGAGGCTCGCTGAGCTGCTGACAGACACGAAAACAGATAATCACATTCACACAACTTAAATTTTCAGCCATGGCCTTTGTCAGAAAAAGAAACACATACATTCATGCAATCACTCAGACAACTATACACAGATACCCAACATGTCAGATGCTTGTGTCACTGGAGTGGCCAGACATGATGGTTGTGTGTGTAGTTGTCTGGGTGATTGCGTTAATGTATTTTTTTTTTTTTTTTTTTTTTTTTTTTTTGTGATTTTCTACTTTTGTGTGAGTTGTTACCTACCCTCCATTATTGATATACCTATCGGATTTTCCATTGTTAAAATTTACGTGATCAGGCAGAAATGATGAAGTGACACAGTGTTTATGTTTTATGATTCATTTATGTTTTCCGAAATGGTTTGACACAAAAATTAAGATAACATTTATTCTTACATAAGTTTCATTCAGGTTTTCATATAAAGTTTAAAATGCAACTCTTGACACCTCATGAAATTCGAATTATACATTTATTCTTTTAGTCTGAAATTATAATTGTTTGCAGAACAGCGAATCATTTTGAGACGGAACAGTTATTCCTCTTACAATTCAGTTACAGATCAGTTGTCTGCTCATTACAAAACTCGTAGTTGGCCCTGTGAAGGTTTAAGCAATGGCTAAGAAAAATTTACAAGCACCGTAAACATTAAAATAGTAACTTTCTTACTTCGTCCTGCAGAATCATCTTTGTCATTATGTTAATTTGTCACAAACTCCCTTAATTCAAATATTTAAAAAATATCCTCCGCATAACTGATGTCACAAATTAATAAATCTTGTGCCGTAACATTTCAAACACACTTCTCGCGACCACATTGTTAACTTGACTGCCTCGCATAGTTGAGCCACGCCAGCGATAGTCGACAAAACCAAATAATCTCTCAGACAAACATGCTAGTTCTATTCAATCCAGGGTTTACATATTATGCTCCTAAGAGATATTTATCAAGAAAAACTACTTGCCCTCCAGCCACCATCGGTGATCGTGTTCGGCAACACGTAAGACAGATTGTAATGGTGACAGAAGAGCTTTAATGCAACAAATCATGGCTCACTTCAACACAGGACGCGCTAGATACACCTCACAGTGGGCAACATGTAGAACATTGCTTCCATCCGGAATGGTATCTATATTCTGAAGTATTGTCATCGGCAGAACGAACTAAAATTGTTCGACGTCCTTTTTGTCGGTTCTACGGAGGGAAAACAACAACATTACGGCAACCGAGATAGTGTTGATAACAGAACGTTGCTGCAGAGGGGGTTAGTGTTAACTTGTGTTTACCAAACGAAACACATCAGCAGCAGAGTTCAGATAGGATAGCGCCCTACACGGATGTTGCTGTTAACATGCCGTCATCGGCCACAACCGCTTGCATTTATCACCAACCATACCGCTAACTGGAACAAAGGACGAATCGCGACTTCAGCTGCACCATGTCGATGTGCGACAATGTGTATGGCTCAGACCAAATGATTCGATGGATCCCACCTGCCAAAAAGACGAAGTCCAAGGCGCATGTATGTTATGGTTTGCGGTGCATTTTGCGGCTATGGAATTGGCCCTTACTTGCTCTGGAAAAGACTGAGCGTGGTTCTCGGTTTGTCGAACTCTTCGGGAACTATCTGCACCCCATATTTGAGTTCCAAACCCTGACGGTTGTGCTGAGTTTCAAGTAGATAAAGGGCCGTCTCATGCTGCCACGCATAGCAACAGCAGCAACAGCATCATGTTATTTAGTGAACTATATGGGGGAACATCATCAAAAAAAATTTTTTATGCGGGTGTTTCTTTACTCTTGGCACACTTAAAATCCAGCCTCCTACTATTATAACGCATTACCAGAGGTTGACATGTGACTCATGAACTCTTATTAATATAAACCAGCCTTGAACAGCTGAAACCGGAAATAAGGATTTAAAAAATATCTTCGACAACCTGTGCTTTTTTGCAGTATTTTAGGAAAAAATATTTAGAAAGCATACAAAAGTAGTTTATAGTCCATATAGCTACCTGTAGTACTGACATGTCAGCTGTATAAACTTCTTGAAAGATTAATGATACATAAAATAACGGAGAAGCTAGAGACAAAACAAACTGGCCAAAACAGTGTGAAATCAATTGTGAAATATACATTGGTCAAACTAGTTAGAGAATCCGTAGAGGTATCTATGTTTTGAAGTTCTGCCATCGGCAGAACGAACTAACCGGGTTCGACGTCTTTTTATTTTTATTTTATTTTATTTTATTTATTTATTTTTTTTTTGTCGGTTGTACGGAGGGAAAAGAACAACTTTACGGCAAGCGAGATAGTGTTGATAACAGAAAGTTGCTGTGGAGGGGGTTACTATTGACTTGTGTTTATAATTACACAAGCAGTAGGGTGAGCCGGTAGTGCAATGCAACAACAACTAAACCGACACGACCGCTTTCATTACTTCGCCTTTTTGTGCAAATAATTTTTTTTTATAAGTAAGGCTAGTAACTGTCTGTTGGTTTTGGCAAGTGGTAAAATATGATATTCAAATGGTATCTGTACCTGCCTGAGTACAGTATTTCCTTTACATGTTTTCACACTAAATATTAGCAGCTACTTCTCTGAACTGCAATGTCAAAACATAAATTTGGCTTGTGCTCTAGATTACGCCAACTGCGAACTCCGTATTCCAACTGACGAAGCATACATGAAAGTAAAAAAGGGGAAGTATTTCTGAAGGGGTTTGACATTAAATGTACAGTTTCTGAGATGTACGAAATATTTATTTAAAAAAAATTAATACGACGTTCATGTGCACACACTGCGCAACAAAACACTAAAATTGGACAAACACTAATCAGTTAGGGAGAGTACATCAATTCAAAGAACATCAATTCAAAGAAAACAACAAATGATCTAATCTTATTAAACAATAAACTCTCTCGTAAGTTCTGTATGTCATGTTATTTGGACAAGATAGGACGGCACCCACAGTCAACCTTTCCTGCCGTGCACTAAATGTCATACAACCTAATCTAAAAGCTGATCAGAGATGTGCCTGTCTGAGCCTGGTATTGGATTTGTTTTAACACAGTACAACGTACTGGGGAATCTGATTTACTATCTGTTCCTTAAAATATCAATAATGGTCACTAGAAATGAGGTGACGAACAAATGATGTTAGCAGTTCAAACAAACAGACTCGGATATTCTCTTGACGTTGTCCTATCAAAGAGCATCGCGTCAATAACAGGTTAAATGCTGAATCATTATAACACATCAAATGATAATATGGAAATTTACTCAAAATATACCCTAAAAACCCGCCATTTATTAATGAAATTCTGAATTAACAGAAACCACTAAATGGTTCAGTTGTATCTACACTCGCTCTCACTATCTAAGTGGAAATTCAACACATTTTAGAAAATTAAACAGCTGCAAATTAAATGATATCATCTAGAAATTTACGTAACATTGAATGAATAAAACCAATGAAGCACAAATTTAAACAAAACCCCAGTAATTACTCTATAAGTGGCTTCAATTTCATTACTTTAGTGTTCTTATCCACAAAATTGTATCACATCAAATTCCATATATTTAATCAAAATGTTTCCTACCATTTCACACGGACCTCGTCCTTAGAGCTACTGCAAATCTTTCGTAGTTATGGCATGCTGCCGTTGGATGACCTACCTTGCACTCGTAACGCTCATTTCCGTTACAAAGAAATCCACTGCAATCCACCTGAAATCGACGTATTTCGCTGACAGAGAAAATCTACCGTCGTTAATTTTAATTATTCGACCGGTAACTCTTATTAAATTAGCGGACTGACACATCAGGCTACTTTGCAAATACATGTTATAAAATGCGATTAAATACAAAGAAAATCACATAAAATTGAAAATCAAAAACAAAGTTTTGACCTGAGATGTTCTCAATGATGTTCTGAAATACATTATTTCGACAAAGGCTTGTTATTTCGGTTGGAAAGAACCCCACCATGGCCATGCTGGTTTGAAACGTAACGGTCCAAGGTCGGAGTACAAAAAAAATTACCTCCAATTTACAGAAATTAACCGTAATTTTACCATAAATAATATTTAAGATTGTTTCTGAACAAATTACATCAAAATAAAACCGGAAAATGAATGAACTTGGACCACACGTGTACTTGCAAGTTTAATAGCACTAAGAACAAGTTCAGCGTGAATGCTAGGTAGAGGACGACAACATCAATGAAATTGCTTTAAATAAATTAGGTAACCAGAGAAATACATGATCGTTCCCGAACAGTTTAATCCATAACGAGTAACCGTTAGACTTGGCGCCCACCAGCAGTGCCTCAGTTGACTAAGTTCCAATTTACTATTGTTGTTGTTGTGGTGGTGGCCTTCAATCCGCAGACTGATTTGATGCGGCTCTCCACGCTACCCTGTCCTGTGCAAGTCTCTTCATCTGAGAATATGTTCGGCAACCTACATCCTTTTGAATCTGCTTACTATATTCGTCCCTCGGTCTCCCTCTACGATTTTTACCCCACACACTTCCTTCTAAAGCTAAGTTCACGATTCCTTGATGTCTCAGAATGTGTCCAACCAATCTATCCCTTCTCTTAGTCAGGATATGCCAGAAACTCCTTTTCTTCCCAATTCGGTTAAGCACCTCCTCATTAGTTACGCGATCTACCCATCTAATTTTCATCATTCGTCTGTAGCACGACGTTTCAAAAGCTTCTATCATCTTTTTGTCTGAACTCCTCATCGCCCATGTTACACTCCCATACAATGCTACACTGCAGACAATTGCTTTCAGAAAGGATTTCCTAACTTTTAAATTAATATTGGATGTCAATAAATTTCGTTTCTTCAGATACGCTTTCCTTCCCATACCCATTCTGCATTTTATATCTTCTTTACTGCGGCCATCAGAAGTATCTTGCTACCCAAATAACAATACTAATCTACTACTCTTATTTCTCATTGCATAATCTAATTCCTTCATCGTCACCTGACTTTCTAACGCTACATTCCATTCTCTTTGTTTTACTCTTGTTGATGATCATTTTATACCCTCTTTTCAAGACACTGTCCATTCCATTCAATTGCTCTTAAAAATTCTTTGCGGTCTCTGATAGGATTGCTATGTCATCGGCTAACCGCAAAGTTTTTATTTCTTCTCCCTGAACTTTAATTCCCTCTCCAAATTTCTCCTTGCATTCCTTCATTGCTTGCTGAATGTACAGACTGAATAACAATGTTAAAAGGCTACAACCCTGTCTCACTCCCTTCTCAACCTCTGCGTCCCTTTCATGCCCTTCAATTCTAATAACCGCGATTTGATTTTTGTATATGTTGAATATAATTCTTCGCTCTCTAGATTTTACCCCTGCCACCTTCAAAATTTGAATGAGTGTATTCCAGTCGACATTGTCAAAAGCTTTCTCCAAATCTACAAATGCTAAAAACGTAGGTTTGCCTTTCCTTGGCCTATCTTCTAAGTCGTAATGTGAGTATTGCCTCCCGTGTTCCAACATTTCTCCTAAATCCAAACTGATCTTCCCCAAGGGCGGATTCCACCAGTTTTTCCCTTCGTATGTAAATTATTCGTGTCAGTATTTTGCAACCATGACTTATTAAGCTGATAGTTCTGTAATTTTCAGATTTGTCTGCACTTGCTTTCTTTAGAAATGGAATTACTATATTCTTCTTGAAGTCAGAGGGTATGTCCCCTGTCACATATATCTTACATGCTAGGTGGAACAATTTCTTCATGACTGTCTCTCCTAACGAATCAGCATTTCAGACGGAATGTCATCTATTCCAAGGGCCTTGTTTCTACTCAAATCTTTTAGTGCTCTGTCAAACTCTTGTCGCAGTATAGTATCTCCTCTCTCATCCTTCTCTACGTCATCTTCCATTTCTAGAATACTGCTTTCATGTTTATATCCTTTGTACAGGCCATCTATATATTTCTTCCACATTTCAGCATTCCCCTCTTTGCTTAGCACTGATTTTCCATCTAAGTTATACAGTGTTCTATGGTTCTGCATTTGTCCTGTAGCCACTCCTGCTTAGCCAGACTGCATTTCCTGTCCATTATTCAGACTTTTGTAGTCCCATCTGCCTGCTTCACGTGATGCATTTTTATACTTTCTCCACTCATCAATTAAGTCCAGTATAGCCTGTGTTACCCAGGGATTACTATTAGGGCTTGTCCTTCTGCCTATATGATCCTCTGCTGCCTTCACTACCCTATCTCTCAGAGCTACCCATTCTTCTTCTACTGTATTACTTTCCCCCGTTTCAGCCAATCATTTCCTAATGCTCCCTCTGAAACCCTCCACTATCTCTGGTTCCTTCAATTTGTCCATGTTCCATCTCCTAACTTTTCTACCTTTCTGCAGTCTCTTAAGTTTTATCTGCAGTTCGTAACCAATAAGTTGTGGTCAAAGTCTATATCTACCCCTGGATATGTCTTACAATATAAAACCTGGTTCCTAAATCTATTCCTTATCATTATAAAGTCAATCTCGTACCGTCAGGGGTCTCCTGGTCTCTTCCATGTTTAAACCTGCACAGAATTTTACCAAGCGACCTCCTCTTTCATTCCTTTTCCCCAGTCCATATTCACATACTACATTTACTTCTCTTCCATTTCCTACGACCGAGTTCCAGTCCCCCATTACAATCAAGTTTTCATCTCCGTTAATGTTCTGAATAATTTTTGTATGTCCTCATTATCGGCAGAGCTAGTTGGTGTATAAACTTGTACTACTGTACTCGGTGTTGGTTTTGTGTCTATATTTACTATGATAATGCGTTCACTATGCTGTTTATAGTAACTTACCCGCAGTCCTATTTTCTTATTCATTATCAGACCTACTCCTGCGTTACCACCAACTGATTTTGTATTTATAACCCTGTACTCACCTGACCAGAAATCCTGTTAATCCTGCCACCGAACTTCACTAATCCCAACCATATCTAACTTTTACCTATTCATTTTTCTTTTCAGATTTTCTAATTTACCTACGCGATTAAGGGTTAGAACATTCCACGCTCCGATCCGTAGAATGCCTGTCTTGTTTTTCTTGATGGCGGCATCCTCCTGAGTAGTCCCCGCCCGTAGATCCGAATGGGGGACTGCATGTCCTCGGCAAAAGTAACAGCTGTTGTTTCCCCTTGATTTCAGCCGATAAATGCGTACCATCGCGTTTTCGACTTTGATAAAGGTCGGATTGTAGGCCATCGCTACAATGACTGTTAGCAGAATATGGAATCGGTGGGTTCAGGAGGACAATACGGAACGCTGTGTTGGATCCCAACGCCCTCGTATCCGTAGCAGTCGAGATGACAGGAATCTTATCCGCAGGGCTGTAACGGATCGTGCAGCCACATCTCGATCCCTGAGTCAACAGATGGTGACGTTTGCAAGACAACAACCATCTGCACGAACAGTTCGACGACGTTTGAAACAGCATAGACTTTTATTTCTTTTATTTTTTTATTTTGCTGTCTTTTACTGTGACCTGTTATCTACATTCTAAAACAGGTCTTATTTTGCACAGGTAATTGATTTTTTACACTGAATAATTTCTTCTTATAACTAGTTGAATTTAACAATATACAGCTAAACTAACTTCTGAAATTCGCATCAAGTCGTCAACCCTCAACCATAGTTAGTATTATCTATAACAGTTAAACAGGTTTATAGAGCTGTTTTTCCGGTGACAAAAAGCGACAATATTATATTTGTTGTTACTACTGTGTTTACACTAATTATTGTTTATTAAATGATGATCACTGTCCGCGTCCGTGTCCGTGTTGGTGTCCGTGTTGTTGTCCCTGTCGTGTTCTCGATTTCGGCTCCTTTCATGGTACACTCTATGCACTGTTAATACGTTGCTTTCAGTGGCCATTTTGAGCAGCAGCTTAATTGTATGGCAGCAGGTGACAGTGGAACCAGAAAACTGCAATGTGTTTCAGAACAGTATAATCTTTCGACCTGGTTGCCAGAAAGAGAGTGACGTGGAGTAGCAAGTGCTGCAACCACTGATGATGCCTTGAGAGAAAGTCGAAACGAGTATGGGTGACTTAAAAATATAAAAATAAAACCCTTCATTCGCAGTAGCAAAAGGCGTTTACTTTAAGAACATTACAGTGAAATCTATGCACTGTATTTGCTCGCTTCATATGTTGTTGCCTTCTGAATGGTCTATTTCATTTGTATTCGTCATACGTCTCGCGCGAGATTTTATCTCTTAGTATACTGAGTGTTGTCCATTGGTCCTCTTATCTTATGGTCTCCTATATTTATTGTTCTGCGTATGTAGTGCTGGTGATATATCTCTGAGGTGATTGTAGGTCCCGCAGAATAAGACAACGTGTTCGGAAGATACCCTCTCCCCATATGTGCACTATGGTGTTTCTCTAAGACTGACGCGGTGTAAGTGCGTAGGATAAGGGCCGTGTCCTGTCAAAAAGTGAACCATGACGCGGCTGGGATCGACATGTTTCATTTTTAGTCTCTCCGCTATGTCGGGGGAAGAATTAATGGATCCTCCGCACTTATCCCTTGTCTCCTATTCCTGCTGCAAGGAGTCAATTCTCCAGCGTCTAAGCTGTTTTTTTTTTTTTTTTTTTTTTTTTTTTTTCAGAGCCGAACCAGTTACTAAATTCAGCAGCTTTATTTTGCCCTCCTTTAACCAGTAAATCGCAGCCCGATATTTGATGGTTATATCGATCGGGAAGTGCCTCCCCTGGGGTGGTCCGGAAAGCCCCCGATAGCCTAATTAGTACGCTCCTCTGTCCGCGCCTTACCGCCGTAACGTTGGTGGCTAATATCAGACGGTGCGCCCAGCTACTTGTTGCAAAGCATAGTACTGATTCGAGAAGTGCACAGTGGTAGGTTCGTGTAACTGACAGAGGAAGTTTAGCCTTGCCAGTATGTGTAGAATTTTTTCTGCCTTGTCTGTTTGTATCCTGATGTGTTCCTTGTAATTTAATTTCTCGTCATAGTATACTACTAAGTAGCGTGTGACTTTACTTCTTTTGATGTTTGTTTCCCCGATTTTGATTGATAGACCTCTTTTTAGAGCTCCTTTTAGAAGAGTGTATGTTGTTTCATTTTTTGCTATTTGGAGTTTGTATATGGTGCACCATTGCGTGATTGTGTTGAGTATGCCACATGCTTTCTCCTCTAGCTGGGATCTACTGTTTGCTGAGACAACAACCAGCAGATCGTCTGCATAAGCAACAGCTCCATCTGTCCTATTGTCTTCGTCGATTAAGTTTAGAAAGAGTTCAATAGTGATGTCCCAGAAGATGGGCACACAGATGGATCCTTGTGGGCATCCCTTGGCGATTTGTCTGACAACCTTGCCACTGCCCACTCCAGCATGGACTATCAGCTCGGCTACCATGGCTGAGGTTACCCTTTGAGGCTTCATCACAGACAGAAGCGCCTGCGATGGAGTACAAAACGACTAACCCGGGTGCACGAATGGCAAAACTTCATTTTTCGGATGAATCCAGGTTCTGTTTATAGCATCATGATGGTCGCATCCGTGTTTGGCGACATCTTGGTGAACGCACACTGGAAGCGTATATTCGTCATCGCCATACTGGCGTATCATCCGGCGTGATGGCATTGGGTGCCATTGGTTCCACGTCTCAGTCACCTCTTGTTCGCATCAACGTCACTTTGAACAGTGGCCGTTACATTTCAGATATGTTACGACCCGTGGCTTTAGCCTTCATTCGATCCCTGCGTAACCCTACATTTCAGCAGGATAATGCATGACAGCATTTGTAGGACCTTTAGGGGCTTGTCCGGTTACGGAAAATGTTCGACTGATACCCTGGCCACCACATTCTCCATATCTCGCAAAAATTGAAAACGTCTGGTCGAAGGTGGCCAAGCCATTGGCTCGTCACAATACGCCAGTCACTATTCTTGATGAACTGTGATATCGTGTTGAAGCTGCTTGGGCATCTGTACCTGTACACGCCATCCAAGTTCTGTTTGACTCAATGCCAGGCGTATCCAGGCCGTTATTACGGCCAGAGGTGGTTGTTCTGATTTCTCAGGATCTATGCTCCCAAATTGCGTGAAAATAAAATCACAAGTTCTAGTATAATATATTTGTCCAATGAATACCCGTTTATCATCTGTATTTGTTCTTGGGGTAGCAATTTTAATGGCTAGTAGGGTAATTAGCAGTCCGTCATCTTACGAGATAAGACAAAGATCCTTTATTCGCACGGAAATAGAGAAAAACAAGACCGTAATAGAAACGTGTTCCATTTTTTAGAGGATATATCGCACATTACGCACTAACACTGACACAGAATGATATTGTCAGGTGGAAAACTTCAGGTGTTTCGGAATTCGAAGGCTTGTCGTTAACAGAGCACAACACTTTATACTTAGAACAGATATATTGCTAATACATGAGGACGATCAGAACAGACTGCCTCCTGATTGGTGTACTCCGTTATTTATACATACAAAAAATCTGGAACTTACGTAAGAAATACATAGAACGTTTTAGAAATAGTAAATAAAAAGAAATAAACCTTTTTGCTACTACTGGGGTTTGAACCGCGGACCGCCAACACAACAATTTGCGACGCTAACCACTACACCACGCGTTCCGGCTAAATGCTCGCGTCATTTCTCCCCTTCCTGCAGAAACAGCGACCCGCTGTTCCGTTTCCTTGTGAGCCAGCTGCCGTGTCGGTTTGGTTGGGGTAGGGGGGACTAGACTGCTAAGGTTATCAGTCCCCCCCCCCTGGGGAGGGGAAGAGGTGAGGATAAGAAAGGAGGGGAGGGGGAAAGCAAATGCAATCCGGGAAGTAAATACGGAAGGAAGACTGCATTTAGCTTGGGGCCCCGTGTTCGCCACGCACGTACTCACGAAAGAACCGTGAGCCCCCTGAGTGTGGGGGTAGGGGGAAGGAGGACGATGCTGCCGTGTCCTGCTTCTTAGTCTTGTCATTGATTCTCTGTCCAAGGTCTTCCGAACACTCTGTATGGGTCTTAAAGAACTGAGGTACTAACAGCCGTAAGTATAATGAACTATTTATTCAATTGAAACCAGTTTCAGCATTTCACTATGCCATCTCCAGGTCCCTGTGTATTAAACAAACCTAATCAAGTGACAAAGGCAGAAACATATGTTGATTAAGTTTAATACACAGTGACAAAGGCAGAAATATATTTTGATTAGGTTTTTTTAATACACGGGAACCTGAAGATGGCATAGTGAAATGCCGAAACTGGTTGCAATTAAATAAATATTTCATTATACTTACGGCTGTTGGTACCTCAGATCCTTAAGGCACTTGACCAGCCGCTATCCCGCTTCCACCACCGACGATGGTTTCAATAAGACTCCCTATGGGTGTCCGATGTACAGCTGGCTTACCGCTGTTTCGCTATCCGTGGGTCTGTTGATGACACGGACCTTCGGAAGGAGGTAGCGGTATTCGTATTCCGGTTTTTGTCCGTGTAGGCGACGGCTCTTACGTTGCCTAATCGGAGCCACGATTATGCAGACGTGTTCCAGGATAGCCGGCGCCTCCGCCATAATGTGTCATGTGGAAAGCTTCAGGTGGTCCGGAATTCGAAGGCTGGTCGTTAAAAGAGCACACCACTGTACACTTAGAACAGGTTTATTGCTAACACGAGTGTACATTCAGAACAGACTGACTTCTGATTGGAACTTACAACTACATCAAACATCATAAATATGTAGAAATAGTAAATGGAAAGATATAATTTTTTTTGCCCCTGGCGGGATTTGCGCGGGTAACACAGCACCACTACACCACTCGTTCCGTCGGAAGACTCGCGCCATTATTACATAAACTACGTCTTGTTTCTAGAAATGTATCCACTCAGAAAATAATCATTACTGTTGTATGTAAAATATGATTAGACAGAAGACACATTTGTTTACCTTGTTTCCTGCATAAATTGTCTTTACGAAGAACCTTGGCAAGTGCAAACACAGATATTGTACTGCAAAAGTAAACACTAGTGACACGTACCACTTATCTCACGCGCTGCCGTGTCCTGCATGTTTGCTTCTGTGTTACAATGACCTTGACTGCTGTGCTTAGGGAAAGGAACTGGCCTGGTAGGCGGAGGAGATAATTATACCTCTTCCTAACGTCGTGTGATTACATTGCGGAAGACACTTTATCAATGTTGCAGCCAGCGTTTCGACAACTGAATTAGGGTATTTGCTGGAACAAAACTGCCCGTCAGATAACGACATACACTAAGGAATGGGTATCCAGGCACGTTTATCTGATAATTTATCAGATATTTGCAAATTCGGTTTTTCACAGTGTGATTTTAGTCAGCCAGAATCAATAGATATGCATCACCACTTTCCTACGAAGCTTAGTGCCAATGCAAATCTTTTATTTCTGTCCTCACACAGAAAAAAATTATTTTGAAAGTTGAATGAAGCGACTTCATTCGTCCGAGAGATCATGAAATTGCTCTAGTGTGTTATTTAGTTTACCAGTATATATCAAGTTGGACGGCAGAACACGACTGAGGAGCGCAGCTGCTTAGCTGTAGCAGTCCGTTCTTAGGCAGAGTGCTCGAGTAATAGTCCAAGCATTAGGGAGAAGTGGGTGCCAAAGTTATTACCTGGAAACAAAAAAATATCAGAGTAAAGGAACATAAATTTCAAATAAATTTTCTATTTAATGAAACTCGAGCCGAGATGGCAAAATTCAGCTAAAAAATCGCAAAGTCACAAACAAATATTTTTCTTCGAAAAATAAAAAACGATAAATCCGATGAGAAAATGTTAAATTTAGATAGTTGTGCACCTTTACATTTGTGACGATCCATAATTACGTTTCCGACCATTTTTATTTTCAAATATTTAATACTATAAACAAATAAGATACACTTACCGTTTTTGTAAGATTCATGTCAGGTATATGAAATCTTATGTAAAGATTTGAATTTCGGGGCAGAGTCCGGCAAAGCTGTTAATGTTTATCTGTGACACTTAACTCGAGAAAATATGATAGTTGGCAATCATATGTCAACGGATCGTCAACTTAGAATTCCATTACGTATTTGACTGTTTTTATTAAACAGTGTTTTTATTATTATTATTGATAAGAAAACATCGTAAGAATATTAATATTAAAGTTACATGACATATTAGTTGTTCTAAAACTTTAACAACTTTTAGATAAAGAGGTCACATGATCGACTTGTAACGTTATAAATACGTATGCCAGTACGGCAGACTGGGATCAATCAGTTACCGTACATTTGTCAGTCTCTCTCTTTTCGTCCGTCTGTGTTCTGCCTGAAGCTATGGGAGTAAAATATGTGTTCTGCCGCAAAATGTGGAAGTAAAGTCTGTATTTTTGCTTAAGTAAATTCTGTTTTCGATAATCAATTAGTGATTTTATTCAGACTTGAATAACCCAGGAATTTATCTTTTATTAATAGAGATGTGTTGTGAGCGATTGCAGTTGAAATTACGTGAAGTGGCCACGAATAACACAGGTACACTTCAGATTATCCATCGATTTTGTTTTCTATGTTAAAAATTTTAAAACTAGATTCATTATAACACTTCAATATTCACGTTTCCAAACTTATTATTTGCCGCAAGTATGGCACAAAATAAGTCATGAAAGTACATATCGGAAAAATTAAAAATATTCACTATTTTTCAAGATATATAGATTTTTTTGAGTCCTTATCTAAAATTGACTAGAGCTGCTCAGGGGATCGACCTATAGTAACGGTTTTGGGTCTGTTATCTTCGTGAAGAGTTGTTATATCATGCTATTAAATAATTTTTGAGTTTTTGTTAATTATGAGCATCAAAGAATGACTTTGAAGAATTGGCTCTTTTTGGACCTGTTTTCTTCTACTGACTATTTGTATTTTTATGGTCTGAAAGGAACTGTTAAAGAAATATATTGCCGACATTGTGTCAAAGATTTTAAAACAAATAATGTTGCTTTACGACCTTCTGGAGCCGAGATAAATATTTTTCTTCGAAAAATTGTAGTGGGCGTAATTAACATTTTATAGTGATGTGCTTTGTAGGCTTTAACATTGAATACTTATACTAGTGAGAAAAAATATTTGGATATATTGAACTGTTTTCTAATATTACTAACCGACTGGTATAGTGAAGCATGTAAGCGCGTAGCGCCTTGACCTAGAGCGGGCGAGCGGCCATTGGGAAAGGGGAACAGAGAAGGGGGCGATAGATGAACACATTTTCTCTCTGAGAACATTAATTTTTTTTTTTTTTTTTTTTTTTTTTTTTTTTTTTTTTTTTTTTTTTTTTTTTTTTTTTTTGGAAATTTAACATTAAGCCGTCACACAATGCTTGGACTATTATTCGTGTTTACTGTTCCTCATAGGTAAAGCGAATATCATGGCCAACTAATTTGACAACACTCTCACGTCAGCTGACACAACTTAATTAAAAAAAAAAAAAGTTTATTTTCATGGGAAATAAAGGGACGTTTATCGTTTGTACTTTGGCACTTGACACGAGTAAAAAAGTGGACAAATAACAAAAACTAACTCCACAGTTAGTAGGGCCCGATAAAATCCACAACTGAAGTAACCGTTACCGTAGGTGTGTTATTAGACAAACATCTTTCATTTGTATGGTATTTGAATTACATTTTGATGAAGTGATAACTTAATGAGTTAGGGTTGTTGTAATACATGGCATCACTTTTCAAAACATTGTCATTTTTGTATATTTATATAAAATCTCCGAATAAACGTAATGGCAACCTCATCTATATTCACGGAACGGAAATTATTAAAAGTCTGGATTAAAGTTACTAATAAAAATCTGTGTTATCTTTCCTGTAATTATACAAATTGAACAAAACATTGTTTCAAAGGTTCTTAAATCAAACTTATGTAGAAAAAAATGGTGTATTCATTTAAAGTGATGCAAATAAAATTTGTGATTGCTTGTAACACGCAAAAGGGTTTATTACAAAGTATTTCGCTCCCATCTGGAAAGTAACTATGTTCCAGAAAATGAACTATAGTTAAAGGATATATAAAGAATTGGAATGAAAGCAGTATGGTGCATTTGATTGAGAAACCAAAGGAGATGAATGTCAGTACGAGTGATATTCTGGTGAGTTTTAATGTAGTGTCCCTGTTTACTGTGGTTCATTTAAACGAAACTATTTCATACCTAGCAGATATGTGCTGAAATTGTGGCCTTATTCAGACAGTACCTTAGCAAAACTTATTTCCCGTACAACAAGGAGTTTTATGAACAAATTGACGTAGTCGCTATGGGTAGCCCTCTCACTCCAGCTGTTGTCAATTTATTTATGGAGATTTTCGAACATCTGGCGCTACAGACGGCCATAAAGAAACAAACTACGTGGTACCGATATGTTGACGACATCTTTATGAAGAGGAGCTGGATGTCTTCTTACAGCATCTCAATGGCATTCATGAAAAGATACAGTTCACGATGGAGAAAGAGAGAAATGGCCTGGATGTATCGGTAATTAAACGGGAAGACGGGAATCTGGGCCATAAGGTATACAGAAAGGACAGACACACACTGATCGATACCTTCACAAGGAATCGAAACATCATCCGATGCGAAAAAGAGGTATCATTAAAATCTTGGTAGAGAGAGCTAATAAAATCTGTGAGGCAGTTTACTTGGAGGATGAATTAAATCACCTACGGTCGGGCTTCGAGAAAAATGGATTTGGTGGCAAGGAAACTGATAGAGCCCTCCATCGAAGAAGAGAAGAATCCAGAAGTTCCGAGCAACAACGGCAACCATCTCATCCAATGAGAGTGACCTTTGGCGATAAACGACGTCCTTTGGTGTTCCCCAAAAGTCCAGAGGAGTTAAGTCTGGGGAACGTGGTAGATACTCCACAGCACCTCTACGGCCTATCATCTTCCTGGTAGATTTTCGTTGAGGTAAGCCCTAACACGATTTTGGTAGTAGGTTGGGCACCATCTTGTTGAAAGTAAAATCTTCCGACTCCATACAAGCCTAGGATGGCAGGTAAAATGAATGTCTGAAGTTTCTGAAGGTACATCTAACCGGTAACTGTGCCGTCAAAGAAGAATGGTCGAATCAAGCCACGGTAAGACAACCCACGCCACACATTTACACCTGGCAAATTCACGGCTTTGTCTACATGGACGTTCAGATTTCGGCGGTCCAGTAGATGCAATTGTCGCGATTTACTGTACCACTGAGTTTGAACCTTACCTCATCAGACCACACAATCATCTCTGCAAACTCTTTATCGTGGCGCACCGTGTTAGTAAACTACTCGCAGTAGTCCATTCTACTATCTGGGTCGTCCTTGTTCATTGCGTGTTAGCAATCGTGGTATGTAGCACATCCACTTTGCTGTCTTCAAAATTCGCCGAAACTTGAGCGACTCACTCCAGTTTCACGGGCACACTGTCTCACAGACTTCTGTGGTGGGCGGGAGTTAGCTGGACTTGTTACTGTTACAGGTCGTCCAGATCGTTGTTTGTGTACATCTTTAACACAGCCTTCGGCTTCAAATTTGTCTCGAATGCGATCTATCGTTAAGCGTGTCGGTGGCTCTGCTTGATACTAATTTCGCCATTGCCGTTGAACCTCATTGATGTTTTCGTACTTAAAATACCTCTTCAAAACTGACTTCCTTTCATCGAATGTAAGCCTTCGCCAGCCATATTTACTCGAGTAACTAGGTGCAACTAAGAACAAAAAACACTGACTATCCGGCGACTGTCATCTGACAAAACAAAACAACGCAATTCAATGCTTGTGTGGCGATTGCCGGAGCTACACAAACTATTACACTACCAAAGATGAGACAACTCCGTCAATTACTTTGCAGGTTATGGACCTTTAAACAGTGGATACATTTTTGGACCCCTCTGTATTTCTCATGTTCAAGTATTCTTAGACATAGGCGCAGAGCTAACGTGCTAATTCTGCACTGAATCTTCAAAACTGTGAGACTTTTGTTTGATTGGGCTTGGGGTAAAAAGGGGTGGCCGGTACTCGAGTCTTCCCAATGAACCAGAGTTTAGCTGACGATGAAAAATTCTTTTATTCTTAGGTCGTCTTGGATCCGCCCCTCTCAGAGCTATAAATGTCACTGAGGAAGTATAAGTATAATGGCAATGCATATTATTCACTACTGCAGAGCATTGTTGATATTATACTAGTTTTATGCAATGGTGTTTGAATTATGTACATACAACTAGTAACTACAGATAAATGTCATGCATAATACACAAACCTTCAACAGACAATGAGATAACATTCTGCCATTTTTTCGAAGTACAAGTTCATGAAAACAATTTTCCAGAAGGAAAAAAAAAAAAAAAAAAAAAAAAAAAAAAAAAAAAAAAAAAAAAAAAAAACACCTACAAAATTCTGATTGTTGACTCCAAACTTCTAAAAATGGTAGGTACCAATGTATGATCACATAATCATATCGCACAGTACAGTTCTAAACAAAATGATGCATAGCGTCCTATGTGAAGGGGTTGATTATTAAATTTAATACTTCTGAAGAGGTGTTAGTCTTAATGCATCGTAGTTAGTTATTATATTTAGCAATTTTCAAACGCTATTTCTTGCAGTAATAGTGGAACTTTCGCTTACTGTTTATGTTAACATTATTTGCAAAATGTTAAAATGTTTGTAAATCTATGGGATTTAACTGCTGTGGTTATCAGTCCCTATGCTTACATACTACTTATGGTAACTGAAATCAACCTCAGGACAACACACACACACACACACACACACACACACACACATCTCCGAGTGAGGACTCGAACCTTGTGGCTTATGGCTTGTAGAAAATAGACTGATGCTAAATCACAATAAGACTCAGTTGAAACAGTTTATAACACACTATTAAACAATACCTGACACTTTGATTACATCACATGGGCATATGATAAGTGAGATACGTCAGTTCACACTTCACGGCTTTGAAACAAATAGCAAGATATCGTGAAAACCCATGTTCTGCATCTGCATAATTACACTGCAAATCACATGTAACTGCATGGCAGAGGTTTATTTCAGGGTTGCGCCGAAAAACTAAATGCTGCGTTATTTACCATTAGAACATTATCTGAAAGATTGCCATTAGAAAATTATCTGAAAGAATTGTTCAACACGAAAAGTAGTCTACTTTGATTTTTCATTCGCGTATGACGTATGGTGTTTTTTGTTTGCACACCTCCTCTGGTTCGAAAAGGGCATTGTGGAGAAACGGGCAGGTCGAACAATATGTTGGGTAATCTCGTGAACCTCTTGTCGATCCCTGATTAGTAGCCTCTTAATACAAATCCTCCTTAACGTCGTTTGTTGTTAATAATATCTGCTTATCCCACCAGTTACGCCATCACTCAATTGATACCAGACAGAAATCGAATCTGCATTTGTGTCACTCCTCTTTGATGTTGGTGCAGAAAAGCGAGATTTATTCTGATGCAACGTTTTCACTAAGCTGCCACAAGAATTCAAAAAGCGTAGTAGTAATCCATGAACTTTCAAGACTAAGCTCCTCATGGCTCACTCTTTCTTTTCTGTGAAAATATTCTTGGAAAATTACAATGTGTTGTTGTATTGTGGTCTTCAATCCAGAGACTGGTTTGATGCAGGTATCCACCCTAATCTATCCTGAGCAAACCTCTTCATCTCCTCAAAAGAACCGCAACCTACATACATTTCAAACTGCTTCATCAGCTGCTTCAAACTGATTCATCTCTTGGTCTCCCTGTGCGATTTTTAGACCATACACTTCCATCAAACGCTAAATTCACAATTCATTGATGTCTAAGAATGTGTCCTATCAATTGACCCCTTCTTTTAGTCAAGGTATGCAAGGATTTACGATTCTCCTCAATTCTGTTCAGTACCTCCTTATTAGTTACGCGTTCCTCCCACCTAATCTCCAGCATTCTTCTGTAGCACCACATTTCAAAAGCCTCTATCCTCCTCCAGTCCGCACTGTTTGTCGTCCATGTTTCACTACCAGACAAAGTAACACTCCACACAATTACCTTCAGAAGGGACTTGCTTACGCTTAAATTAATATTCATTGTTAATAAATTTATCTTTATCAAAACAGCTTTGCTTTCCATTGCCATTCTGCATTTTGTATCCTCTGTCTATTCCATTCAATTGCTTCTCCAGGTCCTTTGCTACCTTTGACAGAATTACAATATCATCAGCCAAACGCAACATTTTTATTTCTTCACGCGGCACTTTAATTCCTTCTCTCAATTTCTCCTTGCTTTCTTCTATACTTTGCTCAATTTACAAAGTGAACAAAATTGCAGAACGGCCACAACCCTGTCTTACTCCCTTCCCAACTTCTGCATCCCTTTCATGCCCTTCAACTTTGATAACTGCTGTCTGGTTTTTGTACAAGTTGTAAATAACCTTCCGTTCCCTATACTTTAGTCCTGCGGATTTCAGAATTCTAAAGATTGTATTCTAATCATCATTGGCAAAAGCTTATATTAAAATAATTAAAGTAATTTCTGTGTTATGTTGTTTTTTCTTTTTACTTGTGCTTTGCACTGGCCTAAGCATAAGGCTACTGTACGTTTCTTTTTCTCTATTACTGCATTTTAGTCGTAATTTGACTTGTTCCATGACCATTGAGACTTGCTCATTAATTTGGTGCCCCGAAATAAAAATAAATAAATAAATAAATACTAATGGACCAATATCACCCAAACTTGGTCCACATATTTCCTACCATCAGCAACGAAGCAATGTCGGATAAGAAGCACCTACGACACGAGAATCATAGAAAAATGCAATATCATGCAACGTGGCAATAACGAGGCTTCATCTATTACATGAGAATGAGAGCACTTAGCTACTGACAAAAAAACTATACACGTAATTTCAAACCTTCAATAAATTTTTTGTCGCTGACCACTCCAACAAATTGATGAAAGAAAGAAGTTTATGGCTTAGGAATTTTCCGCTGGTCATGCAGTAAAACTACGACAATCGGCACGACCTCTGCACAGCTAATTGGATTCGCGGTTTACACACATACCACTGAATGTACGTTTTAAATTACCGGGTGATCAAAAGGTCAGTATAAATTTCAAAACTTAATAAATCACGGAATTATATAGATAGAGAGGTAAAAATTGATAAACATGCTTGGAATGTCATGGGGTTTTATTATAACCAATAAATAAAAGTTATAAAAAATAACTATTGCTAGACGCATGAAAGATCTTTTGCGAGCGTCGTTTGGTGATGATTGTGTGCTCAGTCGCCACTTTCGTCATGCTTGGCCTCCCTGTTTCCGAGACCTCAGTCCGTGCGATTATTGGCGTTGGGGTTACCTGAAGTCGCAAGCGTATCGTGATGGACCGACATCTCTAGGGATGCTGAAAGACAACATCCAACGCCAACGCCTCACCATAACTCGGGACATGCTTTACAATGCTGTTCACTATCTTATTCCTCGACTACAGCTATTGTTGAGGAATGATAGTGAACATACGGAGCATTTCCTGTAAAGAACATCATCTTTGCTTTGTCTTAATTATTGCTTTTCTGATCAGATGAAACGCCATCAATCGGACATTTTTTAAATTTTTTTAAATTCTTTGTTCTAATAAAACCCCATGTCATTCCAAGCATGTGTGTCAATTTATACCTCTCCAGCTATATAATTTATTAAGTTTTCAAATTTATACTGACATTTTGATCACCCGGTATATCACAACACGACTCATTGTTCAGGAGTAATAGCGTCAAAAACGATGAAATGCATGAATATCTGCCCCGTCACGCATGGGGTTGAAATTTACCGTCTTCACTAGCAACACCATTGCCATCACATTTCGCTAATTGTTTCCAAATATTCTATTCAAATGTTCAAATGCTTGTACAGCTTATGCGACTTAACTACGAGGTCATCAGTACCTAAACTTACAAACTACTTATGAACTAGCTAACACTAAAGACGGCACAAATATCCATGCCCGAGGGGGGATTTGAACCCCCGACCGTAGTGGTCGTGCAGACCGTGACTGACGCGCTGCAGTCCACTCGGCCAAATATTCTATTCTACGGACCTGGAAATTTATATTATTTAGGAGACTGCAGGAGGAATGATATAATACGAGGAGTGTTCAAATGAAAAGGCATGAAACGACACTTTGGGTATAACTGAAGTATTTATTCAAAAGTAATCCCACTTTTTAACGAATCGAAGCAGTCCCTGTTCCCAGAATTCCTGTGGCTGTGACAAGAGCCAGTCCTCTATTGTGTCCTTCGGTTCGTCATACGAGTTGAAGCGCTTTCCTTGGAGATGACTTTTAGTAGACCAAACAGATGAAAGTCCGAGCTGTAGGGCGGATGCTCAAGCTGCTGCCACTTGAACTTGGCCAGTACATTTTCTGTGACCCTGGAGACGTGTCGACATGCGTTACCACAGAGCAGAATCACTCCTTCCGTGAGCAGCCAAGGCGTTTGTTCTAGGTGGAATTGCCTATGCTACGGAGTGTCTCACGGTTCACGACACTGTTAATGGTTTTTCCGTGCTCGAGGAGTGCGATGGGTATCCGACCTCGAAGGTCGTAAAAGATGGTGAGCATCACCTTGGCTTCTGCCGGCAGAACTTTGAAGTTTTTAGGGGGACGTCACGACGTCGTTCCTAGATGTCGCACTACGTTATCCCAATGTAGAGAGCCTATATTTGGAGAGAGTGGCCAACCATATTTTTTACCAGGCTTCGCGCCTGACGTACACTTACATAGTGACCCAGACAGAAATGCAGCCACTTGACGAGTGAAAGTAGGCATCAGTCCCACCCATGACACCAAAGCACATCTTCTAACGTACGTGATTAAAGAAATGCGATTCTTATATGTTCAAACAGACTTCATGAATGTGTAAGCAAATAAATCTCGTGAAACAGTTTCTCTGACTGTAGAATGTTATTACCATATTTTACGATGTTCTGGTAATTTCGACAGTTGGCAGTTAATTGATAAGAAAGAAAGAGGTATTTCATGTTATGTATCTCAAACAAAACAATGCCGCGCGGGAGTAGTCAAGCGGTCTGGAGCGCCACGTTGCGGATTACGCGATCTCCCGCGTAGGAGGTTCGAATCCTCCCTCGAGCATGGATGTTGGTGTCGTCTTTAGTATAAGTTAGTTCATAAGTAGTTTGTAATTTTATGGACTGATGACCCCGCAGTTAAGTCCCATAGGCTTTACAAACATTTGAATATTTTGAAGAAAATAATGCTATATCAGAATTTTCTGTCTACATATCCATAGCTGAAATAAGTACATCATCATCTCTTTCCGCCCCGATATAATCCATTTTAAGTGTGTTGTCAATTTTATAACATTTTCCTACACTGGGAAAACCAAAAACGTCATTCTGCAGATTCTTTTAGGGACACTGTGTCACAGAAAATCGGAAAAATACTAATACTGTGTCTAGTAAAACAGCAGAAACAAACTCAAAATAGGTAACTGAATATTATACGAGTCAATAGTTCCGCCCCCTTCCCTTTCTCATGTCACATCCCGTAAGCAATTATAGGATTGTGAATAGCCAAGGGGGAGGTACCGTAGTCATGTTAAAACATACCTTGTATCACTACATGTCAAAAACCATAACCATTAACTAACAAATAGCTAGAAAATGCTGTTAAAATTAGCACTTATCACTTCGTAGCCAGTAGTTCTACTACCTAATTTGATCAGTTCCTCTCTTGCTCTGGGCGGGGGAGAAGGGGTGAATAGAAAATATTTACTTCACACAGGCAGGAATAATTCGTCGGTTTCCATAAGTCGCCTTTACGGTTCCCACTCTCTCAGTTAAGTTTTATCTCCCACTGTTGCCGCATTTCCTCATTCCTTGCCAACACAAGCAGCATATAACAATCTTCGGTTTTTACAGCCAACAGATGAACAACGAGGCATTTCTCTTAACTGCCCTTGCTGATTATCTAATACACATTATTAATTACACTCAGTAAATCACTTCAAACAAACGTATAATCGTAAAAATTTCCGCAAAGTCAACGACCGACAAACAGCACGTTAATTTACGTAAATAGAACTGATAAAAGACGTGCAAAAGTGCAGCAGTGCCTACCGTAATACAACTTGTACGTAACTGTTCAGTGAAATCGCTGTCAGCAGCTTTTAAGACGGACAGCAGTACAGAAACTGACACTGTAACTATTCACTCATGTAAAGCCCGCCCGCGTACTGGGCTCTCAGCAAATCAGTAGCGGACTCACACATGGACACTCTCTTTCTCTATGTATAGGCTCTCTATCCCAAAGTGGCGTATTCGATTGTCAGCCGTTTCGGTTGTTAAGAAGTTTCGTACGTCTACATTTGAACACCTCTCGAAAATGAGCTGCATGAAGAATCTGAAAGAAATAGAGAGTAGGGTAGAAGTTGTTGGACAGACAGGCAAGAAACAATTGTACTAACACTGCAAATGATTAAAGTGTAAATATAAGGAATACGAAGTAAAGAGGAAATACGTATCTGCCAAAAAGATTAATTCAGTTGCGGCAGTACTAGGGAAAAAATAAGAAATATTATATTGTAAAGGCTTTACGATTCGGAACGTACGCTGTTTTACACTTTGTGCAGGACTCGAGATCATCCCTGTCAAGGACAATGATATCTGAAGATAAAGGGGAGTATCTCACCCACGTCCCTCAATTTCTTTCAGGGAAAGAAAAAATTATAGTGAAATAAAAGGTCACCTATGTTGCAAGACTCCAAACTGGGACTTCTCTATAGCTACTTACAAATCGCTATTTGTTTTACAATATTTTAAAATTCTCCCTCCAGACTAACAGTTGGGCACTCCTGATCCCCGTGGAACAAAAAGTAAAGCTTAGTCTTTTGACACTACTGATTGGAAGATCTCCATGGTGCAAGTTTCCTCCACACACAATGACTCTGTCCGCCCCATTGTGACAAAAGTTGTATCTTAGGTATAGTTAATGAGCGTATTGGAAACGTGAGTAGACTCATGAATGAGAGAGGGCAAAATCCAGTGCCATCACATACCCCGGATCTCTCAACCAGTACCAACGGGACAGCCGAATACAGGGTTTTTCAAAAGGGACTTTACAACTTTGAACATACATATTAATTTATTAAAAAGAGGTACAGAGCTGGTTTTAGTGTTGTTTCAAAGGAAAACACATCACGTTTTTACCTTAAACTAAAAGTGTTCGATGTGGCTTCTGTTGGTTATCCTGCAGACATCCCATCGGTAACTAATTTCTTCTCAAATTCGCATCAGCATTGCAGGTGTAACTCGCTCAGCGGCGGCGTAGATTCTTGCTCTACGTTCCGGTAGAGTGGCCAGCAAAGGAGGTACGACTACCATATCTTTAATGAAGTCCCAGAAGAAAAAGTCTAGCGGTGTAAGGTCTGGGGAACCGGCAGGCCATGCAATTGGCGCCGCATGGCCAATCCATTTACCTGGAAAACGGTCATTGAGAAAATCCCGGCCGTCAATCAGATGGTGTGGTGGTGCGCTTTCTTGCATGAAGTAAACACTTCGTTCTCCGTCGTCATCGATCTGTGGTATCAAAAATTGTTGCAACATATCCAGGTATACTACCTGTTAATGGTTCGTTCTTTGAAAAAAATGGGGGGGGGGCGTACATTTCCTTTTTGCTCAAAGTACGAAAAACGTTCACCTTAGGGTTATCACGAACATGTTGAAATGTTTCATGTGGATTTTCACTGCCCCAAATCCTACAGTTATGTGAGTTAACCTTGCCACTTACGTGAAAAGTTGACTTGTCAGAAAAGATTATGTTGTCCAAGAAATGTTCATAATCATCTACTCGCTCTAAGATTTCCGCACAGAAGTTCTTCCGGACAACCTCATCCGTGTATTTAATTCCTCGTAAAAGCGACAATCTGTACGGTTTCAAATGGAAACGTTTTCTCAACACATGCCAAACTGTTGTATGTGGGATTTGCAATTCACGAGATGCACGCCGGGTCGATTTCGTAGGGCTGTTAACAAAACTCTGTCTCACTTGCTCAACGACTTCGTCGGATATGCTTGGACGACCTGGTACTTTATTATGTCTCACTGAGGACCCCGTTTCTACAAAACATTTATGCCACTCATAAACTGTAGGCCTACTAGAAGGATCTTTAGCATAGTTACGCTGAAGTGTTGTCGCCGAATTTGATTCTTCAAACCAAAACACACAGCTAGCACGCTCGGGTCTGGTGAAGGCAGCCTCCTTTAACGTAACTGCCGCTAGCGCTTGTTGCGGAGCGATTCTGCACTAGCGAACTACGCGAGTCACAAAGTGATGTGTTTTCCTGTGAAACATCACTAAAACCATCTTTCTACCTCATTTTAATAAATAAATATTAATTTTCGAAGTTGTAAAGTCTCTTTTGAAACACCCTGTATTATGTCCTGTATTAGTTGTAGATTTGACCACAAATTCGTCGCGTAATTTTTCCCGCCGTATAGCTCGTTTCATGAAATTTGATTGGCTCGCGGAAACATGTACAGTTACTGTAATGGAGCGACGTTACGTGTGCCTTTGCTAAAACCCTACTCCAATATAAATTACATTTGTATTAATGTTTGTTATAAGTGGTGTCTCCTATATCAATCTCACGAGAGGGACTACTTTTAATCTTTTCGAAGGTCTTGATCCATGCCCGTGGAGGACTGATGAGGTACGGCAACTCTGGAAACGTCCTTGCGGAACCTACAAGAGTCGAGTAGAGGCCAGGGTCTGGTATCGGTAGCATCTACAGGTATGGCGCACATAATTCTCCAGAACTTCCTGCTGTGGCAAGCAGCTGCCTACAACTACTTTTTCTCTTTCGTTAACGTAATAATCATCTCAATTAAAAGATAATGCTTGATATGAAGAACCGGTTTCACTTTACAAACAACCTCATAACACTTATTACTTTCCATTTTTTCTGGTAAACCTTAAATAGATTTTCGAAACATATGCTACGGAACCATTGTGCGTTGCCGGCATAAATCAGACGATAGAGCACTTCATTAAAATTTATTGACGCTAGCAATCCGTGTTGACAGTGTAAGAAAATCGTTGCAACTTTCTGTATCTCCTTGACTAGAGTGAACCAGAAATGTTAAGTCAGTGAATCTGTCTTGAGGTAGCGGATGTTTACACATTTTTTTCAAAATCAGATTTACTTTAGACATACCATACAGTGGTTATTCGAAGAAACGGATGTTTTTTTTTTGTTACGTAAAAACAATTAAATTGAATGTCTGAAATAGTTGACGTAAACTCAGTGAACATTCTGGGTGCTGAATTTTTAGGGTAAACAGGTAAATGTAACAATTGCGTAAATTACAAAGGCAAGGCGGTAAGAGATCGTAATGAGAAAGGAAGGGTGTTGTAGTGTATATATTTTTCTTATGTCGATATCTGCCTCAGACTACTGTAACTCGTCTGCGGTGTAGGTTTCTTCAATTGAGTTTTCGAATTTGTGCTTCTTTCTAAAAGATAATGTGTGTATTGTAACCGATGTTTGTTAAATGCTGACAACGAGCGAAAGCAAACAATGCTTGTAGCATTGTTTGACCAAGAGTTGCTATCGATGTAAGAGAGATATCAGCTTTAATACATCTACAAGAGCGATTTTCAACCATTTTGAAGCCGCCACTCCCTTTTCAAGTAAAAACGTCCGGGGATCCCAACGCCCGTAATAAAGCAATGTCAGTAATTCCAAAGCCAAAGTATTTAATTTTCTTTCTTAGCTGTAGCAATATCTTCACAACCACTCACAAGTGGCGAAAGTTGCAGTAGCCGAAACAAATCAAAATTGTAGAAAAGAGTGTACGACACTTACTTGACTTATGGTTTTTCTGTCATGAATAATAAATCTCAATGTGTAAATCGTAGTGACGTGTTGTCATGTGCGAGTACGAAAACTCAAAGCTGATGGATCTGTCCTTAATACTTCAATGATGCACATAAACTTTGGATTTCTTTGAAAGGATTCCGAAAAACCTTAACCAACAGCGAATTACTATGATCTAGTAATAAAACGGTAATGTTATTAGTTAAGTAAAAATAATGTCATGGAAAATTCGTTACCAACTG
This sequence comes from Locusta migratoria, assembly GCA_026315105.1. NCBI lineage: Eukaryota > Metazoa > Arthropoda > Insecta > Orthoptera > Acrididae > Locusta > Locusta migratoria. Next base: position 197,374,998 of record CM048751.1, read on the forward strand.
CAAACTACTATGATCAAAGAGTAAAAAGATATTGTTATGTATTCATTAAAAATATTAAGTTGGTGATTAATTGTTTTAACATAATATTTGAACATGTGACAGTCATACAAGAAGATTGCAAGCATTCGAAATAAAGGCTTTTGACACCGTACCTCACAAACGGCTTTTAATCAAATTGCGTGGTTATGGAATACCGCCCAAGATTTGTGACTGGATAGGGGATTTCCTGTCAGAGAGGACACAGCTTGTAGTAATCGATGGTAAGGCATCGACTAAAATAGAGTTGATATCAGGCGTTCCACAGAGTGGTGTCATTGGTCCTCTGCTGTTCCTTATCTGCATAAACGATTTGGGAGAAAATCCGAGCAACTCTCTTAGGTTGATGCAGATGACGCCGTCATTTATCGTCTAGTAAAGTCATCTAAAGATCAAAATCAACTGCAGAACGATCGAAATAAGGTATCAGTTTGGTGTAAAAACTAGCAATTGACTCTAAATAATAAGAAGTGTGAAGTCTTCCAGATGAGTACGAAAAGAAATCCCTTAAACTTTGTTTACAAGATAAATCAATCGAATTTGAAGGCTGTAAACTCCACTAAATACATAGGAATTACTATTACATCAGACATAAATTGGAAAGAACACGTAGATAATGTCTTAGGAAAGGTGAACCTGAGACTGGGTTTTATTGGCAGAACACTTAAAAGATGCAACAGATCTACTAAAGAGGCTTCATACACCACGTTTGTCCGTCCTTATTTTGAGTATTGCTGCCCAGTGTGGGATCCTTATCAGGTGGGTTTGACGGAAGCCATTGAAAGGTTCCAAAGAAGGACCGCTCATTATGTATTGTCCACGATACAGGGGAGACAGCGTCACGGAAATGATACAGGATCTGGGATGGGAATCATTACAACAACGGCGTTTATTGCTGCGGCGTGGTCTACTTACGAAACTCCAATCGCCAACATTCTTCTCCGAATCCGAGAATATATTGTTGACTCCCACCTATATAGGTAGAAACGATCATCAGAATAAAATACGAGAAATCAAAGCTCGAACGGAGAGATTCAGGTGTTCTTTCTTTCCGCGCGCTATACGAGAATGGAATGTTAGATGAATAGTACAAAGGTGGTTCGATGAACCTTCTGCCAGGCACTTAAATGTGATTTGCAGAATATCCCATGTAGAAGTAGATGTATATGTAGCAGTGTTGCGTAAACACTGTTAAGTCTCTTAATTAACAAGTCATGAGGTGTAAAACTGGCTTCATTGTATCGCGATTCGGTCGGCCCATCACCAGAAATCAAAAGTGCCGTATGTACATCTTATACCTGTGACAGTTTTAATGTCTCATTAAGGGCCACACGAAACGTGTCATAACAAATCCAATTTTGCAACTACGGGTGACTTGTCAATTAAGCGACTTTCACGAAACCCTGTAATTTCCGTGTGTCACTTCTGCCATAGTAGCCGAAGGTCACGGAACGTAACTTTGTCATCAAACGTGCTATTACTGCATCATCCTGCGACCGCGACCTCCCGAGCAAGACCGAGCGCCCCCCCCTCCCCCCCCCCCCAGCGGGTCGCGACCCACACCTTAAAATACACTATAAAACACCACAACGACGGTTTGTTTGATGTGGGAAATGGAGGAAAAATTGGAGTAAATGTTTGTAAAAGTAAGTAATAATAATCTCAATTACGGGACTTTTGTCAGTTGGTTTACTGGTATTTGAAAGTAAAGGTTTTGTTACAGATATAGAGACTGTTCTTATAGCAATAACTGTATATATGCCCCACCAGGAAATTGACAATTTCAGTACGGACACATTCATACGCTCGATCCCTTGCGGGAAACCAGTATACGCCGCGAGCAACAGCAACTAATGGGAAAATGTTACTACCCCAGTAGTGTGCTATAAGGTGAGAATTTGGGTTGGAAGGGAAGCGTGCCTTGATAGTTGAAATGGCTAAGGCTACATGTTTTTTCAGTTGTATCAATAAAAGAAAACGAAGCTGTAGCCGGCTGACGCATTTCAGAGTTAGAGAATAACTACAAAAAAAAAAAAAAAAAAAAAAAAAAAAAAAAAAAAAAAAAAAAACTGACAATGGACACTGCAAACATGTGGAAAACTGCACAAGCTACCCTAGCGAAGACAAACTTTAAATCGTTAGTGAGCAGAGATAATCGGAAAAATAATAATAGATCAGATGTCAAATCGTCATTATCCAGTCATTTCAGAGAAGGCAGAGTTTGTATCACACCGCAAAAGAGATTCTTAGGTTTTATGAAAATAATTTTATTATTAAATTTTTAGTGCACCTTCCAATGAGAAAACGTTTGCAAGGCAATTTAGGCACAAGATGCTGCTGTCTTCATCATTTCAGAAACGTGAGAGAAATTAAGAGTTTATTTTTATTTTCTTCTAAGAAGTGATGTTTCTTTCATAACTGATTTCTTTTTGGCCTGAGTGTGTGAGGTAAGACATTGTGACAGGTAAGAGAGAGAAAATCATGGGCAGGCCTCAGATTTGTTATATTTGTAAATGACCACCACTCGTACTAACCAACATAAATTGTCAAAAAATATTGCATCAACAGAAACATTTTTGAAGAAGAATATTTAATTCACCAAAATCTTGCAAAAACAAAACGAAAAAGTCGAGAAAAAAAAACGATATATATCGAGTCAGAGGTCCTTGGACACCTTCATAAGTTGGAAGAGTGAAGGAAAAATTGAAAAGTGATGATGCGAACAGCCGTTCAATATGGGTCCACTACCTTTGGATTGATGTCAATCATGGCCGCCATCTTGCAATTTGAATGGGAACGGGGGTGTTTGACACATCAAATAACACTCGCTTGAACTCAGAAATTTAGGGTGTAATTTGATTTCGTCTATCTTGTACAGTGTACAAGTTATAAATGTTCAAATTTGGGAAATTACCTTCATATGACTGCTACAACACATACTGTACGTCTTCTATGTGTTGTCCATACCATGCAATGTTTTCCAACTTTGAACATTAAACTTTACAAGAAAGACAAAAACAAATTACACCACTAAATTCCTGAGCTCAGCCGAGTGCTATTTGATGTGTTATACACCCACTTCCCATAAAAAAATAAAAATTAAAAAATTAAAAAAAAATTAAAAAATAATGAGTTGAATCCAAAATGGCGGATTTCAAGGTGGCGGCCATGAATGACATTCACTCCAAAAGTTGCGACCCCACATCTAACTTCACATCATCACTTTTCAATTTTCCTTCACTCTTATGATGGTTTCAAGGAATTTTGACCCGCCCTGTATATAAAAAAATTAATAAATAAATAAGTGTATACGACGAATAAGGCGACATTTGGAGAGCGGAAGGAGGGGCTGAGAGGGGATATAGAAAGTCCTATAATAATAATAATAAAGTTAAGGCGACCGTTGGCCCGAATCCCAGTTCAGTACTAATTTCCAACTAAGCCATTAATTTTATTTCAACGACCTAAAACGGTCGAAACGTTTCAGTATAATACGTAAGGATTTTGTGTCTCGAAATAACAAACAACGGTAAACGTGCAGGCTCTTTCAGATCTGAAATTTACTTACTGCAAGAAATAATGGGCCAACGTGAATTGAGCAAAAATGTAACTACCTTACTAAATTCTGACTTAATAACGTAATTTGGTTTCTTTAACTGATGGATAAATTCAATTGAATTAATGGAAAGACCTGAAAAGGGAGACTAATCAAGAAACGGAATATCCTGAATTGCGTTTCCTGAGATACAAAGTTCCATGCTTGGTGTATATGATAGATACCGTAACACCACAAAGGTAACACGGCGAATTTACTTCACTTCATCATACCTAAATAGTAATAATTACTTACCATAACTCCGTTATACGGCCTCTACAATACAATATACAATATGGAGATCTTAAAGGTTATTCACATTGAAACGAGGAAAATATTGACCTAAGGTTCATTACATAAATAGAACACATCACATTACGTCACACCAAAAATTTATTTCAAAAATATTTTCGTTAGTATCACAACTTGAATACCTCTGTACAATATATTACAATGCATCCAATAGTGTTTATAAAGCCACAAGCTATTAACTGACATTTTCTTGTAGCCATAACTCCTATTAGCATTTAATTGTGAGTCCAACACTTCCAATTGACGGAGTTCGGCGACCTCGCAGAATGTGAATTGATTAAACACTTGATGATGGGATTTAAGATGCCAGAAACTGATCGTCTGTATCGTGATAAGACAAGTGAGCAACTGAAGAGAATTATTCCTCTATTATGATCAATAAATAAGAAGTCAGATGCTTTTTTGACTTCCGTTGTACCTGATCAAGTCTCCTGTGTAGTTACTTTTGCGAGCCATAGTGCTCAGTATAAAAATGTCTGTCCTCACTTGATTAACTATACCTGTGCGTTACCTTATTAAGTTTTATGTTTATGTTTTATTGTAGTAGCGACCCATGACGTTTATTTTGCCATGTTGATGTATTGTCTCTTGTAATTTTGTTTGATATAAGGAATTTCTTTCATACATTTATGTGCTACGAAAAGTAGTGATTCATTGCATATAATTTCACGCTAATTAATAATTTTATCTGTGGAAAACAAGATTACACTTTCCTTTCTTCTGTCCACTGCATTTATTCCTTTTATTTAATTCTTGATATAGAAGGATGAATTTTATGAGACATATAGTTACTTCCAGCCACAATCTAGAATTGAAAGTTATTGTTATCATCATTGCTTCCTTAAAATTGGATTCAGAAGCATGAAATCCGATGAGCTCTTATAAAATTTATTGTGAAAGTGAAGCAGATTGGACGTCTGTGTTGATTATAGCTCTATTTGTGTATTATAAAGAAGGTTAATATTATGAGTGATTTTTGAAACTTGCTCTTAGTATAAACTGGGTAACTCACTTTATCTGAACATTATGCTAAATATCGAAATAAATTGCTAGGACTATTAGGTGCTGCCAAGAGACGTCAGTTGCGGCTTACTTCAAAAGAACGTCGGCTTCTCTCCAGTGACTCCCATTTGAGTTTCCGCTGCATTGAATACTCGTGCATTGATCGAAACTACCAATTACAAACCTAGCCGCCTGTCTCTGAACTGCTTCAGAAAAGAATGAAACTTTTACTCTGCAGCGGAGTGTGCGCTGATATGAAACTTCCTGATAGATTAAAATTGTGTGCCGGAACCGGGACTCGAACCTGGGACCTTTGGTTTTCGTGGGCAAGCGGTCTACCACTGAGCTATCCCGACAGGACTCAGGGTCCGTCCTCACAACTTCACTCCTACTTTCCAAACTCCACAAGTAGTTCTCCTATGAAGACTAGCACTCCTGGAAGAAAGGATATGCTGGAGCCATGTCTCCAGCATATCCTTATTTCCAGGAGTGCTAGTTTAGGGGCGCTGACCAAATGTTGCCAGATCCGGGAACTTTCAGGGGGTTTTGGTATCTGTGTCGTATTATAATAACGTACAGTAGTAGGCACGCAAGATAACCATACATTTCAGAGTCCGGATGAGATGTGTCAACAGTTTTGTATTGTGGACACACGTCGAAGAGAAATTCGATGCCTTCTTGATACATCTCAATAATTTGCTATGGAATCAGATATTAATGGGCGGCAAAATTTTCTCGGTGTGTTTTGTGATCAAACGCGTGGACCGAATGTTGGCCCACAGAGTTTAAAGAAAGGCTTCGCATCCGATCGCTACCTCCAGAGAGTCTAGCCACCACCGCAGACAAAAAAGGAGGGCCGATTAAAGCTTTGGTCGTCAGGGTGCACAAAATTTGTTAAACGATTTATTCGAAAGATGTGGTTGATCATCTACGGTCAACGCTACCATCGAGATGGACCGACCATATCGTCCTAGAGGGACAGAATGACCATCAAGTGATGGAGAAACTAAGAATGAAATCCAACAAGGACCAACGACCGTCTAACGGGAAAAGATTTCTTCCGTTTATTAGTGAGGTTACTGATCGAATTGGAAAAGTGTTAAGCAATTACGGCGTAGAAACTATTATTAGACTGATTACTAAGGTTGAAGAATATTCACGTTATTTGGACACACTGGATGGATATATTCCCTGTATCCGTGGTTTGGTTTTCTGTACATTGGTGCTATAGATATGGTTGTCAACTCATAAGAGGAATATGAGTGATTTATTGTCTGATTATCAGTCAACAGTTTTTTTTATTTTTATGTATTTATTTATTATTAGTATTATTATTTTTTAATTCACATGTTTTGAACCATCACGACCATCTTCCGAATCTTCTTAGTTCCGACTGCAACACGTCTCGTCTATTTTATGACGAAGAGAATTCCCTCCTAGGATGTAAGGAGAAATCAGTCGTAGCGGAAAAATGAAATAAAATTTAAAGAGACTAGTGACATATCGAAAACTTCACATTACTAATCGCAAACATGTACAGAAGCTATCGAGATTCACAAACAACGCGTTCTATTAAGGCTCGAATATAACAAGCACATTAGAATGGTTATGATTTATAGTAGTTTCACAGAGATGTGCGGAGTTGTACATGATTGGCTACGGAAGATAGCAACGCAAATTGAGAAAAGGAATGAAACATAATGTCTCATAAAAGCCTGTAGCAATTCATATAGCAAATTGTATAAATACTGTATTTCTGTTCTTCACTGCGAGTGTACGAAGTATGATATTTGAACTTCTCCCAAGGAGGACGATTTCCTCTTAACCTCTTCCCATGTTGGAGCAATTTAAGGGCCTGTTGAGGTGTGTTGCTTGAAAAAGGCGCGTGGAAGAAAACGTGGTCGTAAGTTAATGAATTTAGTTTCAGTGCAAGAGCAAAACGTTGTGTAAAATTATTGAGGCTTTCGAGGTCGACATGTTGGATTTTGTCTCGAGATCTTCGGTCAACAATAGTTTAGGAATTTTTTTTTACTGTTTGTCAGCACGAGAAGCTGCCATTGTCGAAGATTCACTCTCCATTAGCGGCGAACTTGAGTTAAGCTGACGGCCAGAAATTTTATCGAAGGTCTTTTCATGGTCACAGCCTCTGCTGTTTTTCCTTTGTTACCCGCGACAGCCTTTTGTTTGAGTATAAGAATTCTGAATACGTTTACCTTGAGATATACCTCTTTCTTTCTTAAAGTTATTATATGTTGCAGAGTTTTTATGGCTACCCGAAAAAGTAGGTACGGCAGCTGTATTACACAGCGAGAACCTGAGCTCCCACGAAGTTCCATATGTGGACTTTTTGAAAAAATTATGTGGTCCGCTTTTTCTAACATCGTCAGCATTTCTCACAGGAGAATGCAGAATGATTTCAGCTACTGCACAGAGAATCAGAAAAAGACATTGAAAAATGTGGAACGCAGAGTGGTACGCAGTGATCAATCCCACACAACGACTTCTAAGGCTTTTGACACTATACCTCATAAGCGTCTAATAATCAATTGTGTGCTTATGGAATATCGCCACAGTTGTGCGATTGGATTCGTTATTTCCTGTCAGAAAGGACACAGTACATTGTAAATGATGGAAGGTCATCGAGTAGAACGAAAGTGACATCTGGCGTTCCACAAAGAAGTGTTAAAGGGCCACTACTGTTCCTTATTTTTATTAACGATTTAGGAGACAATCTACGTAGTCTGCTTAGACTGTTCGCTGATCGTGCTGTCACTTATCGGACAGTAACGTCACCACAGGATTAAAGGCAACTGCAAAATGATTTCGATAAGATATCTGCATGGTGCAAAAATGGGTAGTTGACCTTTCATAGTGATAAGGCTGACGTCATCCATATGAACACTAACAGAAATCCATTAAACTACAGTTACGCAATAAATCTACCAAAACTACAGGCCGTGAATTCTACAAAATACCTAGGAGAAACAATCACGAAAAACTTAAATTGGAAAGAACAGTTAGATAAATATATTATAGAAAGGCGAAACAAAGACTACCTTTCATTCAAATGTTTGTTAAGCTTTTGGGACTTAACTGCAGGGTCATCAGTCCCTAAACATTCAGACTACTTAAAAAACTAACTTATACTAAAGGGAACAAATCCATGCCCGAGGGAACGGTCTCGCGTATTGGAGCATAGCGCATCAATGCGCTCGGCCACTCCGCCGCGGCTAAGTTTCATTGGCAAAACAGAAATTGCAACAGTTCTACAAAAGAAACTGGCTACACTAGATTTGTACGTCCAATTTGCATTGTGGGATCTACACCAGGTTTGACTGACGGACGATTTAGAGAAAGTTCAGAGAAGGGGATAGAGTGTCACGGAAATGATGCACGAGTTGGGGTGGAAATCATTAGAAAAAGAGTGTTATTCGTTGCGGCGAGCTCTTTTTGCGAAATTTCTTTCTCGAACTTTCTCTCCAGAATGCCAACATATATTGTTAGTACCCACCTACATAGGGAGACATGAGACCATCATAATATAAAATAAGAGAAATCAGATCTAAAACAGAAAGATTTAGGTGTTCCTTTTTCCCGCGAGCTATTAGAGAATGGGACTATAGGAAAATATCATTAAAGTGGTTCACTGAATCCTCTGCCATGCACTTCAAGGTGTCTTACAGAGTATTTACTTTGATGTAGATGAACGATTTTAAATGAACCGACTATATGAAATTAATCTTGAGTAACATAGATGCCAGACTGCAATTCTTAGGAAGACTCATTGGCAAGTGCAGTCCGTCAACAAAGAAAGTGGATACAAAACTTTTGTTCGCCAGCTCTTCAGATTTGCTCATCATTGTGGGATCTGTACCAGGTAGGGTTGATAGATGACGTAGAGAAGGTACAATGGAGAGTATCACGTTTAGTTAAGGGGTCATTTCGAGAAAACGTCACAGTGGTGATTAGAAAACTCTAGGGGAAGACACAGCAAGAGAGGCGTTCTGTATCTCGGTACGGGCTTCTGTCAGAGTCTCGAAGCGTCAACCAGTATATTGCTTCCTCCTTCGTATATCTCACGGAAACGACCACAAAGGTAACTTTACAGATATTAGGACCGACATGGAGGCTTACCGGAAATCGTTGTTCCCGTGAATTATACGCGACTAGAATACAAGGTGAGTCTGAAAATATGTTCAATTGTTTGTTAAGCTAGCGGGACTTAACTGCGGGGTCATGTCCCTAAACTTACAAACTACCTGATAATATTCATCTCGGGTATGCAGCCGGATACCGTCGTCAACCAGACACGATATTTCAGCAGACCAACTGGCTGCCACCTTCAGGTGAGAGCGCAAAACACTAACTCGCCGGAAACTGATAAAGAACAAGAAACAGCAGCCCCTTTATACACCGCTGACGACCCACCGCGCGTGCGCGAAACCAAAGTAGAAGCCACCTAGGCGCAATAGAACCAGTAGCGCGCCGGTGGAGAAAAACGGCAAAAACGATGGGTCGAAAACAAGGCTAGTTAAAAGAAACAGCAGGTCGAAATGAAGACCGTTGTTGCTTGATGTCAGATAAAATCGGATTCCAAGTTTTAGTTAGTGGAAAACCCTTGTCCCTATTAATAATATTATCGGCCATACGAATTTCCATGGATTCTTTGAGAACACATACCCAGTAGTGGGAAGCAGGAGCAATCAGTTTAGTTTCATCGTATAACATCTTATGTCCCTCATTCAAACAATGTTCAGCAACAGCCGACTTTTCAGGTTGGAGCAAACGAGTATGACGGTGGTGTTCCACACACAGATCCTGAACTGTGCGAATCGTTTGGCCGATGTAAGTTTTACCACAATAACATGGAATACTATAAACACCCGGTTTCCTCAGTCCTAAATTATCTTTGACTGACCCAAGGAGGGCCCTAGTCTTAGGTGGGGACATAAAAACACTTTTAATGTCGAATCTTCTTAAAATTCCTGAAGTTTACGAGGAAATATTCCCGACGAAAGGCAAAAAGGCAATAGACTTTTGGACCAAATTGAAATGCACGACAAATTTATTGAGCAGTTTACCCATTCTGTTGAAAGACCACTTTGAGATGCTCCAGTTCTTCACCCAGATGTTCAGCATCAGAAATGGCGTACGCTCTTTTTACTTACATTGGCCAAACGATTCGCACAGTCAGGATCGGTGTGTGGAACACCACCGTCATACTCGTTTGCTCCAACCTGAAAAGTCGGCTGTTGCTGAACATTGTTTGAATGAGGGACATAAGATGTTATACGATGAAACTAAACTGATTGCTCCTGCTTCCCACTACTGAGAATGTGTTCTCAAAGAATCCATGGAAATTCGTATGGCCGATAATATTATTAATAGGGACAAGGGTTTTCCACTAACTAAAACTTGGAACCCGATTTTATCTGACATCAAGCAACAACGGTCTTCATTTCGGCCTGCTGTTTCTTTTAACTAGCCTTGTTTTCGACCCATCGTTTTTGCCGTTTTTCTCCACCGGCGCGCTACTGGTTCTATTGCGCCTAGGTGGCTTCTACTTTGGTTTCGCGCACGCGCGGTGGGTCGTCAGCGGTGTATAAAGGGGCTGCTGTTTCTTGTTCTTTATCAGTTTCCGGCGAGTTAGTGTTTTGCGCTCTCACCTGAAGATGGCAGCCAGTTGGTCTGCTGAAATATCGTGTCTGATTGACGACGGTATCCGGCTGCATACCCGAGATGAATATTATCAGTTACTACGCCGGGAAAGTCTACGCAACCACATTACAAACTACCTATAAACTAACTTATACTAAAGACAGCACAAACATCCATGCCCGAAAGAGGATTCGACCACCGACGGCGTGGGACCTCACGCATCGGAGCATAGCATATTAACGATGTCTGTGTAGAGACAGGAATTAGTGATCATGATATCGTCATAGCGTCGATGGTGACCAAAGTTCATAAACCAGTCAAGAAGGCTAGGAGCGTGTTTTTGTTGGGAAAAGCCGACAAGCAAATGTTACGATCGCACTTAGAATATGAATGGGCATCGTTTAATTCTGGGACTATGGATGTAGAGGAATTGTGGACTAAATTTAAATGCATTGTTAATGAAGGGTTAGAGAAATATGTGCCAGTAAAGACGATTAAGGATGGAAAAGATCCACCGTGGTATAATAATAATGTTAGAAATCTGCTGAGAAAGCAAAGGCTGTTGCACTCTCGATTCAAAAAAGAACACGCAAATGATGACAGGCAAAAGTTAGTAGAGATTCGTGCGTCTATAAAAAGATCGATGCGTGAAGCATACAATAATTATCACAGCCATACCTTAGCAAAAGATCTTTCCGAGAACCCGAAAAAATTCTGGTCCTATGAAAAATCGATAAGCGGGTCAAAGCCCACTGTCCAGTCACTAGTTGATCATTCCGGGGCAGTAATAGAAGAAAGCAAACGGAAAGCTGAATTTCTAAATTTAACCTTTAAGAAATCTTTCACGCAGGAGGACCGCACAAATATGCCATCATTTGATCAACGTACTAATTCCGAAATGGGGGACATAGCAATAGGTATTTCCGGTGTAGAGAAGCAGCTGAGAGAGCTAAATACGAAAAAGTCTGCTGGTCCGGATGGAATACCAGTTCGGTTTTACAAAGACTATTCTGCGGCATTGGCCCCCTACGTAGCTTGCATTTATAGCGAATCTTTAATTCAGCGCAAAGTTCCTAGTGATTGGGAAAAAGCGCAGGTGACTCCCGTGTATAAGGAAGGAAAGAGAACTGACCCATACAATTACAGGCCAATATCGTTGACATCAGTTTCATGTAGAATTTTGGAGCATATTCTCAGTTTGAATATAGTAAATTTCCTTGAAACGGAAAAGCTTCTTTCCATGAATCAGCACGGGTTTAGGAAACATCGTTCATGTGAAACTCAGCTTGCCCTTTTCTCACATGACATCTTGCGAGCCATGGACGAAGGGCAACAGGCGGATTGTGTTTTTCTCGACTTCAAAAAGGCGTTCGACACGGTGCCACACTGCAGACTGCTAACGAAGATACGAGCTTATGGAATAGGTTCACAGATTTGTGACTGGCTGGAAGACTTCCTAAGTAATAGAACGCAGTACGTTGTTCTCGACGGCGAGTGTTCATCAGAGACGAGTGTATCTTCAGGCGTGCCCCAGGGGAGTGTGATAGGACCGCTATTATTTTCTATCTATATAAATGATCTGATGGACAGAGTAAGTTGTAATTTGCGGCTGTTTGCTGATGATGCTGTGGTGTATGGGAGGGTGTCATCTGTAACTGACTGTAATGGCATACAGGTTGACTTAGAAAAAAATTCTAGTTGGTGCAAAGAATGGCAGCTAGCGCTCAATGTAGAAAAATGTAAGGTGATGCGCATGAGTAGAAAAAACAATCCTATAATGTTCGAATACAGCATCAGTAGTGAGATTCTTGATGCGGTCGCGTCGTTCAAATATCTAGGCGTAACATTGCAGAGCGATATGAAATGGAACGAGCATGTAAGGACAGTTGTGAGTAAGGCAGACAGCCGACTTTGGTTTATTGGGAGAATTTTGGGAAGATGTACTTCACCTGTAAAGGAGACCGCGTATAAAAGGCTTGTACGACCACGTCTTGAGTATTGCTCAAGTATTTGGGACCCGCTGCAGATCGGTTTGAAGGAAGACATAGAGGCGGTTCAGAGGCGAGCAGCTAGATTTGTTACCGGTAGGTTCGACCAATGCGCGAGTGTCACGGAAATGCTCCGGCAACTCAATTGGGGATCGCTGGAAGAAAGACGACGTTTAGAGGGCCGGAATTTGAAGCTGAGTGTAGTACGATCTTGCTGCCGCCTACTTCCATTTCGCGTAATGATCACAAAGACAAGATAAGAGAAATTAGGGCTCGTACGGAGGCATATAGGCATTCTTTTTTTCCTCGTTCAATTTGGGAGTGGAATAGGAAAGGAAATGCCTAGTAGTGGTACAGTGTACCCTCCGCCACGCACCTTACGGTGAATTGCGGAGTATGTATGTAGATGTAGATGTAGATAGCGCCTTAATGCGCTTGACCACTCTGCCGCGGCGGTGCGTCTGGAAAGTTAGATAAATGGTCCCGCAGTCTACAAACCGCGCTGGCGGGATGCGGTGCACGCGCATACACATTGAGGGACATGTCAACAAGTTCCCCCTATCGTGCAAACCTAACAGGGTCAGCGTGAGAACTCGTGTTGTAACGATACGTAATTAAATTAATTAATTTTTTATCTATCAACGACTCTTGTCGCACTGTTTCCCTTCATACTCGTAATATTTTATCTGTGAGAAGGTTTTTCGCTCGTCTTTCGTTTCTTCTGGTGCGTCGAGAGGACGGAATCGCGATCAGAAACTCTCTTGTTTCAGGGTATTAAGTGTGTACTTGTACACAGACTGCTTTGTGATGTAAGTGTGAGTGCTGTTACATTTTACTTTAAAATATACCCTCTTTTATTAAGAGCAATGTCTCCAACCTGTTTTCATTTAATAATGTCCCGTTCTTTCTTAATTATTCATTTTCTTTGAGGTTTTCAGCTCTTCGATATTCAGTCGTAACATGATGTTCAGGCGTCATCACTTTCGCTTCGTGTTTTGCTTTGATTAAACCCCGATAAGTTAATTTATCATTACCTTTCTTCCTTTTGGAACCTGCATTCGTATTAAGTTTTGCAAGGTCCTACGCATTTTTCTGTTTGGTATTTGCCTTATCCAATTTTAGTACACGCTCCGTCAACAATGACTTGCGAGGTCAACAGTCTGAACATTAATTTACTACGGAAAGTATTAGAAAGTTTATCTAAACCATTCAACAGCTTAACAGTTTTAGCTGCTGTGATCAACATTTTCAGAAAGAAGCTACAATGGGTACTTTCCGTAAGTTTTCTCTGTAACGTTATTTTTGTGTATCGGCTCAATCCCAATCCATATTTCGCCAGTTTATTCTATTCAATCATTTCGTGTATTAATTTCATGTACCCTTGTCTAAAGTATTTAATCAGATTTTTATGTGATCGAAATTATAAGAAAAATCCTTAATCTTTTAATCGCGGAGTTTAACATTAATGTGTACAGGCAGCAACACAAAAGTAACGTTGCAGTGTCATTGTAACACGAGCCGCAAAATGGAGTAATGCGGCAACAGTTTAACATAAAGATTTGTTTCAAATTAGTCAAAATGACAACGGTGACGTATGGGTATTAGTGCAAGTGTATTGTGATTAATCGTTGAGTAGAAAGTGTGTGTTTGATTGGCTGAACAGATCCAACAACACGTTACCTCAGTGCTTCAAGCGATCCCACAAGAAGCGTTTGCTGACAGTTTCCAACAGCAGTGCAATCGATGTCAGAAGGTATTGTAACCAAGGGCGATTACTCTGTAGGCCGGTATAGGTATTTTGATTGTAACTCGTCTTTCCTATATTTCCTGAGACCGTTCACCGAACTTTTCAGACGCACCATGTAGAAGGAGGAAGTGACAATGGTAGCAAGGTACACCGTTAGGTGGCATGCAGATGTAGGAAGATTGCGAATAAATAACCTAAAGGATGCAACCATAACAATTATCACTGAGAAACGTATCTATGACAAGTTGGCCGTAAGGAAATTGTCGAGACATGAGAAAACGAACACGTGCGCTTGAACAGTAAAGGGAGTCCAGCGAACCAAAACTTTATCGGTAATTCAAGTAAAGTACTGGTTATAACCTAGTAATATCGAGACGTTGACGAGCCCGACATTCCTTGTTCCCATCATCTTGTCCTTGTTATTCAAACCGTTCGTTATGCGCGTGTACTTGCACGTAACGTTCGTCGCGCAGTTTTCTTTCCTAACAGCATGTAATCAAGCGCTAACAGCATTCTGCAATAAATTTCTCCGTAGGGTGTGAATTGCTGCGATGAAAACAAATGTGGCAACATTACGTCAGTAAACCAGCCGCAAATACTTTAGCACTGTAATAAAGTTCTGCGATGACACTTCGCCTTGGACCTAAGAACTTGAAGCTTCTTTATGATACTACTCTGAATACTAAAGCTTTTTCTAATGCTAACAATGCTTTCAAGTGTTATGTCTGATTACCAATCTTGTTTTCGATCTCTAAATAAAATTACAATGTGAGATGTCTGATGAATAAAACGACTTACGTGTGCAAGTGTTCTGTCGCTTATGTCTAGTATGTATTTCTTGTTTGCTTCCACTGAGTCGGACAGATGAAAAGCGATTGATTTTTAAGGTTTCATTACTGGTTTCCCAGACAATAACGTACCTTTTGCAAGGTCTTTCAAGCTGCTGGAAGCAGACAGGGAAAAATTCTTCTGCGAAACATTAATGGTGACCGCCTTTTACTTGTTATGTAGCTCCGAGTTTTGTCAAGAATTTTTGCCACCATCGAGGATGCACGAAGGCCACCGCAGAATTGCTCTACAGGTCACGTTCGCAGGTTTCTGGGTAGGCCGCACACTTACAATCATTCCTGATCTGTCATTGGCTCTTACCTTGAACCATGCAATGCACTTACTTTCCTTGTAATTGTTTCCTGCACCAGAAGCGCTAATTAGCAGCCTGACAAGTATAATAATCTATGAAAATTAAAACCAGTAGCCGAATATATGTAAGAGAACAGCTCGATTAATTTGGTTGACCTTCCTCTTTTATTCGTATGCCAGAAAATTATTGAATAATCTATCAAAAACTTGGAAAATTAAATGAATATGGAAAGTGCATGTATCGCTTTCTTTTAATAGACTCAACATACGATTAATGATTAGGACCATGTAGAAGGGTAATTCTCTTTTTTTTTTTTCCTTTTCCTTCGTTGAACAACACTTAGAAAGGCTGTAGAGATTTTGTAAACGTTATGTAGTGTTTTAATACACCTATTCTTTGTTATCTTAGGGCCTCAAACACAGCTGGTTGACTGATATTTTAAAATATATAAAGACAACGCAAAAAAGTTAGAAGGAAACATTAAACTATTAAGTAGTAAATAATCAATTTTAATCTATAAATCAAAATAGTGTATGGTTCTTTTGTACTGATGTTGAAAGAATCCGTTAAAAATTTATTTTTCTATAGTAACCGTAATCTAATGATGGTAACTGTTATTCTGAATCCAACTGTAAATAAACCTCTGTTCGTTATAGATTCCCAGTATTCAGATAAAGACTTGAGATAAAGTTAACACTACTTTCTGACACTGATACAAGGCAGACTTGCCGTTTACAGAAAGAAAAATGTATATGTTAAAAAACCAGAACAAAAATTAACTTCGCGTCACAGATGAACATGAAATATTAATTGTCGACGAATATTTTAATATTGGCCCTGTATGTTTCGGCACTTACCTAGTAGATAACGCATCTATCGAAAGTGACTCCGCTGACATTAGAAGCGCAGCACATTATTTAAATTAAGATTAATTATACAAATGGTCTGATGCTTGTGAAAAGTCTCGTTCAGCATTACCTACTCTGGCAACGCAATGCATGATGCAATCAAATGCCACTGACTAACGAAAATTTTGAGGGAGATAAACTCTGACTGCGTGAAGATATAATAAAGAAGACGGCGACAGATATACGATATCAATCGAAGAACAGTATTCTAACAAAGAGTCTACAATCATGAATGATATTGTTGGTGGGGCTGATTTATAAATATTACAGAAAAGGAACTTTAAAGCAAATAATTTGCGATAGAAATTAAATTACACAATTGCTGCAGACAGATTTTTTTCTGACGGTAACATACGGGTAACCAAAGTTAGCGTAACAATGGTGCTGTGGCAATCGTGCTGATAACAAGAAAGGAAGAAATTTTATCTCCTTAGGTCTTCCTACAAAGTCTATCTGAATGGTGAGCCACGCCGCTGCAGCACTTACAGTCTCCTCTCTCTTAATCTGGAGCAGCTAACAGTCCGCCCACCTACTCTAGTAACTGGACGACCTTACAACAACCAACTCCAGCTGAAACTCAACTACTACTATCTCCTCAGCGCCAAAACATATAAGAGAGTGGCTGCACCATAGAGTAGAAAAGCTCTGCAGTGGGCATAGCATAATGAGCATGTTCTCAACATCAAGCTGGAATTGTCACGTGATCTAGGGGCGACGCTGTTCGTTAATTCACACTAAACATTACTTCACGTCACGTAATGTTAGGGTTTCTCGGTTGCAAAGTTTTAACAACGTCGTCGTCTGGTGACATCGAAATTTATTTTCGCCGTGCTCTGTAATGTGATAGTGGTTGATTTTGTGCTTTTGTTGTTTCTTAATTTTCGGTTTATGCCTGTGATTTGTTTCCGTGGTGATCTGCAAATGCAACATTACGAATTGAATTTTTACCATTGAGTGTTGTTCCAGGAGCGATGTCGGAATGTCATATATCTCAAAATGGAAACTTACTGAGGTGAAAAAAGCTGAGTTTTGGTTTATGTCTTTGAATATTGGTCAGTGTTTTCGCTAGAAAATTCATGACCATAATCCGAAATTATGTTATCGTTCTCAGCCCTTTCTCACGTACTATGGTCATAAAAAGTTCCATAAGCTTAACAAACATTTGAACATTTGATTTGAGTTATTTTCTCAAATCTGACACTAAACTTCATTGTTTATCACGGATGGTAGATATACCTCCATTTCCATCGCTCGATACAGGTCTAAGCAAATTGACGTGACATAACGTACAACTTGGCGTGAGGGACATTGTGAATTAGACGGTTTGCTTTCCACAAAGTTAGAAGGTTATACATTTTGTATCATTGTTCATGTCTGTATTTTTCAGACACTTTTGAAGGTGCAGGTTTACTATCAAGTCATTTTGCAATTTTGAAATTTTGGTTGTGTTACACTACATGAGGTTGAAACGTGATAACTCATTTGAGAATTGCTGAAGACAACGTATCTGAATGTCGAATCAAGCCTGTTGCATGAGATTGATGTATAGCACAGCCTATGTTTACGACAGACACACTTTACCAAGCATATTAGCAGCTTTGAAAAACATAATCAATGCCTTATCAATAACGATGGAAAACTACCAAATATGGAATGGCTTTGACAAGATAACAAACTTTTCATCCTTTTAAATCGCTTAATGACTTTAACAATATACTGTATACATTTTGAATTTGTACACTTTACAGGCTAGAACTTATCACTTTCGTTGGACTGAGACAGTTTACCTGAACAGAAATAGTGTTCAACTTTACTTAAGGCCTTGGCCACATAGTGTGGTAATGTTGGCAACAGAATGTTAACTTTACGAGGATAATAAATTATCTGACCACACATGATCCTGTTGATCATAGAGCAGGATTATCATTATTTATTTATTTCACGATCAACATGAAAAATTATTCCGTCTTATTCAATGTGACTGAGTTTTCAAAGACCATTAAATGGTTGTTGCCAACATCAACACACTACGCCGCCGAGATTGTAAGTAAAATTTTGCCCAGAATTACCAGTTAGTATGTATATTCGCCATGCACTGCCAGTTGCTACATGTGAATGTGAGTCACCTTGAAGTAGCATATCTGGTGATTCATCATAGACTTCACAAAAATTTGAGAAATCGTAATTGGTAAAGTTTTGAAAGAATGTGAATTCGCAAACTTCTGTTTTAAACCATGACAAATCACAACTGAGTGTAACAGCTACAGAAACTAGTATTGGACAGTCACTGTTTAGGTCATCATGATTATCGGATTCGGAAGTGGAAAAAGACGGTGATCATCACCATGCCTGCTGAGGACACAACCTTTAATTTTTTTAGGGCAATAGATGTCGACAACACAAGATCTGTTCTGCGCATCTGAATGCTCACTCCACAGTAGAAATATCTCTGGAGTGAGCATTCAGATGTGCAGAACAGATCTTGTGTTGTCGACGTCTATTGCCGTTGCGGTTACGTGATCTCGGGACGACGTACGCTTGTCCGTAATGGGAATGACCTAAACAGTGAATGTCCGATGACAGTGATTTCTGTGAATGGTAATTTTCGGTAGCTGTGACATTTAATTGTGATTTGTCAATGTTTAAAACAGAAGTTAGCGAATTTACAACTTATTCTTTCAAAACTAATTACAATTTCTCCAAATTCTGCGAAATCTACGATGAATCACCAGATATGCCACTTCATGGTGCCTCACACTCACACATAGCAACTGGCAGACACTGGCGAACTGGTAATTCTGGGTAACATTTTACTTACGATATCGGCGGCGTAGTTTACTGATGTTAAACAACCATTTAATGGTCTCTGAAAACTCAGTCACATAGAATAAGAGGGAATAATTTTTCATGTTGATCGTCAAATAATTAATTAATGATTTTCCTGCTTATGACCAACACATTCTTATATGTACTCATGTGTGGTCAGAAAATTTATTAGCCTCGTAAAATTGACATTTTATTGCCAATATTACCATGCTAAGTGGCCGAGGACATAAGTAAATTTTAATAGTATTTCTCTTCAGGTAAACTGTGTAAGTTAAAGTCATTACTGTAAGCGATTTGAAAGAATCAAAAGTCTGTTATCTTGTCGAAGCCATTCCATATTTTGCAGTTTTCTGTCGTTATTGATAAGGCATTGATTTAAAGCTGCTAATACGCAAATGAAAAAGTGCTGCAAAGGAATCGTAGAGTACAAAATTTACCCATGAATGGCAATACTGAAAAAAATCTATTTATGAATGGATTACTGTTACACATTTGGTAACATGCGTCAGACTTTGTCGCGAATGCAGGCTATGCCATGCATCAATCTCATGCCATAAACTTGCTTCAACATTCAGATTCGTTGTCTTCAGCAATCCTCAAATGAGTTATCACGTTTCAACCTCATATAGTGCAACACATCCAAAATTTCAGGGTGTTGCTGAAGACTTGATAGTAAACACGCGCCTTCAAAAGCGTCTGGAAAAATACGGACATTGACAATGACACATATTGTATAACCTTTAAACTTTGCGGAAGGCAAAAGGCTGATTCACAATGGCCATCATGTCAAGTTGTACGTTACGTCAAGTCAAATTGCTTAGCCCTGTATGTAATGGAAGTGGAGGCAGGCCTGTATCTACCATCCATGATAAACAATTTGAGAAAATAACAACGATGAAATTATTTAATGACCATAGTAAAGATCGTGTTCTTGATCTATTGTATGTGGGAAAGTACTGAGAAGAAAAATATCATTTCAGATTATCGACATTAATAGTCTAGTGAAATCATTGACGAATATTCAAACACATAAACCTAAATCAACTTTGTTCACCTCAGTAAGTTTTCATTTTGAGATATCTGAGATCGCTTCTGGAGCAACACTCAACGGTAAAAGATTCAATTCGTAATGATACATTTGTAAATCACCACGGAAACAAATCAGTCATAAACAGAAAATTAAGAAACAAAGAAATCCCAAAATTAACCATATATAAATTAAATTTCGATGACAACAGACGACGACGTTTTAACAACTTTGCTACCGAGAAAATGTACCGTGACGTGACGTGATGCTTTGTGTCAATTAACGTCAGCGTCGTCCCTAGAACACGTGACAATTGCAGCTTAATGTTGACAATATGCACAAAATGCTATCCTCACTCCAGAGATATTTCTACTCAATGGCACCGCTCAAGGAAATTAGCGTACCGATGGTAATACAAAGATCATATATTACAGTAACATGTCGAAGAAAAGAATGAAACTTTTTATGAGACTTGATATACATAATTTAGGCTACTTTATATAGATACCTTATTAATAGGAAATTCATAGAATATACACCGACCTGAACCACGCCGGTGTGATTGTAGCTCATGTAAAACTTTAAACCTCGAACAGATCTAATTATTGAGCTACTACACATTTGTTGTACTAACTGTTTTCGCATGGTCCGAAGATGTAGAGGCGTAGACGATTGTATTGAATTATATTCGGAACGCAGCTTGTTTAAATGTTTGAGACAGGTCAAGTGTAGTGCTCAATCTCGTAGACAAGATTCTAGTTATATGTTTTAGAATTTTTTTCCTTTGTTCCAATCTATTTGTTACGTTCCAACCCGAAAAATCTTTACTGCTTCATAGATGCCTCATCCATCAGATTTAAAATCTGGTCTGATACGTCATCACTACCTGGAACAGTTCTTCTTTTTCATATTATTTGTTGGATGTTTGCCTTTTGATGGAAGTATTTCTGGGATTTGGAGGAAAGAAGCATCCGATTCGCCTAAAATTAACGTCTCGTCATTGATTTTTCTGAACAGGTTTCTACGAAAATTCTCAATGTATCTGAGTATATCTGTCTTTTCTGTGAAAGGAAATGAAATAATTATTGCAAACACAAACGCGCCAACAAAATATACGTCGCTATTAATGGTTTTTTTCTTCAAAGGGGTTTCGATGAGTATCAGATTTCGGAAGTCGAAAAATACGGTGATCATCACCATGCCTGCTGAGGACACAGACTTTAATTTTTTAGGGGAAGGTGCCGACGCATGCTTCGCGTCACTATATGTCGCTAAATTATCCCATACCGACATATACAAAATTCAACCGGAATAAACTGCACTGTTACTTGAAGTGAAATTTACTGAGTTCGTATACATTGTAATGAATTATGAAATTCTTTTCACTGAAAATGTATTCCATAAACCAATGAACTGATTCTAATAAAATATTTAAGGCTGTGTTTTATCGTAGATATAAGGTAAAAAGCTGACGAAACTTTATACTGAAAAATTTAAATGAAAGGTGTCACTAATCACTGGCTAGTCTCAATCTGTAAATTATTTTAAGCATCAGAATTGCCCATCAGTTATATAATTGATGTTAACTCAAGATCTGTCCTCCTCCAGAATACAGAAAACAATTTCATTATTCCCATTTGTTTGGTCGGTAGACCTACTAATTTAATCTTCATTAAAATCTGAATCATGAAAATTTATTCCAGCTCCGTTTAGGATCGTAGTCCAAGCAGCAAAATAAGTCTTAAAAGTCCTATTTCATTTCAACTGGCATCCGTGAACCATTAAATAACCATCTGTTTCAGTTATCTACGAAATAGCGACTGGTGACTGTAGATCAGCACCGAAGTTGAAGATGCTGCAGCTGGAGCTAAAAACCTGAAAATGCTTCAAATGTCTGTCTCGGTGATGACACCATTGAACAACACGAGATACTGTTCATCATTTATATTTAAGATCATACGAGACATTTTACAATAATTTAACAGACATAGCATAGTATTCAAAGGGGAAACAATATCTCAAAATTATCATGGTATCATCACAGTCTAACGTATGTATACAGTCGCCACACTCACTGCTGTGAAAGTTGTTACCAACTGACAGCTGCAACGACACTAGTGCTCCTAACGGTGGGCAAGCTGCCGAAGGAGTGATGTTTGTTTATAATTATTTGTGTACGTAATTAACGAAGTAGTTAGTATAATTTTTGCGTTACAAGCATTAGTAAGATATCAAGAGACTTACATAATACGGAAATTAGTGTAAAAACATCCGAACTTAAATGATCCAGTGGTGTAACGAAGAACTTGGTCATGAACCAATAGTTACGAATATGTGTATATTTGCAGCTCATTCCGCTGAAAGTAAGTAGGATATAAACATAAGAGAAACAAAAATTCCATTATGGTCCGGTCTTACTATGACTAAGAATTTTTTGACATGTATCAATTCGCTATGGAGTCTAATGATTCCCACATTTTTAGGCTTCACTCGTGTTTTTTTATTCGTGCACATTCCTTTTAGTGTGATTACTTTAGCTTAAGAAGAGAATGTCTTGAAGATTCCTGCTGTTTGTGGTTCAGCTGAAGCAACAATTGTTGAAAACAGTTTGGTTGGTTTTTCCGTTTTTTTGCCACAGCTGTGACGTATCTCATTCAGCTACAGTTGTGGTGGCTGATTTGGCATGTTAAATGCTGTAGTTATTGCATTATATATTCGTTTCCTACATTCCACCCTCACCGGTATTTCTGAAATTTTAGTGAAGAAATGTTAACGTTCTTGACTAGAAAGGTGATGTCTTTCTGCGAAAGGGCATGTCTTCTAGTGTTTTCTAGCCATTTTTCTATTTTAATAGTAAATGAAATCATTCAGTAAAAGCCCTTAGGTTACAAGATAATTGTAAATGAATTGTGCTGCAATGTACCTTATCGTACCTCGTCAGGGATCATAGGACACCAAAGAAAGACATAGGTGGAGCTATTTTTAAGCAATTACTTATTTTATGACATTACATAGTTCCCTCGTGAAAAATGTATGTTAAAATCAATGTAAACAATACTATTCGCACTCATCCAATACCGTATTCAGGAATGTAGCTCACCGGCCGCTTGGAGCGCTGCTGTCGCAGTGTACAACAACAGTCTGCGGGAGTGTCGTGACTATGTGTGTTACACTGTGGTATCACCTTTTCAAGAACAAGAACAAGACAAGACAAGATTACAAATATGTGCTGGAAAAAAAGATATGAGATAACATTTATGACGATATTAAAATTTCTATGCTGCAAAAAAGAGGTGATTACAGTCCTTGGTGATATGATTTTCCTCGTTGTGCTAATGTTTTTGATTCGAATGTAATAAGGCGTCACTGACCGTTAATGTCATTTTCGTACCTTTTCATTTGAACACCCCTCGTAAATACGAGTCCTTATTTCGACACGAAGAAATTGTCTCCGGCCAATGAGAACTCGCTAGCTGTCAGCCAATGAGATGCTGCGTGTTTCTCAACCGAAGATTCGGGCACTACGCGCCCTCATGTACTAAAAAAAACCTAGTTTAACCGATACCTAACCTAAGTTTCACTTAGTACGTGAGGACACGTAGCGTCCGAATCTCCGCTTAAGAAACACGCAGCATCTCATTGGCTGACAGCTAGCGAGTCCTCATTAGCCGAAGACAATTTCTGCGTGTCGAAATAAGGACTCGTCTCGTAAATATGAAGACTTCTACTCCTTTTATCTGATACGAACACGCTCCGAGCGGCCGGCAAGCTACATTTTTGAATACGGTATTGGATGAGTGCGAATATGGTTTATACCGATTTTAATATACTTTTTACATTAAGGAACATATGTAGTGACATAATATAGGTAATAATTTAAAAATAGCTCCACATGTTTCTTAGGTTCCCTAAGATCCCTGACAAGGTACGAAATGATAGCATTACAGCACAGTTTATTTTCATTTATCTTCTAACCTACAGATGTTTACTGATAATTTAATTTTCTATTAAAAATAAAAAAGACCTGCCCTCTGGCAGAAAGTCGTCGATTTTCTACTCAGGAACGTAAACTTTTTTTCACTCTGATTCCAGTAAAATCGGTTAGGGTGGAACATGGGAATCGCATATAGAATGCAATAACTACAGTATTTAACGAATCAAATCAGCCATCATAGGTTTAGCTGAAAGAAAACGTCACATACTTGAAAACAAATCGGAAAAATAAACAAACAGTTTTCAAATGTTCAAATGTTTGTAAATCTATCGGACCAAACTGCGTGATCATCAGTCCGTAGCTTACAAACTACTTAAACCTAGGTAAAGGACAACACACACACCCATGCCCCAGGAAGGACTCGAACCTCCACGGCGAGCAACCGCGCGCTCCGCAGCGAGACGCTTTAGAACACTCGGCTACTCCACCGCGGCAACAGTTTTCAACAAAGAAAAACCCAATTCCACAATTGTTGTTACAGCTGTAACTACAAAGGGCAAGAATCTTCAAAACATTGTCTTCTTAAGCTAAAGTAATCACACTCAAGAGAATATGAGAGTATATGAAAGACGAGTGAAGCCTAATAATGTCAGAATCTATTGATAGGCGTCAAAAAACTCTTTGTCATAGTAATAACAGACCAAAAGAGAAATTTATGTTTCTCTTACGTTTATATTCTACTTGCTTTCAGCTGAATAAGCAGCAAATATACACATTACCGCGTGTCATTTCGTAATAGTAGGTTACAGAGCCTTAAATTTCACTTCCGGCGTCAGCGCGATTAGAAGCGGGAATGAACATAAGTTGGCACTCCTGAGCTGGACAACGCGATTCCTATCTACTAGCGACACGCACAGAGAGGGTATTGAACAAATTAATCGCGAGTAAGGGTAATAAATTAATTTTATCTGACTGCGTATTTATTTTCCTTTTAGAAGAAAACAGGTTCTGTGCGCCAAATCTACACTCACGACCTTGATCTAAAATTTAATATCATTTACTGAATATCACTGTTATTGGTACTTTCGTTTTTCTTTCTAGAATGTATTCTTAATAATCATTTGAAAATAGTTAAAGATTATCACTTCTCAACTTGGGTTTACTTCACAATAGTCGTTTCACATCTAAAGTAAAATTTGTCACTTACCTTTCGAATGAAGATATATTGTAATTATATCTCGTGCTTTGGTTTTGAGTAATTATATCACAAATATTTTCTCTATTCATGCAAAATGCTTTAACTAGCCTTTCCCGTCTGCGGTAATGTTATTAATTCCAGTTAAAAAGAAATATTTTCTTTTTAAATGACACAAAAGTAGTCGGCAACTTGTTTACTATTCCTGAGTATTTATTGCACAACCAAAGCCAGAGATAATTTTTAACATCAATTGACTCGGGGTTCGTGCAAAGGGCTGCTACCGCGCATGCGCAGTACAGAAATTCGTGTTTAAAGAGCAATCCTGCAGCATGCTACAGCCCACCGACTGTTCAAGGAAGATCCCGACTGCAGCGTCCTGCAGCTTCCTGGCTGCAAGTGATGCAGGGGAAATTTCCTCCTGCTGCCTGACTGACGTCATGGGTACCGCTAGCGCTCCTGTACTGCGCATGTGTGGTAGTGCCCGCTTTGCTGCTGCAAGAAGCTGCAGCCCTGCAGCTCTTTGAACGAACCTTCGATATTTGTTACGGTAAACCTCATTCTTTGATTTCTTTATGTCAAAGTCTTACTGTTAAATACCGGGTGATCAAAAAGTAAGTATAAATTGAAGACTTAATAAATCACGGAATAATGTGGATAGAGAGGTAAAAATTGACACACATGCTTGGAATGACATAGGGTTTTATTAGAACAAAATAAAAAAAAAAAAAAAAAAAAAAAAAAAAAAAAAAAAAAAAAAAAAAATTGAAAAACATTGAGAGTCGCAGCAGATCACAAGCTCTCACTACTAAAATCCTTCTACGTCGTAGCTTTTAGTTTCGATTAATCTGGTGTTGAATGTTTCGGTAAAAGTGTATGTACCGGTGCTTTAATACAATTGTTTGAACAAGTCTGGCATTCAAGTAAATCTTCCGATCGTAACTGATAGTGCCTCACCATAACTCCGGACATGCTTTACAGTGCTGTTCACGCCGCGGTGGAGTAGCCGAGCGGTCTAAAGCACCTCGCTGCGGAGCGCACGGTTGCTCGCCGTGGAGGTTCGAGTCCTCCCTGGGGCATGGGTGTGTGTGTTTGTCCGTAGGTTAGTTTACCTAGGTTTAAGTAGTTCGTAAGCTACGGACTGATGACCACGTCCGCCGGCCGCGGTGGCCGAGGTGACTGAGGCGCTCCAGTCACGGTCAGCACAGCCACTACGGTCGGGGGTTCGAATCCCCCCTCGGGCATGGATATTTGTGCCGTCCTTAGTATTAGCTAGTTCGTAAGTAGTTTGTAAGTTAAGGGACTGATGACCCCGTAGTTAAGTCCCATAAGCTTTACAAACATTTGAACATTTTTTGATGACCACGCAGTTTGGTCCGATAGATTTACAAACATTTGATTTTAGTGCTGTTCACAACATTATTCCTCGACTACAGCTATTGTTGAGGAATGTCGGTGAACATATTGAGCATTTCCTGTAAAGAAAGAACATCATCTTGGCTTTGTCTTAATTTGTTAGGCTAATTACTGCTTTTCTGAACTTTTTTTGTGTTCAAATAAAACCCCATGTCATTCCAAGCATGTGAGTCAATTTTTATCTCTCTATTTTATTATTCAGTGATTTATTAAATTTTCAAATTTATACTGACTTTTTAATCACTCGGTAAATCGCACTCAAACCCAATATTTGTGAAAACGATTCCTTCCATCACTGATAAAGTACTAATTCCAATATCTCTATGTCTTGATCACCTTTCTATACACCTTACACAAAAACTCTGACACTTCTAGCAGACGAATAACACATTATAAATTTTGTTTAAAAATAAAGATTTAACTACTAAATGATGTAGTATACTTATTTTTGTTTTGCTCTTAATTAATGGAGTTATCCACTCCCTTTTTTATCTTTATTTTATCTTTCTTTTTACAAGTTAGATGAACGAATGCCCGTACCTAGCTATTCACTATCACGACACTAGCTGCGTTGATCTCGTAGACCTAGGTGCCACCACCATTTTTACCTCAATACTTATTTCAATAGAATTTAATAGTCTAAGATGATCCTCGTCAGGTGTTGGCCTAACTATTTTTCCCACAAATTCTGTCAACCACATTTATAACAGGCACATTCGTCATAGCTAATGAAAGTATCGTCTGTCGTTCTCGCAAATAGTTCATTAATATAAATCTAACACCTTCTTTGTTCCCGGTAAGGCAGATTCGCTTACGACTTTCAGTATAAAAAATAATTTGTTTCTCACTTTTACCTTCTCGTTTTCTTTAACTACAAATAGACGGATAAATGATGACAGATTCAAATTAGGTTCCACAGCAATATAAGTTGTGTCTGTCCAAAGTAATACGTCACGCCACCCTGCGTATGGAAACACCAATCATACCAATACCAACACAGCAATTGATTCTCCGATCAATACCAATTACTATACAAAAATTGAAGAATTTCCCTGTATGCAGAATTCTTCTGGACAGAACATTAAATATCTTTCAACCCTCCTATGGAATCAAAATCATACTAAAGCTGATTAAAATACACAAATCTCAAATAAATACCATACCACTCAATGACATAATTCTGTCATCGCTAACCGCATAAGAAATTAATCCCTTTTCTTAAAATTATTATCTACTCTTCTTAATGGAACAACTACTATAATGCAGAACTCAAAATTCACTGAAAACCGTAACGATTAACTACTGCTTTTCTCCTGCCGTAACATCAAATATTAAAATTTAACTGCAACCCCAATACAGATCACGTGAACCCTATCTCCCGTTTGACATCCAGATTCAACGTACTTTACCTCTATTAACCATCTGGACCCTCTTTGTGTTCAGAACCAACTAACTAGAACTTTCTCTAGAAAGAACCTCATGTGCGATAAAATTACAAACGATTCTCTCATGATTGCAGTGCGTTCATTATGTCCATTCTGTTCATAAATGACGTTTATCGGCCAGATTCCTTGATGCATATCTTTGGCGGCGACTCAATTATCAACTGTGTGTGGTCTTATTTCTGGAGCCGCCTCAGCATACGCAGGTGTCGTATTGTATGTACAATTGCCGCGACATAATCAGGACCAAACATAACTCTATAACGTACATATAAAGCTATAATAAATACAAAAATAAATGTTCAAACTATCCCACTTTTTTTTAGATCAGCTGCTTTGTTTCGTTTTCGGCTACAATGACACAGAAGCTGTCAGAATTTCTTTTTTGACACACTATAACATATTCGTAAGTATTTGTTCATGTCGGTTCTTCGTTATATCACTGAATAAGTTACGTTCGACTGTTTTTACATTAATTTCAGTATTATGTACGTCTCTTGATATTTTACTAATGCTTGTAACGCAAAAATCACACTATTTCGTTAATTACGTGTACAAATAATTATAAACAAGCATCACTCCTTCGGCGGCTTGCCCACCACTAGGAGCGCTAGTGTCGCTGCAACTATCAGTTGGAAACAACTTTCACAGCTGTGATTGTCGCTACTGTATAGACTGTGATAATTCTTTTACTCCCCTTATCGGATACGTAAACACTTTATTCTTCTTTTGTATACATATGTGATAAAAAGCAATAGTGTACGTGAACACGAAAATTCAAGTACTGAATTTTAATATTAACTAGTAACAAGGCCAGGTGTTGCACGGGTCGAAATGCATTCTACTCTCAATAGTAACGGAATCAATTGTTCTATACGTGTATTGTACAATTATACGTTACACAGAGCCAGCGAATTTAAAATCTGCTTTAAAAAGATTGGCACACCAACTTTGAGACATATTACATAAATTGAGTCGGAAAATTGACTATATCTGACATCTGACTGACAAAAAAATAATGCACTTCGGCTTATATACCCTTCAATGATCGAGATTTCGACTTAACTTATCTTCTCTATATATAAAAGGAAGTGTCCCGATTGACTGACTGACTGACTCATCATCGCCCTGCCCAAACCACTGAAGATAGAAACTTGAAATTTGTGGAGGGTGTTGATCTTACTCTGTAGGCGACATTTAAAGAAGGGATTTTTCGATATTCCGTCCCAAAGGGGGTGAAATAGGGAATGAAACGTTTTTTGAAAATACGTAGCAATTTAAGCAATTTTAAAGCTAGAACTACAAAATTTCGGATTTTAATTCAGGTTTCGAAATTAAAAGACACTTGTTTCGGCATTTTTTGAAATTCGACAAATAAGGGGGTAAAATAGGTGACGCAAAAAATTGATTTTCAAAAATATGTTGCTGTTAACTCAACTTTCAAGCTATAACTACGAAACTTAGGATATGGACTCTTGATCAGCATTAAAAAGACACGAGTTTCGGTATTTTTGGAAATTCAAAAACTAAGGAGGTAAAAGACGGGATCAAAAATTCTTGTCGAAAACATTTTGTTGTCAAGACAATTTTGAAGCTATAGCTGCAAAAATTGGTATTTGTATTGTTCGTTATGATTTAAAAAAATACGTGTTTCGGTATTTTTGGAAATTCAACCATCAACGGGGTTAAATTGGAGAGGGGGTGTTTCTTCGAAATGTGTTGCTATTTAGGCAATTTTGAAGTTAGAACTACAAATTTTCGGATTTGGATTCGGGGTTCAAATTTAAAAGACACGTGTTTCGGTATTTTTGGAAAGTCGACCAATAAGGGGGTGAAGTACGAGATGCAAAAATTGATTTTCAAAAATATGGTGCTGTTAACTCAAATTTCAAGCTACAACTACGAAACTTAAGATATGGATTCTTCGTCAGGATTAAAAAGAAACAACTGGTGCAGACCAACCAGCCTACGCATGCGAAGCAGCGGGGGTTCAGCTAGTCTCTACATATAAAAGGAAGTGTCCTGATTGACTGACTGACTGACTGACTCATTATCGCCCAGCCCAAACCATTGAAGATAGAAACTTGAAATTTGTGGAGGGTGTTGATCTTACTCTGTAGGCGTCATTTAAGAAGCGAGTTTTCGATATTCCGTCCGTAAGGGGTCGAAATAGGGGATGAACCGTTTTTTGAAAATACGTAACTATTTAGGCAATTTTGAAGCTAGAATTACAAAACTTCGGATTATAATTCAGGGTTCGAATTTAAAAGACACGTGTTTCGGCATTTTTTGAAATTCGACAAATAAGGGGGTAAAATAGGTGACGCAAAAAAGTGATTTTCGAAAATATGTTGCTGTTAAGTCAAATTTTAAGCTACAACTACGAAACTTCGGATATGGAATCTTGGTCAGGATTAAAAAGACACGAGTTTCGGTATTTTTGGAAATTCAATAACTAAGGGGGTAAAAGAGGGGATCAAAAATTCTTTTCGAAAACACTTTGTTGTCAAGACAATTTTGAAGCTATATCTGCAAAAACTGGTATTTGTATTGTTCGTTATGATTTAAAAAATACGTGTTTCGGTATTTTTGGAAATTCGACCATCAAGGGGTTTAAATTGAAGAGGGGATGTTTTTCGAAAATCTTTTGGTAATAAGGCAATTTTGAAGCTACAACCACAAAAAATTTGTGTATGTTTTCTTGGTCAGAATTAAAAAGACACGTTTTTCGATATTTTCAGAAAATTAATCAATTAGGGGGTGAAATAGGGGATTAAACATTTTTTGAAAATACGTTGCTACTAAGCCAATTTTGAACCCAGAATTACAAAAAATGATATTTGCATACTTGGTTGGAATTTCCTATGTGTACTCTTGGTCAGGATTTAAAAAATGCGTGTTTCAATGTTTGTAAAAATTCAACGACTAAGAGGGTCAAGAGGAGAATCAAAAAATTTTTTTTGAAAATACGTTACTATTGGGACGATTTTCAGGCTAGAGCTACGGAAATTAATATTTGGACTGTTGGCCAATTGAAAAAGAAAGTATTTAGGTATTTTTGGAATTTCACACATCAAGGGCGTGAAAGAGGGGATGAATAGTTTAAAACTGACTGATTTCCGGAACCCTAAAAAGCCATGATACGCACAGGCCCTTCTTTAACAACCGTTGCGAAGCACGGACATATAAGCTAGTATTTAAATGATTTTAATCATTTTTCTATAACGCATACCGATGGCTATCTGCCAGTACAACCATGAGTGGATGGCAGTAGAAGGTTATGGAGAAATGTCTGGACAAACCCATTTATCTTGTCTTAATGTATACAAAAATTGAGCTGTTTGTGCATCTATTTCACTCTGCAGCCCAAACTACACATCGCAAACCAATAGTTTTTGTATGTAGTAGTAGGTGTCAGTCTCCCATTGTGCACTATTGTGGTAGAGGGTTGATAACGATACGGGGGTGGAAGACATGGTAGTTGAAAGTTTTCGAGTTCTATAAAATTCAACTGATTGACGAACCTCAGGAGGATACTGCCACTGCATTTCTCCCATACTGTGGCGCACTATCCAGCAAGATAGGACGGATTCTACGAAAACATCAATTGAAGCTGCTTTTCCGCCCACCAGCCAAAACTAAGGCTTTGCTTGGCAGGTTGAAGGATGACCTGAGTCTACGTAAATCCGGAGTTTATGAGATCCCATGCCAATGTGGTGAGACTTACATTGGTCAGACGTTGCCTACTGTCGAAGATCGCTGTAGTGAGCATCAGCGACATACAAGATTACAATAGCCAAACAAATCGGCAGTCGCAGAACACTGTCTTTCTGAAATCCATGGCATGGAGTACAAGAATACGAGAGTTCTGACACAGACGTCCAGCTTCTGGGACTATAATTAAAGAGTCCCTCGAGATACGAGTGAGGGAACCGCAGATTAATCACGACAGCGGCTACACACTTAGTGAAGCATGGAAACCTGCACTCAGCATAGTTAAGAAAAGAAATAAGATGTCGCATAACGAACTGACGTCGGCCTGGGGCGGGGCTACAGAGCAGACGCCACCAGCGGACGCCGCTGGGCGCGGACTAGAGGTCTGCAAATCGCCGGTTTCGCTCGCTCGTACTCGGTCGAGTGCGTACTCGGCGAGTGTGTGACACTCGAACGAGGCTGCGTGGGGCGGGGCGGGCAGAGACCGCACAGCGTAGTACCGCCGCTGTACCTCACAGGGTAACCTACCCAAGTCACTCTCCGATTTCTATGAAATTTGCATACGTTATAACACATGAAAAACTATGGGACACTTATTATTTTTTAGCGACGGAGAAACATATTTAAGGGGTGAAACGGTCCCTCAAAATTGTCGCTAAAATAGAAACGTGGCGATAACTTAGAGACTAGAAAAGCGATTTTAATGATGTTTGGTATGAAAGTATCTTTTGCTAAAAGACAAATTCCATAGATTCAACTTCGATAAAATCAAAATAATTTTTTGAGCTGTCCCCCTATATCTCACTCCCCCTGCAATGTACCTAGGCCGATCTCTTATCAAGACACGGAAGAAAGCGAGGATCCTATATATTGCACAAAAGCTTGCATACGTTCTTTATTATGTAGATAAGAAAGACGACAGTGGCAGTGAGAGATATATGTATTTTGCAACTGGAAAAATTCCCCTTAAGGACTCACTCGGAAAAGGTAGAGGCGCAGCAACCACGCACAGTGCCAAAATGCTACGGGAATATATATATTAACGAGGTGCAACATAGAGAGAGAGGGGGGGGGGAGAGATGGGGAGAGAGAGAGAGAGAGATGCACAAAACTAACCTAAAGCGTGTACATCAATATCGTGTATTTAATATCAATATAAAATACGGAAAAAGTATTCCAGGACTTCAAAAAAACGTTCAAATGTTCTTAAGCTTAAGGGACTTAACTACGGGGTCATCAGTCCCTAAACTTACAAACTACTTATGAACTACCTACAACTAAGGACGGCACAAATATCCATGCCCGAGGGGGGACTCGAACCCCCGACCGTAGTGGCCATGCATACCGTGACTGAAGCGCCTCAGTCCCCTCGGCCGGCTATTCCAGGACTTGAGAATGATAAGAGGAATGGATATAAAATACAATTACTTCCTCGTTAAGACGGCAAGTAACAACTACCACTAAATAGGCACTAACAGTCCACAAAATGGGAACAAGAAAGAAAGGAAGATCCTGGAAAACTCATTTAGAAAATGATCTTAGCACAGAAACTTCATGTTAATCACGCATAATAACATTTATGGTAAAGTATAAAATGCGAAACTGAATGGCTAGTTCAACTGGATCGAGAGAACAGCTTTCGAAGCACCCGGGAAAGGAAAAAATTACAAATTTCTTAGTCAGGATGTATTCTCAAGCATCTAGTTTGCTCCAGATACTCGCCTTGAATTCGAGTGACGCTGCGGTGGGCGACCGAGTGATGAGCGGGCGGTGTGAACGGTAGGGCCAGTCGAGCGTGCCCCGCTCGAACGAGCGAGGAAAAAGTCGAGCGCAGACACTCGCCTTGCCGCAAGCTGCAGCACCGACACCTGTCGGACTGTCATAGAACGACGTGTATCACGCGATTCGAGCGAGCAACCGAGCGAGTTGCAGACCTCTAGCGTGGACGCCGTAGGGAGCGAGGGACCTCGAAGACGCCGCCAGCAGACGTCGGCGGGCGCGGACGGCGTATGGAACAGCGGAGGGAGGGAGGAGATAAAAGCGTCGCCACCGCTCCTAGGCAGTCAGTTCATCAGAGCACCTGATGATGGCCACAGGTCTGGTTGCCGAAATATTGTGCCAGTTTGACACAGGGATCCGGCCACAGACCCGTGAACTTTTTCATCTAGAATTACGCCGGGAGAAGCTAGAGAATCAAATAATACAATAGTGCTACTTGGTATGGTATGGTGTATCACTCACAAGGAAAGTACTTGGGCTCGAACAAACACATATACACCAAAATCGTATGAGAAATAATGTAAAGGTCCCTTACTGCACCAGTGATACTCCCGCATCTGCAAAACTCTGCAGTCGTCCGTTAGAGGCCTCTGCGTGTGCCTTGCCATATTGCACTTTGACCTATCGGTTCGCCAGTAGGGACGGTGCAGTGTGCCTCCGAAGTTGCGTTTTGTGACGTTATTTGTGTGGTGAAGCGTCAGATGGGGCGGCGATTGTTAATCAATCCTGCTAATGTATTGTGATTGATTGAGATGAAGTTACGAAGAACCCTTCTTCCGGAAGATGATATTAGTGTAGAAGATGAATCATTCGCATGCTTTCTCGTATCTGTTATGGTACAGAAATATGAGCATAAGTTAGATACTGTCGTCACACTAACACATAATGATGATAATAGGGATGATAATGACGAACAACTCATTGCAATCGGTACTGCAACGGTAAGTGCGGGAAGAGGCAATGGAAGTAGTGGCAGTCAGTACCAACAGTCTTCCGAGAAGAAGGTTAAAGTTGCAACTATCATCACGGCTTTTGATGACAATACGATGATTATTACAAAAGTTATAGTTGAGATTTTAGCATTACATATGACGTCTACAATTACATCTACAGTGCTATCTAGAGCATCATTGCCGAATTTTGCTTAAAAACGACACCCAGCAGCACATTGAGGTGTACGTAGAGATCCTGTAACCAAACGTTCATACAGATATGTTTGTTCGAGCCCATGTACTTTCCTTGTCAGTAGTTTAAAAAGCGTGTCATACAATCATTTTATCCTCTTATGGGATGTATGTCTGCTTCAGTTTGCCGACCTTCGTTGAAGGCTTTTACCCAACATGCCACTGTTCTGTACGGCAATGCCCATTCCCCTCACGCCTCTTGAAGACCTTGATGACACTGCCGTCCTGTACGACCTCTGGCACATTCAATCTGGATCCATCTCCGTGGTTACTGTTTCGAAAATATAGTGACACCGTTACGTTAAGACCGCTCGCTCTCAAGTGACTGTGTTTCTCTTACTTGTACACAAACCGGTGACATGGGACGGGCGAGTTCGTTTGCTCGGAGGTAAGGTAAATATGTCAACAACGTGTGCTATCTGCGACAATAGTAGATTCCATTGCATAGTGTCTCCATAGCAGTGTTGCCACTATTTAAGTTCCAATCCTCGTATAAAAGACAAATGAAGTAAAGGACATCAAAAGTAGGTCCTTTCTATCACGGTTGCCAAAAAGAAGTATGTAGTAGAAGCTATAGAGCAGATCGGCACGGTCGACTGACGACACAAATGAAAAAGGGTGAACCAGACACTCTAATATCCCAAGCCTAGAATATTAGACCAGAGTGCAGACGAATCACTAAAATTTTGGCCACACTCGCCTCAGCATATATGGAGGTTAGATCACCACTAAGATTAGGTTTAACGTTTGCAGCACGATATGAACTGAATTCGAAATGTGGCGTAGAGTAAGTTGCACGCCACAGGCATCTCAAAAAGGAGGATTTTCTCGGCGAAGTAAAAAGTTTTGTCTTAATGGGCAGTGTCCAATTCGGACATCATGCCGTCTCAGTGACTGGCAGGAGGTTCATCACGGTCTGACAGTTGGTTTCACAGAACGTAGCTTATTACCTGTCACTGCCAGGCATGTTTCTTCCCACGACTGAAAGGACCTCCGCCGAACAACAGAGGGCGTCCTACAAGGCAATGATAGATCGTATTACATTATGGCCCAGCAGGCTGCCTTTGCGGCCGGAGAGGCAACGTCATTTCCCAGATTTCCCACATTCCCAGTCAATCCGCTGAATGACACTTGTTTTCCTCGGCGCTGGAGGGGGTTAAGTTGTCCCTGGAACAAGCATTGTGCTGCTAAATATTGTAGAAATTTACTGTTACAGGGTACGCATCACATGCGAGATTACACTGAGGTGACTTAACTCACGGAACACCTCCTTTACACTGGCGAAGCCCATAACTTAAAAAAGTGTCATCTGTGCAGTATTTTGTGCTCAAACTGATTATATCCCATAGATGTTCGATGGAATTCATGTCGAGCGTTTGGATGGCCAAACAACAATTCAGCTGGTAAGAACTGGTAGTAGGTTGGGGCGAGGGGGAGAGGGGTGGCGCAAATTCCATGGAGCAATGGACGAAAGTTATCAATAAGGCACTGTGTGGTCTATTTTTACCTAGTATGGACCGGTGCTCTGACTTAACTGAACCGATCAATGACGGCAAGTGGTTGTGTTCAGCTACTCGTAGATCATTTGCAGCCACTCATAAATTGCATATTCTCATGCAATTTTAGGTGACAATGCCCTATGTCAGCGGGTCACAATAGTCCGCTATTTAATTGAAGAACGATTTATACGATTCCAGGGAATAATTTGGCCGTCCACATCCGCCGACATGAATGCAGTGGTGCCATTTTGGGAAATAACTCTCGATAATTATGCACAAAATGCTGCGCTGGCAATGTTTCTTATACAAGTGTTAGGATCAATATTCTTACAGGGAAGTTGCAGCACTTCGAGTTGCTACACTTCGCCGACAAAAATGTTGTCTGACACGACACTAAGAGGTAGCCCATGAATTTGTCACTCAGTGTTTTTTTATTTTATTTTATTTTATTTTATTTATTTTTTAATTTTTTTTTTTTTCAACACTATCCGTGGCAATTACACTTAGCTAACCTTTCACATTTCCACCAATGATGTAAATGTGTACGACATTACACTAAGGGCTCACCATGTGTCCCAGGAGTTTCATTTTTATTTATTTATTTTTTGTCGGTTTGCTTGTGTTACCAAAGTGCAGATGTGCTTTCTTTTTCTATTTATCTCTCTTTCCATCAAGAACTTTATCTTTTGTAAATATTATTTTGATTAATTTTGGAAACTCAAAATGTAACTATACGAAAATGTCATTTACAGTTGTAAGTGATTTATGAAAACATATTAATTTTACTCGGCAACTGCCGTTAGGAAATATTAGTGATAGGTATAAATATTATGTTTGTCAAAAACTGTAATACACATTGCCACCCCATTTTCTTGTGCACTTTGGCGAAAGCTTACAGACCGCGCTCTCAGAACCTATTGAGACTGACAAGTTCCTTACAGTGCCCGAATCTCATCTCCTGTGACGATGCTGTTCGGAAAATTACCACCTGCAGCTTTATTATGACCTGGCAGATTCCGACATATTTCTAGCCGCGGTGGAGTAGCCGAGCGGTCTAAAGCGCTCGCTGCGGAGCGCGCGGTTGCTCGCCGTGGAGGTTCGAGTCCTCCCTGAGGCATGGGTGTGTTTGTTGTCCTTAGGTTAGTTTACCTAGGTTTAACTAGTTTGTAAGCTACGGACTGATGACCACGCAGTTTGGTCCGTTAGGATTACAAACATTTGAACAATTAAACAGATTTCTATTCGGTGAACGTTTTGTTCTTACATAATGTTTCAGTCTTCTTCCATAAGCATACGCAGCCAAGGCGTCTTCTCAACATTTACAACTTGTGATACCACTTTTTGTTTTTGTCTACAGATATCGAGTTTTACAAGGCTTTACCCAGCAAGTTGCTAATACTTTTTATCACTTTCGTAATGGTAATTTGTTTCACAGAATTTTTAGTCTTAAACTGGCTACTGTCATAAATCTTTATTATCAAGATAAACTTTTAATTAACTGAAAGACATTTTATTAACTGTAATAACAAGTACCATTTTCTTTTCTTTTCTTTTTATTTTGAGAAATTATCTAAAGCGAAGTAACATTTAATTTTCTTTAGTTTGACAAATTATTTAATTGAGAATTTTCATTGAGCTCTGTTCTTCAGTAATAATTTTCTGTTCAATAATAAAACGAGGTAGTCAGTTTTGAAGTGCTAGTTATGTTATGGCGAAGCAATTAAAAATAATTTTAAATTTCACACTTCAAAGTCAAAAGAAAAGGTGAAATTTGTAATTAATTATATTCATTACTTGACATCTATTTTTGTGATGCTATGTGAAAAGTGTTTCGTTGGCTGGTTCACATCTATGTTGTCTTATAATCGAAATTCTTATGCAATTTTGCTTTTGAATAATATACTAATACTTCTTCATAACGTGTCGAAATTTATTTACAAATTTCCTGGCTTTAATGTAATTTAGTCAACTTTACTGTACTATCATTGTTAATAGTACAGTTAGTTTCCTCCCCCTTCCCAAGTTTATAGGTTGTTTGAATTACCATTCAGGTTTGCATCATTGAATTATTTATTCTGAATTGCTTTATCATTTATGGAAAATATTATTTTTGCACATCATTTTCTGCAAAACTGTTCTTTGGGTGAAGTTGTGTAAGTGAACATACTGTTCTATTCAGTAATCATTTTTTCATTGCTGTCAATTATTTTAATAAAACAGTGATTAAACATTGCCCCTGTCGTCGATATTAGTTACCCCTTAATTAATTAATTCAGGTTTAAAGAAATTAAAGATAAATGTGAACACTGAATTAAAGTTTGTAATGCGGTCGGGAATCGAACCCTGACCTCCATGCTTACTAGGCAGAAGCCTTACCTCTAGACCACCGCACCCCTAGCGATTAGAGCGCCTAGGAATAGTTTAAGTAAGACTTTCCTCCATGTCAGAAGCTCTAATTCAGGTTTTATGTTGTGTTGTCGCACCTCTTTTGTGTCATGTTGTACATGTGTCACTGTACAAGTTACATGTTAAATGTAGTTAGCAGTTAGGAAAACGGGTGAAATAAGGTATCCTCCGAGGCGACTTGTACACCTCTCCTTACCATTGGAAATGACCACCTTATTGAAAATTCCGTTGTTCACATTAGGCAAAACATGGTCACCGCCCAAGGTCTAATTAATAGGCCGGTTAGATGGGGAGGGTTGATACTACCGCTCTATGTATGTTTCATCAGTCAGCATATAAATTGCATACAAGCAGCTGTATTATCCCGCATAAAAATCAACGTTGTTCAACTTCCTAGAGCCTGTTCTGTATTTTTCCCCCTTTCTGTATCATACAAAGCAAAAGGAGTTATGCCGGTAGTCAAATGTTTGTATTCACCACTCTCACAATAAACGATACACAGATGCTATTGATGTCCTAAGCACGGCTGGAGTACCTACCGATATTTATGTCAAGGAACTATGGAATTACAACTGCAGTGGACTTCATTGAGTATGAGGAATTCGTATGACAATCTTGGATTTCAGAGAATACATATAGATGTGAAAGTGGGACACTCTGAATAGTAAAATTATGTTAGTGGAATAAGAACAGCACCTCAAGAAATAACGACAGAGAAAAGCGAAGATGTCGAATGTAACCCAAGAGAAACACATAGGCAAGGATTACTGTAATGAGCCGGCTTGAGTATGCCGTTCGTCTCTGTATACCTCTGAGCCACAGTCGATATTACCAAGCTTGGCCTTCCACCTAGTCTACATTTTTCTCAGATTGCCCGACGAACAATTCTAGGTACACTAATCTTCTCATTTTACACTCGAAAATTTAAGTCATTCTTGGAGTCTTACTCGTGTACTGACGACCTAATGCTTCACCTAAATGTAATATTCTTGAACTCGAGGATAACCAAGTGTCGTTAATTTCATGATTGCAGTGACGACAGAATAGAGCGTCAAAATTCAATACATTTAAAAGTAAAGCTAGTCTAGCTGCTTATTTCATTGTTCCTTAGATTATGACCTATCATTATCTCTCTATAAACTTATAAATAACAAAAAAACTAATCACTTAATCTGGGGCAATAAAAAGAGTACATTCAATCACTGTTAATGTATAATTCTTGATTTCAAAATGTTACGTGCACCATATATATATATATATATATATATATATATATATATATATATATATATATATATATATATATATACGTTGGATCGTCTTTTATGTACAGCCATCTCGATCAGTCATTATTAATTTACAAGGCCTGAGGTTATTACACAATGTGTTTTACCACAAATGCGTTTCATTTTATTTACACATCATCACCAGTCGTCATTCTGTAAATACTGTACACGTAACATGTCCACAGTTTGATGTTTATAGATTAATCCGTCTTTCACTTGATAAACTTGGCGTTACATTTATTTAAGGTGTTTATTCCTCTCTATTACATATTCTGAAGTAGACATCTTTCTCTTACAGCGGAGACGTAAAAAACTTGGTTGTACACGGCCACCTATTGATGAAGCAGGTACTGAAGTTCCATGCAACCACCAGCACACAATAGTGCGTTTAATAGGGTTGTCACACAATCCAATGTGTTTTCAATGTAATGGCAAACAAAATTTTATTAGAGAAATTTCAGCATGTTGAAGGTATGTCTCTAATTGTAGTTGAAATTGAAATGTGACTCGTTCATAAGTGTTAAACATACTATTTGTCAGCGATATTTTTGCAATTTGCGGCTCTTTTCCATTCTACAAATACAAGGAACCCAACCTATTTCTATATTTAAAGCTTTGTTCGTGTGATCACTACACTTTATATTCATATAACAGAGCAACGTTTCGTATTTTGTCAATAATCTGACTGAATGAAATTTTCACTCGCCACTGAATTCATTTTATACTTAACTCCGATTGAAGACAGTTTGTCAGTTTTTGTCATATTTTTTCAAAATTCGAGTATATATTACGACAGTTCTTATCGCATAACTGGTGTCATCCTTTAATTTAACCTGGACGGCACCATCCTTCGTTTTACGTGTGAAGTAAAAACGATATGATTTTCCCTACCAGTTTACGACCGGTAGAGTGTCGATTGCACCATTCTAGCTGGCAAACTGATATATGATAGCTATTAAGCCTGTCAAGGCTGATTAAATTACCACGTACTTACTGCCTGCAAATCACAACAGCGGATGTTGCAGTGCACTCTGCCCTTCATACGTATACAGGTTTGGCTTCGCTGCCGTGTTTTACATTTCGCTAGCAGAAAGAATAGTATGGAGGACACGAATTTGTAGGTAGTATTGTAGAAAGGAAAGAGAAAGTAGATGAACATGAGATGGAAGGTACGTTACTACAAGAACATTTTAACGGAGGAAAAAAGATCTAACAATAATTTGAAACAAAGTCCGTGGAGTAGACGACATTCTAGATCTAGATCTACATCTAGATCTACATCCATACTCCGCAAACCACCCGACGGTGTGTGGCGGAGGTTACCTTGAGTACCACTATCCGTTCTGCCACCTATTCCAGTCACGTGTTGTTCGCGGAAAGAAAGATTGTCGGTATGCCTCTGTGTGGGTTCTAATCTCTCTGATTTTAAACCTGATGATCTCTTCGCGAGATATACATAGGAAGGAGCAATATACTGCTAGACTCCTTCGACAAAAGGCCGTCCCGAGCGCTTTCACGATTACTAAATGATCCTGTAACGAACCGGTGTTGACAGAGTACGGGATTATTTGTTCTTTTAGCCTCTGCGACATCGACAAGCTCTGCATTGTACGTTTGAGGCTTTCCCGACGTATTGATTCCTTCCATGGTTCACGGGGGTCGCGTCGGATCGTATTGTCGAAACTGCACAATATTTCTACAAGGCAGCTACTCGTCATCTTCAGGTGCCAACTAAAATGCTGATTGCTGTCGTCTCGACTTTCTATGATTCACTGCAGTGTGTCGGTTTGAGTCCATATAATATTTTTACGCAGCGTTAACTTTGCTTCTAGATGCCCCAAATGAAGTCTTTATTAAAAAAATAATCACTAGAGGCCTGAGCACAACTGAGCTCCTACTGTTTAACGAGCCGAAGGGTTCGTTGCTCTCAGAATTCCTGTGGTTGTGACAAGAGCCAGTCTGCGCTGTGTCCTTCACTTCGTAGACGGAGTTGAAGCGCTGTCCTTTGAGTTGTTCTTTTAGCGGACCATACAGATGGCAGTCACAGGACGACATGTCCGGGCTGTAGAGTGGATGCTCAAGCTGCTCCCACTCGGCAAATATACTTTTTGTGACCCTGCAGACGCGGACACGTGTTACCATGGGGCACAACCGCTCTCTCCGTAATCAGCCCATGCAATTTTCTATTTTCTCTTGGTGGCCTTGTGTAGGCTACGGAGTATCTCACAGTACACGTCATTGTTAATGGTTTTCCAGTGGTCCGGGAATTCGATGAGTATCGGACCTCTGACATCGAAAAAGATGGCCGCGGTAGAGTAGCCGAGCGGTCTAAAGCGTCTCGCTGCGGAGTGCGCGGTTGCACGCCGTGGAGGTTCGAGTCCTTCCTGGGGCATGGGTGTGTGTGTTTGTCCTTAGGTTAGTTTACCTAGGTTTCAGTAGTTTGTAAGCTACGGACTGATGACCACGCAGTTTGGTCCGATAGATTTACAAACATTTGAACAGTTTTTTCGAAAAAGATGGTGAGCTTCAATTTGCCTGCTGAAAGCACAGGCTTGAATTTTTAGGGGGGGGGGGGGGTGACGACGCAAGCTTCGCGTCCCTAGATGTGGCACTATATTTTCCAAAAGCGACATAGTCAAATTTTAACCGGTTCGGTTGTTGAGACGTTAAAAGTAGGCAGCCATAGACTGAAGTTCATTATTTATGGATTTTTAGCTTTATTTTTGTGAATCTGAACGTGTATCCGCCTTATAGCTTTATTTTGTATGTGAAAGTCATCCATGATCAATCATCTCAGTCCATTTTTGTAACTACTGCACATTATGTCTTTGCAACTGCGATGTAGCATCTCCGCTACAGCAGCTTCTTTGACTGCTGAGGCGAGTAGTAGAGAGTAAGCTGTTGAGCAGAAGAGTCGATTGTGGGCTAGGCTAGCTTACAGACGTATGGCAACTGTGTTACGTACTAAGGTTGAATTGGTCAGCAATGATTGTATTGAGTTTGATTTATTTCACTCTATATTTATGAATACAAACGTATTGTATTGGACAGTTGATTCTGTATCAAGAGTAAGAAAATATTTGTATGGAACGGAATTGTATAAAACCATCGTATTATAGTAAAGACTCAACAAAGGTATGTTTCTTTAATTCAATAAATAATGATTATTAATTTTTCTTATTTCAGCTCAATCTCGTCCCTCATTTTCCTGATAGTGGCATACGTCATAAACAATGAGATGCGCTAAAACTGCTGCATCACGCGACAATGTTCCACGTTTCTTCCTAAACTCCTAGACCGATTTCAAGCAAATTTGGTACACATATTCCTTACCGTAAGTAACAATGCTGTCGGGGTAAGAACCACATACGACTCATCGTTCAGGATAGATAACATAAACTATAGCAGTCGTAAAATACTGCCACATCATGAGACGAAAATTTATTCATATACTGTATGAGAATGAGAGTACTTAGCGACTTGCAACTAACGTTAAATATAATTTCTCGCTGCCAACCATAGCAAAAGTATGAAACGAAAAAAAGTTTCTCGGTTACTACGTTTCCGCTATTCATTGAGTAAAACTACGCTATTTGGTATGACTTAGCAATTTATAATTTCTGCACTACACATTGTACTCACAGGAAATTTGACAGTATACACACATACAGCTGAATGTCCCTTCGAAATTCTATCACAGTTCGACACGTAGTTTATGCGATATGAGAACATTAACAGTAACGTTCATGGAAAACCACCCCTTCACGCATCATGTTTCAATGTATTACTTCTTTACTAAGAAATATATTCGCAATAGATTTTATTGGCGTACAGCACTTATACAATTGAATATATACGTGCAAAATTATACAGCTGTGCAACATAAAATTCAATAAATATGAGATAATATATACTGGGGTGGGTAAAAATTGTCACATCACGCACCACCTTTCAATACGTTTGCGTATTTACTACTAAGACACTTCTGTATTCATATCAGCTTAAGGAAATTCCTAACAGCTGGCAGTGCTGTTGAAAAATCTGAACCAACTTTGAAATGTGAAGTGCACATAGGTGCAGGCGAAAGCAATAGACTACTACAAAGCTATAAGGAAAGGAAGAGCACCCATTATTTCCTGCGGATATACATTTTAACTTCAAGAGATTACAGTTTCCTGTGAGACTTGCATCTTCTCTTACGATTAATAAATCACGGGGCAGTCTATTAAATACTGTGGAGGGATCTGCCATCTGATAACAAACTTCCTGGCAGATTAAAATTGTGTGCCGGAACCGGGACTCGAAGCTGGGACCTTTGCCTAACATCTGATGTTTGTCACACGGACAACTTTATATCGCCTGCTCAACACAGAATTTATT
Organism: Locusta migratoria; assembly: GCA_026315105.1. Lineage (NCBI taxonomy): Eukaryota > Metazoa > Arthropoda > Insecta > Orthoptera > Acrididae > Locusta > Locusta migratoria. The sequence continues at coordinate 197,419,473 of CM048751.1, forward strand.
CATATTGGATCGTGGACATGTAACAACAAATATTGTTAATAGTCAGGTTTTAAATTAAAATATATCTACGAATGTTACATGTATTTGTATTTTGATTACTACCTTTTTGTTTGAATACTGCGCTTATAATTTTGTACATTATGCAAAACAGCCTTATTTTTTATATATTCTCCCATAATTGAAACATGTTTTTAGAGACAATGAGATGGAGAATAGGGATGGGAGGAGTAATATCTCAAGGTAGCAATAAATGAATAAATACCCGGGCAACGCCGGGTTTTTAACTAGTATAAGTATGTGAATCAGTTCGATGCGCACTAGGTCCAAACTCTTACGGAATCTGTGAAATTCCGGGAGTAGTGAGTGATAATATACGCAGGAGCCTGCGTCATTAGTGTGTGGATAAGGTGAAGATTTGAGTCTGACTGGAGGCGTGGGAGTGTAGCCTGCGCAGTATTGGTGAAAACCGATTTCCCAGTGGCGTAGTGGTCAGCGAAGTGTCTAGCAAGCAGAACGACCAGACGACGAATCCCGGCTACGGAAAAGTTTTGACCCATAAGATATATATTCATAAATTTCGCAATTTTAAGACGTTTGCTGTTCTGAAGATGGAAAATCGTTCTGGACTGGAAAGCTGCACAGGTCACACCAATATTCAAGAAAGGCAGTAGGAGTAACCCACTAAACTACAGGCCTATTTCATTGATGTCAATTTGCTACAGGGTTTTGGAATATATCGTGCATTCAAGTATTATGAATTATCTCGATCAGAATCATCTATTGACCCAAGGTCAACACGTATTTAGAAGATATCGTTCAAGTGAAACACAACTAGTTCTTTACTCACATAAAATGACCCGTGCTATCGACAAATGATTTCAGATTGATTTCATATTACTTGATTTCCAGAAGGATTTTGACTACGTATCACACAAACTGTTTTTAATCAAATTGCGTAGTTATGGAATATCGCCCCAGATTTGCTACTGGATAAAGGATTTCCTGTTAGAGAGGACACAGTTCGTAGAAATCGATGGTAAGGCATCGATTAAAAAAGAGGTGATATCGGGCGTTCCACAGGGTAGTGTTATTGGTCCTCTTCTGTTCCTTATTTACAAAAAAGGTTTAGGGGAAAATCTAAGTAGCTCTCTTAGGTGTTTTGCAGATGACGCCGTCATTTACCGTCTAGTAAAATCATCCGAAGATCAAAACCAACTGCAGAACGATCTGATATCACTATGGTGTAAAAATTGGCAATTGACTGTAAACAATGAGAAGTGTGAAATAGTCCACATGAGTACGAAGGAAGTCCGTTAAACTTCGTTTACAAGATAAATCATTCAAATGTGAAAGCCGTAAAGTCCACTAAACAGCTAGGAATTAGTATTAGATCAGACTTAACAGGAAAGGACACGTAGATGATGTTGTAGGTGTGGCGAACCAGAGACTGCGATCTATTGGCAGAACACTTAAAAGATGCAACAGAACTACAAAAGAAACTGCATATACTTCGCTTGTCCGTCCTTTTTTGGTGTATTGCCGCCCATTGTGGGATCCTTATTCGTTGAGTTTGACGGAGAACATAGAGTTCAAAGAAGAGCAGCTCGTTTCGTATTGTCACGATACAGGGGAGACAGCGTCAAGGAAATGATACAGGATCTTGGATGGGAGTCATTACAACAACGGCGTTTATCGCTGCGGCGTGGGCTACTTACCAAACTCCAATCGCTAACATTCTCCTCCGAATGAGAAAATATTTTGTTGACTCCCACTTACATAAAAAAGATAATCAGACTAAAATACAAGGAATAAGAGCTCGAACTGAGAGATTCAGGAATTATTTCTTCCTGCGTGCTTTCGAGAATGGACTGGTAGATGAATAGTATAACGGTGGTGCGATGAACCGTCTGCCAGGCACTTAAATGTGATTTGCAGAGTATCCCATGTAGATGTAGATTCGACGCCTGGTCGCCGCTTTCCGCGAGCTGTCACCCGTCTATGTCTCCCGACCAGACCCAGACTATCGTGTCTCACACTCTTCTGTATCCTCACAATTCTTGTATACCTTGTGAAGCGAGTCCCACGAGCACCGCGCGATCTTTGGCTCGACGTTTCGAATTGCGCGGTCGCTCCCAGACCGATGAGCTCCGATGAATAGCCCCTTACGTTCACAAACATTTGAGTCTCGCGCGAGCGAGAGAGACAATTGTATCGCCGTAAGAGAGTCAAATTTTCAACCATTCAATGCCCACTGGCAGCTTATGTGTAAACTTGTAAAAGACTGGAAGTCAACAGTATTGACTGCTGTTCTAGATATTATGAATTGTGATTAAGAATATCTGTGCAAACGTGTCTGCTAATTAAAACTGAATTAGCCAAGGCAGGCGGCGAGGACGCCCTTTTGTTTACTGCCCCGCGGGGTTTCTCCCTTCCATTTGCTAAATTGCTCAAAGAAGAGTGCAATGGAGGAGACCATTGGCGGTACATTAGTAAAGAGCCACCGCTAGCTCAATAAATAAAGGTTATCTAAATAATGAAATGGTAATTTACATATCAAAGATTTCTTTCTACACAACATTTCTTGTGTAAATCTTTCCATCTTTATTAAGCTCTCCTTGCAGAGGACCATCAGTAATTTTTTACTTTCACGCACTTTCTTTCGCGGACTCTTGAACAAGCAACAGAAAGTTGATCATGTCCGAATGGTATCGGTTTCTCTATCCTGAAGACTCAACTGGATTCTCTAATAAAATTTTGATGTGGGCCAGGATACCAAGCCACAATCGAAATAGGTATATGTTGTGATCTACAGTCCGGAGACTGGTTTGATGCAGGTCTCCACAATACTCTATCCTGAACAAGCCTCTTCAACTCCACATAAGAACGGCAACCTACATCTGAATCAGCTTACTGTATCCATCTTTTGCTCTTCCTCTGCAGTTTTTACCCCACACACTTCCCTCCAACGCTAAATTCACAAGTCCTTGATGTCTAAGAGTGTGTCCTACCAATAGATCCCTTCTTATAGTCAAGGTATGCCAGAATTTACTTTTCTCCCCAATTCTGTTCAGTACCTCCTCATTAGTTACGCGATTCACCCACCTAATCTTCAGCATTCTTCTGTAGCACCACATTTCAAAAGCTTCTATCCTCTTCCTGTCTGCACTATTTATTGTTCATGTTCCATTCCCATACAAGGCAACACTCCACACAAATGCATTCAGAAAGGACTTCCTTAGGCTTAAATCAATATTCGAAGTTAACAAATTTCTCTTTTTCAAGATCGTTTTTCTATTCATTGCCATTCCGCATTTTATATCTTCTGTACTGGTGTAGGTATATATAAATCTGTATTCTGTATTGTACTCAATGTCTTCGTCCAGTTGTAAAATATTTCCGTCACTCATGGTAATAGCATCAGTCTAGAAATAGTTTTAAAAATTGATTCTAACACCAATAACTATCTAACAGCGATGAACACGTAAGCTGCAAAACTGCTTATGTGCATAAATGCTTATGGTAGGCTACTCGACAACAGCTCTGTGCATGCGCAGTTCTATCGGCGACAAACCGACACATACTAAAGCTGCTTATGAATAAGATTCCTTTGCATATCGTCATCATAAGTCGTCTTGCTGTTGCTGGATTTTGGAATACGTCTTATGTTCGAGTGTTATGACTTTTCTGGAGTCAGTAAAACCTCCTTTTTATGAATCAACATGCTTTCAGAAAGCAATAAATGTTCAAATGTTTGTAAAGCTAACAGTCAATGGATCGCGACCAACGCGAGCAACAATGTCGCGATACGATAAACCGCAATCGAGATAGGCTACAATCCTCTTGTTTTGAAGGTCACTTGTGCAAAATTTCATGAAGATTGGAGGGTGAATAAAGTGTCCTTATTCACGTGTCGCATGATGCCGTAGTTTTTTTAACCTTATAATTGTTTATGAGAGCATATCTCCTCAACTATGTGTCGCGGTTCTTACCACTACATCGATTGTTACCTCAAGGAAGTAATACGTGCACCAAATTTGGTTAAATCGGTCCAGTGGTGTAGTAGGAGATGTGCAACATTGTGAAAAATGTTTGTATAGCTTATGGGACTTAACTACGGGGTCATTAGTCCCTAAACTTACAAACTACTTACGAACTAGCTAACACTAAGGACGGCACAAATATCCATGCCCGAGGGGGGATTCGAACTCCCGACGGTAGTGGCCGTGCAGACCGTGACTGGCGCGCCTCAGTCCCCTCGGCCACCGCGGCCGGCCGGAACACTGTCGCGTGATGCAGCAAGTTACCTCGCATTTCATTGTTTGTTATGTCATATCTCCTGAAATATGTGTCTTACAGTCATTTAATTATGTCAATAACCGTCGTGAAAGTGCAAGCAATATGTTGGCAAAGATTCATCGCAACCGAATGAAAAGCGCGCATAAAATACGAGCAAATATACAAACAAACATTCATGTTTATGTACTAGATAAATAAAGTAATAAAGATTGACAATAACGTTTTATAGAAACTTTCATAATCAGATACGGTGTACAGTGAAAGTAACGTATTTAGGAAGGTACACATTATTAAATTATATAGGCTGGGCGTAGCTGCAGTCGACATTCTCTCGTTTTGCTGACGTTTACCAAGTAGAAGTAGACGACAGCTTTAACACTTACAATTACTTGCTTTGGTTTGTGTCACATAACTTCTTGTGCGTTAGTATGGGGCAAAATTAAGTGTTCCTTTTGTAAAACACCGGAAGAACCGTTTTATTTTTTGAATGTAAACACAGTAAAATCTCCTCTATGCCGATCAGTTTTAAACACTGAAATTGAAGAAGATGCCTATATTAAACAGCTTACACAGTGCTCCGACCACGCGGGCTCAGAAGCGCTACTGTGTGTGTTCGGAGCGTCAAAGTGTTCCTGTTTGGAATAGCCTATTTGGAGTAGGTATAGGACAGTTACCGTGATTCGAGAAGTCAAAAGTAGTTTAATTGTCGCAGAAATGACACTCTAGCAATAATTATATCATTACATATCAAGGTTTTAAATATTTATATTACTATTACTCTATTACTTTAATGTCTGCGGATGCGGATAACGAACTTGCGGATGTGGATAAAGGGCCGCGGATGCAGTTGCGGCTATGGTGCGGATGCCAATAACACTATTTTTATCCGCGCAGACCTCTATGTATAAATGACCTCGTACATAATATCAGAAGTTCAATGATGCTATTTGCGGATGACTCTGAAGTTTATCAAGAATCGAAATACAAGATGATTAGTAGCTTTTCGAAACATGGTGCAGGGAATGACAAATTGATCCTTAACAAAAACGAATGAAAAGTGCTGCATTTACATACAAATAAAGATCCTTTACTATATAACTACGCAATAGCACGACAAACACTGTAAGCAATTAGTTCCATAAAATATATAAGAGTAGATCTAAGGAAGAATTTGAAATGAAACGACCTTATACGATATATCGTGTGCAAGGCCGATGCGTTATATCGTGTGCATGGCAGATGGCAGTTTACATTCATTGGAAGAATCCACAGTTCGTCAAGAAAGAAAGTGGGTTACAAAACACAAGTTCGGCCGTCGCTTGAGTGATGCTCATTAGTGTGGGATTTGTAGCAGGTGGGGTTAATAGAAGATATACATACGATCCAACGCAGGGCAGCACGCTGTTACGCGCTCATTTTGCAATCGCGGAAGCGTCAGAGACGATTAGGAAACCCCAGACTGAGCTAGGTGACGCATCCGAGAGGAAGGTTGTTCTAATCCACCTCCGGTCACCCAGATTTAGATTATCCGTGATTATCCTAAATCACTCCAGGCAAATGTCTGCATGGTTCCTTTCAAAAGGGCACGACCGATTTCCTTCACCATCCTTACCCAAACAATCAGAGCGTAAGCTCCGCCTCTAATGACCACGCTCTCGACGGGACGTTAAACTCCAAGCTTCCGACCTTCCTCCTTCCGAAACCCCAGTGGCAGACGTTACAAGAGAGACGTTCTGTATCGCACCACGGGCGACAGCGTACATTTCATGAAGAATCAACCAATACATTCCATACATTGTTTCCTTTTTCGTATATTTCGCGAAACCACAAAGGTAAAATTAGACAGATTAGTGCCTAGACGGATGCTTCCCGTCAATCATGCCCGCGAACCATACGGAACAGGAGGAGTAAGTGATATTGGCGCACAAGTAACCTACGTCACATAGTGTGACGTGGCTTGTTGAGCATGGATGTAGATGTAGAGGAACATTAAAAATGGGTGAAGGGTCTTTTCTGTAGAAAGGTAACTTTCGTTTCTCGCAGAACAAAATTTGTTTAGCTAACGAATAAGGTACCGTTGATGAACAATATGTTAGTACCAAGTCTCTTAACAAACTTATTAATGTGTGATCAATAATGGAGGATAGGTAACAACTCACCGTAAAGAGTCTCGCTGAGCTGCTGACAGACACGAAAATAGATAATCACATTCACACAATTTAAATTTTTGCCATGGCCTTCGTCAGAAAGAGAAATATATACATTAACGCAATCACTCAGATAACTATACACACACAACTATCATGTCCGGCCACTGCAGCAGCACAAGCTACACTGTGAGTGAGGTGGAGAGTTGAGGGGGAAGGATGCTGGTTAAAGGTGGGGATGGAAAGTTCCGCATTGCGTGATGGAAGTTAAATTCCCGCCTATCAGAGCCTTTAAATTCACCGAATCGAGAGACGGACTGCAAACACAGAGAGGCGCGTGACCAGGGTTGGACAAAACATGGGCGCTCTTTCCATGTTCCCGCATCCGTTTCATGGGGAAAAGCGTTTGTGTGTGTGTTTTGAGGGGTGCTTTTATTAAAGATTGGGTAGAAATTTCATCTTGAAGGAGCGATTGCTGAATAGCAGCATATGTATTAAGCTTTCATATTCTATCTCTTTTTCTCTTTCTCGTCTGTATCGCGTAAGTGTAAACTCATTATATCATGTTAAATTTTGAATCCATGCAAGAAGCGATAAAAGAAGAAATCATTAAGTTCTTAATGTGTACAAAACGGAGCTGCTGTGTCCAGAACAACAAATGACAGATATTGTTATGAAAACAACTATTTCTATGGATGTTTGTCGTTCCTCAGTTTGTTGTTGTTGTAGTCTTTAGTCCGCAGACTGGATTGATGCAGCTCTCCACGTTACCCTGTCCTGTGCAAGTCTCTTCATCTGAGAATACATTCAGCAACCTACATCCTTTTGAATCTGCTTACTATATTCGTCCCTCGGTCTCCCTCTACGATTTTTACCCCACACGCTTCCTTTTAATGCTAAGTTGACAATTCTTTGATGTCTCACAATGTGTCCAACCAATCTATCCCTTCTCTTAGTGAGGATATGCCAGAAACTCCTTTTCTCCCCGATTCGGTTAAGCATCTCCTCATTAGTTACGTGATCTACCCATCTAATTTTCATCATTCGTCTGTAGCTTCTATCATCTTTTTATCTGAACTCCTTATCGTCCACGTTTCAATCCCATACATTGCTACACTCCAGACAAATTCTTTCAGAAAGGACTTTCTAACGTTTAAATTAATATTAGATGTTAAGAAGTTTCGCTTCTTTAGAAACGCTTTTCTTCCCACAGCCATTCTGCATTTTATATCTGCTTTACTTCGGCCATCAGAAGTTATCTTGTTACCCAGTTAACAAAATTCATCTACTTTTATTGTCTCATTACCTAATCTAATTCCTTCAGCACCGCCTGATTTTCTGACATTGCCTTCTATTACCTTCTTTTTACTCTTGTTAATGTTCATCTTATATCTTCCTTTCAAGACACTGTCCATCTCATTCAATTGCTCTTCCATATATTTTGCGGCCTCTGACAGAATTACTATGTCATCAGCAAACCGCAATGTTTTTATTTCTTCTCCCTGCACTTTAATGCCCTCTCCAAATTTCTCCTTCCATTCCTTTACTGCCTGCTCATTGTACAGATTGAAAAACATTGGGGAAAGGCTACAACCCTGTCTTACTCCCTTCCCAACCTCTGCTTCCCTTTCTTGCCCGTCGACTCTAATAACCGCTTTGTATAGGTTGAATATTACTCTTCGCTCCCTATATTTTACCCCTGATACCTTCAGAATTTGGAAGAGTGTATTCCAGTCGACATTGTCAAAAGCTTTCTCCAAATCGACAAACGCTAAAAACGTAGGTTTGCCTTTCCTTAGCCTATCTTCTAAGATAAGTCGTAATGTGAGTATTGCCTCCCGTGTTCCCACATTTCTTCTAAATCCAAACTGATCTTCCCCGAGGTCGGATTCCACAAGTTTTTCCATTCGTCTGTAAATAATTCGTGTTAGTATTTTGCACCCATGACTTATTAAACTGATAGTTCTGTAATTTACACACTTGTTTGCACTTGCTTTCTTTGGAATTGGAATTACGATATTCTTCTTCAAGTCGGAGGGTATTTCCCCTGTCTCATACATCTTTCATACTAGATGATACAATTTTTTCACGACTGGCTCTCCGAACGACATCAGCAGTTTAGACGAAATAACATATACTCCAGGGGCCTTGTTTCGACTCACGTCCTTCAGCGCTCTGTCAAATTCTTCTCGCAGTATCATATCTCCTATCTCATCTTCCTCCACTTCGTCTTCCATTTCTAGAATACTGACTTCAAGTTTATTTCCTTTGTATAGGCCCTCTATATATTCCTTCCACTGTTCAGCTTTCCCCTCTTTGCTTAGTACTGGTTTTCCGGCCGAGTCGTTGATATTCATACAGCTGCTTTTCTTGTCTCCAAATATCTCTTTTATTTTCCTGTAGGCGGTATCTATCTTTCCCCAAGTTATGTATTCTTCTACGGTTCTGCGTATGTCCTCTATCCACTCCTGCTTAGCCAGTCTGCATTTCCTGTCAATCTCATTTCCAGACGTTTGTACTCCCTTTTTCCTGTTTTGACTTGCTGAATTTTTATATTTTCTCCTCTCATAAATTAAGTTCAGTATGTCCTGTGTTATCCAGGGATTTCTATTAGGCCTTGTCCTTCTGCCTAAATGGTCCTCTGCAGCCTTAACTACCCCATCTCTCAGAGCTACCCATTCTTCTTCTACTGTATTACTTTCCCCCGTTTCAGCCAATCCTTGCCTAATGCTCCCTCTGAATCTCTCAACCACCTCTGCTTCCTTCAAGTTGTCCAGGTTCCATCTCCTAACCTTTCAACCTTTCTGCAGTCTCTTAACTTTTAATCTGCAGTTCATAATCAATAAGTTATGGTCAGAGTCTATATCTGCCCCTGGATATGTCTTACAGTTTAGAACCCGGTTTCTAAATCTATTCCTTACCATTATAAAGTCAGTCTGGTACCTTCCAGTGTCTCCTGGTTTCTTCCACGTATACAGCCTTCTTTTATGATTCTTAAACCAAATGTTGGTGATCATTAAATTGTGCTCTGCGCTAAATTCTCCTCTTTCATTCCTTTTTCGCAGTCCATATTCACAAACTACATTTCCTTCTGTTCCCTTTCCTACTACCGAGTTCCAGTTCCCCACCACAATCAAGTTTTCGTCTCCCCTAACTTCCTGAATGATTTCTTTTATCTCCTCAAACATTTTTTCGATATCTTTCTCTTCGGCCGTGGTAGTTGGCATATAAACTTGCACTACTGTGGTCGGTGTTGGCTTCGTGTCTATCTTTACTACGATAATGCGTTCACTATGCTGTTCATAGTAACTTACCCGCATTCCTATTTTCTTATTCATTATCAGACCTACTCCTGCGTTACCACCAACTGATTTTGTATTGATAACCCTGTACTCACCTGACCAGAAATCCTGTTTATCCTGCAACCGAATTTCACTAATCCCTACCATATCTAACCTTAACCTATCCATTTGTCTTTTCAAATTTTCTAGCTTACCTACGCGATTAAGGGTTAGATCATTCCACGCTCCGACCCGTAGAATGCCCGTTTTGTTTTTCTTGATGACGACGACCTCCTGAGTAGTCCCCGCGCGGAGATCCGAATGGGAGACTACTTTACCTCCGGAATATTTTACCCAAGAAGATGCCATCATCATATAGTCATACAGTCATACAGTAGTATAGTAGTCAGTTTATCGTGTGGTAATTGATTAAAAGGCCAGAAAGTGTTGATGACTTTCACAGAAATGTGATAGAAACGAAAGTACACGATTTGTAGTTTTGTTGACATAGTTCTTACTGTCGTACACGAAAATGCAGATCTGGGCAACTTTCGGACATTCTATGAATTGTTAATAGAAATGAATTTTGAATATCTAATATCATTGCTATATAGCAAAACACACAACCGCTTTACACCTGATACAGAGCTCTTAATTCCAAATTATTATCTTATCCTCCAACAGCCGTAAAGTTTATGTTCTTTTATTTAACGAACGGTTTCGGTATTGCTTTAATACCATCTAAAGGCCGTATACAAATTAAGTTGCAAATCAGTGTTTTATCCATAAGATCATGCGGTACGTATGTCATCTATATCTATAAATGTGAATGTCTGTTCGGTGTACGTTTATCACGTCAGAACCACAAGACATAAAGTGTTAAAAATTTGTACAGTTACTAATGTCTACCCGGGGAAGGCTTTAAGCACGATTTTATGGCGATCGGATAGCCATTTATCTATATATATATTAATGTGAATGTCTGTTCGGTGTACGCTTATCACGTCCGAACGACAAGACTCGGAGACTTAAATATTTGAACAGTTACTAATTTATACGTAAGGAAGGTTCCAGGCACGGTTTTATAGCGATCTGATAGATATTTAGTAATTTGAAGAATATAACGCGAAATGCGGAACAATAATTACTCATTGAAAATTATATTTACTCTTTGAAAATGGTTTTATTGGTTGCGTTGTTGCATTGTTGCTTGAGGATTGATAATGATAAAAGGGTGGAGTATATTGGGATGGAAAGTTATCGGTGTATATAAATTTCTACGTGTGTGTGTGTGTGTGTGTGTGTGTGTGTGTGTGTGTGTAATATTTCGCTCTGTAGCGAAAACTACAGAACGCAAACGAATGGTCTGTGTGTAGTTGTTGTCCGAAGTCCCCGTTGTACACCATAGCAGTTCCATGCCGATAGCTGTAAGGGGGTGGAAGATATAGTGGTTGAAAGTCGTCAAATTATTAAAAAATTTGAACTGTAGGCCAGCGATGACGTTTGCGACTCTATAGCAAGGAGGTTACATACAGCGAAACGTGATGCCATAGACCATATCTTTCTCTGTAAGGATAAGCATACGAATAAGGAAATATAACAATAAATAAATAAATACCCGGCCAACGCCGGGTTTTCAGCTAGTACAAAATATGAATAAGAATTAATGTAATACCGAAACAACGTAAACTTTACGGCTGTTGGTGGATAAGTTAATGGTTTGGAATTAATACTCGACCAACAGCCGCAGTTCCTATCTCATTACAACATGTAACCACCTCGATTGATACATAGATAGCGACATCCAGCGAACGCCCCTGCTTTGTCCACCCCTGGTCACGCGCCCCGGTCTGTTTACAGTCTGTCTCTCGTTTCTGTGAACAGAGTATAGCTTGTGTTGCTGGAGTGACCGGACATGATAGTTGTGTGTGTAGTTCAAATGTTCAAATGTTTGTATAGCTTATGGGACTTAACTACGGGGTCATCAGTCCCTAAACTTACAAACTACTTATGAACTAGCTAATTCTAAGGACGGCACAAATGTCCATGCACGAGGGGGGATTCGAACCCCCGACCGTAGTGGCCGTGCAGACCGTGACTGAAGCGCCTCAGTCCCCTCGGCCTCCGCGGCCGGCTGTGTGTGTAGTTGTCTGAGTGATTGCGTTAATGTATGTGTTTATTTTCCTGACGAAGGCAATGGTCGAAAATTTGTGTGAATGTGATTATCTATTTTCGAGTCTGTCAGCAGCTCAGCGAGCCTCTTTACGGTGAGTTGTTGCCTATCCTCCATTATTGATATTCTTATCGGATTCCCCATTATTAACTCGCGATCACTCGCGTTGTTAGAAAAAATCTAACATTTACCATTTTACTTGAATATTCCATCACATTTCAAAGCTAATGAACAGACCATCTAGAAATGCATTCTTTCATATCTCGTGATTCAATTAATCTGTGACTCGACAATCAAATTTAAACAATAGCTTGTTAGTTGTGGCATTCTTTGAAGTGGTGCGCAGTGTTAGATTTTTCTAACACGGGAATCTTTACGTAACAATTACTTCTCCTTCCGTGGAAATCCGCCTTGCTTCACTTTTAGTCTGGTTTTTTTTTTTTTTTTTTTTTTTTTTTTTTTTTTTTTTTTTTTTTTTTTTTTTTTGTACTTTTAACATGCGGCTGTGTTCGTTTGTTTTCTCCTGAAACTGTTCGGCACGTATTACGTCTTTTATGAGCAAAGTAGATATTCTTATTGAGTTTTACGAATTGAATGAAGCAATTGTTTATACAGAGTACATGACATTCTCTGTCGCATATGGAAGTATATAAAACTGAAAAACAGTGTAAGGGGCCAGCGGTTTCTTCTTGAAACACAATATTCTGATTTCGAACAGTCGACAACATCTACACCTAATTCTTTTGAGATTGTGGAGTGTAATTTCTTTATGTTTGTTCCCTTCGCCACTGTTAGTGTCTACAGAATCGTCGCTGTGCATGGTGGATAACATTAGAAGGTTTTTTTTTGTTTATTTTTTTTTATTTATTTTTTTTATTTTTTTTATTTTTTTTATTTTTTTTATTTTTTTTATTTTTATTTTTTTTTTTTTTTTTTTGAGGCATATGAGCAAATGAAGCAGTTGTTGCTTAGTTTTTCTCCAAATGCTGCTCTTTAGTTGCCTGTATTTTACGACCAGAAATTCCGCTGAAATTTCCCTTTTATTCTTCCGTAGAGTACCTACTAATGTGAATATATGGTTCGCATACATTTTGTTACCCAGTGGTATAGATGTGAAATAATTGTCCATCGTCACGTTTCTGCCTGTTTTGTCAGTCGGTCTCATCAATCGTAACACCACATGCTCTGCATCATTTGCTGCCGGCCGCGGTGGCCGAGGGGACTGAGGCGCTTCAGTCACGGTCTGCACGGCCACTACGGTCGGGGGTTCGAATACCCCCTCGGGTATGGATATTTGTGCCGTCGTAGTTCGTAAGTAGTTCATAAGTAGTTTGTCAGTTTAGGGACTGATGACCCCGTAGTTACGTCCCATAAGATTTACAAACATTTGAACATTTGAACATCATTTGCTACTTGATATTGACCAGTAGGCTGTTTGCCTGCGTGTACTTCCATATGTAGCGTATAAAAGGTTCTGGCATCACATAGCGCACGTACCTTGATGCCATATTTTGCTTGTTTGTTATATACTGCCTGAATTTGAAACTTCCGCGGACTGGTTCTAACATCTCGTCTATCGTTGTCAGTGCGTTGGTACTATAGCTCTTCTTGCAAACATCCACGAAATCGTCAAATAACATGTTCCATACCATGTTTATACTAACTTATAATGCTTTGGTAATAAAAATGATTTATTGTATAAACGTGTCTTTTTCTGGAACAAAGAGATGAAATGGTGCAAGATATCATTGTTAGAAAAAATCTAACAAGAGAGTTATCGCGTGACAACAATATACGCGAGCGACCACGGGTTAATGTTATGCATCTCTACCGACGTAATGGTACATTTACGCCGGCCGCGGTGGCCGAGGGGACTGAGGCGCTCCAATCACGGTCTGCACGGCCACTACGGTCGGGGGTTCGAATCCCCCTCGGGCATGGATATTTGTGCCGTCCTAGTTCATAAGTAGTTCATAAGTAGTTTGTAAGTTTAGGGACTGATGACCCTGTAGTTAAGTCCCATAGACTTTACAAACATGGTACATTTAGCTGTTTGTAGAGAGAGAGACCTAGTAAGACCTGCTAGTTGTAATCAGGCGCAAAACACGTAAGCAGTGGCGGCGCTAGGCGTCGGCGACGTCGGCGGCCGCCGACGGCCTCGCGCCTGTGGGGGCCTCGCAAAACGTTGTTAATATTATAGTTTTTTTTTTTTTAATTTGATGTCTAAAGGCGCTTTTCAATTGCCAAGTTATGTAGTGGCGACCTACATCAAACTTGCAGAAGCTTAACCAAAGAGACTTCAGTTTCCAACTTGTGTACATTATTTCCAGTAACAGAACATTAGTGTTTTCCGGCAAAATATCCTTATTCCAGGACTTTGTTGATTTGCTTGTCAGGTAATGATAACTGTTAACAGATTCATCTATCATATGTTGAAAACAGTAGACTGACAGGGCAGGATTAAAATAGGTGAAAACGAAATAAGCATTCTTGCATATGCAGATGACTTAGTTGTGATGGCAGATTCGATTGAAAGGTTGCAATCTAATGTTTCAGAGCTCTATCAGAGGTGTGAGTGTTATGATATGAAGATCAGGATCTCCAAAACGAAAATATCTGTGAGAAAGTGATTTAAACTGATTGAGTACCAAATAGGAGGAACAAATTTAGAACAGGTATAAAGTTTCAAAAACATAGGATTTATTTTCATACCAGATGTCAAGGTAGTGAAAGAACTTGAATCAAGGTGTAGCAAAGCTAATGCAGTGAGTACTCAGCTGAGATCTACTCTCTTCTGCAAGAAGTCAGTACCGAGACTAAGTTAGCAGTACACCGCTCTATCGTTCGACCAACTTTGTTGTATGGGAGTGAAAGCTGGGTGGATACAGGTTGCCTTACTCATTAGGTAGAGCTGCTGAGTGAATTGAGGTGATATGCTACGATGCGTGAGGGCGTTCCCCGTCGGTGGTTCGAATCCCCCCTAGAGCATGGATGTTTGTGCTGCCTTTAGTATAAGCTAGTTCATAAGTATGATTCCTTAATTTCTCCTGGCTAATAAAAACTTCAAAAAACTTACCGGTATGCTGCCAGGTATCAAAATCGACGACGTCCGATATTTCGGCAGAAGACCACCCTGCCATTTTCAAGGCGAAACTGCAATGAGGAAGCGATGTGCAACGATCTTTAAAACCTCGGTTTTCAATGAGCAAACAGAAAAGAAAACACACCGCGCGAGCAACCACACAGCACCGACACAACCAAAGATGAAACCGGTCAGAATATTGACAATAAACATCAGTTCTCGACGGATGAGGTCGGATTAGTTTTGTCCCTCTGTTTTTGACAAGTGAGAGAGCAGGATCCCAAGCGGAATTTAAGCAGAAGCCTCCAGCTCAACGTGAAGGGGTTCTTCGAACCTTAGTGCATAGGGCTCACGTCATTTCTGACCCAAAAAGTTTGTACACTGAGCTGTCTCACCTGGAGGAAACCTTTCGACAGAATGGTTATGGTGATTAAAAGAGCATTGCGCTATCGACCACATGTGCAACGGGCTAGTGATGATAGCACAGAGTCGGCACCCACGTCAGTGGCCTTTCTGCCATATGTTGGCAGCACTACCAACAAGATTGGTCGCATTTTGCGTAAAAACAATGTAAAATGTGTGTTTCGTCCACCTTCTAAAATTGGGATCCGTTAAGGATGATCTCGGTTTGCGCAAGGCGGGTGTCTACCGTACCCCATGTAGCTGTGGCTTGTCATATGTTGGTCAAACTAGTAGAACTGTCGAGGACCGTTGTATTGAGCATAAACGTCACACAGGTTTACAACAGGCAAACAAATCTGCTGTGTCCGAACACTGTCTTGACACAGGTCACCGTATGGAATGCAACAAAACGGAAACTGTGGCATGCACGTCCAACTACTGGGACTGTATTATCATGTAAGCGATATAAATAAAACTAGATGACAACCTTATGAATAGGGATGGAGGCTTCTGCTTAAATTCCGCTTGGGATCCTGCTCTCTCACTTGTCAAAAACAGAGGGACAAAACTAATCCGACCTCATCCGTCGAGAACTGATGTTTATTGTCAATATTCTGACCGGTTTCATCTTTGGTCGTGTCGGTGCTGTGTGGTTGCTTGCACTGTGTGTTGTCTTTCCTGTTTGCTCATTGAAAACCGAGGTTTAAAAAAAAAACATTGCACATCGATTCCTCACTGCAGCTTCGCCTTGAAAATGGCAGGGTGGTCTCCTGCCGAAATATCGGCCGTCGTCGATTTTGATACCTGGCAGCATACCCGTAAGTTTTTGGTAGTTCGTAAGTAGTTTGTAATTTTAGGGATTGATAACCCCGCAGTAAAGTCCCATAAGCTCAACAAACATTTGAACATTTAGATATGAAAGTAGCAAGGATGGTTGCAGGTACTAATAGACGGGAACAATGGCAGGAGGGTGTCCACAATGAGGAAATCAAAGGAAAACTTGGAACGAATACCATAGATGAAGCAGTTAGAGAGAACAGTCTGAGATGGTGGGGTCACGTTACACGCATAGGAGAAGCAAGCATACCCAAGAAATTCATCGGCTCGGCAGCGAAGGGTAAGAGGAGTCGAGGTAGACCAACGAGGAAGTACTTTGATTCGTTGAAGAATGATTTTCAAGTAAAAGGCTTTATAACAGACGAGGCATAAACGTTTGCATTGAATACGGGATCAGGGAGGAATTTTATTAGGGGGAATATGCTCCAAACTGAACGTTGAAAGGCATAATCAGGCTCTAATGATGATGATGATGATGACGGTCAGGGTTTCGAATCCCCCTCGGGCATGGATGTTTGTGTCGTCTTAGTATACGGTAGTTCATAAGTAGTTTGTAAGTTTAGGGACTGATGACCCCGCAGTTAAGTCCCTTAACCTTAGTAAACATTTGCTCTAGAGGCCTCTGATGAATCCGTCCTCCAAGTTTCTGTAGTCGCTGAAAGGGAACCAGGGCCGAAGGAATCTCTTACCCTTTCTGACACAGCATTAGAATCGGGAGAAACTGACGTCATTCAAATTTCTGAGCCGAATAAGGAGTTCAGAAGTGAAAAGTTTTGTGATTCAGAAAGTTGAGAGGACATTGTTCAGAAAAAAGAGTCATTTACTAATTGGATACCGGAAAGAGGGTGTTTCCAGTAACAGATTCACAGCGTCATGACTTAATTCAAAATGGTCCTCAACAAAACCTCAAATATGATGAGAGCTACCCCAAAGATGCAAATAAGACATTTTACTAAAAAATTGAGTAACGGAGAAGAGCAACATCGCAGGTGGTTGGTTTACTCCACATTTCAAGACAAAGTTTATTCCTTTCCAAGGAGACTTTTTTCACATTTGCAGACACAGTTTGTAAAAGAAGGCTGTTGTGACTGGATAGATCTGTGTAGGATATTGCAAAGACATGAACAAAGTCAAGGACACAAGGAGTGTATGATTAAATGGATGGAATTCTATAAAGGAATCAGATATGGGAAAACAATAGATAAGGAAAACTAAATACTGATTAGTGAATCACAAAAGTATTGGTATAAATTGGATGACAGATTGTTCGATATTATTAACTACTTAGCCTTACACAATCTGCTCGATTGTACCAGGGATGTGAGCCGTATGTACTAAATGTTAATAATATTAAGATTTTGCAAATCCTTAGCTGAAGAGATAGAGGAACACTTTTTTGGGTTTATTGCCGTTGCAGAAACAACGGGAGAGTATTTAACAAATGCAATTTTAAATGAACTAGAAAACAATGATTGAGATATAAAAAACTGTCGAGGACAGGTATATGATGACGGCCCCAATATGGTTGGCATTAATAAAGGTGATGGAAAAAGAATGCTCAATATTAATCCACGACCATTCTTCACCCCACGCGGATGACATTCTTGGAATTTGCTGCTCATAGTTGCAGCTAACGCATCTATAACAACTACATTTTTCGGCTTCATCAATAAAATTTATGTGCTCTTTACAAGGTCTATCAAGCGTTGGGAACATATAAAAACTGAATTAAAGTTGACATTGGAACCTCTGTCTGAAACAAATTGGGAAAGCAGAATCAGAGCACTAAAAGGTATACTATTCCAGTTCGATGGTGTCATCGAAAGCGTGAATGACCTGAAAAGTAAAACTGTAGATTCTGAAACTCTTAGTGATGTGAAGCAGTCTCGAACGAAATGTTAACTCACGAGTTAAAGAATTATGTGTTGCAGCATTTGAAACATGCGTTGCAGAAGCTCGATTGTTTGTAGAAAAAAGTAGTTACGAAATAGAGTCTTAGCGTAAAAAGAAAAGAATATCACAGAAACAAATTGGTGAACCAATACAATCTGATGAAATGCAGTACAGATTTAATTTTTTAACACAATGATAGATGCTATAATAGTCGACAGTGAATGTCGATTCAAACCACTAGAATAATATTTTGAGCGATTTGCTTTTAGTTATGATATAAATTATTTGAATTCTCTATCCAATGAGGACCTTCTCGAGCATTGTGGTGATTTAGGTATGATATTCCGACTAGGAGAAAATAGTGACATACAGCCTTTAGAACTTTACGGGGAACTCCAGATTTTAAAATCCAATCCACTAGACTCAGTCAAAGACGCAAAACAACTTCTTCAGTACATTTTAGAAAGCAATTTGGAATACGTATATACAAATGTTTATATGACAATCAGAAAAATTGATCACAGTTCCAGTTAGTACAGCTTTGGCCGAGAGTAACTACTCTAAGTTAAAATTTATTAAGAGTTAATTGAGAAGCACAATGAGCCAAGAAAAACTATCTTCGTAATTAGTACTATCAGTTGAAGCAGAAATAGAGGCTAATATTAATTATGACGTGGTATTAAAAAAATCAGTGAGGCGAAAAACCGAAAAGTTTCTCTATTTTAATTTGTGTTTGTTTATTGTAATTTTTGTCATTGCAATAATACTTACATATTATACAAATAAAATTTTAGTGTAATGTTTATTGGTGTATAATTCAGCTCATTTTATTTGAAATTTTCGCCGCGGCGCAGTATTGAGGCGCTATGCTGCGATGTGCATGTCTGTTCCCCGTGTGGGGTTCGAATCCCCCCTCGGGCATGGATGTTTGTGCTGTCTTTAGTGTAAGGTAGTTTATAAGTAGTTTGTAAGTTTAGGGACTGGTGACCCCGTAGTTAAGTCCCATAAGCTTTACAAACATTTGATATTTTAACATTTTCTTCGTTACTGAAGAAATGAAAGGGGCCTCGCGCAGACGATTTCGCCGACGCCCAGTTTTCGTCTAGCGCCGCCACTGCACGTAAGCGCGTAAGGGTTTCCCCAGTGGGCGGCATCTCTGTGGAATCAGCGAGGCGCTCAGGAGGCAGGAACGCGCGCTGAGAGGGGTCAACTGGGGGGTCGCCCGCACCAGCCGCAGTTCTTCATCAGGAGAGCGGGCAAGAGACTCCTAACCGCTGGCCCAGACGGCGGGAATTTCCAGCCGGGGCCGACTGAGTCCTGTTCCGCTGCTGCAGTGCTGCACGAGAAGAGCGTGCTTTAGCGTTACTGTTTATCTACATGTACAAGGCAACTCGACATTTCACACTTAAATGCCGGGCAGAGGGTTCTTCGGACCATTTCCAGACTAGTAATGAGGCACCGGTAGTAGACAACAGTCCCAATTGAACTGATGTTTTTATTAGTGGAGCATATCCTTCAGTGCTGCTAACAGTTAAAGTGACTTCCTCTACCAGTTTCAAGTGCAAAACCAGTAGAAAACCACTAAAAAATGTCCCTACTCTAGACCTCTCCAACTAGGCTGCTTCGCGAGGACCGGCCGGCACCGGGAAAAGCCCCGGTGCTCTGCTGCAGCAGTCGGTGGTGTGTAGTGGGGCACGTGAGGCAGGCACAGCGCTGTCAGCGCACAGGTAGCGGGGGAACGAAGCGAGGCGAGAGTCGTGTTCTTTGTGACTTATTAAAACTAATAATAATGACGGTAAGTCATCGAGTAAGACAGAAGTGATATCTGGCGTTCCACAGGGAAGCGTTATAGGTCCCCTACTCTTCCTCGTGTTTATAAACGATTTAGGAGACAATCTGAATAGCTCCCTTAGACTGTTCGCGGATGATGCTGTCGTTTATCGGTTAGTAAAGTCAACAGAGGATCAAAAGAAACTGCAAAGCGATTTAGACAAAATTTTTGGTTTTCTTTCAGAATAAACAAGACGTGCCTCTTCAGATCGTGGCAATAGTGCTTTTAATTTAGTAATCAGTTCCCTTCTGTCTGTTCCTTCAATCCCCTCGCGTGTTACGGAATGTTTATTTTCGTAGTGACAGCGCTTTTATATTTATGGTAGAGTGTTATATTAAGCATTGTGGTTTCCCATCAGGCTTAAAAAAATCTTCCTATTAAGCATTAAAAAATGTTACACAAAATTCGAACCTTTTGTGCTCATGCTAAACTTTCGCGTTGTCTCTGTCACACACGTGCTGCGACACGGGAGGCAAGAGTGGTGGGGGAAAAGCACCGGGACCGCACGCCGCGGCACGGGGGCGCGCAAGCACTAAGTGATCCAGTTGGAGAGGCCTGTGCCTACTCCCAAAATCGCTAAAATTTTCACTAAGTATTTTAAATTATTATGAAAGAAAACATTAAGTGTATCAGTGATTAGTCTCCTTTATTCTTAAGTAATAAAATATTCACAATCACTAGTAGATGCTCTGTTTTATTCAAACGGTTCAATAATGACTAGAGGTTCGTACAAAGTAAATAAATAATGCTGTTCCTTCTCTATTGTTGACAGGTTCTTGTACATATTCCATCTGAATCAGTAAAATTAACTTCCCTCTTAAAACAAAGATTTCATGACAAAGTTTTGCGTTGTCACGCCGTTAACTTCACCGAGATTTAGTATCTTTTGCTAACATTATCACACAAGGCAGCCGGGATAGCAACTAAAATTTAAAAAAAAAATATAGATTGACTAACTTTTTACTTTTTATTTTATTTTGTTTATTTTATTTTATTTTTTATTTATTTATTTTTGTAGATGCTTCTTTGACATCCCAAGAGACTTCAAATGTCCATAGTGACTCCTTAAAGTTGTACCACAAAAGTCGCACTTCGCTACCTGACCGTTGGTTCTTTTAAATTTGAGTCTTTGAGCCAAGAATCCCGAAACCTTTCCATCTATAATAGTTTCGGCATAGTTATACACGTATGAAGTCGTGACATAATATCATACACCGAGAATCACAATAATGTACAGTGTACACCACTAACGACGACAGTCGAGTACTTTTTCTCCGCATATGACGCGACGCACCCTGCGTGAGCCAAGAAGCTCTTAGTGGTTATTTGGAGCGACAATGAAATAAGTTAACATCCATTATTTGAAACTGGTTGCTGCATTCCCTGAACCTGCGCAAGCCGCCTTCCCTCGTGAAATGAACTCTCTGCTACTAAATACTCTTCATTTTACAGGGAATCTCGTATGTAATCTGTGGAGTGTGATGGTTCGTTTGATGTCATATTGTAATGCATCACTGTTATCTTCCGAATAAAAATAAAATATTTCGAAACACGTAAATAGCGTAGTGGTTTGAGACCGCATTTTCAGTAACTGAAACTGAAATCTTCTAAACCAGTATCAAATCCACCAACCTCTGCAAACCATATTTCTCCACTAAAGGGAGGGTAGAAACCACCAGTTTTAGTGGAAAATCCTCTAAGTTGGTCACACTGATATCCTTCCCACCGCACAGTGGGTCGGATTCGCCAAAACCCCAAGAAGACATTTCACACAAAACCTATCAGAAGGGGGTTTCTGAGGTCGCTGATTACAAATTTGCTGGTAAATATTGTCTAATCAAGATGGCAGAGCTAATATAGCAACGTGACTTTTGAAAAAAAAACAATAATTTATTATTAATGGCGTATATATAGTATTTAGACACTAATAATTAATACACTGCTAACGTGATTTGTTTGGTATATCAAAATAACAAAATATTTGTCGAAAATATATCGGGAAATAAATTCTTCGATACCTCGCACATTGTAATTCGATAATATAATGAAACAATCTTCAGAGTCGGTGACACAACACAAATAATAAATGTAACAGTGTAATCAATGATAGAAGTAATAAGTGAAGCTAAAAAAGACAATCGTTCTTAACATTCAAAACTACATCGACCTTGCTGTGCTAACAAATGTCGGCCGCACGGGCGCTTGTAAAAATTCATTATAAAAGAGAAATGGCAGTTTTGGCAGTTGATTCTTGTCAATACCATTAGATAATTAATCAGTCTATAGTCTGAGAGTTGAAATTTCGCGGTATATTGCGGTATATGCTACTTTTGCTCTAATTGAAAACGCAAGTTCGGCAAACCATGGTGCTTTTGCACAGGAATCCGAAAAAAATATAAATAGCATAACCATGAAATTTATTCCGATTTAGTGTACGAACATTTTGTACATACTTGTAGCAACCGTTTCCATCTTTCGGAAGTGAAATTCTTCACTTCACTATCAGAATTTTCACTCACAAACCGAGAGTAAATTTGCCTTGCTTTCACAGCGCCGCGTGTGCTCTCTACGAAGGTCACGTTTGAACTGATGTTAATAGACAGGTATAAAAAAGGCGACTTGTCCTTCTGGAATGAGATGCATCAATCCTTCCCCTACCCAACCCACCCATCAAAATTCCGAGAATCGAAAATTAATTTTGGGGGTTTGTAAAGGCATCACTAGTGTAGGTTGTTGAAATGATATTGTTCTGGTATCATTTTTTTCTTCTTTCTTTCTGCCACTTTCTCTTGTATTTCATATGTACGATGTAGGTATTCGCAGCATGCTATAATGGTTAAGGTCTGTGATGTGTAGTTGCTTTTATGAACTGAATTGCTATTTTTTTTCTTTTGTGTAACGTAAAAATGTTTTCTTGTTATTCGAATGTATAGAATATTTGAGCTTCCTTGTTTTATATTTTGTATGTTGTTATTACAGAAAGTGCTGTATGAGTTAAATGTATTCTCTGACTTTGTAAATGGAGATAGAGCGAGCAGACTACCGATAGTGGCAGTCGAGCAGCGGGAGTATGAACTGTAAGCCTGCTGTGCTGTGGGTGTGTGAGCAAGTTATCGTAATGTTTAGGCGTGATGTGCACGAATTTGTTCAAACAAATTATGGACATTTTGATTCACTGCTGTTTTCGTGTATGATGAACTAAGGAGGACATGTTCCAAACAGGGAAGTAGAAATATATAAAAATGTTAAAACTGTGCTGGTGGTAGTGACAATACAGATATACACGGATGGCACTGTAGCCGTATTGGTGGAACTCAAATCATTTTATATGAGTGACTGCATCATGTTTAGACTCTTGTTTTAATTCAGAAATTAAGTGTGCAGCTGTAAGTGGCGGAGTGCTGTTTAAAGTAATTGCAAGGATATGGTAGAGATATAAGGAGAACTGATTGTTGTGAATTAATGAATTCCGCTAACAGTGGTTACGCTTCTGAGTTTCGCTTGTTATTTGAAGACAATGTTTGGAATCTAACTTGCTTATTGGTTGATGCAACAGTTGTTTTCTCCTTGACTCTATGGTTGATTTGCGACTAGGGTGGCGTTTTGTTGTAGGCCAACTGGTTAGTAACAATACCGAGTCGCAATCACCACAGGTTTTGGACACGTTTTGGGGATTCTGTCCCACTGTGCGCCAGAGGTTCGAGTCCTCCCTCGGTCATTCTCTCTCTCTCTCTCTCTCTCTCTCCCTTTCCTTGTGTGTGTGTGTGTGTGTGTGTTCTTACTGTATGTTAGTTCAAGTGAAGTCATTTTACTGTAGTTTCACAAACTATAATTCAGCAAATCAGTGTGTAATTAGTAATTGGAAACCGTGTGATTGGTAATTGATAGTAGTCTGTTTGGAACTCGAATACTTCTTAATTCAGAATTTTTCTTATCAGCATTGTAATAAAGCCAGTGCAATATTAACAGAAATCGGAATATTTTTAACGTGCTTGACTGATTTTGAAATGCTTCCGAAGCGCACGACTATGTGCTTCCGCTACAGCTCCAGCTTCAATTCTAATTTAAGTTTGCATAAAGGAAATTGTCGTGCTTCAGGGTACACCGATATAGCATCTTTTTTATTGGGCATCAGCAACTGTACCAATTCTGATTTAGATACTACCAGTGTACTGTAATTTAGAATCCCTTCAGTTGCACTACATTTGGGGAAAATATCACGTAATACGTGTGTTACAAATTGCTGTAAAATGCTTCGTGTCGATAGTTAGTAATTACCAACTGCTATTTTTGATGATACCAAAGAGGTTTCTGCACCACTTGCTAAGATTTTGTCTTGGCAATGTGCGGAGCGAGTCTCTGTAGGCAGTCGCGAGTAAGACTGTCCCCTGTACCTTGCTCTCTCTGTGTCTTTCCGTACATCTGGTGCTGGCCGGCGATCTGCTGGCTAGTGGTCATTCTGGGACTGCTCTTCAGTTTGGTAAATTGGTTCTGCTTTCGTGTCCATGGAGATGGTAGTGATTAATTGTTGGGTATGTTCAACATAGACTACATCTACATCTACATAGATACTCTGCAAATCACAAATATGTGCCTGGCAGAGGGTTCATTAACCACTTTCATTACTTTTCTCTACCGTTCCATTCTCTAACAGCGCGCGGGAAGAAAGAACACCTAAATCGTTCCGGTTTCGATGTGATTTCTTATTTTATTGGGATGGTCATGTCTCCCTAAGTAGGTGGGTGCTAGCAAAATATTTTTACATTCAGAAGTAAAAGTCGATGATTGAAACTTCGCAAACAGATCACGCCGCAATGAATAACGTCTTTCTTTTAATGATTTCTACCCCAATTCGTGCAACATTTCCGTGACGCTTTCCCCCCCGTAACGTGATAAAACAAAACGAGCTGCCCTTCTCTGAACCTTCTCAATGTCTTACGTCAGTCCCACCTGGTGAGGGTCTCACAAGGGGCAACAGTACTCCAGGAGAGGATGCACAAGTATGATGTAGGCAGTCTGTTTGGTGGAGCTGGTGCATCTTCGAAGCGTTCTGCCAATGAAATGTAACCTTTGGTTCGCCTTCCCCACAATATTTTCTATGTGTTCTCTCAAAGTTGTACGTAATTGTAACTCCTAGGTATTTGGTAGAATTTACGACCTTAAGGTTTGACTGATTTATCGCGTAATTGAAGTTCAGCGGATTTCTTTTAGTGGTCATGTGTATTACTTCACACTTTTCTTTATTTAGAGTCAATTGCCAACTTTTGCACCAGGTAGAAATTTTGTCTAAATCGCTTTGCAGTTGCTTTTGATCCTCTGTTGACTTCACTAACCGATAAACGACAGCATCATCCGCGAACAGTCTAAGGGAGCTATTCAGATTCTCTCCTAAATCGTTTATAAACACGAGGAAGAGTAGCGGACCTATAACGCTTCCCTGTGGAACGCCAGAAATCACTTCTGTTTTACTCGATGACTTACCGTCAATTACAACGAACTGCGTCCTTTCTGATAGGAAATCGTGAATCCAATCGCACAATTGGGGAGATATTCCATAAGCACGCAATTTCATAAGAAGCCGCTTGTGGGGTACAGTGTCAAAAGCCTTCCGGAAATACAGAAATATGTAATCGATTTGAGACTCTAGAACTTAGCACCTCTTTTTCGGAATATTTTCTTCGATCATGCGCGGAAATGTTTTTAGTTTTCATTTCGGTGATTTCCTGCAGATAAACGCAGTGAATATGTTATTAGTTTAAATTTGGCAACGGCCTGGTATATTCAAACCTCTTGTGATTATGTGGTGGTGTACAAACTCTGTGTAAATCTTTCTAGCTTTGTGGGACGCGTTTATTAAGAGGGGGATATGTTAATTTCGTGCAGTGCATGTGAAATATTTCTTTTCTTTTTTCCTGCCGTGAGTCATATGTGTTTTACGTCGTGTGTTCTTAGAAAAAAAGCCTTCAGCAGCCCCTGTGGCTGCTCCATGGCCTTCAGGCAAGTAATTATGAATGAACCTTTCTGATTTCCATTAATATTTCACGATATTTTCTCTCCACCTATTTTAATTTTGCTGTTTCTTTTCCGAACTTGCAGTTTGCACTCAGTTTTGATCAGTAATTCTCTCCGAACGTTGTATGACCTCCTTTAATATCTTTCTTATGAAATACTACGTATATCTAGGTGTTGCATGCCGTGGTTCTTATTTTTACTTACTCCGACTTTGTAATTATTTCTTTTTCCTGGTTTTGGAGACTGGACTCCGTTCGTCTATGTAAACTCTGCCAATCGCGTGTAGCTGCATTTTATTAGCTTCCTTATGAAATTCTATGTATTTCTAAGAATTGCAAGCCATAGTTAATTTTTTTATTTCTCGGAAATTTAATTTTTGTATTTTTACTGGTTTCCAGAACTACATGTGTCAGATTTCGAGGGTTCGTAGCTAGTCTCTTGAGTTCTCTTCACTGCTCACAAACCAGGACCAAGATTGTGTATTCAGTAATGGTAATTTTAAGATTCCATTGTGATTTTAGTTGAAATGAATCCGATTTTTAACCACCTTACCTTCAGTGGGGTGCGATCATGTAAAGTAGCAGACACGTGTCGTGTGTTTCAGATAGCTTGCTTGCTCGCGGCCTAATTTAAGTGCAAATTAACTTCGCTATACTCACGCACCATCTTAAGTCGGACAAGTCAGACCAGAGCCATGTACGAAGTTTATATTTTTATTGTGTTGTTTGGTTCATTCCGGCTCGCTGAATCCTTGTCTTCGCCAGCGGCACACGCTTTTGATTCGTTTCAGCACGCTGATTTTGGTGAGTGTCGCTATAGTATTGTGTATGAATGAATGAATGTTTGATGATTGTAAATCTTCCCTCAATTGAGTTCAGTTGAGTATACTCTGTGCTAAATTCAATGCTGGGCATCGTCTGTGTAAGATAGGTTAACGTATGTAAATTATTGTTATTGTGTATCAAAATTGGTTCCTCATTTGCTTGTGTTTGGGCTGAATAAATAATATAAGTTCAGTGCAATTTTGCCTTCCCTATAAATAGTAGTTAATGAGTACCTTCCCCCTTTTTTTAATATTGTTTCTCACTACTGCTGACAACAAATTCATATGCATTTATTAAGTTATATCCGTTGCGTCATAAATGTCCTCTCAGACACCCCCATGAAACAATTTTGTATGTAGTGGCTTGTCTATTAATAATTGTAAAATTAATTACTGTGATCTACTATCTGTGTTGGCCACTTTCCTTTAACTTCCACTGCTAAATTAATTCTAATTCAAGTCAGTACCCAATTTGGGCCAGGAAACAAGAGAGTTTGTAACAGGAAGTTCCTAGTAGTTCACACGAAGCTTTCACCTGTCTTCCACGGCCAGAATTATTTGCAAAGAGGTCTTTTATCTGGCTACCAAAGCCAGAATCTATTTCCAATGTGGTCTTTTAATATGGTCTAGTGAACTAGTATCCCGTGGAAAAACTCTGCCCACATTTCCATCTAATATATGATTGGCTCTCAGCCCGAGAAAGCCCTCCAGCAATTTTATTTATGTTTAACATACCACAATTTATTTATATATTTATGTTTTTATTATGTAATTGTGTTGAGCTATGTTTCTGTTATTTAGAACAGTTGTTTAATTGTTATTAGAATATAAAGATGACAGACGTAAAACTCTACAAAGTTCTGTTGTCACCAAAATGTAGCCATTGGCGCATAATATTATTCCTGCCGCAGTCATTCGAGCTAGCAGCCTAAGACAGTAAACACTTATATTAGTCAAGAGGCTGAACTAACAAAGATGTATCATGATATTGTTCAATATTTGTAAATCTCCATCATACAATTTTGGCTTTCTGTGTAGGAACAGTGATTTGCCATGTGGGAGTTGCCACGTGGTCTAAGGCATCAGGCTAGGGACTAGACGCCAGCTTCCACCTTAGGTTCAAGGTCTCCCTCGGTCATGGGTGTGTGTGTGTGTGTGTGTGTGTGTGTGTGTGTTTTGACCTTAGTGTAAGTTAGTTTAATTAGGTTGTAAGTCTAGGGGCTGATGATTGAGCTAGTAGGTCTACGAACATTAAAAAGTGATTTATAAATAAAAAGAAAAAATGCGACTGGAACCGCGGAATTCTGTCTATATAAAAGCGAAAGGACTCATTCACTCACTCACTCACTAAACACGAAGTCTCGAAAACTACTTCACATATGAAGCTGAAACTTGGCAGGAATGTAGTTTATAGGTAGAAGACGTCAGAAGTAAGGATTTTGCGATAGGGCCTATAGTTCGGAAGATATGACGTCAAAAACCATGAAAACTTCCCCGCCTTGCTGCACGTGATAGTGTGACATTATCAGTCCACTATTTAAGAAGGGGAGCACTTAGAGACTTGCAACAAACTTTAAAAATAATTCGATACCTTTAGGAAACGTTTTCTCACTGACAACCATAGCGAAATAATGAAAGGAGAAATGTTTCTCGCTTACTACTTTTCCGCTGTTCACGGCATTCGGTATAAAGTTTCAATTTATAAGTTTTACACTAAATATTGTACCCGCAGGTAATTTTATAGTATACACACATACAGCTGAATGTACCTTCAAAATTGTATCACTGTACTACAAGTAGTTCATGAGATATGAGCACATAAAAAGTAACATTAATTGAAAAGCGCCCCATCAATTTTAATCTATTACTTTTTTTACTACTAATTACATTCGCAACAGATTTTACAGACCTACAGCACTTATACAAATGAATATATACATGAAAATTATACAATTTTAGAACATATAACTCAATAAGTACGAGATCATGTATTCGGTGATGCTTAAAAAACTTTTCACATTAGGCCCCACGTTTTATTACACTGCTTATTTACTGCTAAGACACTCCTGAATTCCAGTGAATTTAAGGAAATTTCTGAAAGATGACTGTACTGTTGAGAACTTTGAAACAACTTTGAACTGTGAAGCGCATACCGCTGTAGGAAGAAGCAGTAGACTCCTATACAACTACAAGGAAAGGAAGAGAATGAAACAGTGTACATCCGACGAATATCCATTATTTTCGACAGATCTGGCTTTTAACTTTAAGAGATTGCAGTTTACGGTGAGACTTGCATTTTCTATTATGATTAATAAATCACAGGGCAGTCTACTCAATACTGTGGAGTGTATTTGATATCTCCATGTTTCACACACAGAGAGCTTAGATTAGATTAATACTTGTTTTATAGATCATGAATACGATACATCGTAATAATGTGGAACGTGTCAAGTTAATAAAAGGTGTCTGTAGAAGATATTACAGTACACAAAATATGCCAGAACACTAATTTTTAAGGTTTTGTCATTCAGAAATTCTTTTAATTTATTCTTAAATGCTAGTTTGTTATCTGTCAGGCTTTTGGTGCTGTTTGGTAGGTGACCGAAGACTTTTGTGGCAGTATAATTTACCCCTTTCTGTGCCAAACTCAGATTTAGCCCTACATAGTAAAGAGCATCCTTTCTCCTGGTATTATAGCTGTGCACACTGCTATTATTTTTGAACTGGGTTGGATTATTAACAACAAATATTACAAGTATATATATATATATATATACACATGAAGTTAACGTGTGGATCCCTAGATCCTTAAATAGATGTCAGCAGGATGATCGTGGGTGGGCTCCAGCAATTATTCTGATTACACGTTTCTGTGCAATGAATACTATTTTACTCAATGATGAATTACCCCAGAAAATGATGCCATACGAAAGCACTGAATGAAAATAGGCATAGTAAGCTAATTTACTGAGATTCTTATCGCCAAAATTTGCAAAACTCTAATAGCATATGTAGTTGAACTCAGACGTTTCAGCAGAACATAAATGTGCTGCTTCCGGTTTAATCTTGCATCAATGCACACACCTAAAAATTTTCAAAATTCTACCTTAGCTACAGACTTCTGTTCAAAATCTTTATTTATTGCTTAAGTTGTGCCATGTACTGTACAGAATTGTATATAGTGTGTTTTATTAAAATTTAAAGAGTCCGTTTGCTGAGAACCACTTAATAATTTTGTGAAAAACATTATTTACAATTGCATTACTTAGTTCTTGCTTTTGGATGTGATTACTATACTTGTATCATCAGCAAAAGGAACTAACTTGGCATCTTCATGACTGCAGAAGGGTAAATCATTAATATATATCAGGAACAGTAAAGGACCTACGACCGAACCCTTTGGAACCCCAATCTTGATAGCCCCCCCCCCCCCCTCCCAGTTTGAAGAATCAGCTGATGTTTTGACATTACATGACCCATTCATTTCAACTTTCTGCATTCTTCCAGTTAAGTATGAATTAAACCATTTCTGTACTGCCCCAATCGAATTGTAATTATTCGAAAAGAATTCAATGATTTGCAGAATCAAAGGCCTTTGAGGGATCACAAAAAATACCAATGGGTGATGTCAAGTTATTCAGAGCATTTAATAATTGATCAGTGAAAGAATATATAGTATTTTCTGTTGAAAGGCTTTCTGCAAACCAACCTGACGTTTTGTTAGTACTTTGTTTTTACAAATATGGGAGGCTACTCTTGAATACATTACTTTCTCAAAAATTTTTGATAAAGCTGTCAGAAGAGAAACTGGGAGGTAGTTGTTAACATCCGGCGTATCACCTTTCTTATGCAATGGTTTGACAATGTCATATTTCAGTCTAGTGGGGAAAACACGTTGCTTCAGAGAGCTATTACATAAGTGACTGCGAATCCTACTTATCTGTGGGGAACAAGCTTTAAGTACCCTACTGGAAATGACATAAATTCCGTAAGAGCTTCTACTTTTCAACGAGTGTATAATTTTACTGATTTCAAGGGGAGAGGTTGGAGTAATTGCAGTTGTATCAAACTGTTTATGTATGGCCCCTTCTATTAGTATCCTTACCTCTTCTAATGAGCATATATATTCTATTATATCCACAACATTTAGAAAATGATTATTGACATTTTTTCAATTTCTGACTTTTTATCAGTACGGTTTTAATTCTGTTGTATGGTTATAACACCTTCCTGTGCTCATGGTTGCCCTGTTTCCCTTTCAATAATTTTCCAAATTGTTTTAATATTATTATCAGAGGTACTGATCTCAAACATGATACACATACTTCTGAACTTTTTAATAACTTTTCTTAGTATTGCTCAATAGTTTTTATAATATTGAACAATATCTGGATCAGTACTTTCTTTTGCTGTTAGATACAGTTCTATTTTACGGTTGCAAGATGTTGTGATTCCTTTGGTTAACCATGGTTTTTTAGATGTTTTCCTAGAATTATGTTTAACAATTTCCTTGGAAAAACAATTTTCAAATACGCTTAAAAATGTACCATGAAATGAGTTATATTTCTAGTGTGCATAGGGTCCCTTATACAACTCTTCCCAGTCTAGCTGCTGTAGGCTTTCCCTGAAGTTTGCAATGTTAATATTGTTAATTGAACGCACTACTTTGAACGACTGATTTGACGTACTGCATGGAGCTATTTCATGTACTGTAATTAGCTGTGCACCATGATCTGGAAGACCGTTCTCAACAGGATAAGCATTCTTAAATTTATCTTGGTCTATAAAAAAAATCTATTAACACGCTGCTGTTATTTGTTATCCGAGCTGAAAAATCAATAACGGAGGTCAAATTAAAAATGTTGAAATGTTCAAATGTTTGTTAAGGTTATGGGACTTAACTACGGGGTCATCAGTCCCTAAACTTACAAACTACTTCTCTACTACCTTATATTAAGGACGGCACAAATATCCATGCCCAAGGGGGGATTCGAACCCCCGACCGTAGTGGCCGTGCAAACCGTGACTGGAGCGCCTCAGTCCCCTCGGCCACCGCGGCCGGCTCAAATTAAAAGAACTGAGTAATACTATGAGGTCATTCCTCCTATTACCCTCTTTCAGGGAGTCAACACTGAAATTATAATTATAATTATAATTTGCTACCCCCTGTCTGACAGATAGCACAACAATGCATTCAAATTTTCCAGAAATAGCTAGAAATTCCGTGAGGGGGACCTATACAATGTTACAGTTATGAAAGTGTCATCCTTTAGTTTACGTTCAGTGGCACATGCTTCTATATGTTTTTCTACACAAAACGTTTTTGTTTCTAAATTTTTTACATTGTGAAAACTTTTGACATATATGACAACTCCTCCTCTTACCATATTATCTCTACCTACCTATCCAGCTAATTTGTACCCATTGATATTTACCTCTTGCATATCAGTAACAATGTGATGCTCAGACAGGGAAAGTACATCGATTACATGCTCAGTTTCTATATCTTCTGAACAAACCAAAAGCTCATGAATTTTAGTCTTTAATCCCCCGATACTTTGATGAAATATAGTAACATTATTTTTATCTTTACTTTTGTGGATATCTTGAAACTTTTTAACATCTTAGTACGTGCCTGACTGAGTTTATCACTGTACACTGATCTTAGCCTAAAAAGAGTTTCCACCATGAGATGTAGTTCGTGTTCCCTTTAAATTTCCTGTTATAAGCCCAGACAATTTACCCTTCCCTTTTCTGTTGAGGTGGAGGCCATGCCTAGTGTAATAGCACCTAGAGAGAGAATCAGCAGGAACCACACCAATGTGGATCACGCACCTGATCACAGCAGCCGTCCCAACGCCAAATTAACTCTCCTAACAGAGCTCAAATGAGGTCGGTCGTGGTGCTCCAGAACCGACACAAACCAGATCATGGTATGACTCGATGCTGATGCAATCTTTGTCAGGTCACACTCTATGCTGTACCCTGGATCTCTGTCAGTAATATTCCCTGGCTCTCCCACAATAACCACGGTGTCTACCTTAGTGAAGTCTATACACAGAGAATCTAAAGCCTTTGTCACTTGCCCCAGACCAGCACTAGGTTTAGAAAAACTAGTGATCTGGAATTCTGATCCTAATTCATCCTGCAGGAGCTGACCCACACCTCCAGCATGAGAAATAACTAACAACAAAACTTCCTTTCTCTTTGCAGACCTCCCTATATTCTTATTCGATTTGCTACTGAAAGTTTGTTGTGTCCTGTCTACATCTACTTCTGTCAGAGACTCAACAGTTTCCAACTGGGGCAACAGGTCAAACCTATATTGTACACTAATAACAAAGCTGTCTGAAAAGTACTTGGCCTGTTCCTTATGCCTATTGCCACTCCGCATCCCTGTTTGCCCTAATCCTCCCTTAACCTGTCCAATTCTCGCCTTGCCTCATCTAATTCAGCCTGAAGGGCAGAAATTTTTCCCTCCTGTTCCACTATCTTCCGATCTCTACTACACAGTCTACAAAACCACTGATTAGACTCGCTCACATGCTCGATTCCCCCGCCACTACATTCGCCCCAATGAAAAAAAGTTTCTACATCCGTAACACCAGACCCCGGAGCTAATGATTCTACGGCAAGTTAGGCAATTTACACTCACGGTTCAAATCGATTTTAGTGACAGTAAGACAATAAAGTTACTGGAGAACAATGAAAATACACGTACGAAAAATTAGATGATAAGATTCGACCGTTAACAGAATCACTTTGATAGTCAGGGTCCAGGGAAAAAAACAGGTAAGTCCATTTATCTCTCGCAATGAGTTAGAGTTGCCATTCGATTCTCCATCGATGGGGCTATCTATTAGTAGCATGAAACAGGGCATAAACCACCTTAGTCATGGCTTTATTTGCCCTTAAAGTTTTGGCGTACAGAAAAAGAAGCAGGTAAGTCCACAGTTTCAGCGAAAATACAGGTGGTGTAAGTACTCTGCACCTCAACAGATGGCCGTGCGATCACCAGACTTTCATGCCATTATATCTTTGATATTTCATTGTTGCAGGTGTTCCTTTTTTTACATTGTGTTTCTGAGTGTGATTTGTTATTGCGGCACTGTTTAATAAATCATTAGTGCTGTGTTGTGCTGTGCCGTGATGTCGACATTAGGAAATGAAGACGATGGAATTCCACAAAATGAACCTCAGAAGCGGAGGAAACTGGCCACATTGCTGATGTTGGCAAGAAATTAAGGCTAAGTTCACATGAAATCGGGGAGTCGTGCAAATGTTCCCGTCTTAAATGCTTTGATGTCACCACTGAAGCAGAAAGAGCTGAAATACTACGCAAATTCAACAGTCTAGACTCACACAATGATCAGAATGCGTATTTAGCAGGTTTAATAACAGTTCTGTGTGTCAACAGAAGGCGACCACGACAGGCAGAAGAAAACGCGAAATTTCGAGATGCTGCATTTGCATACAGAGTCAGAATTCCCGTAGGGTAGGACAGTAAGTGTGATGTACCAGTTTGTGCAAAAGAGTTTTGTGCAAAACATGGTATCTAAAAAAAAAAAAAAAAAAAAAAAAAAAAATGGAAAATATGCAGAAGAGCTTGAAACTAACTGGTTCTGTGCACCGCAAGACAAGACATCTTCATGACGAATCTACAAGATCGTTGGTATACAGTCATATACGCAGTTTTAAAGGTCGACAAAGCCATTACAGTTTAAAAGATTCAAGAAAGACTTATTTGCCTGAAGATTTTAATATCAAGAGAATGTTTCTGGTGTTTAAGAAACTTCTACTGTTGTTTCCTATGAAACCCATAGATGCATTATGAACACGAATTTCAACATATCCTTCGGATACCCACGTAGTGACACGTGCACTCATTGTGATGAATTCTCAGCCAAACTTAAAGCACTCTCCCCAGAGAAAGATAAAGAAGAAATTAAGAAGTTAACAACCATGAATGTCCTTCACAAAAGAAAAGCCGAAACATTCTACCAGCGCAAAAGAGATGCAAGGCATAAAGCTATGAAACCAAGAAGAAGGAAGCAATTTGTATGGATTTTTCTAAAAAATGTGTCGTTACCAACATAACTAAGAACGATGTGTATTATAAGCGTCAATTGTCAATGTATTCTTTCAACATCCACATTCTCTCCACGGGGCAGTCAGTTTTCTATGAGTACCAGGAAGGTATTGCCAAGAATGTCCTAATGAGGTAGCGTCTTTCCTTTTTCATTTCGTTATGAACCGCCTCGATAACAAAGTTTAAGGTCTTCAAGTGTTCTGTGATTCTGCTGGAGGGCAAAACAAGAATTTCACAATTTTCCGCTTCTTGCACTATCTCGTTCATAATAACATTCATAGATTGAGAAATATCAAAGTCACATTTCCAGAACGAGGTCATTCCTACATGGAATGTGATAGGAATGTTAGTCTGTGGGATGAAACGAAGGATGGAAACCCCAGAGAATTTCATGAGTATGATTGAAAATTCGAGAATGAAACCATCACCACTGATTGTGGAGAGAGTTTCTCAGGAAATGGTATATGATTGGAAATACTTCTTAAATCAGAAATATGTACCGAAATGTCCATTTAAGATCCAACCAGTAAAGGAAATTGAGACTTAGTCTATTCACCCTCGCCTGATGAACTGGAGAGACACGTGTAATGGACACATGGTATCCAGCATCATAAGGAAGCCTGACAGAGATCCATCAAATCAGAAGGCTGGAGAGTTCGAGCTACCCTCTTTGTCCTCCACAGGGAATTGCAACATGACTTTTTAATGCTACTGTGAGATTACAGCCCAATAGAAATATTGGTAATTAATAGTATTTGATAATTAAACAGTATGAAGTTCACTGCAAACATTGACCATGCCAAAGCACTAAATGTTACACAATTTTAATCTTATTAATTATGGTAGCAATGTATGTACGCAGTTGGGTGACAACATTTATAGTTAGGCCATAGGTAGAAATTCTCCACGTTGAGATTTGCTTTGTGCTTGTAGCTGACGGGAGGCCAGCGAGCAGGCCGACGTTGGTGGCTTGTTCCAGCTTAGGATTTTCCAGTTCGTTTCCGGTGAGGGGAGAGAGGGACAATGGCGAGTGCCAGGCACAGTGCAGTGCACAAATATTGTAATACTACTGGCATTTGAAGTAATACGATGCAGTTAGGAACCTTTAAGGCCCTCATTACAAAATAGCCTGTTGATAAATAAACAATACATTAGCTGATATAGTCACATCTGGCGTAATATGTTTAATTGACAATGAAAAGTAATAAATTACCAATGAATACAAGACAGTTACACAACTATCATGGCAATGTTTTGTTTATAAAAATCATGTATTAATTATTTCTCATTTTATTTTCAATTAATCTTGTGTATTTTATCTTGAAATATTCAGTTAAATCACTTATCTGTGCTATAAGAAATTGCACGATTATAATAAATAGTGCAAAGGATGTTTATACCAATATAAAAACCTAATGAGAAGGTATTTGTTTAATGTGTAGTGTAATTAATTTGATCTTAAGTAAAGTTTTAGAAATGTATTGGCTTAGCGCTGTACGTTGGCAAGTCGGTTAGAACAGCTCACATGGGGAAGTTGATGACGTAGGGAAAAAACCCGGTAGTTGGGCTATTGGTGCGCGCGCGCATGGGCGCGCGGCCCAGGAAGTGATGTGTCGGGAGCGAGTGGGGTAGCTCGCCCGGCGGCGTCGCTCTACGCAGTCGGCATGTGGATCTCCAGGTGGAAACTATAGATTTTTATGTGGCAATTGCCATGTGTGGTTGCTCGTCGTAGACTGCACCAAGTTGAATCGAGTGCTACTGTGTGTTGTGAATATTTAGCCAGTGGAACAAGGTATGCATCGCACTGAATTAAAGTGACTGTGTTTTGTTAATGTAATATGTGTCGTCGCATAGGCATGAACATGAACGGTGTTTGAGGCAGGCACATGGTGTGAAAACAATTTGCGACAAATATTCATTTTGTCTGGGGGCTCATGAGCAATAATTCTTTTGATAAATGTGTCGACGTACAGACGTATCAGCCACAGGGTTTTAATATGGTGTAATAAACAACATAAAGTGAACTTTCACGTGTTTTCAAAAATAGTAGTCAGTACACCCTTTCCTCACATGAACTTACTTTATTATGAATTTTTTTGTTAATCATTTGCAGGGAAGGAAGCTGCGAACTTGTGATATCATCCCCTAGAAAACGAGTCAAACAGTAGCAATCACAGTTCCAGTGTTTTTGCATGTTTAGGAATTTGGTTCGCAGTTGGCGGTTGTGAGTTTTAAAAATTAAAGTTTCCCTATTTAAACTCTCACCCCGACCTTCAGCCTCGCACTACCCTTAAAACTTTTATTCAATTTTGCTTTGTTGTTGTTATGGTCTTCAGTCCGGAGACTGGTTTGATGCAGCTCTCCACCCTACTCTATCCTGAGCAAGCCTTTTCATCTCCTCATAAGAACGGCAACCCACATCCACTTGAATCTGCTTACTATACGCGTCTCTTGGTCTCCCTCTGCGATTTTTCCCCCACACACTTCCCTCTAATGCTAAATTTACGATTCCCCGATGTCTAAGAATGTGTCCTACCAAGCGATCCCTTCTTTTTGTCAGGGTATGCCAAAAATTCCTTTTCTCACCAATTCTGTTCAGTACTTCTTCATTGGTTATGCGATCTACCCACCTAATCTTCAGCATTCTTCTGTAACACCACATTTCAAAAGCCTCTATTCTCTTCCTGTCCGCACTGCTTATCGTCCATGTTTCACTCCCGTACAAGGCAACACTCCACACAAATGCCTTCAGAAAAGACTTCCTTAAGCTTAAATTAATATTCGATGTTAGCAAATTTCTCTTTTTCAAAAATGTTTTTCTTCCCATTGCCATTCTGCATTTTATATCCTCTGTACTGCGACCATCACATGTTATTTTACTACCCAAGTAACAAAACTCATCTACCACCTTCATTGTTTCGTTACCTAATCTAATTCCTTCAGCATCGCCCGATTTTCTAAGACCGCATTCCATTACTTTTGTTTTGCTCTTGTTAATTTTCATTTTATATGCTCTCTTCAACATACTGTCCATTCCATTCAACTGCTCTTCCAGGTCCTTTGCTGTCTCTGACAGAATTACAATGTCATCAGCAAAACGCAATGTTTTTATTTCTTCCCCCTGTACTTTAATACCTATTCCAAATTTTTCCTTGCTTTCCTTCACCGCCTGCTCGATGTACAAATTGAATAACATCGGAGAAAGGCTACAACCCTGCCGGCCGCGGTGGCCGAGGTGACTGAGGCGCTCCAGTCACGGTCAGCACGGCCACTACGGTCGGGGGTTCGAATCCCCCCTCGGGCATGGATATTTGTGCCGTCCTAGTTCGTAAGTAGTTCATAAGTAGTTTGTAAGTTTAGGGACTGATGACCCCGTAGTTAAGTCCCATAAGCTTAACAAACATTTGATTTGATTTGATTTGCTACAACCCTGTCTTACTCCCTTCCCAACTGATGCTTCCCTTTCATGCCCTTCGAGTCTAATAACTGCGGTCTGGCTTTGGTACAAGTTATAAATAACTCTCCTTTCCCTATATTTTACCCCTGCTGACTTCAAAATTTGAAAGAGTGTATTCCAGTCAACATTGTCAAATGCTTTCTCCAAATCTACAAAGGCTAAAAATGTAGGTTTGCCTTTCCTTAATCTATCTTCTAAGATAAGACGTAAGGTAAGTATTGCCTCCCGGGTTCCTACGTTCCTCCTGAATCCAAACTGATCTTCCCCGAGGTCAGCTTCTACCAGCTTATCCATTCTCCTGTAGATAATTCGTGTTAAAATTTTGCAACCATGACTTATCAAACTGATGGTTCTGTAATTTTCACACCTGTCTGCGCCCGATTTCTTTGGAATGGGGATTATTACATTTTTCTTAAAGTCTGAGGGTATTTCGCCTGTCTCATAAATCCTACACACCAGTTCAAATAGTCTTGTCATGGCTGGCTCTCCCAGAGACTTTAGTAGCTCTGAGGGTATGTCATCTACTCCTGGGGCCTTGTTCCGACCTAGGTCTTTCAAGGCTCTGTCAAATTCATCTCTCAGTATAGCATCTCCTATTTCATCTTGATCTACGTCCTCTTCCCTTCCTACAACATTGTCTGTAAATTCATTTCCTTTGTAGAGCTGTTCTATGTACTCTTTCCACCTTTCAGCTTTCCCTTCTTTGCTGAGAACCGGCTTCCCATCTGAGTTCTTGATATTCGTAGAGTTGCTTTTCTTGTCCCCAAATGTCTCTTTTATTTTCCTGTAGGCGGTATCTACTTTTCCCCTTCTTATACATTCTTCTACAGATTTGCATTTGGCTTCTAGCCACTCCTGCTTAGCCATTTTGCATTTCCTGTCAATCTCATTTTTTAATCGTCTGAACTCCATTTTGCCTGTTTCATTTACTGCATTTTTATATTTTCTCCTTTCATCAATTAAATCTAGTATTTCGTGTGATATCCAATGATTTTTTGTAGGTCTTGCCTTTCTACCTATTTTGTCCTCTGCTGCCTTCACTATTTCATCTCTCAATGCTACCCATTCCTCTTCCACTGTTTTATTTCCTCCTGTTTCTGTCAATTGTTGCCTAAATCCTCCCCTGAAATTCTCCAAAACTTCACTTTCCTTCAATTTATCTAAGTCCCATCTCCTTATTTTCCTACCTTTCTGCAATTTTTTCAGTTTCAGCCTACAGTTCATGACTAACAAGTTATGGTCAGAGTCTATATCTGCCCCTGGGTACGTCTTGCAGTTTATAACCTGGTTCCGGAATCTATGTCTTACCATTATAAAATCTATCTGATACCTTCCGGTGTCTCCTGGTCTCTTCCATGTATACAACCTTCTTTTGTGATTCTTAAACCAAGTGTTTGTTACGATTAAATCATGTTCCGTGCAAAATTCTACCAGGCGACTTCCTCTTTCATTCCTCCTGCCCAGACCATATTCACCTACTATCCTCCCTTCCCTTCCTTTTCCTACTACCGAATTCCAGTCTCCCATCACAATTAGGTTTTCCTCTCCCTTAACTGTCTGAATAATTTCCTTTAGCTCCTCATATATTTCTTCGATCTCCTCATCGTCGGCAGAGCTAGTTAGCATATAAACCTGTACTACTGTTGTCGGTGTTGGCTTCGTATCTATCTTGACAATGATAATGCGATCACTGTGCTGCTCACAATTTTGCTTATGCGTAAAAATATGTAATAAAATTCTCCATTGTCTTCAGGTCACTTACGTGTTTCTAGAGCAACGTACAATGATTTAATGAGCCTCATGAGGTTCTGTGGTCCAGCAGCAGTGGAATTTTCCATTCAATGGCTCATGATTGTTTCCTGGGAACAGTTCTGTGAGTTTCCATAATAATAATAATAATAATAAATTATAATTTATGATAATAACATTAAAATGATAATTATAATATTATAAACAATAAGAATAATGTTAGGAATTACAATAATAAATGAAATGACATTAAAACATTCGTTCATGCAAGGGAAAGGAATAGCTGACTTATATGTTCCGTTCTCTTTCTGTTCCAGGGACTTACCTGGTTTCTTTCCTGAAAAGTTTGTAGTTTGAGAAAATTTTTAAATTTATTTTCGTGGTATCAATGTTGAACACCATATAAACGGTCTCATTTTGTTCTCTATACTCAGGACTTCAATGTTTTATGGTTTGAAAACATTAGTTTGTTTGAGATGTACTTATGGCGTTTTAAAATTTAAAAAAAAAAAAATCGTTTTCTGAGTTTCATTGAAATTGTGAGTTGTCTGGTTCTTTCCCAGGACCCTTCTTACAAAAACAATTTATTAATAAAAGAGTGTCTAGCAGAGGGTGAAGAAGTGTTCAAATGTTTGTAGAGTCTATGGGACTTAACAACGGGGTCATCAGTCCCTTTTATTTTGCACGTATGTATTCATTTGTATAAGTGCTGTATGTCGGTGAAAAGTGTTGCTAATACAGTTAGTAGTAAAGAAGTAATTCGTTAAAAACTGGTGCTAGGTAGGGTGGTATTCCATGAATGTAACTTTCTATGTCCTCATGTCTCATGAACTATGTGTCGTACTGTGATATAATTTCGAAGGTATATTCAGCTGTATGTGTGTAAATTGTCTAAAATTTCCTACGAGTACAATCTGTAGCGTAGAAATTCAAAAGCTGAACGTCATACGGAATTCATTAGTTTTACTGCATGAACAGCGGAAAAGAAGTAAGCAAGAAACCTTTCATCTTTTTGATGTGGTTCTCAGCGAGAAAAGAGTATAATTAAGGTTTGAAATTATACTTAAAGTTTGTTGCAAGTCGCTTAGTACTCTCATTTCCATACAGTGTATGAATAAAGTTTCGTCGCTTGATTAGGTGTGTTTTTTTTTTTTTTTTTTTTTTTTTTTTTTTTTTTTTTTTTTTTTTTTTTTTTTTTTTTTTTTAAAAAGCTTATGGGACTTAAGTACGGGGTCATCAGTCCCTAAACTTACAAACTACTTATGAACTAGCTACAACTAAGGACGGCACAAATATCCATGCCCCAGGGGGGGATTCGAACCCCCAACCGTAGTGGCCGTGCAGACCGTGACTGAAGCGCCTCAGTCCCCTCGGCCACCGCGGCCGGCTAGCAGAGGGTGACTGAGTCCATGCATGTACCTGACTTTACTACTGAAACTAACACACGCTGTGAGGCTGTCGCAGTAAATGCAGTATACTGCTGTTCTACTGTCAGTACCGTTGCACGGAAGTGACTTGGCAGAGACAAAACCCTAACTTCACATTAGCGCACAATTAACCGTCTACTACGCCGCCAGCTACTGTGCCTGCTATTCTGAAATTCCATCACAAACTGCCTGATCAAATCTGGCACTGAAATGAATCTACAAAACTTCTTAATAAACTCGATGAAGTCAAGATCCGATAACTCCACTAGTCTAAATTTATGTGGAAGGGTGCGCTAATTCAGCCCACAGTTGTGCCTCCTCGCTCCCGTGCACAGACGTTAACCAGATATTGTAGATAGGGCAAAATTATCCACTGCTCGCTCTGTGAAAGTGCCGTAATTACATGTGAAGCCGAAACTCAACACTAGGCACCGCACACTCGCTGTTTTTGCCCCAAGACGAACGACAGTGGACCGCGCTCGTGTGCTACCAGGGGCACTCACCACGAGATGAGTCCCTACAAGCAAGTGGTGTCCCGTAGCAAAGATAAAATGTATACATCTTTCACGTCCTCACCCATCGCGGGAAATGACGCATGTTCAGACAGAAATTTCCTTTGATACGTTTCCCGGTCGTCCTATATAGTGAAATTTTTAGAGACTACTAGCTGAAAACCCGGCGTTGCCCGGGTATTTATTTATTTATTCGAACCTTGAGTTAGTACATTTTCTATCCAATCTCTCTCTGTCCATCTCCTTTTATCTAAAAACATGTTACATATATCAGATAATATATAAGAAATCACAGGTAAAAATGCACTCGTTTCGGAGAATCCAATCACGAAGTTCAACAATAATGATTGTAATAATATCACAGATGGATCACTTGATGTAATGCGCGAAACGTCAAATTGAATTTTTTAAAGAGATGTATTAAAACAAATTTCTTTTTTACTGCTTAATTTACTTATTCTTATATTTCCTTATTCGTATGCTTATCCTTACAGAGAAAGAGCTGAAAGCATTGTAGCACGCATAGACCAAAGATATGGTCTGTGGCATCACGTTTCGCTGTACGTAACCTCCTTGCTATACAGTCGCAAACGTCATCACTGGCCTTCAGTCCGAATTTTTTTATAATTGACGACTTTCAACCACCATATCTTCCACCCCCTTATAGCTGTCGGCATGGAACTGCTATGGTGTACAACGGGAGACTTCGGACAACAATTACACATACACCATTCGTTTGCGTTCTGTAGTTTTCGCTGCAGAGCGAAATATTCATCCCATTATACTCCAGCCTTTTATCATTATCAACCCTCAAGCAACATTGCAACCAATAAAACCATTTTCAAAGAGTAAATATAATTTTCAAAGAATCATTATTGTTCCGCATTTCGCGTTATATTCTTCAAATTACTAAATATCTATCAGATCGCTATAAAACCGTGCCTAAAACCTTCCTCAGGTATAAATTAGTAACTGTACAAATATTCAAGTCTCTGCGTCTTGTCGTTTGGACATGATAAGCGTACACCGAACAGACATTCACATTAATATATATATATATATATATATATATATATATATATATATATATATATATATATATATATATATATATATATATATATATATATATCCGATCGCCATAGAACCGTGCCTAAAGCCTTCCCCGGGTAGACATTAGTAACTGTACAAATTTTTAGCTCTTTATCTCTTGTGGTTCAGACGTGATAAACGTACACCGAACAGACATTCACATTTATAGATACAAATATGTCTTTAGTTTAGTGCTTCTGGAATGCTGACGTCCAGTTCAGTAGTCAAAATTTAATTCCAGCTACCTTAGTAGGGGCGCCACGAGCAGGAGTCAGCTTCACTACTAATGACTGCCAGCTTACTTGCGTCATAAGGAACATCCTTGAAAACAGAAGATTTTATGTTGAATTAAAGGGGAAAAGAAGCAGGTCTAAATCACAGAGGAATATATTACCTGAGTGAAGTGTGCTCTCCCCGTCATTGTTCAACGTCTGCACCAATGACCAGCCACTACCAGTAGGAACACAGAGCTTTATCTACGCAAATGACTGTGCCATTACCACTCAAGACACCTGCTTTGAAGCTATTGAGCAGAAATTATCAAATGCACATTCACTGCTGGCTGTCTACTGAAAGATAATCAGCTGAGACCGAACCCCAGTAAAACTCAGACGTGTCTTCCACCTCATAAATAAAATGGCAAACACAACTCTCAAAATTACTTGGGAAGGAACTACATTAGAACAATGCCTGTCTCAAAAAATCTTGAAGTAGCCCTTGATCGTGTTCTCACTTACCAGAAACACTGCTCGAACACCAAGCAAAAAGTGACAGAAATTATAAGGAGTAATATTATAAGGAGCGCTACCTGAGAAGCAAATCCCAATGCTGTGAAAACCTCTTCCATTGCTCTTTATTACTCTGCAGCCGAATATGCGCCCCCAGTATGGCACAAGTCACGTCACGCGAGGATGGTAGATGCTGCTCTCAATGATACCTGTCGCATCATTACCGGATGTCTAAGACCTACCACGTTGGGCAATCTGTACCGACTTACTGGTATTAACCCTCCTGATATCCGTCCAGAGGTTGCAGCAAAAAATGAGAAGAAGAAGTCGGAAACATCCGAAGCTCGCCCCCCGTTTGGATACAGGCCAGCTACTCCAAGACTCAAATCTAGGAAAAGTTTCCTCAGAACAATAGAGACTCTTAATGGGACACCTCAGCAATCCCGAATCGACATGTGGCGGGAAAGCTGCTCTCGCTTCGGAGAATGGCTGACACCTAGCGAAGAACTACGACCTGGTCCCATGAAAAATGGAGTCCTAGGAGATCACTGATTACGGACAGGCGTGATAAGATGTAAAAGCAAACTACAGATGTGGGGTTTCGACACCGTGCCCCCATTGTGCGATTGGTGCAATCCAGACGACATCTCATTTGCTGCCGTGTAGTTGGTGCCCTAAAACATGCAAAGAAAAAAGATTTGTTCCAGGCTACAGAAAATGCACTGATATCGCCAACTTATGGGCGAAAATAGTATAGACAC
Organism: Locusta migratoria; assembly: GCA_026315105.1. Taxonomy (NCBI): domain Eukaryota; kingdom Metazoa; phylum Arthropoda; class Insecta; order Orthoptera; family Acrididae; genus Locusta; species Locusta migratoria. Next base: position 197,464,065 of record CM048751.1, read on the forward strand.
TTTTTGTAAAGTGTAACTTTGTATACAATGTATATAATTCAGTAACAGTATATTTCTTTGGAAATATATATTTAGTATTAATGCTTCTGATATATATAAGGTAAAGCAGTCAACGATCCGAAGATTGGTTCGAACATCAAAGTGCTTTACTACGCGTGGTCCTGTTTGGTGGTGGTATGCCGTTGCCTTCCTCAGACCTTCGAACTGACTTACCCAGCTTTTATAGGGGGACCTACAGTGTAACGTGGGTACCGAACCACTGTGCTACTCGATGTTTTTCACATCAGCAATACTGCAAGAGGTGAAAGAAATGGAAAGTGAAAAATAAAAATCCTAGGTCATGGCAGGGATCGAACCCGCAACCTTTGGATTTGTAGTCTGGCATTCTGCCGGCCGCGGTGGCCCAGGGGACTGAGGCGCTCCTGTCACGGTCCGCACGGCCACTACGGTCGGGGGTTCGAATCCCCCCTCGGGCATGGATATTTGTGCCGTCCTTAGGATTAACAAGTTCATAAGTAGTTTGTAAGTTTAGGGACTGATGACCCCGTAGTAAAGTCCCATAAGCTATACAAACATTTGAACATTTTGAAATCAATATATAATTGTTAATAGAAAACAAAGACGAATTATTTACAGACGAATCGAAAAACTTTTTCGTTAGAAGCGCACCTGGACACGAAACATACTCCATTTTCTGGCCGGTCTCGTCGTCGTAATTTCGCAATCAAGAACCGACTCAACAAACCTCCATAACCTCTTTGCCGACCTATCTAAGCATATTGTATGGGTACTCCAAATCGATGCTGCAAACCATTGCTGTCTGTTGACTTATTTCTTGCTTCACAAATGTTTCTTAAAAACTAATATCGAATATATAATATATAAAGGATATATCATACTCTACATGAAATGAACATTGAAATTTAAGTTTAGTATTAGTTTTCAAAATATTACTTTATTAACTTCTTTAAGCTCTTTTATTTGCTGTTCCTAACCTGAGTGTAAGTTTTCATATTTACCACATGCATGGTTGGCCTTGCTTGTTTCTCATTTATTTTATTTGGTTTGTCATTGTTGATTTAAAAATTGTTTATTTATTTAAATGATTATTGAAATAGAAATGAAAATTGACGATTCTCTCTTCTCTCTTTTGTAACCTGGCATCTTCTTTCACCCAGCTGAAATAGATACCTTGAAGGAAAGGAAATGCACAAAAAAAGTCTTTGGATCATTCATGTGTACCAAATATGGGTTTGCCTAGGGTTGTTTGGAACACTGGCTCACGTGATCCAAGTGGCACCTGAGATAAAATTTAATCGACATTCCCATATTTTTGCACGACATTTATGTATGATATAAAAGATCTAGTTGTTTCTGAAATTTGGAGAATGAAGAATTCATGTCAGCATTCTGAACAAAATACAATCAATTTATTCTGAATACATTGTTTTCTGTCTGTGTGTGTGTCGGTTTAGGCATTTGGATTGGTTTTGTAACAATTGTAAATAATCCAACTTCCTATTCTTCCTCTCTCTCTCTTTCTGTTCTTTATCTCTAGTCTCTCTACCTCAAGAGTACATTCTCAGTCATACTCCGCTTCTGTCGCATCATAGTCATTAGTCTTATATGCATTGTAAGATTTTGTTTCGTCTTCTTTCTGTAAATCTTATACGCTCGATTTGTGGAATGGAATGATACACACTAATACTTCATCCTCGTCTACCAGTTTGTTAATAAGAAGAGTTAGCGATCCTGCTCACTATCTGTATTCTCCTACTCTATTGTTTTGCAACAAGATTTTACCCAAATTTCTCCTTTTGTCGGTACCTCCTCCTCAGCTGATTGTAACAAATAAATTGCTTCCTCTGATTTTGTTTCAGTCCGGAGATCGTCTTGTTAGACCTCTTCCTTACCATCTCGTCAATCTTTCCTTTTCTTGGGATTTGGTGGCCTAATTTCCACTATATGCACACCCTCTTTTTCGTTTTGATTACGATTTTGTTTCTATTGTCATCTTGGATTTCCTTGTTGGAAATTTCCAGGGCCTTGTTCTACATCTCCTTTCCATTGAAAATAAGCCTGTTGCTGTTCTGCATTTCTGTTCTTATATCCATAACCTCCTCTGTACGAATTACTAAACACATTACTGTATCCACCTTGTGGACGGTTAAGTTAAAATGAAGATATCTTTCACGCTGTCTTCCCACTCGTGAGCAATGACGCCTGTTCTCTGGTAAGTCTATCAGGAGCACTATATAGCTTCGTCTCCCCAATATGGATAATTTTGCCGCGGTGGAGTAGCCGAGCGGTCTAAAGCGTCTTGCTGCGGAGCGCGCGGTTGCTCGCCGTGGAGGTTCGAGTCCTCTCTGGGGCATGGGTGTGTGTGTTGTCCTTAGGTTAGTTTACCTAGGTTTAAGTAGTTTGTAAGCTACGGACTGATGACCACGCAGTTTGGTTCGATTGATTTACAAACATTTTGGATAATTTTACTAGCCAGCTAGGCGTATTTGGGAAGATGACGTAATCATTTTTGTGTCTGCTTGTCGCGTTCTAGCAAAGAAAAGTGGAACGAAGAAGGGTGAGTCACTTGTCCTACGACTACACCACCCCTGTCTGTTGTTACTCTTAAACACCTCCTCACTCCACCTCCTGCTGGGACAACTGACTCACAAGGGAATGGTCAGACTTGTCATGCCGAAACATGAATTGATTTTTTTAGCTCTGTTAGTTAACATTGAAGGAAGTCTGTATGCAGAATATTAGCTGGTGACATGAACGGGAAGTCACCTAAAAGATCACGAAAATGGCTGTTTTTCTTGCTTGGCGGTTGCGGTGACGACTGGCCACCCCTGGAAATGGCGAGTCGCGAGCTGTTGTTATGGTGAGCGTTGTGCGCATGGTCGGGAGGTGCGGCCGTCTTATCGCGGTGTTCTCTAAAGAGGAATATCGTTGCAGGGGTGTTGGTGGAAAGGGAAAACGAATATTCTTTTCTGTGGCATGCACATACTTTTCATTTCTGGTTCGTATTTCGAAACATTCCGTCCTGAAAGTGGTTAGAGACGTGAAAGATATTCTGTTTATCTACATCTATACTCCGCAAGCCACTTTAGGTGAACATTCAATCTTCCCTTAAAGGTGATGGCAAATCTTGTAAATGTTTTGCTGCTTGCCATGGATATATACCACAGGCACCAAATGAAGCAATCAACAGAAAACACGTCGAAAGACTATGTGATGTGCGGCATGGTAGTTAAACTTCTAGACGAGCATGTAAATAGTGCAGAAATGTGGCTAGAAAAGACTGAAACGCTCGATATTGCAGACTGTGAATCTACAGACGGCGAAGAAACGGGAGAAAGTTGCACACATGAAGACTCTTCGAGTGATAGTGCCACGTACCATCATCAGTTATCTCCGAAAGCATCACCAGCAACTACACTTACATTAGCAGACAAAGAAAAAGATGTGAAATATTGGTTGAATTAAAGTGGTAAGAAACGCCTACGTGTCAGTACTGTTCAAAATAGGTATAGCTTTGAACGTGAATTGTATAGATGGAAAAAGGAAGTCGCTGGACGACGTAAGAGTCGACTGAAAATTGCGACGGAGATAAATGCGCGACTTTTTTAGCAATTTATCGATGCCAGACGACAGTCATTGAGTGTCAGCGACACAACTTTGCTTGATTGGGCGTTAGAGTTTGCCAACGCGATAGGCGCTAAAGAATTTACAGCTTCTCAAAATTGGATTAGTCGCTTCAAAAGAGCACATAAAATTGTGTCACGAAAAATAACAAAATTTGTATCGAGAAACAGGTCGGAAAATGAAGTGACTCAAATGGAAACGATAGAAGCTTTTCTGACGACCACGAAAAAAAATAGTCAGTTTTAGTGAATCCAACGTTTACAACGCAGATTAGTCAGGTTTTCAGAAAGAAATGCGTGCAAAAGAACACTGTCATTCAAAGGGGAAAAACATATTGAGGAAATTGCGCAGTCCACGACTGCACTCACCCATTCTTACACTATAATGCCCATAATTAGTCTGGATGGTTCATTGCTGCCTAAACTATATGTGTCTTCAAGAACCAACTAGACGTTGTGGACCACGTGTCAAACAAACAATGTTCTACGCAGACAATCTTGTGGTAGACGCATCGAAGTATGGAAAAAATGGGAAATGATAACGTTACACTTTTCATACGTCATGCTTTTCTTCCGTTCTGCGGGAACAAATCTTTTCTCCTTCTAAATTCGTGGTCAGATCATAAAAGTTCTGATTCATTAAAAGCTGTATTTCTAGCTCAACCTGACAAAGAAGTAGAAATACTTCAGATTCCACCCGGCACGGCGAACGTATTTCAACCGTTAGACAGAGAATTTTTCCGCCAGTGGAAGGTATTTTACAGAAACCTAACAGAGAAAATTATTGTGTGCAAGTCACTGCAGTTTCCTATCACCGTGACAATATTCTCAAGTTGCAATCAGTCGTACATATTCAGTTTTCCTCCCCACGGTTTGAAAATGTGATTAAATATGCGTACAGGCTTCCTTGAGTGATAACTCACAGTGGTAAAAATAGCAACACAGGTTTCAACATGACAAGTCTGACCATTCCCTTGTCAGTAAAGTGCGGTATTCCTGTGCACCCACTTTGAAAACAAACACGGCCTATCGCTTCCTCACTTACACCACGCACAATAATGTCTGGGTCTTCGGCATTCTTAGACGCAATGAGCATTCCAAAACAGCTATTACTGACTCTAATTACCAATATAAATCACACGTGTGGGGTATTAAATCAATCAGAAGAACGATGCGGTTTTATTTGTGCCCATTAAAAGGGCATTTAAGGAGATCAGAAATTCTTGACAACGGATTACCTCAGTGCTGCAAGAAATTCCGCAAGAAGCGTTTGCTGACAATTTCTAACAGATGTACAACCTATGTCTGAAGTGTAGCCAATGGAGATTACTTTGAAGGCCACAAAAAGTATTTTATTTGTACCTCTTGTGTCCTATATTTCCTGAGACCATTCACTGAACTTTTCAGATACGCCTTGTATTAATTTTGCACGACGGTCTGAGAATTGTTGTACAAGGGGGGGGGGGGGGGGGAGGAGCTCGTAGTGATAGGTAACTTCTTCCCTTGTAACCCTCGCTCTAGGCTAGTGCCTGTCTTACAAGTGTCTGTACAGTGACGGAAGCTGTGGACGAAAATATCTGAGAGGCGGACAACGAAAGTATTGGTGGTTAATCCCTTTTACTTTCATTTCTCTTGCTTATACGGCGTAGCTAATTGCTCTTTGGTCATCATTTGTAAAGAAAAGAGAAAGAACTCTAATAACGGCTCCTTACTGAGCCCTCTGGTAGACAGATGCCTTGTTTAATTAAGTTTAAAATGACCGTAAAATCAATTTCTCAGTAGTGCTGGATGGGTAGTAAGTATAAAATGTCGAGGAAGTAGGAAGAAACAAAGAAGTAGTCAGAATCATCTTCTTTGAGCACAATATACCAATTACCCGTATAAGCCAGATCATTCACACAAATAACGTAAATGCCTGAAATATTATATTTACAGCGAGGAGTATGATTAATTGCGAAAATTCGAATTTTTGATGTGTTGCACTGTTTCTGATTTGCTTTTCGCACCTATCTGATGACGATTTCATCATCTACAGCTAATAATGTGTCCAATGCCATCGCACTTAGTTTCTGTTTAGAAACATTTAGTAGCTCTCAAGTAAAAAATAAATAAATAAATAAATAAAAATTAAAAAAAATTGGTTACACTCATTGCCTGAAGATTTCACGAAATATCAATGGCACAGCTTTTGACGGCAATAATTGTGTATTATACTGTACATGTGTACATGTTTAACCACTGGAGTTTACAAAAGCAACTTATATAGGGTTGGAACTGAAATAGTGGCAACTATTTATTCAGAACCGATACAAAAGCGTTACATGTTTACACGAGCAAGCACAGAATGACATAGAGGGGCTATACCGCTAACATCAGCGTACAGGCAGTGAAGCACGGCAGCCATTTTGGATGGGTGTGGAAACGGAGTTGAGCCAAATGGCGCTCTCCTCAATTACATTATCATTTGAGCCCCTTAGGATAGGACAAAATTACCAAATTTTTCACGCAGACAGGTGAATACTGAAGGGATGCAACAGTATTTTTATCAAGTACAATACGTATTGTGTTGGTATAAAAATAATAATTGAAACTGTTACTTTCATATAAAATTAAAATTACTACATGAAAAAATTTGTCTCTACCACTTTTTTTTCTTTATGGTCAGGAACGTTTCGTCAACGAGAAAGTTTTAATTATAGCTCCCCTAGATTTCTCACAAATTTGGATGGAATAGAGCAGTGGAAAAATTTCAAATTGTACTCATTGCTTTCAGCGAGTTTGCCCACCAGCAGCCACTGATTCTGTTGCCCTCTCACCTTGTGCTTTGTGAACAATGTCGATAAATATTTTTTAATTTGCGATACATTTTCTTTATTAAATAATTATAACTTAATACTGTATTTCAATACTAACTGTTTGACCCGCCTCGGCTTTGCACGGGTAATGTTTAAACTTCTTTAACTCAAGAACTGCAGAACGTATCGTGATGCGGTTTGTTTCAATTTCTTGATTATAATTCTATTATATTCTATTCTATTATATTAAATGTCAAAACGAAAATGTGAAATACTTGCAATAAAGATGTTGTTGTTGTGGCCTTCAGTCCGGAGCCTGGTTTGATGCAGTTCTCCACCCTACTCTATTTTGAGCAAGCCTCTTCATCTCCTTATAAGAACGGCAACCTACATCCATTTTAATTTGCTTACTATATTCATCTCTTGGTCTCCATCTGTGATTTTTACCCCATACACTTTCCTCCAAAGCTAAATTAACAATTCTTTGATGTCAAAGAATGTGTTCCTTCTTTTAGTCAAGGTATGCCAGAAATTCCTTTTCTCCCCAATTCTGTTCAGTACCTCCTCATTAGTTATCCCATTTCCACCCACCTAATCTTCAGCATTCTTCTGTAGCACCACATTTCAAAATCCTCTATCCTCTTACTGTCCGCACTGTTTATCTCCATGTTTCACTCCCATACAAGGCAACACTCCACAAAATGTTAAAATGTTTGTACAGCTTATGGGACTTAACTACGGGGTCATCAGTCTCTAAACTTACAAACTACTTATGAAGTAGCTAATACTAAGGACGGCACAAATATCCATGCCGGAGGGGGGATTCGAACCCCCGACCCTATTGGCCGTGCAGAACGTGACTGGCGCGCCGCAGACCGCTCGGCCACCACGGCCGGCCAGCACTCCACACTAATGCCTTCAGAAAGAACTTCTTTATGCTTAAATTAATATTCGATGTTTACAAATTTCTCTTCTTCAAAAACTCTTTTCTCCCCATTGCCATTCTGCAGCGACCATCATATGTTACTTTCTTGCCCAAGTAACAAAACTCATTGACCATCTTCATTAATTCATTACCTAATTTAATTCCTTCAGCATCACCTGATTTTCAAAGGCTGCATTCCATTACCCTTGTTTTGCTCTTGTTAATATTAATCTTATATGCTCCTTTCAATACACTGTCCATCCCGTTCAACTGCTCCCCCAGGTCCTTTGCTGTCTCTGAGAGAATTACAATCTCATCGGCAAAACGGAATGTTTTTTATTTCTGCACCCTGAACTTTAATTCCTTCTCCACATTTCTCCTTGCTTTCCTTTATAGCTTGCTCATTGTACAAATTGAACAACATTGGAGAAAAAATAAAAATAATAAAGAAAAATGGTTTACCACTTTCGCTCTTTGGTGACCTCTGTAATGTAAACTATGAGTACATAGGATATAATTATAGAACTCAGGACGATAAAAATAGGCTGCGACATCATCAACTTCTACAGATCTCACTATATCTATAGTCAGGAGCTGTCTGGCGCCAGCGCTTTAGAAGAGAAAAGTGATAAATGACGTTCAGTCGTAAAAATTAGACACATGCTCTCTCGTATTTTTTTTTTATTTATTTATTTAGGTGTTTAAGAGTTCTGCAGTTCTATACTATGTACACTAGCCTATCTCTTATAGTTCCTGATGCGATAAAAATAGTTTGAATGTGAATATAAAATGATCTGTTGGAAGAAGGAAGAACTAGACGAAGAATGGTAGTTTAAAAACAATTTTTAAGTTATTCACTTTTTTTTTTTTTTTTTTTTTTTTTTTTTTTTTTTTTTTTTTTTACGACGAGCTTTTTTCCGGAGGTTCATTGAACCAGCTGAACCAGTAAGCATATAGGACGCGCTGCCACTCAGCTGAGGTGTAATGACATTCACAACTGCGAATGCATTTCTCGCCCACCTGAAGTGATCCCTCCAGTACCAATTCTTGCTTCATCACGATCGTCACTTCGCCGCACAGTACACAAACGTCATACTGAAATGTGATGCCCAAGACGCGGCGAGGTCAATTGGCAGGCCAATGTCGACCTCTCGTTACAGTCGTCCCGGGGAAGTCCCCTGGCTGTTGTGCCACCACGCTGGGAATGAGATCCGACAGTCCTAACCGCGGCCAACCTCTCCTTTGCGACTCTTGTTTCTTACGGTAACTGTTTCATGTGGATGATCCAGTAAGATCGCTCTTGATTCTTTTAAATTGGGCTTTGACTAGTCATCATTTGCACGATGAGTCAAATGTTGCAGTACAACCTTCATTTAAAAAGCTGTGCAGGAATATGCAGGGCAGTCTTCATAGTACTGGGCACCGGGGTTTGAGGAAAAAAAAAAAAAAAATTATGTTCCAATTTTTATAATTCTTGTATAAATACAAAACCTTTTTGGTTACTGAATTCAGTTTTCTGGTTTTAAAATTGGGATACTTTTTTATGATATTATATCTTATAAAAATTATTGATTTCATATTTATGATGGCCAAATTTGTCAGTCTATCTTGGGTCATGATTGATCGTAAATAGGATTCTTTATTATTTTCAGGTTGGAAAACACCTGTTGGCTTCTGCTACTGCCACAGGTGGTTTTGGATATGTGCGCAAAGATGTTGAAACATTTGTTAACCGAGACATGAAATTATTGGAATGAATAAAATTTAACACCTCAAGTGGAGTTGTGTTTCAAATGTTCAAATCTTTGTAAAGGTTATGGAACTTAACTGCGGGGTCATCAGTCCCTAAACTTACAAACTACTTACGATCTAACTTATACTGAAGTTAAGACAAACATCCATGCCCGAGGTAGGGTTGGAACCTCCGACGCGGAAGCCCGCACGATCCGCAACGTGGCGCTCCAGACCGCTCGGCTACTCCCGCGCATCCAGTTGTGGTTTTCTTTACAAAAAATAAAGAAAGTAATTCCAACTCAAACAGCGATTTCCCATCAATATCCGATTTATTTTCACTTGTTAACGTTGGTTTGAGACTTTGTTTTTTTCTCCCTTTTCCTCTCTTTCCAATTCCCTCCAGCTTTTAATGTTTTGCAAAAATGAAAAACTGTTATTGTGTTCTGACAACAAATGATATGTTTCATTTAATTGTAAGATCGTCTTGTCAAGTAACAAGAAATTATTGATGCACCTGAAGTTTTGCAATAAACATGTCGTTTTCGACAACGTGGACGAGCAGTTTCTTTGAATTCAGGTTCACATTCTAAATCTTCAGCAAGCATTTGTTCAAATGGACTGTCTGTGCGGTATGTACCTAAATCGTTTTTGATCAGATCTATCATTTTGGTTGCCTCTGAACGAATAACTTGAGGCCTCAACCGAAATTTGCTTACAATGTTAATTATTGGTAAAATGTTATACCATAATGCAACTGAACATATGAACCGGAAAGACTTCAATTTAGACATTAATGAACTCGCAATGTTTATTGCGTCACTTTCATACTTGTCACATATAAATACAATGCACCGTAAATTTTTTATCCATATTAAAAGGCAAAACAGTCCACAATCCGAAGATTGGTTTGAACACCACAGTGCTTTACTAGGCATGGTCATGTTTGGAGGTGTTATGCCTTTGCCTTCCTCCGACCTTCGAACTGACTTACCCAGCCAGTTATAGGGGGACCTACAGTTGAACGTGGGTACCGTACCACATGAGCAATACTGGAAGATGTGAAAGAAGTGGAAAGTGGCAGATAAAAATCCTAGGACCTGCTCTATGGGTAGTTCTGTTTATTGCGGACGCTGATCGTATTTGTTCGTTGATGTTCGGAGTGTTCTTGGCTCAGCTTTTTTTATTACAGAGGGCGTTGAGCCCCCTACCGTACGCGCTGAGCCACGGCGCCCGGCTACTGTGCAACCGAGGCGCACATCCATATTAAAGAGAAGTGATTTTAAATCATCCACTTTCCCATCGCGTATCTTTAGTGTCAAAGTAGGTATCTTGTTCATAATTGATTTACAATGTGAAGCTCGGGAGTGGGGGGGGGGGGGGGGCAAACTGCACAATAGAAAGACACAAAATCAAGGGAAATTATTTGATAAATTAATAGAAAATCGGAAATAAATACCTCATGAGTAATAAACTACACTATAGACTAAATAGAAACAAATTACTTGCTCCAAGATTTGTGATGTGGCCCTTTACAGTCACCTCTCTAAAAACCCAAGCGCCCTGTGCTCGCAACAGTGCCCGAGTAGCGCTCGGCACTAGGACGATTCATGCTCTGCGGCCGCCATGTTGGTTGGGTGTGAGTTGAAAATAAGTAGTGGTGAGGCAGTGTCTAAACAAAGTCATCAGACATAGTGACTTTGTTTAGACACTGCCTCACCACTACTAAACAAAGTCATCAGACATAGTGACTTTGTTTAGACACTGCCTCGCCACTATTTATTTTCAATATAACAACAAATCTTATGAACAGACTAGCTAAACCCCCGCTGCTTCGCATGCGTAGGCTGCTTGGTCTCCACCAGTTGTTTCTTTTTAATCCTGACGAAGAATCCATATCTTAAGTTTTGTAGTTATAGATTGAAATTTTAGTAAACAGCACCATATTTTTGAAAATCATTTTTTGCATCTCGTATTTCACTCCCTTATTGGTCGATTTCCAAAAATACCGAAACACGTCTCTTTTAAATTTGAACCCCGAATCCAAATCCGAAAATTTGTAGTTCTAACTTCAAAATTGCCTAAATAGCAACAGATTTTCGAAAACATCCCCTCTCCAATTTAACCCCCTTGATGGTTGAATTTCCAAAAATACCGAACACGTATTTTTTTAAATTCTAACGAACAATACAAATACCAGTTTTTGTAGCTATAGCTTCAAAATTGTCTTGACAACAATGAGTTTTCGAAAAGAATTTTTGATCCCCTCGTTTACCCCCCTAGTTGTTGAATTTCCAAAAATACCAAAACACGTGTCTTTTTTACCCTGATCAAGAGTCCATATCCTAAGTTTCGTAGTTATAGCTCGGCCCGTTGGGCCACAAGGTTTACAGGAAGTACGCATACGGATCGTTACCTTCATAAAGAGTCCAACCACCACCCTGGATAATAAAGAAGAGTCATTAAAACCTCGGTCGACAGGACGCAAAAAATTTGTGAACCGGCTTACTTACAAGATGAGCTCGTACATCTTCGAAGGACCTATTGAGATGAAAGGTTGTTCCACCAGTGAAATGGACAGAGTTGTTCGCCCCACGACGGAAACAAAAAACATTAAGGAACCTCGACCATCCAAAGGGAAAGTTTTTCTTCCCTTCATTGTCACAGATCGCATTGGAAAATTCCTTTTTTTTTTTTTTTTTTTTTGCTGGCCGCGGTGGCCGTGGGGACTGAGGCGCGCCAGTCACGACCTGCACGGCCACTACGGTCGGGGGTTCCAATCCCCCCATGGGCATGGATATTTGTGCCGTCCTTAGTGTTAGCTAGTTCATAAGTAGTTTGTAAGTTTTGGGCCTGATGACCCCTTAGTTAAGTCCCATAAGCTATACAAACATTTGAAACATTGAAGCTATTTTTAGACCTACCAGGAAAATAAGAGAACAATTAAGATCTGTAAAAGATGCACGATACCCTTTGGATACAACGGGTGTGTATAAAATTCCTTGCAGCTATGGCCAAGTGTATATCGGAACTACAAAAAGAAGAGTCAACACTCGTCTAAGTGAACACAAGAGAAACTGCCGCCTGGGACATAGACAGAAATCCTAGTGCAGTGTCAACTACTAACTTCATTCAGAAAATTTGTTGCGGCTTAGGCCTTGCGGTAGTGAAGGTGTGTACTATATATCAGATGCTGTATTTATTTTAAATATTTCGTTAATTTAACTATTTAAATTTTGGGCAGAGAACTCCAAAACAATTGCATATATTCCTAGAGCTCTACAAAATGTATATTTAAAAAAAAATGGGTGTCAACCGTAGCGTGAAAATTGATTCCCCGTTACTACAATTATCTAATAAAGTATAATCACAGAAAAATGCCATTAAGATTTCCTGTAGAACTCTTTGGAAGCTATTTAGAACTGGGAACAGAACTGTGTTTCCGCTAATAGGCTAATAATTATTTTGAAAAAAAAATTAAAATTTGTTCTAAGTTTTTCGCAAAATTTTGCAGAACTATTAAAAAAATTTTATAGAGAAAACCAGAACTATTGCGTATCTGTCTAGAACTCTGAAAAAAGGAAATTGTACATATTTAGGAAAAGGGGTGCCTACTTCACAGAACTCGTTCCAAATACCAAACGTAAATTTTTAAATATGTGTTAAGACTGTGACATTAGCATGTACTGTAAACATGGATTAAACACTCTGAGATTTGCATAAGCTTGGTATGCATTATGTTTAAACACATTACGTAGAACATAGAAAATAAAAAAGCCAACGATTTTGTAGATATAGAATATTAATTTCATCCGTGCGAAGCTGAGGTAGGTCATTAGTTCAAAAATATTCCCCATACTTAGAAGAATATCTCCACTATTTTGCACCAAACTAAAGATTAAAAGTTGTTGAAAACGGAATCTACCGTCAAAGACTTAGGAATAACTGTTCGGAATGACGTTAAGTCAGGTGACAGCATGAAACGAATAGCACGAAAATCAGATAACGGGCTGAGATTGAGATTTATAGGTAGACTCTTAAGAAAATGTAGTTCACCCCCGGATTGACTAATCCGCGCTAAACCGTCGCAGAGACGCTCAGAAAAGTTCAGTGGCAGACGCTGCAATAGATACCTTGTGCATCACCTGTTGAAAATCTCAGGGAGGGCTGTTCGTGAAGAGTCACATAACGTAGTTCTTCGTCCCGCATCAGTCTCGTGAAATAGAACGAACGAGAATGTTCGGAAAACTAGAGGTCATACACTAGTTTGACAACCATTCTGCCTGCGCGTCATTCGCGAATGAAACATGGAAGGGGACATTAGATTTGTTAGCGGTACTAGAGTCTCCATCTGCCACAGAGAGTCAGATGGCTTACGGAGAACCAGTGTTGACATACGCTGATGTATCGGCGTCATGTTTTTATCTCTTCTTTCCAAGCCGGCACAGCTTTGAACTGCCTAAGAGTGTATTCAATCCCCAAGGACACCATAATTCTTTCTCTACTTCTTTAACCGTCTCCGAATGTGATTCAGAATGTATATCTTTGATTCCTGACTGCCGTGCTTTCGTTGTCGTTTGACCCACTGAGAATTATTAAGGCCACCTACAACAGTTGTATTATTTACAGTAATCGTGAGCTTAGGCTGACAGCTGTTGTGGAACTGGTTTCTTTGAGTTTGTCCTGTCCGTTAAGTAAATCAGCTCGTATTCTTTCAGTGCAGCGTAACAGTACTCAACGTATATGACTTGGAGTTAACTGTAGTTTCTTTTACGACGTGTTAGATATACTCGGAATAATACTAAAATCCATATACTATGCTGTATTTTCTTTTCCTGAGAGTACTGAAACTTTTTTCACGAGCCCCAGTGTCTCAGTACTGCAAAGACACCTTTTGCGATTCATGTTCTCTGTACAGTATCGCTGCAGTCGCGCGGAAATACGTTGCACCTACCAGAAACATTTAAAGATCACAAACACGAAATAGTGCCATATGGCCAAGTTTTGCAGTGTCCGAATTTAGTCTGTCACGCAGTCATTTGTTCAAAAGTATTCGTAACTTATATATAAACTGCTGAAGAGTGTATCAATTAGGGATGATAGATATTCATCGATGTTCCATAAATATCATTGTTTCGAAGGAAAGTATCGATGTTTTAAGATCGATGTTACATCTTCTAAAATATCGAAACATCGATACATATAAAACAATATCGGGCCACCGATACTCCCATGTTGAAGATTCAACCCGATGATCTTATAAACATTTTGGTTTATTTTGAGAAACATCCAATATCGCTTATAATTTTCTTATAATAACTATAAGCGACCTACTTTTCAGAAGAGGGTAAAATTATACTCGTGGCAACGATGGCGTAAAGCCGTAAATGCTGAAGTTGGCAGTGACCGCCAATTGCTACTCGTGGAGCGAACATTAACACACTACAACGACGCCGTAAGTAAAATTTAACAGTCTAAGTTATATCTGTTTAAAGGAATTTCTTACAGCTGTTTTGTCCGAATAGTTGTTTACACGCCGTTTAAAGTGATAGGGATCTCAATAATGCTATATGCGGTATTGCCAGTCTAGTAGTTGATCTGCAAAGGGGCTAAAGTTAATATTACATATAACTGGAGCGTCATTGCATCTTCCATTGTGCACAAAGGTTGGCATCAAACCAGATTTTGCGTAGCCAATAACGCTCCACTTGATGTGACCAATGACAGGCAAAAACAGATTGAATGAGTTTATAGCACCGGAAATAAAGCAAGTATCTGATTTGTTGTTTTTGCTAGTGTCTTATAATGCGCGACGTCATGGCAGACCCGTCGATTAAATGGGTGAAGTGAAGTCAATATTATTTTTTTTTCCTTTTGTTAGTATTTACAATATAACCTGCCCCACCTACGTTCACCGGTCCACCTACCGAGCTCCATGTTTAAATTAAAGACACTAATCATTTGAAACATTCATCATTTGCCTTATTTGTTAGATACGCGTGATTCTTTCTAACAATACGAACTGATCATTTACGTTCACGCTACCTACTGATACCCCATTTTTAGTTACAAAAAGTAATTATTTGTAATGGATAATTATAGTGAGGTGAAAATTTAATACGTCATATTTTTCGTTGGAACACTGCTGTCTCTCCTGACGCACTTAAACAAACTGACTCGCGCAGCTTGTTGCAAGAATGACGCACAGCGACCGCTAGATCGCTGTAATGTGTCGCTGCCAGTGGTCTGATCTTGGTGTTAGATTGTTTAGTTTTGCAACTGAAACATCGATGTTATCGGACATTGATATTTTCCTTTAGATATTTGTCGCAGATCGATTTCTTCTATCGATGTTAATATCTACGTAATCTTTGATGCTTTTCTAATATCGATCATCCCTAGTGTCAGTTTTTCGCCGATATAACTGCGCATGCGCAGTTTTGCAGCTTGCATGTGTGACGAATTGTCGCCGATAGCTATTATAAACGTATTTTCCGTGAAGTAACTTCAAGGGAGTAATGCTCTGTGCTAGAGTTGGTCTATATTCCTCCATTGCACTCTACTCTGAAAAGATTAGCAAGTAGGAGGGGAAAACTCCGTGGGCAGTAAGCAAAGGGGCTTCCTCGCTGCCGGCCCTGGGTAATTCAATTTCAATTAGGAGACGCCTTTTCACAGATATTCTTAATCATAACTCATAATATCTAGAACAGCAGTTAATTCTTTTACTGGTTATATATAATCAGCAAGAAGGGTGACTTTCCTAATTTCAGGTCTTGGTAGATATTCATTGTAGTTGCAGCCATTCTACCGCTAGATGGTTTTCGTTCTACATCTGTACCTTTCGCAGCGTATCGTCTTCTAATATCCCCTTTATAACTGAAATCTTCTACTTTCTTTAACCACTCTTAATGGCTCCGTACTATCATATTTTTTGGTTTGTGCACATTTATGACAAAGCCCCTATTGAATTATATATATGTTACATTAGCATCGTTATGTAATTAACCCTGAAATGCTATTAGGGGTACAGCAGTACCCAGTGCTTCCAAACTATTTAGCTAATGGCCAACAGATAGTGCTGCATTCCTGTACTTTCCAGTAGTTTCATGGCGAAACAAGTGAGTACAGGTGTGACCTTCAAAGTGTTAACAGTGTTTATACTTCTTGCGTTATTTAACTTTCGGGATACAGGTGCACCCCAGTGTAGCATCATCGATCTCAGAAATTTTGGGACTGTGATTCTGTACACCTCTAAATATGGTGTCAAGTATAGTATACCTATAATTATTTTACATAAAGCAATTATACACTTTTAATGCCCAAGTTAGAATTGTTGTTTTCAATAATTACAGTGATCATTGAAAATTCTCTGTAACTTCATTGTGTTAGGGGGAAAATAAATGACCTGTTGAAAACAACTGCTATTAAGACAGAGCTCTGCATCTTATAACGAAATATTTTGGAGCAGGAGATATAAGCTAAAGAGACTGGCTGTAGATATGATGCGAGCACAAGTTATGACGTTTGAAACCAAGATGATTGTCACCCCATCTGCCTTATTTTGAATATGCCAAAGGAAGAAAACTCCAAAATGATTCCAGAATACACATCAGGGCAATGTGTTTCCTGTCCAAAGCCTCCAGAACGAAAATACACAGTTAAATGTGCTGTCTGGAAGAAACTGATTTGTTTGGATTATCTGAACCGTCGCGAGCCGATATTTCGTAGGGCGGCACCGAGCGAGGTAGAGCAGTGGTAATGCGCTGGACTCGAATTCGGGAGAATGGTGGTTCAAATCCACCTCCGGCCATCTAGATTTTGGTTTCCGTGATTTCCCTAAATCACTCCAGGCAAATGCCAGGACGGTTCCTTTCATGGGGCACGGCCGATTTCTTTCCCCGTCCTTACCCAAAGCAACCCGAGCGTAAGCTCCGCCTCTAATGACCACGCTGTCGATGAGGCGTTAAACATTGAACTTCCTCCATTTGGCGGGTCTGGGAGGAGTATCGCTGGCCGGTCACATGGTGGAGAGGAGTTGAAAGTCGCCTGGAGGGAAGCGAACCTTACGCTGGAGTCTGACGTTGTGTTAACCGCCTGTTTAAACACACACACACACACACACACACACACACACACACAGACACACACACACACACACACACACACACACACACATATATATATATATATATATATATATATATATATATATATATATATATATATATATATATATATGGGTGTTTCAATAAGTGTGTTTGCCTCTGTAACTTATAAAATAATATGTGACGGGAAATTTTAATGTGGTAGGTCAACACAAAAAATGTTACACTTTCTGCGGAGCTATGAACATAGTTTATTGTATCATTTTCCAAAGATTTACAGCACAAAGAAATAATTTTTTAATGGAACAATAGTTTTTTCTATCGCACATTCGATTCGTTGAAACCAGCTGCGTCCAAATCAATTTAAACTACATTCCTATCACTGTTAGTTTGGGAGCTACAACCCTTCAAAGTTTCAGGGGCAGATACCACAAACGCTGCGCATAATGCAATGAGCCATCTAAATGTGATGCGGCCGAGTTGTAACGTCGCCGGTGTCACGGAGCGAGAAGCTTCCTCGCTGCGCTGTTAGACTGTCGCCGCACACGCCCTTATACCCGACAGTTGGAGCCACACAAACAACCGGGGCTCAATATACCACAGTTACTGACATCGGATGACGATGGCATACACGAACAAAGAGTACGTTCACATGTTGCTGATGCTCGGCGAGTGCCGACACGATGCCACTGAAGCAGCCAAGGCGTATGCTGTGAGATATCCTAGGCGAAGAGCCCCGGCAGCCATTACGTTCTTATGTGCCGAACAACGACTTCGGGAAACAGGCAGCTTGGTAATGCGCCGCAGTAACAGACGAAGACCTGCAAGAAGTGAGGAGACGGAGGTGTTTGTTTTAGCTGCACTACACCACGATCCTCATGTAAGCTTACGAGCTTGCTGCAGTCGCTGGTGTCAGTCTCACATCTGTGTGGCGTATAGTACACGGCCACAGGTTTCACCAGTACCGCCTGTCACTGACCCAGGAGCTGCATGGGAACGATTTCCGTGCAAGAGTGACATTCTGTGAGTGGACCATGCGTAATTTCACGCTGGAGTCTGTACAAAGTGTTATGTTCTCTGATGAGACCACGTTCACAAATTATGGTGCAGCGAATCGCCATAACATGCACTACTGGGCTGCAGACAATCCTCGGTGGGTACGATCTGTCGACCGTCAACGTAGATGGTCTATTAACGTGTGGTGTGGAATCCTTGGGGTTGAAATCATAGGTCCACACTACTTCCCAGGTACACTGACAGGTTAGTTATATCGCGCTTTTATAGCCGACTGTTTAGGTGGTCTACTTGAACATGTGTGTCTACACACGAGAGTCCATATGTGGATGCAGCACGATGGTCACCCAGCCCATTCTGTGCGTGCTGTTGTGGAAGAACTAAACAACAGGTTTGCAGGAAGATTGTTGGGGCGTCATGGTCCTCATTCATGGCTCGCAAGGTCGCTCGATTTAACACCAGTAGATTTCTTTTTGTGGGGATATCTAAAGGATCGTGTTTATGACACTGAGGCCACATCCCCAGATGATCTAAAACGGCGCATCGAGGACGCGATGTTACATCTCGTCCGCAGATCCTTTCGACGGCGCATTGCATTATGCATTGAGGAACATGGACACACATTTGAACATCTCATGTAAATCAACTTCCCACCGCCATAACATCCATCACCCACCACACAGCCATGTATTATGTACAGCTTGTGGTATCTGCCCCTGAAACTTTGAAGGGTTGTAGCTCCCAAACTAACAGTGATAGGAATGTAGTTTAAATTGATTTGGACGCAGCTGGTTTCAACGATTCCAATGCACAATAGAAAAAACTATTGTTCCATTTAAAAAATTATATCTTTGTGCTGTAACTCTTTGAAAAATGATACAATAAACTGTGTTCATAGCTCCGCAGTAAATGTAACATTTCTTGTGTTGACCTACCGCATTAAAATTTTCCGTCACCTATTATACTATAAGTTACAGAGGCTAACACACTTAGTGAAACACCCTGTATATATATCTACTGTATTCCAATCAGCTTAAGTAAATTCCTGAAAGATGACAGTGCTGTTGACAAATCTGAACCAACTTTGAACTGTGAAGGGCTCCAGGCGAAAGTAATATACTTCTATAGAGGTTGAAGGATTAGATTAGATTAATTTGTTCGTTCAATAGATTCGTATTGAGGAGATACTTGTGGATGTGGAACATGTCATACAAGCTGATAATATAATTATACTAATAGTATGAATGCAGATAAATGCATCATTTGGTTCTATTTAAAAATTCGTCAGTGGAGTAGAACTAGTGTCTTAGGTTCCTCTTAAACTGATCTTTATTTGTAGCTAATTTTTTATCATAGTTTTGGTGAGGTGAGTCCTAACAGCCGTCATGTATTTAATGATGTGCATCTTTAACCATCAGCTGTTTTATTAAAATCCTTAAAATCTACTGGTTTCGGTCCAGGATCTATTTTATTTAATGCTGTTGACTAAGCTGTTATAATACCTCTTTATCTATGATTATGGTCCTGGACCGAAACTAGTCGATTTTAATAAAACAGCTTATGGCTGAAGATTTGTTTTATATATGGTTGTTGGTAAATTATTGAAACTATGTGTTCCTGAGTAGTGGACCCCTTTTGGAACTTTTAAGTCCTTTTGTAGATCATTTCTGTTACTAGTATTGTAGGTATGAAATGAGGTGTTTGTTGGGAAAAGGGATGTATTATTTATGACAAATTTCACTAAGGAATAAGTATACTGAGAGGCAGTAGTTAATATACCCAGTTCTTTGAAGAGGCTTTTGCAGGATATCCGTGAATTTACACCACAAATAATACGTATTACAGGATTTTGGACTCTGAAAACGTTTGCTTGACTTGAAGAGTTACCCCAAAATATTAAAGCTGTGTACATTCTACGAGTGCCCTTTATTTTCGACAGATCTACCTTTAAACTTCAAGAGACTGTAGTTTCTAGTGAGGCTTGCATAATCTGTAACGGTTAATGAATCACAGGGCAATCTGTTAGAATTGAACTGCGGAATGGATTTCACATCTCCATGTTTCTCACACCCAACTTTAAGTCGCTTGCTTAGGGGTGGGCTCTCCAAAGAATTTATTCATATTAGATCCTGGACAAGTAACAAGAAATAATGTTTATAGTCAAGTTTTGAATTAAATGAATGTATGAATGTTACATACTATTTGTATTTCTGTTACAACCTTTCCTTGTTTGCATACTGCACTTATAATTTTGTACATTCTGCACTGTGACCGCCGTATTTCTTAAATATACTCCCAAAATTATAATATGTTTTAGAAAAGGGGAGATAATCCCATAAAATTACAAACATTGTAACATTTTCAAATTCGGATTTTCAGCTACTCTTTATATATAAAGCAGAGTGTTCGTGTCTTTGTGTGTACGTATTGCATACAAGTGTACAGTTTTGTTCCACTCTTAATGAAATTTTGTACACACGACCTCCAAGCCAAAAGGACAGTCGCCGTAAGAATCGCGTACAGCACATAGCTCATGAGATCTGACGTCGTAAACAATGAGATGCGGAAAAATTGCTGCATCACGCCACAATGTTGCACATTTCTTCGATTTCAACCAACTTTAGTACTCATACCCCTTACAGCGAGGTAACAATTGCCCTAGGCGTAATAACTGCGTATCACACATGGTCAAGATACATAATGATGTGATTCTTCAGTTTCTCCCGGCGTATTTGATGATCAAAATATCCACGGGTGTACTGCCCGTTGGACACTATAGACAGCAGTACACCCGTGGATATTTTGATCAAGATATATAATCTCATAAACAAAACAAGTCGAAAAACAACTCATCATGCGACGAAACTTTATTCATACAGTGTATGGAAATGAGAGTACTAAGCGACTTACAACAAACTTTAAGTATAATTTCAAAACTTTATTATACTTTTTCTCGCTGACAACCACATCAAAAAGATGTTCACGTAGTAAAACGAATGAATTCCGTATGACGTTCAGTTTCTGAATTTCTACACTACAGATTGTACTAGTAGGAAATTTTAGACAATATGCACGCATACAGCTGAATGTACCTTCGAAATTATATCACAGTACGACACATAGTTCATGAGACATGAGGACATAGAAAGTTACATTCATGGAATACCACCCTACCTAGCACCAGTTTTTAACGAATTACTTCTTTACTACTAACTGTATTAGCAACACTTTTTTACCGACATAAAGCACTTATACAAATGAATACACACGTGCAAAATAATACAATTGTATAACACATAATTCGATAAACAGGAGATCATATGTACTGCAATGGACCACATCATTCACAACGTTTTAATCCATTTACATATTTACTGCTAAGACATCTCCAATAATATGTTTCTTTTTTTTTTTTTTTTTTTTTTTTTTTAAAAAAAAAAGAGGGCGTGGACAGAAAAGAGGAGGGATGGGATAAGTACTGAAACGGGGCTGGAATAAATAAATAAATACGCGTGCAATGCCGGGTTTTCAGCTAGTGCCATATAACCACAAATATTTCTTTATTAGTGGAGGTGTATTACCGTCTTTAGCAACTAAATGAAAGGCGTTTTTTGTGTGCCATTCGCGTTTCGCTTCTTTATTGTGAGGCATCGTCAGTGGCCTGTAATACATACATTGCACTGCAGTCATAATATTATATGTATTTTTCACAGTATGACAGTTAACAGTCTTGTTACAGTTTCTTAAGTTCTGATCTACTAGGTTAGAAACAACTTCTGTAGCACTAGCTTTTGCAAAGTTAATTCAATTATCCAGTTTTTGGCCCTACTTACGGTTTTCTGTGTTATTCCGTGTGTGTCTTCATGGAGATGTTTGTCAGGTTTTCAGTTGGATACGGTATTTTCGTTCTTGATGAAAACCCTTGCATCACCACTTCACTGTGTACTCGTTTTTGAACGTTTGTTTACAATGTTTAGTCTTGCCAACTGTCGCTTTTCGTATGTCTCTTGTTTGTGTTCCTCGTATCTCTGAGTGTATCAGCTGTTTTTTGTTTGTGTTGGTGTCTGTGTAGACTGTGTGTGTGTGTGTGTGTGTTGTTATTTCTGTTAGTTTTTTGTGAATATGGGAGTAGGGGGATGGGGGAGTAGAGCGAGAGGGTGAAGGAGGTACGGCATTTCATGTTTCATTACTATTTTTCGCGGTTTTTGTAGCCAGCTTGATCAGTGAGTTGTTACTTATGTTGATCTGATCATTGATCACTTTCTTATTCATTGCCAGGGCTCTCTGTCTGTGAAAGTTTTCTTGTAGTGTCAGTCTTGTCTGTCTCGATTATTGGTTTTGATAATTTTCATATCTTGTTCCATTGCGGATGGTTCATGTCCGTGTTCTATCAGGTGTTCTGCAAAGGTGGAGTGGCTATTTTCGTACTTGCAGCTTCTTATATGTTCTTTATATCTGGTTTTGAAGTTTCTGCCTGTCATTCCCAGATATACTGATTTACATTCTTGGCATTCTAGCTGGTATATACCTGCCCCTTCATATTTGTCTGGTTTATCTGTTGTTTGCAACTGACAGAAGTGAGTTTCTTGTTCTATAGGCAATTTGTAAACCTTGCTTCTTTAGTATGTTTGCTATTTTGTGTGTTGATTTGTGTTTATATGTAACGGTGTACCATTTATGTAACTAAGGACGACGAAAATCGAAAAAAAAAGATGATTTCTTTATTAGTTTTCCTAAGAAGCTTTGGAAGGTATGAAGCAATTGAAGCATCGAGCGGTCTCTGGTGATCCCAAAGAGATAATCAACCTTGGCTTGCCTCCTCCTTTCTTTATCACAGACGGATCGTAAATTTTTTTTTTTTTTTTTTTTTTTTTTTTTTTTTTTTTTTTTTTTTTTTTTTTTTTTTTTTTAAGGGAAGGTGAAAGCGCTGCTTTGTCGCGGTCAGCAATTGTTCTTCGAATAATTAACGAATCATTCAGAGGACTATTCTATCACGGCCTACCTGGATCCTAAATGTGAGTGTGATTGTCTCATAATATATGAAAATAAAAGGATATATAAATATTAATATTTTGATTATCCTTATTTGACATTTTATTCCTCAATAGTTTTAATTTAGGTTATTTGGAATATTGTAGATGCCATTACATTCTAACAATAATTATGGGTAAAGTTTCAGTACTAAATCATGCAATAATTCAGAATGAACAGTAATAACCATTCAATTTTGTTACGTACGAACCTGCAATTGCTGAAAATTTTAGGGTATTTTTCTAGTACCCTTGATTCAAACTACGAACATTCCATAATAAGAAAATGGCGTATTATAACGTTTACTGCTGCCCCACCATACTGTAAATAATAACATAAATTCTTTTAATTAGATTTAGAGCCTCAAGAACAGATTATTGATATCTTTTCCCCCATATTCCAAATTTATATTTAAACGCTACCGTGCAGGGAACGTTGTACAATATATTAGTATATTATAGGACAGTGTATTTAATATTCTCCTGCATCTACGAATTTTTTTGCAGAATTTCATTTTCTATTAATGGCTAATAAAAACAGAAGACCCGACGTCTTGCAGAAAGACGTCGGTTATCTAGTCGAAAACGTCAAGGTCTCTTCAATACAATATTTCCAGATAACCCTTGTGTCCACATTGGGTTACCCGGGTAACTAGTGCACACAAACCTCGGGTTATTCCTCATTTGCATCTTTATAAACGTCATAATAACAGGAAGAATTTAAATGCATTCAAAGAAGAGCATTTAAACGGGAAGCAACAGAACACACCCTCTAATCTAAATTTGGGTTACCCATGTAACCATATATATCCATTACAACAGGTATGACGTTCATCAATGTAATATTTTATTTTGAACAATATATTAATTGTTTTATTATTTATTAGGCAACCATGTAATAGTGCAACAGATATAAGCATAAATAAGTGAAAAATGTATCAGTTTTTTACTTCATGTAACAGAGTAATATACATAAAATTGTTAACTACTAAATTTTGCGGCTCGTTACAATTAAGATACACTTGGAATTCTTATTTACTCACAAAGTCCATACACCGTTGTTGTAATACAATATTCATCACATATTGGTTTTTACATGTCTCCCACAAGCAGATTTACCTGTATAAATTTGGCCAGTTATTCGATAAGAATTTCGCGAATCGCAAACCCACCATACATTCAAGCCATATATTTCAGATGACTTTGAGTAAATCTGGTGTTGCCTAAGTAAGGGAAAACCTGTTCATCAACTGTGAGGCAATCAGAACTCACGTACTTTTTACGAAGATTTGAATTTAGCATTTCAAAAATGTCAGGTATTGCAGTATCTTTGTCGCTTTTCAAATGCTTCCTCCTATTGTTCACATTGTCAAATCTTATAAATCTGCTTATCTGCCAAAACCTCTTGAGCGATACGCTTGCACGATAAAATGGGAATGCATTTATTTTCCACAGTTCCTTCGTGTGTTCAGTGTTAGAGAATCTTACTCCACCTGTAATCAGTATACCAAGATATGCGTCAAATTTTTCTGATCTCAATGGCTTCCACACTTTCGCTGGTCCTTCTGAATTGATATTATAGTATGTGATTACCTGATTTGCCTTCGTGTTGGTTGCACGTATTATTATATCACACATTTCTTCTGTAAATATACTCATGAAAGTGCCTTTTATAGAAAGAAGTTTGGTTGTACGTTTTGGACCAGCCCTTTGCCGCAAATTATTATGCTTCAGCCTTCTGCCATTTGCTTCCATCTTTGACATGTAGAATGCCTGCAGAAAACAAAGTTGCTTCACTATTTTCGTCATCTCTGTCATGTTCATCACTACTAGTATAACTTGTCTCTATTTCAACTTCAATACCATTACAAGCATTTGCATTCAGATTTGGAGAGTTCCATTTTATCATTAATGAGAATCTAGAGTTGATGTTATCAGTAACAAAGGTTACACATTAATGAACAGTTCACAACGCTGTCAAACAGTAGCAACTGTAGCCACCAACAATTAGAATGCCTTATTGCAACAATTGCTTATATACCTAGGGCTAGGTGTTGCCAACCGTGACTGTGCGGCGATAAATCCATTGGGTTACCAAGGTAACCTGGTTATGAAACAAAGTATATTTTTTTATTGTGGACACAAGGGTTAAATAAGTAAGTTTTCAGCGTAAGAATCTTACATGGAACGCACACCTACATTATTTAATGTACCAGATCTGCCACAACAGCTATAGCCGCAGGAAAATTCTCACAAACGTGACAATAAAACATCGGAAAACAAACAGTTACCCAACAAAGCAGAAACCAATCTACAACTGTTGGTACATCTGAACCAGAAACGGCAAAACAATCCTAATGACTTTCGTTTCGTAAGAAAAACTAATTACAATGAAAAGTAGATGCGTTTAAACGAAAGACGAGTGAATTTAAAAATATTATTTAATTATTAGACTCCATACCGAAATGTTACACGTCAAAGAAAGACCTGCCATGTAAGGCCGTAACAGGAATTTATGTTT
This sequence comes from Locusta migratoria, assembly GCA_026315105.1. NCBI lineage: Eukaryota > Metazoa > Arthropoda > Insecta > Orthoptera > Acrididae > Locusta > Locusta migratoria. Next base: position 197,489,830 of record CM048751.1, read on the forward strand.
CTCGTATATTTTTATGATATTAATTACTGCGGGATAAGCTGCAGGAACACACATACTGATCTGAGGCACGCCAGTCACGGTCTGCACGGCCACTACGGTCGGGGTTTCGAATCCCCTCGCGGATATTTGTGCCGTCCTTAGTATTAGCTAGTTCATAAGTTATTTGTAAGTTTAGAAACTGATGACCCCGTAGTTAAGTCCCATAAGCTCTACAATCATTTTAGAAATACACATACTCGTAAACATTGACAAGCGAATAAGTTGTTTATATAACTGAATCATTGAAATTAGGCTGTTTTTACATTTATTATGCGATTATTTATTACAATAGATATTTTACTAATGCTTGGGACGTAAAAATTGCAGAAACTATTTGGTTAATCTGGAGATAAGTAATTATAAACGAACATTGCACTTGCTGTCCCTTGTAGACCGCTAGGAGCGCTAGTATCGTTTTATCTGTTTATATTTTAAGAAAGCGATCCAACATTATGATAGGTTCAAAAAAGGATAATACCAAGATCGCTAATATATAATTTAATTCGACGACCGGTTTAGATGGTATTTGCCATCATCTTCTGGTCTACAAAATTTACAAAGCTGTCATCTTGTGATGTCAACAGTTGTACAAAATAATTTAAAGACTTTGCAGGAGCCCTAGCGAGGTGGCGCAGTGGTAAGGCACAGGACTCGCATCGGTTGGACGGCGGTTCAGACCCCCATACGGCCATTCTGATTTCGTGATTTCTCTAAATTACTGCAGATAAATGTCGGAATGATTCCTATTTGCTTCCCCTTCCCTGACAAAACCTAACCGACGTGTGCTCTAACTTTAATGACCACGATGTCAACGGGACGTTAAGCACTAAACTTCATTTTTCGTGAATGAGCAGGGGTTTAGGAAACATCGTTCATGTGAAACTCACCTTGCCCTTTTCTCACTTGACATCTTGCGAGCCATTGTGCTATTCTCGATTTCAAAAAAATAAATAAATAAAAATTTAAAAAAAAATAATAAAAAAATAATAAAAAATAAAAAAATAAAAAAATGATAATAATTAACGCGATGCCTCACTGCTGACTTCTAGAATAGATTCACAGATTTGTGGCGCTAGAAGACTTCCTAAGTGATAGAACGCAGTACGCTGTTCTCTACGGCGAGTGTTCATCAGAGACGAGTCTATCGTCAGGCGTGCCTTAGGGGAGTGTGATAGGAGCGCTATTATTTTTTATCTATATAAATGTTCTGATGGAAAGACGTAATTTTCAGATGTTTGCTAATGATGTTGTAGTGCATAGGAGAAAATCGTCATTAATTGACTGTAATAGCATAGAGGATGACTGAGACGAAATTTCTAGTTGGTGTGAAGAATGGCAGCTAGCTCTAAATGAAAAATGTAAGGTGATGCGCATGACTAGTAAAAACAACCCCATAATCTTCCAATACAGCATTAGTAGTGAGCTTGTCGATGCAGTCGTGTGTTTCAAATATCTAGGCATAACATTGCAGAGCGATATGAAATGGAACGTACAGTCGATGACAGAATTCGCGAGACGCCTCGCCTAATCGCTATACACAACCGCAAAGTTCTGCTGCTTGGTGGGAAGTATATACAGCTAGGCAACACGATCGTACATACTGTCGATTACCCATCTGACACGAAATATGAGAGGAAAAACGTTGTCTTCCAGTATCGCAGCCAGTTGTAACAACACGCGTGCTTTCTATGCGACATGAAGGCGACTTCGAAAAATGATTATAGAAACTGCTTTGCGTATTAGCCATAGCGTTTTAAGCTGTTCGCGACTGACAAATTCCATTCCACATTTCTTTTCTCATAGTTTCAATGAACAAAGTCAGCAATTAGAATTGAGATGCTGCAGTCCGTGAATATTTTCGGACGTTACTAACACATTCAAATGGAAAAATTGCATGTATATCATAGAATTAATTCTATTACATGAATGGACTTTGTTATGAAGTTCAGTGTTACATCATGGTGCATCATGTTCCGAGTATCGCTGACGGTTTCCGCCCACCGCCTCGGTTGCGCTATAAAGACGACAACCGTTTGGCGCCGCAGATCACTGATGGTATTTCCGAGAGTGAAGGTATCGTGTCATTTCCACTGGTTCTCTTTCGGCTGATGTTGCAACTAAGATATCAGCACAAATTTAACAAACATAAGCCAGCTGTGTCACCACAAATTACAGTTCTCCTCAGATGTTTGATATTTTTCCGTACTCCTTGTCTTATTGAAGTGCCTAATACTAAGCATTCGACAACACATTGGGCTATTATAATACCAGATACGATTATGTCAAATGAATGTGCAGAGAAGCAAACAAATGATAAAGATAAGCTTATTTATCTCGCCAAATGCCCAACTACTGATGAAGGAGCGACAGTTCAATTACTGACTCTTTCGCATTTTTCTTCTATTTTGAAATATGGATCATTATGATTCTCACGTAACAATAACAAACACACATGATAATTGCCGCGGTCGAGTGGCCGAGCGGTCTAAAGCGCCTCGCTGCGGAGCGCGCGGTTGCTCGCCGTGGAAGTTCGAGTCCTCCCTGGGGCATGGGTGTGTGTGTTTGTCTTTAGGTTAGTTTACCTAGGTTTAAGCAGTTTGTAAGCTACGGACTGATGACGACGCAATTTGGTCCGATAGATTTACAGACATTTGAACATTTGAACACATGATAATTGAGTAACAATCTGTATCGCAATCATTGTGAGGAAATTATTATTCCGTAACCATGAAAAAATATTGATAACACTATATGAAACATGTGCAACAAAGAATTGTGTTGCATCAAATGGATTTCTTTAAACTATCGTATCCAACAGCTAATTGTATTTTTATTCCGTTTCTTTCAATGACGATGCAAAAGCTACGTTTTTAGTGCAACCAACGTTAGGAATGTTAAATCGCTGTGACATTCAAATCCGTAGTCGTTTAATATAATCCTCTTTCAATCCAGACAATAGTACGACAACAAGAATTCCGAATACTGGCGAGCTCGGTGTTCGCCACTTGGCTCCCCAGAGGTTAAAGAGATTTTTTGGTGTGATTTGCTAACTGGCAAGTATCGAAGACGATATGTTTCGCATACTAATCAAAAATATAAACCCGCCAAACCACCCGCACCTAGTAATACATCACGCAGGAAGTAGACGTCTGAACAATCACCTTAGAACGAAGTCGATCATCTATTCAAAGAAGCAGGCATTAATCTGATAATGAAAAAACAAGTAGATTGAATAATTTGTAAAATCTCAAACCTATGAGTCGACTTTTGGTGATTCTCCATCGTAGCAATTAGAGGAGTGAAAGATTTTAAAGCTAATTCCTTGGTTTAAGAAGTCGCAGCCGTTTATTCTTTAGTAGGACAGCATTACACACCGGTGGGTTTCAGTTACTGTGCAGAATACAAAACCACGGTTTTTCGTCAAAAGCGTGCGTAGTTTCCTGCCACTTATGAATAGGTAAAAGACCTGTGTTCCTGCAGAGATTCGATAAACCGCTATGCTATAGTATGTGTGGGTGGCGCCGGCATAAATGCGCAGATGGGTAATACGAGGTCCTAGGATCGATCTGACATCCGCAGCACTTTTATTTTTAATTATTCACTCATTTTCACTAGTTTCAATCCCTATTTTTCACACACGTAACTTTTCTGTTCAGTAACAACTTTGGTAGCGAATATAGTATCAACAAGTTTTAACTCTTCATTCAGCCAGTTGATATCATAACAAAGAGAAGTTTTGAATGAATGAACGAAATAAACAGTCTATTTACGTCAGATGTTCTGAGCAGATTGACACTGCCACCAGAAAAATGCAACACCCTAGAATTCACAGTTGCACACTGAAAGTGATATCCCTGTTACCATCATTTTATTCATATATTTATTTATTAGGCCCTAAGACAGCCCTCAGGCTGCATAAGGCAACATCCACAGCTACATATTACGAGTTATCCCTTTTGACATAGCCTATAGATTGAACTGCCCAGTATAGGCTACAATGTGCATGTGGGTGTTTAGTAGCGTGGTCGACATAATTCTCCTCACTTTTTGTTACTTATTTTTCGCAAAATTACTCTCAAGTTACCGCATGTGCCTTTGAACTATAGAACACTCACGAGTCAAAATGCCGTCAGAAACACGTTCGTATTAATGATTTAGATTCGTTGCTGTTTCGTAGATCAGGCATTCGTAGCTACAGCGTAAAGTTTCTTTATAAATATTAACAGAAACTACTTCATAAACTTTATTCCCACATTTTTTACGACTGTCGCTGTAACAGGACACTGAATTTCACAAAAATATCGCGTCTCAGTCCGTGGATCATGGATGAGGATGTTCCAAGTCCTAGAATTTTAACCCTGAAGGATTGGGGAAGGGAGGGAGACATTTCCTCAACGATTTTGTCTTTCAGTTTATACTGTAGAATGTTTATGACTGACAGAGTAAATTGCGGGATGGTTTTCAAAGATTTTGTTCAAACCCTGCGAGAAGCAAGTTGACAAACCTTTCAAATTCCCAAAATATCCCGTCCGAGTTGGCTAAATGGATAGCGAATACGGTGGCGAAAATTTCTCACAGACAAATAGATGTTATATAAGCTGCTTATTAACTTCCAGTTCTTCAGTCGTGTGCCTAGCGAATGTTCTACATCTTTCTTATAGTCGGCATTTAGCCGTGGTCGTGAGCGGGTCGGCTCGGCTTGCCGACTTGCTCCGCTATCGCGTGTTTGTTTACTTCCGCGTCGCGTCGAGCCGTAGCGTATTAAGTCTTGTGTCCGTCTTCCGCGAACAACATGGCGCATACATATTGCCGAGCGACCCTTAAAGTTTCCTTTCTTGCCGATCACGTGCGACCCCGTGCTCATGAAGTTGAAACGTTCATACGTGAAGATATTCGTTTAGATCCTCGTGATGTTGTTGGTATCCACTTTTCGATCACGAGCAGTGTCGTTTATATTAAAATGACGAATGCCGAGGTGTGTCAGGACGTTATTCGCAGACATGCCAATGGTCTTAAGTTCAAATATTCTGATGGACACGTAGGAGAGGTGTCACTCGAACTTGCAGAGTACGGTCTTCGTACGATTCGAGTATTTGAACTTCCTTTTGAACTCCCACAGGAAGTCGTCGTCTCGGCTTTCGAACCATACGGTAAAGTTGTCGGTTACCTAGAAGAAAAATGGCAAACCTTCAGCACATACCGTGTTCTCAATGGTGTGCGACAGGTAAAAATTGAATTAAAGAAACACGTGCCGTCGTACTTAACAATTGGTGGAGTGTGAGCCATAATTATGTACGATGGTCAACCCCGAACTTGTTCAGGCTGCGGCCAGGAAGGCCACGTCAGATCAGAATGCATGCAACGGCGCATTGTACAGACGCCGATCGGAGAAGAAGTATCCCCAGCTGTGACCACACCACTCCCTGTCACCTATGCCAAAGTCGTCCATGATGCGGGTGCTACTTCTCAAGTAATTTCTGATCTGTCAACGACATCCACACGGGATACGGCAGATACCGAAGAGAAAACTTCATCAACGCCGCCAATGTCAGATCTTGCACAGTCGACTCTTCCGAGTACAGTGGACGCTCCTGTGGCTCCGATGCAAGTTGATCCGGGAGTTGTACCTACCTCTGCCTTCCTAGAGACTGGTCCGGTGACTGATGACAGCCGCCCATAGTCGGATTCTGAACAACACGTTCGTAAACAACGATCGCCAAGGAGGAGGAAGAAACGCAGCCGTATTTCTTCTGATGACTCTCCTTTTAGAATGGATACCAGAAATGCTGATGAGGAAGACATCGAGCAGCTGACCGATGGAAAAGTGTCTGATGCAGATGGCGCGCCCCAGGCGCTTTCCATGTACGCTCCCTCGTCTGTACAGCCGCTGACTCCAGAACAGGTGGCTGATGACGTACATCACCCCAAGGCGATGAGAGACCCCTGTCATCAACCGGCCGATGCATATGGCAGCTGTCTTTACACCGCCTCTGCATCCTGAGCAGAAGACACAGAGATAGAGACGATGGGAGTGGATGGTGCTGCTGATGGGGCATCCCCGTCAGCTGCGCCTGCCACTGAACATTCCCTGTAATGGCCACTGCTTCAGCAATCCCAGATGGTCAGCGACGCGTGTCTGCAGAAGGCGAAGCCCGTCCTGTACCATCCAGGACACCTTGTCAGCATTATCGTATTGCCACGATTAACGTCGCCACCATTCGTGCCCAACACAAACTGGAGCTACTCCGCGATATGATTTATGGTGCAGATATTGACATCGCACTACTACAGGAAGTGCACGTCGCCGATTTTTCCGCGCCATATGGGTTCACGACTTACATCTCACATGCCTCGGACAACGGTAGTGGTGTGTGTATCATACTTCGCGACGGTCTCCCAGCTGAAGATGTTATGTACCTCCCCAACGCCAGAGGTATGGCTCTCACACTCTTTGGTGTACGCATTGTGAATGTATATGCACCATCAGGTTCCAGCCACCGCCAGGAACGAAATACTTTCTTCGCAGAAGAGGTTACACCACTATTTTTAGGGCCACATGCTGATATGGTACTAGGTGGTGACTTCAACTTTACGCAGCGACCTCAGGACCAATTACCACACCACTCACCGTGCGCGGCTCTTGAACCTATCCTCAAACGCCTATCACTTATCGACACATGGCGCCATGTCCACGGTGATCGTCTGGGTTTTACCTATTACACCGCACATTCCTCGAGCCGACTGGATCGCATTTACATCTCGCGACCCCTAATAGGGGGAACTCGACAGGCAGAAATATGGCCTGTTGCTTTCTCCGATCATGAGGCTTATTTTTGTGATGTAGTTCTCAGTCGGCAGGCTGTGTGGCACGGAAGAGGATTATGGAAATTGAACGTAGCACTTCTTGCTTCGCCAGAATGTCGTCGGATAGTAGAAGACACATGGACCACATGTCAACGTTGCCTACAAATGTATCCGTCAACCATATCTTGGTGGATCCAGTGTGCAAAACCCGCTATCCGCAAAACTCTGATGCGATATGGTAAAGATGTTGCAAATTGGAGAAAAAGCACGATGGACTTTTACTACAAGATCCTACGGGACTGTTCATTGATGCCTATCTCCCCAGAGCGCCAGATAATGATGAAACGTGCTAAAGACCAGATATCTATTCTCATGCGAAGGCATTTGGACGGAGTGGTAGTACGATCTCGTAGTACTGATAGTATGCCTCACGAACACCCATCGATGTACCATATACTCAAGGACCGACGATATCGACGGAGGAAGTTGATTTATGCCCTAACGGACGAGCAAGGGAGACGATACGATACACAGTCTACCATCGGACATGCGCTTTATACTCACTACCAACAGCTCTATGCAGAAGTTCCACATTCGTCAGAGCTGATTGAGGAAGAATCACATCTCACCTTCGGTGCTGTTCCAGGAGATGAGGCAATGGAACTGGTTGCGGACGTAACTTCTGATGAAGTCCTCAATTCGATACGGGCAGGATCCGTTAATCGCTCCCCAGGACCTGACGGTCTTCCGCTTGAATTTTATCGTACTTTCTGCAATCTTCTTATACCCACCTTCACTTCCATTTGTCAAGAGCTGATGTCTCCTGAGGTGAGCATTCCAGATGCCTTTACGGAAGGGATCATTGTTCCTGTCCACAAGCCCCATGGCAGGATCGGCATCAGCGATTATCGCCCCATCACGCTCCTTAACAGTGATATGAAGATCTTCACTCGCCTTCTGGCCGCGCGCCTCAAACGCGCTGCTCGATATGTCGTGTCGTCAGACCAAGCATCCTTGGGAGGAGACAATAATATCCGTACCGCTTTATGTCGATACAGGGATATGATCGCCGTGGCACGGGCACAACGCCTCTCTGGTGCACTTGCGTCGTTGGATTTCAGCCAGGCTTTTGATCGAGTAGATCATTCCTTTCTTACGACTGTCCTACGTCATATGGGATTCCCAGACGTGATAATTACGGTGGTGATGCGCCTACTGAGGGGTGCTTCATCCAGAGTCCTTTACAATGGCAGACTAACCCCACCGATCGTAATTGGTCGCTCTATACGACAGGGTTGCCCGCTTTCGGCGCTCCTGTATGCCTTCGCCTTGGAACCCTTGCTTTGTGGCCTTCGGCAACGTTTGATGGGGTTACCCATTGATGGCTACCGATTCTGTTGTACAGCCTATGCTGACGATTTAGTCATCTATATACGTGATGTTGATGAAGTCCGGGCAGCCTTGACGTGGGTCGTGACATATGGCGAGGCTTCAGGTAGCTTTCTCAATGTCCGTAAGTCGCACGCTATGTTTATCGGCACAGGTTTCGCTGTTGGGTGCACTGCGCCCCTCGTCACCCAAGATACCATCCGCTGTTTAGGCATTGACTTTTCGGCTGATCTCCGGCGTTCGGCTGCTTCCAACTGCCGACGTCTACTTCAGCAAATGAGGGCTGGTCTTATTGATCATCGGCTAAGATCCCTGGATATTCTTCAGCGAGTCCGATATGTCAATGTCTATATCGCATCCCGCGTTCCCCATGTCGCACAGGTTTTCCCCTTTCCACTTACCATTGCCCATCGAATGTTAGCAGCGATGGCCTCATTCGTCAGCAATGGCTTGTTGTTCAAAGTTAATTATGAATCGCTCACCCTTCCCCGCGACCGTGGTGGGCTCGGTCTGTATCACGTACCGGATAGAGCTCGTGCCCTCTTTATTAGCTCCCAGATGACGATATGGACATGTTGCCCGACGAGCCTTACTGGTCTTCTATTGTCGACTTATACGCCGGCCTCACTGTCAGCTCCGGTCATGCTGTCGGTTATTCCAGTTCCTTTCCATTATATCAGATATTTTATTCTCGAGCTTAGCTATCTCCACCTCAACTTGTCCAACCCGTACTTACGCAAAACTAAAGCTGTCTACGATGTTCTACAAAGAAGTCTACCATCAAACCCAATTGAACAAAAATTTCCCCATTTTGACTGGCGCTCCATCTGGCGTTCTATATCTGCTTCTTTTCTTGATTCTGATGTACAGTCGGTCTGGTACCTTACTGTCAATCGTAAGCATGTTTGCAGATTTCGCCTTCATCGCATCCACCTCGCCGAATCACCTCTCTGTCCCAGGTCTGGGGTGGGTGACACTGACGAACATCGTTTTGTTTGCGGTACTGCTGCTGACGTTTGGCAACTGATTCGCCGTATTATAGCTTTCCTCACGAGAACTATTCCAGAGAGTGTTACTCCTCCTTCGTTCTTATTTCCGGACCGAGTGTATTTTCCAAAGGCTAAGACCAATGCGGTGAATTGGATTCGCGGGCATGCCATACATTATCTTTTTGGACACAACGCAAAATCGAAACTTGATTTTTGGACTTATCTCACGGATCAACATTACAGAGTTGTACGACATCCTAAATACAGACAATACTTTTCCAACTTCCTTGGGAGTACTTTCAACGACCCTCCCCGCAGCTGGAATGTGTTCAGTCAATAGAGAAGAATTTTAAATGTTTGAACTGCTGCCCTCCTTGAACTGTTCAACGGAATGCACATTCTACGAGAAGCCGTGACTGAACTTACTAGACGCAGGGAACCGAGATCTTCTGAACTATACAACGAACATCAAGAACTATTAAATAAAAATAAATAAATAAAAATAATGAAATAAAATCATAGTAATGTGAATAAAGAGAATTTATTTGTTTGTCTCCTACACATTCCCCTTCCTTTTCTTTCTTTTTGTTTCCTTATATAGTTAGTTTCCAGGGGTAGTTTTAGTTAGGCGCCAACGCCTGAAGAGGTTGAGGTTCTCTTTTTTTTATTAGGGTCAAAGTGGCGGTGGCACTTTAGTTTCCTTTCCTTTTGTGGTCCCTTCCCCCCCCCCCCCCCCCCCAAATAAAAAAAAAAAAAATAAAATAAAAAAGCGTAGTGGACATGTGCTTGGAGTGCGAAGTTGGAAGTCAAGGTTCGATTCCCCGGTACTACTTACATTTTCATTCATTTCATATTACCCCTCGCAATGTAAACCTTTTATTTATGAAATTTAAATTTACTGAAACGTTTCAGTGTGCCACGAACGATGATGTCAAGAGGTGTCTCAATTAAAGCACATTCAATCCTACAGCATCAGTTCGCTGCCACAATGCTCATCCATACTCTTGGTATGCACAAAAATCAACAGTGAAAAGCTATTTACTTAAAAACCTGAATAAAGTATGCTTTGCGCCGAAGCAAATTTCGGATAAAATTTCTCGCTGAAAATACTTTGGTAAAGTCTGCATAGTGTGGAGATTTTCTTTGACGATGAACACCCTGAGGAACGTAATATAACTTCGGCATATAAATACGTGCTACAATTTTTGAAATATTATTTTCATTTAATACTTCATCGAATTATGAAAATTAAATGATGAAATAAGATATATTAATTAATTAAATTAGTTGTAACGAAACGAAATATATATGCTATGCATTGACATTTTTATAAATGATAATTAAAACTACAAGGGTTAATATAAGAAAGGTTTTTTGGAAGGGACAGCATTCAAACCCGTGCTGTTTCATTCAAAAGCTAATCGTTCAACTACTTCGCAACACCGAAAACACCATCATCAGCAATGGTGAGCCTCAATATTAGCTGATATTGCACCTATCTGTAGTTGGATCATTTGGCGTGAGTTTTCTCTTTTCCTATGGCCTACACAGGGGAGATATTGTAGGACTTTAAAAGGTTCATATTCGTGTTTCTTCTCGCACAGATTGGTCCAAGTAGGTGAGACCCATCCAGCGATCTCTAGTGTTGAGACTTTCAACACGCAAACGTATAAGGGGATATTATTAGCCTTTACCAAGACACTCGCATTCGGAGATTGTCGTTGTAGCTATTACACTCTTGGTATGTGCTTGTCAAGTTTTGAACCCACATAAAGGCAACGTTTTCCAGTATGCACTTATTTCAGCTAATAAATTGTGACCACTATATTGTTTGATATTTATAAATTCATACGATATGTGCCCTGAAACCAACGTTTATTATCTGTCTGTGGAAAAACTTACGCTATGACTCACACGATCTGTTGCATTTTTCTGGTGGCAGTGTCAATCTGCTCAGAACATCTGACGCAAATAGACTGTTTATTTCGTTCATTCATTCAAAACTTCTCTTTGTTATGATATCAACTGGCTGAATGAAGAGTTAAAACTTGTTGATACTATATTCGCTACCAAAGTTGTTACTGAACAGAAAAGTTACGTATGTGAAAAATACGGATTGAAACTCGTGAAAATGAGTGAATAATTAAAAATAAAAGTGCTGCGGATGTCAGATCGATCCTAGGACCTCGTGTTACGCATCTGCGCATTTATGCCGGCGACACCCACACATACTATAGCATACCCGTTTATCGAAGCTCACATACAATAATGTGTTGGATACGATAGTTTAAAGAAATTCATTTGATGCAACACAATTCTTTGTTGCACATGTTTCATATAGTATTATCAATATTTTTTCATGGTTACGGAATAATAATTTCATCACAATGATTGCGATACAGATTGTTACTCAATTATCATGTGTTCAAATGTTCAAATGTCTGTAAATCTATCGGACCAAACTGCGTGGTCATCAGTCCGTAGCTTACAAACTGCTTAAACCTAGGTAAACTAACCTAAGGACAAACACACACACCCATGCCCCAAGGAGGACTCGAACCTCCACGGCGAGCAACCGCGCGCTCCGCAGCGAGGCGCTTTAGACCGCTCGGCTACTCGACCGCGGCAATTATCATGTGTGTTTGTTATTGTTACGTGAGAAACATAATGATCCATATTTCAAAATAGAAGAAAAATGCGAAAGAGTCAGTAATCGAACTGTCGCTCGTTGATCAGTAGTTGGCCATTTGGCGAGATAAATAAGCTTATCTTTATCATTTGTTTGCTTCTCTGCACATTCATTTGACACAATCGTATCTGGTATTATAATAGCCCAATATGTTGTCGAAAGCTTAATATTAGGCATTTCAATAAGACAAGGAGTATGGAAAAATACCAAACATTTGAGGAGAACTGTAATTTGTTGTGACACAGATGGCTTATGTTTGTTAAATTTGTGCTGATATCTTAGTTGCAACATCAACTGAAAGAGAACCAGTGGAAATGACACGATACCTTCACTCTCGGAAATACCATCAGTGATCTGCGGCGCCAAACGGTTGTCGTCTTTATAGCGCAACCGAGGCGGTGGGCGGAAACCGTCAACGATACTCGGAACATGATGCACCATGATGTAACACTTAGCTTCATAACAAAGTCCATTCATGTAATTGAATTAATTCTATGATATACATGCAATTTTTCTATTTGAATGTGTTAGTAACGTCCGAAAATATTCACAGACTGCAGCATCTCAATTCTAATTGCTGTTTCTGTTTATTGAAACTATAAGAAAAGAAATGTGGAAAGGAATGTGTCGGTCGCGAACAGCTTAAAACGCTATGGCTAATACGCAAAGCAGTTTCTAAAATCAGTTTTCGAAGTCGCCTTCACGTCGCATAGAAAGCACGCGTGTTGTTACAACTGACAGCGATACTGGAAGATAACTTTTTTCCTCTCAGATTTCGTGTCAGATGGGTAATCGACAGTATGTACGATCGTGTTGCCTAGCTGTATATACTTCCCACCAAGCAGCAGAACTTTGCGGTTGTGTATAGCGATTAGGCGAGGGGTCTCGCGAATTCTGTCACCGACTGTACATGTAAGAACAGTTGTGAGTAAAGCGGATAGCCGACTTCGGTTTAATGGGAGACTTTTGTTAAGATGTAGGCTACTTCATCTGTATAGGAGACCGCCTATAAAACGATTCTACGACCACGTCTTGAGTAGTTTTGAAGTGTTTGGGAACAGCAGCAGATCAGTTTAAAGGAAGGCATAAAAACAGTTCAGAGGCGAGCCGTCAGGTTCGAGCAATGAGCGAGTGTCACAGAAATGCTCCGGGAACTCGAATGAGTATCACTGGAGGAAAGAAGTTCTTTTCGAGAAATTATATTGAGGAAATTTAGAGGTCCGGAATTTGAAGCCAACTGCAGAACGATCTTGCTTCCGATTATTTAAATTTCGCGTAAAGCTCACAAAGACATGATAAGAGAAATTAGGTCTCCTACAGAGGCATATAAACATTGATTTTTCCCTCGTTATATTTGGAATAGGAAAGGAAACGCTTAGTTGATGTGCACTGTACCCTCCGCCACGCACCTTACGGTAGATTGCGGAGTATGTATGTAGTTGTATTGTGCATGCCACGCAGGTTGCACTGTACTGCCCATCTGATGTTATCACGCATGATATTACAGGGCAACGAGAATGAATGTTTATTACAATAGTGCCTCGCTCTAAGTAAACGCCATATAAAGAGTTAAGACAAAAAATTTTCGTACAGTATCACGCACACACAAATTACGATTTGAAGCTATATGCGAATAAAATACATTACCATGTGTGTATTGTGTATGGTAAGTCACCTGATACCCTAATCGTTTTTATCAGTGTATTATTTATTCACTTAGAATCTGACATTCTGGGCGCATCACTTTTTTGTCAGGCAGTGTGTTATTAAGGCACCACACCGCAATAATGTCGATCCGACAGCTGGTTTTCCACGATAGTCTGTGGTGTTATGTTGAACCACGGTGCTGACTGCGTGGGAGTCTTCGGCGTAGCCTAGTAAGCAGAGGGTCAGGGTTCGAATCCCGGCCCAGGTACGCGTTTTCGTACGCCATGTTGATTATTCAACGCCTGATTGCAGCTGACGTCAGCTCAGATGCTCAGTACTCGCATGTACAGGTAGAATTAACTGTCTCCTTCCATAAAAGGCAGACAACGACGGACGGCAGGTGAAACTACTCTGACGACAATTCGCCTGTCGTAACGCAGTCTCCGGTGAGCAGTTAACGAGTTCCCTGAGGCCGACGTACAGCATCTGTGCTCGAGGCCAAACGTGCCACCACGGTACTTCCCAGACTGAAGCCCCTCTTCACTATCTTTCACGATATGACATGACATGGCGCATTTGTAACCATGTTAGCATCAATATTAAAATTATTCCAGATTTCCGATATCTACTTTCTTTTGATATGCTACATCAAAAATTGTAGGTTTACAGAAAATTGTTGTACCAAAATCTTTGAAATCGTTAAATCACAAAACGGTATTTCGTCCACCAGTTTCCCGTCTTTGCTGACAACGATGTTGACTGGCCGTGTAATCATAATCCTCTTTCCGTCCATCTTCCTATATTTTCGGACATCATAGTTTCAGGAAAAAAGTACTAGACGTCAAACGATACCAAAAGTTTCACTGTTTGCCTTATGAGGATGTTCAAAATGTGCAAATGTTTGTACAACTTATGGGACTTAACTACGGGGTCATCAGTCCCTAAGCTTACAAACTACATATGAACTAGCTAAGACTAAAGACGGCACAAATATCCATGCCCGAGGGGGGATTCGAACCACCGACCGTACTGGCCGTGCTGACCGTGACTGGAGCGCCTCAGTCACCTCGGCCACCGCGGCCGGCGCCGTATGAGGACGTCCAAATGGAATTAACAGGAAACGGAAAATATACATGTGGTGTCTCTCTGCAAGAACAGACGTCGCTTCTAATCCTGCAGTTGTTACTCTTTCACATTCACGGAATATATGACATTAACTGCGAATGGGCAAAACTGAAACTGTGTACCCAGACTGGATTCGAACCAAAGTCTCCCGCTTTCTAGGAAATTGCGCTGACCACTACACCACTGGGGACACAGTGATCACTGCACCTGCAAGGACTACCTAAGCACGCCTCCCGTCAGATACAAATTCCCAGCTTTACCCTGCCCCCAGTTCTCAGACTCGAAGTTTTGAAACTAATTCCTGTAAGAGGAAGTCACCCAAACTTGCCCACCCCTCCCCACTAACGAAAGGATTATTGCCCGTCACCGATATATCACACGCACACACACACACACACACACACACACACACACACACACACACACGTATATATGTAATATGGCAGTGAAAGACACGGGCCGGCCGGGGTGGCCGAGCGGTCTGCGGCGCGCCAGTCATGTTCTGCACGGCCACTACGTTCGGGGGTTCCAATCCCCACTCGGGCATGGATATTTGTGCTGTCCTTAGTATTAGTTCATAAGTAGTTTATATGTTTCGGGACTGATTACCCCGTAGTTAAGTCCCATAAGCTCTACAAACAGTTGAACACTTTTCACGGACAAGGATCCTTTCGTTAGCGGGGAAGGGTTGGATAAGTTTTGGGCGCTTACTCTTAAAACTACGAGTCTGAGTACTGTGGGCAGGATAAAGCTGGAAATTTGTATCTGACGGGAGGGGTGCTTGGGTAGTCCTTGCAGGTGTGGTAATCACTGTATCCCCAATAGTGTAGTGGGCAGCGCAACTGCCTAGAAAGCAGGAAACCCTGGATCGGATCCTGGCTGGGTACACATTTTCATCTTTGCCCATTCGCAAGTTGATGTCATATATCCTACATCCTGTGAATATAAAAAGAGAAAATGTTATTTGCAGTTAGCAGAATAGATAAACACATGAAAAAGTGTTGCCATACCCCGGTTTTAAGGTCTCCTGAAAACTAAGTTTGAATGTGTACATTGGATCCAGAACACGGTTCCTTAGATTGTCAGCAGATCTCAGTCAACCCACACAATTATGTAAAGCAACCACTCGCAAAAAGTGCCAATGCGACGGAGTGGCTCAGTTGCAGTGATAACACCAGGAAGGCAACACACTGCTTCTGATGACTGCAGTTCTGCCATGCTGAAACATATCTCCCTAAAAATATTTCTTGTAATAATGATAACAGTAATGGTTGTTCAACATTTAAGTGTGCCAAAAAATACTTTGCTCCGCCAAATTATTGAAATTATAACACAAAATTTGCGTAAAGTTAAGAATTGTATTCGGCGCAAAATACTAACTGGGAGATATATTCCAAGTTATTGGTGTCGTTGCATTTACATTTACAGTTATGTGCCTGCATTCGTAAGTGTATAGAAATTTAATCGGCACACCAAAAGCAGCGCACCATTCAATCAATCTAAAAAAGTTCAAATGTTTGTTTAGCTTAAGGGACTTAACTGCGGGGTTCTCATCCATCAACTTACAAACTACTTATGAACTACCTTTAGCCGCGGCGGAGTGGCTAAGCGCATTCAGGTGCTATGCTACGATGGACGAGGCCGCTCACCGTCGGGAGTTGGAATCCCCCCTAGGGCATGGATGTCAGAGACTGATGACTCCGTAGTTAGTCCAATAAGCTCTACAAACATGTGAAAATTTTGAACATACCCGGGACGGCACAAATATCCATGCCCGAGAGGGGATTCGAACCCCCGACCGTAGTGGCCGTGCAGACCGTGACTGGAGCGCCTCAGTCCCCTCGGCCACCGCGGCCGGCCCATAACATCCATCACCCACCACACAGCCATGTATTACGTACAGCGTGTGGTATCTGCCCCTGAATTTTTGAAGGATTGTAGCTCCCAAAATAACAGTGACAGGAATGTAGTTTAAATTGATTTGGACGCAGCTGGTTTCAACGATTCCAATGCACAATAGAAAAAACTATTGTTTCATTAAAAAAATATATCTTTGTGCAGCAACTCTTTGGAAAATATACAATAAACTATGTTCACAGCTCCGCAGAAAGTGTAACATTTCTTGTGTTGACCTACCGCATTAAAATTTCCCGTCACCTATTATTTTATAAGTTACAGAGACAAACACACTTAGTGAAACACCCTGTATATGACCAGCTTGTAATATGTATGTGACCAGATGATGGTGACAAGGTTCACTGAAACCGGTCGTCATTGAATATATTATTAATGTGCGATCTTGGTATTACATTTTTAAAACTATAGACGGATTTTATTCCAATTTTTAACTGTTACTGTAAGTTCACTTTTAAGATTAGTCACAGGCCCCGTAAATTGCTAACGATCTTTTTAAACTCTTACTTCGAAGGTCACTGCCTGCTAAACCTAAAGTTTCGCTTTAATAATTAACGTACTTTATATTACCACAACTGAATATAATTTAGTGTTAAATTCAATGATCCATTCAATTGTCTTCAACGAATCAGATTCCACTTCTTAGAATAATAATACACATTCTAAATAGCACTTCATAATAAGCTCAAAATAACTTTCAATATACCATATCCACATTTATTGTCGTCTGATATAATATATGTCAGCTAAAGACAATGCTCGTATGAAAATGTCAACTTATAACGACAGACAATAATGAAGTAACAACATTTTATTTTTCTCTTTCCAAAAGATCGACGCGCGGGAATAGAAATGGCGCCGGCCGCGGTGGCCGAGGTTACTGCGGCGCGTCAGTCACAGTCTGCACGGCCACTACGGTCGGGGGTTCGAATCCCCCCCTCGGGCATGTCCTTAGTAGTAGCTAGTTCATAAGTAGTTTGTAAGTTTAGGGACTGACGACCCCGTAGTTAAGTCCCATATGTTTTACAAACATTTGAACATTTTAGAAATGGTGCATCCGGATTCATAGCCCCGTAGCTCCGTAGCCGTCGGTTGTTTATCGATAGGGACCTGTTACATCAAAGTTGGCTGCGGCTGCGACGACGCAGCCCTTGTTCATTGCGGCGCCTCGAACCTACGTGAAACAGATAAAATATTTTAAGAATCATGTCATGACATTACAACATTCATACACAAGATATACAATTATACAATATATATAATTTCATAGAATTTACAAACAATTAAACCTTTATTCGTGTCCTGCAAAACAGGGCTGACATAAGAAAGTGGAGCTCGTTAATGTTTGTCCCACTACACCGCCCAGCCACTATCACAACAACTGTTGACCGCTACTTACAAGGGGACTGATAACCTTGTAGTTTAGTCCCCTATAAAACAACAACAACACTACTTACAGGTTTCAGCTGGAAGGAGCTCTCGGACAAAATTGCAGAATAATGATTTCCGAGCAGCTACAGGATGTCGTGTTTCGACTCTAATTAACTGGCTGCATTACAATAAACCCCGTTCATGGGAAGGGGAAGTGTGAGATCACATGATTACCCATGATGCACCGGTTCCGCCGGCCGCGTACCGTGTAGACGCATCCATCTGCACAACATGCACGCATACGATCGCTGGTAGACGGGAGTCCAGACAACGAACCGAGCCAAGTCTCGAATTTGTTTGTACTTCTCTCCTGCTCTGAGAAACACAGTTGTTCGTCTCACATGTAAAGGCTGTTTCAGGAGAAATAGTAAATATTTTAAGAGGGAGGTAGTATAGACGAAATGCAATAAAACGCTATATACAGGGTGGTCCATTGATAGTGACCGGGCCAAATATATTACGAAATAAGCATCAAACGGAAAACCTACAAATAACAAAACTTATCTAGCTTGAAGGGGGAAAACAAATGACGCTATGGTTCGCCCGCTAGATGCGCTGCCATAGGTCAATCGGATATAAAATTCATTTTAATAGGTACCCCCATTTTTATTACATATTCGTTTAGTACATAAATAAATATGAATGTTTTATTTGGAACACTTTTTTTCGCTTTGTAACAGATGGCGCTGTAATAGTCACAAACGTATAAGTACATGGCATCGCGTAACATTCTGCCATTGCGGACGGTATTTGCTTCGTGATACATTACTCGTGTTAAAATGAACCGTTTATCAGTTGTAGAAAAGGTCCATATGGTATTTGTGTATGGCTATTGTGATCAAAAGGCCCAACGGTTCTGTGCTATGTATGCTGATCGTTATCCTGGAAGACATCAGCAAAGAGTCTGGACCTATAGTTGGATAGTTACGTTATTTAAAGAGACAGTAAACATTCAGCCACAAGTCCAACGCCAACCACGACCTGCAACAAATAATGTTGCCGAAGTACGTTTTTTAGCTACAGTTGCAGCTAATCCCCACATCATTAGCAGAAAAATCGAGCGAGAATCGGGATTCTCAAATCGTCGCTGTTGAGAATTCTACATCAACATAAATTTCACCCGTACCATATTTTTATGCACCAGGATTTGCATGGTGGAGACTTTGAACGACATGTACAGTTTTGCCACTGGGCACAAAATAAATTACGGGACGATAACAGATTTTTTTCACGCGCCCTGTTTAGTGACGAAGCGTCATTCACAAAGAGAGGTAACGTAAACGAGCATAATATACACTATTGGGCAACGGAAAATCCACGATGGCTGCGACAAGTGGAACATCAGCGACCTTGGCGGGTTAATATATGGTGCGGCATTATGGAAGGAAGGATAATTGGCCATTATTTTGGCGATGTAATTTCAGCACGATGGATGTCCAGCGCATGGCTCGCGTGCAGCTGAAGCGGTCTTAAATGGAATATTTAATGACAGGTGGATTGGTCGTAGAAACACCATGGCATGGTCCGCACGATCACCGGATCTTACATCCACGGATTTCTTTCTGTAGGGAAAATTGAAGGATATATGCTTAACGTGACTGACCGACAACGCCTGAAAATATGCGTCAGCACATTGTCAATTCATGTGAGAACTTTAATGAAGGCGAACTACTCGCTGTTGAGAGTAATTTCGTAACGCGTATTGCCAAATGCATTGAAGTTGTAGGACATCGTTTTGAGCATTTATTGAAGTCATGAGGTAATTACACGTAATCACGTACTAACAGCATGCGTTCTCATAATGTATGATAATTTCACAAAGGAACATGTCTCACATTGTAACAATCGAAATAAAATTGAAACGTACCTACGTTCTGTGTTTTAATTTTAAAAAAAAAAAAAAACTATCTGTTACCCACCGTTCGTATAAAATTGTGAACAATATGTTTACGACTATTACAGCGACATCTATCACAAAACGACAAAAGTGTTTCGAATAAAACATTCATATTTATTTACGTACAAGACGAATATGTAATAAAAATGGGGATACCTGTTTAAAAAACAGCTCCATTAGCGGGCTAACCATAGCGCCATCTGTTTTTCCCCTTCAAGCTAGAAAAGTTTTCTTCTTTGTAGTTTTTTCGTTTGATGCTTATTTCATGGGATATTTCGCCCGGTCACCTGCAGTGAACCACCCTGTATACAGTTCTGACTGAGCACAGATAAACAGCTATTAATATGTAACCTAAACATGGAACAAAGGTAAATGAAAACATTTTTACTTATTATTTCGTCTGTTCTTGGTAAAATAACATCAAATTTGTGATTCCATAGCTTCTCTCGCCGTAATTCTAGATGAAAAAATCGCACTGGCGTGTTTTACGGCACACTGTAGATTCGCCTGTAGTTTTATCTACATCTACACGTATACACTCTGCAAGCCACAGTGAAGTTCATGGCAGAGGGTTCATCGGACCGCTTTTATGATGTTTCTCTTCGGTTCCATTCTCTAATAGCTCGCGGGAAAAAGGAACACCTAAATCTTTCCGTTTTCGATCTGATTTCACTCGTTTCAGTTTCCTTGTCTTCCTATTTAGTGGGTGCTAACAAAATATGGTCGCATTCGGAAGAGAAAGTCGGCGAAAGAAATTTCGCAAATAGACCTCGTCGCAACAAATAATGCCTTTCTTTTAATGATTTCCACCCCAACTCTTGCATTATTATGTGACACACTCTCCACTGGGGCAATTCATCACTGAGTAAAAAAGTATTCATTGCACAAAAGCGTGTAATCAGAATAATTGCTGGAGCCCACCCAAGATCGTCCTGAAAACAGCTATTTAAGGATTTAGGTATCCTCACGGTATATATATTCACTTACGAAATTTGTTGTTAATAACACAACCCAGTTCAAAAGTAATAGCAGTGTGCATAGTTATAACACTAGGAGAAAGGATGATCTTCACTATGCAGGGTTAAATCTCACTTTGGCACAGAAAGGGGTGCATTTATGCGGCCACTAGAGTCTTCGGTCCTCTACGAAACAGCATCAAAAGCCTGACAGATAACCAACTAGATTTAAAAATAAATTAATAAATTAAAAGAATTTCTGAATGACAACTCCTTCTTCTCGCTGGATGAATTTTTAGATGTAAATTAGTAAATCTAAAAAAAAAAAAAAAAAAAAAAAAAAAAAAAAAAAAAAAAAAAAAAAAAAAAGTGTCATATAATAATTTGTGTAATGTTATATCTTGTACAGACACCTTTTATTAACCTGACACGTTCCACGTCATTACGAAATGTCGTATTCATAATCTATGGCACAAGTATTAATCTCATCTAATATGTGGCCAGCAAAGATATGGACTACCATAGAGGCAACGGCGCGAACAGAGTGAAGCAAACTGAACAATCGGCCGTCATGTTATGGGAAGTCTAGAGGGGCGTGTTACATGACAATAGGTTAGATATTATTACAATATGACTGTTAGAGCCTTTCAGTTTTATCCAGAACAAGTTTACCGCCGTGTACAATGCATAAACGCTTTACATACATCGTTTCTCGAAAGTGTCAGCAGCTTTATTTTTAGTACCTCCGACGATCAGCTACACTTGCAACTAACCGATATGGCCTGGGAGTTTAAGACCAATCTACGTTCATTTATGTACACCGTTTACAAAAAAAAAAAAAAAAAAAAAAAAAAAAAAAAAAAAAAAAAAAAAAAAAAAATGTATAAGAATGGTAGGCATTTCAGAGACTAAATTTTTAATGTAAGATTACATTAATTTCATTTCATCTTATATATTAAAAGTATCTACGAAAAACTATTCGGCCGATTTCCTTCATTTTTGGTTTAAACGAAAGGTATTCATCCACAGATTTGTCATAAAGTTCAGAACTCTCGCCTTCCTTTTTCTATACTCAAACGCGATTTCCTTCTGTATATTTCTTAAGGGGATGTCCTTGCTGTAAACTAAAGTCAGTCGGTCAGGCCGTTCTATCCGACCGATTTCTTTCACTTTTGCTTTAAAGGAAAGGTATTCATTCGCAGATTTGTCATCAAGTATCATAATTAACCTAAGTCTCTCCATCCTTTATTTTTATTCAAACGCGGTATCCGTCTGTTCTTCCACTGAATATTTTAATCAGTTTGTTTTACGATATATTTGGTTCTAATTAAGGTACACAGTTCTGTTTGACCTAACAACACTCAGCGCACCAAGCTCGTTCATTTGTGCTTATGAACAAATGCATTGATTGATTCTAAAGAAATCTATCGTGAACATTCAACTTTACTTCCATTTTTCCCCAACTTTATTGTATGTCATTCCACTAATGGTGCGAAGTATTCGTACGGTTCTCTAGTTTAATGTTAGAAGCGGGAACTATTGCATGGGCCGAGGAAATACAATCCCACACTGGAGCTTTATACATAAGCCACCCAGTCAGTAGAATATGCAGTGATGTTTATAATTTGTCGTAGGTATAATGTAGTAGTCAATATCATGCTTGTCTTTCTCATGAATCAGATTACGGTATCAAAATACAAGGAAACTGCCATTAGCGTATGCCCTTATTCAGATTTTTCTTACAGTTTCAGCTCTTTTGATGAAAAGTGCGTTAAATATATTTAGCCTTACTTCCTTCACTTCATACATAAATTTAGTTTCAAGATTTGAAGGGAAAATACGAGTGCTTCGTGTCGGAAACCAGTTCTCTCTTTTCATTGCAACAGACAATTTCATCGCCAGTAACTTGTTTTCAACGGAAACCTTGGATACAATAATACGTGTTTAAATTTGTCAACATTTAACTCAAATGCGCAAAACAACATATAATATGTGACGTTTTAAACAGTACTCTTTTGAAAAAAGAAATATTCGCAGTATTTTTGCTTCTGCTGGTACAGTAATACGTTACACAAATATTGTGAAACATGTCTACAGAAAATGTTTATTTCTGAATTTGTAAGAAAATGTCTAATATTGTGCATCCTGTTTTGTGTCGAGTAACTTGCTTGCAAGAAAATGTATAATATTGCTTCTACTGTGTGTATCGATATATGTACTTAAGTCTGTGAAGTTTCATCTTTGGCAAAGATTATGTATCGCATAGCATTGTAGCTCGCGCAGAGAGAGAGAGTGGGACTTGTGGTTCAGCTCGCTTAGAGAGCAGTTGAGTTGTGTGTATGGCTCCGATGTAGAGCAGAGGCTGCTGTGCCAGCAATTTGATTTGATTGTATTTGGAATGTATATTGTATTTTTTATTACTATAAAAACGTTGTACCACCGCTGGAATGAAGGTAATTGCATTTCATGTCATTATGAAAATGCTGTATCATGTAGGCAATGTAATGGTGATTATTAATAATAAGTAACAAAGTTGACCTTTCTTTCCTGTTTCATTTACGTAGTTAGAAGATTAACCTACTTCCTCTATTTGATAATTAGTGCTTTTAAAGTGCAGTATTGATTTTGTTAATCTTGTTAAACAGATTTCGTTATTGGTGCCGTAGTAAATGATTGTTATGCAACACTGCAGTTAACTGATTATGATACTGAACTTTGATAATCAGGTACTGATCTGCATAAAATCTCGCAGTCAAACATTAAGAAAGTGGTTTGTGTTTTTAATATCTTTCTCGCCGTCAAATTTTTTGAGTATAGTCGTGCAGGTTATTTGTCACAGTTGTTTTGTTAAAAGATCCGTTGCGCACATAATCAGTTTAATGCACTGTTTCTTATTTAACAGTATATACATCAATATCAGGGACATAATTAAACCAAATTACTGTGTTAATTAACAATTTGTTGTCTGATTTAACGATAGGTTCAACATCAAACAACACGCACACAGCTTTTAATTAGGCATAATTTATAATAGAACTGCTCACTTCACTTGTTCACACACGCACTATATCGATTTCAGAAAGCCATTGCCTGACTTGCGATAATATGGCAACTAGTAGTACAGTGGCACCGCTGGGAGCGCTAGAGATCGTATCACCACCCCTCTTTGTATATTCTATCTCTTTGGTGCTCAGAGACTACGTGGAAAGTACTGGACCAAGGAGGCTAAAATAAGGGGAGTCGGCGCTACTATGCAAAGCTTAAACGTTGATTGAATCAACCCCGCCTAGAAGACGAGGCCTGACAACTGGCCGTGCCTACGTCACACCGAGAGGCTGCGGACGCAAGCTGACTGGCCAGCCGCTAGGAGCCGGTGAGCGTGCCCCAGCGGCCAGCCAGTCAGCTTGCGTCCGCAGCCTCTCGGTGTGACGTAGGCACGGCCAGTTGTCAGGCCTCGTCTTCTAGGCGGGGTTGATTCAAGCCATTCCGCCATCTTGCGGAGCCAAGGAAATATGTCTTCAGATTACAGCTCTGTTTGGTTCTTGTCCTGTTAGCTCACATACATCGAAACTGCTGTAATTTCTGAGTACAAATTCGATATGCAATAGTTATGTGGACAAATACAGACCTACCAGATACCTAAACTGTGATTTTTATTTACGTAAAATCTCATTCGAAAAGTATGAAATATCGCGGTAATATCCAAATGCTTTACGAGAACTGAAATTGTCAGCTGTAGTAGTTCACAGGAAATGCAGAACAAGATTTTTTCAATAATGACAGAACAAAGCTGTATCACTCACCGTAAGTTCAGTTACTAAGTGACGATTTTTATGTTGAATACATACGAAAATACTTTCTGCAGGTTCCACATCGTTAAATATTCATACTGAAATTCTGTACCACCAGCCCTTCGAAATTTCAAGGCAACCTATATCTCGTAAAATTATAAGGAATTGAGGGAACGGAATAGCAAGTACAATTTATCAACAAAACTTTTAACGGTAAAATAGCAGATGACTTTCTTGTTTTGCTTGAACATTCATAGGTAATGCAGGTTACTTTTGTTCATTGTACATAAACTACCACTTTCATCTCATAAAGCAGTGAATTCACACTCCTCCGCACAAATGTTATTGGCTCCGCAATATGGCGACGGTGAGTTCACGCCGGCCGCAGTGGCCGAGCGGGCACGGCACGGCGCCGTTGCTCAGCGCGCCCGATCAGAGGGCTGAACGCCTCTCTGTAATAAAAAAAGCTGAGCCAAGAACTTACCGAACGGCAACGAACAAAAAGGAACAACGACCGCAATAAACTGAACTACCAATAGAAAAAAAGCGGTCTGCGGCGCGCCACTCACAGTCTGCACGGCCGCTACGGTCGAGGGTTCGAATGACCCTTCGGGCATGTCGACTTTAGTCTTAGTTAGTTCATAAGTAGTTTTTAAGTTTAGGGACTGATGACCCCGCAGTTTAGTCCCTTAAGCTTAACAAACATTTTTGAGCGGCTTCACTTCTGTGACGTTAATGGCACCTCCCCCTATTGTAACCTCCTTGTAATGGACACAGTGGGTATATCTGCGACTGTGCATGTCGTAATTATTGAGGTGTGTTAAGCCCGCCTCAGACGATGCTTGATTTGGTACTGAATTGCATGCTGGGAGCTGCGATGGCAGCAGTGATGACTGCTGAGATGGAAAATGACGTCATTGCTGGCTCCGCTTGTCTGTGTCGTACGCATTGCACAGATGGAGTAATTTCTGCTATCTGTGTGTGCACAGTCTCTGTAGGAGATTTTGTAAGGATAGCCGGCCGCGGTGGCCGAGGGGACTACGGTGCTCCAGTCACGGTCTGCACGGCCACTACGGTCGGGGGTTCGAATCCCCCCTCGGGCATGGATATTTGTGCCGTCCTAGTTCGTAAGTACTTCATAAGTAGTTTGTAAGTTTAGGGACTGATGACCCCATAGTTAAGTCCCATAGACTATACAAACATTTGAAAAAATTTTTTTTGTAAGGATAGGAAAGGTGAGTGATCTTATGAAAAGTTTGTCAGATAGGGCCATAGTATTTGTTAATTACACTAATTGTCTTGCTAAATATTTTCAAAATTTAACTACATCACTTGCATTAATCATGAGTTTAACGTAACCAATCACGAAATTAAGGTCAGGTTTGTTATGTTGCTCAAACATTACAACAACAGTCACTACAGTTAATTACACGTAAATCAAAATTCAGTTCTTTCTTCCACTCACACCTTTCATTCTTCAATAAAATAAACACCTTTCACCCAATACCCCAAAAAACATTTTCTTTCCTTACAAGACGCATTTCGTCACGCGAGCCTATGTTTCCCAAGCTTGCAGCTAGAGTCTACTGATGCGTGTTCCAAGCGTCGCGTTGATAACTTTTGTGTTGGTGGCAGCCTATTATGAGACAAGATACGTATTATAAAATAAAAAGTTTAATGGAGAACTTTTCATACAACATTTCACGATATCTTGGTATAGTGTATAAAGACGTTAGTTTACAAAATCATGATTATTAAGAAATAATTTTCTTCAATGGAATATAATTAGTGTTGTGACTTGCGCAAGTTTGTCAAATAATATCGTCAAAACACATGGCGAGATAACCAGAAACGACTCTACAATCTACGGTTAGCGTTCTCACGTCGTATTTCTCCAACTTATTTCGTCAATAAATAGAAATACGCTGATTTCCCGTCCACTACACTTTGCTACCTCCACTATCAAATGTTCAAATGTTTGTAAAGCTTATGGGACTTAACTACGGGGTCATCAGTCCCTAAACTTACAAACTACTTATGAACTACTTACAAACTAGGACGGCACAAATATCCATGCCCGAGGGGGGATTCGAACCCCCGACCGTAGTAGCCGTGCAGACCGTGACTGAAGCGCCTCAGTCCCCTCGGCCACCGCGGCCGGCACCTCCACTATTACAGCTTCCATGTTGACACTCTGAAGTCTCGCTCGTCTTCTACTGATCTAGGGTGAAGGAAGCACCGTGTGCAGCCAACCTCGCACAGAAGCCATCGCAGCTCCCAGCGCAACTCCAGCCCGTTCGGAAACCAAGCACTGGGCGGGCTTTAAACCCCTTTTACACGATCCACTTTCTTGCGGAAATTGACTACTCGAAGCGTGGACGGCTTTCCTGCCGTCGGCGCTGCGACTATGACGTCAATAATCTTTCGATAGTGCCGAGAGTGGAGTTCTCTGCCAGGCACTTGAATGTGATTTGCAGATTATCTATGTAGATGTATGCCAGAAGGGGTTCTGGGCGAGGAATGTCACGTGATATCTCCGAACGGCTGGTTTTCGTTAATTCAATGGAGGGTGTCAAATCTTAGTTATTTTTGCAAATAGGTCTCAAACGATACGATATATGAAAAAACATAAGGGAGCTAAGTTGTAGAGAATTTTCTCCTCTACCAATTAGGTTATTCAAGTTTCGTGTCAGATGCACGGTTCGTTTCCAATTACAAACGGCTTTTTTTGGTATTACTAACGTATTTTTTGTCCGAAAAATTTGAAAAAGGGAGATTCTGGTCTCTGTCGGCCTACAATCATGTCTGTAAAATTTGGTGCTGATCGGTTGAACGGTTCGTCTTAAAAACAGGGAAAACGTTACGGACAGACAGACATTCCCAAATCGCCGATATTTTTGCAAATATCTTTGAAACGCTACGAGATATATATTTAAAAAAAAGCGGCTGTATTGCCCAGCAGAGGAAGCGAGGTAGGGTCAATTATAGATAGCAATGACATCATGTTTTACGTCATTCCGTCCCCCGCGTGGTTTCAATACCGGTACTCACTGTTTACGTGGCTGATATTTTAAAGGCACCCTACCTTTCACTTTAAAAAAAGTTATGTGTAGCGTAGCCCTAAGAAGGTTACGTATAGGTTAAATAAGATTTCTTTTAGTACGCGAGGGCGCGCAGCGCCACAATCTCCGGTTCCGAAACACTCAATCGATTTACAGTTGTGTGTTCGACATAAATATATCATTTCAGGCCGCACAACTTTGAGTGCAAGCTTTCTTTAAATTTACCTAATTATTAAATGTAGTTTGAAGACGTTGTATCATTAAGTAGATTTGACCTATTTAGGTGAAATCTGATACCGTGTTGTGGTAAACATGTCTTCGTAGTATCTCTCGATTATGTATGACGTCATATGTGACGTCATTGGTCAAAGCGGTATCGGAGACCAGAGTTTATCCGCGAGGTACTGTTTTGTACATGAGGAAGGCAAGTGTTATGTGTATAGTACGGAATAAATTTTAGTGAACTATCACTGGCATTTTCACCTTCTCCATCGAAATAATACAAAGCATGTTTATTGTTGACTACTTTTTATGTTTTGTAGAAATAGAGTGGACGAAAGAAAGCGCTCAGGCTCTTTTTTAGGCTTATGAAGAGGAGATATCCCTCGTAGATACAGAACATCATTTATATCACAATAAGGTAATTTTAAACATTTTTAATTTAATTATTTGTGATCGTTGTGTGGTACGGTGACTGCCGATACTGAGTGAAAACATCATTTATTTTTTTAGAGTGTACGAACGAAATGCTCAAAGTAGTGGCAAACAAAGTATCAGCAGTTTTCCAGAAAGTTACAACTGAAAGGATGTGAAACTAAATTTGGTACTCTGCAGTTACATTACGGCGCGGAATCAAAAAAAAAAAAAAAAAAAAAAAAAAAAAAAAAAAAAAAAAACCATGCAAGAGCGAAAGGAGTGGGTGTCCTGAAGCAGATGTTTACCATCCTAAAGTGTGGTCAGAAACGACTGCAACTCTTTCTTTTTGCCTTCCGGGGCAAAGTGGCGGTGATCTCTACCGTTGCTGCAGCAAATACTACAAGATATTTATCGATTTCGCTGTGTTGGATAAAAGGCTGTGATTAAAATGCAAATTGGCACTTGATGTATTAGGACGACAAGCACAGCGCAATGACTACACAGAAGTCAGCACACGCACACAAATTTATAAGCTACCGTATAAACGCCAAAGATGACGCAAAACAAATAAAACATGAAACCACCAGGGGCGCTGCAGTCGACACACTCGGTGCGAGTAGTCAACCGAGACAGGAAAGTGGGTCGTGTAGAAGTGGCTTTAGGGACAGGTGCACGTCCACCCGCCGGCCTTCCACTGTGCACTTGCGGCTGTTTGGCTTCGGCAGGTGCGGCTCGGATGCAGTTACGCCGGCGCGGCGTCTAGGGTTCCGCAGGAAATCCCCACGACGCGCGGGGCATCCCAGCATCCCAGCGCCTGGGGCACGGGCGACCGGCCGCGCAGTTGCAGAGGTGGGGATCCAGCTGCCCTATAAGGCGAGGCGAAGGCAACAGCGCCTCCAACTACCTGCAATAAACAAGCGACCGGCGTGCGCGTCACCGATTTAAAGAAGAATGTGCGGGGCAGGTGGGCCGAAAAAAGTGAATTTTTGAGTATCGAGTTGTAATAGGGCTCGAAAGTTGCGTATTTATGTGCTGATTAACAAAAAAATAAATTAAAAAATCTAACTTACTATCTTCAGTTCACGCAAAGGGCTTAAAGTTTCTAAAAAAACGATAAATTTATAGAATTTCTGAAAGGTAATATAAAAATATATCTTTCAGTATCACGTCCTAATAGCACTCAAAAACTGCGTATCCATGTATAGTTTAACATAAAAATATTCTTATAGTCCTAACTTATGTAATAAGTTCGCGCTAAAGACCTCAACTATCGAAATATGACAACATTTCTAAATGTTCAAAATGTTACGGAAATTTGCCCATTTCACCAGCAAATTTGGTTAAATGACCCAGAACTCACCACGAGGAGGTGGCTGCAATTAGAGTTCTACCCACACCCTGCCCAACCAACCAACCGCCCAAGGAGGTCATACTAATTATATATTCATATTTACAATATATACATTTATTTACATTTTTATACCTTTATTTACATACTAGTCAAAGATGTAGTTGGCTTGAATTCTGATTTGTGTCCAAATTTTGGCATTATTCATCTTGACAACAGTCGTCCTAATGAATCCATCTCTGCTATCTCCTGGGTCATTTAACCAAATTTGCTGGTGAAATGGGCGAAGAGCTGCAAAGTTATGATGTTATCTCTTTAAATAATCAAATCACAATAAATAAAATCTAACATATTTACAAAATACATATAAATACGAGATATTAGCAAATTTCCGTAACATTTAGAAATGTTGTCATGTTTTGATAGTTAAGGTCTTTAGCGCGAACTGATTACATAAGCTAGGACTATAAAAAATATTTTTATGTTAAACTATACATGGATACGCAGTTTTTGAGTGCTATTAGGACGTGATACTGAAAGATATATTTTTATATGACCTTTCAGAATTTCTATAAATTTATCGTTTTTTTAGAAACTTTAAGCCCTTTGTGCGAACTGAAGATATTAAGTTAGATTTTTTAATTTATTTTTTTGTTAATCAGCATATAAATACGCAACTTTCGACCCCTATTACTACTCGATACTCAAAAATTCACTTTTTTCGGCCCACCCTAAGATGCAATCGAAGACACCTTTCTACCCTGTCAATACCGTAAGCGGGGGTCTATTTGAGACACTTTTTTGATTATTTTCCATGCAAACAAGGTAAAATGATTCAATCTCAGATATGTGGGGTGACTTTCTGACAGTCTGGTTTTTCTACTAAAACTAAAAGGGAAATAGTTACAGTCACAATGTAACCCCATGAAACTTTATTTTAACATCAAGAACAAGTACAAAAAAAAAAAAAAAAAAAAAAAAAAAAAGCATAAAAATGAATTTTAAATGCTAGGCAATGCAGCGAAGATCGAAAGTAGTAATTGGAAATCCATATGTAGACATGGAAACCGGATGTACTGCAAATCCCATTTCCTCGTTGTCTGTAAAAACTCGTTGACCACCTGGTTTTCTCACTGGTACTGGTGTTGCAACTGGAACATTTCGGACCTCTTGTTTTCAGCCACAGTGTGTTCTTATGAATGTTGTACCTAAGAAGAACAGATACATTAATATTATGCATTTTAATCACAACTTTTCATAGTAATTCCATTTATGAGTATGTTACTGACCAGCAGGACGCTTCTCTCAGTGATAGGCGTTTCTCCAAAACTTGTTTGACAGCTTCTGCCAGAGTTTCTTCAGTACAATTGCAGTAAGAACGACTTCAAGTCCTTCTCACGTATGTCCTCGGCAAATTAAAAAAAAAAAAATTAAAAAAATTAAAAAAAATGGAGTGACTTTGTGACAACTGTATCTGTCATATAGTCACCCCATCAACTTTCGAAATTTTGGTTATGTCTGTATAACTTTACACGAAAAGAATATATTTAAGTTCTCTAAACATTAAATGATTGCTAACAAGCATGGTTATTAATATAATTACCTGTAGGAACAGAAGCAAGTGAGTTGAAAGTTGTGAAATACAAAGTTAGCAGGTTTTCTCCTGAGAAGGAAAAAACCACTGTAGCAGCCACGAACGTTTGCATAGAAGTGTAACTGATGACCAATAGATAGCAGCACCTGTTAGGCATATGACAGAATCGCTCATAGCCCTGTGGAAAGCGCAGAAATAGCGCTAGATTTAAACTCCTCAAAAAAGTTCACATGTAGCAATGTCACCCCAGCAGTCACAACGTCAACTCCGCTTACTGTAGCGTGTCTTTTCTTAGAGAATAACTAAATTATGTGCCCGTGCTTTGCAACGGTTGTTAAAGAAGGGCATGTGCGTATCGTGGGTTTTTAGTGTTCCAGACCTCAGTAAAAATTCTTGTTGGATCGCTCTGTCAATAAACTCAGTTGTCGTAGCCAAGTTGTCAAATATAAGTAAAAGTCATTGTTCGAAACGATGTATCTTCATAAAGTATATATATATATATATATATATATATATATATATATATATATATATATATATATATATATATATACTTTATGAAGATACATATAAAATGAAACATGCCAAAAGAAACAAAGCTATGTCGTTAAGTATTTTATACACAATGTTAAATCACTAACACTATGTTCACTGTTTGTTGGTATTCGCAGAGATAAGATTGCTTAATTCTACCACAGACGTTCGCTTCCTTGCTGTACTACCCCATCGTATTTCATAGCAACCGTGTATATTAGTTCTTTGGTGCACTACAGCGCCTCTATCGCTTGTTTGCTGTACTATGCCATCCATACTTCAAGCATAGAATACATCTAAATGTTTTTCCGTGATCTAACTTTTATGAAACGAAGTTGCTCCATGCAAATCCGTGAAGTAATTTAGGAGATTAGATGTTTCTAATAGATGAACAGACAGTTACTGAAAACACATAAGATTACGATGTATCTTTTTTCTGTGATCTGATTTTGATGAAATCATGCCTATATGTTGCCCCAATCTTAATTCAAGTTTTGTGTGAAAATCGCATGAAAATATGTCAGTAGATTGTTTAAATTTAGTTTTTTCTTCGTAATATGTTTGTGTAACGTGTTACAAATAGGCATATCTTCATGAATATCGTATAGCTTACACCACACATCAGTGATCTTCCCCATTTGAAACATTTATTTCATGATCATTCATGATATACTGAGGCATGGAAAGTTGAAATATAATAAATTTTTTTAATCAAGTAGAAACATAACTGAAAACAATTCTTATTCTTACGGTTGGCTCTCTTTCCGCCAGATGCACTTTGGCGCTCCAAGCATGAGACTTAAATTTCCATAGCAGTTGTTCGTATACATTAGACTGTGACATCAGTATGTATTGTATCAGTTTTATATTCATTGCGTTGAATCCTATCAGTTTTATGCGCATTACGAAAGTAAAAGTGCGTCTATTGGTTCTTTGCTCCATTACGCCGTTCTTTTCTAGCATGAAATACAAGTAAAATTTCAAATTACGATATCTTTTATTTTCCTGATTTGATTTTGATGAAATGAAGACTATATGTTGCCCCAGGCTATTATCAATTTACCTGTGATACCCCATGAATGTTCGTTTAGTACTTTTAGATATTTGCCGAACTACACCATGCTTATAAACATAGTGTGCACATAAAACTTCGAAGTACGATATCTTTTCTTTCCCTGATTCGATTTTGATGAAAAGAAGCCTACATTATGCTTCGAGCTATTCTAAAATTACGTTTCAAGCCCCACGATTGTTCGTGTAATACTTTAGGAGATTACTCTCTCAAATAGACACATGCGATTGCTTTCAGAAAAATGTTTAAATTGTGATATCTTACATTTTCTGATCCGATTTTGTAAAATGAAGCGTTTATGTAAACGCTCGACACTCACACGTTACCTGTGAAAAACTTTCTAAATTTCGACTATTAGTTTTGGAGATAAATGTGATGAAAGAGAAAGACAGACGTGATGGTTGTAGTTTAAAAAATTTTATATTATTTTTTACAATGATCCTATTTTTATGAAACGAAGTAGGCTGAAGTTACGTGTGGAAACCCCATGCAAATTCGTGAAGTAGTTTTGGAGATTGATTTCTAATAGATGAACAGACAGACACGGCGGTCACTGGAAACACTTAAAATTACATCTCTCTTTCTTTTGTGAATCTATTTTGATGAAATCATGCCTAGATTATGAACCTATATTCACATGTGTTTCGTGTGAAATCCGCATGAAAATGCGTGAAGCGATTGAAGCGAACAGCAACAGGTCTACATTTACAGATTTATTATGCATCCAGATGTGTTTTACAATTGTATAATTTTCCAGGAATATATTGATTTGTATAAGTGCTGTATGTCGACAAAATCTGTTGCGAATACGATTAGTAGTAAGGAAGTAATAGAATAAAACTTGATGCTTGATGGGACGGTTTTCCATGAACGTTGCTCTTTGTGTAGCAATTATAAATTGTAACGTCATACCGAATGCCATGGTTTTGCTCCATGGACAGCGGAAAAGCTGTAAGCGAGAAATTTTTTCCTGTCATCATTTTGCTATGGCTGTCAACGAGAAAAAGGTTAATAAAGGTTTGAAATTATTTTCAAAGTTTCTTGCAAGTCGCTAAGTACTCTCATTCTCATATAGTGTGAGACATTTCAGTACTGCCACGTTGTTTTCCAATAGTAAAAGGACTACGTAACCTTGGTAATTTTATTAGATTATTCGTAGGTTCTCGATTCAATAACTTGTGGTGAAAGAGAAATATTCTGTTAGTTGGTTCTGTGAAGCCTGTATAAAGGGGGAAAACACGCACTCGGAGCTAACGGTGACTCTGTTATTTGGAGGGTCAGTGGTTCCTGGAAGACGCCTTACGGCCGAAGGCCACAGCAGGTAGGACTGGGGCGTGAGCCTTCCAAGTATCTGGCTGGCGCCACCGACACTGGCGTCGTCTAGGCGGGAGCGTCTCGAGCAATACAACACGTCTCCATGGGTGGTGTACAGTGCTTTGCGAAGGGAGATCTGAGACGTCTGGCGCCGAGTTGGCAAATGCCAGGGTGGCACCCCCTAGGACATTGTACGCATCTGGCGCCAAGCTGGCGGGCGCCGCAATTATACAATAGGGAGGGAGTTTGACGTTTATTAGAAACATCTTGCTGGCCGTGTTTTCGAAGGTGCCTGAAGGCCATCCGGCACTACCGTGAGAACGCTGGACGTAAGGGCTAGGCCCGTCAGGTGGAAATGCGGGAGAGCTGGCCATTGGCTGTAGTTTTATAGTAAGAGGGTTCGGCTGTCCGATTCCCGAACGAAAGCCATGATTGGCCG
Organism: Locusta migratoria; assembly: GCA_026315105.1. Taxonomy (NCBI): domain Eukaryota; kingdom Metazoa; phylum Arthropoda; class Insecta; order Orthoptera; family Acrididae; genus Locusta; species Locusta migratoria. The sequence continues at coordinate 197,524,500 of CM048751.1, forward strand.
TACTTCGACGCTTAGCTGTGGATTGGTGTTTCAATATAGGCGGAGCCTGGAGGCTTTGCAGAGAGGAGACGGAGTTTTTAGAAGCAGTCGAGGAGAACAGACGCTTCTCTTCTGCTCTCATTTCATACTTGTCGTCGAGTAGCTATACTTAGAGTTTGTAGTACAACGTTTGGAGTTGCTCCAAAACTTGAGCTAATAGCTCTGAGTATTGACAAGCCGAGAGCAAGGTCAGCCTGTCTGATATTAGACTCACCGACGCGCTAATTGTGATTGTCACACTTCTGGTGTCACCTCTGCCTACAGTACATTCGTGTTTCACATGTAAATTGTCTGTTGTGGCATGACACAGCCGAACGAGTGAGATCGTATGCACTAAGATGCGCCGGGGTCGAAGTTGGCTGATATTAGTTAAATATCGTTTCTGGAATACGAAGCTGAATTATTGCAGCTATCGACGACGCACACAGCCGCCATCCAGCCGTCGTGTTGCCGACATCGCCAGCCAGCACAGTTTTGGTACAGTATTGCATGCATTTGCTAGTGTTTCAAGGGGTATTCAAGGGGGTACCTTAGTTAAATTCACAAGAAATCTGGTGTCGGAATATTCCTCTCGATTACGCCATGGTTTCCAGTTACATGTGGGTTGTCAAAAGTGTTTAGAATCAAATACAATTTTCTTCGACTTACCAGTCACTTGCTGTAGGAGTATTTATATTGTTTTGTAAATTCTTATAATTTGTTCTGTGCTCAATTGTATGTGTATCTTACTTTCAACTCTGACGTTCATTTGACTTCAGAGCATAAAACGAGTAAAAACAAATTTCTTTACTCAAATCATTAATATCAGTTAACCCCCCTCTTCACAATTTTGGATAGGTTTCATTACTTGGAAACTACAGGATAAATTAACTAAATGTTCAATGGTGGGTCAGCCACTCCTATCCTTTAATATCAAGTGAAAAAAAAAGACATTTGCATACCGTCCTTTCTATCCCCTACCTTACCTTGTATTTCCAACCCACCCACCATAAATATACCTTTTAAGTATATTCATAAAGTCTCGTCGCATTTATGTGGCAGTTTCTTGCGACTCTTATTGTTTATGGTGTTATATCTCCTGAACCATATGTCGTATGTGGTTCTTACTCTTACAGCAATTGTTATCTCACATTAGAAATATATGTACCAAATTTGTTTGAAATCGGTTCATTAGTTTAGGAGAAGATGTAGAATATTATCGCATGATGCGGCCGTTTTTCAGGATTGTCATTGCTTATAACGCCATATCTCCTTACGTATGTGTCTTAGGTGATTTTTACCCCTACAGCGATTGTTGCTGATAGTAAGGATCATGTGTACCAAGCTTGGTTGAAATCGTTTTTTAGGAGGAGATGTGGAACATACATACATACGTACACACATACAGCCTATTTTATAAGATGTACTACAGGTTCACCAACTAGTAGTCGGTCGTTGTAACTTTCTTCAGCCTTATATTCCTTTACGTTTTAATGATAAGAAATGTAAATCCGCTCGGTTAGCCCTTTGGTCTAATCAAAGAGATAGACTATCATAGAGAGAAAACACCGCAACCAGAGGAAGCAAATTGAACCACCGTGCACCAAGTTATCAGAAGTCTAGAGGGCGTGGTACTTGAAAACAGGTTAGAATATTATTAAAATATAACTTTTTGCGCATTTCAGTTTTAGCCAGAACAATTTTACCATCGAGTATGGTGCATAAACGATTGATATTCATCGTTTTTCGAAAATGTCAGCAGCTTTATTTTAAATACAGTACTCCAGGCAATCAGCAGCATTTGCAATTTACGATAAGGCCTGGAAGTTTATGACCAATCTAAGTTTCATAAAATTCATACTTAAAACCATCGGCTGTTTATTATAAACCTTATAAATCAACCAGTGTGGATCAATAGACCGAAGATGGTCTATTGACCATCTTTGGTCTATTGGTTGATTTGTAATGTTTTTAATAAACAGCCGATGTAATTTAAGATTCATTTTATGAAATATATGACGGCTGTTGACACTCGTCTTACCAAAGCATTCAGTCGTAGTTTATTTTCGTACGCCGTATGTAGCAATAATTTTTGATGAATGGTAGACGTTTCAGAGACTAACTTTCTACAGTACGATTACGTTAATTTTAATTCAAGTAACGTTCGAAGCAGCAACAATTCATGGAGCAATTAAATACAATCAGACATTGGAGCGTTTACTTAAGCCACCTAGTCAGTAGAAGTTTGTTGTTTGTCGTACGTTTATTGAAGTAATAGTCAATATTATGCTTGTCTTTCTCATGAATCAGATTGCAGTGCGCTGAATCAAAATATAAGGAAACCGATATTAGCGAATGTCCTTTTTCGGATTTTACCTTGCAGTGTCTGTTTTTATGATGAAAAGAGCGGTTAATGTATTTAGTCTCACTTCATTCATTTCGTACATCAATTTTGTTTCAAAAATTTGAAGGACGAATACGAGTGCTTGGTGTCGGACACAAATTCTCTCTTCTCCTTGTAACAGCCTGTTTTTCGTTAGCAGCTCGTTTTGAACGGAAACCGTGGAAAAAGGTGAACACGTTACTCAAATACGCAAAATATTTAAGATATGACATATGATATTTTACACAGTAGGCCTACTCTTCTGAAAAAAGAAATATTCGTAGGTTTCTTTTATTATTATTTTATATATACAATGGGTTTCCTTTTGTAAATTCACCTATATTGCTCGTTTCTTCGAATTGCTTAGCACGGGGAAGTTACTTAATGACCAACGACCACACCTTATTGTGATAGTATTCTTGGGCCTCCTTAATGCTGGACGCTGTCCTTCATAGAACACGTAATCATTATTGTATTAAGTACTTTTCGGTATCATGATATTTTATAATTCCTTTTTAAATTAAATACTTTAAAAATTTTAATGAAATTTCTTATATTTTTCGGTCTTTTGGATACTCTGGTTAGTCGTTCAGGTTGCTTTTTACTATTCTCAGATGTACCAGACGATACATCTCAATTGATGTGAAACCTGTTGTGCCTAAATAAACACGTTTCGATAGCTTTGGGGTTCCATTTCAGCACACCAATACCCAGACTTCTTATATTACTTACGTTAATTTTACTTTTTGGGGAGTAGTGTGTGTTGTAATTTCATTCAATATGTTCTTAAGCTGCGGCTGCCCTTCCCAGAAAATTATTTGTAACTACACTCTGCATGTGCTCGTTTCCCATAATATACTCACCTGCACCACAGTTTCTTTACTCTAGATTATACCCAAAGGACGCATATTTCAACGTTGTCATAAATATATTAAAAGTAGCATCATTCTCGTGACATGAATGTTCGTTTCTACCCCGAGGACCAATTAAGACACATTAGACAGTGTTAAAAATATCGGACGCTTCTCTAAAGACTTGGAAAAATAACCCTGACGTAGTAGCACTTTAAAACTCCCCCACTAAACCACACAACAGGGACAAAAAGCAGACAACTATAGTGATTTTCTTAATCAGTTTTATTACATGTATCATGAAACTTCCTGGCAGATTAAAACTGTGTGCCGGAACCGGGACTCGAACCTGGGACCTTTGCCTTTCGCGGGCAAGCGCACTACCGACTGTGCTATCCCGACACGACTCACGATGCCGCCTCACAACTTTACTTCTGCCAGTACCTCGCCTCCTACTTTCCCAACTTCACAGAAGCTCTCCTGCAAACACGCAAGACTAGCACTCCTGGAAGAAAGAATATGGTGGAGACATGGCTTAGCCACAGCCTAAGGGATGTTTCCAGAATGAAACTTCACTCTGCAGCGGAGTGTGCGGTGATATGAAACTTCCTGGCAGATTAAAACTGTGTGCCGGAACCGGGACTCGAACCTGGGACCTTTGCCTTTCGCGGGCAAGCGCACTACCGACTGTGCTATCCCGACACGACTCACGATGCCGCCTCACAACTTTAATTCTGCCAGTACCTCGCCTCCTACATGTATCATGTTTCTCATTGAGAGCTTGCAGGTCTTAGGCCTATTAACTTTAGTATACTACGTTATTCGTCTTCCGCAAGGCGTTAACAGCAGTGTAGCTTGTCGTCGTTCTGTTGTTGTTATGGTCTTCAGTCGAAAATACCGCTTTAATTTAGCTCCTTACGCAACCCTACACTGTCAAGCATCTTCGTGTCTCAATAATAACGGCAACCTACATCCTTGTATCATTAATGTTCACAGAATATATGACATCAACTGCGATTGGGCAAAGCTGAAAATGTGTACCCAGCCGGGATTCGAACCCGTTCTCTTGCTTTCTAAGCAGTTGCGCTACTCCTACAGCACTGGGGACACAGTGATCACCTGCAAGGACTACCTAAGCACGCCTCCCGTCAGATACAAATTCCCAGCTTCACCCCGCCCACAGTGCTCAAACTCGGAGTTATGAAACTAATTCCTGTAAGAGTAAGGGCTTCAAACTTGCCCACCCCTCCCCACTAACGATAGGATCATTGCCCGTCACCGGCATATAATATGCCGGTGACGGGCAATGATCCTATCCTGTATCTGACGGGAGGCGTGCTTAGGTAGTCCTTGCAGGTGATCACTGTGTCCCCAGTGCTTTAGGGGTCAGCGCAACTGCCTAGAAAGCTAGAGACCCGGGTGATTATTAAGGAATAACAACTGCAGGATCAGAAGTGACGTCTGTTTTTTCGCAAAAGACGCCACATGTATATATCCTTGTATCTGTTTAGTGTGTTTGTCTCTGCCCCTCTGCAACTATTACCCCACATACTTCTCTTTAATGCTAGATTCACCCTGATTCAGAATGTGTCCCACTAATTGATACCTTTATTTTTTTAGTCCAGGTGTGCCAGACATTTCTTTTCTTCCCAATTCTGTTGAGCACCTCCTCATTAATTACACGATCTAGCCATCTAATCTTCAGTATTAGTCTATAGTATAATATTGCAAAAGATTCTATCATCTTTCTCTCTGAACTCCTGATCGTCCACGTTTCACTCCCGCACAAGGAACACTCCACACAAATGTCTTCATAAAAGACTCCCTAACATTTAAATTAATTCTGGATGCCAACAAATTTAATTACTTCAGAAATACTTTTCATTGCCATTCTGCAATTCATACCTTCTCTACTTCTTCCATTATAAGTTAGTTTGGTACCGAAATAAAAAAAATCATCTACTACTATTTGGCTCGTTGCCTAATCTAATTCCTGTAGCCTTCACCATCACGTCAGTTTCTTAGACTACATTACATTACTCTTGTTAATGTTCATCTTATTTCCTCCTTTTCTTTTAAAGAATTGTCCATCGCCTTCACTTGCTGTTCCAGGTCGTCTGTAACAGAACTACGAGTAGAATGTCATCGGCAAACCGCAATGGTTTTATATCTCCTCCCTGAACTTTAATACCCTCTTCAAATTTCTCGTTGCTTTCCTTCACAGCTTGCTCAATGCATAGATTGGGGAAAGGCTACATCGCAGTGTTATTCATTCCCCAACCTTTCCGTCCTTTTCATGTCCTTCGACTCTTACAATTTGTGTCCGATTTTGTTGTAGTTTTACGTAACTTTTTCTTCCCGACATTTTTCCCTTGCTTCCATCAGCATTTAAAGTAAGTACCAACACAGCCTGTCTGTCCTTTTAAATAATGTTAACCTAATCTGTAGTTTGTTACATACGATTTCTTCGCATGTTTCTACGCTTTAAGCTGACGTTGTTATATATACTGTGTCGATACATCTGATGAGAAAGATTGACAACTGGTTTAACGTCTGCGTGGTTTTTTATTCTTAAGGCTATAGTTTTAGTTGCTTCTTCGATGTTCTTCTACTTCACTTTTCTCTCATCGTGAAATTTTTCTTAGAACACTTCTAATTTTTATTGTTTTGGCAGTTTCAACGACTGATTTCACTGGAGTTCCGACAAGTATTATCGATTGTCTTTAACATCTGGAATTCCTTTTCATTTGCAATCGTTAGAATTGGCCACGTTAAAAAGTTTCCCTTCACGCAGGGTAAAACCGCAACCATGGCGCCAGTGTCCTAATTGCAAAATATGAGTTACAACATCAATTTAAAGTATGAGGTCTTGCAGAGCAATTAGATTAGGATGATAGTATTAAAGATTACGTTATTATTTAAAAAGGAACCTACAGGGTTCTTACTTCACCAAAACACACATTCGTAAATGAAATCCAAGAAGACAAAACTAACAAATTCTTTGACACGCTAAATGCCTGTCAACAAACACAGAGGGCGACCGCAGGGATTAATCACAATGTTAAGTCATGGGGTCAAAGTCTGCTAAGCCTGCTGATAGTTACAATTGTTCGTGATAAACCTGGATTGGCAGCATTATCCAGGGTGCCACCGTTACAGTATCGCATCCAGAGATAGGGGAAGGGGCTAATTTACTCCAGCCCCCCACTCAGCGAAAAATAGTTCCTTACAGTCATTGTTTGCGTTGATCAACCCCATCCTCGACTGCGACTAGTCCCCTCCAATAGTACCCGGTTCTTAGCTCGACTGGGTCAAGACCCTCTCAATCCAAAATTCTACCCCCGTTCTCACTCTGCAGTTAAGTCCCTTAAGCTTAACAAACATTTGAACATGCTACGTTGACTGGAATCAACTTACACAAATGCTAACGTCTGCAACTTTTCCGACACGTAGTATCAGAGAAAGTGTCGACACGTGGTTCCATATTCCGAAGCCATTGCTCCATTGTTCAACCAAAGATCGCCCTTATTAAAATCTCTTAAGTCATTAAATAAAACAGCAACTTAGACAAATAATAACGTTGCTATATCAAGAAGCGAAAATATAACACCAAACTGTAGAACTACGATAAAACATTACATATAGAATTACACAACAGAAATGTCATCTGTTTTTCTACTTCAACGTAATGCAACAACCAGAGATCGCAACTACAATTGATAGCGATATAAACAACCTCTTTGTCACCATCAAAAAATAATTTGTAAACATATATCATCGGAATTGTCAAACGAAACTGAAAATTTTATAATACCGGAAGATAATTGACATACATAAGACAGTCCAAACGATGATATATGCACGTCGTAAAAATCTAATCGTAAGTAGAAAAAATAAAATAAAATAAAATAAAATAAATAAAATAAAAAAACATTGTTATTACTTTCAGTTGTGGCCGGGGTATACGGGGTGCAGCCAAGACTGGAGGGCGTCATCTCTCTAGGCCTCAGTATTCCAGGCTGAAATCATTGCCATCAGGGCGTGTGTGGAGGAGAATTTGCGTAGGTGCTACAAAGATTGTAGCATCTATATCTATTCAGACAGCCAGGCAGCCCTGAGATCACTGGCAGCTCCTGCAACAAGGTCTAAAATTATTGCAGAATATCATAGGGTTCTGGTGGATCTAGGGGAAAGCAATAGAGTAAACCTATTGTGGGTCCCTGGCCACTCGGGGATGCCGACAGATTAGCCAGGATGGGGACAGAGACTCCATTTATTGGACCAGAACCTGTCCTGAATCACCAAGGCAATGATCAAATTGGAGCTATGTAACTGGCTCAGAAGACCGCACGTAGAATATTGGACCAGAGTCCATCAACAAAAACGTGGCAAGGTAATGATGCCAAAACCATGTTTCAAAAGAAGCTCTGCAATCCTGGGCCTGAACAGGAGATATCAGACTCATGGTTGGATTGTGACAGGCCACGGGAATTTCGGAAAACACCTACATACAATGGGAATAACAGAAGAGGACCCTGAATGTAGGATCTGTGATGACGGTGATGAAACTGCATCACATCTAATCTTCGAATGCATTGCATTTGAGAGTGAAAGGCACAGAACATTTGGGACAACCAGACCCGAAGAAATTGTGTCTAATAAAGAACTGGTAAAGGGACTCCTTGCACTATTCAAGGGCATTGGTTGGCTTTAATAGATATACAGGGAGCGATACCGCACAATAAACTTAGTTTCGGTGTGGGCAGTGACGGGTTGGACCAAGACTGTTTTGGCTTCCCTTAAAAAATCAAATCAAATCAAATCAGATGCTGTAAATGCTCACTCTCAACCTGAAATATCCTCCCCACCCTGGTTTGTCTCCAGAGGTGATGATCAGTTGAACCGGCCGATAGTTATTCGTTCCGTCGGGCCACTGGAGAATGATGCACCTGATCTAGTTGTCTCTGCAAAACCGCACTTCTTTCATCACTGCCCTCTTCCACATGTGCCGAGATTTCATATCCTCCTGAAGCAGAACAGCCTCTCCTATTCTGGGCCCTCTTCTTGATGAGTAGCCTTTCACTTTATGGTAGTTTTTTTACTAACAACAATTATTGGTTTTCATCTTCGCCAAAAGTCCACATAAAACTTTGCGTTGAAACTCCTAGGACAGATCTTTCCTATCTGCTGGTTCTGCCCCATATGGAATAGTAACCAGTTTGTCACCATTTAGGAAGTGAGCTGGTGTCAATGCCATATCACTTTCTCCTTAGGAGACGGGTCTTGAGTTTACAGCGGCTTCTATTAAATCAAAATGGTGTTCAGGCTTTCTTCATCAACTTGAGAGCGACCAAGCACCTTCTTCAAGCAGAGCTTTACAGTGCCAATCATACGTTCCCACCAACCTCCCCACCAAGCCGCACGTATGTACCTACAAGTGATTCCAGTAGTGCTGAACTGCGGCGTTCTCTATCATTTAGAACAGCTCTGATAATTCTGTATTCATTGGGTGGAATGTCGTCGCGTTGTCAGAATAAACGTGACTGATAGGCTTCTCCGTCCTGCGAAGCGTTGCATAGTCGTTAAAAATCTGTAGTGAGCTCAATATGGATTGCATGGGTTGTGACGCATGTGAATAGGACAATATACGACTTCCTGACTTGGTGCCCTGTTTTAACGTACAGTGGCCCAGCAATGAAAATGGTAGTTGCTGTCGAATTCTGCCCAGAGGTAGTGGAGCCTCAACCTCTTCAAATCGACGACTGTGAATGATCTTGCAGGGTAGACCAGACATGAATGTAGAACTCTCCTAACAGTTTGTCGTCCTCGAAAGTTCCAAAACTCTTCACACAGGTCTGCAAGAACACTACTTACACGAAAATGGTGAAGCCTTATGTGCGTCTGTTGGATCAGCAACTCCGTGAAATAGTAACGTCCATCCAGAATGTGTCAGACAATGGAGCACACTGCAATCTGCCACCCAGTTGAATCATCCCATCCGACAGGAAAGAATTTTATCTGGCAATTCTTGAAGATTTAGGTAACTGTTCCCCCTTACTTAATGCAGATAATTCGTCAGGTAATAGTTCCTCTTGCACTCTTCTTACCTAATACATTCGACCATTTTGCATCTCCAGAGCACTTAAGCTGCCGGTATCTCGCATCTTCCTTTGCGTGAGCTTAATAAATCGAGACACAAAGGCCATATGAACTGTATTTTGAAATATTTAACAAATGTTCATTGACATTGATCATATTGGCATACAGGCATGTTTGTGTTCTTCTCTGTGGCATTGGTTCAGGTGGAGCTGGAGCGTCCTGTGGCCACGAATCCCTCTCTTCTTCAAGCCATCGTGGACGACACCACCATGTGTCGAGCGTTGCCAGACTGCTTCTATTCCCCGTGTAAGGTGGTCTGCAGAATTTTGATTCCCATGACAGTGTTACCATTTGCCAGATGTTGTGTAGGTGAATATTTTTGTCACCCGGTTGCAAATGAAGGTTTTCCATTTGTTGGGGTCGTTTCGTATCGACCCTAAGGTGACTGTTGCGTCACTCCATAATGTAGCTCTGTTAACCTTGCCTACGTTGGAATTACTTGGCGCTTTGGTTATCTCAAGGTTGTTTCATTATTTTTGCAGGTTTCCTGGCATCACAGAACGCGTGCATTTCTGTAAGGTCATTTGTGCCTGTCATGTCAATCCACCTGCGGATGAGTAAGGATGTCAAATGCAGTTTTGAAATCCAAGAGTGCCAATTACGTGCAAGCTTAGTAGGAAAAAGCGTCTCCCATGATAAGCACCTCATCCATGTATCTGTAAAATTCAATTTGGCGACAATCCCATAAGGTGTGAATAGACCCAGTGGATCATCGAAGTGAGCTGTCTGCAAGATCTTCTAGTAATCTGCGTAGATTGAGTCATCTTCCGTATTCCAATCTATTCCTAAGATTCGTTGACTTGGTTCCAAGGCCATTTACATCCAAATAATGACTTCAGATCATTTGAGTTAGTCGCCCATTTGGAAAATGTAATACTTATTTTCTTGAAAGGAGTTCATATAAGACCATAACAGCCTCGTCATAGGTACGTTTGCTAGAAAATCATCCATGAATGTAGATTTGTCGACCATTGCTGTTGTTTGTTTCTGCTACCTCCCTTATGGTTGCTGATGAAAGGAATGTACTTGATGCCAGCCCAAACAGCAGTCTTCTGAAACGATTCGTTGTTATATCATCTGTGGTGGTGTAGATACCATTCTCAGCTACTTCAAAACGATACCATAACAATCTTGTGAGATCGCGGTGTTCTTCACTCAAGGTTAGCTGTAAGAACGCTTGGTCCACATCTCACCCACCGCTCCCAATTAATTTTATTAAATTTGCATATCAGCTTAACTGCAACGGCCGCCACCGCCCGTCCCCAACGCCCCCGACGCCACAACCGAGAGATCCGTACTTAAACAAATTTTGTGATATATTTTTGGAGCTACGCCTTAAGGAAAAATGCCACTTGCCGCACATCGTGAGTCAGTCGAAGATGAGCGTTGACAGAAAGAAGGTTTGTTTTAATACGGACGATAACGAGACCCACTTAATGATCAGATGGAGATTTGCATACACAGCATCTCGTAAAGGCGACTGGTATTTACATGCGATAAATCGGGCGCACTTTCAAAGACGAATATAGCTAATGGAGCGTATTTTAGAACCAGTGCTTCAGAAACGCATACTAACACAGTAAACAATTATTTTTACATATCCGTTACATTAGTTCCATATTCACTCGCCAGAGTGCACTGCTTTTTACACCCACCACCAGCCCTTTACTTCATCCAATGAGAGCACAGCATTGTCACATGATCAAACGAGCCAGTTCAGCTACTCGGGCTCCTCCTAGCGCTCAGTCGCAAAAAAAAAAAAAAAAAAAAAAAAAAAAAAAAAAAAAAAAAAAAAAAAAAAAAAATTACAAGTCGCAGTCAGCCAGCCTTAGGATCAACATGACTAGCCACCACCACCAACCGCAGCAGCAGAAGAAGAAGAAAGGGAGGAAGCGAAAGAATAAGTATCCAACAGTAATATTACTACAGTTACTTAAATGCGTGAGCATAGCCCCAACTACCACAATGTTATATGCTGTATCAATTATATGCACATGACATGCATTCACCATTGGAGCTCGGATCCTGTGGAGGTGAAACAGAATCCTTCACCTGGGCTCCAATGATGGAACAGGAGAATAATTTGATGTCGATACCTCTATCGATACCTCTATCAACCCAGGAATCTGCGAAATTTTGTGATAATCAATATTGGAATCTTCCATTTCCTTTTCCAATCAGTAATTAGATAAGTACAAAGAAGGTACATTCTCCAACACCATTACGTATCTCCTCTTCTTCCGGTAAAGTACCACTTTTATAGCTTTAATAATCAGTTCTGTTCCTTCTGTCAGCTCTTCGAGCCGAGAACATCTCTTATTTTCTGCATAGCACAACCATTACAGCACACCACATCCTCTCGTGTGTATGCTGTCATCTCTTCTGATACGAAATCTTCTGCTATCTTCCGTATAGGACATTAAGTTTATAACTTTTGCAAACGAATGCTGGTTAAATATTGTTATTCCGTCTGTTTTTAGTTCCGCGAATGGTTTTTCTGTAGGTAGATGGACAAGATCCAGCCCGCCACACTTAGCTACAACGTAACCACTCTTTTCAAGCAGATCAAGACGGTAGTGTAGCATTAGAAACACATTTTTCGTGTATCCCTTGATGTAGTAAACGCCATAGTCGGACAGTAATCCAACACGTGACCAATCTCCCTTGCTGTTTACTGTAAATGCAATTATTTTATACTCCCCAGTCACAGCGAGATTTCTCCATATAGTGTGCTCAAACCAATAAGTGAGCCGTGCTTGTACATCTGCAATAGCCACCTCTTTTTCCAACTGCAATAATTGGTATTCTTCCTTTAAAGCAGTTGTCTTCGCCATATAATACGGTTTTCTCCTCCATTTCCAGTCGTCTTTTCCGTGTACACAGCACATTTACTGCACTTAGAGGAGTGGTATCTTTAATGGGGAAAGACTTACAACTGCTGGCGGGATTTAATCTTTTTCGCTGGACTTGTGGAATACTAGACCTAATAGACATTTGGCCTTATTGTAGACAATAAAGTCCTGGAATGCGAGAAATATGTTTCTCCTGCTTTGATGTAACTCTTTTGCGTAATATTGCGTCCTTGCTGGAGTCAGTATTACGAACCTCCACGTAATTTACACGTAGACAGTTGAGACTAAAAGCTGACAGAACATAATTTATCAGATTTTCTCAGTCTTTTGTGGCTGGGAGATTTACCTGTACATCAGTCAATTTTCTGGTATTCTTATTACCCCAGTAAATATATTGCAGAAAAAGGTTGAACACGACACAGAAACTGTTCTGTAGCGAATTCGTTAAACGCATCCTTGTGGAGGAGATTGCCACAGTATAAAGGGGTGCACTTTGCAGATACCGTTTGTTCTCGTTTAAAACATTTAAACAATCTTGCACAGGGTCGAAAACACCATCCATCCGGTAATTGTATATCGTAGCCTCCAGCCTGGTAATACCACGTTCTTCTCCCAGCGAAGAAGTAAAGTCTCCCGAAGTCGCCTATCTGAACACTTTATAAAATCGATAATGTGGTCAACAATGTCTTTGTTGACACTAGGTCTGGTCATTTGACAAATTTATTACATATTTTTACTCGGCATATTGATTTGTATTTGCAAACTGATAGTTGTCACCACCCAGCTCAAAGTGAAGGGGTTCTTCGAACCTTACTGCATAGGGCTCACGTCATTTCTGACCCGGAAAGTTTGCCGAATGAGCTGTCTCATCTGGAGGTAAATTACGACAGAATGGCTATGGTGAAAGGCAGATAAAAAGAGCGTTGCGCTGTCGACCACATTTGCAACTGCCTAGTGATGATAGCACAGAGTCGGCACCCACGTCAGTGGCCTTTCTGCCATACGTTGGCAGCACTTCCAACAAGATTGTTTTTACGCAAAATGCGGCCAATGTAAAATGTGTGCTTCTAAAGTTAAGGCACTGTTGGGATCCGTTAAGGATGATCTCGGTTTGCGCAAGGCGGGTGTCTACCGTATCCCGTGTAGCTGTAGCATGTCATAAGTTGGTCAGACTATTAGAACTATTGAGGACCGTTGTATTGAGCATAAACGCCACACACGTTTACAACAGCCAAACAAATCTGCCGTGGCCGAACACTGTCTTGACACAGGTCACCAAAACGACAAAACGGAAATTCTGGCATGCACTTCCAACTACTGGGACTGTGTTATCAAGGAAGCCATAGAAATAAAACTAGGTGACAACCTTATAAATATGGATGGGGGCTTCTGCTTAAATTCCCCTTGGGATCCTGCTCTCTCACTTGTCAAAAAACGGACAAAACTAATCCGACCTCATCCGTCGTTGCTTCCTCACTGCAGTTTCGCCCTGAAAATGGCAGGGTGGTCTCCAGCCGAAATATCGGCCGTCGTCGATTTGGATATCTGACAGCATACCCGCAAGATTTTCAAAGTTGTTACTCGCCAGGAGAAATTAAGGAATCATTTTGCGGTTTCCTGCGCAATCTCCTTCCATAAAAATATCGTGGTTGGATACGAGATAGTCGCACACCTCCACTTTGTAAAAAATCCCTGCAAAATCTTTTGTGCTGTCCAAATCCAGTAGATAGAAGTCATTTGCACGAAGCTGTTGTGGTGTAGCAGGGAGCTCCTCCATTATTGTATCCAACTGAACATCAGCTAATTCCACTTTATAAGGTATTTCCACAGGTTTTGCATATTTCCTCCAGATATTTTCCAATTCTTTCTTGCCGAGTTTTTCTGGTATTCCTCTAGCTGTCACACCGGTACCATCACGTAGGAGGAAAGGCAACTTGGCCTTAACATCATGCCATACAGTGACGATATTGTCGAATTTACTACGCAGGTAGGAGATGAAAGATCCACGCATTTCCTTCTTTAACATTACAGATCGCCTCTTCTCTATATGCTCCTCGCTGTCCACTTGTTCGCAGATTTTAACTACCATAATGTTGTCGCAAAAAGGCTCTGTAATCGGTGTAAGGGTCCTCCAAGTTCTTCTTACAGAGGAGCGTAGCATTTTCGGCGTAATTTGTGCTACCAATGTCAGTAACACGATTGTCCAAGTTTTCCAGTAAGAGCCATAATCCAAAACGTTCGTCCATTGGTTTTGTCTTCCTTCCCAGTAGCTGCGGTATGCTTAGCACGTTCGAGGAGCTCATGTTGACACTTGTGGCTAACACAGACGACTGATCACCGGAGGCGATCGTGCATTCTTTTATAATCCACAGATCGTGTCACGTGACCAGTAACGAACAATCTTTTATCTTTGCTAACACACGGGACAATGTATACCGCGACAATTTCGGGGTACAGCGCCTGACTTTACCGGCTATTAATCGCACTGTACTAGTCGACATTTACGAAGGGGATACGTCAGCCTCTACTCTAGCAGGACTCCGGGATGTTCCCCAATTGATGCTTTCGAGTGGTATTGCTAAGAGGAGGGTCAAATAACCCACATATGGGCGAGGCCTCGTGACCGGAAACCCGGAATTTCATGTGACACATATCTCTATCTATATAAAAGCTAAAGGACACTCATTCACTCACTCACTTACTGACTAAACACGAAATCTCGAAAACTGTTTCACCTATGAAGCTGAAATTTAACAGGAGTGTAGGTTATAGGTAGAAGACGTCAGCTACGAAAGGATTTTGCTATAGGGCCAATAGGTCAGGAGATATGACGTCATAAACAGTGAAAACTTCCCCATCTTGCGGCACGTGATAGTGTGACTTTAGAAGAAGAGCACTTAGGGACTTGCAACAGGCTTTAAACACAATTTCAAACCTTTAGAAAACTTTTTCTCGCCGACAACCATAGCAAAATGATCATATAATTTCGTGTGGCTCTTTGGCTCGGTGCAAGTCTTTTCAATTGGTTGCCACTTCGGCAACTTGCGTGTCCCTAGCCTACCCCAATTATCCAATCGCGGAAAGGGGACCTACAGCTTAACGTGGAATCCTAACCACGTGTCGTTTCTGGCAACTCCTCATATCATTGAGAGGTGAATGATGGGTTAAATTGCAGACTGAAAAAATCCAAGGTCTGACCGGGTTTCGAACCCGCGACCCTTGGGTTCCCAGTCGAGCACTTTACTCCAAGACCACGGGCCCGACAGCAAAATGATGAAAGGCAAAAAGATTCTCGCTTACTACTTGTTACGCTCTTCACGGAGTAGAATTACGGCATTGGGTATAACGCTGCAATTTATAATTTCTACATTACGTATTGTACCCGCAGGAACTTTTTCAGACAGCTGAATGAACCTTTGAAATTGTATCGCAATACACATGTAGTTCATGAGATATGAGCACATAAACAGTAACATTGATGGAAAACCGCCCCATCATGCACAATGTTTTAATCTCTTCCTTCTTTACTACAAATTGCATTACAACTAATTTTACACATATACAGCACTTATACAAGTGAATATATACCTGAAAAATTATACAATTGTACAACATATAACTCAATAAATCTATATCTATAAATGTGAATGTCTGTTCGGTGTGCGTTTATCACGTCTGAACCACAAGATATAAAGAGCTAAAAATTTGTACAGTTACTAATGTCTACCTGGGGAAGGCATTAGGCACGATTTTATGGCTATCGGATAGCTATTTATCTACATATATTTTTGTGAATGTTCGGTGTACGCTTTTCACATCCGAACGTCAAGACGCAGAGACTTAAATATTTGTACAGTTACTAATTAATACCTGAGAAAGGTTTTAGGCATGGTTTTATAGCTATCTGATAGATATTTAGTAATTTGAAGAATATAACGCGAAATGCGGAACGATAATTACTCTTTGAAAATTATATTTACTCTTTGAAAATTGTTTTATTTGTCGCATTATTACTTGAGGGTTGATAATGTTAAAAGGGTGGAGTTTTTTGGGATGGAAAGTTATCGGTGTATATAAAATTCTACGTGTGTGTGTTAATATTTCGCTCTGCAGCGAAAACTACAGAGCGCAAACGAATGGTCTGTGTGTAATTGTTGTCCGAAGTCTCCCGTTGTACACCATAGCAGTTCCATGCCGATAGTTATAAGGAGGGTGGAAGATATAGTGGTTGAAAGTCGTCAAATTATAAAAAAATTCGGACTGAAGGCCAGCGATGACGTTTGCGACACTATAGCAAGGAGGTTACATACAGCGAAACGTGATGCCACAGACCATATCTTTGGTCTATGCGTGCTACAATGTCTTCAGCTATTCTCTGTAAGGATAAGCATACGAATAAGGAAATATAAGAATAAATAAATAAAGCAGTAAAAAAGAAATTTCTTTTAATACATCTCTCTAAAAAATCGATTTTACGTTTCGTGCATTACATCAAGTGCTCCATCTGTGACATTATTACAATCATTATTGTTGAATTTCGTGTTAGGATTCTTCGAAACGAGTGCATTTTTAGGTGTGATTTCTTATATATTCTCTGATAACTGTAACATGTTCTTAGAAAAAACGAGATTGACGGAGTGGATAGCAAAAGTACTAACTCAAGGTTCGAATATATAAATAAATACCCGGGCAACGCCGGGTTTTCAGCTAGTATGTCATATAAGCAGCGATGAGTTCAGGCACCGCCTTTTATTAAATTTCTTGTTTACTGCTAAGAGACTACTGTATTCCAGTAAGCGTAAGGAAATTCCTGAAATACGACAGTGCTGTTGAGACCTTTAAAGCAACTTTGAACCGTGAAGCGCATACCACTGTAGGAAGAAGCAATAGTTACCTATAGAGGTACAAGGAAAGGAAGAGAATGAAACAGTGTACATCCGACGAACGCTCATAATTTCCGACAGATCTGGATTTAACTTAGCAGTTTGCAGTGAGACTTGGATTTTCTATTATGATTAATAAATCAGAGGGCAATGTACTCAATACTGTGGAGAGTATTTGAAATCTTCATGTTTCTCACACGGACAGCTTTATGTCGCTTGCCTAGGGATGGGCTCACCACAGAACATAGATTCTGGTCAAGTCACAAGAAATATTGTTTACAGTCAGGTAGGAAGGAAGGAAGGTTAGTGTTTAACGCCCCGTCGACAGCGTGGTCATTGGAGGCGGAGCTTACGCTCCGATTATATGGGTATGAATGAGAAAGGAAATCGGCCATGATCTTTGGAAGGAACCGCCCCGGCATTTGCCTGTAGAGGTTTAGGGAAAACACGGAAAACGTAAATCTGGATGGCTGGAGGCTGGTCTGAACCGCCGTCCTTCCGAATGCGAGTCCAGTGTGTTACCACTGCGCCCCCTCGCTCGGTGTTTTTTTACAGTCAAGTTGTGAATGAAATGAATGTATTAAAATTATATATGTTTTTTTATTTCGATACTGTACTTGAAATTTTGTCATTGTGCAAGAAAGCTTTTTTTATATATTCTCCGATAAATATATAATGTTTTTTTTTTTTTTTTTTTTTTTTTTTTTTTTTTTTTTTTTTAAATAATGTTTTTAGAAAAAAGGAGATGGACGGAGAGAGAAAGCATAGGAGAAGCACTAAATCAAGGCTTGGATAAATAAATAGCCGGGAAACGTTTGGTTTTCAGCTAGTATGTGTATGTTTGCAGCTTATTCTGCTGAAAGTAAGTAGAATATATACATAAGAGAAGCATACATTTATATTACGGTGTGTTCTTACTGTGACAGTGTTTTTTGATACGTATCAGTTCGGTATGGAATCTAATGAATCGCACATTTTTAGGCTTCACTCGTCTTTATTATACGCGCATATTGTTTTGAGTGTGATTATTTTGTCTTATGAAGACAATACCTTGGAGATTCTTGCCGTTTGTGGTTCAGCTGTAGCTTGTTTGTTGAAAACACTTAGATTACTTTTTCCGTTTTCTTGCCACGTCTGTGACGCTTTCCCTTCAGCTACAGTTGTGGTGGCTGATTTGGTACGTTAAATACTGTAGTTATTGCATTATATATCCGTTTCCTTCGTTCCACCCTCCACAGTTTTACTGGAATTACAGTGAAGAAACGTTAAAGTTCTTGAGTAGGTCTTTCTGCTAAAGGGCAGGTCTTCTGGTGTTTCCTAGCCATTTTTCTATTTTTAATAGTAAATGAAATTATCTAGTATAATTCTATAGGTTACAAGATACTCGTAAACAAACTGTGCTGCAATGTACCGATTCGTACCTTGTCAGGGATCTTAGGAAACCTAAGAAAGACGAAGGTAGTGTTATTTTTAAGGTATTACCTATTTTATCATACTACTCCTAATGTAAACAGTATGTTAACATCAATATACATGATACTATTCATTCTCATCCAAACTCGTATTCAGAAATGAAGCTTGCCGGCCGCTTGGAGCGTTACTGTCGCAGTGCATAACTAAAATCTGCGGCAGTGTCGAGGCTGTATGTGTTATACTGTCACTATAATATGTGAGTAGACATCATTCGTTTACGCTTCACGGCCACCTGCCACGATAGAGTGGCTGAATAATACCGGTTTTTAATTATACTCCAAGCCCTATTTGAACTTGCGTATCCAAAATAGTTTTCCTAAATATCAGGTAGAGTAACACTTTTTTTTAATATACAAATTTTTGATTTCAAGAAATATATAAAATCGGAGACTGAAGAAGATTTTTCGTAGCTGCATAATACTGTTACGTGTCGATGGTTAACGATTAACCTTAGCCCGCGGTGGAGAAGCCGAGCGGTCTAAAGCGCCTCGCTGCGCGGTTGCTCGCCGTGGAGGTTCGAGTCCTCCCTGGGCATGGGTGTGTGTGTTGTCCTTAGGCTAGTTTACCTAGGTTTAAGTAGTTTGTAAGCTACGGACTGATAAACACGCAGTTTCGTCCGATAGATTTACAGACATTTGATTTGATTAACGTTAACTTCCTTTAAATTGTCCGCAGAGTAACGCTTTAACATTTAACGAAGTTAAACTTTTTCAGTTACGGATTAATGATTGACGAAGTTACGTTTTTGGTTAACGGTGCTCAGCTCGGCTTCGCCACCCTCCGCCGGCCTCGGGAAGGCCAAAGAGCTTGTAAAATGAAGTAGGCTCCGTAACGGTGCTGCTGTCACGGGATAATTTGCACCTTCGGCTGACCGCCTGATAGTGGCAAGCGTCAGAGAAATACGAGTGTTATTAGGAGATAAATTGTGTATTATATAGCTACTCGGTATATATACTCAGTTGGTAGTTACGTCTGCACTGTGTGACTATTGCAGTATACATGAAACACGATGTTGAAGAGCTGCTTAGTGTTTAACTTCATAAATCGATTTAAGAAAGGAGTAAAAAGAATGAATACTGTCTTCACATTTATGTTTGTCAGTAATGAAGGCAGCCTTACTAGTTATGTTCAGAGATAGTTACTCTTGCTTAACAGGCTGTTGGGCAAGACAATATAGGATTGAATGAAATAAGTAACAGGCTTGCATAATACTGGTCAGGGCCGGCGCAAGCCCAAGTGCCGCCCCGTGCGAGCTGCTAAATTGTCGCTCCCCAACCCGTTTTCTTTCCTTCTTTATTTTTTATTTAAACTAATCTGTAGGTAATGTCAGCAATCAATCGTAATTTTTGTTTTTATTTTTCAGATCTGCCTCTAGGTTTCGGCCACTGAATGGCCTCTATCAAAGCTTTTAATATGTGCTTTCATCTAAACCATCATGTTGACAGTTACGTTCAGCATGACGGTATAGATGTAAACATAAAACATTGCAAATAGCCACACTGTGCCCGAAATCTATGTCGATCCGGAAAATAAAAACAAAAATTGCGACTGATTGATGACATTCTCTACAGATTTCTACGAAACAGTTGCTGGGCACCAGCTCAAAAATGGAGCCAAGCCTGATTGAAGAAATCTAGCTAATTTTAATAATCCTTGTACATTTACAAAAATGTTCAAATATGGGTGAAATATTATTGTAGGATGAAGTTCAGGAGATGAAGTCTAAGAATTGAGCCGCGTGAAATTGAATTTCAGGCCAAATTTCACTACACATGCAAGTGAAACGGTCAAAGAGTGGGGAGGAATACAATGGAGAGAGGAAGAATACGAAGATGGAGTAAAATAATAATGCAATAAATACACACCCGGGCATCGACGGGTACTAATGCTAGTCGAAATATATTAACTCACTGCACTGCGTTGTTCATTTCAAAGAATTGACACTCGAAATCTGTCGTAATTTCCATGTGTCAACTCTTTCGTGTCTGATTATGGAATAAGGGGCAACAAATTAGTCATTGCCATATCACTTCACTTTTGCTCCCTTATTTTCATTATAGCTATTGGGAGGACGCGTGCTTATTTGCCGACTTGCCAATTTTTGAAGTAACAGATAATAAGAAAAATAAATTTTCCTATTCTGCAATCTTGAAGGAGAAACATTCTAACTTATGAGTAATATGCACGCTCAATACTAATTGTACGTTATATGACAAGCACTAACCTATTACATCTCCAGTTGCAAGAAATTCGTACGCACCAATACTTTTGTTCTTACGAAACGCAATGAAAGTGCTTCTGACCAATGTTGACTCTCTCAGCCAACTACCGAACGAATTCTTCAGTTTTCGTTGTAGAGAACGCAACAATAACTATTGTCAGGGAAGGCGAGGTGGTGATGCGGCAGAGCCAGGAACAAGGTACAGCGACGCTACGGTTAAACTAGCGCCCAAGAAGAAGACGCAAGAAGCTCACAGTAATTATGTGACCGATTATATGGAGGCAGCAATTTCTGTGGCATTACAGACAATAGAAAGGAATACGAACTTTGCGAAAACTGCACAACTTTTTTCAAACAGAAATGAACTTCAAAGCTAGCAAGGAAACCCTTAGGAGCATTGTTCTGTCTATGGATATTTGTTCTACAAGGTGTCAAATTAACGTTTTGTTTTGTGCGGACGAGAGGGCATTGTTGCTAAAAGACCATACTTTCTCAGGTTTTCATCAGAATCAAAGCGACCAGTAGTATACTTAGATGAAATATGGATCCACACGCATTGTATAGTAAATAATATTTGGCAAAGTGATAGTTTGCGAGTAGTATTGTCAAACAAAAGTGCCGGTCAGACTTTGCTGTTCGTGCAAGCGGTGAAAGGTGATTCATGGCTCAAAAACCAAAACGTCCGACTACCACTCAGAAACGGATAGCAAAAATTTCCGAAAATGCGTCCAAACCCAACTTATGCCAGGCTTACTACCAATGGCTTAATCCCTTGTAACTACTCACAGCGTATTTACCCATTCTGAATACTTCTAGAAAATCAAATGTTCAAATGTTTGTAAAGCTTAAGGGACTTAACTACGGAATTATCAGTCCCTGAACTTACAGACTACTTATGAACTACCTTATACTAAAGACGACACGAACATCCATGCCCGAGGGGGGATTTGAACCCCTGACAGCGGACGACCGCAAGCACCGCAACACGGCGCTCCAGTACGCGCGGCTAATCCACCGCGTCATTCTTCTAGCCATTTTAGTTGTTGGACATGTTTGTCTGTAGTTATGTTCAACCATATTTTTCCATAATCCTGGAAGAATGATACACTCGGAAACTGCTATTGAAGGGATTAGAAAAATTTCTTCAGGCTTAACATGTAACGGCAGTATCTAACATTGCATTCGAATTTCCAAATTAGATTTCGTCTTCTGCAAAATTAGTTGTAAGGGCACGACGCGTAACAGGCTGGCAGCGCTCCACTCATAAAAATACTGGCGTCTACGCCAGCTGCTTCCTCCTCTCTTGCCTCAGCCGTAAACACGACGGTGCTGCACAGTGGAGAGCAAGAAATCAGTCCTCCTCTCTCCCCTTGTTCAACAGGGGCGGCCGCTCCCTCCGAGGTTTGGTTTCCAATCCCCTCTTGGGCATGAATGTTGAGTTTGTCAATTATTATTATTATTATTATTATTATTATTAAGGGGGGGAGGAGGCGTCAGATTTGCCGCCCCGTGCGGCCGCACTTTTCGCTTGTGCCTTGCGCCAGCCCTGATACTAGTAGTTCTTCAAAACGAGCTACTTTAGGTAGTACTGGTGGACAGGAAATTCAAAGAGTTTCATTTTATGATTGTGTAAAATAATTATTGAGGGAGCGAGATTAGTTGCCTCACTGCAGTTCGAACTTTTCTTTATCAAATTAATATTAACAAATTTTAACACAGAATTTAAAGGTCATCCGCTTCATAAATAGTTATAACAACTGAAAGCGGTTTGAAGAACTGTGTATAGCCACACTGTATGCACATTGTGAAGCTGAACCCAATGTCGATAGATGCTTTGAGCAGTAAGATACTTCGCTTACAGCATTAAGAATGCTAATATTCGTGCTAGGTACCCTAATGATAATGCTAGATAAACTTAGTTAAGAAAAAACTATAGCATACTTCGTGTTCTTGGTAATGGCTGGTTGCTGTATCCACAAGGTAAGACGCTATTTTACAGTTATATGTCTGATTTGATATTTCATTATCACAGTCAATTTTTAACATTAGATGTTTCAGGCAGCCCTATTTCATTTTTAATGCTATAAAATATCTAGGTATTGAAGAAGACAGCAAGCAAAGACGTGAAGTGTTGTGAAACTCTACTGAAATTGTTTGTACAAATGTTTCACCATCGTAGAATATACTGAGAACGTGCCACAAAATCGTGTTTGACGATGAATTCTATTCATATACTGCACTTAGAATGCTAAAAAACTAAATATTACAATTCGGTTTTGTTATTATACTATATGTGTAATCAATGTACAAACAACTAATAGTTGCTGTATATTCAAAGAGTCTGAAGCTGTTTTGTAGCTATATATTTAAATGAGACATGGTTTTCGCCACTTAACTCACATGAATACACACTCTAATCAAAAGAGTCTTACGCACATTTAAAGTTTGCGTGGGAGTTTGCCACCATAATGGCCGCCAAGGCGCTCTTCAATTTGCCCGCTGTTCGTGGTCGGTCGCGTCCGGAATTGTAGAGTCTTGGGGAAAGAGAAAAACCATACGTGAACTAGCGCCGCCACAAGACAGAAGAAACAGGCAAAAGAGAAGCAGCGCGGCGATTTTGAACAAGAAGAGCCCCGACTCAGTAAACTAAGTATCGGTGCGGGCAGTGGCGGGTTGGAACAAAACTGTTTTGGCTTTTCCGGTTCAGTTACTATAATAATCTTTTCTTTCTCTTGGGTCGAGTTCTGGCTTGACCGAAATCAGTGAGCGTCTTAACGGACCTGTGTAGGGATTTTTCTAACCTATAAAACAGACATATGCAATCCACACGTTCTCTTGACCTATTCAGGGTAACCTACATTTCTCCACCCGATAGTGGAAGTTGTTAATAATATAATATTGCAATGATTGTTATTGCTCAAAATATATCTGTAATGATTGATATTGTAAATAAAATAGTACTGTTTAGTATTATACTCGCCGGTTGTCAATAAAAGTTGCTTCACTGTACTTTAGTGACTTCTTAAACAATTGTGTCGTATGTAGTTGTGTGTGTATGGGTAGCTGTAAAATGAATCTGCACTATAACTAAAACTTGCTAATCTGACTGAGAACTTTATCCGATTAGTTAATCGTAACATGATCAATAGTTGACGTGTGAGAGGGTTTCTAGTCGACAGGGATGTAACAGAACTGCTTATATCGGAACCGAATTCGGAAACGGAGTTTCTGAATTTGGTTTATCGGAAACGAAATAGGTACTGGAGGCAGAAAATGTTGAGGGAAGGTTCAATAAAAAACAATTACACACATTATTCATCAGTTATGTACTTACTATTAGTTCAAAAAGTAGTACAGGTAGGTTTATACAGTATACCTGGGAGTTGAAAATGAAAACAAGTCTTTATCACTAGTAATAAATCAACTCAAATAAAGTGACTCCAAAAGAACTAAATTATATTTTATAAAAGCTTCACAGCTTTTTCTCCGACAAAAATATTCCTCAACAAGTCAAAGATAAGGCCAGCACCACTACAGTTATTCGCTGAGTTGATCACAATAATGACCAGCCGCGGAGAAAGAGATGGATGGTCTTGGTGATATCAGATTATTATATGGAGTTAATTGGTCCGTTAATCAATAATTTTTTCTGGCCAATTTCTGGCAGATTTTAAAAGTGGATGCATAATTAAGAAACTTTCACACAGTTAAAGTGAAGGTATTAAAACTGCAGTTGTCTGAGTGAAAAGCCGTTGGTCCACTTGAGCTGTTTTTTTTATTATAGTCGTGGAGACCCGCACAACCGGTTTCACAACTTTATAGTTGCATCTTAAGGTGAAATTAAATGTTTTGCGTATAATTGCTATGGTGGATAACGGGGTAATGGTCGGGTCCGATCGCTAGCAAATTCCCCTCATTTCGTCAAACATAAAATCAGTTCTTCGTTTGTGTGGCCATAATGTCCGTAGTTGCTTTCATAATTACGAATAGCAGTGATTGTCCGTCTTTGCAACTACAATAAAAATGTGATTTTTTTCCCACCAGACGCGATTCGTTTTAATGACTGTAAAACATCTTCAGTGGTCTGTAATAATAGAAACCTACAGTTTTGTTTTGCGTTTATATCGAAAACAGTTCTTAAATGGATCACGAAAAGTAGGCCTAATGTTTGTTACTTACGGAAATTTTGTCTTCTTTTCGCTTCACATCATGGAATGCCGGTCTGTTTAATGCAATACCGCCGGTTCTTCATGCTGTGTCGTGAAAGTAATGAGAAAACGACACAGCATGAAGAACCGGCGGTTGTATTAAACAGACCGGCATTCCATGAAGTGAAGCGAAAAGAAGACAAAATTTCCGTAAGTAACAAACATTAAGCATACTTTTCATGGTCCGTTAACGAACTGTTTTCGATCTAAAAACAAAACAAACTGTAGATTTCTATTATTACAGACCACTGAAGATGTTTTACAGTCATTAAAACGACGCGTCTGATGAGAAAAAAAATCGCATTTCTATTGTAGTTGCAAAGACGGACAACCACTGCTATTCATAATTATAAAATCAGTTGACCATCCGGTCAATAATAATAATTTTTTAATAAAAATATTGAAAAATCGGCAATCAGTAGTAAAAATTGTTTGGCTTGTTTCTCATTTAGGTGTTGTGATGAGTGACCAGATTGTCGTTAATGTAGTGGGATTCATCAAGTCCATCAAGGTGGTCTAAAGTACATTTCTGTGATGGATGGTAGTCGGCTTCAGTGTGACGGCTGATACATATGGCCATTTGTCAGCTAAGCCGTTTCCGCACTAACATTCAGCACGGAAATGTAAGTTTTGACCATCTTGATGGAGCTAATGAACTCCACTACATTGGCGACAACCTGTAAGTTTAAATTTTGTATTTTCATTGTACGTGAAAAATCTGATTACCTTGCAACAGTCGTGTTTCTCAGGAGTTATTATAATAGTTGATTTATTAAAGATAATACACATAAGGAGATGCATTTAATTAAAACTTATGCTATGGCGGGGATTTGAACCAGGGACTTCATACTTACTAGGTAGGTGCTTTAGACCACTCAGCTAACACAGCACTGAATGCCTCTCCTTATGTTTCATGACTTTGGAATAACGAGACAATGTTGTGTGAAGGATTTGTATTATTTGTTGATATTTATATCTCCTCGGTCTGAGGAACAAGGCGGGATAGTTCCTATTCACGTTCTTTGGTGGGGTGCTATTCCAATGTAGGAGAGCCCAGGTAATTTGATACGCATTTCGCAGTTAACATGAGGCAGAATTAAAGTATACGGTGTGGAGGGAGACGTGCTTTAGACAGTCCATGTAGTTGCTTTGGCCACAACGCGGTGTTAGCTGAGTGGCACCGCAGTGGAGTAGCCTGCCCGCTGCGGAGTGGGCAGCTGTTCGCCGTCGGAGGTTCGAGTCCTCCCTAGCGCATGGGTGTGTTTGTCCTTAGGTTAGTTTACCTAGGTTTAAGTAGTTTGTAAGCTACGGATTGATGACCATGCAGTTTGGTTCGACAGATTTACAAACATTTGAACATTTGCAGCCAGCTTTAGCCGGGCGCCGTGACTCAGTGCTCCTGGTCAGGGGGCTAAAAGCCCTCTTTAATAAAAAAGCTGAGCCAACCATTCAACGAACAACCCCGGAAGACCGCGAACCATAGATATACCAAATCAACAAAAAAAAATCATCACCATCATTAGAGCCTGATTATGCCTTTCAGCGTTGAGTTTGGAGCATAGTACCTCTAATAAAATTCCTCCATCATCCCCTATTCAGTGCTAACATTAACATTGATGCCTCGTCTGATGTTTTGCCTTTTACTTCAAAATAATTCTGCACCGAATCCAAGTACTTTCTTCTTGGTCTACCTCGACTCCTAGTACCCTCCGCTGCCGAGCTCATGAGTCTCTTAGGTAACCTTGCTTCTCCCATGCGTGTAACATGACACCACCATCTCAGTCTGTTCGCTCTAACTGCTTCCTCTATGGTTTTCATTCCCAGTTTTTCTTTGGTTTCCTCATTATGGATACCAAAATGTTCAAATGTTTGTAGAGCTTATGGGACTTAACTACGTGGTCATCAGTCCCTAAACTTACAAACTACTTATGAACTCGCTAATACTAAGGACGGCACAAATATCCATGCCCGAAGGGGGATTCGAACCCCCGACCGTAGATTATGGATACAGTCCTGCCATTGTTCCC
This sequence comes from Locusta migratoria, assembly GCA_026315105.1. NCBI lineage: Eukaryota > Metazoa > Arthropoda > Insecta > Orthoptera > Acrididae > Locusta > Locusta migratoria. Next base: position 197,551,575 of record CM048751.1, read on the forward strand.
ATCTATTAGTACCTGCAGTCATTCTTGCTACTTTCATGTCTGTAACCTCTACCTTATGAATAAGGCAAGCCGGCCGCGGCCAAGGGGACTGAGGCGCTCCAGTCACTGTATGTACTGTCTGCACGGTCGGGGGCTCGAATCCCCCCTCGGGCATGGATATTTGTGCCGTCTTTAGTATTAGTTAGTTCATAAGTAGTTTGTAAGTTAAGGCTTTATATATATATATATATATATATATATATATATATATATATAAAATCAACCTGTATCCACCCAACTTTCACTTCCATACAAAATAATTGGTCGAAAGATGGAGCGGTGCACCGCTTAGTCTTGGTACTTACTTCGTTCCTTCCATCCTGTGAGAAAATACATCTCACGTACTTGAAACTGTCTACCTGTTTTAACTTTGTTTCTCCTATTTGGTACTCAATCTGTTTAAATCTCTTTTCCACAGACATTATTTTTATTTTGGAGATGCTGATCTTCATATCATAGTCCTTGCACCTCTGATCGAGCTCTGAAATATTAGTTTGCAACCTTTCAATCGAATCGGCCATTACAACTAAGTCATCCACATGTGCGAGACTGCTTATTTTGTTTTCACTTATTTTAATCCTGCCCTGTCAGTCTACTGTTTTTAATATATGATCCATGAATAGTACGAACAACAGTGGTGATAGGTTACAGCCTAGTCTTACCCCTGAAACTACCCTGAATCATGAGCTTAATTTGCCACCTACTCTAACTGCTGCCTGAGAGTCTACGTAAAGCCCTTTAATTGCCTGCAGTAGTTTGCCTTCTACACCTTAATCTTGTAGAACTAACAGTAGCTTCCTCCTAGGAATACGGTCATAAACCTTTTCTATATCTATGAAACATAGATATAATTCCCTGATCCACTCATAGGACTTTTCCATTACCTGCCATAAGCTAAAGATCTGGTCCTGACAGCCTCTAGGAGGCCTAACTCCACAATGATTTTCATCTAACTTGTCCTCAATTAATACTCGCACTCTCCTATGTACAATACCTGAGAATATTTTGCCTACTACACTAATTAAAGAGATACCGCGACAGTTGTTACAATTTTTTCTGTTTCCATGTTTGAAAATTGGCGTGATTACCGCTTTCGTCCAGTCAGACGGAACCTGTCCCGATTCCCACGCCTTTTCAATTATCCTGTGTAACCATTTGAGACCTGATATTCCATTGTATTTGACGAGTTCCGGCTTAGTTTCATCCACCCCAGCCGCTTTATTGCACTGTAATCTACTGACCATTTTCTCCACTTCCTCAAATGAGATCCTGTTTCCATCGTCGTTCCTATCCAATTCTACCTGAAACTCTGACACATCATTGAACGTTTCAACTACATTGAGCAATTCTTTAAAATATTCCCCCATCTGCTCAAGGCATCCACAGGATTGACTAGCAGCTTTTCTGACCTGTCCAAAACACTTGTTAATTCCTTCTTCCCTCCCTTTCCTGCGTAATGACCCAGAGTTTCTAGCTTATTTCCAATGTCTCCCCATCATTTCTGCTAGGAGTCTGCAATTATCCGTTCGGCTTTGTTTGTTTCTTCAACATAACTTTCTCTGTCTGCTTGATTTCTAGTATGGAGCCATTTTTGAAATGCCATCTTTTTCTTTTTACTGGCTGCCTTGACTGTGCCATTTCACCAGGCTGTCTGCTTCTTTCTACCTTTACACACTACTATTCCAAGACAGTCTCTATCTGCTTCCAGCAGTGAGTCCCTGTATCTTGACCATCCCTCTTCCAGTGATTGTAAATCATTACATTCAACTAACTAGTACCTTTCCGAGATTATTGCTATGTATTTCTGCCTAATTTCCTTGTCTTGAAGCTTCTCCACTCTTATCCTTCTACACAAGGACCTGACTTTCTTCCCTTTTGGCCTCACAAAACCAATTTCAATGCAGATTAAATAATGGTCGGTATCATCAAACAACCTCCTGAAAACATGTGTGTCCTTGACTGTCTTCCTGAATTCCTGGTCTTTTATTATATAGTCAATAACAGATCTGATTCCCCTTCCTGCCCAAATATGTCCTTATGCTTAAAGAAGGAGTTTGTGATAACTAAGCCCATACTGGAACAGAAATCCAAGAGCTGTTTATCGTTCCTGTTGGCCTCCATATCCTCTCCAAACTTACCCATAATCTTTTCATAACCTTCTGTTCGATTTCCTATCCTGGTGTTCAAATCACCCACAAGTAAAACATTATCCTTACCCTTCACTCTAACAACTACGTCACTAAGTGCGTTGTAAAATCAGTCCATCTCATCTTGATCTGTCTCTTCACAGGATGAATACACTGCCACAATCCAAATTTTCTTGCTGGAGATGACAAAGTCTATCCACATCAGTCGTTCATTTACATACCTTATTGCAATTATGCTGGGTTAGATTGCTTTCCTGACGTAAAAACCTACACCCCAAAAGTGGTCTAAAGCACCTACGTAGTAAGTAGAGTTTCCGTGTTCGAATACCAGCCACAGCATAAATTTTAATTCAATGCCTCTCCTTGTGTTTAATACCTTTGGTATAACGAGACAATGTTGTCACAAGGAATTGTATTATTTGTTGATAGTTGTTTTATTGTAGAGCCACCCACCACATCGGATAAATGACAAGAAAATCAAATAATTTTTAACCAACTGATTGCCAAGTTGTCATATTTTACTTAAAATGACACGAACCGAATGGTCAACTGATTTTATGGGGTGACGAAATGGCAGAAATGTGGGGATGCAAACTAACTTGGCCCTGCCACTACGTCGTATAGAGCACATTAGTAATTAGCTGAAAATAACGACTTCGTCTGCGATGTTACAGGAAGACTTTATTATCCTTTGGTACATTACACGCAGGTTTCTGTAATTTTTAGAGAGGAAAGATTTTTTGTTAATCACGTATGTCAAATGTAACATAATGCTAATAATAATCCAATAAACTTGAAGTTTCTCTGTTATATTCGCAACTGTCACTACTACGTTGTTTCGTACATTGTGGACTAGCTGCAAAGATGGAGTGTTTAACGGGTACCTGAAGTTCTGTCTCCACTTGCAAATCAGATTCAATGCCCTCCTCCTGTTGACGTCTTGTCTGAAAGATGCAACAATGTAGAGCCCAGTATAGACTTGCAGCGCATGGTGAGTTAAGATTGAGAACTGCTGATGTAAATCATGTAGTTAAGGTGTACTTAGTTCTCTTGTTCGTACGATGACATGTCAAGGGCCGAAGTACAAAGGATCTTCCATAACTATTTTCCTATATGGCGATATCACTTATGTGCCTTTGAACTAATTCATCCGCATAGCAGATTATAGAATTTCGTCATATTGTGCGAAAAATCATACACCACACAATCTACACTATGAAAACCAATTAGGGGCTCAGTTGAGATATCTAGGTTCTGAAGAATTGTCATCGGCAGAATGAAGTAATATGGTTCGACGTCTTTCTGTCGTTTCTACGTAGTGGAGAAAGAAACATTACGGCAACCGAGGTTGTGGTAATAACAGAAAGTTACTGCAGATAGTGTTGGTGTTACATTGCATTTACCAGAAGAATTACAGAAGCAGTTGGGTTCAGATGGTGTAATGAGCAGATAGTTCAATGCGGCAACATCGTGGCTTACCCCCGAACCTGTGGCATGGAGAGCCATAGCAAGGTTGCACGCGGGACGGACTCAGAGGGAGTTGGCTGCAGCTACTGGAGTGTCCCAAAGTGTGGTTTCCAGGAGCTGGACGCGACTTCAGACACCAGGAACCGTTAAAAGACGGCAAGGCTAAGAACGTCCACGGGTAACATTAGCAAGAGATGACCGTTATCTTCTGTTAACAGCCCGTCGAGACAGGAGGCTGATAGTAACTCGCACTCTACGCACTCTACGTGCGATATCAGCACAAACAGTCCGAAATCGCCTCCGAGAATGTGGCGTCTACGGACAGTGGCCTATGGTGAAAGACCCATTAACACCATGATAGTGTTTAGCTCGCAGAAACTCGGAGAGGGAACATCAGGGTTTGAGTCGTAACGAATGGCGTCGGGTTCTGTTCAGCGATGAGTCACGATTTTGTGTTTAGGAGTCAGTATGGGCAGATTTTCGGAACTCTATGTCGTTCTGAATGACGCTTTCACTGCTCAGACGTGATCGATTGTGTCGTACGCTGGTGCCGTAGGACATGGGTTCTTTCTGGTGGACAATACCGCTCCTCCCCACAGAGCTGCAATCGTGTACAACATGCTTGAAGCTGAGGGAATTTAACGAATTGAGTGGCCAGTTTGTCCGCCGCACTTAAACCCTGTTGAGTATTGCAGCCAGACCAGCGCCACCCACAACGGTTGCAGAGCTGGATATTGCGATCATGGTAGAAAGCACAATGTAGATTTTTTTTTTTTTTTTTTTTTTTTTTTTTTTTTTTTTTTTTTTTTTGGTAAAATAGCGTTCTTTAATAAAAGGTGGTCAACTTTACTGGCCATCCGAGGCCATACAAGATGGGAACAAGAATGGTTTTTCCATTATTATGGTATTCCCATGGTGCCTCGCTCTAAGTAAATCCCATGTAAATATAAAAAGTTTAAACATCGAATTATCGTAGTGTATCAAACACAAATTACAACTATAACGATTATCGCAATAAAATACGTTACCATATGTATACTATATCTCACCTCATTCCCTAATTGTTTCGTGCTGTGTATTTGTTCCGTAACTTGACTGGCCATAGGCACCCTTAACTGGGGGTATGAAGCACTAATATGACCATATTACGAATATTGCAAAAATAAGGATTATATTCATTCTTGTTTAACTCCAATCATCCTACATTTTCGCTGCTTGTAGCGTGTGTAATCATTTCACATTATTGGAATTTCTGATAATTTTGAGGCAAACCAGGCATATTGAATCATGTCTCGGAATATTGGTGACGATAATTGATGGTGAATTATTGAATGAATTTTTATAAATCTTCCCAGGAATTAATTTCACGATTCTCCTGTAACAATGCGTTGCAATTTTGCAAGTGCTTTATGGAATTTTTTACTTGCCTGTAAAAGTAAACATCACAAGGTTGCACCAAAGGAGTGCATTTTGGAAGTATGACTTTTACATGCTATGTTGCCATATTTTCGTCATCTTGAAAAATTGCATCATATATCTCCGGATTCGTTTGACCTCTCCAAGAGTCAATGAGAAGTAAAAATTTATTCTCCCCGACGTAAAATTTTAAACATTTCCAGTGAAAATCCATGTATAAAACTGTTGTTAATTTTCCATACTTCGATGATGTTACGATGACGTTCGTATAACTATTGGCATAGCCATCCATTAATTTGTGAATATGAGGTGCGAAAAGACCGGTCGCTTCTTGTAAGTAAAAGGAAAAAATATAGTGCCGGAGGAGGAACTGAACCCGAGATTTCTGGCGCAGGAGTCAGAGCCGAGCCGAGCCCTTTTTTTTTTTCCTTTTTTTTCTTTTTCTTTTTTTTTTTTTTTTTCCTTTGGCAGAAGGCAGCTCGGCAATGGACTGACATTTTATACTCATAATGCACTCATAATGTATTGTCTCGAGCGTTCCTACATTTCTCCTAAATCCAAATTGATCTTCCCCAGGGTCGGATTCCACGAGTACACACATCAGGACCAATATTATTACAAATTCGTCAAACACGTGATTCCAATAAACATCTTTCATAACATGTAAAAAATGAAATTACAGATTATATTTTATAACAAGAGTCTAAAAGGATCAGACATACCGATTATTTATGACATCAAGAATTAAAATTCTGAAAAGAAAATTATGAATTTGTGCATTAATGTTATAACTGCATCATCAAAACAACCCCGGTAAGATAATAAAGTTATTCTACTGCACGATAGGCCCGCTTGGATGTCGGTGAGTAGCTCATGACTCCACACGAGTTATTTGTGTCCTTGTATATCACGTGTCGAAGAGTGAGAACGTTCCAACTGAGTCCGCCAAGAAAAATAAAAGAACCATATCCAGCAACGTTACCTGCTGGAGGGCACGCCGAACCTGCCCATTATTCTTTTGGCTAAGCGCCGTGAAATCGACATAACACTAAACCGTAATATACAGTGCTTCCTGCTACAATAGAAAGAAATAGTAATCTCCCTAGAGACAGACGTGAGAAATTAATTACTTGCGAAGTGCCAATTGCCGATGGTTATATCACGTCATGACGGTCTGATCTGACACCAAAGAAATCCGACACCAAAGAACTCGTACTATTACATCACTGTTTTCTGAAGATGGATCGTCAGAATTCCGATATTGAGTTTTCATTGATCTCAGATAATTTGCTTCCCAGTTCTGCAGTGTTTGCCACTGCGCAAAAGCCCCACAAACTCAGTAGGCTTTCGATGTTGTCACTGACGCCATCAACTGACATGCATTAGTTTTTGAAAACGGAGCGATGGCAGTCTCATGATCGAGGCCATTTCGAAGACTCCTCTGTCCTTTTAACGACTTTATACTCAAGATAATATCTTGTATAGAATATACTGAACATTAAACTAAACGTTTTCTTACTTTTCAGTACAAGATTTGTAAATAACGTGCGCACACTTCACAAACGGCATTATTTCACACCGACTATCACTTTTCGGTAAAATATTGTTGAGTTGTTCTCAGGAATAACAAAAGTGGCATTCCGTGGATCGGATGGTGGAATGTCAGATCACTTAATAAGGTAGGTAGGTTGAAAACTTTGAAGAGGGAAGTAGGTACATGGATTTTAGATATAGTGTGGATTGATGAAGTTTGATATCACGAATAACGGGACTTCTGGTCAGGAGAGTACATGGTCATAAATTAAAAATCAATTTGGGGTAGGCTAATACAGGAGTAAGTATAGTAATGGATAAAAAAATATGAAAAGGATACTACGAACATAATCACTTTCATGTTGAAGCTCCTTTGCCACGAGTTTGCATTATAAATATTTTGTTTCTTCTCTGTGAGGATCTGTCCTGAGCAAATCAGTGTTTTTAATTTTTTATACCTATACATACATAACATCTCCAGTGGGCCTTTTTGTTAGAGTTTTTTTTACATGTTGAAGTGTTTATAGTTTTGCTACACTATCAGATCTCGTTTCAACAGACGACTCTGTTGATAGCTGATACAGCTTCGTTAGGGACGTGTAAAAGATTGGTCTACTTACGAGATCTTCTATTTGGAGCCTACTTATGTGATAGTAGTCTGAAGTTGGTAACAGTGAGTTACCGAAAGAGTAATAAAGAATTTATAATACTAACGGCTGAAGGTGTCTGTTAGTCTATTTATAATTATACAGCTGTGTCCCAGTCAACTAATCCAAAGATGGACATACAAAGAAATGGAACTAATTCTGCGATTCGACAATGAGTTGAGATTTACAAGATTTCTAAGGTAGTGGGTAGACGCAGTTCGACGATGCCGTCGATAATAGATCGCTTTTCAATAACAAAAACAATTAGAAATCAACCACAGACTGAACGTCCACACACATTGACATGCAGACGTGAGGTTTGTGGCAGGAGATACAGAAAAACCTTGCACTCAGCACTCCTAATTGGCTGGGACGTTATAACATAGGGAAAGGAAGTATATGCCAACACAATCAGAAATATCAAGAAGTACTGGAATCACGGAAGGGTAGCTCGGAAGAAAAATTGGGTTAGTGAATAGAATCAGAAGAATCGTTTTGAAATTCCCCAGGAAGATAGATCCCAAAGGGAAGACTTTTGAAATAAAGTAATATTGACCGAGGAAAAAATATTTAACGCGTTCGGGTCTGATGGCAGGCGAATCGGGTGGCGCAAGGAACACGCGGCTATGTCGCCGCAGTACATTCTGCCAACTTTGAAACACAGTGGAGGAACCCTGTTGATGTGGGCTGTACGAGTGCTGCTGATGTAGGGAAAATAAACATCTTAGATAGTACGATAGTCCACCAAATGTATATCAACACAAGGAAAATCTTAATGTTAGTGCTGAAAAAGCAGGTCTTCAAGAAATTACATTTTGCAAGAAGACAATAACACGAATTTTACGGATCTAAATACTAGGTTGTGGCTGCTGTACAATACACCTAAGCAACTGAACACACCTCGTTAGAGACCAGACAATATTCCCATTGAAAACGTTAGGAATGTACTGGAAGATAACTTCAAAAGAAAGCAATTTTCTAATATGAAAGACTTAACAGAAGCACTCCAAGAAGAATGGGAAAAAATTCCGTCCTCTCTTTCGTTAAACTTGGTCAACTCGTTGCACAGACGGCTACAAGCAGTAATAACTGCAAACGGAAACCCCAGAAAATATTAATATTTGTAATTTAAATAATATTTTCAGACTGTAAATGACAAAACTGTGAGTGAATAAATACTTTTGAAGTAGCTTTTGTATAAGTTTTCATTTTGTTAATTTTGTTATTGCTATTGACGTATTTATGTCAACTGGGCCATGAACATGAAACGCACCCCTGACAAGCCTTTTGTGTATTTTAACTGTAAGACATTTTCATGCGGTGTACGTGAGTCCTCAGGTCTCGAAACTGAACCACTGGAATTTATCCTATGAATGAAATCGATATGCGATTATTTTAAATTAATATTCTATGTCGTGTTACGAAGCAGAAAATTTGTTATCACTCTTATAATATTGCGTTGGTTGGGCACACAGCTCATTATGAAGTCGTCATAAAAATTAAGTATTGTTTGCAAAAATTTTTCAACGCTGTTACTGTCTTATAAATTAAAAAAAAAAAAAAAAAATTAGATAACCTTACATTTAATAAAATCTGTTACAATCTTTTACATTAAAATTTACTTTAGTTTGAAACTACTATTTTGCGAATCCAAAAATAAATTAGGATGAGGTTAACATGTCACTCAAGAAAAACGACAGGCCACAGAAAAAACACTTCTTCAGCTACTGCTGGAGGCTAAGACACATCACTCAGGCCACAGAAAACTGAGTTGCACCCAAATTACTATAAAACATAATTGCTAAAATGGTTGAATGAATTTAGCCATCTCGGCAAAGTTTTCGGCACAAATAACCCACTGAGACACGTGAAGAATGAACAAAAGATGCTAGCTACAATGTTGTCAAACATACTGCTTGTAGCGAAGCATGTTAGGATTTATTCCCATCTGCTTCCATTATTGAACCTCCCAATACCAGTGTTGCGTAATAATAGATATCAATGTCATTAAGCTATTATCATTTTCCTTTTCATAACTTTTGTTATTCTTTTTTTCTAACATGACTAGCTGAAGTTATTTGCTGTTATTTGGTGTCGCAGACGTTTGCTTAATTAGCAAGTATTAATTAATTCGTGCCAGAGGTATATTGTTAGACCTCAGGTAGTATGATAATTAGTATTTCTTATAAAATTAAGTAAATTCATTATTCATAATATTAAAGTAGGTATTTCTGTGTTTCACAAGTAATGTTAGGAAAGGTTTTCCCTCATTAGTTTTTGTATAATTACCGTTAATTCCGAAAGTACTGTTGCCAACCCTATTGAATTATATTTGAAAATCAAATACTATTAATTTGTAATACAATTTACTCATAATTATTTATTTTTTTACTGTAGCAAGTTACATGTCATTGTTTACATTTCGATTATAATTAATGTAATGAACTCAGTTAACAATACATAGATGTCAGTGTCATTGTCTGGAAGATGAAAATAGGATGCATTCGCGCTATGTAATTGAGTATTGTTTCGTCCGTGATCTAAGGCACAACCCACGCAGTAGGTAATCTAATTTGAACAGCATGTTAAAAGTTCTTCGGTGTTGCGTGTGTAGAAGGTGTACCTACAGTGATTTATCCATACTAGTATTGCCTGTGGTCGAAAACCGACCAATTGTGTTTACAATGGTCACTGGGGGTAAAATTTTACGTATCATGTCGGCGGTCTCGCGTGGTTATGTTGGCAACATCAACAACACGATAGAAATTTTTTGCCCATTTGTTCGAACTACATAGAACGACTGGATTAGTGTATCGTACAGACCATGACGTAAACAAATAATGCTGTTCCTGCTTTATGGTTCACAGGTTCTTGTATGTACCCTAGCCCGATCAGTAAAAATAATTGTTCTCGTAAAGCGAAGATTCCATGAGAAAACATCAGCATTATCAAGCGATTGGCTAAGATGAAGACTCACATAATTCTCACTATTCTGCGTCTGTTGCCAATATTATCATAGGAGGCCGCTGGGATATTTAATAAAATTTAACCGACACTGGGAGGTATGAAACGAAATCTTTTAGGTGTCAAGGAAAATGCCTGACATAATAACAACAAATAAAAACGGAAGTATATACTTCTCATGCCATTTGCGAATTATACAACATTCATTAGCCTAATATTTGAAATGGAACTACAATTTCGGTGTTTGTATATTTATACAACGCCAAGAAATAAATTTATTTCGATACTGCGATATTCAGAATTCCCTAGCTGACAACATGTCGACATCATAGTTCCACCCGAGCACCGCTAGATGCCTCTCCCGGCACATCATCATTTATATCGGCATTCTCGACTTCGTAGTTCCACCCGAGCACCGGTAGATGCCTCTCCCGGCGCATCATCCTTTATATCGGCATTCATATGAAAACATCCATTTCCTTTAACCACTCTTAATCACTGGGAAAATGAAGCATTTGAACGGAAAAGAAAGTGAGTTGGGAGCACTCCATGTTTCGATATTCACTTATTTTAATACGTTATTTTAATACTGCAGATGCGCTGCATTACGGCGTCTTTGGTCGAGGCGAGTAGCCAATCAGTGAGCTGATTGTTGGAGACTGTAGAACTTGATCCAAGCTGTAGATAGGAAAATTTCTACTTCCTTTTACCACTTTTAATGGCTAAATACACACGTAATATTTATATTTGTGAAATCTACGAAAACAATCTTTCGAATTATGTAAATTTCATTGGCCTTCTTGTACGAATAAATTAGTAATCTGTACCACAATTTTCGTGTTAGCATATTTATATAATGATTTGTGCGACACTGTGCACCTCGAACTTTACTACTCCACACACGAACAGTGAAAAAATCATGTTATTGATGTGTGGAATGAAGATGCCTGGTTGTAATATTGGTGACAACTGGGCACTAATAATGAATTAAAATGTCAATGAACTGTAATCCTACGTGTTGCCTGCATTATTTGTAGCAGATTAGTTTTGCCCCATGTAATTTCAGCCAGTCGATACGGAGAGCAACGATCTACGAGAACTTCAAGAAACAACAAACTACGCCCAGGTGTGTCACATGCTGTGAACCAGCTGTCGGATGTCTCAGGTAAAAGTAAACAGCACAGCCATTTATCTAACAGGAATCCCTAAATGTACGAAGGTAAATAATACTTTTCAGTACATTGTTTGTGGCTCTCGATTATGTAACTACACTGAATTAGGTGACAACACGTGTTTAAAGATACGTTTGTAGCTGTACATTTATTATAGTCTCTGTGAATCTTATACTGCGCTAACGAAGCTGGTAGATAAAATTCATACAGATAGCTGCCGACAAGTATTTTCAAATAATGCTCTTTGTGAAAAGACGAACGTGGTTCGGCCACGCTACGGCCTTTCCTTCGCGTAATCTAGTTCCCTCACACGTCCTTCAGCTGCCTCGTGTAGGCAATACTGCGATCACAGTTACATTCGAGAGCATTCAAGTGAAAATCTTATTTTTCTTGATGTTACTTCATTTGTACTATTTCTCCAGATATGACAGTGATTCCGATCCACACATTGTCAACATGTGGTGTGGCTCGATTTGAAATTAAATCTTTTTTTCCCTATTTGTATCAGTTATCGCTGCACAATGAGTTCTCGCTATTAAGACCGCACGTGGCGATGTCCAAGGAGAACAGTCGCACCGTGTCATTCAGCAGTGTAAGGGCGCACGCGCAGGAATTAGACGCTTTTTCTTGGGTTGTAGCAGCCAGTCATCATTTTATGTAACAGATGTAGTGTTCGTTATACTAGGAGGAGAACCCGCTCTACGGAACTCAATAACAGAGTTGAAATTTCGCAGGGTGAAAGTAGAGACAAACAAGTTTTGATTGAAGTACCAATAGTAAAAATATGTAAATAAATAAATAAAAATAAAAAACGAAAGAGTGAGAAATTATTTTTGATTTATTTTTTTATCAAAGCTATTAATTACCTTCATATGACTGCAAATGATCGTTATAAGTGATTTCTTTTTCACAATCACGTCATTAGTTTTGCAATACTATTCTTGTTTCTGGAATGACGTCGAAATGAATGTATCATAAATGTAATCTGATAAATTATTGTTATTAAAACAACATTTAAGATGAGAGATATACATGGAAATGTCTCAAAATGGAAGAAAGTTCAAGAAATATAAACCCAACTGCAAGGAAGTCTTCAGCATATTCTGTATGACTCTCAACTTTGCAGCTGTATCCAACCACTTCACAATCGACAATACAAGGAAATATTGATCAAAGAAATAAAATATGACACTGTACACTAATTTTTACAGACAATAATAAAAAATAATCTGCCGTTCTTGTCCTTCCGGAAGGACGTAAGCGCTATCTGTGTAAAGCTTAGACGTGAGGTGTTCGTACGTTTTCTGTGTGCTCTCTTGACATGTCAGCGAAGCGCGCCAGTGACCTCTTTGGTTCAGTGCGAGGTGAAGTGATATTTACAAACTTTATGTAGTTTCTACATGATGTTAGGCTGTTAAGATAATTTAAAAGTTTTGCTTTTTATTCTCTGGCGTTACTTTGGCAAGTTCTGATCAAATAATAGCTAATTATGCTCTCGAGTATATTCCACTTACATGTGGAGGAATTCGCCTACAGACTTTTGTGATCAAACGAGACAGGGGGGCATGTGTTTACAATGTCTGCAGCGCAATAAACTAGACGACTCACTACAAACTTTCGGGTTAGGGGTTCAAATACAATTAGATGACGAAATTACACTTAATTTATGTTTTTATATTTCCTTCATCGATAAACACAATGACATTTTCTACGATAACAATACATAAAAGTGCGCCTCGGTTGCACAGTGGTAGAGTGCTAGACAACAAATCCAAAGTTCCCGGGTTCGATCCCCGCCAGGTCCTGGGATTTTTATCTGACACTTTCCCCTTCTTTCACCTCTGGCAGTATTGCTCATGTGAAAAATACCGAGTAGCACCGTGGTTCGGAACCCACGTTGAACTGTAGGCCCCCCTATAACTGGCTGGGTAAGTCAGTTCGAAGGTCGGAGGAAGGCAACGGCATACCACCTCCAAACAGGACCATGCCTAGTAAAGCGCTGTGGCGTTCAAATCAATCTTCGGATTGATGACTGCTTTACCTAACAATATTTATTGTTAACTACATTTAATCTTATACAAATAGCAGTAATAGAACATATTAAACATAATTTCCAACATCTAAATGTTTCTTTGACTTTTCCGTTAACACGAGACTCAGTGCACTTATCAGGTGTTATGTACACCGCTTAAAACAGGGGATCATGTGAGATATCGCACAGAGTATACATATGACAACGTTTTTTTATTCAGATATGGGTTACAATTGTAATCTATGTTTGATGCAGTACGATAATTTGCTGTCTCAACTCTTTCCTTGAGGTTTACACGGCTTTTACTTAGATCGAGGCACCATGGGACTACCATAACGGTAAAAAAAGTCATTCTCGTTGCCCTCTATTAAGGTGTGTGATCACCTGTAACGGTCAATACAGTTGCACACGTCCGTGGCATGGCCAGTATAGGGTTACCAATCAGCTCTTGAGGGATATTTGGCCATTCTTCCATGGGAGCAATATCCAGCTCGGCAACTGGTATGGGAGGTGCTTGTCTGACACCATTGCGTCTGCAAAGTGCATCCCAGACTTGATAAATCAGGTTTAAGACCGGTGAACAAGCTGGCCATTCAATTCCCTCAGCTTCAAGCATGTTGTCCATTGGTGGGCACGAGCGTTATCGTTCACCAGAAGGAACACATCTCCTATGCCACCAGCGTAGTGCATCAAAAAAGGTCAACGGATCTCGTCTGGAAGGATCTCGTTTCTATACCTCTGAGCAGTCAGAGCGCCATTTTGAACGATTAGAGTTACTTACGTCCGCCTTGAGTTATCTGGGAAGAGAACCAGGTTCCTATTCTGGTGTTTCGCCGGCCAGTTTCTGCGGGATAAACGGTGTTGTGGTTTAAATAGGACGCACAACATAGGCCTCCGTGAGTAGAAGCCACATTCCCGAAAGCGATTTCGGGCTGTGTTGATATTGCGCATCCTGTTGCTGCTTGGAGGATGCTTTGCAGCTGAGTGGCATTCAGCCTTCTGCCTAGGGGTTGTTAGCCGAAAATAACCGTCATCTCTTGCTGATGTAACCCATGGACGATCTTGGCCTTGACTTGTTTCAGCGGTTTCTGTTGTATGAACTGGCTCAGGTCCTGGAAATTGCACTCTGGGACACTGCAATAGCTGCAGAAACTTCCCTCTGGGTCTGTCCCGCTTCCACCCTTCCTAAGGCTCTTCATGCCATTGCTTCGGGTTACTCATGCTGTTGCTGCACTGCACTACCTGAACCCAAATACTTGTGTAATTGGTTTGATAAAGACAAGTCAACACCAAACGCCTCTGCAGCAACTTTCTATTACCTGGGTTACCATTATGTTGTTGTCTCCACAACCGATACCGACAATGCTTCAGAACTTATATACATATCAACTGCCACTCTATTTATTCATGTTATAAAAATATATGTAAATAGATGTGTATATTCCACTTCTTCTACCTCTACTATAGGACCGATTTCAACCAAACTTCTTGTCGCTTCTTTCGAAAAGCTGGTGATACTCCAAAAACTAACAGTAATACTGCGCACTGACGGTGTGCCGTGGAGGAACGTAATGCGTTAATAAAACAGCATCACAGACGTATACGAGAATCATCATAACTTTCACCATATTCGGACTATATGCACTTTCGACTTTCGCGGCGACCATTCATTGGATTCGCGTTTCAGTTTTGCCTCGTATAATGAGGCCCATGTCTCATCCAGTGTTACGGCGTAAGAAAGCCCTCCCCTTCGCCCTCAAAGCGCTCCAACTGCGTCTGAGCAGCCTCGTAACGTATCTATTTCTGCATTTCCGTTAATTCATGTGGAACCCATTGTGATGCAACTTTTCGCATGCCCAGTCGTCCCTTCAGGTTGCGAAGCACAGTCGTGTGCTCTTCTCTGGTTTCGTAGGCGAGCACACAAATCGTCTGGCGTCGATCACTTTCCACTTACGCGGGAACAGTATGCACTTTTTCTTGAGAAACTTTAGGACAACTTGCCCGATGCATGTCTGCCACAGTTTGCCGACCATCGTCAAAGGCTTTTACCTAACGTGCTACTGTTGTGTGCGGCAATGCCGATTACTCACACGCCTCTTGAAGACCATGACCTCTGGGACAGTGAATGTTGATCGAACTCCATTGCTCCTGTTTCGGAAACACCATTACGCCACACAGCTCGCTCACAACTGACTGTGTTTCCCTCGGTTGTGCGAACACCGGTAATGCAGGACGGGCAAGTCCAATTTGCTCGGAGGTAAGGTAGGTATGTCAACAAAGTGTGCTATCAGCGACAATAGTAGATTCAATTGCATAGTGTCTTCATAGCAGTGTAGCCACTACATATAAATTCCAACCCTCGTATCACAGGACGACATACAGCTCAGGAAATAAGTATAAAACCACGAAAATCGTGAAAATATGCTCTGTCACGCATTAGTTTGTAGTTTATTACCTTATTACCATCTCCATTCATTACCACCATAAACCGCATCCGAACAGGACAAGGGAACTGCGGATATGTACAGCGCAAATAGAGCTGGGTAACATCTCCTGGGTGTGACTGTGGAGCTGCCCTGCAAACAATAAACCATATTGTAGGTGGATGCCCGAAACGAGCCTTCGGGGGATCAATAAATGACATCCACCATGCATTACCTGAAGGACTCAACTGTATCACCTGTTTGGACTTAGAATTCTAAGAACTTGTGTAATGTGTACATGATTTAATATAACACTGTACATCTGATCCTGTACATATATTGTCCTTGTCGTACATATGTATACAGTTAGAATTATGTACTTGAACCAAGCTCTCTATCATCATTCGATAATTAAAAATCTCCATTCGCAACTCATATCGCGGACAATTTCCTAATATTCCAATCTAGGCACATGGAACATTATATTACTGTAGAACACATAGTTCAGGTGCTGTAAGAACTACGTCCCATGAAAATTAAACAGTTTAATGGGCGATGGTCGAGAAGGGTGGAGCGAAATTGATAAATAGTTTCTTCTCTACAGGGCCCGCAGCATATAGAATGTCAAAATATGACATTTTGGTAATATAGAAATGCAAGTTTGCTGCTAACAATATTTATTCAGCTTGTGCAAATTGACTCCAGTACAAGCTTGTTTCGGCTTATGCCATTTTCAAGTGGACCTGGTGATGTTTAATAAAATAATTACCTACGTTTACAATATACAATTTTGTATAAAAAATTTCATTACATATTCACTTACGTTTAAGTTGGACTGACGTCCATAAAGCATATTAGAGTTATTGTCTTTTTGTGACAAGATCTGGATGTCCGGAGATGGATTTGATCCACCGTTATCCCGAATGCGAGTCCAGAGTTTTCCACTGCGCCACTTTGCTCGGTGATTAAGTAACGAAACAATAAAGGTGGTAGTTGCGTTTTGTTACTTCGGCAGTAAAATAATATATATGATTGTCGCAGTACAGAGGCTGATTTTGTCCATTTTATGTATGGATGTTGTGGCCTCAGCCGTATATATAGTAATAAAAAATGAATAACACCACCATAATGAAACTTTCACTCTGCAGCGGAGTGTGCGCTGATATGAAACTTCCTGGCAGATTAAAATTGTGTGCCGAAACCGGGACTCGAACCCGGGATCTTTGCATTTCGCGGGCAAGCGCTCTACCAAATGAGCTATCCCGACACGATTCACGATCCCACCTCACAACTTTACTTCTGTCACTACCTCGCCTCCTAGTTTGGAAAGTAATACACGAGGTACTGGCGTAAGTACAGTTTTGCGAACGTGAGTCGTGTCGGGATAGCTCAGTCGGTAGAGCGCTTGACCGCGAAAGGCAAAGTCCCGGTTCCGGCACACAATTTTAATCGGCCAGGAAGTTTCAATAACACCACCGTCAGATGTATTTTCAGGTTGTCATTTACTGGCTACCAGTTTCGATAGATCACGCCATCATCAAGCTGTTAAAATAGAGCAAACTGCATTTTGCTGCATTAAAAAACAACAAAATCAACTGTAAGAACCTAACAGTAAGTAGGATCAACAGGGACTGCCTGTTAGGTACCATGATTGTTCGACACCAGTTGATTTTGTTGTTTTTTAATGCAGCAAAATGCAGTTTGCCCTATATTAAGGGCCTGATGATAATTACGTGGTGTATCGAAACTGGTTGCCAGTAAATGATAATACAAAACAAAGCTGACGGTGGTGTTATTGTTTACATTACTAAAATACATAATATCAATGGGAAGAAAAGCATTTTTGAAGAAGGAAAATTTGCTAAATCGAATATTAACTCCAGCCTAAGGAAGTCTTGTCTGAAGCCATGTGTGCGGAGTGACGACAAATAGTTCGGACAGGAAGAGAATAGAGGCTTTTAAAACGTGGAGCTACAGAAGAATGCTATGAATGAGATGGGTAGATCGCGTAACTAATGTGAATGTACCGAACAGCATCGGGTTAAAAAGCAATTTTTGTCATATCTTGATATAAAGAAGCGATCGATTCGTAGGACACATTCTTAGACACCAAATAATGACACGAAATTTAGCATTAGATTAAAGTGTCTGGGGTAAGACCAAGAGACGAATACAGTAAGAACATTCAAATAGATGTGGGTTGCCGTTCTCATGAAGAGTTGAAGAGCTTTCTGAAGTTGAGTACGGTGGCAAACTGCATCAAACCAGCCTCCGGACTGAATACAACAAAAACAATAACACAAAATGTAGTATTTATGCTGCTACTAAACAGTGCCTAAATAAAGTAATAGAAAGAAATTATGTTATAAAGATTATTTTCTATTGCATCCATACATATACTAGTATTTATGAAGTACGTTGCAGCCATCGGGTGACGTGATCGTTAAAACTTTTAAATCGATTCTGTTGTGGGCTTTGACACATATTTCCTTAAACTTTCATCTCTCAGCTAATCTTGAGTGCAGAGACAAGAAACGCCCCGTGTAAATTGTAAGATGTACAGAAACAGATGTTTGTCAAGGTTGAGAAGGTGACCCAAAGATGCGATCAATATATTAAGGTTTTTGGACCATATATGCTAGTGTGGGAGATGTAAATGTGTTGTGAGATGTTGTTTTAACTATTCCGTTTACAGCGCTCTTCTTATGAACTTTCACGGTAAGTGAATTACAGAGACTGTTCCGGAACAAGTCATTGTAATAATAACGCCTTGAATGTATCGTTCAGTTTGGATGGGAATCAATAGCGGGAGAAAATTGACTTTACAACATAAACGAATACATAATGATTCATTAGGTGGTATAAACAATATATTCTGTGTTTCTTTTATATGGATCTGAATAAACAAATTACATTTAATCAACGTTCTCAGCGAATATTCTTAGGAACTGAGTGAGACAACGTTTCCACATCCTTTTATGAACATTCTGATGTCGAATAAAAGGAGATTCTAAACGGTCGCCTTAAAACTGTAGATGTAAGATAGACTGTTGAACGGATCGCCACCGTGTTTTATTCATTCTAAATTTTCTACATCTACATACATACTCCGCAATCCACTGTAAGATACGTGGCGGAGGATACACTGTACCACTAGTAGGCATTTTCTTTCCTATTCCATTCCCAAATAGAGCGAGGAAAAAAAGAATGCCTATATGCCTCCGCACGAGCACTAATTTCTCTTATCTTGTTTTGTGATCATAGCGCGAAATGTAAGTAGACGGAGGAAGATCGTTCTCCACTCAGCTTCAAATTCCGGCCCTCTAAATTTCCTCAACGGGATATCTCGAAAAGAAGAACGTCGCCTTTCCTCCAGCGTACCCCATTAGAGTTCCCGAAGCATTTCTGTGACACTCGCGCATTGGTCGAACCTACCAGTAACCTAGCTGGTCGCCTCTGAACTGCTTCTATGTCTTCCTTTAAACTGATCTGCTGCGGGCCCCAAACACTTGAGTAATACTCTGTCTCCTTTACAGATCAAGTACATCTTCCCAAAATTCTCCCAATAAACCGAAATCGGCTGTCCGCATAACTTACATCTGTTCTTACATGTTCGTTCCATTTCATATCGCTCTGCAATATTACGCCTAGAAATTTGAACGACGCGACTGCATCAAGAAGCTCAGTACTAATGCTGTATTCGAGCATTATGGGATTGTTTTTCCTATTCATGCGCATCACCTTACATTTTTCTACATTGAGAGCTAGATGCCTTTCTTCGTACCAACTAGAAATTTTGTCTAAGTCGTCCTGTATGCTATTACAGTCAATTAAAGACGACACCCTCACATACACCACAGCATCATCGGCAAACAGCCGCAAATTACAAATTACTCTGTCCATCAGATCATTTATATAGATAGAAAATAATAGCGGTCCTATTACAGTCCCCTGGGCCACGCCTGAGGATAAACTGGTCTCTGATGAACACTTGCCGTCGACAAGGAACTCTTCAGTGTATAAGTTATGTAAGTGTGTCAGTGGAATTGTCCTCTAACCAGCACTTGTAATATAAGCAATGGCCTAAAAACGAGCATTAGCGTTTGATAATAGTACCATCAAGCAATTATTCGGAACTGTGTAATTTACTTCAATGAATAGTAAGTATATCTGTTTGAGGCGTAGTAAATGGCACATTTTGAAGATATCTAAGAGCCCCAGGTTATGCCCATAGTCATTAAGAGACATTTTGAGACATCATTGAGGACGCAGTGTGCAACGATAACTCTTAGGGGGGAAAATCAAACAAGCCGCACCACGGGTTCAGAATGTGTGAAGCGGAATCACTGTCATACCTAGAGAAATAGTTCAAATGAACCAGCAGTAAGAAAAATAGGATCTTGAGTGCGTCATACGGAAAGTATCTCTCGGGATTCTTGTGATGCGAGCAACATGAAGTTCTGCAGACCGCACAACATAGAATGCACTCGAATGTAATTCGAATCGCATTACCTAACCGAGGCAGTTGAAGGACGTCTGAAGGAACTCGATTACGTGAAGAATGGCACGTAGGGAGATACACTCTCGGTTCGTGTTTTAACACTGAGCACGATCAATGGCAGATGTCTACCTAAGCTCCTCACTCAATGCAAAGGACCTGCGGCCATGGGAGGTATGATATTTTAATTGTTTACATTTAACTTCATCTGAACAATTGTACAAAGCTACATTGTACTGTTTTGTATCTTCTCAGACAGTGCAACAGGTCAACCTAACTTACATGTACACAGCTTAATGTTATTCCACCTGATGATGGGGGTTTAAACCCTCGAAACGCGTTATGGGTACAACAAATACAAAGTGACTGGTAATAGAAATACCTTGTGTTTCAATCAATTTCAAACAACAGTCACGGTAAAGCCTACATAAGCCATACTGAACCTTTTTCCTCCTCTCGCCAAAATCCCGTAAGTTTTATTTCAAGTGGGATACAGCCTTATCACTGGAATAACTACATTCATTTGTTTTATCATCAAAATCAAATCAATATATAATTGTTAATAGAAGACAAAGATGAATTATTTACAGACGAATCGAAAAACTTGTCGAAGCCAAATTTGAGGAAGATCAGTTTGGATTTAGGAGAAATGTAGGAACACGAGAGGCAATACGTTACGACTTACCTTACAAAATAGGCTACGTTTTTAGCATTTGTAGATTTGGAGAAAGCTTTTGACAATGTCGACTGGAATAAACTCATTCAATTTCTGAAGTAACAGGTGTAAAATAGAGTCGACGGACATGAGAGGGACGCAGAAGTTGGGAAGGGATTGAGAGAGGGTTGTAGCCTTTCCCCAATGTTGTTCAGTCTGTACACTTAGCAAGCAGTGAAGGAAAGCAAGGAGAAATTTGAAGAGGGAACTAAAGTTCAGGGAGAAGAAATAAAAACTTTGCGGTTTGCCGATGACATAGTAATTCTGCAAGAGACCGCAAAACATATGGAAGAGCAACTGAATGGAATGGACAGTGTCTTGAAAGGAGGGTATAAAATGAACATTAACAAGAGTCAAACAAGCATAATGGAATGTAGCGACAGAAATTCAGGAATTAGATTAGGTAATGAGACAATAAAAGTAGTAGATGAGTTTTGTTATTTGGGTAGCAAGATAACTTCTGATGACCGGAGTAAAGAAGATATAAAATGCAGACTGGCTATGGGAAGAAAATCGTTTCTGGAAAAGCGAATTTGTTGACATCCAGTATTCATTTCAATGTTAGGAAGTCCTTTCTGAAAGCTTTTTTCTGGAGTGTAATATTGTATGGGAGTGAAACGTGGACGATACAGACAAAAAGAAGATAGAAGCTTTTGGAATGTGGTACTACAGACGAATGATGAAAATCAGATGGGTAGAACATATAACTAATGGGAGTTGCTTAACCGAATTGGGGGGAATAGGAGTTTCTGGCATATTCTGACTAAGAGAATGGATAGATTGGTGGGACAAATTCTGAGACATCAAGGAATCGTCAAGTTAGCATTAGAGGGAAGTGTGTGAAGTAAAAATCGTAGAGGGAGACCGAGGGACGAATACAGTAAGCAGATTCAAAAGGATGCAGGTTACCTAACTTATTCTCAGATGAAGAGACAGGGACAGGGTAGCATGGAGAGCTGCATCAAACCAGTCTGCGGACTGAAGACCACAACAAAAACAATAGAAGAGTACGTTTCGTTTTGAAATATAGTTGAAATTATTGTTAATATTTTCTTAGTTTTTTTAAACAAATCATAATTTATTTCAAAGAAATATCTGTAATAACTTAAAAAGTGTGAGTGGGTATCTTAAACACTACAGTAACCTTTTGACAGCAATTTGCAAACAGCTGCGTTTTTGTTAAATATCTTTCTTCGTAACGTACGTTAATCAAGAGGCTATGATATTTAGTGATTTCTTTTTTCAAGGCAGCTACAGCACTTATTTGGGCATGATTGTTTGTTGCAGGTCGTGGTTGACGTTTCACTTGTGGCTGAACACTTCCTGTCTCTTTAAATGACATAACTATCCGACGAAAGGTCCGGACACTTGGATGATATCTTCCAGGATAAAGATCAACATACATAGCACAGGCCCGTTGGGCTTTTTGATCACAATAGACATACATAAATACCATGTAGACCTTTATTGCAATTGGTAAACAGTCCATTTTAACATAAGTAATGTACCACGAAGCAAATACCGTCCGCAATGGAAAAATGTTACGGGATACCACGTACTTATACGTTTGTGATTGTTACATCGCCATCTGTCACAATGCGTAGAAAGTGTGCCAAATAAAACATTATTTATTTACGTAATAGACGAATATGAAATAAAAATGGGGATACCTATTTAAAAAAAAATGCCGTTGATATCCGAATGATCTATAGCAGAGCCATCTAGCGGGCCAACCATAGCGTCATCTGTTTTCCCCTTTCAAGCTAGAAAAGTTTTGTTCTTTGTAGGATTTTCGTTTAGTGACAATTTCTTAAGACATTTGGAGCGGTCACTATCAATGGAGCACCCTCTAGTAGCGATTAATTTATTTTTACCTTGCCTCTCGTCTTTTATGAAGTATTTAATTTCGTAGTGACAGTGCACTGAAGGTACTTTCATATTTACGGTTGTGTTGCATATTAAGCACGGTGCTTTCCGAACATATTTTAGAAACAAATACGAATATTCCAAGTAAGCATAAATTTTTTTAATGGGTTTCCTTCCTCCCCTT
This sequence comes from Locusta migratoria, assembly GCA_026315105.1. Classification (NCBI taxonomy): domain Eukaryota; kingdom Metazoa; phylum Arthropoda; class Insecta; order Orthoptera; family Acrididae; genus Locusta; species Locusta migratoria. Next base: position 197,574,678 of record CM048751.1, read on the forward strand.
CAACCCATCCTTACGCTCGCCAACATTTGCCCTCTCGGCCTGGCTTCATCGCCTTTAAACGAAAGATCTTCTGAAGCTACGGAGGCGGACACCTAAACGATGGGACACCGAAGCATGTAATAAAGCTACCTGCGCCCAAGACATTTAATAATTGACCATTATGAACTGTTACTTGCTTCAATCATGGGAGATGTTTTGAATCAATGAACTAAAATTTTTTTGGAAAACATGCAATTTATGTTGGATGAGCTACAACGGCTTTGAGGCATTTGAAATTGATGAATTGATAGATACATCTATAATGGGACCCGGGAGTTGGAAACCAAGTTTAACCCTTAATTATGCTGATGTTTTCAGGTTTTATTAACGTGGTGGTGGGGTCTTATAAAACCTAAATAAAAAATTGATAAAAATACAACACGTTTTATTTATAAATTGTAATATTATGAAACAATACATTACAATTGTGATGATGACGCAACTTTATTAACAAATTTCACATATTCAATGCTCAAATAACATATCAGTAGGAATTCTGACATTTTGACATAAATATTCAGTTTGTACCCTCTGACAGTGGACAGAATCAATAAATGCAATTCAAAACAATAATACTAAGGTAAACAAATGTAGTAACTGGGGACACATTTGCAATTGTCACATACGAAATGGTATGTTCACCATAAATGAACACACCACACTTTTCCCATCGAGTTTTAGTTTCACGTCCCGACTTCGTGTATCCTCATAAATATAACAGTCGGATAGAAGCTTTCAGTTCAATCTACTCCACGTCTTTTAGGTACGATGGGCGTGGTTCTTTGAGGTTCTCCCTACTTGATCTTATTTTATAATTTGTATATATCAGAAGAGTATTCAGCATGTCTTCAGAAACAATTTCCAGGCTTGTAAGACATTTTCAGGTTCAATATTTCTTTATGCGCCTTTCAGTCATGGCAGGTGGACAATTATATTTTCAGCACGAGTTCTAGTACGTCGTCTACACCTTTTACACCATTTCCAATTCTGGGTTTTGCCATTGTAATAGTTTCTTGCTGTGAGATTTTCATATTCGTTGTCTTCAATTAATTAATCTGAGGATGCTTTAGAGCCGCAGTGGAGTAGCCGAGCGGTCTAAAGCGTCTCGCTGCGGAGCGCGCGGTTGCTCGCCGTGGAGGCATGGGTGTGTGTGTTTGTCCGTAGGTTATTTTACGTAGGTTTAAGTAGTTTGTAAGCTACGGACTGATGACCACGCAGTTTGGTCCGATAGATTTACAAACATTTGAACATTTGATGCTTTAGACTGATTTTCTTCTGTCTCACTTTCATCGCCTGAAACGAAAAAGAGTGGATGATTTACGATAATCTCCGATTCCTCTTCTTTTAGGAGACTACTTCCTGGATTTTTTAGAAAATGTTAAGTTCTTGAAAATTAGTTCACTCGGTGACGTAAAAAACATCCATGCACCTACATGCTGGTAGGATGCACGCTGTTAAAAACAGTGATATTTCAGCTTTGAGAACCAACAATGCAAACTGCTTTCTGCAACGGTGAAATGACAATGTATACAAAGTTTACGAAAAGCCTCAAAGACGTCTACCGCATAGCCAGAGAAATATTACGAAACAAAAGAGCGCTGGGGTTTCATAGACCCCACCAGCACAATTAAGGCTAATCTTATATCACCAACCAACTTTAACAAGGATGTACGTAGACAACACATATGGGTGATATTGATATATGTTTTCGCTGGTAGGAGAGAATATAATCTATTTTCTTGAAAAATCGATCAAGACACTTTGTAAGAGATCAATATTTTTTGCTTATATATTCTGTTTACACCGTTTGAGATTTTCTAATTTCTTTGAAAACCCTTGGGAATGCTCACCAACTTGCTTATGAAGAGGCGTTGGGCTTTTAAACAATTGACCCTCAGGAAGTCGATTTTAGGGACGGTTATCCAGAGTCCCATAGATTTACAAACATTGCAGCATTTTTGTATATAATAATCACATTTACGTCAACATAAATCCACACAAACCTCATCGAAGAGCGAGCTGGTCGCATCCGACCTGACCCTACCACATGTTTCGTCTCCAACCACTGTACCGCCAGAGGGTTTGAAAAAAAATCTATCATAGAGCAACCAAGAAGGTTAAGAAACTGTACAATACAAAAAAATTTACAAACGTAGTGATTCAACATAAAGAACACAGTTATTAAGCTTATTAAGCTGCGGCGGATTAGCCGTGCCTACTGGGGCGCCGAGCTGCGGCGCGGGCAGTCGTTCGCCGTCTGGGGTTCGAGTCCGCCCTGGGGCATGCGTGTTTGTGTTGTCCTCAGGTTAGTTTACCTTAGTTTAAGTAGCTACGGACTGAAAACCACACAGTTGAGTCCTATAGATTTACAAACATATGGACAGTTATTAAAAAGTCTATAAATTTCACACTGATATAAGGAAGCTTAGTTTTTAAACAATTTAGAACAATTTAGTATCAAAGAGCAACTAACAAGGCTACGAATTTGAACAATATAATAAACATTTACAAGAAAAGCTCCCCTGGTAATGCAACATGAAGAATAGAGTTATTAAATGTCTTTAAATTTCCCGCTGATGAAAAGGGGTTTATCTTTTAAAAAATTTTAAGAACTGTTTACTACCAAGAGCAACCAACAAGGTTAAGAATTTGAACAATATATTAAAAATTTTCAAGAATTTCCCACTGGTGATTCAATATTAAGAACACGGTTTTGAAATCTCTCAAACTTTCACAAATCTTAATTACAGCTCCTTTAAATCATTTAACATATTTCTCCAAGTTAGTACCCCATTCAATGCCACGGATGACAGGTGAAAAGGGGAAGGGGGACGCAAATGGTGTAACATTAAAGACGAGAAATGTTCAAATATTTGTGAACCTTAAGGGACTTAACTGCAGGGTCATCAGTCCCTAAACTTACAAACTACATTATGAACTAGCTAACACTAAGGACGGCACAAATATCCATGCCCGAGAGGGGATTCGAACACCCGACCGTAGTGGCCGTACAGACCGTGACTACCGCGCCGCAGTACGCTCGGCTACCGCAGCCGGCTGACCGATTTATCTTGTAAACATAGTTTAACGTATTTGTTTTCGTAATCATGTGGACGATTTCACACTTCTCATTATTTAGAGTCAGATGCCAATATTATTAATGAAAAGCAGTACTATCTCTTGGTACCATAATGAAGTAACATTGGTTTCTTATGTGTCAAAAAGAAAACAAAGCATTTATATTACACTCTACAAGGCCTCTTCACTATATCCTGTGTTCATAAAATATGAGGAGTTGACACAACAGTAAACTCGCCAGCAGTTGCTCTTGCATAAGGCATGCAACACGATGGCTTTTTTGTTTGTTCTGTAACTCACCAGACATTGCTGTAATAAATTCGTGTCGTATGTACATTGGGTGACAAAAATATTACCCGGATAGAATAATTTACAGTCCAAGAACAGAGAACTGCGCATGCCCAAGCTCATAAGCGAGAGTGTTGCCAACTCCAACGGTCTGCGAGGCTTCAGTTTGCTGCTTACGTCGTCAAACAGAAGCAATACAACAGTTAAGACACTGTATACGTCGAGATTCATTGCACTTTAACTCACGTATCATTTATTTTGTATTACATTATTTGAGCACGTAGAAACGGTTGAGGTATAAGGATTCCATGGTGGTACATGTACTACTACGAACCGCTTCTCACGTAAGTTTCATTGGGTGAGTGCATTAGCTGACGGGTTATGAACACAACAGGCGCGCGTTAGAATCCCACTGGTGTCAATTAATTTTTTATTTTTTAGACCTCTTGCAGCTAATGTTTTAAATATTGATTCGCCAAAAACTGTGCAGTTAGAAGATTTAATTAAGATTACTGTAATAACAAAAATAACTAAAGCAAGAAACATTCGCCTTGCTATAAAAGAAATAAATAAAAAAAGAAGTCTTTGGTGGCGTCCGATCCGATGCACACCAATTAACCAGGAAGGCCGACCCTGTATCAATGAGTGACCTGTCCTTTCTCGTTTCCGTAACGGTCGAATATCGGACCGGAATTTAAGAAAGAAATATTAAACTGGAAACAACATAATGGAAGGCACAGCTCACTCGTGTTAACCGCACGTAAGGACTTAGAAAATTATGTCTACCTGCTGATATATTTATCTTGGCTAGATTCACCTTGTGACAGTCCAAGTAATTACAAATATCTGCACCTATTTTCAATATTTTTACTATGGCTCTCATTCGTTGTTTAAAGATTAGGCTTTTACAAAATGGAACATGTTTAAGAGTTTGGAATCTAGAAACATCTATAATTACGAAATTCATAGCTAATTAGTGTTAAAAAACATTACCTGTAGAGGTCAAAAAAAAAAAAAAAAAAAAAAAAAAAAAAAAAAAAAAAAAAAAAAAAGAAAACGTTGACTCCAGTGGTACTTAAACTCATGCCCCGTACTGACAGTTTAGTCAGCCTATTTAGTCAGCCAACGAAACGTATGGAAGAAGCTGTTCGTTGTGGTAAATCTACCAACATGGAGTTCTTATACCTCAACCGCTCCTGCGTGCTCGAATAGCGTTTTCCAAAATAAATGATGCGCGAATTAAGCTGCTATGAATCTCGACGTATACTGTAAGCTAACTATTACATCGCTTGTATTTGACGATCTAAACATCCACCTGAAGCTCTGAAGATCGCTAGAGTTGGCAATGCTCGCACTTCGGTACTTTATCATGCGCAATGCTCCGTTCTTAGACTTCAAATTATTCGTGCCGCGTAATCTGTCTGTCCTCCATTATATATATTGTGAGGTGGCGGTAATATATAGTCAAATTTTTATTCCATTATTTTTTGTCTTGGGGCAGGTGGTGAAGTTGAGTATCGTTCTGATACAATATCTTTATTTAGATTTGACACCACTTTCTATTGGGGCATTTCGTCTAAGGAAAAGTCCTTCAGTTATAGCAGTTTCTTAATGAACTTTTCTACGATTCTTGCCGATAACTGCTGTCCAGCGGACAGGCTAGCGACGGCAAGGGGACGACTGGCGTGCTTTCTCTCACGTAGCCTCGAAATTTGGAATATTGGGGTCCATAAATTAGCGTGGATGGGCGTAGAACTTTTCCGTTGCAAGAGTGCCGATTCAGCTGTGGAAGGAAGGGCGCCCCTTTCAGTGAGCAGTGGCACAGAGTAACATATACAGAGAAGAAGCCCCCTCTAAACCTCCCTCCTACGCTACCCTCGTAGTTCCGTAAGATGCCAGCAGATGTCAGACGGTTCCCTGGCTTAGTACCGGAAGACATCACTAGAGACGCTTCTGAGGGTGCCTCTCGTACATCAGAGTGTAGCGTGGAGCGAAGGCTGAGGGGAGAGCTTGTGCCGCCTTCCACGAGGACATATCTGTGTCCAACTTGCCGCCATTTGAGGGGAGGTGGTGGTGAGGACAGCCGCGACCTGCCGCCTGCTCTGGCCAGTTTTAAAGGGATGCTTCTGACCTCAGCGCCACCATGGGACATCTTACGGAACTGCTCTGGCCCTACCTCCCCACACCCCTAATCGTGTGACCGGGACATACGAAGGTTTCCTGTTTGTATATTTTTGTCTGTGCCACAGCCACAAGTAACATATACAGAGAAGAAACCACCCCTATACCACTATCCTACGCTGTCCTAGTAGTTCCGTAAGATGCTAGCAGGTGTCAGATGGTTCCCTGGCTTAGTAACGGCAGACGACACTAGAGGCGCTTCTGAGGGTGCCTCTCGCACATCAGAGGGTAGCTGGAGGGGAGGCTGAGGGGAGAGCTCGTGCCGCCTGCCACGAGGCCACGGCTCGGTCCGGTGTGCCAGCGTCTTATGGGGGGTGGTGGTGGGGACAGCCGCTACCTGTCGCCTGCTCTGGCCACTTTTAAAGGGATGCTTTTGACTTCAGCGCCACCATGGGACATCTTACGGAACTGCTGAACACCCTCCCTCCCCACATCTCTGCGCGTGCGACCGGGCCCTTACGGAGGTTTCCCGTCTGTATATTTTTGTCTGTGGCAGTGGATGAAGAGAGCGGTTGACGAGTGCTGACTGCGGCTACCTGCGAGGTTGTTGTTGTTATAGTCTTCAGTCTGGAGACTGGTTTGATCCAGCTCTCGACCCTACTCTATCCTGAGCAAGCCTTTTTATCTCCTCATAAGAACGGCAACCCACATCCATTTGAATCTGCTTCCTATACGCGTCTCTTGGTCTCCCTCTGCGATTTTTACCCCACACACTTCCTGCCGATGCTAAATTTACGATTCCCCGATGTCTAAGAATGTGTCCTACCAAGCGATCCCTTCTTTTAGTCAGGGTATGCCAAAAATTCCTTTTCTCACCAATTCGGTTCAGTACCTCTTCATTAGTTATGCGATCCACCCACCTAATCTTCAGCATTCTTCTGTAGCACCACATTTCAAAAGCCTCTATTCTCTTCCTGTCCGCACTGCTTATCGTCCATGTTTCACTCCCGTACAAGGCAACACTCCACACAAATGCCTTCAGAAAAGACTCCCTTACACTTAAATTAATATTCGATGTTAGCAAATTTCTCTTTTTCAAAAGTGCTTTTCTTCCCATTGGCATTCTGGATTTTATATCCTCTGTACTGCGACCATCGCATGTTATTTTACTACCCAAGTAACAAAACTCATCTACCACCTTCATTGGTTCATTACCTAATCTAATTCCTTCAGCATCGCCTGATTTTCTAAGTCCGCATTCCATTATATTTGTTTTGCTCTTGTTAATTTTCATTTTATACGCTCTCTTCAATACACTGTCCATTCCAATCAACTGCTCTTCCAAGTCCTTTGCTGTCTCTGACAGAATTACAATGTCATCAGTAAAACGCAATGTTTTTATTTCTTCCCCCTGAACTTTAATCCCTATTCCTAATTTTTCCTTGCTTTCCTTCACCGCCTGCTCGATGTACAAATTGAATAACATCGGAGAAAGGCTACAACCCTGTCTTCCTCCCTTCCCAACTGATGCTTCCCTTTCATGCCCTTCGAGTCTAATAACTGCGGTCTGGCTTTTGTACAAGTTATTTACAACTCTCCTTTCCCTATATTTTACGCCTGCTGACTTCAGAATTTGAAAGAGTGTATTCCAGTCAACATTGTCAAATGCTTTCTCCAAATCTACAAAAGCTAAAAATGTAGGTTTGCGAGGTATTGTTTCAAATTACTGGTAGAGATGGACAATGCTCTGCAGACGCACTGCAGGTTGGCCATCAAACTGTCGCCACTACTACACATTCGGACGTCCCTCCTCAGGGCGAAGTTTGCAGAAATCTGAATAGCACCCCCGCCAGAACAGCATGTCTTTTTCACGGTTATGAATGACTAGACGGTTTCTTTGAATTTACCCACATGGGTGGTTGTGCAAACGTTCTTCTGCTTGAATAATGTTAAGGGGTTTGTTGGGCGCCAGCGGGGGCTTGGCGCCTATGCTCATAAAATTAATGTATTTTGAGGCCTAGGAACGAAAGAGAGCGTCCGAAAATTACGAAGAGGTCGTGGACCTTAAAAGTGGGCCACTGTACGAAATAAAAGCTTAATTATGGTAGGAGGTACCCAGATAAGAGTTTACTGCTATAAAAAGCTTAATTTTAGCAGTAAAATTAGCAAGAGGTCCGTGTGAACTGCCGGCTACTCCATGCTGCAAAACCTCATTCCCTGGCCCAAATTGAGAACTGACTTGGTTCAAATTAGTCTAATAACAGGAGGTTAACGATACAGTGGCCAATATATGTACCATCTCACACGACATTTCACACAGGCATTAATAATCAAGCCACCACAATTAAAGTTATTTCATAAAGGTAGCTTAAGAAAAACATTTATGGTGCAACGGAACTTAAACATAAAAAATTAATGCATCTGAGCTTGTTCTCAGCACTGGTGAAAAACAATATTAAATAAAAGGGGGAAGGTGCTCGAAAACTACAGTTTGTAGGCAAGTCAAAATTATACTGAACTTAACTTGTTTATTCAGGTCGAATGCAAGCAAAATAGAGGTCCAATTTTGTTAATACAATAAAATGCATCCCATTCACAATGTCTAATACTGACGATGCCCAGCATTGAAGTTAATATAAATCACACAGAACCTAACGCTATTGGTAGGAGGATTTACAAACAACACTCATTCGCTCACACACACGCAATCCAACAGCGAAACTCACCAAAATCGAGGCAGAAGCAGGCGTCGCTATCGTAGTCGAAATTCAGCAGACCCAGAGTTACCACACAACACAATATATAATAAAACTGTGAAGATGGGTCTGGTCTGTCGTGCCTGATATGAGATGGTGCGTGAGTATAGCAAAGTTGCATTTCGATTAGACTGCGAGCAAACATGCTAACTGCGACACACGGCTACATTACATGATAGCACTCCACTGAAGGTGAAGTGGTTAAAAATCGGAATCATTCCACAAAATCACGGTGGACTCTGAAGTTGCAATCTGAGAGTAAAATATCTAGGCACTGGTTTTATGAGAAGTGACGTGAATTCAGATGACTAGCTGCAAACCCCTGAAGTTGGAATTCGGAGCCACATGGTTCCGAAAACTGATAAAAATGTATAAATTCAATTTCCGAAAAATGAAGAAAATTAAGTACGGCATACAACCCATAGAACTGCGTAGAATTTCATCAGGAAGCTACTGAAATGCAGCAACATGCGATTGCGAGCGTTCATAGAGATGGAAGAAGTCCAGTTTCAAAAAACTAGAAAAAGTGAAATAATTATAAAGATGGAAAAGTGAGAATAAAAACTATGGCATGCATCTCTTAGAAACACATATAATTTCATAAGCAAACTATTGAATCAGGTTGTACAAGGCTCAGAGAGAATTACTGGCAAAAACTGAGTGCATACTACAAGTTCGGAGAAGAAACGGCAACATTAAAATATGCAGGGAGAGAAGATTGCGAAATGTAAGTGGAAATCAGAAGGATACACACACAGTTACTTGCCTCATGGGCACGGAACAAACAATAGTGGAAGCTGAAAGCTTTTTTCTATGAACCAACCCTGTGGAAGGAAACGATAAGAAAGATTTTACATGCACTGTACAAAAATGAACATTGTGAGAAATTGGGCCCACACAAAGCTAGAAAGAATTTACACAGAGTTCATACACCACCACACAATAATAAAAGGTTTGAATATACTAGGCCATTATCAAACTGCAACTAGTAACACTACACCGCGTTTATCTGTTGGAAATCACTGGATTGAAAAACTAGAATACATTTCCACGCATAATCGGAAAAAAAATATTCCGAAAAATGAATCTAAGGTCAAGAGTCTAAGTTAAACATGCTAGACAACGAATCGCTACCATATCCGCGGACACAAGAGCAGAGCCAACCTTACCTCACCATTATCCGAGCACAAAGTGAAGAGCGAGCGGCTAGGAGCCGCGAAGCTACCGGAAACTGGCAAAACCCAAAAAAATAGTGTTGGTGGGGACGCGAGATTCGCCCTGGCAGGATTCACCAACTCGCTTGTAACCAAAAGCTGTAGAAACCTCTTTCGTAGCATCAGCAGCTGAGCCAGAGAGAACCATGCAAAGCGAGCTATTACTACCCACATTCAGACAGCCATTAGATTCTCCCACATCCACTTAAAAGTTAAACAAGTACACATTCTCACAGGGACAGTGGCGTAGTAGAGAAGTCGTACTTAATTCCACGTACATAAATACAATAATAAATTATTAAAATAACAAAATCCTAGCAATATTAGCTAACATTTCAGAAACTAATATTTTAAAACATGAAATAAAAATGCTCTTTCTCATGCCTCGAAAAAAGTGGGGTTCTAGTTTTAACAAAATGCTAATCTAGCGACATCAAATAAATGACAATTTTATAAAAAATATATGGAAGATGACAGACGGTCGTCTTTCAACCTGTCGACGGTAACGTCTCTGTGGGAACTTTGCTCGTGAGGGAGGAGCTTGTAGGGGCATCTGCAGAATGCATTGTGATTCGCGAAAGCTTAGGATTGCGACAGTTTGTAATTTGTCAGCAGATTCTCGCGATATCATTGGGCAGGTTATTAGCTGTATGTGGTAACTGGAGCCCTCTGGCCGCGTAGGCTGGGTCGCGGGTCCCGACCAGGAACGCTGGCGCGGAGAGAGAGTTTTTTGGGGATTCGCTGGTAGGTCTCCGCAGTGTGCGGGTCGTCTTAGGTCTCGCGGTTTACTTGTGCTCTTGTCTAAACTTTGATTTTTGTCCTGTAGGTTCGCTTCCGGCGGCCACAGTTGACTTACACATTTTGGAAGTCTCACTTTGAGCATTCGCACTTTGTGGTTCGCATATATATTAAGATTTTGTGTCGCAAGTTTGATTAGGTGATTTGCACTTGTGTACACTGTTTCACAAGTACGCTACGATCGACTTGTCTGCTCGCAATATAAAATTGTGCAGCCACTGTCTGTCTAGCAGCGCCGACGCTATAGTGGCTGCCGACCCCTTCCTGTGAATGCCCGCCTTCTGCTCCGCATATTTGGTAATGTGTCGCCTGCATCATTACTAGTGATAATATATTGCTGTTTTTGAAGGATTTCTCTTTAATTTTATAACCGGAACAAATTTCAAATTGGGACACGTCATTTGCCCTTTGAGTTTGTGTATCTGCAGTAGTAGTTCGAATAATTATTCTTCTTGAGTAGGTTCCCTTCTACCTTGACTCAGCCAGTCATTTCTTGATGTAAATATGTATATAGCGAACGTAACTTCATGTTATTAACTGTCAATTTTGTTTAACTATTGCATATATGATCCCATTTTATTTCAAAGTTGGTGTAATGTTCCATTAGCTCTGTCATGTGACAGGATGAATTGCTTATGGTAAATAAATTGCACCTGAAGTATGTATATTCTTTCAATTGAAAACTTCCTATTATTCATACTTCTGGAGGGGCAAACAGATATTAATTAACGTGGGAGTGTACGTAGTAAATTAAGTTTAAATTCATGGTACCTCTCATTGGGATATGAATATATAAAATAAATGTGTTTGACCATATCATACGCCACCGAGAAAATTAATTTTCCACGTTTTTGTAAACATGGTGGCGGGCCAAATTTAACTATCAAAAATTATTATGATACCCCATTAATATATACAAATTAAAGAATTAATTAAAAATAGTTTATCAAGTGGGAATTTGCATACTGAGTACTGTCACAGTTGACAAAACTCGCACACATAGTAAAGAACTTTCCACACTCAGAGGCAATAGTTTACAGTATCAGTCTAAATACATTGTACACAAGATGTGTACTTCTAAGCGAACATGCCTACGAGGTAACGAGAGTAATGCAAGAGAAAAAATGACGAAAAGATTCATTACCAAAACCCTAGTTTGGAGAAAAAAGTAGGAAATAAATCGGGAGCAAAAAACAGACGACAGGGTGGCGCAAAGACCATGGACCGAAGACACACCGAAAGACACAGTGTAAGTGATGTCAATCATTTCCCCGAAGAACATGAATTTATTTTAGGTACTTCAGTAATGGCATAAGTTAATGGGACAGGAATAGAAAGTTAGTGCAGTATAATCGTAGAATGAAGGGTTTCACGGCAGGTATTGTCATCATTTAAAACTTCCGGACTGAGATGCCGTGGTCCATACATAAAACTTTCCCCTGGCGTTTCGCCTTCGACTGCGGAACGCATGCTCCTAGGTAAAGCGGCGTGCTGCATCTCAGCCCGAAAGTTTTAAGTTAGTTCAGTACAGTCTTTGAGACTCAAATTTCGCAACTGAATTTCAATTTTATAACAATTAAGCTGTGATGATTATAATTAAAAATAGCGAGCAAGTGTGGTATACGTATGGTCCAAATAAGTGAGCGTGACCGGTTTGGGATGTTCTTACAGATACACCTTCAGATGATTTACATGTTTCCCAGCTGGAGCCTCGTTTTATGTCTGCTATAGTTGCGCTGCCCTATGGTAGACAAAAGTATATTTTGTTTGTTATTTACTGAAGTTTATGTTATTTTCCGTATGTTCGTATCTATCCTTTACAAATATTTACAGTTAAAAACATTTAAATTGTGGCGAAAACTTACGAGTTGTGTTCATTTTTGTGACGAAGTCATATTCCTCTTTTGTGTACAAGACGATTTCGTCACAGTAAATGACACAACACGTAAGTACTGGACGTACAATGAGTTCTAGGAGCAGACCGTTGCCATTTTCGCCGAGTTGGGAAGAATAGTTTGTGAAAGATGCCTCAGTATCTTGTGTGTACTCAGATCTGAATACGACATTGAAAACTGCCAACTGGTAATCTGTGTGGGCATCACCACTTAGATTAGATTCGTATTTTATGCGATAGCATACCATTTATCCCACTGCGAAGAAAAACTGCACCTTGACCTTAATGTCAAAAGGAACGGCACTGTCTCAAGAATAAGTCCTACGGTGCGCAACGGAAGGTACTTCACGTTAGACTTCGACACCAACCTGCAGTTTTATTTCGACCTTAATGAACTTTGCACACTTAATATCATAACGAGGGAAATATAACACCTTGATCTTTGGCCAGAAGACTTTTAGACATTGCTCAGGAATGCAGCTTACATGTCTATGATTGGCTCGTTATATCGTTGTAACTGTTTTCTACGCTAAAGTGAGTACAAAAGTCGCAAATTCACGACCAGTATACTGCGTCTTGCAGTAGTTTGGGACAAATAGGTCTACCGTATATTTCATCGAACGTGAATAAACATAAATGGGTATCTCAAATTAAATAACCTGCCCGTACGTTTGCAGACAAATGTGAAAATTACAGATCAGTTTAATAAGTGATGGATGCAAAATCCTAACACGAATTATTTACAGACGAATGGAAAAACTGGTGGAATCCAACATCGGGGAAGATCAGTTTGGATTTTATAAAATGTAGGAACACACGAGGCAAACCTCACATTACGGCTTATCTTAGAAAATAGGTTAACGAGAGGAAAAGCTTCGTTTTTAGCATTTGTAGATCTGGAAAAAGCTTTTGACAATGTGCACTGGAAAACACTCTTTCAAATTCTTAAGGTATGAGAGGTAAAATTTAAGGAGCGAAGAGCTATATTCAACTTGTACGAAAAACAGACAGCAGACTCGAAGGTCATGAAAGGGTCGCAATGGTAGGGAAGGGAGTAAGACAAGGTTGTAACCTTTTCCCAATGTTGTTCAATTTGTATGTAGAGCAAGCTGTGAAGGAATGCAAGGAGAAGTTTGGTGAGGGGATTTAAGTCCATGCAGAGGGAATAAAAAACCTTGCGGTTTGCTGATGACATATTAATTCTGTCAGAGATAGCAAAGGACCTGGAAGACAATAAAATGGAATGGACAGAGTCTTGAAAGGAAGGTACAAGATTAACAAGAGTATGATGATGATAGTGGAATGTAGTGTCAGAAAATCAGGCGATGCTAAAGGAATTAGGTAATGTAATGAGACAATAAAAGTCGTAGATGAGTTTTGTCATTTGTGTAACAAAGTAACTTCTGATGGCCGAAGTAAAGAAGGTATTAAACGCAGAACGTCTATGGGAAGAAAGGCGTTTCTGAAGAAGCGAAAATTGTGGACATTGGGTATTAATTTAAATGTTACGAAGTCCTTTATAAAAGTATTTGTTTGGAGTGTATCAGTGTGTGGGAGTGAAACGTGAACGATGAGGAGTTGAGACAGAAAGATCATAGAAGCTGTAGAAATTTGGAGCTATACACGGTTGGCTGGTTGGTTGTTTGGCAAAAAGAGACGAAACTGCCACAGACGAATATTAGATGTCTAGATCACGTAACAGACGTACTTGTAAGATACATAAGTTGTAAACTGACTTACAATGTGGCAGCGTTTTATTTCCTTAGATAGACAATGGACGTATAAAGTACGTTTACTGGGTAATTAGAAACATGCGAACATAAGTCAAGTGTGGGTTTTCTTGTAACACATGACGCAGCACATTGCCGCATTTCTGAGACGCTGTCAATCACAGTGCATCCGCCGATACTTGGCCGTGCCATCTGACAGCTCGGGTGACGCACTACAGGATCTCCGGAAATCGCCGGCATTCCTGCAGCCACACTCGACGATTTACGGTGGTTTCGTCCCTGCCGAGTCATCATACGTCACCAGACAAGGGAAATGCCGGGATTTTCCGCCAACGGTGATCCATTTTACGCACCGCAATTCACGCAGTGTGAGATAGAGAACTGGTATATCTGCACAGTACCGAGTGTCTTTGGTGGAAACCTACGACAGACTGGCGATCATTGCACAATTATCTATTGAGGAACCGAGAGGGAAGAACAAGAATGAATGAACAAGACCGAAATACTCATATTAAGAAGGGTGTAAGCAGAGGCGACTGGTGCCCAAAATGGACTGGGGATTCATACTTATTTCCTTAAATTTCCTTTTTCAAAAATCGCGCGGAAGAAACATTTAAATCTTTCAGTTACCGATCTGATTCCTCTTATGACCATGTCTCCCTGTACAGGTGGGTGCTAGCGAAATATGGTCGCATTCGGAGAAGAAAGTTAGTAAAAGAAATTAATCTCGTTGGAACGAATAACATCTTTCTTTCAATAATTTCCACTCGAACTTGTGCATCAGTTCCATGACAGTCTCTTCTCTGTATCGCAGTAATACAATACGAACTGCCCTTCTCTGAAATTTCTCTGTATCCTCCGTCATTCCTACCTGCTGAGGATACCATAATGCGCAGTAATACTCCAAAATACTACGAACAAGTGTAGTATAGGCAGTTACTTCAACAGAACTGTTCCATCTTCTAAATGTTCTGCTGATGTAGCGTAGACTTTGGTACGCTTTCCGTACATCATTTACAATGTGTCCATTCCAATTAAAGTCGTTTGTAATCGAAATTACTAGGTATTTACTTTTATTTACGGCCTGTAGATTTGACATTTATCTAGTAAATCAACTGTGGCGAATCTGTTTTAGTGCTGATATGGTCGGCTTCACACTTTTCTTTATTTAGGCTCTATTGCCAATTGTCGTAGAATAGAATTATTGAAATCGTTTTTTCAGTTGCTTTTGATCATCTGGCGAGTTTACTAAGGCATAAACGAACAGTCTAAGAGAATTGCTCGGATTGTCCCCTAAACCGTTTACAAAGACAAGGAACAGTAATGGCAACGCCAGATATCATTTCTCTTTTACTCGATAGCGTTCTGTCAATTACATATACTCATATGGACAGTTCACATTTAGCATTCAGGTAAATCCTGCTCAACGCAACCGGGGGCCAGCAGTATGGTTATAACGATCTGAGGATGGTTATTTAAATGCTCGAAAACAATGCGATCTTGACTGTTTTTTAAGTGAGTTCAATCATTTTGATCGCTGATTCTGCACAATGGTTTCAAAAAGACTCTTTACTTCCTACTAGTACTAATTTTACAAAATTTAATATCTTCCAAACTCAGTGTTCTCTCAAGAGGTGTTTACTGAGATACAAAATGAAATAAATAACTAAGGAATGAAGATAGTGATCAACGAACAAAATCCTATATCAAAGTTTCAGAAGTGTGGAATTTCCTAGTAGAAATGCAGAAGCTCTATTGCTGGGCAATTAAGAATGAACCTGACATAAGAGGCAATCTTAAAACAGGTAGAGAAAAATATTTAGATGCACGCCACTTTTTCCTTCTCACAACATTCTCCCAGAGACCTTTACGACAATTATCTGAAAAGCATTCAATGGCCATTGCAAACATCAGCACAAAACGCAGCCACCGTAAGTAAAATTGTACCCATTTTAGTAGTGTATTACACCACGCTTATCAGATTGAAAAAAAAGAAAAAAATGTAGCAACGCCATAATTAGTTATTTGGTGTACTGTGTAACTAACGACGCCTCACTTTGTCCTTTCCTGAACTATGGTGTTTACAAGGCATACCTAAACAGTATGCACTAAAATGTAATGAGGATACAGCGAAATCAGAAAGGGAACTACATAAATTCGATTTTCCTTGCAGAGAATTCTTATGTAAATTAGAGCATCAATAGACGCTAAGGAATATCGTTATGTTTTAAATTCCCTGTCAAAAGAAGCAAAGAAATCTCATTACGCTGTGAAGTGTAATCAGCAACTCGTTTTTCAATATTAGTTTGTATATGCAGAGATAATATTGCGGCTCTTAATTCAAAATACTTCTGTTACTGAGGGAATACGCACAACTCTATCATGCATTGTTTCATGCAATACAGCAAAACCAACAGCACCTTTAGTGGTTCATTGCTGTTCTAATTTAACGAAGGCAGTGGCATAACCATAAAAAAAAATCTAGTAAAGCGTAGACTTTGGTACGCCTTCCTTACTTCATTTTCAGTGTACCCATTCCAATTAAAGACGTTTTTAATCGAAATTCCTAGGTATTTACTTTTATTTGCGGCCTGTAGATTTGACATTTATCTAGTAAATTTTTAGTTATTTTTTGCAGTATTCTTTTACAGTAATATTATACCTTGTGTGACAAATGAATGAAAAACTTATTTAAATAAATGTCAGTATACTAGAACAAAAATTATAGACCGTAATATTTTTGAGACATTTTGATCAATACCTCCATCTGATCTCCTTCATCTGATATCTGCATTACTACCTTACATGCTAAGTTTACGTATTAATAATTAATAACGTGCATTTATTAATAATGTAATGACTGGTATCAGTTTGATTCCAGATAATCTGGAAGCAAAAATAGGTATGAATATTAGTGTTGGCTAGGTAAATGAGGAAACTGATTGATGCTGGTAGGCAACATTTAATATTAACAATATTTGCATGTGATACTTTTCTTGGTTGGGAATGGGATTGCAGCCAAGTCAGTGAAGGAGACCGGCAAGCGACGAGAGGAGTGGTGACTGTACCTCGAGGGGGCGGCGTGTTGACCAGCAAGTGAGAGATCTCAGGTTACTGACCGGCCGATGCCACTTCTCACCAAAACTCGCGGGCGACGCTGCGATTGGGAGTTGACTTCAACCGCCAAACGGTCGAAACGTTCTAGAACTTTCTAGAAGCCTCTAGAAGTTTCTTTTTCGTGGGTAAGATGTTTGGAAGGAAGTAAAGGTGGAGGAGAGATACTTGAAGCTACAGCTGTGATTGGCTCTTGGGAAAACGGTCTGACTTGTGGCTTGCTGAAAAGTAAGTTGCGGATTCGGCTAGCTGCGCTCGTGGTGCGAAGACATAGGTGGGCAGTTTCTGGCAAAGCGTCCAGTGACTTAGCTCACAGTTAGTTGCAAGTGCAGATGGCATTGCATAAAGTATTCATAATTGTTTCTCTGTGAGCAGAGGAGCAAAATTATTACTTAAGTGCATTGTATTTGCATTTCAAAGCACTCATTTACAAGCTTACAGTTGAGCTTGTCCTCTGCTTCTGGCCAGTGAAGCAAGCATTTTGTGAGAACCTCTTGTACGACTTTGATAGTTGAGGGACTTCAACTTAGGAGTTTTATTTTTTTATTATTTTTTTTATTTTATAACGAGATAATTCGTTCAGTGTGTAGCCATCGTCATACAGCTTCAGCTTCACGTCTAACCGACCATTCCACAGCGGCCAGCCGCCATTCGTCTTATCAGAGCAGCATTGCGAATTTGTGATATACACACATTGCATTTGCTATACAACAGTTAAAGATAAATGTACTTTCCACTTGGCTGTATTCTTGAGCTTCTGGTTGTAGTCTCTACCGAACAGGATAGCAATTCTTAATTTCCTTTAAACAATTAATACGTCGTCAGTATCAAACATTTTTAATAATGGTAGAGATTTGGCGATCCTTGTTAGAGATTCATTACTTTTGTATTATAATTCATCCCTGAATTTGTGCACCGTCCCTTTTTATAATTAAATTACTATGTTGAACATTGAATCCTCCAGTTTGTTATTTATTTGTATTAGGAATCCCAGGTATCCCTAGTGATAAGAAATTGTCTAAGAGTGAAATCAAGTGTTTTTGTATCGATAATTGCCTAATTGAAAGGAGTGATTCCTATTTATTTTGGTAATAATATCGTAAGGCTGGCGAAACACGCGCAAATTTGCGACAGGGCCGTTCATTCAGTCTCAACAGCTGCGGTACAATCATTACACAATCATTAACTTAATATTCGCTCACGTCCTCCTTACGCGGGTCCGCTAGAATTACTTAAAACTAAAGTCCATGTGGTGTGTTATGATCTTCTTGGAATCGTAAAATGTGGATTAGGGAAATCTCATACGATATAATCAAATCATTTCTCAAATAGGCATACAGTAATTTTTGTATATAAGACGTTTATATCGTAATAAATCACTTGAACAAAATACTGATAATGTATAATGCTATTGATCCATTATTGGGACACACAAAATAAATTGATTTTCCAGTTGCTCCAGGATATATGAGAAATATTGAATTTTACATGGATGTATGTATAATCATAAACACACCCAAACAACAATTCATTGTTGTACAGCAACCACCAACAGACAAACAGTGTAGCTAAGAGAAAGTACAGAAAACAGGTTAATTAAGCCCTTTCCTAACCCTAACTAATTAAATAAAAATTATTTATTTCGTATTTACAGACATTATACAAGTTAATTCAATCTTAAGGTACCACAATAAAAGCTTAATGTTACATTGTATGGAGAATTAAATAAAATATTTGCATCCCAAAAACATTTGCCAGTAATTAAGAGAGAAAAGTATACTCCAGCAGCACTATAAATTAGTACAGGTTCGTTCACAATAAAAGTGATACTTCCAAAAACAGGCAACATGATTATGCACAAAATATTAGTACAGCAGTGGTTTGGTTGGCTCAAGATTTCAGAGGTTTCAGAGCTGTGACGTCAGGGCGTTTCCGTTTATTCAAATGTTCAAATGGTTGTTAAGCTTATGGGACTTAACTACGGGGTTATCATTCCCTAAACTTACAAACTACTTATCAACTAGCTTATCCTAAGGACGGCACAAATATCCATGCCCGAGGGGGGATTCGAACCCCCGACCGTAGTGGCCGTGCAGACCGTGACTGAAACGCCTCAGTCCCCTCGGCCACCGCGGCCGGCTCCGTTTATTCGTTCCTCCCGTACCGTTCCATACAGCATTGCCGTACTCTTTTAAAGCAGCCGTATTTTCTCAATAATGTTCACTCTAAGCTTCGGAAAAGCAGTCTCCTTTTCCGTCATCCTTGCCTTGCCCTCTTATTTTGTAGCGCCTGCGATATATCAACATATGGATTGAAGTGACAGTGGCAGCATCGTACACCTCTCTGCCCGGAACTAATGCACATGTATCTACGTCCACAGTCTGATATTCGAGTCAGAGATCGTTTTCAAACTTATCCCTGGAGAAACGGCAAAACGTACTTTCCGTCTGCTAACACTCGCGAAAGTCCTCTTTTGTCGTCGTCGTAAGAAACGGCGCTTCGAGTTTCTATGAGCGTTACGAGTCTGCGAGTCTGTACGACTCTCAGGAGCGCAGTGGAACGTCGTAGCTGGCTGCCGCGGCTCACATGCCGAACCTCATTGCCTCCCGTGGTTACGAGTCTGCCGCAACGCCGCGGGCTACGAGCGAGGCTGAAGGCTGAGATGACCGGCTCTGTAAGTGCTGCTACTCCCACTATTAGTAAACGGTTGGCAGTGACGGCGTGTACTGTGTGTTCACCGATTCAGTGAACCCCCGGAAAAAAGCTCGACGTGAAAAAATGTACATAAATAAATAAATAAAATAAAACGTGTTTTTAAACTCTCATTCTTCGTTTCGTTCTTCTATCAGATCATTTCATATGCAGATTCAAAGATATGCATGAGAAACGTTTCACGTCGCGGAGACAGCACGTATACGATGCGTAGCACGACCGATTAATGTAGGCGGCAGTGGCCGCAGCGTTGCAATGCGCATGCGCGGCTGAAGTACATTTACTACATCTTCATCTACCTGGGATACTCTGCAAATCACATTTAAGTGCCTGGCAGAGGGTTCATCGAACCACCATTATACTATTAATCTCCCATTCCATTCACGAATAGCGCGCGGGAAGAAAGAACACCTGAATCTTCCCGTTCGGGCTCTGATTTCTCGTATTTTATTCTGATGACCATTTCTACCTATGTAAGTGGGAGTCAAAAATATATTTTCGCATTCGGAGGAGAATGTTGGCGATTCTAGTTTAGTAAGTAGCCCACGCCGCAGCGATAAGCGCCGTTGTTGTAATGATTCCCAACCGAAATCCTGTATCAGTTACGTAACGCTGTCTCCCCTGTATCGTGACAATACGAAACGAGCTGCCCTTCTCTGGACTCTTTCGATGTCCTCCGTCAAACCCACCTGATAAGGATCCCACACTGTGCTGCAGTAATCAAAAAATTGACGGACAGTTTCTTTTGTAGTTCTGTTGCATGTTTTAAGGGTTCTGCCGATAAAACGCAGTCTCTGGTTCGCCTTTCCCACGATATTATCTACGTGTTCTTTCCAGTTTAAATCTGAAGTAATAGCAATTCCTAGGTATTTTGTGGAGTTTACAGCCTTCAATTGTGATTGATTTATCTTGTAAACAAAGTTTTACGGATTTCTTTTCGTACTCATGTGGACGACTTCACATTATTTAGAGTCAAATGCCAATTTTTACACCATAGTGATATCTTATTCAGATCGTTCTGCAGTTGGTTTTGATCTGCAGATGATTTTACTGCACGGTAAATGACGGCGTCATCTGCAAACAACCTAAGAGAGCTACCTAGATTTTCTTCCAAATCGTTTATGTAAATAAGGAACAGCAGAGGACCAGTAACACTACCCTTTGGAACGCCCGATATCACCTCTGTTTTAGTCGTTGCTTTACCATCGATTACTACAAACTGTGTCTTATCTGACGGGAAATTACCTATGTAGTCGCAAATTTGCGACGATATACCATAACCACGCTATTTGATTAAAAGCCGTTTGTGAGGTACATTGTCAAAAGCCTTCTGGAAATCAAGAAATACGGAATCGATTTGGGAACCCTTGTCGATAGCACTCATCACTTCGTGTGAGTAAAGAGCTAGATGTGTTTCGCATGAACGATATTTTCTAAATCCGTGTCGATCTTGGGTCAATAGATCATTCTGTTCGAGATAATTCATAATATTTGAATACAGAATATGTTCCAAAAATCTGCTGCAAATTGACGTCAATGAAATAGGCCTGTGGTTTATTGGGTTACTCCTACTGCCTGTCTTGAAGATAGGTCTTACCTGTGCAACTTTTCAATCTTTTGGTACAGATCCTTCTATGAGAGAGCGGTTGTATATGGCTGTTAAGTAAGGAGCCATCGTTTCAGCATAATCAGATAGAAATCTAATGGGTATACAGTCCGGACCAGAAGACTTGTTCTTGTTAAGTGATTATAGTTGCTTCACTACTCCGACGATATCTACTTCTACGTTTCTCATTCTGGCCTCTGTAATTCGAAGTCTGAAATATTGATTTCGTCTTCTTTGGTGAATGAGTTTCTAAAAGGTATGTTTAGTAACTCTGCTTTAGTAGCGCTATCATCAGCAAGATCACTGTTACTATTACGAAGTGAGGGTATTGTTTGTGTTTTGCCCCCAGTATATTTAACATATGACCAAAATCTCTTTGGGTTTTCTGCCAAATTTCTAGAAAGAGTTTCGTTGTGATAAGTATTGTAGGTGCTGTGTCAGAGGTTTCTTTATGAATCGGTTGTGCGATGATTGATA
Organism: Locusta migratoria; assembly: GCA_026315105.1. Lineage (NCBI taxonomy): Eukaryota > Metazoa > Arthropoda > Insecta > Orthoptera > Acrididae > Locusta > Locusta migratoria. The sequence goes on from CM048751.1 coordinate 197,596,505, forward strand.
CTCGTCGCTTCCCGGCCCAGACTGACTTCCTGCTGTTGCTCGTCGCCCTGGACCGCCGACGTCCACTCCCATTGGTCGGCGTCTGCGCAGGTCCGGTACGGCGCCTTTAGCGCCGCGCCCGGAAAGACGACGCACCACATCTTTGGTGCGTGGCGTCGATATGTGTATCGTCGCAGCAGGAGGCATCTCGCATTGAAGTCCTCGCTAAAATTCGAGCTTTGTGTAGGGCCGCCAATCCTGAGGATTTTGTGCTCGTTTAAATTTAGCATGCTTTTTCCGTTGCCTTTGAATCAGTGTCCTGATCTGTTTTGTGTACCAAGGGGGATCACCTCCTTCTGCTATTAATTCTCTTTTGAACCCTCTGGAGGCAGCATATGGATGCTCCCGCGGCAGGGAGGGGCGAAGGTAAACGCCGCTTCTAACATTGGTTCTGGAGCTGGTAGAGACACAAGCTCCTGGCTACTCGAGCTCTGGCGGTTACGCACGGATTGTCCCGAAAAAAAAAAAAAAATGTTTGTATAGTCTATGGGACTTAACTACGGGATCATCAGTCCCTAAACTTACAAACTACTTATGAACTACTTTCTAACTAGGACGGCACAAATATCCATGCCCGAGGGGGGATTCGAACCCCCGACCGTAGCGGCCGTGAAGACCGTGACTGGAGCGCCTTAGTCCCCTCGGCCACCGCGGCCGGCGGATTGTCCCGAAGTTGAGACAACGCAGCAACCGCGCACCTCACCTTACACATCGGCAAATCGTCCCTTAACGCTACGTCCGCCTTTCCTATTTGTTTTTGGCACATGGAAGAGCCAACAAAAGGAATACATCATATAGCTATTAATTAAAGACGGATCAACTGAAAAAGCCCTGATATGAAACCATTATAAGTAATAATGAAGTAACAACTCTCCACCTAGCAAGAATAGCCCTATGATTAGCGGCATTGCGTTGCGCCGTCGAAGGTACTGGATTCGAGACCGACTGCAAGCAATTTTTTTAACCCAATCTTCTTTTTGACAGATACGGGAACAACAATGACTTTTGTATTGTTACTTGCCACATATCTATGGACCTTTTAGCAAATGTGTCGCGATTTTCAGGGTAAATTACATTTATGCTCTTCGTTCTAACGAATACTTAACAGCGTTCGTGCACGTGTTACGAATTAATAGGTTCAAATGTTCAAGTGTTTTTGTTAAGCTTATGGGACTTAACTGCGGGGCCATCAGTCCCTAAACTTACAAACTACTTTATACTATAGAAAACCCAAACATCTATGCCCGAGGGAGGATTCGAACCTCCGACAGAGAACGGCCTCGCGCATAGGACCATAGCGCCTCAATGCGCTCGGCCACTCTGCCGCGGCGAAGTATTACGAATGCAATAAATCATATATACACAAATGAGATCATAAAAAATATCTGCGAAATTGCATATCTTGGCTAAGCAATTGCTTCGTGAAAATGGTTACATACATGTAACTGAGGAAAGTATCTCGCCTTTAAAGATCTGCACACTTCTTGAGGTATGTGAAATTTTATACTGCATGCTTTGAGGCAACGTCTGTTTCTCTCCAAGGACTCTTCTCTTGACAGTGTCTTATGCTACCTTGACATCTGTCTGAGAACTGCTCGTGTTGCGATAAAGACTTCCGTAGAAAAAGAACAATAATCAAGGCAGAAGTCTTCAGCATAATGTTTGAGCCATTACACGTCAGGCTGCGGATTAGAACTCGGACGAGGTCAATAAAAAAATACATTAAAGCAGCGCCACCGTTCTACACGCTCAATGAGACATGCCAACGGTCTACGTCAAGAAGGAAAGGGGAGACAGAGAATGATGCAACATGTGTCGCAACTCTCTGCGGCCCCTCACAGTAAGACTGCCTCGTCACTTTGATAGGGAAAATAGACCCTGATTCATATATTCAAATGAATAAATGTTGCTTTGCAACATTATAGGATCTATAACAAGTAGACAATCATCTTATGCTTCCTTGAAAGAAAACTTGTCGATCTACACGCAAAACCAGGTGATTAGATTAGATTAGATTAGATTTACGTTCCATAGATCCGTATTGAGAATGTGAATATCGAACATTTCAAAATATTTTTATTTTTCATCTCTTTTTTACAGTCAGATATTATGACGTGGTATTAATAGTATGAATAAATACATTAAATGTGAGCTACCGTCTGCTTCCTAAAATCTTGTTCCTCGGTCCAAACTGGAAACTGATTAGCAATAAAATGATTTAGAAGTGGGAAGCTAAGGGAAAGTTGCCAACACAAATTAGTAGTTAGCTCCTAACTGATATTCTAGACCCTTGAAGAAGTAGATACACCCAAATGTAGTACGTAAGCCACCGTGAGTAAAATTATTTCACTGGAGGTGGCTGAAAGAACATTCATGGCGCAACGGTCGTAATTTAATGACTGCATTTGAAATATATTATTAGCACTTGTGAAAAAGGTACTTTTAAAAAAGGGGAGAGGTTCTAATTTAATACTAAATATATGCGAGACAACATTCCTTGAATCTAGATTCTTTATTAAACAACAAACAAGTAAATGGGGAGAACCAATTTCATTACACAATTGAAAGTGCATCCCACTGAGACAATTTACACACATTAGCCTCTCCTTTATTGACGATGCCCAGCATTGAATATTACTTTGAAAACTAAACAAATTTGAATATTATTGGGGGGGGGGGATTTACAACCACCAAGCACTCGCTTATTCATACGCAAAGCTATTACAAAACTAATATGCGTCATTATTAGGCCATGAGTAAAGAAACTTAACTGATCTGCGCGGCACATGGCTGGAGCATTACATGAACACACACTACTGAAGGCGGAGTGGTTAAATACCGGTAGCATCTCAGCAAAATCGAAATAGTAACTTGAAATTTAAAAGAAGCATTACACGACCTAGGCACTGGTTCATGAGCAGGAAAGAAAAACACAAGAGATTAACTATTTACCTCCTACGTTGAGTCCGGAGCCACGTGGTCCGGAAAACCAGTAAATATGCAAAAAACCTGAATTCCCGGAAAAACGTAGCTGTGGCATGTAACCCTTAGACACGCAAAGAATTTCACGATAAAGCTAATGAAAGGTAGGTACCGCGGCTGGAGGAGCCTTCAGAGACAAAGATGAAGCACAGTTTCACACAGAAAAATGAAAAATTAGATGAGCAGACGAGATGAAAGAGGAACTACAACATGAAACTACTAGAAATACGTAGAATTTCTAGAGGAAACTAATAAAGAAGGTTGTGCAAGGCTAGTAGAGTTTGCAGGCAAGGAGCAAGAACAACTCCAAGTTCTGTAAGGAAACTGCAACACTAATGTAGTCGGGGAGAGTAGGTCGCGAATACGGAATCAGTAACCTAAACGCATTATTATTTGCCTGAAGGGCATAGAACAGACACATGGGAAGTTGAAGGCTTTGTTCGACGAACACACCACGTGGAACACGTATCACTAACGGATAGAAAGAACGAAATAAATGTTTCACGCGCATTATGCAAATTTAACATACCCTTGAATACTAGCATCGTCCCGGAAAGATAGAAGAAACCTGCACGAAGTTCACAAATCGACGCATAATCAAGAGGTTTGAGCATGCAAGAATTAAAACCCGCGCCAAGGCCGTTACCAAGTTCAAACTGGGTACATGGTGACCGCGTTTATTTATATGAAATCAACGAAACGAAACGAAAAAAAAAAAAAAAAAAAAAAATTACGACTTCCGCGTATGATTGGAGAAAATAAGCACGAAAAATGAAGTTATTATTCTAGAATCTATGTCCAACTACGTTATACCAAGAATCGCTACCATCGCATCGGATATGAGACCCAAATTTACCACTTCGACTACGACTACCAGCCGGACGTTGGGAACTCCAGCGAGTACGGTGGAGGGGAGAGTATAAAGACGCCCTATAGCCAACCCTTTAACCCGACCAGGTAGTGCAGAAACCTATTTGATATAATCAAAAGAACAGTTGGCAATGGCTCCCTACCGACGCCAAGGGCAAAGAGAAAAAAAGGCATGCAGCCGACAGACCAAGCCTAGTGAAATTTGTAATACATGCAGCGACCTCACAAAATTCTCATATTCAGGCATACAGCAATAACACACAGACACTCACAGGGACTGTGACGCCTTGGAAAAACAGTTTGCATTACAACATTCATAAACATAATAAAATGGAAGTAAATATAAACTCAGTATCAATAGAGAGAAAAAATTAATTGTGAAATGAATCCTATTCCTCAGACCTCGAAAAGAGTGGAGTTCTCGTTCATCAAACGGCTCGTCTAGTGATCTTAAATCACAAATTTAAAACAACCTATGGAAGACTGCAGATGGCCGTCTTTCAACGTCATTTGGTTCTATTAAAACATTCGTCAATCGAGGAGAAGGAGGTGGGCACTAGCAAACTTTTCAGGATGCTCTTAAACTGAAATTTACTAGTAGCTAAATGTTTTATGGTTGCTGGCAAAGTATTGAAAATGTGTGTCCCTGAGTTGTAGACCCCATTTTCATTTGAAGTAAGCGCTTTTAAGTCTTGTTTGGATCTAGTATTGTATGTATGAATTAAGCTGTTTGTGGGAAAAATTATATATTGTATTGTATTGTTATTATATTATATATGACAAATTTCATCAAGGACATTAAGGAATAAATACACTGATAGGCAGTAGTTAGTATACCCAGTTCTTTGAAGAGGCTACTAGAGAATGTCTTTCTTTGTATTTTTTACTTGAAGAGTTTCCCTAAAGTATTATACCTTATTATGAAAGTAAGTAAAGTATACTAGCTTTTCTTTTTCTTTTTCTTTTTATCTCGTCTACGTTTTCTAACACTCAAGTTGCAAATACAGATTTGTTAACGCGTTTTTTATGTTCTGCAATGCGCTCCTCCCAACTGGATTTATTATAAAGTTGAAATCCCAGTAATTTAATACTGTCAACCTCATATATCTACCCTTCTTCGTACTTTATGCACACGCTGCATGGAAACCTCTGAACTGCATGTACTGTCTTTTCTAAGTTTAATGTCAATAGTTGGCTTTAAAATACTTATTAATGTGCACGAAAATACTTGCAGAGCATTCTAGAACTATGCTCTATTTTATTATTATTATTATTATTATTATTATTATTATTATTATTGAGATTGTCCTCATTACAGAGGTTTACCTCCAACGTACTAATATGCCCAGAAAAGAATACACCTAGTATATAAGGTTTTACGCTAATTATTCACTATATTTCTCCACGTGTGTCTATCTTGTGTGTCCTCTTCTTCTGCGCCCAGTATATTCATTGTGAGCTGTACAATTTTGATCCTCGCGGTCACAGGTCGTCCTCTTCTTCTTCTCCCCTCAGGTTGCCACTCCAGTACCAGCTTCGGTATTCTGGTATCCTCCATTCTTCCTCCATGCCCGTACCACCGTAATTTCTTTCTATCCATCACCTCATCTATTCTTTCTATTATTTCCATCTTCTTTATTACTTCGGTGTTTCTTCTTTTTTCTTTCCTGGAAATTCTGGGCGATCTTCTCCAGAAATCCATCTCTAAAGCTTGTAGTTTCTTAGTGTGCTTCTGGTTTATGGTCCAGGTTTCCGCTCCGTACAGAACTGCACTCTCAAATATAGATTTATATATGATTTTGTTTGTTCTGTTCATTACGTTTCTGCTCCATAGGACTGAGTTGAGAATTCCAATGATCTTTCTTCCACTGCTAATTCTTTTATTAATCTCTGAGTCGAATTTCCCCTCAGTTTCTAAAATGGACCCAAATAACAGAAAGTGTTAACTTTTTTTTTATTTTCTTTCCCTCTATGCGTAGTTCATGTGGATCATTAGTCAAGTATTCTGTTTTATGATAATTAATCTTCAGACCCCAATTTTTGTATGCTATTGCTAGTTGATTACACATGTAGTTTGCATCTTCCCCGTCTTGTGCTATGACAACTTGATCGTCAGCAAATAATAAATGATGTAAATAAACTCCATCTCTTATTTCTAGTCCCATACTATTACATTTCTATGACCACGTTCTCAGACAAATATCTATATAGATTTTGAATAATGTTGGTGACATGGGACAGCCTTGCAACAGACCTTTGCTTGTTCTAAATTTCTGTGAAAGTGTATTACCAATTTTCACTTGGCAAATATTATCTTTATACATCTGTTCTATTATTTTAATTAAAGAAGTATTTATGTTTGCCATATGTAGTGCTCTCCAGAGTAGTTTCCTTGGTACAGTATCATACGATTTTTCTAGATCTATAAAAATAAGTACAACATTTTTCTATTTTTCTCTATGTTTCTCCAAAATCTGTCGTAATGTGAAAATATGGTCTACACATGATCTACCAGCTGTGAAACCTCATTGTTCTTGTTGGGTTCTAAATTTTTTTTCCAGTTTATATTTAATTATTTTCTCAAAAATCCTCATTAGTGTGTTTGTAACACAAATTCCTCGATAGTTCGAGTAAATTTTGCGATCCCCTTTCTTAAATATGGTACTAATATAACCCAGTTTCATCTCCTTAGGTACAGAATCTCCATGTAACATTTTATTGATTAACTGCAAAATCAGTTTTACAATTTTGTCACCACCATACTTCAGAAACTCCATATTGATATTCCCTGGTCCAGATGATTTACCATTCTTCCCTGTCCTTAATACCTGAAGTACTTCACTTTCTGAAATTTGGATCTCATCATCTTGATATTCATTTTCTTCCACCGTTCCTTCCTCTAGATATTATTTTCTGTCCTCATTCAATAATTTTTTGAAATATTCTTCCCACTCCTTTTGTGTTACCAGATGAAGATTGGATTTGCTTTTTGTATCTGGTCGAAGCGCTTTTAATCTGTAGTTCGATGCTCTATTTACTATCTATCGTAATTCTTGTGTCATCTGCAAACAAAACGAACTCTTCTTCAGGCAGCGTAAGCGATGACAGGTCGTTGATATACACAAGGGAAGGCAATGGCCCTAAGATATATCGTTGTGGGACATCACATGTAATTGTTTCCCAATATGATTATGACTGATGGTTTAATTCACTAGTCCTTTGCACTAACATCCTTAGCGAGTATGACTTGAACTATTTTGCAGCATTGCCTATGACACTACAGAATTCTAATTTACTTAAAACGATGTTATGGTTCGCATAATTGAATGCTTTTGACAAATCACAGAAAATACCGGCTGCTTGTAATTTATTATCTAATGAATTAAGTACATTCTCACTGTAGGTGTAAATAGCCATCTCGATATCAGAACCTTTGAGATCTCCATACTGAGTTGTGGACACTATGTTATTTGTGGTCAGGTGGTTGAGAATGGCTGTCAAAAATGAAATCAATCTGTAGTTCGATGGTATCTCTTTATGCTCTTTCTGGAATAGAGCTTTAATATCCACATAATTTAGCAAATCAGGATATGTTGTGTAACAGCGTGGTTACACAAATAACATCTAATTATACAAAACTCGCAAGAACACGTGTTAATTAACTTTGTTGATATTTCATCGTAACCACTAGACAGCTTTGTTTTGAAAAATTTTATTATGTAAGTTATTTGTTGTGGTGAAGTAGGCGACATATTGATGTACCGGAAGTTACTTGTAAACGCTAGTTTCGGATATCCGTGGGCATTATTTACTGACCCTCACAATCCCATACTATCAGTAACAAAGATAAAGTATATTTTTATTAGACATTATTGTCAAAAAGGTGTGCAACTGACGAATCAATTTATTTCAAACCGCGTATAGTGGTCAAGTCAGTAATAAATGAAATTTTTTAATTCAAACGAGTAGTGTTAGTGCATTACGGCACCATTCTCAAATTTCTCTAACTATACATTTCAGATTGGTGGCGTAGTGGAATGAGACTACTCATGTGGCTTGGCCACTTTATGTGGTATGGAATAAGAAGATGTGAAGTTATAGTGAAAGAGATTTGTTTAAATGTCTGAATTGCTTTTCTTTCTACAGTATCTAGTTAAATCTTCACCAGTGGAACTATTCTTGGCTCACAGATGGCAAGAGACTACTGTTAAGAGGATGGTCGTACATTTGAGCTTCGAAGAGCTCAGTCAGTGGTTCTGTACGAAAGTTGCTACAGTTCGTACAAAGAGGAGATCAACTGTCTTATAGACAGCAAGGCTACGAGAGAAATTCGAGGTTCATGGAACAGTGTCTGATTTGTAGGAAGGGTGATTGGAATCAACTCACACACAATTTTATGGTGAAACTGTTCACATGGTTAAGTACAATAATCTTCATTGTAATTTCTGTTTCAGAACGATGCACTGCACAGAAGTGTGCGACATATTCTGAAGAAACAGCAAATTGTGTTACTTAATTCTACGGGTTTTTGCAACAGCTATCGCTGTAGATAATGTTCTTACTGTCGCGGAAAAGTATGCGAATTTTTTTCTGGGTAAAAGGAAGAAGAAAGGATGGTTTAACGTGTCTTCGACATCGTGGTCATTGGAGACGGAAATCAAGGAGAATTTTGTGAACGATGGGGAAGTAAATCGGCCACGCCCTTTGAAAGAAACAATCTCAGCATTTGCCTGAAGAGATTTACGGAAATCTTGGAAAACCCTTAATTTGGATGACCGGAGATGGATTTGTAGCTCCGTCCCCCGAATTTGGGTCTAGTGTGTTATCACTGGACACCCCGCTAAGTCCTCTGGGGCTAAATGTAAGCCGAGCGGTCTAAAGCGTCTCGCTGCGGAGCGCGCGGTTGCTCGCCGTGGAGGTTCGAGTCCTCCCTGGGGCATGGGTGTGTGTGTTTGTCCTTAGGTTAGTTTACCTAGGTTTAAGTAGTTTGTAAGTTACGGACTGATGACCACGCAGTTTGGTCAGATAGATTTACAGACATCTGCTAAGTGTAATGGAGCACGAGAAAAATGAAGTGCTACCTTTCAATGGATTTATGTAACTAAATTTTTCCGGTCTATGATTTTCTGTTGAAACTCATCACTTTTCCGTAGAGAATTTCTTTTGTACATACGATGGAAAAACCTTTCTGAGAAAATACTTTAAAAATTATCTGTATCCAGATGTTTTTTGTTTAATTTGAACAATCTATAGAATTGTTGAATTGGATAAACATTTGATGTTACATTCTTCTTTGATGTGGGTTTACTGTCTTATTTCATAGTTAGCGGATGCGGAAACCCACCATTAATAACGAAATTTTAATTTCTACCCTTGATTGTAATTGAACTTTCGCGGTTGTATTATCTATTTGTATAGGTGGGTAAATTTTATAAACTTCTAAATACGGATAAGGAGCAGTAAGCAAATAAATTATTACTAAAGGTCGCCCGACTTGGAGTTACGTCGAGCGTTCGTTTCCGTTTCTGTACCCTAAATGAAAATCAATTACCATGTGATGTCCGGAGAGTTTGTCCACTTCGTTCTGTATAATCTGTTTCGATATCTTTCGTTCACAATGAATAGATATAACCACATTTAAAAATCGGTTATATTCAAGTTTGAATCCTTTGCGTAGTTACGAATAGCGCATGATTACATAAACTCTCCGGAATTGCCAATGCGCGCACGTATTACAATTCGCGAAAAGAACGTGTGGAATTTCAGTGACTTAGCACATTCCAATATTTATCGAAAACTAAGGAACCGATTCATAGTGTCACCTTCACAGTAGAGCATTTACTCCAGAAAATACTTTTCATTTGTAGTTGAAGAGAAAGTGTCGCGTGTTGTGCTGTTATATTTGGGCAATCGTATTGCTGTATTACTATTAGAAAAGACAAAATTTTAAAAAAAAGGCGCATGGTAAGTCCATCAGAAAGTCTCTTTTCGATGCTGAAAGTTTTAAATTTTTATGGTTCTCCTCCATAAACGAAATACTTATTCATAGCCTCCATGACTTCTTCGAAAGTAGCGCCTAAGATAATGATCAACTAATAGCGGTGCATAAACGACTTTTAGCAGACCTTAACTAAGAATATGAGTTCTATAAAACCTTAATGTTATAAACATTAATCTGCAACTATTATCAATTGGAATAAACAATCGACAGAACTCAAACGTTAAGTTACTTTATTAAGTGAAAGTAATGTAAAGAAATTCACTTTTCAGGTCGATAACATCGTTCACTTCGATTAAGTCGCCCGGCCCACTAGTGGGTCTCGAACTTCGACCTTAGATACTAACAGACCGGGCAAACAGTAGAGCGGCTATACACATGGCGTAGTTCAAACATAAAACCACATGACTGTTGGCAAATGTCAGCCCGATATAACAAACAACTCCACAGTTGCATTTCATTCCATTCCAGGTGATTTGCCACAACGTGGACGTGCCGCGACAGCGACTCCTCTGCTGCTATGGCGCCCAATGACAACAATTGTTAAGATTCCTCCTACACAGCTATAGATAGCTCTGTGCCTCCATCTCCGCCCAATCTGACGATGCGCTAACGGCGCGAAGCGCGTTATTGGATGATAAAATATTGCAACAGAGACTGAACATTTTTTAATAACTCCACAGTTTTCAAGAAATGCCATCATCTTAAATTAATAATACTTTCACTTGAAATTTAATGTTACTTGCCTTCACAAAAAGGTCTGTATAATCCTAGGCAAAGCTGACCACAGCTGTACACTTCCAAGAGACTGTTGGCATAGCAATGGTTTAGCTGCAGAGATGTCGGTGCCATAAACACGATGCCATGCCAGTCTGTTATTATGGTCGAAGGTCCCACCCCACATTCTGGGAACCACTGTACTAGAAGGTGGCGTCCAAGACCAGATTCGTCAATTGTTCACAGTGGTGGTGTTATAGTGGTGCCGATTTGCAAGTAGCAGCATCGTATCAAACAATAAATAGATACCTAGAGACATATTTTGTCTCGATATTTATCAAAGATATAAATTTGGAGAAGAAGCATTGAATTAAAACTTGTGCCACAACCAGGGTCCCAACCCAAATGTTTCTGCAACATTGATGCGTTTTTATATAGGAGAAAAATTCAAATGTTCAAATGTTTGTAAAGCTTATGGTACTTAACTACGGGGTCATCAGTCCCTAAACTTACAAACTACTTATGAACTAGCTTCTACTAAGAACGGCACAAATATCCATGCCCGAGGGGGGATTCGAACCCCCGACCGTAGTGGCGGTGCAGACCGTGACTGGCGCGCCGCAGTCCACTCGGCCACCGCGGCCGGCATATAGGAGAACATGAGTCAGAATTAAAGTCTGTGTTGTGGAGGGAGACGAGCCTTAAGACAACCCGTGTAGTCGCTGTATTCACAAGCTACGGTCGCTTAGTGGTATAGAGCCTGTCTCGTAAGCAGGAGATCCAGGGTTCGAATCCCAGTCGTGGCACAAATTGTAATTCAATGTCTTTCCTTCAGATTTATATCAAAGTGTATAGTGTTAAAATAGTTCGTCCACCGCTGGACCTTTGCAGCTATACGCAACTTCGGTATATGATTTTGTTCACCGCAGACGCGATAATAACGTCCGATTTCGCGCAGTAATTCGAATGGCGAGCATAAAAGAGCACGGACGATGGGGCGCTTCTTCAGTAACTTGCGCCTATGGCATTTTGGTGCGGACTGGGCCGAGATCCAATAGTAGGGATTTAAAGCGAGCGCTTGTTCAAAGCGGAAGAGCCGAGTTCGAATCCCGGTCTGGCACTAACTGTCAATAATTGCTACTTAATAATTGCACTGTACTACTGGATCTGGGGTCATTTTCTTTTATCCTCCTCTCCATATCCTTCTCACCCTATCTGTCAGTTTCCACCCCTTTTATCTTCTCTTGCGCTACTGCCTAATGTAAGGCCTTTTTAGTGCTATGTTTAAAATCTTATATCTTCAAAAGTTCTTGACCAATTTCTTTGAAATTTCGACAAAACGTTTCTGTGGAACACGAGAATGTTTTTAAATACCTAATTTTTAATATGTGACATATATGAATTTATATTAATTTTACTATCGTGAAACGAGACATCGTCCGGGGAACTTATTTATTCCTGTATTAAATTACTCTATCTTCCCCTTTCTCTCACTGTCCACTTTCTCTTTTCTTCTGTCTCCTCCTCTCCTCCCTCTCTCTGTTCATCTCTTAGTCTCTCAGCTCTCTGTTCACCTCCTCTCACCTTTCTCTCTTCCCATCTAGAACTTCCACTTTCTCTGTCTATCACCTTTTCGTCTCTCTTTTAAACTCCTCGTTCACACCCTCAGCCTCCTCCAAATGTGAAAAAAGTATGTAATTCTGTTAACTTTCGTCGTAATCAGTGAAGTTTCTTGCAAAGTACCCACTGCCATAGGCGATATAAAGTCTTAGGTAGACGGTGATATTCCTCTACTTTTCAAGGTTTGCAGAATTTCATCAAGATTGGAATAAAGCCGTAAATTTTGTCGAAGTTCGCAGCTAAAGTACCTTCTGAGATGGACAATTCTAAATTTTATAAATTGTTTTCCCTCTTGCGTTGAAGATCAACTGTGCAAACTATCACTGAAATGGTATGAACGACACGAAAGCGCATAAAATACGAACGAACATGATGCGGCAGTTTCTGACGCGTCTCAGTGTTTATCTCCTAAACTAGAAGTCGTACAACGAAATACGTTTTTACATACATTCACTGCCATAAATAGATACTATTTGCAAAATATGTGCGAATACATTTAGTAACAAAGAATGATAAATTTAATTTCTTTTCGCATTCCAGTGTACTTGAGGTAATATCTCCTGAACTATGTTTCGTATAGTGATATAATTGTGCCTATACCCTTTCCGAAGGTGCAAGCAATTTGACAAAGTTTCATTGCAATTGCATGCACGGTACAACAGCGCATAAAATAAGAACAAAAATATTACATAAAGAGACTATAAATAAAGTATTGCTGCGTTTGAAAGGCCGTGCGGTCTAAGGCACCTTGCTGAGGAGCGCGTGGTTGTTTCCGGTCGGACGTTCGAGTCCTCCTTCGGGCATGGTTTTGTGTTTGTTTGTGTGTGTGTATGTGTGTGTGTGTGTGTGTGTGTGTGTGTGTGTGTGTGTGTGTGTGTGTATTGTCCTTAGGTTAGTTTGATTTAGTTGAAGTAGTTGGTATGCCCCGGGAATAAAAACCAAAGAAGTTAAGTAGCATAGATTAGCAAACATTTGAACATTATGTTTTGCACAAATGCACATTTACATTTTATGACGCTTTCGATTTATTACATATTTATTACACACATATTAGATGACGTTCCAGTGGGGAATAAAAATCATATGCTACAGTAAATGATAAATTCTGCGAAAATTTCAACGCGGTCTATGAGTAAGTTCTTGAGATGTAAGGATTTTTAACTATAGAGCAATTTTCATTTCTACTTACAGCAAATCTCCGTGTGTTCTTGACCAAATGCTGTGAAATTTTGAAAGAATGTTGTTACATACTCCATTTTAAAATATGTCAGGTATTAATTTCTGTTAATTTTACAATCGGGAAACGTTGTTACAAAAAGTTACATATATGCCCGTTATATATTGAAGAAATATGTGTCTAAAAACCTCCCAGCATTAGAATGCAACGTTGTGCTAAATTTTCAAAGCACACTGGCAAGAAATTTCGCGGATTAACGGTTTAAAGAAACAAACATTTATATATATATATATATATATATATATATATATATATATATATATATATATATATATATATATATATTTTAAATATACATGTTCTCATTGAAATTTAACAAACAATAACAACAGTCAGCACTACTGCTAATACGCCACAGCTGTTAGATCGCTGAAACATAGGAGAGTCGACACCATTGATCTCCACACTATCTGAATGTTTTTTATATTTAGTTTCTGGACACATTCAAATATGGCTGCTACCAAATGTTATTAGCATATTTAAGAAAAATGTCATCATTTGGCTCCTGTAACACCTTATTATGTCCCATATTGACATTAAATTCAAAAAAGAAGAAATAAAGCAATTATTGTCATGTGAGTTATTGAGTTGCCCAGCGGACGTCGTCCAGAGCACACCTCTCCAGTAGCGTAGCAGTAATTTATCAGTTGTAAGTGTAACCGGCTTCTCTCTAGAAGCTACATATTTTTACTTTTCAGTGCGTTTTCCCTTGAGTGCATTAAATTTATTGTGTGCTCGCGTTTTTGATTGATTCATATTCGCGTTAAATATCTGGTTAGTGTGTTATTCCGCCGTGTGAATCGCGTCTTGACAGTCGTCTGTCTTTGTTTTCTGATTAGAAGCGACATAGTATTTTGATTTTCGTCTACACTTTCTCGTCTCAATTTGTAAAGTTATACTGAGCTGTCGTGCGTATTGGATTCACATCAGCGTTCTAACGAACAGTTTAGTTTTCCTTTGAACGCATCGCGACTGTAGTTTTTGTTTTTGTTGGCACTGTAATCATGAATAGGGACTGTGACTGCTGTGTGCGGATGCAGTCTGAGCTGGTGACACTTCGCTCCCAGCTTCAAGCTGTGTTAACCTCGGTTGCACAGTTGGAAGCTGCGATCGATGGGCGTCGTTGTTGTTGGCCGGCGGTGGGGACCGAACGGACTCCCGTCGTCTCCACCGATCGGCCTGCGGCAGCGACATGCCCTGAAACTGCTAGCAGTGAGGCAGACATCCCACCCGTGGTTGCGTGGGAGGTTGCTCCAGTGCGTGGCAGGAGGCGCAAGACATTCCGGGGGACCGATCGTGAGGCCTCCCCGGTTCGTCTTGCGAACAGGTTTGAGGCGCTGTCTGCTCAGGACGACGTTCCTGAGTCGGATGGTGTCTCTCACCCTGTCACCACCCAGCCTGCAAGATCCGGGCTTTCACAGAGGGTGGGTTTACTTGTAGTTGGGAGCTCCAACGTTAGGCGGGTGATGGAGCCCCTTAGAGAGATGGCTGCCAATGAGGGGAAGAAGGCCAACGTGCACTCCGTGTGCATACCGGGTGGAGTCATTCCAGATGTGGAACGGGTCCTCCCGGATGCCATGAAGGGTACGGGGTGCAACCAACTGCAGGTGGTGGCTCACGTCGGTACCAATGATGTGTGTCGTTTCGGATCTGAAGAAATCCTCTCAGGTTTCGAACGGCTAACTGAAGTGGTAAAGACTGTCAGTCTTGCTTGCAAGATGAAAGCAGAGCTCACCATCTGCAGCATAGTTGACAGGACCGACTGTGGACCTCTGATACAGAGCCGAGTAGAGGGTCTGAATCAGAGGCTCAGACGGTTCTGCGACCGTGTAGGCTGCAGATTCCTTGACTTGCGCCATCGGGTGGTGGGTTTCCGGGTTCCGCTGAATAGGTCAGGAGTCCACTACACGCAGGAAGCGGCTACACGGGTAGCGGGGGCTGTGTGGCGTGGACTGGGCGGTTTTTTAGGATAAAGAGCTTCGGGGAAATAGAAAATGGGCAATCTCAAAGGGTTCAGGTGGATCACAGGAGAAATGTAGATCCGGAAACTATCGGTATAACAGTTGTAAATTGTCGTAGCTGTGTCGGGAAAGTTCCAGAACTGCAAGCGTTAATAGAAAGCACCGAAACACACATCATTATAGGCAGCGAAAGTTGGCTCAAGCCGGAAATAAGTTCAGAAGAAGTATTTTCAAAAGATCTAACGGTATTCAGAAAGGATAGATTAAACAAAATAGGTGGGGGCGTGTTTGTCGCCGTCAAAAGTAGTATTTCATGTAGCGAAGTTGAAGTTGATAGTTCGTGCGAGCTATTATGGGTAGAGGTTGTACCCGAAAATAGTAAGAAGTTAATAATCGGTTCCTTTTACCGGCCTCCCGACTCTGACGATACAATAGCAGAAAGGTTCAAAGAAAACCTGAGTCTAATTACAAAAACGTACCCGACTCACACGATAATAGTAGGTGGTGATTTTAATTTACCCTCGATCTGTTGGCGAAATTATATTTTCAAATCAGGAGGTAGGCATAAAACATCGTCCGAAATTGTACTCAACGCATTCTCTGAGAATTACTTCGAACAATTAGTTCATGAGCCAACTAGAATTGTAAATGGATGTGAAAACACACTTGATCTCTTAGCAACAAATAATCCTGAGCTCATAACGAGCATCAAAACGGATACAGGTATTAGTGAACACAGAGCTGTAGTAGCGAAATTGAATATCGAAAGTCCCAAAGTTACCAAAAATAAACGCAAAGTATTTTTGTTCAGAAAAGCAGATAGAAAAAAAATACATTGCTTCTTGAAAGACAGCTTCCACTCGTTTCTAACACTAAACGTAGGTGTAGACCAGATGTGGCTCAAATTCAAAGAAGTGGTATCGACAGCAATTGAAAGTTTTATACCTAATAAATTAATAAAAGAAGGAGGCGATCCCCCTTGGTACACAAAACAGGTTAGGACACTGTTGCAAAAGCAAAGGAAAAGGCATACTAAATTTAAACGAACACGAAATCCCCAGGATTTGCGATTGTACTCAGAAGCTCGAAATTTAGCGAGGATTTCAATGCGAGATGCCTACAACATTTATCACAACGAAACTCTTTCCCGTAATTTGACTGAAAACCCAAAGAGATTTTGGTCATATGTTAAATATACTCGGGGAAAGTCACAAACAATACCTTCACTACGTGATAGTAATGGCGATCCTGCCGATGACAGCGCTACTAAAGCAGAGTTACTAAACTTAGCTTTTAGAAACTCATTCACTAAAGAAGACGAAACCAATATTCCAGATTTCGAATTACGAACAGATGCCGTAATGAGTAACATAGAAGTAGATATCATCGGAGTAGTGCAGCAACTAAAATCACTTAATAAGAACAAGTCTTCTGGTCCGGATTGTATACCCATTAGATTTCTATCTGATTATGCTGAAGCGATAGCTCCTTACTTAACAGTCATATACAACCGCTCTCTCATAGAAGGATCTGTACCAAAAGATTGGAAAGTTGCACAGGTCACACCTATATTCAAGAAAGGTAGTAGGAGTAACCCACTAAACTACAGGCCTATTTCATTGACGTCAATTTGCAGCAGGGTTTTGGAACATATCCTGTATTCAAATATTATGAATTATCTCGAACAGAACGATCTATTGACCCAAGGTCAACACGGATTTAGAAAATATCGTTCATGCGAAACACAACTAGCTCTATATTCACACGAAGTGATGGGTGCTATCGACAAAGGTTCGCAAATCGATTCCGTATTTCTTGATTTCCAGAAAGCTTTTGACACCGTACCTCACAAACGGCTTTTAATCAAATTGCGTGGTTATGGTATATCGCCCCAAATTTGCAATTGGATAGGGGATTTCTTGTCAGAGAGGACACAGTTCGTAGTAATCGATGGTAAGGCATCGACTAAAACAGAGGTGATATCGGGCGTTCCACAAGGTAGTGTTATTGGTCCTCTGCTATTCCTTATTTACATAAACGATTTAGGGGAAAATCTAAGTAGCTTTCTTAGGTTGTTTGCAGATGACGCCGTCATTTACCGTCTAGTAAAATCATCTGAAGATCAAAACCAACTGCAGAACGATCTGAATAAGATATCAGTATGGTGTAAAAATTGGCAATTGACTCTAAATAATGAGAAGTGTGAAGTCGTCCACATGAGTACGAAAAGACATCCGCTAAACTTTGTTTACAACATAAATCAATCAAATGTGAACACCGTAAACTCCACAAAATACCTAGGAATCACTATTACTTCAGACTTAAACTGGAAAGAACACGTAGATAATATCGTGGGAAAGGCGAACCAGAGACTGCGTTTTATTGGCAGAATACTTAAAAGATGCAACAGAACTACTAAAGAAACTGCATACACTGCGCTTGTCCGTCCATTTTTGGAGTATTGCAGCCCAGTGTGGGATCCTTATCAGGTGGGTTTGACGGAGGACATCGAAAGTGTCCAAAGAAGGGCAGCTCGTTTCGTATTGTCACGATACAGGGGAGACAGCGTTACGGAAATGATACAGGATCTGGGATGGGAATCATTACAACAACGGCGCTTATCGCTGAGGCGTGGGTTACTTGCGAAACTCCAATCGCCAACATTCTCCTCCGAATGCGAAAATATATTGTTGACTCCCACTTACATAGGTAGAAATGATCATCAGAATAAAATACGAGAAATCAGAGCTCGAACAGAGAGATTCAGGTGTTCTTTCTTCCCGCGCGCTATTCGAGAATGGAATGGGAGATAAATAGTATAATTGTGGTTCGATGAACCCTCTGCCAGGCACTTAAATGTGATTTGCAGAGTATCCCATGTAGATGTAGATGTAGATGTAGATGTATAGACTGATGAAAATTCGTTTTCCAAATTTATATATGGCGACCAACAAAATATCGTGTGCATAACATATGAATTTGCAGGTACGCTGCACTTCGTTGCCCAGAGATCAGATTTATATATAGATCACTGCTAAACGCTAAAAATTGAGAGATTAAAGGATTTTTTTAGAATCATATTACCAGGCACTTATTGGCCATTGGGAGTTATAGCTTTGTTATGAACGACGTAATGAACGGCTTATAATGGTCCTACCTGAATATTTGTCGTCAGTTAAGAAAATCTGCATTAACCTTAAAGGCTCAAGGCAGCTTAGACCGCGAGGTGTTGGGCGGTGGCCATGTAGCACGACTTACGTCACTTGTGTCTGTCCAAATTACGAGTAATCTTTCACTCACAGTTTTGTTATCTTCGCTATTTTAAGATTTCCAAAGAATTTAGCTGAACCAGCATCGAGAACGGTTTACTCCAAGTCTCCGACCGTTAACAGGTGTCAGTTTCCCTCTTTTTATCTCTTTTTTTCGCTTAGGCAGCATTGCGTCGAGTGTTGCTACTCGGACATTACTCGGAAACCAAGATGATTTACCTGCGGTTAGTTTCTGCTAGTTTCTCCATTCAGCGAGTAGAACAGAAATGTTATCTGGCGTTCCCGAGGGAAGTTTTATAGAGCCCCTACTCTTCCTCATTTTTATAAACGACTAGCTGAAAATCCGGCGTTGCCCGGATATTTATTTATTTATTCAAGCTTTGAGTTAGTACTTTGCATAGCCCTACTCTCTCTGTCCATCTCCTTTTTTGAATCACATGTCATATTTAGGGGAAAGTATTGAAAGTATAAGGTTGTCTTGCTTAATGTACAAAATAATACGGCAGTATCCAAAGAAAGAGAGGTAGTCATCAAGATGCAAATGATATGTAACGTTATAACAATCATTTAATTAAAAACTTGATTACTAACAATATTTCTGGTTACTTAACCAAAATCTAACACGTATAATGTCTTTGGGGAGTCCACCCCTGAGCAAGCGACATGTAGTTGCCTGTTTGAGGAACATGGAGATGTCAAAAACACTCTGCAGTATTTAATAAGTTGCCCTGTGATTTATTAATAGAAAATGCAAGTCTCACTGGAAACTACAGTCTGTTGAAGTTAAAAGGTAGACCTGCCGAAAATAATGGATATTCGTTGGATGTACACTGTTTCATTCTCTTCCTTTCCCTGTAGCTCTATAGAAGTCTCTTGCTTTCGCCTACAGTCCAGTACGCTTCACAGTTGGTTCACAGTTGCCAACAGCACTGTCAGCTTTCAGGAATTTCTCTCAACTGATTGGAATACAGTAGTGTTTTAGTAATAAAAACGTAAATGTATTAAAACGTGATGCATGATTTGAAAGGTTTCAACGTATGACCTAATATTTCTTGTATTATATATTGTAAAATTGTATAATTTTGTAGGTATATATTCATTTTTTAAGTGCTGCATGTCGTTAAAATCTGTTACGAAAACAGTTACTAGTAAAGAATTAATAGATTAAAAACTCTTGCGCGATGGGGCGCTTTTCCATGAATGTTACTGTTTGTCCTCACTCATGAACAACATGTCGTACTATGATACAATTTGGAACGCACATTCCGCTAAATGTGTGTATACTGTCTGTAAAATACCCTGCAGCTGAAATTTGTAGTGTAGAAAGTATAAGTTGTGCGTCATACCAAATGCCGTAGTTTTAATCCATGAACAGCGGAAAAATAGTAAGCGAGAAACCTTTTTTCACTTCATCATTTTACTGCAGTTGTCACCGTGAAAAAATATAAAAAAGGTTTGTAATTACCTGCAAAATTTGTTGCAAGTCGCTAAGTACTCTCATTCTCATACAGTGTGTGGATAAAGACTCGTCGTATTATCTAGTAGTTGCAGTTTGCGATAATTATTGTTTATAGCGTCATATCCCCTGAACCATGTGTCGTATGTGATTCTTAGCACAGCAGCAACTGTTCCCTCGTGGTAAGGTCATGCCTGATGCGACAGTTTTACGGCATCTACAACGAAACTGTTGTGAGCGGTAGACTTATTTTCGTTTCATCATTTTGTGAGGGGGGACGGTCAGTTACAAAACTCTTCATAAACGTCCGAAATTACATCCAAACTTTTTTGCAGGTCCCTAACTACTCCAATTTTACAATAATTGACGCATAAATCTAGGTATTCTCACGTGGTGGCCTCTCATTATTTATGAGCTATGCGCCTTGCTCTTTTGTTTTTGGGTCAGGAACCTTCGTCGGCATAAGGTGATCAGTCCACCAAAATACCATTGCAATCGAATGAATGCTTTATGAACACATAGAGGACATACGTACAAACATTCATTTTTCTATGTATAGATTTAGGAGACAATCTGAGTAGCTCTCTTAGACTATTTGCAGATGATGCTCACATTTATCGGTTAGTTAAGTCACAAGAAGCTCTAAAGCAACTGCAAAATCATTTACACGAGATATCAGCAGGGTGAAAAAATGTCAGTTGACCCCTAACAGTGAGAAATGTGGTGTCATCCATATGACAACTAAAAGAAATCCGTTAAAATTCAATTACACGATAAATCAGTGAAATCTACAGGGCGTAAATTCATCTCAATATCTAGGAGTATCAATTACGAACAACTTAAATTGAAAATAGCACACAGAAAATATTGTAATTAAAGCGAACGAAAGATTGCGTTTCATTGACAGAACACTTAGAAGACGCAAGAGTTCTTTTACAGAAACTGCCTACACGTCATTTGTGCGTCCTACTTTGGAGTATTGCTGCGCATTGTGGGATCCCCACCAAGTTGGACTGACGGACGGTTCAGAGAAAGTACAGAGAAGATGAACTCATTTTGTATTATAGCGATGAGAGTGTTGCGGAAATAATGCACGAGTTGAAGTAGAAATCATTAAAACAAAGATGTTATTCGTTGCGACGAGATGTATTTGCGAAATTTGTTTCATCGACTTTCTCTCTCGAATACGAACATATTTTGCTAGCATCCATCTACATAGGAACACACGATCATTAAAATAAGAGAATTCAGCTGGAAAACGAAGACATTTAAAATTTTAATTCAATGCTTCACCTTTGATGTCTTTGACTTTTGAGAGACCCAAAACTGTCTCAGGGTTTTTAATTATAATGATATTCATGGGAGGGCTTAATAAAGGAAGGCAATACAAAGCTGCGAAGGAAGTAGTGCAACATAAAAAAAAAAAAAAAAAAAAAAAAAAAAAAAAAAAAAAAAAAAACGGGACACTTGATGGCTGCAAGTATATTTTGTGGTCCGAACGGAGGTACGTGAGGTTTCGTCATGGTTCGGGTCATCATCATCATCTTCGTTTCTCCTCTATCCAACGTCTGGTCGGGTTGGGGTATCGATGGTACTTCTCCATATTCCTCGGTCTTTCCACCATTTTTCTTCCACTATTTGGTTCGATACCAGGTTCCTCCTCCTTACACTTGTCTTTATTGTGTCGATCCATCTTGCTCTCGGTCTTCCTCTTGCCCTGTTGCCGTCAATCTTGAACTCCATCAGTCTTCTACGTATTCTTCCTTCTCCGATACTCCTCACATGACCAAACCATTTTAACAAATTATTTGCCATTCTCTCATTCAACTTCTCCACTCGAATTTGCTTCCTGATGTCTTCATTTTTCACTCTGTTTCTCCTCATCTTCCCTAACATACTTCTCAAGAATTCCAAGATTTGGGTATTTCGTGGCATTCTACTGTTTCTACCATTACAATGACCTACCAGACAATTATAAATGACCATATCACAACCCTCCACAACAAACTGCTTACTATCATTAACTTTTGAAATGATAATGAGGCCACACAAAAAGTCAAAAAGTCCAGGCGTACTTTGCACAGGATCAAAAGATAATTAACATCTCCCCTGGACAGCTCAGTCGACATGTCTCATCGTAGCTGATCCATAACGGGGAGATTTACAGCGGAGAGTGAGGACCAAATTTACTGCTCCACCATCGTTGAAGCAACTAGCTTATGTTTTTGTACACTCAAAGATAAACGTACGTTGGAAATTGTACAGACACTCTATGAATCAGCTCCTCTCAGAGTTGCAGCTGTTCTCAAAACCAATGGTTACACAATTCCTTAGTAACTAACCAATTTGGTGTTAATGTTAAATGCTCGTGGTATAAATATCAACAATAATGCATTTCCTTGAGACAGACGTTGTCTTGTTATACCAAAGATATTAAATATAAGAAGAGACATTGAATTAAAAATTGTGCTGTGGCCTGCCTTCGAACCCGGCATCTCGTATATACTAAGCAGGCACTTTACACTCAGCTAACGCAGCTTTCCGGAAAAAGCGACCGCATGGACTGCCTTTAAGCACGTCTCCCTCCACACCACATAGTTTAATTCTGCCTCAATGTTACCTGTAGAATAGTGTGCCAAATTGCGAAGGCTGACCTATACTGGAGTAGCATGTCAGGCAGAGGTGATATAAATATCAACAATAAACCTGAGGTAGAAGGAGGAACAACATGGGATTGT
Source organism: Locusta migratoria (assembly GCA_026315105.1). NCBI lineage: Eukaryota > Metazoa > Arthropoda > Insecta > Orthoptera > Acrididae > Locusta > Locusta migratoria. Next base: position 197,619,392 of record CM048751.1, read on the forward strand.
TCCTATTCACATCCCTTGCTGGGGTGCTATTCCAACACATGAAAACATCGATAATTTGACACGAATTTCACAGAGAACATCAAGGCAAAATTCAGGGGGGACATAGGCAAAATTGGTCAAAAATAAAAATAAAAAAATAAAAGTAAAATTTGTCTGCATATAATACTGTACCATGTTACAAATACTGTCTCCGATTTTTACAGATTAATTCGAACTACAAATTATAATAAAGCTGTCTTGTTCAATCACTGTGCAGCACGATGCCCACTTTTCTAGACGACACTCTCATTGACATCTCGTTAAAGTCGGGTCTTCTGCCGGATATCAGCATCTTCCACACACGATATTTCGATGACCGTTAGCCGGCCGCGGTGGCCGAGGGGAATGAGGCGCTCCAATCACGGTCTGCACGGCCACTACGGTCGGGGGTTCGAATACCCCCTCGGGCATGGATATTTGTGGCGTCCTTAGTTCATAAGTAGTTTGTAAGTTTAGGGACTGATGACCCCGTAGTTAAGTCCCATAAGCTTAACAAACATTTGAGCATTTGAATTTGATGACCGTTACTCGGTGTCTTGTTCAGGTGTTACTTGAGACTGGTTGCCTGTTTGACCGGGTGAGATATTTATGCCTGGCCAGTGCCTGGTGTTCTGTTTTCGGTCCGCGCCCATTGGTGGCGTGAGCCTGCCGTTCCAGGGTTTCCCTATTCCGTCCGCGTCCGTTTTGGCTGCCACACCAGGAAACCACGACTGCCGCTGATGGCGGCCAGAATGGGCGCGGATGGAATAGGGAAACCCTGGAACGGCAGGCATGCGCCACCAACGGGCGTGGACGGAAAGCGGGACACCAGGCACTGGCCAGGCATAAATATCTCACCCAGTCAAACAGGCAACCAGTCTCAGGCAACACCTGAAGAAGATAACGAGTACCGGTCATCGAAATATCGTGTTTGGAAGACACTGATATCCGGCAGAAGACCCGACTTCAACGAGCTGTTAACAAGTCGCCGGGAAGGTCTAAGAAATTACGACACTCTCCTTGTTTGTGATGTTTTATTACTTCCTGCTGTCACATAAACACAGTCTTTCTGAAGCAGTCTTAATCACCATAAAGTCAACATTCCAGTTTCTAGCTCATCCAGATTTGTTAAAGATATATACCCATGGTGGAACACAAAACCCAAATGAGAGCTTCAACAGTTTCATTTGGAAGTCATGCCCGAAAACAACATTTAGCTCATCTACTGTTGTTAAAATTGCCACATATGGTGTAAGTTTGGTGTTCAATGTTGGTAACACTGGAAGAATAAGGACCCTTATTGGACTAGGATTTGTTGCTGGTTGCTTCACCGAGAAGCTATTGAAGTAGATAATGCGCATGTTGCAAGATGTGAAATTTCTGTGATGGATATATCCAAAAGGGCACGCCAGAAACATCAGTTATAAAGGAAACATGTCCAAGAAGAGCAAGATGACCAAATATATGGTTATGGTCAACATTAAGGTACTATTTTGCGGCGTAAATCTTTATAAACTCTTTTATGTGCATTTCCCGTAATTTTAATTTTTCGGTGTATATTTCCTGAACCACTGGAGATAGATAAGTGAAATTTTCTGTATACTTTCTTCGTAGTATAACACAACTTCCGGTGGTTCAATTTTTTTCTAAGTGTATCTCTGTCAAAATTATTTACATTTATGTGATATTGAAATTGCTTTGTTACACACACATAATTTTTAAAAAATAAATTGTAAGAGCTCTAAAAGTGATATTAAAAAACCGTTCCACACATTGGCTTATCTGATTACTAAGAAGTACCTACCACAATATGAAAGTTGTAAGTAAAGTAATTTTTGAGAAAATGTTCCTTGTGTGATAGCATGTGTTTCGAAAATTTCCAACAATGCCATGATCAATTTTTTTAGGAAAAAAAAATTAGAAAAATTCCAGAATGTAGCACACAACATAATTACCTCAAGTGGAAAATTTGGTTCTATTATCTTTCAGACAACGAAAACTGTGTTGAATTATGTAATCACGTCCCTTTTCTACTACGTGCCCCCTTAAACTATGTGGCGTGGGGGGATACCTGCTGAAAGTCAATCCGCTTAGTAGCTTTTCCGCAACGCTCTGTTAGCTGTCGTGGCTCAGCGCGCCCGGTAATAAAAAATTAAAAAATAAATAAATAAAAATGAAAGCAGCGCCAAGAAAACAACGAACAAACACTAACAGTGGTATATATATACAGGGTGTCCAGAAAAGGGCTCCCTGATTTCAAAATTAAATATCTCGAAAACAAAGATCGATAGAGGAATGTAGTAAACGGTATGTTTATTGTGAATGCTGTAAGAACTTCATACAGCGGTTTGAAATAATAGTTATCAAAGCTGCTAACAGATGGCGCTGTACGCTGTACAGCTCATATCTGCATACATAAGTGAAATAGTCGTATGAAAACACTAACAACCACATCACAATGTTTTCAAAATGTTCACCATTGGCACTACAGAGGTGGCGCAAACGAAGAATGAAATTCGCCATCACATTTCTTAGTGTCTCAACCGAAATGGATTCATATGCCACAGAGATCGCCGATTCAAGCTCGTCCAGCGTGGTGGGATGCCCCGGGTAGACAATGTCTTTCACTGTGGCCCTCAAGAAAAAGTCACAGGGAGTCAAATCCGGCGAATATGGAGGTCAATCCATGCCTGCACCAGTAAATTTGGGATATTCAAAAGCAATGACTCGATTCCCGAAGTATTCCTCAAGAAAGCGAAACACTTGTTCGGTCCGATGTGGTCGGGCTCCATCTTGCATAAACCATTCAGTACCGGTCGATCTTCTAACGCTTGCTGTGTGGCGACAAATTGTTCCAAAATTGCAACGTAACGTGCACCAGTGACCGTGTCTCGAATGAAAAAAGGGCCAATAATGCCTCTGCTGCATACTGCAGCCCACACAGTAACTTTAGGAGAATACAGGGGTTCCGCTTCACTCCAATATGACTTTTCGGAACCCCAAAATCGCCAGTTCTGCTTATTCACGTATCCATTCAGGTGGAAGTATGCTTCATCTGTAAACCAGATACAGCCAACATCAAATCCTTCACTATCAATCATTGTGAGCATCTGATTAGCAAAGGCAACCCTCTGTTGCACAGCTCGTACGGGTATGGCCTGGTGCGTTGAATTTTGAATGGAAACATGTGTAGGCTCTTTCTCAGTATTTTCTGCGTGCTGAAACGCTTGAAACCAGGCTCATATACGGACGGATAACATTGGATTTCGCTGAATAATTCCAGAAACTGTGGCGATATTTTCAGGCGAAACTGCGGTTCGCTTGCAGCCAACATGCCCCACTAGAACATCAGTTACGCTGCATGTTCGCTGAAATTTTGCGAAGAGCGTAAGAATGGTTTTCGCATCGGTCCTTTTGGAACCTTAAGTCGTGCTTTAAAACTTCGCCTTGTTGCCGTAGTCTTCTAACCTGTGGTACTCTAGCACCAGAAAAATGCGTTGTTCAATGGAGTACATGGTTTTAATCTCTTCTTTCGGTACGCTAACCTACTCTCACGTTTCAATAGTGGAACTGATTGCTCTGGGCTTCGGATCCCTATTTATACTAGGCATTACGTATGGCGATTACAGAGCCATCTGTTAGCAGCTTTTGTAACTATTATTTCAAACTGCTGTATAAACTTCTTACAGCTTTCACAATAAACCTACCGTTTACTGCATTCCTCTATCTATCTTTGTTTCCGAGATATTTAATTTTGAAATCTGGGAGTCCTTTTCTGGACAACCTGTATAAATGGTCTAAACCCCTGCCTAGTAAGCAGGAGGTCGCGGGTACGAATCATGGCCACAGCACAAATTTTAATTCAATTTTTATTCTTATATTTAATGCCTTTGTTCGTATTATTTGGTCCATCCAATTGCTTTCGCACCCCACTCTCTCCCTAGTGTTCCGTTCTTTCTTCTGTCCTTTCCACCGTGGCGCAGTGGTAGCAGACCGGACAAAAATTCGAACGTGAGATCCGGCTCCAATGACCACCATGTCAATGGAACGTTAAACCCTAATCTCTCTCTCTCTCTCTCTCTCTCTCTCTCTCTCTCTCTCTCTCTCTCTCTCTCTCTCTCTCTCTCTCTCTCTCTGTGTGTGTGTGTGTGTGTGTGTGTGTCTATACATTAGTTTGTTAAGTCTCCTGTCTGATGAACTGAGCAGTTCGGTCCATCCGGTTTACAAACACTTTGAGAATACTGTTTGTTGTGATTCGCCACAAAGAAGTTTCAATACTTCTGCAGAAAGGGGGATTACGGAACTTTTACCAAAACAGAGAAAAGGTTCAGTTCTTGCCCCATTTGTAATGTTATTGATAATTTGAAGGAAGTCTTATTTCTCATATGTTATAACAATCGTCAGTAGCTTATCAGTGAACGCCACGAGCTAAAAGCTTTGCTAAATTTCATTTGCTGATATAATAAAAATCTGCTACGGAAATACTATTATTGGAATGCAGTGTGTCACACAATGAAATGATTCTGCGAAAAACAGTCAAACATCCCTGTAAGGTGAAATAAATAGGTACGTTAAGTGAAATGGACGCAATAACTCTAAAATTGTAATACTGACTAAACATTCTTCTGGTCTTGATTATGCTGAGTGAGTTCTCACAACCTGCATATTCAGGGCGCGAGAATGAAACAATATACAGCACAAAGATGACGAAATTTCATCAGGCGTAGCAAATATTCATATTTTAGATTGGAGGCTGGAGAAGTATCTATGATAAAATACGGACTTGTTCGAGTTAAGACTACATCGACACAACTGCAAAAAACATCGTGCAGTAGTCGGTGGACACGTCAGGAAATCTGAGGGTACGAACAGTTCAAACACACCAAAAACAGTGTGACGCTGATGCAAGCTGGCATTCCTCCGTGACGAGGAGTACTTTCATATTTTAGACCATTGTAATATCTAATTCATGCATATGGCAACGCACAGTGAATATAAAGGTGAACTTATTGAGACTAAAAATTTAACTTACTGCTACATTATGAAGTGGAATACGGGGAATTTCTTTTTTTTCCAATAACAACAATATCAGGAAAAATTTAGAGGTTGTCAGTGTACACATTCGAGACATGAAGTAAAAAATCAATGACATCACTTAATTTGCATCATCTCCTATAACACATCTTATTCATGAGTGGCTTAAGTGTGTAACAGTTTGTAACCGATAGGTTGTCGAGTTCCATAAGCAGCTATGTGCATGCGTAGTTTTGAAGCTTAGGTGTATGCCACTTAAAAAAAACTATTATAAACCGTTTCCCATGACAGAGTAATGGTCTGTGCTACAGTCGATCGGTAATCATCGTTGTTAGATAGACTTTGGTGTACGAATCAATTTTTCAAAATATTTTTAGACATGCTATTACAATGAGTGATGGAAATATGTTACAACTGGACAAAGACATTGACTACAATACAGAATACAGATTTATAAATACCTATTTCGTTTGTGGCTTGGTATCCTGGACAATTGATGGCATTTTTTTTTTTACCTGAGCCTGCATTTGGACATGGTCAACTTCACGTTGCCTGTTCAAGAGTCGTGAAATAAAGTGCGTAAAGTTAAAAATTACTGATGTTCCTCTGTAAGGAGAGCTTAATAAAGATGGAAATATTTATACAAGAAATTTTGTGTACAAAGAAATCTATGACATCTAAATTAACATTTCATTATTTAAATCACCTTTATTTATTGAGCTAGCTGTGGCTCTTTGTAATTGTACCGTCAGTGGTTTCCTCCACAGCATTCTGACCGCGGTGGAGTAGCCGAGTGGTCTAAAGCGTCTCGCTGCGAAGCGCGCGGTTGCTCACCGTGGAGGTTCGAGTCCTCCCTGGGGCATGGGTGTGTGTGTTGTCCTTAGGTTAGTTTACCTAGGTTTAAGTAGTTTGTAAGCTATGGACTGATGACCACGCAGTTTGGTCCGATAGATTTACAAACATTTGAACATTTGAATAGCATTCTGCTTTGAGCAATTTAGCAAGCAGAAGGGGGAAACCCCGTGTGGCAGTAACCAAAGGAGCGTCCTCGCCGCCTGCCCTGCGTAATTCAGTTTGAATTAGCAGATACCTTTGCACAGAAAATCTCAATTCATAATATCTAGAACAACTCTGTTGACTGCCAAGCATATACTAGTTGATAATAAACCAGAAGAGAAATATTCTCCTATTGAAAGTTCATGGTTGTGTAGAGTACATCTAAAGTTGCCGCTTGAAGTAAAAAGTCACAAAAAGTGACTTATCTGCCGCCCCCGCCCCCTTCTCTTCGCTGAATCTGCAACCCAGGGTATATCTGGTGACACTGAGGAACTTGGCACTTCAAAACGTTTGAAGTGGTGCTCATATACCTCTCAAGCGCACTGAAGTTGAAGTACAATATTGTATTACACACCCAGAAGTGCCAAAATTTGTTAGTAAGTGATTATGGATTTTAATTGTAATGAAGCTACTTATTTTGTAATGTTAACTGCATGCTTTTTTAATATACAAGAAAATAAGCTACCTAATTAGGTTGGCTTTTACAGCTAATAATAGTTTAGTTTCCTGCCACACTTTTAGTGTGATTGTGTGTGTGTGTGTGTGTGTGTGTGTGTGTACCTGTATCTCTTAATTGTGTATTTTTATATTTTTAGTTTCACAAATACCACGGCTAAGTATGCCTATAGTAAATTTCAGCTAGTGATGTACGAATCACAATAGGTGGCTGCCCAGAAATCACTATGTTGCATACAGAAAAAGTGTATACCTGAAAATTAGATGCTAAATTGCAACATAAATATAATATATTAATATTATACTAACAGAAACTGAGATAACAGTGTTCTAAAATTTGACATTTTGCCACTTTGCACAAAGTTGGAAATATTAACTTCTTTTTGACGCGCTGTAGCGCTTTAGGTATTGGGAGCAGAAAAAATGGTGATAATCAAATTTGTAGAGAATTTTGTCCTATTTAAAAAAGAACATAGACGTAAAAGCGGTAGATAGTTTGAAAAAATGGAAAGAAGCCCGAAATTTTAGATGTTTTTTGACTGAAGAAATTTCTCAAGAGAAATTTTGTTGGCAAAACTTGGTTCTATAAGCTTTCCAACCATATGAACGAGTTAAAATAATAAAATCTACCCCATCTTTTGCAAGGTACAGCTACTATTTGACTGGTCTACTGGTGATACTTCCGCACCGGTAAATCTCTGCGTTTGTCCGTTAGAGGCCTTTGCGTGTGCCACGCCGCATTGCACTTTGACCTGCAGGTACGCCAGTCGGGATCTCTAGGGACAGTACAGTGTGCCTCCGAAGTTGCGTTTTGTGACATTGGCCCGTTATGAATAATACAGAGAATCCGCTTTATTCTCTGAATTCCGGAGAAATGCCCAGGTTCATGAATACAGCGATTCAGAGAATACACCTAAGTCTATTATACTCTCAGCGTGAATAAAAGTGTGGGAGAAGTTGCTCACAATGGAAAACATTTTCCGATTTCGTATGAATTAAACTATATAGGTTTCTCACGACCAGAAAACATCCGTTTTCTGAAGTGACGTCTTTAGCATGCTTCGAGCTGAGTAACTTATATGAAAATTACGTTTTACTCTGGTTTATAATAAAAAAATGACAAAATTTGTGTTGCTTAGAAGGTAGTAACTTTTATTTATACGTAGTCTGAAGAAATACGGGAAGATGTAAAACGTTTATGGAGATGAAAACATTTCGCTGAAGACTCGCTTCCTTCACAAACATCTGTGACACTTTCACTGCATTTCGTACAGTGACGAGAGTGACGCAGAGGACTTTTTCATTACCGACATAGAAATCATACACAACTGAATTCAGCTGTTTTAAACGTTTTCTTCGAGTGCATATTTACAGTTGTAAACAGCTACGTAGCAAAATATTATTGTATGTTTTTAAATAGCGTCTATTAATGAGGCCTTATGAGGCCTTATGACGTTAATTCCAAATAAAGTGCATCTCAGGACTTCACAGTCTGAATCACAAAATAAATATTGCTGCAATACCGGGTACTCAAGTTTTGATTTTTTTACTGCTCTTGTTCATTTTATACAAAGCTGTTGGCCTATTTAAGATGAATTTACTCACTTCGTAATCGTAACTTATGTTATAAGTAAGTAGATACGACAGGAAAATTAATAACTGTTATTTCATACCTAGAGTCCGTGTCTTGAAGAAAATCGCATGGCATATCGCTTATGAGCAAACCATTTAGTGTTTTAGTTAACAAATGTGATGCATTCTTAAAATTTAGTTCGCAAATTGTGCTAACCCAACTTCAATAACGTCGCGAAAATTATGTAACAATATCAGAAGAATACACTTTCGTAAAAAGTCTATGTGTACTCTTAATAATATGCTGCTGCACAACAAACTAATATCTAAACAGAGTACAGTTCTTCCTCAAAGTAGAAGCGTACATATTTGTAACATGAATAATTTGCCTGATTGGGCTAGTTTAAGGGAATGTACGACTGAACAGCTGTTCTGTGCCGGACAGGACTCACGGAGAACTGAGTCAAGAAGATGGGCAGCCAGCGAGTATGAACTTCCTGGTCAGAGAATATGCTTAGAACTTTTTATTCATACAAAATTGAGAACTTGGAGAACGTTCTTTTGCTCTCGAAATCTTCTCTGGAGCATGTGCTCTTTCGTTATTTGCTTAGCGAAGCGTCAGATTGGTCGGCGATTGGTAATCAATCCTCCTGATGTACAGCGACTGGTTGCGATGAAGATACCAAGAACCCTTCTGCGTGAAGATGGTATTGGTGTAGAAGATGAATCATTTGCATCTTTTCTGGTATCTATTATAAACAGATACTATTGTAACAATAACACATAATGATGATGATATTGGTGAACCAGTGGACAATTTCAAAAGTGTCATTGAAATGTCATATAACACTAATATTGTAGAATGTGCAAATATGCCTTACGATCAATTTGCATTTCTTCAGTGTGCCTTTTGCAGTCATATTGCTCGTAGCGTTTTATTGACTTCCCCATTTGTAGTTACATTTCGGAATTCTCTAGTTCATAGAGATCCTGGAACGCCACGCTCTCCATCTCGCCTACCCCCCCCCCCCCCCATCCTCCATGCAGCTCCCCTATGACCTCATCCCCTCCCCCGCCTGTCCACTTCATTGAGCACCTTCGTATCCGTTTCCTCTACCGTAAACTGGGTCCCCCTCACCTTATTGTCCATCCTCCCCTCACCGATCCCGGTCTGTTGCCGCGCCATCACCACTGCATCCCCCTCTCTCCACTTGTCCACCCTCCTTACCCTTTCCCGTCGCAATTACCGCACCCTCCCCCTCCCTGACGATGCCCTCTGCCCAGACATCCTCCCTCTTCTCCTTACATAACGTTGGCGCTGGAAAACAATCCCTTACCAAGCCCCGCCTCTAGAGGCTAGAACCCGCCTCCGATAAAAAAACCCGCCTCTTTCAAAGTCGATTGAATCAAAGATATGTTACCCGCGAAACCTAAGACGACTTATTAGTATCCACTTCATGATACACTTTAAAGTAACGATTACACTGAAGGCATACTGAAAATATTCAGTAACTACTACAAAAGTTAAGCGTTTCCTAATGCAATTGCAAAACATTTTTGAGTATTCTTAACAAAGTAAAATATCTGTAGCAAATATAGAGTAATTTTCAAGAAAGCTTACACTCGAAGTAGCTCAGCCTCACATGATATATATCGAACGTACAACTGTAAATCGATTTAGTGTCTCTCAACCGTAAATTCGGGCGTTACGCACCCTCACGTACTGAAAAAAATCTTCGTGTTTAACCTATACCTAACCTTCTTATCGCTACGCTACGGATGTTTTTAAAAGTTAGGTGTACTTCAAACAAGAATTTTACTATTTCAGGAAGTGAAGGCGCGTAGCGCCCGAATCTCCGATTCAGAAACACTCAATCGATTTACATTTCTATAATCGATATATGTATCATTTCAGGCCCTACAACTTCGAATGTAAGCTTTCTTGAAGATTACATTGTACATAGATTTTAGCAAGGCGGTGTGGGTTGTGGCAGTGGGGTTCGGAAGAGAGGGAGGGAAATGGGCGGGGCTTGGATTGTTTCCTGTCGCCAACGTTTCTACTTCTCCTCCCACTCCCCCCTCCTTGATCCCCCTATAAGGCCCCACTTCATTCCTCCCTCCCCTCCGTTCTTTCACTTGCTGGTCCCTCCGGTATCCACCCGCTCCTTACGGCTTCCTGGGACATCCCACCCCCACTCTTCCTTTTCCCCACAGCCCTGTTCCTTCTCCTCCTCCTCCTCCTCCCCCTCCCCTCACCCACCACCACACCTCCTTCCTAACCCCTCCAACGCTCTATTGCTCTTCCCCTTTCTCCTTCCCTATCCACATTCATTATATTCATTTAACATATGTGTATGAATCGTTTGTGTTCTGTCAGTGTGACTCTCATCACTTATTTTAACAAAACTCGAATGGCCAACACGCAGCCAAGGCCTGTGTATTTTAAATGTCCGTGTACATCTCGCTACAGTGTTGTGTCTCTCGTTGTCATTTATGTTTATATAATCTTCATGTCACTCCAGCCCAAGCAGTATTACCTTTGGTTTTTTTTTCGACTTGTTATGTGTTTCGTTTTGCTCCCGTTTTGTACTCCTTGTGTTTCGTGTATTTCTTCTTTATGGAGTAATTCTGCAGGCTGAAGAGCGCCTTAAGCGCTAACAGCCCAGCCCGTCAGGGCAATGAAAGAAAAAGAAAGAAAAAAATGCATATGGCGTCTACAGTTACATCTACAGTGCTATCTAGAGTATGAGTGCAGAGTTTTACATGAAAACGACACCCACCACAGCACATTGAGGGGTACGTATGGTCGTGTAACCAAACGTTCATACATATATGTTTGTTCGAGGCCAAGTACATTCCTTGTAAGTTGTGCGTCATGAAATTCAGGAATGGAGTTCTCAAGAACATGGGTAGGGACGATGGGGAGAGAAGTGTTGACACGAAATGGATGTCGAAAAAGCCTAGTAAACGTTTTCGTAGATATATCATAAGAGAACGGGTAGTACAGAAGGCAGCGGATACATTAGATTTGTATGCATACATGTGGTGTCTGTTCCGAAAGAACACATTAGGTTTGGGCCTGTTCAATGCTGATCATCAACAAGCCTGTGTGTGACAGAACAGCAATATAAGAAACATCCTCTTACAAACAGCTGTTACTAACTGGCTGAACAAACATTACATTACGACACAAGGTTCCAGGTTTTAGAATGAAATCACTACGCAAACACTCGAAGACGAGTATCCCGTCATGAAAGAACTATTTGTTAGAAGTTCACACCTCGCAACAAGGGTGCGCCATTTCTACGTCTTCATACGTCAAACTCGTCCCAGTCTACGTAAGCGCTGCCGGATGGCTACTTACGAACGCTCGAGGCGTAAAATAAGAAGACAGCCGACGCGGCTCCCACGAAATACAAGTCACTGCTGGTCTAACTAGTAGCACCGCTATAGATACTTCAACCACAAGGTTTTTTTCCTTTCTTGGACTAGTAATTGGTAACAACAACTGATTATCAAGTCCTTGGCAACTAGAATTGTCCGTATGGTGTGACATTCTTTGTATTCGTGTGGTGTGGTTACATCTCTTAAAGTTGTTTTCTGTCGTGTGTTGTTTTCTACGGGTTTTATTAGTGTGATATTTCCTGTTGAGTTCGCCTTGCTATAATTTAATCTGTTTTTGTTAGGATGGATATGACGAAAGACCAGGTTGGCCAAATTAACATTTCTTTAGCTACTTAGTGTTAATAGCTAATTATGTACGACGTACAAGATATCGGCAATCAATGGAAGCTAAAGAAGGCCATGATAAAAGGTAAAACACACACACATACGACATAATCCTTCGACCCTATGTCGTATGTGTGTGTGTTTTACCTTTTATTTTGTCGTAGTGTTTTGTACGCTGGGACATATTTTTCGTGAATTCCTAATATGGTGACTTTTCGTAGTGTAGTTTCTTTTGGTGTTTGTGGTAGGTGACGTTTGCGTAAAGTTCTTATCACTGTAAGAAGAATTTTCGGCGCATTTACGTAGTGGAGTGCACATGGGTTTTTTTAGGCTAGGCACTAACTCTGATGAGCACTCGCCTGTTAACATTCAAACAGCGATTTCAGGCCACGTTCGGCTCAAAAATTCGAATATCAAATTATTAGCCGCGTACTTACAAAGTATTAGAAACAAAGTTCCAGAATTTGCCGCACTGCATGGAAATTATTGTGCTCAGATAGTTTTAGGCACCGAAAGCTGGCTAAATCATGATGTGGCAAGTTCAGAAATATTTAGCGAGACGTGGAATGTATATCGGAAAGATAGATCGATACAACTGGAGGAGGAGTGTTCATCGCTGTGGACAAAGGTATTGTTTCTACTGAGATCGAGGTTGAAAGTAACTGTGAAGTTATCTGGGCACGTATAACAGGTCTAAAAGAAGTAAAGTTAATAGTTTGGTGTTTTTATTGCCCCTCCCCCCCCCCCCCCCCCAGTGTTGCTGTAGCAGTTTTAGAATCATTCCAAGAAAGTCTACACCAGGTAGTTCAAATGTTCAAATGTTTGTTAAGCTTATGGGACTTAACTGCGGGGTCATCAGTCCCTAAACTTACAAACTAATTATGAACTACTTACGAACTAGGACGGCACAAATATCCATGCCCGAGGGGGGATTCGAACCCCCGACCGTAGTGGCCGTGCTGACCGTGACTGGAGCGCCTCAGTCACCACGGCCACCGCGGCCGGCACACCAGGTAGTGCATAGGTATTCGGGCCATGTAATATTAGTCGGCAGAGACTTCAACATTAAGAGTATAGATTGGGACCTCTCTAGTTACATTTCAGGCGGTACAGACAAGTAGTCTTGCGAGCTACTTTTGGACACATTCTCCGAAAACTGTCTGGAGCAGTTAAACCGGCAACCCACGCGCAATGGAAATATTTTAGACCTTATAGCCACGAAATGGGCCTGAACTTATTAACGATGTCTGTATAGAGACGGGAATTAGTGGTCATGATATCGTCATAGCGTAGATGGTGACCAAAGTTCATAAACCAATCAAGAAGGCTAGGAACGTGTTTTTGTTGGAAAGAGCCGATAAGCAAATGTTAGGATCGCGCTTAGAAAATGAATGGGCATGGTTTCATTCCGGGACTATGGATGTAGAGTAATTGAGGACTAAATTTAAGTGCATTGTAAATAAAGGGTTAGAGAAATATGTGCCAGTAAAGACGATTAAGGATGGAAAAGATCCACCGTGGTATAATAATAATGTTAGAAAGCTGCTGAGAAAGCAAAGACTGTTGGACTCTCGATTAAAAAAAAGAACACGCAAATGATGACAGGCAAAAGTTAGTAGAGATTCGTGCATCTATAAAAAGATCGACGCGCAAGGCATACAATAACAGCCATACCTTAGCAAAAGGTCTTTCCGATAACCCAAAAAAATTCTGGTCCTACGTAAAATCGATAAGCAGGTCAAAGCCCACTGTCCAGTCACTCGTTGATTATTCCGTGGCAGTAATAGAAGAAAGCAAACGGAAAGCTGAAGTTTTAAATTTAACCTTTAAGAAATCTTTCACGCAGGAGGATCGCACAAATGTACCATCATTTGATCAACGTACTAATTCCGAAACGGATGACATAGTAATAGGTATTTCCGGTGGAGAGAAGCAGCTGAGAGAGCAAAATACGAAAAAGTCTGCTGGTCCGGATGGAATACCAGTTCGGTTTTACAAAGAGTATTTCGCGGCATTGGCCCCCTACTTAGCTTGCATTTATCGCGAATCTTTAATTCAGCGCAAAATTCCTAGTGATTGGAAAAAAGCGCAGGTGACTCCCGATTATAAGAAAGGAAAGAGAACTGACCCACACAATTACAGGCCAATATCGTTGACATCAGTTTCATGTAGAATTTTGGAGCATATTCTCAGTTCGAATATAGTAAATTTCCTTGAAACGGAAAAGCTTCTTTCTATGAATCAGCACGGGTTTAGGAAGCATCGTTCATGTTAAACTCAGCTTGCCCTTTTCTCACATGACATCTTGCGAGCCATGGATGAAGGGCAACAGGCGGATTATGTTTTTCTCGACTTCGAAAAGGCGTTCGACGCAGTGCCTCACTGCAGACTGCTAACGAAGATACGAGCTTATGGAATAGGTTCACAGATATGTGACTGGCTAGAAGACTTCCAAAGTAATAGAACGCAGTACATTGTTCTCGACGGCGAGTGTTCATCAGAGACGAGTGTATCGTCAGGCGTGCCCCAGGGGAGTGTGATAGGACCGCTATTATTTTCTATCTATATAAATGATCTGATGGACAGAGTAAGTTGTAATTTGCGGCTGTTTGCTGATGATGCTGTGGTGTATGGGAGGGTGTCGTCTTTAACTGACTGTAATAGCATACAGGATGACTTAGACAAAATTTCTAGTTGGTGCGCAGAATGGCAGCTAGCTCTCAATGTCAAAAATGTAAGGTGATGTGCATGAGTAGGTAAAACAAAACCATAATGTTCGAATACAGGATTAGTAGTGAACTTCTTGATGCTGTCGCGTCGTTCAGATATCTAGGCGTAACATTGCAGAGCGATATGAAATGAAAGGAACATGTAAGGACAATTGTGAGTTAGGCGGACAGACGACTTCAGTTTATTGGGAGAATTTTGGGAAGATTTACTTCATCTGTAAAGGAGACCGCGTATAAAACGCTTGTACGACCACATCTTGACTATTGCTCAGGTGTTTGGAACCCGCAGGAAATCAGTTTAAAGGAAGACATAGAAGCAGTTCAGAGGCGATCAGCTAGGTTTGTTAGTGGTAGGGTCGACCAATGCGCGAGTGTCACGGAAATTCTCAGGCAAGTCAAATGGGGATCACTGGAGGAAAGACGACGTTTTTTTCGTGAATTTCTACTGAAATTTAGAGGGCCGGAATTTGAAGCTGAGTGTAGTACGCACCTTACGGTGGATTGCGGAGTATGAATGTAGATGTAGATGTAGTATATGTAGGTTGACATCATAATGTATTTTGGTGACTTCAGTGATTATTGCTTTTGAAAACCAGGAAACTGATTATTGTGATAGTTTCTGTGACGTAGTCTGAGGTCTAGATTAGGTTGGGAGGCAATAATTTGCTAGTTAGTTGGCGAAGGCAACAAATGTGAAAAAAGAGTGTTGTAGCTAACATTGTTAGAATGGATTATTTGAAATAACTGAAGTGTTTGATAATATTTCTTTGTTCTTTGTTGCTGTAGGAGTGGTGGTTGGATTGGTATCGCTGTTTTCATTTGAGGTTGATTATAGCTCAATTCAAGCATTCGAACCATTTTAATTTTGATGGGAATTGTGCCACTTTTGATTGGTATCGTTTTAGGTGTAGCATACATTGATTTTCGACCGTGACTGTATCTAAATAATTAAGAGGTTGCTTGAAATTTACGATTTAAGTATTACAAAATTTTTATTAACGACGTTTTGATGCTGAACATCATCATCAGGCTATGGCATACAAAATATATCACTGAAGGTATACATTAATCTAAATTGACAATAGCTCGATGTTTGTGGCAATGAACCTGTGCGAGCAGAAAGATGACGTATGTAAGGTTATGTCTCCTTATGGACTGTGATACAATCTGTTTATAAAGGAGTTTGTTTTATCACTCACATTCATGTTGAGTAGCTCTGTTCTTCGTTTGACTGTCTGCATAGCACTTATATTTATGGGCGTACTAGACCCACAACACAGAACTTTCCTACACAATATCACTGTCATCACAAGGCTGACCCACTGACGAAGATGGCGGTCAAACAAACTTTGTATCGCTACAAGACATTTGGTGTTGAGGTCACTTCAAATATCTTCTGCTGTTCTTGCTACCACGTAATTGAAGAGATGTACCTGTCTTAGTAAACACAAATATGCCACAATACATACATCATTAAGAAAGAAATTGTCACTGAATTGTGTGTACATTATTAAATTCTATTTTAAAAGTAAGGGAGGGAATTTGCTGAAGAAATGCGAATTCTTGAACTCTGTTATTTCGTTCAGGATACCATTATTCTCTTTTTCATCTCTTCAATTACGTGGTAGCAAGAACAGCAGAAGATATTTGAAGTGACTCTCAACACGAAATGTCTTGTAAGCGAAAAAAAGTTTGTTTGACCGCCATCTTCGTTAGTGGGTCAATATTGTCATGATACTGATATTGTGTCGGAAAGTTCTGTGTTGTGGGTCTAGTACGCCCATAAATATAAGTGCTATGCAGTCACTCAAACGAAGAACAGAGCTACTCAACATGAATGTGAGTGATAAAACAAACTCCTTTATAAACAGATTGTATCACAGTCCATAAAGAGACATAACGTTACATACGTCACCTTTCTGCTCGCACAGGTTCATTGCCACAAACATCGAGCTATTGTCAATTTAGATTAATGTATACCTTCAGTAATATTTTTGTATGCCATAGCCTGATGATGATGTTCAGCATCGAAACATGTCTCTAATAAATATTTTTTAATATTGAAATTTAATTTGTGAGTGGTAACGGAAATTTGAAGCAACCTTCTGATTATTCAGTATTAAATTCCTTTTGTTGATAAGTGTTGATTAGTATCGTGTCTTCATTCGAAGTATCTTACAAGTCATTGAACTATTCGATTCGATATATAGTTTTTTGTTCGTTTTTTGTTTTATTTTGCGTATTTTGTATCTTTTTTAAATTATAATTCTGTGTGTGCAGCTAGAACACTTACTTCGGCATCACAATTTGTTGCATGTCGTGATTGACGTTTCACTTGTGGCTGAACACTTGCTGTTTCTTTAAATAACGTAACTATCCGACGGAAGGTCCGGAAACTCGAATGAGGTCTTCCAGGATAACGATCAACATACATAGCACAGGCCCATTGGGCATTTTGATCACAGTAGCCATACATAAATATCATATCGATCTTTTCTGCAATTGGTAAACGGTCCACTTTAGCACGAATATCGTAATACTAAGCAAATACCGTCCGCAGTGACGAAATTTTATGCAATACGACGTACTTACACGTTTGTGACTATTACTATTACTATCTATCACAAAGCGACAAAAGTGTCCCAAATAAAACATTCATATTTATTTACGTACTAGACGAATATTTAATAGAAAATGGGGGTAATTATTAAAAAAAAATGCAGTTGATATCCGTTTGACCTATGGCATCGCCATCTTGCAGGCCAACCATAGCGCCATCTGTTTTTCCCTTCAAACTAGAAAAGTTTCTTCTCTGTTTTTTTTTTTTTTTTTTTTTTTTTTTTTTTTTTTTTTTTTTTTTTTTTTTTTTTTTTTTTTTTTTTTTTTGCTGCTTATTTCGTGAGATATTTGACCCGGTCACTATCAATTGACCACCCTGTATACGCGCTTGTAGGTGTTTTCTGTGATTGTTTTGATCGCTGTTTTGGATATGAGTGTCATTGCCGCGAAGTTGATGTCATGAGACAAAGACAACTGGTGGTATCAGTCATAAATTATGCCATGTTGTAGTGATTTTGGGACTAAGCCGTTTGTGTTCATGATGGTTAAGTCAAATTCATTTTCTGAGGACCCACGAAGTGTCGTCATCTGATGCAGCCCACCACTGGTTTCGTATTTGAGTGTTTACAACTTACTTTACTTGAATACTGATTGCTAGCTTCATTGACACTGACACTGATTTGATAGTCGATTCCTTCTCGCGATTATGGTCCATGATATGGATCATTGTAGTCACCGGCCTATCTGTTATATGTCTTGATATCAAGTTACTATTTCTTCACGGTAATTGAGTCCCACTTCACTGTCCAGCCTGACCATCATTTCTATGAAGAGAAATATACAAATTAATCAAAGCTTATATTCCAGCAAGGGGGTCTGCAGCCGCGAAAAGACGGCGGCTTTCTGGTTTAGTAGAGTCACCACCAGTGAGGGCACGGAGTTCAGGTGGCCGGTGGCCGTATTGACAACGTTTCTACGCGGGGCGATGCAGGTTACCATGGGGAGCTCGCTTTGAAATAGGCCGGCATCGGGTTGCGGTACGCCCCTTCTGGTATTACTCCGAACGTACTGTACCTCTGTTTCTTCATCTTTTTCTTGGAGTACATTATAGTGACATCCAACTAGTTTTCCTCATTGGAAGACTCAGTTTGCCATTTGGTCATGCCGAGTTGTGGCGTGGCGTCTTCAACTTTGAGTATTATTACCATCTTTATGTGTGCATGTCCACATAAAGTGTGGGGTCCAGGTACTGTTTCCCTGCAGCTGGTTAACATCATCCCATGAATCCTCTCCCTCAATCTTTTCAAAACATTCCAGTATTTAAAAAGCGGGACTTGAAGATCCAGCGGTTGTGGTGTCGAGTAGTTTGTTCCATCTTTCCCTTGAAGATTTAGTATTAGAATATGTGTGTTAGTTGGTTTAACTAGTCCTCGTAATCGAACCCCAACGGTTAAGTTGATCTAATGTCCATGTGTTATATGTATGGTTCATCATCAAATTTGCCCGTTTTCGACGGGTCTGTACTAATCTTCTTGAATTAATATATTACTTAAAATGTTCAAATGTTTGTATAGCTTATGGGACTTAACAACGGGGTCATCAGTCCCTGAACTTACAAACTACTTATGAATTAGCTAACACTAAGGACGGCACGAATATCCATGCCCGAGGGGGGATTCGAACCCCCGACCGTATGCATTACATCCATTTATTAATGCATCTGAGGTCTTCATTTGCCGAGTGGCCGTTTGTTACTCCGTTGCCCTTCCCAGGGATCAAGCGTTCTATATTGGTAGGGCCTATTCCTTCCATGAGGAGTTATTGCGGCCGTGGATGTATTTGTGTTTATTCCTTCCGTTCGTAGCTGTGGTCATTAACCGACATAAGTTTGTCTATTGCTGTGGTCATTAACCGACATAAGTTTGTCTATTGCTGCCATTCCTGTTGCAAATTCAAATGTTTGTATAGCTTATGGGTCTTAACTACGGGGTCATCAGTCCCTAAACTTACAAACTACTTACAAACTAGCTAATACTAAGGACGGCACAAATATCCATGCCCGAGGGGGGATTCGAACACCCGACCGTAGTGGCCGTGCAGACCGTGACTGGAGGGCCTCAGTCCCCTCGGCCACCGCGGCCGGCTGCTATTACTGTTCCAATAATATTTGCTAATAGTAAACTAGTTAAGCTTATTGGTTGTTAATCCTTGACTGTTTGTTTACGTCATTTGATTGATTGGAGCTTTACTATTTCAAGTTTTAAGTTGTGCCTTATTTTAAATTGTTTATCTGGTGTTACCAAAAGTTTTACGGCAACTGGTTTAACTATTATCGTGATCTGTTAGTTAATACGTTTGCACCTTTTAAATTTAGCCATTATATTCATGGGCTTGTCTAAGTGCACATTATTGTTAGTAACTTTATGATGAATTAAATTTTCAATAGCATCTGATCTTTCTTAAAATTTAATGTTGAGTGTGGTTGCTTCGTTGGCGCCATTACTGCTTCAGGTCACATCAGCCTAATGCTCTGGTAACGTGGTATTTGTTCGCCGCGGTGGAGTAGCCGAGCGGTCTAAAGCACTTTGGTGCGGAGCGCGCGGTTGCTCGCCGTGGAGGTTCTAGTCCTCCATGGGGCATGGGTCTGTGTGTTTGTCCGTAGGTTAGTTTACCTAGGTTTAAGTAGTTTATAAGCTACGGACTGATGACCACGCAGTTTGGTCCGATAGATTTACAGACGTTTGAACATTTGGTATTTGTTCAACACTGAAATACAGATTTCATTTACTTTCACGCCCTCCTCCATCCTATTAAAATTGTTGGTGTAACTGTAGAAGGGGAAAGATTGACAGATCAGCTGTTGTGAACATGTTTCTCAACCAGGGGACCACCTTATTTGATAAGACTCAAGTTTTAGCAGCCACAATTGCATGTCACGAAAGACTGTACAGAGAGGCTATAGAAATCGTAAAATACCCCAATAATTTCAATAGGATGGAGGAGGGCGCGACACTAAATGAAATCTGGATTCCCCTGTTGAAGAAGAAATGTAACAGTCTTCCACCATGGTACAATATCAACAACGGATAACGGCAATCGGCAACGACGAATTGCGCGCGCATATCCAAACATCTGACGTCTCACCTCTGCGCCCGAGCCCTCGTAAACAGAATTTGGCTGCAGTCAGTAGCGAGCCAGGGTGTGCATGGGACATACGAAAGTGGCACGATCAACCTCGAAAATGTTCTCCGCAGATGGGGACAAAACGTTAGGTTTGAGTAATAAATCCATAATACCACGGCATAATATCCCGGAAAATTTTATTATTATTGACCTGTAATTGCGGCACTTTCACAGTGTGAAATGTTCAAATGTCCGTAAACCTATCGGGCCAAACTGCGTGGTCATCAGTCCTTAGCTTACAAACTACTTAAACCTAGTTAAACTAACCTAAGGACAACACACACTCACCCATGCCCCAGGGAGGACTCGAACCTCCACGGCGAGCAACCGCGCGCTCCGCAGCGAGGCGCTTTAGACCGCTCGGCTACTCCACCGCGGCTTCCCAGAGTGAGTACTGGACATTTTGCCGCTCACTATTTAATTAACGTCTGTGGACGAGAGCGATGGCATGATGGTGGACTGGTTTTCTGAATAAGCGTATCCTTGCCATATTAACTGTTGACTAGGAAAGCTAGTGGATCTTGTCTCCATCAAGATGAATAGGAAGTTTTGGCTGATTCAGTTCAGCTTCAGATTTAGACAGATAGTTTTTGATAGGATTTCAGAGTCATAGATGGAGCCGACGACGACACAGTGAAGGTAAATCGTGCGCTGATATTAAGCTTTTTGTTTCCTCTCTCTTTATTATTATTGCATTCCGATATTAAATGCCATCTTTGTTTTTAGTTTTTCAGTATTACATTTCTGTACCAGGTGAGGTCCCTTACCATATATTATTTACTTTACTGCGTACAGTTCAATCTGAGTAAAGTTAAGGACCTCTTTCCCGTCTTGGATGTCTCAGGCTGGGTGTCACGGTAGATTTGCTCCACTTGAAGAGCCACCGTTTGAGAGAAGAAAACATTTCAGATGCTTGCATAATACAAGATGGAATAAATCGTCTATCCAGACGTACGATAGGTCATAGAACAGTCAGTTTTAGATAATGGCAACCCCACCAGGATAGGTTTAACCATTCGTACACAGTTTAGTTCAGATAGAGGGTGTCACGCATTGTGAAGGTGCACTTTCCCACTCATACCACACTACTTAAGTTTATCTAGAAGAATTCCATGGTTAACACAATCAAAGGCCTTTGATAGATGACAAGAAACCCCTACGGGTGATTTACGGTTATCCAGAGCATTTAATATTTCATTAGTGAAATTATATATATATATATATATATATATATATATATATATATATATATATATATATATATAATTGAGAACTTGTAATACACCTGCATCTCAATTGATCACAGTGGGAATCATGTAGTATATTACTAATTTTTCAGTAGTATAATAATTGCTTGTGTAGTTATACGGCTGGCACACAGGTGCAGTTGAGGCTGATTCGTCACTGCTTTGTTGGTTCATCCAACTGGTAAGTGGGTTGCCAGTTTTGTAGTTAGTTGCTTGAAATCGGCAACGGTCATATGTTAACTAGATTAGAGGCGAGAAAGTTCCGGGAAACTCAAATTCAGGTACACAGAATGGTGTCTGTACACAGGGGAGGTAATGGGCTACCGGCTCCGGCAGATTGAGAAAGAATTGAAACTGAATTCACAAAACAAGATATATTGAGGAAAATATGGAGATTCCAGAACACTGCGTGGTCGAATTCGACTAGACGCAAAACGGGATGGCGAACATGAATGCACATTCACCGTATTCAAGGACAGTCTATGCGTCTCTTCAAGCCATAAGAAATAGATCAGATACTGCAGATAATTTGGTAGGGCAAACGGCAGGAACTACTTTACAATGTGTAGAATCGATCGTTCGCATTATAAATACAAGAGAGAACATGCAGATTCAGGAAGCTGAGTTACCACTGCCACTTCATGGGTTTGTAACAGGCGCAACACAAGGGAAGTGTCATGCAACAAGGTCAGGGGAAATACGCAGGTTTACGAGCGTCACTGCCTGGTTCTGTAAACGACGCAAATTACACAGCCGGTAATGAAAGATCGCGAACGCCAGGGACAACATATGAGGAGGTTGGATCTGTCGCTATTACAGAAATGCTTCAGGCGACGATGCAACAACCGAGTAGATATATAACGACTGGACTCAGAACACAGAATCAAGAACTTAAAGAAATTAAAATACTTAACGCAATAAAAACACAAATCAGTTAAGAAATAAACACAAAGTAAATAATTAGGGTATAATTTAACGACAGGTTTTGAGAGACAAAACCAAGAACTTAGGCGTGAAATTAAAACACAAACTATAGAGGTTAAAACGTAGAACACATTAAGTAGAGCAATAAAAACGGGAAGAAATCACGCGTCATCATTGAAAGATAACCCGAGAGTAGATAAAACAACGAAAAAGGCTGCCCGAACAATGCAACAAATTTGTGACGAACAATCCTCACAAAAACATGTTGCACAGATCGCGCTAAAGAAGTACGAGGCGTGTTGTTTAAGTGAGTTCCGTTTTAACATAAGTACACAAAGAAATTTTATTTGAAAATAGTAAATTTATTTTCAGAAAGTACACTCGTTCCTCTCTTTTCCGACATAGTTGCCACGTTTGTTCAAAAACTTGTCATACCTCTCAACCAATTTTAAAGTTCCCACTTGATAAAAAACTTGACGCCTGCTCCGATAACCAAGAGTTCACTGCCGTCGTCACCATTGTAAAGGTTGCCACTGATGTGTTGTTTGAAGGTGCAGCACCTGTTCTCACGAATCCTCACTTCAACAGAAGCCACCAAATCGTCTTTAATCGAAGATGGGCGATCGTAGCGATCCTCATCATGGCCGCCGCTGTCACGGCCATCTTTGAATTCTTGTACCCACTTACGTACTTTTCTTTCACTCTTAACAGTTTCACCGTTCACTTCGCAAATCTGTCGATTAATTTTTGCACCATAGAGGTGCCTTATAGACTTGCGCATAATAGTTCGTGATCGGGAGCGCTCACTTTAGTTCGCTGCTCTGCCGCGAACTAGTTCGTTCTTTTAGTTCGTCCGCTCCCAGTGACAGCTGAGCGGCGTGGTCTGCGCATGCAGATGGAAGGAGAAGTTCCCCCACCTAGCTGCTTCATGTGCTTGCTGCTTGAGCCGCTAACCATATCACGCAAACCAAAAGAAACAGTTTGTGGATAATTTTCACGTTTCTCTATATCTTGGCATTATGGAATTAATTGTCAGATATCGAAGAGTGCAGAATACTTAAAAGCAGAAATTTTGTAGCACCGAACTATGTAATCTAGCAGGCAGACGCTAACCTCTAAATGGCTCTTATCAGCAGAAGGCAAACATGTGATTTTTAATTCTGCTGCGCGCCCTCTCGCTATTGCCCGTCGGTCTTCGGAAAAGAATCCAACGAACTAAGAAGCGAGATACGTTAGGCATAATAGTTCGCGGCCGATCGCTCATATTTTAGTACGCGACCGATCGCGCATATTTTAGTTCGCGACCGATTGCACATATTTTAGTTCACGACCTATCTCGCATATTTTAGTTCACGACCTATCGCGCATATTTTAGTTCGCGACCTGTCGCGCATATTTTAGTTCGCGACCTATACGCATATTTTAGTTCGCCACCGGTAGCTCTTAGTTCGCAGCTCGGCCGCAAAGTAGGTCGCTCTTTTTAGTTCGTACGCTCTTTTTGGCTTTTTCTGTTGTTGTTGTTGTGGTCTTCAGTCCGGAGACTGGTTTGATGCAGCTCTCTACAATACCCTATCCTGAGCAAGCCTCTTCATCTCCTCATAAGAGCGACAACCTACATCTGTCTGAATCTGCTTACTGTATCCATCTCTTGGTCTTCCCCTGCGATTTTTCCCCATACACTTCCCTCCAAAGCTAAATTCACAATTCCTTGATGTCTAAGAATGTGTCCTACCAATCTATCCCTTCTTTTAGTCAAGGTATGCCAGAAATTCCTTTTCTCCCCAATTCTGTTCAGTACCTCCTCATTAGTTACGCGATCCACCCACCTAATCTTCAGCATTCTTCTCTAGCACCATATTTCAAAAGCCTTAATCCTCTTCCCGTCCGCACTGTTTATAGTCCATGTCTCACTCCCATACAAGGCAACACTCCATACAAATGCCTTCAGAAAGGACTTCATTAGGTTTAAATCAATATTCGATGTTAACAAATTTCTCTTTTTCAAGAACGCTTTTCTACCCATTGCCATTCTGCATTTTATATCCTCTGTACTGCGACTATCATTTGTTATTTTACTGCCCAAGTAACAAAACTCATCTACCTCCTTTATTGTTTCATTACCTAATCTAATTCCTTCAGCATCACCTGATTTTCTTACACTGCACTCCATTACCCTAGTTTTGCTCTTGTTAATGTTCATCTTATATGCACCTTTCAGCACACTAAATTTTCAAATATTCCTACTCTATTAAGGGATCTAACATTCCACTCTCCGACCCGTAGAATGCCAGTATTGTCTTTCCTGATGATCACATCCTCCTGAGTAGTCCCCGCCCGGAGATCCGAATGGGGGACTATTTTACCTCCGGAATATTTTACCCGAGAGGATGCCATCATCATATGTTCATACAGTAGAGCTGCATGTCCTCGGGAAAAGTAACGGCTGTAGTTTCCCCTTGCTTTCAGCCGTTCGCAGTAACTGTGTGGCAAAGCCACATTAGCTGGTGTTACAAGGCCAGCTCAGTCAATCATCCAGACTGTTGCCCATGTAACTACTGAAAAGTCTGCTGCCCCTCTTCAGGAACCACATGTTTGTCTGGCCTCTCCACAGATACCCCTCCGCTGTGGTTGTACCTACGGTACGGCTATCTGCGTCGTTGAGGCACGCAAGCCACCTATAAACGATTTATGGGACAATGTGAGCAGATTAGGTTGGTCAGATGGCACTTCCGTTTCACTCGATGGCTTTCCACGAGTTACTACGTAATAAGTGCTCTGACAGGAAATAACGAATCCAGTCGCACAAATGTGGCAATTACGCGTAATCTCACATTTCACTTACCTCGGTGAAAGGCACCACCTACTCAATTTATAAACATTGATCTTTTTTCGTCGTGTTTGTGATGAACTGAAACTTTTTTCGACAACAATTTATTATGACAATACGCCGATAGTTTAAAAATATGCATTTTTTATGACGTTACGGAATTCTCCACATTGGGCGAATTTTTTCTTATTGGTGTTCGGGAAAAGTCATTGAAAGAATGAAATCTTAAAAATTGATCAAATTGTTATCAAATCTCTGAGAGAGCTCTCTCCACAGATACCCATCCGCTGTGATTGCACCTACGGTACGGCTATCTGTATCGTTGAGGCACGCAAGCCATCCCATCTCGGCAATGTCTGTGGTTTATGGGAGTGGGGCTTTTTCTACCGCTACTAAAACTACTGCTAAGCTGCATCTCAGCTCGAAATGACGGCAACTGGCAGAAGGGAATCACGTGATTCTGCGCGCTCTCGCGTCCTCTCGCTGTTACCCGTCAGTTTTAGGAAAAGGAGCGGACGGATTAAGAGGCGAGGGATCTGCGAACTAGTTTGCGAAGTTCGTCTGTGGGAGCGCTCTTCCGAACTAGTTCGTTCGGGAACTACACTAGAGCCATACTGACAAGAATCCTATCACTGAGCGAACGTCACACGCGGCGGGCGAGTTGATTGTCTTACACATTTTGAAAGCACAGTACAGAACCGTACAGGTTAGCTACAGAGCTGACACTGAGCGCAGATGTTCCAGATGAACGCCGGTGCACGACGCATACACTCGATGCGGTATGCGCGCTGACTACTAGTGTCTACAACAAAACAGAAATTATTTGAAAAAAAATAAATAAATAAATAAATAAGAAATAAAAAGAAATAAAAGTAATAAAAAACACACACACCTCTTACGATCAGCGCATTACTAAAATAGAAACAAAAATAAAGATCAGTTTTAAAAATTACGAATTGATCTTTTGCAAAATATAGGGGAAAATAGAAACAGACGGTACTAGTATTTATTCGACACATTCGTGCAGTACTGACATGACACAATCAGTGGCGCAGACACGGAGGGGGGGAGGAGGAAGGGGGTTAATGGGGCTGAAGGACCCACCCTCCAGCACCACCCAAAATTTTGTTTGTTTGTATAGCTTATGGGACTTAACTACGGGGTCATCAGTCCCTAAACTTACAAACTACTTATGAACTAACTAACACTAAGGACGGCACAAATATCCATGCCCGAGGGGGGGATTCAAACCCCCGACCGTAGTGGCCGTGCAGACCGTGAATGACGCGCCTCAGTCCCCTCGGCCACCGCGGCCGGCCCAAAGATTTTTGTATTTATTTATTTTTAAACAGGCAGGAACCGAAATTTGAAATTGTACACATGTTATAAATCACAACGTAATTACAATCTGCCAAAGCACTAGTTAACGTGACAGTGCGTCGCCAACGTGATGCCGCCACAGAGAACGTGTGCTGCTGTTACTGTGAGCGGTTTTAATGCCGCCGCGACCAACTTTTTGCTGCCGCTATTGTTACTGCTATACTGAAGTTACGAGCCGATTGCTCATTTGCGACGACCCGCTGCTGAGCAGGTCAGCGGAGCCACTGAGTGGAATCTTATGAAGGCCGCCAAAAACTACGAACAACAATAGTGTTTAAACATAGTCTCATCTTAAACAGTTAAAACATCGGCAATTTTTTTTATACTTCTGAAAGCGAATGATAAGAACCTTTTACCATTAAGAAATTCAGTAGGTCAGAGGTACCCGCAAGGGGAGGGGAGGGGGGATGTCATGACGCAAACTTTTCGAAATTTCTGGCGGCGAGGGGGCTGATGAAAAATTGAAAAATAAGTACAGTAGGACCCCGGTTAACCTAACTAAACGGAGGGGGGGGGGGAGCCCATTTCGGATACAAATTTCTTTTCGGTTATGCCATGTACATCTAATATGCACAACAGGTTTTTGTATTGTAATAATCGTAAGCATTTTCGAAAGGTTTTGAACGTCAAACAAAATGTGATACAGTACCTCTTTAAATGCTACACTTATGTTCCATATTTAAGTTGAATTTGCAGTACTATTTTAGATTTTCACTACAACAATTTACAGCAAACAGTGGCTAACAATTTATAACGTGTAAAGTTCTTATTCAAAAACTGTGTCATAGTTGTCTGCTTCTTGCGCC
This sequence comes from Locusta migratoria, assembly GCA_026315105.1. Lineage (NCBI taxonomy): Eukaryota > Metazoa > Arthropoda > Insecta > Orthoptera > Acrididae > Locusta > Locusta migratoria. Next base: position 197,646,912 of record CM048751.1, read on the forward strand.
GCTCTATACGTTTCCTAGCAGCAATGTCGCGATGTATTTTCATTAACATAACGCCCGCCGGCGTTGCCTCACTGCAACCTAAAAGAAACACACACGCAGTGGCGTAACTAGGACTTGGCTTTGGGGAAGGGGGGGGGGGGGCAGATCTGCTCGACGAGCAAAATTTTAGTCAGTTTCCAGATAGACTAGCATCTACCACTCCCGTTGAAGAAAGTAATTACCTTAATTACCTCCCTTCCAATGAAAGCTTATGGTAAAACGCCCCAAGTTCCAAATCTTTACCTTTACCAGATTGCTGTTACACGATTCCTTTTGTCCCCCCCCCTCTCTCTTTTCTTTTTTTTTTTTTTTTTCCTCTTTACTTTTGGGGTTCTGGGGGGGGTTCTATCCCCCTCATCCCCCCATATCCCCATAGTTACGCCACTGCACACACGTGCTGTGATTTCTGTGCTAAGCTACTGTACACACAGCAGACTTTGAAAGCTAATAAATTCCTAATGCAGGCTTACATACCTCTAGTGCTCGAAAACCATCGTCAGCTGTTACCCTGCCATCCACTTCACCTACTTCGGGGTCCTCGACGGCGTCAGCGTTTGTCTGCTATACTGTATCTACAATTTCGTGGTCCGTGATTTCTTAAGCCCTTTCTAAAAAATGTTCAAATGTTTGTGGAGTCTATGGGACTTAACTACGGGGTCATCAGTCCCTAAACTTACAAACTACTTACAAACGAAGCCAAGTCGGGAATTTGTTTGAGTATGTGTACTTGTCTCCTGCTCAGAGGAACGTAGTTTTTCGACTCAGTCGTAAGTATTTTACGAGGTGATACTGTAGGGGAATTGCATTAAAAATTTAATATAAACTGTGTACAATTTTTATTGAATACAGAGATATAGCTATTAATATGAAATCCAAACAAACATAATGCAAATGTAAATCAAGAAATTTTCACTGATTCATCCATTGGTTCTTGGTAGTACAACATCACACTTCGTTAATAGTTGAATTTTGTGTATCTTCTACACGTTCATTTCCACTTATTTTCCCGGTTTTCGGCTTACTAGGACATATTCAGACTTTAAACTACGTCGAAAACCGGTTATTTAAATAAAAGTCAATATGATGATCTACCAAGAACCGACGAAAGAATCAGTCAAAATATCCAAATCAGCTTGTTGTACATACCAAGATGGTAATCTTCTTTCTCCTGAAACATGCTGTAGTAAACAGATGAAATATTTGTTTTTGGTGAGCATTACTTTGAAGCTTTATCAAAGTGAAAGGTCTATGTATAGATACCTGAGCTTGCTAATCATATACATAGGTGCCTCAAACCGCAGGGGCCGGGAATATGTAATCGCATTTTATAATGAGGACGTTGTGGGCGACGTAGTTACGCATGAACTGTACGAAAACAATTAAACACAGTTTCACAGTGGCAGTCTAAAACACAAATGTTTTAATCATCACAACATATCATACAGTTTCGAAAAGTGCTGTTAACGCGGCGATTCATTTGCTGTAAGTTGACAACAAACGAAATAAAGGCGTGAAACAGACGACGCAACAAATGCTTATCGTTTGAACGCTTCTTTGTAGTTCGGCGGTCTACCGCAAGGGGCGCTGCAGCTGACGACTTCCTTGTTTGTGTTGCACGCCTCGTATAGAAAGGGCTTAAGGAATCGTCTGCGACAACCTATTATCCACGTCTTCGCATCCAGGAATTCGGTTTATGATTTCCGTCAAATGTTCAACATTTTCTAAGAAGTGTTCTTCAAGGCCGTCATAAAGTTTCCTCCAACACCTTTTAAGGGTTTCTGCTTTCACGTTACCCTATTACCCCACAACAATAAATTACGTGTTTCATATTGACCGCCTCAGCGATTCATTTACGCTTTTCTTCTGCAAGTTGCTATCTTGCAGAATTCTTCTCAAAAATAGGCCACTGTAAAGCCGTTTAAATGTCGCTACACCTTGATCCAGTGGCATAATTAGGCTGGTAACATTTGGGGAAGAAAACGCCAACAACATCATTACTTTTTAACTTGCAGTTATGCGTAGGCGCGTTGTCATTTAACAAGATCGCCTTTCTAGGCAGCCCTTTTTCAGTTAAAAACTTTACTACTTTCGCTACAAACTGATCACTAAACCATTCGCCAAAGAGTTCACATCAATGAACTTTTTTGAGCTCTATAGAAAACTGGCAGCACATATGGGGCAAGATCCTTTAACGCTCGCGGTTTTTTTGACTTCCCGATACACACTGGTGACAGTCTATTCGTGCCAGAAGCGTTTGCTGCCAAAAGAACAGTGATCCGTTCTTTTTCATTTTGTGTCCTAGGGCAGACGGTTGAGATGAGGGGACCAGCAGTATCGTCACAATACCCCCCCCATCAGCTCGACGATGCCCTCATAAGTTGAGGTGATGTAAGAGTAGAGCACCTTCCTTGGATGGCTTGGACCCGGTGGCTGGCTTGGCTGCATCAGTACCTCACTTAGTCCTGTCTGGGTTCGGCACAGCACTGTCCACACGCACAGCATCACCAGATCCTGAAAGTTCCAAGTGCAGTAAGTGACAAGGGTATGGCCTCCCAAGAGCAGAGGGCAGAATCGGGAACAGCTGACACTCAAGAATCTGCCACACTGAACTTGTCTCACCTTTTTAAGCATCAAAACAAAATACACAAGAAAACATATGACAAAGCTATCCACATAACTATACTGTACTCACTTTCTGAACTGAATTTTTGAAAACTCTGAGGACATTAAACTTTGTATCTTATACAATTATTAGACACTAACATTAATTAACTGATTCTATCATGACTTCCATCAATATCTCAAACACTTTAGCTCTTTAATACTATGGCAACAATTTGAATTCAAATTTTTACTGTGACAGTAATACAGTGAAAAATCTAACGGAAGAAACTATCTTGAAATCGATATTCTTATTGACATAAAAAATGCATACACACATTTCATACCTTAACACTAAAGGAGACAGATAGAATGATAGATATGAGATAATTTGAACAGGTTACAGAATGAGTAGGAGATGTGGCACCAGAAACCGAAATCAGAAGTATGCTACCACATAGCTAGAATCCCAGTGCTTGCCAACACACTTAGCACACACCGAATGTGTACTTTCCTGAGGTTACAAACGTTAATATCCAACATATTGAAAATACAAGTTCCAAGATACTTCATCAAAGAATACATATGCACAAAACTCATAGCTGCAATAATTTTTACAAAAATAGCACCTATACAATGTCTTATTATTACCCATTACTGTTTGTATGGCTTGAGTTCTGTTATCTTCCAATTCACCCCCCACTGGCAAACGAGAGAGTGAATCAGCAACAAGATTGTCCTTGCCCTTAATGTATTCCACAGCAAATTTGCATGTTTCTAGCTTAAGAGACATCCATCCTGCTCTTAATCTTCTGCACACTTCTTCCAGTAAGCTTATATGTTCTTCCCAGGTTTGACCAGTGACAAGGATATCGTCCACATACACAGTTAACTTTTCAACAAGATCTTTGCCTAATATCAAATCCAAAGCTCTGATAAATTCTGCTACAGAAACATTTAATTCGAATTGGACCACGCAGTACTGATAGCTTCTTCCGTTATACAAGAAAGCAGTGTACTTCCTTGAGTCCCTGTCAAATGGCACCTGATGAAAACCAGAAGTCAAGTCCAGGCTAGTCATATATTTTATATTTTCAAATTTATTCAATAGTTCGTCGAAGCTCTCTGGATGTTCAGTTTCCCTTTCTAAAAACTTGTTCAGATGTCTGGAGTCAAGTACAATTCTCACATCTCCATTCTTCTTGGACATCACGATGATCGGGTTGTTGTATTCACTAGTACTCCTCTCAATTATGTTCCAGTTTTCGATCTTTTCAAGTTCTTTCTCTACAGCTTTCCTTTTTGCTGTAGGGACACCGTATGGTTTGATGTAAACTGGTTCGTGTGGTTTGACCCGCAAGGTACATTGGTAGTTCTTCACTCTCCCCGGTCTGTCATCGAACACATCATGATAGTTCCACAAGACTCTTCTCAGCTCTTCTTTTTGTTCTTCATCTAAATTGTTGGCTTCCTGCACCTTGGTATTTACGAGTTCATGATAATTTATATCCTCCATGGCTTCTTTAGGCTCTTCATGCATGTCTTTTAGATCTCTATTATGATCTAATAAATCTAATTCTACACTCTGCTTACTCAGGCTATTCTCATTTTTCAATACCATAGCAGTACAATGTAAAACACCAGTCTTCGGGTCCACAAACATAACTTTTCTTCCTCCCCAGTCAAATACAGCATTCACTTTCATGACCCAGTCAGTTCCTAGTAAGATATCCTCAGACAGATTAGGTATTACTAGACATCCTTGACAGAGATTCACATCATTCACACTGAAGTTCAACAAGGCTTGTCGGTTAACTACCTTGCTGTGTCTGCCGGTAGCACCCTTGATCTTGATTCCTACTACAGGCATTTCCATGTAGTCCGGTACATGTTTCACACAATCTCTAAATTGTTCAGAAATTCCACTGATTGGACTACCTGTATCAACTAATGCTTCCTTGCCTTTTCCATCAATAAACACAGTAATATATGGGCATCCAGTGACATCATATTATATATCTTCCTCTTCTTCATGAGTAAGATCTTCAATAATATCATATTTCATAGTACAGGAATTGTCATTAGCTTGTACATGATTCAGGGACACATTACTTTCAACAGGTTGACGAACATCCATTAGCAACACAATTATCATTGGTAAAACTCTGCTCTAACCTAGGCACATTATCTTCTAGTTCATGATATTTACACAGTAACTTATCTAGAACATTGGCTTTCTCTTCATTTTCAATGTAGCTTTGTATGACACAATGCAAGATGTCTTTCCCTACCTCTTCTTGTCTGTTTTTGCTTCGACAACTTTCAGTACTGTTCAATTTCACTGGTACGACTTGATTCTCATAAGACTTGACATCATCTGCAGCACACACTGTCTCACACTGGCCATCAGACACGATGCAACCTTCCTTGACTTCAACATAAATCATCCCATCAACTTCCTTCTCCAAATCTTCAAACTCCATGACCTCCACATCTTCTTCACTATCTTCAAAACTGTCATCCTCTGACTTCTCTGAACTCACACTAGACAAAACATCAAAATATTCATGATTCTCAGTCTTCACAGTTTCATGAGCAGTAACATTCAGTCTGTCTTCAGCATCTTCAACTTTATCATTTAGCAAATTACACAGTCCAAACACATCTTGTTCTTCATTTATTTTGGGTTCTTCTACGGAAATATCTTCACTTGCATTATACATATTGGCTACAGTATCATCATCTAGTACAACCTCTTCTGGTTCTATAAATTTGTCCTCTTCATTCGAAGCCTGGTTCTTAATGACTTCCCATAGTTCTTTGTCAAACTTGAGCCGATTTACCCTGTGTGTTACCTTATGTCCCTGTCTATATTGCTCATTTTCCCATTTGTGTCAAAATCTGATCCTATTTGTGGTAGCCTGATTTCTTGTCCTATTTCTCACCCCAACCTGACAGGCTTCTATAGGGGCGACATTTAGTTTTCCTGTCCGTTTCCATAAGACTTGTAGTAACGTTGGTTCCTATCGTTTCTTCCTTGTCTGTTCCTATAATCCATACTGCCACCTTACTGTCTACTTCGGTTCTCACGACTATCTTCTTGGTGATCATCTCTTCTCTCTCTTCCATGATGGTCTTCTTGGTACCGGTTTCTATCCCTTTCTCTCTCATAACTTCTGTCTAATCTTCCAACAAATCTTAAGAAGTCCTCAACTGAATCGTCAGATCCAGAATCTGACGCTTGCTGTATTCTTCCTGGTAATCTTCTACGTAGGGTGTCCACGAATGTTATTTAATCTAAAGGTGTGTTAAGATGCACTAATTTTCTGATTTGAGCCCCACAAAAGTCCCTCATACTGCCATAACTTTCCCTGTGCTTTCCCCCATGCAAGAGATCACTCCTTACTCTAGCCTGCTTGCTTTTGGACCAGAATTTATTCAAAAAAACACCTCTCAAACTCACTATATGACATATCGTCTGGCCGGCCGCGGCGGCCGAGGAGACTGAGGCGCTCCAGTCACGGTCTGCACGGCCACTACGGTCGGGGGTTCGAATCCCCCCTCGGGCATGGATATTTGTGCCGTCCTTAGTCTTAGCTAGTTGATATGTAGTTTGTAAGCTTAGGGACTGATGACCCCGTAGTTAAGTCCCATAGGTTCAACAAAAATTTGAACATTTTGAACATATCGTCTGTATCTAACTGATTGACCCAAGTATAAGCTTCATTGTCCAAAAATCTCTTTACAAATTTAATTTTCATTTCATTGAACATTTTGAACATATCGTCTGTATCTAACTGATTGACCCAAGTATAAGCTCCTTGTCCAAAAATCTCTTTACAAATTTAATTTTCATTGCATCGGTCATTTCTACAGTGAAGTTGTCAGAGCAATGATGTAAAACGTCTTAAGGATGGATTTTCCCTTCCCCAGGGTATGTCTCAATTACTACATTTGCCCAATTAAAACCACCATAAATCGACATTTTGCTATTTACTACACTTTCTTGCAATGAATTGACCCTTTGGCTGGGGTTATATACATTCTTCTTAATAACACTTTCAGAATTTGACACACTTTCACTAATTTTATTTTCTAATGACACTTTAACTTCCTGAATTTCAGTGTTTCTAACTTTATTTTCCTGATCAAAATACTTTTCTACAGTACTAATTTTGTTTTCCAGGTCAGACTCAACATTGCTGATTTTACTCTCTACTACAGTCACACGAGTGTCCAGCTGTTCATGTCCTAACTTCATTGCCCTTTCAAGATCACATGTTTGTTTCCTGATTTCGTTAACTGCCCTGTTTGTTTCGTTCAACTCAGACTTTAAATCTGCTAAACCATCATCTAACTTTTTGCTAACAGATTCTACTTGTTTACTCACTTCATGAATTCCCTTGTCAATACGTTTAGTTAATTGTTCTGTTAATCGATTTAACAACTCTATAAGACCTGGTGATGCAATAATTATTTATTTACTATTTGACAGATTGCTACGAGGTGTACTGGCTGTTACATTCTGTTCTGACATGTCTACGCTAGATTTCCTATTCTCTGTTGACATCGTCTTTTACAGTGCCAAACAACCCAGACTACAAATACAAATGAATAAGCGCTGCTGTACTTATCTTGTTATTCAGTGTCCAACAATGCTACGATCCAGGCCCAAGCAACTAATTTCCATGTTAAATGCTCCGTTTTTCTTTGCATATAATTCAAGATTCACGTCCTCCTTGGTTTTTCCAACATCGATTTTATACATCCAAACATACTTCTCCTGCAACATAAACACTCTGTAGACACTGTATATGACGCAATCCCAGCTTCTCCACCAATTTTAACGTTTTAATAGATTTTAAGTAATTACATTTCATTCTACCACTTTCAAATGATACTCATCTTTTAAACATTACGATGTATGGGGTTTCTGCTCGCTGCAACATTATTCTACTGGAGCGTCGTGGTAGAAATAAATACTCCTAGGTACGATTTTTCACTTCTTTAATTTTCAAAAAGGTTCAAATGTTTGTTAAGCTTAAGGCACTTAACTACGGGGTCATCAGTCCCTAAACTTACAAACTACTTATGAACTACTTACGAACTAGGACGGCACAAATATCCATGCCCGAGGGGGAATTCGAACCCCCGACTGTAGTGGCCGTGCAGACCGTGACTGGAGCGGCTCAGTCTCCTCGGCCACCGCGGCCGGCCTTTAATTTTCATTCAAACTTATTCTCCACCAAAACATTACAGCTTCAAAACATATACAAAGCATCAGAACTTCGCTGGTAGTACTTCCATTTCAAGGCGCAGACTAACACTTTGCACTTTGCACTTTGTAAAAGCCAAAACTCGAATTCCCCCACGCAAGGCGGTGAGGCAAATATATAACATTCACAATAATGGCATTACATTACGCATTGTTTATAACAATTGAATATACTGATTTACAATTACCAAGCACACAAATAAAACATTTGTTGTACACAAAAATAATCACAATATAAAAATAAAACTATACATACAATAATTTTAGATGACGTTTCTTTTTCAATTGAAATCTCCCATCTTGCTGTTTGACAACAAATCGGAATGTTAAATGTCAATTAATTTGTTAATGAGTCCATCATACATGTTCCTAACATATATTGAACTATTAAATATCTTCGCAAATCTCAAACTAGATTCTAAATCTCACGTCAGTCAATATATACAAAGAATTATAACATTTAAATCTCGACTATTAAATTAATTAATACAATTAGCTGGTCTACATAACTTGTTTATGAGCCTAACATACATACAATGCTATTAATTTTCATTTCTTTTTGTTTTTTACAAAAGATTTTACAATTCGTCTGTTTAAGTCTTGAAATAACATACAATGACGGAACTATTGTTTATGGAACTGTCTGGAAACGTCTTATACAAATCTCTTAATTAATGAAATCTATCACTTTTTTGATCACAGTATTACCGACACACTGTCCTACACTGATTCCTAGGCTGGCTATTTCGTTTTTAACTAACTTCACACGCAACATGTATCACTTTTGAACCACACGATTCCGGATCCGAAGCAGACGGTATCGTAGGATGACATTGAGATGAGAGGACCAGGCAGACGGTATCGTACGATAACATTGAGATGAGGGGGCCAGCAGTATCGTTACAATGTGCACACTAAAATGACCTCTCAAGTATCAGCAATCTTTAGTCGAACCAGGTGGAGAGGAAAGTCAGGGGTTGAAAGGCATTTTCTCGGAGGATGAAGCCAGAAAAATAATAAGGGAAAACAATAACGATAAACCGCGAAATAGCATACTGGATACCAATAATCAAAATAACTAATTTCAGTCTATAAATAATAATAACCATAACAGTTTTTAGTAAATAATATTTTTGTGCCCGGTAACCAAAACTACAGTTCAAGAAAAAATGCAAGACCTTTCCAAAGAGGAGGCGATGGATTTTAATCGCTCTAAGGCGGAAATGGATTCGGAGACAATTCGTACAGGGCATATTACGGACGTTAAAGTAGAGTAAGGGCACAGCAACAGGGTTATTATCAACTTGCAGGAGACGTTAGGAAAAATGAGCAAGTTCAAGGGCCTGGAAATTTACAACAAGGAAATGCAGGACCGCAATAGAACACTAACTAAAACAAAGGGAAAGATGCCAAAATCGTGGAAATTAGACAAAAAAACCCTAAGGAAAGAAAAGGTTGATTAGATGACAAGGAAGAGGTCTAACAAGGTGAGGTCTGGCCTGAAATACAGTCAGCGCAGGCAATTTATTTGTTACAGTCCGGTCAGGAGAAGGTACGGACACAAGTAGAAAATCTTATTGGGACAAAATAGAGCGGGAGAACACGGACAGTGAGGAAGAATTGCCACCTCTCCCTATTACCAAAACGGTAGATGAAGATGAGTTATTAGTGGGAGTAATTAATTTGTTTGATGAGAATAACAGTAGGGAACAGTCTGTACAAGAGAACATGATACCCAACACGAAAGAGAACACAAAAACTTACAAGAATGTAGGCAGTAAGAAATACATAAAAAAAAGGAAGAGAGAGAAAGAACAGGAAGAAGATGGGTAACAGTCAATTTTAATTTACAATTTTTGGAAAACCAATTCAAATGCCTAAACGTACACAAACTGGGACACAGTCAATGTGCTCAAGACATATAGAGCAGACTATGACGGTAATGCTAACAAGAAATACTGTAGTCCCGAAAATCCAAAAGAAACTAGATACAAATCCAGTTCACGAACGTCATGTCGATCCCTTTTCAGTAGTCTGGGAATTTTAACACAGGCGTCAAAATACGTTTTTTTCTTTAATGTCGTTTGTTGTTAATAATATCAGCTTATTCCCACAAGTTAGTAGCTTTCACTCGGTGAATACAAGACAGAAGCCGAATCTAAATTTGCATCACATCACCTTGACACATGTGAAGAAAGGTGTACAGTATTTTGAAGTATCCATTTTCAATAAGCTACCACAAGAACTAAAGTATCTTAGCACTAACCCACACGCTTTCAAATCTAAATTGAAGAGTTACTTTATGGTTCACTCCTTTTATTCTGTCGAGGAACTCCTAGAAAAGTTAATCAATTAAGCTAATTCATTTTTTTCTTTATTGATTCTTTTCACTTTGTCTTTTGATTGTCGTGTGCCTAGGACTACTTAAAAATTTTCTATTATCATTCTTGTGTAAAAATTCATGTATTGACTTGTTCCATGACCATGGAGTCTCACTCCTCAATTGGGTCCTACGGAACAGAAAACCATATTATTATTACATCTAATCATAAAAACAAAATAAAAAGTGAGTCAAATATTTCGATATAAAACAGTTTAGTACGTAAGCATATGGTGCTTCACATGACAAACTGTCAAGGGGGACCTACACAGATCATATAGGAAAATTAAAATATTTTTATTGTTCTATTTAAAGCAATGAAAAGACCCACTGAAGATGCTAAATTGTAGCGAAACATGTTTGAGAACGTAAATAAAATCCAGTGTTTTGCTCAAGGAAGATCTGCATAGAGAAGAAACGAAATATTCACGATGAATTTGTGGTATCTTCGGATGATTACGTTAAAGACAGACATAGGGACTGCACCCTCTTCTTTACGAATATAAACCAAGACTGAATTTACTGGTTTCGGTTTATGCATTGAAGAGTTAATAAAACACCTTTCTCTCTTTCCACAGGGTTTACTTATGTTTCAGTTCTTGACAAGACTAAACCAAAATAGTGACTACATTTTTCTTTAAACTTCTTGAATTTACTGACGGGTGCTAAACCCTTAAAGTAACTACGTGAGAGCTCTGCTTCAACTTCTAGTTCGAAGTACCGACTTACAGCTGGTACTAATGCCATAAAGCGCTTACTGAACAGACTGTGGGGAAAAGTTGAACCTGCTGCATAGCGCTGTCTACTAACTATAAACGTTAAATGAGTGATCGCTACGCTTCGTCGAATCTAATGGGCACCATATAACCAAATTACAGAGTTTGAGCGGCACTTGATTATCGTACACCGAAATTACGGTTATTACACTGAGGACGTGGTCGGAGGACTCGTACGAGTCCTCAGTCCGCGAGTGGGTCACGAAACGTGACGTCAGCACGGCGATCCAACCGGCCGTGTAGTTCGCAGCTCATGCCTCTGCGAGCACGAGAGAACTTGCTCAGAAAGGAGCGACCGGTCCGCGTTACTGATAGGCGCCAGTCAGACGAAATTTTGCAGGCAAAACAAAACGACACTTAATTCTAGTTGCAAGTACGTATCCATCAATTTAGGGTTTCGTACTTTTTCGTAAATCTCTTAACACAAACCACTGATTTCCGTGAACAACATACCCGAAGGTTGTCCTATTCGATCCAGTATTCCAATGACGTCGTCGCTGTATATTCAAATATAATGAATGGGAAGGAACTTTAATACAATGGGTTGCAGCTTCTGCTATGGAACTCCTCAGTGATTTTCAGAAGGGTCCCACACAAATTCCTCAAGACTGGCAGTCTTTTATAGAAACTCGAAATGTAACTCGAACTTCAATGCTAGAAGATTATAACAGATTCCACAACGAAACCCTGTCACGTAATTTGGTAGAGAATCCTTTAAAAGTAGGCCACTGTACGAAATAAAAGCTCTATTCTGGTAGGAGGCATCCAGATAAGAATTTACTGTATTAAAAAAAATTAGCAATAAAATTAGCAAAAGATGCGTGTGAACTACCGGCTACTCCCTGCTGCAAAACCTTGTTCACTGGCCCAAATTGAGAACTGACTTGGTTCAAATTACTCTAATAACAGGGAGTTAATGATACAGTGGCCAATATACGTAGCAGCTCACACGGAATTGCACACAGGCATTAATAAACAAACCAACATAATTAAAGGTATTTCATAAGAGTGGCTAAAGAAAAACGTTTATGGCGCAACGGAACTTTAAATTAAAGTGGGAAGGTGCTCGAAAACTACAATTTAGAGGCAAGTCAAAATTATAATGAACTTGTTTATTCAGGTCGTACACAAGCAAAATGGGAAACCAATTTTGTTAATACAATATAAGTGCATTCCATTTACAGGGTTTAATACTGACGATGCCCAGCATTGAGTTTAACAATAAATTACACAGAACTTAACGCTACTGGGGGGAGGATTTACAAACAACACTCACTCACTCACAAACACACAATGCAACAGCGAAACTTACCAAAATCAGCTTGCTGAAACAAGGCAGAAGCAGGTGCCGCCATCGTTGGCGAAATTCAGCAAACCCGGAGGTACCACAACACAATATACAATAAAACTGCGAAGATGGCTTTGGTCTGTGGTGCCTGATTTGAGATGGTCCATGAGTATAGCTAAGTTACATCTAGATTAGACCGCGAGCAAACACGTTAAGGGCAACACGCGGCTACGTTACTTGATCACACTCCACTGAATGTGAAGTGGTTAACAATCGGATTCATTACACAAAATCATGGCGGAGTCTTAAGTTGCAATCTGGGAGTAAACTATCAAGGCACTGGTTTAATGAGAAGTGGCGTGAATTCAGGTGACTAGCTGCAAACCCCTGAAGTCGGAGTTTGGACACACATGGTTCCGAAAACCGATAAATATGTATAAATTCAATTTCCGAAAAATATAGAAAATTAACTATGGCATGCAACACCTAGAACTGCGTAGAATTTCATAAGGAAGCTACTTCAATGCAGTAACATGGGATTGGGAGCGTTCACAGAGATGGAAGAAGTCCAGTCTCTAAACCGGGAAAAGTGAAATAATTACGAAAGTCGGAAAAATAAAAATAAAAACTATGACATGCAACCCATAGAAATGTTAAGAATTTAATAAGCAAGCTATCGAAGGAAAAGAGACAGTAACATTAGAAAATAGGCAGGGAGAGAAGACTGCGATATGTTAGTGGAAATCAGATGGATACACTTGCCTGATGGGTATGGAACAAACAATAGTGGAAACTGGAGGCTTTGTTCTAAGAACCGACTACATGAAACACATATCACTCATGGAAGGAAACGATAAAAAAGTTTTACATGCACTGTACAAAAATGAACATATCGTCTGTTAGAAATCAGGCCCCCCAAAGCTAGAAAGAATTTACACAGAGTTTGTGCACCGCCACATAATCACAAAAGGTTTGAATAATACCAGGCCATTATCAATCTGCAACTAGTAACACATACACCGCGTTTATTTGTTGGAAATCACTGGATTTAAAACCTAGAACACATTTCCGCGCACGATTGGAAGGAATATTACAAAATATGAATCTAAGTTCAATAATCTAAGTTAAACATGCTAGACAACGAATCGCTACCATCTCCACAGACACAAAAGAAGAATCAACCTTACCTAACCACAATCCCAGCACAAAGTGAAGAACTAATGCCCAGGAGGCGTGAAGGTCTCATGACTTGCCCTGGAGAAGGCTCATCGACTGGCTTGTAACTAAAGGGGGAACAAACCTCTTTGGTAGCATCATCAGCAGGGGTTGGTAACGACTAACAATCGACTCTGAGCCAGAGAGAACCATGCAAAACGAGCTATTACCACCCACATTCAGACAGCCATTAGATCCTCGCACATCGACTTAAAAGGAAAACAAGTACACATTCTCATAGGGACAATGGCGGATCGAAGAAGCTGTACTGATTGCTACATCCATAACCACAATAATAAATTATTAAAATAACAAAATCCAGCAATATTAACTAACATTTCAGAAACTAATATTTTAAAACATGAAAAAAAAGCGATTCCTCATGCCTTGAAAAGAGTGGGGTTCTAGTTTTAACAAACTGCTAATCTAGCGACATCAAATAAATTACAATTTTATAAAAAGTATATGGAAGACGACAGACGGTCGTCTTTCAAAATAATGGTGGGATGTAAAGAATACCAGCGGTAAAACATAATCAATACCTTCACTACGCGATAGTAATGGTGATACTATTGATGCCAGTTCTGCTAAATCAGAATTGCTTAACACAGCCTTCCGAAATTCCTTCACGAAAGGAGAGCAAAAAAATACTCCAGAATTCGTATAGAGAACAGCTGCCAGCATGCGCAATTTAGAAGTAGGTATCACTGCAGTATTAAAGCAACATAAATCACTTATCAATTGCAAGTCTCCCGATCCTGACTGTATACCAATTAGTTTCCCTTCATAGTATGCTGATGCAATACCTAGTTATCGTTTACAACCGCTCACTCTGCATACGTTCCCTACCCAAGGACTGGAAAGCTCACAGGTCACTCCAACATTCAAGAAAAGCAATATGAGTGATCTGCAAAATTACAGGTCTGTATAACTAACGTCGGTTTGCAGCAGGATTTTACGAACTACCTCGAAGAGAAGGACCTATTTCCGGAAGACTTTCGACATTGTACCAAACAAGCGTCTAATCAAACTGCGTGCTTATGGAAAATAGCCACAATTGTGCGATTTGATTCGTGATTTCCTTTCAGAAAGGACACAGTACGTTGCAATTGACGGAAAGTCATCGAGTAGAACCTAAGTGACATCTGGCGTTCCACAGGGCCCCTAATGTTCCTTACTTTTATAAATAATTTAGGAGACAATATGAGTAGCTCCGTTAGACTGTTCGCGGAAGTTGCTGTCACTTATCGGTTAGTAAAGTCTTCAGAAGATCAAAACCAAGTAGGGAAGTCGAACCAAAGGCTACTTTACATTGGCAGAACACTTAGAAGATGCAACAGTTCTACTAAAGAAACTGCCTACAGCACAATTGTGGAGTATTTTTGCGCATTGTGAATCCACACCAAGTGGGATTGACAGACGACTTAGAGAAAATTCAGATAAGGGCAGCTCGTTTTGTATTATCACGATACAGGGGAGAGAGTGTCGCGTTAATGATGCACGAACTGGGGTGGAAATCATTAAAATAATGGCGTTATGCGTTGCGACGAGATCTATTTGCGAAATTTCTTTCACCAACTTTCTCTTCCGAATGCGAAAATATTTTGGTAACACCCATCTACATGATCATAATGACATGATCATGAAAATAAAATAAGGGAAATCAGAATGAAAACGGAAAGATTTAGGTGTTCCTTCTTCCCGCGAGCTTTTTAGGGAATGGAGCCTAGTGAAATATCACAAAAGCGGTTCGATGGACCTTCTGCCATGCACTTGAATGTGGCTTGCAGAGTATTCACAGTACGTAGATGTAGATGAACATGAGTACTCTGTAAATCGCTGTTGACATGATGAGATACATAGAGTTCTTCGAATTTCGTTTCTAGAACGTGAAACACGCATGAGGACATCGACGCCGTTCAATTGGCTAACTTTCATTTGGTGTTGGAACCAGGAACGACGACGGTCGAGTTCAGGCTTGGTCTGAGAATTTACGTCACGCATTCTCCGACAGCCAATCAGCGTTCAGTATTGTTCTGAAAGCTCTGCTGCGACTGTCGTAGCTATTGCTAAACTTGAACTTGATTGCAGCGACTTATTTTTTGCAATCGATTGACATCGCTGATGATGCTAACATGCAACTCATTCTACCTAAGCAGGCGAGAGCCATTATTGTGGTTTCTTCAAGCGCAAAGCACGAATACACAGTCTAAACAGGTTTTATCAAACTTGGAGCACCTTTAGAAAGTGGAATTTCAGGCGCAGCACTAAATTCATGTCTCAGGGATATACCGTATGTGGTAACGAAAATGGACGATATCACTGACGAAGAGAGGCAATCTCACAATTTAAGCATACAAGACATTGAGTTTAATCAATGAATATGCTTGTTTTATCCTCCAATTTCACATTACACAGAACTTCACACTCATACCAATAAATCGTAACAAAATTATAGTTATACAAAACATTTGAGAATGAATTCAGCAGAACGAGTATTGGGAAACCAAAATGTTTTATTATTCAAAGATAAAGAAGTATTTTAAAACATTGCTACAAGCTTTTACCTGGTTTAGGAACAAACAATGATATCATTGAGAAGGATTAGACTTAATTTGCACAATATGACAGACTGGAACTGTATTTTCTTTTAGTAGTAACTTATGAAGAGAACCATGATTCTCATAAATAAGTGGTCGGGAAAGGCAAAATGATAAGTTTAGTTTTATACGATATGATTTTAACTTCATGGTGTAGTGTACGCCAGAATTCCACGACTGATTGCTTGGTTTGAAATGTTTTGGTTATCTCGGAATCTAAAGTCAAATCAAACAGGCATTCATACTGCTATTACGTCACAGAGACTGGATTATTGTACGCAGAATACGAATTTACAACACAAACATTTTTTTTCACTTCTTCCAATCGGTTTGAAAAATAAGACTTCAAGGAAGAAATGTAACGTAACAGGTGACCAAGCTCATTTAGAATGATTCTAATTCTCATTCTCTAAATAATTTTTTTAAATAAAGTAACTCTGCCGGAAACGTTATCTTCTACTGAAGTGCTTACACATTGGCATTTTCGTCTAATGGAGTTACTACTGCCGCGGTGGATTAGCCGCGCGTACTGGAGCGCCGTGCTGCGGTGCGCGCGGCCGTTCGCTGTCGGGGATTCGATTACCCCCCCCCCAATCCCCCTCGGGCATGGGTGTTTGTGTGGTCCTTAGTTTAGTTTACCTTCGGGTAAGGTTTGTAAGATGCGGACTAATGACCAAGAAGTTGAGTCCGATAGATTTACAAACATTTGAACATTTTTGAGTTACTACTTTTCCTTGTATTGACTAACATAATTTCTCACTACTCAAACTGCAATAATTTTAATAAAAAAATCTTTTTGCGGAGCATTAGGTATTGTTTCGCGGAGCACCAAGTACTCCGCGGAGCACAGTTTGAGAAACTCTGGTCTAACATATACAGTCGCGACACTCACTGCTGTGAAAGTTGTGACCAACTGACAGCTGCAACTACACTAGCGCTCCTAGTGGTGGGCAATGAAGTTTGCTTGTAATTAATTATGTACGTAACGAATTAAATAGTCACTATAGTTTTTACGTTACAATCGTTAGTAAAATATTCAAAAGACATACATAATCAAATCATAAGTCAAAGTCAAATCAAACAGGCATTCATACTGCTATTACGTCACAGAGACTGGATTATTGTACGCAGAATACGAATTTACAACACAAACATTTTTTTTCACTTCTTCCAATCGGTTTGAAAAATAAGACTTCAAGGAAGAAATGTAACGTAACAGGTGACCAAGCTCATTTAGAATGATTCTAATTCTCATTCTCTAAATAATTTTTTTAAATAAAGTAACTCTGCCGGAAACGTTATCTTCTACTGAAGTGCTTACACATTGGCATTTTCGTCTAATGGAGTTACTACTGCCGCGGTGGATTAGCCGCGCGTACTGGAGCGCCGTGCTGCGGTGCGCGCGGCCGTTCGCTGTCGGGGATTCGATTACCCCCCCCCCCAATCCCCCTCGGGCATGGGTGTTTGTGTGGTCCTTAGTTTAGTTTACCTTCGGGTAAGGTTTGTAAGATGCGGACTAATGACCAAGAAGTTGAGTCCGATAGATTTACAAACATTTGAACATTTTTGAGTTACTACTTTTCCTTGTATTGACTAACATAATTTCTCACTACTCAAAGTGCAATAATTTTAATAAAAAAATCTTTTTGCGGAGCATTAGGTATTGTTTCGCGGAGCACCAAGTACTCCGCGGAGCACAGTTTGAGAAACTCTGGTCTAACATATACAGTCGCGACACTCACTGCTGTGAAAGTTGTGACCAACTGACAGCTGCAACTACACTAGCGCTCCTAGTGGTGGGCAATGAAGTTTGCTTGTAATTAATTATGTACGTAACGAATTAAATAGTCACTATAGTTTTTACGTTACAATCGTTAGTAAAATATTCAAAAGACATACATAATCGGGAAATTAATAAACAACATCCGACTTTCACTGGTTAAGTGATATAAAGAACAAAGTCGTCTTAAATTTGCTGCTTATTCTGCTAAAAGTTAGTATAATATAAATGTAAGAGAAATATAAATTTGTATTACGGTCTGTTTTTGCTATGACAGGCAGTTTTTTCACGCATATCAATTCGTTACAGAGTCTAATGATTCGCACATTTTTACTCTTCAATAGTCTTTCTTGGACACGTATATACGTTTGAGTATAATTTACTTCAGCTTTAAAAGTCAATACTTTGAAGATTCTTTCTATTTGTGATTCATTTAAAGCTACAATTCTGAAGTTGATGTCTTCTTTGTTGGGAAACAGTTTCATTGGTTTTGGCTTTTTATTACCACGTCTGTGAGGCTTTTCCTTTAGGTACAGCTGTGGCGGCTGATTACGTTAAATACTATAGTTATTGCACTGCATATACGTTTCCTGCGTTCTACCCTCACCTTATGTAATGGAATTGTAGTGAAGAAACATTAACGCTTTCTGCCAAAGCGAAGTCATTCTGGTGTTTCCTAGCCATTTTTATTTTCAATAGAAAATGAAATTCTTCAATCAAAACCCGTAGGTTACATGATAATTGTAAATACTTTATATTGTAATGTACCGTTTCGCCGGCCGCCGTGGCCGAGAGGACTGAGGCGCGCCAGCAACACCACCTAGAAGACAAGGCCTTACAACAGGCCGTACCTACGTCACACTTAGAGGCCCCGGCCGCCACCTCACTGGCAAGCCGCTGGGACACGCCCACCGCCGCGCAGCGGCCGGCCAGTCAGATGGCGGCCGGGGCCTCTAAGTGTGACGTAGGCACGGCCTGTTGTAAGGCCTTGTCTTCTAGGTGGTGTTGGCGCCAGTCACAGTCTGCACGATCACTGCGGTCGGGGGTTCGAATACCCGCTCGGGCATGGATATTTGTGCCGTCCTTAGTGTAGGGTAGTTGATTGGTAGTTTGTAAGTTTAGGGACTGATGACCCGGTAGTTAAGTCCCATAAGCTATACAAACATTTGAACATTTTGTACTGTTTTGTACCTTGCCTGGGATCTTACGAAACGTAAGAAAGATAAATGTAGAGTTATTATTAATTCATTACCTTTTTTGTGGCACTACATACTTTTCCCAATGTAAAAAGAATGTTGAAATCAATATAAACGATACTGTATATAAAACTCTTCTGGGTATTGGACCGCATCGTCAATATATCAAATACTTCACCGACGTTTCGGCCACTATTGCAAGCGGCCATCTTCTGGGTGTTACGTTTACTGCTGTATGAGGGGAAAGCTGGTATCTTAAATATTAAATGTTGCCAGTTATGATTGGTGGTTTCAGCTCTCTTTTATTGGTGTTTACTTTATTTATTCCTATTGGTGGGAAAGAAAGTCCAGGATTGGTTGTAACTGGCGAATGAGGAGCGGTGGTAGCAGTGACGTAGCACTGACGCCTAGCGCCGGCTAGAGCATGCTGTTTGCTCTGTGTACCCGCGGCCGCTGTTGTCTCCGGGCTATGCGGGCCCCTATGGACTGCACTGCGCGCGGTGTCGTCGCGAAGCGCTGCTTCTGCGGGCAGCCAAGACGTCGGAAGTTTTCTCTGTTCATATTTCCGGGTCGCTTAGCTATTTCTATTGCTTCCCTGATTTTCCTCTGCAAAGTGTAGGGTTATTTTGCCAGTACAGTGACTTCCTGAAAACCTAACTGTTTGCCGCACTCTTCCTGGTGTTCAGCTACTGCCGACTTCGTACGCTGTCCCAGCCGAATGTATGTCTCGTGCTCGGCTATCCTTGTGTTAATCGGCCGTCCAATTTCTCCATTGTATACCTGACCGCACTCACAGATGTTCTAGGCTCAATGAAGGACAAAACTGGTAAGTTTCACACAGCTGGAGTCTAGGAAATATGAACAGATAAGACGGGTATAGACTTCCGGCGTCTTGTATGCCCGCAGTAGCAGCGCTTTGCGAAGACACCGCGCGCAGTGCAGTCCATAGGGGCCCACATAGCCCGGAGACAACAGCGGCCGCGCGTACACAGAGCAAACAGCTCGCTCTAGCCGGCGCTATGCATCAGTGTTACGTCATTGTTACCAGCGCTCCTCATTCGCCAGTTTCAACCAATGGCAAACATTAATGTAAACACCAATACTGGACTTCCTGTCCCACCAATAGGAAGAAATAAAGGAAACACCAATGAAAGAGAGATGAAACCACCAATCATAACTGGCAACATTTAATATTTAAGACACCAGCTTTACCTCATCCAGCAGTAAACGTAACACCCAGATGATCGCTTGCAATAGTGGCCGAAACGTCGGTGAATGATATATTTACGATGAGGCCCAATGCCCTGAAGAGTTTTATCGACAATGACATCGGCCGCGGAAGCCTTCGTTTACATAAACGATACTGTTCGCATTCATCCAATACCGAATTCAGGAATGTTGCTTGTCGGCCGCTTGGAGCGCTGCTGTCGCAGTGAATAACAAATATCATTGGGAGTGTCGTGACTGTATATGTTAATGTGACGTATATACGCGGTTTTCAACTGTCTTTAGATACCGGCATAGATACTTTTCCCATCTTTGTCTAGACCTGCACCAACCGCCATCGTCCTTGGGTCGAACTAATTTGCGTCATAAATTGCTTTAAGTTTTCAACGTTACATTAGTACCGAAATAAATAATCTAACAATAAAATTTAAAAAATCTGAAAAATCAGAACTCCTTATCAGATACGCGTCAGGTAAGAGTTAAATTAGTACCTACGTGATAATTGTGAACATTAACACCCCTATGATTTTCTTTTTCTTTTAAGAATTTGACGATTCCGGAGTGAAATCTTCTTGCTGTTTGAAGTAATGAGCATGTGTGGATTACGTATTTGTTAAATGGCGTATCCCAATATCAGGTGTTGCTTTCGTGAATTGTAGTATATCTATTTTTACATCCACAGCTACAGTTATCTCATGCGAAAAATTGGGTGACGTCGTCTGTTTACAATACATAAAAATGGACAGTATTACAGTACATTGTTTCACATTTTACGTATTTCAGTTGAAATTGATGGAATTCCGAAAGAACAAACATATTCGAAAACAGCAAAAGGTGGTAAAACTGATATAATAAATAAGGGTTTATTAAAGAGGTTTACGTACAGAATTAAAAAAAAAATGTTTGTATAGTCTATGGGACTTAACTACGGGGTCATCAGTCCCTAAACTTACAAACTACTTATGAACTAACTAAGACTAAGGACGCCACAAATATCCATGCCCGAGTGGGGATTCGAACCCCCGACCGTAGTGGCCGTGCAGACCGTGACTGAAGCGCCTCAGTCCCCTCGGCCATCGCGGCCGGCGTACAGAATTTAAAAAATTATTTAGTAAACCAATTTCTTCGTAATAATTTTAATTTACACATAAATTTAGTGATGATTTTTATTGCCAACATTTATGCAGCCTTAAAAAGATACAATTTAGTAACAGAGGCAGTTTTACAATAAGCAAATTGAAAATGTCTCTCTCTCCTGATGTAGAAACTCACAAAAACTTTACTTTCCTATTTAAATAGTGTACCATTTCATAAGTATTCATCATTTTAGCGTTACAGGCGGAAATATTGCAGAAAATTTCTACCCACTGGCAGCTTTTTCATTCTGAACAGGAATTGAAGACCTAGTGGGTAAATAATGATAACCCTCAACTTCTGTATTTTTAATGTATTTAGTGCAAACAATCATATTCGACAGAATGTTTCATTTTCTTCAAGTAGTACATGAAGCTGCAGAGAGATGGCAAATATAAACATTAACATAAATATTAAAACATGTAATAGAAACTATTTTTGCAATATACAAGTCGTCATATCTCAACACTTCACAAATGAGGGTTAACATTATTTCCCCCCCGAGGTCTTCAGTTGTTATCTATATTTTACAGCGATGCTACAGAAAAATTTTCTCTTCCATCTCTTAACCATTGACACCTAAAGACTGGAATCCGGAAATGAATTAGAATCGCTCCCTTCCGAATTGAGTGCCATCAGACAATTGTCTCTTAGCTGCGTTACTATGAAGACGACTAGTAATTTAGTAACTACAAATAACACTTGCATCTCCATAAATATTCCGCAATTCACAGTCAGGTGCGTGACTGAACATACTTCGTGGCTCTACTAGCCATTTGCTTTTCTGAAATAAATCGCAATTTGCGATCAGTTATGGCTTCACTGTAGTAGGTTTAGATGGAATACCAAAATGCGGCAAATGAAATTTTGTACCCAGCCGGGATTAGAAGCCGGGATCTGCTGCTTACTAGGCAGACGCTGACTACTCCACCACCGACGACACAGTGACCAACCCAACTGAAGAGGACTCTTCCCTGTACGTCTCCCGCCACACGCAAATCCCCATTCGCCATTCTCTTTCCTATACCACAGAACAAATAGGCTGGCCACTGTGTCCTCGGCGGCGGAGTGGTCAACCCGTCTGCCTAGTAAGCAGCAAATCCTGGGCTCGAATCCAAGCCGGGCACAAATTTTCATTTGTCGCACTTTGGTATTCCATCTAAACCAAGTACAGTGAAGCCATAACTGATCGCAAAATGCGATTTATTTCATTCATTGAACGCTGTAACGTCGTCAAAAACATATAATTTACTTTTCTGTTCCACTTGTAAGTAGAACGAGGGGGAAAACCCGAACGCCTGTATGTCTATACGGAACCCAATTTTTCATATCTTTGTGGTATTTACGTGAAATGTGAGTGCGTGACAGTAGAATCATTGTGCAGTTAGTTTCAAATTCCAAATTTTCTGAGTAGTGTTTCTCGAAACGAACGTCGGCTTTTCTCCAGCGGTTCCCACTTGAGTTCCCAAAGCATGTTTGTACCACTCACGTATTGATCGAACCTACCTGTTAACGAACCTAGCAGCCCCTTCTAAAACCTCTTCCTTAAAACCGATATGGTGGGAATTCGAAACACTTGTCCATTACTCAAAAAAGGGGCACACAAGCGTCCTATACGAGGTCTACCATACAAATGAACCAAATCTTCGTATAATTGTCCCTGTAAATGTCGAACATCTTCCTTTCTCACGACTGTCCTTACATGCTCGTTCCATTTCATATCACTCTGAAAAGTTACACCGAGATATTTAATCGACTCGTCTATGTCAGGTAGGGCACAATTAAAATTCTATTCTAACATTTTGGGATTCCTTATCCTACTAATTTACATCAGCGCACGTTTTTTCTACATTATGAGCTAGCTGTTATCCCTCATACCAATTAAAAATTTTGTCCAACTCATCTTGCAGCCTATTACAGTCAACCAATGGCGACAGCTTCCCGTACATCACTCCATTGATACACCGTCAGTCGTTTCCTTACATAGAGAATAATAACGGTCCTATCAGACTTCCTTGAGGCACTCTTGTCGATACCTATTTTCTCTAATGAACATTCGCCGTCTAGATCAAGGTACTATTATTAAAGACGTCTTCTAGCCACTCACATACTTGCGAACCTATTCCATATGCCTATAATTTCGCTTGCAGTTTGTAGTGCGGCACCTTGTGGATATCAAGAAACAGGCTATCCGCCTGTTGCCTTTCATCCATGGCTTGCAAAACCTGATGTGAGAACAGGGCAAGCTTAATTGCACACTAGCGATGATTTATAAAGCCAAACTGGTGCATTCAAGCTTTTCCATCTTAATGAAATTCATAGTGCCTGATAAAATGTAAACGAAAAACCCACTAAAAAAGCCGTGCACGAACCTAGTCGATAAATAATTACTATCTATTTAAGGATAATAACTACATATTTGAGTTTATAAGTAAAATCTGATTCTAATTTATGACCGATTACTGATCATTCTTTGTTTAAATGGTATGGAAAATGTTTTGCGGAATTCTTCTTTTAGTAATAAATTCATCTGAAGGAAAAATTGCTATACGTAACCATAATTCTTTCGTGTTGCTACGATTGCAGATATTTAACAGTGCCAACGAAGGAGAAACACATAGGTAACTTAAACAATTTATTATCTGATAGATTAAAAAAGGAAGTTTCTAAGTACTGTAATTCAAACGGATGATATGCGGTACAGACTGCGCACCCCCGCTAGTTTTGGTAAAAGCCACCACAGTGCGTGTGTAGGCGCTTCGCAGTTCCGCAGTAGACGCTGGGCGGCGAGGCAACTGCTTTTGTTTCAGTTGTGGTAATTTTAGCCGAGTTAATGTAAATAAACAAAGTGATCCCCATATCTTGCATGGAAATCATTTTAGTTCAAAAGTTCAAATGTTTGTACAGCTTATGGGACTTAACTACGTGGTCATCAGTCCCTAAACTTACAAACTACTTATGATCTACTTACGAACTAGGACGGCACAAATATCCATGCCCGAGGGGGGATTCGAACCCCCGAGCGTAGTGGTCGTGCAGACCGTGACTGAAGCGCCTCAGTCCCCTCGGCCACCGCGGCCGGCAATCGTTTTAGTGAATGCTTTGGTGAGGCGAGTGTCAACAGCCGTAATACATTTCATAAAATGCATTTTTTAAAACAATCAGCTGTTTATTAAAAACATTATACATCTACCAGTTTCGGTCATAGACCATCTTCATGGATAAACTATACAAAAAATACAAAATAAACGTAATTGATGTGCACAAACACAGAGAGGACATAATCAGCAAAATTACATATAAAGAGACTGAAAATAGAGAATTATGTCAATTTAACATATGTTTCTTATTGTTAACCTTTGTATACACAAATTTCGTCGTAATTTGTTGATGACTAAACCTTGTAACTCTGTTTACACTTGTATCCAAAGATGTTCATCCAAAGATAGTGTACATCCCTGACTGGTACTACTAATATCGATAACATAGGTTTCATCGTCTCTGACTCATGCAATTAGCACAAGCCACTCCCTCCATTTTTATTCATAGACCGTTCTCACCTTTTATGTCATGTTTGACTGATAGATTTCATCTAAGATGACCACAGTAATTTCTTACACTTTTAGTTATACTGACTCCTGTTTATCTCAGTTGGATGTATTTTATTTGATGCATTTTACCATTCTGTTTTAACACCTTGTAAGTATTTTAACTATATGTCAAATTGACATGATTCTCTATTTTCAGTCTCTTTATATGTAATTTTGCTGATTATGTCCTCTATGTGTTTGTGCACATCAATTACATTTATTTTGTATTTTTTGTATAGTTTATCCATGAAGATGGTCTACGACCGAAACTAGTAGATGTATAAGGTTTTTAATAAACAGCTGATGGTTTTAAAAAAATGCATTTTATGAAATCTTTTAGTGTTACGATTAGTTATTAGAGGGTGCTAAATCGTGACATATTTTTAAATATCAGAGTACCTGCAGGAACAGTAACTTCTGTTGGGTACCTTTTGGTTCTAGTCCTGCCCAATTGCCTGCTACGGTCACAGAGTCATAGGATGCGGCTTCTATTCCTAATAGATCGGGATACATGCCGCTATCTTTGATACTTGTTT
The DNA here is from genome assembly GCA_026315105.1 of Locusta migratoria. Lineage (NCBI taxonomy): Eukaryota > Metazoa > Arthropoda > Insecta > Orthoptera > Acrididae > Locusta > Locusta migratoria. Next base: position 197,672,549 of record CM048751.1, read on the forward strand.
TTTTTTTTTTTTTTTTTTTTTTTTTTTTTTTTTTTTTTTTTTTTTTTTTTTTTTTTTAACTGTAGCAACGAAATTAGGAATAAGAGCCTATGATGGAGAGGATATCTTTTGAAAAACTCTGATAGGCCTAAGTTTAATCTTTAAAAATAATTTAAAATTTAATCGTTGTGATATAACAAAAAAGTATTTGTTTGCCAATTCTTCAGTGTTTATTTTTATTCAATTGTTACATCCATAAAGTAAAATTTTAACATATTTTGTTTAACAAATATAAATTTAGACAAATATCATTATGCGGCTTAACACCCATAGGGGCGCAGCATCTCACCCTGGCCGGCCGCATTGGCCGACCGGTCTGCAGCGTGCCAGTCACGGTCAGCCCGGCCGCGGGGGTTCGAATCCCCCCTCGATCATGGATGTTTGTGTCGTCTTTACTGTAAGCTAGTTCATAAGTAGTTTGTAATTTAGGGACTGATGACCCCGTAGTTAAGTCCCATAAGCTCTACAAACAAACATTAGCATCTCACCCTTACCACAAGGGATAGATGCCGCACTGTAAGGTTTTCTGAATGGTCAAGTACCATGACGAATGAGTGCATGTAAAATTCTCAAAATATTATATTTGTAGGAAAACTGATTTGTTTACTTGTAAAAGATATTATTTTGACTTATGTGCTTTACAGGACTTTCTATGAATAATTTTGAAAAAAAAAAAAAAAAAAATGCTAGGATAGGTATCCAATATGTTATGTTAATGAATATATCATACAAATAATCTTAAGTAAGATGTATTCTGTTTTGCCACTGATTCTTCGAAATGTGAATTAACTCTACAGGATTAGCTGTACGCATAAGCACTTTAGTACCATTAATATTACTTCACTGAGATTTGTTTAAATTTCTGGTCAAATAAGGGCGATTTTAGTAGTTTCATTCTTACAAAAATCAAATGTTTGTAAATCTATCGAACCAAACTACTTGGTCATCAGTCCGTAGCTTACAAACTACTTAAACTAAGATACACTAACGTAAGGATAACACACACACCCATGCCCCAGGGAGGGCTGGAACTTCCACGGCGAGCAACCGCGCGCTCCGCAGCGAGGCGCATTAGACCGCTCGGCTACTCCACCGAGGCCTCATTATTACACGCAAGTTTTAATTGTGTTTCTTTGAGCGATCACTCCTTGTCCTTCATCCATAATGCGTCCTTTTAACTTTAGATCTCTCAGTTACTGGCTTCTAAGAACATTGTGAAATTTTGTGTTGTTACATTTAGTGTAAAAGGTTGGAAAACTAAACCTTAACATTAGTTTACTACACCCTCGTAAAATTTACGGATGCAGTAGATATCAATTCGTCTACATCTACATATTTAGCCTGCAAATCATATTTAACTGTGTGGCAAGGGGTTCCCGACAATTAGGACATGAGTGTTACGTGGGAATCCGGAATTTTTCCCCCAGGGGGCTCGCGGCTCTTTCGCGAGTACGTGCGTGGCGAGCAATGGGCCCCGAGCTAATGCACTCTTTCTTCCTTCTTTACTTCCTAGACTGCATTTCCTTTCCCTCTCCCTTTCTTTCATATCCTCACTCCTTCCCTTCCCCACTGGGGGACTGATGACCTTAGCAGTTTAGTCCCCCTATCCCGAACAAACAACCCCAAACAACTCCAACCCGGAATTTTTGTACTTATCTTGTATGCGACTACCACTGGAGATATTATCGTTGCCGCGGCAGAATAGCCGCGCGCACTAAGGCGCCTAGCTGCAGTGCGCGCGGCCATCCGCCGTCGGGAGTTCGAGTTCTCCCTCGGGTATGGGTGTTTGAGTTGTCCTTAGCATAAGTTGCTCGAAGTTAGTATCAGTAGTTTGTAAGCTTAGGGACTAATGACCAACGTAGTTAAGTCCCTTACATTTACAAACAGTTCAACATCAGATCTTATGGATGTAATTACATAGTGCATAAACTATTTCTTTTTCCTTTGAATAAAATGTGAAACAGTCAAATTTAAGTTGATTTACTAACAAAACAAAATTTTCACCTTAGTGTCGTGGGTTAAACGAGCTTAAATGTAGGTGCGGCAACATATTATAAGTTGTCCACCTGAACGCAGCTGACACGTTCGAGTATCCTATTTTATTTTATCTTATTTTTTTTTTTTTTTTTTTTTTTTTTTTTTGTGGTAAAAATATTTGTAAATCTATCGGACTAAACTTGTAGGTTATTAGTCCCCGCAGCACGGCGCTCCAGTACGCACGGCTAATCCGCCGGGCTTCGCGTTTTGTCTTCCACACCTGCAGAAGCAACAGTGTTGGGGGACAAAGGGCATCTTCCATTAGCGGCGCGGAAAAACTCCTCTGCCTTTGACGCCGGGAAGTTACGTGGAAGTCCTCCGCGAAACAACATGGTAGCAAAAACATGACGGCGACAGACAATGGAGGCGTCAGGGGAAGACAACGAACACGAATCTCTCCCCGGCTTTTTGATCCTTTTGTCGTAGCTGATGCATCACTGCAGGCTTCGTCCCTACTGAGTAATGTGGTTACAGGCTCCTAAGCGATCTACTCGTATCTTGAGTTATATAATGAATATGAACAGGGCAATACTATATACTTGTAAACTACTTATTTTGCTTTTTTTTATACTGTAAAGTACTGCATTTGTAAACAAAAATAAAAGATATAGTGTAACTCTTAATTCTGTTCGCTGTAATACTAAACACCTCTGGTCGTAACTACGCTTCATTTGTTGATCGCTATGCTCCGAAATACGGCTAGTGGTATGTCAGTCAGGCAGAATACAGGCATAAATACGCAGTGTACAGAGGAGCGGTCAGAAGTCAGTCGCGGATGTTTTGTGATATTTACTTCAAATTTAGCTAGGGCATAGTTTCTGAAGTACAAGTGCTCATCTATTCCTATTATAACTCCTTTTCGGTTTGTTTATTATCGAAGTCCGTGTTTTAGCTTGTCCAAAGAAACATGAAGAATATTCATAAAATTCTTCCGGGTATGAGACCGCGTCGTCATTTTATAAACTCTCCCGACGTTTCGGCCACTGTTGCAGACGGCCTTCATCGGGGTCTGTGTCTGACACTTGATAGTGACAAAAGCCGCGGAAGCCTACGTTTGCAAACATGAACAGATTACGAGATCGAAATATTGAAACATTTCGACCGTTTAGTGAAGTTCAAAATTTGTGCTGGTCCAGAATTCGAACCCGGATTTTCCGAATCGGGCCAGCGGTCGCCTTAACCAAGTAGGCTATCCCGGCACTCTTCCCTTCCAACCTAAATCCTAAACTTATAGCACACTTTGAATGTAGTGCCCCCTTCTCATAGTTCCTCTTGATCGCAGCTTATACTGTATTCCTGCAAGGGAGAGAGCGTATGAATGTGTCCACATTGAAATTGTCGATGCCTGTTGTGGGTATATTTGCAATTATTGATATGGTGTTTGTTCTTTTCGGACATGAATAGATTAAATTAGTAATTGTTCCATATTTCGTTATGATGTGGAACGCGTTAGATTATAAAAATGACATGCTTTTTTTTTAAATAATTTATTTTATTTTAATTACTAGCCGAAAAGCCGGATTTGCCCAGGTATTTATTTATGAGTTAGTACTTCTCATATTCCTTCTATCTCGGCCCATTTCCTTCTAAACGCATGATATATTTATCGGAGAATAAATAAGAAATAAGGCTGTCTCGCATAATGTACAAAATTATAAGTTCAGTATCCAAACAAAGAAAGATAGTAATCAAAATACAAATGACACAAAATACATACTATCTCATATTTATTGAGTTATATGTTGTAAAATTGTATAATTTTTCAGGTATGTGCTGTATGTCTGTAAAATCTGTTGCGTATGCAAATAGTAGTAAGGAAGTAATAGATCGAAACTTGGTGCATGATAGGGCGGTTTTCTATGAACGTTACTGTTTATGTGCTCATATCTCATGAACTACGTGTCATGCTCTGATACAATTTCGAAGGTGAAAATGTTCAAATGTTTGCAAATCTATCGGACCCAACTGCGTGGTCATCAGTCCGTGACTTACAAACTACTTAAACTATGGTAAATTAACCTAAGGACAACACACACACACACACACACACACACACACACACACACACTTGCCCAAGGGAAGACTCGATCCTCCGACGGCGAGCAACCGCGCGCTCTGCACTGAGGCGTCTTAGACCGCTCGGCTACTCTACCGTGGCTTCGAAGGTACATTCAGCTATATGAGTGTATACTGTCTGTAAAATGTCTTCCGGATACAATTTGTAGTGTAGAAATTATAAATTCTAACGTCATATCAAATGCCGTTGTTTTAATCGATGAACAACAGAAAAGTAGTAAGCAGAAACTTTTTTCCTTTCAGTATTGTAATGTAGTTGCAGCGACAAAAAAATTATTACAGATTCGAAAGTATGTTTAAAGTTTGTTGCAAGTCGCAAAGTACTGTCATTCTCATACAGTGTATTTATAAAGTTTCGTCGTATTATGTAGCAGTTTCTTGCAAACGTCTGGTCAATGGTGGCTGAGCAACTGGCTCGTCACAATACGCCAGTCACTATTCTTGATGAATTGTGGTGTTGAAACGGCATGGGCACATGAACCTGTAGATGCCATCCAAGCTCCGTTTGACTCAAGGCCGTTATTAAGTCCATAAGTGATTGTTCTGGGTACTGATTTCTCAGGATCTGTGCACCCAAAATGGCGTAATAATCTAATCACATGTCAGTTCTAGTGTCATATATTTGTCCAATGAATACCCGTTTATCATTTGCATTTATTCTTGGTGTAGCAATTTTAATATCTGTGCAATGAATACTTAGTTACTCAGTGATGAATGACCCCAAAATATGATTCCATATGAAAGAAGTAAATGATAATAGGCAACGTAAGCTAATTTACTGAGATGTCTGTCACTAAAGTTTGCAATAATCAAGATATCGTAAGTAAGTGAACTCTAACGTTTCAGCCGTTCATCAGAACTAGTACTTGGGGAAACGCATTTCCCGTCGTGTTGTAGAGGAGCTTAACAATAAAAATGCTAATAATGTGTAGATCTACAGAAGATTTTATCAGACTGAGGAAGATAAAAGAGTAAGTTGTATATACGTCCGAAACAACAGACAGCTCATGTATATCATACAACATGCCGATGACGTGCAATGACCTTTTCTTCATTGCGGAGACTCTACGTCCTCAATCTTGCGGGAATCAGTTTACAAAATCTACGAATTTGAGTAACAGGTCAGCGTGAAGTTGAAAACTCTTATCTGAAAGGAGGCGTGCTTGAGTAATTCCGTGCAGTCGTGGTGATCGCTGTGTTCCCAGTGGTATGCCGTGGCTCAATGCGCCCGGTCAGAGGACAGTCGTCCTGTGTAATAAAAAGGGCGGGCCAAGAACTCATCGAACAGCAACGAACAAAGACGATCAGCGACCACAGGGAGTAGAACTACCCATACAGCAATAAGGGAGAAAATGTCTTATAAGGGTCAGCGCAACTGCCTAAAAATCAGGAGACCTGGGTTTGAATCCCGGCTGGGGACACATTTTCTACTTTATCAATTCGCAGTTAATGTCATTCATTCAGGGAATATGAAAAAAACGATGTAAGCTTATCAGTAATTCACTATTGTTCATACTACTAATATTTCTCATTAAGCAATACCATCCTTTCTTTCGGAAGGTAACACATGATCTACACTACGAATGCGGCGGCTGTGTTTATTAAGTTTAAAATTACTATTACGCAGTACCTGCCACATATTATGGAGCTCAAAGCACGGACATTGTACACTAATACAATAATAAAATTACTGATGGCATTTTCTTGTGCACAATATTAGCAGTTAGGCCTATAAAACACAATCGCCTTAGAATGGCATGAAACTATTGGAAAATTAGCAGGAGCAAAGAAGATAATGTCTTATCTTCGTAATTAAATGAAAATAAAGAACATAGTAATCGTAACAGCACAAAAGAACCAAAATGCCACCTGTATAATTACCCTTTGTAGGACCATTAAAATATATCCAATTATTCTATTTAGTTGTATCTATCATGTTGCTTGTCTGTTTTTTTTTTTTTTTTTTTTTTTTTTTTGTTATCTCCTAAAGGTTTTTGTTTGTGTAAATTATCGGATTGTAAATTATGTGGTTTGAGTAGGACAGTGCATACATAATTTAAATCATACTTAACTGGAAGAGTACCGAAATAAAGAAACGAAATATTTAATTTCCAAGTTGCAGATACGTTGACAGGGTAGATGAAACATATAACTCAAGATAAAATAAAGTTGGTAGAATGGCTGAAGAACTGCGCCTAACTAATTTTAAAATTAATTCAATTTCGTCAATTTACGTTCAAGACTGTCGCCTTATAAAAAATGTTACGCAATATAAAAATGTATTTGAAACTTACTGGCAGATTAAAATTGTATGCCGGAATCGGGACTACAACCTGGGATGTTTGCCTTTCGCGGGCAAGCGCTCTACCGACTGAGCTATCCCTACACGACTCACGATGCCGCCTCAGTACTTTACTTCCGCCAGTACCTTGCCGTCTACTTTTCAAACTTCACAGAAGCTCTGCTGAGAAACATGCAAGACTAGCACTCCTCGAAGAAAGGATATGGTGGAGACATGGCTTAGCCACAGCCTAAGGGATGTTTCCAGAATGAAACTTTTCACTCTGCAGCGGAGTGTGCGCTCATATGAAATTTCCTGGCAGATTAAAATTGTGTGCCGGAACCGGGACTCGTACTTGGGACCTTTGCCTTTCGCGGGCAAGCGCACTACCGACTGTGCTATCCCGACACGACTCACGATGCCGCCTTTGAAAAGTAGGAGGCGAGGTACTCGCGGAAGTAAAGTTGTGAGGCGGCATCGTGAGTCGTGTCGGGATAGCTCAGTCGGTAGAGCGCTTGCCTCGACAGGCAATCATCCCAGGTTCGAATCACGGTTCCGGCACACAATTTTAATCTGCCAGAAGTTTTATATCAGCGCACACTCCGCTGCAGAGTGAAAAGTTTCATTCTAAAAAATGTATTTGTTATTATTGTTTTGAGACGAGTGGTATTTGCCTAAAGCGTTTGCACACGATATCGTTAACTGCACAGACGGCTGCTAGGTTTGTCTTCGCTGAATTCGAAACTAAATATTGTCTGTCTATATCAGGCACGGCCAATGTTTCCACCGAGCGGGCGCGCCCGCGCCCCGCTGGCGGAGTGCTCTGTAGCTGACCGCCCGCCGCGACCGTGTGTCGCTAGTGCCCCACTACACACGCCGCTGCGCACAGTGCGCGGGGCAGGGGCGCGGCAAAGGCCGCCCGCGGGAGGCGGCACGGCCGTGACGAGGGCGTCCGCGCCCGCGCCCGCGGGGCGGTGTTTGGCCATGTCTGACCTAGATCGACTACTGCCGATCGACTTTCCCTGCATCTTGATGAAGTCAAGGACGGTCTATAAATGCTAGTCTGGCTATTAATTGGCTTGGTACATGTCTCACACTCGACAGCGCCAGCTGGAATTCGTGTTCCACTTAAGGCTAAGAGCTGCAAGTAAACATGGTTTTTGTAAATGATTGTTAAAGGAAGGTAAGGAAGAAAGATAGGAAAGAAAGGATTGACAGTGGCCGCATTTGGGCATTGATAGTAAGCAATGGCGACAAGTGAAAATGTGAGCCGGACCGGGAATCGAATCCGGGTCTCCCGCTTCGGGCCAGCGGTCGCCTTAACCACTTGGCCGCCCGTGCTCGCCTCCCGTCCGTCTCAAATTCCCACATGCCGCATGCTATGTTTCTAGCGCTCCTATCGTCCATGCCCTCTTACATTACGGATTCCCGTCAGAGGTCGGACGTATGACCGCGTCTGCGGTGAAATAACTGCACCTAACGCCGTCATCGCGTTGAATACTTAATGTATTGGTGTGGTGTCTGTTCTTTCGGACGTCCGAAAGAACAGACACCACACCAATACAATAAGTAAACATGGTTTGTTGAGAGCAGAATTATGTGGCTTGTGAAAGGGGTTTGAAGTGTCCGTATTTTCCCAGGTCGTGGAGGGAGTGCCTTTCGTGTCGAAACAACCTGGGGTGGCTGGAGTGAGGACCCTTTCGTCCACCTGCGCTATCGTCGCCGACCACCGCCACACGTGCGCCTTGCCTCTGCTTCACAGAAACTTTGGATGTTTTTTCACTAGTACGTGTCAGCCTTGATTATCTTGTCGCACTTGTGACATGATGTCATAATTTGCATATCAAACTGTAATTATTATCATTGAAAATGCCCATAACCTATCGAGTTTATATTCAAAAGATTCGTCTTAACCCCTTCAGTCCTGAATTATTTTAAAAATGGAATAAAACATATTCTTGCACTTTTTCATGTCTATAAGACCCCATCTATTGTATATTTGAGCGAAATTAGCATTTTTCATACTTGCTTTCCAAAACAAAAAAATGTCAAATAAATTAGACGCCGAGCCTAGATGGCAGTTAAGGACATGAAATAAGAATTCAACAGTTATATATGTCACTCAATATTGATTGTGAAACTTATGTCGCAAAGTGGAATTTGTGCAAAATTCATAAGCTAATACATAAAATAATTTCAACTACTGATAGATACGAAGCCAACACCGACAACAGTAGTACAGGTTTATATGCCAACTAGCTCTGCCGATGATGAGGAAATCGAAGAAATATATGAGGAGCTAAAGGAAATTATTCAGACAGTTAAGGGAGAGGAAAACTTAATTGTGATGGGAGACTGGAATTCGGTAGTAGGAAAAGGAAGAGAAGGAAAAATAGTAGGTGAATATGGACTGGGCAGAAGGAATGAAAGAGGAAGTCGCCTGGTAGAATTTTGCACGGAACATGATTTAATCGTAACAAACACGTGGTTTAAGAATCACAAAAGAAGGTTGTATACATGGAAGAGACCAGGAGACACCGGAAGGTATCAGATAGATTTTATAATGGTAAGACATAGGTACCGGAACCAGGTTATAAACTGCAGGACATACCCAGGGGCAGATATAGACTCTGACCATAACTTGTTAGTCATGAACTGTAGGCTGAAGCTGAAAAAACTGCAGAAAGGTAGGAAGATAAGAAGATGGGACTTAGATAAATTGAAGGAAAGTGAAGTTCTGGAGAATTTCAGAGGGATATTTAGGCAACAATTGACAGAAACAGGGGGAAATAAAACAGTAGAAGAGGAATGGGTAGCATTGAGAGATGAAATAGTGAAGGCAGCGGAGGACAAAATAGGTAGAAAGGCAAGACCTACAAAAAATCCATGGATATCACAGGAAATACTACAGTTAATTGATGAAAGGAGAAAATATAAAAATGCAGTAAATGAAACAGGCAAAATGGAGTACAGACGACTAAAAAATGAGATTGACAGGAAGTGCAAACTGGCTAAGCAGGAGTGGCTAGAAGCCAAATGCAAATCTGTAGAAGAATGTATAGCAAGGGGAAAAGTAGATACCGCCTACAGGAAAATAAAAGAGACATTTGGGGACAAGAAAAGCAACTCTACGAATATCAAGAACTCAGATGGGAAACCAGTTCTCAGCAAAGAAGGGAAAGCTGAAAGGTGGAAAGAGTACATAGAGCAGCTCTACAAAGGAAATGAACTTAGAAACGATGTTGTAGGAAGGGAAGAGGAAGTAGATCAAGATGAAATAGGAGATAGTATACTGAGAGATGAATTTGACAGAGCCCTGAAAGACCTAGGTAGGAACAAGGCCCCAGGAATAGATGACATACCCTCAGAGCTACTAATGTCTCTGGGAGAGCCAGCCATGACAAGATTATTTGAACTGGTGTGTAGGATGTATGAGACAGGCGAAATGCCCTCAGACTTTAAGAAAAATGTAATAATCCCCATTCCAAAGAAATCAGGCGCAGACAGGTGTGAAAATTACAGAACCATCAGTTTGATAAGTCATGGTTGCAAAATTTTAACACGAGTTATCTACAGGAGAATGGAAAAGCTGGTAGAAGCTGACCTCGGGGAAGATCAGTTTGGATTCAGGAGGAAAGTAGGAACCCGGGAGGCAATACTCACTTTACGTCTTATCTTAGAAGATAGATTAAGGAAAGGCAAACCTACATTTTTAGCTTTTGTAGATTTGGAGAAAGCGTTTGACAATGTTGACTGGAATACACTCTTTCAAATTCTGAAGTCAGCAGGGGTAAAATACAGGGAAAGGAGAGTTATTTACAACTTGTACAAAAGCCAGACCGCAGTTATTAGACTCGAAGGGCATGAAAGGGAAGCATCAGTTGGGAAGGGAGTAAGACAGGGTTGTAGCCTTTCTCCGATGCTATTCAATTTGTACATCGAGCAGGCGGTGAAGGAAAGCAAGGAAAAATTTGGAATAGGGATTAAAGTTCAGGGGGAAGAAATAAAAACATTGCGTTTTGCCGATGACATTGTAATTCTGTCAGAGACAGCAAAGGACCTGGAAGAGCAGTTGAATGGAATGGACAGCGTGTTGAAGAGTGCATATAAAATGAACATTAACAAGAGCAAAACAAAAATAATGGAATGCGGTCTTAGAAAATCAGGCGATGCTGAAGGAATTAGATTAGGTGACGAAACATTGAAGGTGGTAGATGAGTTTTGTTACTTGGGTAGTAAAATAACATGCGATGGTCGCAGTACAGAGGATATAAAATGCAGAATGGCAATGGGCAGAAAAGCATTTTTTAAAAAGAGAAATTTGCTAACATCGAATATTAACTTAAGGTTAAGGAAGTCTTTTCTGAAGGCATTTGTGTGGAGTGTTGCCTTGTACGGGAGTGAAACATGGACGATAAGCAGTGCGGACAGGAAGAGAATAGAGGCTTTTGAAATGTGGTGTTACAGAAGAATGCTGAAGATTAGGTGGGTAGATCGCATAACTAATGAAGAGGTACTGATCAGAATTGGTGAGAAAAGAAATTTTTGGCATACCTTGACTAAAAGAAGGGATCGCTTGGTAGGTCACATTCTTAGACATCGGGGAATCGTAAATTTAGCATTGGAGGGAAGTGTGTGGGGTAAAAATCGCAGAGGGAGACCAAGAGATGCGTATAGTAAGCAGATTCAAGTGGATGTGGGTTGCCGTTCTTATAAGGAGATGAAAAGGCTTGCTCAGGATAGAGTAGGGTGGAGAGCTGCATCAAACCAGTCTCCGGACTGAAGACCATAACAACAACAACTGGTATCAAATCCGACGCACTCCGCAAGGGGTCCGCCGTGTTCACTGTTTTTCATTGTAGCACGTCATTCTGGTGACAGATGGCAGCAACAACCACGAAACTGAAAGTGACAGATGTTCGGTAAACAGGCCACAGGGTCTCAATGAAAAGCGAAATCGTACAGTGTTCTAAAATTAATTAAACTTCGGTGTCCAATATATTGGACGCCAGGTATGAAATGGTTAACGAGTAGAATGTGATCTTGATGTCGGAATATGCAGGAAATGACAGTGACGAAAATTTGACTCCTTACAGAGTTCATACTCCAGTATGTCAGTCATGGTGGTGCCATCTTTCTGTTTCTTGATCAAGCCGAAGATAGCGTTTGCAGTGTCTCTTTCTCTTTCACGTACTTCAAGCAAATGTAGACGGCAGTTCAGTCTGTTGGAAATCCTAACACTTTTGTTTCCATCAATTCTCATTGTGCATGATACAAACACAGTTATGGAATATCCAGTTACAGTTCACTATATGGCTCACACATGAATATAATAGAATATACTTTCTTAGTACTGCCACCATGCGGAATGGCCGAGTACTCCAAGACGCCTTGCTGCAGAGTGCATGGCTGTTCTCCACCGGAGGTTCCTATCCACTGTCAGGCATGGACGTGTCTGTTATCAAATAAATGTTTGTGTAGTCTATGGGACTTAACTATGGGGTCATCAGTCCTTAAACTTACAAACTAATTATGAACTAACTAAGACTGAGAACGGCACAAATATCCATGCCCGAGGGGGGATTCGAACCCCCGACCGTAGTGGCCGTGTAGACCTTGACTGGAGCGCCTTAGTCCCCTCGGGCACCGCGGCCGGCGGCGTGTCTGTTGTCCTTAGCTTATGTTAGTTTAAGATTCCTACAAGTCTAGGAGCTGATTACCACTGCAGTTTGGTCCCGTGGCTTTACAAACATTTGAACATTTTGATTTCCTTACTCTACCAAGGCAACTTGCTTTTGTGCATGCCGATTACCTATGACGGTCTGTTATTTACAGTCAGCATGCACATCTAAAATGTACGTTACTGTCATATAATCGATCAGTTATGCCTACATAGCAAATTGGTACCTATAAATGCAAGACACTTTCTGAATAAATCTTGCGAGGTAAGTTGTAACTGCTTGAAAAAATATTATTTTCTTTGTCTTTTACATTCAAATATACTGAATTCTGGGAGGGTTTTGGGCACATCACTTCTTCCATTTAAACTTGGGCAAATAAGTTGAAACATTGCACGAAGTTGGACGAGTGGATGAACTGAATAGGAAATGTTTTCAACCAATAATAATTATCCGTTAGGGAGATATCATGGTTTAAACTCTAACAACTACATAGAGCATAGAATGAAACCATCATCTCCTAACCTTTCGCTTGTGATAATTGCCGTAGGAAGCTGGCAGCTCTGTGTGTCCTACAAAACTGTACAATTTTCACTAAGCCGGTATGGTAGGAAAAAAAAGACTTAAATGTCATCTGGCTGAACATATTTGTTACAGGTCGCGTTTATAGTGGTTCCTGTGTTAGCGTAATACTTTTTTTTAATAATTTTTATTTATTGGCTTCAATTACTGACCCAAGCATATTATGACATATATGATATACTCTTCAATTCTTCACAATTAATCACTTCTCAGTTAAATATGGCATTCAGCGATCGGTTTGAGTAAAGAGATTGGATTGAGACTTATGAAAGCCGGATTCAAATTTAGGATACCTTTTCTGGTAGTCTAGGCCTCTAGCGTTCACCCACCATGACATAGACAGAAGTACAAAAGCTCGGACTTAACTGCGGGGTCATCAGTCCCTAAGCTTTCTAACTACTTATGAACTATACTAACTTACACTAAAGACAACACAAACATCCATGTCCGAGGGTGGATTCGAACCTCCGGTAGGCCGTGCGATCCGCAACAGGGAGCTCCAGACCACTCGACTACTCCCGCGCGGCACAGATGTACATATCAATTTTAAACATAATATACTAAGATGCAGTGACAGAGAAAATCGTAAAGTTTCGTCATAGCTAAACTGTTTGAAGACACTGATTCCACACATTAACATAAAGAACGAATTTGGCAAATAAACATTAAAAATATGAAAACAAAAGTACAGGGGAAAAAACGATAATTTAACAAAAAGTCACTGATCACTAAAATTCCAACGGAAAAGGTAATAAATAGATACAAAACGTCCTAGAACCTACAATGGCTTCGTTAATTAACCATCGTTGTTTCAGAGAAAAACTATTTTGAATTTTGCATAATTCCAATTATTAAGTACAACATCTTTGAGAGTAAGCGGATCGTCATAAAGCAAAATGTACATAGTGTTAATGAGGTATGGTCCTAATCAGTGGTCATTAGATTCTTATGTATGTAACAAGGTAGGACTCAAGTGTAAAAAATATTTGTGAAGAAGCAATCAGATCAACATTGTCACCAGTATAGAGTATTTGTTCAGATGGAGAACAGTTAAAATTTTGTGATACGTCGTACTGTGTATGAGAATCGGAAAGCAAGATTTGATCAAGCTGATGCAAATGAGTCCGTATTGCCTGCACGTCTTCCCGTTGCTGTTTCTTCATCTGTGGCTGCACATCTTTAAAATTGTCAAGGGCGCGGAATTAATCCGAATCTGAAAAATGGATGGGTTATGTCTTGTCGAACTTATTGTGAATTTTATGCTGTGAAACGGCGTTAATTTTTCAATCTGTTCATTAGCATTATCAACCTTCACTTGGATTTGATCTCAGTATAGGGTACGGATTTTCACGCTTTTTTTCTCTAAATTGTTAATGGTAGTACATGGCAGAATCTATTTAATTTTAGCTGAGGTCTTTGTCTTCATAATAATTTTCCTGGAACTGTTGCAATTGTTGGTTGATGTCAGTGTTTATCTGAGTAAAGTGCATATGTAATAGTGTCAAGACAAAATTTGTTTCATTAATATTTGAAGAAGTATTTGAAAGATATGATTTCATCTGCCGTGAGAAATTTTGTTGTGAATTAGCTGCTTGTACTGACTGTTTGGTTCCCATCAATTGCTGTAAAAGATCAAAGTGGTGTTGTATCTGTTCAATCTGTTTTGTTTCTGTTTGAGCAATTTCTTGGTTTAATACTTCTTTAAAAGAGATATTCACTCTGATGAGCTCATCTTGTTTGGTTTCTAGCTGCGAAATTTGACGTGTAATGGTTTGTTTAATAAAGTCGTTATCTAATTTGTGATAATCAAATTTCGTGTTAAGGTCGTAAAATTTCCTATGAGGATATTCTTGTTTTTGACAGAGTTCCTGTCTAAATGGTTTATTATCTGTTTTCATTTGTTGTTTAAGGTTTTGCTTAAAGTATTCATTAATTGTTTTCATTTGTTATTTTGAAGTCCTGCCTCTGTTCGTTAAATATTGTGTTGAAAAGATTTTCAATGAAAGAAGCAAATTCAGATATGACATGCAACACGGCGAAGTGGCGGTGCGTCAGACGTTTGTAATGCACCATTGCTATCAGAGCTGTTGTTTGATTTGTTAAAATTGCAATCATTTGACTCTGAATGGGTATCATTAAGAGTGGTACCTGTTATAGTATGCGAAAGTGAAATACTTTAATTGAAGGCAGAATTGTTGGTGCAAACCGTTGTTATGATCAGGCGTGTGGAGCTCATATCTATTATCTCGCATTCTGTCGCCAGTTTACAGGGAGTTTTCATTTGTATGATCAGACAAGAGAGGATTATTTTCGCCGGCCGCGGTGGCCGAGGGAACTGAGGCGCTCTAGTCACGGTCTGCACGGCCACTACGGTCGGGGGTTCGAATCCCCCCTCGGGCATGGATATTTGTGCCGTCCTTAGTCTTAGTTAGTTCATAAGTAGTTTGTAAGTTTAGGGACTGATGACCCCGTAGTTAAGTCCCATAAACTATACAAACATTTGAACAGTTTTTTTAATTATTTTCAGAATGGAATAGATTTGAATTAGTTTTCGTAGTAGGATTTAAACGAGATTGTCTGTTAACTGTAGATCGCGGCATTTTAACAATGGTGGCTGGTTCCTAGAAACAATACTACCAACAAACAAAAACCTACAAAAATGACCCAAATAATAGCAACGCTAACAACTGCAACGACGACAATAAAAGCTGCGATAAAATTTTTAGTTAATACACACAGGGAGAATGAAATATGCCTGTTAAATAGTGTTGATTAATGAAAGATGTCTTTATAAAAAAATTGCTGACAGGCGCTTATAAAAACAACGTTGGTCACTGATGTTAAATTAAGTTGCTTAAGATTGTTAATAAAGGAATTCTTACTTAACTGCTCAGAATTTGGAGTTACTTTTATAAAAAAAATCATTAACTACTGGACTAGTTGATATGATGTAAAGACTGTCATCTTTCAGCTATTATACCAGTATGGCTCCCTAAAATTACCAGAACAAGATACTTCCACAAAAACTGTGATAGAAAGATCTGTATCAATATACACAATATTGATCACACAATTGATTCATACTGTGCTCTTTTTTAGAGTGTGAATGAATATTTTTTGACAGTCTACACTGTTTAATTCTTTACTTATGAACGGATTGCAAAAGAAAGTACACTTGTAACTATATGCAAACATATTAATAAGTTGGAAATGATGATTGGTTTTATTGTTCCAACTTTCCTGACAATTTCTGTTAATCAAATAGGAACTCGCTACTGATTAATTACTATAAATGTTGGCATCATGTGTACGAAATTATTATGTTTAGCGTATAAATATAATTAACAGTAGTTTGAATAAAAACGCAAAAACGTATTTAATAATTTCATTAGCTGCAAGCTTTGACGAGCAATTAATTCCTTGTGTAATTGTAAATCAGTTAGACTGCTAAAAATCAATTTAAATTTGCAAGCGACATGCTCACTCATGTACGATGTGATCCCTAGACATTAAGATTTCCGGAGAGCTTTTGACACTGTACCCCACAAAAAGGAAAAGAAGGAAGGTATCTTAGGGCTTAACGTCTCGTCGCCAGCGTGGTCATTAGAGACGGAACTTCCGCTCGGGTCTTTGGGTAAGCATACGGAAGGAAATCGGCTGTGCCCTTTCAGTGGAACCATCCCGGCATTTGCCTGGAGTGATTTAGGAAAATTACCGAAAACCTGAATCAGGAGTTCGGAGCAGGATTTTAAATACCTAGACCAATGTGTTACAACTGCGCCATCTCGCTCGGTTGTACCTCACAAGCGTCTTCTAATCAAATTGCGTGCTTATGGAATATCGCCACAGTTGTGTGATTCGATTCGCGATTTCCTGTCATAAAGGACACACTACGTTGTTATAGATGGAACGTCATCGAGGAGAACAGAAGTGATATCTGGCGTTTCCCAGGGAAGTGTTATAGGGCGCGTACTTTTCCTTATTTTTATAAACGATTTAGAAGACAATCTGAGTTGCTCTCTTAGACTATTCGCGGATGATGCTGTCATTTATCGGTTAGTAAAGTCGCCAGAAGATCAAAAGCAACTGCAAAATGATTTCGGTAAAATATCTGTAAGGCAATTAACTCTTAATAATGACAAGTGTGAGGACATCCATATGACCACTAAAGGAAATCAGTTAAACTTCAGTCACACGGTAAATCAGTCGAACAAACAGGCCGACAATTCTGCCAAATACCTAGGAGTAACAATTAAGAACAACTTACATTGGAAAGAACACACATAAAATATTCTAGGGAAGGCGAACTAATGGCTACGTTTCATTGGCACAACACTTAGAAGTTGCAACAGTTCTACTAGAGAAACTGTCTACACTACACTTGTGCGTCTTATTTTCGAGTATTGCTGCGCATTGTGGGATCTAGACGGACTGAAGGACGGTTTAGAGAAAATTCAGAGAAGGGATACTCGTTTTTTACTATCGCGATATAGGGGAGAGAGTGTCACGGAGATGATGCACGAGTTGGGTTGGATATCGTTAAAAGGAAGGCGTCACTTTTTGCGGCGATATCTGTTTGCGAAATTTCTTTCACCAACTTTGTTGCAGAATGGGAAGATATATTGTTAGCATCCACCTACATTGGGAGACATGATCATCATAATAAAATAAAAGAAATTAGATCGAAAACAAAGATGTAGGTGTTCCTTATTCCCGCGAGATATTAGATAAACGAAGTATAGAGATATCAACAATAATACGTTTTCTCATTATACCAAAGATATTAAACATAAGGAGAGGCAATGAATTAAAATTTCTGCTGGGGCCAGGATTCGAACCCAGGACCTCACACTCACTGCTCGTACATTTAAGGCCACACAGCTAACACAGCGTTGCGACCAAAGCGACTACACGGACCGTCTTTAAGCACGACTCCCTCCACACCACATACTTTGATTCTGCCTCATGTTCCATGTGAAATGCGTATCAAATTTCCAGGGTGCTATTCCAATTTAGGAGAGCCCTGGCAATTTGATACGCATTTCAGAGGGAATATGAGGCAGAATCAAAGTATGTGGTGTGGAGGGAGACGTGCTTAAAGACGGTCCGTGTAGTCGCTTTGGTTGCAACGCTGTGTTAGCTGAGTGATCTGAAGTGCCTACGTAGTAAGTACGAGGTCCTCTGTTCGAATCCTGGCCACAGCACAAGTTTTAATTCAATGCCTCTCCTTAGGAAGTATAGAGAATTACCATAAAAGTGGTGCGATGAACCCTCTGCCATGCACTTCAGTGGGACTTCCAGAGTATCCTTGTTGAAGTAGATATTAACTACGTATGTGTGTATGTAGCTGACCCACTTCACAGAAGCGATAAAATGCAACGAGGACACTGGGAACATAATTCATGCGATTACCGCCGACCTAGCAGCCGTGTGTGTCGGAAACCGATGACGTCACACGTTTCCCCGTGCAGTAACCGCTGTAATAACACGTCAGAAGTTGAATGTTGATTTGCAGCAATTTTCATGCTGCTGACGACCGTGGCCGATCATTTGCATACCCTAAAGTACAGAGCAACGTCTGTAGCCAAAACGATAACCAGAATGAGATTTGCAAGGGAATAATGCCTTTGCAGCCGGTTCTGTGCGCGCATATGCTCATTTCGGCTCGGTAGCGTGACAGAATGACAGCTTTAGATTAGGCCAAGGAATAAGTGTTCTCAACTACGTTTTGGTCACGAGTAATCTCAACGCAGTTAATGCAAGACAGTCTGTAGTCTGCATGTCAGGAAAAGAAACACTCTCTGTATGACAGTTAATCTTCTTAAGTATAAATAAAACCGCCGCATGTATGAAAGATCGTCGCTTGATATCGGCTCGACCTGTTTGGCTGATTTGTGTGAGTGTGTGTGTGAGGGGGGGAGGGGGGTTCGCAGTTGTTACACTTGGTTTGCATGAAAGAAAAATGGAATTGTAAAATTCGTTTGAAAAATTCGTAAAGAAGAATGTTTCCTTTTGCATGGGTGATTTGCAAGAACTCAAAACAGTAATTCATGATCAAACGATATACATGTATAATTATTTTTCTTTTATTCATTTTTTGCACTAAACCTGGAAAAGTTTTCACGAAGAGAAAAATCTGGAATATTACAAAATCAAGTTGAAAATTCTGACAAACTGCATACTTGACCATAACTGATGATAGGAATGACGTATTTGGCAGTCACCGTCATACTGACATTTTTCTTTATGGAGAATTTTTGTATTCCACAAGCCATCATATGCTGCTTGGACGATGCTACCTTGCAATACACCTCCACACTGTTTGACGATCATCATTCATTTTGGAACATATAGTTAATTTTTGATACATAGGGGACAAGCAGAAGATGGACATATAGACGGGGAGAAGGAAATGGAAAGAGAGTGGGGAGCAGGTGGCCGGCCGCGGTGGCCGAGGAGACTGAGGCGCTCCAGTCACGGTCTGCACGGCCACTACGGTCGGGGGTTCGAATCCCCCTCGGGCATGGATATTTGTGCCGTCCTAGTTCGTAAGTAGTTCATAAGTAGTTTGTAAGTTTAGGGACTGATGACCCCGTAGTTAAGACCCATAGACTATACAAACATTTGAACATTTGATTGGAGCTGGTGATGGTCAGGTGAGAGGTTAGGGGAGGCGGACAGAGGACGGGACGTGGAGTAACAAGAAGATAACGTTGCCAGATAATTTATTAATTTACAAATTTCCTGCAACACCTAGGTTTTGGTTAGTATTTTGTAAATTTAACCAACGCTTATTGCGACGTATTACGCTTGTTGTCGATGAACTACAACGTGAATTTGTATGATGCTATGATACTGTGACGAACAATACACGTTTATCCAATGAAAGGGAAATATGAAAACACTATAACAATACTTACGGAGTAAATATTGCCGCGAGTCGTCCGACGGAACGCGAGGTGCAGTGGTTAGCATCGCAGACCGCTGTATTTATTATTTGTACATATTTCTTATGTTTAATGTACTTGTAAGTTCCAAAGAAGTGGAGCACTCCACCCAGGAATCAGTTTGCACCGAGTGTACGCTTCTGTTAGCAATCAAAGTCTTGTAAGTGTAATTTGTTGTGCTGTATTAACAACCAGCCTTCGAGTTCCGGACCACCTGCAGTTTTCAGCGTGACAATATTCTGTTCGATATGAAAATTAAAGAAAAGGGGGGGGGGAGGGTCAAGTAGTTTTGTAAAAGTGGAAAATTCCCACGCGGCTTCGAAAAAAACTTAAAATCGTGGATTCATTTAATCATCGTATCCAAGAAATCACTTATCTTACAATACCACAATACAATAATTACAATAATTATCTTACAATAGAAGAGAAGGATGTAAACCAGTTATAATACATAGTAGCAGGGAAGTGAAAATTAAATGCTATAATGTCGAATATAAGAGAAAATACAAGAAAAAATTAAAAAGAGCTGATGTAATCTATGGGGAATTAAAAGCTTCATATTCCACATGAAGTCCAATACGTTGCAACATGACTGGCTTTGTTATTTGCTGCGAGTAAATCCTGCATCGTACAAGGTTCGTCCAGCCTACTACAGACGAGTGGGTGTTGTGGGTCTTGCTGATCTCCACACTTGCACGGATCGTCTACACTGGTGTAGCCCCACTTCTGCACCGTGATACTCCCGTTCGTAATTTATTTAGTGCTTTCCAGATCGTATATGGGAGTTCAAAATCAGCTGGAGGTTCTTCTCTGGGGCTCTTCCCTGGTCTTTTCCAAGATTCGCCACAGTTCCTCTCGTCGCACTTTAGGCGATAGAAGAGTTCATTTGGTAGTTTGTAGGAAATTCTTCCTAGATTTAAACCTAGAAGGTTCGGAGGCTACGACCAAACAGTGGATGCCTGGGATCTGTTTCCTGTTTGAGCTCTTCGATTTCTGAAGTTGTTCTCCTTCTTTTGTCTAGAGGGACTATGCCCATGAGTTAGTACAGCTGATTTGTGAAGGTTGGAAGGAGACATCCTGTTATGATGCGAACTGTCTCACTGAGAGTTATATTTACTTTGTCTGCATGGGTGGAGTTTTGCCAGACAGGTGCCGAATAATCCGCGGCAGAGACACATAGCGTTAGAGCTGACGCACGGAGAGCTGCGGGTTGTGCTCCCTGTCTACTATCTGTGAGTTTGCGCATGATGTTCCTGGCACTCACTTTCAATTTCGTGTCCACATAGTGGTCCTTGTAGGTTAGAGCACGGACCAGTTGAACTCCGAGGTATTTTGGTGTATCACAATGAGAGGCACTGTCCCCTCCAGATCATGTTCAGTTTCTCCACGGCTTCCCTGTTGCGCAGGTGAAAAGCGGAAACCTGGTTTTTTGCTGGGTTTGGCTTGAAGTGGCTACTTTCATAATAGACTAATAGGTTATCCGCCCTAATGTTAATTTTCTTTCCACCTCTTTCTCTCGTGAGCAACAACTACTTATCATCTGCATGGATGAAGGAACGAGTGTCTGTGCTGATCGGCTGGTCATTATTATTGTTGTACAATAACGGAGTGAGAACACTACCTTCAGGTAGTCCGTTTTTCTGGGTCCGCTATCGGCTCCTCGTGTACACAAGCAGAGATGCTTTTCTTCTAGTGACAGAGGAGTCCACTGATAGAAATTCCCAAAAAAAAAAAAAAAAAAAAAAAAAAAAAAAAAAAAAAAAAAAAAAAAAAAAAATTCAAATGCTTGTTAAGCTTATAGGACTTAACTACGGGGTCATCAGTCCCTAAACTTACAAACTACTTATGAACTACTTACGAACTAGGACGGCACAAATATCCATGCCCGAGGGGGGATTCGAACCCCCGACCGTAGTGGCCGTGCAGACCGTGACTGAAGCGCCTCAGTCCCCTCGGCCACCGCGGCCAGCACCGTATTTACAAGACGAAATTCAAAACAGCAGTATTGGTGTGCTTATCGGGGTGAGTTGTCATCTTCACATGTCTTGCAAGGAGAGGGTCTGACAAGTGGGTCACCGAATTCGATCTAATTTCGCCTGGACGTTATGCATTGAACATCAAGAAACTTTCGGTTTTTTTCTAGACAGTTGTTTTTGAAACAATCATGGTTGATGATAGTAAACCGTCATATCAGTGCTATACAAAATAGATAGTCTGAAGATGAATATTTTTTACTAATACATGTGTATATACCTGGTCAAGAGCTAATGACGTTCGAGTAAATAACGTTTCTGTGTTTTCTTGTTGTAGCTTGGGTACTCGTAAACATGAGCATATTGTCGAGCCGGTCAAGGCTTGGACTGTCAAAGCGTGGATCCAGCTTCGAACATCCATCATAGCAATTTTTTGTTAGATATTTCGATATATTTGATAATATCCTCATTTTTAGTACCTTTTCTCGCCTTATTTTGAAGTAGAGCCATGGGAAGTTTAATTAATATTCATTTAAGTGTATTATCTGTTTAGATCTTTTATGATACACAGTGCAAAATCAATAAAAATAAGTAATAAATAAAATTAAATAAAAAACTTCTAAAGCTTATTATTATGTAATTCCAATTACTGGCTGTCGATTCGTCAGCATTCTTGCAGCCAGGAGAGCGATTCTTATCATAAAAACAACAAAAACCCAAATATACTCACACAATGCACAACACACGAACAACGTATTGCCACATACACATGTTGTCCGAGACAGCGTTCGTGGAAACAAACCTGATTTGCATTGCTGAAGACAGGTCTATCAGATATTAATTTCGATGCGTACCAAGAGTATAAAACATATCTTGAATGACAGGCACAGGCAACTGATTATAGAACAAGGCATACATTTTAATAGCATCTTAATGACTTTATCTGCACTCGTTTAATGTGGCATGATTTTGAATTCTTGCTATCAAATTCTTGACCTGTCGAAACAACTAAACAAAGTGGACAAAGAAAAGTGCCTTTTCGTGGTATCATTTTAACAGCGCAGGTCATTTGAGCATCATCATCGTCAAAAGTCCTGTCGTAGCACTTTGTGTCGGTTTGGTCAACCCATGAATCCAGTATCAAGCAGAATTTATTTATCTGCACATCAGGTTCCAGAACGTGATCTAAATATAATTGATACAGTTCGGATTTCAGCTTTCCAGATTTTGAGAACTTGACGTAAGCATTTCCAAATTCTTTCCGGAGATCCTCAACTTCTTGCGAGGCACATGGACTGAATTTTCCACTGGGTTGTTGCAGGCACAAGAACACTCTGTGTAGCAGTTTACTGTTTGCAGTAAGCAGGTGATACACGTAACTGAATGTTATTCACACTTTCCGATGCTCTACTTCAAAAGAAGACAAGAAAAGGTATTACAAATACGAGAATATTATCAAATACAAGTACCAAGCTACAGCATGAAAACACAAAAACGTTAATTATTCGCATGTCATTAACTTTTGACCCCATACATATTTGTAAAACTGCTCATCTTCAATCTTTCGACGTATAGCATTGAAAATGCGATTTTCCATCATCAAATTTGATTTTCATTTTTTTTCAGAAACTACTGCGTGTCTAGCAAAAAGCCGAAATATGCATACCTTTATTTCAATATAGAATGTCCATGAAAAATTTAGTCAAAATCGGTCACCTACAGGGTCACACCCTTGATACAGTATATTTTTATTTAACCTTTATGGCTTAACACTAGATTCTGAACTCAGGAAAAGTTTTGACCAAGTGTTATCAGTATTATACGCTAATGTGTCATAGCGGTTTTTAGGTTTCTAAGTGAATCATTGTCAACAAAAGGACAGTGCATTTGTAGTAGGGTGGTTTGTTTTATGCACTTTACCAAGTTATTACTGGTGGATTAGATCCAGTCGATGGTTCTACAGGAATGCATACACACACACAGTGATACTGTAGGCAAGGGCGATATCATTTTCTTTGGATTTTATTACGGTATATATTTATTTAAGTATCCTGTTATTTTATGCCTGTACTTTGCAGCTTCTTAATTCAAGAGAGTAAAATAAATTTACACATATTTAGCCACTTGACCTATCTTTTCGTACGCACCACTGGTATGGGTGCATAATGTAAAACTAATTGGCCGACAGATTCCTTTAAATTTCCTTAGACTGGATAAGACTTTCTAGATCCAATACCCTATTGCTTTACCCATATGTGACTGGACATTCAGTCGCTATACTCAGTTAATTGTGAACCATTAACAGTTTGTCACGTTCCAATTGTTTATGTCCACAACCCGTACTGCAGTTAATTATGGGCTATTAGTTGTAATGTACCTGTTTCTTTCTCTCGTTATTCTCCTTCAACACCTTGAACCAAAACCTTGAGTTAGTTATTTCAATTTTTACTTTTTTTTAATCACTGATTTCTTGCTTTAGTACTCAAATCGAGTATGTTCCACGCCTTCGTCTCCCCCCCCCCTCCCCCCCCCCCCCCAATACCGTCACCACTTGCTTCCGATTTTATGCTGACTTGGCGATCTATGACAACACGTTTTTTTTTCTTCTTTTTTTTACATTGTGTAATAGTAGTCATTATTATTATATGCTCTGATATTGTGTGCATAAATAACACTATCAACTGACATATTCCTTTGACATTGCTTAGTTGTCAAGAGATTTTCTAGCTCCACCACCACATAGATAGACTTCTTGAGCCTACACTAATAGATGGATAACACGTTAATATTGTCCCTACAGATAGTTAATGGAGATCCAATAACGATTTATTACGTTTCCTGTTTGGTTTGTCCAAATGTTTGTACAGCTTATGGGGCTTAACAACGGCGTCATCAGTCCCTAAACTTACAAACTACTTATGGACTAACTAATACTAAGGACGGCACAAATATCCATGCCCGAGGGGGATTAGAAACTCCCGACCGTAGTGGCCGTGCATACCGTGACTGGAGCGCCTCAGTCCCGTCGGCCACCGCGGCCGGCCCTGTTTGGCTTCCCACGTTTCCTCAACACATGATGCCAATGATGGTAAATTAGTTTCCTGCATCTCTCCTTCGTAATTCTTCCTTTTCGAACAAGACCGTGATTTAATTCTTGCACAATTTCACCTTGAGCTTAAGTTACTCTTTGTTTTACAGTAGTATTTGCTCTAGTGCACTGTACAAAGGCATTCCACCCATCCCCCCTTTCCCCTCCTTTCTCATACCCCTTTCCTCGCTCTTATTCTGTGACTTCTCCCACTTTTATAGTGCCCTGATGACGTATGACAAGGGCTTTTTCTTTCACGGATGCAGCACTAGTTATTAATACATTTGCTCCGTATTCCTCATAAACTTTTTTTAATGTATGATATCGTTAAAAACATTCTTTTATATCCACATTTTCACTGATCTACCTTCTTGGGAAATAACCTACAGTATTTTTATTTTTTTTCTGCAGTCACAATATATTTTTCTTAAGACTCTTAATAATAGTTAATTACAGTTTCATAAGCGCAATACACTTATGTCGATTATTACAACGTTTAATTAAGTTTCAGTTATCCAGCGTTATTGGTGTGCTTATTTTAGAACTTTCTTCTTCTTCTTCTTCTTCTTCTTCTTCTTCTAGAGTACATCGTTTATCTTCTGAACTAATTATGCTGTGCTTATGGTCCCCGTTTTTACAAGGTCCTCCTCAGATATCAACAACGTCATGTAGTTGGAGCTGCCAATGAAACGTAGCCTTTTAATGATTTCCACCTCAAATCGTACAACATTTCTGTGAAGCTATCCCCCCCCCCTCCCTGTAACGTGATAAAACAAAACGAGCTTCCTTTGAACCTTCTCAATGTCTGCCATCAGTCCCACCTGGTGAGGGTCCCACACTGGGCAACAGTACTCCAGGAGAGGTCGCACTAGTGCAACGTAGGCAGTCTCTATGGTGGATCTGTTGCATCTTCTAAGCGTTCTGCCAATGAAACGTAGCGTTTGGTTCTCCTTCCCCACAATATTTTCTATGTGTTCTCTCCACTCTTGTCAACAAATGGTCCACAATTTACCATAACATTGATATGAACTGTTTGAAACTTGAGCGACAGGAATACCATACCGTTGCATTATTTTCAGTATGACATGAAGTGTATTTAAATACAATCACTTTCAGACCGGACTGCCTATTGACAGCTTCGGTACTGTTATTATCATGTCACAGAAACTCTACATAGTGGGAATTTGTTCTTGAACAGTTCCACATTCATTATATTACGGACATGTCAAGGGTGTGCCTAACGGGTGTATGTTAACCACTTCGTTCCCAGTGTTGTTCCTGGACAAAAACGCAGTTAAAGTTAATGTATATTTTGTGCATCAGTCCTTAAAGTTGCATTTTTGTTGATTGACAACATGCTTCTAGTTCGACATTTTACCGCATGGTACGGCATTAATCTGTCCTTCTTGGAGGTTCTGTTGTTGCTGTCTGTCCGTGGCTGAGAGTGTGAGCGTGAGTATGGTTCATTTCATTTTGTTCCAACAGTGAATTGTCTTGTCCTTGGTGCTGTGGCGAAGATTATACTACATTATTGATCTAGTAGTGTTAACTATCAACAAAATAACGTCCAAGTAATAAAATACCTCAATGCAAATGTCTGTGTTGTGCATGAAATACTTGACATAAAAAAATCTATAGTTCGACAATATGTATTAATACATAAAACACTAAATTTTAATTTTTGAAAAGTTGATTTCATCAAGAGTTACATTGCTTCTTTTTAATATTATCTTGCTAATTAAAAACCTATAGTAAGCGTGATATGTATTCACGCACATTATTTCTTACTTATGGATGATACTGGATAATTACTTGTTTCATTCTCATCATTTTATCGAATCAAATGTTCAAATGTTTGTAAATCTATCGGACCAAACTGCGTGGTCATCAGTCCGTAGCTTACAAATACTTAAACCTAGGTAAACTTACCTACGGACAAACACACACACCAATGCCCCAGGGAGGACTCGAACCTTCACGGCGAGCAACCGCGCGCTCCGCAGCGAGGTGCTTTAGACCGCTCGGCTACTCCACCGCGGCCATCATTTTATCAGTCCACGATTTATTGTGCCCATTATTGTAAGCTAAAATTACCATTTAATTCACTAGATTTGTTATATAATACTGTGTTTGTAACTTCATCTTTCGTTTTGTACACCAACGTTGTTGTAAAGTGGCATTATTATCTTGCACAGGGACCGAAGATGATATTCTTCGATTATCGGAACAAGTCAATTAAACGTTTCATAGCCGGTCGCGGTGGCCGAGGGGACTAAGGCGCTCCAGTCACGGTCTGCACGGCCACTACGGTCGGGGGTTCGAATCCCCCCTCGGGCATGGATATCTGTGCCGTCCTAGTTCGTAAGTAGTTCATAAGTATTTTGTAAGTTTAGGGACTGATGACCCCGTAGTTAAGTCCCATAGACTATACAAACATTTGAACATTTTTTTGAAACGTTTCATAGCAATAAATGCGAAACGTGATTTCTTCATAAAATTGAGCGCATTTATTGTGATATATCCACGCCAGGCAAACTGAGTACGTATGGCGGAGCAACGAGGTCGGTCGGTCAGTTCCTTCCTGCGTCCAGCAGTTACAGACCCGCGTCACGGTTCCTTGTTTACTCCTAGCACGACCACTGATGTCGTAAGAGATAATAAGCAATGACTACGTCGGTCTTTCCCCCAGTCTTTCAAAACAATCAATATGAGCGTAAATCAGTTGTAGCTTACATTCAAAGAAATAGGCCCAGTAGCGACGGCCATTGAGAGGTTCATCCCAAACGAATTAACAAAAGAGGTATTCTCTTTTCGCGAGAAACTTAAATATTTTTCACGACGAAACTCTGTCGCGTAATTTGGTAGAAGATTCTTAGAAATTCTGATCTTATGTAAAGTATTCTGGCGGTGAATTGCAATCAGTACGTTCACTAAGCGTTACCAATGGTAATGATATTGATGACACTGTTGCGATAGCAGAATTGCTAGATACAGCTTTCTGAAATTGCTTCACCAAAGAAGACGAAGGAATTAATCTGGAATTCTAATCAAGAGCAGTGGCCAGAATGCGCAATTTAGAAGTAGATATCACTGCAGTATTAAAGCAACTTAAATCACTTACCAAATGCAGGTCTCCCGATCCTGAGTGTATACCAATTACGTAGCTTTCATAGTATGCTGATGCAATTGCCCCGTAACTAGCTATCATATACAACCGCTCGCTCTGCGAAAGGTCCGTACCCAAATGCTGGAGAGTTGCACTGACGTCGGTTTGGAGCAGAATTTTAGAGCAAATACTTTTTCGAACATTATGAACTACCTCGAAGGGAACGACGTACTGACCCATGCCGGCCGCGGTGGCCGAGGGGACTGAGGCGCTCCAGTCACGGTCTGCACGGTCACTACGGTCGGGGGTTCGAATACCCCCTCGGGCATGCATATTTGTGCCGTCCTTAGGATAAGCTAGTTGATAAGTATTTTCTAAGTTTAGGGACTGATGACCCCGTAGTTAAGTCCCATAAGCTTTAAAGAAAGTATCGTTCTTTTGAAACACAGCTAGATGTCAAATACATTTCGTATTTACAGAATTCCGGAAGGTTTATGACACTGTACCTGATAAGCGTCTTCTAATCAAATTTCGGGCTTGTGGAATATTGACACAGTTGTGAGAGTGGATTCGTGTTTCCTGTCAGGGTGGAAACAGTACGTTGAAACTGACGGAAAGTCATCGAGGGTAAGTGATATCTGGCGTTTCCCAGGGAAGTATTATAAGGTAACTACTGTTCCTTACGTCAACCATTTACGTGATAATTGTGAGCATCTGTCTTAGCTGCCGTTTATCGGTTAGTAAAGTCACCATAAGATCGAAAGGAAATGAAAATTTATTTAGGTAAGCTATCTGCAAAATTATTGATTGAACCTAAACAATGAAAAGTGTGAAGCCATCAATATGAGCACTAAAAGAAATCCGTTAAACTTCATTCATAGGATAAAACAGGCAAATCTACAGGCGGTAAATTCAAGTGAATACCTAGCAATAACAATTACGAACAACTTAAATTGGAAATAGTTAAGTGGCATATTTAGCCTATGGAGAGCGATCAAAATTTATATAAAACACACTTACTTCAGCCAAGATCGCTAGTTTATTTGTCGTTTGTTTCTTTTTTTTTCTTTTGTATTAAAAAATTAATTAAAACAAAAACACAAATAAACTAGCGATCTTGGATGAAGTAAGTGTGTTTTATTTAAATTAGAAAGACCAAATGCTACGCTTAATGCTTAGAAAATGCAAAAGAACTGCTACAGAAACTACTTACACTACCCTTGTGCGTCCTATCTTGGAGTATTGCTGTATATTGTGGGATCCCCACCAAGTGAGTCTGACGAAGGATATAAAGTTCAGAGATGAATAGCTTGTCTTGCATTATCTCGAAAATGATTCACGAGTTCGGGTGGATGTCATTAAGACAAATGTTCAAATGTTTGTATAACTTATGGGACTTAACTACGGGGTCATCAGTCCCTAAGCTTACAAACTACTTATGAACTAACTAAGACTAAGGATGGCACAAATATCCATGCCCGAGGGGGGATTCGAACCCCCGACCGTAGTGGCCGTGCAGACCGTGACTGGAGCGCCTCAGTCCCCTCGGCCACCGCGGCCGGCCGTCATTAAGACAAAGGCGGTATTCGTTGCGGTGTGATTTATTTGCAAAAGTTCTTTCAGAAACTATCTTCCGAATGCATACATATTTTGTTAGTACCCAGGCTTGATCATAATAATAAAATAGAAATCAGACCGAAAACGGAAAGATTTAGATGTTTGTTTTTCCCGCGCTCTATTAGAGACTAGAACGGTAGAGAAATATTATAGAAGCAGTTCATACACCTCAATGTGGTTCGCACAGTAATTATGTGGAATTATTATTTTACTTATTTTTTATTTATCCGTTGCTAGTTGTTTGTGGCGATATAGGATACGTTAAATATATTTTTCAATTACGGTGTAGGCTAAGTGCAATACAATTAGCATACATAATACAATACCATAGAAACAATACGGTGACAGCCTTCCAATATATTTAATTGCTTTCTTTTGTAGCTATATACACATTTGGCACTCTACCGCGTATTACACTCCCGGACATTAAAATTGCTATACCACGAAGATGACATGCTACAGACGCGAAATTTATCCGACAGGAAGAAGATGCTGACATGAGGAAAGTTTCCAACCAATTTCTCATACACAAACAGCAGTTGACCAGCGTTGGCTGGTGAAACGTAGTTGTGATGCTTCGTGTATGGATCCACAATCCCGTAAGCAGCCGACTGCGAACATCGGGCAATCTGAGGAGCGGTTCGGCGGCCATTGTGGTGGCAAAGTTTAAATGTGCGGAAGACTCTTTTGATTAGAGTGTGTATTCATTCAAGTTAAGTTGCGAAAACTATGTCTCATTTAAGCATATAAGTACAGAACAGTTTGAGACTCTTTGAAAATACAGCAACTATCGGTTGTGTGTAAATTCATTACACATACGGTGTAGAAATCGTCCAGCAGCTTTTCTTCTTCGTAACTAAACCGAATTATAAAATTTAGGTTTTTCGCGTTCTAAGTGCAACATATAAACGGAATTTATCAGCAGGCACTTTATCTATTATTATTAGTGTTATTATTTTATTTATTTATTTTTTCACTTTCTCAGTATATTCTACAATGGTCAAACTATTGTACAAACAAGTTCGGAAGACTTTAACAACACTTTCCGTCTTTGCTTGAGTGCCTACTGTATTATCCAATATTTAGATATTTCATAGCATCAAAAAATAAAACAGGCCTGCCTGAAACAGCATATTTTAAAAATCGTCTGTGAAAATGAAATACCCCATCAGATACATAACTGTAAAATAGCACCTTACGTTGTGAATACAGCAACCAGCACTACCGATTTTTTTTAAGAACACGAAGTATGCCATAACTTTTGTTCACTAAGTGCATATAACATTAGGATTAGGGTACCTAGCACGAATATTAGCATTTAAATACCGTAAGCCAAATACCTTACTGTAGCGTGAACTGCTCAAAAGTCAGCAACTATCGTTATAGGGCTAAACTTCACAATGAGTATACAGTGCGGTTATGTGTCTTTCATATATGGAACTATACACAGTTCTGCAACCCCTTTCAGTTATTATACCTATATGTAAATCAGATGACCTTTAAATTCGGTGTTACACGTTGCTAGTATTAATTTCGTAAACAAAAATTCGAACTGCAGTGAGGTAACTGATCTCGTGCCCCCAATACTCATTTAACACATCATAAAATTAAACTTTTTGAACTCCCTGTCCACCAGTACTGCCTAAAGCAGCTCGTTTTAAGAGCTACCAGTACTTTAAAAGCCCGAAATTTATTTCATTCAAAATCCTATATTGTTTTGACTAAGAGTCAGTTAAGGAAGAGTAACTATTTCTGAACACATATAGTAGGGCTACTTGACTTCCTGGGAAATACAAATGGGAAGACAGTATTCGTTATTTTTATTCCTTTCTTAAAGCGGTTTATGCATTTAAGTGCTGAGCAGGTCTTCAACATCGTGTTTCATTGCAACAGTCAAACAGTACATACGTGACTACCAACTGAGTATATACACGGCAGTAGCTATATAATACTCGATTTATCTCCTAATGACACTCGTACTTATGCAACGGTTGCCGCTATCTTCGCGGCCGACCGCAGGTTCAAATTATCTCCGACAGGAGCGCCGTTAGTGAGTCTAGTTACTTTTACAAGGTCTTTGGGGCTTGGTTAAACTAAGGGTACAATTAGGCGCCGCCATGTTACACGTTACAACAGAAACCCTATAGTGCTAGAGGGTTGGACCTGCGTAAGCGTGGCGGGAAAGACGACATTGATACGCTTGGCATGTAATACCTTAGACGATACTAAAATAAAATAAGACATTGGAGGCATTATTTTTCAGCACGATCTCGTAAATCAGCGATCGTATATTTGATCGAATTACTGAATTTCGGAGTGTGCAGTCCTTATAGAATTTGCTGGTTCGCAATATTTTAGCGCAGAGTTCGGTGAGGAGGCAAAAACCCAGGTGATCATTGTAGGTCCATTCCTTCCTTCAACCTCCGTGATTTCTACCTCAGCCTCCATAACTGTTCAAATGTTCAAATGTTTGTTACGCTTAAGCAACTTAACTGCAGGGTGATCATTCCCTAAACTTACAAACTACTTATGAAGTAGCTTATACTAAAG
This sequence comes from Locusta migratoria, assembly GCA_026315105.1. Lineage (NCBI taxonomy): Eukaryota > Metazoa > Arthropoda > Insecta > Orthoptera > Acrididae > Locusta > Locusta migratoria. The sequence continues at coordinate 197,704,523 of CM048751.1, forward strand.
ACGGCAAAAACATCCATGATCGAGGGGGGATTCGAACCCCCGACCGTAGCAGTCGTGCAGACTGTGACTGGCGCGCCGCAGACCCCTCGGCCAATGCGGCTGGCTCCATAGCTGTCCAGTCCGCTTAAAAGTAGTGTGTGTGTGTTTGAAAGGATGCTAAATATAGTATGTGTTTGTGGGGCGAGCGTGTCACTGTTTTTGTTAAGAGACCGTTCTGTTGTGGTTTTGGTAACAAAATAATTTGACTAAGCAATGAGACTTAGTACCTTCCTTTGCCCTGTTAGAATAAATTGCAACTGACATGGGATGCAATGATCTTACGTAAATGTGGTTTAGTTGGTGCGCAACGGATAACACTTTAAATTGTACAGTTGTTAATAAGTCAACAGTAATTAAAGTCGTAATTGGTCTACACATTAATCTCGTGTGTGAGAAACAATGTGAGCAAATGAAATGTTCAGATCTGTTAGCGTGCACCATATACTAGCAGCCAGACCATACATGTACAATTCGACTGCGAGAGCCAACAGAAAGTGCTACCACAGTGATAATTTTGCTACTTGAATTAACAGGATGCCAAACAAGGATATTTGATATTAATTGGATATCAAGATCACTGCACTTGATAATGTGCCTATCTGTACAACAATTGCCATACAGATTCAATGTAATAAAAATGTTCTACAATTCTGGTAAAGATTTCAAGTATCACACACTGCAAATATTTCTCATCTCTTTACGTGATCTACTTCTCTTCTGATCAGACAAATCACTTTAACTGTTACTAACATTAACTAACTTAATAATCTGAACTTTCATTGAGACTGAGAAAATCTCTAACTATGATCTTTACTGCAATTATGAACAAACTACTTCCTGCTCTCATTAATAGACCAACTGATCATCACAAAATGCCTACACTGAACTGTTCTAATTAGCATACAAATTTACAAACACAATAATTATGCAACACTATCATAAGAAACAATGATCAGAACGGATAGCAATTCAAATTGATGAAAGAAACGAGGAACTGGTAAAATGACTCAGGAATAAATGATATATGCGAGCTGAATTAAGGACTATTCATTTGCAAAAAGACAAACACCAACAATAATATAGGCTACATACAGGCTACCATACATAACAATAGAAAAGTACAAGTTTACCTTATTTTGAGACAGATTAATTTCCATACAAAAATTTCAATCTGCAGACTTGGCTGCGACTTTTCAAAACTGAATTTTTACTCTTCGAGTCTAACACACAGACAGACAGTTTCTACCATAATCAGACATCAACTATCCTGCACGAAGGTCACACACTGACTCCTTAAACGCAACAACTGTGAGTGCAAGACACACTCCAAAGATAAAACAAAGTCTTTTGTTGACAGCAAAGATATAAAAATTAGTACAGTATGTTATATCGATTAGTGAAATGGTACAAAATATTATACAAATTTGTTTTCTATAGAATTGTAGCTTAGATTTTTGTGACAAAACATTGCTCAAAGCTGTATGACAGACAAAAATTAAATGAAAATTATTTTGCGTACTCCTTTCACGCTTCATTCCCACCCTTAAGTACCTGGTCTTCGACGTAGATCGCACCCTCTCCTGGACCCCCCCCCCCCACCTCACCATTCAAGAAAACTCCCGCTCCCGCCTTCGCCTCCGCCTCCTCAAAGTATTTGTTGGCTGAACCTGCGGCCTGAACCCTTCCGCCATCCCCTATACTTACAAATCCCTAACCCACCCCATTCTCTATGTCTCACATCCTGCCTGTATCTCTGCCCCTCCATCCTTCTACAAGTCCCTAGAGATCCTGGAACGCCACGCCCTCCGCCTCGCCTTATATCCCTTCCATCTCCCCATCCTCCACATGGCTCCTTTATGGCCTCATCCCCCACCTTGTCCGCTTCATTGAGAACCTTCGTCTCCTCTTCCTCAACTGTAAACTGGATGCCTCTCTCCCCACTGTCCATCCTCTCCTCAGCAACCCTGGCCCGTTGCCACGCTATTACTACTGTATCCCTCCTGCTCTTCACCTGTCCACCCTCCTTGCCCTTTCCCATGGCAGTTTCTACACTCTGTCCCACCCTGACGATGCCCTCTACACAGACGTCTACCTTTGTACCAGCTCTGACATTCTTCCTCTCCCATTGATCTTCCTATGAGGGCCCCACTCCCTTCCACCCTCCGATCCTCACTCCTCCTGCCAGACCCTCCGGTAACCTCCCCCATCCTCCTCAAAGGGCCCCGTGGACCCTTCCTCTATCCTGTCCCCTCTCCCCTGTCCTTCCCCTTGTCTACCCTCCTTCACTCCTACTCTTGCTCCTTCCCCATCACTTTATTCGTTAAACTTATGTGTGTGACTTGTCTGTGTTCGTAGGAGTGATGCTAATCAGTTTATTTTTAATGAAACTGCCTTTGTATTTTAAATGTACGTATGCATCAGTGCTACATTTTTTGTGCTACTCCATCATCGTCGTCATGTAAGTTAATGCATTCCTCAATCCACTCCATTCAACGAGGTCTTACCTTCATTTTTTTCGCCATGTTACGTGTTTGTTTTGCTCCGTTTTTGTACTCCTTGTCATTTTTGTATTTCTTCTTTGTTTAATAAATCTGTATGCTGAAGAGCGCCTTAAGAGCTGCCAGCCCACCCCAATAAAGGAAAAACAAACTGAGGGGGCATATCGTGTACAAGGCGTCATTTGTGGGTGGCTTGACGTCATCGGCGCAGTGACTGGCTGCGGTGTGAGGGACGGGCGGTGGCCGAGGTCGGCGGCCGCAGCTGCAGCTGCAGCAGCTGATGCTGGCGACGCCTCTGACTGGCCGCCGCCCTAAGCATCAGTCAGCCAGAAAGTGTACTCGTACTGCACGGGGTGTTTTTCCTTACCTTTTTTTCCGGTGTGGCCAGGCTGGCAATTTCTTGATTCGCCGCTATTCAGCCAGCAGAATTATGTAATAGGTAGCAGTTCTCACAGAATGCCGGAGTCAAAATATTTACACCTATCGGTGGAGTAGCCGGGCGGTGTAAAGCGTCTCGCTGCAGAACGCGCGGTTGCTCGCCGTGGAGGTTCGAGTCCTCCCTGGGACATGTGTGTGTGTGTGTGTGTGTGTGTGTGTGTGTGTGTGTGTTTGTCCAGAGGTTAGTTTACCTAGGTTTAAGAAGTTTCTAAGCTACGGACTGATGACCACGCAGTTTGGTCCGATAGATTTACACACATTTGAACATGTTTTGAATTTACACATAAACAAGATGAACTTAATTGATGAAATTAAAAAAAAAATAGCACACACATGAAGCATTTTAATATGCACATTAGGAGCTGTAAAAAGACCATTGTTAAGTGGTTATCTACAGTCCAAGGTATCTACAAAAACAGAAGAAAAAATCGTTCTTGCTCCAGCAGCAGTACAATATTTTTAGTTATTAGCGTCTTTAGGGTCTACCGGTTTCTGCACTGTCTGCCATCAACAGGAGGTTGAAAAGATATCCCATAACATCAGTTATAACAAGAATTCTTCTCTGCCAAATAAGCCACTCTTCAAAGTTAAAATTAGAATTGTTATTGTCGATTGTGCTTATTCTGTTAAAAAGTAGTATCAATGTCGCTTTTATTCACAATATCAGATTCACCAGCATCGGTACGTGCTCAATCAAAATGTTCAAATGTTTGTTAAGCTTATGGGACTTAACTGAGGAGTCATCAGTCCCTAAACTTACAAACTACTTATGAACTAGCTTCTACTAAAGACGGCACAAACATCCATGGCCGAAGCAGGATTCGAACCCCCTACAGGGAACGGCCTCGTGCGTCGGAGCATAGCGCCTCATTGCGCTCGGCCACCTCGCCGCTGCCACAATCTGATAGTTTAATGTTGTGCTCACTAGTAACAGCTAATAACGTGAAATTGAACTTATGGCAAACCAGGGAGTTATACATGAATTTCATAATGGGATCTATACTATACTCGGCACGTTGCTGCCGCAGAAGCAATAATTTTGCAAATAAAGTTTGAAATTTGTAAGTGTTAGCTTTTTCATTAAGATTAGATAAGTAGGACAAAATAAATCTCTGATCTGTTTGTTTGTGTTACATTATCACTACTTCAATAACACTTCAAACATTTGCCGGTAACACACGCGCGCCATCTACTTAAGTTAACTGTACTATACTCCAAATCAAAACGTCTGTAAATCTATCGGACCAAACTGCCTAGACATCAGTCCGTAGCTTACAAACTACTTAAACCTAGGTAAACTAATCTAAGGACAACACACACACCCATGCCCCAGGGAGGACTCGAACCTCCACGGCGAGCAACCGAGCGCTCCGCAGCGAGAGGCTTTAGACCGCTCGGCTACTCCACTGCGGCTACTATACTCCGTTCACCGAAACGAGAGACAGACTGTAAACAGACCGTGGCGTGTTGTCAGGGGTGGAAAAAACAGGGGCGCTCGCTCAATGTCGCTACCTGTGTATCAAGCTATGTGGTTCCATGTTGTAATGGAATAGCGACTGCGGATGTTAGTCGAGTTTTAATTCCCAATTATTAACTTATTCACCAACAACCGTTAAGTTTTTGTTGTTTTATTTAACATTAATTCTTCTTTACATTTTATATGAGATACGTAAAGCATGAGGTTAGGCATACAACACTGATTTGCAACTTAATTTGTATACGGCCTAAAAATGGTATTAATGCAATACCGAAAACGGTCGTTAAATAAAACAACATAAACTTTACGGCTGTTGGTAGATAAGTTAATAATTTGGAATTAAAACGTCTGTATCAGATGTAGAGAGGTTGTGTGTTTTTCTATATAGCAGTGATTTTAGACGCCAAAGATATTCAAAAGTCATCATTTTAATAATTCATAGAATCACTGGAAATTACCCAGGTCTGCATTTTCGTTTGTGACAATAAGAGCTATGTCAACAAGACAAAAATTCATTTGCTTACCTTAGTATCACATTTCTGTGAAAGTCATAAACACTTTCTCTTCTATCGTGATATTTGTTTGCAGACTTCAAAGAGTGTGTGTGGCCTTGTAATCACTTATCATACTATAAACTAATTAACAACAAACACCGGTCGATGCAGCTGTTTTATAACAATATTTGTCATTTATTGTTCCTGACAAAACAGCTTCGATTTCTTCTTAGAACGCTTCTTGCGTGGATTCAAAATGTGGGATGGCATAATGAGTTTACACTTGCGCAATACAGATGAGAAAGAGAAAAAGAGATAGAATATGAAAGCTTAATACTTATACTGCTATTCAGAAAGTGGTTCTTTGAGATGAAATTTCTGGCCAGCATCTAACATGACTCCTCGCAACACACACAAACGCTTTACATGTGATGCGGATGCGGCGACACTGAGAGAGCGCCCCTGTTTTGTCCACGTCCCTGGTCACGTGCCTAGCTGTGTTTACAGTCCGTCTCTCGTTTCGGTGAACGGAGTATATGTCCATGAACTTCGCGTAACTGCAAGAAGTAGTCGACGAAATTTTATCGCAAATAGATGAACGTTATGGCAGCGTATAAAATACGAACAAACGAATATATATGAGGTTCCCAGTGTTCCATTAGTCCATCCCATCTTTTCCCTCTTCTCTGTTCACTTGCTCCTCCCCCACTCTCCTCCTGTCCCTTTCTCTGTCAATTTCCTCCTGTCCCCTCTCTGTCCGTCTCCTTGTCCACCTACTCCTTTTATACATGAAAACATACATACAGGGTATTTCACCAAGTGTTTGCCTCTGTAACTTATAAAATAATAGGTGACGGGAAATTTTAATGCGGTAGGTCAACAAAACAAATGTTACACTTTCTGCGGAGCTATGAACATAGTTTAATGTATCATTTTCCAAAGAGTTACACCATAAAGATATAATTTTTAAATGGAACAATAGTTTTTTTCTATCGTGTATTGGATTCGTTTAAACCAGCTGCGTCCAAATCAATTTAAACTACATTCCTATCACTGTTAGTTTGGGAGCTACAACCCTTCAAAGTTTAGGCGGCGGAGGCTACGACAGCGTAGCTAACTGGTTGGTGGTCATGAGACAGTGGGCCGTGAGTCAGGGGATAGCCACTCGGCCAGTCAGCTACGCTATCGCAGCCTCCGCCCCCGGAACTTTGAAGGGTTGTAGCTCCCAAACTAACAGTGATAGGAATGTAGTTTAAATTGATTTTGACGCAGCTGGTTTAGACGAATCCGATACACGATAGAAAAAACTATTGTTCCATTTAAAAAATTATATCTTTGTGCTGTAACTCTTTGGAAAATGATACAATAAACTATGTTCATAGCTCCGCAGAAAGTGTAACATTTCTTGTGTTGACCTACCGCATTAAAATTCCCCGTCACCTACTATTTTATAAGTTACAGAGGCAAACTTAGTGAAACACCCTGTATAAACGCTAATTTTCGGGGTGACTGGTCACACGGTGTCAAAGTCGAAAGGTACCCTTCGCCACGCTAAAATCACTGGCTTGCAGTTTATAAAAATCTCCTTCACGAAAACAAACATTTATGTGCTGACTTTCATGGTGACCAATCAAACAATTTGGATGTTCGTTGTAACATACCCTCCGCTATGCACCTACGGAGGCTTACGAAAGGTAGCCCATGTATAAGTTCGGGGTATAAGCTTATCTTCATTCCACTTTCATTCAGTTCCATCCGAGCGCTGCCAATTTTAGTTAGCAAATATTTTAGTTACACTCTTCTGATGTGATATTTTAACGTCAGTAAATATTCTATTAATTTTAGTGGGATTGTGAACGTTAAGATTGGGCTTTCAAGCCCGTCATTTCATTTGTTTCCTAGATTTTCTGAGGATGCCCGACAAGGATGAAATGCATAAAAAATGAAAATCAACCACGACTATCTTTTATTCCTATACAGTCTTATTGGTTGTGTACCAGTCGACCCATAATGGAGTGGAGAGTATTTTATTCAGTTTTGGTTTCTGCGACGTACTTACTACGTCTACTTGCACATGTTAAAAATTTCGTGGTAGAGTATCGACTTACAACACTCGTGTGTGTTCAGCTTATTTCGAATCAAAAGCATACAGCAAAGAAGATATGCTCAAAGATATGAGCTACAGGTATTTACTGCCGCTTTACAGCGACGCCAATGACGTCAGAGCGACAGTGAATGGCGGGCGAGCAGTGCCACCATAAAGACACGCCTCGCTTCCTGTCTCATATGAGCTCCCGCCCGACAGGTTCCCAGAGAGCTGCCCCGGCTGGCTTTTCGGGCGAGCTGCTTCTTTTTGCTTTTTGCACTGCGGCCCTGCTGCAGTAACCTGCTATGAAGCTGCTTTCCGCAACCCGTTCTCATCCAGTATCAGATTGTTGTTGTGGTCTTCAGTCCGGAGACTGGTTTGATGCAGCTCTCCACCCTGCTCTATCCTGAGCAAGCCTCCTCATCTCCTCATAAGAATGGCAACTATACATCCATCTGTGCCTGCTTACTACATTCGTCTCTTTCTCTACCTCTGCGATTTTTCCCCCACGCACTTCCCTCCACTGCTAAATTTACGTTTCCTTGATGTCTTAGAATGTGTCCTACCCATCTATCCCTTTTTTTAGTCAAGTTATGCCAAAACCTCCTTTCCTATTCAATTATTTCAGAATCGCTTCATTAGTTACGCGATCGACGAACGTAATCTTCAACATTCTTCTGCAGCACCACATTTCAGAAGCTTCTGTCCTCTTCCTGCCTGAACTATTTATCGTAGAACTTTCACTCCAGTACAAGGCAACACTCCACACAGATTCATTGAGAAAGCACTTTTGTACACTTAATATTCAATGTTCACAAATTTCTCCTTTTCAAAAACGCTTTTCTTTCCACTGCCATTCTGAATTTTATATCCTCTGTACCGCGACCATCATTTACTGCCCAAGTAACAAAACTCGATAATACATTTATTGTTTTCGTTACATAATCTAATTCCTTCAGTATCGCCTGACTGAATTCATACCCCTTGTTTTTCTGTTGTTAATGTTCATCTTATACGCTCCTTTCAACACATTGTCCATCCGTTCAACTATTCTTCCAAGTCCTTTCTTCTCTCTGACAGAATTACAGCGTCATAAGCAAAACGCAATGTTTTTCAAAATGTTTAAATTTTTGTAGAGCTTACGGGACTTAACTACGGGGTCATCAGTCCCTAAACTTACAAACTACTTATGAAATAGCTAATACTAAGGACGGCACAAATATCCATGCCCACCCCCGACCGTAGTGGCCGTGCAGAACGTGACTGGCGTGCCGCAGACCGCTCGGCACGCAACTTTTTTTCTATTTCTGCACCCTGATCTGTAATTCCTTCTCCAAATTCCTGTTTGCTTTCCTGCACAGCTTGCTCAATATACAAATTGAATAACTGTAGAAAGGATACAACCCTGTCTTATTCCCATCCCGACCACTCGTCCTTTTCATGCCCTTCGACTCTAATAACTGCGGTCTGGCATTTGTGCAAGTTCTAAATAGCCCCCCCCCCCCATTCTATGTATTTTAATCCTGCTGACTTCACGATTTGGGAGAGTGTATTCCTATCAAAATTGTAAAATACTTTCTCCAAATCTGCAAAAGCTAGAAATGTAGGTTTCCCTTTTCTTAATCAATCTTATAAGATAGGTCGTAAGGTGAGTATATCCTCCCTTGTTGCTACATTTCTTCTGAATACAAACCGATCTTCCCCGAGATCAGCTTCTACCGGCTTTCAAATGTTCAAATGTTTGTATAGTCTATGGGACTTAACTACGGGGTCATCAGTCCCTAAACTTACAAACTACTTATGAACTAGGACGGCACAAATATCCATGCCCGATGGGGGATTCGAACCCCCGACCGTAGTGGCCGTGCAAACCGTGACTGGAGCGCCTTAGTCCACTCGGCTACCGCGGCCGGCTCTAGCGGCTTTTCCCTTCTTCTGTAAATAATTGGTATTAAAATTTTGCAACGATGTCTTATTAAACTGATGGTTCTGTAATTCACAATTCTCTGGGCTTGCTTTCTTTGGAATGGGTTCTATTACATTTTTCTTACAGTCTGAGGGTATTTAGCCTATCTAATACATCTTACCAAGTGATATAGTTTCGTCATGTCTGGTTCCCCAGAGACTTCAGAAGATCTGAGGGAATGTCATCTACTCCAGAGCCCTTGTTTCTGCTTAGGTCTTTCAGTGCTCTGTCAAATTCATCTATCAGTATATAATCTCCTATTTAATGTTCAACTACTTACCCTTCCTTTCCTACAATACTGTTTCGAAGTTCATTTCATTTATAGAGCCCTCTATATACTCTTTCCACCTTTCATCTTTCTCTTCCTTACTCCTGGTTTTCCATCTGCGTTCTTGATACTCATACAGCTATTTTTCTTGTCTCCAAATCTATATTTTCCTGCAGGCGGCATATATTTTTCCCCTCGTTATTCATTCTAAATATTCAAATGTTTGTATAGTTTATGGGACTTATCGACGGGGTCATCAGTCCCTAAACTTACAAACTACTTACGAAGTAACTAAGAGTAAGGACGGCACAAATATCCATGCCCAAGGGGGGATTCGAACCCCCGACCGTAGTGGCCGTGCAGAACGTGACTGGCGCGCCGCAGACGGATCGGCCACCTTATTCATTCTTCTATAGATTTGCATTCGCCTTCTAGCCACTTCTGTTTACCTATTTTTCATTTCCTGTCAATCTCATTTGCCAGTCGTCTGTACTCCATTTTTTACCTCCTTCATTTACTGCAGAGTACGCAGCTAAAATTTGGAGGCTGTGGGAGAGTGACCGTGCGCTCTGAGACACCTTGCTACGGAGCGGTCGGTTGCTCGCTGTCGGCGGTTAGAGTCCTCCCTTGGTCATGTATGTGTGTGTTTGTGTGTGTGTGTGTGTGTGTGTGTGTGTGAGTGAGTGAGTGAGTGAGTGTGGTTATGTGTGTGTGTTATTTCTTGTCCTTACCATAAGTTAGTTTGAGTTGTGGACTAATAGCCGCAGCAGTTAAGTCACGTAGATTTACAAAAATTTCAAGACTTTTTAGTCTCATTCCATTTTCGACCAAGGACTTTGCAAGAAAGCTTTCATCCGCTTGAAACCGGCTGAAGATTTCTTCAGAACACTGCACACTCTTTCGTCTCTGATCTGCATTTAAATCTTTCAGGACCAACCGATATGAAACTTCCCGCATTCCCAAATCATGCTCGACATTGTCAATTTCACGCTCATCGGACATTCCAAATGTGTCCAGACTGGACACGAGTGGCGGCTGAGCATGCGCACCGACGCGAGCCTCGGTTGACTAGCGCCTCATTTAAATGGCGGGGACTAGCCGTACATCAAGGTGATATACATAACTACTAGAATTCACACCTAGCAGCTTCCCATCTCATGGTCTAACAGGCCTAAAATTATATACATAAAAATAATAGTTACTGGTAAATGTTTCAAATGTTTGTATAGCTTATGGGACTTAACTACGGGGTCAATAGTCCCTAAACTTACAAACTACTTATGAACTAGCTAATCCTAAGGACGGCACAAATATCCATGACCGAGGGGGGATTCGAACCCCCGACCGGAGTGGCCGTGCAGACAGTGACTGGAGCACCTTAGTCCCGTTACTGGTAAAAACCTATAGAAGTTACACCATTCTTTAAAAAATCAAAATTAGCCACTAGGTTACCGTGGCGTAATTCTGCTTGGCAGTTAAAGATATTTTCAGGGTCATTCTTTGAAGCCCTGAAAATTGAAGTTCCTCTAAAATATTTAACGCATTCCCTTTTCCTTCCCGGAGTAGTACTTTGAAATTTGTGGCTGCATCTGTAATTAAATGACTGTTTCTTTCAGCTGTGCACTCGAAGCTGACTTGGTACTAGAAAAACTAGAGTGTTCCTTGAACCTTACCTCAAAACTTCTCCCAATCTGGCCTATATATCTTGCAGGGCAGTTATTAAAAGAGATACTATATATACCTGGGATTTGTAAAGCTCCTTTTTTGACTTCACCCTACGTCTGAATTTTTTACCAATATTTTTAGGGACGAAGTAGGCTGGGGTTATGCCCTGTGCAGAGAGGTGTTTGCCCACTTTTCATGAAACGTTACCGTAGTAAGACAGTCTATGATATTTAGAACCCCTAGGAGCATTGTCCCGTACGGAAATCAAGGAAGTACTTCCGCCTTGAGACCCCTGTGCAGCACTTGAACTAGTCTCCTTTCTCTTTTGTGTACTATTATTAATGTTATGAACAATGCTCTCTTCATAGCCATTAGAAATAGGAGTGTATCCTATTATACATAACTCACGCTTGAAAGCTAAGCTGGACAGTGGAACACTGTGCAACCTATGTAATAAAGAAAGAAACGCTGCCATTTTATGCTACCGTGGATGGTTTGAAATCTGTGAATAACCAAATCGGACGTTGTTGGTTTCCGATCAATGTCATAACTGAAAGACTCCCCCTGTAACGTTATTGACATATCAAGGAATGGTAGCGTTCCGTTCACACTCTGTTTAGTGGTGAACTGAATATTCACATTTTGCTTATTAAGCTCTACTAGGACGCTCTTGGTGTGAGCCATTATAAAGTAGGAAAATGTCGTTAACATTACGACAGCACAATACACGAAACTCTAAGTCAGACATATAAATATTTGCACATACCTCTTCATTACTTAAAAGTAAGCGGTCCTAGTTAAACAGACACGCAATACCATAGTGCACCACTAGTTATACGGTTATAGGATAAATTCCAAATTTATCTCAGAATTCTCGTCCAATTACCTTACCTTTCTCTAATTCAAAAAAGCAGGCAAGGAAATTATTCAAAAATGTTCAAATGTTTGTAAATCTATCGGACCAAACTGCGTGGTCATCAGTCCGTAGCTTACAAACTACTTAATCTAACGTAAACTAACCTAAGGACAACACACACACACACACCCATGCCCCAGGGAGGACTCGAACCCCTGACGGCGAGCATCCGCGCGCTCCGCAGCGAGGCGCCTTAGACCGCTGGAAATTATTCAAGCAAAAATAATGGTGTACAACTCATATTATCTGCCAATTTTGACCTACCAGAATTCTGGATTTGGACAAAGAAAATTTTGAGCAGGATACAAGCAATAAAAATGCGCTTTAGGCGAGGGACAGTAGGTAATACGAGAAGGGACAGAATAAGAAATGAAGTACTGCGAAGCATGTTCCATATGACGCCTCTAAAAGAAATAATGGAAAGTAATAGGTTTAGATTGTTTAAGCACATTAAATAAAAGGGACCAGAAAGACTTCTAAGAAGAGCCACAGAAAGGACAGGCTCCGGACGGAGACCAATTGGTAGTCCAAGAGCGATAATGGCAGACCTGGTAAAAGAAAATTTGAACCTAGGCTGCAGTGGGAGAAGGTGCTAAACGACAGAGTATGAGAGAAAAGAGAAGCATGGAAGGGGCTTTGTCAACTTGCTGCATAAGCAGCAACGTTGCAAGAAGAAGAACAAAAAGAAGAAGAAAACGTACTCTGTCTCAGGGCTTGGCGGTGAACACACCATACTATGCTGTGTCTACGTCCTCGCCAGGAGACTCTGTCGGTAGATTGGATTGCAATGCCTGTGCACACAGCAAACCGAACTTTATCACAGTACAGTTACGGCACTGTAAATGATCGTTGACAGGTGTAGTATGCAGGTCGCAACACCTTTATGCGCCTTCCGACCCAGTCGTGAAATGAAATTTCGTACCTGTCTATATGACAACTCCATATTACAGAATTCACTTCGTTCTTAAAATCTTTTAACAGTAACGTCAGTCGTCCTGGAGTAATTTACACGGAGCCACCTACAGTTACGGCGATACCACTCAGCTCATTTTTCTATGAAAATTGTGGTGGTGTTAACGTACCATCGGCGCTGTAGGGACGTTCTATTGTTAGAAATTAGCAATATCTTAAGATGCGAGGCCCAGGTTCCATTAGTGTGAGTTTCGTGGGCATTTTCTACATATTGTAAGCAGACATATAGTCACTATAAATCAACGTGCTGTGAGGACAAACAACTTCCACATTTTTAAATTAATGGTAAGTAGCTAAATCTGAACCCACCCCGCTTAAAAAACTTTCTCGACCAGTAGCTCTGTTAATGATATTCCATGTTCAAGTGGAATTTCCCATAACTCACGTCTATTATCATAATTTTTATATCTTTTTGTTTCTGCAATAAATCATATTATTTCATTATTCATTTGGAAATAAAAGAAACGCCTTTTTTGCCTACAATGCTTATGGATCCCAGACGCGTTTCCCCTTCTGCGTCAAAGCATCCCTAGTGGCATCTAGGTAATGCAGTTTTGTTTTTATTTGTATTTTTTAGATTATAAACAGTTCACGTCTCTTCAAGACTAAGTGGTTACTCTCAGTTTACGCAAAAAGTAAGTAAATTGATTATAATCTTCAAGTACTATATATGATGTTGTTGTTGTGGTCTTTAGTCCGCAGACTGCTTTGATGCAGCTCTCTCCACGCTACCCTGTCCTGTACAAGCATCTTCATCTGATAATAACCTACATCCTATTGAATCTGCTTACTGTATTTGTCCCTCGGTCTCCCTCTACGATTTTTACCGCACACACTTCCCTCTAATGCTAAGTTGAGGATTTCTTGATATCTCAGAATGTGTTCCGCCAATCTATCCCTTCTCTTAGTCAGGATATGCCAAAAACTCCTTTTCTCATCAATTCGGTTAAGTACTTTCTCATTAGTTACGTGATCTACCCATCTAATTTTCATCACTCGTCTGTAGCACTACGTTTCGAAAGCTTCTATCATCGTTTTGTCTGAACTACTTATCGTCCACGTGTCACTCCCATACAATGCTACAGTCCAGAAAAATGCTTTCAGAAAGGACTTCCTGCCATTTAAACTGTATATGATAATAAACCTAATTTCTAGATGCAACTGAGTATTCGTAAGAGACCTGGTTCCCAAACTGTGGGTCACTTCCTACTAGTGGGTCACGATATCTATTGGGGGAGGGAGGGAGGGTTGGCAGATTACTCCAAAATGTCAAAGCATGATATATTACGCACTGAAAAAAGTGAAGGTGAGTTTTAAAAACTTATTACTTTCAAGTTTTTCTTCAGACCCTACAGATAAGGATCAAATTCTACCGCTACTTTCTTTAAAATGATGGTTATGGACTGATGTTATAAGTTTTTATGAAGTAATATTTTGACGCTAGGCCCAGTGAAACGTATTTGTTTTTCTTGGAGTATTACTTGAAACTGGCTCGTTGTTCTGATGGTTAATTCCGAAGAATTTATAAATAATTGTTGTGGTTAAGAAACCAGTTTGTAAGGTAGAACCCTGAAAAGCTAAAACTATCAACATCCCAGAAAGACTCCCCGATGAAAATATCATGTGATTGTACTTTGAAGACTTTCTTTAATCTGATTTAATCTCACCTTAAATTAGAGAAAGGAGAATATCGAATGCCTGCAAATACAACTTTGTAGAAATTCATAGGATTCACAACTACTAATTTATGCAATCATGCATTTTGCAATAAAAAAGGACGTAAATATATGAATGAACTGGGTAGAAAACGATTTACGCCTGAAAGCAAAAAGTTTCTATCTAGACATGGAAATTACATTAATACCAAGAGATAGCAATCTCACTGAACTTACCATTTAGTTATTATAAGATAAATTTATTATTGGAGAATATAGTGGAATCTTGCAATTATAATATGTTTCGTTTCCATATATAGCGTCGCGAAAACGTTTCCAGAAAGATATTGGGTACCACTACAAGAGAAATTGGGGACCACTGCCTTAATGGGGCAAGACACGTCAGGGAGAAATAAAAAATACATTGCAGCAAAAGAAAATTTCTTATTTTCAAATCGAACAACTTTGTTTTGCGGAGACGATGGGCCCATAAACTTCAATTTTATTTTCAAATGAGTACATAGTTACTGCCTATCGCATGTAACGTGATTCGACACCCTTAGATTCACTGCGACTTTTATTGCGTCTGACTATGCAATTCTCTGCAACTACGTCACCGACGAGTGACGATGTTCAGGTGCCCATTTCAGACGTAGTTGCAGATTTCGTAGCGGTAGTATTGGCCCACGCGTCAGTCGTTACAAGTGTTCGGGTTCCTGGGTGTTCAGACACACTGGCACTCTACCCAGAGTTAAAGGCTGACGTCAGTCCCACCACAGTTCCCGCCTCTCCTGTTTTTCCAGTCTGCCATCTATAATGAGAGATCTCACTTTGGTTTGGACACTTGTCAACATCTGCATCCTCGTCCATACTCCGCAAGCCACCTCTGGTGGAGGGTACTTTGCGCACCATTGACACTTCCTCCCATTTTAGATTGGTTCACGGGAAACATTATTATTTTGACTGATTCTTCCGTTGCTTCTTGGTGGAACATATTCAAATAAATGGGAAAAAACACAATTTTGATTATGTTCTAAGAGTTTATTTTTGTTTACTTAAACGGTTTTCGGCTTATAAGGCCATCTTGAGATTTATTAATGCTGTTTCAAAAAGATTATAATGTTCTGATACTGTATTGGAAGAGATAAAAAACGTCTACACTTAGACGGACATTCATAGGAAGACCATCTTTGATATTGTGTTAGCCGGCCGCGGTGGCCGAGGGGACTGAGGCGCTTCAGTCACGGTCTGCACGGCCGCTACGGTCGGGGGTTCGAATCCCCCATCAGGCATGGATATTTGTGTCGTCCTTAGTTGTAGATAGTTCGTAAGTAGTTTGTAAGTTTAGGGACTGATGGCCCCGTAGTTAAGTCCCTTAAGCTTAACAAACATTTGAACATTTTGAACATTGTGTTATTATAATTGGCAACTTAAAAATTAAACAGTAAAAAGTGTTTGGAGGCTAAAACGGGGAATAAATTTGAACATAACCTAGGAACTGGAACTACCTACTATTATACGCAAACTGATAATGCTAAAAAATATACAGGGTGAATCACCTAACACTTACATCGCAAATATTGCGGAAACGGTTTTCTCACAATGAATTGGTAGTCAGGGGCTCTTATTTTTAGCCAACAAACAGGTTGTAATATTACATAGAAAGTGTATTTTTTATGCAAACATACAGTTTTTTTAATTGGAACAATGGTTGTTTCTATCATGCACTGGAATTTTTGACACCAGTGGTGTACAAAGAATTTTAAATGAGACTTTTATCACGTTTAGTTTGGCAGCTACAACCGTTCAAAGTTTCGGGGGCGAAGGCTGCGATAGCGACGCTGACTGGCCGAGTAGCTAGCTCCTTGGTCAAGGCCCACTGTCTCATGACCACAGGTTTTGGAATATCTTGCAACTCGTAAAGCTTACAAACGTGGTATGGACTTGGACCAGCAGCGAATCATGAAGGCAGAGATTGTAACAGACAATACGTCAAAAGAAGCCAGATCCAGGTGAAGGAAGGCAGCACTGGGTGAGGAAGATGGAGGAGGAGATAAGGACTACCATGCAGGAGGATTCCAATATATTTTTTATGTATCAGTTGACTGTATACTAATTTTTTTTCTTTAAACGAAATTTTCTCAAAATGACTTTATCAGTATAAATGCTACTTCTTCTCACAAACTTCTGAATCTACAGAAATTAATTATTTACCACATAACGTAGATATTACAACGATATTGTTGTTCCACTTCAGTAGTCCGAGGGTGACTCAAATGAAAACTTTAAATATATATTTTTTAAATATAATTTATTGTGCAGAAATGGTACAAAGTTGTATCACTTTTCAACATTATCTCCCCAGAGCTCAATGCAACTCCTCCAGCGCTTAAAAAGTGAATAAATTCCTTTAGAAAAAAAGTTCTTTTGGTAGTCCGCGCAACCACTCACGCATCACGTGGCGTACCTCTTCATCAGAACGGAACTTCTTCCCTCCCATTGCTTCTCTGAGTGGTCCAAACGTATGGAAATCGCTTGGGGCGAGGTCTGGTTAGTATCTTGGATGAGGAAGACACTCAAAATGCAATCATATAAAAATTGCTGCAGCTGTTGTACGGGTAGTGTGCGCCCTTGCATTGTCATGTTGCAAAAGGACACCTGCTGGCAGTAATCCACGTCGCTTTCATTTGATCGCAGTCCGCAGATCATTTTTTCTGCGATCTGGCCACGGTTACAGTGGTCCCTCTGTGCATGTAATGCTCCAAAATGAGGCCTTTATCGTCCCAAAACAAAGCATAACCTTTCCTGCTGATGATTCTATACGAAACTTCTTCAGTTTTGGTAATGAATGGCTCCATTCGTTGCTCACTCTCTTGGTTTCCGGTTGGTGGAAGTAAACTCAGGTTTCTTCCCCAGTAACGATTCTTGTAAGAAAGCCATCACCTTCTCTTTCAAAGAGACTAAATAG
This sequence comes from Locusta migratoria, assembly GCA_026315105.1. NCBI lineage: Eukaryota > Metazoa > Arthropoda > Insecta > Orthoptera > Acrididae > Locusta > Locusta migratoria. The sequence continues at coordinate 197,721,965 of CM048751.1, forward strand.
TTCTTCACAAGCATCAACACGTCGTTCTCTCATTTCAGGAGTCAAATGTCGTGGCACCCATCATGCTGACAGTTTGTGAAACTGGAACACATCATGAACAGTTTTTGTGGTGTGCTGATCCATGACTAATCTGTAAATCCCGGGATCTTAAAGGACTAAGATGAGGTGATCTTGGAGACCAAGGTACAGGTCCACCTCTTGATATCCATCTTCGGCCGCATCTGCGCGTTAGATGCCGTCTCGCAGCAGCAGCAAAGTGTGCCGGAGCTCCATCTAACTAACAAGGACAATGTTTACACTACAGTCACTGAAATGTAACCTAAATGCGATGTAAATCTTAATAGTGCGCTATAAATTTCAAAATAATGTGTACCAAATAGGCAGCTTAAAACCGAACATTCGTGATTATCTCGCAAACGGCCTCTTTAACACCCGCATGTTTAGTGAGACATTTTTGCTTCTACACTACTGGCCACTAAAATTGCTGCACCAAGAGGAAATGTATATGATAAATGGGTATGCAATGGACAAATATATTTAGAAATGATGCAATTTGGGTGCATAGATCCTGAGAAATCAGTACCCAGAACAACCACCTCTGGCCGTAATAACGGCCTTGATACGCCTGGGCTTTGAGCGCCGCTCTAATACCATGTGAGTCGAGAGCAGGAGATGTTGCGGGCAGAAGTCTTGTTCTGGGCATCCTTAAAAGCCCGTTTTACACGAGCGACTTTCTGCTGAAAATTGACTACTCGAAGTGCGTGCACCTTTCGCGCCTGCTTGTAAATCAGCCGCCAACCGCATCGCGAGTACGTCGATGACCTCATTGATCTATATAGGGCACCTGGATATAGACGGGCATGCGCATCCGCCATTTTTGTTCCTTCGTGTCGACACGACAGGGCAGCGTAGGACAGTCAGTACTCTTTCAGCGCGGTGGGCTGGGCAATTCCGAATTGTTATGATACTTCAGGGAACGGTCCCCGTGTTTTTCCGTTTCCCCTTGATCCTGAAAGGACTAAAACGTAAGTAATGAACTGTCGTCGTGAAAAAAAAATGACACCGACAAAGACTATGTGAAGTAGCTTAAATCATTTCTAGTTATTCACAATTTCATCACATTGTAAATGACAGGTTTCACCAAGTGTTTTTTAGTGGAGGATTTGAAGCTATGACCTTTTGTTAGACTTTTATTTATACATATATTAGCGACAATAAGCAATATCTACACATATACAATAACAATACAAGGTACTTTTAATTAATTCGGGCTGTTTTCTTAATATTATAGTGGCTCATTGGGCTCGTACTTGTTTACAAGTTTAAAGCTACGGGGATTTTAAAACTCACGAACTTCTGTGAGCCTACGACATAGCATTCTTGTAATTTACTTGCAAAGTATCTAACGTCCCCTTTACAAGTTTTTTATTCACCTATTGAATGGAATCGGTTTTGAAGTACGTAGGTGCTTTTATCATAAGGCGTAGTTAATACTGTAAATGAAATTTTTTTTCAAGTCTACATTCTTTGTTATTAATTTATTGATAAGTTATTTTACCAATTTTGGATACATTTTGAAGACAGTAAAATTGCGCAAAATAGAGCAGATAGTTGAAAACGTTGGCAGTTGTCAGCAACACCAACCATTTTCAATGTTCCTAAGCCTTCGGCATGGTTAACCGTTTAATGACCAATGAGAAGAAGGCGTTTCTGAAGTCTACGAATAGTTACAAAATAAAATTCGAAGAGGTAAGTGTTGCTAATATGTATGATTGTGCTCGAAAACGGAGAGCTATTGCATTTGATCGGAGCTTTGTTGGTGCATCCTGCACCCCCACAAACTGAGCAGAAGACTGCAAAAAAAAAAAAAAAAAAAAAAAAAAATGCTAAGAATACCTAACCACTAGGTTACATCCTGTCGGAGGTTCGAGTCCTCCCTCGGGCAATGGTGTGTGTGTGTGTGTGTGTGTGTGTGTGTGTGTGTGTGTGTGTGTTGTGTGTTTTGTCCTTAGCGCAAGTTAGTTTACGTAGTTGGTAAGTCTAGGGACTGATGACCACTGCAGTTTGGTCACGTAGCTTCACAGACTTTTGAACACTTTAATACGCACCCAGGTGGGCAAATTCCAGAAACTATTAGTAACGATTTTTGAAACCATTTTAAAATAATTGATTACGACCAGATTAATTTTTAATCCACGTCTCTTTAATTGTTTTTTGATTGGCCTATTTGAAAAAAAGCTAGCGATATTTCAAATCAATAACAGCAAAAAAACTCCGCCTTTCTCAAGCTTTCGCTGTCGCCACTTGGAACAAAAATGGCGGCGGATGCTGCTGCTGCAATAGAATTCGATGCGCATGCTCGTCTGTATACGTGCCCAAGATCAATTCATTGTGCCGAGTGCGGAGTTCTAAATATCCGAGTGTGCTACAGAATGCGCATGTGCAGAAGCAAGGAACTGTAGTGGCGTCTGCTAACATCGGGAGTTAACACTTCTGGTCGAGCTCGTTCATATTACTTCGTCTGTCGCAACTTCTTCAACTATTTTCTCTTGTTTTCTTTGTGTTCTCATCACACCGAAAAGGTTGAAACAGAGCCTAAAATTCTTTTTTATACTAGCGTTCTTCTACAAAAGAGAAGAAATATCTGCAAACAGAAAGATATTAACGTTGTACATGGAAAAAAGCTGCACTGTGGATAAATACGAATGTAAACATATAAACGTGTTTTAATGTAAATTAATTAAACACTGAAAGACTCAGTTTATTTCATTTTCGATTAATTTGACCGATAGCAAGAAAACAAGATAAGAAAACTAAAGTAAACAGGTGCTTTTTACTTTATTTTCGGAATTGTTTTGTGTGCTGCAAATATAAATTTTCGTCAGCTAATAAATGTATAAGGTTTGAAATTTTTCGATTATACTTTTGTATTTTTAGGTCATAAATGGAGTACAGAATTTGACACAAGATATTAGAGGAGAATAGCAAATACGTATAACGCTTCAGTCATCAGTAACACAATATAATTTCCTTCTGCCACGTAAAAAAGTGCCATATAACCTCACTTCGTCTTTCAGATGCGAAACTACACAGCAGACAGCTCTACAATTTTGGTGCTATCGTGAAAACGAAAACGAGCACTCGAAACAGACGAGACTCAGTTCGCGAAGAACACGCCAGGGGCGCTGCAGTAGACACACTTGCCTCGAGTGGTCAACTGACAAGGGGAGGCCGCCAATTGTGAAATTCAGAATTCATATTGCGCATAATGAAAGCTCATGGCCAGACGTGTAATTTGGCAGAGCACCAAGATGCACTTCTCAGCCGTTGTCGAGAAAATCGACAATTAAAAAAAGCCGTTGCGGTGGAATACTCTCTACGATCTCTACGATGAATAACATCGTACAGAGGCGTGGCGTAGCGGTAAGCGCTTGTGTTCGTAATCTAAAGGTCGTCGCGCAAACAACTTATTATATGCAACTGGCGACTTCGAACATCATTATGTTTTCCGCAAGCGAAGTTGTAATTCATAAATGTTATTAATGTCTTCATAATGTTTACCACGTATAGTTAACGGAACAAGTATAAACGATATTCCGAAACAAATACGTATAGTGTAAGTCAAACGTGACGAACGGCAGAAGCAAGGAACTGTAGTGGCTTCTGGTGTGTTTCCCAACAGATAATTTAAAAAACTATTGTTCTTGTAAAAACGCATCGTTTATTAGATGTGCTCGATGTCGTACTGTTTTCTGCTTTGCATAACTATCACTCTGGTTCGTGCGATATATATATATATATATTTATTTGAATTACAAAAAACCAAATAATTAAGAAAAGTTGCATGCCGTGAGTTTCGATCCGGCGACCTTCGGATTACCATCCCGAGGGCTTACCGCTGCACCATGCCTCTGTAGAATATAACACATCGTAGAGATCAGAGTATTTCACCGCAGCTGCTTTTTTTTTTAATTGTCTGTTTTCTGGACAGCGGCTACGAAGTGAATCTTGGTGCTTCGCCAAATTACACCTCTGGCGACTAGCTTTTATTATACAAAGTATGAGTCGAATCTGAATTTCACAATTGGCGGCCTCCCATTGTGAGACAAGCACATCGATCGTGTAAAAGGGGCTTTATGTTCACTCCATAGATATCTGTGGTCGCAAGGTTCAAGACAGGTTTAAGATAAGATTAATATGAGAAGACGAAACATTTTCATCTCTGGCCATTATGAGCTCCTATGGTCGCTAGTGAAGTTGCAGTCACGCGACACTGCAAATAAGGAAAGTAAACGGCCATGCTTTAGCGACGCTCGCGTGCCGCTGCGGAGAGATTGTGAAGGACGTCGGCAACACGAACGGGCGACGAGCTGCTGCACTCCTCACATCAGCACACCGAGCGCAGGTCCGAGGCTTACACGCTTTCTGGCCTGTTTCTCACACCAACACAGTCAGAAGTTGAACAAACATTTTTTCCTATTTCAGTTGCAAGCAAAACACAACATCTGTCCGTTGTTTTCCTTCATTCTTGTGACTAATTTAAGTAAATGTGACAGAAAATGAACACTAACATATATTATGCAATTCGTTGGCTCAACAATGGTGTCGTTGTTGTTGTGGTGGTGGTCTTCAGTCCGCAGACTGGTTTGATGCAGCTCTCCACGCTACCCTGTCCTGTGCAAGTCTCTTCATCTGAGAATACGTTCGGTAACCTACATCCTTTTGAATATGCTTACTATATTCGTCCTTCGGTCTCCCTCTACGATTTTTACCCCACACGCTTCCTTCTAATGCTAAGTTGACAATTCCTTGGCGTCTCAGAATGTAACCAACCAACCTATCCCTTCTCTTAGTCAGGATATGCCAGAAACTCCTTTTCTCCCCGATTCCATTAAGCACCTCCTCAGTTACATGGTCTACCCATCTAATTTTCATCATTCGTCTGTAGCACCAAATTTCGAAAGCTTCTATCATTTTTTTATCTGAACTCCTTATCGTCCACGTTTCACTCCCATACAATGCTACACTCCAGACAAATGCTTTCAGAAAGGACTTCCTAACATTTAGTATTGGATGTTAACAAGTTTCGCTTCTTTACAAACGCTTTTCTTCCCATACCCAATCTGCATTTTATATCTTCTTTACTTCGGCCATCAGAAGTTATCTTGCTACCCAAATAACAAAATTCATCTACTGCTTTTATTATCTCATTACCTAATCTAATTCCTTTTCTGACATTGCATTTCATTACCTTCGTTTTGTTCCTGTCAGTGTTCATCTTATATCTTCCTTTCAAGACACTGCCCATCCCATTAAATTGCTCTTCCAGATCTTTTGCGGTCTCTGACAGAATTACTATGTCGTCAGCAACACTTTGTAGTATAAACAGTGGAGAAGAAAGCACAAAAAATTTCTAACAAATTTCACATTTTCTACTTATTCAGAGTCCTTGCAAAAAAATTCGGTATGTTCGATTTAAGTTTACTTTTGTTTCAGTCTTCAATCGTATTTCGTTTTGTTATTTTCTTTTTATGTATGTAGATACCATCTACCAAAGACGTAACATAGTACTTAGCCTCGTTGCAATCTTGTAGACTTCAGAAATTCTCTCCTGCAGAAGACGCTATTTAGCTGTCACTGCTATCCACGGAGTATATGACATTATCTCAGAATGAGTAAAGTTGAAAATGTGTACACAGTCGGGATTCGAATCCAGGTCTCCTGCTTTATAAGTAGTTGCAATGACCACTACACCACTCCGGACACAGCAATCACCACTCCTGCACGGATTACTCAATCACGCCTCCCATCACTTACAAATTTTCAACTTTACCCTGCGCTATTACTCAAATTCGTGTTTTTGCAACTGAATCCAGTAAGTGCTTCCGAACAGCGCCATATTGTGTAAGTTACATATATGTGGCATCTGTTGAGGCCATTACCCATAGGGGAATCAGTTTACAAAATTAAAAGTTTTAATCATACTGGGCAGGGTAAAGTTGAGACTATTTATCTGAGTGGAGCTGTCCTTGAGCAATGCGTGCAGGGGTTGTGATCGCTATGTTCCCAAAGAGGTATGGGTCAGCGCAACTAAGCAGAAGACCAGGGTTCGAATCCCGGATCGGTACACATTTCAACATTACCGATTCGCCATTAATGTCAAACATTCCATGAAATAAATAGATAACAATTGCAGTTTCAGAAGTAGTGTCTGTTCTTTCGGACATGTGCGAGGGAACAGACACCACATACTTGTCATTGCTACTCGAGTAACAAGATGATTTCTTGTAGTGTATAATGAATCTGTTAACCCTGTGACTTCACAAAAGCACTCAAACGCTAATGAAATTGCAACAAAAGCTAGTTAAGAGATACGTTTTCACTAAGAATTGACGATTTTGTAGCACTGTCAAGTTAGTCGTCGGTACATGGGACCGTAAAATGCTGTTCTCATTCAAATGAAGCTGCGCTGTTGACTGAATTGTGCCGTGCACAGCAAAGCGAATGAGAAACCCGTGCGACTTGAAAGCTCGCTGACACTATTCCCCAAAAAATTACCTAGTGAACGAAGTTGAAGTTGAATATACAGATATTGATTCGCAATTTGAGAGAATTTCCGACTTCTGCTGCTCTTCTTAAGTTGGTGTATCATTTTGTAACATATGGAAATTTATACCGGACCGGGACTTGAATCCGGGTCTCCGGCTTTTTGCGGGCTACTCGGCCACCCGAACACGCTCTCCGGCCCACATCATAGTAAAAAAACGTTGATCTGTGAAATCGTGCCACGCTACGTCTACATGCATACATCTCCAGAAATACATCTGCATATATACTCCTGAATCCACCTAAAGCTACTTGACGGAGAATACCTTGTACAACTACTAGTTACTTGCTTTTTTGTTCTACTCCCAGGTAGAACGAGGGAAAAACGAATGCATCTGGACACGCCCTAATCTCTCTGAACTTTGTGGTCTTTACGCGAAATGCAGGCTGGCGGCAGTACCATCGTTCTGCTGTCCGCTGTGATATTCCTGGCCTGTGGCCACTTCATATTTCTGGCCGCTGGCCGTTTCTTTGCTAACATCGTACGTGTCTTAAACGCGGAAGAAAGACAGAAGTGCAGCATCTGTTGAAAGGTGGGGTGGGGAGCAGTAGCATATGGCACAGTAGGTGCTGGTTCCCGTGGGAGAGCCCGCCTATGTTACTGGTGCTCTCCTCGCATTGGCTGCTGCATTTCACGTCACGTGATTTCTTTTGAAATTAGTTTAGTTTATTTTATGCTAATTATTAATTATTCAGAGCTGAGAATTTGTGATAAATATCTCTCAAGGACAGGCTAGGTTTTGACAGTTTAAAAAGTTTAAGGTGCATTCTCTTATTGTAACAAGAGAAGAGCGATTTTGCAGAAGGCGCGCGACGGCCCTGTTTTGGTGCGAAATAGAGCGTCAGGTGCCCTCTCGCAACGCGCCGCAGTTTCAGTCTCGAGCTGACCACTATACGTGCCGGACCGCGCCGGTCATGAGTAAAGATTTGCGTAATTGTGATAACAGTCGAGGTCTCAACATGAACTACGGGCAGCATAGGCCGAGTCGGATTTATATTTTATTATTTATTTAATAAATGGCATCCCTGAGAGTTAAAAATCTCGCGAGTTGTTTCTTATGCTTCCATCATACAGAACTTATTTTAGCCTCACTTGTATGCTGTAGAAGAACCAACGACCTGTGTGCTGTCTTCTGCGCTGGGGACACATCTATAGAAGACAACAGGTTAGTCAGAACTATATGCTTTCCATAAAGACTTGGACAGCAACTACGGCACTTCGTGCGTACAGTAGGGCGGTACAAACGCACACTGCTACGCAACAGCATCCGCAAGGATGTGGAGGTTTTAGGGGACTTGTGGGAGGAAGCAGTACTAACTTCTCCGACCGCAAATAAAACCGCCTCAAATTCCAGGCCTCTAAATTTCTTCAACAGCGTTTCTCTAAAAGAACGCTGTCTTCTCTCCAGTGACTCTCACTTCAGTTCCCGAAGCATTTCAGTAACCCTCGAGTATTGATCGAACCTACCAGTAACAAACCTAGCCGTCCGCCTCCGAACTACCTCTATGTCCTCCTTTAAACTGATCTGGTAGTCTGGTAAGGATCCCAAAGACTTGAGCAATACTCAAGATGGGGTCGCACAAGCGTTTTATATGAAGTCTCCCTTACAGATGGATCACATCTTCCCAAAATTCTCCGAATACACCAAAGTCGACCATCCGCCTTCTCACGACTGTTCTTAAATGCTCGTTCCATTTCATATCACTATGCAGCGTTACGCCTAGATATTTATGAAAATTTAAATACACAATTTTGTGTTTGTTCTACAGGTTTGTTTATTCTGTCAATCGATTTTTGGCGTATTAGGCCATCATCAGACATTTACTGAAGTTCAATCAAAGAACCAACCAGTCAACCAGAAGAGATGTTACGTCCAGAAAAGTAAATTAACTTCTTTGATGCTGTTCCTATTCAACAGACGCTACCATATCTTACAGAGGGAACCAAAACAGAAACTTCTACCCCTCCTCTCTGCTCCTCCTGCTGGCCCTCCCACTATTTGTAAGAAGTGGTGTACAATTCCATATCTAGGACAGGTATCACACAGTGTAGCCAAAACTCTGAAATCCTGTAACTACAGGGTTTCCTAACTATGCTAATAACACAACTGCCCATTTTATTTTCAATAGCAAAGCTAAGCTCCAGCTATCAGCGAATAGTGGGGTATACAAACTTATTTGCCCTGATTGTGACAAGTTTTACATTGGCCAATCTGGAAGGAACATAGCAACTAGGCTAAGAGAGTATGAACGGAGTTGGACGTTACAAAATCATGACTCCACTTTTGCTGAAGATGTTCTGAGTGAGGGCCACAGATACCAATCACAGTCCCAAACACTCCACTTATCCATAAAAGGCCAGAAACTAAATTTACTAAGAGGCCTTAGGAATAAACAAACCTCTGGATCACAGTCCAGGCATAATATTAAATGATTAATCAGTCCTCAATACATCACCACTTCTGAACCCACCCTAATCCACAGAATATTCAGGTCTGTTCTATTTTATTCCTCCACTTCTTGTATCTTCATATTTTACCTCATCTATTTTGGAGTCAACATATGTTTCCAATAGTTCCCAGTACTTTTGTCTAACATTTACTTTACTGATATGGAGTTGTAAATCTAATTTAAAAATTTTGTACAGCCACTGTTCATCTACTTTCAGTGTTAATACCAGTCTAGCTTTCCATTGTATCACACTATCTTCGTATCTTTCTTTGTTAGATCTATTATTCCAGATTATCTGTACTCTGTTCTTACAGTAATTCTTTATTTAATAGTGAACACTATAATCGAATATGTTTATTTTCACCATTTTTCAGTTTGAGTGCAAACCTCCGATTTGTTAATCTTCGCCGGCCGCGGTTGTCAAGGGGATGAGGCGCTCCAATCACGGTCTGCACGGCGACTACGGTCGGGGGGTCGAATCCCCCCTCAGGCATGGATGTTTGTGCCGTCCTTAGTATTAGCTAGTTAATAAGTAGTTTGTAAGTTTAGGGACTGATGACCTCGTAGTTAAGTCCCATAAGCTATACAAACATGTTAATCTTCTCAATTCTCCAATGCACCTCACCCTCCTATCCAAACCCTATTTTGTTTGTCATTTGCTTATTGAGTTATAATAGTGTGCCACGTTTCTAATAATTGTAATATTTGTGTCACTTTGTGTTTTGAATAACTCTTAAAACATTAGATTCTTGTTTAATTTTATTTACTGTTGTAAGAATTTATGTTTGCACTGTTTCTATATGTATGGTATTTAAGTTTCCTTTTTTCAGTACTATTAATTTACAGACTCCATCAAAGAAGTTAATTTACATTTCTGTTTTGGTTTATTGACAAGTTCTTTGACTGAACTTCAGTAAATGTCTGATGATGGCCTAATAAGCCGAAAATCGATTCACATAATAAACAAACCTGTAAAACTGTGTACTTTAATTTTCATAATGAATTTGTTCTACCAAGAAGTGACGGAAGAATCAGTTAACATGCCTAGACGCGTCTCTCTGTGAAGCAGCAACTACTAATGTCGTATTGGAACATCTGGAACATCACGGGATTGTTTCATCCTATGACACTGTTAATTACGATAGCATTGGGCACGTGAAATCGATCGAGACATATTCTCTGCTCAGATGAATCAATTTTATTATTACGTCAGATTGATGGTGGTGGCCACACACACCGTCATCGAGGTGAAGGTCCGGCCGAAACGGCCATACGGCCGCATATTCGAGAGGGGGGGAGGGGGGTAATATTACACCACCAAGGACGTTCACCAGGCCTTCCATGCCAGCGGCAGCCGCAGGCATGGTGAGAGCGGCGAGCACAGAATAACAGAGAGGCTGTGCCGCCTACATCAGTGTACAGGCGGTGACTGCAAGGCAGCCATCTTGGATGGGCCTAGAAACGGAGCTGGGCCGATAAATGCGAAGTCTAAATTCAACTGAATTTAACTGAAACTGAATTTGAACGGCAGCTTACGATATGACACTGATGATGGCTAGTTACTAGCCGAAATCGATCTGTGATTAATAAGCAGATGTATTGCGAACGAACGCTGTTATTCCCAGTAAGTAAATGCGCAGACCCTCAAATGACGATCGCCTTAATTACACTGTCATTTCAACCCCTCAGGACAGGAAAAAATACTAAAGTTTTCACGCAGACAGGTGAATACTGAAGGAATGCAACCGTGATCTTAGCAAGTACAAGAAGTAATGAACACATGGTTAATGAACTTTCAGAGATTTAAAATGTAGTCGTGGAGTCCCGCACAACTGCTTTCACAACTTTAGGTGCAATTATTGTAGAAAAAAGTAATAATCTACATAATAAAAAATTAATTTATAACAGTGTCTGAAACCTTTGTAGGAAACAAAACATCTTTAATCTCATACTATCGATGGTCGTTGTTAACTGATGCTAATGTGGCATTTGTAGACACTGGATTCTCATTTATCGTAGGAAGAACGACGTCTTTTTGTTAATTCTTCAGTGCGCCATTGCTTTGAAATGACAACGTGTAAGTTACAATAAGACAATCATCAAATACGCAACGCAAGATGGCGTATGCCAGAGACAGTTCTGGGCGAGGAATGTCACGTGACATCTCCGAACGGCTGGTTTTGTTAATTCAATGGAGGGTGTCAAATCTCTGTTATTTTTGTAAATATGTCTCAAACGATACGAGATATGAAAAAAACATAAGGGAGCAAAGCTGTAGAGAATTTTCTCCTCTACAGATTCGTTTATTCAATTTTCGCGTCAGATGAACGGTTTATTTGCAATTAAAATTACGTTACAAACGGCTTTTTTTGTATTAGTACCGTATTGTTTATCCGAAAAAACGGAGGTTCTGGTCTCTGGCGGCCTACAATTATGTGTGAAAAATTTGGTGCTGATCGGTTAACGGTTCGTCTTAAAAAGAGGGAACACGTTACGGACAGACAGACAGACGGACGGACAGACAGACATACATCCCAAAATTGCCGTTATTTTTGCAAATATCTCTGAAACGATAGGAGATATGAAAAAAAAAAAAAAAAAAAAAAAAAAAAAAACCAGAAGAGAGCAAAGTTGTAGAGAATTTTCTCCTCTACAAATTCGTTTATTCCATTTTCGTGTCAGATGAATGGTTAAGCCGTTATTTTCATTTAAATTTCGAGCTCTCAAAAGACGATCGCAAAGGCCCACTTTTAGTGTTACTACCGTAACCTAAAGTGGGCCAAAATGATACTGTTTTAATAAAATGAATATCAGTATTCAAATGTTAGCAAAAATCCTAACAATTTGAATATCAGAAAGTAAAATGGGGATTTTTGTAAGCTAGTTGGCTAGTTATTGCATAATTATCTTTTATATTACTTACATTGTTTCACAGGTAATTCCTAGGCTGGATAACGGGGATTAATGGACAGGTCCGACCGCTGGCAACTTCCCTCAGTTCGTCAGATATAAAATCGTTTAACCATCCGGTTTCTGTCATTTAAGGTAAAATATTAAATTAGGCTTCTCATTTTGGCATATATATTATATGGGTGGTTTCTCATTTAAACGACGTGATGGGTGGCCCTACAATATTTAGTAATACATTAATGATTTAAAAAAAAAAAAAAAAAAAAAAAAAAAAAAAAAAAAAAAAAAAAAAAAAACTTGTGCGACGCTTGTCGCTGACTTCCGCCATCTCTCTGCCAGTGTATCGATAAACATATGACATTTGTCACGTTCAAATTTTTTTGCAACAAGCTGAAGGGAGAGAGCGGAACTGTTCGTCACTAACTGTCTTCGCCTCGATACATTAGGAAGTGTTCCAGGATTTTGCCTAATTAATGTAAGTGTGAGCTGAGTTATTTTTATTAATTTCAATAAACCCACAAAGTTAATTTCAAATATCTTACTTACTTACAATCGGTTCTCTATTCTCAATAATTTTAGTTATTTATTTTCAGCAAGTCCAGTACTTCATAAAGTGATGCTCGGGTATTGTTGCGATTTGTTTCGCGATTGTACTAGAACATTCTCTGTGCTACTTTTATTTATTTCGTGTCTATGAATGGTTTATTAAATTTTAATGCCTGCAGAAATATCTTCGCGATGTTTATGAAGTCCGATAATTTTGCAATTTTTGGCGACTATCATGATTAATTTTCAACATGGTCATAGAACAATAGTAAACGAAACGCACAAACCCAGCATCAATTTATTGAAGTAATATTCCAGTCATCTCGGCTAGAATCACTACGGAATATGACCGAAATATTAGTACCAGCTCTAAATATAAAATTTAGATTCCGTCGACTTCTTCTGTAATGTTTCTTTCTGGTGTTGTATTTGCTACCGAAATTACGATCCCTACCATTTAATGGCGGAATCCAATAATTATGTTTAAATTGTCCTTTCCTTGTCAAAATTGCTCAGTATTTTCATTTAAAAATATTTCACTACCTGGTAAAATTTCATTTGCGGTTCCCAATCTCAACTTCAGTTCGCAACGCCTATTTTCATACGAAAGCAGAATTACAAGAAGAACTGGCGACCGTGACAGGACCATGTACGATTAATATATATATATCAGTTAATTTATTTGAAATATTTAGTCAAGATTATTGTGAATATTGCGCCTTGCATGTCACTAATCCTGATATTGTGTTTTGTTTCATGCGCCAACAATGAACTGTACGGGAGATGAAAATTAATGATTTTGGCAACTGAAGCACAATTTAACCAGCCGATAGCAGATAAACTTCCAATCCAGCCAAGAATTGCAGTCATAATAAAGGTAATATCAGACTCATTATTCAGCTTGCTTGGTGCTTACTAGGTTCTTCTATCTGTCGCTAGTGCCCTGTAGCAAATTCAGTGTTTTTTCCATTATGTACCGTGTTTGTAATATTTCTCTCGCAGCTACATTATTTACTTCAAGTAAATACCAGGGAAAGTATCAATCTAATAGTTAATGCTGCGTGTATTGAAGCTCATCTTTGCGTTTCTCTCTCGAAGTTTCTCTCGCGTATGTGTGAATGATTCCATTAGTAAATTCAGTTAAAAATAGACTTTTATAAAGCATATCGAAATTTTCCGTGTGTTTACAGGACCCCCCTCTGTTATCAATTTTTGCCAAAATTCAACAAATATTATGGTTAAAACCCGCAGTCAGTTTAGTAACAATAAAGGAACTAATAAACAAATGATGTAATCAGATTTTTCCACGTACTTTGAAAACACAAGATGTTGTCATCTATGTAGTGGGCTTCACCAGCTCCATCAGGGTGGTGAAAAAGTTGCATCTCCGCCCTGTGTGGTTGTGCGGAAACGCCGTAGCTGAGAAACCGTCATATCTACCAGCCGCGAGAATGAAGCCGACTGGCTGTGGTTCGAGGTGTGACGTCTAGACCAGTTGCGGAGGTTACCGACAAGTAAACCTCGTCACTCGTTTTACAAAAGTATGTATGATCGTTTGGACCAGATGATTATGTGCTTGGTTTGGAAGCTATGTTCACATTACACTTACAAATGTGATAAGAAATTTTATAAAATGCAGCATGCTGGAATTAAAAAATAACACAACCAGCAATTACAATACCACTTATAACTGTGGTTGCGGGCGGTGGGCTATATCCTATACTTGTCAATGTTTTAATGGTACCATAAGAATGATGTTTCAGTATTACAATTGTATTGACTGTAAATAGTCATAGTCGGCCAATGTTGCACTATGTTTTAGTTCCGTCTGATTATTTAGCGTGTTGTCTGGTAGCTGTGCAATGGACCGTTTTATGTATATTTCCTCTAGTGCGTTCAGAACTTTTACTTTCAATGTGCAGAATATCAAAATTATTTTTGGGCTTTTAATAATAATGTTAGTTGTCTTTTAAACGTGCAGTTAATGCCGAACTGGAGCTATTTAGCTTGTATGTTCTTTGAAGCGTTCGTCCTATGTACGAACAGTCATTGTAGGTGATAGAATAAATACCTCAATTATTGTACAGGTCACTAGTTAATCTACTGGGGTTACGTATTGTGTTTGTATAAAAATTATCATTGAATCTATCACTTTTATATGAAATTAAAATTACGACATGAAATAGTTAGTGGCCAGCCATTATTTTTGTTTTGTGGTCAGGAAATTTTCGTTGTAGATAATGAAATGAACTTTTCATTTTATTTAAAGAACTTTTTATAGGTCCCCTGGTTTTATCATAAATTTTGATAGAACAGAGCGCTGGAAGCTTTCAAATTCTACTCGCCACTTACAGCGAGCTTGCCCACCAGCGAGCACAGAATATGTTGCCCAATCACCTTTGTCCCGGCTATGGACGGGTAATCCTTAAACTTTTTTTAACCCGAGAATTGCAGAACGTATCGTATGCTGTTTGTTTCAATTTCTTCCTTATAATTCTGGGATCAATGTAGGCTATATTAAACGCCATTACGAAAATGTGAGCCGGACGCGGTGGACGAGGGGACTGCGGCGCTTCAGTCACGGTCTGCACGGCCACTACGGTCGGGGGTTCGAATCCCCCCTCGGGCATGGACATTTGTGCCGTCCTCAGTTGTAGCTAGTTCATAAGTAGTTTGTAAGTTTAAGGACTGATGACGTTACGTCCCATAAGCTCTACAAACATTTGAACGAAAATGTGAAATATTTGAAATAAGAATAACAACGTAGAATGGTTTACCACTTCCGCACCTCTGTAGCGAAAACTCTGAGACCTGCGCCAAAGTACATAGTATAGAATTATAGAACTCACGACGATTTTTTTAAAGGCCGCGATATGATACGTCTAACGTTTACGTAACTCCCACAATCAGCCGTGGCAGAGCGGCCGACCGCATTGAGGCGCTATGCTACGATGCGAGTGGCCGTCCCCCGTCGGGGGTTCGAATCCCCCCTCAGGCATGGATGTTTGTGCCGTCTTTAGTATAATCTAGTTCATAAATAGTTTGTAAGTTTAGGGACTGATGACCGGCAGTTAAGTCCCATAAACGTAACAAACATTTGAGCATTGTCAGCCGAGCTGTCGATGGAGGCCATGGCGACGGCGGCGAAGTTTCGAGTTGGGTGTGATGAGACCAGTTCCCCAGGGGCCGGCTAACATTACCTACAAACAGCGAGTTGCCTTCCAAAAATTGCCGGAAATCTGGAAAATATTGTAATCACTCAACTAGGCCTAAGGTATGTAAAAATCTGAGTTGTCCCATTCTATCTGAGGTCTTCATGGATCATTATGAGTAGATTTTCTTACAGAAGGAACCACTGAGGTGCAAAATTGGATACTGGTTCAGGTATGTGGATTCTATGCTGTGTTTATGGACTGGTACCACAAGACAATTGGATAACTTTTTATAACATTTAAATTCAAAACACAAGGCAATTAAATTCACTATAGAACTAGTGTTCCATTATCTAATTAACAGAATTACAAGCACTCAAACATATAGCATCCAGTAATGGCTATAACCTTGCCATGATCGGCAGTATTCTGAATAACAAGAAATTGAGAAAAATTATACCACTTTTGTATGCTGGACAGCAAGAACAAGTCAGTAGTCAGAAAAACTGGTGTGTCATCCTATATGTAGGCAAAATGTCAGACCATATTGGTAAAAAGTTAAAATCTCGAAATTACAGGCCCGCAGTTGACAACACAAACAACATTTCAACGTATGTATTCAATAGTAAGGAGAAAAGTCAACCCCTGTCACAGAGTGATGTGTATAAGATCACGTGCAAACACTATGTAAAGGTGTATTTTCGTCAGTCTGGCAGGGCTTTAGCTATGAGATTGTCAGAACACGAGAGAAGCTGGAAGTTAAAAAAGACAGATTCAACCTATGCTGAACATCTGCTCAGAGGAAACCATGATTACAATGTACACTGTGAAATCCTACATTCCCTGAAGAAAAGCAGAAACACGACACCACCGGAAATATTGGAAATCATTACACATTTGGTTTAGGAGGCCAGTTTAGTATTACACGATCAGATCCAGTTCCCCTTTACACCTCTACTGAAATAGGTTTTATTTTTAACTTTCCTTTTCAACAGAAATAATCATGTCAGTTTTGATCCTTTACATATACTTATATTTTTATATAACTATTTTATAGTAACTATCATAAAAATGTACTTGCAATGTATTTTCCTGTGAACTAGTCCATTTTCTGCGATAACATCGTAACATGTTTGTAACATCTTTGAAAACATGTGTAATACAGTCAGTTGTCACCTGATGATGGCCTGAGAAGCCGAAAGCCGGTTTGAAACGAATAAATAAGTTTTGCAGAACATCAGGAAGTGGTTCCTTTTTTATATTATTATCATGTTCTGTCAGACACCGACAGAAAATTCAATTAACAGTAAACTTAATGACCATGTTTCCTGAAAGTAATTACAAAAAAAAAAAAAAAAAAATACATATTCTATGTGCTAAGGTTGTGTGGCCTCCTTCGTACAGTTCAGTTAGTGGACTGAGCTACTGTAACAATTGTAAGAAGCTGTTAACTTTTGATCAAATTGTACATTTGTGTGTTCTCCTGAGTGGTCAGTCTTATTCCACCTTGAAACAAGGTGTCCCCAATTCTGTGTTAACACAGAGGAGTTTATGTTAATTTTGTACAAGTTTCTCTGTTTAAGGTTCCGCATGCACCGACAATATGTGCGGATATTACAAAGGAACTTATTTGAATGTGCCTATTGTGTTACCGCAGCGTCTTTCACGACACGGATTTTTAAAATTATTTATTTACTTTTTTCAATGTGGCTACAGCACTTTTGGAAGGGATTCATTTGGCAAAAACGTTACGGAGTTGCTACACATTCTAGTCGCCAGATCACGCATCATCTAAATCTAAACATTCCACGGAAGATGGAAAGGTGGAAATTGGCACGTTTTCTGTCCATCAAAGTCTCCTTTGAAGTTTTGCCAGCATGGGTAGTTGAAAGACGAAGTCTACGAAGAAAAAGTAAAAACATGAGCCGATTTGACCGGTCTGATGATGAATGCTACAGCCATCATAAAAGAACGCAAAAGCACCAAAATGTGTTACGGAGAGAAGTATTGAAGTTGGATCTGGAATAATTTGAAAGTCAAGTTTGAACGTCCTCATTCCCCTTTGCTTTATTTTGTTTGGGTTACATATTAACAATCAAGGGTCTCAACAAAAATTGGGCACATGTTATATGGTATTTTATTACAATTCGTCTACAGTGCCACCACCTGAACTACATACTATTCCTCACAGCAGCAGCGGTTCCATTATGTATGGAAATTGGATAGCCTCTGACGTCATGTCGTTTCTTTGACAGGAGTCATTAGTAGAGTTTAGGAATAATAGTTTACAGAGGAGTGCCGATGCGCCTCGCGCAGCCCTCGTGCGTAAGCAATGGACGGAGCCCTTGACCCTCGGCGACACTGGCTGGAACAAAACGTGCGTTGTGACGTCACTGTCATGGCGGCAGGATGCAGCCCCCGGGGCCAGCTAATTGCCTGGCACATCGGCCGGCACTCAAGGTGCGCAGTTACTCGCCTGACGTCAGGTCGTCTGCGTTTTTACAGCCGCTCTGGTATCGTGTAATGGCGGTCGGAGGTGCGACTCGGTAGCACAGTGGTAGAGTGCCAGAATACAAAACCCGCCTGGTCCTAGGACATGTATCTGTCACTTACCACTTCTTTCACCTCTGGCAGTGTTGCTGACGGGAAAAGTATCGAGAAGCACCGTGGTTCGGAACCGCGGCGAATATATAAATGATCTGAGGGACAGAGTAAGTTGTAATTTGCGGCTGTTTGCTGATGATGCTGTGGTGTACGTGTAAGGGTGTCGTGTGTAACTGATTGTAATAGCATACAGGATGACTTAGACAAAATTTCTAGTTGGTGCGAAGAATGGCAGCTAGCTCTCAATGTAGAAAATGTAAGGTGATGCGCATGAGTAGAAAAAACAATCCCATAATGTTCGAATACAGCATTAGTAGTGAGCTTCTTGATGCAGTCGCGTCGTTCAAATATCTAGGCGTAACACTGCAGAGCGATATGAAATGGAACGAGCATGTAAGGACAGTTTTGAGTAAGAGAATTTTGGGAAGATGTGCTTCACCTGTAAAGGAGACCGAGTATAAAACGCTTGTACGACCACGTCTTGAGTATTGCTCAAGTGTTTGGTACCCGCAGCAGATCAGTTTAAAGGAAGACATAGAGGCGGTTCAGAGGCGAGCAGCTAGATTTGTTACCGGTACGTTCGACCAATGCGCGAGTGTCACGGAAATGCTCCGGCAACTCAATTGGGGATCGCTGGAAGAAAGACGTCGTTCTTTTCGTGAATTTCTGTTAAGTAAATTTAGAGGGCCGGAATTTGAAGCTGAGTGTAGTACGATCTTGCTGCCGCCTACTTACAGTGCGCGTAAATATCACAAAGACAAGAGAAATTAGGGCTCGTACGGAGGCATATAGGCATTCTTTTTTTCCTCGTTCTATTTGGGAGTGGAATAGGAAAGGAAATGCCTAGTAGTGGTACAGTGTACCCTCCGCCAAGCACCTTACGGTGAATTGCGGAGTATGTATGTAGATGTAGATGTAGAATACGGGCCGAGTAGTTTGAAGGATATGAGGGACACTAATGGAATTGTAAATGTAATGAAAAGCATATAGGCTTCGAAACTTGTACTGACTAATAAAATGTCACCAAAACTACGTAAATGTATACAGTTCTTTCTAAAATCGACAACAAAATTTTAAATCAAATTAAATGAAATAAATTTCTGTTATTTATGTCGTCAAGATTATTGTCAGAGTTTAAGTTCAGGTTTAGTTGGAGATTTAATATTTCAGGGTTAATTATATTAATAATGTCTTCTCTGCAAATTGATAATAAAAATCAGATTAATTAAATAATGTAAAAATATTACCTGGATATTGGCCGGAGTATACGGGGTGCAGCCAAAACTGGAGGGCGTCATCTCTCTAGGGAAACTGGCCTCAGTATTCCAGGCCGAAATTACTGCCATCGGGGCGTGTGTGGAGGAGAATTTGCGTAGGTGCTATAAAGA
This sequence comes from Locusta migratoria, assembly GCA_026315105.1. NCBI lineage: Eukaryota > Metazoa > Arthropoda > Insecta > Orthoptera > Acrididae > Locusta > Locusta migratoria. The sequence continues at coordinate 197,741,622 of CM048751.1, forward strand.
TCGTAGCATCTATATCATTCGGACATTCAGGCAGCCCTAGGACCACTGGCAGCTCCTGCAACAAGGTCTAAAATTGTTGCAGAATGTCACAGGGTTCTGATTGAGCTAGGGGAAGGCAATAGCTTAAACCTATTTTGGGTCCCTGGCCACTCGGGGATCAGTTGCAACGAACATGCCGACAGGTTAGCCAGGATGGGGACAGAGACTCCATTTATTGGACCGGAACCTGTCCTGACAATCACCAAGGCAATGATCAAATTGGAGCTACGCAACTGGCTCAGAAGACAGCACATAGAATATTGGACCAAAGTCTATCAACAAAAACATGGCAAGGTAATGTTGCCAAAGGCATGTTTTAAAAGAAGCTCTGTAATCCTGGGCCTGAACAGGAGAGAGATTAGACTCATGGTTGGATTGCTGTATTTCAAAAAACACCTACATACAATGGGAATAACAGAAGAGGACCCTAAATGTAGGATCTGTGATGACGGCGATGAAACTGCATCACATCTAATCTTCCATTACATTGCATTGGAGAGTAAAAGGCACAGAACATTTGGAACAACCAGACCCGAAGAAATTGTGTCTAATAAAGAACTGGTAAAGGGACTCCTTGCACTGCTCAAGGGCATTGGTTGGCTTTATTAGATATACAGGGAGCGATACTGCACAATAAACTTAGTTTCGGTGCGGGCAGTGGCGCGTTGGACCAAGACTGTTTTGGCTTCCCTGAGAAAATCAATCAATCAATCAATCTGGATATGACGTGTTGAGAACTGCTGCGGCAACTGCAAACAGCTAAGCTTCTTACATTCCTCGATTGTCGCAGCTAGAAACGTTAATGCAATCTGGTTTTTTCATACTCAGAGAACAATGTTGGCGTGGTGTCGCACAAGTCCAAAGTGCGCGCCACTTACTTTCGCCGCGCGCCGCCATGCACGCACGGCGCGGCGTTCTTACGACGTCAGCCACGAGCGCCCTCTGCTACAACTCCGCTCGTGGCCACCACTGAACGACATCGTTCACTTGGGACTGAGATATGAAACAGTTAGCACTTCTGAATCAGATAGGCACCAGTAAAGACTTGGCTATCAAAAAATGTTCAAATGTTTGTTAAGCTTAAGGGACTTAACTACGGGGTCATCAGTCCCTAAACTTACAAACTACTTATGAACTACCTACAACTAAGGACGGCACAAATATCCATGCCCTAGGGGGGATTCGAACCCCCGACCGTAGTGGCCGTGCAGACCGTGACTGAAGCGCCTCAGTCCCCTCGGCCACCGCGGCCGGCACTTGGCTATCGGATAGGCACTAGGCAGGCCTCAACTATGTATCAGCATTCTGCCGTACTGAACTATGTAAAAGTTAAGTATTGTATAAATTCTGTGCAATATATATCTCGTTCTAATTTACTCTAGTGTTTCTAGTTTCTGCTGTCCCACTGGCTGCTCACCTCCGTACCTGCACAAGCGTGCTACCTTTATTCCTGTGTCGGTCTTCCTACTCGGCCTCCGACACCTACGACGGAAACGGGACACAAAAGCGGCGACGAGGCTGGGACACAAAAGTTGGGAAGACTGATGCTTTTCTTGATGAAATAAGAAACGTCTTTCCTTCAGTGATATACACAGCACTGTTGAATTTGTCACAAAATTCACTTTCATTATAGTCTTGACCGACCCTGTAGGTGCAGGTTCGTGTGTATAACCACTAAAGTTCCCAAATCGTTTTCTGATGCACTGACTCTGATTCCTCCTAAATGAGTGATAGGTCGAAAATACGAAGGAAAAATGCATACCTTTGAGTAGATGAATTTATTACAGTTCGCGGTCTCGGAACTGGTGAAATTTCGAATACATAATCTTCCTTTATATACAGTATAATGTGAATTACTTCGCAATCCTTCAAAATAATTAAGAAGAAGCAGTAGGTTATATAACAGCTCAAGATGTAGTATGTCATAGAACTCTAGAATAGAAGATATCTTTGTTTATATGGAAACTAAACATAGGAAAGCTTCCAAGGAATAGACAGAATTACATTATTCTTTGATCAGGGTGCAGGACATATATTTGGAAGCACAGTGGTTGAGAATGAAAATAATTAGTGATTTTATATTTTGCACTGTATTCACATCGAAAAACATAGATTGAAGTTTCTTGTATGAAGAATGTGCACTTTCTGACAGCTGGGAGCGAAAATGCGGGAAGTTTCGATTCATAACAGTCGCAGTACACCTCTGAAGTAGCGGAAATTGATACTCTACGTGCACAAAGTTTTTCTTTTGAAGTTCTTGTTTAAACTTCCAGGAAACCATTACGTCTGGTTACGTGATTCTAACAACTAGGAGCGAAAATGCGGCACGTTTCGATACAACAAAACAGTCCTATTACACCTATTAAGTAGCGGAAAGTGATATTTTACGTTTACAAAGTTTTTCTTTCGCAGTTCTTGTTTAAATTTTTGTGAAATCATTACGTCTGGCTGCACGATTATTGTGGTAAAATTCGATTTACTTGTCTTTGGGAAATATATCTTTCTTTCAATGGTGAGGATTTTCCGCCGTATGCAAGACACCTGATCAGGTGTCTTGTTCAAATGTTTGTAAATCTATCGGACCAAACTGCGTGGTCATCAGTACGTAGCTTACAAACTACTTAAATCTAGGTAAACTAACCTAAGGACAAACACACACACCCATGCCCCAGGGAGAACTCGAACCTCCGCAGTGAGGTGCCTCAGACCGATCGGCTACTCCACCGCGGCATGTGTCTTGCATACGCCGGAAAATCCTCACCATTTATCGAAGCAGGCACGGAAGAAAGAAGAACAGCAACATCAAGAGATGATTATATCTTTCTTTCCTTCAAATTTCGATAAAAAATTTTCTCCCGTGCAGAAACACTACTAGTTGAAAAGTACACTATAGCGATCTTCCAGTGGTCATTGACTGCTATGCTGTAACAACCAATGCCACTCTCACATTCAACTCCTATTCCTCATGTATTCAATCAAAATTCACTAAACCCACAAAATCGTCCCCCCTCTCCCTACTCAGTACATTTTTTTATGGACATCTCGTTAAACATTAAAGTGCAATATACGTCATGGATTGATTTAGCTATTCTTCTTTTTATAATTTCGAAACTTTCTGCAGTAAAATGTAGCAAACCATCAATACAAATGTATCATCTGCGTAACGTACTTTCACGTGGCAAGGATAAATGTAAAGCAAGCATATCTGTATGCAGCTGGAGAGTAGAAGTTTAAAGTTACAGCAACAACCTTTAGCTTTTCTGAATAGTGCACTCTGGTGTTGGTGTGGGGTTATATTTCAAGGAACATGTCACTATATGTGGCGTTAATGATCGAGGGTGTTCTACCAGTATCTAAATTTTTTTCTTTCATTTCTTGCAAAATAGTAACTGACTGCCATATTTTTGTTGTTTATATTCTGCGCTTTTCACTCACAATCTTCAACTTTTCGGTATAGTATAAATTTTGTCAGTCTTCTTTACCACGATCTTATCATATTTTCCTTTCAATTTTCTCGGACTTCGCGAAAATGAATAATAGCGGTATTCTATGTACCTCGAAACTGGTCTTGCATTTACACACAGGACTCAACAGCTTCAACCGTCTCTCTCTCCCTTTGTTTTTTAATTTTCTCTTTCTAGTAACTTGGTAAAGATACAAGTAGCTACATAGTTATGTACTGTAATTACATTAGTTTCACAATCCATTATTTAGTTCAACATATATTATGCGACTTTGAGGATACTGTACGAGTTAGATCATAGATTATTGATAAAACTCTTCTGGGTATTGGACCGCATCGCCAATATATCAAATGTTCCACCGCTTGCAATAGTGGCCGAAACGTCGGTGAAACATTTGATACATTGACGACGCGGTCCAGCATGCTCCTTCAGTTGACTTCTGTTTTCGTAATTTCGAAATAGCAACTTTCCTCGTTCAGAGCGTAGTAAATGATTAGCTATTGGTTTCAAGTCCTTTCTGCGAATTTTAACTATCCACATCTGGTTAAACGAATAATTAGAAACAGGGAACAAAAATGAACATAAACATTTATTAGTGTTTTGTGAATATATCATGCAAAAGTAAACTTAGAAAGGGAGAAATAAACATGAATGACTCTCGTGTGGAATGTAACATCTTTCCCATCGCTATATTAGCTTCCATTCTTATCACTACAATTGAAAGCAGCACACTAGCGAACCGTATTTACTCGCGGTTTTTCCTGCAAGTGGTGGATCCGCCGTTATTCAAGTTGGGAGCTCCAGTGAACAGTCTACTTGTTTTTCGTTCGTCTGCGTTGGGAAGCCAATTAAATAGTAGGGCCCCCTATAACTGGCTGGACAAGTCAGTTGGAAGGTCGGGGGAAGGCAACGGCATACCACCTCCAAACAAGACCATGCCTAGTGAAGCACTGTGGCACTGCTGGGATGGAAACCATGCTGGATATGCCCCCATTACACCTTTGGGTCAAGGTGGAGGCAGCGGCTGGTGCATACAGACTCAAAACTGGCAAAAACTGGATCTCTTTGGGATATCCAGAATCACACACTAAAACAGTGAGTGAAGGTTGGGGAAATGCCAGCCGACTATGTTATAACCCCATACTGCTTCAACAAACCTTTCAATATAACAATTGGAAGTAGGGATCAGTGGGAGAAAATAGTTCGACACCGTACGGGGGATATTGTCTGGTTCACTGACGGGGCGTTGGGGCCGGGGTATACGGGGTGCAGCCAAGACTGCGTCATCTCTCTCGGGAAACTAGCCTCAGTATTCCAGGCCGAAATCACTGCCATCAGGGTGTGTGTGGAGGAGAATTTGCGTAGGTGCTACAAAGATCGTAGCATCTATATCTATTCAGACAGCCAGGCAGCCCTGAGATCACTGGCAGCTCCTGCAACAAGGTCTAAAATTGTTGCAGAATGTCACAGGGTTCTGGTGGAGCTAGGGGAAAGCAATAGAGTAAACCTATTGTGGATCCCTGGCCACTCGGGGATCAGTGGCAACGGACATGCCGACAGATTAGCCAGGATGGGGGCAGATACTCCATTTATTGGAGGCAATGATCAAATTGGAGCTACGTAACTGGCTCAGAAGACAGCACGTAGAATATTGGACCAAAGTCCATCAACAAAAACATGGCAAGGTAATGATGACAAAGCCATGTTTTAAAAGAAGCTCTGCAATCCTGGGTCTGAACAGGAGAGAGATTAGACTCATGGTTGGATTGCTGACAGGCCATGGTAATTTCAAAAAACACCTACATACAATGGGAATAACAGAAGAGGACCCTAAATGTAGGATCTGTAATGACGGCGATGAAACAGCATCACATCTAATCTTCGAATGCATTGCATTGTAGATTAAAAGGCACAGAACATTTGGGACAACCAGGCCCGAAGAAATTGTGTCCAATAAAGAACTTGTAAAGGGACTCCTTGCACTGTTCAAGGGCATTGGTTGGCTTTACTAGATGGGCGCGATACCGCGATACCGCACTATAAACTTAGTTTCGGTGCGGGCAGTGGTGGGTTGGACCAAGACTGTTTTGGCTTCCCTGAGAAAATCAAATCAAATCAAAAAATTAAATCAAAGCACTGTGGTGTTCAATCTTCGGATTGTTCACTGCTTTTCCTTTTCAGCAGCGAGGGTGCTGAAAACCTCGGCCGCGGTGGAGTGACCGAGCGCTGGAAGGTGCCTTGGTGCGGAGCGCGTGGTTGCTTGCCGTCGGAGGTTTGAGTCCTCCCCTGGGCATGGGTGTGTATCATGTCCTTAACATAATCTTAGGTAAGCCGGGAGTTTGATAACCGCCGCTGTTAACCTTTAACTGGGAATGTGGGGTGTTCACAGCACCCCTGTAGTAAAAGTTTACTTGTATTTAGTGAAGCTTGTTGGTTACTGATAAGCGGCTTGTTACCTTGGTTCAAAGTGATATACATTGTTGGGAAACCATTGTTCGTGTTTTTAAAAATACGCGACACTGTACGTGCTGTAGGCGTGCTGGTAACACCTCCCTACCTAGTAGTGCGACTTTCTCTGTCGATTGGTGCACATCATGATGCCATATGTGAAGGACCAAAAACTTCCTAGAACGATGTTGGAGGAAGTTTTTATGATAATGAAGACTGTGAGATTCCAGAGTTTGAAGATTCCGATGACAATGAAGAAGAGGAGAAGTGCGAACTGAAAGTGATCTGTCTCATGACGATGCTGCAATACTGGAGAGGTTTATGCTTAGTGAGGATAAAGTAACTAAATGGATGACTATACTTAAGCCTAATAACATCAGAACAAGGAAGCAAAATATAGTAACTCTGTTCCTGGTACCAAACTAATTGCTAAAAACTGCAAGACTGCTGTGGAGTGATTTTCTGTGCTCACAAATACTGAAACAATTCTCTAAGTAGCAGAGTGCACCAACTTTTATATGCACCCTCAGGTCTTAAAAAGAGCTACAAATTCGGCTGCACCAAGATCCATCCGACTGAAGGCAGCTAAGTTCTCAAACACGGAAGGGTTTATTTTAGCAGTAAAAAGAAAGAAATGTACATCAAGAAGATACAAAGTTTCCCCAAGAAATGCTGAGAAAAAAGCACTTCTGTTGCAATATGTGTGTTTAAATTTTTTATAATTTGACGACTTTCAACCACCAAATCTTCCACCCCCTTATAGCTGTCGGCATGGAACTGCTATGGTGTACAACGGGAGACTTCGGACAACAATTACACACAGGCCATTCGTTTGCGTTCTGTAGTTTTCGCTGCAGAGGGAAATATTAACACACACACGTAGAATTTTATGTAGACCGACAAGTTTCCAACCCAATATACTCCAACTTTTTATCATTATCAACTCTCAAGCAACAATGCAACCAATAAAACCAGTTTTCAAAGAATCATTATTGTTCCGCATTTCTTCAAATTACTAAATATCTGTCAGATCGCTATAAAAGCGTGCCTAAAACCTTCCTCGGGTATGAATTAGTAACTGTACAAATATTTAAGTCTCTGCGTCTTGTCGTTTGGACATGATAAACGTACACCGAACAGACATTCACATTAATATATATAGATAAATAGCTATTCGATCGCCATAGAACGTACCTAAAGCCTTCCCCGGGTACACATTAGTAACTGTAGAAATTTTTAGCTCTTTATGTCTTGTGGTTCAGACGTGATAAACGCACACCGAACAGACATTCACATTTATAGATATAGATGACATTGTAATAAGGAGTGTGTGACTGATTAATTATTTATTATATTCCACATATGTAGTGGTTAAGCCACGTCACACAAATTGAATTTTCATTTACAAAACGTAACTGAGTGTGTTGACAGCTCCCAATGGAATCACATCTGGTGCTTGAGAACTTCGATATAGAACATGGTAAACATTGCTACTATGTTCTGAATTCATTTGGTTTCTTCCTAAAATCTTGGTTGTGCCTGCCATATCACATGGTTATTGCAGCTCAACAACCAAATACCATTCACATTGCAAATACAGCTGTTGTGGCATGGTATGGAATTATATGTAGCTGGAAATGGTGCGATACCATGTGTGACTATGGCAGACAGTTGGGAGTCACTGTCACACCCCTAGATGGCCTGGCTACTTTTACTACACCTTTTCATAATTTAATTATTTTCTCAGTTTGTGTTTAATGCAATTCTTGCTTACGTTTGATAATGATGACAGAGTTAAACGAAAATAGTTCCGTTTTGTAAATTAAAATTCTATTTGTGTGACGTGGCTTTAACCACTATGTATATGGAATATAATAAACATTACATTTTTGTTTACAGATCTAGTTTTAACAGATTATATAAACAGTTCACTTTGTGTTAATAGAAATAAATATGGGCTACTCATGTTTTATAGTTTTGCGACTTTCATCTGCGATTTTCTTCCCACTTAGTCATAGGTTGTAGTCGCAGAAAGCAATCATTTATGCACTTTCTTCTTCATTTTATCACTTTTTGACAGTTAGTTAACGTTTCACATTCTTGTAGGTATGCTTCATTACGGAATTCGTTGGTTTTTTCCCGAGTGCGTCTATTGGTTCTTTGCTGCATTACGCCGTTCTTTCCTAGCACGAAATACACCTAAATAAATTGCAATACCTTTTATTTTCCTGATTTGATGTTGATGAAATGAATCCTAAACGTTGCCCCAGGCTATTATCAATTTATGTGTGATACCCCATGAATGTTCGATTATTACTTTTAAATATTTGCTGTAGGGTACTACACCATGCTTAAGAGCATAGTGTGCACATAAATCTTCGAAGTACGATATTTTTTCTTTCGTTGGTTCGATTTTGATGAAAAGAAGCCTATGTTATGCTTCAAGCTACTCTAAAATTACGCCTGAAGCCCCACGAATGCTCGTGTAATACTTCTGGAGAGTACTCTCTACAAATAGACACATGCGATAGCTTTCAGAAAATTTTTTAAATTGTGATATCTTACTTTTTCTGATCCGATTTTGTGAAATGAAGCGTTTATGTAAGCGCACGACATCCTCACGTTACCTGTGAAATCGTCTGAAAATTCGACTATTAGTTTTGGAGATTAACGTGTTGAAATAGAAAGACAGACACGGCGGTCACTGGAGACACTTAAAATTACGATATCTCTCGTTTTTTCGTGATTCTATTTTGATGAAATCATGCCTAGATCATGAAGCTATCTTCGCATATGTTTCCTGTGAAAACCTAAATTTCGAGCATTGATAAGCGAACAGCGACAGGCCTACATTTACAGATTTATTATTCGTACAGATGTGTTGTACAATTGTATAATTTTGCAGGAATATATTGATTTGTATAAGTGCTGTAGGTCGGTAAAATCTGTTGCGAATACGGTGAGTAGTAAAGAAATAATAGATTAAATCGTGATGCTTGATGGAACGTTTTTCCATGAACGTTACTCTTTACGTCCTCATATCTCATGAACTACGTGTCGTACTGTGATACAATTTCGAACGTATATTCAGCCGTAAGAGTGTATACCGTCTTCAAAATTTCCTGCGAGTACAATTTCTTCTGTAGCAATTATAAATTGTAACGTCATACCGAATGCCATAGTTTTGCTCCATGGACAGCGGAAAAGTAGTCAGCGAGAAACTTTTTTCCTTTCATCATTTTACTACGGTTGTCAGCGAGAAAAAGTTTAATAAGGGTTTGAATTCTCATATAGTGTATTCACAAAGTCTCGTCACATTATGTGCCTGTTTCTGTTTCTGTTTCTTACTGTTTATGATGTTATATCTGCTGAAACATATGTCATATGTGGTTCGTACCCCTAGAGCAATGGTTATCTCACATAAGGAATATGTTTACCAAATGAGGTTGAAATCGGTCCATTAGTTTAGGAGGAGTTGTAGAATATTATCGCATGATGCGGCCGTTTTTCACGTCTATCATTACTTATGACGTCATATCTCCTTACGTATGTGTCGTAGGTGGTTCTTACCCCGTCAGCGATTGTTGCCTGACAGTAAGGATCACGTTTGATTGAAATCAGTCCAGTAGTTTGGGAGGAGATGTGGAAGATACATTCAAACACACACACATACAGCCTATTTTACAAGATGTAAGACGTAATGAGAGATGCGAATATTGCAAATTTTTATCTTTTATTCGTTTAAGACGACCGGTTTCGACACACTGTGATGTCATCTTCTGGCCTCCTCCAATTGGCAATTAAAATGCGTATTAAAGTGCTCGACATAAAACTCGGAAGGTGTACTGGTTGAAAGTCATAATATAAAATCACGTGCTGGTGAATAGATATAAAGTGGATGCTGATCATAATTAAAACAGTAAAATATACATAAAATAATAACCACCATAGTGCAAATACCTAGTTGAGCATCTGATCAATATATAGTATACTTAATAAATAAAATGTACGATAATTATAACCCCCATAGTGCACATGTCTATCAACCAGTACACTTACCAGATTTTATGTCGAGCACTTTAATGCCAACTGTAGGAGACCAGAAGATTTCGCCATAGAGTGTCGAAACCGATCGTTTTAAATAAATAAAAGATAAAAATAGTGATGAGATCTCTCTTTATATTAATGGATTTGTATATTATCATAAGCGTAAGTTAGTTCGTTTAAGTAGTTTGTAAGCCTAGGGACTGATAACTGAAGCAGTTAAGCGCCTCAGATTTACTAACATTAGAACATTTGAACAAGCCTTCTTCAAAGTGAACGGTGAACAGATTCCTCAGTGATTGGAGTACTGATCTACAGCGTGGGTGGCTTATAAGGAAGGAAGGAAGGAAGGAAGCTTGGAGTTTAACGTCCCGTCGACACCGTGGTCATTAGAGACGGAGCTTACGCTCGGAACGTTTGGGTGAGGATGGGGGAAGGAAATCGGCCGTGCCCTTTCAAAGGAACCATCCCGGCATTTGCCCGGAGGGATTTAGGGAAATCACGGAAAACCAAAATCTGGATGGCCGGAGGTGGATTTGAACCACCATCCTTCCGAATGCGAGTCCAGTGTGTTGCCACTGCGCCACCTCGCTCGGTGCTTATAAGGTGGACTGACGATGGACATGAAAAGGGTACAGAGAAAGGCTGCCCGTTTTATACTATACCGATGCAGGGGACGGGGGCGGGGGGAGGAGGGGGTAATGTAGGGCAGTGTGTCAAGAAAGACGGCGTTTGTAGTTGCGGTGAGATCTACTTACGAAATTTTATCCTTCGCGTGCGAAAATAAATTGTTCTCACTTGCCAACATAGGGATTATCATCATAATAAAATACGTGAAATCGGAGGTAGAACTGAGATATTTTGGTGTTCATTCTTTCCAAACGCTGTTCTATAATGGGTGGCCGCGACGGTGTGGCCGAGCGGATTGTGGCGCTGTGCTGCGATGCGCGAGGCCGCTCCCCCTCGGTGGTTCGAATCCCCCTTTGGGCATGGATGTTTGTGCTGTCTTTAGTATAAGATAGTTCATAAGTAGTTTGTCAGTTTAGGGACTGATTGACCTCGCAGTTAAGTCCCATAAGCTTTACAAACATTTGAACATTTCTAGAATGGGGTGGTAGATAAATAGTAATGATGGTGGTTCGGTGAACTCGCTACCAGGCATTTCTTTGTGATTTGTACAGTGCCGATGTAGATGGAAATAAACACCACGTCGAAGGAGAAATTTGGAATAACAGTGCTGACAGTTTCATTCAGATAGTGTATGCCCTACGCTCTAATGCCACTAGAAAGTGCTCAATTACTATATTACATTCCATATCCACTAATTTCGCTCTGCTTAATTATTCCTCTAGACACCCCAAAATAATTTTTGTATTTTTGTTTTAAGAATGACAAGTCCAGTATGGAATTTCAGTAACATAATGAGGATGGGTGAGACACGCAAGAAAGTGAAGCACAAGCTACTTGGTCTATTGATCACAAGGTTCGTCAGATAAAAGATAGCACCCGTACATTCACACATGGAAAAGTAATCCACTACAGAGTGTGTGTGTGTGTGTTTGTGTTTTCTATTGTTGTAAAGTGGCCTATACTGTACAACTTGGTCCTAAAACAACCGCTGGCCAAAATGATACATATTGGATCGTATCTTATATCGTTCTTCTGACCATTTCTACAATATTGTATGTACCACAATTTTTGTTTTACTGTTGTACTTTTATAAAAATTTTCTTTATTGTGGAGCACTTGAAAATGATGCCATAGTGTATTGAAACCGGTTGTGCATTACACATGACGTATCAAAAATTGTTCAAGCAAGCAACTGTAGCTTGAAAGACATTTGTATTCCCTATTACACACACACACACACACACACACACACACACACACAAAAGTTACAGCTCGGTCTCTTACAAATGTTCAAATGTTTGTATAGCTTATGGGACTTAACTACGGGGTCATCAGTCCCTAAACTTACAAACTACTTATGAACTAGCTAATACTAAGGACGGCACAAATATCCATGCCCGAGGGGGGATTGGAACCCCCGACCGTGGTGGCCGTGCAGACCATGACTGGAGCCCCTCAGTCCCCTCAGCCACCGCGGCCGGCCTTATTACAATATTCGAATTATATTACTACAATTTATTTTTCATAATGGTTTTTCAGAGCCTCTGTTTGCTATCCCTTTCAAGATTCTTCGATATTAATAAATTTGGAATGGTTCCAACATCGTATTCTACGAAAATGATTAATAACTTAGAGAAACTGACTGCCCTCCACTTTAATCCCTAAAAGTCGTACTGAACCTTCTCGACTGTAAACGATCGTTAGACTAATACACGTGGTAACCATTCGACAATTTCATAATAACTATTAAAACGATGCTAAATTGAAGTACAGCCAGGGTTCACCAATATTTCCATCCCTTCGCGTAAATGAGCCTTCGTTTATGGTTATACGCTGGAAATTCTGGGAGCCTCTGTTTGTGGCTGTATATTGGAACTCTGGAAATTAGGTTTTTAGTGGAATATACGAGGGTAAATCAATTATTATCCGCAAAGTAGTTATAAAATTTTATTGTAATAAAATACGAAACTCACAAGAACATCATTTTTCGACATAGTCTCCTTGCTTTTCAATGCACTTCGTCCATCGCTCTACAAGTTTCCTTATGCTCTCATAAAAGGTTTTCGGTTGAGCTGCGAGCCAGGAATGCACCGCTTCCCTCACTGCTTCGTCCGAGTCAAATCGACGCCCCCTTAATGCCTGTTTGCGTAGACCAAACACGTGATAGTCAGAAGGGGCAAGATCGGGACTATATGGAGAATGATCCAGTACTTCGAATTTGAGTTTCTGGAGCGTTTCAGCAGTGTGGACAGCAGTATGCGGACGGGCATTGACGTGCAACAACACAACACCTTCTGACAGCAATCCTCGGCGTTTGCTTCGAATTGCAGACTTTAGTCTGTCAGTAAGCATCTCACTGTAACGTACACTGTTTATTGTTGTGCCCCTTTCACCATAATGTTCCAGTACAGGACCTCGTGCATCCCAAAAAACCGTAAGCATCAGTTTTCCTACGGACGGTTGGGTCTTCAACTTTTTATTGCACGGCGAATTTGGATGTTTTCATTCCATACTCTGCCGTTTCCGGCTCGTAATGATGGATCCATGTTTCGTCACCAGTAATGATTCTGTCTAAGAAGTTGTCCCCTTCGTTACCATAGCGATCCAAATGTTTTTTGCAGATGTAGAGGCGCGTTTGCTTATGCAACTGTGTGAGTTGTTTTGGGATCCATCGTGCACAAACTTTACGAAACCCAAGTCTGTTGTGAATAATTTCGTAGGAAGAACCATGACTAATTTGAAGACGATGAGCCACTTCACCATTAGTTAATCGTCTGTCTAAGAGAATCATTTCATGTGATCGCTCAATGGTTTCTTCATTTGTGGCGGCAAACGGTCGTCCGGCTCCATCATGCTTAACACTCGTGCGACCATTTCGGAATTTTTCAATCCACTCGTACACACTTCGTTGTGGCAAAACACTGCTCCCGTACTGTACTGAAAGTCTTCTATGAATTTCGGCCCCTGATACACCTTCCACCCACAAAAAAACGTATCACTGAACGTTGCTCTTCTTTGGTGCAAACAGACAGCGGAGCAGCCATGATTAACAGCACGACAGCAAGAACGAAACTAACGTAGCAGCTTGAAAATAGCAAAGATATAACAACAAATTAACAAAGAATGCGACACCAACGTACAACGACAGTACAACCAACATAAACATAAATATAACTAAATTGCGGATAATAATTGACTTACCCTCGTATGAAAGATAAACAAGAAAACAAGTTTTGTACACGTAACTTGTATTACTGAACATTGAAGTTCTTAAGTGAACTGCCTGCTCTACTACGCTTTTCGTAATGTACAACGAATACATTAAGCTTTAATTCGCGATAGAACGACACAGTAAACGGTTCGCCAGACATAAAGAAAAACGTAGTTCGCATCTGTCCTCCGAGTACAAGTTACGTTGGCGCTTACGTCAGAAACAACGACCTGGTCTAAGAAAAAGAACAATGCCAGGATCAGCGAGGCATTAAACGTATTTCGAAGTGCGATGTTATCTGAACTAGCCTGAGCTGTAACGCGAAGCAGCCGCAACAATAAACAGAAATAAAACAGCCGCAGTGACACCGTCTGCCGCCTTCCTTTCGGAATGGGCACGTTTATGGGGCGCATTTCACCGTTCATTACGTGCTGAACACTGCAAGGTGCGCGAGGCTCGCCAGATGACATGGGGAATGGGTCCATACGTCGTTGGTGCGACCTTCCAGCTCTGGACTGGCGTTATACCGCTCTGCGTGCCAGTTTACACCTTGAAAGTGTCTGAAACTTGGCATAACTACGGCAAACTAAAGCCATTTGAGCATGGAAACAGAATTGAGCTTTCAACTCTGTCTACAATTATTACTACCACATTCTCCATTACAGAAAATCGGCGATTCTTTGATGCCCAAGGCTTCGCCGCACGAGTTGTTCCCTTCTGGAAGTCAAGTTAGGCTATAAATTTCTTCTTTTCCCACTGGAGTTTGTCCATCTGATCTACTACATTCTTCAGTAGCACACGTTGTAATGTTTCTGCTATGTTGCACGCTCCTTACAAAAATCAGTTGTCAACATTACAAATTGGACACCTAAAATAGAAGTTCGCTACCATTTCTACGTTCAGTTTAATGTACCATTAACACTATTAATAAAATGCTTATAAGAAGCAGCATGTTGATTGAAACATAACTTTGGCTGACCTCTTACGTAATTTTCAATTTTTAATACTTTCGTAAATAATAGCAGCAAACACTAAAAATGCATTACACTTAGTTTCAGAAATTGCTGAACCTATATAGATACTAATTTGTATAAAAACAACAATATTACATGTTATAACTATTGCACAATGTGATTACATTATGTACCTTTTGTTTAAATAAATTAGGGCAGACCATGTTTTATATATCACTGGATCCTAAATACTGAACATTTTTCATGCACTAAAATTAATAATCCGTTTGGTACTAAGAAACTATCTTCGAAATTAACAAAACTACGACAACCACATACTAATCCGTATTAATAAAAAATTAGACCGCAAACAGAAATAAATTGATAAGTGTGCATTTTGAAAACACAAATAATGTAAATAATTTGAGCACTGTAAAAGCACTGTCAAAGGATGACTTTAAATTTGTGTACCACATTAAATACAAATATCACGAAACAGGTGCATACATTGAAATAAATAGTTAAAGCCTAAATGTAATATTTCATTTGTGTATTTTGGCATATATAAAGTATTGTTGTATTATTTATTTGGTAACCAAAGAACTTTGTCATCAATCTTATAACGCGGTTACGTAGAAAGAGGTTTGAGAGAAACCATAGTTTTGTCACTCAGTTCATAGCTACAAACATGTTAACATCTCTGTTATCTGAGGCTAAATGTTTCTAACATTATAAAGTTGCACAACTAAATAAATTTGTTTCCGTCACAATGGAACTATCATCAAGAATGTCTGTGATTATTTAATTGAATCTCCTGAAACATATTCTACTATTTTACTTAATACTGAGCAACAACAACACAGACGTCCGTCTTCAAGAACCATGATAAGTAAAATATTTATGTTCGATCTTCCCCATCTAAAGCGAAGTGGATTGCTATAAATCTGACTGTTGAAATGAAATATGTATCCGGTATTTAGAAAACTTAAATTTCAACAGTTAAATCCACGTTCCAGAAGAGATGGTGTCGTTAGAACATGACCAAATGAATGACATCTGAATCTATCCTCTTGATGTCTGAACGGCTTATCGTCTAAATTTAACTTTCGTACAACGCAACACTTCTGACAGATACATTCAGAAGAGATATACAGGGTAAGACAGAAATATCAGTACATCACTTTTCTTCAAAGGCTCTGCAGGAACACTTTAATACTCCAGTACAGTATGGGTACGTTGTTTGTATTTTACAGATTGTACCGAACATTAGTGCCATCTCGAAATCGGCTATCCTGAATCTAACAAAGCGACCATCAGAAGTTTAAATGACGGATTTTGATGGGTCTCGGATGTGATATATAGGGACATATCCTAAGTATGAGGCTGTTCGTTTCTTAGCGACGGCCCTTGGTTTTCGAGAAAATTGTTGTTGATCACTGCGTGTTGTAAGACGCGTAACAGCCACGCTCAAGGGAAAGGAGCGTGGCGCAGCGGTTACTGTCTGCAGCTAACACGGTGGAGCTGCCGTTTACGGGTCCTCTGCATGTTTCTAATCAGAACAGTCAGACATTTTTCCAGAATATCAACAAATCGCATACCTTGCGTCAGATTAGTAAGAAATATTCACTTTCGCCTTGGTAATTTAATTTTCACGACATTAATACAAAATCTTACTCTCTATCGCCTTCATCGTTTGGTATGTCACAACAAAAATCGAGATGATATTTGTCGTACAAGCAGCCGCAACACAATGGTTTACAGCAGTAAACACATTTAATAAAAGCTACTGTCTTGCATGTCTACGGAGATTTTAAGATTGATACCAAAAACGTTAATTTACATTCGAAAAGAGTTCTATATCATCCATGAACTGTTATGCCAATCATACGTATTTGTTGCATACATTTTCCGATGTTGGTGGCGCCTGGTGCAGCAACAGTGATGAATAATTACATGACTCGCAGTCTCTGTTGCAATATTCTTTATTACATTCAAAAACGCGTTTCGCGCTGTTAGCGCATCATCAGACTGGAAACAGATAAATGTTTTATTACAGTCCGTGTACTTGGCGCGCAGCGAATCTAATGTGGCTAAGGTGAGTGAATTTTGAAAAGTCAGAACTTACTTTGGTGGGGATGGAGCCACAGAAATATTTAAAGCTGTGGTGGAAGTAAATTAACAATTTGTGTTCTGTCATTGGGTCCCTGCAAAGAGGTAAACGTACGAAGTACGTAACGGCTATTTGAAGTAGAATAACTGAGAACTAAAGCATTCTGTTAATTTCCATACTGTACCCCTTTAGTCCCTAGTTATTCAATTTTTTATTATATTTTCACCAGACTTATCAAACCACCCACGTAACTGCTACGGCGAATGAACGTGTCGGAAAATGATTATGAAACAAATATGTTTAAATAAATTAATTAAAATTATATTTATTATGATCGGAATCTTGAGTGTGTGTGTGTGAGTGTTTTTCTGTTTCTGTGCAGATGCAACAGTAACTATCTAGACTGGTACAGGACTGTGAATGTAAATACTTATCTGAATGTCTGAAAATCAAGGAAGAGTAAATATTATAGTTAATCAGCCTGACATCTACTGATAGCAATGTGTGTGGCCCCTGTTAGTGTGCTTAACTATTCAGAACACGAATGTGGTTAAACTATGAAAGACAAGTCCGGTTGTATCTCACGGTACGATTCGTTAATCTGACAGACAAATAATTAATTAATTAAATTAAATACTGACCAATGTTCGACATAAATTTGAAGTCCAAAATAAATGTGATAATGGGTGGAGTAACTGACAATTTCTAACAGCGAGTGATAGCAGCAGAATAACATGCAAGGCTATAGCACAATGAAAACGCTAAAGTTAACACTTATATATCCGGTAATCAATTAAAGATCAAAGTTTAGATTACTACTGTGACACAGACTGAGCATTGCTTCTATTGCGACCTTAGTAGTGATTGTTATATGTAACGTTACTTGCTGTGAACAAGTTGTGCCGTCCTTAGTCTTAGTTAGTTCATAAGTAATTTGTAAGTTTAGGGACTGATGACCCCGTAGTTAAGTCCCATAAGATTTACAAACATTTTTTGAAAAGATGTAAGAACATAAGAAATCGAGGTACTTAATATTCGTGAAATGTTTAATAGATACACAACAATTTGTCACATACTCGGAATACAAATGATTAATAAATTTAACTTCACTCACCTCTTTCCGTAGACAGCAGCTTGGTCACTTGCAGTATGTTAATGATGAAATATAAATAAAGTTGAAACTTGCATCTATCCTACCGTTAGTTTCAAAACTTGCAGCCTAAGACAACTTGCCACAAATAATAAGATCTTTCAGTTTAAACAAAGGTGGAGATGAAGCTATCATCTAACTTGAAGTTATTATTATTATTACTTTTTAAACATCACAATTACAGTTAAAATACGTAGAAAAATCTACATCTCTACATCTACATGGGATACTCTGCAAATCACATTTAAGTGCCTGGCGGAGGGTTCATCGAACCACGTTTATATTATTTATCTCCCACTCCATTCTCGAACAGCGCGCGGGAAGAAGGAACACCTGAATCTCTCCGTTCGAGCTCTGACTTTTTATTCTAATGATCTTTTTTACCTATTTAAGTGGCAGTCAACATTATATTTTCGCATTCGGACACGACATTATCTACGTGTTGTTTCCAGTTTGAGTCTGAAGTAATAGTAATTTAGTGGAGTTTACGGCCTTCACGTTTGATTGATTTATCTTGTAAAGAAAGTTTAACAGATTTCTTTTCGTGTTCATTTGTACGACTTCACACTTCTCATTATTTAGAGTCAATTGCCAATTTTTACACCATATTGCTATCTTATTTAGATCGTTCTGCAGTTGGTTTTGATCTTCAGATGATTTTAATAAACGGTAAATGATGGCGTCATCTACAAAAAACCTAAGAGAGCTGCTTAGACTTTCTCCCAAATCGCTTATGTAAATAAGGAACAGCAGAAGACCAATAACGCTACGCTATGGGACGTCGGATATCACCTCTTAGTCGATGCCTTACCATGGATTACTACAAACTGTGCCCTCTCTGACAGGACAAATCAAAGTTATCAGCAGTCCTAACTGCTTACAACAACTTTCTCAATCTACTGCTCTCCACCGACCCTGACTCCGGCTGTGCACTTGCACTCTTAGACTCCCTCTCACTCGCTACCGCCAACTCAAAGTTCACAATAACTAACCTCTCTGACGTGCGTAGATGAGGGTGCTTTGCGCACCATTCTCACAAGACCAACTACAATATATCAGACCTGAAGGCAGAATCCAAGATGGCGGCTGTCCTAGGCCAAGCCAAGGCCTCATATTTCACGTCAGCGGCCGTCTGTGAACAGCAGGGAAATTGAATAGCGACGTGTCGGCCTTTATGGTGTAAACTGCTGTGGGAATTTTGAATGTATATTCATCCCTTCGGCTATACAACCTTCCTCTGAGTTAGACCATAAACACAAGTTCACATCTCGTTACATAACAGTACCAAAACACGTTGAAATATAAAGGCATGTCCACCAATACAGTCAAAATAAAAACTACTCATTATAAAATGTAAAAGCAGTGATTAATCTTTCTGAAAATGCAATCTTGACAAACAACAGGAATAATCCCTTCCTTCCTCCCTCCCTCATTAAGAATATCAAACTTTAGCAGCAACATTATCATGTCTTAACTGCATGACTATCACACTTACCTAGGTGAAAAATAATTCTATGGGAAAAATTTATTTCCATTCCTGAATGAATGAATCACTTTTTGTATTTAAAAGTTGCTCACAACCATGCAACACATCTTTCCCATAACTTCAGGTTTCTTCCTCTCCTTTGGAACTGGTATTGTGAGTGATAAGATGGTTGATTGGGAAATATGGTAAGATATGCATCATTCGTTAGTTTTGGAATTTTTCGTGGCACACGTATAGTTCGCCGTTTTCCACAGAAAAAATGTCTTCCCTAACTACAAGCTTGCGTTCGAAATGCTTAATGCATACCACAGTATTATCGTTCACTTAGAAATTGTCCCTGTGAATTAACTTAACCCATTTGTTCCTTAACGTTGTTTCATTGGGAAACTTGAATGTTGAGGTATCGTATGTTCTGCCGTGGTTGGACTTATAGCCTGGCACACAGCAACTACGACCCATCACACTTTATATTATAAAAATCTTACTGTAGATTCTAAGAAACAAATCCTAGCGTAGCACTTGACACGAAATTCGCATCACATGACATAAATACTACGCACTATACTTCAGTTAATAATCGCAGCACCTTTACATATACAATGTTACACAGGTGTAGGCCTAACGTAAACAGAAGCACGCTGGTTTGTTTCCCATACGATTGCCGCCATATTGTCGACTATCGATACCTGCCTTCAGGTCTGAGATATTGTAGTTGGTCTTGATTCTCACTTCCTCCTATTCGAGTCGCGAATGTTTCGCGGGAAAAACGGTTGTCTGAATGCCTCTGTGCTGACCGTAATCTCTCTAGTACACGTAAGAGATATGAGAGGCCGGATCAAAAAGTAAGCTTCACTTCCACGATATGGCCACTTATTAAACCACCTATAAAAAAGCGACACGGCTATGACAACTTTCACCTTTTCGGTAAGCTCAAAATGTATGTCGGTGGACTAGGATTTCGAAACGTTGAGGAGGTGAAAGCGGCTTCTCCGTGTTGTTACAAAACGCTGGAGGCGATTTAAACGCATTCGGAATCGAAAAGACTGTTGACCGTTTCGAGAATTTACGGTCTTTTGGAAACTATGTGGAAAAGTAACTTACATTCTTTGTTGTCACAGCCGTGTTGCTTTTGTGTAGTTGGTTTAATAAAGGGACATAACATGGAAGTGCAACTTACTTTTTCATCTGTCCTCGTACGTTGGAGGAAGAAATGTATCAGTTCATTCTCCATGAGACGTTTGGTATTGTAACTTTTAGTAACGTCGCTGTGTATCTCGGCTCGCGCATGCGCACTACACAGCACCAGAAATGACGTACTCTGTGCTGAACAGCTCTATTACTGCGTGTTTGTGTGATTATTGTGTAAAATGTCTCCATTAATTGACCATTGCTGTGATACTATTCTAAAATGGAATACGTTACTATTTGAAATTACGGGCAATGAGTTATTACCTTAGACAAACAGCTAGCCGTTTTCAGGGGGTATTGATTTTCTGTAATTTGTATCCTGTTTTAACGTCACTGCTGATGAGGGAGAAAACTTCATTGAAATGTTCTTCATTAAGCTTCAAATAAGTTTTAAACTTTTCATCGTCAAGCTGTAAATCTTGCATTAGGTGGTGGTATTCACCATACGCTGTTCTCCTAACATTTATCGGATGACCCCAGTTAGATTTATTTGACACTGAATACAACAACAATAGTTCATCATCACTATCGCTACTTGAACTACAGTCCATCCACGGCACAATGAAGATGATATCTGGGTCACACCACTTCACATTGAACGCCATTTCCAGTAGTACCACAAACAGTGTTGAAGTGAGCACAACACCTCAACAACTGAGCAAATACAAAGATGGGATGGAAAACGTAGCTCTTAATACGTAGCTTTAGGTTTGAAGGGTACGTATCTTTAGTCAGGATACGTGCTACGTACTGCGACGACTTCCGAAGACGTAGCTCGAGATACTCTACGCCGGTGTGAAATGACCTTTACAGAAACGCGTACCGCGATACAGAACCCCTCTGTCACAGCGTCTGCCATTGTAGTATCCTGTGACGCTTTCGCACTTTGTAAATGAGCCCATAACGAAGCGTGGTACTCTCACAAGGAGACCACATGGGTATCGGATCTTAGAATATTTTGATATTGATGGTGAATGAAGTTCAGAACTCAAATAAGAATTAGCCAAAGCCATTTGGCGCAACTCTCAAAAACTGTCGAGAAAATGGACTTCCAAGTTTTGTAAGAACACTTAAACAGTTGCAGCATCTGTTGGTGATGCACAGCACTCTGGCCTTACAGTTATAGGGTCGGTGGCTACACGCCCGCCATGACGGATTTTTGTTTCCGTTGTTTTCGAATACATGAACAATTTTAAAATCTAATGGTAATTTTTGCGAAAAATGCAAGTATTTTTGTTGATTCGCGATGTTCAGTATTTTATGAAAGGTTTTTAATAATTATGATTTCGATAGAAATAATAAATAAATAAATAAAACAAAAGAAAAAAAACACACATAACAAGCTACATTATTTTATCCATTTTTGGTTTGAGAACACCACAGCTGTTTTCGTAATATTACTGTAGTAAATAAATAATGCAACCAGCCACAAGATTTTTGTAAAGCTATTTATTTCACCGTTACTAGTTTCATGTCTGAGCCCATCATAACAATTTAGATTTTTTTTACAGTATTAGCTTCACTATTAATTGACGACGGTTCTCTTTCATTGTTCAGTTTGTGACGAACTACGGCGCTGTTTTTGGAAAGTCATCTTCATAGCAAGTCATCGTTTTACGTGACTAGGGTTTCCGCTCGTTTACATACTCATAATAAAAAACTGATACAACACGTGGAATTAGAGATCCCATAATATTTTATATAACTAAATGCGAAAAAATGGAAATTTGTCTACACCCTCCATGAAGTTGCTGCTCCCACATGAGTTCGATTGATTGGTTGATTGCATGTTTTAAGGAGACCAAACTACTAATATGTTCAGTCCAGTTCGACTGGTAACGACCGGAAATAAGTAAACGAAAAGATCAGGTATGCGTGGTTCGCTTCTAAACTGTGCGACACAAGAGAAATCTTCGTGGATGTGATTGTTAATTACGCTCTGGATTTCACGTACCATAAATAAAAAAAATTCTAAAAGCCGATACCTATGTGTTCTCCTTGTCTGTTCTCTCTTCTCTTTTCTACTAACCTTACCTGGTACGGATTCCACACTGATGGCCACCTCACCCATATCTTACTCGAATATTCACGTCACCTAATTCCTTGGAATTGGACGGTGATGTTGTGACGCATGAGAATTGTGCACCTCGTACTCTGGACATTAATGCTACCAAGTTTGGTATTCGAACAATAATTAGTTTTTGTATTATAGAGTGTTAAATAGGGAAATTTAAATGAAAACCGCAGGGTGTTTTTGTGCAACTTTATTTTGTTTGCGGAAATTATTTCATGTCAAATGGTTTCTGTGGTGTTTATATTCATGTTGATATTGTGTTCGTAATTTTCCTTTGTTTTCTCAGATCAAGGAAGTAAATGCTTTCTTTTATTTGTGACTTTGTGGCACGCTAATCTCTTTAGAAATTACTCTGTTACTTCTTCAGTCTGAGCTTGTAGACAAATTATGTCATTATTTTCTGTCGATATTTTGGTAGAAAATATTATTTTTATAAATGGTTTACGATGATATACATATTGTATCCATTCTCAAAATTTATTTCAATGATTCTAAAATTGCTTGGGGTTGATTAAATAATCACTTAGATGTTGTTAGTAGACAATTTATCGTCGAAACACAACTCGGGCTTATTCCATCATCTGGTGCCCTGTCAGTAAGATACATATACATCTAATAAGTATATACAAAATTAATTGCAAATTATAATTAAAATTTTATATATTTATATAATTTTACATTATCTGGAATTACATACTGATGTAATATATATTGAGATTTGATGCATTCAAATTTTTCATTTAAAATACTGTTGTTATTTGTTCCCAAACAAAAATAAACATCAATTGGGATAAAGATAATTATATAAAGATAATATAAATATAAACATATTTTGTAAAATATTCTGTCATATTATCATGTAATTAACATTGACGTTCAGAGTCCGAACATTTGTCTTATTTGTTAAGGATACCTCTATCAAGACTTACAGTGTAAAATAAGCATTCTCAAACTATAATCTTTAGTTCTGGAGTCCACTTGCTGTTTGATGTAAATATTTTTCTGCTATTTCCATCATTTGAACGGTTTTAGTGAGTGCATTAGATAAAACTAGAATAGTTCAAAACTGAAAGAGTGAATTTTCAGTTTGTTTTCTGTTATAATATTAGTTTTAGTGATGCAGTACATTTGGAAGACATGAAGACTGGTACGTGCTGTAAGTAATGAAGTATGTATAGAAAAACGTGGCCAGATCAGAGCAGTTTTTCATTTGCACGCACAGTAGCAGAGTATGTAAGTCCAAATTCAAATATTCGTAAGTTTGTGGGACTTACCTACTGTGGTTGTTAGTTCCTAGGATTAGAAAATACTTAAACTGAAACTAACCTAAGAGCAGTCTGTTCACTGACGGGTCGAAATCAGACCAAGGTGTTGGGGCCGGGGTATACGGGGTGCAGCCAAGACTGGAGGGCGTCATCTCACTAGGGAAACCGGCCTCAGTATTCCAGGCCGAAATCACTGCCGTCAGGGCATGTGTGGAGGAGAATTTTCGTAGGTACTACAAAGATCGTAGCATCTATATCTATTCAGACAGCCAGGCAGCCCTGAAATCACTGACAGCTCCTGCAACAAGGTCTAAAATTGTTGCAGAATGTCACAGGGTTCTGGTGGAGCTAGGGCAAAGCAATAGAGTAAACCTATAGTGGGTCCCTGGCCATTTGGGGATCAGTGGCAACGAACATGCCGACAGATTAGCCAGGATGGAGGCAGAGTCTCCATTTATTGGACCGGAACCTGTGCTGACAATCACCAAGGCAATGATCAAATTGGAGCTACGTAACTGGCCCAGAATATTGGACCAAAGTCCATCAACAAAAACATGGAAATGTAATGATGCCAAAGCCATGTTTTAAAAGAAGGTCTGCAATCCTGGGCCTGAACAGGAGAGAGATTAGACTCATGGTTGGATTGCTGACAGGCCATGGGAATTTCAAAAAACACCTACATACAATGGGAATAACAGAATAGGACCCTAAATGTAGGATCTGTGATGACAGTGATGAAACTGCATCACACCTAATTTTCGAATGCATTGCATTGGAGAGTAAAAGACACAGAACATTTGGGACAGCCAGACCCGGAGAAATTATGTCTAACAAAGAACTTATAAAGGGACTCCTTGCGCTGTTAAAGGGAATTGGTTGGCTTTACTAGACATACAGGGAGCGATACCGCACAATAAACTTAGTTTCGGTGCGGGCAGTGGCGGGTTGGACCAAGACTGTTTTGGCTTCCCTGGAAAAATCAAATTAAATCAATCTAAGAGCAACACACACACACACACACACACACACACACAGACATACACACACAGACATACACACACACTCACACACACACACACACACATGCCCAAGGCAGGACACGAACCTCCGACGGAGAGCAACCGTCCGCTCCGCATAAAGGCGCCCGAGATCTCTCGGTCATTCCACCGCGGCGTATATAAGTTGAGAGCGAAGCAAAAATGACAATGAATATGTAATTCAGACGAATGATTATGTCTTCGTATGGATGATATTGCCTTTGAACTATTAATTGCAACTCAAGGTTGGCAGATCAGAATCACTAAAGAGATGTTCCTAGCTATTGTTACCGTAAACCTAGAAAACAACGTTATATCTTGAATTGTGAAAGCGGAACGTGTGAAATAAAAGCTCCTCTTTTGTTTTTTTCTTCATTAATACCACACAAATTATAAATGCAACAAAACAAAGAACTAGAGAAATCTATGTCCTTGCAGTACACTTGATGAATATGCAGCGTAATCCCATTAATACTGATTCTGAAAATTATTTCTGACAGAGGGAATGCAGTAGCATTGCAATGTGGAGTTATTACCCAGTGATTTAAGAGTGACATTTCAGTGGCAAATCTATTTAATACAGCAAAATGCTATGAAGTTGTGAGACTGCTGTGTATCATTTCAAATGGCGCGGTTCAAGTTTTTACTTTTGTTACCTCGCCAAGATTCCCGAGATTATTTATTCCTATTTTCTCTACATTTATATAGTAGTTTATAAGGTATTCATCACAGTTTATTTCTTAGTGTGCGTTAGCGAAAATGTGCATTATCATTCTCTCAAATTATTCCTCGACACGGGTGATTTCATGATCATCCAAACTGAGATAACTGGTTGCAGTAATGTCCTATTGTAAAATGTAAACTTTCACGGCCGGAATGGTCAAAATTATTAAAAATTTCCGGACTGTTATGCCGTGGTCTAGGGGATTTATTATTAAAACCCAGCGTTTCGTCCCCGACTGCGGACATTCTCAAGGGGGATCGTGGCACTTTTGGATGTCCGATTCACACCCTGGCTCGCTACTGACTGAAGCCAAAATTCCGTTTACAAGGGCTCGCGCGCAGTGGTGTGACGTAAGATGTTCTTGGCATGCGCGCGCAATTCGTCGTTGCCGATTGCCTCCATCCGTTAATGTCGTCGCATGGTGGAATACTGTTACATTTCTTCTTCAAAAACCGGAATCCAGATATCATTTAGTTTGACAAAATGGAATGTTGCCGTCATTTACAAACCTACTCGGAAGATACAGGATCACCTGAAATCGGCAAAGGACGCTCGCAAACCGCTGGAAAAAGCAGGAATTTATAGGATTCTGTGTAGCTGTTGGGACGTATATGTGGGTACCACAAAAAGAACAGTCAAAAAACGACTGGATGAGCACAAGGGTAACTGTAGAAGGGGAGAGATTGACAGATCAGCTGGAAATTTTTAGTAATTTTGAGTAATGTCCTAACATTCCAGATCTTTCCACAATTGATGAAAATAACAACCTTGAAACGGCTATGTCGAAACTTGCTATTGAAAAGGTAGTTTGGCACGTGTGTTAAGATAATGAAGATTGGAACATACATGAGAGAGTGTGATGTTCGAGCTTGTCATTTCAAGATTGGATTGTGCCAGAGTATTGTGCTATAAAACTATATATGTTAATTATACTCCTTTAACACTGTGATGAAATATGGGACTATACGTTCTGGCTGTAATGCAGAAAGACAATGATAACATGATGGAGTATGCCAGTCATCCATTACCTTAAATAATTCATTTACGAGAATGTAAACTATCTTCATGGACTCTAACTTTCCTATCTGTATGCGCATAGAAATCTTTCCTGTTGGTAAAATTTTTACTCATAAGTACTGCTAATTCCTATACCAAACTTGTCAGTATTTTTCTTCAGTCTGATCTAGTCTGCATGTTACTTGAAGAACAGTGCCTATATCGTCAATTGAAAATGGACAGCATGTCAGAAACAACATCATTTAATAAGTTGCACAAACCACATTTAATTGCGTATAACCTCAAAACTAACATTTGACTTAAACATAAATATCAGAATAATACTGAACTTGTAATGGATTTGCAGGTAAATCATTACTAATATTATTTGGCCGTCTGTGCACACGGAAACACTCGATTGTCATGCAAGTGATTCTTTCGAAAATCTACTATTATAATATTCATTAAATTACTAGAAATAAAAATCTCTTTTGTCATCGCTACTACCGGTATTTGCAATGTAACATTAGAATAATGCAATACAATCTTCAATATGCGCTTTATCGAAAATTCTTTGTACTGGGGAGTAAATGCTACTACCTTCTGAAAGAATACAGACAACGATTATTATGTTACCAATAAATAAATAAAATAATTTTTTTTTAAATTACTCTTACACAACACAAAAATGGCTGATATATTTCCTCAATTTCAAAGCAAATCAGTATTACGTTACTTGTTATTGTTGTGCCGCACAAGGAACCTTCCTTCGTCAATTATCTGATTTTCTCCTCAAAAAGTTTCTTATAAAACGGTATTTCATCTGTAATACTGCCTCCACAACACGGTAGGTCAGCCTTCTTATTGAAGACATATTTACGCTGTTACTCTCTTAAGGTATTCTCTTCCCTATTTGCTACTGCAAACTACCTGTGGTTAAGCGCGTATTTCACTTTGCATAGGATCGTGGGCCGAGATGAAACTTCTTGGCAGATTACAATTGTGTGCCTTTATTCGAACCTGGCACTTTACTTTTCGTGGTAAAGCGCTCTACCAACTTTGCTATCCGGGTACACTATACGCTCATACTTTCTAAACTCCAAAAAAGTTTTCTTGCGAACCTTGGAGGACTAGAACACCTGCAAGGAAGCATATATATGGTGCAGACATGTCTTAGCCACAGCCTAGGATGTGTTTACAGAATGACATTTTCACTCCGCAGTGGAGCCTACGCTGATATGAAAGTTCGTATCAGATTAAAACTGTTTGCTGGAACCGTGAAGAATGCCGGGATAATATCAGTCAGTAGAGCGCATGCCCGCTAGACCAGCACAAAATTTACGGTCAGCGTACTCGATGGAAAGAAATAGAAATACAACAATAAGGAGTCCTCATATCCCTAAGCTAAGGGAAATGTGCATTTAATTAATGATCCAGAGTTTAGGAAGGACTGCTTCATTAAGAAAATATTTATCAGCAAAAATAGGAATATGCGTTAAATTATTCGCTATACAAAGTTCCATTGTCATCATTTAAGCTTTTCTTATACCAATCGTATTTTAAGAACCTTGAACAGATGAAAGGAGCTTTATCTGATCCTAAATCAGTTTATGGCTACTGTTTAATTCTGACGCTGGAAAAGTTTACGGCAACTTTCGAGTCACTAAGAACCTGAGCTATAATTTTTGAGGTGCAAGAACTGGAGTTGTATGAATGATGCTTGACACAGTGAAATCCAAACGTAACATCTGCTGCAGCTACTTTATTGTCATCTGTCTGTGTTTTGAAAAAGCTGGTGAGCTGTTTGGAAAATGATGGACCTACTGCCGACTTATGATTTTCGATTACACGTGGTCGTGAGTATCACGTCTACCTCATTGCTGATTGAAATGTAAGATCTTTGAAGAGGAAAAACGTAGAACTGAAGAATTTTTGTAGAAAACCAACGATGTAGCGCCTGCACAATTAACAATTTAAAAACGATTTCGAAGTGTCTTTGTATAAACGTAATGTTACTCACCCGCAAATTTTGCAGAAAGCTTCATATTCAGTTCTTCCTCGATTTATACTTGGAAACTGTTTAGTATATTCCTCCCTGAACTTATCTTTTGTCCTCCCGACATTATTAAACCACCAAGCAAA
This sequence comes from Locusta migratoria, assembly GCA_026315105.1. Classification (NCBI taxonomy): domain Eukaryota; kingdom Metazoa; phylum Arthropoda; class Insecta; order Orthoptera; family Acrididae; genus Locusta; species Locusta migratoria. Next base: position 197,770,583 of record CM048751.1, read on the forward strand.
TAATAACAACTATTTAATACGATTTAACACAACTAAATCGCAAGCACAACAAACAATGCGAACATTCAACAAACTAATCAAGGATGATAATACAGTTCAATTCCAGAGATGACTGACAGCACACTGTATCGATATCTCGAAAAATGTTCTCTTTGAATTTTATATGACGTGAAGGCAAAGAGATAACATATTGATGCTTCTTTGACAGTAGTTTTTTTTTTTTTTTTAATTATCGGAAGTTGGCTTCAAATCCAGCAAATATCGCGGGCATTTGCCTTTTCGGCCCGGACGTCGTCATTTACCCTAGAATCGCGGACTCTCCGTGAAACGCGTGGCGTATGTCAACCCTGGCTAGAGGCAAAGTTCCCAGGTTCGAATCCCGGTTCGGGCCCAGAGTTTTAATGTGCCAGGAAATTTCCTACCTGCGGGTAATGTATAGGGCATTCTAATGTGTTCATATGTTGCCTTTTATTGTCAGTAACTGTAACCCACATTGCTTTGGATAGATTTGGTGCCAATACTGGTAGCATAGTGGAGAATGCTCCTGTCACAGCACAATAGAAGGTCAAAATGTCCCTGCCGAAGATGTAAAATTAGAGAGCTAACACGAATTATGTGGTAGATTAAAATAAAAAAAATCTCAACAATCTTTCTTCCTTACGAGTGAATTCTAATTCCCTGGTACAGCGAGATCTCGAGGAGGCTTTAATAGTAAATGTCCCTGATTTGCCGCGGTGGAGTGGCCGAGCGCCCTAAACCGCCTTTCTCGGAGCACGGTTTTGCTCGCCGTCGGAGGTTCGAGTCCTTACTCGGGAATGTGTGTGTGTGTGTGTGTGTGTGTGTGTGTGTGTGTGTGTGTGTGTGTGTGTTGTTCTTACAAAAAGTTAGTTTTAATAGTTTGCAAGCCTAAGGACTGAGAACCACAGCAGTTTGGTCTCTTAGATTTACAAATATTTTTGTCCCTGATTTAGGATGCATGGCATCCTTCACTGTCATTTATTGACGTATTGTATGACTTGTGAAACGCCATGTTTTATGACATTACGCAATGCGCCCTGTTATACCACATGTTTGTAAAATTATGGGACTAATCTGCTATGCCCATGAATCCTTATACTTACAAACTACTTAAACTGGCTTACCCTAAGGACAAAACACACACACACACAAATGTTCAAATGTTTGTAGAGTCTAAGGGACTTAACTGCGGGGTCATCAGTCCCTAAACTTACATACTACTTATGAACTACTTACAACTAAGGACGGCACAAATATCCATGCCCGAGGGGGGATTCGAACCCCCGACCGTAGTGGCCGTGCAGACCGTGCCTGGAGCGCCTCAGTCTCCTCGGCCACCGCGGCCGGCACACACACACATACACACACACACACACACACACACACACACACACAAGCCCGTGGGAGGACTCAAACCGCCCTGATCGGCCGCCCAGTGAGTAACATGACACCTTAGACCACGCGGTCATTCCGCGCGGCATGACTTTATAAATATAATTTCTTTAGATATGCACAAATTTTTCAAGTTTTGGAAATTTACATGTTTTTGAGGCTGCCAGATAGATCGAAAAGATAATTCTCCCCCAGCACATCTTTGTGCAGGACACATTTGCCATCCGTTGTGCTGTTCTAAGACAGTTTCCATTCTGATAAATATTTCTTACGTTGTCCATGAACGTAACTGACATCGTTAATTCTAGCACAGCTAGTACTACTACTACCACCCCATTAACATAATTAATAATGATGATAATAATAACAATAATTATTATTATTATTATGTGTTAGGAAAGGGGATGGACTCTCGCCCCTCGAACAAGTTGAGAGTGGCGTTAGAACGGGATCTAGATGACATTGCGATATTTTCTGATTCCCTATACAGTGTGTCCCATTTATCTTGACCACCCTAAATACCTCTGGAACAACAACAGCTATTGTAAAACGACTTTCACCAGTATCAATGTAAGGCAGGAGTTCATGAATGTAAATATTATGAAACATTCTAAAACGAAAGCATTTGTGTTCAAATTCAAATGTTTGTAAATCTATCGGACCAGACTGCGTAGTCATCAGTCCGTAGCTTACTACTTAAACTAAGATAAACTAACCTAAGGACAATACACACACACACACACATGCCCCAGGGCGGACTCTAAACTCCTACGGCGAGCAACCGCGCGCTCCGCAGCGAGGCGCCTTAGACCGTTCGGCTACTCCAACGCAAGCGTATGTCTTTTAACACAATCTTATTTTTCTTAAGTGGACGTCCAATATTATTGCGGCAGCAATCTATAGCATGACAAATCACGTAAACAATGGCGTTGATTGCATCACAATACGCCAATTAGTTCCCGAGATATTGCAAAGCGGAGTTTGCGCTTGAAATTCTAGTCGTGCGTATCGCGTATTTCAAGCGTAAACTTCGCTTCGCAATATCTCGGGATCTAATTGCAGTATTGCGATACAATCAACGTTATTGTTTATGTGATATTTCGTGCTATAGGCCGCGGCGGATTAGCCGTGCTCTCTGGGGCGCCGTGCTACGGTGCGCCCGGCCGTTCGCCGTGAGGAGTCCGAGTCTCCCCCTCGGGCATGGGTGTGTGTTACCCTTTGGTTAGTTTACCTTAGTTTAAGTAGTTTATACGATAAGGACTAATAACCAAGCAATTGAGTCCAATAGATTTACAAACATTTTAATTTCATTTCTATGCTACAGATTACCGATGAAATAATATAGGGTGTCCCTTTAAAATCAACATAGTTCGCGGCAAAGAGAAAGGGAAAAAATGCTTTTCTTTTGGAATGTTTCAAAATATTTACGTTTATCAGCCCCTTCCTTACACTGATACAGGTGAATGTCATTTTTCAATAGTTGTTGTTGTTCCAGAGATATTTTGGGGGGATCAAGAAAAATAGGACACCCTGTATATTGCTGAAACACAAATTACTGAGGATCCGAGCAACGAAAGCCTGCAAGTCTTCACAAAAAGAAAGATTATAATCAAACCAGTTCCGAAACAGCTCATTGTGAAACAGGGCAAAATCAAGCAAGTAGAAAAGTTTAAATACCTAGGTGAGTAGATATTACCGAAGAACTCTGAAAAAGAAGCAATAATGAGGCAGGACCATAAAGATAGAAATAGCATATAAGCTACCCAGGAATGTCCATCAACGCAAAACGTACGCATTATTGTTCAGCCATACGCCCAGGAGCACTGTACGCAGCACAAAATCTTGCAACGAACATGAAATGTCTTATGCAAAAGCTGGGAGCCAAAAAAAAAAAAAAAAAAAAAAAAAAGATTCTGAAAGATTCTTGGTGCAATCAGAGAGTATTATGAGTATCGGAGAAGACATACCAAGCTGTAGCATGTAGAGAGAGAGAAGGACAACAGACACCATGTGGGAAAGGATTGATTTTTATGGCCATATAACACGCATGAGCTCACGTAAACAGACCAAAACTGCTTTTCCTACTTCCTTAATAGGAAAACGAGGCTACCCTGGTTCATCGAAGTTGATAAAGACCTTCATGAAGTAGGAATCACACTCGAAGACACATAGAAACATGCTCCTCTCCAGAAAAGGCTTCGAGGGAACAAATGCTTCCAAGAAAGATCAAAGTTGATAACGGAAAAGAAGCTAACTGATGAAACAAAGCATGCTCACAAATTGATAATGCGTGAGTACCGGGGAAGAAGTAAAACTGAAGGATGCAAGCGAAATTTAAGGCAGGCCGAAATTTAAGGGGAAAAACTGTTGTAATCACAGTTACGAAATAAATTTATTTAAACGTTCTGTTGTAGAAAAGCCACGCCCGAAGAATTTTGGGAATTGAATAAATTTCGAATTGAATGATTTTATGCGGTAACGACTGAGACCAAATACATAAGTATACACTGTTGTTGCTCCAGTAGATACGTTAGCTGCCATTTGAAGCTGGAGACGATACAAACTTTCCTGATAATGTGATGGACATCGTTGCAGAAATAGTTTTCGGTTAGAACTGGACATCAAGAAGGCCGCTGGATGATGGAGTGAGACGGAAGGGATTTTGCTCTGAAGGAAACAAGTGTTCCTACTGTGTTTATCAGACGAGAGCGCTAAAGGTCGTGGGGAGAAGTCGAGGTCGGTGTGTTCAGAAATCTCTGCGGTTACCTGTAAAAGGCAAGAATACTTTTGCGTAAGATGGTAAAATATGATTAAAGAGTCCAAGGATGCAGCTATATCGTTCGCCTGGAGCTTTCCTGAGAAAAAAAGGTTTTCAGGATAACATCGCTTTAATTAAAATGCCCAAGTATGAGCGTATTTTGAAGTTTCTTATCCAGATAAAAATAAATGAGTTTATTTTTTACTTTTTGTGTGGGCTGAATAGATGCTGACGCATTTAGCGCATAATTCCAATTTAAATTTACATCTTTTATTACCCTTAGACGCTTTTATTCCAGTAAATTTATACAGCCCACAACCTGCGTAGTAAATTAGTAAAAGAAAATCGTCAACTAATTATGTTTTTTTTTTCAGAAGAAATATTTAAATAAAGATTACCTAGAAATAATTGCAAACAAAGTGATTAGTGAAGACATACATGAAATACTTATTTTATTTTTAATTTTTATGCACATTTTTTTTTATGAAAGAGAGCAGTCGAACTCACATAAAAAGTGTTACACTCGAGCGATAAGTGCTCAAGTCGTATAAAATTAACTCAACAATGGTCAAAATATGGAGTATATTGATCCACTAAATCAAGTGTCGTGCAAAATTACACAAGAATGATGATAATATAAAATTTTGATTAATAGTCAATTCGGATTCGGAAAGTATCGTCCTTTCTGTAAATGATGTGATGAGTGCTATCGACAAGGTATCTCAAATCGATTCCATATTTTTAAATTTCCGGAAGGTTTTTGATACTGTGCCCGACAAGCGACTTGTAATCAAACTACGTGCCTATGGAATATCGCCACAGTTGTGCAGTTAGATTCGTGATTTCCTGTCGGAAACGACAGAATACGTTTTAATTGATGGAAAGTCATCGAGTAAAACATAGGTGACATCTGGCATATCCCAAAGAAGTATTATCCGGCCGCTAGTGTTCATTATAAACGATTTATGGGACAATATGAGCAGATTAGGTTGGTCAGATGGCACTTCCGTTTTACTCGATGGCTTTCCACGAGTTACTGCGTAATAAGTGCTCTGACAGGAAATAACGAATCCAGTCACACAAATGTGGCAATTACGCGTAATCTCATATTTCACTTACCTCGGTGAAAGCCACCACCTACTCAATTTATAAACATTGCACTTGTTTAGTCGTGTTTGTGAAGAACTGATACTTTTTTTGACACCAATTTATTAAGACGATACGCCGATAGTTTAAAAATATGCATTTTTATGACGTTACGGAATTTTCCACATTGGGTGAATTTGTTCTTATTGGTGTTCGGGAAAAATCATTGAAACAATGAAATCTTAAAAATTGATCAAATTGTCATCAAATCCAAACCGGAACTCTGAGAGAGCTATCTAACATTTAATTTCAATTAAATATGACCCAATCCGGCCCGTTCGCCTACTTATTATTAGGTAGAGATTATTACTGAGTAACACTCATATTTGAAGAGGTTGGTACCGAATTCTTAACTAATTACAGTTATCATTTACACGATACCATGTAATTTCTGAGCCTACATTTATATAGCATGTAATGTAGAATTATATAGTTTTTTGTCGTATAAAGAAAAGGCATTATAAATGCGTCTATACTGAGTCATTAGTGGAGAATATTTTTATCAACACCTATATTTATACTACGTTGTTGTTGTTGTGGTCGTCAGTCCAGAGACTGGTTTGATGCAGTTCTCCACCCTACTCTGTCCTGAGCAAGCCTCTTTAGCTTCTCATAAGAACAGCACCCTACATCCATTTGAATCTGCTTCCTGTATTCATCTCTTGGTCTCCCTCAGCGATTTTTTACCCCACGCACTTCCCGCCAATGCTACATTCACGGTCCCTTGATGTCTAAGCATGTGTCCTACCAATCCATCCCTTCTTTTAGTCAAGGTATGCCAGAAATTCCTTTTCTCCGAATTCTGCTCAGTACTTCCACAGTAGTTACGCGATCCAGCCACCCAATCTTCAGCAGTCTTCTGTAACACCACATATCAAAAGCCTCTATCCTTTTCCTGTGCGCACCGTTTATCGTCCATGTTTCACTCCCATACAAGGCAACACTCGATGCAAATGCCTTCAGAAAGGAGTTCGCCGTGGCGGAGTAGCAGAGCGCATTGAGGCGCTATGCTGCGATGCTGCGATGCGCGAGGCCGTTCTCTGTCGGTGGTTCGAATCCCCCCTCGGGTATAGATATTTGTGCTGTCTTTAGTATAAGTTAATTCATAAGTAGTTTGTAAGTTTAGGGACTGATGACCTCCAGTGAAGTCCCATAAGCTTAATAAACATTTGAAAGGACTTCCTTACGCTTAAATAAGATTCGATGTTAAATTTCTCTTTTTCAAATACGATTTTCTTCCCATTTCCATTCTGCATTTTATATCCTCCGTACTGCGAACACTATTACTATCAAAGTATCAGAACTCGTCTACCATCTATATTGTTTCGTTACGTAATCTAATTCCTTCAGCATCGCCTGATTCTTTTAGATATGTTAATTTTTTATTTTATTTTATCAAAACATGGCGTTATTCACACAGTATTACACTGTTAATGTGATACTCTTTTGTTAAGTGAGTAACTGAGCAAAAGTCAATTGAGTAGCTTGTGAAAAAACACATTCTCTGTATCTATCATTTTCTTGTATTCTCGCATAATCCTGCTCTGAGTAACTATTTCTTTATGTTAGTGTTAGGAGATGAACTGAAGAAAATTAGTACATGAAAGTGAAGTTGTAGCTCTAAAATACATTTCACTGCAAAAAAAACAAAATACATTCGTGACAGATTGCGGTATATCAAGTAATAATTCGGCATATATAATTGGAAAAATCTGTACTTATTTAAATACCCTGCGGATAATCAAGCTTTTAGTAATAAACGTATGGCAGAATACTGTCGTCTTTGCTTGTCAACATTTCTCAAACTGTCGTTTTGATATCTATAACCGTTAATGAGTTACATTTCATTTTTGATTTATCGCTGGTACACTCACTCGAAAATGAAATTAGTACATTACATAAACTTACGGGAGATAGCTGATAGAGCTTTCCTCTCAAGTGTAAAATAAACTTATAATAAAATGTCGTCCTCAGCAGGATATGAAACAATATGCAACGAATGCAATATCACAGCAACCCTCAATTTACACTGCAAACTTTTCTAAATTTGGTGCATTCTCTTTTTTCAGTGCAAATATCATAATAAATCCATTAACAAATTGGACACTTCAATATCAAGTTGACATAACAAGCTATAAGTAACGTAAAGAAATGTTTGTTCTCTAGAATAGTTTGTGTGAAATTGTTTGTGAAAGACTGCATGGTGTACACGTGGATGCTGTTAGAACAACGCGATGTCATCCACTGTTGTTCTTGTTGCTGCTGCTGTTGTTGTCGTGGTCTTCAGTCTGGAGATGCAGCTTTGGAATTTCTGTACAACTACTGCAAATACACATCTGGGACATGTTTTATTATATTCACCAGATCAATGTTTCCCATCCTTTTGGAATACGTGACTCCCCTTTCAAGCAAAAGTATTTTCGCGAATCCCACCCTCTGTGCGAACCATAAAACACAACTTTCTGTGTAATTTCAAAGACAACGAATTAAATTTTCTTTTGTGGATACAACTTACTTGTAAAAAAAATTAATTAAATAAATAAAAAAATGCAGTATTGTACAATACAGGATACATTTTAGATCATTTTTCTGAATGGAACACATCTTATTAGTACATGAATTGCGGCAGAAAAATATATGTTGCATAATGTGATTTCGCATTGCAGATCAACCACAGAAGTGAATTACGCTCCTTCAGCAAGGTTCCTCTGTATAGTCAATTTGTAAACAATCGAATTTTACAAAATTACGTATTGTATCTTGTAAATTTAGCCATCGGCTGGTGCCTGAAAGCAGTTTCAGGCCTTCCGCTTATTCCTTGTTAACACAGTGTATTTATTTTCAAACTATCCACGTTGGATACGAAATTCAGCTGTAGCATAAATTGGCAGTTATTGTCGTTAAAATAAATGCAACCATCTGCTTTTATGGATTTTTTAAAATTATTATTCCACAACTACTTTCCAAGCCACTGCAGGCACATCTTCAGTGGATACGTTATAGGAACATTTATTATCTTCCACCAAGTGTACGTTTACGCTGACATTGTGGTTCTGGTAACATAACTGAACTTTAGTAATCGAGAACAGAATAAAATTGAATTAAACGTTAGATTGTTATATTTTATCATGTTGTGCATTACGCACTGACGTTTTTCACTCATGGGCACCTTTTTGCTACACATTCAGAAAATATAAACATTGGATGCGGTTCGAAGCGGATGGCTATGTTAGATGCTGCACTTAACTAATTAATCTTTATTGGTCTGAGACATTGCGTATACATATAAAAGTGTTGTGCTGTGGTGCGCGCGGATGTTCGCAGTCGGGGGTTCGAGCCCTTACTCGGGCATGTGTCTTAGTTTAACTTAGTTTAAGTAATTTGTGAGCTATGGACTAATAACCAAGCATAGATTTACAAACATTTGAATATTCTTACATAAAAAGTATGTAAGGGACTACATTCTATTTTACACATCGTATTGAATTTAGCTAGTATATAATTGCATTAGTAATGAAACAAGTGAGATACATTAACAAATATACAAAACAAAAGATGAAAGGAATATATAACGAAAATAAATCGTCAACGGCGTATTTATCATAACAGATTCTTCGCGCTATTCAAATGAGAATTGTTGGTCAAGAAGAAATCGCATAATTTTAATATAAAGATACATTTTAACTTTTCTTAGTCATTTTGCATTTCGGAACACCTAGTATTCAAGCATGCTCCTGACTGTGTTTTTTTTTTTTTTTTTTCTTTTTTCTTTTTTTTTTCTTCAATGGTGCAAGTACTTCTTCCTGCGACGGCGACCCCCATAACCAGAATTTGCGACTACCATAGGGATCGTGACCCACAGTTTGAAAAACAACGCACCAGATCAGTAACAACAAAATGAATGGAAATTGTACAACTTCTTACAGTTTTGTGATGGATTAATATTAGCAAGGTTGCTAAATTTCTGGCAAAATATGTTATTATCCATAACTTCATGACTAAACAGTTGTGAAACTATGTTTATATTAACATTTGAAGGTGTCGGAGAGATATAGTCATAAGCCACATCAAACTAGTTTTAAGATACAGGAAGTTTAAAATTCCATGGATATCTGAAAATGTTTAACACTAATTAGAAACCTTCTTTCTACTGCAAACACTTGATTAGTACTTGCTAAGCATGTTGTGAACTTGTCAACTCTCTTTAGGCTACATAATAATAATTAATTATAATTAAGATGTAGTAACAGTGGCTTATGACTGTCTCCAAGAAAATAATTTAAACCATAAAATATGGATTTGGAGGATTATTTATAAATACTTTTACACAACGAGTAGTATTCATAATTCTTATACATTATTACATACATTTCAGATAACTAAGACACATAATTTACTTTTCATTAATACAGTTACATCAAAGAACTTCCTCTACCTCAACATTGTTCCCGTACACTTTGTTGGGGATCTGTTGCCTACTGTAATGACTGTTATATTCTGGTATGACACTGAGAAAGTCTCTAAAGCCTTGTACAGCATCTTCTTTAAATTTATGTGGGTAGTTTCCATGCTTTCCCGAAATAAATAAAAGATTTCGGTTTATATCATCTTTTTAATATAAATGTTTCTGTTATACTATGTCTGAGTAAATGACTAACTTATAGTAGGCTACTGAGTAAGATACAAACCTCTTCCATCGTCTTTCGGCACTACAAATCCCTGTTTCATTTGCTATTGTAAATTCCTCACTCTTCGCGCATGTCTCTGTAAGTATCCTTAAGAAGGCTTCCTTGCCACATACCTTCAAGTTATACGAAAAGGTAATAGCACTGGATGATGTTTTCTTGCAAGTCTGTTTCGGACAGCTTTAAAAGAAATTATGACAGTTATAACAAAATGATATTAATTTACAACATATTAGATCATACATATTTAAATACTGAACGAACCTCTGCTTTTTCAGTGCCATTTTTACGAAGCTCATCAGATAGGTATTCTGGGCATTAACGTTTCCTGTGTCCCAAAAGGAATGGAAAATGTTTTCTTCTTCTCCAAGTAATTTTGTGTAGCACTTATTTCAACATGTACACGGACTTCCTATAGTGACTGCCGGAACAGTCTTGTTAGTTTTTGAAGACTTATATTGCTGACCAGCATTGCGTCGACGTTTTGCCTTAACTTTTTTCCACTGATCAATATTTCGCTTTCTTTTCCGTGAAGGCTTTGGTTTTTCATGTGATTCTTCATTTACTCTACTTATTTCAAGCAGTAATACGAAGAGCAAAACAACCTAAAAATTTGCGAGAGATATATTCATAAGCCACACACAACATAAAATATCGCTAAAATGACATTAATCAGAAAAATATTTTTAAACGCCTGTTGCCTTTACATTATTGCGGCTTCTAGCGGCCATAGAAAGGTGCCCAGAAAGTTTCATGGTTAACACACAGTGAAAGTTTCTCGCTTCTCCTTCTCTCTTACAAAATTTCCGTCAGCAGTGTGTTTGAACTTGTTCTAGCTGAATGCCTTTGTACAACGTTATGTTAATCTGACTGCGTATTTTTAACTGTATTCTATGTGAATGTAAAGTCATTGCAAAACCTATCTGACTGCGTAATGTTTATTATAATGAGATACAAACTGCTAATTGTTTCTGTATGAAAATGTCGTAACAAAGTTAACTGTCTGAAAATTATTGATAGTAAAAATCACTGTGTTAATAATTCTGGCCCTACAAACTTGTTTCTGACTGACCTAACAATCTTTAACGGAATGTAAAGAACATAATATTTATCAATGCAATCTGACTCAGTGCAAACACTTGTTAACCTGAACACTGTATGAATTGTCCTACCCTTAAATCTGTAAATCATACTGAACTGTAAGCTTGACAAAAACTGATTCTTTCTCACCTTCACTTACTGCATAAATCTGCGCAACCCCAAACTGCTTCCTGCTGTACTGACTACTGGAAAACTAACTACAGAAAACATCTATGGCACTTTGCCGGCCGCGGTGGCCGAGGGGACTGAGGCGCTCCAGTCACGGTCTGCACGGCCACTACGGTCGGAGGTTCGAATCCCCCCTCGGGCATAGATATTTGTGCCGTCCTTAGTCTTAGCTAGTTCATAAGTAGTTTGTAAGTTTAGGGACTGATGACCCCGAAGCTAAGCCCCATAAGCTATACAAACATTTGAACATTTTTTATGGCACTTTTAATAAAAATGTGAGGAGGGATAAACTGGTAATCTGTTCAAGAAACTTGGACTAATTATTAAAAATGAAATATCTGATTTATTTTCTAACTGATGTAACTCCATGAAAATTACTAACAATGTCATGTTTATGATTTTAAAATCTTTCAGAGAAAAATATTACTCAGATATTTAATATGCTTACAAAATTATTTTTAAACAAAGATAAATATTTCTTTACTGTTAATAAATTCAACTCGATTTACACAAACAATGTTACAACAATACCATATTTCAAGAACACTATTTAATAAAAAAAATGCAATTTCAAAACTAAACTATTACAATAAATACTTTTCCTAACACAGAAAGGGGTCCCTAGCATGAATCGTGAGACGACAAGCTAACAGCAAGGTCTTTCCCGACTGTTACTGTTACCATCAATTCAGCATAATAATGCGAAGTTGTGCCATAGAAACATGCCAAGTATTTCATGAAACCTTTACCTTATAAAAACTTCAAAATATAGTTTCTCCAACGTCATCTATACCTTTCGTCTCCATATCTTAAACAAACAGCTTGGCTCAGCATTCAAGTCTGAAAATGTCATCTCCTCGGCTATCCCGCCGGAACGACAACTGCACACAATCACGGTCCCCACGCTTCTGCAATCTCATCCGCGCGCCTAGCAAAGTCTACAATCTCAATAATCACAACTTTACTTCCCGGCAACAATACTATCACCAATATCGATAATACTGCCATCGAAAAATAAGCCTGTAACCAAAGATAAATGACCCACGCCTGACTACCTTGACACTGGTCTCAAATTCGCGGTACATTTGAATATGAAATGTATACCTTCCCATAGCAGGTATCTTACAACAGGATGGCTATCAGATGTATTGGCAAGGTTGAGAGAACATAGTCACTAGCCACAGGACACTAATGAGCAGAAATGAACAGTTTCAGCCGGCCGCGGTGGCCGAGGGGACTGAGGCGCTCCAGTCCCGGTCTGCACGGCCACTACGGTCGGGGGTTCGAATCCCCCCTCGGGCATGTATATTTGTGCCGTCCTAGTTCGTAAGTAGTTCATAAGTAGTTTGTGAGTTTAGGGACTTATGACCCCGTAGTTAACATCATCTGAGCTGGAACTGCTGGTCAATGGATGCCAAGATTGATCGTTGTCCATATCCGAAGGATAAAGCTCTTCAGTTCCACTACTGTCTGTCACAAATACTCGTTGAAAATCAGAAGTCGCTTCAGACGTCCATGAACCATCTGCAAATTTTTTATTTATTTATTTATTGATTTATTTTTATTTATTTATTTATTTATTTATTTATTTTTGGCTTCTGACTATCTTCTGAAACTACCATCAGATGGTACAGCATAGAACGGCACTCCGTCATAGCCTGCCACCTGTTGCAGTAAGAGTGATCCTTTTCAACAGAATATGAAGAATGTATTGTTAAGAATGCCGTATCCAGAAAAACTCAATTTCGGGAACGTTGTGGCTTATGACTATATCTCTCCGAGGCCTTCATTTTTCTTTAGTTTTACTTTTAGAAAACATATTAAAATATTTGCGTATCTTCGTGAATGACCCTGTATATTGGCATCCTTGCACACGACACTCACCTCCATATTCCCCAAAGCATTCAGAAATGAAGGGCAAATGTTTTTTTCATTATAGCAAGTTTTGCGGTTCTTTCTCGTTTCCTATTTGAAGCGCATGCAGAGTGACGATCTAAATGTCTCCGCGTGCGTTGCCCGCCCGTTCAAGCGCCTGCAGTGGCAGTGTTGCAGCTTTTCCTGGACATGACGCCACAGTGAGTCGTCAAAAGTGTGACGTGCGTCACGCAACTCACAAAAAAGTACTCGGTTTGACAGCACTCGTACAAAGTGACTTCTTGTATCTTCTTGCGACGACGTGACATCGTTGCTCAGAATACTGTCATATTGCTTTTGTACCGGATTCGCCGATTCTAACTTTATGCGTTTCCCGGGATGCAACACAGGATTACACCATTTGTGTAGAGTCGCTACTGGTGGCTGACTTTCAAGGCTCTTTTCGGGGTCTGCCATCACAGTTACCAGTTTTTCATTCTAGATGGACATTCAACTAAAATCTCCTGGATGGTTAAATCAGTGCGATCTCAGCTACTGAACAACATATGCACCTAAAAGAAATAAGATATAAATCAGTTTTTTGCAACTGTGGAGAGTTTTCTTCACGACATCCTTTCGCCTTGACATGCTCCCCAAGGCATTCACGTGGCACCATAACAAAATTCAACTAAGTGCAGAGCCTCTTCATACTGAGGGAATTCAGGAACGCTCAGGACGCTGGTGTTCAACGGAAGATGTACAGAGTGAGCTGTATCAGATACAATGAGATGACAAAAATCATGTTATAGCAATATCAACACAAGTGGCGGTGGTATCGGATACAGAAGATGTGAAAGGACGGCGCCTTGCCAGAGCTGCCATATTTACTCAAGTGGCTCACGCGTGTGTGGAGGAGAATGCTAACACAAAGACCGTATCATCTAAATCTATTCAGACAGCTAGGCAGCCCTGAGATCACTGGCAGCTCCTGCAACAAGATCTAAAATTGTTGCAGAATGTCATAGAGTTCTGGTGGAGCTAGGGGAAAGCAATAGGGTAAACCTATTGTGGGTCCCTGGCCACGTGGGGATCAGTGACAACGAACATGCCGACAGATTAGCCAGGATGGGGGCAGAGACTCCATTTATTGGACCGGAACCTGTCCTGACAATCACCAAGGCAATGATCAAATTGCAGCTACGTATCTGGCTCAGAGGACAGCACATAGAATATTGGACCAAAGTCTATCAACAAAAACATGGCAAGGTAATGATGCCAAAGCCATGTATTAAAAGACGCTCTGCAATCCTGGGCCTGAACAGGAGAGAGATTAGAGTCATGGTTGGATTGCTGACAGGCCATGGGAATTTCATAAAACACCTACATACAATGGGAGTAACAGAAGAGGACGCTAAATGTAGGATCTGTGATGACGGTGCTGAAACTGCATCACATCTAATCTTCGAATGCATTGCACTGGAGAGTAAAAGGCACAGAACATTTGGGACAACCAGACCCGAAGAAATTGTGTCTAATAAAGAACTGGTAAAGGGACTCCTTGCACTGTTCAACGGCATTGGTTGGCTTTACTAGATACAGAGATCGATAGCGCACAATAAACTTAGTTTCGGTTCGGGCTGTGGCGGGTTGCACCAAGACTGTTTTGGTTTCCCTGAGAAAATCAATCAATCAATTAATGCGAATAGATGATTCAATTCTAAGAAATTGTGCGTCCTGAATAGGACTTCTTGATTTTTTGCTCTGCATTAATTGACCGGGAGGCCTTTTCGGGCAGTTCGGTCTCATCTTGTTGCTGTTAATCATTTAGCACCACCCAGGGGGCACGTGTGACTTAAGGAATGTCACGGACGCGAGTAATCTTGCCCCCCGCGAACACTGCTGTTGCCATAGTAAAAGACGACCGACAACTTACCCTATGATCATTTTCTGAAATACTGTACATATCATTTCCACCCACGCGTGGGCTGTGTTTGTGCGCCATGTGTTCCAAGATTGTTGATTCGCGAGCATCTTTTATCACAGCACTTGTAATGGCCTAAGGCCGAAACCAGGTAGTGAAAATAAAAAAATACTTTCAGTCAAATGGCGGTCAGCTCTTTTAAAACAATTAAAAAAAAACACTTTCGAGTGCAGGTTTTGATTCTGTTAAAGTTGATGTTAGAAGAGTATCCGGAGTTTATCTGAAATGTAATCACTGTTGATGAAACTTGGCTACATGATTTTGATCCTGAGAACAAACAGCGAGGCTCAGTGTGGAAATCTCCTTTATCACCAACCCCCACAAAAGCAAAAGTGTTATCTTCTATTGGGAAAGTTATGGTCATCTCATTCTTTGATATTCATAGTATGGTTTATTAGATGGCGTACCTGCCACACGCATAATTAACTGTAAAATACTATGGGAATATCCTAAAAACATTTCAACTCCATATCAGGCACAAACGACGACATTGGCTTGAACAAGCTGGATGTTGCACCACGATAAAGCGCGGCCGCATATTGCCAATGTAGTTGCTGAATATCTTGCAGAAATCAACGTGAAGTGCATCCCTCACTCTACGTTTAGTCCGGAATTAGCCCAATGTGACTTTTTTCTATTACCTAATTTGAAGAAACGGCTCCGTGGGAGGCATTATACATCATCAGAAGCAGTGGCGATGGCTGAGGGAAGCGATTTTCAAGGTGTAAAGTCCCACCTGAACTGTTAAAATAACATCTACTACTGACGCCACTACAGTTATGTGTAAACGAAAGTTTACACGTTGCCACTAAGTTGTTTCACGGAATGTCAAATCACATAATTATTCTTTTACCATAGTGCTTATTAGTTATGCATGATGGACATACAGCAGCATAGATTGTAATTCACACGTAACTTTTGATTTAGCCCCTTTTTATTAATTCGTCGAACTGTTAACACGTAATATATGTGGAACAGATATAAAAGTTTCTTATTCAGCAGCCATTAAGTTCAGGTCTGTAACGAAGATTGATTTTGTTTTATTATTTGAAAATACAGTGACATAAAAATATTAAGTGTTTAATTCAAGTATTTAGAATTAATCCCAGATTTTGAGCATATTCAGTATATTTGGTGCCGCTGTTTAAAATCCATTGTTGGCAGGAGGCTGCCGTCATTATCATTCGAACCAACGGCGGACAAAACTATACTGTTCTGACTATAATTACACTAAAGAGGAGAAATGTGAAACAAAAACTAATATGAAAATTATTTTTATAGCAATTTCAAATTATTAATGCATTGATCAGTTGCGTAAGTATTGGTGTGTTGATAAGATCTCCAGTGAGTAGTGAAATTGTCTATATGACAGAAAGTATAAAAATTTCAAAATAAATCGATTCTCACATTTATGACAGACCTATTCTTGAAACTTTCTGTGGTGTTCGAACTAGTTTAGTGTAGGTCGAAGACTGTACAAATACTAAATAGTCTCAGAGCCCAGATTATATTATTTCAGAGCTAACCATTTTATTAGTCAGGAAATATGTCCACTGACAATGAAAACCATTTATGTAAACCCGTTGCATTGTTCATCTTTCTCTCCACAGCGAAGCAACGACTTTCTACAATGCAGCTTTCATATAAGCTTACTGCTTGTATTCAAGTAGCTCATGGCTCTTTCTACGTTGAAAGGATATATGACTGAAAATAGGCTTGGAATTTATGCTACATGTTACAGAATTTGTTTTTCATGAATTAGATGAAAGTGAGTATATACAACTTTCCATTTTATATTTCCAGTCTTATACTTCCTCCTACAAATATCTCGTTCCAAACTCATTTTTGTCCATTCCGGCACCCCTTTCGCTATGTCCAATCCCTGTGCACTTCTTTTCATCTCATTTTCCCACTTTCTCCTCCTCCATCTTCTCCACCCCCCACCCCCCACTCTATGCTCAGCTATGCAATTCTGGCATATTGCTCACTGATGTATGCATTCTCTCTTTCCCATCTCTCCATCCATCCTTAATTCATCTATGACCATCATCATCACTCTCGTGTCCATGTTACCCGACACTCTTCCCCCACTCCCTCCTCTGCCTCTTCTCTCTGCCAGTGTTGCCTCAAGCGAACACCCCTTTCCCTCTCTGGCCATGTCTTCCTCACTTGTACATTCCTATTCACTCAGCCCATCTCTTCCTCCTCCCTATCTCTCAGTCCCATCTCAGCCCTCATTTATATCTACCAGTTCCTTTCATCTCGTCCATCCCCTTCTCTCGATTGCCATCTCCTACACCCAAATATTGGTCTATGCAACATCTCAATATACTCATCTCTTGCTACTCTTCCTCTATCTCCTCCTTTCGTTTCTCCATCTCCTCGTCACTCTCTCTCTCTCTCTCTCTCTCTCTCTCTCTCTCCATCCATTCTTCGCCATATCTTTCCCGCCGCCCCTCATAACCATCCTCTCCAACCTCCCAGAGCAGTTACCCTCGGCCCTTCTTCTGTATATCACCTCGCTCGCCTGTCTCTGGCCGTTTCTTCAAGCCCCCTCCCCAATGTCTTTCACTTTGTTTATCTCCTGTTACCCCCACTCTGTCTATCCAATTCCTCCCGTCCTCCTCATTCTCTCTGTCCATCTCGTCCTCCTCTCACTGTTTCTTGCCCCATGACATGTAGAATGCACTGGACAGCAGATCGATAAGGCAGGCTGATTCCATTCCCACACAACACACCAGTTGTTCAGGGCATCCTACATTGCAGCGCCTAAAAAATGTTTTTGTGTTTATAAATAAAACAATCGCAAAAAATACGATTTATACAAATGATAACCGGTTTCGGCCTGTTTACACGGCCATCTTCAGGCTTGACGTCCACGGAGCAGGCGCTTGTCACTTACGGTAAATGGGTCGAAACCGGCTATCATTTGTATAAATAATATTTTTTTGCAGTTAGTGAGTGTTTTTATTTATAAATACTTTCCAATACCTCGCTGTTTCCCAAAAAAAGTAGGTTTTCAAAACCGTTTTTGTGTGTATGACTGTTCTTTACGAGAAACTAAACTTTTTAAACTGAACAACATGCCACACTGGCCCCGAAAGGCCCACCGGGTACTGACCGGCCGCTGTGTCGTCCTTTGCCCTAAGGCGTCATCAGACGACGTGGCCAGCGGCCCGCACTCACGGTCGTGTCAGCTTTCGCCACTGGGGCCGCTATTTCTTAATCTAGAACCTCCTCACTTGACCTCGCAAAGGCTGAGTACCACCCGCTTGCGAATAGCGCTCGGCAGACCCGGCCGATTCCCCATCCAAGTTCTAGCCAAGATCGACAGTGCTTAACTTCAGTGATCTAAGGGGAACCGCTGTATCTACTTCTGTACAAACGTTGTTGGTCTTTTGAGGATATGAGGTTATAAATCCCACGGTGCTGAATATCGTGTCACAAGCAATATATGGACCAAGTAGTTTTGAAGGCGATGGAACATACAAATATACAGTCTTACAGTCATCTATATACATGGTGTTTAACTAAGTGTGTTGGCCTCTGTAACTTAAAAAATAATAGGTGACGCGAAATTTTAATGAGGTAGGTCAACGCAAGAAATGTTACACTTTCTGCGGAGCTATGAACATAGTTTATTGTATCATTTTCCACAGAGTTACAGCAAAAAGATATAATTTCTTAAATGGAACAATAGCTTTTTCTATCGTGCATTGGAATCGTTGAAACCAGCTGCGTCCAAATCAATTTAAACTACATTCCTATCACAGTTTGGGAGCTACAACCCTTCAAAGTTTCATGGGCAGATACACACGCTGTACATAATACATGGCTGTGTGGTGAGTGATAGACGTTATGGCGGTCGGAAGTTGATTTACATGAGGTGTTCAAATGTGTGTTCATGTTCCTCAATGCATAATGCAATGCGCCGTAGAAAGGATCCGAGGACGAGATGTAACATCGCCGGTGTGACGGGCGACATGCGTACTCGATGCGCCGTTTTAGATCATCTGGGGATTTGGGCTCAGTGACATAAATATCCCCACAAAAATAAATCTAGTGGTGTTAAATCGGGCGACCTTGCGGGCCATGAATGAGAACCATGGTGCCCCAACCATCTTCCTGCAAACCTGTTGTTTAGTTCTTCCACAACAGCACGCGCAGAATGGGCTGGTTGACCATTGTGTTGCATCCACATATGGACTCTCGTATGTAGACACACTTGTTCAAGGAGACCACCCAAACTGTCGGCTATAAAAGAGCTATATAACTCTCCTGCCAGTGTACCTGGGAAGTAGTGTGGACCGATGATTTCATACCTAAGGATTCCACACCACACGTTAATAGACCACCTACGTTGACGGTCGACAGGTCGTACCCACCGAGGATTGCCTGCGGCCCAGTAGTGCCTGTTATGGCGATTCTCTGCACCATAATTTGTGATCGTGGACTCATCAGAGAACATAACACTTTGTAAAGACTCCAGCGTGAAATTACGCATGGCCCACTCACAGAGTGTCATTCTTGCACGGAAATCGTTCCCATGCAGCTTCTGGATCAGTGACAGGCGGTACGGGTGAAACCTGTGGCCGTGTACTATACGCCACACAGATGTGAGACTGACACCAGCGACTGCAGCAACGGCTCGTAAGCTGACATGAGGATCGTGGTGTAGTGCAGCTAAAACAAACACCTGCATCTCCTCACTTCTTGCTGGTCTTCTTGCATTACCAAGCTGCCTGTTTCCCGAAGTCGTTGTTCAGCACGTAAGAACGTAATGGCTGCCGGGGCTCTTCGCCTAGTATATATCTCGGCATACGCCATGGCTGCTTCAGTGGCATCGTGTTGGCCGAGCATCAGCAACATGTCAACGTACTCGTTGTTCGTGTATGTCATCGTCATCCGATGTTAGTAACTGTGGTATATTGAGCCCCGGTTGTTTGTGTGGCTCCAACTGTCGGGTATACGGCCGTGTGCAGCGACAGTCAGCAGTCTAACAGCGCATCGAGGAAGCTTCTCGCTCCGTGACACCAGCGACGTTACAACTCGGCCGCGCTACATTTATAAGGGGCATTGCATTATGCGCAGCGTTTGTGGTATCTGCCCCTGAAACTTTGAAGGGTTGTAGCTCCCAAACTAACAGTGATAGGAATGTAGCTTAAATTGATTTGGACGCAGCTGGTTTCAACGACTCTAATGCACGATAGATAAAAAACTATTGTTTCATTTAAAAAATTATATCTTTGTGCTGTAACTCTTTGGAAAATGGTACAATAAACTATCTTCATAGCTCCGCAGAAAGTGCAACATTTCTTGTGTTGACCTACCGCATTAAAATTTCCCGTCACCTATTATTTTATAAGTTACAGAGGCAAACACACTTAGTGAAGCCGCGGTGGAGTAGCCGAGCGGTCTAAAGCACCTCGCTGCGGAGCGCGCGGTTGCTCGCCGTGGAGGTTCGAGTCCTCTCGGGGACATGGGTGTGTTTGTTCGTAGGTTAGTTTACCTAGGTTTAAGTAGTTTGTAAGCTACGGACTGATGACCACGCAGTTTGGTCCGATAGATTTACAAATATTTGAACATTTGAACACTTAGTGAAACACCCTGTATATATAAAAGAAACTAGTTTTAACTAGTGTAACTAACACTAAAGAACGTCTGAACCGATTTGGCTCAAAATTGGTGGGGAGATAGCTTAGAAGCAGGAAACGGACATAGGATACTTTTTGTCAGAATTTGAGAAAAACTCGAAGTACGCTCGCCGCTGGGTTCGTTTTCTCGATTCTCCAAGAATCAGATTATTCATTCGCTACTCGCCTAGCGACCAAATACGCTGTAACAGAAGGAGGTTAGAATAAAGGGAGATGGCGTTATGCACACAAGGCTAAAACTGTCAGACAGATTTAACATGAAACGTTTCTTTACAAGTCCTCCGTATTATTCTTATTTCCATGATGTTATCGGTGGTGATCATATCTTTGGAACATTGCAAAGATAGAATTGAAGTTATTTCGTGGTATTTTTTAGTGTTACAAACAAATTAAGTACAGATCGTGGTTTATTTTTTAGAACAATGCCTCCATTACGTCGGCGTAATATCGGTCGGCGTACGTGCAACGCAATCTTCGTGATCGTAGTCAATGAGACCGACGAAGATCGTACACAGCGCTTGGAGGTAAATCGAAAAGAAATTCTAAAGCGCGATCCGTTATGACTCTGAAACAAAGAGTACAGTCGGGTTCGACTCCCTCAGTTGCAGTTTACGCACGAAATAATTTGGCTCGTCCACAAAACAGACGGCCACGCGTGGCAATTATAATTGAACGTTTGGGGTACAGATAGAATCCAGCAGTCGATTACGCAGCGGATGCATCAGTTGGCTTCGGAACAAATTGTCGCCATCTAAAATTTCATTAGCTATTTCAAGTTTTGCCACGACTGGTCGGCTTCATTCCCACGATCCAACAGCTGTTGCCAAAATAGTTATAACACGCATGTGTCGCGAATTGTACGATTTTACCGGTATGTAGCAATAATGTTAATCGTGTTTCAATTATTTGTTTTGCTTCATATGGAATTTCTATCATTAAAGTATTATTAAACTACCTATCATTAATGTATGATGTAACTACTTTGTATGTTAATCAGAAACTCTTAAGACGATATACATGTGTTATAAGAGACATTTCTATACTGCTCACTGCGAGAAAAATATGCTAAGCTGTGCTGTAAACATGTCGGTTTTGTTTTTTTCTTCTTCAGTCATTTTTAAAATAAAACAGGAAAGTAGTTTTAATGCCTACACTTATCATACCTGTTCGTACAATGCAACCATTAAACGTGAAGCCTTTTAAACTACTAACCTCACAGATACAGCAGCTCGAAACGTCTCTCTAATAACCCATTTCCAATTGATTTACCTGTACATTTTGACTTCTATTCCCAATCAAGTTTCCGATTGCAATAACAATAAATAATATCAAAGAGCTGGGAAGGAGGAGACAGAGTATGGGGGAATGAAATGGATTTAAAAAGTGGAGATGATATAGACGCAGAGAGGAAGGGGAGGAGATGGATATTGTGTGGGGTAAGAGGGAGTGGTGTGAAGGTAGGGGGAGGAGGAGGTGGACAAAGAAAGGGTAAGGAAGGGATATACATAGGGAGAAGCTACTGCGAAGCGTTGCCGGGTATGCTAGTCTATATACATAAAAATGAATTTCTGTTCGTTAGTCTCGCTAAAACTCGAGAACGGCTGAAACGATTTGGCTAATTTGTCTTGAAATATTTTGGTAAGTTCAGGGAAGGTTTAAACGGTGAATAAATATAGAAAAGTTGCCCGGACAAGAGGAAAGTCGGGAAAAACTGAAACAGTTTTTTCCAGAAAGCTGTTAATACCGTTCGTCCATTGCGATAAAATTTTCTACATTTCATGTTGAAAGCAAGAGGAACGTTCGAATCAAATAAAAATTTGGAAAAGTCGACCGTAAAGTAGGAAAATTTAGGAAAAACTGAAAGCTATTTTTTTTTCTGTGAATAAAAATCAATTGCCACGGGTTGTAAGAGCATCACTTGAGTATAGTTTGACATGACCAGGTTTGTATGAAATACATTTTTTGGAAAATCTGCCGGAAAATTCGAAAATTTGAGAAAAACTTAAAGTTAGTTTTTCAATGTGTTTTTGATTGAATTCAGCACTATAACGGACTATTCGCACGACGAAGAGGCGCAATACTTTTGTTTTGTTTTGTTAATTATGGTCATGGAAAAGTTTAAAAAAAGTAGGGACAGTTAAAAAGGAAAGTCGCAAAATTCGAACTAAGTTCATTTTTGAATGTGTTTCTAAATGTACTCAACACTATAAGTCGAGAACCGTTCATCCGATTGCGATAAAATTATGATCATTTGTCGTTCAGCGAAAGATGAACGTTCTTATGAACTAAAAATCTGGAAACGTTACCCGGAAAATTTTAAAATTCGCGAGAAACTGAATGAGCTTTTTTTAATTGGGATATCAATATCATTCGTCTGATTGCGATGAAAATTTTGCATATTTGACGTTCAAAGCGAGAGGGACGATTGAGTGAAGTAAAAGTCTGGAATAGTTGGCCAGAAAAAAAGGAAAATTTGTGGAAAACTGAAAGAGCTCTTTACTTTGGGATATCAGTATCATACGTACGATTGCGATAAAATTTTGCACATTTGACGTTGAAAGAAAGAAAGGGTACATACATATTAGCAATTGCGAAGCATTGCCGGGTCGACTAGATGACACTGTGAACTTCGTATCACTTACCTCTTAATATAAACCACATTAATTTAAATAATATATGTTTTAGATCCAGAAGCTTTATAAAAGCATCATCAGATAGTCTAAGCATCGGCTCGATAGTGGGCGGAAAGAGTGGGCAAATCACGCACACATGTCCAGGATAATCTTCATTTCACATTCGTGGAAGTACGGAAGAACGGTGATAAAATATGGAAAAATTTATGGTCATCCATATTTATGGTTTATATTGAGAAGTAAGTGATACGAAGTTTACCGGGTCATCTAGTTTTATAATAAACTAGCTGAAAACCCGGCGTTGCCCGGGCGTTTATTCATTTATTTGAGCCTCTCTCTCTAGCCATGTCCTTCTTTCTAAAAACATGTTACATTTATCAGAGAATATATAAGGAATCAGAAATCACATGTAAAAATGAACTCGTTTCAAGGAATCCAATCACGAAATTCACCAATAATGATGGTAATAATATCACAGATCGATCACTTGATATAATTCCCGAAACGTCAAATCGATTTTTTAAAGAGATGTATTAAAATAAATTTTTCTTTTACTGCTTTATTTATTTATTCTTATATTGCCTTATTCGTATGCTTATCTTTACAGAGAAAGATCTGAAGACGTCGTAGCACCCACAGATCAAAGATATGGTCTGTGGCATCACGTTTCGCTGTATGTAACCTCCTTGCTATAAAGCCAGAAACGTCATCGCTGGCCTTCAGTCCCAATTTTTTAATAATTTGACGACTTTCAACCACCATATCTTCCACCCCCTTGTAGCTATCGGCATGGAACTGCTATGATGTACAACGTGAGACTTCGAACAACAATTACACACAGACCATTCGATTGCGATCTGTAGTTTTCGCTGCAGAGCGAAATATTAACGCACACACACGTAGAATTTTATATACACCGATAACTTTCCATCCCAATATACTCCACCCTTTTATCATTATCAACCCTCAAGCAACAATGCAACCAATAAAACCATTTTCAAAGAGTAAATATAATTTTCAGAGAGTAATTATTGTTCCACATTTCGCGTTATTTTCAATTACTAAATATCTATCAGATCGCTATAGAACCGTGGCTATAACATTCGTCAGGTATGAATTAGTAACTGTACAAATATTTAAGTCTCTGCGTCTTGTCGTTCGGACGTGATAAGTGTAAACAGAACAGACATTCACATTAATATATATAGATAAATAGCTATCCTAGCGCCATAAAACCGTGCCTAAAGCATTCCCCGGATAGATATTAGTAACTGTATATATTTTTAGCTCTTTATGTCTTGTGGTTCAGACGTTATAAACGTACACCGAACAGACATTCACGTTTATATATATGGATATGGATTAAGGTTTTTTATAGATATAGATATGGATTAAGGTTTTAGATTTTCTAATTGCATTTCCTTAAAGGATCAAGGCAAGGCAAATTTATTTTAAAAAAGTCAATCCAAAAGTTTTCCGTTTTCAGCTTCATAAAACATGGTCAAATTATTGACATGGGCACGTGCCGTTGTCAGTGTAGCTTTAGCAGTCATCGCGTTGCCTTCGCTTCCTCCTCCTGCCACTGCCAGCACCCATCGACTGCTGTTCACTGGCTGACCCATTAAGGCCAATCTGCGCAAGACCTGCCTGCCGCTCGCACTGCATTTGTCGTGACGAACCGAAGGCGAACTCCCGCGACGTCCGGTCTCTAGGCAAGAGGAGTCGCTCCATCTCAGGGGACAGAGCTGGCAGTAGACGCACAGGTAGGACCGACCCTGCGCTGCAACGCTTACTAAACTAAGGACTTTTTGAAGCAAAGAACATAGTCTGACAAACTTGAAAGCGGCTGATGTCGCCAACAGTACGAAGCATCAACCTAATTATACACCCTATCAGTAGCAAACAATTTTTTTTTTTTATTTAGAAAAACTTAAAGCTATGCTGCCAGGCAAAGATGCCGTCTTTCCAAAATCAGTGTGGGTGCTCTATATCACGGTTCACAAATGTTCGAAAACAACCCTCCTGAAAATCATGTTCATTCATTCTTGAATGAGCAATCTATATCTATAAATGTGAATGTCTGTTCGGTGTACGTTTATCACGTCTGAACCCCAAAACATATAGAGCTAAAAATTTGTACAGTTACTAATGCCTACCCGGGGAAGGCCTTAGGCACGGTTTTATGGCGATAGGATAGCTATTTGGCTATATATGTTGATGTGAAAGTCAGTTCGCTGCACGCTTATCACGTCCAAACGACAAAACGCAGAGACTTAAATATTTGTACAGTTACTAATTTATACCTGAGGAAGGTCTTAGGCACGGTTTTATAGCGATCTGCGAGATATTTAGTAATTTGCAGAATATAACGCGAAATGCGGAACTATAATGATTCTCTGAAAACTATATTTACTCTTTGAAAATGGTTTTATTGGTTGCAATGTTGCTTGAGGGTTGATAATGATAAAAGGGTGGAGTATATTGGGATGGAAAGTTATCGGTGTATATAACATTCTACGTGTCTGCGTGTGTGTTAATATTTCGCTCTACAGCGAAAACTACAGAACGCAAACGAATGGTGTGTGTTTAATTGTTGTCCAATTGTACACCATAGCAGTTCCATGCCGACAGCTATAAGGGGGTGGAGGATACGGTGGTTGAAAGTCGTCAAATTATAAAAAAATTCGGACTGAAGGCCAGCGATGACGATGGCCACTCTATAACAAGGAGGTTACGTACAGCGAAACGTGATGCCACAGACCATATCTTTGGTCTATGCGTGCTACAATGTCTTCAGCTCTTTCTCTGTAAGGATAAGCATAGGAATAACGAAATATAAGAATGAATAAATAAAGCAATAAAAAAGAAACTTCTTTTAATAAATCTCTTTAAATAATCGATTTGACGTTTCGCGCATTACGTCAAGTGATCCATCTGTGATATTATTACAATCATTATTGTTGAATTTCGTGATTGGATTCTTCGAAACGAGTGCATTGTTACCTGTTATTTCTTATATATTCTCTGATAAATGTAACATGTTTTTAGAAAAATGGAGATGGACAGAGAGAGAGAGAGTAGATACGAAAAGTACTAACTCAAGGTTCGAATAAATAAATACCCGGGCAACGCCGGGTTTTCAGCTAGTACTTGATAAAAGTAAATAGGCAGTTGTCTGCCTTTTAAAGATAGAAGGAAGAAGGAGGAGGAAGAAAAGGAAAGCATGGCTGCATTAGGACACTAAAATGAAGCGATCTAATTGCCCGAAGTGGATATTTCGATATAGGTAACACCCAAAACTTCTACACGACCAATGAAATAATTTTTCACTGTACACAAATCTAACACTTTCTGTGCGAAGCTATTCTTTCTGACAGAAGCGTTTCGTAGAACACTGTCACTAAGGTTTAAAGAAATCATTGAAATATTTTGAGATTTTGAAGTCCGACATCAATTATTTTGGTCAGTTCCAAGCAAGAGCTGTATTTTTTAACGAAACTTTTAACAATTCTAGATAACTTCATGACATCTCTGATAGTATTAATATAGTCCAAGGTTTTTTAAGATTGAGAGAAAAGCATTACCATTTAAACTGAATCGTTTCTCATTTATCTTCGCCACTTCCATTGTTATTAAAAATAAACTTTAGCATCAGCATCGGCTAAATTTCTGAAAGAACACAATTGAATGTTCATAAATACGTACACCTGAAAGGTCAAAAGGACCGACGTGCTTCAGGATGAATAAAGCTAGCATAGTGGGTAAAACACGGACACTCATTACTACTCGCTTGGGGACCCGCGTACAAAACTGATCATTTCTTTCACGTATGAAATATCGTCTCTCGCTATGGTCACGTTTTGCATTGCCTCTTGAGTCATAATATAGATTTTGATATTTCCCGATTTTTAAAAAATTCTTGGGGGTGCACGAGCCCCGGAGCACCCACTGAGTCGGCACCCCTGCTGCCAGGCATCAAAATCGACGACGGCCGATATTTCGGCAGGAGACCACCCTGCCATTTTCAAGGCGAAACTGCAGTGAGGAAGTAATGCGCAACGATCTTTAAATCCTCGGTTTTCAATGAGTGTACAGGAAAGACAACACACACCGAGCATGGAAGCACACGGCGCCGAACACGACCAAAGATGAAAACTCGCAGGATATCGATAATAAATATCAGTTCCTCACTGCAGTTTCGCCTTGAAAATGGCTGGATGGTCTCCTGCCGAAATATCGGCCGTCGTCTATTTTGATACCCGGCAGCATACCCGTAAGACTAGGTCATTTTAAGAATTTTAACAATTAAATTTACTTAAAAGTTTTAATAATTTAATTTATATTATTGTGAGGAATACACCCATAGGGGCGTCAAAATCTTGATAAAAGCAATTAATTGAGGGTATACTTATTAATCTAAAGACCGAAACCGGTAATCTCATATATGATCATCTATATCTATATCAGCGATGAAGCATTTTTAATAAAATAAAATAAATTCATGAAGCAACGGTAATAATCGTCGGCTCGTACCCAGTTCTGCAGCTACGGAAGAAACAAAGAATTCATCGTGAAAACTGTTATTATCAGAAGGGACTCTAGCGCCTTGAACCATAACATTGTAATCGCTTTCGATTAGAGATACAGATATATAGTACATATACAAGCCTGTATACGTCAAAAAAGCTTTGTCATTTCACGAGGGGGAAAACACATAACTGTCTAATGTTCTCAAAATTAAATTCTTACAATTGAAATTTGTCGTGTACGAATACGTATGCTGCTGAAGAAATCTTCTAGGATGTCGATAGCGGTGACTGCGTTCATTTTCTGATAGAAGATGATGCTTTGTGCAGAATTAGACATTACATGCAATTATTATTTCCCGTAAATTCAAAAGGGCAAGTACCCTAAACTTTAGCTAATCTGGTAATTCCTGGCATATATGGATGCCGGACTAGCGGATACAAATAAGATTCCATGTACGTTATGTATTTGAAGGACCTTGCTCGCCTCCTAGCAGCACTAGTCCGTGGTAGACTAAAGTGTTTCTAATGATCAGGAAGAAACGTCATTTCCGTTTTCAAGGAGGACCATCAAATGTATCTCTGACGTCGGGGTCTGATCTACGCTATTATTTTGTTACTTTATGGCGGCCTTGGGGATTTCTGTTGACCGCCTGCCTGTACGATGTAGAAGACAGCAATCACCTACGCGACCCTGTTATTCACTAATTTCTAAGTCTCGTTTACGAAGAGAGACAGCTGCATCTGACACGATCATTTTCTCCAAAAAAGCTGAGCATTATGATACAGAACTGCAAATAATGCCAGAATTACAAATACGGTTCCTACAGATTTGTTTAATATAGGTTAATTAATAACAATGTTGCGCACTATAATTAATTGCTGTGCGCGTCATATCGGATGTGCGCCGGACTACTGACAAGCCAGACTGGCGAGGACAGAATTGGCGCGAGGTAAGTTGCACGTAAGTAGTTTTCGATTTTATTTTAGCTCAAATAATTATTGTGATCTGAATACCAACATAGAAACCACTACTAACGTAGTTAGTGACGAACTCACACTAACATGGTGTCATCATTGACCGTAATTGATTTTTCTCAAAAAAAAAAAAAAAAAAAAAAAAAAAAAAAAAAAAAAAAAACATATATTACTGCTAACCTTTTATAACAAAAAACTGTAGATGTTAATTTTGGATTATGTTTATTAGAGTTTCGATAAAGGAGTACGTCGTAAGACTGTGGTGGTATATTAAATTTTATGAGTGCTGTTAGTAATGGAAAACATACGACAGTAACACAAGTTGCTACAACAGTACAGAAACGTTCGGTGTAAAGAAGTAACAAATCATTATTTTTTGCGACAGTAATAATTATGGGTATTTTGTTGTAGTTCTACAACGTCTTGATACTGATGAAAAGACTTTTTACTATTTTATTTGAAAAAACTTGAAAAATGTTGTTAAATTTTCAGCCGCAATAGCACATTTTAAACACGTGACTTCTTTCGATCTCTCTGTGTCATCTAAGTAACTGTGTCACACACATAGTGTGTGTTTCAGACAGATACATGAAGAATAGTACTTGATTATTAATTTTTCTTGGGTAATAGACAAGAAACTAACCTATAATTCAACTTGTATCGTTTAGTAGAATTAGTCAAAATGTACGCTAATCATTGATAGCACTGGATAAAATTATTGTTGTTGTTGTGGTCTTCAGTCCGGAGACTGGTTTGATGCAGCTCTCCACAATCCCCTATCCTGAGTAAGCCTCTTCATCTCCACATAAGAACGGCAACCTACATCTGTCTGAATTTGCTTACTGTATCCACCTCTAGGTCTTCCTCTGCGATTTCTACCCCACACACTTCCCTCCAAAGCTAAATTCACAATTCCTTGATGTCTAAGAATGTGTCCTACCAATCTATCCCTTCTTTTAGTCAAGGTATGCCAGAAATTTCTTTTCTCCCCAATTCTGTTCAGTACCTCCTCATTAGTTACGCGATCCACCCACCTAATCTTCAGCATTCTTCTGTAGCACCATATTTCAAAAGCCTCAATCCTCTTCCTGTCCGCACTGTTTATTGTCCATGTCTCACTCCCATACAAGGCAACACTCCATACAAATCCCTTAAGAAAGGACTTTCTTAGGCTTAAATCAATATTCGATGTTAACAAATTTCTCTTTTTCAAGAACGCTTTTCTATCCATTGCCATTCTGCATTTTATATCCTCTGTATTGCGACGATTATTTGTTATTTTACTGCCTAAGTAACAACACTCATCTACCTCCTTTATTGCTTCGTTTCCCAATCTAATTCCTTCAGCATCACCTGATTTTCTTACACTGCACTCCATTACCCTAGTTTTGCTCTTGTTAATGTTCATCTTATATGCACTTTTCAGCACACTGTCCATTCCGTTCAACTGCTCTTCCAGGTCCTTTGCTGTATCTGACAGAATTACTATGTCATCGGCAAAACGCAATGTTTTTAATTCTTCACCCTGAACCTTAATTCCTTCTCCAAATTTCTCCTTGCTTTCCTTTATAGCTTGCTCAATGTACAAACTGAACAACATTGGAGAAAGACTACAACCCTGTCTTACTCCCTTTCCAACCACTGCATCCCTTTCATGCCCTTCAACTCTGACAACCGCTGTCTGGTTGTTGTACAAGTTGTAAATAACTTTACGCTCCCTATATTTTACTCCTGCCTGCTTCAGAACTTCAAAGAGTTTATTCCAATCAACATTGTCAAACGCCTTATCCAAATCTACAAAAGCTAGATATGTAGGTTTGCCTTTTCTTAATCTATCTTCTAGGATAAGCCGTAAAGTGAGTATTGCCTCCCGTGTTCCTTCATTTCTCCTGAACCCAAACTGATCTTCCCCGACGTCAGCTTCTACCAGCTTTTCCATCCTTCTGTATATAATTCGTGTTAATATTTTGCAACCATGACTTATTAAACTGATGGTTCTGAAGTTTTCACACCTGTCTGCGCCTGCTTTCTATGAAATGGGGATTATAACATTTTTCTTAAAGTCTGAGGGTACTTCGCCTGTCTCATTTCTTAGTCGTCTGTACTCCATTATGCCTGTTTCATTTACTGCATTTTTATATTTTCTCCTTTCATAGATTAAATTTAGTATCTCCTATGATATCCAAGGATTTTTTGTAGGTCTTGCCTTCCTCCCTATTTTGTCCTCTGCTACCTTCACTATTTCATCTCTCAATTTTAACCATTCCTCCTCTACCGTTTTATTTTCCCCTGTTTCTGTTAATTGTAGCCTAAAGCTCCCTCTGAAATTCTTAAGAACCTCAGGTTCTTTCAATTTATCCAGGTGCCATCTCCTTATTTTCCTACCTTTTTGTAGTTTCTTCAGTTTCAGCCTACAGTTCATAATCAACAAGTTATGGTCAGAGTTTATATCTGCCCCTGGGTATGTCTTACACTGTAAAACCTGGTTCCTAAATCTATGTCTTACCATTATAAAATCTATCTGGTATCTCGCGGTGTCTCCTGGTCTCTTCCACGTATACAACCTTCTTTTGTGATTCTTGAACCAAGTGTTTGTTATAACTAAATTATGTTCTGTGCAAAATTCTGCCAGGCGGCTTCCTCTTTCATTCCTTTTGCCTAGACCATATTCACCTACTATCTTCCCTTCCCTTTCTTGTCCTACTACCGAATTCCAGTCTCCCATAACAATTAAGTTTTCCTCTCCCTTAATTGTCTGAATAATTTCCTTAAGCTCCTCATATATTTCTTCGATCTCCTCATCATCGGCAGAGCTAGTTGGCATATAAACCTGTACTACTGTTGTCGGTGTTGGCTTCGTATCTATCTTGACAATGTTAATGCGATCACTGTGCTGGTCGTAATAGTTTACCCGCATTCCTATTTTCTTATTCATTATCAATCCTACTCCTGTGATACCCCCAATTGATTTTGTATTTATAATCCTGTACTCACCTGACCAGAAATCCTGTTCATCCTGCCACCGAACTTCACTAATCCCCACTATATCTAACTTCAACCTATCCATTTCCCTTTTTAAATTTTCTAATTTTCCTACTCGATTAAGGGATCTAACATTCCACGCTCCGACCCGTAGAATGCCAGTATTGTCTTTCCTGATGATCACATCCTCCTGAGTAGTCCCCGCCCGGAGATCCGAATGGGGGACTATTTTACCTCCGGAATATTTTACCCGAGAGGATGCCATCATCATATGTTCATACAGTAGAGCTGCATGTCCTCGGGAAAAATAACGGCTGTAGTTTCCTCTTGCTTTCAGCCGTTCGCAGTAACTGTATGGCAAAGCCACGTTAGCTGATGTTACAAGGCCAGCTCAGTCAATCATCCAGACTGTTGTCCCTGTAACTACTGAAAAGGCTGCTGCCCCTCTTCAGGAACCACACGTTTGTCTGGCCTCTCCACAGATACCCCTCCGCTGTGGTTGCACCTACGGCTATCTGTATCGTTGAGGCACCCAAGCCACCTCACCTCGGCAATGTCTGTGGTTCATGGGAGTGGATAAAATTAAGGGTCCGATTTCTTGTTGTATCCAATGTGTTTGATTTCAATTATACGTTGTCGTCAATACAAATTCAGATTAGTTTAAATTAATCATTATCTATCACACATCAACTACTCTACAAACTACAGATAAAGATTTTGCCACTATTTATAGCGAGACGGGCTGCTGTTCAAATTTTTCTCTATGACACGCTGAACACTAACTACAGCTACATTTTTCATTAGATTTTATCTTGGACTTATATTGTTTCAACACAGTTCTAAGCTTTTGAAACACCGATTATTTATCGAATTTGATTTCTCTCTAAATGGTATTTTTAAAGATGTTACCTCTTCTACAATTACATTCTAAACTTGTATAATGCAACCAGTCCATTTCTCATCGACTCTTCCTTTAATTTTGGATCATTTTCGCTTTATTCAGAAAAAGTTCAAATGTTTGTATAGTCTATGGGACTTAACTGCGGGGTCTTCAGTCCCTAAACTTACAAACTACTTATGAACTACTTACGAACTAGGACGGTACAAATATCCATGCCCGAGGGGGGATTCGAACCCCCGACCGTAGTGGCCGTGCAGACCATGACTGGAGCGCCTTAGTCCCCTTGGCCACCGCGGCCGGCTTTCGCTTTATTGATGCATATTTCTGCAACAAAATTTGGTTACGTAATTTCACATCAGCCGTCCGCCCCTTCAGTGAATTCCAGTAAAAATAAATAAATAAATAAATAAAAATACGCTAAATATCCTTTTCTAAGTGCAAAAAGGATTTAATTCAATATTGCATTACTTTTAAAACTTTACTAATTTATAGAATAAAATGGATTTAATAATATGATCTACCCTTATTGCGTTCGGTTTAATCTGAATGATTTCATATTCTTTGTGGTATGAATGATTTGAATAAATTATTGAGGCAGTATCATTTTTGAGATGTCAGATACACTGAAAGATGCCTCTGACAATTGCCAGTGGACAATAATAACTGAGACGCGGAACTGTAAACGAAAGCGATTACTGACACACGAGACGACAATAATGTATTAATACCCAGTGCTGACACCAAGTCATGTGAATCGGAAGTGAGTTATTGGATACGGTAACGGTAAATTACAAGGCTACTGAATAATGAGTGATAAAGCTGGGTGTTCAACACCAAAGAAGAGAAGAGAATGCGTGGTGAACTGGCATCAGAGGAGAAACAATCAAGAAAACAGAAAAATGGTTAAATGAAAACTTTTTAAGAAGTCATTAGTACCAGTTAGTGATGAAGACAAGAGGAAATCAAAATGCAGAGCGTGTAAAATAGTGCTTGGAGCAAAACGAAATGATTTTGTGAACCACAACGCAAGCCAGAGGCAAAGAAGAGCATGAAAGCTATGGACGGTACAACAAGAATTTATTAAGTAAGAAAATTCTTTTTAATTCATACGAGTTACACAATGTTAATGGATATTATTACTGTTGCACTGTTATTATTACATATGTGTTTTAGGAATCTGAATTTTAAAGTGATGGTAACGAATTAGAATATAAGAATTTCGGGGTAATTCTAGTGTCTCATTCCGTCAGCAATCACAGTGACGTCGTGTGTGACTGAATTACGTTCATCATAACTCTTGCAGTCAATTTCATCACACATTCATTCTTCACGAAGGTCGATAAGTTGAACAATTTAAATGTATATGACGCTAATGTGTTACCCAAGGTTTTATCCCAGGATATCCAGTAACTGAAGTCTGCTACCATAAGGTGACAAAAATATTTCTGTGTTAACAAACTCATATATTTCGGTGGTATTTTAAGAAAGCTAACAAAATAACTTTTGAGTTAACTCCGTTTACTTACGCAAGTTCACATACAACATAAAGAGGAAAAAGCACCTGTTCCATCAAACTTCATTCTTCTGAATGATACTCGACTTTCTGATTTATCAAAATTATGATCCCATAGATGATCGTAAATAACCTAGCTGGAAAGGTATGGAATATACTAGTTTATAGATTAAGTTTCTCATTTAGCATGTAGTATACAGGGTGTTTCACTAAGTGTGTTTGCCTCTGTAACTTATAAAATAGTAGGTGACGGCAAAATTTAATGCGGTAGGTCAACACAAGAAATGTTACACTTTCTGCGGATGATACACTTTGTATCATTTTCCAAAGAGTTACAGGACAAAGATATAATTTTTTAAATGGAACAATAGTTTTTTCTATTGTGCATTGGATTCGTTGAAACCAGCTACGTCCAAATCAATTTAAACTACATTCCTATCACTGTTAGTTTGGGAGCTACAACCCTTCAAAGTTTCAGGGGCAGATACCACACGCTGTACATACTACGTGGCTGTGTGGTGGGTGATGGATGTTATGGCGGTGGGAAGTTGATTTACATGACATGTTCAAATGTGTGTCCATGTTCCTCAATGCATAATGCGGACGAGATGTAACATCGCCGGTGTGACCGAGCGACATGCGTCCTCGATGCGCCGTTTCAGATCATCTGCGGGTGTGGGCTAAGTGATATAAACACGATCCTTTAGACATCCCCACAAAAAGAATTCTACTGGTGTTAAATCGGGCGACCTTGCGGGCCATGAATGAGGACCATGGCGCCCCAACCATCTTCCTGCAAACCTGTTGTTTAGTTCTTCCACAACAGCACGCGCAGAATGGGCTGGGTGACCATCGTGCTGCATCCACATATGGACTCTCGTGTGTAGACACACATGTTCAAGGAGACCACCCAAACTGTCGGCTATAAAAGCGCGATATAACTCATCTGTCAGTGTACCTGGGAAGTAGTGTGGACCGATGATTTCATCCCCAAGGATTCCACACCGCACATTAATAGACCACCTATGTTGACGGTCGACAGGTCGTACCCACTGAGGATTGTCTGCGGCCAAGTAGTGCATGTTATGGCGATTCACTGCACCATAATTTGTGAACGTGGACTCGTCAGAGAACATAACACTTTGTAAAGACTCCAGCGTGAAATTACGCATGGACCACTCACAGAATGTCACTCTTGTACGGAAATCGTTCCCATGCAACTCCTGGGTCAGTGACGGACGGTACGGGTGAAACCTGTGTCCGTGTACTATACGCCACACAGATGTGAGACTGACACCAGCGACTGCAGCAACGGCTTGTAAGCTAAAATGAGGATGCTGGTGTAGTGCAGCTACAACAAACACCTCCGACTCCTCACTTCTTGCAAGTCTTCGTCTGTTACTGCGGCGCATTACCGAGCTGCCTGTTTCCCGAAGTCGTTGTTCGGCACGTAAGTACGTAATTGCTGCTTCAGTGGCATCGTGTCGGCACTCACCGAGCATCAGCAACATGTAACGTACTCGTTGTTCGTGTATGCCATCGTCATCCTTTGAAGGGTTGTAGCTACCAAACTAACAGTGATAGGAATGTAGTTTAATTTGATTTGGACGCAGCTGGTTACGATTCCAATGCACGATAGAAAAAAACTATTGTTCCATTTAAAAAAATTATATCTTTGTGCTGTAACTCTTTGGAAAATGATACAATAAACTGTGTCCATAGCTCCGTAGAAAGTGTAACATTTCTTGCGTTGACCTACCTCATTAAAATTTCCCGTCATCTATTATTTTATAAGTTACAGCGGCAAACACACTTAGTGAAACACGCTGTATATTTTATTTGGAATGTATATCGTCGGTAAGACGTGTAGGCTGTATTATAAACTATAACAGATATTGTAGCGGAATTTGAGTATTCTCGTAACGGAATTTGAGCGTGGCCGTAGCGGAATTTACTTATCTTTGGCTGGCAAAACTGGGAAAACCCCAACAGTATCAACGTGAAGCTTCCCGAAAGTATGCGTATAATAACCGTTAATATCTAGTAATAAATTCCCTCTGTGTTGATTAAAGATTAAAGACATTACCAGAGCTGCGAGAGTAACGAAAATGTGTATCAGTATGTATCCGTTACTAAGAGAAACAGTACACTTTACAATAGTGTCGTTACTCGTTAATTTCTTTACCAGTATCATTTAGAAATAAGGCCGCTACACTGTCTGAAAAAATCTATGAAAAAATGTTAATTGTTAATTCTACTTTAACATTTAAATTTGCCACCTAGATACTGTGTGCCTGCTTTTTGAGTCAATTATATTACCGAGGAAAAGACCAAAAGAGCTACAGTCCATGACCCTCGTTATTAATATACAATTGTCATACAAATTTATCAAAATTAGCGAGACCCAGCCGCGACCTCTATTTTAAGTACTGTTCCCGCACGTTATTTAGAAGCTTGCAATGTCAGAATCAATAGGAATATTTCGTGACGAATGTCAATGTGACCGATCATAGTAGTAGCACTACATTTCTGAGCAGCGGAACTGTTGTGACATCAACAATTAACATAATACCGCCATGAATAAATAGGTGTAAATGGTAACTTTTGGGTACTTTTTACAAAACTTTTTT
Organism: Locusta migratoria; assembly: GCA_026315105.1. NCBI lineage: Eukaryota > Metazoa > Arthropoda > Insecta > Orthoptera > Acrididae > Locusta > Locusta migratoria. The sequence continues at coordinate 197,807,503 of CM048751.1, forward strand.
GATATTTGAGAAGATCAAAAACGAATAACCATTATACTGAAATATTTACAGGTAAAAGACTACAATAAAACTTATGTTTCAGTTTAAAGCGGACGTCAGATCATCGAGGACTAACCTGCAAACACAGGCCCAAAAGTATAATCCAAAATGTTAAAAACAAAAATAAGCGTTCGCATTGCTACGCAATATGCACTTAAAGTTCGTTACGGATGTCTATATAAATTACATATCTCATAATAAATAGTATCACAGAATATATGAATTCTCCCTATTGGTTTTCGTTACATAGTTCGTATCGATACGGAGTATGCGAGTAACGTAATGTATTTATGAGTAACAATTCAGTACTTCCTATCAGCCAAAGAATTCGTCAATGAGTACCGAATACATACGGTTTGCTACAGCTCTATAAATTACTAATGTATTAGTGATTACACCGAAATTAAAGAATTATATTTGTATAAAGTACTTTTCACAATTTTGGTGATAGTTGGTTAGCTTCAACATGCACAAACGAAGAAGGTGGGTTAATGGGATTGCACTTGACACTTTTAATACCTTTTGTTAAATATTAATAATAATAATAATAATAATAATAATACATGTAGAAAGGAAAAGATACCAAAGATGAGGATAATCAAGAAATTCTGAGACGAATAATCCTGGCTAGCAGACTTGCCTACTCTCCATACGAATTCCTTTGGAGCAAGGAAACAATAATTTGAAATACATTTTGAAAATTCCTTATTCTATGCGATAGATAGATGGATAGTTACAGAGAATAAAATGAGCGAGTTGATTGTCAGAAAAATGTGTATGTTCAGATGAGAATTGTGAAAATTCAGGAGGAACAATGTACATAATTAAGTGGTTCGACTGAATTGGCGCGGTAGGGAAACAATTGTGCTGTGCTCACGTCTGACGGAGAGTAGATACGTTTCCAGAATGAAACTTTCACTCTGCAGCGGAGTGTGCGCTGATATGAAACTTCCTGGCAGATTAAAATTGTGTGCCGGAACCGGGAGTCGAACCTGGGACCTTTGCCTTTAGATTAGTAGATAAGTTATCTAAGAGAACTACTCTGCGTGCATTACCGAACCGCAGAAAACTTGGAAGGCACAAGTAAATTTGAAAACTAGCAGTAATAACAGCAAAGCGGTGGGGAATTTTAATGGAACATCACTGATCATGGAAACTTGACATCGGATAAAGCCGGAAGGCGATCTAAAAGCGATTTACAAACGTAATGTCGCCATCTTTCTTGCTATTGTGATAGTTTACACATGTCTGGTCATCAGTCACAGAGCAGAAGGTACCATCATAGGAAAAACGTTTATGATGGATGGAAGATTATGATTTAACAAGATTACCTTTCAGAGAAACTATCTGACCCTTTAAGTAATTTAACCTAACTGATTATCGGGAGATGGGTTAACTACTATTCCCAAATTTTTCGCGTCCCTGAAGCAGTATCCGAATTAAAATCATTGTATTTGCTACTGCTGCTAGTATACGATTTCTTGGAGACTCGTTTTCGGTGGATACATATTAAAGCAAAATTGCGTCATTTAGTTTCGTTTTGGTGCATTTAATGCAAGTCAATTTATTCGAAATGAATACTAATTACTCTGGTGAGGAAGAAAAGTAAAGTGTAATGTGTTTTAACGAATATTTCCATAAATTTTTGCTGAATCAGAGATAACTTAGGCTATCAAGTTTTATGACTCCAACTTAAGTAACTCCTCAGATTTTCAAGACAGAGGTACAAGAAAATTAATAGAGTGATGAAAAATGTATAAAAATACATTAGTTTTCGAAGTTTTGTGTAACCAATGGGTACGTTATGAGGTTAAATGTAGCACACGACCACTAATGATAGATGCATAATACTCAGTTTCTGGGATCAAGTTCCCATCATTGTCCAGTCTATGTTAATCCTACATCAATATGTTGATAAGGTTTATGCTCCTAATATTAGTGGTTGTTCGCTGAAGTAATTTTCTTAGGAAATGCTACCACATGTCTTGAAGAGCTACAAGAATAATAATAATAATAATAATAATATGGTTCTCTGTTCCGCAGGACCTAATTGAAGAGTAAGACTCCATGGTCATGGAACAAATCAATACGTGAAGTTTAACACAAGAATGGTAATAGAAAATTTTTAAGTAGTCCTATGCACACGACACTGTTAAGACTAAATGAAAAGAAGCAATAAAGAAAAAGAAATGAATTAGCTTAATTGCTTAATTTTTCTATGAGTTCCTCGACAGAATAAAATGAGTGAGTCATGAGGTAACTGTTCGATTTAGATTTGAAAGCGTGTGGGTTAGTGCTAAGATTCTTTAGTTCTTGTGGCAGCTTATTGAAAATGAATGATGCAGAATACTGCACACCTTTCTGTACAAGTGTCAAGGTGGTGTGATGCAAATGTACATTCGACGTCTGTTTAGTAGTCACCGAGTGAAAGCTACTAAGACGTGGGAATAAGCTGATATTATTAACAACAAACGACATTAAAGAATAAACTACTGAAAATGGGTCGACATGAAGTTCGTGAACTTACAAAATGTTCAAATGTTTGTAAATCTATCGGACCAAATTGCGTGGTCATCAGTCCGTAGCTTACAAACTACTTGAATCTAGGTAAACTAACCTAAGGACAGCACACACATCCATGCCCCAGGAAGGACTCGAACCTCCACGGCGAGCAAGCGCGCGCTCCGCAGCGAGACGCTTTAGACCTCTAGGCCACTCTACCGAGGCGTGAACTTACACCACATATTGCTGGAACTGCCCGTTTCTGATCCAAAAATATCCTTTTTGTTGCAGTCGAGTTACCCCAAAAAATAATGCCATACGTCATAAGTGAGTGAAAGTAAGCGTAGTAGACCAATTTCCGTGTCGACAAATCACATATTTCAGATATTGTTCTAATTGTAAATAAAGCAGAATTTAGTTTTGGAACAAGCTGCTGAACATAGGCTTTCCAAGACAGCTTACTGTCTATCTCAGTGCTTTCCAAACTTTCCCTCAAGGCGACACCTTTTTATAGCTTCCAGTTTTGCGCGACACCCATTCACTACATTTGGTAGAATTTAGATGGTTCTAGCGGTGGGGGGGGGGGGGGCGGGGGGGGACGTGATGTAAATAAAGTATCGCTTAAATGTAGTTTGTAAACGAAACTTAAATCCTCGTACACATCGACAGGTTTAATGTTGATCCTGACTGCAGCAATTACGTCCACTAATAGTAAGAAAAGGAAACATTAGGAACTACGGAGATGTACAACAGAGTAACACCGCAGACAACAATGCCAAACTCGCTTCTTCTACATGCGACCCAACTTCCGAAACACGAAAACTGAATTTCGGAAAACGTTTTTCGCTGTCGTGAGTACATGTCAGGGGCAGATACTGTTTTGCTGGATCGATTGAAAACGACATCTGGAAATTAGCTGCTCGGATTTCTGATTTAGACAGCACAGTGTCTATTACCTTTCAGTTCAATATTATGACATTATTTTCAGAAATAAAGATGATGTATCTATAACAAGTGATGAATTATTATTTAAGTTCTATTGTTAGGTTCTTGCTTCACCACGACCTCGGAAGTCCCGACATATTCGGAAAAAGTGGATAAATATTTGTGACAAGCAAGATTATGAATGTCATTTCTGGTCCCAGAATCTTACATACAGGAAATTGAGAGAAAAAAAGTACGAACCAACGATCACTGCATTTAAAATACTAGTCTCCGTTAATCACCCAGCCATACCCTATACTAAACATCGCTACTGGATAGCTGTAGTCAGTGGACAATTGTGACTGCTTTTACAATCTTTGACAGCTTTTACAGCCACTACGTCATTGATTGACATTTAATAGTAAGGTTACGTGGCTTTGATAATTCCATTAAAAACCGCTCAGGTGCAGGTTTTTGAGAAGGAAAACAGACTACAGTGACGGTACGTTTAAGCATCCGCCAGTTCCAGCAAACTGCACATGGGAAGAGCTGTTATCGAGTATTCAGAAATTATCGCTCTTGCGAAACACAGCTTGCCCTTTATTCACATGAAGTGTTAAGTGCCATCGACAAGGGATCTCAAATCGATTCCGTATTTCTGGATTTCCGGAAGGCTTTTGATACTGTAGCCCACAAGCGGCTTCTAACGAAATTGCGTGCTTACGGAATATCTTCCTAATGGTGCGGTTGGATTCACGATTTCCTATAAGAAAGGACACAGTTCGTTGTAATTGACGGTAAGTCATCGAGTAAAACAGAAGTGATATCTGGCGTTCCACAGGGAAGCGTTATAGGTCCCCTACTCTTCCTCGTGTTTATAAACGATTTAGGAGACAATCTGAATAGCTCCCTTAGACTGTTCGCGGATGATGCTGTCGTTTATCGGTTAGTGAAGTCAACAGAGAATCAAAAGCAACTGCAAAGCGATTTAGACAAAATTTCTACTAGGTGCGAAAATTGGCAATTGACACTAAATAAAGAAAAGTGTGAAGTAATACACATGACCACTAAAAGAAATCCGCTGAACTTCAGTTACACGATAAATCAGTCAAACCTTAAGGTCGTAAATTCTATCAAATACCTAGGAGTTACAATTACGAACAACTTTGACTGGAGAGAATACATAAAAAATATTGTGGGGAAGGCGAACCAAAGGTTGCGTTTCATTGGCAGAACGCTTCGAAGATGCACCAGCTCCACCAAAGAGACTGCCTACATCACACTTGCGCGTCCTCTCCTGGAGTACTGTTGCCCCTTGTGGGACCCTCACCAGGTGGGACTGACAGAAGACATTGAGAAGGTTCAGAGAAGGGCAGCTCGTTTTGTTTTATCACGTTACGGGGGGAAAAGCGTCACGGAAATGTTGCACGAATTGGGGTGGAAATCATTAAAAGAAAGACGTTCTTCCTTGCGGCGTGATCTGTTTGCGAAGTTTCAATCACCGACTTTTACTTCTGAATGAGAAAATATTTTGCTAGCACCCACCTACATAGGGAGACATGACCATCCCAATAAAATAAGAGAAATCAGATCGAAAACGGAACGATTTAGGTATTCTTTCTTCCCGCGCGCTATTAGAGAATGGAACGGTAGAGAAAAGTTATGAAAGTGGTTAATGAACCCTCTGCCAGGCACTTGAATGTGATTTGCAGAGTATCTATGTTGATTTAGATGTAGATCACCAGCAGCACTGCGCTTGCGCATTTTGCTGGAATCTGGCAGCTGCAACGGCCTAACTCAATTAACGATGAAACATTCAGTGTCTAAGCCTAATAATAAATAAATGCTCGCTGTCTAAATCAAACAGTAATGATACGCGTCGAACACAGATGGTTTGGGATGCGGTGGGCAGTTCCAGCAGGTAACGTTGTACATGCTCGGATCAGACAACAAAGATATTTACTCGCGGTTGACAATCCGGATAATAACTGAGGTCCGGATAATCGAATGACCGATCATTCATTTAATACGTGATTTGTGGTGCACTGAATGAAGAGATGGATGATTAGCTGCAGGCGAGTCTTCAGGGTAGTATGAAGAGTTATTTTATGACAAGTTTTTTTTTTTTTTTTTTTTTTTTTTTTTTTTTTGTTTAGAGTCTACATTTGTTAGTCTCGCGACACCATTGATACTACGAAACGACCCCCTAGGGTGTCGCGACACTCATTTTGGAAAGCTCTGGTCTACCTGAACACCTAGAAATTTGAACTGTTCAGTCTCACTTATGATATGCCCGTGTGTAATGACAAATCAGGACAGCTGGAGAGGGAACTGTGGCAGACAGCACGTGGCTGGCGGTCACGTGTCGGCGCCGGTCATTGCCGCTGCGCCTCGGGGCTGCTCGTCACACGGCGCGATTACTGCGGCGAGGTCGAGGGCGTAGCGCCGCTGCGTCTGTGTCTGCCTCACCGCTACCAGGCCACTGAGCCGTCTGTCTGTCGTCCAGTGCAGCCAGCGAATGTTGATGCCGAACGGGCAGGGCAGCGAGCCACTTCAGGCGCAGCGCACGACACGGGGAATACGAAAGCAACATCACAGGGTGATCCTATTTACACTTCGGTAAAATCAGACGTAACGTCATTATTACGTATCCACACTATCGACGTTCAGAAGAGCGGCGCATCGACTTTTGCGATCGTTCGAGACGCTGGTGTTGGGCGCGAACAGTACAAACAGTCGTTGATTGTCTGAACTAGCATTTTGCAGCAACTTGGCGGTAGATGAGTACCCAGTTTTACGAAATGTGTTACCCGCTGTCCGCAGAGCCTCTGAAACAAATGAATGTCTTAATATCCAGCTCATTTGATTTATAGTTTCGGCGAAAACATACATATACCTACGGGGACTATATGTTGTTTTTGTATGTCGCATATTTTGACATGTTGTTGTTCAAATGTTTGTTAAGCTTATAAGACTTAACTACGGGGTCATCAGTCCCTAAACTTACAAACTACTTTTCAACTAGCTAATACGGCACAAATATCCATGCCCGAGGGGGGATTCGAACCCCCGACCGTAGTGGCCGTGTAGACCGAGACTGGAGCTCCCTAGTCCCCGCGGCCACCGCGGCCGACATTTTGACATGTCCAAGTACACATTTTACCTCCGTGGCCTGGTAACCTTATTTTGTCCTCTTAGTTTAACATAGACTCCGTACTACAATGCAACTCGCTTAGAGAAAAGTTTCCTTTAGTTTTAAACACAACCTTCACAAATGGGCCACGATGACATCAGATTTGGCTGAATAACGTTTCAGAGTTCGTAGTGTAGGTCCTTTTTCGGAATGTTTACAGCTTCCTACGCTCAAAAAAAAAAAAAAAAAAAAAAAAAAAAAAAAAAAAAAAAAAAGGCAATTTAATAGTTTTCGAAACTGTAATGAATATACCAATTGAAGATATTAATTCGTCTGCTACAATTGCAACCGCAGTTTTGCGTCTAGAGCGACCACATAAGTCGATCATGGCTCCAGTCGTCTTCGATAGTGTGGATATTTCATAATGACGTCACATCTGATTTTACCGAAGTGTAAATAGAATCACCCAACAGAACACGGCAGTTCCTCTGATCTGTCGCGGTCGACGTCACATTGAAAGCGAGCGAGCGCCAAACGTTAGCTGCTTACTACAGTTGTCAAAACAATTAGGGGATCATTGAGAATCTAGATTCCGAAGTATTTTAATCGACAGAATAAACTAAACTGTTGGTTTTACGGAGAGCAGACAACAGCGTTACAACAACCGAAGATATGGGTAACAACAGAAATATGCTGTCAAAGGGATTGTCTTTACTCTACCAAACGAATTTCACAAGCAGCTCTGCTGTGAGCAGAGAGTACAATGCCACAACAACAATAACAACAAAAATGTGACTTTCCCAACGCTATGGCACTGGGAACCATAGGAAGTTTGGAAGTGGGACACACCAACACCACCTAGAGACAAGCCATCACAACAGCCTGTGCCACGTCACACTGACCAGGCTGAATGGCTGGCCGCTGAGGCACAGCCAACTGACTCGTAGCAGCCAGCCAGTCAGCTGTCACCTGAGGCCTGGTCGGTGTGACATGCAACGAGCTGTTGTGAGGCCTTGTGTCTAGGTGGTGTCGGACAGACAGAGAGTGAGGTGGCTGCAGGTACTGAAGAGTCTCAACAGTAACGCTTGTACGTCCTCAAATGTTCAAATGTCTGTATAGTCTATGGGACTTAACTACGGGGTCATCAGTCCCTAAACTTACAAACTACTTATGAACTACTTACGAACTAGGACGGCACAAATATCCATGCCCGAGGGGGGATTCGAACCCCCGACCGTAGTGGCCGTGCAGTCCGTGACTGGAGCGTCTTAGTCCCCTCGGCCACCGCGGCCGGCTGTACGTCCTCATTTGGAGTATTGTTACCCAGTATCAAGTGAATTTGACGGTAGTCATCGAAAGAGTCTAAAGAACGGCAGCTCGTTTTGTATTGTCACAGTATAGGAGAGACAGCTTCACGGAAATGATACAGCATCTGGGATGGGAACTATTACAACAACGGAGTTTATCACTCCAGTCGCCAACATTCTCCTCCGAATGCGAGAACATATTGTTGACTCCCACCTACATAGGTAGAAATGACCATCAGAATAAAATACGAGAAACCAGACCCCGATCGGGGAAATTCAAATGTTCATCCATAACTATCCAATGTAAATGTAACTCTTAAAATAAGGCAAGGCGAAGGTCGTCCATTGGTAACATCAACAAGAGATGACCATTATCACCAGTTCACAGCCCGTCGGGACAGAAGGCTGAATGCAACTCAGCTGCAACGCATCCTCCAGGAAGCAACAAGACGCGCAATATAAACATAAACAGTCCGAAATCGCCGTCAGAAATGTGGCGTCTATGCGCGGAGGTCTATGGTGTGTGTCGCATTAAAACCACGACACAGTTTATCTAACACCACCTAGAAGACTAGACCTCACAGCTGGCCGCGGTAGCCGAGGGGACTGAGGTGCTCCAGTCACGGTCTGCACGGCTACTACGGTCGGGGGTTCGAATCCCCCCTCGGGCATGGACATTTGTGCCGTCCTTAGTCTTAGCTAGTTCATAAGTAGTTTGTAAGCTTAGGGACTGATGACCACGTAGTTAAGTCCCATAAGTTCTACAAACATTTGAACTAGACCTCACAACTGGCCGTGCCTACGTCACACTTACAGGCCACAGCCGCAATCTGACTGGCCGACCGATACGCGGCAGTGGGCGTGTCCCAGCGGTCAGCCAGTGAGCTGCCGACCGCGGCTTGTAAGTGTGACATAGGCACGGCCAGTTGGGAGGTCTTGTCTTCTAGGTGGTGTTGGCTTATGCCGCAGAAACTTGGTGGGGGAACAGGATTGCAATCGTAAGGAACGACACGGGGGTCTGTTTACAGATGAGTAGAGATGTTCAGCCGCACAATCGTCATTCCCTCATCTAGAGCTAACGTTGTACAATCATGCGTACGTGAAGGAAACATATCATGGTGATAGACGAATGGGATGGACAGTATTGGCGGACGCACGGGTCTCTATGTCGGTCAAAATGGCGCTTTCAGTGGTATAGAGACGAGGTCCTTCGACCTTTCGTTGTGCCCTATGCTGCTGCAATAGGAGATGGGTTCCTTCTGGTCCACGATAGAGCTCTTCCCCACAGAGCTGCACTGGCGGACAACAAGCCTCAAGCTGAGGGAATTGAAGGAAGGGAAGGGCAGCTTGTTCACTCCGCTGCAGAGTGAAGTTTCATTCTGGAAATTTTTTAAAATGTCTGCAGTAATCAGTAATTCTCTTTAAACAACATTGCATTTATTTTGTGCTTCATTTTGATCTTGTTGCGTCTCATGTACTTCAAATCACAACCGCGGTACCAAGATTCTTCCCTGCAAATGGTGGCCATCAGATGCTTCATTTCGGGGACAGTTGGCTAGCTTCTCCGCTACGGCGTGGTAGGGGCTAGTATACGACAGCTGCCGCTGTGCGCCACCTTTCTACTCCTGCCAGAACTTGAGCCCTGAGCTCGGCGGGAGAGGGCGCGTCACGTATCCAGTCATCGTCAGCCGCCAGCCTTCAGTTCATTTACTTAATGCCGGACCTACTATATTGCACACTTTTTATTTCGAGGAGCAGTGAATTCAAGTAGAAAATTACTACAGGTCTGAAAATGGCGTCTAGCACGCCGAAACCGGTTATGTAATTAAATGAAGAAAGCGATCTTGGCTACAAACCTCTTATTAAACAATTTTAGATCGCCCGAGTAATGAGTTCCTTAAATTTACTTGTATAGCTGCTTTTTCAATTGTTTTATCTATTTCAGTCTAAACTTTTCGCTACCGTCTTTTATATTTTTATCCATCCATTGTCTGTGATGGCAATTTTAGTAGCCTATTCGTAATATTTCTTCACTTCCTTCTTCCATACTTTTTTGTATTTGCCATGCAAGAGTAAAGTGTCATAATTTTATTTAATAGGCTGTGTTGCACCTCCATGTACATACATGATACGTTAGTATACTGTAGCTATTTTTGGAAACCATGTGATACTTATCACATTCTTAGAGTGCCTCAGTCTCAGCAAGTTACCACTCTGTAGCATTCTGAGTTCTTTTGCGGTCAAGATCTTTTCTAGGAAATTTTAAATAAATTTTGTAAAGTTTTAAGATGTTGCTCTCTCCCATTTTGAGCAATGTTTTTGCTCCTAATTACTGTCCAACAAAGTACTTTTCAATACAATAATGCACGAAAACGTATGAGGAATCCAAACAGCGTTTTGTTCTAGCAACACAAAATAATAATCAGGAAAACTTATATCAGTAATTAATAAGCAAGTTGTTACATAACTTCTTACTCTTATTTAAGTCTTTCAACCCCAAATTTTATTAATTTAAGAACAAAACATTTATTTGCATTTTCTATACTTAATTATCGGAATAATGTGTATATCTTTGATTATTTTATTTTACTTTATTTTTAGTTTTTTGAGGAAAATTTAAGATAACCTCTACATGGCATTATTGGGCAATATATGTTTCCTTTGTCGAAACTTACGTCATTTTCAGATTGCTTACTACTAACTTATATTTGGCAATAATTTAATAATGAAATGTTCAAATTACTTTACTTCTTTTATTTTCATATGATAATTTGAAAGTTTTGCTGGATGTACTATCACTTAGATATTAATCAACAATTCATATTTTGTCAATTCACTGGAGCATAGTGCTCTGTTTCCTTGAAGTAATTGTAGAAAACCTAGTCACCATGAATTTTGGAACGTACTCCAGTGTTTACAATATTTGGATAAATGCTTGTACCTAGTGGAACACATAGAAATGACGTTGACGTATGGCAACACTGGAAGGAAAAGGGTAAACACAAGAAGAAAATTTAATAATCAAAATTATAATTATGCCCAGATGGCAAATTTTTGTATATGAATTTGATTTAACGACTCGTTTCGGCATGCTGAGGTACCATCTTCTGGTCTGGTATCTAAGAGACGAAGATAGTACCTCAGTGTGCCGAAACGTTCGTCAAAACAAATAATTTTTTATCGTGCCACGATCACAATTTCTTCTAATTTGAATTCAAAAGATGATCGCCTGTCCCAAAGATGAGCAAATTCAGTAAAATTGAATAAAATATTGAAAAATAATTTACTGTTTGACTGCGAACACCTTGCTAGGCTTTCACTCCAGAAAGTAAGAATACTGTGGAGACAGGAGACAACATATTGGCGGCTATAAAGCTGTTAGCTCGGACTGTGATGCATGCACAGATAGCTCAGTCCCTATGTTTTATATGACTAGCTGAAAACGTGTCGTTGCCCAGGAATTTATTTATTCCATAGTGCTGTTACTCTATATATATATATCCTATGCCCTCCTCCCCCCCTCTACCCCCCCCCCCCCCCCCATTTCCATCTCTTCCTCTCCCCTCTCTTCGTTCGTATCCTACTCTCTCACATCATCCTCCTCCCAGCCCTAAGTTATTGTGTCCTCTCCTCATTCTGTTTTGCCGTTGCCCCGGGCCTCTGACAGCCTTAGTCCGCCACTGTGAGTACCTTCAATCTAAAATGCAAAGGTAATCGGCCGGATAGAACGGCCTGACCGAGTCACTTCAGTGTTCATAATTTTTCTAATAGTGAGAGATTTCAGCACTGCCACGTTGCTTTCCAACAGTAAAAGGACAACGCAACCTTGTTAATTTTATCGTAGGTTATCGATTTAATAACATGTGGCGAAAGAGAAATATTCTGTTACTTGGTTGTGTGATGCCTGTAGCAGGAAGGAGCTAATGGCGAGTTGTGACGAGCACGAAGGTGGTCTGTTATTCGGAGGGGCAGCGGTTCCCGGAAGACGCCTTACGGCTGAAGGCCACAGCAGGTAGGACTGACGCATGAACCAGTCAAGAATTTTTGCACACATTACCGCCATCTAGCTGGCGCCAGCAACGCTGACGTCGTCTGGCCAAGACCGTCTGGAGCAATACAATATGCTTCCACAAGCAGTGTGCACTGCTTTGGGAGGGGAGAGTTGAGCTGTCTAGCGCAGAGTTGAAAAACGCCAGGGTGGCATCCGCTAGGACATTGAACGTCTCTGGCACCAAGCTGGCAGGTGCCGCATAAATACAACATCGAGGGAGTTTGGCCGTTTGCTGGGAACAACTTGCTGGCCGTGTTTTCGAAGGTGCCTGAAGGCCATCAGCCACTACCGTGAGAACGCTGGACGTTTTTTCCGATCAGTTAAAACGCGGGAGAGCTGGCCATTGGCTGTAGTTTTGTAGTAAGGGGGTTCGGCTGTCGGATTTCCGAACGCAAGCCGTGATTGGCCGTATTTTGCCGCCTCGCTGTGGATTGCCGTTTCCATATAGGCGGAGCCTGGAGGCTTTGGAGACGGAGATTTTAGAAATAGAGAGGAGGAGATTGGTGTTTGAGCAGCCGAGAAGAGCATACGCTTCTCTTTTGCTCTCAGTTTATACTTGTCTTCGAGCAGCTGTACTTACAGTTTGTGGTACAACTTCAGGAGTTGCTCCAAAACTTGTGCTAATAGCGCTGAGTACTGGCAAGCCGAGAGAAGATCAGCCTGCCTGATATTAGACGCACCGACGGGCTAATTGCGATTATCACAGTTCTGGTGTTATCTCCGCCTACGGTAAATTCGTGTTTCACATGTAAAATGTCGGTAGTGGCACGACATAGCCGAACGTGTGAAATCGTTGGCACTGAGATCCGCCGGGGTCGAACTTGCCTGATATTAGTTAAATTTCGCTTCTGGAATACGAAGTTGAATAATCTCTGGGTGCGCAACTTGCAGCTATCGACGTACACAGCCGCCGCCCAGCCATCGTGTTGCCGACATCGTCAGCCAGCACAGTTTTGGTACAGTATCGCGTGCATTTGCTAGTGTTTAAGAGGGGTGTTCACGTTTCTGGACTGTTGAAAACGCTAGGTAAACTCACAGGAATCTGCTATCGGAATATTCATCTCGATTGCGCCAGGGTTTCCAGTTATTGTGGGTTGTCACTGTTTAGAATCAGTTACTATTATCCTCAACTTAGCAGTCGCTGGATATAGGAGTGTATATTCTGTTTTTGTAAAAATAGGTTTGTTAAATTTGATCTGTGTTGAATTGTATGTGAACTTTTGCTCTGTCGTTCATTTGACTTCAGAGAATAAAAAGAGTCAAAACAAATGTCTTTACTCAAATCATTCAAATTAGTTAGCCCCCTTTACTCAATTTTGGATCGGTGTTTTTTACTTGGAAATTAGATGGTGTGTCAGCCACGCCTGTCCTTTAACATAAAGTGAACAAACCATTTCCATACTCCATTTGCATATCGACCTTCTTCTCCCCTTCCTTATTTCTATGTTTTCAACACACCCACCATAAACTATATCTTTCAATATATAAGCTAATCAAAAACATAAAACCACAAGGTTCAACATAAGCAACTGCTGCTACCGCCAGCCACCGCACCACTGTCATTTTGCCCCATAGTTCTGCTTCATACTTATCGGCACAAGATGGCAGCCTTCGTGACTAAGGCGTTCGTATTCAACTGCTACCAGACGCAACGTTCGAACAGTTGCTTAGTAGCTGCTCCGTGAACGTGTGTTCATTATTAATCAACAGGTCATTTAGCGATTAATTTTAAATTTGCTGGTGGTGGTAAAGACCGTGAGAGATCGCTGTGCTCGTACGGTTGCCGTTTGTGTACACTTTCTGCCGTCCTTTTCTCGAAGGACGTTCCCCAGTATGTACCATCTTGGAAACCAAGAAACCATGCGAATAATTAGCGGGACTTTAAAATCTACTCCCACACAACGGCTTTCCGTTATCGCTAACATACCTCCGCCAAATATAAAAAGTTTATATTAAAGAATGGGAAAAAATAGTGAAAACAAATGAAGGAAAACATTTACCTATGCAGGATGTCATACAAAATTGCCAAATTACCAGTTGAAATCACGAAAGCCAAAATGGAATAACTGCTATGTAAGAGGAAAGTTCAGCTTCAACCTTCAAAAAGGAGTGGGAGTATTCACTCAGTAATCATCACCTAATAAGCGATCCCTCAGAAGCACTAAAAGAAAAGACTGCATTAAGCTCAACCACATCCGAAATGGCCACACAAGATGCAAAGCCATGCTTTATAAGTGGGTACTCGTGGACAGCCCAAGTTGTGATTGTGGAGCACCTGAGCAAACGCTGGACCACGTCGTAAGAGTGTGCCCGATAAGAAAATATAGTGGCTCTGCTGAGGACTTTATAGAAGCCACACCTCAGGCTATGAAGTGGATTCAAGATCTGGACATTGATGTGTAGCCAACAGCTTTGTCTCGCATGATACATGTCCTAATTCCATGTGTTTAGTCATAATTATAGCATTGTTCACTCACATGTATTGGAAATATACACTTGTACGGTCTTTTAATGTTCTTTGTGTACTTATATTTGTATATATGCTGTTGCCATATGCCATTAAGCCATACGATTAATTAATAAAGTAGTGGTTAATGACGATGAAAATATTCCTTCACCATCTGGGTGTGGTACAAATTCGATATTCCACCTCTTCGCGAAACAGTAATTCCGAGCGCCTTTTGAACCACAGCAGCTGACCGTTGCATCGCACCTGAATGATAACGAGGCGAGGCTCATGTAATGCAGCCAAGAAACATCCCGATTAAAGCAGCTTTCAAACTAAGAAAAACTGGTTTAAAATCGTTATTTTCGTTTGACAGACACATAACACACCTCCTTTCTGCAAACTTTCCCCTGTGGGAGCTCAGCTCATCTGTGTAGGTAATTCAAAGTACGTTAACACTCTCATTCCCACACTACGAATTCAGCTCTGGAAAATTAAAATACATTGTTTTCTGTATTGATACAGTGCACTAAACATCATAATATGTGTTTTAGAAGTTCTGATCGAACTATTGTTTTTTTATGTGATGTGTATTTCATGCACAACACAGTCGCTTCTATTGAGGTATTTTATCACCTGGGACGTTATTGTGTAGATAGTCGGATCAATAATCTATCTACATCTATAAATGTGAATGTCTGTTTGGTGTACGTTTATCACGCCTGAACCACAAGACATAAAGAGCTAAAAATTTGTACAGTTACTAATGTCTACTCAGGGAAGGCTTTAGGCACGGTTTTATGGCGATCGGATAGCTATTTATCTATATATATTGATGCGAATTTCTGTTCGGTGTACGCTTATCACGTCCTAACGACAAGACGCAGCGACTTGAATATTTTTACAGTTACTAATTTATACCTGAGGAAGGTTTTTGGCATGGTTTTATAGCGATGTGATACATATTTAGTAATTTGAAGAATATAACGATAAATGCAGAACAATAATTACTTTAAAAAAATTATATTTACTCTTTGAAAGTGGTTTTATTGGTTGCATTGTTGCTTGAGGTGGTTGAAAGTCGTCAAATTATAAAAAAATTCGGACTGTAGGCCAGCGATGACGTTTGCGACTCTATAGCAAGGAGGGTATATACAGCGAAACGTGATGCCACAGACCATATCTTTGGTCTATATCTTCAGCTCTTTCTCTGTAAGGAAATATAAGAATGAATAAATAAGGCAGTAAAAAAGAAATCTATTTTAATACACCTCTTTAAAAAAATATTGGGATGGAAAGTTATCGGTGTATATAAAATTCTATGTGTGTGTGTATGTCAATATTTCGCTCTGCAGTGAAAACTACAGAACGCAAACGAATGGTCTGTGTTTAATTATTGTCCGAAGTCCGCTGTTGTACACCGTAGCAGTTACATGCCGATAGCGATAAGGGGGTGTAAGATATGGTGGTTGAAAGTCGTCAAATTATAAAAAAATTCGGACTGAAGGCCAGCGATGACGTTTGCGACTCTATAGCAAGGAGGGTATATACAGCGAAACGTGATGACACAGACCATATCTTTGGTCTATATCTTCAGCTCTTTCTCTGTAAGGAAATATAAGAATAAATAAATAAGGCAGTAAAAAAGAAATCTATTTTAATACACCTCTTTAAAAAAATCGATTTGACGTTTCGCGCATTACATCATGTGATCGATCTGTCATATTATTACAATCAGTATTGTTGAATTTCCTTTAATCCAGATATGCCATTTCAGTTCAAAAGACGTCAGTTTCCAGTTCGTCTAGCTTTTGCCATGACTATTAATAAAGCTCGAGGACAATCATTAAACGTCTCAGGAATCCATTTACAGCCCTCGTGTTTTTCACATGGTCAATTATACGTCGTTTGCTAAAGGGTTGGCAACCCAAAAACTCTCTACATTTACGCTCCAAACAATACAACAAATATCGTAGTTTACTAGAATGCCATAAAATGAAATTAAAATGAATTTGGACATTACTCCCACCATACGTGTTGAGATATTGCAACACAGGCTGTAAGGAATAATGTATGTATTTATTGTAAATCATTAAGCACCTCGCATTTTTTTTTCTTCGAATGTTGATTAAAAATGTTTGTTTCTAAGAAAGGTATTGTATTTCTTTTCATCCTTCAAAACCAGTCTCATAGCACACTACTGAAAGATATCTATCATAATCAACCAACACGCGAGCGGAGCCGCGGGTTTAAGCTAGTGTTAGTATAATCTTCGACGCAGCACCAACGACAGGACAGTTCAATGCTGAAATAAAATAAAATGAAACAAACTCACAGTTCCGGAAGCGGACGACCACGAACAGCGGGCAAATTGAAGAGCGCCTCGGCGGCCATTATGGTGGCAAACTTCTGCACAACTTTAAATGTGCGTAAGAGTCATTTGTTTAGAGGGTGTATTCATTCGAGTAAAGTCGCGAAAACCATGTCTCACTTAAATATATTACTACAAAACAGGTTCAGACTCTCTGAATATACAGCAACTGACGGTTGTGTGTAAATTTATTGGACATACAGTGTAGAAATCGGCCAACAGCTTTTCCTCTTCCTAACTAAACCGAATTATAACATTTAGTTTTTTAGCGGTAAAATTGCAGCTATGAAAGGAATTTATCGTCAGATACAGTTTTTTGGCCCTTCATCAGTATATTCTACGATGGTGAAACTATTGCACAAACATTAATTTCGGAAGAGTTTCGCAACCTTTACGTCTTTGTTTGAATGCCTGCTGTATTCCCCAACATTTACAAATTTTATAGCATAAAAAAAGTGAAGAAGAGCTGTCTGAAACAGCTAATGTTAAAAATCGACTGCAAAGATGAAATATCACGTCAGATACATGATTATAAAATAGCTTCTACCCTTGTGAATACAGCAACCAGCCACTACCAAATTCTTTTAAGAACACGAAATATGAAATAACTTTTTCTTAAGTAGGTGCCACATGACATTAGCATTAGGGTAACTAGCACGAATATTAGCATTTTTAATGCTGTAAGCCGAATACCTTACAGTAGCGTGAACTGCTCAAAAGTCAGCAACTGTCATTATAGAGCTAAAGTTCAAGATGTGCAACCAATGTAGCTACGTGTCATTCATATATGGAACTATACACAGTTCTGCAAACCCCTTTCAGTTGTTATTCCTACATAGTTACCTATATGTAAGGAAGATAAACTTTAAATTCTATGTTACAAGTTGCTAATATTAATTTCATAAACAAAACTTCGAAGTTCAATGAGGTAACGCCGGCCGCGGTGGCCGAGGGGACTGAGGCGCTTCAGTCACGGTCTGCAAGGCCACTACGGTCGGGGGTTCGAATCCCCCCTCGGGCATGGATATTTGTGCCGTCTTTAGTATAAGGTAGTTCATAAGTAGTTTGTAAGTTTAGGGACTGATGACCCCGTAGTCAAGTCCCATAAGCTTAACAAACATTTGAACATTTTTTCAATGAGGTAACTGAACTCGTGTCCCCAATAGTCATTTCACACGTCATAAAATGAAACTTTCTGAACTTCCCGTCCACCAGTACTGCCTAAAGTAACTCGTTTTTAAGAGCTACCGGTATTGTGAAAACATGTTATTTATTTTATTGAATACCATATTGTCTTGACTGACAGCTTGTTAAGCAAGAATAACTATCTCTGAACGCAATTAGTAGGGCTACTTGTATTCCCGAGAAATATAAATGGAAAGACAGTATTCGTTCTTTTGGTTCCTATCTTAAAACGACTTGCGAAATTAAACGCTGAGCAGCTCTTCACCATCGTGCTTCATGTACACTGTAATTGTCAAACAATACAGGCGTGACTATGAATTGGAAATATATATCGCAGCAGCTATATAATACACGATTTATCCTCTGACAGCACTCGTGTATATCTGGCGGCCAGCCGAAGGTTCAAATTATCCCGCGACAGCAGCTGCGTTACTGAGTCTAGTTATTTTTTACAAGGTCCTTTGTAACAGTCACGTACAGAGGACAACGTAACACAATCTCCAACACGGATAGATCACTGCCTCAGAAAATGGCTACACGCCGTATCAAGCGGCAAAATATCATACTTGAAGCATGTCGTCCATTACCAAGAGTGCGACTTTAAGGACTGATACATAAAATACGGTATAAATCGGCTTTTAATAAGTTATCGTCGAGGAACAACACTGGGAACAAAAGGGTTAAGCGTCAATCGTGTTCTAGCAAGGGTGCACGGCAGGTAAAGATTGAAGGATCAAGAGAGCCATGGGCAAAGAAACGTAATAACTGGAGAGGCAGCAAAATCTTAGTGGGAAAACGATATTATTCAGACGCTCATAAAAAGAAGACAATATGTACCGTTCACAACTTTGAAATGAAGATCCACTTATCTTTTTTTTAAATAATGGGAATCGCAACAGTTGTTAATTTTAAACTTTATTTTATGCACTACCCGAGTTTCGAGACCTGTATCTCATCATCAGGTACATTTAGTAAAGAAGTAGGGCAGCATTTTATTACATGAGCGACGTTTCTATTTACTTTGATTGTAAATTGCAGATGCATCTGATAATGAGATATAGGCCTCGCAACACGGGTAGTGCACACAATAAAAAAGTTTAAAATTAACAACTGTTGCGGATTCCATTGTTTAAAATTGAAGTTGACGGTTGTGGATGTCCCGAAGGAAGAAAAATGTGTCAGCTGATCTTAGTTACACAGTACGCGCGCGTAACCAGCCCCTTAGAGCTCCAAAAACACTGGCTGGCGCATGCGCCATTATCATTCCCCAGCGAATGCTAAACACAACACGTAGCTCATATGAACAGTGTTGTTTTGTTCAAGTTCAGTTAAATGTTTTAGAAGTTTCCGGCATAGAACCTTAGATCGTACTACTTCGAGCTTGCATTCCGCTCTTGTTTACATACATATGTGGAGTAAACGCACAAATACGCGTTTTCTTATTGCTGCTTTTCTTTTCTGTCTGAGTAAAGGAAAAATAGCACAAGAAACATATATTTCTGTGATAAAAATCGCGTACTGCGTTTAATTTTGCCGAAACTGGTCAACTAGATAAAAGTTTTAAGCGATCTTGGCTTGTATTTGAATAATGAGTGTCAATATGCGACGTTTGTTTGCCGTCTTGCAGTAAGTGTTTGTTGACTGTTGTGACAAATACACCACATCGGATTTTTTTACTCATATTACTGAATAGACCTGGTCGTATAGAATGAGGGAAATAATCCTTTTGTGTTTACCATTAAAAATAAATCTGTTCCTTCTCTAAGCTTTTTGTATGTATCAGTACCCTTGTCTTGTCATTAATTGAATAATCCTTGTAAATCAAACATTTCGTTGCCAACATTAGCACACTATGCCGCTGCAGCCGTAAGTAAAATTTACCCAGTATTCTGTGTCAGTTACTTTATAGTCTCATAGATACTCGCATACTCGTCAATATTGGCATGTACTAATAAGAAATTTAATTGAGAGCGTATTTTGTGATTAAAGATCAGATACTATTCTGTGTTCGTAATACTTTCTCGCAATGACGTAATAGACGTAGCTTCAACAATTTCTGCAATGTCAGTAAAACTTTTTGATGTGGTGTATTTCTCAATCTTACACCTTATAAAATAGGCTGTATGTGTGTATGTATGTATGTTTCTATGTATGTTCCACATATCCTAAACTACTGGACCTATTTCAACCAAACTTGGTACATATGTTCCTTAATATCGGACAACAATCGCTGTTGGGGTAAGAATCACCTACGACACATACGTAAGGAGATATGACGTCATAAACAATGAGATGCGTGAAAAACTGCTGCGTCAAACACAATGCTGCACATTTTCTCCTAAACCACTGGACCGATTTCACGCAAATTTGGTACACATATTTCGTACGTGAGGTAACAACTGCTGTAGGAATACGAACCACATACGATACATGGTGCAGGAGATATAACGTCATAAACAATAGGAATCGCAAAACACTGCTACGTAATGCGACGAGATTTGATAAATACACTGTATGAGAATGACAGTACTTGGCGACTTACAACAAACTTTTATTAAACTTTTTCTCGTAGACAACCACATCAAAATAGTGAAAGGAAAAAGTTTCTTGCTTACCACTTTTCCGATGTTCAGGGAGAAAAACTATGGCATTCGGTATGACGTTAAAATTTATAATTTCTACACTACCAATTGTACTCGCAGGAAATTTTACAGACAGAATACACAAAGCTGAATGTACGTTCGAAATTGTATCCCAGTACGACACGTAGTTCATGAAATATGAGGACGTAAAGAGTGAAGTTCATGGAATACCGCCCCATCAAGCATCATGGACGAAGGGCAACAGGCGGATCGTGTTTTTCTCGACTTCAAAAAGGCGTTCGACGCGGTGCCACACTGCAGACTGCTAACGAAGATACGAGCTCATGGAATAGGTTCACAGATTTGTGACTGGCTGGAAGACTTCCTAAGTAATAGAACGCAGTACGTTGTTCTCGACGGCGAGTGTTCATCAGAGATGAGTGTATCGTCAGGCGTGCCCCAGGGGAGTGTGATAGGACCGCTATTATTTTCTATCTATATAAATGATGTGATGGACAGAGTAAGGTGTAATTTGCGGCTGTCTGCTGATGATGCTGTGGTGTATGGGAGGGTGTCGTCTGTAACTGACTGTAATAGCATACAGGTTGACTTAGACAAAATTTCTAGTTGGTGCTAGCTCTCAATGTAGAAAAATGTAAGGTGATGCGCATGAGTAGAAAAAACAATCCTATAATGTTCGAATACAGCATTAGTAGTGAGCTTCTTGATGCTGTCGCGTCGTTCAAATATCTAGGCGTAACATTGCAGAGCGATATGAAATGGAACGAGTATGTAATGACAGTTGTGAGTAAGGCAGACAGCCGACTTCGGTTTATTGGGAGAATTTTGGGAAGAATTGTTTCACCTGTAAAGGAGACCGTGTATAAAACGCTTGTACGACCAAGTCTTGAGTATTGCTCAAGTATTTAGGACCCGCAGCAGATCGGTTTGAAGGAAAACATAGAAGCGGTTCAGAGGCGAGCAGCTAGATTTGTTATTGGTAGGTTCGACCTATGCGCGAGTGTCACGGAAATGCTCCGGCAACTCAATTGGGGATCGCTGGAAGAAAGACGACGTTCTTTTCGTGAATTTGTGTTAAGTAAATTTAGAGGGCCGGAATTTGAAACTGAGTGTAGTACGATCTTGCTGCCGCCTACTTACATTTCGCGTAAAGATCGCAAAGACAAGATAAGAGAAATTAGGGCTCGTACGGAGGCATATAGGCATTCTTTTTTTCCTCGTTCAATTTGGGAGTGGAATAGGAAAGGAAATGCCTAGTAGTGGTACAGTGTACCCTCCACCACGCACCTTACGGTGAATTGCGGAGTATGTATGTAGATGTATGTAGATGTAGATGTTTTAATCTATTACTTATATGCAACTAACCATATTCGCAACAGATTTTACCGACATACAGCACTTGTACAATTGTAAAATTTTGCAGGAATATTTTGATTTGTATAACATATCTGTACTACTAATAATAAATCTGTGAATCTAGGCCTGTTGCTGTTCACTTCAATCTTCAAAACTATTGGACGATTTTTCAGCGTTTTTTACAGGAAACATGAGCGAAGATTGATTCAGGATCTAGGCATGATTTCATCAAAATAGAATCACGAAGTGTTTTCATAGACCATCGTCTCTGTCTGTTTATATATTAGAAACCACTTCTCCAAAACTTCTTCCCGCATTCGCATGGGGTTTTCACAGGTATGGTAACTGCAGCGTACCTTGCGACAACATATAAACTTAGTTTCATAAAAATCAGATCACGGAAAGAACATCACAATTTACCGTTTTCCATCGACAACCGCCACGTCTATCTTTCTCTTTCATCTCAAAAACTAATAGACGAATTTTCAGGCGTTTCTCACAGAAAACGTGACGGTATCTTGCGGTTACAAAAAATCGGATCAGAAATAGTTAGGTATCACTATTTAAACATTTCTCTGAAAGCAATCGCATGTGTAATCGTAGAGAGTAATCTCTAAAAATACTAAATGAACATTCATGGGGGTATCACAGACAAATGGAGAATATCCTGGGGCAACATACAGGCTCCATTTTATCAAAATCAGATCAGGAAAGTAAAAGATATCGTAATTTGAAGTTTTAGGTGTATTTTATTCTTGGAAAGAACGGCGTAAGGCAGCAAAGAACTAATAGATAGCGCTGCGGGTGTTCGTGTGAAGTTCGTGGCAGCGATCGGTTTATTAACCATTGAAAATACTACTTACTCTTTGACTTTTCAAATTTACCGTATCTCTGAAAATCGTTTTCTTGGTTGCTATGTTCTACGTAATATGATCAACGCAATGAATATAAAACTAATACAATCCTCGTCGCCTAATCCATATATGTACATACTGATATCACAGTCTAACGTATATTTACAACTGCTAGGGAAGTTTAAGTTTCACGCTTGGAGCGACAATAGAGCATCTAACGGAGAGCCAACCGTAAGGATAATAATTACTGTCAGTGATATTTCTACTTCATTAGGGAAATACTTATTATATTTCAGCTTTCCATGCCTCAGACCATTATCCAGAGATATGAATGATCATGAAATAAATGTTTTAATTGGCGAATATAACTGATGTATGATGTGAGCTACGTGATATTCAAGAAGATATGCCTATTTCTAACAAGTTTCGCAAACGTGTTAAAAAGAAACTACTGACACA
The DNA here is from genome assembly GCA_026315105.1 of Locusta migratoria. NCBI lineage: Eukaryota > Metazoa > Arthropoda > Insecta > Orthoptera > Acrididae > Locusta > Locusta migratoria. Next base: position 197,830,733 of record CM048751.1, read on the forward strand.
TTTTCAAGCGGTTTTCACAGGAAATTTGAGCTAAGATTGGGGCAACATAGATGCATGATTTCATCAAAATCAGATCACGAAAAGATACATCGCAATCTTAAGTGTTTTCAGTAACTGTCTGTTCATCCATTACAAATAACTAATCTCCTAAACTACTTCACGGATTTGCATGGAGCAACTTCATAAGGGAAATTGTTTTAGATGTAGGTTATGCTTGACGTATGGATTGCGTAGTACAGCGAACATGCGATAGAGGCGCTGTAGTGCACGAAGGAACTAATAAACACTGCTGCTGCATAATAAGTATTGAAGCGAACGTCTCTGACAGAATTAAGCAATCTTATGTCTACGAATATTAACAAACATTGAACATAGTGTTACTGATTTCTCTTTGTTATTAAGTACTTTGGACATTACTTTACTTCTTTTGGTACGTTTCACTTTTTGTATCAAATACTTTATGAAGATACGCTGTTTCGGACAGTAACTTTTACTTACATTTGACATCCTGGGTAGAACAACTGAGTTTATTGACAGGGTGATCCAACAAGGATTCTGTTTTTACTGACTGAGGTCCGGAACCCTAAGAAACCATGATACACCCAGGCTCTCCTTCAACAACCGTTGCGAAGCACGGGCATATAAGCTAGTTTACTATATAAGACACACATATTGTGCTCTCAAACTGTATGTTCTGGGATGTTTTTCTGTGTTATGATATTTTGCGGCTGCTAACTCCCTAAAGGCAGCTTCTCCGTGAAGAAGTAGTACTTTCGAAAGAGCTAAACAAAAACTTACGTTCGAAATCACAGGCGATTTTTAGTATTAAATATTGCTTCAAGTCATAATAATCTATACAAATAATAAATCTGTAAATGTAGGCCTGTCGCTGTTCACTTCAATCTTCAAAACCACTGGATGAATCTTCAAGCGTTTTTCACGGGAAACATGAGAAAAGTTTGGGTCAACAAAGGGGCGTAATTTTATCAAAATCGGATTATGGAAAGAAAAGATATCCTAATTTTAAGTGTTTTCAGTAACCGTCGAGTCTGTTCAACTAATAAAAACCTTTTACCTCTTTAACTACTTCACGAATTTGCATGGTGTTTTCACAGGTGACTTGGACGTAACTCTGTACAACATATAGACTGTTTCTTACAAATCACATCACAGAAAAAAAGAATATCGTAATTTGAAATTTTTTATCTATGACCACCATGTCTGTCTGTCTCTTTGAACACTTTTATCTCCAAAACTACTTGAATTTTCATGAGGTTTTCACACGTAACTTGAGCATATCGTGCGGTTACATAAGGGCTCCAATAATTAAAATCTAAAATCAGAGAAAATAAAAATATCATAATTTAATCATTTGTTTAAAAGTCATAGTGTATGTCTATTTGTTGAGGATGATCTCCAAAAGTACTACACGAACTTTCATGGGTTTCCACAGGTAAACTGACAATAGATTGGAGAGTAACATGGGCTTCGTTTCATCAAAATCGGATCAGAGGAAGAAAATATATCGTAATTTGAAGTTTTATGTGTGTACTATGCTTATAAGTATGGTGTAGGACAGCATATATCCAAGACTACTACACGAAATTTCATGGGGTTTCATAGGTCAACTGAGAATACCTTGGGGCAACATATAAGCACCATTTCATCAAAATCGAATCGGGGGATAAAAGATATCGTAATTTGTAGTTTCTGGCGTATACTATGCTTGAATTGCAGCGTAGTATAGCAAAGATCCGATAGAGGCGCTGTTACTTCCATAGTATACCAATTAACTTACAAATGGCGATGATGCGTTTTTTATTCAGATAACTAAACTGTAATACACTGAAACAAGGGCTACGATTTTCCTTACGGCAGCGGTGTGGTGTACTGATGTAGGCAAAGGCCGCTGAATCCTTTTTTAAAAAAATCAGTCACGTACAGTGAGGTGAATAATTCTTTCGTTGATAATGAAATCAATAATTGTCGTTCCGATCAGTAAATTAATGATCACCCTAAAGCGAATATTTTGATGCCAACGTTAACATACTAAACCGCTGCCACTGGCAGTAAAATTTAACCCAGGTACGACAAAAAGAAAAATACTTGCTGTATCCCGCATGCCTTGCAATGCCATGGAAAGAAAAAAAAGTGCTTCTTTCCGCCTTTATCGTTAGAATTTCAAACATGACTTTCCTTCGCGTCTATCGATGTTATCATTTACTAAGAATTCTTTGCGAGAAAACGTGAATTTATATCGTTTCCTTTCTGATTTCGGTGCGTACTTGTTACATCTTAAAACCATTCAGTTTAGGAAGCCCAGAAAACGATCTAGCACAACACAGAACAAACAGAGGAAGCGTCGCTAAAAGAGCCATTTATACGTAGTCATCCGTCTTAACCGAACAAAAAAGGACAAAGATGAAGCCAGCGATTAGTACGTTTTTCCCAATAACACATGACATTTCCACCCTAATGTTGAGGACACAAAATCTGTTCCGTACATCTGGATGCTCACTCCAAAGATATTTCTGCTCTGTGCTGCCACTAGCGATAATACACACATGCGAGCGACAAACTCATCAGAAACCTCCCTGCTTTCGTAATTGTTCGGAGCAATATTGTAATTAAAATTTGTAATTACTTGCTTTTGGTGCGGACTATATTAAGATAGAGAAGAACGTAAGGACGTCTTCTTTTGCAGAGATTTCAACTTCGTGCTTTACGAAGTAAACACTGCTGAACGTGGGGACATGTTTTAGCTGAAGGAGTGGCCAGTACTGGTAACACAGTCAAGACAATTCATTGGAAATACTATATTTAATGGAAATTTCTATTCAGACGATCAGCTGACGCCATTTCTTCAACGATTACCCAGACGTACTTTTATCGCACATTGACATCACCATGACGTCTTATTTAAATAGACATGAACTGCTCTGTTGATTGAATTACCAGACTTTCGGCATTCGTCGAGTTTTTTATAATAGGGAGCACGGCATACTAAATAACTACACTGTTCCCAGAGCAACTACAGCACTACATCTTAGAAACAAAAGATGGTGCTGTTATTATTATTATTATTACTATTTCTCATCTCACTGATAGAAGTGTTTCCATAAGTTCACGTCAAACAGACAATTACACATCGCAATCTTAAATTGATGAACACAACCTAACATTGTATTTACATCATTCCAGAGTATAAACTTCAATTAATTTCACTTTTTGTATGAAAAACTTTATGAACATTTATCGTTTCCGACGACTTCTACTTTAATTTGACATCTTTTTTTTTTATTTTTTATTTTTTTTTTATGACTTAGGTCCGGAACCCCAAAAAACGATTAGTTACACAGGTCCCACTATAACAACCGTTGCGAAGCAGGGCATATAAGCTAGTAAGTAATATTTACTTACAATACATAACATTGCGCTCGGTCCGGGTTCCCAGTTTTTTCGGCGACAGTTAATGATCCGTTCTTTTCTTCTCTCGGGAAACTAAAAATTCTGTAGCCGCCTCTGGAATGATTTGGGCAGATTATGGCAACGCAACCATCCATAATTTCATCCATTCTTCTCTCAGAATCTCTCGGGAAACTAAAAATTATGTAGCAGCCTCTGGAATGATTTGGGTAGATTATGGCAACGCAACCATCCATAATGTCGTGGTAAAGTGCCGTGACGCAATCCTATAGCACCGCAGTACAACTTAGGAGCTAGGGGAATAAAAATGGCGGATGCGTCAGCTCGTACTTACAGGAGCCTTAACCTCCCCTACACACACGCACACACACACACACACACACACACACAGACACACAATACGTCGCCCCACGCCCCTGACCATCGCATCACGTAGCCGACTCACTTTTGCTGGCGCAGTGGCAGATTATAGTTAACGTTGTGATTTAATACATGTGTACCTCTCCAGTTCCCCAATGCTGTCCTGTCTACAAAAAACAAAAGGAATAAAAAAGGAAAAAAAATCTGAGAGTTGCCCTCAGTATATCAATGAAAAGGACCCCATAAAAGGTTTTTACTGTGCCATGCAATATCCAGCAGCTGGGAGCTATAAAACTGGTCGGAAAAAGTAACTCTTTCCCTGCCGGATGTGGCCGCCAATAGTGATGACGTGTGTATAGTAACGTGCTGTGACGCACGCAACGCGGCCCCAATACCTCGCCGTCCCCGTCCTACACACGTAATACTCCAGTAACAACTCCCCAAGATCCTATGGTCGACTACATCCGTAGGGGACAGTCTGCCATCTACATCTACATTTACATACATACTCCGCACTTCACCGTAAGGTGCGTGGGAGAGTACACTGTATCACTACTAGGCATTTCCTTTCCTATTCCACTCCCAGATTGAACGAGGGAAAAAAAAGAATGCCTATATGCCTCCGTACGAGCCCTAATTTCTCTTATCTTGTCTTTGTGATCTTTACGCGAAATGTAAGTAGGCGGCAGCAAGATCGTACTACACTCAGCTTCAAATTCCGGCCCTCTAAATTTACTTAACACAAATTCACGAAAAGAACGTCGTCTTTCTTACAGCAATCCCCAATTGAGTTGCCGGAGCATTTCCGTGACACTCGCGCATTGGTCGAACCTACCAATAACAAATCTAGCTGCTCGTCTCTGAACTGCTTCTATATCTTCCTTTAAAATGATCTGCTGCGGGACCCAAACACTTCAGCTATACTCAAGACGTGGTCGTACAAGCGTTTTATACACGGTCTCCTTTACAGGTGAAGTACATCTTCCCAAAATTTCGCAATAAACCGAAGTCGGCTGTCCGCCTTATTCACAATTGTGCACGTTCCATTTCATATCGCTCTGCAATGTTACGCCTAGATATTTGAACGACGCGACAGCATCAAGAAGCTCACTACTAATGCTGTATTCGAACATTATGGGATTGTTTTTTTTTTTTTTTCTACTCATGCGCATCACCTTACATTTTTTTTACATAGAGAGCTAGCTGCCATTCTTGGCACCAACTAGAAATTTTGTCTAGGTCATCCTGTATGCTATTGCAGTCAGTTACAGACGACATCCTCCCATACACCACAGCATCATCAGCAAACAGCCGCAAATTACAACTTACTCTGTTCATCAGATCATTTATATAGATAGAAAATAATAGCGATCCTAGCACACTCCCCTGGGGCACGCCTGACGATACACTCGCCTCTGATGAACACTCGCCGTCGAGAACAACATACACCGTTCTATTATTTAGGAAGTCTTCCAGCCAGTCACAAATCTGTGAACCTATTCCATAAGCTCGTATCTTCGTTAGCAGTCTGCAGTGTGACACCGCGTCAAACGAATTTTTGAAATCGCAGAAAAACAGAAACTGCCTCTTCCCCCTCATCCATGGCTCGCAAGTAGAGATGGGAACAATCGAATGAAAACAATCGATTCATTCGGTTGTTGGGAAAAAATCGATCATTCGGTTGTAGTCTCTCGTATCGGTTGAATTATTCATTCATTCTTCTGAGTGAAACCAGTCGGTGGGACCAACCGAATGAAACAACCGTTTCAGTCCGGTTGGACTATTCATTCGTTCTTTTGAGTGAAACCAGTCGGTGGGATCAACCGAATGAAAAAATCGACGCAGTCGGTTGGCCTAATCATTCCTTCTTTTGAGTGAAATCAGTCGGTCGGAGCAACCGAATAAAATCGACACAGTTTGGACCGCTCATTCCTTTCCTTTTGAGTTAAATCAGTCGATGGGACCAACCGAATGAAAAAATTGACACAGTACGTTGGCCTCTTCATTAATTCTTTTGAGTGAAACCAGTCAGTGGAAGCAACCGAATGTAAAAGTCAGTCGGTCGTAATTTTACTATATTGGATTAATATTCGTTTATTTTTTTCGAATGAAAGTAGTCTGTGGGAACAACTGAATGAAAACATGCGAAACTTTTGCAGTTTTGTACATTGAATTACTCATACTTTCTTTTCAAGTGAAAACAGGCAGTAAATTTTGTCATATCGCTGGAGCAGGCCTGCGATCACTTTAATTGCCCACCCCAGACTTCAAAAACGCCGATCATCTGGGCCCGGTCAGATTACTTTCGCAGACACCCATAATCTGTAGAATTTAAATGGACGATGACCACGAAGTACTGCGGGGAGCGGGGACACGAGAGGGGGTGCTGCCTCGCTTCCGTTTCCACTGCTGACAGCGCCAGCAGGCGCACGCCAAACTCCACACAACAGTGTCTGGCGGGCGGGGCGTGCCATCGCCGATTGTTGTCAGTTTCTTACTGTCTCAAAAAAGAAGCGTGGAAACTACAAGGTGTTTCAAAATGTTCTCTACAAGTTTAATCTCGCATACTGTATCTCCGAAGTGGGAACAGGTAGAAACGTGCGGTTTGCGGCTTCTTGTTCATACATATCTAATGTTCTAGGACACAGTTAAGTATGTTAACTTTGAGCATATTTGCTAGATCCAAATTCGAAGATCACTAAAATATTAGGTATGGAAAAAAAAGCCTTCATTAAAATATTTTGTATAAAAATATTTTTTATAAAAATATTTTTGTTAATCCCATCTAATTTGAAAGAGTACGAGAAGACATACAACATTTATCAGTGCTGTAAAGTTTCTTCAGCGTGTCTGTATTCGTGAACAGTATATGAAAACATTTGTCTCAAGTTTCATAATTATTCACTCTTGTCACGCCGCGGTGGAGTAGCCGAGCGGTCTAAGTCACCTCGCTGCGGAGCGCGCGGTTGCTCGCCGTCGGAGGTTCGAGTCCTCCCTGGAGCATTGGTGTGTGTGTGTGTGTGTGTGTGTGTGTGTGTGTGTGTGTGTGTGTTGTCATTTGGTTAGTTAAAGTAGTTTGTAAACAACGAACTGATGACCACGCAGTTTGGTCCGATAGATTTACAAACATTTGAACTCTTGACACAGATATTTCTGTGGTTATCGGTGAAACGGTGTGGAGGTTTATTCCATCCCTCCGCCATGTACCATACAAAATCTTAGATGAACAGTGAACTGCCGCTTTTTTTGAAAGTCAAGTGTGCAAAATTTCATCAAGATCGGAATAAAAGTCTGTATTGGCGTCAAAGTCTGGAATACCTTCAGTCATGCATCGAACTAAAGTAGATGTAGACGGTGACAATTCTCTTTCTTTGAAGGTGAAGAGCGAAATATATCATTAAAATTCGAATACAAACGTAATTTGTCGAAGTTAGTAGGTAAAGTACCCTCCTCCATGCGCCTACGAAATTTATTGTACACATTTACCTTCCTCTTGTTTTAAAGGTCAAGTGTGCAAAATTCCATCAAGATCGCAGCCAAATTGTGGTTTTTGTCGAAGTCAGTACGTAAAGTACTCTCCGCCATCCACCGAATGAAACTTGATGTAGACAGTGACTTTCCCCTTGCTTTCAAGGTCAAGTGTGCAAAATTTCATCAAGATTGGAACAAAACTGTAGATTTGCATGCAATAGAAACACACGGGCACAGTGCTATATTTAAAAGATTTGTCTCTAAGAAAGTTTCATGCTGAATCACGGTTCATTTATACCCGAAAAGACTGAAGGAGTATGCAAATAAAGTCACACAAAGTCGGTGAATTAATAAAAACATCCATATAACTGCAGAAACCGCAGAGCCTTTTTCCAGTCGGTTGTATCGCATCAAGTGAAACCACTCAATGCCGAGAACATTCATATAAAGGACAGAGCCTTGTTTCATTCGGTGGTCGCGCATCGACTGAAACCACTCAAAGCCACCGAATGAGTGAAAACAATCATATAACGGCTGCAACCGACAGAGACTGGTTTCATTCGATTGTTTCGCATCGACTGAAACAATCAAACCCCGCCAGTGAGTGAAAACATTCATACGGCCACATAGACTATTTTCATTCGGTTGTTTCATTCGACTGAAAAAACCGACTGAACGAAAAAACAACCGATTGACCAATCGGTTGTTAAAAACAGTCGGTTGTCCCATCACTACTCGCAAGATGTCATGTGAGAAAAGGGCAAGCTGAGTTTCACATGAACGATGTTTCCTAAACCCGTGCTGTGAATCACAGCCTTAAGACACATTTGTCAAGACGATTTCCTAACACATGCATCAAATAGATGAGACTGTTCAGTGCCGACGGTAATGTAACTGGCGTTAGGTAGGGTAATTCATGGTGAGTTGGATCCAAAGAGCTTACATTTCAGAAAGTGGCGATGAGTCTACCATGTCTGAGGCAAATTGGACTGGCATCCAGCATATTATTCGGGGTATCTGGTAAGCCACGACAATTGGAGAAATTTATCTTTTTACACAGTTCCACGTTTTAACCCTAAGGTAAAGGCAAATGTCCCAGGTTTGAGTCCCGGCTCCGGCACACAGTTTTATTCTGACAGGAAGATTCAGAAGGATTAATTTTTCGATTAGGTTTTATATTTTCTTGTCGAGTTTGCTGTATATGTATTGACTTGTTGGTTGGTTCGTATGCCCTGTTGTTTAAGTGCTGAGATTCTTTGTAACTTTGTTGTTAATTGGTCTATGAGTAATTAAAACTAAATTCAAATGATTGCTGATGACCTGTGGACCATACTGTGCAGGTGAGTAAGTGTTAATTTGAGATGATCTCGACTGTTCTGTAAAATACTTACCTCCGATCAATGGCAATTTCTGCACTGTGCAAGTATATTTTCCAAACTGTTTCAATTTTAACGCTGTTAGGTTTATTAAACTTTAATTTGCAACTGGTTGGCTGTTACTTCTACTAACGTGAACTACCGTTGCTATGTGTAGCCATGTTTAAGATTTTAAGATTTTGTAATTAGTGCCATTATGTTGGCTGAAAAAAAAAAACGAAAATCAGTAATTTTTCCACTGAAATGGCATCTTAGAAAAAAATTCATTCAATAGAGGTTTAAAGCATAAAGATACATTTCTTCAGTTTTAGTAGGAAGTGTCGAACCGTGGTGCCATACCAAGCAAGTTCACTATTAGATATTTACTGTTGTTGGTAATTGCGTTTCACAGAGACAGTACCCAATTGTGTGGGCGTCCCTACTTAATGAATAAAAAATAATCTTCTTTTAAACATTTTTATAGTTTCTGCTCATCTTCGTACATATTTCAATACTTACGTCATCGCCTATAACTGTTTTAAAATTCAACTGATTAAATTAACAAAGACCAGTGTAGGAGCAACGGGTTATCAGTGGGGATAATTCGTTGTGTCTGTCTTTCATTTGTGCATAATATTACTACGGAGACGATAGCCTTATCTGTATCTTATAGGCCACACCTAACACGGTTCATTTCATTTAAATTTTATCTCACGGATAATAGCTTTAAGGTAAGAGGAGTGTTACAGGCTCCCTCATCAAAATGTTAAGCTAGGAAAGCAATCTTTCACCTGTTTCTTGCACTGCATATTAATTTAGCCACGATGTAATATTCAAAAAGTGATTCGACACTTCCCAATTTCTATAGTTTGTTTTGTTACTTAACACTGTGCTTACAATATCAACAGATACGCCTTGTCTCGAGATTCGAGTGATTTATGTTTGCCCACATTTACAGCAATTACTCAGTCGTTACGGCTAGGTGATCTTTTATCTCTAAACAAGCAAGAAGAATTTATTGCCGGAACTTGTAACCGGTCTGCATGTAAACTAGTCTGTAATCTTACAATGTGCCCTAGGAAGTGAAAAATGAGAGTAAAAAAAATTCATACAGTATGCACCCAAGGTTTTTTGTCAGAGCGGGGCAGGTTTGCATTCCCAGCAGCGTTTCGCTTACGTCGTCCCCGGAATCTGCATCTGCGGACTTTTCTCCGCTGTCATGCGGCCCTCAACGCCAATGACACCAATTATGTGCAATTAGGCAGCACACGAGAAATTTGGAGGGCACGGATTTTTCCGCAGTACTTCCAGTTATGTTTCGCTTCAGCTTTTACCTACGTAGCTGTCTATTGTGCTTGTTGGGAGCCACGGGTTTGGAGACAACTGCTGTAAACACCGTCCTACAGGCCTCGAAAAACTCGTCGGGTCCAGACAAAAAAATAAAATTACGGTTTGTCGATGACATAGTAATTCTGTCAGAAACCGCAAAAGATCTGGAAGAGCAATTGAATGGAATGGACAATGTCTTGAAAGGAAGATATAAGATGAACATTAACAAGAGTAAATCGAAGGTAAATGCAATGTTAGAAAATCAGGCGATGCTGAAGAAGTTAGATTAGGTAATGAGACAATAAAAGTAGTAGTTCAGATAAAAAGATTATAGAAGCTATTGAAATGTGGTGCTACAGACGAATGATGAAAATTAGATGGGTAGATCACATAACTAATGAGGTGCTTAACCGAATCGGGCAGGAAAAGAGTTTCTGGCATATCCTGACTAAGAGAAGGGATAGATTGGTTGGACACATTCTGAGACATCAAGGAATTGTCAACTTAGCATTGGAATTAATTGTGTGGGGTAAAACTCGTAGAGGGAGACCGAGGGACGAATACAGTAAGCAGATTCAAAAGGATGTAGGTTGCCGAACGTATTCTCAGATGAAGAGACTTCAACAGGACAGGGTAGTCTGGAGAGCTGCATCAAACCAGTCTGCGGACTGAAGACCACAACAATATATATATATATATATATATATATATATATATATATATATATATATATAAGAAACAACTTAATTTTATTTTTCGAATTCCAAATACGAAGATAACTATAACGTAATATATATATATATATATATATATATATATATATATATATATATATATATAGTAGTAATCCTGTATTTCTTCTTTTTTGCTTCATCTGGAAAGAGAAAAGTAAAGAAATTAACAGCAATTAATTCCAATTAGCCGCGGTGGAGTAACCGAGCGGTCTAAAGCGTCTCGCTGCGGAGCGCGCGGTTGCTAGCCGTGGAGGTTCGAGTCCTCCCTGGGGCATCGGTGTGTGTGCGTGTTTGACTTTAGGATAGTTTACCTTAGATTAAGTAGTTTGTAAGCTAGCGACTGATGACCACGCAGTTTGGTCCGATAGAATTACAAACATTTGAACTCCAATTTCAGCGTTCTGGAACTACTGGGCGGCTTTTGTGACCATTTAAACCTGTTTTTCCCGTTGTAGTAACTACTGAAGTCATTTTTCAAAATTTCGTCTTCTGAGGCAGGCATATCTGATAATTATGTGCCTGTATTGTGAATACTGTGTTCACTATCGTAAACACTTACATAGGATGGTCTTATTTCATTCTTCTGCTGATTGATTTTCTATACAGTATTTCGAAAATAGTACATAACCACTTCTACTGTCTTACCATGTCTGTCTATTCCAATAGGTTCGCAACCCATTGTTATATCACACACCGCCGGCCACGGTGGCCGAGGGGACTGCGGCGCGCCAGTCACGGTCTGCACGGCCACTACGGTCGGGGGTTCGAATCCCCCCCCCCTCGGACATGGATATTAGTATTAGCTAGTTCATAAGTAGTTTGTAAGTTTAGGGACTGATGACCCCGTAGTTAAGTCCCATAAGCTATACAAACATTTGAACATTTTGAACATCACACACCAATTTAGTAAACAGGACGAAAAATGTCACGACATACACTAACACGATTCCTTTGATGACAGCTGACTTCTACGAGAATACACAAACGCTAAATTATTAGAATAAACATTATCATCATATTGTACCAAACCCATTTCATTTATAGTTACTTAATACAACAATTAAAAGTTGCCGCCTTCAGTATACAATATTGACATAAGTGGCATTCCATTAACATTTGGACTATCTAGAAAACGGTCACTTCACTCACATGTAAACGTGTAAACGTGAATTTTAATGCCTAGGAATTCAGTTACCTGTTTGTTTTAAGATAATCTTTTTTACAGCGGCGTGTTGCAGAAGCCAATCACCCATCAATGGAATGAGAGAGTGGATTTTAATTACTGACGAGAAATATAACGTAAAGAATAAAAATTAATACAAAAATTTTCGGTAGGGTATGCCGAGCATACTCACTCTAATTTTGGGGTATGCTAGAGCGACCGAGCATACCCGTAATCGGCGGCTCCTAAGCTCCGAAGGCATTAACAGTAGCATTTCGAAGACCCGACCTTTGTGTCGGTTTTCGCAACCGAAGCCGCTGCTACTTAATAAACTATGTCCTCAGTTGGCTTGTCGTGTCTGCAGAATAACAGACAAATCAAAGCACAAAAATGCAATTAAACAGCGGAGAAAAGAGAGAATCCGGTATAGAGCTTGTGGGGATCTGAGTTAGTCTCAGGTCGTGTTACGAGACGTCACGGAGCTGATAGGCGGTTGACCTCGTATCTAAAGCGTAAACACTCACAAGGTCTCCCAGAGAACAAACGGGCTCAATGCGGGCAACACACGCGGCAGGAAAAGCAGAAAAAGGGCCACATTTTGGGCGCGACAGAGAGCGCGAGACGAGACGGGGAAAGCTCGCTCGCTGGGAGAAGACGCCACGTCCCTTGGAGCCAATGACGGGCCCAGGACGCAGTTCATGACCATATGTAAACTGTCAACTCCGTCTGACAGGCCTCAGGGGGCCCACTGGGTACTGACACAGAGTAACATATACAGAGGAGCAGCCCCCTCTAAACCACTGTCCTTCGCTCCCCTCGTAGTTCCGTAAGATGCTAGCAGGTGTCAGGCGGATCGCTGGCTTAGGGTGCCTCTCGCACGTCAGAGGGTAGCGTAGTGGGGAGGCCGCCTGCCACGAGGCCACGGCTGTGTCCAGCATGCTAGCGTTTGAGGGGAGGTGGTGGTGGGGGCAGCCGATACCTGCCGCCTGCTCTGGCTAGTGTAGAGGGCTGCTTCTGACCGCAGCGCCATCATGGGACATCTTACGGAACTGCTGGAAACCCTCCCTCCCCGCACCCTTGAGCGTAGGACCGGGCCCTTACGGAGGTTTCCCGTCTGTGGTCTGTGGTCTGTGGTACTGACCGGCCGCCGTGTCATCCTCTGCCCGAGGGCGTCGACGGGTGCAGTATGGAGGGGGACGTGGTCAGCGCACCACACTCCCGGCCGTTACGTCAGTTTTCGTGACCGGAGCCGCTACTTCTCGATCAAGTAGCTTCCCTAGCTCCTCAGTTTGCCTTAAAAAGGCTGCAACCCGCCTGCCAACCCAACAGTGCTGGGTAGACTCGGACGGTAGCCAATCCAAGTGCTAGCCAAGCCCGACAGTGCTTAACTCCGGTGATGTAATGGGAGCCGGTGTATCCACTGTGGCACGGCCGTTGGCTTCATGACCATTTAAGGCGAAGTAAAGCGAGGCACCAGTCTCTGGAACAGTGCCGAATGCTAATGTCCAAGACGAGCCAATGAAAGAGCAAGAAACCTTCGATGCCATTCCTGCAAGGCGCGAAGTGATGTGTGCTATCGACAAGGGTTTGCAAATTCCGTATTTCTTGATTTCCAGAATGCTTTTGACACCGTACCTCACAAACGGCTTTTGATAAAATTGCGTGGTTATGGTATATCGCCACAAATTTGCGACTGGATAGGGGATTTCCTGTCAGAGAGAACACAGGTTCGTAGTAATCGACGGTAAGGCATCGACTAAAACAGAGGTAATATCGGACTTTCCACAGGGTAGTGTTATTGGTCCTCTGCTGTTCCATATTTACATAAATGATTTAGGGGAAAATCTAAGGCCGGCCGCGTTGGCCGAGGAGACTGAGGCGCTCCAGCAGTCACGGTCTGCACGGCCACTACGGTCGGGGTTTCGAATCCCCCCTCGGGCATGGATATTTGTGCCGTCTTTAGTATAAGGTAGTTGATAAGTAGTTTATAAGTTTAGGGACTGATAACCCTGTAGTTGAGTTCCATAAGCTTAACAAACAAACATTTTTTGAAAATCTTTTTTGAAAATCTAAGTATCTCTCTCAGGTTGTTTGCAGATGGCCGTCATTTACCGTCTAGTAAAATCATCTGAAGATCAAAACCAACTGCAGAACGATCTGAATAAGATATCAGTATGGTGTAAAAATTGGCAATTGACTCTAAATAATGAGAAGTATGAAGTCGTCCAGATGAGTACGAAAAGAAATCCGTTAAACTTTGTTTACAAGATAAATCAATCAAAAGCAAAGGTCATCAACTCCACAAAATACCTAGGAATTACAATTACTTCTGACTTAAATTGGAAAGAACACGTAGATAATGTCGTGGGAAAGGCGAACCAGAGACTGCATTTTATTGGCAGAACCCTTAAAACATGCAACAGAACTACTAAAGAAACTGCATACACTACGCTTGTCCGTCCATTTTTGGAGTATTGCTGCCCAGTATTGCAGCACGACGCTCCGAGGAGAGTTATTTTGAGTAGGCAGCAGGTATAGTTGGCAGACAGGGTGCTTCGGAGGAGGCCGGGCTAGGGCGCGACAGCTAGTACCGACATAGTGTTCAGCAGCAGCGGGCAGGTCAGCCGTAGGGGAGCTGTCGATAGACAGCAAAGTAAACTTGCGAGGCACTTTCCTGGCTACGACTAGTGGGCTAGTTTGCGGGACGCTGGGTGTCGTGGATCGAGATAGATACGAGGCATGTCCACAAGGTAAGTTCCGTTTGGTTATATAAACCAAACGTATACAGATACAGAAAAAATAATTATTGTACAAAAATCTGCCACTGTTCAACTACTTTTCTACATAACTTCCGAAATTTTGTAGGCAGTTATCATAGCGTGGGATAAGTTTTTGTGTGCCTTCTTCATAGAAGGTTGCCGGCTGTGTATTCAACCATGTGGCAAACATGTTCTTTCAGCTCATCATCGTTGAAGTGTTGACCACCAAGAACAGATTTTTGGTGTAAGAAGAGATGAAGGGAGTTTTCTCCTTCCCTTCACGTTGCCGCCTGACCTCAAAAGGCGAATGCGACCAAACAACTCTTATGGGAATTTCACTGGGACGTGTTTGATCATCCTCCGTACAGCCTCGATCGTAGCGACTTTCTTCTTACACCTAAAACCTGTCCATGGTGGTCAGCACCTCAGTGATGATGACGAGCTGAAAGAACATGCTACCATATGGTTGAAAACACAGGCGGCAACCTTCTACGAAGAAGGCATACAAAGACTTCTGCCACGCTATGACAAATGCCTTCAAAATTTCGGAAGCTATGTGGAAAAGTAGTTTAATAGTTGTATATTTTTGTACAATAAATATTTTTCTGTATCTGTACACGTTTGTTTTATATAACCGAACGGAACTTACTTTGTGGACATACCTCGTATATACAGAACGGAACTTTATCCATCTCTGACCAGGACTTGCCTGATGTAGCGATACTTCCTCTTGAGCAGCAGGGAACTTTTGTAACCAATTCCCTGAATAAACTATTCTTAACCCAAGCCTTTTTGAGATTTCGCCCGTATTCTCCCAGGCTTCAGAAAGATGGACTTACAGCCTTGGGTTTACGTGGCAAAGACTCCCTCTCAATTAGGCCAACACGCAAATTCTCCCCATACGAACTATGTCGTCTAACACGAGCAAAGCTCACGCTAGGGGCGCGACGTGTGCTAGCCACGTGCTTCGGTGATCTAGCCGGAAATGATATATCCTTTGTGGCATGTCCGTTGGCAGAGATAACTACTACTTTCCTTCGGACCCGATTATTTTATGTGAGGATTCAGTAACACACACTAGGTCTACGCCGAAGATATTTTTATTAACTTTTGAAAGCATTAATGTTTACTTTTTTGTTGTTGGAAACAGTGATCCAAAATTTTTAAATAGTTCAAATAAGACAGTCTACATCGCAAGTTTCTCCACTTCTTATTGGCAACCGGTTTCGGTCCTACAGGTCCACCATCAGGCCTTTGGACACTGTAATATAAGTGAGAGAGACTTAAGTGATACCAATATTTACATTCCATATTTAATAGTGCAATAGCTAATAAATAATAGTTTTTACCCTTGGTGGTGGACGGTGACGGTGGCCGAAGCGGGCGTTGACTGCTGGTGAGGGCAGCTGAGGTTCTCGGTTAAAACAGAATGCTCCGCCCACCGCTCCTCACGTAAGCCACTCAGAGGTTATGTGTTAATTTAATAAAATTCAATAGTTAAAATTATTTGCACAGTGTTCGTAAAATCTTCTATTTTGATTCTGTATAAAATAGTATATTCATAACATTAGAAACCTTGATTTTATCGTGCAATTTTTTGTTTAACAACCAGTCATTCCTTTGGACCAAAAACTAACGATTCTGGTAATAGTTTTGTAATATTTGTTTTAATTTCACTTCATTTTTATTAACTTAAATATTTTAATAAGTATAACTGATGACTTATCGTATACTCTGACGTGTTATTACGCATTTTAACATGTTGACCTGTCTAAGTTGTAATTCTTATCTTTCATCTATGGTTACGTTTGTAACCGTTTAGGTTGCCCAGTTAACTTTAGATTAACAAAATCTGATGTACCCATTATCCATGTAACTTACACACGTACTTCAGCTTTTTGTTAGCTTGGTTATGTTCCATTTTAGTTCTATTTTTCACGTCTTATATTTTTCAAATTTTCGTAAAATGATGGGTCTTTTATGGCACCTATTAAACCACTTTCAGTCTGAGTTGATTATTTACTACTAATACTTTAGCTGTTTTCAATAACAATGTCCTTTTATCGATGTATATGGCTCATGTAATTATTTTACTACTATAAGTCTATTGCTCTGCCGGCCGCGGTGGCCGAGGAGACTGAGGCTCGCCAGTCACGGTCTGCACGGCCACTACGGTCGGGGGTTCAATCCCCCATCGGGCATGGATATTTGTGCCGTCCTTAACGTTAGCTACTTCATAAGTAGTTTGTAAGTTTAGGGACTGATGACCCCGTAGTTAAGTCCCATAAGCTATACAAACATTTACTAACATTGTTTTCTATTACTCTGCAATCAATATTGCTTAATTCACTAGTCAACAAGACGGCTAAAATCTCTAGCAGTCACTGGGTACAACTGCAGATCCCACATGGTTTACTGGCGCACCGCAGCCGCTATTCATCGGCGCATAGTTGACGTCGGCTGCTACCCGCCTTCTGCAGTATGTATCGATACTTCATCGCCACGGAAACCTGGCTGCGTCCTGACCAGTGTCATCGTTGACCCGCGCGTATTTTTTATAAGCTTTCTGTAAATGCCGATAGTGGGCACTATTAAATGTAGAATGTAATTATTCGTATCACTTAAGTCTCTCTCTGTTATATTACACTGCTAAATGCTTGATGATGTTCCTGTTGGACCGAAACCGGTTGCGAATAAAAAGTGCAGCAACTTGCGATCTGGACTGTCGTATTTTCAAATGTTCAAATGTCTGTAAATATATCGGACCAAACTGCGTGGTCATCAGTCCGTAGCTTAAAAAACTACTTAAACCCAGGTAAACTAACCTACGTACAAACACACACACACACACCCATGCCTCAGGGAGGACTCGAACCTCCACGGCGAGCAATCGCGCGCTCCGCAGCGAGGTGCTTTAGACCGCTCGGCTTCTCCACCGCGGCTGTCGTATTGTAATTATTTTTAGATAGTTTCTATGGTGCTTTTTTTCTACTACATCACGTGATGTTTAGCGCTTCAGGTAGTCTAGCAAAGGAATGTGCAAATCGAGAATATTGAATAATAATAGCAGAACTTGCCTTAATGATGGCCTCGTTGTCTAAGCAGTTGAAATCAGCACTGAAAAGGTTAGGTTTTCCGCAAAACTAGTGACGAAAAAAAATGTTCAAATGTTTGTTAAGCTTATGGGACTTAACTACGGGGTCATCAGTCCCTAAACTTACAAACTACTTATGAACTACTTACGAACTAGGACGGCACAAATATCCATGCCCGAGGGGGGATTCGAACCCCCGACCGTAGTGGCCGTGCTGACCGTGACTGGAGCGCCTCAGTCACCTCGGCCACCGCGGCCGGCAAAAACTAGTGACGATTTTTTTTTTCTAGACAGATATAGTTCAGAATTTTTTTATTTCTCAAACACTCTTGGTCATACTGGTTGTCCACTAGATTACTGGGAAACCGCGTCAGTAGGTCAGGGTTGAGGGCAGGGTTAGAGCACGGATACCAGAATACACGGTAGGAGTCAACAGCCGGATACCAGAATACACGGTAGGAGTCAACAGCCGGATACCAGAATACACGGTAGGGGTCAACAGCCGGATACCAGAATACACGGTAGGGGTCAACAGCGGGATACCAGAATACACGGTAGGGGTCAACAGCCGGATACCAGAATACACGGTAGGGGTCAACAGCCGGATACCAGAATACACGGTAGGGGTCAACAGCCGGATGCGCAGTCGTATGCCACGCCACTGACGTCACCAGCAGACCAGCACACTTTTCCCACGCGACCACATCGTTGCTATTATGAGTGTATCTTGTAATGATACTGCTGGCCCTCTCATCTCCGACTGCGTCGGACCCGGAATCGTGTGGTTTAATAGTGATATGTTGCGTGTGAAGTTAGTAATAAATGAAATATCCAGCCTAGGAATCAGTGTAGGACAGTGTCTCGGTGATACTATGATTAAAACAAGTGATAGATTTCATTAATTATGAGATTCGTTTAGTTGCTTTCGAGACAGTTCTATAAACAAGAGTTTTGTCATTGTACATTATTTCAACAACTGGATAGACGAATTTTAGAAACTTTATGTAAATGAAAATAAATAGCATTGTATATATGTTAGGGTCATAAACAAGTTGTGTTGACCTGATAATTGTGTTAATTAACGTAATAGTCAAAATTTTAATATTGAAATTCTTTGTATATATTGACGACGTCAGATTTTGAATTTATTTTGAGAATTGGCAAGATATTTGATAGATCAATATATGTTAGGAACATGTATGATGTACTCACTAACAAATTAATTGACATTTAACATTGCTTTTTGTTGTGAAACAAAAAGGAGCGAGATTACCGCTTAAAAATATGTGCTATCTAAAATATTGTACGTATAGTTTTTGTTTTATATTGTGATTATTTTTGTGTACATGAAATGTTTTCTTTATGTGTTTGGTAATTGTAAATTAGTATATTCAATTGTTATGAACAATGCATAATGCAATGTCATTATTGTCGATGTTATATATTTGCCTCACTGCCTTGCGTGTGAGAGTTCGAGTTTTAGTCGTTAGTCAAGTGCTCTGGCAGCAATGTCAGTCTGTTGTTTTAAAATGGAAGTTCTGTCAGCTAAGTTTTTTTGCATTGTATACGTTTTGAATTTGAATGTTTTGGTGGAGAAGTAGTTTGATTGCAAATTAAAGAATAAGTGAAAAATTGTACTTCGAGTATTTATTTCTATCACGACGCCCCAGGTGAATAATTTTGCAGCGAGTAGAACCCCCATACATAGTAATGTTGAAAAAATGAGTATAGTTTGGAAGTGGTAGAATGAAATATCTAATTACTTATTTAGCAAGTAAACGTTATAATATCCACAGAAATGGTTTCCCACTGGCTCTTTATTGTTTGTGTATGTGTTAAGTAGTTGTGATTCGCATCTGCATACTACTAAAATATTTTTATTCTTTCCTTTTTTGTTTCCTTAATGTTTTTGGTTCTTTCTTTCTAACTTAAGTATAATATCCAATATTCGTTGTCATTTCTTTTTAAGATGGCGTATTAACGTGGTGATTACGTCATGAGCTGTGGAAAAAAAGAGATGTAAATAACAGATTTGCATCTACTCTCTCCCAGATATTTATAACGATTTGGTTTAATTATAGTTCATGTGACTGGTGTTGGTAATTTAATACAATTATAATAACCGGTAATCGATGTTATTTATTAGAAACAAGAACAAACTTTGTCCGCAAGTGAATTTGTTGAGTTTTTCGTGCTAGGGCTCCGGAAGCAATAAATTTCAAGACAGTAACCTACGTCACTGGGTTTTCCCCACGGTGTTTGAATTCTGTTGCAATTCAGTACAGTGTGGTTACGAAAGCAGATACAGTGAAAGAGGAACAGTGTTTACGTACAATATTAAAAGGAAAAACTATCACAACGAACATTGTTGAGCTGAGGTGTAGTCGCGTGTGTACGAACAAGTAAAATATATCATTTCCGAAGGAATGCCAAGGTAATAATTTAAATGTGCATAATATGTACAACGTGGAAAGTGGGAAATATGAGAAAGCAACACAGGTGGAGGTAGTGCAGTTGTGTTTCACCGTTGACGATTCTTTTTTTACGATTTTTTGCCGAAAGTGATTTGGTCGTACATGTCGCTGTCATTCTCATCTGCTGTCAGATAAATGTACCGTCTTTGTGTCTCTTGAAAAAAAATAATTCTGGAAGAGTAGACTATTGAATGCTACGTACAAGAAAGCTACAGTTCAAATATTCTTTCGTTGTTTCGACGATCGCTAACAGAGATATCGTGTAATTTTACGCGCATCCATTTTTCTAAAAACTGCAACGAGCGCTGGAGAGCGCTGCGGTTTCAAGTCACGATGAGCAGCACGTTGTGTTCCGTGGGATGTAGCGGGTCGTTTCAGAGCGTGCTGTAGCTGGGTAGGCAGCACGTCTGGCCTGCGCCACGTTGGGACAACACGTCCCGTGTGAGGGCGGCTTTACTCAGATGTTAGGAAAGAGGAAAACGTGTTGTCTTCTGCCACATTACTTGACTGACGATCAGAAGAAGGCACGTTTAGAGAATTCACAGGATTTTGTCGAATCGGTGGATGCGACTCCCAATTTCTTTAACCGTATTATCACTGAGGATAGAACCTCGTTTCTCTGTTATGACCCTGAAACGCAATGGAAAAGCATGGATGGCGTTCTCCGATATGACATCGTCAGAAAAAGGTTAGAGCTGAAATATCATACTCATCACCCTTTTCGATAGGCAAGGCATTTGATATGCAGAAGCATGGAAGTGGTGGTTGAGTGGAACGAACTGGTTTAATATTGAAAGGTCAAACACTGTCTACGCCAGATTGATTGACTTTCATTAGCACAAAGAATTTATTTTAATTTTTTACGTTGGCTGATCAATACCGTGCACTACAACTTTATGAAAATTAAGAACAAATAAACCTTCGTAACCCGGATTTGTCTACCTTCAACAAAAAATTACGCAAAAGGCAATTTTAATGAAAATAATTATACAGTGATAATATATAACCTTGCGAACAACATTAAGTGAACATAATTTTACAACAACAACACATAACCTTGAGAACAAAATAGCACTAAATAAATAGTACTAAAACAAACTAGTACTAAAAAATTAAAAACAATTTCTCAATAAAAGAAGCAACTTCATTAAAGTGGGCGGAGTATACTTAACAACTTTTCATGATAAAGATATCACAGAATTGTCAATGAGTCTCCAAGGTCCTAGCATTTCGACTTCTTCATTAAAGCATTTATTCTGAAAACTATAAATGAACGGTTCACATAATGCCCTTCCCATAAACCTTCCGCCAGTATATTAGTATCCCAAGAACAGTAAGAAGAGCACTCGATAACCAATATTTTCAAACATCAACAATAAATCAGTTCCTTGGAACAAACATTGTCTCGTTATACCAAAGGTATTAAATATAAGGAGAGGCAATGAATTAAAACTTACACAAAATAATAATGCTTAACTTCTCTCACGGGCTTTTACAGTAAGACAATTCAACTAAAATCCGAAAAATTCCGTTGACAAAGTAGCCTACATCTATCATCATAATTCGAGAGCTCTCTGCAAAAGGCGGATTATAAGTATTCTGTGACCACACAAATATGGTACCTTGTACAAGGTAAATCCCAGTCCGCAATACTAAATAACCGTACACAGTGAGAAATTAGAATGACCAAGACAACCACTGTCCAAAAAACACACACAAAGAGGTTTTACTTATAATTGCTTAACTTCTACCCACCCTTTATACCGGTGTTCCCTTAATACTATCGGTACCACACTGGAAACCTCTAACTGCCAGACAACGGTTCCTTCTCACCTCACTCGGCGTGCTACATTTCGTACCTTATTTCCACCAAACCATTCGCGCATTCTTTATCGGCACTAGAATGAAACATCCACTCTGCAGCGGAGTGTGCGCAGATATGAAACTTCCTGGCAGATTAAAATTGTGTGCCGGAAGCGGGACTCTAACCTGGGACCTATGCCTTTCGAGGGTATGCGCTCTACCAATGAGCTAACCCGACACGACTCGCGGTTGTCCTCACAACTTCTGCCAATACCTCCCCTCCTACTTTCCAAACTACCCCGCGAAAGGCAAAGGTCCCAGGTTCGAGTCACAGTTCCAGAACACAATTTTAAGTTATTTTTATCGGCACTGTTTATATCCATCCCTTTCTCAAAAGATTAGCTTTATAACATAGTTGTACTAGATTCAAAAAAAGAACATTCCATCGGGTGAGATCAGTACAAAGTCCCCCTTGTTTACAGAAGAAAATGATCCAAACGTTCGACAGGCTTCGTACCATTGCTCCAGTCAAGCTGGCTATCTCAGCGTGTCTTCTTCTTCTTTCGAAACTGCCGGAAGTCTGAGCCTGTTAGTGACTCCTTGTCTGCTCCTTGCCACCTCATCGGAGTCCCAGTACACAACGGGCGTGAAGCCGTCGGCACAAGGAGCGAGTACAGGGTGTCCAGAGAAGGATTCCCTGATTTCAAAATTAAATATCTCGAAAACAAAGATCTATAGAGGAATGCAGTAAACGGTATGTTTATTGAGAAAGCTGTAAGACGTTTATACATCAGTTTGAAATAATAGTTACAAAACCTGCTAACAGATGCCGCTGTACGCTGTACAGATCATATCAGCATACATAAGTGAAATAATCGTATGAAAACATTCTTTGAAAACAATCACATCACAATGTTATCAAAATGTTCACCATTGGCACTACAGAGGTGGCGCAAACGAAGAATGAAATTCGCCATCACATTTCGTAGAGTCTCAACCGAAATGGATTCACATGCCACAGAGATCGCCGATTCAAGGTCGTCCAGCGTGGCAGGATGCTTCGGTAGACCATGTCTTTCACTGTGCCCCACAAAAAAAGTCACAGGGAGTCAAATCCGGCGAATATGGAGGCCAAGTAAATTTGGGATATTCCAAAACAATGACTCGATTCCCGAGGTATTCCTCAAGAAAGCGAAACACTTGTTCGGTCCGATGTGGACGGGCTCCATCTTGCATAAACCATTCAGTACCTGGTCGATCCTCTAACGCTTGCTGTGTGGCGACAAATTGTTCCAAAATTGCATCGTAACGTGCACCAGTGATCGTTTCTCGAATGAAAAAATAATAATGCTTCTGCTGCATACTGCAGCCCACACAGTAACTTTAGAAGAATGTAGGGGTTTCGCTTCACATCAGTATGGCTTTTCGGAACCCCACAATCGCCAGTTCTGCTTATTCACGTATCCATTCAGGTGGAAGTATGGTTCCCCTTCATCTGTAAACCAGATGCAGCCAACATCAAATCCTTCACTATCAATCATTGTGAGCATCTGATTAGCAAAGGCAGCACTCTGTTGCACAGCTCGTACGGGTATGGCCTAGTGCGTTTGAATTTTGAATGGAAACATGTGTAGGCTCATTCTCGGTATTTTCTGCGTGCTGGAACGCTTCAAACCAGTCTCAGATACGGACGGATGACATTGGATTTCACTGAATAATTCCAGAAACTGTGGCGATATTTTCAGGCGTAACTGCGGTTTGCTTGCGGCCAACATGCCCCACTAGATCATCAGTTACGCTGCCTGTTCGTTGAAATTTTGCGAAGAGAGTAGGAATGATTTTCGTATCGGGTCCTTTTGGAACATTAAATCGTGCTTGAAAACTTCGCCATGTTGCCGTAGGACTCTCTTCTAAACTGTGGTACTCTAGCACCAGAAAAACGCGTTGTTCAATGGAGTACATGGTTTTAATCTCTTCCTTCGGTACGCTAAACTCCTTTCACGTTTCAATAGTGGAACTGATCACTCTTGGCTTCGGGTCACTATTTATACTAGGCATTACGTATGGCGATTACAGCGCCATCTGTTAGCAGCTTTTGTAACTATTATTTCTAACTGCTGTATAAACTTCTTACAGCTTTTACAATAAACATACCGTTTACTGCGTTCCTCTATCGATCTTTGTTTTCGAGATATTTAATTTTGAAATCAGGGAGCCCTTTTCTGGACACCCTGTATCTGAAAGAGTGTGGCCAACGTGCCGAGTTTCTGATGACATACCGTGTGCACCGAGGCCAACGAGAAAGACAGGCCCCAGTGCGCACGTCATGTCACGTAACCAAGGTAGTTCTGAGCAGTGCTATCGCTAGATGAGTGGCTGGCCGCTATGAGGCAGTGGGCTGTGCCCCAGCGGCCGGTTAATCAGCTAGCTATCTCGCCGGCTCAGAACTATCTTGCTTACTTGACATGACGTGCGCATTGGGGCCTGTCTTTCTTGTTGGCCTCGGCGAGAACCGCACGTTGGCGAGAGTTTCCCAATGTGTCGGGCAGTATCACGCCTGGCTGATATTCGCTGTGCGTCTGAACGAGGTGGGAGAACGCCACCAACGTCATACCACGTGGCTATCCAGGGATGCGAGCAGCTAAAAAAATGTTCAAATGTTTGTAAATCTATCGGACTCAACTGCGTTGTTATTAGTCCGTAGCTTACAAACTACTTAAACCAAGGTAAACTAAGGACAACACAAACACCCATGCCCGAGGAGGAACTCGAAATCCCGACGGCGAATGGTCGCACGCACCCCAGCATGGCGCCCCAGTTCGCGTCGCTAATCCGTCGCGGCGGGCAGCAGTTCTTTTTGATAGAGATATGAAGACGCCATATTTGCCGCCGTATTTCATGGGTTTTATGTATATAACTTAGGCCTTACGAATGTATGATATTTCAAAGCAATTAAAAGTAACTGAGTAAACTGAGAATCTCTCGAAAACCGATCATTAGAGACAGGTTACTATTTGTTGGAATAAATGACTGAAAAGGTCTTATGTATAGTTTAAAAAATCGCACTGACGTGTTTTACGGCCTACTTTAGATTTGAAGTTTTATAAGTTTTTGCAAACATTTTGGATCAAAATAATAATGTAAATAATAAAAAATTAATTAATAAGAGTGTCTGAAACCATTTTAGGAAAAATTTAGGTAATGGGGGGTTCCGAACCACCGTCCTTTAGCGTCATAAAAAATGTTCAAATGTTTGTAAATCTATCGGACCAAACTGCGTGGTCATCTGTCCGTAGCTTACAAACTACTTAAACCTAGGTAAACTACCGTAAGCACACACACCCATGCCCCAGGGAGGACTCGAACCTCCACGGCGAGCAACCTCGTGCTCCGCAGCGAGACGCTTTAGACCGCTCGGCTACTCCACCGCGGCTTTAGCGTCATAGTCCAACGTCTTGCCCACTATGCTACGGCTATCAATTAAAAGATTAGGCTTTTAATCTCATATTATTGATGGCCGTTGGTAACTGATGCTAATATTGCATTTGTAGACACTAGATTATCATTTATCGTACGAGAAACGATTAACTTTAGTCTTACTGCCGTAACCTAAAGCGGGCCAAAATTTCCGTATTACAGTAATCTGCCGTTTTAAGGCAAGGCGGATTGAAGATCTATAAACACGAATTATTCTTTACATAATTGGTTGTAATTACATATCAGCAACCGACCAGTAGTGTATACACCACATCTAATACTTTGGTCAATGATACTCAGACACGTTAGTGGCCGTAGCGTAGACGGCAAAATCATGGATAGTGAAATGGAAGATGTCCTATGGCCCTTGTTTAAGGCTCGGTGGGAGCAAATAGTTTTTTCTTCTTTTATTTTTTGATAGGCTCAAAGACTTCGCTATAAATTTCGTAGAGTTATACTCCACAATATTCGATGTTATATAAACATAACTGCTCATCATATTCTGATGAGTGAGTTTGTTGGATTCGTTTTATGAACAGGACAGTTTGCACATTACTTAGAGTAAAATACGTATTTCATTGTTTCTCTTATTGTATTTTACACGTTCTTAACACTCTACTACTAAATTTGTTTATGTTCTAGGAGGCGATCCAATTATGATAGTGTAGAAAGATATAAAAAAGCCAAGATCGAGGATCATCAATTTTTATTTAAGACGACCGGTTCCGCTGAACTATGTCAGCATCATCTGGTCCAATAAAATCATTTTACAAGGCCATAATCTTGTAACATCAATCAGTTGCTACATAACATAATTTTCAGTGCATAGGTGCACTATGTCATTATAATAAAACATAATTATCACTGTGAGTGACAATAGCACCTATACACTGTAAATTATGTTATGTAGCAACTGACTGGCATTGCAAGATTATGGCCTTGTAAAATGATTTTATTGGACCAGATGATGCTGATATAGTTCAGCGAAACCGGTCGTCTTAAATAAAAATTGATGATCAGCGATCTTGGCTTTTTTATATCTTTCTACAATATTCTTCTACTGAATAGTAACATTGACTGTGGAAGAATGACCTTTAAGTTTTATTAAAAAGCGAGACTGTTGCAATAATGTTTGCCTCGTGTGAAGGCCTTTTATAATTTTATATCGCACATTTTGTCATGTAACTTTTATAATTCGCTGTACTTATTTACATAACATGCAACTTTTGTAACAGTCTTTAGTTCTTAGATATTTTGTTGTTTCTTATGTAAGCCTGTATCACAGAACATACCGAACATCAGAACAAACGCGGAAGTAAACGATTTAATAGAGGCAAAGGAGAAATTCCACTCTTTTGATTTAGTAAGCAGCCTGATTGCAGAACCTGATGCCGGCGACAACTGTTGTTAGATCGCGTTCGATCGTGTTTGGCTCGTTGAGGCCACACATGTCGAGCTGTCTCCGAGCATTCAGTCACATGTTGTACTCGGCACGTTGACCACACACGCTCTGTGTGCCGATGGCTTTATTCCGTCCTCTCACGGGACGTGGAAACGCACGTGGAGTAGGTGGTGCCGTTGCAGCTATGAATTCCACGTTCCACTGCCCTACGATGCGTGGAATGAAGGATCCAGCATGTTAGATTTTTGCTTCGTGCAGTGGAACGTGGCCAATGAAAAGCGACCTGGTCTTCACGGGACACGCAGAACTTTTGATCCGCCATATTCCAAACGGAACTCCTTATTTCGTGCCTTCTTTCGTTTTAGCGTACAATGTATAAATATAAATTTTTTTAAAGCGCCAGAAAATTGCAGAACTTTTGAAAATGCATCATTTTAGGTATGATTTGTTACAATAAATTTCTGTAAACTGTATATTCATTACTTTAAAGGATATCGTATTTAACGTTAGTCAGTGTTATAAATTGTATATCGTGAAAGAATATCGTTCCTATGCTGCAGTTCAACGCCATCCTATCAAAGGAGCGCCTTTATGATACTCTGTCATAAGTAAGATATTACAACATGTTTTAGGTGCGTGGTATACCACAAATACAGCTGCGGCGTATAAGTTGGGAATAAGTGGGGTTCGCGACCCTGGAAATTTTTCCTTTTTTGTTTCCTTAATGTTTTTGGCTCTTTCTTATTAATTTAAGTGTAATATCTGATATTCGTTGTTATTTATATTTAAGACGACGCGTGATGGTTAGAGTTACGAGCTATGGAGGAAAAGAGATGTAAATAATATGTTTGCATCTACACTTGCGAAGATATTTTTTAAAAGTATTGGTTTAATTACGGTTTATTTAATTTATTTGTTAATTTAATACAATTATAATAACCAGTATTCGACGTTATTTACTACAAACATGAACGAACTCTGCCCACGAGAGAACTTGTTGAGTATTTCGTGCAAGGGCACAGTACCAATAAATTCCGAGACAGAACCCCACGTCATTCGGTTTTCGCTACTGTGTTTGAATTCTGTTGCAGTTCAGTACAGTGCTGTGCTGGAATAGTTCATTTTCTCAATGGGGAGAGAGAGTGTGGTTATGGAAGCAGTTGAAGTACAGGAGCAGAAGTGTTTACGTACAAACCTAAAAGCAAAAATTATCACAACTAACATTGCCGAACTTGGGCGTTGTCCCGCGTGTATGAACAAGTAGACTGTATCAGGCAGAACTTATTATCTTCGAAGGGATGCCAATGTAAACATTTGGATATGCAGAATATGAACATCGTGAAAAATAGCAGTATAAGAGAGCAAGACAAGTGGAGCTCTTGCAGATGAAGGATTTCACCGGTTACAGTTTTTTTAATGATATTTTGCCAAAAGTGATTTAGTCATACATTTTGTTATCATTATCAAACGCTTTCAGTTGATGTATCGTCTTTGTGTTTCTTGAAGAAAAGAATTACAATTTCTGGGAGAGTATTGCATGCAACGTGCAAGCATAAGAAAGCTACAGTATTCAGTTTTTTTTTCCGGCGTTCGCTAACAGGTATCGTGTAATTTTACGCACATCCATCTTTGTAAAGACAGTGATCTACGCACCAGCCCGCAACGGGCGCTGGAGAGCGCTGCGGTCGCAAATCATGATGAGCAGCACGTTGTGTTCCGTGGGATGTAGCAGGTCGTTTCAGAGCGTGCTGTAGCTAGGTAGCCAACACATCTGGCTTGTGCCATGTAGGGACAACACGTGCCGTGTGTGGACGGCTTTAGGCTTGCATCCCTTCACCTCGCACCACATTATTCCAGCACCAACACAGATAGCCGAGTTGATCGACCCCGACCGATATCTCGAAACGTCTAACATGGTTCAGCATTATCCACAAGGCATTTCTACCTGAGGGAAGTTGCGTTGAAATTTTGACCCATTTAATGCAACGTATACTCGGCGTACGACTCCAAATACGCCCAACAAGGTTCGTAGTGTTTTGTTCACGACAACTCTCGACCATACACAGCCCATGTCTTCAAGCAGTTGCAGGCAGAAAAGGGACTGGTACAACTTGAACAACCGCCATAGTGGCCGGATATGAATCCTCGAAACGTCTTCCTATTCCCTCGACACAAACTCGCATCGAAACGAAAGAGATTTGGCGATATTCGTGACAACCAACGAAACGTGATGCGGTTGAACGCCATCCACAAGGAAGACTTCTTGCAAAGTAATCAGGAAATTTATCACAGAGCTCAGCAGTCCATTGATATGTAAGATATTTTCGAGGACCGTAAGGTAAGTATGTAGTTCATAGTTTAAGGCGTTAGTGTTACAGGACTGTTCACCGAACAGAGTTTGTACTTCTTACTGTAGCCAGCGGATACGGTAGAATGCTACAAACTTTGCTGATACAAACTTACTATCTCATTCAATAAAGTTCAGACATATTTACACTTTGAATAATATATTGCCACCCGTAGAAACAAACGAATTTACCTCCTGACATATTTCAGCTTGATGATGTCTTTCAGGATGATTTTCTTGGGGTAACTCACTCCTTATACAGAATGTATTTAGTGTAAAAAAGCAAGGAGTTAGAAGCCATGCAGCTACCTGTCCAAGGAGCTGTGCACTGTAACTATTGTCATCACAGAATTCACTAATGAAATTCCTTATGAATAATCGTTCACAATTCGAGAGCAATGATGTCCATGCCCAATAAAATACAGGAAAACCTATCGTTTTGCCTATAGCTCTGTCAGTGGTTCGGAAAGTAGTTCAATAGGCCAAAACAAAAACAAAATAATCTATTTTCCGGTAATATATAATGTGTGACAGGTAGTAACGCAGTTTTTAAGTCTAACCTGAAATATTTTTTTCTGGACAAATGTTTATTTTCAATGGACGAATTTTGTTTTAAAACGGGTAGTATATAATAATTTTAAAAAATAAATAAATGATTAAACCATGTTTTCCAGGTGTAGTTTGTTATATTAGGATTAAAAATAGCATATTATTAATTGTAACTCTAATTTTATACAACCATAATTTAAATTGATTCGTTCGCATCAGTTTTGTTAACGAATTGTTCAAATGACATTTGGATCATGTAAACAGCTAACTGTTTCATTAACTCGAAATTTGGATTCAAGATACTTGCAAGCCCTTGTATCTACGGAATAAAAATGGTAAGTAGTTTCCGACATGTTACCTAACAATCAACAACTATTAATTTTATAATCTTTCTTCCATGGCCTCTAACATCTGTTTATCATCATCAGAGTTGTTCCTGAATATGAACCCACCATACTCCACCCTTACTTGAGTTCCGAACACGTAAAAGTCACCGCCACAAGCGTTCTGTAGGAAACCATAGACTGACCAGAACACCTTAAACTTTGAAAAGACTCACTACATGCATTTCAGAACATGTAAGAGATTTTCCGTCGACATATGCATTAAGTATGAAGAAGAGCAGATAGAAGAGGTTGACAGTATTAAATTCCTGGGATAAGAGCTTGATAATAAATTTACTTGGGAGGAGCACACCATAGAACTGCAGAAACGTCTCAACAAATCTCTATTTTCAATACGAGTGTTATCAGACAGAGGAGACATAAAAATAACAAAGCTTACATACTTTGCTTACTTTCATTAGCTAATGTCACATGGCATAATATTTTGGGGTCTTCAGAGTCCAAAAACGAGTAATACGTATTATTTGTGGAGTAAATTCACGGACGTCCTATAGAAGCCTCTTCAAAGAACTGGGTATAATAACTACTGCCTCTCAGTATATTTATTCCTTAATGAAATTTGTGATAAATAATATATCCCTTTTCCTAACAAACAGCTCAGTTCGTACATACAATACTAGGAATAAAAACGATCTACACAAGAACTTAAAAGCACTTACTTTAGTTCAAAAACACAAGAAAACGCAGAGTAATGAAACCTTTTTCAAAAATATAGGAATTATATATCTGTTTACTCCTCCTCGGTTCGAATACGATGTTAACATCGCATCATTCAAAAGATTTTGCACAAATCACGTACATTTGTAATTAATTTTAATGAGATATAATGACAACATTCACGAGAACACCGTATGAAGCTCAGAATTCCCTGTTTTCATGTAGGACTGGGACAGGAGAGTTCGTGACAAAGACTGAGAGCAAAATAAGTGGCCCAGCTGCCAGAGGAGAAAAATATCAAATGTGACCCTTGCCAAGGCTGCATCTCAAACTGGGCGTAATGAAGCAGTTTGACAAATCCTTACGAATGTGAGGGAATTACTTGAAATATCTATCAAACAAGTTCTCCAACTAGAGAGAACATGTTCACAGGTCCCAATATTGGAAAAATAATGGTAAATGAAAAATTCGTTGTTTGAAGCAGCGGACCGAGAAGCTTATTTACTTTTTAGGCATGACTATCTGATTATGTCAGATATATTTTTGTATTATTTTAAATTTTGACATGTAGTTTTAACGTATTCATCTTCGTCTGAAGAAGGTGCCCATAGCGGCAATGAAACCTGTTTACGATTATTTTCGTACTTTGCGACTGACTTAAAAGTTTAATTAATAGCTTGGATTGCATTTAATTTTGTGGTTCAAAACGTATTGGGAAACAGTCGGAGCCTGGAGTATAATGAGACAATTGGTAACATGCTGACTAAATTCAAAATCCTGTGTTGCTCAATGAGTGTAAACAACTTATTTACATTTGCATGATGACTGTTTTTACTCCAAATCTGGTTGCTGTATGTGAGGGACAGTACGAAAGATTACATCAGGATATCAAGGACAAGAAACGACGATATTAATGAGCTTGGAATGTTCGGATGATAGACGACTACTGCTACTTGCTTCATCGTGAGCTTACGGAAATTCCCCATTAAAAGAAAGAGCAAGGGCCATGCCATCACAACTAACAAAACACTAAATGAATGACAACGTGCGTGCCTTGTTCCAGATTATATATGTTTTTTCAACATATTGGTGATTAATACACGATATGTCCCAAAACCGTTGGTGTTTCCTATTATCATTTTAGAATTCGGAGTCAAAAAATACATAAAGGACATGTACTCATTCGAAAAACTTTTTTTCACTATTTCGAAGTGGTATTTTTCCCCATCTGTGCAAGTTCATATGCGATATTAATGTAACGGCATGTGATGCGTTCATATCGAGCTCCACAAGTTACATGTGGAATGCATGTTGCATGACTTCTCTCATTCAGTCTACTCATATCGCGAGGCTATGAGTCATATCAGCACGTTAGTAATGATAGAAAGTTCTCCGTCATTCATACAGTACGCCTCACGCCTGCCACATGATGGCCAGCACGTCGTAAATTGCAGCTAAGTGCGCAGTACCAACATTCCAGATTAGCTACTCAGTTGCAACGCAACGTCTGGCTTCAATAAGACGACGCTACGTTGCCTTGGCACACATGACGTGTAATTTTACGAGTGCTGTACCCATCTCACTTCACTGCTGGAACAATCGGCCGGTTCGTTAAGTTACAGCACGCTTTCTGCATCAAGTATGTTTTCATAACGCATTTCGGCAACAAGCTGCCATCGTGACGTGCTGAAAACACTATACTGCAGAGAAATATGTGCACACTGGGCTACGTGTAAGGATAAGTAGAAAATTTCTTCCACCTCTTGCAGGAATAGCGCTGACACATAAGAGTTTGGTAAAGCCTTGAACAGTAGGGAAAATCTATATCTATGTAATTCACTTGTACAGCTTACTGAAAAAGTACAGTTGTAGATGCTATGTTCAAAGGGCAAGATGGAAAAAAATCAGGTACGTTCAGGTTCTCGACAGCTTACCAAAAGCGACAGCTGAACACTCGGCGCCGGCCGCGGTGGACGAGGGGACTGAGGCGCTACAGTCACGGTCTGCACGGCCACTACGGTCGGGGTATAGAATCCCCCCTCGGGCATGGATATTTGTGCCGTCCTTAGTATAAGGTAGTTGAGAAGTAGTTTGTAAGTTTAGGGACTGATGACCCCGTAGTTAAGTCCCATAAGCTTAACTAACATTTGAACATTTGAACACTCGGCGTTGCTCGGGTATTCATTTGTTCTTTACATTCTTAGGCCATCTCTTTTCTCCAGCTCTCTCCCCCCCCCCCATCTCTCTCTCTCTCCCACTCTCCGCCTATTTCTTCCTTTCCCCTTCCTTCTACCTCCTACATCCTCGTTCACCACCTAGCTCCGCCCCCTAGTAGGAAAACTCATACGTCAACTTCCCTGGTGATCTGTGAGCCAGAGTTTATTAAGGTTTATTGCAGTGTCTCGAAAAAAATTACATCGAAGAAACACACTATATACCTGTTGAAAGAGAAGTACAGGTTGGAACATTCACGAATGTTGTCTACGTTTTTATATTGGCGGTATTATGTTGTTCACGGCGGCGTAATAGGGCAGCACTGCTTCGGCCGTACGATGCCCTACAGCTCATGAAAGGGGGCTACACCCTGCCTCACTCATGTTAATTTAGGCAAGTATTTGAGCCATTTCTGAAAAAAAACCTATTTGATGCAGGCCCTTGATGTTTTTGTTGTATTAAGATTACCTGATATAGTCGGGTTTGGAGGCGGTCTAAACGTTTTATAGTTTTCAAAATGACAAGCCAAGATCGCACACTAACAATTTATTCACTGACGACCGGTTTCGGTGCACTGTGTCACCATCATCTGGTCACATATATTTTATAATCTGGTCATCTGTCAAAAATATTAAAGACATGCAAGAAATAACGTAAAAACATAAAAAAATAACATACATTTGGGATTAAGGTAGGTTAAGTGCATCTTAATTGTTAAATTGTTAGTGTGTGATCTTGGCTTGTCATTTTGAAAACTATTTTTACTGTATATTACATGATGCTAAAACCTACTTTATCCATTTTATAGTTTTTCAAAAATACTTTTTTAAATTTATTAACAAAAAATATTAACTTTTTTCTGCAGAATTATTTTTCCTCGCGAACTTCCTAATGCGGAAATATTAATTAATGTAGTACCTGAGATGGCTTTTTATGTTAAGCAGAAAATTTCATTAATTTAGTTTCTGATATAATGGGGCACATGTACTGAAAATTTTAGTTTGCGCGTAATTGTCTTTAAAGAAAATACTTTTGAAACTTGCTACTTACAGATAATTAAAACTGTCCTGCTGCATATGATGACCTTTCTTTGTCCTCTAGCAGGTCTTTCAGCTTCTTTTTCATCTTCCTGGATGTTTGTCTTGTTTTTGGTCATATTAGATGCAGACCTGTATTCATCGGCTTTCCTCATTTTATCGCAATGTAGCATCCCAGTTATCATATTTTCACCATGATTAATTCCCATCTTTTCCAGTACCCAACACTATTACCAAAGTTGCATGTAATAACAGCATCACGAATTCCTAGGGCCGATTGTATAAAGCACTTGATCTTAGATTAGCGTAGAAAATGATCTCAGTTCAAGCTGAACTCGTAAATATGAGTTGTATAAACGGTGATCTTCGATTATATAGCTGAAAAGTCAGGTCATCTTTGACTGGACGAATTTCTCCGATCAAATGAAAGATAAACTTTAATCGTCGGATTTCCTTGGATTTTCACGTAGCGTCGTTACAAAACAAGGCATCTGTTTTGTACAAATGTACACAGGAAATTCTAATAAATGATAAAAAGTTGTTATTATAGAAAAATGGTAAGTATGTGAATACGTCACTACCACGCTTTTGAAGCTCGAAATATCTATTAAATCTCTAAAGTTCGGTAAATTAGCGGCTACGTAAACGACGACTCCAGATAATCATCATTGATCTCATAACAATTCTTGGAGACGACATGTAATTTATGTAATCAATTTAAAAGTGGCAGTAGGCAAAGAATATCTGAAATATTTAGCACTAACTGTTATCATTGTAAAAATGAAAGTAGCAGATAAAGCCTGAACATCTTTTGGAAACGTGCTGTCTAGTCAAGAGTAGCAGTAACTACAGAATTCGTAATAAATTTTTAACTACCAAAGATTTGTTTATTTATTTTTAATAGCATGTGCGTTAATTAATAAAATAGTATTAAGCATATGTACGTCATGTGTATATCACGCAGTTAATCTTTTTATTTCTTTTCAACGGCAGGTATCTGATTATTCCGATGAGTCTAGTGAGGATGACATTGAGGTCCAACATGCTCCCCGCATTTTCCGTGAAACGTCGAACCCATTCGTGGAAGTGAATGACAGATCATTTAAGCGGAGGTTTCGCTTGGACAAAGATACGGTGCAACTGTTAGAATTAAAATTGAGAGAGCATCTTCTGAAACCAAAGAAAGGTTTTCGTAACACAGTTTTAAAGTTTTCCAGTCACGATGTGGACCTAAATTCTGCGAATTGAAGTCAATGGCAACTTCTTTCCACGCCCTTTCCTTGCCGTTCATTGATACTTTATCTGTTTTCTTACTTTCTGTTATGTGTTTCTGTGGACCCAAGACGATTTCTACAAGAGAATCCTTTTCCATTTTTGAAATGTTTGAAGAACGTCCCTTTTTTCTATTGGCTTTCCTCCATTTTCACAACGCTACACTTTCAATTAAAACTTGTTTATACTGTGTTAATATTTGTTGTCGACAAATTACGATCATTATCTGTGATCGAAGCGTGACAAACGCATCGATCGGTGAATTTTGGTGTGTTGCCAAGTATGTTGCGTGCTAACACAGATCAACTCTGCACCTGATCTGTTGATCCACGGATAGCGTTATACTACACAGTGCATTCGTGAGCTTGGTTCATTTTCTTGACCAAGGTCAAAACTTTTCTACAGTCGGCAATGTTTATACAATCGGCCCATAACGCCATTGTTTGCATGTCTACGAATACAGCTTTAGGAAGGCGGTTCCAAACTATGCTGTTTAAACATTCATTTGGGTTCTATGTCTGCCCATGCAGACATTTCCTTAGGTTAGGTTGAGGCAAGTCTCCGAAAATAGGTTTCATTGCTGTAATAATAGCAACAAGAAGAGACTGCTGGTGAGAATAAGATTCTCCAGTTGCTCGAGTCCTAATGTATTTGCACCACGAATTTTGTCATGATGGACACAAAGCATGACATGGCTTATAATCAGTATGCATATAGAAGAATATGGCCCAAACATCTGTCTTCTTTGCCTCCAGATTTTCTATATTTCTCCTAATTGCCTAGCCATAGTATACCTGCAAGTTTCCATTTCAGTTTTAGTTAACTGGCCCTGGCCGGTCAACCATTTTCCATCTCGTAATATTTTTCCTCTCATATCAACAGTCAGTTTTCTCATTCTTGTTGCCAAACGTTTTTGAACAAGGCCTATACATGGCCTAATTTGCTAATAATGGCATCTCCATATGGCTTAGAGTTCACCATATAGTTGTATGCCTTACTGTCACCATCGCCTAAATATTTGCTGTATCGTACGCCTCTTGTTTCTACGGAGCGATGAAATATTTGTTGTTCTCCACGAACTTCCACAGCACCACTTGTTCCTCTGAAATTAGCCACACTGTTGTGTTCTTTATGTTCATTGACTTTACAACATTTGCAATATTTAGACATTATCTCCACATCTAGCACTTTACCGGTGTCTACACTCTGGCAGTCACTACTCTATTCAGAGAAGTATGTCCTCTTTTCTGGCAACTTCCATCAAGTGCAACTGCAGTATCCGAACATCCATCATTTTCTTCCACTGCTTCCCTAGCAGATAGTTTCATGCTTTCCTCACTGATCTCACTTACAGCTTTCTCTAATATTGCAGTCAGTTTTACAAATTTATTTGGTGGTTGATGTAACATCATCGCTAAACAAAATGTTCTCCCTGCCAATGTATCGTTGCACAAACTAATCTAGTGTTGGTTTCATAAGGGCCACTTGCATATGGTTTTGAATAACTCATAAATGAAGTCACAGCTGAGCATTTAGTGCAAATTAAATACAAAACAATTGCTAGGCCTTTTACCCCACTGGAACTCTCACAAATTTTCGACGTCTGTGACTTACCACAACTGCCTACATACTACAAATTTAGAAATTACACCTGATAATATTCCCAAATTTATAATAATGTTACTCCACCCCTTGTCACTTACAGTAAATTCTTTGCAACTCTCTGAGAGCTTCTTTAATGATGCACTTGTTGAAGAATTACAGTTAGAAATATCGTTGCCAGGTGACATAACCTTTTGTGCATAAAGCTTTCTAAACTTGTTTCCTCTAAATTGTCGTTTCTTGAAAACGCCTTTACGTTTAGTCGTCTTCAATAAACACAACAAAACACATGTAAACAAACACTGCAAACTTAATTATAACAACTACTCGCAATCACACTCGCACAAAACTAACGGCGTGTTTGAAAGCAGAGAAAAAGAATATCGACCGTTGTATTCCAAGGATAGCCAACACACTCGGGAGGGAAAAAAATCCCTAACGTGGAATGTAGGCCATATAAAGATCTAAAATATATGCGGAAAAGTGGGTGTGACAGAAAAGTGGTCGTGACACATAAATACACGTGGTAGGAAAATGCTTTTTAAATGCTCGAAAAATAAAAATTTCCAACAAAATACTTTTCAGAGTACTTAAATAAAACCTTAATCTGTCGAAATATGATGAAACCCCCCCTCGCCCCCTCCCAGGCACCGCATCGTGGCCGGACTTCACGCACTCTCAACTGAACGTATGGGCTGGTGCTTCATTGATATCGTTACGTATGTTTATATAGGCTCATTGAACAACTGTTTCTGAATTGTTCAATTTAAAATGTAACTTCCCGAGAATAACCGGTAATCATTTTTATTTTATTTTATTGGTCTTTTATTTTGGAACAGGAAGGTGCCAATGAGGTGTAGGTTTGTGCTACACAAGACCTTCTTCACACCCATACTAACATATGGATCTGAAACATGTACTATGGGTCGAAGAGAGGAGAGTAGGATACAAACCAGTGAAATGGAGTTCTTGAGGGGTATGTTAGGGAAGACGAGGAGACAGAGTGAAAAATTAAGATGTCAGGAGGGAAATCGGAATGGAGAAGTTGAGTGAGTGATTGGAAAAGAACAGGTTAATATTGTTTGGTTATGTGAAGAAGATGGGAGAGGAACGAATACCTAGGAGAATGATGGAGTTCAAGATTTAGGGCTAGAGGAAGACGCAGAACAAGATGGAGCGACACAATAAAGACATGTTTAAGCAGGAGGAACCTGGTATGGAAGCAAATAGTGCAAGAAGGAATGTGGGAACACCGAGGCAAGTGGAGAAGTACCTTTGATGCCCCAATCCGACCAGATGTAGGAAAGAGGGGAAACGAGGAAGATGACCAATGATAATTATTTTATTATTATTTTTATTTATTTATGAATACAGTGCCGCCTCCCATGACTTGAAAATGGTTGAACAGACCCTAGGTATTTTTTTGGAGCAATCCGAGTCTGTAATGAAAATTCGTCTACTAATTAAAATTTCAAATTTATCCCCGTCCCGCTTTGGGATGTTTTGCCCGCCCTTGGAGCTGTTCAGTTTGTGTCAGGGACATTTTTGTGTACGATGCGCACTTTTCGAGTTGTTTCGATTTGTCATGTTAAATGGACCACCCGATATATGCCCCCAACACGCAATTGAAAGTTTGTACGCTAATGTGTTAATACGCTCGATCCCTTGCGGAAATGGAGTATAGGCTGCGAGCAAGATGAAGTGATGGTCAGGGCCACTATCATGGTGTTGTGCTACAAGGTTGTGAAATTGGGCAGGACAGGAAAAGCGCAGAGAGCCTAACTGGTGAAGGTGCCTGCTGGCCCGATGCGGGAAATCCGGTTTCGAATTCCGCTCCAGCGCAAATTTTCAGTTTCGGGATTGAATTTATTTCAGTGTTTCGCAACGCTGGAGATGTTAGAATATTCCGAAGTAGCTTATATGCCCGTGCTTTGCAATGGTTGTTAAAGAAGGGCTTTTGCGTATCATGGCTTTTTAGGATTCCAGACCTCAGTCAGTAAAAATCCTTGTTTGAAATAGTCACGAACATTTTCGTTAATTTTTTTTTTACCTTATTATTACGCACTGCTGTAGTCGAATCGGTATGAAACGCTCCCGCACTGCTGTGTTTGGCTATACGCCTCTGTCTCAAGTTTCTAAAACGCGATTTTGGAAACAACGTGCCTTTGGCAACACTTCCTCATAGTTCTATAGAAAGCCACTGAATTCGCTTGCAGCTGTTTGCGCTTCACAGTTCAGCACCGTCAGCTTCAGGAATATCCTCAAGCTGACTGGAAAGCAGTACCGTCTTGTTAGTATTAAGTAAGAAGTGTATTAAAACACGGTGCACGATGTGACATGTTTTTACCTACCGCAGTGTTAATTTACTACGTCATATCTATTGATGTTCGTGTTGCACAATGATATAATTCTGCAGGTTTATATTCATTGGTATAAATGCTTTATGTAGGTTCCTCTGTGAAATCTGTTGTATTTATTCCTTCCTTATCTTAGGGCATATCGTTCTTCCATTTGTGTCCATCGACTTCTACCTTACCATCTGTCCATTTAAGTTTCGTTTACATGCAGATCATTTGTAGAGAGTAATATTAGCACACTGTCTGCAACGAATAAATTCAAATGTTCAAATGTTTGTAGAGTCTATGGGACTTAACTACGGGGTCATCAGTCCCTAAACTTACAAACTACTTATGAACTACTTACAACTAAGGACGGCACAAATATCCATGCCCAAGGGGGGATTCGAACCCCCGACCGTAGTGGCCGTGCGGACCGTGACTGGAGCGCCTCAATCCCCTCGGCCACCGCGGCCGGCAACGAATAAATAGTGGATGAATGAAGTCTCGTAAACGACGCGTTGCGTGATGGGAAAGTTTATTGTTTACGACATCGTATGTCCTGAACCATGTTGTCGTAGGGAGTTTTTAACCCCACAGCGATTGTTGTCTGATAATAAGCAATATGTGTACCAAGTTTAGTTGAAATTGGTCCATTATTTTAGGAGATGTGGAAAAAGGGCGCATGGTGTTGCAGTTATTCGGAAATTTCATTGTTTATCTCGTCATAACTCCTGAAATATGAGTCGTACATGATGTAAATTCGAAGGTACATTCAGTGGTATATGTGCCTAATGTCTGCAAAATGTATCGTGAATGTTGTTAGCAGTAAAGACGTAAAAAGTCAAAACCTCATACATGATGATGCGGTTTTTCAGAAACAAGGATGTTTATGACTTCATATTTCATGAACTGTATGTCGAACTGTGATATAATATCGAAGGAACATTCTGTGGTATGTATGTATATTGTCTGTGAATTGTCTGGCGTTTACAATTTACAGTGTAGAAGTAATAACTTGTAACGTCATGCCAAATGCCGTAAATATACGTCATGAACGTGGGGAAAGTACTAAACGATAAACTTTTTTCCTTTCATCATTTTGTTGGAGTTGTCAGCGAGAAAAGTTTCGTAAATATTTGAAATTATGTTTACAATTTATTGCAAGCCGCTAAGTGCTCTCATTCTCAGAGAGTCGACGAATAAAATCACGCTATTACTCACCGCAAGATGGGGCAGATATAATTGTTTATGATGTGATATCGTATGAAGTATGTATCGTATGTGGTTTTTGCATCCACAGAAAATGATTCATGACATTAAAGAATATTTGTACCAAATTTGGTTGAAATCGGTCCATTAGTTTAGGAGCAGATGTAGAATATTATCGCATGATGTGGCCGTTTTTCACGACTGTCATTGTTTATGACGCTAAATCTCCTCTCGTATGTGTCGTAGGTGGTTCTTACCCCGCCAGCGATTGTTGCCTGATAGTAAGGATCATGTGTATCAAGTGTGGTTGAAGTCTGTCCAGTAGTTTAGGAGGAGACGTGGAACATACATACACACACACACACACACACACACACACACACACACACACACACACACACACACACGAAGTAAGATTAATTTAAAGAAGAGGGGCCCTGACTAACGTCTGCCCAAACAGAGTATTTACGTAGATGTAGATGTACGTAAATACTCTGCAAGTCACTTTGACGTGCAATGCAGAGGGTTCATAGAACCACCTTTATGAGATTTCTGTACAGTTCTCTTCTCTAAAATCGTCCCGTTTTCGATTTGATTTCTCTTGTTTTATTTTCATAATAATGTCTTCCTATGTAGGTGGCTGCTAACACATGTTCGCATTTGGAGAAAATCTTGATGAAAAAAAATTTCGTAAATCGACCCCGTCGCAACGATTAACGCCTTTATTTTAATGAATTCCACCCTTAATCGTGCATTATTTCCATAACACTCTCTTCCCCTATATATCGCGATAGTACAAGACGAGCTGCCCATCTATGAACTTTCTCTAAATCGTCAGGAAGTCCCACCAGGTGATAATCTCACAATGCGCAGCAATTCTCCAAAATAGGACGCTTAAGTATGCTGTTCCTATAGTATAACTGTTGAATCTTCTGTTAGGACAACTAAACCTAGTAAAAAAATTGTTCAAATGTTTGTAAAGTCTATGGGACTTAACTACGGGGTCATCAGTCCCTAAACTTACAAACTACTTATGAACTACTTACTAACTACGACGGCACAAATATCCATGCCCGAGGGGGGATTCGAACCCCCGACCGTAGTGGCCCTGCAGACCATGACTGGAGCGCCTTAGTCTCCTCGGCCACCGCGGCCGGCTAAACCTAGTCTTTGGTTCGCTTTCCCTACAATATTTTCTATGTGTTCTTTCCAATTTGTGTCGTTTGTAATTGTTACTCCTAAGTATTTAGTTGCATTAACAGCCTGTGATTTTCACTGATTTTTCGTGTAAATGAAGTTTAACAAATTTTATTTCGTGGTCATATGGATGACTTCACATTTCTCATTGTTAACGGTAAATTGCTTTTATTTATTTTTTACTATCCTGATATCTTTTCTAAATCATTTTGCAGTTGCTATTGATCTTCTGGTGACTTTAGTAACCGATAAATGGCAGTATCACCTGAGAAAATGTAACAAAGCTAGTCAGATTGTCTCCTAAATCGTTTACAAAAATAAGAAACAGTAGGGGCCCTATAACATTTCCCTGAGGAAATTCGATTAATTTGTCAATTTCAACGTAATGTGCCCTTTCTGACAGGAAATCACGAATCACAACTTGGCGATATGCCATAAGCACGCAACTTGATTAGAAGATGCTTGTACATTGTCAAAATCCTTCCAGAAATAGAAATACGGAATCTATTTGACATCCCTTGTCGATAGCACTCATCACATCATGTGATTCACAAGAATGATACTTTCTGAATCCGTGTTGACTGTGGGGCAAAAGCCCTTCTCTTGGGGGTAGTTGATAATAGTTGAGGAAAGTGTATGTTCTAAAACCATGCTGCAAACCGACTTCTGTGATATAGGCCTGTAATTTTGCGGATCACTCCTATTGCCTTTCTTGAATATTGGAGTGTCCTGTGTAACTTTCCAGTCTTTTGGTACGGAACTTTCATCCCCATACCATATTGCATCAGGACTCTGAAAGGAACCTAATTGGTGTACAATCAGGATCGGGAAACTTACTTCTGTGATTTACGTTGTTTTAATGGACTAGGGGTACCTACTTTTAAATTACGCATGCCGGTAGCTTTTCTTGATACGAATTCTGGAGTATTTGGTTCGCTTTCTCTAGTGAAAGAATTTCGGAAAGCTGTGTTAAGCAATTTTGCTTTAGCAGAACTGTCATCAGCAGCATCAC
The DNA here is from genome assembly GCA_026315105.1 of Locusta migratoria. NCBI lineage: Eukaryota > Metazoa > Arthropoda > Insecta > Orthoptera > Acrididae > Locusta > Locusta migratoria. The sequence goes on from CM048751.1 coordinate 197,873,418, forward strand.
CATCACCATACTGTAGTAAAGATAATGATTCTGTTTTACCGCTAGCATACTTTACACATGACCAGATGTTCTTGTGATTCTCTACCAAATTACTTGACTGGGTTTCGTTGTGGAAACTATTATAAGCTTCTCGCATTGAAGTTAGAGCTAAATTTCGAGTGTCTGTAACAACTACCAGTGTTGGTGATTTTGTATCCGTTTAAGTTTGCCATGATTTTATCTTTGCTTTTGCAAGAGTGAGCTAACTTGTTGTATTGTACCACGGCAGGTCAGACCCCTCTTTTGTTAATTTGTTTGGTATAAATCTGTCAACGGATGTGGATATTATTTCTTTGAACGTAAACCACTTCTGATCTACTCCAACATTATTAGTTTCGAAAGACTGAAGATTCTCACTCAGGGAAGCGTTAATCGAATTTTTTCGTTTATTTTTGGTAGATTTGGGAAATCTGATATTCGTTCTCGCTACGACAACTCTGCGTTCACTAATCCCTAAGTCTGTTTTATGCTCTTTATTAGTTCCGGATTATTTGTTGCAAGAGACGAAATATATTTTCACCAGCATTTACTGTTCTAGTGGGTTCATGAACTAACTGCGCGAGATAATTTTCGGAGAAGGCTTTCAATATGATTTCGGACGATGTTTTATGCTTGCCTCCGGTTTTAAACACGTATTTTGCCACCGTATCAAGGGTAATTCAGAACATGCGGATGGACGTATTCGAAAAAAAGCATCTGGTGGTTAGGTAAGGTGGGCCATTAGGTACGTAACGGGAAAGCCTCTGACTCATAAAATCGCACGAATTCACGAGTCGAAGATGGCCGTCGGCTTTCAGCCAAAATACCAGCAGCAGAGACAGTCTGATTATTGCTCGGCTCCCGCTGTTTTTATGGGTCAAGTACTACGCAGTCAGAACATGCAGATTTTCATGGTCACCGCTGTCGCACGTAACCGGTTTTTCGGACAGCAGCCTTCAGGTTCCGTGCTTGTTGGCGTTCCTGTCTGTTTTCTCTCTTCGTCTCGATGACACTACCTTTCAATGACGCCAAACTTCTCGTCCGGTTCCACAGATAAATCCACTAGAGGGAAAAATATACTCACAATATACCAAGTACATTTCTCAAGCACATCTTGAATTCTGTATTATGGAAGGAACGTTCATACAATTCAAAAATTAAATACCATTTGTCAACAATTGAAATACTTACGACGGTTATAAGGTTCTTTAAATTATCGCTACCAATCACAAATTTGTGTTATCTAGTTCAAATTAGTCATTCAGATACATGTTTAGAGTGTGTGCCCCTTTCGCAAGTAGTTATCGCATTACGATAGAGCGAGACTAATTGAATAGAAGGGATATATGAATAATTGACAGCTTTTGCACATGTGACTTGATAACAACAAAGTAGAGACGCCATTATTTCAGTCCCTGTGATTGTCGTATATCTCGCCTGTCCAGTCTATTTCGTTTTCTGACTTCAAAAAATGACGCCAGATTTATTTAAAGTGTATTAGATACGTTGCTCGCAACTGGTCATTGCACGGTTTGTAAAATTCACGTGTTGTTCTGTAGCGATTTCCTGCAGTTTATAAGAAATGAAAGCCATGAAATAAGTTGAGGCATGATACTGGTCCTCTCCACGCAACACTGGTGACTTTTGTTGATATGTTTCAGTGCATTGGGGAACTACTTCTCAATAGCGTTAAAGTGTATTTTGGGGCTATTTGAATAACTACGAACGAGACTTCATGAATAGTGGTGGAAAACTGCTAGAATACCCAGTAACATGTATTTACGAAAGATATTCTGTTTTGTAATACAATTGAAAAAGTTATTCCTTCAATTTCTTCAGATGGTGAGGACCTATAAACGGAAAGGAAACTGAATGAAATGGGTCGAGGGTTCGATGAAGGAGGCAGTTGAAGCACCGATGAAAGGCATATCACTATTAGAAGCCAGTAAAACTTATGGACTGCCATGTGCTAGTTTGTACCGATGTTATGAAAACGAAAATATAACATCATGCATAACAGGAACTTTAAAAGAGAAAAGAAAGTGGTAATCCGGCTGGATATCCACATACATTTTCTCAAGATTTAGAAACCTCTCTTGTCAACAGAATAATATATTTGGGAAAAAGAGAATTTGGATTGATACAGAAATACGTCGGTATTGCAGCCTTCAAACTAGCTAGCACAACGTGATACACCAATACCACCTAGAGAGAAGGCCGCGGCTCTCTCGAGGCCTACGAGAAAGACTGGCCCCAGCGCAGTCGTCATGCCACGTAAGCAAGGTAGTTCCGAGCCGGCGCGATCGCTAGCCGATTGACCGGCCGCTGGGGAATAGCCCACTGTGTCATAGCGGGCAGCCACTGACCTAGCGATCGCTCCGGCTCCGAACTACCTTGCTTACGTGGCATGACATCTGCGCTGGGGCCTGTCTTTCTCGTAGGCCTCGGGCGCTCTCTTGTGACGACACGCTGTGTAAGCATCGTTCGAGTAGCCGACGTGCTAGACGCTACGGCATAGTGGGCCGTGCCCCAATGGCCACCCAGTCGGCTACGCGAACGATACCTGCTCTGCTTGACGTCACAAGAGAGCGCCTCGGCCTTCTCTCTAGGTGGTGTAAAATAAACCCATGCAAAGACATAGCTGAAAATGACTGGTGTGTTTCATTCTGCAAAAGAAACCACCTTTTCTTGAGAAAACCAGATGGTCTCTCGAAAGCAAGAGCAGCGGCACTAAGCCTGTAAAACGTTCTAACAGAAGCAAGGTGAGGCGATGGAAATGAAATGTGTACTGGGTGTCAGGGGAAATGGTTAGGTATTGCAGATGAAGATAAACGTGAACGGAAACATTGCTAAATGTGTACCACATGGTAACATTAACACTCTGTCGATGTGACATGTCGTAGCAATTTATCTGTGGGCGATATAGGTGATCTGCGAGAACAGAAACATTTCATAACTACTTTTCATATCTTTACTTACGTCAATGGTAAATTTCTCGTCGTTTTGACGACCAGTTTTGGTCATTGATGACCATTTTCAAGTCTACAGCAAATCAGAAACAGAAGTACTCACTTAGTAATAGACCAGCTTACAAAATATAAATAATGAATTACAATCATCAACATATAAAAACATGTTTCAAGCATACCTAGAGGTCTGCGCGGATGCGGATATCCACAGTATTTCCTACTTTTGCGGACAAAATTGTGAGCGACACGGATATCCGCGTATTATATGCGGATAAAGAGTGAGGTATCTGCCCAGTACATCTGTCGAAATGTTAACTGAAAACTTCAAACCTGTGAACATTCTTGGAATCCTTGCAGGGCCCAGGTAGAGTTCAAGTCTGTTTTCCTCGTCCCCTGACCACAGCGGACGTAGCTGTACCCGAGAGACCTGCGCCTAATCCGTTTTCGTGATCGTGTCTTATCTGTGGTATTTCAATGCTACACCGCCATGAACCACAGAAATTGCCGAGGTGGGGTGCTTGTGTGTCTCAACGATGCAGATAGCCGTACCGTAGGTGCAACCACAGCAGAGGAGTATCTGTGGAGAGGCCAGACAAACGTGTGGTTCCTGAAGAGGGGCAGCAGCCTTTTCAGTAGTTACAGGGGCAACAGTCTGGATGATTGACTGAGCTGGCCTTGTAACATCAGTTAATGTGGCTTTGCCATGAAGTTACTGCGAACGGCTGAAAGCAAGGGGAAACTGCAGTCGTTACTTCTCCCGAGGACATGCAGATCTACTGTATGACTATATGATGATGGCATCTTCTTGAGTAAAATATTCCCGAGGTAAAATAGTCCCCCATTCGGATCTTCCGGCGGGGATTACATAGGAGGATGTCGTCATTAAGAAAAACAAAACAGGCATTCTACGGGTCGGAGCGTGGAATTTTTTAACCATTAATCGCTTAGGTAAGCTAGAAAACTTGGAAAGAGAAATGGATAGGTTAAAGTTAGATATGGTAGGGATTAGTGAGGTTCGGTGGCAGGATTAACAGTATTTCTGATCAGGTGAGTACAGGGTTATCAATACAAAATCAGTTGGTGATAAGGTAGAAGTAGGTCTGATAATGAATAATAAAATAGGACTGCGGGTATGTTACTATGAACGCATAGTGAACGCATTATCGTAGTAAAGATAGACACGAAACCAACCCCGATCACAGTAGTGCAAGTATATATGATAAATAGCACGGCCGATGATAAGAATATCGAAAAACTGTATGAGGAGAAAAAGAAATCATTCAGAAAGTTAAGGGAGATGAAAACTTGATTGTGATGGGGGACTGGAACTCGGTAGTAGGAAAGAGAAGAGAAGGAAATGTAGTAGGTGAATATGGACTGGGAAAAAGGAATGAAAGAGGAGATCTTGGTAGAATTTTGCGCAGAGCACAATTTAATGACCAACACCTGGTTTAATCACCATAAAAGAAGGCTATATACGTGGAAGAGACCAGGAGACACTCGAAGGTACCAGATTGACTTTATAATGGTAAGGAATAGATTTAGAAACCAGGTTCTAAACTGTAAGACATTTCCAGGGGCAGATGTAGACTCTGACCATAACTTATTGGTTATGAATTGCAGATTAAAACTCAAGAGACTGCAGAAAGGTTGAAAGGTTAGGAGATGGAATTTGGACAAATTGAAGGAACCAGAGGTGGTCGAGAGTTTCAGAGGGAGCATTAGGCAAGGATTGGCTGAAACGGGGGAAAGTAATAGAGTAGAAGAAGAATGGGTAGCTCTGAGAGGGTAGTGAAGGCTGCAGAGGATCATATAGGCAGAAGGACAAGGCCTAATAGAAATCCCTGGGTAACAAAGGATATACTGAACTTAATTGATGAGAGGAGAAAATATAAAAATTCTGCAAGTGAAGCAGGAAAAAGGGAGTACAAACGTCTGAAAAATGAGATTGAAAGGAAGTGCAGACTGGCTAAGCAGGAGTGGCTAGAGGACAAATGCAGAACCGTAGAAAAAAGCATAACTAGGGGAAAGATAGATACCGCCTACAGGAAAAGCTGTATGAATATCAAGAACGCAGACGGAAAACCAGTACTAAGCAAACAGGGAAAAGCTGAACTGTGGAAGGAATATATAGAGGGCCTATACAAAGGAAATAAACTTGAAGGCAGTATTCTGGAAATAGAAGAAGAAGTGGAGGAAGATGACATAGGAGATATACTGCGAGAAGAATTTGACAGAGCGCTGAAGGCCTTGAGTCGAAACAAGGCCCCTGGAGTAGATGATATTCCGTCTGAACTGCTGATGTCGTTAGGAGAGCCAGTCGTGGAAAAATTGTATCACCTAGTATGCAAGATGTATGAGACAGGCGAAATACCCTCTGACTTCAAGTAGAATATTGTAATTACAATTCCAAAGAAACCAAGTGCAGACAAGTGTGAAAATTTCAGAACTATCAGTTTAAAAAGTCACGGCTGAAAAATACTAACGCGAATTATTTACAGACGAATGGAAAAAATTGTGGAATCCGACCTCGGGGAAGATCAGTTTGGATTTAGGAGAAATGTACGAACACGGGAGGCAATACTCACATTACGACTTATCTTAGAAGATAGACTAAGGAAAGGCAAACCTACGTGTTTAGCGTTTGTCGATTTGGAGAAAGCTTTTGACAATGTCGACTGGAATACACTCTTCCAAATTCTGAAGGTATCAGGGCTAAAATATAGGGAGTGAAGAGTTATATTCAAAATATACAAAAACCAGACAGCGTCTATTAGAGTCGAAGGGCAAGAAAGGAGAGCAGAGGTTGGGAAGGGAGTAAGACAGGGTTGTAGCCTTTCCCCAATGGTGTGCAATCTGTACATTGAGAAGGCAGTGAAGGAATGGAAGGAGAAATGTGGAGAGGGCATTAAAGTGCAGAGAGAAGAAATAAAAACATTGCGGTTTGCCGATGACATAGTAATTCTGTCAGAGACCACAATAGATCTGGAAGAGCAATTGAATGGGATGGATAGTGTATTGAAAGGAAGATATAAGATGAACATTAACAAGAGTAAAACGAAGGTAATGGAATGGAATGTCAGAAAATCAGGCGATGCTGCAGGAATTAGATTAGGTAATGAGACAATAACAATAGATGAATTTTGTTATTTGGGTAGCAACATAACTTCTGATGGCCGAAGTAAAGAAGATATAAAAGGCAGAGTGGCTATGGGAAGAAAATCGTTTCTAAAGAAGCGAAACTTGTTAACATCCAATGTTAATTTAAATGTTAGGAAGTCCTTTCTGAAAGATTTTGTCTGGAGTTTAGCATTTTATGGGAGTGAAACGTGGACGGTAAGGAGTTCAGATAAAAAGATGATATAAGCTTTTGAAATGTGGTGCTACAGACGAATGATGAAAATTAGATGGGTAGATCACGTAACTAATGAGGAGGTGCTTAACCGAATAGGGGAGAAAAGGTGTTTCTGACATACCCTGACTAAGAGAAGGGATAGATTGGTTGGCCACATTCTGAGACATCAAGTAATTGTCAACTTAGCATTAGAACGAAGCGTGTGGGGTAAAAATCGTAGAGGGAGACCAAGGGACGAATACAGTAAGCAGATTCAAAAGGGTGTAGGTTGCCGAACGTATTCTCAGATGAAGAGATTTGCACAGGACAGTGTATCGTGGAGAGCTGCATCAAACCAGACTGTGGACTGAAGGCCACAACGACAACAACATCAAGTGGTTTCTGGATGGCAAACCGGCCCACTGCCCACCAAAGGTGCCATGACAAATTTCCGCTGCATTCAGTTAGCGCTCTGTAGTAACAGAATCAGAAAGTATATTGTAGTGAATACAGTGACAGTTACTTCTTAAAATGAACACATCAATGGATACTATATCACGTAAAATGAAAAAATGTGATTTGACATTAGTGAAGGAAAAAAAATTGAAATCGTCAATTTGGAAATAATTTAAAAAAATGGAAACGTGTATGATTGCAATTTAACTTTCAAGGGGCAGCCCTAAGTCGCAAAGTACGATTATAATCGTAACCAGGTTTCAATGCCGCAATGGGTACCTTCTTCAGACGAAGATGGATATGTTAAAACTACATGTCAAGATCTACAATAATACAAAAAATGTATGACATAATCAGACAGTCATACCTAAAAAGTAAATAATTGTGGCCAGGCGGAGCAGTCACTAGGAGCTGCAATATCTCCGCTGCCAACTTCGACAGATAACTAACCGCGCAAATGTACAAAGCGCGTGTGTTAGCTTATCGCCATCTAATGGCCAATTTATGTGGCAGGTAGGTTTCGTACCAAACCGATAGTGAAACATTCTACACATTATACATGTAGAGGCATAAGTGGTATATCATGAACAATATTTAACGAAATGCAATAACCAAACATAAATACCAACAGATATTAATGTGAAAGAAAAGGTATCACGGAACCTGCAAGAGTAAGTCAGTGAAACTTAAATTGAATATCTAAAGTAGTGGCTTGATGCCTTTAAAGGAACCTCTACCACGAAGTTGCATCTGTTCATTCAATAACAGTCCGTCAGGACAAGTGTTTAAAAATTTCTAACTCTTCCCAGATATCAAGTTTATTTGATTGCAATGGAAAGATCAATGATACAGTGGCCTGTTTTGCGTGTAAAAGTGTATATTCTTACACTGTTCATCGGTACCGAATGAACGGTACAGCCGCGCATAAAATACGAACAAACATGTATTAGATAAATGGTGATGGAAGTAATAAAGATTGACAACAGCATCTTACAGCCACTTTCATAATCAGATAAGGTGTACAGTGAAAGTAACGTGTTTAGGCAGGTACGCAATGTTAGACTGTATAGGCTGGCCGCAGCTGCAGCCGACATTGTCCCTTTTTGCTGACAGTTACCAATTAGAAGTAGACGGCAGTTTTAACACTTGAAATGACATGCTTTGCTTTGTGTCACATTACCTCTTGTGCGTTAATATGGAGAAAATAAAGTGGCCTTTTGTTAAACCGTTTCTTTTTTTGAATGTAGACACGGTAAAATCTCCCCTATGCCGATTAGTTTTAACCATTGAAATTTAAGAAGATGCTTGTATTAAACAGCTGACGTAGTGCTGCGACCACACGGGCTCCGAAGCGCTACTTTGTGTAATCGGAGCGTCAATGTTTTCCTGTTTAGATAGCCTGTTTTGGAATAGGTGTAGAACAGTTACCATGACTCGAGAAATCGAAAGTAGTTACGTTGTCGCAGAAATGACACTAACAATAATTATATCATTACATCCCATGGTTTTAAATACTGCTATCGATTACTATTACCATTCAAACCTTTAACACCTGCGGATGCGGACAACGAACTTGGGATGCGGATAAAGTGCCGCGGATGCGGTTGCGGATGTGGACCTTGAGGATGTGGTGCGGATGCAGATAACACTTTTCTTATCCACGCAGACCTCTAAGCATTCCTGTTACATTCCTTGATGTAATGTAGCCATAATGGCATTATCACAGCATAAGTGTTTCTTCATTAATGAATCGTGATGTAATTTTAAAATAAACATGAAAATTGACCACAGAGTTGGTGATATGTTTGCTACGCTACTATGTAGTTGCTGTTTACTAGTAATTTGATCGTTCAACCTCTAGGTGTCGTTACTGTCGTCCTTAACATATTCAGCTATTATTTAATTATACTAAAGATAAAAATATGTTGCGGGAAAGGATCTCTTATGTTAGGTTATAAAAATGTGCAACTGGAAACTGTAATAAACTGTGTAAGTACAAAAATGTGTACACGTCTGAAATTTGAAGAGGACACGTTGCATCATAAACGGATACTAAATGCTTACATGAGGCACCTTTTTAAAGCGTTAACACAGGCAACAAAACATCGTACAAATAGAGGAGGGTTAGCCAAATTTGAGAGTGCCCTCAGTTACATCAGAAAATTAACCCGCGAGAACTCGCGCCTTTAAAAGTTACGTGATCGATCGCGTGTATAGCGTTTTCTGACAGTCAAAGAAAACTTTGTAATGTAATTAATATGTCTAAATAAGTATTTCTAGTTGCGTTTATAAGAAAACACAAATATTTGACTATTTAAAATTGGTAAAATGCCGACTTTTAAAATTACTGTGAGCATAATGCTCACGCGCAAGTCCTCGCGGGTTAAAGATCTTGATAACGACAGGGCCAGTTATACATAAGTGAGGCGTCTTGTACTTAAAGCAGGACGTTGTCAAAGATGCCTTTAAACTTTGATAAAACCCAGTATATACGGTTTCAGACGGTAAATGGCATGGCTCCATTAATAAACTTAAACTTTGAACATAAATCTGTAGCTAGTGCCTCTTTCTAACACGTTTCGCAAACGTATTAAAAAATTACTGACATATTCTCGTGCTGTTTTCCCAGGAAATTTGAGCTAAGATTGGGGCAACATATAGGCATGATTTCATCAAAATCAGATCACAGAAAAAAGATACATCGCTGTCTTAAGTGTTTTCAGTAACTGTCTGTCCATCTGTTACAAACACCTATTCTCCTAAACTACTTCACGGATTTGCATGGAGTAACTTCATTTCATAAAAGTGGAATCAGGAAAATTGTTTTAGATGTAGGTTATGTTTAAAGTATGGATTGCGTAGTACAGCAAACAAGTGACAGAGGCGCTGTAGTGCATCAAAGAACTAACAAACACCGCTGCTGCATAATGAGTATGGGGTAGTACAACAAGGAAGCGACCGTCTGCCACAGAATTCAAAAACATGTTCAAATGTTTGTAAAGTCTATGGGACTTAACTCCCTAAACTTACAAACTACACTAACTACTAATACTAAGGACGGCACAAATATCCATGCCCGAGGGGGGATTCGAACCCCCGACCGTAGTGGTCGTGCAGACCATGACTGGAGCGCCTCAGTCCCCTCGGCCACCGCGGCCGGCGTGTCAAAATTAATCTATCTTGTGTCTACGAATACCAACAAACATTGAACATAGTGTTACTATTTCGCTTTATGTGTTAAATACTTAACGACATTTCTTTGCTTATTTTGGCACATTTCACCTTTTGTATAAAAAACTTTATGAAGATACATCGTTTCAGACAATAACTTCTACTCACATTCGACATCTTTATGAAGATACATCGTTGCGGCCAATGACTTTTACTTAAATTTGACGTCTTGGTTAGGACAACTGAGTTTATTGACAGAGCGATCCAACAAGGATGCTAAAAAGCCACGATACACACAGACCGACCTTCATCAACCGTTCGAAGCACGGGCTTAGAAGCTAGTATTATATATAATAATCCTTTCCTATACAACGCAGCAGAATAGTTAGTGAAGCATTAAAAAGTTATCACCTGTGTATATGTCCTGAGCCAGCATAGCTCAACTCGCCCCTATTATCACATATATTTGAGAAAGAGAGCACTTCACAACTTCCAACAAGCTTTACAGATTGTTTACCTTAACATCCAAATGGATTTTAAAGTTCAATATCTATTGTTCGTTAGCTGTAGGCAGAACTGGAGTAGCGTAATGAAGTGTGTCGGTATGTTTGCATGTGTTGTTCCTTTCTTCATCAAATTGTGCGCACTTGCCCAAACGAAGAGGAGAGTCGCCATGTAAGGGTCAGGTACAACACTTAGTTCTGGGAATACGACGTCGTAAACAATGAGATGCGAGAAAAACTGCTGCATCACGCGACAATGTTGACATTTTCTCCTAAACCACTGGAACGATTTCCACCAAACGTAGTACACACATTCCTTACCTTGAGGTAACAATTGCTGTCGCGGTAGGAATCACGTACGTCACATGGTCCAGGAGATATGACGTCATAAATAATGGGAGTTGGGAAATCTGCCATAGCATGTGACCAGACTTTTTTCATACACTGTAGGAGAGTACTTAGCGCCTTGCAAAAAACGTTAAAGATAATTTCAAACCTTTATTATCCTTTTGCTCTCTGACAACCACAGCAAAATGATGAAAGGAAAAAGTTTCTCGTTTTCCGCTACTCATGGAGTAACTACAATATTCGGTATGGCGTTACAATTTGTAATTTCTACACTGCAAATTGCACATGCAGGAAATTTCACATAGACATACAACTGAAACAGTGTGATAGTGCGACACGTAGTTCATGAGATATGACGACATAAACAGTGTTTTATCATGAAGGCCTAAAGTTAAGTGACATTTTACGTATTTTTTGCTGTTTGACGTGGATATGGTGACAGAAAATGTACCAACGTAATCTTTTCAATTTACTTTCCTGATTATGGTTAATGACCGAATCCGGTAAAGTTGTAAACATAATGATGGTTGTCAATAGGCCATTTTAAAGTATCTTACGGCTGTAACCACACTTCCCAGTCACTCGTTGATCATTCCGGGGCAGTAATAGAAGAAAGCAAAAGAAAAGCTGAAGTTCTAAATTTAACCTTTAAGAAATCTTTCACGCAGGAGAACTGCCCTAACTCCGACAGCCCTAACTCCGAAATGGAGGACATAGTAATGAGTATTTCCGGCGTAGAGAAGCAGCTGAGGGGGCTAAATACAAAAAAAGTATACCATTATACATGATGGTATTCCAGATCGGTTTTACAAAGAGTATTCTGCGGCATTCGCCCCTTACTTAGCTTGCATTTATCGCGAATCTTTAATTCAGCGCAACGTGCCTAGTGATTGGAAAAAGCGCAGGTGACTCCCGTTTGTAAGAAAGGTAAAAGAACTGACCCACATAATTACAGGCCAATACCGTTGACATCAGTGTCTTGTAGCATTTGGGAGCATATTCTCAGCACGAATATAGTAAATTTCCTTGAGACTGATAAGCTTCTTTCTATGAATCTGCACGGGTTTAGGAAACATCGTTCGCGTGAAACTCAGCTTACCCTTTTCTCACATGACATCTTGCGAGCCATGGATGAAGGGCAACAGGCGGATTGTGTGTTTCTCCACTTCAAAAAGGCGTTCGACGCGGTGCCACACTGCAGACTGCTAACGAAGATACGAGCTTATGGAATAGGTTCACATATTTGTGACCGCTGGAAGACTTCCTAAGTAATAGAACGCAGTAGACTACGTTGTTCTCGACAGCGAGTGTTCATCAGAGACGAGTGTATAGTCAGACGTGCTCCAGGAGATTGTGATGGACCGCTATTATTTTCTATATGTATAAATGGACAAAGTAATTTGTAATTTGCTGCTGTTTGCTGATGATGCTGTGGTCAGTCTTTGACTGACTGTAATAGCATACAGGATGTCTTAGACAAAATTTCTAGTTGGTGCGAAGAATGGAAACTAGCTCTCGATGTACAAAAATGTAAGGTGATGCGCATGAGTAGGAAAAACATTCCAATAATATTCCAATACAGCAATAGTAGTGAGCTTCTTGATACAGTCGAGTCGTTCAAATATCTAGGCGTAACACTACAGAGCGATATGAAATGGAACGAAGTTGTAACGACAGTTGTGAGTAAGGCGGACAGCCGACTTCGGTTTATTGGGAGAATTTTGGGAAGATGCACGTCATCTGTAAAGGAGACCGCGTATAAAACGCTTGTACGACCACATCTAGAGTATTGCTCAAGTGTTTGGGACCCGCAGCAGATCAGTTTAAAGGAAGACACAGAATCAGTTCAGTGGCAGCAGCTAGGTTCGTTACTGGTGAATTTGTGTTGAGGAAATTTAGAGGGCCGGAATTTGAATTGAGTGTTGTGTTAGTTTTTGGAAGATCCAATGTTAGGCGCGTGATGGAGCCCCTTAGGCAGATAGCGTCGAGATCCGGAAAGAAGTCCAACGTGCACTCGGTGTGTCTGCCGGGGGGCCTCATCCGAAATGTGGAGGTGGCCTTGCCGGCGGCTATCGAAGGTGCGGGGTGTGGTCGACTGCAAGTCGTTATGTTGGCACCAAAGACGCTTGTCGCCTGGGTTCTGAAGACATCCTCAGTTCCTACGGGCGGCTGGCGGAATTGGTGAAGGCTGCTGCCCTCGCACGCGGAGTGCAAGCAGAGCTGTCTATTTGTAGCATTGTTCCCAGGGTTGATCGGGGTCCTTTGGTTTGGAACCGAGTGAAGGGTCTGAACCAGAGGCATTGCCGACTCTGTGATAGTCATGGCTGCAGATTTCTGGATCTGCGTTATCGGGTGGGGACTTGTAAGACGCCCCTAGATAGATCAGGGGTACACTACACTAAGAAAGCGGCTACTCGGGTAGTAGAGTACTTGTGGGGTGTATATGGGTTTCTTTTAGGCTAGGCGAAACTCTGATGAGCACTCGCCTGTCAACATTCAGTAAGCGAATTCAGACCACGTTCTGTTCAAAAATTCGACTCTCAAAATATTAGTCGCGAACTTTCAAAGTATTAAAAACAAAGTTCCCGAATTTGCCGCACTGCAATGAAATTATTATGCTCAGATAGTTTTAGGCACCGAAAGCGGGCTAAATCGTGATGTGGCAAGTTCAGAAATATTTAGCGAGGCGTGGAATGTATATCGGAAAGATAGATCGGGCAGAACTGGAGGAGGAGTGTTCATCGCTGTGGATAAAGATATTGTTTCTACTGAGATGAGGTTGAAAGTAACTGAAGTTATCTGGGCACGTCTAAAAGAAGTAAATAGTTGAGTGTTTTTACCGGCTCCCCAGTGCTGCTGTAGCAGTTTTAGAATCATTCAGAGAAAGTGTACACCAGGTAGTTAATAGGTATCCGGGCCATGTAATATTAGTCGGCCCGGGAGACTTCAACCTTAAGAGCGGAGTGTGCGCTCAGTGGTAGAGGCCTTGCCCGCGAAAGGCAAAGGTCCCAGGTTCGAGTCCCGGTTCCGGCACACAATTTTAATCTGCCAGGAAGTTTCAGCCAACTTCTAGTTGTAATCGGAAGCTGAAAATGCCACCATTCGATCCAGCGTAATATACTACTACTAGCACGAATTGCATTCTACATTTCAGAAGTCTCCCAAGAGTTTGTAACGGGTGGATGGGTGATCTGAAGTACCATGTATATTCTCATCTAAATATAATAAGTTTTTAGGGTAAAAACCGCTATAGACAGTGAGAGAAGGGATAGGAAAATTCCTACGTCATGGCTTGATGAAATAAATAAGTAACTGGGCAGCGCCGAGTTTTCAGGTAGTTAAATATAATTAAGAAATTTCTGCGTAAACTGGACTGGGAATGGAAGCAGAACAAACAATGAGAACGAAATATACGTGGCTGTCAGCAGCTAACGTTCGCAAGAGGCGGCACGATTGTTTGATAGGCATGACCGGCTCCCAGGGAACGATCTGAAGCAAGCGACGCAGCTCATTAGTGGAGGTCAGACTGCGGTCTAACCCCGGCTGACCCAGGCAGGAGACTCTCACGTCTCCAAACACACACACACACACACACACACACACACACACACACACACTTATTTACATAAACGATTTAGGGGAAAATCTAAGTAGCTCTCTTAGGTTGTTTGCAGATGACGCCGTCATTTACCGTCTAGTAAAATCATCTGCAGAACGATCTGAATAAGATATCAGTATGGTGTAAAAATTGGCAATTGAGTCTAAATAATGAGAAGTGTGAAGACGTCCACATGAGTATGAAAAGAAATCCGTTAAACTTTGTTTACAAGATAAATCAATCAATGTGAAGGCCGTAAACTCCACAAAATACCTAGGAATTACTATTACTTCAGACTTAATTTGGAAAGAACACGTAGATAATATCGCGGGAAAGGTGACCCAGAGACTGCGTTTTATTGGCATAACCCTTAAAACTTTTTTGGAATATTGCAGCCCAGTGTGGGATCCTTATCAGGTGGGTTTGACGGAGGACATCGGAAGAGTCCAAAGAAGGGCTGCGGCGTGGGCTACTTGCGAAACTCCAATCGCCAACATCCTCCTCCGAATATATTGTTGACTCCCACTCACATAGGTAGAAATGATGATCAGAATAAAATACGAGAATTCAGAGCTCGAACAGAGATTCAGGTGTTCTTTCTTCCCGAGCGCTATTCGAGAATGGAATGGGAGAGAAATAGTATAAAGGTGGTTCGATGAACTCTCTGCCAGGCACTTAAATGTGATTTGCAGAGTATCCCATGTAGATGTAGATGCACAAACACACACACACACACACACACACACACAGAGAGAGAGAGAGAGAGAGAGAGAGAGAGAGAGAGAGAGAGAGAGGCAGGCAGGCCAGCTGAACACAAACATTTCAGTACCAATTTGTAATATTAATTACACTGGTCAAAACAATTAGGGGAATGTTATGTTGTTCAAAACATTTGTTTTTTAAGCTAATTAAGTTATGTTTTAATTAGTATATCTCATATTTTTGCAATGTGAACGTTGATTAGAAAGTATAAGAAGTAAATGTTTGTTAGAATTTGTCTTACCATCGATATAATGACCTAAAATGGTTCGACGTCTTAAAAGATAGTTGCTGCAGAAGGAGGTGGTTTTGACTTGGGTTCACTCAAACAAACGAATTACACAATCAGTTGGTTTCAGACAGCATAGTGAAAAGGTAGTGCAATGCAAGAACAACGTGACTTAGGCGAAGCTACGGTATGGAGAGCCACAGGGAAGCTGCAAGCGCGGCAGACAGATAGGGAGGATTCTTGAAAGAATTGACCCCCATTTGACTGATAATTTTATATTTATTGTCCCAACCAGTTTTCAGCCTTAGCTGATTCTCAGGTGCTGTGCATATCATTTAAAAATATTTTTGGAATTAATATAAATTAATATGAAATAAAAACATAAGGCACATTACAGTGGGATAAGTTACTTACTTGCATAAAAGTTGTCAGACAGGTTTTCTTATGTCGTGGTCGTAATAATAAAAGCAATAAAAGCATTTGGAGTTGAGTCCATGTCAGAAGCATATAATAGGTAACTCATTTGTCCCCGCATCTTACTTTAAAATATTAACACAGGTATGTCTTTGCCATAAGATCACAAAGGCAACTGCTGGTTGATGACAGGATATATCAAAGACTATCACAAAGACAGATGCAAAGATGTGCCACCATATCGTATTTGCAGTGGTACCTCTGGTAATATATTGCTGGACGGATGGATTATCTTTGGGGGATGACTACAGTGTTGTTGTTTACAGCGAATGGATGGATTATTATGTTTAGGTTACCTACAGATTACAAAGTTGTAAGTCATGCTATCGCAATACAACGTATATACAGGTTATTTCACTAAGTGTGTTTGCCTCTGTAACTTATAAGATAATAGGTGACGGGAAATTTTAATGCGGTAGGTCAACACAAGGCATGTTACATTTTCTGCGGAGCTATGAACATAGTTTATTGTATCATTTTCCACAGAGTTACAGCACAAAGATATAATTTTTTTAAATGGAACAATAGTTTTTTATCTATCGTGCATTGGATTCGTTGAAACCAGCTGCGTCCAAATCAATTTAAACTACACTCCTATCACTGTTAGTTTGGGAGCTACAACCCTTCAAAGTTTCAGGGGCAGATACCACAAGCTGTACATAATACATGGCTGTGTGGTGGGTGATGGATGTTATGGCGGTGGGAAGTTGATGTACATGAGATGTTCAAATGTGTGTCCATGTTCCTCAGTGCATAATGTCATTCGCCGTTGAAAGGATCTGCGGACGAGATGTAACATCGCCAGTGTGACGGAGCAACATGCGTCCTCGATGCGCCGTTTTAGATCATCTGGTGATGTGGGCTCAGTGACATAAACACGATCCTTTAGATATCCCCACAAAAATAAATCTACTTGTGTTAAATCGGGTGACCTTGCGGGCCATGAATGAGGACCGTGGCGCTCCAACCATTTTCCTGCAAACCTGTTGTTTAGTTCTTCCACAACAGCATGCGCAGAATGGGCTGGGTGACCATCGTGCTGCATCCACATATGGACTCTCGTGTGTAGACACACATGTTCAAGGAGACCACCCAAACTGTCGGCTATAAAAGCGTGATATAACTCGTCAGTGTACCTGGGAAGTAGTGTGGACCGAGAACTTCATCTCCAAGGATTCCACACCACACGTTAATAGTCCAACTACGTTGACCGTCGTCAGGTCGTACCCACCGAGGATTGTCTGCAGCCCAGTAGTGCATGTTATGGCGATTCACTGCACCATAATTTGTGAACGTGGACTTATCAGAGAACATAACACTTTGTAAATACTCCAGCCCACTCACAGAATGTCATTCATCGTTCCCATGCAGCTCCTGGGTCAGTGACAGGCGGTACGGTTGAAACCTGTGGCCGTGTACTATACGCCACGCAGATGTGAGAATGACACCAGCGACTGCAGCTACGGCTCGTAAGCTGACATGAGGATCATGGTGTAGTGCAGCTAAAACAAACACATCCGTCTCCTCACTTCTTGCATGGCGTCGTCTGTTACTGCGGCGCATTACCAAGCTGCCTTTTTCCCGAAGTCGTTGTTCGGCACGTAAGTGCGTAATGGCTGCCGGGGCTCTTCGCCTAGGATATCTCACGGCATACGCCGTGGCTGCTTCAGTGGCATCGTGTCGGCACTCGCCGAGCATCAGCAACATGTCAAAGTACTCGTTGTTCGTGTATGCCATCGTCATCCGATGTCAGTAACTGTGGTATATTGAGCCCCGGTTGTTTGTGTGACTCCAACTGTCGGGTATACGGCCGTGTGCGGCGACAGTCGGCAGTCTAGCAGCGCATCGAGGAAGCTTCTCGCTCCATGACACCGGCGATGTTACAACTCGGTCGCACCACATTTAGAAGACGCATTGCATTATGCGCAGCGTTTGTGGTATCTGCCCCTGAAACTTTGAAGGGTTGTAGCTCCCAAACTAACAGCGATAGGAATGTAGGTTAAATTGATTTGGACACAACTGGTTTCAACTAATCGCATGCTGTAACTCTTTGGATAATGATACAATAAACTATGTTCATAGTTCCGCAGAAAGTGTAACATTTCTTGTGTTGACCTACCGCATTAAAATTTCCTGTCACCTATTATTTTATAAGTTACAGAGGCAAACACACTTAGTGAAACACCTTGTATATACGTTGTTTTGTGATAGCATGACTTACAACTTTGTAATCTGTAGGTAATCTAAAGCCGGCCGCGGTGCCCGAGGGGACTGAGGCGCTCCAGTACGGTCTGCACCGCCACTACAGTCGGGGGTTCGAATCCCCCCTCGGGCATGGATATTTGTTCCGCCCTTAGTATAAGGTAGTTGATAAGTAGTTTGTAAGTTTAGTGACTGATGACCTTGTAGTTAAGTACCATAAGCTTAATAAACATTTGAACATTTTTGGTAATCTAAACATAATAATCCATCCATTCACTGTAAACAACAATACTGTACTCATCCCCCAAAGATAATCCATCTATCCAGCAATATACTCCCAGAGATACCACTCCGAATAAAATATGGTGGCATATCTTTGCAACTGTCGTTGATGTATCCTCTGTCCTCATCCACCAGTTGCCTTCATGATCTTATGGCAAACACATACCTGTGTTATTACTTTAAAGTAACATGTGGGGAAATATATGTTACCCATTTTATGCTTCTGACATGGACTCAACTCCAAATGCTTTTACTATTTTTATTATCACGACCACGACATAAGGAAACCTACCTGACAACTTTTATGTTAGTAACTAACTTATCCCACTGTAATGTGCCTTATATTTGTATTTTATATTACTTTATATTAATTCTAGTAATGTTTTTAAATGATACACACAGCACTTGAGAATGGCCTAAGGCTGAAACCTGGTTGTGATAATAAATATAAAATTATCTGTCAAATGGAGGTAAAGTGTTGAAATAAAATGTAACTGAGACTCCAGACACACCAAAAAACACAGGCTGCAGTTATCTAAGTGTCCCAAAGCATAGTTTCCTCGACCAGGACGTGATTTCAGACAGGTGTAAACCTTAAAAGAAGTCCAAGGTCGTCAATCGCCAAGCGATGACCGTCATCTCCAGTTAACAGCTCGTCGAGACGCAACTCAGCTGCAACGCACTCTCCAAGCGGCAACAGGACACGCAATATCAATACAGACTGTCCGAAATCGCCTTCGAGAATGCACAGAGGACACCGTAAAAACTGTGCAGAGGAACATCAGAATTGGAGTCGTAAAGAATGCGTTCAGATGAGTCAAGGTTTGATGTTCGGCCGGACAATCGTCGTTCCCTCATCTGGAGAGAACGTGGAACTCTGAACAGTCCTGCTTGTGTTAAGGTCAGTATTGACGGACGTACAGACCTCTATCTCGTTTAGAATGGCGCCTTGACTGCTCACAGCTATATAGACACTTCGACTCTTTGTTGTGCCCTAATCTGTGCCATAGGAATGGCTTCCTTTGCTCGACGATAATGCACAGAGCTGTATTGTTGGACGAGCTGAGGGAAGCTGAGGGAATTAAACGAATGGAGTGTCCTTCTTGTTTACTATATTGAGCCTGTCTGCTATGCATTTGGCAGACGCATTACAACCAGATTTCACGATTTCAGAGCTCTATCAGAGGTGCAAGGATTAGGATATGAAGATCAGCATCTCCAAAACGAAAGTAATGTATCTCGGAAAGAGATTCAAACAGATTGAGTGCCAAATAGGTGGAACAAAGTTAGAACAGGTAGACAGTTTCAAGTACCTGGGATGTATTTCCTCACAGGATGGCAACATAGTGAAAGAACTGGAATCGAGGTGCAGTAAGGCTAATGTAGTGAGTGCTCAGCTAAGATCTACTCTCTTCTGCAAGAAGGAAGTAAGTACCAAGACTAAGTTAGCAGTGCACCGCTCTATCTTTCGACCAACTTTGTTGTATGGGAGTGAAAGTTGGGTGGATACAGGTTACCTTATTCATAAGATAGAGGTTACAAATATGAAAGTAGTAAGAATGATTGCAGGTACCAATGGATGGCAACAATGGCAGGAGGGTGTCCATAATGAGGAAATCAAAGAAAAGCTGGGAATGAACACCATAGATGAAGCAGTTAGAGCGAACAGACTGAGATGGTGGGGTCATGTTACACGCATGGGAGAAGCAAGGTTACCTAAGAGACTCATGAGCTCGTCAGTGGAGGGTAAGAGGAATCGAGGTAGACCAAGACGAAAGTACTTAGATTCGGTGCAGAATGATTTTGAAGTAAAAGGCATAACATCAGACGAGGCATCAATGTTAGTATTTAATAGGGGATCGTGGAGGAATTTGATTAGAGGTACTATGCTCCAGACTGAGCGCTGAAAGGCATAATCAGTCTCTAATGATGATGATGATGATTACAACTAGACCAGCACCTCCCATAACGATTACAGAGCTGGACATTGCAATGGCCAAATGTCCCTCAGGAGCTGATTGAAACCTCGTACTGTCCATTCCGTGCAGTGTCATCTGTACTGGCCGTCCGTGGTAATCACACACTGTATTAGAGTGCAACAACATTGACTATGGCACCCCGTTCTACGTGAACGCCATTAAACCTCAAGTAAAGAGTTGAGACAGCTGTAACCAATATCTGAAGAAAGTACGTTACTATTTGTAAATTGTGTGTGTCACACTTGAGCTCCCAAATTGTTTTGAACGGTCTATACAGGGTGTAAACGGTACAAGTCGCCACATTTATACAGATAATACATCTCGGTTTGCTTGAAAAAAGTCTATTGAAATATTCTTGTAACGTGTTTATAATTATTATTATTTTTGTATTACTAAAAACCAATATTTGTAGGATTGATAGTAGACGTATTTCTGTTTACATTGTCAACGGACGATACACTACAGCCCTGGAACTGCCTGGTCTAGCCGTGCTGCCAGAACGTGACTGGGGTGTGCGAGAGAGCACGAATACACTTCGCGATCCGAAAATAATAGAACTCGTAAAGCGACGCGGTACGGCGGTTAAAGGTGGGATTCCCATGCAGCGTCTGACGCATACGGCTGCCGTTGTGCGTCGGCCGCACTGTACTGCTGCAGATGGTGCTATACGGGACCGTGTCCCATGCTGCGTCAGCTGCATTCAGGTGATGCTACGGCCGCGTGCGGCTGCGGCCCGGCCGGTCTGAGAGAAGAGCAGTCCAGACGCAGCCGCAAAGCAGAACGCGACAGCGTGTCCCAGGGAAAAGTGCTGTTCACGGTGGTGGAAGATGAGAGACTGGTGGAAATCGTTTCTAAATTGTATCAACGATGTATCTTTACCAGTATACAATACCCAAACTGTGTAGGATAAACCTTGGAGTGAGATAGTGGAATTAGGGGGAAGAACAAGTAAAAAAATACGATATACTTTCTGCTTATTCATAATGTTTATTAGTTAGTTTTCAGGCAAATAATTAATATTGTAATAAACAAGAATAACTAGCATCCTCCCACATCACTTTGCCACGGTGTTATCCCTGCACCTGCACGGCTGTTAAGTATTCTTCTGAAAATGAATCTCGCTCAGAAAATCCATCATCATGGGCATAACCTCCACACATCGCAAATAGTCCAAAATTTTCAGTGGGTAGTGGTTCAACAGTGTGAAGAAGACAGCGTATATAATGAACATTAACAAGAGCAAAACAGAAATAATGGAATGCGGTCTTAGAAAATCACACGGTGCTGAAGAAATTAAATTAGGTAAAGAAACAATGAAGGTGATTGATGAATTTTGTTACTTGGGTAGTAAAATAACATGCGATGGTCGCAGTACAGAGGATATAAAATGCAGAATGGCAATGGGAAGAAAAGCATTTTTGAAAAAGAGAAATTTGCTAACATCGAATATTAATTTAAGTGTAAGGAAGTCTTTTATGAAGGCATTTGTGTGGAATGTTGCCTTGTACGAGAGTGAAACATGGACGATAAGCAGTGCGGACAGAAAGAGGATAGAGGCTTTTGAAATGTGGTGTTACAGAAGAATGCTGAAGATTAGGTGGATAGATCGCATAACTAATGAAGAGGTACTGAACAGAATTGGTGAGAAAAGGAATTTTTGGCATACCCTGACTAAAAGAAGTGATCGCGTGGTAGGACACATTCTTAGACATCGAGGAATCGTAAATTTAGCATTGGAGGGAAGTGTGTGGGGTAAAAATCGCATTGGGACACCATGAGACGCGTATAGTAAGCAGATTCAAGTGGATGTGGGTTGTCGTTCTTATGAGGAGATGAGAAGGCTTGCTCAGGATAGAGTAGGGTGGAGAGCTGCATCATACCAGTCTCCGGACTGAAGACCATAACAACAACGATCGCCGCCATTTGCAGTGAAGAATCATAGAACTGGGGTTGTGATTTGAAGTGTATGAGATGCAACAAGAGCAAAATAAATCACACATTTTTGTTTAAAAAAATTACTGAGTATTGCAATCTGTTTAAAAAGTATTCTTACATGAATGAAGTCTCCTAATTTTCGAAATAACGTCTGCATAGAGACACGAAACTTTAAGAATGTAAGGCTCTTTTCTGATAAGGTGGAGCACTTTTCATCGATATTTTTAAGTAAGATGACTCCATGAAACTTGTAAAGTAGCAGAGAGTGCGATTATTTCTTAATTTGCGTAATTTTCTGTCAGATCCTGTTTACTTTCGCCGACCACTCTCTACGTTTTGCACGCTTATTTTTGTACATCGCATTTTTGTTGACATTCCTTTCCATATTAGATAGAATTTTTCTTTCAACTTCCTCGAATTTAGGTATGAATAATTGTAATAACTCATAAAATTTTAAATACGCATTTCACTCGCACATTACTTTTTGACAGAGATAGTACTTCTCAAAATGGTTGAATATGCAAACATTCGACCAAGTTACGAAGTACAGTCACCAGCTGTTAAGTGTCTAAAAACAATTACTCGATCTACTTCTGCATCATACTTATATGTGATAAATACTTCTTATAGGCCTTGTTATTCACTCAGCTCAAATAAGTGTTTTTAGTAATTTATATGTAATTAAAATATAAGTATTTGACATGCGCGAAAGTACGTTTGTCAATTTTAGAGAATCATTTGTAAGAGGAAACTTAAACGAAAACAAACGGTCATAATTTTTATTTCTCCATCAAAATACTATATGGTATAAAAGTAATGACTGAGATGTGAAATGTAACATTGTTTCCGTCTTCGTCATTGCTTCCGTTCTCACTGTTACAATTAAAAGCAGCACACGAACGAACTATGTTTACGCACGATTGACCTGCAAATGGCGGCTTCTGTCACATTCCATGTGGGGACGCGACACTAGCGCCAACGAGCGGTCTAGTTTTTATTTAGTAAGCCTATGCTCTAAACCATTACGTTCGTTACTTATAGCCTCGGCGGAGTGGTCGATCGAATCGAGGCGCTATGCTACAATGCGCGAGGCCGTTCCCCGTCGGAGGTTCGAATCCTCCCTGGGGCATGGATGTTTGTGCTGTCTTTATTATAAGTTAGTTTGGAAGTAGTTTGTAAGTTTAGGGACCGATGACCCCGTAGTTAAGTCCCTTAAGCTTCACAAACATTTGAACATTTCCTACTTGTACGGGGTGAATTACCTAACACTTTCGCGGCAAATATTCCATGAACGGAAAGTGCGATTGATGTGCGATTTTCACAGAATGGACTGGTAGTCAAGGACTCGTATTGTTAGCTCACAAACAGATTGTAAAAATACCTAGCAAGTGTATTTTTTATTCAAACATAGAATTTTTCAAATAGAACAATGGTTGTTTCTATCAAGCACAGGAATTTTTTGACACCAGCTGTGTACGTTTAGGTTGGCAGCTACAACCATTCAAACTTTTGGGGGCGAAGGCTACGACAGTGTAGCTCACTGGCTGGTGGTCATGAGACAGTGGGCCGCGCCCCAGGGGCTAGCCACTCGGCTACGCTATCGCAGCCTCCGACCTCGAAACTTCTAATGGTTGTAACTATCAAACTAAATGTGATAAAAGTGTCATTCAAAATTCTTAGAACACAGCTGGTGTACAAAATTCCAGTTCATGATAGAAGGAAGCATTGTTCCATTTAAAAAAACACTGTATGTTTGCATAAAAATGCACTTTCTAAGTAATATTACGATCTGTTTGTTGGTTAAAAATACTGACTACCAATCAATTCTGTGAAAACCGCACGTAATCGCACTTACCGTTTCCGCAGTATTTGCGGTGCAAGTGTTACATTATATTACTCTGCAAATCTGTCAGATATTTCACCACCGTTCCCATGAAGACTACAGGTAATTACTTATTTTAAGTACACTGTGTAATTACTGTCTGCTTGTTGTTTGAATAATTTATAAATGATTTTCATCATACAGTTAGCATTTCGTTCAGTTACCTGTCTGATAGATACAGACACTCAATTGTGATGACGATTCACCATGCGGTTAATGCCTGTATTATAAAATTTTTACCCACACACTATGACTAATATTAATATTTCAAAGTTATTTCATTACAATCAACAGATGTCATGTTTGTGACTTAATATTTTATGCCATACATCTACTTTGTTGTTAACTGTTATTGTCTGATACTGTTTCTGTTGAAGAGAATAAGGTATTATCGAAATTAGTCATTAAAAAAGTAAAGGTTTGTCATTTATCTATATCTATAAATATGAATGTCTGTTCAGTGTACGTATATCACGTCTGAACCACAAGACATAAAGAGCTAAAAATTTGTACAGTTACTAATGTCTACCCAGAGAAGGCATTAGGCACGGTTTTATTGCAATCGGATAGCTATTTATCTATATATATATATTAATGTGAACGTCAGTCGGTGTACGCTTATCACGTCTGAACGACAAGACACAGAGACTTAAATATTTGTAGAGTTACTTATTTATACCTGAGGGAGGTTTTAGGCACAGTTTTATAGCGAACTGATAGATATTTAGTAATTTGAAGAATATAACGCGAAATGCGGAACAACAATGATTCTTTGAAAATTATATTTACTGTTTGAAAATGGTTTTATTGGTTGCATTGTTGCTTTGAGGGTTGATAATGATAATAGGGTGGAGTATATTGGGATGGAAAGTTATCGGTGTTTATAAAATTCTACGTGTGTGCGTGTTAATATTTCGCTCTGCAGTGAAAACTACAGAACGCAAACGAATGGTGTTGTATAATTGTTGTTCGAAGTCTCCCGTTGTACACCATAGCAGTTCCATGCCGACAGCTATAAGGGGGTGGAAGATATGGTGGTTGAAAGTCGTCAAATTATTTAAAAAAATCGGACTGAAGGCCAGCGATGACGTTTGCGACTCTATAGCAAGGAGATAACGTACAGCGAAACGTGGTGCGTGCTACAATGTCTTCAGTTCTTTCTCTGTAAGGATAAGCATACGAATAAGGAAATATAAGAATAAATAAATAAAGCAGTAAATAAGAAATTTCTTTTAATACATATCTTTAAAAAATCGATTTGACGTTTCGCGCATTACATCAAGTGATCGATCTGTGATATTATTACAATCATTATTGTTGAACTTCGTTATTGGATTCTTCGAAGCGAGTGCATTTTACGTGTGATTTGATCTACACTACTTACTTTCCTGATAAACGGCAAGTGCATAGACCTCTGCAATCTGATAGGAATATTTTTCAGTTCTACTTTATCAGCGACATTTCCTCATAAATCAGTGAAATTAATTACATTATTTGTTATTTAAACTTTGTAGATAAATGTGCATTGCGTTACATTACACACATTACAACAGTACATCTACTTTTAATAGATCACATTCAGACAACTTGCCTCGGAAAAGGAAAACGTCATTATTTCTTATATATTCTCCGAGATGGACAGAGAGAGAAGGATAGGAGAAGTAGTAACTCAAGGCAGGAATATATAAATTCGCGGGCAACGTCGGGTTTGCAGCTAGTAACATCAATAAAATCAAGATGGATACACAGTGACTTTTCTGTTTCGGCGTTAGCTCTTACGCGTAAACACTCACAGGACGGTGCTGCGTCGGCAACGCCTGTGTAAGATAAAAGGAGTGTGGCGCAGGCTTCAGATCGGTCACTGCTGCTACAGCGGCAGGCTATCACGAATACAGTGAGCGTGCACGCGGTGTTATAGGCGGCGCACGAGAGATGGGACTGAGCATGTTCGACGTAGCCGTGAGTGGGGTTTTCCCCTACTGCCGTTTTACGAGCGTACTATGAATTCTGGAAGTACGGTAAAACGACAAATCGCGACATTGCTGTGGTCCGATAAAGGATCCTACAAGAACGGAACCAACGACGAATGAAGACGTAGTAAAAGTGCAATCTTTACGCAGATTTGTGCAAGATTTCAATGCTGGGTCATTAACAAGTTTCAGCGTGAGAACCATTCGACGAAACATATTCTATACGGGCTTTCGGAGGTGATGGGCCACCCGCGAATCCTTGCTGACGCAAACCTTCACCCCTGACCTTGGCCCTTCAACAGTAGCTAATGTCCTGAAACCCAGCCGAGAGGCTTGCTTGAGTTTGCAATGTAATTGGTTGCGTACTCATTGTTGGTACAGTAGACCAACAACACTAACGTTGTAGTGCTAAAAATTTTCCAGCAGTCCGCTATAAGATGAGCGTATCTCCGTATCATTGTAGTTTGATTAATATTTGTATGTTTTATATAGTCGGAAGGTTAAGACATTTGTTTTTTATTACTTATCTGTAAACAGGATACATAAATCATGGACTTCGAGAGGGAATATGAACGTATCGGAAAGTTCCCGGAAGAAGCTTTTTAAGAATGTGAACGAGAAGATCAATTTGTTGAAGGAAGCCCTTAAATAAAAAGGGAGAAGACACAAAAAACACAAAAAAAATTACATCTGTCTTCAGCATATTGAAATTTTGCGCAAAGACTGCAAATGAGTGTGGTGTGGTATTATATTAGTAACCGTATCGTTATTTTTTCGGTTTGTTTAAAAAATTTCGAATTTGTTATGTAGTCTGAAAGTTAAACTGAGGATACTTAAACAACGGAATGTAATTTACATCCTTGCAAAGTAGTACATTTTAATCATCTGGCAAACATTGAATTATTAATTGTATATGGTTTATTTACTGCAGAACTTACTTACAAAGAGTCACTAAGAAAAAAGCAAATGACTTAGTAACAATTGTATCCTTGTTTATAACCGAAATATAAATAAATACTATGTAGTTCAGTTGTTTTATTCTGATGGTCTGAGAGACCAATCTTTTCGTATTTCAAACGTCAATCTCGTTTCGCAGTTTTTCCGGATTTAATTGGCGCATTGCGATGCAACCAATGCCATTCATTTTGTGATTTTTCATGCTATTGATTGCGTAATAAAGTAGTATCCATTTAAAAACATGTTTGTGATGAAAACAATATTTCTTTACGTTTTAGACTGTCTCATAGTACCCCCGACGTACGTTTATGACCCTGAAAGTCGCATTTCAATATCTACTAGAGGATCCGTGCGAATACTTCGCACCGTTAGTGCAATGACAAAAAAGTTGGGAAAAATGGAAGTAAAGTTGAATGTCCACACATAGCTTTTTTTAAATTTTAGAATCAATCAATGCAAGTGTTTAATAGCGCAAATGAAAGAGCTTGATCTGTTGAGTTTTGTTAGGTCAAAAAGAACTGCGTACCTGAATTAGAACCGAAGATATCGTAAAACAGACCGACTGAAATATGCAATGCAAGGATAGAAGGAAACCGCGTTTGAATAAAAATAAGGATGGAGTGACTTAAGTTAATTCTGATACTTGATGACTTTCTCCGACAATTGGCGTGTAGGTACAATTGCTTTAGGTACGACTTCAGTACGACGTATTAAGAAACCTTGTGAAGAGATGGTGACGTAGGATAGAAGCCATAGAAATCTGCGTACACTCTTGCTGTTTCACGGACAATGGCATCAAGTTTTTAGAATACATTCTCTTGCCACTCTAAAACACTTCCAGGTTTACTCCGAATCTACAGTGAATCAACTGGGGCACAGAAGCATTGTTACTACCAGCTGGTGCCCATTCCCGGGAATATCTAAAACAAGATAAAACAACTTACAACTTCTTTTAAGGTCCTTTATGTGTAAGCTATATCTACAAAGTAGCGTAGGATTTTGTTTATATTTTTATTTTTTTATATATGGTGAGACATTTAACTCACTTTTGTATGGAGGAAAACAAAACTTTAATTTCTCGCGATTTTCGTAATGTTTCGAAAGTAAAAAGAAATACTTTCCTAGTTTGTAGTTAGAGGCTTACAGACGAAGGATGTTTAAACAAACTTCTTGAATCTTGTTTCGGGTTTATTCCGGGAGAGCTCACCAGCGCAACATACCAACGCCACCTGGATACGAGGCCTGTGTGCTGCCTGCCTAGAGTGGTCGAAACAAAAGAAAACTATTTGTCTTACGTAGCGTTGTGCTGGGTTTGGGAATAAATGTACGTTGCACACTGTGTTTGAGCATGTTCTTAATGTTATTTATGTGATTCGTAGAGAAATTTATTTTGGTGTAAGATATTTACGAACTATCAGTAAGGTATCTTACCGATAATGGAATCAGACGATTTATATTAGGCATTTTGTCTCATATGAGCAAAAATCTGCACGGAGAATCACATAGACAACACGATAAACATTCTGAAACACAGTATGGAACGTGTTCGTATTCCCAGACTCAGCACAACGCTACATAAGATAAACAGTTTGCTTGTGTTATGACTACTCTTCCCTGAGGCATGGGTGTGTGCGTTGTCCTTAGATTATTTTACCTTAGTTTAAGTAGTTTGTAAGGTACGGACTGATGACCACGCAGTTTGGTCCGATAGATTTACAAACATTTGAACATTTTATTACTCTTGGCAGGCAGCGCACAGGCCCTGTGTCTAGGAGGTGTTGAACATAGTGTCCTCCAATTGATGCATCGGCTAGCCACCAATACAAGCTTTTCAATGTCAAAACTAATATCTATTGTTGAACTATATCAATAAAACATCGGCAGAAGGGGGCAATGCCGCAACCTTACGGAACTTCAATTTTTATCACCATCAAGAAAACGTATTTATAAATTGAATCTATATTTTGTAACATTGTAAGCAATATTAAGAATGCATGCAATATTTGTTATCAATGTATCTATAAGCGAGATGATCATGAAACTTAGTTGATAACCTCTTGAATGTGGCGGTGTTACCTAGGGAGCTGGGGTAATCCCACCAAGGACCTTGGATAATGACGACAGTCAATGTGACTAAAGACCAAGAAGAGAAATCTATCGAAAATATAATTCACAGTTACGAACTATACTTTATTGCAATAAAGCAACTGAAAAGCATAATATAGTATTATTTTATTTCATACGAATGGAGAATACCGCGTATTTTGAAATTCATCTGATTGTTTTAAAATTATCAAAAATCACAAATATTGTTTTGAACTGTTTCAGCCCCACTATACTGAATGCACCCACTTGTCACAATAAGTGCACCTGTACCACAGCTCATTTGTTCGATATTCATTGCATTAGCACAAATTGCAGCGTTTGAATCTCACGTATCCACAGATTCTCCCCCCCCCCCCCCTCCACCTTAGCCAATAATTCCCCACCACTCTCCCGAACACACACGAGAATTGGGTCCTGTTTTGCTATTTAATATTTAAATTAAATATCTTTCATTTCACATTTTGTAAATGGTTTTATACAGCCCCCCAGTCTGATCAAAAGTACTAATTTTTCACTCCCCCCCCCCCACTCCAAAACTTTCAATGACGCAATTTGCGTCATGACCTCCCCCCGTCACCGTGGGCACTGCTGTTTGGATCAAACAGATGTTCGTTTTCGTCGTCGTCACACGACTTTTTAAAGTCATTATCCTCCTCCTCTTGCCGCGGTGGAGTAGCCGAGCGGTCTAAAGCGTCTCGCGGCGGAGCGCGCAGTTGCTCACCGTGGAGGTTCCAGTCCTCTCTGGGGCATGGGTGTGTGTGTTTGTCCGTAGGTTAGTTTACCTAGGTTTAAGTAGTTTGTAAGCTACGGACTGATGACCACGCAGTTTGGTCCGATAGATTTACAGACATTTGAACATTTTTCCTCCTCCTCTGAAGAGTTTTCAATGTTTCAGAGTCGTTTGCATTTACTCTTGTCGAATTTAATTTCTTTTGTCGTCTCGCCACGGCATTCTCTTTCCTTGCTTTGGATTCAGTTTTGAGAGACATTCGCAAAAGCTTGGCAGAATATTTTCTTTCACCTTGTTCATTTTCAATACCTTTTCCACTCTTTTAGTTACTGTTTCGTCCAAAACTGCCTTCATTGTGGTTCTTGTTGAAATTGATGAGTGGCGGGGAGGTAGCATCTACATCTACAAGGGATACCCTGCAAATCACATTTAAGTGCCTGGCAGATGGTTCATCGAACCACCTTTATACTATTTTATCTCGCATTACATTCTCGAATAGCGCGCGGAAAGTAAAAGTTCCTGAAGCTCTAATTTCGAACTCTGATTTCCTTCTTTGGACTCTTTCGACGTCCTCCGTCAAACCCACCTGATAAGAATCCCACACTGGGCAGCAATACTCCAAAAATGGACGGACAAGCGTAGTGTATGGAGTTTTTTAGTAGTTCTGTTCTTTTAAGGATTCTGGCAATGAGACGCAGTCTCTGGTTCGCCTTCTTACATTATCTACGAGTTCTTTCCAGTTTAAGTCTGAAGTAATAGTAATACCTAGGTATTTAGTGTGATTTATGGTCTTCGCTTTTGATTGATTTATCTTGTAAACAAAGTTCATAGAACTTCTCTTTGTAGTGATGTGGACGACTTCAAACTTTTCATTATTTAGAGTCAATTGCCAATTTCTATACCGTAGTGATATCATATTTAGATCGTCCTGCAGTTGTTTTTGATCTTCAGATGATTTTACTAGACGGTAAATGACGGCGTCGTCTGCAAAAAACCTAAGAGAGCTGCTTAGATTTTTTACCAAATCGTTTATCTAAATAAGAAACACCAGAGGACCAACAACACTACCATATGGAACGCCCGATATCACCTCTGTTTTAGACGATGCCTTACCATCGATTACTACAAACTGTGTCCTCTCTGACAAGGAATCCCCTATAAAGTCGCAAATTTGTGGCGATATACCATAACAATGCAATTTGATTAAAAGCCATTAGTGAGGTTCGGTGTCAAATGTTTTCTGGAAATCAAGAAATACGGATACAATTTGAGATCCCTTATAGATAGCACACATCACTTTAAGTAAAGAGCTAGTTGTGTTCCGTATGGACGATATTTTCTAAATCCGTGTTGACTTTGGTTCAATGGATCATTCCATTCGAGATAATTCATAATATTAGAATACAGGATATGTTCCAAAACCCTGCTGCAAATTGACGTCAGTGAAATAGATCTGTAGTTTAGAGAGTTACTCCTACTGCCGTTCTTGAATACAGGTCCGTTTAGTGAGTTACTCCTACTGCCGTTCTTGAATATAGGTCCGACAAGAGGGCGAAACAAATGTTGTGAATTGAACATTATAATGTACACTAAAACATAAAGTTTAAGATCATTGATAGCAATTACAGTTATTGTAGGACCTATAGATACATACCTCAGCTGATTTGACCGAGCAAGGTGGCACAGTGGTTTACATTCGGGAGGACGGTGGTCAAATCCAGCTCCGGCCATCCTAATTTAGGTTTTCCGTGATTTCCCTAAATCGCTCCAGGCGAATGCCGGGATGGTTCCTTTGAAAGGGCACGGCCGACTTTCTTTCACATCCTTACTCACACATCCGAGCGTGAGCTCCGAATATAATGACCTCGCTGTCAACTGGACGTTACATTCAAAGCTTCCTTCAGCTGATTTCATCTGTAAAAGTAAGAAGAAACCTTAGAAAAACTACGTCTCTAACTACAGAAAGATTATGACGTACGCAATGGCTACCATTCACTCGAAACACTAGTTGTAGAATCGTTCGCTAGAGTTCAGAAGCTGTGAGACCGGCCAGCACGTAGTCCCGGTGTACTTTCTTTTTTCTTTTTTTAAAGATATCATCCGATTTTCACCAGTGCGCCGTAGGTGGGGTTCCCTCTTAATTTTGAATGATTAAAACACAAAATGGCGGATGAGAGCGAACAACATCATTGCATTAAACAATTGTTGTCGCTCTAAATTTCATGCTTGGAAAACAAATATAGCTCAACAAGACACGCCAAAAAAAAAATGTAATCTCAAGATTTTCAGGTAGCAAAAATACCCATAGAAATAGTGTCTATAAACGTTCGCCAAATCAATAGATTTCTGATTTAACTGCAAAAGCGAGGGATACAAATGTCACAAAGAAGAGCGCACGAATCAGCACATACACTTCAAAATATGTCTGGTTTGCGACTAACAGATGACGTGACAAAGGTAGGGGGGTTCTGGCGGCCTACAGAGGGCAAATTATCGACCCTCACACAATTAACATGTTTTAAAGGTCATAAGTATTTTAGCATTGGTAGTAAATTACCATTTATTTATTGCAAATCTATTTCGACTATGGAATAGTCATCTTCAGTGCAACTGAAAGTAAAAGCATAAGCGAAATAGAATCAGGAAAAAGTACAATACTGATTCACATAAGTACTACATCTGTTATACATACTATGCACAATCGAATTGATATGTACTTGGTGTTTTATGTCAAGCCCCAAGGAATAGCTACAAATATACAAAATATTCCAGAGTGCCAAATTATGACTGAGCTATGTGTTAATGTAATAGAGTCTTAGTTTCATGTATTAAAGGGTTTTGAAGTAACTTGTCGATTGTTGACCGGTGATAGAGTGCAAATACTCCGATGTGCGGCGGTCAGAGAATGGTAACGGATGATTTACATATGTTCAACGGACTTGAACGGTCAAAAATTACCGCTTTGGGCAGACAAAAATAGATTTTCTCACTTAGAGATCAGGTTTAAACGTTCTTGTATTCTTTTACCCCAGGTAAGTGGTCCATCGCACTGCCATAAGATTTGTAATGTTTATAACAAAGGCGTAAGAGTCTTACAGACAAGTGGTGTGGAGGGTACGGCTAGTTGCATTCGAAACTCCATAGTGTTATGAAGTGGTTTATTTTTTTTCTTTGGTGATATGATACTAAATACGCAGTATCAATTATGTTTATTAAACACATAACATAATTTTTTACGCTTGTTAATAATAAATGAAGATTTCATTGCACTCTTAAATTATGCAAATAAATTAATTTCGTTAGAATTTCGATTAAAACTTCTACTCAGTATCGCTTTCTGTCCTAAATACGAGGGTTGGAGCTAAAATCGTAGCAACGCTGCTGTGGAGGCATTACGCAACAGACTTGTCGCTGATAAAACACGTTGTTGACGTACCTGCCTCACCTCCGACAAATCGACTCGCCCGTCCCACGTCACCGGCGTGCTTAGAACGCCTAAAAAACCAGGCTGAATCGTCCATCGTCCGCCATGTTTTCCCCAACATGGTTGGAATCGCACTGCACTAACAGCGTAGAGGCGCATGCCCCGCCATCTTACACAAACGATTACATAAAAACTAATTGGTAGAAATATTTAATTTTTCCACTACTTAAATTTTCATATGTCAGCATTGTGACGAAATGCTCGTCATTTCGTTAATAGCCATAGTTAATAAGATATTGGCTGCGAAATAGGAGACTGCGCTACATTAGGAAAAGTCTGCAGTAAAAAATAGAGGCTGCTATGATATTCCAAATGTTCAAATGTTTGTAGAACTTATGGAACTTAACTACGGGGTCATCAGTCCTTAAGCTTACAAACTACTTATGAACTAGCTAAGACTAAGGACGGCACAAATATCCATGCCCGAAGGGGGATTCGAAACCCCGACCGCATTGGCCGTGCAGACCGTGACTGGAGCGCCTCAGTCCTCTCGGCCACCGCGGTCGGCTATGGTATTCCGTTTGGTGCTTCTTACACCATATGTTGCTGCGGATGAAACTTTCCTAATGGATTGAATTTTATTCTCGACTTAAAAAGAGATATTTACCTTTCACTCAAACCGCTAAACTCTGTTTTATTTAGCGTACTCCTTTCCGATGGCAATAAGGCCAGAATGAATTATTGCGTATCTCATACACGGTTAGAGGTATCAAAATGATATTTTGACAAATAATTATATGCAAAGAGGGGAGTATTTTGCCACATAGTTACTACGTAAAACATCATTAATTGTCACGTAATTCAAGGAAATAAATAATTTTAGAATGAAAAGAGTAAAGTTAGTGATTTATTATTCGATTTGCAGATATTCCTTCGTCACTCAGAAATGTTTATTTCTTTGCATCTTGTGCATTGTGTTTAAGAGCTACTATTCACTTTCCAAAACCTAATAGGAGTTACATTTCATTCAGTTTAAAGCCTAGTAGTAACAGAACGGAAGTTACTAGATCTAATCAGGATTTTATGTGAGAAGAAAATGAGAGATAACAAGGATCTCTTCACTAGCTAACAGACTGGTTTGTTCTCATTACCTCACACAATAAAGCACTCCGTATTGAGACATTTAGAATATCCTTTTCATATAACTGAAAAATTGAAATTGCATATTACATAAAGACACAGTACTTTTGTACAGTGCAGCTATTAAATTTAATGGGTTAAAAGAAGTCACTACCAGCATATCCAAGTATGGATGTTATGCTGTATCGAATGTTCAAATGTTTGTTAAGCTTATTGGACTTAACTACGTGGTCATCAGTCCCTAAACTTACAAACTACTTATAAACTACTTACGAACTAGGTCGGCACAAATATTTATGCCCGAGGGGGGATTCGATCCCCCGACCGTAGTGGCCGTGCTGACCGTGACTGTAGCGCCTCAGTCACCTCGGCCACTGCTGCCGGCAATGCAGTATCAACATTTGCCTAATTATTAGGAGCTCTAATACGGAAGACGTGTTACTACAAGTGCGTCATATTTAACTGACATTATCTGAAGTTATAAGTTGCTCATAGAGTTTCTGTTTGGAGAGGATGAAAATTTGATGTCCTTTGAACATTTCATTCACTTAATGTGTTCACCTAACTTCAACAGAAAAAAAGTTCCTCGCATCTCGAAAATTCCGAAACGTCGTCAGAAAGTGCATGGTATATGCTGTTTATAAATTATTGCCATAAATAAAACTAAAATGAAAATGTAGTGTACTTCTTAACGAACACATTGATGAAAGTTTCACTTTGATACAGTGAGAAGTTTGCGAGTGTGAGCGAGTTGAATGAAACGCGAGGTAACGCGTGAGCTTCGTCCTGAACGTGGTAACTCCTACAGCTTGGGGAAAAATGGCGGATAGTTCAGCTCGGGTTTATGGGAGCCTTAAGCGTGCTCACAATCGAGGGGAACACAGTCACTTGTGAGCGAGCGGTCTTACGTAACGGTGACACTGTTTTCGAAACACGAACAACGGAGGTGGATCCAAATTGAATGTTCCAGAGGTCGTACAGCACGACAGCACCAGCTTTGCGAAAGAAGCGGCAACACTTTCTGCGAAACCCACCCATCATTTTGTACAACAATGCGCAGGTTCATACAGCATTAAGCTGCGGCTGCTCTGTTCGGTCGATGGGACTGGGAAGTAATGTACCATCCACCATACTCCTCGCACATAAGTCATTTCATGGCACTCGTTTCAGAACTGTTCCGAGATTCGACAGGCAGTAGACCGCTCCATTCGCACCATCAACATAACAGGCTTTGCTAACGGTATACTACGCCTTCCACATCGCTGGCAACGGGTCCTAATCAACGCTGGTGACTATTTTGATGGACAATAACAGGTGTAAACGTGTAACGCTTTTGTATCGGTTTTGAATAAATAATAATAATAAATAAATAAATAAATAATAAATTTACACTTTTGGATTTTCCCACTGTTAGTATTCTAAATTGTAGGAACTCAAACCAATTCAATGTGACAGGAGGCTTCTTTACAGGTAATCGAAGTGGATCAAGTAGCTCGGCATTAAATAAACGGATGAAGTTTTCGTGTTAAAAACCGAGAACTTCTACAATCAATCATCGAATAAGTGTACAGAGCGTTCAGTGACTCATATATTGGACAAATTTAGTGAATATGAACAGTTAAAGGACTATCGTCTCGATACAGCTAAAAAATTACTTACAAAGGTAAAACTGGTACAAAATGCTTAAAAATCGGTGCACAAAATGCTAATACATGGTGCTGACATAATATAGAAACTAACTCTGCCTGGGAGGGGGGGGGGGCTTTTCTCAGAACATGTCTTGGCATATAAAGGTTTACGACATTTTCATGCAAGGAAAACTTAAGGAATGCATAAGAATACGGACCCAGTACAGTCGGTGACAGAATTCGCGAGACCCCTCGCCTAATCGCTATATACAACCGCAAAGTTCTGCTGCTTGGTGGGAAGTATATACAGCTAGGCAACACGATTGTACATACTGTCGATTACACATCTGACACGAAATCTGAGAGGAAAAAAGTTATCTTCCAGTATCGCAGCCAGTTGTAACAACACACATGCTTTCTATGCGACGTGAAGGCGACTTCGAAAACTGATTTTAGAAACTGCTTTGCGTATTAGCCATACCGTTTTAAACTATTCGCGACCGATAAATTCCTTTCCACATTTCTTTTCTTATAGTTTAAATGTACAAAGACAGCAATTAGAATAGAGATGCTGCATTCCGTGAATATTTTCGGATGTTACTGACACATTCAAATGGAAAAATTGAATGCATATCATAGAATTAATTCAATTACATGACTGGAAGCAAATTATCGACATTAACCACTACTTAAGGTAATCATCAGACAAGTGAAAGTCGACAAATGTCTAGTGGATGCTACAGCGGCACACTGACTTTTCTTTCTACATCCCGTATATCATCCTTCAGCTTCAAAGACGGCTCGAAGTCCGTCGGGCAGTGAACACTCAACTCTAATCACGTAACGTGGACATTCAAGTAACTGGTTCCAAGAGTACTGTTTCGGTCGGTGCCGCGCCAACACCGCTTCCACATGGCACGGTTTCACCTGCTCTCCACCCCCAATAAATTTAACGTGAACGCTGAGGAAGGCTAAATGGCAGATATATTTTTGTAAGGAATTTTAGCACCTGATGATGCGTCTACAGGACGCGAAACCGGTAGTACTTTTTTTAAATAAAGTTAATTGCAGTTGAAGCGGATTTTGTTTCAATTTGTTCCAAGAGTCCTGAATCACATGAGAAACGTGGTGGCGACTCAACAGTGAATGTCGTGCTTCACCAATCAGCATTACGTCTGCAGCGAGGCCTAAGAGAAAGACAGACCCCGGCGCGCACGTCATGCGACGTAAGCATAGCAGTCCTGAGCCGGGTAGCTAGTTGGCCGGCCGCTGGGAGGCGGTGGGCCGTGCCCCAGCGGCCGGCCAACCAGGTAGCCGGCCGGCCGGCACAGAATTGCTATGCTTACGTTGCATGACGTGCGCGTCGGGGTCTGTCTTTCTCAGTCCTGTGAAGTTGGCACTCCTTTTTTGGAAAATGTAATTTTTTTCAGAGTTCTAGACAGATATGCAATAGTTCTGGAGTTCTCTGTACAAAATTTAAATAGTTCTGCAAAATTTCGCCGATAAAATAGAAAATATTACCACAAAATTTAGTTTTATCAAAATAATTTTTGCCTATTAGTACAAACAAAGTCTGATCACGGTTCTAAATAGTTCTCAAAGAGTTCTACAGGAAATCCTAATGACATTTTTCTGTGCAGATTATACTTCATGAGATACTTGCAATAATGAGGAATCCATTTACACGCTACTGTGAAGTTGGCACCCCTTTTCTCAAAAATGTGCATTTTTTTCAGAGTTCTAGGCAGATATGCAATAGTTCTGGAGTTCTCTGTACAAAATTTAAATAGTTCTGCACAAATTCGCGAAAAAATTACAAAAAACAATAACAAATTTTAGTTTTTTTCAAATAATTATTTGCCTACAAGCGTAAACATAGTTCTGATCACAACTCTAAATAGCTCTCAAAGAGTTCTGCAGAAAATCCTAATGGTATTTTTTTGCCCAGATAATAGTTCATGAGCTAATTGCGTAAATAGGGAGAAAAACTACACAAAATTGCGCCAGAGTCGTGTGAAGTTAGTACCACTTTTTTCAAAAATTTAAATTTTTTTCAGAGTTCTAGACAGATATGCAATAGTTATAGAGTTCTCTGCACAAAATTTAAATAGTTCTGCAGAATTTCGTGAAATATCGCAATTCTGGATAGTGGGAGAGCTGTGAAGTTAGCACCCCTTTTTTCAAAAATGTAAATTTTTTTCAGAGTTCTAGGCAGATATGCAATAGTTCTGGAGTTCTCTGTACAAAATTTAAATAGTTCTGTAGAATTTCGCCGAAAAATAGTAAAAATTACCACGAACTTGGTTTTCTTTTTAGTTTTTTAAAAATAGTTATTTGCCTATTAGCGCAAACATAGTTCTGATCACAGTTCTAAATAGCTGTCAAAGAGTTCTACAGGAAATCCCAATAGCATTTTTCTGTGCAGATTATACTTTATGAGATAATTACAATAATGGAGTATCCATTTACATGCAACTGTGGAATTTGCACCCGTTTTTTAAAAAAAAATTAAACTTTTTCCAGAGTTCTATGGACATGTGCAATAGTTCTTGTTTACGATAAGCAGTAATCACTCAGACGTAAAAACAACAAATTGAATGTGCAGCGGACAGAATATCTGTCAAGGCCTAAGAAAAACGTATATTTCTCGAATAAGGGGCACAAATAAGACAGCTTATCAGATATTCAAAATAGTGAATTTTTTTTCGGGCAATTACATAGATATATTCACATGAACTCTACAACTTTAGTATATGTACACAGAACCCCAAAAAACAATGTGTATTTCTCGAAAAAAATGGTGCCAATTTACAGTAACGTGAAAATGAATTCCACATTACTGCATTTATCTGATAAAGTATTAACTGCACAGAAAAATGTTATTAGGATTTCCTGTAGAACTCTTTGACAGCTATTTAGAACTGTGATCAGAACTATGTTTGCGCTAATAGGCAAATAATTATTTTTAAAAAACTAAAAAGAAAACCAAGTTTGTGGTAATTTTTACTATTTTTCGGCGAAATTCTACAGAACTATTTAAATTTTGTACAGAGAACTCCAGAACTATTGCATATCTGTCTAGAACTCTGAAAAAAATTTACATTTTCCAAAAAAGGGGTGCCAACTTCACAGGACTGTCTTTCTCGTAGGCCTCGCGTGGAGTTGGGCAAAACCAGTGACAGAGCGCTATCGCAGTCTCTTTCATGCAGGCAGCGTTTCCGCAGCGGGTATTGTACGCAACGTTAAGTTTCCATACACACCAAATGTCTTATTTGGCTGAGGCAGACAAAGGTGCTATAGTAGCAGTACGTGAAGAAGGATTTTCGAATGCTTACATAGCAAGGACTATGGGCATTCATAAGTCAACGGTTGCCAGGTGGATCAAACGGATGGAAGGGTATGGTAACCTGAACGAACGGCCTCATTCTGGTGCTCGCCGCAAAGCAACAGCAGCTCAGGATCGCCAGATGTCATTTCAGTGAAAACCATCCATTCCTCAACGCACGACAGATTCAGTAGGCCTTGATCCCTGCTGTTAGCAGTAGAACGGTCATTCGTCGTCTGAGGGAAGGTGGACTGAGAGCAAGGAACGCTGCTGTGAAAGAGACATTGTCTGCATCCCACAGAGAAGCCCGCCTTGCTTTTGCTACAGAAAATATTGACAGACCTCTTGCGTTTTGGAGACTAGTGGTTTTCACTGACGAAAAGGTTTTCTGTACGTCATCGACAGGAAGAGTACTCGTTTACCGACAAAAGGTTCCAGGTATAAACCCAAATATATTTACAGTTGCCGAAGAAGTGACAGGGAGTTGGTAACGGTGTGGGCACGGATATCGGCCGAGGTGTGTGGTCTCCTGTGGGAAGTTGAAGAAAAACTGAATGCTCGCACCTATATTTCAATGCTACAGAATGTGATGTTACCTTTTGTAGCAGCAAGATTTCGAGACGATTTTTCAACATGATCGGTCGCCCATCTTGTGTCACGAATTGTTAAGAGGTTCAACAACCACAGAAATATTATTGTTTTGGAATGGCCACCTAAAGGAGCTGTCATGAATCCCATTGAGAATGTTTGGACATAAAAGGTGAGAATAATAAAAGAAAAAGGAAATGCACCGTCCAGTCGCCGCCAGCTTTCTGAAGCGATCCAAAGAGGCTTGGGACGAGTTACTTGAGTGTCCACGTTACGTGGCTACATTTGTGGGTTCAATGCCCAACAGACTTCGAGCCTTCGTTGTTTCGTTTTTTTTTTTTTTTTTTTTTTTTTTTTTTTTTTTTTTTTTTTTTTTTTTTTTTGTAAGCAGTCAGAGAATCTATTTCTTGTAAAAAAGTGTTACTAACTTTTATTTTAAAGAAATCTGTAAGTTTAACCTGGACGCACAGACTAATTTTCATCAGGAATCGTAATATTTATTTTTCCGAGAGAAGTAGTACTCATTTTCTAAATTTAATCAATCTCTAAAACATTGTATTTAAAACATCTGCGAAAAGTTTAAATATAGAAGATCGCCGATGCAGGCGTAATTTGTGAGGGAAGTTCAGCTTAGAAGGGGAGATAGAGAGGCCCAAAGAAAAAGAAACAAGAATTTGCAAATAGTTATGAAGAGATATCCATGTAAATGCAAATACAAGACACCTTAGACGGTTTTTCGTCTCAAACATGTCAAAGACATTAAATATAAAGGTGAAGCACTGAATTAAAACTCGTGGTGTGGTCGGGAATCGAACACAGACCTCCATGCATACTACTCTATATGCTGCATGGAGAGCCTTGGCAGTAGTTCCAACATTCTTTGGTATACAGAAGTTGAAGTAAAGTTTGTGACGTGGAGGCGCCTTAATCGCGTGTGGTGCGATGGTCTAGTGGAGAGTAGTCTGCCTAGTCAGCAATCATGAAGTAGGTGACGGAATAAGGATTATGAAGAAAAGGATCGACAGTGCTGCATTAGGGCTTTGAAATTAAACAATGGCGACAAGTGAAAATGTGAAGCAGGCCGGTAATCGAACCTTGGGTCTCCAGCTTCGGGCCAGCGGTGAACTTAGCCACGTGGATCCCGTTGCTCGCCCCGCGTCCGTCTCAAACTTCCACAAGTTGCACACTATGGCTGTAGCGCCCCTATCGTGCGAGGTCGAACGTATGACCACATATGATGTGAAGTGATTGAAGAAAACCCGTCTTCACGGGTCGTAATTAATGATATTGGTATGGTGTCTGTTACTTTGTATATGCCTGAAATAACAGACACCACACCAATGTAATAAAA
This sequence comes from Locusta migratoria, assembly GCA_026315105.1. Taxonomy (NCBI): domain Eukaryota; kingdom Metazoa; phylum Arthropoda; class Insecta; order Orthoptera; family Acrididae; genus Locusta; species Locusta migratoria. Next base: position 197,914,776 of record CM048751.1, read on the forward strand.
AACGAGAATACCCAATAGGCTTCGAATAGTTGCGGAAGCAAAAGCGGCTATACGTGATTCAGAGCAACGTTAGCAGAAGAAGTTTATTTATTTAGAATGGTTAAGTATGTAACGGTGTAAGAATGATACTCATAAGATCCACCTTTTGTCTATCATAGTCAGAAAAGCAAAGGTTTCAAACAGTTTGAGAAACACTGAGGTTCACTACAACAGAATCAAGATTTCACCAACGAAATGAAACGATTTTTAGTTTATTCCTTTTAAAGCACTTGTAGTATGTTGTAACGTTGTAATTTATGATATCATTTTATTATTGTGTATTTTTGGCCCACTTTAGGTTACGGTAGTAACACTAAAAGTGGGCCTTTGCGATCGTCTTTTTGACAGGTCGAAATTTAAATGAAAATAACGGCATAACCATGCATCTGACACGAAAATTGAGTAAACTGAATTTGTAGAGGCGAAAATTCTCTGCAACTTTGCTCTCTTAAGTTTATTTTCATATCTAGTTTCGTTTCAGAGATATTTGCAAAAATATCGGCGATTTTGGGATGTATGTCTGTCCGTCTGTCTGTCGGTCCGTATCGTGTTCCCTATTTTTAAGGCGAACCGTTCAACCGATCAGCACCCAATTTTGCACACATAATTTTAGGCCGCCAGATACCAGAACCTCCCTTTTTCAAATTTTTCGGGCAAAAAATATGGTAGTATTATCAGAAAAGCCATTTGTAATTTAAATTTAATTGCAAATTAACCGTTCATCTGAAGCGAAAATTGAATAAACGAATTTTTAGAGGAGAAAATTCTCAACAACTCTGTTCCCTTATGTTGTTTACATATATCGTATCGTTTAAAAGATATTTGCAAAAATAACAGAGTTTTACACCCTCCATTAAGTTAACAAAAACCAGCCGTTCGCAGATGTCACGTAACATTCCTCGCCCAGAACTGTCTCTGGCATAGGCCATCTTGCGTTGCGTATTTGATGATTTACTTATTGTGGCTTACACGTTGTCATTTCAAAGCAATGACGCACTGAAGAATTAACAAAAAGACGTCGTTCTTCATACGATAAATGATAATCTAGTGTCAACAAATGCCGTATTAGCATCAGTTAACAACGGCCATCAATAGTATGAGATTAAAGAACGGAACTCCAAAGGTAGTCCGCACCCCTCCAAAGATAATCCTCGCCCCTCTCCAAAGATAGTCCCCGCCCCTCCGTAGATAGTCCCCACCCCTCCATAGATAGTCCGCACCCCTCCATAGATAGTCCGCACCCTTCCATAGATAGTCCGCACCCCTCCATATAGTCCGCACCCCTCCTTAGATAGTCCGCACCCCTCCATAGATTGATTTGATTTGATTTAATTTTTCCAGGGAAGCCAAAACAGTTTTGGTCCAACCCGCCACTGCCCACACCAAAACTAAGTTTATTGTGCGGTATCGCTCACTGTATATCTAGTAAAAACCAACCAATGCCCTTGAACAGTGCAAGGAGTCCCTTTACCAGTTCTTTATTAGACACAATTTCTTCGGGTCTGGTTGTCCCAAATATTCTGTGCCTTTTATTCTCCAATGCAATGCATTCGAAGATTAGATGTGATACAGTTTCATCACTGTCATCACAGATCCCACATTTAGGGTCCTCTTCTGTTATTCCCATTGTATGTAGGTGTCTTTTGAAATTCCCATGGCCTGTCAGCAATCCAACCATGAGTCTAATCTCTCTCCTGTTCAGGCCCAGGATTGCAGAGCTTTTAAAACATGGCTTTGGCATCATTACCTTGCCATGTTTTTGTTGATGGACTTGGGTCCAATATTCTACGTACTGTCTTCTGAGCCAGTTACGTAGCTTCAATTTGATCATTGCCTTGGTGATTGTCAGGACAGGTTCTGGACCAATAAATGGAGACTCTGCCCCCATCCTGGCTAATCTGTCGGCATGTTCGTTGCCACTGATCCCCGAGTGGCCAGGGACCCACAATAGGTTTACTCTATTGCTTTCCCCCAGCTCCACCAGAAACCTGTGACATTCTGCAACAATTTTAGACCTTGTTGCAGGAACTGCCAGTGATCTCAGGGCTGCCTGGCTGTCTGAATAGATATAGATGCTACGATCTTTGTAGCACCTACGCAAATTCTCCTCCACACATGCCTTGATGGCAGTGATTTCTGCCTGGAATACTGAGGCCAGTTTCCCTAGAGAGATGACGCCCTCCAGTCTTGGCTGCAACCCGTATACCCCGGACCCAACACCTTGGTTTGATTTCGACCCGTCAGTGAACCAGACAGTATCCCCTGTACGGTAGAACTATTTTCTCCCACTGCTCCCTACTTCCAATTGTTATACTGACAGGCTTGTTGAAGCAGTATGGGGTTATAATATAGTCAGCTGGCATTTCCCCAACCTTTCCTATATTTACCTCACTCACTATTTTAGTGTGTGGTTCTGGATATCCCAAAGAGTTCCAGTTGTTACCAGATTTGAGTCTGTATGCACCAGCTGCTGCCTCCATCTTGCCCCGAAGGTGTAATGGGGGTATATCCAGCATGGTTTCCATCCCAACAGTTGGTGTGCTTCTAATTCCGCCTGTTACGGCTAAGCAGGTTAGTCTCTGCACCGTACCAAGCTCCTTAGCAGCAATCTGCTGTTCTACCTTCTTCCACCACACGTCTGCCCCATAGGTGATCCTGGGTCTAATCACCGTGGTGTATATCCAGTGCATACCTCCATAGATAGTCCGCACCCCTCCATAGATAGTCCGCACCCCTCCATAGTTAGTCCACACCCCTCCATAGATAGTATGCACACCTCCGTAGTTAGTCCACACCCCTCCGTAGATAATCCGCACCCCTCTGTAGATATTCCTCACACAAATCCCAAGATGCTCCACCTAACTTCAAAGATAATCCACAATACCAAAAGATATTCCACTCAACTCCTAAGATATTACTCACACCTCAGAAGATACTCCACACAACTTCAAATATATTCAACACAAGTAAAAAAATTGACACAAATTTCCTAAGATATTCCACACAACTCCAAAGATATTCTACATCACTCCAAAGATATTCTACATTACTCCAAAGATATTCCACACTAATCCATAGATATACTATGCCATCCCAGGGATATTCCACACCACTCCAAAGATATTCCACTCCACTCATGGATATTCCACACCACTCCTATGATATTCCACACCACTCCAAAGATATTCCACACCACTCAAAGATAGCCCACACCACTCCAAGGATAGACACCAACACTCAATATAGTTCAAAATACTCCGAAGATAGTCCATACCACTCCAAAGATAGTCCACACCACTCCAAAATAGTCGATACCTTATGATTGTGTCTTCATTAAGCATACTGACTGGAAAATTGCATAAATTAGTAGGTGGCGACGTGAAGGTAGTGTTAATGCGACACTGAAACTGGGAGGCTAATTAAATAAATACCTATACTTACAGCTGTGTTAGTTCATCTTCTTAAATACTTACCAGCCGCAATCCCCACCTCCACAGAAATTTGAAAATAGTGAGATTCATAGAAATAGGTTTGCCTGTCGGGCATAAGCAAAACAACTATGATGCGGATTTGTAATAAATAAATGCCGCGGTAAAGTAGCCGAGCCGGCCGCGGTGGCCGAGGTGACTGAGGCGCTCCAGTCACGGTCAGCACGGTCACTACGGTCGGGGGTTCGAATCCCCCCTCGGGCATGGATATTTGTGCCGTCCTAGTTCGTAAGTAGTTCATAAGTAGTTTGTAAGTTTAGGGACTGATGACCCCGTAGTTAAGTCCCATAAGCTTAACAAACATTTGAACATTTGAAAGTAGCCGAGCGGTCTAGAGCGCCTCGCTGCGGAGCGCGCGATTGCTCGCTGTGGAGGTTCGAGTCCTCCCTGGGGCATGGGTGTATATGTTGTCTTTAGGTTAGTTTACCTTCGTTTAAGTAGTTTGTAAGCTACAGACTGATGACCATGCAGTTTGGTGCGATAGATTTAAAAATATTAAAAAACATGCAGGAGAAAAAGGCAGGGTCTTGTAGAACCTCTACATATGATGACAGGCACATCTTGACCACGGGCCTGATGGATTGCGCTGCCAGATCAGGAACCATATGATTACAAATTTGGGGCAATAAACAGTGTCCACGACTACCATTAGATGTCGTTTGCAGTAGAGTGTACTTTACGAAATTTGTCGGTTGTTGCGTTTACCTCTGAGTCAACGACACAAGGAATGGTCCTATGAACAATGTAAGTAAGCAACGGAATAGAGTGACATTGTTTTAACTGACGAATTCTTAATTCCGTCTGCGGAACGACGATTGTCGAATTAGTCTGGGAACACGCTGATGAGACACTGTTGTAATGTTGTTAGAGTTCCGTTCTATAGGAAAGTAGTAAAATCACAAAACAAGAGCATGCTTTTAATTTGGTTAACTACTTTCCTAACGACCAGTACCAAAAGGTATGACAGTGCACCATTTAACATTATGTGACTTCCAGTGATATTACAACACACTTCCGGGGATTTTACAACACACAATTCTGGGAATTTTATGAGACACTTCCGGGGATTTTGAGACACACTTCCGGGGATTTTACGACACACTTCCGGGGATTTCACGACACACTTCCGTGGATTTCACGACACGCTTCCGGGGATTTTACGACATGCTTCCGGGGATTTTACGACACGCTTCCAGAGGTTTTACGACATGCTTCCAGAGGTTTTACGTCACGCTTCCAGAGGTTTTACGAGATGCTTCCAGAGGTTGTACGACACGCTTCCAGAGGTTTTACGACTAGCTCCGAGAGGTTTTACGACACGTTTCCAGACGTTTTACGACATGCTTCCACTCTTTTTACGACACGCTTCCAGAGATTGTACGACACGCTTCAAGAGATTGAACGACACTATTCAAGAGAATGTACGACACTCTTCAAGAGAATGTACGATACGCTTCCATAGATATTACGACATGCTTACAGAGATATATTACGACACACTTCCAGAGATTGTACGACACGCTTCCAGAAATATTATGACACACTACCAGGTATATTACGACACACTACCAGAGATATTACGACACGCTTCGTGATATAATGTGACACACTTTTAGAGATATTGCGACACGCTTTCAGAGATATTGCGACACGCTTCCAGGTATATTACGACACACTACCACAGATATTGCGACACGCTTTCAGAGATATTGCCACACGCTTTCAGAGATATTGCGACACGCTATCAGAGATATTACGACACACTTCCAAGATATTACGACACGCTTCCAAGATATTATGACACGCTTCCAGAGATATTACGACATGCTTCCAGAGATATTATGACATGCTTCCAGAGATATTACGACATGCTTCCAGAGATATTACAACACGCTTCCAGAGATATTAAAACACACTTCCAGAGATAATACAACACGCTACCAGAGATTGTACGACATGAAAACAGAGATTGTATGACACAAAACCAGAGATTGTAAAACATGATTCCAGAGATTGTACAACACGATTCCAGAGATTGTGCAGGTAAATTAGTTTACTTTCCATTAAGAATATTGGCAACCCAACAACGTAAAAGTGAGCTTTGACTTTTCCAGTTTAACATGAATTCACATGTGCTTTGGCATTAATAAAAGCAGGTTATCTGATATATTCATACGGTTCTAGTTAATTTTATTACAATCACTTTCCAAAATTAAGTTCTGTACAAAATTTGTTGAAAATTTTGTTCAATTGTGTGGAACTTCAAAAAATGAGCCAAGTAGTTAATAAGTTAAGTTTTTTCCACTAAAGAAGTAACTCTGAACTGACTTATCTTTCCACACAAGCAGAGAGTGCAGTTATTGAGGGTGATGTTACTCGTTCATGTTTCTAATAGTCCAGAATCAGATGTTCTATAATATGTCTGTAATACAAGAGGAATGAATGAATATGACAAAAGGTTTTTTAATTTTTTATAGGATGTAGAAATTATAATAAAAAATAATATTTGACAACTTTAGGTTACGTTAGTACCACTAAAAGTGGGCCTTGGCGATCGTCTTTTGACAGCTCTAAATTTAAATGAAAATAACGGCTTAACCATGCATCTGACACGAAAATTGAATGGACCGAATTTGTAGAGGAGAAAATTCTCTACAACTTTGCTCTCTTATATTTTCTTTTCATATCTCGTATCGTTTCAGAGATATTTGCAAAAATATTGGCGATTTTTGGATGTTTGTCTGTAACGTCTTCCCTGTTTTTAAGACAAACCGTTCAACCGATCAGCACCAAATTTTGCACACATAATTGTAGGCCGCCAGAGACCAGAACCTCCCTTTTTCAAATTTTTCGGACAAAAAATACGGTAGTATTACAAAAAAGCCGTTTGTAATTTAATTTTAATTGCAAATAAACCGTTCATCTGAAGCGAAAATCGAATAAACGAATTTTTAGAGGATAAAATTCTCTACACCTTTGTTCCCTTATGGTTTTTTTTTGTCATATCTCGTATCGTTTGAGTGATATTTGCAAATATAACGGAGTTTTGGCACACTCCATTAAATTATCGAAAACCAGCCATTCCCAGATGTCATGTGACATTCCTCGCCCAGAACTGTCTCTGGCATACGCGTTGCGTATTTGATGATTTTCTTATTGTAACTTACACGGTGTCATTTCAAAGCAATGACTCACTGAAGAATTGACAAAAAGACGTACGATAAATGATAATCTAGTGTCAACAAGTGCCATATTAGTATCAGTTAACAATGGCTATCAATAGTATGAGATTAAAGACCGGAACTTCTAACTGTTAGCTGTAGCGTAGTGGCCAATGTGTTGGACTGACGCTGAAGGTCATTGGTTCGGAACCCGACAGTACCTAATTTTTTTCCTACAAGTGTTTTAGACTCTCTTATTAATTAATTTTTTATTATTTCTATTATTATTTTGGTCCAAAATGTTTGCAGAACTTATACAACTACAAATCTAAAGGTGGGCGTAAAACACGTCAGTGCGATTTTTTCAATGAGAAAGAACAGTATAACGTTTCAAGATTAATTTAGGAAATATATAAATTAACAAATTGTGAACAATTGTAGTATAGGAGACGAAACAAGTAGAAAACAGGGGTTGTGGACGAAGCACGTTGGTCAGGAAGGGTGATGAAGGCAAAATTTAAACAAAAAACAAAAGTTAAACTCTTTATCACAACTATTGTTGATGGTAACAAACCATAAACGATATTTGAATTTTTTTTTCTTTCAGGTCGGCGGTTTTTCGAGTGTTTTTTTCTCGAAGTTGGTTGCAAAGCTCTTTGTACGATATATAGTAGTAATATTCCCGGTACATCGATAGTATACAAGGTAATCGTCACCAACTTTGGTCTTCATGTAATGGAACTTACACGAGATTGCTTTTAAATTCTTCTTCAAGCCGTGTCCAATACTCACTTCTGAACCAGCTGACAGACTATGACAAGAGGTTCAAAACTTATTGTATTTCTTATATACATGTGGCGTCTGTTCCGAAAGAATGCTGCAGTTGTTATTATTTAATATTCACAGAATATATGACATCGACTGCTATGGGGCAAAGCTGAAAATGTGTACCCAGCCGGGATTCGAACCCGGATCTCCTGCTTTCTAGGCAGTTGCGCTGACCCCTACACCACTGGAGACACAGTGATCACCGCCCCTGCAAGGACTACCTAAGCACGCCTTCCCGAAGCTGGGAATTTGTATCTGACGGGAGGCGTGCTTAGGTAGTCCTTGCAGGTACTGTGTCCCCAGTGGTGTAGGGGTCAGCACAACTGCCTAGAAAGCAGGAGATCCGGGTTCGAATCCCGGCTGGATACACATTTTCAGCTTTGCCCCATAATGTGTTACACATTCAACAGAATACAATTTTAGTAGAACAAACACTCCTTTTTTAAAAAAAAAAACATCATAACTTGGTACTGTTCCAAGTTAAAACAAAGTTATTATACACGTGTTGTTTAGCAATGTAAGAATTACCACTAAATATATTAACTAATAGGACGTCTATCCGCAACCAACCAATAACACAGTTTTTAATTCAGTGCACAATCATATAGACTAGAACGGCAATCCATTAGTAGTCCGGTATCAGGAAAACCCGGCCTCATAAGGCACTGTCCGTATAAGAAAAGACAGGTCCGACCACATCCGTGAGCAGTCGAGGAAAGGCGAGGCATTCCTCTACTCTGCTCAATCGCAGCGAATGTCTCGTGCTTGGGGCCGCAAGAGGTTTACGCGGAAGTAAACTCACAGCACGGCGAGCGCGTATAAACAAAGTTTCTTATTCGACAACCTAATCCAGCTAAGCCTTCCCAATGGTATTCAGTTTTTACCTCAGACGTTTCAAAAATGATTCTTGTATTTGGTGTGCCGGTAATACGAAACTACTAAATAAGAACTCAGGGTGTCATAACATCTAGCCACCTTTTTGTGGTAACTTGACACGCTTCATTTATTAAGAAGCCTGAGTGGTCAACATACGTATCCAACAATTTTTGGTATAAATTTTTCGCAAAATTATTCTCCTGTTACCGCATGTGCCCTTCAACTACAGAACACCCACGACTCAAAATAACGACTGAAACACGTTCGTATTAATGATTTAGATTCGTTGCAGTTTCGCAGATCTGGTATTCGTTGCTAAAGCGGAAAGCTTCTTTATAAAGAGACAAACGACTGCATTCACTTTATTCACACAATTTATACGACTGTAGCTGTTAGAGGACCCTGCGATTCGCATTCATAATGCATCTCCGTCCGTGGACCATAGGCGAGGATGTTCTCAGTCCTGGAATTTATTTCACAAGGAGAGCTGCGAACTATCCCTCAAGGACTCCAACGTCATTCAGTTTATACTGCATAATGCTTATGAATGACCAGAGTAGATCGCGGGTTGTTGTCTATATAGCGCAACTGAGGCGGTGGATGGAAACCGTCACGTAATAGCTCCGAACATCATGGTGCACTGTAACTCTTAGCTACGTAACGAAGTGTTTAGAACAGGATCTGTTTTGCCTCCTCGCTCAACGAATAAGTGTTGTAACGTGGTTCCAGCAAGTGTGCCACTGAAACACCATTAGATATTTGTCTACTTGCAGTTGTGTGATGAAGGGTACTTTAAGTAGTGGCTAATGTCGATAATTTGCTTCCTGTCTTGTAATTCCATTACTTCTACGTTACGCATGCACATTTTCCATTTGAATGTGTCAGTAACGTCAGACAGTATACACCGACTGCAGCATCTCAATTCTAACTACTGTCATCGTTCACTGAAACTACAAGAAAACCGATGTGGAAAGGAATATGTCGGTAGCGAATAGCTTAAAACACAATGGCTAAAACACAAAGCAGCTTGTAAGATCTGTTTGCGAAGTCGCCTTCAGGTCGCATAGAAAGCACCGACCTCGATACGGAAAGATAACAGTTTTCCTCTCGGATTTCGTCTCAGGTACCCGGGTAATCGACAGTATGTACGATCGTGTCCCCTAGCTGTTTATATTCCCCACCAAGCAGCCAAACCTTGCGGTTGCGCATAGCGATTAGGCGAGGGGTCTCGCGAATTCTGTCACCGACTATACACTGGATCCAGATCCTATCATTGCCTCCAAAAGCAGGAGGCATATTAAAAAAAGAGAAGCCTGTTTTGGAAATGATTGATTCCGAAGGTAATTGTGATGAAGAAACAATGGATTACTATGATGACATTACGTACCTCACATAGTCTGTGATATTTAAGTAAAATATGTTGTTGTTGTTGTTGTTGTTGTTACTGTGGTGGTGGTCTTCAGTCCGCAGACTGGTTTGATGCAGCTCTCCACGCTACCCTGTTCTGTGCAAGTCTCTTCATCTGTGAATACGTACGACAACCTACATGCTTTTGAATCTGCTTATTGTATTCGTCTCTCGGTCTCCCTCTACGATTTTTACCCCACACACTTCCTTCTAATGCTAATTTGACAATTCCTTGATGTCTCAGAATGTGTCCCAATCTATCCCTTCTCTTAGGATATGCCTGAAACTCCTTTTCTCTCCAATTCGGTTAAGCACCTCCTCATTAGTCACGTGATCTACCCATCTAATCTTCATCATTCGTCTGTAGCACCACATTTCAAAAGCTTCTATAATCTTTTTGTCTGGACTCCTTATCGTCCACGTTTCTCTGCCATACAATGCTACACTACAGACAAATGCCTTCAGAAAGGACTTCCTAACGTTTAAATTAATACTGGATGTTAACAAGTTTCGTTTCTTTAGAAACGTTTTTCTCCCCATAGTCATTCTGTATTTTATATCTTTTTTACTTTGGCCATCAGAAGTTATCTTGCTACCCAAATAACAAAATTCATCTACTACTTTTATTGTCTCATTACCTAATCTAATTCCTTCAGCATCGGCTGATTTTCTGATATTCCATTCCATTACCTTCGTTTTACTCTTGTTAATGTACATCCTATATCTTCCTTTCAAGACACTGTTCATTCCATTCAATTGTTCTTCCAGATCCTTTGCAGTCTCTGACAAAATTAATATGTCATCGACAAACCGCAAACTTTTTATTTCTTCTTCCTGAACTTTACACAGATTGAACACCATTGGGGAAAGGCTACAAACCTGACTTACTCCCTTCGCAACATCAGCGTCCCTTTCTTGCCCTTCGACTCTAATAACCGGTCTGGTTTTTGGATAGGTTGAATATCTTTTCGCTCCCTATATTTTACGCCTACTACCGTCAGAATTTGGAAGAGTGTATTCCAGTCGACATTGTCAAAAGCTTTCTCCGAATCTACAAACGCCAAAAACATAGGTTTGCCCTTCCGTAGCCTTTCGTCTAAGATAAGTCGTAATTTGAGTATTGCCTCCCGTATTCCTACATTTCTCCTAAATCCAAACTGATCTTCCCCGAGGTCAGATTCAACAGGTTTTTCGTCTATAAATAATTCGTGTTAGTATTTTGCAACCATGACTTATAAAACGGATAGTTCTGTAATTTTCACACTTGTCTGCTCTTGATTTCTTTGGAATTTGAATTACGATATTCTTCTTGAAGTCGGAGGGTATTTCCCCTGTCTCATACATCTTGCATACCAGGTTGAACGTTTTTTCATGACTGGCTCTCCTAACGATATCAGCAGTTCAGACGGAATATCATCTACTCCACGGGCCTTGTTTCGACGCAAGTCCTTCAGCGCTCTGTCAAATTCTTCTCGCAGTGTCATATCTCCTATCTCATCTTCCTCCACTTGGTCTTTCCTTTCTAGAATACTGCCTTCAAGTTTATTTCCTTTATATAGGCCCTCTATATATTCCTTCCACAGTCCAGCAGTCCAGCTTTCCCCTCTTTGCCCAGTAGTGGTTTACCGTCTGAGTTCTTGATATTCATGCAGCTGCTTTTCTTGTCTCCAAATATCTCCTTTATCTTCCAGTAAGCAGTGTCTGTCTTTCCCCTAGTTATGCATTCTTCAATGGTTCTGCATTTGTCCTGTAGTCACTCCTCCTTAGCCAGTCTGCACTTCCTGTCAATATCATTTTTCCGACGCCTGTACTCCCTTTTTCGTGTTTCACTTGCTGAATTTTTATATTTTCTTCTCTCATCAATTGAGTTCAGTATATCCTGTGTTCTGTGTTATCCAGGGATTTTTATTCGATCTTGGCCTTGCCCCGTTTCAGTCAATCCTTGCCTAATGCTCCCTCTGAATCTCTCAACCACGTCTGGTTCCTTCAATTTGTCCAGGTTCCATCTCCTAACTTTTGAACCTTTCATAATTTTTAATCTGCAGTTAATAACCAACAATTTATGGTCAGAGTCTATATCTTCCCCTGGATATGTCTTACAGTTTAAAACCTGTTTTCTAAACCTATGCCTTACCATTATATAGTCAATCTGGTACCTTCCAGTGTCTCCTGGTCTCTTCTACGTCCACAGTCTTCTTTTATGATGTTTGAACCAAGTGTTGGTGATCATTAAATTGTGCTCTGCGCAAAATCCCACCAAGCGATCTCCTCTTTCATTCCTTTTTCCCAGTCCATATTCACCTACTACATTTCCTCCTTTTCCCTTTCCTACTACCGAGTTCCAGTCCGAGTCTCCCTTTCTGATTCTATTATCTCCTCATACATTTCTTCGATATCCTCATCATCGGCATCGGCTAGTTGGCATATAGACTTGCACTACTGTGGTAGCTGTTAGTTTTGTGTCTATGCTACGATAATGCGTTCACTATGGTGTTCATAATAACTTACCCGCATGAGTATTTTCTTATTCATTATCAGACGTACTCCTGTGTTACCACCAACTGATTTTGTATTTATAACCCTGACCAGAAATCCTGTTCATCCTGCCACCGAACCTCACTAATCCCTACTATATCTAACCTATCCATTTCTCTTTTCAAATTTTCTAGCTGGCCTAAGCGATTAAGGGTTAGAACATTCCACGCTCCGACCCGTAGAATGCCTGTTTTATTTTTCTTGATGACTCCTGAGTAGTCCCCGCCCGGAGACCCGAACGAGGGCCTATTTTACCTCCGGAATATTTTACCCCAATTTATTTTAAACTAGCTAATAAAGAAATAAATGTGCTAATAACGCTTGAAATTTGAAAGTGTTAGCTTGTTTACGAATGACAGAAATAAATATTCAAACAATGAAAATACGTTGAAGGATTTAACAATATTTTGTAAAAGATAGGCTGCTACTCAGCACAGACGCCCGTTGAGACATAGATAGGCCTATTTCTGGCACATCCAGCGTCTCTGGTGAACAGCAGCCTATCTTTTCCAAAATATTGCAGAAATAAATATTCGTGAGGTTTCCAATCTTCCATTTGTTCATTTCCTCCTCCCTCCCTCCTTCCCTCTGTTCATCGCCTTTCACCTCTTTGTCACCATCGAATATTGAAAGTCCTAAAAGTACCAAAAATAGACGAGAAGTATATTTGTTCAGAAAATCAGATAGAAATAGACTAAACTGCTTCTTCAAAGACCGTTTGGACTCATTCCAAACCCTAAGCATAAGTGTAAACCAGATGTGGCTCCAATTCAAAGAAATAGAATCGACAGCAATTGACAGTTTTATACCAAATAAACTAATAAAAGAAGGCGTTGATCCCACCTTGGTACACAAAACAGGACTTTGTTGCAAATACAACGCCGGCCGTGGTGGCCGAGGGGACAGAGGTGCTCCAGTCACGGTCTGCACGGCCACTGCGGTCGGAGGTTCGAATCCCCCTTCGGGCATGGATATTTGTGCCGTCCTTAGTCTTAGCTAGTTCATAAGTAGTTTGTAAGCTTAGGGACTGATGACCCCGTAGTTAAGTCCCGTAAGTTCTACAAACATTTAAACATTTTGAGCAAAAACAACGGAAGAGGCAAGCTAAGTTTAAACGAACACAAAATCCCAGGATTGGCGATCCTACATAGGACTTCAATGTGGGATGCCTACAATACTTTCCACAACGAAACTATTTCTCTAAATCCGACTGAGAACCCAAAGAGATTTTGGTCATATGTCAAACATACTAGAGGCAAAACACAAACAATACCCTCACTACGTGATAGTAATGACGATACTGCCGATGATAGAGCTACTAAAGCAGAGTTACTAAACACAGGTTTTAGAAACTCATTCAGCAAAGAAGACGAAACCAATATTCCAGATTTCGAATTACAAACAGAGGCCAGCAAGAGTAACGTTGAAGTAGATATCCTCGGAGTAGTAGCAACATAAATCACTTAACAAGAGCAAGTCTTCTGGTCCGGACAGTATGCCCATTTCATTTCTATTCGATTATGCTGAAGCGATAGCTCCTTACTTAACAGCCATATACATCAGCTCGCTCAAAGAAGGATCTGTACCAAAAGATTGGAAAGTTGCACAGGTCACACCTATATTCAAGAAAAGCAGTAGGAGTAACCCACTAAACTACAGGCCTATTTAATTGACGTCAATTTTCAGCAGGGTTCTGGAACATATCCTGTATTCAAATATTATGAATTACCTCGAACAGAATGATCTATTGACCCGAGGTCAACACGGATTGAGCAAATATCATTTATGCGAAACATAACTAGGTCTTTACTCACACGAAGTGATGAGTGCTATCGATAAGGGATCTCAAGTTGATTCCGTATTTCTTGATTTCCAGAAGGCTTTTGACACCATACCTTACAAACGGCTATTAATCAAATTGCGTGGTTATGGTATAATGCCACAAATTTAGGACTGAATAGGGGATTTCCTGTCAGAGAGGACACAGTTTGTAGTAATCGATGGTAAGGCATCGACTAAAACAAAGGTGATATCCGGCATTCCACAGGGTAGTGTCATTGGTCCTCTATTGTTCCTTATCTACATAAAAGATCTAGAAGAAAATCTGAGCAGCTCTATAAGATTGTTTGCAAATGATGCCGTCATTTATCGTCTAGTAAAATAATCTGAAGATCAAAACCAACTGCAGAACGATCTAAATAAGATAGCACTATAGCATAAAATTTGGCAGTTGACTCTAAATAATGAGAGATGTGTAGTCCTCCACATGAGTACGGAAAGAAATCCATTAAACTTTGTTTACAAGTTTAAAAAAATCAAATGTGAAGGCCGTAAACTCCACTAAATACCTAGGAGTAGGTGCAACCACAGTGCACGGGTATCTGTGGAGAGGCCAGCAAGCGTGTGGTTCCTGAAGAGGGGCAGCAGCCTTTTCAGTAGTTACAGGGGCAACAGTCTGGATGATTGGCTGAGATGGCTTGGAACATCAGCTAACCTGGCTTTGCAATGAAGGTAATGAGAACGACTGAAAGCAAGGGGGTACTACAGTCATCACTTTTTCCGAGGACATGCAGCTCTACAGGAAGGGGACTACTCAGGAGGATGTCGTCATCAGGAAAAACAAAACAGGCATTCTACGGGTCAGAGCGTGGAATGTTATAACCCTTAATCACGTAGATAAGTTAGAATATTTGAAAAGAGAAATGGATAGGGATTAGTGAAGTTCGGTGGCAGGATGAACAGGATTTCTGGTCAGGTGAGTACAGGGTTACAAATACAAAATCAGTTCGAGGTAACGCAGGAGTAGGTCTGATAATGAATAAGAAAATAGGAATAAGAGACTGCATAAAGGTTCAAATGTTCAAATGTTTGTAAATCTATCGGACCAAACTGCGTGGTTATCAGTCCGTAGCTTACAAACTACTTAAACCTAGGTAAAATAACCAAAAGACAACACACACATCCCTGCCCCAGGGAGGAGTCGAACCTCCACGGCGAGCAACCGCGCGCTCCTCAGCGAGACGCTTTAGACCGCTCGGCTACTCCACCGCGGCCTGCAGAAAGGTGGAAAAGTTAAGAGATGGAACCTGATGAAATTGAAGGAACCAGAGGTGGTGGAGTTTCAGAGGGAGCATTAGGCACGGATTGGCTGAAACGGGGGAAAGTAATACAGTAGAAGAAGAATGGGTAGCATTGAGAGATAGGGTAGTGAAGGCAGTAAAGGATCGTATAGGCAGAAGGACAATGCCTAATAGAAATCCCTGGGTAACACAGTATATACTGAACTTAACTGACGAGAGGAGAAAATATAAAAATTAAGCAAGTGAAGCAGGCGAAAAGAATTGAAAGTAGCCTGTTAAATTATTTAATCAGGAACTCGGGCAGTTTTCTCTGCAAATGGAAGGTAAAACGCTCAGTGCTGCTCTAAATTACTTTACAAGTAGCCACTGTACTTGCGCAACGGAAATTTATCTAAATGCTCACTCCTTAAGGGAGCAGCCAACGTTTTAAAAAATACAAAATTAATATTAAAAATAAATGAATAGATAACTAAACATGGGATGGGGAGCATGAAATTATAAAGCAGAGGTCTGATACTTTAAATCATCAGCTATAAAATAAAAGGAACAAGGAAATAAGTGTATATGTGTGTGTGTAGTGGGGGGGGGCAAATTATGCAGAATAAAGCACACACCTCGCACAAAAGTGAAATCATATACTGCCCATAATAAAATTGTTTCTGCCCTCTGTAAATATGGAGATACTGTGGAGGAAGCTTACAAGTACACAATTGGAAGGGGGAAGCACACTCATTCATTCACAGACATGTGCATAATGCTTGCGACACTTTACCACGCGAGATCACTTGATAGCAGCGACAGAGCCGGCCGCGGTGGCCGAGGGGACTGAGGCGCTCCAGTCACGGTCTGCACGGCCACTACGGTCGGGGGTTCGAATCCCCCCTCGGGCATGGATATTTGTGCCGTCCTAGTTCGTAAGTAGTTCATAAGTAGTTTATAAGTTTAGGGACTGATGACCCCGTAGTTAAGTCCCATAAGCTATACAAACATTTGAACATTTCATTTTAGCAGCGACAGACGAAGCGGCGGCGGCGTTTTGATGAGATGGCGGGTGTTTGAAGAACTTAGAATCAGTAGGCAGTACACCAACTCATGTTTGCAGAGACAGTGGCATACTATTCTTAAGTACCACGTAAATGTGCGACCGCGAGGAATTACACAGAACTTACAAAAGAAATAATTTAGAATAAGCATGTAAAGCACACGCGAGAATTCATATAGAAGAAAGCTAGCATTAATAAAAACATGGCTGAAGGCAGAAGTAATGATCGTTATGAAAGCACGTGGTGCAATCGGTCGCCGGCCGCGGTGGCGGAGCGGTCTGCGGCGCGCCAGCCACGATCTGCACGGCCACTACGGTCGGGGGTTCGAATCCCCCCCTCGGGCATGGATATTTCTGCCGTCCTTAGTAATAGCTAGTTAATAAGTAGTTTGTAAGTTTAGGGACTGATGACCCCGTAGTTAAGTCCCATAAGCTCTACAAACATTTCAACATTTTGCAATCCGTCATACAAGACAGGAAAGACGGAACCAAACTAGAAAAATTGAGAAATATTTAGCATACTCGCGGATACTGTCGCGACGCGAAAACGTTAGTTAAGAAAAAACAAGATTATTTAAACATACTAAGTTTACACAAAGGCTGAAGGCCACACACGAGTATTCTAACTTGAGAAAAACCGGACACAAAATCATCACCGGGGTGAAAATGCGAACACTATATTTACACTACATTACTCTAGTTCTGTAAATTAAAAAACACTTCGTTTCGCATAGCGAACGAACTACTCAAGAAAACTAGCATTGAGAAACCAAGACTGCATGATCACAAAGAAAGGAAAGTTATAACTGCATGCCTTCCCCTCAGCATGACTCGACGAAATACTTACTTCCGCGGTCCCACCAAGAGTGAAGCTCTAAGGCCACGCCTAAACCTTCTCCACCACACACTGGATGTAGAGCGCACTAAAAACCCACACAGAGCGCGTTTGAGCATAGTCTAACAACCCTCTATCTGAGGAAGATAATACCCTCTTAAATGGCTCCCAGATATGTCTCTTGCCGCCTATTTCGTCCAAGATTAGGTTGGTACCACATTAAGAACACTGCCATTCGCCATCCTGCCAAATAAGCTTGTCTCTGGCCACCCAGCAGACGCCAGCGCAGACGACAAATGAAGCCATGCGTTCTTACTTAAAGTAAACGAGGCCCTAAAGCGCGAGGCGGCGACTGTAAGCCATTCCGCATCAGTCAGTCAATTTTTAAAAACAACCTTCCACATTCACATGAACACAAAACTTCAATCACACCGGTAGAAACATATATAAACATGGGCCAATGATCATTAATAAACATAATAAAATTATTAACATACTAATAGACAATATTAATGGTGCAGAAACATTTTAGGTTAATGAATAACTCAAATATTGAACACGACCACAGATTCAGTGGACGTGTTTCAGGAGTAATGAGACTGACAGGAAGTGCAGACTGAGTAAACAGGAGTGGCTAGAGGACAAATGCAGAACAGTATAAGAATGTATAACTAGCGGAAAGATAGATACCGCCTACAGGAAAATAAAAGAGATATTTGGAGACAAGAAAAGCAGCTATATGAATATCAAGAACTCAGACGGAAAACCAGTGCTAAGCAAAGAGGGGAAAGCTGAACTGTAGAAGTAATATATAGAGGGCCTATACAGAGGAAATAAACTTGAAGGCAATATTCTAGAAATGTAAGAGGAAGTGGAGGAAAATGAGATTGGAGATATAATACTGCGAGAGGACTTTTACAGAGCGCAGAAGAATTTGAATCGAAACTGGATCCCTGGAGTAGATGATATTCCGCCCGAGCTGCTGCCAGTCAAGAAAGAATTTTTTCCGCCTGGCACGCAAGATGTATGAGACAGGGAAAATACTCTCAGACTTCAAGAAGAATTTTGTATTTCCAATTCCTAAGAAAGCAAGTGCAGAAAAATGTAAAAATTACAGAACTATCAGTTTAATAAATCATGATTGCAAAATACTAACACGAATTATTTACAGACAAATGGAAAAACTTGTGTAATCCGACCTCGGGGAAGATCATTTTGGATTTAGGAGAAATGCAGGATCACGGGAGGCAATACTCACATTACGACTTATCTTAGAAGATTGACTAAGGAAAGCCAAACCTACGTTTTTAGCGTTTGCAGATTTGGAGAAAGCTTTTGACAATTTCGACTGCAATACACTCTTTCAAATTCTGAAGGTAGCAGGGGTAAAATATAGAGTTATATTCAAAATATACAAAAACCAGACAGCGGTTATTAGAGTCGAAGGGCAAGAAAGGGAGTAAGACAGGGTTGTAGCCTTTCCCTAATGTTGTTCAATCTGTACATTGAGCAAGTATTGGAGGAATGCAAGGAGAAATTTAGAGAGGGAATTAAAGTTCAGGGAGAAGATATAAAAACTTTGCGATTTTCCGATGACATAGTAATTGAGTCTAAGAGCAATTAAACGGAATGGACAGAGCCTTGAAAGAAAGATATAAGGTGAACTTTGGCAAGAATATAACGAGGATAATGGAATTTAATGTCAGAAAATCAGGCGATGCTGAAGGAATTAGATTAGGTAATTAGACAAAAGTAGCAGATGAGTTTTGTTATTTGGGTAGGAAAATAACTTCTGATTGTCGAAGTAAAGAAGATATAAAATGAAGAATGGCTAAGGGGAGAAAATCGTTTCTAAAGAAGTTAAACTTGTTTATATCCAATATTAATTTAAATGTTAGGAAGTCCTTTCTGAAAGCATTTGTCTAGAGTGTAGCATTGTATGGCAGTGAATGGACGATTAGGAGCTCAGGCAAAAAGATGATAGAAGCTATTAAAATGTGGTGCTACAAACGAATGATGAGAAAATTAGATGGGTAGGTCACGTAACAAATGAGGAGGTGCTTAACCGTATTGGGGAGAAAAAGAGTTATGGCATATCTTGAGTAAGAGAAGGAATAGATTGGTTGGACACATTCTGAGACATCAAGGAATTGTCAACTTAGCATTAGAAGGAAGTGTTTGGGGTAAAAATCGTAGAGGGAGACCGAGGGACGAATACAGTAAGCAGATTCAAAAGGATGTAGGTTGGCGAACGTGTTCTCAGATGAAGAGACTTGCACAGGACAGGGTAGCGTGGAGAGCTGCATCATACCAGTCTGCGGATTGAAGACCACAACAACAACAACAACAACAGATTTAAACTGGAAAGGACCCGTAGATAATACGTAGGAAAGGCGAACCAAAGACTGTGTTTTATTGGTAGAACACTTAAAAGATGCAACAGAACTACTAAAGAGACTGCATACACGACTCTTGTTTTTCCTCATTTGGAGTATTGCTGCCTAGTGTGGGATCCGTATCAAGTTAGTCTGACGGCAGCCATAGAAAGAAGAGCAGGCCACTTTGTATTGTTGTGATAAAGGGGAGATAAAGCGACGGAAATGATACAGGGTCTGGGATGGGAATTATTGCAACCACGGCGTTTATCGCTACGGCGTGGTCTACTTACGAAACTCCAATCGCCAACAGTCTCCTCCGAATGCGAAAATATATTGTTGACTCCCACCTACATAGGTAGAAATGATCATAAGAATAAAATACGAGATATCAGAGGTCGAACGGAGAGATTCAGATGTTCTTTCTTCACGTGCGCTAGAGAATGGAGTGGTAGATGAATAGTTTAAAGATGGTATGATGAACCCTCTGACAGGCAGCTAAATGTGACTTGCGGAGAATCCGATGTAGATGTAGATCTCCCCTCTCTCATTCTCGTCCTCTTCCCTCTCTTTGTCCGTCTGCTCCCTTTCCTTTCCGTCCTTCTCCTCCCCCACCTACTTCTCTTCCTCCTATACATGAAAACATATGCGCCAAGTTTGATAGTGACTAGTCAAAGAGCGTCATAGTCGCAAGGTGCCCTCCGACATGCTAAATTGTATAAGAATTCCTTCTTACAAATCAACCCGAAGGTAAGAATAAATTCACATAGTATTTGACATGTTTGATTCTTGGCCGCCAAAAGCTGTCTTTTTTGCGTAGTTGCGACGGTAAGGCACTTTCGGAACGGGCAATATTAACAATGATTTGGCTGCCAAGATCACGTAATTCGTCTTAGGTGATGACGTTTGCACTGGTAACTGGTCGACTCTCGTCGATCAGTGAATTATAGTGACTCAAGCAGTCATGCCGTAGTTGCCAGTTTGTTTTCGACTCACGCTCGCCATAGCAGTACGGACAGCTGTAAATTATACGAACCAATTACTTACATCCGTGCACGGCTTAGTGTCTATTTTTCCCAAAAAAAAAAGTCCAGTTGTTGTACAAAACCCCAAGTTGCTACTCTAGGTGTGCCCTCCTTGACTTAGACTTGTTACGTGATCCTGTAAAAATTTCCGACACATTAGACGCAGATCGATAGCGAACTGTTCTCACGGTCGACAGAAAATGTATGCAGACATACAGCAGGCAGCGATGCAAGCTTAATGCAACTATTTTGCGGTAGGCACGCGGGAGACTGGAGTCCTACTTTTCTGCTCACCTCCTCGGCATGTGGTTCACCTTGAGCATTCGCTTTTTTCCTCTGGTTTTTAATACGAGAGTGGTTTTTACCCATCACGGTGGAGGAAGTGAGGCCGAGATAAACGACGTTGCTCCTTAGCTGGTCAGTGAAGCGCACGAGGGCCCATCGGAACCGTGTGTTGACGGAGACCTACAATAACCTACTGAAACCAGTCCACACTGCTCAAAACAATTAGGGGATCGGCAGAGATACCATACACAGTACATACCGGCTGATAAAAAAATCAGTATAAATTTGAAAAAATAATATATCACGGAATAATGTAGAAAGAATTAAAAATTGACACACATGCTTGGAATGACATGGGGTTTTATTAGAACCAAACAAAAACAAAGTATTGCTAGACGCGTGAAAGATCTCTTGCGCGCGTCGTTTGGTGATGATCGCGTGCTCAGCCGCCACTTTCGTCACGCTTTCGTCAGTGTATCGTGATCGACCGACATCTCTAGGGATGCTGAAACACAACATTCGACGCCAATGCCTCACCATATCTCCAGACATGCTTTACAGTGCTGTTCACATTATTCCTCGACTACAGCTATTGTTGAGGAATGATGGTGAACGTATTGAGCATTTCCTGTAAAGAACATCATCTTTGCTTTGTCATAATTTGTTATGCTAATTATTGCTTTTCTGATCAGATGAAGCGCCAGGTATCGGTCTTTTTTTGAACTTTTTTTTTTCGAATAAAACCCCATATCATTCCAAGTATGTGTGTCAATTTTTACCTCTCTATCTACATTATTCCGTCATTTATTAAGTTTACAAATTTATGCTGCCTTTTTGATAACCCGATATATGGTTACGTATTCTGTTCAGATATTGATTACAATTGTTATTTGTGAGTGACACAGCGCGATACTTTGCGGTCTCAACTCTTGCTGTTTACGTGGCGTTACAGTGATGCACTGTGGAGCTACCCTAATATGAAAAGTCATTCCTATTGCTCTCTAATATGGTGCACGATCATCTAGATGATCAGTGCAGTTGCGCATCTGCGTAGCATGGACAGTTTGAGGTTATCAATGAAGTCTTAGAGATATTTGGCCAATTCTTCCATGACTGCAATATCCAATTGTGCAACCGTTGTGCGAGGTGTGGTCTGGCTGGAATACCTCTGCCAAGTTTATCGCAGACATGCTCAATCGGGTTTAAGTCCGGTGAAAAAGCTGGACACTCCATTCGTTCGATTTCCGCAGCTTCAAGCATGTTGTCCACCTGTTAGGTCTGTGGGTACGACCCTTCCACCAGAACAACCCACATCCTATGGCACCAGTGTAGGGCAATCCAAACGTTGGAAGGAACTGCCTATGCGCAGTCAAAGCGCCATTCTGAACGACATAGAGATCCTTACGTAGGCCAATACTGGCTCGTGCCCATAACATTCGTCCAATACCATGACATGCTGATGTTTCCTGCACATGCGCAGGACTGTTCCACGAGTTCTCTATACGAGGGAACGACGATTGTCCGGCTAAAGATGTGACCTTGTCTCATCTGTGAACAGAACCCGGAGAAAATTGCAACGATTCTTATCCTGATTTTCCTCCGCCCAATTTCGGCGGGCTAGAAAGTGTCATGGTTTCAATGGGTCACACACCACAGGCCTCCAAGCGTACTTTCCCGAAGACGATTTCGGACTGTTTCTGTTGAAATAGCACGTCCTGTTGCTACGTGGATGGTGCGTTCAAGCTGAGTAGCATTCACCCTCCTGTCTCGACGGACTGTAATATACCGGGTGATCAAAAAGTCAGTATAAATTTATATCGTCCAAGGGTAGCATCAGCAAGGTGATCAAAAGGTCAGTATAAATTTGAAAACTTAATAGATCACGGAATAATATAGACAGAGAGGTAAAAATTATATATATATATATATATATATATATATATATATAAAGTATCTCTTGCGTGCCTCGTTTTCTGAAGTTCGTGTGCTCAGCCGCCACTTTCGTCATGCTTGGTCTCCCAGGTCCCCAGACCACAGCCCGAGCGATTATTGGTTTTGGGGTTACCTGAAGTCGCAAGTGTATCGTGATCGACCGACATCTCTAGGGATGCTGAAAGACAACATCCAACGCCAATGCCTTACCGTAACTCCGAACATGCTTTACAGTGCTGTTCACAAAATTATTCCTCGACTACAGCTATTGTTGAGGAATGGTTGTGAACATATTCAGCATTTCCTGTAAAGAACATCATCTTTGGCTTTGTCTTAATTTGTTATACTAATTATTGCTTTTCTGATCAGATGAAGCGCCATCTGTCGGACTTTTTTGAACTTTTTTCTAATAAAACCCCATGTCATTCCAAGTATGTGTGTCGATTTTTACCTCTCTATCTACATTATTCCGTGATTTATTAAGTTTTCAAATTTATACTGACTTTTTGATCACCCGGTATCTCTTGCTGATGCTACCCTCGGTCGATTTCTGCCTTGCCTTCTTTTAAGATATCCTGTTGTCTGGAATCGCTTCCGGGTCCTGGAAATTGGGCTTTGGGACTCACCAATAGCTGCAACCACCTCCCTCTGCGTCTGTCCCCCTTTGTAGTGGGACGACGATAAAGCACTGATTCTCATTCAATGTGAGGCTGCCTCAAAAATGTTAACTATCTTTACTTTAAAGTAGTTTAAAGTTTTCACTATAACAGAAAAGAATTTGTTTATGGAAGGCCCACAAATTTAAGCTTCGTTTAACCGTGTATAGACTTCGCTGCAGAGTCCTGTACCCCACTGACACACAAAAAATAGGTAACCTGTTCCTCTCTAAGAAGTTGTAACAGTGAAAGAGGAATTAATGTAACGAATAGGTTCATGTTCACAAGAGCCGAGAGTCACAAACTAATTTTATAAAGGTTTTCTCTTCAAAAGATTTTATCAGTTAAATCAATATTTCGTGAGTTACTGCCAGAGTTTCTAAATTTGGTTACCCTACTTCTTTTAAACAACCAACGATGATATCTAAATGAACTCTCGTAACTACCCATAGACCATAGATAATATAGACTGCGCGTGACGTCATTATACTGAAACCAACATCTAAGTCACGTGACTCGGGGTAGGGAGCCCTGTTCATCATTACAAGCAACGTGAAGTGCAACTGAGACTAGCAGTTCTTCTCCTCGCTAGTGGAAATTAAGTGTAGATTTCGACAGTGACACGTCTTATCGTATTCTTATTTCATATTCAGTAGTACAATGGGCGTTAGTTCTCCGCAATTCGCAATATCAATACAACGGTTACAGTTTTTACTTGTGCCTAGATGAACTGTATTCACTGTTCTGTTGTTGTACTATGAATCTTAGTTTATAGGTTACACAGGAGACAAAATATTAGTTTGACAAGTAGCATCAGTTTTCGAACGATTCCTTAAGAGTACATCTGAAATGTTTTTTCATGCTTTTATATATACCTGAAATCGGTTTGCATCCATATTGTCCGATTTTACTATAATACAAGAGTTTATATGTTATGACTTTTTCTACTTACAGTGAAGCCAAAACGTAAAAGAAGAAAAATATTAGCTATTTACGTTAAATAATACAGTGATCAAAAAATTATTGATGTACGTCACAAGAACTGGTGTTATAGAGATAATGAACAGTCTGTATTCATATTCAGCGTTGTGGAACGCTATTAATGGCAGATCTGCACCAGAAATTACTTACTTGCTGAGATGTGTACTCAGTCAAGGCACGCTGAAATAATCTCCCATTAAAACATCACGTTCGTCAGTCGGGAAAAAAAGTAAAAAATTCATAGTGCAACACAAACATTGAGGAGCTGTAATTCTTTTGCTTGTAAACGCAACTGACAATAAATTTTGCCTGGTCACATGTAAAAACAATACTCACTGCACTGATGTCAGTAATACGGAGAAATCACGTTACTTTTATATATTACATGTGTAATAAGAATACGAGAAGTCGCATCAACGCTCGACTTCACCTGTAAAGTAGAAACACTGTGGATAGTAATGACTAAACCTCAGTCACGTGACACGGGGCAATTAGACGTTGGTTTCAAACTACAACACAGCAGAGACAGAGACATCCGCAGTCTATGTTGTCTTTGGTCTATGTAACCATCAATCTCTATTTAAGTTCCCATAAACCTAAAGTTCCTCTACAGTCAATTATTGTCCCAGAAAAATTTCGGGAAGATGCTCTTCATGGCAATAACTGCAATAAATTAAAATTATTTCAATCTAAAGTGTCTACACACTTCAATAAGCATTCACATGTCTTAATACAATTCAACAAGCGTGCACATATATTAATACAAAAAGATCCGTAGAGTTTGACATGACACTGACAACCACACAATTTTCAAGGAATTTCTATCTCATAACTTATTTTTCAAATATATTACTTATTCGTTCACGACGCAACAGCAGGCTGCAGTTTCAAGACGGTTGATCGTCAGCAATCATATCTTTGGTTCCGGCGTAGAGGACTCTGCTGACCGCGTTGAGGAGCTTTCGAAAAGATATAAAACAGAAGGAACAAATACAAACTTTTAAATACACAATTTATATAACTTAATAACACGATTACAGGACATTTAATCAAACAAATAAATTAAGTTAACGCTTGTCTGACAATCTGAACTTATTTCAGACTGAAAGTCTTGGTAGAGGTATGCAACCTCCATGATAAATTTTTTAATGATTCTGAAATTGCTTAGAGACTGCTTGAATAATTGCTAGATGTTGGTAGATTATTTATTATCAAAACACAACATGTTTCGCGCTTAGCCCATCATCTGGTGACCGATATAATGTATATTTAGCTTTGATACATTTAAATTTGTCATTTAAAATACTGTTATTATGTATTGCCAAACAGTATACTTGGGAATACATAACAATTGTATTTTAAATGACAAATTTGAATGTATCAAAGCTAAATATATATTATATCGATCACTAGATGATGTGCTAAGGACGAAACATGTAGTGTTTTGACAATAAATAATCTACTAAACAACATGACATTGTGTATAACATCGGAAGTTCACCGAGGCTTTTTGCGGATAATGCTGTAGTATGTAGAGAGGTTGTAACAATGGAAAATTGTATTGAAATGCAGGAGGATCTGCATCGAATTGACGCATGGTGCACGGAATAGCAATTGAATTTCATTGTAGATAGGTGTAAAGTGCTGTAGATAGATAGGAAGAAAGATCCCTTATCATTTAACTACACGGCAGCAGGTCAGCAATTGGAAGCAATTAATTCCATAAATTATCTGAGAGTAGGCATTAGGAGTGATTTAAAATGGAACGACCATATAAAATCAATCGTCGTTAATGCAGATGCCAGACTTAGATTCATAGGAAGAATCGTAAGGAAATGCAATCCGAAAACGAAGGAAGAAGGTTACAGTCACTTGTTCGCCCAGTGATATGAATACTGCTCACCGGTGTGAGATCCGTAATAGACAGAGGAAATAGAGAAGATCCAACGGAGAGCAGCGCGCTTCGTTTCAGGATCATTTGGTAATCGATCGATAAACTCTAGTGGAAGACTGCAGGAGAGATGTTCTGTCGCTTGGTACGGACTTTTGTCGAGGACATACCTTTACCGAGCGGTCTAGTAGTATATTGCTCCCTCCTATATCTCGCGATCATGAGGATAAAATCAGAGATATTAGAGCCCACACAGAGGCATGCCGACAATATTTCTTTGCGCGAACAATACGTGACTGGAATAGGAGAGAGAACCGATAGTGATACTCAAGGCACCCTCATCACCCTCCTCACACACCTCCTCCACTTACTGCAACATATAGCTGACCATGTGTGAAAACTGGTTTTCTTAATAGAATCCCAAAAACGTTCATATGTTTATATAGCTTATGGGACTTAACTATGAGGTCATCAGTCCCTAAACTTACAAACTACTTATGAACTACCTAATACTAAGGACGGCACAAATATCCATACCAGAGTGGAGATTCGAACCCCCGACCGTAGTGGCCGTGCAGACCATGACTAGAGCGCCTCAGTCCCCTCGGCCACCGCGGCCGGCAGAATCCCAACTTTTTCAAACGTTTGTCCTTGAGACTTGTTAAGTATGTGGAGTTCGATCCTTTGATGGTTTGAAATTTTATATTTGTGAACTTAGAGAACATTTAGGGAATGATGAAATGATTTTCACGAAAAATGTAGTTTTTAGTGATGTTTTGTAATGATAAATTGTGGAATAAAGTAATTAATTCCCTCATTTGTGTCTTTCATTATCTCGTATTTCCTCTTTGCCATTTAATGGGGGAAATCTTCTCGGGTTGATAGCTGAATCAGTGACTCATTCTCTCGAAACTGTTTTCATAGCATGCTCATATAACTATAAATTTGCAGTACTCAATAAAATCCAATTTCATTAAATGATGAAGATATCATATCTACATTCTTTTGAATCTACTTACTCTATTCATCCCTCAGTCTCCCTCTACGATTTTTAATACCGCACTTCCTTCTAATGCTAAGTTGACGATTCGTTGATGTTTTAGAATGTGTCCCACCAACCTATCTGTTCTCCTAGTCAGGCAATGCCACAAACTCCAATTCTGTTGACCACCTCCTCATTAGTTACGTGAGCTGCCTATCTAATCTTCAACATTCGTCTGTAGTACCAAATTTCAAAAGCTTCTATCACCTATTTGTCTGAGTTTTTGATCGTTTATGTTTCACTCCCAGATAATGACACACTCCTGACAACTGCTTTCAGAAAATACTTCCTGACATTTAAAATGATATTGGATGTCAACAAATTTCGCTACTTCAGACAGCCTTTTCTTCCCATAGCCATTCAGCATTTTATATCTTCTTTACTTCAGTCATTAGACGCTATTTTGCTATCCAAATAACAAAACTCATTTACTACTTGTTTCATTAACTATTCTAATTGTTTCAGCAACGCTTGACTATTTGACACTACATTCTATTAAGCTTGTTTTACTCTTGTTAATGCTCATCTTATACTTTCAAGACACTGTCCAGTCCGTTTAACTGAGCTTTCGGATCCTTTGCTGTCTCTGAGAGAATTAGTATGTCGTCAGCAAACCGCGAAGTTTTATTTATTCAAATGTTCAAATGTTTGTTAAGCTTATGGGACTTAACGACGGGGTTATCAGTCCCTGAACTAACAAACTACTTATCAACTATCTTATCCTAAGGACGTCACAAATATCAATGCCCGAGGGGGGATTCGAACCCCCGACTCTAGTGGCCGTGCAGACCGTGACTGAAGCGCCTCAGTCCCCTCGGCCACCGCGGCCGGCTTTTATTTATTCACCCTGTACTTAAATTCCCTCTCCAAAGTACACCTTGCATTTCTTCACAGCTTCTCTATAGCCTGAACAACATTGGGGAAAGGCTACAACCCACTCTTATTCCCTTCCGAAACATAGGCGACTCTTTCGTGTAGTTGGACTATAGTAATTGCTGTCTGGTTTTTGAACAAGTTGAATCGAAGTCTCCGCTCGGTATATTTTACCCCTGCTATCTTCAAAATTTGAAAGAGTGAACTTTGCCAAAAGCTTTCTCCAGATCCACAAATACTACAAACATAGGTTACCCTTTCCTTAACCGATCTTCTAAGATAAGTCGTAATGTATTACGTCGCGTGTTCTCCATTTCTCTTAAATCCAATCTTCTCAAAGATCGGATTCCACCAGTACTTCCATTCATCTGTAAATAATTCATGTTAATATTTTGCAACAACGACTTTTTAAACGGATAGTTTTGTAATTCACATTTTTCTGCACTCGCTTTCTTAGGAATGGAAATTACTGTACCTTCTTGAAGTCGCACGGTATTTCCATTGCCTCATATATCTTGCATACCAGGTGGAGCAATTTCTTCATTACTGGCTTTCTTAACGTCATCAGCAGTGCAGACTATCAGTTCGGAAATGCAACAGAAATGGGAAGACCAAAGTACCCAAAAAGACATTGGTATGACGCGGTGTCATTATATATGCATAAAACTATCGAAACGAGTGGAGAAAGAGTAGTACTTATTTTGAAAGCTTCAAGTTCATTTGAACGTGATGTTGAATCAATAAATGGGGCTGATATTCCGTATATCGGAACTTATTAAGAACATTACACAAGACAATTTACGGAAGTGATCTAATTCTTCATTAAGAGTACTCGTCCAAGTGAGACGAAAATTTGAATTCTATTTTCAACAACATCCATACAAATCATGTAAAATAATCTACTTAATAAATGAGGGGCTCGATCGTAAAGCATGGTTAGTGACATTTTAGTGTTTTGGAGGTATTACATGTGAAGTTTTAGAAAAATAAAAGTTTACATTTTATATTCTTCCGTTTTTTCTTCATATTTTTATGAAATATGTGAACGTCACAGAATGCGCTGGTAAGGTTACGAAAGAGAAATATTTTTTTTAATTAGAAAAAAAGGAGCAATACTTGAGTCATTGACACAAATTATATGGCAGATATGATGTTATTCATACTCGTAAAATGTAGATGCCGTCTTATACATGTTATTAAAAATGTTCACTTGCGACAGGAAAATTTGACATTACAAAATTGGTGACTAATAAATTAAGGTAACATATTAATGAGATGATATAATTAAATTTACTAAGACTTGAAAATATGAATACCAGTATTAAAATTTCACTACCACTTCTCGCTTCATTTGCCTTGGGTTTCTCAGCTACTTTTAATGTTTTGTAATAAGCATGATAAACTTCTGGTATGATGGGAAACATGACAGAACATCAATCAGTTTGATGGCCTCAGGTAAGTCGCAGACCTCTGTGCAGAATTGGAAGAGATCATGTATAGCATGTTAACTACTGCAGATACCATCATGTACATACAAAGGAAAATATAAGATTAGTGACACTTCTTACCCCATTTTCTTCGTGACTGCTGCTGTCATTATTTTCTTTTTCTGTTTTTCGGTAATCTAGATCTTTATCAGCGTCATCAAACGCGTAATCACTGTTTAGTAGCTCTTCTACCATTCACATCCATTTTGCCTCCAAACTGCATGTTTCTAACGGTTGCCATTTATGACACAGATAACATGTTATACATGCAACAGGCGCTGGTTACGAGGAATTAATTAGACGTATTGTGCTGCCGTCTGTGGAGATTTTTAAAAACTAATTCGTGCATTCATCTATGAATGCAAGGTACTACATCGAATGCGGCACAAGTCATTTTTGTCGAAAACGTCAGTTACCATGTCTCACAGCCGAGCCCCACAAATGTGTTATAGGTATTTTGATAGTAGTACCAATTAGTTTTGCTGTTTCCTCCCGTCCACAGTCCGGTATTACACGATTGGTATAGCTCACTCCTTTGTCCCACAATACAAAACGTTGCCGGACAGCACCACTCAAAATTTTAGTAATCATGTCTCCACCTGCGGCCATCCTGACTTAGGTTTTTCAGCGATTTCGCTAAATCGCTACACGAAAAGACCGGAATTGTTCTTTTGAAGTAGAGTGCCCATTTACATTCCTATTCTTACCCAAATATCTGACTGTGAGCTGCGTCTGTAATAACCACCATGTTGACGAGACGTTACTCCAATCTGCCTTTACCGTCCGCCATCGTAAGTTCACATTACCAGAAAAAAGGTTATTACGTTGATTTCGCTCTGATGACGACAGGTTGCAGCTTGCGGATAGTTGGCGTACTGGTGATGCAATCAACGTCATCAGCCAACTGACGGCGTAGTGGCACGACTGCCAGAGCGCCGTGTCTGTTTACGTTTTACTAAGGAGCATTAACAGCCGGGAAGGTGTCGGCACACGGAGTGTGTATCTGAACGAGTGTTGCCAATGTGGCGAATTTCTAATGTCACAAAGTGTGAACCGTGGCCAATGAGAAAGGCAGGCCACGGCGCGCACGCCGTGTAACGTATGCAAGGTAGTTCTGAGCCAGTGATCGCTAGCTGAGTGGCTGGCCGCTATGAGGCAATGGGCTGTACCCCAGCGGCCGGCCAATCAGCTAGCGATCACACCGGCTCAGGACTACCTTGCATACGTGACACGGCGTGCGCTCTGCGGCCAATCTTTCTCGTTGGCCTCAGGGCGAACCACACGTTGGCGAGGCTTTCCCAACGTGTCGGGCAGTATTAACCTCTTCAGTCCCAGTGCCAAGATTAATTTAAAATTTTGAAAATGTCAATATTTTTTTATCATTATGTTGCTTAGGCACCATTTTTCTCTCTTCTGCAATAGGGAAAATTTTCATTTTTTGAACGTGAATGGTACACAATTGTGTACCTTCGGTTTTAACCGTAAACATATTTTTTAAATTTTCTTAAGAGAACATACTGTATTTAAGGTTAAAATTAATTACAGTATGTTGTATTTGTACACTCTACATATTTTATTTACAATAAGAAATTTTACAACACATATTTACAAGTATTTGTTACTGCCAGATGGTTTTGTATGAGTCCCCATGACAACTTTATCCCCAACATGATGCAAAATTTATGATGCGGTTGGTTTGAAACTAAGTGAACTAGTGTGAACAGATTTGAGGTTTGTCTAATATGTCACAACCTCTCGGAATTCAACTGTCACACGTCTCAGAATTCAACTGAAAAGAATTCAGTGAAAGATTCGAAGCCTCGTTTGGGTCCACTGGAATCACTTTCCTCTCCAGAGATGCGCCAATGTCAGGCATGCAAAAAAGTAACGAACAAACCATGGATAGGCACCAAACCTACATTTTTCTTAAAATTTGATGTGAAAATTTACACATTTTCTTAGAAGTAAAAAAAGAAACAAAAATACATTTTTTCTAAGGATAGCAATACCAACCAAATAGCTCTTCACGTCAAACATCTTATGGATTTTTTAAATATCACCATTCATTAAATTTTCAATGTTTTGAGACTGAAATTCTTTAGGAGCATCACGTGGAGATTCAGAATTCGTACACTGTCGATTCATTACAGCAAATAAATCATCCTCAGATACAGAATTTGAATATTCTGCAACACTTCCCTTTAGTATGCGTGATATATCTTTATCACTTAGCACATGACCTGCCAAAATATGGTACGTTAAGAAGTACAGAGCTATTGTAAAAGTGCACATTAAGAACCAAGGTACACAAATGAGTACTATGAAAACATCGGCATTTATTCCCCAGAAAACTTGAAATAATTCACATTTGCTGTATTTCAAATGATTCTTCAAACTTCACTTATCACTCACTACAACAAAGATAAACACATAAAGCTTTATGAATTGTTTAGTTGTTACTTGCTTTCATAACGACACTGCCCGGCTGCCAGCTTCACTAACATGTAACTTTTGATTCGTGTAGCTCCAGAAGTACTGCTTGCAAGGGCTATGCAAGTGGCGTCATTTGAAAGCAAAGAGGTACACGATTGTGCACTCGCGGTCTGAGCACACAAAATACGACACAGACAGAGAAAACCGTTTACGAACCACGGTGCACATATGTGCACTTATAGACTGAAGAGGTTAAGCATGCCAGCGTCTGAACGCTCGCGAATAATGTGGGAGAACGCCACCGACGTTATAACACGTGGATATCCGGGGAGGGGGACAGCTCTTTTCGGTAGATCGACGTATTTAATGGGTTTCATGTATATGACTCAGGTCTTATGAACGAATTACATTTCAAAGCAAGTAAAAGTAACTGAGTAAATTGAGAATCTCTCGAAAATCGGTCGTTATGCGAACTATTTATTGGAATAAATGACTGCAAACGTATTATACAGGGTGAAGCTAAATTCGCGCACTCGGGCTTCGCAGCGTGATTCCTCACCTGCCAACAATAAAAAATGTCTCCCACCAAATTTCATCCAGCGCATATTTCCGCCAGTAAAAGGACGTCAAAGACAGAGATGGCTGTGTGTTCCATACGTTTCATAATTAAACCAATAAACTTTATGAGTTGTATTAGGGGTCTTGGGGAACAAAATGAGCATGGAAACCCATGCCCGGAAACGCCATTCAACGACGCTATGGAGAGTCCAAGTTACAGGCACCAGATCCTGCCGCTAGAAATCCCCTCCAGCAAATTAGACGCTCTGTATCGTCACTGGATGACGTTTTCAGGCACGGGTTTCTATGCTAACTTTGTTCCTCAAGACACCTGCTACATCCCCTAGAAGTTTGTTGGTGTAGTAGTGTAATTCTGAAACTCACTGACGTATGGGACACACACATCCATCTCATTCTTTGATGTCCTTTGATGCGAAAGACGAAATTTTATGACAGACCTTTTTTTTATTTTTAGCGTGTGAGGAATCGTGCTGCGAAGCCCAAGTGCACGAATTTAGATTCAACGTGTATAGGGTTAAAAAAATTCAATATAACTGCAATCTGAGTTTCAAGGCAAGGCGGACTATTCAAATGTTTGTATAGCTTATGGGACTTAACTACGGGGTCATCAGTCCCTAAACTTACAAACTACTGATGAACTAACTAATACTAAGGACGGCACAAATATCCATGCCCGAGGGGGGATTCGAACCCCCGACCGTAGTGGCCATGCAGACCGTGACTGGAGCGCCTCAGTCCCCTCGGCCACCGCGGCTGCAAGGCGGACTGTAGATCTATCAATGTGAATCATTTGTTGTAATTACATCTCAGCAGCCAACATATATACCAGTAGTGTATTCAACATGTCTAATACATTCGTTGATGATACTGCGATACGTTTGTGGTCGTTGCATAAGCAGGAAAGTTGTGTACTGTGAAACGGAAGCTGTATCATGGTTCTGGTTCAAGGCATCTCGGCAGCAAATATGTTTTTTTCTTTTATTCTGCTTTTCTGATACTCTCAAAGTCTTTCCTATAAATTGCATTGAAGTATACTGCATAATATTCGATGCTATCCATGTGCGCCTCCTCTAAGTAGTGAATTTGTTGGATTCGTATTATGAACAGGACTGTTTACACCAGTTAAATGCGCACTTTATTGTTTCACATATTGCATTTTACACGTTCTTAACATACGTCTGCCGCGGTGGAGTAGCCGAACGGTCTAAAGCGTCTCGCTGCGGAGCGCGCGGTTGCTCGCCGTGGATGTTCGAGTCCTCCCTGGGACATGGGTGTGTGTGTTTGTCCTTAGGTTAGTTTACCATAGTTTAAGTAGTTTGTATGCTACGGACTGATGACCATACAGTTTGGATCATGAGGCACACGTCTCGTATGTACAAGTCGCACCATCTCCGAGCGTACAGCAGCACGTTGGACTCGACACGTTGACCACACACGTTCAGACACACGCTCCGTGTGCCGACGGCATAAGGCTAGTCAGCGTGTGAAGCAAGTGGGCGCCACGCCTCGAAGACGCACTCGAGCACCCTACAGCCAACTGACCGAATCTGCAAGGGTCAAGTTGTGACCTCTCGATTCCCCCTCTCCCATTGCAGCTTCCGACCATCCTTCTCTGTCGATGAACAGCTCCTACTCCTTACCCACCTCCTCCCTGTTTAGCTAAATTCACGTCGCGCTGCTATCCTCGTTTCCCTCGACATCGATAAAGCCTACAATTGCGCAAGGTATTTCGGGCTCCTTTTCAAACTCTACGCCCTTCCTGTTTATTATGTCCGATTCATGGCATCCTCTCTCGCCCGCTGCCCATCCTATGTCACTGTCAATAATTCTGACTCCCGTTCGTTTTACCCCTCCGTCCTCTCCCCCCTCCTCTACCTCATATATTCGGCAGACATGCCGCAACCCCAGTCTCCTGTCCACCTCCTGCAATACGATGAAGACACCGCCTTCCTTACCCTTGCCCCTCCCCTCACCCGATCCCAACACTTGCTTCAATCTCATCTCTCCGAAATGTCCACCTGCTGTAACCAGTGGTTCCCCACCAAATCTCAATCAATCGTCATGGGTCGCACCGCCACTTCCTTCCGCCACCGCGACCTATACCTTACGCTCCATGATCACTCCATCCTGAAAAAACAAAACCATTAAATACCTAGGCCCTGTCCCGGAAACCTCACCATCAAACAGGCAGTGATAATATTCTTCTCGGTTTTCCTGCCGGATAAATCATCTTGACACAACATTTCGGTGGTCCACCTGTACGCCGTCCTCAGGTGACAGTACTGGTACACCGACTCGCTGAGACTGTCTCCTGAGGATGGCGTCCAGGTGGACCGCCGAAATATTGTGTCAAGATGACGTATTTATCCGGCAGAAAAACCTAGAAGAACATTATAAATCATTACGCCGGGAAAGCCTACATAGTCACAGTTAGTGATAAAGGCAAACAGTTCTCAACCTCATCAAAATCCTCTCTGACAGAACAAGGGGCCTCAACCCTTCCACCCTCCTCTACACACACTGTCCCATCATGTGTCCTATCCTCTGCTGCTTCCGCTTCTGTTTCCGCTCCCCATGCCCACTACCCATCCCTACCAACCTTTGAACACCATGCGCCCTCGCCTCGCTTACCGCATCCGCCTCCCTTCCCCCACATGGATCCTTTGCGAACTTATTCCTTTCCCACACCTGCTCAAGTTCCTCGAACACCTCAACAAATACACCCATGGCCAAGGGAGGACTCGAACCTCCGATGGTGAGCAGCGGCGTGCTCCGCTTGGAACGCTCAGTCATTTTGCTGTGGTTCAGCAGAATGAATTATGTTATCAGCACACTGTTGTGCCATGTTATTAAATAAATCTTTCAGCGATGATTTTGACTGTTGTTATAAAATATGATTAACATACTAGAATATTTCGTGACTCAGCACCATTGACTTATGAAGCCCTTCGGAATGTTTTAACATGACTTTATCGTAGACGCAACAAATAGAAATCATCATCAGCATGGAGACAGAGATGCTGAATTTTGCAACGTCATCGAAGCCGAGGGAACAAGTTTTATTTTAGACGTCCTCAGAAATTAGAGATATCTCAAGGAAAACGACTGCCTTGCAGTCAATTACTTCGTGTTACTCGCCTAATAGCACACAACAAGATGTCAGAGGCGATTGAGATACTAACGACTGTAGTTAGGAGAATTGCTCTTGTGGGTAGTCCAAAAAAAAGAAATGGTAGGAAACGTGTTTATACAAGAGAGTGTGTTTAGCTTTTTTTATTGAGATTATGAACCGTTTAGGAAAAGTACAAGTAGTCATTTCACGTGGATGTAAGGCATTAATATGCAAAGTGACATCGCAAAGTAGGAAGTGAAGAATCTTGCTAGTCACAGATTTACAAACAGCAGCACGTGTAGATGTTTTCAGAATCTCATTCATCTCGGTGCTTTACACCTATCATACGCGTCACGCTGGTCTAATAATCTGTTCTCCATTGCATTAGAAAAACACATAACTCGTTTTCTCTGTGTAAAATACAGCAGCATATATAACGATAAGTATTATTCTCACACGGGACTGACAGTCTTTACTTGCAAGAGTAAGTTATTTGCAGAAAGGATTTATATAAATTCAGCACGGGTAGGAAACCACGAAGGCGTGGCGATCTACTATTTCATACCATTGTATCAGTGTGATCTACTGCTTTTAAAAATACAGTAATTCCACATATTTTAATATTTAAGAACTGCAAAATAACTATATTCAATAATAAACTTTTACATCACTATTTGTTAAAAATATATTTAAAAAAATATTTCGTAATATTTTACAAAATTTATTTTACATTTTACCTGAAAAATGTTCAAATGTTTGTAAATCTATCGAACCAAACTGCGTGGTCATCAGTCCGTAGCTTACACAATACTTAAACTAAGGTAAACTAACCTAAGGGCAACAGACACATACCCATGCCCCAGGGAGGACACGAACCTCCGACGGCGAGCAACCGCGCGCTCCGCAGCGAGGCGCGTTAGACCGCACGGCTACTCCACAGCGGCCATTTACACTGAAACTTGAATAGATGTTCAGTTGTCAGTGCCCTTGGGGTGTATAACGTTTAACACTTACAAGGAGACCACATGGGTATCTGATTTTAGAATTTCTTTATATTTATCGCACGTGAAGTTCAGAACTTAAATAACGGTCAGCCAAAGTCATTCGACGTAACTCTAGAAAATTCTAGAGAAAATCTTCTTTGAAGTACACGTAAGTACCAATAATTAAAACAATTGCAGGGTATGTCGGGGTAGTTCCGCCGGGCGCCGTGGCCCAGCGCGCCCGGTCAGGGGCTGAACGCCCTCTGTAATAAAAAAAGCTGATCCAGCTATTAAATGAACAACCACGAACGACCGTGAACCATAAAAAATGCGGTAGCATTCTGGCCTCACAACCATAGAGTCGGTGGTTCGGATCCCGCTGTGACACGAATTTCTTACTTTTCAAATTCAGTTGTATAAAACAATTTGAGAACTCTATTCCTCGTTTTGTGTCAGTTTTATTTTCTTTGTATGTAGACGAACTCAACACCTTGTCGCCTAAAACGAAGGTTGAGTACGTTAGCTGCTTGGAAAACCACTAGTAGCTATGGAGATGACTTTCCAAACACAGCGTCGTAGTTGTTCACAAACTGAACAATCAAAGACTACCGTCCTCAACTAATACTTCAAAAAAATGTAACTTATGTTTACTCAATTGAAACCATCATTATTAAGGACCTCTTACAAAATACTAGCTGAAAACCCGGCGTTGCCCGGGTATTTATTTATTTATTCCTGCAATTTTTCAGGCGCATAAGGGCTGTATGTATGTAAAATATCTTGGGAATACAATTAGTAGTAAATAAGTAATAGATAAAAACTTGGTGCGTGGTGGAGCGGTTTTCCATGAACGTTACTGGTTATCTGCTCGTATCTCATGAACTACGTGTCGTACTGTGATACAATTTAGAAGGTACACTCAACTATATACGTGTATACTGTTTGTAAAATTTCCTGCGGCTACAATTTGTAGTGTAGAAATTATAAATTGTGACGTCATACCGAATGCCGTAGTCTTAGTCCATGAACAACGGAACGTTACTGTTTACGTACTCATATCTCATGAACTACGTGTCGGAATGTGATACAATTTAGAAACTACATTCAACTATATATGTGTATACTGTCTGTAAAATTTCCTGTCGCTATAATTTGTAGTGTTCAAATTATAAGTTGTAACGTCATACTGAGAGCCGTAGTTTTACTCCATAAACAGCGGAAAAGTAGTAAGCTAGAAGTATTATTTCCTTTCTTCATTATACTATGGTTGCCAGCGAGAAAAAGTTTAATAAAGGTTTGAAATTATGGTTAAAGTTTGTTGCAAGTCGCTAAGTACTGTCATACTCATACAGTGTATTTCGAAAGTCTCGCCGCATTATATGGCATTGTTTGCGATTTCTATTGGTTATGACGTAATATCTTATGAACCATGTGCCGTATGTGATTCTTAACCCTTCAGCAATTGTTGCCTCACGGTAAAGAATATGTATACCAAATTTCCTGTCGCTATAATTTGTAGTGTTCAAATTATAAGTTGTAACGTCATACTGAGAGCCGTAGTTTTACTCCATAAACAGCGGAAAAGTAGTAAGCGAGAAGTATTATTTCCTTTCATCATTATACTATGGTTGCCAGCGAGAAAAAGTTTAATAAAGGTTTGAAATTATGTTTAAAGTTTGTTGCAAGTCGCTAAGTACTGTAATTCTCATACAGTATATTTCGAAAGTCTCGCCGCATTATATGGCATTGTTTGCGATTTCTATTGGTTATGACGTAATATCTTATGAACTATGTATCGAACGTGATTCTTACACTTACGGCGACCGTCCTCATGAACTTACGCTTATGTGTAGAAAATTTGAAAAAGATTGGATCAAAACTGTAGATTTGTATGCAACACGTACATACATACGGACACTCTGCTTTATATATTAGATAGAAAATTACGAATAAACAAAATAACAGCATTTTTTGTAAAAATTACTATTAGCTATTAAAACTGTGTAAGTATTCGAAAACAACAACAAAAATTCCACTGTTTAGGGCAGGATTCGAACCATTGTCACTATGTTTGTGAGACCATAACGCTACCACCTGAGTTGCAGCGGAAGATGCTGCAACTGTTTTAATTATTGGTACATACGTGTACTTTGCAAAACTTCAAAGTCAATTTTCTCGAGAATTTTTTAGAGTTGCGTAGAATGGTTTTGGCTGATTGTTATTTAAGCTCTGACCTTCACGTACCATAAATATAAAGAAATTCTAAAATCCGATACCCATGTGGTCTCCCTGTTAGTGAAACACAAGAGTCAAGCTATTCGCCATTCAATCTTGACTGCGTTTGTTTAATAAAAGTCATATTTGAAAACACTAGCCGCACAGCAAGAACAAGGAAACAAGGCCTTTATTCTAAGTGCAACATTAACTAATACAGAGTATTTCTCCTGGTGGTTTAGAGCTCAAGAGCTTTTGGGTTCTGCAATACTTTTGAGATACAATTTTCGATGATGTTACTTATTTGTACAAGAAACCTTTTCAATATCTTAGTCACAAAATATCCCGTTCACACACTATAAAATGGAGAAGATCGTAGTTTACCGCACCAAAGGAGTCGATATTCTAATCTTCTTGAATTGCACGAGGTATGAACCAATACGACACATTGCATGAGATGATTCTAATACTGTAGCAACGAATGGCGCGCAGATAGTGGGTGATGTAACCAATGCGCGAAAACACTGTATTAAAGGTTCAAGGTAGATGTTGATAACAGTTGTTAATAAGTAAAATAAACTTGTATTGCGAAAAACCCCACATTTTGGATGCTCGAGATCGATGTGTTGCCGACTCCTGGTCCTGAGCATTCTGAAACATGGACCATTAATCTCTTCAAACATTATCTTATATTGCGGCTAGTCACTATATTCTTTTAATTATTTATTGCATGGATTATTTCCGGACATGTTTATCACTTTCGAGTGCATTGGTTACACACTTGGGGCTGGTTCTATCCACCATGGAAAGATACTCCAACATCCAAGATCGCTAAAAATTGTTTCACGATCACGGACACGCTGTTCTAATCTGATAAGATTAATAATTATTCCATAAAGCATGAATACCACATTACTAGGTACTCTTACGTGATACAAGACATTCATTTTCTTCTTATGTTTTAATTTTTTTGTAAAATTACTAATGTATATATAAAAAGTCATCTGAGTAGAAGCAGTAGTCTCTTCTTTATTTTTAATGGTAGTTAGCAACATTTCCAAATTTAGATTTTGAATACAATGTCGATTTAGACGTAGCTCAGTCTGTGGAAGTATTTGCCGGTATTTACCGTTGCCCAGGGAACGTCCGATTGTATATGAAAAATATTCTGGGAGACTCCTTCCTTGTCCCCCTCTTTTGCAATGAATACTCTTTTCTTCTTCTTGATGTTACTAAAGGGCCTACTTTGGACCACGCTTTTTGAACTTTTGGGCTTTGACCTTTGCCCAGTACTCTCACTTCCTCTGCCGGCGTAACTCCTTCCTTTCTTCTGTCCAGGGGGTGCCTTTCCTTCGGGACTTTTCCTGAAATCCCCGGATTTCCTCCAGAGCACAACTAACAGGTTGTCTGTTTTGGAGATGTGATTCCCAGTTCTTTAATATCCTCCTCGGTTTCCTTCAGCCAAGTGGTACGAACCTTCTTATTTTGCCAGAAGGTGAACAGACGGTTGGTCAATCTGTTTGGAGGCAATCTTGCATCATGGCTATAGAAAGCTATCCTTTTTTTTTTTTTTTTTTTTTTTTTTGTACAATCCGAGAGCTTCTCAAAAAGTTCATAGAGCTCCGAATTATGCCGCCTTCTGAATTCTCCATCTTTTTCTACTGGGCCTAGGATCTTCCTGAGGATTCTCCTCTCTCTGACCTCTAATTTCTCCACCATACGCCTCCGGTTCATGGACATGGTATACAGGGCTTCTGGTCATATTACTCATGTGTAGTGCTTAAGTTTCAGACTGCGCGACAGGCACTTTTTGTTGTAACTGTTCGTAGTCAGTCGATATGCGAGTTCCAACTTGTTGAGTGTCATGGACATTGATGCTTTTTCCGATGGGTTCAATCCATTCGCCAAGATACTAATTTTTCAGTCCTTTTGATGCGTCCCTGGTTTGGTAACATCTCTCTATTAGCTTCATTGATGTTAGTGAAGAATTCTGTTTTCTCCAGTCTCACTTGAAGAACCACTTTGGCAACCACAACAAATAACGCCTTTCTTTTAATGATTTCAATCCCAACTCATGAATCATTTCCGTGACACTCTCACTCCTCTATATCGGGATAATAGAAAACGAGCTGCCCTTCTCTAAATTTTCTCTAAATCGTCCCACATGGTGTGGATCCAACAATGCGCAGCAATACTCCAAGATAGGACGCACAACTGTAGTGTAGGCAGTTTCTTTAGTAGAACTGTTGCATCTTCCATATGTTCTGCAAATGAAACGCAGTCTTTGGCTCGCTTTATCTATAATATTTTATGGGTTCTTCCCAATTTACCGAGCGAGGTGGCGCAGTGGTAACACACTGGACACGTATTCGGAATGATGGAGGTTCAAAACCACCTCCGGCCATCCAGATTTAGGTTTTCCGTGATTTCCCTAAATCACTCCAGGCAGATGCCGGGATGGTTCCTTTCAAAGAACACGGCCGATTTCCTTCCCCATCCTTACCCAAACACTCCGAGCGTAAGCTCCGTCTCTAATGACCACGCTGTCGACGGGACGTTAAACTCCAAGCTTCCTTCCTTCCTTCTTTCCAATTTAAGTTGTTCGTAATTGTATCTCCTCTTATTTATTTGAATTTACGGTATCTAGGTTTGACTGATTTATCGTGTAACTGTAATTTAACGGGTTTCTTTTAGTGGTCATATGGATGACTTCACACTTCTCATTATTAAGAGTCAATTGCCAATTTTTACTCCAAACTGATATCTTATTTAGAACGTTCTGTAGTTGGGTTTGATCTTCAGATGATTCTATTAGACAGTAAATGACGGCGTCATCTGCAAATAACCTAAGGGAACTGCTTAGATTTTCTCCCAAATCGTTTATGTAAATAAGAAACAGCAGAGGACCAACAAGACTACCCTGTGGAACGCCTGATATCACCTCTCTTTAAGTCGATGC
This sequence comes from Locusta migratoria, assembly GCA_026315105.1. NCBI lineage: Eukaryota > Metazoa > Arthropoda > Insecta > Orthoptera > Acrididae > Locusta > Locusta migratoria. The sequence goes on from CM048751.1 coordinate 197,956,894, forward strand.
CTTACCATCGATTACTACAAAATGTGTCTCCTCTGACTGGAAATCTCCTATCCAGTCGCAAATTTTGGGCGATATATCATAACCACGTAATATGATTAAAAGCCATCTGTGAGGTACGGTGTTAAATGCCTCCTGGAAATCAAGAAATACGGAATCCATTTGAGATTCCTTGTTGTTGACCTTGGGTCAATAGATTATTCTGTTCGAGATAATTCATAATATTTGAATACAGGATATGTTCCAGAACCCTGCTGGAAATAGGGCTGTAGTTTAGTGGGTAACTCGTACTGCCTTTCTTGAGTGTTGGTGTGATCTGTGCTACTTTCCAGTCTTTTGGCACAGATGCATCTTTGAGCGAGCGGTTGTATATGGCTTTTAAATAAGGAGCTATCACTTCATCATAATCTAATAGAAATCTAGTGGGTATACAGTCCTGACCACAAGACTTGCTCTTGTTAACTGATTTAAGTTGCTTCACTACTCCGAGGGTATCTACTTCAACGTTACTCATTCTGGCCTCTGTTTATAATTCGAAATAACGAATATTGGTTTCGTCTTCTTTGGTGAATGAGTTTCTGAAAGCTGTGTTTAGTAACTCTGCTTTCGTATCTCTGCCATCGGCAGGATCGCCATTACTATGACGTAGTGAGGGAATTGTTTGTGTTTTGCCCCTAGTGCTTTATTGATTTAAAATGTGTGTGACATCGAAGAATTTTGTTTTTCGATATATTATCTACAAATATTCTTTTACTTTGTTATAATTAACAAATCACGTCGACAGTGTATTAATCAATAGTGTCTAATTACTATATATACGCAATTATTAATAAAGTATTATAGATTTTCATGGGTTACGTGGCTATATTAGCTCGCCATTTTGTTCAGACAACTTCTACCATCAAATTCGTAAGGAACGACCTCAAAAACCTCCGTGTGATGAGTTTTGTGTGTATTAAACGCCTTCTTGGGCTTGTGGTTTTGGGGATTCCGCCCCACTGTGCGTCGTCGGCGGCAGTGACCCTCAGGGGCCCACCAGGAAGCCTCCCTGCTGCTGTCTCCGTTACCAGTGCAGGCTTTCCCGTCTCACTAACAAGTGTCGGTGTCTACCGGCCGATCTCTTTCCGTCCTCCAGCGCTATGCCCCTGGGCAAGGCCGTGGATGGAGGTCAACAGGCAGACTCCATGTTGCTTGACATCCGAAAGGCGTTTCACACGGTGCCGCACTGCAGAACGCCAACGAAGGTATTAGCATATTGAATAGGTTCCCAGTAAGAGATTGGCTATAAGGCGTTTTACGTAACAAAACCCTGTCCTCGACGGCGAGTCTTCGTCAGAGACAAGGGTAGCGTTCGGTGTTCCCTACTGAATTCCCCAGTCAATAAATTTGCTTTTCGGGTGTATCTGCCTTGAGCAAACACAATTGTTTTTAGTTATTCGCAAACATGTTTCGTTGGCGTTGCAGCATCATCAGTGGGATATTTATTGTATAGTGTCTGTCAAATTAATAGTGAAATGATTATTACTTTTATGTACATTAAGTGTAACAAGTACAGATAATTGTGAAAGCAAAATAATCGCTTCTTATTTTTATAGGTACACTAGGCCTACCTTAATATCGCATGTCGTTGTATTTGTGGTTCTTTACCTCACAATACATTACACGTTTTGGTTTGCAAAAACAAATTGTCAAAAACATACAGAGATGTATTGTAAGATACTGAACCACAATTACAACGACATGTACGCCTAGTGTACCTATAAAAATAAGACGTGATTTATATTGTTTTACAATTAATGTACATAAAAATAATAATCATTTCACTGTTCATTTGACAGACACTATACAATAAATATCCCACTGATGATGCTGCAACGCCACCGAAACATGTTAAGAAAAAACTAAAAATAATTGTGTTTGCTCAAGGCAGATCATACCTAGGATAGAAGATGACTTACTGCAAGGCAAAATTTCTAGTTTCTATAGGCTACAATCTGACCTTTATCAAAGTCGGAAATGTGATGGTACGCATTTCTCCTCCTTAAACGAGGCATCACAACAACGTTTCACCAGGCATCGCCGGTCAACTGCTTTTTGTATATGAGTAATCGGTCGAATGGCAAAATGTCATTTTTTCGGATGGATCGATGTTCTGTTTACAGCATCATGATGGTCGCATCCGTGTTTGGCGACATCGCGGTGAACGCACAATGGATGCGTGTATTCGTCATCGCCGTACTGGCGTATCACCCGACGTGGTGCCGTTGATTGCACGTCTCGGTCACCTCTTGTTCGCATCGACGGCAGTTTGAACAGTGTCCGTTACATTTCAGATATGATACGACCCGTGGCTCTACCCTTCATTCGATCCTGCGAAACAACCCTGCATTTCAGCAGGATAATGCACGACTGCATGTTGCTGGTCCTGTATGGGCCTTTCTGGATACGGAAAATGTTCGACTGCTGCACTGGCCAGCACATTATCCAGATCTGTCAACAATTGGAAACGTCTGGTCAATGGTGGCCGAGCAACTGGCTCGTCACAATGCGCCAGTCACTACTCTTGATGAATTGTGGTATCGTGTTGAAGCTGCATGGGCATCAGTACCTGTACACGCCATCCAAGCTGTGTTTGAATCAATGCTCAGGCGTATCAAGGCCGTTATTACGGCCAGATGTGGTTGTTCTGAGTACTGATTTCTCAGGATCTATGCGCCCAAATTACGTGAAAATGTAATCACATGTCAGTTCTAGCATATTTGTCCAGTGAATACCCGTTTATCATTTGCATTTCTTCTTGGTTTAGCAGTTTTAATGGCCAGTAGTGTATTTATTTGTAGCTACGTATTGACTGTATGAAACTAGTAGGTAACCGTCAAAATATGTTAGTATACAGACTTTCAATTTTTTTAAACTGAGGTACGAAACTAAGCAGGCTCTACTGAAAACATGGTACTGGAAACATTCAGACATTACTTTTATTCAGTAGTAGTATTGTGATATAGTGGTGAAGTGTTTGCGATTCTGATTAAGAGCAGAAGTTTGGAATCTTCCTGGCAGATTAAAATTTTGTGCCAGAACCGGGATGCGAACCTGCGATCTTTGCCTTTCGCGGATAAGAGCTCTACGCCTAATCTATCATAACACGACTCATGGTTCGTCCTCATAACTTTACTTCTGCCAGTACCTCGGCTCCTACTTTCCAAATTTCATGTAAGTTCTCCTGCGAACCTTGCAAGACTAGCAGTCATGGAAGAAGGGGTATGGTGGAGACATGGCTTAGCCACAGCATAAGGAATATTTCCAGAATGAAGCATTCACTCTGCAGAAGAGTATGCGCTGAAATGAAACTACCAGGGACCTTTGCCTTTCGCGGGCAAGCTCTCTACCACTGAGCTATCCAGACACGACCCACCGTCCTTCCTCGCAACTGTACTTACCATATCAGCTTACACTCCGCTGCAGAGTGAATGTTTCATTGCCGCGGTTGCTCGCCGTCGAAGGTTCGATTCCTCCCTGGGACATGAGTGTGTGTGTGTGTTGTCCTTAAGTTAGTTTATCTTAGTTTAAGTAGTTTGTAAAATACGGACATATGACGACGCAGTTTGGTCCGATAGTTTTAGAAAAATTTGACATTTGAATGTTTTATTGTGGATTTACTTTTATACCTACAAGTATAACTAACCACAGTAATCGAACACTTGTTATTCGTAACAGTACTCTCTTATCACTGAGCATCCTTCACAAATGAGAGATTTCCGAATTTTATTTTTGATAATTGCTACATTTTATTACGCCACAAAAGCTGGTAATTACGAAGGTATTTTGAAGTGCTGTTTCACTCTAAATACACATTCTTTGCTCAAGTGTTTCGCGAAGTTGCAGAAATTCACTGGGAATTTCGTGACTTATGTTCGACTCCGATTTCAGCACAGTGAAATCGATAGGCGTGATTTTGGGGGAGGGGGGGGGGAGGCTTGTTGACATGTATCTCAATCTGTATGTGCGGGCACCTCATGGTCGCCAGTGCGATTAGTAAAACACGGGACCATGCACCGAACGTTTCAGCCGCACCATGTAATTTCTACAAATGCGGGTAGTCATTTACTGCCGGGGCGCAGGAGTGTGGGGGCGTCAGGTTGAGAGTGCGGACGCCATTAGTGTTGGCACCAAAGAGGCAGAACATACAGAGAGGGGCGTTGACACGATCTTTAGCGCTCCCAGCGATTCCACGCTGTACTACTAGTCGCCATATTATCGGAAGTCAGGCAGTGGCTTTCTGAAATCGATATAGTGCGTGTAAGGAGTAAGACAGTGTTGTAGCCTTTCCCCAATGTTGTTCAATCTGTGCATTGAACAGGCAGTGAAGGAATGTAAGGAGAAATTTGGAGAGAGCATTAAAGTGCAAGGAGAAGAAATAAAAACATTGTGGTTTGCCGATGACATAGTAATTCTGTCAGAGACCGCAAAAGATCTGGAAGAGCAATTGAATGGGATGGACAGTGTCTTGAAAGGAAGATATAAGATGAACATTAACAAGAGTAAAACGAAGGTAATGGAATGCAATGTCAGGAAATCAGGTGATGCTGCTTACAAACTACTTATGAACTACTTACGAACTAGGACGGCACTAGGGGGGATTCGAACCCCCGACCGTAGTGACCGTGCTGACCGTGACTGGAGCGCCTCAGTCACCTCGGCCACCGCGGCTGGCTGGCCCTCACATTTTGAATCAAATTTTATATATGAAGTGAAGGAAGTAAGGCTATATATATTTAACGCACTTTTCATAATATAAGCTGAAACGGCAAGGTAAATTCCGAATAAGGGCATTCACTAATAGCAGTTTCCTTGCATTTTGATTCAGAGTACCGTAATCTGATACATGACAAAGACAAACATAATATTGACTACTACTTCATTAAACATACGACAAACTACAAACCTCATTGATTGCATATTCTAGTGACTGGGTGGCTCCAGTGTGAGATTGTATTTCCTTGGCACATCCATCAGTTCCTTCTTCCAAAAAACATTAAATGAATTGAAATTAACGTAATCTTAATGTAAAAAGTTAGTCTCTGAAACGTCTACCTATCTTCGAAAATTTTCTGTTGGAATCGGTGTACAAAAATAAACGTAGATTGGTCTTAAACTCCCAGGCCATATCGTTTAGTTGCAAATGCTGCTGATCGTCGAGGGTATTTTACTTAAAATAAAGCTGCTGACACTTTCGAGAAACGATGTATGTAAAGCGTTTTACACTGTACACGGCGGTAAACTTGTTCTGGCTAAAGCTGAAAGGCTCTAACACTCATATTGCGATAATATCTAACCTATTGTCATGTAACACGCCCCTCTAGACTTCCCATAACATGTCGACCGATGGTTCAATTTTCTTCACTCTGGTCGCGTTGTTGCCTCTCTATGGTAGTCTATTTCTTTGCTGGTCACAGATTAGATTAGAATTGATTAATACTTGTTCCATATATCATGAATAGGACACTCCGTAATGATGTGGAACGTGTCAGGTAATATTGTTGTTGTTGTTGTTGTGGTCTTCAGTCCGGAGACTGGTTTGGTGCAGCTCTCCACAATACCCTATCCTGAGCAAGCCTCTTCATCTCCACATAAGAACGGCAACCTACATCTGTCTGAATCTGCTTACTGTATCAATCTCTTGGTCTTCCTCTGCGGTTTTTACCCTACACACTTCCCTCTAATGCTAAATTCACAATTCCTTGATGTCTAAGAATGTGTCCTACCAATCTATCCCTTCTTTTAGTCAAGGTATCCCAGAAATTTCTTTTCTCCCCGATTCTGTTCAGTACCACCTCATTAGTTACGCGATCCGCCCACCTAATCTTCAGCCTTCTTCTGTAGCACCATATTTCAAAAGCCTCAATCCTCTTCCTGTCCACACTGTTTATCGTCCATATCTCACTTCCATACAAGGCAACACTCCATACAAATGCCTTCAGAAAGGACTTCCTTAGGTTTAAATCAATATTCGATGTTAACAAATTTCTCTTTTTCAAGAACGCTTTTTTACCCATTGCCATTCTGCATTTTATATCCTCTGTACTGCGACCATCATTTGTTATTTTACTGCCCAAGTAACAAAACTCATCTACCTCCTTTATTGCTTGGTTACCAAATCTAATTCCTTCAGCATCAGCTGATTTTCTTACACTGGACTCCATTGCCCTGGTTTTGCTCTTGTTAATCTTCATCTTATATGCACCTTTCAGCACACTGTCCATTCCGTTTAACTGCTCTTCCAGGTCCTTTGCTGTCTCTGACAGAATTACTATGTCGTCGGCAAAACGCTAAGTTTTTAATTCTTCACCCTGAACTTTAATTCCTTCTCCAAATTTCTCCTTGCTTTCCTTTATAGCTTGCTCAATGTACAAATTGAATAACATTGGAGAAAGGCTACAACCCTGTCTTACTCCCTTCCCAACCACTGCATCCCTTTTATGCCCTTTAAGTTTGACAACCGCTGTCTGGTTTTTGTACAAGGTGTAAATAACCTTATGCTCCCTATCCTGCTTGCTTCAGAACTTGAAAAAGTTTATACCAATCAACATTGTCAAAAGCCTTCTCCAAATCTACAAAAGCTAGAAATGTAGGTTTGCCTTTTCTTAATCTATCTTCTAGGATAAGTGAGTATTGCCCCCCGCGTTCCTACATTTCTCCTGAACCCAAACTGATCTTCCCCGAGGTCGGCTTCTACCAGCTTTTCCATCCTTCTGTATATAATTCGTGTTAATATTTTGCAACCATGACTAATTAGACTGATGGTTCTGTAGTTTTCACACCAGACTGCACCAGACTGGAATGGGGATTGTAACATTTTTCTTAAAGTCTGGAGATACTTCACCTGTCTCATACATCTTACACACCAGGTGAAACAGGTTTGTCATGGCTGGTTCTCCCAGAGACTTCAGTAGCTCTGAAGGAATATCATCTACTACAGGGGCCTTGTTTCGACTTAGGTCTTTCAGGGCTCTGTCAAATTCTTCTCTCAGTACAGTATCTCCTATTTCATCTTCATCTACATCCTCTTCCCTTCCTACAATATTGTCCCGAAGTTCATTTCCTTTGTAGAGCCCCTCTATATACTCTTTCCACCTTTCACCTTTCCCTTCTTTGCTGAGAACTGGTTTTCCATCAGTGTCCTTGATATTCATAGCGCTGTTTTTCTTATCTCCAAATGTTTCTTTTATTTTCCTGTAGGTTGTATCTATTTTCCCCCTATTAATACATTCTTCTACATCCTTGCATTTGCCTTCTAGCCACTCCTTCTTAGCCATTTTGCACTTCCTGTCGATCTCATTTCTTAGTTGTCTGTACTCCTTTTTGCCTGTTTCATTTACTGCATTTTTATATTTTCTCTTTCATCGATTAAATTTGGTATCTCCTGTGATATCCAAGGATTTTTTGTAGGTCTTTCCTTCCTACCTATTTTGTCCTCTGCTACCTTCACTATTTCATCTCTCAATTTTACCCATTCCTCCTCTACTGTTTTATTTTCCCCTGTTTCTGTCAATTGTTGCCTAAAGCTCCCTCTGAAATTCTTAAGAACTTCAGGTTCCTTCAACTTATCCAGGTCCCACCTCCTAATTTTCCTACCTTTTTGTAGTTTCTTCAGTTTCAGCCTACAGTTCATAACCAACAAGTTATGGTCAAAGTCAATATCTGTCCCTGGGTATGTCTTACACTTTAAAACCTGGTTCCGAAATCTACGTCTTACCATTATAAAATCTATCTGGTATCTCCCGGTGTCTCCTGGTCTTTTCCACGTATACAACCTTCTTTTGTGATTCTTAAACCAGGTGTTTGTAATAACTAAATTATATTCTGTGCAAAATTCTACCAGGCGGCTTCCTCTTTCTTTCCTTTTGCCCAGACCATATTCACCTACTATATTCCCTTCCCTTCCTTGTCCTACTACCGAATTCCAGTCTCCCATAACAATTAAGTTTTTCTCTCCCTTAATTGTCTGAATAATGCCCTTTAGCTCCTCATATAATTCTTCAATTTCCTCATCATCAGCAGAGCTAGTTGGCATATAAACCTGTACTACTGTTGTCGGTGTTGGCTTGGTATCTATCTTGACAATGATAATGCGATCGCTGTACTGGTCATAGTAGTTTACCCGCATTCCTATTTTCTTATTCATTATCAATCCTACTCCTGTGATACCCCCAATTGATTTTGTATTTATAATCCTATACTCACCTGACCAGAAATCCTGTTCATCCTGCGACCGAACTTCACTAATCCCCACTATATTTAACTTCGACCTATCCATTTCCCTTTTTAAATTTTCTAATTTTCCTACTTGATTAAGGGATCTAACATTCCACGCTCCGACCCGTAGAATGCCCGTATTGTCTTTCCTGATGATCACATCCTCCTGAGTAGTCCCTGCCCGGAGATCCGAATGGGGGACTATTTTACCTCCGGAATATTTTACCCGAGAGGATGCCATCATCATATGTTCATACAGTAGAGCTGCATGTCCTCGGGAAAAATAACGGCTGTAGTTTCCTCTTGCTTTCAGCCGTTCGCAGTAACTGTGTGGCAAACCCACATTAGCTGATGTTACAAGGTCAGCTCAGTCAATCATCCAGACTGTTGCCCCTGTAACTACTGAAAAGGCTGCTGCCCCTCTTCAGGTACCACACGTTTGTCTGGCTTCTCCACAGATACCCCTCCGCTGTGGTTGCACCTACGGTACGGCTATCTGTATCGTTGAGGCACGCAAGCCACCCCTCCTCGCCAATGTCTATGGTTCATGGGAGTGGATAAGATATAACATTACATAAAATATTATATGACACTTGTTTTTAGATTTACTAATTTTTATATAAATATACATCCAGTGAGTTGAAAGACTTGTCATTCAGATATTGTATTAATTTATTTTTAAGTGCTAGTTGGCTATCTGTCGGGCTTTAGATTCTTTTTGGTAGGTGACCGAAGACTTTAGTGGCCGCATAATTGACCACTTTCTGTGCCATAGTGAGATTTAACCTGTATACTGAAGATCATCCTTTCTCCTGCTGTTAGGTTTATGCACACCGCTATTACTTTTGAACTGGGTTGGATTATTAACAACAAATTTGATAAGTGAATACATATGTACTGTGAAGTTACTGTGAGGATACCTAAATCTTTTAATAGATGTCTGCAGGACGATCTTAGTTAGCACTCAGAGGAGCGTGACGCAGATGGCCGTATTAACCCTGTGAGTACCAGTGGTTTCGGCTTAAAACGATCTCATCATTAATTATGTTCGGAAGGACCTGTGGCTTTCGCGAAAAACCACCGATGCTACAGCAAAGCAAAGACATCCAAAAACTACTGGTAAATGACCAGAAAAAACAATTCGGTCGAAGAGTAGTGGAGTAATGACTGAGAAACTGATCAACAATATCATAAGATTTACTTTCATTTTCATCTCTGTTAGCCTCTTAAAAAGTCTTCATGTTTATGGAATATATGCCTGTGAGACAGTAAAACAAGGTCACAAGGAGTTGCCCAAAGATTAGAAGACTGAAAAACATCTTCAGCGTAGGGAATGTGCCTACAGATGCACAGAAGAAGACATGTCTGATTGTTTTTGTTCTTGTTGTTTTAAGGAGACTAAACATGACATATCTGAATTGATATGGAAAGACATGAAGATAATTATATTTCTGTCCCATTTTCATGATTTACGGCATACAACAACAAGTCTCGAAAACAAAACGATGGGTCAGAAATTGATACCTCATATCCCATGCTTGTGAAACAGTAAAGAAAGCATTTGGAGTATGTCGATAAATCCGATATGGTGAATTTCTATATTAAATTGATAGGAGAAGCAGAGGATGGTGGTTTAGTATTTTTGGCATAAGCAAGATGTCTCCAAGCCGCGGCGGAGTGGCCAAGAGCATTGAGACACTATCTTCCGATGCGCGAGTGCGTTCAGGGGTTCGAATCCCCCCTCGGGTTGTCTTTAGCATGAGTTAGTTTATAAGTAGTTTGTAAGTTTAGGGATTTATGAACCCCGCAGTTAAGCCCCATAAGCTGAGGAAGTTCCAGATTGCGGTGGTTCACGGACTCATTCGCACAAGAATTGTTACATGATCAAAAAGGTGTAAGAATCGAAATACAAACAAGATGGTGCCTCATAAACTGAGAGAAGTCTGAATACATGCTAATACAAGGACAATCCTTTCGTTGTGCTCACTGCTGTATAAAAGGCGAACGTCATAGAACAAAATGACATTAAAAAGTGTGGAAAAGTGGGAAAAGTACGAAATTGCTTTTAAAATACCTTTCGAAAGCATGGAAGGTTCAAGACAATGTGTCCTAGTAGTTTCGCAGTGAAACCTCCTTCGTTAAATAACCATTTTTAATTTAAAATTCTTGTTGTTGTATTTATTACAGCAGAACCCCTCTAACCCAACCTCGGATGGTCCGTCACTCCGGTTAGTCCGACCATGCTCAGTTCGCGAGACTGTGCCGACTAGTTACTGACTGGACGCCTGTTGGACCATTGTTCTGCATATTGTTATACTGTACGTTATTGTGCAGTTTTATCCTTTGTTGGGATTAAAAAACGTCATTGTTTGCTTTATTCCGTGTTCTCTACAGTACTTACTACATTCATTGTGTGTACATTGGCAGTTTTTCAGTCTCGGTTCAAACGCAAAAACCCGTAAATATTTCACTAAATGAAAAATTAGCAGTGCTACAAAGACTTGACGAAGGAATATCGCTCAGAAAAAATTGCAAAGAAACTGAATGAATTAAGGATTGGAGGAAGAATCGGAAAGACATTGAATCATATACAGTTACGATTGATGGTGAAAACACTCTAAGAATCGCAAAACATTAAAAAGCCTAAACTTGAACTGCTTGATAATGCATTATGGATGTGGTTTTCCCATGAAACAAGGAAAGTAACTCCAATATCTGGGACAATTCTCAAAGAAATAGCGATAGTTTTGCACCAAAAAACTGGAAGCCGAAAGTAAATTACCTGCCAGTGAAGGCTGGATTGATCGTTGGAAAACTCTTCATGATGTCCGATTTGTTTCTATGTAAAAGATGTCCTGTTGGAGGTCGTCAAAAAAATGTCAAAAATCATAATGTGTAATGATATGCTGTAGTAATAATAATTTCCTTATTGAATGTTGCAGCAAATCACAACTGATGGGTCGCAACAACACTTTCGCAGTGAAAGTTAAAATTTTGAATAAATAAAAAAATGATGTTAATTAACTTGAAACGGACACTGTGGTAATTAATTAAGCTTGGTCCTATCTGACTTAGCATTGACTACAGCCTCCAACTAGCACCTCTTACGATTCACGAACAGCACAACTTCACTTATAAATGTGACAGAATTCATGTAGTGGTGATGGCGTGTTCGTGTTATAATCAAAATCGTCATATCTGATAGACTCTGATTGCAATGATAATAGCTCAGTACTGTGAAACTCCGTAGTTCAATGAGCTTCACAAATACTACAGTCAAAGTTCCCAATAATTTTGATAATATTGTTTAAAGCTTTCAAGTTCCTTATAAAACTTTACGTGAACAATTTTTTTTTTTTTTTTTTTTTTTTTTAATTGGATCCAGGGCCTGGGGAGCGTACGCGTGTATCTGGATGAGCAGAGTCTCGCATTTAACGTATTTCATAAAAATTACTTTCGTTAAGTCTGGTTAATCAACTATGATACTTTGACTACTGTTAGCCTGGTTACTTTCTATATAAATGAAACCAACTTTACTTTACGTGCAAATTCTCTGGCAAGTTAAAAACTTTGGCATAATAATTGATTGCAAAACTTAGAACAGCACTGCACATTAATTACTAATTAATTACTAGTCTCTGTAGATGTAACACGTTTAGCATATCCAGTTGAGGTGTGTACAAGGTTGTTGGTAACATCTTCAAATTCGTTCAGGTATAAGTCCCAGGATTTTTGATTCTTGTAGGCATACGTGCGTAAAAATCGGCCCAATTCTCGCATCACCCTCTCGCAAATGTTACTCTGAGGTCTGTACCGAGAGATGTAAATCGGCTTGATTTTATTTCTTCTCAGCATCTGCTTCCAAGTCTCGGAGACATACTGCGGTCCATTATCGCTTAACACTCTGTTAACATTATGGTACTTTGGCAATATATATTTCTCAAATTCTTTGCTGACGGTCTTCGCTGTTGCTCTCTTTAACGGTCGATGATCACGTATTTCGATAGTAGATCTATCGTCACTAGGACATATCTATATCCACCTCTAGATTAGATGACTGGTCCGTACAAATCGGTCGCTATAATTTCATTCACCTGTGCAGGCAAATTGGCATTCCACTTGGTTTGCATTGTGGTTGTACTGGGCTTCATGGTTTGGCAAATCTTACAAATTTTTAGAAATTTTCTGACCCTTCGCAACATATCTGGAAAATAAGTAACTTCCTCCAATTTTGCTTTGCATCTAACAGGTCCGCAGTGTCCGAATTTCAGATGTATGAACCAAATAAGCTTGTTTATAATTTCTTCTGGTACGTATATCTTCCAGCCTTGATCATCGTTGCCTTTCCTGAAGTATAATGCTCCTCTAAAAATTTTAAGGTACTGGCGTAAATGCACATTCTCTGGATTGGAGATCTTTTGCACTATTGTTCTGATTCGCTCGTCTTTCTTCTGCAAATCCACTATTGACCTAAAGTTTTCTGTAAGATAATTTTCAAACGGCATATTTTTGTATAAGCAGCACTGTTACGTCATCTGGTATTCTAACCGATTTGTCCTTATTACTTTCTTGTATCGGCAATCTTGACAGACAGTCAGCTATGACATTTTATTTTCCGGCTATGTGCTTTATATCGAAATCATATTGTTGCAAAAATAACGTCCAGCGTGCTAATCTTCCTGGCATTAGCTTGCTTTGTTTCATAAATTGCAGAGCTCGATGATGAGTGTACACTATGGTCTTTCTTCCTGCCAGAAAGAGATGAAATTTCTTAAAAGCCCACACTGCCGCCTAGCACTCTTGTTCTGTGACTGTATCTCTTTTCTGTTGGGCTAAGTACCCTGCTGGCGAAAGCTATTGTACAACGTTTTCCCTGTTCATTAATTTGTTAGAGTTCTGCTCCTATTCCAACGCCACTAGAGTCAATTGCTAAACAAAAATCTAATGACATATCAGGATGACATAGTATTGGTGCCTTAACGAGACTTTCTTTAATTTTGATGAATTCTTGTTAGCATTCAGGGGACCACTTCCAGGGTTTATATTTTTTGAGTAGCTCATGCATATTCGGCGCTGCAAGTGCCTCAGTTGTTGCGAATCGACGATAATAGCCCACGGCTCCCATAAATGATTTTAATTGCTTCCTCGTTACTGGCGCTGGACAGTCCCTGATAGCCGCGATCTTTTCCAAGTCTGGCTTTATTCCTTCCTGCGTAATTATGTGGCCCAAGAATTTTAACTCGAACTTGCAAAACTGTGATTTCTCCACGTTTATAGTCATTCCGAACTCTCTAAATTTGCTCAGTACTTCACCCAACAATCGAAAGTAATTATCCCAATTTTGCGCTCCAATAACCACATCATCCACGTAGACAATTATTTTGTTCAGCAGCTCCTCTCCCAAAACGTGGTCCATTGCTCGAATAAATGCGGCCTTACTAATTTTTAGTCCTAAAGGTAAGCGACAAAATTGGTACGATTTGCCATTTACCAGAAAGGCTGTATATTGCCGACATTCTCTACTCAATTCTATTTGCCAAAAGGCACTGATCAGATCTAATCCTGCTAAAATTTTCTTATCATGAAATCTTGATAATAATTCATCTATGCTCAGGGGTCAGTCGTTTAATTTCCTGGCGTCCAGTACTAGACGTATCTCGCCGTTCCTCTATCACCCTGGTATGATAGGATTGTTAAAGTTAGAGGTACTCCATTCAATAATGTTATTCTTAAGCATTCTTTGGATTTCCTTGTCTACTTTCTCTTTCATCGCGAAGGGAACAATATATGGTTTTTTGTAGAACTTCTGTTTACTGTTCACCTTGAAACTGTACTTGTAATCTTTAATACACCCCACCTTTTTCTTTAAAGACTACGTGATATTGATACAGAAGCTTCTCTAGCTCGACTAGTCTCTCCTCAGGAATGTTTTCAATATTAACCACTTTCTGACGAATCCTTTGTTTTACCACTTCATCTTCATCAATAGAATGACTTACGTCATAATAATTAGTCTCCTCTTCTTCGTTAAGGTACACAGAGTCAACGTAATGTTGGATCTCTGCGTGTATTTTCTCTTTCTTTTCAAATAAGTTCCATTTAGTCTTGATTCCACCCACATTCCATTCTATATATTTTTCATAATAATTAATCTTCATTTCTAACTTCCGCATCATGGCCGCACCAATCACGACGTCAGTCTTTAATCCTCTGACAACAAAATATTCTGCCACTATGGCCTGTTCACATACAATAATCTCTAGCATTACTCGTTTCCGTACTTGAACGCTTTGCTTTGGTATGATAAATGATGTGTTTATATTACAAGAGTCTTCTTTGATAATTAGCTTCTGCTTGCGGCTAAGTAAGTACAAATCCTCTTCGATTGCATTGTCACAGTAACAATCCGTTCTCCTACAAATCCGGTAACCATCAAGTTCGTTTCGGTGTCCTCTTGGGTGTCGTCTTATTCAAGTAAAGAATGTGTCCTTTCTTTGTGTGTCAATCCAAGTAAGGTTTCATTTTGCTGTACAACACTTCTTCGTCCGCTGCAATGCCCTTGATTCACATAATTGCAGTCAGACGGTTCATTTGCAGTTGAGTGTCTCATTTTCACGCGTCGTCTTCTCCAGTACTCAGTGCCGGCTCGCGGCGCGTCACGCCTCATTGTTGTCGGCACGTTGCTTATACCGTTAAGATCTTCAAATTGTTCGTCCTTCTCTTTTAACCTTTCTCTTTGTTTGTCATGTCCTGTTTTTACATCTTTCTGGCTGCATCTGATATTAAAAGTCTTTACTGGATGTTCCACTTGCTGTAATAATTCGGTGGTGTACTGGTTTCCTTCGTCTTCAACAGTCAAAATATTTATTTTCAGATCCACGACCGCTCTAACTTTCTGTAGCCAGTTAGCTCCAATTATCAACGGAATATTTATTTCTTCCACTACTACAAACTCATGGTAAAATAGTTGGTTAAGCTGATTGACCACTCCCATGAACCACAGACATTGCCGAGGTGGGGTGGCTTGCGTGCCTCAACGATACAGATAGCCGTACCGTAGGTGCAACCACAGCGGAGGGGTATCTGTGGAGAGGCCAGACAAACGTGTGGTTCCTGAAGAGGGGCAGCAGCCTTTTCAGTAGTTACAGGGGCAACAGTCTGGATGATTGACTGAGCTGGCCTTGTAACATCAGCTAATGTGGCTTTGCCACACAGCTACTGCGAACGGCTGAAAGCAAGGGGAAACTACAGTCGTTATTTTCCCGAGGACATGCAGCTCTACTGTATGAACATATGATGATGGCATCCTCTCGGGTAAAATATTCCGGAGGTAAAATAGTCCCCCATTCGGATCTCCGGGCAGGGACTACTCAGGAGGATGTGATCATCAGGAAAGACAATACGGGCATTCTACGGGTCGGAGCGTGGAATGTTAGATCCCTTAATCAAGTAGGAAAATTAGAAAATTTAAAAGGGGAAATGGATAGGTTGAAGTTAGACATAGTGGGGATTAGTGAAGTTCGGTGGCAGGATGAACAGGATTTCTGGTCAGGTGAGTACAGGATTATAAATACAAAATCAATTGGGGGTATCACAGGAGTAGGATTGATAATGAATAAGAAAATAGGAATGCGGGTAAACTACTATGACCAGCACAGTGATCGCATTATCATTGTCAAGATAGATACGAAGCCAACACCGACAACAGTAGTACAGGTTTATATGCCAACTAGCTCTGCCGATGATGAGGAGATCGAAGAAATATATGAGGAGCTAAAGGAAATTATTCAGGCAATTAAGGGAGAAGAAAACTTAATTGTTATGGGAGACTGGAATTCGGTAGTAGGACAAGGAAGGGAAGGGGAGATAGTAGGTGAATATGGTCTGGGCAAAAGGAATGAAAGAGGAAGCCGCCTGGTAGAATTTTGCACAGAACATAATTTAGTTATAACAAACACCTGGTTCAAGAATCACAAAAGAAGGTTGTATACGTGGAAGAGACCAGGAGACACTGGGAGGTACCAGATAGATTTTATAACAGTAAGACATAGATTTCGGAACCAGGTTTTACAGTGTAAGACATACCCAGGGGCAGATATAGACTCTCACCATAACTTGTTGGTTATGAACTGTAGGCTGAAACTGAAGAAACTACAAAAAGGTAGGAAACTAAGGAGATGGGATCTGGATAAATTGAAGGAACCTGAGTTTCTTAAGATTTTCAGAGGGAGCTTTAGGCAACAATTGACAGAAACAGGGGAAAATAAAACAGTAGAGGAGGAATGGGTAAAATTGAGAGATGAAATAGTGAAGGTAGCAGAGGACAAAATAGGTAGGAAGGCAAGACATACAAAAAATCCTTGGATATCACAGGAGATACTAAATTTAATCGATGAAAGGAGAAATTTAAAAATGCAGTAAATGAAACAGGCAAAATGGAGTACAGATGACTAAGAAATGAGATTGACAGGAAGTGCAAAATGGCTAAGCAGGAGTGGCTAAAAGGCAAATGCAAGGATGTAGAAGAATGTATAAATGGGGGTAAAATAGATACAGCCTACAGGAAAATAAAAGAAACATTTGGAGATAAGAAAAACAGCTCTATAATATCAAGGACACTGATGGGAAACCAGTTCTCAGCAAGTAAGGGAAAGCTGAAAGGTGGAAACAGTATTTAGCGGGGCTCTACAAAGGAAATGAACTTCGAGACAATATTGTAGGAAGAAAAGAGGAAGTAGATGAAGATGAAATAGGAGATACTGTACTGAGAGAAGAATTTGACAGAGCCCTGAAAGACCTAAGTCGAAACAAGGCCCCTGGAGCAGATGATATTCCCTCAGAGCTACTGAAGTCTTTGGGAGAACCAGCCATGACAAACCTGTTTCACCTGGTGTGTAAGATGTATGTGACAGGCGAAGTACCCTCAGTCTTTATGAAAAATGTTATAATCCCCATTCCAAAGAAAGCAGGTGCAGACAGGTGTGAAAACTACAGAACCATCAGTTTAATAAGTCATGGTTGCAAAATACTAACACGAATTATATACAGAAGGATGGAAAAGCTGGTAGAAGCCGACCTCGGGGAAGATCAGTTTGGGTTCAGGAGAAATGTAGGAACACGGGAGGCAATACTCACTTTACGGCTTATCCTAGAAGATAGATTAAGAAAAGGCAAACCTACATTTCTAGCTTTTGTAGATTTGGAGAAGGCTTTTGACAATGTTGACTGTAATAAACTCTTTCAAGTTCTGAAGCAAACAGGAGTAAAATATAGGGAGCGTAAGGTTATTTACAACTTGTACAAAAACCAGACAGTGGTTGTCAGAGTGAAGGGCATGAAAGGGATGCAGTGGTTGGAAAGGGAGTAAGACAGGGTTGTGGTCTTTCTCCATTGTTATTCAATTTGTACATTGAGCAAGCTATAAAGGAAAGCAAGGGGAAATTTGGTGAAGGAATTAAAGTTCAGGGTGAAGAATTAAAAACATTGCGTTTTGCCGACGACATAGTAATTTTGTCAGATACAGCAAAGGACCTGGAAGAGCAATTGAACGCAATGGACAGTGTGCTGAAAGATGCATATAAGATGAACATTAACAAGAGCAAAACGAGGGTAATGGACTGCAGTGTAAGAAAATCAGGTGATGTTGAAGGCATTAGATTGGGAAACGAAGCAATAAAGGCGGTAGATGAGTTTTGTTACTTGGGCAGTAAAATAACAAATGATGGTCGCAGTACAGAGGATATAAAATGCAGAATGGCAATCGGCAGAAAAGCGTTCTTGAAAAAGAGAAATTTGTTAACATCGAATATTGATTTAAGGCTAAGGAAGTCCTTTCTGAAGGCATTTGTATGGAGTGTTGCCTTGTATGGGAGTGAGACATGGACGATAAACAGTGCGGACAGGAAAAGGATTGAGGGTTTTGAAATAGACCAAGAGAGGAAGACCAAGAGATGGATACAGTATGCAGATTCAGACAGATGTAGGTTGCCGTTCTTATGTGGAGATGAAGAGGCTTGCTCAGGATAGGGTATTGTGGAGAGCTGCATCAAGCCAGTCTCCGGACTGAAGACCACAACAACAACAACAAGCTGATTGATTTTAAACGGCAAGAAAATCTTCTTCTTTAATTCCACAAATTTATAATTGAAAGCTCCATATATTTTTAATCTAGTTGCTGGAAGTTCTATTTTTTGCAAGCTTTTCTTGACATCCTCATAAATCGATCGTGTCAAAATTGAAATCATCGACTCAGTATCAATTAATGCTTCATAATCCTTGCTTCCGATTACCAGTTTTAGTTTAGGACATGTATTGCTTTCGCTCTGTTTGGTATCTCTCAATACTCGTGTTTCAGTTCTAAGCACATCTTCTTCTTTCGTTGATAAACTTGCTTGTCCATCTGACGTTTGGATGGCATTGCATTGTCTCATCTGCGGTTCTGTTGTTGCTACGTGGTGGTGGCTCCAAATTTCGATATGTTCGATGATAACAGGAAACTCATTCTGCAATGAATCGTAACTTTCTGCTACTTCTTCCGTACAGGTGGTTACGGTATCTCCCGCTTTGTTGTCTGGTTCTCCCTGCTCATCTTCTGTCGTATCCGATTCGTCACTGTCTTCCGTCTCTCCCACGTCAGTATCTTCTGCCAGTTGAACACAACAAGTTTTCTTATCTTGATCATTGTTGTCCAATAGCGCATCTATTGCTTCAACGAACATTATTTCATGGTATTCTTGTTCCGTTTCTGGCCCAACTGTTGCTTTATTTATTTGCGCTGATGCGTCAATAACTGTTTATTTGCGCGCCCTCAAGCTTCTTTACTTCTTCAGTTGTTGTTCGTTCATTCTTGCCATGTTCAATTACATTCGT
Organism: Locusta migratoria; assembly: GCA_026315105.1. NCBI lineage: Eukaryota > Metazoa > Arthropoda > Insecta > Orthoptera > Acrididae > Locusta > Locusta migratoria. Next base: position 197,976,016 of record CM048751.1, read on the forward strand.
AGTCTTGTATATAACGTCAGATTCGTCTTCATCATCTGTCGTTATCCATTCATTATCGGAGTCTTCTTTCTTTGCATTTTCGTCTGAGCTCGTCGGTCCTTCAGTCCTCTTTAAATGCTTTGTGGCCTCGCCGCGGGGCAAAGCAGGCCACTCAATTAGTTTAAACAACGTGTGTTTTCTTCATGATTGTTCGTACTTTGCTTACGTATTTCATGGTTGGTGTCTCCATTATCTACTGTGCGTGCTTCTAACGCATATACCTGTTTGTCGCGAGGTCCCGGTTTCTCGTAGACTGTTCTTCCGTGTCCTCTACTTCTGTCTACATTACGTGACTGATTGTATTCTTTGGGCCTAGCTCCGGTGTTTTGCCAATCATTTCGGTTATTACTCTCTCTACTACGATTTTACTGTCGGTCTTGTCTCGGTTCTTCTTCTCTCTGGTGACGTTGCCATCGATCATTATTGGTATCACCTCCTCGTGACCTATCTTCCCGTGTATCCGCTTGTCGGTGCCCGTATCCGTTATCTTCACGGTGAGTACCTTCGTCCCTCCGATAATGTCGATCATCTGTTCCAATCCTATTCCCTCTGTCCTGTCGGTTGGGACGGTCTCCATTTTCCCAGCTTCGATCACATCTTTCCAAGACTTCCATAATTTTTTTATAGGTAAAACTGGTTGTACAATGAAAAGATCTCGCACACGTCTAGGCAATTTTGCCAACATTTCTGAAATGAAAGCTCGCTCCGGTATTGGATAGCTAAGATACCTATTCTTATTCCAGTAATGTTTTACATATTTCTCCATCGTACTGAATTTATTTGCGTTAAAGATCGGTGGTGTGTAAATATCTTCATAAACTTCATCCTCCTTTGGTGATGACCAATATTTGCATATTAGTTGATCCTTAAATTCGCCGTGATCCGGCCAATCCCGCGGTAAAGTTTGTTCGATGTGATTCAAAAATTTCGTTATATGGATGTCGCCATCTGGTTTGAATAGTGGCGGTTTGATACTGCGAAAATACTTTTCCATTCGTCTATCATTTTCGGTGCGCCTTGCCTCCTCATTGTTAACACAAGGCAACGGCGCAACATTTCTTTGCTCCGGTAGAGTTCTGTTCAAATTTATTTCGTAATGCGAATTCCCGTTACTGGTTTCGGTGACAGATTTTGTCGTTTCAAAGCTGACGTTTCCTGCAGCAGGCTGCCTCACGAGACGATAACAATTATCTGTTGCGGCATCATTGTGACTGCCAACTTGCGCTTCTGTACTAAGCGGGGTCCACGTATTGCTTTCATGTTCCACAACACGCTGCATTTCTCTTTGTATCTCAACAATTCTTTCCTCATTGTGTTTTAATCCCTGTTCGAGTCCCGCGGCTTTGTCTTTGGTTCTGTTTAATGATTTTTTTAACCAAAGTGACTTTGTTACTGCACTCGGTGTGACGCTCCTCACAATTTTTTTGCGCCTGCGTAATCTGTTGTTCCGTTTGCGTGGCTAAATCATCTATCCTTTTGTCCTGTTTACTTATCTGCTTCTTGACGTGTTCATTTTCGTTTTTTATTTCTTCCATTTTTTTATCTATTTTCTTTATGTCCTGTCCAAGTTCCCGTCTTAGTTCTGTGATTTTTCGATTTTTTGACCAAGATTCCGGCTCATATTTTGCATGAATTGCATTAACGCACTTATGTCTGCATTTCCTTGAGGCACAGCATCCCTCATTTTTGTCCTTCGCCTATCCTTTTTATTTCTGTCGATTTTCCGTTCCTCCTCACCACTTTGTGACAGATCATCTGATGAACATTTAGCCTCCGATTCGTTCTGATGTTCGTCAATTACCTTTTGCTGATCACTAACATTATCCGCTACCTCATCCACGTTATTTTTCTCTTCATTAATTACGTGACGAACGTTTATCGCTAACCTGCGATCGTTTGAGTGTCTCAAATCTGTTCTACTCCTTCGAACCTTATTTTGATCACGCGTAATTTCTTGTCGATCTACGTTCAATTTTGCATTTTCCATTTCCGGTACGTTTTCCATTTCGATTACTTTTTCTATTCTTGAATCCATTGTTGATGCCTGGCTTCCTAGTAGGGACCCTACTAATCTCTATTGTTGCGTCACGTTGACGCTGCACTACTGGTGCCATGTCTAAAGTTTTCAACAATATTTCAAAATCAACAAACGATATACAAATTTCAAATCCATTAATCAGTCAATCAATATACAGAACAAAATAATAAATCAAAATTTGGTTATAACTTAATTACTATTACTTAATTAACAAATTTCTTCCCAAACCAGTTACAAACATAAACTATCCTGACAATGGTATCGCCAAATTGTAAAAGTTGTCTTGTTGGAGGTCGTCAAAAAAATGTCATAAATCATAATGCGTAATGATATGCTGTAGTAATAATGATTTCCTTATTGAATGTTGCAGCAAATCAAAGTGATGGATCGCAACAACACTTTCGCAGTGAAAGTTAAAATTTTTAACAAATAAAAAAATGATATTAATTAACTTGCAAAGGTCACTGTGGTAATTAATTATGCTTAGCCGTATCTGACTTAGCATTGACTACAGCCTCCAAATAGCACCTCTTACGATTCACGAACAGCACAAGCAAATGTGACAGAATTCATGTAGTGGTGATGGCGTGTTCGTGTTATAATCAAAATCGTCATATCTGATAGACTCTGATTGCAATGATAATAGCTCAGTACTGTGAAACTCCGTGGTTCAATGAGCTTCACAAATACTACAGACAAAGTTCCCAATAATTTTGATAATATTGTTTAAAGCTTTCAAGTTCCTTATAAAACTGTAAGTGAATTTTTTTATTATTATTAATTGGTTCCATGGTCTGGGGAGCGTACGCGTGTAACTGGCTGAGCAGAGTCTGGCATTTAACGTATTTCATAAAAATTAATTTCGTCAAGTCTGGTTAATCAACTATAATACTTTGACTACTGTTAGCCTGGTTACTTTCTATATAAATGAAACCAACTTTACTTTACGTGCAAATTCTATTGCAAGTTAAAAGCTTTGGCATACTAATTGATTGCAGAACTTAGAACAGCACTGCACATTAATTACTAGTCTCTGTGGATGTAACACTTTTAGCATTTGTTTAACTCGTCTAGCAATTTCTTTGAAACTGATCGTAATTACTTTGAAAAATGATTGAACTTGTTAGTCAATGTACAGGCTTGCATAATCAACATAATCTAATAATGGTGATAATGGGGTGACTACAACTACTTACAAAATTAAGACTGGTTTCAAAATAAGTCATATATAATTGAACCAAAATTCTCATTGGGTTGACACTACATTTACATGCATACAAAATAAAATGTTACAAAAGTACTCATCTGTTTTCTTAGTCTTCGTCGTGAAGTCCATACAAGACAGATATGATTACAACACGTACTCTTACTGCTGGTTCAAAAATATTTTTATCGACAACTCATTGTTCAGCTCGTATGGCTGAAATATCCATGCACTGATATCACCTCGATAGAACTTCTAATCTCCGTAATTACAGCAACGATCACTCTCGGTGACAATAGACTTGATAACCAAACAATTACTTTTCTTGCACACATGAAAAAACATTACACTGATCACTTTCGAGTATAAATAAACTTGTTTCGCACTTCCTTCAATACATTAAACAGTACGCCTCTCAGGCTAATTGCAATTGCATTAAACTGGCGCCTCACTACGCCTACCGTGCCTCTGCACCATCAACAAAACATTTATGTGTTTACTTTGGCGAGTCCGCTCCGCTACTGCTTCAGCAGCGCGACACTCACAGCTACGCTACTTCTGTACCAAAGACAGTCTTTACAACAGGTTCAACATTTTCTCTGACGCATTGCCAACTTGCAGTACAAGAATGTCCGTGCATTCACGCGGGCTTATACATACAGTACATGTTTACACTAAATGGTTCAATATAGGAAATGATGTTACATAAGAAATATATCTAGCATACAAGAAATGAAAATACGTGAAATGAACAAATTTAAGACAATAAATACACTACGTTAAATCAAACTGTAAGATACAGCGACAGGTGTACTCTTACATGTAGAATAAGTACAGTACAGTACCGTAATTTGTTTGTCGTTTTTCCTTTTAAGACAAACAGATATTATAGTATGTGTAGACTTTTTTAGTTAATATATTGTTTGGCACTGTGTAGAAAACAACTTTTTATAATACTGTAGACGTCTTCTTGTTCTTAAATCATTTAATTCTGTGTACTAAATGTCTTTATAATATTTTTTGCAATAAGTATTAGATTTTTTCGGATAACCCGTTCTTTCCTTCCGACCAGGGACTCCGTGGGTGCTCAGCGGCTCGTGCACCCTCCAAGAATTGTTTGGGGTTGCTGAGCACCCACATAAAATTGAGGTGGAAAATAAAATTGTTTAAATTAAAAAATCGGTAAAAATCAAAACCTACCTTATGACTCAAGAGGCAATGCAAAACGTGACCACAGCGAGTGACGATATATCAAACGTGAAAAAAAAAAAAAAAAAAAAAAAAAAAAAAAATGAGCAGTTTTGTACGCGGGTCCCCGATCGAGTAGTAATCCTGAAGCACGTCGGTCCTTTTGACCTTTTAGGTGTACGTATTTATGAAAATTCATTTGTGTTGTTTCAGGAATTTAGCTTGAAGAATCTGATGCTGATGCTAGAGTTAATCGTTTTTCATTTATATTTGTCACTTCCCTTGTTATTAAAATTATAGATTCTGTTGAAATATGTAATACTCTCCTCTCTGGCTTAAAAAAAAAGCTTGGACTATATTAATACTGTCAGAGATGTCATGAAGTGATCTCGAAGTGATGAAAGTTTCGATGAAGTATACAGCTCTTGTGTAGAACTGAGCAAAAAAATTTGATGGCGGACTTCAAAATCTCAAAATATTTCAAAGATTTCCTTAAACCTTGGTGACGGTGTTCTACCAAAGGCTTTTGTCAGAAAGAATAGCTTCGCACAAAAAGTGTGAGATTAGTGTACAGTGTAAAATTATTTCATTGGTCGTGTAGAAGTTTTGGGGTCTTACTTATATCGAAATATCCACTTCGGCCAATTAGATCGCTTTATTGTAGTGTCCTAATGGAGCCATGCTTTTCTTTTCTTCCTCTTCCTTCTATCTTTAAAACGCCAGACAACTGCCTATTTACTTTTATCAAGTACTAGCTGGAAACCCGGCGTTGCCCAGTTATTTATTTATTTATTCACGCTTTGAGTCAGTACTCCTCCTATCCATTCTCTCTCTGTCCATCTCCTTTTTATATAAAAACATGTTATATTTAGCAGAGAAAATTAAGAAATAAGGCTGTGTTTCATAATACACTAAATTTTAAATACAGCATCCAAACAAAGAAAGATAGTAATCAAAATATAAATGATATGTAACATTTTTATTTTCATTTAATTCACAACTTTCCTGTAAACTATATTTCTTGTCCTCAGTGGGCATCTCTGCTGCAGTCAGCTCTCCAGGGATTTCCTTAAGATGATTGGAATACGTGTTGCATGATGCGACAGGTTTTCACCCATCGCAGTATATACGATCTCATATTTATTGAATTATATGTTGTACAATTGTATAATTTTGCAGTTATATATTCATTTGTATATGTGCAGTACGTCGGTAAAATCCGTTGCAAACAGAGTTCATTGTAAAGAAGTAACAGATTAAAACCTCATTCGTGATGGGGCGGTTTTCCGTGAACGTTACTGCTTATGTGTTCGTATCTCATGAATTACATGTCGTACCATGATACTATTTAGAAGGCACACTTAACTAAATGCGTGTATACTGTCTGTAAAATTTCCTGCGGCTACAATTTGTAGTGTAGAAATTATAAATTGTAACGTCATACCGAAAGCCGTAGTTTTATTCCATGAACAGCGGAACGTTACTGTTTATGTTCTCAAATCTCATGAACGAAGTGTCGGAATGTAATAGAATTTAGAAGCTACATTCAACTATATGTGTTTATACTGTCTCTAAAATGTCCTGCAGTTACAATTTGTAGTGTACAAATTGTAACGCCATACCGAATGCCGTAGTTTTACTCCATAAACAGCGGAAAAGTAGTAAGCGAGAAATTTTTTTCCTTTCATCATTTGCTATGGTTGTCAGCGAGAAAGAGTTTAATAAAAGTTTGAAATGATGTTTAAAGTTTGTTGCAAGTCGCTAAGTACTCTCACACTCATATTAGGCTAGTCACCAGGTATGTTTAGGTCCAAAAAAATTGCAGGAAGCTGAATTTTTGGTATGTTGTTAGGACATATTAGAGTAGTATTAAACCAAGTTTGCAGCTTCGGTATCCTTTAGCTTAATTTTTAAGAGCCAAAAAACCTCGAAATTTTCGGACTTTTTTCCGATTTTGGCTTATAACTCGCGAAGGGTGGTTTTTTGACGAAAAGTCACTCACACGTCTATTAATGTAGATAAAATATTGTAAAATTTAAGCCCAACCGCAGCTCTGTAAGTCCAATAGTTCCCGAGATATTGGACTTCAAAAATTGACTTATTTCTGCAAAAAGTTCAAATTTTCGATTTTATTCATATCGTACGTGATTCTTACACTTACGGCGACCGTCCTCAAGGATCGAAACTTACGTGTACAAAATTTGATAAAGATTGGAACAAAACTGTAAATCTGTATGCAACATGTACAAACATACGGACGTTCTGCTTTATATATTAGACTAGCTGAAAACCCGGCGTTGCCCGTTTATTCCTGACATTTTTCAGGTATATATTCATTTGTATAAGGGCTGTATGCCTGTAAAATCAGTTGGGAATACAATTAGTGGTAAAGAAGTAATAGATTAAAACTTGGTGCATGCTGAGGCGGTTTTCCATTAACGTTACTATTTATGTGCTCATATCTCATGAACTATGTGTCTTATTGTGATACAATTTAGAAGGTACACTTAATAATCTGCATGTATAACGTCTGTAAAATTTCCTGTCGCTACAATTTTTAAAGTTCAAATTATAAATTGTATCGTCATACCGAGAGCCATAGTTTTACTCCAAAAACAGCGGAAAAGTAGTAAGCGAGAAACTTTTTTCCTTTCATCATTTTACTTTGGTTGCCAGCGAGAAAAAGTTTAATAAAGGTTTGAAATTATGTTTAAAGTTTGTTGCAAGTCGCTAAGTACTGTCATTCTCATACAGTGTATTTAGAAAGTCTCGCTGCATTATGTGGCAGTTTTTTGCGATTTCTATTGGTTATGACGTAATATCTTTTGAACCATGAGCCGTATGTGATTCTTAACCATGCAGAAATTGTTACCTCACGGTAAGGAATGTGTATACCAAATTTGGTCGAAATCGGTCCAATGGTTTAGGAGAAAAAGAGCAGCATTGTCTCTAAATGCAGCAGTTTTCCGCGCATCTAATTGCTTATGACGCCATATCTCGTGAAGTATGTATCGTACGTGATTCTTACACTTACGGTGACCGTCCTCATCGATCGATATTTAGAGGCCATGAGAACTGCAGGTATATTACCAAGTGTTATACATTGTCATTTATATCTGTAAACCATTGCTAACTACTGCAAAGTGCGTAGCAAAGGGCTTGTCGTACAGTAGCAGTTATTAGGAATTTCTGTTGTGCTGACATGGAGCGCGAAAAACTTTTTAAATGCCTCTGTGAATGCTGTAATCCTCGCGATGTCTACGGCAGCCATACATACGGGGTTGTAGTATATTTTAGGAGTCATCGTTTAAAGCCTTTGAAAATAGGCTTCTCGAGGTATTTTACGTCTACGTCTGCAAGTTTTAATTTCTTTGCATCTCTAACATTCTCTCACAGATCAAAGATACGTGCAGACATTTGTGGCATCTTCTATAGTGTGATTCAATTTCCCCAGTAGTCTATCGATGTTCAGTCGGTTTCATTTATACAGTGTCTCAAGAGGGATTGCTGTAAATTCGTCTTATTTGAAGTAAAATAAAATAGCCTTTAAGTCGCCAAATAATTCTTTTACTAGCCATATTTAATCGCCAGTCGCCATAACGCTAGAATGGCTATTATTCTAACAAAAAGATAGCCAAGAATGCGAAAAATCGCCACACCTGGCAACAGATGGGTCCAAATTTCCACAAGAAGAGTGTACTGGATGTGCCTTTTTCTGCCCTCAGATTCAGATTCGGAGAACCTTCAAACTGCCAACGAATACCTCTATATTTACGGGGGAGACAGTGGCAATTCTGGAAGCACTTAGGTTTGTTTCTACCATTTCCTTCCCGAAAATATTAATTGTGACTGACTCTCAAAGTGTCCTTCAAAACCTACAACACCGGAGATGGAACAAAAAAACCAACAGCTATATTCTGGATGTGATTTCGGCATATATTCGCTGTACAGCCTTCTCACGCTGGTATCTGCTATAATGAGGAAGTTGATGCATTGGCTAAACAAGCGGCATCCTTAGGCACTGTCTTGGACCTACAACTGCCATACACAGACTTCTTATCTGCGGTCAAGGAATACGCTAAACAACAGGGGCAACAGATGTGGAACGTTTCCCAAGAAACGAAAGGCGCTTCCTACGCTGTGCTGCAACCTCGGATTTCTACGCAGCCGTGGTTTATGAGGACTCATCTGGACCGATCCGCGATTGCTACCATCGTCTTCGCTTCAATCACGCCTCATATCCAAAACATCTACATCGGATCAACGTCTACGATTCGGCGGCATGTGAGTGTGATCCTGAAACGGAAGCTGATGTCAACCACATCCTGTTCAGGTGCCCCAAATTTGACCGAGAACGTTTGAACTTCCTGCAGTCATTGGTGAAGATGGGATATCCCCTTCCCCAGTCAGCTTCTTCCCTTTTGTTTACAAAAGACATTCGTGTATATAAAATCATAATTAAGTTTATTAAGATCATCACTGTATACAATCTATAAGCATCAAGTGTGTTGGTAATATAAGGTTTCGCTTGTAAATATGTGAAAATGTTCCAACAGTATTTAAATTGCAATGTAATGCAGTTTTCGTTTTGTTTCCACTTTCCATTTTGACAAAATGTACTTCTGTTTTGTCTCTTTATTCAAATATATGTACATTTCAACTGTGTGTTGTAGATGGCCACATTGAGTTAAAACTACAAAGGCAAAAAAAAAAAAAAAAAAAAAAAAAAAAAAAAACACCTGCCTGCCGGCAGAAAGACCGCGCACTGTGATGGATGCGCCGTGCGCATGCGCGGCTGCGGGTCAGCACTCCCCCCCCCCCCCCCCCGCCCCGTGCGCACAAAAACAAGCGCGACTCAGCTGACGTAGAGTGAGTCGGCACAATCGCCCGCCGCAACCATCGCCCGCCGTATGCAGCTACAGACAATGACCGCACGTCGGAAAAGTACGCGCTCTCAAGATTTCCGGTATTACGGGCTACATGCAGGCTTCTTCACCTCGGGTGCTTCGCGAGCACCGGCGCACACTAGGGATGGGAAAAACCGACCGGTTAAAACCGATACCGGTATTTTAGTTTTGAACAACTGGTTTTTTCGGTATTTATTTGGTGTCGGTTGTAACCGGTTTTTTAGTTATTGCCAAACACCGGATAAAAAACCGGTACAACTAGTTCCTGTAGCAGTGATTCAAAAATTAGGTGGTTTTTTTTTTTTTTTTTTTTTTTTTTTTTTTTTTTTTTTTTTTTTTTTTTTTTTTTTAAATAATAATCTGATGAAGACTGACTAAATGTGCCGAAAGCGGCCATTTTAATAAATGCGTTTTCTTGAGTGCTTTTACTATTGGATATTAAAGCACAGAGTGTTGTTAGCTCCTCAGCACGTTGGTTAAAACTTTAAATGTATTATATTGCTATGCTAACAAGTTTTATTAATGTGATTGCTTGAAAGTGAGGGGCTTTTTTAGTAGCCAATATGGGTTCAGGTAACATTAATCATGTGGTGCCTCGCGAGGTAGCCGTGCTGTCTTAGGCTCCATGTCACTGACTGCGCGGCTGCTCCAGTCGGAGGTTCGAATCCTCCCTCCTCCCTTGGTCATGGGTGTGTATGTTGTCCTTAGCGTAAGTTAGTTTAAGTTAGATTAAGTAGTTTGTGAGTCTAGGGACCGATGACCTAAGCAGTTAGGTCTCATACGAACTCACACCCATTTGAACATTCTTTGGTCATGTGATATACAGCTTTTCTAGTTCAATTTGCGTAAATTTACACTTACAGCAATCATACTGTTAGTCGGAACTGTGACTTTACTTTTCAAAACACTTCTACAGCACTGATTGAAGTCCATTTACTGACTGTAACTTATATAACTAGCTATTCATAAGCGCTGGCTCACAAGTCGAACTTAAGGAGTGGTTGGCTCAGTATTCGCAACTGACGGATGGAAATACTAGGCCAGTAAATCTGTATGCTTCGTGTATCATCTTCTATGGACTCCTGGCTAGGCTTACATACACTCAAGAAGGCGTAGTATTGGGAGGGAATCTTGCAAAATATGGAAAGACTAGTGATTTGTCGTATAAGGTAAATTTACCTAAATTTTAATTAAACTTCCTAAGTTTCGTTTTCGGCCGAAACTAGAAGAACCGAAAATTCGATTACGGTTTCTGTTTAGGCTGCCAATTAAGATTCGGTCGAACTTTGCTGGAAATAAAAGCAATAAAAAACAGAAAACCGCTTAAATAAACGTTTATCTTGAGCAGTTTTTACAGTGCGGTTAAACTGGCGATGAAAAGAACCGGTATAACCGAAAACCGGTTGTTTCAGCGATAACCGCCATCCCTAGCGCACACTGGGAAAAGCACCAGTGCTCTGCTGTGGCGCTGGTGGTGTGGAGCACGTGACCAGCTTAAAGTTCAGAGTCTGGGGAATAGGTCCGCCAAGTTTGAGGCGTACTGAACTGGCTTCCGCCATGTTATTTGGGGTATCGGATGACAGTTGGTATGCCACAACCACTAGAGAATTTTACACGTTTACAGTTCCACATTTTAAATAGAGACTAGCTGAAAACCCGGCATTGCCCGGGTATTTATTTATTTATTCAAGCTTTGAGTTACTACTTCTCATATCTCTTCTATCTCTGTCCATCTCCTTTTTTATTAATAACATGTCTCTTTTCGAAGGCACATTCAGCTATATGCGTGTATACTGTAGAAATTATGAATTGTAACGTCATATCCAATGCCGTAATTTAGTCCATGAACTGCAGAAAAATTGTAAGCGAGAATCTTTTTTCCTTTCATCGTTTTCCTGTGGTTCTCAGCGAGACAGTGGCGTAACTATGGGAGGGGGATGAGGGGGATAGAACCCCCCCCCTCCAGAACCCTAAAAAAAAGGAAGAAGGAAAGAAATTCTATAACAGCAATCTGGTAAAGGTAAAGATTGGAAACTCGGGGTGCTTTACCATAAGCTTTCATTGGTTGGGAGTGAATTAATCTTCAACGGGAGTGGTAGATGGCAGTCTGTCATGAAACTGACTAAAATTTTGCACGTCAAGCAGATCTATCCCCCCCTCCCCCCCTCAAAGCCAAGTCCTAGTTACGCCACTGCAGCGAGATAAAGTGTAGTAACGGTTTGAAATTATGTTTAATGTTTGTTGTAAGTCGCTAAGTGTATGAATGAAGTCTCATCACACTATATGGCAGTTTTTTGGAGTCCTATTGTTTATGACGTCATACATCTTGAACCATGTGTCGTATGTGGCTCTTACCCTTACAGCAATTGTTGCCTCAAGGTAAGGAATATGTGTACCAGATTTGGTTGAAATCAGTGGTGTGATTTAGGAAAAAATGAGCAGAATTTTCGCTTAATACAGCAGTTTGTAGCGCATCACATCGTTTATAACGTCATATTAAGTGAACTATGTATCCTACAGAAACATTCCATCCAGATTCTCGAGTTTTAGCGACACTAACGAACAGCAATTCATTTTTATCTTTGACAGTTCATATACGGTTTCAGTTCGTGTAAAGTGAACTTTACTCTTTCAAAGTATATTTCCGAACGTACCCAATAAAACAACCAAGTCATTATTTTACATGTTTTAAATCTAAATTTTCCTCGCAATTTTTCTCTATTTTATCACCGTTTAAACCTTCCAAGAACTTCCACGAATGTGACATGAACATTATCCTGGACATGTGTGCGTGATTTGCCCACTCTTTCCGCCCACTATCGAGCCGATACTCAGTCTGTCTGATGCTTTTATAAAGCTAGTGCGTATAAAACACATATGATTTAAATTAATATGGTTTATATTAAGAAGTAAGTGATACGAAGATTCCAAAAATTTATTTCATACAAACCTTGTCTTATCAAGTGATGCTCTTACAACCATCTGGCAACTGATTTTTATTAATAGAAAAAAAAAAAAAAAAAAAAAGAAAAAAAGGAAATCGCTTTCGGTTTTTCTTACTCTTTCCTACTTTTCGGGTGCCTTGTCCAAATTTGTATTTGATGCGAACCTCATTCTTGCTTTCAACATGAAATGTAAAAAATTTTATCGAAATTGGACGAACGGTATTGATAGCACACTAGAAAAAGTTATTTCAGCTTTTCCCGATTTTCCACTTTTCCGGATCACTTTTCCATATTTTATCACAGTTTAAACTTTCTCTGTCCTTACAAAAATATTTCAAGACTGAAATTAGCCATATCGGTTCAGCCGTTCTCGAGTTTTAGCGAGACTAACGAACAGCTATATATATATATTGACTATTGACTTGCGAATTCTTATTGATCAACGCCTTTATAAAGAGGAATTGAAATCACTAATAAGGAGTTCAGACAAAAAGATGATAGAAGCTTTCGAAATGTGGTGCTACAGACGAATGATGAGGATTAGATGGGTGGATGACATCTAATGAGGAGGAGATCAACAGGATTGGGGAGAAAAGGAGTTTCTGGCATACCATAAGAGAAGGGGTAGATTGGTGGGACACTTTCTAAGACCTCAGCGAATCGTGAACTTAGTATTAGAAGGAAGTGTGTGGTGGGAAAAATCGTAGAGGGAGACCGAGGGACGAATACATTATGCAGATTCAAAAGGAAGTAGATTGCCGTATGTATTCTCAAATGAAGAAGCTTGTACAGGACAGGGTAGCGTGGAGAGCTGCATCAAACCAGTCTGCGGACTGAAGACCACAACAACAACATTGTATTGGTAGTAGCTGTCTGTCAAAATTGAAACGTACTATAGTTTTATCAGTTCATTTTGCAGACATGATGAGGCATCCTGTCGGAACATCGAAAAAGGCATCATAAATTTTGAGTGTAGGTTTTATTTTATTTCTTCAAATCTATCTTCAAAATATTTATGCAATGAATGCAAACTCTTTCGGGTGCTCCTTGATGTAGACATAATTAAAAAGGATTTTCTTGGTGCTTACTTCAAGAAAGCAAACCTGTAACTTGGGACTTCTAATATGGTCACACATAGTACCGATTAATTTATTTTTATCCTGTAACGATTTATTTAAATCGTGTAAATAACCCACGATGTCTTTCTTGAAAGCGAGGCCAGGAATACAAATGTTCAAATGTTTGTCATCCTACCGGACAAAACTTCTATCATCATCGATCCCTAGATTTAAAATTACCAAGGCTAATATACAAGCTCAGGAATTAGGAAATCTCCCAATTACTAAGGCTTACTTACAGTAAGGACAATTCACAGACGTATACCCGATGTAGGACTCGAACCTTCGATACGAGGGGCCTCACGATCCGTAATAAGTACAAGGAATATTTTTGTTTCTCTTTTAGAATAAAGACTTTCCTATTCAGATTTTGGCAATTCTGCTTTTAATTTAGTAATCAGCCCCTTTCTGTCTGGTACTACAATCCCCTCCTGTGTTACGAAATGTTATTGTAGTGATTGCTTTGATATTTACGGAACAGTGGCATATTAAGCATTGTGCTTTCCCATCAGGCTTAAAGAATCTACCCATTGAGCAATAAAAAACGGCACACACAAATCCGAACCTTTTGTGCTCATGATGAAAGTTCGCAAGATAGAGTAGAGGTGTACTATTCGATGAGATTCAGAACGGATATTAACTGTATCCAAGAAGACGCGAAAGCGAGCACTGTCTGTCACACACTTGCTGCTACACGGTGAGGCAGGCAGGAGTAGGAAAGCACCGGGGCGCGCAAGCACCGAGTGCTCGAGTTGGAGGGGCCTGGGATTGAGGATGGTATCGTTTCTGTCTAGGTCGACAATCTCTCAAGGACGTCTTGCACTGGTACACTAAGCGATCAAAAGTATCCGGAAACCTGGCTGAAAATGACTTACAAGGTTGTGGAGCCCTCTATCGGTAATGCGGAATTCAATGTGGTGTTGGCCGACCTTGAAGCCGTCGTCACACGGAGCGTGTGTCTCATCGTGTGTGGAACGTTCCGAGTCCAACGCGCGGCTGAACGCTCGGAGACGGCGCGACTTGTGCATACGAGGCGTGTCTCTCAACGAGCTGCACGCGACCGCAGCGCGCTCCAGCGACAGTTGTCGGCGGCATAAGGTTCTGGAATCACACTCTTTACGAAATCAAAAGAGTGTAATTCCTGCTTCATTAAATCGCTTATTTCTGCGCTTGTGCATATGTTCGTTATGTTCTGTGATATAGGTCTACATAACAACAAAATTTATAGGAACATAAGATTCTTATAATAGTTGCATGTTATATTAATAAGTGCAGCGAATTATAAAAGTTTCATGACAAACTGTGCGATGTAAAGTTAGAAAAGGCCTTCACATTAGGCAAACATTATTGCAACAGTCTCGCCTTTTAGTAAAGCAAAGGTCAATGTTACTATTCAGTAGAAGAATGTTAAGAACGTAAAAAATGCATTACGTGAAACAATAAAGTGCGTATTTTACTCTAAGTAAGGTACAAACTGTCCTGTTCATAAAACGAATCCTACAAACTCACTCAGAGAATGCGCACTTATGTTTACATAACATCGAATGTAATGCAGTATTCTTATATGTAATTTATAGGAAAGTGTTTGAACCTATCAGGAAATCCGAATGAAAGGAGGAAAAATATTTGCTTCGTAAGAGCCTTGAACCAGCAACATGTAACATCTTTCCTTTTACAGTCGACTACTTTACTGCCTGTGCTACAGCCATTTACATACTGGTACATGAATATCATATACATTACTGGTAGAGATGTCGATTGTAGACATGTAATTATAACAACCGATGTAAAAAACAATTCGTGTTGATAGACCTTCAGCCCGTGTTTTCTTCGAACAGCACATTACTGTAATACTGATATTTCTTAACCGTATATAAGACGTTTCCAGTTATTCATTCAAACAAATAGTACGTCTGGTCATACAATGTAAACTTTCACGGCCGGCGTCAACTTCATTTAAAACTTCCGGGCTCAAAGCCAAGGTCGATTTATAAAACTTTCCCTAACGTTTCATCTTCGGCTGCGGAAGACACCTTCAGAGGTAGAGTTCGCCACTCTAGGGAAAAGTTTTATAAATCGACCACGGCTTATGAACCCGGAAGTTTTAAATGAAATAGTACGTCTAATAACCGATTTTAGAGATATTCTCTGCTCAGTTATTTT
Source organism: Locusta migratoria (assembly GCA_026315105.1). Lineage (NCBI taxonomy): Eukaryota > Metazoa > Arthropoda > Insecta > Orthoptera > Acrididae > Locusta > Locusta migratoria. Next base: position 197,991,618 of record CM048751.1, read on the forward strand.
TACTTGCTCTGAAATGTCATACATTCATAAGACCTAAGTTATATACATAAAACCCATGAAATATGACGGCCAATATAGCGTCTTCATCTCTCTACCAAAACGAGTTGTCCCCCTCCGCAGATAGCCATGTGGTGTGACGTCGGTGGCTTTCTTCCACCTTATTGGTCATCGTTCAGACGGACGTTGAGAGTATCATACTGCCCTACACGTTGGGAAAACCTCGCCAACGTATGGTTCGCACGTTCTGATGTCAGAAAGTCGCCATGTTGACCACACTAGAGATGTGCAATCTGCTCCTGAACTGATTCAAAGAGCCAGATCCTTCTAAGGAGTGAGTGATGGATGAATCCGAAAAAAAGAGTGGTAGTTCATCCGATCTGAAAAGTCCCTCTGGTGACGACAATGAGCAGCATAAGCACCACTTGCCATACGCTTCAGAAGTTTCCTAAACGCCTTTCCACATGCTGCAGAAGTTTCCTAAGCTACAAAATAAATGTGGTGTAGACCATGTGCAAGTATAAAACTGCAAAAAATGAGCGCCTAAACACGTGCAGCGCCTCTGCACTGCGAATCGAGAATCGGTGAGTCGAGCGTTGGCAAGTTGCGCAAGCAGCATGGTTCAGTGAGTGCGGGGCTCCCAAATCCTGCTGGCTCGCTGCTCTGCACGACTCCAGCGATCGAGGCGATCCGACAGCCAACTGAGTCGGTGAGTGAACTGGTTCACCGGTTCACCTCTCCCCACCACTTTCCCGACTCCGCTCGCTTGCAGAGCTTCCCATGTGGCGTGCTGCTCACGGTTCCCCCCACTCCTCTGGTGAACCGCATGGCGAAGAACAAAGCGACTCCATGCATCACTCTGTTCTCCCAACTCCTGTGTCCCGATAAAGCTTGCAACTCGCTTACAGAAACGATCATCTGAAGCAACAGAAACCGTCATATAGGCAAATGTCCTATTCCGAATACTATTCGCAATGAAACTTATTTATTTAATTTTATATGTTTTTTCTTAATAACAGGAAATTTGCAGTCCACTAGGATGTCAAACGAGATGTTTCTAAAATTACGTTTCTGAGTAAAATATCTTGCTATATTGTTTCATTACGAATTTAATGTGTTTGGTACAACGGGATGTGTGTGTTTGCAATTAAAGATAAAATATATTAGGAAGCACTTAAAAAATAATTTGACTTGCTCTGTATAGAGAAAATATAAAGCTTTGCACAAATAACATGATAAAGGGTTGTAGTTACAGGAATTAAAATATAAGATGGAAAGGAAATCGTACCAGCAACTGCAATACCTAGAATATAGGAGCCCAGAAAGTTACCCCTGTACTACGCCGATTGTAAGAGTATCACTGCAGTTATTTACCTAATTATTTCTTTCGGTAAGACTCTCTTCAGACTTAATCAATTGTTGATAGTTTGTACACTCAAAAGAAAAACTCATTGACGACATAGTCGAAAGTATCTATACTAGTCGTCGTATTTTCGAAGAATTTGGTTGGAGAAATGTTCAAATGTTTGTATAGTTTATGGGACTTAACTACGGGGTCATCAGTCCCTAAACTTACAAACTACTTATGAACTACTTACGAACTAGGACGGCACAAATATCCATGTCCGAGGGGGGATTCGAACACCCGACCGTAGTGGCCGTGCAGACCGTGACTGAAGCGCCTCAGTCCCATCGGCCACCGCGGCCGGCTTGGTTGGAGATCTTCAGTCTTTTATTCGTATTTGAATTTATGAATGAAATGGCCCACGAACATTTCTCGTTTGTAAATTTCATGGACATACTATTTTGACGCCTTAATCCTTATACGTTTCATTCATTTAAAAGTGACGGTAAACTTCCATTTTTGGATGTAATGGCTTACAAAAAAGATGATGGTACCCTTGGACATAGTGTTCACCGAAAGCCGACACATACTGACAGGTATTTGCATGCCAGTAGTTGCCATCCACCATACCAACGCAACGGCGTCCTTAGAACTCTGGTACGCAGAGCATACGCCATTTCATATGCAGACAGTTTACTATCGGAACATTAACATCTGACGACTGTTTTTACGGAAAATGTCTACTCTGAAAAACAGATTCGCCGTGCAGTTTGGACCATCTCCAAAAGTGCTTGAAGAAGAGTATAACGCTCTAGCCTACATTCCTTACGCCGGGGGCGTTTCTTTTAAAATTGGAAGACTATTAAAAAGTTTTAACATAAAGACTGTTTTCCGTCCACCGTCCAAGATTACGGCATTGCTCGGCTCCGTCAAAGATGACCTCGGACTCTAGAAACCCGGTGTTTATAAAATACCGTGTGAGTGTGGCAAGGCATACATCGGCCGTACGCTTCGAACTGTTGATGCGTGGAACATTCCCGCCACACGAGACTATTGCAGCCGGATAAATCGGCGGTAGCAGAACACTGTTTAACTGAAGGACACAAGATCATGTATGATGATACCCGCATTGTATCCAATACATCCGGGTTCTGGAAAAGTGTTTACAGAGAAGCCATTGAAATCAGGGTGACGGGCAATCTAATAAATAGAGACATGGGGTTTCCTCTTAGTAGAATCCTTTACTAATTAATATCATATTGCAATGTTCGACCCGGATTCCAGCACCTAGGAATGATTAGTGCAAGGTGCGATATATCGTTGTCCCTGTTCCACTAGGGGCGGCGCCACCATCCCTGCCTAGGAGGTAACAACTGTGACGGTCGGCTCATGCGCCGTGCACGCGACCGACGCCTATATAGGACGCGGTACTTCGATCTTGCTCCACTATTCAGCGGGACGCAGTAGCAGCAGTTTCCTGAAGATGGCGGACAGCTGTACCGTCGAAATATTGAATCAGTTTGATTTTATTATCCGGCAGAAAACCCGCAGAGACTTCGAAGATTTGACACGCCGGGAAAGCCTACGAAGTTACAACCTCCATTTTTTCATGTTTTAAGGGTGATCTTAAGTAATTAGTATCAAGTGTTACCAAGATCGCAATTTTATTCTCTGGATTACTAGTTTCGGTAAGTTACCATCATCAGATCCTCTGTAGAAGATGTGAATGTTTACAGTGTAATTTTAACTTAATTACAACACGTCAGAGAATCACAGATGTTTTAAAAAAATCAGTACTTGTTTCAGACACAACATTTCTAACAATTATCAAAAGCACTTGTTTATTATATTCCACATATATAGTGTTTAAGCCACGACACACAAATTGAATTTTAATTTACAAAACGTAACTAGTTTCAATGAACTCTGTCATCATTATCAAACGTAAGTAAAATTGCATTAAAAACAAACTGAGAAAATAAATTATGAAAAGGTGTAGTAAATGTAGCCAGGCCATCTAGGGGTGTGACAGTGACTCCCAACTGTCTGCCATAGTCACACATGGTATCGCACCATTTCCAGCTATATATAATTCCATACCATGCCACAACAGCTGTATTTGCAATATGAATGGTATTAGGTGGTTGAGCTGAATCATGTGATATGACAGGCACTATGTCATATAATATAAAAGCACTTGTATTTTCCCATCAAGGGTGACCACAAAAAGATCGTCATTGGCTACCACATCAGTGCAGCTAGTAGTGCTTGTATGCATAGATTACAGTTCAACATCACAAGCATAACTGATAACGGAATGTCTACTTGGCACACATGGGCCAATTCGCCACCAGGCAGCGCCATGGCATCGAGACAAAGAAAATGGGATGCAAGATATGACCATGAGTACATTGAACAGTGTATACAAATTGTAATACATATATCAGTCCTAAAGTTTGCAACCTAATTAAATAGTGGTGCAGTGACCATTTACATCAGTCACATTAAAATGCATTATATGTTAAAATAATACGATAAAATCATATAACAGAATCAAGTTTCAATTCGTGCATAAAGTACAGTACACTACTTTTTTTTAAAATGTCAACATGGGTATTTCCATATGCGACGTAATTTATTTGGTACAACAAATAAATTGGGATATGGAAGGTTTACGTCTGTATTATTTAAATTAAATACAAAGTTTATGATAAGTGACAGGGAATCTAACAATATAATTTCTGATTAAAAGCGTACAGTTTATAAAATATGTTTAAAAGCATTGAATTTGTAAGATATTTTAGAAACCAACAAGAATTAAACATAATAGATTTATGGAATAAAAATGAACGTACGTTTTGTAGCCATCTTAGCATAGTTATTGCAGTTAGTAAACTTACAATGCAGGGTAAAATAGAATAAAATAATATCGTAAATGATCTAAGCTTCAGGCGATAATCAGCAGGTTGCAGTAGTAATTTCGAGGGAAAATGTATATCAGCAGGGCACCTAAACAAAGAGCTACGCGTCAGACAATACTCGAAAATGCGACGCACAAATGTATTGTAGTCAGTTTCTTTAGTAGAACTCCTGTATCTTCTGTGTGTTCCCTAAAATATTGATTTTATGGTCGTTAGATTTGAGTAATTTGGATTTCTGTGAGTAAGAGTAAGGACCTAAGAGTGTCTTCGCAATGAAGAAAGGATCATTTTCCGCCATCGGCATAGTGTGTAAGTCGTATGTCGAAGATGGGCAAAGATCCTTTCTTCAGTGGGGAGGCACTCCTAGTCCTTACTCTTACGTAAGGCACTTTTAAAAAACTGCAAGTTTGAGTTCTAGTGGGCAGGGTAAAGTTGATTATCTTTATCTGACGGGAGGCGTACTTGAGTAATTCCGTGCTGGTGCCGTAGTCTCTGTGTCCCCAGGGGTGTAGGGATCAGCGCAACTACAAACAAAGCAGGTGATCCGGATTCGAATCCCGGCTAGATACACATTTTCAACTTTACCCATTCGCAAATAATGTCATGCAGTCCGTGAATAAGGACTTTTAAATGAGCTTTACTTGGGACTCAACTAGGGACGCCACACTAAAGGGGTCCCTTGTGACATATCTTCACGATTACTTGTTCTGAGACACACTTTTTCTGGTCATAGTACGTGGTGGCTGGGTCACAAATGCTGTACGGTTTTCCATATCAACCAGTAAAAATGTGACGTTCTTCTGGGCGTTGTGAACTACCCCCAAACTCATCTCCGTCGATTGCAATGATCGCAGGATTTGGTGAGAGTTTATTAATTTGGCAGACTGTTATAGACCGTCCAAAGCAATTTTTTTAAAAATGTACTCTCCTTCATTTATCTTTTGTCATCTGGCCGTGTAGTCTTGCGATACTGACATTCAGTGCAGTTATAAGTGTTCAGGACTAAAATAACTTTTTAACATGTATTTCGCATTTGCTTTTATTGCTTTTAAAGAGATTAAATAACAGAAAATTTTTCACTTATTATTTAAACATTATTTCAAAGGCGTCAAAACTCAACTCATCTCTTTTAAGTACTGAACAACGTATCTCTCATTCTTTACCCTGATCCACTGCCTATTGCAAGATAGACCTAATGTTACAAGAAAATTTATTACACCATAAAAATGTAAATAAATATATCAAATATTATGTTAATAAATTTTTATATTTCAGTCTGTCTTGTGTGTGTCTCGTATTATATGTTTATGAACATGATTTACAATGTTTATTTTAACTTTGGTCAATGACAACCTTCCGTTTAATCAATAACAGTGTATAATTTTGTCAATTTATGTGACAGGTAGATAAGTTTGTGATTCGTGTATTCGAAGGTTTTTCAAGCTTATGGGACTTAACTGCGGGGTCATCAGTCTCTAAAATTACAAACTAACTATGAACTACCTTATACAGACGGTACAAACATCCATGCCCACGGGGCATTCGAACCCCCGACGGGGAATGGCCTCGTGCATCGCAACATAGCGCCTCAATGCGCTCGGCCGTTCCGCCGCGGCGGTATTAACTTTCACGGGCATATTTTTATAAGTGAGTTTCGTAATTTCATCGTATGTGATCTTGTATTGAAAACTGTCATTTCGGGTTTTTAATCAAAGAAGGTAGTATTGCGTCCGTATAGTATGTACATGAAATGTCAACTTATAGGTTAGATATTTGGTTGAAATAGCTTTGTAAAAATCAAAGTTAAGATAAATTGTGAATCGTCTATCTGAGAGTTTTAGTATAGGCTTTTCAGTTAAAACAGCTTATCAGAAATGTTCCTATTCCTTTAATTCTATATTTATGAATGCTATGGTACTTTATACCGATGGTATAGCTAGCTGGGACAGAATCATAAAGAAAAGCGTCTTGCCTGTTATAAAGCAAGTTGGTTGTGCACATATGGATGTGTTACAACACAAATGCAGGTCGTACCAAAATGAATATCGAGGTTTTAAAGATTTGTAGAATTGCGATGATCTTATAAATTATACAAATGTCTGCGTGCAGAGATGCAGTGAGACTCACCTAAATTAAATTATTTCTTTTGTGCCACATCAATGCGGCGGAAAGTGTACAAGCCTTTCTTTTACGCTGAAGTAACTAACTAGTGCTTCTTGATGTGCTACAACAGTGGCTCTTTCCTCATTTACTCGAAGCTAAACCAGAGAACTTTATTTGGGAGAAAGATGGCGCGTCCCCTCATAGACATGTCTAGGTAAGAGATAAACAACGTTGTTCCCGACCACTGGATTGGCTGCAAGGGGCCGGATGACAGGACCTGTTTCGCGTGGCCTCCACGTTCAACTGCCGGCCGCTGTGGCCGAGGGGACTGAGGCGCTTCAGTCACGGTCTGCACGGCCACTACGGTCGGGGGTTCGAATCCCCCCCTCGGGCATGGATATTTGTGCCGTCCTAGTTCGTAAGTAGTTCATAGGTAGTTTGTAAGTTTAGGGACTGATGACCCCGTAGTTAAGTCCCATAAGCTTTACAAACATTTGAACATTTCCACGTTCACCACATCTGACTCCTCGCGATGTTTACCTCTGGGGGATCTGTAGAGGGTCGCGTGCATGCTGCTCTGCTAGAAGCTGACAAAGGCCTACAGCGTGGGATTGAAGCTGCAGTTACATAAATTACTCGAGACACACTGGGCAAGGTCTGGGACGAACTCGGCTATCGAATCGATGTCTACTGTGTACGAAGGGTGCTCAGATTGGACACTCGTAGAACAAATTTTTGTCAATTTGCTATTTATCTGAAGTATAATTTATAATGGTAAGGTAAGCGTAATAAATTCTACAGAGGTTTAAAACCCCGATATTAATTTTGGTACGCCCTGTATTTGCCAATTAAAAGACGCTGGACCACCTCCCTTAAAACATTTCAGAAAATTTGTTATGAATTATGCTTATGCACATCAGTTTGAAATAGAGAGTGTGGATTTCTCTATCCGCCGCCCATCACTTTTCACTACACTGTGAATGAATTTTGCATCAGTTGTTTGTAACCTTTGACGCAGTAAATTTAGACTGTATACTACACGAACATCTCATATAAAATGATAGGTACAGTGAACAACCTTACTAGACGTAACCCTATACTTTGTGCAAAAATAATCACGCAAACTTCGACGTACATTTATGTCTGGCAGTCGCAAAGAAAACTTACTTCATTGCGAGTAAACCTGATCAGAATGACAAGCCGAATACAAGTGACAAGAGTAAAGCAACTGCTACTTTGGTTGTTCTTTCATAAATTGAAAAAAATGAAGCAATTATATTTCTGCTTCCTGCTTCAACTGACACAACTGTCTCATTGCGCTCCTTTCCAACGTCTAGCATTAAAGACAAGGTCATTAATTGCAGTCGTGTCAGAGTGTAATGATACTTTTTTTCTGGATTTTATCGCTGGTGTTAAGATCAAAGTTGAAAACCGGATTTGAAATTTAACTAACCGTAAGATCAGCAATGAAAATTAATTTTTTTAAATGGTTAATACACTGAAAAGCCCACTGAAGATTCCGCCGTCAGTTCTCAGTAGCAATGTAAGTGAAAAATTACAATACCAGAAAGCACCATTACATAAGAAAATAGCGGAATCAGGTACCTGGTATGCATTCATTGGTGGAAGCCGTGACACTGCAGTTGAACCTGTATGAATTGATTATCTTCGTTCTCGTAAACTGATGCTTGGTTTCATGACTATTAATTATTAAAGTTTTAAGACCGTGTGCTATTTTGATCACTGTGGTTATCGAAAATTAAAGAAATTATCGGACTTCGCTTTTAACGGAATGAAGATTTCCTGCAGGCATTGAATTCAATTTTTTAAAAAGATGTTCAAATGTTTGTAGAGCTTAAGGGACTTAACTGCGGGGTCATCAGTCCCTAAACTTACAAACTACTTATGAAGTAACTAAGACTAAGGACGGCACAAGTCTGCAGTAAAAAATAGAGGCTACTATGATATTCCGTTTGGTGCTTGTTGCACCATATGTTGCTGTGGATGAAACTTTCCTAATGGATTGAATTTTATTTTCGACTTATGAGGAGATCTTTACTTTTCACGCATACTGCTATATTTTATTTAGCGCACTCATTTCCGATGGCGATAAGGCCAGAATGAAACACTGCATATCTCATACTCGGTTAGAGGTATCGAAACGATATTTTGACAAATGATAACATCCAAAGAGGGTAGTATTTTGCCACATGGTTACTACGCAAAACTTCATTAACTGTCGCGTTATTCAAGGAAATACATAGTTGTAGAGTGAAAAAGAGTAAAGTTAGTGATTTATTATTCGATTTGCAGATATACCTTCGTCACTCACAAATGTTTATTTCTTTGCTTTTGTCCATTGTGTTTCAGAGCTAATATTCAGTTTCCAAAATCTAATAGGACTTACATTTCCTTCAGTTTAAAGCCTAGCACTAACAGGACGGAAGTTACTAGATCTAATGAGGATTTTATGTGAGAATACTTGAAAATGACAGATAGCAGGAATCTCTTCACTAGCTAACGAACTCACTTGTTCTCATTTCCTCACATAATAAAGCACTCTGTATTGAGATATTTAAAATATCCTTTCATAGAACTGACAAAATTGAAATTGCATATTACATATAGACACAGCACTTTTGTAGTGTGCAACTATTAAATTTAATGGATTAAAAGAAGTCAATACCAATATCTACAAGTATGGATGTTATGCAGTAACAACATGTGCCTAATTATTAGGAGCTCTAATACGGAAAACATGTTACTACTAGACGGGCGGATCCCAGTGCGTCATATTTAACTGACATTATCTCAAGTTATATGTTTCTCACAGAGTTTGTTTGGAGAGGATGAAAATTTGATGTATTTTGAACAATTCATTCGCTTAATGTGTTCACCTAACTTCAACAGAAAAAAAGTACCTCGCATGTCGAAAATTCCGTAACGTCGTCAGAAAGTGCATGGTCGTAAACTATCAGTATATGCTTTTTATAAATTTTTGCCATAAATAAAACTGAACAGAAAATATAGTGTAGTTCTTAACGAAGACATTGATGAAAATTCCACGTTCATACTGTGAGTAGTTTGCGAGTGTGAGCGAGTTGAATGAAACGCGAGGTAGCGCGTGAGCTCGTCCGGAACGTGGCAACTCCTACAGCTTGGGAAAAAATGGCGGACTGTTCAGCTCGTGTTTATGGGAGTCTTAGGCGAAGCATACGACTGCGCATGCGGCGGTTGACCCCTACCATCTGTTCTGGTATCCGTGGGCGCAACTGTTGGCGCTCGGCCGTAGCTCCTTCCCTCCACGCTTCCCCTATCTCTCCGCCTCTATGCGCGGAAGCGCCTTCTTATATGACACCAACTATAATTAGCAAGACGACACGGGTTCGAATCCAAGCTGGGCACAATTATTCAATTTATACTGATGCATTTGGAAGCACGCAGGCAGGTGGAGTCGTAAATTTATTCTTTTCTTCGTGAATATGTAATTTTTAAGTTTTAATTGTGCATTTCACGTTCTCAGCTTACCTTAAACAAATAGTTGTTTGATGCGCGGTAGCGTAAAAATAAAAATTATCTGATAATACATAAAAATACATAATGAGCAGCACTAAAGCGAAACGTTAGCCCAACGAGTAATATGAACAAAGACAGATGAAGAACGGCAACTGAACATCGCTGTATATTTATAGCTAACCATATATAAAACTTCCTGGCAGATTAAATTGTGTGCCGGAACCGGGACTCGAACCTGGGACCTTTGCCTTTCGCGGGCAAGCGCACTACCGACTGTGCTATCCCGACACTACTCACGAGGCCGCCTCACAATTTTACTTCCGCCAGTACCTCATTCTGTAATCATATATAGCTTAATAACAAACTATTGGCACTGTACGTTGCAGGGATGATGACATCGTCGGATGTTGAGTGCAACATTTCGGTGAGCGATTCGACTTTATTTTTCATGCACGTCTTGCACATCATGTAAATGCGTTTCTTTATGGTAAAAACAACGCAAGATTTCAGTGGCCAGGATTTTCTACAGACATGAACCCTATCTGACATTGAAAATGCTCTTTTTGAACAAGACGACCCACCAGTCAATTTGAGATATCTACTCCCAATTGCCGTTGAGGACCAGGGCAGTCTGGATCAACATACCCTTGATGATCTAGTCGACAGTACGCTGCGATAAATACAAGGATGTGTCAGTGCAAGTAGGCGTGTTACCAGCTATTAGAGGCACTGGTGTATGCTGCAGTCTGGAGCACAAATTCATGATGTCTAGATTATTGTCGTCTTTTGTGTCCCAGCCTTCGATGCAAAACACTGATGTTAAGGCACTGATTGTAGTAGATGCTGTCGTTGAGTTCATGGCAATCACGAAAGGATACTTGCTGAAAGCGTCTACAACAATTAACCAGCGCGTATTCCAGAAAGGTCCGCCAAAGTCAATGTGTAAACGATGCCATGGTCCGTTGGAGCGTGGCTAGTCTGAGAAACGTTGCGGAGGAGCCGCCTGATGCTCCGCACAAACAGTACACTGTGACGTCATGTTCTCTATCTGAGCGTCCATACCAACCCAGGTACAATGACGTCTAGCCAGTTGCTTTGTCCTAACAATACGCCAATGTCCTTGATGCAGGAGGCGTAACACTTTACGTTGCAGGGAACGAGGAACAATCACTCTTGTTTGGTCGTTGTCGGTATGTAACAACAGAACACCCTGACTTAAAGACAATGCATGACGTTGTGCAAAATAACGTCGAACAAGAGGCCGATCAATGTCTTTGGCTCTGGCAGGCCACCCTGAGCGAACAAAACGTGCTACCACACTTAGGTCTGCATCCGCAGCTGTTTCCTGTGCAACCCGACGAGAGTTCAAAGGGAAATCTGCGATAGCGGAAGCATTTTTGGAGTCTATCTGACAACATGCCATTTCTGAAGAATCAAACGACACATCCTGGCCAACCGGAAGTCGGGAAAGTGTGTCCGCGTTGGCATGTTTAGAGGTAGGTCGGTACAAAATCTCATACTGATAATTAGACAATATCAAGGACCATCTCTGAAGCTTTTGTGGCGTTCGTGGCGGAATTGGCTTTGTGGGTGAGAAGAACGACGTGAGAGGTTTGTGGTCTGTCAACAAATAGAATTTTCTGCCATAGAGATAATGATGAAACTTTGTGACGCCGTAAATGATTGCTAAGGCCTCCTTTTCTATCTGACTGTAATTCTGTTGCGTCGGCGTCAGTAGCTTGGATGCAAAGGCAATAGGACGATCGTGACATCCAATACGATGCGACAAAACTGCACCCAAACCGTGCGACGAGGCATCAACTGCTAACACTACAGGCTTCTGTGGGTCGAAGGGAATCAAACATGCATCACTGATTAGTGCAGACTTTAAGTTGTCAAAGGCAACCTGGCAATCTTTGGACCAAACAAAAGGAACATTTTTCCTACGTAAGCGATGCAGTGGAGCTGCAATCTGAGACGTATTGGGAATAAACCTGAAATAGTAGTTAAGCTTTCCCATTACTGCTTGCAATTCGTGCACATTCTTAGGAGGAGGCAAGTCTTTGATTGCTCGAAGATGTGACTGTAAGGGATGGATACCTTGGGCATTAATCACATGGCCTACGTACTCTATTTCAGTTTGAAAAAACGAACACTTTGCTTTATTACAACGTAGACCTGCTGCAGTCAAAACTTTGAAAAGGCACTCCAGGTTTGCTAAATGTTCTTCACCTGTACGTCCGGATATCACAATATCATCTAAGTAGTTCGAGCAACACGGTACAGAAACTGTCAGCTATTCCAAAAAGCGCTGAAAAATAGCGGGGGCGGAAGAACTGCCAAAGGGTAGGCGCTGAAATTGAAAAAGGCCCATGTGAGTATTAATGACGAAAAACTTTTTTGACTCGTCATCAAGTGGAATTTGTAAATATGCCTCTGCTAAATCAGTCTTAGAAAAGAAGCGAGACTGTCCTAATTTGTCCATTAGTTCGTCAGGTCTGGGCAGGGGGTAAGTGTCTACAATTGTTTGACTATTTACTGTTGATTTAAAGTCCGCACAGAGACGAAGTTTTCCTGACGGCTTGAGTATAATTACTATAGGCGAGGCCCACTGACTCGCAGAAACAGGAGAAATCACACCACTATCCTACCAACGTTTAAGTTCCGCAGCAACTGTATCACGCATTGCGATAGGCACTGGTCTAGCTTTACGAAATTTTGGAACTGCAGATTCTTTTAAAGTTACATGTGCCACGAAGTCTTTTGCACAACCTAGTTCCGGCAAAAACAAGTCACTATATTTTTCACACAATGCTTTTATTTTGTCCTGAGGCACTACTGACGAAATTTGAAGCACATCTCTTTGAATTGATAAACCAAACAAGTGAAAAGCATCTAGTCCAAAAATGCTCTGTGTAGATTTAGCCTGAAGAACTACAAAAGAAACTGTTTTTGTAACACCTTGAAAAGAGGCAGGCAGACTACACGTTCCTAGCACGGGAATATTTTGACCTGTATATGCTGTTAACACTTGGTGTGACGGCGACAATTTTGGCGAACCCAACAGTTCATAAGTATCTTTATTTATTAATGTGACAGCGGAACCAGTATCAAGCTGAAATTGTACAGTCTTATTTTCTATAGAGAGAGTCACAAATAGTTTGTGCTTCTGGCGCACGACAGGTGCGCGAATGTGGGCAACGTCTGATTGAACTTGTGTACTACGCTTGCGCATGCGCGGGCTGCGTAGTGAAGTAAGCGGCGCAGACTCGGCACACAGATTAATATCACTGTCACTAGATGGCACTACCGCCGGATCGGCGTCCGCGCAATGCGAGGCTACTACAGAGTCACTAACTACTGCACTACACTCATGAGCAGCTACTTGATGTCCACTGTCACTAGCTACACAGTACTGGGCACTTTTACAATAAGAAGTTGCAGAAGGCACTAGTTTCACTACAGGATTGCACTGTACAGAGTCATTTTGCTTGTCCCGAACCCGTTTCCGTTGCACAGTTTTACGCGCTCGTCGGCGCTTGCGGCGTGGCTCACTACATAGTTTTGCCGTAGGCGCAGAAAAATTGTCTTGCATTTGAGAATCACGAGAAACACTGTCCAAGTTCACAGCGTGTATGACATTTACAGCCTGTTCATGCACTGTTTCTAACGGCGCCGTTCTTTGAAATTTTGTTTTGCATACACACTGTCCGTACATGTCCTATTTTGCCACATTGATAAGATGTTGCGTCGCGACTTGGGCACTGAGCACGTTTGTGGCGAGATACACACTGGGGGCAAGATTTACGAACATTTTTCTGAAATGAGCGTTGGCGCCCGTTATTCAAATTACTGTTTCTAACACGACGGGACGACCTTTGTGTCACACTTTTACACTGGCTACTGTTCACTGTCTGTTCAGCACTAGTGCTATACTGAGAACTACGGCTAGGACAGCGTCCGTTGCGGCGCACTGCATTAACACTGTGGCTTTGCATTTCTACATCTGCTAAGTCAAAAGTATCATGCGCTTCTATAAGCTGCAGTACACTGTCTAATGAAGAGTCTGACTGTTTTAGAATTGCTGCCCTAATTCTGGGGTCCTGAATGTTCTGCGTAATCGCAATCCCTCAACATCACGTCACTATACGAAAGTCCACAAGAGCAAGTAAATTTACATTTGCGGGTTAAGCCCTTCAACTCGGTGATCCACTCTTGGTGTGACTGTTCCGGTAATTTTTTCAGTCTGAAAAATCGGTACCGTGCCGCAGCTACGAGAACTTTTCTCTCATAATGAGCATTTAGTGCCTCTACTATTTGTTCAAAGTCTACATCACGAGGAGATGCGTCGGGGAAAAGTTTTTTCAGTAACACAAAGGTTTTGGGGCCCACCACAGACAATAAAAGATGCTTAACAGTCTGACCTGTAAGTTGATGAGCTGCGACGAGTTCTTGAAACTGTGCGAAATAGTCGCTCCATTCTTTCTCACGTTCGTTGTACTGGCGAAACGTAGGAAGCGGTGCAGCGGCAGGTGTGGGCTGCTGATGTGACGGCTGTTGTTGTTGGTGAGCAGCCTGTGCCGTTAACTGCGACACCGCCTGCAGGAGTTGAGTGATTTGCGCCGTCTGTAACTGAATAATTTCCATTAAGTTTGGGTTCGGGGTAGTGGCCATGCTGACCGATTAGGCGCCGCGCATACAAGTAAATGATAACAAAACACAAATTCAATATGAAAGAGGACGCTCTGCAACAAAAAAGTCCACAACACACGTAACTGAATATATTCCCCCAAAAATCTTATAATAAGGGCGGGTGGGCGGGAGCAATTTCTGCGTGCTCCGACTGCTGCTGTCTGGCTGCTGCAAGCGGGCTGGTCCAAGATTCGTCTATCACTCCTCGTCGCCACTTTCGTGTCCCAGCCTCGTCGTCGCTTTTGTGTCGCGTTTCCGTCGGAGGTGTCGGTGGCCGAGTAGAAGACCGACACCGTAATAAGGGTAGCACGCTTGTGCAGGTACGGAGGGGAGCAGCCAGTGGGACAGCAACTAGAAACACTAGAGTAAATTAGAACGAGATATATATTGCACAGAATTTATACAATACTTAACTTTTACATAGTACTGCAGAATGTTGATACATAGTTGAGCTAGAGTCCTGCCTAGTGCCTAACTGATAGCCAAGTCTTCACTGGTGCCTATCTGATTCCGAAATCTTTACTGGTTCCTCTCTCAGTCCCAAGTGAACGATGTCGTTCAGCGGTGGCCACGAGCGGCGTTGTGGCAGAGGGCGCTCGTGGCTGTCGTCGTAAGAACGCCGCGCCGTGCGTGCATGGCGGCGCGCGGCGAAAGTAGGTGGCGCGCACTTTGTACTTGTGCGACACCACATCGTCAATTTCTGTTTTCGTGAGTAATAACGAGAACTGAAATGTTGTGTTTTTATATCTCTACTCCAGTTTTGAACCGTTAGAATCCTAGAAACTCGGTGAAGCACACACCTTTTTGAAATGTGTATTTGTAATCGCAGTTCGTAATTACTGCATTTTGCTCTCTGGCACTATTTCGTTCGCCTCCATGGCTGAGTGGCCAGCGCTCCCTATACTTTACCCCTGCTACCTTCCGAATTTGAAAGAGTTTATTCCAGTCGACATTGTCAAAAGCTTTCTCCAAATCGACAAACGCTAAAAACGTAGATTTGCCTCTCCTTAGCCTATCTTCTAAGATAAGTCGTAATGTGAGTATTGCCTCCCGTGTTCCTACATTTCTCTTAAATCCAAACTGATATTCCCCGCCGCGGTGGACTAGCTGAGCGGTCTAAAGCGTCTCGCTGCGGAGCGCGCGGTTGCTCGCCGTGGAGGTTCGAGTCCTCCCTGGGCATCGGTGTGTGTGTTTGTCCTTAGGTTAGTTTACCTAGGTTTAAGTAGTTTGTAAGCTACGGACTGATGACCACGCAGTTTGGTCCGATAGATTTACAGACACATTTGATCTTCCCCGAGGTCGGATTCCACAAGTTTTTCCATCCGTCTGTAAATAATTCGTGTTAGTATTTTGCGTCCATGACTTATTAAACTGATAGTTCTGTAATTTTCACATTTGTCTGAACTTGCTTTCCTTAGAATTGGAATTATGATATTCTTCTTGAAGTCGGAGGGTATTTCCCCTGTCTCATACATCTTGCATACCAGGTGATACAATTTTTTCACGACTGGTTCTCCTAACGATATCAACAGTTCAGACGGAATATCATCTACTCCAGGGACCTTGTTTCGAGCACGAGGAAAACACAGGTTCGATTCCCAGCACTGTCAGGGATATTTCCTCGCTGGCTAAAGTGGAACGGTCTGCCACTCAGCCTTGGGATGCCACATGAGGAAGTACTTGTACGACAAGAAGCGGCTCCAATTTCTGAAAACGCTGAAACGGCGTGTCGGTTACTGTGCATCGCGAGGCCACCGCCACCTCTTCATGGAACTACTTTAGCTCCACTTTGTAACCCTTGTATGTCTGAATTTTTGTGCCAATTTAAGCCTTTGTATATGATGAGCATGTCTTTGGGGATTTTGTGCAAAGTTTCTCGAAAACAATTCTTCACGCCTTTCCTTTTGGCAGGAAAATCATTTATTTTCCCATATACCTATATTTTTTTCTGATAGTCCAAGGTTTCAGACAAGGCTAAGACAAGGCTGTAACCTATAACCACTTTTGTTTATATTATTTATGGACGATATGTTGAGAACGATAGACTGGCAGTGTGACATTAAAGTAAGTGAAACTTGGTAATGGCAAATTCGTGTGAAAGGTTGCTATCTAATATATCAGAGCTAGTTCAGACATGGAAAGGTTATGGTATGAAGATAAACATCTCCAAACCGAAAGCAGTATCTGCGGGAAAGCGATTGAAAGAGGTTGAGTGTCAAATAGGAGGAACTAAGTGGGACTGATGACCTAGCTGTTTAGTCCCCTCAAAACAACCAACAACAGGAACTAAGTTAGTACAAGTGCACAGATTGAAGTTCACACTAAAATTAATTGGAATCAAGGTATAACAAAAGTAATCTATTGAGTGCTTAGCTACGATCTACTCTCTTCTGCAATAAAGTAGCAAGACTAAATTTTCAGCGCACTGTTCGATCTTTCGACTTACTTTGATGAATGGGACTGAGAGATGAGTGGATACAGCGTACCTTATTAATAAGGTCGAGGTTACTGATACGAAAGTAACAATGATGATTGCCGGTACTGGTAAGTGGGAACAATGGCATTTGCGTTAAGAAACGTTTCTGCAGGCAGACCCAACATTGCATTTTGCATGTCTCGTTTGTAATCCAGAGAACAAAATTGTTGGGAAGACATTCATGTAATCGCAAAATAACGTGAACTACTCACAAGATTGCAAAAAAGGAAAAAAAGTACTGGACGATACCATAGGTCACGAACTAGACACAACAGATGTGCAAATCTATAGGACTATATCTCTAACGTCGGTCAGTTGTAGTATTTTGGAACACGTATTAAGTTCGAGTATAATCACTTTTCTGGAGACCAGAAATCCGCTCTGTAGGAATCAGCATGGGTTTCGGAAAAGGCGATCGTGTGAAACACAGCTCGCGCTATTCGTCCTCGAGACTCAGAGGGCCATAGACACGGGTTCTCAGGTAGATGCCGAGTTTCTCGACTTCCGTAAGGCGTTTGATACAGTTCCCCACAGTCGTTTAATGAACAAAGTAAGAGCATATGGTCTAGCAGACCAATTGTGTGATTGGATTGAGGAGTTCCTAGATAACAGAACGCAGCATGCCATTCGCGATGGAGAGAAGTCTTCCGAGGTAAGAGAGATGTCAGGTGTGCCACAGGGGAGTATCCGTTGCTATTATTCACAATGCATATAAATGACCTCGCGGATAACATCGGAAGTTCACTGAGGATTTTTGCGGGTGATGCAGTAGTATATAGAGAGGTTGTAACAATGGAAAATTCTATTGAAATGCAGGAGGTTCTGCAATCGTCGGTAAAACAGATGCCAGACTTAGATTCATTGGAAGAATCCTAAGGAAATGGAGTACATTTGTTCGCCAACTACTTGAATACTGCTCACCGGTGTGGGATCCGTACCAGGTGAGGGGGGAGGGGGTTGATAGAGGAGGTAGAGAAGATCCAACGGAGAGCAGCCCGCTTCGTTACAGGATCAGTTAGTAATCATTAAATCGTAATGAAGATAATGATAAACTCCAGTGGAAGACTGCAGGAGAGACGCTCTGTCGCTCGGTACGGGCTTTTGTCGAAGTTTCGACAACATACCTTTACCGAGAAGTCTTGCAGTATGTTGCTCCATCCTACATATATCTCGCGAAGAGATCATGAGGATAACATCAGAGAGATTACAGCCCACACGGAGGCATACCAACAATCTTTCTTTTCGCGAACAATACGTGACTGGATTACGAGGGAGAACCGATAGTGGTACTCAAGGTACCCTCAGTCACACACCGTCGGGTGGCTTGCGGAGTATGGATGTAGGTGTAAAAGTAGAACATACGAGCACACATCGGAAACGACTGAGGGCATCCTGAAGATATGCGTAGTTGCTCATTAAGTCACGCTTTGCCAGGCCCGGCGACCGGAAAACGCGTGGAATATCAAATTTATTCCCCTCGGCAGTAAGTATAAAGTTGCTGAGGTCGTGTGTTTTGTGCGGGGCCTAATTTAGGAGGGTTGCCGAGTTCCAGTTGCAGCAGTTGGCGTTTTCGTGATAGCCAAATGTTCTAATGTTTGTATAGTCTATGGGACTTAACAACTTACAAACTACTTATGAAGTACTTACGAACTAGGACGGCACAAATATCCATGCCCGAGGGGGGATTCGAACCCCCGACCGCAGTGGCCGTGCAGACCGTGACTGAAGCGCCTTAGTCCCCTCGCCCACTGCGGCCGGCTCGTGATAGCCGACGTCAACAGACTTGCGATTTTGGTTAGTCTCCCGGAAGTCCGTACTAGGAGGGATGGGGGAGGGGAGGGAGTGGAATCTGTGTCACCCCACACTCAGAATGCCGGGTGCAGGATTAGTACGGCAACACCTTAGGATACTTTCCATTGATACAATTCCAAAATACATGTAGCACAACATGTGCCAGACACATGTTTTCAGTTACCTGCGACAACCCTTGTATATACTTGTATAGCTTCCAATTAACTGCGACAACACCTGTATAGGCTTGCATGTTCAGTGACTCAGATACAGTGTTTCTTAACGTTTTTGATACCACTTGCCTTAGCAAGATAAACCATTGAGCGGGTTACATTGGACACAAGGGTCCTAGAGTGGTAAGCGTCTGAGTTTGCAACAATTTTATTGACAACAGTAAACACAACCAGCGATACATACACTCATCCTTGAGCAATTGTTACCAAATAATAGATAAATAATTAACGTAAATGTCCCCTTAACACTAAGTAATGCCAATCACATGTAAATTAACCAACTATTTGCAGTAAAATGCTTTTGGTAAGTTTCCTTGGGAACTAGAAGTAATGCGACCAAAAGAGAGCCACCCTTTTCAAATTTCATTTTTCAGTGCAATACATGACAATATCAACCTTCGGCAAACAAAGTATCACTATCAAATTGACACGTTAACAACACCCTGGCATACTTTTCAATAACCATTAAACGCCACTTACAAGAAACAAGGTCCTTTTGATAATGTTCCAGCTAACATTCAAATATCATGGTTTGCGAGGCGTACAACTAAAAATAGGATTCATTTAACCAAAACTTATATCCTTTTCCTATTTTTTTTTCTTCATAAATTCTCAGCTCTAATAATAGACGACTTTGGCCACGCTGGCCGTTAGGTTTACATACATTGCGTAAAATTTAAAAGGACATTAAATTGATTTCAAAATAAACTGAAATTTGTGAAACAAGTATTACCAGAGTGTCAAAGCTAGCGCTCTAAATGTGAACAATAATAGTAACATACTCCGCCGTTACGTCCTGTAAATAGATTCTCATTAACTACCTTAGTTTATTGTCTGCCATCACTTGGCGATATATATAAACTTAGAAGAACTTAAAATTTAGAAAGTTCTAAACTCAGTAAATCTAACGACAGTAAATCTTCCTCCTTGTCCGACGTTACCAAAGCGGGAACTTACTCGCCACCAACACCTCGGGTTGCGGGTCGTTGAACTGGACGAAGCGAAGACAAAGTCTTCCTAGCTGGTTCCTGCTTCCTCTGTCCGCATGCCCCTCCCTGAGCTTGTCACAACCAACAGAACTACAAGAGTAGCTTGTAAAACAAACAGAGAAGCACTATTAGTTGTTTTCTTTTACGTTGCAACGTCTTGGAGACGCCGGACGCCTAAACCATGCGACACATAGGTAAACATGATCACTAGCGCAGCGCCTTGCCCCGAAGTGACACTATTTTCAATTGTTCGTAACGCAAGTTGCGTGTGCCGCAGTCGCTTAGCACATTTCTGTTCCCCGGCACTTACGCTAAAATAAATTGCATCCCGTTCCCATTTCAACAACTTTCGGGGACATGTGCCGCGACATTACGCGCAACATGTTGCGCTACAGACTTGTAGTAGAGGAAACGCACCTTACGTGTTTGACACGTCGTACCAACTCATGCGGAAAATCCCACCTGATTTCGATGCTTCTTCAGAGCGTTGCATTTTGGACGATCACTTATTAGTAGCCGCGTAGTCTAACGTCTAAGGCGTCATGCTACATACTGGTCGGCCATTTCCGACGGAGGTTCAATTTCTTCCTCTGGCATGGAGGTGTGTGTGTGTGTGTCGTGCTTGGTGTAATTCAGTCTAAGTAAGTCTAGGGACTGATGAAAATAGCAGTTTGGTCCAATGGATGTACAAACATTTGAACTTATTCGTAAACAGTGTCCATCACCTCGTTAACGATCACAGAACAACGTGTGGAACAGAAGTATATAACAGTTTACGTATCTGCAGGTGACAAACTTGTATTCACGAAGGTGACGTCGTTGGAAAATCTTTACACGATTAGCATCTGATCGGTGTCAGGTGGAATGATAGACACCTGACACTCATCACAAATTATGTAACGCAGTGTGCGTAATCATGAAAGAATGTGGTCATCTGCTACCAGAGAATAAGTAAGTTCCCAACGTTTAATTGCTTCACTTTTGAATAACCACGACTTCCTACTTATTATATGGAAATGCAGGGTACAGGTAAAAACTGAAAGTCTACATTCCAATTACCTCCAGTTAGTTTTAAATAATGTAAGTTTCGTTACTCTGTAAACACGTTTTGTAGAATTTCGACCACACAGAAAGAAACTGTTATATGCTGCATACACAAACCAGAATTACGTAAACACTCGCGTGAACAGGACAAACAGGTGTCTGGCGTAAGCATCAGTGTTGCCAAGCTAGTGGTTTTCGCACTAAATCAAAATGTTCAAATGTTTGTGTAGTCTATGGGACTTAACTACGGGGTTATCAGTCCCTAAACTTACAAACTACTTATGAACTAACTAAGACTAAGGACGGCACAAATATCCATGCCCGAGGGGGGATTCGAACCCCCGACCGTAGTGGCCGTGCAGACCGTGACTGGAGCGCCTCAGTCCCCGCGGCCACCGCGGCCGGCTTTTCGCACTAAATCTGGTGGTTTTGAGTACCTGTCTAGTGGGCCATTTTTTTTATCTAGTGGCTAGTGGGGATTATGGTGGATTTTAGAAATATTTCCGGGTTTTATGGAATAACTATTTTTAAACACTTCATGAAGGCAGCATTCCGTGACAGCACCATTTAATTTTCTAACGTCTCTAGCTCCTTACTTTATATCACCCAAACATTCATAATATACGACATTCTGTCCTTGTTCCCCATTTTTGTGCTCCCATACTGTTATGCGCGCTTTTTTATTTAATCCTGTCAGAAACATTATAACTTACAAGATATAAAACAGGACAACAAAATACAGAAAGAAATGTTCCAAAAATAGTACTAATAAATGTGCGTTTGCATGCATACCTCATATTATGTGGCCACTTTTACAGAGCAATTTTAGATAAGTCTACCAATTTCTCCCCATGCAAATACGGGACACCTGACACTATACCAACTCCCAACGATATCCTTCGTTATTGTAATTAATGTAAAAGCTCCGTGATCCTGAATACCAACAATTACGTTTCATGACAACACCTTAATGAAGCATGTTTACGCCGGCAATATTATACATTTTTTAAATGCATGTTTCATAGAAACATAAATTATTAGAAGAGTGCAACAGATTTTCCCGTTTGTGTGTGTGTGTGTGTGTGTGTGTGAAGAAGTAATTGATTTTAGGGGTTGTTGCACACCAGAAGAAGCCAGATTATGTTCGTTTGATTTACTATGTTGAACCACATCCGAGTTCCATCATCTGTATCATTACCGGTTTCGAGCAATCATTTCTCTTCTTCAGAAGAGACTCTTCTTCATCTTCTTCTTTTCCTTCAGCGTTTGTCCCGCGCGACTGCCGGATTCGCTACATGGGTCTGTTGCCTCCATTCCACTCTGTCTCGGGCTGCATCTGGATGGGTGTTCGCGCTCTTCACGTCTTTATGCAGCGTATCAGCCCAGCGTTCCTCAGGTCGTCGTTTGCGTCTTCTACCGACGACTTCAAGTGTGTAGACCGTCTTGACAATAGTCATCACCGGCCCGTAGAAAATGCCCAAACCATCGGAGACGGCTCTCGCGCATCTTGTCTTGGATCGGTGCAACACAGAACTGTTCCCTGAAGCTGTCGTTGAAAACGTGGTCTAACCTAGTGACACGTACCGTCCACCTCAGCATCTTCGTTTCCATTACACTTAGCCGGCGTTCTGTCTCAACAGTAGTCGGCCAGCACTCGCAGCCGTACAAGGCGACTGGTCGGATGACAGTGCGGTAGATTTTTTATTTTAAATTATCTTTCATCCTGCGGTCGCAAGTGACTCCGGTTGTTGTTCACCACTTCATCCAGGCTGACTGAGTTCTGGAGTTGACCTCTTCGGTGAGACGGCTGTCAACAGTGATCGTGGAAACAAGGTACTTAAAACTTATTCACACGAGTCAGATGTTCACCGTTAATCGTGATGGTTCCCATTTCATGCCTGTCTGATGTCATGTTTCTCTGTTTTATTCAGGTTAAGACGCAAACCATGTTGCACCAACCGATCACTCCATTCTTGGATTTGTCTCCGGAAATCAAGCTTGATTTTTTGCTGGATAGTCCTGAAGTTGTGCGGACATAGCTTCTCGGCTGTACATAAAGGAACTGTACCCAGTTAATAAGTTGCTCTGGCACATTATGCTGTCGCTAGCCATATTATGAGGCACCCGATCAAAGGCGTTTTCGAAGTCCAGGAATGCTAAAAGCAGCGACTTCACTTTCTCGTGATGGTTTTCGTCTAACAGTCTTGCGGCATGAATCGCATCAATTGTGCTGCAGTTCTTCACAAATCCAGCTTGATTTTTGGAAATCTGTGCGATCTCACGGATTCAGAACACGCTCAATTCATGGCGTGGCAGCGAAGTCGAATTGGACGGTAGTTTGTGCACTCAGCGGGATTTCTCTTCTTCTTAAAGATATGTGCGGTGGTACTTTGTTCCCAATCAGTTAGTGTTTTTTCCCCTCATCAATGATCTTGTTGAAGAGTTCCGTTAACCATTCGGCTGACTTCCAATATCGGGAACACCAAAACTCTGCTGGGCCGGTGGCTTTCCCAGGCTTCATTTTCCTCAGAGAAAATCTACAATTTTTCTTATCGGCCCTTCAGCAGCATGGTCAGTGGGTATTGTCGGATGGGGAAATTCTTCTGTGGAGATCTTCTTGAAATAAAAGCGCCATCTTTCTTCAGAAGAGACTATAAAGAAATCGTCAGTGTAGTGTTCGTAAGTTGCAAAAATTAAATATGTGTGTTTGTGTGTGTGTATCATACTTTCATAGCTTTAAGCACGAGGGATAAACCGAATTGTCTGATATTTTTGGTTACTCCACTTACACAGTACTTCAAATAATGACAATATAGTGGATTTGTTAAACACGCGAATAAAATCTAGTGATTTAAGGTTTTTAGTGGTAAATCCCATTTCGCTGTTGGCAACGCTGGTAAGCATTATATCGGTTATCTCGACATAAGTGAGTTTGGACGCCGTGTTACAAATGTCGCATGAGACATAGGACGCTACACTGTTTCCAAACCATCAAACAGTGTGTGTTCTATATTATTATGGGACTGTTTATTGTACCATTGTGAGTGTGAACAGCATAAGTACTGCTAAAGAACAACAAACAGTGCAAGGACAGCAATAATAGGAAAAGAAAGTAAACTTCTATTTAGATGCCGCAGCAGTTTCGTATATCCTGCACCGGTTATAGTTTTCTAACCATCCTGAGGCCTCGCGTGATAATGTTGGCAATTATGTGACGTTGACGTCAGCCAATCGCGTGACAACGCAAATGTTTTCTCATGGAAACTTTCCGTTTTACGAAGAAAATTACTTTTAAAAAATGTTCAAATGTTTGTAGAGTCTATGGGACTTAACTACGGGGTCATCAGTCCCTAAACTTACAAACTACTTATGAACTACCTAAGACTAAGGACGGCACAAATATCCATGGCCGAGAGGGGATTCGAACCCCCGACCGTAGTGGCCGTGCAGACTGTGACTGGAGCGCCTCAGTCCCCTCGGCCACCGCGGCCGGCAAAATTACTTTTATTGACTAGATAAGGGTACATAAGAAACCTGTCAACCGCAGATCACGAACAGCATTATTTATTTACTTCATTGTCTGTAGGAAACACTATTCAAATCATTCTATGTGGATTTCTAAGAATATTAACATATTGGCAAAGATTATCTGCCGTTTTGTTGATGTCGCTAACATGATCACGCGAAGCCGCCGGGATGGTATTCAAAATTTTACCCCTGTACCAAAGTACATTGCTTTCGCAATAAGTGACGTTCTTGCTATCCAGTTAGCTGAGGATTGACGTTTTTATAACATACTGGTTTTTATCATTTTATTTCCACTATTCTAGTGCCTAATTTCGATAGGTGTTTTGTGTGCTAATCTACATTTGATAATGAAAAGGTGTATTATGACATTAAATTTATTGAGCTTACATTTTGGAAACGTTTACCTTTTTTATTCATCGTTGTACTGCAGGATACTGCACTAAACTAACACTTAGTTTAACATTCGAGTTTCGTAAATATCTATTTCGCGGTGTCATTTAATGTCAAAACTTTCCTATTATGCAAATATAAAAACGAAATACATCAATTGGTACATTATGTTAGATTTGTCATATGTCATTTCAGGCTTTATGACGTTCCTTATTTTATAAAATGAAGTTGTAGGTTCAGTTGTTTGTATGTTTTTAATATGATTATCATAAATGGACAGATAAACCTAGAGTTTTACTGCATATGTTATTGCAATTAGTGGTCGTTATTTTATTTTAATTTGCGTTTATGAAGCAGACATTATGTCACTTTAGAATGGAATCTTGACTTCAGTAATCTTAAGCCGCAGACTCAAGTATATATATATTAGTGTTTGACACTCTTAAAACTGTTCATTTGGAGTGAGTTAAATGTGTATCTGTGCCGAGCTTCAGAAAAATGGACCACCACTATTTTGACACACTTCGTCCGTCCCGCGTTCCTGCATTATTGGTCTGAAACACCACTGTTTTGAAGAAGTGAAACCGACAGGACGAAACAGAAGAACGGGTCCGCTGCAACTGTTAAATTCCTTTATTGAAGGACTCACACAACCGGTTTCGCAACTTAAAGTTGCATCCTCAGGTGTTATCTGTTTACAAATGAATGGGAACTGTCAGAATTTTAAGCACTGTTAACATCAATGTAACACCGTAATAGTCTTTGTCTACTTACATTAAATCATTACAAAGAACTGATTCCGCGGCGGAGCGGCCGAGCGCATTGAGGCGCTATGCTACAATGCACGAGGCCGTTTCCCGTCGGGGGTTCGAATGCCCCCTCGGGCATGGATGTTTGTGCTAGTTCATAAGTACTTTGTAAGTTTAGGGACTGATGACCCTGTAGTTAAGTCCCATAAGCTCTACAAACATTTGAACAATTGAAAGAACTAGTGAAGCTCATTCCCTATCATTTGATTCCCGTATCTAAAACGCAGTAAGAAGAAAAATTAACAAATTAGGGAATGGCGTTCAACTACGTAAATATATTATTTCTAAAAACAATCTCAATCTAGTTGCGTCTAAAGATTTAAAACCGTAAACTGGAAGCTGTTGAATTTACCTCATTTAAAGATGATCTGGGGAGGCACTTGGCGTTACCGATCTCCGCCTGGCCACTGGTCGCGAGCCGTAGCGCAAACAAATGCGGGAAGCCGCGAATGCGCGACTCGATTTAAATGATGGGGAAAGGCAAAACTGCGTTTCAGATTTTTCTATATCATCAGAAAGCATTTATAGAGTTATATTAAATTTGTACAAAAACCAGACAGCACAGTAGTCGGGGAGTAAGACAGGGTTATAACCTTTCCCCAATCTGTACACTGAGCAAGCTATGAAGGAATTTAGAGAAGGAATAAATGTTCAGAGTAAAGAAATAAAAGCTATGCGGTTTGACATTGTAAATCTATCAGAGACAGCAAAGGAACGGAAAGAGCAATTGTATGGAATGGACAGTCTTGAAAGGAATTTATAAACGTCAACTATAGTGAAATCAGGGTACTGTAATGTAAGAAAATCAGGCGATGCTCAAGAAGTTAGTTTAGGTAATGAAACAATAAAAGTAGTAGTTGAGTTTTGTTATATGGGTAGCAAAATAACTTCTGATGGCCGAACAAAAGAAGACATGAAATGCAGAATGACTGTGGGAAGGACAGCGTTTCTCAAGAAGCGAAATTTGTTGTCATACAATATTAATTTAAATGTTAGTAAGTCCATTCTGAAGGCATTTTTCTGGAGTGTAGTGTAGTGAGACGTGAAGGATAAGGAGTTCAGACAAAAAAGATAATATAAGCTTTTGCAATGTGGTGCTACAGCTGAGGAGAAATGGACTTTCTGCCATATCCTTAAAAGGAGGGATAGCTTGGTGGGACACAGTCTGAGACATCAAGGAAATGTCAGCATTAGAAGTGTGTGAGATAAAACTGCCGGCCACGGTGGACGAGGGGACTGAGGCGCTTCAGTCACGGTCTGCACGGCCACTACGGTCGGGGGTTCGAATCCCCCCTCGGGCATGGATATTTGTGTCGTCCTTAGTTGTAGGTAGTTCATAAGTAGTTTATAAGTTTAGGAACTGATGACCCCGTAGTTAAGTCCCTTAAGCTTAACAAACATTTGAACATTTTTTGAGATAAAACTCGTAGAGGGAGACCGAAGGACGAATACAGTAAGCAGATTCAAAAGGATGGAGGTTGTGTGGGAATAGCTCCAAGTAAATAAGTACAAGCACTGCTCTTGATTACACTTCAACAACAACAGTCTTATTTTACACCAAAGAGAAAAAATACAATTAGTCATACAAAGATATCTTCTAATAATTAATGCGCTGCGACATCCTCGCCACCCTGGACAATCTCCAGTGGTGTAACCAGTTGGATTGGCCTGGTAATCTCTCTTAGATCTGGCGTAGTGAGAACAACAGTCCGATGAACTCCATCCCGACCTATCCGTAAGTCCTTTACTCTCGCCCTTTTCCACATATATCGGAGCAAGGTGTCTTCCTGCAGAAGGACAATGTCGCCGACTCTTATCTTCCGATTTCTACTGACGTTCTTAACTTCATGAAAACTCCTGAGTAGCTGTAAGTAGTCTTTCTTCCAACGATTCCAGAAGTCTTCTGTTAATTTCTGCTGAAGTTTGAATTCTTTTACTAAGTCCGTTGACTTTAAGGGTTCGGGACCTCTCGGTAAAGAAGAAAGTCTGCCCCCCACCAAGAAGTGTGCTGGAGTAGCACTTCGTCATCGGCCTGTGAGATATGTCTAGAATTGAGTGCAGCTTCAATACTTTTAAGGACAGGTGGGTTTAATTAGACGTGAGGATTTTCCACAGTTCAGATATTTCTCGGTTAGCTGTATGAAATTTCTTAGCGTTCTCACTATAAATTGAATGTGGAACACCCCGTCTGCTAACAAATCTTTTCATGGCTAATAAGAATTTATCGGCTGTAGCGGCACTAACATGTTCAAGATGGATGGCTCTAGTTACTGCAGAGGTAAACAGAACAATGCAACACTTGGTACTTGTTCTTCCAGTTTTAGCGAATAAGGGTCCTGCAAAAACAATTCCAGAGACTTCGAAGGGTTTGTGTGGCGTCACTCTATCTGTAGGTAGTGGGGCCTCTATTGCTTGATCTGCAGCGTGATGAGCTATTTTGCATGGTATACAGTTGTGGAGGACAGTTTTTATGACAAGACGGGAATGTACAATCCAAAATAATGATCTAAGTTCGAGGTGTAAAATCCAAACCCCAGGGTGATGCAATCGAATATGAGTACACATTATCAATAGCTTTGTGAAATGATGATTCCCTTCCAGTATGAATGGATGTTGCTCTTCTTGAGTCAATTCCGAGCACTGTAGACGACCTCCTAGACGCAGTAGTCCTTCATGTAGGTATGGATTTAGATTCTTGATTTTTGAATTGTTGGGCAATGATACGTTCTCCATTAAAGCTTTGATTTCTGGTAGGAAGCATTCTGTCTGTACTGATTTAATCCAAAATGCACGAGCTGCTGTCATTTCTTCTGCAATGAATTCTACGTGGATCTTTTCTTTGTTTGCAAGTTTCCTTTGGAAGCGAAGAACAAATACAGTTGTGCGTAAGAGCTTCCAGTAAGAACTGAATCTAGTGGGATCTATTACTGGTTTTATAATCTGGACAAGTGAAGTTTGCGAAGGAATTAATGATTTCTTATATTCTAAAGAGAAAGGAGAGGTGGTAACTTCATGAAGATATTCTGGTCATTGAGATGGGTGCTGAGATAACCACGTCGGTCCCCTCCACCAGACAGATAATCCCTGTAGTGTTTGCGGACAGACACCTCTGGAGAGATAATCAGCAGGGTTGTCCTCTCCGGGGCAGTGTCTCCACTGAGACGGCGAAGTGTGTGTTTGAATTTCGGTTACTCTATTACAAACAAATGTCTTCCAGGAATTAGGGTTTGATCGTATCCAGGTTAGAACTATCGAGGAGTCAGTCCAGAGCGTTGCATTGCCAATGTCACAGTTGGTAGCATTGTAGTAATAACGCAGTAGTCGCGTTCCCAACAATGCAGCTAGCAATTCAAGACGGGGGATTGTTACTCTCTTGACTGGCGCTAAACGATTTTTGCTGCATGCTAGGTGTGTGTAAGTATTTCCATTGACCTCACACACGACGTACAAGGCAGCACCGTAAACTCGCTCAGAAGCTCGCAAAAAACGTGAACGCACGAGCCTTTCTTCCCTGAGACTGAGATCCACCTCGGTACAAATATATTGGATAGATCCGGAAGCGACGATAACCATGTCCGCCATTTCGAAGCAAGCTGGTGAGGCAAGATTTCATCCCAACCCAATCCTAGTAGCCATGTGTCTTGGAATAAAATTTTTCCGGTTATGGATACTGGCAATACTAATCCCAGAGGATCATAAAAGCTTGCAGTAACTCTTAAATTCCGTTTAGTTGCTATCATGTCTAGCGTTTTGTCAATGATAGACGTTTGAGTAAAACAAAGCACATCGTTAGCGGTGTCCCATAATACACCCAATACTGTAGCGTTCCTTTTTATGTCTTGTCCTTGGGACTTCCATATTTCGTTCATCTGAGTGAAGAGCAAGCTGAAGGAAAGCTTGATTGATATCGGCTATAATGGCGAAACGTTGTAAGCGGAATCGTAGAAGTACAGCCATTACTTCTGGTAGTAGGTTAGGACTAATTTCTAAAACGTCGTTAAGAGATGGTGCTCCTTCTTCATGAGCGGACCCGTCAAAAACAATGCGCCATTTTATAGATCCTTGTTTTTTCCCTTTTGACTATGTGATGTGGCAGATAAAAGGTGTCGATATGTGATTCAGATGGAGCTAACTCAACATGGTCTTGTTTGATGTACTGCAACATCTGCGTGTCATAGGCATGTCTCAGCTCGTTGTTTTTTAGTAGACGCCTTTGCAAAGCAGCGAAACGATTTTCAGCATTTCGTAAGTTATCAGGAAGAGCTAATGTGGGCTTACGTGGTAGACGAACTACCCGCCGTCCATCTTGGATAAAGTAAGATGCATGAATCTCTTCCAATACAGCAGACTCCCTCGCGCTCATTGCAGATTCTGGTTCTGAAGTAATACCTATCGATTCCAAATCCCAGAAACTCCTGATGTTATTGTCTGTTGGCTCTGATAATGTGTGGCTAATGAAGTTAACTGTACTATGGACTGCTGAAACGCCTGGTCGACTTCCGCTAAGTATCCAGCCAAACTCTAAAGATATTAAGACTAGAGACGGAGATATTAGTATAGGCGACGCGTCGTGAACAATTTGCCAGTTTTGGTCGGCTCCTATTAGAAGATCAATAGGAACGTCCGTGTGTTCATGCATGGGATCCGCCAGTGATAGATTACATGCGTGTTGCATAAATGTGGCATCTCGTGGTACAGAAGGATGGCTTGTTACTCCACATACTTCTTAGATTCAGATGGACGCGTCGGCGTGTTTCAGATGTGGTAGCTGTGGACTCAAAAGTGTCAACCTTTAAGACACGAGTGTCAATCAGTTGTAAATTCAGATTGGCAATCAAGGATCTGTTGACAAAGGTGGACTGACAGCCAGCGTCCAGAATACAACTTATAAGTTTTTCCTCGCCTTTGAGTCCTGTAATATAAACACAAGCTGTCTGTAGGTGCGTGAAACTGGCGCGTCCTGTGTTTACATTACCCACTGAACTAGTATTCGTTTGCGCTACACAAGATTTAGATTCTTTGCGGTCACAAATAGATCTGTGATGGTTGCCTTTACAAAAAGAGCAGAGATCCACGCCTTTCTTCGCGCAATTTTTGACAGTATGTCCTTGCTTGAAGCAAAGAAAACAGCGGTTACACGACTTCAGTACCTTTAGGCACTCCTGTACCAATACGGTTTGGCAGTCCTGAGCCCAATGACCTCGCTGAGTGCAGAACATGCAATACGGCTCTGGCTTCCGCTTATTGTTGCGTTTAGAGCGAGTTTGCTTAGACTGTATGTTAAGAGCCGAAGCTGATGGTAGCACGTTTGAAATTGGTTGTACTTCTTCGCGGATCTTCTGACATAAGCGCTCCGTTTATTTCTTCCGATAAAAGCTCCATTAACTTTAAAACGTCTTCTTCAGAGAAGTTGTGTCTTTTTACGCGTATTATCCAGCGGCGACATATTTCTTCTGGGAAGGCACGCAATATCTTCGGAACTAACACTCTGCCATAGGCATTGACGTCTTCTCCCAATGATTTTAATGCCTGTATTCTTCGGTTACATTCTATGAATGTTAAATTGAGATTCTCTGGAGAAGCGAACTGAATAGGCATAATTGCATCTAAGTAATCTAGGTGCGCCTGCACGATTCTGTTACGATCTCCGTACGTTCCCGCAAAATTCTCTTTGTATCCTCGTAAGTGGAAGCTGTTACGGCGATACCGTCGACAAGCATGTTCGGTCCACCTTCGAGATAGCAGGAAGACGTGCTTATTAACAGTGGACAAGGAGGGGGAGCTGTCCACTGAACTTTCAAATTTAATGGACGGTAATTTGACTGTCGTAGTAACTGCATTGGCCGATAGGGTCGCGTAACTGGCGCTTAAAGTTATCATTGATTCAGAGAGTTTTCTTTCAATGCCGTCGGCCACGATTAAAATGGCGCGCTTCGCTTTGTCAGTATCACATGCAATTACATCATTATTGTAATCCTCCTCTGACAGAAGGTCGTGTATTTCGTCGTCCAACTGCATAACGATTGATAATGTTTTCTCCAGACGAGCCTTCTAGTGTTTAAATTCGGAAAGCGGTGTCTCAGCTGAGAAGTCTCCGATCGTTGTGACGAATCGAGTAATATTCGATCTCTGATGTGTTCGCTTTCTTTTCAAAATCTGTAATTTTTCTGTCGACATATTAGGAGTTCTGTCGGAACTTAATCTTCTGACAAAACACTAGTTGTCGTGCAAAAATAAATATTATGGCAGTAATGAGTAAACAAAGTAGATAGCTGCTAGTGACAAAAGCGGCGCGCAAACAAACAAAGATAATGCGACAGTATGCGACAGTATGCGAGCTACTCCCGGTCTTGAATAATTGAAAATCAACAGTCAATACTTCACAGCAATGTTATCAGCAGTAATTCAAGAAGCTGCAGCTTTACGTGAAAGGCAGATCAAGGCTAATTACTTAGCGTGGAAGTCTTTTTGCGCGAGCGTGATTGCTGCAGCGTAATGTTGCTTGTCATACCTCAATACAACAGCATAGTTGCTCCTCATTATCAAAGGCGGAAGTGTAGCGTGCAGAAATCCTCCCACTTGCCGCTGCGGCGGTTTCTTCGCTCCTTTCCCGGGTTTCGGCACCAAAAAATGTGCGCGAATAGCTCCAAGTAAATAAGTGCACGCACTGCTCTTGATTACACTTCAACAACAACAGTCTTATTTTACACCAAAGAGAAAAAATACAATGAGTCATACAAAGATATCATCTAATAATTAATGCGCTGCGACAGAGGTTGCCGTTCTTAATCGGAGATGAAGATGCTCGCACAAGACAGGGTAGCGTGGAGACTTGCATCAAACCAGTCTGTGGACTGAAGACCACAACAGTAATATTATCTTATTTGACATATTGTCAGGAAGGATGATGACTAATTTGTTAACTGTGCTTCAGTATGACGTTCGCCACCATGTAGCTTACTTATCTACAGCATTTCATGGCACTATTATTCAAAAACCTAATTTTAAATACCATATGGTTTATGTCCAAGACACTGTCATTGAATTTTAACCAGCAATGCACGACTGTAGGTAGTGCTCTTCGCTACGCGGGAATAACCGAGCGGTGTGGAGCGCTATGTTGCGGATCGAGCGGCCTCCGGCGTCGGAGGTTCGAATCCTCCGTTCTACATTGATGTTTGTGTTCAGAATGAAACTTTCACTCTGCAGTGGAGTGTGCGCTGATATGAAACTTCCTGGCAGATTAAAATTGTGTGCCGGAACCGAAAGGCAAAGGTCCCAGGTTCGAGTCCCAATTTCGGCACACATTTTAATCTTCCAGGAAGTTTGATGTTTGTGTTGTCTTTAGGATAAGTTAGTTCATAAGTAGTTTGTATGTTTAGGGATTGATGACCCCGCACTTAAGTCCCATAGTCTTTACAAACATTATTATTCATTACTGTCTTCATATATGTGCAACTACCAATGCGAAGTTTCTTCAAATGCTGTACCGCATTTTTATTGATTTTTTATTATTATTATTTCATTATTTATTTATTGGCTTTTATAAGCTGTGATTTGATTATTGTAAGGTTATACTGCCTATTGGCTGATACTACTATTGACAAACACGTAAACTGATCCGAGGGTGTCTCAGAAATGTTTTGAAACCAGTCATCACTGTTAAATTTACGGTCAAATCTTTAGATATTGTCTTCTTAAAGTAACGTTATCATTCCACGGGCCCTATAGTTACACTACAAGATCGCATTACTGTAAACTATTATGTGACAATACAGCTGATCTAGCCCACTTTACGGTACAACTTTCGTAACGCTTTTGTCAAGACTATAAACCTTTCGTCATACAACGCGCATCACGACTGAAGGATGAACTGTCGCATCTTCTTTGGGCGCTACAATTATTAGACCCCAACATTTGAGAAGTAGGGTGTTCTCTACCCGCAACAGTGAACGGTACCTAAGCTAACATCTCTCTACAGGAGATATGGTTTAAAATTTCCTTGAGGACCATACAGGACAAGTATTTATCCTGAGACAGTGGGAACTGAATACCAATAGTAAGGGAAAGTAAAAAAGAGAGATTTCTTTTTTAGAAAGGTAATAATATTCTCCACTCCCATGAACCACAGACATTGCCGAGGTGGGGTGGCTTGCGTGCCTCAACGATAGAGATAGCCGTACCGTAGGTGCAACCACAGCGGAGGGGTATCTGTGGAGAGACCAGACAAACGTGTGGTTCCTGAAGAGGGGCAGCAGCCTTTTCAGTAGTTACAGGGGCAACAGTCTGGATGATTGACTGAGCTGGCCTTGTAACATCAGCGAATGTGTCTATGCCACACAGTTACTGCGAACGGCTGAAAGCAAGGGGAAACTACAGCCGTTACCTTTCCCGAGGACATGAAGCTCTACTGTATGAACATATGATGATGGCATCCTCTCGGGTAAAATATTCCGGAGGTGAAATAGTCCCCCATTCGGATTTCAAAAATGTTCAAATGTTGTATAGCTTAAGGGACTTAACTACAGGGTCATCAGTCCCTAAACTTACAAACTACTTACGAAGTAGCTAATACTAAGGACGGCACAAATATCCATGCCCGAGGGGGGATTCGAACCCCGGACCGTTGTGGCCGTGCAGACCTAGAAATAAGAAATTTGTTCTGGTAAAATGGAATGAGAAAGAATATTCAGGAGTTATTCCCGCTACAGAAGCAGAAGGCGTGACAGTCGACTGCATGGCCCAATAATAAGGATTTCTTGTATAAATTTGAAGATGTGATAATGATAATAGAATCCCCAAAATTAATAAGTGGTGTGTTTTCTTTAAATGGACTCAAAACATTGTTATATCTGTACATTTTATTATTTGTATAATATCTAAAAAGTGTCGTTCAAAATTAACGTTTGGAAGTTCAATGGATATTCAGAAATTATGATATTCAATTAACCACCTACTTGGACCCAAACTGCCTTCAGTTACAGGTAAGTACTGAACCACACAAAATTTTTTACTTATAACTGAGTAAATTAAATAGATTCTCATTCATATATGAAATTAATATACAGTTAATTATTATACAGTTAAGGAGAAAGTATAAAAATGCAGTAAATGAAACAGGCAAAATGGAGTACAGACGACTAAGAAATGAGATTGACAGGAAGTGAAAAATGGCTAAGCAGGAATGGCTAGAAGGCAAATGCATGGATGTAGAAGAATGTATAAATAGGGGAAAAATAGATACAGCCTACCGGAAAATAAAAGAAACATTTGGCGATAAGAAAAACAGCTCTATGAATATCAAGGACACTGATGGAAAACCAGTTCTCAGCAAAGAAGGGAAAGCTGAAAGGTGGAAAGAGTATATAGAGGAGCTCTACAAAGGAAATGAACTTCGAGACACTATTGTAGGAAGGGAAGAGGATGTAGATGATGATGAAATAGGAGATACTATACTGAGAGATGAATTTGACAGAGCACTGAAAGATCTAAGTCGAAACAAGGCCCCTGGAGTAGATGATATCCCGTCAGAGCTACTGAAGTCTCTGGGAGAACCAGCCATGACAAGATTGTTTCACATTGTAAGATGTATGAGACAGGTGAAGTACCCTCAGACTTTAAGAAAAATGTTATAATCCCCATTCCAAAGAAAGCAGGTGCAGACAGGTGTGAAAACTACAGAACCATCAGTTTAATAAGTCATGGTTGCAAAATATTAACACGAATTATATACAGAAGGATGGAAAAGCTGGTAGAAATGTAGGAACACGGGAGGCAATACTCACTTTACGGCTTATCCTAGAAGATAAATTAAGAAAAGGCAAACCTACATTTCTAGCTTTTGTAGATTTGGAGAAGGCTTTTGACAATGTTGCTTGGAATAAACTCTTTCAAGTTCTGAAGCAAGCAGGAGTAAAATATAGGGAGCGTAAGGTTATTTACAACTTGTACAAAAACCAGACAGCGGTTGTCAGAGTTGAAGGGCATGAAAGGGATGCTGTGGTTGGAAAGGGAGTAAGACAGGGTTGTAGCCTTTCCCCATTGTTGTTCAATTTGTACATTGAGCAAGCTATAAAGGAAAGCAAGGAGAAATTTGGAGAAGGAATTAAAGTTCAGGGTGAAGAATTAAAAACATTGCGTTTTGCCGACGACATAGTAATTCTGTCAGATACAGCAAAGGACCTGGAAGAGCAATTGAACGGAATGGACAGTGTGCTGAAAGGTGCATATAAGATGAACATTAACAAGAGTAAAACTAGGGTAATGGAGTGCAGTGTAAGAAAATCAGGTGATGCTGAAGGAATTAGATTAGGTAACGAAACAATAAAGGAGGTAGATGAGTTTTGTTACTTGGGCAGTAAAATAACAAATGATGGTCGCAGTACAGATGATATAAAATGCAGAATGGCAATGGGTAGAAAGGCGTTTTTGAAAAAGAGAAATTTGTTAACATCGAATATTGATTTAAGCCTAAGGAAGTCCTTTCTGAAGGCATTTGTATGGAGTGTTGCCTTGTATGGGAGTGAAACATGGACGATAAGCAGTGTGGACAGAAAGAGGATAGAGGTTTTTGAAATGTGGTTCTACAGAAGAATGCTGAAGATTAGGTGGGTGGATCGCGTAACTAATGAGGAGGTACTGAACCGAATTGGGGAGAAAAGAAATTTCTGGCATACCTTGACTAAAAGAAGGGATAGATTGGTAGGACACATTCTTAGACACCAAGGAATTGTGTATTTATCATTGGAGGGAAGTGTGTGGGGTAAAAATCGCAGAGGGAGACCAAGAGACGCGTATAGTAAGCAGATTCAAGTGGATGTGGGTTGTTGTTCTTATGAGGAGATGAAAAGGCTTGCTCAGGATAGAGTAGGGTGGAGAGCTGCATCAAACCAGTCTCTGGACTGAAGACCACAACAACAACAACGAAGTAAGCTTGTCTCATTCGTGTCAATTTGTCGAGTCTATTTTTACAAGAAACCAAGAATTAAATCAAGAAAAATATTAGACACACAGGTGTAATTGGTATTGTGCAAGTCATGTTTCTGCTTTTGGTAGAAGTTATGTAGTGGGTATCTCCTTGCATTTTCCGTAGTTGATATAAAGTTTAAGTACGTAATTCGCAGGTATATAATCATCAAAGAAAGGTCTGTTATCTCAATTGTTTTCTTAATTTATACATTGCTCCGATAAGGAAATCTTCTCGGTCTGTTTCAATACTGGGCTATACTGCATGACAGTCTGAATTTAGAGTGAACTCTACGATCTGGAATTACAAATGAAACTGTTTTCCAAAAAATCGAATGACGAGTATTTCGTAGAGCTGCCAAGTGCGCATGGACAGAAACGCGCGCACTTTCCGCATCTGTACGTCGGACGTAACACCCTATATCTCGAAAATGAAATGATTTATCGTTCTGTTCTCAAACTTAAATAAAATTTAGATATCTTACCTAAATTTCATCCACAGCTTTGTATGTGCTAAAATCAACCACACGCAAAGTCTACACAATGTGATTTTTCGTCTGTGAACTCTTCAAAATTTTACGCATTTGTTTATTTAATTTGATGTTGCACAGTAACTATAAGGAACAACGAATACAATTGTTATATCCTTTTCGAGCGAATATATCACACTATAAGGTGTAAAAATGAAAACTATTAATTGAATAGTTTGTCGGAACGCTATGGCGTCAGCATGTAAGCATCCCAGAGCGGCTATTGACGTCCACAGACCCAAGGGCAGTGGTACCGACTGCGGCATATGCCGTCTGTAGGGCGCAGGTACCGGCGCCGGCCGCGGTGGTCGAGGGGACTGAGGCACTCCAGTCATGGTCTTCACAGCCACTACGGTTGGGGGGTTCGAATCCCCCCTCGGGCATGGATATTTGTGCCGTCCTTAGTATTAGTTGATAAGTAGTTTGTAAGTTTAGGGACTGATGACCCCGTAGTTAGTGCCATAACCTATACAAACATTTGAAACAATTTTGAGGTACCGGCCAGGCCGCACGGCGAATGCCGTCTGCAGGGCCCACGGGACACACCACTGCGGCCAACGACGTCCGCAGGCCCAACGGCAAGGTGGAGGGCTGCAGCATATCACGTCTGCAAGACTCACAGGGTTAGGTGAGCAACTTGGCAGCTTGATCACTATGTTTGTCAGTCGAAGTTGCGCTTAAGTATTTTAATGTACTATATGTGGCTGGTTTCGGACATTCTTTCGATTCTGAAACCATCCCATAAGTAGTCTTATGTCAATACACACACACACACACACACACACACACACAGACACACAGACAGACACACACACACACACACACACACACACACACACACACACACACACACACACAGACACACACACACACACACACACACACACACACACACAGACAGACAGACAGACAGACACACACACACACACACACACACAGACACACACACACACACACACACACACACACACACACACACACACACACACACACACACACACACACACACACAGACAGACAGACAGACAGACAACTGGCCACTTGATTTTATTGATTGGATAGATAAAACATGGATTCATACAGTAAAATCATGTCGCCAATTTGTGTGTGTTTGTTTGTGTGTGTGTGTGTGTGTGTGTGTGTGTCTGTTGTCATAGCCTAATTACATGATGGTTGGAAAATGGATACAGTGCCCGGAACTGGTCATCTACAATAAAGTAAAATACTTCTACACAACTTCGATTAACATTATATAAAGTGAAGGATATTTGTCGCGTGGTTTTAACGCTTCATAATTTTTTGTAAAGCTATTGGACCAATCTATGGTCATCAGCCCCTAGACTTACATATTCGCCGGCCGCGGTGGCCGAGGGGACTGTGGCGCTCCAGTCACGGTCTGCACGGCCTCTACGGTCGGGGGTTCGAATCCCCCCTCGGGCATTGATATTTGTGCCGTCCTTAGTCTTAAGGCTAGTTTACGCGACGACACTACATTTCATGAAACTGCGCTACTGGCCAGTGCGCATGCGTGGCAGGCGTTTGCGCAACTTGTTGGCGAAACTAAACAGTTTCGGCACCTTCCAACTTTGGCGAAAGTGATTGCGCGTGTTTTTAGGTTAGGTGATAACCAATACAGAACGAAACAACATAAAGGGGGGAGAGGAAGAAATAATTCTGTTTTTAACATATACGCGATGCATAGGTGTTTGTGCCATTTTAACGATGAAAATTTCAGGAATAAGCAGTGCCGTGTTAGTGTTCTTGATGAAATTATTCGTGAAGTAAATATTGATGAGTTGACGATTAGTGAATTACAGATTAAAGGACATTCAATTCCACATACCTATACAAATGAACTATAGCAATTGTGGATCTGGGAACACGTTACAGTTACTGTAGAGACGAATATCTATTTGACAAGAAAAGTAATGCAATTTGTAATTTCAGTTCTGGTAACGATGCTTCACGCATAACAGTATCTTGTTTCTTTATTGTATTACTAACTCTGTTTAAAAGGAACGTAAACTGCTCTGGTGACATTCTGAGTTGATTAAAATAACTTCTAGGGTCTTCAATCGCAATTTCTTTCAGCAAGGTAACTGAGCAACCGCGCTGACGTCTTTTTTTAATCTAGTCACAAACCCAAACACGTTTCTTATTATTTTTATGTTTAGTCTTATGCAGCGACTTCACACAGAGAAGCAATAGCTCCGCCACAACTCGTACAGCTACCAAAACGTTCATTTTACGGCGACTAAGGCACTCACAAAACAACGAAACTGAAGTGTATAGTATTGGCGCCGTGTCTACAGACATACACGAAACCAGTTGCGCGCAATTCATTTCATGCAATGAGTGTCGCAACTTAGTGTCGTCGTGTAGACTAGCCTTTTGTTAGTTAATAAGTAGTTTGTAATTTTAGGGACTGATGACCCCGTGGTTAAGTCCCATAAGCTATACAAACATTTGAACATTTGAAGTTACATATTGCTTAAAGTAAATTGAACTAACGAAAGGACAACGCAGACTCGCGCATGCCCAGGAAGGTTTCGAACCTCCGACAGCTAGCAACCGCGTGTTCCGTAGCAAGGCGTCTTTGAGCGCTCGGCCACAGCACCGCGACTTGGCGCTTCCTACACTGAGCCGTGTGTGACGTATACCGGCTCATGTAAACGAGAGGGCCGCAGTGCAGTTGTGTCACGTGCGCAGCAGTGACGTCATCAGTTAGCGGCAGCGCAGGCCGATGAGTCTGGGCAGCGGACCACCGAGAGTGCGTGACCAGGCTGTCAAACGACGGTCGTTTCCGTACAGGGAGCGACCTGCGGCACTGGGTGAGCCATCGCAGGCCTTCACCATCGCGTCCTGGACATTCCCCTGTGTTACTCCAACGTTCGATGCAAAACTCCCTCCCAGAAAAACCACATCCTGCTCGTTTCCTAAACTTCAGCCAACTCAGCCACGGCTCGGTCTCGAAGAAATTCGTTTCTTAAGCAGCGAGAAGACTTAGAACAAAATAGGGCCAACATTTTCCCGGCAAATGGTTTAAATACCGAAATAGAAAACTTTGAAAACTTTATTGAAATGATCCACCAAGCAAACAGATATAATAATTACGAAACAAACAAAGAACACACGTACCACAC
Source organism: Locusta migratoria (assembly GCA_026315105.1). Taxonomy (NCBI): domain Eukaryota; kingdom Metazoa; phylum Arthropoda; class Insecta; order Orthoptera; family Acrididae; genus Locusta; species Locusta migratoria. The sequence goes on from CM048751.1 coordinate 198,032,090, forward strand.
ATTCCAAAGGCAAAGATTAACAATATTACTGAAAAAATGTACGTAAACCACAGACATACATTACTAGACTGGCAAACGTCCCACCGTTACTGAAGCGTGACGCCGCCATCTTGCCTCACCTCACGTCAAAAAGTTTCCGTACGGTCCTGCTACGATCTTCTGATATCTACATCTACATCTACGTCGATACTCTGCAAATCACATTCAAGTGCCTGGCGTAGGGTTTATTAACCACTTTCATAACTTTTCTCTACCGTTCCATTCTGTAACAGCGCGCGGGAAGAAAGAACACCTAAATCGTTCCGTTTTCGATATGATTTCTCTTATTTTATTGGGATGGTCATGTCTCCCTAAGTAGGTGGGTGCTAGCAAAATATTTTCACATTCAGAACTAAATGTCGGTGATTGAAACTTAGCAAACATATCACGCCGCAATGATAACGTCTTTCTTTTAATGATTTCCACCCCAATTCGTGCAACATTTCCGTGACGCTTTCCCCCCCCCCCCCCCCCCGTAACGTGATAGAACAAAACGAGCTGCCCTTCTCTGAACCTTCTCAATGTCTTCCGTCAATCCCACCTGGTGAGGGTCCCACAAGGAGCAACAGTACTCTAGGAGAGGACGCACAAGTGTGATGTAGCCAGTCTCTTTGGTGGAACTGGTGCATCTTCGAAGCGTTCTGTGATGAAACGTAACCTTTGGTTCGCCTTCCCCACAATATTTTCTATGTGTTCTCTCTAGTCAAAGTTGTTCGTAATTGTAACTCCTAAGTATTTGGTAGAATCTAAGACCTTAAGGTTGTGACGTTGTAAGCTTTACTAATTGGTTTTAACACGATTTGCGTTTGGGCTAAAACTTACGCAATAATTTAGTTTAACACATAGGCGTACACTGTCGAATCTTGTTACGAGAAGAATGTGTTACGTATGGTTAAATTTTACTTGGCGCCCTGGCGGCCTCCATTGATTATGTTCTCAGTCATGTGACGTTGGCATTAGCCAATCTCATAACAACGCAAATGTTTTGTCATGAAGTCTTCGTTTACGAGGGCAATTAGTTTTACTGATTGAACGAGGCTACATACAAGAACCTGTCAACCATAGAGCAGAAACAGCATTATTTACTTACGTCATTCCGTACGAAACACTAATCAAGTTAGTCTGTGTGGATTTCTAAGAATATTAACTTTCTTGGTGAGGGCTTTCTAACGTTTTGTTGATGTTGCCAACAATCATGTGAGGCCGCTGGGACGGTAAGTAAAATTTTACTGTTACGTACAGTTAAAGCAGACTGATCTGAAAAACACCCAGAAGAATAAAGATGTGTGGTAACCACGATAAATATCACATTTATAACGGTCATACTATTAAAATCCCAAAGTTGATCGAAACTAGTACCCGATTAATAAAAACAGGAAATGCGAATCATTAGAGTATGTGTCAAAGCAGACTAGATTTTGTAAGAACTCTCAAAAGAAGAAGAAAACCGTGTTATCCATAATAAACACTTTTTGATGACCATACTACTGAAAGAAACTCCGAAGTTGAATGAAATTTTTACAGATTACTAATAACAGCAAATCAATACAAATTATTACTCTACGGCAAAAATTATACCCACATAGAGCACACGAATTTTCCATACGGCAAAAGTCTAAAGACAGCGTAGTTATGTCAGTTCATCTGTATTTTTCACCTGTTTTCCGTAATAACGCAAACGACTGTTTACACGTTTATAGTATAGAAATATGGCGGCGAGACTTCACTGACACTAATGATATTGTATATGTCATTGCCAGTCAAGTAATATATGTCTGAGAAGTAAACATATACAGAAATATCACTTAATTATTTGTCAAAGAATCCCAATAATCCAAAGAGCATACCCAAAAATGTTGCTTGACAAGTTAGGGACTGTTGATCAACGTAGTTTGGTCCAATAGGATAACAAACATTCGAACATTTGGCCAAATATTTCACGAAATTAGCATCAAACTAAAAACCTGAAAGAACAAAACTTTTAAAGTTGAAGGAAGTAAAACAGACGCAGCTACGGTTGGCCCGCTAGAAGGCGCTGCCATAGGTCAAACGGATATCAACTGTATTTTTAAATAGGTACCCCCATTTTTATTACATATTCGTCTAGTACGTAAATAAATCTGAATGTTTTATTTGGAACACTTTTGTCGCTTTGTGATAGACGGCGCTGTAATATTCACAAAGATATTGCTCACAATTTTTGACGAACAATGGGTAACATGTAGGTTTGTAAATTAAAACACAGAAGGTAGAAACGTTTGAACTTTGTTTCGGTCCTTCCAATGAGAACGCATGCTGTTAATCCGTGATTACCTGTAATTACCTTATGACTTCAATAAATGCTCAAAATGATGTCCTTCAACTTCAGTGCATTTGGCAATACACGTAACGAAATTCCTCTCAACAGCGAGCAGTTCGCCTTCAGTAATGTTCTCACATGTATTGACAATGAGCTGACGCATGTTTTCAGGCGTTGTCGGTAAATCACGATAACATCCTACAATTTTCCCCACAGAAAGAAATCCGGGAATATAATTAAATATTCCATTTAAGACCGCTTCAACTGCTCGCGAGGCATTGAAAGTACATCGCCATTCTGTCATGCAGTGGAACATCTTGTAAAATCGGTAGAACATTACGTAAGAAATTAGAATACTTTGCACCATTTAGATTTCCATCGATAAAATAGGGGTCCATTAGCCTTCCTCCCATAAACCCGCACCATACCTTAACCCGCCAAGGTCGCTGATGTTCCATTTGTCGCAGCCATCGTGAATTTACCGTTGCTCAATAGCGCATATCATGCCGGTTTGCCGGCCGCGGTGGCCGAGGGAACTGAGGCGCTCTAGTCACGTTCTGCACGGCCACTACGGTCGGGGGTTCGAATCCCCCCTCGGGCATGGATATTTGTGCCGTTCTTAGTATTACTTAGTTCACAAGTAGTTTGTAAGTTTAGGGACTGATAACCCCGTAGTTAAGTCGCATAAGCTATACAAACATTTGAACATTTTGAACATGCCGGTTTACGTTACCTGTTTGTGAATGACACTTAGTCACTAAACAGTACGCGTGAAAAAAACTGTTATGGTCCCGTCATTTATTTTGTGCCCAGTGGCAAAACTGTACACGACGTTTGAAGTTTTCGCCATGCAAATCCTGGTGCATATAAATATGGTATGGGTGAAATTTATGTTGATGTAGAATTATCAACATCGACGTTTTTGGGATTCCTGATTTTCTCTCAATTTGTCTGCTACTGATATACGGATTAGCCGCAACTGCAGCTAAAACATTTACTTGGGCATCATAATTTGTTGCAGGACGTGGTTGATGTTTCACTTGTGGCTGAACACTTCCTGTCTATTTAAATAACGTAACTATCCAACGAAAGGTCCGGACACTTGGATGATGTCTTCCAGGATAACGAGCAACATACATAGCACAGGCCCGTTGGGCATTTTGATCGTAATAGCCATACATAAATACCATATCGACCTTTCATGCAATTGGTAAACGGTCCATTTCAACACGAGTAATGTATGACGTTGCAAATACTGTCTGCACCGCCGAAATGTTACGCGATATTACGTACTTACACGTTTGTGACTATTACAGCGCCATCTATCACAAAGCGACAAAGTGTTCCAGATAAAATATTCATATTTATATGCGTACTAGACGAATATGTAATAAAAAATTGGGGTAACTATTTTTTTAAAAATGCAGTTGATATCCGTTGGTCCCATGGCAGTGCCATCTAGCGAGCTAACCATCTGTTTTGCCCCTTCGAGCTATAAAACTTTTGTTCATAGAAGTGTTTTTGTTTAATGCTCATTTCATGAAGCTTTTGGTCCGGTCACTATCACTGGACCACCCTGTATATATAAATGACCGTGTATCTAACATCCCAAATTCAATGAGGCTTTTTGCTGATAATGCTGTAGTCTATGGACAATTTGCCATATTGGAAGAAGGTGAAAAAATTATATATAAACAAAACTATCTACATTTTCACAGACTAAAGCAACTCTAGAAAAAGCATACTTTCTTTATAAAACACCTCTTGCGTCAGCAACGATGAGGCGGAGGTGAAAAGAGTTTGACGTACAGGAGGACAAATTATCTAATGCGAAGTACAGTAAAATAATGGAATAGCCGAATTTTAGGATCACTACTCCGTTCGGTGACAACCTCCATATCTGTCTATTCCTCCCATCTATACCTCTACTGTGACATTCTCGCGTTCTCAATAGAGGTGTGTTCAGCACCGAAAGAATTCATATCAGCGCACACTCCGCTGTAGAGTGAAAGTTTCATTCTGGAAACATTCCTTAGACTGTAGCTAAGCCATGTCTCCTTTTTTCAAGGAGTGCTATTCCTGCAAGGTTCGCAGGAGAACTTATGTGAAGATTGGGAAGCAGGAGACGAGGTATACAATTTTTCACAAATATAGGAGACAATGGACTGAGGTTGTGGAGGAGGACTTGGACAGAGAAGAGGAGGTGATTGACAGAAAGAGGAAGGTGGATGCAGAGAGAGGGGAGATGAGCAGGGAGAGGGAGAGAGAAGGAAAGAGAAGGTCGGCAGAGGGAGAAAGTGGAAGATTTTCCTGCTTTACAGTTTACAGCTTAAGGAGTTTACATATTACGCATTGATAAAAAGCAATCCATACACTAAATAATAGCGGGTGGTATTTCATAAAGTTTACGTGTTTGAAAACTTCTTACAAGGGAGATTTTTTTGTTCACAACTCTTGTATATGTCTCGGAACAAATCAAGATGTATGGGGTTACACATCAGCATTGTGATAAATGGTTTTCTTTTATCATGTTGCAGTGTCATGCTTCATCTCGACAGTTACTCCTGCCTGGAGGGCCAGATAATGCTAAGTCATCTTTTGAGCGCACATTTGCTTATTTGGATGCGTAATTGCCACCATACAGAACAAAATTGCTGCTAATGATGCGTATGCAGATAGCTAGTTACCTCTGCATCGAACGCTAAAGCAAAAAGAAGTAGTTGCAGTCTCCATGGTTCTTCGCACAATCCGATAGCATGACTCAGGAATAATTCGATTTCTGCCACGCGACGCAGACGTCGACTGCGTCTCGAAATTTCTCTGTCTTAGAAAATACAGAAGAATTCAATAAACAAAAGGTATTTTTAGAGTAAACCTTCTGAAAATCAAATGTCGTATCATTCTTCGCTACTTTATCTATTTCACATAAAATTCACACTAACTGGCGAACTGTAAACATCAACACTGGTAATTAATGTTACCGCTTTCAAACGATCATTCTTAACGCTCTTCGCTTAGACAACAGAGAAGTCTGATCTTCGTGTAACGAACGCTAGAACATGAAGTCTGATCGCACAAAACTTCCGTTTTCGATTATTTTTGTAGTTTTTAGTAATTTTCATACTTTTGTATGTTTTCGAGTTGCAAAAGCCACAGATAAAGAAAAGAAATTAATGAATTGCGCCTTATTTTTTAAAATGACAAATCGAAATTGGTATAAAAGAATGCTCGATTGTACCGACGGGGAAGAAATACCTGTGAAAAACTAGCAGAGGTCGAGGGTAGGACGAAGCGGTCGGGTATCTGCTGCGTCATGCAGACATCAGCACTGCTTTATCGTCCAAGGCTACAAAGGTGGGGCGGTCAAGACGCCCGCGATCGAATGACGCATTAAATTGACGGCAACTGCAAGCAAGCACGCATTTTTAATCGGAATTTGTGACCTGAATTCAGTGATGGAGTAAACATCCCAATGATCAAAGTGACTAATATCACCAGTAGCTCTCTGCTAGTCTCCATACTGAACTGTTGCACACATCACTGGACAAGTATCACTGCAGATCGCAGTAGTTACTTTACTAGATTTAAAGAAGACAGGCAAACACAGTTAAAGATACGTTACGAATTAGAGATAGAAGATAATACCATGAAAGTTGTTAAAAATATTGTAATGATTATTCAAAATAAATCTATAATGATTGGTATTGTAATTAAAATAGTACTGTTTAGTATTGTACTCGCAAGTTGTCAATAAAAATTGCTTGACTGTATTTTAGTGACTTCTCAAACAATTGTGTCGTGTGAAGTTGTGTGTATAACTAAAATCTGACTGAATACTTTATCCTATTAGTTAAGCATGACTTTGAACAAAAATCAAATATGCAATAAAAACCAAATTCTTACCCTGTGACTTTATTCATAGAATGGGCAATTTGACCTCCTGTAGAAAACAATCTGTTTCATTAAAGATTGCAATTGTTTGAACAATAGGACATCAGATTGCTACAGAAGTGACTGATTGGCAACTATATCTCAGTTCGACAATTATTCCTGAATTATCTCACTCAAGGGTTTACACTGATTTTATGGCCTACCTGTGCAGAAGGAAACCTGTGCAACTGCCCTCTGAATTACTGCCAAAAAATGCTGCTGCTGCTACAAGAACAAAAACTAGCTACAGAATTTGCAGGAGCGCAATGAGAATCCACTGCCTAAACAAATACTAAATTGGTCCATCTCTGTAGTATTTAAAAGAAATACGCTTCAGTCATGGTCTGCGCGGCCACTACGGTCGGGGGTTCGAATCACCCCTCGGGCATGGATATTTGTGCCGTCCTTAGTCTTAGATAGTTCATAAGTAGTTTGTAAGCTTAGGGACTGATGACCCCGTAGTTAAGTACCATAAGTTCTACAAACATTTGAACATTTTAAAAGAAATAATTAATTTGCTTTCGGGATGAATGACTAACACGAAACAGGCCTGAGGTTGAAATTTAAACTTAACCACTTTATTCATAAAAAGAGAATGTTGGGAATGTCTTACACAAATCTTTTCAGGAAGCCATTTACTTCTACTCTCATTTTCCAAAAAAGAAAAATCAGCTAGGACTATATAATATAAATTTAAAAATATCGAAATTGTCTACATCACAATTTTGTTTAGTAGAAGAAACATTCATGCACTGTACTTTTAATTATTTTAAAGAATGTTTGTCTGTTAGAGATGGACAACAATTACGCGAAGCGCCTGGTAATGAAAAGATGACTCTCCTTACCTTTATTCTTCATAATCTCAGCACATTTTCAAATTTAAATATTCCACATTATCACACATAAAAGAATTTAAATGTTTTAAGCTCACACTGCAATTTGCGACTTCATTGGAAGGCTGCTTGCACAACACTACTTTGCTCACCGGTCGGTGCCCGGCGGCCAAGCTCAGTAAGCTCAAACGTGGGATCGCGCACGCCAAAGGTTGTCCTCACGGAGCCAAAGATGTATTTTTACAGATATTCAACGATATTAACAATGCATATCTACGTTTCAACCAGAAGTCTTGTTGGACAACTGCTCAGGGATATAACATCAAGAATTAATTTCTGATTAGTTGCAGTACAGACCGTAAATGTACACCTCGGTTGCACAGTGGTAGAGTGCTAGACTACAAAGCCAAAGGTCGCGGGTTCGATCCCCGTCGGGTCCTAGAACTTTTATGTCACTTTCCACTTCTTTCACCTCTGGCAGTATCGCTCATGTGAAAAATACCGAGTAGCACCGTGGTTCGGAACCCTCGTTAAACTGTAGGTCCCCCTATAACTGGCTCGGTAAGTCAGTTCGAAAGTCGGAGGAAGGCAACGGCATACCACCTCCAAACAGGACCATGCCTAGTAACGCACTGTGGTGTTCAAACCAATCTTCGGATTGTTGACTGCTTTACCTTAACTTTAGACCGTAAATTAACAAAATCGAAAAATTTCGACGTTCGTTTGTGTGTGTGTGTTGAATATCTCTGCTGGACCGGGATTCGAACCCGGATATTCCACTTCGTGCCAGCGGCCACCTTAACCAATTACGCTAACCAGGCACGCTTCTATTCCAATCCAAATTCTCAACTTGTAGCCCCCTGCCCGTTGACTCCTCTTGTTCGCAGCCTATACTGCATTGCCGCAAGGGATCGAGCGTTTGAATGCACCCAAATCTCCAACGTTAGCTCCGTGTCCGTCTCTAATGACCCAGCTGTCGACGAGACTTTAAACCACAAGCTTCCCCCTTCCCACATCACTGGACAAGAACTCAGTGAAGATCGCAGTAGTTACTTTAATAGAACGTGAAGTTCAGAACTCAAATAACAATAAGCCTAAGCAATTCGGATGTAACTCTTGAAAATCTATTGAAGACAAGAGCTAAGATGACTTTTTTATTAAGTTACCGGTTTCGGCAGTTTAACTGCCATCTTCGGATCTTAGATTTTATTCTTTAGAACATTATTATCAAACGCTTTTAAAAGCACATTTAATAATAACTAGCTGAAAGCCCGGCGTTGCCCGGGTATTTATTTATTTATTCCTGTCTTTTTCAGGTATATATTCATTTCTATAAGGGCTGTACGTCTGTAAAATCTCTTGGTAATACAATTAGTGCTAAAGAAGTAATAGATTAAAACTTGGTGCGTGACGGGGCGATTTTAGATGGATATTGAACAGTAATGTGCTCATATCTCACGAACTACGTGTCCTACTGTGATACAGTTTAGAAGGTACACTCAGCTATATGCATGTGTACCGACTGTAAAATTTCCTGCGGATACAATTTGTAGTGTAGAAATTATAACTTGTAACGTCATACCGAATGCCGTAATTTTAGTCTATGGACAGCGGAACGCTACTACATACGTGCTCATATCTCATGAACAACGTGTAGTACTGTGATACAATTTAGAAGCTACATTCACTATATATGCGTATACTGTCTGTAAAATTTCCTGTCGCTACAATTTGTAGTGTTCAAATTATAAATTGTAACGTCATACGGAGTGCCGTAGTTTTACTTCATAAACAGCTGAAAAGTAGTTTCATCATTTTACTATGGTTGCCAGCGAGAAAAAGTTTAATAACGCTTTGAAATTATGTTTAAAGTTTGTTGCAAGTCGCTAAGTACTGTCATTCTCATACAGTGTATTTCGAAAGTCTCGCCGTATTATATGGCATTTTTTGCGATTTCTATTGGTTATGACGTAATATCTTATGAACCATGTGCCGTATGTGATTCTTAACCCTTCAGCAATTATTACCTCACGGCAAGGAATATGTGTACCAAATGTGGTTGAAATCGGTCCAGTGGTTTAGGAGAAAATGAGCATCATTGTCGCTAAATGCAGCTGTTTTCCGCGCAGCTCATTGTTTATGACTTCATATCTCGTTTACTATGTATCGAACGTGATTCTTACACTTACGGCGACCGTCCTCATGGACTGACGCTTATGTGTACAAAATTTGAAAAAGATTGGATCAAAACTGTAGATTTGTATGCGTATTAGATGTCCTAAAAAAAGAAAACACAAAAGCGATCTTTCCTCTTGTCTTCAATAAATTGATTAAAAGATCGCCCCCAAACATGACGAACCTTTATCTCAAAAATTCTTGATAAACTCGTCTTTGAATTTTTTCAAGTACATGTAAGTACCAATAATTAAAACAGTTGCAGCATCTGTCGATGTAGCTCAGGTGGTGGCGCTGTAGCCTTACAACCATGGGGTTGATGGTTCGAATCCTGCAGTGACGATTTATTTTTATATTTTCGTTGTTTTGGAATACTTACACAATTTTAATATCTAATGTTAATTTTTACAAAAATACACCTTTATTTGTTTATTCGCTATTCTCTATATCTTATGAATACTTGTTAATAACGATGGTTTTAATAAAAAAATACTAAGTTACATTTTTGACAGCATTTATTTCACTATTAGCTGACGACAATATTCTTTGATTTTCACTTTGTGTTTTCGAAAGTCATCTCCACAGCTAACCCACTCAACCATCGTTATAGACGACGACTACGTAAACGAAAACAAAAACTGCCACAACACGTTTAATTAAAGATCACAAAATGGTTTATATAACTCAGAAACCAACGAAAAAAATTTTCGTCACAGCGGTTTTGAAACACCGACCCTCTGGCTCAAGAACGATACCACCTAAGGTACAGCGACAAATGCTACAATTCTCATAATTATTTGTACTCACGTGCACTTGCAAAATATGAAAGTCAATTTTGTCGAGAATTTTTGAGAGTTGCGTCGAATGGCTTTGGCAGATTGTTACCTACGGTCTGAACTTCACGTACCATAAATATAAAGAAATTCTAAAATCTGATACCCTTGTGTTCTCCTTGTTAGACCATGGGGCCATTCTGCACGGCTCAGATTTTCTTCCAAATAGTTCACCGAGATAAAGAACAGCAGAGGACTAATAAGACTACCATGCGAAACGCCAGATATCATTTCTCATTTAGTTGACGCCCTTCTGTCACTTACTTTGAACTGTCTCTTGATAGGAACTTCATACTCCAGTCAAATATCTAAGGCGATATCCCATAAAGACGCAATATGATTAAAAGCCGTTTTTGAAATGTGGTGTCAAAAGTCTTCTGAAAATCGGAATTAATTTCGAATCCTTAGTCGATATTGCTCCTCACTTCATGCGAGTTAAGTGCTAATTGTGTTCCACAAGAACGTTATTTCCTAAATCCACGCAGGGTCATTACTCTATCGTTCTTGTTCGAGGTTATTCATAATGTTTGAGCACAGGATATGTTCCACACCCTACAGCAAATATACGTCACGGATACAGGCCTGTAGTATAGCGGGTTACTCCAATTATCTTGAATATCGGCGTGACCTTGAAACGTGTCTATAGAGAAAATGTCTAATATTGTGCCTCCTGTTTTGTGTCGAGTAACTGGCTTACAAGAAAATGTATAATGTTGCTTCTACTGTGTGTCTCGATATGTGTACTTCATCATTGGCAAAGATTATGTATCTTGTATGTACATTGTTGCTCACACGGAGAGAGAGTGGGACTTGTGGTTTAGCTCGCTTAGAGAGCAGTTGAGTTGTGTGTATGGCTCCGATGTAGAGCAGAGGCTGGTATGCCAGCAAATTGATTTGATTGTATTTGGAATATAGATTGTAATTTTTATTACTATAAAAACGTTGTTTCCTCCGCTGGAATGAAGGTAATTGCATTTGATGTCATTAGGAAAAAGTTTTATATTATGTAGGTAATGTAATGGTGATTACTAATAATAAGTAACAAAGTTGACCTTTCTTTCCTGTTTCATTTACGTAGTTAGAAGATTAAACTTCTTCCTTCATTTGATAATTAGTTATTTGTGGATTTAAAGTGCAGTATTGATTTTGATAATCTTGTTGAACAGATTTCGTTATTTGTGCCATAGTAAATGATTGTTATGCAACACTGCAGTTAATTGATTATGATACTGAATTTTGATAACCAGGTACTGATCTGCATAAAATTATCTAAGTCAAATATTAAGAAAGTAGTTTGTGGTTTTTTAATATCTTTCTCGCAATAATTAAACCAAACTGCTGTGTTAATGAACAATTTATTGTCTGATTTAACGATAGGTTCAACATCAAACTACACGTACACAGCTTTTAACCTGCGCAACTTTCCAGTTTTTGAGTAGAGCGTTTATAGGTAACTATTAAGTGTGGAGTTATGGCATCAGTATACTATGATGAAAACATAATCGGTGCACCAGGGGAGGCTACCAAATTGGCCCGTGTGCCATCTATTTCTCGCCTAATGGCACATTTGCTCCACTACGCTGCTCTGCTGTGAGCGGGAACTGTGGACGAATCGTCGCTGAGTGTGGGATACGACTTCGCATTTTTATAGTATATTTCAAGGGTATTCACTCACAGAAGTTTTAAAGCGCATACCCAAAAAAATCCGAGAAAAAATCTCTAAATTTTTAAGTGCAATTTATATGTATCGTATACAGGGTGAATCACCTAACACTTGCACCGCAAATATTGCGGAAAAGGAAAGTGCGATTGATGTGCGGTTAGTCAAGGGCTCGTACTGTTAGCCAATAAACTAATTGTAAAAATACCTAGAAAGTGTATTTTTATGCAAACATACAATTTTTCAAATGGAACAATGGTTGAAACTTACTGGCAGATTAAAATTGTGTGCTGGAACCGGGACTCGAACCTGGGAACTTTGCCTTTCGCAGGCAAGCGCTCTACCGACTGAGCTATCCCAACACGACTCACGATGCCTCCTCACAACTTTACTTCCGCCAGTACCTCGCCTCCTACTTTCCAAACTTCACAGATCATCTCCTGCGAACCATGCAAGACTAGCACTCCTGGAAGAAAGGATATGGTGGAGACAGAGTAAGCGATGTTTCCAGAATGACACTTTTCACTCTGCAGCGTAGTGTGCGGTGATATGAAACTTCCTGGCAGATTAAAATTGTGTGCTGCAGAGTAATAAGTTTCATTCTGGAAACATCCCTTAGTCTGTCTCCACCATATCCTTTCTTCCAGGAGTGCTAGTCTTGCATGGTTCGCAGGAGAGCTTCTGTGAAGTTTGGAAAGTAAGAGGCGAGGTACTGGCGGAAATAAAGTTGTGAGGCGGAATCGTGAGTCCTGTCGGGATAGCTCAGTCCGTAGAGCGCTTGCCCGCGAAAGGCAAAGGTCCCAGGTTCGAGTTCCGCTTCCGGCACACAATTTTAATCTGCCAGGAAGTTTCATATCAGCGCACACTCCGCTGCAAAGTAAAAAGTTTCATTCTGGAAACAATGGTTGTTTGTATCATGCATTGGAATTTTTGATACCAGCTGTGTACAAAGAATTTTGAATGACATTTTTATCACGTTTAGTTTGGTAACTACAACCATTCAGAGTTTTGGGGGCGCAGGCTAAGATACTCTAGCTGAGTGGCTGGTGGTCATGAGACAGTGGGCCGTGTCCTGGGGGCTAGCCACTCGGCCAGTTAGCTACGCTATCGCAGCCCAGTCTGCGTCAGGCAGCGACGCGGTGAGGACGGGCGTGTTTACGTCCCGCCGCAGAGCTTCTCGCGCGCGCGCTTGTTTACGTGTTCGGCCGCTCTCGCGGGTGTAGTATTTACTATTATAGAATGGCTCACTCATGGCGCAAGTCGACGATAAAGATCAGCTTTTCGAACGAATATGCCCGACCCAAAGCTCACGAAATTGAACGCTTTATACGAGAAGAGGTTAAAATCGATCCACAAGATCTCATAGGCATACACCTCTCAATCTTGAGTAGTGTTGTCTACTTGAAAATGATCAGCGAAGAAGTATGTGAAAGAATAATTCGAGCTAATAAGCATGGACTCAAATTTAAGCACGCCGACGGCCATGTCGGCGATGTGGTTATTGATCATGCAGGACTCGGACTACGTACGATACGCATTTTTGAACTCCCATTCGAAGTGCCATCTGAACTCGTGATTGAAGCGCTCCAACCTTATGGTACGGTGCTCAGTCATGTTGCGGAAAAGTGGTCCACTTTTACGACGTACCCAGTTCTTAACGAGGTTCGGCAAATCCGGATCGAACTTACCAAACACGTCCCGTCCTACCTGTTCATAGGAGGTTGCAGGGCCGTACTCATATACGACGGCCAGCCGAAGACATGCTCAGGATGTGGTAAAGAAGGTCACGTTCGCTCTGAGTGCATGCAGCGGAGGATCGCACAAGTACCAACAGGGGAAGCTGTGCTAACGCCCGCGCCGACTTCACTCCCACTGTCATACGTCAATGTGCTCCGGAGAGGCGCTACGCCGAGTACTGACCCACCCACTCCACAAGAACAGATTCCAGAACCGTCAGAATTGGTAGCCGCTGACACAGATGTGCTTCCGTACAACCAGAGCACAACTTCTCTTTCGACATCGACGGCTGAAGAGAAAGAGCCGGAAGCACGAATGGACGTTGACATGGCAACACCCACACCCGCCGTCGCTCTTGAAAGCCAGGATTCGCTGCCGAAATCTGATTCAGAGGCACACACACGCAAGCAACGATCGCCGAAGCGGCACAAGAAACGCCGTCTATCGCCGTCGGACACGTGTTCCACGGGAGACGCTGCAACACACAGTGATGATAATGAAATTCAAAGCACAGACGTGGAATCCCTTCTCACCGCACAACAGAACGACGCAAACCGCCCAGTACACGAGAAACATCCGACGTCGTTCATCGGAGACCAACAAGTGGGTCCGCCGCCCAACCCTGATACAGATCCACCGCCATTGCAAAGCCACGCGGGGATATCTCAGCGAGATTTGCCTCATATCATCTGGTCTGAGGACCATGATGATGATGACTCAATGAACGACGACACGGACGCGGCAGCGGCCGCGACCTCACCCAAACACTAGTCACTAGGAGATGCGGAAGGTTCCGAAGGACACGACAGCAATCAACAGATGTTCAACGCCACACCAACAAACTCCAGCATCATGAATGCTTTCCAACGTGCAGTGCAGCAGCAGGCATATCGAATAGCATCCATCAACATCAATACGATTAGAGCACAAGTCAAACTACAGCTATTAATTTTGTGTCCCAGCCTCGTCGCCGCTTTTGTGCCCCAACTTCGTCGTAGGTGTCGGTGGCCGAGTGGAATGAGACCGACACAGGAATAAAGAGAGCACGCTGGTGCAGGTACGGAGGGGAGCAGCCAGAAACCACAAACACTAGATAAATTAGAAAGATATATATTGCACAGAATGTAACAATACTTAACTTTTACATAGTACTGCAGAATGTTGATACATAGTTGTTAGAGGCCTGCCTAGTGCCTGTACGATAGCAAAGTCTTCACTGGTGCCTATCTGATTACGAAGGTCCTAACTGGTTGCTATCTCAGACCCAAGTCGCAAGTGACGAAGTCGTTCAGTGGTGACCACGAGCGGAGTTGTCGCAGAGGGCGCTCGTGGCTGTCGTCGTGAGAACGCCGCGCCGTGCGTGCATGGCGGCGCGCGGCGAAAGTAAGTGGCGCGCACTTTGTACTTGTGCGACACCACACCCCTCCCCCCCAAACCGCCGCGCCGTCGTGGCGTAGGGCTGAGGGCCACGGCGACGGCACTGGGAGGAGGGCCTGGGCGGGGGCGTTACTAGTGGGACGGGCGTCGTAGCTGAGGCTGGGATCGAGACGCCGTCCGCGCCCCGGTATACACCTTGCGATCCGCTGGAAAACCCGCGAAAACCAGCGGAAGGGCGCCCGCCCCCGCCCAGAGGGAGCAGGTCATCTTCTTCTGAGGTGCGTGGCCCAGGCGGCGGCGGCACGCACGGTCCCGGAGTCCCTCTCGGTGACGCTGTCATCTGCGGCGGCGACAGCGGCGGCGTCGCGTCGATCTCCATCGGGACGATCTCGTAGTCCGGGGACGCTGGACCCGTTGACGAACGATGTGTTTGTGCTCCCTGGCGGTGAACTGGGTCTGGAATCAAGAAACCCGAGACAGGATCGCGCGGCCTGTGCAAGAGCAATTGGTTTGCGTGGCGCCGCAGCTCCGACCCTGTGGAAGAACGTACAACATACATATTGCGACCGAGCACGCGCTGAATGGTGTCCGGCGTCCATCTTGTCTTGTTGCCAGCAAACACCCTGTACAGCACCGGCGTGGAAACCTGAAAACGCGTAGTGCCATACGAACCGACTCGGTGTGTGGGAGGCTGCAGCAGGTGAAGGAGAGTGCGGTGACGGCGGCCGTGTAGCAGCTCGGCAGGAGACGGGCCGTCACGTGGCATGCACCGATACGTAGACAGGAAAATTTGAAGAGCTTGCTGCCTGGAGTGCTGACCTTTCATCTTCTCCATGTGAGACTTGAATGTTCGAACGAAACGTTCTGCTTCACCATTGGACTGAGGGTGAAAAGGTGCAGTGGTAATATGCTGAATGCCATTCACACGACAAAACTGTTGAAATTCCGCACTAACAAACTGAGGTCCATTGTCACTGACGATAGTTTCAGGCAAGCCTTCGATGCAAAACACTGATGTTAAGGCACTGATTGTACTAGAAGCTGTCATTGAGTTCATGGCAATCACAAAAGGAAACTTGCTGAAAGCGTCTACAACGATTAACCAGCGCGTATTCCAGAAAGGTCCGGCAAAGTCAATGTGTAAACGTTGCCATGGTCCCTTGGGGCGTGGCCAGTCTGAGAAACGTTGCGGAGGAGCCGCCTGATGCTCCGCACAAACCGTACACTGTGATGTCATGTTCTCTATCTGGGCGTCCATACCAACCCAGGTACAATGACGTCTGGCCAGTTGCTTTGTCCTAACAATGCCCCAATGTCCTTGATGCAGGAGGCGTAACACTTCTCGTTGCAGGGAACGAGGAACAATCACTCTTGCTTGGTCGTTGTCGTTATGCAACAACAGTACACCCTGACTTATAGATAATGCATGACGTTGTGCAAAATAACGTCGAACCAGAGGCCGATCAATGTCTTTGGCTCTGGCAGGCCACCCTGAGCGAACAAAACGTGCTACCACACTTAGGTCTGCATCCTCGGCTGTTTCCTGTGCAACCCGACGAGAGTTCAAAGGAAAATCTGCGACAGCGGAAGCATCTCTGGAGTCTATCTGACAACATGCCATTTCTGAAGAATCAAACGACACATCCTGGCCAACTGGAAGTCGGGAAAGTGTGTCCGCATTGGTATGTTTAGTGGTAGGTCGGTACAAAATCTCATACTGATAATTTGACAATATCAAGGACCATCTCTGAAGCTTTTGTGCCGTTCGTGGCGGAATTGGCTTTGTGGGTGAGAACAACGACGTGAGAGGCTTGTGGTCTGTCAACAAATAGAATTTTCTGCCATAGAGATAATGATGAAACTTTGTGACGCCGTAAATGATTGCTAAGGCCTCCTTTTCTATCTGACTGTAATTCTGTTGCGTTGGCGTCAGTAGCTTGGATGCAAAGGCAATAGGACGATCGTAAGAACCAATACGATGTGAGATCACTGCACCCAGACCGTACGACGAGGCATCGACTGCTAGCACTACAGGCTTCTGTGTGTCAAAGGGAATCAAACATGCATCACTGAGTAGTGCAGACTTTAATTTGTCAAAAGCAACTTGGTAATCTTTAGACCATACAAAAGGAACATTCTTCCTACGTAAGTGATGCAGTGGAGCTGCAATCTGAGAGGCATTGGGAATAAATCTGAAATAATAGTTAAGCTTTCCCATTACTGCTTGCAATTCGTGCACATTCTTAGGAGGAGGCAAGTCTTTGATTGCTCTAAGATGTGACTGTAAGGTATGAATTCCTTGGGCATTAATCACATGGCCTAGGTACTCTATTTCAGTTTGAAAAAACGAACACTTTGCTTTATTGCAACGTAGACCTGCTGCAGTCAAAACTTTGAAAAGGCACTCCAGGTTTGCTAAATGTTCTTCAACTGTACGTCCGGATACCACAATATCATCTAAATAGTTCGAACAACACGGGACAGAAACTGTCAGCTGTTCCAAAAAACGCTGAAAAATAGCGGGGGCGGAAGAACTGCCAAAGGGTAGGCGTTGAAATTGAAAAAGGCCCATGTGAGTATTAATGACGAAAAACTTTTTTGACTCATCAAGTGGAATCTGTAAGTATGCCTCTGCTAAATCAATCTTAGAAAAGAAACGAGACTGTCCTAATTTGTCCATTAGTTCGTCCGGTCTGGGCAGGGGATAAGTGTCTACAATTGTTTGACTGTTCACTGTTGATTTGAAGTCCGCACAGAGACGAAGTTTTCCTGACGGCTTGGGTATAATTACTATAGGCGAGGCCCACTGACTCGCAGAAACAGGAGAAATCACCCCACTATCTTGCCAACGTTTAAGTTCTTCGGCAACTGTATCACGCAAGGCGATAGGCACTGGTCTAGCTTTACGAAATTTTGGAACTGCAGATTCTTTTAAAGTTACAAGTGCCACTAAGTCTTTTGCACAACCTAGTTCCGGCGAAAACAAGTCACTATATTTGTCACACAATGCATTGATTTTATCCTGAGGCACTATTGACGAAATTTGAAGCACATCTCTTTGAATTGATAAACCAAACAAGTCAAAAGCATCTAGTCCAAAAATGTTCTGTGTCGATGTGGCCTGAAGAACTACAAAAGCAACTGTTTTTGTTACACCTTGAAAAGAGGCGGGCAGGCTACACGTTCCTAGCACGGGAATATTTTGACCTGTATAAGCTGTTAACACTTGCTGTGACGGCGACAATTTTGGCGAACCCAGAAGTTCATAAGTATCGTTATTTATTAATGTGACAGCGGAACCAGTAACAAGCTGAAATTGCACCGTCTTATTTTCTATGAAGAGAGTCACAAACAGTTTTTGCTTGCGGCGCTCGACAGGTGTGCGAATGTGGGCAACGTCTGCTACGGTTTGTTTACTGCGCTTGCGCGGGCCGCGTAGTGAAGTAAGCGGCGCAGACTTGGCACGCAGCGGATTAACAACACTGTCACTAGATGACACTACCGCCGGATCGGCGTCCGCGCAAGCCTGCGAAGCTACTCCAGATTTACTAACTACTGCACTACACTTTTGAGTAGCTACTTGATGTCTACTGTCACTAGCTACACAGTACTGGGCACTATTACAAGGAGCAGTTGCAGAAGGCACTATTTTCACTACAGGAATGCACTGTTCATAGTCTTTTTGCTTGTCCCGAACCCTTTTCCGTTGCACTGTTTTACGCGCTCGTCGGCGCTTGCTACGTGGTGCACTATATAGTTTTGCCATAGGCGCAGAACTACTTTCTTGCAATTGAGATCCAAGCAAAGCACTGTTCAATTCCACAGCGTCTATGACATTGACTGAATGAACTGTTCTCGCACTCTGCGAAGCACTGTTTCTAACGGTACCGTTCTTTGAGTTTTTAATTTGCATACACACAGACTGTACATGTCCTGATTTGCCACATTGATAACAGGTTGCGTTGTGACTAGGGCAATGAGCACGCTTGTGGCGAGACACACACTGGGGGCAAGATTTACGTACATTTTTCTGAAATGGGCGTTGGCGCCCGTTATTCAAATCACTGTTTCTAACACGACGGGGCGACCTTTGTGTCGCACTTTTACACTGGCTACTGTTCACTGTCTGTTCAGCACGGCCGGTAGAATTTAAAGAAGCACTAGTGCTATAGTGAGAACTACGGCTAGGAAAGCGTCCGTTGCGGCGCACGGAATTAACACTGTGGCTTTGCATTTCTACATCTGCTAAGTCAAAAGTATCATGCGCTTCAATAAGCTGCAGTACACTGTCTAATGAGGGGTCAGACTGTTTCAGAATTGCTGCTCTAATTCTGGGGTCCTGAATATTCTGCGTAATCGCATCCCTCAACATCACGTCACTATACGAAAGTCCACAAGAGCAAGTAAATTTACATTGGCGGGTTAAGCCCTTCAATTCCGTAATCCACTCTTGGTGTGACTGCTGCGGTAATTTTTTAAGTCTGAAAAATCGGTACCGTGCAGCGGCTACAAGAACTTTTCTCTCATAATGAGCATTCAGTGCATCTACAATTTGTTCAAAGTCTACATCACGAGGAGATCCGAGAGGGAAAAGTTTTTGCAATAGTACGAAGGTCTGGGGGACCACAATCGATAAGAAAAGGTTCTTCACTCTCTGACCTGTAATTTGATGAGCCGCGACGAGTTCTTGAAACTGTGCGAAATAGTCGCTCCATTCTTCCTCACGTTCGTTGTACTGGCGAAATGTAGGAAGCGGTGCAGCGGCAGGTGTGGGCTGCTGATGTGACGGCTGTTGTTGTTGGTGAGCAGCCTGTGCTGGCAACTGCGACAGGGCCTGCAGTAGTTGAGTGATTTGCGCCGTCTGTAACTGAATAATTTCCATTAAGTTTGGGTTCGGGGTAGTGGCCATGCTGACCGATTAGGCGCCACGTATACAAGTAAATTAGTACAAAACACAAATGCAAGATAAATGGGGACGCTCTGCAACAAAAAAAAAAAAAAACGGCGATACTTTTACGTGACGGTATCGATGCTGAAGACGTGGTGTATCTGCCGTCAGCAAGGGGGCTTGCGCTGACAGTACTTGGGCTCCGCATCATCAACATATATGCTCCGTCAGGTACAGATCGAAGGCGGGACCGTGCCAGATTCTATGCAGAGGAGATTGCTCCTCTTTTCGTGGGTCGATATAATCACTTTTTACTTGGAGGTGATTTCAACTGTGTGCTTGACCCGAAAGACCCATACCCACATTACACATCGTGTCAAGAGTTACGACTGCTGGTGAGAGATATGCACTTGATCGATACTTGGGAACGCGTCCATGGCAACCGGACCGGATACACATACTATACCAGTCATTCAGCAAGTCGTATTGATCGAGTTTATGTTACACGTGGTCTCACAAATGCTGTTCTTGATGCGGAATTGTGGCCCGTTGCCTTCTCAGACCATACCGCAGACATATGCACGATCGAACTCCAACGCCAGAAGGTGTGGAGGAGTCGAGGTACCTGGAAAATGAACGTCGCACACCTCCGGGATCCGGAGTGCAGACGCTTAATAGAAGACGCTTGGAACACCTGCGAGCGACGCCTACCGACATTCCCCACGACAATACAGTGGTGGTTGGACTGCGCCAAGCCTGCTATAAGCCGAGCGATGATTACATATGGAAGGGAACAATCCTTGTGGAGACGGAACACCGTGGACTTCTATTTTACGACGCTACGGGAGCTCTCAACACAGGCACCTTCACCAGATCGGCAATCTGCCGTCAAACGGGTACAGGCTCAGATAACATCTATAATACGCCGCAACCTAGAAGGCACTGTCGTCCGGGCTAGAGTTTTTGACCGAGTACAGGGAGAACAACCATCGATGCACCACGTCATCAGGGAGAAACGACGCATTCGGAGAGCCTTAATACATGTCGTCGACTTGCCGGATGGCAACAGTCTAACATCGCAAAAAGATATTGCCACCGCTTTTCTGGAACATTACCGACACCTCTACGACAGAGTGGAACACAATGAGGCAGCTTTTGATGAAGTTCCACAAACACTGTCGAGTACTCTTGATGTGACGGCGGAAGGATTACTCATGGCAGAGGTTACGGAAGATGAAGCGGCAGAAGCTCTGGGTAAAGGCGCAACAAACAAATCACCAGGACCGGACGGACTTCCGTTAGAATTTTATCGGACATTCAAAACTCTAATGCTGCCTCGGTGGACTGATATGTACCGAGAACTGATGTCTCCACATACCCCTCTTCCATCAGCCTTTGTGGAGGGCATGATAATTCCTGTCCCCAAACCGTCAGGTGGGAAAGGAATACAAGACTACCGGCCGCTGACACTACTCAACTCAGATTTTAAGACCTACACAAGGATACTTGCAGCTCGCATCAAACGCGTCCTCCGCCAAATTATCTCCGTTGATCAAACGTCACTCGGTGGTGACAGCAATATCCAGACAGCGCTCAGTGACTACCGCGTCGTGATAGCATTGGCAACAACCTGTCGTCTCAATGCTGTTTTGGTGTCCGTGGACTTTGATCGCGCTTTTGACAGAGTGAGCCATGCGTACATGACAAAAGTGATGACGAAAATGAACTTTCCACACGACTTCGTTACCGTAGTAATGCGACTACTCCACGGTGCTTCCTCCACAGTGCTCGTGAACGGACGTGCGGTAGGACCAATCAAAATCTTCAGATCTGTGCGGCAAGGGTGTCCGCTGTCGTCGGTGCTCTACGCCATAGCTATCGAGCCGTTACTTTGTGGCTTTAGGAACAAGCTAACAGGAATGACGTTCAGGGGCCACACATTCATCTGCAGAACATATGCAGACGACCTTACCTTCCCGGCGCGGTCGGGGGACGAGATACGAACGGCACTACGCTGGGTTGATCTGTATGGTTCGGCTACAGGAAGTCGCGTTAATATGGTGAAGTCTGGGGCTATGAACATTGGACGAGGGCTGCCAGATAACAGCGTGGCAACGTTAAAATTAATGGACACAATGAAATGTTTGGGAATTACATTCACCAACGACGTCAGACGCACAGCAGCGCTCAACTATAGACCGCTCCTGCAGTCTATTAGAACGAGTGTTCGAGATAACATGTTAAGAACATTAGACATGATACAACAGGTCACTTTTGTGAATACTCACCTGGCATCGCGCATTCCACACTTGGCGCAAGTGCTCCCGATGCCGGTGGTTATGGCACGCTGCCTCCTAGCGGCCTTTGGATACTTCGTGAGCGCAGGTCTAATTTTCAAAGTCCGATACGAAACTCTCACCCTCCCCATTAAGCGAGGGGGCCTCGGCCTTGTCCACGTCCGCGACCGCGCTGTGGCTCTGTATGTCAGTACGATGGTCAAGATGTGGCGTCGACACCAGTCAAGTCTGTCCGGCACTTTGATAGAGGAATTAGCACCACCTTCTCAAAGAGCGCCAGTTTTTGTCGGTCACATATCACCGTCTCTTGCTCATATTCGTACCTTTTTCGTCGAATACAGTTATGTACAAGCGGACCTACCGACTACCAGGACCACAACAGCACGCGACATATATTGCTTACTGTTACGAGGACGACCAGGCAACGTGATAGAGAGACGGCACCCGACAGTAACGTGGACAGTAGTATGGCGGGCAGTGCACCTTGCGTTTCTTGACACAGAGACACGTACGCTGTGGTATCAGATCGTCAATGGAAAATTCATGACGCGTGCCCGATTACATGCTATACATAGAGTGGACAGTCCTCTGTGTATTCAGTGCAAGGAATTGGATAATGAAGTACATCGCCTGACATGCGGCACTTCCGCAGAAGCGTGGAGTTTGGCGCAAAAAATTATAGCTTTTTTCCTTCGAGTTGCTCCGCAAGATATCGAACCACGGATATATTACCCCCGAACAAAGACCAATGCAGTAACTTGGGTTCGAGGATTGACAGACCTCTACCTTTTCAGAGAAGGCCCCAAGAATGCACTTGACTTTTGGACATTTCTACAAGAACGTCATTATACGATCAAGAACCACAAGAAATACAAACTTTGATAACTTTCTAGGAAGTGCTATGAGCGATCCCCCGCGCAGTTGGGGAGTACCGGGTATGAGAAGTTAATCTCTATATTCGCCGATTTAGAGTTAGAACTGATCAGGACAATGGAACTTACTCTAAAGTCTATCGAGAAGACGTGCCCGACTCCAACGCGAGGCGCGTTGGGGATCGGCGAGGTGCACTTCTAATATTAGTTTAGCAGCCAGCCACAGTGCAATACAAGAACTGATTTACATAGCGTTATTACTTTCATTTCAAATATATTTATATGATTTTTGTTTGAAGAAGACATTTAACTTTCATTTCTGTGTTTAGAGAAGTACAATTTTTTTTAAAAAAATAAAGAAACAAAAAACAAAACAAAAAAAGTCGGTAGAGCGCTTGCCCGCGAAAGGCAAAGGTCCCAGGTTCGAGTCCCGCTTCCGGCACACAAATTTAATCTGCCAGGAAGTTTCATATCAGCGCACACTCCGCTGCAAAGTAAAAAGTTTCATTCTGGAAACAATGGTTGTTTGTATCATGCATTGGAATTTTTGATACCAGCTGTGTACAAAGAATTTTGAATGACATTTTTATCACGTTTAGTTTGGTAACTACAACCATTCAGAGTTTTGGGGACGGAGGCTAAGATACTGTAGCTGAGTGGCTGGTGGTCATGAGACAGTGGGCCGTGTCCTGGGGGCTAGCCACTCGGCCAGTCAGCTACGCTATCGCAGCCTCCGCCCCCAAAACTTTGAACGGTCGTAGCTGCCAAACTACGTGATAAAAATGTCATTCAAAATTCTCTGTACACAGCTGGTGTCAAAAATTACAGTACATGATAGAACAACCATTGTTCCACTTAAAAAAACTGTATGTTTGCATAAAAAATAAACTTTCTAAGTAATATTACAATATGTTTGTTGGCTAAAAATACGAGCTCCTGACTACCAATCCATTCTGTGAAAACCGCACAGCAATCGCACTTTCCGTTTACGGAATATTCGCGGTGCAAGTGTTAGGTGATTCACCCTGTATACTACTCAATGGGCGTTGATGTGATGAAACTGCTCAGGTCGTAGCGTGCCTCACTGGGAATTGGGTCATCAGCTTTCGATTCTACCTGTGGGAAATATTTTATTTTTAATATTTGTTTTAAAAATTATAGGAAATTAAAATATCATTAATGATATACATTATTATCAATTATATCAGAAAGTATTTTATTTATGAAATGACGATTTCATATAATTACCATTTTAACTAAAATATTTCCTTTTTAAAAAGTCGAATAATTCCAATTGCATTTTACAATTAATATAGATAGAATGGAGCGTTAAATACTATCGTTATTGCAATTTTATTACAAAATTAGGCGTTATTGTAACCTGTGGAAAAGTCAAAAATAATTATTTGTAAATTGCAGGAACCGTATTCTTCTTGAAAAAGCTGAGAGTGGCTGTTGCAGTGTTGTATGTCTGCAAGCAGGCAGACTGTCATGAAGAGTCAAATAACGGAAATAAAACGTTTTTTGAACGTTGTTTCGAACCGGAATCTTCCACATGACAACCGAACGGACTACCAACTGAGCACTTTCACTAACTGATCTTTCAGTTGTATATGTGCTGTGCTTAAAACTTTAGAGACTTTTTTTCCCGAAATTTTCTGGATAGTGTGATCCAGGACTACTGTGAGTGAACACACTTAAGGTACAATACTTTCCTGCGACGTCCCACCCCGAACTGAATTTCCGAGTCTCGTTGTTATATGGCAGAACCGTTACGCATGGAACACAAGTTCGCCTTGGATACGATTTGTTTTAATATTATGCCTTATTATGAAATTCGCAAAACTGAACGTGCATGTCGTAAGAGTATTGATCTGTTACTGATTACTGGTTCAAACGAATAAAGAAAGAATGTAGTTTGTTTTGCAACTGCATTACACTAACAATATTGAGGAGCCGTATTGTTGCATTCTTACATTATAACGGAGTTACACAAAGAAAGCCAGAAACAAAATACAGTGTCCAAGGTATGACGATAGATATGGAATCAATTATCATAAATACGAGTGAAAAGAAGGGTTTAACGTCCTTTTCTCATCATGGTCGCGACTGACAGAACTACGTGTGGAAAAAGTACCACCTAACATTTATATACCGATACTGACACGACTACAGTTCTTAACAGGATATAAAACAAACATATATTCAATGACTTGTTATTCGCTGAAGATGCAACAGGATTTACATCTTGTACAAAATGTCGGAACGCTAACAGGCGGAGGCAGTTTAAATTATTCAGTAATCACTCTAGCTGATACGTAATCATGACTTACTTAATTACATTATTTACAAAGTCTTTTACACGCATAATTTGAGTGGAACATGGATATAACTTTTATGTCTCTGTTCAGTTTCTCTGACTCGCTCGATACGTAGTAATTAGGTGCAGTGAACATAACTCTTTATTTGTGTCCGCCACGGTACGTTCCACTAGAGTAGGAAACTGTTAAAAGATTAACAACAATGCTTTATATACTGAGAATAAACAATCCATTAACTAAAGTATGTTGATTCTGTATACTTCTAAGCCTCGAAAACCTTACAGGTAAAGTTCTTTAGTGTCCACTACAATTTTAAAAGTCCGAAAGCTGCAACGTTGGCGGTATCCTGAAAACTATTTGAAAAGTATTACTGTATATCTTCCAAAACTGAAATAAATTTCACAAAATTTACATTTCCTTTATGAGCGGAAAGTTCAGGGAAATACGTGCTAGCAGTTGGAAAATATTACACCATTTTGTTGTTGTTGTTTTTGTGGTCTGCAGTCCGGAGATTGGGTTGATGCAGATCTCCACCCTGATCTATCCTCAATAACAACGCAACCCGCATCCATTTTAATTTGTTTACTGTATTCGTCTCTAGATCTGTCTCTGCGATTTTTACCCCACACACTTCTTTCTAATTCTAAGTTGACGATTCCTCGATGTCTAAGAATCGATCCCTTCTTTTAGTCAAGGTATGCCAAAAATTCTTTTTCTACCTATTTCTGTTCAGTACCTCATCATTAGTTATATGATCTATACACCTAATCTTCAGCATTTTTCTGTAGCACCACATTTCCCAGGCCTCTATTCTCTTCCTGCCTCAACTATTTATCGTCCATGTTTCACTTTCGTAGAAGCTTCACTTCGGAAAAGATTTCCTTACACTTATATTGATATTTGATGTTAGTAAATTCCTCTTTTTGAAAAAAGCTTTTCTCCCCATTGACAATCTGCATTTTATATCCCCTGTACTGCGAATATCACATGTTATTTTACTGCCGCAGTAACAAAATTCATCTACCACCTTTATTGTTTCGTTACCTAATCTAAATCCTTCAGTGTAGCCTGATTTTCTTAGAATGCATTCCATAACCCTTGTTTTGCTCTTGTTAATGCTCATCTTTATGCAACCTTCAAAACACTGTCCATTCCGTTTAATTGCTCTTCCACGTCCTTTGCTGTCTCTGACAGAATTACAATGTCATCAGCAAAACGCAATGTTTTTATTTCTCCAACTTTAATCCCTTCTGCAAATTTTTCCTTGTTTTCCTTCACAGCTTGTTCGAAGTATAGATTGAACAACCCTGTCTTAGTCCTGAATGAGAAACTACACAGTCTTCGATATTATTTTAGCCTGTTTTTGTAACTTAAACTTTTGTAAAGATAGAGCATGAAATTTCATTTTCTCATGGATTTGATATTTGATGTAACAATACTTGAAACTTTTATCTTTTCCCGGTTAGTTAATTTAAATTACAAAAAAGAATCTATCTCACATTTTATCATGATACTGTTCTTGCAGTTAAAATTTTGTGTCTATTTCGCCTCTTAGCTAATAATTTATTCATTCCACACACAGGATTTATTTAAGAGTCAAAAATATTATTTACAGGCACATTCAAAACTATTCCACAGATGCTGTTAAGTTTTCTAATTACGAAATAAACTCGTAAAGACGCTACTTATAGATCATTTGTCTATATATTTCCGTAAAGCTCACTTCATAGTCATTACATTTGAAAAAGACACACGTAGAATGATTAACAGTTCAGGAATTCAATTACTCACAATTATATATTTATAGCACAATATCTTTGCTTCAGCTTGTAGTTCGTACCAATACCGATTTCTCCTAAAATAATGTTCATAATCTCAATATCAATTATGCTCGACAAAATTACTGTTCAAATGTAACTAACATAGTCCATACTAACATTGGGAGGCAGAATTTTAACACTGTCGCCTAAACCCGATAAAAAGTTCATAGATATTGTTACCACGAAGTGCGTTACACTTCGATATCAAATCTAACTTTACCAAAAGTTCCATACATAACGATAACTAAACTTGGAGTGAGAGATCTAAGCTCAACGCGATCTTTATTCAGAGAGAGATAAACTTACACACACACACACACACACACACACACACACACACACAGAGAGAGAGAGAGAGAGAGAGAGAGAGAGAGAGAGAGAGAGAGAGTAATTCAACTGCGGGTACTATTTGCACTAATACTCTGACAAAAGATTGCTGTTATTTAGGGTTTTGTGGCTAATAATCTTACGTATGCCTTTTGCTACTCTGATTAACATAGATGGTAATTAATTTTCCTTTTCAATTTAAAAATTATACAAATTCTGTCTCGAAAAAATTATAAACATATGTACGAATGACTGAAATGTGGCGATCCTAATGCTATGCTCGCTATGTGGTGTCATAACTGTCAGAAGCTTACTCCAAATCTGCAAAAGCTAGAAATGTAGGTTTGCCTAAATTAACTATCTTCTTAGATAATTCGTAAGATGAGTATTGCGCCCCTTGTTCCTACATTTCTCCTAAATCCAAACTGATCTAGCGAGATGTTAGATTCTTCCAGATCTTCCACCTTTCAGAAAATGTGTTAATATTTTATAACCATAACTTATTAAACTGATGGTGCTGTAATTTTCACAACTACTTGCACCCGATTTCTTTGGAATTGAGATTATTACTTTTTTGTTAATGTCTGAGGGTAGTCGCCAGCCTCTTAGATCTTACACACCAGGTGAAATAGTTTTGTCATGGCTGGCTCTCCCAGAGACTTCAGTAGATCTGAGGGAATGTGATCTACTCCAGGAGCCTTGTTCCGAATTAGGTCTTTTGGGTTCTGTCAAATTCATTTCTCACTAAAGTATCCCCTATTTATTCTTCATACAGTATTGTCTCAAAGTTCATTTCCTTTGTACAGTCCCTCTACGTACTCTTTCCACCTTTCAGCTTTTTCCTTTGTAAGGTGGCAGGAAATTTCACCACCTTACATGATATGTTTTCGTATTAATAAAGTAGATTGATTTATAATGTAATTACTGGAATCAGTTTGATTCTAGATAAACTGAAAGCAATAAAAATCGCACTGGCGTGTTTTACGGCCCACTTTAGATTTGTAGTTTTATACGTTTTTGCAAACATTTTGGACCAAAATAATAATCTAAATAACAAAAACTTAATTAATAAGAGTGTCTGAAACGCTTTTAGGAAAAAAAAATTAGTGGCGGGTTCCGAACCACCAACCTGTTAGCGTCATAGTCCAACGCCTTGCCCACTACGCTAAGGCTATCAATCATAAGATGGGTCCTTTAATCTCATACTATTACTGTCCGTTGTTAACTGATGCTAATGTGGCATTTGTAGACACTAGATTATCATTTATCGTACGAAGAACGATTTGTTTTCGTTAATTCTTCAGTGCGCCATTGCTTTGAAATGACAACGTGTAAGCTACAATAAGAAAATCATCAAATACGCAACGCAAGATGGCGTATGCCACTGAGCGTTTTGGGCGAGGAATGTCACATGACATTTCCGAACGGCTGGTTTCCGTTAATTCAATGGATGGTGTCAAATCTCCGTTATTTTTGCAAATATCTCTGAAACGATACGAGATATGAAAAGAACATAAGGGAACAAAGTCGTAGAGAATTTCCACCTCTACAAATTCAGTTATTCAATTTTTGCGTCAGATGAACAGTTTATTTGCAATTAAATTTACATTACAATTTTTTTTTTGTATTACTACCGTGTTTTTTCTCCGAAAATTATGAAAAAGGGAGGTTCTGGGCTCTGGGCGCCTACAATCATGTCTGTAAAATTTGGTGCTGATCGATTGAACGGTTCGTCTTAAAAACAGGGAACACGTTACGGACAGACAGCAGACGGACAGACAGACCGACATACATCCCAAAATCTCCGTTATTTTTCCAAATAGCTTTGAAACGGTACGAGATATGAAAAAAAACCCATAAGAGAGCAAAGTTGTCGAGAATTTTCTCCTCTACAAATTCGGTTATTCAATTTTCTTGTCAGGTGAATAGTTAAGCCGTTATTTTCATTTAA
This sequence comes from Locusta migratoria, assembly GCA_026315105.1. Classification (NCBI taxonomy): domain Eukaryota; kingdom Metazoa; phylum Arthropoda; class Insecta; order Orthoptera; family Acrididae; genus Locusta; species Locusta migratoria. Next base: position 198,061,449 of record CM048751.1, read on the forward strand.
ATTTCGAGCTGTCAAAAGACGATCGCACAGGACCACTTTTAGTGATACTACCGTAATCTAAAGTGGGCCAATAGGTAGGAAGAGTGAGAAAATTAAAGTTGCCTAGGTCACAGAGAAAACTGGTTGATGCTGGTCGGCGTCATTTAATATTAAAATTATTCGCACGTAGTACTTTTCTTGTTTGGAAACGGGCACACAGCAAGTCAGTGAGAGGGACCGCAAGCGGCGAGGGGGGGGGGAGTCGTGACGGTATCACGAAGGCTGCTGCATAATGACCCGCCGGTGCGAGGTCACAGGCAAGGGGGCGTTCATTAATTACGATACATGATTTAGGTGTTTTCCTAACCTCCCCCCCCCCTGGTGAGATATCGTGAGATTTTGCTCGACTCCTCTTCCCCCCTCCCCCTAATCTCACGTGATGGTTTTTCAAAATGCATATTATAGTATAAATACATTAATCTGTGTTTTATTACCTTGGATTTATTAAAAAAAATGCTCTTTTTTCATTTTAGAGTAGGTAAAACTTTTAATTAACCTCCAGTATCCTGTTATGAGAACAGAGCACATATTTCTTTATAAATGCATAATAAATTGTTAATTAATAACTATTATTCTTCTATGTCATTCATTGATGCTTGTTATAACAAATTTATGCTTACAGGAAATTAAAAGCAAGAAGGGCGAGTTCGTCAGCAAATCCTAAACAGTTCAACTTGCTGTTATCTTTTTGTGTTCCAACTTTAATATTCTTTGGATTGGCCTTATACCATTCCCTCATTATGTATTCAAGGGCACAATTAAAAAGAAGGGGTGACAGACCGTCTCCCTGCCTTAGACCAGTTTTTATCATGAATGATCCTGAAAGTTCCCCTCTGAACTTAATTTTTGAATTTGTGTTTCTCAAGGTAAGTTCTATCAGTCTGATTAATTTTTGGTGGAGTCCGAAATGTCTCAAAATTTTTAACAATGAGGGTCTATGGATAGAATCATAGGCTTTCTTAAAATCTATAAATGTAATTGATAGAGACTTGTTTCTTTTGCGGTAATAAGCCATGATTAATTTTAAAGTAATTATTTGCTCAGCACAGCTCCTCCAAGGTCTGAAGCCTCCTTGCTATTCCCCCAGTTCCCTATCCAGTTGTTCTCTGATCCTGTTGTGTAAAATCTTGGAAAAAATCTTGTAGGTGCAATCCAAGAGCGAGATTCCTCTATAGTTATCTGGATCACTTTTGTCTCCTTTCTTATGAAGTGGGGTAATTATAGTTGTGGTCCATTCTTCTGGGAATTTTTCTGTTTTCCAATTTTTTTATAAAATAGTATGTAGAGACCTCCGAGTTGTTGTGCCAGCATACTTCCACATTTCCACAAACACTTGATTTTTACCACATGCTTTGTAGTTTCTCATTTCTTCAAGTGCAGTTGCTATTTCTTGTACTGTGGCTGTGCTTATATTTTCTGGTTTGGTTGTTACAGGGGTCCTTGTGTCTATTGTTAAAAGCTTTTCAGGTTCATCACAGTTCAAGAGCTTGCTGAATGCTTCTGCCATGATTTCTGCATTTTCCTTGTTATTATGAGCTATTCTTCCATCTTTATTTCTCAGCAGTAAAGTGGGAGGGTTGAATTTATGCAATTGTTTATCAAAGGCTTTGAAATAATCCCTGGAATTGGTTTTGTGGTAGTTTTCTTCAATGGAACTCAGTACATCCTTTTGATATAGCAGCTTTGTTTTTCTGATAATTTGAGAGAATTGTTTCCTGATATTCTCGAGGTTATATGCATTTTCCTCTGTTCTGTGAGTCTGAAATTTTATCCAAACTTGATGCCTTTCGTCGTGAATTTCATCACACTCCGTAGTCCACCATGCATGTTTTTTTACGTTGGTTTACTGTGGCCGATTCTTCGGCATGTTGCTTCAAGATTGGTATTAGTTCCTGAAGATTATCTGTTATTACTGTATTCTGTGTGTTTTTCTGATACTTGTCATTTTTTATTAATTTATGTGGATCAAACTTTCATTTGTCTCCAATTGCTCTCTGTCTTTTTTTACTGAATGGGGTGAATTTGATTTTAATGTTGATCATATAATGATCGGAACCTGTGTCTGTTCCTCTCAGTACCTTAACATTTTGAATTTCTTTATGAAAGAATTTGTCCATGCAGACATGGTCCAGCTGCCACTCTCCTTTTGTCCAGTCAGGATGTTTCCATGTCATAAGCTTGCTTGGTTTTCTTTTAAAATATGTAGATTTAGAGATGAGTCCATATGTTCTGCAGATTTCAACAAGCCTTTGTCCGTTTCTATTGGCGTGTTTATGCGAAATAGGCATATCTTCACGAATATGATGTAGCTTATATCATACATCACTTATATTCGTCATTGAAAAAATTTATTTCATGATAATTCTCTGGACAATGGGCTGAGGCATGGAAAACTGAAATATAATAAGTATTTGCTTAATGAAGTAGAAATATCACTGAAAACAATTATTATTCTTGCGATTGGCTCTCTTTCTGTTAGATGCGCTATTGTCGCTCCAAGCGTTAAACTTCCATAGCAGTTGTACATATACGTTAGACTGTGATATCGGTATGTAAATATATGGATTAAACACGACGAGGATTGTATAAATTTTATATTCATTTCGTTGAATTATATTTCGTAGAACACAGCAACCAAGAAAACGATTTTCAGAAATATGGTACATTTGAAAAGTCAAACAGTAAGTAGTATTTTCAATGGTTAATAATCCGATCGCTGCCAAGAACTTCACACGAACATCCGCAGCGCTATCTGCTAGTTCTTTGCTGCATTGCGCCGTTCTTTCCAAGCATGAAATACACCTTAAACTTCAAATTACGTTATCTTTTGCTTTCCTGGTCTGATTTTGATGAAGTGAAGCCTATATGTTACCCCAGGATATTCTCTATTTATCTGTGATACCCCTAGTAATGTTCTTTTAGTACTTTTGGAGATTACTCTCTACCAATGGATACATGCGATTTTGAACGTACATTCAGCTTTAAGTATGTATTCTGTCATCAAAATTTCCTGCGAGTACAATTGGTAGTGTAGAAATTATAAATTGTAACGTTATACCGAATGCCATAGTTTTGCTCCATGAACAGCAGAAAATAGTAAGCGAGAAACATTTTTTCCTTTTATTATTTTCCTGCGAGAAAAAGTTTAATAAAGGTTTGAAATTATATTTAAAGTTTGTTGCATGTCGCCAAGTACTGTAATTCGCATACAGTGAATTTATAAATTCGCAGCGCATTATGTAGCAGTTTTCTGCGATTCCTACTGTTCATGACGTTATATCTCCTGAACCATGTGTCGTAAGTGGTTCGTACTCCTACAGCAGTTGTTACCTCACGTACGAAATATGTGTATCAAATTTGGTTGAAATCGGTCCAGTAGTTTAGGAGAAAATGTGCAGCATTGTCGTTTGACGCAGCAGTTTTTCGCGCATCTCATTGTTTATGACGTCATATCTCTTTACGTATGTGCCGTAGGTGATTCGTACACCGACAGCGATTGTTGTCTGATATTAAAGAACATATGTACCACGTTTGGTTGAAATCGGTCCAGTAGTTTAGGAGATGTGGAGCATACATTCATACTCACATACAGGCTATTTTATAAGATGTAAGATACGATGTAAGATAAGATGTAAGATTACTATAATGAACATTGAATCCTCCGATTTCTTATTTATTAGGATTAGAAATTCCAGCTATCCCTAAGATGAAACCAAGTGTTTTTGTTTCGCTAATTGCCTAATTGAAAAGTGTGATGCATATTTATTTTCGTAATGATTCCGTAAGCCTGGGGAACCACACGCAAATTAGCGATAGGGCCGTACATTCAATCTCTCCAACTGCAATAAAATCATTACACCTTCTTTGCTGACAACTGGTTTTCCATCTGACTTATTGATATTCATAGAGCTGTTTTTCTTGTCTCCAAGTGTCTCTTTTATTTTCCTGTATGCGGTATCACAACATAAGCCGGAAAAATACACCCGCGTTGCAGTGCAACTTGAAATTTCGCACCATAGCGAGTTCTTCCTAGAAGTGCCGAGCAAAGTCGAGACAATTGGAGCCTCACTTGGCCCTCAGTGGCCGGACTGTGCGGACTGGAAGACTTGATTTTAATAGTCTATTAAATTAATTTGCTCCATTACTCCGAGGATATCTGCTTCTACGTTACTCATGTTGGCAGCTGTTCTTAATTACAATGCAGAATTTTTAAATGTTTTCTGGTAAAGGAATTTTGGAAAGTTGTGTTAAGTAATTCTACTTTATCAGCACTGACATAAAAAGCATAACCATTCGTCTCATGTGGTGGAAGTATTGTTTGTGTCTCGCAAATCCTTTGTCATACTTTTTCAATATTGTTTTGATCTGTTTTATGTACCAAGGAGGAGCAGCATAGACTTTTGTTACTTTACTTGGTATAAACCTGTCTGTTGCTGTCGAAATTATTTCTTGGGATTCAAGCCACATCTGGTCTACACTTGCATTTCTAATTTGAAATGAGTGGAGACTGTCTTTCGAGAAATCAAGCTATCTTTTCGTTGCATTTATGAACGGATTAATATTTAGTTCATCTTTTCCTGGATTTGGAAATTTTGCTTGGAACGACAATCTTGTGTTCACTGATCCCTGTGAGTAGTTGTAGTTTTCAACATTTGGAACTCGTGTTCTGCTTTTCTCAGTCGAATTTATAAGAAACTATTGAGTAAGATTTTAAAGTAGGCTTTATGTTGCTTGAGGTGGTTTGAGTTGTAATCAATGAAATCTTAGCGTATACGGTTTCCCTGTAAATCTCCAAAGAATGTTTCTCACTTTGAAGTTTAATCTCAAATCTGCTTGCTCCATATCTGACCTTTATTTTACCATGCAGGCTGTTGAATTTACGTATAATGTGAAGCAGTATATCCCTAGTCCCACTGGACAAAATACTTCACCGAATGGCTGTTCCTGAGAAGAAAACAGTGCACTGTGAAGTTACAGAAGAAAAAGACGAAAGATCCCAGTCTAAGCATTGGAACCTGGAATGTGAGAACAATCAATGAGAAAGGTAAACTAGAAAACGTGAAGAGAGGAATGAAGAGATATGACATCAGCATTTTAGGATTTTGTGAGATGAGATGGGAAGGAGAACTGGTTTCTGGAGATGATTTACAAGGGAGGAGACCGCAAAGAAGGAGGAGTAGGCTTATTGTACAAGAAGACTCTCGATAAGAACATAATCAAAGTAATCAGTGTCAATGATAGGATAATAGCAAAGAAAGTATTAAAGGAACCTGTAGACACCTTAGTTGTTCAAGTCTACATGCCTACATCAGAAGCAGACGAAGAAGAGGTGGACAAGATTTATGAACAGATAGAAGAAGTATTTGAGGAAAATGGTAAAGGTCAAATAAGAACAGTGATCATGGAAGACTGGAACAGCGTGGTAGGAAGTGGAAGACATGGAAACATTCTCGGAGATTATGGAATGGGACAACGAAATAACAGAAGATATAAACTCATAGGGTTTTGTGAGAGTTTCGACTTTTGCATTGCCAACACCTGGTTTCAAAATCATGAAAGAACATTGTACACTTGGAAAAGCCCTGGTGATAGAGCCAGATAGCAGATAGATTACATCTTAACAAATCAAAGATTCAAAAACAGTATCTGGGTGTCTAAAGCTTGCCCTGGTGCAGATGCCAATACAGACCACAACCTGCTTATAGCAGACATAAGAACCAAGATGAAACACATTAAAAAAAAGAATTTGTAAAGAAATGGAATCTGTTGAAACTGAAAAATGAAGATGACAAGTCGTTTACCAGTAGTATCGAAGAAAAATTGGGCTTGGCGAGACCGAAACCGGATGTAAATGAAGAATGGCTTTCCATTAGAGATGCAATACTGGAAAGTTTAGAGAACGACTTGGAAAAATGGATTACACAGAATGTAATAGACAAAATTAAAGAACGGAGAAAATGGAAGAATGACAATTCAGAAGAAGGAAAACGACAGTATAGGAAGTTGAATAACGAACTGAGGAGGATTACCGACAAAGCAAGAGAAAACTGGATGATAAAGCAATGTGAGAAAATAGAATATTTGGAAAGACAAGGAAAAACAGACGAAATGTATAGAGCTGCAAAGTCCATAACAAAGAACCGCGAAAAATTACCGAGCTAGGAATACTAAATAAGATGGGAAAAATAAAAAAGAATACTGAAGAAAATAATTGTTTGGAAGACATACATAGAAGATATACACAATTCTGCAGTTGATCATGAAGGACTGGTACTAGAGGATAAACAGGAATGTCATGTAAATAACTGGGGACCTCTAATAGAAAAATTGGAGGTGGAGAAGGCAATCCAGGATCTTAAAGAAAGGAACGCGCCGGGCTGTGGTCAAATACCGGCAGAAGCACTGAAGGCATTGGGGAATGGGGCTATAATCAGACTTACAAATGTGGTCAACAAAATATGACACAGGTATTGGCCTAAAGAACTCGTAAAAACTATAATAGTTCAATTACTAAAGAAATGTAATGCCAAACAATGCACAGATTTTAGGACAATTAGTTTTATATGTAGTGTTATGGAAGCTGTGACCCGACTAGTGCTAAGAAGAATAAACAGTAAAATAGAGGAGCATATAGGAGAAGATCAGTTCGGATTTAGAAAAAGAAGAGGAACCAGAGATGCAACTAGGTGCCTTAGGATGTTGACAGAGAGATTTTGAAGAGTGAATAGAGGAATATAGGTCTGTTTTGTTTGACTGGGAAAAGGCGTTTGACAGAGTTAACTGGAGTATGCTATTGAAGATTTTGAGAGATGCTGGTATAGATTGGAAAGACAAAAGATTAATCAAACAATTTTATGTTGTGCAGAAAGTGGTAGTTCGAGTAGAAGAAGATGAAACTGAAGAATCAGTATCGGAAGAGGTGTGAGACACGGTTGTTGTATGCCACCAGCACTTTTCAATATATATGGTGAAAAGCTAATCGATGAGGACTTGGAAAAAGAAAAAGGACTTGTAGTGGGAGGAGAAAAGATAAAAAACTATAAAATACGCAGATGATATGATAGTATTAGCAGAAACAGAAGAATCTCTCCAGGAAATGATGGAAAATATTGTAAGCGTGGGTAAAGATTTTGGAATGTGGTTAAACATTGATAAGACCAAAGTCATGAAAATTGGAAAAGAAGACGACACAATCAAAATAACATTAGAGGGAAGAGTATTGGAACAGGTGCAATGGTTTCAGTATTTGGTAAGCATGATAACATCCAGTGGAAGTTGCACAGGGGAAGTAAGGCGAAGAATCTCTATGGGAAAGAAAGCGCCGGCCGCGGTGGCCGAGGAGACTGAGACGCTTCAGTCACGGTCTGCACGGCCACTACGGTCGGGGGTTCGAATCCCCCCTCGGGCATGGATATTTGTGCCGTCTTTAGTATAAGGTAGTTGATAAGTAGTTTGTAAGTTTAGGGACTGATGATCCCGTAGTTAAGTCCCATAAGCTTAACAAACCATAACATTTTGAAAAGAAAGCTTTCAGGAAAGTAAAAAATTTGCTAACAACCAAAAGTATTCCCATTACTCTAAGGAAGAGGTTCGCCAAATATTTAGTTTGGAGCGTGGTGTCATATGGATCTGAAACGTAGACAATCAGACAGAAAGAACAAAAATACTTAGAAAGTTTTGAAATGTGGCTATGGAGAAGAATGGAAAAGTGAAGTGGACGGACAAACTGAAAAATGAGGAGGTGTTGCGCAGGGTGGAAAGGATCTTCATTAGGACAATCCACAAGAGGAAAACATCTTGATTTGGGCACGTATTACGTAGGACTTGTCCGCTGCTAAGAATAATGGAAGGAAAAGTAGAAGGAAGAAGAGGGAGAGGAAGGAGAAGATTTGGAATGCTGACTGACCTGAAGAAAGGAAGGAACTGCAGGCAAATGAAGGAGGATGCCCAGAACAGAGCGAAGTGGAGGACGTCCAGACGAAACCCGTCTGAGGACAAACCTACTCAAAGAAGAGGATATTATTTTTCAACTTCGGAGCGTCCTGAAAACTAGTTGATCAAAAGTTACAAAAAAGATTCTCTTTATGAAGTGAAACACTGATATGGTGGGACAAGTAGGGGCTATTTCTGTGCGCAATCGGTAATTGATGATTTTTTCTGCAACTAACATGTATGTTACTTGATCATCTACTGTTGCACAAAACTTATATAGCTATAATATGCTTTGATTCCTTTATGTTTGTTATTGCAATGTAATCCTGACGGTAGTCACACATCGGATGAATTTTAGATCTGCAATAAACAGATTTCTGTACACTGTCTCAGTTTTTATTTATGTGATAACCTGCTGTCGCAACTATGACGTTCTCCATTCGTATCGTACTACCTTCTCCTCAGTCCACTGTCGTCTGACATTCTCTTTGAAGCTTTCAACAGCTAACAGCTTCTGATTTTTAAATTTTACCAGATCCTGTCTACATTCAGCAAAAAAAAAAAAAAAAAAAAAAAAAAAAAAAAAAAGTGGGATACTTGGAGGGGGGTGGGGCAACGATTGTACCCGCCTATGTTTCACACTCTCTCATATTTTAAAATCTTATTTCGAAATCCATACCTTACCGTTATACAATATGTATGGAATCTTTAGTGTCCTAGGTCCTATCAATGTACCATACGGGAAGCTTTTTTGATAATTATCAAATAAAGTATTATCGATAATTAAATGATAGTGTGTGCAAAATTCTAACAGACTGACTTCTTTCAATCCAGTCTTATATACTTATTTTTTTAGTTTTCTTCCTCTACCTACTAAACAGTTCCAATTACACATCATAATAAAATTTTGATCTCTCTGAAGTATCAGGATAACATCGTTGATCGTATCGTACGCCCTATTCTTCCCCTGCGGAAGTAGGTCGCGAATAAACATTAGATACTTCAATAAGTAATCCAAAAAATCTCACCTACCATTTTTATTATCGTAAAAGCTACAAAACAGCCTACAGGTATACCAGAAAGAGATAAGAACGACGAAAACCCGTTCTAAACGATTCGCCTTACAACTCGACATCCACGACCGTTTCCTATCAGATGATGTACGAAACAGGCCTCCAAAGATTATACTAAACGAATCTGGGGAGACGCAAGGAGACCACCCAAAGAGTATTTCTCCAATGATGTAAGGTAATCATAGCAAAAATGTGCGGAGCCTTTGAAACATATGTCAATAATTTACAATTACAATGTATTTAAAACATAAATTCGCTATTATAGAAAAAACGCAAATGTTGGGGGAAATAAAATGAAAGTGTAAATGAAGAGGCAGCTTTCAAGGTTTAACGTGATAATCAAAACAGTGAAGGGCAAGGATGTAAGAAGGTTTCTTCATATAACGAACTATCGAGAAGCACGCTCCGAATGAGATTAACGAACAGCACTGTCATTCGTGAGAAGAAGGGTTCAGACCCCCACTGACGCTGAAGATTTGCCATGGTTTCTCCTACTCGATTGATACGAATGTGTAATTCGGTCCTTTGGACACTGTTTACTTCCTTCGCCACCTCGGTCCGGCATCGACTAAAACAGAGGTGATATCGGGCGTTCCACAGGGTAGTGTTATTGGTCCTCTGCTGTTCCTTATTTACATAAACGATTTAGGGGAAAATCTAAGTAGCTCTCTTGTTTGCAGATGACGCCGTCATTTACCGTCTAGTATAGTCATCTCAAGATCAAAACCAACTGCAGAACGATTTGAATAAGATATGAGTATGGTGTAAAAATTGGCAGTTAACTCTAAATAATGAGAAGTGTGAAGTCGTCCACATGAGTACGACAAGAAATCCGTTAAACTTCGTTTACAAGATAAATCAATCAAAAGTGAAACTCTACAAAATACCTAGGAATTACTATTACTTCAGACTTAAATTGGAAAGAACACGTAGATAATATCGTGGGAAAGGCGAACCAGAGACTGCGTTTTATTGGCAGAACCCTTAAAACATGCAACAGAATTACAAAAGAAACTGCACACTCTACGCTTGTCCGTCCATTTTTGGAGTATTGCAGCCCAGTGTGGGATCCTCATCAGGTGGATTTGACGGAGGACATCGAAAGAGTTCAGAGAAGGGCAGCTCGTTTCCTATTGTCACGAAACAGGGGAGACAGCGTTACGGAAATGATACAGGATCTGGGATGGGAATCATTACAACAACGGCGTTTATCGCTGCGGCGTGGGCTACTTGCGAAACTCCAATCGCCAACATTCTCCTCCGAATGCGAAAATATATTGTTGACTCCCACTTACATAGGTAGAAATGATCATCAGAATAAAATACGAGAAATCAGAGCTCGAACAGAGAGATTTAGGTGTTCTTTCTTCCCGCGCGCTATTCGAGAATGGAATTAAATTGTATAATGGTGGTTCGAAGAACCCTCTGCCAGGCACTTTAATGTGATTTGCAGAGTATCCCATGTAGATGTAGATGTAGATGCAGAACTATCACCGAACAGCTTATAAAGCACCTCCTAGAGGCGTGAGTTGTAAACTAAAACTGGGAGTGATTTGCTAGTTAACACGGTTGATTGGTTGCTTGGTAATAGGTTTCGGAAGTGACTATACGACAAAGGTTTTCAGTCCCTGTATAATACTGAGAGATACAGAACACTTACATCATCTGTCGGCGTACTTGACAGACGTAGAAAATGGTTGGGAGAGGGAGTGTATGTTCTACATACGGCTGTAATAGCTAACTACAAACTGCGATGCACATCGAAATCTTTTTTCAGGTACCCAAAAAAAAAAAAAGAAAAGAAAAAATAATTTCTAAATATAATAATTTAAGGAGGCTAGTATAAGGCCAACTGATATCTTTTAGCCGCGGTGGATTAGCCGTGCGCACTGGGCGCCGTGCTGCGGTGCGAGCGGCCATTCGCCGTCGGGGGTTCGAGTCCCTCCTCGGGCATGGGTGTTTGTGTTGTCCTTAGGTTAGTTTAAGTAGTTTGTAAGCTACGGACTAATGACCAAGCTGTTGGGTCCGATAGATTTACAAACATTTGAGATCGTTTACTTTTAATAAGCAGTGTCTTTAACGTTTTATTTGTAAGCGAAGAGCTGATTTGCCCAAAAGGGCTCAGAGCATTTGATTAAAAACTGTGTATTATGTCTAGAGTACTTTGAGGAGAAATGTTTCAGAAATAAGATTTTGTAAACCGAAGGATAAAAGTAATTTGTTCATTGCGTCTATTTTTTTAAATATTTTTAATTTTTGTTAAAATTTTGTAACAGAGCGTTTTACTTGGATCTCTTCATTTAAATCGTAGACGAGGCTTTAGAAATATCCGTACAGTACCTTCACCGTCAGTTGTTTGTATTTAGACAAAAAAATATATTTTATGAAACACAAGGCTAAACAGAAATTTTAAATATGTCTTACATTTTCGTTGTCATTTCCAGTATTTGTCCTGATGTATTGCCTTCCTTTCTGCTCATGGAAACTGCGTTCATGTATATGGTTAAAACTTATGCCATGGATTGTGTTGCTTTCATTTCGAATTCTACCCAAATAAACTGTGCACATTATGAAGGGCATTATTCGTCCGTCTACGCAACTACAATAAGTGCGATCGTTTTCCACCACACGCGGTGTGTTTCACTGAATATAAAAGATCGTCAGTGGTCTGGAATGAGAGCCATTTACAATTTCATTTATTTTCATAGTTCGAAAACAGTTCGTATTTTTTGTAAATGATTTTTTAAATTTATTTATTTGTTTATTTTATTTACGGACTTTTTTCTGATAGTTTCGGCTCACATCATGTGCGCCGATGTGTTACACATTTCATGGCAGAGATGATTGTTTCAAGAATGAAACTTTCACTTTGCAGCGGAGTGTGCGCTGATATGAAACTTCCTGGCAAGTTTAATTTGCCAGGAAGTTTCATATCAGCGCACACGTCACTGCAGAGTGAAAGTTTCATTCTGGAAACATCCCTTAGGCTGTGTCTCCACTATATACTTTCTTCCAGGAGTGCTAGTCTTGCATGTTTCACAGGAGAGCTTCTGTGAAGTTTGGAAAGTAGGAGGCGAGGTACTGGCGGAAGTAAAGTTGTGAGGCGGCATCGTGAGTCGTGTCGGGATAGCTCAGTCGTTAGAGCGCTTGCCCACGAAAGGCACAGGTCCCAGGTTTGAGTCCCGGTTCCGGCACGCAATTTTAATTTGCCAGGAAGTTTCATGATTGTTTCAGTTTCTCCTGCCGCAGACTTAAAAAAGAATTATCATTTAATATAATATCTTACATGGCGTAACAAATGTAGTAAACCTAGCAAACAAATTTTGGTACGCAGCGAAATAAAATGCGGAATTTCTCTTTTTCAAAAACGCTTTTCTTCCCATTGTCATTCTCCAGTGTATATCCGTTGTACTGTAACTATCATATATTATTTTACTGTCCAAGTAACGAAACTCATCTGCCACCTTTATTGTTCGTCACATAATCTGATTCCAGCGTCGCGTGATTTTCTTAGACTCCATTCTATTATCCTTATTTTACTTTTGTTAATATTCATCTCACACGATCCTTTCAACACACTACCAATTCCGTTCAACTGCTCGTCCTTATCCTTTGCTGTCTCTGTCAGAATTACAGTTTCTTCACCTTGAACTTTAATGGCTTCTCCTAATTTCTCCTAGCCTTCCTCCACAGCTTGCTCAATGTACAAATTAAATCACACTGGCGATGGGCTACAACCCTGTCTTACTCGCTTCCCAACAAATGCTTCCCTTTTCATTCCCTTCGACTCTAACAACTAGTGTGGTTTTTGTACCCTTCCGTTCCGTATATTTTACTCAAAATGATGATGCGGTCAAAATGTTCTGGCATGCCAAGTAGAGCATCAGACTATTGTCAAACGTCTCCCTTGGACCGCATAATCGCCATGTCTCAACATAATAATACCGTCAAGGGAAGTTTTGGGGCGGAGACTGGGGACCAAATTTACAGCTCTAGCGTCGTTGGCGGATGTTTTAATGTAAGAATGGATAACATAAAGACACACTATGAATCCGTTCGTTCAAGAATTCCAGCTGTTTGCAAAGCCAATGATAGGAAAAATCCTCAGTAATAAATAAGTACTATCTATGTGGGGTTCCCAAATTCACAACCCACATGTCGTTAAATGCTGAAATGGTCTGAAATCTATGGGACTCTCTAGGCTTATAAACCGCTTAAACTAAGTTAAACTAACCCAACGACAACACACACCCATGCCCGAGGGAGGACTCGAAGCCGGACGCGGTTGCCGAGGGGACTGAGGCGCTCCAGTCACGGTCTGCACGGCCACTACGGTCGGGGGTTCGAATCCCCCCTCGGGCATGGATATTGTGTCGTCCTTAGGATTAGCTAGTTCATAAGTAGTTTGTAAGTTAAGGGACTGATGACCCCGTAGTTAAGTCCCATAAGCTATACAAACATTTGAACATTTTTTGAGGTCTCGAACCTCCGAAGGCGAGCAATCCCGCGCTCCGTAACTAGGCGCTTATAACGCTCAGCCACTCCAGCGCGGCTCAAGTGGCTTTATTTGTAGCGCCTTGTACATCTGTGCTCAGTTCATGATACTGGTCCAGTTTCTGGTTACAGTGAACTTTCCGGAGACGCCGTCTCTTCCCGTAACCGGTGTAAATTTATTCGAAGAACAGGATTCGAATGGAAAGTTTGTGCTAACTTGCTTTAGCGTCCTCGACTAAGCAAGCAAACGGACATAAACTTCGTGCTGCAATGAAAACCGCACTAGACAAACTGGAGCGATAGATTGTATCAAAATTACCGACAGCTGCCGATAGACACACGATCTCTTCCGACCGGTTAATTTCTAATCCTGCCACGCTAATAGAAGCGAATTACGTTGACTCTACTATTGACCTGTCACTGTGAAGTGATCATTAACGTCAACAAATTGTCGGAAGGTGCTCTACATTACATTCACAGAAATACTTCGCAAGCTGTTTCGCATACAAATGTGTCTGGCCTTCGTAGAGGGCTGATGTATTTTAACGCTTCGTGGGAACTCCCCGGGAAAGGTAAGGCCGTCAGTGTTGCCAGTTTATCAATTTTGTGGCTATATCTGGAATTTTGAAACATAACTAGCCACAAATTTGCTAAAAAAAGCCACCAGTGTCTTTTCTGGCCAATTTCTCCCTTCTCTTTAGCCACTTCTAGCCATTTTTAATTTCCCCTTACAATTCAATATAGGTGCTGTTTGTTATTGATTCACCGGATTTCTTACGACCTCATTGCTAGGGTTACCAGATGTCCTCTTTTCCCCGGACATGTCCTCTTCTTTCGACCCTAAAAATGGTCCGGCCGGGGTTTTACCAAAATAGGGAAATGCCCTCTTTTTTTGCGTTGTGCAACTGCTTCAACTCGAAAGTGTGTAAATACAACTCTCTGAACTGTCACAATCATTACGTCTAGAGAATTTAACCTTTCTTGAAACAATGTGAATTTGAATTTTCTCGTTTCTGCGGCGCTGCTGCTCTGAGGTCAAGCTACTTCGGAACAACTGAAATAATATTGGCGTGACAATTGTCGCGGAGTACGAGCTTCGAGGTGGCCAATTAAAAACATACGTATCCAACAATGCAAGACAGTGCAGTACACATGGTATAATATGAAACTCTCCTCCCCCCACCCCTTCCTCTCATCGGAGTGTTGTGTGACACTGACACCCAAAAATAAGACGTTCGTTCATCGTGCTTGGATTCAGCAGTTCTGTGTGTTGTCTGTTGACTAACATCAAAAGCTAGTGCAATATTCGTTATACATAAGGTAAAACCTTGTTCAAAAATTCATAGAAATAAGGTCACCATTGCCGTGTCACCATTTACCTGTTTAGGACGAAAGAGACGTAACTACATAAACAGTGTTGTGAAAACATCGATTTAAAGTTATTGTTCTAAAAACTGAGTAGTTTTTAATAATTAATTACGAGCCTTTGTACGGTAAATTAAAAGTTTATTATATTCATTGCTTTTTTCCACCTAGGCCTTACATATTCCTTTCACTCACTAGAATTTAGATGCTAATCATGTATATAGTCACGTCGGTCTTATCCGAAATGGGAAATGCTATATCAAGTAACGCTTAGATAATTTTTTCAGGTACTTTGTTCGTGACGATTTTACAGTCCACAGTACTATGGCTTCCGCAAATGATGCATCATAAAAAATGTCAAGTGGAAACAGGGATGATCGCAAGATATCTTATAAGTATGGAAAAAATGTTTAGCACTTACGACGATGATTACAAGTGGTGAAGCGATGAAATATTAGGGCTTCACTGCTATGTAGTCATGTAATTCGTTCTACAGGTCTCAGCATTTCATGCTTCTTAGTTTTTAAGATGAACAAATTTCGTAAGATGAGAAATATGTATTACAAACAAAACTCTGATAATACAGTAGAGACATCACTAATACTTGAGTTGTCAATACGAGAGAGAGAGAGAGAGCGAAAGAACTTTTATGAATGTAGAAATGTCCTCTTTTCTGAAGACGGACATCTGGTAACCCTACTCATTGCACCACGGTTGGTAACAGGGGGAATAACCGTCCACATGAACTCATTTAGCACGTGCCACTACATTGCTTTGTCCAGTCGAATGTGACTTACATTGATGGATGTCGTGTGGAGGTGGTGGAACCAAAGTGCCTTTAGGCTGAGTAGATTTTGCATTGTTATCTTTGTTGTTAGTTTTGCGTGTGTTTTATTTCTAGCGGATGCCGAAAATTCAATATCACAGATTTACCGACAATAATGGGAAAACAATGGGGGATTCAAAGATTGGTTCAGTCAGTTCCCTCAGATAGAACAAAAGCGTTTTGCAAATCTTGTAAAGTAGAAATCAGGTCTAAAGTGTACGACTTGGAAAAACGTATTACAACAAGCAAACATGTTTCTGCAACTAAGCCACTCAGTTCTGCGTGCCAAAGTAAGCTTAATTTTCTATCAATTACCGAAGTTGCTAACAGCAGCAAGCTGAAGCAAAACTTTCATTGTTTATTGCTGCTTATACTTCTTTAATTTTTAGTGACCACTTGTCATTGTTATGTAAAGAAATATTTACATTCAGATATTCTAAACTGCAGACATTTGTTTGCATCGAACTAAGTGCAAAGAATTAATTGTAAATGGTCTTGCTCCCCATTTTGTTGATCAGTTAATAAAAGATTTTGGTCACAAAAAGTTCAGTATTATTATTGATGAATCAAAAGATATATCAAAGTAGTTGGCTGTATGTACTCGCTGTCTTAGTGCTGAAATGGAAAAAAAATGTGTTAACCTTCCTGGGCATTGTCGAATTAGAAACGTGATGCATCTAGTATTGCGCAAGCTCTTAAGAAACTACTTCAGTCATTTAAACTAGATAAAAAAATCAAGGTGTCAGAACCGACACTGCTAGAGTTACGTGTGGTGTTAATAATGGTGCATACGTCCAAACGAAAAACGAATTTCAGAACAATTCCATTATACGTATTCGATGTATTTGCCATTCTCTTCTATTATCGTTATCACATGCCACTGAAGAAATCTTACCTAGAAACATTGAATTTATTATTCGTGAAACATATAAGTTTTTTACACATTCCACAATGCGTCGCCTGGCTTACAAAGAAATATACAATGTTATAAATTGTGGAATTGATCCTTTCCAAATTCCCGCAGTGGGTAACATTCGTTCGGTGTTAGTTGAACCGGGTGTAAAAAGAATTGCTTAAAAAAATGTTCAAATGTTTCTAAATCTATCGGGCTCAGCTGCGTAGCTCACAAACTACTTAAATTAAGGTAAACTAAGATAAGGACAACACACCCATGCCCGAGGGGGACTCGAACCTCGGACGGCGAACGGCCGTGCGAATCGCAGCACGGACCTCAGCACGCACGGCTAATCCTCCGTGGGAAAAGAATTGTTCATCAATAAAATGAATTTACTTTACATTTTGATGTTTCAAGAGGTAATGTAAATTGTTATACTGCGGAACTATTGTACAACATTGACAATGATCCTCGTTTTTTTGTAAACAGTATCAGTGATCTCAGCTCCCCCATCCCCCCCCCCCATCCCCCGTTCCTCAAGACCAAAGTCAGGTAATTGCCACAGAGAAATATGGTCACTTTGTTTTTTAGCCATTTCTGGCCATTTTTCGGATTCAGTTCTAGCCACATTTTGTCATTTGGTGTTGGCAACACTGAAGGCCTTCCTTCACTGTAGCCCATAAACTTGTTAGGCCATGGTTTTCCACGAGGAGACCTCACGTCAGAAGTAATATCAGGTCTACAATGAAACGGTGCTTCCTAACTGTCGCACAGACAAAGCAATGGCACGTGCAAAATGTGAGCGAAAATTTGTACGCTATTGACCACGTTGCTGTTTGCATTTAACTAACAGTAATGACGTCAAGCACTAATTCAATCTATGGCCTCTTATTCTATGCACGTAGGCAGATAAGACTTGACAGTACAATTTTCTGTGTACTCTCATTTAAAGGCGTAACATCTTTTTGTGTGGTTAAAGTGTAACTACGGCTGCTTTCCCTAACGTATCATAATTTTTGTTTAGATCCCTACTCATATTTGTTATACGGAGTAATCACTTATGTGGCGTATTTCTTAATATATTCGCACTATTATGTTCATTCTAGAATTTCATAACTGAATAATAAATAAGCGCTCTTTAATTTTCTGTTTATCAGATATCGAGATGATATATGTCCATGATTTAACGGTCAAATTAATTAGAAAATAGGATGAAAGTGCATTCTTTATCTTTGTAACAGTCGCTGACAATCGCACCTGTGTTTAAAATTATAAGATTCCTGCTTCCCAAGCATCAAAAGCTGCATTTAAGTATCAGGATTTAAAGAAAAAAACTACTAAATGCAAGTATGGCCGTTCATTTTAATACGTTATGTGAAGAAAGAGAACTTGTCCCTAATTATGTGAAGGCCTACATCAAGGTCAATAATTGCAAAAAAAGACCTTAAGTTTTTCAGACCTATATTAAAAAATCTCATTTCTGATCAGATTAAAAGAATGTTTACCAAAAAACATGCTTTCAATGAAGAGGCATATTGTTTGTACTTAAAAGCTCAAACTTTTTTCGTAGTAACTTCAATATTGAAGACTTTTGGCTGCAGATCAACGAGCATTTAGAAATCTGCAATTAACCTATAATGCGTAGACATGAGAAGAATCTTTATAAACTTTTTTGTCTGCTTCCTGCAGAAAAGTCTTCTCATAATACTTTTAGAAATGCTACCATGTCCTTTTTAAAAGAATCTTAAATAAGACTGACATTACTTTTATACAAAATGAAACAGTCTGACTTGAAAAAGGTTTAAAGTACAATGTTACCCCCCCCTCCTCCTCTGTCACAGAGCACTGTAATAGAAAACTTGCTCGTCGACTTAAAAACTGGCCTTAACTACGTAAAAATGAAAAGTTCAAATCAAACCTAAATTGCGTTTTACTTAGATAACATAGTAAAAATACTGTTCAATTTCAAAATGCTGTGTACAACGTTAGGTTTTTGATTAAATCTATAAATAATAAGCTTAAAGAAGCCGGTGCTTTGATAACCAAATCTGACAAAGGTTGTTCTTTGGTAATTGCTAGAAATTCAGAATTTTTTAATGAAATCAATATTTCGGAACTGCACGAGGACCCGACCGCAGAATTACAAAAATAAGTCGGGTCGGTCGTCAGTGATGCAAAATATTTTCTCAAACCATTTCATAAAAAAACTCTCATTAATATGAACCCTCATCCCCCTAAACTTCGTTCACAGTTCAAGGTGCACAAACCTAACCATCCGATCAGGCCAATTTCTAACAGTATGAAAAGTGCTTATCACAATTTAGCCAGATTTCTGCACGAAACCTTAAAAAAGTTCTTCGTTTTTAGACCAATTATTCATTTTCCAATTGCCACGCACTAGTACATAAAATAAAATATCTAAATTACAACACAGGTACCAAGCTCTTTTCACTAGATATCAAGAAACTGTATACCAACGTTCCCGTATATGAAACGCTTAAGATTGTGTAAAAGTATTTATGTCATTTCAAAAAACTGTCATCTAAACGAATCACTTACTTCATGAATCTAATTAATGTAGTAGTTAAATATAATATACTTCGAATTTAACGGAAAACTGTACCAGCAAGACGATGGTCTTGTTATGGGAAATCCGTTGGCTGGTATCCTTGCCGATATTTTCAATAACTCTTTGGAAGAAAAATTATTCCACAAATTCTCTATTACAACGCTCGGCATTGTTCCCTATTCTAGAAATGACGATACTATTTTAGTCATCTACGAAGGAGCTACCAATGGCTTTGATCACATTTTTACTCTTTTCAATGAACTACACGAGAATCACTTATACTTGTGAGCTTGAAAATGAGGCTCGTCAACTGAACTTCCTCGATTTGACCTCAACAGTACAAAAATATTCAAATGTTTGTAAGGCTTATGGGACTTAACTGCGGGTGAGTTATAAACCAAAGCACTAGACTCCTTTGACCGTTATATATCTACCAACTTAAGATCTTTGAAAATTAAACTTGAAATGATTACCTGATGATGGCGTAACAGCCGAAAACCGGTTCGTAAAGTAACAAATTTTCAGAATATCTCACAGTTATCTTGTGTGTTTTATTCGTAAAATCTGTTGCATTTGTTCAGCAGTAGTCGTTCGAAAACACTGCAGTTATTTTCACCAGCAACCAAAGGGAGAGGAGGTCGTGTCACAAAACTACACGTCAAGAAGTGCAGTTGGAAAAAAAAAAAAAAATTCGCACTGGCGTGTTTTACGCCCCACTTTAGATTTGTAGTTTTATAAGTTTCTTCAAACATTTTGGATCAAAATAATAATGTAAAAATAAAAAATTAATTAATAAGAGTGTCTGAAACACTTGTAGGAAAACCATTTTTTAGGTAGTGGCGGGATTTGAACCACTGACCTTCAGCGTCACAGTCCAACGCATTACCCACTTATGCTACGGCCAACACGTAGAAGTTTTATTCTTTAATCTCATACTATTGATAGCCGTTGTTAACTGATGCTAATATGGCATTTGTAGGCACTAGACTATCATTTAGCATAGGAAGAACGACGTGTTTTTGTTAATTCTTCAGTGTGCCATTGCTTTGAAATGACAACGTGTAAGTTAAAATAAGAAAACCATCAAATACGCAACGCAAGATGGCTTATGCCAGAGAGAGTTCTGGGCGAGGAATGTCACGTGACATCTGCGAACGGCTGGTTTTCGTTAATTCAGTGGAGGGTGTAGAAACTCTGTTATTTTCGCTAATATCTCTCAAACGATACGAGATATGAAAAAAACATAAGGAAACAAAGCTGTACAGAATCGTCTCCACTATAAATTCGGTTATTTAATTTTAGCGTTAGATGAACGATTTACATGTAATTAAAATTACATTACAAACGGCTTTTTTTGGTATTACTAACGTATTTCTTGTCTGAAATATCTGAAAAAGCGAGGTTCTAGTCTCTGGTAGCCAACAATTATGTCTGTAAAATATGGTGCCGATCGGTTGAACGGTTCGACCTAAAAAAGTGGGAACACGTTACAGCCAGACAGACATCGTCAAATTGCCGTTATTTTTGCAAATATCTCTGCAACGATGCAAGATATGAAAAAAACATGACAGAGCTAAGTTGTAGAGACTTTTCCCCTCTACCAATTAGGTTATTCAATTTTCGTGTTAGATGAACGGTTCGTTTGCAATTTCAATTATATTAAAAACGGCTTTTTTTGTATTACCACCGTATTTTTTGCCCGAAGAATTTGAAAACGGGAGGTTCTGGTCTCTGTCGACCTACAATTATGTCTGTAAAATTTGGTGTTGATCAGTTGAACGGTTCGTGTTAAAAACGGGGAACACGTTACGGACAGAGAGACGGACAGACAGACAGACATACATCCCAAAATCGCCGTTATTTTTGCAAATATCTCTGAAACGATACGAGATATGAAAAAAAAGAAAAAAAAACGTAAGTGAGTAAAGTTGTAGAACATTTTCTCCTCTACAAATTCGGTTCTACAATTATCGTGTCAGGTGAATGGTTAAGCCGTTATTTTTATTTAAATTTCGAGCTGTCAAAAGACGATCGCAAAGGCCCACTTTTTAGTGTTACTACCGTAGCCTAAAGCGGGTCAAAATTTCATGGCGAAAACGCAGAACGCAGATGGTGCTTACCTGCAGTCATCTCCAATACATTTGGCAGGAACGGTTTTGCCGACGTTGTTAATGTGTTCTTCGCCTGTCACTCAGAGCTGGTCGTAGCCTGCGCGGGGCTCTCCCGCATAACCCCCTGTCACCCGCCCCATTACAGCAGAAGCTACAAAACTTAGTCACAGTCAAAAGAGTTGTAAATTGACATACAACCAATACACGACGCAGCGATAAACGTCTTTGTTCTAATGATTCCCATCCCAGATCCTGTATCATTTCCCTGACGCTGTCTCTCCTGTATCACGACAATACAAAACGAGCTGCCCTTCTTTTGAGTCTTTCTATGTCCTCCGACAAACCCAGCTGATAAGTATCGCACACTGGGCAGCAAGACCAGATAAAACAGGGGGAATCTCACTGTATTATTGATGCTGTCCGTTTTCTAGCTAAGCAAGGTAGTCCTTTTCGAGGAACAAAAGAAGAAGGTGATTTTGGTGATCCACATAGCGGCAAATTTGAAAATACAATTGATCTCATGGCCGGCCGCGGTGGCCGAGGGGACTGAGGCGCTTCAGTCACGGTCTGCATGGCCACTACGGTCGGGGGTTCGAATCCCCCCTCGGGCATGGATATTTGTGCCGTCCTTAGTTGTAGCTAGTTCATAAGTAGTTTGGAAGTTTAGGGACTGATGACCCCTTAGTTAAGTCCCATAAGCTCTACAAACATTTGAACATTTGATACTATAGTGTCCCCTTTCGTCTGCGTATTGAACGCCACACGAAAGGCCAGATTAGCTATTTTTACCAAAATATACAAGATGTGTTCCGTGACCTGATTGCTGACAAAGTAAAACAAGATATAATTAAAGATATTTTAGCTGCTAAATACTTTTCACTGATGTTTGACTACACTCCAGATATCAGCCACAATGCACAGATGACACAAGTAATTCGATATGTCAAGTCGAATGACTCAGAGGTTGTGGAACGTTTTACTGACTTTTTCTGCAGTTACAGACAAAAAAGGAGAAGGCCTTAGTCAAGAGATACTGCAAAAATTAGAACAAGATGGGTTGAACGTTAAATACTGCAGGGGGCAGCCTTATGACAATGGAGCAAACAGGGCTGGAAAGTACAAAGGGGTCCAGTCAAGAATACTTCAGAAGAATGAACTGGCCTATTTCGTACCATGTGCTGCTCACTCTTTAAATTTAATAGGAGCAAATTCAGCAGACATTCAGCAAGACTAGGTGATCTGCAAGAGTAGATGCGGTTGAAGCTGTTTACAAGCATTTTCATAAAGTTCTGAAGGCCCTGGAAGAAACTGAAACTTATAAATTGTCAACACCAGAAACAAAATCAGAGACAAGATCTATTTTTAAAAAATATGAGAAAACTCAAATTCATTACTTTAAATTGTTTCTGGTATGCAATATTAAAATAAATTGCTCATGTTAATCAGTTTCTGCGGAGTTAATACTTTACAATTGATAAAGCTGTTCGAAACATTCAAGGACTTTTGGGCTTTCTCTAAACTTCCCGGGATTCTTGTACCTCTGAAGCTATTTCTGAGGCCAAAGTGCTAGCAGAAGATAATGAGGTATCAACGGTATTCTCCGAAGAAAGATTCGAAGAAAGAAGAAAATGGCCGATGAGCTTTGTGAGGATGACGTATTCAACATTCACAGAAAAAATAAGGAATAATTGACAGAGCTTAGTACCAGGTTTACCACACTTGAGAAAATTGGTGCAAAACTTAGTTTTCTGTGTGGTGTGCAAATTCGAGAAATGGAAGTGTAGGACTTGAAGGCCAAAGTAGCGGAACTGGTAGAAGATCTTAGCGAGGAATAGCTTGAAGTTGAAAGTTTCAGACAACATGCGCTGGTAGTAGACAGAGCCTTGCAAGATTCCACTGCATCACCAACATTAAGTTTAATTTATAAAAATAAATTAGTAGAGGGTTATCCCAACCTTACAACAGCGTTAAAATACATCTTACCATTCTAGTTTCTGTTTCGTCTGGAGAAAGAAGTTCCAGCAACCTGAAATTAATTAAATACACTTGAGGAGCACGACTGCTTAACAAATCTGAGTATAATATCCATAGAGCACAAACGAGCTGCTTCTCTAAACTATGATGATATCAAAAACAGTTTTGCAGCAAAAAAAAAAGAAAAAGCTCGATAAGCGAAATTTTGAATTGATTTTTGTACGATGAGTAATCTTGTAATATTTATGTATGTATTAAATTGTTCTGTTTCCCTTTGATCTTAATTCAGTCAATAAAATCATGTTGTGAGATTGTGACATTTATTTAGAAATATGTAACCCAATTAGCGCCAAAAAGTCGATTCTTGCAGGGGGGGGGTGAAAGAAGGGGCGGCAAATTTAAGCTTGCCCCCCTTGGCAAATGTCCTAGATCCGGCCCTGCCAACAGTCATTCTTTTTCAGCGTCTCTCTGCGCCCTTTCTACTCACAAGGGGAACACCAAGTGTGGTACCAACGGATTTTGATGGGTCGCATGTATGTTGTGAGGGAATTTCTCTAGACCGTCAAGCTAAAAGGATTTGTTGCAATGGGCCTTGATTTCTAAGAAAATCGAGACCGAATTCGCAGCAAATTACCACGCGTAACGTGTCTACTTATACATGGCGGCTACCGCTCAGCGAAACAGCGTGGTGTAATCGGCAAGGTGCTAGGCTCCCGTGCAGGAGACCCAGGTTCAATACCTAGCCCGCCCGATCTGAGGGCTTAACGCTCTCTGTAATAAAAAAGCTGAGCCAAGAACACGTCGACCAAGAACGAATACAAATGATAAGCGTCCGCAACAAAGAGAACTACCCATAGACCAAAACCAAAAAGCCGGCCGCGGTGGCCGAGGAGACTGAGGCGCTCCAGTCACGGTCAGCACGGCCACTACGGTCGGGGGTTCGAATCCCCCCTCGGGCATGGATATTTGTGCCGTCCTAGTTCGTAAGTAGTTCATAAGTAGTTTGTAAGTTTAGGGACTGATGACCCCGTAGTTAAGTCCCTTAACCTATACAAACATTTGAATATTTTGAAAAACAAAAAAGCGGCAGAACAATTTTTAAAAAATTGTAATTGCTACTTTTTATATTTCAAAAAATAAATAAAAATAAAAAACAATTAAGCAAAGAAAAAGATATAAATAAATAAAAAAACAAATAACGAGAAGATGAAGGAAAAAAATCTTCCCCTTCGGGTCATTTATTTTTCACTATTCTTCATTTCTCTTCTTTTATTGTGCATAATTATATGCCTTTATAGCCAGTCCTATGTTACAGCTTGAGTAAACAGTCAGGATAATAGCAAATAACACAGTAGCAACTGATTATTTTACTTATTGCGCAGTGTTATTTACTCATTGTCGCCATCGTCACTATCTTTAACACCTGCACAAAATTCTGGATGATAACTGTCATAGAAGCACCGAAAACACAGAACATTGTAGCACCACGCACATCTAATAAATGCTACCGCTTTACAGGAGCAAGGTGCTTTCATCAGCGATACTGGAAAACACTGGTCGTTCAGATACAAAAACAATGTTCGGTCATCAATTAATTGCGACGCAAACCAGGCATATTTAATCATGGAAACGAAGACTGGTGCGCTGAACTGCTTCGGAAAAACGAAATGAATAAATTAACCGTCACGCAATACATAACATATTGAGCGAATGTTACGTGTTTTTATCCTGACCATTTACTACAAACGTTTAGATAAGAAAGATTAGAAAAACACATAATCATGCACACTCATCGGATAGGTGTGGCAAGTATTTGCCCCATGTCGGACTTGAACCCAGGTAGCCTGCATGGCAGCCTCGCACCTTGCCGATAGCACCACGCTGTCTCGCTGAGTGGTAACCGCCATGTATAAGCAGACACGTTACGCGTGGTAATTTGCTGCGAATTCGATCTCGATTTTCTTAGAAATCAAGGCCCATTGTAACAAATCCTTTTAGCTTGA
This sequence comes from Locusta migratoria, assembly GCA_026315105.1. Lineage (NCBI taxonomy): Eukaryota > Metazoa > Arthropoda > Insecta > Orthoptera > Acrididae > Locusta > Locusta migratoria. The sequence continues at coordinate 198,086,730 of CM048751.1, forward strand.
CTGTCTGGAGGAATTCCCCCACAACATACCTACGACGCGTCAAATTCCGTTGGTACGATACTTGGTGTTCCCCTTGTCGGAGCCGTGACTAATAATCGTGCATTAAATTTGTCCGTTAACAGATGTTTCCCACAACGCAGGCTGTTCTAGCTTCAACTGAAATGTGCGTCGCTACCTGCTCTGCCACCACCACCTAGAGACAAGGCCTCACACCAGCCCGTGCTACGTCACACTGACCAGGCCGCGGCCGCCAGCTGAATGGCTGGCCGCTGGGGCACGCCCACTGCCTCGTACCGGCCAGCCAGTAAGCTGTACGCCGCGGCCTGGTCAGTGTGACGTAGCACGGGCTGGTGTGAGGCCTTGTCTCTAGGTGGTGTTGGCTTTGTTCTCTGTGAACAGTCAGATGCGGCCGGAAGACTCTTAGCTCAAGACCGCCAAGCAGCTTGGCACGGCGAGTTTTTATAGCCTGTCTGCTGTGCCTTATACGAGCGCCAACGTCCTACTCTTAACTGCTATGACGTACCGAAAAATTTCCAAATGTTTGTAGAACTTATGGGACTTAACTACAGGGTCATCAGTCCCTAAGCTTACAAACTACTTATGAACTAGCTAAGACTAAGGACGGCACAAATATCCATGCCCGAGGGGGTATTCGAATCCCCGACCGTAGTGGCCGTGCAGACCTTGACTGGAGCGCCTCAATCTCCTCGGCCACCGCGGCCGGCTATGACGTACCGACATGCTACCTCAGGAAATGAAATCATCGTATGGTTTTTATTGACCGAGATATATCTTACGGGTTCGGCCGCCTACTGCAAGTCTTTTAATTGATTCAAAGTGCCGGCCGCGGTGGCAGAGGGGACTGAGGCGCTTCAGTCACGGTCTGCACGGCCACTATGGTCGGGGGTTCGAATCCCCCCTCGGGCATGGATATTTGTGCCGCCCTTAGTTGTAGGTAGTTCATAAGTAGTTTTTAAGTTTAGGGACTGATGACCCCGTAGTTAAGTCCCTTAAGCTTAACAAACATATGAACATTTTTTGATTCAAAGTTTTGGTTTGACACCCTTTCGGCGAATTGCGTGTGAAGGATGACGAAACTGACGACGATAAGAAACACAACACCCAGTCCATTTCCCAACCTTTATATTGCCTACAGAATTTTCCTAGCCGTGCCACTCACTGTCGCTTCGGCTGAAAGGAGTTCTACACGTTGAAAGCTTATCAAGAATTATTTCAGACTAGCTGAACTCTCGGCGTTGCACAGGTATTTATTTATTTATTCAAGCCTATCCCGTCTCTCTCTGTACCTCTCCTTTTTTTTCTAAAAACATGTTATATTTATCGGAGAATATATAAGAAATAAGGCTCCCTTGCATAATGTACAAGATTTTAAGTACGATATCCAAACAAAGAAAGATTGCAATCAAAATACAAATGATATGTAACATTCATTTAATTCACAACTTTGCTACAAACAATATTTCTCGTTATTTGTACAGGATCTAATATGAATAATCCCTTTGGTGAGGCCACCCCTGAGCAAGTGACATAAAGTTGTCCATATTAGAAATATGGGCATGTCAAATCCACTCCACAGAATTATTAATCGTGATAGAAAATGCAAGTCTCACTGGAAAGTGTATTCTCTTGAAGTTAAAGCCACATCTGTCGTAAAAATGGGTTTTGGTTGGATGTACTCAGTTTCATTCTCTTCCTTTCCTTAATGACACTATACAAGTCTATTGCTATCGCCCCCATCCGTATGCGCTTCAGAGCGCAAAGTTGTCAACACTAGTGTCCAGAGGTGCCCATCCCCTCGCCCACTTGGTCAGTGACTCCCCCCACCCCCTGTACACCCGAGATATTAGGTACTGTTTTCTACTTAATATTGAAATTAAATATCTTTTCAAACAACTTACGGGTATGCTACCGGGTGACGTCGTCGACAACTGCCGACATTTCGACAGGAGGACACCCTGCCATTCTCAAGGCATAGCTGTGCAATGCCACTCCCATGAACCACAGACATTGCCGGGGTGGGGTGGCTTGCGTGCCTCAACGATACAGATAGCCGTACCGTAGGTGCAACCACAGCGGAGGGGTATCTGTGGAGAGGCCAGACAAACGTGTGGTTCCTGAAGAGGGGCAGCAGCCTTTTCAGTAGTTACAGGGGCAACAGTCTGGATGATTGACTGAGCTGGCCTTGTAACATCAGCTAATGTGGCTTTGCCACACAGCTACTGCGAACGGCTGAAAGCAAGGGGAAACTACAGCCGTTATTTTTCCCGAGGACATGCAGCTCTACTGTATGAACATATGTTGATGGCATTCTCTCGGGTAAAATATTCCGGAGGTAAAATAGTCCCCCATTCGGATCTCCGGGCGGGGACTACTCTGGAGGATGTGATCATCAGGAAAGACAATACTGGCATTCTACGGGTCGGAGCGTGGAATGTTAGATCCCTTAATCGAGTAGGAAAATTAGAAAATTTAAAAAGGGAAATGGATAGGTTGAAGTTAGATATAGTGGGGATTAGTGAAGTTCGGTGGCAGGATGAACAGGATTTCTGGTCAGGTGAGTACAGGATTATAAATACAAAATCAGTTGGGGGTATCACAGGAGTAGGATTGATAATGAACAAGAAAATAGGAATGCGGGTAAACTACTATGACCAGCACAGCGATCGCATTATCATTGTCAAGATAGATACGAAGCCAACACCGACAACAGTAGTACAGGTTTATATGCCAACTAGCTCTGCCGATGATGAGGAGATCGAAGAAATATATGAGGAGTTAAAGGTAATTATTCAGAGAGTTAAGGGAGAGGAAAACTTAATTGTTATGGGAGACTGGAATTCGGTAGTAGGACAAGGAAGGGAAGGGAAGATAGTAGGTGAATATGGTCTGGGCAAAAGGAATGAAAGAGGAAGCCGCCTGGTAGAATTTTGCACGGAACATAATTTAGTTATAACAAACACCTGGTTTAAGAATCACAAAAGAAGGTTGTATACGTGGAAGAGACCAGGAGACACCGGGAGATACCAGATAGATTTTATAATGGTAAGACATAGATTTCGGAACCAGGTTTTGAAGTGTAGGACATACCCAGGGGCAGACATAGACTCTGACCATAACTTGTTGGTTATGAACTGTAGGCTGAAACTGAAGAAACTACAGAAAGGTAGGAAAATAAGGAGATGGGACCTAGATAAATTGAAGGAACCTGAAGTTCTTAAGAATTTCAGAGGGAGCTTCAGGCAACAATTGACAGAAACAGGGGAAAATAAAACAGTTGAGGAGGAATGGGTAAAATTGAGAGATGAAATAGTGAAGGCAGCAGAGGACAAAATAGGTAGGAAGGCAAGACCTACAAAGAATCCTTGGATATCACAGGAGATACTAAATTTAATCGATGAAAGGAGAAAGTATAAAAATGCAGTAAATGAAACAGGCAAAATGGAGTACAGACGACTAAGAAATGAGATTGACAGGAAGTGCAAAATGGCTAAGCAGGAATGGCTAGAAGGCAAATGCAAGGATGTAGAAGAATGTATAAATAGGGGAAAATAGATACAGCCTACCGGAAAATAAAAGAAACATTTGGCGATAAGAAAAACAGCTCTATGAATATCAAGGACACTGATGGAAAACCAGTTCTCAGCAAAGAAGGGAAAGCTGAAAGGTGGAAAGAGTATATAGAGGGGCTCTACAAAGGAAATGGACTTCGAGACACTATTGTAGGAAGGGAAGAGGATGTAGATGATGATGACATAGGAGATACTGTACTGAGAGAAGAATTTGACAGAGCCCTGAAAGACCTAAGTCGAAACAAGGCCCCTGGAGTAGATGATATCCCGTCAGAGCTACTGAAGTCTCTGGGAGAACCAGCCATGACAAAACTGTTTCACCTTGTGTGTAAGATGTATGAGACAGGTGAAATACCCTCAGACTTTAAGAAAAATGTTATAATCCCCATTCCAAAGAAAGCGGGTGTGAAAACTACAGAACCATCAGTTTAATAAGTCATGGTTGCAAAATATTAACACGAATTATATACAGAAGGATGGAAAAGCTGGTAGAAGCCGACCTCGGGGAAGATCAATTTGAGTTCAGGAGAAATGTAGGAACACGGGGGGCAATACTCACTTTACGGCTTATCCTAGAAGATAGATTAAGAAAAGGCAAACCTACATTTCTAGCTTTTGTAGATTTGGAGAAGGCTTTTGACAATTTTGATTGGAATAAACTCTTTCAAGTTCTGAAGCAAGCAGGAGTAAAATATAGGGAGCGTAAGGTTATTTACAACTTGTACAAAAACCAGACAGCGGTTGTCAGAGTTGAAGGGCATGAAAGGGATGCAGTGGTTGGAAAGGGAGAAAGACAGAGTTGTAGTCTTTCTCCATTGTTATTCAATTTGTACATTGAGCAAGCTATAAAGGAAAGCAAGGAGAAATTTGGTGTGAGGAATTAAAGTTCAGGGGGAACAATTAAAAACATTGCGTTTTGCCGACGACATAGTAATTTTGTCAGATACAGCAAAGGACCTGGAAGAGCAATTGAACGGAATGGACAGTGTGCTGAAAGATGCATATAAGATGAACATTAACAAGAGCAAAACTAGGGTAATGGAGTGCAGTGTATGGAAATCAGGTGATGTTGAAGGCATTAGATTGGGAAACGAAGCAATAAGGCGGTAGATGAGTTTTGTTACTTGGGCAGTAAAATAACAAATGGTGGTCGCAGTACAGAGGATATAAAATGCAGAATGGCAATGGGTAGAAAGGCGTTCTTGAAAAAGAGAAATTTGTTAACATCGAATATTGATTTAAACCTAAGGAAGTTCTTTCTGAAGGCATTTGTATGGAGTGTTGCCTTGTATGGGAGTGAAACATGGACGATAAGCAGTGTGGACAGAAAGAGGATAGAGGCTTTTGAAATGTGGTGCTACAGAAGAATGCTGAAGATTAGGTGGGTGGATCGCGTAACTAATGAGGAGGTACTGAACCGAAATTGGGAGAAAAGAAATTTCTGGCATACCTTGACTAAAAGAAGGGATAGATTGGTAGGACACATTCTTAGACATCAAGGAATTGTGAATTTAGCGTTGGATGGAAGTGTGTGGGGTAAAAATCGCAGAGGGAGACCAAGAGACGCGTATAGTAAGCAGATTCAAGTGGATGTGGGTTGTCGTTCTTATGAGGAGATGAAAAGGCTTGCTCAGGATAGAGTAGGGTGGAGAGCTGCATCAAACCAGTCTCTGGACTGAAGACCACAACAACAACAACAAAAGCAGCATCTCACAAGCATGCCTGCCTTCTCTTGCCATGTGCCACAGTGGCGTGTCAGAGTGCACTAAGGCACGTTTCTGAGGAGTGCGCGGTTGCTAGCAGTCCGAGGTTCGAGTCCTCCCTCAGGCATTTTCGTGCTTGCGTTTGTGTGTGTGTGTGTGTGTGTGTGTGTGTGTGTGTGTGTTTGTTTGTTTGTAAACCGAGGGACTAATAACCAAAGAAGTCCCATAGATTAACAAACATTTCAAAATTTGATATTGCCATGATGTCAGTGGATCACGACGCGGATTCCAATTAGATTTGAAGATATTAATGAGGAATTTGCGCGTCAAAAAAACAAGGAAAAGTTGTTAAGTGTGTAAAACAGAAGACCGTTAATGCTTAAATCCGACAACTAATTTAATTCCTTATAAATACACGCTATGACAATGCTGCCAACATTTAAATGTGTATCCTGAATAGAACTTGTGAACCTTTCTCGATGTAGAATTTTATTTAACTGAAAGGATTCCGACCGAATATTCGGTTTCGGTTACGGCCAGTTTCGGCCAAAATTTTACTTTCTACCGCAGTTTCGGGTTCGGCCAAAAATTGGCCGAATCTTCGGCTTTGCCGAAACTAGTTCTTGAACTTATTGATGAAGTCGGCTCGCGTTCGGGATGGATTCAGTCAACAATAAATATTTACCTATCTCGACGGCGCGTCGTTTAACTGCTACGAGTCTCTCACGTAAGTATTGTGGATATTTTGTTGTTAAGCACAATATAACACAATCGTATCTGATTTTCTTAAGCCCTTTCTATACGAGACGTGCAACACGTACAAGGACGTAGTTGTCAGCTGCAGCTCCCCTTGCGATAGACCGTCGAACTACAAAGAAGCGTTCAAACGGTACGCATTTGTCGAATCGTCTACTTCGTTTGTTGTCAACTTACAGTAAGTGAATCGCCGCATTAACCTCACTTTTCGAAACTGAATGATATATTGTGATGATTAAAACTTTTGTTTGTGTTTTAGACTGCCACTGTGAAAGTGTATGTAATTGCTTTCGTGCAGTTCATGCGTTAACTACGTCGCTCACATATGTTGACGTCCTCATTATAAAATGCGATTACATACTTCCTTCCCCTGCGGTTTGAGGCGCCAATGTGTATGATGAACAAACTTAGGTGTCTATAAATAGAGCTGTCACTTTGATTAAGCTTCAAATAATGCACCCTAAAACAAATATTTCATCTGTTAACATGTTTCAAGAAAAATAGCAAATATTTTAGAAGATAGTAATGAAGACGATTTGCAGTTAAAATTTCATATAACGAGTGTCCAATTTTTATTGGGTACAGAGATACAGCTCTTGGTATGTACAACAATCTGATTTGGATATTTTGACTGATTCTTTCGTCGGTTCTTGGTAGATCACCATATTGACTTTTATTTAAATAACCGGTTTTCGACGTAGTTTAAAGTCTGACTATGTCCTAGTAAGCCGAAAACCGGGTAACTAAGTGGAAATGAACGTGTAGAACATACACAAAATTCTACTTTTAAGTAAGTGTGATGTTTTACTACCAAGAACCGACGGATAAATCAGTGAACATTTCTTGATTTACATTTACTCTGCGTTTGTTTGGATTTCATATTAACAGCTATATCTCTGTATTCAATAATAATTGTACACAGGTTATATTAAATTTTGTAATGTAATTCCTGTATAGTATCACCTCCTAAAATACGACTGAGTCGAAAAACTACGTTCCTCTGAGCAGGAGACAAGTACACATTCCTAAACAAATTCCCGACTTGGCTTCGTTTGTCTGCTGGGTTCCCCATTACGTCGTCTGCGCATGCGCGAAGCACTTCCATACGCGTGAGAATAGGATCCATTCTATTCCTTCTACTAGCGATCGCATCTTGTGGACGCGTCTACACTGTACGCGGACGGCGTGACCGGTGCATCATGGGTAATCTCGTAAGCTCTCACTTCCCGTGTAGAAAGGGCTTTATACTATGTTGAAAAGTTTTATTAATGTCTTTCCTTGAAAGTAATACTAGTTTAGGAAACATTGATGATGTGGTACACTGCTTTTCCTGCTCAGTTTGCGTAAATTTATACTGACAACAGTCATACTGTTAGTCGGACTTTTTTCTACAGCACTGATTGAAGCTGACTTGGTGACTGTATCATATATGCATTAAGTAGTAATGAATGCCAAAGAGGAGTTATGTAAAGTTGTCTGACGATTGCAAAAAGGAAAGTGAAAATGCGAGTAGGAAGATAGCGCTGCCAAGCGGTCTGCACGGCCGCTACGGTCGGGGGGTCGAATCCCCCCTCGGTCATGGATGTTTGTGTCGTCTTTAGTGTAAGCTAGTTTATTAGTAGTTTGTAAGTTTAGGGACTGATGACCCCGCAATTAAGTCCCTTAAGCTTAACAAACATTTGAACATTGAAAGGTATCGCTGCCAAGAAAAAATTGTATAGAGGCTCTTATAAAGCGAACAAGTGATTGTTTTCTACCAATTTTGTATAGTGGTAGTTATGTCCAAGCCCTAGTATTTCGTAGTATCTACTTGCCACGTCTGTTGTGCACCTAAAGACTCTCTTCCTACAAGAACATATGCAGGATTGTGAATTTTTTTGTGATGGCTATACAATAGTCTTGTTAATTGGAGGCACCATCTCTAACTATCGAAATTTATGTTCGAAAAAGAAGTAAATCGACGTTGAACAGAATTCATGTGACAAAAAAAATGGACTTTTTAAACAATGTGTTTAAATGGCCATTTATATTGACACCTCTAAGATTTTATAGTCTTTTAACCATTTACTTCGCGACATAATGGTGAAGTGCCTCTTTCGGTGAAGACAGAATGTATCCGCAGTTTTGTTTTATGACGCTCGGATTTATGCGAAACTAAATATCGGGTCTCCACTGTATCGTGTTCAGTTTCACATGTTTGTATAGCTTATGCGACTTAACTACGGGGTCATCAGTCCCTAAACTTACAAACTACAAATGAACTAGCTAATGCTAAGGACGGCACAAATATCCATTCCTGAGGGGGGATTCGAACCCCCGACCGTAGTGGCCGTGCAGACCGTGACTGGCGCGCCGCGAATCGCACGGCCACCGCTGCCGGCTCGTGTTCAGTTAACTTCTCCTCTAACTTACTTTAATTTTGTAAGTAGAAAATGTCACAACGAGAAGAACAGAATCCAATTTGGAGTAGTTTAATAACAGTACCGTCGATTTCTGTATACCTTTTCGCCTCCCATGTCATCCTCTACGGACTCCTGATTAGGCTTACACACACTCTCAAGAAGGCATGTGGTGTAACGTAAATTTACTGAAATTTTAACTTAATTACCTAAGGTTCGGTTTCGGCTTCGGCCGAAACTAGAAGAGGAACCGAATATTCGGTTACGGTTTCGGTCGCAAATCACGTTTCAGTCGGGTTCTATTTATTATTAATATTTTAGTAATTGCCATAATTATTACGATTAGTTCTCCAGTTTAGGGCCTGGAGATCATAGGAGTTTGGTCCAATAGGTTTACAAACATTTGAACACCTGTGGTGTCGCGCAAGTCAAGTGCGCGCCACGTACTTCCGCCGCGCGCCGCCATGCAAGCACGGCGCGGCGATATTGAGAAGTCAGCCGCGAGCGCCCTTGCTCCAACCCTGCTCATGGCCATCACTGAACTGAATCGCAGGGTTGTCAACATAAGGGGGAAATTTTTTTTCAGCTGGGAATTTAGGGGTAAAGAAATTTTTGGAGGATTTTTAAGGGGAACAAGAGAAATTTTTAATTAATTATTTATTATTTATTTATTATTTTGCATCAAATGTGTGGGTAGCAATCGGAAGACTTGTTGTTGTACTGAATGCAAATGTTCATTGCCAACCGTCCAGCGTACTGTCAGCCTGTGTTGATTACATTGTCGCTCTTCTGTCACTACTGTCGCGCTGTTTTCAATGTTCATGTTGCCTGCACTGTTTACTAACAGTGCAAGGAGGCGGCGCATATTTTCCGTCTCTCCATCCCCACTCCGTCTTTTTTTCTCTCTCGAGTAGAATTTCCACAGGACACTCCACTGGATTACAGCTAAGTAACGTGCTTTGATAAGCAGATTAGTGTGTTAGCGACCATTGTATTGCATTGGTGATCCATAATTATTTTTACTTTAGTGACGAGCTCAAGTTGTGATGTAAATGCATTGTTTTATTGGACAAAATGGATACCAAAAATAAGTATGTCCAAAAATATGCGAAGATCTTGGAAACGGGCCCTTTTCTGAAAGGTAAGATTGTAATTATTTCTTATTATGAGCTGTCTTTCGGTATTCACCCCTATGATCGTGGCTGTGGGCATGGCACTTAATTTTTAATATATGTGAAAGAGGTGGCGAGAGAGAGGGAGAGAGAGGTCTCAAAAACAAGAACAGTTTTTATTTATTTATCCTAAAGGATTCAGGCTGCAGCACCTAGGCCCCCCTCCTCCCCCGATTACTATTTTAGGGGGATTTCTTCCGATTTTGGGGGATTTTATAGCAAATTTAGAGGGAATCTTTGTGGCAGAGTTGGCAACTCTGCTGTATCGGCCACTTGGCAGTAGGACGGGCACTATATAAGACTCTCATCAGTAGGCAGGCTTATAATACTCTTCAGAAAAATCATGTACCTGTATTTCTGCATTCCACTACTCCGCCGTAATGAAGTAAAGTAATATTTCTACGAAATATATATCTAGTACCGTCAAATGTGGTGATTTCGGACACCGGAGTAATTTCGGACGATATGGTTTACCTTCTCTTTCCCGCTGCATAGCAACGAATTACCGCTGATTTCCACCTCCGCACGCTGCTTTCTGTTATGCACGAGACTTTAATTCCCGCGTCCCGGGCTCCCGTTTATGGCTCTATTGTTTACCGACGCGATAATTAGTCGGACAGTCTCACTGTGTAACGTTTTAGCTGTGTTGTGGAGCGGAAACTTTCTGTTGTTGCGACTGGCGGGAAAGTATTTTACTGGCAAACGAGATCAGCACTGTGAGAAGTTTTGTACCAATTTGTCACGAGTTTCGAGTAATGTTTCAAAGTAACGGAGTAATTTTTTTTTCGAAATTGTGTTCTTTCTGGTGTGTTTTCGGACAATGCCGAGAACGTATAAAAGTAAGAAAAGTGTTCAAGATCGGTGTAATTACGGCCCGGAAATTTTAAAGAACGCAGGTCGATATATTCAGCGTGGCAAATTAACGTGTAGAAAATCCTTTATAGCAAAAATTTCTTATCTCAGTCCTTATACCTTATTTTAATGTGGACGTTCATAGTACTCACTAAAATCAAACAGAATGAAAGTAGAACAAAAAAAAAAGGAAATTTGTGTCTTAAATCAACCCGTACATTTCGAAACACCGGACAGAGATTGAAAATACACACGTGTTCGAAGTCACTCCAGTCCATGGGGTGACTAGGAAACTTTTTTTGTCTGTCTCAAGCAAAAGTAGAGGCACATGGACGTTCTGTTTCTAGGATATTTTGTTGGTTATACATATACCCCACAATTTCAGCAAAAAACAATGAAATCTGGCAAAACCTGCAAAAGTTATAGGGAAAATATTCTCAAAACTGTCCGAAATCACCCCGTTTTACGGTACTAATCTACCTTAGAGTTTCTAGTTTCTGCTGTCCCACTGGCTGGTCACCTCGTACTCCGTATCCCCACAAGCGTACATCCTGTGTCGGTCTCTCTCCGCTCGACCACCGACAGCCACAACAGCCGACGGCGACGAGACACAAAATAACATTTGCTGAATGGGGGTGGGGTGGCGACAGTCCTGTGGGCAAGACATGCGCAGGTTCCCGCGCACGTTAGGGCCTTCTCTAGCCGTAATTTGTCTTTTCTGACGTTGACAGTTATCTCCAGAAATGAAAGACGTCATAAATGAGCGTTGAAAGTCGAATGAATGACGAGGAATAGATCCCACGACCATCGGCGGGCTGAAGACCATTCCACACTGCACGTGGCGTGCGTAAGGATGCAAACGATACATCGATGTTTCGAAAACATCGATCTTTCGCCTACAAACATCGATGTTAACATCGATGTTTTGAACAGCGATGTATCGTCGCTGCATCGACGAAGTCCAAAACTATCGACATCGTTCAACAATTGATTGGCAACTCCATTATTACTTTATTAGTTGCTCAGCCAGCGTCAGCACAAGTGTGGTGCTCCTGCAGTCGTCGCTCGCCGCTGTTTTCATACTTTCAAAATGGTAGGTAAGTGAAATATGAAATAATCTGATGATTAATCTGATGTTTGTCCAGCACGGGCTGCTGGCATTGCTGAAATTTCACCCTCCAACATCAGTGGAATCGAATCTTTGACAGTGTTACCCAGTCAGACTGATATCGTACTGTCAAAACGTCAGTTAAAACATCAAACAAAAGTCGACGGAAAATCCGAGACAAAAGCCAAGAAGCCAAGTATAACATAGATTTCAGCAAGGTAATGATTTGATAAACGTCATTGATGAATATTCATTTTAAAAATACATTATTAAGTAATAACTGAAAGATGTATAACGTTTAATTTTCTCCAAGTCGACAGCTAAGAAAAATGCAATACGTCAACAAAACACAAGTTATTTCGCATGTAATGAACAAATCGATGTAAATCCCAAGTAAAATCAGCGCAATAGATTGCGAAACCTTATTCCTAACTGCTTTTTCATTCTAATCTGGCATTTCGCTGTGTATTCGTTGCCTAGTGAAAGAACATAAATAAGGCAGATACTTTCTGGCAACACAGCTTCATTTCAGTGTGTTTTTCCTAATATTTCTTAAACGTATGGAAACATCGGAAAACATCGATGTATCGTTTTTCAGGAGCAATGTTTTTTTTTTTAACATCGATATTTTTCCGCAGGAACATCGATGTCTTAACTTCGATGTTTTTATCAACGATGTTGCATCCCTAGGCGCGCGTGTCCAGACGTATGCTAGCTACTTTCAGAAAAATCGCCTCCCTTGTCATCAGATGAGGCTGTTCATGCTGCAGGGCCACGGCCAAGCACTATGCCAGCTACACTGGCCACGCGTGTCTTCCGTTCGCTCCCTGAGCGATCGCTCTAAACGTGGCCGGCCACGTTTTCAGTCCGCGCATGCGCAGAGCCAAGGTCGGATTTTTTTTTTTTTTTTTTTTTTTTTTTTTTTTTTTTTTTCAAGTGTTTGTATAGTCTATGGGACTTAACTACGGGGTCATCAGTCCCTAAACTTACAAACTACTTATCGACTACTTACGAACTAGGACGGCACAAATATCCATGCCCGAGGGGGGATTCGAACCCCCGACCGTAGTGGCCGTGCTGACCGTGACTGGAGCGCCTCAGTTCCCTCGGCCACCGCGGCCGGCAAGGTCGGATCTTGTGCAAGCCCAGCCTCGTGCACTACACAGCGCGTCATCTTTGTTGTCTGAGCTGTTGTGTTTATTGTGGATCATTTGTTAATATTTGCAATAGAGCAATATTAATTGAAGCAGCACGTAGTCATCCAGTGATTTGGGACTCCACATTAGAAGTCTAGAGAGATGTTACGATGAAGGAAAAAGTGTGAGATGAAATTGCCGAAATTGCCGGTAATATTATTAAATATTTTAGAAATAAGTTTGTATAATCTTTTTTATTATTATATTTTGAAAGAAACTAATATTTCAAATGTTCAAATGTTTGTAGAACTTATGGGACTTAACTACGGGGTCATCAGTCCCTAAGCTTACAAACTACCTAGGAACTACCTAAGACTAAGGACGGCACAAATATCCATGCCCGAGGGGGGATTCGAACCCCCACCCGTAGTGGCCGTGCAGACCGTGACTGAAGCGCCTCAGTCCCCTCGGCCACCGCGGCCGGCAAACTAATATTTCAATGACCTGAAATAATTATAAGAAAATTTTAAAACTAGCTACTATTATATTCTGTTCAAATAACAGCGAAGAAAATACAGAAATTATAAATTAAATGTACTATTAATATTCAGTGCTCATTGCGTTTACAGACAGTGAAAATCCATAACAAGGAACGGGAATAGCCACTGTTTTCATGAAATAATAGTGTGTTTTTTAATTAAATAACAAAGAAACCAAAACAGGTACAACCAATATATTTATTTTATTGAAATTCCCACGGAAAACAGTTTAAGTATCTGTTAAATGAACGACACAAAATCCAGACTGACACCACGGAACCGTCGGGGTTGACATCTTTGTGCATAGTGGCACAAAACGTGGCTGGTACAGCATCGCAGCTGTCGCCGCTGTGTGAACTGGTACGTGGCTAAAGTGATCTGCAGAGCAGAGTAAGGCCCTCGTCCACTTGGAAATACATGTATTACTATACAAAAAAGTAACTTTGAGGATTGGAGACTCCTCAGGACGATAGGCACGGGACAGACTAAAAAGATTACTTTCGAAATTTGGACCCCCCCCCAAAAAAAAAAAAGAAATAAAGAAATTCTTACGAGGTATTTGGATTTGGAGGTCCCCCAAGACGAGTGGCCCTGGGCGTTCCACTACCCCCCCCCCCCTCCCGCCCTTTATTAGTGCTCCTCTGCCGACGATGTTTGCATTCGCAGTTCGGCACTTTACCACTGAAACACGGAAGCGCCGCCGAACATCATTTTATGCTCAGTCGATAGAGCGCTTGCCCGCGAAAGGCAAAGGTCCCATGTTGGAGTCCCCGTTCCGGCACACAATTTTAAATCAAATGTTCAAATGTTTGTTAAGCTTATGGGACTTAACTACGGGGTCATCAGTCCCTAAGCTTACAAACTACTTATGAACTACTTACGAACTAGGACGGCACAAATATCCATGCCCGAGGGAGGATTCGAACCCCCGACCGTAGTGGCCGTGCTGACCGTGACTGGAGCGCCTCAGTCACCTCGGCCACCGCGGCCGGCTACTTAAACTAAGGACGGCACAAATATCCATGCCCGAGGGGGATTCGAACCCCCGACCGTAGTGGCCGTGCAGACCGTGACTGGAGCGCCTCAGTCCCCGCGGCCACCGCGACCGGCCACAATTTTAATCTGCCAAGGAATTTTCGTATCAGCGCACACTCCGCTGCAGAGTGAAAGTTTCATTCTGGTAACATTCCTTAGACTGTGGCTAAGCCATGTCTCCGCCATATCCTTTCTTCCAGGAGTGCTAGTCTTGCATGGTTCGCAGGAGAGCTTCTGTGAAGTTTGGAAAGTAGGAGGCGAGGTACTGGCGGAAGTAAAGTTGTGAGGCGGCATCGTGAGTCGTGTCGGGTTAGCTCAGTCGGTAGAGCGCTTGCCCGCGAAAGACAAAGGTCCCAGGTTCGAGTCCCGGTTCAGGCACACGATTTTAATTTGCCAGGAACTTTCATATCAGCGCACACTCCGCTGCAGAGTGAAAGTTTCATTCTGAAATCATCTTATGTCTTTATTCGCTTCGTGAAAATAATTTTATGTTGTATTTCCCATTAGGTTAACAGAAATCAATGATGAATCTGGGATACAATCGTTTTCGTTCTGCTGGGCACAGAGACAGCCGCACAATTAGAGCAGAAACGCTGGCAAACTGTCAGCCTCTGACACATGGCGTGCCACGCGACCCGTCAGCGCGGAACCTGTCGTGTCGCCGCCGGCGCTGCCCATTACACTGCTGCTGACCACCTGCCTTTCTTTCGTTTTTTTTTTTTTTCTTTTCTGTATTTGGTGTGTAGAAATACCATCACCTGAGGTGATATCGCCTTCGTGGTAGGGCAGTGTAAAGTATGGAGGCACTCTGTATTTATATTCACTTAAGGAAGGCTTGAAAGGGCCGAAAGTGGTCTGTAAACTACGGCTTAATTGGTTGGTTTAGTCTTAATAAAGTGTCAGAAAGTCTCCATAATCAATGGTTCGGGACTGCAGCTGATAAATTACAAGGTGTAAGAAAGTCCCAGCAGCTGTATTGATATTATTTATTCAATTATGCGACCGGTTTCGGTGTTATAATCACACCATCTTCAGGCCCCTAACCCATCAAGACAAGTACGGTACAACACTTTCAATACTATTAAACAACAAATAATAATAAAGTCTATGTATAAAAAATGTCAAGCAATAAACGGGCCAAATATTAAAAAAACTATTGTCAAACAATAAACATGTTACAAGGGCACAAAGTAAACAGATTAAAGTTAACTACATCGTAGAATGAAATTCCCTCTTTAAATCAGTCAACAATCCGAAGATTGGTTTGAACACCACAGTGCTTTACTAGGCATGGTCCTGTTTGGAGGTGGTATGCCGTTGCCTTCCTCCGACCTTTGAACTGACTTACCCAGCCAGTTATAGGAGATCCTACTGTTTAACGTGGGTTCCGAACCACGGATGTACATTAACAACAGTAAAACGAGGGTAATGGAATACTGTGTCAGAAAATCAGGCGATGCTGAAGGAACTAGATTAGGAAATGAGACAATAAAAGTAGTACATGACTTTTGTTATTTTGGTAGCAAGAAAACTTCTGATGGCTGAAGTAAAGAAGATATAGAAGGCAGAATGGCTATGGGAAGAAAAGCGTTTCTGAAAAAGCAAAATTTGTTGCCATCCAATATTACTTTTAAATGTTAGGGTGTCCTTACTGAAAGGATTTATCTGGAATGTAGCATTGTGTGGGAGTGGAACGTGAACGATAAGAATTCAGACAAAAAATGATAGAAGCTTTCTAAATGTGCGGATACAAACGAATAATGGAGATTAGATGGGTAGATCACGTAACTAATGAGGAGGTGCTTAACTGAATTGGGGAGAAATGGAGTTTCTGGCATATCCTGACTAAGCGAAGGGATAGATTGGTGGGACACATTCTGAGACAGCAAGGAATCGTCAACTTAGCATTAGAGGGAAGTGTGTGGAGTAAAAATCGTAGAGGGAGGGCGAGGGACGAATACAGTTGGTAGATTTAAAAGGATGTAGGTTGCCGAACATATTTTCAGATGAAGAGAGTTGCGCAGGACAGGGTAGCGTGAAGAGCTGCATCAAACCAGTCTGCAGAATGAAGACCACAACAATAACAGTCTTCATCGGTGTCGTCTAATATTGCCTTGGGTATTCTAAACTTTTGACATGGTTGCTTGTTCGTGATCACTATATCACGCAGATGCCTATAGGGGACCCAAAGGGCTTCTATCTTGAGATGCATCTTTCGTGACCGCTCCTTTACCATTTTGTCCAAAGGGAGCTGTTCAGTTTCTCGATTAAGGTCGGCGATCCTGGTGTATGGCGATGTCCATAAGATCCATCTCAGGCTCCGATTTTGGATGACCAGCAGCTGTCATCTCTGCGATTTGCAGCGCCTGCTGTTTATAGAGGGCAGGGCGCGCACAGCGAGAACAGAATAACACAGAGAGGCTTTACCGACTACGTCAGCGTGTAGGCGGTGAAGCTCGGCAGCCATCTTGGTTGGGTGTAGAAACGGAGTTGGGCCGATAAATGCATAGTTCTTCAAATGGCGCTCGCCTTAATTACATAGTCATTTGAACCCCCTTAGGAAAGGGAAAAAATACCAAATTTTCCACGTAGACGGTTCAATACTGAAGGAATGCAACAGTGTTCTTAGCAAGTATAATACGTATTGTGTTTTTATAAAATATTAATTGTAGCTATTACTTTTATATGAAAAAAAATTGTGACATGAAAAAGTTAGTCGCCTGCCACTTTGTTTCGTGGCCAGGAAATTTTCGTCGGCGAGAAAGTTCTGGACAATGAAATAAACTTTTCTTTTTATTTAAACGACTTTTTATAGCCCCCCTGGTTTTCTCACAAATTTGGATACAATAGAGCGCTGAAAATTTTCAAATTCTACTCGTTACTTTGAGCTAGCTTGCCCACCAGCGAGCACAGATTCCGTTGCCCACTCACCTTGTGCTTTGTGACCAATATTGATTTTGTAATTTGTAATTTGGGACTCAATTTTCGGTGTACAGTAGTGTACTTAAGACTTTTTATTTATTTTATTACTAACTAGCTGAGCCGCTCCGGCTTTGCACAGTTAATCTTTTAAGTATTGTAACTCGAGAAATGCAAAACGTATCGTGATGCTGTTTCTTTCAGTTTCTTCGATATAATCCTGCGTTCTACGTAGGCTATATTAAATGCCAATACGAGAATGAGTAATAACTGAAATAAGAATAATAACGTAGAATGGTTGACCACTTCATTGACGTAGATCATTCAATTGATTTATTAATGAAATCAATGTGGAAACCAACTGATTCTTATGTATTAAATATTTATCAGTTTGGTGGAATTTAGCGGTTCCGAAAAACAGTAGTTGGTACTCTAATTACGCACAAATAATAAGCAAAACATGGCACATTGTAAAATAAAAATTCCATAAAGAATGCAATAAAATGTAGTATGGTGTATTGAATAACCAATAACACAAAAACATACTGTTTTTAATTTTAGGTAACTTGGTAGGCCGCGTCGGGATTCTGGGCAGCTTGCTTACCGAGGCAGATCGCTTTCGGTGTAACCAGCTGCTCCTCCGCCGGCCCGTCAGAAGCGAAGCGAGCCGTGGTGCTCGTGTGGCACAGTCGACCACAAGTGGGCGCAGTCCTCATTCGAACGTAGCTCTACTGACGCTGAACTTTACTTTGCAAGTTCAGAGGTTTCCAGGTGAGTGAGCAGTTTAAATAACCTTGTAAAAACTTCTTATATTTTTTGTATTTAAAACGTTTTGTGGAATTAGGTTGAACAGCAATCCATCTCGCCTGGATCTCCACTCCCCCTTCCTATTATAAAACCCTCCTATTATAAGATCCTCCAAATCCTGGAACGCCACGACCTCCGCCTTCTCTACTGTATCCGACTCCCCTCCCCCATGCAGATCCAACATGACCTTCTCCAGCTTCCTCATCTACTCCTATACATGGAACACATCCGGATCATAGGGGGCGTTCATTACTTAAGTGATGTTTTAGCAGGGGGGTTGACCCGAATCTCACCAAATCTCAGGGGGGTGGGGATGGCGAGGGGTAGGGAGTGGGTCTCGGCAAATCTCACATCATTTTTGTTCCCGCAAGAAAGTGTAAAATTCAGAGATAAATGGGTTACATTAAATAAAACATGTTTCACGTTTAAAATATGGCTAAATCCTATACAATAATATTTATCGCGGTTATGTAAACATCACATAGTAACATAGTAGGCAATGCTGGTGTTAAACTACGTAGTGCAAATCACAATTTTGACGGTTACAGTTTTAATGACGCATTGATACGGATTTGCTGATTACCTCTGCCCCCTAGAGGACCATAATACCGCAATGAGTTTCTCGCTAGTGTAGCCAGAGCCAAGAGCAAAAAACGCGCCGGTACCAATGCCCCGAAGTGTGTTCCTAATGCCAGAATGAAACTTTCACTCTGCAGCAGAGTGTGCGCTGATATGAAAGTATGTTCCTAATTGGTGAAATACAAGACTGTTTTAAATACTCTAAAATTAAAATAACAAAAACAAATATTTTTTAAACATATCCCACGTAATCAAGCACATATTGACATATTTACACTAAAATACTCATTTGAAAAACCTCACGTGAGATTTGGAAGGGGGTCGGGGCGAGGGGTCGAGCTTAATCTCACCATATCTCACCAGGGGGGGGGGTTCGAAAAAACGTCGAAATCATCTCACATAATTAATTAACACCGCCCTACACATAAGATAGACACCCGCAAACCCCTGGTACAACCCATCCTCACAAATCCCGGGCCTCTGCCATGCCACTGCATTCCTCCCTCCCTCACCGCCACACTCTCCACATACTTTCCCAGGGTAACTTCCGCCACCTCCCCCTTCCAGATGACGCCCACCATCCTGAAATATACCCGTCCTACCAACGCTGATCCCCTCC
Source organism: Locusta migratoria (assembly GCA_026315105.1). NCBI lineage: Eukaryota > Metazoa > Arthropoda > Insecta > Orthoptera > Acrididae > Locusta > Locusta migratoria. The sequence continues at coordinate 198,105,944 of CM048751.1, forward strand.
CATGGATGAAGTGCCCCCTCTCCCCTCCCTATCCTATTCCCTCCACCTACTTGGTTATTCCTCTTCCTGCCCTGGAGCACAGAGTAACATATACAGAGAAGAAGCCCCCCCCCCCCCCATTATCTCTGTCCTACACTCCCCTCGTAGTTCCGTAAAATGCCAGCACATGTCTGGCGGTTCCCTGGCTTAGTACCAGTAGACGACACTAGAGGCGCTTCTTAGGGTGCCTCTCGCACATCAGAGGGTAGCATGGAGGGGAGGCTGAGGGGAGAGCTCGTGCCACCTGCCACGAGGCCACTGATGTGTCTGGCCTGCCAGTGTTTGAGAGGAGGTGGTGGTGGGGACAGCCACTACCTGCCCCTCTGCCTGCTCTGGCCAGTTTCAAAGAGAGGCTTCTGACCTCAGCGCCATGATGGGACATCTGAAGGAATTGGTCTGGCCCTCCCTCCCCGCACCCCTGAGCGTGTCACTGAGCCCTTACAGAGGTTTACTGTCTGTATATATTTGTCTGTGCTTGGAGACCCTTCGCTTCCTCACCGCCCTCTCTCCTACGCCCTCCTCTGCACTTCCCACCCCTCCCCCCTCTCATCCTAGCCTGTGGGATCCTGCACCATCAGTTATAACAGTGCTTCGTCCAGTGTTCTGTATAGAGTGCATCAGTGTGTGTTTTTTATCTGTGTCCGCCACTTCCAGGCAAGTGTCGCAATCGATACGTTTTAAACAATGTATCCGAGTGCTCTGTTTTTTGTCTGTATTTTGATGTCATAATGCTTATTTTTCAACATCACCATCGATCATTATTTTAACTGACTACGTGTGCTTAATTCATCTGTCAAAACTATCATTTCTCCATGTTTTTTCGTCTTGTCTATGTTTTAAATCTCCATTGTCTTCACTTCATTTCATGTATTAATTCCTCAAGTTCGTGTATTTCACGCTCTCTCGGCTGAAGAGCATCATCTAATACTGCTGCCAACCTACTGGAATGTGTATGTACCATATAAAATAACAATAAAGAAAAAGAATAGGTTCAACAGCAAACACTTGATCCATTCATCTTACAGATATGATGATGGCAGATGCCAAAACTTTGTAATCAGTAAGTATAATTTTAGCAATGTAGACGGTTTCTATTCTTATTGGAAAAAATTGTTCTATTGTCGTTCTAAATTATTTACAATCCTCCTCGAAACTGTAATCTTACTATCACAATCAAAAACGTGATATTGTTGAGAGTCGGGCATCGGGTACGAAATAGGGCATGTACGTGCGGGTATAAATTTTCGAGTATGGACTCGACTCTTTCGACCTAATTCCCGACAAATGACTCGGCACCCGGCCTTACCCACTCCTTGCTGTCCCCTGGGGTACGGTATGAGTGGTTCACCCGTTTTCAAGGAGGTCGAGAAAGTGTTTCTGGCAATCCCATAACGGATGACCAGGGACCGCACTCAGTGACGAAAACATTGAGAAAGTTACGACATTAATCTTGAAGGATCGTCTGTTAACTGTGTGTATGATAGCGGATAATGCAGATCAAGGACGGATTCAGGGGGGTGGGGGGGGGGGGGGGCAGGAGAGCACGTGCCCCCCCCCCCCCCCAGACGACCCGACGAAAAATGAAAGAGGAGGAGGAGAAAGAGATAGATGGTGAGGAAGGGAGGGAAAGAAAGAATCTTAGCCTTAGAATAATTAACTTTTACATATGGGAAGCAGGTAATTCTGAGTTTAATAATGCAAAGAACAAGAAATTGATTCGGTACAACGCAAACACATGATATATGATTTTAGGTTTTGAGGGAACATCAAACTTAGCACGGAATATCCGTATTTACTGGCTGTTTGTTTCTGTCCCGTAATTGGGCCACCTTTTAGGATACGCTGTTTTTCCAATTTCTGCATTGTTTTAAGTCACAGGTACTCCGGCAGTGGCGGACTAAAGGCGGGAGGGGAGGGGGGGCGGGCAAGGCCGTCTTAAGCCATGCAGGGGCCCCTGGGCACTCAGAGTTTTGGAGCCCTTAAAAGAAAACTAAATGAATGCATCAGAATGGTGTACATTTATTTAGCAACTTAATTGGTTAAAATATTACAAACCAAATACTAATGATTAACTCCACAAGTTAGTCTTTCATTCAAATTAATGATTTCTTTAAATATTTTCAGAATACAATATGTACAACTTTTGAATTATGTCTCTTTCTATGCAGATTAGGAAACCCTACAACAAAGCAGAATTTTCCTTTGAATGAAATCATCAAAATGATGTACCCTTGTTTAGTGAATTTATTAGTTATTATCGTCAGAAATATACTAATAAAATACTAGTGATTACTGTTTTGCAAACTGACTTATGTTGCTGTCGTGATTTCTGAACTGCAAAATTTTCTATTATGTCTTCTAAGTGCAACTGTTAAAGGACGTCATTTTCTATGCCCATGATTGACAAATTAGTAAGTCGTTTCTATAGTATAGTCGTTCGTAATGCATTTTTAATTCTCTTTAACTGTGAAAATGAACACTCTCATTGCAATTGGTTACTATTAGACAAAGAAATATCCAGGTAGCAACATCTACATTTGGAAAGATTTCTTCTACTGTATTTTATTTGTTTTTAAAAAAAATGTAAGGATGATATACTTAGCTCTGGAGATTCACTTGAAATGTTTGTCCAATATTGTTTTAAATGAAAAGATTCTGATATCAGCTCATCAGCGTTAACGTCTACATGATAAAATTCAGCAAATTCTTTGCAGCTATTTCTCAAGTGTTCAGAATCTATTTGTTTTAACTGAGAAAGGAAACTAAAATGTTTGATAACTTTCTCGTATGCTTCTGAACGTCGCTTCAAACTAGAATCTAATGTGTCGATTATAGGCAGAAAAACTTCAACGCGAAATTTTTCTTTGGCACTCAGCTGAACAGTATCTGACGAATCTTCGGAAAAAGTTATATGCTTCCTGCAAATTCTCGTCTTTTGGGAATTACCCTTATAGTCAGCAACTGGATTTTCCTCTTTGGCTGAAAATTCGTACTGATCGTATCTACTATGTGCAGAAATGATAAAATCGGAAATAGATGCAAAATGGAGAATGCTCTCGAGTTGTTTTCATTTTCTTGCAAAGGCTTTGAACTTCATTTCTTGTTTGTACTGGCTGATCGTTGTTGCTTCTAATTGACTTTAAAGCTTCAAAAACTTCATTGTAGCCTTTGCGCAAAGCGTTAAGAGCGTCAGCACGAGTAGACGATCTGGTCTCAGAGAGGGACTTCATAACTTCATTTGCACCTAAAGATTCTTTCAAAACATTCAATGGATTGTTCGGAGCAGAAAAAAGAGTGGACACCTTCTGTCCCATCACATTAATAAATTCCTTGCAAATATTTGCAGACAAATATGACGTATTTCCTTTGCCACGGTTGCCATATTTTCGTATATGATCTGCGAGAAAAGGATGAAATTCGCTTATTAATTCTAAGCATCCCAAATAATTTCCATTGTTTTGAGACCCCAAAATATCATTTTCTCTACGAAACCCTAGTCCCCCTCGAAGCCAAAAATTTCACAACTGCAACAATTCTCCCCAATAGTTGACATCAGCATTAGATTGCGAAAGCAATCCAGTATCAACTCGTACAACAATTTTGCTTCTTCCAAAAAAGTTCATCATTGATTTCCTGGACTGTAAACCGTTCTCACGCTCCTTCAATAAGTTGTTTATATGCTTCCAATCTTTGTAGATAGACGGCAACAGTAACAGTACACAGGTTTAATGGATGGTGAATACAGAAGCCACTTTCTTTCCATACACTCACCATTCGTCAATTTGCGAGTGAAACAGTGCTAGTTAATTTTCTAGTTTTTGTTTTACCACTTACATAAGCAAAATGTGTAGTGGTTTCTGAGAGGTCGCTATTTTTGTTTTGGAGACACTCTGGGGTCTTGTGAATCCAAATATCACGGGCTTCTTCCGTTAAAATTTCATCACAGTACGTACTAGGATCGTGAAATACGTTTTCTAACATACTTTTGTCTGGTGAATCCAAGGGGCTTGAGTTGGAAGACAGTGGGCATTGTGGTGAGGTTCTCTCCTGGAACTGTAGGATTTGCAGCAGGAATAAGTTGATAGAGGAGCAGGAGCGTTTGATCTGCGCCCTTCAGGTGCAGTTGAAAAACGCTGAAGAGGAACTAGGTAGGTTGAGGAGGGGAAGGGGGGCTGGGGAATGGGAACTGGCAGTTGGGAAGAAGGTAGCTAGGAGAAGGTATTCAGATAGCTTTACATTGCAAGTTGCAAATAGGTTTGACCAACTGTCAGAGTTGAGTGGAGATGAACCTCCTGTAGCTGTAGGTGTAGGAAGTACGCAGCAGACCTCAGCTTTTGGTAAGCCGAAATCTGTAGAGAGGTCTCTTAGGAAGAAGAAGGTTCTGCTGCTAGGTAGTTCTCATGGCAGAGGTGTTGGCCAACAGTTGCAGGAAGTACTTGGGAGTGAGTACCAGGTCACCAGCATAGTGAAGCCTAGTGCAGGGTTAGCTCAGGTCACTTGTAACATAGGGGACTTATGTAGGAATTTTTCAAAAGAGGATCAGGTACTTATAGTGGGTGGGGCCGGGAATAGTCTTGATAGGGACGGGGAATATGATATAGGTGGTGATCTGGAAAGGATAGCAACTGAAATTGGTAGCACGAATGTGCATTTCGTGCGGCTGTTTCAGCGTCATGATAGGCCTTGTCTTAATACGGCTGTCAGCCGTGTTAACATGGGGCTTGAGAAGGCGCCGATGACGGAGGGCATGGATCACATTGCAGTGGTGCCAGTTGAGACTATCCAAAGGTCGGATTTTACTAGGCACGGTCTGCACCTCAATAGGTATGGGAAGGGGAGGTTGGCAAAGCTCATAGGTGACAGTGTAGTAGGGGGTGGGGGTTTCACTCATGGAAAAATTCCTGTAGTAGTTGGTGTTAGGGCTGCACCTTTTTTAGACTGAAGACAGCTGATAGATATTCCTGCTTAAAGGAAGTCCCTCTAAAAAATGAACCACCTTTGACAAAGTCTAAGAATATAAGTAATAAGGGAATTACTGTTTTTCATCAAAATATACAGGGTATCAGAGATAAAGTTAATGAAATGCTTATTGATACTGATTCTGACATTATTGGAATTTCAGAGCACTTTTTAAGTGGTGTGACAATTAAGAGACTTCCTTTGCCAGGATACAGGTTAGCTGCCTTCTACTCTAGGAGTTCCTTGCAGTGTGGGGGAGTGGCCATGTATGTAAAAAACGATTTTTCATCGGAGTCAATCGATTTTTCTAAACACTGCACAGAACAGATATTTGAATGTTGTGCAGGAGTTGTTAATGTTAAAGGAACTAAGCTAGTAATAGTTGTTATTTATAGATCCCCTGACTCAGATTTTAAAATGTTTCTGCCCAAGCTGGAATTGGTTCTGGGTTCACTGTATAGGAAGTATAAAAATTTAATTGTGTGTGGAGATTTCAACATTAATTGTGTAGGTGATAGCTCAAGGAAAAGTCAGCTGTTAGATCTATTTAATTCCTATAACATGATGCAAACAGTATTTTTTCCAACGAGAGTGCAAGGAAATAGCAGTTCTACCATTGACAATATTTTTGTTCATTCTTCATTATTAGAGGGGCACTCTGTCAGCAGAATAGTAAATGGCCTATCAGACCACGATGCCCAACTTTTAATTCTAAAAAGTATTTGTTCTCAAACAAATGTTAAACATAAATATCAACTACTCAGAAAAGTTAATCCAGTTGCAATTGAGACCTTTTTAAGCCTAATTAAGGAACAAGAATGGCAGGATGTTTATAGTGCTGATAATGCAGATGATAAATATAATGCTTTTCTGAACACATTTATTATGCTGTTTGAAAGTTGCTTTCCGCTAGAACGCTCAAAACAGGGTACTTTCAGTAACAGACAGCCAGGGTGGCTGACAAAGGGGATAAGAGTATCATGTAGAACTAAGCGGGAGTTGTATCTAAATGTTAGAAGCAGTCAGAATGAAGATGCAGTAGCTCATTACAAACAGTACTGTAAGGTTCTGAAAAATGTCATTAAGAATGCAAAAAGTATGTGGTACGCAAAAAGAATAGCAAACTCTCGGGATAAAATTAAAACTATCTGGTCAGTCGTGAAGGAAATGTCTGGTCAGGAGCAGCAGGTAGAAGATATAACGTCAGTGCGTAGTAGGAATGTTTCTGTTACTGACAAGTTAGATATATGTGCAATATTCAATAATCACTTTCTGAATACAGTAGAGGAACTAAACAAAACTCTAGTTTCTACAGGTAATCATATAACGTATTTAGAAAATGCGTTTCCGAGGCTGTTACCTGAAATGATCCTTCATGATACTTCCATAGGTGAGATTGAGTCAATAATTAAATCACTAAAGACTAAGGACTCTTGTGGATATGATGGGGTATCTAGCAGAATTCTAAAGTACTGTTCTCCATATGTTAGCCCAGTACTAAGCCATATTTGTAATTTTTCCTTTCAGAATGGTCAGTTTCCTAACAGATTAAAGTACTCAGTAGTGAAACCGCTTTATAAAAAAGGAGAAAGGGATAATGTAGACAACTATAGACCTATTTCTATGCCATCGGTTTTTTCCAAAGTTATTGAAAAGGCTGTATATTTAAGATTAATTGATCATTTCAGTTCACATAATTTCCTGTCAAACGTACAGTTTGGTTTTAGAAGTGGTTTAACGACTGAAAACGCTATATTTTCGTTTCTCTGTGAGGCACTTGATGGGTTAAATAAGAGGCTACGGACATTAGGCGTCTTCTTTGATTTAACAAAAGCGTTTGATTGTGTTGATCACAAAATATTGTTGCAGAAGTTGGAACATTATGGAATACGGGGAGTAGCCCACAACTGGTTCACCTCTTACTTTAATAATAGACAACAGAAGGTAATTCTCCGCAGTGTAGAAAATGGCTATGACGTGCAATCCCAATGGGGCACAATTAAATATGGGGTGCCCCAGGGGTCTGTTTTGGGACCGTTGCTGTTTCTTATTTATATAAATGATATGCCTTCGAGTATAACAGGTGATTGTAAAATATTTTTGTTTGCTGATGATACCAGCTTGGTAATGAAGGATGTTGCTCGTAATATTGACACAGTATCAAATAATGCAGTTCAAGAGATAAGTTCATGGCTAATAGAAAACAAGTTGATGTTAAATCACAGTAAAACTCAGTTTTTACAATTTCTAACACATAATTTGACGAAATCTGACATTATGATTACACACAATGGGCATGTGATAAGTGAGACTGAGCAGTTCAAATTTCTAGGTGTTCATATAGACAGTAAGCTGTCATGGAAAGCCCATGTTCAGGATCTTGTTCCAAAACTGAATTCTGCTATATTTACCATTAGAACAATATCTGAGATAAGTGGTTTTCAACACGAAAAGTAGTCTATTTTTCTTACTTTCACTCACTTATGACGTACGGAATTGTTTTTTGGGGTAACTCGCCTGATGCAAAAAGGATTTTTCTGGCTCAAAAACGGGCGGTTCGAGCAATATCTGGTGTAAGTTCGCGAACGTCATGTCGACCCCTTTTCAGTAGTCTGGGAATTTTGACTCTGGCGTCACAATACGTTTTTTCTTTAATGTCGTTGTTGTTAATAATATCAGCTTATTCCCACGAGTTAGTAGCTTTCACTCGGTGAATACTAGACAGATGTCTAATCTACATTTGCACCACACCACCTTAACACTTGTGCAGAAAGGGGTGCAGTATTCTGCGGCATCCATTTTCAATAAGCTGCCACAAGAACTTAAGAATCTTAGCACTAATCCACATGCTTTCAAATCTAAATTGAAGAGTTACCTCGTGGCTCACTCCTTTTATTCTGGCGAGGAACTCCTAGAAAAGTTAAACAATTAAGCTAATTCATTTTTTCTTTATTGATTCTTTTCACTTTGTCTTAAGATTGTCGTGTGCAAAGGACTACTTAAAATTTTTCTATTGCCATTCTTGTGTAACAATGTATTGACTTGTTCCATGACCATGGAGTCTTACTCCTCAAGTGGGTCCTATGGAACAGAAAAAAAAAAAAAAAAAAAAAAAAAAAAAAATGTTGTGGTTCGTGTGCAGCTGTGTTCATAACTGAATCTGATGAACTCGAAACACCAATAACACCAATGTTATCCTCTATATTAAACATGGGCAACGTTTCTAAACTTTGAGAGTTAGAGATATCTTGAGATGATAAGGCAGATCAATCAATCTGCCTCTTTGTTTTTCCAACAGTGAAATATGAAGTAAGTTTAGGTGGTCTGTTGATGTTTTTTTGAACCACTTATGGTCTTTTTGACATTGTTGAAAGACACTACAAAAATATCAAGTAGACACTGCCAAGTAAACAGAGTGAATCGCGTAAATCGCGGGGAGGCCGTTGCGCATTGTCGTCCTAAGCGCCGGGCGAGTCCATTACTTTGATCTAAGGGGAGGCCGCAGCAGTCTGCTTCAGACCCTTCTAGTTATCGAAAGTCATGTGTTGTTGCTTCAATATGTTGAAGACCTGTATCTGATTAAATGGGCTCTGCCGGAAGCTAATTAAAAAAAATAGAAATTGTCATAGATAGCGCGACATTGCAATCTCCACCAGTTGGTGCAGGAAGGGTTCTGCATAACCAGGCACGAAATATTGTGTACAACGTAATTAAGTTTATGTCGGAAGACGTTAAAGACGGATAAAATCGCATAAAAGAGTTCCCTTCATAAAGTTCAAGCTAATACTGGGGTTTCACTTGGGAGTATAAGAAGAATAAAGGAGGTGGGAGAAAAAGTAGGTGCCAGTAACTGATTTTTTCTTACTCCAGGAAAAAGAGCGGAATAAAAAGAGAAGTTCTTACATTTGTAGAGACTTACACGCAACTTACACATGACAAGCAGCGACCCACAATAAAGTCACTTCTCTTAGAATAAGAGAAAATACGTCTTTTAAGTGAATTACGTTTCCCATAAGTTAGACTTCAGGTCTCGTGACGTAGGCGCCTACCCGCTGCTTCGCCCGTCAACAACAGCCCCGAGTAGCGTAAAAAAAAAAAAAAAAAAAAAAAAAAAAAAAAAATTAAAAAAAAATTAAAAAAAATGTTCAAATGTTTCTATAGCTTATGGGACTTAACTACGGGGTCATCAGTCCCTAAACTTACAAACTACTTATGAACTAGCTAATCCTAAGGACGGCACAAATATCCATGCCCGAGGGGGGATTCGAACCCCCGACCGTAGTGGCCGTGCAGACCGTGACTGGAGCGCATCAGTCCCCTCGGCCACCGCGGCTGGCCGAGTAGCGTCGTGTGAAGGCTGCTATTGGATACAATGTTCCGCCAAGTTATATCTGAAACAGGCTGCCACAAGGTCGACTACAACAGTGTCGCCGTGTGTTCTGTACCTAAGGCCCGCAATAATAACCTCGATTTTGCTTGCAGAAAGAAATCAAGTCACTTGCCATACCATATATGACACGTTTCGAGACAATTTCTGGGTCTTTATAATGAATACGTGCGACAAAAAATCACTTTAAAAATGTCATAGACTATACCTTGCGTCATATAAGAAGGCGCTTCCGCGCAGAGGCGGAGAGATAGGGGAAGCGTGGAGGGGAGCTACGGCCGAGCGCCAACAATGGAGCCTACAGGAGAAACACGGCGTAACTCGCTGCCATCCATGCACCAACACACCGAACATTATTGGCTGTCATTGCGGTAATGGAGGGGAATGCACAGAACGGCTGAAAAATTGGGCAATCTTCATAGGTAACCCCGACTATAGGAGAAAGGAACGAGTTTCTCAGGCCCCCTAGCCAAATGTTTGTTCAAATGTTTGTATAGTCTATGGGACTTAACTAGGGGTCATCAATCCCTAAACTTACAATCTACTTCTGAACTACTTACGAACTAGGACATCACAAATATCCATGCCCGAGTGGGGATTCGAACCCCCGACCGTAGTGGCCGTGCAGACCGTGACTGGAGCGCCTTAGTCCCCTCGGCCAGGGCCCTAGCCTTGTGCCCTTTGTGTCCCTATGGTAGAGACGGTAGGGGGGCGGCGGAGAGGGCGGACCACCCTGGGTCTCTCGTCTTAGGGTCCCCAAATACCTCCAAAGCAAATCTCTAAAGCTATTTTTTAGACGGTCCCATGCCTCTATTCCGGGGTGGGGGGGGGCGCTCCAAATATCAAAAGCTACTTTTTTATTGGAATACATTTATTTGCAAGTGGACGTGGGGCCTCATTCTTTTGGCCGCCGCCCAGGGCTCCCGACAGCCTTAGTCCGCCACTGTATTCCGGTTACTGTACTGTTCGTCTATGGGAAGATGACGATTCGTGTGCTGCCTGTTGGCAGCCGCAGGAGGCGTGTACGTTGGCCGCTGCCCCCACCCCCCACCCCCAGGAAGGGAGGGTAGCGAGCATCAGCAAGCGGAAGGCAGCATCGCAGTGTTGGAAACATTACCCATAACAATGTGTGCAGTAATATTTCGCATCTAGGAGCAGCGTAACGTTGCCATCAGTCCGAAATAAATGGATGTTCTTCAAGTAGTGCAGATGTTTTCTGCTGCTGGCATCACCAGGTAAACTGGTCTTCACTTGTAAAATTAATATAATTCAATCTAATTACCAAAGCACTACTAGTTTCTTTTGTGTCCCAGCCTCGTCGCCGCTTTTGTGTCTCGTTTCCGTCGTAGGTGTCGGTGGCCGAGTAGAAAAGTACCGACACAGGAATAAAGGATGCACGCTTGTGCAGGTACGAAGGTGACCAGCCAGTGGGACAGCAGAAACTAGAAACACTAGAGTAAATTAGAATGAGATATATATTTCTTAGAGACTTAGTAATACTAGTCTGCCTAGTGCCTATCCGAAAGCCAAGTATTCACTGGTGCCTATTTGATTCCGAAGTGTTAGCTGGTTCCTACCTGAGTCGCAAGTGAACGACGTCGTTCAGTGGTGGCCACGAGCGGGATAGCAGCAAAGGGCGCTCGTGGCTGACGTCATAAGAACGCCACGCCGTGCGTTCATGGCGGCGCGCGGCGAAAGTAGGTGGCACGCACTTTGGACTTGTGCGACACCACACCCCTCTCCCCCCCCCCCCCCCAAACTGCCGCGTTGTCGTGGCGTAGGGCTGAGGGCCACGGCGACGGCACTTGGAGGAGAGCCTTGGCGGGGACGTCCATGGGGATCTCGTAGTCCGGGGACGCTGGACACGGCGGGGAACGATGTGGCTGTGCTCCCTGGCGGTGAACTGGGTCTGGAATCAAGAAACCGGAGACAGGATCGCGCGGCCTATGCAAGTGCAATTGGTTTGCGTGGCGCCGCAGCTCCGACCCTGTGGAAGAACGTACAACATACATATTACGACCGAGCACGCGCTGAATGGTGCCTGGCAACCATGTCTTCTTCATACCAGCAAACAGCACCGGCGTAGAAACCTGAAAACGCGTAGCGCCATGCGAACCGACTCTGTGAGTGGGAGGCTGCAGCAGGTGATGGAGAGTGCGGTGACGGCGGCCGTGTAATAGCTCGGCGGGAGATGGGCCGTCACGTGGCATGCACCGATACGTAGACAGGAAAATTTGAAGAGCTTGCTTGCTGCCTGGAGTGCTGACCTTTCATCTTTTTCATGTGAGACTTGAATGTTCGAACGAAACGTTCTGCTTCACCATTGGACTGAGGGTGAAAAGGTGCGGTGGTGATTGGCTGAATGCCATTCACACGACAGAACTGTTGAAATTCCGCACTAACAAACTGAGGTCCATTGTCACTGACGATAGTTTCATGCAACCCTTCGATGCAAAACACTGATGTTAAGGCACTGATTGTAATAGACGCCGTTGTTGAGTTCATGGCAATCACAAAAGGAAACTTGCTGAAAGCATCTACAACAATTAACCAGCGCGTATTCCAGAAAGGTCCGGCAAAGTCTATGTGTAAACGTTGCCATGGTCCCTTGGGGCGTGGCCAGTCTGAGAAACGTCGCGGAGGAGCCGCGTGATGCTCCGCACAAACTGTACACTGTGACGTCATACTCTCTATCTGGGCGTCCATACCAACCCAGGTACAATGTCTGGCCAGTTGCTTTGTCCTAACAATACCCCAATGTCCTTGATTCAGAAGGCGTAAGAATTCATGTTGCAGGGAACGAGGAACAATCACTCTTGCTTGGTCGTTGTCGGTATGCAACAACAGTACACCCTGACTTAAAGATAATGCATGACGTTGTGCAAAATAACGTCGAACCAGAGGCCGATCAATGTCTTTGGCTCTGGCAGGCACACCCAGAGCGAACAAAACGTGCTACCACACTTAGGTCTGCATCCGCAGCTGTTTCCTGTGCAACCCGACGAGAGTTCAAAGGGAAATCTGCGACAGCGGAAGCATCTTTGGAGTCTATCTGACAACATGCCATTTCTGAAGAATCAAACGACACATCCTGGCCAACCGGAAGTCGGGAAAGTGTGTCCGCGTTGGCATGTTGAGTGGTAGGTCGGTACAAAATCTCATACTGATAATTAGACAATATCAACGACCATCTCTGAAGCTTTTGTGCCGTTCGTGGCGGAATTGGCTTTGTGGGTGAGAACAACGACGTGAGAGGCTTGTGGTATGTCAACAAATAGAATTTTCTGCCATAGAGATAATGATGAAACTTTGTGACGCCGTAAATGATTTCTAAGGCCTCCTTTTCTATCTGACTGTAATTCTGTTGCGTTGGCGTCAGTAGCTAAGGCAATAGGACGATCGTGAGAAGCAATACGATGTGACAATATTGCACCCAGACCGTACGACGAGGCATCCATTGCTAGCACTACAGGCTTCTGTGGGTCAAAAGGAATCAAACAATCATCAATGAGTAGTGCAGACTTTAATTTGTCAAAGGCAACCTGACAATCTTTAGACTATACAAAAGGAACATTATTCGTACGTAAGTGATGCAGTGGAGCTGCAATCTGAGAGGCATTGGGAATAAACCTGAAATAGTAGTTAAGCTTTCCCATTACTGCTTGCAATTCAAGCACATTCTTAGGAGGAGGCAAGTCTTTGATTGCTCGAAGATGTTACTGTAAGGGATGGATTCCTTGGCCTAGGTACTTTATTTCAGTTTCAAAAAACGTACATTTTGCTTTATTACAACGTAGATCTGCCACAGTCAACACTTTGAAAAGGCACTCCAGGTTAGATAAAAGTTCTTCAACTGTGCGCCCTGAGACCACAATATCATCTAAATAGTTCGAGCAACACGGTACAGAAACTGTCAGCTGTTCCAAAAAACGCTGAAAAATAGCGGGGGCGGAAGAACTGCCAAAGGGTAGGCGTTGAAATTGAAAAAGGCCCATGTGAGTATTAATGACTAAAAACTTTTTTGATTTGTCATCAAGTGGAATCTGTAAGTATGCCTCTGCTAAATCAATCTTAGAAAAGAAGAGAGACTGTCTTAATTTGTCCATCAGTTCCTCAGGTCTGGGCAGGGTGTAAGTGTCTACAATTGTTTGACTGTTGATTTGAAATCCGCACAGAGACGAAGTCCTGACGGCTTGGTTATAATTACTAAAGGCGAGGCCCACTGACTCGCAGAAGCAGAAGAAATCACCCCACTATCTTGCCAACGTTTAAGTTCATCGGCAACTTTATCCCGAAATGCGATAGGCACTGGTATAGCTTTAGGAAATTTTGGTACTGCAGATTCTTTTAAAGTTACATGTGCCACGAAGTCTTTTGCACAACCTAATTCTGGCGAAAACAAGTCACTGTATTTGTCACACAATGCATTTATTTTGTCCTGAGGCACTACTGACGGAATTTGCAGTACATCTCTTTGAATTGATAATCCAAACAAGTCAAATGCATCTAGTCCAAAAATGTTCTGTGTAGACTTGGCCTGAAGAACGACAAAAGCTACTGTTTTTGTTACACCTTGAATAGAGGCGGGCAGGCTACACGTTCCAAGCACAGGATTATTTTGACCTGTATCTGCCGTTAGCACTTGTTGTGACGGCGACAATTTTTGCGAACCCAAAAGTTCATAACTGTCTTTATTTATTAATGTGACAGCGGAACCAGTGTCAAGCTGAAATTTCACAGTCTTATTTTCTATAGAAAGAGTCACAAAAAGTTTTTGCTTGTGGCGCTCGACAGGTGAGCGAATGTGGGCAACATCTGATACAGCTTGTTTGTTGTGCTTGCGCATGCGCGGGCCGCGTAGTGAAGTAAGCGGCGCAGAATCGGCACACATTAGATTAATAGCACTGTCACTAGCTGGCACTACCGCCGGATCGTCGTCCGCGCAATGTGAGGCTACTACAGATTCACTAACTACTGCACTAAACTTTTGAGTAGCTACATCAAGTCTACTGTCACTAGCTACGGAGTACTGGGCACTATTACTATGAGAAGTTGTAGAAGGCACTAGGTTCACTACAGGATTGCACTGTACATAATCATTTTGCTTGTCCCGAACCCTTTTCCGTTGCACAGAGTTACGCGCTCGACGACACTTGCTATGTGGCTCATTACATAGTTTTGCAATAGGTGCAGAAAAACGTTCTTGCATTTGAGAATCAAGAGAAACACTGTACAAATTCACAGCATGTATAACGTTAACTGTATGAACTGTTCTCGCACTTTGCGAAGCACTATTCCTAATGGCACCGTTTCTGGAATGTTTGTTTTGCATGCGCACTGTCTGTACATGTCCTGATTTGCCACATTGATAACAGGTTGCGTTACGACTAGGGCAATGCGCACGTTTTATTACACTGGCTACTGTTCACTGTCTGTTCAGCACGGCATTTAGAATTATAAGAATCACTAGGGCTACACTGAAAACTACGGCTAGGAAAGCGTCCGTTGCTGCGCACTGCATTAACACTGTGGCTTTGCATTTCTACATCTGTTAAGTCAAAGGTATCATGCGCTTCAATAAGCTGCAGTACACTGTCTAATGAGGGGTCAGACTGTTTTAGAATTGCTGCCCTAATTCTGGGGTCCTAAATGTTCTGAGTGATAGCATCTCTCAACATCACGTCACTATAAGAAAGTCCACAAGAGGAAGTAAATTTACATTTGCGGGTTAAGCCCTTCAGTTCCGTAATCTACTGCTGGTGTGACTGCTCTGGTAATTTTTTTAGTCTGAAAAATCGGTACTGCGCCGCAGCTACGAGAACTTTTCCCTCATAATGAGCATTCAGTGCATGTACTATTGCATCAAATTCTAGATCACCAGGAGATACGTGGGGGAAACGTTTCTGCAGTAATACGAAGGTTTTGATTCCCACCACAGAGACGAACAAATGTTTAACGGTCTGACCTGTAATTTGATGAGCCGTGACGATTTCTTCAAATTGTGCCAGGTAGTCACTCCATTCTTCCTCACGTTCGTTGTACTGGCGGAAAGTAGGAAGCGGTGCGGCTGCAGCCGTGGGTGGCTGTTGTTGTTGGTTAGCTGTCTGTGCCATCAACTGTGACACCGCTTGGAGTAGTTGTGTGATTTGCGCCGTCTGTAACTGAATAATTTCCATTAAGTTTGGTTTCGGGGTAGTGGCCATGCTGACCGATTAGGCGCGGCGCATACAAGTAAATTATAACAAAATACAAATGCAATATGAAAGAGGACGCTCTGCAACAAAAAAGTCCACAAAACACGGAACAAAATATCTTCCCCAAAAAGTCTTATAATAAGGGTGGGTGGGCGGGAGCAATTTCTGCGTGCTCCGACTGCTGCTCTCTGGCTGCTGGAAGCAGGCTAGTCCACGGTTCGTCTATCCCATCCTCGTCGCCACTTTTGTGTCCCAGCCTCGTCACCGCTTTTGTGTCTCGTTTCCGTCGTAGGTGTCGGTGGCCGAGTAGAAAAGTACCGACACAGGAATAAAGGATGCACGCTTGTGCAGGTACGAAGGTTACCAGCCAGTGGGACAGCAGAAACTAGAAACACTAGAGTAAATTAGAATCAGATATATATTTCTTAGAGACTTAGTAATACTTAACTTTTACGTAGCTCAGTACTGCAGAATGCTGATACATAGTTGAGCTAGAGGCCTGCCTAGTACCTATCTGATAGCCAAGTCTTCACTGGTGCCTATCTGATTCCGAAGTGTTAGCTGGTTTCTATCTCAGTCCCAAGTGAACGATGTCGTTCAGTGGTGGCCACAAGCGGGATAGCAGCAGAGGGCGCTCGTGGCAGACGTTGTAAGAACGCCGCGCCGTGCGTGCATGGTGGCGTGTAGCGAAAGTAGGTGGCGCTCACTTTAGACTTGTGCGACACCACAGTTTCGGCGCAAGTTCCTATTATTAAAAAAATATTACAATGATTCAATCACATTAAACAGTGAAAAGTTTAATAATTTATCAAACTATCTGCGCCGCACGTGAAAGGCCACATGATCTGGGATGCAACATCTAGCACAATATTGATTTCTTTTCAAAATTCTCCACAAGGAATGAGGGAATGATGTTGAACGATGGAAAGTACGCTGAAGTGTTGACCTGTTTCGTGGAAATTCTACGCAACGTACAACCCCACTTTGCGTAACAAGATTCCTAGTGTTTTGTTCGTGACAGTGCTCGCCACACCACAGAGTAAAAGCCGCCCCTAAAACAGTGTCCTGCACTCTCCTTGTAGTTCCGTAAGATGGTAGGAGATGTCAGGCGGTTTCCCGGCTTAGTACCAATAGACGACTCTAGAGGTGCTTCGCACATCAAAGGGTAGCGTAGATGGGAGGTTGAGGGAAGAGCCAGTGCCGCCCACCATAAAGCCATGGATGTGTCTCGTGCCGGCCTTTGAGGGATGTGATGATGGGGACAGTCGCAACCTGCTGCCTGCACTTTTAAAGGGGTGTTTCTGACCTCAACGCCATCATGGGACATCTTATGGAACTGCTTAAACCTCCCGCCCTTTTCCTGCACCACCATGCAGCACTAGGATGGAAGAGGGCTGATCATTATTAGCGTGAAGACCATGAGGGTCAGTGAGATAACCATAATATTGACCTACTGGCCCCTGCGAGATAGGCAACCAGACGATCAAGAGGTCAATATTTCAGTGAGGTGACCACAATGTTGATATACTACCCCTGCGAGGTAGGCAACCAGACGATCAAGAGGTCAATATTTCAGTGAGGTGACCACAATGTTGATATACTTCCCCTGCGAGGTAGGCAACCAGAGGGTCAACAGGTTAAGGTCAAGTATTCAACATCAGGTCAAGGGGCAAGGTCAAAAGGTCAGATTTCATTTAGAAGCCCCCAAATTTGGCCCAAAAGCCCCATAGTGTACCTACTCAACTGCCAACCGCAAAGTTTTCATTTCTTCTCCTTGAACTTTAATTCCATCTTCAAATTTCTCTTTGTATTCCTTCACTGCTTAGTCAATGTACAGATTGAACAATATTGGGGAAAGACTACAACACTGTCTTACTCCCAACCTCTGTGTCCCCTTCTTGCCCTTCGACTCTAATAACCACTCTCTGGTTTTTGTATACGTTGAATATAACTTTTTGCTCACTATATTTTACCCCAGCTATATTTAGAATTTGAAAGAGTATACTCCAGTCGACATTTCAAAAGCTTTCTCCAAATCTACAAACGTTAAAAATGTAGGTTTGCTTTTCCTTCACCTATCTTCTAAGAGAGGTCGCAATGTGAGTATTGCCTCTCGTGTTCCTACATTTCTCCTAAATCCAAACGGATCTTTCCCAAGGTTGGATTCCACAAGCTTTTCCATTCATCTGTAAATATTTCGTGTAGTATTTTGCAACCATGACTTATTAAACTGATAGTTCCATAATCTTCACATTTGACTTGTAATGATACACTAAAATTTTATTTATTTATTTTAAAAAAAGTTCAAATGTTTGTTAAGCTTATGGGACTTAACTACGGGGTCATCAATCCCTAAACTTACAAACTACTTATCAACTACCTTATACTAAGGACGGCACAAATATCCATGCCTGAGGGGGGATTCGAACCCCCGACCGTAGTGGCCGTACAGACCGTGACTGGAGCGCCTCACTCCCCTCGGCTAACGCGGCCGGCTATTTATTTTTATTTATTTATTTATTTATTTATTTATCTTTGATCAGCGATGCTTATCGCCTCCGGTTCCCTCTGACTCGCAATGCAACTAATTTAATTTTACTTCCTAACAAGCGAGAAGACGGAATCGTTATAGTAGTTTTACTCTCTCTCTGGTCTGTATCCAATTGGTGTATCCAATCATGTAAGTAAGAATAATGGAAGCTGTTGCTGAAAATATATTATTTAAATTTAAAAGCATTTCCTCACCTTGGTTTTCATTTAAATCAAACTCCTCCACGCCAAAAATTTAATTTCTTAAAGTTTTCTGCTCCTTCGCCTCCGTAATAGTTTAATGTTCAGAAGCCATTACAATCGCTTCGCACTGTCTGCAAAATTTCAATCAATCAATCATCCTTATACAATACTTTGCTTGATTTTAGAACCTGTAGTCATTTCTTTTGTAATTTCACGAAGTCCGATCATATTTTAAAGTTATTCTATCATTACCAGTAACTTCACGTTCCACCCCGGTCACACAACAATGAATATGAATAACGAAGTGAACAGTCTGAACATTGATCTCCTACGGAAAGTATCTCTAACATTCACGTATTAAATATTTAAAGTTATCATTTCCAGCTTCAACAATACGAAGCGCAGGATCCAGCTAGATGCTTTCCGTAAGTCTTATAACGTGCTGTTGCTTGTATGGTACCCGACTTTAATATGCAACCCACGGTTTATATGCTTTAATGTTCATTTTGTGCTGTACTTTAACTAAATTATTTCAAATTCAGAAATTCGGTACCATCAATTCCTTGTCAAAAATATAATCGCGGAATCTACTTTAACAATTATGCATCATACAAAGCAAGGGCAACGTTATAGACTGCAGTTACTTTCTTTGTAATTGGAATTACAGTATACTTCTTGAAGTCTGAGGGTATTTCCCCTGTCTCAAACAATTGCATACCAGGTGGAATACTTTTTCATGACTTGCTCTCCTAACGATATCAGCTATTCAGACGGTATATCATCTACTCCTGGGGCCTTGTTTCGACTCATATCCTTCAGCGCTCTATCAAATTCTTCACACAGTATCATGTCTCCTATCTCATCTTCCTCCACTTCGTTTTCCATCTCTGGAATAGTGCCTTGAAGTTTATTTCCTTTAGTCATGTAACTGTTGTACAAAGGAAATAACGTGACATACGATTAGTATGAATCTTTACTTCAAGCTTAGATTGTGATGATTATTATTTCGAAGCGTGCCAATAAATGAACCTTTGGCTTTTATATTTTACAGCGTCCCTAATCGCACTGCCTAATAACAAAACCTGAAACTGTGCGTATACCTCATAAAGGGACTGAATGTCACTTCTGGAGTTTTAGATTATTGTTGCGTGTCATCACCGCTGTATTTCCACACCTGTGGGTATTTTAGATGTATAAAAATAAAATTATTGCCGCACGAGAGTAGACGAGCGATCTGGAGCCTGAGGCCTCCTGCGTCGCAGGTTCGATTCCTCCTTCGGGAATGGATGTTTGTGTTGTCCTTAGGTTTGTTTAACTTAAGTAGTTTGTAAGTCTAGGTCTTATGTCCAAAGTAGTTCGGTCCCAAAGAATTACAAATATTTGAACATTAAAAAGATTGTAAATCTGCTTTTAGATTGCTGCAATAATCTGATAAGTGTTGAAATTGTTTCAATTCCACAACATGTTTCGGGCGTAGGCCATCATTCTCTGACCTGTCAGTGAAAATAATAATGATAGGACAGATAATTTTGTAATTGGGGCATCTACAGCTGAGAAAATACATTTTCATAAATGAATTGATCAATTATTTGAAAAAGATGGTAAAAATTTTTCAAACATTGGTAAAACTACTATTTAAATATAGCTTCATGGATTATCAGTCTATAAACTAGATAAATTCTGGTGCCGCATCAGCTGTTTTTATTAAGATCACTCCTAATAGAGCCACTGCCGGTTTCACGTCATTACAGACGCATCTTCAGGTGTACTGCATTAAAACAAAAACTTTAATAAAAATACAGTAATTATAAAGTAATAAGCGTGCCAGGGATTAAACAAAGTTGAACCTACAAATTTATTCATATCGAAATTCCTTACTAAGTCCCAACGTTCTGTTTGCTTTTCTCTGCCATCTGATTACAATTTACTTAAAAGGTCTGTATATATATGGAAACATTCTCACGGATATAATCAATCAAAATTAAAACCAGGGGCGTTAAATTCTGGGACAAATGAGAGCGTATTCTGAATACCGCATTGTCGAAAAACCTAAGGAAAAAGAGAGACACTTTGAAATTTGATGCTGCAGTCGAATAATGCCGGTAAGATATTGTGCACAGTTTGATGCGTTCAAAGACCCTGCATGTGAGCACAAATTCGAAATATTAAAACGTAGACTGTGTTTGGAACAAAACCTTTTTTTGGAAACGTGTTCGAGAAAGTGAAGCCGCTACGAAAGTAAGCTTAAGAATTTCCCACATAATCGCCAGACCAGAAAACCGTTCACGGATTGTAATGACATAAAGAACTGCATGCTGATTACAGCGGAAGAATTCCCTGGCAAAACGGAACAATGTAAAGTTGTTTCTCTATCAGCAAATACTGTGGCGCGTCGAGTTACGGATATTGCTTCTGATTTAACAAATCAATTCTAAGAAATGGCATCCAACTTTGTTTGGTATTCTATAGTCCTTGGCGAATATACTGACATCAGTAATAATGCCCAAGTTCTGCTGCTCTTTAGGTAACTGAAACTTTTAAGTAACCGAAGAAGTAACAGAACTGATTTCCCTATATGGCACAACAACGGGTGATGACATATTTAAAGAGGTACAGTTTACTTCAGCCACAAAGTTCAACCTTACACTTCCTCGGCTGAAATGTATCTCAACCGATGAAGGGAGAAATTTGTGTGGCAAATTTGCCAACATGGGTAACCTCTGGCGTGTCACTTCGACGTAACCAATTGACAGGCGTAAAACGATTAAATGTGTTTATAGCGCGATTGTCTGATTTATTTTTGTGAGTGTCTTTTATACTTTCGCGGTGCTATGACAGAGTAATCGGTTAAATAAGTAGGAGTGAGTGAAGTGAGGAATGACTTTGTTTAATTTTTTAAAGAAATTTATCTTATATTTTACAGTAAAACCTGCTCTATACAATGATACTTCTGTTCTAAAGGAACAGAATTGCCGATGGTCGGTAGCTATAAATGTTTATAATACAAATATTAATTCGCTATTTGCACCAGGGGAAGTAGACAAGTGCAACATATGGAAGTTTGGGTCGGCCAAGGACCGTGTTCGGGTGGCCAAGTGATTACGGCGACCGCTCGCGATAAGCGGGAGACCCGGGTTCGAGTCCTGGTCCGGCAAAAATTTTCATGTTTTGCAAAGGCATAGACCAACTAAAGAATGTCGGCCGCGGTGGCATAGGGGACTGAGGCGCTTCAGTCACGGTCTGCATGGCCACTACGATCGGGGGTTCGAATCCCCCCTCGGGCATGGATATTTATGCCGTCCTAGTTCGTAAGTAGTTTGTAAGTTTAGGGACTGATGACCCCGTAGTTAAGTCCGATAAGATATACGAACATAACATAAACTAAAGAATAACAGCTAAAATCGGAAATGCATGCATACATATACCGAGTACCCAAGTTTTAGTTTCAAAATACTATGAATTTTAAATATTGATGATTTGCAATGGACGTTACAGTGCGGTGAAAATTTAATATGTCGTTATAAATTTTGTCGCAACACGACTGTTTCACTTGACGCTCGTAAACAAATAACTGACTAGCACAACTGTCCCTGTGTACTGCACAGCTACCGCTGCAAAAATTGTCACAAAATAGTGCAGTACGCACCTGCCGGTGATTTGAACTTTTACCAACAACAGCCGTCGCCTAAACTGCAATTTAACCTAGTTCACATGTTACTGAGCTTTGTTTGCGAGTGATATGATAGTGGTAATACTGTATACAAGTTAATTTGGGGTTTCCGCCTTATCAGTGACGTCACAGATCAAAGTAGGCATTAGTATGGCATTCATCCTGTGCATACGGCCCGCACTGCGATTCGGAACTTGAAATGTGGCTCTCGTGGCCTAGCAAATTTGAGACCTCTGCCGTATGGTGATGCCTCGTTTTCATTGTCCCTGCTGTGGGAAACAGTACGAGTTGCGAGTGCCAAGGGATTAATGTAGTTATACGTGCAGTCAGCGTAGCATACGGAAGTTTGGGTCGGTCCTGGAGTCGTGCTCGGGTAGCCTACTGGTTAAGGCTACCACTCCCGAAAAGCTATGCCGCGGCAGAATGGCCGTGCACACTACGGCGCCCAGCTACAGTGCGCGCGGCCGTTCGGGGTCGGGGGTTCGAGTCCTCCCTCGGGCAAGGGTGTTTGTGTTGTCCTTAGCGTAAGTTATTCAAAGTTAGTATAAGTAAAGCTAGGGACTGAAGACCACCGTAGTTAAGTCCCTTAGAATTACAAACATTTGAACATTTTTTCTCAAAATCTATAGACCCGGGTTTGAGTCGCGGTCCGGCATAAATTTCGTATGTCACCGTTTGGTAGCACATCCATACCTTATATAGTGAAGCTGTCAGGAATTCGCAATTGCGAATAGATATTGATAAAATATTTCACCTCTGTAGGAAGGAAGTAAGGAAGTTTAGGGTTTAATGTCCCATCGACAGCTTGGTCATTAGAGACGGAGCTATCGCTCGGAAATTTGGGTAAGTATGGGGAAGGAAATCGGTGTGCCGTTTGAAAGGAACCATCCCGGCATTTGCCTGAAGTGATTTAGGGAAATCAGGGAACACCTAAATCTCGATGGTCGGAGGTGGATTTGAACCACCATCCTTCCGAATGCAAGTCCAGTGCGTTACCACTGCGCCACCTCGCTCGGTCATCTCTGTAAATCCTCACCATACAGTAAAGCTATAAGATTATTGCAGAAACCTAAAAGCATATTTAGAATCATTTAAATTTTTTGGATCACGACGGTTGCGTACTTCTACCACGAATTTCAGTCTGAAATTTAAAAAATTAATAAATAAGTAAATAAATGAATGAAAACTAAAAATAAAAAGTTTTTGCTGTCTTACCTCGGAACTATTTATCCTCCTTGTACGTAGTTCTGTGTGTATTACTTTTGGTTAGTTACAGTTACTTCAGGCTCTTAATATCAGCTGAAACATCTTGTAACATATGTCTCAGTGAAAACGAGAAGCCCACCTACAAACTTCCATAAGTAGCTTCTTTCAGAAGTAGCTTCTCAGCTTTTTACTTTGACATATATATGGCCTGCGGCGTCTCTTTGCAGAGTAAGCGTCTTCTGATTTACTTGCCCCAATTAGCTGTAATTCAATTCTGGCTGAAAACTCGTAACTGTTCGACTGTCTATTTCTTCCAATCATCTGTAACTAAAAACAAGTCGTTAAGTCAGGCCGCCACGGATCAAATAAATTATGATAAAAATATATTCAAATGACAAAATTATCATTGTAAGTAAAAATAATTGGAAGTCAGACATGGCCAAGAGCTTCAGAGCTGTATGTGGACGCTTTTATCTGCGACAACCGGTTTCGCACCAAGGACAAGCAGGATTTTCTGACATGCATCTTACGAGCCGTTACTTGCATTACGAACCTCTCATAATAAATATGTGTATTACGCAGCACTTTGCTTATTATTACATTAACAAAGGTGTCATTTATTTAAAGCAGTGATGCAATCCACGAACCAGGTTTCTGAGTCCCTCTATGCTAGTAATACCAAGTGTATTTTGACCAACATGTTTAATGGGGTTGATTACGATATCCCACGGGTCTGCTTGTTTTAACAAGCAAAATACCGAATGCTGGGATTTCGTTAATCCCACAATGAAACACAATTTTAAACACTATAACCTAATTGTTATTAGTGTTAATCATTATTACTATTTCATTACAATTTTGTTACTGAAGTTTAAGTATTTTTTATTCATAATCATATACTTGTCGCCCCACCCTACCTTACATAGCCGCCGAAGAGTGACCGAGCGCTCCAAGGCCCCTTGCTGCGGTTGCTCGCCGTCAGACGTTCGAATTTTCCGTCGGATTTTGGTGTGTGCATGTGTATTGTCATTATCATAAGTCAGTTTAAGTAGTCTGTAAGCCTAGGGACTGATAACCGCAACATTTAAGTCCCTTAGGTTTACAAACATTTTTATACGTATACAATACAGTAAGTAGGTTCAAACGGATGTATGAGAGCGTCATTACTCATAGATGAAGAGGCTTGCGCCGGATATGGAAGCGTGGAGAACTGCATCAAACCAGTTGTTATTGTTGTTGTTGTTTTGTGCTCACCAGTCTATGGACTGGTGAGCACAAAACAACAACAACAATAACAACAACAATGCACCGTTAGAGGGAGTTGTAGGACTGGGTTGAGCTATGAAAAGCTTCTGCCCCTCGTAAAACTAATTTCATTTTTAATTTTAAACAAAATTTAGAACTTCTATTATAGCCAAAGTAATAACAATTATCCAAAATGTTAATAGTTTATATTCAATCCACACGATGAATCATTAAATCCTTTCTGTTAATTAAGAAACACATCTTTAAAACTGTACCATAGTGCCTTCCTGCTGTACAATACGGTCTTTAATATAAGAAAACCAACTTGACCAACAAGGCAAGCAATTTTATTAAAGAAAACAATTTCATTTGTCAACAACTGTACAAGAGGCAGTGTCTATATATATATATATATATATATATATATATATATATATATATATATATACCAAAGGTATAGGAAAGGTAAAGCAGTGAACAATCCGAAGATTGGTTTGAACACCACAGTGCTTTACTAGGCACGCTACTGTTTGGGGGTTGTATGCCGTTGCCTTCCTCCGACCATCGAACTGACTTACCCAGCCAGTTATAGGTGGACCTACAGTTTAACGTGGGTACCGAACCACGGTGCTACTCGATATTTTCTACATTAGCAACACTGTTAGAGGTGAAAGAAGCGGAAAGGGTTACCAGATTCTGCAAAATTGCTGTGTGCGGACCAGTTTAAAATAATATCCAGAAACAATATCAGCCACGAGTGTTTATTGTAAACACCAGAGCAAGACACTCAATTAGTTGTGAACTCGCAATTTGAAGACAGCTGCAGAGCCAAGTACCCATTTAAATGACGCAACGTATGCAGTGCCAGTTAAATTAACTCCAATACCACTGCATAACCACAACAGACTAGCGTCGCACCTTTTAACCAGTGAGCCTCTTTCAAGTTACTCGTAATAGCACTGTAACAACTACAAGCAACTAAACTCATGTGTAGTACTCGAACTACAGTACACTTCGCTGCCTACCAAATTCCTTTAATAGAAAGGCCACGGTAAAACAGACTTGTGGCACACTGCGTCCGGTGGCGCGGGTTTCAACCATCCGCGGCACCGTGACGTCCCATGACGGCACAAACAACAACAACAACAACAGATATTTGTTTCTCCGCGTACTTCACTGCAATTTACGAGACCCTCCACCATGCAGCACACATTTGTGGAGTATGGAAATATTTTCCATGACAAAAAGTTGACATCTATTTATATAAATATGAATGTCCCTTCGGTGTACGTTTATCACGTCTGAACCAGAAGACATAAAGAGCTAAAAATTTGTACAGTTACTGATGTCTACCCGGGGAAGGCTTTAGGCAGGGTTTTATGGCGATCGGATTGCTATTTATCTATATATATTAATGTGAATGTCCGGTGTACTCTTATCACGTCCGAACGAAAAGACGCAAAGACTTAAATATTTGTACAGTTACTAATTTACACCTGAGGAAGGTTTTGGGCACGGTTTTATTGCGATCTGATAAATATTTAGTAATTCGAAGAATATAACGCGAAATTCGGAAAAATAATTACTCTTTGAAAGTTATATTCACTCTTTGAAAATGGTTTTATTGGTTGCATTGTTACTTGAGAGCTGTGATGATAAAAGGGTGGAGTATATTTGGATGGAAAGTTATCGGTGTATATAAAATTCAACGTGTGTGTATGTTAACATTTCGCTCTGCAGCGAAAACTACAGAACGCAAACGTATGGTCTGTGTGTAATTGTTGTCCGAAGTCTTCCGTTTTACACCATAGCAGTTCCATCCTGAGAGCTATAAGGGGGTGGAAGATATGGTGGTTGAAAGTCGTCAAATTATAAAAAAAAATTCGGACTGAAGGCCAGCGATGACGTCTGCAACTCTATAGCAAGGAAGTTACATACAGCGAAATGTGATGCCACAGACGATATCTTTGGTCTATGCATGCTTCAATGTCTTCAGCTCTTTCTCTGTAAGGATAAGCATACGAATAAGGAAATATAATGATAAATAAATAGCACACTACTGAAAGATAGCTTATCGGTCGTAATGAAGCAACACGCGAGCGGAGCTGCGGGTTTAAGCTAGTCCTCAATAAAATCTTCTGTGTTTACAAGCCGCGTCCCGTCTAATGAAATTCTCCGCCATCGTCATCAGGCGTACATCTACATCTACATGTTTCCTCTGCGAATCACATTTAAGTGCATAGCAGAGAGTTCATCGAACCGCTTTCATAATAATTCTCTAGCGTTCCATCCCCTAACAGGCGCCCAAGGAGGCTCACGGTTCTTTCGTTAGTACGTGCATGGCGAGCATGGGGTCCCGAGCTAATGCAGTCTTTCTTAGCCAGACTGCATTTCCTTTCCGTTCCCTTTCTTTGCTATCCTCACTCCTTCCTCTGATGATCTTAACAGTTTGGTCCCTCTATACCAAACAACCAAACCTGATAGCACGCGGGATGTACGAAGACCTGGATTTTTCCGATTTCGATCTATCTTGTTATGGTGATCATGTCTCCCAGTTCGAGGGTTCTAACATAATGTGTTCGCATTCGGGGGAGAATTTTGGTGAAAGGAAGGCATAAAAAATCGATTTTAGGTTTTCATCATATTTCGATAGATTAAGGTTTTACGTAAGTAATCTGAAAAGGATTTTGCCAAAAAAATATTTTCAAAATTTAAAGATCATTTTCCCACCACGTTTGTTTATGTGTCACGCCCACTTTTCTGTAATCCACTTTTCTGCATATATTTCAGATCTTTATATCCCCTACATTGCACGTTTCTGAAAAAGCTATTTGATGCAGGACCTCAATATTTTTACTCTATGTTACGTGATAAATAGTAGCCAACGGTACTAAAATCTACTTTATTAATATTATAGTTTTTAAGAAATTTTTTTAAAATTTATTAACAAAAATATTAATTTTTTTCTGCAGAAATATTTTTTGTGAAGTTCCTAATGGGGTAATATTAATGAATGTAGTACCAGAGGTGGATTTTTGTGTTATGCACAGTCTCTGAAAATTTCATTTATTTATCTATGATGGTTTCTGAATGGGGCATAAATACTGAAAATTTTAGTTTGCGGGTAAGACTTTAAAGAATAAACTTTTTTTTTTAATTTTTTACTTACAGGTAATTAAATGGCCCTTCTTTGGTCTCTAGCAGCTTCTTTTTCACCTACCTTGCTTTCTTGGCCATCGGCCATCTTCATTTTATCGCAATGTTGCAGCCAAGTGATCGTATTTTTACCAGGATTAATTCAAATGTTTGTAGAGTCTATGGGACTTAACTACGGCGTCATCAGTCCCTAAACTTACAAACTGCTTATGAACCAGCTAATACTAAGGTCGGCACAAAAATCCACGCCCGAGGGGGAATTCGAACCCCCGACCGTAGTGGCCGTGCAGAACGTGACTGGCACGCCGTAGACGGCTCGACCACCGCGGCCGGCCAGGATTAATCCCAGCTTTTTCAGTACCCAACACTTTTCAGTATTACTACAACTGTATAATAACAGCATCATGGCCTCCTAGTTTCATTGTATGCATGCCTACTAGAGGTCTGCAAATCGCCGGTTTCGCTCGCTCGTACTCGGTCGAGTACGCAACGCTCGTCGGTGGCGCGCCGAGTGTGTTCGCTCGCAGCGAGCGTGTTGACACTCGAACGAGGCTGCGTGGGGCGGGGCGGGCAGAGGCCGCACAGCGTAGTGCCGCCACTGTACTCACAAGGAAACCTACCCAACTGGCACTCTCCGATTTTTATGAAATTTGCATTTCATAATACACGACAAACTATGGGACACGTAATTTTTTTAGCGGCGGAAAAACATATTTAAGGGATGAAACGGTCCCTCCAAAATTTGGGCTAAAAGATGAAAATCGCTATAACTTAGAGATTAGTGAAACGATTTTAATGATTTTTGGTATGAAAGTATCTTTTGATAAAAGGCAAAATTCATAGATTCAACTTCGATTAAATCAAAACTATTTTCAGAGCACAAAACATTGGTATCTTAGGGGTAGCTGCTCTCCTAGTTGCCACTCCCTCTGCAATGTACGTAGGCCAATCTCCTATCCAGCCATTCCGAAAACACGCAGTTCATTCTTTTGGCTGGTGCAATCGGGTGACATTCTTCAGACGGCCCTAAATAAATGTAATACAGATATCACTGAAACAGCAGGAGCACTATAAATTCGTACAGATGTGTAAAGTAAACAATTGTAATAAGAGAATTTAAAACAGGTACAGGATATATGAGCATTACACCGGCATATGACCCTGACGACGGAAGAAAGCGCGGATCCTATATATTGCACAGAAGCTTGCATGTGTTCTTTATTATGTAGATAAGAAAGACGACAGTGGCAGTGGGGATATATGAATGTTGTAATTGGAAAAATTCCCGTTAAGGACTCACTCGAAAAAGGTAGAGGTGCAGCAACCACGCACAGTGCCTCAATGATGCGGAAATATACATTAACCGGGTGCAACAGAGAGATGCACAAACCTAACGGGTGTACATCAATATGGTGTATTTAATATCAATATAAAAGACGGACAAAGTATTCCAGGACTTGAGAGTGATTAGAGGAATGGATATAAAATACAATCATTTCCTCGTTAAGACGGCAAGTAACACCTACAACTAAACTGGCACTAAGAGTCCACAAAATGGGAACAAGAAAGAAAGATCATGGATAACTCATTTAGTAAATGACCTTAGCACAGAAAGTTTATATTAATCACGTATAATGTGTATGGTAAAGTATAAAATGCGAAACTGAATGGCTAGTTCAACTGGATAGAGAGAACAGCTTTCGAAGCACCCGGGAAAGGAAACAATTACAAATTTCGCAGTCAGGATTTATTCTCAGGCGTCTAGTTTGCTCCCGACACTCGCCTTGGACTCGAGTGTCGCTGCGGTGGGCGACCGAGTGGTGAGCGAGCAGTGTGGACGGTCGGGCCGGTCGAGCGTGCCGCGCTCGAACGAGCGTGCAGGAAGTCGAGCGCAGCCACACGCCTTGCCGCAAGCTACAGCACCGACACCTGGCGGACTGACATAGAACGACATGTATCACGCGATTCGAGCGAGCAACCGAGCGAGGTGCAGACCTCTAATGCCTACAAATACAGTTTATGAGAGCGGTTCCAAATTATGCTGTTGAAATATTCATTTGGGTCCCGTGTCTGTCCATGCAGACATTTCCTTAGAAGGGCAGGATGAGCCAAGTCTATGAAAATAGGTCTAATTACTCTAATAACAGCAGCGGGAAGAGAATGCTGGTGAGAATAAGATTCTCCAGTTGTCTGATCCGTATTTGCACCACGAATTTTCTCCTGATGGACACAATGCAGGACATGGCTTATCATCAGTAGAGGACTTACGGAAGTATGTGGCCCTAATACCTTTCTTCATTGCCTGCCCATAGTATACCAGCAAACATAACTACTACTCGCAATCACACTTCAAAAAAACTAACCGGGTGTTTAAAAGCGTGTTGTTTACAAACAGCAGAACAAAAGAATACCGACCGTTGCATTTCAAGGTAGCCAATAGACTCTGGAGTAAAAAAATCCCTAACGTGCAATGTAGGGGATATAAAGATCTGAAATATAAGCAGAATAGTGGGTGACAGAAAAGTGGGCATGGCAGAAAAACACACGTTGTAGGAAAATGTACGTTACATACTCGAAAATTTTTTTTAAAGCAAAATCCTTTTGAGAGTACTTAAATAAAACCTTAATCTATCGAAATATGATGAAAACCGAAAATCGATTTTTTTTTTTTCGACCTGAACCACGATATGGCCCCTTACATTCTGAGGCGAGGTATTTGTCTGCCCGTAGCCTCCCTAACTGGTTGTAAGAAGCACTAATGTGGTCATATATACCGTACACATGTTTCATCGTTAACTCTAACCGTCTTTTAACGTCTCTACTTGTACCATGTTGAATCATATCACAATAGTGAAGGTTTGACAGAACGAGTGATTGCACTACTTTGCATTTTACATCTTGTGGAAAGATGTTACGAATCTTTTTAAGGCCTTAGAGGCAGATGGAGGTCTACCTGCATACAGCGACGGTATTATCTGTCCAATTTGAATGTTCGTCGATAATGAGACCCAGAGTTTTAACTGGCTTCTGATATTGTATTGGGATACAGTCAAGTTGAATGGCACGTAACTGGTCGCATAATTCGGAACTTATTAATTTCTGATGGGCGACTAAGATTACTTGCGACTTTTTGGCATTTAATTTTAGTCCCAGGTTTTACGTCCATGTTACGACTGAAGCAATCGCTGTGTTTATATCTTCAGGTCTGGTTCTTTGGTAAAGCTAGAGGTTGTCTGCATATGAGATATCCATTGACATATAAGGAGAACAAAAGTGGACCTAAAACTGATATTTGTGGCACGCCAGAAACAACATATCTCCATGACCATTTTTCATTCACATAGAGAACACTTTGCTGTAGATTTTTAAGTTGCTTTCAGATCACTTTAGGGCACTATTTGAGAACTTTAGTTGTCGCATTTTATTCAGCAATATGTCAAAATTAACAGTATCAAAAGCTTTGCTGAAATCTAGAAGTGTCGATATAGTAGCAAATTTCAGCTCATCAGTTACCTTGATTAGTGAAGTGTTTGTGATATCGTTTAACGAAAGCCAGACAGACATTTCTCAAATAAGCTGAATTTGCACAAGTGTTCAGTAATTTGATCATGAACAATGTATTCAAGGGCTTTGGATACAGCAGGCAGTATGCTGATTAGCTGAAAATTCACAAGGTGGTTTCGGGTTTTCTATATTAGGGATAGGCCGGACTATGCTTCTTTTTCAAGAGGTAGAATAACTTCCATTCACGAGAGAGAAATTCATCTGTTACGACATGTAATAGGCTATCTGCGACGTTCTTAATCATAGTTATGCTAATATCGTCGTTGCCTATAACTTCAGAAGAGATTCTCATTATTGCTTTTGTTGTTGTATTTATTTTTACATGTTTTTGGTGGAATGTGTCATCGTTACTTGTGTGTCTAGGAGATTCTTCAGAGCGATTGTTTATCTGCGCTTGGCAGTTGATTGGCGCGGAGAAGAATGGATGTTAAAGATGGCGAGTGACTAACGAGGTAATCCATTAGGTGCAGACATTCAACAACAAATGTCTGAGGAGCGTACTAGGGATACGGTGGCCAAATGTCATCTCTAACGAAGCACTCTTAGAAATACCTAGACAGAAGCAAAATGAGCTGAAAATAAGAAGCAGAAAGTGGAGATGAGTAGGACATACACTTACAAGGAAAGTAATTGGGCTCGAACAGACACAAATACACCAAAATCGTATGAGAGATAATGTAAAGATCCCTTATTGAACTAGTGATACTCCCGCATCAGCAAAACACTCCAGTCGTCCGTTAGAGGCCTCTGCGTGTGCCATGCCGCATTGCACTTTGATCTGTCGGTTCGCCAGTAGGGACGGTGCAGTGTGCCTCCGAAGTTGCGTTTTGTGATGTTATTTGTGTGGTGAAGCGTCAGATGTGGCGGCGATTGCTAATCAGTCCTTCTAATGTATTGCGATTAGTTGAGATGAAGTTACGAAGAACCCTTCTTCGTGAAGATGGTATTAGTGTAGAAGATGAATCATTTGCATGCTTCCTCGTATCTGTTATGATACAGAAATATGAGCATACGTTAGATACTGTTGTTACAAACTCATAATAATGATAATAGGGATGATAATGAAGAACAACTCATTGCAAGCGGTAGTGCTACGGTAAGAGCGGGAAGAGGCGATGGAAGCAGTGGCAGTGAATACCAACAGTCTCTCGGGAAGAAGGTTAAAGTTGCAACTATCATCACGGCTTTTGATGACAATTCGCTAGAGAACATGTACGATGATTATTACATAAGTTATAGTTAAGATTACCTATGGCGTCTACAATTACATCTACAGTGCTATCTAGAGCATGGTTGCAGAGCTTTGCAGAAAAACGACACCCACCAGCATTGTATGTAGAGATCCTGTAATCAAACGTTCATACAGATATGTTTGTTCGAGCCCATGTACTTTCCTTGTTAGAAGATTAAATAAAAACACCTTGCGAAGGAAGCACTTGATTGGATCACACAGGGCCAACGAAGACAGGGCCAAAGTGATGTGGAGACGATCAATTGAACCAGAAGGTCAACAGCAAGGAACACGATGAGAAGAAGTGGAAATACTAGCAGAAGACAGAGCAACATTGCAGTCCTTCGCTGCAGCCCTATGCTTCACATAAGGAGTTAAAGGAATTAATAATAAGTTACTTACAATCGTTGTTTAAGAAGCAAATCAAGAAAGCTATTCTCAGAGGCACCTGCAATTGAGATAAGTCCATTTATATGAGAATCTTTGTCCCAAGCACATAATTGTGACAGAGGAAGTAAATAGCACAAAACTGCATAATAGCTGAGACTGGTGTAATAGGTAACGTACGGTACAGTATAGATGACGCAACAGTTAGCATGTAGTACATGTGACGTGAAGTACTTAACTGTTCCTGCGGGTGTTGGTTTTCGCAAGCAGGTTTACGATAACTGCGTTTTCATTCGCAGAATGAGCGCAGTAAAATAACTCACCTCGGAATGGATCGCCACTGCGGGACATCACTGCAAGGTACGTACCACCGCATGCGCACGCGCACGCGCACGCCACATATCCGTGGCCTTTGTCACTGCTTGCCTAGAGTTTCCAAGCCATTTTCTGAAGGTCGATCGACGACAAGCGCACAGGCTCAGAAACACGTGGATTATCGCTTTGCAAAGGCGGGAGGAAATACATTACGACTTAACTTAGAAGATAGGTTAAGGAAAGGCAAAACTACGTTTTTAGCTTTTGCAAATTCGGAGAAAGCTTATGACAATGTTGACTGGAATACACTCTATCAAATGCTGAAGGTAGCAGGGGTAATATATGGGGAGCACAAAACCAGACAGTAGTTATTACAATCGAAGGGCATAAAGGGACGGAGTGGTTGCGAAGGGAGTGGGACAGGGTTTTAGCCTTTCCCCAATGTTGTTCAATCTCTACATTGAGCAAGTTGTGAAGGAATTTAAGGATAAGGATTTAATGTTCAGGGAGAAGAAATAAAATCTTTGCGGAATAAAACTTCCACTCTGCAGCGGAGTGTGCGCTGGTATGAAGCATCCTGGCAGATTAAAATTGTGTGCCGCAACCGGGCGTCAAACTGAGGACCTTTGCCTTTCACATGCAGGCGCTCCACAGACTGAGACTTTGCTCACGATCCGTCCTCAGAACTTTACTTCTGCCAGTACCCTGCCTTTTACTTTCCAAACTTCACAGAAGTTCTCCTGCGAACCTTGCAGGACTACGCGCAGTGCTGCTAGAGGAGCGGTAGCGGACGGACATGGGAGGCGCGCGAGATCAGTTACCGAAGGCAGAAGAGAAGATAGAGTGGTGCGGTGCACGGGTAGCAAATTTGGCGTACCGCTCAGGTTGCTGTTACTACAGCAAGTTGAAAGAGAAACATCCGTTGTGCACTGACCACAATGGACAAGTCACAAGAAAAAGCAGTCAAATCAACTGGAAGAAAAGAAGACGACGCTACACAAGATAACAGCAGGGAAGACACCGAGCTGAACGAAGACACTCAGGCCCTGCCTCAACCATTCTACATCCAGTATAAGGAAGCAGGATGGATGGACTTTGTCACTCAACTGGAGAATCCGGCAACAGGGGAGGTCCGAGTCCGAAGCCTAGACGACTCACTCCTGGAAGTGACAGTGGACGGCTGCATAGACTACGAGGTCCTGCAGCCTCTGGTCGAAAAGTATGCCGTCCCGTTACCGAAAGGAGTAGAGCCGAAGTCGACGACAACAACAGCCAAGGCACTCCTCATGGGGCTACCATGGCTGTGTAATGAAACCTTGGTGCCAAAAAGATTGCACCAAATAGGGTTCTTTGATGTATTCGTAAGATTACATAACAAACCAACCACTATTTATTCTGGCGGTTGCAACGTCCGGAAACCAACAAGAAAAGAAGAAAGAAGCAGATAAATCTTTGAGTTCCACAGGCTCCTTTGCTTTAAGATCCAAGATGAGCCTCTGCTAGCGGATATGGACGTAATGCCGCAGTAGTTCAAATGCCAAGATGAAGGGCACGTTGCGAAGCACTGCCACAGCGGGCCCCGATGCGTGAATTGCGCCGGCAGTGCCTGCCAAGTGCGCTGAGAAGGAAAACCGACATGCGATCGGTGTAACGGCGCGCATGTCGCAAGCTGGTGAGGCCAACCGAAAAGAACCAGGAACGAGAGGGCCGAGCAACGCAGACGCAGCAAACGGCGGAAACGCTAAACAGCGACGCGGGAAAACAGCGAATCCACCGCCGAAGAAGGACAGTGGCAACTTGACGGTAGCGGAAGTAGGAAGAAGATGGTGGACCGCAACAGAACGACGGCAGAGACACCGCCGTCCATGCAACCGGCGGCCCCGACCACCAGTGACAGGGGCGGAAAGGGAGGCGTGAAGCATGGACAGAGTCTCACAACGGGCGGCCATCTGACGCTGACTCCGCCGTCCATACAACAGCCCCCCTACCCCCGACCACCAGTGACAGGGATGGAGAGGGAGGCGGAAAGCGTTGACAGGGACGGAGTCACACAACGGTCGACCGTCTGACCCTGATGATGACGGTGGAGGAAAAGGACGCAGAACAGCGCGCCAACATTGAAGCCGCCCTAAAGGAAGCTGAGAGCCGCTTCAGGGTGCCGCTAAATTCCGCATGCTTCCTGATACGAGAAGCATAGCGACGCCGACCGCAACTGGAAGCACGAACAATGGAGACGGACGAAGAACCAAGCGCCTCGAAAAAGACGCAGATGGCTGTCAGCGTTCTTACAGAAGAACGAGGAACACCAATGGAAGGGGAAGATCGACCAGAACAGCAAAAACAACATAAGGAGAAGAAAGTCACATTTCGAACCGTTCAAAGGGTGCCAAATGATACCAGTACAGAGAAGACGCAAGAAGTCCAAAATATGGAGTGTCAGACCATTGAAGTCAACACTGATGTACTGAAGATGAGTTAAGAAGAATACGGAAAACAACCGACCCAAGAAGACGACAGGAACCTTATATATCGCATGAATTGGTTAGAATACCAATATACTCCGCGATACAAAAAAGAACTGGAAGAGGAACAAAGAAGAGAAGAAGAAGAAGAAAGAAGATACAACACAAAATCGTCGTCACAGATGGGCCAACCGGCACAGCCACAAGTAAACGGCTGCCGCAGGGAGAAGAAAGGTGAAGAAACTGATGTCACAAGAAGACAGCACCCGACTACTCGGAAGCACAACAAACGTCAGAAAAAAAACTGAAAAACAGCTGTAAGAATTTTAATGTTAAATTGCAGTAGTAATGGTAACCAATTTTCATTTAAATGAAATGTATTTTACAGTAAATAAACAAATATAAACCTCAACTAAATGGCTGAATAGGGCAAGCAAGAAGCCCTCAAGGGTAGGGAATGAAAATATTTTAAAAAATTAAAAAATAAAAATTGTAGGACTAGCACTCCTGGAAAGCAGGTTGTGGTGGAGACATGGCTTAGCCACAGCCTAAGGGATGTTTCCAGAACGAAACTTTCACTCTGCAGCGGAGTTTGCACTGGTATGAGGATGGATCGTGTGTCGGGATAGCATAGTCGGTAGAGCTCTTTCCCGTGAAAGGCAAAGGTCTCAGGTTCGATTCCAGGTTCCAGCATACAATTTTAATCTGCTAGGAAGTTTCAAACACTTTGCGGTTTGTCAATCACATAGGAATTCTGTCAGAGACAGCAAACGACCTTGAAGGTTAATTGAACGCAATGTACACTGTCTTGAAAGGAAGGTATAAGATGAACATTAACAAGGGTAATGGAAATGTATTGTCAGAAAATCAGCCGTTGCTAAAGGAATTTGGCAATGTGACAATAAACGTAGTAGATGACTTTTGTTATTTGGGTGGTAAAAAACTTCTGACGACCCAAGTAAAGAAGATATAAAATGAAGAATGGCTCTGAGAACAAAAGCGTTTCTGAAGAATCGAAATTTGTTGACATCCAGTATTAATTTAAATATTAGGAAGTCTTTTCTGAAAGCATTTATCTGGAGTGTAGCATTGCGAGAGAGTGAAACATGGATGATACGGAGTTCAGAGAGAAAAATGATAGAAGCTCTAGAAATGTGGTGCTACAGACGAATTATAAAGATCAGATAGATAGATCACGTAACTAATGAGGTGGTGCTCAACAGAATTGGAGAGAAAAGAAACTTACGGCGTATTTTGACTAAGAGAAGGGTTAGGTTAGAGTGACATATCGTGAGTCATCAAGGAAGCCATAAAAAGCAAAAGGTGGAAAAAATAGCGTAACATTTTGCATTATATTCACGTCTTGGCAGATGTTTACACAGTTCATTTTCGTTAAGGAGTCAAATTGTGATTGACAAATTCTGTAAACAGTTCTCTTTTTCAAATCATTATGCAGAACTTCTACAATATTTGATTTCAAGCTTTAGCTGTTTCTGCTTTGACTACACTGACACACTCGGAGTTCGAGTTCAGTGCTTAACACATTCTGGTTAGAGCTGATTGGTTAAATGAAGATTTTGTTTAGTTGTTAGTTTAAGCCAACACAGTAGCCATCGTACTGACACAGCAGGAATAGTTAGGCTCCTCACATGTTCATACAACCTTCATGGAGGTTTCTGCACACAATACTTGGTGACATAACGTTATCGCAGGAAGAGATTATAGTAGAGACGTGGAAGTATATTATTGAGTGATTAAATTGTGCTGCCTATTATTAACTGGGACATACGGCATCTGTTCGGATATGGATGTATCGTCTTTTTCAAAGGCACCTTAATCAGTTTAGAGAATCTATAGGAAATCCACAAGTAGATGACCTCAAGAGACGAGAATTATAGTTCAAAAATTTGTGTAAAAACACTCGTTCAATGCAGTTTTAACAAGGATATTATCACAACGTACAATTTTGCAAATAAACTCCTTAATCTTTATACCAGTCAACAGATAATTTTTTGAGTCTCATATGTAATAAACGCAAACACGACATTTTTTTACGTAAATGTTTACAATTATCACTACAGATTTTCGTATGTGATGACATAAGCATTGTAGGTAAAAAATTAAATTTTATTGATGACATCATAGTGAATTTAAACCTTACCTTATCATTATACAAGTATTTTTCATCGTCTTCGGCCATTCAGATACGAAATTTCTTTATGCATGAATTACTGCTTTCCAAAGTGCTTTGGCCCCATTTGATGTTAGTAATTCTTGTGTTTGTTGAGCCTGTCGAACATCGTGATTGAGTATGCCGACACTCACAATGACTTCCATTCGGTTGCAAATCGTAAGATTCGGCAATATCTTGGCCTTCGAACTGCACCGCCCTTTCCATGAAACTAACGTGGTTCTCCTAAGTGTCTCACGCATTGGTAATCAACTACCTATGATATTCACTGCTGGACATAGAAAATCCATTACTAACAAGAACCAGAGATACCACAACGAGATTTATTTGCGAGATAACATGATGTACAAAGATCCCGAGCATGAAAATACAGTCGCATGTAAAATGAGGAAGAAATTAGTATTGAGTGCTACTGCCGTTGCCAGGTATAGTCACTGCTACACGCGCCGCGATTGAATCGAAGACGCTTTGCATGTGTTGCGGGAGAGAAGTCCATGTTCCTTCCATAAATTGCCACAGTTTATTTGGTGCAGCAGGATGTTGTGTATCCAGCGCTACATGCAACCTGTGACAATGAAAAGTTTTAGATACGTCGCGTTTTGCAGCTCTTAAATGTTGTAGGAAGGACATTTTTATATATTGCACCAAAGCTGCTTTTATTTTAAATGCTGACTGGTTTCGGGCTTTGCCCATTTTCTTAAGCTACCTATTACAAAGAACAAATTGTGTTTTACAGGAAGATACATTACTATGGCAATGTTATATTGAATGTATAAGTCGTAATTACTTACATTTCTATATAGCAATTTATAACACTTAAAATTTATTGCACGAATATTTGTAATGGTATTGTTTATGTCACGCTCAGTGATCTCTATACAAAATGGATGTGTAACTCTGGTGTCTGAGCCTAGAACTGCAGCATGTCTGCACATTCATATGTTTTGCACACGATTTCGCATCGTCCGCCATGTTTAAATTTGGCAAACGACTTTCTATCAGTTATTACATGACAAAAAATTGCATTCTTACCTCTTCATTTGGAATTTAATTCAATATTCGGTGTAGTAGGCTGATATGGGAGTGGAATCGAAACAAATTTTCTTCTCTTTTTCTTGTCATGCTTTACAGCAGCCATGTTTGAATTTGGCAAGAAACTAAATATGAATATCTATGGCTGGCACGCTAAGACAGCTGAAGTTCAACATCCAGATAGTATAGAGATCATTGGTCACGCTGCATATAACCAGAGATATTGTTACAAACAAAATTAAGCAAAGAATATTTAACAAAAACATCTTTGGATCAAAACCTCAATAAATTACACCAAAGTAATTACAACAAACAGTGTGACCTAAGCAGTATCCAAATAAAACTATATATAAATGTAAGTAATTACGACTTATACATGCATTATAACATTGCCATATTCATGTATCTTCTTGTAAAACACACTTTGTTCTGTGTAATAGGTAGCTTAAGAAAATGGGCAAAGCCCGAAACTAGTCGGCATTTAAAATAAAAGCAGCTTTGGTGCAATATATAAAAATTTCTTTTCTGACAATGAAGTTTGGTGAATAGTCCGGTAACATTAAATAAGATAAGTTATGAACTACAGTTACCTTACTGCCCTTCGAAATAGTCACCTCCCAGAACTATGCACCACTGAGCTTCCTTTGAGATGGTGTTCAAAAGCCTTGTCACGTTTCGTTGGATGACAGGAATATTATCAAATCTCTTTCTTTTCAATGCGAGTTTGAGTTGAGGGAATCAGAAGAACTATGTACTCTTGAGATCCGACATGTATGATGGACGTTCATGTTGCACCAACCCCATTTTTTCCGGGAACAGTTTGACGATATTGGCTGTGTGTGAGCGAGAGCTGTCGTGAACAAAAATCTAGGAACCTTGTTGTGTGTACTTGAGATGGAGTGAAAATTTCTACGTTTCAGCGTTCAACGTCGTTCCATCAGGCAGACATTTCTTGTGAATAATCCTTGTCTGCCGAAAAAGGTGATGAGCATCGTTTTGATGTGTGATTTTTCTGCTCTGACCATTTTCCAACGAGGTGACGTCGGAGAACGCCATTCCATTCTTTGCCGCAGTGGAAATACGAGGTTTTATCTTCAGAGACAATACGGTTCAA
Source organism: Locusta migratoria (assembly GCA_026315105.1). Taxonomy (NCBI): domain Eukaryota; kingdom Metazoa; phylum Arthropoda; class Insecta; order Orthoptera; family Acrididae; genus Locusta; species Locusta migratoria. The sequence continues at coordinate 198,145,829 of CM048751.1, forward strand.
GAAATTTGGTGTGGTATGCACCGTTTCGAGAAAATTATGTGAAGGCTCTAAATGTGCCTGATTCTGATCGTCATTCAAGTGATGTGGCCGAAGACGACAACGTTTTTGCCCTTCCCTAACTTCTGGGTAATAATCTGTCGCACAGATTCACCTTCAACCTGCAGTTCATCCGCTACCTTGCCCACAATCGACGATCTTTGGTGATCAACCCGGCGTGAATGAAGTGAGAAATTTTTACACCAGCTATGAGGTGGGTGTGGTATACCCGAAACTCTGATGACGAATTTTTGACACTATAATCGTGTATTAAGTATTTTTTCTACTTGTGATATTAATGATGAAGTCTCTTGAACAAGATGAGTAAGTAAAATACTGTATTTGCTATATACAGTCCTTTTTTGTGAAATAATGAAGTGTGTACATTTTCTCAGAAAAAGTACAATTTTCAGAAGTTTAACACTTTTTCATACAAAATTCGAACAAATTAGTTTCTTAAATTAATCAACATAATGATATTATCTTCTAATCATAAAACAGATAAAGAAAATAAAAGATCTTCTGAGATCAGTTAGCTTGGCACCAACATTACACCTACAAGTCAGCACATTCTCCGCACACAAAAATCGCCTCCTCCACATATATTGGCTTCTCACACTTCGAATAACAATGTTTAGTTTTCCTATCTATGATCAGTCACCACAACTGACATATCCACCAGATTTATCTGAATTTCCCTTGGAAGACATACCTTTTCTTGTCTAATGCAAAGACTGTCATTTATCACAATCAAACCAAAATTACGAATGAAATCTCGGCGCTTCGTGCCTGTTTTGTCACCTTTGTTATTTTCTCTGTAGACTGTGATGGCATTTATGGCAGCCATATTGAGTATACCATAAGAAATTGTCATAGGCTAACGTTTGCTGTTTTGGGAAACATCACAACTGCAACTCGGTTCATCTGCAACATCAACACCGCCTTCAGTTGCCAATTTCTTCTTCACTCTTGGAATCACAGGAACTACCACTTGAACAATTTTCTAAAACATCTTCTAGTAGTTCTTGTAGTGGACGTTCATGTTCTTAGTAAGACATCTTGAGACATGTAAAATCTAAGAATACTATAAATAACTATATATCTCGTAAAACTGCTGAGAGCTCAAAAACGTGACACCAACTACGAGGTTGGGTATGACGTACCCTGGCCACGTTTGCACGCATGTATCTCCCTCTGACAGTGGCGCAACAATAAACTCAACGCTGCATCTTTCCTTCCACTCCCTTACCTCCAGCTATTGTGACAGCAAGATCTGTGCCGCAACAATGACATTCAATAATCAGCATTTAAAAACACCTCAGGTATCACATACCCGACCTTACTCACGCCGGCATAATGTCCTCACTTTCTCAACGTTTTTGTCACTGTCGGAGATCGCCGTTTGTTTGCTATAGGAGGAGGGGGGGAGTTTCTTCGAAACACTTTCCCAGCCTCTTCGAAAACAGGCGAACAGTTCATGGACAGCGCTTGTTTCACATAAACACGTACCAGCAGCACATGCTTTTCCTTAGGTGTCTCGTCAAGCTTAGAAGAAAAGTTTAAATTGATCCTTTGCTCGTTCATTATCCTGTCCTGAGTTCAGAAATAACGCACTAAATGAGGACTTCCTGCAACAGGTCTGACACGGAACACACTCGATGCTCAGCTGAACTACGGTGGGTTCAGTACAGGTTCTCAACACTGGCCGCTACGCAGGTGCAGCGTTGTGATTCGCCTGTGTGGCCCGATCGATTGTTGTGACTTAACTGAGCAGACTTTATTGATAGACACTGTACTACATAAAACAGACAGAGGAAACACTGTTTGCGCCAACATTTACAGAGTAAATAAACTTTGACAATTTAATTGCTGTGGTAAAAGCTACTTCATGACACAAATTAAGATATTTCTTGCAAAATTAATTTTGAATGAGACTTGATGTCAGTTGTAAACCAAGATGAGCAAAAAAATCTTGTACAAATAGATCACAGGTAACGAGTATGCCCCAGTTGAAGTGACTACAAGAGGCAACTTTAAAAAAAAGTTGATTTTTGGAAAAATTCTTCGCAGAAGATGCAGTCGAGAGTTATTAGACCCAACTGGTAGACGAGTGGTTCGGCTACCTGCTACCTGTAACCATAGAGTAACATATACAGAGGAGCAGCCCCCTCTAAACCACTGACCTACGCTCCCCTCGTAGTTCCATAAGATGCTGGCAGGTGTCAGGCAGATGGCTGGCTTAGGGTGCCTCTCGCACGTCAGAGGGTAGCGTGGAGGGGAGGCTGAGGGGAGAGCTCGTGCCGCCTGCCACGAGGCCACGGCTGTGTCCAGATTGCTGGCGTTTGAGGGGAGGTGGTGGTGGGGTCAGCCGCTACCTGCCACCTGCTCTGGCCAGTTTAAAGAGCTGCTTCTGACCGCAGCGCCATCATGGGACATCTTACGGAACTGCTGGAAACCCTCCCTCCCCGCACCCCTGAGCGTAGGACCGGGCCCTTACGGAGGTTTCCCGTCTGTATATATTTGTCTGTGCTGTAACGTAGCTGCCCGGACGGCGGCGCGGTGGCCGAGGGGACTGCGGCGCGTCAGTCACGGTCTGCACGGCCACTACGGTCGGGGATTCAAATCCCCCTTGGGGCATGGATATTTGTGCCGTCCTTAGTGTTAGTTCGTAAGTAGTTTGCAAGTTTAGGGACTGATGACCCCGTAGTTAAGTCCCATAAACTATACAAACATTTTTAGGACGGCGGCTGAGGAAGAGTGAGTCTGGTAGCATACACACCGATTTTGGACGGCCGGTGAAATATCGACCGTTCACATTCCAGCAGTGGACCTTTAGAGGGAATTGAAACTCGCACACTGGCCGGCCACGGACCGGCGTCGGCAAAAGCCGGTCAACTGCCACAGCAGGCGACTGTACGGACAATGCAGACCGCCGGCGCCGGTCAATACAGTGGTGCACGAGGGCAAATGGCAGCTGTAGTGGCACACGCACCAATCTGTTACCGGCCGCCCTCCCTACACATTTCGCACTGTGCGTTCTCGCCATTCAGCGACTTTGCGCATATATAATTAAAATGTAAAGCATTACTTCAGCAGTGAGTTCTGTATACAATAATAAATACTTCGGCATCTCGTCTTTTTCAGGGCAGTGAATTAAATTCAAGGGCGAAGTTAAAAAAAATTTTGTCAGACCGGGCCTCCAACCCGCTTTTATGTGGGATTTTGTTTGTTCCTCGGGTAACTTGCGTATTTGTTCTATGACGTTCTTGTGATATTCCTCTAAGGAATAGGCTATTCAGCCACGTTTGTCTGGCAACTGAAGTCATCAACTTACCACGTACTACGAGCGTCCCTCATTCCACACTCTCGCAGCTTCATCTGATTCTCTTATTTCTATATCCGCCCAGAAATGCAAATTTACCTGTTTGCAGCATACATATCATTATACAGAGTGTTACAAAAGGTACGACCAAACTTTCAGGAAACATTCCTCACACACGAAGAAAGAAAATATGTTACGTGGACATGTGTCCGAAAACGCTTAATTTCCATGTTAGAGCTCATTTTATTACTTCTCTTCAAATCACATTAATCATGGAATGGAAACACACAGCAACAGAACGTACCAGCGTGACTTCAAACACTTCGTTACAGGAAATGTTCAAAACGTCCTCCGTTAGCGAGGATACATGCATCCACCCTCCATCGCATGGAATCCCTGATGCGCTGATGCAGCCCTGAAGAATGGCGTATTTTATCACAGCCGTCCACAATACGAGCACGAAGAGTCTCTACATTTCGTACCGAAGTTGCTTAGACAAGAGCTTTCAAATGCCCCCATAAATGAAAGTCAGGAGGGTTGAGGTCAGGAGAGCATGGAGGCCATGGAATTGGTCCCCCTCTACCAATCCAACGGTCACCGAACCTGTTGTTGAGAAGCGTACGAACACATCTATACATCAAATGGGCATCTGCCAATTCCGCATTTGTAAACATTGCACTGACTGAAAAACCATGTTCGTGATGAACACTAACCAGTTGATGTTACGTACTGATGTGCTTGATGTTAGTACTGTAGAGAGTTGCATATCAACACAAATACTGAAGTCAACATTACCTTCCTTCAATTAGGCCAACTGGCGGTGAATCGAGGAAGTACAGTACATACTAACGAAGCAATTGGGTATTTTGACAATTGTCTGCACATATTATTTCAATTTACACTTAAAGAGAAATACTAATGCCGGCCGCGGTGGCCCAGGGGACTAAGGCGCTCCAGTCATGGTCTGCACGGCCACTACGGTCGGGGGTTCGAATCCCCCCTCGGGCATGGATATTTGTGCCGTCTTAGTTCGTAAGTAGTTCACAAGTAGTTTGTAAGTTTAGAGACTGATGACCCCGTAGTTAAGTCCCATAGACTATACAAACATTTGAACATTTTTTTTGAAATACTAAAATGAGCTATAACATGGAAATTAAGCGTTTCCGGACACATGTCCACATAACGTATTTTCTTTCTTTGTGTGTGAGGAATGTTTCCTGAACGTTTGGCCGTACCTTTTTGTAACACCCTTACAAGTATACGTTAGCATTGGATTAAGAGATAAATGATGATACACGTATTTCGTTACTGCAAGCACTACCACTTTGGAGAACAAAACTTTGGAAATGTTTAAAGATAGAAATGCGACTACAGATTCAAGCAGATAAATTTCGCGACAGCTGAACGACACGTTTGTGGAAATGGAGAGCAAAGAAAAAAAATTCTAAATGGTAGAATTATGTGTGGTACAGTACTTTATTAGTTCTATGTACCATGTCAGCAATATGTGTCATATGAATTGTGTAAAAGCGTTTTAGAGTGATTGATTTCTGTTTTGAATCAACTTCACTTGACCACGACAGCCGAATTCCGGCGTCCTCCGGTAAAATACCGGTCGATATTTTACCTGCCGTCCAAAATTGATGTGTGTGTGTGTGTGTGTGTGTGTTAGACTTGCGAATAATAGTTCGCGATCGGGAGCGCTAACTTTAGTTAGCGGATCTGCCGCGATCTAGTTCGCTCTTTTAGTTCGTCCGCTCCCAGTGACGGCTGAGCGGCGTGGTCTGCGGGTGCAGGTGGAGGAAGAAGTTCCCCTACCTATCTGATTCATGCGCTTGCTGCTTTAATCGCTAACGATATCACGCAAAGCAAAAGAAACTGTGGATAATTTCTCGCTTTTAAGTTTAGAGTTATATCTATGTCTTGGCATTATGAAACTTATTAGGCGGCGTTCACACTACGGCGATATATCGTTAGCGATTTATCGTAAGCGATATATCGCAACGATATGTTGCTAACAAGGTTCTCAACAGCAGGCGATAAATCGGCGCGACGTGGGATGGGAACACAGTTTTTACTGCTTCAGTTACAGATATGAGCTCAAGTGAGGAAGATGTTGTTGTGGCTTACTGGTTCAGGCGTAGGATGAGAAGAAAAAGGAAACACTGGGTACATCCCTACAATGTAACCAACGTCCACCATAGCTCGGCTGTTGTTTCTCGAGACCTGTCTCAACGTGAATCAAAATTCTGTTTGAGCCAATGGATGACCTTTAACTGAATTAATGAAAGAAAGCACAGAATTTTCTTCTCTTCTTCCCGCCATGTTTACAGATCGAAATATCGCTCAGGAGACTGGCAAGCGGTACGTAAAGCGTTATATCGCTTACGATATATCGCGCAATCGTTCTAGTGTGAACCCTTTTTATCCCCTCCCTCTAGATTTCACGTATTTGTCCATGCTTGTCGCGTATCGTATATCGCTTACGATAAATCGCTTACGATATATCGCCGTAGTGAGAAGGGCGCCTTAGTCAGATATTGCAGTGTGCAGAACACATCAAAACAGAAATTTTGTAGCACTGAACTGTGTAATCTAGCAGACAGACGCTCACTTACAAATTACTCATCAACAGAAAGCAAACACGTGATTTTTAATTCTGCTCCGCGTCCTCTATTGCCCGTCAGTCTTCGGAAAAGAATTCAACGAACTATTAAGCGAGATACGTTTGGCATAATCGTCCACTACTCCTAGTTCGTCCATTGCTCCTAGTTCATCCGATCCTTGTAGTTCGTCCGCTCTTTTTTGGCTTTTGCTGCCGCTACTAAAAGAGCTCTTTTTTATGATAGCTTCTTTATATAATGAATCAGTGTTGCCAAAACGTGTGCTATTACCCGTATTTTTGGCAAATTTGACATCAAATACTTAGACAAATAAACCAGTTATTTACACGAATGGGTGATACAATGGTATTCGACTACTTTGCATAAAGAGTACTCGTAGTACTTTATTTTTAAAATAGATTTCTTGTGGCAGTGAACTATGAAACTACAGCTGAGTTGCATCTCAGTTCGAAATGAAGGTAACTGGGAGAAGGGAATCACACGATTATCGCGTCCTCTCGCTGTTCCCCGTCAGTCTTCGGAAAAGGAGCAGACGAACTAAGAGGCAAGGTATCTGCGAACTAGTTCGCGTAGTTCGCATGTGGGAGCGCTATTCCGAACTAGTTCGTTCGCGAACTAGTCCGTTCGCGAACTACACAAGACTAGTGTGTGTATGTGTGCAGCCAGACTGAGGCAGCGAGGTATTCTGCGGCGGGGGATCGGTCCGCGTCTGCAGTCTCTCGATGACCGAGCCTCGGGCCGCGGGCAGATACAATGACCGAGGTAATAATTAGTAGCCCCTCTTAGAGTTCTCCAACTCATTCAAGATTTATTCTTAAAAACGGCGCATGAAATGTATGAATACACAGTTGCGCAGAGAATCCTTAACGCATACTCTGTAATGCCCAAATTGTATTTAATAACCCAGCATAGACTTGCCAGTAACAACAGATATACATCCCCGCAATAAATAACTATAACTTAATTGTACTACGGCTGCAATAGACGGACTCGAGAGCACTTGCTAACAGAACTATATCGCCTGCAGTGTTTCTCCTGGGATCGTACCGAGCGTGGTGGCGCAGTGGTAACAAACACACTGGACTCGCATTCGGCGTGACTGCGGTTCCAATGCACATCCGTCCATTCTGAGTTAGGTTTTCCATGATTTTCCTAACTCACTCCTTTCAAATGCCGGCGTGGTTCCTTTCTAAGGGCATTGCGATTTCCCTCACCAACCTTACCCAAAGCGTGTGATCATGAATTCCAAGTGACCATGATGCCGATGCTACGTTAAACCCTTATCTTCCTTTATCCTCTTCTCTTGTTGTTGTTTTTTTCCCCTGGTATTTCTCCTTGAGATAGTGACCATACCTGTCTGTCTCTCTCTAGACAACAGAAATATAATGGCTTTGTTTGATAAGTCCCTAATACAGTTTCTTTTTTTTTTTTTTTTTTTTTTTTTTGTTCGAAATTCATTGAAAAACAGTCTGCAAATGATTTGTCTACCGGTATGATTCGATGTCAATTCCATCGAACACTTAAGGAATATAATCGAGGGGTCAGTTCGTGCACTAATTCCTTCGACACTTCCACAGTCATCAGCGTCTTTGTTTGCCAGGAAGTCCGAGCGTAGGGTCGGCATGGTGTTTAAATGAAGGCGTGAAGTTACCGAAATATCAAAATGGGTTTTATTGCGGAAACTGTTAAGTGCTACTCAATAGGAGCCGGGGGCAGGTCACGCCTGTACCCCAACGCACATATTGGAATCAGAGGCAAGTTACAATCGGAGCTCAAGGGTCCAGATCGAAGGCCAAGGCGCAAGAGAGCGTCCATTCTTCGGTCTGTCGTTCAGGTCTGACAAGCCTACACGTAATCGCCGAATTCGTCCAAATTTATGGTACATGTAGGGCGTGCTGAGATATGAAAGTGCCCAAATTGGGAACTCCAGATAGCTAAATGTTTAGGAAATAAAAGAAATTTCGATACAGAGTTATCACCATATGCACCTTATCAAATGCCCCTGAGAGAGTCTGATTAGAAAGCAATGTTTGGCTCAGCAGTAATTTACCAGATGTTTAAGCGAAGAAATGACGATAACAGCGTAGGTTAATGCCTCGTTGTTTTCATTCTCCCTGGTGCGAGCATACAGATTAAGCTGCGAGTACTAAGGGATGAATGCAGTGGACTCATATGCGCAGTCAGTGTGACATATGGAAGTTTGGGTCGGTACTAGAGTCGTGCTCGGGTAGCCTGGAGGAAGCAAGTGAGGAAGAGTGCATGGTTCTTCTGCGTCAGCTGTTAACATAAACGTTATGAAACAGATGTAATACTTAATTAATGTACTTCAAATGTTTAATAAATGTACTTTAAAAAAAGTAGTTAAGGCGACCGCTCGCGAAAAGTAGGAAACGTGGGTGCGAATCCCGGCCCGGCACAAATTTTCGTATGTCACCGTTTGGTAGAACATCTATTTCTTATACAGTGACGCTAAGAGAAATTCGCTATTGCGAAAAAATATTGATAATTTTATTGACAGGTATGCGCTTTCGATTCCGCCCGGCGGCAAATATTTTTTTGCTTCTTGGCTATGCTTACACTATTGACTTCAAAATTAACCGCAACATCATAATATAATGGGGAGTCATCATTTACTTAATCGAGAAAGAAGACTAACTCAAACAAACTGTTTATCTTCTAGTAATTCTTTGAGAACCCAAGCATCTTTGTCGACGCCTGTCAAGTTTACCTGATCCAGAATGAAACTTTCACTCTGCGTGCGCTGATATGAAACTTCCTGGCAGATTAAAATTGTGTGCCGGAACCGGGACTAGAACCTGGGACCTTTGCCTTTCGCGGGCAAGCGCTCTACCGACTGAGCTATCCCGACACGACTCACGATGCCGCCTCACTTCTGTGAAGTTTGGAAAGTAGAAGGCGAGATACTGGCGGAAGTACAGTCGGTAGAGCACTTGCCAGCCAAAGGAAAAGTCCCAGGTTCGAGTCCCAGTTCCGGTACACAATTTTAATCTGCCAGGAAGTTTCAGTTTACCTGATGATGGCCTAATAAGCCGAAAACTAGTTAGTAAATAAAAAAATTAGTGTAACAGAAAGATATTGTTTGTTTTCAACCTCAAATATGGAAGCGTACTAGCAGGAAGTGACGGAAGAATCCATTTATAAGAATAAATCACTTCCCGAGAAGCTTGCATCAAACTACATTCCATTATACATTATCCGCTGTTCTCGCAAGTATTCAGCGACATGCTGCGTTACGCCTGGTTCGCTGCTGTTCTGTGCAAGGAAAGAAGCTGTTTCCAGAATGTCAATGAAGTTTGTTTTTCTATAGAGACATTAAAAAAACCATGTAACTGTAAAACGGCGGCTTTCATAACGTGGGCATGATGCGGTGAAAGTTATTGCTTCCCCTGTTTTTTCGATGAATATCACCACATTACATGTAATTGATTAATTGCAAAATATAAGAAGCATCGATTTACATACGATCCCCCAGTACGCGTTAACTACAGTCCCTTTTTAAATGTTTGTAGTCCTGAATTTCATTCAATGCCCTTTCTTTTTTTTTCCTTTTTTTTGCTTATATAAATTAATAAAATAACCTATACGATTGTGATGTCACTCGACATCTACATCAATAATGTGCAAACCACTGTGAAGTGCATGACAGAGTGAAATAATAAAAATAATGAAACGATTGTTATTGATCAAAATAGAGCTATAATGATTGGTGTTGTAATTAAAATATTACTGTTTATATTGTACTCGCACGTTGTCAATAACAATTGTTTGGCTGTATTTTAGTGACCTCTCAAACAATTGTGTCGTGTGTAGTTGTATGTGTATGGGTAGCTGTAAAAATGAATCTGCACTATAACTCAAACGTGCTAATATGACTGAACACTTTATTCTGTTAGTTAAGCATGACTTTGAATAAAAGCCAAAAATGCAATAAAAAGCAATTCTGACCCTATGAATTTATTCATATAATGGCAATTTGACCTTCGGTACAAAAAATTTTGTTTCATTAAAGATTGCAATTGTTTGGACAATAAGACACCAGCTTGTAGTTGAACTCACTGATTGCCAATCCTGAATTATCTCACTCAGTGGTTTACACTGATTTTATGGCCTACCTATGCTCAAGGAAACATGTACAACTGCCCTCAGAATTACTGCCAAAAATGCTGCTGCTGCAAGGTCAAGAACTAACTACAAAATTCGAAGGAGTGCAATGCGAACCCACTAACTACACAAATACTAATTTTTTCCATTTCTGCAGTATTTAAAACAAATAATTAATTGGTTTTCAGGATGAATGACTAACACAAAACAGACGTAAGGTTGAAGTTTAAACTTAAGCACTTTATATATATATATATATATATATATATATATATATATATATAACAATATTGCACAAAAATGGCGATTACAACTTGGGAAAGTCTTACACGAATCTTTCCAGGAACCCATATGCTTCTACTGGCATTTTCAACAAAAGAAAATACAGGTAGTACTTTATACAATGTAAATGAAAAAATCGAAATTGTTTACATCACACATCCTCCACTTATTTTTTTTTTTTTTTTTTTTTTTTTTTTTTTTTTTTTTTTTTTTTTTTTTTTTTTGTAAACGTACTAAATTGCTGCACTATACTTTTCATTATTCTAAGGAAAGGACACAGAAGACGAAAATTAAACCCTGAATGTTTGTTAGAGATGGACTACAATTACGCGAAGCGCCTAATAATGAAAAGACGATTGCCCTAACCTTTACTCATCATGATCTCAGAAATTACAACAATTACAACAGCGTGACCTAAACAGTAACCAAATATATATATATATATATATATATATATATATATATATATATATATATATATATGTATGAATGTGACTTAGAAAATGGGCAAAGCCCGAAACTAGTCGTCAGCATTTCAAATAAAAGCAGCTTTGGTGCATATTTAAAAAATGTCTTTTCTACAATACTTAAAGAGCTGCAAAACGCGATATATCAAAAACACTTTCCAATATTTCACGACATTATCACAAATAAAAATATTAAAATGATTCAAGCTCACAATGCAATTTGCGATTACATTCCAAAGCTGCTTGCACAACGCTACACCGCTTACCCGTCGGAGTCCGGCGACCGAACTCCGTAAACTCAAACGCGGGACAGCGCACGCCAAAGATTGTCTTCGCGGAGCCAAAGATATGATTTTACAGACATTCAACGTTATTAATATTGCATACCTACGTTTCAAGAGGGTACGTCCCACTGTACCAGTTATTAGGATTCTTTTTTTTTTCATTCCATTCACGTATTGATCGTGGGAAGAATGATTGTTTAAATGGCTCCGTGCGTGCCGTAATTAATCTAATCTGGTTCTCACGATCCCTACGGGAACAATATGTAGGAGTACGCATTGCCAAGGAGCGGAAAAAGAATTTGCCGCCGGGTGGAGTTGAACCCGCGACCCTTCTCAGTACGAATCCGATCTCTTACTGGTCAGACCAAGACCGCTTTCTAAATACAGGAGTCACAGGGACAGTTGATAAGAAGAATCCTTTTATTTGCTAAACGCTTGGCCATCTGGAGTTCCCACTTGTGGCACTTTCGTGTCTCAGCACGCCCTACATGTACCATAAATTTGGACGAATTGGGCGATGTTGAGTAGGCGTCCTCTCCTTGCCAGTGGCAGTGTTCCGGCTGCTGGGCGGCTGTCAGCCACGCAACGTCCGTGCGTGGCGCTCTTCTTCCCAGCAGGACACGGGCTTTTCCACCATCGGGATGGCACGCCATCTGCAACATGAACATGGGAGCAGTTTTAGTTCATGACCATCACTTCGGTTGACGTAAACCTAAGATAAAGTGTAAAATTCTTGCTGACCAACATACGTTTAAAAATTTAAACATCTTGTTTCTCATTCCTGTGCCCCCGAGAGGTAGGCGTCGTCGTAGTATGTGAGGCCGCAGCGGGATTCAATATTACTACAGAATCATGGCCGCCGACTTTGGAAAATCTTGGGGTATGCTCAAAGGCGGAGGGGGGGGGGGGGCGCCTACTGCAGCCAGAGCCTTCTCTCCCCCCTCCCCACCCCACCTCAGGCATTACCCCCCTCCCACATAAAAAAAGCTAAATTAAAAATAAAATAAAGCCATCGTATTCACCTACATCGGGTCGTTTCCTGGCTTCATACTTCTGCAGATTTATTTTCTACACAGTATTACCAAAATAGTCCATAAACCCTTCTTTTACCATACCACGTCTTTCGATATCAATAGATTTACAACCAATTCAACTACACCCAGAAGATGGCCGCTTGCGATAGTGGCCGAAACGTCGGTGAAATCTATATCTGTAAATGTGAATGTCTGTTCGGTGTACGTTTATCACTTCTGACCCACAAGACATAAAGAGCTAAAAATTTGTACAGTTACTAATGTCTACCCGGGGAAGGTTTTAGGCACGGTTTTATGGCGATCAGATTGCTTTTTATCTATACATATTAATGTGAATGTCTGTTCGGTGTACGCTTATCACGTCCGAACGACAAGGCATAGAGACTTAAATATTTGTAGTTACTAATTTATACCTGAGGAAGGTTTTAGGCACAATTTTAAAGCGATCTGACAAATATTTAGTAATTTGAAGAATATAACGCGAAATGCGGAACGATAATTACTCTTTGAAAATTATATTTACACTTTGAACATGGTTTTATTGCTTGCGTTGTTGCTTGAGGGTTAATAATAATAAAAGGGATGACGTTTGCGACTCTATAGCAAGGAGTTTACGTACAGCGAAACGTGATGCCACAGATCATATCTTTTGTCTATGCGTGCTACAATGTCTTCAGCTCTTTCTCTGTAAGGATAAGCATACGAAAAAGGAAATATAAGAATAAATAAATAAAGCAATAAAAAAGAAATTTCTTTTAATACATCTCTAAAAAAATCGATTTGACGTTTCCCGCATTACATCAAGTGACCGATCTGTGATATTATTACAATCATTATTGTTGAATTTCGTGATTGGATTCTTCGAAACGAGTGCATTTTTACGTGTGATTTGATCTACATTACTTACTTTTCTGATAAACCGGCCGCGGTGGAGTAGCCGAGCAGTCTAAGGCGCCTTGCTATGCGGAGCGCGCGGTTGCTCGCCGTCGGAGGTTCGAGTCCTCCCTGGGGCATGTGTTTGTGTGTGTGTGTGTTTGTTTGTTCTTAGGTTAGTTTGCCTTAGTTTAAGTAGTTACATGCTGATGACCACGCAGTTTGGTCCAATAGATTTACAAACATTTGAACATTGTTTGATAAACGGTAAGTGCATAAACTTCTGCAATATGATAGAACTATTTTTCAGTTGATTAAAAATGTTTGTTTTTAAAGAAGGTATTGTATTTCATTTCATCCTTCAAAACCAGTCTCATAGCATACTACTGAGAGATAGCTTATCTGTCATAATCAAACAAACGAGCGGAGCTAGTATTTGATATAGTGACGATGCGGTCCAATACCCAGAGGAGCTTTATCAACAATGACAATGGCCGCGGAAGCCTTCGTTTACACTTTCATAACCTTTCTCTATCGTTCAGTTCTCTAATAGCACACGGGTTAGAAAGAACGCCGAAATCGTTCAGGTTTGAATATGATTTCTCTTATTTTTTGGGACGTCCATGTCTCCCTATGTAGGTGGGTGCTAGCAAAATATTTTCACATCCAGAAATAACAGTCTGTGATTGAAATTTCGCAAACAGATCTCGCCGCAACGAAGAACGTCGTTCTTTTAATGATTTCCACCTCGTATCTTGCAACATTTACGTGGCGCTCCCCCCCCCCCCCCACCCTGTAACGTGATAAAACAAAACACTTCTCTGAACCTTCTCGATGTCCTCCGTCAGTCCCACCTGGTGAGGGACCCACAAGGAGCAACAGTACTTCAGGAGAGGGCGCACAAGTGTGATGTAGGCAGTCTCTTTGGTGGAGCTGGTGCATCTTCGAAGCGTTCTGCGATGAAACGTGTTCTTTGGTTCGCCTTCCCCACAATATTTTCTATATGTTCTCTCCTAAGTTGTTCGGAATTGTAACTCCTAGGTATTTGGTAGAATTTAGAACTTTAAGGTTTGACTGATTTATCGTGTATTGAAGTTCAGCAGATTTCTTTTAGTGGTCATGTGTATTACTTCACACTTGTAATTATTTAGTGTTAATTGAAAATTTTCGCACCATGTAGAAGTTTTGTCTAAATCGCTTTGCAGTTGCTTTTGATCCTCTGTTGACTTCACTAACCGATAAACGACACCATCATCCGCGAAAAGTCTGAGGCAGCTATTCACATTTCTCCTAAATCGTTTATAAACACAAAGGAGACTAGGGGACCTATAACGCTTCCCTGTGGAACGCCAGATATCACTTCTATTTTACTCGATGACTTCACGTCAATTACTACGAACTGTGTCCTTTCTGATAGGAAATCGCGAATCCAATCGCACAACTGGGGTGATATTCCGTAACCACGCAATTTCATTAGAAGCCGCTTGTGTAGAAAACCTTCCGGAAATACAGAAATATGAAATAGATTTCAGATCCCTAGTCGTTGGCACTTATCACATCATGTGAATTGTTACATCACACACCAATTCAGTAAACAGGATGAAAAACGTCACGATTTACACTAACACAATTCCTTGAAGACAACCGATTTTATAAGACGTTTTGAACAAGAGCGGCGCCATTCCAGAGATAAACCAGATAATTTAAATCCTAGGGTCAGACCCGAAGATAGTAACTGAGGGTTATGCATATCGTATAGTAAGAGGCAAAGCTATGCCCTCACATGCTATGCCAGCTCATATATTTTGGTGTTTGTTTGCAAATGTGACACTATTTTAGAGTATCTGTTTAAGCAGGGACCTGGGAGCACAGTCTAAATTGCTACCAGTGAAATGAGCAGCTATCATATTTACTGTCTTGCTTGTCAAAAGTAGATTTGTTTTTTACTAATATGACATCCTTTTAAAGGATGCACTTTACGAGGACAATTTTAATTGATTCATCATCATCATCATCATAATTAGAGACTGATTATGCCTTTCAGCGTTCAGTCTGGAGCACAGTACCTCTAATTGGACGGACAAAAATCACATACAATAATCTTCCTACCCTAGAGCAGGATTTTAGTCACAGCATTAAATAATTTTCCATATTATATCGCAAACAGAAAAGTAAGGCTGAAATTGCCCATCACATCGTTCGCGACGAGAATATTTTTAAATTTTACTGCTGCTATGTTTTCATTACCTAACTACAACTAATATGCTCCATTCGAACTCTGGCTTCTGATTTTCTAACCATAGCACGTGCACATCACACAGCGTAACTTGGATTTCACACTTCGCAAAGCTCTCGCGCCAAATTTGTCATTTTTTTTATTTATACGGCAGATTCTATAGGGCATCAAAGGTCTCTACAAAATGAGTTGAAAAATATATCGTAAAGAAAAAATAATACCATAATTTTCAGTGGGGTATGCCAAGCACACGCACTCAAATTTTGGGGTATGATTGAGCGACCGAGCATACTCGTAGCCGACGCCTGTGTGCAGAATAATTCATGTGAGATGTTGCGTCCGTTTCAACTTGAGTGACTCCTCGTCACCGATAAATGAAGTGCGAGACGATAACGTAACAGGAACTCTTGGCTTTTATCACCTCATTGTACTTGGCTTATCCTGTTAACGTTTGACGTTTCACCATTCCTATTAATGAGTAGAATATGGCAGCATTTCAATTTGTCAGTGAGAAGAAAACCCTTCAGCATCTACCGTTATCACATCTGTATTTAAGATGATAGGAAGAAGTGTAGGCTGTCATCCAACTACACAGAAAGTTTCATGGACAAATTAAAGAAAAAAAAAAACCTTTTTTTTACATAGTATTTAAATTGTTCACGTACCGAAAACTTCAGAAGAAGCGTCATCTGAAATATTATTTAAAAATTATGTACTTTGAGGCGGAACGACTCTGATGTATAGCTTGCAACTGAGTATCGAAGCTTTAAATTTGGCCGTGTCAGACTCCGTAATCCTCGAGTCGTCCGCTCGTAACCATAAAATTATTAAGTTTGAAAAAAAAAATACCTTTCCAAGTTCTGAATCTTCTGTATCAGGTCCTTGTGCATTCAAAGAAGCATAGTCAGAAGAATTTCTTTTATTTAGACTCTCGCTGCTAATCGGATATACTTTTTAAATTATTGTCAAGTTTTAACTGTCAAACTGACGTTTATGCTAGTAAAACGTCGTGTTGACCACGGAGATTCTATATATCTTGTTGATAGTAAATCGATCGATGTAGGCGATCGATTAAGAAAGCACTGAAAAATTATCAAAGTCTTCCTTTGACTTAACTGTCAAACATCAATTAAATTCAAATAAAATATCTTCTCAAAAAGTCGTAAGAATTTTAACAGGAAATAATTCTCAATTCCTGTTAATGTAATATTTCTGGTAGATCTCTTCAAAACAAATAAATGATGTTGGCGAACACGTAGTTAAAGTTAAAATACGACTTTTATTGCACTTGACATTTACAAGTCAGAAGTCAAGAATGAACTGACATAATGTATTTGCTCAAATTTTAGGAAGATTTCGTTGACAATGTAAATAAGGGCGACGATAACCGCAGAGACAATCTTCTTGCCTTGTGGCCGTCGACCCGCGACTTGATGTGGCCAGATGTTCTATTCCTTGAGGCTGGCGTCGAAGATGTTGCTCTCGTATGTTGGATTGCCGTTATGGCACATGAAACATAAAAAACATACAAGCTCTTTTAAGAATCATATAACAAAAACATTTACATAGAAAAATCGTTTAAACATGAATACAAACACAGTCTGCTGCAAAACTGAGCTGATATAAGGGGACAATAATTCGTCCCACTACAACTTCGCCTGACAGGTGGCTTGGGGTATGAGACGTTGCCCTTCAGTTTTTGTATTTATTACTCTACTTTTACTACCATTTGGATTTATAAGAAGAAAGACAGATAAATTTTAATTTAAAACTATACACAGCCAAATAGATTGTTTCTAAAACTTGTGTTATATTGATTAATAATACATGCTACTTTCATTAACATTTTATGTGGTAAGCATAATACTAGGAAGTACAAAAAATAGTTTCTAATTTATACAGTTTTCAGTGCAGTTATTAATAATTTCAATATAAGAGTCCAATGGGCTATTTCTAATATTAAATACTAGCTGAACACCCGGTGTTGCCCGAGTATTTATTTATTTATTCCAGCCTTGAGTTAGTACTTCTCCTATCCCTTCTCTTACCCTCTGTCAATCTCTTTTCTTTCTGAAAACATGTTATATTTTATGAGAATATTTTAAGAAATAAAGCTGTCTTGCAGTATCCAAACAAAAAAAGATAGTAATCACATTACAAATGACATACAAAATGGGTGCGATATCATATTTATTGAATTATATTTTTCAGGTATATATTCATTTCTATAGGTGCTGCATATGTGTAAAATCAGTTGCAAATACGATTAGCAGTAAAGAAGCAGTATATTAAAACTTAGGTGATTGGGCGGTTTTCCATGAACGTTACTGTTAATGTGCTCACATCTCATGAACTACATGTCGTACTATGATACAATTGCTAACGTACAGTCAGATATATGCGTGTGTACGGTATGTAAAATTTCCTGCGGTTACAGTATGTAGTGTAGGAATTATAAATTATAACGTCATACCGAATGCCGTTTTAGTTCAAGAACGGCGGAGAAGTAGTAAGCGAGGAACCTTTTTCATTTCATCGTTTTACTGTGGTTATCAACGAGAAAAAATACAATAAAGATTTCATATCATGTTTAAACTTTGTTGCAAGTCGCTAAGTGCTCTCCTTCTCAAATAGTGGACTGATAAAGTCACACTATCACGTGCTGCAAGACGGGGAGGTTTTTATTGTTTAGTACTACCAGTCATATCGCAAAATCCTTTTTTAGCTGACGTTTCCTACTTATAAAATATATTCCTGCCAAATTTCAGCTTCATAGCTCAAGTAGTATTCGAGATTTCGTATTTAATCAGTGAATGAGTGAGTGAGTACCCCTTCGCTTTTATATAGATATATTGATTTATCAAACTGATAGAAAGTAGCGCTTATGAAAACATTGTTTAATGTTCTACTTACGCAAGCATGATAAAGAAAACGTGATATTATCTGGTATTGCAGGTTTTGGAGGCCATCTGATAATGTAATATTCTTCAAAAGTTATTGGCCAAGATCGCGAACTACTTATTTATTTAATGAGGACCGGTTTCGGAGGACTGTGTCACCATCATCTGATCGTATAACATTTTATAAAATGGTCATCTTATTTTTAAAGGACTGGAATTAAGGCGAAGATAGAACTTATTGTACTTATAAAAATACATAAATTATAACATTATAGCTTGCAAGATACTCAAGCTGTGATTTTATAATTTATGTATTTTTACATGTAGACTAAGTGCTATGTTGCACTTAGGCTATTATTTAATTCAATTACAAAAAAAATAAAAATAAAAAAAGATGCCTAGCTTGTTGTTGTTGTGGTCTTCAGTCCGGAGACTGGTTTGATGCAGCTCTCCACAATACCCTATCCTGAGCAAGCCTCTTCATCTCCACATAAGAACGACAACCTACATCTGTCTGAATCTGCTTACTGTATCCATCTCTTGGTCTTCCTCTGCGATTTTTACCCCACACACTTCCCTCTAATGCTAAATTCACAATTCCTTGTGTCTAAGAATGTGTTCCACCAATCTATCCCTTCTTTTAGGCAAGGTATGCCAGAAATTCCTTTTCTCCCCAATTCTATTCAGTACCTCATTAGTTACGCGATCCACCCACCTAATCTTCAGCATTCTTCATATTTCAAAAGCCTCTTCCTGTCCGCACTGTTTATCGTCCATGTTTCACTCCCATACAAGGCAACACTCCATACAAATGCATTCAGAAAGGACTTCCTTAGGCTTAAATCAATATTCGATGTTAACAAATTTCTCTTTTTCAAAAACGCTTTTCTACCCATTGCCATTCTGCATTTTATATCCTCTCTACTGCGACAATCATTTGTTATTTTACTGCCCAAGTAACAAAACTCATCTACCTCCTTTATTGCTTCGTTTCCCAATCTAATTCCTTCAGCATCACCTGATTTTCTTACACTGCACTCCATTACCCTAGTTTTGCTCTTGTTAATGTTCATCTTATATGCACCTTTCAGCACACTGTCCATCCCGTTCAATTGCTCTTCCAGGTCCTTTGCTGTATCTGACAGAATTACTATGTCGTCAGCAAAACGCAATGTTTTTAATTCTTCCCCCTGAACTTTTATCCCTCCTCCAAATTTCTCCTTGCTTTCCTTTATAGCTTGTTCAATGTACAAATTGAATAACATTGGAGAAAGGCTACAACCCTGTCTCACTCCCTTCCCAACCACTCGATCCCTTTCATGCCCTTCAACTCTGACAACCGCTGTCTGGTTTTTGTACAAGATGTAAATAACCTTACGCTCCCTATATTTTACTCCTGCTTGCTTCAAAACTTGAAAGAGTTTATTCCAATCAACATTGTCAAAAGCCTTCTCTAAATCTACAAAAGCTAGAAATGTAGGTTTGCCTTTTCTTAATCTATCATCTAGGATAAGACGTAAAGTGAGTATTGCCTCCCGTGTTCCTACATTTCTCCTGAGCCCAAATTGATCTTCCCCGAGGTCGGCTTCTACCAGTTTTTCCATCCTTCTGTATATAATTCGCGTTAATATTTTGAAACCATGACTTATTAAACTGATGGTTCTGTAGTTTTCACACCTGTCTGCACCTGCTTTCTTTGGAATGGGGATTATAACATTTTTCTTAAAGTCTCAGGGTACTTCGCCTGTCTCATACATCTTACACACCAGGTGAAACAGGTTTGTCATGGCTGGTTCTCCCAGAGACTTCAGTAGCTCTGAGGGAATATCATCTACTCCAGGGGCCTTGTTTCGACTTAGGTCTTTCAGGGATCTGTCAAATTCTTCTCTCAGTACAGTATCTTCTATTTGATCTTCATCTACATCCTCTTCCCTTCCTACAATATTGTCTCGAAGTTCATTTCCTTTGTAGAGCCCCTCTATATACTCTTTCCATCTTTCAACTTTCCCTTCTTTCCTGAGAACTGGTTTTCCATCCATGTCCTTGATATTCATAGCGCTGTTTTTCTTATCTCCAAGTGTTTCTTTTATTTTCCTGTAGGCTGTATCTATTTTTCCCCTATTTATACATTCTTCTACATCCTTGCATTTGCCTTCTAGCCACTCCTGCTTAGCCATTTTGCACTTCCTGTCAATCTCATTTCTTAGTCGTCTGTACTCCATTTTGCCTGTTTCATTTACTGCATTTTTATATTTTCTCCTTTCATCGATTAAATTTAGTATCTCCTGTGACAAGGATTTTATGTAGGTCTTGCCTTCCTACCTATTTTGTCCTCTGCTACTTTCACTATTTCATCTCTCAATTTTACCCATTCCTCCTCTACTGTTTTATTTTCCCTTGTTTCTGTCAATTGTTGCCTAAAGCTCCCTCTGAAATTCTTAAGAACCTCAGGTTCCTTCAATTTATCCAGGTTCCATCTCCTTATTTTCCTACCTTTTTGTACTTTTTTCAGTTTCAGCCTACAGTTCATAACCAACAAGTTATGGTCAGAGTCTATATCTGCCCCTGGGTATGTCTTACACTGTAAAACCTGGTTCCTAAATCTATGTCTTACCATTATAAAATCTATCTGGTATCTCCCGGTGTCTCCTGGTCGCTTCCACGTATACAACCTTCTGTTGTGATTCTTGAACCAGGTGTTTGTTATAACTAAATTATGTTCCGTGCAAAATTCTACCAGGCGGCTTCCTCTTTCATTCCTTTTGCCCAGACCATATTCACCTACTATCTTCCCTTCCCTTCCTTGTCCTACTACCGAATTCCAGTCTCCCATAACAATTAAGTTTTCCTCTCCCTTAATTGTCTGAATAATTTCCTTTAGCTGCTCATATATTTCTTCGATTTCCTCATCATCGGCAGAGCTAGTTGGCATATAAACCTGTACTACTGTTGTCGGTGTTGGCTTCGTATCTATCTTGACAATGATAATGCGATCACTGTGCTGGTCATAGTAGTTTACCCGCATTCCTATTTTGTTATTCATTATCAATCCTACTCCTGTGATACCCCCAATTGATTTTGTATTTATAATCCTGTACTCACCTGACCAGAAATCCTGTTCATCCTGCTACCGAACTTCACTAATCCCCACTATATCTAACTTCAACCTATCCATTTCCCTTTTTAAATTTTCTAGCTTCCCTACCCGATTAAGGGATCTAACATTCCACGCTCCGATCCGTAGATTGCCAGTGTTGTCTTTCCTGATGACCACATCCTCCTGAGTAGTCCCCGCCCGGAGATCCGAATGGGGGACTATTTTACCTCCGGAATATTTTACCCGAGAGGATGCCATCATCATATGTTCATACAGTATAGCTGCATGTCCTCGGGAAAGGTAACGGCTGTAGTTTCCCCTTGCTTTCAGCCGTTCGCAGTAGCTGTGTGGCAAAGCCACATTAGCTGATGTTACAAGGCCAGCTCAGTCAATCATCCAGACTGTTGCCCCTGTAACTACTGAAAAGGCTGCTGCCCCTCTTCAGGAACCACACGTTTGTCTGGCCTCTCCACAGATACCCCTCCGCTGTGGTTGCACCTACGGTACGGCTATCTGTATCGTTGAGGCACGCAAGCCACCCCACCTCGGCAATGTCTGTGGTTCATGGGAGTGGATGCCCAGCTTATAAAACATAATAAATATGGTGGCACAGTCCTCCCAAAACCGGTCCTCACTACATAAATAAGTATTTCGCGATCTTGGCGTTTAACGTTTTTGAAGAATAAGGAAAACGTTGCTTTTTATAAACTAAAATTTCATCACAGAATGCAACAAAATGTGTTATCCTGCATTAAATCACCTACAGCATAAAACGTGGCCAAGCGGTCTGCGGCGCGTCAGTCACAGTCTGCACGGCCGCTACGGTCGGGGGTTTGAATTCCACCTCGGGCATGGATGTTTGTGTCGTCTTTAATACAAGATCGTTCATAAGTAGTTTGTGAGTTTAGGGACTGATGACCCCACAGTTAAGTCCCTTAAGCTTAACAAACATTTGAACACTTTTGAACAGTATAAAACCATTCCAGAGTTAATTTAAACATTTTGGTATGCCACTCCATCTTGCGGGGTTGTCAGCAACTTTTTTCCAGAGACAGGTCGCTGGCCGCGTAATTAGAATACCAAGCTCTGCTATCATAACCGCTACTTTCCATCCGTTTGTTAAATATCTAATATGGGCCCTTTCGACTTTTGTATTAAATTATTAATAATTGTACTGAAAACTGTAAAGAAAACAATTTTTGTACTTTATAACATAATGCTCATCTTATAAAAAATTGAAGTTTCATAAAGTTTAAACAGTTAAAACTAATTTTAAAAACAAACTACAGTCCTTGCCATTAAAATTGCTACACCACGAAGATGAGCTGCTACAGACGCGAAATTTAACCGACAGGAAGAAGATGCTGTGATATGCAAATGATTAGCTTTTCAGAGCATTCACAAAAGGTTGGCGCTGGTGGCGACACCTACAACGTGCTGACATGAGAAAAGTTTCCAACCGATTTCTCATACACAAACAGCAGTTGACCGGCGTTGCCTGGTGAAACGTTGTTATGCCTCGCGTAAGGAGGAGAAATGCATACCATAACGTTTCTGACTCTGATAAAGGTCGGATTGTAGCCTATCGAGATTGCGGTTTTTTGTATCGCGACATTGCTGCTCGCGTTGGTCGCGATCCAATGACTGTTAGAATATGGAATCGGTTGGTTCAGGACGGCAATACGGAACGCCGTGCTGGATTCCAAGGGTCTCGTACTACTAGCAGTAGAGATGACAGGCATGGATCGTGCAGCCACGTCTCGATCCCAGCGGCAACAGATGGAGACGTTTGCAAGACAACAACCATCTGCACGAACAGTTAGACGACGTTTGCAGCGGCATGGACTAACAGCTCGGAGACCATGGCTGCGGTTAACCTTGACGCTGCATCACAGACAGGAGCGCCTGCGATTACGCTAAGACGAACCTGGGTGCACGAATGGCAAAACGTCATTTTTTCGGATGAATCCAGGTTCTATTTACAGCATCATGATGGTCGCGTCCGTGTTTGGCGACATCGCGGTGAAAGCACATTGGAAGCGTGTATTCGTCATCGCCATACTGGCGTATCAGCCGGCGCGATAGTTCGTATCGACGGCACTTTGAACAGTGGCCGTTACATTTCAGATGAGTTACGACCCATGGCTCTAACCTTCATTCGATCCCTGCGAAACCCTACATTTCAACAGGATAATGCACGACCGCACGTTGCAGGTCCTGCACGGCCTTTTCTGGAAACGGAAAATGTTCGACTGCTGCCCTGGTCACCACATTGAAAACGTATGGTCAATGGTGGCCGAGCAACTGGCTTGTCACGATACGCCAGTCTCTACTCTTGATGTGTTGAAGCTGCATGGGCATCTTTACCTGTACACGCCATCCAAGCTCTGTTTGCTTCAATGCCTAGTCGTAACAAGACCGTTATTACGGCCGGATGCGGTTGTTCTGGGTACTGATTTCTCAGGATCCATGCACCTAAATTGCGTGAAAATGTAATCACATGTCAGTTATAGTATAATATATTTGTCCAATGAATGCCCGTTTCTACTTGGTGTAGCAATTTTAATGGCCAGTCGTGTATTTGTCTGTGGGGGATTTTAAATTGAAATTAATCTATCTTCATTTTATAAATGAAAATGGTAGTGAAAATAGAATAATGAATATTAAAACAGGTGGGGAAACCCCACACTAGCGTCACCTGTTCGCTGAAGTATTTTATAAGCAGGGTGGTCGGAATTTCCCGTTACAACCTTCTAGGACTTATAGAGGGTAGTGAGTACGTAAAATTGTGAATAGGAACCCATGTCCGGAAACTTATTATTTCCGTACCACGACGGTTTCAATTCAGTTGATTATCTCATCCACTCCTACTTGAGGAATGTCATTAGGCGTGACCCAGTACAATTGTTGTAATCAGTTTGAAAAGAATACTTGATCGTTCCATTATTACTTACGCATTTTCATTACAATTTACACCTTATCGTTTACTTTAGTCCATAACAACAAGAACCCAGCGTCTACGGCACAAGCCGCAACGTACTGATGCATTTCAACAGCGGCTCGATGTGGCGACCACCAACGTAGCTACACACATTGTACCTCCGAAGAATATTCTGACAAATTATCTCATCCCACATGGTGTGTCTTCAGTGTCTTGTGCAGCGGCCGGAACTTGTGCCAGCAGATCTTCCACTGTCTCTACAGGTGTCTCATAAATTAGGCTCTTCATACGACCCCACAAGAAGTAATCCACAGGGGTTAAATGCGGCGATCGTGGCGGCCACGCGCTTGGACCACGACGGCCTATCCATCTTTCAATCCGAGACGTTTTTCTGTCCCTAAGCAGTCGATGACGAGTTTGAAACGAAACTGTCGTAGAACGAAAACGATACGTTTCCGGACATGTGTTCCTATTCAAAATGTTAAGTACTCACTACCCTCTAAAAGTCCTAGAAGCTTATAACGGGAATTTCCGACTACCCTGTATATGTCCATGATTTTAAAATAAGATTATAAATGACGCCCCTGGCAGGTACTTATTTCATTATTGACACTGAAAATTTATGTGAGCGAACACTTTAAATAACTTGTATAAAACTTTTCATTTTTAATTTGTATTTGGAACTTTCTGTGTACCTCGATTGTACACCCAACACTTGTTCCTTTCGTCTTAATTACCGATCTGATGATCGCAGATGCCGAAACGGGTAACACATAAATACAATTTCAGCGATATGAACAGTTTTTATTCGTATTGATAAAAAAATATAAGTCACGGACTCATATAGGAAATTATTTTCCTTTACAAAAATGCATTTTTTTAATGTGGTCAATAATTTAAAATTTGTATTTTTAAGTAGTCAAAAACAAAGCTTGCAACATTTGCGGGCAGACAATGAGGTACCTCGTAATAGAATTGTCAATGAAATGCATGAAGAAGGGTACAAGTAGAACATACCAAGCGAGGCGGGCATATATCAGCGGCGGCTAGCGTTGCTTCCATCAGACGTGCTCAGTTGTCGATTCTGCATCTCCTGTACTCGACTGTCATGTCGGCGGAAAGTAGAAGGCCTGAAGACACTATAGTTACGTGCCAAGCTGTTGTACTCTACCCGCCTATACGGATCTATCTGTTCGACACAGTGCACATCTGCAATTCAGTTCTTCATTATCGTATTTTTTCTGTTTTCTGCGATTTACTTGGAGCAACAGCTTCCATGTACTTTGTGCCAAGTGAAAGGTATTGCCAGAGCTAGTACAGTTTTTTTAAGTATGTCGTACGTAAGCTGTTAGTTATTTACCCAAGCTCTGACTCATACAGTGAACATCTACAATTCAATCGTCCATTAATGTATTTCATCACTTCGCTGGAACAAGGCTTCACATGTCGTTTTTGACAAGCGAAACGTATTTTCATTACCAGTGTGCTACGCATATTCTCCTTACGCATTAACGTTTTTCTCCAAGAATCTTCGTCTTTTGTTGTCTACCGACAACGAGTAAGACATTACGTTGGAACTCAGATCAGATACTTGAATAAAAGAGCTATAACTTAAATATATTCTTTTACCGGAGATTTTCGGTTCAGTTCACTGTAACTAAGAAACAGTGCTTATTTACTAAATTAAGCTATATAAAGCGGCCACTAACACCTACATGGACAATAGAAGGCTGATAAAAATTACTCTGAACGAAGTTTCTGAGCTCAAAGCTAAATCAGGATGACAAAAAATGTTCAAACATTTTATAGGCAACATGAAACTCTGCAGTACAATTAAATTTATCAAAACTGAAAAATTACGCCTGGCAGTGTTCAACAATTGATAGAGAAATAATGGGTCTCTCTGATATGAAACGAAACATCGAATAATAATATATTCTTGCAAATAGTCACTGAGGAGAGAGATTAAATCAGTACTCTGCCTATACATCTACATAGGATACTCTGCAAATCACATTTAAGTGCCTGGCAGAGGGTTCATCGAACAACAATTATACTATTTATCTCCCATTCCATTCTCGAATAGCGCGTGGGAAGAATGAACACCTGAATCTCTCTTTTCGAGCTCTGATTTCTCGTATTTTATTCTGATGTTCATTTCTACCTATGTAAGAGGGAGTCAACAATATATTTTCGCATTCTGAGGAGAATGTTGGCGATTGGAGTTTCGTAAGTAGCTCACGCCGCATCGGTAAGTGCCGTTCTTGTAATAATTCCCATCCCAGGTCCTGTATCATTTCCGTAACGCTGTCTCCCCTGTATCGTGGCAATACGAAACGAGCTGCTCTTTCTTGGACTCTTTTGATGTCCTCCGTCACATAAGAATCCCAAACTGCGCAGCAATACTCCAAAAATGACGGACAAATTTAGTGTATGCAGTTTCTTTAGTACTTTTGTTGCATCTTTAAAGGGTTCTCCCAATAAAACGCAGTCTCTGGTTCGTCTTTCCCATGACATTATCTACGTGTTCTTTCCGGTTTAAGTCTGAACTAATAATAACTCCTAGGTATTTTGTGGAGTTTATGGCCGTCACGTTTGATTGATTTATCTTGTAAACAATGTTTTCTTTTCGTACTCGTGTGGACGTTTTCACACTTCTCATTATTTAGAGTTAATTGCCAATTTTTACACAATAGTGATATCTTATTCGGATCGTTCTGCAGTTCATTTTGATCTTCAGATGATTTTACTAGACGGCAAATGACTGCGTCATCTGGAAACAACATAAGAGACCTACGTAGATTTTCTCCCAAATCAGTTATGTAAATAAGGAACAGCAGAGGACAAATAACACTACCCTGTGCAACGCCCGATATCACCTCTGTTTTAGTCGGTGCTTTACCATCGATTACCAAACTGTGTCCTCTCTGACTGGAAATCCCTATCCAATCGCAAATTTGGGGCGATTTGCCAAATCCACGTAATTTGATTAAAAGCTGTTGGTGAGGTACGGTGCCAAAGCCTTCTGGAAATCAAGAAACACGGAATCAGTTTCCGAACCCTTGTCGATAGCACTCATCACTATGTGTGACTAAAGAGTTAGTTGTGTTTCTCATGAACGACATTTTCTAAATCCATGTAGACCTTGGGTCAATGGATCATTCTGTTCGAGATAATTCATAATATTTGAATACAGGATATGTTCTAAAACCCTGCTGCAAATTGACGTCAGTGAAATACGCCTGTAGTATAGTGGATTACTCCTACTGCCTTTCTTGAATATAGGTGTCACCTGTGCAACTTTCCAGTCTTTTGGTACAGATCTTTCTTGGAGTAAGAGACTTCATTTTTTGTTTGTCCATTTTCTCTATAATCATGAGAATACAACGGTTTACCGCCCTTCTAGGACACGAGTGATGCATTCGTTTTCTACATTCTGTAAAAGTACGCCCTGGACAGGATCTTAAAATTTCAAAATTCTGATAAGAGAAAAATTTAGCCGCGGTGGAGTAGCCGAGCGGTCTAAAGCGTCTCGCTGCGGAATGCGCGGTTGCTCGCCGTGGAGGTTCGATTCCTCCCTGGGGCATGGGTGTGTGTGTTTGTCCTTAGGTTAGTTTACCTAGGTTTAAGTAGTTTGTAAGCTAAGGACAGATGACCACGCAGTTTGATCCGAAAGATTTACAGACATTTGAACATTTTTTTTTTTTTTGAGAAAAATTTACTAAACTTGAATCATTTATTAATAATGGGAAATCCGATAGGTATATCAACAATGAAGGATAGGTAACAACTCACCGTAAAGAGGCTCTCTGAGCTGCTGACAGACACGAAAATAGATAATCACATTCACACAACATAAATTTTCGGCCAGTTTTCGGTAAGTTGTTATCAATCATATATTAGGAATTTTTCTAAAAAAATTATTGTAATGTTGTAATTGTGTTTTGACATCTTTTATTCCTTTCTGTACATCAATATCGATAGTGATTGTTGTAATTGGGAGATGAACATAGTAAAGAAAAAAAACATGCGATTTTACTTCTGTTTTATCGTTTGAGTCGATTTCTACAGCTACATCTACATCTACATAGATACTCTGCAAATCACATTAAAGTTCCTGGCAGAGGGTTCATTAACCACTTTCATAACTTTTCTCTACCGTTCCATTCTCTAATTGCGCGCGGGAAGAAAGAACACTAAATCGTTCCGTTTTCCATCTAATTTCTCTTATTTTATTGGGATGGTCATTTCTCCCTAAGTACGTGGGTGCTAGCAAAATATTTTCACATTCAGAACTAAAAGTTGGTGATTGAAACTTCACAAACAGATCGCGCCGCAATGAATAACGTCTTTCTTTTAATGATTTCCACCACAATTCTTGCAACATTTCCGTGACGCTTTCCTCCCCGTAACGTGATAAAACAAAACGAGCTGTCCTTCTCTGAACCTTCTCAGTGTCTTCCGTCAGTCCCACCTGGTGAGGGTCCCACAAGGGGCAACAGTACTCCAGGAGAGGACGCACAAGTGTGATGTAGCCAGTCTCTTTGGTGGAGCTGGTGCATCTTCGAAGCGTTCTGCCGATGAAACGTAACCTTTGGTTCGCCTTCCCCACAATATTTTCTATCTGTTCTCTCCAGTCAAAGTTGTTCGTAATTGTAACTCCTAGGTATTTGGTAGAATCTAAGACCTTAAGGTTTGACTGATTTATCGCGTAATTAAAGTTCAGCGGATTTCGTTTAGTGGTCATGTGAATTACTTCACACTTTTCTTTATTTAGTGTCAATTGTCAATTTTCGCACCATGCAGAAATTTTGTCTAAATCGCTTTGCAGTTGCTTTTGATCCTCTGTTGACTTCACTAACCGATAAACGACAGCATCATCCGCGAACAGTCTATGGGAGCTATTCAGATTGTCTCCTAAATCGTTTATAAACTCAAGGAAGATGTGGGGACCTATAATGTTTCCCTGGGAAGCACAATTGGGGAGATATTCCATTAGCATGCAATTTCATAAGAGGCCGCTTGTGGGGTACAGTGTCAAAAGCCTTCCTGAAATCCAGAAATATGGAATCGATTTGAGATCCCTTGTCGATGGCACTTAATACTGTGAATGTGATAATGTGAATAAAGGGCAAGCTGTGTTTCGCAAGAGTGATACTTTCTGAATCCGTGTTGACAACTGGTTAATAGGTCGTTCTCTTCGAGGTAGTTCATAATATTCGAAAAAGTATATGTTCCAAAATCCTACTGCAAATCTACGTCAATGAGATAGGCCTGTAATTTTGGGGATCACTCCTATTGCCTTTCTTGAATATTGGAGTAACTTGGGCAACTTTCCAGTCCTTGGGTACGGATCTTTCGCTGAGTGATCGGTTGTCAATTATAGCTAAGTACGGAGCTATTGCATCAGCATACTCTGAGAGGAATCTAGTTGGTATACAATCTGGCTCGGAAGATTTATTTTTGTGTAGTGACTTAAGTTGTTTTACTACTCCAAGAACATCTACTTCTAAGTTTCGCATGCTGGCAGCTGTTCTTGGACTGAATACTGGAGTGTTCACTTCGTCTTCTTTGGTGAAAGAATTTCGGAAAGCTGTGTTTAGTAATTCTGCCTTAGCAGTACTGTCATCGGTAGCATTACCATTGCTATAGCGTAGTGAAGGTATTGTTTGTGTTTTGCCGCTAGTGTACTTCACATATGACCAGAATTTCTTTGGATTTTCTGCAAGATTACGAGACAGGATTTCGTTGTGGTAACTACTATAGGCTTCTCGCATTACTGACCTTTAAATATAAGTGCCAAAAATGTGTTGGACTTTATCTGAATAGACAGACATATAATCAACATTAATACGTTGGAAGAAATTTAATTTCAGTCATTTTAGCAAATGATTGACCACGTCAAAGATTTCTGTGCAACAGTCATTGCAGCTGCCATTTTGGGAAGAAATTATATGTATTTAAATAGCTAACTTATTTTCCAGGACTAATACTTTTGAATACGATCAAAGAAGTTTCCTTGACAGTAATTTGTTAAATGGATTAATCGTTTAATGGTTTTTATTTCAAGGACGTGAGAACATTCTATATTATGTGACGGACTCATATTTGGCTTGATGATCTCATATATTGCAAAAACAATTATTGCTTTCTACAACAAAGAATTTCATAATCAATATAAGTGTGCAATATTTTCATTTTGTATGTGATTCTTAACAATCTGCAAGGATTGGACCACTTATTGAATTATACTAGTTTCGGAAAACTTTGGTGGATCTTGTGCCTTTGTGTCTTCATCACGTCAGAGGCCCGCAGTATTACCTGCTCTTAGCCTTACAAATGATCTTCAGTTATAAAGCAGAGTATCTGTGGGTATTTGTGTATACATATTGCTGACATATCTACTGTTTCAATCTTTGTGTAAGCTTTAATCCAAGAGGACGGTCGCCGTAAGAATCACGTACAACGAGCGTGAGGATGTATAGTTATAAAATGAACTCCAGAATTTTAAAGTAGTATAAGAAAATTATATAAAGATGCAAAACAAATGTAAGATACTTTAAAAATGTGTGTAAAATATTAATTTTATATGTATAAATTGTAGGTATACTATAATGTATTGGATATGATTTTGCTGACGAAATCCACAGAATATAAATTGTTATATGGATTCATAAAGAAATCAATTAAAACAAAAATAAAAATAAAAATAAAGATTTGTGGTACACATTTCCTCACGGGGGCACGGCGTGGCGGCAGAAAGGACATCCGGCCAACCCGTAACTATTAACACGCCAAATCCGCATTTAATAAAGCCGAACCTGCATGTGCGGGAACAAAGCCAAAGAGAGAGAGAGATTGTCTTGTTTTTAGTGAGTTTATGAAATGATCACAAATGAGTAATGTAGCTTTAAAAAAGGTAGTAATATTTAAATACCACCTGTTTTACCGACAACAAACTCAAACTTTATGTGGGTCCTGTGGACACAGATGTAGCTTACGCGTTAAATTTTTTACAGGTACAACTAACGGCCACACATGATTCGCAGCGACATGGAATGCTCTCTACCAGATGTTTGAAGAGCTATCTTGGCAGTCTATTCCATTACTGTGAGAAAGCAATTCGTAAGTCTTGGAGGGTCCTTGGTGGAAGCTTCTGTAAATTCCTCCCTAATGGATCCCATGGATGTTCTATAAGATTCGTATCCGCAGACCTCGTTGGCAAGTCCATGCGATGTATCTTCCTCTTCAAGAAATTGATCCACCAGAGTAGCACGATGCGTAAGGAGGGGAGAAAACTGGGCCAACCGCACCTCAGGAAAGTGAAACACGTGGTCGCAGTACCTCATCCCTGTATCTCTGAGCGGCAACATCGTTCCTCGGACCACTAAAGACGATGTACAGGCCCGTACAAACTGGCCACTCAATGATTCCACCACCACCGTACTGGTCCGATTCCACGATGTTCGTGTGGTCGTATCATCTACCAGGTTCCCTCCAGATTAATATCATTCTGTGCACTGAAGAGAGATTGTGAAGAGGACATTCCTCCATTCATTCATGGTCCAGTTTCGATGTTTCCGACTTCACGGGCCCGTCTCTGTGCTGGAGTGCGCGGGACGAACGCCGTGCTAGTGCATTTCAGTTTTGTCGGTCAGTTAAGGCCAGATGTCGGTCCTGCTGTGGGGTGGTCGACCTGGTACCGGCCTGCTACGAACATCACCTGCGTCTCCGAATCGTCTCCAAAGCCGGAAATGCCACTTCGTTGCACATTCGACGTTGCTGAGACTTCGCTTGTGTCTGGCCTTCTTCAAGGCGGCCGAGTGTTCTGTCCTGCTGAACAGGGTCCAAGTGGCGTCGTTGTGCCATTATGTTCTCCCTTTCACTACGAGGCTACACTCACTGTAAAAGGAGAAAAATGAGTGAGGAATTAGTGGTCGCAGCCAATGGCCTTGGTAACCCTGTAGTTAAGCTTCTGGTCAAATCATAGAGAGAGAGAGAGAGAGAGAGAGAGAGAGAGAGAGAGAGAGAGAGAAACTCATATATGGTTGATAGGTAAATACTAAGTTGAAATATCGGCGATCACTCACTTTTTCTCCTTACATTATCCGGTTTCCTTGATTATGTTTTGGTCGCTGTTTAGATAGCAGATAATATGTAAAGTTTAAAAGTGACTAAGTACTCTCGTTTTAAAATAACGGAAGAATACAAACTATACCTTTGGCACTCGAAATGCAACACCATGTAGCGAGCATCTAAATAACAGGAAATTTGCAGCATGCATTTGTGGCCGAGAGAGATGGACGTGATTGGCATTTCAGCGCAGCCTCACATCACTTGCGCCAGAAGAGCCACTTGCAAGAGTTTCAGTATGCCCAGTAGAATTCAGTACGAGTCCTTCGCATAGGTTACGGACTCTGACTGAGAAAGAATAGTTGCCTATGGACTCTGCGGATTATCCTTATCTGGTCTCGTCGTCTTTGTAGGATGATTCAGCTTGGGAAAAGGTCCGGATTTTAAACATAGAATGATGTTTGAGTAATAGCCACGAAAAATATCAACTTTGGTTTTGGACTAAATTACATATACAATTATTAAATTTTAATATCAGACAGCTAATATGAACTTTAGAACCATTTACACCTCATGACATTGAGAGTTACGTTTATAAACAGTCTAATATGTTAATTTGAGGACTTAAATGTCATGTTTACAAATTCTTGATAGCAGCTATTTTGGATTCTGTGGTGGTTTTCTAAATTATAATATAAACTTCAAATACTATAAAGTATAATTAATTTATTTGAAATGAGTGACAAAATCGGCTTCAATCCATATCACGCGTCTTAATGAAATAATAGGTTTTAAAATTTTTCACCTAATGAATCAGATTACACAAAGTGTGTTATGACCAGTTTACGAGGATATATCCACTCTTCACAGCTATTTATGGAAGATTCCAATATCAAATATTTGTTAAGACATTGTAAGTAATGTCCTGATTGATTATATATATATATATATATATATATATATATATATATATATATATATATATATATATATATATATATATAATGTGTGAATAAGCTGTCTTAACATTATTTGACAACGTGACAATCCCCATAATATTGAAGGTTATATCAGTGTATTACTGTTAAACTGCGTTTCACAGGTTGACATTATTTGGTGTTTTAAGTTATAGGTATCGAACAATTCAATTTAGTTTTATGGAATCGGGTTCCTAATGTACAGTGTCAGGTTACTTGTTGTGTTATAAACCTGTGACGGCGAACCTGTATTCACTGCGTACAGGGGTGAACCAAGGTCCGACGGCAGCGATGGCATTGCCTCACATGATGACAAGCATATTACGCGTCGCATGGCAATGATGGATCTCTCTGCCGCAACACGAATCACGTCATAACAAATTTCGTCTGTTGCGCGACAGTCAAGTGTCGGCGCGCTCACGTTGACGTCGTTTGCAGCAGAGTGGACGGTCCGAAAGTCGTCGGTTGCTGGGTTTACTAGAGCTGGATTTGAACATGAACTGTTCGAACAATTTACGTCACAGTTCGGGAAATCTCGGGAAATGTTCGAACATTCGATCACGACCCTATCTAGCATTGTCAGGAAGTACTATTTACGATTTACAACGATGATATCTTTTCTGTGCTGCGCAGTATACGATTTATAACGTAGATAGGGTGTCATTAATGTACTATAGGGATTGATAAGTGTGAAATTTCGACTATAGTAGCTTCTAGGATGCAGGTCATAAGTAAAAACAGTAGCGAATATAGGCCATAAGTAAACGATAGCAATCGCGATTTAAAATTCTAGTGCTGCGATCTAGCGATGCCTGTTGATACTACGTACACAGCTGCTCGTGCACCGTTTATTCAGGTCGCAATCAGTTTATTTTATTTCCTTTATTGGGTATTAAATTTCTAATATTTTCCCCATTTCATCTCTTTTAATCTATTTTTCAAAGCGATTAAAAGGTGGTAACATTTTAATGTCACTGTACCATATGGACAGGGAATGTAATGGTCATTTGCAACCTATCTCTTATAATCACATTAACTGTAATTTATACTTAAGAAGGATTTACATTTTTTTCCCTTTGGATGTTAGCCGTCAGTAATGAGGTGCAGTAGTTCTGTACTAGTAGCAGATATTTTGTTTATCAGTGGATCATATATTTCAGTGACACCACACATGTTACGTACAGTATGCACTGTTTTAAACAGAATATGCAGTTTTTCATAGTGTTGACCTTCTTTTACATTACACGTACTTGTACTTTCTATGGAATTAGTTCTGAGCAAAGCGATAGCCCGCTAACTTAAAAATTTCCCGCGTATCGTTGGCAGATACGCAGCGCGACTCTTTTATTACCTGAGTGTTCGAACAGTTCGATACTGTATCGAGTTCTCCGCTGTGTCGGGATATCCCGAACTTGTTCGAACACGAGTATAATTCGGCCAGCCCTAGTGTTTACCACTGAGTCTTCACGACAGGCGTTTTTACCAGCAGTGGTACGATGGACGATATTGATATCAACGACGAACTCCCGATTCTGCTTAAGGGATGGAAATACCGACCGGTAAAACCCGATACCGGCATTCTAGTTCTGAATAACGGCATCCCTGACGTCGTCAACTGTCAACAGCAGACGGCGATAACATCGGCTCTTGTTTTAAATGATTTTAATTGTTTTGAGTATTGTTTGTAATATTTTACAACATTTCTTTCCTACATTATTAATGTAAAAATGATTATAATTATTTTAACGTTACTCGTTACTTTTAACTTACTATGACTCATTTCCCGGTGGGTGGCGCTAACGTCATGAAGCTACACGCGCATGGCAACTCAGCCATGTTTGTAGTGTCTATGGGTCTTAACTACGGGGTTATCAGTCTCTAAACTTAGAAACTACTTATCATCTAGGTTATACTAAAGACGGCACAAACATCCATGCCCGAGAGGGGGATTCGAACCCCAGACCGCAGTGGCCGTGCAGACCGTGACTGGCATGCCGCAGACCGCTCGGCCACCGCGGCCGGCGAGCTCAGCCATCAAGCAGCAGTTTATTGACTGTGATGGAACGTCGCTGCTCGTGACACCCAGCAACAGCCAAATGGGTCATGCTGCGCTTTTCAGTCTTCGTTTCTAAACAGTAATATAGGGACTGATGACCCCGTAGTTAAGTCCCATAAGCTTAACAAACATTTGAACATTTCTAAACAGTAATACGTAGTTCTGACATCTGTTTGTAACGCTGTATCTTCTGTATATATTTACAGTGGATTATATCTGAAGATGGCAAAAGATCTTTGACGTAACCGGTCACTTTAAAAATAAAATAATGCTATCTTAAACAATCTAATTTATTTCTCTTGTTACAAAAGATTGCTGAACTCTGGCACCAACGTTGGATATGAACTTATATAGTATAAAAGACATTTAAAATTGGTTTGTTAATACTTGTTAGTGTAGGGGGTTGGGAGAGGGTCATATTTTCAATCGTTCTAGTAGCAACTATCGACTAGACACATTTAAAATGTCAATTCCTACCTAGAATCGCACGCGACTTGGAGAAGACTATAGTAATTCCAATTCCTAAGAAAGCAAGTGGAGACAAATGTGAAAATTACAGTACGATCAGTTTAATAAGTCAAGGTTGCAAAACACTAACACGAATTATTTACAAACGAATGGAAAAATGGTGGAATCTTATCTCGGAGAAGAATTTAGGAGAAATGTAGGAACACACGAGGCAATACTCATAATTCGATAGGTTAAGGAAATGGAAACCTACGTTTTTAGCATTTGTGGATTTGGAGAAAGCTTTTGACAATGTTGACTGGAATACACTCCTTCAAATTCTGAAGGTAATAAGAGTAAAATGTAGGGGCACAGTGGTTGGGAAGCGATTAGACAGGGTTGTAGCCTTTCCCCAATGTGAACGTGGATAGAAGTACCAGCAGCTGTATTGATATTATTAAACAACAAATGGAATATAAAAACAATGTCAAGCAATAAACATGCCAAATATAAAAATACTATTATCAAACAATAAACCTGGTACAAGGTCACCAAGTAAACAGATTAGAGTTAACTACATCATAAAATGGATTTTTTTTTTTTTTTTTTTTTTTTTTAGATACATGTAAGTGATCGTTAAGAAAAACAAATAGTAATAAATGTACAAAGTACTATGTGTTCTTAAAATGATAACATAATACAATTTTATATACTGAATACTATGAAAGCATTATTATTAAAGTAGCGCATTCTTGCAATTTTCAGGATGAATAATATTAACGTAAAAAATTTACGCAGATCCACTAGTGAACAACCAGTATGGAAACCAGACATATTACCATGGGCCATATGCTTCAGAGAGGCAATGTGGGAAGGTGTTAAAGGAAAGCCAGGAAGGCAAATTCCTGAGAGTTATTGTGTTGATATGTGACACAACAGGTGGAAGAGAAAAGTTATAATCACGACTGATATTCAGGTGGCGCCCTCGTCTAATAGTATATCAACACAAGAAAACCACAAAAAGAAGTCGTGTAAACAAACACTGGTTCAAAAAAATCTAGCCTTAATATGGATTTGCATCCTGTTGCCGTGTCGCGTACCATTTGTCAATCGAAATGCAATAAGATTCTGTATTGTGAGTGGTAATACTGAATGCCATGAAGATGCGCGTCATGTGTGTTAAGAAAAATTAAATAGAGAAAGGACCATAGAAATGATAATATAGGAAGCAGAATTTACACAGTGAATGTGAAATAATGATCACGTGCTAATGAATTGGTTGTCAACCTACAAACATCTATCTAAGCCTGTGTGCAATGCTGCATTCATAGAATGCACGTCAGACGATGTACACGAAAAGTAGACAGAAAGTAGTAGCAATAAAGTGTGTGAAACAGCTGTGCAGTTAGAAATGCACCGAAACAGAAATGCAGAAATAAAAATAGAGCGCCATGGGGCTCTTAAGTCTATTAGGGCTCCATGTTCAGAAAAGATAAAATATCTTTATTACATAATTGTGAGGACAAAGCTATAATCCTAAGTTAATGTAAATATCTAGAAACAAAACATCATCAAGAACTAAAAGGTAACGAAGTTAGACTATCAAAGTTCGACAAATGAGAAGCAGTAGAGGGTGAAAGAACAAATGACTGAAAGCAAGACATGTAAAAACATAAATTAATTTATGTACAAGGTACTGTTAAAAGACATATACATATAATAAAAGACGGCATAGGGAACCAAGAGAAGGGATGGGGCAGGTATCTGCAATAACCCATGTGCAAGAGTCTTTTGAAAAACCTAAGAGTCAACAAAGGAGACTAGAAACAGTGAGGATGATAAGGGTAGTGGGTGGGGAGGGGGGAAAAATCGTTTACGTGGATCGTCGTTGTACGTCCAATGTTAAATACCGCCTTATTACATGAAACCAAGGCAACACCATTATAAAAGCTCCATACTCACGAAGCTCATATCTGAATAACAATAATAAATAGTAACGTTGAGATAAGCTAATCTAACAAAGTCAAAAGGGGAGGCAGGACAGAACATTATCATCATACGTCATGTTTAAAAAGTAAGGGTTATAATGTATATTATAAGCAATAACCTATCTGACAATTCACATATAAAAATATGAAGAAGAAGAATGTAGCGAGGGTGGTGGTAAAAGTATAATCAGAACATTAATTTAATCTGAATCTAAAATGCATTATGTCACTTGGTCAACTTGTAATAAGAACATGGGGTCTATCTACGTCTACAATGTAGAAAAGAAAAAAAGAGGTGGAGATAGGAAGAGAGAGGGAGAGGGGGGAGTGACAGAGAGAGAGAGAGAGAGAGAGAGAGAGAGAGAGAGAGAGAGAGAGAGGAAAGGGGGGAGGGAGAGAGAGGGAAGGGGGTTCTTTATATGGATTGACAAAATTGCAACCTTTAGTCAGCCTTACATAATTGATGTACGGGTAATGTGGCTAAAATGTAATTAATTGTATGGAAGAAATTGGAGTAAGAAACCACAAAAACCTCCGATACATGT
The DNA here is from genome assembly GCA_026315105.1 of Locusta migratoria. Taxonomy (NCBI): domain Eukaryota; kingdom Metazoa; phylum Arthropoda; class Insecta; order Orthoptera; family Acrididae; genus Locusta; species Locusta migratoria. The sequence goes on from CM048751.1 coordinate 198,184,133, forward strand.
GAAATAAAAAAATTATGTAAAGTGAATAGGAACACTGCAGACATAAAGAAAACTAGAATGAATGTCTAAGTATGATGAAAGCATAGGGTAACAAATAAGCGTGGGAAGATAAGCAAATGTTTCCAGTAGTATGGAATAAGTGGTAGCTACAGGGCACATGAAAGTAATCATCTGTGTAATTGTGACTATGCAGTCATGAGATCAGGGAACGTCATTTATTGAATGAAAGTGCACAACATGTTCAGTCATGATCGTATAAAGAACCGGGTGTGACATTTAAGTTACTAAGAAATTATGGAATATATTAATAAAAAAATTGAAACAAAAGGTGTACTTGCCGGTCGTGCAACTGTCAGTACTAGCACATTTTAAAAAAAAACAGCCGTAAATTTCCAGATGAAAAATCAACACGTTAAGAAAAGGAATAACATGTGAAGTACGGAAGTTGTATAGAAGCAACAGACCTTAGTCGTTTCATGTCAGAAATCCAACGACAACTGATGAACTACGTGTGCACAATGACAGGTCCAAAGATGAAAGTTAAACATTTAAAATGATTTTTTAGAATCTGTTCATTCATTTAACGTATCATAATCTTTTTCTGGGTGGACAAATATTTCATGAGGTCCATTGTCTCATCATCATCAATGATGTGAAGAATTTCGAGATTACTGTTGATATCAGTAACCTTATGTTTCGTCGTTTTCAAGTGTTCCGCCTTGAAGGTGGAATGTTTGCAAAGAGGCATGTTTTCTGAATCTTTCTCTAAAAGATCTAACAGTCTGACCAGTGTGTATTGCCTCACAATCATCTCATTTAATTTTGTATGTGCCTGATTTAAGTAAAGGGTCTACACCTCCAATGAAGTATACAACTACTTTTAAGAAAGCGTTGTTGTTCCTGAATCCTAAGTGTAGCAATGCTTATGCTATCATGGCAGAGACATGGCCTTATTGCAAGAATTGTACCGCTCCAGGATGATCTCATTTAATAAATTTGAATTCTTATTAATTTTTCTGGTATGTATTCTATCTATTAAACTGGCTTTAAAACTGTTATCGATAGCTAAGTTTTTAAGTACATTTTTCTCGTGTTCTATTTCATCAGGTTCTAAGGGGAGTTTTTCCAACCTACTGATATGATTATAAAAAAATGTAGTCTTGCATCTGTCGAAAAGTGCAGATCCAAGCGGCAGAATAGCATCTGTTGTTGTGGTCTTCCTGTATATTGCAAATTTATGGGACCCATTGTCAATTATAGAAATACCTAAGAAATATATTTTGTTGTTTTATTCTTTTTTATACCTGAAATCTATTTTATCGTGTAAAGTAATGCATACACTTAGTATATTTTGCAAGTAATTGTCATCATTTTTATATAAGAAAATTGTATCTTCTACATAAAGATAATAATACAAAATCAGATCGTTAAGTTCAGGATGTTGTGTGAACATGAAATTCTCAAGATGATTAATATATATGTTATCCACGGTTCCACACAAGCAACAACCCATGGCTAAACCTTAATGTTGCTTAAATATGTCACCATTAAGATAAGTCGTCGTATGAAAGTACGAGCTCTAATAATGTTATAAATTCCTCCACTTCACCTAAAGACATTAGGCAATGTTCAATGAAATTTCTCTTAATGAGTTCAATGGACTCCTTGATAAGTATATTAGTGTACTAGTTGACAATGTCTAATGTCATCCATCTATATCCATTTGGAATGCTAACATTCTTAATATTCTCTACGAGTTCGTACGTGTTCTTGACAGAAAACTATTTGATAAATCTTCAGTTATTCGTAAGGATTCTTTTCAACTCTTTGCACAATTTGTCTGCAGGGCTATTAATATAGTGCACAATAGGTCTTATCGGAGCATTACTCTTGTGAATCTTTGGTTGTGCTCTAATGGTAGAGGGTCTGAGATTCATTACTTCCAAAGATTTACATACTTTGTCATCATGTAATAAATAAATGGTTTTCACATTATTTTTAATCTGTTTTGAGAAATACTTAGCTGGGTCATGACTTAATTTGGTTATTCCATTACTGTCAAAGATCCCATGTACCATACGTATGTAGTCTTTGATATATAAAATTACCAAAGTGTTTCCTTTATCAGCCTTTACTACTAATGCCTCGTATAATCTAAGCTTCTTCTTAATGCTGTTGATCAGGTCTTCATCATTTGAATCTCCGATGTTATTCTTGTTCTTATTCATCCTACAGCTTCTTCTGACAGCCTCCGCAATATTGGTAGTAAGCGTTTGTTGCTGGAGCTTACTAATCTTACAATATTTGACTGTGCTTTCCACTTCGGCAAGCAATAATTTGACACCAGTCCTATATAATTTTTTGTCAATTGCGTACTCGGTGCCATTTTGCAACAATTTAAATTCTTTAGTACTAAAATCAATGTTAGTATTATTGACAAATCTGTCAAAAACTTGTGGTCAGTAAATCTAGTCCTATTATCAGTACACACTCAGTCTACATAACTTCTTTCCATGGACTTTGGTGACATTGTCAAATTTGTTATCAATTACGAAGTTTACATATTACATAGTTATCATAATCTCGATGATTCAATAATCTAATAAGCTGTAATTGTTCTAAATAAGCTTGTTTTGACAGGAAGTCTCACTTATTATATAATTGTCTCACCTCGTGTTTTACTCACATTTTCTCACTTGCAAGTTTAACTTTCTGCCTAACATAATCTTTCCTCTTTATGTTAAATTGAACATACTTTGGAGTAATTCCTATAGCTAAACATCTTCCATTAAAGTTGATTGTAACCTTGGTCCTCATCGGTTTGATTTTCTTGCTAAGAAATTTACGGGATTATCCCGTCATGTGATGTGGTACACTAACTTTAATTCTGTCCATAATCAGTGGATTGAGACTACAGCTGATGAATTTGAAGGTGGAAGAAAGTACCAGCAGCTGTGTTAAGATTATTTATTAAATTATCCGACCGGTTTTGGAGTTATAATCAACCCATCTTCAGACCCCTAACCAAACAAGACAACAGTTCAATACTATTAAACAACAAATAATATATGAAAATTGTCAAACAACAAACATGCCATATATAAAAAAACTATTTTCAAACAATAAACATGCTACAAGGTCACTAAGTAAACAGATTAGAGTTAACTACATTGTAAAATGCGCTTTTCTTTATTTTTAATTTATATATAAAACAAATGGTAATATAAGGAAATCTATATAATACTACGTACTCTTAAAATAATAAGCAAGCTGAAAAGGAATACAAGGAGAAATTTGGAGAAGGCTTTAAAGTTCATAGAGAAGAAATAAAAACTTTGCGGTTTCTCGATGACAGAGAAATTCAGTTATTGAATTTCTCTTCTTCAGTAATGCTTTTCTTCATATAGCCATTCTGCATTTTATATTTTATTTACTTTGGTCATCAGACACTATATCCAAATGATAAAACTCATCTAATTAGTCTCCTTCAGAATCGACTTATGTTCTTATGCTACATTCAATTACATTTGTTTTGTTCTTGTTAACCCTCTCATGCACGAATTATCAACTCAACTATAAACAAAATTTCTGTACATTATTTGGTATCATAAGACCTATCTTGTGCAGAATTCATCATAATTGATCTTAAAAAATAGTCTCATAGAGCAATAGGGAGGTGTTCTCAAATGAGGACAGTGGGTACAAAAACTGCTACATTATATACGGAACATCTATTAACAATATCGAAGAATACAATAAGTGTGTTCACTATTTTTAATTTTTCGTACAATGGAATTGTTTCAGACAGTCAGGGCTCACAGCAAGTTTACTCTTTTCTCAACTATAACTTGTTATCCGTCGGCAGTCCCGATCACGGCACCTCTTGGCATTGTGATCACCTGACTTTGCTGGCCAGTGTTATACACTCATCTAAGCGTAATTAGTTGGATTCCGAATGGCAGGCCTTTTTTTTCGATGTACAGACAGCAATGTGCTTTCATCTGCTACCTCATCTGCTACCTCTACTCTTTCTTGTAATCTCTACTTTCCAATTCGTTGTTAATCCATCGACTAACATAGCCGTCTAGGAGACATTCTAGCATTCATTATTAGACCTCATATGAGATACCTGTGCTTTTACGTTGACCTGAGATGTAAAAGATGACACAAATGATTCAAAATTTAAGTGACCTCATTTGTGGGTGTGACGTATGAGAGGATTGAGGTTTATATTATATCGTCAACACATTTTGCAAACTCTTATACTGCTCTTCCAGACCCTTTGCTGCCTCAGAATTAGAAGATCATCGTCAAAGAACCCAGGTTTTATTTCTTCTCCACATTGCTCCTTTCTTTCCTACGCAGCTTCCTCATTGTTAGAAATCGCAACTGAACTTGCATAATTAAATTTTGTATAAAAATATACTCTTAATTTAATCTGAACTCCAGAAATTGATTTGCCGTTATTGGTTGAAAATAGAAATATTAAAATGTTTAAGATAATGGTTGGGGTGGTGAGCACCACTATAATGGACGAAAATCTATCAATTATTATCATTTATCTAATCTATAATTAATTATATGCATTGAAATTAATTGTAGGTTTTGTATCCTATTCTCGTCGCCACTCTTGTGTCCCAGCCTCATCGCCACTTTTGTGTCTCGTTTTCGCCGATTGTAGGTGTCGGTGGCAGAGTAGAGAGAGACCGACACAGAAATAAAGGATGCACGCGTGTGCAGGTACGGAGGTGACCAGCCAGTGGGACAGCAGAAACTAGAAACACTAGAGTAAATTAGAACGAGATATATATTTCATAGAGACTTAGTAATACTTAACTTTTACATAGGTCTTGAGTGCAGAATGCTGATACATAGATTCGATAGAGGCCTGCCAACTGATAATTCCTAGTGCCTATCCGATAGCCAAGTCTTAACTGGTGCCTATCTGATTCCCAAGTGAACGATGCCGTTCAGTGGTGGCCACGAGCGGAGTTGCAGCAGAGGGCGCTCGTGGCTGACGTCGTAAGAACGCCGCGCCGTGCGTGCATGGCGGCTCGCGGCGAAAGTACGTGGCGCGCACATTAGACTTGTGCGACACGACAGTAGGTAAACTTCGCCCACCATGATGTATATATTCTAAATTCTATTGCGTGATGAAAATATTTTGTTTTCGGTAAATGTTCAAATGGCTTATGGGATTTAGCTATGGGGTCATCAGTCCCTAAACTTACAAACTACTTATGAACTAACTAGTACTAAGGACGGCACAAATATCCATGCCCGAGGGGGGATTCGAACCCCCGACCGTAGTGGCCGTGCAGACCGTGACTGGCGCGCCTTATTCCCCTCGGCCACCGCGGCCGGCTTTTCGGTAAAGCCCAAAACTAAAGAATAATTTAAATAAAAGATTTTTCCAATTTGTTCTCTGACAAAAAGTACCCCTACTAAGTAATGAAATTATTATGACTGAATATTACTGTAGGTATATCAACCTTTCATTATTTCTGTTTTAAAGGTTGTCGTCTCCATAATGGCGACCTACAGTGGGGTCTACAATGATTACCTGGAATGACTGAAATGTATTTAATTAAAATAAATAATTAATTATGGTGGAAAATAAAAATCTAAAATATTAATTTTTTCTATTATAAAAATAGGTCTTCTCACTACACCACAGTTACAAAAATGAAGCGCAGATCTCCAAAGCGACCGACTTCGACCACGACCAGACAAGATCAGACAACTGCTATCGCTGTCGTTCGTTCTCCTTCCTTACACATGAAAAGAGAACTATAGCGTAAACATGATATTTGTCACTATCCATGGAATATCAGTTTTGATCTTTGGCGTAATATTTCAGTGTACGGACTGAACAGCATTGGGAAAAGACTACAACACTGCCTTTCCAAGCACTTTTTCCCTTTCATGCCGTTAGACTCTAATAATTGCTGTCTGTTTTTTGTGCAATTTGAATGTTATCTTTAGTTCTCTATATTTATCCCTGCTACTTTCAGGATTTGAAAGAGTGTATTGCAGTCAACATTGTCAAAATCTCTCTCCAAATTAGTAACAGATAAAAACGTAGGTTTGCCTTCCCTTACCCTATCTTATTACGCAGGTAGTAATGTGCTTACGCCCCACATGCTCTTAATGCGAGCATGGTTGTAAAGAAGCACACACTTACGCCAGAATGATCTCGATCATGTGACGCATAAACTGCAGGACGGTCGGATTGGTCGGGAAGGCCCAACATTTTGTCCTGCTCGTTCCAGGACCTCAGTCCACTAGAGTTTTGAGGACACTTGACGGAGGAGGTCTACGCAGTTCCAGTCAACGATGTACAGGCACTACAGAATCGCGTCTCCAATGTGTGCCAGCAAGAACTATACCAACAGTATGGTATACTTCAACGGGTCCGATATTTGTTCTGCCGAAGAGCAGAGGGGTGCACTGATATAAATGGACGCCACGTCACCACCTCATGTAAACACGCGTCTATCTCAGAATACATGCGTTTTTCGACCCATGGTTTTTTTCTTATTTTGATGAGTATTATCTCCGCTGGAAATACTCGACACCTACTTTAAAGATACAATTTTTCCATGATTTCGGTAGATATCAAATGTTCAAATGCTTGTATAGCTTATGGAACTACGGTGTCATCAGTCCCTAAATTTACAAACTACTTATGAACTAGCTAATACCAAGGACGGCAAAAATATCCATGCCGAGGGGGGATTCGAACCCCCGACCGTAGTGGCCGTGCAGAACATGACTGACACGCCGCAGTCCCCTCGGCCACCGCGGCCGGCTCGGTAGATATCTCCAGGTAAATGGGCATGTTCTTTCAAGAGGCCTCTACGTAATTTCTTCCCTATTCTTCAATGAAGATTGCGATGGTCATTAATGACCTCGACATCGACTGGAGCGAAACCGTTAGCTTCACTTCTTCTCATATTTAAATCAAATGGCTGATTCAATGAGTATACTAATGTGTTGACTATTTTACATTAAGCACTTAATACCTTTATAGCTAAAGACGAAAACCTTAGTTTCCTGACCGTTTTTGTCTGATGGTTTTTTTTTTTTTTTTTTTTTTTTTTTTTTTTTTTTTTTTTTTTTTTTTTTTTTTTTTTTGATAAAAGGCTAAGAGCCCCATTAACTCCAATATTCAATACACACACACACACATATTTATATATATTAGTTCGACATTGACCTATATTAGGTCAGCCTCCGTGAGGAGTGGCCGAGCGGTCTAAGGCGCCTTGCTGCGGAGCGCGCTGTTGCTTGCCATTGGAGGTTTGAGCCCCTCCCTCGGGCTTGTGGGTTTGTGTGTTGTCCTTAGTAATCCTTAGGTTGGTTAGTTTAAGTCCCATATATTAACAAAACTGTTTTACTAGGGCTGCATTTACGGAATTTCTATGACGGTTGGAACTTAAATAGTGGCAACTATTTAGTCACATCCGATACAAAAGCGTTACACGTTTGCACCTGTTACTGTCCTTCAAAGTTGTCACCAGCATTGTGTAGAACCCATTGCCAGCGATGTGGAAGGCATAGTATACCGTGACCAGAGACCTGTTGATGATGTGAATGGAGCAGTCTACTGCCTGTAGAATCTCTGGAACAGTTCTGAAGCGTATGCCACGAAGTGCTTCCGTCATCTTCGGAATCAAATCAAAGTCACAAGGACTTAAGATCGGGGACTATGGTGGATGAAACAATAGCTCCCAGTCCCACGGATCAAACGAGCAGCCACAGCTTTCGCTGTATGCGCCCGCACATTGTCGTGAAAAATGATGGGTGGGCTGCGCAGAAAGTGTTGCCGCTTCTTTCGTAATGCTTGTCGCAGGTGATGCTCCAAAAACCAACAGTAATACTGTGCATTGACGGTCTGCAGTGGAGGAACGGAATGCCACAGTTTTCTGACCTTCGTTGAAGGCTTTCACCCAACGTGCCACTGTTCTGTACTGCTATGCTGATTCCCCGCACGCCTCTTGAAGACGTTGATGACCCTGTCATCCTCTAAGAAATCTACGACATTCAATCTTGATCCAACTCCGTTGCTCCCGTTCCGAAAACATAGTGACACCGTTGCGTTAGACCGTTCGCTCACAAGTTACTGTGTTCCCGGCGCTTGTAATCAAGCCGGTGATGTGTGTCGGGCGAGTCCATTTGCTCGGAGGTAAGGTAGGTATGCCAACAACGTGTGCTATCAGCAAAAAAATGTAGATTCCATTGCATAGTGTCTCCATAGCAGCGTTGCCACTATTTAAGTTCCAACCCTCGTATAAATCAGTGTTGCATGTTGTATATGCCGCCGTTAATACTTCCTGTGTTGCAATTTTGTGTAAATTTGTCAGAAATCTTGTATTTTAAAACAATCTACGAAAACTAAAGTCAGTCGGCCAGACAAACTATCCGGCCGATTTACTTCATTTTTGTTTCTAACTAAAGGTATTCATCCACAGATTTGTCATCAAGTATGAGGATTAACTTAAGTCTCTCCATCCTTGATATTTATTTAAATGCGGTATCCTTCTGTCCTTGCATTGAATACCTTAATCGCTTTGTGTTACGATAACTTCGATTCTAATTAAGGTACGCTGTTCTTTTTTGACCTAACAACACTCAGCGGATCAAGGTCTTTCATTTGTGCTTTTAAACACTTGCATTGATTGATTCTGAAGAAAGCTATGCTTGAAATTTCAACTTCAATTTTATTCTAAATTTTTTTGTCATTCCACTAACGGTGCGAAGTATTCGCACGGCTCCTCCAATAGTATATGATACACAGGTGTAGAACCTGAGCTACAGCATTCGATATGTAAAGCACAGACTGAATTTTCAGTCAGTTTGGAAATTTCATCTGTGAAATTTTTTCTAGGTTTTTAAATGACTTAAGTAAAAAAAAAAAAAAAAAAAAAAAAAAAAAAAAAAATCACTTGTACAAATAAGAATTCAGTTATAAGCCAGCAGATATTATGAAAATAGCGAATACCAATCAGCAATATGTCCACAGTCCATCTATCGCCATCCAGACATAGTTTTTCTGCAATGAGCCAGAACACTCCACAGGAATACTTCGATGTTTCCTTGCGAAACCAATAGCCGCTTTCTTCTCCTCCAGTTGTGAGGAATCTGATTCGAGCTCCATCCCCAAATATGAGTCGCGTCCAGAAAGTAAGTTCCGTTTCAATTTATCTCCGCTGCAGCGCTGCGATTGCAGTTCCACACATGCGCTGTAGACGATGTGTATCAAGGAGAAGAACGTGCGCCATTTGGAGATCGCTGTCAGTTACTTACGCTTTGTTATGCTTGTTTGAAATGTCGGCGTTGATTGAAAATCCCGCCGCCTGTGAAATCAGCTCGGTGATTCGGTTTCTGAATGCGAGGAAAGTGAAACCAAGTGAAATTTATCGGCAAATTTGCGATGTTTACGGACGAAATGCGATGAGTGATCCGATGGTGAGAAGATGGGTCCGACAGTTCAATGACGGGCGTAGTGATGTGCACGATGAAAAACGAAGTAGGCGTCCACCTTTGGTTACAGAACAACTGATTCACGCGATTGATGACTTTCATCTGTTCTTACATCTCAAGTCTTTCCTTGGCGGTCATCACTTCACCAATGACGACGAGCTGAAAGAAACTGTTTCCAACTGGTTGAAGACACAGGCGGCAGATTTCTATGAAGAAGGTATATAAAACCTGGTGCCACGCTATGACAAATGCCTGCAAAATTTCGGCAGTTATGTGTAAAAGTAGTTTAAGAGTTGTAGAATTTTTTGCAATAAAAATTTCTTCTGTATCTGTGTACAGTTTCATTTTATTAACAAACGGAACTTACTTTCTGGACGCACCTCGTATATTAGCTCTGGACGTGATGTAAGACACTAATCTTCTTTCCTTGCTTCCTGTTGTACCTGGGTTTTAAATGTCTAAACATAAATCTTTATTGCGAATAACTGTATCCGTTAAATTGCCAATCCCACAAATTACGATCGGATAGTGCCACGTGATGTGTTTAACCCATTAACAGCCAGCCAGGTAAACTTATTTTGTAAAAGAAAACTGAAAGACAAGGCGCGGACGGGTTCCGGAATGAGAAATGGACCATTTCCCTTGTGAGTGTCGTATGTTAGCGCCAGAGTAATTCAGCTCTTATTACATTATGTTCTCGCTTACCTTGAAGACTGGCGAGTGATTCCCCGGAAACTGTAGATAACGTCGACCTTGTCTGCGACTTTCCAACAGCGTTCGCGGACCAGTGCTAAGCCGCGTACAACCCGCAAGTATTCCGGGACCCGTGGCACTGGAATCGCTGCCGTAGTAAATTGCGTCATACCTGACGTTGACGCACGAACGACGAAAATGTATTAACCCACAAATTTTTTTATTTCTGAAAAACGTCAGCCAGAAAAAATTATAAAATTATTTGAAATTATGTGTACAGGTCGTTGGATAATGTTCTCTCATTCTCGTCTTGTAGTCAAAACAATTACAGGATCAGTTGAGACATCTAGCTTCTGAAGTATTGTCGTCGGCGGATTGAACTAAAAGGGTTCGAAGTCTTTCTGTCAGTTCTGCAGAATGGAGACAACAACATTACGGCAACCGACATATCTGCATCTACATCCATACTCCGCAAGCCATCCGACGTTGTGTGGCGGAGGGTTTCTTGGGTACCACTATCGGTTCTCCCACCCATTCCAGTCACGTATTTTACGCGTAAGGAAAGATTTGTCCGTATCCCTCTGTATGTATTATAATCTCTCTGATTTTATTCTCATGATCTCTTCGCGATATATACGTAGGAGGGAGAAATATACTGCTAGACTCATCGTACCGAGCGACAGAGCGTCTCTCCTGCAGAGTCTTCCACTGCAGTTTATCGATCATCTCCGTAACGCTTTCACGATTACCAAAGGATCCTGTAACGAAGCGCGCTGCTCTCCGTTGAATCTTCTCTACTTTCTTTATCAACTCCACCTGGTACGGATCCCACACCGGTGAGCAGTATTCGAGCAGTGGGCGAACAAGTGTACTAACCCACTTCGTTTGTTTTCGGATTGTATTTTTTTTAGCATTCTTCCAATGAATCTAAATCTGACGTCTGCTTCACCGACGATTGATTTTATATGGTCGTTCCATTTTAAATCACTCCTAATGCCTACTCCCAGATTATGGAATTAACTACTTCCAGTTGCTGCCCTGCTATAGTGTAGCTAAATGATAAAGGATGTTCCTTTCTATGTATTCGCATCACATTACACTTGTCTACATTGAGATTCAATTGTCATTCCCTGTACCATGCGTCAATTAGATGCAGATCAGCCTGCTTTTCAATACAATTTTCCATTGCTACAACCTCTCTATATATCACAGCACCATCTGCAAAAAGCCTCAGTGAACTTCTGATGTTATCCATAAGGTTATTTATATATATTGTGAACAGCAACGGACCCACGACACTCCCCTGTGGCACACCTGACATCACTCTTACTTCGGAAGACTTCTCTCCATTGAGAATGAAATGTTGCATTATGTTATCAAGGAACTCCTCAATCCAATCACACAATTGGTCTGATAGACCATATGCTCTTACTTTCTTCATTAAACGTCCGTGGGGAACTGTATCAAACGCCTTGAGGAAGTCAAGAAACACAGAATTTACCTGAGAACCCGTGTCTAGGGCCCCCTGAGTCTCGCGAACGAAACCCATGCTGATTCCTACAGAGCAGATTTCTAGTCTCCAGAAATGTCATTATACACGAACATAATACATGTTCCAAAATTCTACAACTAACCGACGTTAGAGATGTAAGCCTACAGCACTGCACATCTTCTCCACGTCCCTTCTCGAAAACGGGGATTACCTGCGCCATTTTCCTATCTTTCGGAATGCTAAGCTCTTCTAGAGACATACGGTACACCACTGCAAGAAGGGGGGGGGGCATAGTGGTAGGAACAGTTGCTGAAGAGGATGTTGCTGTTGACTTGTGTTAATTCTACCAAACGAATTACACACGCAGTTGCGATCATATAACGTAGTGAACAGGTAGTGTAATGCAACAACAACATGACTTAGCCGAAGCTATGCCACAGAGAGCGATGGAAAGGTTGGAAGCGGGACAGACACAGAAGGCGTTCGCTGCGGCTATTGTAGTGTCTCAAAGTGTAATTTCCAGGACCTGAATGCGATTGCAGATAACAGTGACTGTTAAAGGAAGGCAATCCACGAGTAACATGAGCAAGAGATGACCGTTATCTCCGGTTAACAGCCCATCGAGACACAAAGCGAAATGCAATTCAGGTGCAACGCACCCTCCAGGCAGTAACAGAACGCCCAGTATCAACACAAACAGTCCGAAGTCACCTTCGGGAATGTGACCTCTACGCACGGAGGTCTACGGTGTGTGTCCCATTAAAATCACGACACCGTTTAGCCCATAAAAACTGGGTGGAGATACATAGAGATTGGAGTCCTAACGAATGGTTCCGGGTTCTGTTCACAGATGAGTCAAGAATTTGTTTTCAGCCGAACAAGGGTCGTTCCCTCGTCTGTACTGGCGAACGTACGGACCTCCGGGTCGTTCAGAATGACACTTTGACTGTCAAGAAGTATAGAGATATCAACTGATCTTTCGTTGTGCCCTACGCTGGTGCGATAGAAGATGGATTGTTTCTGGGAGACGATAACGATCGTATCCCCAGATCTTCACAGTTCGATAACATGCTTGAAGCTGAAAGAATTGAACGAATGGAGTGGCCAGCTTGTTCATCGGACTTAAACCGACTAAGCATGTCTGCGATGCACTTGACAGACGCATTGTAGCCAGACCAGCACCTCTCACAACGGTTGTAGATCTGGATATTGCACTTGTGGGAGAATGGCCAAATATCCATCAAGAACTGACTGGTAACCCCAACTGTCCATGCCAGGCAGGTGTGAAACTGTCCTGGCCGTCCGAAGCCATCACGCACCATAGCGGCGGCGGATTAGCCGTGCGCATTGGGGCGCCGTGCTGCGATGCGCGCGGCCGTTCGCCATCGGGGTTATGTTCTCCTTAGGTTAGTTCACCTTAGTTTAAGTAGTTTATAAGCTACGGACTAATAACCACGCAGTTGAGTCCGATAAATTCACAAACATTTCATCAATTTCACACACCATATTAGAGGGCAATAAGAACATTTTCAATATTGTGGTAGCCCCACAGTGACTTGCTCTACGTAATCGCAGCGGAAAACTCAAGTAAAGAGTTGTGACAGCAAAATGGTTATTTTGTCCTTAGAATACTTTACCATCTTGACCAACAACCACCGATCCATCTGTTTAGACCACATCTGAGCCGCGTTACGTATCAAGGAACTCCAAACGCCAACGTTCTCTTACGAATGCGAAAATATATGGTTGACTGCCACTTACATAGATAGAAAAGATCAGAATAAAATTTGAGAAATCAGAGCTCGGACGGAGAGATTCAGGTGTTCTTTCTTCCCGCGCGCTATTCGAGAATGGAATGGGAAATAGTATAAATGTGGTTCGACGAACCCTCTGACAGGCACTTAAATGTGATTTGCAGAGTATCCCATGTAGATGTAGAAGGATGGACAGTAAATGGTGAGGGACCGTCTCTTGGGGAACTGAGCTTTTCGTGTATCGGGACAGGTCTAATCTGAACTCTGGTCGACGTATACGCCATGATTCGAACCGCAAAAGAGGTGCTACGGAAAAGGAATGCACTAACAAGGGGCCGTACTCGGACACTGCCGTCGAGGAGCTGAGAATGAATTGAAGCGTCTGGTTAGGAGATGAAGGCTTACATCGTTGGGCCAGCGAGCACAGAATAACATAGAGAGGCCTTACAATGAGAGTGAAATGAAGCCGACCAACATGGCGGCCGAGCGCCAGACGGCCACAGATGTAAGCAGAGGGTAGTTTATTGAGTTCGCTGCTTGTTAATTCCTTTTCCATATAGTTTAAGACTTTTTTTTGACAATCTATGTCTGCCATAAACAATTACATATTTCAGCTAGGGATAGCAAATCATACTATTATATAAAATAGAAGCACATTTTTCCCTCTGTCTTTCCCTTTAAAATCTTATAACTCGAGGAGTACCGAACGTATCGTCAAGTGGTTTCTTTGAATTTCTTCATTAGAATTCTGGGATAATCTTACGCTATATTTAATGTCAATACGAATATATGGGGAAAATAACTAAAATAACAATCATGACGTAGATTCGTTTATCGCTTCTGCAAGCTAGTCAGCTTTGGACCCTAAACTATAAGTGTACATAGTATAAACTTGCAGAACTCACAAACATCTACAAAAGAAAAAGAAAAAAAGATGAAGAAAGAAAAAAAAACACATTTATTATTTTTCTTTTCTAAAGCGCTGGCCCCAGATGGTTTTAGATATGGTGACTGTGGGAGAACTGTAAAAGTTAGACATATGATCTCGCGCTCTCTCTCTCTCTTTTTAAATCGTCCTGAGTTCTATAATGGTGTACTATGTTGTTTGACACAGGTCACATACTTTCGCTACAAACATCACGAAAATTATTTCTCTTTTTCGTATTGTCATTTAATATAGCCTACGTTGAACACAGGATTACACCGAAAAAATTGAAGGAAACCGCATCACGATACGTTCTGCAGTCCTCGAGTTAAAATAGTTTAAAGATTACCCGTGTAAAGCCGGAGCAGCTCAACTAGTTAGTAATAAAATAAATAAAAAGTGTTAAGTCATAATTATAGGATACCGAAAATTGTATCCTAAATTGCAAACGTTTATTAATATTGCTCACGAAGTACAAGGTGAGTGGGAAACAGAACCTGTGCTCCATGGTGGGCAAGCTCGCTGAAAGAAACGAGTAGAATTTGAAAAGTTATACCGTTCTATCGTATCCAAATTTGTGAGAAAACCAGGGGAGCTATAAAAAAGTTGTTTAAATTTAAAAAAAAAGTTCATTTCATTATCTACAACTTGCTGTCTGACGAAAATTTTCTGGCCATAAAACAAAAAAGTGAAAGGCGACTAACTTTTTCAAGTCATAATTTTTATTTCATACAAAAGTAATAGTTTCAATTATTATTTTCATACAAACACAATACGTATTGTATTTGCTAAGAACATTGTTGCATTCCTTCAGTATTCACCTGTCTACGTGGAAAAATTTGGTAATTTTTTTTCCTATCCTAAAGGGTTCAAATGGCAATCTAATTAAGGCGAGCGCCACATGAAAAACTATGCATTTATCGCCCCAACTCTGTTTCTACACCCAACCAAGATGGCTGCCGGGCTTCACTGCCTGTACACTGATGTAGGCGGTACAGCATCTGTATGTTATCCTGTGCTCGATGTGTTAGGCACACCTCGATCGCGAGCGGTGGGTTTCACTGACAGTTGTTGGCGCCTGAAGGGTCCCAGCCCCACGAGTGACTGTTCACAGGTGTCGTTCTAAATGGTCCCATCGCAAGCCGTACTCCTAAATGATGGATCAGGTGCAGCAGCCGCAGCGGTGAGAGCGAGCTACATGCCTTACTCTCAAAGTACGGACTGCATAAGTGCCTCAGAGAAGTGTAGCGGCGTACCGCGGTTCGCATCCCAAGAACCCAGGAGCAGAGTGGACGGCTCCAGAAATGGGCCAAAGAGTTATGGCGGCTATCAGGGATTGAACTGAGGGAGCAAAACCCGTTTCGAGGACGGGAATGAGAGTTGGCTTTGCAAGCTTGCGAGACAAAAGCGATGGGGTCCGTTGCAAGGGAACGTCTTCGA
Organism: Locusta migratoria; assembly: GCA_026315105.1. Lineage (NCBI taxonomy): Eukaryota > Metazoa > Arthropoda > Insecta > Orthoptera > Acrididae > Locusta > Locusta migratoria. Next base: position 198,199,923 of record CM048751.1, read on the forward strand.
ACGGGTCATATCAATGCCGACCGGAGTATGATCCACTTCCTAACGGGACACGGCCCCTACCCCACACACCTCACACGTGTGGGTCTCAGTGACAATCCACGCTGTACGTGTGGAGAAATTAGGACCCCAGAACACACTGTCATACACTGTCAGCTCTACATAACACACACTCACACTATGTTTGACACCTAAACGAACTAATACGAGATAAGTACGGATGGGACATAATGAACCGGCTGACGGATGAAGTCTCAGTACGAAAAAAAAGACGAGTACATACAGAACGTAAGACGTAATGCAACACGAAACGCCCACAACAAAAGACAAAACACTTATGATGAATCTGACACTAAAAGTGCAAACAGTACAAATTACACCACAGATGACAACCCCGACACAGAGGACAATATAAATACATGCGAAATGTAACCTACAGATAGAGCCCATCATAGGAACCTAGAAATGAGAAAACTCCAGGATGACAGGGCTCCAAGTAAATTCCGAGGCCTCCCACCCTGGACTTTCCACTCTTATTCTTCAGACTGTCACTCAAACCAATCTTTCCTATCTTCTATTATTCTCTTCTTAAAATATTTGATGTTTCTAAGTTGCCTTTCCATTTTCCTTATGATACGTTTTTACGCTTTTCTTTGTATTTCTTATCTAATTACTGTAAATTTATAAAGCAAATAATGTATCACAGTCGCATAAATGTATCACATAGTTTTTATTATCACGACCAGCTATATACCCAAAGGCAGCTGGTCCGCATCTAGGGTAAATAAATAAATAAATAATGGGTCCGTTGCTGGACTTGCTGAAGTCAATGGCTTCACTCGGACTCACAAGAAGAGGTCGCCTACTCGTCATCGCCTCATAGTCGAATTCGTCCAATTTTTTGGCACATGTAGGGCGTGGTGAGACACGAAAGTGCACCAAGCGGTAACTCCAGATGGCCAAGCGTTTAGGTAGTTTGATGCGGATCTATCAAAATGTGCATCTTATCAACTGCCCCTGTGACGGCGTGTTTAGGAAGCAGTGTTTGGCTCAGCGGTAAAAGAACGGATTCCTATTGAGAAGGTCGCGGGTTTAACTCCACCCGGCGGCAATTTTTTTTCTGCTCGTTGAAAATGCGTACATCTATAATATTGTTCCCCTAGATATCGTAAGGGCAAGATTAGACTAATTACAGCACGCACGAAGGCATTTAAACAATCATTATTTCCACGCTCAATACTTGAATGGAATGGGGAAAAACCCTAATAACTGGTACAGTGGGATGTACCCTCTGCCATGCCCTTCACAGTAGTTTGCAGAGTATTGATATAGATGTAGACTGACGTCACACTTAACCACATCATATCGGTTATTTTATTAATTTATATAAGCAAAAAAGAAAGGGCAGTGGATGAAATACGGGACTACAAACATTTAAAAAGGTACTGTAGTAAACGCGTACTTGGGGACGTCGTGTATGTAAATCGATACTTCCATTGTTTTGCAATTGATAAATTACATGTAATGTGGTGATTTCATCGAGGAAACAGGGGAAGCAATAATTTTGACAGAATCTTGCGCACGTTATGAACGCCGCCCTTTTCGCCATAGTAAAAAAAAAAACTTGATTGACATTCTGAATACAGCTACTTTAATTGCAAAGTCCAGCAGCGAACCATGCGTAACGCAGCATGCCTCTGAATATTTGCGAGGGCAGCTGGTGATCTATAAAGGAATGTAGTTTGATGCAAGCTTCTCGGGACGTGATTTCTTCTTCTTTCTCGATTAGGTGAGTGTAGTTTTTAAATTTTTTTAATTAAATTTTTTACCTGACGATAAAAATATACATCACATGGTTGCACTAGTGGCGTACATATGGCGGGAATTACTTAGCATGTTGGCAATCCGTCTTCATCTTGGAACAGTTCTTCATATATTTGTGGATTTGTTTGTCCTCGTCACGAGTCACTCAACAGAAGACATTTATTTTATTGCACGTAGGGCTTCATCACATGTTAAATTTTTTTCTACGTGTCTGTTGATAGTTTACCGGATTTTGAAGAAGCGATGATAACATTAGTATATTGTGCCGCATACTCAGATACTGATTTTTGAACCCTGGGTCCAAAATAGCCAGTACTCTTCTGTAGGAATCTGTAAACATGTGAATTCATTAGTTTAGGTATTGACAAGGAACAAAAACATATTTGCCGTCGGGCGGAATTGAACCCGCAAACCTTTCAATAAAAATCAGATGTCTTACCACTTTTTTTTCCTTAGAAACTGTATCTGTACTTCAAATCTTTCATTCCAATTATGGCAAAGAAAAAGAAAACTTCTTGTATGTGAAATACATTTTTTTGAGCCACATTTTTCTCCACATCACAGAAATATACTGCTTGTTTGGCTCAGTATAATAGGATTTTAAAAAAAAATACAAAAAAAAATCGTCCTTCATTTGTGTGATGGTGAGACTATTCTTTTTTTTTTTTAATCTCAAAACTAACAAAAAATTTTCCTCTGTTACACCATTTTTTTCTTTTTAAATGTTTTTATTTCTTTTCTTTTTTTATTTATTATTTTCTTTTTTTTGTCTTTTTTTTCTTTTTATACAAAGATCATCGTTTGTTTGAAGGTGAGACTATATTTTTCTTCTCATAACTAACAAAATTTTTACTTCTGTTAAATGGAAAACTGTATAATTAAACAGATATTAACCCGTCTCTTCAATGGTTCTTCAATGTTGAAAATTAAACTAAACAACAAAAACTAAACTTGTAATTTTTAGTATAGGTAGTCCTTTAAACTACGTTCTTCTCTACTTCTCTTACTTCATCAAATATGCTCTTACTTCATGTCTAAAGAGTGTTAATCAGAAGTATGTTCTTTGGATATCGCCTTTCCTGTGTAAATAATTCTCCTTTCTTTCGTTAGTTTACATTATTGTTTTAATTAAAAAGTTTGCAAAGTTCTCTTTATATTTTTTAGTACGCATTAACGTATGGTGCTCAATAGTACCACTGAGTCAAACACCGCTTTCTAAACAGGAGCACTTGATAAGGTGATAGACTTCATTTTATTTCCTAAACGCTTGGCCATCTGGAGTTCCCACTTGGGGTACTTTCATACCTCACCACGCCCTACATGTACCACAAATTTGGACGAATTCGGCGATGACGAGTAGCCGTCCTCTCCTTGTCAATGTCAGTGTTCCGGCTGCTGGGCGGCTGTCAGCCACGCAACGTCTGTGCGTGGCGCTCTTCTTCCCAGCAGCACAGGGGCTTTTCCACCATTGGGATGGCACGCCATCTGCAACATGATCATCGGAGCAGTTTTAGTTCATGACCATCACTTCGACTGACGTAAACCAAAGATAAAGTAAAATGACTGCAATTGCGCTGACCCATCTTTCAGTGTAAAATTACATTCCCTGGACGATAGGGAAGTCCAATTCCTGTGACATGCAAGTATAGTAAGTAACAGTTTTATTCTGATTTGTATTTTACAATGTTTTAGACAATAGGCTTGGTATGACGCATATTTCAGGCATAACGATTTTAAATTTGTAATTTATGATGTCAAATTTTGTATAGGTATACATGTATTTCTGAATAAGACGGATTTATATCCGTCGAAATCGTGGTCAAGTTTATTAAACAAATATTATTACAACTGGTTGGCTGAGTATTAATTTGCTACCAAAGATAAAGTGAAAAATTCTTGCGAGCCACGGATGAAGGGCAACAGGCAGATTGTGTTTTTCTCGATTTCAAAAAGGCATTTGTCTCGGTGCCACACTGCAGACTGCTAACGAAGATACTGGCATACGGAATAGGTTTGTGACTGGCTGGAAGACTTACTGAGTAATACAGCTCAGTACGTTGTTCTCGACGGCGAGTGTTCATCAGAGACGAGTGTATCGTCAGGCGTATCCGAGAGGAGTGTGATAGAACCGCAATTATTTTCTGTCTACGGTATATAAATGATCTGATGGACAGAGTAACTGTTTGTTGATGACGCTGTGCTGTATGGAATGGTGTCCTCTTTAACAGACAGTTATAGCATACAGGACGACTTACAAGGAGACCACATGGGTATCAAATTTTAGAATTTCTTTATATTTATGGTACGTGAAGTTCAGAACTCAAATAACGACCAGCCAAATCCATTCGACGCAACTCTCAAAAGTTCTCGAGAAAATCTACTTTGAATCCTGCAGTGGCGGATTTTTTTATTTATTATTATTTTCTTAACTTTTCAAATTCAGTTATATACATCATTTTGGGATTTCTAATTCCACGTGCTGTTTGTATTTGTTTATGTGTATACAGACCTAAAACGATGGTCGAGTAGGTTAGCTGTTCGAAAAGCCATTCGTAGCTATGGAGATAGCTTTCCAAAAACTGCGTCGTAGCTCTTCAGAAACTGAACAATCAAAGACTACCATCGTCAACTAATAACGAAGTCAATAATATAAAAACTGAAAAATAACGCTTTTTGATTGAAACCATCATTATTTTATAATATGTATAAGATTACGAATAAACAAATATACGTGCATTTTTCATAAAAAATTACCACTACACATTAAAATTGTGTAAGTATTCGAAAACAACGAAAAAATAAAAATAAATTTGTCACTAAAGGGTTCGAACCAGCGACCCTATGGTTGCGAAGATGGAACGCTACAGAATGAGCTACGCCGACAAGCGCTGCACTTGTTTAAAATATCGGTCCTTACGTGTACTTGCAAAACTTCAAAATCGAATTTCTCAAGAATTTTTGAGAGGTGCGTCGAATAGCTTTGGCTGATTGTTATTTGTGTTCTAAACTTCACGTATCACAAAAATAAAAATACTGAAATTCGATACCATTGTGGTCTCCTGGTTAGACCAAGTTTCTAGTTGGTGCGAAGAATGGCAGCTAGCACTAAATGCAGAAAAATATAAGGTTATGCGCACGAGTAGGAAAAACAATCCCATAATGGTCGAATACAGCACTAGTAATGGGCTTCTTGACGAAGTCGCGTCGTTAAAATATCTAGGCGTAACATTGCAGAGCGATATGAAATGGAACTAACATGTAAGGACAGCTGTGAGTAACGCGGACAGCCGACTTCAGTTTATTGGGAGAATTTTGGAAATATGTACTTCATCTGTAAAAGAGACCGTGTATAAAACGCTTGTACGAACACGTCTTGAGTATTGATCAAGTGTATGGGACCCGCAGCAGATCAGTTTAAAGCTAGTATGCATACCCTGGGTCCAATGGACCCGGGGACAATTTTAATTTTTAGTTTGTGTACTAAAGACTTGAAACTGAGTCCCAACCGTTCAAGTATGCTCTCTGGTAATATTCAGAATTGTGTGTCATTAGTTTAAGTGACACTTTAATTTTCTTCTTTATACTACACATTTACATAACTTGGGTCCGATGGACCCAGCGGTTTACATAAAGGTGTCGTTAAATTAGATTGGGTTGTAATCAATTACATTTTGTTGGAGTACCGAGAATACTCTGCTACCACACATATGCATTGTTGTGATCGCAGAAAACGTATTGTTATAATTTAGCATGTTGAACGGTCAGACAGCATACTTCTGTGTTGTGTAAGAAGCACAATATCGCAGTGGGTGGTGTTTAGTGTGTGATGCTGCACAAAAAGACTGTAGGAATGTGCTACACAGCAGTATTGTTTGACATTCGGTACTCATTCGGAAGAAAGGTAAGGATTATTGGTAACGCTACAGAAATAACATGAAGAGTCGCTATATTTCTACACTCCATAGGAGAAGAGAGTACTGAGGTTATTGATTCATATTATGCTACTTCAGACAATGTCAGGATCTGAATCTAAAATCAGGAGCAGGAAAGAGGATAGCAAACGTTTTTCAAGCCCAAATTTTGAACCAGTTGTTACTCAATGGATAGCTGAAGCTGGCGATTTTCTTTCAGATATAAGTTCTGCTTCGGATGAAAACCATGAAGCTGTTCCTCAGGCAGTGACATACGACTCTTTTAATGAAGAACCACGTAGTGGTGGTGGTGAAGATGACGATCTAGATAATAATATCTCAGGACAAATAAGCAGTGAAAGTGCTAACGTTTATATTGCTCCAAATGGTATGCTATTGAGTGAAGGGCCCCCAGTGCAAAATAAAACGCCTGGTCACAATGTGGTGAAATTTATACCAGGACCAGCAAACTGATGTGATGTTTTTTATGAAACGATTTATGCTTTGTCAGTGGCAAAATCACCTGTTTGAACACTCTGAAAAATAATATTGGTGGTGTCTGTATCAGTTTTCATAATATAATCTATTTAAAAAAATTCAGGGTTAAAATTATACTAATTATACATTTTAAAAGCCAGTAAAATCATTAAAATAGCCACAGCTTTCTTATATTATACTCATGAACCTTCAAATAAAAATATTCGTGCATGATAATATCCACAAAACACTTATTTTCATTTAAATTCTTATGTTAGACGTAACGGGTCCAATGGACCCAGGGTATGTAAATGTGAAAAAATATAGGTCATGCATAGAAGGGTTAAAGGAAGATATGGAAGCAGTTCAGATGCGAACAGCTAGGTTTGTTACCTGTAGGTTGGAAGAATGTGCGAGGGTCACAGAAATGCTCCGGGGACTCAAATGAGGATCGTTGGAAGAAACACGGCGTTCTTTTCGAGAAATTCTGTACGAGTTCTTCCCACAACGAACAGTGTAGAATATAGCCCCCGCCACACACACACACACAATGATGTCGGGTGTCGGACCCGTTGGCCTCTGTCGCGTACTCTCCAGATTTTCGCGCTCCCCTGCCCGACTCCACACACGAGTACGACCACCATTGGCAGCAGCGACGCTTATCACTGAAGACGACACGTCTCCATTCGTCCCTTCATAAGCTCCTTCCGTCACACCACTGGAAGCTAAACAGTACGATGTTGGGGCAGCCTGACCATAGCATACACTGGGCGTTCTCCTCTAGTGATCGTCTCGAGAACATTGAACAGTGCACGGTTTATTGAAACCATCATTCAATCCGCCCTGCTATTACTCATGCACCAACAAGGCGGTATGATTTTGCAACAGGACAACACAGATTCACATGTATCCCGTACCACCCAACGTGCTCTTCAACGCTACGTCAACTACCCTGGCCAGCACGATCCCTTCTACATCTACATGGGATACTCTGAAAATCACATTTAAGTGCCTGGTAGAGGGTTCATCGAACCACCATTATGCTATTTATCTTCCATTCCATTCTCGAATAGCGCGCGGGAAAAAGAACACTTGAATCTCTCCGTTCGAGCTCTGATTTCTCGTATTTTATTCCTATGATCATTTCTACATCTGTAAGTGGGAGTCAACAATATATTTTCGCATTTGGAGGAGAATGTTGGCGATTGGAGTTTCATAAGTGGCCCACGCCGCAGCGATATGCGGCGCTGTTGTAATGATTCCCGTCCCGCATTTTGTATCATTTCCGCAACGGGTTCGCCTTTCCCACGACATTATCTACGTGTTCTTTCCATTTTAAGTCTGAAGAAATAGTAATTCCTAGGTATTTTGTGGAGTTTACGGCCTTCACTTTTGATTGATTTATCTCGTAAACAAAGTTTAACGGATTTCTTTTCGTACTCACGTGGATGACTTCACACTTCTCATTATTTAGAGTCAATTGCCAATTTTTACACCATACTGATATCTTATTTAAATCGTTCTACAGTTGGAATCAACATATTTGTAGAAGAGTTTTACAGTTAAAATACATGGAGTGTAGCACCCATCACTTCGTGTGAATAAAGAGTTAGTTGTGTTTCGCATGAACGATATATTCTAAATCCGTGTTGGCTTTTGGTCAATAGATCGATCTGTTCGACATAATTCATAATATTTGAATAAAGGATATGTTCCAAAACCCTACTGAAAATTGACGTCAATGAAATAGGTCTATAGTTTAGTGGTTTACTCCTACTGCCTTTCTTAAATATAGGTGTAACCTGTGCAACTTTCCAATATTTTGGTACAGATGCTTCTTTGTATATGGCTGTTAAGCAAGGAGCTATCGCTTCAGCATAAACAGATAGAAATCTAATGGGTATACAATCCGGACCAGAAGACTCTTCCTTGTTAAGTGATTTTAGTTGCTGCACTACTCCGATGATATCTACTTCTACGTTACTCATTATGGCCTCTGTTCGTAATTCGAAATCTGGAATATTGGTTTCGTCTTCTTTGGTGAATGAGTTTCTGAAAGCTATGTTTAGTAACTCTGGTTTAGTAGCGCTGTCATCGGTAGGACCGCCATTACTATCACGTAGTGAGTGTATTGTTTGTGTTTAGCTCCTAGTATATTTAACATGTAACCATAATCTCTTTGGGTTTTCAGTCAAATTACGAGAAAGTGTTTCGTTGTGATTAGTATTGTAGGTATGTCGCATTGAAATCCTTGCTAAATTTCGAGCTTCTGTGTTGGATCGCCAATCCTGAGGATTTTGTGTTCGTTTAAATTTAGTATGCCTTTTCCTTTGTTTTTGCATCGGTGTCCTGACCTGTTTTGTATACCAAGGGGGATCGCCTCTTTCTTATATAAATTTATTTGATATAAAACTGTCAATAGCTGTCACATACCACTTCTTTGAATTTGAGCCACATCTGGTCTACGCCTTTGTTTAGTGTTAGAAACGAGTGGAATCTGTCTTTCAAGAAGCATTGTATTTTATTTCTATCTGCTTTCCTGAACAAATATACTTTTCGTTTATTTTTGGTAACTTTGGGAATTTCGATATTCAATCTCGCTACGAGAGCCCTGTGTTCACTAATACCTGTATCCGTTTTGATGCTCGTTATGAGCTCAGGATTATTTGCTGCTAAGAGATCAAGTGTGTTTTCACATCCATTTACAACTCTAGTTGGCTCATGAACTAACTGTTCCAAGTATTTCTCGGAGAATGCGTTGAGTACTATTTCGCACGATGTTTTAACCGTACCTCCTGATTTGAAAATATAATTTCGTCAACAGATCGAGGGTAAATTAAAATCACCGCCTACTATTATCGTGTCCTCTGTCCTCCATTGGGGATGTTTGGGACCGCATGAAACGTCATGTTGGGCGGTCTGCATGACTGGCACGAAATCTGGCCCAACTGAGGCACCAGGTGGACACTGCATGGCAGGCCATTCCACAAGACCACGTTCGACACGTCTACGAGCCGAGCGTCTGCAAAAGAAGGATATACACGGTAATAGCGCCGACATTGCTTGCGTTCCGGTGGCTGTATTCAAGGGCGTCTAGCTCTGTCTGTATCATCATGTGTTGTAGACATCTCAAGAATGTGTCAATAAAATTTCACTCTGCTGCGTCGACGATTTAATGCTTTTCCAGGAGTGCTTTTCCAGACAGACGCGAACTCAATGAAAATTCAGTATGCAGACATTCATAAAAAAAAGTTTGTATAGCTTATGAGACTTAACTAAGGGGGCCATCTTACTAGCTTAGTTCTTGTTTTCAAGTTATGTCAACCTAAATGTGTTTTCTTTTCGTGTTCTAATGACATTTCGCAACAGGCATATTGTAATTTGGCAAACACTAAATATGAATGTCTATGACTGACACGCTGAGACAGCTAGAGTTCAACATCCAGTTATTATACTAATGAATGGTGTCAACAAGACAAACTGATCACCGGAAATATTTACACTGACTCAAAAGTGCATTCAAAAATGTCTATGATGACGTGGTTAAACTGTTAATGTTATTATTATGATTACAAAACGCACCAAATTAGTTCAATAGTGCTGTCTCAATTTTTTCTTGCTTGCACGATACTAAGTGGAATTACTTATTTTCTTGGACACGTCACCCTTAACGAAAAACTTCGATATGGCAAAATGAAAAAAAAATCACTTGTAATTACAAAAGAACATTCCCCGTATCTCCTGTACATACCGATTTCCCAGTCACAAAACACTAGGTACAGATGACTCCGATTCTAGGCGGTGTATCAAGGTGAAACGTGTACCTGATTTCACACAACACTTCGAACGATAACAGTGTGAAAATCACATCAAATATCATGCAGTAGTTTTTGCTTGCTCATACAAATATACGAACAGTCGGTCAAACAACCAAAGATTTCTGTTTTTTCGATTTGTATGAGAAGTTTTGTACTCCATTATAAACATGTAGATGACGAATGGGAGATATGGGTTACATTTAACATTTATTTAACTATGTTTTCAGGTGATCATATATGAAATACAGTAATGTACTCTACTCTGCTGTTACTGGTGTAGTTGTTGTTGTTGTGGTCTTCAGTCCGCAGACTGGTTTGATGCAACTCTCCACGTTACCCTGTCCTGTGCAAGCCTCTTCATCTGAGAATACGTTCCGCAACCGACATCCTCTTGAACCTGCATACTGTATTCGTCTCTCGGTCTCCCTCTACGATATTTACCCCACATACTTCCTTCTAATGCTAAGTTGACAATTCTTTGGTGTCTCAGAATGTGTCCCATCAATCTGTCCCTTCTCTTAGTCAGAATGACATGAAAGCTAGTTAAATTCCACTGTTAATTCATTGTAAGCTATGTTGTACATTTCGTGTCAGCTAAAAAATGATTTTGAAATTTCAGTTTTTCGTTACCATAAAAAGTGGGGCGTCACGTTGCCGCTTATATTTTATAATTTGCCTTTTCTTTTGTAGCTTGCTCTAACAGCGGTTACGTAAACAGCGGAACAACATCCCCTGGATTTATCTCTCATTAAGGGATAGGGCAAATTTAATAACAACTTGAATTTTAAAATATAGCTGTTCATTACAGTTGGTGCCACATCACTAGAACTGTGTTGAATATATACGCAGGAAAATATACTGAGTAAAGTCTCTAAGATTCTCGTATTCTGCTAAGTACTTTCCATGCATACATACGGAAAAATATTACGCCGCGAATCATTATCCTGAGAATACTTTAGTCATGAAAGTGTAGATAGCGATAGATTCGCCACGTCTATGCTGACAATTATCTGTAGTACAAGGTAGCTACATATTTTTAACGCTAATATTATCTTCTCTTGTTTATATAGTTCACTGTTACCGTTAAACTTGTACTTGACTCTCCGGAGCGAGTGTTGGATTGGATATGATAGGGGGCTTTGGGAATATGACCAATAACTCCTTAGTACAAGTATACCAAGCGACGAGTATGGAACTATTAAACAGTAAAGACATGCACCAAAATTAAAAGTAGACACACTAGCCACACGTACTGTGTAGCTAAATTAAAGCACAGCTAATTTTTTCCGTGTTGAGAATATACAGGGTCAATCACAAATATTGCGGAATCGCAAAGTGCGATTGATGTGCGGTTTTCACAGAAAGGATTGGTAGTCAAGGACTCGTATAGTTAGCCAATAAACACGTTGTAAAAATACTTAGAAAGTGTATTTTTATGAAAACATACAATTCTTCAAATGGAACAATGGTTGTTTCTATCATGTACTGTAATTTTTGGCACCAACTGTGTACACAGAATTTTGAATGACATTTTTATCACGTTTACTTTGGTAGCTACAACCATTCTAAGTATTGCCGACGGAGGCTACGACAGCGTAGCTGACTGGCTGGTGGGGCTAGCCAGTCGGACAGTTAGCTTCGCTATCACAGCTTTCGCCCCTGAATCTTTGCACTGTTAAATGTAAACGAAGGCTTCCGCGGCCGTTGTCATTGTATATAAAACTCTTCTGGGTTTTGGACCGCATCGTCAAAATATCAAACACTTCACCGACGTTTCGGCCACTATTGCAAGTGGCCATCTTCTGGGTGTTACACCCAGAAGATGGCCACTTGCAATAGTGGCCGAAACGTCGGTGAAGTTTTTGATATTTTGACGATGCGGTCCAAAACCCAGAAGAGTTTTATATACTTTGCACTGTTGTTGCAGCCAAACTAAACGTGATAAAAATGTCATTCGAAATTCTTTGTACACAGCTGGTGTCAAACATTACAGTACATGATAGAAACAACCACTGTTCCATTTAATAAAATGTATGTTTGCATAAAAAATACTCTTTCTAAATAATATTAGAATCTGTTTGTTGGCTAAAAATACGAGCCCCTGACTACCAACTCATTCTGTGAAAACCGCACATCAATTGCACTTTCCGTTTCCGCAATATTTGCTGTACAAGTGTTAGGTGATTCATCCTGTATAAGGTGAATCAGAAGGAACATGTTTTATATAAGTCTGATCATTCGGACATGTCGCTTTTTGATCCTGCAGTTATTATCTGTTCATATTCACGGAATGAATGACATTAACTGCGTGGGGGTAAAGTTGAAACTGTGTGCTCAGCCGGGATTCGTACCCGGGTCTCCTGCTTTCTAGGCAGTTGCGCTGACCGCTTTAGTAATCCATATGCAGGTGTAGTGATCGCTGTGTCCCCAGTGGTGTATTGGTCAGCGCAACTGCCTGGAAAGCAGGAGACACGGGTTCGAATCGCGACTAGAGACATATTTTCAACTTTACCCACTCGCAGTTAATGTCATACATTCTCTGAATATGGAAAGGTACATGCTTTGTAGGGTGACATTTCTGGTGATTCTGAGCATAGTACTTCTAATAAAATTGTGCTCTTTTCTTAATCGTTTCCGCGTAAAACAATGAAAACAAGTAGGAACGAGAAAATTGCAGGTGACAGTACATTACGACACTGTTATGTTGTGGTCTGTTTACTTGGGTACGTTTCCTTACAGAAGATGTTCAAACAGTCCACAGTCAACGTCATTACATTTTGCTGCTCTAGTAGACAGGTGTTGCGTTACCGATCGGAACTCAGTTCCCCATTACTTTGCATGAGCTCCGAACAGCAAGACAACATCTGTCTAAACCAGCAGCAAAATGAACTAAGTTGACGACTGTCTGAACATCTTTTGTGAGGAAACGTACACAGTTAACAAATCATGTTTTGTGGCCATCCACAGCTGCAGACTTGAGTCATATTGAATGTAAACCGCTTCGGCTGTATGGTAGTCGTTTATTGAACCAACTAGTTTCGTGGCATTATAGACACATCATCAATGTTACAAATTACTGCATATTTTTCTCAATGTCCATAGACGACCCAGCATTCTCTGTCATTCTGTGTTAAAACTATAGCGCAGGTCCAGTAGTGTTGCTCTATACTTTCACGCAGACTGACAGAGAATGCTAGGCCGTCTATAGACACTGAGAAAAAATATGCAGTAATTTGTAATCTTGATGATGTGGCTCTAATGACACGAAACTAGTTGGTTCAACAAACGACTACCACACAACTGGAGCGGTTTACATTCAATTTTGAAATTAAAAAAAGACGTGCTAAGATATTTCAATAATTTTATTTTTACTTGAAAGCCTGTACCTCAGTCTACTTTTCTACATAATTTCCGTCAATATTGAGGCACTTCTCATAACGTTGTACCAGTTTTTGAGTACCCTCCTCATAAAAGCCTGCCGCTTGACTTGTTAACCACTGCGTCAAAACTGTCGTCATCGTCTTGAAGACGCTGACCGCTCAGGTATTTTTTCAAGTACATGAACAGAGGGTAGTCATTGCGCGCCAGCTTAGGGCTGTACGATGTAGAGTTTCCCATCGAAAAGATGTGAAGAGATCTGTGGTCTGACTAGCCGCATGCGGACAGGCATTGTCTTGCAGCAAAACGCTGCCCTTCCTCAATTTGCCACGTCTTTTCTTCTGAATTGAACGGCGCAGATTGTGCAATGTCTTACAGTAAGCTGCTGCACTGACTGTCTTATTACGAGGCAAAAATTTCACAAGCAATATTCCTTTTCCGTCCCAACATGATTTTCTGGGCATAAATTGTTTGCTTGAACTTCACCTTCCTGAGTGAATCTGAATGCCGCAATTCCATGGACTGTTACTTTGATCCTCGTGTGACGTAGGCCAACCATGTTTAACAATTTGGCTTAACAAATCATCACCGTCGTTGTGGTACCGCTCAAGGAAAGTCAATGCACTGCCTAAACGTCTGGTTTTGTGGACATGCGTCAACATTTTCGGCACCCAACGCGCGCACAGTTTTCAGTAATTCAAGCTCTGTTTTCTCTCACCTTATTGTCCACTTCCTGCACCAAATTTTCATTAACGACCGAAGAACGCCCACTCCGTTGTTCATCATACACATTTGTGTGGCCATATTTAAATGCTCTCACCCACTTTCTTACCGTTCTATCACTCAATGTTTTCTCCGTAAACTGCACAGACCTCACGATGAATATCGATCGCTTTTAGGCCTTTAGCACTAAGAAGTACCAGCCCGTAGCCGGCCGCGGTGGCTGAGGGGACTGAGGCGCTCCAGTCACGGTCTGCACGGCCACTACGGTCGGGGGTTCGAATCCCCCCTCGGGCATGGATATTTGTGCCGTCCTAGTTCGTAAGTAGTTCATAAGTAGTTCGTAAGTTTAGGGACTGATGACCCCGCAGTTAAGTTCCTTAAGCTTAACAAACATTTGAACATATTTTGAACCAGCCCGTACTTCACAGTCGGCGGGACTCACGATTATCGGAGGCACGTTAAACATTCAGTACACAATGTAAACAAGGAAGAATCAGGCTGTAATGGCATCAGTGCGTAGGCAACATATGTAGGTACCCGTTGCGCATGCGTAGAACGCTGACCGCAGCGCTGCGGCCGCGCTGTGGCAAAACGGTACTTAACTAAAGAAAAAAAAAAAAAAAAACCCACACACACGCCTCAGACAATAAAGGCAAAAACCCACAGAAGATAGCACAACGAGTGCCGAAACATGTCAGGTTAATAAAAATCGAACAAGGTGCCTTGCATAAGGCGGGTTTATTCACAAACCAACAGTACGTTAGTTTAAAGTCACGTGCACTTTTTCTGTTCCTAGCTGTTTTCATTGTTTTGGCTGGGAACGGTTAGGAAAAGGGCACATGTTTATTAGAAGTTTTTTGTTCAGAGTCACCAGTAGTTTAATATTCACAGAATATATGACATCAACTGCGATTGGGCAAAGCTGAAAATGTGGACCCAGCCGGGATTCGAGGCTGGGTGATCACTGTGACCCCAGTGGTGTAGGGGTCAGCGCAACTGCCTAGAAAGCAGGAGACCAGAGTTCGAATCCCGGCTGGGTACACATTTGCAGCTTTGCCTAATATTCTGTGAATATTAATAATAACAACTGCAGGATCAGAAGTGACGTCTGTCCTTTCGGAACAGACGCCACATGTATATACACCAGTAGTTTCACCGTTCAAAGCACGTATCTTTCCCCTTGAATCACACTGTAGGTTCTGAAGAAGCAGTTGATAATGAACATGACTGGCTGATCACTGTAATAACAAGAGTGAGCCAGCCGCTTTGCAAGTCCTACAGTCTGAAAGTCCCGACAAATCACAAAAGTCAGTCGTACCCCCTCCCCCTATTCCCCTCTCACCGTATCAGTTACTTATGTTGACGGATATGTTTTCATACTTGATGTTACCTCCATAAAAGAAGACTGTTCTTCACATTAGATATCACTCATCTATCATGTAGACGTTACAGTGACTATCCACATAATTAGTTCCTTTCCCCTTTTCAGTTACCTATGTTGACACATAGTTCTTTCACCTTTCTGCTGCCTTAGCTTCATATAACAACGCAGTCCTTCACATTGGCCGTACCTTTTTGTAACACCCTGTATACAGTCGACATACGCCTCGTCACAGGCTGTGGGCAGGTCACCACCAAGATTCGCCTCCGCCCTCTTAGCACGATGTCGGTGCCCGATACCCGTATTTTCGTTTCCGCGAAGAACAAGGACGTTTCAAATGTTTGGTTCCTGCGTTTGGAGGAATCTCGCCGTTGGTAAGACTCTGGTAGTATTTGGGCCGCTACCGCGCGACGCTGTGTTTTGAAAGCGGTGTCGAAGCTTCAGGAGTGCTGCTGAGCGGTGCGTGGCTTTGTGAAGCACCCCGAGGTCAGGGCCAGAAGACAACGGGCGGCGGCGTGTGAAGGTGAGCAGGTGCCGGCCAGGAGCGGCGGGGCTCCACGCGCTGCTGTCTGGAAGGACAGGGCTCACTGCGGTAGCACTCGTTCCACGGGCCATCACTACGACATGTGGCGAACGTTGCACTTTGTTGTTGCTGTGGTCTTCAGTCCGGAGACTGGTTCGATGCAGCTCTCCACCCTACTCTGTCCTAAAAAACTGTTCAAATGTCTGTAAATTAATCGGACCAAACTGCGTGGTCATCAATCCGTAGCTTACAAACTACTTAAACCTAGGTAAACTAACCTACGGACAAACACACACACCCATGCCCCAGGGAGGACTCGAACCTCCACGGCGAGCAACCGCGCGCTCCGCAGCGAGACCATTTAGACCGCTCGGCATTCATATCTCACTCATCCAGAATTCGGTATATAGAGCAGCGGTCTCGTTATATCTCATAAGATCTTCTTGGGAGCATTCTCCGCACGTATTCACCAACGGACACCTCAAGAGATGCTCCATTGTTTGTACCTCCTCGCATTTACATCTATCTGTGTCCGTATAACCCCATTAGTACATTAGTTGTTTGCATCGGCCCATGCCCGTGCGGAGTCGGTTTAAAGTTCTCCAATGATCCAATCTAGGTGAGAGCCAGGGGAAAGAGCTTCCTCATGACTGCGTCCGGGTACTTCTGTTTCCAGAGTGGTTCTATAGACTCCGCAGATGGCTGAGTTGCGTTTATGAAACTTTGCCTAGATTTCAGTCGTCTAGGTACAGGCTGGTGATTAAATAGTAGGCGTCTCGGACAATTGAGTTGTTTATACTCTTCTTTAGAGCTGAGGATCGATCTTCTAATGTGAGGCGGAACAATGCCAGCCAGTGAATACAAATGGTCCACTTTGGTAGGTTTTAAGCAGCCCGTTACCTTCCTACAGGAATCATTAAGGACCGTGTCTATTTCCTTTGTATGAACAGATCTTCCCCAGACTGGACATCCATACTCAGCCACAGAAAAACAGGTGGCGAGTGCTGTGGTACATAGAACGCTTGGTTTTGCACCCCACTTTGCAGATGTTAGCTTGTTCAGTATTTCATTTCGTGTTTGGAGTTTGGTCTCTGTTTTCTCGATATGATATTTTTGTAGCTGATAATATAATAATACTAATATAGCATCGAATACCGACACATGCATCATTTGGTACAATTTAGAAATACACTAACAGAGTAGGAGTTGGCCAGTAGAAAGTCTTTTAGGCTCCTCTTAAACTGATCTTTATTTCTAGCTACTTTTTTTAAATTTTTTTTATACGTGATGGTAAATTATTGAAAATGTGTATTCCTGAGTAGTGGACCTCTTTTTGAACTAAAGTAAGCGCTTTTAAGTCCTTGTGTAGATCATTTTTGTTCCTAGTATTGCAGGTATGAACTGAGCTGTTTGTTGGGAAAAGGGGCTTCTGCGGGATTTCTATGAATTTACACCACAAATAATTTTGCACTCTGAAAACTTTCGCTTGACTTGAAGAGTTACCCCGAAATATTATACCATATGACATTATTTTTTTATTTTTATGCCTCCTATGTCTAATAACACTCGTATTGAAAATACAGATTTCTGCAGTTCTGTGGTGGGTTCCTCCCAACTGAATTTATTATCAAGCTGTAATCCCAGGAATTTAATAGTGTTAACCTCTTCTATCTGTTCTTCTTCATACTTAATGCATATGCTGGCCGGAAATCTCTTACATATTCTGAACTACATGTAGTGAGTCTTTTCAAAGTTTAATGACAATGAGTTGGCTTTAAACCATTTATTAATGTTCATGAAAATATCATTAGCAGACTTTTCTATAACTACGCTTGACATACTTTTTATTGCAATACTTGTATCGCTTCTTTTAGTCAAGGTATGCCAAAAATTCCTTTTCTCTCCAGTTCTGTTCATTACCACCTCATTAGTTACGCGATCCACCACCTGATCTTCAGCATCTTCTATAACATCTCATTTCAAAAGCTTCTAATTTATCCCCTTCCTGTCCACACTGTTTATCGTCCACGTTTCACTCCCATACAAGGCAACACTTCACACAAATACTTTTAGAAGGGACTTCCTTACGTTTAAATTAATATTTGATGTTAACAAATTTCTCTTTTTCAAAAACGCTTTTCTTCCCATTGCCTTTCTGCATTTTATATCCTCTGTACTGCGACAGTCGTGTGTTATTTAACTGCCTAAGTAACAAAACTCATCTACCAGTGTTCTGTCAAATTCTTCTCTCAGTACAGTATCTCCTATTTCATCTTCATCTACTTGCTCTTCCCTTTCTATAATATTGTCTTATAGTTCATTTCCTTTGTAGAGTCCATCTATATACTCTTTCCACCTTTCAGCTTTCCTTATTTGATGAGAACTGGTTTTCCATCTAGTTCTTTGTATAAATACATCTCCTTTCTCTTTTATTTTCCTATAAGCAGTATCTATTTTCCCCCTATTTATACATTCTTCTAAAAACTTACATTTGCCTTGTAGCCACTCCTGCTTAGCTAGTGTGCACTTCTTGTCAATCTCTTTTTGTAGTCGCCTGTACTCCATTTTGCCTGTTTAGTTACAAACTACGTACACTAACTTATGCTAAGGACAACACAATCACCCATGCCGAGGGAGGACTCGAACCCCTGCCGACGAAAGGCCGCGCGCACCGCAGCAGGGGGACTTTGTTCGAATGGCTTACCTGAGTCCATTATCAAGTCAAACCAACTCAATGTCTTCATCAATATACAAACGATACGTCATCACATGTACAACAATTTTTTCTGATAGTTATTCCTCTTTCAACGCCAGGCATAATATGACATGTTTCAAAAAATGGAATGTATTTAAAAAAAATTGTTCATGTGATGATGTAATGTTTGTATACTGATGATGACATTGAGTTAGTTTGACTTGATAATGGGTTCAACTAAGCCCGAAACTAGTCTTCAATATAAAGAACCCATGTGTGCAAATTTGGCTGTTTTCGAAATTACTAATAGCCATCTGTAAACTGACACAAAGTAGCTACGAGGATGCAGACAAACTTCTAAATTGACCTTCTAGGCATACCGGAACTACAGTCAACATTGGTGTTATGACTGAAACTGATGGGCAGTCTGGCGTGGTAGCAGTGCTGTGTGTGGTGGTTGTGCGGTTTGACTGACATCTATGGACAATCAAACGAACTGTGTTCTTGATGCAATATTTACATTCAACGTCAGTGGTGTCGAGCCCGGTGGTGTTGGGGTAAAGCGCTCGACTAGAAACCGAAGGGTCACGGAAAAAAAATGTTCAAATGTTTGTAAAGCTTATGGGACTTAACTACGGGGTCATCAGTCCCTAAACTTACAAACTGCTTATGAACTACTTACGAACTAGGACGGCACAAATATCCATTCCGGAGGGGGATTCGAACCCCCGACCGTAGTGGCCGTGCAGACCGTGACTGGAGCGCGTCAGTCCCCTCGGCCACCGCGGCCGGCGAAGGGTCACGGATTCGAAACCCCTGTCGCACCTCGAGTTTTTTTAGTCTGCGTTTTAACCCATCCTTCAAGTCTCAACGATGTGATGAGTTGCCAGAAACGACACGTGTTTCTTATTCCACGGTAAGCTGTAGGCCCCCATTCCCCGTTTGGATAACTAGGGACACGCAACTCGCCAAAGTGGCGTCCAATTGAAAGACTTGCACCAGGCCAATGAGCCACACGAAATTATTATTTAAGTTTTTTTATTTAGAAGACCTATGTGATGCAACAGTAAAAAATATTTGCTTCAAATTTGATTGAAATCGTTCCTATCTCAACTAGGTGATTTTATTCCCACATCGATTGGTGTCTAATAGTACGGAATATGTAAACTAAATTTGGTTCACTTGTTTAGGAGAAGATGGGGTATATGTATAGTATGTATAGCTTTCCTTTGGTAGGCCTACACGTACGTATTACGTACACTAAATTGGGACGCGCCCGAAGCAGTTTAAGATCAATGATGAGGATACAAAGAAGTGAGCAGTTTTGTAGCTTTAGAGCACGCCACGATAGTTCTTACAACTCAGATGTCCTCCGTCTCCAGGTGGTCTAGTGGATATAGAATTTTCCTGGTAAGCAGAAGTCCTGGGCACAATCCACGACTTGTGCGCAAAGTTTCAACCGCCTCACTGAATTTCGTTCAGTGCTCTCAATAAGCAGCTAAATCGACTCGAATGTCCTAGAAAATGTTTGACATGTTTCGCGCTTCGTAGAGTTCAGGTTTTATGGTAGTAAAGACACGTGAAAGTAACAACGTTTCGTGAGATCGCGTATTTGGGGCGTTCACGTTTAAATGGTGCATTTGCAGTAACACGCGAAAATGGAGCAGTTACAAAGCCACAACTGCTAAGTCGATGATGTTGAGGGAGTGGAAATTAAAACATCGTAGTAAAGAAATCTATAAATTAAAAAACTCATTGCCATATTCTGCTTACTTTTACTGAGTAACGTTTCTTGTGACGGCTCTACGACAACACTCTACAACCTCAACTTGCATTGCTTTTCCCCGATCCATATTCCGCTGCTATTTGTTTTTCACTTGTTTTTCCTACTACAGTGTTCCAGTTCCCCACCACAATGAAGTTTTCCTCTACCTTAACTGTCAGACTAACGTCTTTCATCTCATCGTATTTTTCCTTCACTTACTTTTCCTACTACTGAGTTCCCGTCCCCCCAACACAGTGAAGTTTTCCTCTACCTTAACTGACAGACTAACGTCTTTCATCTCCTCGTATTTTTCCTTCACTTACTTTTCCTACTACTGAGTTCCCGTACCCCCAACACAATGAAGTTTTCCTCTACCTTAACTGTCAGACTAACGTCTTTCATCTCATTGTATAATTTGTAAATCTGTTCAATCTTCCAAACATCAGCAGAGCTAGTTGGAATAGAAACTTGCACTGCAGTGGTCAGTGTCGGTTTTGAGACTATCTTTGCTAAGATAACGAGTTCACTACACTGTTTACAGTAACATATTCGCATTCCTATTTTTTTAATTACTACACGTATTCCTCTGTTACTCCCAACTGATCTCGTATTTATAACCCTGTACATACCTTACCAAAAATCCTTTTCATCTTTCTTCTGAACCTCTTTAACACCCAATATATCCGATGTGGTGTCGCACAAGTACAAAGTGCGCGCCACTTACTTTCGCCGCGCGCCGCCATGCACGCACGGCGCGGCGTTCTCACGACGACAGCCACGAGCGCGCTCTGCGACAACGCCGCTCGTGGCCACTACTGAAGGACATCGGGCACTTCGGACTGAGATAGCAACGAATTAGGACCTTCGTAATCAGATAGGCACCAGTGAAGACTTTGCTATTGTACAGGCACTAGGCAGGCCTCTAACAACTATGTATCAACATTCTGCAGTACTATGTAAAAGTTAAGTATTGTTACATTCTGTGCAATATATATCTCTTTCTAATTTACTCGAGTGTTTATAGTTTCTGGCTGCTCCCCTCCGTACCTGCACCAGCGTGTCGGTCTCATTCCACTCGGCCACCGACACCTACGACGAGGCTGGGACACAAAAGCGGCGACGAAGTTGGGACACAAAATCCGATTTCAAATTTTAAGATCTTCCCTGCCCGATTAAGGGTTACAACATTCCATGCTCCGATCTGCAGAATTTTAGTTTCTCCCAATGGCGCCACCGTCATGAGTATTCCGCTCATAGATATCCGAATGGGGGAATGTTTTACTTTGGGAATACTATACCAGAGAAGATGGCATCATCAAGTGTCCATACAGTGGAGCTGTAGGTCATCTGGAACAGTAACGGCTGTTGTTTCCCCTTTCTGTCAGCCTTTCACACTTAACTCAGTCAATAAACCAGACAGTCTGATACTTTCGCCTTCTGTATCGTTGAGACATGCAAGCCACCCCACCTCCCCACATAGAGAACTACTTTCTGTCTTGATATTCTTGAACAGTAACGTTCTTTTTGAAGCCGCAGTTTATTGCACAATTCTGTTCCACTTCTTTCTTCGATTCCCAAAAAAAATAAAAATAAATAAATAAATAAATAAATAAATAAAATAAAAAAATATAAAAAATATATAAAAAATAAAAAAATAATAAATAAATAAAATTAAAAAAAAGTAAAATTAAAAATAAATAAATAAAAAAGCAAATTTGGAGTTTAACGTCCCGTCGACAGCGTGATTATTAGGAACGGAGCTTGCGCTCGGAGTATTTGGGTAAGGATGTGGAAGGAAATCAGCCATGCCCTTCCAAAGGTACCATCCCAGCATTTGCCTGGAGTGAGTAAGCACGCAGTCTCCCGTAATTCTGTCATTCTGTGCTTTCCCTTTCTTAAAACGTTCAAACCTGCATGATTATGAGTTATCCGTTCACAGTCTTTATTTGGTTGTAATATCGAGATTTATAACTTTTGTTCGTGCAAACGAATCGTCCATACATAATACCACTGATGTTGATGTTACTCTGTATTCAGCTCGACAAGTAGCTGATAAAGCATAATATCAAATAGGGCCAAGTCCAGTTTCGATGTTTGTACATTAGCAAACTATACATACTTCTAAGATTTCCTTCTCTACTGACTTATGTCAAAACCTGACGTGGCAAAAGTGTTTAGTTAAGTAGAAATTAGCAGGGTTTGATGTAAAGTACAGGATTTTTCCGCCTTTGAAAATAAACGAGAATTCAGCCGTGAACTTCTTAAGTAATTTAAGGTTAATTATTAGCTTCGAAATTATTTTATTTATTTCAAAAAATACTTCAGAAGCTTAGCTTTATATTTTTATATTACTCTTTTGACAGTTGATATAAGACACACAATACAGAATGGGTAGAACGATTTGAACAAAAACGCTTACTAAATTATGCAATCAAAAGGTTTGTTAGTTATCTCACCAAAGAAATGTAATTAACCTAAATTTTAATACTGGTTGCTGTTGAACAAAAACGTGAAATGCTGAAAGTTGAAAATAAAAAAATTCCAGCTTGGTGGTGTGATATGAAATATTTATTTTAAAAAATTACACATCGATTTCGCGTACATGACATAACATCAACAGTGCACATTTCGAGTCACTAGGACTCAAGTAGTCCGCATAAAACATTTAACAGTCAGATCAGTAAAACATAAATAAGAATATGCTTCTAGTGCATGTTACAGGTTTAAAATGGCGTACCTGCTTCAAACTTGTAACATTCAACTAGAAAGACATTTTTTTTATTTACATGGTTTATAGATCTAACTGTTAAATTTTTATGCGGAGTACATGAGTCCTACTGACTCGAAATCTGCACTGTTGATGTTAAGTCATGTAATCGAAATCGGTATGTGATATTTTACAATAAATATTTCAAATCACACCACCAAGTTGTAAATGTGGAATTTTTATTTGTTTATTGTGGTGGTCTGGCGCATTATCCATTATGGAGCTAAGATTTAAAAAATTAAAAAAATATTCAACGTGTTTCAAACATTTACAAAATAAGGAAAAAGAACAAATCACACGAAGTGAGCAGTAATTTATCATGACCTTTATATATAAAGGAGAGTTTCCGTTTGTGTGTACGTATTGCATACAAATATCAAGTTTTGTTACAACCTTTATGAAATTTTGTACACGTAAGCTTCAAACGTTGAGGACGGTCGCCTTAAGTGTAAGAATCACGTACAACAAATAATTCGTGAGATATGACGTCATAACCAATGCGATGCGCGACAAACTGCTGCATTTAGCGACGATGCTGATAATTTTCTCCTAAACCACTGGACCGATTTCAATCAAATTTGGTACGCACATTCCTTGCCATGAAATAACAATTGCTGCAGGGTTAAGAATCAAATACGAGACATGGATCAAAAGATATGACGTCATAAGCAATAGGAATCGCTAAATAAATAAATAAAAAAAAAAAAAAAGAAAAGAAAACTGCGGCGAGACTTTATAAATACGCTAAATCATAATGAGAGTAGACCTACTTAGCGACTTGCAACAAACTTTAAAAATAATTTCAAACTTTTATTAAACTTTTTCTCGCTGACAGACTGTTTATTCAGTAAAACTACGACATTCGGTATGACATTACAATTTATAATTTCTACACAACAAATTGTAGCCACAAGAAATTTTACAGACAGAATACACACACATAGTTGAATGTACCTTCTAAATTGTATCACAGCACGACACGTAGTTCATGAGATATGAGCACATTAACGATTTAGGAAAAATCTAAGTAGCTCTCTTAGATTGTTTGCAGATGACGCTTCACGACGGGACTCAGTGGTCTTGTGTCGCCTCCGCATTGGGCATACGTGGCTCACCCATGGACATCTCCTACGGGGTGAGGACCCAGCCCAATGTCGGTGTGGCTCCACTTTGACAGTCGTCCACATATTGATGGACTGCCCCCTTTTAGCCGCCTTGCGGAGACATTTTAACCTCCCTGCTGTTTTAACGGAAGTTTTAGGTGACGATGCCACAATGACAGATACCGTTTTACGTTTTATACGAGCAGGGGGTTTTTATCATTCGCTCTAACTGGAGATTTCTGTGTGTTACCTAGTGGTTGACTTTTCCTTTTTTATTCTTATGGTCGGTCAACCACGGCCATCGGTTTATTTGTTGTAAGTTGTCTTTGTGTGACCGTCTTTTCGTTTTGTCTTGTTTTTCTTGATGATATTTATGGACTAGAGAGACTCCTCTCCCACTTCGCTATTTTAAACTCCGGGCGTGTTGACTTTGACGTGTATGGCTTTACTTTTGACGCCTAGAGATGGAATGGGGGACTGATGACCATCGTAGTTTTGTCCCCCTTAAACAACCTAACAACAACAACAACAGCAGCAACAGATGACGCCGTCATTTACGCTCTAGTAAAATGATCTGAAGATCAAAAGCAACTGCAGAACAATGTAAATAAATATCACTATGGTGTAAAAATTGGCAAGTGGCTCTGAATAATGAGAAGTGTGAAGTCATCCACATGACTACGAAAAGAAATCCGTTAAACTTTGTTTACAAGATAAATCAATCAAACGTAAAGGCCGTAAACTCAACAAAATACCTAGGAATTACTATTACTTCAAACTTAAATTGGAAAGATTCGGAGATAATGTCGTGGGAAAGGCGAACCAGAGACTGCGTTTTATTGGCAGAACCCTTAAAAGATGCAACAGAACTACTAAAGAGACTATGTACACTACGCTTGTCCGCCATTTTTGGAATATTGCTGCCCAGTGTGGAATTCTTATTACATGACTTTGACGGAGGACATCGAAAGAGTCCAAAGAAGAGGAGGTCGTTTTGTATTGTCACGATATATGGGAGACAGCGTCACGGAAATAATTCAGGATATGGGAGGGGAATAATTACAACAGCGGCGTTTATCGCTGCGGTGTGGGCTACTTATGAAACTCCAATCGACAGCAGTCTCCTCCAAATGCGAAAATATATTGTTGACTCAAACTTACATAGCTAGAAAAGATCATCAGAATGAAATACGAGAAATCAGACCTCGGACGGTGAGATTCAGGTGTTCTTTCTTCCTTCGCGCTATTCGAGAAAGGAACGGAAGATAAATAGTACAAATATGGTTTGATGAACCCTCTGCCAGGCATTTAAATGTGATTTGCAGAGTATCGTATGTAGATTTAGATGCGCGAGGCCGTTCGCCGTCGGGGATTCGAATCCCCCCCTCGGGCATGGATGTTTGTGCTGTCGTTAGTATTAGTTCATACGTAGTTTGTACGTTTAGTGACTGATGACCCCGCCAACGTCCCATAAGCTTAACCAACATTTGAACAGTTTTGACACTATTTATTCTTCGTCTGCCAAACGGTTTCTCCTCCGATAATATTCCGTTGCAATTTGACGTCATTATGACCAGTTGTGTTATTTTAGCAACGTTTTGAAAGTTAAGCTATAATCACCCGGCACCAGTAAATTAGATCTTGCTATGACTGGAAGATCAGACGTACCCAGCATCATGGAGAGATACAGCCGTCGCTTGGCATGCACACAAACGGTTCCCTATCTTCTGGAACAAAGCTCAATGTTTACCCCAGTTTCTCAACCATAATGTGAAGGCCGACTTCTACGAGCCTATAAAATCGTCAACTGTGTCTCCGGAATGTGAGTCACTGCGAGCCTCGAGTAAGCGAAAACCCACTGGCCTCTCTTCGGTGACCTCAATTTTGTCACGCGATATTTTTCAGATCAGAGAGCAGTAAATTTCGAGCGAAAGCAGTCTATCCGACTGAGCAATCCGACCGGTTCAGAGAAAGGGTATGTCCACTATTCGCCCCAGAAGAGGCCGACCCGTTGCACTAGAGCTCTCGGTCACGCTAGAGCCTAGCGCGTAAAAAAATGCGCGGTACAGTTACGTTCTGCTTGACAGAACTGCGATAGTTATTTCAGATTACGTACCACAACTATACATCACTTTTGACATATTTTAATGAGTAACCTTCCTGCATAATTTCCGAAAGCCATTTTTTCCCTTTTTCAGATAGTAGTTTATATAATAAATTAAATTACTCTGAGAGTTGGACTCAACACTGTCATTGTCTTGGTGAAACGTCATGTCAAAAAGTGGTACATTGTTGTATGCCAAGTGCCCAACAACAGTCCACTATTATTTTTATATGCCGGATCAATGATTCCGTTACTTTAACTATTTACTTCGTTACTTTTTACACTCATGATGATTTAAAAAGTATTTTAATGAAAAATGAATTCACGATATGAAGGACACACTTTCTTAAAAGCCTCCAACAACAACTTACATCCCACTTATCTTTTAGCTGTGGGATACTGTACAAATCCATTTTCGAATAGACCTTCACTGTCACACTAATTTTACATACAATATCTGACATTTCGAACGTTGAAATATACTTTACAGGTCGTAATTTGCAAAAATGTGCTTAATTTATGCACATTCAGAACGCCAGCAGGTCAGTACCCCCTCCCCCCCCCTCTCCGCCCCATCATTGTGAATTACCACATCGTCAGTCACTTGAAGCACGAACACTACTGTTGCATCAAGAAACTTCATCACACTGTCGCCAATTTCTTATGTGTTCAAATAAAAGGTATCATCGTCATCTGATACAAACGATGCTGTGTCTTCATCATCACTGCTGGTCACAGTCTTCTTGGGAATCTGAAAATTAAATCCAGCCTGGAAGGAGGACTATATACTAGCTCAAGTTTCCCCTTTTTAATTTATTTTACATCGCTCATGTATAAAGGCAGCAAATAAGCACCAAGCTAAAGATAATATACCCTAAATACGTATATTGAAAGACAGATTAAGAAAATTCAAAAGAGCTATCTCCTACCTTGCTCTCAGTTCGGAAGAAAGTTGGACGACTGAATTGAAAATGAGCCTCTTCAGGTTATCGGTGTGGCTACTGTAGTGCTTTACCGTGCGCGAGCTCGCAGTTAGTCATCCTGCCAGTGGATGGCAGACTCCCTCGCAAGGAAGGTACTCGGGCTCGAACAAACACATATACACCAAAATCGTATGAGAGGTGATGTAAAGGTCCCTTATTGCACAAATGATACTCCTGCATCTGCAAAACTCTGCAGTCGTCCGTTAGAGGCCTCTGCGAGTGCCTTGCAACACTGCACTTTGACCTGTCGGTTCGCCAGCAGGGACGGTGCAGTGTGCCTCCGAAGTTGCGTTTTGTGATGTTATTTGTGTGGTGAAGCGTCAGATAGGGTGGCGATTACTAATCAATCCTGCTAATCTATTGCGATTAGTCGAGATGAAGTTACGAAGAACCCTTCTTCGTGAAGATGGTATTAGTGTAGAAGATGAATCATTCGCATGCTTTCTCGTATTTGTTATGGTACAAAAATATGAGCATAAGTTAGATACTGTTGTCACACTAACGCATGATGATGATAATAGGGATGATAATGACAAACAACTCAAATGTTCAAATGTTTGTTAAGCTTATGGGACTTAACTACGGGGTCATAGTCCCTAAACTTACAAACTACTTATGAACTACTTACGAACTAGGACGGCACAAATATCCATGCCTGAGGGGGAATTCGAACCCCCGACCGTAGTGGCCGTGCAGACCGTGACTGGAGCGCCTCAGAACCCTCGGCCACCGCGGCCGGCGACGAACAACTCATTGCAAGCGGTAAGTGCGGGAAGAGGCGGTGGAAGCAATGGCAGTGAATACCAACCGTCTTCCGAGAAGAAGGTTAAAGTTGCAACTATCATCACGGCTTTTGATGACAATACGCTAGAGAACATGTACGATGATTATTACATAAGTTATAGTTAAGATATCTGCATTATATATGGCGTCTACAATTACATCTACAGTGCTATCTAGAGCATCATTGCAGAGCTTTGCAGAAAAACGACAACCACCAGCCCAAGCAAACGTTCAAACAGATATGTTTGTTCGAGCCCATGTACTTTCCTTGTCAGTGTTCTGAGAGCGATGGAAGCGCTCGGATGTCACTAAATGTTACTGTGCAGAGTCTTCAAAAACAATTTGGACCACAGTTGTGCTTAAGGACCGTAGTCATGGGAATTTACGGTAAGTTGATAATCGCATATCCAAGTGCATGGTTCAATTTACTAATTTAGATGTTTAGCTACTGAAAGAAACAATAAACTGCAACATGGTCCCTTTAAAACCCTAACCGAACCAATAAACTGCAACAGATACATTAAATTGTTGATTGTCCTATTTTTATTCCTTCTATATTGTAGCCATGGTAGGGTTTCTATATTAGTTGTTGTTGTAGTTTTTAAGTGACTAAACACGTAGGTCATCTGTCCCATTGTTTATTAGTACTACAGAAAATGTGCTCCGATTAATGAATGAAATCATGTAGAAAATGCGAAAGTTATGTGTTTGGGAAAGTTCAATGCTTAGTCATTTGAATCAAGAACGTATAAAGGAAATTATGAAATTCTATCAGTATGGTAGAAAAGATGACGAAGTGGAGAGCAATGTACAGCCAGTTTCAGGAGGAATAACAAATATTTCAAGAGGCTCAAATGCTTATAAAACTGTTGGGCCAAACTGCTATGGTCCTCAGTCCCTAGACTTACAAACGGCTTAAAAAAGTTAAACTAACCTAAGGATAACTCAGACGTACCTATGTCCCGAGGAGAACTCGAACCTCTGACGGCGAGCAACCACGCGCTCCGTATTCACTAGGTGTTAATGCAGACGAATTGCTAGAAAATACCATATAACATGGGTGCAATGTTTTATTGGTTACGGAAACGCAGCTGAGTGCTTTTTCATTTTCGATTCGTTGCTACGGGTTGTTTTGGCTTAGTTATCCAATGTCAGCAGTAGAGTGAAGCAGTTTTGGAGCTTTCATTGTGATTTGTTGGCCACATTTATTGCACTGTAATGTATAAACATATCTCACGTATTTACGCATGCTTATAATGCCGATACGGTATTCGTATACGGATTTTGCAAAGGATAAGCTGCTGTTGCTTGTTGAGATTAGGGCAGACGACTTCCCAACTGCGGACTACCAAACTCAAGAGTGTTTACTCGTTTGTTCCATACAATGCGTGTCACTGCTACAGCACTCAGTCGTATAGAACCTGAACATGTAAAAGAACAAAAAATGTTCCAGAAGGAAACTTTCACTCTGCAGCGGAGTGTGCGCTGATATGAAACTTCCTGGCAGATTACAATTGTGTGTCGGAAGCAGGACTCGAACCTGGGACCTTTGCCTTTCACGGGCAACCGCTCTACCACTGAGCTACCCCGACACGACTCACGGCTCCCCCACACGACTTCAATTTTGCCAGTACCTCACCTCCTACTTTCCAAACTTCACGGAAGTTCTCCTGCGAAACTTGCAAGACTAGCACTCCTGGAAGAAAGGATATGGTGGAGACATGGCTTAGGCACAGCCTAAGGGATGTTCTATGAAGACGGATCGTCAGTTGTGTCGGGAGAGCTCAATCGGTAGAGCGTTTGCTCGCGAAAGACAAAGGTCCCAGTTTCGAGTCCCGCTTCTGGCACACAATTTAACCTGCCAGGAAATTTCATATTACCGGACACTCCGCTGCAGAGTGAAAGTTTCATTCCGAAAACATCCCTTAGGCTGTGGCTAAGCCATGTTCAAATGCTCAAATGTTTGTTAAGCTTAAGGGACTTAACTACGGGGTCATCAGTCCCTAAACTTACAAACTACTTATGAACTACCTACAACTAAGGACGGCACAAATATCCATGCCCGAGGGGGGATTCGAACCCCCGACCGTAGTGGCCGTGCAGACCGTGACTGAAGCGCCTCAGTCCCCTCGGCCACCGCGGCCGGCTAAGCCATGTCTCCACCATATCTTTTCTTCCAGGAGTGCTAGTCTTGCAAGTTTCGCAGGAGAACTTCCGTGAAGTTTGGAAAGTAGGAGGCGAGGTACTGGCAGAATTAAGGTTGTGTGGGGGAGTCGTGAGTCGTGTCGGGGTAACTCAGTGGTAGAGAGCTTGCCCGAGAAAGACAAAGGTCCCACGTTTGAGTCCCGCTTCCAGCACACAATTTTAATCTGCCGGGACGTTTTTCAACAAAAAATGTTCAAATGTTTGTAAAGCTATGGGACCAAACTGCAGTCATCAGTCCCTAGACTTACAACTAACTAACTTATGCTAAGGACAACACACACACACACACACACACACACACACACACACACATGCCATAGGGAGAGTGACTCGCTGTGGGGGCGCCGTCACAGGCGGAATTAGTTGGGTGTAAAAGAACCATACCGGCCCGTGACCGATTACTAGGGGTTCCCTAAAACAAAAATATATGCAAAATAATAAAAGGAAAAAAAGAGGGAATGTATTTTATTAGAAAATCATGCGATACCTTGTGGATCATGAATTCCCAGTTGAATAAAACAATGATCATTTAATTTTTCCATGGTATTACGACCGCTTTCAATACACTTAGGGCACCATCATCTGGTTACTTGTGTCCTATGCTTTCATTTCGTGAAGGCACACAATATTAAAATGATACGTCAATCATACGACTTTTAACCTTTTACAAATGGTACGTCAAACATAAAAACAGTTACAATATTTAAAAAACATCCTCCACTGTGTGTCATGTTGACAGTCGGAACCTTATTAGATTCGCTGCCCGCTAGGTACACGGACTTGAAGCAAAACATTTGCCTGTTGTTCCATTTTGATCATGCGTTTATAACCGCGAAACGAGTAACTGGATAAAATGAACTCAAAAAATTACAACAGACGGCTGATTATTTGAAACTTTGACGAAAGTTTTTCTCGCTTACAACCACCTACAAAATGAAAGGAAGTTCCTCGCTTAGTACGTTTTTGCAATTCTTGTATTCGGCTAGACATAGCGTAGCCTGAGAACTGTATTTTATTACGACACAGTTCAGGAGATAATGGTAAGGTCAACAGTTAAATGATTGAAAAGACGCCGCATATGACATTGATTTGCTGTGCCTTTGCTATTAACTCTACACATATCGCAGCATGTGCCCCAATACTTCGCTAACGATACTTAAATTTTACTTCTATGTATTAAATACGCTGCAGGCAGAGGTTGGAACAAAAGGCAATGGACAAAGCGGTAAGAAGGAGAAACGTAACAATAGAATAAACACACTCCAGGGTAACGCCGGGTCTTGAGGCTAGTCACATCATCATCATCATCATCAACAGAGACTGATTATGTCTTTCAGCGTTCGGTATGGAGCATAGTGCCTTAATAAAGTTCCTTCATGATCCCCTATTCAATACTAACATCGAAGCCGCGTGTGATGTTAAGCCTTTAACATCGAAAATATTCTCCATCGAACCTACCACGACTCCTCTTACCCTCCGCTGCCAAGCCCCTGAGTCTCTTCCGTAACCTTGCTTCTCGCATGGGTGTAACAAGACACCTCTATCTCAGCCCATTCGCTCTAACTGCTCCATCTATGGTGTACATTTCAAGTTTTTTTTTTTTAATTTATTTACTTAGTTCCTCATTGCGGACACCCTCCTGCCATTGTTCCCATCTATTAGCACCTGCAATCATTCTTTCCATTTTCATATCTGTAATCTCAACCTTATGAATAAGGTAACCTCTAGCCACCCAACTGCCATACAACAAAATTAGTCGAAACAAAGAGCCGGCCGCGGTGGCCGAGGGACTGAGGCGCTCCAGTCACGGTCTGCACGGCCACTACGGTCGGGGGTTCGAATCCCCCTCGGGCATGGATATTTGTGCAGTCCTTAGTCTTAGCTAGTTCATAAGTAGTTTGTAAGCTTAGGGACTGATGACCCCGTAGTTAAGTCCCATAAGTTCTATAAATATTTGAACATTTTTTTTTTTTTTTTCGAAACATAGAGCGCTGCACTACTAACTTAGTCTTGGTACTGACTTCCTACTTGCAGATGAGAGTAGATCACAGATAAGCACTCACTGCCTAAGCTTCGCTACACCTTCATTAAAATTCTTTCACTATGTTGCCAACCTGTGAGAAAATACATGCTAGGTACTTGAAACTGTCTACCTATTCTAACTTTGTTCATCCTATGTGAACTCAATGTTTTTAAATCTACCACAGACATTACTTTTATTTTGGAGATTCTGATCTTCATATCATAACACTTACACCTCTGATCGACATCTGAAATATTAGATAGCAAACTTTCAATCGAATCTGCCATCAAAACTATGTTCAAATGTGTGTGAGGTCTTATGGGACCAAACTTCGTGGTTATCAGTCGCTAGATTTACACACTAATTACTTAACGCAGACTGACGCGCCGCAGCCCGCTCGGCCACTGCAGCTGGCCAAAACTAAGTCATCTGCATATATGCTTATTTTGTTTTCTACTAGTTTAAGCCCACCCTGCCAGTCTACTGTTTTCAACATATGATCCGTGAATAGTATGAACAACAATGGTAACAGGTTGCAGCCTTGTCTTACTCCTGAAACTTCCCCAAAACATGAACTTAATTTTCCGCCTATCTGCTGCTTGACAATCAACGTAAAGACCTTTAATTTCTGCTGATGATTGCCTCCTATTGCAAAATCCTGTAGAACTGTCCACAGCTTCCTCCTAGGAACACAGTGATACACATTTTCTAGATCTATGACACAAAGATACAATTCCCTGCTCCACTCATAGCACCTCTCCATTATCTGCCGTAAGTTATAGATCTGGTCCTGACAGCCTCTAAGAGGTCCAAACCCACACTGTCATCCAACTTGTTTTTAACTAATGCTCGCACTCTCCTTTCATCAATACCTGAGAATATTTTCCCCACCATGCTCATTAAAGAGATTCATCGATAGTTGTTACAAACGTTTCTATTTCCATGTTCGAAAATTGGCGTGATTACTGCTCTCGTCCATGAGACGGAACCTGTCCCAACTCCCATGCCTTTACAATTATTCTATGTAACTACTCGTATTTGAGACCTGAGGATCCACTGTATTTCACGAGTTCCGACTTAATTTCATCCATCCTAGCCGCTTTATTTTAATGCAACCTATTGACCATTCTCTCCACCTCCTCAAATGTGATCCTATTTCCATCATAATTCCTATCCCATTCTATCTCAAAATCTGACACATAATTGATCGTTTGACCTAAATTGAGCAATTCTTCAAACTTTTTCCTCTGCCCAAGGCATCCACATGTTTCATTAGCAGCTTTTCTGACTTGTCCAAAAAACTTGTTAATTCCTTATTCCCTCCCTTTCACAGACTGCTAATTACGCTCCATAATGATTTTCCCGCGTCTTGACCCATAGTTTCTAGCTCATACCCAAAGTCTTCCCATGATTTCTGCTTGGATTATGCAATAATTCGTTTGGCTTTGTTTTATTCTTCAACTTCCTCTGTCTGCCTGATTTCTACTATGCCTTGACTGTGTCATTCCATCAATCTGTCTGTTTCTTACTGCGTTTACACTCTATTGACATTCTCTAGACACCCCTAGTAACGTGTCCTTTTGCCTTGTCCATTCCTCTTCGAATGGCTGTAAATGACTACATTCAACTAACTGATAACTTTTTCAGATTATTGTTGTGTATTTGTGCCTAATTCCCTTCTGAAGCTTCTCCACTCTTAACCTTTCTACATATGGACCTGACTTTCTGCACTTTAGACCTCACAGGTGCAATTTGACTGCAGGTTAAATAATGATTAGTATCATCAAAGAACCCTCTCAAAGCACGTGTGCCATCGACTGTCTTCCTGCATTCCTGAATTGTTATTATAATGTCAATGGCAGATCCAACTGCCCTGCTTTCCCAAGTGTAACGGTAAATGTCGTTATGCTTAAAACGGAGTTTGTGATAACTAAGCCTCTACTGACAAATAAATTCAAGAGCTGTTTCCTGTTTCTGTTGGCCTCCATGTCCTCTCCAAACTTACCCATAATCTCTTCATACCATTCTGTCGATTTCCTATCCTGGCATTAAAGTCGCTCTTGACCAAAACACTGTCCTTGTCCTCCACTCTAACAATTACATCACTGAGTGCGTTACAATATGTCCGTGTCATCTTGATCTGTCCTTTCACAGGGCGAATACATTGACACAATCCTAATTTTCTTGCTGGAGATGGTCAAATCTATCCACATCAGTTGTTCATTTTCATACCTTAAATTGCTATGCTGGGTTTTATCGTTTTCCTGATGTAGACCTTGTATCCTTCGACTTTGTCCTCTTTCTCCCCCTCACCCTAACGTCACTAACAGCTAAAACATCTACTCCCTTGTTACTTGAAGCCTCTGACAGCTCTAGCTTCTTCCCATCTCATTCCAGATCGTTTGACAAGTGGTATCTGAGGAATCCCCGGTTTGCCAGGTAGGGATGAGGATCCGTCACCTCCGAAGGTCCGAGGCAATTTGCTCTAAATGTTGAAAGCACTGAGCTACCTGGGAATCAGGTTGCTAGCCTTACTTGCCCAGGGCTCCACTGGGTTTTACCCCTAACGGTTGAGGGACTAACCGGTGGATGTGGTAGTCTTTGCCGTCTGAGCTCGAGGATGGCCACGACTCATATCGAACAAAAATTAAACATCATAAACGTTTACAGAACTAATACTACTCAAATACTGTAGATCTCAGATATAGTAACTATAATATGATTGATTCGGCAAAAAGTGATATTTATGCAATTAACTGCGCCTCTTGGTGGAATATATTTTCCGTATTTGAGTATCAACAAATAACAGGTACATATGTTCACCCACAGCAGTAAATGTTCTGATAATGAAATCACTAATATTTCTTCTTGTTTTATTTATGAAAGATAATGAATTATGTATGTTGCCATTCCAGGTGACAAGTTCTACCTCACCCGTTTTATAATGTGACGTGCTGCCCTTGGCGTAAATACTTGCTAACTTATAAACGAGTCGTAACTCAGTCGAAACCAGTTGTGTGACATGACTTAAACTACAACATAATTAAAATATATTTCTGTCACGTGGAAGACTGTGCACTCTTAATCTAAAACACTGCAGAATCTAGTACGCTATTTTCGTGTTTAGGTGTTTACATAATGTATGCCTGGTTTCGTATCGTAGATACAGGCAAGTATATTCTAAAATCAATACCCAGTAAATGAGTTCATTATTCTGTGTTGATTAAGACGTTAGGCGTTGCACTAATCAGTGGACCTACAGAATCTGATCTACTTATGTAATACGGCATAGTTTTCCTATGCATAGCCGCGGTGGAGTGGCCAAGCGCATTGAAGCGCTACGCTCAGATCCGCGATGACATTCCC
Source organism: Locusta migratoria (assembly GCA_026315105.1). Classification (NCBI taxonomy): domain Eukaryota; kingdom Metazoa; phylum Arthropoda; class Insecta; order Orthoptera; family Acrididae; genus Locusta; species Locusta migratoria. The sequence continues at coordinate 198,235,749 of CM048751.1, forward strand.
CGTCGAGAGTTCGATTCCTTGTTCTGTCTTAAGCATAAGGTAGTCCATAACTTGTTTGTAAGTTTAGGGACTGAGAACCCCACAGTTAAGTCCCATAAGCTGTACAAACATTTGAACCTATGCATAAAATGTAATTAAGCAGTAAAATGGCATAGAGACGCTTTCCAGCTGAAAAACACTAATTTATAAAACCTCTAATAAATAATTGTTTACCATATTGAGAAATAAAATGAATTCCTTCTTCGATGAAATACGGTGCATGTGAAGCAAAACATATACGTACTGCGTGGCGCAGATCGCTAATTACGCACCTAAAGTAATTTTTGCACAACGTCTGCATCTGGAAAGACCGTATGGAAGTATGATTAATTCGCTCATTCAGCTGAAGTCATATGTGTTGCAATGACGAGAACAGTAACGCAATGGTCACTTCGAAACGGTGAAAGGAGTTCACCATTACACAGCAAGAAGTACATCTGCGAACGTGCGCAATATATCGTGCACAACAGATGGCCCACTTTTAGAGTTTGCTACCCGTAAAGCAGTATTTCGCATTATTCACTTCATTTCGATAGAGACCAATCCAAACTGTAGCAGCGGCTACATCTACATGAGATACTCTGCAAATCACATTTAAGTGCCTGGCAGAGGGTTCATCGAACCACCTTTATTCTATTCATCTACCATTCCATTCTCGACTGGAGACCAATACAAACTGTAGCAGCGGATACATCTACATGAGATACTCTGCAAATCACATTTAAGTGCAGGGGGTTCATCGAACCTCCTTTATACAATTCATCTACCATTCCATTCTCGACTAGCGGGCGGGGAGAAAGAACACCTGAATCTCTCCGTTTGAGCTCTGATTTCTTGTATTTTTTTCTGATGATCTTTTGTACCCTATGTAGGTGGGAGTCAACAATATATTTTCTCATTCGGAGGAGAATGTTGGCGATTGGAGTTTCGTAAGTAGACCACACTGCAGCGATAAACGCCGTTGTTGTAATGATTCTCATCCCAGATACTGTATCAGTTCAGTGACGCTGTCTCCGTGTATCGTGACAATACAAAAGTAGCCCTTCTTTGGACTCTTTCGATGTCCTCCGTCAAACTTACCTTATACGGATCCCACACTGGGCAGCAATAATCCAAAAAAGGACGGACAAGCGCTGGGTATGCAGTTTCTTTAATAGTTCTGTTGCATGTTTTAAGGGTTCTGCCAATAAAACGCAGTCTCTGGTTCGCCATACCCACGAAATTATCTACGTGTTCTTTCCAGTTTAAGTCTGAATTGTTAGTAATAATCCTAGGTATTTTGTGGAGTGTACGGCCTTCACTTTTGATTGATTTATCTTGTAAACAAAGTTTAACGGATTCCTTTTCGTACTCATTTCATTATTTAGAGTCAATTGCCTATTTTTACACCCTACTGATATCTTATTCAGATCGTTCTGCAGTTGGTTTTGATCTTCAGTTGATTTTACTAGACGGTAAGTGACGGCGTCATCTACAAACAACCTAAGAGTGCTGCTTAGATTTTCTCCCAAATCGTTTATGTAAATAAGGAACAGCAGAGGACCAATAACACTACCCTGTGGAACGCCCGATATCAAGAGAATTGGATCCTTGCTTTTTTATTCTCTTTGGGCCACTTTAGGTTACGGTAGTAACACTAAAAGTGAGCCTTTGCGATCGCCTCAAATGAAATAACGGCTTAAATGTTCACATGACACGAAAACTGAATATAGGAATTTGTAGAGGAGAAAATTCTCTACAACTATGCTCTGTTATATATATATATATATATATATATATATATATATATATATATATATATATATCTTTTTTTCATATATCACATCATTTCAAAGATATTTGTAAAAATAACGGCTATTTTACAATGTCTGTCCGTCTGTAACGTGTACCCACTTCTTCATTTTTTAGGTCACACCATTCATCCGGTCGACACCAAATTTTACATTCACAGTTGGTGGCCGCCAGCGAGCAGAACCTTCCTTTTTCAAATATTTTGACCAAACAATAGGTTAGCAATACATAATAAAACCGTTCTTGATGGCCTTGAGAAAGCCGGAAGATTAAATGCAAATAACGCCTTAACTGTTAGTCTAACATGAAAATTGAATAAACTAATTTGTAGAGGAGAAAATTCTTAACTGTTTTGCTCTGTCATGTTATTTCAGTAACTCCACCGCAACAGAGATATTTAAAAAGAATCAAAGAAAGCGTTTTGACACTGTCTCCTGGTTTTACCTAAACCAGGCGTTCGGAAATGTCACGTGACATTTCTTGCCCAGAACCCCCTCTGGTATACTCCATCTTGGATTCTGTATTTTTTGTTTTTCTTATTATAACTCACGCGTTGTCATTTCAAAGCACTGAAGAATTAATAAAAACACGTCGTTCTTAGTAAGATAAATTATCATCTAGTTTGTAAAAAGAGTTTGTCTTCGGCGTGGTTGCCATGGACGCTTTTAATGTACATTCTATTAGCTTTTCTGAAGTTCAGAAATGACTTTATTCATGTTACTTAGTTCTGCTCTAAAATAAAGAGAAAATATTCTTTTCTTTTTGACCGTGACTACGTTGTCTTATACAACTAAAGTAACAAACGGAATAAGTGTGGTAATACTGAATTCCACATCACACTAGTACACATCAGATTACTCATCTACATACAAAGTTACTACTATCATTACGTCATTTGCAACAGTCACTGTAACAGTATCTCCCCAGTTTATGGACATGTGATAAAGGAGTCCATCTTGGTAATTCGTTGGTATGTTTTGCATTGCATTGGATGTTCACGAAATAGAACAAATACAGTTTTCAGAGAAAGCTCTGTTACTTGTGAACAACTCGTAAGCTTGCAGAATATAGTTAACAAGAGTGTGCGAAAATCTTTTAGGTATCAAGATGGGAAAAATCACCAGTGGCGGTTATTTTTATTTATTTATTTTTGTCCTTTGTTAGATCGATGCTTTGTGGTTATTTATAAACGTTCGCTCTGCACTGTTCGTTGAGAATTTGGCTCATTTTTGTATACAGATGGCTTGAGATCTCATTCCCCTCCCCCTCTTTTCAATAGTTCATCGGTTTGATCGATCCTTGGCGGGCTTCGGTTGGTTTTGCTCTATTTTGATCGTTCTGTAGTTGACTTAGTTTCTTCGCTACAGAGGGCGTCGAGCCCTCATATCGAGCACGCTGAGCTACTGCGCTGGCAACCCTCTGACCGAGCGCGCTGAGCCACCGTGCCCACCAAGGTTCGAACCACGGACAAATCAGAAATTCCGCTGCATATCACGCATTCAAATATTATGAAGCTGAACGAAGCTGTACGAAGGTATGTCAATTATTATCCGCAATTTAGTTATATTTTTCTTTATGTTGGTAGTACTGTCGTTTTACGTTGGTGACGCATGCTTTGTTTATTTGTTGTTATATCTTTGCAATTTTCAAGCTGCTACGTTAGTTTCGTTGTCGCTGCCGTGCTGTTAATCATGGCTGCTCCGCTGTCTATTTGCACCAAAGAAGAGCAACGTTCAGTGATACGTTTTTTGTGGGCGGAAGGTGTATCACGGGTCGAAATTTATAGAAGACTTTCAGTACAGTACGGGAGCAGTGTTTTGCCACAATGAAGTGTGTACGAGTGGATTGAAAAATCCCGAAATAGTCGCACGAGTGTTAAGCACGATGAAGGAGCCGGACGACCGTTTACCGCCACAAATGAAGATCACGTGAAATGATTATCTTAGACAGACGATTACCTCTTGAGGAAGTGGCTCATCGTCTACAAATTAGTCATGGTTCTGCCTACGAAATTATTCACAACAGACTTGGGTTTCGTAAAGTTTGTGCAAGATTGGTCCCAAAACAACTCACACAGTTGCATAAGCAAACGCGCCTCGACATCTGCAAAAAACATTTGGATCGCTATGGTAATGAAGGGGACAACTTCATAGACAGAACCATTACTGGTGACGAAACATGGATCCATCATTACGAGCCGGAGAGTAAACGGCAGATTATGGAATGGAAACATCCAAATCCGTGCAAGAAAAAGTTCAAGACCCAACCGTCCGCAGGAAAACTGATGCTTACGGTTTTTTGGGTGCACGAGGTCCTGTACTGGAACATTATGGTGAAAGGGGCACAACAATAAACAGTGTACGTTACAGTGAGATGCTTACTGACAGACTAAAGCCTGCAAATCGAAGCAAACGCCGAGGATTGTTGTCAGAAGGTGTTGTGTTGTTGCACAACAATGCCCGTCCGCATACTGCTGTCTACACTGCTGAAACGCTCCAGAAACTCCAATTCGAAGTACTGAATCATGCTCCATATAGTCCCAATCTTGCCCCTTCTATCACTTGTTTGGTCCACTCAAACAGGCATTAAGGGGCCGTCGATTTGACTCGGACGAAGCAGTGAAGGAAGCGGTGCATTCCTGGCTCGCAACTCAACCGAAAACCTTCTTTTATGAGTGAAGCTTGTAGAACGATGGACGAAGTGCATTGAAAAGCTAGGAGACTATGTCGAAAAATGATGCTCTTGTAAGTTTTGTATTTTATTACAATAAAATTTTATAACTACTTTGCGGATAATAATTGACTTGCCCTCGTCCTTATTAATTACCCTAAAACACATGATGAGACAATATTTTACTGGTGCCCAGTGAATCCCATTGTGTGGTGGAACGTCTTTCAGACAAAGAGTGATGTACGAGGATTAAAAGTGGATAAACATCGATAAATTACTTGTACTTTTAATAAAGTTCCCTGTTATAGTCAAACATGTTTCTTTGTTCTATTGTTCGTATAGGTGGTACGTTGGCCCCGCTGGACGTGACTCGTCGCAGACATACATCCCGTACATCATCCGCCGAGGCCGATTACTTACGCTTTCCGTCTCTGACTCTTGGAGACCTTCGATTCTTATGACCCCGATGTCACTGCGACTGCATCTTCCGTGTCCTTGCAGTGTGCACGTCGATCGTACACTTTGTTTCCCAAGTAACCTTAAGGCTGCTTCTGCAGAATTCTTCACTGTACGCAAGTTACGCCGAAGCGAACAAAACGGAAAAATTCTTTGTTGCGACACTGATTTTCACAAGGTACTTACTGCATGGAGCGGATCTTGTCCACGTGCCTAAGAAATGAGCAGCACCTCAGGCAATGAATATTGATACCTGTCATATTTATTTATGTGCTGTGGAGAAAATCTATGAGCATTGCTCATTGCTTACAGTACGTTATAAAACGAAAATCTATGAGCATTGCTCATTGCTTACAGTAGGTTATAAAACGAAAGCTTAGGCCTACTGCAGACCGACCTTGCAACCCCCTCGCCAGACACAGCGACAGAAACAACGCATTAAACGTATACTCAACCAGCATCATATCACAAAGGTCGCTACAATCAAAGAAATATTCTGCCACAGTCTAACACATTCGCGGTACTCTCTAGGGAGAAAGGTGCAACTGACGCGATGCTAGCGCTCCAGTAGATAGTAGCAGAAAAATGGCACGACTCAAAATGAGTAGCTGCTGTTTCTATGCTTTTATTTTCATATTTCCTGATCACTAACATTTGCTGCGAATTTCCTAATAAAAGTATGAAAACGTCAAAAAGGTAATATAACTCCTTGTGTTGATGGCAGTCTATATTTACAAAACGTCAGTGGCTCGCAATAGTTGAGTCGTAATCGTATGGTAAAAACGTTTTAAGAGCAGAAATGAATTGCAACTTGATGTGCTTAAGTACGACATAAATTATGATTATTTTCCCTTGCTCGGTACGTACTTTCTAGTTCATGAGTATTGTTTTTTGCGGATTTCGGACACTGTAATATTTATCATAGCTAGACTTCTTGGAGACTAGGTTCTGCATCAAAATATATTATACAGACATTGAGGTGTTTATGCCTAAATTTCACTCTGCATCCGAAACAACACATCGCATTTGAGTAGTGTTTATAAGCGGCAGTAAGTATGTCTCCCATTGTGCACTACGGTCGGTAGAGGGTTGATAACGATAAGGGGGTAGAAGGTACGTAAATTCAAAAATTTACCGATTTATATAAAAATTTTGTGTGTGGGTGTCAATATTTTGCTCTTTGGCAAAAAGTACACAATGGAGACGAACGATCCATCTGTGCTGTTATAGGACAAAGTCTCCCGTTGTATACCATACCGTATCGATAGCTATAAGAAGGTGGCAGGTATAGTGGTTGAAAGTCGACAGCTTATACAACATTGGGACTGAAGACCAGAGATGACTTTTGACGCTATAATAGCAATGAGGTTATAAACAGCGAATCGTGATGCACATTCGTCAGTTGTTTTTCTGCAACAGGAGTACGAAAAAAGAAAAATAAGTGCATATAGCAGATTGAAAAGGAAAACTACCAAGAAATGTGCCGGAGTGTAAGAAAGAAATTTCGTATTCTCGATCCGTTTCTAAGACAGAAAAGAGAAACTTGAAATTTGTAGACATTGCTTATTTTATACTGTAGGCATCAAAGATTTTTCGATATTCCCATTCCTATACGGGATGAACGGTTTTTCTTTGAAAATATGTTGCTGTTCGGGCAATTTTGAAACGAGAAATACAGAACTGCGGATTTAGAGTTTTGAATGGAATTTTTAAAACATGTGTTTCGATATTTTTGGAAATTCAACCATTAAGCGGGTAAAATAAGGGAAAATCTTTTAATGGTGTTACTAATACTATTTCGATGCTAGAATTGCGAAAATTTTGATCCGGAACTATGGATAAAATTTTAAAAAAAGTGTTTCGGGATGTTTTGAATTATTTCACCAATGGTGCAATAGGGTGTGGCAAGTTTTATCACATTACTTGATTAGGCTAAATCTATGAAAATTGACATTTAGGAGTAGAAACAACCAATGTAGACCGTCTTGTCTACGCGTGCGAAAGAGCGGGAATTAAGCTAGTCTCCTTATAAACACTATTTTAACTTTTCCCTTGCTTCTGTGACTTGCGTGTACCTATCACTACTTTTAACACGTTGGCTACCGTGTGGCTGCCGGCGACCACAGCAGGCGACTCTGACGCGTCTCTGACGTCATCACAGCAGCTAACGTGCTAAGCTACTTGGCAGGTAACAAAGTGAATTCTTTTAAGAATGTGACATGCTAATATTAACAGTTTATGCACGGACATATTTATTTTTAGCTACGCATTCACGTCTTCAAACTGGCAGGTAACTGCCAAAATATGTCGATATTTAGACCAATAATTTCTGTGAAACTAAAGTACGAAACTAAGCTGGCTTTTCTGAAATAGCTGATTAACTGCAGTAGGAAGTGTTCGGCCATTACTTTCATACAGCAGTACTACAGGGTGACACAGAAAAAGGGAACATTCCTACAATCCAATACAACTAAAAGTGATGAAGGAAAGAACTTGCAACTTTGTCATTTACGAAACATTTATGACATTTAGCATTATAGATTTGGAGAAAGCTTTTGACAATGTTGATTGGAATACACTCTTTCCACTTCTGAAATAAGCAGGAGTAAAATATAGGAAACGAAAGGTTATTTACAACTTGTACAAAAACCAGACAGCAGTTATCAGAGTTGGAGGGCATGAAAGGGATGCCGAGATTGGGGAGGGTGTAAGACAGGGTTGTTATTCAATTTGTACATTGCGCAAGTTATAAAGGAAAGCAAGGCGAAACATGGAGAAGGAATTAAAGTTAGCGTTTGCTGATAACATTGTAATTGTGTCAGAGACAGCGAAGGACCTGAACAGTGTTTTGAAAGCAGAAGTCTCAGAAAATCAGGCGATGCTGAAGGAATTAAATTAGGTAATGAATCAATAAGGTGGTAAATGAGTTTTGTTACTTGGTCAGTAAAATAACAGATGATGGTCGCAATACAGAAGACATAAAATAAAGAGTGGCAATGGAATGAAAAGCGTTTTTGAAAAAGGGAAATTTGTTACCATCGAATATTAATTTCAGCACAAGGGAGTCCTATCTTATGACATTTGTGTGGAGTATTGCCTTGTATGGGAGTGAAACATGCCGACACGAAGAGGATAGAGGCCGCATTGTCAGGCTTTTAAATTTTGTGATGCTTAATGAGTGCCACATTAACAATTTCAACTTTTTTCCGATTCCACTCAGGAATTTTAGATCAACTGTGTATGTGTCTCTACATGAGTGTTGATATGTTATTCGTGTGACTAAGATTTTGAGGTGACTTACTTGTTGTGTGATCGCGAAATGCACTTCCAAGGAGACCACATGGGTATCGGATATTAGAATCTTTTTTGTATTAATGTTACGTGAAGACCAGAACGGAAGTAACAATCAGCCGAAGCAATTCGACGAAACTCTCAAAAATTCTTGAGAAAATCGATTTTGAAATGTTGCAAGTAACCGTGAGTACTAATCATTAAATGACTCTAATCACCTGTCGGTGTAACTCAGGCGGTACCGTTCTGACGTTACAATCTGTAATGGATCGCCTAGTGTGGGCCCCCTCAGCAGGCTAAACTGAAGCACGGGATACCCAGACTGGCGAATACCGACGGCGGTAGTGAAAATTTCCATTCATCCTAAATTTCGAACAAACTTCAATGTAAAAGACTAAAATTTGGTGTGCGTCGGATGTGAAGTGTACCCACAGACATTAATTGTGATTTTGGTGACAAAGTGATTGTGGCGTTCTTAAGAAAATAATTTCTTTCGAGAAACGTTTATAGTAAAATAAGAAATAAAAATGATCTTAATTGAAATTCACTCGCAGACGTGACTATTATATCAAAAAGACTGTATAAAACAGCATTATTTACATTTCAATTAGGCTGGATGTAATTAATAATGAAATCTAGTGTAAGATACAAATTGTTCAATTCTGTGTTTGTATATATTGAAACGAGAAACTTAAAAACCATTATCATAAAAACTTACCGGTGTTTGTGCAGAAACTGTGTAAATGTTAGTAAAGTTATTCATTCAGTATTTAATTAGGTAACCACGTCTTAAAGCATTTGATTGTTTGTAAATAAAATAGTACAAATTTTACCAAAGAAACTAACGAAGAAAAACTGTAACATTTTATAAATATAATGTCCTTTGCATTCGCTGTTAAATTACACTGTATGTTTTAATTAACACTAACTTTTGTAATAGTAAATCAACATCTGTAATAGTTTAACATTCACCCCAGAACATTGTAATCGTCATCAACATAAATACAGAAGCGTACTCCAGCGCCGCAGTCAGTTCAGTAAGTTCTGGATTTCGTTTTTTTGTGCTGTATGAGATTTTGTATGTCGAAGTGCTGTGAACATTCAAGAAAATTCGATTATGTAAATCGATTGCCGGAAACATTTGTCAAAATAGGAAGTTATTGTAAAGTTACACCCATGAGAATAAATTCAGGAAAGGAGTTTTTCTATCTTTCATTTAAAGCTACGCACCAGTTCTCCCACGTCAGCACTAGATCAAGGCAAACTTAAGCTAAATATTGTCACGTTGCAATGGAAGTAGGCTTGACTTCGAAGGCAACTAAACACAGCACTTATACTGAAAGCACGTTTATTACGAACTCAACATACACGCAGCACTGACTGCCTCTCAGGCAGAGTGCTCTGCTATTTATACACAGACAGAATTTACCAGAAATTAGAAGAACAGTTAACATAAGAAACAAGTAGAATTTACAAGTGAACATAAGAAATATGTAGAACCTTCTGGAATTGTAAAACACAAAGAAATAAATTTTTGCCGGTGGGCGGGATTGAACCGGCGACCTTCTGCTCCACAGTCCGTGACGCTATCCCCAGCGCCACACCAGCAGTTGGTGTTCGTAGCCTCTCACGGCATCGCTCCCTCTCCTGGAGAAACAGCGACCCGCTGTTATGATCCCTGTGGAGACAGCTGCAATGTCCTGGATCTTGACCGTGTCATGGGCCCTCTGTATGACAGTTCAAGAGAATCCTTCCCTTCTCCGCGATTATCGACGACAGACGTTCCAGTCGTGGCTTCATCAGGAACATTATCGTCCTTAGAGTCCTTGAACAAGAAGCCATTGTCGTCTACCTGCTCTTCAGGATCGTAATAAGGCTTCATGCGCAGAACGTGAACAATGTATCTTCGTTTTTGACGTTTCGACGATGGCTCATAATCCTCAACTTCGTACGTGACGTCTGACAGGCGGCGTATGACACGATACGGACCAAAGTATCGCTTCAATAACTTTTCTGACAGTCCAACCTTCCGTACAGGGGTAAAAATCCATACCAGATCTCCTGGGCTGTACACAACAGGTCGGTGCTTCTCGTTATACCGCTGACGGTCCTTCTCCTGGGCGTCCAGTGTCCGTATGCGAGCCAGCTGTCTTGCTTTTTCGACCCTGCTGATGAGCTGTTTAACATAGTCATCCTGAGTGTCGTCTGGTTGGAACGAGAACAGTGTATCCATTGTCGTCTCAGCTTCACGGCCATGGAGCAGGAAAAACGGAGTGAAGCCTGTGGTGTCTTGTCTTGCGGTATTGTAAGCAAATGTCACGACTGGCAGAATTGTATCCCAATCCTTCTGCTCAACATCGTACATCGACAGCATGTCAGCTAACGTTTTGTTAAAACGTTCCGTAAGACCATTTGTCTGAGGATGGTATGCAGTTGTCATTCTGTGGACAATGTTGCACCGCGACATTTCCTCTGATACTAGTTTTGACTGGAATACTTTTCCACGATCAGATATCATGACACGTGGTGCTCCATGCTTCAAAATAATGTCTTCTGCAAGGAATTTTGCGATCTCTGGAGCTTCTGCAGTCGGCACAGGTTTGGTGACAGCGTAGCGTGTGAGGTAGTCAGTGCAGACTATTATCCAACGGTTACCGGTTGTCGACTTCGGGAACCTCCCTAAAAGATCGATCCCAACTCGGTGGAATGGAAATGCTGCCGGCAGAATCGGTACGAGCTGTCCTGGAGGTAATTGAGGCACATGCTTCCGTCGCTGGCACTCTTTGCAGTGACTCACATAGTGCTTGACAGATCGGTAGAGACCTTTCCAGTAATACCTGCGTCTGATTCTGTCTAGGGTCTTCACGAATCCCAGATGACCGGATATTGGAGCATCATGGAAATATTTGAGAATAGCTGGCTGGAGATGAGCTGGAACAACAAGTGGCCATTTGGGGCCCAGTGGATCGTAGTTGCCCTTGTACAATGTTCCGTTTATGAGTTGGAACTCTCCATTGGTCGGTTCTCCTTTCTCCAAGGCCTCTATCATTTTTAAATTGTGTTGGATCTTCCCTCTGTTCAGCTGTAACGTCATCTAATTCAGTGAGAGCTGAAATTTCATTAATGCTGTTGTGTTCCACTAATGGATTCCTCGAAAGGCAGTGGGCATCCATGTGTTTGCGCCCGTTCCTGAATACCACTCTGACATCGTACTCTTGGAGTCTTAATGCCCATCTTGCTAGTCGACCTGATGGATCCTTCAAGCTAGTCAGCCAACACAAAGAATGGTGGTCTGTCACGACGGTGAATGGTTTGCCGAATAAATACGGCCGGAACTTGTTGATAGCCCAGATAATCGCGAGACATTCTTTTTCATTCGTAGAGTAGTTTATCTCGGACTTTGAGAGTACTCTTGACGCATAGGCTATCACTTTTTCGGCACCTTCCTGAACTTGTACAAGCACTGCACCAATCCCATAGCCACTGGCGTCTGTGTGAAGTTCCGTTTCTGCATTCTCGTCGTACAAGGCTAGCACTGGTGCGGAAGTTAGAGCCTCCTTAAGTGCTCGGAAGCTCTTTCTTTTGTCTCATCCTAGTAAAGTTTGACGTCTCCCTGCAGAAGTTCTTGTAATGGACGTGCCTTGTTACAAAATCCTTTTATGAAACGTCGGTAGTATGAGCACAGCCCGAGAAAACTTCTCACATCACGAATGTGCTGAGGAGTTGGAAATTCTGTGACTGCCCTTACTTTATCTGGATCAGGGCGGACACCATATCCGTTGACTAGGTGCCCCAGGATTTTTATCTCTTTGGCGACGAAGAGGCACTTCTTTGGATTGAGGCGGAGACCTGCAGCCTGAACACACTTCAACACGGTTGACAGGCGACTCAGATGTTCTTCAAATGTTTTCGAGAAAACGACAATGTCATCTAAATAGCAGAGACACGTCGTCCACTTAAGGTGTCGAAGCAAGTTGTCCATCATGCGTTCGAATGTGGCTGGGACATTACATAATCCAAATGGCATTACTTTAAATTCATAGAGACCGTCAGGTGTAATAAATGCCGTCTTCTCCCTGTCAGCTTCGTCAACCTCGATTTGCCAGTAACCTGTCTGCATGTCCATAGTTGAGAAGTGTGTAGCTCATTTCAAGCAGTCTAAGGTGTCATCAATACGCGGCAATGGGTAAACATCTTTCTTTGTGATACTGTTCAGCCGCCGATAGTCGACACAGAATCGCCACGTGCCATCCTTCTTCTTTACGAGGAACCGGAGACGACCAAGGACTCTCCGAAGGTTGAATAATGTCATCTCACAACATCTTCTCCACTTCCTCCCAAATTATCCGTCTTTCAGCAGGCGACAGTCTATACGAACGCTGGCTAATTGGCGGATGGTCCCCAGTATTGATACGGTGCTTTATCGTGGGCCGTTTCGTTTGACTTTTCCCCTGCTGAGATGTGAATGCACCCGAAAATTGGCTTAGTATACCTAACACCCGCTGGCGTTGTTCCTTGGTCAGTCCACGCCCTATTGGCAGTTCCACGTTTGTTTCTTCCGGCGTGTTGTCTGTACTAACATCAGGGCCTGGGTCTTCATTGATGACGTTGAGCTCACCGTCCTGGATTGGTTCAGCTGTCCCGATACACATTCCCTTGGGGATAAGTTGTGACTGCTCGTGACAATTTCTCCTTGACCACCGGTAATGCTTATGATAGCCGCTGGTATGTAAATTTCTTTTGTGAGCCTGATAAACTTTTTACTATCAACAAGAACTTCGCAGTTTAATCAGTCATCTGTGTTTGTGACTACAACTCTTCTCATTGTCAACGGCGGTATCATCACATTGTCAACGACGAATAACTTCCCAGAAAATTCTGTTTTACGTGTATCTGGCGGAACAACTTCTTCAATTTGCAGCTCAGATCTTCCACAGTCAATGATAGCTTGGGATGCCTGAAGGAAGTCCCATCCGAGGATGACATTGTGACTACATTCTGTTAACACGACAAATTCAAACGGCTGCGTCCTGTTGTTGATGGTTATTCTTGCGACACAAGTTCCTGCTGGATGGACGTACTTTCCATTCGCGACCTTCAGCACAGTTGCTCCCGTATCACCTAACATTGTCTTCTTTAGTGTGCGGCGGTAATTATCCGATAATACAAAAAAAGAGGCTCCTGAATCAACAAGTGCCCGGAAAGGGTGGCCGTCGATTATGCGTCTATGAGATTTCCCGACATCTTGGCGACTGTCGTCCATGGAGGATTTTCATCTGCGGCGGACTCACCTCAGTAGATGGTCGCCTCGCTTAGTTTTCCTGGGCGCGGCGGCTAGGGGAGCGGCTGGTACCTCTGTACGGTGACGGTGAACGACTGCGGCGCGTCGGAGAGCGACCTCGTCTAGGGTACGGCGATGGGCTTCTTTCCATAGGTCGACTGAACTCATCAGAAGGTGACTGCCTGGGATAAAACTGCTCCGACGGCTGACGTCTTGCGCCATCGAATACTCGCCTCCTCTCTCTGCAGTAGCGTACGACATGTCGAGGGCGTCCACAGTGGAAACACAGTGGTGTGTTGTCTTCTGTCCTCCAGACCTCTGTTCTTCTGCGGGGCGTCACAGTTACCGGGGGAGTTGGCTGTGGTCGCGTCGGTCGGTTCATGGGCTGCCGTTTGACGGCTGCAGCGTAAGTCATACCGGGGCGACGCCATTCTTCACGTCGGGTGCGATTGACGGGGCAGACAGGAGCTAATGTTTGAAATACCTCGTCCTCAGCGGCGTCGGCTACCTCGTGACTTACAGGGCTCACATCCATGGCCATAATCTGATGCTCGCTCGGTCTAATAGTCCCGGCTGCCATGCACTGTTGTAATCCTTCACTCACGATTTGTCGTATGAGAGAAGCGAAGTCATGCTGGTCTTCCACAACGGTCATAGGGACTACATTGGGGAGTCTGTCATACTTCTTGCGTCCAACCCTCCTTTGTTGCATCTCTTCAATACGCTGGCACCACTTGATGAACTCTTCTGTCGTAGCGACGTCTTTTATCAGAAGAGCTTGGTACATATCTTCTGCAATTCCCTTCATCAGGTGCGTGATTTTGTCCGCTTCAGTCATGTTCGGATTCACTACATTACACAGGGCCAAAACACTCTGTATGTACGATTGTGTCGGCTCACCATGTCGTTGGGTCCGGTTCTTCAGTTGTTCTTCCGCCGAGCGGATTTGTCGCTGGCGGTCTCCAAACGTTTTCTTCAGTTCCTCCTGGAACGTCTCCCAGTCATTCAACTTGTCTTCGTTGTTTTCGAACCATTGCTGGACTGTTCCATCCAGGTAGAAATAAACGTTGGCCAAGCACATCGTATGATCCCACCTGTTGTACTTGGCGACTCGGTCGAACCCTTTTAGCCATTTGTTGGGGTCCTGTCCAGCATCTCCTTAGAACACCGACGGGTGTTTGATGTGCTGCTGGCTTATTGCTGGTTTCGTCTCCATCGTTCTTCTGATAATACGGACTTTTGGAAGTATGTACTCGGTGTATCCCTTGTATTCCGGTTCCAGTCCGTGTAAGCGGCGGCTTTTACGTTGCCTAATCGGAGCCACGGTGATGCAGCTGTTGCACAGTGTAGCCGGCGCCTCCGCCAAACAATGTCACGTTGCAATGGAAGTAGGCTTGACTTCGAAGGCAACTAAACACAGCACTTATACTGAAAGCACGTTTATTACGAACTCAACATACACGCAGCACTGACTGCCTCTCAGGCAGAGTGCTCTGCTATTTATACACAGACAGAATTTACCAGAAATTAGAAGAACAGTTAACATAAGAAACAAGTAGAATTTACAAGTGAACATAAGAAAGATGTAGAACCTTCTGGAATTGTAAATCACAAAGAAATAAATTTTTGCCGGTGGGCGGAATTGAACCGGCGACCTTCTGCTCCACAGTCCGTGACGCTATCCCCAGCGCCACGCCGGCAGTTGGTGTTCGTGGCCTCTCGCGGCAATATTTTTATTTGTTATTCACAATTGACAATTTGAATGACAATATAATCATTAGGTGCGAGTGGTAACTTTATTAACCGTACGGTCGTGATATATATATATATATATATATATATATATATATATATATATATATATATATATATATATATATTCGTTGTGTTCGAATATTTACATAATTTTAATATCTAATGGTAAGTTTTACGAGAAATTCATGTATTTAAGTTTGTTCGTAATTATCTAAATTTTGTAGAAGGTTGTTAATAGCGATGGTTTCAATAAAAAGAAACATAAGTTATACTTTTTTACAGTATTCGATTCACTATTAGTTGACGACGGAAGTCTTTGTTCAGTTTGTGAAGAGCTACGGCACAGTTTTCGGAAAGTTATCTCCATAGCTTTCCAATCAGCTAAACTACTCAACCATCTGAGGCGTAATGAATGTTCAAACAACTTACGGGTATGCTACCGGGTGACGTCGTCGACAACCGCCGATATTTCGGCAGGAGGACACCCTGCCACCACATTAAGAATTCGGCGGATTTCTTACGTCGATTGCAGGGATTGCGTTTGAATGACTCTGATATTTTAGTGAGTTTTGATGTTGTGTCTCTCTTCACTCGCGTTCCTCTGTCAGATTCGTTGCAGTTAATTGAGGTTAAGTTTAGTGTCGAGTTAACAAATCTTTTTCGACATGTGCTGACTTCCACTTACTTTTTATTCAATGGTCAGTACTATGAACAAACTGATGGAGTTGCAATGGAAAGCCCGTTGTCACCTATTGTTTATGGAGGATTTTGCGGAACGTGCTTTAGCATCAGCGACTCTGAAACCTGCGTGTATTCTCAGATATGTAGACGACACTTTTGTCGTTTGGCCTCATGGTAGTGAGAATTTAAATGGTTTTTTGGAACACCCAAATTCAATCCAACCGAATATTCAGTTCACAAAGGAGGTGGAACAGAATGGCTGTCTTCGTTTCCTTGTGTTGGTCAGAAAGAAGGTTGATGGTACATTGGGACATTCTGTTTATAGGAAGCCTATAAAGCAGATTTGTATCTGCGAGCTGATAGTTGACACCATCCAGCTTAGCGTGAAGGAGTACTTCGTACCTTGGTTCACAGGGCACATGTCATTTCAGACCCTGAAAGTTTGTCAGCTGAGTTGTCCCATCTCGAGGAGACCTTTCGTCAGAATGGTTATAGTGAGAGACAGATAAAACGTGCATTGCGCTATCAGCCTTATGTGCAACGGGTGAGTGACGATAGTAATGAAGTGGCACCTAAATCTGTGGCCTTCTTGCCTTACGCAGGAAGTATTTCCAACAAGATTGGTCGTATTTTGCGTAAATATGATGTGAAATGTGTTTTTCGACCACCTTCTAAGATAAAGTCCCTGTTGGGGTCCGTAAAGGATGATCTTGGTTTGTGTAAGGCAGGTGTATATCGTATTCCTTGCAGCTGTGGCATGTCATATATTGGTCAGACAATCAGGACTGTGGAAGACCGGTGTATTGAACATAAACGTTACGCGCGCTTATAACAGCCAAACAAATCCGCTGTTGCAGAACACTGTCTTGACACCGGTCATCCTATGGAATACAACAACACGGAGATCCTGGCATGCACCTCCACCTATTGGGATAGTGTTATTAAGGAAGCTGTTGAAATTAAACTAGCAAGCGACCTTATAAACAGAGATGGTGGTTTTTGTTTAAATTCTGCTTGGAATCCGGCACTGTCTCTCGTCAAAAAACAGAGGGACAAAATTAATGCTGCCTCACCTGTTGATTAACAGTCACTATCGATATTTTTGATGTTTGGTCATCTTTGGTTGTGTTGACTCTGCTGTGACTTGTACTGTGTGTGTTATCTTCCTTGTTTACCCTTTGCAAACCGAGGTATTAAATACGCTTGCACATTGCTTCCTTAAGTGCAGTTGTGCCTTGAGAATGGCAGGGTGCCCTCCTGCCGAAATATCGGCGGTTGTCGACGACGTCACCCGGCAGCATACCCGTAAGTTGTTTGAATACTCAACCATCGTTTTACGTGACGACTGCTTATTCAGCTTGTCTACATACACATGAACAAAATTTTTTATATAGCTGAATTTTAATTCGAAAATAACGTGTGTAACAGTGGGGTTTGAACCACCGACTCTATGGTTGTGAGGCCAGAACGCCACCAACTGAGTTCTACTGACAACGCTGTAACAGCCACAGTTACTGATACTTACGTGTACTTTGCGAAACTTCAAAGTCGATTTTGTCGAGAATTTTTGAAAGTTTGGTTGATTGTTACTTACGTTCTGAACTTCAGGTGCCACTGATATAAGGAAATTCTAAAATCCAATAGCCACAGTGCTCTCCTTGTTAGTGTCTGAGCGTCGTCGATGATTACTTAATAGAGAAGTTTGCTACTATTCTCGTAAAACAGTTAACGCATTTATCTTGATAATTTTAAAAAGTTCATTTCTAGTTTATTATATTTGTTTGTTTGGAGCCATCTCCGATGCATCAATACATGTGTTTGAATAAACATTACTCAATTGAGTTATCTGGCGTTGCCTACATCATTTGAAAACGTTAGAATGAAACATCTTTTATTAATTAATAATTAAGTTTATATTTCAGGCCGGCCGCGGTGGCCGAGGGGACTGAGGCGCTCCAGTCACGGTCTGCACGGCCACTACGGTCGGGGGTTCGAATCCCCCCTCGGTCATGGATATTTGTGCCGTCCATAGTCTTAGCTAGTTCATAAGTAGTTTGTAAGCTTAGGGCCTGATGATCCCATAGTTAAGTCCCATAAGTTCTACAAACATTTGAACATTTTTATTTCAGTATTATTTCGGAAATATTATCGTATGCATAGAGTACTTGACTATACAATCACAGTTACAACGTAGGCATACTATTTGCAGCTGTTGCACTAGCTGCACACGAAAGCGGACAGAAAGATTAAATCGAGCAATATTTCTATAACAGAGCCGTAGATAGCCCGGCAATGTTGTGTTTGGCCGATACAGCATAGTGTAACATATTCCTGCTCAGCGATCTGCTCGAGCGAGCTGGCTCGCCCTCGGCCATAGCAGTGAGCTGAAGTCCGGCTCGCGGAGGCTAACGGTAACGGAAAAGAGTCGTGAGGGGCAGCGAGGGGAAGCGGGAATCCCAATAAAGTAACTTCGGAACGGAGAATAGTCGGACAGTTCAATTCTACGGCCGCTGATACGTTGTGCGGAGATTTTACACTTCCCGGTGGTTGAATAATCTATTCTGAGGAAAATATACTTGTATGAAACTGGTGTATGAAAGAGTAAATATAATTTATACCGTATGGATGAAAGTTATTTCTGATTTATCAAAGATAAAATACATTTCTTCTTTTTATTGTTTTTGTACTGTGTACCACAAATGAAACAACCGTAAACAGATAATACACTTAATTGAATGTTAATCACACTTCCCGATACTCCACTTCAAACTAAGGCAATAAAAGGTATTAAAATATGAGAATATTATAAAATACATCTAAAAAATAATATCTTTAAAAAACCTGACAAGAAATTGCCATGATGGTGGTTCGAACCTTGATCCACGGATTGACAGTTGAACCTCTATACCGGTCAACCGGCGAGAGCACTCAGAATGTCTGACATATTTACGAGTACCCAAGCTACTGCATGAAAGCACAAAAAACGTTAATTACTCGAACATCATTAGCTTTGGCATATATATATATATATATATATATATATATATATATATATATATATATATATAATGCTCATCCTTAGACGATCTTTAGATACAGAGCATTGAAAACTCGATTTTCCATTATCAACATTAACCGTGATTTAAAATATACAGGGTGAGTCACCTAACATTACCGCTGGATATATTTCGTAAATCACAACAAATACTGACGAACCGATTCCACAGACCGAACGTGAGGAGAGGAGCTAGTGTAAATGGTTAATACAAACCATAAAAAAATGCAAGGAAGTATGTTTTTTAACACAAACCTGATCCCGTTTTTTTAAATGGAACCCCATTAGTTTTGTTAGCACATCTGAACATATAAACAAATACGTAATCAGTGCCGTTTGTTGCATTGTAAAATGTTAAGTACATCCGGAGATAATGTAACCTAAAGTTGACGCTTGAGTACCACTCCTCCGCTGTTCGATCGTGTGTATCGGAGAGCACTGAATTAAGTAGGGATCCAAAGGGAACAGTGATGTACCTTAGGTACAGAAGAGACTAGAACAGCACATTACGTCCACATGCTAACACCTTTATTTTGGTCTTTTTCAGTGACGCACATGTACATTACCATGAGGGGTGAGGTACACGTACACACGTGGTTTCCGTATTCAATTACGGAGTGGGATAGAGTGTGTCCCGACATGTCAGGCCAATAGATGTTCAAAGTGTTGGTCGTCATTTGCTGCACACAGTTGCAATCTATGGCGCAATGAATGTCGCACACACCGCAGTACATTTGGTGTAATGTCGCCGCAGGCTGCCACAACACGTTGTTTCATATCCTCTGGGGTTGTACGCACATCACGGTACACATTCTCCTTTAACGTACCCCACAGAAAGAAGTCCAGAGGTGTAATATCAGGAGAACGGGCTGGCCAATTAATGCGTCCTCCACGTCCTATGAAACGCCCGTCAAACATCCTGTCAAGGGTCAGCCTAGTGTTAATTGCGGAATGTGCAGGTGCACCATCATGCTGATACCACATACGTCGAGGCGTTTGCAGTGGGACATTTTCGAGCAACGTTGACAGATCATTCTGTAGAAACGCGATGTATGTTGTAGCTGTTTGGGCCCCTGCAATGACGTGAGGACCAGTGAGGTGGTCGCCAATGATTCCGCACCATACATTTACAGTCCACGGTCGCTGTCGCTCTACCTGTCGGAGCCAGCGAGGATTGTCCACGGACCAGTAATGCATGTTCCGTAGATTGACTGCCCCGTGGTTTGTGAAACCCGCTTCGTCGATAAATAGGTAGAACTGCAACGCATTATCTGTTATTGCCCATTGACAGAATTGCACTCGATGATGTAATTGCTGATGTAGCGACACATGAAACGGGTGAAAGCGGTGACGATGCAGTATGCGCATGACACTACTTTGACTCAGTCCACTGGCTCTCGCAATGTCCCGTGTACTCCTGTGTGGGTACACTGAAACAGCAGGTAACACACCAACTGCACCCGCTTTTCCTGTGACGGGCCTATTACGGACCCGTTTGCCTGCTACATCCATCCTGTTGCATACAGTTAGCGGTAGATGTTTTGAAATGTGCGGCACGTTGGATGCTCACTGTCCGGGTACTGTACTGCATACACCCTGCAGGCTTCAGCTGCATTTTGTCGACCCTCGCCATAGAAGAGTATCATCTCCACCAATTCAGAGTTCGAATACACTATGGTCACAGTTCCTACAACACTACACTGTCACAGACGTCTGGTAGCACAGTGTACTGCAGTTAGTCTGCATGCAAAGACGAATGCAGAATAACAATAGCAGCAAGCGCTATATGCGGACACTGCGACAGCTAGACCAAACCACAACAGTGCACTACAGCCACACTCGTGAACACGGTCGTCATCGTAAATATGTCCCTGCAGATGATGTTCGCCTACCGTGGCCTGTGCTTGTTACAACACGCAACTGAACGTCGGAGCTTTCAAGCGTCAACTTTAGGTTACAATATCTCCGGATGTAATTAACATTTTGCAATGCAACAAACGGCACTAATTACGTATTTGTTTATATGTTCAGATGTGCTAACAAAACGAGCGGGGTTCCATTTAAAAATGTTAGCTGACTCAACCTGTGTATATATAGGGCCTAGGAAGACGCCGAAACAAGTGTCCCTTTAATTTTCTATGCTGAATATCTATGGAAAATTCGATCGAAATCGGCGACCCAAATGTCAGTCCCTCTCCTTGGTAGTAGCGTATTCTTCAGTCTTTACACCTCTTTCCGATCTTCATCTTGCAAGTGCCCATAATCTTTCGCATGGAAGGTATTGTAATGCCGTCGTAAATTAATTTTTTTTCTTTGTGTTAAGAATTTTGAAGCATGGTAAGCATTTTCAGACAATTGCATATGAGAAACATATACGCTTCTTGCACTAAAGTGTTGTACGTACATAATGTTGATGTGTCTGCTTTTCGCTTTGAAGACACCGTACTAAATTTCTTCTACGTGTAAAGAGGTGATATGTACGTTATTTACTGCGTGGTGGGCATACGCGCTCGCCGCGGCGGAGCGGCAGAGCGCATTGAGGCGCTATGCTACGATGCGCGAAGCCGTTCCCCGTCGGAGGTTCAAATCCCCCCTCGGGCACGGATGTTTGTGCCGCCTTTAGTATAAGTTAGTTCGTAAGTAGTTTGTAAGTTTAGGAAACATTTGAACATACGCGCTCGCTTATAAAGCTAAGCCGGAACGACGTGGTGCTTAGTTGTCTGCAGACAGCGCCTGTTTACGCCTCTACTCCCCTGCGCTGCAGTTCGTCACGACGCCTGAGCGTTCAGCCGCGAGCGTGAGTGCTCGTACTCCCTTAGCTGCCTCCTGAGCAGGCCTTGTCTAACACGTGGAGGCACATCGAGTAGCACCCTGATCAGAAATTATGATCATCCAGTCACCATCCTCAGTATAAACGTATCCATTTACACATTTGATTATTCTAACATACAGGGTGTCCAGAAAAGGACTCTCTGATTTCAAAATTTCGAAAACGAAGATCGATAGAGCAATGCAGTAAACGATATGTTTATTGTGGAAGCTGTAAGACGTTTATACAGCAGTTTGAAATAATAGTTACAAAAGCTGCTAACAGATGGCGCTGTAATCGCCATACGTAATGCCTAGTATAAATTATGATCCGAAGCCCAGAGCGGTCAGTTCCACTATTGAAACGTGAAAGGAGGTTAGCCTACCGAAGGAAGAGCTTAAAACCATGTACTCCATTGAACAACGCGTTTTTCTGGTGCTAGAGTACCACAGGTTAGAAGAGAGTCCTACGGCAACAAGGAGAAATTTTCAATTACGGTTTAATGTTACAAAAGGACCCGATGCGAAAACTATGCGTACGCTCTTCGCAAAATTTCAACGAACAGGCAGAGTAACTGATGATCTAGTGGGGCATGTTGGCCGCAAGCAAACCGCAGTTACGCCTGAAAATATCTCCACAGTGTCTGGAATTATTCGGTGAAATCCAATGTCATCCGTCCGTAGAATTGCATCTGAGACTGGTTTGAAATGTTTCAGCACGCAGAAAATACTTACAAAAAGCCTATACATGTTTCCATTCGAAATTCAACCCGTACGAGCTGTGCAACAAAGGGTTGCCTTTGCTAATCAGATGATCACAATGATTGATAGTGGAGGATTTGATGTTGGCTGCATCTGGTTTACAGCTGAAGCACACTTCCACCTGAATGCATACGTGAATAAAGCAGAACTGGCGATTTTGGGGTTCCGAAAAGCCATATTGGTGTGAAGCGAAACCCCTGTATTCTCCTAAAGATACTGTGTGGGCTGCAGAGGCATTACTGGCCCTTTTTTCATTCGAGAAACGGTCACTGGTGCACGTTACGTTGCAATTTTGGAACAATTTGTCGCCACACAGCAAGCATTAGAGGATCGACCACGACCAGGTACTGAATGGCTTATGCAAGATGGAGCCCGACCACATCGGAACGAACAAGTGTTTCGCTTTCTTGAAGAATACTTCGGGAATTGAGTCATTGCTTTGGAATATCCCAAATTTACTGGTGCAGGCATGGATTGGCCTCCATATTCACAGGATGTGACTCCCTGTGACCCATTTTTTTTTTTTTTTTTCCGCAACGTTGGACGAGCTTGAATCGGCGATCTCTGTGGCATGTAAATCCATTTTGGTTGAGAAACTACGAAATGTGATGGCGAATTTCATTCTTCGTTTGCGCCACCTCTGTAGTGCCAATGGTGAACATTTTGAAAACATTGTGATGTGATTGTTTGCAAAGAGTGTTTTCATACGATTATTTCACTCATGTATGCTGATATGATCTGTACAGCGTACAGCTCCATCTGTTAGCAGCTTTTGTAACTATTATTTCAAACTGCTGTATAAACTTCTTACAGCTTTCACAGTAAACATACCCTTCTCCGCATTCCTCTATCGATCTTTGTCTTCGAGATATTTAATTTTGAAATCAGGGAGCCCTTTTCTGGACACCCTGTACCTACCCGATTAAGGGGATCTAAATTTCCACGCTCCGATTCTGAGAATCCTATATCTGATTTTTTATGACGTCCTCCTCTCCCCCCTCCAACCCATTCGAAAGAGATCCCTGTTTTACCTGTAGAATACAGTATTTTACCTCACAGAACGTCATCAGCGTTTAGACACATGGTAGAGCTGCATAGGTTTGGGGTAAGAACCGATTGTAGTTTCGCCTCACGCTCAACCTTTCGCAGTAAATCTATAGCAAAGCCACGGCAGCTGATGTTACAATGGCAGATCAGTCGATCATCAGGAATGGTTCCCCTTGTAACTACTAAAAAGGCCGCTGCCCCTCTTCAGGAACGACACTTTTGTCTGGCCGTTTCACAAACACAACTCCGCTGTGATAGCACCTACGGTACACCGAGGCGGATTAGCCGTGCGCACTGAGGCGCCGTGCTGCGGTGCGCCCTGTCGTTCGCCGCCGGGGTTCGAGTCCCTCCCGGGGTATGAGTGTTTGTGTTGCCCTTAGGTTTAGTTTACCTTAGTTTAAGTAGTTTGTCAGCTACGGACTAATAACCAAGCAGTTGAGTCCGACAGATTTACAAACATTTTGAAACTACAGTACGGCTATCTGTATCGTTAAGGTAGGCAAGGCAACCTACCTCAACGGTGAGCGATCGGATAGAGGAAGCAAACTGATAATTTAAGGTTGTTTTAAACCGGTGGTGGTTGCTGTACGAAAGTTTTTCGTTAAGTTCTTTTTTGTTAATCTATCTTTAGTATGATCTTAGACAACGGACGAGTGAAATAGCGCGCATTGTCATAACTCACCAGCCATGTGTACGCTGGGCGTTTCGAGTCTTCTGGAAAAAGCCTCTAGACTGCACACGGATTCACCGTGAATTGGAAATTCTCATTGGAAACTACAGAATCGACATCTACCACAACCAGCAGTGTTCAAGCAATCGAGGTACTAATTCGCAGGATCTGCGATGGATTGAGATTTATCAATGATTCGTTCTTGAACTACTACAAACTAATAAGTAGAATTCAACACTGTAATGTTCAGAGTGTAATTTACAAAGAGTTGATGACTATGTTCAAAAAATGTACCTGGATCCCATGAAAGGGTACTACAGCATTCAGTAACAGTTACTTGTCCTACTGTACTATGAAAAATGCGAGTGATACATTGGAAGAATTCTTGGGAAGGTACTCCATGAACAAAGATGGTAGTTTCCAAAACACTCGCTGGGCCGATACTGGAATATTACTCCTTACCCTAAGATCTGTATCATATAGCAATGCAGGTGATTTCAGGAAATACGAAACAGACATGGAGATGCTGAGTGAAGTCAAAGAGGATACAATAGAGATGTTTTCTATCACAGTATTCTGTACTGTCAAAACTGCGAAATCGTACGTTTTTAGGTAGTGTGAATCAATACACCGCTTCCTTAACGTGTCTCTCGGAAAGACCACAAGGATAAAATTAAATTGCAGTCCACAACGAGGCCTACCAGCACTCGCTCTTCCCGCAAACCATACTTAACAATTAAAGGAAACGGGGTACGTGACATCTGTACATAATATACCTTCCGCACAAGCTGTAAGGTGGTTTGCGCAGTAGAGTAGATGCAGATCGATATTTTTATGTTGCGGTCGAGTGGCCAAGCGCATTGAGGCACTATGCTCTGATGCGCGAAGCCGTTCCCTGTCGGGGGTTCAGACTCACTTGACTAACATCAGCATTACGTTTTGTACGTTGTTAATCAAGTTACTGCGGCACTCGATACATCACTTTGCCTGATGAATAACTTCAGACTCACTTATTGAAGTATGTTACCTTGTACTTCAAAAGAGATAGATTGGCTGGCCAGTACTCACCTCTGTGCAGTACCGGCGATAGTCACAGAATGAAAGAAAAACATGACATAAAAAGAGAAGAACAAGCTTTCGGAACAGGGATCCTGCATCAGACAGAAGGGAAGATAAAAAGAATGGGAACAGAAGGGGAAGATAATTCACGACCTAGGTCATGAGAACTGAAATGCAACGAAACTAATACTGTCCATCTAAAATCCAATATAAGAAATTTTATTAAATTGGTTATATTTACTTATCTTTTGTCAGGTATTCGTGTTGTTCTGGAATTCTTCCTATTTACTGTTCGTTATGAAATTAATTTTGAAATTCTGTTTCCGGGTCCAAAAAATTTGCAGAGTATACTACTCATTTATTTATTTTCACATCCAAATATAACCTGCTTCTTACACTAAACTCCAATCTGGTTACTTTCCAACATAGCAACTCAATTTTGGCCACATTAGAATTTACAATTCCATAACTGACAACAACTCAAAATAACTATCAACTCATCACCTACACTTGATGAGAACATATCACCACTGCCTGCACAGCCTTTGTATCGACTTATATACATTGTGATTAGTGACACTCTGTCTCATGTGATCAGTGAAAATAGGATAATTTGCATTATCAATTAAATAAAAAAATTGTTACCACCATAAATAATTACAATAATATTATGATCCTTAGATAGTTAAATTTTTAGATTTTAAACTAGCATTTCAGGTTAGGAACAAATAGGATTACTAAACATTTTCTTATTTAGCAAATATTACTTTTATGATAAAGATAAAAAAGATTATTTAATTTTGAGGGCTATAATTAAATATAAAGAGATTATTTAGATTGAAAACGAATTTATATCATTCATATTATTTAACTGGCATATCTTTTCTTGAAGATCTTTGGCTATATTACTGCGAAAATACGTCGAATGATCTAAACATACTTGATTTGTGTTATAAACTCAACAGCTACTGTTTTATGTACAGATTTTGAGGTAAATTTAAATAAAAATTACATAAATAATATGAATAACTATTTCTGAGGGCAAAATGAAAGTTCAAATACGCTGTGTATACATCGATGTGACGTTAGATATTTAAGTTACTTTTTCTTCGCGAAACAATATATACAAATTTGAAGCTGAAACAATTTGTGATGCTTCCTTGCATCGTCACAGGATGATGTACTCCTTAAACACCACCCTCATGACCTAGGTCGTGAATAACCTCCCCCTTCTGTCCCCATTCATTTTTTCTTCCCTTCTACCTCATGAAGGAACCCTGTTCCGAAAGCTAGTTCTTCTCTTTTTTCGTCTTTTTTTTTCCTTTTCTCTGTGACTGCCGACGGTACAGCACAAAGGTAAGTACTGGCCAGCCAATCTCTATGTTTTGAAGTATAATTTATCGTCTGTGTGGAGAATTTCTATCATTAATCGAAAGGATGTTATCTGTCGGTAAAGTAGAATTGCAAGCGATCGGTCGGCCGGTTTAATTCTCTCCCTCTCCCTTTTTTTATTTTTTATTTTTATTTTTATTTATTTATTTATTTTTGAATCGGCAAATACGAATTTGCATTGTTTAAAACAAATACTATTACACAAAATATTCTGTTTAAACACACGTTTTTGGCTCAGAATAATCTAATCTTGAAAGCTCTTGTAGGTCTCTTTCGATCTCTCTGGAGGGCGGAACGGTGAGCGATCAGGCTAACGTCAGAGCACAACGACCGTTCCTGCACCGAACTGGAATCGCCGGTCGAGTTGCCAGTATGGAACAAGAGCCACTGCCGTCGGAAACCAGTAACCTCAGCAATATTAACAGATCTCCTGTTCTTCCCAATCCAGCAGATGGAATACCGTTGTACAAATTTGTTGCTGGGTGGCGAATATGTCGCTCGAGTGGTGACGTCGGTTGGGTGTGTCTGTCGGGAATATGTCCTTGTAGAGCGAAATAGTGAGGCACCTGGTATGTATTGGTTCGTATGCTTAAATTTGCGATCTGCCCGAGTTCCATAACTAGGAGGAGAAGATGCTTAGGATGCAGATATCCGCAGTATTTCTTACTTTGAGGATAAAATTGTGAGCGACGCGGATATCCGCGTGTTATATGCGGATAAAGAGGGAGGTATGTGCGAAGTATGTCTGTCGAAATGTTAGGTGAAAACTTCAAGTCTGTCGACATTCCTGGAATCCTTGCAGGGCCCAGGTAGAGCAGAAGTCTGTTGTCCTCGTCCCCTGGCCACAGCAGACGTAGCTGTACCCGAGGGACCTGGGCCTAACCGTTTACGCGACCGTGTTTTATTTGCGGTCTGTCAAGTGCTTTCTCGGTGCAAACCAGCGCACTGCCCACCAGAGGTGTCATGCAAAATTTTTGCTGCCTTCAATTAGCGATTTGTAGTAAAAGAGTGACAACGTATATCGTAGAGAATACAGTGACAGTTCTTTATTAAAAAGAATGAACGCATCAATGGATACTATATCGAATAAAGTGAAAAGAGGTGATTTGACATTAGTGAAGGAAAACAAATTGAAATCGTCAATTTGGGGAAAACATTAGATACGTATTTGATAGGAAGAAAAAGATCAATGATATAGTGGCCTGTTTTGCATGAAAAAAAAAAGTATGGTCTTTCACTGTTTCATCGCAACCGAATGAACGCTACAACTGTGCATAAAATACGAACAATCATTCAAACAAATATTCATATTTATGTTTAGTTAAATGGCGACAGAAGTAATAAAAGACTGAAAATAGCATTTTATAGCAGCTTTCATAATGAGATACGGTGTACAGTGGAAGTAACGTATTTAGGAACATACACAATTTCAGATTGTATAGGCTGGCCTTAGCTGCAGCCGACATTCTCTCTTTTTGCTGACAGTTACCAATTAAAAGTAGACGACCGCTTTAACACTTGAAATGATGCGCTTTGCTTTGTGTCACATAACCACTTATGCGTTAATGTGGGGAAAATAAAGTGTCCCTGTTGTAAAACTCCGAAAGAACCTCTTTTTTTAGTGTAAACACAGTAAAATCTCGTCTATCCTGATCAGTTGTAACCACTGAAATTTAAGAAGATGCCTGTATTAAACAGCTGACGTAGTGCTCCGACCACACAGGCTCCGAAGCGCTACTGTGTGTGTCCGGAGGGCCAATGTTTTCCTGTTTGGGATAACCTGTTTTGGAGTAGGTATAGAACAGCTACCGTGATTCTAGAAGTCAAAAATAGTTACGTTGTCGCGGAAATGACACTCTAGTTGTATTATTACATACCATGGTTTTAAATACTGCTATCTATTACTATTACCCATTCAAAACTTTAATATCTGCAGATGCGGATAACGAACTTGCAGATCCAAATGATGTGCCACGGATTCGGTTGCGAATATGGGCCTTGCGGATGTGGTGCGGATGCGGATAACACTTTTATTGTCCGTATTCCTTACAGATCCTTGCGCACATAGAAGAAGCATATGATTCTAGGTTTACACTTCTTTAAACTGTCACTTTGAAATAAATGTTTTAATGTTCCCTTAAAGATCGAACTGTCAAACAGAAGTTCGTAGTTGTTCTCGTTGCTATAGACACATATTACAAGTCTTGTTTACTGATGATCGATTGATATATAAGATCGACTGATTAAAATACTAAAAATTGATAAAAGTCTTCTTGCTTTATCTGTCAAACAAAATAACTTTCCATAAATATCTTCTTTCAAACTGTAAAATTTTTTGACAGTAAATAATTCTTTAGCTTCTGTCAATGAATATATTTCTTGTTAAATTTCCATAAATATAAAAATAATTATCGTTGACACTTGGTTAACTTTGGAGACAATGAAATTTATTGCTCTCATGACTTAATGACAGTTAAACAAAGACTAATTTTACGGTTTTTCTTATTTTCCACGAAACTTTCTATAATAATGTCAATAACCGCGACGATAACCGCAGAGACCAGCACCTTCTTGTCACGTGGCAGTCGAACCGCGACTTGAAGTGGCCAGATGTTTATTCCTTGAGCTCCGCGTCGAAGATGTTGCTCTCGTAGGTTGAATCGCCGTCACAGCACATGAAACACAAGAAACATACAAAACTCTTTTAAGAATCACATAACATAAATCATTTACATAAAAATCATAAAATATAAACGTAATCCTCTGCAAAACTGAGCTGACATAAAGTAGTAGTGGTGACAATAATCCGTCCCACTACAAAACCCGCAGATACTCGTGACATTATTTACTGCGTTTTACTGGCACAGTTGTGTAACTCGCAACTGGTTCACGAAAATAACAAGTGAATTGCGAACGAGATGGAATGCACTCAGTTTTTCCCATAGTCTCAAAAATTGGTGTTTTTTTTTTTTGTTTGTTTTTCTCTCTCTCCCTCCCTCTCTCTCTCTCTCTCTCTCTCTCTCTCTCTCTCTCTCTCCTTTCTCCGATGTTATTCAATTTGTACATCGAGCAGGCGGTGAACGAAAGCAAGGAAAAATTTGGAATAGGGATTAAAGTTCAGGGGGAAGAAATAAAAACATTGCGTTTTGCTGATGATATTGTAATTCTGTCAGGGACAGCAAAGGACCTGGAAGATCAGTTGAATGGAATTGACGGTGTGTTGAAGAGAGCGTATAAAATGAACATTAACAAGAGCAAAACAAAAATAATGGAATGCGGTCTTAGCAAATCTGGCGATGCTGAAGGAATTAGATTAGGTAACGAAACAATGAAGGTGGTAGATGAGTTATATTACTTGGGTAGTAAAATAACATGAGATGGTCGCAGTGCAGAGGATATAAAATGCAGAATGGCAATGGGAAGAAAAACATTTTTAAAAAGAGAAATTTGCTAACATCGAATATTAATTTAAGTGTAAGGAAGTCTTTTCTGAAGGCATTTGTGTGGAGTGTTGCCTTGTACGGGAGTAGCTAGGGGAGCTAGGAGAAGGTATTCAGATAGCTTTACATTGCAAGTTGCAAATAGGTTTGACCAACTGTCAGAGTTGAGTGGAGATGAACCTCCTGTAGCTGTAGGTGTAGGAAGTACGCAGCAGACCTCAGCTTTTGGTAAGCCGAAATCTGTAGAGAGGTCTCTTAGGAAGAAGAAGGTTCTGCTGCTAGGTAGTTCTCATGGCAGAGGTGTTGGCCAACAGTTGCAGGAAGTACTTGGGAGTGAGTACCAGGTCACCAGCATAGTGAAGCCTAGTGCAGGGTTAGATCAGGTCACTTGTAACATAGGGGACTTATGTAGGAATTTTTCAAAAGAGGATCAGGTAGTTATAGTGGGTGGGGCCGGGAACAGTTTTGATAGGGACGGGGAATATGATATAGGTGGTGATCTGGAAAGGATAGCAACTGAAACTGGTGGCACGAATGTGCATTTCGTGCAGCTGTTTCAGCGTCATGATAGGCCTTGTCTTAATACGGCTGTCAGCCGTCTTAACATGGGGCTTGAGAAGGCGCTGATGACGGAGGGCATGGATCACATTGCAGTGGTGCCAGTTGAAACTATCCAAAGGTCGGATTTTACTAGGCACGGTCTGCACCTCAATAGGTATGGGAAGGGGAGGTTGGCAAAGCTCATAGGTGACAGTGTAGTAGGGGGTGGGGGGTTTCACTCATGGAAAAATTCCTGTAGTAGTTGGTGTTAGGGCTGCACCTTTTTTAGACTGAAGACAGCTGATAGATATTCCTGCTTAAAGGAAGTCCCTCTAAGAAATGATGAACCACCTTTGACAAAGTCTAAGAATATAAGTAATAAGGGAATTACTGTTTTTCATCAAAATATACAGGGTATCAGAGATAAAGTTAATGAAATGCTTATTGATACTGATTCTGACATTATTGGAATTTCAGAGCACTTTTTAAGTGGTGTGACAATTAAGAGACTTCCTTTGCCAGGATACAGGTTAGCTGCCTTCTACTCTAGGAGTTCTTTGCAGTGTGGGGGAGTGGCCATGTATGTAAAAAACGATTTTTCATCGGAGTCAATCGATTTTTCTAAACACTGCACAGAACAGATATTTGAATGTTGTGCAGGAGTTGTTAATGTTAATGGAACTAAACTAGTAATAGTTGTTATTTATAGATCCCCTGACTCAGATTTTAAAATGTTTCTGCCCAAGCTGGAATTGGTTCTGGGTTCACTGTATAGGAAGTATAAAAATTTAATTGTGTGTGGAGATTTCAACATTAATTGTGTAGGTGATAGCTCAAGGAAAAGTCAGCTGTTAGATCTATTTAATTCCTATAACATGATGCAAACAGTATTTTTTCCAACGAGAGTGCAAGGAAATAGCAGTTCTACCATTGACAATATTTTTGTTCATTCTTCATTATTAGAGGGGCACTCTGTCAGCAGAATAGTAAATGGCCTATCAGACCACGATGCCCAACTTTTAATTCTAAAAAGTATTTGTTCTCAACAAAATAAATATCAACTACTCAGAAAAGTTAATCCAGTTGCAATTGAGACCTTTTTAAGCCGAAATCTGTAGAGAGGTCTCTTAGGAAGAAGAAGGTTCTGCTGCTAGGTAGTTCTCATGGCAGAGGTGTTGGCCAACAGTTGCAGGAAGTACTTGGGAGTGAGTACCAGGTCACCAGCATAGTGAAGCCTAGTGCAGGGTTAGATCAGGTCACTTGTAACATAGGGGACTTATGTAGGAATTTTTCAAAAGAGGATCAGGTAGTTATAGTGGGTGGGGCCGGGAACAGTTTTGATAGGGACGGGGAATATGATATAGGTGGTGATCTGGAAAGGATAGCAACTGAAACTGGTGGCACGAATGTGCATTTCGTGCAGCTGTTTCAGCGTCATGATAGGCCTTGTCTTAATACGGCTGTCAGCCGTCTTAACATGGGGCTTGAGAAGGCGCTGATGACGGAGGGCATGGATCACATTGCAGTGGTGCCAGTTGAAACTATCCAAAGGTCGGATTTTACTAGGCACGGTCTGCACCTCAATAGGTATGGGAAGGGGAGGTTGGCAAAGCTCATAGGTGACAGTGTAGTAGGGGGTGGGGGGTTTCACTCATGGAAAAATTCCTGTAGTAGTTGGTGTTAGGGCTGCACCTTTTTTAGACTGAAGACAGCTGATAGATATTCCTGCTTAAAGGAAGTCCCTCTAAGAAATGATGAACCACCTTTGACAAAGTCTAAGAATATAAGTAATAAGGGAATTACTGTTTTTCATCAAAATATACAGGGTATCAGAGATAAAGTTAATGAAATGCTTATTGATACTGATTCTGACATTATTGGAATTTCAGAGCACTTTTTAAGTGGTGTGACAATTAAGAGACTTCCTTTGCCAGGATACAGGTTAGCTGCCTTCTACTCTAGGAGTTCTTTGCAGTGTGGGGGAGTGGCCATGTATGTAAAAAACGATTTTTCATCGGAGTCAATCGATTTTTCTAAACACTGCACAGAACAGATATTTGAATGTTGTGCAGGAGTTGTTAATGTTAATGGAACTAAACTAGTAATAGTTGTTATTTATAGATCCCCTGACTCAGATTTTAAAATGTTTCTGCCCAAGCTGGAATTGGTTCTGGGTTCACTGTATAGGAAGTATAAAAATTTAATTGTGTGTGGAGATTTCAACATTAATTGTGTAG
Organism: Locusta migratoria; assembly: GCA_026315105.1. Classification (NCBI taxonomy): domain Eukaryota; kingdom Metazoa; phylum Arthropoda; class Insecta; order Orthoptera; family Acrididae; genus Locusta; species Locusta migratoria. The sequence continues at coordinate 198,268,723 of CM048751.1, forward strand.
GTGATAGCTCAAGGAAAAGTCAGCTGTTAGATCTATTTAATTCCTATAACATGATGCAAACAGTATTTTTCCAACGAGAGTGCAAGGAAATAGCAGTTCTACCATTGACAATATTTTTGTTCATTCTTCATTATTAGAGGGGCACTCTGTCAGCAGAATAGTAAATGGCCTATCAGACCACGATGCCCAACTTTTAATTCTAAAAAGTATTTGTTCTCAACAAAATAAATATCAACTACTTAGAAAAGTTAATCCAGTTGCAATTGAGACCTTTTTAAGCCGAAATCTGTAGAGAGGTCTCTTAGGAAGAAGAAGGTTCTGCTGCTAGGTAGTTCTCATGGCAGAGGTGTTGGCCAACAGTTGCAGGAAGTACTTGGGAGTGAGTACCAGGTCACCAGCATAGTGAAGCCTAGTGCAGGGTTAGATCAGGTCACTTGTAACATAGGGGACTTATGTAGGAATTTTTCAAAAGAGGATCAGGTAGTTATAGTGGGTGGGGCCGGGAACAGTTTTGATAGGGACGGGGAATATGATATAGGTGGTGATCTGGAAAGGATAGCAACTGAAACTGGTGGCACGAATGTGCATTTCGTGCAGCTGTTTCAGCGTCATGATAGGCCTTGTCTTAATACGGCTGTCAGCCGTCTTAACATGGGGCTTGAGAAGGCGCTGATGACGGAGGGCATGGATCACATTGCAGTGGTGCCAGTTGAAACTATCCAAAGGTCGGATTTTACTAGGCACGGTCTGCACCTCAATAGGTATGGGAAGGGGAGGTTGGCAAAGCTCATAGGTGACAGTGTAGTAGGGGGTGGGGGGTTTCACTCATGGAAAAATTCCTGTAGTAGTTGGTGTTAGGGCTGCACCTTTTTTAGACTGAAGACAGCTGATAGATATTCCTGCTTAAAGGAAGTCCCTCTAAGAAATGATGAACCACCTTTGACAAAGTCTAAGAATATAAGTAATAAGGGAATTACTGTTTTTCATCAAAATATACAGGGTATCAGAGATAAAGTTAATGAAATGCTTATTGATACTGATTCTGACATTATTGGAATTTCAGAGCACTTTTTAAGTGGTGTGACAATTAAGAGACTTCCTTTGCCAGGATACAGGTTAGCTGCCTTCTACTCTAGGAGTTCTTTGCAGTGTGGGGGAGTGGCCATGTATGTAAAAAACGATTTTTCATCGGAGTCAATCGATTTTTCTAAACACTGCACAGAACAGATATTTGAATGTTGTGCAGGAGTTGTTAATGTTAATGGAACTAAACTAGTAATAGTTGTTATTTATAGATCCCCTGACTCAGATTTTAAAATGTTTCTGCCCAAGCTGGAATTGGTTCTGGGTTCACTGTATAGGAAGTATAAAAATTTAATTGTGTGTGGAGATTTCAACATTAATTGTGTAGGTGATAGCTCAAGGAAAAGTCAGCTGTTAGATCTATTTAATTCCTATAACATGATGCAAACAGTATTTTTCCAACGAGAGTGCAAGGAAATAGCAGTTCTACCATTGACAATATTTTTGTTCATTCTTCATTATTAGAGGGGCACTCTGTCAGCAGAATAGTAAATGGCCTATCAGACCACGATGCCCAACTTTTAATTCTAAAAAGTATTTGTTCTCAACAAAATAAATATCAACTACTTAGAAAAGTTAATCCAGTTGCAATTGAGACCTTTTTAAGCCGAAATCTGTAGAGAGGTCTCTTAGGAAGAAGAAGGTTCTGCTGCTAGGTAGTTCTCATGGCAGAGGTGTTGGCCAACAGTTGCAGGAAGTACTTGGGAGTGAGTACCAGGTCACCAGCATAGTGAAGCCTAGTGCAGGGTTAGATCAGGTCACTTGTAACATAGGGGACTTATGTAGGAATTTTTCAAAAGAGGATCAGGTAGTTATAGTGGGTGGGGCCGGGAACAGTTTTGATAGGGACGGGGAATATGATATAGGTGGTGATCTGGAAAGGATAGCAACTGAAACTGGTGGCACGAATGTGCATTTCGTGCAGCTGTTTCAGCGTCATGATAGGCCTTGTCTTAATACGGCTGTCAGCCGTCTTAACATGGGGCTTGAGAAGGCGCTGATGACGGAGGGCATGGATCACATTGCAGTGGTGCCAGTTGAAACTATCCAAAGGTCGGATTTTACTAGGCACGGTCTGCACCTCAATAGGTATGGGAAGGGGAGGTTGGCAAAGCTCATAGGTGACAGTGTAGTAGGGGGTGGGGGGTTTCACTCATGGAAAAATTCCTGTAGTAGTTGGTGTTAGGGCTGCACCTTTTTTAGACTGAAGACAGCTGATAGATATTCCTGCTTAAAGGAAGTCCCTCTAAGAAATGATGAACCACCTTTGACAAAGTCTAAGAATATAAGTAATAAGGGAATTACTGTTTTTCATCAAAATATACAGGGTATCAGAGATAAAGTTAATGAAATGCTTATTGATACTGATTCTGACATTATTGGAATTTCAGAGCACTTTTTAAGTGGTGTGACAATTAAGAGACTTCCTTTGCCAGGATACAGGTTAGCTGCCTTCTACTCTAGGAGTTCTTTGCAGTGTGGGGGAGTGGCCATGTATGTAAAAAACGATTTTTCATCGGAGTCAATCGATTTTTCTAAACACTGCACAGAACAGATATTTGAATGTTGTGCAGGAGTTGTTAATGTTAATGGAACTAAACTAGTAATAGTTGTTATTTATAGATCCCCTGACTCAGATTTTAAAATGTTTCTGCCCAAGCTGGAATTGGTTCTGGGTTCACTGTATAGGAAGTATAAAAATTTAATTGTGTGTGGAGATTTCAACATTAATTGTGTAGGTGATAGCTCAAGGAAAAGTCAGCTGTTAGATCTATTTAATTCCTATAACATGATGCAAACAGTATTTTTCCAACGAGAGTGCAAGGAAATAGCAGTTCTACCATTGACAATATTTTTGTTCATTCTTCATTATTAGAGGGGCACTCTGTCAGCAGAATAGTAAATGGCCTATCAGACCACGATGCCCAACTTTTAATTCTAAAAAGTATTTGTTCTCAACAAAATAAATATCAACTACTTAGAAAAGTTAATCCAGTTGCAATTGAGACCTTTTTAAGCCGAAATCTGTAGAGAGGTCTCTTAGGAAGAAGAAGGTTCTGCTGCTAGGTAGTTCTCATGGCAGAGGTGTTGGCCAACAGTTGCAGGAAGTACTTGGGAGTGAGTACCAGGTCACCAGCATAGTGAAGCCTAGTGCAGGGTTAGATCAGGTCACTTGTAACATAGGGGACTTATGTAGGAATTTTTCAAAAGAGGATCAGGTAGTTATAGTGGGTGGGGCCGGGAACAGTTTTGATAGGGACGGGGAATATGATATAGGTGGTGATCTGGAAAGGATAGCAACTGAAACTGGTGGCACGAATGTGCATTTCGTGCAGCTGTTTCAGCGTCATGATAGGCCTTGTCTTAATACGGCTGTCAGCCGTCTTAACATGGGGCTTGAGAAGGCGCTGATGACGGAGGGCATGGATCACATTGCAGTGGTGCCAGTTGAAACTATCCAAAGGTCGGATTTTACTAGGCACGGTCTGCACCTCAATAGGTATGGGAAGGGGAGGTTGGCAAAGCTCATAGGTGACAGTGTAGTAGGGGGTGGGGGGTTTCACTCATGGAAAAATTCCTGTAGTAGTTGGTGTTAGGGCTGCACCTTTTTTAGACTGAAGACAGCTGATAGATATTCCTGCTTAAAGGAAGTCCCTCTAAGAAATGATGAACCACCTTTGACAAAGTCTAAGAATATAAGTAATAAGGGAATTACTGTTTTTCATCAAAATATACAGGGTATCAGAGATAAAGTTAATGAAATGCTTATTGATACTGATTCTGACATTATTGGAATTTCAGAGCACTTTTTAAGTGGTGTGACAATTAAGAGACTTCCTTTGCCAGGATACAGGTTAGCTGCCTTCTACTCTAGGAGTTCTTTGCAGTGTGGGGGAGTGGCCATGTATGTAAAAAACGATTTTTCATCGGAGTCAATCGATTTTTCTAAACACTGCACAGAACAGATATTTGAATGTTGTGCAGGAGTTGTTAATGTTAATGGAACTAAACTAGTAATAGTTGTTATTTATAGATCCCCTGACTCAGATTTTAAAATGTTTCTGCCCAAGCTGGAATTGGTTCTGGGTTCACTGTATAGGAAGTATAAAAATTTAATTGTGTGTGGAGATTTCAACATTAATTGTGTAGGTGATAGCTCAAGGAAAAGTCAGCTGTTAGATCTATTTAATTCCTATAACATGATGCAAACAGTATTTTTTCCAACGAGAGTGCAAGGAAATAGCAGTTCTACCATTGACAATATTTTTGTTCATTCTTCATTATTAGAGGGGCACTCTGTCAGCAGAATAGTAAATGGCCTATCAGACCACGATGCCCAACTTTTAATTCTAAAAAGTATTTGTTCTCAAACAAATGTTAAACATAAATATCAACTACTCAGAAAAGTTAATCCAGTTGCAATTGAGACCTTTTTAAGCCTAATTAAGGAACAAGAATGGCAGGATGTTTATAGTGCTGATAATGCAGATGATAAATATAATGCTTTTCTGAACACATTTATTATGCTGTTTGAAAGTTGCTTTCCGCTAGAACGCTCAAAACAGGGTACTTTCAGTAACAGACAGCCAGGGTGGATGACAAAGGGGATAAGAGTATCATGTAGAACTAAGTGGGAGTTGTATCAAAATGTTAGAAGCAGTCAGAATGAAGATGCAGTAGCTCATTACAAACAGTACTGTAAGGTTCTGAAAAATGTCATTAAGAATGCAAAAAGTATGTGGTACGCAAAAAGAATAGCAAACTCTCGGGATAAAATTAAAACTATCTGGTCAGTCGTGAAGGAAGTGTCTGGTCAGGAGCAGCAGGTAGAAGATATAACGTCAGTGCGTAGTAGGAATGTTTCTGTTACTGACAAGTTAGATATATGTGCAATATTCAATAATCACTTTCTGAATATAGTAGAGGAACTAAACAAAACTCTAGTTTCTACAGGTAATCATATAACGTTTTTAGAAAATGCGTTTCCGAGGCTGTTGCCTGAAATGATCCTTCATGATACTTCCATAGGTGAGATTGAGTCAATAATTAAATCACTAAAGACTAAGGACTCTTGTGGATATGATGGGGTATCTAGCAGAATTCTAAAGTACTGTTCTCCATATGTTAGCCCAGTACTAAGCCATATTTGTAATTTTTCCTTTCAGAATGGTCAGTTTCCTAACAGATTAAAGTACTCAGTAGTGAAACCGCTTTATAAAAAAGGAGAAAGGGATAATGTAGACAACTATAGACCTATTTCTATGCCATCGGTTTTTTCCAAAGTTATTGAAAAGGCTGTATATTCAAGATTAATTGATCATTTCAGTTCACATAATTTCCTGTCAAACGTACAGTTTGGTTTTAGAAGTGGTTTAACGACCGAAAACGCTATATTTTCGTTTCTCTGTGAGGCACTTGATGGGTTAAATAAGAGGCTACGGACATTAGGCGTCTTCTTTGATTTAACAAAAGCGTTTGATTGTGTTGATCACAAAATATTGTTGCAGAAGTTGGAACATTATGGAATACGGGGAGTAGCCCACAACTGGTTCACCTCTTACTTTAATAATAGACAACAGAAGGTAATTCTCCGCAGTGTAGAAAATGGCTATGACGTGCAATCCCAATGGGGCACAATTAAGTATGGGGTGCCCCAGGGGTCTGTTTTGGGACCATTGCTGTTTCTTATTTATATAAATGATATGCCTTCGAGTATAACAGGTGATTGTAAAATATTTTTGTTTGCTGATGATACCAGCTTGGTAGTGAAGGATGTTGCTCGTAATATTGACACAGTATCAAATAATGCAGTTCAGGAGATAAGTTCATGGCTAATAGAAAACAAGTTGATGTTAAATCACAGTAAAACTCAGTTTTTACAATTTCTAACACATAATTTGACGAAATCTGACATTATGATTACACATAATGGGCATGTGATAAGTGAGACTGAACAGTGCAAATTTCTAGGTGTTCATATAGACAGTAAGCTGTCATGGAAAGCCCATGTTCAGGATCTTGTTCCAAAACTAAATTCTGCTATATTTACCATTAGAACAATATCTGAGATAAGTGATTTTTCAACACGAAAAGTAGTCTACTTCGCTTACTTTCACTCACTTATGACGTACGGCATTGTTTTTTGGGGTAACTCGCCTGATGCAAAAAGGATATTTCTGGCTCAAAAACGGGCGGTTCGAGCAATATCTGGTGTAAGTTCGCGAACGTCATGTCGACCCCTTTTCAGTAGTCTGGGAATTTTGACTCTGGCGTCACAATACGTTTTTTCTTTAATGTCGTTTGTTGTTAATAATATCAGCTTATTCCCACGAGTTAGTAGCTTTCACTCGGTGAATACTAGACAGATGTCTAATCTACATTTGCACCACACCACCTTAACACTTGTGCAGAAAGGGGTGCAGTATTCTGCGGCATCCATTTTCAATAAGCTGCCACAAGAACTTAAGAATCTTAGCACTAATCCACATGCTTTCAAATCTAAATTGAAGAGTTACCTCGTGGCTCACTCCTTTTATTCTGTCGAGGAACTCCTAGAAAAGTTAAAGAATTAAGCTAATTTATTTTTTCTTTATTGATTCTTTTCACTTTGTCTTAAGATTGTCGTGTGCAAAGGACTACTTAAAATTTTTCTATTACCATTATTGTGTAACAATTAATGTATTGACTTGTTCCATGACCATGGAGTCTTACTCCTGAAGTGGGTCCTATGGAACAGAAAAAACAAATAAATAAATAAATAAAAGTGAAACATGGACGATAAGCAGTGCGGACAGGAAGAGAAAAGAGGCCTTTGAAATATGGTGGTACAGAAGAATGCTGAAGATTAGGTGGGTAGATCGCATAACTAATGAAGAGGTACTGAACAGAATTGGTGAGAAAAGGAATTTTTGGCATACCCTAACTATAAGAAGGGATCGCTTGGTAGAACACATTCTTAGACATCGAGGAATCGTAAATTTAGCATTGGAGGCAAGTGTGTGGGGTAAAAATCGCAGAGGGAGACCAAGAGACGCGTATAGTAAGCAGATTCAGGTGGATGTGGGTTGCCGTTCTTATGAGGAGGTGAAAAGGCTTGCTCAGGATAGAGTAGGGTGGAGAGCTGCATCAAACCAGTCTCCGGACTGAAGACCATAACAACAACATTCTTTGGCCGTGCCCTGTCGTTTTCATGGCCACAATGGCTCATGCGGCCGCGGTGGTCGAGGTGACTGCGGCGCGTCAGTCACGGTCTACACGACCTCTACGGTCGGGGGTTCGAATCCCCCCTCGGGCGTGGATATTTGTGCCGTCCTTAGTGTTAGCTAGTTCATAGGTAGTTTGTAAGTTTAGGGTCTGATGACCCCGTAGTTAAGTCCCATAATCTCTGCAAACATTTGAACATTTGAGTGCAAGAGTTCTGCGGCGGCAGCCTAACGTTTTTCATAAATCACTGCGTAACTGCAGGTAACAGCGCGAGTTGTTAACATACGGACTGACATGGTGGGGGGACAACCTCAGCGGATTACAGCGTTGGCCGCTTCGTTGGACTGGTCACCGCGATGGCCAGTTGCTAGAGGTCAGGCTGGCCATTCTTTTGGAGGACGTGGCAGCAAACGGTGGGAGCTGCCGTACACTGTACCCTGGCAGCTTGCCAGCGCAGTAGTGCCGCATATGGAGGGCGTCTGACAGGCCGAAGCGGTCGCGAGGCTGCGCCACGTGCCGCTGACAGATGGCTACCTGTTCCGTGGCTGCTGGGTCAGCGAAGGGGGACGAGCGCACGGCGCACCCGCACTGGCATTCAACTAAACGCTGTACTATTATATCACCGCTATCGACGCACTGTTCAAATGATTGTAATTCTATGGGAGCAGACTACTTTGGTCGTAAGTCCCTAGCCTTACAAACTAGACTTGCGCATAATAGTTCGCGATCGGAGGCGTTCACTTTAGTTAGCGGCTCTGCCGCGAACTAGTTCGTTCTTTTAGTTCGCTCCCAGTGACGGATGAGCGGCGTGGTCTGCGCGTGCAAGTGGAGAGAGAAGTTCCCCAACTAGCTGCTTCATGCGCCTGCTGCTTGAGCCGCTAACGATATCACACAAACCAAAAGAAACAGTTTGTGGATAATTTCTCTCGTTTAAGTTTAGAGTTATCTCTATATCTTGGCTTTATGGAATTTATTAGTCAAATACTGCAGAGTGCAGAATACTTCAAAGCAGAAATTTTGTGGTTCTGAACTACGTAATCTAGCAGGCAGACGCTAACCTCGAAATGGCTCTCATCAGCAGAAGGCATACACGTGATTTTCAATTCTGTTCCCGACCTATTGCGCATCTTTTAGTTCGCGACCTATCGCACATCTTTTATCTTTTAGTTCGCGACCTATCGCACATCTTTTATCTTTTAGTTCGCGACCTATCGCGCATATTTTAGTTCGCGACCGGTATCTCTCCTTTTAGTTCGCACTCTGGCGCGAAGTAGGTCGCTCTTTTTAGTTCGTCCGCTCGTTTTGGCTTTTGCTACCGCTACTAAAACTAAGGCAGAGCTGCATCTCAGCTCGAAATGACGGCAACCGGCAAAAGGGAATCTCGCGATTCTGAGCACTCTCGTGTCCTCTCGCTGTTACCAAAATGTTCAAATGTTTGTATAGCTTATGGGACTTTACTACAGGGTTTATCAGTCCCTCAACTTACAAACTACTTACGAACTAACTTACACTAAGGACGGCACAAATATCCATACCCGAGGGGGGATTCGAACCCCCGACCGTAGTGGCCGTGCATAACGTGACTGGCACGCCGCAGACCGCTCGGCTACCGCAGCCGGCTCGCTGTTACCCGTCAGTCTTCGGAAAAGGAACGGACGAACTAAGAGGCGAGGGATCTGCGAACTAGTTCGCGTAGTTCGCCCGTGGGAGCGCTCTTACGAACTAGTTCGTCCGCGAACTACACAAGGGCAAACCACTTCTACATCTACATGGGATACTCTGCAAATCACATTCAAGTGCCTGGCAGAGGGTTCATCGAACCACGTTGTATTATTTATCTCCCATTCCATCTCGAATAGCGCGCGGGAACAATGAACACCTGAATCGCTCCGTTCGAGCTCTAATTTATAGTATTTTATTCTGATGATCTTTTCTAACTATATAAGTGACAGTCAACAATATATTTTCGCATTCGGAAGAGAATGTTGGTGATTGGAGTTTGGTAAGTACCCACGCCGCAGCGATAAGCGCCGTTGTTGTAATGATTCCCATGCCAGATCCTGTATCATTTCCATAACGCTGTCTGTCCTGTAGCATGACAATACAAAACGAGCTGCCCTTCTTTGGACTCTTTCGATGTCCTCCGTAAAACCCACCTGATAAGGATCCCACACTGGGCAGCGAAAAATAAATAAATAAATAAAATAAAAATAATAGAAATAATTTAAAAAAATCGGACAAGCGTAGTGTACGAAGGCTCTTGATCGCCTTTCCCACGACATTATCTACGTGTACTTTCCAATATAATTCTGAAGTTATAGTAATTCCTAGGTATTTTGTGGAGTGTACTGCCCTCATTTTTGATTGATTTATCTAGTAAAATGAGTTTAACGGATTTCTTTTCGCACGCATATGGACGTCTTCACACTTCTTATTATTTAGTCAATTGCCAATTTTTGCAGCGTGGTGATATCTTCTTTAGATCGTTCTGCAGTTGGTTTTGATCTTCAGATGATTTTACTAGACGGTAAATGACGGCGTCATTTGCAAACAACCTAAGAGAGCTGGTTATATTTTCTCCCAAATCGTTTATGTAAATAAGGAATAGCTGAGGACCAATAACACCACCCTTTGGAACGCCCGATATCACCTCTGTTTTAATCGATGCTTCACCATCGATTACTACCAACTGTGTGCTCTCTGACAGGAAATCACCTATCAAGTCGCAAATCTGGGGTGTTATACCATAACCACGCGATTTGATTAAAAGCCGTTTGTGAGGTTCGGTATCAAAAGTCTCCTGGAAACCAAGAAATACGGAATCAATTTGAAAACCCTCACTCATCACTTCACATGTGTAAAGAGATAGTTGTGTCTCACATGAACGATATTTTCTAAATCCGTGTTGACCTTGGGTCAATAGATCATTGCGTCGAGGTAATTCATAATATTTGATTATAGAACGTGTTCCAAAACCCTGCTGCAAATTGACGTCACTGAAATAGGCTTGTAGTTTAGTGGGTTACTCCTACTGCCTTTCATTCCAATCTTTTGGTACAGATCCTTCTTTGAGAGAGCGGTTGTATATGGCTATTAAGTAAAGAGCTATCGCTTCAGCGTAATCACATATAAATCTAATGTGTATACAGTCCGGACCAGAAGACTTGTTCTTGGTAAGTGATTTAAGTTGCTTCACTACTCCGAGGATATCTACTTCGACGTTACTCATTCTGGCCTCTGTCTGTAATTCGAGATCTGGAATATTGATTTCGTCTTATGGGTGAATGAGTTTGTAAAATCTCTGTTTACTAACTTAAACTAAACTGAGGCCAACACAAACATCCATGCCCGAGGGAGTATTCGAACCTCCGTCGCGGAAGGCCTCGCGATCCGTAACGTAGCGCTCCAGACCGCTCGGCTACTCCCGCGCACTCCGACGCACAGTTGAACCTAAATCCCAAAAAGCTGGCCGAAAGTAGGACATAAAAAAGCGCCATATGTTTGACTCCAGGCAGTTAACAACTATGATCCATGTTCTAAAAAAGACAAATAAGAAATCTGTTGTGGAGTATTATGCAATAATATAACTTGAAAACCTTGATTATATGTTTACCTTTCAGTGATATCACAGTCTGTAGAACTTGTAACGTGGATATTACCTATAGAAATATAAAACGAAATGGAATATTTTACAACCTAGATTCATTCATGATACAGACTCTCATATTCATTTCCAAGTGCTAGTAATTACGTAACTGTTTGCGCCCAAAGCGTTACTGTTCCATCACGGCTTGGCTTACGTCAGCTAGCACATTAAAGCTTCATAGGTGACAAGCTCATTACAGAGGCTCTGCCCTGTGACACTCATCGCTGACGCGGATTTCACACTTCTTGCGTCAAGTGGAATGTTTTGACTTCTTTGTCTCGAACTCTTTCGTCTACTCCTGCAAATTACGAAATAATTCATGACTTCTAGCTATGTAAGTTGTCATTTCCGGAAAGATTTTTTGTTGCGGGTGGTAAGGTGGTAACAGTGACGTCCTGAGGGAGGTATTTTTTTCGGTTTTTGTTTTGTCGTTAATGATCTTCGGCTTCTTTCCTACGATTGTTCTAATTAGGGTGTAGAGTCCTCTGTTACAATACCTCGCAATAGTTTACGTAAGTGGTGTTCCACACGTCTGCATGCTGATCGGTGTTTTTCACGTCTGAGAGGTCCCTGGCCTTGGTTTGCCATCACGACATTGGCAAGTCCAGTAAACATCTGCAGCCGGCCGCGGTGGCCGAGGGGACTGGGGCGCTTCAGTCACGGTCCGTACGGTCACTGCGGTCGGGGGTTCGAGTTCCCCCCTCGGGCATGGATATTTGTGCCGTCCTTAGTTGTAGGTAGTTCATAAGTAGTTTGTAAGTTTAGGGACTGATGACCCCGTAGTTAAGTCCCTTAAGCTTAACAAACATTTGAACATTTTGAATCATCTGCACTCAGCTGTATCCCTTCCCACGACAAAGTACAGAGTAGATTTCAGAGGCAATGTAATGTACCTAGAAACGTGTGTTTGCTATTGTTTTAAGTGCTAAGCTTCCCAGTGTACAGCCTTTGCAGTTGCGTTGTCCCAGACAATTTCTCTGGTGGGCTTGATGAGAGTTTTCGAGCACACGCCCGTCTCACACATTCGTCTACTTTAACGGCATAATACAACTTATCCCTTTTCTGCCCGACGGGACTTAAAAGTCCCAGCCAATTTCCAATGACATAAAACAAAGTGGAAAATGATTTCTTACTTGTGTTCCTCATAGGACGGAAGTGTCCCTCTGTTGTGTCATATGAAACACTTGCTGACCAAGATTGCTCTATATATCTGCTCACAAAGACCAGAAAACAACAGATTGTTTTATGTCTTTGTCTACAATTTCATCAGGCGAGTTTTGCTGTCATAGAAGACGCTGTTATTTGTTCAAAATGTTCAAATGTTTGTTAAGCTTATTGGACTTAACTACGGGGTCATCAGTCCCTAAACTTACAAACTACTTATGAACTACTTACTAACTAGGACGGCACAAATATCCATGCCCGAGGGGGGATTCGAACCCCCGACCGTAGTGGCCGTGCTGACCGTGACTGGAGCGCCTCAGTCACCTCGGCCACCGCGGCCGGCCTGTTATTTGTTCTCACACTGGTAATTTGGTTTTGTATTGTTTTAGCTAATGGAAACTGATATTATTCAATGAACAGCGACATTTTTATTTATATAGCATTCAAAACTGTGTCTGGAAATTTTTAGTACTGACAGTTTGTCAAAGGCATTATGTGCATGTTATTTACGTAGTTGTCTTTGTTGCTAGGTTTCACTAACAAATGGTTATAGTTCTGATTTCTTTTGTTTATGAATTATGAAATACGAATACCGTTTAGAGATCACTATATTTTGCCTTATTTCCTTCGTTCAGATCGATATCTAAAATGACAGTTTGATACAAAAATTTTGCTATCTGTTTGTTGCTAGTAAATCCTTATATTAACAGAGATAAGCACTGCATAATGTCTCCAAATTGCATTATATCCTCTTGGAATTTAAAGGACCATTTTTAATTTTTTAATTTAAAATTTTTTGTGTCAAATAAGGAAAACAAAAATATATCAATACATTAATGTACTTCTATTTACTTTGGTAGCAAAATAACCAAAATTGAAGTTATGTGCTCGAATATTTGATAGCTTGGGCAGGAAAGGGTTAATCGCAAGTTTATCCTTCAGTCTGTCGGAAGTAAACGCAAGCATCAGCTGTATCCTTCTCTGCAAGGTCGTTGCTAATATTCGTATTATTCGTCCATTAGCGATCGGAAGTATCACAAAACATAAAACATGAAACCGGTAATTTCAATTTTACTTAAGATCAAGGTCAGTCCAGCCGAAAGACTGCATTAAGGACGACGTGAAATCGTTTGCGAAGCGATAAAGGTGAACAGTCAAAGAGTTGAGTTTCTCAACTTACAAACGGATATGCCTTCGAGGGAATTATTTACGACCCCCATTTAGGTGTATTACACGTCTTGTGTTATGTAATAAATACCATCGAAGTATATGATAAAGACACACTAACTTCATTTGTTACTCGTTTACTTTCGAGTAAACGGCCATGATTTTTTTTTCTAATACACCTTTTTTCTTAAGAACAATTCCGAATCAACAGCTTCCCTGAACTCTCCGACAATATTTGATTAAAAATATGCAGAAATCTTGCTCAAACCTCGATCACCATGACAGGGGCTAAGGATGGAAACATAGGAGAGGTAATTTTCATCTCGTGTATGTATCTTGTAAGTTAATATGTAAAATTAAATGTAGGCCGCAATATTGGATACTTATTACCAACCGGTTTCACCTCAATATTGGGCCATCTCAAGGGTTTTTTTTTTTTTTTTCTCAGTAATATACATTGTTTACATTCAGCGGATTTCTAATTACATTAAACTGAAATAAATGAAGACAATAACCGGCGCAGGAGCTGCAAGTCCTCAGGTGCTGTCGCTGCTGGAGAGGACGAACTATGATTTGCTGCACTTAAGAGCACAAGCTCCGCCCCTACACCATCTGCACCCATCACTAGCAGCTAATGAAAGTGTATAAAATGCTTGCTTTTTAATTGAAAACACATTGCTTTGTCATTACCAACTATGAATGTAACTATTGTCATGATTCTAATACACTACAACACAAAAGATAAAAAAAAAACTAGCTCAACCCGCCCACGCCTTGCTATGGCTCGCTCTCATCTATCTATATCAATAAATGTGAATGTCTGTTCGGTGTACGTTTATCACGTCTGAACCACAAGACATAAAGAGCTAAAAATTTGTACAGTTACTAATGTATACCCGAGGAAGGCTTTAGGCACGGTTTTATGGCGATCGGATAGCTATTTATCTATAAATATATATTAATGTAAATGTCTGCTCGGTGTACGCGTATCACGTCCGAACGACAAGACGCAGATATTTAGATATTTGTACAGTTACTTATTTGTACCTGAGGAAGGTTTTAAGCACGGTTTTATAGCGATCTGGTATATATTTCTACATCTACATCTACATAGATACTCTGAAAATCACATTTAAGTGCCTGACAGAGGGTTCATTAACCACTTTCATAACTTCAATATTTAGTAATTTGAAGAATATAACGCGAAATGCGGAACAATAATTACTCTTTGAAAATTATATTTACTCTTTCAAAATGGTTTTATTGGTTGCATTGTTGCTTGAGGGTTGATTATGATAAAAGGATGGAGTACATTAGGATGGGAAGTTATCGGTGTATATAAAATTCTAAGCGTGTGTGTGTTAATATTTCGCTCTGCAGCGAAAACTACAGAACGCAAACGAATGGTCTGTGTGTAATTGTTGTCCGAAGTCTCCCGTTGTACACCATAGGCAGTTCCATGGCGATAGCTATACGGCGGTGGAAGATATGGTGGTTGAAAGTCGTCAGATTATATAAAAATTCGGACTGAATGCCATCGATGACGTTTGCGACTCTATAGCAAGGAGGTTACATACAGCGAAACGTGATGCGACGGATCATATCTTCGGTCTATGCGTGCTACAATGTCTTCAGCTCTTTCTCTGTAAGGATAAATATACGAATAAGGAAATTTAAGAGTAAATAAATAAAGCAGTAAAAAAAGAAATTTATTTTAATACATCTCTTTAAAAAAAAACGATTTGACATTTCGCGCATTACATCAAGTGCTCGATCTGTGATATTATTACAATCATTGTTGAATTTCGTGATTAGATTCTTCGAAACAAGTGCATTTTTACGTGTGATTTGATCTCATAGCACACTACTGAAAGATAGCTTATCTATCATAATCAACCAACACGCGAGCGGAGCCGCGGGTTTAAGCTAGTATGAAATAAATAGAAAAGGAAAATGCTTCAGTCAAATCAGTATCGTTCGTTGAGCTACTGTGGCTATGTGGAAAGAAAGTTATGAAAAATATAGTTTCGCAGATAGTCATTATTTTAAACCAATAAGATAGATTACATTTTATGACGTTCGTTTTCTCCACAAACATACAGATCAGTTTACCGACTCTGGACCATGCGACGTATAATTCACCTTCGTAAAAAGCTGTTGTTTTCTACATTCTTTCCATCTACTTCCCATCCACTTTGTCTATCTCCTGCTTCCCCACTATCTACCTCTTCATCCTCCCTTTGTCTAATCCCCGGCCTCTGTTCATCACTCCCTTTCCCTCCATCTATCTTCCATCTCATCCTCCATGTATCTCTACGCCCTTATCGTCTTTCTCTCGTCGTACCTATGTAAAATGTATAAATTAAAAATGAGGGAACTGCTTCAAATTATGTGTTATCTGCTGGAAACTATCACAAAGTTACTGTTACATAAAATTAAATGAAATAATGACGCCCATAAAGAAATTACTTTCTATGGTGTTTTGATTTCCACTGCTCATATCATAATCGATCTTACAGAAACTTAACCATTAAACATAAACGTAGTACCTAAAATGCGTTTCCACGGGAAGTTGTTATTTAGTGTCGCATTTTTACCACTGCACCTGAGCGATACACAAGGCGAAAGTTGATACCAATTAAATTTTCGAAGCTCACTTATTTGGCAGTTGGAGAATTTAAAGCGTAATCAGAGCTATAGCTATGAAAACATTTGCTTCCTTTTGCCTCTCTTAATGGCTACGTATAAACATGATTTTCATTTTGCACGCCTCAGTGACAAAGCACCTTTTCAATTGTGTAAGTTTCATTGGGCCTCTTGTATAATTATAATCGAAAATCGCTACGTTATTTTTCATGTTGATGCGTTTGTGTAATGAGTTCGGTAAAATGTCATTTGCGGCAGCGGCTGATGTTGCCATAAACTCTTGACTGCTCTTTGAAAACTCAGTTACATAGCCTACTATTTTGAAGATTCTAATAAAATTTTGATATGGTCTAAGACACCAAGACACAAACTAACGAGTTAAATTTAAATATATATTCTATTTTGACCATTATTTCCTTGTACAGTAAACGGTGAACTTTCACTTACGGCAGCGGCGGGCTAGTGTGCTGAAAATGGCAGCGATATTACAAATTTCATCCCCGAATTCCTACCAATCAATTTTTAATATCCGCGTGTTATGCATGACGTACTAAAATTGAGCTTCATTTGCTCAAATGCCAAAACACACCGACAGTTAAAATTCTTCATAGTAGAAGTGAGCAATGAAGATCTTCCTGATAATGAATCTTGGACAGATTTTTCAGTTTATATTTGCCTGAAGTTTTATGATTTTTGCAAAAGTTTCGGACAAAGCTAAAAATATAAATAATAATAAATTATAGGCGACATGATTAAAACTCTATGTACCGAACACGTAATATACTTTCTGACCGTATTTTAACAAACAGCCAAAATTATTTGATATTTTAGTTTAGTTTGACCAAATATACTCTTTTTATCTTTTTAAACTATTATTATAATATCTCTTCCACATTTTCATTACCTTTTTCCGTTAAAATATTGTCACCTATCTTGCTTTGGTACTTTGATCTTAGTTTATCTTCTTTGACTGTACTGGTTAAGAATGACCATTGCCTGGAAGGAACGTAGCGTACATATGGCGTTCGGAAATCAGTCACGTGACATCCCTCACCCGAAACTGTTTTGTATACGCCATCTTGCTTTGTGTATTTCATTTTCATATTATAATCCACGCGTTGTCATTTCTGAGCAATGGCGCACTGAAAATTCTCAAAAAACACGTCGTTCTTAGGACAATGAATTATAATCTAATGTCTAAAAATGCCATTTTAGCAGATAACACCTGTCATCGATGGTACGAGAATTATGGATACCTCTTGCAGCAGTTCGGAGTAGCGTAATGGCCGACATGGTAGCTCATCGTGCTTGGTCAGAGGGCTCGACGACCTCTATAACAAGAAAACTGACTCAACAACGAACCTATAGAAATAAAACAAAAACCAACGTTCACAAAGGACCGATCAAACCGAAGAACCAATGAAAAGAAAGAAAAAAAAAGAGGGCTCAACGAAATCTATAAAACTGAGAAAAATTCTCAACGAACAACCCTGAAGGAACATGAACAAACGAACGAAAAGCATCGAGTTACCTGAAGAACAAAAAATATATAAAGAAATAAATAAAAAATCACTGGCATTATGGCTCATTTAGGTTACGTTAGTAACACTAAAATTGGCCTTTGCGATCGCCTTTTAACAGCTCGAAATTTAAATGAAAATCACGGCTGAACCGTTCATCTGACATGAAAATTAAATAAACAAATTTATAGAGGAGAAAATTCTCTGCAACTTTGCTCTGTTATATATTTTTCATATCTCGCATCGCTTCACGGATATTTGCAAAAATAACAGCGATGTGACGGAGTGTCTGTCCGTCCGTCCGTGAAGTCTTCCCACTTTTAAGTCGAACCGTTCAACCAATCTACACGAAAGTTTAGAGACACAATTGTTGACCGCCAGAGACCAGAGCTTCCCATTTTCAAATATTTCGGACCAAAATACGTTAGTAACACTAAAAAAAGGGTCGTTTGTGAAATTTAATTGCAAATAAACCGTTCATCAGACACGAAAATTGATTAAACTAATGTGTAGAGGAGAAAATTCTGTACAACTCTTATGCTTTTTACGTAAACCAGGCGTTCGACGTTCGCGACATTATTTGTCCAGTACTCTCTCTGGACTACGCCATCTTCCTTTCTGTATTTCATGGATTTCTAATTATAACGTACGCGTTGTCATTTCAAAGTAATGGTGTACTGAATAATTAATAAAATACTCGTCGTTCTTAGTACTATAAATTATAATCTAGTATCTAAAATGTATTAGCATCAGTTAACAACTGTCATCAGTGGTACGAGATTTAAGGAATAGCTTCGCAATTATTCTCCGTAGTGTAGTGGGCAGCGCGTTAGATTGTCATGCACGTGGTCGGTAGTTCTAAACCCTTGCCGGGCGCCGTGGCTCAGCGTGCCCGGTCAGCTGGCTGAACGTCCTCTGTAATAAAAAAAGCTGAGCCAACCATTCAACGTACAACCACGAACAAACTGAAGGAATGACTGGGAACCGTAGATCTACCGGAGGAAAAAAAAAAGAGTGCTCTCTCTAAAATGTGCGTTTCTTCTATTACTTGAACTTGCCGGGAAATACATAACAACTTTGAACCATGGTCTTCTGAAGCACATGCACATAAACTGGGAGGATAGTGTGACAATGAATATTCTAAACATCGTGCTGATACTAGTACTTTCATATATAAATGAAGTGGCAACTGTCGTTCCTTACTTAAACGGAAACGAGTGGAATATTTTGATAGTCAATCACCAGAACCACTGCGTCTACTAAAATGTTTGTCTTTGGCATAGTTGCTACGGACGCTTTTAACTTAATATTCATAGAATATATGACATCAACTGCGATTGGGCAAAGCTGAAAATGTGTACCCAGCCGGGATTCGAACCCGGGTCTCCTGCTATCTAGGCAGTTGCGCTGACCCCTACAACACTGGGGACACAGTGATCACCGCACATGCACGCCTCCCGTCAGATACAAATTCCCGGCGTCGTCCTGCCCATAGTAATCAAACTCGTAGTTATAACTAATTCCCGTAAGAGTAAGGGCTTCAACCTTGCGCACCCCTCCCACTAACGATACGATCATTGCCCGTCACCGGCATATTATATATATACATGTGGCGTCTGTTCCGAAAGAACAGACGTCACTTCTGATCCTGCAGCTGTTATTACTTTAATATTCATAGAATATATGACATCAACTGCGATTGTATTACCTTTTCTGTACTTCAGATGTGACTTCGTTCATGTTACTTTGTTTTGAGCTAAAATAAAGAGCAAGTAATCTGTTTCAAACCGTGACTACGTTTTCTTTTACAGCTAAAATAACAAACGGAATAAGTTTTGTATCACTGAATTCCACATAACTCTAGTACTCAATCTATATACAAAGTTAATACAATCGTTACGTTAGTCATTATAACAGTATCTCCCCAGTTTATGCACATTTGAAAAAGAAGTCTGTGTTTTCAATTCGTTGGTATATATTTCATGGTATGTTCACAAAATAGAACAAATTCACTTTTGAACAACTCGGTATCTTGCAGAATGTAGTTGTGTTCATTTAACAAGATTATGCGAAAACCTTTTAGGAATCGAGATGAAAACAAAAAACAAAGAAGAAAATGCCAGTGTCGTTTTTTTTATTTGTTTAGGTATTTATATTTTATATGTTCTTTAGGTAGCTCGATGCTTTTCGTTCATTTGTTCATGTTAGTTCTGGGTTGGTTCATAAAATTGCGGGAATTCGGCCTTAACCACATGTTTTCTTCTACTGATATTTCGGCTGCAAACCGTCCAGCCATCCTCGGTGCGAGTCCGAAGACTGACGGCAAAGCGCTCCCGTCCACGTTATATACTGCAAGACGAGCCAGTGCGCATGATTACTGCCAAGTCATCTTCACAGACGTACCACACCGACGCAGTTGTAGTGGCCTCAAGTAGAGAACATATGATTACATACTGTGGTTGATATCGATGGCAATGATGTATGAAGCCGTAGTGCTGTCTATGGAGAGCGTATGTAATCATGTTCTATAGGTAACATAAGTTAAAAACTTGTTAATCATATGCAGGGAAGTAAAGCTGCGAACGTGTGATATCATCCCTTAGAAAACGAATCAGACAGTAGCAATCACAGTTCCAGTGTTTTTTGCATGTTTAGGAATTTGATTCGCAGTTGGTGGTTGTGAGTTTTAAAAAATAATCTTTCCCTATTTAAACTCTCACCCCGATCTTTCACCTTTTTCCCTATTTAAACTCTCACCCCGATCTTTCACTTCGCATGCCAGGGGAAAGATTAATTTTTAAAACTCACAACCACCAACTGCGAACCAAATACCTAAACATGCAAAAACACTGGAACTGTGATTACTACTGTTTGACTCGTTTTCTAGGGGATGATATCACACGTTCGCAGCTTTCCTTCCCTGCACATGATTAACAAAGAAATTCATAATAAAGAACACATGAGAAAAGGGTATACTAACTACTATTTTTGAAAACACGTGAAAGTTCACTTTATGTTGTTTATTACACCATATTAAAACCCTGTGGCTGATATGTCTGTACGTCGACACATTTATTTGATAAAGTTATAGCTCTTGAGCCCCCAGACAAAATGAATATTTGTCGCAAATTGTGTTTGATTATTTAAGATTGCGAGTGCCGGATTCCATTTTTTTCTAGATTAAAACCATCATTTAGATTAACTAAATTACTCGCCATTCGAATTTCAATCGCTTCCCTAAAACTGAATCCCGGAAGGATGAAACAGGTGATAAAATCTGAAATGGGCCACCTGGTGGCGTATATAGATTAGATTAGATTAATACTTCTTACGCAGATCATATATATGACATTTCGTAATGATGTGGAACGTGTCAGTTTAATAAATGGTGTCTATACATGACAGAATTTTAAAGATTTTTTGATTTTATTTTTATTTTCTTTTTATAAATTTTTAAATTTTTTATTTTTATTTTTATTTTTATTTTTTAAGTTTTATCTAAAAATTCATCTAAAGTGTAGGAGGAGTTGCCATTCAGAAATTCCTTTAATTTTTAATACAACTTTGCTATCTTTGGACACTGCTACTACTTTTGAATTGGGTTGAATTGTTAATAACAAATGTAATGAGTGAATGTATCTATTGTGAAGCTACAGTGAAGATCCCTAAATACTTAAATAAATGTCTACAGGATGATCATGGGTCAGCTCCAGCAATTATACTAATTACACACTTTTGTGCAATGAATACGTTTTTACTAAATGTTGCATTGCCCCAGAATATAATCCCATATGAAAACAGTGAATGAAAATAGGCATAGTAAGCTAATTTACTGAGATGTATATCACCAAATTTTGCAAAGACCCTGATAGCATAAGTTGCTGAACTCAAACGTTTCAGCACATCTTCAATGTATGTTTATTCCAATACAGTACCTCGTCAATGCAAACACCTAAAATTTTTGAATACTCTACCTTAGCTGCAGAATTATGCTCAAAGTCTAAATTTATTAATGGTGTCACGCCATTTACTGTATGAAACTGTATATACTTGGTTTTATCAAAGTTTAATGAGAATCCATTTGTAGACAACCACTTAATAATTTTCTGAAAGACATCACTTACAATTTCATCAGTTATTTTACTGCTGCTAGAAGGTCAGTGGCTTTATATACAGGTTGGCAAACTGAACATTTTCTTTCCTTTCGTTTCATTTCGTTTATTAGAACCATGACAACAGTTAGTTTTATAGCTAGACTAGTAATGAGAAAGCAATGCATTTTTAAGTAAGAGCGAGCATTTTTGACATTTTTTAAGTGAGCAGTCATTTCACTGGCTGCTAATGATAAGTGGAGATGGCGTAGAGGCGGAGCTCGTGCTATTCATGTGCAGCAGACCACAGGTCGCTCCTTCCAGCGGTGATGGCGCCTGAGAACTCGCAGCTACTGCGCCGCTAAACATCGCTTTATTCCGTTTTCATTTGTTCCTGTAGGGCGTGTTCTCTCCATAATCCATTTTTGTCCGGGGCAAGTCCCGGAGATAAATTAAATTGGTCCCAATCCCCCGGCTCCGACCAAGGTTTTCGGGAGGTTTTCCTTGGTTGTAAGGCGTATGCCGGAGCTGCTAAGCCCCTCCCACTTATTCCCAATTGGGATCCCCCTTTGCCCCACTATCAGCTTGTCTGATATTGGCTGAATAGAACCGCGACTCTTAATGGGCCGGATCTCAAACAGCCCGCTCCACTCCTCGGAGTGGAGAATGAAAAGAATAAGTTTTTTTTTTTTTTTTTTTTTTTTTTTATTTCAGTTTAAAGTAATCGGAAATGCAGTTCCTTTTTAGAAACCCTGAAGATGACCAAACAGTGGACTGAAACCGGCTGGTAATGCGCTCTGATATTAAATTATCAGAAAACCAAAGGAAACAAAACGTATCCAAAAATATATCTTGTAAGTATTGTAAATTTCTATATCATATACTGCTCCGTAGCACAGTGGTAGAGTGCCAGACTACAAATCCAAGGTCGCGAGTTCGATCTCCGCTAGGTCCTAGGATATTTTTCTGTCACTTTCCACTTCTTTCACCTCTGGCAGTGTTGCTGATGTAAAAAAACACCGAGTAGAACAGTTGTTCGGAACCCACGTTAAACTGTAGGCCAGTTCGAAGGTCGGAGAAAGGCAACGGCATACCATCTCCAAACAGTACCATGCCTAGTAAAGCACTGTGGTGTTCAAACCAATCTGCGGTTTGTAGACTGCTTTTTTTTGTACTGACTTTTACAGATGACGTATTACACATACAAAGATGACTGATTTCTGTAAACTTTTAAATAAAATTCACTTACAAGTTTTTAATTAGATGTGAGTTAATAGCCGTAGTGATTTAACAGTTGTAATATATTTTAAACATTGCATAGTCAACCATAGCTGTTTATTGTTTTAAGTACTTAACCGGTTTTGGATATTATCCATCATCAGGAGAGTAAAATTAAACAGACCGATTGGGAACTACATAGTTAATCTGATAAACGTAGCAGTTTTTAAAATTCACTTACACCCTGTATTCATACAGCCAGTGCGTTTAAAAAAAAATCACACAATTTTACAAGACTATATCCTCCATATGAATTTAATTGAACTTAAACGCAGGTTACAATTTTTCACGTGTAATTCTCTAGGTGTTTTATCATATGACTCACATTTTCTTTCCGTACTGACTGTCTCTGTCTCTTGTAAATCACATTTTTTGTGAATTATAAAATTGTTAAATATTTTTATAACCTTTGCCCGACTAGTACCTTGCCTGCGAAGCCGTAAGAGATTGCCTTCCTGAACACTCAATAATAAAGTGTGTCTTTCAGAATTAAATTGTAAAAAATTCTTGAAATAATTGTTACTGAGTTTCTGTTAGTATTTCTCAGTATTATTGACAATGAATATTCTGATCATCTACGAAAGTCATCTTCATTGAAATAAGGTACCTGCATCGTGCGTGGTGCAAAAATTGGCAATTGGCCCTAAACATCGAAAAGTGTGAAGTCATATGAGCGCTAAAATAGAACTTCATTTGCACGATAAATCAGTAAATTCAACTAAATGCCTAGGAGTTAGAATTACGAATAACTTAAATTGGAATGAACTCTTAGAAAATATCATAGTTGAAGCGAACCAAAGACTCCGTTTTATGGGCAGATCACACTAAAAAAAAACTTCCTACACTACACTTGTGTGTCTTATTTTGGAGTATTGCTGCCTATGGTGAGATTCCCATGAAGCGGGACTAACGGATGATGTAGAGAAAGTTCAAAGAAGGGAATCACTTATTATTATTATTATTATTATTATTATTATTATTATTATTATTATTATTATTATTGCGATATAGACGCGATTCTAGGGCAGAAGTGCTGCACGAGTTGTGTTGGAAATCGTTAAAAGAAAAGCAATATCAGTTGCGGCGACATTTATTTGCGAAATATGTCACAAGTGTCTCTTCCGAATGTTAACATTTTTTTACCACCCATCTACATAGGGAGACATGATCATCATAATAAAATAAATCAGTTCGCACTATTACAGAATGGAACGGTAGAGAACTATCATAGAAGCGGTGTGACGAACCCTCCGTGATGAACTAAAAAAAAATGTTTGTATAGCTTATGGGACTTAACTACGGGGTCATCAGTCCCTAAACTTACAAACTACTTACGAACTAGCTAACACTAAGGACGGCACAAATATCCATGCCCGAGGGGGGATTCGAACCCCCCACCGTAGTGGCCGTGCAGACTGTGACTGGAGCGTCTCAGTCCCCTCGGCCACCGCGGCCAACGATGCACTTAAATGTTATTACGGTAATACTAATGTAGAATCATTTGGAAGAAGTTACGTAAGCAGACTAATCCACAATTAATTTCTGAAAAATTAATTGTACGCGTCAATGAAATGTTTCGCTGCAAAACTGAAGAATGTATTTATCTTAAGCCGATAGGTGATTATCAGCTTTGAACGCGGCTCATATTGAACGTAGATAAAATAATTACAATACCGGCATTTATGATTTAGTTTCAGCGCTAAACACACAAAGAAGCATACACAATACAATCGCAGCAATATATTAATTCACAATAATCATAGATATTAAATAGTCAGAGATGTTCTTTTATAATTAAGCTTCTACACGGTGATTCACACAGCACTTTCCCAGAATAATTATAATCGATAATTAATAACCGCTTTTTCTTTAAATAAATTTTCCAAACGGTTAGCGATCACATTCATTTCTTTCTTGACCTTACAGATTTGTTACGCTTTTAGGAGAGCGTGAGGAAAATCATGCACCTGAGGAAAAATCTATGTAAATCATTCGTTACATTGTTAAAACCTACGAAAACAAATACTATTGCCATTTCTATACATATAGCTTCGTGACCCCAAAAGCTCTCGATAATTGCTTTGTATTTCGTCCTGATTGAATGGCATAAAGATCTTTAAGTAGTTCCATAGGGGCTTTTCTTTTGTAATCCTCAGTCATGAATTTTTTTTTAAAGTTGTTAGAATTGAAAACATAACCTACTGATTTTATTATAAAGGGGGAATACAATGCACTTGAACAGCCACGTGTCATCAGCATGCACTATGCAGTGGATTCTGTGAGTAACCGAAGCGGAACTTGGCTTCTAGTTCAAATACCTAGACAAATCCACAATCAAGGGTACATCTAGAGCTAGTAGTTGAAACGCAAAAATTTACATTAAAGCAATGTGTAGTAACAATTGCCTCATAAAAATCACACACAACTGCAACATTGCCACTGGGAACTGGCTGTCGTGCATGGACCTATAGTTTTAACTCCTGCTAGCAGGGTGTAGCCTGGGCAAAGCCCGCACTTTTCAAACTGCATAATTCAGACTGCGTGTGATCAACCACATGCGTGTATTTCTCCTCGCTTTCCTATTTTATAAAATTTGCTTGTCGTTACTATTTGAAACTTATGAGTTTCACCCGACGCTTTCAGAGTGACGCACTCATTTGTCTTCCCCGTCTCCCAGATCACACTAAATGATTGAAAAGGCGACATAGGAGTCTTTTAGGAGGGTCCTGCCTCAAACTCCTCACTGGCCGGACGTGGTGACTCAGTCCCTCCACGATTCTGTACAGCTATCGATCCCCCTTGCTTCTGTAGCTTCCATCCCGCCTGGGTTTCCGCTCATCGTCCAAAACTCTGAGCGCCTGGCCCTCCGCCTCGCCTACCGTATCTGGCCCCCCTCCCCCACGCGGTTCCTCTACGACCTCCTGCAGTACGCAGAACACATCCGGATCCTTTACAGCAACCGTATAATAGATACCCGCAACCCTCTGGTCTACCCCATCCTCACTAATCACGGGCCTCTGCCTCGCCTCCACCACTGCATCCCTCCCTCCACCTGCCACGCTCCACATCCTCTCACAGGGTAACTTCCGCCACCTCCCCTTACCGGATGCCGCCCTCCGTCTTGAAATCTATCCCTCCCACCAGCCCTGATCCTCTCCCCATGGATGCACCGCCCCCTCTACCCCTTCCTGTCCTTTACCTTCCTACCGCTTGGCTATCGGTAATGTACGTGGCAGTTTCGGACTTTCTAAATGTACTATTGCACGGGCATGTACTCGTCGTCAAAACAGTGTTTTTGAACCTGTGGCTCGCGACCCGCAGGCGAGGAGAGACGCATTGTCTTCATCGGCTGGTCGCCGTCAAGGAGGAAGATCTTGCACCATAAAATACAGGGTGTCCAGAAAAAGACTCCCTGACTTCAAAATTAAATATCTCGAAAAC
Source organism: Locusta migratoria (assembly GCA_026315105.1). NCBI lineage: Eukaryota > Metazoa > Arthropoda > Insecta > Orthoptera > Acrididae > Locusta > Locusta migratoria. Next base: position 198,294,963 of record CM048751.1, read on the forward strand.
AAAGATCGATAGAGGAATGCAGTAAACGGTATGTTTATTGTGAAAGTTGTAAGACGTTTATACAGCAGTTTGAAATAATACTCACAAAAGCTGCTAACAGATGGCGCTGCACGCTGTACAGCTCATATCAGCATACATAAGTGAAATAATCGTATGAAAACACTCTTTGCATACAATCACATCACAATGTTTTCAAAATGTTCACCATTGGCACTACAGAGGTGGCGCAAACGAAGAATGAAATTCGCCATCACATTTCGTAGTGTCTCAACCGAAATGGATTCACATGCCACAGAGGTCGCCGAATCAAGCTCGTCCAGCGTGGCGGGATGCTTCGGATAGACCATGTCTTTCACTGTGCCCCACAAAAAAGAGAGAGAGAGAGAGAGAGAGAGAGAGAGAGAGAGAGAGAGAGAGAGAACTTTCATCCCGCCACTTCACAGCATACTAGAGGTCCATTAATAACATTACAACCAAGTGAGGAATGCAGGCCAAGCTACCACAGAATCCCATACTACGGAAGTCAGAACGGACGGGAAAAAAACTAAAAAGAAGAATATTGTTCCGGCATTTTTCATTCCATTCCAAATGTAGGGGCCAGATCCAAACACAAAGAGCAGCCTAACTACAACATTTACAAGAAAACTAGCCGGCCGCGGTGGCAGCGGCGACTGAGGCGCTCCAGTCACGGTCTGCACGGCCACTACGGTCGGGGATTCGAATCCCCCCTCGGGCATGGATATTTGTGCCGTCCTTAGTGTTAGCTGGATCATAAGTAGTTTGTAAGTTTAGAGACTGATAACCCCGTAGTTAAGTCCCATAAGCTTAACAAACATTTGAACATTACAAGAAAACTGGTGTATCCATGCGATAATTGTCCTCAGGTTTTATCGGACAGGGCGAGGGTCTGACGTGCGCTTCAAAGAGGTAACACCTCAAACATTTTAGAAGAGATGCAAATTTTGAATCATTTTGAACAACCAAACTGAGTTAAAACACCACAATATTTTAGCTAATTTTGATTACCTATCTCCCCATAACTGACCATCTTCGGTAGCTGTTTCCTATCTACAGTAGGTTGCGGGTTTACATACCGCGTGATAAAAAAAGTCAGTATAAATTGAAAACTTAATAAATCATGGATTAATGTAGATAGAAAGGTAAAAATTGACACACATGTTTGGAATGACCTGGAGTTTTATTAGAACCGAAAAAAACAAAAATTCAGAAAATGTCCGACAGATGGCGCTTCATCTGATCAGAAAAGCAATAATTTGCATGACAAATTAAGACAAAGCAAAGATGATGTTCTTTACAGGAAATGCTCAAATGTTCAAATGTTCAAATGTTTGTATAGTTTATGGGACTTAACTGCGGGGTCATCAGTCCCTAAACTTACAAACTACTTATGAACTACTTACGAACTAGGACGGCACAAATATCCATGCCGAGGGGGGATTCGAACACCCGACCGTAGTGGCCGTGCAGACCGTGGCTGGAGCGCCTCAGTCCCCTCGGCCACCGCGGCCGGCCGGAAAAGCTCATTATGTTCACCATCATTCCTCAACAATAGCTGTAGTCGAAGAATAATGTTGTGAACAGAGCTGTAAAGCATGTCTGGTGTTATGGTAAGGCATTGGCGTCGGACGTTGCCTTTCAGCATTCCTAGAGACGTCGGTCGATCACGATACACATGCGATTTCAGGTAACCCCAAAGAAAACAATCGCACGATCTGAGGTCTGGGGACCTGGGAGGCCAAACATGACGAAAGTGGGAGCTGAGCACACGAACATTTCCAAACGACGCGCGCAAGAGATCTTTCACGCGTCTAGCAATATCGGATGGAGTGCCATCTTGCATAAAAATCGTACGTTCTAGCAGATGTTTATCAGCCTGGCTGGGGATGATGCGATTATGTGACATATCGGCGTACCTCTCAACCGTCACGGTAGCAGTTACAAAACCTGAATCATGCAGTTCCTTGCAGAAGAAAGCCCGATAACGGTAGATGTGGTAAATCCAACCCATACCGTGACTTTCTCGTCGTGCAATGGAGTTTCCACGACAGTTCTAGGATTTTCGGTAACCCAAATTCTGCAGCTGTGGGCATTGACAGACCCTCGGAGCGTGAAATGAGCTTCGTCGGTCCACAACACGTTACTCAACCAATCGTCATCTTCCGCCATCTTTTGAAACGCCCACACCGCAAAGGCCTCCGCTTCACTAAATCACCGATGGATTTTGTAAGGATAGCATCGAAGGGTACCAAAGAGTAGTATATGGAATGCTGGTGCGACGTGTGACTGCACGATCGCTGGCTTACCCGTTAACTGTCTCAGCAGCATTACGCCTTGTGATCGGTCGACCACTACGGGATATAACGTCTAATCAACACGTGGCTTCGAACTTTGAAATCATTATCGCCACAGATGCATTGTCAACATGCCTTTACCCGTTCGAATCCCCTACCTATGGTGATAGGATCATAACACTTGAAACTTATTATAGTCGGTGTCGGAGACTGAAACTAGCGTGTGTGAGGTTTTGTGGTGATGCAACAGTACCTATCTAGACTGCTACAGCACTGTGAATGTAAAACTTTTCTGAATATTGTGTAAGATTAAATGTTATAATTAATCAGCCTGGCATCGATTAAGTGCAATGAGTATGGCCCTGTTAATGCGCTTAGATATCCAGTTCATGAGTATGGTTATATAATGAAGGACAAGTCCGGTTGTAACTAAAGTTCCGATTCGTTAATCAGACAAACAAATTATTAATTACTTAAATTAAATACTGATCAATGTTTAACACAAATTTGATATCCAAAATTAAATGTGATCATGGGTGGAGTGATAGACAATCTCGAACAGTGACTGATAGCAGCGGAATGACGTAATGATATGGCACAATAAAAACACTAAAGTTGACAATTATATGTATGTTAATTAATTAAGAATTAAAATTTGGATTACTACTGTGACACATACTGAGCATGACATCCATTGTGAACTTAGTGGTAACTGTTATATGCAACACTACGTGCTGTGAACAAAATCTGCTTCGTTAACAAACAAAATGTTGTATTGTCAAAATAGTCCAATAGGTAAGTAGGTTGCGAACCAAGTATTACTGAATATAAATGTACTCATGCGTAGAATGACAAACAATCTATAACAGTAGCTGATAGCAATGAAAGGAACTTGCACAATCTGTTATAAAGTATAAACGTCTAAGTCGATAACTGTGTATTTGACTAATTACAGATCAATGTTTAATTTATTAGATGGCAAAAATGATTAAGTATGGATTCAGTTGCGAGCTTAGCAATAATCATTCTGTGTGCCGACACCTTCTGATCTAACATAATAACATACCGATGATTGTGTTGTCAGGAGGTGCTGTAATTAATATCTGTATGAAAAAGCATGTTACACAAAAGGCAAGTAATGCCGGTAGCTACCTGATAAGCTATCTGGTTATGACTTCTACAACTGAATGTGAATGATGTAACAAAAAGTGAACAGTAAGCAAGTGGGGTAATTAATTTGGTATGTCGAGTACTTTCCACGACTGGCAGGAAATATAGGTAACTACCTGATAAACTAGTTGCTTACGATTCTAGTATAAAAAAAAAAAATTTTAAATGTAAGAGCATAACATATCGGGCTGCTAAGTATGTGCCAAATGTTTAACAGAGACTCAACAATTTATCATAAATAAATTTAAATTCACTCACCTCTTAGCTATAGATGGCAGCTTCTTGGAGCACATTAATGATGAAATATAAATAAAATTGAAACTTGTGTCTATCCTACAGTTTAAAAGTTGCAGCCTAAAATAACTTGGAGATAAGATCCTTAAGTTTAAACAAAAGGGGGACATAAAGCTATCTTAAGTAAACAAAGTTGTAAGTTATGATTGTTATTATTATCGTTACCTTATCAACATGATCATTACAAAAAATACACAAATCAAAATTAGAATTATTAAGAAACCTAACGGCTTGCAACAATACTCTCGCAATCTATAGCTCTTACCAGGTTCGTCCGTCCACTTCCACACATTCAGTCCTTTCTTCACTCGCCACTACTCCCTACTACTGCCGAGGACCACAACCTCTCTGGCCAGAGAGAGTGACAGTAACAATGCTGCCAACCTTCACGCTGAACTAGCACATTCCCCATTCTGATAATAAAGCTTCACTAAAGCGCCTTTTCAGGTACCGTCAACATGCTGCGACTGCTGGTGTATCTGATACTCTCTTTCTCCTTACAGCTCCTTTCATACACGATTTTCATGCGCAGTCAGTGACGTTTTGCTGTCCAGCGCCTTCTGTTGGACATTTTTCATTTTTTGGAATTTTTTTTTAAATATAAAACCCCGTGTCATTCTAAGCATTTGTGTTAATTTTAACCTCTCTATCTACATTATTCCGTGATTTAAGTTTTGAAATTTATACTGACTTTTAGATCACCCGGTATATTATATATATAGGGTGTTTCACTAAGTGTGTTTGCCTCTGTAACTTATAAAGTAATAGGTGACGGAAAATTTTAATGCGGTAGGTCAACACAAGAAATGTTACACATTCTGCGGAGCTATGAACATAGTTCATTGTATCGTTTTCCAAACAGTTACAACACAAAGATATTTTTTTAAATGGTACAATAGTTTTTTTCTATCGCGCATTGGATTCGTTGAAACCAGCTGCGTCCAAATCAATTTAAACTACATTCCTATCTGTTAGTTTGGTAGCTACATCCCTTCAAAGTTTAGGGGGCGGAGGCTACGACAGCGTATCTGACTGGCTGCTGGTCATGAGACAGTGGGCCGTGCCCTAGGGGACAGCCACTCGGCCAGTCAGCTACGCTATCGCAGCCTCCGCCCCTGGAACTTTGAAGGGTTGTAGTTCCAAAACTAACAGTGATAGGAATGTAGTTTAAATTCATTTGGACGCAGCTGGTTTAAACGAATACAATACACGATAGAAAAAACTATTGTTCCATTTAAAAAAATTATATCTTTGTGGTGTCACTCTATGGAAAATGATACAATAAACTACGTTCATAGCTCCGCAGAAAGTGTAACATTTCTTGTGTTGACCTACCGCATTAAAATTTTCCGTCATCTATTATTCTATAAGTTACAGAGGCAAACACACTTAGTGAAACACCCTGTATTTATTATTTTACTGATGCATTTGTTACTGGAAAACCACCAGCTATTATTTATGTTCTGTGCAATGATAAACCTGTAATGTATTTTTTTACTGATATATTTAGTAACTGGAGGAAAAAAAAAATCACACCAACCTCTCTCACAGACGCTGTCTAAGTATCGATAAGCCTGTAATGCGAGTCCCAGTTTTCCGTTGATTGCCGGGTAGTCAGCACTGGCCCTCCATGCCGTGACGTAATGCGCCACGCTGGAGCGGCCCGCTTTAGCCCACATTAACATATCCAACGGACCTTAGTTACTGCCAAAAAGCGAGGATGTGACAACTACAACCAACGATGGCGGATTATCAGTGCAACGTGGTGGACACATCTACATCTACACAGATACTCTGCAAATCACATTTAAGTGCCTGGCAGAGGGTTCATTAATCACTTTCATAACTTTTCTCTGCCGTTCCATTTTCGAATAAAAAAAATGTTCAAATGTTTGTTAAGCTTATGGGACTCAACTACGGGGTTATGTCCCTAAACTTACAAACTACTTATCATCTACCTTATACTAAAGACGGCACAAATATCCATGCCCGAGGGGGGATTCGAACCCCCGACCGTAGTGGCCGTGCAGACCGTGACTGGAGCGCCTCAGCCTCCTCGGCCACCGCGGCCGGCCATTTTCGAATAGCGCGCGGGAAGAAAGAACACCTAAATCATTCCGTTTTCGATCTGATTTCTCTTATTTTATACCTAAGTAGGTGGGTGGGCGGGTGCTAGCAAAATATTCCCACATTCAGAAGTAAAAGTCGGTGATTAAAACTTCGCAAACAGATCACGCCGCAATGAATAACGTCTTTCTTTTAATGATTTCCACCCCAATTCGTGCAACATTTCCGTGACGCTTCCCCTCCCCCTCCGCCCCCCCCCCCCCCCCGTAACGTGATAAAACAGAACGACCTGCCCTTCTCTGCACCTTCTCAATGTCTCCCGTCAGTCCCACCTGGTGAGGGTCCCACAGGGTGCAACTACTCCAGGAGAGGACGCACAAGTGTGATGTAGGCAGCCTCTTTGGTGGAGCTGGTGCATCTGCGAACCTGCGAAGGCGTAACCTTTGGTTCGCCTTCTCCACAACCCAATAATATTTTCTATGTGTTCTCTCCAGTCAAAGTTGTTCATGATTGTAACTCCTAGGTATTTGGTAGAATTTACGACCTTAAGGTTTGACTGATTTATCGCGTAATTGAAGTTCAGCGGATTTCTTTTAGAGGTCATGTGTATTACTTCACACTTTTCTATATTTAGTGTCAATTGCCAGTTTTGTCTAAGTCGCTTTGCAGTTGCTTTTGATCTTCTGTTGACTTCACTAACCGATAATCGACAGCATCATCCGTGAACAGTCTAAGGGAGCTATTCAGATTGTCTCCGAAATCGTTTATAAACACGAGGAAGAGTAGGGGACCTATACGCTTCCCTGTGGAACGCCAGATATCACTTCTGTTTTACTCGATTACTTACCGTCGATTACAACGAACTGTGCCCTTTCTGATAGGAAATCGTGAATCCAATCGCACAATTGTAGGTTACAGTGTCAAAAGCCTTCCTGAAATCCAGAAATATGGAATCGATTTGAGATCCCTTGTCGATGCCACTTAAAACTTCATGTGAATAAAGGGCAAGCTGTTTTTCGCAAGAGTGATACTTTCTGAATCCGTGTTGACTATTGGTTAAAAGGTCGTTCTCTTCGAGGTAGTTAATAATATTCGAACTTGAAGTGCATCAGTTTTCCTTCATTGCCATAGCACAGTGATATGGTAAGTTCTCCATAACGGCTGCCACATTTCCGTCACTATATTTTGTCATACCGCTTTGCACATGTTTCCGCGCTGACTTCTTTACCGATTTTTGTCCGTAATGTCGCGACCGTGACTGTCCGTAGGTGACCAGTATGGAGGATTCCCCATAGTGATATCATCTTAAAGGACGGCATACTTATTCAGAACTATTACACTTCTGAATTTATTAAATACCATTTGTTCACTAGAATACCTTTTATGGTAAGTAATATCGTCACGCACCCGACATGTTTGTTGTGTTAAACCGGTTTCGGGAATTGGTGTCATCTTCAAGCAATTATGATGTAAAATATTCTGTAGATTTCCTGTTGATGGCAGCAATTGCCGAAACCGGTCGAACATCACAAAACTAATTTACAGCTCTGGCACAAAAATGATTTTTTTTTTCAAAATAACCTTAAATGGTTCACCCTATACTATATTGTCAGAGCTTCAAATGTAGCATACAATAAAAAGAAATAAAGTTCGGTGAACAGTCTTGTAACATTAACGTAGATAAACTATAAACTTGAGTTACCCTACATTCCTTCGCAGCAGTCACTTTGCATGATAGTGCACCGCTGAGCTCTGCAATGCATGTCCTGCTGGAAACTTTGCACGGCGACGGTCGCCCACACACAGCCAGTATCGTCAAACAGTTCCTGGCAAAAACGTGGTGCTGGGACTTGAACATCCACCATACTCGTAGGACCTCTTCCTATTACCTCGACTTAAAATCGCTTTGAAAGGAAAGAAATGTGACTATGTTCCTGACATCCAACGAAACGTGATGAGGCTTCACAAAGGAACATGTATCGCAGGAAAATGTTTGTAAATCTAAGAGAATAACTACGTCGCACATCAGTCCCTGGGCTTATAAACTATCAGGTGATCAAAAAGTCAGTATAAATTTAAAAACTTAATAAATCACAGAATAATGTAGATAGAGGGGTAAAAATTGCTTGCCCTTTTCTCACATGACGTCTTGCGAGCCATGGATGAAGGGCAACAGGCGGATTGTGTTTTCACGACTTCAAAAAGCCGTGTGACGCGGTGTCAGTCTGCAGACTGCTAACGAAGATACGAGTTCATGGAATATGTTCACAGATTTGTGACTGGCTGGAAGTACGGCAGTGTTCATCAGTGACGTGTGTATCATCCGGCGTGCCCCAGGGGGAGTGTGATAGGACCGCTATTATTTTCTATCTATATAAATGATCTGATGAACACAGTAACTTATAATTTGCTGCTGTTTGCTGATGATGCTGTGGTGAAGGGTTGGGCGTCATCATTAATTGACTGTAATAGCAAACAGGATGACTTCGACAAGATTTCTAGTTGAAACTTCCTGGCAGATTAAAATTGTGTGCCGTAACCGGACTCGAACCTGGGACATTTGCCTTTCGCGGACAAGCGCACTTCCGACTGAGCTATCCCGACACGACTCACGATGCCGCCTCACAACTTTACTTCCGCCAGTACCACGCCTCCTACTTTCCAAACTTCACAGAAGCTCTCCTGCGAAACTTGCAAGACTAGCACTCCTGGAACAAAGGATATGGTGGAGACATGGCTTTTTTCCTAATAAAACCCCATTGGTTTAATAAATGTTCGACAGATGGCGCTTCATCTGACTAGAAGAGCAATAATTAGTGTAAAAAGCAACACAAAGCAAAGATGATGTTCTTTACAGGAAATTCTCAATACGTTCACCATCATTCCTCAACAATAGCTGTAGTCGAGAAATAATGTTGTGAACAGCGCTGTAAAGCATGTGCGGAGTTATGGTGAGGCATTGGCTTCGGATGTTGTCTTTCAGCATCCCTAGAGATGTCGGTCGATCACGATACACCTGCGACTTCAAGTAACCCCAAAGCCAATAATCACACGGACTGAGGTCTGGGGACCTGGTAGGCCAAACATGACGAAAGTGGCTGGTGAGTATACGATCATTATTACAAAACGATGCGCGCGAGAGATCTTTCACGCGTCTAGCAATATGGGGTGGAGCGCCATCCTGCATAAAAATCGTACGTTCCAGCAGGTGTTTATCAGCCAGGGTGGGGATGATGCGATTCTGTAACATGTCGACATACCTCTCACCCGTCACGGTAAGGGTTACAAAACCAGAATCAGGCATTTCCTCGAAGAAAAATGGCCCGATAACGGTAGATGTGGTAAATCCGACCCAACCCATACCGTACTGGTGCATCTGTTTCTCTCATTCCAGCTCCTTTTATGCGCGATTTTCATGCGCATCACGGACGTTTTGCTGTCCAGCGCCATCTGTCGGATGTTTTTTAACTTTTTTTTCCAAGCATACGTGTTAATTTTTACCTCTTTATCAGCATTATTCCGTTATTTATTAATTTTTCAAATTTACACTGACTTTTTTATCACCCGGTATATACATGTGGCGTCTATTCCGAAAGAACAGACGCCACTTATTATCGTGCAGTTGTTATTCTTTCATATTTACAGAATATATGATATTAACTGCGAATGGGCAAAGCTGAAAACGTGTACGCAGCCAGGATTCGAACCCAGGTCTCCCGCTTTCTAGGAAGTTGTGCTGACCACAACAGCAATGAGGACACATTGATCACTGCACCTGCAAGGACTACTTAAGCATGCCTCCTATTAGACACAAATTCACTGCGGGAGTCCCGGGTTCGAATTCCGGCTGAGTACACATTTTTAGCTTCGCTCATTCGCAATTGATGTCATATATTCTGTAAATATGAAAGAATAACAACTGCAGGGTCAGAAGTGACGTCTGTTCTTTCGGAATAGACGCTACATGTACATATATAATATGCCTTTCGCGGGGAAGCGCTCTACTGACTTAGATATCCCACACGACTCACGATGCCGCCTCACAACTCTACTTCCGACAGTACCTCGTCTCCTAGGAAAAGGTCCCAGGTTCGAGTCCCGTTTCCGGCACAAAATTTTAATCTCCCAGGAAGTTTCATATCAACGCACACTCCGCTGCAGAGTGAAAATTTCATTCAAGATTTCTAGTTGTTGTGAAGAATGGCAGCTAGCTGAAAATGTAGAAAAATGTAAAGTCTTGCACTTGACTAGGAAAAGCAATCCCATAACGTTCGAATGCAGGACTAGTAGTGAGCTTGTTGATACAGTCGCGTCGTTCAAATATCTAGGCGTAACATTGCAGAGCGATATAAATGGAACGGACATGTAAGGTCAATTGTGAGTATGGCGGACAGCCGACTTCCGTTTACGATCGCGTCTTGAGTATTGCTCAAGTATTTGGAACCCGCAGCAGTTCAGATGCGAGCAGTTAGATTCGCTACTTGTAGGTTCGATCAATGGGTCACAGAAATTCTCTGGGAACTCAAACTGGAATCGGTGGAGGAAAGACGACGTTCTTTTCGAGAAATTCTATTGAGGAAATTTAGAGGGCTGGAATTTGAAGCTGACTGCTGAACGATATTCCTGCCGCCCACTTACATTTCGCGTAAAGATCACAAAGAGAAGAGAAATTGGGGCTTTTTTCCTTATTTCCATTTGGGAATGGAATAGGAAAGGAAATGCCTAGTAGTGCTACGTTGTACATTCCGCCACGCGCCTCACGGTGGATTGCGGAGTATGTATGTAAGTGCAAAATGTTCCAGATGTCAGTTCTGCTACAGTTTTCCCCCTGTCGGCTGGTACTACGTGCGAACCCCCGCCGTCGAGATTGTCCCTGGCCGTTTCATCGAACCGCCTCGCCTGTCGGCGTTTCCTCGCAGACGTCCTTAGCAGCGAGACCTTTAGCCGAAGGGAAAGCGACGCACAACGGCGCGCTTCGAAACGCGCCTGGCCTGGCATTCTGAAAACTTACGAGCGTTTAACGTGAGTGCACGCCAATGACGGTGCCCCCAGTAGCTGCAGCTCCGTACGGCGACGCTACGAGGTCCGCAGTCTCTGATACGTTACGAGTACCAGCACTGCTTCCTCATTCTTGGACATGCGTCGACTTATACGAAATGAATGTTAAGTATCACGAGCGCATGAGGACAAAAAAATAATCCTATCATGTTCGAATACAGCATTAGTAGTGAGCTTCTTGATGCTGCTGCGTCGTTCAAATATCTAGGCGTGACATTGCAGAGCGATATGAAATGGAACGAACATTGAAGGACAGTTGTAAGGTGGACAGCCGACTTCGGATTATTGGGAGAATTTTGGGAAGATGTACTTCACCTGTAAAGGAGACCGCCTATAAAACGCTTGTACGACCACGTCTCGAGTATTGCTCAAGTGTTTGGGACCCTCAGCAGATCAGTTTAAAGGAAGACTTAGAGGCGGTTCAGAAGCGAGCAGCTAGATTTGTTACCGGTAGGTTCGACCAATGCGCGAGTATCACGGAAATACTCCGGCAACTCAATTGGGGATCGCTGGAAGAAAGAGACGTACTTTTCGTGAATTTCTGTTGAGGAAATTTAGAGGGCCGGAATTTGGAGCTGAGTGTAGTACGATCTTGCTGCCGCCTACTTACATTTCGCGTAAAGATCCCAAAGACAAGATAAGAGAAATTAGGGCTCGTGCGGAGGCATATAGGCATTCTTTTTTTCCTCGTTCCATTTGGGAGTTGAATAGGAAAGGAAATTCCTAGTAGTGGTACAGTGTACCTTCCGCCACGCACCTTACGGTGAATTGCGGAGTATGTAGATGTATCAGAACAACGAGAAAATCTGGAAACCCTACCATCACTAAAAAATACAAAAATAAATAATAATTTTCGAAATTGAAAAGCCAAGATCGCAAAATAAGTATGACGACTGGTTTCAGTGGGCTATCATCTGGTCATATCAAATATTACAAGTTCATCATCTTATTTTAAAAATTGGAGATTAAGAAGTACGTACAACAAAGCACTTAGTATAAATATAAAAATACATAAGTTAAAACATCAACTGCTTGTAAGGGGCTCTTGATATTTTAACTTATACATTTTTATATTTATACCAAGCGCTATGTTGCAAGTACTATTTAATCACTATTTTTAAATAAAGATGGCCAACTTGAAAAATTTCATATGACCAGATGATGGTGTCATTGCCCACTGAAACCAGTCGTCATACTTATTTTCCGATCTTGGCTTTTCACTTTTGAAGATTTTTTTAATGTGGTAACTTCAATAAGAAGACTAAGCCAACATCCAACGTATAAATTATTCATTTACTGTATGTCATTACTAGTTTCGGCAAATTATTATTATCAAATGATCAAATATTACTCCTTCAAACTAATAAAATACTTATTACAAAATGCAAGACGTATCAATTAAAACTGTTACAGCACTTTACATACCACATGTTTGGTACACAATGGGCATAAGGTCTATGACATCTGATGCTTGGACATTTAAAGTTAGAACTGATATAGCACAGTACAAATCATACATTGTTTGGTCCTCCTTTGGCTTAATATTTCGGTCATCTGACACTTGCATACTTGAAGTTAAAATTAGACAAGTTCTTGCGTTGATAATTAAGCATTTGCACTCCTGAATTCGGCGTCTAGTTCCATACCAACTGACTATTACAAGCATTACTAACTGAACTACATTTGTAACTACTAACTTCGTCTGTGGAGATCATGTGTGTGTTGGCTAAAGAATAAATAGACACGCGGAACACAGTATAGTAATATACTGTGTTCTACACAGGTCACTATGTGAATGCTCCACCACTGGCAGATTATTAGTACATCAGATCGCTTCCACACCCTGGGAGCTGGCGGTGGCCGAGCGGTCTGCGGCGCGCCAGTCATGTTCCGCACGGCCACTAAGGTCGGGTATTCGAATCCCCCCCTCGGGCACGGATATTTGTGCCGTCCTTACTATTAGCTATTTCATAAGTAGTTTGTAAGTTTAGGGACTGATGACCCCGTAGTTAAGCCCCATAAGCTCTACAAACATATGAACATTTTTTTTGAACACCCTGCGATGTCGGTCAATGTCAACAAAAATAATTAACTATAGTTTAAATCAATGCTTGTGGAACGTGTCAGTGTAGTAGCCCAGCGCTCTCTGGTGCGTCGCTGCGGAGCGCGCTGTTGCTCGCCGTCGGAGGTTCGAGTCCTTCCTCGAGCATTAGTGAGTGTGTTGTCCTTAGTTTAAGTAGTCTAAGGACTGATGACCGTATAAGTTTAGTCAAATAGGTTTACGATGATTTGAATTTGAGTAAAAGGTATCTTTATATCCTGCTATATGAAACTTTTTTTTTTTTTTTTTTTTATTTTCAAATGATTGTAAACCTGTTGGTCCAAACAGCTATGGCAGTCAATCCCTCGACTTCCAAATTAATTAAACTAACGTACACTTAGGACAACACACACACACACACACACACACACACACACACACACACACACATTCCTGAGGGAGGATTCGAATTTCGAGGGGGAACGGCTGCCCAGTCCGCAGCATGACGTCTTAGACCAGGCGACCAATCCGCGAGGCTTTTTTTTTCCTTGTTTAAATTACGATTTTATATCTAAAAATGCATCTAAGAAGTATGAGTAGCTGTCCTTAACAAGTTCTTTTAATTTCATTTTAAATTATAGTTGGTTATCTTTCAGACAATTGCTGCTATTTGATAAGTGACAGCATAACTCATCGTGTAAGGCCCCAACTTGGACGCAGAAGTGCTGCAACACGACGTGGCATTTAAATCATCTACGTCTACATGGGATACTCTGCAAATCACATTTAAGTGCCGGCAGAGGGTTCATCGAACCACCATTATACTATTTATCTCTGATTTCTCGTATTTTATTCTGATGATCTTTTCTACCTATGTAGTTGGGAGTCAACAATATATTTTCACATTCGGAGGATAATATTGGCGATTGGAGATCGTAAGTAGCCCACGCCGCAGCAATAAGCGCCGTTGTTGTAATGATTCCCATCCCAGATTCTGTATCATTTTCGAGACGCTGTCTCCCCTGTATCGTGACGATACAAAATGGGCGGCCTTTCGATGACCTTCATCAAACCCACTTGATAAGGATCCCACACTGGGCAGCAATACTCAAAAATAAAAAGGACGTACAAGCACAGTGTGTGCAATTTCCTTAGTACTACTGCCTCTTTTAAACGCAATCTCTGGTTTGTGTTGTCTACGTATTCTTTCCAGTTTGTCTGATGTAATAGTAATACGCAGGAATTTGGTGGAGTTTACGGCCTTCACAATTGATTGATTTATCTTATAAACATAGTTTAACTGATTTCTTTTCATACTCACGTGGAAGACTTCACACTTCCCATTATTTAGAGTCAATTGCCAATTTTTACATCATACTGAAATCTTATTTAGATCGTTCTACAGTTGGTTTTCATCTTCAGGTGAGTTTTCTAGGCGATAAATGACGGCGTCATCTGCAAACAACCTATGAGAGCTGCTTAGATTTTCTCCCAAATAGTTTACGTAAATAAGGAACAGCAGAGGGCCAATAACACTGTGAAACGGCGGATATGACATCTGTTTTAGTCGGTGCCTTACCATCGATTACTATGAACTGTGTCCTCTCTGACAGGAAATCGCATATCCAGTCGCAAATCTGTGGCGATATTCCATAACCACGCAGTTTGTGAGGTACGGTGTCAGAAGCCTTCTGCAAATCTAGAAACATGGAATCAGTTTGAGATCTATGGACTAAATACTGAAGTTCTCCTGCATGGAATTGACACCAACCATCTTGCAGTTCACAGGTCACTGCATAAATCGGTAAGATAACGACGGGGGTGGAAGAGCGCGTTGTAAGGCGTCCCAGACATGCTCAGTGAAGTTGATGTCTGGTTCTTTTGATTCCCAGAGGAGGTGTTTAAGATCAGACGAGTGTTCCTGGAGACAGACTGTAGCAATTCTGGGTGCGTGGGGCGTCGCATTGTCCTGCTGGAATTTCCCAACTACGTCGGAATTCTCAATGGACATGGATGGATGCAGATGATGAGTCAGTATGCGTACGTTCACGTCACCTGTCATGGTCGTATCTAGACGTATTAGGGGTTTCATATCACCCCAACTGCTCACGCCCCACACCATTACATAGCCCCCAACAGCATGAACAGTCCCCTACTACCATGCAGAGTACGTGGTAGGATGATGTCGACTCCATATCCGTACATGTCCTTGTGCTTGAGACAATTGGAAACGAGCCTCGTCGGGCTAGGCAACCTGTTTGCAGTCATCGACAGTCCAATGTCGGTGTTGACGGGCCGAGGCAACACCATAAAGAAAGGCCTCGGCGCTCTCGTGTGACGTCATGCAGTGTAGGTATCGTTCGCATAGCTCACTGGCTGCACGCTACGGCATTGTGGACCGTGCCCCAGCGGCCACTCAGTCAGCTACGCGAACGATGCCAACACTGACACTGACACGAGAGCGCCGCGGCCGTCTCTCTAGATGATGTTGGCCTAGGCGAGGCGTATAGCTTTGTGTCGCGCAGTCAGCAAGTGCACAGCTGAGCCTATGGCTCCCAAAGCCTATGGTCTTCCATAGAATGTTTCACACGCCGACACTTTTGATGGCTCAGTATAGCAATAACACCAGAATCTTCTGACAAGTTTATTCCTGTGAACATATACGTCGCAACAGTTCAAATATTGTTTTTTGGCCGGCCGCGGTGGCTGAGGTGACTGAGGCGCTCCAGTCACGGTCAGCACGGCCACTACGGTCGGGGGTTCGAATCCCCCCTGGGGCATGGATATTTGTGCCGTCCTAGTTCGTAAGTAGTTGATAAGTAGTTTGTAAGTTTAGGGACTGATGACCCCGTAGTTAAGTCCCATAAGCTTAACAAACATTTGAACATTTGAATTGTTTTTTGCACACGGTATCGATGAGACCATTATTTTCGTCAGTGATGAAGTCAACCGTCAGAATAACAGATACTGGGGTTATGTGAATATCCACTAGATCAGGCATTGCCAAACACCGCCCTGCGACCGCGGGCGCCTTGCCCCGCGCACTGTGCGCAACGGCCTGTGGGGCAGAGTGGCGAGCAGCAAGAGGGAGAACGCCGCTACACTCAGACAGGGGAAAACTGAATTTTATGCAGTTCCAGACATGCAACCCCACACAAGAGCATTTCCACCATTCTTCAATAATGGGACAAGATTTCTCTCTTACAACTTTCATTTCATTGTTGCCACACCTTTTTATGTCCATAACACTTAAAAAGTTAAACTTACTGTCATCCATGAAAATTACTGTATTCTAAAATTTGGAATCGTAATTTCGGTGCAGAGTTGCAAATTCTAGGCGCCTCTGTTTATTTACCCTTCTCATGAACGGTTTCTTCCTTGCTATTTTCTTTCAAACCCATGATTGTGTAGCAGTATTTTACGGTCATGGGATGAACATTATTTCCACTAGTATTTGCGACATCTATTGCCAACTCCATAGCTGTAAATCTGGGATCCGCATTCACTTTCCTAATGGTGTATTGGCGCTCCATGTCAGGTAATTTTGGTGGTCGACCATCTAGATTTGTTTTCTACACTTCCTCGTTCTTTGTATTTTCTAATTACAGTGTGCACACTTGCATGGTTCCATCTAGTAATGTCCCGAAATTTCCGCAGTGAAAATCCCTTTTTACTGAGCCCAATAATATTTTTCCTCGCGTAAATTGGTATATCGTTTCTTTTTGAATCCACGTAAGGTGATCGAATTATGTGTTACAATACGCGTCTATAATATCAACAAACCACACCACCAGCACTGTGGACACTGCAACGTCTCTCTTGCAACTAATCACAGACACGATGTTCACTTTTGTACTGCAATAAACAATAACTGTTTCATTTTTCACGCTTGCGGTGCACGATACCGTTCTAAAGACTCTGGTTTATGTTATTGTGGACTTGGACGTAGGTATATACGTTCAAATGTTTGTAAATCTTAAAGGCTGTGTACGTATTGTATGATGTTGAACCTATCGTTAAATCAGACAACAGAGTGTTCATTAACACAGTAATTTAGTTTAATTATGGCCCTGATATTGATGTATATACTGTTAAATAAGAAACAGTGCATTAAACTGATTATGTGCGCAACGGATCTTTTAACAAAACAACTGTGACAAATAACCTGCTTTGAAACACATACTGACAATACTCAAAAAATTTGACTGAGAAAAAGATATTAAAAACACAAACCAATTTCTTAATGTTTGACTGCGAGAATTTTATGCAGATCAGTACCTGATTATCAGAATTCAGCATCATAATCAATTAACTGCATTGTTGCATAACAATCATTAACTATGGCACAAATAACGAAATCTGTTAAACACTATTACCAAAATCAATACTGCACTTTTAAATCCACAAATAACTAATTATCAAATAAAGGAAGTAGGTTAATCTTCTAACTACGTAAATGAAACAGCAAAGAGAGGTCAATTTTGTTATTTATTATTAATAATCACCATTACATTACCCACATAATAAAACCTTTTCATCATGTCATGAAATGCAATTACCTTCATTCCAGCGGTGGTACAACGTTTTATAGTAATAAAAAATACAATATATATTCCAAATACAATCAAATCAACTTGCTGCCACAGCAGCCTATGCTCTACATCGAAGCCATATACACAACTCAACTGCTCTCTAAGCGAGCTGAACCCCAAGTCCCACTCTCTCTCTCTCTCTGCGCGAGCTACAATGCTATACGATACATAATCTTTGCCATAGATGAAACTTCACAGATTTATGTACACTTATCGATTATCGATAAACACAGTAGAAGCAATATTATACATTTTCTTGCAAGCAAGTTACTCGACACAAAAGAGGAGGCACAATAATAGACATTTTCTTACATTTATGGACACGTTTCAATCTATCGGACCAAAAGTGCGTGGTCATCAGTCCGTAAATTACAAACTACTTAAACTAAGGTAAACTAACCTAAGAACAACACACACACCCATGCCCCAGGGAGGACTCGAACCTCCACGGCGAACAACCGCGCGCTCCGTAGCGAAGCGCTTTTTTTTTTTTTTTTTTTTTTTTTTTCTATGAATAGTTCACTTTGTTGCGGACGCTGATCGTTTTTGTTCGTTCTCGTTCGATGTGATGTCGGCTCAGCTTTTTTATTACAGAGTGCGTTGAGCCCTCTGACAGGGCGCGCTGAGCCACGGCGCCCGGCAACCGCTCGGCTACTCCGCCGCGGCAATGGACGTAGGCACAGAGTTGCACATCTAACTCTGTTCATCCAGACTGTATGCAACATGATACGAAATGGAGGTGTATGTAACCTTTAGTGTCTGACTGTATTTGACGTTGAACCTCTTGCAAAACCCCCTGACGGTAATTAGGATGAACGCTCGCTAACGACAAATATTTAAGGTACTGGTAGGAAGTGTAATTTGTTGACCGTCAAAAAGTTTTAAGTTCGTCGCTTCGATTTGTTTACATAGTACAATTGTAACGCTTTTTCTTACTGGCCGTGGCAACGCAACCCCTGATTGGCTACTCTGCTGTTCATAAACTACCGAGTGCGAGCACTAGCCGCTGACGCATAAAATTCAGTTTAACCGTCAGGCGGTCTCCTTGTGGAACGCCAAGCAGTTAACGAGAAACACTAGCTACCTTAAACTGAAGTGCGCTAGAATGTTTTCAGAATAACTGGGGGAAAATGCACCTAAAACCATTTGTTTGGTAGATGGATTGAAGTACCAGCAGCTGTATAGAAATTCTTTAATTTTGCGCGATCGGTTTCGGTCCTTCAATTACACCATCTTCAGTCCCCCGTTGTGTAACTGTCATTAATGGCACATTTGAACAGGGTAGTCGTCTATACATGTCACAGTCTCAATGACGACTGATGCCATTAATGAGTTACACAACGGGATCCTGAAGGTGGTACAATTGAAGTATCGAAACCGGGCGCAAAATTAAATAAATAATTTCTATACACCTGCTGGTACTTCCATTCACCTAAAAAAATCTAAGAAGCTATCTCCCAATTCATTAATTGTGGAGATAATTAATCAATATTTTTATTTGTCTTTTAACAAAAATATTTAATTGTAAGAATGAAACTCTATAGCCCTTACATTTTAATAGCATATTTATGATACTAGTTCATTTAAGAAACACATATCTTTCAGAAGAGGCCTACAGTATATAGGCTATGACAAGTGTGTAAGTACGATATTAATAGAATCAAATTTGCTTCACAAAATTACTACGGTTTTCTTGGATTCGTATTTTGGGTATTTTCTAAAGCTTCCTGTAATGATTCTGCCATACAAACACTAATTGCAGCCTAAACAGTGAATGTTTTGCTCGTTTTACCATTCTTCGGCCACAGTACAGAGCTGCGCTTCCTCTATTTTTCGTTTCTGTTGGCTCTGACCGCGGGACAGTTCAGTGCAGCGCAGTGCTGTGCGGTCTCAGCTATCCGCATCTCTCTCTCTCTCTCTCTCCGTTGCCGACACTAGCGACACACGGTCGCGGCCGGGGCGGTGAACTTCAGTGTACTCCGCTCGCGGGGCGCGGGTGCGCCCGCTGGGCCGAGATGTTATTTCATGTTTTAAAATATTGGTTTCTGAAATGTTAGATAATATTGCTAGGATTTTGTTATTTTAATAATTTATCTTTCTGGTTATGAATGTGGCGATAAGTACGGCTTCTCCACTACGCCGCTGTCCCTGTGAGAATGTGTACTTGTTTTAAGTGGATGTGCGAGGATCTAATGGCTACCTGAATTTGGGTGGTAATAGCTCGCTTTGCATGTTTCTCTCTGGATCAGAGTCGATAGTCATTACCAACCCCTGCTGCCGATGCGACCAAAGAAGTTTCTACACCCTTTGGTTAAAAGCTAGTCGATGAGCCTTCTGCAGGGCGAGTCTCATGATCTTCTCTCCCCACCACCGCTGTTATCATGGATTTCCCAGTTTCTGGTAGCTTTCCCGCGCCTCCTGGCCGCTATGTCTTCAATTTTTGCTTGGACCGCGGTGAGGTAAGGTTGGTTCTGCTCTTGTCCCTGCATAAATGGTAGCGATTTGTTGTCTAACATGTTTAACTTAGACTCTTGAATTTAGATTCATTTTTTGGAATATTTTTTTCTAATGGTGTGCGGAAATGTGGTCTAGTTTTTCAATCCAGTGATTTCCAACAGATAAATGCGGTGTATGTGTCACTAGGTGCAGTTTGCTAATGGCCAGGTATATTCAAACCTTTTGTGATTATGTGGCGGTGTACGAACTCTATGTAAATTCTCTCTAGCTAAGGTTTTTAACAGACTATATGTACATTTTTGTACAGTACATGTAAAAATCTTTCTTATCGCTTGTTTCTATGAGTGATATGTGTTCCACATGGTTGGTTCTTAGAACAAAGCCTTCGGCTTCAACTATTGTTTGTTCCATGCCCATCAGGCAAGGAACTATGCGTGTATCCTTCTGACTTCCACTAACATTTCGCGATCATCTCTCCTCGCCTATTTTTAATTTTGCTGTTACTTCTCCAAATTTGTAGTATGCACTCAGTCTTTGTCAGTAATTTTTTCCCAGCCTTGTACAACCTCCTTGAATAGTTTGCATATGAAATTCTAAACATTTCTATGGGTTGCCTGCCGTGGTTTTATTTTTATTTTGCCGATTTCGTAATTATTTCACTTTTCCCGGTTTTGAGACTGGACTTTTTCCGTCTCTGTGAACGCTCCCAATCGCATGTTGCTGTATTTCAGTACCTTCCTTATGAAATTCTACATAGTTCTAGGGGTTGCATGCCATAATTAAATTTCCTTATCTCTCGGAAATTGAATGTATACATTTTATCGGTTTTTGGAACCACGTCGGTCCTAACTCCAACTTCAGGGGTTGCAGCTAGTCACCTGAATTCACGCTACCTCCTTCTCATGTGTTGTTCTGCCGTCTGTACGTGGTTTAGAGTGTCAGCGTGCCTGTGGTTCCTTTTATTTTATTTCAGAAGCGAATTGTCTTGTCTTTGGTGCTGTGGCGAAGATTATGCTAGCATTACTTGATGGCCACCTGGTACTATGGTCATTGCCGGGAGTCCTGATCCCCAAGGAACACGGGTATTGACCCTTTGGCCTTCATGGGGAGGCTACAGCTTTGGTACCAGCAGTGTGATCCCTGCGTTGTCAAGGGCCTTAGCCAGAAGGGAACTAACAGTCTCCCCCCCCCCCAGTCCAACCTCGCACGGACTGGCCAAACACGCTGGGGACCTAGTGTGGGTAGGAGGTACGGCGAGGAGGGATGTGTGAAACGAAGTGATAGGGATTCACGCCATAGGGGCTAGGTCTGGAGCTCTTCCCCAAATGGCTCACGCTGGTAACTGTATTTTTGTGTTGGAGGTCCAAACCCGAGGGGGACCAAACTATATCATCATCGGAACTTTAGGAATAGCCGTGCAGTTTTGAATGGAACCACCTAGAGACGTTTTGTTGTCAACTGCGAAGAACATCTGAGGTGAGTCGACGACTGGCTGTGCCTAGCGGATGATGTTATCGACAGTTGGCGACGAAACGTCAATGGGAAGAAGTTTCACCGATCGACCAAGGCAATTTAGCCCGGAAGTTTTAACTGATGAACCTCGTAAGTGTTGCTTTTGGAACATTAAACTGTTAGCTTTTTCCCAACCTACCTTTTTCTGAACAGCATCGACAACTCTAGCCATTATCAGATTAACCTTCGAAATATCCTTTTCGAATCTACAATATAATCCCAATTCTCGAAAAGGAAGGGCTTTTACTAATACGGACAGAGTTTGAACTTGACTTAGTAAGAAGTTTCCTAAATCAAATACATGTTTAACTAACCTTAAATCGCTTATTCACAAGCTTAAACCTTACTTTTCAGGATCAAATATATAATGAAAGGCTTAGCTGTCAAAATCTAGAAGAAATGGCAAAAATATATAACAATATAAAAACTTGTTCCCTTTGTCAAAACGTATGTTAGCTGAAAAGTAACGAAGCTGACATCCAGTGCACTTCCCTACAGTCTAAACTACTATTTATGGCTGGTGCCTTTGGAGTTCGGAAGAATTCAGAACCGAATATCCGAGGGAGGGAGGGCACTTTCCTCTTCCATCAGTAAGATATTGTCAAGCTTGTGGGAACTTTTCAGCAATCAGTCGTTAAAATATTTATTTATTTGCAGATCTAGATTGAGACCTCTGTGTGGTCATTATCAATGCTTAAAAACGATTAAAATACTTAAACCATGTCGACCTCCATGTTGGAGGTTGCGTTCGAGATGTTTGAAGTATTACAATCGTTTTTAAGCGTTGATAATTACCACACAGTGGTCGAAAACCAGATGTGCAAATAAATAAATATTTTAACGACTGATTGCAGAAAAATTCCCACAAGTCAAAGTCGTGGAGCACAAATTCCACCATGGAATCAAGGCTGATATTCTCAAGCTGTTTCATGTTACGGTGTTTATTTCAGAATATTCTCTCTCTCTCTCTCTCTCTCTCTCTCTCTCTCTCTCTCTCTCTCTCTCTCTCTCTCTCTCTCTCTCTCTCTCTCTCTCTCTCTGTGTGTGTGTGTGTGTGTGTGTGTGTGTGTGTGTGTGTGTATAGCTTGCTTAGTGAATGTGTTTCTTTTCTGCTTGTCCTGACGAAGGTCATGACTGCTAAAATAAGTTGTGTGAATGTTATTATCTATTTTCGAGTGTGACAGTACATCATCTAGCCTCTTTACGGTGAATTGTTACCTATTCACCGTTATTGACATATCCAATCTGTAAATATGGGTGTATCAGACCCTCTCTTCAAATTGCATTTCCGGTTCTCGTAATATTTCAGAGCGTTCCTGTTAATACAAGCAATTAGAGTTGTGATAGTAACGAAAAGAAGTGTATCCGTATGTGTTGGTTCCTAAAGGGAACAGTACTCGTTACCAATGCCACATAGAAATACGCTACACTATAGTTGGAACCGATTGCGACGTAAGGTGTATGAACCATAACAAAGTATGGAGCATGCTTTTGCTTCTCTGCGCTACATGTGACATCACCGGTAACATTACAAACAACTTAAATTGGAAAGAACACACAGAAAATATTGTAGGTAAAGTGAACCAAAGACTACGTTTCGTTGGCAGAACACTTAGAAGATACAACAGTTTTACTAAGGAAATTGCCTACACCACACGTGGGCGTCCAATTTTGGAGTATTATGGGATCCCCACCAAGTGGAATTGACAGACGATTTAAAGTACAGCGAAGGGCAGCTCGCTTTTTACTATTGCGAGTAAAGGAGAGAGTGTCACGGAAATGATGCACGAGTTGGAGTGTCAATCATTAAAAGAAAGGCGTTACTCATTGGGACGAGATCTATTTGCGAAATTTATTTTGTGAACTTTCACTTCCGAATGCGAACATATTTTATTAGCACCCACCTACATTGGAAAATATGATCATCAAAATAAGAGAAATCAGATAGAAAACCTAAAGATTTAGGTGTTCCTTTTTCCGCGAGCTATTAGACATTGGATTTTTTTACTAAATTTTTTATGGTAGACGAGGTCAAAAACAAATAATCAACAACTAAACCGAAACCAACAAATAATTAACCATTAAACCGAATCCTTTACAAGAAAAAAATAATGCAACTTTTGTTTTATATTAAACGCTGACGTCAGATCATCTAGTATTAACCTGAAAAACAAGGTCCAAGAACTATAATCCTAAATGTCTAATAGCAAAAATAACCATATGAAAATCGGAGAGCTGAGGAATATGCGTTTAATGATCGTCATCGTGGATGTCTGTATACGTTACTCGCCTTAGAATCAATATTATCACGCAACAATTATTCAAAATCCTTATTTAAACTGAGACGCGTAACAGAGCTCGTACACCACAAAACCATTGTTCTCTACAGACGGGCGCACATCCTTAAATCTTCCGAAAACAACCGAGTAGAACCTATATTGTTTAAGTAATTGGCGGATGGCTATTATAAAGACGTTTTACGTATCTGTTCCTGGAAGAGTTGCAGCTATTCTCCAAGTCATTGCTCGGCCAACTCATTACTAATAAATAAGTAGGTGTTCATATTATTTTGTCCACTCCTGTATCTCATGACGTTTTGGCACGTTTGTGTAAGTTAAAAGTAGTGTGTGTTTGGATGGTTATTGCAAACTAATGTGTGTGTGTGTGTATGTGTGTGTGTGTTTCGCAACGATCTTGTCACTGTTTGTGTTAAGTGACAGTGCCCGATAAAATTTACAAATAAATTTTCTGTTGTGGCTTTGGATACAAAATAACTTGACTAAGCAATGAGACTTAGTACCTTCCTCTGCCCTGAGAGAATAAATTACAACTGAAATGGAATGCATTTATCTTACGGGTATGTGGTTTTGTTAATCTCGCGTCTGAGAAGCAATGTGAGCAAATGAAATGGTCAAATTAGCTAGCGTGCACCGTATACAGACTGTACATGCACAATTGGACTGCGAGAGGCAACAAATCAGCGTGTTACTACTGTAATATTTTGTCACTTGAATAAAAATGATTTCAAATAAACACATTTCTGATTAATGTGATACCAAAATCACTGTCTGTACAACAATTACCATACTGATTCAATGATATGAATTGTCCTACAAATCTGGTAATGTTTTGAAAATATCACACATTGCAAATATTTCTTTTCTCATTACGCGATTTAACTATTTCCTGTTCTGATCAGACATTGCACTTTGACTTTTACTAACATTAAGTGGTCAACGTAAGAATGTGAACTTTCATTAACACTGACAATATCTCTGACTATGAACTTCACTGAATTCATGAACAAACTACGTCCTACTCTCTTTGATAGACAAATTGATCATGTCAAAAATCCCTACACTGAACTGTTCTAATTAACACATATAAGTTTAGTAGCACTATTCGTATACAACAGTATCACAAGAAACAATGATCTGAATCATCATATCGGATTGCAAAATTGCTTTCAAATTGGTGAAAGGAAAGAGGAACTGCTGAAATGACTCAGTGTTAAATGATAAATGCAAGCTTCACTTAACAGCATTCATTAGAAAACGACAAACACCAACTACAACACTTCAAGTACAAGCTACCATTCATAACAATAGAAATGTATAAGTATTACCTCATTAGTGAAAGTATTCATTAACATCAACTTCCTTAAAAAATTACAATCTGCCGACTTCGCTAGCCTTAAACTTTCTGATTTTTACTCCTCGAGTCTTACACACCGACTGACATACTCGACAGTTCTACAACGTCTTATGCTCATCGACTGTACTCTACGACAGTCACACACCGACCACTTTTAACACAACAACTGCCAGTGCAAGACACCCTCCAAAGATAAAACACAGTCTTTGGTTTACAGCAGAGATATGCAAATGACTTCAGCGCATTAAATCGATTAATAAAATGATACAAAACATTACATAAATTTGTTTTCTACAGAATAATAGCTTCAGTTTCTATAATAAAATATGCTCAAGGCTGTATGACAGGCAAAAGAAAATTTACGTACTCCTTTCAGTCTTCGGTGATGTGGATTTAATGTGAGGATAATCTGAGTTGGAGGTGCGCGCCTGTCTAAAATGAAGCACAGTAAATCACAGTTTTGGGTAGTAAGCTGTTCCGAATTCTAAGTCCTCTGGTAGCATATGGAGAGCACCTACGCCAACTGTAGTGCGGTCTGAACGTATCTTCTACGGAGATGTGAGCGGCGGGCGATACGCCGTGTGTGGTAGAACAACGGCACCATCGATACAGCCTTCCACGTTATCCTCAACCGTCCGCACTTCTTCCAGCCCTGCTACAACCTCTACAGCAGTTATGTTATCGTCTTTCTCTGTTCGCTATACTCGGCCATACTATTCAAGAACTCTTTTTTCAATACGTGACATGTAGGCTCGCTTTTTCGTTTCTAAATTTAAGAGTGGGAAATTTTATATATTTCAAATATCTTTTGTTGTGAGATAGAGCCGTTTCGGCTCGTTCTAGCGCTTCACGTGGTCTTTAAAGATATTTCAAGGTTTAGGATTTTATTATTTTATTATACGTTTACGTGGTTATCAGGCGTTTGGTGTACCCATATGTGTTTTAGATGAATCGTAATATTTCTGAAAGAAAAAAAATATACGTTCATTCATAACCTTCTAGGTCTTCGCCTATGACAACAGTACGCAGTAGATAAAATTGAATGTTCTGAACTACGAAAAGAATTATCATCAAATTTCTGTGTGACACTCGCCATAATCGCATACCTGCTGTTTTATTTATTTGCAAGACTTGTTGAAAACGTCAACTTGCTGACAACAGTACTGTTGCATATCCCGGTCTGCGTCAGATGAACAACAGTCGCCGTGGTGCAATGAATTCGTGGAAGTGTTTACAGGGGTCATGCACAGAAAGTTTCCCCACAAGCTGGCGTCATGACAGGTTGTCGAGTTGGAGATTAAAATCAGTCTGCCTCTGACTTAACTACGATGTGGTGAACAGAGTAAACAAATGTAAGAGATAGTTAGATGGTTAAATGAAACAAAATTTAAGTGACAGATTCAAAGAAAGTTAGCTACACTTTAATATGTACCGAGCGGACACAATTATCTGCTATAATAGCGTTTAGTTATAATCACCAAACAATATGCCGACTGAACAGTTCCGTTCTTTTTTTTTTTTAACAGAAGCGGAAACAGAAAACGAAACTGAAATAATTTCTTTTCTTTTTTTCATTTTGTAGTGCATACAGTTATTTTTCTACAAATTTAATGATATATCCGCATATCAAAATAATTTGAGAATTACAGAACTGAAAGTCTCGAACGAAAATCATTTTAGTTCACTAACTACATGAAACATCGAAGATATGTGGTATGTCCTCAAATTTTTTGTTATTACATTTATCGACGTCATTTCTTTCAAATTTTTAGTTCCCTTTCCCATGCGGAACGTTTATTTGCAAGCACACGTCGATAATTATGATAAAAAGGAAAAAGATGTCTGTTCTCGCAAGTAAGTAGCAATTTAGGATCGTTCTGGAGATCTTCGCCGTTTCCTTAAATATGTATTACAGTTTCTGGATTAATAAAATGGCTTGAAGTTCAGAACTACCTGCTTTGTTGCAGGAACGTTAAATGATGCAGTAATTTTCGTATACGTTCGAACGCAGAGCAGATTCAAGAACAGGAAGTACTTTTGGAAGTTTATCGAGACTGGTGGCGATTATCTGGTAGGAAATGGTTACAGGAACAGACGAATTCACTCAAAGCATAGAACGGCCACACACACACACACACACACACACACACACACACACACACATACACAGACAACAGACACAGAGAGACAGAGAGAGAGAGAGAGAGAGAGAGAAACACGAGAGAGAGAGAGAGAGAGAGAGAGAGAGAAACACACACACACACACACACACACACAGAGAGAGAGAGAGAGAGAGAGAGAGAGAGAGAGAGAGAGAGAGAGAGAGAGAGAGAGAGAGAGAGAGGCGGAGGGGGGCAAAGGGGGGGAGGGGAAGATACTATCAAGTAAAAAACAGCATACTTTTATGTCCTTCTGGTCATTTTAAACTAATTTTTGAAAGCAATTTCTGGAAAAGCGATCGTAAAAATATCAATAATTAAAATAAGACAGTCTAGATTGCAATTTGTTGCGTTTTTTCTGGTAACTGGCCTGTGGCAAGTTGTTGGTGGACGTTGGCGGTGACCGGAGCAGGCGTCAAGAGCTCACAACTGCAGTTGACACCTGCACCGGCCATCGGCACCGCTGTGAAGCATTTAAGCAGTCCTTTATCCTCATCCACTACTACTGTAGTATTTTGTAAACGTGAACGAAAGTGCATAAGATAGAAAATAGTCTGTTGAAGCGCTCCTAGCATACTAGTGCTGAACTGCGCATTCATTCTAGCACGATCATGCTAGTGGACCCGTTCAAACGACAGACGGCCTCTATTAACGTAATTCATTATGAATCTAGTAATAATTCATCGCTTAAAGAGGGCTTCATACATATACAGGGTGTTTCACTAAGTGTGTTTGCCTGAGTAACTTATAAAATAATAGGTGACGGGAAATTTTAATACGGTAGGTCAACACAAGAAATGTTACACTTTCTGCGGAGCTATGAACATGGTTTATTGTATCATTTTCCAAAGAGTTACAGCACAAAGATATAATTTTTTAAATGGAACAATAGTTTTTTTCTATCGTGCATTGGAATCGTTGAAACCAGCTGCGTCCAAATCAATTTAAACTACATTGGGAGCTACAACCCTTCAAAGTTTCAGGGGCAGATACCACACGCTGTACATAATACATGGCTATGTGGTGGGTGATGATGTTATGGCGGTGGGAAGTTGATTTACATGAGACGTTCAAATGTGTATCCATGTTCCTCAATGCATAATGCAATGCGCCGTCGAAATGATCTGCGGACGAGACCTTAAATCGGGTGACCTTGCGGGCCATGAATGAGGACCGTGGCGCCCCAACCATCTTCCTGCAAACCTGTTGTTTAGTTCTTCCACACCAGCACGCGCAGAATGGGCTGGGTGACCATCGTTCTGCATCCACATAGGGACTCTCCTGTGTAGACACACATGTTCAAGGAGACCACCCAAACTGTCGGCTATAAAGGCGCAATATAACTCACCTGTCAGTATACCTGGGAAGTAGTGTGTACCGATGATTTCTTCCCCAAGGATTCCACACCACACGTTAATAGACCACCTACGTTGACGGTCGACAGGTCGTACCCACCGAGGATTGTCTGCGGTCCAGTAGTGCATGTTATGGCGATTCACTGCACCATAATTTGTGAACGTGGACTCATCAGAGAACATAACATTTTGTAAAGACTCCAGCGTGAAATTACGCATGGCCCACTCACAGAATGTCACTCTTGCACGGAAATCGTTTCCATGCAGCTCCTGGGTCAGTGACAGGCGGTACGGGTGAAACCTGTGGGCGTGTACTATACGCCACACAGATGTGAGACTGACGCCAGCGACTGCAGCAACGGATCGTAACCTGACATGAGGATCGTGGTGTAGTGCAGCTAAAACAAACACCTCCGTCTCCTCACTTCTTGCAGGTCTTCGTCTGTTACTGCGGAGCGTTACCAAGCTGCCTGTTTCCCGAAGTCGTTGTTCGGCACGTAAGAACGTAATGGCTGCCGGGGCTCTTCGCCTAGGATATCTCACGGAATACGCCGTGGCTGCTTCGGTGGCATCATGTCGGCACTCGCCGAGCATTAGCAACATGTCAACGTACTCGTTGCTCGTGTATGCCATCGTCATCCGATGTCAGTAACTGTGGTATATTGAGCCCCGGTTGTTTGTGTGGCTCCAACTGTCGGGTATACGGCCGTGTGCGGCGACAGTCGGCAGTCTAACAGTGCATCGAGGAAGCTTCTCGCTCCGTGACACCGGCGACGTTACAACTCGGCCGCACCACATTTAGAAGGCGCATTACATTATGCGCAGCTTTTGTGGTATCTGCCCCTGAAACTTTGATTGGCTGTATCTCCCAAACTAACAGTGATAGGAATGTAGTTTAAATTGATTTGGACGCAGCTGGTTTCAACGAATCCAATGCACGATAGAAAAAAAAACTATTGTTCCATTTAAAAAATTATATCTTTGTGCTGTAACTCTTTGGAAAATGATAGAATGAACTATGTTCATAGCTTCGCAGAAAGTGTAACATTTCTTGTGTTAACCTACAGCATTAAAATTTCCCATCACCTTTTATTTTACAAGTTACAGAGGCAAACACACTTAGTGAAACACCCTGTATATTCCGCAAATCACTTCAATACTGGATGACTGTTATTGAAGTATATGAAATAACACCGTCATAAGTTCTGTACGGTTTGGGTTAGGACGTTCAAGCTGCACCTGGCAGGGTGGGGACTATTATGCGCATGCACACTCCACTTTTCGTTGTCGTCTGCCATTTCCACGTGAGAATGTTACGGTGCAGCGCTCCTGACCGTCAGCACTCATGAGGGCCTAACGTCCTAGCATACAGCCCGGCTGCGGCGCGAAGCGAGTTCGCGGCCGAGTTCAGGCTGCAGACAACCGCTCCAAGTGTAGTTGTAATACAGAATTTGATTCGCTTCTGATTGTACTAACTATTAATAAATTTATTTTCAAGTTTGACAGAGCTGGTAATCATACAATGGAGGCTTTCACGACCGGCATCAACCTCACTTAAAATGTCCGGACTGATAGGCCGTCCTCGATGGATAAAACTTTCCCCTAACGTTTCGCCCCCGGCTGCGAAAGACATCATCGGAAGCGAATTGACAACTGCAGTCAGCCTGGAAATTTTAAGTGAGGAGCGGGAAATGTTCGTGATGACAGAGTTGGCAATGTTGTTCGTCCAAACAGGGTGAAAACAGATATGTAGACAATGGGATGGGGAGGACGAAGAGTGCCACCCTCTCAATCAATTATTCTGTAATGCTTTACAAGTTAGAATTTATGACATAATTTACAGTTGCGCTTTTTTTTTTTTTTTTTTTTTTTTTTTTTTTTTTTTTTTTTTTTTTTTTTTTTTTTGCCGCAGACGAAACCCCGCCCACCAACACACACAGAAAAGACTACGATTCTCCCTGAAGACTTCGAGAGCATGCAAACCAGCCCATAGTGGGACAGAATCTTGGAAACGTGGCCAAACAAGGGCAAAAAATTCTACATCGGAATTTTGGACTATCAGGTTGGCTACAGCAATGCTGGAACCACTGAATTCCGGCTGTGCGGGGCAACAGATGTTCAGTTGTGTCTCACGCTTCGACCATATTTACTGGTAGACTGGGTGTGGCATCGTTTTCATGGTACCAACATCTCTCTAGCTAAACCATTGCTTTGCCAACAGTCACGTGGTAGTGTACAGTTGTGGTACAGCTTTGCCTAGGATTATACAGAGCATTTTGTGAAGGCAAGGAACATTACATTTCAAATGAAAGTATTATTAGTTTTAAATGATGGCATATCTTGAAAACAGTGGAGTTGTTTATTATATCCAGCTAATGTCTGCCAACAGTCACGTAGTCCTATGTTTAAACCACGTCATGTGTATAGCTGCTCCACTGTTTGTCCGGTCTCTTAGTATCTATGATCGAAGATCTCAGGTCAAATGCGGCAGTTCATTGTTAGCATGCGCGCAGCTGGCCAGGTTACAAAATCTGTCTTGTCGTTAAAGACAGTTATTTGTTTCTGTGCAAGTGAAGCCATTACTTTCAATATGGAAGGTATTCCAGGAGATATGTACTAATGGAAAAAACACATTTATGTGTGTATTAAATCATCAATTATACATGTTTATTTTTCAGTTAACGTACTACAGAAAAATGGAGAAGAAAATTGTAAAATTCGCTTAAAAACGAGGTCAGTTACGAATTCCATGATATTCCGCTTTCCTTTGCACTATGTCTGGCAAGTATATATTATTACCTTTGTGAATTAAGCTTCAAATCCTGCTACCATGGCTTTGAGTCAAGTTTAAAAAGCGAAATGACAATAGAGTTAATTATGAGTTGCATTTGTACAATTTAAAATTTGTACGACTGTAAATAATAAAATAATTAGAAAAATGACTGAAAGTGTAACTCAATTTTTTTTAATGTCAGTTTCATCTGATCTAGAGTATTCCAGAATCGGATTTTCAACGAAAGATATTTTACTAAAATTTACAAAATAAATAATTGTATTTGAAATGAAATAATTATTTGTAATATTTTACACAATCTTCTATCCTCTATTTGGTCCTTTTTTTCGAACTTTCCACTTTTTTGGTATATATTTTAATCGTTAACTATAACAACAAAATACTGACATTTATATAAATATATATACAAATGAAGACTTATCAATTTTTGACCGCCATCTCGGATGCACTATTTTATAAGTTTTGAACTCAAGTCTTCATCAGCAACCTCGATAATTCCCTACAAGTTATTTTTATATGACTAAAAATGATTGTAGTGTACAAAGAGCCCGCCATCTTGGATCAGCCATTTTGTAATTTTTCACTTTTTGAACTCATTCATAATCATCAACCCAGGTAATTCCCTAAATTTACTTAAGTTTCCAGCCACGATCGCGTTTTTATTTATGGATGGCCGGTTTCGACGTTCACAGATGTCATCTTCTGATCTATATATTACACTGTCATATCTTATATGGTTTTACCTAGATCCTTTCATTACATTTTTCATGGAATAGTTGTATACAATCATTGATGGTGAAGTTGAACATGTTATTGGATCTACAGTATACATGTCAACATTGGTTTCACAGGATTTTTTTGGAAATGAATGCTTCCAGTAATTCTCCTCCAATTGTGTAATAATACGGTGAAGGGACACTCACTCTGTTCACAGATCGCTTTACATAATTTTGTTTGTTCCGAGAGTCAGTTGTTTCACGCTGAACCGAACGAACGTCCATACGTAGCTGGGCATACAGCATTCTCCTACAGTTTTCTAGCGCCTCATGGAAGACCCCGCACTTTATCAGTAGATACTGGAACCCTGACATGTGATACCATGCTAACAGGGGACGTCTCTGACACCCAACGTTTGCAAACGATCAGAAAACAGCTACATGTACTTATTTCGTCTCCCAATCATTCAACAACCTGACAGAGAGTTTATAATCAGCTCTCATAATATTACTCTACCGTAAAAGTGGGCCACTGTACGTAATAAAAGCTTAATTCTGGTAGGAGGTACCCAGAAAAAAGTTTACTGTTATAAAAAAAGCTTAATTTCAGCAGTAAAATTAGCAAAAAGTCCGTGTGAACTACCGGCTACTCCCTGCTGCAAAACCTTTCTCCCTGGCCCAAACTGAGAACAGACAGTTCAAATTACTCTAATAACAGGATGTTAACGATACAGTGGCCAATATACGTAGCAGCTCACACGATATTATACACAGGCATTAATAAACAAGCCACCACAATTAAAATTATTTCATAATAGGTGCTAAGAAAAACATTTATGGCGCAACGGAACTTAAACATAAAAAAAATGTATCTGAGCCTGTTCTCAGCCCTGGTGAAAAACAATATTAAATAAAAAGGGTAAGGTGCTCGTAAACTACAAATTATACTGAACTTAACTTGTTTATTCAGGTCGAACGCAAGCAAAATGGGGAACCAATTTTGTTAGTACAATAAAAATCAATCCCATGTACATTATCTAATACTGACGATGCCCAGCATTGAATTTAACATAAATTACACAGAACGTAACGCTACTTGGGGGAGGATTTACGCCGGCCGCGGTGGCCGAGGGGACTGCGGCGCGTCAGTCACGTTCTGCACGGCCACTACGTTCGGGGGTTCGAATCCCCCCTTGGGCATGGATATTTGTGCCGTACTTAGTGTTAGCTAGTTCATAAGTAGTTTGTAAGTATAGGGACTGATGACCCCGTAGTTAAGTCCCATAAGCTATACAAACATTTGATTTTGGAGGATTTACACACAACACTCACTCGCTCACACACACACACGCAATGCAACAGTGAAACTCACCAAAATCAGCGTGCTGAAACGAGGCAGAAGCAGGCGCCGCTATCGTAGACAAAATTCAGCAAACCCGGAGGTACCACACAACACAATATACAACAAAACTGCGAAGATGGCTCTGGTCTGTCGTGCCCGATTTGAGGTAGTGCGTGAGTATAGCAGTTAAGTTGCATTTAGATTAGACCGCGAGCAAAAACGCTAACAGCGACACGTTACATGATCGCACTCCACTGAAGGTGAAGTGGTTAAAAATCATGGCGGACTCTTAAGTTGCAATCTGAGAGTAAACTATCTAGGCACTGGTTTTATGAGAAGGGGCGTGAATTCAGGTGACTGGCTGAAAACCCCTGAAGTCGGATTTCGGACCCATGTGGTTCCGAAAACCGATAAAAATGTAGAAACTCAATTTCCGAAAAATAAAGAGAATTAGCTACGGCTGCAACCCCTAGAACTGCGTAGAATTTCAGAAGGAAGCTACTGGAATGCAGCAACATGCGATTGGGAACGTTGACAGACGGAAGAAGTGCAGTCTCAAAACCCGGAAAAGTGAAATAATTACAAAGTCGGAAAAATAAAAACTACGGCATGCAATCCATAGAAATGTTTAGAATTACATGAGGAAGCGAATGAAATGAAGCTGCACGGAATAGGGAGCGATTACAGAGACGGAGGAAGTCCAGTCTCAGAAAACCAGAAAAGTGAAATAATTACACAGACGGAAAAGTGAGAATAAAAACTAAGGCATGCAACCCTATGAAATACGTAGAATTTCATAACCAAGCTATTGAAGGAGGTTGTACAAGGCTCAGAGAGAATTACTGACAAAGACTAAGTGGATACTACAAGTTCGGAGAAGAAACAGCAAAATTAAAATTGGCGGGGAGAGAAGATCGCGAATTGTTAGTGGAAATCAGAAGGATACACGCAAAGTTACTTGCCTGATGGGCATGGAACAAACAATAGTGGAAGCTGAAGGCTTTGTTCTAAGAACCAACCATGTGTAACACATAACACTCATGGAAGGAAACGATAAGAAAGATTTTACATGCACTGTACAAAAATGAACATATCGTCTGTTAGAAATCAGGCCCCACAAAGCTAGCGAGAATTTACACAGAGTTTGTACAGCGCAACATAATCAGAAAAGGTTTGAATATACCAGGCCGTTATCAAACTGCAACTAGTAACACAGACACCACGTTCATCTGTTGTAAATCACCGGATAGAAAAACTAGAACACATTACCGAGCATGATCAAAAAAAAAAAAAAAAAAAAAAAAGAATCCATAAAAATGAATCTAAGTGCAATAGTCTAAGCTAAACATTCTAGACAACGAATCGCTACCATCTCCACGGACACAAGAGAAGAACCATCCTTTCCTCACCACAATCCGATCACAAAGTGTAGAGCGAGCGGCCAGGAGGCGCGAAGCTATCGGAAACTGGCAAAATCCACAAAACAGCGGTGGTGGGGACACGAGACTCGCCCTGGAGAGGGCTCGTCGACTGGCTTGTAACCAAAGGGTGTAGAAACCTCTTTGATAGCATCAGCAGCAGAGGATGGTAATGACTAACCATCGACTCTGAGCCAGAGAGAACCATGCAACACAAGCTATTACTACTCACAATCAGACAGCTATTAGGTTCTCACACATCCACTTAAAAGTAAAACAAGTACACATTCTCACAGGGACAGTGGCGTAGCGGAGAATCCATACTTATTGCCACATTCATAAACACAATAATAATTTCTTTAAATAACAAAATCCTAACAATATTAACAAACATTTCAGAAACTAATATTTTAAAACATGAAATAAAAATGCTATTCCTCATGCCTCGAAAAGAGTAGGGTTCTAGTTTTAACAAAATGCTAATCTAGTGACATCAAATAAATTAAAATTTTATAAAAATTATATGGAAGACGACAGACGGTCGTCTTTCAACCGTTCAACTTTCTAATAATGCAGGAAAATAAAGTACACCTAAATCTTTATAGTTTCGGTCGGAATTCTGTTATTAGTAGCTGAAAACCCGGCGTTGTCTGGGTATTTATTTATTCCAGCCTTGAGTTAGTACTTCTC
The DNA here is from genome assembly GCA_026315105.1 of Locusta migratoria. Lineage (NCBI taxonomy): Eukaryota > Metazoa > Arthropoda > Insecta > Orthoptera > Acrididae > Locusta > Locusta migratoria. The sequence continues at coordinate 198,330,594 of CM048751.1, forward strand.
CTATCCCTTCTCTCTCTCTCTCTCTCTCTCTCTCTCTCTCTCTCTCTCTCTCTCTCTCTCTGTGTGTGTGTGTGTGTGTGTGTGTGTGCGTGTGATCCTATCTCTGTCTCTTTTTTCTTCTAAAAGCATGTTATATTTATTGAGAATATTTTAAGAAATAAGGCTGTCTTGAATAATGTTCAAAATTTTTAAATAGTAATCAAACTACAAATGGCACATAAAATTCGTACTATCTCATATTTATTGAGTTATATGTTGTACAATTGTATAATTTTGCAGGTACATATCCATTTTATAAGTGCTGTATGTCTGTAAAATCTGTTGAGAACACAGTAATAAATATGTAATACATTAAAACTTGGTGCGTGATGGGGCGGTTTTCCATGAACGTTACTGTTTATGAGCTTATATCTCATGAACTACGTGTCGTACTGTGATACGATTTCGAAGGTACATTCAGCTATTTGTGTGTACACTGTAAAATTTCCTGCGGCTACAATTTGTAGTGTAGAAATTATAAACTGTAACATCATACCGAATGCCGTAGTTTTCGATCATTAAAAGCGAAAAAGTAGTAAGCGGGAAACATTTTCCCTTTCATCATTTAACTGTGGTTGTCAGCAAGGAAAAAATATAATTAAGGATTGACTTTATCTTTAAAGATTGTTGCAAGTCCCAAAGTACCCTCATTTTCATACAGTGTATGTGGCAGTTTTCTTGCGATTCCTATTGTTTATGACGTCTAAACGCTGCAAGAACTGTTACCGCACGGTAAGGAATATGTGTATCAAATTTGGTTCAAATCGGTCCAGTTTCTTAGGAGTAAATGTGCAATATTTTCGAGTTGTGTAGCAGTTTTTCTCACATCTCATTGTTTATGACGTCATATATCGTGAGTTGTGTGTCGTAATATGATAAAATTTCGAACGTACGTTCAGTGGTATGTGTGTGTACCGTTTGTAACATTTCTTGCGAATACAATAATTTCCGAGTAAGAAATTGTAACGTCATACCAAATGCCGTAATTTTGTTGCTTGAACGTCGAAAAAGTAGGAAGAGACAAACCTTTTTCCTTTCATAATTTTGCTGGGGTTGTCAGCGAGTAAAACTTTCCTAAAGGTTTGAAATTATGTTTAAAATATGTTGCAAGTCGCTAGGTGCTCTCCTTCTCAAATAGTGGACTGATAAAGTCACACTATCACGTGCCGCAAGACAGGGAAGTTTTCATTGTTTATGAGTTCATATCTCCTGAATTATCGAACCTATCGCAAAATCATTTCGTAGCTGACGTCTTCTACTTATAAACAACATTCCTGCCAAATTTCAGCTTCATATATGGAGTATTTTTTCCAGATTTTGTGTTTAGTCAGTGAGTGAGTGAGTGAATGAGTGTCCTTTCGCTTTTATATAGATAGAGATGATGATTAAGTCCACATGCTAACAAAATAACTTTCTTCTCTGAATTATTTCCAATCCAACTCGTGCTTCATTTCGATGACACTCTCTCCCCTGTATCGTAATAATATCTCTGAACTTTCTCCGTAACCACCCACAGTATGCAACGATAGTCCAAAATTGGAAGGATAAGTGTAGAGTAGGCTGTTTATTTAGTACAACTGTTGAATCTTCTGATTGTTCTGCCTATGAAACGTAGCCTTTGGTTCGCCTTCCCTACAATATTTTCTATGAGTTCTTTGCAATTTTAGTTGTTCGTAATTGTTATTCCTAGTTATTCAATCGTATTTATGGTCTATAGGTTTCACTAATTTATCGTATAAATGACGTTTAACGGATTTCTTTCAGTGCTCAAATGGATTACTTCATACTTTTGATTAATTATGGTCATATTTACAATTTTTGCACCGTGCAGATTCCGTATCTAAATTATTTTGTAATTGCTTTTGATATTTTGGTCAGTTTCCTTACCGATAAATGACAGCATCATCCGGGAACAGTCCTTAGCTGCTCACATTGTCTCCTAAACCGTTTATACAAATAGGGAACACTAGGGGCCCTATAATACTGCCCTGGGGAGCGCCAGATATCACTTCTGTTTTACTCGATAACTTTCCGTCAATTAAAACGTACTGTTTCCTTTTTTGACACTAAATCGATAACCCAATCGCAAAATTGTTACGATATTCCATTAGCACGTAATTTGATTAGAAGACGCTTGTGAAGTACAGTGTCAGAAGCGTGCGGAAATATAGAAATATGGAGTCCCTTGTCAATAGCACTTATCACTTCTTCTGAGTAAGAAGGTAGCAGTGTTTCACAAGGACGATAACTTCTTAATCCGTGTTGACTATGGGTCAATAAGTCGTTCTCTTCGAGGTTGTTCATAATGTCCGAGAATGTTCCAAAATCCTGTTGCCTTGATTATTTGAGTAACTCTAGAAACACAAATAAAGAAGCGATTTTTGGCATTTCTCTGCAAAATGTCACATATTATCACAAGTGACATGGTAATAGAAACAAAATGATATCGGTACCATAGGCAGAAAAGTATACATATTCAACATCGTCTTTGTATCATAATATACTCATTCGAAAGTGCCGAAAAACGCTCTGCTATTGTTATGTTATAGCAAAACACACATAATCTACACACGCGATATTGTTTTTATTTGCCCTCAAAACGCAGAAACGGTACTTTGTTGATGTAGGTGAAACAAAGCTCCAGACAACCATGGGTACACATCACTTAGCCATCTTTTCAAGCCGGCCGCGGTGGCCGAGGGGGCTGAGGCGCTTCAGTCATGGTCTGCACGGCCACTACGGTCGGGGGTTCGAATCCCCCCTCGGGCATGGATATTTGTGCCGTCTTTAGTATTAGATAGTTCATAAGTAGTTTGTAAGTTTAGGGACTGATGACCCGTAGTTAAGTCCCATAAGCTAAACAAACATATATATATGACCATCTTTTCAAATTCAACGTTATTTTCGCAGTAAAATGTCAGAAGCCACACCGAACACATTTTCAAATAATTATATGTCAGAGTCATAACCTGGTTTTCGCCAAGCAAACTAAAACATACCTTTATACTTTCTCGCAGGGAACTGACTTTGAATCACAGAGTAAAGTCTTACGATGAAGTAACGCCAGGTAACTTCACTTGTGCTGATACCGAACTCATATTGCCGTAAGTAGTAATTAGCAAGAGACTGACAGTATTTTGTATTTCTCTGTGGCCACATTTTAAAAGATATTCTCAGTTTGGAAAACTAGAATGTGACAGGATGCGATATGTAATACCTGACTATAAATCGCAGAATGGTCTCTTTTTATCTTTGTGCTAGCAGGGAAGCAACATGAATTTCCTTATAAACGACTAGCTTTTACCCTATAGCGTTGTTGTACTTGCATACGTGTCAAAGGCCATCAAAAGTACAATAATTTAGCAACTTTGTTCTTACGTAATGACCAGGATCATCAGGATACTACAACAGTGTCCAGTTTTCCTGTTTAAATATGAAACGCGCGTAGAATGACAGTATATTGTTATCGAAATGAAAATAAAGATATTAGTAAATACGAAAATAATTGTTACATCGTAGCTTAACCGACTGGTTAAATACGTTATACGTATAAATTATGCAGGATTCGAATGTCATCGAAATCGATTCGGCGGTTTGAAGATGTTGACGTCATGTGTAAGCATTGTATTCACTAAGTTGAATCGTGTTACGTACTACATGTCAACCATTAAAAGTATTTTATTAAATGTGATAAATTTCAAAGAATAGATAGCTATTGCAAGGAGTCATCAAGCGTCCCATATTTCGAGTTTTATACTTAAAATCAACAAATATATTTTATTACACACTTTCTAATGTAACCTATATTCTTCTTCGGCGTTCAAGCTGTCTCCATAACCAATTACATCAAAATCAGTAAGCGGTTTTGTCGTGAAAGCTTTCACTGTACATTCTTCGCATTTATAATATTAGTATGGATAAGAGGCCACTTGCGTGCATCATATCCAGTCAGTAGCATAGAAAAAGATTGACTGTACCAGATGCAGCAATGTCTTTAAAGCACAATTCCTTTTGGGTACTGTTGTTGATGTTATTGTTGTTGTTGTACTCTTCAGTCCGCAGATTGGTTTGATGCAGCTCTCCACGCTACTCTGTCCTGTGTAAGTCTCATCAAATCCAAATAAGAACGTCTAAGTATTTTGAAACACTGGAAAACCGTAAAAACGCTAATTTACTGTCTTTGGAGCAGTCTTCTACAAATCCTTTAAACACCTAGCATCTCGGTCCTTGACATTCTGCACCCCATTTTGTTTAGATTCTCACGTAACAGCCCATTTCCAAATTACACTGTACAAAGTTAAGATGTCTTCTACGGCGTGTTGGCGCTTATTCAGATACGAGCGAATGATGTAAATACGTTACACAAGGCCGTTACGATCATTATTGTTGATTATACTCTAAACCACTTGGTAACCTTGCCCTGTCAGCTGTACGCACTACTTAATGCGAAAGAGCAGTGTTAAAAGCAATTCATCTGGCTATCTCTTTCAGTGTTCAGTTCTCAGCGACGAAATCTGTAAAGTTCCCACCTTGCTTGAATTTGTAGAAGGGTGGGAGAAAGAGCTTCTTCACAGCGCGTTAACGTAGATCGATAATAGACAGAGTTTATTTCGCAATGTATAAAATCATGACGGATTTAGGAGACAACTCTTTCAGACTGAAAGCGTATGATGCTGTAGTTTACCGGTAAGTATAGTCACCCTGAAGTTGGAATCAGCTGCAAAACGATTTAGATACTGAATGGTGCGGAAATTGTCGATTGAGCCTAAATAATGACAAGTGCAACGTCAACTATCTGAGCTGTAAAAGAAATCCATTAAATTTCGTCTACACGAAAAATCTGTCAAAACTAAAGGCTGTAATTTCAAGTAAATACCCAGAAATTACAATTACGAAGAACTTTACGTGGAATCAACAGAAAATAACTTAGATAAGGCGGAAAAAAGGAGTACGTTTCATTGGTAGAACACTTAGAAGATGCAACAGTTCTACTTTAGAAACTGTCTGCACTACACTTGTGCGTCCTATTTTGGAGTATTATTGGATTGTGGGTCCTGAGAGACTGGCAGAGAATATAGAGTGTGTTCAAAAAAGAACATCTCGTTTTGCATTATCGCAATAGAGGGGAGAGAGTGTCACGGAAATGTTGCAAGAATTGAGGTGGAAATCATTAAAAATGTTTGTTAAGCTTAAAGGACTTAACTGCGGGGTCATCAGTCCCTAAACTTACAAACTACTTATGAACTACCTTATACTAAAGACAACACAAACATCCATGCCCGAGGGGGGATTCGAACCCCCGATAGTAGCGGCCGTGAAGACTGTGACTGGCGCACCGCAGACCGCTCGGCCATTGCGGCCAGCTGGAAATCATTAAAATAAAAGAGTTATTCGTTGCGGCAATATCTATTTACGTAATTATACTTATTTTGTTAGTACATAGGAAGACCTGATCATCAGAATAAAATGAGATAAATCAGATCGAAAACGGAATATTTAGCGTTCCTTAAAAAGAAAGGGACTTAACTACGTTGGTTGTCAGTCTCTAGGTTTACAAAGTACTTACACTAACTTAAAGTAACTTATGCTAAGCACAACACACTCACTAATGCCGGAGGGAGGACTCGAACCCCCGACGGCGAACGGCCGCGTGCACTACAGTAAAGCGCCTTAGTGCGCACGGCTATTCTGACACGGCATTCCTGGGCATTGTTAGACAACGGAACGGCGTATATCTATATCTATAAATGTGAATGTCTGTTAGGTGTACGTTTATCATGTCTGAACCACAAGACGTAAAGAGCTAAAAATTTGTACAGTTACTAATGTCTGCCCGGGGAAGGCTTTAGGCATGGTTTTATGGCGATCGGATAGCAATTCATCTATATATATATATATTAATGTGAATGTCTGTTCAGTGTACGATTATCACGTCCGAACGACAAGACGCAGAGACTTAAATATTTGTATAGTTACTAATTTATACCTGAGGAAGGTTTTAGGCGCGGTTTTATACTATCTGATAGATATTTAGTAATTTATAACGCGAAATGCAGAACAATAATTACTCTTTGAAAATTATATTTACTCTTTGAAAATGGTTTTATTGGTTGCATTGTTGCTTGAGGGTTGATAATGATAAAAGGGTGGAGTATATTGGGATGGAAAGTTATCCGTGTATATAAAATTCTACGTGTGTGTGTTGATATTTCGCCCTGCAGCTAAAACTACAGAACGCAAGCGAATGGTCTGTGTGTAATTGTTGTCCGAAGTCTCGCGTTGTACACCATAGCAGTTGCCGGCCGCGGTGGCCGAGGTGACTGAGGCGCTCCAGTCACGGTCAGCACGGCCACTACGGTCGGGGTTTCGAATCCCCCCTCGGGCATGGATATTTGTGCCGTCCTAGTTTGTAAGTAGTTCATAAGTAGTTAAGTCCCATAAGCTTAACAAACATTTGAACATTTTTGAACCATAGCAGTTCCATGCCGATAGCTATAAGGTGGAAGATATCGTGGTTGAAGGTCAAATTATAAAAAATAATTCGGACTGAAGGTCAGCGATGACATTTGCGACTCTATAGCAAGGAGATTACATATAGCGAGACGTGATGCCACAGACCATATCTTTGGTCTATGCGTGCTACAATGTCTTCAGCTCTTTTCCTGTAAGGATAAGCATACGAATAATGAAATATAAGAATAAATAAATAAAGCAGTAAAAAAGAAATTTCTTTTAATACATTTCTTTAAAAAATCGATTTGACGTTACGCGCATTATCTATCATAATCAACCAACACGCGAGCGGAGCCGCGGGTTTAAGCTAGTATATTATGAAAGTTAGTCCATAGACTATGTGCTATGCATTTACATACGATTTGCGTTATTATGATTGTTACCTCTGAGTATGGTTTGTGCGGCTCCTAGCGTTCAGAAGTGTTCGTTGGAAAAAAAGATCTTTCAACCATTGGTTTGCAGAGATTGTATGCAGAAATAGATAGACGCACATGTAATACGCGGGAAAATGCGCGCACTTGACACACGAAAACGCATCCGTGCGTACACGCATGCATGCCTATACGAACACACTCAGTCACACAGACACACACACACACACACACACACACACACACACACACATGCACACAAAGTTATGCACGCGCAGACACACGCAGTAACACTATTCTCTCCGACTGTCACCCTGAACGCGCGCTAGCGAGGACGTGGAGATGTAGGTCATCATCGCTGCCTCTGCCTGGCGCAGAAGACGAACATTTGGAGCACGGAGGCCCGGCTTACGCAGGGCGACAACGCGTAGGAGCGAAGAATCCTCAGGGAGGTGCTCGCGTCCCGTTCTTTTTTGTTGCTGCACGGCGGTTTCGTTCGTCGTGTTAAAGTTTTCACGGCCGATGACGCAGGTCGCAGCTCGACCAATGGCAGGCCTCGGAGGCGCCGACCCGCGCTGGAGGGGAAAACCCGCGCTACGTCAAAACTGTTGGCGCGGCTAGTTCTAGTCTTCATTTATGCAAAACCTCGCGCCGACGAGGTTGGCACTGTCGCACGGAGGAGAACGTATCCGATCGCGCGTTTGTGACTCTCTGCTCATTCCCGCTCGCGTCGCCGAGAAGAGTGGGTGTTGTGACGTAACGAGTGCTCACGCTCCGACAGTTTTTTCCGCAGCGCGGCGGGACTGGACGCATCTGCTACTGGCAGCGGCTCCTGTTTGCAAAGCAGGTGAGTGAGTGCTGCCTGGCTGGCTGGCGTTTCCGTGTGCTGCGACGTCCCGGCGAGAGAGCGCGTGATTGCGGAAGTCGGGGGCCGGCGGACGGTGCACAGGGGAGCTCTGCTTCGCCTCGCAGAAGCTACGAAAGTCGGCGTGTTTGGCGCGAACCGTAAACCGTGACCAGCAAGTGAGAACGTGAAGCAACATGAGCGCTGCGATAAGTGTGCCACTAGATGTGTGAATGATCAGTGTCAAACAACGTATCATAAATTTGTCTTCAAGGTACTGGACGACCAATATGCATGTCGCAGTGAGTGTCGTGGCGTCGGTGCATTTCGTTGTGTAGTACTCTCAGGTGAAATTCATCGTTGCACACAAAGTCACTAGTAAATTTATCCACGTTATTTGGATTTTTCTGAGGTCTGCCACTGTATTATAAGCTTTTTTGGAATAATTTAATGCTGCAGCAGTCACTATTTGTAAATACTCTTATTGGCACGACGCGTTTCGGCAGCACGCCGCCATCATCGGGTGAATTTTTACAGTTACTGGTTACATTCTTGATGTATTACTTTTTGTATTGTTGATGCCAGTGAGGTTATGTTTGTACAGTTATAACAGTTTTGATAATCTTGTTGTCTGGCAGACACAACACAAGAACATAGTTATATATACACTTACAGCACATGTGGACATTTTGTATTTTGTCCACATGTGCTGTAAGTGTATATATAACTATGTTCTTGTGTTGTGTGTGCCAGACAACAAGATTATCAAAACTGTTAAAACTGTACAAACATAACCTCACTGGTATCAACAATACAAAAAGTAATACATCAAGAATGTAACCAGGAACTGTAAAAATGCACCCGATGATGGCAGCGTGCTGCCGAAACGCGTCGTGCCAATAAAAATATTTATAAATAGTGACTGCTGCAGCATTAATTATTCCAAAAAAGCACAAGGTCACTGCCAGAATTTGATGTATGCTGCGAGATAACTCCGTGTCTACCGCAGGAAGTTGGTATCTCACTGAAAAGTGTTCGTGTATATCCAGCGAATAGGATGGCTAACACAATAATTTCTTATATTTATTTTAGACATGATGGTACAAAGACTATTTGAGCTACGACCGTGTGATCATTTCTGGCAACCAAATATCGGATTATCATGTGAATTTTTTTCCTCGATGATGTTCTAGATAGAGACATTGCTAGTGTTGGAAATTAACTATTTCATTGAAGCTAGGTTTATTCACTGCAGTGGCATCAATGATATCTGCCCTTCACTCTTCGCCAAATTTCGTGTCGACTATCGAAAATTCACATCTCCAGCGCATAGATTGGCCAACACAAGAATTATTATTGTTATTTCTTTTTGTGGACGATAACGTCTTGATAAACGACGGAGAGAGAAATTCTGAAAAGAAAATAACGGATTTTCATGTGATTTTTTTTTCTCATTGGCGTCCTAGATATGGATATTGATTAATGTCGGAAATGGACGATTTGGATTGAGTTAAATTTGGGGTCAAGATACCTTCATTGTCTCGAAAATTGGAATTGCTGCCTTTCAATTTAGTCTTTGTCGAATGCGAATGTTGTAAATGTGTCGTAACTGTGTCGTCTGTCATCATCTACCCAAACACAGTTTGAAATCATAGTGGCACTCACAATGGCTGTCACTTAAAAATTAAGAGCAATCTACTTGACCCTGTACAAACATGGTGAATTAACAGTTTATTGCGAGATTCGTTTTATCAATGTACAAGCATCTGAACGTGTGAATCCGTTTGCCAGCTCATAGATGCTGTATTCCTGCTTTCGCTTGGATCACCTTTCATTTAACATTCACAGAAGAATATCCATATTTGGTTCCATTTTCCCGTAGGAAAACTCCTGTTTGTTAACGTATTGCAAATTCAAATATTTCTGTTCCATTTTGGTAGTAACAATCAACATCATCGTAACACGACTAAGTAATTACGACAGAGCTCATATTACTTCTCTTCAGCCGATTCATTATCCCTAAAATTCCCAGTTTTTTGTTGTACATTGGCATTACTTTTTTGAACTCCCATTGATAAAGTTACTGTTAGAAATATGACTAACGGGATAGTTTTTGCAACTAGGCAGCTTTCATATTTCAGTACACCATTACATTTCCTCACACACTTAGTCTGTGACGCATTGTGTCTGCACAGATTTTTATGTTACAGTGCTTCATTTGCTATTACCTGTTTTATACATCGATAACATAAAGCCACTGTAATCTACAGTACTATTAGTGTTTCGCCTAACTTTATTTCCAATAACGTCACTATATAGCAATCTGAAAATTAAACGAAGTTTATGCCTCCGTTTTCAGACAGGATGTGTAACCTGTAGAAAACATTAGCAAATAGTGGTTCACATTTCTCGGGTGAGTGTAGAAAGGAACTATTCTTTTTTCATTTCTAGGTTTGCAAAATATTTGTTGTAAGAGTAGAACAGTTTCAATTTGCGCACGTGAACCTTGATTTCTCCGATAGCAGATTTCAGAGTGTCCTGTTTATTTGAACTTGTGTGGCCAAGCACCTCTTGATGCACCCTGCAGTGACCATTGGACAGTTTCTCTGGTGTCTTGCCACATGTCCTATCAGCTTCCGTTCTACTTGCCACTGTTTTCCGTTCTGCGACTAACCTTTTCATTCATTATCTTGTGAATGCACTTAATTTACCACAGTCTTTTGAAGCACCACATCTTAATTTTCAATTCTCTTCGTGTTTTACCACTGTACTCCGGAAGTACTTTCTCAGAAATTTCCTCTTGATATTAAGAATTATAATGGGTACTAGCAGACTTCCCTTTGACACGAACGCCCACTTTGCCTTTCTAGTTCTGCTTTGTATGTCTTCCGTCGTGATCTACTTTGGTTGCAAAGTAGCAGAATTTCTTAATTTCATCTTCAACGTGATTACTAATTTTGATGTTAAAAGTATCTCGCTATTTTCATTTATGTCGTTTATCGTTACTTAATTATTGTTCGTAGTTTACTCCCAGTCCATATTATGTACTCACTAGATTTCCAGTTTTCTCAACAAATTTTTTAGTTAGCTGAGGATAACAATGCCATCAGCAAATATTACCTCTGATACCTTTAAACCTTGAATTATCATTCTACTGTCGAACATTTCTTTTATTTCCGATTTCTTCGATGTAAATATTGAACATTAAGAGCAAAGGACTGCGCTCCCAACATCATTTTTTAATCCCAGCACTTCGTTATTGTTGTTGCACTATTCCCATTCCATCTTGGTACTTTAACATAATGTTTTTTACCCATCTTTCACTATACCTTAAGCCTATTTTTCTAATCATTTTGATCGTTTTACCCCATTTTACATGGTTAAAAACATTTTCTTGATAGACAAATCCTATGAATATGTCTTAATTCATTTGTAATTATTTTTATTTTCATTCTTGCTTCCATTATCAAGCGAACTGTCTCTCTGGCCTTTTTAAACGCAAATTGCTAGTAACGTAACATATCCTCAATTTATATAATGTTAACATGAATACTTACTTTCCTATTTCCGAGAAAAAAATTTTCTCACGATATTCAGTAGTGAATACCGCGTTATCCTGCTCGAGTTTTATTAAATTAGCAGCTGGAAATTTCCGATACGGGTGATAATTTGTGACAAAAATGATTATACAGATTATCAAGAAAACCATTTAAACATTTATTAACAGTTACTTCAGTTCTCAGCCTTCCAGTCGGGTTGCAGTGCCTTCTAATCGCCACGTTTCGACGAGCGTCAAACTCATCATTTCTCAGGCTTCCAGCGTTCTCTAACTGTGACGCTTTTTCTCCTAGAAGATGATCAGTTCGTCGAAACGTCGCGATTAGAAGGCATTTCCACCCGACTGGAAGCCTGAGAACTGTTCATCAGTTATACACGCCGGAAAAAAATACATTCACGCTCCGTTATGATTGCTTCCTACGTGGTTAATAGTAAAATTTCGATGACATTCCTAGTTCCATAAAAAATAAAAATAACTTCGCACATTATTAGATGTCCTCTATAAAACGTATTTCTTCAAGAAACTGTTAATAAATGTTTAAATGGTTTCCTTGATAATCTGTATAATCATTTTATCACTAATAACCGGAATTAGGCAATATAATTAGCGTGGATTTTGATGTTGCGCTGCTTGGATGAGAAAGACGACAATCCTATGTAAATGTCTCATTTCCATCACTCCGCGGGAACCGTAAAACTTCGTTCATGAGACGTCAACAACAACAACAACAACACGTTGTGAAACCCGGGTCGGAAAACAGAGTCCGGTCTTGTGTCAGGGGCAACCAGGGTTTTCCTTGGATCGTTTCCGTGAGAGGCCGAAGTCGCAGCACAGCTTAAAAGGCACACCTCTTGACCTCGAACTTCCTGGACAGCAGGAAACCACGCTTAGAGTAACATTCAATCATAAAAGAGATATTGTATGATACACGGATACAGATTATCCGTGCAAAAGTGTACTCTCGTCTGCTAGCACCATGAGAAAAGAACCTGTTGTGTGATTTATGGTCAGGTATCGCAGATTGCACTGTTCTAGACGCAATTTTTCCAAACAAAGATGTTAAAATAACGATATTTCCACTGAAAACAATACAATCTTACCAATATCATAATATTTACATCTGCCGTTGGTATGATCTCTACATCACGATTGCAGATATAGTAAGAGTGTGTTGTGTCAAATCACGTGAGATTCAGTAATTTTTCTTCGAAATTCACTCTCTAATTTACAATATTTTTCTGCAGCAAAGCGAAAGATATGTTGCATTACACTAGGCGAATGGTGGGTTATGACATGGGCATGGCAATCTAATCATTTGAAGATGTACTCAGTGTAGTTTTTGATTTCGGACTGCGTGAATGCGAAAGTCATTTCGAATGTAAAACCGTGATTTTACTGCGTTGTGCAGAGTGTTCTCTTCCACTTTGTTTTAAACAGTTCAGCGAAAACTAGTGCGCGCAGAGTGAACAATAATTTCAGCAATGCCAAGTGTATAGAGTACGTATGTTTTGCTCTATTATAATTGTGGCATTGTTAATTAAAAATGTAATGATACACTGCATTCATTAAACTACGTATCATTTCCATCCTATGGTACTGATATCTGGTTACTTTGTTTCTGTATATTAAAATGTATCTTGTGATACAGTACAAAATTTTGCATGGAACTGACAGGGACCACTGGTTTTATGATCCATTGTTATACTAATCGTATTTTGATGTTACGAGTTCAGAAGTGGCCCTTCTCAATGAAAACTTTTATGTGAGTATGTATGTATGTGTGTGTGTGTGTGTGTGTGTGTGTGTGTGTGTGTGTGTGTTTCTCTTGTCAGACTATTATGATGAAAGACATTGCATTAGTGATATTTTAGACAGTTTACGACAGGTGGCAACCCAGGTGTTCGGTTTCAACATATATCCAGACAATCAGATCACTAAGTATAAAAATAATAAACAAAGGACGACTGTGGTGACGTAATACAACGCGTCATACATCCGAGGTTTCATTCATCTGTTTATCCAACAGTTTACATCTACCAAGCATGATTAGACCTGTCTTCGTCCTTGGCACGTCCGAATTTAGCGGACAAGTCCAAATTTTCGACGTTGAATATGACGTCTGCATATCTACATCTACATGGGATAATCTGCAAGTCACATTTAAGTGCCTGGCAGAGGGTTCATGGAGCCAGCATTATACTATTTATCTCCCATTCCATTCTCGAATAGCGCGCAGGAAGAAAGAACACCTGAATCTCTTCGTTCGAGCTCTGATTTCTCGTATTTTATTCTGATAATCTTTTCTACCTATGTAAGTGGCAGTCAACAATATATTTCCGCGTTCGGAGGAGAATGTTGCCGATTGGAGTTTCGTAAGTAGCCCACTCCTTAGCGATAAGCGCCGTTGTCGTAATGATTTCCATCCCAGATCCTGTATCATTTCCGTAACGCTGTCTCCCCTGTATCGCGACAATACAAAACGAGCTGCCTTTTTTTGGAATCTTTCGATGTCCTCCGTCAAACCCACCTGATAAGGATCCCACACTGGGCAGCAGCACTCCAAAAAAGGACGGACAAGCGTAGTGTGTGCAGTCTCTTTAGAAGTTCTGTTGCATCTTTTAAGGGTTCTGCCAATAAAACGCAGTCTCTGGTTCGCCTTTTCCACGACATTATCTACGTGGTTTTTTTTTTTTTTTTTTTTTCAGTTTAAGTCTGAAGTAGGTATTTTGTGGAGTTTACGGCGGTCACTTTTGATGTATTTATCGTGTAAACAAAGTTTAACGCTTTTTGTTTTCGTACTCATGTGTACGACTTCACACTTCGCATTATTTAGAATCAATTGCCAATTTTTACACCATAGTGCTATCTCATTTAGATCGTTCTGCAGTTGGTTTTGATCTTCAGATGATTTCACTAGACGGTAAATGACGCCGTCATCTGCAAATAACCTGCGAGAGCTACTTAGATTTTTCTCGTAATTCGTTTATGTAAATAAGGAACAGCAGAGGACCAATAACACTACCCTGTGGGACGCCGGACATCACCTCTGTTTTAGTCGATGCTTTACCATCGATTACTACAAATGGTGTCCGATCTGACAGGAAATCCCCTATCCAGTCACAAATTTGGGGCGATATACCACAAGCAAGAAATTTGATTAAAGCCGTTTATGAGGTACGGTGTCAAACGCCTTCTGGAAATCAAGAAATACGGACTCAATATGAGAACCCTTGTCGATAGGACTCATCACTTCGTGTGAGTAATGAGTTAGTTGTGTTTCGCATGAACGATATTTTTTAAATCCGTGTTAACCTTGGATCAATAGATAATTCATATTATTTGAATACAGGATGTGTTCCAAAACCCTGCTGCAAATTGACGTCAACGAAATAGGCTTGTAGTTTTGTGGGTTACTCTTACTGCCATTCTTGAATATAGGTGTGACCTGTGCAACTTTCCAATCTTTTGGTACTGACCCTTCTTTGAGAAAGAGGTTGTATATGGGTGTTAAGTAAGGAGCTATCGCTTCAGTATAATCAGATAGAAATCTAATGGGTATACAATCCGGACCAAAAGACTTGTTCTTGTTAAGTGATTTTAGTTGCTTCACTACTCCGAGGATATCTAATTCAACGTTACTCATTCTGGTCTCTGTTCGTAATTCGAAATCTGGAATATTGGTTTTGTGTTCTTTGGTGTAAGAGTTTCTGAAATATATGTTTAGTAACTCTGCTTTAGTAGCGCTATCATCGGCAGGATCGCCATTACTATCACGTAGTGAGGGTATTGTTTGTGTTTTCCCCCTAGTATATTTAACATATGACCAAATTCTTTTTGGGTTTTCAGTCAAATAACCAAGGGCCTTAGGCCATGTCTCGTTTCAGTTAGCCGTAACACTTACATATCGTCCTTCTCGACTAGGGAAATTGCGAGTTGATGATGATGATGATGATGATGATGATCACGTGGCATTTATGGACTTCATACCCCAACTACGGTCGTCTTCAGCCTGTCTGGTGCAAGTGTTTTTATCTGACGCCACGTCAGCGACTTTCGTTTCAATGATGATGAAATGATAATGAGGACGACACAACAAAAGCAAGCAATTTGATTAAAGCCGTTTGTGAGGTACGGTGTCGAAAGCCTTGTGGAAATTAAGAAATACGGAATAAATTTGAGAGCCCTTGTCGATAACACTCATCACTTCGTGTGAGTAAAGCTATTTTTACGATTTCTGTAAATTCATTTTTTTTTTTCTTTTTTCTTTTTTTTTTCTTTTTTTTTTTTTTTTTTTTTTTTTTACTTATGCCCGCGACTTTGGACATGGTATGCAGATAGTACAGCGGGTGGGGTTTTCCACGTCTCGGCGGTCCCTTAGCCGCCACGCTGACCGTCCAGACATTCCAGTCTGGAGGGCCAGTGCGTCGTTGGCGGTCTCCATCAACGTGCAGGTGGACCGTGTGTGCTGGGAAGTCGAGAGTGCCAGCATTTTTTCATTTTTGGAAAACGATATTTTGAATATTGTTTTCATCTCATCTCGTCAACAATGTATATACAATTTAGTTCGGCTATTGAATTACGTAATTTCTTCACGATCTATCTCTTATGCTTCTAAAATTACAATCTGACATGTAAAAAATGTAAAATGTCGATTTATATTTGTTGTACGCAATCGTGTATATATGCCGTTTTGTAAAAGGAAACGTAAAGTTACATTCTAGGAAGGAAGGAAGGAAACTTGGGGTTTAACGTCCCGTCGACAGCGTGGTCATTAGAAACGGAGCTTACGCTCGGATATTTTGGTAGGGACGTGAAAGGTATTCGGACATGCCCTTTGAAAGGAACCATCCCGGCATTTGCCTAGAGTGATTTAGGAAAATAACGGAAAACCTAAATCTGGATAGTCGGAGGTAGATTGGAACCACCATTCTCCAGAAAACGACTCCATAGTCTTACCACTGCGCCACCTCGCTCGGTGTTACATTCTAAACAAAGGTATTTGTATTGCAGCTTATGTCGGTTCTACAGTTCTTTTACAACAACTGAGACCATCTACATCTACTTACATACTCCGCAATTCACAGTAAGGTGCGTGGCGGAGTGTACACTGTACCACTACTAGGCATTTCCCATCCTATTCCACTCCTAAATGAAACGAGGAAAAAAAGAATGTCTATATGCCTCCGTACGAGCCCTAATTTCTCTAATCTTGTCTTTGTGATCTTTACGCGAAATGTACGTAGGCGGCAGCAAGATCGTACTACACTCAGCTTCAAATTCTGGCCCTCTAAATTTACTTAACAGAAATTCACGAAAAGAACGTCGTCTATCTTCCAGCGATCGCCAATTGAGTTGCCGGAGCATTTCCGTGACACTCGCGCATTGGTCGAACCTACCGGTAACAAATCTAGCTGCTCGCCTCTGAACTGCTTCTATGTCTTCCTTTAAACCGATCTGCTGCGGATCCCAAACACTTGAGCAATACTCAAGACGCGGTCGCACGAGCGTTTTATACCTGGTCTTCTTTACAGGTGAAGTACATCTTCCCAAAATTCTCCCAATAAACCGAAGTCGGCTGTCCGCCTTACTCACAACTGTCCTTACATGTTCGTTCTATTTCATATCGCTATGCAATGTTACGCCTAGATATTTGAACGACGCAACAGCATCAAGAAGCTCACCACTAATGCTGTATTCGAACATTATAGGATTGTTTTTCCTACTCATGCGCATCACCTTACATTTTTCTACATTGAGAGTTAGCTGCCATTCTTCGCACCAACTAGAAATTTTGTCTAAGTCCTGTATGCTATTAAAGTCAGTTAAAGACGACACCCTCCCATACACCACAGCATCATCAGCAAACAGCCGCAAATTACAACTTACTCTGTCCATCAGATCATTTATATAGATAGAAAATAATAGCGGTCCTATCACACTCCCCTGGGGCGCGCCTGACGATACACTCGTCTCTGATGAACACTCGCCGTCGAGAACAACGTACTGCGTTCTATTACTTAGGAATTATCCAAATGACCTTCGCTTTGCTTCCCTTGTACCAACTAGACGACAAAGCTTTGACGAACTTGTTATTACGTTCTATGGAAACAAAATCAATTTAGAAGCAGCTGGGCCGCGGCGGAGCGGCCGAGCGCATTGAGGCGTTATGTTCCGATACGCGAGGCCGTTCCCCGTCGTGGGTTCGAATCCCCCTCGGGCATGGATGTTTGTACCGTCTTTAGCATAAGCTATTTCATAAGTAGTTTGTAAGTTTTGGGACTGATGACCCCGCAGTTAAGTCCCATAAGCCTTACAAACATGTGAAAATTTAGATGCAGCTGTTGTTGTTTTTGGAAGAACTGTGATTTTATAAACCTAATTTGTAACAGTTATTAAGAGAGTTTACAGAAGCGTACAGACAGTATGTCATAATGCCGAACGCCAATCCGTATTACGATTTAGTCAGTGTAGTTACAGACCCCTGCGGTATTTGTATTAGAGCCTCAATAGAGGTAAAAAATTGCTTTCTAAGACGCGCAGCCGCAGGCAGTCTTAGAAAATGCCTCACAGGTAGTGAGGTCTCCCATTCAGGGTTTCGGTCTATCTGAACATGTGGCTGCAGCCATTTAATGAATTTTCTTCTTTTAAGGGGGTCGATTTTCAAGATGTGTTTTAGACTTATGTCGAAGAATATATAAAATAACTGATGGATAAAAGTGTCTACAACAGGTAATGTGTTTCGGCCCATTATCAAATAACAAAATCGCACTGAAGTGTTCTACGGCCCACTTTAGATTTGTAGTTATATAAGTTTTGCAAACATTTTGGACCAAAATGATAATCTAAATAATAAAAAATTAGTTAACACGTGTGTCTGAAACCCTTGTGGGAAAAAAAAAATAGTTTAGGTACTGGCGGGTTCCGAACCGCTGACCTTCAGCGTCACAGTCTAACACATTGCACACTACGCTACAGCTAACACTTAGGGATTGCGTTCTTTAGTTTTATACTATTAATGGCCGTTGTTAACTGATGCTAATATGGCATTTGTAGACACTAGATTATCATTTATCGTACGAACAACAACGTATTTTTGTTAATTTTTCCGTGCGCCATTGCTTTGAAATGACAACGTGTAAGTTACAATAAGAAAATCATCAAATACAACACGCAAGATGGCGTATGCCAGAGACAGTTCTGGGCGAGGAATGTCACGTGACATCTGCGAACGGCTGGTTTTCGTTAAATTAATGGAGGGTGTCAGAACTCCATTATTTTTGCAAATATCTCTCAAACGATACGAGATATGAAAAAAACATAACGGAACAAAGTTGTAGAGAAGTTTCTCCTCTACAAATTCGTTTATTCAATTATCGCGTCAGATGAACGGTTTATTTGCAATTAAAATTACATTACAAACGGCTTTTTTTGGTATTACTAACGTATTTCTTGTTCGAAATATTTCAAAAAGCGAGGTTCTGGTCTCTGGTAGCCAGCAATTAGGTCTGTAAAATTTTGTGCCGATCGGTTGAACGGTTCGTCTTAAAAACAGGGAACACGTTACCGACAGACAGACAGACATACATCCCAAAATCGCCGTTATTTTTGCAAATATCTCTGAAACGATACGAGATATGAAAAAAACATAAGAGAGCAAAGTTGTAGAGAATCTTCTGCTCTGCCAATTCGGTTATTCAATTTTCGTGTCAGATGAATGGTGAAGCCGTTATTTTCATTTAAATTTCGAGTTGTCAAAAAACGATCGCAAAAGCCCACTTCTAGTGTTACTACCGTAACCTAATGTGGGCCAAAAATCATAGTTACATATGATGAAAAATCTAAAGCAGGTCAATAGAAATGTGGAGCGTACAGTGAACTGGTTAACTGCAGAATTCTGTGCAGTCCAGCCCATAGCCGCGCGGGTGTCTCCGAGCGGTCTGGAGCGCCACGTGACGGATCGTGCGGATTCCCGCGTCGGAGGTTCGAATCCTCCTTCGGGCATGGATGTTTGTGTTGTCTTTCGTATAAGTTTGTTCATAAGCAGTTTGTAGGTTTTGGGACTGATGACATCGCAGTTAAGTCCCATAAGCTTAACAAAAATTTGTACATTTGTCACCCCATAACGTTTGTTTAAATTTTTGTATAGCTTATGGGACTTAACTTACAAACTACTTATGAACTAACTTATACTGAGGACGGCACAAACATCCATGCCCGATGAGGGATTCGAACCCCCGACCGTAGTGGTTGAGCAGACCGTGACAGAAGCGTATTAGTCCCCTCGGCTACCGCTGCCGGCCATAACGTTTGTGATGACAGTTTGTTGTCCTTAATACAGACACAACAGACGAAAGACGAAAACAGACTGATAACTGTAACTTTGTAAAAAGACTTGCAAATGTAACATTATTCTCTTTACATTTGGATTGTGACAACTTTAAAAAAAAAGGATTCGGTGCAGTGAAAAAAATGTATATCCTGCTGGAGTGTCGTGCCCTTCCTCACGCGCGAGCCTATCTGTGTGGTGTGTGTGTGTGTGTGTGTGTGTGTGTGTGTGTCAGAGAGAGAGAGAGAGATTTGAAGTACTAGTTTGTAAGACTAGTGACTGATGACCAAAGCAGTTTGGTCGGAAAGGTTTATAATCAACAACAAATATATTTAGAGGGGGTAAATTCCTGGTGTAATATAGGTACGACTGTTTTGTTTTGCATTATTCTCTCTCTCTCTCTCTCTCTCTCTCTCTCTCTCTCTCTCTCTTAATTCATCGTGAACATGGGGCAGGATCAGCAACTGTATATGTAATGAAAACCCATTATTTTCTTCTTTTTTCGTCACAGTTGCACTATTTAGAATTTGGTAACAAGTTTCGGACTTGTTCGTCCATTTTCAAACCATAGGCTTTATTCCAACCGTAACAATACACTGCATGAACTAAATGACTGATAAAATCTGTACTTTGTCCACTGTTAAAACGCGATTACATTGAAATTTAAAATAGCTTAGATGATGCGTTCACGAGCCCCATTTATACTGAATTTAAAATGTGGATAGCGTTCTCTTTCTTTTCATCCTAAAATATAGAAAGTTTCCTCACTTTTTGCATTCCAAAATCTGGTAGCCTTAGTCTCTGGACATTTCTTGTGAAAATGAAATAGCTTAGTGGCAATGTGTGACGTATTACTAGTCAAATAGTGCATCAGTCTGTGATGCAGCGCGCAGAAAGTCGAAAGATATATTGAACAGGATTGTCAAAGTTTTGAGGCGTTTGAAGTCAATCCAATAATTTGTTACTCCTCTTTCTCAGTCAGCATCCGATCTTAGTTGACCTGATCGTTTGTAGCATACTTAAAAATCGGCTCACGGATTTGCAATGATGTTTCTTACTTTATTTTGGCCAGTTCTTTTGTCAAAGTTCTCCGTAAATCTGTTCCAAAGGTTGCGAGTTCCGCAGTACTATCTTTTGCGTCATACGTTTCGTGTAAGTTGATTTTATTTTCTTCTAAGTAGTAAAGCTCGACTGTAATTGAATTATTTACAGAATTTTTTATTTTATTTCTTATTATTTCTGTGAACGGACATTTGATGTGATTACTAATCTACAAACCAATTTTCTCGTTAGTTATTTTCTGAGCCAGTTTCGTAGATTACTGATTCTCCTAATGGACATCGTGATTGTGTAGAAAAGGATGAAAAAATGTCTCAAGGTCTGATATTCTTTTTGTATTGTACCACGCTTCTCTTTGTAGCTCTTTAAGTTCCCCCCCTACAGAATCATAATGGCGGCCAATTATTGTTAAGGTAAATGGAATCAACAGCCGGATATGTAATGATTAATTTATTCAGCACCTAGTTTGAGCTTCACATTGAAACTATCCTAAGGGCCCTGTTCATTAAAATTCACAAAATAACATCAAAATTATCCACAAGCTGACCATTCTAAACTCATAACAACACATAATAGTTTCATGCTAACATTATCAATGATGGAGCGAATAATAAAGCTAATTATTTTTGTTAGCAGCAGCAATAATAAAGAGTGGTGGTAGTACGTTACTTTTATTATTGTGAGTCACGAGATCGTTTATGAAGGCGATGTAGGATAAGTTACTTTATAGTATACCCGTTAACAGCACCATCCTGAAATTAACCTTCGAACACTAAGCGATATTAAGGAGACTATAATGAAAATAGACGGACGAGATATTTAATGCCGATCCGAAGAGTATAAAATTGTCGTCTTATTTATTATGTAGTATTTGCTGTAATTACAACCCAACATCTATGGCGCGAACATTTACTTCGGGCCCCACGTCAAGGACTGAGCCGTGTAGGGTCTACTGGCCAATTTCTGGATAGAATATTATCATTCATCAGTTGCAGACAAGACTAACAAGCATTCTACGGACTGCTGAAGTAGAGATTACACAAAATGTAGATGTGAAGACAAGTGTTTCTGAAGAAATGTACGTTAACTCATATGCGTGTTAGGAAGTGTTCGCTGAAGGCATTTCTCTGGAATGGACCCTTGTACGATCGTGAAACTGTACCGCTAAGCAGTTAACACAAGAGGATAGCTTTTGAAATGTTGTGCTACAGAAGATTGCTGAAGATTATGTGAGTAAATCGCGTTGACTAATGAGAAGGTACTTAACAAATTGGCGAGAAAAAAAATTACGGCATAACTGTATCAAAAGAAGGGATAGATTAGGAGGACAAATTCCGAAACATTGAGGACTCGTCTGTTTAACTCTAAGGAAAAGTATTGAGGGCAAAAATACGAAGTGGAGATAAAGATCAAGTATAGTAAGCAGGTTCAAATGCATATGGATTGGTTTTATTATTCGGAGACGATGTTTCCACGGTATAGAGTATCGCGGAGCGCTGCAACAACACAGTAAGAATCGAAGCTCTTTCCAGTTGAACTGCAACGTGCTAAAAGGGTCTCAGTAACAATTCAAAATGGAGTTCCTCTTACTGACGTTCAACTGAACGGTACACGCTTCATTTAGTGACAATTTGGTTTTATAAGAGAGATGCTACAGAATTATGTTACGTGCTATGAGTATTTTGCTGTGAGTATTTTGTTTGTTCATATGTTTATAAATCTATCGGACTTAACTTCTTGGTCATTTGTCCGTAGCTTACAAACTACTTAAACTAAGGTAAAGTAACCTAAGGACAACACAGACATCCATGCCTGAGGGGGGATTCGAACCCCAGATGGCACCACAGTACGCACGGCTAATCCGCCGCGGTTATGAGTATTTTAATCAATAGGTGAAATTTTAGCATGTTTATGTAGGCGTTACTATTCTCTTTTTATGTTTTGGTACTTTGGCAGACATATTACCGCGTTTGCTGTGCAAGCGAATGACAGAAAATTATCATATCTGGCCTTTCTGCAACAGCTGTGCTTGATAACAAGACAGGATGGCAGCGGTTTTGCAAGAACACTTGCATATGCTTGGCATTATTAGAGACAATAGGGCTATCTAAATTGTAATATATTTTGAAATAATTTATCTTACCGTAGATTACTATGAAACATCTGATCCAAAGGAACGGACATTCGATACGGCACCGTGCCGTATATGTGGCATTAAATAATCGATTATTGGTTCGCCACTTGCGAATTCTGCCGACATTAGCTTCCTTTCGGAAGGTATTGAATTATTTGATGACAACTGAAAATTCGCGGCGAACCGGGACTCGAACCCGGGTCTCCTGCCATTCGCGAGCTGTCGGGCGCCTTAACCATTTTTCCCCTCTTTCTTTCTTTGCTCTATGGGTAGTTCTGTTCCTTGCGGTCGCTGATCGTGTTCGTTCGTTGTTGTTCGACCCGTTCTTGGCTCAGCTCTTTTTATTACAAACAGCTCCCCGGCCACCCCCAAACTCTCATTTGTCACACTTCCTACACGCCCCCTCCCCCCCCCCCCCCCCCATATCTCCAGTGCTCGCAAACATCCTATATTACCGGTTTCGACAAAGATTTTTTGTCTTATATAGAGCTACCACTCTGCATTTTAAAAAAATCGCACTGACGTGTATCACGACCCACTTAAGATTTGTAGTTTTATAAGTTTTTGCAAACATTTTGGACCAAAATAGTAATCTAAATAATAAAAAATTAATTAATAAGAGTGTCTGAAACCATTGTAGAAAAAAAATTGTAGGTACTGGCGGCTTCCGAACCACTGACCTTCAGCGTCACAGTCCAACACATTGCCCACTACACTACAGCCAACAGTTAGGAACTGCGTTCTTTAATCTCACACTGTTAATGGCCGTTGTTAAATGAAGCTAATGTGGCATTTGTAGACACTAGATTATCATTTATCGTACGAAGAACGACGTCTTTTTGTTAATTCTTCAGTGCGCCATTGCTTTGAAATGACAACGTGTAAGTTACAATAAGAAAATCATCAAATATGCAACGCAAGATGGCGTATGCCAGAGACAGTTCTGGGCGAGGAATGTCACGTGACATCTGCGAACGGCTGGTTTTCGTTAATTTAATGGAGGGTGTCAAAACTCCGTTATTTTTGCAAATATCTCTCAAACGATACGAGATATGAAAAAAATATATATAAGAACGATTTAGAGAATTTTCTCCTCTACAAATTCGTTTATTCAATTTTTGCGTCAGATGAACGGTTTATTTGCAATTAAAATAACATTACAAAGGGCTTTTTTGGTATTACTAACGTATTTCTTGTCCGAAATATTTGAAAAAGCGAGGTTCTGGTCTCTGGTAGCCAACAATTATGTCTGTAAAATTTGGTGCCGATCAGATGTACGGTTCGACCTAAAAAGTGGGAACACGTTACAGCCAGACAGACATTGTCAAATCGCCGTTATTTTTGCAAATATCTCTGCAGCGATGCAAGATATGAAAAATATATATATAAATTGAGCGAAGATTCTCTATCAATTAGGTTATTAAATTTTCGTGTCAGATGAACGGTTCGTTTGCAGTTACAAATATATTCCAAACGGCTTTTTTTGTATTACTACCGTAGTTTTGTCCAAAAAAATTGAAAAATGGAGGTTCTGGTCTCTGACGGCCTACAATAATGTGTGCAAAATTTGATGCTGATCGATTGAATGGTTCGTCTTAAAAACAGGGAACACGTTACGGACAGACAGATGGACAGACAGACATACATCCCAAAATCGCCGTTATTTTTGCAAATATATCTGAAACGATACGAGATATGAAAAAAAAAATCATAAGAGAGCAAAGTTGTAGAGAATTTTCTCCTCTACAAATTCGGTTATTCAGTTTTCGTGTAAGATGCATGGTTAATCCGTTATTTTCATTTAAATTTCGAGCTGTCAAAAGATGATCGCTACCGTAACCTAAAGTGGACCAATATAGCACCTCTCCATACATAATTAACAGCTGCACAGTTCAGTCTTGCCGTGTCTTAATTTACAAGAATTTGCGTCCGCTCGTCAATGACGTTTGCTGTTGACGGATTTGCGTACGCTACGGAGTGTCTCACAGTACACGCCACTGTTAATAGTTTCTCCGAGCTCATGAAATTCTACGAGTATCGGACCACGGACGTTGAAAAAGACGGTGAGCGTCACCCTGCCTGTTGAGGGCACAACCTTGGATATTTTAGGAGGAGCTGACGACGCATGCTTCGCGACCCAAGATGTTGTACTATGTTACCCAAAGCGGCACATTCAAATTTCAACTGGTTTGGTTGTTAACACGTTTCGAACATTTTCATTTTAACAACCTTGTTACAATGTAAATCAACTTAGTGATAATTTAGTGTTTATTCCTAAGCGTTATAATGCATTTGTAATTATTGGTCAATATTGCGACCTCTGCTGAGCATGTTTATTAACAGAAGAAAGTGTAAGACGACTGTAAGATCTCAAAATATTTTTTAGGTATACAATTGTTATTTTGGCAGTATGAAACCAGGCCAGGCATTCACACTTACTATGCATTACTGCTATTTTTTAGGAGAAAATAACTAATTGTATACGAGACGTTTTATTAGTTTTCTCGATACTAGATCGGAATAACCAAGGGCCTTCGACCACGTCTCGTTTCAGTTAGCCGTAACACTTTCATGTCGTCCTTCTCGACTAGAGAAATCGCGAGTTGATGATGATCGTGTGGCATTTATGGCCGTCAGACCCCAACTACGGTCGTGTTCATCCTGTCTGGAGCTAGTGTCTTTAGCTGACGCCACTTCGGCGACTTGCGCTTCAATGATGATTAAATGATAATGAGGACGACACAACGATCAGTCCCCGAGCGGAGATAATCGGGAAGCGAACGGGGGTCTCCTGCGTAGCAACTCGGCACGCTATCCACCAGAACAGTGTTTAACCTTTTTTGAATGCGCGATCCCCTTCGAAGAAAAAAACATTTTGGCAACCACCCTAACCCTTCCAACCCCCTCGCCAAACCATAGCACAACTGTGTATTTTCAAAGTCAATGAATTTAATTTTCTTCTGTTGCTACAACTTTCTTGTAACGAGAAAGTAAAAAAAAAAAGTATAGTATTGTACATTATAGGATAAATTTTTAGTCCATCTTTCTGAATGGAACATATCCTATTCTTACGTAAAGTCCGACAGAAAAATATACGCACAGAATATATGACATCAACTGAGAATGGGCTAAGCTGAAAATGTGTACCCAGGTGGGAATCGAACCCGGGTTCTAATCACGGCTGGGTACACATTTTCAGCTTTGCCCATTCACAGTTGATGTCATATATTCTGTGAATATGAAAGAATAACAACTGCAGGATCAGAAGTGTCGTCTGTTCTTTCGGAACAGACGCCACATGAATGTGAAAAATATATGTTCGAAGTTTCGCATTGCCGGTAAAGCTCAGAAGCGAATTATTATCGTTGAGCAAGGTACCACTGTATAATCAATTGTAAACAATCGAATTTCTCAAAATTACTTGCTGTATCTGCTAAATGTAGCTATCGCCTGGTTACTTAAAATAGTTTTCGGGCCTTTCGTTCATTCATTGTCTTATAATAAATGCACCGTCATATTCGTCATATTCAAATGAGAACTGATGATCAACAAGGCACTGCGTAATCTATATTAATGAGTTGCCCCATCTATGAGAGCGCATCACTTGATAATGGCTTTACCAATGTTGCCGATCTTTACTTTCTTCTTTTCGTAATTCTCAGGACAAGGTTTGTATGAAAGAAACTTTTTTGAAAATCTACCGGAAAATATCAGATTTTGAGAAAAACTGAAAGTACGCTTCCATCTCGGATCATTTTTTAGATTATCTCATATTATTCATTCGCTACTCGCCTAGCGACCAGATAAGCTGTAACGCAACGAACAAATACACCAAGGATGTTGGAATAAAGGGAGATGGCGTTATCTATGTTGAGCACAGGCATTGCTTGAAACCAGAGAGCAATTGGGAAATCTGCCGGAAAACTGAATTTCAGAAAAACTCAAAGTACGTTTCCAGACGGGTGGAATCACGTCGCAATAATAACCTTTCACCATTATAGTGGGAAACCTAATATCGGTTGGCGTTCGCGCAACGCAATCCTACTACGTGATCGTAGAGTCAATGAGACAGCAACGATAATCACAGGAAAGTTCAAAGGAGACGATGTTCTGATTCCAAGAATACCACTTATTACAATCAACTTGTCGTTTCAATTGAAGATGTAAACATGTCATAAAAAACAGTTCTGCTCCCTGCGAAAAAAAACATGCTAATCTGAGCTGTAAAAATGTGCCTTTTTGTTTTCCTTTTTCCAGTCGTTTTTAACATAAAACAAGAAAATTGCTTTTATGCCTAAATTTATAATCATACCTGTTCGTACAATAAAACCATCAAAAGTATGGCCATTGAAGCTACTAATCTCACATAGCAGCTCGAAATGTCTCACTAATAATCCGTTTCCAATTTACCCATCCATTTTGACGTCTATTCACGATCATGGTTCCGATTGCAGCAACAATAAATAAGATCAGAGAGAGGGGGGTGATGGTGATATGGACGCAGAGAGGAGGGGGAGGGGTTTGATATGGTCTGGGATTAGAGGAAGTGGTGTGAAGATAGGGGAAGGAGGAGGTGGACAAAGGAAGAGGGGGAAATAGAGGAGGGAGGAAGGGATAGAAATAGGGAGAAGAAGAGGAGAGATTAGGGTATACAGGGAGCCACAAAAAGGTACGGCCAATCTTTCAGGAAACATTCCTCACACACAAAGAAAGAAATTATGTTATGTGGAGATGTGTCCGGAAACGCTTAATTTACATGTTAGATCTCATTTTATTACTTCTCTTCAAATCACATTAATCATGGAATGGAAACAGATAGCAATAGAACGTACTAGCGTGACTTCAAACACTTTGTTACAGGAAATCTTCAAAATGTCCTCCGTCTCATGGAATCCCTGATGCGCTGATGCAGCCCTGGAGCATGGCGTATTGTATCACAGCCGTCCACAATACGAGCACGAAGAGTCTCTACATTTAGTACTGGGGTTGCGTAGACAAGAGCTTTCAAATGCCCCCATAAATGAAAGTCAAGAAGGTTGAGGTCAAGAGAGCGTGGAGGCCATGGAATTTGTCCGCCTCTACCAATCCATTGGTCACCGAATCTGTTGTTGAGAAGCGCACTAACACGTCGACTGAAATGTGCAGGAGCTCCATCGTGCATGAACCACATGTTGTGTCGTACTTGTAAAGGCACATGTTCTAGCAGCACAGGTAATCCCGTATGAAACCATGATAACGTGCTCCAGTGAGCGAAATACTAAATTGAGCTCTAACATGGAAATTAAGCGTTTCCGGACACATGTCCACATAACATTTTTTTTTCTTTGTGTGTGAGGAATGTTTTGAAAGTTTGGCCGTACCTTTTTGTAACACTCTGTATATCCAAGGCCGTATTTAGGGTATGCGACGCCCCTGTGCAGTAATTTAGTTTAAGCCCCTTCCCCTCCTCATGGCATCTGGGATTCAAACAGATTTCTAAAAGAAAAACAAAACACCTCTCTAGATACGCCACTGCTATGAAAACAATAATGATGATTCAATTAACATTGAAATTATATTTAAAAAATTCATTTTCGAAGGCAAAATGTTGCCGCCCCCAAAATTCTGCCGCCCTGTGCAGCTGCACTTTGTTGCACCTGCCTAAATACGGTCCATATCCCACACACATTAGCTAATGCGAAGCGTTTCCGGGTTTTCTAGTTTTAATATAAAATACATTTCAATTTTCTTCGGCATATGCTGCTGCGTTTCGGAACCTTAGTATTCAGGCATCCTCCGGAGTGTTTTGGCCCACTTTAGGTTACGGTAGTAACACTAAAAGTGGGCCTTTGCGATCGTCTTTTGACAACTCGAAATTTATATGAAAATAATGGCCTAACTATTCATCTGACACGAAAAGTGGATAACCGAATTTGTATAGGAGAAAATTCTCTACAACTTTGGTCTGTTATGTTCTTTTCATATCTCGTATCGTTTCGAGATATTTGCAAAAATAACGGCGATTTTGGGATGTATGTATGTCTGTCCGTCTGTCTGTCCGTAACGTGCTCCCTGTTTTTAAGAGGAACCGTTCACCCGATCAGCACCAAATTTTACAGACCTAATTGTACGCCGCCAGAGACCAGAACCTCCCTTTTTCAAATTTTTCGGACAAAAAATACGGTAGTAATACAAAAAAAAACCATTTGTAATATAATTGTAATTGCAAACGAACCGTTCATCTGACGTGAAAATTGAATAACGTAATTGGTAGAGGAGAAAATTCTCCACAACTTAGCTCCCTTAATGTTTTTTTCATATCTCGTATCGTTTGAGACATATTTTCAAAAATTACGGAGATTTGACACCCTCCATTGAATTAACGAAAACCAGCCGTTCGGAGATGTCACGTGGCATTCCTCGCCCAGAACTCCCTCTGGCATACGCCATCTTGGGTTGCATATTTGATAATTTTATTATTGTAACTTACACATTGTCATTTCAAAGCAATGGCGCACTGAAGAATTAACAAC
Source organism: Locusta migratoria (assembly GCA_026315105.1). NCBI lineage: Eukaryota > Metazoa > Arthropoda > Insecta > Orthoptera > Acrididae > Locusta > Locusta migratoria. Next base: position 198,359,951 of record CM048751.1, read on the forward strand.
AAGACGTCGTTCTTCGCACGATAAATGATAATCTAGTGTCTACAAATGCCATATTAGCATCAGTTAACAACGGCCATCAATAGTATGAGATTAAAGGACTCATCATTTGATTGAAAGCAGTAGCGTAGTGCGCAAGACTTTGGACTATGACGCTAAAGGTCGGTGGTTCGGAACTCGCCACTGCCTAACCTTTTTTTTCCCCTAAAAGTGTTGTAGGCATTCTTATTAATTAATTTTGTATTATTTAGATTATTATTTTGGTTCAAAATGTTTGCAAAAACTTATAAAACTACAAATTTAAAGTGGGCCTTAAAACACGTCAGTGCGATTTTTTTTCTATGGTGAGAGCACTTTGTCCTGCGACGGCAAGCCCCCGATCAGGACTTGGCGACCCCAGTGTGGGTCGCGACCCCACGCGTTGAAACACGCTATACTGGACCTGGGAGGTGGACGACGGCTGGGTACTGAACAGGTGTTTGGCCGGTGCGAGGCTCAACAGGTGTGCGCCATCAGTCAGGCGCCTGTCGGCTCGCGCAGGTTGGACTCCTGAGGAAGTACCGTTGATGGCTTTTTCTCCGCTCCTGCCATAAACAGCTGCGGAGGTGAAAAAAATGCCGGTGGCCAAGGTGCCGGAGCGGCGTGACATGCCCTGAGGCCAAGGAAATTTCTCCTGGGGACGGCGGTGACGGCATTGGCATTACCTGCTGCGTGAGCGCCGACTGCCTCTTACACGCATGCAACGTACCCCATGTCCAGTTTGTCCTTCGCTCACTTCGTCTGATATTTTCCTATATTAACAGCCCAACAACTGTCAGTGCTCTAACGTTTTGCTTCTTGGGTGTATGACTCGTAGAGGGGCTTCACGTTGGTTGCCTTCTATTTTGGTTTTAGTTTGTGACTTGTAAGCTGTAGATTCGGCTTGACTTTCACAGTTGCAGTGGATGGATGGTTTCAAAATTTTATTTGTCACCTCAGTATGAAATTTAAGTTGGTAGACCTGGTATTTCTTCGTAATTAATAAAATTTATATCTTTGTTGAATTTTTCATACTGTAAATATTGGTTCTGCGTATCAATTAAAATTAAAGACTTTTTATAATAAGAGGTTTTTAGCCAAGATTGCTTTCTTCAAAAAATGTTCAAATGTTTGTAAAGCTTATGGGACTTAACTACGGGGTCATCAGTCCCCATCGCTTTCTTCTTTTAATTATATGACCGGTTTCGGCGTGCTGGACGCCATCTTCAGACCTGTCGTATTTTTTTTTCTTACATCACTGCTATAACAACAATTTTTAATATATCACATTGGTATACATCCATATTGATGTGTCACGCAAATAAAATTTACATGTCAATAATAAAATGACTGAGCTTGATTCTGAAGTGCCTCTAACGTAAACCTTGAGAACGATGGATTATGTCTTTTTATTATTGACATGTAAATTTTATTTGCGTGACACATCAATATGGATGTATATCAATATTAAAAATTGTTGTTATAGCAGTGATGTAAAAAAAATAAAATACGACAGGTCTGGAGATGGCGTCTAGCACGCCGAAACCGGTCATATAATTAAATGAAGAAAGCGATCTTGGCTGAAAACCTCTTATTAAACAATACTAGATCGCCCCAACAATGCGTTCCTTATACTTTTTATAATGTTTGAGCGTGAAATTCCGTTTCTCAGGGGCTGATATTTAATAAACCGAAAAAATTGAATCATTGAGTCACTGTAGTTCAAACAGTTTGAAGCCCGTCACAAAAGATATTATTTGTACCTGATTCCTTTTTATCGAATTATTCTTTAGACAAAATTTCATTAGAAGTTTCTTCTAATCAAAACTGTTGGATATTTTCTTTCACATATTAGCTGATTCATTACGAATTTCACAGAATCTTCTTGGGTAATATTAGGGAACTAAATACTTGAATAATTGTTTAAGACTTGTTTAGGTATCACAGATTCTCTATTTTGAATTTAATATTTACAACAAAATAATTTTCACAGAAAACACTTTATGAGTTCCCAATGCGTGATTATTTTCGTCAAAGTCTCATTTATATTAAAGTCTCTGGATTCTGTTACATTGCTTACGAACTTTAACTCTTCCAGATAAGGTTTTTAAAAGTTATTTCATTAAACTTGAAATAGTTCAAATTCCCGTTTTTAAAAGTTATTTCATTAAACTTGACAATAAGTTCAAATTCCAAAATCACGAATATTAATCAGTTTATTACGGGAGGCAGAAGTTTCTAATTCTTCCGTCCTAGCCTATCCCGATCAAAGTCCAAAGATAATGTACGCATTCGCGTATGATCACGATATGAAAGTTTATATTAATAAATTAATACTTTTTCTCGGGTTCTTTCCTATCGTGGAAATAAACCGTATGTGATACTTTGAAACTAACCACAGAGAGGTATCACACAGAGTTGAGCACCTTGAGATTTAGTAACATAGAGAGCAAGTAACATAGAGAGAGAGAGAGTAATTCAACTGCGGGAACTATTTATAATAGCAACCTGACAAATGATCTTTGATATACGAGGTGTTTTGACCTACGTATCCCCTGGATACTGTTATGCTGGATTACTCTGATCTAATTTGAATTTACTAAAAATTTTGAAAATTGAGAAATTTCTGCCTCTAATCAAATAATTAAAATTACGTAACGATGAAAAATGTTGAATATGGTGATACTGATGCTATGGTCGTGGTGTGGTGTTACAGATGATAGAAAAGAAAGAGAAGCTAACCTGTCTTCTGCATCTATGCGTGTACTCTGCAAATCATAGATTAAATGCCTGGCAAAGGATCATCGAAGCGCTTTCATAATACTTCTCTACAGTTCCGCGCGAGAAGAGAGAACACATGAATGTTTCTGAATTAAAAATCACAACTTTGAGTGTATTCCACAAGTTTATTTTCATATGTGAACCGGTTTTCGGCTTATAAGGCCATCTTCAGAGTTTACTGCTCAACTCAAAGAAGTTACAATGATACAGACTTGAAAGATAGTCTGTTAGTTACACTTATATTCAAGCACACTACAAGTACTGCCGCGGCGGAGTGGCCGAGCGCACTGAGGTGCTATGCTCCGATACGCGAGGCCGTTCCCCGTCGGGGGTTCGAATCCTCCCTCGCGCATGGATGTTCGTGCTGTCTTTAGTATAAGTTAGTTTATAAGTATTTCATAAAATGCATCTTTAAAACCTTCTGATGTTTATTAAAAACTTATAAATCAACCAGTTTCGGTCAATAGACCATCTTCATAGATAAAAAGGTGTTAAAACTGAATGGTAAAATGTATAAAATAAAATACATCTAGTTCAGGCAAACAGGAGTCAGTATTATTTGATGCATTTTACCATTCAGTTTTAACACCTTTTTATGTGTGAAGATGGTCTATTGACCGAAACTGATTGATTTATGAGGTTTTTAATAAATAGGCGATGGTTTTAAAGATGCATTTTACGAATTATATGACGGCTGTTTACACTCGTCTTACCAAAGCATTCAGTTTATAAGTAGTCTGTAAGTATGGCTGATGATCCCGCAGGTAAGTCCCATAATCTTAACAAACATTTCAACATTTGAAACAATCACCAGCCTTGGCTCTACTGTGATAGTGCAATTAAAATGTTCTATAAAACAATCATTAATAAATATGCGGGTGGGGAGGAACCAAGAATAATTTTAATCTCGAAAAGGGACGGATGGCCTAGTTGTTTAGTCCCCTAAAAAAATAACAACATAACAACAATCTCTAAAATTAATGTCTGTATATGTAAAATGTCTGGATTATACAGGGTGAATCTAAATTTACGCACTCTGACTTCGCAACACGATTCCTGACATGCTAGCAATAAAAAAATGTCTCTCAAAAAATTTCGTCCTGCTCATATTTTAGGCATAAAATAAACGTCAGTGTGTTTCAGAATTACACTACTAAACCAACAAACTTCTAGGGCATGTGGGAGCTTATATATATGCATGTGGCGTTTGTTCCGAAAGAACAGACGTCATTTCTGATCGTGCAGTTGTTATTGTTTCATATTCACAGAATATATGACATCAACTGCGAATGGGTAAAGCTGAAAATGTGTACCCAGCTGGGACTCGAACCCGAATCCGAAAGAACAGACGTCACTTCTGATCCTGCAGTTGTTTTTGCTACAATCTGAATAGCTCTCTTAGGTTGTTCGCGGATGATGATGTCACTTATCGGTTAGTAAAGTCGCCTAAAGAGCAAAAGCAACTGCAAAATCAAATAAAATGTTCAAATGTTTGTACAGCTTATGGGACTTAACTACGGGGTCATCAGTACCTAAACTTACAAACTACTTACGAACTAGCTAACACTAAGGACGGCACAAATATCCATGCCCGAGGGGGGATCCGAACCCCCGACTGTAGTGGCCGTGCAGACCGTGACTGGCGCGTCGCAGTCCCCTCGGCCACCGCGGCCGACCACTGCAAAATGATTTACATATATATATGCATGGTGCAAAAATTGACAAGTGATACTTGATAATGAGAAGTGTGAAGCCCGTTAAACTTGATTTACACGATAAATCAGTCAAAACTGCTGTTCGTAAATTCAATAAATATCTAGGAGTATCAACTACAGACAACTTAAATTGGAAGGAACACATGCAAAATATTGCAGCGAAAGTGAATTAATACGTTTCTTAGGCAGAACACTTAGAAGTTGCAACAGTTGTACTAAAGTAACTGTCTACACCACACTGCGTCCTGTTTTGGAGTATTGCTGCGCATTGTGGGATCCTACCGACCGGGACTAACAGATGATTTAGAGAAAGTTCAGAGAAGGGCAGCTCGTTTTGTGCTATCGCGATACAGGGGAGAGAGTGTCACAGAAATGATGCACGAGTTGGGGTAGAAATCAGTAAGAGAAAGGCGTTATTTCTTGCGACGAGATCTATTTGCGAAATTTCTTTCGCCGAATTTTTCTTCCGAATGCGAACATATTTTAGTACCCGCATACATAGGAAGACATGATCATGAAAATAAAATAAGAAAAAAACATTTCGAAAACGGAAAGTTTTAGGTGTTTCTTTTTCCCGCGAGTTATTAGAGAATGGAACCGTAGAGAAACATCATACAAGGGGTTCGATGAACCCTCTGCCATGCACTTCAATGTCGTTTGCAGAGTATTTGGATGTATCCAGTTGTTGATGATTCTTCCGGGTTGTATGGCCGTGGTCCGTGAAACATTTCTCTTCCAAATGTTTCGTCCAGAGCTGTGTTGGACATCCTCAGAGGTGCTTCTGACGATGCTTAGTCTGGGTTGAAAAGACTCAGCACTGCGAGAAGCACACCTCTTATCGTGTCCTACACAGCTCTGGACGAAACGTTACGAACACAAATGTTTCATGGATCACGGCCATACAACCCGGAAGAATCAATGACTGTTACGACATCCCGTCATGAAAGCCTTCATTGAATGATCTATATACAATTATCACACTTATTAACGATTGCAAAGCATTGCTTCGTGTAATGGCGGCATTTCTTGTGCGACCCCCCTCCTCTATAAACCCTCCCCCCTCCTCCCCCAGCTAATCTACGCCGCACACTTGGACGCCTGGAAGGTCAGCCGTCCAGCAAGGAAAACCTCAGACCCAGGAAACAACCAGGCGCAAGGCCGTACGTGCAAATGAATTCATTAGTCTTACATACCCCGGTTACATCACGTCGACGTTTAGGCGAAACATCTTGGGAATGCACATTTATAAGATATAGTACGTCTGTTACGACAAACAAAAAGCTGCAGATTTACGATCCAGGAAGTGCTTGTAGTAATTTTGCAGCACGTGCCGCGACGTGGAGACTCGTCCGAAGCAGTTACGTGCGGAACGTAAACACTGACGTATTCCATGAATTACACGGGGAGCAGCTGGCGGTGGACTCTGTTAATGAGTGTGTCTTAGAGCTACAGATATATCGTCCATTTCGTTGTTGATTGCAGGATACCTCACATAAATGAATTCCTACTTACCTATTCAGTTATTACCCTAGTCAAATTATTGAATTTCTTTCACATACTCATCACACCAGACACCTCATAATTAGCATACATCCTCATACATATTAAGTGATGATGTCACATCATGCTAGGTCTTCAATTTATATAATGATACAATACCGTCCGAAAGTTTTTGGACATAAATGATTTTGAAGAAAAAAATGAAATTGGAACCAGATATAATTTATAAAACCTGACAGTCAACAGGGGATATGCGATATTACGTATTTAACCCTTTCACTCCGGCGCCGTGATTGTTGCGCCGCGCCGTGCGCTGTGGACGAGCGCCAGTCGCGCCCGGCCGTGCCCGCTGTACGGCGCATTCTCCGCACTCCCCACGGCGCTACTCTGTCCTGCTTTTACACTCTCAGTGTTATCGCAATTATTGGACTTATACTATATATTTATTAGGGAAAATTCATTTGGAATAGAAGCAGTTTTCTTCCTTCTTTCAGATAATTCGCGTTACTTTTTCGTAAATTCTATAAAATCCAAGTTTTGGATTCAGCTCTGGTGGGGTGTGGACTTTATAATTATAAACATATTTTGCTTGTTAAATAATATTTATTTACAAATGCTTTACGTTACATTTCAGTAGCATTACATTACGAGAGATTCGGACGATGGTTCACTTTCATCCTCAAAGTCACTAGCCAGTTTAAGGGAAAGAGCTTCCTCCACAGTATATCTCTTCTCTGCCGTATCACTTCTAGTAGAAACTGAGGTTAACAACACGTCAGATATAAACAAGGAGGGAAAAGAGCAGCAACTCAAGCGAAACCAACGCTTTGAAACTGAATGCAACTGCCATCTAGTTAACTACAGACTATCAACAAAGCCGCTAGATGGTCCATAAGTCAAACCACCACACAAGTCGAGCGTAGTGAAGCGGAGAAATATGAGGCGAGGCGGAACTGCTACAGCAGTCCACCGGCTGGGCGGCACAGGCAGCACTCGACTGCTGCAGCAGTCCACAGGCTGTGGAGCACAGCAGAAGTTCACCGTAGCGAAAGGGTTAAATATTATTTTCCTCGAGGGAATACATAGACTTCATAGTAAAAGTTTATTTCTTGCACTGATCACAAAAAGTATGACAATGACCGGTGTAGATGTAGTCACATCATCTTCAAAATGTTGATCTGAATATGATGCGACAACGTACGATCTAGTCCTCAGTCATTTTTTGTGATTAATACGAGAAATAACGTTTGATTTTGAAGTCTTGGCGATCAGTGCAAGTATTCCCTCCTTTCTTCGCCCCAACACTGATGTTTACAATGAGCACTCACCGAAGTTCACTCTTTGCTATCTAGTGTATACTCAAATGCCCATTTCTTACCTGTAACCGTGATACGGTTTTGATGACGACTTAAGAACGCTCTGTGGTGAGGAAAGATTATATTACTCCACCACAAGACAATAATATTGGCATGCAATACTTCAAACCTGAATGGGATAACAGCGGAAAGTTATGTTTTTTCAATTATTTCATTTTTAAAAAGGTCGAACACTACTTTTAAACGTTGTATTGAGCATTATGATACTGGGGAAGAAATATAGCTCATTCGTTTTTGAATCTGATAACTACGTTTTATCTCTGGAAACTTTTGTGCGATAGTTGAAATAAAAGGTAAAAACGGTAGTGTGCACGCACGGCAAAGTGCCGGGGAAATAAAAGTTAAATAAATCATTATAAGTTACAATACTAAGCAGTACTTACTTGTAATTATGAACGTTGAGGTAATTCAGTTCATCGCGCAGTACACTACGCTTGTTTGAACAAAGTAAACAATTCCAAAAATCAAATGTTCAAATGTTTGTAAAGTCTATGGGACTCAACTACGGGGCTATCAGTCCCTAAACTTACAAACTACTTATGAACTAAGTAAGACTAAGGACGGCACAAATATCCATGCCCGAGGGGGGATTCGAACCCCCGACCGTAGTGGCCGAGCAGACCGTGACTGGAGCGCCTCAGTCTCCTCGGCCACCGCGGCCGGCTAAACAATTCCAACACCTGTTGTGCATCGACGTGTGAAACAGAGAACTCGTGACAAACTACGCTTGTGAAAAGAATCTAAACAACTGCAAGAGCTGTCGTTCATGTTAGTTAAACAGATTGTCAATAGGTAGCACCTTCTACATTGCTTTTATATTAGGCGCGCAAACTAAAAAGACACTCGGAGCGGTGGCTGGCGGGAGCAACCGTAAATACATGTCCCATTTACGATCGTTCGCTGGGTATCAACTTATATTGTACGAATAGTACAATTTGTTTCAAAATAAAGTTTTTGTGAAAACAATAACCTTAAACTGTCTGTGTAATTTTCGTCATTAGTTGAGAACGAAACCTTGAAAGTGACACCTCCATCATTAATTTTGGATAAGTAATACGGGAGATATGGCGTATCCACAAAAAAACCGATGAGAAATTATATATATATATATATATATATATATATATATATATATATATATATATATATATATAATTCTAGATCTCAAAGAGAGACAACTAACCGCGTTTTACATTCCAAAACTCGATAAGCAGCTCTGGAAAAATTATACTATGCACAACGAAAATTTACCCATTTTGAATATCAAATGTACTGACGTGTTATGCGCATGCTCACGATTTCATAACCAAGAAGAAATTAGCACGTCACGTAAGGAGGCAACAGTGCTGTACCAGCACAAGTCAAGGCGTACAAACGTTTCTGTGAGTTTGTTGTATTGTGTGTCACTCACAGACGATACATCTACCTGCCATGGTTCTTTCATATTGAGTGGTATTGTAAATGTGATGGGGGTAGATAGTAGTTGCATCCTCAACATTAATCTAGAGCAGGGGTTCCCAAACTTTATTTTGTCTCGTAGACCCCTTGCCAACATTTTATGTCCCGTGTATGTACTTAATTTTTTACGAATTTCTAACTTCAAATGTGTTTTCGCGCCTGACTGATGCTATTAACTTTGATAACTTTAACTGTAAAAGGGTGCAGTCAAAAACAAGAAAAAAGGAAAAGAAAGATGTTAAGTATCATACGATTATTAATTTAAATGACACAAAAGTATATTTAACAAAACTGATACAAACAGGTTTCTAATTGGAGGGATGTTGCTGATTCTTTTTTTAGTGAATTATCAATTTGGTTTCAGTTTTGTTAGGTTTAACCTTAAGTCTAAAAAATGTTCAAATGTTTGTAGAGCTTATGGGACTTACTTACTGGATCATCAGTCCCTAAACTTACAAACTACTTATGAACTAACTTATACTAAAGATGGCACAAACATTCATGACCGAGAGGGGATTCGAACCCCCGACCGCAGCGGCCGTGTAGACCGTGACTGGCATGCCGCAGATCGCTCGGCCACTGCGGCCGGCTAACCTTAAGTATCCTCTTTCAATGATTTCCATACTCTTTCTTCTTTTTGTAAGAAAATTGGCAACAGTTTCTGACGACTCGTCACATCGTTGAAGGGTGAAAGCTACGTTAAAACGCAAACTGAAAAATTCCGTGATCCGACCGGGTTTCGACCCGCGCCCGATCGGTTTCTAGTCGAGCGCTTTACCTCGCGACCAACAGGGTACTATAAAAAAAGTCTTCAGCTATGTATTTTTGACAGCTCTTTCAAATGTAATAAACGGCTTACATTCAGAACAATAGTAACTGGTACACAAAATGCAGAAAAACTGAAGAAGTTCAAATTCACCCAGTCGACAATATGTTAATGTATCCCTTGTTAGCCGGCCGCGGTGGCCGAGGAGACTGAGGCGCTTCAGTCACGGTCTGCACGGCCACTACGGTCGGGGGTTCGAATCCCCCCTCGGGCATGGATATTTGTGCCATCCTAGTTCGTACGTAGTTCATAAGTAGTTTGTAAGTTTAGGGACTGATGACCCCGTAGTTAAGTCCCATAAGCTTTACAAACATTTGAACATTTTTTATCCCTTGCTGAATGAAGAAAGATTTGCTGGCCCTTCATGGGCAGGGTCCGATACTCCACTTACTCGTCGGAGAAGGGCAAGGGGTATTAGTTTACGTAGAGCATCTTTGAAAATAATAACGTAGCTGATGGTATCATAATTGAAAAGTATGCTCAATTTCCTCTTTGGAGATTTGCATTTAATAAAATATAACATTTATTGAAATACATGGGCACCTTTGGATTTACTTATGTTGTAATGCTTTACAAGTTAAAATACAGCCATACTTAATCTCCTCTCCCACCCCCCTCCCACACACACACACACACACACACACACACACACACACACACACACACACAATAAAATAAAAAATAAAAAAATCTGACTACAGGCCTGCAACAGGAGACCGACAATACAGAATGCCTCCACTCTCTCGATTAGCCCATGAATCGAACAGTGCCATACAAAGGAACAAGCTTCAGCATTATGAGAATAATTATGAATTTCTGTTGCGACCTTCCTAAATCGTGGTCCCCATTTACAACAAATAGACCCCCAAATTAATTTCCCGCTGACTTGGACCCCTTGTAGGTTGGAATAGACACTTAAAGGTCTATATAGACCGCTTGGGAACCACTGATCTAGAGCTTCAGTGAAATACTACCGGTGTTGACCTCTTTAATGCAGCTAAATTATACCCACACCAGCACGTGCGTCATTAACCGTAAAATAAATGGATGCACTTACACCGTGAAGTGTGACACACACGCTCAGTTACAGCCTGGGACCCACACTCACCGGGATTTCCGACGAGATTAATCGACATGTGCTGAGGCTGCAGCGTCCAGAATGCAGATGAGGTGCAGGTATGGAAATCGACACCGTGCGATAAGTTTAAAGCAATGAGACTTTTCTTTCCGTACCGTATTCTAGTTAGAATTCGAAGAGCGATTGTATTTCCTTGTTCATGTACTGCTAGACAACAATATTGGTGATATGTCGGTCATCTCATAAGAATTCAATAGTGCATGTGCCACATATTTAGCTAATTAATGTGGGTTAAGTTTTTCGATCTGATTATTAAAAACAGGCACGAATTATTGTCTGGACTGGTAGGAGAGGTGAGAGTGAGGAGGGAGGGGCGAGGGGCAGTCGCTACAAGATGATAGCAGAAAACCTGAATAATTTATGTTAAAAAGTAGATGCCTTAACGAAGTGCCCCAGAAAAATGTAAACCGCCAAAGTGCTACACGTGTGTCCAACCCATAGGTGAGTACTCTCTTGATAACGGTCCACGATAGCATTCAAAATACCTTTATCAATACACGCGAATTGCTACCTAGCACGAGAGTTAGGCCACGTGTGTCTTATACTGCCTGCGCGTCTTCGGCGGTCGCATTGCATGGAGATAAGTGAAATTCTGTGGAAATATACAGTGGAGTACTGATTTTCACAGACACTGCTGTAGTATTCAAGATTTCGTCAGAGACTTCGATGCACGGTTAAGACACCAACACGAATTTTTCATTGTTTATGACTTCAAAACGCCCACCCATTCCCACAGAGATCGAATTCCCTTAATTATGTGGTTGTGGCTGGGAAATCCCACTGACATTTTCCCCTTAAATCCACGAACGATATAAAAAAATTTTGCCGTGGAACAGGCGAAGTAACGTAACCCAAAAAACACGCGAGTAGTTAAACTGTTAGCTTCGCTTAACACCGTCACAGTCTATCATAAACAGTCACGAAACTCTCTAGGAAAAAATGGCAGCTGAAGCGATTCTAGCGCTCCACGTGGCCAGTGATACAAACTGAAGCGTTGCCGTTTTAATGCTGTTTATTTTCATATTTCCTAGTCACCAAACATGGTTGTGAACTTTCTGATACAAATATGAAAACATGATTAAAGTAAAATCACTGGCCGGCCGCGGTGGCCGAGGGGACTAAGGCGCTCCAGTCACGGTCTGCACGGCCACTTCGGTCGGGGGTTCGAATCCCCCCTCGGGCATGGATATTTGTGCCGTCCTAATTCGTAAGTAGTTCATAAGTAGTTTGTAAGTTTAGGGACTGATGATCCCGTAGTTAAGTCCCATAGACTATACAAACATTTGAACATTTAAAATCACTGCTTCTGTTAATGACATTCTATTATATCAAACTGCCAGTGCAGTGTAATTCATATAGTTCACAATACCTAAGCAGTAATCATATCGATCAAAACTTATTGAAAGCAGATATTAATTACAACTTGATGTGCTGAAATATATAAAAGGTTATATTCGCATGCTCGGTGCGTACTGTCATGTTTTACTATGAATTTTGTTTTTGCGCATTTAGGACATTGTAATGTTTTCAACCGTACACAAGATTTTTAATTGTTGGGGAATAGATTCTACATCGGCGTATAAACCATATTTTCTCCTTGTCCTTGCTTCTTCGCCTTTCGTGTACCTATGCAGCTTTTAGCTACTTGGCAGGTATCAAACTGAATATCTTCAAGAACGGACATATTATTTATTTGCATCTACGTATTCACTTTATCAAACTGGTAGGTAACCGATAGATATGTTAGTAAACAGTTTTATCAAATTTGTGAAATTGAGGTACGAAACTAAGCACGCTCTACTGAAATAGTTAATTAACTGTTACTGGAAGCGTTCAGACATTACTTGTATACAGCAGCAGTATTACGAAATAGTGGGCAAGTATTTGCGATTCTGATTTAAGAGTAGAAGTTTGTGAATATTTCATTCCCCTGATGGGGCGCGCTGTCAGCGGTTAGGCGCTCTTCAGCGTGAATGAATTGTGTTAAAGATTTACTTCTATGCCTAAAAATATAACTAACCACCGTAAACGAACAGTTGTTATTCATAACATTATTCTGTTACTTCTGAGCATCATTTGCAAATGAGAGATTTCCGAATTACATTTTTGATAGTAGCTACTATTTATAGCGCCACAAAAGCTCGTAAATACGAAGGCATTTTGAATTTGCTACTTCACTCCGAATAAACATTCCTTACTCAATCGTTTCGCGGTATGTTTTTACGACGCAACCGCTTAGCAGCGCTGCAGTCGCGAAGTTGCAGAAATTTACTGGTAGTTTCGGTAATTTTGAAGATGTGCTACATAGCACGGCGGCGGTGTCCAAACGATACACCGGGTGATCAAAAAGTCAGTATAAACGATTTGTAGCGAACAAGCGAATTTTTACGAATATGTAATGATTTTAAAGGATGTGGTTAGGCAGGAAACTAAGAGTACAGTTTGTCCATCTGCAACAATTTAAAGCTAAAATCATGAAACATTCGTAAAAAAAAAAAAAAAAAAAAAAAAAAAAAAAAAAAAAAAAAAAAAAAAAAGCTATGCCCTAGTTTCCTGCTTAGCTACATTCTTTAAAATTATGACGATACCTATCGTTCCAACCTATATATAGAAGGTGTTTCACTAAGTGTGTTTGCCTCTGTAACTTACAAAATAATAGGTAACGTGAAATTTTAATGCGGTAGGTCAACACAAGAAATGTCACACTTTCTGCGGAGCTATGAACATAGTTTATTGTACCATTTTCCAAAGAGTAACAGGACAAAGATATAATTTCTTAAATGCAACAATAGTTTTTCTATCGAGCACTGGAATCGTTGAAACCAGTTGCGTCCAAATCAATTTAAATTACATTCCTATCACTGTTGGTTTGGGAGCTACAACCCTTCAAAGTATCAGGGGCAGATACCACACGCTGTACATAATACATGGCTGTGTGATGGATGTTATGGCGGTGGGAAGTTGATTTACAGGAGATGTTCAAATGTGTGTCCATGTTCCTCAATGCATAATGCAATGCGCCGTCGAAAGGATCTGCGTACGAGATGTAACATCGCCGGTGTGACGGAGCGACAAGCGTCCTCGATTGAGATCATCTGGGGATATGGGCTCAGTGACATAAACACGACCCGCAAGGTCGCCCGATTTAACACCAGTAGATTTCTTTTTGCGGGGATATCTATAGGATGCTGTTTGTGTCACTAAGCCCACATCCCCAGATGTAAAACGGCGCATCGAGGACGCATGTTACATCTCGTCCGCAGATGCTTTCGACGGTGCATTGCATTATGCATTGAGGAACATGGGCACACATTTGAAAAACTCATGTAAATCAACTTCCCACCGCCATAACATCCATCACACAGCCATGTATTATGTACAGGGTGTGGTATCTGCCCCTGAAACTTTGAAGGGTTGTCGCTCCCAAACTAACAGTGATAGGAATGTAGTTTAAATTGATTTGGAAGCAGCTGGTTTCAACGAATCCAATACACGATAGAAAAAACTATTGTTCCATTTAAAAAAATTATATATTTGTGCTGTATCTCTTTGGAAAATGGTACAATAAACTATGTTCATAGCTCCGAAGAAAGTGTAACATTTCTTGTGTTGACCTACCGCATTAAAATTTCCCGTCACCTTTGCTGGTAGAACTTCCGGGTTATAAGGCCGTGGTCCATAAAACTTTCCAGTTTCACCTAACGTTTCGTCCAGAGCTGCACTGGACATCCTCAGAGGTTTTATGGACCACGGCCTTATAACCCGGAAGTTCTACCAGCAACTATGACATCCGGTCGTGAAAGCCTTCACTGCATTCCCGTCCCCTATTATTTTATAAGTTACAGCGGCAAACACACTTAGTGAAACACCCTGTATATATATCGATTGTACGCTGCCGCTGTGCTATGTAACACATCTCCAAAATTATCGAAGTTTCGCGACTCTTACGCTCGACTCGGACACCGTCGTGACCAGGCCGCGGTTGGAGCAGTGCAGCCCGTCTGGGAAAGCCGGCGTGAATCACGCGACCTCCGAATGATGCGGCCGCACATTCCGATCGGGGGGCTCGGCTTCTGGGAAGAGCAGCGCGGTGGCAGGCGGTGGCCACCGCAGACCCGCGGGCCGCTCGTCCTTGGCGTGGTTTTCCTGCAGCCTCCCGCCGGTGAAAGAAGGTCGACCCACGCACCGGTCTTCTTTTTCTCTTTCGTCGCTAATAGTAGACGCGTAAATATATACGTAACAACGCAAGCGATTACTCCGTCGCTCCTCCTCGTCCCTGTTGTTCTTCTGCGTCCTTTTCTTCTTTTTTTTCCGTTCTGCACTGTACACGTCCTCTCTGTACACAATGCCTGCGGGGCACGCCTGTTCCACGACGCTCGCCAACGTGTGCAGCGCCACCCGCCGTCGCATTAGCAGCTGCAGAGGTAAGCTAATAGAAAAGTACACAGAATTTGCAAGGTATGAGACGAGACGCGCTTTTACAGCTGTTAAACTTCGTCGCAGTTGATCGTAAGCTGTAGTCGGGCGCGGTAGTAAAGTGCTCGCCTGGAAACCGAAGGGTCGCGGGTTCATAACCTGGTCGGATCTCGGATTTTTTTCAGTCTGCACTTTAACCCATCCTTCACCTCTCAACGATGTGAGGAGTCGCCAGAAACGACACGTGGTTCGGATTCCACGTTAAGCTGTTGGTCTCCTTTCCCCGGTTGGATAAGTCATTCATTTACCATGGAGAAGCGTTTTCGTTGCACAGTGTTGCTCATTGTTCGCATATTAACTATAACATGGAAGATGTTTAATTTTCTTTTTCACTTGCGTTTTCATTACAAAAGGTTTGGTTAAAAACGAAAGAAAAAATGGGGAAGACGTATGTTGACTACTCAGACTTCTAAACACCCCAATATATTGGGGTATTCATTCTACTATCAATCGCTGTCGTATTTCCTCTGTATTGAAAGCAGAACAGCTTTTTTAATAAATCAAGCGTGTGAAGTTACCATAAAAATTGCACGTATTTTTGTCACTCTGATTTAATAGTGAACAGTTTCATATTACCCATCACACTTAACGTCAGAATCATTTATGAAGCAACTGAGGCCAACTAAATAACAATTGGTAAATTTAGCGGTAAAAAAAAAAAAAAAAAAAAAAAAAAAAAAAAAAAAAAAAAAAGGCAACTGGGGTAGGCTAGGGATACGCAAGTCGCCGAACTGGCGTCCAATTGAAAGACTTGCACCAGGCCAATGAGCCACACGACATTATTATTATAAGCTGTATATTTTATGCTCATCGCCACCGGTTTCGATCTAACAAGGGGACCATCAAGAAGTGTAAGTAAGGGATTTTGATGGGTGTCGGATATATTGTAGAGGGACATACACTGACTACGAAACTATCCGCTTTTTTTCGTATTTTTCGAAAAAAATGATGTTGAAGTTCACTGTGCGATGTAAGACGAGTAACTTGAGTGCCGGTGTAACCGAGTGAGCATGGGGCAGCGGTTAAGGTCTTCAGCTACCCCGTTGGAGGTACCGTGTTAGGGGGCTATCCGTGTTTTTGCTATTTTTTTTATCAGAATAGTCAGACATTTTTCCAATTTATTTTACAGAGTATCAGCAGTGTACTTTGTGTGAAATTAGTAAGAAATGTTCGATTTTGCCGTAGTAATTTAATTTTCACGTCATTACTACAAAAATCTTGCTCTTTATCGCATGCATCGCTTACTGCATCACAACAGAAACCAGAATGATCGTCGTAAAACCACCCTCATTAACTTTGAATCAATTCAGGGAATCTGCTTTTTCGAAGATGATCAAATACGTGTGGTTTGTACCAAAGTTAACGGATGAAAGAGAACTCTTTGCTAAGGCAAATGAGCTTTTGCTGATATCACTCTTCAAAAGCCGTTCACCTGCAAGACTAGCTTTTATGAAATGTACTTGCTGGTGTAAACCATTTTGTTTAGGTTGATTTTACGATAAATATTATCAGGATTTCTGTTGTGACATACCGAGCGAGGTGGCGCAGTGGTAGCACACTGAACTCGCATTCGGAAGGAAGGTGGTTCAAATCCACCTCCGGCTATCCAGATTTAGGCATTCCGTGATTTCCCTAAATCACTTCAGTAAAATGCCGGGATGGTTCCTTTCAAAGGGCACGGTCGATTTCCTTCCCATCCTTACCTACAACTCGGAGCGTAAGCTCCGTCTCTAATGACCAAGCTGTCGACAGGACGTTAAACCCCAAGCTTCCTTCCTTCCTTGTTCTGCCATAGCAAGCGATGTAGGTGATAGCGAGTACGATTATTTAATAATGACGTGAAGATTAAATTACTACGCCAAAATTGATTACTTCTTACTAATTTCACACAATGTACACCGTCCGCTGATATTCCGCAAAAAAATGGAAAAGTGGCAGGCTCTTCTGATTTAAAGAAACACACACACACACACACACACACACACACACACATACATACATACATACACACACGTAGAATACCCGAACATGGTACCTCCAGCGTGGTAGCTGCAGATCTTAACTGCTGCGCCATGGTTACTTACGCGTCTAACATTGCGCATTCAACTTCAACATAAATTTTCCCGAAAACCAAGGCCCATCGCTAAAAAAAGGTGGACAGCCTGATACTCAGGGTATGTCTCTCTATAAGCAGAACGCTTTGAAGATGCAACAGCTGCCTACATCACACTTGTGCGTCCCCTTCTGGAGTACTGTTGCCCAGTGTGGGACCTTCACCAGCTGGGAATGTCGGAAAACATTGAGAAGGTTCAGAGAAGGATAGCGTGTTTTGTTTTATCACGTTACAGTGTGTGTGTGTAGGGGGGGGGTGAGCATCACGGAAACGTTGCACGATTTGAGGTGAAAACAAAAGAACGACGTTATTCGTCGCGACGAGATCGATTTGCGAAATTTCAATCACCGCCTTTTACTTCTGAATGGGAAAATATTTTACTTATGTTCAAATTTTTGTAGAGCTTATGGGACTCGACTACGGGGCCATCAGTCCCTAAACTTACAAACTACTTATGAACTACTTATGAACTAGCTAAGACTACAGACGGCACAAATATCCATGCCCGGGGGGATTCGAACCCCCGACCGTAGTGGCCGTGCAGACCGTGACTGAAGCGCCTCAGTCCCCTCGGCCACCGCGGCTGGCTTTTACTTACACACACCTACATACGGAGACATGACAATCCCAATAAAATAAGAGCAATTAGATCGAAAACGGAACGAGTTAGGTGTTCTTTAATCCCACGCGCTATTAGAGAATATAACTGTAGAGAAAGGTTATGAAAGAGGTTAATGAACCCTCTACCAGGCACTTAAATGTGATTTGCAATCTATGTAGATGAGCATATCAGAGACGAATCAAAATGCGTTATTTGCACTTCTGATTGTTCCTTAGTAAGGTCATTATCAAGCCAAAGTAGATGTTAAGCAGCCTGTTACGACAATTGAAACATACGGGCTAGTTACGCTCTGGTTTGCCTTGATAATGATCTTAGATCAAACCCGGCGCACTCAACTGTCGTGTGAGAACAGTAGCACTTTGACAGTGAAGAGGGAATCGTTCTTAAAGATTCAGAGGTACAAACATACATTACCCGAAAAGAAAGAAATAGTACACCTGAATGACAACATCGACTTTAAAATTGAAATTATTCTGAGTTATTTGCCGCGTAATGATGATATATTTCTCCAACATTCGGGAATAAAATTTATTTATATAGTTGCAGCGTAATGTATATGAAGACAGAATGCGCCATCCGAGTGACCGAGTGGATGCCACATTCAGCTCCTGTATTGCCTTCCGTGGAGGCCACACTGCGTCCTAATAAAGGCGTTTCAACGTGGATGGACACCGGATACCTCAATGCCGCTGCATCTTTTGATGTGTAAACGTTACCCATTCATATACAACTAAGAAACAGAAGTCCACGAATCCAGTTTTAGTATCCCTACTTTTAGATATCATGCTCCGATGTAGGGACCTGAAGATGGCATAGTGGAACGCCGAAACTGGTTGTAATAGAATAAATATTTCCTTATACATACATGTTTCTCGTAGATGGAGACGAAACATCAGGAAGTAGTTTTACTTGTCGACCACGGCCTCTCTGCACGGAAGTCTTACCTGAAGGTTTATGCAGTTGTTCCAACGGGCTACAAGCTTTTTTATTCCGGCTGCAAAGAACACTCTTCATGGAAATCATTACAAGATAATCAGAACTCTAAGGAGATGAGACAGTTTTCCCCAGCTATATGGAGACGTGTCTTGTCTTGCTGTAGAATCCCGCCTCTCCTCTGAGATCCACGGCGTTTCTCTCTCAGGGCTGGTTTCGCCTTGTTTAAAAGAAATTCCGAGTAATACTGGCTGTTTATTGTACGCTGGTTTTCGCATAATCACAAGAGAACTGGACTTTCGGTGACCCAAAACACTATCAACATACCTTTCCTGCTGATGCTTGAGTTCTGAATTTTTTTCTTTACTTGTGCGTTGTTGTTCCACTACAAGCTTTATCTTTTTGATTCTGAGTCATAATAGTGAACCCAAATTTAATCACAAGTTAAAATTTTGTTGAGGAAGTGCCCATCTTCTCTTTCATAATAATCCTTCAGCTAAACATTGCTTCCTTGTGTAGCCGGTCAACTGCTTTGGGACCCATGTTGGACATGTTTAGCGGTACTTCAGCTTATTACAGATATGAGCTGTACCAGTAATAATTTGAAGCTTATCAACTATCATTTTCTCATTCACATGGCGGTCGGCTAGAATAACGTCATCAATTCGACTTTCAAGTGAGGGAGTTCGTCAGTCACTGACTCGCGATCGTTTTTGAACTGCTCCACCCACTTGTAAAATTTTGCATAATTCACACGACCTTCACCGTAAATTTTAGACATTGTACAGTATATAAGGCGTCTATTTTCAAAACTGGACATGTCCATTCAGTCTGAAATTGAGGAAAAACAGGACAACTGTCTGTGACATATAAGATGTCAGACTCAATCTACATTGCTGGCTTTTGGTTTATTGTTATGTTTGCTAATGAATAGGTAGCAAAAATGTATTCTTGCGATCCATAATACGGTGATAAATTTTAAAAGGAAAATGGACTTGTCCAGTTTTGAATCCAAGTCGTGGACATGACTGTTTTGAAACAATTCCTTTGGGCTTGTCCGTTTATGAACCTTACTCTTTGGACTACTTCTTGTCTACATTGTAAGGGATTGTACATGGGGGGCAGAAGATGAGCAATATTTGGCAATGAAAGCATCCTGTTGTTACTTTACACCTGATGAATAAAACATTGCATGGAGTCTTTTTGACGTCATCTAATGTTAAAACGTTACAACTCTTCCCCTGATACTTATGGTTGCAATTTGGATACTTTTTTTTTTGCCATATACCTGTAACGTGAAAGACAGGTGTGAGATTACAACGTCAAATACGGACTGAATCGTCAGATTTTTGTGACACAAGCACAATAACCGGTGTTTTATGTGCCGCGCATCGTTCGATAAAACACACATTATTGATATCCGATTATTAGCGATACATTATCAGAAGCTAAAATTACAAATAGCGCGTATATAAATTAACAATAGGGTATCTTAGCGTGTCATTCATTACTAATAAATCCTAACTGACAGGCAGTAATTCCGGAAATCATAAATCCATTACGTACCGTTTTTCCTTGTCTTTTATGCGTTTCCATTTCTGTGAATTCCGTCGTTTCTTCCGCGTCTTGTTGCTCTCAACTACTTCCACAGGCGTCCTTGATGTTAAATCACTCATTTCCTTATAGTAATTATTTCAAATTCACACGTTTTGCTACACTCAATCGACAAACATTCGATGAAAACTGTTCCTCACACGAATAAAGCCGCCATTACGCTTGTTATTGTCACATGATGACTACAATTCTGATTGGTGTCGTCGGACTAGTCGGCTTCTGAAAAGCTTTTGTGGAGGACTTGTCCGGTTCTGACAACAAACAGTATATTCCACATCCAATTTGGAGAGATTTTGCCTGGTTTTGTGCTCCACATTTAATGGAATGTCAGCTGACCGATAAGCATAGGAAACCATATGTATCTCCATTTTTACGATCTGTGGACTTGTCCGGTTTTGAAAATAGATGCCTCATATGTCTCGCCCACAGAAAGTAAATACCCGAATAACAGAACATTGTTCAAGTCATGTGGAACTTCAAGTGGACTTTTTTTTATATACAGGTTGTTACAAAAAGGTACGGCCAAACTTTCAGGAAACATTCCTCACACACAAAGAAAGAAAATATGTTATGTGGACATGTGTCCCGAAACGCTTAATTTCCATGTTAGAGCTCATTTTATTACTTCTCTTCAAATCACATTAATCATGGAATGGAAACACACAGCAACAGAACGTACCAGCGTGACTTACAGGAAATGTTCAAAATGTCAGCGAGGATACATGCATCCACCCTCCGTCGCATGGAATCCTTGATGCGCTGATGCAGCCCTGGAGAATAGCGTATTGTATCACAGCCGTCCACAATACGAGCACGAAGAGTCTCTGCATTTGGTACCGGTGTTGCGTAGACAAGAGCTTTCAAATGCCCCGATAAATGAAAGTCAAGAGGGTTGAGGTCAGACTCCGATCAATTGCTTCGAACGTCTTCCTGTCGTCACACCTTCGTTCTGGAAATCTGTCTCGATACAAACGTACCGCTCCACGGCTATTGCCCCGTGCTAATCCATACATCAAATGGGCATCTTCCAACTACGCATTTGTAAACATTGCACCGACTGCAAAACCACGTTCGTGATGAACACTAACCAGTTGATGCTACGTACTGATGTGCTTGATGCTAGTACTGTAGAGCAATGAGTCGCATGTCAACAAAAGCACTAAAGTAAACATTACCTTCCTTCAATTGGGCCAACTGGCGGTGAATCGGTGATCTGTTACAGCCATGCGGATAAGATGCCTGTCATCTCGTTTGCTAGTGATACGTGGCCATTGGGATCCAGCACGCCGTTCCGTTTTGCCCTCCTGAACCCACCGATTCCACATTCTGCTAACAGTTATTGGATCGCGACCAATGCGAACACCAATGTCGCGATGCGACAAACCATAATAGCGATAGGATACAATCCGACCTTTATCAAAGTCGGAAACGTGATGGTACGTACTTCTTCTCCTTACACGAGGCATCACAACAACGTTTTACCATACAATGCCGGTCAACTGCTGATTCTCTATGAGAAATTAGTTGGAAACGTTCCTTATTTTAGCACGTTGTAGGTGTCGCCACCGGCGCCAACCTTGTGTGAATGCTCTGAAAAGCTAATCATTTGCATATCACAGCATCTTGTTCCCGTCGGTTAAATTTCGCGTCTGTAGCACGTCATCTTCATGGTGTATCAATTTTAATGGCCAGGGAAGTATATAACGTTCTAGATCAGGGCTAATTCCAGTGTAGCCTAAAGCCATAAAAGGATCAAAATCTTTATGCCAACAATTTTTCCCCAGCCTAGTTTGTCTCTTTATTGAATGACCCTCGCACGTGGTACGTGCGACAGCTGATACAGTTCATTACTAGGCTGCAGATGCGCTAATAACGTTCGCCCTCGTGCGGGAGTCCGAAAGGGACTGTATACGAGGGCACGGACGATGGGGGTGCAGCGGCGGTAGCGTGCCACTTTGATACGGACGGGAGGTGCTTAACGCAACCTTTGTCCGACGATTAAGTCCCAGGTTCGAATCCCGGCCACCCTGAAATTCTCAGTTGTTGCCACTGAGTGATTTCAACGCGTACCGCTCATAAGCACTCACTGAGCGGCTGCAGAGGCGGCTGGCAGTGTTGAGTCTGTTGCGCGGTGTTGCCTGCCAACAGGCGCCGCGCGCGCCCGCGGCGGTGTCGGTTTCTGCGGCTGGGGCTGTGGCAATGCACAGGAGAGGCGGCGGCGAAGGCCGCGCGGAGGTCGTAGCCACACGTGCGCTGCTGCACGCGCTCCTGGCCTCGCCGTCTCCTGCTGGCACTCACTACGAGCCAGCACATGTTACATAGGTTCTTTCATTTACATACAAAAATCTTCTAGAGCGCAATTTTTTTTGTTTCATTGTCAACTAGTTTCAACACAATTGTGGGCCATCTTCAGGGTGCCGCTTCTCTCCACACCACCTTGCAGCCACATCCTGAAAATGGCTCATAATTTGGTCGTAACTACACTCCTCGCCAGGTACACCACGACGTTCACGTGCTACAGACGCGAAATTTAACCGACAGGAAGAAGATGCTCTGATATGCAAATGATTAACTTTTCAGAGCATTCGCACAAGGTTGGCGTCGATGGCGACACCTACAACGTGCTGACATGAGGAAAGTTTCCAACCGATTTCGCATACACAAACAGCAGTTGACCGGCGTTGCCTGGTGAAACGTTGTTCTGATGCCTCGTGTAAGGAGGAGAAATGCGTACACTCACGTTCCCGACTTTGATAAAACTCGGATTGTAGCCTATCGCGATTGCGGTTTATCGTATCGAGACATTGCTCCACGCGCTAGTTGCGATCCAGTGACTGTTTGCAGAATATGGATCGGTGGGTTCAGGAGGGCAATACGGAACGCCGTCCTGGATCCCAGTCGCCGGCCGCGGTGGCCGTGGGGACTGAGGCGCTCCACGGCCACTACGGTCGGTGGTTCGAATCCCCCCTCGGGCATGGATATTTGTGCCGTCCTTAAGATAAGCTAGTTGATAAGCAGTTTGTAAGTTAAGTCCCATAAGCTATACAAACATTTGAACATTTATTTTTATTTTTATTTTTATTTTTTTTATTATTATTTTTTTATCCCAGTCGAAATGACAGGCATCTTATCCGCATGGCTGTAACGGATCGTGCAGCCACGTCTAGATCCCTGAGTCAACACACGGGGACGTTTGTAACACAACAACCATCTGCACGAACAGTTCGACGACGTTTGTAGCAGCACGGAAAATGTTCAAATGTTTGTTACGCTTAAGGGACTTAACTACGGGGTCATCAGTCCCTAAACTCACAAACTACTTATGAACTACCTACAACTAAGGACGGCACAAATATCCATGCCCGAGGGGGGATTCGAACCCCCGACCGTAGTGGCCGCGCAGACCGTGACTGAAGCGCCTCAATCCCCTCGGCCACAGCGGCCGGCCAGCAGCATGGACTATCAGCTCGGAAACCATGGCTGCGGTTACCTTTGACGCTGCATCACAGACAGGAGCGCCTGCGATGGTGTACGCGACGACGAACCTGGGTGCACGAATGGCATAATGTCATTTTGTCGGATGGATCAAGGTTCTGTTTACAGCATCATGATGGTCGCATGCGTGTTTGGCGACATTGCGGTGAACGCACATTCGAAGCTTCTATTCGCCATCGCCATACTGGCGTATCACCTGGCGTGATGGTATGGGGTGACATTGGTAACAAGTCTCTGTCACTTCTTGTTCGCGTCGACGGTAAACAGTGGCCGTTACATTTCAGATGTGTTACGACCAGTGTTTCTACCCTTCATTCGATCGCTGCGAAACCCTACATTTCAGCGGGATAATGCACGACCGCATGTTGTAAGTCCTGTACGGGCCTTTCTGAATACGGAAATTGTTCTATTGCTGCCCTGGATAGCACATTCTACAGATCTCTCACCAATTGAAAACGTCTGGCCAATGGTGGTCGAGCAACTGGCCCTTCACAATATGCCAGTCACTACTCTTGATGAACTGTGGTATCGTGTTGAAGCTGCATGGGCATCTGTACCTGTACACGCCATCGAAGCTCTGTTTCACTCAATGCCCAGGCGTATCAAGGCCGTTATTACGGCCAGTGGTGGTTGTTCAGGGTACTGATTTCTCAGGATCTATGCAGGCAAATTGCGTGAAAGTGATATCACATGTCAGTTCTAATATAATATATTTGCCCTCTGATTACCCGTTTATCATCTGCATTTCTTCTTGTTGTAGAAATCTTAATGACCAGTAGTGTAGTTGATAATTATCATAAGGTGAATTTTTTTCTCCAAATATTATCTGTGTATCATTGCGTTTCGAAATGATACGTTTTAAACCCAAGGGACGTAACTACGTTGGTTCAAATGTTTGTAGAACTTATGGGACTTAACTACGGGGTCATCATTCCCTAATCTTACAAACTACTTATGAACTAGCTAAGACTAAGGACGGCACAAATATCCATGCCCGAGGGGGGATTCGAACCCCCGACCGTAGTGGCCGTGCAGACCGTGACTGGAGCGCCTTAGTCACCTCGGCCACCGCGGCCGGCACTACGTTGGTCATCAGTCGCTAGGCTTACAAACTACTAAAACTAAATATAACTAGAATCATTGATTTAATATTTGTGCTGTGGCCGGGATTCGATCCTGGGACCTTCTGTTTACTAGGCCGGGACATTAGGTATGTGACTTCAAGACAGTCCGTGTAGTCGCTTTATCCGTAATGCTGTGTTAGCTGAGCGGTCTAAAGCACCTGCCCGATAAGTAGGAGATCCCAGGTTCTAATCCCGGCCGAAGCACAAATTGCTCTCCTTATATTTAATACATTTGCTACGATTTATTGTTATTTAAACTAACTTTCGCTAGGGACAAACATACACACACCCATACCCGAGGAAAGCCCCGAACCTCCGACAGCGAGTAGCGACGCGTTCCGTAGGCGAGGCGCCTTAGTTCGCTCTGCCACTCCGCCGTGGCCGTGCGTTTTGGGCTATACTTTTCCGGGCAAAAACAGTGCAACAACGCAACGTTTATTACCGTATAAAAACTGAATTCGGTCGTATAGGCTACGAAAGGCCCATTGGGTACCGACCGATCACCGTGCCTTCCGCGCGACGGATGCGGTATCGAAGGGACACGGGCTCAGCGCCCCGAACTCCCGGAAGTTGTGCCGGTTTTCATGACCGGAGCCGCTATTCCTTAGACAAGTATCTCACATGGGTTCTGATGAGTGCACCCCGTTTGCCAGCAGCGCTAGGCAGAATCGGACGGTTACCCATCCAAGTGGCAGCCAAGCTTCACACTGTTTAAGTTCGGTGGTGGAAACTGGTGTCTCAGATGCTACATGGCAGCCGTGTAGTGGCTTATGACGAACAGACGAAAGCTGTCGGCTCAATGGACGGTTTTGCTAACGGTGATGCCCGCCTCCGTAGCTCAGTGCCAGCGTCGCTGAGTATCACGCAGGGGACCCGGGTTCGATTCCCGGCAGGGGTCTGGGTGTTGTGTGTTGTCCTAATCATCATCATCTCATCATCATTGGCACGTAAGTCGCCCACGTGGCGTCAACTAAAAAGACTTACACTAAGGCGGCCGAACAATCCCAAAAGGGATCTCCCGGCCAAGAAAGCCATACGCTACTTTTTTTTTTTTTTTTTTTTTTTTTTTTTTTTTTTTTTTTGTTAACGGTGATGTGGGGTGATATCAAAAGGAGGCAAGTGCAGACAAATGTGAAAATTACAGAACCATCAGTTTAATAAGTCATAGTTGCAAAATGCTAACACGAATTATTTACAGACGAATGGAAAAACTTGTGGATTTTGACCTCGGGGAAGTTCGGATTTAGGAGAAATGGAAGAACACGCGAGGCAAAATTACATTACGACTTATCTTAGAAGATAGGCTAAGGCAAAGGTAAACCTACGTTTTCAGCGTTTGTCGATTTGGAGAAAGCTTTTGAAAATGTCGACTGGAATAAACTCTTTCAAATTCTGAAGGTAGCAGGGGTAAAATTAGGGAGCGAAGAGTTATATTCAAATTATACAAAAACCAGTCAGCGGTTATTAGAGTCGAAGGGCGTGAAAGGGACGCTGAGGTTGTGAAGGGAGTAAGGCGGGGTTGTAGCCTTTCCCCAATGTTGTTCAATCTGTACATTCAGCAAGCAGTGAAGGAATGCAAGGAGAAATTTGGAGAGAGAAAAAAGTTCAGGGAGAAGAAAAAAAATTGTGGTTTGCCGATGACATAGTAATTTTGTCAGAGACTGCAAAGGACATTAAAGAGCAATTGATTGGTATTGGCAGTGTCTTGAAAGGAAGTTATAAGATGAGCATTAACAAGTGCAGTGGCTCTTATTACAATCAAATCCCACAGATGTAATGGTTTTTCTTGCAGTTTCTTTGTTTGGTTAAAGCATAATTCTGTGCTACTAAATCTGGGGACTTTTAGGTGAACCTGCTATTTACTGACATTGTCCATTAACCTCCCTGGATCTCGCTTTCAATAACACATTTGCATCAACACTGTAACTTGTCAAAAATAGTGGTATTCGATTGACAGTCTTAAGTCTGACTGAATAATTATTATGTATTTATTTTTATTTTATTTTTTTATTTTTTTTTTTTTTTTCAGTTGCGGGCATTAAGTGGAATGCGTAACGTACATTAAATATCGATATTTAGACTTACGATGTTGGTAATGAAATAAGGAAATTTTAAATCTCTTGGTAATTTATGTGTAGCTAGCAATAGTTACAACCATAAACATTGTGTAAACATTGTACATCTTCTAAGGTAAATTTCCGTCGTAAGAAAGTAATGCGACATAATGCGCGAAAATATTATGCAAAGCGCGGTGTAATGTGGAAGGCAATTGATCGTAAAATAAAGTAACTGGAATGTAAAAGGTAAAGGTTGAAGTTGCCAAACTGGTTTCTGTGGTTCGTGATAGCTATCGCTAACAGGTATCCAGCGAAGAAAGCGATAACGTAACATGATTTTCCGGTCGTGGTATGTGAAATGAAATTCCGGAACGATGACTCCTCCAATAACTGCTGCGGACATAGAACCTGAATGAAATGTTCAAGTGTCTACTATGTTATTCTGTCGGACAAGTATAATCATCGAATTTTTGCTATTCCAGTTCAGTCCACGTTACTTGACAAAACAAATATGGAGAGGATGAAGATGATATGCAAGACAAGGTTAAAAAATAGGAAATGAGGATTTATAAAACGTCAGAAAAGAGGGGCATTGCAAATAAAATAAAAAAAAGTTACGAAAAACATGAAAAGATGGAAAAGACGAGAATATAAAAAACAGACAAGAAGAGTAAAAAGATTCTGCAAAGTCAGGAAAGTACAAGATAATAGACCAAAAGTTTCTGAAAGAATAGATATGGTAATGGAAGAAAGTAAGAGATAGACTAGGAATTAGAAAAAAGGCAAAGAAAAATCGTGGTCGGAAAGAAAACTATAAATGTTCAAAATTTAGACTGCGAAAAATGTCAAAGAAGGAATGTTGAACAAAACAAACCAGAAAATAAGGTGTGGAATAACATAATAGCGAAATGGTAAAAAGATGGTGAAGAGAGAACATACTGATTGAAAACACAGTACATGATTAGAAGGCCACAAAGCGAAAATAATCGAGGCAGATTAAGAAAAAATAAGACTGGGACAAGGGCAGAGCAATGCAGTACTTGCTAAGAAAATTTACAATGAAGAAAGAAAACGCCGGAGCCAAGAGAAATACTACCTGAAATTTATTACTAAATACCGCGTGGAGGTGGCGCAGTGGTAACGCACTGGACACGTATTCGGGTTTAGGTTGGTGGATCGCGTAACTAATGAAGAGGTACTGAACAGAATTGGGGAGAAAATGAATTTCTGGCATACCTTGACTAAAAGAAGGGATCGATTGGTAGGACATTTTCTTAGACCTCAATCAATCGGGAATTTAGCGTTAGAGGGAAGTGTTTGGGGTAAAAACCGCAGAGGGATACCAAGATATGAATACAGTAAGCAGATTGAGAGGGATGTAGGTTGCTGTTCTTATGAGGACAGTGTATGGTGGAGAGCTGCATCAAACCAAGTCTCCGGAACGAAGATCACAGCAACAACATCACCGTCTGGATGTTTTGCTTGCCAGCGGCCTACCAGCTTTTTTTAAATTCATTCTATTTAAATTTCTAATCATGGCTGCATACCTCTACCAAAAGACAGACTTCCATTTCCCTTTCTCTTTTGGCGCCAATGAGCGAGTTGTCCCACCATTGCACGATACATTAGACGGATTGATGTGTGGGTGACAGCTACTCTCCTGCCACGCGCAGTGTGCTTCTATAGTTTTTAATACCCCGTAAATTCCATGCTACAAATTGCCGCTGTCGCCATCAGGAAGGAAGGCGACTTAATATACACCATACTCGTGTCTACTTGAATTACTCACGAGCAGTCACGGTCGACTTTGCAAATGGAATTGAAGTTCGTGGAATAGAAATCATAAAATCAGGTTCCCCGAGAAGATCGTTATTCTTTGTATGCTCATCTCGTTCTAACATGATTGGGACACGGCTGTATAATCTCTATATATAAAAGGAAGTGTCCCGATTGACTGACTGACTGACTAACTGATTGACTGACTAACTCATCATCGTCCAGCCCAAACCACTAAAGATAGAAACTTGAAATTTGTGGAGGGTGTTGATCTTGGACATTCAACCATCAACGGGGTTAAATTGGAGAGGGGGTGTTCTTCGAAAATATGTTGCTATTTAGGCAATTTTGAAATTAGAACTACAAATTTTTCGGATTTGGATTCGGGGTTCGAATTTAAAAGACATGTATTTCGGAATTTTTTTTTTTTTTTTTTTTTTTGCTTCAACCAATTAGGGGCTAAAATAGAGAACTAAAAACATTTATTTTCAAAAATACGTTGCTGTTAACTCAAATTTCAAGCTATAACTACGAAACTTAGGATATGGACTCTTGATCAGAATTAAAAAGACAAGAGTTTCGGTAGTTTTGGAAATTCAAAAACTAAGGGGGTAAGAAAGGGGATCAAAAATTCTTTTCGAAAACACTTTGTTGTCAAGACAATTTTTAAGCTATAGCTGCAAAAATTGGTAATTGTATTGTTCGTTATGATTTAAAAAAATACGTGTTTCGGTATTTTTGGAAATTCAACCATCAAGGGGGTTAAATTGGAGAGGGGATGTTTTTCGAAAATCTATTGCTATTTAGGCAATTTTGAAGTGAGATAACAACTTTTCGGATTTGGATTTGGGGTTCCAATTTAAAAGATACGTGTTTCGGTATTTTTGGAAATTAGACTAATTAGGGGGTGAAATACGGGATGCAAAAATTGATTTTCAAAAATATAGTGCTGCTAACTCAAATTTCAAGCTATAACTACGAAACTTAAGATAAGGATTCTTCATCAGGATTAAAAAGAAACAACTGGTGCAGATCAACCAGCCTACGTATGCAAAGCAGCGGGGGTTCAGCTAGTCTAATATATAAAAATGAATGTTTGTGAGTTCGTATTGTATGTGCGGCCGTACCGTTCAACCGAGTGTGATGGAAATTTGTAAACATATTGCTTGCACCTTCCCGATGGTCATAGACACCATTAAATGACTGCATGGCAAATAGTTCAGGAGATATGACGTAATAAACAATGAAATACGCGGAACAGGGCTGCATCATGATACGTCTGCTTCTAAACCACTGTACCAATTTCAACCAAATTTGGTACACATATTCCTTCCATGAGGTAACAATTGACGTAGGTATAAGAACCGCTCACTGTCATTTAGTTCAGGAGATGTGACGTCAGAAACATTTATATAGTTGAAAACTGTGGCATCATGCGACATGCGAATAAGGACACTTTATTCATCCTAAAATCTTCATGGCATTTGGGACACAGTGACCTTCCTCTCATTATGAAGGTCATTGTCACATAAAATTTTGGGTGGTGCATGACGGTGTATACTTTACATATGGACTTCGTCAGATTCTACAGTTGTATTCCGATCCTGATGAAATATCGATTCAGTTTATCAGTGCAGTGTCAATATTTTCAGATTACCTACAAACATTTCAATTAATTAACGTGACTAAACAGTTAATTTTCAGATTTCGGCGAAGATTCGAATGAAATAAAGTTTATGAAAGTTGTAGCAGCTCTCTCTGGAAGTTCCATTACATTTTTCAGGTAGATAATCATCAAAAACATTTAAAACATAAATATTGTTCGCCGGCTGAGTTGGCCGAGGGGACTGTGGCGCGCCAGTCACGGTCTACACGGCCACTTCGGTCGGGGATTCGAATCGCCCCTCGGGCGTGGATATTTATGCCGTCCTTAGTTTAAGCTAGTTCATAAAGTTTTGGGATCTGATGACACCGTAGTTAAGTCCCATAAGCTCTACAAACATTTTAACATAAATATTGTTCACACCATGTGAATTTTATGTAAACAACTTGAAGTAAGAATTTTTTTAAAATATGTTTCAGTGGAAAGCATACTTCATTCAGATATTTAAATGACGGTTTTTTGGCTGTCAGCTTTGATGCATACCAAGCGTGCCGAATTACCCCCCACCCCCGAAATTATGTTGTAATATTATTATAAGTTAGAATAGATGTCGTAATTTACTATTTTTATTGTGCTGATACCACCAAAAACAAAATATGATTACGGTCCTGCCTACAAACACATTTGGTGCGTGCCGGAGGGTACTTTACCTAGGGACCTCGAAAAAATCTACTGTTTTATTTCGACCTTGATTAAATTTTGCATATTAACCTTAAAAGCAAGACGAAGGTCACTGTCTATTTAAAATTTTGTGTGTCGCATGGCAGAAGGTACTTTACTTATGAACTTTGCCAAAATCTACGTTTTTATTCTGAACATGATGAAATTATGTACACTTGTCCTTCAGCAAGCTACCCTACGGTGGATGAAAGAGGGCACATTGCAGTAAACGTTCCACTATTTCACTGTTTACCACGAAAGTTGACAGAACCGTGATTTTTCACAAGGGCGCAAATGACAGAGGAAACGCCTGCGGTCTCTGAAATTAATCGTGTCAGTTCCAGTCAACCACACCGACCCTGTGCAGATGGGAAAAGACACAAGAAAACGAAGAAAAATAGATGCGAGGATGAGATGAACAAAGCGAGGGGAGAGGAAGAAATGGACAAAGACAGGGAAGGGGAGAAGAAATATAATAGTGTGTAATAAATAGATATAAATATACAGGGTGAATCACCTAAAACTTGCACAGCAAATATTGCGGAAACGGAAAGTGTGATTGATGTGCGGTTTTCGCAGAATGGATTGGTAGTCAAAGACTCGTATTGTTAGCCAATAAACAAATTGTAAAAGTACCTAGAAAGTGTATTTTTATGCAAACATACAATTTTTCAAAGGGAACAATGGTTGTTCCTATCATGTACTGTAATTTCTCACACCAGCTGTGTACAACTTTGAATGACATTTTTATCACGTTTAGTTTGGCAGCTACAACCATTCAAAGTTTTGGGGGCGGAGGCTACAACAGTGTAGCTGACTGGCCGGTGGTCATGAGACTGTGGGCCGTGCCCCAGGAGCTAGCCACTCGGCCAGTAAGCTACGCTATCGCAGCCTCCGCCACCAAAACATTGAACGGTTGTAGCTGCCAAACTAAACGTCATAAAAATGCCATTCAAAATTCTTTGTACGCAGCTGATGTCAAAAATTCCAGTGCATGATAGAAACAACCATTGTTCCATTAAAAAACTGTATGTCTGCATAAAAATACATCTTCTAAGTAATATTACAATCTGTTTGTTGGCTAAAAATACGAGCCCCTGACTACAATCCATTCTGTGAAAACCGAACATCAATCGCACATTCTGTTTCCGGAATATTTGCAGTGCAAGTGTTAGGTGATTCACCCTATATACCTGAGCAAGGCCATGTTTTCAGCTAGTTACTTATAAATAGACCAATGCACACTTCAGCTGTTCCTTAAGATGGGTCTACGTATCTAGATGGAACCTATTTAAGCAGAGGTCTGAAGATGGTAACAGTGAGTTACCGAAACTAGTAATAATGGATATGACATTAACGCAGAAGGTGATTTTTGGTCTGTTTATCACACGTAGCTCAGGAGATTGAAGACAAGTGAACACCACGCATAGTGTCTAAACGAGACGTATATGATGAATAACTTAAAATATAACTGTGTAACAAACATGAAGATGATAGTTATTATAATGATTCAGCATGGGAAACCGTATTGTCAATGTTTTAATCGTCGCGTGGGAATTGCCGCGGATTGCGAGGCCGCTTCCCTTCGGAGGACAGAGTCCTGCCTATGCCATATATATATATATATATATATATATATATATATATATATATATATATATATATATATGTGTGTGTGTGTGTGTGTGTGTGTGTTTAGTTCATAAATTAGCTTAAGCAGTTTGTAAATCTAGAGACTGATGGCCTCAGCAGTTTGATCCCCTAGGAAACTTTGAACATTTGAATTTGTAAATTTTGCAAGCGGCGTTCGTCTGGGAAGCATTCGTGTAGACGAGAAGAATTTTAAACATAATAACTGGGAGATTCCTCGATGTGATTATACAGATTTAGCTGCCACTTTATGTTCAGGTGATAATGTACGAAATTTTAAACAACAGTGACTCAGTATTCTGTCAACCTTTTTTTTTTTTTTCTTCTTTTTTCCGTTGTCTACCTCCTCGTCACGACAACATCGTAAATATAGGCCTAAAAGTGGTTAACTATATTTTTACAACATTCTTTCATGTTTCTTGAAATATTCCCATTCACTTTCAAACCTCAGTGGCAGGAGAATCATACTTGGCACCTCAAGTTGGCGGAATAATTTCTTTGCTGCTGCTGTATAGTAACTGGTTTTCGGTTGTAAACCTGGCAGTAATTATTGATTACCTCTGCATCTTCGAGTGAGTCAGAGCTTAATCACCTGATGTGATTAACGGGAACAATTAAGACCACCGAGAAGAGAGCAAAACACGTCGCAGTATGTTTGAAGTATACCGGTGGTCGCAAAAACTGATAGAATACTTGAATGTTGGCGTAACATTTTAGTGGTTTAAGTATTTCACCGCTTTCTTAACTTCACCAAATTAAGCTCGGGTATATTGACTTCAATACGAGCTGTGCCCAGAATACAATGCACCACATTTTTTCCCTTCGACAAATATTTTTTGCACGTAATGAGATTTAAACACACGAAATCGTCTTGTTTCGCAAGTTGCCTTGTACTGTGAGAAGCCGCAGGTAAATTTAAAATATTTTAACCCTATATTTGGCGGTCCTGCTCTTAAGCAATATTAAAATTGAACACGCTTCAAGTTTCGTCCTTGAATGGGCACAGAGATGTTCCACTGTCTTTTGCGAAGAATTTGGGAACTGTCTATATCTTTATCAGACTCTGCAAGCATACTGTAGCGGCATTCTAGTTTGTTTCGATTTTGAAGCGTCATTTTCTGCTTCCACAAGGAAAACTGTTTATTAAAATTAGGGGGAAGTCTTGGAGATGAGTTACTCTACAAAAGTGTAAAACACTTCTTATATGTGGGATATTGTACATGGCTCGATATTTACCGGGAACAAGACCGCTATGGAAAGGACAACCAGTGCAGAGAAAGAAGAAGAAGAAGATGATGATGATTATGAAGATAACTGCTTCTCCTGTACCAGTGACCAGTGAATGGTGGGATATGTGTCACGTGCCAGACTAGAAGCCTAAAAGGAATATGTATGCTTTGTCTTTACAGGTATTTCACTGTAAAACGTGGAAACAGTGGGGTTGTTTTCGGCTTTGTTTTCTAAGAGGACTTTCTTCAGCCATTTCATATGAAATAGTGTAAAATACACAACAAAAATTGTTCAATCGTTTGTAATTCTATAGAACCAAACTAAGTTGGTCATCAGTCCCTTGTCTTACACACTACTTAAATTAAGTGAAACTAAAGACAACACTCACATCCATCCCCAAGGGAGGATTCGAATCTCCGACCCGGGAGGCCACGCGATCCGTGACGTGATACTCCAGACCGCTCAGCTACTCCCGCTCTTAACACAACACTGCAGTTGCCCCTCAAGAATTTTTCCTTATGATAAAATTCATGTAAAATTGTTCACATGACAACATAGTCTAATTTGACAAACTGAATCGAATTTCTTCACACAATTTCTGTGTGCCAAATAAAGAGTTAATGGATAAGTCCGGTCTGGCTGAAAATACTTTCGAAAAATGTCACCAACAGTTTCAGGCCATTATGATCTTCTCTAGAATATCATTTACAAGTGGAAACTGCCCTTTAGCCATTCCCCTGCCTTACGTCCATCTTTGAAATATGAAATGTAGAAATCCATAGCGGTTTTCAACGGCTAAAATAGAGGTAAATGGCACATAAAACCTTGCCATTTGATGAGAGTGAGGGGAGGTGCCATAAAATACTGATGTTTTATTCCGTTTCCTTCTTACCTTCTACATACTAAACTTTTGTCAGACACAGTATTTTTATTAAAGACAAACAAGATATACATCTACTCAAGGTGACTAAAATTACGAGGATATGAATAAACAGCGGAAAATTTCACATATTCTAAATTAGCTGATTGTGTGGTATAAAATACTGTAACCGCAATACAGTCAAGATATAAAATGGAACTGACTTTTAATGAATTTTACGGCTTTGGTTCGCTATATGTGAAAACGTACTGAAACTTGTCAAGTTAGCCTTCTTGACATTTCGAAACTTTCAGAATAAGAAATGGCGAAATGATGACCACGTGAAGGCTTTTCTACGGACTCGGTGCAAACCCGATGAATATTTCAATGATAAAGGGTTAATGTTTAAGCTTCTTAGCAATCAATAACTGAAGTTAAAATAAACACTAACCCGGAAATGTCTTAAATTAGAACTGTCTTCAAACTTGCTGACAAATGTATTTTCTACAGCGAGACTGCAACCAGAACCTTGTTTTCTACGAGAAAATAAGTGTTCTAATACTGCCTTCTACGTTAATTTTAATGACACTTCTATACTTTTTAACTAGGCCAATCAATGAATATAAACGTGGAAAACAATCTCTATTAGAAAAAAATTATAAATGCATTCTGAAAGACTTCTCTCTCATTGCGCCCTTGTAGAATTTTATTCAATTACAATTACAACTGTTTTTCCTAAAAGTTATGTAATGGATGTTTTTGTGTGGTTAAAATACTGTCATAACTCGCTATACTTCTGTTCTACTCACGCCTCTTGTAAACAAGAAAGGCACCAATCAGTAATCAATCTTGTAGCTTGGCCAGGACAATCTAACACAGCAGAACACGAAAATGAAGATTATCCTTAATGGTCCTGAGGGTAAGAGCAATATGTCCAGAATTGCAGTTTTCAGGAAATAAAAATAAAAGGTTTCTCCTGAAAATCACAGCTATTTGCATTTTTTTTTTTTTTTTTTTTTTTTTTTTTTTTTTTTTTTTTTTTTTTTTTTTTTTTTTTTTACGAAGGTGTGAGAAAATAATTTATTGATCAGTGAATTGAGTAAGTTTGGAATGCTCTCAGGGCTAATAGATTTTCTTAACTTTTATACCCTTAGGTTTTCAGTATTCTTACACAAATCCACAAAGATGTAGCTCGAAAAAAAAACTGACCATTAACTTACACGTCTTTCCCCAAGCGATAACTGACATTCCCGAATGCGTCGCACATAACAACTCATGGCTCAGTTACGTCCGATACCGAACATGTCATTTCGTATTATTAAATTTAAATGCTATTCCGCAAACTCTCTCTTACTCACACACACACACACACACACACACACACACACACACACACACTCGTAGTATATATAATCCTTGAATAGAACATCATTGACGATATTTTTTTCTGTTTACGAAGTACGTACATTTTCCAATTCACAAACATTTGTACAGAAAGACACCTTCCGCGTATGTCCCACGTCTTAAACTGCTCTATTTCAACCAGATTTATTCGATGCTACTAGACAACGATATCTGTGTAGGTAACAATGCGACACGACACAGTTCAGGAGATATGACGTGATAAATAAGAGATGCTCAAATAAACGCCCTCTTCACGTGACCATGCTCCACACGTTCTCCTAAAGTAACGGACCGATTTCAACCAAACCTGCTACACAAGTTCTTCAGCGTCAAGGAACAATAGCTGTGGAGATCAGAACTATCCATTTTAGACATCTAAGGAGAGTATCAAAAAGCTGTAACGCGTGAAAAACGAAACTTTTCCTGTCAATTGTTTGAGAACGAATGAATGAAACAAACTTGATACAAAATTTCAAACCTTTAAAAATCTTTTTCTCCCTGAAACACAGAAAAATGATGAAGGGGAAGAAGGTTATCGCTTATTACCTTTATGGGAAATTTAAACATTCTGTATGACATTACAATTTCTTACATCTACACTACTTCTTGCTACGCCGAGGCATTTTACAGACAGGATGCATATATATCACTGAATGTACCTTCGACTCACAGTTCATGAGATACGAGGTTATAAACAATCAGGTTCATGAAAAAGGACCCAATTATGCATGACCTATGGATTTGTTCGGTCCTTATAACTGACTCTATTCGTGATATATTTTGTAGATTAGTATGCACATATATATTGAATGTCCTTCCCAAATTTTATCATAGCCAGATGTATAGTTCGGGAGATATGTCATTGACAATGAGATGCATGAAAAATCGCCCCATCTGGCATAAACTTCTAGCTTATATATTTTACACAAACTCTAATATTTCAGACTACGTACAAGGAAAATTATATTATCTATCGTAGGACATACTCGTCAGATGTTACGACGTCGTATCCGCGAGGAAATGGCCGCGTGGTATAAGGTGTCATGCTACGGATTGAGCGGCCGTTCCCGTTGGAGGTTCGAGTCGTCCTTCGGATGTAGGTGTGTGTGTGTATATTGTCCTTAGCCTAACTTAGTATAAGGAGGTAAGTCTAGGGACTGATGACCTAAGCAGTTTACAAACATTTGAACGTTTTGATTTATCCCATCATAAGAAAGGGCTGCGTCAAAACGATACTGAAATGGACAGTGTGGGGTAGATCACAAGGGAAAGAAAATCGACTAATCAAAGAATATGGTAATGAAATGCCCGAATAACACCGGGAATGAATGCTAGTGTAGTGGATTTTTTTCACAGGTTCTCGTTGTGCAGTTTACCTGTTGCGGACGCGTGTGTCCTTTACGTCGCCTCAGGAAATTTCCTTTTGGTGAGGGCACAGCAGTTTGTTTCCGCAGTGAATCCTTTCTTGTTTAAACATATAGAGTAGACTGAAACCTGGACACCTCGCCAGTCGCCAAAAACCAGTTTTCAGACAGCTTCCGGTGGAACCGGCAACCTGCTACACCGAGTTCACGCCGCCGCCGCTAGATGGCTCCCTCGTTACGGATCGGCAGCGCGTTCGTCGCTCTTCATCAAGAGCCCAGACCTCATGTGGAGCCATTCTGCGCCATCTTTAGAGTTTGTCAGTGCAAATTATATGGGAAAGAGTACATGATATCCAATGTATGGCCGTTACCCTGGTGCCAGGCATAAAGCGAAAAGTAATTCTATTCCACAACTACCTGTACTCTCTTATCCTGATCTTCACTACATATTAATGGTGAATATTTTTCCACATGCAGAACTGGATGTGTAAATTGCGTAAATGATCAAATGTTTTTAGGCTTAAGGGACTTAACTGCGGGATCATCAGTCCCTTAACTTACAAACTACTTATGAACTACCTTATACTAAAAAAAGCACAAATATCCATGCCCGAGGAGGGATTCGAACGCCTGACGGGGAACGACCCTGCGCATCGGAGCACAGCGCCTCAAAGCGCTCGGCCGCCCTGCCGCGGCATTGCGTAAATAATGTTTTGCTGGGCAGAATTGCAGAGATAAAACAGTTTGGTATAACGTGATTAAAACAAACTGTTGGTAGGACACATTGTGAAACGTCATGGAATTTAGTATTAGAGGGAAATGGGGGACGGTGGAGCGTTAAAATTCGGAGACCAAGGTAGGACAGTAAGCACATTCACATGGAAGTGTTTGCTGTTCCTTTCAGAGATGAAGCAGCTTGCCGCGATAGCGTGCAAAGCTGCATCAAAACACTCTACGTAATGAAGACCACAATAGCAACGAGCACTAAGATATACTTGTCTGCATAACTGTAGTATCAAATCCATCTTATCATGAACATCTCTGTTTTCAAGTTCATCGATCATCTTAGCTAACAATATATATAATAACGAAAATGTCAGTGCCACAACAAGACACCAGTTGCGTTCAGAAACGAATGAGGTACGCTTATATATAAAACAAAAGTGTATAAATGTGTAGAATGAAATTTTCTGCCGCGGGGCAGCGGCCGAGCGCATCGACGCGCTATGCACCGATGCGCGAGGCCGTTCCCCGTCGGGGATTCGATTCCCCCCTCGGTCATGGATGTATGTTTCGTCTTTAGTATAAGGTAGTTCATAAGTTGTTTGTAACTAGTTGATTTCGCAGTTAAGTCCCTTAAGCTTAACAAACATTTGAATTTCTCTGTCAAACACATAGCAACAAAACAATAATGGTAAGCACTTCATGGTGAACCGGAAAAATGTAATCATAATTCAAGAGCTGAAATTTTCTTTATGTATTAAAAATGTTTTCCTTCCCTTTTATCGTATAAACGATGAACATTTTGTCATAGAATATGCCACATGGTAGCAATAGTAATGTTATGTTTTGCTCTCGTTGTGAGATACCCTCGATGCCCGATTATACACGTACATAAATAAAGTTTTCCTCGGACCCATACTATGTGATATCACAAAATTTCGTAAAATACTTGGATGCCACGCTAAAATTTGGTTTCAGGCAGCACTATTCGATTACAGTCTTACAGAAAACTAGAAAGGAGGAATACTTAGGTTTAACATCCTATCGACACGGTGCTCATTAAAGACTGAGTCTTCCACCGTAAAACACACATTCCCAAACATGCGTAGAAGAACCTAAATCACGGGCGTAGAGCTGCTCTCAGATATTTCCTTCTATTACAGTAGTTGTCATTCACTTTTTGCATCTCTTGGGGTCATTGGCTTTAATTTATTCGTGGAAACTAATAAAGAGATCATCTTTGCTTCGTTATCAGTTATTTGTTAACTAACATCAAAACAAAATTTTGCCAAAATAAATTAGGCCAACACGAGAAGCAAGTTTTCTTCTACAAACACATTCTCCATTGTTCCTATAAGGAGTGTAATATAAATTCTGTAAATTTGATATGTCGCCGATACTACGAAAAGAATTGTGTAAACATATGGAGTCGATTCTTCCTCTGATTTGCTATATAATCTCTTGTCCATCTGTCACAACGAAGTACGACAGTGTGCAGGTCTCGAGCTACGAAGAGTGGTTTGACTGTTAAATTTATGAGGATTTTTTGAACAATGATGGTGTTGTGCGAAATAAGATTGCAGTGCAAAATGCGACTAGTAACAACCAAAATTTATGTTCATAATAATAGCATAATAATAACATAATATTACACAAGTTATGATTCTATGGTTATTAGGTATTGTGGTTAATCCACGATGAGATATCGGCCCTTTTGTGTAACAACACCTACAAGCAATTCGATACAACCCTCGAGACATTCTACTTGAAGTTTCTTTGGGCTTTAATTATATGCAACATCGCAAAAGACTTCGACATTCGCAAAGACACATATTTAGTGCTGTAAATTGATAATTATGAAGTCGTAGGGTCCACGGTTCGAATTTTACAATTTTCCAAATTTATTTTTTATTGTGTCGGAATGCAGACACAGTTTAAATATAAAAGTCATCAAATAGATGATAACTAACACACATATGATCGAAATTATATATATATATATAGGTAATTGAACAAAAATAAAAAAGACAAAACTGAAGAAACCTTGAAAGGCTATTTTCTCGACGATATCTGAGAATTTAATTGAATGCCTTTGATTGCTACTTAAATTCCTAACTCCGCGTAGAATATATATAAATAATCGCACACGTATGTGGTCTCCTTGTCAGTTGGTGCTTAATGTGATTCTATAAACTCTTATGTACCTGTGGATATTTTCTGTAGCAAGTAATCATTTGTTGGGTTGACACTGATATTTTTATGCGTATTAATGTTGTGGAACATCGGGTTACTAATATATTTGCCGGGATTCGTGACGTCTTAAATATCAGTAAGAGTACGGTTATTGATTCAGTGTTCTTAATCTCGATGGAACTCATTTTCAGATGATGGAAACTGAAATTTCGAAATAAAAGTTTCAAACTCATCTACAGATTTTATCTTCAAATTCGTTTTTAACAGATATTGCTTTTCGTCCGCATAGGTTGCCTCATTCGAAGGTTGAATTTACGTAGCACTGATTCTTCTGTATCAGAAACGATCATTTCCTGTTATAATAACTCGAGTGTTACACGGCGGTATTTGGCGTCACTGAGATCGCTTTTTGGAGTGATTACTTTACGGCGGTCGGCTCCGTTGCTGAACATTCCGTCCACCTCGCCTCGACCATCAAGGTCATCCCATTGCGAAACGGCCGCTATTACAAGTCGTATATCAGTGTTATCGGCTGCTGCGTGCCCAGAGAAAACCCCTTAAGTATTAGGAGGCGCATTAGCAAAGGCATATATTAAAAAGTCTCCGTAATTTTTCGCCATTACCGCAGTTACTGTTTAATAACCACTCGGAGATGTTAAACTGGAACGTTTCATTCCGATTTTTTCCTTCGATTTTTGCCCTTGCAGTACCTAAGAAACACTGGGAAAATGATAAACCCATGAGCATTATGTAAATGATACTCTTTCTTTGTCTCCTCTGTTATTAGCTACGGCGGAAATGGACTTACATCACGCCGATTTTATCTTCTTACTTTCATGGCGTTTATTTCTTATGGGCAATAGTCCATACGACGTAGTCCACCAAAGAGTAGCAAACAAAAAATTGCACTGTCGTGTTTTACGGCCCACTTTACATTTGCCTATAGTTTTATGATTTTTTGCAAACATCGGACAAAAATAATAATAACATAAATGATAAAAATGGAAAAATACGATTACGACTCTACTATTGTGATTATATCTTTGCACCCAACACGTAATATTCTTTCTGATCGTATTTTAACTAACAGTCGAAATTATTTGATTCTTTTTAGCTTTGAAAAACATATTATTTTTTGCACTTTTAACTCTTTAAACTATTATTTTAATATCTTTCCCACATTTTCATTATCTTTTTCCGTGAAAATATCATCCTTTGATAAGTTGATCTAAGTTATTTTTTTTTTTATTTTATCATGTTTTAAGCGGCGATCTTAAATAATTAGTACCAATTGTTGCCAAGATTGCTGTTTTATTGTCTGGATGACTAGTTTCGGTAATACATAGTTACCATTATCGGATCATTTGTTTCAGACACAACATTTTTGACAATTAGTGGAAGCACTTGTATTTTCCCATCGGGGGTGACCACCAAAAGATCGTCATAGGCTGCCTCATTAATGCAGCT
The DNA here is from genome assembly GCA_026315105.1 of Locusta migratoria. NCBI lineage: Eukaryota > Metazoa > Arthropoda > Insecta > Orthoptera > Acrididae > Locusta > Locusta migratoria. The sequence continues at coordinate 198,402,183 of CM048751.1, forward strand.
AGTGGTGCTTGTATGCACAGATTCCAATTGACCATCACAACCATAACTGAAAACGTTTGTTCACATTGTACACATGGGCTATTCGTCACCAGGTAGCACCATGGCATCATGTTTGATGCCAAGGCGCTACCTGGTCGCGAATAGCGCAACTAGTACCATTTCGTATCGCTTCAGAGATATTTCAAAAAATAACGGCGATTTGTCGATGTCTCTCTGTCTCTAAAGTGTTACCACTATTTAGGTCGCGCCGTTCAAACCATCACCACCAAATTTTACAGATTGCTGGCCCCAGTAGTTAGTAACTCTGAAAATAGACCATTCGTGAAAGCCTTTTGACAGCAGGAAATTAAATTACAAATAATTCCTTAAACAGTTTGTAATATTTGGGTACTGCAGCGTTAAATATGTCATTTAAAGACATAGTGTAATTTTCAGTAATTTCAAATCGCTGCGTAATATTTTTTATTTATTTAACAATCGCCATTTTGGCTACAAAGTCATCATCAGGATAATTCCTGTAATGTGGTTTTCCATATAAGATCGTTGTCATGCCACCAATATAGTACGGTTATAATAAATACACCAGCAAATGACAGCTACAGCAATTTATTATAACTAGCGACAACAATTTAATATAACCGTATCATATTGGTGGCAGGACAACGATCTTATATGGAAAACCACATTACAGGAATTAACCTGATGATGGCTTTGTAGCCGAAATGGCCATTGTTAAATAAATAAAAATTATAACGCAGCGATTTGGAATCACTGAAAATTATAACACCTTAAATGTTCATCTGTGACGAAAATTGAATAAACGTATTTGTAGAGGAGAAAATTCTCTACAAGTATGTTCTGTTGTGTTTTTTTAGAACTCACACCGAACGAGAGGTATTTGCAAAAAATAACGGCGATCTCGTACCGTCAGTTACGTAAACCTGTATGGGCAAAGATAATAAAGTTGAAAAAGAGGACAAACTAACACGGCAAGACAGATGGTAATATTTTAACCAAAAAAATGTAATTAAAATATGGAAAACGTATTAAAATAATAGTTTAAAGAGGTAAAGGCGAAGAAAGACTATGTTTGTCAAAATTAAATTCTGATATATTAAATAATATTGGCTGTGTGTTAAAATACGGTCAGAGAGAATATTACGTGTTTAGTTCATAGATATTATTTTTCCCGTTTTATTTGGAAAAAAAATAATAAAAAAATAAAAACTTAAAACTACAGGAAATCCTGAAGTTGGTCGTGAAACACGTCAGTGCGGTTTTTACATAGTGATGTCCCCCCCCCTCTCTCTCTCTCTCTCTCTCTCTCTGTTGGTATGATCTTCGTTCTGAGCAAAGAGATAGCCTGGTTAAATTACAAAATGCGCATATCGTTTGCGCATTGACCGCGCGAGTCGCTTGTCAGTTGAGTGTTGGAACATTTCGATACTGTACAGAGCTCTTCAGCGTGCTGTAACGCGAGCACCGCTTGCGCAGTCTTCCCTTTGTGTAATTTGCGGGTGCAGGAATTTGGCCAGCTATAACGGAGAGAGCCTTATGTAATGTGGGGGCGAGTTTCACTGCCATTCCGCGGGGTCTTGAGGATGGCGAAAAGGCGGTGGGCCGAGCTGCGAAGATTTCGGCAAGAGGCGGCAGGCGGCAGCCCACGCTTCCTCCCAGGGGGCGGTGGAGGGCGGAAGCTCGCCAAACCTCACGCAACTGTGGTAGGGGGGGGGGGGGGGGGGGGAGCGAGAAAGTGGGCAGCCCGAAACTGGCCGACGAATGCACGGGGCAGGGCGGGCGGCTCCACTCACGCGAAATGTTGGGTGCGCCGCACTTGTGCATTGCTGTGGTCGTACTCTAGTCCACAGTCGATTGCACAGGATGGACAGACAGTCTTAAATAGTTTAGGTAAATAATTCAAACATTTTATTTCAAAACTTTGCCCATCTTTATAACTTTTCTCCCAGTGCAATACCAGCCGTGACAACGTCACCAAGCCTGTCCATCTTGCAGTACAGAGCCATTAAAACACTGAATAGAATATTCAGCCCCTTGAAATAGTTACTTTCTACTCTTTGCTGTCTAAATAAAGATTATTTCAGATGTGTTTATTTCCGTCAACAATTGCAGTATATTTGTTTAATTACATGTTTCGATCACTTGGATCATATTTACAACTAAAAAAAATGTAAAAAAAGAAAAATAAGTACATTTTCAAAAACTTATTAAAGTTTAATTGGTAACAGTTAAATTATACGTAAATGAAGAGATTATTCTTTACATTATAGTTGCGTCCGCACCTCCTCTGGATGAGAAAAATAAGTACATTTTCAAAAACTTATTAAAGTTTAATTGGTAACAGTTAAATTATACGTAAATGAAGAGATTATTTTTTACATTATAGTTGCGTCCGCACCTCCTCTGGATGAGTTTGGTACTGAGTTTTACAATGTAATGTAAGCATTTAAAACTTGATTCCAGATTGTGGTGGGGAGGGAAAGAGCAGGTTGGGTGGGGGAGTGGGGGGATAAGAGGAGACGGATTGAACCCTAACAAGCTAGGGTCTTATACTGAACAATTGTTTGTTATATACCTGGAACCAAATTTTAAGTGCTTACATCAAATTTTAAAACTCAGTACCACTTAGTGCTCAGCCAGATGAGTTGCGTCCGCAAGTATAAGGTAAAGAAAAATCTCTCCATTTAAGTATAATTTAACTGTTGTTCAATTAACCTTTAGTAAGTTTTTCAATTTATACTTTTCTTTAAGATCTGAAGGTGATCCAAGTTATCGAAACATCTAATTAAACAAATATATGTGCAACTGTTCACGGAAATAAACACATTTGCAATAATACAGTGCAGTTGCGGACACACTACAGTCGATCATGTTGACTATAATAAATAAATTTTCCTTTCACTTGTTAACACGTAAGTGACAGAGATAAACGTCTTATAATACGCTGTGAAAATGATGAAGTGGACAACATCGGCTGTACGAGGAGATTCTTGTCTGTACTAGAAATGTCTAGAAAGCAGCGGCGATACGTTTCTCGATCGGCTACTTAAATAAATGAACCAGCAGTTGATCGGGTACATAAATAAATGAAACGTATTTTGCATACGTATGGGGAAAGACACATTGCACTTTGATTCTGTATTGGCGATAAACTGACTGCAGATACTAATAAACATAAAATGCCTAGTCGTAACCGACCGCGGAGATCTCAAGTATAACGGCCGCATGACGCATTGGAAGGATTTCAAGCGAAAGTACATTCATCCGTATAAGGAACTGCAACGACGATACCAACCTCTTTCCTGCTCCTAAAATACTGTTTTCTTTAGTCGTATCGTGTCGGGATTATTATTATTATTATTATTATTATTATTATTATTATTTTTTTTTTTTTTTTTTTTTTTCGTCGCGTGACCTTGCCACCACTTTCGTATCTTTCTTAAATTTTAAATTATTATTTCCGACTCCTAATTGAATCAATACTATACACGCTTTTAACACTTCTCTTTCGTGACCTAGACACTGTCAGTGTAATTAACCAAGTTTGACCTCCTTGGAAATGAACTTGGCAAACTTAGTTTGGCCGAATCGCTTACCTTCTTACCTTCAAGTATCCTTCTGATAGATTATGCCCGCCATTGAAGCTCAGTGACAACATACAGCACCTGGTTAGGGTCTACCTACAGTGAGTTACGTAGTCAATAACAGTTCTAAAAAAAGTGAAATACAGTTATAAATGTCACCACGAAATTTAGGAGAAGTTTTCTTGTTTGTTAGAAGAGTTGTTGAATTAATTTATTCATAATTGAGATTGATTCTTGTACCTGAATGAATCTTCCACACTTCAAATTACTATGTATTTAAGTAAAACATTCAGCAGCTAGGGGAAAAAAATTAAATTTAATACTCATCTTTAGACATCAGTTACTTTTACCTTCAACATATGAGAAAACGAATCAAATAAAAGATAAACATAGAATTAAATGATGTAGTTCATAAAATCTGTTGCACTGCTCGCCTTACATTAATAAGTTGACACAACAACACTCTCGTGTGAAATAGCATGCCTGCAATGAACGTTAATGGGGGCGATTCTGGCTTGTACCTGAGGCATAGGTGAAATGAATATCAAACAATAATACAATTTTCAGTGTCATATTATCTTATTATATCAGAGATACTGAACAGGAAGAGCCTGGACATCACTGTTACATAGAGGGACATCGAGGTAGAATTGAAGTGTGAGTTGTGGAGGCGGTGTGCATTAGGATAGTGTGTAGATTCGCGTTCTCCATAAAGCCACGGTGGCTGAATGGATTGTCGGCTTGCCGCGGCAGAATAGCCGTGCGCACTAAGGCGCCTTGCTGCGGTGCGCGGGGCCGTTCGCCATCGGAGGTACGAGTCCTCCCTTGGCCATGGTTGTCTGTTTTATTCTTAGAATAAGTTACAGTGGTTTGTAAGTGTAGGGACTGAGAACCACGACAGTTAGGTCCCATAACTTTACAAACATTTGAACATCCGACAGCCGGCTTGGAGACTAAGCGTGGTTGCTCAGAGGGCTTGACGCCGATAAACGACGACATCAGCGGCGAACAGTCTGCGAGAGTTTGCACACACGTTGTCTCCTAAATGGTTTGTAAAGCTAAGGAACAGAAGGGGCCCTGTAACACTTCTCTGGGGAACGCCAGATACCACTTCCGTTTTGCTCGATGACTTACCGTTAATTACAACGTACCGCGTCCATTCTGACAGTAATTCGTGAATCAAAACGCACAACAGTGGCGATATTCCATAAGCACGCATTAGAAAAACATAAAAATGTGTATAAACTTAGACTGGAGACAACACATAGAAAACGTTGTGGGGAAGCCGAACAAAGGGTATGTTTCATTGGCAGAACGCTTAGAAGATGCAACAGGTCCACCAAAGGGACTGCCTACATCACACTTGCGCGTCCTCTGCTGGAGTACTATAGCCCAGTGTGGAACCCTCACCAGGAGGGACTGACGGAAGGTATTGAGACTATTCAGAGAAGGGCAGCTCGTTTTGTTTTATCACATTACGGGGGGGGGGGGGCGGGGGAGCGTCACGGTTGCACGATTTGAGGTGGAAATCATTAAAAGAACGACGTTATTCGTTGCAGCGAGATCTAAATGTTCAAATGTTCAAATGTTTGTAGATAAAGCGTGCACGTAGGCGAAGTTAGTCACATCTGATGTCTGCGATGTTCAATGTCTGCAACTGATATCTTTGGCTGTGCGAGGACACTCTTTGTTGTGTGCTGCAGCTAGTAGGATTCGTTGCCCCGCTACCGACGATTGATCAGTGCCGGAGTGTTGTGTAGGCAGTTATGGAGTTAAGTTTGCAGTATGAGCTTTCATCAGACGAATCATTTTATGTGCAATAATAATGATATTTTTTTTCTACAGATGATGAGGTAAATCAATTTTGGAGAATTAACGATGATTGAAAGTCATCTGATATTATGAAAAAATGAAGGAGGATCACCATGTCATTATTAGGCGTTCCGCGTACTTGTTGTCTATTTCTGACAACAATTCATTATCAAGGGTTAAAACTCGCCATTTTATATTCAATTTCGAAATAATCCAACTTGTAGTCTAGGTATTTAGTATGATTTCTCTGTATGAAAGAAGGGAGAAAATATGATGACAATTTTGGTTTAGATTACATTGTTTAACTTACTTGATGGTTTTGGATCATACTAAAGAGACACATACCACTTACGATTTACTTGATAACCTTCCATCAGTTACAACCCACCGTGTCCTTTCTGACAGTAAATCACGAATCCAATCGCACATCTGTGGCGATTTTCCAGAAGCATGAATTAGCAAAAAAAAAAAAAAAAAAAAAAAAAAAAAAAAAAAAAAAAAAAAAAAAAAAAAAAAAAAAAAATTGGATAAAGCGGCTGCCTAGTGAGCAAGAGGTTCCAGGTTCGAATCCCGCCCGTAGTACAAATTCAGTGTCACTGCTAGTCAGTCTCTCTAATTTTGTGCAATAAGCACTGTGGTGTTCAAACCAATCTTCGGATTGATGACTGCTTTACCTTTTACGTATTAAAAGCGTGACTGAACTCCATTTTTGGAATATAAATTACTCATTCAAAATATGTTTTGAGACAAACTTTGATGGCTGTTAATTGAAATGACAATGTGGAATCGTCGTTTACAGTAATATAATCATAAGATATAGCTATGTACACTTTCCCGGCGTGTTAACTGTTGGGTTTCCAGCCGAATCACACTGACATCTGTACACAATACTTCGGCGCGCCACCTGGCCGCCATCGTCAGGTGAGGAAGCTAAGCCGCTCTCGCCGTGACTGACTGAAACTGTGGAACGGCTGGCTCTATATACGCAACGAAAGTACGAAGGCGCATGCGCTATGTACAGAGTGCACGCGTTTACTCATAGCTGCTGACCCTCGGCCCTCCAGTGGTGGGTAATGTCAAAAACTATAGATGGCTAAGGGTTGTCACTCATGGCCATTTGATGCAGATGCCGATGTTTCTTTAGGTCAGACAGCACAGGATTCCATTATTTACTCGGCAAATAACCACTGACACGGTTAACTGTGATATCTGTTATTCTTATTTCATTGGATTGAAACGATTGTGTTATTCTGATTTCAATATACTGAAATCAGAACAACAGAGAACACAGTTAACCGTGACTGTGGTTATTTTCTTAGCACATCATGGGATCCTGTGTAGTCAGATCTGAAGAAACATCGGCATCTGCGTCAAATGGCAATGAGAGACAATCCTTAGCGATCTATTGTTTTTAACATTACCCACCACTGGAGGAGGCAGTACAACTTCTCTCACGCCAGGGGTCAGCAGCTACAAGTAAACGCGCACTCTGTACTTAGTGCATGCGCCTTCATGCTTCCGTTGCGTATACAGAGCCAGCCATTCCACAGTTTCATTCCACCTAGTGTAACCAGTGACTTCTCAATGTTAACCCCACCAAATCCCAGGTAATTATCGTAGGTCGCACCACCCCATACTTCCGCCACTGCGACCTATACCTTACGTTCCATGACTTCCCCATCCCGCATTCTCAAATACCTAGGCCTAATACTCGATCACTCCCTCCTGGAAACCCCACCTTCAAACAGTCCATGAAAAGCCCTCTCCTGCCTCAACCTCCACAAACTCCTTTCTGGCCGGACATGGGGCCTCAATTCCTCCAACATCCTATTCACTTTTCGTTCCATAATGCGTCCTGCTTGGATTTCTGCGAGATCCTTGAACGCCATGGGCCTCCGCCTCGCTTACCGCATCCGCCTCCCGTCCCCCACTCTGATCCTCTACGACCTTATACCTTTCCCACATCTGCTGAAGTTCCTGGAACACCTCCGCCTTCGATATGTAACCTGAAAACTGGATTCCCACCACCTTCTCCCACCTATTGTTACATCCTGGGCCTGTGCCCTGCTGTTACCTTGTTATCCCTTCACCTCCACACTCTCCACATCCCCTCTTTCTCGACATCTACCCATCCTATCAACATAAGTCCATCCCTATACTAGTACGCCCCCTCTCCTTCCTCCACCCGTCCCATTCCCTTCCACGCTTGGCTTCCTCTTCCTTCCCCATCCTTTGGAGTCCTTAGGCCTTCCTCCCCCATCCCCCTCACCCCGCCCTTCACCTACTATCCCTTTCCTCTGCACCTTCCCTCCCTTCCTCATCATATGTTGGGTACCTGTGGTAGTGCTATTGATCAGCATATCATGTATTAAAATGACACCAACTGCCAAGCAGATGCAACGTAGCAACGTTGCTTTTAAATGTGTGCTCTCGTCATCGTTTACTGTCCTCTAATGAATGTGTTTAAATCTCCGAGAGAACTCTGCGTATATGTGTGTTTTAACCACCGTGGCTATTTTAATGTCTAAATATGTATTTTAAAACTCTGTTTTCTTTATGTGTCTCCATTTTTTCATCTCCTGTTAAGTTTCTAATTCTGCAATTTTTCCACCGTTCCATGTTTTGTGCCAAACTGACAAATCTGCACAATCGTTCGGCTGAAGAGCAGCACTGAAGCTGCTGCCATCCTGCCACAAACAGGTGGCTTTAAAATATAAATAAAAAATAAAAAATAACAAGTTTCACTAAGCTACGGGAGCGGCTTAGCTCCCTGTCGATGGCGGCCAGGTCTACTGCGAAAATATTGTGTACAGATATCAATATGATCCGCCTGGAAACACGACAAAAATTAGATAATGATAAGTAACATATAATAGGGAACGCCATCCAAAATCGGAATAGCACCAGTGCACGTCTCTACGGCTACTGACCAACCACCGCTGTGTGTTTAGAGCAGGTTTCTTCTTACCACGGGCGAGGTGCAGCTCGTCGCTGCGACCTCCTTCGCGGCCTGCCTCGCGTCAGCGTCAGCCGCATCATCCGAGAGCTCGTCGGCGGCGCCTGTGGGTGCGGCGGCAGTGGTGGCGGCTGCCGTGCTTTGCATTTCTGAAGAGCGCCGCGCGCTGTTCCTTACCGGCCGCGCTGTTTGGACTTTCACTTAGCGCGCGCCGCACACTGCTGCCTTCGCGGTTTCCGCTCCATTGCCGCGCAAGCCAAAACGCGAATACCGCCAACCTTTCTTCGCGCGCTGGCTTCGTGGAAGCAACGTCGATTGCGAAACGACTGACGAGAGTTACAAAATATACTATGTCTCGTCTTTACATCACTTTCGGTATTTTTTTATACTTCTAATACTTATTCGTGTCAGAGACATCCTAAACAACCTACATATTAATTAAAAAGAAAAATTATGCAGGTGTAAAGAAAGGTTACTACACATTCTGGCGTTCCACAGGGAAGCGTTATAGGTCCCCTACTCTTCCTCGTGTTTATAAACGATTTAGGAGACAATGTGAATAGCTCCCTTAGACTGTTCGCGGATGATGCTGTCGTTTATCAGTTAGTGAAGTCAACAGAGGATCAAAAGCAACTGCAAAGCGATTTAGACAAAATTTCTACTTGGTGCGAAGATTGGCAATTGACACTAAATAAAGAAAAGTGCGAAGTAATACACATGACCACTAAAAGAAATCCGCTGAACTTTAATTACGCGATAAATCAGTCAAACCTTAAGGTCTTAGATTCTACCAAATACCTAGGAGTTACAATTACGAACAACTTTGACTGGAGAGAACACATAGAAAATTTTGTGGGGAAGGCGAATCAAAGGTTACGTTTCATTGGCAGAACGCTTCGAAGATGCACCAGCTCCACCAAAGAGACTGCCTACATTACACTTGTGCGTCCTCTCTTGGAGTACTGTTGCCCCTTGTGGGACCCTCACCAGGTGGGACTGATGGAAGATATTGAGAAGGTTCAGAGAAGGGCAGCTCGTTTTGTTTTATCACGTTACGGGGGGAAAGCGTCACGGAAATGTTGCACGAATTGGGGTGGAAATCATTAAAAGAAAAACGTTATTCATTGCGGCGTGATCTGTTTGCGAAGTTTCAATCGCCGACTTTTACTTCTGAATGTGAAAATATTTTGCTAGCACCCACCTACTTAGGGAGACATGACCATCCCAATAAAATAAGAGAAATCAGATCGAAAACGGAAATATTTAGGTGTTCTTTCTTCCCGCGCGCTATTAGAGAATGGAACGCTACAGAAAAGTTATGAAAGTGGTTAATGAACCCTCTGCCACGCACTTGAATGTGATTTGCAGAGTATCTATGTAGATTCTTAGCCCAGAAGAGGGCTACGTCAATAGCGTTTGGTTGTGCCGCATTAACTCCTCAAAGGTACAGTGTGAGGGCAGTTAAACTTTTGGGTGGTTGCTTGAATAGCTCCACAGTCACAGAGGGTGGAATCATGTTGATAGCCCCATTTGCTCAGAATGCTTTGGTGAGGCGAGTGTCAACAGTCGTAATATATTTCATAAAATGCATTTTTTAAAAAACCATCAGCTGTTTATTCAAAGAACAGAAGACTATAGTCATAGTCATAGTCTGTTCTTACCTCTTATGTTATGTTTGACTGATAGGTTTATCTAAGATGACCACTGTAATTTTTAAACTTTTAGTTATACTGACTCCTGTTGGTCTCAGTTGGATGTATTTTATTTGATGCATTTTACCATTCTGTCTTAACACCTTTTTATCCATGAAGATGGTATCTGACCGAAACTGGTAGATGTATAAGGTTTTGAATAAGCAGCTGATGGTTTTTTAAAAATCCATTTGCTTACGTTTACTTTAGACCTTGCTATGCCACTACGTAATTGGTTCAAAGACTTCCGCGTTGTCCAGCTTTCGTTGTGTCCAGCAGCTAAGGCTTCGGACGGTTCCATCCACGGCTGTCTATCCGCATCCTTCCAGCGTTCTACCCTTGTTCTGTAGTCACTCTCCTTCTCAGTTTATGTGACAAAACTGTTTCTAGATTTAAGCCTCTGTGCTACTGGCTCCATCCAATGGATTGGGTGCCACTTGGAGACTATAGATGTCTCTGTTTATATGCTGCTCGTTCTCTTCGAATTGCTGGAGGTGCAATACCGACAAGATGATAGATTTTATGTACAGGGGTTGGCTGCAAACATCCTGTCACTGTTCTGGCAGATTCATTGGGGGCGACGTCGACTTGTTAGGCGTGTGCTGACCTGCACCAAACTGGGCTAGCGTATTCGCCAGCGGCGTAGGCTAGAGATAGGGCTGACGTTCTTACAACCTTTCGTCTTACTCCCAAGGTCGAACCCGTCAGTCGTCTCAGAATGTTATTTCGACCACAAACTTTCAGTTTTGTATTAAGGCAATGTTGTTTAAATGTCAGAGCTCGGTCTAAAGTAACGCCAAAGTATTTAGGGTTTTTGCAGTGTTCCAAGTCAACACCCCTCCACCTCACTTGCAGCTGGCGAGATGCCTGTTTGTTGCGCAGATGGAATGCACATGTCTGGGATTTCATTGGGTTGGGTTTCAGTTGATTAAGGCAGTAATATGAATCAAGCTCTAGCAGTTCCTCATTCAGACTCTTCTCCACATCCTCAAACGACTGTCCCTGAACAGCTATGACTCGGTCGTCAGCATATATGTAACTGTTGGTGTTGACAGGAAGTGGATAAAAAAGACCTACTTGTATGCAAAAATTATATTTATTAATGCGTTTCACCTTTTCTTTAGGCGCCATCAGGAGTCTTAATATATTGCTCTCAGGCATCTTCTGTTATGTATAAGGCTTTTCTTGTGCCTACTCACAGATACATTTCGTACAAGTTTTTACTCGTTTTTCAACACATCTTCTACCTTCGCAATGTAGCACCAAAACTATATAACTACGTCAACACAGGCCTCAAGAGCCCACTGGGTACTGACCGACCGCCGTATCATCCTCTGCCCGAAGGCGTCAACGGATGCAGTATGGAGGGGGACGTGGTCAGCACCCCACACTCCCGGCCGTTACGTCAGTCTTCGTGACCGGAGCCGCTACTTCTCCATCAAGTAGCTCCTCAGTTGGCCTCACAAGGGCTGAGTGCAGCCCGCTTGCCAACAGCGCTCGACAGAAACCGAGGGTTACCCATCTAAGTGCTAAACAAGCCCGACAGTGCCTGACATTGGTGATCTAACAGGAACCGGTGTATCCACTGCGGCAAGGCCTTTGGCGCAAAAAACATGGTGGTAGTAATTAATATGCATTTTAAAAAGTTCAAGAAAAATATCTGATGGAGACAGGTTCTTTATTGTACTTGTGCGTATGCGTATCAAGCAAAAGCCATTTTCAGAGCACCAAGAAAAAAAACTCGACAAAGCATAAATGGCCTTTTAATAAAGGGAGTTTATAATGCAAGACTGACATTTACGTACATTGATAAACCACGTACATTAATGTCACTGATACGTTCCATAAATGGTAAAGCCAAGATCGCTGGTATATAATTTTATTTGAACGAAGAGTTTCGATGGTCTCTGCCATCATCATCATCTGGTCAAATAATGTTTTACACAGTCGTCATCTTGTGATGTCGACAGTTGTTGTATAAAATAATTTAAAATTCATAGATGCACTATGTCACTGTATCCTACTGTCACTTACAGTGATATGTAAACTTTTACTACAATGACGTAGTGCATCTATGCATTTTAAACTATTTTATACAACTGTTGACATTACAAGATGACGGCTGTGTGAAACATTTTTGACCAGATGATAATGATGGCAGAGACCATCGAAACCGATCGCCAAATAAAATTATATACCAACGATCTCGGCTTTGTCCTGTATGGAACGTATCATAATTTTGGATCGCCTCCTCACAATATAAACAAAGACATTAATGTCACAATCACAGTATAAATGGCCTTTATTAAATGGCCAATTCACTCTTTTCAAGTATCAAATGAAATGTTTACACACAAGCCCCAGGCAGAACTCCAGGTCTCGAACCGCTGACGAAGAGAAACCACGCGCTTCGTAGCAAGGCGCCTTAGAGCGCTCGGCCATTCCACCGCGGCTTTTCCGAATTTTTCGAGTTTCTTTCATGGTGCACTGAATATGGGCTTTGCGTGAAACGCATGGGCACAAGCACAGTAAATAACCTATCACCATCTGGTTGGTTTTCTTGCCAACGGTCTATTTGGTTTCTTAAATTCATTCTCATTACATTGACATTCGGCCACATACCGTCACCGAGACGATAGGACACCCATTTACCCATTTTCTTCAACTTTAGTATTTACGTTTTTCTTTCTCTCCTAATACCTATATTTCTTCTGTGATCTATATCTGTGCATCCTGCCATGATCCAGAGAAATTTCAGTTCATTGGTCTGTAATCTATGATCACAAGCGTTCATGTGTGTAGCTAGCAGGACTCAAAAAGGGAGAATCGCGTTCAGAGATATAACATCTGCAACTAAATTGGCCTTTTATTACGAGGAATGTTCAAACGAAATGGTACGAAACGACACTGTGGGTGTAATTAATTCTTTATTCAAAAGTAATGACTAGAGGCCTGAGCACAACTGACCCACTGTTTATCGAGGCGAAGGATTTTCTGTTCCCAGAATTCCTGTGACTGTGACTATACCGAGTCCTGAACTGTGTCCATTCCGTCGTCGGTTTTTTAAAAATTATTTATTTATTCATTTTAACGGACCAAATAGATGAAACTCGCAGGACGACTTGTCTCCGTGATGTAGGGTGGATGCTCAAGATAGTCCCACATGAACTTGGCCAGCACACTTTGTGTGACCCTTGAAAAGTGTCGTGTTCAAAAACTTTTTTAGAATATTTGAAAAGCTATGGGACTAGTGTTCATCAATCATTATTATACAACAAACTACCTAAACTAACGGATGTTAAGGAGAACACACAGCTGCGGTTGAGTAGCCGAGCGGTCTAAAGCGTCTCGCTGCGGAGCGCGCGGTTGCTCGCCGTGGAGGTTCGAGTCCTCCCTGGGGCATGGGTGTGTATGTGTTGTCCCTAGGTTAGTTTACTTAGGTTTAAGTAGTTTGTAAACTACGGACTGATGACCACGCAGTTTGGTCCGATAGATTTACAAACATTTGTACATTTGAGAAAACACACACACACACACACCCATGCCCAAGGTAGGACTCGAACCTCCAACGGGGAGCAGAAGCGCAGTCCGCAGCAAGATACCTTAGAAGAATCGCTCCCTCCGAGGGCAGCCCAGGCCGTTTGATTGACTTTGAGTAGGCTGCAGAGTGTCTCACAGTACCGTCACTGTTAGTGGTTTATCCGTGCTAGAGTATTTCGATGAGTATCGGACCTCGGATGTCGAAAAAAACAGCCTGCTAAATTTCATACAACCAGGCCGGACACTCCATTCGCGTCCCCAGATGCAGCATTACATTATCCCAAAGCGGCAAATTCAAATCTCAACTGGTGTGTTTGATAAAAGGTTTGGCACCCTTTCATTTGAACACCCCTCTGACAAATCAGTTTGTACAGATTACTGCTCCTGCCGGACCCGATGGAGTTGACTTCAAGACCCGTCAGCTGCTTACGCCGTAACAGGAGACTTTTCAGTTGCTCGCCCGTAAACAGGTGTCGAGGGACGGGGAAGTGATAGAGTTCGTTAACGGCCGCTCGCGAGCGATGACTCGCCAAGTGTGGGCTCCGGAGCGGCTCTGAGTTTTTTGTGTTGGCGACGCGTATTTCTGTGTTACGGGAACAAGGACGGGAGCGGCGGCTAGCTCTAGCGAGCGCCGGCCCGATATCCTTGCATCTGAGCCTCGCCTCCGTCTCTCTCTCTCTCTCTCTCTCTCTCTCTCTCTCTCTCTCTGTCCCCCCGGCCGGTCGGCAGCGCTTTCTACCGCTATTCAGCATATTCTGGCCGGCACCTCTCTCACCGACCCCAGCTGCGCCTTTATGCTATGCACCGCTGCAGCGAACTCAGCTAGAACCAGGCCACTAGGCACTATCGTCCGCGTCATGTAGGATGGCGGCCCAGTTTCCAGCCGTTCTGCGCATCCCCTCCATTGCCACAATCTAAGCCAATAATATTAATAATGAAATAAAGGGAGTACTGAGAGTTTCGATTGACGCTACACATTCTTCAGTGGCCGTTTTGTGAAATGGCATTATGTAGAAAGGCCCTTCCGCTCATACAGGCGAAGCGATGGGGGAAAGCCGTGGTGGAGTAGCCGAGCGGTCTAAAGCGTCTCGCTGCGGAGCGCGCGGTTGCTCGCCGTGGAGGTTCGAGTCCTCCCTGGGGCATGGGTGTGTGTGTTTGCCCATAGGTTAGTTTACCTAGGTTTAAGTAGTTTGGAAGCTATGAACTGATGACCACGCAGTTTGGTCCGATAGATTTACAAACATCTGAACATTTCGATAGGGGAAGTGTCAACTCGTGACCAACTACGCGCCTACAGAATTAATATTATTGGTATATAAGGAACTCATAGTTCGATGGGGCGATCTATAATTGTTTAATAACGACTTTGCAGCCATGATCGCATTTTTCATTTATTGTGTTACCGGTTTCGGCGTGCTCGACGCTATCTTCAGACCTGTCGTAATTGACATAACTTCACGACTTTTTTTATATACTAAAAGAGTACATATAGTATAGTACATAAAAATGTCGTGAAGTTATGTAAATTACGACAGGTCTGAAGATGGCGTCGAGCACGCCGAAACCGGTAACATAATAAATGAAAAATGCGATCTTGGCTGCAAAATCATTATTAAACAATTATAGATCGCCCCATCGAACTATGAGTTCCTTATATACCGATAATACTAATTCTGTGACGCGTAGTTGGTCACGATTTAAGTAATGTTTTTGCCGCAGGCTGAAGTGTCTTCCCTTTGACACATCTCCTATCGAAATGTTCAGATGTTTGTACATCTATCGGACCAAACTGCGTGGTCATCAGTCCGTAGCTTACAAACTACTTAAACCTAGGTAAACTAACTTACGGACAAACACACACACCCGTGCCCCAGGGAGGACTCGAACCTCCACGGCGAGCAACCGCGCGCTCCGCAGCGAGACGCTTTAGACCGCTCGGCTACTCCACCGCGGCTTTCCCCTATCGCTTCGCCTCTATGCGCGGAAGCGCCTTCCTACATGATGCCATTTCGCAAAACGGCCTCTGAAAAATGTGTAGATTTCAAAGTGAGAAATCTGAATCTATATGTAAGTTACTGGCGAGGAGGACTATCTCTAGGATGTACCGATCCTGGGCGCTATCTTGAAATCAGGCACCTTTGAAGCTACGTGATTTATTTATTTATTTATTTATTTCAGTGGAAAAGTGGTCGAGTGATATCTCAAATAACGTCAGCATTTTTTGAGAAGTTCATTCCTGTAAACAAATTCGACGTAGCAGTTACGCTTCAAAAGTTAAACGCAAATCTCTCTTTTGCACGACGTACCTCCTTCAGTGATGAGACAACCTTTTTCGTCAGTGGTGAAGTTAACCGTCACAACCACACATACACTGGCGTATATGAGGAGGGGGCGGGGATAGGTGGCACGGGACCACCCAAAAATATAAGAAAAAGAACGGTATCTATATTAATGAATGATACTTGAACATATTGTTATGGTAGACAGTCATACTTCCCTGTATTGGTGAGGGAGGGTGTGTTGGTGGTGTAATCACGAGATCACGACTACCACTACAGTCTACATCTACATACATACTCCGAAATCCACCCAAAGCTGGGTGGCGGAGGGTACTCAGTACCACTACTAGTTACTTACATTCCTCTTCCACTCCCATATACAACAAAGGAAACACGAATACTTGTATGTATCCGTACGAGCCGTAATCGTTCTAGTATCTGCACTTACGCAGGCTTACAAAAGATAGCCCATGTATTAATCAGGGTGTAAGCTACCTCTGTTCCAAATATAATTCATATCAGTCCAGCCATTTCAGCGCGAAAGCGAAAGAAATGAATGAACTAATTATCCACCATACGAAGTTAATCTTAGCGTGTCCATAACCTTGCACAAAGCTTTATCGCAGTTTGTGTATGGTATGGCCATGTATAAAATACGAACAAAGAGAAACGCAATTTTTTTTATTAGATGTCAACAACAAAAAAGGTTGATCTCGGTAAAGTCAAAGGGGCTTCAGCGTAAATTATCTTCTGAATATGATCAGCAATACGATATAAAACATCATGGGATGTCTGCTTAAAATTACTTATATTTTCATGAATCTTGCCTCCCCCACCCGGCAAAAATAAATGAAGAAAGTGTTATATTCGACACTGCAACCACAGATACTGGAGTCACCAAACGCCACACTGGATAGAACCGTTAAAGGTACATGATGTCGTAAAGGTAACGGTGTGCCGGTCGCGGTGGCCTAGGTGACTGAGGCGCTCCAGTCACGGTCAGCACGGCCACTTCGATCGGGGGTTCGAATCCCCCCTCGGGCATGGATATTTGTGCCGTCCTAGTTCGTAAGTAGTTGATAAGTAGTTTGCAAGTTTAGGGACTGACGACCCCGTAGTTAAGTCCCATAAGATTTACAAACATTTGAACATTTAGTGATAAGTGCTATCGATAAGGGCCCGCCGACCGCAGTGGCGGAGCAGTCTGCGGCGCGTCAGTCACAGTCTGCACGGCCGCTACGGTCTGGGGTTCTGCCGGCCGCGGTGGCCGAGGGGACTGAGGCGCTCCAGTCACGGTCAGCACGGCCACTACGGTCGGGGGTTCGAATCCCCCCCCCTCGGGCACTGTTGTATCCCCTCGAAGTGGGACAGACGGACGTCATAAAAAAGTTAAGAGAAAGACAGCTCGATTTGTATTATCGCGATATAGGGGAAAACATTAAAGCCTTTGGATGGAAATAATTTAACGAAAGGAGTTACTCGTTGCGGCAAGATGTATTTCCGAAATTTCTTTCACTAACTTTCCCCTCCGAATGCGAACGTATTTTGTTAGCACCCACTTACTTAAGGAGATATTATCATGATAATAAATGATATCAGATCGAAAACGGAAGTTGATCTTCCCGAGTGCTATTAGATAATCGAACGGTAGAGCAATATTATGAAATCGGTTGGATGCACCTTCTGCTAGGCAATTAAATGTGATTTGCAGGGTAAACCTGTAGATGTAGAATGGAAAACTCAAGATTCACTCTAGACGGAGGGAATGAGGCGGAAGGAACCATTCCTACTCTCACTTTCAGCATTTTAAGGAAATAGTCTCATAACCGGGGATACGGGTATAGTCTCTTAACTACTATTTTCCTGAAATGTTAACAGGGTAATTTTTACCACACAAAAATATCATGTTTTCATCTCTTTATTTATAACGTTTGCTGCCGGAGGAAGGAGATAAAACAGAGTAATTACTAATGTGATTATCTTACTATTTCACCGATTGAGTGACATCAGGCTACGCTATACATCTAATGCTTGGTGTGAAACTTGCAACTAGCCTCTTTATCAGACATAATGCTACGATAACAAAATTAAGGCTATTGTAGCCACAAGTGAAGTTTAGAAATTGTGTCTCTTCTTCCAGTTCAACACGTCTTCCTCGCAAAACTCCTTACAAAAAGCTTTTTACGTCGGTGCGACTCAGTAGAGGACTTGGCAGCAGGCGTCCCCTTGTAACACCGCAACCCGCAACTCCAGCCCGCCTCGACTTTAACCTTGCTCGCGCTGCGCTCAGCACCTGCTCCTCAAGTCTCTTGCATTACGCGTATAATGGGTGCGAAACCGTGCATTATTATTGTCTGCTCCGCTCAAAATCTTTATACCTATTGATCTGTATAGCACGTGGGTGATGAAATTTAATTTCTGAGCGTGACAGCCATAGATATTCATATTTAGTTTCTAGCCAAATTACAACATGGCTGCCACGAAGTTTTTCCTTGGGCATTAAAAGAAACTATGTTTAGATTCCGCCCCATACCAAGCTAATACATAGTATATTGACAAGTTTGAAACAAGAAGTAAGCGAGCAATTCTTTGTCACGTACAAACTGATAAAAATTCTGATTGAACTGAAGGAGAGGCATTGAATTTAAATTTGTGCTGCGGCCGGGGTTCGGACCAGTGACCTCTTGCATACTGGACAAACAATATGACCACTAAGCTATAGAGACCGTTTTGATATCGCGATTGCATGGTCTAAGCACGCCTCCGATCACAACACAAACTTAAATGCTGCGACATGTTCACCTGTGTAAACAGGTAACCTAATATGTAACACGGTTTGATTCCCCGCAGCGGCACAAAAAAATGTTCAAATTTTTGTTAAGCTTATGGGACTTAACTACGGGGTCATCAGTCCCTAAACTTACAAACTACTTATGAACTACTTACGAACTAGGACGGCACAAATATCCATGCCCGAAGGGGGATTCGAACCCCCGACCGTAGTGGCCGTGCTGACCGTGACTGGAGCGCCTCAGTCACCTCGGCCACCGCGGCCGGCACAGCGGCACAAATTTTAGTTCAGTGCCTCTCCTTTCTCTTCAGACAAAATATGTCTCTCTTCATATCGATTTATTATTTGATGATAATTCGTTCCTCGGGCATGGATATTTGTGCCGTCCTTAGTATAAGGTAGTTGATAAGTAGTTTGTAAGTTTACGGACTGATGACCCCGTAATTAAGTCCCATAAGCTTAACAAACATTTGAACATTTTTGATAATTCGTTTACCAAATTAAAACATGCCGGGTAATGCAAAATCATGGGCAAAACATATGAATGTGTAAGCACGCAGCACTTCTATACTCGTAGAGCAGTGTTACACATAAAAGTAATGCAGAGATTATTCTTAATACAGATTTTTTTTAATTAAAAAAAAGGAAAAAGACAATATTTCCACGCAAAAAAGTGCATTCTTCCACAAGTGACGTTTTCCCAGAGACGAACAAAATTACAAGATATCAGTAAAATTAGGTAAATTATAAGCGTTAAATGACCGCGCGGTATTGGACGTTTGCTCTAAGGCGCCTTGTTACGGGGTGCGCGTCTGCTCCCCGCCGGATGTTCGAGTCCTCCCTTCAGCATGAGTATGTATGTGTTGTCCATAGCATAAATTAATTCAAATAGTTTGTAAGTTTAGGGACTGATGAGCACTGCAGTCCCATGGCCTTACAAACATTTTTCCTTTTTTTTCCTTTCAGTGGCGTCATTCTATACATATTCAAACAACATTAGAAAAAATACTCTCCTTATACTAATGATGACACCGAAAATAATACGTAACGTAAACACTTGGTAGTGTTTGATTTCGAAGTGCATATATGAGATTTCGATGAATTACTAAAAACAAAGTGTAAGAGCTATCATTTGGGATTTACAACCAATTTCTGCGCTGAAGTGTAAGCCTACTTGGTGACGCAGGTTAGAACATGGAAGTGCCCATTTTATCATTTGAAAATACAAGTAGAGTGGCTTTTGGTACCGACCTGCTTCAACGTGAAAGTGGTTTTCAGTGGCTTTAATGAGGCCGCACATATTTCTCTTCCACTTTGTTTTAATCACTGGATCTAAATTCTTCATCAGCTGTTTGACGACCAAGATAAGCACTATGGAATGTAAAGAATGTGTATCTTTTGCACTGTTGTAAATACTGTAACCACAGTGTTTTTAACTCTATTGATCGAAAATATAGTGATAGACTGACCTCAATGAATCGTATTGATATTCATACCTACATATACACGGGATACTCTGCAAATCACATTTAAGTGCCTGGCAGATGGTTCATCGAACCATCTTTATACTACTTACTTCCCATTCCATTCTCGAATAGGGCACGGGAAGAAAGAACACCTGAGTCTCTCTGTTCGAGCTCTGATTTATCGTATTTTATTCTGATGATCATTTCTGCCTATTTAAGTGGCAGTCAACAATATATTTTCGCATTCGGAGGAGAATGTTGGTGATTGAAGTTTCGTAAGTATCCCACGCCGCAGCGATAAGCGCCGTTGTTGTAACGATTCCCATCCCAGATCCTGTATCATTTCCGTAACGCTGTCTCCCCTGTATCGTGACAATACGAAACGAGCTGCCCTTGTTCAGACTCTTTCGGTGACTTCCGTCAAACCCACCTGATAAGTATCCCACACTGGGCAGCAATAATCCAAAAAGGACGGCCAAGAGTAGTGTATGCGGTTTCTTTAGTAGTTCTGTTGCATCTTTTAAGAGCTCTACCAATAAAACTCAGTCTTCGGTCCGCCTTTCCCACTATATTATCTACGTGTTATTTCTAGTTTAAGTCTGAAGTAATAGTAATTGCTAGGTATTTAATAGCGTTTAGGGCTTTCACTTTTGATTGATTTATCTTGTAAACGAAGTTTAACGGATTTCTAATATGTTTCAGAAATTACTGCATCCAGTCGCCTTTTTATCTTCTCAATGAAGATTTATTAAAATATAACCGGTTTTAAGCTTTCTAGCAGCTCATCATCAGATGATATATATACAATTAGTGCAAATTACATTTGTATCTGTGGCGGGGCAGAAAGCGAGAAAAAGTAAACACTAATTGTGTGATGTTAAACTGATTAATTGCAATATAAGTTCGTCTTCAAGATGTTACTTTCAGTTAGGAGTTTCACATTTAATATGTTAAATTGACATGTGTGTGTGTGTGGGGGGGGGGGGGGGGTGCGCGCGCTTCTGTGCGAGTGAGCGATTATGTAAAAGACAAGCAACAATAAAAATACATAAAATATCAATGTGGAATGTTTTAATGACTTATAAAGTTACAAAATTCAAGATTACCCGCACGCGTGTGTGTTGATCTCAAAGTTAGTGAAAGTAGTTTGTAAATTCAGGGACAGATGGCCATGGCAGTTGGTCCAACAGGTTTACATCTGAACAGGTTTTATGAAGGAGGAAAAATTCGTTTAGATCCCACATGTAGAGCTGTCCATAACCCAATACTGGTGGTAATACCACTCCCAAAATATTATATTATTTAACTGGAAGCTACTACTGACGCCTATTGGTATGAAAACTGGACACATTTTAACTTTCAAAACAAATTCCGTTTGTTATTCAACAAACGGTGCTTTCTTATTTACTGACTAGACCTTTCGTATCATTCTCAAGTCCATTTATCGCACGTTATATTTCGCTTTCATGCCTCTGTTATTTCCGATATCGTATTACTAATTTAAGGCAGCCTTAAATTCTGATATTTTATTTTATGCATAAATTATTGCTGTCACGATGCAACCGTTTACTAGTTCACTGATGTTGTATTCCTGAGACGGAGAAAGGGAAAAAACATTTCATTGTTTATCGGTGCGAAGGCGGAAAAGTATTCTTGATGTCATAAAACATTGAAGAAGAAACTCAAATGTTTGTAAATCTATCGGACTGCTGGCTTATTAGTCCGTAGCTTACAAACTACGTGAACTAAGTTAAACTAACTTAAGGGACGACACAAACATCCTTGCCGGAGGGGGACTCGAACTCCCGACGGCGAATGGCCGCGCGCACCGCAGCACGGCGCTCCAATGCACACTGATAATCCACCGCGGCGATTAAAGAAAGTATAATCCAGTAATCTTGTTACCGGCCATCAGAGTAAACTGAACATTCTCTAGTGAATTGCTCTGCAAACTCCTGCCTTTAAATATATATGGCTGTTTCATTTCTTTGTTTTAATCTTTCTTGTGGACGGGAAACTTATTATTAGTAATCGTATTGTTGAGTAGCTGGTTGACTTAAAACCGAGAAACTGATGTACATTCCTGCCTTATTGCTCGTATACCTAAAAAGAAAGGTATTAAATGTGAGTGCTGTGCTGTATGACAAAAAGTTCAACATCCTTCACAAACCTATTGAAGAATCACACTAGTCCATTTCTTTCTGCTTTACCCTTGCACTAAGGTATTAAGGTTGTAAAGTACGTAGATTGCAACCCACCTGTATATTTATACAGACTGGTCAGAAAATCCTGTTACAAGCTTTTAGAACTTTTAGAGGGTACTGAGTACATAACATTTTGAATAGGAACCCAGAACCCACGTCAGGAAACGTATCGGTTCTGTTCTACGACAGTTTCAATTTAGATGATCATCTCATCCACTGCTACTTAAGGAATGTAATTAGACGTGAATGTTCAAATGTTTGTATAGTTTATGGGACTTAACTACGGGGTCATCAGTCCCTAAACTTACAAACTACTTATGAACTAGCTAATCCTAAGGACGGCACAAATATCCATGCCCGAGGGGGGATTCGAACCCTCGACCGTAGTGGCCGTGCAGACCGTGACTGCAGCGCCTCAGTCCCCTCGGCCAGCGCGGCCGGCTAATTAGGCGTGACCCAGTACAATTGTTGCAATCAATTTGAAAAGAATACTGAATCGTTCCGTTGCTACTTACGCATTTTCATTACAATTTACACCTTATGGTTTAGATTAGTCGCCAACAACAAGAACCCAGAGTCTACGGCTCCAGGCGCAACGTACTGATGCACTACACTAGCGGGTAGATGTGGCGACCACCAACGTCGTTACACACATTGTACCTCTGAAGCAAGTTCTAGTATACTCTCTCCATTTCATCTGGTGTGTCTTTAACGCGTAATTACATTTCTAAAGTGGAGGTGGATGAGATAATCATCTGAATTAACACTGTCATAGAACGCAAACGATACGTTTCGGGACATAACAAAATGTTATGTACTCACTACCCTCTACAATTCCTAGAAGGTTGTAACGGGAATTCCCGATCGCCCTGTAAGTCAACACGGTAAAATATTTCCGAACGGCGCACTATCTGTTTTAAATACAGGAAACATTTTTCTTTCTGCTTTTGCTTTCAGGGGTGTTCACTGCCTTTACGAATACCGTTACGGAAATAACATGCTCGAAAGCTATATCTTACTGCTTTACGCACACTTACTCCACCATCACCATAGACATGGTAAATTATGGTTCGAAAAAGCGGCTACCGACATCTGGTTTCATGTCCTCGCCTGCCGCATGTTACACTGTTCCACGGAGCTGTAAATATGTCACGTTTGTTGCACGTACCACTTGTTACATATGAGTGTACACTGTTGAACTTCTGATATCGCTTCGGAGTTCTAGGTGACGAAGTAGGCGGAAATTCCCTGACCACGAGGCCACTTTGCTATCTCGTTTACCTTGACCTTGCGGGAATACCTGCGGGACGTAGTCTAACAACCAATTTAACCAGTCAGGTGAACAAACCCTACGATTTAAACTGCCTTCAGTGTGGTGATGTTGTGCATAAGTGATGAAGTCCATTAAGGTGATGTTTTTTTTTTTTTTTACGTGCTAGTGATTTTCCTAATGTGAACTCACCTCTGTCTAAGTGACCTCCAGCCACTTCTTGGCTGTAGCTACGAAATGGCGCTTGAACGAGCCTGGTGCGGAATTTGTAAATGGCTACGAGTGGGATGAATGTTGCGGGACTAATTGGGAATTCCATTTCAACAAGGGAAATGCAAACGTCAGTCTAAAGTTACAACACGAAATATAGCCTTCATTCGTGAGGCGGAGTGCCAGTAAATACGAAGACAGCAGTAAAGAAGTGGTCATATAATTTGTTCGAAATATTTACGCTCTTTCGGGTTTGTACACTCGAGACTCGGTCAACGTAAACGTATAGTATTCTTTGTTAATATAACGACATAATATTAAAATTACTTCCGCGAAAATGCGTCGCCGTGTACGAATGGCCGCGTGCTCTAAGCCGGCATCAATCTGCAGACTGGACGGCAGCTACCGCCGAAGGTTCGTCTCCTCCTTCCGGCAGAGGTGTATGTGTTATCGTTAGTGTCAGTTTAACCATTTCCTGCCCAAGCTATCAAATATTCGACCACATCACTTCATATTTGTTTATTGTACTACCAAGATGAACGGAAGCTCATTGGTGTATTTACACATTTTTGTTTTCCTTATTTGACGCAAAAAATACAAAATAAAATTAAAAATTAAAAATGGGACTTCAAATCCAAAGTGTATATAATGCAATTGGGAGACCTTATGAAATGCTAATTTCTGTTAACATAAGGACTTAACAGCAACAAACAGATAGCAATATGCTTATATATAAATGCCATTTTAGATATAGATCTGCAGCGAGGCATTACGAAAATGTTAGTATATGCCTGAACTGTATTTATAATTCGTAATTCGTAAACAAAAGAAAACTACAACCATTTATTACAGACACCCAGTAACAAAGATAACTTCAAGAATAACTTGCAGAAAATGCCTCTGTCACACTGTCACTACTAAAAACTTCCAGGCACAGTTTTGAACACAACAGCGTCTTTTTGTGATAACAAAACTTGCCTACCGAAATCGTGCACACAGACATAAAAGAGTCGGGTGTTTACTGCTGTCTGAGAGCAGTGATACTGTACAATTGTCGGCCAGAGAGTGTTTCATATGTTACATCAGATGGACGGTGACGTCCTGTCAGGAACACGCATTACATATCATTTTCCACTTTGTTTTATGGCGCTGTAAATGTGCTGGGACTTTAAAGTCCGGTTGGGCAGCAAAGGGTTAAGCAAATTCAAGGGAATGATGACTATAGCAGTTTGGGTCAACACATGCTTACAAACATTTGACGTTATTGAAACTGCATCGATGCGAAGATACCATTTAGATTTCACCCACTACTTTATTAATGGTTATCAACTGTCATATACAGGATGAAATCACCTAACACTTACACCGCAAACATTGAGGAAACTGGAAATGTATTTATGTATTGTTAGCCAATAAATAGATTGTACAAATACCTATAAAGTGTATTTTTTATGCAAACATACAATTTTTCAAATGGAACAATGGCTGTTTCTATCATGCACTGGAATTTTTGACAACCAGCTGTGTACAAAGAATTTTGAATGACATTTTTATCACGTTTAGTTTGGCAGCTACACCCGTTCAAAGTTTCGGGGGCGGAGGCTACGTCAGCATAGCTGACTGGCTGGTGGTCATGAGACAGTGGGCCGTGCCCCAGGGGCTAGCCACTCGGCCAGTTAGCTACGATATCGCAGCCTCCGCTCCCGAAACTTTGAACGGTTAATTTTAATCTAAACACATTTTAAAAATGGATTTTTGTATATATTTTCCGTATCTCCTCGGAAACGATTTAAAATGGATTTGCTACAAGTAATCTTTATCGTAAGGAAACACTCTATATGGGAAAAAATCCACAAGCGACACACAGTCCAGAAGATATAAAAGCATAAATGATGAGATCACACAGAAAACTGCGCCGCCAAGCAGCGTAAAATTACTCATCCGCTATTTGAGTATGACAGCGTTTAGAAACCTGTGGAAAACTGTGCCCATAATTCCATAATTTCAAACTTTTACGAAGCTTTTTCTCGATGACAACCTCAGCATAATCACGAAATGAAAGAAGTATGTCGCTTACTACGTTTCCGATGTTCATTCAGTAAAACCACAACATTCGGAATGACTTTGTAATTTGTTAACACTGCACTACAAGTTGCTTTGGCCAGACATTTTACAGACAGCATATATGTAGACGCACAACCGAACGTGACTTCGAAAATAATTGTATCATAGTACGATATCTTGTTCATGAGGTAACAAGTCATAAACATGTTTATGGATAACCGCCCCATCACCCATGGGTTTTAGAGCTATTATATCTTTACTACTAGCTCTTTTCGCGACGTAGTTTGCTGTCCGTATGCACAAATATCGCTGAATGTACTATCGAAATTTTATCGCAGTAGTTCACACACAGATCAGTAGATATGACGCCAAACACCATGAAATGCATTCAAATCCGCACCATTGCGCATGAGGTTGTAATTCATCACGTCTTCACTACTATCTACATTCACAATACATTTCGCAGACAGTTTCCTCATATTCCACTCCTCGAACCTAGACAAGTATTTTATTATCGGACACAAAGTTCAGGAGCATGAAAACTGAAATATATAGAAAGTAAGGAACACAGTGATGGACGTAGATGATGCCGTTTGACATTTATCGCCGTTACAGTCCAACTGCCTGGTGAAAGTCTTTTCACCTGACACCACTTAGGCGACTTGCGTATAAATGATAATGAAATCATGATGACGACGACGACACCTAGTTCCCGAGCGGAGTAAATCTCCTACCGAACCGGGAATCGAACCCGGACACCCTCCGTGCAAACCCATCACGCTGTCCACTAGACTTCGAAAGCGGACATGGGCGTAGATGGGAGAAGGAGACGGACCGACATGAGTAAACATCGAGACAGTGCCGGCATCTAACGCCTAGTGTTGACATAATGCCTTTAAATTATAGTGTTTGGAAACAAGTACGTGCGCAGTATGTGGCTTTTAAACGTATAAGAAAACGATTATTTATACAGTTAGCGAACAATCGACCTTAGGCTAATATTATGATTTAAATTTAAAACCTCACTGCAATGTCCTGTGGCTTGAGGACTTATAAATAATGTCACTGCGTCCTTCGCATGGGGGTGTTAAATTTAGTGCAGCGCTGGGTAGTACGTCAGAAAATTAGGCGAAGTGTCGACATTGAATATCATCCACGTCTTTGTTGTCGACCATAACATCAAAAATATTACAGCACCGGCAGTAATCATAACAGACATCCGCAGTATAGGAATGCACACTGCACGGCAGTTCCTAAGAAAGTAACAGGATTCCTTCTTCAGTGTGACCTTGTCGGTCCTTCATATACCGTACAGCGTCCCAGAAGACACCAGAAGACATTGCTAACAGGTACCTTATACCAAGGCAAATAGGTCTAGTAAATATGGGCTCTAAAATGCAATCGTTAAGAACTATAAGCTTTTCTACATTTTATATAACTTCATGCACATCTCTGCTTTCCATATTTTGGGCGGAAATGGTACGAGTTCCGTTTTCGGCATGTGATTTTAACCTGCCAGGAAGTTTCAGTATGCTCTGTCTCTTAAGGTTTGTCTTTCAGACCGCTTATGAACTTTCCTGCCGTGTTTTGGTGTAAAGAATATGTGCGCGAAGTTTTTTTATTCTTTTGGTATTTATTTATTTATTTAAATTATTGGCACCATAGAGGATCACACAAAGCGAATTTTTTCTATTGTCCTTCCAGCATTGTTTCATCATCTCGCTATGCTTAACTCGACGTTCTTCTGTTCATTTTGCCGTAGATCTTCTGGGGTTTTCTTCCGGTGCAACTTCCTAGCTGTGGATCATCTGCGCTGTTTGTGGATGTGGATTGTCGTTTATAGTTTCTGTGAGTACATTACGATTTTTTTTGTTAGTCTGTTGTCATTAAGTCTTACAATGTGTCAACTGAACTTCAGTTTCTTAATCCCTACATAAGTATGTTTCTATGTAGCAGTACTTTTTTGTGTTTGAATGTTTTCAATATCCTTCATGTGTGACCTTTGGATCCAGGATTTTGCGAGTAATTTGCCTCTAAACCTTTTTATTATATTTGGTATTTATTTTACATATAATATAAACCTACTTTGAAAGTTTCATCTTTAGAAAAATAAACAGAAATTGAATGCAGCTGTCCATTGTGTCACTATAAGTTCCTCTTCAACATACTATATAAGATGAATCTTACCACAGAACTAGGAGGGTTGGGGTAAAAGTCATGGCAGCTATTTTTTTCTTGCAGATACCAGTCCGGTTGAGAAATGAAACATCTACAGACGAAAGGACAATGTGTTAACTACATGTGTCGACAGTGAAAAACGTTGAAATATCGTAACACAATTTATAACGGTGCTATACAGAGCAAAATGACCTTCACAGTGCAAAACAATCCCAACACAGCACAGATACAGTTGACATGACAAACCTGGACCTACACACCCTCAAGGTAGACTCCTGCTACCGGCACCTCACGCTGCCAACGACAATGAATATCACCTTCCTCAGCATTTTTGGCACCATGTCTGAATCGGGTCACCTGTTCTAGCACAGCATTAACAAAGTCCACTCGCGATGCACACCGCCTACCACGTAGTGGTTTCTTAATCTCGTAGACTCAGGCTTTTCATGTCAACTGTATATGTACTCCATCATTCTTTTGTACCGGGAAGGCCATATTGCCGTGTATACTACCGTAATGTAGTGTGCTACGGTATTTCAGTCCTATTCGTTGTCCAGCGTATCGTCAACATCTTGTCCGTTCGTCTGTATATGTCACGTTTTCAAAAAATGTTTGTAAATCTATCGGACCAAACTGCGTGCTCATCAGTCCGTAGTTTACAAACTACTTAAAAAATGTTCAAATGTTTGTTAAGCTTATGGGACTTAACTACGGGGTCATCAGTCCCTAAACTTACAAACTACTTATGAACTACTTACGAACTAGGACGGCACAAATATCCATGCCCGAGGGGGGATTCGAACCCCCGACCGTAGTGGCCGTGCTGACCGTGACTGGAGCGCCTCAGTCACCTCGGCCACCGCGGCAGGCCAAACTACTTAAACTGAGGTAAACTAATCTAAGGACCACACACACACACACACACACACACGCACGCACACACGCACACACACACACACACACACACACACACACACAGACACGCCTCAGGGAGGACTCGAACCTCCGACGGCGAGCAGCCGAGCGCTCCGCAGCGAGGCGCCTTAGACCGCTTGGATACTCCACCGCAGCTGTCACGTTTTCCAAGTGGACTGCAAATAAAAAAATAGTAGCCACGACTTTTGCCCTAACCCTCGCGTGATCTGTTTGAACATCAGTGTTCGCACAGAAGCAATGCATGTTCATTTTTTGAACGATGTTGGAACTTTAAAGTGTGAGAATCAAATGGTCATCCTATACACAGCCAACATAGGCTAATAACTGTGCGAATGAGGTTGTTTCAGGGATGTGATTGAATTTGGAAGCATTCCATAACTCTGGAAATATTTCGTAATTTTCATAGACAACGAAGATTTAGTAACAGTATCTTTCCAACAAAATTTAGAAATAATTTATGTAGGAACTTTATACCATTATCAGGGAAGTTGAAGCTCGTAAAGCATCCTGTATCTAGAGGAATTCTTGCTTCAAGTGACTGTGTCAACATCCGAAATATTGAATTTTCTTCGTCAGACAGCATGCGTTTGGCCCTATGAACTCTGTTCCGCGTCTGTTAACAGCGGGGAGCTGTTTCAAAACCCAGCCACACCCTTGGCTTCGTCTTCTGGTTCAGAGCAAATATCTCGCCTACCTGTGGGAGGCAGGTGCCCGCCACTTGCGGGGTCACGCCTTGACCGCGGGAGAAAGCGAGGCGCGGCCACCATCCTCCGTCAAAGCAACTCCCGCCTCACTCCCACGTACTCCGCAACTCAGAGGACAGGGCCGCTCACGCCGGGAACCTACTGCTTCCTGCAAAGTCTTTAACAACGCGTACAGTATGGAGCCAGATTTTTCCAAAGACGAAACCACCAAACAGCCACCACTGCTGCTGGTATTTATTAAAAAAAGAAAAAAGAAAGCGCCAATACTGGTTTTCAACATGAAAAAATGAAACGATCGTATGGCATTTTTGGCCGTATGGTATTGTTCTAGATTAGATCAGATCAATACTTGTTCCATAGATCATAAAAAAGGTAAAGCAGTCAACAATCCGAAGATTGGTTTGAACACCACAGTGCTTTACTAGGCATGGTCCTGTTTGGAGGTGGAAATGCCTTTGCCTTCCTCCGACCTTCGAACTGACTTACCCAGCCAGTTATCGGGGGACCTACAGTTTAACGTGTGTTTCGAACCACGGTGCTACTCGGTATTTTTCACATGTGCAATATTGCCAGAGGTGAAAGAAGTAGAAAGTGACAGATAAAAATCGTAGGACCTGGCGAGGATCGAACCCGCGACCTTTGGATTTGTAGTCTGGCACTCTACCACTGTGCAACCGAGCCGCACCCATATATACGACATTTCCCAATGATGTGGAACGTATCAGTCTAGTAAATGTTGTCTATACTTGACAATCAATATTTAAAGACTTTTATATACTTAAAAATTCATCTACATTGTAGAAGGAGTTGCCATTCAGAAATTCCTTTAATTTCCTTTAAATACTAGTTGGCTATCTGTCAGACTTTTGATGCTACTTGGTAAGTGACCAAAGACTTTTGTGGCACCATAATTCACCACTTTCTGTACCAAAGTTAGATTTAACCTTGAATAGTGAATATAATCCTTTCTCCTAGTGTTGCAGCTATGCACACTGCTATTACTTTTGAATTGGGTCGGATTTTTAATAACAAATTTCATGAGTGGTACAGTGAGGATTCCTAAATAAATGTCTGCAGGATGCTCTTGGGTGGGCTCCAGCAATTATTCTGATTACACGCTTTTCTGCAATGTATACCTTTTACTCAATGTTGAATTGCCCCAGAATATGATCCTATATGAAAGCAGTTAATGAAAATAGGCTTAGTAAGCTAATTTACTGAGATGTACGAGTATATCACCAAATTTTTCAATGACCCTGATAGCGTAAGTAGCTGAACTCAAACGTTTCAGGAGATCTTCAATATGTTTCTTCCAATTCAGTCCCTCGACAATGCAAACACCTAAAAATTTTGAATATTCTACCTTAGCTACAGATTTAAGTTCAAAGTCTAAATTTATTTATGGTGTTATGCCATTTACTGTATGAAACTGTATATACTGGGTTTTATCAAAGTTTAATGAGAGTCCATTTGTAGAGAACCACTTAATAACTTTTTGGAAGATATCATTTACGATGTCATCAGTTAATTCCTGTTTGTCAGGTGTGATAGCTATACTTGTATCATCAGCAAAAAGTACTAGCTTAGCATCTTCGTGAGTGTAGAATGGCAAGTCATTAAAATATATTAAGAACAGCAAAGGACTCAAGACCGGACCTTGTCGGACCCCATTTTTGATAACTCCCCAGTTAGAAGAATTAATTGTTTCATCTATATCATGTGAACTGCTTATTTCAACTTTCTGCACTCTTCCAGTTAGGTCACCTAGTGAAAGTATTTTACTTGACACCACTTCGACGTGGATTAACAAGTCACAGGGCAATGCATACAATACCGTGGAGCGATTTGACATGTTCGTGTTTCTCAAACGGACAACTTCGTCACTTTCTCAGGGGTGGGCCCTCCAAAGAAATTATTCATTTCAGATCCTGGACATGTCACAAGAAATATTGTTTATCGTAAAGTTGTGAATTAAATGAATTTATGAATGTTAGATATTATTTGTATTTTGATTACTATCTTTCTTTGTTTGGATACTAGACTTATAATTTTGTACATCATGCAAGATAGCCTTATTTAATATATATGCTGTGATATATATGTTATTAGGAAAAAAGAGAGGGACAGACAGAGAGAATGGAGAAGTAACAACTTGAGGCTCGAATAAATAAATACCCGGGCAACGCCGAATTTTCAGCTAGTTATATACACTACTGGCCATTAAAATTGCTACAGCAAGATGAAATGCAGATGATAAACGGGTATTCATTGGACAAGTATATTATACTAGAACTGACATGTGATTACATTTCCACGCAACAACCACCTCTGGCCGTAATAACGGCCTTGATGCGCCTGGGCATTGAGTCAAATAGAGGTTTGATGGGGTGTAAGGTACAGATGCCCATGCAGCTTCAACACGATACCACAGTTCATCAAGAGTAGTGACTGGCATATTGCGACGAGCCAGCTGCTTGGCCACCAGACGTTTTCAGTTGGTGAGAGATCTGGAGAATGTGCTGGACAGGGCAGCGGTCGAACATTTTCCGTATCCAGAAAGGCCCGTACAGGACCTGCAACATGCAGTCGTGGATTATCCTGCTGAAAGGTAGGCTTTCGGAGGGATCGAATGAAGGGTAGAGCCACGAGTCGTAACACATCTGAAATGTAATGGCTAGTGTTCAAAGTGCCGTCGATGCAAACAAGAGGTGACAAGAGACGTGTAACCATACCACAACGCCGGGCGATACGCCAGTATGGCGATGACGAATACACGTTTCCAATGTGCGTTCACCGCGATGTCGCCAAACACGGATTCGATCAACATGATGCTGTAAACAGAATTTGGATTCATCCCAAATGATGTTTTGCCATTCGTGCACCCAGCTCGCAGGCGCTCCTGCCTGTGATGCAGCGTCAAGGGTAACCGCAGCCATGGTCTCAGAGCTGATACTCCATGCTGCTGAAAACGTCGTCGAACTGTTCGTGCAGATGGTTGTTGTCTTGCAAGTGTCCCTATCTGTTGACATCAGGGATCGAGACGTGGCTGCACGATCCGTTGCAGCCATGCGGATAAGATACCTGTCATCTCGATTGCTAGTGATAAGAGGCCGTTGGGATCGAGCACGGCGTTCCGTATTGCCCTCCTGAACCCACCGATTCCATATTCTGCAAACAGTCATTGGATCACCACCAAACCGAGCAGCAGTGTCGCGATACGATAAACCGCAATCGCGATAGGCTATCAAAGTCGGAAACGTGATGGTACTCCTTTGTGTGTGTGTGTGTGTGTGTGTGTGTGTGTGTGTGTGTGTGTGTGTGTGTGTGTGTGTTTATGTGTGTTTTCTTAATTAGCCTTCGTATTGAACTTTTAATAGTCTACTTCGATTAATTCAAAAATAATTTTTACAGCAAAAACTTTATCTGTTTCGGGATAGTTTGGCCTCTAAGTTTAGTCCTTTATCAAGAGATACTTTCATAACGAAAAAAAGTCATTAAGATCGATTCACTAATCACTAAGTTATCGCAATTTTTCCATTTTAGTCCTCATTTTGGAGAGAACGTTTCATCGTTAAATATATTTCACCGACACAAAAAAAATACATGTCCCTTATTTTTTATGTATTATAACATACAAATTTCAGGAAAATAGGAAAGTGACACTTCAGTAGCTATACTTGTAACTTGCCGGATGTGGATTTGAACCACCGTCCTTCGAAGGTACCTCACTTGCTTATACTCTCCTTTTTTTTCAGTCTGAGCGCTAATGCGAAGTAGATTATTTCCGTTTGCTTCTTGTGAGCGCATTTTTGCTAGAACTCTTCCGGCCCAGAGGTACGCGTTTGTCAGTTGTTTCCCCTGCTGTAGCACAGCCAAGATCTGCGACTACGGAGAAAGACTTGCCAGATAACCGGTTCCGCTGTCTTCCGTCTCGTGCGGCAGCGCTATTAGTGATGCCGGAGAGTGGTGAGGGGGGGGGGGTTATAAGATGGGAGCGTCCATGTGCATGTGCGATCCGCTGTGTCTGCCGAGACTGCGGCTCAGGCCAGCGCTGCGAGCGGGGCACGTGTGTAGCTCACCGGGAAATCCAAAGCATTTTCTGCACGAAGCGTTTCATTTCTTTTTTTCTCACAATCTCCGCGTTTTAAAATATACGTATCTCTTCCTGCGTCAGAACTGTTTTTCCAGTCTGATGCTGGTTCTTCAGAAATGCAGGGTGTTTCAAAGTGTTTGCGTCAAACATCTAGGGGTGTTCAACCACGTCATCCAGAACATGTTCTGTTGGAGCTAACATGTTCGATGACGCATCCAGACGACGCCCCTGAGACGCCACAAGTCGCAGGAATTTCGCAGTGTGCATGCGGTGTCAGGTCGTCTGCTCCTTTTATAACTCCCGGTGAATTTAAATTCGAGATAAGCCGTTAATTGTTAAACTACGCCATTAAGCGACACGGAACTCGAGAGTACTTCTATATCCACATAGATACTCCGCAAACGCATGGCGGAGGTCAAAACGTAGCACTACCACCCATTACCTTTCATGTTTCACTCCAAAATAGTACGAGCGAAAAACGACTTCCCTAATTTCTCTTATCTTACCATTCTTCTTTACGCGAAATGTAGGTTGCCGGTAGTAGAATCGTGCATTAGGTAGTTTCAAATTGCGACCCTATGTATTCCCTACATCTACTCTGCAAATCACATTTAAGTGCCTAGCAGAGGGTTCATTAATCACTTTCATAACTTTTCTCTACCGTTGGATTCTCTAACACACGCGTGAAGAAACAACACCTAACTCGTTCCGTTTTCGATGTTACTTCTCTTATTTTATTGAGATGGTCGTGTCTCCCTATGTGGGTGGGTACTAGCAAAATATTTTCACATTCAAAATTAAAAGTCTGAAATTTCGCAAACAGATCTCGCCGCAACGAATAGCGTCGTTCTTTTATTGATTTCCACCTCAAATCTTGCAATATATCTGTGACGCTTTCCCCACTGTAACGTGATAAAACAGAACGAGCTGCCCTTCTCTGAACCTTCTCAATGTCTTGTGTCAGTCCCACCTGGTGAGAGTCGCACAAGGGGCAACACTACTCCAGGAGAGGACGCACAAGTGTGATGTAGCCAGTCTCTTTGGTGAAGCTGTTGCATCTTTTAAGCGTTCTGCTAATGAAACGTAAGCTTTGATTCGCCTTCCCTACAATATTTTCTATGTGTTCTCTCCAGTTGTTCGTAATTGTAACTCCTAGGTATTTGGTCGAATTTACGTCCTTAAAGTTTGACTGATTTATCGTGTAATTGAAGTTCTGCGGATTTCTTTTAGTGGTCATGTGTATTACTTCACACTTTTCGTTATTTAGTGTTAATTGCCAACTTTTGCACCATGTAGAAATTTTGTCTAAATCGCTTTGCAGTTGCTTTTAATCCTCTGTTGACTTCACTAACCGATAAACGACAGTATCATCCGCGAACAGACCAAGAGAGCTATTCAGATTGTCTCCTAAATCGTTTATAAACACAAGGAAGAGTAGGGGACCTATAACGCTTCCCTGGGAAACGCCAGATATCACTTCTGTTTTACACGATGACTTACCGTCAGTTACTACGAACTGTGTCCTTTCTGATGAGGAAATCGCGAATCCAATCGCACAATTGGGGCGATATTCCATAAGCACGCAATTTCACTAGAAGCCGCTTGTGAGGTACAGTGTCGAAAGCCTTCCGGAAACCCAGAAATATGGAATCGATTTGAGATCGCTTGTCGATGTCAGTGATGACTGCATGTGAATAAAAGGCAAGCTGTTTTTCGCAAGAGCGGTACTTTCTGTATCCGTGTTGACTATTGGTTAATAGGTCGTTCTGTTCGTGGTAGTTCAAAATGTTCGAACGAAGGATATGTTTTAAAATCCTACTGCAAATCGATGTCAATGAGATGGGCCTGTAATTTTGGGGATCACTCCTATTGCCTTTCTTGAATATTGCAGTGACCTGCGAAACTTTCCAGTCTTCAGGTACGGATCTTCCTCCGAGTGATTGCCAGTCTTGGGGATTCTGTGTCTTTTTAAATTTTGCATGCGTTTTTATTTGCTTGCGCAACAGTGATCAGACCTGTTTTGTGTACCACGAGGGCTCAACACCCTCCTTTATTAATTTATTTGGTGTAAATCTCTCGATTACTACTGATATTATGTCTTTGAAAGTAAGCTACAACTGACCCACACTCGCATTTTTCGTTTTGAAAGACTGGAGACTATCATTCAGGAAACCGTGAAGCAGAATTTTTATCTGCTCTTTCATTAGTGTTTCCGAAAAGTACGTCGCCCTTCCTCCAGCGATTCCCACTTGTGTTCCCGAAGCATCTCTGTAATACTTGTCCACGGTTCGGACGTACCAATAAAACGGTAGCCCGCTTCTGAATTGCTTGGGCCTTCCTTAGACCGATCTGGTTGTATAACAATGTGTTCACTGCAGAACAAGAAGACGAGGTTGTATTGTCTGCCTTTAGTCCTGTGATAAAGTATCTCATAAATAGCTCATCAACTAGCAGAAAGAAACGGGTTACGACATAGCTTGAAAATAAAAGTTATATAACTGAGCAAGACGTAATCGTAGGATTTATTACAGGGTATCCAACGTTGTTCATTCGCGTCAGAAATGCATTTGGTGCACGAGCGATTGAAGAAATAAATTAAGAGTATCAGTAGCAGTAACTCGTTATTATTCATTTCAAAACGATATTTTTCCTTATTGTTACTACTTTTGAAGATTCGATATGTCTTACAAGGAGACAACATTGGTGTCGGATTTCAGAATTTTTTGATATTTTTGGTACGTGAAATTCAGAACTTAAATAACAATCTGCCCAATCCATTCGAGGCAACTCAAAAATTCTCGAGAAAACCGACTTTGAAGTTTTGCTAGTAGTCGCAAGTACCTATGATAAGGGCAATTGCAGCATCTGTCGGTATAGCTCAGGAGGTAGCGTTCTAGTCTCACAACGATAGGATCGGCGGTTCAAATCCAGCTGTGATAAATATGTTTTAGTTGTTTTAGAATTTAGTTATTTGAAACATTTTGGGAGATATAATTGCACGTGTTGTGTCAGTTTTTGTTTATGTAGACGAGCTGAACATTTTGTCCATGTAAAACGATGGCTGAGTATGTTAGCTGCTTGGAAATTCATTAGTAGCTACGGTGATGACTTTCCAAAAACAACGTCGTAGCTCTTCAAGAACTAAACAAAGACTAGCGTCGTCAACTATTAGTGAAGCCAACACTGTAAAAATTTATATTTTTTTATTGAAACCATAATTATTAACAAGTTTTTATAAAATGTAGAAAATTACGAATAAACAAAAATATGTATATTTTTCGTAAAAATTACTGTTAGATATTAAAACAGTACCGGCCGCGGTGGCCGAGGGGACTGAGGTGCACCAGTCACGGTCTGCACGGCCACTACGCTCGGGGGTTCGAATCCCCCTCGGGCATGCATGTTTGTGTTGTCTTTAGTATAAGGTAGTTCATGAGTAGTTTGTAAGTTTACGGACTGATGACCCCGTAGTTAAGTCCCATAAGCTATACAAACATTTGAACATTAAAACTGTAACTATTCCAACACAACGGAAAAAAATTGTCGTGGAAGGATTTGAACCATAGATCCTAGCGTTGGAAGGATAGAACGCTACCACCCGAGCTACACCGACATATGGCATAGATGCTATAATTATTTGTACTTACATGTACTTGAAAAACTTCAAAGTCGATTTTCTGTAAAAGTTTTGAGAGTTGAATCGAATGCCTTTGGCTGATTGTTATTTGAGTTCTGATCTTTACGTACCATAAAAATCAAAAAATTGTCAAATCCGATACCAATGTGGTTTAAATAGCTGCTTAAACAATTTTATCTGAGTATTACATACTTAATCATTTCAAGATTTCTGCAATAATGTCACAAAAAGTTGGCCCGTGGGTGGGATACAACGGGAGATATGCAAGCATTACTCTCAATGAAACGTAAAGAAAACAAA
Source organism: Locusta migratoria (assembly GCA_026315105.1). Lineage (NCBI taxonomy): Eukaryota > Metazoa > Arthropoda > Insecta > Orthoptera > Acrididae > Locusta > Locusta migratoria. The sequence continues at coordinate 198,439,916 of CM048751.1, forward strand.
CTTTTAATTGATTTTCAAGTAAGGTCGTTAATTTGCGGTACAAGGTAATTTTTTATGCCTTTAAGAAGTGTCTTCTCATATTTCTTTATATTACAAAAACAAAGTATCCCGTTCAGCCCCAACTTTCACGACTATTACTACTGTACTGTCATGAGTTAACCGAAATTATGATTATCTATACGATTAATGTGTACTGAACCAATATGACATTACATGTTTTCAGTAACAAGAGTAAGTGTGTCACAAATAATGACTTTGATATTTATATAAGGATAGTGATATCAGGCTACAATTTAGTCCAGCAGAAACAGGCAAACAGGAGCTGGAATGGCGGTATGGCATCACCGGTAGGGGGACTTGGTCTCGAGTTACTCGGCCTCCTGGGGTAAGGTTACCCGCGGGACACCGCTTCGGCGGCTTGATTATCACTGAAGTTGCGATGAAGTGAGTAAGGCGACACAAGCAGCCAGTCTGCCAGAGAAGAATATCTACAACCCGAATCTCCGCGATTCAGCCACGGGACTGTCTCCAATGACCACGCCGTCGCTGAGTGGCCTGAAACGTCAGAAAAACCGACCAGGAGTCGAGAGAAGAAATTCATAATTACGGATTTAGTCGCATAGAACCGCATTCAGAGGGCAGCACTATTACAGGGAGGAAAAGCTTCCTCTGATACCGGCGAAGGTAGTTCAAAGTTAGTCAGAGTAGCACGTATCACGCAAAACCGACACTCAATATTTGTTGTGTTTAAAATGTTTATAACTTTTCAAGCAGGAGTTATTTGCAATTGTGTTTGATGGAGGATTTTAATGAAGGTCATAGAATATGTTTACATGTTTTGTGCTTATAAATGTACGCTCTGAATGTATTAAAAGTCACGTCAAAATATAACCTGGAAAGTCCTCAAATGATGGTAAAAGTTATAATTCCCGGAGATCCTGCGAAGTACGATATTGCAATATGTACCGTGGGGTGTTTCTAGTCGAAATGTACAAGAATTGTCTGCCATTTTTTGCTATTCCTGTCATACGTGTCTGTTTACTGAAGTCAGGCACGGCGTGAAAGGCAATGTTCCCGATTTATTCACTGACTCCTAACTACCCAGCCGAAACCACTGACGGAAGAAACTTGAAATTTGCAGAGTGTGTTGCTCTTATACTGTAAACAAAAGTTAAGAAGGAATTTTTTCGAAATCCCATCATTAAGTATATGAAATAAGTGATGGAAAGTTTTTTGAAAGTGTTCCGCTCTTAAGGCAGTTTTGAAGGTAGAACTACGGAAATTGGTATTTAGATTCTTGGTTAGAATTAAAAAAAAAATACGAGTAATGGAATTACGTATCATTGAAGATGAAAGAAAGTCTCTTCGAAAGATGTCGCTATTCAGGCACTTTTGAACCTAGAAGTAGGAAAATTGGTATCTGTATTCTTGATTAGAATTTGTAAGACTCTATCCGCGGTACTACATGTCAACGGCTAGGCATAACGTACTAGCTCAAATTATAGGGTACGCCCCGTTGTGAATCAGGCACCTATACGGAGATACACATGAAACCATGCTCAAAGACATTAAAAACTTTAGCGAAGGGGTTTCCCGAAAATGTTCCAACATTTACATAATTTACTTACACAAGAGAATTAACCAATTTACACGCAATATACCGGTATATACACATATAGACTATACATATTTCTCAAACTATCCGCTGTCATTTATACTGATCGTGTTTACACACGCAGACAGTGGCGTTGGACACTGTGTTGTTGCGTTACAACAGAATTAAAATTTGTGGCACGTCCAGGATTCGAACCAGTGACCTCCTGCTCGTTAAGCAGATGCGCTACTGAATGGTTCGATGACAGTTACGACTCCCCACCACAATTTCCACCTCATCCTTGATGTACACGTTTTAAATCGTATCTTCAGTGCCAAATCCCAGCCCTGCTTCGGTCTATTTAGCTGTTACCGTTGAATTGCAGCACTTTTAAATCTGAACGGTTAAGCTGCTGCCGAGGATGGTTACAACAGAGTGTCCCTGCTGCTGGCTAGCGGTGAGGTTCCTGAAGACGTTTCTGCGGCTCGCGTTTGAAACGCGACGTCCTCGAGTGCATTGTCCCCAGTCGACTCAGCCGCCTCTTGCTGGCGATGCGCCGCCTGCTCCCTTGCAGCCAGACGGCATGAGCCTCACTTTCCTCGCGGCTGGTTCTGGCCGGCAGAATGCAGCCCCCAGAGTCCGCACTGCGCCCAGACTCCTGACCGGTTTCCCTCTTGCCTGTCTCGCCTCTTGCGAAACCAGAAATCCCGTACTCACCAAATCCGCGCGAGCCGTTCGCGGTATTTTCTCCCGCAGAAACACACGAGACTGACGCACCGATGTACGTGGAAGAAAAATACGGACAAGGTCTTTGTGCGGTTTCAAAGTCGTTTCGGTAGAACTCAATATTTTCCACACGTTACTTAATACCGGGAGAGGGGGGGCGTTTTCTTAGCTGTCCAAGGCGAACATCTGTTACGAGGCAAACCTTTTTGAGCAAACATCTATTAACAGGAACTGCGACATGACCCTGATACTGAGCTTCTGTACTAGAACTGTCCGGATTGCCGCTAAAATGTATTTCGTAGTCCTGTTATTACACAGTGTGAACCAGTTCTGTTACGAGTGTGGCTACAAAAACGAAATTGATTACTTAAGAACGGGGTCCACGGGGTTCGATCTTGGGTCCTTTGCTGCTCTTAATCAATATTAATGACTTGCTATTCTAATGTGAATAAATCCGTCTAGTTCGCAGAAACTTTATTTCTTTCATACAAAAACATAGTATCAGTTCGCTGCCTTCCAAAATGAAAGAATGTTTTCCAAACTCACTAACGTGCCATTCTATTTTGACGAAGATGCAAATCTAATGCTTTTTGCTAACGATACAAGTACTGTCATCACATCTGACAAAGTTTAACTGACAAAATTGTAAATAATGACTATCATAAAATCATTAAGTGGTTCTACAAATGGACTCTCGTAAAATTTTGATAAAACACAGTGGGGTAAGTTGGTACAATTGCAATCATTTCGGATAAATGGAAATATATTGAGAAAAGAAATAATTTTAACTATGGATGATTAATGAATATGTACCACAAATGTTAGACAGTTACAAAAGTTGGTATAAACAAGAAAGGCTATAGAATTAAGAAAAATCGATCGAAATTGTACCACACGAGGTACAATAGTGATCACTTCCTGGTAGAATTTTGACCACTGGCATCTTCCAAATAAAAAGCGCTTTTTTTTCCGTCTGTCACCAACCCATACTTCGTGGTACCATAGATTGTATTTTTGGTAGCGCATCCATTTACCCGTAACTAGAACATTTATAAGATCGCGTTGGACTAAGTAGCTTCACTTACCTCTTAACAGGAAAATTTTTTATCTCCGTAGCACAAAGGAGATAGGAAATATAGGAGGAGCTATAGAAACATGCTACACTACAAGGCCACACAAAGGTACGTGCTACCAACACTACGAGACTGACAGATTATAATGATCAGAATTGTACCTATCGATGGTGCTGAACAGCAATCTCTAACTTCAAAAAAAATCTCTATAAATTATTTAATTAATAAAATATTCCATGAAAATATACTGGAAAATAATTTTCAAGCCATAAATTAGATAAAAATTGTCAACGATGTTCTTACATGAACATACGATGTTGCAGTTCAACACCATCTCTATATCGAATTTGTACCACCTTACCCTATGCACACTTCGGTACAGTAAATGGCATGACTCCATTAACGAACAGACTTGGGACAGAAGTTTGTAGCTAAGTTAGATGTGTGCATTGATGAGAAATTGAATAGAAAGAAACATATTGATAAACTGATGAAACGTTTTCAGTTCAACTACATATACTAATAGGGTTATTGCTAACTTTGGTGATAAACATCTCACGAAATTAGCTTAGTATTAAATACACTAACTGTTTCATCGGTTCTTGACTGAATATTTTATTCATTTTGAACTAACCACACGAGATAACTGTGTAATATTATGCAAATTTATTGTTTTCACTAACCGGTTTTCGGCTGTTACTATGCCTATTTTCATATCACTTCTTTCGTTTGACATCATATTGTGGGGTAAATCATTAATCAGAAAAAAGTTTTCATTCGCATGAAAGCGTGTAATCAGAACAATTGCTGGAGCACATCCAAGATCATCCACCGCAGTGGAGTGGCTCAGTGCTATAAGGCGTCGGGGGTTCGAGTCCTCCCTGAGCATGGGTGTGTGTATTATCCTTAGGTTAGTTTAACTAGTTTGTAATCAAGGGTCTGATGACCGTAGCAGTTTGGTCCAACTTTACAAACATTTTGAACAAGATCATTCAGCAGACTTTTATTTAACGAAATCTTCACTGCAGCCTACCATATGTACAGAGTGAGTCAAAAATGAGGAAAAATATTTCGTGCAGATTGTCACAGCATGAGCTACAAACATGAATTCGTCTTTCGCATGTTCCTATATCAATAAATGACAATGCAATTGAATGGTAAACATCTGGAAATATGAAATGGACTTTTGGCTGTTACTGTGCGCGGACATTGGCCAAGGGGACTTATCGGCAACAGGGCACAACTTGCGAGTGTTGTAGGTGGTCTAGCCGCTCACGAGAAAAAAATGTTTAAATGTTTGTAATTCTATCGGACCAAACTGCGTGGTCATCAGTCCGTAGCTTACAAACTACTTAAACCTAGGTAAACTAACCTACGAACAAACACACACATCCATGCCCCAGGGAGGACTCGAACCTCCACGGCGAGCAACCGCGCGATCCGCAGCGAGACGCTTTAGACCGCTCGGCTACTCCACCGCGGCATCGGCCTTTTAATGAAGAGGATGTGTCGGAATTCCTCATTCTGGCGTCTCCTGGTCTGATAAGATGTTACGTTAAAACTGTTGCTGAAGAGCGCTACGTTATGTTTGCTCAATCTCCAAATGGTATTTCAAGGGTAAATTAAAACGTACACATTGATGTCCTCCACATATATGGAGACGCTTCGACAATACAAGTGATTGTACAATGGCCAACGTCAATGAATGTATTTTATGCTTACTGTACCATATGTACGTTCAGAGATCATAATGTCGAACTCTTAAAGAACAATATTAATGTAGCCCTACCATTAATAGCAGTGAGGTCAGTTTCGTTATAATGAACAAATTATGAGTACAATTTAGCGTAAAGGCAAACTGTGGTCGCACCCCATTTTAAATTTCGGACTCTTCGTTCAGATAGCAACGATGTAGGGTAGACGAAAACTATACGTAACCTAAATGAAGATGTTTTAACGAGTTTTTAAATCGACTGCTTGCTAATACCGGTCAGTTGACATGATATGATACGATAACGCTTCGTACCATGATATTAATTCCAGCCGATATCGACAGGACGTTAAACCTTAGTCATCCTTTTTCCTTCATAATACGTCAACACAGAAATGGAAGTACAGATTTTTATTTACATAATGAGGCAAATGAAATTTATGTAATCCGGTAGTTGGTCGCCATAGATGTGCATGAAACCTTAATTATGTGGGCACGTAGCCGCTAAGAGCTGTAAAAGGAAGTAAATGTTTTCGTATTCAGAAGTTTGCAAATCTATGGGACTTCTGTGCTTATTATTCCCTGGGATTACACACTGCTTAAAGGAACATACACATCCATGCCTGACGGAGGAATTGAACCTCCGAGAGCGAGCAACCGCGCCTTAGAGCGGTAGGCCACTCCACCGCGGTCCCTATATTTTTCTTCCTGACAGCTTCACTCCTACGTATCAATCAGATGCTGTGGTAACAATGCTACACGGAAGAAGCAACTGTTCGTGAAATAGCATTAAAGAGACGTTCACGTTCATTCTCAGTAATACATGCATTTCTACCAACTACAATGACCTTACAGCAATGCCGTCGTCGTTGTCTGCAACAGAAATCAAATGACATCATTTCATCCATTATTTTTGGTTAGAGAACCCCGCAGTTGTTTTCGTAATAATACTGTAGTACAATCTAATATATAAAGAAGATCTTTCTGTGAAGTACGTTCAGTGTATAAGCAATAGATGCAACCTTAAAATGTAAACCATACTAACAAGAAAACGTTGTTATATTTAGTATACAATTTAACCTTTAAGCTATGGATTCACATAACTTTGTTATTTTAGGACACCAGTGTAAACTTGAAAGCAATCGTCTAATGATGGGCTCAGGCTCGAAACTAGTAACGGTGAATTAAACTTATCTACAAAAATCTTGTGGCCGGTTGCAGTATTTATTTACTACAGTATTAGAAATCAAATCATCACACTAAAGCAGTCTTTTAGCTGCGGTCTTTATTGGTGGCGCCATTTTATTTACGTTTCTGTAAGAGTAAATTAGTAGTCATTTTCGGCCGTTATTATCACAAAACTTTGAGAACATTCCTAATTTTAGTTCTTTGATTTTGAAGGAGATGGAAGAGAAGGAGTTGGACAGGGAGAGGGCGGAGAAGTAGGTGTTGGAGATATGACGGAGAAGGCGATGGAAGTTAGAAGAAACAATCTGGTAGATGGGCAGACACGGTGATGAATAGAAGAAAGGATTAGAAGGTAGACACATGGAGAGGGACAGACGAACAGAAAGGGATATAGGAAACGATTAAAATTTCTTTGCCGGATTAAATCTGTGCGCCGGACCGAGATTCGAGCCCGGGACCGTTGCATTTCTCGGCCAAGCGCTCTACTCACTGAGCTATCCTGGCACGCTTCACTGTTTCAGTTGCTCCCGTACCTCGCCTCCTACTTTCCAAACTTCAGATAAATTCTACTGCATACCTTGCAGGAGTAGCACTCCTGGAAGAAAGGATATGGTGAGGACATGACTTAGCCACGGAGGAAGTTGTCTATAAGAAACTGTGGTGTGTTGGTGTTAAATAAAAGACCTTTTTAGTGTGTTGTTGCATCTGACTGTGTCAGTGAATGAACGTTGATTGACTGGTATAATGATAAAATAAAATTACATTGCTGGTACATTTAAGTAATAAATTTGTCCTACAAAACAGTGTGGTTAATTTCGTTTCAGGTGTTTGTAAGTGTGTGTTTCGTGTATCTGTAACTACTCCTGACCGAAAGCATGAAAAAAGAATTACTAAGCACTTGAGACGAAAAAACTAAAATTCAGATTAATTTCCTGGACTTGAGTTGGCCCTGCAACACAGATAACCTAACTGTGTATGAGCTGATCACCAGATACATTTTCACAAATACATTTCATTTGAACGCTAGCTGCTGAAGCTGTTTGCATTACTGTTGGCCCTGACATTTAGTGAATCCTTTTTCTGAAAAACAATGCCAACTGCCATCTTGGATTTTCTCCGGCGTAAATTTAAGTGAGCAGTTAGAAATAACGACACTGGCACGTGAAGGTTGCTTTCACTATTTTAATGAACACTAATTAACTGGCATGAACGTCGCATCAGCTACACTGTGCCATATTTTGTTTCTTAAACGTTGTCATTATTGGAAAAACACGAATAAAATATGTCACTTGATGTTTTTTTTTTTTTTTTTTTTTTTTTTTTTTTAAATCACACAGCCATCTTGACTTAAGACATACATAAGATAAAAGACTGATCAGGAGAATATAACATTGTTTTGTGAAAATACCCTAACAATGTCTGACTGTCACAAAAACCTACACGCGCCGCATATTAAAATAATAATAATAATAATAATAATAATAAGTCATCTCTTCCAAAGACTTTTTCATCTTATATGCATTGTTCGTGCCGGCCGCGGTGACCGAGGGGACTGAGGCACTCCAGTCACGGTCTGCACGGCCACTACGGTCGGGGGTTCGAATCCCCCTCGGGCATGGATATTTGTGCCGTCCTTAGTATTAGCTAGTTCGTAAGTAGTTTGTAAGTTTAGGGACTGATGACCCCGTAGTTAAGTCCCATAAACTATACAAACATGATTACATTGTTCGCGATCGTCAGTTAGTTTCCTTTAATGGTGTTAAACTGCTTCATCAGCGTATCTCTTCCCACTGCCGTATAGTTTGGTAATCAAACACAGTAATCACAGTCCTTACTCGACTGCTTCTGCCGCGAACAGGTGGGCTGCGCCAGCGGTGTGCGGTAAAACCAAAGAGTCTCTCAGACAGACGTTTCAGTAGTAACCTAAGTAGCGCCTATGTTGCGCACCAAACAGATACCTATCCCGACCTAGCCACATGTTTCCATAATGATACGTGCAGCGGAATGTGCGCTTATACGACACTAGCTCTCCAACGTTCGCAGGAGATCTTTGGAAGTGGAAGGTAGGAGGCGAGATGAAAGCGCAAGTAAAGCAGTGAGGTGTACCAGGGCAGCCATCGGCAGATATGTTCGCGACAGGCAAATGTTCCTGGTTCGAGTCCCGGTCCGGCACACAGCAGCTTTAATTCGCCAGGAAGTATCAGATCAGTGTTTCTTGTCAAGATCAATTATGCGCTGCAGTTTTCAGAGTCCGTAAATCGTCTGATCTGTATGTTCATGCAGAAAACGGACAAAAACAATGGTCCATACTTAGGCTATACAATAAATAATTATTTATAGTTTACCTCTGATGTTATGCCTATGGAGACCGATCTGTTTATACTGTTAATAAAAATACACCTTCAGGTTGTTAAACGAACATCGCCAATAAAATATATGTATTCCTCTTAACCGGTTTAAACGATTTATATCATCAACTTCACAAGAGCATAAAACATCTTCATTTAGGAGAACATGTAAATAAATTATATAAAAGTAAACGATACACACACACACACACACATACACACTCATTTGATAATAAATATATATATATATATATATATATATATATATATATATATATATAAAATCAAATGTTCCCTCCTGACGGTCTGTCTTATACTTACGTGAGAAACAATTTTATCTTTTAATTTGATATTACGAACCATTTTGGCGACCAATATTTTAGCATGTGGACCATGCATTTTTACTTATTTTACATCTTCATTTAGGAGAACATGTAAATAAGTTATATAAAAGTAAACGATACACACACACACACACACACACACATACACACTCATTTGATAATATATATATATATATAAAATCAAATGTTCCCTCCTGACGGTCTGTCTTATACTTACGTGAGAAACAATTTTATCTTTTAATTTGATATTACGATCCATTTTGGCGACCAATATTTTAGCATGTGGACCATGCATTTTTACTTATTTTACATTTCAACGAGAAACCCTTTATTTATCAAGTTCTCCTAAGTGAAGATGATTATATAAATCATCGAAACCGGTTAAGAGGAATAAATGTAATTTATTGGCGATCTTTGGTTAACCACCTGAAGAAGGTGTACTTTTATTAAGAAAAAGTCATTTTCTGAAAAAATATTTTTGTATCTTTCCTTTCATCCGACAACAGTACAGCAATCGAAATAAGAAAATTCAATTGAATGATGTATTTTCTCGGCGACTAAGTTCACAGGATGTCTTCAGTAACTTTCCCACTCATTTAATACAAGATTGAATCCACAACGAAGCGTGCCCGGGTTTCGCTAGTATTTTTGATTGTGTAAAATATCCAACAACCTTATGTACGAGTACAAACCACTGACTTCGGTCATGAAAACCCATAGCCGATAACTAGTATCCTTTAGTTGATGCTTAGCATAAATGGTTGCAGGATCAAAATTAGATTAACAAAGTAGAATTAAACCTAAAAAATAAATAAATTTGCGAATTCTTGTAGAACAAGATCAACTGTGAACTCAGAGCCTTGCCCACACAATGTAAACTTCCACGGACGACGTGAACTTCATTTAAAAGCTGGGCTTATTAGCCGTGACCGAGTAGTAAAATTTCCTCCAACGTTTCATCTATCGCCGCTGAAGGCATCATCAGAGGTAACGTGGTTAATTGCGATTAGAACACTTTTTTCCGTTCTTCTTTGTTGTTTGCAAGCCCCTGGTGGAGCAGGCTGACAGCGGCCTGTATGCCACTTTTTAGCCGAGCGTTTACACAGACTGGCAACCTTGTGGCGCTCTCTACCTACCCAATAAAACGGAGACAAAACAGAAGAGTGAAAGTTATAAAAACGGAGATGAATGCGGACTTAAAAATCACACGGAGCAATAATACACGTGATAGTATTTGTAAAACGGTGCCACCGTGCCTAAGATTCATAAATATCAGAGTTAAATTTCGGGATGGCGACATTGACGAAGACACTGATAAAACGCATATATGTAATATAATATTTTGCTCTTGTCGGCGGTTACATTGTTAAAATAATATACACTGACACACTGTGGGTTGCACAGACACTATGCCCACAGAAGACGCACCACATTAAAATTGAAGCACTCTGCAGACTCCGCAGAGGCGCGTGGGGGCGGTTGTGGTGAAGGCAGCAAACGTAAGAATTCTGGGGGGAGGGGAAGGGTGGACCCAAGCTGGGGAGGGAAAGGGAGGGGTTGAGAGGGGAGAGGGGTCCGTAATACATAGGGAGGGGAGGGATTAGGGCTGATAGGATGGGTAAATATCGGGACGGAGGGAGAGGGAAGTAGATCAAAACAGGAAGGAGCGACGTATATCGCAGTTCGCCACTTTGCCTCTGAGGATGCCTTTGAAGCCGAAGATGAAACGTTACACCGGCCGCGGTGGCCGAGCGTTATGCGCCGCGCCAGTCACAGTCTGCACGGCCAGTACGGTCGGGGGTTCGAATCCCCCCTCGGGCATGGATATTTGTGCCGTCCTTATTATTAGCCAGTTCATAAATAGTTTGTAAGTTTAGGGACTGATAACCCCGTAGTTAAGTCACATAAGCTCTACAAAAATTTGAACATTTGAACTTTAAACGTTACAAGAAATACTTCCCATTCCATTTTTGTTGTGGTATAGCAACCGTGTTAAGTCGAATTCTTGAAGAAAAGAATGTCTTTGTCTGTACTGGAGTAGCGCCAATTCTCCACCGTGATACTACCGTTCGTAGTCTGTTCAGTACTTTTTCATCCAAGACATTATTTTATTCGAGGAATCAAAGATTACGGGAAAGATTTACAAATCGACCACGACCAATGATCCCGAATTTTTTTATTTATCGTTTCCAAGACATAAATTTACAAAAGCATCTTATAATAGAAGGATCTAAAGCATTTATAATACATAGTAGTAGAGGAAGTGAAAATTAAATAGGCTACAGTAATTTCAAAAATGTGAAAAAACAGACAGAAAAAAAAGAGCAGATGTAATTCTATCGGGATTACAGTATTCATATTCCACACGAAGCCCAATACGTTGCAGCATAAATGGCTTTGTTATTTGCTGCTAGTAAATCTTCAATCACCGCAGCGGGTTTTCCGTGCGCACTGGAGCGCCGTGCTGCGGTGCGCGCGGCCGTTCACCGTCGGGGGTTCGAGTCCCACTCGAACATGGACGTTTCTGTTGTCCTTGAGTTAGTTTTGTAAGCTACCGACTAATGATCAAGCAATTGAGTCCGATAGGTTTACAAACATTTGAACATTGAACATTTAAATCCTGCATCATACGAGGCTCGTCCAGCTTCCTGCAGATGAGTAGGTGTTGTAGGTCTTGCTGATCTCCACACTCGTATGGCCCGTCTGTACTGGAGTAGCACCATTTCTGCACCGTGATACTTCCGTTCGTAGTCTGTTCAGTGCTTTCCAGATTGTATACGGAACTTCGAAACCAGCTGCAGGTTTTTCTCTGGGGCTATTCCCTGATCTTCCTCGTCCCAAACTTCGCCATACTTGTTTTCGTCGTGCTTTAGGCAATAAGGGTTTATTTGGCTTTTTGTAGAAAACTCTTTCTTGATTTTAAATGAAGCCAGAGCCTTGCCTTCAGTCACAAAAAAAAGTTATCAACACTTTTTAGATGAAAAATATATAGAAGAATTCAGTTTACTCTATACCTAATAAGTGGTAAGAATGGAGAAGGCGGCATGACTTAGCGAGAAATGTTGTGTAGCGTGTATGCAAACAAGCGCAGGTAAAACCAGATGGAATAAAATGAGAACTTTAACTTGACTGGTTGAGAGAAGCCCGTCTATCTTTCTCTTAGAAAACCTTCAGACGTCACGGTACGAGCACGCCCTAGTCGAGCCTGGCTTTACTCCTGGACTTAGATCCACCGGGCAGTAAATATGTCAGCGGAGAAGCTCCCAGAGCGGGCTGTAGGTTTTCCTGCCGCTCGCCCTGTCGTACTTTTGGCCGTGGCCTCTCTAAATTGTCGCCGCCTTCCACTGTGATCAGATTTCAAGAGCCTAGCTGGGGACGCGTTGCGTAACAGACAGACAGGAAATTTCCATATCCTCCAACAGCGCCTATCGTCGACCTCACGTTAAAAAATAAGAAGCATAGACAAGAAAACATCGTGCATACGAGCGTCGCGCAGTATTTTACTACCGCCCGAAACATTCCCACTGTGTGAAGCGCTGCAAGATTTACGACGCTGGGCTCCGTACGAGGTGAACAGCGAAGCTCAAATCTTTCTCTTTTGTACTGCACGTGCAATGTCGGTGTGATTAAATAAGCGGCAGTACTCCAGCCTCAGACACATATCAGATACGTTTCCAGTATATAACGATGTTACACTTTAAATAATGTACTCTGTCAGCTTCTTGACGAATAATTATATCTACATCTACATGAGATACTCTGCTAATCACATTTAAGTGCCAGGCAGAGGGTTCATCGAACCACCGTTACACTATTTTATCTCCCATTCCATTCTCGAATAGCGCGCAGGAAGAATGAACACCTAAATCTCTCCGTTCGGGCTCTGATTTCTCTTATTTTATTCTGATGATCATTTCTACCTATGTAAGTGGGAGTCAACAATATATTTTTGCATTCGGAGGAGAATGTTGGCGATTGTAGTTTCGTAAGTAGCCCACGCCGCAGTGATAAGCGTCGTTGCTGTAATGATTCCCATCTCAGATCGTGTATCATTTCCGTAACGCTGTCTCCCCTGTATCGTGACAATACAAAACGAGCTGCCCTTCTTTGGACTTTTTCGATGTCCTCCGTCAAACCCAGCTGATAAGCATCTCACACTAAGCAGCAATACTCAATAAAATGACGGACAAGCGTAGTGTATGCAATTTCTTTAATAGTTCTGTTGCATGTTTTAAGGGTTCTTCCAAAAAACGCAGTCTCTGGTTCGCCTTCCCGACGACATTATCAACGAGTTCTTTCGAGTTTAAGTCTGACGTAATAGTAATAGTAAATAGGTATTTAGTGGAGTTTACGGCCTCCACTTTTGATTGATTTATCTTGTAAACAAAGTTTAACGGATTTATTTTCGTACTCATGTGGACGACTTCACACTTCTCTTTATTTACAGTCAATTGTCAATTTTAACACCATAGTGATACCTTATTTAGGTCGTTCTGCAGTTGGTTTTGATCTATAGATGATTTTACTAGACGGTAAATGACGGGGTCATCAGCAAACAACCTAAGACAGCTACTTAGATTTCGTACCAAATCGTTTATGTAGATAAGGAACAGCAGAGGACCAATAACACTACCCTGTGGAACGCCTGATCTCACCTCTGTTTTAGTCGATGCATTATCATCGATTACTACGAACTGTGTCCTCTCTGAAAGGAAATTCCCTATCCAGTCTCACGTTTGGGGCGATATACCGTAACCATGCAATTTGATTAAAAGCCGTTTGTGAAGTACGGTGTCAAAAGCCTTCTGGAAATCAAGGATTACGGAATCGATTTGCGAACCCTTGTCGATAGAACTCATGACTTCGTGTGAATAAGAAGCTAGTTGTGTTTCGCATGAACGATATTTTCTAAATCCAAGTTGATCTTGAGCTAATAGATCATTCTGTTCGAGATAATTCATAATATTTGAATACAGGATATGTTCCAAAACCCTGCTGCAAACTGAAGTAAATGAAATAGGTCTGTAGTTTAATGGGTTACTCATACTGCCTTTCTTGAATATAGGTGTGACCTGTGTAGCTTTCCGATCTTTTGGTATAGATCCTTCTATGAGAGAGCGGTTGTATATGGCAGTGTACCCGTCTGATAAGCCGGTAACCGCGTGAAAGACTTGAATGTGACAGACAAGCCAATTTCATATTGCAGCAGAGACTGCTCGCCATTTGAACAATTGACTTGCTGAGGATGCACAAAACGGTAAATACCTATTGTGTTACTTTCCAATCGTTTGGTCCACTTCTTTCTTTGAGAGAACGGTTGTATATGGCTGTTACGTAAGGAGCTATCGCTTCAGAATAATCAGAAATCTAATGGGTATACAATCCGGACCAGAAGATTTGTTCTTCTTAAGGGATTTTACATTATTTTGTAATGTAAATGAACCACCCTTCCGACGTCTGCAGTCAAGTTCGAAACTGGCGGTCAGCTCTTCCGGGCCTGCTTTGGCCGTGGCGCAAAATCAGATTCTGCACCCCCGACGACTGCATTCCATCCACCGAGCTCCACGGGGAGGAGTGGAGAAGGGACAGGGGGTGTCTCCTATCTTGAGCATTGGATCAACGCAATGTCGTGTATCCACCGAAACCTTCCCCACCCACAACCCCTCACTCTGCTGTCACACCCCGCCAATGTGTAGTTCCTCTTCCCCCCCCCCCCCTCCCCCAGTTCTTCAGTCAACGTGACACACAAATAGCAGCATCCGAAACTAATTCAAATCTACACTCTTCTGTTGCATTATAATATCTCTTGTTGTGATTTACCCCTGCTAGCAGCTACGTTTCTTAAACTCAGTAAGTAGTTTCTAGTGAGCAACAACAGATAAGAGTGCTCATAACGAGCATCAAAACGGATACTGCTATTAGTGAACACAGAGCTGTCGTAGCGAGATTGAATACCGAAAGTCCCAAAAATACCAAAAATAGACGAAAAGTATATTTGTTCAGGAAAGCAGACAGAAATAAAATACATTGCTTCTTAAAAGACACGTTCCACTCGTTCCTAAAACTAAACATAAGAGAAGACCAGATGTAGCTCAAATTCAAAGAAGCGATGTCGACGGCAATTAACAGTTTTATACCAAATAAATTAATAAAAGAAGGAGGTGATCCCCCTTGGTACACAAAACAGGTAAGGACACTGATGCAAAAGCAACGGAAAAGGCATGCTAAATTTAAACGAACACAAAATCCCCAGGATTGGCGATCCTACACAGAAGCTCGAAATAATTTTAGTGACGAGTTCAATACGAGATGCCTACAATACTTTTCACAACGAAACTTTTTCTCGAAATTTGACTGAAAACCCAAAGAGATTTTGATCATGTTAAATATACTAGGGGAAAAACACAAACTATACTTGCTTGCTTGTAAATCTTATGGGACTTAACTACGGGGTCATCAGTCCCTAAACTTACAAACTACTTATGAACTACTTACGAACTAGGACGGCACAAATATCCATGCCCGAGGGGGGATTCGAACGCCCGACCGTAGTGGCCGTGCAGACCGTGACTGTAGCGCCTCAGTCCCCTCGGTCACCGCGGCCGGCTCACAAACTATACGCTCACTACGTAATAGTAATGGCGATGCTGCCGATGATGCGCTACTAAAGCAGAGTTACTAAACATAGCTTTTAGAAACTCATTCACCAAAGAAGACGAATCCAATATTCCAGATTTCGAATTACAAACAGAGGCCAGAAGGAGTAACGTTGAAGTAGAAATCCTAGGAGTATTGATGCAGCTTAAATCACTTAACAAGAGCAAGTCTTTTGGTCCGGACTGTATACCCATTAGATTTCTATCTGATTAGGCTGAGGCGATAGCTCCTTACTTAACAGCCATATACAACCGCTCGCTCAAAGAAGGATCTGTACCAAAAGACTGGAAAGTTGCAAATATCACACCTTTATTCAAGAAAGGCCGTAGGAGTAACCCACTAAACTACATTGACGTCAATTTGCAGCGGAACATATCCTGTATTCAGATATTATGAATTCTCTCGAACAGAATAATCTATTGACCCAAGGTCAACACGGATTTAAAAAATATTGTTCATGGGAAACTCAACTAGTTCTTTACTCACACGAAGTAATGAGTGCTGTCGACAAGGGTTCTCAAATTGATTCCGTATTTCTTGATTTCCAGAAGGCGTCAATGACACCGTACCTCACAAACGGCACTTAATCAAATTGTATGGTTATGGTATATCGCCCCAAATTTACGACTGTATAGGGGATTTCCTGTCAGAGGGGACACAGTTTGTCAAACCAACTGCGCAACGATCTGAATAAGATATCACTATGGTGTAAAAATTGGTAGTTTAAATAATAAGAAGTGTAAAGTCGTGTACATGAGTACGAAAAGCAATCCTTTAAACTTCGTTTACGAGATAAACCAATCAAAAGTGAAAGCCATAAACTCCACAAAATACCTAGAAATTACTATTACTTCAGACTTAAATTGGAAAGAACACGTAGATAATGTCGTGGGCAAGGCGAACCAGAGACTGCGTTTTGTTTTATTGCCAGAACCCTTAAAAGATGCAACAGAACTACTAAAGAAACTGCATACACTACGTTTGTCCGTCCGTTTTTGGAGTATTGCTGCCCAGTGTGGAATCCTTATCAGGTGAGTTTGACAGACGTCATCGAAAGAGCCCAAAGAAGGGCAGCTCGTTTTGTATTGTCACGGTACAGGGGACACAGCGTTACGGAAATGATACAGATCTGGGATGAGAATCATTACAACAACGGCGCTTATCGCTTCGGCGTGAGCTACTTGCGAAACTCCAATCGCCAGTATTCTCCTCCGAATGTGAAAATATATTGTTGACTCCCTCTTACATAGAAAAGATCAGAAAAAATGCGAGAAACCAGAGCTCGAACGGATTCAGGCTATTCGAGGATGGAATGGGAGATAGTATAATGCTCCTATGAACCCCTTGCCAGGCACTTAAATGTGATTTGCAGAGTATCCCATGTAGATGTACATCCCTTTGATTATTTATTATGGGGACAACTAAAGTGAGATTCGTTAGAAACCCCATTGGTACAGCGATGGAATTAGTTACCAGAATTTTATCTACATGCGATGTGATTCTGAACACATCAGGATTCATCACAATGTCGTTCACCCACGTCTAGCTTGCATTGAGGTTGACCGCCGCCATTTGCTGCACTTTTTGTAAGACACAGTGCAAATGATACGTTCATTGGGACAATGATGGTATTGCAGTTAACTGTAGCTAATGTAAATAAAGAGTATACCGTAATGTGATTGTACTTGTGTTTTCTCCTTAAGGGGAGTCTTACCGCCCTACCTCGACAATGTTAAACTGGCTAATAATGCCCCGTTTTCGCAGATCTTCTCGCATATTTTGTGACTGTATTGCTCTGCAATCACTTCAAAATAACAGCTGGAAGAAATTTATGATTTTTTCCCTAAACATATAATTTTTGTGTAAAATATCACAATTTAAATTTTTTTGAATGTTAACTATTACAGTAAATACTACTGAAGTAGAGATACAACATCATTGTCCTATCTGTGATGTGGTAAATAATTCATTGATGTAGATTCAGAAGTTTCTGAGAATAAGGGGCATTTATAATGAAAAAGGTCATTTGACATAATTGTATATAAAGAAAAAATTTAATATACAGCTAACTGATGCATAAAAAATATGTTGGTCTACTCCTGGGTGGTAGTCCTTCATCTCCTCCGCCTTCCTCGCGCAGTGCTGCCTCCATCTTTTCGGACGTGGCTTCTTTCGACATATTTGTTGCAGTCTCTGCCACCATGATTCGCAGTTGGACCATCACACTTCTAGTGGTGGTGTAATCTTTATGAATTACAAAATATTCGAAAACGTTTAGTCTTCCAGAATAACCATGATTAAAAGTAAGAACACCAACTTTGGTTTAATCATAATGAAAACTGTCACAGGAAACAAGGAAACTAAAACACTGCTAGTGGATAACTGTTGTTGTCAAACACACACAAATGTACAGTCCAAAGAGATTACTGCGAAGTACCGCTAGTGTAGGCAACTTACGGACAGTTCTCTATAAAACAAAAGAAATTAAAGCCTTATAAACTATATACTTCCAAAGAAAAATAGCAATATGCGAAATGTTGGAAAACAAAATTCTCAGAAATGTCAGTTCATGATTATTTTCAAATATTTATTTAAAATATTAAATAATCAAATATTTCAATAAAACCAACACCAAATTAAGTATAAACAAACATATGTTCATAATGAGCATAAAGGTAAGAATGTGAAATTTTGTCATTTTGGCCTGTACGACTCCCCTTTAGCTGGTTTCTCCGACCACACGCTTCAAAGTGTTCAATTTTTCTATACTTATTGGACCAAACTGCTATGGTCATCGGGCCCTAGACTGACAAACTACTTTTACTAACTTACACTAAGAACAACACACACACACACACACACACACACACACACACACACACACACACACATCCCCAAGGAAGGAGTCAAAACTCCGGCGGGAACGCCCGCGAAGTCCGCAGCAAGACGCCTTAGAACACGCCGCCATTCCGCGCGGCCTCCAGGTCTCCTACGTCTAATTGTTCAGTGGCGGATCTTCTATTTTCTGTAAAGTTTCCGCACGCTTTCTCGTAACCACTGTGTATAGCGCAGTATACACCTCTTCCTTGAGGGTATATAATCCACGATGAAATATCTCTTGTTCGTATCACACCTTTATGATCTACTGGATAATGTAAGCCGTCATCACAGTTCTGCGGTTACTTTTGCGTTCGGTACGCCTGTGTAGTTAACATAGTAGCAGATCTTACTGCACATTGTGAAAACAGTCACACACAAATACTTTTAAAATATACGAGGGGGAATTGGAAAATAAGTATCCCCTGTCGATTGTGGTCACAGTTACGTATGAAAAGAAAAAAAATGGAATGAGACTTTAAAGATAAGGCATATCTTTATTTTCCTATGTAATTTCCAAGTACATCGAGACATTTGCCGTACCGCTTTATAAGCTTCAAAAAGCCTTCTAGGGGAAAAATCAGGACGTTGCATACGGAAGAAGCATTGAACGGGTTGTTTGACGTCAGCATTGCTTCCAAAGCACCTCCCGCTGGATATAGATGGAAGTCAGTTGATGTGAGATCAGGGCTGTATGGCGGATGTTACAGGCGCTCCCATACAAGAGCTACAATATGGTTTTGCGTTGCCGTTGCCGAGTGTGGTCCCGCCTTTTCATCCAGCAGCATAACGCCAGATCTGAGAAGGCCAGACCGCTTTTTCCGAACCAGCTCTTTCAATTGACAGAGTGGCACAGTATCGTGCAGCATTGATGGTTGCTTCCTCCAAAAAGTCCAGCAGCAAACCTCCTTGGGCGTCCCAGATAACGGTGAGTAGCACTTTACCTGCAGACGGAGTGCTTTTGAACGTCGTTCGGACAGGTGATGATGGATGTTTCCACTACATGGATGCGGCTTTCGATTCGGGCGTTTAATGGTGGACCCATGTTTCATCCCCCCTCACTATCCGGAGCAACGCCATCTGATTGATCGCGGTCGACCTCTACCCAATTGTGTATCGGCGTCCTGCACATACGCGTTTTCTTGTTGTGTCGTCTTTCGCCCATAGGCGTTCAAACACTTCATCCGTATGCAACGCCCTCATTTTTTCCTAGACAGCTTTTTGAGGCTTATAAAGTGGTACCACAAATGTCTCGATCTATTTGGAAATTATGTAGAAAAATAAAGATATGTCTCATCTTTAATGTCTCATTCTATTTTTCCTTCCATACAAACTCTGCCCACAGTCGACAGGAGAAACTTATTTTCCAACTGCCCCTCGTAATTTGGGTGCTTTACGTAAGGCACACATATAGTAGAAGAGCTCGTCGTATTGCCACTGACCGATAGAAATGGCTCTTTTTCAGTCTAGCAACACTACTCACTATGGCCGAGACACACACACACACACACACACATACACATACACATACACACACACACACACACACACACACACACACACACACACACACATATATACATACACATGCACACACACACACACACACACACATGTATAATTGTGGTACAGATTACTAATTTATTCGTTCGTACAAGAAGGCCAGTGACAGTTACATATTTCGAAAGATTGTTTCTCGTAGATTTTACGAATATAAATATTATGTGTGCATTCATCTTGGGGTTTGAAAGCTCTTCAATTACCGTGTTTGCTTACAAATAAATTTGCTTTACAGGTTTTGACCGCCTTGAGCAAACACAAATGTTTTTTAATTTTTCCCAGACATGTTTCGCTGGCGTTGCAGCATCATCAGTGGGATGTTTATTATCTGTCAAATTAACAGTAGAATGATTATTACTTTTTACATTAACAGCGAAAACTACAGATAATTGTGAGACTACTATACATAGTTTATTATTTTCATAGGTATGCTAGGCCTACCTTAATACCACATGTTGTTATGTTTGTGGTTTTTCCACTCACAAAATGTCTCTGATATCAACATCATCAAACAACAATTACAACAACAGACAGACACCCCCAATTCACACATAAAAGAAACAACAAACATCCTAAAACTAATAACAGAGCAAAACTATTTCACATTTGACAACCAATTTTACTCACAGGAAGATGGACTTCCCATGGGGTCACCGGTCAGTGGACTCCTAGCAAACATTTTCCTTAACCACATCGAAAACAAAATATTTGACACCATAGTAAAACCCAAACAGTACAAAATAATTTACTGGCACCGTTATGTAGATGACATCATATGCCTCCTGGATGAAACACCCAGTCGCATACAAGAACTTCATAATGACATCAACAGTGTTCACCCAAAAATAAAATTCACTATAGAAACAGAAAATGACAAAAAGCTAAACTTCCTCGACCTCTCAATACACAGAGACAGAAATCAACACAAATTCTCCATATACAGAAAGCCCACCACCACAAGCACAGCCATACACAAACACTCAAACAATCCAATTACACAGAAACAAGCCGGATTCCAATACATGCTACACAGACTGCACAAAACGCCACTTAGTGATGAACAGTACAAAAATGAAATACAAACAATCAAACAAATAGCAACAGAGAATGGGTATGACACTAACATCATAGACAAATTAAACTACAAAATTAAAGCTAAGTTAAAAGGAACAACTAACACACAAAAACAAACAGACCAGAAACACAACACAACCACACAAAACATAAACCCACTCAACACTCATACCTCAAACACCCACACACAGGAACACAAATCAAACATAACAACAAATAAATGGCACACTCTCACATATGACAACAAAGCAACACACTGAATAGGAAACATCCTCAAAAAACAAGGTTTGAAAGTAGCATACAGAACAGACAACTCAATACAAAGAAAACTAAAGACAACCAACACCAACACAGACAAACATAACACTTCTGGTATCTACCAGCTGACATGCCAGGATTGTAACTCAGTTTACATTGGACAGACTTGCAGAAATTTCAATACCAGATACAAAGAACACAGAAGAGCACTAAAAAGCAATAGTCATTCCACATTTGCAGAACACCTCATAAACATGAACCACAAACCAACTGACATAAATACTGATCTAAAGATTCTGAAACATAGCAAAAGCCTCCCACAAAAATTAACAATCGAAGAGAACTACCATATACAGAAAGCCATAATAGAAAGAAAAGAAATGATAAACGAATACACAGCCCTCTGCAACGGAACCATATTTTCTGCCCTCAAAGAACTTACAGATAACTTATAAACACACACACACACACACACACACACACACACACACACACACTAAAACAAAAACAACATGATTCAAAACTCCCGCCCCCACCACAGTCAGCTGTTCCTAACACTACTCCCAGAATTCAACTGCCCACCATCTTGTTTTCATAACATAAACATTGAGTGAAAGTGAAAGTGACACAGTGCCTGTCCACAACACGTAAAACAGCGGATATCCACCAAAGTAAGTGACAAAAACTTGTTATAAACACTTAGACATTTTGTTATAGAAGCAGTAGCTACAATAAAATCAAACCAAAACTACGCCCAGTATTTTCGTAAAAATCCCGATATTTACAATTGAACTATTCACCTCATTAAATACACACGTTTTGGTTTGCAGATGACAAACTGTCAAAACCTATCAGAGACATTTTGTGAGTGGAAAAACCACAAACATAACAACATGTGGTATTAAGGTAGGCCTAGCATACCTATGAAAATAATAAACTATGTATAGTAGTCTCACAATTATCTGTAGTTTTCGCTGTTAATGTAAAAAGTAATAATCATTCTACTGTTAATTTGACAGATAATAAACATCCCACTGATGATGCTGCAACGCCAGCGAAACATGTCTGGGAAAAATTAAAAATCATTTGTGTTTGCTCAAGGCGGACAAAACCTGTAAAGCAAATTTATCTGTGCATTTAGCCACTAAAAGTGGTAAAAGGAAGTAGAAATTTTCCTATCTACAGCTTGAATCAAGTTCTACATTTTCCAACAATCAGCTCACTGATTGGCTATTCGCCTCGAACAAAGACGCGCATCTGCAGTATTAAAATAAGTGAATATCGAAACATGGAGTGCTCCCAACTCACTTTCTTGTGCCGTCCAAATGCTTCATTTTCGCAGTGATTAAGAGTGGTTAAAGGAAATGGATGATTTCATATGAATGCCGATATAAAGGATGATGCGCTGGGAGAGGCATCTAGCGGTGCTCGGGTGGAACTACGAAGTCGACATGTTGTCAGCTCTGAAATTCTGAATATCGCAGTATCGAAATAATATTATTTCTTGGCGTTGTATAAATATACGAACACCGAAATTGTAGTTCCATTTCAAATATTAGGCTAATGAAAGTTATATAATTCAAAAATGGCGTGAGAAGTATATACTTCCGTTTTTATTTGTTGTTATTGTGTCGGGCATTTTCCTTAGCACGTAAAAGATACCGTTTCATACCTCTCAGTGCCGAATAAATTTTACCAAATATCCCAGCGCCCTCCTATGATAATGTTGGCAGCAGATGCTGAATAGTGAGACTCCTGTGAGTCGCTTGACGACGCTGATGTTTTCTCATGGAATCTTCGCTTTACGAGGGCAATTATTTTTATTGAGCGGACGAGGGTACATACAAGAAGCTGTCAACCATGAATCAGGAACAGCATTATTTGTCTACTTCATGGTCTGTACGATACACTAATCGAGTCATTCTATGTGGTTCGAACAAATGGGCAAAGATTTTCTATGTTGTTGTTGATGTTGCCAACATAATCACGCGAGGCAGCCGACATGATACGTAAAATTTTACCCTCAGTGACCATTGTAAACACAAATGATCGATTTTCGACCACAGGCAATACTAATATATATATATATATATATATATATATATATATATATGTGTGTGTGTGTGTGTGTGTGTGTGTGTGTGTGTGTGCGCGCAATTTAGGTCCTGTTAAATTCATGATATTACCTTCAAAGACCTTAATTCACCAATCTATTTCTTTTCCTTGTCCAAAATGACTTACGTAAAAACGGGGAATTAAACCTCACGTAACAAAAACGGCGACAAAAAACGAGAACATTTGCTGACATCTCATATTAATAATGGACTGAGAAAAATTGTGCGCATTTATAATAAGCAGGTTGCCTCTTGACATTAATTGCTGCGCTTGTTACGCTGCAACACGGGTAAACATGGCGCCATGTTTTTCGTTCGAGGTCAGTAACTCCCGGCCACCTGTGGGGGTTTCCGCGGCGCCGTTCGCAGTAATTCTTGCGCCTCTGCTGCCGACCTCTCGTCCTGTCAGGAGGTGCGACCTTCATGGGCGCTGGACAAGCACTCGTGCAGCTACACACACGTCCAATACTTGGTGCAGTGTCGCGTCAACAGCATTCCTGCGCACGTAGAATTTGTTCACGTCGCCAGATGATTACTCAAACTTTTATTGTCACTAGCTGAAAATCCGGTGTTGCCCGGGTATTTGTTTATTTATTCTAGCTTTGAGTTAGTACTTCTCATATCCCTTCTATCTCTCTGTGATGTCATATTTATGGGAGAGCATTCAAGAAATAAGACTGTCCTGCATAATGTACAAAATAATAAGTGCAGTTTCCCAACAAAGAAAGGCAGTTATCAAGATGTAAATTATATGTAACCTCAACACATTCATTTAATTCAAAACTCGACTATAACTAATACTTCTGGTTACTTGTCGAAAGTCTAAAATGAATAAATTCTTTGGGGAGCCCACTCCCGAGCAAGCGACATGTAGTTGTACGGGTGAGAAACATGGAGATGTCAAAACTACTCTGCATTACTTAATAGGTTACCCTGTGATTTATTAATCGTAATAGAAAATGCTAGGCTCACTGGAAACTAGTCTCTTGGAGTTAAAAGGTAGATCCGCCGGAAATAATGGGTATTCGTTGGATGTACACTGTTTCGTTCTCTTGCTTTCCCTGAAGCTCTATAGAAGTCTCTTGCTTTGGGCTACAGCCTAGTTCGCTTCACAGTTGTCAACAGCACTGTCATTTTTCAGTAAATTCTTTCAGCTGACTGGAATACAGAAGTGTCTTACACGGGAACCACATGGGTGTCAAAGTGTAGAATTTCTTCATATTTGCGGTGGCCGAGGAGACTGAGGCGCTGCAGTCACGGTCTGCACGGTCACTATGATCGGGGGTTCGAATCACCCCTCGGGCATGGATATTTGTGCCATCCTTAGTATTAGCTAGTTCATAAATAGTTTGTACGTTTAGGGACTGATGACGCCGTAGTTAAGTCCCATAAGCTTCACAAACATTTGAACATTTTTCTTCATATTTATGGTGCTTGGAGTTCATAACGTCAACAACAATCAGCCTAAGCCATTCGACGCAACTCTCAAATATTTCCGATAAAATCGACGATCAAGTTTCGTAAAGTACACGTAAGTAGTAGTTACCAATAATTAGAACGGTTGCTACATCTATACGTGTAGCTCAGGTGCTAGTGTTCTGGCCTTCCAACTTCAGGGTCAGTGGTTCGAATCTGTCGTGGTAATTTTTTTTAATTTTCCGTTGTGTTCGAATACACAATTTTAATATCTAATGGTCATTTTTACGAAAAGTGCGTATGTTTTTGTTTATTCGTTATTTTCTATATTTTATGGAAGGTTTTTGATAATGATAGTCAATCAAAAAATGTAAGTTACATTTTTTACAATATTGGCTTCACTATTAATTGACGACGGTAGCCTTTGATTGTTCAGTTTGTGAAGAGCTTTGGCACTGTATTTGGAAAGTCATCTCCTAGATACTAATGGCTTTCCAAGAAACTACCTTACTCAAGCACACTTTTACGAGACAAGGTTTTCAACTCGTCTACATACACATAAACAAAAATTTACACAACACGTGGAATTAGAGATCCGAAAATGTTTTATAACTGAATGCGATAACGGAAAAGAAGTGTCCAGTGGGATTCGAACCACCGACTCTATTGTGGTAACGCCAGTATGCTACCACCTGAGCTAAGCCGACATATCCAGGACCCCTTCTAATTATGGTACATAAGTGCACTTTGCAAAATTTCAAAGTCGATTTTCTCGAGAATCTTGAAAATATTTATTTGCGGCAAACCGATTCTCCGAAGATGGTGCGGTTCTTTCGTTAGGCTCTTCCTAAGGATCTTCTTGCATCGTAATTCCTGAAATCATCTAGTAATGACTCAAAGAACAAGTACCTCGTCTACTGTAAGAGCTTAAAGTTTAGCGTTACGTACCGAGACGTTCATGGTCAATATTAATTCTTAAAAGTAGAGCAACCTTGTTCCCCTCTTTTCTGCACTTGGTTCATAGGGTACGTCCACCAGTCTTCGCGCTTGTAAACCTTGTGCCTTTTTCCTCGTTATGCAAGATTTGAGTGCAGCGTAGCATAGTTTTGCATATTTTATAGCATAGTTTTTAGTACGTTTTCTTGAAGAATTCGATGTCCCTCCATTTCCACAATACCATCCACAAAGTCGTATATGTAATACTTCTGTAATTATATCCTGCAGCTATTATCAGTCATGATAGAAATTAGCGACGAAAGCTGCCAGTCGGCATTGAATTAAATCATTGTGGAAAAGCTTAAAATTTGTGACCAGTTGGGATTCGAACCCGGGTCCTCCTACTTACTACACTATCATACGCACGCACACATACACACAAACACACACACACACACACACACACACACACACACACAGAGAGAGAGAGAGAGAGAGAGAGAGAGAGAGAGAGTAGTGTGATCATACAAGAACCAGTACGAAAGGAGAAGATCCAGAGCGACGCAGAGGATGTTACTGAATGTAAGAATAATGCAGAAAGAATTATTAACATGAGTACCGTCATCCATGAGCCCTAAGTAGTACCTTTGGTACATACCGACCATTCTTCACTCATCGCTGTTGGCGTCTATACGTTTCCTTGAACCGGATACTGCAGAAGGTAATTTGAAGGCCTTCAAGTTACTGTATCGTTTGGGCACATTAGACTTGATTTGTAGGAGAGCCGAAACAGCTATTGCGTAGTTACATACCACACACTAAAGCTAACATTTACCGTTTGTTTGATCTGACTGCGCAGACACGTCGTTAACATTAACCTAAAAACATTTTCTGGGGCAAGTATTTGATCGTCATGTAGTACTTAATATTACTACGTATCTCCTTTACTCTGGTATTAGCGAAAATACTGATTATTCTTCAAAGTATGCTTCTGTCGTTAATAAGTGTTCGAGTACAGTCTGGCTCCAGAGTAATTACTACACATTTCGTCAGTAGGTCACACAATAATTACAGCATAAACAACTTTTTCATGATTATAAGAATAAAGACGATGTATTCATTGAAATGGGAAGCTCACGATATTCCTTGGATTGATTTCTCATACACACCACACATGACACTAAGACGACGTTCTGAACATATATTTATAATTGTGATATAATTACAATACACAAAATAATTGCATTTTATATAGTAACATGGTATTCGAGACTTATGATTACTCCACGAAAGCAATATCCAATCCCTGAAACGCATTTTTTTTTAAATGTAACCTTTACGTAAACAGTCCCGGACCGTCATTTTTTTAATTTCTGTTCTTCCCATCAAGTAGCTATGCTCATCTTCGGACGTGAATGCAGAATTTTAGGGTATATCGAATATTTTGATATGTATTATTACCTAGAAAAAAAGAAAAACCTTTCAGTAAGTATGGGTTCTAAAGGACATACCTTATGACCTAGGAGCACTTTTTCACCTTTGGTGAAACACCTTTAACAGAAGAAATGCTCATAGCCCTTAAGGTATGCGCTACGGAGCCGAATTTAATTGTGCTGTTTTTCTGGATTTGGTGGGTAATACTAATTCTCAAACGATTCAACAGTGTTTAATACATGGTATTTTCGTATTTTGGTGCTGATTACTGGCTCTGTAGCTAAAATGTAGGAAATATTTTAACTTATAGGCATGACTTACATACATAAAAAAAAAAAATCCTTCCTGCAGAATAGTTTGTTGTTCAACGCTTTCATGGCGATATGTTAACGCATTTCCTAAATTACTGTCACACAACCAGAACCCAACACCAGGTTGGCAAAAATTTTTTTACTTCTATTTGATTTATTTGCACCTAAGCCTGAAAAATACTGTAAAAAAGTAGTTTACAGATACAAAGAAATATTTCAAAAGTGATTGATTGCAGCTATCTCAATTACCATTCAGTTTTCTATAATATCTGAAATTAATAAGCTTAATATTCAGGCATGAACTAGTATTATTTATTCACCGACGTCGACTCTTTTTACTTAACCCGAGAGGAATGAAAGATACTCTACGACCTGTGGTATAATATTGTGCGTCACGAATACAGGGGAATTTAAGGATTTCACGTCTAATGACCAATAGTTCATTACAGGTGGGACACGAGATCAGATCAGTCGAAGATGGAGCTTGTCCTAGTAATTTAGACAAAAACGTGCACTTCTCAATACAAATGCCACAATTATAATAATACTCTAATTACGTTATTTTTCACGATTAGCCTGTAAGTGAGAAAAGGTTCAGAAAATGATTAAGACTATGCTTAAAGGTTGTTGAAAGTGCCCTCCCATTATGAAACACTGGATGATTATAGAACGGGTAATTTGCGGTCCATGTTAAGAAAAACCACGTCTTTAGTGCATCTCATTATTTATGACGTCACATCTCGAGCGGTATTCCCCGTACAGCGATATTATTTTGCAGGAGCAGTCTCTGATATGTGGATGTGAAAAGTGTGTTGCGGATAGAGTATGTAATTGAAAAGCAATAAATTAAAACATTATGGCAGATGCTTAAGTTTGACCGCTTGAACAGCAAAAATGTAGCAGGAGAGAAAGTTTTTTTCCTTTTTTATCATATTATGCGAATTAGCACCGAGGAAAAGTTTCGTACAGTCTTGATATTGGAAGATGGTTGAAAGTCTCTACCGGATGACCGGATGAGAGGATTTGCTACATTTTAGTACCACCAGCTTCAAATTCGCTCAGTAAGGACGTGAAGTATTGGAAATGAATATTTTATGAGCATTAAATACTAGTAGCTGCAACATCTTTATTTCCTTGAATATATTGCTTCTGCAAAAAGCTTACATGTTTTGGGTTATATTGCATTTACATACGTGTCGTGAATTATTCATATTATTTTAATCTTAATTACGATTAATAATGTTGTATTTTTAAATTGCATTTTTATTGGCTTTTAGCTATATTTGACGTCCATATGGATTCCAGAGACCACCTTGAGCTTATTGTTTTCAAGTACTATTTTATAATCACGTTGTTTTCTTCAAATGTGAAAACTTCCGTGACAACTAACAGCTTTTTGACTGCTGGGTTTGTAGATGTTAAGTGTTTGGGTATACTTGTGATAGATGCTAAATGTTCACTTACTTCTAAATATTTACATATTTATTAACCTCTGTGTCAAAAAACTGTCATTAAAAAAATACGTGATTGTAATAAACTTACAGTGGACAATCGGTACCTGGATTCCATTCGGATGTAAGCAGAAATCTTTATATGTAAATCAGAATGTCTGTGTGTTTGTGGTTTTGTTTGTGTCTACATATTGCTTATAAGTCTACCGTTTTGTTCCAATCATTATGAAATTTTGGACACGTAAGCTTCAGTCCATGATGAGGGTCGTCGTAACTGTAAGAATCACGTACAACACATAGCTCACGAGAGATGACATCATAACAATGAAATGCGCAAAAAAAAAACTGTTGCGTTAAGCGACAATGCTGCTCATTTTCTCCTGAACCACTGGACCGAATCCGACCAAATTTGGCACAAAGATTACTTATCATGACGTAACAGTTGCTGCAGGTTTAACAATCACATTCGACACATGGTTCAGGAGATATGACGTCATAAACAATAGGAGTCGCAAAAAACTGCCACTTAATGCGACAAGACTTTATAAATACACTGTATGAGAATGAGCGTACCTGAGCGACTTGCAACAAACTTTAAACATAATTTCAAACCTGTATTTAACTTTTTCTCTCTGATAACCATAGTAAAATAATGAAATGAAAAAAGTTTCTCTCTTACTATTTTTACACTGTTCATGGACTAAAATTACGGCATTCGGTATGACATTACAAATTGTAATTTCCACTCTATAAATTGTAGCTGCAGGAAAGCTTACAGACAGTATTCACACTTATAGCTGAACGTACATTTGAAATTGTATCACAATAAGACACGTTAATAAGATATGAGCACATAAGCAGTAACGTTCATGTTAAACCGCCTCATCAAGCAGCAAGTTATAATCTATTACTTCTTTACTACTAATTGTATTCGCAATATATTTCACAGACATACAACACTTATACAAATGAATATATACCTGGAAACATTATACAGTTGTACAACATATAACTCAATAAATATGAGATCGTACGAATTTTATATGTCATTTGTATTTTGATTACTATCTTTCTCTGTTTGGATACTGCACTTATAATTTTGTACATTATGCAAGATAGGCTTATTTTTATATATTTTCAGATAGCATGTTTAAAAAAAAGGGGGGATGGGCAGATAGAGAAGGGATAGGAGAAGATCTAACTCAAGGCAGAAATAAATAAATAAATAACCTGGCAACGATGGGTTTTAAACTAGTGTAATTACGGTATTATTAGTTAACATGCAATAAATATGCAGTATTCGAAATACCCACTAGTGCATTAAAAACTGCAGTAAACATCGGAACAGACAAGCTCTATATACAAGTAAATAAGTATTATTTTGCAATTATTATCGTAAAATATCGTATTTTGACGTAACGCATAAAGCAGGCCCTACTGACAAGAAACTGGAAATGAAATTTTTGTTACCTCTGTAAACCGTCAGAAAGACCAAGAGTAACAAAGGTCGAGGTCACCTAATATCGGATTTCATATTATAGGATCAGAGTCAGCAGCGCACATTGTTACAATTATTTCTCCTTGAAGGCATCGGGTTCAGGGACAGCCGATGAACTTCTTTTCATTTTATCATTTCTTTCGGGACATCAGTTTCGTAAAGGTTTGAAATTATATTTTTAAGTTTGTTGGAAGTTGCAAGTTATTATCTTCGAGAAAATGATCAGCAAAACTGGATTATTTGAGTTCCGTCAGCTTCAAGACAAACAAATTTTAATGGTAATACTTGCCTTATCGTGAGAAACACAACAGTAGTTCCTTATGGCATGTTAACCTTTCAAATTCAACAATAATTACACGCATACTGCATGCAAAATGTGTTGCGGATAGAGCTGTTAGTTGAATAGTAATCACTTAAAACATAATCTTATTCCGTTCATATTAGACGGCGATAAAGAAATGCGCCTGCACACGACAATGAAAGTTCAGAAAACAATTATCAATGCCAGCCACTCTTTGACGCGTGTCGGGAGGTTAGACCCTGATCTTCAGGTGAACAGTGTTCTTGGATACATTACTGCAAGCTGCATGCAGCCTATTATTTTCGGTGTCTTCATTTGTTACTGTAAATTTTAAGAACTGACACAGTTACTTATATTTTGTTCCAGTGGTCAGAACCGTGAATTTCATAATACATATACATTTCATTTAATTACAGCTACTGGAAAAGAGCCTATGTATAATCATATCAAACCTTACCTCAGAAAAAAACATATATTACTAGCAAACTCTGTCAATCACTTAAGCTTCTTTTCTTCTTAAAGCAGCTTATTAATAAGTAAAATATAAAAGGAGTTACGTGCACAGATAATCGTTTTTTGAACTTCTATTTTAAATTAAAACGTTCTGAAAGTTTGACTGTGTCAACAGCAAAAAAGTAGTTAGCGATATTTTTTTTCCTTTTATCAGTTTATGGGAATTATCAGCGATAATAATCTTCGAAAAGATTGAAATTTTATATTAATTTTGCTTTAAATCGCTAAGTGCTTTCATTTTCGTGTGACGGATGGAAAAAATTCAGCTTCAAGACAGACTGACAAATTAAAATGCTTGCCTTATTGTTACAAATCTAACATAAAACACACACACACACACACACACACACACACACACACAAACACGCGCGCGCGAGCGCGCGCGCGCGCGCGCGCGCGCGCGCGCACGCACGTCCGAGGCAGGAATAGAACTTTCGGAGTGATTACTTGTATATATTGACTGTTCCGACAATATGCTTGTCATTTTCAAGTACACTTGTAGGTACTGTAAATAATCCGTGTTTTTTTAATCTAAATTACGATTAATAATGTCGCATTTACTAATAACATTCCCACTTAGGTTTAGGTGTATTTTCCAAACACTTGGCATCTACTTGCCAACTATCAGCTTTCTGTTTTTAGTACCATTATTATAATTGCACTTTTTTTATAAAATGTGAAACTTCCGTGATAACTACATACTTTTTGACAGTCTAGTGCATAGATCCCAAATGTTTGGGCATATACGTGATAGGTGCAAAATATTTGCATATATGCTAAATGTATACTAATACAGACGACTAAGAAATGAGATTGACAGGAAGTGCAAAATAGCTAAGCAGGAGTGGCTAGAAGGCAAATGCAAGTCTGTTGAATAACGTATAAATACGGGGGAAATAGATACCGCCTACAGAAAAATAGAAGAGACATTTGGAGAAAAAACCAGTTCTCAACAAATCAAAGCTGAAATGTGGAAAGAGTATATAGGGGTGGCCTCTACAAAGGAAATGAACTGAAAGACAATGTTGTAGGAAGGGAAGAGGGAGTAGATGAAATAGGAGATAGTATACTGAGAGAAGAATTTGACAGAACACTGAAGCACCTAAGTCGAAACAAGGCCCCTGGGGTGGTCGACATTCCCTCAGAACTACTGAAGTCTCTGGGTGAGTCAGCAATGACAAAACTATTTCACCTGGTGCGTAAGATGTATGACACAGGGGAAATACCCTCAGACTTTAAGAAAAAAGTTTAATAAGTCATGGTGGCAAAATTTTACACGAATTATTTACTGAATGATGAAAAAGCTGGTAGAAGCTGACCTTGGGGAAGACCAGTTTGGATCCAGGAGAACCCGGAAGGCAATCCTTACTTTAAGTCTTATCTTAGAAGATAGATTAAGGAAAGGCTAACCTACATTTCTAGCTTTTGTAGATTTGGAGAATGCTTTTGACTATGTTATTGGAATACACTCTTTCATATTCTGAAATCAGCAGGAGTAAAATATACAGAACGGAATGTTATTTACAACTTGTACAAAACCCAGACAGCAGTTATCAGAGTTGAAGGGCTTGAAAGAGATGCAGAGGTTGGGAAGGGAGCGAGACAGGGTTGTAGCCTTTCTCCAATGTTATTCAATTTGTACATTCAGCAAGCTATAAAAGAAATCAAGGAGAAATTTGGAGTAGGAATTAAAGTTCAGGGTGAAGAAATAAAAACATTGCGTTTTGCCGATGACATTGTAATTCTCTCAGAGACAGCAGAAGACCTGGAAGAGCAGTTTAACGGAATGGACAGTGTGTTGAAAGTTGTGTATAAAATGAACATTAACAAGAGCAAAACAAAGGTAATGGAGTGCAGTCTAAGAAAATCGGGCGATGCTGAAGGAATTAGATTAAGTAACGAAACAATAAAGGTGGTAGATCACTTCTGTTACTTCGGCAGTAAAATAACTTACGATGGTCGCAGTACAGAAGATACAAAAAAGCAGAATGGCAATAGGTAGAAAAGCGTGTTTGATAAAAGAGAAATTTGCTAATATCGAATATTAATTTAAGTGTAAGGAAGTCGTTTCTGGAGGCATTTGTGTGGAGTGTAACTTGGACGATAAACAGTGCGGAGAGGAAGAGAAAGAAGAATGCTGAAGATTAGATTGGTGGATCACGTAACTAATGAGGAGGTACTGAACAGAATTGGGGAGAAAAGGAATTCCTGGCATACCTTGACTAAAAGAAGGCATCGATTGGTAGGACACATTCTTAGACATCAAGGAATCATGAATTTAGCATTGGAGGAAAGTGTTTGGGGTAAAAAAAACCGCAGAGGGAGACCAAGAGATGGATACAGTAAGCAGATTAAAATGGATGTAGGGCGCCGTTATTTATGAGGAGATGAAGAGGGTTGCTCAGGGTAGAGTAAGGTGGAGAGCTGGATCACCCAGTTTCCGGACTAAGGACCACAACAACAACGTACTAATCTATGAACGCAACTGACAAAAAGCTGTCAGTTTTCAAAATTTCCGCATTTCATAGAAAGATACGCGGTTATAACAATAATAATACTCAAAAACAAAGTTGACTTTAATTTCTTCTGCAAATTTCTCCTTGTTTTCTTTTATAGCTTGCTCCATGTACAAACTGAATAACAATGGAGAAAGGCTACAGCCCTGTCTTACTCCCTTCCAAACTTCTGCATCACTTTCATGCCCTTCAACTCTGATAACTGCTGTCTGGGTTTTGTTCAAGTTGTAAATAACCTCCCGTTCCCTATATTTTACTCCTGCTAATTTCAGAATATGAAAGAGTGTATTCCAATAACATAGTCAAAAGCTCTCTCCAAATCTACAAAAGCTAGAAATGTAGGTTTGCCTTTGCCTTTCCTTAATCTATCTTCTAAGATAAGACTTAAAGTAAGGATTGCCTCCCGGGTTCCTAAATTTCTGTTGAATTCAAACTGGTCTTCCCCAGGGTCAGCTTCTACCAGCTTTTCCATCATTTCGTAAGTAATTCGTGTTAAAATTTTGCAACTCTTTCTTATTAAATTGATGGTTCTGTAATTTTCACATCTGTCTCTGCCTGCTTTCTTTGGAATGGGGATTATTACGTTTTTCTTAAAGTCTGAGGGTATTTCCCATGTGTCATACGTCTTACGCACCAGGTGAAATAGTTTTCGTCATTGCTGCCTCACCCAGAGACTTCAATAGTTGTGGATAAATCTAGACGTTAATATAACTGTAATTTGGAAATTTCGTTAATATGCATTATTCACAATACATACAGGTACACTTGAAAAAAAAAGTTCAAATGTTTGTAAAGTCTATGGGACTTAACTACGGGGTCAGCAGTCCCTAAACTTACAAACTACTTATGAACTAGCTAATCCTAAAGACGGCACAAATATTCATGACCGAGGGGGGATTCGAACCCCCGACCGTAGTGGCCGTGCAGACCGTGACTGGAGCGCCTCGCCGGTCGCGGTGGCCGAGGGGACTAAGGCTCTCCAGTCACGATCTGCACGGTCACTACGGTCGGGGGTTCGAATCCCCCCTTCGGGCATGGATATTTGTGACGTCCTAGTTCGTAAGTAGTTCATAAGTAGTTGTAAGTTAAGGGACTGATGACCCCGTAGTTAAGTCCCATAGACCTTACAAACCTTTGAACATTTGAACTGGAGCGCCTCAGTACCCTCGGCCACCGCGGCCGGTACACTTGAAAATGGCAATATAATCACCATAAACAAGCAAATAAAGATTAGTTTGCAATCACTAGTAACGAATTATCATAAAGTAATGAAATACAAGCTACAGTCCCTGCTGATAAGAAACTGTAAGTAAAATTTTGTTTCCCCCGTCAACCGTCAGAAAGGCCAACTGCAACAAAAAGTCGAGGTCAGCGAAAATCGGAGGTTGTAGAGTAGGACCAGAGTCAGCAACACACTCCGGCTTCTCTTATTTACTCGCCAAGGCCGCCGAGCCAGACAGGTTCACATCGCATCGCGCAGCCGGTGGGGAATGCCTGCGACGTCACGATGAGTAACGGGGGTGTAATTGGAGGCAGGAGGCAGGAGGCGCTGGACACTGCGTATGTGTGTGTGTGTGTGCCTGTGCGAGTGAGTGTCAGTGTGGGTCCAGGCGGACGACCTACTTGCGGGCGCGCGAGAGTGACGTGGAGCGGTGCCTGTGTTGCAGAGGAGGCGAGCCCCACCACTCGGCGCGAGCGCAGTTTCTCTCTGGCCATCCGAGGGACAGCCGGCCGCACCAGGACCAAGCCGAGACCCGTCCAGCGGCCACCAGCCGCAGCCAACCCTCCGCAGCCGAGACTCGGTCGACGGCAGCCGCGCGACGCTCCACCGGGCACCGCGGTGACAAACGGGACCGCGCCAGTGAAGTGTAGTGGACCACGGATGGAGAGCCTTCCGCTGCGCTCCGCAACCGCACCCAGGACCAGTAACCGAGCTGTTTCTTTCGCGAGTAGTTAGCGAACGTCGCGTCGTCTCGAAACAGTCCCGACTTGTGATTCTCCGACGAGCGTCAAATCAAACGTCTCCCGCGACCGCGCGCTGTGTTTTTCCTCACTGCACTACCTCGACGGGCCAGTTCTGCCAAAGTGTGACGAGTAGTGACTGAAGATCTCGTAAACTACTCCGCCTAGTGATTATTAAGTGAATATACTTTTACTGACAACTCCCGCGTGCTTCACCGTTAGAAATGGGTTTACACAAGCAGTATTTGCAAGTTGGTCGTTCGGCCAAAAACCGCCTCTTCGGTATTCCTCCCTCCGGCAAAAGAACGCCAGCCGCCAGCGACGGAGTCTCGCCGATCCAGATGCTCATCTCCGAGCAGGGCAAGATCAACCACGGTAAGTAATTACAGCCTGGGCGGCTTTTTTGTATCTATTTACCTTAATGTGTTATAAGCCTCTATGTAATATTCATGACCACGCATCGAGCCCCATCTTCTACCCCGTATATGTTCTTTTCTGTTTTCACTAGACCTTGGACGTACAATAACAGTTCGTGTCCTAACCTAGAATTCAAGTCTCCAGACATTACCGTTTAAACATGAAGAAAGAGTTCGTGTCTTAATCTAGCGTTGAAGTCTCCAGGCATTGCTAGTAACTATTTAGAATGAGTTCGTGTCTTGATCTAGCGTTGAATTCTCCGGCACTGACATTAACTACATAGAATGAGTTCGTGTCTTAATCTGGCGTTGAAGTCTCCGGGCATTATCCTACAGTATGCGAAATGAGTTCTTGTCTTGATCTGGCATTGAAGTCTCCCCAAATTATGTAATGGAAGTATTCTTCATGCCAACAATACACACCCTTCAACATGATTATTTTCGAAAATTATAGTATTTACAACTACGTATTAAGAAATTCCGTGTGGTTTAACATCTCTAACAATAGTTGAGTGTCATCTACGCGAAATCATAGATAATATGTACGGAAAACTTAGGTAGCTATGTCAGAAACAAGACTCAACCAAAAAAATCAAATATTTATTAAATCATCTTTCTATACCACTTCTGCGTACTACAAAAAGTTTAACGATATAAATATTACCTCACTGCGTTTCCTTAAATCCGTCAGGGCAACAGCAAGATACGTAACTTGTTCGTTTAAGAAATTTAAATATTATTGTCTGGTGAATAACGTTCTCATTCACACTGCTATGAAATGAAAAGCCAAGAACACAAAGGCACATCCATGTCAATTTTTCTTCTTTCGGTTGTTTATAGCAATACGAAAAGATCCTTACGGAGAGATTCATTGAGTTATTAGCGTTAGCTACCTTGTGACTGTACACTTAAAATGTTACGAAACTACCATGCGTACAGAAAAAAATTAAAAAGTCTCCAAACGTGTTATTGTACTAAAGATACCAAATGATACAATGATGTACAAACTTTGAGGAAACTTTTAAATTGTATACTCACAAAAACAAATTGGCTGACCAGTCACACTCTCGATACACTACTCGACAATCGTTTTACACTTCAGACAAGTTGTTATTAAAGTTGGCGTTCACCGTACGAAGTCGCGGCGGACTGTGGGTGCCTGAGCGTGTTGCTGTGTGTGAAATAAGGCCAGACGAAGTTGTTTTCGGCGACGTCTTGTCGCAACCGCTTGTCGGCGTGCCGCGGGCGGTAAAAGGAGACTTGAAATAGAGACGAGGAGAGCAAAAGAACGCGGACGGCTCTGTGGGCGTGTCGGCTGCATTCGACGCCGCTGGTGCGCACACAGCACTTTGCATGTTATCGCCCGCACTTGGCCTTAAGCCCGGTTGCCATGGGGACGGCGACTGCTGCAGTGCTTACGCGAACTTCTGCCAAAACATTTGTACAGGAACGTAATGTGTGGAAGGCATCTCGTGTTTATCAAGAAAACCTTTGTTGCCTGCTGGTACTCACTGCTGGCAACACAGTTAATTACTTGTTATATCTCGGGCCCCCAGTGTTAGAAATGTCGTATATTGACATAATGTGAAAGGAATGTCCAAATATTGTAATTATTTATTTATCACGCAAGATATCTTTCGGCATTTAATGCCATCGTCAGGTGTTTCGTATTTAGACTAATTATTAGGTGATGATTTATATTTGATTTCTGAATTGTAGCCCGTTACAGTATTGACATATGCTGTAACTGGCTGCAATTCTGAAATCAAATATAAATCATCACCTAATTAATAGTCAGTTGAAGCACTTACAACCTCTAAATACGAAACACCTGACGATGGCATTAAATTCCGAAAGATATCTTGTGTGATAAATAATTAATTACAGTGTTCGGACAATCCTTTCACAGTTAATTACATTCGCTTCTGTATGTAGTTCCGCTGCTGTGGTAAACCTTTAGTGAATGAATCACAGCAAGCTTTCTTGTTAACGATAAATCGCCGGTTTTGCCAGTGGACGTTGGATATTTATGTATTGCAATCTGCATGAACAAGATTGCATTTAGACGGTGGTGCTCTTAAAAATCTATCGTGCACCGTGAATTACAATTAGCTTTTCTGTCGATAAACAAGCCTTTTAAGTTGTAGCGTCCGTATTGAAATCAAAATTAGCGACTTGTCAGACCCAAAGTATCATAATGAACGCCTCCTGCGTCTTTACAGAAACAAGTATGCTGAGAACACTTTAAACACATACATAAACTCCAGAAAGCTGCATTTCAACTTTCAGGTTAATACTCAGTTAGAAATTTCAAAAACACATAAAAATTAAGTGTTCAATAATATTTTCATTTCAGTGACGAAAAAAGTAGATTAATTGTGTTATCTAAAACGTTAGATTGCACAGGACAACCGTGTGCAACGTGTACCGTTGTAAATCTGTAAACCTTTGAAAATTTACTGTTATCGAATTTTTAATTACAAGTAGTATAGGTATCTCTAATGTTACAATCGGAAAAGTAATTTATGTCGAAGAAAATGTGTAGGTAACACAATTTTTCACACGAAAACATTGAAATTGTATGTTGAATCTATCTCAAAACCATAGAAAACCCTTTAGTTTTTCTCTCTCAAATCACTATCAAATTTTCTCAGCACCAAGGAGATTTTTTTTTCTATAATGTTATCGTGGTAATCCACCACAAACATTTCCAGACAGAAAATTTTCTGTTATGACAGTCCTTTTCGACAGTAAATAAATAAATTTAAAACTAATACCTCCGAAATAGCACACAAATACCGGAGTACCTCTCATTAACTAGAAGTAAACAGCAACGGGAAACCAGATGACTGCTTACTGTGTCCACTTACAAGCTCTTCTGATTTTTATGTACACCCAAAAGATTTCTGGACTGGGCAGTGGTGTGCATTTCGTGGAACCAGCATGACAATGGCGGACGTCTTCAAGAGAGTCGTTTCGCTGGCGAGCCGACTGCCAGCAAATTGCTGGCTGCCGCCTGTCATTTGTTCTAGCGGCGGTTCCTCCGTTCCGCTGCAAGCACGAAGACCAGAGGCACAATCGCCGGTTTACTTACTTGTAAACCACGGACTCTCCTTTGTCATTACATACCTTTGACAGAGTATCAACGTCGCAATGTAGATGGGTATTAGTACCACGGTAGCATCCATTCCACAGCAAGTATTCTAGACATTTCGTGTATGAGTATTTTTTTTTCGTCGATTATAGACGTGATAAAGACCGTTTAATGGCAAAAATGAGTAGCGAATCTCACAATGAGTAAATTTTACATCTGATTTGTGCTTATGATATGTAAACATTTTATTTACTTTTTTTCGTAGAAAGACATTGCAATAAAGTTCCGGATTGAGGCTTATGTTTTATTTAATATTGCTACAGCTGTTTCGACAGTTTGTCATTCTCAAGCGCATATATATACGATGGAATCACGTTGTTGTGAAGGAACTTCTTGTTATATCGTATGCTTTCTATGGTCTTCATAAGTTTTAATTTCAGGCGTATAAAACATTGGGGATGTACTGCGTTTTATACGCCTGAAATTAAAACTTATGGAGACCATAGAAAGCATACGATATAACAAGAAGTGCCTTCACAACAACGTGATTCCATTGTATATATATATATATATATATATATATATATATATATATATATATATATATATATATATATATATATATATATATGCGCTTGAGAATGACAAACTGTCGAAACAGCTGTAGCAATATTAAATAAAACATAAGTAGCAATCCGGAACTTTATTGCAATGTCTTTCTACGACATATATGATGCTGCAGGCCCAACAATTAGGAAAGTTTATTTACTGTTTTGAGGATAGTTAAAATTACGAAATAAACAATGCAAGTGAATAGTAATAATAAAAATGTCAAGGGCGTTGAAACTTAGGTCCTTAGCATCATCATGATGAATAATTATCTCACAGCACTGAAGTCTTATTTTGTATCGTCATAAACTGGAGAAACGATGACTGCGGAGAAGTTACAGTGATAGAAACTGATTAAATATAGAAATCATCCACAACTAATATGTTTAGTCGATAACGCATACTGCAAAGAACATAACTGCTTTTTAAACTTATGCCAAAATCATTCAAACGGAGAAATAGGTATAACTGCGCTGCGTGGGCTTCCATGACTAGAGTCAATTAACATTTATTGTTCTCAGGTTATACTGCCTCATAATAATGTAAATTGTACTCATAACTGGATAAAACAGATAAAACTGACGTTACGATCTTTCTGTGCGTGCCATGGTGTATTTTTTAGTCCAAGATCCTTTCCTTATTTATGACTCCTCTACTGCGAATCATATTATGTCGATATTATGAAACTGTCGATATTATTTATCACTCGGGGGTGGGCGAGAGGCAGTTCTACTAGAATATGCTGTTGCCACCTGCTCCTGTGACAAGATTTTCACAAGATTTCCTAACAAGATTGGCGAATAGCATGTCGATTTCTACCATGGACGAATGGTCGGGTTCCATGGTGATGTTATCGTCTAAAATGGGACGACCGCAAGCTTAGAAAACATTTATGTAAGTAAGATGATTTCTCAAATCTGAGAAGCAAATTAGTGAATTGATATGTTTAAATGATGGTAGAGCTATGGGTCCAAACTGCAGTGGTCACCGGTCATCAGACTTAGAAACTAACGTACGCTAAGGACAATACACACCTCCGACGGGGAACAGCGGCGCACTTAGAAAAATGTGCTAGCCCACGGCCATCCCCGCGCGGAAATTAGTGAATAATTTTTCGTTTCGTATTTTGAAATTCAGTCGAAGGCTAAATATTTCATTTGCAACACAATTATTATTCATCTTTAGCTACAATGAGTATTCGTCACACCAGGCTTGGCATATAGCATCTGTGAGCACAGTGCAGCCTTAGAATCCGCATCTACCTGTTTGTGAATATCTGCTGTGAACGGCCATAGGAAGTTTCCGTGATGTTTGGGCTATTTGTCGCTCGCTGAACTTGTACTACCGGTCCCAAGACAAGTCAAGGATACGTGGCAATGGACAGCAGCCGGTTTCGAGTAAAAAACGCTGTAATGTTTCTGGAGGTCTGATGTAAGTTTTCCGCCGCGCGGAACGGTGAGGTTTAAGGCGT
Organism: Locusta migratoria; assembly: GCA_026315105.1. Taxonomy (NCBI): domain Eukaryota; kingdom Metazoa; phylum Arthropoda; class Insecta; order Orthoptera; family Acrididae; genus Locusta; species Locusta migratoria. The sequence goes on from CM048751.1 coordinate 198,481,368, forward strand.
CTGCTACGGGCTGGGGGGGGGGGGGGGCGTTACCGCCGAAGGGTTCAAATGTTCAAATGTTTGTACAGTCTATGGGACTTAACTACGGGGTCATCAGTCCCTAAACTTACAAACTACTTATGAACTAACTAAGACTAAGGACGGCACAAATATCCATGCCCGAGTGTGGATTCGAACCCCCGACCGTAGTGGCCGTGCAGACCGTGACTGGAGCGCCTCAGACCCCTCGGCCACCGCGGCCGGCGCCGGAGGGTCGAGTCCTCACTCAGGCATACGTGTGTGTGTGTGTGTGTGTGTGTGTGTGTGTTGTCTTTAGTGAAAGTTAGTTTAAGAATGACATAAAAGTTTTCTGGGTGTTACACAGGCCTTCATCTGGGTATACTGATGAAGGCCACTTTAACGTTGGCCGAAACGTCGGTTATTTAAGTAATAGCCTTTTTACATCATGACGCGGTACAACATCCAGAAAACTTTTATGTCAGCTGACTCTGGCCGCGGAAGCCTACGTAATTATATTAGTTTAAGTAGTTTTTAAGTCTAGGGACTGAAGACCAGAGCAATTTGGTCCAATAGGTTTACAAACATTTGAACATCAGTATGTTTCCAAATAGCGGGTGTTTTCGGTAGGTCATGTTGTTCGAAGTGTGGATAACCTCTTTAGTGGGCCATTTGCGTATCTAATCGGTCCAGCGATTTCACAATCGACACAAAGATATGCAAGATTCACATTGTACTATCTCCTGTTTGTATCTCTGCATGTTTCTCGTACATCTCTCTCTCTCTCTCTCATATTCTTTCTGAAGATCAGTAGAATCCAAAAGTACGGTTTCTAATTTGCTCTATGAAGAGGTTATGAAGTTTTTCTACGTACGTCTTTCTATCAGTTTTTTTAATCAGTACTAAGCATGGCGCTGTGGTGGAATATACAAGTCACTGGTTGTGACGTGAACAAAATTTTAATTTATGCGTTTCTAAAAAATCAAGACCTGCCCAACACTCCAAACATAAACGTATATCGTCACATTTAACAAGGCCTTAAACGAAAAGTAGTCTAAGGCCATGTTCAATGTGACGATATACATTTCTATATCGAGAGTTGCCACAGGTCTTGATCCAGAAGATGATTTTATCGAAACGCATAAATTAAAGTTTCGCTTCACGCCACTGACAGCGACTGCTATATTCCACCTCAGCGCCCTTTTTAGTACCTGTTACATTACGTATTTATAAGTTATAATGGGTTCATACCTCATTTAAGATTTTACGCCGCATCAGATCTCCAGCAGTAATCTTACTCTAGTACTTTCCACATTGGTTTTGATTCAGCTAACATTTCTGTTCAGCCAATGTGTAACGCGTTGCATTTCAGTAACGGTCAAATAATAAGTTACTGTGATTTAGCCCTGGCCGACATTCACAAATGGCGCGCTTGAAGCACATCAAAAATATATGCAAAACCACAAATGTTCTCAGCGTCGAGCATCCTTCCGAACTTCGCATATTATTCGATTGTTTCAAATACAGTACAAATCGTTAGTACAGATTTCGTATATACATTATATCTATAAAAATGCAATAACACTTGTATTTGAAACTCGATCATCAAGTATTAAACGTTACTGCATGTTCTTAATAGGTCATTTAACGAAATACGTGCGACAACTCCATTAGTGTTCCCAAGATGTATTAAGTTACTGAAATATATAAGTAGAAAAACATAAGTTATTTGAATATGTAAGTAGTAAAAATAAGAAAAATGTGTTGACCTGAGAAACTTTTTGTAATGAAAGATATAATTTTCTTTCGAATCCAAACGAATCCTTGGTTGTAACAAACAGTTTCCAATAAACAATCAGGCTGCAGATTCTCATAACTGCTCATAAACGACAGTTCTGTTTGAAATATTTAATTCAGGGTATGGAAACTTTAATTTCGAACCTTTATTAAGTACAGGGTGAGTCATAAATGAGGAAAATATTTCGTGCAAATTGCCACACACTGAGCTACAAACATAAATTCGTTTTCCGCGTGTTCCTGTGTCAATAAATGGCAATGCAATTGAATGGTAAAAATCTGGAAATATGAAGTGGACTTTAGGGTGTTACTGTGCGCCGAAGTTGGCCACGGGCATAGATCGGCAACAGGGCACAACATGCGAGTGTTGTAGGTAGTCTAGCCACTCACGAGAAGGCGAGGTATGCGGCGTCAAGCGACGGTCTGCGTGACACTGCGAGCAATGACAGCGCTCACATCTATCTCGTACCGTTTTCACTGGCCAGTATTATGTATCGTGGCTAGTTGTCATAGGGAAACGAACTTGTGCCCTGTTGCCGATCTGTCCGCTTGGCCAATGTTGGCGTACAGTAACACCCAAAAGTCCACTTCGTACTTCCAGATTTTTACCATTCAATTACATTGTCATTTATTGACATAAGAACATGTGGAAAACGAATTTATGTTTGTAGCTCAGCGTGTGACATTTTGCACGAAATATTTTTCCTCATTTACGACTCACCCTGTATATATGCTGACTGAAGTATCAAGTATGAAAGCTTGAACCAATAACGGATTTCGAACCCAATTCTCCGGCCCACAAAGCAGTGGCGTTAGCTAGCATGCCATCCAGGTACAATGGTTTTGCACAACCACACGGATTACCCTTGGCACGCTTCAGTCAAAATTTTTTATCTCCACCTAAATCCGCACTAACAGCATTTGAGAGAACCTGTGCAAAACTGTTCCAGTGTAGTGGAGAAGGGCACATCATGTTGACTGAGGAGGAGATGAAAAATTGGGCTGAGGAGGTAAATCCTCATGGCTGTGCGGAGATATGTGCCAGGGTCACAGTGTGTCACAGTGCTTAACACAAATGCTTCGTATGGAGGAGAGCCGGGTTCGAATCCCGACCTTGGTAAAAGCTTTCACACGATGCTTCAATATGTCGCGTCAAATAAAAGAAAAGAAATAGAAATGGAATTCCTTGCGAGGCGTAGTACTCGTCGAAACAAAAAAGTAAGCCCAATAAACATGTCTCACTGACACAACCACGCGTTCATAGGAAGGGCAGCGCGACCTTTGAAACCAGTGTGCGACGATTTGCAGCTGCGTAAGACGTGTTCACTGCCTTGCCCAGGCGTTACTTCATGAGCAATTGCCTTAAGCCTCAAGGTCACAGTATCATCTTGGCAGACGGCGGCTCTGTCTCTGCAGACCTACTGTTTACAACCGTTTTATTTACCAATGAGACAAGGTTCACATGAGATGTGAATTTCCATAAACAGCATGCGCGGGCAGATGTTAAACCCGAGGAACGATTCGTGTGGTCCATGCACCAGAGTGAAGCAAATTGAACCACCGTCCGCCATGTTATCGGAAGTCTAGAGGGGCGTGGTACTTGACAGTAGGTTAGAAGATTATTATTAAAATATAACTGCCTCCTCCTTTCAGTTTTATCCAGAATAATTTTACCACCGAGTATAGTGCATAAACGCTTTATATGCATAGTTTTCCGAAAGTTTCAGCAGCTACATTTTAACCCTGGACAATCAGCAGCATTAGCAACTAAACGATATGTCCCGGAAGTTTAAGACCAATTTAAGTTTATTTTCGTACGCCATTTTCAACAGAAAATTTTCGAAGAATGGTAGACGTTTCAGAGACTAACTTTCTACAGTACGATTACGTTAATTTCAATTCATGTAACGTTCGAAGCAGAAACTATTCCACGGAGCAAGTAAATACCATCCCACACTGTAGCGTTATACTTAAGAGACCTAGACAGTAGAAGTTTGTTCTTTGTCGTTAGTTTATTTAAGTAGTAGTCAATATTACGCTTGTCTTTCTCATGAATCAGATTGTGGTACTCTGAATCAAAATATAAGGCAACGCATTAATAAAGAACTGTCTAGAATGCGCTAATTTATTTCATTCAGCTAGTTTCAGTCTTATTTAGACCATCTTCAGGAATTTTGTCTTCATCGATGTTGTGGAGCTGGCAGGTAGCTGGGAGAGTTCCAGTGCGTCCAGTGCACCACTATAAGGAAACTGCCATTAGCGAATGCCCTTATTTGGATTTTACCTTGCAGTTTCAGCTTTTATGATGAAAAGTCCGTTAAATATATTTAACCTTACTTCATTGACTTAAATTTTGTTTCAAGATTTGAAGAACAAATACGAGTGCTTGGTGTCGGAAACCAATTCTCTCTTCTCATTGCAATAACCTGTTACTTCGTCAGCAGGTTGTTTTCAACGTAAACCGTGGATAAAATAATGAATAAAGGTAAACACATCACTCAAATACGCAAAATATTTAAGATGTGACATATATTTTAAACCGTAGGCCTACTTTTCTGAAAAAAGAAACATTCGCAGTTTTTTTTTTTTTTTTTTTTTTTTTTTTTTTTTTTTTTTTTTTTTTTTTGCTTCTCTTGATACAGTTACACAAACGTTGGGCATGATTTGTAAAAGAACTGCTTATCTCACTGGTTCGCACATGTACTATCTCGATGTCAGAACGCGACTGCATGACTTCCGAAAACACGGCGGTTAATGGTATAGCGTGGCACCGCATGGAGCGCTAAAGATCGTGTCAACGCTCCTCTATGTATATTCTATGTCCATGCACGATGGCGCACCATCAAACTTTCATCACGGTGTTCGCGAACAAATGACATTTCAGTGCCGCCGGATTGGTCGGAGAGGCAGCACACCTTGGCTTGTTCATTTACCAGACCCCAATCAGCCAGACTCTTAGTTATGGGAACACTTGAACTAAGTGATGTGCACAACTCCAATCAAAGCTACTGGGTGCCGTCTTCAAAGCGCGTCAGGAGGTACCGGTACTTTAATAACTACTGGAAGTACGTTCGTTAAGCTTATGGGACTTAACTACGGGGTCATCAGTCCCTAAACTTAAAAACTACTTATCAACTACCTTATACTACGGACGGCACAAATATCCATGCCCGAGGGGGGATTCGAACCCCCGACCGTAGTGGCCGAGCAGATCGTGATCAAAGTGTGCGTGGATACTATCATGGGACCCGTCCAAAAAAGAGCGACGAAAATCCACGCAAGACTGACCAACAACGGGATACCGTACACAACATCCGCACATTGGGGAGGACAATGCCAGTTCCATCGCATAGATACAAAGTGCCACGGGCCTTGACTAATCGATAAAGTCTTAAATTAGATGTAAATACAAAGTTTAATTGAAGTTGTCAATAATACATCGAGAGGGGTACCTTACGGACCAAAATAAAGTCCCTTACAAGTTAACCCCTAAAGTTTATTGTCATAAATAAAGTTATAGTTAACCCCCATATCCAAAACTGTGAAGTGTAAATCGTCCATGACGATGGTACTTCAGTCACTTTGTACCAACATTAAAAAAAAAAAAAAAGTGTGCGTCATTTCTCACGCCGAAGGGCAGAAGGATGCATTGTCGTTAATGGATGCCAAGTGAAACACCTCCAAGTTTGATAGACTTATGTTTCTTGTATCAGAGTACTACCACCTCTTCAAGTATTCCACACTTTTTTTTAAACACCGAGTATACTTCAGAGATAATTCACTTACGAAATACATTATGAGAATTAGTAACAACAAAAACGGGCAGTGCCTAAGAGATTAATAGGACACTGAGGCGAACGCACTCGCCTGTTTAGTCGTGGAAAGTGCTGCTATGAGGCGCACAGTTTAAGTGCCGCCTTTCTCCTCCAGCGTACGACTCTACTAGTTTCCTAGTAAAGGTGCGTATTTGCGTGGAACTTGGTCGCGTGTTTGTAATTGCTGCTGACTAAAGTAGCGCACGAGTGACGTGCCCTGTTGACCTCGTTGATGCTTCGAGCCTCGGTTGCGTTGTCTTCGAATTGCCGTAGTTTTCCCCCCGTCTGCTTCAAACCATCAAACGTATCGTGTACCTCTTGCACAAGGCTCCAACAGATCCCTCAATTTTTTGTAAACCTGATATGACGCACTGTAGCGAGGTGTCTAGCCCGCAGCAAGTGCTTCTCAGAAATGTCGCGTGAAACTAGCGCATGCTTGTAACATGTACCTCGGTAATAGGATAGGCAGTGCAAAGAGTGTTGGAAAAACCGGACGGACGGCGCGGAAAATTCCCACGGCGAAGCCGACAAACAAGCCTCGCGCGGTCTCCGTTTCTTACAAAAATAAAATGTGTTACATCCGGAGGCGTGCTGACGTCAGAAGGGAGGATTTTTAAGCGACGGCAGCAACATGTCGTCCCTGAGGGAACTGGCAGGGTCAGGTCAGAGCGCGGACCTGTGGTTAGGCGGGGAACCAGCACACCTTGCCGCTCCTTACAGCTGAGTCAAGAAAAACTCCGTCGCCGTCTACTAACCAAGTGTCGCCCAAGTCACGAGGAGACCAACTTTCCCCGTACTTCGGGGTTAGCGGCGTAGAGCAGTGCCTATAATCACACGATAATTGTGGTGAGGAAGAGGGGTGGAGCACCACAATACGAGATTTCAACCTGACTTGAGAAAATTTTTTCATGTGTGAACATTGTCAGTGCCTAAGGTACAACATGGATGTGCTCTTACATATAGTAAAAAAAAAAAACACCACCATCACAGAGTGAACCTACTCTTGGTGCAAGATAATACGAGGGTTGGAACTCTAATAGTGGTAACTATTTATTCACAACCGTTACTGTTACTGTCCTTCAGTCACCACTCTTGTGTAGGAGCCGATGCTAGCGATGTGGAAATCAAAAGTCACAAGGACTTAAGTCTGGATAATATGGTGGATGGTCACTGCCATCAGGGCGTGTGTGCTACAAAAAAAAAAATGTTCAAATGTTTGTATAGTCTATGGGACTTAACTACGGGGTCATCAGTCCCTAAACTTACGAACTACGTATGAACTAACTAAGACTAAGGTGGCACAAATATCCATGCCCGAGGGGAGATTAGATCCCCCGACCGTAGTGGCCGTGCAGACCGTGACTGGAGCGCCTCAGTCCCCTCGGCCACCGCGGCCGGCGTACTGTAGAAAGTTAGTCTCTGAAACTTCTACCATTCTTCGGAAATTTTCTGTTGAAAATGGCGTACGAAAATAAACTTAGATTGGTCTTAAATTTCCGGGACATATCGTTTAGTTGCTAATGCTGCTGATTGTCTGGGGTAAAATGAAGCTACAAAGACCGTAGCATCTATATCTATTCAGACAGTCAGGCAGCCCTGAGATCACTGGCAGTTCCTGCAACAAGATCTAAAATTGTTGCAGAAAGTCACAGGGTTCTGGTGGAGCTAGGGGAAAGCAATAGAGTAAACCTATTGTGGGTCCCTGGCCACTCGGGGATCAGTGGCAACGAACATGCCGACAGATTAGCCAGGATGGGGGCAGAGTCTCCATTTATTGGACCGGACCAAGGCAATCATCAAATTGGAGCTACGTAACTGGCTCAGAAGACAGCACGTAGAATATCGGACCAAAGTCTATCATCAAAAACATGGCAATGTAATGATGCCAAAGCCATGTTTTAAAAGAAGCTCTGCAATTCTGGGCCTTGACAGGAGAGAGATTAGACTTATGGTTGGATTACTGACAGGCTATGGGAATCTCAAAAAACACCTACATACAATGGGAATAACAGAAGAGGACCCTAAATGTAGGATCTTTGATGACGGTGATGAAACTGTATCACATCTAATCTTCGAATGCATTGCATTAGAGAGTAAAAGGCACGGAACATTTGGGACAACCAGACCCGAAGAAATTATGTCTAATAAAGAATTGTAAAGGGACTCCTTGCACTGTTCAAGGGCATTGGTTGGCTTTACTAGATATACAGGGAGCGATAATCTTAGTTTCGGTGCGGGCAGTGGCGTGTTGGACCAAGACTGTTTTGGCCTCCCTGAGAAAATCAATCAATGGTAGATGGTACAGTATTTCCCAGTCCCATCAACTGAACAGACCAGCCACGGCTTGCGCTGTATGCGCCTGTGCATTGTCGTGCTAAATGATGGGTGGGTTGCGCAGAAAGTATCGGCGATTATTTTGCAAAGCTGGTCGCTGGTGATGCTCCAAAAGCTAACAGTAATACGATGTATTGACGGTCTGCCGAGAAGGAATCGTACACGATAATCACCATAACTTTCTCCATGGTACGGCTCCGACTCTCTTTCGACTCTCGCGACGACCGATAATGACGCCATTCGTTGACTTAGCGTTTCAGTTTTGTTTCGTGCGTTGTTTCTGTTTAGGAAACTTATTGACACCGTTACCTTACACCGCTCGGAGGTATGGTAGGTATGTGAACAACTTGTGCTATCAGCGGCAATAGTAGATGATATCCTTCTCGGGTTTCCTGCCGAATAAATACGTCATCTGAACACAATATTTCGGCGATCCACCTGACGCCTTCCTCAGGTGGATCGCCGAAATGTTGTGTCCAGATTATGTATTTATCCGGCAGGAAACCCGAGAAGAGTATTATCAGTTATTACGCCGGGAAAGCCTACTTAGTAGATTTCATTGCATAGTCTCTCCATAGCAGTGTTGCCACTATTTAAGTTCCAAATCTCGTATAATGCTCCTTTAACGTATCCACTGATGCTGAGCCTTCACTAACTCGAAAACTATTTATGGGTGAATATGCAACCATCTGCTTTTATGGGTGTTTACCCATAAAAGCAGATGGTTGCATATTTTCACTAAAATAAATCGCTAATTTACACCGCAGCTGCATTTCCTAATCCTACGTGGATAATTTGAAATTCGGCGGTCCCTTACATTCCTGTCCAGTCGTTCGCTAAAACATCGGTGAAATACGTAAGGCCTAACAAACTATTAACAGTAACGGGAAAAATTATGGTTAATTTTTTAGACCATCGTAATGAGTAACTACTACTTGTCAGGCTAGCTGCGACTTTATAGATGACAACTCATTGTGGCATTAACAACAAAACTCTACACGCTTACGAAATTCTAAAACGAATTAGATTTACGTGAAATACTGCATTTAAAAGACTGTCCTTATATATATATATATATATATATATATATATATATACGAACTATGGCGCCAGACTTGTCAGAGGTAGAACCGCAGAAACACGAAAAAAGAGCTACGTACTGCGTCGGCTCCGTGCCATGTGCCATTACTGTTTCATTATCCTGCGAGGCGGAAGGACATCGCAGGCGGAACTAACCACCGAGACAAACCGCGGAACAGAGAGCTTGCGCCAAACTGCTACTCGTCTGCCGCCTCAAAATGCAGATTTGTTGCGCTTCTGCGCAATAGAAGTCTTAGAGCCATGCGCTAACCTCGAGGTACTTACAGACAGCCTTTTCTCGGTGTTCTATGCCAAATGGAAAGAGATAGACTGGCTGGCGAGTACTTAAAATTAGTTCTGTACCACTGACAGTCACACAACAACAACACGAAAATGGAAACGAAAAATAAGACACAAGCTTTCGGAAATATTATCCTTCGTCAGGTACGAGAGACTGGAACAGAAGGGAAAGGTTATTAACGACATAGGCTCGTGAGGAGATGGTGGGTGATTTGTGGGAGTCAGAGATAATGTATGTCAAGTACTGAGCAGTGTTCTACCGGGATGTTGAACTTCAGTTGTATGAGCGTGCCAACCATAGATGTTCATATTTAGTTTCTTGCCAACTTCAAATATGGCTGCTGTCAATTATTACCAGAAAACTAGAAGAAAATACGTTTCGATTACGCTTCCATATTCGCCTGTTACATCACGTATTGACATGAATTTCAAATCAAGAAGTAAGCAAACAATTCTTAGTCATGTAATAAGTGATGGAAAATTGTATGCCAAATTTAAACATGGCGGACAATGCGAAAACGTGCGGGAAACATCTTAATGTGCAGGCACGCTGTAGTTCTTTGCTCAGACACCAGAGTTATACAACCAGTTTGTATAGAGATCAATAGTACTGAGCCAAGCCAATAGCAAACCAAAGAGGATATATAACCAGAGGGAATGCATCAAGCATTTAAAGAGAAGTAAACCGAATAACACTGAGTGGAGACACACACACACACACACACACATACACACACTATCGACCTTGGCTCTTTGCGCAAAACAGCCAAGGTCGCTATTAAGACGACCGGTTTCGACACATTAAACTGCGATCATCGGATCTCTCATTTCATGCAACACAATTCGACGGAAACCTTTCGAAATCGTATTTGCTCACCAAATTTATTGTTGGCGTGTTACAACAGAAATAAAATGTCAAATCTTGCTTCAGGGTGTTGTGGTCCCAGTTAAGTTAAAATTGATCCACTAGCAGCCATTGTTGAAAATTCTACGGGTTTTCTTTTTATTTATATGTTTCATCCCGTGCTTCAGAAATTGATTCTCACTTCCAAGTGCATTTCTTGTGTTCTACGCCATTTATGCATTCCACGTGTCAGATACTGTACTGTTCTGTTACTGTCACTCCATTGCTTTAACCTTGCGGAATTTTGAAACATCTTTATAGATCTATTTGTGTAGATATCATTCAAAGGTAGTAGTGTAGATGGTTTTACTCGTTACAGTAAAGCCAACAGTGCAGCACCTCATACGTAGAAAAATATCACGGCTAAATGGCGTAGCACACAACGCACTTCAAACTCTGCGGCAGTTCTCGAAATTTACCGTGTAAAATATAAATAATACAAAATCCTGACTAATCGTAGAATATTTCATAGAAAAACATTTAAATCATTTTCAGCAGCAATCTGTAATCCTTTTATTCGTGATCTTTTAGGGATAAACGTACAAAAGATGAATAAGAATATGAAAATATTTGTCAGATATGTCAAAAACTAGGAATTAGTAGTGACTGTGCGTTATTCGGGTGACCCTGTGTGTTTCATGAGCAGGACTCTATTCATGAAGCAGTGCTCATAAACAGGCGTGAAAAGAACGCCCGTATGGCCGTAGCCGAGTGGAATGGCCTGAGCTTCTATTCACACAGCATTATAGAGACACCCGGGTGGCCAGTACTGTTGCTAGCACGAATTTGCGTTCTAATTCCGACAGAAAGGCGTGAGTGAGGTGTGTAGCATTAGAGAAACAATCGAGTTACTATGTAATGTTTGCACAAACACGATCAATATTATTGGGTCCGACTTAGCCAAAGTTTAGACGTGAAACATGTAATATTTCATTTAACCCAGTTATCTGGAAGTTAAAGACTGTTTCCTGCCGCGGCAGAATAGCCGTGTGCACTAAGGCGTCCCTGCTGCGGTGCGGACGGCCGTTCGCCGTCGGTGGTTCGAGTCCTTCCTCGGGTATGGCTGTGTGTTGTCCTTAGATAAGTTACTTTAAGTTAATCAAAGTTGTTTGTAAACCTAGGGACTGATAACCATCGTAGGCCTAATTAAGTCCCTTAGATTTATAAACATTTCAATTTTTTTCTTGTGGAAAAAATTACACGAGATTTACCGAGACCCCCTTCTCTCCCCCAAGTGAGATTTGGTGAGATTCGGGTTGGCATCCCCTCCCCCCAACACACCACACGTAATTGACGGACGCCCCTTATTTGTATTGTGACATTATAATAATGATTTTGGTTAAAAAATAAATAAATATAAAAACGATGGCCTAAGAAGCCGAAAGCTACTACTAACAAGCAAATAAATAATATTGTTGAACAAAAATACTACGTATTTAAGTTTTTTTAAATTTAAAACGTTGCCAATGTGAAGTGGCGATTTAAATGAAAGATACGATGAGTGCATTTAATCTGCTGAAAGATAATTAGCGATCTTGGCTATGTTGCATAATAAATTAATTGAACAGATTACCCTCCCCCCAAGTATGATAAACTTTTATAAAAGTCAGTCACTACGAACTGTTGTGGAAGTGACAGATTTATACTACTACGAAAAAATTTAATTGCCTTTTCACGTAAAGTGAATGTGTTTACGATCCTTGCCGTTTCTGAGTCGGATGTAGCAACAATTTCGGAATAGATTTCCTCTGGGTTGAGAAACAGCTTTATTGCTATTGGTTTTCCCTTGAGCTACAGGTGTGGTGAGTTAATTGTCGCGTTAAATAATGCAGGTGTTTCAGTCCCTACATGTTTCTTACGCTTTACATTGATTTGGATGGATGTGTTGCGAACATAAATATGCGTTGTTTCTCAGATATACGAAGTCTTCCTGCATAATTTGGGGTCTCCAGGTGTTTACTAAGAAGCTTTTGTTCTTAAAAACGAATTACATTGTTTAGTAAGTATCTGTACGGCACAAGACGTACCGTTTTACATGTCGCAGGATCCAAAGGAAATTAAACAAATATAAACGTGACGGTGTTTTTAATTTTCCCCCAACATGTTTCGGAACCTGGCTTTTTTCTATTTATTTATAGCTGTGAAAATAAAAAATACATTACTTTATTACTAACCTATATGTAAATATGAGGCCTAAAAGTCGTATGTCTTATTTTTGTTATTACCTTGGCTTTACATTCGTGGTCGTGTAGGAACCTTTTTACATAGACAATACTACAATTCAGTATGTAAAAAGGCGCCAACATGACAACGACATGTAAAGCCGAGTTCTAACATTCACACATAGATCAGTCCCAAAATAATATTTTTTTACCTTCACAGAGATAAACAAATAGATGCCACAGACGTGCCGGAACATGTTTGGGTGAAAAGTAGAAACGGTGTTTTTTGCAGATCAGGTGGATCTCATACCCAGAATTTTAGACTGCAAACACGGAAATAATGAATGTGATACAAATTTTATAGTAATTGTCGATTTTTATGGCACTACATATGCTTCCTATTGTAAAGAGCACGTTACAAATCAGTATAAAAATATTGTTGACACCATTGATCTCTACACTACCTGGATGTAGAACTACAGATTTCTGATCGTGTCAGCCAAAGATGTTCATAACATAGCTGCTATGAAGTATTACAGGAAAACGAAAAGGAAATAGGTTTCGATTCCTTACCCATACGAGTCAGTTAGTTCAAATATTGACATATATTTCAAATCCAGAGGTAATGAAACAATTGAGGGGTTTGGGACAAGAAGGAGACAGCTCCACTTTCTGGCTCTATTGTATTAAACATTCTATCACATACAAAGAAAAGCCCCTTCGTTTGGTGCAAGAAAGAGGTAGCTCCACCCACTGGTTTTAGAGAAATCCATCGATTCCCAGAACCGGACCACAGCTTTATGCGACAGAGTGTTCGGTAATACAGAAAAGTGTTTGAAGTAGATGGAAAGAGTTTTTGGTTCCAGTGGACTTTGCTCGCATTATGAGAAGAACCAGCCCCAAATTTAATGTCACTGAAGTGGACCAGAGATTTATTTTCAACTTGTTGACACGTTGAAGAGTTTTTTGTTTTGTTTTAAAGAACCCTTACGTATCATTATCGAACAAGAAAAGAGGAAGATATTTAATCACTAAGTACAAAATATTCCCTTGTGAACAGCCAAACATCCGTAAAGGGATTATTCAATGCAGTGCGACTGTAGAGATGACTGTCTCCGATAATGCGAAAATTTGCAACCAAGGGCCTGCGAGTCTCATAAAAAAGGACCACCTTCATCAAGCTTATGGTTGTCTCCTCCCGCTTAAAGGCCAAAAGTTTTAAAATGTCCAGAAAGTATGTTGGGTAAAACGAAATGTGGTTTTACGACCAGGTGACGTCAAATGCTTCAAACGATCCTGAGGAGACTGAAGAGGAGCTAGAAGACTGAAGAAGAACTGTATAATTAATGTATTATGCTAATAATGTTCTACTTTCTTTATTAATAAATATTTTGTAAACTGAAATATCGTTACGAAGAAAATGGCCCTATACCTATAAACAGTTTTTCATTTCCTTTGGAGCAAAACGGAGGCAACTCCAAAATTCAAAACTCTATTGCACGTACCTGATTGCAAGCATTTGTGTGTATTGTCGTCAGTAGTATTACATACCACATAGCGTAAAACAAAGCTGCGTTTTGGTTCAAAATGAATTTTTTACATTTTTTTTTTTTTTTTACAAATCAAGTTTAAGTGCCAGGCAGGGGGATCATTAACAACTTTCATAACTTTTCTCTGCCGTTCCATCCTCTAATAGCGCGCGGAAAGAAAGAACACCTAAATCCTTCCGTTTTGATCTGATGTCTCTTATTTTATTGAGATGGTCATGTCTCCCTAAGTAGGTGGGTGCTAGCAAAATATTTTCACATTCAGAAGTAAAATTCGGTGATTGAAACTTCGCAAACAGATCACACCGCAATGAATAACGTCTGTCGTTTAATGATTTCCACCCCAATTCGTGCAACATTTCCGTGACGCTTTCCCTCCGGTAACGTGATAAAACAAAACGAACTGCCCTTCTTTCAATTTGTCACCAACTGAATAAAGTGGAGCTGCCTCCTTCTTGCACAAAACGCTTCAATTATTTCTCAAGTACTAACTGACAGAAATTTGACTAATTACAAGATGGCGGACAAAACATATGGATGTTCAGACACGCTACAGTTCTAGGATCAGAGTTCTACATCCAGGTTATACAGAAATCACTGGTTCACACCCATCCGATGTCATATCGAGAAGGGTAGTTTGCTGGCCGCTAGGCGCGCTGCCGTCGGTAACAAAAACGAAACGGAGTTTCACGAGTGTTATATCAGACTCTGCCCAGCTGTGATGAAAGTTCCTTTGGTCCGTGATAGAATACGACGCTTTTCTCTGGAACCGCGAGCTGGCTGCACGCTTCTGTAGACTGGGAGTAGCCGGCGGTCAGCTGAGGCAGCGCGGCGGTGTGACTTGCTGCTTTCCTGCAGTGGCCGCTGCTTTCCCTCGGCTCCATTTACCAGACCCCGCCGGGGTTTTTTCATCTTACACAATGAGGCAGCAGAAGGCCCATCGTCCCTCTTCCACACCCAGTACTGAGTCCCGCTCTCCAGTGGAGGGTCCTACCACCGTAACCACCATCATTACCATCATCATCAGTAGCATCACTGATTTCTGCTTCACTTAGTAAATTTAGAGACCAAATTCGCTCAGTCACGCAATCTCTTCTTTTGTCTCAAACATTTTGAAAATGTGCCCCAGGTACGACTAAAACTATAGACAAATAGACCATAGTTACTTCTGAAATTGTACACTGTAGACATTGAAACTTCATGGAACATTAAAATTGTGTGCCGGAACCATGACTCGAACCTGGGAACTTTGCCTTTCGCTGGTAAATCTGCCAGGAAGTTTCATATCAGCGCGCACTCCGCTGCAGAGTGAAAGTTTCATTCTGGAAACATCCCTTAGGCTGTGGCTAAGCCATGTCTCCACCATATCCTTTCATCCGGGAGTGCTAGTCTTGCATGGTTCGCAGGAGAGCTTCTGTGAAGTTTGGGAAGTAGGAGGCGAGGTACTGGCGGAAGTAAAGTTGTGAGGCGGCATCGTGAGGCGTGTCGGGATAGCACAGTCGGCAGTGCGCTTGCCCGCGAAAGGCAAAGGTCTCAGGTTCGAGTCCCGGTTCCGGCACACAATTTTAATCTGCCAGGAAGTTTCAGAATTTGAAAGGTTTCACCGCTCTGTTGTATTCAAATTTGTCAGAAAATCAAGGGAGTTATAAAAAATAGTTTAAATAAAAGTTCATTTCATTATCTACAACTTTCTCGCTACGAAAATTTCCTGACCAGAAAACAAAAAAATGTGGCAGGCGACTAATTTTATCATATCGCAATTTGTATTTCATGTAAATAGTAATAGTTTCAATTATTGTTGTTATACAAATACAATACGTATTGGACTTGCTAAGAACACTGTTGCATTCCTTCAGTATTCACCTTTCCGCGTGGAAAAATTAAGTTTTTTTTTTTTTTTCCTTTCCTAAGGGATTCAAATGATAATGTAATTGAGGCGAGCGCCATTTGAAGAACCTCGCATTTATCGGCCCAACTCCGTTTTTACACCCAACCAAGATGGCTGCCGTGGCTTCACTGCCTGTACGCTGATGTAGGCGGTATAGCCTCTGTATGTTGTTCTGTGGTCTCTGGAACCAACACCGTGACTATCGCCTGAACCTATCGTGGCAACGGCTCTTCCTCTGCTGTTGTCAGCTTTAAAATACGAAACCATCTTCTTAATATTTTAATACCTCTCCCGGTAAAGCGGCTTTATTTACCTTTACACCTTTTATGATAACTTTTATTCACCGATAAGCCCCTTCTCTGGAGGACTCGGAACACAAAGAATTCAATTCATTGCCCCTAACCCACACATACAGCCGCATGCGATGACAAACCCACCATCTACAACTACAGGGGTTACTCTGCAAATCGCATTTAAGTGCCAGGCAGAGGGTTCATCGAACCACCGTTATACCATTTATCTCCCATTCCATTCTCGAATAGCAGGCGGGGAGAAAGAAGACATTGAATCTCTCCGTTCGAGCTCTGATTTCTCGTATTTTATTCTGATCATCATTTCTACCCATGTAAGTGGGAGTCAAAAATATATTTTTGCATTCGGAGGAGTTTCGTATGTAGCCCACGCCGTAGCGATAAGCACCGTTGTTGTAATGATTCCCATCCCAGATCCTGTATCATTTCCGTAACGCTGTCTCCTCTGTATCGTGGCAATACCATACCCTTTGTCGAACCCACCTGATAAGCATCCCACACTGGGCAGCAATACTCAAAAAAAGGACGGACAAGCCTAGTGTATGCAGCAGTTCCTTTACTACTGTTGCATCTTTTAAGGGTTCTGCCAATAAAACGCAGTCTCTGGTTCGCCTTTCCCACGGCATTATCGACATGTTTTTTGCGGTTTAAGTCTGAAGTGCCGGCCGCGGTGGCCGAGGGGAATGAGGCGCTTCAGTAACGGTCTGCACGGCCACTACGGGCGGGGGTTCGAATCCCCCCTCGGGCATGGATATTTGTGCCGTTCTAGTTCGTAAGTAGTTCATAAGTAGTTTGTATGTTTAGGGACTGATGACCCCGTAGTTAAGTCCCATAAGTTGTACAAACATTTGAACATTTTTTTAAGTATGAAGTAATAGTAATTCCTAGGTATTTTGCGGAGTTTACGGCCTTCACGTTTGATTGATTTATCTTGTAAACTAAGTTTAAAGGATTTCTTTTCATAATCACGTGGACGACTTCACACTTCTCATTATTTAGAGTCAACTGCCAATTTTTACACCGTAGTGATATCTTATTCAGATAGTTCTGCAGTTGGTTTTGATCTTCAGATTATTTTACTAGACGATAAATGACGGCGTCATCCGCAAACAACCCAAGAGAGCTACTTAGATTTTCACCTAAATCGTTTATGTAAATAAGGAACAGCAGAGGACCAATAACACTACCCTGTGGAACGCCCAATATCACCTCTGTTTTAGTCGATGACTTAACATCGATTACTACTAAGTGTGTTCTCTCTGACAGGAAATCTCCTATCCAGTCGCAAATTTGGGACGGTATACCATAACCACGGAATTTGATTAAAAGCCGTTTGTGAGGTACGGTGACAATAGCCTTCTGGAAATGAAGAAATACGGAATCGATTTGCGAACCATTGTCGATAGCACCCATCATTTCGTGTGAGTAAAGGGTTAGTTGTGTTTCGCATGAACGCTATTTTCTAAATCCGTGTTGACCTTGGGGCAATAGATCATTCTGTTCGAGATAATTCATAACATTTGAATACAGGATATGTTTCAAAACCCTGCTGCAGATTGACGTCAATGATATAGGCCTGTAGTTCAGTGGGTTACTCCTACTACCTGTTTTGAATACAGGTGTGAGCTGTGCAGCTTTCCAATCTTTTGGTACAATCCTTCTTTGAGGGAGCGATTGTATATGGCACTGTTCCCGTCTGATAAGTTGGTAACCGCGTGAAAGACTTGAATGTGACAGACAAGCCAATTTCATATTGCAGCAGAGACTGCTCGCCATTTGAACAATTGAAAGAGTTGCTGAGGATGCACAAAACGGTAAATATCTTGAAAACAATTTATTTTTCCGTCACAGTTGCACTATTTTGGAGTTAGTGACTGGTTTAGGATTCAATCGTCCATTTTTAAACCGTTGGCCTTATTCCAACCATAATAATACACTGCATGAAGCAAATTACTGATAAAATCTTGTATATTATCCACTGTCAATACACGTGAGTACTCGTTGGAGGCCTGTGGATGCATCGCCTGTTTTAACCGATTTTAAATTTTAATGTAATCAGAAACATGTATTAACAGTGGATAATGTTCAGATTTATCAGTCATTTGCTTCATGCAGTGTATTATTACTGTTGGAATAAGGCCAACGGTTTGAAAATGGACGATTGAGTCCTAAACTAGTCACTAACGGAAAAATAAATCGTTTTCAAAATATTACCAGTTGCTGATCCTGCACGATATTTACGCTAAATACCTATTGTGTTACCGGTACTGCACGGGACAGTATTTGCTACACCAGCTGGATCAGGACTTACACGCGATTTCGTGGAACAAAACCCCGCGTAAGCGCGCGAGCCTCCATCCTTTGGTCAGATGTGGAAGGAGAGAGCCTATCCTTGGCACGAATTTCATCGACAGTTCACGGGCCCCGCCATTGACCTTTCTATATGGGTCACGCATCTCGCAAATGTGATTATCTCATCCGCGACCTCTGCTGTCAGCCCTGTACGATGTTTACGTCCGCAAAAGATGCTGGTTATGGGAAAAAAAGAGACAGCTGTCCAGGGGTACATCTCACAAAAATCTGACACCTAATGCTTCGACAAGAAGAGGGCTGATGCATGCCGTACGCTGTGGTCACGATGAAATCACCACCTAACACCGACGTAAGTATTTAAGTCACCCAAAAGTTCCTCTGGCAACGAGAAAGCATAACTAATGCTATTTGCGCGGCAGTTAAACCGCGGGATCGATCTCTCCCGGCACTGTTATTTCTCTTACTCTGGATTTTCCGTAGAAGCCGCTGATTCTTCTTTATTTAACAGCTTTCTTACACGCTATCAACGGTGAAAGCTCTTTTTATCGCAACGTCATGTCTGCTGCACGTTAGACTGGACTCGCGAACAAACAAAATCTCAACACCAACGGTAGTACGGAAAGTGACACAACAGATCTGTTAATTTACCTTTGGATTTTTTTCTTCTTAGTGACGACTTTCGGATTTTCTCTTAATTAGATTCTATTAAAAGATACATTTTGCTTAATAATAGAAGAAAATTCACGAGTTTGTAAATCTATGGGACTTGACTACTACTCTGGTTATCAGTCCCTAGGCTTACAAACTACTTAAACTAAATTATGCTAAGAACAGTAAACACACCTACGCCCGAGTGAGGACTCGAACCTCCGACGGCGCGCTTCGCAGCTAGGCGCCTTGGAACTCTCGCCCACTCCAGCGCGACAGTAACGTAAGACAGGATGATTAAGTAAGCATCTGAGCGTCTTTTCCACATTTATTGTTGCTAGTAAGACATTTGTAATTGTTAAGGTAACTGGCGACGGAGCCGGACGTTTCTGTAACAGAAAAGGCTGTTACCTACACATCCTTAGTGAAATCACGTCACTTGGATCTCAATTTAAGATGTATTACGGCGTATAAAAAAAGAAAAAAATGAAGAAACGTGGTATTATAATAGAGAAGAAAAGCATTTTACTCACGGCCCATCCATAAGCTGTCAAAGCCGCTATGATACACTATTTTATTCTGCTCATCATTTCTGCCTATGTAAGCGGCAGTCAACAATATATTTTCGCATTCGAAGGAAAATGATGATGATTGGAGTTTCGTAAGTAGCCCATGCCGCAGCGACAACGCCGTTGTTGTAATGATTCCCATCCCAGATCCTGTATCATTTCCGTAACGCTATCCCCTTTGCATCGTGACAATACAAAACGAGCTGCCCTTCTTTGGACTGTTTCGATGTCCTCCGTCAAACCCACCTGATAAGGATTCCGCACTGGACAGCAATACTCCAAAAAAGGACGGACAAGCGTAATGTATGCAGTCTCTTTAGTAGTTCTGTTGCATCTTTTGAGCGTTCTGCCAATAAAACGCGGTCTTTGGTTCGCCTTTCCCATGACATTATCTACGTGATTTTTCCAGTTTAAGTCTAAAGTAATAGTAATTCCTAGGTATTTTGTGTCTACGGCCTTCACTTTTGATTGATTTATCTTGTAAATAAATTTTAACGTACTTCTTTTCGTACTCATGTGGACGACCTCACACTTCTCATTATTTATAGTCAATTGCCCATTTTTACACCATAGTGATATGTTATTCAGATCATTCTGCAGTTGTTTTGATCTTCAGATGATTTTTACTGGACGGTAAATGACGGTATCATCAGCAAACAACGTAAGAGAGCGGCTTCGATTTGCCTCTAAATCGTTTACGTTAATAAGAAGCAGCAGAGAACCAATAACATTACCCTGTGGAACGCTCGATATCACCTCTGTTTTCCTTACCATTGATTACTACGAACTGTGTCCTTTCTGACAGGAAATCCCCCATCCAGTCACAAATTTGGGGCGATATATCTTAACTACGTTATGATGTCCGGTGTCAAAAGCCGTCTGGAAGTAAAGAAACACGGAACTCGACTTAGACGTGGTTGGCATAGCAACCGGAGCTTGTTTGCAGAGGTCGTGGGCCGACGCCGCTTGCTAGAAAGCGCACGGCGTCTCGGTAGAGAGGGTCGGCAGCAGATAAAGAGTCCAGGTCAGCAAGGCGCGGCTCTACAGGACGTGCGGCAGCGCTATGTGCCCCAAAAACGAAGGCGTATTTTCCGTTTGTGCAGCTCGCTGAATTCATCTTAAACGGGAGATCTCGCGACATACCGCTGGTTTAAAAGTGAGGAAAGAAGGGAGACTAGGGGTTTAACGTCTGGTCTACAGCTTGGTCATTAAAGGTGGAGAAAAGGTTCGAATTGTTCGGTTAAGAATTGGGGTAACTTTTCAGATGAACCATCCCGCCAGTGTTTTAGGGAAATCAGGGAAAACCTAAATATGGATGCCTTCCCAAATGTGAGCCCCCTTAGCGAACCAGTGATCCTAATCGCCTGTTGGTATATTCAGAGTAGCTCTGTTCAAAGACGGCTGCGTGACGATTTTGCTGCCACCAGCATATATCGGTCAGAGGGTCACTAAGGTAAGCATGACTCGATCACATACGGAGACTTACAGATACTGCTTTCCCTAAACTCCAAGTGTAAACTGAGGAGAAAACAATGGAAAATATTGGGAAGATGTATCCCCCGCTGCGAACTACATGTAGCTCGCAGTAATTAGGCGCTGAAAACTATTATTCCGCTACACCACAGTGGTGTAGGACAACCCCAACATGCTCAAATTTATACGGGCACTTGTGATAACCTCAAATTGGGTTAAAAAATAAATAAATAAAGCCATTCACGAACGGTACAAACTAACATGTAGGTCACACATTTCGATCAAGCTTTACAAGGACATTCTACATTGAAAATAAAAAATTTTCTCCTTTTTGCTAGAAGTGTCTAGGTTTTTGGCGTATTATCAAAATGACGCGAAATAATATTTTCAGTATTATATCATATAAATAACTGGAAGATCGTCTTAAAAACATACGTTGTTTATTTGTATAACATGGGTCTGCCAAATCAGTAACGCTTTTATGTTTTCATGCTGTGTAGAGCAATGTCGATAGTCCAGGAGGGGGGGGATAGAGAGTGGGGGAGGGGGGGGTGAAAAAACGACTTTATTCGATTTTGGGTCATGGCTTTTATTTTTCATTCAATAACTTTCGTCGTATCTGGTAGTATTCTGATACAAACAAATACGTATTTATAAATTTCTATTTCTACTTATTTTCATAATGACTATGTAAAACTTTTTTTTTCTGGGATAAAGCACAACTCACGCATAGTTGGAAAAAATTTGTTTTATACTTCTTTATTGCTTCACTGGAGCATCCTACAGTTTAAGAAAATAAATATAGTTTCAGTGTGAAACCACTGAGATACTAGAAATTGTTCAATGTGTTTCAAAGAATTCACTAATTAATATTTAACATTTATTTTTACACAAATATTACATTTTCCTTCGTATTTATTGCTTTTCTTTTTCAAACTAAAGCCAACTTTTTCGTTTTATGCAAAATGTCTAAGTACATTATAAACAGCACTTCTGATTCTCATGATATTTAAAAAAAACTGTTTTTTATCAGTTACGTACAATCGGACATAAGATAGTTTGCATGACCATCTCGTCCTATGTGGATTCTTTTTTGAACTACAATTCGCACATCCTTTTTATCCGCTATGAACAGGCAAATACGGTTCATTGGACTGTCTTTTATCCACAGAGACTTACATTCTAAAAGTCTTTTTATGGCTTTAGCGTAAGACGCTGGGTTTCACAGTGAGTCACGTATGCCGCAAGGGGATACGGCACAGCAAGAAGTGATTTCGTAGTGAAACCACTGTGACGCAAAGGGTTAAATTATCTACGCATGCCTACCATGAAAATGCGTTAATAAGTCGTTCCTAATGACCATATGTAACAAAGAGCGAAATTAATACTTAAAACTAGGTAAGAGTGAAATTCATACACGCTTTAATCTAAAGTAAGAACAAGCATGTTTGCTGTACTTTATGGTGCTGCAAAGGGTGATTGCACATAAGGAAAGAAATAGGCTCAGCTAAATCTCTACGTAAATATACACTTTCAGATACCATCTGTCTAAAATTACGTTTCTTCACTGAATAACATTTTTTTAACACAGGAGATCTCTAATTTTCTGGAAAGCGGGAGGCTAAACAGCTTACTAGCTCAGTACATATAGTATAAAAATAATCTAAGTCATGTTATTCCTTTTCTTTTTTTTTCACATTTGTATCTTCGTATTCACAATATAACCTAGGCTTTTCTCACCGTGACTTCGTTGAACATTTTCCGTATAGATTGTTAGGTATAGGAACAACGTTCTGTGTAGAAGGACACACGAAAAGGAAGGAAACACACTGTGATTCCACTCCCTTGAACGAAGTTATTACAAATATTTTCTGATAATCTTAGGCATGTTTATACACATACGAATATGCTACTAACTATTGAAACTATGCTACTATCTACAGGGTGATACAAAAATGTACGGCCAAACTTTCAGGAAACATTCCTCACACACAAAGAAAGAAAATATGTTATGTGGACATGTGTCCGGAAACGCTTAATTTTTATGTTAGAGCTCATTTTATTACATCTCTTCAAATCACATTAATCATGGAATGGAAACACACCCCAACAGAACGTACCAGCGTTACTTCAAACACTTTGTTGCAGGAAATGTTCAAAATGTCCTCCGTTAGCGAGGATACATGCATCCACCCTCCGTCGCATGGAATCCCTGATGCGCTGATGGAGCCCTGGAGAATGGCGTATTGTATCACAGCCGTCCACAATACGAGCACGAAGAGTCTCTACATTTAGTACCGGGGTTGCGTAGACAAGAGCTTTCAAATGCCCCCATAAATGAAAGTCAAGAGGGTTGAGGTCAGGAGAGCGTGGAGGCCATGGAATTGGTCCGCCTCTACCAATCCATCGGTCACCGAATCTGTTGTTAAGAAGCGTACGAACACGGCGACTGAAATGTGCAGGAGCTCCAACGTGCATGGACCACATGTTGTATCGTACATGTAAAGGCACAGGTAAAGTATCTCGTATGAAATCATGATAACGTCCTCCATTGAGCGTAGGTGAAAGAACATGAGTCCCAATCAAGACATCACCAACAATTCCTTCCTTCAATTGGGCCAACTGGCGGTGAATCGAGGAAGTACAGTACATACTAACGAAACAATTGGGTTTTTTGAAGCCGGCCGCGGTGGCCGAGGAGACTGAGGCGCTTCAGTCACGGTCTGTGCGCCAACTACGGTCGGAGGTTCGAATCCCCCCTCGGGCATGGATATTTATGCCGTCCTAGTTCGTAAGTAGTTCATAAGTAGTTTGTAAGTTTAGGGACTGATGACCCCGTAGTTAAGTCCCATAAGCCTTACAAACATTTGAACATTTTGGTATTTTGACAATTGTCTGCACGAATTATTTCAATTTACATTTAAAGAGAAAAACTAAAATAAGCTCTAACATGGAAATTAAGCGTTTCCGGACAAATGTCCACATAATATGTTTCCTTTCTTTGTGTGTGAGGTATGTTTCCTGAAAGTTTGGCCGTACCTCTTTGTAACACCCTGTATATTAAATAGATACATTGTAGTTAGAGTTTCGAGCATTGTTCTGCCGATGAAGTTGCCGTTGAGTGCTTTACTTAACTGTAAAATTTTTGCACAGTATGGCCCTCTCGCCTACGCTGTTCCCAGTTTGTACAGCATCGCCTGCAGAGTATCGGCACTCCGCCTGTTACTCCACTACCCTCTCGCCCTCTCCATCATTCGTCACCGTCCAGTGAAACTCGATAAAATAATGTGCGCCTCCAAAACTCGCCGACGTCGTTAAGAATTTAGCAGTGAGTGTTTGTAGTCGTAAATAAACCGTTACACAATTCCGGGCAGTAGCAGAAAGTAACGTGTGGCACTCGCGAGCGAGTGAAAAATGTCTTACGTAACTCTAAACGAGACAGTGTTCGGACCGACCTATCGGTATCCCAGCGTAGCCACGCTGCCTAGAAACTGAAGTGCTGGTTGGGCCGCGCGGCGGAACGAAATCCGGCGGTTTCGCTCTGGTTTGCCACTGTGCCGTGGGGCGCGCCTACGGGGAAAGTAAAAAGACCGCCATGTGCCGCCGACTGGAACATGAAAGCGCCGCTCCTTATCTTGCTGACGCCTCAGTCCGCGCTGCCGCGGGCCCCCGACCGTGGCACCGCTGTGTAACGCCGGCTAACGACGCTAGCGGTGGAATGGAACTACAGTTGGTGTTTGCGAAACGAAACCTTTCTTTAAAGTAGCCAACTCAGGAATCTCGACGACTGCATATTTCACGCATTTCACACGGTGCCGCACTCCGCGTTAACGAAGGTGCCGGCATGCAGAACAGGTTTCCGGACAACTGAGTGGCTCGAAGACTTCCTGCGTAATAGCACACAGTTATCAACGACGCGGAGTGCTCATCAAAGATAAGGGTATTGCCACGAGTGCTCCACATCTACATATATAACAAGTCCACCGTAAAGTGCGTGGCGGAGAATACAGTGAACCACCACTACGTGTTTCCTTTCCTATTCCACTCGCAAATATAACGAGAGAAAAAAGAATGCCTATATGGCATCATATGAGCCCTAATTTCTCTTATCTTGTCTTTGTGATCATTACGCGTAATGTAAGTAGGCGCTAGGAAGATCATTCTACACTCAGCTTCAAATTCCGCACCTATAAATATCCTCGACAGAATTTCTCGAAAAGATAGTTGTCTTTCCTCCTGCGATCCCCCATCTGAGTTCCTCGAGCATTTTCGTGACACTCGCACATTGGTCGAACCTACCACTAACGAATCTAGCTGCTCGCCTCTGAACTGCTTCCATCTCTTCTTTTAACCTGATCTGCTTCGGGTCGTACAAGCGTTTTATACTCGGTCTCCTTTACAGATGAAATTCATCTTCCCAAAATTCTCCCAACAAGCCGAAGTCGGCTGTCCGCCTTACTCACAACTGTCCTTACATGTTCGTTCCATTTCATAACGCTCTGCAACATTACGCCTAGATATTTGAACGACTCGACTGCATCAAGAAGCTCACTACTAATGCTGTATTCGAACATTATGGGTTTGTTTTTCCTACTCATTCGCATCACCTTACATTCTCCTACATTGAGGGCTAGCTGCCATTCTTCACGCCAACTAGAAATTTTGTCTAAGTCATCCTGTATGCTATTACTGTCAGTTAAAGACGACACCCTCCCATATACCACAACATCATCAGCAAATAGCCGAAAACTACGAGTTACTCTGTCTATCAGATCATTTATATAGACAGAAAATAATGGCACATACCACTCGCGCACGACTGACGATATACTCTGATGAACACTCACAGTCGAGAACAACTTAAAGAGTTCTATTACTTAGGAAGTCTTCTAGCCAGTCACTAATCTGTGAACCTATTCCATATGCTCGTATCTTCGTTAGCAGTCTGCAGTGTGGCACCGCGTCAAATGCCATTTTGAAATCAAGAAAAACACAATCTGCCTGTTGCTCTTCATCCATTGCACGCAATATGGTGCTCCAGGGAAGTTTTATAGGGATCTTAGAATCTCCCACTAGTGACAACTGTTCGCTGATGATGGTATGGTGTAGACGGAGCTGTAGTCATCGAATGAATCTAGGATTGCAGCACCACAGACAAAATTTGTAGTTGATGTGAGGAATGGCCACTGGTTCTGTATACAGAAAAATGTAAGGTACGGCGGGGTCGGAGATAAAAGGTGGATAGAGAGTTGATAGTAGTGATAGGAATGTTATATAATATGTCTCGAAAGTCAGTCTCAGTTGCAAATTTTTTTATTTCAATTACGTGTTTCGCCCGTTTGAGGCATCATCAGATAACGTAAGCGATATCTAATGATCTACCTGTCAGCATTGTAAAATATGCCTCTGGGAAGGAAACCAATCGTCACAGTCGTATAAAATTTAGGCTTTAAGGCGAAAACGAACACGTCATGTTGCACACAGCACGGAGAATGCGGCGACGGCTTCCGACCTCGTTGCGGGCCATGGAATGGAACCAGTTTTATATAATCTGGAGTTCTCTCTAACACTTCCTCTGACACTCATCCTCGGAGGTGTTACCACCCCACGCGTGCCAATGTCGTAACGTTTAATTACGTAGCACTGCACGTGAGGGCTGTAGAACTACGTGCATCGTCAGTGCGTGCAATTAAAGTTTCTGTTCACTAACCTGACTTCTTCTTTTCCGTTGTCCCGACACTGAAGCAGCACACAGGTCGTTGAGCCTTCTATCTTACAGTGAAGAGCTAGTGAACTCTTAAAACTGTGGATATTTTTGAAATAAGAAGGGATGCCAGTTGTTTCTTAATTTTTATTTATTTGTCGTGAAAGAACAAGTGACATGATCCATGATCTTCGTACACTTGAATCCTTATTACAGAAGTTAATAATATAAAGTTTGAACTGGTGAACAGGATATTTTAAGAACGCGAGTGTGATAGGTCTTAACGTGAGAGCCGTGTGTGCTGGACTGCCTGCCCTGATGACTTAGATATTGAGCGCCCTATACCACCAATCATCATCATCATCGTCAGCATCATCATCTGGACTGCCTGCAGCTAAGGTAAACTAACCTAAGGACAACACACACACACACACACACACACACACACACAGGCGCGCGTACATGCATCAGGGAGGACTCGAACCTCCGACGGCGAGCAACCGCGCGCTCCGCAGCGAGGCGCCTTAGACTGCTCGGCTACTCCACCGCGCTGGAACGTTATACTTTCAAGTGTTAACATTTATTTTTGACACTGTTTTTGTTTTTACTATCTCGTTAGATCCAACGTTTGCAGCACTGGTGGGACATGCGAAGTAGATATCACGTTGCAGATGCTGTCAGGTAGAAGGCAGCGTCACGCTTGAGGAGTTGGGTTGGGTTTTTTGGTTGGGAGGGGGGAATTGAACTGCTAAGGTTGTCATCCCCCCGGCGGGGTGGGACGGGGGGGGGGGGAGTGAGGATAAGAAAAGAGGGGAAGGGGAAAGGAAATGCAGTCTTGGAAGTAAAGAAGGAAGGAAGACTGAATTAGCTCGAACCGCGTACTCGCCACGCACGTACTCACGTGAGAACCGTGAGCCCTCTAGAAGGGAGGGGGTTGAGGGGTTGAAGACAGACCTCACACACTGATTTTACGTCAGGATGTGGACGGAAGTGGTCCGCGCTCATTGAAAGGTACTGTGCTAGCATTTGGCTTCGACTGGCGATTAGGCTGAGCTCGGAGAGTGCGCACTTGGCGGCAGCGACGTGCGCGGAACCGCCAGGCCGCGGTGGAGTAGCCGAGCGGTCTTGAGCACCTCGCTGCAGAGCGCACGGTTGCTCGCCGTCGGAGGTTCGAGTCCTCCTTGGGGCATGGGTGTGCGCGCGTGTGTGTGTGTGTGTGTTGTCCTTAGGTTAGTTTACCTAGGTTTAAGTAGTTTGTAAGCTACGGACTGACGACCACGCAGTTTGGTCCGATAGATTTACAGACATTTGAACATTTTTGGAACCGCCAGCTTCCCAGAGGAGGGAGTCTCGCTGTTGTGTGCGTATTCAAACGAGACCTCCGGTGGAACCTCAGCGCGTTCGCGCGCGAGGTGTTGCGTGGCTGGCGTGGGAGTGGTTGGGTTGCGTAGGAGGGTCAAGAGCAGCGGCGGCGGCTGCGTCCCGCGCCGTGCCCCACTTACCGTGACTCCGGCTGGGCCGCCTCGGCCGCCGCTCGGCCTTGCAGGGTCGCGCGCCCCCGTCCATCCAGCAGGTGGTGACCACCGCGCCCGCGTGGCGCAACAACGGCGCTCACCTTGCGGGCTGGCCGGACGTTGCCAAGGCTGCCAACATGCCGCGCGCCGGGGAGGGTACGGCGCAGCCGAGGTCTGCCGCTTCAGGGAGAAACTCCGCGGCCACCAAACCATGGCGCCTCATATATCTCGCCCAACCGAGGCAACTTCTGTTCTTGCAAAAAATTGTCCAACAGCCGTTCATGTTATAATTTTATTTAGGAGACTAGTTTCGGTCATCAGTAGTACCATCTTCAGGCCCCAATAGTGAATATTTGGGCCTGAAGATGGTACTACTGATGTACCGAAACTAGTCGCCTAAAAAAAATCATAACATGAACGGCTGTTGGAGAACTTTTTGCAAGAACTGAACTGACCAGCCGACGTCCCACTTCTGTCCACAAGAATACACATAAATTTGAGGTAACTTGTCCAGCAGCAAAATTTGGAAGGGCGAGGGGATCAACTTAGAAAATGATTTTTAGTTACTATGGGGGAGATAAGCAACATGACTGCTTCCCTATCATCATTCTTCTTTATGAACAGTGGCACAACTGAACGATGCTTCCGCACTCAACTGTTGTACCAGGGAAGAAGAAGGCCATGCACAGATATGCTGCGGAATGGCCGCTTGGTGTAAGGCGGCACACTTCGGACTGTGCGGCTGTCGGTGGTTAGAGTCCCCCTTGGGCATAGGTGTGCGTGTGTTTTGTTCTTGAAGTTAGTTTAAGTTTTGCAAGTAGTTTAAGTATTGTAAGAATGATTGATTCTGCCTTGAGCAAACACGAATTTTTGTTTTAAATGAGACCAACAGCCACGTTCGCAAAATGTTGTACTATTTATTTAATAGGGTGACTTGTTTCGGTCTCTTCTGAGACCATCATCAGACCGACTCGTCTCGCCAGTGATGCCAAAGCGATGATTTCCAAAATAAAACTATGTTTTCC
The DNA here is from genome assembly GCA_026315105.1 of Locusta migratoria. NCBI lineage: Eukaryota > Metazoa > Arthropoda > Insecta > Orthoptera > Acrididae > Locusta > Locusta migratoria. The sequence goes on from CM048751.1 coordinate 198,510,749, forward strand.
AAACCTAATAACTTGGTTTTTTTATTTTCTTATCTTACTTATTTATTTATTTATTTTTTTATTTTTTTTATTTTTTTTTTATTTTTTTTTTTTATTTTTTTATTTTTTTTTTTTTTTTACACCGACTTTTTTCGGAGAAGTTTTCCATCACCCGTAGGGTTTCTTTTCATTGTTGCATCTGTTAATGAAACACAGATTTTAAGAAATGATTAAAGGAAATTTCCTTACAGATTAGTTGTTTGCCGGAAGCGGGACTCGAACCCGGGACCTTTGCCTTTCGCGGGCGAGGTACTGGCAGAATTGAAGTTGTGTGGCGGTGCATGTGCATGTCCTAATGCATTTTCAAGGACCTGTACAGTCCAATTTCATATCCTCAAGAATATCACTCGTCGTTTGACAACAAAGTAGGCAATTCTCCAGACTGGGCACGACCTGGTACTGGCGTAACTAACACAGGGACGACATCAGATTAAAAGCGTTTTAATCCTGGCAGTGTCCGATTGGAAAATACTGAGTGTCTTGCATTAACATAGAGAGTGCAGCCAACCGCGTTTCAGGTGTGGTGACGCGAGGTGATACAAGGCCGATCTCCTGGAAGCCGGTGACAGGTGACCCTGTGGCTCTGGCCGGCAGTAATGGACCCGGTGCCCGGGCCGTCCACTAACAGGCTGGGCGGACGCTGACGCCGAGGGGCCCGGTGGCGGAATATTTCGCGGTCACCTTGATCTCCTTCCCGACGCTGCGCACTGCGGCCGACGACCACGCAGGGGGCTCTTTGTTGCCCACTCCCACTTCATTCACTCCAGCTTACCCAACACCTCACCTCGCTCCAGTACGACATATGCATGCGACTGTATACGTAAATCCGCTGCCGCGGCAGAATAGCCGTGCGCACTAAGGCACCCAGCTGCGGTGCACGCGGCCGTTCGCCGTCGGGGGTTCGAGTCCTCCCTCGGGCATGGATGTTCGCGTTGTCCTTTCACTTTAAGTTAGTGTAATTATTTTGTTTTGTTAACATCGAACTTTGATTTAAGCCTAAGGAAGTCCTTTCTGAAGGCATTTGTATGGAGTGTTGCCTTGTATGGGAGTGAGACATGGACGATAAATAGTGCGGACAGGAAGAGGATTGAGGCTTTTGAAATGTGGTGCTACAGAAGACCAAGAGATGGATACAGTAAGCAGATTCAGACAGATGTAGGTTGCCGTCCTTATGTGGAGATGAAGAGGCTTGCTCAGGATAGGGTATTGTGGAGAGCTGCATCAAACCAGTCTCCGGACTGAAGACCACAACAACAACAATAATTATTTTGTTACCTTAGGAACCGATGACGACTGTAGTTAAGCCCCTTAGATTTACAAACATTTAAGACAGTGTTGTAGTCTTTTTCCAATGTTGTTCAATTTGTACATTGAGCAAGGTATAAAGGAAAGCAAGGAGAAATTTGGAGACGGAATTAAAGTTCAGGCTGAAGAAATAAAAACATTGCGTTTTGCTGATGACAGTGTAATTCTGTCAGAGACAGCAAAAGATCTGGAAGAGCATTGAGCGGAATGGACAGTGTGTTGAAAGGTGCATGTAAGATGAACATTAACAAGAGCAAAACAAGGTTAATGGAATGCACTCTTAGAAAATCAGGCGATCCTGAAGGAATTAGATTAGGTGACGAATCAATAAAGGTGGTAGATGTGTTCTGTTACTTGGACAGTAAAATAACGTATGATGGTCGCAGTACAGAGGATATAAAATTCAGAATGGCAATAAGAAGAAAAGCGTATTTGAAAAAGATAAATTTGTTAACATCGAATATTAATCATAAGGAAGTCCTTTCTGAAGGCATTTGTATGCAGTGTTACCTGGTATTGGAGTGAAACATGGACGATAAACAGTGCGGACAGGAAGAGAATAGAAGCTTTGAAATGTGGTGTTACAGAAGAATGCTGAATATTAGGTGGGTGGATCGCGTTACTAATGAGGAGATACTGAGCAGAATTGGGAAGAAACTTTCTGGCATAACTTGACTAAAAGAAGAGATCGATTGGTAGGACACATTCTTAGACATCAAGGAATTGTGAATTTAGCGTTAGAGACAAGTGTGCATGGTAAAAATCGCAGAGGAAGACCAAGAGATGAATATAGTAAGCAAATTCAAATGGATGTAGGTTGCCATTCTTATGAGAAGATGAAGAGGCTTGTTCAGGATAGAGTAGGCTGGAGAGCTTCATTAAACCAGTCTCCGGACTGATGACCATAACAACACTAAACATTTGATAAATTCGCTCTCCGTCACTATTCCTAACAGTAGAAGTTTGTCGCTTTTGGATAATCGTTGCTGTTTTAATTTCTATCTTTCATCTGCATTATTATTGGTGACGCTGTTCATACAATGTAATTTACTTCGGTGTCACATGATCCAATTGTAAGACACCTTGAAAGATTGCACAGATCGGTAACCAAAAAAAACGAAATATTACTGGAGATGAGGCAACTGTTTTACTACTTTAGGAAAGCCTTAGGGTGGTTACAGTTAATCTGAAAATAGTAAACGGAAACATTCGACAATGTACAATTGGACAGCAAAAGGGAGACGATGACGTGTTACAGGAATGGAAGCAGTTGAGCGTTGAGGAAGACTGATATGAGTACCTCTGTTTATGAGGCACATAGAGCCTACATGAGTAAGAGGGTGGAATGGATGGGGGACAAGTGAAATGATAAAGAGGAACAGTATCGTCATTTTCGTTTTTAGTCGGTTCTCAGTTGCTTATAAATGACATGGTGATGTATATCGTCTTTGCAACTAAACTGAAGGCGATTACGCTTGCATTGCCGTTTCACGTCTTTCATTTGAAAAGCGTCGTTAGTAGCCTGAAGAACCTGTTCGTTTTCGAATATAAGTCTTGCAGTGTATAATAGTTACAATATTTCATTACATCACACATTTTATTGTTGTTTATCAATTGAGAAACAGTATTCGTGCCACAAGTTTTGCAATATTAATTATTATGTTACATTTCGTTTATCGTGTTGCTGTTCCAGGAGTGTCTTAAAATGTTCGAATATTTGTAAAAACCGAGCGAGGTGGCGCAGTGGTAACGCACTGGACTCGTAATCGGGAGGGCGATGGTTCAAATCCCCCCAGCCATCCAGAATTAGGTTTTCCGTGATTTCCCTAAATCACTCCAGGCATATGCTGGGGTGGTTCCTTTCAAAGGGCACGGCCGATTTCCTTCCCCATCCTTACCCAAAGCTCCGAGCGTTAGCTCTGTCTCTAATGACCATGCTGTCGACGGGACGTTAAACCCTAAGCTTCCTTCCTCCCAATATTTGTAAATCTAAGGGACTTAACTGCTGCACTTATCTGACTCTAGGCTAACTGAAACTAACAAACACTAGTGACAACATCTATGGCCGGCCGCGGTGGCCGAGGGGACTGAGGCGCTCCAGTCACGGTCTGCACGTCCACTGCGGTCGGGGGTTCGAATCCCCCCTCGGGCATGGATATTTGTGCCGTCCTTAGTTGTAAGTAGTTCATAAGTAGTTTGTAAGTTTAGGGACTGATGACCCCGTAGTTAAGTCCCATAGACTCTACAAACATTTGAACATTTGAACATACAACATCTATGCCCGAGGGAGGATACGAATCTCCCGCGGCGAGCAACGATGCTCACCACAACAAGGCGCCTTAGAGCGATCGGCCATTCCACTACGGCAGGAGTGTCATCGTATAGTTGTGTACACGCAGTTCATACAGCTAATTTTTTGTGCTCTTGATGACCACATTTATTTCATTGCTTAACTTGCGCTTTACACTATTTTGATCGTGTTTGTATATCAGGTGTGTTGTCAACTGTCATTGTGTATTTATCAATCGGTGTGTGTGTGTGTGAGTGTGTATGTGTGTTACGCACGCGCGTAACTGGCTTGGTAAGTCATTTCACGAGATCGGAAGACAGCAAAAACCGACGTTAGTAAGATTGTATCACAGTGAACTAATGAATCAGCTCTAATACTGATACAAATCCGGAAGGTCAGATATTCATGTCGATACCTCAAGTGCTGCCACGAACTCTAATAATATCTCTTCCAATAATAATGTAGTGCACTGTAAAGGGAATTTTACCCCTTGCAGTGTTTGGTCATGTAAATGTAACACATGGTTTAATCGAAATGCAGACATTGCGAATACATGAGCCTTTCATTAATTTAAAGCTACGGTTCTTCAGTTGCCGTCTCACTATGACGTAGAACAATCCGCAAAAAGTGTTTTGCACTATTTTCAATTACGTAAACCGGGCAACACTCAAGTGTAGTTACTACAGACTTGGCAGCAAAACACATGGGGAGAAAAATATCGTCGTAAAACTGTATTACGTCCTAGTCAGAACATTGCGCTGAACGTATTAAACTACCAGGAGAAAAAAATAACCAGTCTAGACTCATTCAGTGCAGTTTGGTACTATGAGAAACGGCAGTGACGAAACGGACTCTGAACAGAAAACGATTAGTTAGACAATCGGTTGCAGCGTATGAAAGAGACGAAGCCGGCAGGATGGCTGTAGACGGTTACCGTAACATGTGAGAGTCATTTTCAGGATAATAGTGTTCTTTCCAACTTCGTCTTCACTAACCTCATCATTCTTAAGAATTATATCGAATCTAGTATCAATTTTATCAGTTGTAATATATGAATATATCGCTTTGAATGTATATATACAGAGAAAAAATTTGTACCATAGTCGGGATTCGAACCAGACGCGCTTAACGACACCGCCAACCTTTCATTTTTGTCTGTTATGTAACGCCTTTGTTATTATTATTGACTGTTTAGCTTGTTGGCATATAGTAAAAGACGATTCTTCAATATGTGCTCTGCATAACAATATTTGAGTTTTCTTACGGAGTTTAAAATACTTCAGTGATATGAATGTAATACGTTCACGTATCAATTAGAATGGAGTTAATCGTTGTCTCTCTTGTGATTTCTTGAGGAATTCTTTTCTTCCGGTGTAGGCAATTTAGGAATTTTTCATTTTGACTGATTCTTCCGTCGCTTCTTGGTAGAACATAATCAAATAAATTAAAAAACACAATTTTGTGTGTGTTCTACACGTTTATTTTTGCTTACTTAACCGGTTTTCGGCTTATTAGGCCATCTTCAGAGTATTTACTGCTGTGTCAAAGAGGTTACATTGTTTAGATACAGTATGGGAAGAGATGACAAATGACTCCACTTAGATCGACATAAATAGTATAACACTTCTTTGACATTGTGTTATTACAGTTATGAACTTAAGAACTAAACAGTAATACAAGAATATACAATGTGTGGAGGATAAAACAAGGAATAAATTTAATATAACCTGGGAACTGAAACTACCTACTACTACAAACAAACTGATAATGCTGATAAATAAATACATATAAGTGCCTTGTTAATAATTCTGCACTATAATTATAGATGCTGTTACATATGACAGTTGTAAGGCCATGTTTGGAGTGGAATCAAGAACTTGAAATGAATAGTTACTGCATTAGATTAAACTAAACAAATCTCTCTAATGAAATTAATATTCTAAAAATTCAGGTATATGAAAATGAATATTATGTTTCGAAAATTTGGTCCCAGTGTAGTTTACAACATAATATCTTATGAATCTTCACAGGAATTAACTGATGAAATTGTCAATGAAGTATTTCAGAGAATTATTCGGTGGTTCTCTGTAAATGGACTCTCTTTAAATTTTGAAAAAACACGGTATATTCAGTTTCACACAATAAATGGCATCACACCATTAATTAATATTGACTTCAACCAGAAATCTATAGCTAAGGTAGAATATTCAAAATTTTTAGGTTTATGCATTGATGAGGGGTTGAATTGGAAGAAACATATTGAAGATCTGCTGAAACGTTTGTGCTCAGCTACTTATGCTATTAGGGTGATTGCAAACTTTGGTGATGTACAACTCAGTAAACTAGCATACTATGCCTATTTTCATTCTCTGATTTCTTATGGCATCATATTCTGGAGCAATTCATCATTTAGTAAGAAAGTATTCATTGCCCAAAAGCGGGTCATCAGAGTAATTGCTGGAGCCCACACAAGATCATCCTGCAGACATTTGTTTAAGGATCTAGGAAACTTCACAGTAGCTTCACAATATATATATTCACTTATGAAATTTGTTATTAACAATCCAACTGAATTCAAATGTAACAGCAGTGTACATAGCTACAACACTAGGAGAAAGGGTGACATACACTATTCAAGGTTAAATTTAGCTCTGTCACAGAAAGGGGTTAATTATTCTGCCACAAAAGTCTTTGGTCACTTACCAAGTAGTATCAACTGGTTGTAAAAGTGGACCTGCCGCGACAGTGACTCCTCTGCTGCTATGGCGCCCAATGACAACAATTGTTAAGGTTCCTCCTACACAGATATAGATAGCTCTGTGGCTCCATCTCCGCCCAATCTGACGATGCGCTAACATCGGGAAACGCGTCATTGGATAATAAAATATTGCAACAGAGACTGAACATTTTAATTATTCAACACTGTTGCTGCACCAGCCGCCACCACCACCATCATGGAATGGAATGAAATGTTTGTAGTAGAAGTTAGAAAGAAAAAGATATTTTGAACAATGACGGAGAATTAAAATGTTCACACTTTTTGGGAATCGGACACAGGACTTTCTACTCGATAAACTAACGCACTACTAACTAACCTATTCTGCACTCAACTAGAGGTGATATACGTTTTTGTACTTCGTTAGTCTTATGAGGCCGTCGTGATACTTTTATCAATAATTGAACGTCTACACAACTTTCATTATAACAAACTCGTATTAGAAAACTTCGATTTTGGTTTATATTTGTGAAATTGATGCTGGGAAACAGCATCTTTTCGTGCTACGCAAAATACACTGCCAAATCAAACAAATACGGCAAGATTCATCTCCAAAATGGCGTCTGCTCGATTCGACATATCCAACCGGAGGCTCCGAGTGAATTTTCCGCCTCCGGAACAACAGCTCCGTTTGCTAGCTTAGTCCCTTCCCCAGATAATGTATTCGCCACTGGGTACTTCCAATATGTTTTTCCATTATTTAACACTAAATTTCAATAACACAATGTATTTGAATGACACACCCGTCGTCCACATTGCTGCTGTCGTGGAAGCTGAAAACACGTATTTGTGTTGCCTGCACTACGTTTCTACTGAACACGGGAGAGGAGAATGTGCCCCCTCCGTCCTACACCCAAACACAAATGTCCAGCTTAAAAAAAAATATTATTTTTTCAATGACAAATCTGAAGCATTGAATTAAAATGTGTGGTCTCCATGCTTACTAGGCAGACGTCTTACCCGTTATTTTTTTTTTTTTTTTTTTTTTTGCTCTATGTGTAGTTCTGTTCATTGCGGACGCTGATCATATTTGTTCGTTCATGTTCGAAGTGTTCTTGGCTCAGCTTTTCTTATTACAGAGGGTGTTGAACCCCCTGACCGGGCGCGCTGAGCCACACCTCAAATGTTCAAATGTTTGTATAGCTTATAGGACTTAACTACGGGGTCATCAGTCCCTAAACTTATCAACTACCTTATACTAAGGACGGCACAAATATCCATGCCCGAGGGGGGATTCGAACCCCCGACCGCAGTGGCCGTGCGGACCGTGCCTAGAGCGCCTCGGTCTCCTCGGCCACCGCGGCCGGCACCGTTAGACTACCACACCACTAACGATTAAGGCGCCTTGGAATAGTCTATGTACGATTTCCCTCCACATCACAAACTTTAATTCAGCTTCTGTGCTCCAAAGATAATTGCCACTACTGCCAAGGCTCTCCATGCAGCGGAATAGCACCTCGGCAATGAACATGGTGGAACAATCCTGTTAAGGTGATATAAATATCAATTAATACAAATAAACAATCCCAGAGACGGATTTACGTCTCAAATATGTCAAAGACATTATTGATAAATCTGAAGCATTGAATTAAAATTTGTGGTGCGGGCGGGAATCGAACCCGTTTTCAATGCGGACGCTAATCGGATCGTATTTGTTCGTTGATGTTCGAAGTGTTGTTGGCTCAGCTTTTTTATTACAGAGGGCGTTGAGCCCCCTGACCGGGCGCGCTGAACGATTAAGGCGCCTTGGAATAGTCTATGTACGATTTCCCTCCACATCACAAAAACTAATTCAGCTTCTGTGTCCCAAAGATAATTGATGTGGAGGGAAATCGTACATAGACTATTCCAAGGCACCTTAATCGTTAGTGGTGTGCTAGTCTAAAAAAAACAACCGGCTACCTAGTAAGCGTGGAGCCCGGGTTCGATTCCCGGCCGCACCACAAATTTTAATTCAATGCTTCAGATTTATCAATAATGTCTTTGACATATTTGAGACATAAATCCGTCTTTAGGATTGTTTATTTGTATTAATTGATATTATTTTTTAGATCTGTTCAGCCTACACACAGTGCATGAGGAAACGCTGCTCAGAACCTCTTACGTCACGCCGTGGATTTAAGTGGCGCGCGTGGAAAGCGACCTTAATTGGAGGTGTGAGTGAGTTTGGTGTCTGGCGGCCACTTCCTCGTGCCTCGGGCTACCGGCACAGCGTCAACTGCCGCCGCACTCCACTGCGCTTCCTCCACGTAGCACAGTGCCGGGAAGTCTCATCTGCAGCGCTGTCAGCGTTTCTCCGGTCGTAGCAGGGCCCTATTCAGTATGAGATAAAGCATATGCCTGATTCGGATTAGTTTCTACCTGTCTTTTTTTTTTCTCTCTCTTTTTTTTTAAAGGCAATACAGCCGATTTCGACACTCAAAGGTATCATTACAGTCTAACATATACAGTCGCGACACTCACTGCTGTGAAAGTTGTTACCAATGACAGATGCAACGACACTAGCGCTCCTAGCGATGGGCAGGCCTCTTAACGTGTAATGTTTGTTTACAATTATTTTTAATAAATAATTAACGAAATAATTAACGAAATAGTTACTATTATTGCTGCGTTACAAGCATTAGTACAATATCAAGGGGCGACACATAATCGAAAAATTAATGAAAAAAGCACCAGAATTTCATTGATTTAGTGGTATAAAGAACAACTTCGTCATAAACAAATACTTACGAATATATGTCTCTTATTCCAGTCAAATTAAGTCGTCTATTTCATACGCGCATATTCTTTTGAGTGTGATTACTGTACCTTAAAAATCCAAAGTTTCGAATTTTGTTGTCGTTTTTGGTTCAACTGTAGCAACAATTGTGGAATTCTTTGTTGGAAAATGGTTTGATTACTTTCCCCGTTATATTCCCATGTCCGTGACGTTCATCCTTCAGCTAGAGCCGTGGTGGCTCTTTAGGTACTTTAAATTATGTAATTATTACATTCCAAACACTTTTCCTGCGTTTCACCGTGAGCCGATTTTACTGGAATTGTTGTGAAGAAACCTTAAAGTTCCTGAATAGAAAAGCGACGTATTTCTGCCAAAAAGCAGCTCTTCTGTTGTTTCCTACCCATTTATTTTTATTTTTAATAGAAAATGAAATTATTCAGTTGAAACCTGCAGGGTTTAAGACAATTGCAAATAAACTGTCTTGTAATGTATCGTGTTGTATCTTGTCAGGGATCTTAAAAAACCTCCACAAATGTGCAGCTATTTTTAAGTTATTACCTATTTTTATGGCACTACATACGTTTCCTAATGTACAAATAATGTTAAAATCAATATAAACAATACTATTTGCACTCATCCAATATCGTGTTCAGAAATGTAGCTTGTCGGCCGCTTGGAGCGCTGCTGTCGCGACTATATGTGTCAGACTGTGCTATCATGTTCTCGTCCGTGCTGCTACAGTTGACATTTATCTTGTTATTGAAGCGCTCCACGTACCATATGAAAATTGTGTTGGTGGGTAGTAAGATATAACACCATATAAAATATATACACAAAAACCAACTAACGTATATACAGGGATGTTTACATGAAAAAGGTACGAAACATCTAGGCACTAGAAGCATGCGTCGTCACCTCCCCCCTAAATTTTCAACGCCGTGCCCTCAGCAGGCAAGGTGATGTGACTACCGTCTTTTTCGACGTCCGAGGTGCGATATAGAATTTCTGGATCACGGAAGAACCATTAACAGTGACCTGTACTGCGAGATACTTCGTAGTAGGGATGGGTCGAAAATCGCGTAGCTGTTAGACGTAACAGTGATTCAGAAGTCGCAGTTTCCACAGTCGCAACTTTACGGAATCTGACTGCGATTTCAGTCGCAGTTTAGAAGCGCAGTAACAACTAAGAGGAGCAAGTAGCAACTTAAGAGTAGCAAGAAGCAGTTTACTCTCTCGACGCAGTCTGTCATCTGTTGGTCGAAGTTTGTACTTTGCACTGGGCAGGCCATATTCTAACCTCCTTGGGGCAGGCTATAGAGTCTAACTGCGATTTCAGTGACAAATCGCATTTAAGAGTCACAAGTAGCAACTAAGAGTCGCAGTTTAGACCATGCCGGCTGTCATCATAAAATAAAAATTCCAAGGGAATGGGAGCAATTGGTCAACTTAGTACTTTCACGAAATTTTTAACGGTAGGCCAACTTTATTTTCATTGTGGACTGTGTTAAGTACTACGATATAGGAGCAAACTTGTACGGTAGCCCTATTTTCGAGGATTCGATAAAAATTTTATGTATTCATATTCACAGAATATATGACTTCAACTGCGAATGGGAGAAGCTGAAAATGTGTACCCAGTCGGGATTCGAACCCGGGTCTCCTGCGCTGACCCCTACACCACTGGGGACACATTGATCACGCACCTACAAGGACTACCTAAACACGTCCCCATCAGACACAAATTTCCAGCTTTACTCTGCCCACAGTACTCAAACTCGTAGTCACTATGTACTAATTCCCGTAACACTAAGGGCTCCAAACTTGCCCACCCTTCCCCACAATTTTACACTTGAAAATACATATGTTTTTCGCGCAATGGAAAGTTTTATTTTACAAGATTTGTTTTAGGTTGGGGAATATTGTTTCCCGCTCTTTTTACTTTTCTCTCCTGTGATGAGATAAGTGAAGGCAGACGAGTGGTAACGGGTCCTTCAGTATTTTTATAACTTTTGTTTATGGCAATGGTGGCTTAGTGTGCTTATATTGGCAACGGCCGATGAATGATGTTAAAAATCTAAATCATATAGAATGAAGGAAGTATTATTTTGTTTATCTAAAAATGTTATTTTTTGTCTGTGGGTGTAAGGTATCTTGTGTGTAACGTTGTACAGTCAGTAAATTAAATATTCTTATAAAGTGAAGATTTAGTTGACAACATTAGCGCACTAGGTCGGTACTTTCATAAGTAAAATATAACGCAAGCTCCTATCAATAGTTATCTGGCAGAATATTTAGTGGCACCGAAAGGTGTTTAAGGTAAAACAGAATTTTCAGAAATCACTCACGGTGTATTTCACATTTGCTTACCATATCTTTCAAATTGGTAAGTGACTTACACCACACAATGTTATGAAAATTTGTTCATGCTTTTTACAGGCACTTTCGGTGCACTGACACAGTTGCTGTAATCTGGCCGAACATTTCTGTTAAGATCGGCTATAGGCCTACTTAACAATTTCTGTTAGATACTGCCTGCGAATATATACATTACACTCCAAACATTGAAATTGCTTTTAGAAGAGTATTTCACATATGTCGCTGTGTAAATAATGGATTAATAATCCGAAGTTATTTGCAAATGGAGCATAAACATTCTTTATTTGCGTATATTTACATGCACCTACCATACAAATCGCCTAAGTCACGGAAGAAGCTGAAATCGCAGAAGTAGCAATAACAGTAGCAGAATCGCAAAAGTAGCATTCACAGTCACGGAAATCGCAGTCTGAGTACGGAGAATACATGTTGAAGAATTGTAAACTGCGATTGTAAACAGTGACAAATCGCAACTAAGAATCGCAGATACCTAAAAGTAGCAATCACAGTAATCACTGTTATCGGAAAATCGCAGTTTAGCCTATCCCTACTCCGTAGTCTACGCAAGTCCATCAAGAGGAAACGGCCCTGGCTGCTCACGGAGGGAGTCATTCTGCTCCATGACAACGCGCGTCCACACGTCTCCAGGGTCACACAGAGTGTACTGGCCGAGTTCAAGTGGGAGCAGCTTGAGCATCCGCCCTACAGCCCGGACGTATCATCCTATGACTTCCATCTGTTTGATCTGCTAAAAAGACATCTCAAAGGGGAGCGCTTCAATCCCGACGACGAACTGAAGTACACAGTAGAGGACTGACTCTTGTCACAGCCACAGGAATTCTGGGAACAGGGGATCTTTCCTACGGCTCATTAAACAGTGGGATAGTTGTCTAGTGATTGCTTTGGAAAAAAAGACTTGAAACTATTAGGGGGAGGAGACGACGCGTGCTTCACGTCGCTAGATGTCGTACTAAGATATCCCAAAGCGCCATATTCAAATTTCATCCTGTGAAGTAGTTTTTGAGATTTCGTGTTTAGTCAGGGAGTAAGTAAGGGAATGAATGAGTGAATGAATGAATGCCCTATCGTTTTTATGCAGATAGAGATTCCATGGTTTTAACTAGTGATATCTATTACGGCTTATCCTAGAAGATAGATTAAGAAAAGGCAAACCTACATTTCTAGCTTTTGTAAATTTGGATAAGGCTTTTGACAATGTTGATTGGAATAAACTCTTTCAAGTTCTGAAGCAAGCAACAATAAAATATAGGGAGCGTAAGGTTATTTACAACTTGTACAAAAACCAGACGGCGGTTGTCAGAGTTGAAGGGCATGAATGGGATGCAGTGGTTGGGAAGGGAGTAAGACAGGGTTGTAGCCTTTCTCCAATGTTATTCAATTTGTACAATGAGCAAGCTATAAAGGAAAGCAAGGAGAAATTTGGAGAAGGAATTAAAGTTCAGGCTGAAGAATTAAAAACATTGCGTTTTGCCGACGACATAGTAATTCTGTCAGATACAGCAAAGGACCTGGAAGAGCAATTGAACGGTATGGACAGTGTGCTGAAAGGTGAATATAAGATGAACATTAACAAGATCAAAACTAGGGTAATGGAGTGCAGTGTAAGAAAATCAGGTGATGCAGAAGGAATTAGATTAGGTAACGAAACAATAAAGGAGGTAGATGAGTTTTGTTACTTGGGCAGTAAAATAACAAATGATGGTCACAGTACAGAGGATATAAAATGCAGAATGGCAATGGGTAGAAAAGCGTTCTTGAAAAAGAGAAATTTGTTAAGAATTGATATAAGCCTAAGGAAGTCCTTTCTGAAGGAGTGTTGCCTTGTATGGGAGTGAGACATGGACGATAAATAGTGCGGACAGGAAGAGGATTGAGGCTTTTGAAATGTGGTGCTATAGAAGACTGCTGAACATTAGGTGGGTGGATCGCGTAACTAATGAGGAGGCATTGAACAGAATTGGAGAGAAAAGGAATTTTCGGAAAACCTTGACTAAAAGAAGGGATCGGTTGGTAGGACACATTCTTAGACATCAAGGAATTGTGAATTTAGCATTGGAGGGCAGTGTGTGGGGGTAAAAACCGCAGAGGAAGACCGAGAGATGGATACAGTAAGCAGATTCAGACAGATGTAGGTTGCCGTTCTTATGTGGAGATGAAGAGGCTTGCTCAGGATAGGGTATTGTGGAGAGCTGCATCAAACCAGTCTTCGGACTGAAGACCACACAACAATATGTATTGCTATTAGCCATTCAAAAGTTTTATATCTGCGGATACGCATAACGAAGATGCAGATAAAGTACCGCGGATGCGTATATGGGCCTTGCGGATGTGATGCGTATAACACTTTTCCTATCCGCGCAGCCCTCTACCCACCGACTGTTCAGGAGTACGGCGCGGCTCTCCCCAGCCGTTGAGCCCGCTACTACTGCTGCTGCTACTACTACTACTGCTACTGCTGTAGAAAGGCGGCAGCGCCGTCACGGGCAGATGAGCGCCTCCGAAACCGCGTGGCCCCTTTCCCGCGACGGGCCGGCCTGGACCTTTTTATGGGGGTTCGCAGCAGGTGCCATTGTTCCCTCCCGCTGCTGTCCAACTCGGCTGCGCTTCCCACTGTCTGCGGCAGAACATCGCCCAACGGGAGAGCACATACTAACGCAGAAATGGAAACAAGCGTATGGCTTTCGTGGCCGGGAGATCTCTTACGGGGTTGTTCGGCCGCCTGAGTATAAGTCTTTCTATTTGACGCCGCGTGGGCGATTTACGTGCCAATTATGATGAGATGATGATGATGATGATGATGATGATGATGATTAGGACAACACACAACATCCAGTCCCCTGCCGGGAATCGAACCCGGGCCCCCTACGTGGGAGTCAGCGATGCTGCCACCGAGCTACGAAGGCGACACTAACGCAGAAAAGTACTAGACACTCTTCTTTACTATATGAGGAGCCGTTTTTCGATGGTTACCGAATGCGATCATGTACAAATCCATATTTTGGTTTAGTATCTAGCGTCGTGACCCTGCTTCGCACGAGTAGCATTCATTATCGCTGCTGATGAAATATCGATGTATCGCTTATATTGGCGATTTTTTTTTTCAGTATATCGTTGTTGTTGTGGTCCTCAGTCAAAATGGTCAAATGTTTGTAAATCCACCGGACCAAACTGCGTTTTCATCAGTCCGTAGCTTACAAACTACTTAAACTAAGGTAAACTAACCTAAGGACAACACACACACACCCATGCCCCAGGGAGGACTCGAACCTCCACGGCGAGCAACTGCGCGCTCCGCAGCGAGACGCTTTAGAACGCTCGGCTACTCCACCATGGCGGTCCTCAGTCCGAAGATAGGTTAGATGTAACCCTCCACCCTGTTCTATTCTGAGCAAGCCTCTTCATCTCCTCATAAGAACAGCAACCTACATCCATTTGAATCTGCTTACTGGGTTATATTCCTGGTCTCCCTCTGCGATGTGTACCTCACACGCTTCCAGCGCTAAATTCACGATTCCTTGACGTATAAGAATGTGTCCTATCAACCGGCCCCTTCTTTTAGTCAAGGTATGCCAGAAATTCCTTTTCTCCCAAATTCTGTGAAGTACTTCCTCATTACTTAACGCTATCCACCTACCTACATCTTCATCTACATGGGATGATCTGCAAATCACATTTAAGTGCCTCGCAAAGGGTTCTACTATTTATCTCCCATTTCATTCTCGAAGAAACATTCCCCTTTTCCGGAACACACTAAAGCATCTGACCATCAACAACCTACCATTGACAGCATGCAAATTTTTCATATTGTGCAGAGGGGGCGTAAGTTAAATTTACTGGAAGAGTTCGAGACAGCGAAGCGCGCTTACTTTGGACACCCACACCTCCTAAAAGATCAGTTGGCATGGAAAGATCAAACATTCCTAGATATTATGATGTCTCTGTTCAAATAAAATTCCTCTCATTTATAAATACCAACATACATTATAAACTTCTGTCCTGCTTAAGAACCTCCCTTTAGTTAAATTTGTATTCAGATAGCTAGATTTCACCTATCCCGTCTTATACACCGGCTTCCTATGTCACTCCTTACCCACATTCCCTTAGTCTGTACAAGTCGGCGGAGCAGCACGCCACGCTCGCCCACCGCCCGTGAGCGCAATTGTAAACATGGGCTTATCTTGTGGCATCAGAGACCACCGCTTCGATTAAGGTACTCTTAAAAATCGGTTTTATGTTTCTCACATCTTTACCGAGTATGTTGCAACTGTAATTCGTTGTTACCCGATCATTTGTATGGCTACAAGGAAATCCAAAATTCCAGAAAAATAGAAACACCGTAAAACAACTTACGGTGTCACACCACCGAGAGCGCATTGTAAGCTTTGTTTACCTTTTATACTGTCTTCTTAACACAAAATAGGCCCATGTACCATTATACCCGTTTTGTAATTTCCCCTTGTCATTTTGTGTAAATTCTGTCACGCGGATAATCTGAAGATGCTCTGCTAAAGGGCGAAACGCGTCATTAAGTAATAAAAATTTTGCATTCAAGACGGTTCTTGACTGAAGGAATATTTATTCTCACCGATTGCTGTACACCATGGACTGGAAATCATTTTAGTATGATATTTTGGATGCACAGTTTCCCATAGATCGTCAGACCACCGAAATGTACCAACGTTGTGAGACCTGTGTACATCCCAAGTCAACAAACAAGACAGTGACCGTCAGCGCGATGTGCTGAATACGTGACCCACCATACCGCATCCAGTGACCCGAGCCGGAGTGTCCCTTCTAGGGCCAGAACGCGAAACTATTTTTGGTTTCTTTTTTTTCGGTCGGTTGGACCTGAGTGTGACGAATGGAAAAGCTCGTGGAATCCAACCTTGGGGAAGATAAGTTTGGATTTAGGAGAAATGTAGGAACACGAGAGGCAATACTCACATTACGACGTATCTTAGAAGATAGGCAAATGAAAGGGAAACCTGTGTTTTTAGCATTTGTCGATTTGGAGAAAGCTTTTGACAATGTCGACTGAATACACTCTTCCAAATTCTGAAGGTATCACGGGTAAAATATAGGGAGCGAAGAGTTATATTCAACCTGCACAAAAACCAGACAGCGGTTATTAGAGTCGAAGGGCAAGAAAGGGATGCAGAGGTTGGGAAGGGAGTTCCCCAATGTTCAATCTGTACATTGAGCAACGTATGAAGGAAAACAAGGAGAGATTTGGAGAGGGCTTTAAAGTGCAGGGAGAAGAAATAAAAACATTGCGGTTTGCCGATGGCATAGTAATTCTATCAGAGACCGCGAAAGATCTGGAAGAGCAATTGAATGGGATGGACAGTGTCTTGAAAGGAAGATATAAGATGAACATTAACAAGAGTAAAACGAAGGTAATGGAATGCAATGTCAGAAAATCTGGCGATGCTGAAGGAATTAGATTTGGTAATGAGACAATAAAAGTAGTAGATGAATTTTGTTATTTGGGTGCGATGATTACTTCAGATGGCCGAAGTAAAGAAGATATTAAATGCAGAATGGCTATGGGGAGAAATGCGTTTCTAAAGAAGCGAAACTTGGTAACATCCAATATTAATTTAAATTTTAGAAAGTCCTTTCTGAAAGCATTTGTCTGGAGTGTAGCATTGTATGGGAGTGAAACGTGGACTATAAGGAGTTCAGATACAATGATGATAGAAGCTTTTGAAATGTGGTTCTACAGACGAATGATGAAAATTAGATGGGTAGATCACGTAACTAATGAAGAGGTGCTTAACCGAATCGGGGAGAATAGGAGTTTCTGGCATATCCTAAGAGAAGTGATA
Source organism: Locusta migratoria (assembly GCA_026315105.1). Lineage (NCBI taxonomy): Eukaryota > Metazoa > Arthropoda > Insecta > Orthoptera > Acrididae > Locusta > Locusta migratoria. The sequence goes on from CM048751.1 coordinate 198,528,103, forward strand.
GATTGGGAGACACATTCTGAGACATCAAGGAACTGTCAACTTAGCATTAGGAGGAAGCGTGTGGGGTAAAAATCGTAGACGGAGACCGAGGGATGAATATAGTAAGCCGGCCGCGGTGGCCGAGGGGATTGAGGCGCTTCAGACACGGTCTGCACGGCCACTACGGTCGGGGGTTCGAATCCCCCCTCGGGCATGGATATTTGTGCCGTCCTAATTCGTAAGTAGTTCATAAGTAGTTTGTAAGTTCAGGGACTGATGACCCCGTAGTTAAGTCCCATAAGCTATACAAACATTTGAACATTTTGAATATAGTAAGTAGATTCAAAAGGATGTAGGATGCCGAACGTATTCTCAGATGAAGAGACTTGAACAGGTCAGGGTAGCTTAGGGAGCTGCATCAAACCAGTCTGCGGACTGAAGACAACAACAACAACAACGGACCTGAGTGCAGTGGGCGCGCACTTGTCCGCCGCGGTCTGAGCCGCCGGCCAGTGGCGGCAGGTTTGGGCAAAGCGCGCTGGTGGGCCGCTGGTGCCTGCGGCGCGGCGCGGCTATTAGAGTCCCGCCAGAGAAAGTGTGCGCGGCTTAAGGTCAGCGTGTCGAAACAGACGCCCGCACCCGCCGCAGCCGCCGCCGCCTTCCACCTTCCACGTTTGCCGCGATCCCAGCAGCGCTTGACCCTCAGCTGCCCAGCTGGTCAGCTGCCCAGCTGGTGAGTACCTCATCCCCCACCCATAACCTCTTTATTTCTTACCCCTCTCCCACCCCTCTCTTCACCGGTCTCTACTGGTCGTGCCGTCCAGAGGAGCTTAAAACACCTCTTCCACCCTCTCTCTACATGATTAACACGACTACATTCGAACTAGGCGAAATAGCGTCATAAACACGACTAGCTCTCTATTCACACGAACTGATGGGTGCTATCGACAAGGGTTCGCAAATCGATTCCGTATTTCTTGCTTTCAAGAAGGCTTTTGACACCGTACCTCACAAACAGCTTTTAATCAAATTGCGTGGTTACGGTATATCGCCCCAAATTTGCGACTGGATAGGGGATTTCCTGTTAGAGAGGACACAGTTTGTAGTAATCGATGGTAAGGTATCGACTAAAACAGAGGTGATATCGGGCGTTCCACAGGTTACTGTTATTGGTCCTCTGATGTTCCTTATTTACATAATCTTTGCAGATGACGGCGTCATTTACCGTCTAGTAAAATCATCTGAAGATCAAAACCAACTGCAGAACGATCTGAATAAGATATCAGTATGATGTAAAAATTGGCAATTGACTCTAAATAATGAGAAGTGCGAAGTCGCCCACAAGAGTACTAAAAGAAATCCGTTAAATATTGTTTACGTGATAAATCAATCAAATGTGAAGGCCGTAAACTCCACAAAATACCTAGGAATTACAATTACTTCTGACTTAAATTGGAAAGATAATGTCGTGGGAAAGGCGAACCAGAGACTGCGTTTTATTGGCAGAACCCTTAAAAGATGCAACAGAACTACAAAATAAATGCATACACTACGCTTGTCCATCAATTTTTTTAATATTGCAGCCCAGTGTGGGATCCTTATCAGGTGGGTTTAACGGAGGACATCGAAAGAGTCCAAAGAAGGGCAGCTCGTTTCGTATTATCACGATACATGGGAGACAGCGTTACGGAAATGATACAGGATGGGAATCATTACAACAACGGCGCTTATCGCTGCGGCGTGGGCTACTTACGAAACTCCAATCGCCAACATTCTCCTCCGAACGCGAATATATACTGTTGACTCCCACTTACATAGGTAGAAATGAACATCAGAATAAGAGAAATCAGAGCTCGAACAGAGAGATTCAGGTGTTCTTTCTTCCTGCGCGCTATTCGAAAAAGGAATGGGAGATGAACCCTCTGCCAGGCACTTAAATGTGATTTGCAGAGTATCCCATGTAGATGTAGAAACTACTGACCCCAGTTGGCAAACTCCAACAGCATTAATATCATATTTCAATTTTTAATTACTCAAGCTAAATCTTCAGATCCATAAATAGTTATACAGAAACATAAAACCTACAATAGTGTAACTAGTATCCACCGTTGCCCGGATATTCATTTATTCCGTTCTTCTGTCAGTCCATCTACCCTTCCCTCCCTTCGCTCATCATCGGTCCTGTTAACCTCTTCCTCCCTCTACCCGACCCATCCACTGCTCCCTTCTATCTCCTTCTTTCAATTTCACTCTTCCTCATTCCACCTCCTACTTTCTTTTTCCATACTATCTTGCCCCTTTATCTACCTCCACCCCATTCTGCTCCTTCTCCACCATGTCGTCTTGTTCCTATTCTATAATCCCTCTCCCTCTGTGCATATCCTCCTGTCCTGTTATAAACGATGGTAAATATAATTCACAAACTGACCGCGCGGTATGAGGCTCCATGCCACGGTTTGCGCGGCCGCTCCCGCCTGAGGTTCGGGTCTTACTTCCTCATATCCCCTCTTTCCTCCCATCTCTCGGCAATTCTCTCCGCCCGTCTGTCTGTCTGTCTGTCTGTCTCTCTCTCTCTCTCTCTCTCTCTCTCTCTCTCTCTCTCTCTCTCTCTCTCTCTCTCTGTCCATCTCTTCCTCAGTTTCTCTCAGCCCAAATACGTCTGTGAGCAGTTACATACATCTGACAACATTCAACGCGATCGCTGAAACAACGTACAGTGTGAAACGCTGCCGATATCTGTCGTATATTTATGGCACAGTGACCCTTTTGTTTTGAAGCGTGAAGGCTGCATGTTGTCATATTTGTTTAACACTTGCTTAATCAGTACTACATATATAAAAAGCTGGCAACAATAAACTAACACGATGTTACTTCTTTGCCACCACTGCGTAATGATTTACAAAACTCGATAAGATTTCAGAACAACGTTCAATAACAAAGGGGTTAAATAATTATATTCAAACTACCCTTTCGATGTTAACTTGCTTGATACCTAACACATTAGATAACGGTGACTTGGCTTCACCGAAACCAGTCATGTATACTTTTGGAATGTGGTCAAACTGAAATCAAATACATTACGTTATGTTATAGTCACACTTCCAGTTTTAACGTAAAAAAAATGGTTTTGGTGTCACAGGCACAGGTTTCTCGTAAAAATATGCACTCCCTCCGTACACTTGCCCTGCCGGCCGCGGTGGCCGAGCGTTCTGCGGCGCGCCAGTCACAGTCTGCACGGCCACTACGGTCGGGGGTTCGAATCCCCCCCTCGGGCATGGATATTTGTGCCGTCTTTAGTATTAGTTAGTTCATAAGTAGTTTGTAAGTTTAGGGACTGATGACCCCGTAGTTAAGTCCCATAAGCTCTACAAACATTTGAACATTTGAACCTGTCCTCGGAGTTTGTAACGGGAATTTCCGAACGCCCCGCGTAGTGCCCCTCTACGCATCTCTCAGAAAAAAAAATGGATGTAAAATAAGTGGATGGCGGTACATGCAAAAGAAGAATACAGGGAAGGCCAGCGACCTTGCCCTACGTACGCTGAAATATGCGCCAAGAATGGTCAGCAAAAAATAGAGAAGATGATAAATGAGGCGCTAGGGGTGGTGAGATCGCTAATGAGATTACGCGCGAGACCGGCGGTTACCTGATTATCGCGGCGCACTCGCGGAGGCGTGGCCGCCCGCGGCGGGTGCGGAAATTATGGCCGTCTGCTGTGGGGAGTACCGCAAGGCGGCAGAAGGCCAGCAGCAGCGCGTGGCACCACCCAATGAGGGCATCAATTATGACTATAGTGCTCTCGGGGTAAAGCGGTCTACTGGCAACTCAAGGTCGCGGGTTCGAAACCCGGTCGGATCTCGGACTTTTTTCAGTCTGCGTTTTAACCCAGCCGTAACCTCTCACGATCCGAGGAGCCTCTAGAAACGAGACGTGGTTCGGATTCCCGGTTGGATAACAGGGTAGGCTAGGGACATGCGACGAATAAGAACATCTACATCTACATGGGATACTCTGCAAATCACATTTAAGTGCCTGGCAGACGGTTCATCGAACCACCGTTATACTATTTTATCTCCCATTACAAATGTTCAATGTTCAAATGTTTGTATAGCTTATAGGACTTAACTACGGGGTCATCAGTCCCTAAACTTACAAACTACTTATGAACTACCTAACACTAAGGACGGCACAAATATCTATGCCCGAGGGAGGATTCGAATGCCCGACCGTAGTGGCCGTTCAGAGGATGACTGGAGCGCCTCAGTCCCCTCGGCCACCGCGGCCGGTTCTCCCATTCCATTCTCGAATAGCGCGCGGGAAGAAAGAACACCTGAATCTCTCCGTTCGGGCTCTGATTTCTCGTATTTTATTCTGATGATCATTTCTACCTATGTAAATGGGAGTCGACAATATATTTTCGCATTCGGAGAAGAATGTTGGCGATTGTAGTTTCGTAAGCAGCCCACTCCGCAGCGATAACCGTCATTGTAATGATTCCCATCCCAGATCCTGTATCATTTCCGTAACGCTGTCTCCCGTGTATCGCGACAATACGAAACGAACTGCCCTTGTTTCGGCTCTTTCGACGTCCTCCGTCAAACCCACCTGATAAGGATCCCACACTGGGGAGCAATATTCCATAAAAGAACGGACAAGCGTAGTGTACACAGTTTCTTTAGCAGTTCTGTTGCATCTTATAAGGGTTCTACCAATAAAACGCAGTCTCTGGTTCTCCTTTCCCACGACACTATCTACGTGTTCTTTCCACTTTAAGACTTACACCAGCCCAATGGGCCACACTGAATTGTTTACGGGTACAAATGTTCAAATGTTTGTATAGCTTATGGCACTTAACTACGGGGTCATCAGTCCCTAAACTTACAAACTACCTATGAACTAGCTAATCCTAAGGACGGCACAAATATCCATTCCCGAGGGCGGATTCGAACCCCCGACAGTAATGGCCGTGCAGACCGTGACTGGAGCGCCTCAGTCCCCTTTGTTAAATAAAATTTGATTAAAAAAAAGATAACAAGAAGCAGCCTCGGGGGCCCCGCGAGACCCGACGCTCCACAGCCTCCAGGGGCAGCGCGATGTACGGTGAGGCAGGGTTGCCAACATAAAGACCCTAGTTCGACACCAGAATACCCCCAAATCGCAAGAAAATCCCTAAAAATACACTGAAGTACCAAAGAAACTGGAATAGGCGTGCGCATGCCAAGGAGGTTAGAATAAAGAGAGGTGGCATTATCTATGCAGAGCACATACTTCAGTTGAAGTCTTTCCGTCATCTTGTTCGTATTTCTCCATTAAAACTATGCGTTAAGTCGACCCTCTTACTGTTAATGCACTGGACTGACAGTCACTTCGAAGAATGTACTGTCAAACAATATACTTTTGTTGAATAAATAGTAATAAACACTCAGTATATTATATTTGAAAACTTAATTTTTAACGGCTAATTTGCACTCGTTTAACACGTTGTACATCAAGTCGAAACTGTCGAACGGTTTATTTCTGTTTTAAGTGACAAATAACGTTAGCTCTACAATACAAACACTTCTCCAAAACTTAGCAATATGGCGGAGGCAGGCTTCACTTTTTCGGCCTAAGGGCGTCTCCCTGTATTCTAACCTCCTTGGCGTATACAAACACAGAGGTATGTAAACACTCTGAGCACGGCGCTGTAGTGGCAACGCCCCTGTGAGAGAACAGGTATTTGGCGCAGCCGTCACATCGGTTACTGCTGCTACAGCAGCAGGCTGTCACGATTTGAGTGAGTGGTAATATAGTCGCAGCACGAAACATGGGACAGAGTAGGTAGTGATGGCATGGGGATTTTCCTGTACGACAAAATCGCGAGTGCACTGTGAATATCTGGAATCACCTAACATTTGAAACGCAGATATCGCGGAAACGGAAAGTACGACTGATGTGCGGTTTTCACAGAATGGATTGGTAGTCAGGGGCTCGTACTTTTAGCCAACAAAAAGATTGTAATATTACTTAGAAAGAGTACTTTTTTATGCAAACATACAATTTTTCAAATGGAACATTGGTTGTTTCTAACATGCACTGGAATTTTGACACGAGCTGTGTACAAAGAATGTTGAATGGCATTTTTATCACGTTTAGGTTGGCAGCTACAACCGTTCAAAGTTTCGGGGGCGGAGGCTGCGATAGCGTACCTCACTGGCCGAGTGGCTAGCCCCTGGGGCACAACCCACTATCTCATGACGTAGCCTCCGCCCCCGAAACTTGTTGTAGCTACCAAACTAAACGTGGAAAAAATGTCATTCAAAATTCTTTGTACACAATTGGTGTCAAAAATTCCAGTGCATGTTAGAAACAACTATTGTTCCATTTGAAAAATTGTATGTTTGCATAATAAATACTCTTTCTACGTAATATTACAATCTGTTTGTCGGCGAAAAATACGAGCCCCTGACTACCAATCCATTCTGTGAAAACCGCACATCATTCGTACTTTCCGTTTCTGCAATATTTGCGATGCAAGTGTTATGTGATTCACCCTGTATATGCTGTCTAATGCATTGCTTGCAGAGCATGTTAAACATTTTAACTTCTGCGAGAGCTACATTAGGTAGCATATATACACTTCAGTTTTCAGGGTACGCCACAGTTTCTGACATTTACAATTAATAACTTGAAGCGTCTGTTCGCATATTCTAAATTTCTTCACGTCGAGGAGTGATGCATATTTCAGTGCGGATGCACAATAGTACCGAACTCACACGGCCGGCTCTGAGCCTCGGAGTGCAGTGGTCGAAGTAGGACGACATTTGAGAGTTTGGGTCGCACTGGGTACGCGCTTGGGTAGTCCCCACAGATGTTTTAAGGCCGGAGGCCTGTGGTGGCTCAGGGGCTTAGAAGGAAGTCCCGGGTTCAAATTCCGGGCCCTGCAAAAATTCTCACCTGCCTGTGTTGTATGTGTACAACACGTACAAGTGCGTGGACCTGAGAAACCGCAGTTAACATGCAAGTGGCGGCTACTTGACGACTCTAGCCCCGGCCGTTCAGAGATCACTGCCCCCTTGAAGTTCTTTGCCATTAACGACGCCGCCGACGTCCGCCTGAAGTGTGCCGCTCCGGTGTTAAGCCGAAATAACGCGATCGGCGCCCCTTCACGCTCCATCAGGCGCGTCCGATCTGCTTGTGTGCACAGGAATTTCGCGGAAGGCGCTCACACGGAACTAAGGGGCACAGTTTTACATCTGTTTTCACGCTGTAGTGCGGTTCTTTACTGTATTATTTTGCAGTGAGCTGAATATTCATAAAGTTATATAATTGTTGTTAGAAAGTGTGTAGCGTATTGTACACTAACCGCACGGAATGGGAATGGCCGTGGGCATGTGTGTGTGTGTGTGTGTGTGTGTGTGTGTGTGTGTGTGTGTGTGTGTATGCGTGTATGTGTGTGTATTTTGTCCTTACAAGGGCACCATCCGAAGTGTAAATAATGGATTTTGATGCGTCTCGCATATGTTGTAGAGAGACATAGCTAGAGTATGAGGCAATTCGCTTCTTAGCGACGGGCCTTAAACGTTGTTTTAATAATAATGATTGATCAGATTAGTACGAGGCGCTTCCAGAAAGTAAATTCCGTTTGGTTATATAAAACTAACGGGTACAGATACAGAAAAATATTGATTTTACAAAAATCTACAACTATTAAACTACTTTTCTACATAGCTTCCGAAATTTTGTAGGCAATTGTCATAGCATGGCACAAGGTTTTGTGTGCCTTTTTCATAGAATGTTGCCGCCTGTGTATTCAACTATTTGGTAACATGTTCTTTCAGCTCGTCATCATCGTTGAAGTGTTGTTCACTTATTTTAGGTGTAAGAAGATGATTACTGTCCAAAGATTTTTTTTTTCACGATACTGCCTGACCTCACACACCGAATGTGACCAAACAATTCTTACGGAAATGTCAATGGGATCTGTTTGATCATCCTCGATACATCTCGGACGTCTCTCCTAGCGACTTTCATCTCTTCTTACACCTAAAATTTGTCCTTGGTGGTCAACACTTCAACTATGATAAAGAGCTGTTACCACATGGTTGAATACACAGGTGGCAACCTTCTGTGAAGGATGCATGCAAAAACTTGTGGCACGCTATGACAAGTGCCTACAAAATTTCGGCAGTTATGTGGAAAAGTAGATTAAGAGTTGTAGAATTTTGTGCAATAAGAATTTCTTCTGTATCTGTGTACAATTTCATTTTATTACCAAACGGAACTTATTTTATGTACGCGCCTCGTATTCTAAAACATTCATTTTGCCGTCTTTCCAGAAGGACAGGTACTATTTAAAAACTAATGGCACGTTTGTGAAAAAACAAATCACATAACTTTTTGTGCAGTCATATCAACGTAATTTATACCTTTTTGGGGGAAAAAGTTCAAAATACAACCCGCGGTATTTGGCGTAATGATAGGTACTGTGAGCATGCAGGCTGACTGTAAGGTAAATAAGCATGAAAATTTAATAGCTCATGAAGGTGAGAGGTGTGGGTATGTCCCATTGAAGATACGTCCGGAAGTGTATTTTGGGTCGCGAACGCCCTGTAGCCGGCCTTCCCGAGGCGTAGAGGAGAAAGCGGATGCCAGCGGCAGTGTGCACGGCGTTCCGATTGGTGCAGACGGCGCGCCACCGCGCACGACGCTGCTGCCCTCTGGACGGCTGAAGGCGCAGACGCGGATGGCCACGGAAGCACCACGCGCCAATTTTCCGGCAGAATATTGCCCCGACGCGACGAGGTAAACGTACGTACAGCACAGAATCGGAGCGTCCGGGACTTGTAGCACTGGGTGGCCTACCTGACCGCTTGCAGGGGCAACAAACATTTCATTTCCAATATTTCGCGTAGTTATATATAGAATTTAATAATTTTAAATGCTGTCATCACCTGGTAATTATACCTTAAAATAGCAAATCAGTTCCAGATACTGAAAACAATTTGTATTCGGCTGTATTTGTTTACTAATTGCACAACAAGATTGGCCATTATATCATAACGACATTATCAAGAGCTCCTATGGGTGATATGAGTAGTACATCTTATTTTCGTGTTTGTTACGATTAAATACTTTACAATGATTAATTACAGCTTTTATTAGGTCTAGATGTAGGTGACGTTCGCGTGGTATCCAAAGGCCAACTGTCAGATATCTGTTTTAAGACATTAGCATTATTTATTCACTTTTTCATTAAAACTTAAATTTTTGTAAAAAAGTTTATATACATTTGTGGGAGTCAGGGATGATACATATGTTGCATAGATACTGTGTACGTTTTATCAGTGATTTTATACATTCATCTGTTTTCGTGTTAGAAAATTTCAATAAAATTTTGTAAGTAGGCCTTACGTTTTCTTAGATCAGTTTGTTCACTAAACATTTCAATTTTTCAAATATGTTATATATTTCCAAGTCTTCCAAATTTTTCGAACGACACACGCAGTGAATAAACGGATCTAAAACATAAGGGATGGTTAGAAAATTTTAAACTATATTCGAACAAAAAAAAATGGACGAATGTATAAAATCACAAACAACGCATGCACACACAAAACTTTCGTAACGTAGCATCTATACAATATATGTACCATCCCTGACTCCCAAAGATAAAACGTTGTAAACATAATTGCATTTATCATCTGTCAAAATTATTTTACGAAAATTTAAGTATGAACAAAGGGGAATAAGTAACACTAATATCTTAAAACAGACAGCTGACAGTTGGTCTTTGGATGGCATATGAACGTCACCTACTTCTACACGTTAGTAAAAAATATAGTTAATAACGGTGGCGTATTCAATCGTAATAAAGACGTATTACTCACAATAACCATAGGCGCACTTCATAATGGCATTATGCAGGAACAGGCAAGCTTGTACAACAATTAATGAATACAAGTGAATAAAGCCTTTACAGTATCCGGAACTTACTATAAAATACAAGCGAATAAGGACTGTTTGCAGTATCCGGAAATTACTATAAAATGTCGTATTTAGACGTAATTAATGGTGCAGGCCCTACTGACAAGGAACCGTAAGCGTTGAAAACTTGCATAAACACCGTAAGGCAAGTATTACAGTTAGTAACTGGATGTTTGTCTTGAAGCTAACTACTCTCAAATATTCAAGTTTTTCTCATCCATCATTCGAAAATAACAACGCTTAGCGACTACCAACAATCCCTGTAAATTCAAACTTTTATTAAACGTAATTTCGTCGAGAACAAAATCATGAAACAAATAAATTTTGTCTTTTATTACATTTTCGCTGTTCATGCACCTGGCAAGACGTATTAATTTATAAATTTTTAATTACTAACTCTTTTCAAAACTCACTTTGCTGACAGCATCTACAGATATAACTAAATGAAGCAGAAAAATATTAAAAAGGGCTGCAGTTCAGCAACGGTGGAACACGATCAAATAGTGAACAAAATTTAAGCCAACCAGTTGCATTAAAATAGTTTATATCCATAAACCTTGATCCGGGTTTCAGCAAAAGTAATTTTTGCCTTCTTCAGAATATTTTAATCTAGGTCACATTAAAGCACTGAGTTAAATGAAAATCTTCTGAAGAAGGCAAAATTACTTTTGCTGAAACGCGGGTCAAGGTTTATGTTTATAAACCATTTTAATGCAACTGGTTGGCTGAAATTGTGATCACTATTTGAAAAATGTTTAAATGTTTGTACAACTTATGGGACTTAACTACGGGGTCATCAGTCCCTAAGCTTACAAACTACTTATGAATTAGCTAAGACTAAAGACGGCACAAATATCCATGGCCGAGGGGGGATTCGAACCCCCGACCGTAGTGGCCGTGCTGACCGTGACTGGAGCGCCTCAGTCACCTCGGCCACCGCGGCCGGCCACTATTTGAAGCAGAAAAATCACATCACTGTACGGCATATAGTTGAAGAGGTATGATCTAATCGACTCTTAACACGTCAAAAACTTACTTGCGTTGGTGCGCAGTAAAACTCAAGGAGTTTTTACTTCGGTACTTCTTTACTACTAATGCTACTCCCATGTAAAAGGGAGGAAGGAAGCTTAGGGTTTATCGTGTTGTCGATAGCGTGGTCATTAGAGACGATATTCCCATGTAGTGTATTTATCTCAAAAACTATATCAATCAACAGCAAATAACGTCATAAATAATGTCTTTTATTAAGATGTGCTTTTACTTAACATGAAGCGCAAATTGTCCACCCTATTTTCATTCAGTGCCTCATAACAGTGGATGAATATCTCACAATCCTCCGCAACAAACTGCTTACTACGACTATCATTACTAAAAAAATGATAAAACGCCATCACACACAGAGCGAAAAAGGTTCAGGTGTACTTTGTGTAGCATCAGAAAATTATCCGGCATCTACCCTTCATAGCACAACCTATATGTCTCAACATAAGAGAACTGCTATTTGTAGTTTTGGTGCTGAGAGTACAGACAAAATCTACAGCTCGAAAACGTTGAAGTACTTGGGAAATGTTTTGGTACAAGAATGGATAACATTCTCTTGGAAACTATGAAGTTCACGAAATTCTTGTTAGAGGAGCTGCAGCTTTTCTCAAAGGCAATGCTTGGCCAATCCCTCACTAATAAACAAATATTGTGACTATGTTAGATGTTCTTATGATTTTGTCACCACCCCTCTTTATCACAGGTGATGTTTATATGACAGTATTGTCTGTTCGAATCCAAGCCAATGTACACATTTTCGTATGTCGCCGTAGATCATTCAACGCTTGATGACACCATCACTGTCATCCCTCGTCTGTATGTATGTATTATTAATATATTCCTACTGTACATTCCAACTGCAAAGAAACAATAATAAAAGGTCTGTCATTATGCCCAAATTAGACACGACAGTTTAGAAACGCGTGGATTGCCCTTGGAGGTAAATTGGCGGATGACTGCTTGACAAGCAAGTCCTCACCTCCAGACACTGAGATGTCAGAGTGGGTCGAGGACAGTAGGTAGTTTTACTCGCGGCGGACGACTTCATGTAATGACACGATGCGTGATTAGGGCTTGCGTAACAGACCTGGAGTACACGCGGACCAAATTCAATAGCCAATTGAACGCATAATTGCAGTCCGTGGCATCGTTGTTACGTGTCTGTAATGATGGAAACTCGGGTCGAAAAGGGGCATTGACGCAACTGAGCTGTCGGGAAACTAGAGCTCTGGATTTCATCCCACGTGGCTTAAATTGTCTGGCGTGAAAATATGACTACCGATTACGCAATGTGCGGGATAATCGTGTGCAAAGGTGCCAATACTGGGAGGAGAAAGAGACAGAATTATTCGTTATTAGGTTAATGTGTTATTGTTCTCCTTTTGTTAAGAGTGTAGCATACGACGTGACATCGAACGCTTTTAGCAACTTCGTCCGAAGTGACACCATAGATTCATAAGGTAGGAGTTTTGTATTCTATTCCCGCCTCAAAATTAAAAAAACTTTTAAAAGTCTTTCGTCTTATGTGTACACTAGAATATAACTTTTATCTCTCGTTGCATTTGATGAAACAACGTTCGTACCACAGAAATGTTCTCATGGTTTCTAAACTGTTGTGTCTAATTTGGAATGATTCTTTTCTTTCTTTCTTTTATTTTTTTTATGCAGTTGAAATGTTTCTTGTTAGTTACAGTAGGCATATAACAATACATAAATACATACGAGGGCTAACAGTGATGGTGCCATCAAGTGTTGAATGATCAACAGCGACACGAAAATGTTTGCATTGGCTTCGATTCTAACAGACACAATACTGTGATATAAACACCAACTGTGATTTAGAAGTGTGTGGGGGACGGGGAGGGGAGGGCAGGGGTGACAAATTCATATGAACATCTAACATAGACACAATATATATAGTTATTAGTAAGGACCTGGACAACCATTGGCTTTGAGAAAAGCTGCAACTCTTCGAAGAACAGATTCTTAAAGTGTCTTCATCGTTTCGAACAGAATCGTATCCAGTGCTGTATCCGAACATCCCCCCATTACTTCAGTGATGTTTGAGCAGTAAATTCGTTCTGCACTCTCAGCTGTAAAACTACCCATAGCAATTCACTTGAGACAGAGAGGTTGAGCTACTCAAGTTAGATGTCTGACAATTTTCTCATGCTGCACAAATGACACCTGACCCTTTTTCGCTCTTGTGTGCGGGCGTGTTATCATTTTGTTAGGAATGACAGTCATAGTAAGCAGATTTTTTGCGGAGGATTGAGAGGATATTCGCCCACTGTTATGAGGCACTGAATGATAATAGGATGGGCAATTTGTGCTCCGTGATAAGTCTTAAACACATTATTTATGACGTTATTTGCTGTAGAATGATAGTCACACAGCCGACTTTGAATTCATATAAAGTCATCATCAAGCGCCTTTCACAAGTAAGTATTTTAGAAGGTCAATAAAGACGAACTGCAATGAAATTAAATGTACCTAATTTTTATTGACGATAGATATACATCTGAATTGAAAGCATTTTAGTTTCGTGTGTAAGTACACCGCATGCTATGGGTTGCTGTGGACGTATTTGTTTAATGTTAGCAGTAAAATGTTGATGTTCAATTTGTGAAGTTGTGCTATTGTTTACATAGAAGTTTTTATTGCGATTTGTAGTCGAAGTCTACTGTACTGTAGCGTGTAAACGCGCTGTACATATTTACATATAGTGAATATACTTGTAGAGAATGCTGCATAGGATTTTCTACTTGCAGACTACCAGATTCAAGAGCGTTTACTCGTGTGTTCGTGACACTGGAACAGTGCCCTATAGCCATGATGCATCTGAACTTGTACATGATGACACTGTGGATGAAATAGAAGACATTATTCAGTCCGTAGAACGCAGTCCTTCAACAAGAATACGTAAAATTATTGCGTGTTCCACATACAAGAGAATATCAAAAATTACTTATGAACGTGATCTATGAGTAACACTTACATTTTTAGAACATTATGGATTAACAGTGATCTTAATTATTACTGCATGTAGCAAGGCAGACCACGAAAGTCACTCCAAAAGAAATGCACCCTATTTTTCAAAAAATACAATTTTCATTCTACATGTTTGATAGTTTTACAGTGTTCCTAAATGATGTATCAACACACTGTAAAACTTTTAAACATTGTAAAAAAGACATTTTTATATATGCACCAAAGCAGCTTTGGTGCATATACAAAAATGTCTTTTCTACAACATTTAAGAGCTGCAAAACGCGACATATCAAAAACATTTACTTTTAAACATGTAGAATAAAAACTGTATTTAAAAAAATAGTGTTCCTTTCTTCTGGAGGGGGGGGGTTCGAATCCCCCCCTCGGGCATGGATATTTGTGCCGTCCTAGTTCGTATGTAGTTCATAAGTAGTTTGTAAGTTTAGGGACTGGTGACCCCATAGTTAAGTCCCATAAGCTATACAAACATTTGGACATTTTTTTCTTCTGGAGTGACCCTCGTAACCCTGGTAACCGGTTTCGGTCACTTACATGACCATCTAAAGAGCACAACCATAATGTTGGCCATTGGTTGCTTTCGTATGGAGTTCTTGCTGCCTAAAAGGTTCAATGTTGACTGCTGCAGAAGTAGGCGCAGTCGTCCTTAGAGAGCTTCCAACATTTAAAGGACGACAGCACCTACTTCCACAGTAGTCAACATTGAACTTTTTAGGCAGCTCAAGGTGAAAACAACCGGTGGTCTGAAGATGGTCATGTAAGTGACCGCAAACGGTTACCAGCGAAATAAATAAACGAATTGCAATCTCGACAGCCTCCTTACATGAAGTCACATTTAAACCTCATTCAACACTTTAGGGGAAGGAGATGAAGATAGACGATTGGAGTTTTGTCATTGGATACTTGAAAGTCTCCAAGAAATCCCATTTTCAATTTTCACTGATGAAGCCACTTTCATTCGTGACGACAGCAATAACACCTATATAGATGAATGAAAATACCAGCAGCTGTATGAAAATTCTTCATTAAATTTTGTGCGACCGGTTTCGGTGCATCACTTCACCATCTTCAGGAGCCTAGCCGTTGTGTAACTGTTATTAAAAGCATAGTTGAACTGGGTAGCCATTACAACCGATAGCCGTTTTAATGGCTGCCCAGCTCAAATGTGCTTTTAATAACAGTTACACAACGGCTAGGGGCCTGAAGATGGTGTAGTGAAGCACCTAAACCGGTCGCACAAAATTTAATAAAGAATTTTCATACAGCTGCGGGTATTTTCATCCATCTGTATAATCTAATCAGCTACGACCCAATTCTATCTACTATGGAGAGAATTAAGCAATAACACCTGTTTTTCACATCGGTGGCACGAAGAAAACCCACGTACCATTGTGGAGACAAATTTTCCAGAAGGCTTCACTGCATATGTATGCTGTGGTTCGACATACTGGCAGTTGATTGGGCCTGTTGTGTTACCGGCTGTCTTACAGAACTCCGTTGTCTACACTTTCTTGAAACTGAGCTTCTGTCATTATCTGGAAGAGATACCTTTGCCTACGTGAATGCGTATGTTCTTCCAGCATGTCGGAGCTCCAGCACATTATAGTCGTCAGGTGACATCATCTAATCCAGACATTGCTCGGAAGATGTATTGGTAGATATGGGCACTTTTAAAAAAAGCATATTGCCAACCGTCAGCTGTTCATTATATTTCTAACTTTACCGGTTCGGTTGTGAAACCTCTTCGGAAAAATAAATTCAACGAACTGAATACAATGGTAAATTGTCTGTCGCCTTATCCATGTCAATCAATAAAAGATATGTAAAATGTCAAGTGAAACCGGTAAAGTTAAAATACAAGGTGAATCTAAATTCGCGCACTTGGGCTTCGCAGCGGGATTCCTCACATGCTAGCAATAAAAAAAGTCTCCCACAAAATTTCGTTCTGCGCATATTTTCGGCAGTAAATGGGCGTCGAAGATTGAGATGGGTGTGTGTCCCATACGACAGTGTGTTTCAGAATTACATTACTACACCGACAAATTTCTAGGGTATGTGGGAGGTGTCTTGAGGAACAAAATGTGCATGGAAACCCATGCCCGGCAACGCCATTCAACGACGCTTCGGAGAGTCAAAGTTACAGGCACCAGCTCCTGCCGGTAGACATCCCCTCCAGCAACTTCGACTCTCTGTAGCGTCATTGGATGAAGTTTCCGGGCATTGGTTTCGATGCTCACTTTGTACCTCAAGACACCTCCCACATCCCCTAGAAGTTTGTAGGTGTATTAGTGTAATTCTGAAACACACTGACGTATGGGACACACACCCATCTGTCTTGGACGTCCATTTAATGCCGGAAATATGCGTAGGACGAAATTTTGTGAGACTTCTTTTATTGCTAGCATGTGAGGATTCGCACTGCGAAGCCTTAGTGCGTGAATTCTGATTCACCCTGTATAATAAACAGCTGATAGTGGGCAATATACATTTTTAAACTATATTAAGGCTGTTACCACACATCACAGTAAAGATTTGAGATATGGGCACCAATAGAAGGATGCAGGGAACATAAAATATATTTTGACTGTCGTCCTTCATACTGTTAAAGGGACAACAGCCAAAATATTTTATATGTTATTTTGATGTAGTTTTTAGTCTTGACTGCTGATGTCCCACGCATTCTATTTTAATCCAGAGCCAATGGTTGACTTGAGAATCATGTCTGGTTAACAATATACAGGGTGAATCACCTAACATTTAAACCGCGGAAACGGAAAGTGCGGTTGATGTGCGGTTTTCACAGAATGGATTGGTAGTCAGGAGCTCGTATTTTTAGCCAACAAACATCTTTTAATATTACCGAGAAAGTGTATTTGTTATAGTTTTCTAAATGGAACAACGGTTGTTTCTATCATGCACTGGAATTTTTGACAACAGCTGTGTACAAAGAATTTTGAATGACATTTTTATCACGTTTAGTTTGGGAGCTAAACCCGTTCAAAGTTTCGGGCGCGAAGGCTGCGATAGCATAGCCGACTGGCCGAGTGGATAGACCCTGGGGCACGGCCCACTGTCTCATCACCACCAGCCAGTTAGTTACGCTGTCGTAGCCTCCGCCCCCAAAACTTTGAATAGTTGTAGCTGCCAAACTAAACGTGATAAAAATGCCATTCAAAATTCTTTGTTCACAGCTGGTGTCAAAAATTCCAGTACATGATAGAAACAACCATTGTTCCGTTTGAAAAATTGTATGTTGACATAAAAAGTACACTTTCCAGGTATTTTTACAACCTGTTTGTTGGCTAAAAATACGAGCCCCTGACTACCAATCCATTCTGTGAAAACCGCACATCAATCGCACTTTCCGTTTCCGCAATATTTGCGGTGCAAGTAGTATGTGATTCACCCAGTATGTGATGAAAGCCGCGGTGTAGCCGAGTGCCGGCCGCGGTGGCCGAGGTGACTGAGGCGCTCCAGTCACGGTCAGCACGGCCACTACGGTCGGGGGTTCGAATCCCCCCTCGCGCATGGATATTTGTGCCGTCCTAGTTCGTAAGTATTTCATAAGTAGTTTGTAAGTTCAGGGACTGATGACCCCGTAGTTAAGTCCCATAAGCTTAACAAACATTTGAACATTTTTGAGTAGCCGAGCGATTTAAATGGTCTCGCTGCGAAGCGCGCGGTTGCTCGCCGTGTAGGTTCGAGTCCTCCCTGGGGCATGGGTATGTGTGTTTGTCCTTATGTTAGTTTACCTAGGTTTAAGTAGTTCGTAAGCTACGTACTGATGAACACGCAGTTTGGCCCGATAGATTTACAAACATTGGAATTTGTGATGAATGCACCTTAGATCTGTCAGAACCGGTCAAAAAGGAAACAGATTTTAAAACGATCTTAGGCAACCGATAATTCTTTTGCAATTTCTGAAAAACAAGAGAGATCTTCCCCGATCACAGAAATGTCAGAAAAATATTTACCATTCCTCTTCAGACACACCCCGTATCAGCACAAAGCGGTTTGCGTACCGTTCATGCGACGTGAGGCTGCAAAGAAATATTGAATCCCAGCTGAGTCTATATGCGCAAGTGACATTGCTTTGGCCGTGAGAAAATGCAAGGAAACACCCGGCGGGACACCTGACACGGAATTCAACTGCAGCGAAACGGGACAGGAGTATTTGCTGTTACGCGATACTCCTGCTTCCGCCACCTGACACTTTGTCACGACTGGCGCAGTGTAAACATCCCAGCCGGGCACGACCAACGCCACCTATATAGGTGGTGTTGGCACGACCTGCCTGGGGGTCTGGTCTGGCTGCGCCGTAAACCGCCCAGTTAGCTGGGGCGTGTCGAGGAAGTGCTCTGCGTCGAGGTTGCCTCGGGTACCTCCCAGCGATGACGCTGTTCATCAGCACTTGCAGACTGCAGGGGTCGGGCTTCGTGACTACCCGTAGCTGGAGAAGGCGAGTTTTACGGCTGCCGGCGTCTCTGAGACCACCTACAGCGTTCTGCGCGGCGCAACTCTCACATTTTACCCTTTCTCGCCTTTCTTCCTCCCCCCCCCCCTCTCTCTTCTGCTTCCTACTATGTATGAAAATTCATCGTGAAGATGGGGCTGGATCAGCAACTGGATATGTAACGAAAACCATTTATTTTTATTTTTTCGTCACAGTTGCACTATTAGAAGCTGGTAACTAGTTTCGGATTTGTTCGTCCCTTTTCAAACCATATGCCTTATTCCAACCGTAACAATACACTGCATGAAGCAAATGACTGATAAAATGCCGACCGCGGTGACCGATGGGACTGAGGCGCTTCAGTCACGGTCTGCACGGCCACTACGGTCGGGGGTTCGAATCCCCCCTCGGGCATGGATATTGGTGCCGACCTGAGTTGTAGCTAGTTCATAAGTAGTTTGTACGTTTAGGGACTGATGACCCCGCAGTTAAGTCCCATAAGCTCTACAAACATTTGAACATTTTTGAACTGATAAAATCTATACGTTGTCCACTGTTAAAAGATGATTACATTGAAATTTAAAATAGGTTAAAATAGATGTTACGTTCATGAGCCTCCAACATTGGAGGCTTCGAGTCTTCGAGAAACGTACAATATGCCCGCGGCAAATTGACGGTAGGCCAAACAGTGATACAGAAAGCCACTCTTGCAGCGTCTGCCACTGCAATTGGCGGATCATCTGCGTGAAACTCCCGTGCTTACAAAATAATCATGTAACGAAGCGTACTGGTCTTCTCTGGATCTTCTTCTCCATCCGGGAGGGATTGCATACTGACTAACAATATCGCAGTATTAGCCGAACGAAGGGCACAGTTGTAGAGTGCTAGACTTTGAATCCAAATTTCTCAGGTTCCATCTCCACCAGGTCCTAGTATTTTCATCTGTGACTTTTCCACTTCTTTCACCTCTGGCAGTGTTGTTGATGTTAAAAAATATCGAGTAGCGCCGTGCTTCTTAACCCACGTTAAACTGTAAGACTCCCTATAACTGGCTGGGTAAGTCAGGTCGGAGGAAGGCCTTGTGAAGCACTGTGGCGTTCAATTCAATCTTCTGGTTTTTTACCTTTTTACCTTTAGCCGAACGAAAGTTTCGTAATCTACTTCCTTTCTTGATAGACAACACTTCCTGAGCCTTCTTTCAATGAATCTCAGTCTGACATCTGCCTTGCGCAATGTAATTTTATGTGATCGCTCCACTTCATGAGCATTCTCCCAGATATTTTATGAAAATAACTGCATCCAGAGATTGTTCTGAAATTGCGTAGTCATATTATAAACCTTTCCATTTCTTATAGGTTGCGTCAGGGGCGTATGTGTGCCTCATATGCTTGGACTTGTTACAGAATTACTGATTCTGAACAAAACTGTCATTAAGTTTCCGAGGAAACCAATGAAAACAGTGGATACAGTAAAAATGATAGTGATAGTAAATTAAACATTATGATCTAACCTTTTGTTTAATTATTTACTCTTCTCAGAAAACAAAATGTTCAAACCGTCTACCGCTAGTTGCAACGTACTTTGCAGCTCTTGTGTGTATATCTCACGAATCGACAACATGGCTAAGAACAGAGAGATCAGGGCCCACACCCAGGCATACAGGCAATCATTTTTACCGCGAACCGTACGAGACTGGAATAGGAGGAAATGACAATGATACGCAAATTATCTTGTGCATTATATATATATATATGTATATATATATATATATATATATATATATATATATATATATATATATATATATATATATATATATATATATATATGTAGGTGTCCGAGAGAACAGCCACAACATACATAACATTGATTCGCAAACACATTATTAAAAAATAAGCGATTGGAGTTTGTTGGAGCTGCTATATTGTCAAAAACACACATTAAATAATCTCACATACGTGGAAGAGACTATAGAATCGAATTTTGAAGAGATAACTAATTTAACAATAATAATTTAATAATTATTACACTAGCCTTTGTTTGTGAATTAGGTCATGTATTGTTGTTAGTGGTGGTGGTTTTTAGGGGACTAAACAGAAAATGTATGCTGTCAGTGTTTGTGTGGATAATGGTAAAAGGCGTCAATCTTAAAAATTTCTTGTCTTGTCAAAAAAAATCATTAAGATATATATGCAAACAGACGAAAGCTAGTGCCTGAAAGCTAAGCTGCTTGTGTACTAAGGTCTTTTTTTTATCATATCCAGGATACCAGCCGTGAGCTTTGACCCATGACGTCATTATCGTGTCGGAAAACACGTATAATATGGGATAATATCTTTATACTCATGTATTGTCGATAATAATAATCTGTGATTATCCCCGTAAATTACGGATTACCACAACAGAATGTACCATCATCACAGGTCTCAGCCCAAAATTTTGCGCCTTCGATGCTCACTTGCTAGCGCACGAGAGAGAGACAGAGAGAAAACTCTCTTAACCTATATCTCACTTTCAGAGTGAATCTTCAGATATCTTTTTAAACACAAACTATTAATCTATAGTCTATGTTCTATCGTCTTTAACTCATCCACTACATAATAACTCACACCACCCACAAACACGCACGCACACGATAACACGCCGATGCCATGAATCAAAGCCGACAGGCGGTATCCCTGTCTTCATATGAGACTCTTTTTTATGTGCCTATTTTTGTCGACGAACGTCTTCGCGGTGAGTTGCAAAAATCATTATATTGTCAAAAGATAATAGGACGATAAGAAAATTTCAATGTCTTTCATATAACTAGGAAAGAAATGGAAGAAAACTATAGTAAAACGAAAAAAATAATAGGAGAGCTTATAGTCTGAATTATAACGTCTGTAATAAGGAATATGTTTCCAGTAATCGAAACAACAACACGGCACTACAGGAATCAGATCAAACATGTGTATAGATTTAAATCAAATTGCAATGTACGTGGGTTGGGAGTGCATAAAACAAGAACTAGAAAAATGAATACAATGAATTAATATTTTAATAAAATAAACATATCACATCGCCTACCAAGCTGAAACCTTTTATTTCATTATAATTCTGTGGTGGGCTGGCACAATATGGAATCTAATTACAAAACAAAAGAATCACTTACAAAAGTGACACAAGACGACGAAGTAACAAGAAATAAATGAAGTAAAAATTGGGATATGTTCCAGGGTGAGAACGTATAAGCGAGGTTAACAATGGAGTAATTTTGAATAGAAGAACAAACAATTATTTAGATCATAGAAATAGCAAAAGGGTTCTACACAGTAAGTTTCACATACTTCTGCATAGAATTTCACTAAATCCGCTGCAGTTTAGAAAGGGCAAAGTACGTGACAAAACATGGCAAAGAATTAGAATGTCTTAAAAGCAAGAAATAATTTTAGGTGAAATGAAAATATGACCGTTCGTTGCAGTTAGCTTTTTAGAGGACATAAATTTTAAAAACGAAAATTCAGTGTCAAATTTCGTTCAAGTGCAAGAAAGTATGAGCCGAACCAAAAATTCATGATCAGTATACGATATAATACATTATTTGAAGTTGAGTGGCATGTAAATCATAAGAAGGCAACAAAAGAAAATGTACATAATAATCGCGGAAACAGAAAACTTACCACCTCCATGCTCGCACAGCAATGCACGTATAATCCTGATCACAATAAAGCAACATATCCAGTTACCAGTAGACTATATGTAGGTAATTTATTTGGAGCTTTTCAAGTTTCCCCGTTTGCACAGAAGCACTGACCCTGACTGGGGCAACAACTGCTGAAGGCTAGTGGGTTGAAATCCAACAGCGCAGCGACGCTGCTGCCACCTGTCCGATTAGTTGGGAACCCTGAAACTGGAGCCATTCAAGTCTGGTTTGTAGCTGAAGGTGAACCAACTCTGAAGCAGGCCCATGTCAGCACTTTTCCTTGTGCGATGCTGTGAAAATGATTTTACTTTAGTAGATAAACAAAACACTACAAGAGTTCAGACACTCACCCCACCCTTCGCGGGTTCCTGGGTTACAAAGCACGCGCGGATTTTTCATAGCCGGCCGCGGTGGCCGAGGGGACTGAGGCGCTCTAGTCACGGTCTGCACAGCCACTACGGTCGGGGGTTCGAATCCCCCCTCGAGCATGGGTATTTGTGCCGTCATTAGTAGTAGTTAGTTCTTAAGTAGTTTGTAAGTTTAGGGACTGATGACCCCGTAGTTAAGTCCCATAAGCTATACAAACATTTGAAACATTTTGATTTTTCATACCTGACAGGCAACTCCAAAAAGCGAAGTAGTGTTTTTTTAATGTATTGTAGGTGATTGTGAACTGATATTCCTTTAAATTTTTGAAATATTATTGCCTCTCTCGATTTACGAACCTCTGAGTATTTCTAAATATAAGAGTGACTAAGAACTTAGTAGTTTCCTTCTTTTAACCATTGAACAATCCATTCAGCACCTGGTTTTCAGAAATGTTTCATCAGACATTTTATGAAGCAAAGAAGTAAGGAAGATCAGGGTTTAGAGTCCCACCGACAGCGTGGTTATTAGAGATGGTGCTCACGCTCGAACTGATTAGACAAGGAAATCGACCGTGCTGTTTCAAAGGAACCATCCCGGCATTCGCATGGAGTGATATAGGAAAATCACGGAAAACCTAAATCTGGATGACCGGAGGTGAATTTGAACCACCGTCCCCAATGTGAGTCCTGTTTGGTACCGCTGTGTAACCTCGTTCGGTGCATTCCGTGACATTTGTGGTTGAAACATCGGGGAGTCAACTACTGAACAGTAACTGTACTAAAGGTCGAAATCCACATTCACTGTAGTCAAACGCTCTATTGAACATGCGATTTGCAGGTTTTAGGGGTGTCATGATCAGTTCCGCTCTATAAGTTCAAGATCACGTTAATATTAAGGCGTTTTTCTCAGTAAACGTTAGACATATCAAGTGGAAATTTGTATCACACAGTAAGTTCTACGGTCTCTTGGCTGAGCAAAAAACTATAAGCCAGTTCAGTCAAAAGATCAAACACTTGATGTCATTTATTTTGATAATCGCGAACACATCAAAACCTGTAGGGAACTTCCCCTTAGTTTAGTACGAATAAACTCAACAAGAAGAAAGGATTTTTTTTTCAGTAAATGTAAAGGAAAACTCGAAATTTATTAATTGACAGTTATGTTGTAAAGTATGCAAAAGTACATATAGATCAGTTAGGCAGAGCTGTGACAGTTACATTAACAGATAAGACAAGCTGGACGTTGCACTAGATAGACACAAACTTTACCAACCATCTCATGTCGGAAAACCACCCCTATGATATAGAGTATTATTTTCTTCTTTATATATAAAGCAGAGTGTTCGTAAGTTTGTGTGATATATATATAGGAAAATCACTGTTTGCCTGGAGGTCGTACGGTCAGTAAGGAGTATTAGCTTGACTTTATGCGCCGTCTGTGAGAAGCAATACGCAACATATATATTTTTATTTATTTATTTATTTATTTTTTTTTTTTTTTTTTTTTTTTTTTTGCGAAACAATTAGGGCTTTTCCATCACGACATTCGTCGTTGGTTGTGAGAGGTAAGACGAAAGCATGCCTCAAGCACCATTTTCACCGTATTTGGCTCCCTACGACTTTTTCCTATTCTGAAAACTGAAGAGACCTTTGAAAGGTTTGCAACGATTGAGGAAATAAAAACTGCAACGCAGAAAACACTATGTAGATGGTCCGCAGCTACATGTATATGAATTTAATCAATGTTCGAAAAGCGGGAGCCACGGGTTCGTGCCCCTATACGGCACAAATTTTCATTTGTCGCCAAGTAATAGACAACCTCCAAAAAAGCAAATGCAATCGGCAGAGTTCGCAAATTGCGAATGAATAATTGATTATTTAATTACATTCCTGGAAGTGCTTCGAGGATTGGAAGAAGCGTTGTCGCTATTTTATCGGAAGGGACTTACTATGAAGGGGACAAATGAATATTGATAAATAATTAAATATTTTTTCATAAATATATTAAGTCACCCTACGTTGAACATACCTCGTATACCAGTGTCAAAATTTGTATCTTCTGACTTTATATCTTTGCAAGTGAAATATTTTATTTTTTCCTGCGTTATTCAGTTGTTGGGTAACTGAAGATGGCCTAGGGAGTATCCAAGTAAACGAATTAATATTAAGACATTTAAAAATAAATCTGAAGCACTGAAATTTGTAATGTGACCGGGAATCGAACCGAGGCCTCAATGCTTACTAGGCAGAAGTCTTATCGCTAGACCACCCCATCACTAGTAGCTAAGGCGCCTCGGAATAGCCAAAATACGATTTCCTACACATTAGAAACTTTAATTCTGCTTCTTTGTACCATAGAATATTGCCACTACTGCCAAGGCTCTCCACGCAGCGGAATAGCGCCTTGGCAATGGACATGTTTGAACATTCCTGTCTATGGTGATATAAATAGCGATGTAAATTTAGGTCAATGCTTCAGATTTATCTATAAATGTCTTTGACATATTCGAGACGAAAAGCCGTCACAGGGATTATATACTTCTATTTACATCGATATTTATATCACCTTAGACAGGAATGTTCCAACATGTCCATTGCCAAGGTGCTATGCCGCTACACGGAGAGCCTTGGCAGTAGTGGCAATATTCTATGGAACAAAGAATCAGAATTAAAGTTTGTAATGTGAAGGAAATCGTATTTAGGCTATTCCGAGGCGCCTTAGCTACTAGTGATGTGGTAGTCTAGTGAGTGCCATTAAGGGGATTGTCATAAGTGTCGAAAGAAAAAAAGAAGAAGAATAACAAAAATAATTACATTCAGTTTACCTATTTTAAAATCAATAATGCCAATGAGGCGTATTTCGAAACCAAAAATGGAGAAATATTACCAACAAAAGCCTCACACAGGAAGAAGGCGAACGAAAAGTAATATGCAAGAAAACTTTGATTTACGTGAAGGCAATTGAAGCCTGCGCCAAAGAAGGTGACATATGGAGAGCGTAAGGCTGAGCTGAAGGGGAGGAAAGGAGGAAAAACATGAAAAAAAATTAAAAAAGCGGTAAGACGTCTGCCTAGTAAGTATGGAGGTCCAGGTTCGATTCCCAGTCGCAACACAAATTTTAGTTCAATGCTTCAGATTTATCTTTAAATATCTTTGACATATTCGAGACGAAAAGCCGTCTCAGGGATTACATATTTCTATTTACATCGAATAAATATTAATTGCAGAAGATTTGGGAGTGTTTTCGTTTAATATTTCATCGTGTTCTGTGAAGCACGGACGGAAGAGTCTATTAATTATAAAGATGAACTTTCTAAATTCGTAATTAAATTTGTACAGAGCAAGTCTCCTACTCGCCCCCTTTCTTCTTCCGCTGTAACACAATTACGCCAATGAAATGTCTGCAAAAGCTTTCCCCCCGACGTCGCTTCACAGCAGAAAGCGGGTATTCCCCGAACGAACAAAAGTTTTCGGCCGAAATGGCGCAAAAACCTCCCCGGTGGTGGAAGTAACGGTGCCTTGGAAACCGCCTGGCACGAAATGCACCACCCTGCGTACAGCGTGCGCCGCGGTTGCCGACCTCGGAGGAAGCGGCACGACCTGTTGCAGCGTATGCACGCTCGACCAGACGTACCGCTTGTCGCCCGTGGCGTTCCAGGATACGGCGGTCGCGACAGCTATGTGTATTAAGTGTGCGTCGCGCATAAAGCGAGCTTTCTACGCCCCTTTCCCAACGGTAACGTAACGACGTTACGCGAACCTTTGCACGATACGGACGGACGAGTATGTGGGTGAACTCGAATCTCGCACCGGCTCTAGAGCGAGTTCTGTGCGAGGATCGGAAAGCGAGACGTAACACTTCCTCGCTTGGCCACACGCAGAATACTTTCGTTCTCGACGGAGAGAAACCACTGCAGAAAGAACCAGAACAGCAGCCGCCCATATTCCGGTAGTCGCACCTCAGCTTAAAGGTGGTGAACATCGCAGGTGATGTCAGAGACAGTATATTCTGAAACAAAAACCGTCTTAGTAACGGAGTTTTTTTATTCTTGTTTAATGACGCGTTTTTCCCTAGTAGCAAAGCACCATCATATTTCTGGGTGACGAATGTAAAACAAGAATTACTAAACAGCTGCAACCGTGAAATTTGGAGGCATGAATTTGAAACGAGTCATTAAGCATTAATAATCAACTCTGCTACCAAGACGGCTTTTTATGATAGCTGAAAACCCGGGGTTTCCCGGGATGTTTATTTATTTATTCAAGCCTTGAGTTAATACTTCTTCTATCCCTTCTCCATCTGTCCATCTCCTTTTTTCCTAAGAACATGTCATATTTAGCGGAGAATACGTAATAAATAAGTCTGTTTTATGTAGTGTACAAAATTTTAAGTGCAATATTCAAACAAAGAAAGGTAGTCATCAAGATGCAAATGATATGTAACATCCTTACATTTATTTAATTCAAAACCGGACTATAAACAATATTTATTGTTACTTGTCCAGAAGCTAGTACGAATAAATTCTTTGCTGAGCCCGTCCCTGAGCAAGTGACATTAAGCTGACCGTGTAAGAAATATGGAGATGTCAGATCCACTCTGCAGTATTTAATAAATTGCCCTGTGATTTATTAATCGTAAAAGGTAAGACTCACTGGAAATTGTAGTCTCTTGGAGTTGAAAGAGAGAGCTGTCGGAAATAATGGGTATTTGTTGAATTATACCGTTTCATTGTCTTCCTTTTCCTGCAGCTCTATAAAAGTCTACTGCCTTCGCCTGCAGCCGTGTGCACTTCACAGTTCAAAGCTGTCACCTTTCAGGAATTGTCATAAGTGTAATAGAATACAGGAGTGTCTTAGCAGTAAATAAGAAATGGATTAAAACGTGGTGCATGACGTGTGCGTTTTTTCCCACCACAGTATAGATGATCTCGTATTTTAATGAATTATGAATTCTACATTTGTATAATTTTGCAGGTATATATTAATTTGTATAATTACTGTATGTCTGTAAAATCTGTTGGGAATACAGTGACTAGTAAATAAGTAATAGATTAAAACCAGATCCAAGACGGGGCGGTTTTCCATGAACGTTACTGTTTATGTCCCCTATTTCATGAGCTACGTCTCGTAACGTGGTACAATTTCGAAGGTAAATGTGTGTATCCTGTTTATAAAATTTAATGTAAGCACAATTTGCAGTGTAAACATTATAAATTGTAGCGGTTACCGAATGTCATACTGTTACTCCATGAACAGCGAAAAAGTAGTAAGCTAGAAACTTTCTTGCCTTTATCATTTTGATGTGCTTCTTGGCGAGAAAAAATATAATAAACGTTTGTAACTATCTTTAAATTTTATTGCAAGTCTCTAAGTACTATCATTTTCATGCAGTGTGTTACTTAAGTCTCGTCTCATTATGTGGCAGTTTTTTGTAACTCCTGTTGTTTATGACGTTATATCTTCTTAATCATGTGTCGTATTTGGTTCTTAACCTTACCGAAATTGTTACGTCACTTTAAGGAATATGTGTACTACGATTGGTTGTAATCGGTCCAGTGGTTTAGGAGAAAATTTACAACATTGTCGCGTGAAGTAGAAGTTTTTCGTGCATCTCATTGTTTATAACGTCATATCTGCTGAAATATGTGTTTACGTTGTCTATCCTGGTTTGACGGTCGAGTGATCAAAATTTCATCAAGATTGGAACAAAACTGACACTCTGCTTTATGTTTTAAAATGTTTGACAAGCTGACAAGCTTAAGGGACTTAACTGCGGGGTCATCAGTCCGTAAACTTACAAACTACTTATGAACTACCTTATACTAAACACGACACAAACATTTATGCCCGAGGGGGGATTTGAATCCCCGACCGTAGCGGCCGTGCAGACTGTGACTGGCGTGCTGCAGACCGCTCGGCCACCGCGGCCGGCATGCTTTATGAATAAAGATATAAAAATCTCGTGTATCGATGTCTGTGTTCGTACTCCTCCGAAACGGCACGACCGATTTTTATGAAATTTTTATGTGTAGGTGGTAGGTATGAGAATAGATCATAAAATATGGTATCTTGCCTACCTCTAGTGATTATGGTGTCGCTATCGAGAATTTTTGTACTATTTTCGACTTGACGAGGTTGAAAATCAGAGAGCATTTTATTGAATCTTATCGACACGAACACTGCACTGCTGTATACCGTTCAGATATTTTTCTTTATTAGTTATATTAATGCCCTATTGGGCAACCTAGCAACAGCTTCATAAGCTGCTCTTCAGCCCCATGAACATTTCTGTTTGAAAACTGGATAAACAAAAAAATAAATGCATGACTTAAAATATAAACAACGATAAAAGTTGGCGGATAAAATACACTGAAATGTCGGCGCCAAAAACAAACATATTCAGTGTTAAAATTGCCAAGGTGGCAAAAACCACTGACATAACAAACGACGAAGCGACACAACACCTCGCATTCGGAAGGATGGTGGTTCAAATCCACCTCCGGCCATCCAGATTTACGTTTTCCGTGATTTCCCTAAATCACTCCAGGCAAATGCCGGAATGCTTCCTTTGAAAGGGCACGGCCGATTTCCTTCCACATCCTTACCCAAACAACCCTAGCGTAGCTTCGCCTCTAATGACCACGCTGTCGACGGGGAGTTAAACACTAATATTCCTTCCTCATTTTTGAGCGACACAACACTGTACACAACAATTGACACGGCGCACAATTAACTTCCTGACAGATTAAAATTGGAAACTGGGCTAACGTTCAGCGCTCGCTCCGATCTTTTAACCTCGTGCTTCGCGGCTATGCGCATGCGGCCAAAGGTGGCACATGCCACAGAAGTTGATTGACGACAGAGAAGTTATTTGACACATTCTGCTTTTGGTTGGTAATCACAACGCAGTGACTAAGAAATATATAAATGTTTTATGATTATAAAAACAAATACATTACCCATATACCGTTTTCATCATCAACTAAAACATTTCTCTCTCTCTCTCTCTCTCTCTCTCTCTCTCTCTCTCTCTCTCTCTCTCTCTGTGTGTGTGTGTGTGTGTGTGTGTGTGTGTGTGTGTGTGTGTGAATTACAGTGAATAATGCCAGGAATACTCAACGGGCCCATTTGATTCGTCGTACGAATAACGCAAGAGACATCCGAAATAGCAGAGCAGAAAAAACAGACAAACAAGTACGAAAATGTGCGAGTACAAATATGGCAATTGCATACCTCTCAACGACAAGAGGCACGTTATTGTTGTGGTCTACAGTCCACAGACTGGTTTGATGCCGCTCTGCATGCTACCCAAGCCCCTTCATCTGAGAATACATACGGCAACCTACATCCTTTTGTATCTGCTTACTGTATTCGTCCCTAGGTCTCCCTCTACCATTTTTACCCCGCACACTTTCTTCTAATGTTAAGTTCACGATTATTTGATGTCTCAGAATGTTTCCCACCAAACTATCTCTTCTGTTCGTCAGGATATGCCACAAACTCCTTTTCTTCCCAATTCTATTGAGCACTTCCTCATTAGTTACGTGATCTAGCCATCTAATCTTCATCATTCCTCTGTAACACCATATTTGTCTGAACTCCTTATCGTCCACGCTTCAGTCCCATACAATGCTATAGACAAATGCTTTCAGAATGGACTTCCTAAAATTTAAATAATATTCGATGTCAACAAACTTCGATCCTTTAGAAACGCTTTTCTTTCCATAGCCGTTCTGAATTTTATATCTTCTTTACTTCGGCCATCAGAAGTTATTTTGATACCCAAATAACAATACTCATCTACTATTTTAGCTGAACGAAATCGACAATGACATTCGCCTAGCACGAACTGCATCGCGACAATGCGCCTACTCATTCATCCTGACTTGAATCCTGTAGAACACCTTTTGGATGTTTCGGAATGCTTACTTCGTGCCAGGTCTAACCGACCTCTAGTTAAAAACATTTGAACAAATAACATTTGTCACAGACGAGCCGCTTCGTCATCCTCCAATAATCCACAGTTGTGCGTCACCTCTAGTAATGTCGTTTTTGACAGTGACGTTACGGACACCTAAAGCTACAATTGTCAGCAGCCTTGCCAGATGTGGACTCCAAATGGGCACGAGAGCAGGGGCTCATGATCCCAGCGGTACTCGACGTGTTGCGTCAGCTCGTCAGGAGGTGTTGGGCTGTCGCGACGAGCACATCCCTTTCCGTCGCAGATGGAGGCCGTTGAGATACCTGTTGGGGGACACGCAGTCAACAAGGCGACCTCCACAAGACGATCCGGTACCCGCAGCCGTTGAGCATGTCCCACTTCTGCCGAAAGAAAAAACAGGACCTAATGAGCCGTGAAAGGACACGGTGATAATTGCAGCCTCAGGTATAAGCTAGGTTTTCTATTTCACACTTAATCAGGTTCAGTGCAACTACTTCAAGATTAAGAGACGGGGAAAGGGAAGTTTGTTGTTCATCTGACGAATCGACCTGAATTTTTAATAGCAGAAATCCCTTTATTACGTCATGGTAGAATGTAAAGCTAGTGGCATTGATCGGCAAGGAGAGAAAGAAATCTGGAACATGGTTGCACTTCAGGAACGGTATCAAATAGTTGAAAACTAACAGCCAACCAGATGCATTAAATAGGTTTTTGTTAAATCTTGACAAGGTTTCGGCAAGGTCTTCCCAAAACTCTAATTTCTTCTTTCAATCCTTTTTGTGATATAGTACATTCCGAAATAAGTAATAGATCAGCAAATACATTTTGGAAACGTTTTTGTTCCACTTTTGGGATAACAGCACACTTCTATTTAAATTTATATATAAAAAGCAGTCTAGAGTACAATGATTTTTATTGATATCAACTAGTTTTATTCCTTTTTTGGATCATCTTCAGTACTGCAACTCCATTGACGTCGTGGAGCTGGGCTTCCAGTGACTGGAAGGCTACAAAGCACCTGCCCAGCTCCACGACATCAATGTAGTTGCAGTTCTTAAGATGGCCCAGAAAAGGACCGAAACAATATAAATAAAAATTATTGCACTCTAGACTTTGTTCATATAGATAAGCAAACGTCCAATTAATTACACTTTTCTTTCAAGTTCAAATTTTCAAATGTTTGTAGAACTTATGGGACTTAACTACAGGGTCATCAGTCCCTAAACTTACAAACTACTTATGAAATACCTAATACTAAGGACGGCACAAATATCCGTGGCCAAGGATGGATTCGAACCCCGGACCACACCTTTCTTTCCTAACACGAAAAGCACGTTGACGTTCCGCAAACAACGTAGTCATTAAAACGGAACACAAACTCGGTTTTGGTCCAGATTTAGGGAAGGGATTTGGCCGTGCTCTTTGAAAGCAAGCAAACTACTGTGTCGCATGACGCCTTCGACCACGCGATCATTCCGCGCGGGGCGAACAACTTTATCTTTCAAAACTGATTAGTGCTATGGTATTTCACGCCTGCAACATCCTACAGTATGTGCATATAAAAACTTTGGCATAACAGGGTTCTGTTCTGGTGCCTTGATCTCTGGACACTGCCTCGTTGTCAATATGGTATTTCTAATGTTCAAATATTTGCAATTATATGGGACCAAACTGCAGTGGTCATCAGTGCATAGACTTACAAACAAACATGCTAAGGACGACACACACACACAAACACACACACATGCCCGAGGGATGACTGGAACCTCCGACGGGATGCACACGCGGACTCTGCAACAGGGCACCTTAGAGAGAACGACCACTCCCACGTGACAATATGGGGCTCATATGAGCAGTCTAAAGTTCGAACGCACAATAAGAAAGTAAATAATTATAAAGTGAAAATTACAGAACTATCAGTTTAATAAGTCATGGGTGCAAAATACTAACACGAATTATTTACAGACGAATGGAGAAACTTGTGGAATCTGACCTCGGGAAAGATCAGTTTGGATTTAGGAGAAATTTAGGAACACGGGAGGCAATACTCACATTACGACTTATCTTAGAAGATAGGCTAAGGAAAGGGAAACATACGTTTTTAGCGTTTGTCGATTTGGAGAAAGCGTTTGACAATGTCGATTGGAATACACTCTTCCGAATTATGAAGGTAGCAGGGGTAAAATATAGGGAGCGAAGAGTTATATTCAACCTATACAAAAACCAGACAGCGTTTATTAGAGTCGGAGGACAAGAAAGGGACGCAGGGGTTGGGAAGTGAGTGAGACAGGGTTGTAGCCTTTCCCCAATGTTATTCAATCTGTACATTGAGCAGGCAGTGAAGGAATGGAAGAAGAAATTTGGAGAGGGCATTAAAGTGCAGGGAAAAGAAATAAAAACTTTGCGTTTTGCCGATGACATAGTAATTCTGTCAGAGACCGCAAAAGATCTGGAAGAGCAATTCAATGGGATGGACAGTATCTTGCAAGGAAAATATAAGATGAACATTAACAAGAGTAAAACTAAGGTAATTGAATGCAATGTCAGAAAGTCAGGCGATGCTGAAGGAATTAGATTAGGTACTAAGACAGTAAAAGTAGCAGATGAATTTTGTTATTTGGGTAGCAAGATAACTTCTGATGGCCGAAGTAAAGAAGATATTAAATGCAGAATGGCTATGGGAAGAAAAGCGTTTCTAAAGTAGCGAAACTTGATAACATCAAATATTAATTTAAATGTTAGGAAGTCCTTTCTGAAAGCATTTGTCTGGAGTGTAGCATTGTATGGGAGTGAAACGTAGACGATAAGGAGCAGATAAAAAGATGATAGAGGCTTTTGAAATGAGGCTACAGACGAATGATGAAAATTAGATGGGTAGATCACGTAACTAATGAGGAAGTGCTTAAACGAATCTGGCATATACTGACAAAGAGAAGGAATAGATTGGTAGGACACATTCTGAGACATCAAGGAATTGTCAACTTAGCATTAGAAGAAAGCGTGTGGCGTAAAAATCGTAGAGGGAGACCGAGGAACGAATATAGTAAGCAGATTAAAAGGATGTAGGTTGCCGAAAGTTTCAAATGTTTGTATAGCTTATGGGACTTAACTACGGGGTCATCAGTCTCTTAACTTACAAACTAGTTATGAACTAAATAAGACTAAGGACGGCACAAATATCCATGCTCGAGGGGGGGATTCGAACCCCTACCGTAGTGGCCGTGCAGACCGTAACTGGAGCGCCTCAGTCCCCTCGGCCACCGCGGCCGGCGTTGCCGAAAGTATTCTCAGATGAAGAGACTTGCACAGGACAGTGTAGCGTGGAGAGCTGCATCAAACAAGTCTGCGGACTGAAGACCACAACAACAGCAACAACGATAAAGTAAACCTCCGGTGAGTATAATCACCCGAGGACTGTGAAAGTCAACATCGAAGTGCCGACAGTATGCAGCGCAGCAGGGATAAGAAATATTAAGGCGTCGATGTAGACGGTGCATTAAACAGAGTGTCTGCAGCAGATAAAGGCGCCTGCCTTCGTGTCGGTGTGGAGTAGTTTTCCACCTTGCGCCAGCGCTGCGGTCATGGCCAATACCCCCAATCACAGGTCGGCGCGGTATGCTAATAAGCTCGGTTTTGCCGAAGGAAGCGTGTTAAGGCCGAGGTGCGCGTCCTGTGTCTCTGCACTGCCATTTGTCGTGCCTTTTGTGTTTGCTCGCGGCCCCCTGTACACATTGCGCTGTCGCCTTAGTTACACAAGAGAGCGAGGGCGCCGTTGAGCAATGCTGGGCGTGGTACCTCAAGTACCACTGTGAACCTCAACTGTCTTCACACCTACATACAGGTCCCTGTGCTTCGACGATCTAATGAGCGCACTTAATATCTCTTTCCTCTCTACCTGCTTCGCTGCTAACCCCCCGGCCCCAGCTACACACACACAGACATAATACCATCCAGTGGTGTTGAGTAGTGAATTTCCATTGCGTCTCAAAGTCTTCAATTCTTCTGTTTCGTTTTGAAAATATTTATTATTACTCTTGGGTGGTGAGTGAGCACCCTTAATTGTTATTCTATTTATTTTCCTTACAGCCATATATGGGTTACTTCTACAGAAGTTCCCTCACTTTCTAAAGTTCTCTTCTTCCTCTTTCGCCAGTACTCCTTCATCCGTTAACTCACTCGTGCACGTTCTTCTGCCGAGAATAATCTGTTCTTCCTCGTTTTCTCCTTGAAGATATACTTCAGCTCCGCAACCTTTTTCCTCAAATGTTCAAATGTTTGTAAATCTATCGGACCAAACTGCGTGGTCATCGAGCCGTAGCTTACAAACTATTTAAACCTAGGTAGACTAACCTAAGGACAACACACACACCCATGTCCCAGGGAGGACTCGAACCTCCACGACGAGCAACCGCGCGCTCCGCAGAGAGGCGCTTTAGACCGCTCGGCTACTCCACCGCGGCACCTTTTTCCTAACGAGGCAGTACTGGCACCATTGAACAACCAGACCAATGCACCTTTGACTACAAAGCCTTACACAATACAAAAATAAAGGCCTAATAGAAGAGGAATTTACTTTTTGTTGCAATTATATAACTCCTTGTTTAACATTAATTCTGAATTGAATAGAATGTAGATTTTTTTTTTTGTATTGCAGTATGTTATCAATGAATAAGCGGAAAGTCCGAAAAGTGTTTTCAAAATCCATGTCTTCCATTCCAAGAAATACACATTAATAACAGCGTCCAACAATTTACAAGAAAGCTGTATCAACTGAAACAACATTACATTCGTTGCCTTTGGGATAACGAACATGGTTTTGTTAAGAATTCGTGTAGATGGAGTTCAGGGGGTTTCCAGAATATTTTAATTGGAAGGGGGTCGCATACTGGAATATGTTGAAAATCACTGCCATCTTGCAACGAGAGGCGTTAATGGGCTATTAGATCCATGTCCAGACTTTTTCCTTATATTTAAGTAAAAATCTAATTACATCCTGCACTTCATAACTGGCACGAGCAATAATTTTTGAAGTCGTCGTTAACCGTCATTCACACACAAAGGACAACTGCAACATAACTATTAATCTGTGTTTCCCCATAAACAGTGAATATGTCGCACGTCAGCAATCAGTAGAGAGCACTGCGTTTGCCTTGCTTCGCTCTGACTACAGTATGTGTCAAATTATTGAATTTTTGTCCTGCTTGTGTTACACAGTTTACAGATGAAATATGCTTAAAAGCTGTCGTTAGTATGTGGTAGTGTGATCTGATGACGGTTTCGTTTTAGCTGATATTTTTAGAGAACTATTTTAAATGACTGTTTTAATGATACCTATGTTCCGAACCTAATTTTCGCTTTCTTCTATTCCAGGTGAGTACCCAGTGTTGAATGCCTGTGCACTGTGCAAGTCTTAGCCGGTGAGTTGAATTCAGTTTGTCTTCTCGTTCCACGACGATTTCCAAAGCCCTACATCTCGAAACAGTGCAGAAAAATGTACCAGGTATGTCAATGTACAAGAGCTTTGCAGTTAAATGTGAAGTTTTAGAATCGACTTTCTTATAAAATACGGAACTTTGTGTTTATATTTACATTTGTATTCAGCTGTGAGGATATCCCATTTTGTGAAAAAAAATGGGACTGTTGGTAAGTGTATACCTGCAGTAAGTAGTCTCTAGATGGAGGTGGAGCCAGGGCGAGAGGTAAATAGTTCCGTGTTGTGGGTAATTCCGAATCGTTATCGCCGGTTTCTAGAGATTTTACAAGAGGCAAACATTGTGCATACCTGCCAATTTCTCCGTAAAATTTACGAAAACTGCAGAATTTTACGGTTTTACTGATGGACTGTGTTTTTTACGACTTAGAGGGTAAAACTTTGAAACGTTGATATTTGATAATCATCCCACTTCCGTACAAGAGCGTGTTGTTTGTGTCGTCATTGGAGTTGAATTTAAAGACGGAAAACAGTTCTTCCATGTGAATATTAGGTTTCGATAGGCTCTGAATCGCAAACTAAAAGAAGTGATTATGAGTTAGTTGTTAACATTCAGACCTAGATCACAGTGATCGATCTCCAGAATACAGAAAAAATCCTTTTCTTTTCATCAATGAGAAAGTATGTTTGTTCGTGCTGTCTGCGACTACATCAACAAGTTTGCACTCAAGGTTTGACAAAATTGAAGATACACAGGTTTCATGCATTCGTTTTTCCTTGGAAACGTTCCCTATTTTGTTACGTGAGGAAGAGAATGAAGCTACAGATGAGATGGTGAATCAGCTTCAGAGGAACTTCACAGCTCTTCACTTAGATGACAGTTTGGTTGCAAATCAAGATCCTACAGACGATTCTCATTGGACAAAAATACGAATAATCCGTGGAACCGAGGGACTTTTCTAGAAATTCGGTTATACTTGATTAGAGCTTTCTATTCTCACCACAGCCCATAGCAATGCAAAATGTGAACGTGTTGTCAACCTAGTGAAGAAAAATAGAACAGACTTCAAATCATCCATTTCCAATGAATCTCCCGAGTCTTTCTATTATGGAAAGCAATTGTTCTGGTACCCGCTAAGACAAAACATTTTCTCACGATATCTTGCAGTAACCTAAGGAGGTCAGAAGTATGACTTCAAAGTCGAACTAGCATGTGATTTGCAGTGTGTGTTAAGTTAAACTAGTTTCATTGTGTAAGGCCATTCTCAATTATCGCATATCTACTTAATTTATCGAGGAAGTCTTTTTATGTATGCTTCAAAGCAATATCCACCACGTTAGCTGCAAGTTAACGTGGATTTCTTCTCTATTGTTACGTTCATCTAGAAACTTTGGCATATGGTGTAAATGGATATCATTCCACTCATGAATTCTGTTTAAAGTATGAACTAATGTATTTTGTAATCCAAAAGTACTATTATTATTATTATTATTATTATTATTATTGGTATGTTGGCATTCGTCAGACTTTTTGTTACGCGTGTTTTTTACTGATAGCCCTTTTCAAAATTGGCAGGTATGATTGTTCTGAAATTAATCCTTTACTCATACATGGGCTGGAGAAAGAGTACAACTATTATTTTTCTCGGAAATGACATTATTACAAGAGATGCTTTCCGTAACACACTTTGAATATAATTCCCCCTCCCCCCCTCATTATTTGTGACCTCTTGCCAAATGCCCGGAAGGTGTCGAATACCATCTGTACGTCGCAAGAGGATGCAGTAGCGGCATGTTCAATAACAAATATACGTTTCGTGACTTTCAACCACTTTAGAAGAAGGGGCACACGGAAGTGACAGGCTTTCGTTAAAGTCGCTTAATTAACAAGTCATCCGAAGGTGGAAAATTGACTTTGTTGTGACACGATTCGGGTGGCCCTCAATAAGACATCGAAAGAGTGACAGATACAAGATGAACCTATGCCACTTGTGATTTCTGATGTTGGGTGACCAAAACGCGTAACAATGAAGCCATTTTAACACCTCATGATAATTGCTTATTAAGCGAATTAACAGCGTTTGTGAAGTACTGCTACAGATATTTACAATAGTCGCAATCTTAAATATTTTTATGTCAGAAAAGTGTCAGTAACATATTATTTTTAATCAATACCTAACAATACCTTTTTACTGCTGGGTCTTAGTAGTTTGCTACTGGTAACGAGTTTTATGTACAGTATTAGTTTTTAACAACTAATATCAATACCATTTTATTACTGGATCATAGTATTTTGCTGATAGTTAAGGGTTTTCAGTATTCTTTCGAAGAAATCCAATGTTTATGAGCACCCTTGAAATATTAAGAAGTGATGCATCAGATATGATAGTTTTATAATCGCGTGTTACAACACGTTACCTCAAATTACGCATTGTGGTGTATTATTCATAACCATACATCAAATATGTGTAGTCATAAAGGATTTTTTTTTTTTTTTTTCAATTTTCATTCGTTTGCGCTACTGCAGCTTTCAGCAGATTAAATGGCTGCGCATATCTTAGATACATGTAAGAAAGAAAATTAAATGCTTTGACTTTGGAATGAATGACATAGTTATGTTATGGGCCTGGCGGGGACTGGGGGCGGGGCGCGTTCAAAAAAATTGGAAAACGCTGGTATATAGTATAAGATGCCTCGAAACAAAACAATTACAAAACACGGTCAGATGTGGTTGAATCATCCTGCAGCAAAGCACATGTACAAACGGGTACATAAAAATTCTTATACAACATAACATAAAATATAAGAGCCTCGGCACAGCGACAGAGTGCATTGAGGCGCTACGCTACGATGCGAGAGGCCGCTCCCCGTCAGGGGTTCGAATCTCCTCTTCCTCTCCCCCTCCCCCGGGGCATGGATGTTTGTGCTGTCTTTAGTATAAGTTAGTTCATAAGTAGTTTGTAAATTTAGGGGCTGATGACCCCGCAGTTAAGTCCCATAAGCTTTACAAAAATTTTGAACATGAAATATAAGAAAACAATATGATTTAATTATTTAGATTACTAAGGTACAGGCTATAAAATAAAGTTGGTTTCTAGGTTGTAAATATAACTCATAGTCAACATAGATATGATCCGAGATCTAAGTGTAACGTAACTCGATGTCTAGGTTGAATTTAGCTATCCATAGTTGCCAAGATAGGTCTACAATACTCCTAATACAAAAACTATAAGGTTTATTGAAGGCACAGGCTTTAAATTCTAGTATTTCCAAAGATACATTTTCCCCTTTTTTGTCCTTTTATTATTTAATATTTAAGACCTTTCGTAATTTACTCTATTACGTCATTATCGCATTTACCAACACCGACTTGTGCCGATGATTACGTATATTAACAAATGGCGGTTTCTTGAGAGATCTCTTTCAAACTGCGTACATACAACACTGTGAACACTATGGCATAGAAGCATGCAAAGTATCTCTAACACAAGATTTTAATTGGGGCGTTTTACTCTCAGCTACTGGGAAGGTAATATTACAGCAGGCACACTTGAGAATTTGTGCCGGGACTGGGATTCGAACCCGGGACCTCCTGCTAAGTAAGCAGTTGCCCTAAGCGTCTGCGCCACCCCAGGCACCCGGAACGAACACACCTGCGGGACTGCCCAAGCACGTACGCCTCCGACTCGAACTCTCACACGTCCTGCTACTAGGACCATTGTATTCCATAAATGGCAGCTGCCATGTGTCTTCAACACGAGACTGGGCCTCGTAGGCACCTGCACTGAAATGCGCGTCAATTCTGGAACTGGACTTTATAGTTAAGAACTGTGGCATCCATTCATTAGGAGATGTCCGAAAGAATAGATGCTGCAATTATAAAATAAGTGACAAAAGTGTGAGGGAAAATCACGTACCATGTAATCAATGAAGTAAATAATGACACAAACAATGGAGTGACTGTGTAGGGCCTTAGATACTGACATAAACAAACTATGGAATATCGTCACAATTGTGCGATTGGCCGGCCGCGGTGGTCTGCAGCGCGCCAGTCACGGACTGCACGGCCACTTCGGTCGGAGGTTCGGATCACCCCTCGAGTATGGGTATTTGTTCCGTCCTTAGTATTAGCTAGTTAATAAGTATTTTGTAAGCTTAGGGACTGATGACCCCGTAGTTGTCCCATAAGTTCTACAAACATTTGAACATTTTTGTGCGATCGGATTCGTGATTTGCTGTCAGACAAGACAGAGTACGTTGTAATTGACGGTAAATGTTCAAATGTTTGTATAGCTTATGGGACTAAACTTACAAACTACTTACGAACTAACTAAGACTAAGGACGGCACAAATATCCATGCCCGAGAGGGGATTCGAACCAAATGTTTGTAAATCTTATGGGGTCATCAGTCTCTAAACGTACAAACTACTTATGAACTACTTACGAACTAGGACGGCACAAATATCCATGCCCGAGGGGGGATTCGAACCCCCGACCGTAGTGGCCGTGCAGACCGTGACTGAAGCGCCTCAGTCCTCTCGGTCACCGCGGCCGGCTAATTGACGGTAAGTCATTAAGTACAACTGAAGTGACATCTGGTGTTCCCAAGGGAAGTGTTATAGAGCCCTACTGTTCATTTTTTTATATAAAGTACGAGACAATCTGAGTAGCTCTCTTAGGTTGTTCGCCGACGATGCTGTCACTTATCTGTTAGTTAAGTCACCAGAACATCAAAAGCAACTGGAAAATGATTTATATGATATATCTGCACGGTGCAAAAAATTGCCTTTGACCCTGAAAATGAGAAGTGTGAAGTCATCCATATGGCCGCTAAAAAAAGCCCGTTAAACTTCATTTACACGATAAATCAGTCAAAACTACAGGCCGTAAATTCAACTAAATATGTAGGAGTAACAATTACAAACAACTTAAACTGGAAAGAACACATAGAAAAATTTTAGGGAAAGCAAACCAAAGACTACGTTTTGTTGGCAGAAGATGCAACAGTTCTACTAAAGAAACTGCCTACACTACACTTGTGCGTCCTATTTGGAGAATTGTTGCGCATTATGGGATCCCCAACTAGTGGGACTGACAGACGATTTAGAGAAAGTTCAGAGAAGGGCAGCGCGTTTTGTGTTATCGCGATATTGGGGAGCGAGTGTCACAGAAATGACGCACTAGTTGGGTTGGAAATCATTAAAAGAAAGACGTTACTTGCTGCGACGTTCTACTTGCGAGATTTCTTACACCAATTTTCTCTTCCGAATGCGAACACATTATGTTAGCAGCCACCTACATAGGAAGACATGATCATGAAAATAAAATAAGAGAAATCAGATCTAAAACGAAAAGATTTAATCATCTTTTGATGTTTCTGTTCCTCTTCCTTCAGTGCTTGCTTGGATAAATGGTGAGGATTTTCCGCCGTATGCAAGACACCTGACTTTTAATTTTTCCCAAACATGTTTCAGCACATTTTGTGCTATCATCAGTAAGATGGTTTATTTTGTTCTGAAAAATTATAGTTACTGAACAATAGTCTTTTCAGGTACTTCTAAAATGTTTTTGTAGGTTCATTCGTTTTTAATTTTGCTTAGGTTATTTGACGATATAACTACTTCAGTTCAGTGAAAATTAGGCCTAGATATACTCGTATATTTTACGATATAACTATTTCAGTTTAGTGAGAATAAGGACTAGATATATCTAGGGCTAATTTCCACTAAACTGAAATAGTTATGTCGTGCCGGCCGTGGTGGCCGAGGGGACTGACGCGCTCCAGTCACGGTCTGCACGGCCATACGGTCGGGGGTTCGAATCCCCCCTCGGGCATGGATATTTGTGCCGTCCTAGTTCGTAAGTAGTTCATAAGTAGTTTGTAAGTTTAGAGACTGATGACCTCGTAGTTAAGTCCCATAAGCTTAACAAACATTTGAACATTTTGAGTTATGTCGTCAGATAACCTAAGAAAATTAAAAACGAATGAACCTATAAAACATTTTAGAAGTACTTGAAAAGACTATTGTACAGTAACTATAATTTTTCAGAACAAAATAAACCCTCCCACTGATGACAGCGCATAATGTGCTGAAACATGTTTGGGAAAAATTAAAAATCAGGTGTCTTGCTTACGGCGGAAAATCCTCACCATTTACGAAAAGATTTACGTGTTCCTTTTTCCCGCGAGCTATTAGAGAATGGAACCGTAGAGAGACATCATATAAGCGGTTCGATGGACTCTCTGCCATGCACTTCGATGTGGCTTGCAGAGTAGTTATGTAGATGTAGAGGATTGCTCCCTTTCCCCCCCCCCCCTCCCCCCCATCGCCATCCCTCCCACCGTCCCTCGAAAAACTGAAACCACTGTAATCATGTCCACGCCCAGCTGGCTTCCTGCGTCTCCGAAATGTCGACCGTGAGGAGAATTACGTGCCGCACAGCAATTAATGGTTTAACGTGGCAGTCCGTATTATGTTAATGGCTCCCGTCAAGTGTCTGAGCGGATACTTGTATTTTGGTGCGAGGGCGCGCTCTATATCTGTGAGTGGTTAGATGGCGGCGAAGGCCGGCAAGAGGTGCATTAGTGGGGCACGGACGCGTCCACTCGGGATTGCTTAACGTCCCATCACCCGCCCGGGATCGTAGCCTCTACCACAGACAAATATTTTACTCTGTGCCTCTACACAGCGCAACAGTTCCCCCACGACCGCAGCCATTTTCATTGTTTTCACATAGCATCACCTCTTATCGTCTACCTTAGAGCCATAACAGTTGCTGAAACCGTGTTGTTGTTGTTTATGATGATGATGATTATTATTATGATGATGATGATAAGTCCCAGTTTCTGAGTAGAACCGGGAATCGAACCCGGGCCTCCTGCGTGTCAACCTATCAAACTAGACTACGGATGCTACCGTGTTGAATCCTCGTTCGTACGTCCAAGGAGGGTTGCGGTTTAAATGCCCTGACATGGAATACTGCAGGGAGATTTTATGGTATGTCTTTTTACATTGAGTTGGGCCTCAATGGACTGCTTGGTAACAAAAAATTTAATTTTTTTATTTGTATTAAAATTATAACTGTTTTTAAATACAATTAATGATATAAAATATTATCAATTACGTCATAAACCACTTTATTTTATTTATGAAATGACTATTTCAAGTAAGTAAATTTTAATTACAATGTTTTCTTTTTAAAAACGTTGTTTACAATTACTGCAGGAAGATACAATCCTTAAATACTATTGTCACTGTAATTTTTTTTTACAAAGTTAGGCGATACTTTAAGCTGTGGGAAGATTATAAATGTTGATTGTAATTTCGAGCAAGTGATTTCTTCACAGAAAACCAGAGTATATTTCTTGCCCTATTGTGCGCATGCAAACAGGCAGGCAGATAGGAAGAGTCAGATATATAATAAAAATAAAAAATGATTCTCGAAGGTAGGCTATAACAAGCATCGTCCAGTTGAGAAGCGAGCACGCAACCGCTTTTTTTTATTCT
The DNA here is from genome assembly GCA_026315105.1 of Locusta migratoria. Taxonomy (NCBI): domain Eukaryota; kingdom Metazoa; phylum Arthropoda; class Insecta; order Orthoptera; family Acrididae; genus Locusta; species Locusta migratoria. Next base: position 198,571,487 of record CM048751.1, read on the forward strand.
TTTTATTTTTAATTTATTTATCTTAGTTTATCGGGTAGTTCGGTTCTTTGCGGATGTAAGTTCGGTTTATTGTTGTTGAGTTCTTGAGCTATTCCATATCGCTGCGGCCTAGCTTTCACTGATGGGTATGTCACTTGGACACCTGCTGCGTTTATAACTCTAGAGCCCTTTTTCTTGATTTTTCTGGATAGTGCGCTTCAGGACTTCTATGAGTCGACACCTTTGAGGTATACTACTGTGGTTGGTTGTGTATTTGGGATAGGGGACCAAACTGCTAAGGTTATCGGTCACCCGGTGGAGAGGGGAAGAAGTAAGGATAGGAAAGGAGAGGAAGGGAAAGGAAATTGAGTCCAGGGGGAAAAGAAGGAAGGAAAACTGCATTAGCTCGGGGTCCCGTGCTCGTCACGCACGTACTCAGGAGATAACCATGGACCCCTTGTGGGGATATACTACTATTCTGCGAATTCCATCCCGAACTGAATTTCCGACATCGGACGCTCTCCTTGTTAGACACAAAGAAACAAATATCTTCTAATGCAAGAATTTTGATTTCGATCATTTGGGGGGGGGGGGGATACTACGAATCAAAATAGCCAGTAAACATCGGCTTTAAAATTCATTATTTAAGATCTGTGATCGGTTTTGTTGAAAACATCTCGTCTACGGGTCAAGTGCTCGTTGTTATGTATTTCAGAGCCTGTGTTTACCGAACCTTTTTTTTTTTCACTTAGTTCTCTCAAAAGATGAGTTGTGAAACACGCTGTAGACCTAGCGTGTATCAAGATGTATAACCTTCTGATTAGCGCTGATGATGAGCCTATGGCTTTCTTGGCCGGGAGATCCCTTGCGGGATTGTTCGGCCGCCTTAGTGTAAGTCTTTCTATTTTACGCCGCTTCGGCGACTTACGTGCCAATGATGATCAGGACAACACACAATACCCAGTCCCCTGCCGGGACCTACCACACGGTTTATGCTCAATTTTGTACCGCTCAAGTAAGGACTTTGGTATTTTTAAGGCTACTAGCCATAACTACAAAGCTCGCGTGCGTGGCGGCGTCTCGCTAGCAAAGTGTCGCCTCTCGTGACCAGCGCGTGTGGGAGCGCGCAGTTCTGCAGCCGCAGGCGAAGGTCGCGGGCCGAAACATTGCCCTTGCCCAGCCCGCCAATTGCCAAACTGTCGTCGACCTCGTCCCAAACCGAAGACCAGTCCTCCGAGAACTGAGCGGTCCACACACAAACTGGTGCGCTTGCGTGAACTGCGAAGGCCTCCGTCAATCAACGTCTGAACGCTCTAATGGTAATTTCCAGAGCCTCCGCAAGCCGGCTTACGTCATATGCCGAAGGATGCTTTTCATACCATCGACAATTTCTCCTGTTCTAGCTGCGTATGGTTCGCGACAAAAGCAACTCTCGGTAAGTCTCCGTGTGGTCTTTTTCGCGAGGTATCTGTAGGAGAAAGCAATATATTCGATGCCTCTCGGAAATCTTACGCTAGTTCTTACGCTGATGCAGAAGGCCTCTCATGCAGCGTCCGCCACTGGAGGTGGCCGATCACCCTAGTGACGTTTTCGCGCCTACTAAATAAGCTCTAACGGAGCGTGCTACTCTTCTTTGGATCTACAAGTACCGTACTTGCAAAAGTGTTTCCATCAGAGTCATGTGAGATAATCAACAGCAAGTTTACAATGTCGTAAGCAGAAATAAGAGCAATCGTTATCATCTTTTCATTATTAATATCATCATCATCATCATTATTATTATTATTATTATTATTATTATTATTATTATTATTACAGATGTGACCATCAAAAATTCAAAAAAGAAGTGTCTGGGTAAAGAAAAGGACACGTAAATGTTTAAGTTTTCAAGAAACATTATTGAATGAACTGAAATCAGATGTTCCAAATGTCATGGATTAAAAATATTCCACTTGCTAATGTATCAACCTTTGTCCATTTTTTCTTTTCTTGAAGTCTTCTACATATTGCGTGAGCTAATTTATTTATTTATTCCTATTTCGGCGTCTGTTGTTGCGAAATCTGCCGCAATATTTTCGAAAGCGACCAGTTTTGTTATTCTGTTTCTCATTTCCATGTCTTTTGTACTCCATAATTCTGGGAAGCACTCGACTTTTCTTCTCAACAGCTGCGTCTTCTTACAATTCCGCACGATTTTCTTCATTGTTACTCAGTTTTTTTTTCCGAAAACGAAACACAAAAGTTGTAGAATTTGTTTCAGCACTCAGTCGTAAGTATTATTTATTCACAGGTCTAGATTTCTACCATTGTGTGGTCATTATCAATGCTTTAAAAAAACGATTAAAACACGTAAAACATTTCGACCTCCATGTTGGACTTTACGTTCCTTAATCGTTTTGTTTCAAGCATTGATAATGACCACACACTGTTCGAAATATAGATCCGTGAGTGAATAATACGACTAATTGCTGAAAAAATTTATACAAGTCTAATTACAGTTGTTGATCTGAACACAAGTTCCACCATGGAATCAAGCCTGCAACTGAAAAAAAGGGAAAGAAAGAAATTGGCATGTTCCACATCGACGAGGATTTTCTCAACATGAATAAAACTCGAATAAAACATTTCAGCACGCGGCAAGTTCGGCAAGTGATTGCTGCAAGTCGCACGAGACTGTATCCTTTGACTTGCTCAAGCTGCTTCTGCAAGTTTATGACACTTGGGGAAGTCTACTTGCTTCGGGTGTTTCCACGCCAGGAAAGATTCGATTAGATTAGATTAGAACTTGTTCCATACATCATGAATAAGACACTTCGTAATGATGTGGAACTTGTCAGGTTCAAGGAAGGTGTCTTTACAAATTATTACTTTGTACTAAATATTACATGACACAATATTTTTTTATTATTTTATATTTATTTATTATTGTTTTCAGATTTACTAATTTATATGTAAAAATTCATGTATAGTGTAGAAGGAGTTGCCATTCAGAAATTATTTTAATTTATTTTTAAATGCTAGTTGGCTATCTGTCAGTCTTTTGATGATGTTTGGTAAGTGGCCAAAGACTTTTGTGGCAGCATAATTCACTCCTTTCTGTGCGAAAGCTAGATTTAACCTTGAATAGCAAAGAACCATGCAGAACTAGCTTCTGCAAGTGAACTGTTTATTGAAGTTAATTTGCTAGTGGACACGAGCTTTAATAGCTGAAATACACAGAAATGCTGAGTAGTTCTTTTACAAATTATCACTAAATATATCCGTAATGAAATCAATACGCCCCAGGCTGGGTTGCGGGATCATAATAAGAACATGGTTAGATACCTTGATGACTCTATTGGAAAAATTAATTCTGTATAAATAAAGTAAAATGAGAGAGGATAATAGACAGATTCTTACAACAAGAATGTTCCACCCAGAGCGAGATTATAATTTGTTGAGAATATATATATATATACCAATATCGCTTGTTGAATATTTAACTTTATTTTAGACAACCGGTTTCGACAAATTTCATTTAAAACTTCCGGGCTCATAAGCCGTGGTCGATTTATAAAACTTTCCCCTAACGTTTCATCTTCGGCTGCGGAAGACATCCTCAGAGGTAGAATGGCGAACTGCCATTGTATGGTTTCGACAAAGTTGTCACCTTCAGATCTCTACGTTTAAAAAAATAAATAGCTCCTTGTATGAGACAGTGCTTCATGTCTTAGTTATAAAAAGTACCTACATGTTTTACATGTACTGTCTTAAGTACATTTGAAATATGTATGTGACTTTATAACTAAGGTATCAATCACTATGTCATATGAGGTGCTATTGTTTTTAATGTAGAGGTCTGTAGATGACAACTAAGGTTTATCGAAAACGGTCATCTAAAATAAAATAAAATATTCAACTAGCGATCTTGGCATATACAGGGTGTTACAAAAAGGTACGGCCAAACTTTCAGGACACATTCCTCACACACAAAGAAAGAAAAGATGTTATGAGGACATGTGTCCGGAAACGCTTAATTTCCATGTTAGAGCTCATTTTATTACTTCCCTTCAAATCACATTAATCATGCAATGAAAACACACAGCAACAGAACGTACCAGTGTAACTTCAAACACTTTGTTACAGGAAATGTTCAAAATGGCCTCCGTTAGCGAGGATACATGCATCCACCCTCCGTCTCGTGGAATCCATGATGCGCTGATGCAGCCCTGGAGAATGGCGTATTGTATCACAGCCGTCGACGAGCACGAAGAGTCTCTACATTTGGTACCGGGGTTGCGTAGACAAGAGCTTTCAAATGCTCCCATAAATGAAAGTCAAGAGGGTTGAGGTCAGGAGAGCGTGGAGGCCATGGAATTGGTCCGCCTCTACCAATACACCCGGTCACCGAATCTGTTGCTGAGAAGCGTACGAACACGTCGACTGAAATGTGCAGGAGCTCCATCGTGCATGAACCACATGTCGTGTCGTACTTGTAAAGGCACATGTTCTAGCAGCACAGGTAGAGTATCCCGTATGAAATCATGATAACGTGCTCCAGTGAGCGTAAATGGAAGAACATGAGGCCCAATCAAGACATCAGCCGGCCACTACGGTCGGGGGTTCGAATCCCCCCTCGGGCATGGATATTTGTGCCGTCCGTAGTTGTAGCTAGTTCATATGTAGTTTGTAAGTTTAGCTTAACAAACATTTGAACATTTTTTCAAGACATCACCAACAATTTCTGCCCAAATGTTCACAGAAAATCTCTGTTGATGACGTGAATCCACGAAGTACAGTACATACTAACGAAACAATTGGGTATTTTGACAATTGTCTGCACGAATTATTTCAATTTACATTTAAAGAGAAATAGTAAAATGTGCTCTAACATGGAAATTAGGCGTTTCCGGACACATGTCCACATAACATATTTTCTTTCTTTGTGTGTGAGGAATGTGTCCTGAAAGTTTGGCCGTACCTTTTTGTAACACCCTGTATATTCTCAACAATTTAGATCGCCCCATCACTTGAAAAATGTCAAGCATGTACAATTGTCCCTAAGAACATTGTTTTTGCTTAATGAATTACGCGACATTGGCTCTGTGAATGAAACAGCGAAGTCGTATTTGGATCCTACGCGTCACAGATGTGGAATGTGACCCCCTCAGATGTAGCAGAAAGCAATTGTAGAGTGTCCACTTAGAGGATGCCTTGTGAAGTTTCCCAAGAGGCGTTAACAACCGCGCGACTTTCTCCGTGCGAGGCCGCCTTAGGCCCGTCGGCTCGTGTTGCAAGCTGTCCAAACACGCGGCCCGGTGACACTCTGTCAGCGTCAGCGATGGCCACTCGCAGCCGGCAGAATGCCTCTCACTCGGTCTGGCGAAAGACGCGCTGATCGCCGTGTTTACCCGCCAGCTACTGCTTATTCAAACAAGGGCACTTCACCGCTGCAGCTGGCCTCCTGCGACAAGACACATTCTCTCTCTCTCTCTCTCTCTCTCTCTCTCTCTCTCTCTCTCTCTCTCTACCTCTCTCCCCCCTCTCTCTCTATGCAGTGCCGTAGACTCTGCCGCGAAGGTTACGTCTTTGAATAACACCTCTCAGCAGTTGTAATTGAATCACGTTTACTTCACACCTGGTTCGAGCAGAGTGCACTCGTCTTCAGTAAAATTGCTGTTTACAGTGGTGCTGTTTCGACATCCTTCGAAATGTCAACAAGCTTCACGGACTCGAACTGACAAAGAACCTATTTAAAACTGAATCTGAAAACAGGTAACTCCGACCGGACATTCAGTAAATATTTGTTACCCACACAACCATTATATCGTGAATTTTTTGTTCTTTTTTCGGGCTTGCGACCGCGTCGAGTGGTTGAAGCCCCCAGAGGCTTTCGACAGAGTTCTCCTCGGCCCTTACCAAGTGGTGACTGTCACGTGACTTCGGCTGCCATGACGTCATTGGTGCCAACTAGGTGCCGAACTTGAGACTAGACACAGGCGAGTTTACTGGTAGCAGCAGTTGCAACACGGTAACCACTCGATTATGACCGACGCGGCTGGAATATTGAGAAAATGTTATTCATATACAGGGAGTCCCAAGAGAATTAATGAGTATTCAGGAATAGGACAAGATCACCCAATATATATATATTAGCCGCGGTGGAGTACGCGAGCGGTCTAAAGCGTCTCGCTGCGGAGCGTGCAGTTGCTCGCCGTGGAGGTTCGAGTCCTCCCTGGGGCATGGGCATGGGTGTGTGTGTGTTTATCCTTAGCTTAGTTTACCTAGGTTTAAGTAGTTTGTAAGCTACGGACTGATGACCACGAAGTTTGGTCCGATAGATTTACAAACATTTGAACATTTTGAAAAAAAAAGAAAAAATATTAACTTAGAAAGGATATACGAAAATTCCTGTTACAGAGTGAACAAACAACATTTCGATAACTATGTTCGAGGTCTCTCACTGGCAAGGACGTTTGTGTTGCCCTTAGGATAAATTAAAGTAAGATTAATATTACAAAAAACAGTCTTTATCGCAAAAATTAACAGTTTCTCAAAATGTTCAAATGTTTGTATAGTCGATGGGACTTAACTACGGGGTCATCAGTCCCTAGACTTACAAACTACTTATGAACTACTTACGAACTAGGACGGCACAAATATACGTGCCCGAGGGGGGATTCGAACCCCCGACCGTAGTGGCCGTGCAGACCGTGACTGGAGCGCCTTAGTCTCCTCGGCCACCGCGGCCGGCAACAGTTTCTCTTTACCTGTTTCGACCTGATGTAGGTCATCTTCGGAATAAAATGTAGCCTGCAAGGATTAATCGAAATAAGTACAACAACGTCTAATTACGATTTTACAGGTAACATAAAATATATACAGAGTAATGTTATGGCGTTTATCCATGTGGCCAGTGTTGGACTCGGCTGGGCTGGGCTGCCAGCGGGTAACTGTTGACTAGTGGCCATAAGGTCTCTGGTTAAATAGTGTATGATTTTGGCGTCAAGTCAGCAGCCAATGGGAAAAGTCCAGCACTGTCCATACGGGTAAACGCCATAACATTACTCTGTATATATTTTATTTTACATGTGAAGTCGTACTTAGACGTTTTTGTAATTATTTCGATTAATCCTTGCAGGCTACATTTTATTCCGAAGATGACCTACATCAGGTCGAAACCGATATATAGAAACTGTTAATTTTTGCGATCAAGACTGTTTTTTGTAATATTAATCATACCAAATAGATCGCTGTTTCTCTCCTCTGACATTTTTATCAAAATTAATAAATTAAAGTAGTTTCTAAGTCTGATTCAGATGATAATGTGCACATTTAATCTTCCAAACGAGAGTAAAGTCGCTAAGTAAAATTTTTATATGGTGCATGGCAGAGGGTACTTTAGCAACGAGCGTCGACAAAATCTATGGTTTTATTTCGATCTTGATGAAATTTTGCACACTTAACCTTCAAAACAAGAGTAACAACTGCGTCTACGTGGCATTTGACACGGTGCATTGCGGAGGTAACTAGCAATAAACTTAGATACCACATCACTGATCACTATTAATGTTAATAGAGTTGAATAACTTTTTACAGATGATGGAAGAAATGGACTGAAGAGGTGGAGGAGGGGTTGGAAAGAGAGACGAAGATTTGTAGGGAGAAGGGAAGGCAGAGGTGAGAGAAAGAGAGAGAGAGAGAGAGAGAGAGAGAGAGAGAGAGAGAGAGAGAGAGAGAGAGAGAGAGAGAAAGGAGTAGGGTGAGATGAATAGAGAGAGGGGGAGGGGAAGAGAAGATGGACGGAGAAAGAAAAGAAAAGGAAAGATGGACTAATTGCAAGCTGGCTAGGTTTTTAGCTAGGTTTTTTTTCCTTCCATAAGAATTTTACGTGACACTGTATGTCTTTAATACGGTAGTAAGATGAGTTGTGTCGTCCTGCGACAACTCAAGCTGCCTCTCGTGCCGTTAACATAGTGAGTAACGCAGCCAATCACAGTAATACACCGTGCGCTTATGTAAATCTGTTCCTCGCGACGATTTCTGCGGTTGGGGCGGCGAGACATTGCGATAGAGCGCGGTCATCGGGCCAGCTTTCTTTTGTAAGCGGCGGGCATTCCCTCCGCGAGAAAGGCAGGTCCGCAAAAGGCGAAAAAAGGCGGCCTGGTCCGCAAATAGGCGGCGCTCGCGAATTCAGGCCTGTATTTGGTCTTGCACTTTCTGCACCACCACCAATCGATACGTAATCTGTGCAGCCGCAATGTTTGTATAGCTTATGGGACTTAACTACGGGGTCATCAGTCCCTAAACTTACAAACTACTTATGAACTAACGAATACTAACGATGGCACAAATATCCATGCCCGAGGGGGGATTCGAACCCCCGACCGTGTTGGCCGTGCAGACCGTGACTGGAGCGCCTCAGTCCCCTCGGCCACTGCGGCCGGTGTCCAGCCGCTTCTGCGTATATGCAGGGTGTTTCACTAACTGTGTTCGCCTCTGTAAGTCATAAAATAATAGGTGACGGGAAATTTTAATGCAGTAGGTCAACACCAGAAATGTTACACTTTCTGCGGAGCTATGAACATAGCTTATTGTATCATTTTCCAAAGAGTTACACCACTAAGATATAATTTTTTAAATGGAACAATAGTTTTTTTTCTATCGCGTATTGGATTCGTTTAAACCAGCTGCGTCCAAATCAATTTAAACTACATTCCTATCACTGTTACTTTGGGATCTACTACCCTTCAAAGTTCCGGGGGCGGAGGGTGCCATAGCGTAGCTAACTGGCCGAGTGGCTATCCCCGGGGTACGGCCCCACTGTCTCATGACCACCAGCCAGTGAGCTACGCTGTCGTAGCCTCCGCCCCCTAAACTTTGAAGGGTTGTAGCTCCCAAACTAACAGTGATAGCAATGTAGTTTAAATTGATTTCGACGCAGCTGGTTTCAACGAATCCAATGCACGATAGAAAAAGCTAATGCTCCATTTAAAAAATTATACCTTTTTGCTGTAACTCTTTGGAAAATTATACAATAAACTATGTTCATGGCTCCGCAGAAAGTGTAACTTTTCTTGTGTTGACCTACCGCATTAAATTTTCTCGTCACCTATTATTTTATAAGTTACAGAGGAAAACATACTTAGTGAAACACCCTGTATGGTTGCAGCAGCGTCGAACACAAAGCGACACGAAATTGCCAAGTAATGTCTGCAACTTCGGAACTGCAGCGGCGCCAAGCGGCAGGGACGTATCCCCTCGGCCACCGCGGCCGGCCCTACTTGTTTGAAAGAGTGAACGCGTAGGTATAAGTAAATTATAAGTTCGTATATAAACTGTTGAGGAGCTGCCAATATTAGCACGTCACATTCTTCTGGATATATAGTGTGATATCTGAAAAGTAGCTTAAACAACATGGTAAATGCAGACAAGGAGTATAAACAAGGACAAGGGGAACAGGACTGCACAACGACATGTAGCACCTAGTCTCCAAGAATGTAAACTTCGTGTCTTGTTATGAATTTATTACAGTGTCCAAAAACCCCTAAAAATAATGGTGCAACGTAAAAGTACCCAGTGAACACGCGAATATAATCACAATCAGTTCCTTTTGACCTAGAGCACATCACGTTGCAATCAATTTCTGTTCTTAAAACGTGTTTGGGCGATACAATTACATCCCTATTATTGTGACGGTGTGTATTACACTGCTCTGCACTGCACAATAGTTATATTACTTGAATGACGTTTCCATATTTGTATTAGACAATTCACTATCACGCATAGTAAATCTGAAAGTAATAGCATAACGTATATCAACTTCTGTTTGTTCTATACCATTCTTCTTGGGATGGTAGGGCTTTACAGGAAGTGGTAAGGTACTGATCCTTAACTAACTACCATTAAATATAAACAATTTATCACAGAAATTGTTTTAAAATTGATATAGATTGATTTAACATCAACATATAGATAGAAACATAACTTTCTTAACAATAAACTGTCACAAAACTTGTCAGTAACGAAACAGTCCAAAACTTCAGTTAAAATAAGTAAACATAGGCAATAGTGTTTCATTAAAAACAAGTATTCCTTGTAGAAATTAACGGAATTATTCAACTAAATAATAACGGTAACATTTAGTTAAACTAACCAGCGCTTCATGCAAGACAATAAGGTAAATAAATCAGTGAATATACAACTTTGAACATGGCTGATTAACTGCAAAACTTTGAACATGGCTGATTAACAGCAACCGTAATCCAATTTTTTAACAATTTTTATATCAGCAAACCGGTTGCGCAATTTTTAGATGCTTGACCTAGGTTACGTTGCCACTAGGGACAACAATTATATAAAAAACTAGCATTTTGCCATACAAATAAAACCAGTATTGCAAAAATGCTAGTTTCTATTGTAATCGACTTGAGCAATCCTGCTCGAAATATTTTTGACGTCATTTGTTTCATGTGACTGTTTTTATAATTCTGATGAAGTTGTCCCTAGTGGCAACGAAACCTAGGTCAAGCACCTAAAAATTGCGCAACCGGTTTGCTGATATAAAAATTGTTTTAAAAAAATCATGCAAAATTTTTTTTTACAGACCCAAGTAAATATATTACACATGACAACATGAAAAATTTAGTCAACTTAAGAGCCTGGCGCCCAGTAAATCACCAACAACGGAGACACAATTGAACAGCCACCTGACGTATACCTCTTTCAACAGTGAACCAATAACCTGTTTTTTTTTTTACAATACACAACAAACAACACTTGGACAGAACACCTGAAACACAGAATCCGTTACCACAAGCAACTGACATACATAATCTGAACCACACTTATAGGTAGATTACTATTTCGTCTAACTTTAAGCATTCTTATTAAAGTTGTTCTGGTGTTTCAGAATCTCAATGACTTACCTATAAATGCTTGCATAGTAATGCGATGTTCTTGCTAATACGCTCGCATCATTAAAATTTATTTCATGATTCCCACCCTGAAAAACACTTTCTGCTACGGCAGATTTTTTTCAGGACGGTAATCATGAAATAAAATTTAATGAAACGAGCGTATTAGGAGGAACATCGCATTACTATGCACTCATATATAGGGAAGCCATTGCAATTCAAAAACGCCAGAACAATTTTAACGACAAAATATGGATGCCGACTATACGCCAGCAAAAGACAATGGATTACTTTTAATAGGGTATTACGACAACATCCAGAGATAGCCACATAGTCGGTTTTTCGTGAGGACCGGTTGCGCCCTCTATGCTCTATATAAATGCGAGAGCCCGTGCAGCCACATTGGAAGTAGCCAGCAAACCTCAGACGATGTCGGCCGTAGGTGAGGACGAAACGTCAGGAAGAAGACGTTATATGGATGGACCATGGCCTCTTAGCCCGGAAGTTTTAGCTGCAGAAAACGCCGGCCGTGAAAATTTACACTGTATGTTATCTAATGGTCGCTTGGAGCGCTAACATTGGTTCACCTGCTCATTTTCTACAGAGTTTCGCGGCCGTCTGTATCAGACGTGACTGCAGAGAGCTCGCGGTGCATGGGAACCTCCTAATTGAAACCGAGTCAAGGAAAAAGCGCGACTCGTAAGACAGGGAGTATATCTCTTTTGATGAAGCTGAATTGGAGTGCTATTGAGTAACGTGTAGCAGTTGATCGCCAGAGCGCCGAGTATTGGCTCCTTCTAAACGTACATATCACAAGCGAACGGCTATTATGGCTGAAGGTCACCGAAGGAATCTTAATAGCTTTTCCCGCCGAGGAAACTGTCGAGGGAGTCCCTGATCCTAAAACATGCAGCCTTGCTTTCTACACCAGATAACAGCTCTAATTTCTGTGCAGTCAACAGGGACATAACTCGCTGCGCAAATAAATATTACCAGATAGGTGAGGCAAAGTTATGCAGGAGGAATGGGATTAAATCACAGTCCTATAATCAAAATGTAAATTACGCATTTTTTGTTAAATCGCTTAAAACAAACGTTGGTACGGTTTCTTTGGACTATTCTCCTTTCCCAGCGATCTGCTACGCTTGTAATGATCCACAGAAAGACGACTCACATGCCCTATTAATGTCTGATATTTATTTCTCGATATTTATGAGCAGATATTGTACCCGTAACCAACGCTGTACATCGTCTAACAACCATTTCGGCAGTTCAGGCTCATCGAATTTGGCGCTGCGTTTGAAATTTTCTATTTCTTCCTTTCGTCTAAATTTACACAACCATTGACGGCCAAAGACGAAATAGTATTTATAGTAACAGTTCGGTACAAACTTTTACACCTCAGAGCACTGATACAATGTCCACATGTTCGTCGCTTTTAATACTCCAAACTGAGTTGTCCAACGAATCTTTCTAATACGTAAGGCCGAAACTCCAACTGGCATCTTTATGCGTTCACCAACAGAAGCACTGGCTTTACGCCTCGTAGGGGTTCGACGTATCAGTATGTCATTCCCTTTCCTTACGTTCCACACTCCATCGACGTTTCGCAACAACGTAGCCATTGGTTCGAGAGTGAATATTTTATTCTGCAGAGTATTACATCCATTTAATCTATCATGCAGTTTTGTTGAAGTGTATATATCGCTACGGAACAACAGAGCTAGCCTTTGTCATGATATTTGTTTTCATTAAACAAAAGTTTTCATTAAGCAAACTAGCGATTGAGATTACTTTAACAATTTTTAATTAATTTTGACGCATTGTCTCTTCGGCGTTCCTCTGTATTCAGTTTGTTCAGTTACATTTCTTGTTAATAATTACATTTTGTATGTTATTGTTGTCCTATAAATAACAACTGCTTTCTCACACACGCGGAATTTGCGTAAAGGAGTTGTTAATTTGCAAAGAGTGAGTGCAGTATTCAAATCGACAAAAGAACTGTAAACAGCATGAAGAACGGTGATGTACTTCTTGGGCTCGTAAAGTTTTTAAGAAGTGCAACTGTTTTTTCTCTCCAATTAATTATAAAGTCACAGCACCAGGTCATCGTTATGGGTTGAATTGTTTCTCAAAAATTTTCGGGCAGACCGAAAGAAGTGCACAAAGCTTCATAAATAAACGGCTGCTGTCAGCTATGTAAATGAAGTCTCAAAAGTATTCAGGGACAGCATAAATTTCAACATCGAACCCTTCCGTGATCTATATACTGTTAGTAAAAATAGAATGCCGAACGATATTTAAATGCATTACATATAATATTTTGGGTGGAAAATCTGAATACAAAAACGCATTGAAAAAGCGGTCAACTGTTTTGTGAAAAGGTTTGTTTGGACGTATAAATGTAACTGCTCAGAGGAACTGAATGATGCTGGAGACCGTGTACACCAAATGAGATGTCGTTTGACAGTTTATACTTTTAAGTTCGCATCTCGGAATTGTTAAGCAGTCAAACAAATCATTTTACAAAATATTTAGTCGTTTTATTTTTAATTTATTTAATAGCATTAAACAATTAATTGTAATTCGAAACACTGAATTTATCATTTCTGACTGTGCATCGTTCTACAAATATGAAGTATGAAGGCAAAAATCAAATCGTAGCACATTGCTAAACATTACGTGTCTTAGTATGTAATTTCAGTGTTCTCGTGCCTACTGTAACTGCAGGCAGGATTCTGAGGGAAAAGTGAAATTCTCAGAAGGAAAGTTAATCAAGTCGTAACCCAGCGAGAGCAGCAGCAGCAGGAAGCGCTGGAGCGAACAGCGCAGTACGCGCGCGACCCGCTGCTGGCGGAAGTGAGGTCTGCGAACGAGGTGTGTGCGAGAGGGGGGCAGAGGCGGCTATGCTCAAGTGACAGACATACGTTACTGGTATAATCTAGAGAGGTAGATAGTGTAGATAGGAGTGGACTAGTGAGGAGTAGGCAGTGAGGAAGAGACTAGTGACCTATCGACTAGTGAGCTATCGATAGTTAAACAACGAAAGGTGTGCTATCGAATAGTGAGTAATCGACTAGTGAGCAATCGCCTAGTGAGAAATCGACCTGCGTGAATTGCACTATTAAACGAATTGCACGATCAATCGACTTGCGCGATCAAACGAATTGCGTAATCCGTCGACCTGCGCGCTCAGTCTACTTGAGCGATCAGTCTACCTGCTTGATCAGTCTACTTGCTCGATCAATCTACTTGCGCGATCAATTGACTTGCGCGATTAATCGACTTGCGTGATCAATTGACTTGCGCGATCAATCGATTTGCGCGTTCTGTCTACTTTCGTGAATAATCAACTTACGTGCGAGTTATTGACGTCTTTGCAATCGACTTGTGTGCGGGCAATCGAATTCCGTGTGAGCGATCAGCTTGTAAGCATTCAACTAGATAACAAACGACTACTGGCGAATTGATTAGTGAGGAACTGACTAGAGAGGAATTGAGGAATAGTCTATTGAGGAATAGTCTAGTGAGGAACAGCCTAGTGGGTAGTGTATTGCAGAATAGTCTAGTCTGTTGAGGAGTAGAGTATTGAGGAGTAGTGTATTGAGGAGTAGAGTACTGAGGAGTAGTCTAGTCGGGAATGGTCTCGTCGGAAATGGTCTAAACAGGATAGTCTATAGTCTAGACAGGAATAGTCCATAGTCTACATGGACTATTCCTGTCTAGACCATGGACGTTTCCTGTCTAGACCATGGACTTTTCCAGTCTAGACCATAGACTTTTTCTGCCATATTAGAATCTATAAATTATTGATAGTTCTGAATATCTGTGTTCTGCGAGTATAAGGAGGATTTGCAGTAAATAATGCAATAGACCATAGTGTAGACAGGTATAGTTGAGACAGGAATAGTCTAGTCACGAATTGACTGGCGTGGAATTGACTGGTGTGTTATAGTGTGTAATAGACTAGTAGACTACAGTGAGAAATAAACTCATCGTACATCTGTTTTACCTGCTTTCATAAGATGCATGTATTGTGGCAATATAGTACAGTTCTCCGACATTGGTGCATCGACCGACACTTCAAAATGTAAATAGTATCTTAAAAGAGTAATTATTATTCCGTATTTCACGTTATGTGAGCTCAAAGTTTGACACAGTATACAACCCGTTTAAAACATGTTTTTTTATCAATTTTTTGCGCCAGTAACATAGTCGCGATCGCAAGAGAACAGCCCTTCCAACGGCCAACTGTGTATCACCGAGCAATTCAGATTATTATACTATCTGAATTACATAGTGATGATACGAATGACATACTTGACAGTTCTCCGGAAAAAACCGTTCGTCCTATTACGATAAAAATTTGCAAATGTGACGTTCAAAAGAAGACTAACGACACTGCCTACATCATAAACCGTGTGGCGCACGCAGAGGGTACTTAACAACAGACTTAGAGAGTTTTCGATCTTTATTAAATTTTGCACAGTTGGTAGTCAAAACAAAACGAACATATAACTTGTCTACATTAGGCATGGTACGCTGCATTTTGAAGGGTACCTTAAGCCCGCCTTTGGCATCGTTTGGAGGATCATCATACAATTTAATAGATTTTTTTAAAAACATTATTGTTAATTTTAGAATCCATTTTTGTGGGAGTTCAGCAAACTGTTATATCAAGATAAATTAATTAAACAGTCTAAGATTACAGTATTTTATTTTTAAAATGACCTGTTTCGACAAGAATCAATAGCCATCTTCAGATACAATCCACTGTAAATAAATACAGAAGATACTGCGTTACAAACAGATGTCAGAACTATACATTTCTGTTTACAGATGGCGAATAAAAAGCGTAGCATTACCCATTTGGCTGTTGCTGGTGGTCACGAGCAGCGACGTCAATAAACTGCTGCTGAAGGCTGAGTTGCCACGGTTTGAATAGCTGAAACTCGCGCGCGTGCATTTTCATGACGTCAGCGCCAGCCAATGGCAATTGACAGATATAGTAAGTTACAACTATCCATATTTAACTTCATCCGTTAAGGTGGACAAAGGCGAGGGGAGAGGAGGAGATGGACAGAGAGGAGGAACGATTAGAATGAAATTAGAAGGTAAATCCAATTTTCATACTTACTAACAACTGCGGAGCATTGCCGTTTTCGCTAGTATTCATGTATGGTGTAGATCTACAGTGTTCGATATAATTTCATCATAATTAGTTCGCATTAACGAATTTCTTACAGCTGTATTGCGTGAATATAAAAATGACGTTAAAAAAACTGTTGGACTGCAGAAAGGAAGAAAATCCCGCTAGAGGTGGATTCTTTATTTTCCTTATATTCCTTATGCATTTCGGGCTGGGCCCATCATCAGAGAATCTGTACAAAAAATGTACAAATTACCCGAAAGCGTTAAAAATTGATATTTTAAAGTCAACAGGTAGAACTAAAGTTTATATCACATACCTTAGGTTAAGAGATCAGTACAAGGTAGGGTATTAAAGCACATGTACAATATTTTACTGAACAGCATCTAGTATTACGGAGTCATGTGTGATACAACACAGTCTGTAGATAAATGCAGATTGTTCTATGCCAGCTTGTCTCAAGAAGATAACGGTAGAGGGCAGCACACGGCACACATGAAATCATCTAGTAATATTTGTGGTGACAAAATAAACAAAAATAAAAAGGAATCTAAATTTTAAAAAATAAAATGTACATTTATAGATAATGCCCTAGTTCGTACTGATTTCTGTAACGTAAAGTATGTAATATAAATTTTAGTTGTACCTGCTCACTTTGAAATATCATCTTTTTAAATTCTTGTTATACGTAACATCTGTTACATAATTTGTGAATGTTTTTGTACACATTCTCTGGTGATGGGCCCAGCACGAAACGCATAAGAAATATAAGGACAATAAAGGATCCACCCCTACCGGGATTTTCTTCTTTTCTGCAGCCCAATAGCCTTTTTAAAGTCATTTTTATACTTATCATTATGGCTGCATACCTCCATAAGTCAGACTTTATTGTATGCGGTGTAGAGGTTCTACCAAATGGTGGCAGCAGTTAACTACGCTTGGGTTAGATTTCAGACGCGTGTTTGAGTTCTCATTGCGCGGCCTCTTGAAGGAATGCGTGAATTCATAGTGTCACGTGTGTTCCCGTGGCCCTTTCGATTGTGGTGTAGTAGCCTGACAATACGCGGTACTACAACTAGGATGTGATTACGTCACAGGGTAGATTCAGCGCTCCGCGAGCTTGTCTCTGACAAGGGGAGGCCGCAAACTGTAAAATTCAGATTCAATTCATATTGCGCATAATAAAAGCTCATGGCCAGAGGTGTAATTTGGCAAAGCACCAAGATGCACTTTTCAGCCTTTGTCGAGAAAATCGACAATTAAAAAAAAGCCGTTTCGGTGCAATAGTCTCTACGATCTCTACGATTAGTAATGTTCTATAGAGGCGTGGTGTAGCGGTAAGCGCTGGGGGTCGTAATCCAAAGGTCGCTGGATCGAATCTAGCGGCATGCAACTTTTTTTATTATTTGTTTTTTGTAATTCAAATGCATATACACATACACACACGCGCGCACGCGCGCGTGCGCGCGTATGTGTGTGTGTGTGAAGACAATTAATAACATTTGATGTTCTAAGTCGCCAGTTTTTCCACGACAAACGACTTTCAAACAACTTATTATATACATTTAGCGACTTCGAACATCATTATGTTTTCCGCAAAATTTTCACAAATGTTATTAATTGTCTTTATAATGTTTACCATGTGTAGTTAACAGAAGTATAAACGATATTCCGAAACGAATACGTATAGTGTAAGTCAAACCTGACGAACGATAGAACAATTTTTCAGTGTGTCAATCAGGTGTATTTCCCAACAGATAATTTAAAAAACAATTGTTCTTGTAAAAACGCATCGTTTATCAGATGTGCTCGATGTCGTGCTGTTTTCTGCTTTCTGTATTTCTATGACAACTATCACTCTGGTTCGATTACAAAAAAAAAAAAAAAAAAAAAAAAAAAAAAAAAAAAAAAAAATAATAATAATAATAAAATAAGTTGCATGCCGCGAGATTCGATCCGGCGACCTTCGAATTACCAACCCGAACGCTTACCGCTGCGCCACGTCGCTGTAGATAATTATTAATCGTAGAGAGTACTTCACCGCAACGTTTTTGTTTTTTTGTTTTTTTACTGTCTATTTTCTCGTCAACGGCAGAGAAGTGCATCTTGGTGCTTTGCCAAATTACACCTCTGGCCATGATCTTTCATTATGCGCAGTATGAATCGAATCTGAATATTACAATTGGCGCCCCCCCCCCCCCCTTGTGAGATTGG
Organism: Locusta migratoria; assembly: GCA_026315105.1. Lineage (NCBI taxonomy): Eukaryota > Metazoa > Arthropoda > Insecta > Orthoptera > Acrididae > Locusta > Locusta migratoria. The sequence continues at coordinate 198,589,724 of CM048751.1, forward strand.
CTGATCTCGACACTCAGACGACCAGTGAGGGTCCGCTCAGCAAGCGATGCCTTAGGAACAGCAAGTAGGTCGTCAGCGCTGGCTGTTGTGCCCTCCGCGGTAGAATAGCGGAAGCTCATGCGCTATACCCTGTGGGCTTCCGAGATGGCGGACGCCTTCATTAGCCAGCGCCCCACATAGGCGGGCAGGACACGTGCGGACCTAGTTCTTCAATCACCGGATGAACCAGAAGCAGCAGTGCGAGGAGGCACGAACCGTTGTCGTCCTATCCCACTTCTCACAAATGACTGCTTTCCAACTGAGTATGTACAGGGTGTCCAGATAAGGGCTCCCTGATTTCAAAATTAAATATCTCGAAAAAAAAAAAAAAAGATCGATAGAGGTACGCAGTAAACGGTATGTTTATTGTGAAAGCTGTAAGAAGTTTATAAAGCAGTTTGAAATGATAGTTACAAAAGCTGCTAACAGATGGCGCTGTACGCTGTACAGCTCATATCAGCATATATAAGTGAAATAATCGTATGAAAACACTCTTTGCAAACAATCACATCACAGTGTTTTCAAAATGTTTACCATTGGCACTACAGAGATGGCGCAAACGAAGAATGAAATTCGCCATCACATTTCGTAGTGTCTCAACCGAAATGGATTCACATGCCACAGAGAGCGCCGATTCAAGCTCGTCCAGCGTGGCGGGATGCTTCGGCTAGACCATGTCTTTCACTGTACCCCACAAAAAAAAAGTCACAGAGAGTCAAATCCGAATATGGAGGCCAATCCATGCCTGCACCAGTAAATTTGGGATATTCCGAAGCAATGACTCGATTACCGAAGTATTCCTCGAGAAAGCGAAACACTTGTTCGGTCCGATGTGGTCGGGCTCCATCTTGCATAAACCATTCAGTACCTGGTCGATCCTCTAACGCTTGCTCTGTGGCGACAAATTGTTCCAAAATTGCAACGTTACGTGCACCAGTGACCGTTTCTCGAATGAAAAAAGGGCCAATGATGCCTCTGCTGTATACTGCAGCCTACACAGTAACTTTAGGAGAATACAGGGATTTCGCTTCACACCAATATTGCTTTTCGGAACCCCAAAATCGCCAGTTCTGCTTATTTACGTATCCATTCAGGTGGAAGTGTGCTTCATCTGTAAACCAGATGCAGCCAACATCAAATCCTTCACTATCAATCATTGTGAGCATCTGATTAGCAAAGGCAACCCTTTGTTGCACAGCTCGTACGGGTATGGCCTGGTCGTACGAATTTTGAATGGAAACGTGTAGGCTCTTTCTGAGTATTTTCTGCGTGCTGGAACGCTTAAAACCAGTCTCAGATGCAATTCTACGGACGGATGAATGGCGATATTTTCAGGCGGTTCGCTTGTGGCCAACATGCCCCACTAGATCATCAGTTACGCTGCCTTTTCGTTGAAATTCTGCGAAGAGCGTACGAATGGTTTCCGCATCAGGTCCTTTTGGGACATTAAATTGTGCTTGAAAACTTGGCCTTACTGCCGTAGGACTCTCTTCTAACCTGTGGTACTCTAGCACGAGAAAAACGCATTGTTCAATGGAGTACATCATTTTAATCTCATCCTTCGGTACGCTAACTTCCTTTCACGTTTCAATAGTGGAACTGATCGCTCTGGGCTTCGGATCACTATTTATACTAGGATTACGTATGGCTATTACAGCGCCATCTGTTAGCAGCTTTTGTAACTATTATTTCAAACTGCTGTATAAACTTCATACAGCTTTCACAATAAACATACCGTTTACTGCATTCCTCTATCGATCATTGTTTTCGAGATATTTAATTTTGAAATCAGGGAGACCTTTTCTGGAACCCTGTACTAATGTCGAGTCATTAGACTGAATTCGAATGTAGTGTTTTCTGATAGGATTTAATACAAACTGAAACGTTAGTCCACTGGATATCAGCGTCGAGACGGAGTGACGGAGCAGTGGAGTGGTGTATGAATATGGCACTGAAAACACCGGAAATACTTCAAATGTTCAAATGTTTGTACAGCTTATGGGACTTAACTACGGGGTCATCAGTCCCGAAACTTACAAACTACTTATGAACTACTTACGAACTAGGACGGCACAAATATCCATGCCCGAGGGGGGATTCGAACCCCCGACCGTAGTGGCCTTGCAGACCGTGACTGAAGCGCCTCAGTTCCCTCGGCCACCGCGGCCGGGCCGGAAATACTCTGCCAGGCCGTGCGGAATGGCCGCGTGGTCTGAGGCGTCATGCAACGGACTCAGCGGACGTTCCCGCCAGAGGTTCGAGTCGTTCTTCGGGCGACGGTGTGTCTGTGTTATCCTTAGTCTAAGTTAGTGTAAGTAGTTTGTAAGTCTAGGGATCAATTACCGTTGCAGTTTGGTGCAATAGAGTTACAAACATTTACGAAGTCAAAATAATGAAACGTTTCGGGGCATTGAAATAAATTCAACGACAAAGTTCAAAACTGGACTGGGATTCGAACCCGGATTTCCCGGTTTGAGCCAGCGGTCGCCTTAACAAATTGGGCTATCCAGGCAAGCTTCTCTTCCAACTAAAATTCTCAACTTCTAGCCCCTAGTACTCGCTCGTAGTACTCCATGAGGACAACAAAATGTGCAAGCAGTAGCGCGTACTTCTTAACCGCTATTGAGAAAATCGCAAGATAATTTCGTTCGGTCTTCAAATATGTTCGATATATACCTGTGCGTGGCCGCTTTTGTCACGAAGCAGCGGCAGCTGAGTGGCGCACCGTGGCTCAGCACGCCCGGCCAAAGGGCTGAACGCCCTTTGCAGAAAAAAAAATAATAAAAAAAAAAATTTAAAAAATTTAAAAAAAGAAGAAAAATAAAAACAGCTGTGCCAAATATTCAACGAACAACAAAAAACGAACTGGATCAATGACTTCAAACCAAAGATCTACCAGTAGGCAGGAAAAAAAAAAAACAAAGTGGTTAGCGTCCGTGCACCGCACTCGTTTATCGTTGGTCGCTGGATCGAGTCCCGTTCGTCACTTTTTTCTTCTCAACACATTTATATTCGTTACTATTTATATTGTAATTGATACAGCGGGAAAAGTCAGATAGACTTTTATTAAATTTACAATTTTATTTGGCAGTCTACTTTGTTTTCCATGTTTTTACAAAAAATACCATCCTGCAACTTGTAATGTCGAAAGCGACGATTACTTGTACATCTTTCGAAGACCATCTGTGGCGCTCAAAACTTGCAAGTAACAAGTAGTTTCGGCCTCCTTTCATGAATAAGGGATTTCACGTCAGTATCACTCGATGCGTTTGGTCGTTTACTAATCGGTAGTTATGAATATTATATTAGTTGTGATAATAAAACTTTGTAGACTGCAAAATAACATTTTAAATTTAATAAAAGTAGATTTGATTAGACGTATTTTTCCCTTCATATCAATTGTAATATAAATAGTAGCGAATATGACTGTATTGAGAAAAAGAGAAAAAATAGGTGGCGAACGGGACTCGATCCAGCGGCCAACGAGTGCGGGGCACGGACGCTAAGCACTCGACTGCCGCCGCTTCGTCACAAAAGCGGCCACGGACAGGTACATCTACATCTACACAGATACTCTGCTAATCACATTTAAGTGCCTGCCAGAGGGTTCATTAACCTCTTTCATAACTTTTCTCTACCGTTCCATTCTCTTAAGCGCGCGCGAAGAAAGAACACCTAAATCGTTTCGTTTTCGATCTGATTTCTCTAATTGGTATGGTCATGTCTCCCTAAGTAGGTGGGTGCTAGCAAAATATTTTCACATTCAGAAGTAAAACTCGGTGATTGAAACTTCGCAAACAGATCACACCGCAATGAATAACGTTTTTCCTTTAATGATTTTCAACCCAATTCGTGCAACATTTCCGTGACGCTTTCCCCCCGTAACTTGATAAAACAAAACGAGCTGCCCTTCTCTGAACCTTCTCAATGTCTTCCGTCAGTCCCACCTGGTGAGGGTCCCACAAGGGGCAACAGTACTCCAGGAGAGGGCGCACAAGTGTGATGTAGGAAGTTTCTTTGGTGGAGATGGTGCATCTTCGAAGCGTTCTACCAATGAAACCTCTGGTTCGCCTTCACCACAATTTTTTTTCTAAATGTTCTCTCCAGTCTAAGTTTTTTGTAATTGTAACTCCTAGGTATTTGGTAGAATTTACGACCTTAAGGTTTGACTCATTTATCGCGTAATTGAATTTCAGCGGATTTCTTTTAGTGGTCATGTGTATTACTTCACATTTTTCTTTTTGTTTAGTGTCAATTGCCAAATTTCGCACCATGTAGAAATTATGTCTAAATCGCTTTGCAGTTGCTTTTGATCCTCCGTTGACTTCACTAACCGATAAACGACAATATTATCCGCTAACAGTCTAAGGGAGTTATTCAGATTGTCTCCTAAATCGTTTATAAACGCAAGGAAGAGTAGGGGACCTATAACGCTTCCTGTGGAATGCCAGATATCACTTCTGTTTTAGTCGAAGACTTACCGTCAATTACAACGAACTGTGTCCTTTCTGATAGGAAATCGTGAATCCAATCCCACAATTGGGGAGATATTCCATAAGCACGCAGTTTCATTAGAAGCCGCTTGTGGGATACAATGTCAAAAGCCTTCTGGAAATCCAGAAATATGCAATCGATTTGAGATCCCTTGTCAATGGCATTTAACACTTCATATGAATAAAGGGCAGGCTGTGTTTCGCAAGAGCGATAATTTCTGAACCCGTGTTGACTATTGGTTAATAGGTCGTTCTCTTCGAGGTAGTTCATAATATTCGAACAAAGTATATGTTCCAAAATCCTACTGCAAATCGACGTCAATGAGATTGGCCTGTAATTTTGGGGATCACTCCTATTGCCTTTCTTGAATATTGGAGTAACTTGGGCAACTTTCCAATATTTGTGTGCGGATCTTTCGCTGAGTGATCGGTTGTAAATTATAGCTAAGTACGGAGCTATTGCATCAGCATACTCTGAGAGGAATCTAGTTGGTATACAATCAGGCCCGGAAGATTTGTTTTTGTTTAGTGACTTAAGGTGTTTTACTACTCCGGGAACATCTACTTCTAGGTTTCGCATGCTGGCAGGTTCTTGGATTGAATTCTGGAGTGTCCACTTCGTCTTCTTTGGTGAACGAATTTCGTTACAAATCGTACATATTTGACGATCGACCAGAATTGTCTTGCGATTGTCGCAATAACGCTTGAGCAGTACGCGCTACTCCTTACACATTCTGTTGTCCTCATGGAGTATTACGAGTGTACGAAGTCTGCAGTAAATCCGCGTTGCAAACGCCGTGGCCTCCCCTTGTGAGTTTGCTGTTGCATTTTGGATGGCCCGTAGAGTATTTGATCTGGACAGAAGGCTGGGCTGCCAGACCAGCTCTGGCCGCACAGTGGACGTTGGCTATTTATGGACACTTTAGGAAGGCCGTCGGCGAGACGCGCCCTGCTGGTGTTCCATTTTGGATGGCCGGTAGTGTACCTGATCTGGACAGGAAGCTGGGCTGCCAGTGTTGGCAGCTCTGGCCGCACAGAGGCCGTTGGCTATTTATGGACACTTTGGGAAGGTCGTCGGCGAGACGCGCCCAGCTGGTGCGTTGCATTTTGAATGGCCAGTAGTGTATCTGATCTGGACAGGAGGCTGGGCTGCCAGTGTTGCCAGCTCTGGCCGCACAGTGGCCGTTGGCTATTTACGGACACTTTGGGAAGGCCGTCGGAGAGACGCGCCCAGCTGGTGTTGCATTTTGGATGGCCAGTAGTGTATCTGATCTGGACAGGAGGCTGGGCTGCCAGTGTTGCCAGCTCTGTTAGCTATTTACGGACACTTTGGGAAGGCCGTCGGCTAGACGGCCCAGCTGGGTGTCGGCGGCGGCCTCGGCGAGAATGCTGTTCCGGCGGCTTTACGGCGCGGCGTCCAGGCGGAGCGTCGGCGATGCGCGCCGCAGGCCGGCGGTTGCGCAACCGCTGCAGCTCAGCTCCGGAGGCTGCGGAGTCGCGCCGTTGCGCAACCCGCTTTCTCCGGACATCTCGCTGACCCGAGCGCCGGCGACGCTCACGTAACGCATCTGCTCCTCTGGCCGCGGACCGCGCCGAGCCGCTGGCCACGGAGACTGCCAGGGGCCTTCGCGCTGATCCTGCTGCTGCTGCTGCTGCCGGCGGCTTCTGTTTATTTGGCACTAGCTTAAACCCGCGGCTCCGCTTGTATGTTGGTAGATCAAATCACACGTAAAAATGCACTCGTTTCGAAGAATGCAATCACGAAATTCAACAATAATTACTGTAATAATATCACAGATCTATCAGTTGATGTAATGTGCAAAACGTCAAATGGATTTTTTTAAAGAGATGTATTAAAAGAAATTTCTTTTTTACTGCTTTATTTATTTATTCTTATATTTCCTTATTCCTATCCATATCCTTACAGAGAAAGAGCTGAAGACATTGTAGCACGCATAGACCAAATATATGCTCTGTCGCATCACGTTTCGCTGTATGTTAATCTCATCGCTATATAGTCGCAAACGTCATCGCTGGCGTTCAGTCCGAATTTTTTTTTTAATAATTTCAACCACCATATCTTCCAGTCCCTTATAGCTATCGGCATGGAACTGCTATAATGAACAATGGGAGACTTTGGACAACAATTACAAACAGACCATTCGTTTGCGTTCTGTAGTTTTCGCTGCAGAGCGAAATATTAACACATACACACGTAGAATTGTATATACACTGATAACTTTCCATACCAATATACTCCACGCTTTTATCATTGTCAAACCTCAAGCAACAATGCAACCAATAAAACCATTTTCAAAGAGTAAATATAATTTTCAAAGAGTAATTATTGTTCTGCATTTCGCGTTACATTCTTCAAATTACTAAATATCTATCAGATCGCTATAAAACCTTGCCTAAAACCTTCCTCAGATATAAATTAGTAACTGTACAAATATATAAGTCTCTGCGACTTGTCGTTCGGCCATGATAAGCATACACCGAACAGACATTCGCATATATATATATATATATATATATATATATATATATATATATATATATATATATATATAGATAAACAGCTATCCGATCGCCATAAAACCGTGCCTAAAGCCATCCCCAGGTAGACATTAGTAACTCTACAAATTTTTAGCTCTTTATGTCGTGTGGTTCAGACGTGATAAACGTACATCGAACAGACTTTCACATTTATAGATATAGACTAGCTGAAAACAGCGTTGGCCGAGTATTTACACCATCGGCTATTAAAATTGCTGGTCCAACAAGAAATTCAGATGATAAACAGGTGTTCATTGGACAAATATATTACAGTAGCACTGACGTGTGATTACATTTTCACTCAATTTGGATGCATATATCCTGAGAAATCAGTACCCAACTCTGGCCGTAATAACGGCATTGATACGTCTGGTTATTGAGTCAAACAGAGCTTGGATGTCGTGTACAGATACATATGCCAATGCAGCTTCAACACGATACCACAGTTCGTCAACAGTAGTGACTGGCGTGTTGTGACGAGTCAGTTGCTCGACCACTATTGACCAGACGTATTCAATTGGTGAGAGATCTGGAGTTTGTATAAAAGTATAAAACGGTTGTAAAACCATGTCTTGAGTGTTGCTCAAGTGTTTGAGACCCGCAGCAGACCAGTTTAAAGAAAGACATAGAAGCAGTTCAGAGGCTAGCAGCTAGGTTCGACCAATGCGCAACTCAATTGGGGATCGCTGAGGAAAGACGATGTTCTTTTCGTGCATTTCCGTTGAGGAAATTTAGAGGGCCGGAATTTGAATCTGAGTGTAGTACGATCTTGCTGCCGCCTACTTACATTTCGCGTAGTGATCACAAAGACAAGAGAAATTAGGGCTCATATACGGAGGCATATAGGCATTCTTTTTTTCCTCGTTCTACTTGGGAGTGGAATAGGAAAGGAAATGCCTAGTAGTGGTACAGCGTACCCTCCGCCAAGCACCTTACGGTGGATTGCGGAGTATGTATGTAGATGTAGATGTAGAACTTATCCTAAGAACGACACTAACACCCGTGCCAGAGGAGGACTCGAACCTCCGACGTGTAATAGCCGCGTGCACAGCAGCAGTGCGCCTCAACGCGCACGGCTAGGTTTTCCGCGATTACGTGTAAAACACTCCAGGCAAATGCCGGGATGGTTCCTTTGAGACGGCAAGGCCGATTTCGTTCCTCGCCGTTACTCACACATCAGAGCGTGCACTCCGTTTCTAATGGCGGGACGTTAAACCCTTTCTTAGAAGCAATGAAGTAACAGATCCCAGCGTCATCCACGCTGCGCCGTGCATTAGAGTGAATGACTTATAGCTTTCCACGCGGACTGCCCGTCACGTCGGGGCCCGCACACTGCTGCTGCTGCATTGTCAGCAGCTCGCCCCGGCAGTCGGCAGAATTCGCCGCCTTTCGCCGGCCGCTATCCCAGAGGGCGCCGCGACGTTTTTGTGCGTCGCGTCCAGTCATTCTGCCGCGGCACACATTTTCTGCACGAATGCCGACCTGTTGCCACCTTCATGTGTTTTGTAATGGCCCGTCCACTTTCTCCTGGAAAATAAAGAATTTCAACTGACTGCCTGAAAAGTCTTTTTTTTATGTCTTGTTTCTATCAAAGGCAGTTACACATCTTCTTAGTGCGACTATCGCAAAGCCGGCCACGGTGGCCGAGGGGCCTGAGGCGCTCCAGTCACGTTATGCACGGCCACTACGGTCGGGGGTTCGAATCCCCCCTCGGGCATGGATATTTGTGCCGTCTTTAGTGTTAGCTAGTTCATAAGTAGTTTGTAAGTTTAGGGACTAATGACTCCGTAGTTAAGTCCCGTAAGCTATACAAACATTTGAACATTTTTACTATCGCAAAGAATACTCGCGCCGACATTCAGCGTCAATCACGAAGTCTTCAGATACTTGTAGCTAAATAGTGGGTTTCGATACTACTTTTCTCCCGCAGTAAACACGAAATTCACACTCTTTTTTGTCGTCTTTCAACTAATTTTCCGACAGCAGTCTGTATTCACAGACAAATGTCCTACTGAACTTTGCAGAAAAGGTAGTATTCAGTGACCATTACATAACGTATGTAAATCAAATGAGAGAATCAAAAGGGCATAAACATAAATAATAAACTGTACCAAGCTCCCTAATTATCTTTAGTAGTAATGCCTGTGGTCGAAATTGTTTGCAAAGTGATGAAAATAAAATAATAATAATAATGTATTGGGAATTTATTAAGCACTGCAAATTTATAGGTTTTATGTGAATGCTATGAGAGCAGATGAGCCGCGGCGAAGCGACCGAGCGCATTGAGGAGATATGCTACGATGCGCGAGACCGTTCCCCGTCAGCTTCTCGGGCATGGATATTTGTGCTGTCCTTAGTGTTAGCTAGTTCATAAGTAGTATGTAAGTTTAGGTACTGATGACCCCGCAGTTAAATCCCAGAAGCATAACAAACATTTGAACGTACATAACAAGTGAAAGAAAGGGCAAAGAGCAAACATCAGAGAATGAAAGCCACAAAAGAGGGAATGAATTGCATTATTTCACAATTTAGCATCACAAAACTTAAGTAAAAACAACATTTTTCGTACACATCCTATCGTAAATTACAATTCTCTTACGAACCAGGTAAAAACATTTTGCGGGAACATTGCTATACTGCGCACTATCAAATTTCCCTATAGCCAAAGGGTTACTCAATACCCCATCACGCCCGCTTGAGGTTTAAGTCCTTATTAAAATTTATAGTTGCGATGTTTCCAACACTCATTTCACTGTTAGAAAATCATTGTTGGGTCCCCATTTTTCAATAAAACTATGTTCTTGTGGATAATCAACGGAGACACTTGAAATGAATTGTTTAAAACAATAGTTCTTTAAACACATTAATTTAAACGGTTGTAATGAATCTGAATATATTAATACTGCATTCATAAACTGAATTGTTTAATTATATTTAAAACTATATATAAAAGTTAAGAATTGAACATTAAGAAGTATTTTTAAAAATGGGGGACAGTGGGAATAGAACCCGGGACCTTAAGATTGGAATTTCAACCTCTAACTGAGCTAATTTTACCGGCACACCAATATGTAACCTACAACAGATTATAACATAGTGGCAAAATTTATGGACAAATTGGAGTATCATCCTAAAATTTAATTTTCTTTTTACTACTCTTAACGGCTACGTGCACACATAAATTTTATATTCGCAACGCCTATGACAAATCGTCTTTCGAATTATGTACGTTTCATTGGGCTTCTTGTATGATTAATATGACAAATCTGTACCCTCAGTTTCGTGTTACCATTATTATATAATGAGATTCAGATGACTTTTTACGGCAGATCATTTATTTCATGCGCCACATCACAAAGCAAAAGCTTTCAAAAACGTACACTCTAGTGTTGGCATGTCACGATACCAGTCAAATGTTAAGCACACCTCGCTTCAGTGTGCTGTCTCGATAAAAATAAAATCTCAAACACAGCTTGCCTCAATGTGATGTGATCACAGCTATATTACCTACAACATTGAGGCAAGATGTGTTTGACGTTTTATTGTTATTGAGACCACATCGCATTAAAGCAAGATGTCTTTTACATTTTATTTGTATTGTGACATAGTGCTGGAGAGCAAGTGCATTTTTAAAAGGTTTCTTCTCTGACGAAATAAAAGAGTCGATCAAGACACTGATATCGGCCCAAACCGGTCATCTTAATAAATTAATGGAACAGATCGCCCCACCTCCAAGAATGACAACCGTTACAGAAGTGACAGAAATTTATATTACAACCCTTCCATCTAAAGCGAATGTCTTCACGATCGTTGCCGTTTGTGAGTCAGATGTACAAACAATTGCGGAATTGGTTTCCTCTGTTTCAACGCTCCGAAACGGTCGAAATGTTTGAATATTTCGAATTCGTAAAATGACGACCGTTACTTTCAACCAGTGGTGTCTGTTCTTTCGAGCATATCCGAAAAGAACAGACGCCCTGGCAATAATTATATAAATACGCCCCAACAGGCAGCTGAGAATTTCAATGCGGACGAAAAATGTGTGTGTTGTCCTTAGGTTAGTTTACCTAGGTTTAAGTAGTTTGTAAGCTACGGAGTGATGATCACGCAGTTTGGTCCGATAGATTTACAAACATTCGAACATTTAGAAACAACACAAACAACGAATGAGGGAAATACAGTAACACCCTTATCTGAAGCAAGACGGTTAATTTCACGATTTTTCTTTCTTTTCCGGTGAAACTGTACACATAATACCCAAATGTTATTTTGTTTTCATCTCGTAAATAACATTTTTATCATGGGATCTGTCTCTACATAAATAAATAAAATTTTGGTTTAACATCTGCAACGGATTGGTTCGATAAAATAAATGTAAATGTAGTAACGTCATTACATGTTATTAGGATATCCGTGTTCGAACCTACACTCAAGAATGAAATTTAATTTCTAAATCAAAATCACTACGTTTTTTCATTAACTTAATTGAATTGTTCTAAAGCATTGTTACATACGTTTCTAACAGTAATTCATATCATCTTACTTACTATTTGTGCCGTCCTAGTAATAGTTAGTTCATAAGTAGTTTGTAAGGCTATGGACTGATGACCCCGTAGTTAAGTCGCATAAGCTATACAAACATTTGAACATTTGATTTGAAAAAAAAAAAACTGTAAGAAAAATAAAATAAAAAATTTGTTAAGGCGAGCGCTGGCCCTAAGCTGGAAATTCGGGTTAACCTGGTCCAGGACAAATTTTGAACTTCGGCGTTGAATCTATTTTAACGCCCCGAAACGGTCGAAATGTTTCAATATTCCGAATTCGTAAAATTATAGCCGGTACTGTCACTCGATGTTATCTGTTCTTCCGGACATGTCCGAAAACGGACACACTATCAATAATTGTACTTATAACGAAAGTTATTTCACAAAAATATATCAAATGCAAGACATAGCACGGGTTCGCTATCGATTGGTCGGGCTAAAAATACGCTGTAGGTCGGAGGCGCGTTGATCGATGCAGCTTAGGAGCCGGGTATTAAGTGGAACGAGCGCTTCTAATAGGACGATTAATTTAGTGCGGTCCGGAATGCTGAACTACCGGATTCCAGATCTAGCCGCGGTAATGATTAGGGAACGGATGATTGTTCGCTCAGTAACAGACCACAGCCTAGGAGGGTGATGGAAGACTACTTTCATTGTGCGTTGCCTGCCCCTGTGCTTGCGTAACCTGTGAACTGCGGGAAGCCAGACAAATTGCTGATCTAAACAGACTTCATTGATTAATATCGCAGGCTGGAGGTTGAAATCTTGTCTGCGCTTAGTCATTATTACTAGGTATCTAGCTAGTTATAGAACGGGATATGACAACTGCTTTGCTGTTAGACTACTAATCAATACTTTTCTGTTTTTCGACGTACTGAAGAAGCTTTTTTATACGAAAGAGATTTGTCACAGAAGAGTTTGTATACAGATGTCAGCACGACTACGATAATGAGTACAGGGCGAACCAGTAAATTAAAATGTGTGCCAAGGTCATTTCGTTCAGTACTCGGCTGCTCTTCCGATGATGAACAGGGTTGGCAATACTGATACGAATTGAAAAGCGAAATACAAGATGCGCTAAGAAGTTTACGTTCGGATCTATGTCACCCACTACTACACCAGAATGTCACGGTGGTTAATACAACTGTCGAATTCTCTCATGTCTTGGCACAAATGTTAAGTTTATTGATGAAGATAATGTCGAGTCGAAAACAGCTCGAGAACAAGCCCTTTACCACATTTAAATGCGAGTGTATCTGCTGCTATGTGCAGCCTCCTGTGTGTACATTCTTTAACTTATGTTAACCCCAGGCAATTGATTGTAACTCTGGTGATCAATTATAACCCAAAATCAAATAAATACAAAATATTTTAATACGTCGCCTTTTGAAGCTCTAAAATAGTCCAGGAAACACATTTTTATATACTGCACCATAGCTACTTGTTTTTTGAAACGCTGACTGGCTTCGGGATTTGCCAGTTTTCTTAACCCACCTGTTACAGAGAACAATGTTCATTTTTAGTGGAGGTTACATTAATACAGTAAGTTCATGTCGCACTTACATTTATATTTGGATATTGTGAAGGTCAAGCTGTATATATAAAAGCAAAAGGACACTCATTCACTCACTCACTAAACACTAAACACGAAATCTCGAAAACTACTTCACCTATGAAGCAAAAAAATTGGCGAGAATGTAGTTTATAGGTATAAGACGTCAGCTAAGAAAGGATTTTGTGATAGGGCCGATAGTTCAGGAGATATGACATCATAAACAATGAGATATTACAAAAACTGCAACGTCACAGAACAATTTTGCACATTTTCTCCTAATCCACTGGACCGATTTCAACCAAATTTGACTAACATATTCCTTACCGTGACATAACAGTTCCTGTATGGTTAAGAATCACATACGACACATGGTTCAGGAGATGTGACGTCATAAACAATAGTAATCACAAATAACTGCCACATAATGCAACGAGACTTTATTCGTACGCTGTATGAGAATGAGAGTACTTAGCGATTCGCAACAAACTTTAAAGATAATTTTAAACCATTATTATAATTTTTTCACGCTGACAACCACAGTAAAATGAAAGGAAAAACGTTTCTCGCTTACTATTTTTCCGGTGTTCTTGTACTAAAACTACGGAATTCGGTATGACGTTACAAATTATAATTTCTACACTAAAAATTGCAGCCGCAGGAAATTTTACAGACAGTATACACACATACAGCTAAATGTACCTTCGAAATTGTATCACAGTAAGACACTTAGTTCATGAGATTCGAGCACGTAAACAGTAACTTCATGGAAAATCGCCCCATCACGCACCAAGTTTCAAATGTATTACTTCTTTACTACTAATTGTATTGGTAACAGATTTTACTGACATATAGCCCTTATACAAATGAACATATATCTGAAAAATTATACAATTGTATAAAGTATAACTCAATAAATATGAGATAGTACGAATTTTATATGTCATTTGTATTTTGATTGCTATCTTTCTTTCTTTGGATAATACGCCTATAAATTTGTACATTATGCAAGACAGCCTTATTTTATAAAATATTCTCCCATAAATATAGCATGCTTTTAGAAATAAAAGATTGAGAGAGAGAGAGAGAGAGAGAGAGAGAAGGGATAGTTAAGTTCATTATAATTTTGACTTGCGTATAAATTGTAGTCTTCGACCACCTTCCCCATTTTTTATTTAATATTTTTTTCACCAGTGCTGAGAACAAGCTCAGATGCAAATTTTTATGTTTAAGTTCCGTTGCGCCATAAATGTTTGCTTGGCCACCTTTATCAAATAACATTAACTGTGATGGTTTGTTTATTAATACCTGTGTGTCATTTCGTGTGAGCTGCTACGAATATTGGCCATTGTATCGTTAACTTCGTGTTATTAGAGTAATTTGAACCAAGTCAGTTCTCAATTTGGGCCAAGGAACAAGGTTTTGCAGCAGGGAGTAGCCGGTAGCTCATCCGGACATTTTGTTAATTTTACTGCTAAAATTAAGTTTTTTTTATATATAACAGTAAACTCTTATCTAGGTATCTCCTACCAGAATTAAGCTTTTATTACGTACAGTGGCCTACTTTTAACCTCGCCTCCTACTTTCCAAACTTCACAGAAGTTCTCCTCCGAACCTTGAAAGACTAGCACACCTGGAAGAAAGGATATGGTGGAGACATGGCTTAGCCACAGCCTAAGGGATGTTTCCAGAATGAAACTTTCACTCTGAAGCGGAGTGCGCGCTGATAGGAAACTTCCTGGCAGATTAAAATTGTGTGCCGGAGTGCTAGTCTTGCAAGTTTCGCAGGAGAGCTTCTGTGAAGTTTGGAAAGTAGGGGGCGAGCCACTGGCCCATGTAAAGTTGTGAGACGGCATCGTGAGTCGTGTTGGGATAGCACTGTCGGTAGAGCCCTTGCCCGCGAAAGGAAAAGGTCCCAGGTTCGAGTCCCAGTTCCGGCACACAATTTGAATCTGCCAAGAAGTTTCATATCAGCGCACACTCCGCTGCAGAGTGAAAGCTTCATTCTGGAAACATCTCTTAGGCTGTGGCTAAGCCATGTCTCCACCATGCCCTTTCTTCCAGAAGTGCTAGTCTTGCATGGTTCGCAGGAGAGCTTCTGTGAAGTTTGGAAAGTAGGAGGCGAGGTACTGGCGGAAGTAAAGTTGTGAGGACGGACCGTTAGTCGTGTCGGGGTAGCTCAGTGGTTCAAAAAATGTTCAAAAGTTTGTCGAGCTTATGGGACTTAACTACTGTGTCATCACTCCCTAAACTTACAAACTACTTGTGAACTAGTTTATACTAACGACGGCACAAACATCCATGCCCGAGGGGGGATTCGAACCGCCGACCGCAGTAGCCGTGCAGACCATGACTGACACGCCGCAGACCGCTGATCCACTGCGGCCGGATAGCTCACTGGTAGAGCGCTTGCCCGCGAAAGGCAAAGGTCGAAGGTTCGTGTCCCAGTTCCGGCACACAATTTTAATCTGCCAGGAAGTTTCATATCAGCGCACACTCCGCTGCAGAGTGACAGCTCCATTCTGGGTAAATATTTTGACGTTTACTTCAGTGCATTAATACAGAAAACACTGAATTTTAGTTTTTCCAAAGCTGACTTCATGATGTGGGACTAAAAGGGTTAATGTCAAGCTGAGTTGTTCTGTGAAGTGCGTTTCAGCGGCTGGGATCTGCGCGGCGCGCCTCGGTGGGAGGTGGGGACGGGATGGCGGCGGCGCGCCGGCACGTGGACGTCGTCCTTGGCGGCCGGGAAGCGCACGTGTCGAGGTTACCGCTGCCCGCGCCCGCTGCCCGCTGCCCGCTGCCCGCGGTCCGTCTGGACCCGCTGACCGCCGCTTGCCTCACAGGCGCGCCGCCATAGTTACGGCTCGTACGCCGCACAGTGGGAGGTCGCGCCAACAGGCGCTTCTGTCTGCGAGCTCGCCGGAAAAGAGCACTGGCCCCCACCCGTAACAGACTCGATAATGGCCTCCGTCCGGCGGAGCAGTGGGAGCTCACCAGTTTCTTCATGTGCGGCCACGCCTCTTATCCAAAACATCTACGTCGGATCAACATCTACGATTCGGCGGCATGTGAGTGTGATCCTGAAACGGAAGCTGATGTCAACCACATCCTGTTCAGGTGCCCCAAATTTGACCGAGAACGTTTGAACTTCCTGCAGACATTGGTGAAGATGGAATATCACCTTGCCCAGTCAGCTTCTTCCCTTTTGTTTACGAAAGACATTCGTGTATATAAAATGATAATTAAGTTTATTAAGATCACTGTACACAATCTTTAAGCATCAAGTGTGTTGGTAATACAAGGTTTTGCTTGTGAATATGCGAAACTGTTCCAACATTATTTAAATTGTAATGTAATGCAGTTTATTGCTTTGTTTCCACTTTCCCATTTTGACAAAATGTTCTTCTGTTTTGTCTATTTATTGAAATATATGTACATTTCCACTGTGTGTTGTAAATGGCCACATTGAGTTAACAGTCAGAAGGCCAAATAAATGAAAAAAAAATATCCATCTGGAAGACCTAAAAAACACAACATCCTGTTCCCTGCAGGAAATCAAACCCTCCACTCCCCGACCCCACGCATTTTATAAACCCGATCTTTGAATTATAAATTTTTTATTAGTATCGTCAAACGGGGTGATTTCGGACAGTTTTGAGATTATTTTCACTATAACTTTCGTGGGTTTTGTCAGATTTTTTTTTTTTTTTTTTTTTTTTTTTTTTTTTTTTTTTTTTTTTTTTTTTTTTTTTTTGCTGAAGTGGCCAGGCATTGAATTAAAATTTGTGCCATGGCTGAAATTTTAGCCCGGTTCTTCTACTTATTAGTCAACGTAACAAATCAAAGGAAAGTGCTACATAGAAGTGCATAAGGAAGTTACGTAACCATCGGGTAAACTATAGTCACGTATTCAAGTAAAATTAAACACGTGAAGGCTCGTACTGTACTCCTGTACATTCACTTCAACTAAGGTATATTCGCCGATTACTGAATTTTTTGAGTACATTAGCACGCAGTGAAAACTTTAGGCATGATGTCGAATAGAAATTCGGCAACTATTAATGTTACACATTCGCACATGTGCTATTTTACTTTCTAAGTTTCGCATTTATGGCGCAAAACAGCACAGCGCTGCTCAACAGTGAACGCAAATGAAGTGCTGCTCGCAATTTATAAACTCGTGATTTGAATTACAAATTTTTTATTATTACCGTCTACTGGGGTGATTTCGGAGTGTTTTGAGATCATTTTCACTATAACTTTCGTAGCTTTTGTCACATTGCATTGTTTTTACGGAAGTGGGGGGTATGTGTGTAATCAATAAAATATCCTAGAAACAGAACGTCCATGTGTAACTACTTTTGCCTGAGACAGACAATTAAAGTGTCAGAAATCACCCCATGGAGTGGGGTGATTTAGGACACATGTGTATTTTCAATCTCTGTCCGGTGTTCGGAAGTGTATGGGGTGATTTCGGACACAAATTGACTTTTTTTATTCTACTTTCTTTCTGTTTGATTGTCGTGACTTTTAACATATTTTAAGGAAGCCTTGATAATGGCCTCAATTCGGCGGAGCAGTGGAAGCTCACCAGTTTCTTCATGTGCGGCATATCCATCTGGACGACCTAAAAAACACAACACCCTGTTCCCCTCCGGAAATCAAACCCCCCACCCCTCACCTCCCCCTCTGCATGGTAGGCAGCGAAGCTGTCGACTGAACTGCGGAGGCTGTCGTCAAAATGTTTGTAAATCTATGGTACTTAACTACTGTTGTCATTGCTCCCAGCCGCGGCGGAGCGGCCGATCGCATTGAGGGGCTATGCTATGATGCGTGAGACCATTCCCCGTCTGGGGTTCGAATCCTCCCTCGGACATAGATGTGGGTGTCGTCTTTAGTATAAGGTGGTTCACATGTATTCAACATTTTCTTGATTTGCAGCTCTTATTCTTGCCGTGTTTGCAGTGAAAATTTTCGGGTCTGAGGTCCGCCTGATATGCAAAACACTGTTTTATTATATGCCCAAACTAGTTTCAGCATCTCTGTGCCATCAGTGTTTTTTTTTTCAATTTATTTAGTGCTGTGAAAACAAAATACATTGATTTTACTATTGTAAAATGCGTAAATTTAGGCCTAAAAAGCTATATATTGACCAGTTGTAGATTTGGTAGATACGTAGGTTAAGAGTTGTGACTAACCTTTTAGTTTATGGTGACTTAGGTACACAGTGAAACACTTGTATGTGGTACACAGTGAAACAGGACCATTGGCCTCAGATGGATGTATGACTACTCCTAACAATTTGGGCGGTACTATGGTAGATGTTGAGGAAACCATTGCAATAACAACAGCAAAACATACATCTCACCTAGAGAGTTTCGTAGTTTGCCCAAAGCACCTTCCAGATAAATAAGTAGATGTTCCAAAGGTAGAAGCATAATATTAACATGAACACCAGAGCAAACAGCTTTGAGAAAAAGGACAGAGCTGGAAGAAAAGGAGAAATTCCAAAACAATATACCTTTTGTAGCTAACGTCTTGAAGTCAGTAGTTTGTGGTACTGAGTATGAAGTCTCATACCTTTGGGTAAAACCAAAAAAAAGTTAGTTATATTTTATTCCCAGTTGCAGAAGACATAGTCTGTGTTTCGCATAAGGACATTGTAATGATTTTGCCACCTGTGTTGCCTATGGCTACGAAGAGACTCTCCAACCACCAGTATATTCGTTTTCCAATCAATTTTGGTGGACTTAATATACACTGAACAAAATTTAGTATCTGTTAATGTTTGTACTTGTATTTAAAAAAACATATTTATGTTTCATAAGTCACTCAGAAGTAATAAATACAAAAAATAGCAGCTGTTTCACTGTGTACTATACACGGTACACAGTGAAACATTTGCGGAGGTTGTTTAAAATTATTTCACTTACTAATTAGTAGCAAAATTATTATTCTTTGTTCCAAAAATATTGACAAAGTCTTGTTCTTTCAAGTAAATAAAGAAAATTTGTTTTGCGAGTAGTATTTTATACGAAACAATCAAAAGGGTAATTTTTGTTTCACTGTGTACTTCTCTTCCCTTATTTCGCGTCACTAGACGTATCACTACGTTATCCCAAAGCGTCTTATTCAAATTTCAAACCTTTTGGTTGTTTAGATGTTTCGCACCTTTTCATTTGAACATCCCTCGTAATTTTTCTCCATTAGCTTCTCGCATCAGTACATACTTCACACAGTCCACTGAGGAACGCCTGATTATACTCTCACGTACAGTGCTGTAAGACTATCGAGAAAAACGTGTTATGAAAATTTGGATCATCTGATCCGGAGGACGTCATCCTTTCTCCCAGACCGGTTACGAGGCTTGCCGAAACCTGAGCTGTAGTCACGTTGACGTCGAAGCAAGCAAGCCCCGATTTGAGATAAGGCGGTCATTCGACGTACAGACTTACCTGCACCTCTGCATGCGCTTTAGCGGGAAAGCCCAGCTTCCCGGAGTTTCCTCGGTATCGTCATCCCGTCACTTTGGAGCTCAGCTGGTGTAAATCAATACTGCAGCCTTTCTCAGAAAACTTGTGAAGTGACACGAACGCCCAGCTAACAACAGTGGTAAACAGTCTTAAGAATACACGTTTTAAGACTGCTGATTATTCCTCATGTGTCGTTGAGATGCAAAAGTCAACGAATCGGAGATCGGATTACTAGCTGTCACCAGCCAGGACTTTTTCAGTTTTTGATGTCAGGGATTGAGGGAGGAAGGTATCATTAAACAAGGTCGACTGTTTGAAAAATAATTATTACCATACCGTCGAGCTTGCATTGGTGAATTTCCTCTTACGACCATCCCACCTTCATCGACATGTTACATGCATCGTTAGTAGAGTCTACCATGGTTTTTTAATTCTTAGGCACCGCAAAATAAGCACCACAACCACCACCCATTTCTTCAGTACTTTAAATCTAGCACTCAACTTTCCAACAAATGAAGCAACTTCGAGTGCTTTCGAAAGGTGACTCTCTTTACATCTTTACAATGTAATTATACAATGTTCTATGAAAAAATGTTGTATAAGGTGTACTAGGGTGATTCTATCGCTTTAATCCGTTCGAAATGGAATGATTGCCCTACAAAAAGGTATGTAGTATGCCGAAGGAATAAAGGAAGGAAGATATCTTGAAAGAGTAGCGATTCACATTAATGGTTGCACAAAGCAACATAACACCAAATGGCCAAGCATCACAAAAACACTTTGTCTGATGTAGCTGAAACAAGTACAATGAGGCAAATACAAAAAGAAAAGAAACTAGTAGAGAAGAATTACAAGACTTATTATATTGGTGTGGTGTCTGTTCTTTCGGATATGTTCGAAAGAACATATACCACATCTGCCTCGCAGCCATATTGCATTTGCATTTTTTATTGATAAAGGAGGGGAAGGAAAAGGATTAGGAGATTAACAAACACATTAATAAACAACCATCAACCAAGGATTAGGAGAGAAAGGATTGACAGTGGCTGCATTAGGGCATTGAAATTAAGCAATGGCGACAAGGGAAAATGTGAGCCGGCCCGGGAATCGAACCGGGGTCTCCCGATTCGGGCCGAAGGTCACCTTCACCACTTGGCTACCCGTGCTCGCCTCCCGTCCGTCTCAGACTTCCACACGTCGCACGCTATGACTGTAGCGCCCCTATCGTCCATCCCTTCTTACACTCCCCATTACGGATTCCCGTGCGAGGTCGGACGTATGACCGCATCTGCGGTGAAGTGAATGAAGCTAACTCGCGTGTAAATACTTATTATATTGGATTGTTCCGATAAAACAGACACCACGTGAGCACGGGTAGCCAAATGGTTAAGGCGATCGCCGGCCCGAAGTGGGAGATCCTGGTTCAATTCATCTACATCTACATCTACATAGATACTCTGCAAATCACATTTAAGTGCCTGGCAGAGGGTTCATTAACCACCTTCATAACTTTTCTCTACCGTTCCATTCTCTAATAGCACGCGGGAAGAAAGAACCGGGCTCACATTTTCAGTTGTCTCCATTGCTAAATTTCAATTCCCTAATGCAGCCACTGTCAATTCTTTCTTTCCTAATCCTTCCCCTCCTTTATCAATAATTTATAAATTACAAGACATTAGTTATAACTTTTGTGGTTTCTGATACACCAAGAATACTTCAGCTTGGACCGTATTTCGTCATTTCGTCCCTTACTCAGGTAAGAGAAGGAAATTTCGGCGTGATAATTCTCCCATCTTTCTTTTGTGTTCATAGTTTGTTCGGCTAGCTCAGCGTGGGAAAAATTAAGAAAAAAGTATACACAAAGTATAAAAGAAGATCTTTTTTGGTTGCAGGGGAACATTAGTGGTGCGTTACGCCCTAATAATTGGAAAATCTAAGGATAAAAGAAATATAAGGGGAGTTCAAAACGAAACGAAACTGAGTCTGAAATGCGCAAGCTGGTGACAGGAGGGTAATATCGTGGAGTGTGTGACGATGATTAGTTCAGACCAGAGCGTGGAAGTCCACAGCCCGTCGCTAGACACACGCGTGCATGTCACGTGACTACACAAAGCTAGCAGCAGCTTGCATCAGTCGTCCTACGCGAGTTGTGCTGATTTACTTCTTTGACCAACGTAGCCCCCTTCTGATTCACTTACTCAGCTCTGTACATCAGTGAATGCCCACCAGTGCCACTCGCAAAACGAGACAACCCTTCGCCAAGCGATGAAATCAAAACGACCAGGCACTCTCATCGAGGGGGTCATTCTGCTCCACGACAATGCAAAGTCCCAAACGGCCAACATAGTCGTGGCACTCCTGCAGAAATTCAGACGGGAGGTTCTCGGTCACCCCCAAACAGTCCACATCTCCCTCCCCCTGTGATTATGTCATATTTGTCCCCTTAAAAAGGCCCTGGGGGCAAACAATTCACCTGGGAAGACGACGTGCGGAACTGGTTCACTTCGCAGCCCCAGGAATTGTGTCACAGTGCGACAAGTGCCTCAACAGCCAGGGTCAGTACTGCTGACATACAGCACGAACTGGTTTCTTTAATTATGCCTCCGGCTCTTTCTTTTATTTTTCTAATGCTGCTCATACGAGGCGCGTCCAGAAAGTAAGTTCCGTTTGGTAATAAAATGAAATTGTACATAGATACAGAAGAAATTTTTATTGCACAAAATTCTACAACTCTTAAACTACTTTTCCACATAACTGCCGAAATTTTGTAGGCACTTGTCACAGCGTGCCACAAGTTTTTGCATGCATCCTTCACAGAAGGTTGCCGCCTGTGTATTCAACCATGTGGTAATAAATCTGTATCATCGTTGAAGTGTTGACCACCAAGGACAGATTTTAGGTGTAAGAAGATATAAAAGTCGCTAGGAGAGAGGTCCGAGCTGTATGGAGGATGATCAAACAAGTTCAAATATTCAAATGTTTGTAAAGTCAATGGGACTTAACTACGGGGTCATCAGTCCCTAAACTTACAAACAACTTATGAACTACTTACGAACTAGGACGGCACAAATATCCATGCCCGAGGGGGGATTCGAACCCCCGACCGTAGTGGCCGTGCAGACCGTGACTGGAGCGCCTTAGTCTCCTCGCCCACCGCGGCCGGCGATCGAACAAGTCCCATTGAAATTTCCGTAAGAATTGTTTGGTCACATTCGGTGTGTGAGGTCAGGTATTATCATAAAAAAAAGGTCTTACACCTAAAATCTGTCCTTGGTGGACAACACTTCAACGATGATGACGAGCTGAAAGAACGTGTTACCACATGGTTGAATACACAGGCATACAAAACCTTGTGCCATGCTATGACAATTGCCTACAAAATTTCGGAAGCTATGTAGAAAAGTAGTTTAACAGTTGTAGATTTTTGTACAATCAATATTTTTTTCTGTATCTGTACCCGTTCGTTTTATATAACCAAACGGAACTTACTTTGTGGGCGCGTCTCGTAGAATTCACCACTCTACGGTCATATCGTGTAGAGCTATACTAGAAGTTGCTTCATTAAAACATTTCTAATGAAGTACTAATTAAGTACTTTACGCTTATTAATATATTTGAATCCAGTTTTGCGACTTCTTTTCTAGATTCGTGTTTAAGTAAGTGTAGCCGGATGTAGCAATTTTCATCCATTTCAATGACATCGTCGGTGGGGAACCAGATGTAGATCTTTTTTAATGACACTACCGCCATTTGACTTTTTTTGCTTAATTTATTAGAGCACAATCATGATATCGGGCGTGTAGTCAAAATATCATATTGAAGATGATTTCAAGATATCATAAGTTTAAATTTGACTATGACACCTGCAATGGCTACACTGCCGAAATCTTGATTGTGTTTGCAATTAATTACCCAAAAAAGTCAAATGGCGGTAATTTCATTTTAAAATATTCATCCAGTTTGATTACAGTAATGTCAAGGTCCCAGTCGTAGACGCCACGCGGGGCTAGGATACCTAGCCAACAGACGGCGCGAACAGTGCGTGCTTTGCATGCGAAGTGGTATGTCTGAGTGGAACAAGTTATGACTTGTTGTGCAGATTTCTAAACGTTGTAAGTGTGATCTATGCCAGCTCTGATTTATGAACTGGCACCTGTGTTTAAGGAAAGGTTGCAGTACGTACGTGTGGCTTTTCCCGCACCGGAACTCTTCATAGCTAAATCGGACCATTCTTTGCCCAGAAGGTTCACACAGCGGACCATATAGATGAGATGTACGTAAAATTTGCAGTTTATTCAAGTAATTTCAGTACAACGTTTTTTTTTAATTAGGTAGCTTCTAGTACATCTCTGCATAACAGAACCAAACCATGAAAAATTATATTTCCTCATTCTTTAAATTTTCTGATGATGCCCCAAGAGGGCAAAAACCTTCAATAAACTTAATGTTTGCCTCCAACTAAGACGTATGATTTCGACATATTTTCAACGGTTACTGTAAGTTTCGTCATAGAACGGGAAATTGTACACAAAGAATTGTTAAAGTTTTTTTTCGTTTCTATATTTTTTACTTGTTTTAACAACTGTATTTAGATAGCACACAGTAGAGACAAAAATATAACAATCATTTCCCATTGAACGAAAGTGTTTGCTGCCACAGAATGGCTACACAGGTATTCTGACCGAATTGCAGGAATGCACCTAAATGAGAAGGAGGTAAAAAAGGAAATGGGAGAGAAAGAAAGAAAGAAACAGTCTTACAAACTACGTAAATTAACCTAAGGACAACATACACACACCCATATCTGAAGGCCGACTCGAAACTCTGACGGCGAGCAACCGCTCTCAAAGAACCAGTCCACAACTTCTTTCGCAGTACGGTATGATTCTAGATCCTATTTTTCTAAATTAAAAGAAAAAAAATTGCGTACATTTTTGTTGCATTTTACCAATTGAGCTCATGATTTCCACGCCTCATCTTACACATTCCATGAGTGCCCTTGACCTCCGTCCTTTAACCCTTTCGTTCCCACATTATGAAATCATCCGTGGAAAAATTAAAATTCAATGTGTTCTGTATTAATACAGCGCAGTAAACATCAAAATATGGTTTTTAAAATTTTTTTTCGAACTATTGATTTTTTTATGTTATATATATCATGCACAACACACACGTTTTTATCGAGGTATTTTATTACTTGGACGTTATTTTGTTGATAGTTAACACTGCGGATCAATAATGCTAGCATAATCTTCCCCACAGTACCAGAGACAAGACAATTCACTGCTGGAACAAAATAAAAGAAACCACACTCACGGTCACACTCTCAGCCACGTATAGACAGCAACGCAACACAACCTCCAAGATGGACAGATTACGGCCTCAGAAGTGGCTACACCTCTTACCAAGCGGCGAAATGTCGTACTAGAAGAATGTTGTTCATGAACAAAAATGCAACTTTAAGGACTGATGCATAGAATATCACAGAGCCGCAGTCTACTGATTTCGGTGGCAACTGACGCAACAGTACTTTTCCACCAGCTGCAACAACAGAAAGTTTCCGCTCCATAACACAACGAGAACTTTCGACAATGACACTAAATAAAGAAAAGTGTGAAGTAATACACGTGACCACTAAAAGAAATTCGCTGAACTTCAATTACGCGATAAATCAGTCAAACCTTAAGGTCGTAAATTGTACCAAATACCTAGAAGTTACAATTACGAACAATTTAGACTGGAGAGAACACACAAAAAATGTTTTAGGGAAGGCAAACATAGGTTACGTTTCATTTGCAGAACGCTTCGAAGATGCACCAGCTCCACCAAAGAGACTGCCTACATTACACTTGTGCGTCCTCTCCTGGAGTACTGTTGCCCCTTGTGGGACCCTCACCAGGTGGGACTGACAAGATATTGAGAAGGTTCAGAGAAGGGCAGCTCGTTTTATCACTTTACAGGGGAGAAAGCGTCACGGAAATGTTGCACGAATTGGGGTGGAAATCATTAAAAGAAAGACGTTATTCATTGCGGCGTGATCTGTTTGCGAAGCATCAATCACCGACTTTTACTTCTGAATGTGAAAATATTTTGCTAGCAGCCACCTACTTAGGGAGGCATGACCATCCCAATAAAATAAGAGAAATCAAATCGAAAAGGGAACGATTTCAGTGTTCTTTCTTCCCGCACGCTATTAGAGAATGGAACGGTAGAGAAAAGTTATGAAGGTGGTTAATGAACCCTCTGCCAGGCACTTAAATGTGATGTGCAGAGTATCTATGTAGATGTATATAGATGAAGATTCTGTCCGACTGATTATTGCGTCGGTAAACGAAGCTCGGTAAACAAAGCTACACGCGACACTGTATTGGTGTTAGGCATGATATCGCGCAGAGGTTTCCCTGCAGCTGTTGCCACCTGTTCGCCGACACCCACTTTTCGCGTCAACCGATATCAACGTGGTCCGCTGATGTAGCTGGCGAAATACCAGGCCGACTGTGCGTTTCTTAGGCGACTGTTGCTCAACGGGTTGGCGGCTCACGATCGCTTTCCCTCAAACTACGCTGCCGAACGTCGTCGAGGGGCAGGTCGCTTTTGAAACCTCACCAGCCGCCAGTTCGTTTGCATCTCCTTTATACGACTCCTATGTTTCGTGAACCTAGTGTATAAGGGGCCTTTTAGTATGCTGTAAATTTCGATTTTACTCTGCTATCCAACCACTAAATAGAAGCCACAGTTGCTCAAATAATGTTCAAATGTTCGTAAATCTAAACTGCTGCGGTTATCAGTCTCTAGGTTAACAAACTACTTAAACTAATGCTAAGGACAACACACAAAAAAAAAACACACACACACAAACGCGCGCGCGCGCGCACACACACACACACACACACACACACACACACACTCGTACTCGTGGGAGGGCTCGAACCTCCGACAGTGAGCAACAATGCACTCCGTAGTAGGGCGCCTTAGATCGCTCAATCACTCCGCCACGTCCCAAGTTGCTACGAAAATTTCAGGCGAGTAGCCTTTTAATAACTACCTTCCTACGAATGCGTGTAGACCATGTTTCAACCACTTCGGTCGGGTGTTCGAATCCCCCTTTGGGCATGAATATTTGTGCCGTCCTTAGTCTTAGTTCTTAAGTAGTTTGTAAGTTTAGGGACTGATGACCCCGTTGTTAAGTCCCATATGCTATACAAACATTTGCACATTTTTTTCCATGTTTCAACTCCTTCCGACTTACATGGCTTAGGCTCAAACAAGAGTCCTTTGTCGGAAGAAAGGAGACGTCATCCATTTGCCATTATTCTTGCGATTTTTTGAACCTCGGGGAAACTGCTTACTTCAAAATTTGTGAAGCTAAAGGTGCCTCTTGCAGAAAGTGCTCGTGATTTATTATGTCAGTACCCTGTGCGTCTTCTCTATTACGTGCCTATATGAAGTATGGTGTATGATCTGTACGTTGCCAGCTTTACGCCCCCCGTAGGTCTATTGAGAAAATATTGATACATTGATAATTTATCCAAATCTTAATATATATAAAAATTAAGGTGTTTGTGCCTATATTTCACTATGTAGGCAAAACTACACATCGTAAACGAATAGTGTTTGTATGGGGTAGTAGGTATCAGTCTCCCATTGTGCACTATGCTGGTAGAGGGTTGGTAACGATAAGGGGGTGGAAGATATGAGTTCAAAGTTACCGACTTATAATATAAAATTCTTCAACAAAAACTACACAATGGAGACGAACGATCTCTCTCTGTTGTTGTAGTACAAAGTCTCCCGTTGTACACCATAGCAGTTCCATGTCGATAGTTATAAGAGGGTGGAAGATATAGTTGTTTAAAGTCGTCAGCTTATATAAAATTCGGACTGACGACCAGCGATGACTTTTGACACTATAACAGCAAAGAGATTATATACGGCGAAACGTGATGCACATTCTTCAGTTGTTTTCCTGCAACAAGAGTACGAATAAAGAAAAATAAGTGCGTATTGCAGTTACAAAAGTAAAACTACCAAAAAAGATGCCAAAGCATAAGAAAGAAATTTCGCGTTCTAGATCCGTTTCCAAAAGACAGAAAACGGCGCTTTAAAGTGAATATACAGACGACAGAAAGTTGAAATTTGTAGACGTTGTTTATCTTACACTGTAGGCAAGAGCGATTTTTCGATATTCCCATTCCTAAGAAGATGAAATGGATGAACGTTTTTTTTTTTTTTTTAAATACTTTGCTATTAAGGCAATTTTGAAGCAAAAAATACAAAACTTCGTATTTAGAGTTTTGACTGGAATTTTAAAAACATGTGCTTCGATGTTTTTGCAGATTGAACCATTAAGCGGGCGAAATAGGGTGCTACTAAGACTATTTTGATGCTAGAAATGCGAAAATTTGTATTTGGAAACCTGGTTAGAATTTTTAAAAAATGTGCTTCGGGATGATTTGAATTATTCTATCTCTGGTGAAATAGGGGGTGGTAAGTTGTATCAAAGTACTGGATTAGGAAAGCATTTTTAAATCTAAATCTATGACAATTTATATTTAGAAGCAGATACAGCCAATGCAGACCACCCAGTCTATGCGTGCAAAGCAGCAGGAATTAAGGTGGTATATCTATATTTATCGACCCTTTTACTTCCAATGTATCGATTATCGATATCAAATCTCCAATATTGGTACCCGATATTTTTATTTCATATTATATATTTTTTCTACAATATTTTCTTTTACTACAAGAGTTTGACTAATTTTTGAGCTTTCATCACGCCCAGTCTTTCTCTCTGACTGGGTGAATAAATTCAGTTGCAGCTGTCACAAAACAAGAAGTCCGGTTGTCGCGGGTGGGGAATTGAGTACCAGTGTGAATGCAGTAACAAGATTTCCGATATGAAGACACAGAACACAAGTTGCATAAAAAATCAGTTTTTAGCGTAAGTAATACGCTATTTCTTCCTTTCGCCATTTTTAAAACTGCATTGCCCTTCACGTATATATTTGCCAAGATGAATCGTAAAATTTTTCTTATCATTTCGCATAATTATCGCCACATTTACCAAATTTCTTTTGCGCATTTCAAAAGACAAAACGATTGGGTGAAAGAACTTCTGGTTGTCGCACTTCAAGCACCTCTGGAGAAGCAGCCCATAAACGTCGTTTTGCAACCTATGAGGACACTTCTGATATACTGTGGCGACTCACCTACATTCGACTTACCAACTCTTCTGGGTATTAGACCGCATCGTCAATATATCAAATATTTCACCGACGTTTCGGCCGCTATGTTTAAACAGAACACCCAGAAGATGGCCGCTTGCAATAGCGGCCGAAACGTCGGTGAAATATTTGATATATTGACGATGCGGTCTAATACCCAGAAGAGTTTTATCAACAATGACAACGGCCGCGGAAGCCTTCGTTTACATTATCGAATATACATGCAAAGGAGTACTGTAGTTCTGCAATATATAGCTCTCGAAATGCGTGCGTAACGTTAAATATTTTATTACCTAATACTGAACTCCCTTGAACATGTAGTTCCCGTCACACGTCGCACCGTGACCTACCGAAAGTATATCTAGATATCCAGACATACTGTATCGACTTGATAAGGCCATGACTGAAATTCCTTATCTTTCCTTCGACGCCATGACTTAGTTGAGGATACCGCATTGCTGTGTGGTCCCCCCCCCCCCCCCTCTGAGTAGCGTATGTAGTTCAAGGGAAGACAGCGTTAACATCGATGACCTGGTGGGAATTTCCCATCCGCGCTGATCGCTCGCAGACTTCCTGGAATTCCACAGCGACCTGGCTGTCGGAAAAATAAGCCCCGCCAACAACTCATCCGCGGCCTGTCGTTTGCGGCAATAATTTTGCAGCAAAATTACGGTTTGTGGAATTTTTGCATTGCATATAAAGTCTTCGAGGCAGACGTCTGTTCGACCTCCAGGTCATCACGCGTCACTGTGGAATTTACCTTCGATGTCCAAACACGACATGTAACGCGGCCGAAGCAGGCTGCGGCGGCGTTTAAAGCACTTCTCCTTTTTTCTTCCTGAGAAATGTGGATGCTTCTGAAATTACTGTCCTTCAGATAGGCGTACTCATGTATTGCGACTGAGAATGAATAATAAGTTTGTAGGTCTGCATTATAATCAACCATACGCACCGTAGTCCTTGGCACTGCTAATCATCAGTCTGAAAAGACTGAACGGAAATAATAGCAGCTGAAATAAAAGTCGAATCGACGCTTACTCCAAAATTAGCAATCGCTTCATCTCATCACCTTATTACAGGACCAGTAAGTCACAGGCTTTGCACTGTATAAGATAGTCATACTCTTAACACACCGTAGGCTTTGATATATTTCATTGGCTGTGACCTATACTCCGGGGATTAAATTTACGTAAGTTTTCATGCCCTACGTCTGACTAAAGCTTTCAGGAGCTTTTTCGTGGTTATTAGACAAATGCTGAAACTGAAAATTCCTTCCCAACTAATCAAAATTATTAATGATTTTTTTTCGTTATGCAGGGACATAGACAAGCATTAGATCTACCAATGAAATTTATATTTTATTATTGTTATCAATATTATTATTATTATTACTCAGTTACCAGTATAAGGTCCCGGCGATGCCGGTCACATGCTCTTCTTAAGTCAACTAAAAACAAATTGGGGGAAAAGAGAAATAAAAGGTAGCTCGGCTAGTCATTTGCTCTTCCTAAACCAATGCAACGAATATAATAGAGTTCTGATTGCTTTATTCTAGGTGATTATCACGTAAGTAAGTGTGCATAATTTCATTAAACTACGCTGAAAGGTTGTTGGAAGTCGCTAAATGCTCTACTTATGACACACTGGATGATTATAGGATGCGTTATTCGCGCCCCATCTTAAGAAAAAGGATGTCTTTAGTGCTTCTCATAATCAATGACGTCACAGCTCCTAAACTAGTTACTTAGAGTGATATAAATTTGAAGGCACATTCACTTATATACGTACATACACTATATTCAAAACTGTCTCTCTCATTTAACTCTAAATGTCCACATTATTCCTAGGCGTTAATGCGAAAGCAACATACGCAAGTGAAGCATTATTTAAAGTAAATACTCAAGCAACAACTGATAAATTACATAAAGTTGACAGAAGAATTCTCCAAACGGTTATCAGTAAAAAAATTAAATAAAATAAAGGCTTGAAATTATGTTTAAAGTTTGTTGCAATTCGCTAAGTACTCTCGTTCTCATACAGTGTATTTCGAAAATCTCGCCGCGTTATATAGCATTTTTTGCGATTTCTATTGGTTATGACGTAATATCTTTTGAACCATGTGCCGTATGTGATTCTTAACCATGCAGCAATTATTACCTCACGGTAATGAATGTGTGTACCAAATTTGTTTAAGTCGGTCCAATGGTTTAGGAGAAAATGAGCAGTACTGTCGCAAAATGCAGCAGTTTTTCACGCATCTCATAGTTTATGACGTCATATCTCGTGAACTATATATCGTATGTGATTGTTACACTTACGGCGACCGTCCTCATGGATTGAAGCTTACGTGTACAAAATTTAATCAAAACTGTAGATTTGTATGCAACACGTACAAACATACGGACACACTGCTTTACATGTTAGATACTCTACATATGTCATATAAAACTAGACCAGCCGTAGTCCCAATTCCATGGAACTACATCGACAGAGCACATTGTCCATTCTAATGCAGCCCTCAAAACCTATTATAAATTCTTGGTAGGAGTGCGTGCCAAGTCTCTGGCGGACCGTAAATTGAGACGCAGTCTCGCTTCCCAGCAGATTATACAAATGCTTTAAATGCCGAACGCTGCTCCAGCCGGCACACATGCCGCACTTGGACGTTGAAGGTAAATTCCACGAGATGACCTGAAGGTCGAAGAGCCGTATACTGCCTCGTGGACTTCGTATGCAGTGCAGAAATTCAAGGTATCGTTTCGAGAACGGCAATTTGAGCAGAATTACTGCCGTTGGCAGGTCCGCTTTTACCGGCAGACGGGCCGTGGAGGAATCGCGAGAAGACCTGCGTGGCGGCCGCCACGGCGGTGGCACAGATTACGTCACGGGAGAATTCCCCCGCCGACTCCCACAGATGGTTATCGGTATTGGGGTCATCGTCTCATAAATTACTCAGCGACGTCAGCGATGCCGCCGCGTTCAAGGAACGAGCAGCATCGCAGGAAAGGGGAGTAATTTCTATCACAGCGATGCACGCCTCTGAACATGTGAGATCTACGTTCTGTACGTCGCCTTATGGCGTGTGATGGGCGTTACATATTCATTTGATTTTAATTCCTTCCTAATCCATTCGTGAATGGTACACTGGAAGTAAGATTTCCCAGTACCATTCAGTATTTACGTACCAAATTCTGTAACGTTACCTTCGCTTGTGTTTGCATCCTATAATGTTAATGACTGTAAAACTACAATAGAATTACACAGGGCGAGTCACCTAGCATTACCGCTGGATATATTTCGTAAACCACATCAAATACTGACGAACCGATTCCACAGACCGAACGAGAGGAGAGGGACTAGTGTAATTGGTTAATACAAACCATAAAAAAATGCACGGAAGTATTTTTTAACACAAACCTAAGTTTTCAGTGTGGGTTTTTTTTTAGAAACCCGTTAGTTTTGTTAGCACATCTGAACATATAAACAAATCCGTAATCCGGAGTTGCAGCAAAGGGCGCTCGTGGCTGACGTCTTAAGAACGCCACGCCGCGCCGTGCAGCGAAAGTACGTGGCGCGAACTTCAGACTTGTGAGACACCACAGATGCAAACACCAATTAAGCGCATCTTCCTTTCCTATTTCCACCTATCAGAAACACCAATGCAAACACTAATCAAAACTAAACTGTTAAG
This sequence comes from Locusta migratoria, assembly GCA_026315105.1. Taxonomy (NCBI): domain Eukaryota; kingdom Metazoa; phylum Arthropoda; class Insecta; order Orthoptera; family Acrididae; genus Locusta; species Locusta migratoria. Next base: position 198,622,302 of record CM048751.1, read on the forward strand.
ACAGTACACGCATTATAAGACCAGCACAAGGTGGTAACAAGTCAGTAATCCCTGAGGAAGGATCCTGCAACGGATCCGAAACGTTGGAAAGATTTTATTATCATGACGCGGCAAACAGCTCAGAAGAATTTTAACGTTAACAATAATGACCTCGAATGCCTACGTTCGTACATAGTCTGAAAGTAGTTTGTAAGTTTAGGGACTGATGACCCCGCAGTTAAGTCCCATAAGCTTAACAAACATTTGAACTTTTTTTTTATTTTTTATTTTAAGGTTGCATGTCTCCACCTCTGACCATGTCAGGCTTTATAAATAAATTGTTTCATCACCAGTGGTACGGTATCTCTTTCGTATGACACTATTTCAGCAACTTAGCTGAATCACTTGCTACTCCAGGAACGTACTGCTTTCTACGCTGGTGGCATTGTCTGTAGAGAGATATTTCTGACAGATTGCGTCAACTGTGTGACAGGCAATGAAGAAGAGTTAATTGCTCGTGTTGTGTGGCGACGGCTTCCGGCAAGATAAGAGACAGCCGGCGTCCCCCGCTCCCGTGCTGGGAGAGAGCCCAGCTGTTCCCCGTAGAGCGGCGAGCGGAGATCGCAGATCGCAAGCAGACGCTGGTGAGCGTTTACGCAAACGGCCAGGGGCCGCGCGAGCGTACCGCTGACGTGGCTGGTGGATACCACTGCTCAGTCTCGCGTCGCTGAACAGAGAGAGGCTGATGCCAAGGCGGAGTAGTAGACTTGGCGCATTATAGTTCACGGTCGGGAGCGCTCACTTTAGTTCGCGGCTCTGCCGGGAACTAGTCCGTTTTTTTTAATTCGTCCGCTCCCAGTGACGGCTGAGCGGCGTGGTCTGCTCATGCAGGTGGAGGGAGGTTCCCCCACCTAGCTGCTTCATGCGCTTGCTGCTTGAGCCGCTAACGATTTCACGCAAACCAAAAAAAAAAAAAAAAATAGTTTGTGGATAATTTCTCGCGTTTAAGTCAGACATTGCAGAGTTCAGAATATTTCAAAGCAGAAATTTTGTAGCACGAAACTATGTAACCTAGCAGGCACACGCTAACCTCTAAATGGCTCTCATTAGCAGAAGGCAAACACGTGATTTTCAATTGTTGCGCGCCCTCTCTCTATTGCCCGTCGGTCTTAGGAAAATAATCCAACGAACTAAGAAGCGAGACACGTTTGGCATAATAGTTCGCGACGGGTAATGCATGTTTTAGTTCGCGACCGATTGCACATATTTTAGTTCGCGACGGATCGCGCATATTTTAGTTAGCGACCGATCGCGCATATTTTAGTTCGGGACCGGTAGCTCTCCTTTTAGTTCGCAGCACGGCCGCGAAGTAGGTCGCTCTTTTTAGTTCGTCCGCTCTTTTTGGCTTTTGCTACTAAAACTACAGCTGAGCTACACCTCAACTCGAAATGACGGCAACTGGCAGAAGGGAATCACTGATTCTGCGCGCTCTCGCGTCCTCTCGCTGTTACCCGTCAGTCTTCGGAAAAGGAATGGACGAACTAAGAGGCGAGGGATCTGCGAACTAGTTCGCGAAGTTCGCCTAAGGGAGTGCTCTTACGAACTAGTTCGTTCGCGACCTACACAACACTAGCGAGTAGAGGTGCTACTGACACAGCGGCGCTACACTGGCCAAACGACAACCACGGCACACCGCTCTTCACGATTAGATTAATACGTGTTCCGTAGATCATATATACGACATTTCGTAATGATGTGGAACTTGTCAGTTTAGTAAATGGTGTCCGTACATGACAATCAATATCTTAACGATTTTCTATTTTCATTTTCTTTTTAATTCATTTTACTTTTTTTAATTTTTATCTAAAAATTCATCGAAATTGTAGAATGAGTTGCCATTCAGAAGTTCCATTAATTTTTAAAAAAATACCATTTGGCTATCTGTCAGACTTTTGATGCTGGTTGGTAAATGACCGAAGACTTTCGTGACAGCATTATTCTTCCCCTTCTGAGCCAAAGTTAGATTTAAGCTTGAATAGTGAATATCACCGTTTCTCCCAGTGTTGTAGCTATGCACACTGCTATTACCTTTGAAGTAGGTCGGATTGTTAATAATGAATTCCACCAGTGAAAATACTGTATAAACCTACAGTGAAGACCCCTAGATCCTAAAATAAATGTCTGCAGGATGATCTTGGACGGGCTCCAGCAATTATTCTGATTAAACGCTTACACGCTTTTTTACTCAATGTGTTATTGCCCCAGAATATGCTGTGAATTAAAATAGGCGTAGTAAGCTAATTTACTGAGATGTATACCACCAAACTTTTCAATGACCGTGATAGCATAAGTAGCTGAGCTCAAACGTTTCAGCAGATCTTCAACGTGTTTCTTCCGATTCAACCCCTCGTCAATACAAACACCTAAAAATTTTGAATATTCTACCTTAGCTACAGATTTCTGTTCAAAGTCTAAATTTATTAATAGTGTCATGCCATTTACTGTATGAACCTGTATAAACTAGTTAATGAGAGTTCATTAGTAGAGAACCACTTAATAATTTTATGAAAGACATTATTTACAATTTCATCAGTTAATTCCTGTTTGTGAGGCGTGATAGCTATACTTGTATCGTCAGCAAAAAGAACTAGCTTAGCATCTTCGTCAATATTTAATAGCAAGTCATTAATATATATTAAGAACAGCAATGGACCCAAGATTGAACCTTGTGGGACGCCATTTTTGAGAACTCTCCAGTAAGAGGAATTAATTTTTTCTTCTATATCATGTTAACTACTTATTTTAACATTCTGCATTCTTCCAGTGCTTAAGCTTACCTACAAGAATCCCATGATTTACACAATCAAAAGCCTTTGAGAGGTCACAAAAAATGTCAACTGATGATGTCCGGCTATGCCTATGCGCATTCAGATTTCCGCACGATGCTGCTCAATCTCCTTGCAGTAATTGCTGATAACTGTAACAGGTGTTCAGTGTACACGGTCTATGAACCGTGAAGAAAGCAAGAAAACGACACGCATCGCCCTTTATATGGACACCAGCCTGATGGCCGACGGCTTCGTTCAAGGAAGAGCTACCTGTCACGTACGCGAACCCTGGAAGAGTCGGCCGCAGAGAACCGTATTGGTAGGTGGGAAATCGATCTGAGAAGTCTCCATATAGCTGCAAAAGAAGAATTGGCACCCATTGGTGACCTGCCATATACAGTCTGGAGAACCCTGAACCGTATGAGGGTAGAAGTGCCAAAGTGCAAGACAAACATGCAGCGATGGGGCTTCCTAAAAGAGAATGAGAACACTGTCTGTGTGCTTCTGTACAGGTTCCTCAACACTTGCTTATCTGTCCATGTGCTTCTGTACAGGATCCTCAACACTTGCTTATCTGTCCATATTTAGACTAGCCCTGTACAATGGAAGACTTATGGGGGGCTAACGACAAACCCATATCGGCTGCTAATTTTTGGAAGTAAGTAAGTATTCCAAAATAAGAGATCCTTGGCAATCTGACACATAGTTCACAGGGGAAGAATGAAGCAGAATTAAAGTGTGTGGTGTGGAGCGAGACGTGCTTGAAGTCAACCCTTGTAGTCGCTTAGCCCGTAACGCTGTGTTAGCTGATCGGTATAAAGTGCCTGCCTAGTAATAAGGGACCCTGGGTTCGAATCCCGGCCACAGCACAAATTTTAATTCTGTGACTATCTCTATATTTAAAAAAAAAAAAAAAAAGTAATTTCCCATTAGTCTTAAATAGAAGCAGTTTTTACCCCCCTTGGGATTAGCAACCTATAGATATATAAAGTCTTATTGAATCCATTATTGGTGGTGGAAACGGGACAGCGGCTGGTCAAGAGTCTGAAGGAACTAAAGTACCAACAGCCGTAAGTATAATGAAATATTTATTCTATTACAACCAGTTTCGGTATTTCTCTATCCATCTTCAGGTCTTTGTGTGTTAAACAAACCTAATCAAGTGACTAAGACAAAAACATAAAAAACACAAAAAAGTATTGTATGGTAGCACACAGAAAATACAATATTACAATATAGGAATGAAATTACTATACAATACCACATAAATAATATGTACAAATGTACAAAAGTAACATTTTTTTAAATCACTTTGGGATTGCAATTGTCTCCACCACACGATTAAAAAAATGTTATTGTACATTTGTATATATTCCTTATGTGGTATTGTATAGTAGTTTCATTCCTATATTGTAATATTGTATTTTCTGTGTGCTACCATACAATACTTTTTTGTGCTTTTTTGTGTTTTTTTATGTTTTTCCCTTAGTCACTTGATTAGGTTTGTTTAATACACAGGGACCTGAAGATGGCATAGTGAAATGCCAAACCTGGTTGTAGTAGAATAAATATTTCATTATACTTACGGCTGTTGGTACTTCAGTTCCTTCAGACTATAGATATATAGGTCGCCACACAATCTTCTCCGTCCATGCACCGAAGTGACCTGGCTACAGTACTAAGTGCTGGCCGTGCAAATCCATATAAATGAGAAACAGTGGACCCAGAACAGAACCCTGGGATACACCCCCACGTAACTGAGCCCCACTAGTAGTGCATATCGCACCCCAACACTGCAGAGATTCACCACCTGCTCTCTTTCATTAAAGTAAGATGTGAACCAATCTACTCCCGTAACTCCATTATTGTGAGGAGGAGCGACGGAGTTGCCATTTGGCACCGCCGCGCCGTCGTTGGTGTCGGAAGCGGAAGAGTTGCGTAAGCAGTGCGCATGCGCGCCAGAGGCTGCGGCTGCAGCCGTCAGGTGGGGCCGGAGAAACCGCCGCCTAGGCGGCCGGTCCTGGTTGCGCAAGCGCCCGCCGCCACTGACCACGTACACCCTGCACACACTCTGAGCGCCAGACGCCAGCCGCCAGCCGCCAGCCGCGGTTTGACCCACTAAATAGCCCGGCCGCGGCCGGGCTATCTGTCGCCCTATGAATGGGGCTCGCTGGCAATAACACCCGAGCGCTGTCGTGTGACGTCACAGGCTGGCGTGCTGACACAGACAAATACATACAGACGGGAAACCTCCGTAAGGGCCCGGTCAGGGGTGCGGGGAGGGAGGGACAGAGCAGTTCCGTAAGATGTCCCATGATGGCGCTGCTGTCAGAAACAGTCCTTTAAAACTGGCCAAAGAAGGCGGCAGGTAGCGGTTGTCCCCACCACCACCTCCCCTCAAAAGCTGGCAAGCCGGACACAGCTGTGTCCTTGTGGAAGGCGGCAAGAGCTCTCCCCTCTGCCTCCCTTCCACGCTACCCTCTGATGTGCGAGAGGCGCCCTCAGAAGCGCCTCTAGTGTCGTCTACCGGTACTAGGCCAGGGAACCATCTGACATCTGCTGGCATCTTACGGAACTATGAGGGAGCGTAGGACAGAGGTTTAGAGGGGGCTTCTTCTCTGTATATGTTACTCTGTGGTGCTGGCCACTATGAGACAGCCGGATGTGCCCCAGCGGCCAGTCAACTGCGCGGTCGTGACTTACGTGTGACGCCACAAGAAAGCAGTTATCCCTTCTCTTCAGGAGGTGTTGTTGCTGGTCGCTATGGAGCGACCATTAAAAGAAATTCCCTGAACTTCAATTACACAATGAAACAGTCAAACCTTAAGGTCATTAATTCTACCAGATACCTAGGAGTTACAATAACGAACAAGTTAGACTGGAGAGAACAAAAATAGAAAATATTGTGGGGAAGGCGAACCCGCAGATAGATACCACTTGACCGCCCTTACTTCGACCGTTTTACGCTTCTGCAGGAGGGTAACCTAACAAGTGTAAAACCAGTTTCTGTCTTTCTTGGGACGTCGGTTTTTGAACTTCACGTTTATGACGTTCTTACTATTTGCAATGATGCCTATTCCAAAAGACTACAGCTTCTGGAATATCTTGGAATTCATCAAAAACGTGTGATAGACTTGGACCAACTGCGAATCATGAAGGCAGAGATTGCAACAAACAACATGTAAAATAAGCCAGATCCAGGAGGAGGAGAGCAACACTGAGTGAGGAAGATGAAGGAGGAGATGAGGACTACAATGCAGGAGGATACTATTTTTATGTGTCACTTGGCTTATGGGACTTAACTGCGGGGTCATCAGTCCCTAAATTTGCAAACTACTTATGAACTTATACTAAAGACGGCACAAACATCCATGCCCGAGGGGGGGATTCGAACCCCCGACGGGGAATGGCCTCCCGCATTGCAGCATAGCTCCTCAATGCGCTCGGCCGCTCCGCCACGGCCCTTCTCAGTTGTAATTTTTAGGTACTTAGTCGACATTACGGCTTTTAGATTTGACTTATTTATCGTGTAAATGAAGTTTAATGGATGACTTCACAATTTTAATTACTTAAAGACAATTGAAAATTTGCGTATTATTCATGTCTCTAAATCATTTTGCTGACTTTACTAGCTAATAAATGACAGCATCATATGCCAACAGCCTAAAAGAGCTGCCACATTGTCAGCTAAATCGTTTATCGTGACAAGGACCAGTAAGGGCATACTGATATGGGGAACGCCAGATAACACTTCGGTTTTACACGATGAAAAAAATGTTAAAATGTTTGTATAACTTATGGGACTTAACTACGGGGTCATCAGTCCCTAAACTTACAATCTACTTATTAACTAGCTAATACTAAGGACGGCACAAATATCCATGCCCGAGGGGGGATTCGAACCCCCGACCATAGTGGCCGGGTAGACCGTGACTGAAGCGCCTCAGTCCTCTCGGCCACCGCGGCCGGCTTACACGATGACTTTCCGTTACTCTTACTGTGGCCTTTCTGACAGAAAATCGCACAAGTGATAAGATATTTCACAAGCATTGCTTGATTATTTGCTACGCACTCGCTTCTTGGAACACAAGCGATGGAAGGAGCGCTAAGATTGTTGCTACTTTGCGAGACCCCGTTGTCGGGCGGTGTAGCGTGTGTTGCGGTTAGACTGATACCCGTAGATCAGGTAACGGCCAGGGCGCGTCGCGGGCGGCCTACCCCACAGGCGCTAGGTCGCCGCAAGGTTACTCAAGCAGGGTTTGCGAAACGACGGAGGTGGTTCACAACGCAAAACAAGAGCACTGCAGCAACAGAACGACAAGTTCACTTCATTGTATGTTTTCCCCACATGGTCGAGAGTAAGTTCGAATGAATGAGAACGCTGATAAATGTTTGCCTTGTAGCTGCTGTGACTTTGGTTACTCGTCAAAGTACGAAGTAGGTGAAAAAGAAAGAATTGATATAACTGTCTAACTTTGGCTCCCCAATTAACAGGTAGGCTAACCCGGCCATTGCCGGCATCGTACCTGCTATCTGCTAGAATACGTTTATGTTTGTTATCTATAAATGTGAATGTCTCTTCAGTGTACGCTTATCATGTCCGAACGACAAGACGCAGAGACTTCAATATTTCTACAGTTACTAACTTACACCTGAGGAACGCTTTAGGCACGGTTTTATAGCGATGTGATAGATATTTAGTAATTTGAAGAATATAACGCGAAATGCGGAACAATAATTATATTTACTCTTTGAAAATGGTTTTATTGGTTGCATTCTTACTTGAGGGATGATAATGATAGAAAGGTGCAGAATATTGGGATGGAAAGTTATCGGTGTATATAAAATTGTAAGAGCGCGCGCGGGTGTGTGTGTGTGTGTCTGTGTGTGTGTGTGTGTGTGTGTGTGTGTGTGTGTTCATATTTCCCTCTGCAGCGAAAACTACGGAACGCAAACGAATGGTCTGTGTGTAACTGTTGTCCGAAGTCTCCCGTTGTACACCACAACAGTTCCATGCCGATATCTATAAGAGGGTGGCGGATATGGTGGTTAAAAATCGTCAAATTATAGAAAAATTTCGACTGAAGGCCAGCGATGACGTTTGCGACTCAATAGCAAGGAGGTTACATACAGCGAAACGTGATGCCACAGACCATATCTTTGGTCTATGCGTGCTACAATGTCTTCGGCTCTTTCTCCGTAAGGACAAGCACACGAATAAGGAAATATAAGAATAAATAAATAAAGCAGTAAAAAAGAAATTTCTTTTAATAGATCTCTTTAAAACAAATCGATTTTACGTTTCGCGCATTTTCTATCATAATCAACCAACACGCGAGCGGAGCCGCAGGTTTATGCTAGTTGATTGTATAAAAATTTTAGCAACAGGGTAAGACCATAATCGACCAGTTTAGTTAAAATAAATGCTCATTATATTGAAAGGAGAAGTAGCCTGTTACATTTGATAATAAACACAACCGGACAGTGAAAAGAGGTTATGGTTTGTTCCTTCATTTTTTATGTAAATTTTTACAGTGTTAATTTTTTTAAATTTTAACTAAGACAGTAAATAATACTTAAGTAGAGCTACAGCATCATTGTAATATCTATGTTATGTGGTAAATAATTGATTGATGTAGATTCAGAAGTTTCTGAGAAAAATGTCAGTTTCAGAAAATTGCTCTAAAAGAAAAAAAAATTAATATACACACAACTGATACATAAAAAATATGTTACAATCCTCCTGGATGGTAGTCCTCATCTCCTCCGTCATCTTCCTCGCCCAGTGATGCCTTCCTTCACTTGGATCTGGCTTCTTTTGACATATTGTTTGTTGCAATCTCTGCTTTCATCTCTTTCTCCCTCTCTCTCTCCCCCCCTCTCTCTCTCTCTCTCTCTCTCTCTCTCTCTCTCTCTCTCTCTCTCTCTCTCTCTCTCTCTCTCTCTCTCTCTCTCTCCACGAGCAGTAGACTTTAAACAAATAAAAATATCAATAACTGGTGCAGTTCTTTACGTAGTTACATCGGAGACACACACACATCAAAACACACATTCAACAGTTGGCAACACTATCGAAAACATACTAACGAAAAAAAAATCCAGAAACAAAATGTTATTGGTGCTAACAATGAAATGCTAAAAACGAAAAACACTAATGGAATAAAATTGGAATCAAAACAGCCTAAACTCACCAATCAGCTCTACATGTAGACCAGCATCTATCAATAACTGAAAGTAATAACATCCAAATATCATTAACTAAACTAACGCGCCAGAACAGTTTATAATCTAAAGTACTAAAAACATTCTTTTAAATATTGTGAAACATAAGCATGTATTGAGTTTTCAACATAGGCCGTAAATTACCATTTATTTATTGCAAATAGGTTTCAACTAAGAAATAGTCATCTTCAGTGCAACATGCATAGTCGTATTGATACATTTCTGGTGTCACATGTCAAGCCCCAAGGCATAGCTACAAAATACTTAAGATGTTTCATAGTGCCTAATCATGACTCATTAGTATCTCATATATTTTGTACCTATACTTTGGGGCTCGACATGTAACACCAGATTTGTATCAATTATTAGTTAAATCTCGCCTGTAGACAACATTTTGAAGGCTTCAAAACCCATACTGCTCACGAAATCTTCTTACAGCTGCCGATAGCCTTAGCGATTTGTTGATTTCTTCAAATATCTAAAACCTGCTTATATTTGTAATTATCCATCATATTTGACATGACAACTATTTTATCTTATTTGCGTCACCATACTATAAGCCACGCACTAATCCAGTTTATTTTTATTCATCTGAGAGGTACACTTTTCTATTGTCATTGTTCGTTTACGGAATGTATTTCAACAGTATTTGTTAGTCAGCGTATTTTTACCATTGACCATTGAAATATTTGTTCCCATAACTTCCCTTAACCTTCTCACCCTATTTTTATCCAAACTTTCCATTTATTGACGTTATAAATTCAACGTACGTTCTCCCAATGGCCACTTAATCCAGTGAACGTTTATGTTCCACAGCGCATGCGCCACCAGTTCCTAGTATGCACGTTCCTTGCTTCAAATCAGTATGCGTGAATGACTCCAAATTTGGTGACGTATCTTTCAGTCTAAATCATATTCCCTAGATCATAGTGATGTCCAATTACTGTGATATGCAAGTATAGTAAGTTACAGTTTTATTCTGATTTGTGTTTGCAATGTTTTAAGAAAATAGGCTTGGTAAGACGCCTATTTCAGGCGTAATGATTATGAATTTGTAATTTATGATGTCACATTGTCTATAGGCACAACATGTATTTCTGAAGAAGAAGACGGGTCGAAACCGTGGTCAAGATTATTAAACAAATATCATAGCAACTGGTTGGCCGATTTCCAGCCGCGGTGGCCGAGGGGACTGCGGCGCGCCAGTCACAGTCTGCACGGCCACTACGGTCGGAGGTTCGAATCCCCCCTCGGCCATGGATATTTTTGCCGTCTTTAGTGTTAGCTAGTTCATAAGTAGTTTATAAGTTTAGGGACAGATGACCCCGTAGTTAAGTCCCATAAGCTCTACAAACATTTGAACATTTGATGGCTGATTATTAATTTGCAATTCTTTTAATTCGATTTCACGGAATGTATGACATTAACTGCGAATGGGTAAAGTTGAAAATGCGTACCCAGCTGGGATTCGAACCCGGGTCTCCTGCTTTCTAGGCAGTTGCGCTGACCCCTACACCACTGAGGACACAGCGGACATCACACCAGCACGGAATTACTCAAGCACGCCTCCCGTCAGATACAAATTTGCAGCTTTACCCTGCCCACTAGAACTCAAACTCGTAGTCACTAAGTACTAATTCCCGTAAGAGTAAGGGCCTAGGAGTGCCTCCTCACTGAAGAATGGATCATTGCCCGTCATATATATAATTCTTTTGATAGTTGTCATTTTATGGACGTGGTGCACACCGCTCCTAATGGAGTCTTCATTTCATAAGCATATATGTATTAGAGGCCACTGATGATGTCTTAAAATAAAGGGGAAATGCATAAGGCAATACAAACTTTTATTAATCTGTTGCATAGATGGATTGCATAAATATCTACATTATAATATAAGAATCAACTGTGAGAAGACAGGATAAAAAGGAATTAACAATAAAAACTATTCATTTTTGTAATTGCACTGTCATATGAATCATCTCTCAATTTCTTCGTTTCTATTAAGTACTAGTAAAGCTTACAACGTCATATCGTGTCAGAAGATCATAGCAGTACCATGCGGAAACTTTATGACGTTAGGTGAGGCAAGATGGCGGCATCAAGCTTCAGTCACAGAGGCAAGTTTGCCAGTCTAGTAATGTATGTCTGTGGCTGAATGTAACCTCCTTGCTTTAGAGCAGCAAACGTCATCGCTGGCCTTCATCCCCCGAATTTTTTTGTGATTTGATGACTTTCAACTACCATATATTTCACCCCCTTATAGCTATCGGCATGGAACTGCTATGGTGTACAACAGGAGACTTCGGACAACAATTGCACACAGACCATTCGTTTGCGTTCTGTAGTTTTCGCTGCAGAGAGAAATATTAAAACACACACACGCGCGCGCGCGCGCGTAGAATTTTATATACACCGATAACTTTCCATCCCAATATACTCCACCCTTTTACCATTTCAACCCTCAAGCAACAATGCAACCAATAAAACCATTTTCAAAGACCAAATATAATTTTCAAAAAGTAATTATTGTTCCGCATTTCGCGTTATATTTTTCAAATTAATAAATATCTATCAGATCGCTATAAAACCGTGCCTAAAACCTTCCTCAGGTATTAATTAGTAACTGTACAAATATTTAAGTCTCTGCGTGTTGCCGTTCTGATAAGAGTACACAGAACAGACATTCACATTAATATATACAGGGTGTTTCACTAAGTGTGTTTGCCTCTGTAACTTATAAAATAATAGGTGACGGGAAATTTTAATGCGGTAGGTCAACACAAGAAATGTTACACTTTCTGCGGAGCTATGAACATAGTTTATTGTATCATTTTCCAAAGAGCTACACCACAAAGATATAATTTTTTTAATGGAACAATCGTTTTTTCTATCGTGCATTCGATTCGTTGAAACCAGCTGGTCCAAATCAATTTAAACTACATTCCTACCACTGTTAGTTTGGGAGCTACAACCCTTCAAAGTTTAGGGGGCGGAGGCTACGACAGCGTATCTGACTGGCTGGTGGTCATGAGACAGTGGGCCGTGCCCCAGGGGATAGCCACTCGGCCAGTCAGCTACACTATCGCAGCCTCTGCCCCCGGAACTTTGAAGGGTTGTAGCTCCCAAACTAACAGTGATAGGAATGTAGTTTAAATAGATGTGGACGCAGCCGGTTTCAACGAATCCAATGCAAGATAGAAAAAACTATTGTTCCATTTAAAAAAATTATATCTTTGTAGTGTAACTCTTTGGAAAATGATACAATAAACTATGTTCATAGCTCCGCAGAAAGTGTAACATTTCTCGTGTTGACTTACCGCATTAAAATTTCCCGTCACCTATTATTTTATAAGTTACAGAGGCAAACACACTTAGTGAAATACCCTGTATATGGATAAATAGCTATCCGATCGCCATAAACCGTGCTTAAAGCCTTCCCCGGGTAGATATTAGTAACTGTAGAAATTTTTAGCTCTTTATGTCTTGTGGTTCAGACGTGATAAACGTACACCGAACAGACATTCACATAATATATATATATATATATATATATATATATATATATATATATATATATATTAAGCGACACGTTTTGTGACCCACAAAAAAATGCCCTTTTGCATAAGGTGGGGACAACTTGAGCGAAGTTTGGCGGTCAGCCTATTGGAGGAATGCGGGCTGCCGTTGCGTAAAAACAGGTGCGGTGCGGTGTGGTGCGGCTTGGTCAGCGCGAAGCTAAGCTTTCTCGGCGGCGCGCCGCTTCCTGCTCTATTAGTCACCGCCAGGGCTCGGTCGGACGGTGCCCGCCAGCTCAGCTTACTGCGAGCTCGCTAACCAACAGCAGCCGTCAGGCCCAGCGTAATGGCAACAAATGACAGCGCCTGCAGGCTACTACAGTAGTTCTCTTTACGATTACTAAAATAAAATCTATATACCATCATCATCATCAGAGACTGATTATGCCCTTCAGCGTTCAGTCTGGAGCATAGTACCTCTAATAAAATTCCTCCATGATACCCTCGGTTGCACAGTGGTAGAGTGCCAGACTACAAATCCCAAGGTCGCGGGTTCGTTCCCCGCCAGGTACTAGGATTTTTATCTGTAACTTTCCACTTCTTTCATCTCTGGCAATATTGCTCATGTGAAAAATACCGAGTAGCACCGTGGTTCGGAACCCACGTTAAACTGTAGGTCCCCCTATAACTGGCTGGGTCAGTTCGAAGGTCGGAGGAAGGCAACGGCATACCACCTCCAAACAGGACCATGCCTAGTAAAGCACTGTGGTGTTCTCAAACCAATCTTCGGATTGTTGACTGCTTTACTTTACCCATGATAACATGCGATGGTCGCAGTACAGAGGATATAAAATGCAGAATGGCAATGGGATCACAGGGTTCTGGTGGAGCTAGGGGAAAGCAATAGAGTAAACCTATTGTGGGTCCCTGGCCACTCGGGGATCAGTGGCAACGAACATGCCGACAGATTAGCCAGGGTGGGGGCAGAGACTCCATTTATTGGACCGGAACCTGTCCTCACAATCACCAAGGCAATGATGAAATTGGAGCTACGTAACTCAAATGTTCAAATGTTTGTATAGTCTATGGGACTCAACTACGGGGTCATCAGTCCCTAAACTTACAAACTACTTATGAACTACTTACGAACTAGGACGGCACAAATATCCATGCCTGAGGGGGAATTCGAACCCCCGACCGTAGTGGACGTGCAGACCGTGACTGAAGCGCCTCAGTCCCCGCGGCCACCGCGGCCGGCAGCTACGTAACTGGCTCAGAAGACAGCACGTAGAATATTGGACCAAACTCCATCAACAAAAACATGGCAAGGTAATGACGCCAAGGCCATGCTTCAAAAGAAGCTCTGCAATCCTGGGTCTGAACAGGAGAGAGATTAGACTCATGGTTGGATTGCTGACAGGCCATGGGAATTTCAAAAAACACCTACGTACAATGGGAGTAACAGAAGAGGACCCTAAATGTAGGATCTGTGATGACGGTGATGAAACTGCATCACATCTAATCTTCGAATGCATTGCATTGGAGAATAAAAGGCACAGAATATTTGGGACAACCAGACCCGAAGAAATTGTGTCTAATAAAGAACTGGTAAAGGGACTCCTTGCACTGTTCAAGGGCACTGGTTGGCTTTACTAGACATACAGGGAGCGATACCGCACAATAAACTTAGTTTCGGTGCGGGCAGTGGCGGGTTGGACCTAGACTGTTTTGGCTTCCCTGAAAAATCAAATCAAATCAATGGCAATGGGAAGAAAAGCATTTTTCAAAAAGAGAAATTTGCTAACATCGAGTATTAATTTAAGTAAGTGTAAGGAAGTGTCTTCTGAAGGCATTTGCGTGGAGTGTTGCCTTGTACGAGAGTGAAACATGGATGATAAGCAATGAGGACAAGAAGAGAATAGAGGCTTTTGAAATGTGGTGCTGCAGAAGAATGCTGAAGATTAGGTGGGTGGATCGCATAACTAATGAAGAGGTACTGAACAGAATTGGTGAGAAAAGGAATTTTTGGCATACCCTGACTAAAAGAAGGGATCGCTTGGTAGGACACATTCTTAGACATCGGCGAATCGTAAATTTAGCATTGGAGGGAAATGTGTGGGGTAAAAATCGTAGAGGGAGACCAAGAGACGCGTATAGTAAGCAGATTCAAATGGATGTGGGTTGCCTTTCTTATGAGGAGATGAAAAGACTTGCTCAGGATAGAGTACGGTGGAGAGCTGCATCAAACCAGTCTCCGGACTGAAGACCATAACAACAACAACCTATTCAATGCTAACGTTGATGCCTCGTCTAATGTTATGCTTTTCACTTCAAAATCATTCTGCACCAATCTACGTACTTCCTTCTTGGTCTACCTCGACTCCTCTTACCCTCCGCTGCCGAGCTCACGAGTCTCTTAGGTAAACTTGCTTCTCCCATTCGTGTTAACATGACCCCACCATCTCAGTCTGTTCGCTATAACTGCTTCATCTATGGTGTTCATTCCCAGTTTTTTTTATTTCCTCATTATGGACACCCTCCTGCCATTGTTCCCATCTAATAGTACCTGCAATCATTCTTGCTACTTTCATATCTGTAACCTCGTCGTTTTCATTTCTCTTTTCAATAATCTAGGCACCCAACGTGCACAGATTTTTCTGTACCCTAGTTACTATATCAGTAATACCACACTACCTAATGACAAACGAGTCATCTCAGCAAGCCGTCGTGTCGTCACACATCAGTCATTTTGGAAGATTTGATCAACGGTCTCGTTATTCACCTCACTCACTACCGTCGGTGACCTACCGCATTGTGGATTGTGCAGCACAGAGAAATCATCTGCTTTAAACCTCTGCAACCACCGCTGGGCACTGCTGCGATCCACTGTGTCCTCCCCATAAACAGGGAGCAGCTATCCGTGCATCGATGTGGCTGAGTCATCGCCGGTCTTGAAGAGAACTCCACTCCATCACCGACCGTTGTCGCAACCTGACATCTATATCTTTTATGTGCATACTTATATCTAAATGTTCCAAGTATGTTCACAAAAAATTTCATTCTCCTACTACAAAAAAAAAAAAAGAAAAAAAAAAGAAGAAGAGCTCGAGACAACTGCGAAAAACTTGTTGAACGTCCTTTGTACTTCTACTAGCGCCCGGGTGACATCTGCAGTCGTCGGGACAAAATTGACGTCTTTCTAGGTGTACTAATTTGTTATCTGCAGTGTATGTTAATCTTAACATTTAATATCGTAACATTTTTGTTATGGCCCTAGCAAATGGTTAATGACAGGAAATTAGATACACAGTTTTGAAGATCGTAATTAGGTTCGTGTTTTATATAATGGGTGAACAAAACGCACACACGTACACACACCGTGTTTCCTTGTAGGGGTTTCTTCTGCTGACAGCCATTAAGAACGTTACGTTCGCCAGGAGAAGTGCCTGTCAGCGGAAGTCGATGCAGACCGTACAGGAAGTGCCGCGGCGAAAGTTGGCGAGCCTGGTCCAGACGGTAGCTGTGCAGGAAGCACCGAGCTAATCAAAGAAGCCACTAATAAATCAGCTGTTTATGCTGCTTTGTGCGGGACGTGTCGAAGAAAGGACTGACGAAGGCAGAGGCTAAGCGCATGAATAGCCAACTGTCGTGCTAGTTACATAAAGTGAAAGGCAAACGCTGCTAGTAGAACGTCGATAAAAGAAGTCGTTACTGTCCTGAACAGTGTTTTGTAAGACAGTAGTCACAATGCCGAGCAAGTAGTAACCGAGGCACAGACCATAAAAGAGACTGCGAAAGCAACAATTAACATATGAGTCAGAGATAATAAAGAAAGGACCACCATTTGCAAGACCGAAAAAACAAAATTAAAATTCCCTGAGAGGAATAGATACAGAAGTTGCCGTGACTTCGCCGGTGAGAAAAATATTATTCATTTGCCATTTGCTTGAGCAGATGTAGCGTCCCTCATATAACATAAACTTCATATATTTTCATAAAAAGACAGTCTTGGTTGCACAAATAGTATGTTTTCCTAATTCAAACATGACGCGTTTCGCCTCTTCTAGGTTTACGCAAGAGCCGCTCCCTGGCCAGTACTGCGGTCTACTTAAGAAGAATATGGAAAACATCGTATTTGTGGCTTCTTTTTATTATTTATTAATTTTTACCAAAATATTCATTACGGTTACTGCGCCAGCGCCACTCAAGTATGGAGTGCTTTCAGTAATCTTTTTTATATATTTATTATTTGTTTATATATATATATATATATATATATATATATATATATATATATATATATATATATATGGTTAAGTTTGTGGTTAATTAGTTTGGTTTTTCAGCATATATATATATATCTATATATATATATATATATATATATATATATATGGTTAAGTTTGTGGTTAATTAGTTTGGTTTTTCAGCCTTGGGTTCGGTAATGAACTTTACACAAGTGGAGCAAAATATTTTATCTAATGTTCTGAGAACCGTCACTGTAGCTGAATGATTAGCCAAAAGTCTGTTGTACTTTGAAACAGTGTCAAAGTCTTTGCACATATACTGAAAACTGCTCTGGAAACAACAACTGATACTATTCCCAGTGATGTACTGTTTCTTTTTTGAATAGTACTTCTCAAGTTAATTTGCTTAAATATTTGAATGAATTGACTTGAAATTACATTAGCCAGCCTCAGTTAACGTATGGATGAACATGAGACAAACGGTTACAGGTCCATAAGTTATCACGCACTCGATTAACAGAAAGAGCCACAATATGAGTCACTTTGAGAAATTCTTCCAATAATTAACTTTAATACTTCCCATATTCAAAAGATTCACTGGCATTTAGAAATTCTTGAAGTCACTTTCAGGTCGTCAGGTCTTTGCACTTACTTACGTGTATGACATTTAGTATTATTTTCATAAAGGCCTCAGCAATTTGTATTTGTGTATTATTCTTAACTGTTTCCTGTGGATACCTGAAGAAGGGCAATAAATGCTCGAAACCGTTTGTGAATAAATCTGCAAATTTGCAACTGGTTGCCGTTTTCTTTTCTAACATAACAAGCCAAACAAATAATACGTTTTGCTGTTAGTTAAGCAAAAGTCAAATGTATTGGTGCTCCATACATTACATTGTCTGAACGCATTTCCAAGCACCTATATGCACGATAAACCTAAATAACTGCCGCCAATGGCCATTTCATCAGCTTGCAACGTATCTTTGCTGAGCTTTGTGACTAATTTTTAAGAAACTATGTCACAGAATAAACCTACCTGCGTAAACGCTTGTGCTCCTCGGACAGTCCTTTTAGCGACAGAGTTTTTTTAAACATGATAGAGAAATATATTTATAAACGAACGAAATTGCTTCGATAACGGTCGTTCTTTTGATTGCTGAAAATTACTAATCACTACCTTAAGAGTTCGTAGCAATAGGGCAAATAAGCTAAATTTAAGGAGTTGCTTTCAGTGACTGGACCATTTATCGGTTACGTAATGTCGTCACGAAAATGCTGAGTCAACTGCAATGGAGGCGATACAAATGAAGCTTGCAGACGAAGAGTCAACCTAGCATACTGATTCTTCCTACATTAATGTATCTCACGTGAATATCACGCTGATAAAATCAGGAGTTAATTGTTCCCACAAACCAATTGTGAAAACTACGGAAGGGAGGAACAATCGTACACGTACAGTAAAGTGGAGAGGTGCTGGGGACCAGCATCTAATCGTTCCTATATTGCCGACAATTCGCTGTAATATCACATTAACATAGGAAAATGAGTAGCAGGTGAAGAACAGCTCTAGACAAACCAATCCCAGCAGTGACTGTTAAACACACAACGTTGCTAAGCAGAACGTTCAGAGCAATTTGCCGCGAGCGAGCTACAGTGGCTAATGTCCCAACACGCGCCGCTTTGTCTTCTTAACGAGGGCATTTGTTCCTAACAGTGTGTTAATATGCAGGGCTCTGCTGTGCCCTGACAAGTAGCCACATATTGCTGCCGTCAGACCTGTGGATGGCTTCCTCTACTCATATCTGCCTGACGCTAGTTGAGAATTAATCCCGATTCTTCTGCTCTGGGAAATCTAAATACTTCCGATGAGTCACATCTGGGCTGAATGACGACAACACTACGTAGCTCATGTGTAGCTAATGACAGACTAACTACTTGTTGTAGTTGTTATGAACCATCAAATTGACTCCGAAACGTGGTTACATGATGATCGATGTACCTCAATTCCTATACTTTTTTGGCGTCAGGTTGGCTGTAACAAAAACACGCTAGGCACACTGAACACTTAAGATGTAGAGATACTGGAAAATCATACGTTTAAAGAGTACTGAGTTTGATGATAAATCATGTCCTCTGAATGCACAGTGTTCATTTGTACTATTTCTAATAGTGGAACGATTGGAATGTCGTGTCAGCGTGTTTTCATTTATAAAACAGCTTTTACGCGTCTGTCATACTTCTACAGCGGTTTTTCTTGTTCTTCAAGGTCATCTGGCAGTAGACTTTATTGAAGTAGATATTTCTACTAAATGTAGTGTGTCTCATTGTATCGTCAATACATGTGTGTGTCCATAGGTAATTTACGTGTGAAACAATAACTATAACTGGTCTATGGGCGTAATAAAGCTGGATTTTATTATTTCGTACAGAATACCTTTCAAAAACAAAGACTAACACAACGATGGGTAACCAATATAAGACTAGAACAAGTGACCGACTACTCTGAGTATTTGTATTTGATCTTCTTGACATAGAAGTTCTGCTAATTACTCTTTTGTGATAATGTGGATCCTAGATGAAACATGACAGTGCTATCTTGCATTAGAACCGCTGAGGATCGCAGATAAACGCCACGAAATTAAAACTAAAATACATAGGTAAGCAGATATTTTCCTCAACAGAAAGATTAATTATGCCTTCGAATCAAGTTTAAAAATACTTATCGAAGACTACTGTCACCTGTTTCATTTATAAATACAAACCAATTATATGAACATATTCCTTTGATAGGTAGGTACGTAATATAGAACGTCCAATCCAAAGGTGTTAAACTGTAACTAGGGCTTATACAGAATTCGCCAGTGTCTACGGCAAAATACATCGGTAATTAAACAAATATACATGTGTAGAGTTACGAGAATCATACAGCATTTCGTACATCGCAAAGAATCTTGCTTTGAGATGCCATATTACATGAAAGATGCACTTTATATTTGGGAATAATCTTCCTAAATGCACCGTGGGAATAATAAAAAAGGAAGAATATCGACTGGTTGTAGTAAATTGCGTTTTAAGACAAACGGAAGCGTATGATTATGTGTTAGCAGACGTAACATGACGTTCCTAAATATGGTGGATACGTCTTCAGATGGTCTCAAATACGGAGGCCCCTTGTCAGTCTCTGTTGTTCATATAGGTGATTGCGATTTTCAACTTCCATTTGCCTCTTCAGTTTTTATTATACATCGAAAACTGACTGAGTATATCGTATATTATGGTTCGCAATGGAAATAGCACTATGGATAATTTCATTACTTACATAGGTTTTAACCCAGATAAAAATCACGCTCAACTTTCGTGTCAATACGTTCGTTTTTTGCTGAATTATTAAGGAGAATATGTTTGGTTAAAATTTCTAGACGCCATTGTGAAATGGTTTTTTCCACTGCAGGGCCTGGCACTGCATTAATTTACACACATTTTAACACCTTCTATATAATATTCCGCAACACAAACTATAACTAATTATCTCTTTTGTTATAACAGAAACACTTCGATGTGTCTGACATTTCGACCTGACAAAAAGCTGAATTTAGTCTCCATCCATGTAAGTAAGTTACGTAAATTGTTTCCCTCCTACATGTAAACTGAGTGACCTTGTTGCCAGAGCGCAAAAAGCGCATATTTCCATCTGCCTTGTTAACCTCTCTTAGAACGATTTATGTCATGACGTCTTCGCGGTAGCGAACTGAATTTCTTGCTAACTTAACTCGAAATTAATAAACATTTCCTAGGCGGATCTCACGCTAATCAAATGAAGATAAACAGTGCGTTTCAGATTCCTCTCCGCCGCATAATACCAAACCTGTGACGCCTCAAATTAATGGGTTCGAGCGAACGCATCGTCAGGTATATTTATGACAGAAGTCACATCTGTCATTACCTGCTGAACTGGCGATAGCAACTCTTAGCAAATCAGATCGTCAGATATTGCATTTTAGTAGTCACAGATTTCCCTTCATGTCATTTTGTTACTGCGAAATCTGCCTGTTGACATGGCAGATTTTATTGGGGACATGAAGTATTCACGTTATTCTAATACCGCACTTGTAACATAAGACGCACATAATCCAAATTAACACATCATTTCACGAATGTGTTGTTATCGAAGAACATACAGCAAAATTAAAAATGATGTAGCACCAAACTATAAATATTTTTCGACATATTTGCGATAACCTGTGCATTTGGTCGGATCCACATACAGGGAGGACAAAGGACAATCTAATAGGAAGATAAGATCAGCATAGGCTTGTCGAATCAAGAACAATTTTCCGGAAATGACAATCTGAAAAGATCGAAGTAAATGGAAAGCAGTGTCAACAGTGTTCAACGTCCCGTCGACATCGTATTAATTAGAGACGAGCTAGTGCAGCCAGTAGTAATTTGTCAATTAGCTCCACTGCAGATACAACAGTGGGTCAACATGTAGTACTGTAAGGTGCAGTGTTACGCAAAATGAAATCTGTAGGCCACATTTAATATTTGTTAATATACGGATAGTTTCATGCTGACAAATACAGTCAGACATTGAGATACAATTGTGACAGCGGTAAAACAGAAATAAAATTTTAAACTTTCTCTCTCTTCTCTCTCTCTCTCTCTCTCTCTCTCTCTCTCTCTCTCTCTCTCTCTCTCTCTCTCTCGCCTTCCTTAAATCGCACGTCTTACAGCTTTTGGCCACCATAGTACAAAACCTGCAGCGCAACGTAGCAATGCCGTTGTTACAATAGTGAAGATTCCGCTACAACACCCTCTTTCGCTGAGCAACATAACGCTCTTCCGTAGCTTTCACTAAATCGATTCAAAAAGGATATTTATTGCGCAGAAGGTCGTGAACCTCTTGTCCACCCCTTTTCAGTACCTTGGAATTCTGACATTAGCCTCTCAAAACAATTTTTCCTCAATATCGTTGCTTTTAGTGGCCATTGAGCAGCAGCTGAATACTACGTATTTTGACTGTAGTATTTGTTAAAGTAAACGCCTTTTGCTACTGCAAATCAAGGGTTTTTATTTTTACAATCCATCCATATGGGTTTCGCCTGTAGTGGCCACAGTTATGGCAGTGGAACTATGAAATTCGAAGTTTTTCGGAAAATAGTGGAACTTTCCGATCTGGTTGCCCGAAAGAGCAAGATATCGAGTAACAAGTACTGACGCCCACTGATGATGTGAAAAAGGCGAAACGCGTATGGGTGAATTGCAAAAATAAAAACCCTTCATTTGCAGTAGCAGAAGAAGTTCTCTTAAAAAAAATACCACAGTGAAAATCCATTTCTTCATTGTTGTTTGTTGTTGATAAAATTTGGTAATTCCAAAGAGTTAAAAGCTTCCACTCACTTAAATCTGCAATTGGACCACTCCTCCTTGAAT
Organism: Locusta migratoria; assembly: GCA_026315105.1. Lineage (NCBI taxonomy): Eukaryota > Metazoa > Arthropoda > Insecta > Orthoptera > Acrididae > Locusta > Locusta migratoria. The sequence continues at coordinate 198,644,526 of CM048751.1, forward strand.
CTTGTGCCACATACATTTTTAATAATCTGCCACAAGAATTCAAAAACTTCATACTATTCTCGCACTTTAAACTGAAGACTTTTCTCATGGCACTCTTCTATCCTGTCGAGGATTTCTTGGACAATTAAAAAAAAGTCAGACTAATTTCTTTGTCACACTGTTGATTGTTTCTACTTATGCTATTAGTTTCACTTCATATGTAACTACTCTTTCGTCACAATTTGATGTCCTGACTTGCTCCACGACTACGCAGCCTTGCCCCTGATTTTGACCCTGCGAAGCGTGATAAACAAATAATTGAAATACCAGGTCCGCGCAGGGTGTGCACAAAGGCCGTACCGGGAGAAATCCTCCGAGGCAAAAAGCGAAGATGGCGGACGTGGCGTGGCGACCTCTGACGAAACCGAGTCCGTTGCGTGTAGTAGAAAGCGGCGGTTATTGCAGCAGGTAGACCGGTAGGGGGCAGGAATGTCGCTGGCGAGCTACTGTGCGTAAGATCGCGTGATGCTGAGGGGAGGAGTAGGGGGGAGGGGATGCCGGACTCAGCATCGCCAAATGCGCGCGCAGACAGCGCCGAAGCCCCAGGCGAGAGCTTCAACCATGGGGGCTCGCGGTTCTTTCGTGAGTATGAGCGTGGCGAGCACAGGGCCCCGAGCTAAGGCAGTCTTCCTTCCTTCTTTACTTCCCGGACGGCATTTCCTTTCCTTTCCCCTACTTTCCTATCCTCACTCCTTCTCCTCCCCACCGAGGGACTGATAACCTCAGTAGGTTGATACGTTCTGTGCGTTGTCCACCGCATCCGCCTCCTTTTGAATACGATCTACGAACACTTGGCTGCCAGATTCCAGTCTTCTATTTTAATATGACTTGCTTAGGAAGTAACACTGTTAATAACGGATTCATTCGCCTCGTTGCAGAACAGTGGCCTGACTTTCTTTGTGTATATACAGATGGGTCCAAAATTCCACAAGAAGAGTGTACTGGATGTGCCTTTTTCTGCCCTCAGATTCAGATTCGGAGAACCTTCATACTACCAACGAATACCTCTATATTTACGGCGGAGACAGTGGCAATTCTGGAAGCACTTAGGTTTGTTTCTACCATTTCATTCCCGAAAATATTAATTGTGTCTGACTCTCAAAGTGTCCTTCAAACCCTAGAACACCGGAGATGGAACAAAAAAAACCAACAGCTATATTCTGGATGTGATTTCGGCATATATTCGCTGTAAAAATACGGGACGTACAGTTAATTTACTGTGGGTGCCTTCTCACGCTGGTATCTGCTATAATGAGAAAGTTGATGCATTGGCTAAACAAGCAGCATCCTTAGGCACTGTCTTGGACCTACAACTACCATACACGGACTTCTTATCTGCGGTCAAGGAATACGCCAAACAACAGTGGCAACAGATGTGGAACGTTTCCCAAGAAACGAAAGGCGCTTCCTACGCTGTGCTGCAACCTCGGATTTCTTCGCAGCCGTGGTTTATGAGGACTCATCTGGACCGATCCGCGATTGCTACCATTATTCGTCTTCGCTTCAATTACGCATCTTATCCAAAACATCTACATCGGATCAACGTCTACGATTCGGCGGCATGTGAGTGTGATCCTGAAACGGAAGCTGATGTCAACGACATGCTGTTCAGGTGCCACAAATTTGACCGAGAACGTTTGAACTTCCTGCAGACATTGGTGAAGATGGGATATCCTCTTCCCCAGTCAGCTTCTTCCCTTTTGTTTACAAAAGACATTCGTGTATATAAAACCATAGTTAAGTTTATTAAGATCACTGTACGCAATCTATAAGCATAAAGTGTGTTGGTAATATAAGGTTTTGCTTGTGAATATATGAAAATGTTCCAACAGTATTTAAATTGTAATGTAATGCAGTTTTCGCTTTGCTGCCACTTTCCATTTTGACAAAATGTACTTCTGTTTTATCTGTTCATTTAAATATATGTACATTTCCACTGTGTGTTGTAGATGGCCATATTGAGTTAACACTCAGAAGGCCAAATAAATAAATGAAAATAAAAAATAAAAACCTCAGTAGTTTAGTCCCCCTATCCCAACCAACCAAGCCAACCACCATCGAGATCCACGCGGCTCTCCCTAACTGGGAATACATTCTATCGCTCCCTCTGAATACGCTCCCTCCAATAATGTATCAGGATCTGTACAGGCGAGCACCGACAGGATAATAAAAATAATAATGTAGAAGCATCGGGAGGTCCAACAGGTGTGACCGGCCGCCGTGCCATACAACAGGAAAATGTCTACAGGGGTGTATGATAATCTGTCCTATATCATTTTCTTTCCTCCTCTATGTTGCCATGGATGACGCACAACAGTTTGCGTTTGTACCGCAATGACAGTGTACGCGAGGGTTGTAGTAACTCCCCACTGCACTGTGTGAAGAGTAGAAACTCTAAAAGTTCACCAACCTGACGTCTTCTATAGATGTCGTACCCACGTTGATGATAGCACGCAGGACGGAGTTCTTGATTGAGGCTGAAATTATTATACTATTGGCAGGAACTGATCTAATTACTGAATAAAACTGAAGTCCTCGGGAATCGGGATGCCAACTGATTTATTTAAAGAAAGCAGCAAACCAGTAAACTGCATAATAATATTGTCAAGTTGCAATGGAAGTAGACTTGACTTCGAAGGCAACTGAACACAGCACTTATACTCAAAGCATGTTTATTACGAACTCAACATACATGCAGCACTGACTGACTGCCTCTCAGAAATTAACAGTTAACATAAGAAACAAGTAGAATTTACAAGTGAACATAAATAACATGTAGAACAATCTGGAATTGTTAATTACAAAGAAATAAAATTTTGCCGGTGGGCGGGATTGAACCGGCGACCTTCTGCTCCGCAGTCCGTGACGCTATCCCCTGCGCCAAGCCGGCAGTTAGTGTGCGTGGTCTCTCGCGGCAATATCCACTTGACATACATTGTCTTAACTGAAAGTAAATATAAAGTCATTTAGCCTTGATCTAAGACGATTAAACAATGTTGTATGACCGTCTACGTATGCATGTTACTCCTCCGAGTACGTGTACTGAAGTGTAGTGGATCGATGCAAGGCTGCCTTCGCTCCACAATTTGACGCGAAAACATGGCTGCCTTGCATAGTCCGTCTTAAATGGATTATTTTATTTATTTATATAGTTTAATTACTCAGGGCATAGCTTAGCTTTGAGGGTTTTTTCTAAATAAAATTGGAAAGAGATTTAAACAGATTGAGTGCCAAATAGGAGGAACAAAGTTAGAACAGGTAGACAGTTTCAAGTACCTGGGTTGTATTTTCTCACAAGATGGCAACATAGTGAAAGAACTGGAATCGAGGTGTAGCAAAGCTAATGCAGTGAGTGCTCAGCTAAGGTCTACTCTCTTCTGCAAGAAGGAAATAAGTACCAAGACTAAGTTAGCAGTGCACCGCTCTATCTTTCGACCAACTTTGTTGTATGGGAGTGAAAGTTGGGTGGATAAAGGTTCCCTTATTCATAAGGTAGAGGTTACAGATATGAAAGTAGCAAGAATGATTACAGACACTAATAGATGGGAACAATGGCAGGAGGGTGCCTATAATGGGGAAATCAAGGAAAAACTGGGAATAAACACCATAGATGAAGCAGTAAGAGCGAACAGACTGAGATGCTGGGGTCATGTTACACGCATGCGAGAAGCAAGGTTACCTAAGAGACTCATGAGTTCGGCAGCGGAGAGTAAGAGGAGTCGAGGTAGACCAAGGTGAAAGTACTTAGATTCGGAGCAGAATGATTTTGAAGTAAAAGGCATAACATCAGGCGAGGCATCATTGTTAGCATTGAATATGGGATCATGGAGGAATTTTATTAGAGGTACTATGCTCCAGACTGAAGGCAGAAAGGCATAATCACTCTCTAATGATGATGATGATGATGAATAAATAATTAGTATTTTAGATATTAACAAAAATATGATTCCGTTTTGTTGCACATACAGGATGTTACAAAAAAAAGGTACGGCCAAACTTTCAGGAAACATTCCTCACACACAAAGAAAGAAAATATGTTACGTGGACATGTGTTCGGAAACGCTTAATTTCCATGTTAGAGCTCATTTTAGTATTTTTCTTTAAATGTAAACTAAAATAATTCGTGTAGACAATTGTCAAAATACCCAATTGTTTCGTTAGTATTTACCGTACCTCTAAGATTCACCGCCAGTTGGCCCAATTGAAGGTAGGTAATGTTGTGTGCTTTTGTTGACATGCGACTCATAGCTCTACAATACTAGCATCCAACGTGATCAAATTGTACATTTTCACAATCAACATGTGTGGGCTGACGAGAATCCGCAGGCAATTATTGCAATAACGTTCTTATACCTACGCTCACTGGAGCACGTTATCGTGATTTCATACGGGATACTCTACCTGTGCTGCTAGAACACGTGCCTTTACAAGTACGACACAACATGTGGTTCATGCACGATGGAGCTCCTGCACATTTCAGTTGACGTGTTCGTACGCTTCTCAACAACAGATTTGGTGACCTATGGACTGGTAGAGGCGGACCAATTCCATGGCCTCCACGCTCTCCTGTCCTCAATCCTCTTGACTTTCATTTATGGGGGCATTTGAAAGCCAAATGTAGAGACTCTTCGTGCTCGTATTGTGGACGGCTGTGATACAATACGCCATTCTCCAGGACTGCATCAGGGATTCCCTGCGACGGAGGGTGGATGCATGTATCCTCGCTAACGGTGGACATTTTGAATATTTCTGTTGCTGTGTGTTTCCATTCCATCATTAATGTGATTTGAAGAGAAGTAATAAAATGAGCTCTAACATGGAAATTAAGCGTTTCCGGACACATGTCCACATAACATATTTTCTTTCTTTGTGGGTGAGGAATGTTTCCTGAAAGTTTGACCGTACCTTTTTGTAACACCCTGCATATGACATTTGTTGGTTAAAACATTTTTGAAGAACAGTCACTAAAATTAGGCATTGCTGATTAAAATTCACTGACACAGTCGTGTACATGAACCACACGGTCTTTAAAATTACGTTTCTGAATTTTAGCTCCATTAACTATTGCCCTGTGGGCACCTTTGTCAGTTAAGCATTTTCTCGTTTGGCATCTTCTCTGCCCACAAATCTGACTTACTCACCAGGAACCACTAAACAGCGCCGTAACTTTCATTAGATTCACTCTCACGACGCAACTACGGCACTCGGCCATAGGTTCCTTACAGTACCTATCATGGCCACCTAGACGTAAAATCACGCGTAACTGACCCCACCAATAATTAACGATTATTATCGGGGACTTCCCGGGTGACTCCACTCCGAATTTCGTAACTGCTGGACAATGAACGTGTTTTATTTTATTTTCTGCGTAGTCTCGACGTCACCGCTTTGTAGTTTCCTACATAGCTGACAGCCCTCGGTCGCCGTATAGAAGAGGTGTTTGCCGATCTCTGGCCGCTCTGCTGCTGTTTGCCGGTCAGCTTTCTCTGTAGTGCCTGCCCCCCCCCCCCCTTCGCTCCCCCCCCCCCCCTGCAACTGCCGGCCACCTCCCCTTTTTTTCTCCTTCATAATACAGTCGCCTGCCGCGCAGGCTCTAGCTCAAATCACTCTGCGCGGGAAGGAAACTGTAACACTCGTGTTATGCTCGCAGCATCAAGAGTTTTTTTTCTCCGCCCTGCAAGTGCTTAAGAAGTGCAACGCCACGTCCAACTCAAAGCAAAACAGTTTTTTGCACTTCCTGTTTATCGCTACGTTACTCTTGCAATCTGATATTAACTTTTTCTTGTTCTATTGGATGCCCGACTTTCCTTTTTCTTATTTGTTTTTTACGTATATTTTTATTTTTAACATTACACAGCATTTCTTGGTAGCTTTATTTTGCACAGTCTAGTTAATGTAGCCGTCACATGAGCTTATATAATCGGTCATTTCATGTGTGAATATCTTCATTCTATGAGAAACTTACATGATCCTGCCGGCACGGATGTTTGTTTTGTCTTTAATATGTTACTTCATAAGTAGTTTGTAAGTTTAAGGACTGATGATCCCGTAGATAAGTGCCATAATCTTTACAAACATTTGAACATATTGAAACTTACAAGAAAATAAACTACAGCTGTACTGGTGCCGTAATGCAACATTCCGCAGAATTTACACCATATAAGAAACTTACGAGAAAATAAACTGTGGCTGAGCTATCTATTTACTTTCACCAAACCCACTCTTCTGAGTTGGCGTCCGAAAGAACAGACACCACACCAATACAAGCGGGAGATCCGGGTTCGATTCCTGGTCCTGCTCACATTTTCACTTGTCGCCATTGCTTAATGTCAATGCCCAAATGCGGCCACTGTCAATCCTTCCTTTCCTATCCTTCTTCCTTCCCTTCCTTTACCAATCATTTGCAAAAGATATCTCTGTTAGCCGTGTGGTCTAATGCACCGCTTTCCGAGACGGCGAGGCCGGCGGATTAACGAAGGGGTTCGCTGTGCTGGCCAGCCTGGATGTGGTTTTTAGGCGGTTTTCCACATCCCCCTAGGTGAATACCGGGCTAGTCCCCAAGTCCCGCCTCAGTTACACGATTCGCAAACATTTCGTAACACTTCACATTTTCACCCATATAACTCTATATGCAGACACTTGGGGTGCATATTTCCTCTCGGGTGAGAGGGGGGGGGGTAGGGGAGGGGGAGCTTGGAGTGGCGGCAGGAAGGGCATCCGGCCACCCTGTAACTATTAACACGCCAATACTGATCGTGAGACGAGAGGCTATTGACACCTATTAGTTCCCCCACCATCGGTAGTAAACGTAGTAGAACGAGGAAGAAGCCGCATTTAATAGTAGACTTAGGTCAAACACGTAATATATTTATTTATTGGAAATTTATTTTACTTCAAATTTTATTAATCATTCTCTGATTTACGTTATACTTTCTGCATCAAAGTATATGCCTATGTTGGTCTATGCTTTGCAAAAGGAATTTTATGACATTGACATACCCATTAGTGTCGCTCGTATGCATAAGTGCATTTGAATGTAAATTCATGACTTTGTTGAGGTGCGTACATTGTTGTCCCCCGCTTTGTTTATAGCACTGTTTATTGAATATTAATGACACAATGACGTCATTTAATTACGTATAATTCTCCTTTTACGGTATTGATATATTTTTACTTTGTTTCCGTCAATTAAAAGGTCACTTGTGGCATAATCCAACGTTTCGCATGAAAATGACACTGTCTACTGTCCTTTTTATGACAATTATTCTGGGCTTGGTTTCATGGGATTCCAAGCGCTCATGGCCAAATGCGTTCGTTGTTAGTATCGTTTGCAACGTGGGATACGATCCTCAGATCTTCAGATTACATGGTTAATTGAGAAATAAAGTGCATGGTCATGTAAAAAAAATTGAGAAAAGTATACTTGTCATACATCATCATCATCATCATTAGAGACTGATTATGCCTTTCAGCGTTCAGTCTGGAGCATAGTACCTCTAATAAAATTCCTCCATGATCCCCTATTCAATGCTAACATTGATGCCTCGTCTGATGTTATGCCTTTTACTTCAAAATCATTCTGCACTGAATCTAAGTACTTTCTTCTTGGTCTACCTCGACTCCTCTTACCCTCCGCTGCTGAGCTCATGAGTCTCTTAGGTAACCTTGCTTCTCGCATGCGTGTAACATGACCCCACCATCTCAATCTGTTCGCTCTAACTGCTTCATCTATGGTGTTCATTCCCAGTTTTTCCTTGATTTCCTCATTATGGACACCCTCCTGCCACTGTTCCCATCTATTAGTGCCTGCAATCATTCTTGCCACTTTTATATCTGTAACCTCTACCTTATGAAAAAGGTAACCTGTATCCACCCAACTTTCACTCCCATACAACAAAGTTGGTCGAAAGATAGAGCGGTGCACTGCTAACTTAGTCTTGGTACTTACTTCCTTCTTGCAGAAGAGAGTAGATCTTAGCTGAGTACTCACTGCATTAGCTTCGCTGCACCTCGATTCCAGTTCCTTCACTATGTTGCTATGTTGCTATTCTGTGAGAAAATACATCCCTGGTACTTGAAACTGTCTACCTGTTCTAACTTTGTTCCTCCTATTTGGCACTCAATCTGTTTAAATCTCTTTCCCACTGGCATTACTTTCGTTTTGGAGATGCTGATCTTCAAATCATAATCCTTGCACCTCTGATCGAGCTCTGAAATATTAGTTTGCAACCTTTCAATAGAATCGGCCATTACAACTAAGTCATCCGCATATGCGAGACTGCTTATTTTGTTTTCACCTATTTTAATCTCGCCCTGCCAGTCTACTGTTTTCAACATATGATCCACGAATAGTATGAACAACAGTGGTGACAGGTTACAGCCTTGTCTTACCCCCGAAACTACCCTGAACCATGAGCTTAATTTGACATCTACTCTAACTGATGCCTGACAGTCTACGTAAAGCCCTTCAATTGCCTGCAGAAGTTTGCCTCCTATACCGTAATCTTGTAGAACTAACAGTAGCTTCCTCCTAGGGACACGGTCATAAGCCTTTTCTAGATCTATGAAACATAGATACAATTCCCTGTTCCACTCATAGCACTTTTCAATTACCTGTCGTAAGCTAAAGATCTGGTCCTGATAGTTCTGAGAGGCCTAAACCCATACTGATTTTCATCTAACTTGTCCTCAATTAATACTCGCACTCTCCTTTCAACAATACCTGGGAATATTTTGCCTACAACGCTAATTAAAGAGATACCTCGATAGTTGTTGCAATCTTTTCTGTTTCCATGTTTGAAGATTGGCGTGATTACCGCTTTCGTCCAGTCAGACGGAACCTGACCCGATTCCCAGGCCTTGTCATACAACGTCCAGAAAATAAGAGACATTTAAATGAGAAAACGTTGTTGAGAGCTGGTCGTGAGACGTTTCACAGATAGCTCAGTGGGTCGAACAATTGCCCGAGAAGAGCCAAAGATCTGGGTTCGATATCCGGCTCGGCTCTTCTGTTTTCACCCGTGAGAAAGTTTCAGCGCATGCTGGCGTCTCGGGGCGAATCCCGACAGGAGACTGGGCGCACTGTAACTCTGCTTATCGTAGATCTTCGGACCATGCGTGCATCAGCACGGCTTTAGAAAGCGACGCTCGTGTGAAACGCAGTCGCGGTGAAGTAGCCGAGCGCTGTAGGGCGCCCTGCTGCGGAGCACGCGGTTGCTCGCCGTCGAACGTTCGAGTCCTCCCCCCGGACAATGGTGGATGTGTTGTGCTTAGTTTCAGCCTACGGACTGATAACCGTAGTAGTTAAGTCCCGTACATGTACAAACATTTAAATCTTGTGAAACTCAGCGTCCACTTTCCTCGTCCATGGATGTGTGGCAACAGGCAGATTGCATATTCCTCGATTTCCAAAAGGTACTACACTATAGTCTGCCAACGAAGGCGAGAGAATTTTTTTTTCTTTGTTTCAGTTTGTAAACCTGTTGCACTAAACTGCTATGGTCATCACTCTCTAGACTTACAAACTACTTAAACTAAGTTACACTAAGGACAACAGGCATTCACGCCTGAAGGAGAAGTCGAATCCCGTCATTGAAAAACTTCGTAGTCGGCGTAGTTTCCTGCAACTGAATGACGATGATAATCGATCTGATATCGAAGCGGCAAGCCTCCACCACGGAGGGCGCTCGGAGCAACGTACGCGCATGCCAAAATGTCGGTTGAATTGGTCATAATTAGCCAACGAGCTTAAATTTCATAGAATGGCTAACACACGAGTTACAGCTCTCTTTCCGGCATCTTCTGTAAACTCGGCCGCCATATTTTTGGTGGTCAGTACACTTTATAGGAGTCTATCGTTGTTGTTGAGCTTCAAGCGTTGTATTTAGTGTATATTGTATTTAGTGTGTATTGTCTGTAAAATATTTGCTGCTGAAATATGTCTAAAGTGTGTCCAACATTTAAATGCACAAATCGAAGTGATAAAACGACAAGCACGTCATGCAAGAACACTAAATGTTTTGCCTTGTTTGAGCTCAGTCTGTTTAACTCAGACAAAATTCTTGACCAATGACACCTAGCTGTCCCAAGTGTGAAGTTTCAGATGACCTGTCCTGCAATTCCCTTGAAGTGCACACCTTAAAAAAATGCTCCGTTTTCTACCTAGTGTTATTGTGTTTTTGATATATTTCTTCTTCTGTTGCTTCTGTGGTTGATGAAAACATTTTTGACTGTCTTCACCTCTTTTAAAAATATTTTCCTTTGTTGTTGCCAGTAACATATCGAGCATGGTAGACATGTAACCGGTGTACAGTGTGGAAGCAATAGTAACAGTCAGAATTTTTTCACTTCTATATGCCTGTGTTCTTTACCCCAAATATGTACTAATTTCATCGTGGCAACAACGAAAGTTATTAAGGATACGTTATTTCGGTTTGAAATGCTTCTGCGGCAGTTGACCCAGGCACATTTTTATTGCAGTATTCTGTTGTCACTTTCGTCTTTGTACTCAAGTTTCACGTATCAAACGTTACTTGTTTCAGCATGACAACTAGGAAACTTATTAACGACACCATATTTCGACATGGAATGCTTTTGTGGCAGACGCGGTAGGCGAATTTTTAACTTTCGTTTTTATACTCAAATTTCGTCCACCATGGGTCACAACCAAACCCTTGGACAGGAATTTTACTCGTTTTTAGACTTCAACGTTAAGTAAACACAAGATAAATGTATACTAGACTTTATGAAAGCAGTTGTTACACACATTAACAACAGATGCAAATCCGTATCATGATTGTTCGTCGTAACAATTACTGTTGACTGTATGTTTCGCGGCTCGTTTGGACCATGTACTTGCATTAAAATCAATACAAACATTTTTACAGTGACACTTTCGCTGATATTACAAATCTCAGCTAACTGTTATACTTCGAACTGAAACCGTATTTGTGACAGGTTCGCCGCGGTGGAGTAGCCGAGCGGTCCAAAGCACCACGCTGCGGAGGGAACGGTTGCTCGCCGTGGAGGTTCGAGTCCTCCCCGGGGCATGGGTGTGTGTGTTTGTCCGTAGGTTAGTTTACCTAGGTTTAAGTAGTTTGTAAGCTACGGACTGATGACCACGCAGTTTGGTCCGATAGATTTACAGACATTAGAACATTAGAACTGACAGGTTCATGATATTTTATTACCGCATTTTTAGAGAATATATTACCAGTCTTGTCAATTCGCGGCTTCGATAAAGTCTGACGGACCTTGGTGCACATGAATATTGATTAGTCAGTCTATATTTCAAATGTATAACTGTAAATAGGTAAAATTATCGAGTGGGTGTGGCTTACCAGCTGTCAGCTGATACCCCAAATAACATGACGGACGCCAGTTCAATTTGCCTCAAACATGGCGGACCTATCACCACTCTATGAAATTCTAGCTCGTTCTAAATAGCAGAGCTCAGCTCGTCTTCGCCAGTACTTCGGCAGTACTCACCTGAAGATGGCCAGAAGACTCTGCGCCGAAATATCGTGGCAGGAAGTAAGTTACTGACATCCGGCAGTTCGCCCGAGTATTTATGGGATCTTTGGTTGTGTTGACTCTGTAGTGACTTGTACTGTGTGTGTTATTTTCCTTGTTTACCCTTTGCTAAAGGAGATATTAAATACGCTTGCACATTGCTTCCTTGGGTGCAGTTGTGCCTTGAGAGTGGCAGGGTGTTCTCCTGTCGAAATATCGACGTCACCCGGCAGCATACCCGTAACTCGTTTGAAAATACGAATACTCCACTTGGGCAGCATCGCTTGCAGCAGCATGTGGGCGTCGTTGTGCGGCGTCCCCGACAGTGGAGAGGATGAGGCAGGCCGGGAGAGCGCGCAGCTTCCGGGAGGGGGCGGCCGTGGATCCCGGCACACTGACCCGCTTCTGGCCGCTCCGACACAATGCCCGCGCCTCCACGCCGCACCGCTGCCCTCGTCACGATCACTACGCCGCGCATACCGACGATGCGAAAATGCCTGTTTTTGCTGAGCTTCTAGTCAAAACGTTGAATGAACATGAGCACATTTCCTCACCATTGGTATCAGCTGTGACCACAAGGCCTAACATACGAGGGGTGTTCAAAAGGTTCGAAACGACACTGCGAGTATAACTGGGATCCGTTCAAAAGAAATCACCAGAGTCGTGAGCACAACTATCCCATTGTCTAACGAGCCGAATGATTTCCAGTTCCCAAAATTCCTGTGGCTGTGACAAGATCCAGTACTGTACTGTGTCCTTTAGTTCGTCGTCTGTCAAGGAAAGTACATGGGCTCGAACAAACATATCTGTATGAACGTTTGGTTACAGGATCTCTACGTACACCTCAATGTGCTGGTGGGTGTCGTTTTTCTGCAAAGCTCTGCAACAATGCTCTAGATAGCACTGTAAATGTAATTGTAGACGCCATACGTAATGCAGATATCGTAACTATAACTTATGTAATAATCATAGTACATGTTCTCTAGCGAATTGTCATCAAAAGTCGTGATGATAGTTGCAACTTTAACCTTCTTCCCGAAAGACTGTTGGTATTCACTGCCACTGGTTTCATCGCCTCTTCCCGCACTTACCGTAGCACTACCGCTTGCAATGAATTGTTCGTCATTATCATCCCTATTATCATTATTATGAGTTTGTAACAACAGTATCTAACTTACAGATACGAGAAAGTATGCAAATGATTCATCCTCTACACTAATTACCATCTTCACGAAGAAGGGTTCTTCGCAACTTCATCTCAACTAATCGCAATACATTAGCAGGATTGATTAGCAATTGCCGTCCCATCTGACGCTTCACCACACGAATAACGTCACAAAACGCAACTTCGGAGGCACACTGCACCGTCCCTACTGGCGAACCTACAGGACAAAGTGCAATACGGCATGGGACACGCAGAGGCCTCTAATGGACGACTGCAGAGATTTGCAGATGCGGGAGTATCATTAGTGCAATAAGGGATCTTTACATTATCTCTCATACGATTTTGGTGTATGTGTGTTTGTTCGAGTCCAAGTACTTTCCTTGTGAGTTTAAACGCCTCCCTTTGGTTTTTTTTTTTTTTTCTTTTTGCGGTCCTAACTTTGTTTTATTAAGCACCTGATGATGCACCGGTTCTGATTTCTTGAATAAAAGCTAATTACAGTCAGAGCGGCCTTAATACACAATGATAATAGATTCGACTTAACTGTACACACCAAACGACACAACGCAGCGGCTCTAGAACGCCATCCAAGGCGTGCGGGCTTGAAACCCTCGTCGGGTCACCTGAATTCAGGTTTACCAGAGATTTACAGAATAACATGCTGTGCCCCATACAGTGCACCGATCAATAAGCAGACGCAAACCATCTATCATTCTCACAGTTTATGGAACATCACAAAAATATTTGCGCTTCATAATAAATTCTCAAAACGCGTCATTTTAAACGTGAAAACCCCCTATACGTTACGGTGTCTCAGCGTCTGGCGCCAGCAATCGTAAGCGCAAACTGTCAAGAAATTTGACTGCGTCAAGTTTATGAACACTACTTGAAGGCACTGCCTTAGATATTTCATGTACATTAACAAATTTATTATGATTATATTGCAATAGATGTATTACTGTGCGACTCGTTTTTTCCTTCCATAAGTCATAAAAGTGGGGTGCGTCTCAAACGCAGAGCGGCAAATAAGGTACTTAATTTGTGAATCGTGGTATGGTTCCTTCATAAAGAACGCGGGTGATTTCTTTCCCTCTGCTAATGCTGTAGAAGGTTGTGCTGCGTGTCTAATAATCTCACTGCTTAAGAGATGTTAAACCTGGTCTTCCTACCTGTTTCTTACATTTGCATATGATGTCTCCACTGAATACGTCACACTGTAGTTCGTAGCATACATTGGATTCGGACTTAATTTACTGAAAGGTTCACAGCGGATGATATTAATGGAAAATATATAACAATATTTGTGGAGGCGACTGGAGCATATCCTCTCCAGTCTGTCAGCAATTTCAACGGGGTTACTCGTAGGTGAAATGACGTGCGTGGCGCAAGTTCCTCGACATTAATTTGGGAAGCTATCTGATGGGAGATCTTCGTTATGAAGATGTACGGCGATTCTCAGTATACCGCCTGCCTGCTGCTGGCAGAAATATGAGCCGTCTGCGAGGTTTCCAGTAGCGTACGTCATGAACTACGTGCGGAACTAGTGGGGCGAGCGGCTGCTGCGTGACCGAGATGGAATCTGCGGAGCGAATGCGCCACAACTACTGTGCTGTCCAGCTACCAGGCTCTGCGGTGCTGCCTCTCACCTGCCGAATTACAGCTGCCGCAATGTAGGGCGGGCGTCAGTTTTGGGTACATGTAATCTCATCTAATTCATCTGACCTACTGGTGTACCACCGTACAACAGTGTTATTCTCGTTGTTCTTAGTTAATTAGGAAGGATACTTCGCGTTCTAGTTGAAACTGTTTAAAGAGATTGCCGACCGCGGTGGCCGAAGAGACTGAGGCGCTCCAGTCATGGTCTGCACGGCCACTACGGTCGGGGGTTCGAATCCCCCCTCGGGTATGGATATTTGTGCCGTCCTTAGTCTTAGCTAGTTCATACGTAGTTTGTAAGCTTAGGGACTGATGACCCCGTAGTTAAGTCGCATAACTACTACAAACATTTGAACATTTTTTTAAAGAGATTCACCTTTTAAGATAATGTTTTCCTTACTTCAGTTTTCCGACTACGTGGATGTAGTTCGCCACAAATTCCTCTCCGCTGAGAGCCTCTTCATCTGAGAGTAGTACTTGTACTGTACGTTATTTGTCTGATATTTTCCGGTCTGTATTCCAGTACAATTTTTTACACTACTGGCCATTAAAATTGCTACACCGAGAAGAAATGCAGGTGATCAACAGGTATTCATTGGACAAATATATTATACTAGAACTGACATGTGATTACATTTTCGCGAAATTTCGGCGCATAGATCGTGAGAAATCAGTACCTATAACAACCACCCCTGGCCGTAATAATGGCCTTGATACGCCTGGGAAATGAGTCAAATAGAGCATGGATGGCGTGTACAGGTACAGCTGCCCATGCAACTTCAACACGACACCACGTTCAACATCAGTAGTGACTGGCGTATTGTGACGAGCCAGTTGCTCGGCCACCAGGGATCAGACGTTTTCAATTGGTGAGAGATCTGGAGAATGTGCTTTCCAGGGCAGCAGTAGAACATTTTCCATGTCCAGAAAGGCCCGTACAGGGCCTGCAACATGCAGTTGTGTATTATCCTGTTGAAATTTAGGGTTTCGCAAGGATCGAATGAAGGGTAGAGCCACGGGTCGTAACATCACCATCACGCCGGATGATACACCAGTATGGCTATGACGAATACACGCTTCCAATGTGCGTTCACTGCGATGTCTCCAAACACGGCTGCAACATATCATGACGCTGTAAACAGAACCTGGCTTCATCGGAAAACATGACGTTTTGCCATTTGTGCACCCAGGTTAGTCGTTGCGTACACCATCGCAGGCGTTCCTGTCTGTGATGCAGCGTCAAGGGTAACCGCAGCCATGGTCTCCGAGCTGATTGTCTATGCTGCTGCAAACGTCGTCGAACTATTCGTGCAGATAGTTGTTGTCTTACAAACGTCCACGTCTGTAAGGGATCGAGACGTGGCTGCACGATCCTTTACAGTCATGCGGATAAGATGCCTTTCATCTCGACTGCTAGTGATACGTTGGGATCCAGCATGGAGTTCCGTATTGCCCTCCTGAATCCACCGATTCCATATTCTGCTAACAGTCATTGGATCGCGACCAACGCGAGCAGCAATGTAGCGATAGGCTACTATCCGACCCTTATCAAAGTCGGAAACATTGCATTTTGTACGCCTAGAGACTGATAATCAAAGTAGTTAAAGCCCATAGATTTACAAAGATTTGAGCATTTGTGATGTATCACTGAACAACGGGCAAACATGTTCTGACATAAATCAGGCAAAACCGCTACCGAAACGCTTGAAATGTAGATGTAGGTGTAGATATGATGCAGCAGTTGTACTGTGAGGGCGCAGTTTGGAAGGTGACGTGTGTACTAGTGGGCCACGAACAGTTCGAACGGAACGCAAGATCCAGGAAGTTGCAACGCTGGTGCGTGCTAGCCGTTCCCAATCGATAGACGCTCTCGTACTAGAGGTCAGCCGTGGTACTTACCAAAAAATTCTGACGGACAACTTCAAAATGTCTTCTGTTGCTCAGCACACTATGTCACGAATCCTGTCGCAACACAAAAACGTGATGACCACATGACCACTTGTGGCGACCTCATCAGTTGTGCGGAAGATGGTCAGACATTACTCAGACGCATGGTAACTACAGGCGAAACGTGGTGTTTCCTTTACGATCCGCAACTGAAGCGAAAGTCAAGCGGCCTGGAAAGTGACTGCTTGTGCAACATGGAGAATCGTGTGGTTGCCTATCCTCCAGGCGTCAAGTCGCAAAACTTACTGGCTGTACCTCGTATAAACAATAAACAGCAGAACTGACCCCTAGGGCAAACCCCTTCCCCTCTTGGCTGTCTGAAGTATTTGAAACAAATCTATGTACACAAATTTTGTGAGTTGCTAAAAGGTTACCTGTGTTTAGTTGTTTGCCAGTCGGGCTAGAAAATAAAGATGAAAATCCAGTAAAAATCGCGTGGTTATGGAATATATCTCTCTTACGCTGTTTGCAGATGACACCGTCATTTACCGTCTAGTAAAAACATCTGAACATCAAAACCAACTGCAGAACGATCTGAATAAGATATCAGTATGGTGTAAAAATTGCCAATTGACTCTAAACAATGAGAAGTGTTAAGTCGTCCACTTGAGTACGAAAAGAAATCCGTTAAACTTTGTTTATAAGATAAATCAATCAAAAGTGAAGGCCGTAAACTCCACAAAATACCTAGACTTAAACCGGAAAGAACTCTGAGATAATGTCGTGGGAAAGGCGAACCAGACATTGCGTTTTATTTGCAGAACTCTTAAAACATGCAACAGAACTACAAAAGAAACTGCATACACTACGCTTGTCCGTCCATTTTTGGAGTATTGCTACCCAGTGTGGGATCCTTATCAGGTGGGTTTGACGGAGGACATCGAAAGAGTCCAAAGAAGGGCAGCTCGTTTTGTATTGTCACGATACAGGGGAGACAGCGTCACGGAAATGATACAGGATCTAGGATGGCAATCATTGCAACAACGGCACTTATCGCTGCGGCTTGGGCTACTTACGGAACTCCAATCGCCAACATTCTCCTCTGAATGCGAGAATATACTGTTGACTGCCACATACATAGGTAGAAATGATCATCAGTACTCGAACGGAGAGATTCAGGTGTTCTTTCTTCCCGCACACCATTCGAGAATGGAATGGTAGATGTATAGAATAAAAGTGGTTCGATGAACCCTCTGCCAGACACTTAAATGTGTTTTGCAGAGTATCCCATGTAGATGTAGATGTAGAGAGACACAGAAACAAAGAGAGGATGTACATAGAACGTCATGAGGGTTAAAGAATTAGGTCGGACGCGTTGATGGTTCATAAAAAGAATTAAACACGTGGAAGCTTTAAAGATATCTTGTACGTAATAAGACGTTAAGATATTCACTTGCTCCAAGATGCACAGACCGTAATTCGGAACAGTGGGCAAGACCGCTACGTGACGGTTAGCATTGCTTCGGTGAATTCCTAATTGTGCTATTTTGCTGGGACAAGAGGTTATTAAAGCAATATGTGTGTCTGATGACATCCTCCAGAGTCATAATTTGCTTCGTTTGGCAGTGGCCCGCCAGTTAGCGCCAGCTTCACGCTTGTGGCATGGAGGCAATGCGGCCAGAAACTGCATAGCGTGGGGTAGGCTGGGATGGTGGCGGAACCAAGTGCTGCCGCCGCGGCGCGACACGTGAAAGCGGCGTTCGGCGGGGAAGCCAGCAAGTGCTTCCCCGGTGACCTCCAGGCGCCTGCGTGGCTGTCATTAGCTCGCCGGGCCGCGACCTCCACAGCCCATACGGCTCCTAATGGCAGAGCTCCGCTCTCGTGCCACGGCACGTAATGTCACAGTCCCCCTCGTCTTCTCATCTGTAACTATAGTCGGTGTCACGTACGAAGGCGCCCCAGTTTTCAGCCGTTCTGCGCATCCCCCTCCATTACCGCAGTGACAGCCAGTATTATTCATTCTCTAGGCGCGTGGTTGGCAGCGACGTAACGTAATATATCTCCCGCAAGATGCACTGTTGGCGTTTGCCCATAGCTCCTCCCCTTCACGCTTCCTTCAGAAACGCCTTCCTACGTGGCGCCAAGTAGAGCTGAAAAAACTCGCCGTCGCATGACTCCTTTTTTCATTCCAGTATTTAGTCCATCTCTCCCTCTCTTCTCTCTCTCTCTCTCTCTCTCTCTCTCTCTCTCTCTCTCTCTCTCTCTCTCTCTCTCTCCCCTTTTCTTTCTATCTCCTCTCTCTCTCTCTCACTCACTCTCTCTCTCTATTCATCATCTCATCTCCCCTGTCACCTCCTTGGCTCTCTCCTTCTTCATTCCAGTATTTAGTCCATCTCTCTCTCCCTCTCTCTCTCTCTCTCTCTCTCTCTCTCTCTCTCTTCATCATCTCATCTCCCCTGTCACCTCCTTGGCTCTCTGTCGATTTCCTCTTCATCTAAATCTACATACATACTCCGAAATCCTCCCAGAGCTCGCTTTCCTGTTCAAATGTTTGTTAACCTTAACGGACTTAACTGCGAGGCCATCAGTCCCCAAACTTACAAAATACTTATGAACTACCTTATACTAAAGACGACACAAACACCCATCCGCGAAGGGGCCGTGCAGACTGTGACTGGCGCGCCGCAGATCGCTCGGCCACTCCGGCCGGCTTGCTTTCCTGTTCCACTCCCATAGAGAACAAGGTAAAAACGCATACATGTGTGCATCTGTATAAGTGTCTCTGATCTTTGTGGTCTTTATGTGAAAAGTATGTTGGAGTCAGTTGAATCGATCTGCAGTCCGCCTCAAATTCCGGCCCTATAAATTATTTGGACAGTGTCTCTCGAGAACAACGCCGCGTTACCTTCAGCGACTGACCGAGCGAGGTGGCGCAGTGGTAAAAAACTGGACTCGCATTAAGAAGGATGGTGGTTCAAATCCACCTCCAGCCATGCAGATTTATGTTTTCCCTGATTTGCCTAAATCACTCCAGGCAAATGCCGGGATGGTTCCTTTCAAACGACACGGCCAATTTCCTCTCACCGACGGTGCACCAGAAAATGGTCCCTGAATGCGAGAGTGTATTAGGCAAAATATTGTAATACTTAAGTTATAACAGATATTTCAATACATTTCCTATTACAGCTTGATTTAATGTCATTCATTGTTGGTACAAAATCACAACTTCCCCCTCATTATAGATCAATAGTAATGTGCACCGAAAGCAAGCTAAGAAAATGCGGTCCGTTCACGTTCAGGTCCCCATGAAGTAGATGAACTACGAACTACAGTGCTTTGAAAGAGTCACCTCCCGTAACTATGCACCGTTGAGCTCAGATATGTGTCCTGAAAACTTTACAAAAAGTCTTCTTTTAGGATGGCGTTCAAAGCCTCGTCATGTTTCGATGGATGTCAGGAATATCGACAAATGCCTTTCATTTCAAAGCGTGTTTGAGTCGAGGGAATAGGAAGAAGTCTGAAGGATTGAGATCCGGGGAGTATGATCGATGTTCAGTTTGCACAACGACGCTTGCCCACAAGCAATTCCTAGTAAAGAATGGGTGGTGTAACTTGAACATCCACCACACTCGACGGATCTCAATCCACCAAACTATACCCTCGACTCAAACTCGATTTATAAAAAAGATGAGATTTGACAATATTCCTGATATCCAACGAAACGTGATGAGGATTTTCAACACCATCCCACAGGAAGACTTCGTTCGAAGTTTCCAGGACACGTATCGCAGAGCTCAGCGGTGAACAGTTACGGGAGGTAGTTCATAGTTCATCTACGTCAATGTTACAGGGCTATACACCGAAATTTATTGTCAGAGTTTGTATATTTCGAGATCTCTTCCGATCCTGTGCTTCACGTACCTGTGATTATTAATTTGATATCGTTTTTAACGTGGCTTGCGTAACGAAAAGAAAATAAAAGTAGTTATTTGGGTAGCAAAATAACTTCCGAGGGCCGAAGTAATAAAGATATAAAATGCAGAATGGGTGTGCGAAGAGAAGCATTTCTGAAGAAGAGAAATTTGTTGAAATGCAATAATAATTTAAATATTAGGATTTGTCTGGAGTGTAGCGTTGTACGGGAGGGGAAAGTGTGTGATAAGGAGTTCAGGCAAAAAAGATGAAAGTTTTTTTTTTTTTAATGTTGTGCTACACACGAGTGCTGAAGATGAGTAGATCTTGTAATTAATGAGGACGTACTGAATAGTATTGTGGAGACAAGACATTTGTGGCATATCTTGACTAAAAGATGGGATCGATTGGTGGGACCCATTCTGAGGCATCAAGAACTTGTCAGTTGAGCTTTAAAATCGCAGAGGGAGATCGAGAGACGACTACAGTATGTAGGCTCAAAAGGGCGTGGGTTGCGTTCTTATTCAGAGATGAAGAGGCTTTCACAGGACAGGACAGCGTTGGGAGCTGCATCCAACTAGTGTTTGGATTAAAGACCAGAACAACGACAACTTTTAAGCTGTGTCTGTCGTTGGTGATCTCTCGCTGTTGCAGATTTTTGCTGTGGCTAGATATGCCACGGTTTGATTACCAGTATGCTGTAGAGAGCTTCTACTTTGCACTTGGCAACACCCTTATTCCGAGTTACTGCAACAGATTCATTACAATATGTGCCATTCGGTGGTTGGACCCTCCGCTGTGCAGACACCGTGTTAGCTGTCGCTCAGATATTGAATATCTCCTTTTGGCCGTATTGCTGGGTTCGTTGTGCATCTAAAAGAATGGGTGTCAAATTGTTAGCTGAGTAGATAGCTTGACTTCCATTCTAACAGCACACGAAGGACACCAGCACCCTTCGTTCTTTGAGCGCCAGTGACGTCACTCAGTGACGTCACACCGATTGGTTCGCCACCTCCCACCACCGCAGAGATGGCGACCAGCAGCAAGTGCGCATTTCTGACAAGGCCTAGCTGCGTTCTTTTTCCCAGGCACACCCGGAAAACCGAGACCCAAGCGTTTTAGCCTCACTCCTTGACTTCTGCATTGTGTAATTTGCTTGCTCCCACGAAGTCATTACTCTATCAAGGTCGCCCTCTGTTACAGCAGCAAACCGCACGAACGTCATAGCTGTTGCTAAACGAAACGCAAAACAGACGTAAAAAGTGTAATTTTGTTTACCATTATCATTATGGATGGCGGCTATTACACAAACAATAGGCTTTAGATTTTTTTTATCTCCAATTTTGACGTCATTGTTAAAACCTCTCAGTAGAACCTGGTTTCGTACCAAAGATTTTGTTTATTACTATTATTGCCAGACATGAAACAATGATTGAAACGTTGCAACACATCTTAGGCTTTTGCGATATACGTTTCAAGATACATAGATTCAAGACAGAAAATAAAATAGACAAATAAAAATTTGTGCGTCCAATGTTCGCCGCCTTTCTTAACCCTTCGAAAATGTTCAAATGTTTGTAATTCTATCGGACCAAACTGCGTGGTCATCAGTCCGTAGCTTACAAACTACTTACACCTATGTAAACTAACCTAAGGTCAAACAACACACACGCCCATGCCCCAGGGAGGACTCGAACCTCCACAGCGAGCAACCGCTCGCTCCGCAGCGAGACGCTTTAGACCATTTCTTAACCCTTTCAGACCTGATTTTTTTTTTTTTTTGTGTGTCAAGGAAATTATTTTTAATATTGTAATACTCTTAAGTTAAATTTTCAATGATTTTAGAAGCAAGATTTATGCAATTATATGCATCCAATTTCATTCTACAAAACTGCGTATACTGAAAAACAAGGCATTTTTTTAAAGGACTAAATTAATTAATTTTGCAATGCCAACTGTTGTACTAAATAAACTGATAGTTCAATAACTACATCGCAAAATAACAACTACTACTTTCAGTTATACAGTGGAATACAAGTAACCCACAATTTCCGTGTTCTTTGAAGTTCGCAAACTGCTGCGCAGTTCAACACCCGCTTCTTTATATTTTATAGTGATCTTCCGCAGGTGACAGTAATTGTGCATGATGAAATGATTGAACACTCAGGTGTCGTATACATGTTCTTTCCATTTAGAAAAAACGCTTCTGAACCATCTTAGACACTGTAGAAGTTATGTACACATTTGTAGACAGTGGGTCTGAAAGGGTTAAATAGTAATCACGAATTGAACACTGCATCATAATCACCAGTATCCGAATAGTGACCCTAATTTTTTAAACTATGTTCAAAATCCATGTTTTAATCGAAGATAATACCACTATTTTGGCACTATGAATAGCCAGGCCAAAATGGCGGAAATTGAGATTGCAGGGCCGTATATTCCGTGTTACGTAGTTCCTCCCCAAGAAGTATGAACATACAGAGGCATATTGTGTCAACGCAGGCAACAGATGAACTACTTCCTGTTAAATATTTCAGAAGAGCCAAAAGTGCACAAAGTGTTGTTTTTATTTACGAGTAATTTTAGGCTGGCCTGCGCCCATTCTCAAGTCCTACAATGCAGTGTCATCTTTACGAAAGGTATATCTAGAAACTGACGCAAGCAAAAAGTATTGCTTTCAATTTACTCATATGCCGCGAGGCATCAAGCTGATGCCAAGGACAGAGAGCTGTAATCCACCGTATGCATGAGAAATGGCGTCCGATACTATGAGCACAATTTCTGTTGGTTGCCGGGGCGTGAAATGGAACACGTCCTATTTGAGAAGGGTTTAACATCGCGTCGACCGTACTCAGAAATGGAGCTCACGCTCGGAGTTTTGGGGAAGGATGGGGAAGGAAATACGCCATGCCCTTTCGAAGGAACCACCAGGGCATTTACCTCCAATGATTTAATTAAATCACGGAAAAGCTAAATCTGGATGGCCGGAGGTGGATTTGAACCACCGTCCTCTTTCTAATACTCGGTCGTATTTGTGGTCTTCCACTATAAAGAGAAGTAGAGCAAAATAGCAAGTTAAGGAAACACAACGGAAGGATGTCTACGGCCAGTGTTAAACAGAAAATACCAAATGCGGATAAACTGGAATCATGTTTCGTAAATCAGAGGGTTATTCTGAAAGTAAGGTCCGATTCGTCGTAAATATTCGAAAGCAACGCCAAGGGCAAAACACGCATGCGCGCCGACTCCTGGCATACCTTGCGCGTTAAACGCCGCCAGTATCGTTGTTGCTGTTGCCGTGTGCTGTTGATAGTGTCAGTTCACAATGTTTAAGACAATCATTCAGCCCGCCGATTGTGAAGTTAGGGCAGTGATACGGTTTTCGTCTTCAAGAAACATTTCAGCGACAGAAATCCATCGGCAGATTACTGAAGTGTGCGGTCCTGACATAATGAGTGACAGTAAAGTGCGCAAGTGGGTGCGAGCCTTTAATGAAGGACGGGGAAATGTACACGACGCACCACGCTCCGGCCAACCATCCGTGATTTCAGATGAGTTGCGTGACGATCGACGATTCCCAATTTCAGGTTTAGAAGTGCATTTTCCGATTGTGAGTAGATCACACAGATGATGAAGTGAAAGAAGTTGTTGAAGACTGGTTATCTTCGCAGACGGCCGATTTCTACGACTTAGACATTCAAAAGCTTGTTGAACGATATGACAAATAAGTATGGAGATTATGTAGAAACATAGAGAAAGACGGAAGGGATGTTGGTAAACCAATTGCGTTTGAAACAAGTTTGATTTTGAATGTTTTTGTTTTAAACTCACCTCGTATGTTTAGTGTTCAAGAAAATGTTCAAATGTTTGTAAATCTATGGCACTTAACTACTCTGGTAATCAGTCGCTAGGCTAACAAACCGCTTAAACTAACTTACGCTAATTACAACAAATACACCCATGCCCGAGGGAGGACTCGAAACTCCAACGGCGCGCTCTGCAGCTAGGCACCGTGGCAAATATGTTTAGTGCAAATTTGTAATACAAGAAAGGTAAAACGTGCAGTGCCCTCACATTTTTCGGATGGTTGTGAGAGAAAAGTGATTCAATGTACGGTGCAAAGTCAGGGACTCGGTAAGCATGTTATTGCATTGTCTGGGCTCATCATCAATTAACGATATGTATCCGAAACATTCGTTCAAATATTCAAATGTTTGTATAGCTTAAGGGTTTACTTGCGGGGTCATCAGTCCCTAAACTTACAAACTACTTATGAACTACTCTACACTAAAGACGGCACAAACATCCATGCCCGAGGGGGCATACGAACATCCGACGGGGAACGGCCTCGTGCATCGGAACTTAGCGCCTCAATGCGCTCGGCCGCTCCGCTGTGGCGAAACACTCGTATCGCAACAGTGCAAAACCTCAGGTCGTCGTCGTCGTTGTTGTTGTTGAAGATTCTATACGACGAAGGTGAAACAGTTGAAGGAATGTTTCAGGGTCAACAGCGCAATGTTTGAAATTTCCAGCAAAGGATCAACAGTCTCTTAATAAGAAAGAGACCTTAGAAAAAATTATAGACGTTGATTGTGTCCTTTCTCATATATTACGAGAATATTGTGAAAGTGAAGCTAAAATTATATCCATTTCAATTGTGAAGCAGTTGGTAATCGACGCTGTTGAGCAGTCAACAAAGAACTTCCGCTTTTTCAGACCAGTATACTTATGCCATTCACAGATGCTGTACTTTAAGAAATTTGAATAATATCAACGACAGACTGTTGCCATTACTTTTCAGCAGTATTAGTTGGATGTCATTTTAATCTTGGTATATATCAGAGGGCTAGTTTAAATAATAATATGACTACTATAATTATTCACGTGTTATATATCAAACAGTAAATGGTTGACTAAGAGTAGCTGTACAAAAGCTTTCACGGCAAGGACGGCAATACGTATTCAGAAATATAGGACTTCTGAATCTATTAAATACTATCTGAACAGTACAATACCTTTCATGGTTTTTAATGACAATAGTAGTTTTATGTCTAAACGCGCACCTAATAGTTCTTAAAAATTTTATTACTTCTGAGACATCATAACGCAGACATAGGACTTCAAAACACTTCTGGTTTAAGCAATTTTTGAAAATGTTCAAATGTTTGTAAAGTTTATGAGACTTAATTAGGGGGTCATCAGTCCC
Source organism: Locusta migratoria (assembly GCA_026315105.1). Taxonomy (NCBI): domain Eukaryota; kingdom Metazoa; phylum Arthropoda; class Insecta; order Orthoptera; family Acrididae; genus Locusta; species Locusta migratoria. The sequence goes on from CM048751.1 coordinate 198,669,905, forward strand.
TAAACTTACCAGATACATATGAACTAGCTAATACTAAGGACGGCACAAATATCCATGCCCGAGGGGGGATTCGAACCCCCGACCGTAGTGGCCGTGCAGAACGTGACTGGCGCGCCGCAGACCGCTCGGCCACCGCGGCCGGCCCAACTGTTGACTCCAACCATACAGACGTTTACTTAATAGTGTCCCACATAAACCAATCTAAGAACTTTGAGGAAAGCCCCTATAAAACCCGGCAGCCAACATGAATATTGAGACGTCACAATAAGTCATTCCACCTCATGTAAATTAAGATACCTGAAGAAGATGCACCTTTAATGGTGCGAAACCGGTTGTAACCTATTAAAGGCATATTAGACAGTTAAGGCGGATTACGATAATTCATGAAAAGGAATCCAAGCATTACTTTCTAGAATTTCTTAACATTTGTTGTTGTTTCGGTCCATTTTATGTGGGCATCGTACGCCAGCATCAAAGCTCAAACGCATCAATGCGCTCTTTGTGTCTGGCATTGAGTGTACATGTTCCGCAAGCATAAAAGGAGACAAAAAACAGTAGTATTTCAACTAGCCGGTTCTTTGTGCTATTTGTTATTGCTCTGCTCTACCAGATCTTGGTGAGCCCTCCTTATAGCCACTTGATCCATTTTCTTATCTCTGCAGTGCTGCAGATGGTTGACCCTAAATATATGAAGGCAGGCACCAGTTCCTCAATCTGTTCTTCTCCATTAATTATCATGAGTTCGGATTTGCTAGGGTTGATGTCTGATCCATATGCTAGACTAAATGTCCTTTATTCTTGTCAGTAGCTCGCAAGTTCATCTTCACTGTTGGTTAAAATCACAGTGTTTTCAGCAAAACGGAGATTGTTGATAGTTCTCCCACCATTTGAGCTGCCTTTGGTCCAAGCATCAAGAGTTTAGCTAATGACATGTTCTGCATAGTTGTTGTACAGTTGTGGGGACAGGACACCTTTTATTACTCACACTCATACGGCATCGTATGAGCGCTGCTGTCGCGTATAACGAAAATCACTGGGATTGTCGCGACTGTGTACGTCAGCCTGTGGTAGAAGCTACCGGTAGCAGAGGCTGCAACTCGCCAAGGTTGTAGGGCGCAGGTGGCGTCCGCGTGGTGAGGTAACAGGCGGACAGGGCAGAACGCGCGCCACGTGCAGACGCAGCTTTCGCCGGGGGTCAGCCACTGGCTGGACCACTTCCGGAACACCGCCGCTACCGCCGCGCGCCGGCACGGATCTGCACCGCGCCCCAGCATGCTTCTCTACCTTCTCTTCCCATCGCCATTCTGCATTTTACGGGGTCATAAGAAAGTCTGTATACATTTGAAAACTTGATAAATCACGGAATATTGTAGAAATATTCGTTCACCAAAGAAGACGGTGTGAACAGTCCAGTATTCAATCTGAACAGTCCAGTATTCAATCCAAGAACAGCTGCCAACATGCGAAACTTAGAAGTAGATGTTCTTGGAGTAGTAAAACAACTTAAGTCACTAAACAAAAATAAATCTTCCGGGCCAGATTGTATACCAACTAGATTCCTCTCAAAGTATGCTGATGCAATAGCTCCGTACTTAGCTATAATTTACAACCGATCACTCAGCGAAAGATCCGTACCCAAAGACTGTAAAGTTGCCCAAGTTACTTTAATATTCAAGAAAGGCAATAGGAGTGATCCCCAAAATTACAGGCCAATCTCATTGACGTCGATTTGAAACATATACTTTGTTCGAATATTATGAACTGCCTCGAAGAGAACGACCTATTAACCAATAGTCAAAACGGATTCAGAAAGTATCGCTCTTGCGAAGCACAGCTTGCCCTTTACTCACATGAAGTGTTAAGTGCCATCGACAAGGGATGTTAAATCGATTCCATATTTCTGCATTTCCGGAGGCTTTTGACACTGTACTCCACAAGCGGCTTCTAATGAAATTGCGTGCTTATGGAATATCTTCCCAACTGCGCGATTGGATTCACGATTTCCTATCAGAAAGGACACAGTTCGTTGTAATTGACGGTAAGTCATCGAGTAAAACAGAAGTGATATCTGGCGTTCCACAGGGGAGCGTTATAGGTCCCCTACTCTTCCTCGTGTTTATAAACGATTTAGGAGACAATCTGAATAGCTCCCTTAGACTGTTCGCGGATGATGCTGTCGTTTATCGGTTAGTGATGTCAACAGAGGATCAAAAGCAACTGCAAAGCGATTTACACGAAATTTCTACATGGTGCGAAAATTGGAAATTGACACTAAATAAAGAAAAGTGTGAAGTAATACACATGAGCACTAAAAGAAATCCGCTGAACTTCAATTAAGCGATAAATCAGTCAAACCTTAAGGTCGTAAATTCTACCAAATACCTACGAGTTACAATTACGAACAATTTAGACTGGAGAGAACACACAAAAATCATTTAGGGAAGGAAAACATAGGTTACGTTTCATTGGCAGAACGCTTCGAAGATGCACCAACTCCACTAAAGAGACTGCCTACATTACACTTGTGCGTCCTCTCCTGGAGTACTGTTGCCCCTTGTGGGACCCTCACCAGGTGGGACTGACGGAAGACATTGAGAAGGTTCAGAGAAGGGCAGCTCGTTTTGTTTTATCACGTGACGGGGGGAAAGCAGCACGGAAATGTTGCACGAATTGGGGTGGAAATCATTACAAGAAAGACGTTATTCATTGCGGCGTGATCTGTTTACGAAGTTTCAATCACCGACTTTTACTTCTGAATGTCAAAATATTTTGCTAGCAAATGTTCAAATGTTTGTTAAGCTTATGGGACTTAACTACGGGGTCATCAGTCCCTAAACTTACAAACTACTTATGAACTACTTACAAACTAGGGCGGCACAAATATCCATGCCCGGGGGGGTATTCGAACCCCCGACCGTAGTGGCCGTGCTGACCGTGACTGGAGCGCCTCAGTCACCTCGGACACCGCGGCCGGCGTTTTGCTAGCACCCACCTACTTAGGGAGACATGACCATCCCAATAAAATAACAGAAATCAGATCGAAAACGGAACGATTTAGGTGTTCTTTCTTCCCGCGCGCTATTAGAGAATGGAACGGTAGATAAAAGTTACGAAAGTGGTTAATGAACCCTCTGCCAGGCACTTAAATGTGATTTGCAGAGTATCTATGTAGATGTAGATAGAGAGGTAACAATTGACACACATGCTTGGAATGGCATGGGGTTTTATTAGAACAAAAAAAGTTCAAAAAAGGTCCGACAGATGGCGCTTCATCTGATCAGAAAAGCAATAATTAGCATATAAAATTAAGACAAAGCAAAAATGATGTTCTTTACAGGAAATGTTCAATATGTTCACCATCATTCCTCAACAATAGCTGTCAGTCGAGAAATAATGTTGTAAACAACACTGTAAAGCATGTCCGGAGTTATGGTGAGGCATTGGCGTCGGATGTTGTCTTTCAGCATCCCTAGAGATGTCGGTCGATCACGATATACTTGCGACTTCGAGTAACCCCAAAGCCAATAATCACACGGACTGAGGTCTGGGGACCTGGGAGGCCAAGCATGACGAAAGTGGTAGCGCAAGAGACCTTTTGCGGGTCTAGCAATATGGGGTGGAGCGTCATCCTGCATAAAAATCGTACGTTCCAGAAGGTGTTTATCAACTAGACCGGGGATGATACTATTCTGTAACATACAAAACCAGAAGCACGCAGTTACTCGAAGAAAAAAGGCCCATTAACGGTAGATATCTGATTCTAATAAAACCCCATGGCATTCCAAACATGTATCAATTTTTACCTCTCAATCTACATCATTCCGTGATTTATTAAGTTTTCAAATTTATACTGACTTTTTGATCACCCGGTATAGCCTCTGTACTACGACCAGCATATGTTATTTTACTGCGCAAGTAGCAAAACTCATCTACCGGCTAATCTAATTACTTCAGCATCGCCTAATTTTCTAACACTTCATTCAATTACCCTCGTTTTGCTATTGTTAATAATACACTCCTTTCAAAGCACATTCCGTTCAATTCCTCTTCCAAGTCCTTTGCTGTCTCTGACGGAATATCAGTGCCGTCAGCAGAAGGATATGTTTTTATTTATTCACCCTGAACTTTAATTCCGTCTCCAAATTTCTCTTTGATTTCCTTCACAGCTTATTCAATGCAAAAATTGAACAACATTGCAGAAAGGCTACAACTCTGTCTTATTCCCTTGCCAACAACTGTGTCCCTTTAATGCCCTCCTTTCCTATCCTCACTCCTTCCCCTCCCCACCTGTCCGAATAAAGAGCGAATCTGTCGGCCAGGTCGCTGATACAGCAGGACCACGGGCGCAGGTTCATCGCGTTAGACGGTCACGCTTCACTCCTTGTTCTGCTCGCACGAAAATTAACCAACTAGGGCAATCCAGAGCGTTTGGTCTCCGTAGTCGAGATGGTAGCTGTGTCGGCTGAGCAGCGGCCTGCTGTACCGAGTATTCCGCAGGAGGGGCGCCCGCTCGCTTCCCAGAATGCCCCTCGGCCTGTCTCTCGGCACACCGCTCACGTCTGCCCGCACCGCCAGATACGACATTCCCCGTAATTTTTTCCGCGTCTGCAGCACATTTTGTGCGTCACCGCGCTGACGAGCGGCTTTCCCAGCCCATCCTGTCTGAGCCGGGAACGAGCACTGCCTCAAGTAACGCGAGCAGGCACTAGGACGGGAACTTGAACAACGAAGGGAGGTTAGGGTTTCGCGTGCCGTCGACAGCGTGTTCATTAGAGAAGAAGGGTTCGATTTTGGTCAACCCGTTAGAGCCCTAATTATTTCTTACTGTAAATTTCTTTTTTAAAAAAATTTAAGGATAGTATAAGTCTTCCAATTCCATTTTGGCGTGGTGTGGTACAGCAACCGTGTTAAGTAGAATTCTTCATCTTTAATGAAAATATGTCTTGGTTGCAAAATGTTTATTTAAATGAGGCTTTTCGTCCGGTGAGGGCATTTTCGGATATCTGACAAAGAATAAAAATTTCATTTAAAACTTCCGGGCTCATAAACCGTGGTCGATTTGTAAAACTTTCCCCTAACGTTTCATCTTCGGCTGCGGAAGAAATCATCAGAGGTAAAGTGGCGAACTGCGATGAGGCCTTGAAGGAGCGCCATATATATAGGCGATGCAGAGGGCACCAGAACACATCACGTGAGTTCGTCTACGACATTATCTCTCGTATTGCCATCATTCTTAGCAGAGAAGAATCAATTGTCATTCTGCTGGTGTAAAGCAGAAGTCCAAATTCTGTCTAATTTAACAGCTTCCTCTTTCCTGTTAAAGCCGGTCGCGGTGGCCTAGGGAACTGAGGTGCTATAGTCACGGTCTGCACGGCCACTACGGTCGGGGGTTCGAATCCCCCCACGGGCATGGATATTTGTGCCGTCCTTAGTCTTAGCTAGTTAATAAGTAGTTTGTAAGCTTAGGGACTTATGACCCCGTAGTTAAGTCCCATAAATTCTACCAACATTTGAACATTTTCCTGTTAAAATTATTGCGATGTTTATAGATCTCCATTGCTTCTCTATATGTGCGCGCATGATAGTGCAAAGTTTTTGAGATGACACTAGTTTCATTAAATTTAATTTAATGGTTGCCTTCTCGGTATACATGTTCCTCTACGGCCGATTTCTCCTTGTGCCCCAAGCGGCAATCCCTTCTATGTTCGACCAGACGAGTATTGACTCTTCTTTTTGTAGTTCCAATGTAGACTGAACCACAGCTGCAGGGAATTTTATATACACCTGGTGTATTCAACGGATGTCGTACATCTTTTGCAGATCTTACATATTCTTTTATCTTCCGCGTAGCTCTGAAAATGGTTTCTACCCCATACTTGGCTAGCACTTTTCCAATACGGTCCGTAACCTTATTTATGACCGGAAGAAAAACTTTCCCCTTGGACGGTTGTTGTTCCTTGTTGACATTGACTTTCTCCCTGGGACGAAGGGCTCTGTCTATTTCTTAGGTAGAACAGCCGTTCTTCTGGAAAGACTCTAATCACCATCTCAGAAAAAAAAGAGATGTGGTTAAAACGTTGGTTGACAGGACGCATAAAATTTGTGAACCTACTTATATAAAAGGATGAGATGGAGCATTTACGATCCACTTTCCAGAAGAAGTTGACGCCGGCCGTGAAAGCTTACATTGTGTGATCAAAGAAGAAAAATGTTTACATGACAATATTTCAACAATTTTTTAAAACTTTTAGCTACAAAACTATGCTGAAATCGGTAATAAAGATTGTAATAATGTACGGTGCCATGTTTTACCTACTCTGTGATAGAGGCTGTTTAGCTTAAAAAGCAGCCATATAATATCTTACAGAGACAATAATAATGTGATCTCTTGATCTGCGGCAACATTGGCCGTTTAAAAAGAAATTGATCGATGTTTAACTGATTGGCTTTTGAAATAATTTATATACCGAAATTTACCTTGTATGATGTCCCTGTACCATAGAGAAGGTCTTCAGCTCATTTATACGACATGCGTCGGTAATGATACATTTGAACGCAGACCCAGGCAGTACCAGTACCAGTACCAGTCTGGAGTCAATAATGAACGCAGACAGAAATTTTACGATGTCCATTGTTGCATAATTCAACAATGGAAAGAACTCTCCAATAAATAGGACGCTGGGTGCTAACGGTTTAAGGATGGGGTAGGAAATCGGCTGTGTCCTTTGAAAGCAACCATCCCGGAATGTGGCTGGAGAGCTTTAGGAAAATCACGGAAAACCTCCATCTGTACGGCCCCAGGTGGGTTTGTACTGCCGCACAGTGATCTAAAATCCCGAAAAGTTGACCGAAAGTCGGGACTCGGGGATTTTCTGGAGCTCTCAGTGAGAATTCGAAGTCAAAATTTGGAAAGTAATGGTGGATGTGATACACAGAAAGTTTTCAACGAATGAAATTCGAGGGAACGCACGGACTCGGGGTATTTCGGTGTCGCTGATTGAGAATGCGAAGTCATAGTTTGGAGAGGAAAAAAAAAAAAGATGAGGCTAACGTCAAAGACCAACGTCCTTAATTTGCCACTGGTTGTTAAATGGTGGTTAAAGTATAAAGTTCCTTTGTAAACGATAGTGGCCTAATTACGACCGCAACGAAATCGCATTCGGAAAGACGGCGGTTAAAACCCGCCTCGACTACCCTGATTTAGGTGGTCCGTGATTTTCTTAAATCCACACACACTCAAGCGTCCAGGTCGCTATGGAAGTGCACATCTCGCGCGCGGCCTGGTAGAAACATGGCGGCCACCGGCCGGTTGCCCACACTCTCCCTGTACAGGCTCTCTAAGGTACGAGACTTAGGGCGCCCCCGGCGAAGAGTGCGGACTGCCGGCGTCGTTGCGCATGGGGGCGCCACGACGCCTTACACCACGCGGCTATTCTGCGCGGCTGCACCGTCTGTAATGAAAACGATGTCGACGAAACATTAAGCCGCAGTCTTCCTTTCCTTTACAGTAAAATTTACATTTCCGTACTGTACAGATTACCCCCGCGTTGACATTGGCCGTATGTCAGGGCCGAGTGCTATGTCGAAACACAGCGCCACTCGGCGGCCGCGAGACAACAGGCTTCGTGTCTGGAGCGGCGACTGTCGTGATTGCCACTGTGCAATCCCTCGGCGGTAATGGCGCTCCTGACATTGGAGCGCGCCCAAACGAGGGAGAGGGGCGCTCGTGGTCCCAGCCCAGCGCTGCCTCACCAGCCGCCCGGCACAGTGGGGCTTGCGTCACGGCGTCTGAACTGAAAGAACAACATTTTCATCAAAGCGAGCTTGGCAAATAACATAGATTAGATTAGTACCTGTTCCATAGATCATGAATATGACACTTCGTAATGATGTGGAACATGCCACGTTAATGAAAGGTGTCTTTACAAATTATTACTTTGTACTAAATATTAGGTACAATATTTTATATATATATATATATATATATATATATATATATATATATATATATTCTTTTTTTCTAGATTTACAGTGCTTCATGTCTTCGTTATAAAAAGTACCTACATATTTTACATGTATTGTCTTAATATTACACTTATAACTAAGACATCAATCACTATGTCATATGAGGTGCCATTGTTTTTAATGTAGAGATCTATAGATGACAACTAAGTTTTATTGAAACCGGTCATCTAAAATAAAATAAAATATTCAACTGAAGATGATTCTTTCTCCTAGTGTTGTAGTTATGTACACTGCTATTGCTTTTGAATTCGGTGAGAATGGTAATAACAAATTTCATAAGTGAATATATATACTGTGAATATCCCTAGCTCCTTAAATAAGAGTCTGCAGGATGATCTTGGATGGGCTCCAGCAATTATTCTGATTACACACTTTTGTGCAAGGAATACTTTTTTACTCAATGATGAATTACTCCAGAAAATGATGCCATACGAAAGCAGAGAATGAAAATAGGAGCAGTAAGCTAATTTACTGAGTTGTATATCACCAAAATTTGCAATTACCCTAATAGCATAAGTAGCTGAATTCAAACGTTTCTGCAGATCTTCAATGTGCTTTTTCCAGTTCAAACCCTTATCAATGCATACAGGTAAAAATTTTAAATGTTCTACCTTTGCTACAGATTTCTGATCAAAGTCTATATTTATTAATAGTGTCATTCCATTTGCTGTACGGAACTGTATGCACGGTGTTTTAATAAAATTTAATGATAGTCCATTTACAGAGAACCACTTAATGATTTTCTGAAAGACGTCATTTACAATTTCTTCAGTTAGTTCTTGTCTGTCAGATGTTATAACTATGCTTGTATCATCAGCAAAAAGAACCAGCTCTGCATCTTCATGGATATAGAATAGCAAGTTATTAATATATATTAAGAACAGCAAAGAGCTCAAGACCGAACCTTGTAGCACCCCATGGTTTATTCAAAAAGTTCAAATGTTTGTATAGCTTAAGGGACTTAACTACGGGGTCATCAGTCCCTAAAGTTACAAACTGCTTACGAACTAAGACTAAGGACGGCACAAATATCCATGCCCGAGAGGGGATTCGAATCCCCGACCGTAGTGGCCGTGCAGACCGTGACTGGAGCGCCCAGTCCCCTCGGCCACTGCGGCCGGCCATGTTTTATTGTTCCACAGTTTGAGGAATCTGCAGTTTTTTTGCATATTATGTGAATTACTTATGTCAACGTTCTGCTCTCTTCCTGTTATGTATGATTTAAACCATTTCTACATTGACCCATTCATACCACAATACTTTAGTTTATCTGGAAGACTTCCATGATTTATACAATCAAAAGCCTTGGAGAGATCACAAAAAATCCCAACGGGTGATTTAATGTTTCATTGGTGAAAGTATATATAGTTTTTTCTGTTGAGAAGCCTTTCTCAATACCAAACTGACATTTTGTTAGAACTTTATTTTTACCTATGTGTGAAACTACTCTAGAATACATTACTTTTTCAAGAATTTTGGATAAGGCTGTCAGAATTGAGATTGTGCGGTAGTTGTTGAGATCTGAAGTATCCCTTTTTTGTGTAGTAGTTTATCACATTTCAGTCTATCAGGAAAAACACCCTGCTTCCAGAACTATTACATAATTTATTATATCAGGTCGCCCTCAAGAACAAGTGAGTGTTAGGCAACGGCAATTTCCAAGAATTCTTGCATTCGAAAAAGACGGACTTGAATCGATATATATCCAACAAGTGGTTGTATATCTGAGATAACCCAGATAGAGCGAAATTATTTTTGGTTTCATTTTTTTTTTTTTTTTTCTCAGAAGGTATTAATATTTTCATATTACTGCACAAGATCGTTATAAGTGATTTTCTTCACAATCACGCCATTAGTATTACGATACTGCCCTTCATTCTAGAATGACGTCAAAATGAATGTTTTATAATTTTTATCTGATGAATCATTATTATTAAACCAACATTTAAGATGAAATATATATATGTCTCAAAAATTTAAGAAAGTTCAAGAAATATAAACCCAACTACGAGGAAGTCTTCAGTATCTTTTGTATGAACCTCAACTTTGCACCTGTATCCAACCACTTTACAATCGACAATACAAGCAAAAATTGATATTCAGTGGGAACAGGCGATTCAAAGAAATAATATATCACACTGTACACGAATTCTTACAGACAATAATGAAAAAGTAAGCTGCCGTTCTCATCCTTCTGGAAGGACGTCAGCGCTATAAAGACGATAGTTTGTTTACAAGCAGAACATAGATTATAGATTAAGATTTTATGTTTATAGATATGTATCTTCTCTCTGATAGTGAGATATAGGTTAACAGAGAGGATTCTTTTTTTTCCGCAAGTGAGCGCCGAAGATGCGAATTTTTGGCTGAGGCCTGTGATCGATGGTACATTGTTTTAGTAATCTGTAATTTATGAGGATAATCACAGATTATTATCTAAAATATATAAGTATCATGATATTATCCCGTATGTTTATATTCGTTGATAGTGTTTGTTTTGCTAGTTGGTATATCTATGCAGCGTATCTTGTGAGAGATATAACGTCATTGATCAAATTCGACGGGTTGTATTCCAGTCTTCAATTATGCCTGCATTACCTACTTTCATTCCATTTCATTTCGGCAAGCATCAATGTTGTCATAATATAAATAATCCATGTAAACACATGTTGTACCTCCCGCAAACATTATAATCGCACGTTCGATATATATCAATTCATGTCCGTTTATTACGCCTGCAAATATTCTTGGAAATCTAATATATAAAGCAGAATGTCTGTATTTGTGTAGTGTTGCATAGAAATCTACAGTTTTGATCCAATCTTTCTCTAATTTTATACAAGTAAGCTTCAATCTATGAGAACGGTCGCCGTAACTATAAGAATCACGTACGATATATAGTTGACGAAATATTACGTCATAAATAATGAGATGCGCGAAAAACTGCTGCATTTGCGACAAGGCTGCTCATTTTGTCCTCAACCATTGAACCGATTTCTACCAAATTTGGTACACACATTCCTTACCGTGAGGTAATAATTGCTGCATGGTTAAGAATCACATACGGCACATGGTTCAAAAGATATTACATCATAACCAATAGAAATAGCAAAAATGCCATATAATGCGGCGAGACTTTCGAAATACACTGTATGAGAATGATAGTACTTAGCGACTTGCAACTAACTTTAAACATAATTTCAAGCCTTTATTAAACTTTTTCTCGCTGGCAACCATAGTAAAATGATGAAAGGAAAAAAGTTTCTCGCTTACTACTTTTCAGCTGTTTATGGAGTAAGACTACGGCTCTCGGTACGACGTTACAATTTATAATTTCAACACTACAAATTGTAGCGACAGGAAATTTTACAGACAGTATACACATATATATTTGAATGTAGCCTCTAAATTGTTTCACAGTACGACAAGTAATTCTATGAGCACATAAACAGTAACGTTCCGCTGTACACGGACTGAAAATACGGCATTCAGTATGACGTTACTATTTTTAATTTCTACACTACAAATTGTAGCCGCAGGAAATTTTACAGATAGTATATACGTATATAGGTGAGTGTACCTTATAAATTGTATCAGAATATGACACATAGCTCATGAGATATGAGCACATAAACAGTAACGTTCATGGAAAACCACCCCATCACGCACCAAGCTTTAATGTATTACTTCTTTACTACTAATTGTATTCCCAAGAGATTTTACAGACATACAGCCCTTACACGAATGCATATATAATTGAAAAAATTGCAGGAATAAATAAATAAATACCCGGGCAACACCGGGTTTTAAGCTAGTCTATATCTATAAATGTGAATGTCTGTGTGGTGTCCTTTTATCACGTCTGAACCACAAGACATAAAGAGCTAAAAATTTGTACAGTTACTAATGACTACCCGGGGAAGGCTTTAGGCGTGGTTTTATGGCGATCGGATAGCTATTCATCCATATATATTAGTGAGAGTGTATGTTCGATGTACGCTTATCACGTCCGATCGACAAGTCGCAGAGACTTAAATATCTGTACAGTTACTAATTTATACCTGAGGAAGGTTTTAGGCACGGTTTTATAGCGATCTGATAGATATTTAGTAATTTGGAGAATGTAACGCGAAATGCGGAACAATAATTACTCTTTGAAAATTATATTTACTCTTTGAAAATGGTTTTATTGGTTGCATTGTTGCTTGAGGGTTGATAATGGTAAAAGGATGGAGTATATTGGGATGGAAAGTTATCGGAGTATATCAAATTCTACGTCTGTATGTGTTAATATATCGTTCTGCAGCGAAAACTACAGAACGCAAACAAATGGTCTGTGTGTAATTGTAGTCCGAAGTCTCCTGTTGTATACTATAGCAGTTCCATGCCGTTATCTATACGGAGGTGGAAGATATGGTGATTGAAAGTCGTCAGATTATAAAAAAAAAAAAAAAAAAAAAAAAAAAATAGGACTGTAGGCTAGCGATGACGTTTGCGAGTCTATAGCAAGGAGGTTACATACAGCGAAACGTGATGCCACAAACCATATATTTGGTCTATGCGTGCTACAATGTCTTCAGCTCTTTCTCTGTAAGGATAAGCATACGAATAAGGAAATATAAGTTCAAAATCTTCAAATGTTTGTAAATCTATCGGACCCAACTGCGTGGCCATCAGTCCGTAGCTTACAAACTACTTAAACCTAGGTAAACGAACCTAAGGACAAACACACACACACCCATGCCCCAGGGAGGACTCGAACCTCCACGGCGAGCAACCACGCGCTCCGCAGCGAGACTCTTTAGACCGCTCGGCTACTACACCGCGGCGGAAATATAAGAATAAATAAATAAATCAATAAATCAATAAAAAAATAAATTTCTTTTAAAACATCTCTTTAAAAATATCAAATCAAAATCAAATGTTTGTTAAGCTTATGGGACTTAACTACGGGGTCATCAGTCCCTAAACTTACAAACTACTTATGAACTACTTACGAACTAGGACGGCACAAATATCCATGCCCGAGGGGGGATTCGAACCCCCGACCGTAGTGGCCGTGCTGACCATGACTGTAGCGCCTCAGTCACCTCGGCCACCGCGGCCGGCTTAAAAATATCGATTTGACGTTTCGCGCATTACATAAAGTGATCGATCTGTGATATTATTACAATCATTATTGAATTTCGTGATTGGATGCTTCGAAACGAATGCATTTTAACGTGTGATTTGATCTCATAGCACACTACTGAAAGCTTATCTATCATAATCAACCAACACGCGAGCGGAGCCGCGGGTTTAAGCTAATTACCTATACAACAGAAACATTCCTTACAAATGCGTGACAGCTGTTTTACCCGTCAAGCACGCCGTAGCGTAGCAGGCGGCTGCTACCGCTGTCGACACCTGCGGCAGCCGCGAAGGTAAACACGACAACGGTTCTCAATTGCCGGCGAAAGAGACTAGCTCGGCGATTAGCACGTTTTCACTACCGTTACTCACACCCTACTAGCACGCGGGCCGACAGCCGAAGGCAGGTTCCGGAAGAACCGCTTCCCGTATTAGTAAATCCCACACGACGATCACTATCCTCGAGCGCAAATTCCAATAAAACACCTAACAGCTGTCGATAAGGTTGTTTATTCGTAAAGACGCACAACTGTAGGCTTCGAAACAATTTATCGCTTCCCCCGTCGTGACAGCGAGTCTCTCTCTCTCCCGGACGGCATTGTTCGTTAACGGTGTTAGGAAGACATGTCTTGAGGCAAGTGAACGTCTTTGAGGCAGGGAAAGTGCGGTCCTAATTGGCTGCTGGTGCAGGATGCGGATGAGGATGTCTGCTCCCGGTGTCGCGTGCAGCGGCGCCCGCATCCGGACATACGAGCCGAAAAGAACATGCGCTTTACGCAAGCTGGTGAATTCCTTGTTGCAATGCGGCAGCGCGTCTAGTGAAATCTAACTCTTACAGAAAAATTTCCAGACATTAAGCTTGAGGTCTGACTGGAATTCGCTCCCTTTTCACTGGGTACGTTCTTTCGATCGAATTATTCACTTACAAGGAAAGTACATGGGCTCGAACAAAGATATCTGTATGAACGTTTGGTTACAGGATCTCTACGTACACCTCAATGTGTGGTGGGTGTCGTTTTTCTCCAAAGCTCTGTCTAGATAGCACTGTAGATGTAATTGTAGACGCCATACGTAATGCAGATATCTTAACTATAACTTATTTAATAATCATCGTACATTTTCTCTAGCGAATTGTCATCAAAAGCCGTGATGATAGTTTCAACTTTAACCTTCTTCCAGAAAGACTGTTGGTATTCACTGCCACTGCTTCAATCGCCTCTTCCCGCACTTACCGTAGCACTACCGCTTGCAATGAGTTGTTCGTCATTATCATCCCTATTATCATTATTTTGAGTTTGTAACAACATTATCTAACTTGTGCTCATATTTCTGTACCATAACAGATACGAGAAATCATGCAAATGATTCATCTTCTATACTAATACCATCTTGGTAACTTCATCTCAACTAATTGCAATACATTAGCAGGATTGATTAGCAATCGCCGCCCCATCTGACGCTTCACCACACAAATAACATCACAAAATGCAACTTCGGAGGCACACTGCACCGTCCCTACTGGCGAACCGACAGGTCAAAGTGCAATGCGGCATGGCACACGCAGAGGCCTCTAACGGACGACTGCAGAGTTTTGCAGATGCGGGAGCATCACTAGTGCAATAAGGGATCTTTACATTATCTCTCATACGATGTTACTGTATATGTGTCTGTTTGAGCCCAAGTACTTGCCTTGTTAGTTCATGCCATCTTTGAACTCGAATCTGGCAGGACGTCTCTTACTTTTTGAACTTCTCAACCAGTGCTTTAGTTGGAAAAAAGTTTTAGGCGGTACTCTGCTCGGTGGAAAAAGAAATTAGGCGGTACTCTACCCATTCCACATGAAATGAGTGAAATGGACATTTTTAGAAAATCAAGAAAGTAAAATTTAGGCCTGTCAATATACCAACAAAATATAGCTATAATTTACAACTTTGAAACTCATTTTTATTGTATTTAAGAGTTTAGTGTAAAAGAGGTTACCATCCATCAGCTTTCGTCAACGACATCTCATCAACTAATCATTAGTGGCATTCCAGAAGACAATAAGAGTGGATATTGCTGCCAGGAATTAAAAGCAGACTTATATCACACGAAAGCCATTGCAAAATTCGGGCAATGGAACTGTGTGCAACTTTCAAAGTCGGAACCAAGCAAAATTGGCAGTGTTGCCAACAGCTGAACATGTTGAAGAACCATTCGTCAAAGAGATTAAAATCCGCTTCTATTTTATTTCAAACTAGTGCTGCGACACACTATTTTATAATCTTAAAGTGGCTAAAGTGTGAATGAAATATTTACGGTAAATATTTTATTTTGGCAGTGAGTAGTTATCAAAACGTGTCGTACAAAGCATGAAAGCATACGTAACTCGTGCAGTGTTTCATTATTAAATAAATGGAAATTAAGTCAAAATGTTGTTAAGTGCTATCCCTCATATTTTTAAAAGAATTTACGGAATTTTGCACTTGCTTTCTTCGACGAATAGGCAACGATATTGCATACAAAAGACTTTGCATATTTAGTGGCTTATCTCTTTGGAGCAAGGTTCTTAAACTCTCTGGAGTCGGTAAGAAGCATATCCTCTGTCTGGGTTCAGACTAGTAGGAACTCTCCATTGGCTTATTCGAACATTTTACCGCCAGTCAGATTCCACTGGAACCGTGCGAACGTGCAATTTGAACGCTTCGTCAGTTATGATCGCAACTCGAACGAACCTACAACTTCCCAACTTTTATTTTCAAAATCCATTCGACAATGTACAGTTGGCCAATCTTTTGTAGATTTAAGAAAGAATTTTAGCCGGTACGCTAATAGGGAGTCTGAATTTCAGGCGGTACTCCGTACCGCCCCGTACCGGCGCAACTAAAGGACGACAAATAGAAGTCCACAGAACAGTCAGTGGCGGCTGCTGTGTAAGAGCACAGGAGCATGAGAACGCCGTAATTTCCGACTTCTAGTGCGTTTGTCATTTTTGTTTCAGTGCCGTTAAAATTTGTCATTAAAAATTTATCATTTTACAAACCAATAGCTCAGTTCATGGGATCAACACTAGAAAAAAAAACAACTTTCACAGAGATTTAAAGTCACTTACTTTGGGTCAGAATGGGGTCTATTATTCAGCGATACACATTTTCAATAACATGCCAGAAACTGTAAAAAATTTAACTCATAATAAAGTTAATTTTGAAAAGAGAATAAAGGATTTTTTTGGTGGCCAACTCTTTCGGCTCTACTGATGATTTTCTTAGCAGAAGTTATTAACGTATGTTATTGTATATAATATTCCCAAATGTGAATATTATATTCAACTTATTTTCAGTACTCACCTGTTTTATGTCCTTCAAAACTTATATATATTACTCTTAAGATTTTGTTTTTTCTGACCTATTATACATCCACAGGGTAATTGCATTTGTGAGTCTGTGGAAGGCACATTAACACATATGATCTCATTTTGTAAGCATTTATTGTGTATATTGTGCTGTGACATGTTCTGCATCCACGAGGATTTCCTCAGGATCAACAGGAACCAAGCAAAGGCGGGAAAGCTGAAAGGTGGAAGGAATGTGTAGAGGGGCTGCACATGAAAAATGAATTTCAAGGCAGTGTGTTGAAAGAGGACAGGAAGTAAATGAAGATATACGATACTGCGAGAAGAATTTGACAGACAGCTTTCTTTGAGTGGAGACAAGGCCCTTGGAGTAAATGATATTCAATCTGAATTGCTGATATCCTGGGGAGAGCCAGTCACGACACAAATATTCCTCGTGGAATGCAAGATTTACGAGACTGGTGGAATTCCGTCGTACTTCAAAAAGAAGAAGAATTCCAATTCCAAGGATGTTAGCTGCAGACAAGTGTAAAAACTACAGATCAGTTTAATAAGTCATAATTTCAAAATAGTAACACGAAATATTTACAGACCAATGGAGAAACTGGTAGAATGCAACCTGGAGGGAGATCAATTTGAATTTAGGAGAAAAGTAGAAACACGTGAAGCAATACTGACCTTGCGACTTATTTTAAAAGATAGTTTAGGAATAGGCAAACTTACGTTTACGGATTTTGTAGATTTGAACAAAGATTTGACTATATTGACTGGAATACACTCTTTGAAATTTTGAAGGCAGCGTGGGTAAAAACATAGGTAACGAAAAATTATATACAACTTGTACAGGAACCATACAGCAGTTACAAAAATCAAACGACATGAGAGGGACATAGAGGTTGGGAAGGAATAAGACAGTGTTGTAGTCTTTCCCCAATGTTATTCAAGCTGTACATTGTACGTTGAAGTTGTGAAGGAAAGTAGAGAGAAAGTTGGAGAGTGAATTAAAGTTGAGGAAGAAAAAATAAAAACTTTGTGCTTTGCTGATGATTAGTAATTCTGTCAATGACAGCAACGGACCTGGAAGAGCAATTGATCGCAATAGACCGTGTTTTGAAAGGCTAGTATGAGATGGACTTTAAGAAGAGCAAAACAACGGTAATGGAATGCGGTCTAAGAAAATCAGGCGATGCTCAAGGAACTAGACTAGGTAACGAGACACTAAAACTAGTAGATTGTTTTGCTATTTGATTAGAGAAAAATTGCTTAAGTAGAGGATATATAAAATTTAGAATGGTTGTGGGGAAAAATACATTTCTAAAAAAGAGATATTTTACATTGCATACTAATTAGAAAGTCTTTTCTGAAGGCATTTGTTTCGAGTGTAGTCTTTTACTGGAGTGAAACGTGGACGACAAAGAGTTCAGTCAAAAAGCTGATAGAAGTTATAGGAGGATGCCGAAGATGGGACGCGTAGGTCTTGTAACTAATGAAGTACGTAACGGAATTGGAGGAAAAGAAATTTCCGGCATATCTTGACTAAGAGAAGGAATAAGGAGTGCAATCAGTCGGTTCAAATGGATGTGGGTGGCCGTCTGATTCAGGGTTTCCGCAGTATAGGATAGCGTGGAGAGCTGTATGAAACCAGTCTTTGGTCTGAAAACGAAAGCCGTGGCGGATTAGCCGTGCGCACTAAGGCGCTTTGCTGCGGTGAGCGCGGTCGTTAGCCGTCGGAGGCTCGAGTCCGCGCTTGGGCGTGCAAGCGCGCGCGCGCGGGTGTGTGTGTGTTTTTTTCTTAGGATAAGTTGGTTTCAGTAATTTGTAAGTTTAGGGACCGATGATCACTGCAATTAGGTCCTATAACTTTAGAAACATTTGAACATTTGAAAACGAAAACAACTACGGGCAGTCCCACAAAATATTTTTGTAACTGAGAAATTTTGATCTACTTCTTTCTAATTCGTGTAATAAAAATTTATTACTTATTTTATTGTCTTTTTGCTGGAAACGACATAGAAAGGACAGCTACTTAGAAATGTTATGTATATAGCTTCTTATATGTTTTGACTGACCCTTCAGTCGATTATCGGTAGAACAAAGTAATATTTAATGAAAAGCACAGTTTCTATTTTTTTGAGTGGAGTCGGTTTACAGGGCCTTGGAAGCCGAAAAGCGGTTAACGATATAAATAAATAATCCTTTAGTATCTACTAAAGTTACCTTAATTCCAAGCACTTGTGTCTAAAAGCTAGATAGAGCTAGATAGTATACTATGTTATACTGAAATAGCTAAGGATAGCCAGTGCATAAAGAATAAGAGTACAGCGCCTCAAAATCAGATTCATTGCTTCCAAAATCCCAGTATAGAAAGTTACATGAGAGTAATTGTATGCCTCCGGGGTATGACTGAGCGTTCTAAGGCGCCTTGCTGCGGATCGGAGCGCGTGGTTGCTCCACGTCGGAGGTTCGAATCCTCCCTCGCGCAAGTGTGTGTGTGTGTGTGTGTGTGTGTGTGTGTGTGTGTATGTTGTCCTTAGGTTAGTTTAAGTAGTTTGTAAGCTTAGGAACTGATAACTACTGTAGATAACCAACCCAAAGATTTACAATCATTTGAATATTTGCACTAATTTTACTGTGGTAGTCGGTACTGATTGTTTTCTTCCACTATCTAAAAGAGAGTAAAAACTGATAGAAACAAGCGGAGAACTCTAAAACCGTTGTAGCATTTCGACGAATAAGCCGTTCCTTGTTCACAAAAAGGTACATTGTTGTGGGATGACAATTTGTCATCTTCAGGTAGTGTTTTCAGCACTTTCAAACACTAGAAAATAGATAATTTTCTAGTTTGAAACTGCAAATAAGGAATCTTAGATTGTATTCAATCTGATGGAATGGTTCGTTTCGGCAGCAAAAAATTTTGTTGCAGTCGTCTTTCCTTGACTCTTCAAGATTACATAAACCCGTGTCGTGGTGTATATTTTAACGATGTCTGCTGTAATCTCATTCTAGGAGCTACTGTCGTGGAAGTTTTCGTCTCTCGTATATGTCGTTAATTTCTCATTTTAGTTTAATACCTTGGTCCAGCGGTACATCTGCGTCCCTCTTACTATCCATTAGCATGCATCTGATACATGAGGAACCTTATATCAGAGCCGTTCAGTTTTCGTATGCTTCATTTTTGTGACTGACTTTACTATAACAACAAGGCTTTAGTAAACTGTGGGATAGAAACATCTTTCCAAGCAGTTATCTCGGTGTTCGTCTGGAGAGTTACGAAAAGGTGTGATGTGTAATGTTGGACACATCCCTACAGCGCCGCTGCATGTCGTTTGTAAGCAGCGCGCTTATTCCATCTGCACCTCTGGCATTGCAATTTTATGTTTGCAGAAAATTATTTCGACACAGTTACAGTTATATCCAGTGCATTCACAATGCTTGGTATGTATTCTGTCTGTATATTATATTTGAAATTGTATTCAAGTTTATTTTGTATTTGTTTTCAATTCCGTACTGATTTTATGATCTTGTTCTACAGTTTGAAGGATACACTGAAGATGATCACTATGTGATTTAAATCGATCTGTTGTTTATAAATAAAACGTTAACGGCCAGTGCTGCTCATTACATGTGGTGTGTTCATCATTGTGTGGTCGTTGAGCACCATCCTGAAAATGGAATCAAATCTCAAAAAGACTACTGTATTAGTACGAAAATAGCTGCGGTGTTCTCAAACCAAAAACAGATAAAAGGTGTCATTGTTGTGGTGGTGGTAGTCTTTAGTCTGGAGCCTGATTTGATGCAGCTCTCCGCCCTACTCTAGCCTGAACAAGCCCAACACGTGCATGTCGCGCACTGCGCTACGTGAGGCGCAGCACATGCACAGGTCTGTCATATCATGGTCTGGGCTGGCGTTCTGGCCGTTTGGCCGTTCTTGCCCGCACGCGACCTGCAGCGTTACTCCGTGGGACGCTCGGCCGTACGTGCAGCCGTGCAGGGCGGGCAGAAGGCCGGACACTCGCCCACCTTGGAACATGGACCTGCTCTGCCCTGCCCTGCCCTGCCCCGCTTCCAGTCCTCCCACAGCGCTGCACCTGAGTGCGCCGCCCGCTATACCTCCACAACTGAGTTTTTCAACCTTTTCGATTATGCGACCTCCTCCCAAGAAACAAATATTCCGGCGGCCCCCTCCCAAATAAAAAATATTCAAATAAAACGATTTCCAGTCTGTGGTGTACAGCAATCAGTTTGTTGTGGTCTTTAGTCCGCAGACTGGTTTGATGCAGGTCTCCACGCTACCCTGCCCTCTGCAAGTCTCTTCATCTGTGAATACTTTCGGCAACCTACATCCCTTTGAATCTGCTTACTGTATTCGTCCCTCGGTCTCCCTCTACGATTTTTACCCCAAACACTTCCTTCTAATGCTAAGTTGACGATTCCTTGATGTCTCAGGATGTGTCCCACAAACCTATCCCTTCTCTTAGTCAGAATACGCCAGAAATTCCTTTTCCCCCCAATTCTGTTGAGCACCTCCTCATTAGTTACGTGATCTACCCATCTAATTTTCATCATTATGTAGCATCACATTTCATAAGCTTCTATCATCTTTTTGTCTGAATTCCTTATCGTCCGCGCTTCATTTCCATACAATGCCACACTCCACACAAATGCCTTCAGAAAGGACTTCCTAACATATAAACTAATATTGGATGTCAACAAATTTCGCTCCTTCAGACACGCTTTTATTCCCATAGCCATTCGGTTTTTTATATCTTCCTTACTTCGGCCATCAGAACTTATCTTGCTACCGTTGCAACAAAACTCGTCTACTACTTCTATTGCCTCATTACCTAATTTAATTCCTTCAGCATCGCCTGATTTTCTGTCGCTACATTCCATTATCCTTGTTTTACTCTTGTTGATGTTCATCTTATAACCTCTTTTCAAGACATTGTCCATTCCATTCAATGCGGTCTCTGACGGCATTACTATGTCATCGGCAAACCGCAAAGTTTTTATTTCTTCTCCCTGAACTTTAATTCCCTCTCCAAATTTCTCCTCGTATTCCTTCACTGCTTGCTCAATGTACAGATTGAACAAACCTGTCTTACTCCCTTCCCAACCTATGCGTCCCTTTCCTGCCTTTCGACTCTAATAACCGCTGTTTGATTTCTGTATAACTCTTCGCTCCCCATATTTTACTCCTGCTACCTTCATAATTTGAAACAGTGTATTCCAGTCGACATTCTCAAAAGCTTTCTCCAAATCTACAAACGCTAAAAACGTACGTTTGCCTTTCCTTACCCTATCAGTAAGAATAAATATTCCTTCAGAAAAAACCGTCAAGATTGCAGATTGTCTTATTCTTTAACTAATGACGCGTTTCGCCCTTTAGCATGGCATCCTCAGATTATCTTCGTAACAGAATTTACACAAAATTACAATGCGGAATTACAAAACGGGAATAATGAGACATGGGCTTAATTCCGCCTTGTAATTTTGCGTAAATTCTGTTACGCTAATAATCTGAAGATGGCCTGCTAAAGGGCGAGACGCGTCATTAGTTAAAGAATAAGACAATCTTCAATCGAGGCGGTTTTTTACTGAAGGAATATAAAAATATTCTGGTGGCCTCCCTCCTCCACACGAACCGTAACAAGACTACGTTATCTCAAAGGAAACAAATGTAATCTTCTTTCTTTCCCTTCAACTTTCGTTTCTTTGTGTATTATTCGGAATGGAACAAATTATCCTATTTATACGTGATTTCAGACAGAAAAATATGTTTTGCTTAACGACTGTTTCGAATTGTTATGATTCAGAAACTCGGCTTGTCCTTGTCTTGCCAGCCATGGATGAAGGACAACACGTAGAAGTGTTTTTCTGTATTTCAAAGGGTATTTGACGCGGTGCCACACTGCAGACTGGTAAAGAAGATACGAGCATACGGAATAGATTCACAGATTTGTAACAGGCTGGAAGACTTCCTGAGTAATAGAAAGCATTACGTTGTTCTAGACGAGAACTGTTCATTAGAGACGATTGTATCGTCAGGCCTGCCCCGGGGGAGTGTGATAGGACCGATGATGTTTTCTATCTGTATAAACGACCGCCGGCCGCGGTGGCCGAGGGGACTGAGGCGCTCCAGTCACGGTCTGCACGTCCACTACGGTCGGGGGTTCGAATCCCCCCTCGGGCATGGATATTTGTGCCGTCCTTAGTATTAAGTAGTTCAAAGGTAGTTTGTAAGTTTACGGACTGATGGCCCCGTAGTCGAGTCCCATAAGCTATACAAACATTTGAAAATTTGATTTTATAAACGACCTGATGGACAGGTTAACTTGTAATTTGCGGGTATGCTGACGATGCTGTGATGTATGGGAGGGTGTCGTCATTAATTGACTATAATAGCATAAAGGATGACTTAGACAATATTTCTAGTTGGTGCGAAGAAGGGCAGCTAGCATTAAATATAGAAAAATGTAAGGCGATGCACATGAGTATGAAAAACAATCCCATAATGTTCCAATACAGCAATATCAGTCAGCTTCTTTATGCAGTCGCGTCGTTCAAATATGTAGGCGTTAACACTGTCCTTATAACAAACCATTGTAAATGTAACAATCTTTTCGGATGGGTAATGTCACTTAACAAAGTACACTAACAAGGATAAATATTTCGGTATTTGAGACTTGACAGTTGACATTATTCATTGGTGGGATCATTAATAAAGAAAACGTTGCTACCCTAAATAATATATTTTAGAAGCAGCTTCTTCTCCATCTGCAAAAATGGGGACCTAAATGAACTAATAAGACAGTGTGCATTAATTACTGGACCTTTAATAGATACAGTACTGGGAAATACAGCTGTTGTAAAGACGTGTCCCAAATTCTTACCTACTGTACATTTTAAGCTTTTGCGACCATTTCTTGACATGTTGTCCGTTGGCATCTGTCTCTAGATTTTCTGTCGGAGTTCGATGTTTGTCAAAAGTTTAGCCCAGTACGACCTGCTTACAATGCCCAAGTTTAACTCCAAGAGCAGTGAAGTATGAAACTTGAATAGTGCTAGCCAATCTGAGTCTGAATTGTTGGTAACGAAACGTCAGTTGCAACATCAAACAAACTTGGAACGAAAAATCCGAGACAGAAGCGAGTAGGCTCTGTGTACAACATAGATTTTAGCTGGGTACATTATTTAAAGAACGTCATTATTGAATATTTATTTTAAAAATATTTCGTTGAATAGTCACTTAAGGTTCCATACGGTCTGTAAAACAGTTATTTTTCACTCGGGGTGTAAATAAAATAAAACAAGCTGTTTTGCTAGTAATCAACAAATTGAAGTAAACGTTAACCGAGTGTCAACACAAAATAGCATGATCAGCTGCTTTGTTTACATTCTAAGCTTTTCACTTTGCTTTCCGTGGCCTGCTCAAAGATCTTGAAGATACAAGTAGTATACTTGTGACTGCCAAGTTGCAGGCACTTCCCGTTGGCATTTTTCCGCCCGTAAGGTCTTGTCGTGCCTATTGGGCTGTGCACAATGTCTCATCTCCCAAATAAATTTCTCTGACATCTCCAGTCCTACTTGGTGTTGCATTTTGCATGTTCAGCATTGTATTTGTAAATCTCAGTTAGTATACTTCTGACTGCCAAGTTGCAGGCACTTCCGGTTGGTATTTTTCCGTCCCTAAGGTCTTGTCATGCCTATTGGGCTGTGCACAATGTGATAACTCCCACATAAATGTCTCTGACATCTTCAGTCCTACTTGGTGTTGCATTTTGCATGTTCAGCATAGTATTTGTAAAGCTCAGTTAGTATACTTCTGACTGCCAAGTTACAGGCACTTCCGGTTGGTATTTTTCCGTCCCTAAGGTCTTGTCATGCCTATTGGGCTGTGCACAATGTGATAACTCCCACATAAATGTCTCTGACATCTTCAGTCCTACTTGGTGTTGCATTTTGCATGTTCAGCATTGTATTTGTAAATCTCAGTTAGTATACTTCTGACTGCCAAGTTACAGGCACTTCCGGTTGGTATTTTTCCGTCCCTAAGGTCTTGTCATGCCTATTGGGCTGTGCACAATGTGATAACTCCCACATAAATGTCTCTGACATCTTCAGTCCTACTTGGTGTTGCATTTTGCATGTTCAGCATTGTATTTGTAAAGCTCAGTTAGCATACTTCTGAATGCCAAGTTACAGGCACTTCCGATTGGTATTTTTCCGCCCCTAACATCTTGTCGTGCCTATTGGGCTGTTTACAATCTGTTATCTCCCAAATAAATGTCTCTGACATCTCCAGTCCTATTTAGTGTTGCATTTTGCATGTTCAGCATTGTATTTGTAAAGCTCAGTTCGAGTGCTTGGTTCCCTCACGTGCGGCAGCTTAGTTGCCCGTTAACCAGCCCACCCACGGGTTTTTCAACTCCGCTGGCTACCTGTAATTCGGCTTAAAGATGCGCAGGCAGGCCTCCCGTTTTATTGTGTCTGTGGTTTCTCTCTAATTGCGTGACATTTGCAAGCCGGGCTGCCCCCCAAAAAACTGGAGCTCTTAAGCGCCAAGGCCGCGCAGCCGGAACCGTCAATTGCAGCCGCTCTGGGGAGAGGTGAATCCCAGAGATGGTGCAGGAGTGGGGGCGCCATTTTGGATGGAGGGGCAGCATCAGCGCTGCGGTGGTGGGAGCGGTAAATGAACCGCCTTAGCGGTCGAGACGACGAACCTCGCTGCTGCGACCTTGGACAGCCCTGCACGTGGCGAGCTACCCAACTGGTCCCGAGAAAGCACGCGGATTCGGCAGCTAGCACAGACGAAAAAGACATTTTTGACTATTTTGCCATATCGAGGGCGATTATATAATTTTGGCCCACTTTAGGTTGCGATCGCCTTTTCACAGCTCGAAATTTAAATGAAACGGTTCATCTGAGCCGAGAGTTGAATGAACTCATTTCTAGCGGGAAAAATTCTGTACAACATTGCTCTCTTATGTTTATTTTCATATCTCGCACCGTTTGAGAGATATTTGCAAAAATAAATGCGATTAGAAACTGTGTCCCCACGTTTCAGTAGCTAAAGGGTGTCGCGCATCTTTCACTGATCGTAAGCATTCGCTGATCTTCAAACCCACCAAAAAGATCAGCGAATGCTTACGATCAGTGAAAGATGCGCGACACCCTTTAGCTACTCCTGGTGTGTATAAAATTCCATGTAGTTGTGGGAAGGTTTATATTTGAACAACGAAAAGAAGTATCAATACTCCCTAAATGAACACAAAAGGAACTGTCGACTGGGACACACGGACAAATCGGCCATAGCGGAATATATTTTTGAAAACGGTGACCACGATATAAAATTTAGTGAGACGAGCGTGTTAGCTAAGACATCGCATTATTATGCACGTATGTGTAGAGAGACTGTAGAGATCTTTAAACACCACAATAATTTTAACAGGAAGGAAGAAGGCTTGAAGTTAGGTAAGATATGGTGGTCGACTTTGTACCAAAGATGTTTGATCGAGAGTAATGATGCCAGCCAGAGATAGTTTTACTGTTGTCATCACATGACGAGTGGTGGCGCCCTCTATGCCCTCTATATAAGCAGGATCTCCACGGTCCAGCAGCCAGTCGTCGACTCACCTCGGAAGATGTTGCCCGCAACCGGCAGCGAAACGTCACGGCCTCAAGGTCCGGAAGTTTTAATTACTGAAGACGTCGGCCGTGAAAGCCTACACGTTATGATTAACTGTGGAAAACTACATTCGGACAGTGACTTCATTGTTGGATTGGAACCTTGTGACCTGCAGCTGCATCAACTGGCAAAAACATATCAGTTGTGGAGTGATTATATAATTTGTGGATCCTATGACATTCTAGAAGTGGAGCAATAATTTTGCAACACCAGTTTACACACATTTGGATGGACTTGTCATTATAATCGTCAATAGAATTGTTAGAACAGTACAACCACGCATTTGTGTATTATGGAATAGATATATTCTTACTAAACTGTGTTTCAATAATGTTAACCCACCATCAACAATATTACTGGACAGTTTTCAAGTGTTTCTAGTACAGAGTGGAGAAATTAACGGTTCAGAGGAATATTTGGTGGGACAGGCACACGGTCATCACTAACAGATTGCCTCCAATCACATTATATTAAATTGTAAAAAAAAAGTGTTAATTAATTATTCCCTGGGTACGTTACATACCAAGTTCAGTTCAGGAACCGAGTTACATTTTAATTGAGTGTGGTTATTCCGCTCGTGCGTCAGTCGACAGAACCAATAGCACAAACGTCAACAGTTTCCAACGCCTTCAGCTAAAATGGCAATGACAAAGTGTACAAGTAATAGTTTGCTCTGAGACTTATGTGCGTACTTGCTAGATTTTGACTCCGTTTTGTTTAAGAGTTATCGTGCCTAGAAAACGGTCTACTCTTTTGCACTACACAAGAGCGGCTAAAAGGCTCAGTATTGTTCGGTCCCTCGGCTAGGTCAACTGACTTGATTGACAAAGTGATACAACCAGGATTTCATTTATACCGACTGAGGTCCGGATCCTTTAAAAGCGACGATTTGCAAATGCCCTTCCTCACCATCCGTTACGAATGGACATATGCCTAATGTCACCTATATAATACCTGCCTGGAGTCTACAGCGCGGACAGATTGCAACATGCCATCAACTAATTTCTCTTCACTTCTGCTTTTGAGTCCCTTTTGTGTTGCACGGTAAACTCAAACCTCTCTCTTCCTGTTGCAGGTCGGCTTGCCGTCATCGTGGTGGGCGTCTTCACGCTGGTGCTGGGCATCATCCTGTCCACCATCCCGTGGGCGGACTACATCATACTCAAGGTGAGGCAGCGAATCCAGGAGCTACCAAGCTCACTTTCGTACCAATCTTTCAATACTCCATTACGTTAACATTCAAGGCCACACAACTGGTGACTGACGAGTGGCGCGCTGGAGTGGCCGTGTGCTCTAAGACGCCTTGTTGAGGAGCGCGCGGTTGCTCGTCATCGGAGGTTCGAGGTCTCTCTCGAACATGGGTGTCTTGCCCTTGGATTAGTTCACGTAGTCTGTAACCCTAGGGAACAATAACCAAAGAAGTCCCATAGATTTACAAATATTTGAACATTTGTATTTGACTGGCGTGTCATCCTCACACAATGGTTTCATCATCAGACGCGGTGTAGCTCCAGAATGGTTCATCAGACCCTACTCCTGGCCGTTACTGACGTCTACACCGAATCATAACCCTTCCCTCTTCTTCTGATACCTCGAAAAGCTTTGCATAAAGAGGGCGGTTGTTGCAGCTAAGATATATATATATATATATAAATCAGATCGAAATCGGAACGATTTAGGTGTTCTTTCTTTCCGTGCGCTATTAGGGAATGGAACGGTAGAGAAAGCTCAGATAACATGTGAGGTGGCAAAGTTATATATATATATATATATATATATATATATATATATATATATATGTACAACATTGGAACTGAGCTACCGTTCGTAGAAAATATACCTGTTTTACATTGCTGAAGACAGATACTAGTTTCGATGCATACCCCTACATCTACATAGATACTCTGCAAATCACATTTAAGTGCCGGGCAGAAGGTTCATTAACCACTTTCATAATCTTTCTCTACCGTTCCATTCTCTAATAGCGCGCGGGAAGAAAGAACACCTAAATCGTTCCAATTTCGATCTGATTTCTCTTATTTTATGGGGATGGTCATGTCTCCCTATGTAGGTGAGTGCTAGCAAAATATTTTCACATTCAGAAGTAAAAGTCGGTGATTGAAATTTCGCAAATAGAACTCGCCGCAACGAATAACGTCTTTCTTTTAATGATTTCCACCTCAAATCTTGAAACATTTCCGTGACGCTTTCCCCCCTATAACGCGATAAAACAAAACGATATGCCCTTCTCTGAACCTTCTCAAGTCTTCCTTTAGTCCCACCTGGTGAATGTCCCACACTGGGAAACAGTACTCCGGGAGAGAACGCACAAGTGTGATGTAGGCAGTCTCTTTGGTGAAGCTCTTCGAAGCGTTCTGCCAATGAAACGTAACCTTTGGTTCGCCTTCCCCATAATATTTTCTATGTGTTTTCTCGAATCTAACTTGTTCGTAATTGTAACTCCTAGGTATTTGGTAGAATTTACGACCTTAAGGTTTGACTGATTTATCGTCTAATTGGAGTTCAGCGGATTTCTTTTAATTATCATGTGTATTACTTCACACTTTTCTTTATTTAGTGTTAATTGCCAACTTTCGCACCGTGTAGATCATTTGTCTAAATCGCTTTGCAGTTGGATTTGATCCTCTGTTGACTTCCCTAACCGATAAACGACGGCATCATCCGCGAACAGTCTAAGAGAGCTATTCAGATTTTCTCCCGAATCGTTTAGAAACACAAGGAAGAGTAGGAGACCTATAAGGCTTTCCTGTGGAACTCCAGATATCACTTCTGTTTACTCGATGACTTACCGTCAATTACTAGGAACGTGTCCTTTCTGATAGGATATCGTGAATCAAATCGCGTAATTGTGGCGATATTCCATAAGCACGCAATTGCATTAGAAGCCGCTTGTAAAGTACAGTGTCAAAAGCCTTCCGGAAACCCAGTAATACGGAATCGATTTGAGATGCGTTGTCGATGGCACTTAACACTTCATGTGAATAAAGCGCAAGCTGTGTTTCACAAGAGCGGTACTTTCTGCATCCGTGTTGACTGTTGGTTAATAGGTCGTTCACTTCGAGGTAGTTCATAATGTTCGAAAAAAGTATATATTCCAAAATCCTACCGCAAATCGACGTGGATGAGACACCAAGAGTATAAAAGCGTAGCTTGAAAGTCAGGCGCTTGTAACTGATTATGAACCAAGGCATTGATTTTAATAGCATCTGCTCTATCATGAATTCTCTGCTCTCGTATAATAATAGTTTATTTCATTTATTTTTTGTGTTTATTGTTTTTGCACTGTGTATTACAAATAAAACATCTGCTAACAGGTAATATACTTAACTGAATATTAATCACACTTGTGGGTACTCTACTTTAAAATAACGCGTCAAACGGTATTATAAATATTATCAAATATATGTTTAAAAAATCTAACAAAAATTGCCATGTGGAGGTTTGGACCTGAATCCACAGTGTCCAAACCCTGAAGCGCACCACCGGTGACGGCGATCTGTAAGTCGCTCATGTTTCGAGTACCCAAGCTACGGCATGAAACCACAATAACGTTAATTAGTCGAACGTTATTAACTTTTGACCCTCGTCTATATTACTACATTGAAAGCGCCATTTTCCATTATCTTTATTGTGAGAATTTTGGGAAGATGGACTTCATCTGTAAAGGTGACCGCGTATAAAACGCTTGTACGACCACGTCTTGAGTATTGCTCAAGTGTTTGGGATCCGCAGCAAATCAGTTTAACGAAGATATAGAAGCAGTTGAGGCGAGCAGATAGGTTTGTTACTGATAGATTCGACCATTGAGTGCTCGAGTGTCATGGAAATGCTCCGGCAACTCAATTGGGGATCGCTGGAGGAAAGACGACGTTCTTTTTGTGAATTTCTGTTGAGTAAATTTAGAGGGCCGGAATTTGAAGCTGAGTGTAGTACGATCTTGCTGCCGCCTACTTATACTTCGCGTAGTGATCACAAAGACAACATAAGAGAAATTAGGGCTCATACGGAGGCATATAGGCATTCTTTTTTTACCTCGTTCTATTTGGGAGTGGAATAGGAAAGGAAATGCCTAGTTGTGGTACAGTGTACCCTCCGCCACGCACCTTACGTTGGATTGAGGAGTATGTATGTAGACGTAGATTCAGCATATCGTCCATGCAAAATTTGAGCCACATGTCAAACCCTCTCCTCGTGAGCTGTATCTCTATACTCAATGGAAATCGGACGCGTGTTAAGTGGCACGTTTATTGCAATTCGTCTGTAGTCTATACTAAGGCTTCCTAAAATATTTATTTCTGAACACCTCGTACAAACCAGGACGTCTGATTTTTCAGCAACAATAGACGACCTCGTAGCCGAACTAGACAATTTAGTCGGCATGAACAGCTAATCGCCTGAGTAGGTATATTGGCGGAGCTGAACTCGACAGATGGGACGACGCATATTACGCTACGCCAGAGTTGCGATCAGTGACTGTGAAAGCTCTTTGCGTGGCTCGTCCGAGGTGTGTCTTAGTTCCGCACGCGTGTGCCGACTATCACAACACTGCGACGCCGTTCGAAACACTAAGGGCGCTGCTTATTGGCTTCTTCAAAACGTAGTGAAATGCCGCAGTGCGAGATAGTGCGCTACTAAAGAGGCCAGCCCCTGCTCGGTAAATCGGGGTCGGTACGGCTGCGGCACCAATAGCTGTGCGCCACTGACCGTGGAACACTCCGGCCAGGCACTGTCTCCAGACCCCCCCCCCCCTCTCTCTATTTCTCTCTCTTTCTCTCTCTCTCTCTCTCTCTCTCTCTCTCTCACTGCCTTTCACGTTGCAAACGAATTCAGTGCCACTTACCCTATTACCGGGCACCTGAAGCTACTACAGTGCCTCTGTGAAATAGTGCTCCACAACAATGTAACAACAACTGCAATGCTGCCAGAAAAAAAAAAAAATAAAAAAAGAAATTGTACCTCTGGAGAGACGTAATCGATTTCTATCCGATGACGGCAAATGCTACCTGGTTTCTCATTTGCCCGCCAGCAGTAAAGCTTTGTAAACAGAAAGTAGCGACAAGCTTTTATGTGCGGATTGTTGACAATCGCGGCTTACCATTGGTCAGTTGTACGTCACGTGGTAATCGGCAGCCATTTCTGGACCAACCCAGAAATATACCATTTTAAGGTTTATTTCACTATACGGAGGTTCTCTATTATACAACTTCGTTTTGTATTAACTAAAGATCTTAATAAACTGTTTATTGTATAGAATTCAAGCCTACACGAGGCAGTTTCGAATTTAAGTTACCTTGGCGCACTGAGCGATAGCGTTCTTTTTTCTGTGTCTGAGGAAAACTCTTCTTTAACTCGCGTCTACCTGGTATGAAATATAATATCTGTGTGTCGTCTTTTTGCACAATAAACAAATAACAGTAAAATTCTATCATTTCATTTACTTTAAAAAAAATGGTAACATGTCGAAGTTGTACTGTGTAAGCGTTGCATAGTTCTAATTCTCTTATAACGCCATGGGTAGCGTTATTGCTTCGTCAACACGAGATAATTGTGCGTGGGTTCGCTCCCAGCTAACTGTTTCTTTTTCTTTTCCTTTTATTCCCTTCTTCTTATTCTATCTCACAATTACCTTACAGTGCAAACAAATAACGCATCATTATCAATGGGAATTTTCATTAATCAGATTCTTTCGTAATACATTTTAGAAAATTTGTATTTGAAAGGGAGCTATTACACCTGCTAGTACGGTAATACTACCTTTTCCTTTTCCAGGAATAATGCCTGAGTGTCATGCCAAACAAGTCAACATCCCACAAGTAGAAGAGAATACGAAAAAATTGAGCTAATAGTTCATATCAAATAGATGCTTCCCATGCAACTCTAGGTGGGTTGAGTACATGCTTCCGGAGTAGCATAGTCGGCTTGGGCGACAAAAAAATTATTGCGATACAGGAGCGAAAGTACGAGCATGAGTGATAATATATAAGTGTTAAAATAATCATCGTCTGCACCTTTCGTTCAGATCCTTCACTGATGTTTTTTATTCATGAACCTAGTGTTCGGTAAGGATTACCGGAACGCACTTTATTTCAAGGTAACAACACATACTTGTTAGAAAATCTTATACAATATTTAAGGAAGCATTTGAATATTCATTTGAACAAAATTTTATCATGGTTTCAATACTACCCATGTCTACGAACTTGCTCTAGCAAACGGATTGTGCCATATGTAGAGCTCTAAATTTCCGAGTGTCCTGCAGAATGTCCATGCGCAGAAGCAAGGAACTGTAGTGGTATCTGCTAAATTCGGCAGTTAACCTATTCCGGCCGAGATCATTTATATTACAGAAATGCTTTGGCAGTTATGAAATTTCATTATGTTATTTGATTTGTGTTCTCATCACACCGAAAGGATTCCACCGCAGCCTAGTAGCCTATTCTTTCTTCTACTAACGTTCTCTTACAGAAAGACGAAATATCTACGAGCAGAAAGATATTTACGTTTTATAGGGAAAAAGCGTACACTATGTATGTTGCCGTGGCACTAAGGCGCCTTGATGCGGCGCGCGCTTCCGTTTCCGGTCGGGGATTCGAGTCCTCCCTCGGGCATCGATGTGTTGTCCTTAGCATAAGTTACTTTATGTTAGTGTAAGTAGGTTGTAAGCCTAGGGACCAACTTAGTTAAGTCCCTTATATTTACAAACATATGAATTTGAACACTATGCATAAATACGAAAGTAAATATATAAACGTGTTTTAAAGAAAATTATTTCAGTAATCAAACAGTTAGGATTATTAGATGAGAAAATTATGTTCAACGATATTTGTCCGTTAGCAGGAAAACAAGACTTGAAAACTGATGTAAAAAGGATTTTTAACAGAATTTTCAATACTGTTTGATGTAATATTTTATGGAACATTGTTCACGTGGAAAATAACAGCGATCTAAAAGTTTTTATAATAATTTCAGAGCTCTAGATCGCAATATAAAATTTATTTTATTACATTATGATAACGGGTTTCGATCAGCAGTGATCATCATCAGATCATGTCCTTGGTGAGGAGCTGGACCATCACTTTTGGAGCAACACTGCTTCTGCATTAGAAACATTAAAATCTTGCAGGTCACAGCATCCACCAAATGAGACGACCATTGAGAGAATGTGCGTTTCACAGAACGTTAGTGTAGGCTCTGACAGAAAAAAGCACCGATGGGACAGTGGACGTCGTGTGTCGAACACACTAAAACAGTCCACGAATCGTGTTCACATAATAGAACAATACAGCACCAGAAGAAAATCGGGGCGGTCGTCGAATTATTGTGCAGAAAACGGAAAGACGTATAGAAGAAAATTAACACCTATAAAGACTAATTATATGGCGTGATGCCAATAACTTCAAAGAGCAAACGAGTAACATACGAAGTTTGGGTCTGGCCGGGAATCGTGCTCGGATGGGCGAGAGGTTCGAGACCGGTTCGGCACAAATTTTCACAGATGTTACGTAATGAAGACCACCTTTACAAGAGCAGCTGAATTCGATAGGTTTTTCACAAAAGGCGAATAAAAGTCGATTTATTTAAAGGAGAATAGAAATACAAATGAAATTTTATAAAGAAACAACCCACTGTACAAAATTAAACAGAATGTTGAACCGTGCGTTAAAAACACCTAATATAACATTAAATATCAGAAACTAATGTCTGTGGTCTGTACAAGAGAAGACAAAATAAGTTATGAAGAAATACGGGAAAAATTCAGGACGCAGTCATTAGCTACAAAAGCAACGCAACATAAACGGAACTGCGTGTATCAAAGAATCCCTCGACAAGCGGCGGAATATAATTTTATATATTTCTGATATTGCGTTAGTTTCGGGGAGAGGAGGGGAGGGATCAAATGTGTTTCAATAATAAAAAGAATCAGACTCGACAAGATCGCTTTTAAATCCTTTTATTTATGACCGCTTTCGACAGATATGTGCTCTCGTTTTCGGATAATATTAACACACGTTCATAATCCTGCAAGCCACATAGTGTCGTTGCGTCATTTTAAAGTAAAAGGTAGCAAAAACTTGCTGACTTTCCTCGCTACTTTATACTACAAAGTGACGTAACATAGATATGCGACTTGCAAGTTTATGAACTTCTGTGAATACGCTACAAGATCCGATGATACCAGCACTGGTCGTCGAGACCGGTCATAAATACATTTACAAGCCATCTTGGCAAACCTGGTTTTTCAGATTACTGTACATAAACCTTGTTGGAATATGTAATGTGAGGAAGCTGAAAAAGAGATGGAGATACCAAAATGGACCGTAAGGGGATTGATAGTGGAAGGGAGAGGGGGAGGAGGATGAGGAGACAGTAGGGAAACCACTACACTGGTAAAACAATTAGGGGTCGGTAGAGATATCTACGATCTGAAGTATTGTCATCGGCAGAATGAACTGAAATGGTTAGACGTCTTTCTGTCGGTTCTACGGAGTGGAGACAACAACGTTACGTCAACCGGGATAGTGGTAATAATAGGAAGTTACTGCAACTCTACCAAACGAATTACACAAGCACCTGGGTTTATATCGTGTAATTATTTTATTGATTTATTTATCGTATGGTTTTATATATATATATAATTAAATGGAAATGCCCAAATTTGACATTCAGTCCAGAGCACTTTCTGCCACTTGATGTAAACTCTCCAAGTCACCATAAAATGCTCGCAGTGGACATTGTTTGACGATGTGCCCTACGGTTTGCTCCTCTGCCCCGCAGTCACAGTCAGAAATGGAAGGAAACCCCACTTCTTCATGTTGTAAGCACTCCTCCCTTGACCAGTCCTGATGCGGTTCAGTCTCGAGCAGTTTTGGCGTGGTAGATGGAATCCCTCGACCTTCTTTGATGGATCTTGCACGAGGTAGCCGTTGTGCGGTGGATTTTCGTTCTAGCGTTCTTGCCACTTGGAGGTCACGTCACACCAGGGAGGTTTTCGTGATTTCAGACGACATGCTGGGAGATCCTGTAGAGCATCATACAAGGGAGAGTTCTTGCAATCGGGCGATCCCTGGACAACGGTTAGTGCCGGCTAATTCTTCCACCAAGGTGCTGCTACACAGCAACAAGTATACAAGAAAACATACATGTCAATAGTCCTTTTCAGGACCAAACAAGCTCAGAACACCCAGCAATTATCATTGGTAACAACTTAAGAATATGTCACTTGAACATTGAGTCAATTTCATCTGCTAAGACTCAGTATCTTTCACGCCTGATGCAGCAAAATTCGGTAGATGTCATAGCAATTCAGGAAACTCAGACCAAGGATGACGCAGATCTCTACAGAAGAGGAAATCTCTTTGGATATGTTCTGGCTGGGGCTATAAATGATGAACAGTATGGCATTGCAACATATGTCAGATCACATTTCTCTGACTACAAAATATCGTGTAATGATGAGGTAGTACAATGCAACAACAACGTGAGTTGCCCGAAGCTATGGCATTGAGAGCTGTAGGAAGGTTGGAAGCGGGACAGACACAGGGGGAGGTGGCTGCAGCTGTTGGAGTGTCCCAATGTGTAACTTCCAGGACCTGGACGCGATTCTAGACAACAGGAACCGTTAAAAGACTACAAGGTCGTCCTCAGGTAAAATCACCACGAGGTGATTTTGATCTCCGGTTAATTGCCCATCGAGACAGGAGGGTGAATGCAACTCAGATGCAACGCATGCTCCAGGCAGCAACAAGACGCGCAATACCAATACAGACTGTCCGCAATCGTCTTCGGGAATAAGGCTTATGGTGAGTTTAGCTCGCAGAAACTGGGTGGAGAAACATCAGGATTGGAGTCGTAACGAATGGCGTCGGGTTCTGTTAACAGGCGAGTCAAGATTTTGTGTCCAGCCGGGAAATCGCCGTTATCTAAAGAAATCATGGAAGACTCCTGCTTATGTGTGGTGTAATCAACGTATCACAGTGGTGGAAGAATGTCGTGGGCTGGAGTCAGTATTGGCGCACGTACGGACCTCTATATCGTTCAGATAGGCGCTTTGACTGCTCAGAGGTATAAAGACGAGATCCTTCGGGCTTTTGTTGTGCCCCATCTTGGTGCCAAAGGAGATGTGTTTCTTTCGGTGTACGATGACGCTTGTCGTCACAGTTTTTAAAATAATGTTCTTTATTCATCACAGGATGATCAATGAATATTGTAAATAATCAGTACTTCCCTAGATGAAAGTCTTTATAAGATGAAAGTGCATAACATCACATTTTAATGCAGCAGAAGAGATTCTCGTAGGTGATATAAAATTACATTTTTTGATACAGCAGAATTGTTTCTTACAGTAGGTTTTATTTCAGTCAGCCACATGCACGCTACGTATTCTAGCCGTTTAAAAAAAATATTATATGCGGATAGACCATAATAGAGAATTTCTTCTGAACTAACGTATATTATGAATAGGGCCATGATAAATTTTTAATGGAACTTTTAATGACAAGAATCAGTGACAGTGTTCGTAACAGGTACAGTTTTGTAGCGATCCTACACAGGGCAGTTTTAACCAGTTTCACTAGTATAGCGTTCGATAACATTTTGCTTATTTAGAAAATTAATTCAGGAAACTACTAATGTCACTATTTCACCAGACGGCTTTTAAAGTTTATTGAACACCGTCTGTAACGTGAGAAGAAAGTGAAAACTTCTCAATGAATATCTTAATGTAAGTCATTGTGTTCACGTATATCTTTGAGTGAAATCTTTGAAAATCAAAGAAGTAGCGTTTCTTGTCGACGCTAGTCAGTTATTTTCTGATAAAGGCCTAAAAATCCGAAAACTAGTTTGAAGTCAATAAAAAAATTAGTAGAAACAAAAACAGTTTATTTGTTTTAACCCGGAAGAAAAATTCAAATGTTGTTCAAATGTTTGTTAACATTATGGGACTTAACTACGGGGTCATCAGTCCTTAAACTTACAAACTACTTACGAACTACCTTATACTAAGGACGGCACAAATATCCATGCCCGAGGGGGGGAAGAAAAATTCAAAGATTTATTTTCACCATTTATGAAGTGCGTCATAATGGAGTTGGTACTTAATATTTTGAAGACAAAATTTTGAGGATAGTGGAAACTTTGTTTCCTAAAAAGTCTCATCATAAAGATGCAATATATGTAAAAGAACATAAGAGAGCAAAGTTGTAGAGAATTTCCTCCGCTACAAATTAGTTTACTCAATTTTCGTTTTAGATGGACGGTTAAGCCGTTACTTTAATGTAAATTGGCAACTGACTCTAAATAATGAGAAGTGTGAAGTCGTCCACATGAGTACGAAAAAAAATCCGTTAAACTTTGTTTACAAGATAAATCAATCAAAAGTGAAGACCGTAAACTCCACAAAATTCCTAGGAGTTACTATTACTTCAGACTTAAATTGGAAAGAACACGTAGCTAATATCGTGGGGAAGGCGAACCAGAGACTGCGTTTTATTGGCAGAACCCTTAAAACATGCAACAGAACTACAAAAGAAACTGCATACACTAGGCTTGTTCGTCCATTTTTGGAGTATTGCTATTCAGTGTGGGAACCTTATCAAGTGGGTTTAACGGGGGACATCGAAAGAGTCCAAAGAAGGGCAACTCGTTTCGTATTGTCACGATACAGGAGGAGACAGCGTTACGGAAATGATACAGGATCTGGGATCGGAATCATTGCAACAACGACGCTTATCGCTGCGGCGTGGGCTACTTGCGAAACTCCAATCGCCAACATTCTCCTCCAAATGCGAAAATATATTTTTGACTCCCACTTACATAGGTAGCAATGATCATCAAAATAAAATACGAGAAATCGGAGCTCGAACAGAGAGATTCAGGTGTTCTTTCTTACCGCGCGCTATTCGAGAATGGAATGGGAGATCAATAGTATAATGGTGGTTCGATGAACGCTCTGCCAGGCACTTAAATGTGATTGGCAGAGTATCCCATGTAGATGTAGATGTAGAAGGGGGTAGGGGGTGTATATGTGTACAAATTCATGAATAAATTCAAATAAGTAATCATACGAAGAGAGACGAAATACAAACCAAGAAGTAAGACATACGAGTTTGAGACAGCCTTCGTTTTCCACCAGTGACAAGGCCTACCAGTCGGGTAGTGAATATGTGGCAACTTCTGCGGCGCTCAGTGTCTGCAGTCGAGGGGCGGACAGCCGGCTAGCAGAGCGCTGGACTGTGTCCGCCGAAATTACCGTAATGGAGGAGATCCTTCCCTGCCAGGGTCGGCGGCGGTCGACAGCTGCCGGTAAATCCCCGTCCCAGGTTTCGTGCGACAGCCAGCGAAGCCTTCAGCTGTCTCCGCCATCCGAGACAATTGCGCCCATTGTGCTGCTGCCGCTATGATGAGCCTTTTTAGCAAACAAAGTTTCCAGTATCCTAAAAAATTTGGCCTTCAAATTATTAAGAACCAACTTCAGTATGACGCACTTCATAAATGGTGACAATAAACCGTTGAAGTTTTCTTCCGGGTTAAAAGAAATAAACTGTTATTGTTTCTATTAATTTTTTATTCAACTCAAAATAGACCAATAACACTACCCTGTGGAACTCCCGAAATTACCTCTGTTTTAGTCGATGCCTTACCATCGATTACTACGAACTGTGTCCTCTCTGACAAGAAATCCCCTATCCAATCGCAAATTTGGGGCGATATACCATAACCACGCAATTTGATTAAAAGCCTACTTCAGGTTATGGTGCTAATATTACAAGTAGGCCTTTGCGATCGCCTTTAGACAGCTCGAAATTAAAAATTAACGGTTAACCGTTCATTTGAAACGAAAATTGAGTAAACTAATTTGAAGCGGAGGAAATTCTCTACAACTTTGCTCTCTTATGTTCTTTTACATATATCGCATCTTTATTATGAGACTTTTTAATAAACAAAGTTTCCAGTATCCTAAAAAATTTCGCCTTCAAAATATTAAGTACCAACTCCTGTATGACGCACTTCATAAATGGTGACAATTATCACATGCTTCATGACTGCTTCACAAGCCGAAGTTTCGACTTTGGCTACCGCATTGGCGGTAGCGTGGTTACAACTGAGTTGGTTAGCCCCAGAGGATGTAATCAGGCCGCCCCACTTTTAAACGAAACAGAAGAAGAGGCACTGACAGCACTAAAAAAAATTTAGCTGAAGTAGCAGAAAAGGTTGGACTAAAGATTGGATACAATAAGGCCAAGACATTGAATACTGGGTCTGACTGGAAGATAGATGGACAAGTGGTTGAGAAAGTCGAGAGTTTTCGTTATTTGGGAGAGAAGATAACTGGTGGAATACAGAGCAGCAGTAGCGCAGTAGACAAGGCACAGCTCTTGCAGAAGCTTCGGTACACAGTGAAAACAACATATGGCAAGAAAAATCTGTCACGGAATGCCAAATTGCGACACTACACAGCAACTGTAACAAATGCTGCACTGTATGCACCAGAAACGATCACACTCGGTAAGAGAGCTTGTATACAGTTGGAGAAGGAGGAGCGGCAAATTTTAAGAGACATATGGGGCAAAAAATAAAAAAATAAAAAAAAGTGGGGATATCTAGATACACAGAACACGAGAGGAACTGTACGAACATTTTGAACCTATACCGTGCGAGATACGAAAAAGGAGGTTACGATTTGTTGGGCAGATCATGAGGGTGGACGATGAGAGGTTGAGTAAGAAGATATGGAATGTAACATGTCATACGACGAACAACTGTGTGAAGGAAGTCAGAGATGACTGGAAAACTGTAGGAATAAAAGAAAGGAATCTGCAGGCAGTGGTGCAGGACAGGGAGAAGTACAAACGGTTGGTGGACGGTCACAGGTAGCCGGACACCAAAATCAAAGTCATCATAACAGAAGAAGTAAGAAACAGAAGAAGAGAGAGACTGAAGAGGTATGGGGAAGAAAGAAGACGGCTAAACAAGCCACACGTGATCCTGAAGGGTCCTAACGAAGCAGAATAAGGAAATGGTGACAATAAACCGTTGAATTTTTCTTCCGGATTGAAACAAATAAACTGTTTTTGTTTATGATAGTTTTTTATTCACTTCAAACTAGTTTTCGGCTTCTTAGGCCATCATCAGGGAACAACTGACTAGCGTCGACAAGAAACGCAATTTATTTGATTTTCAAACATTTCACTCAAAGATTTACATGAACACAATGACTGCAAGGACATCGAGAAGTTTTCACTTTCTTCTCACGTTACAGACGCTGTTCAATAAAGTTAAAAATCCGTCTGGTGAAATATTGAAATCGGT
Organism: Locusta migratoria; assembly: GCA_026315105.1. NCBI lineage: Eukaryota > Metazoa > Arthropoda > Insecta > Orthoptera > Acrididae > Locusta > Locusta migratoria. The sequence goes on from CM048751.1 coordinate 198,710,407, forward strand.
AGTAGTCTGCTGAATTAATTGTCAAAATAAGCAAAATGTTATCGAACGCTATACTAGTGAAACTGGTTAGAACTGCCCTGTGTAGGATCGCTACAAAATTGTACCTGTTACGAACACTGTCATTGATTCCTGTCATTGAAAAATTCCATTAAAATTATCATGGCCCTGTTCGTAATATGTGTTAGTCCCGCAGAAATTCTCTTATTATGGCCTGTCCTAATAAAATATTTTCTTCAAACGGTCACAGTACGTAGCGTGCATGTGGCTGACTGAAATAAAACCGACAGCAAGAAACAATTCTGCTGTATCAAAAAATGTAATTTTACATCACCTGCGAAAATCCTTTCTGGTGCATAAAATGTAATTCCGGCCGCGGTGGCAAAGCGGTCTGCGGCGCGACAGTCACAGTCTGCATGGCCACTACGGACGGGGGTTCGAATCCCCCCTCAGGCATGTATATTTGTGCCGTCCTTAGTATTAGCTAGTGCATATGTAGTTTGTGAGTTTAGGGACTGATGATCCCATAGTTAAGCCCATACGCTCTACAAACATTTGAACATTTTGAAAATGTATTGTTATGCACTTTCTTCTAATAAAGACTTTCATCTAGGGAAGTACTGATTATTTCACACAATAATTACCGTTATTCATTGATCATCCTGTGCTGAATAAAGAAAATTATTTTAAAAACTGATCAGCATGATTTAACACGTAGTACACAATATTTATTTGAACACATAAATGTTTCTTTGTAAATCTATCGGACCAAACTGCGTGGTCATCAGTCCATAGCTTACAAAATACTTAAACCTAGGTAAACTAACGTAAGGACAACACACACACCCATGCCCCAGGGAGGACTCGAACCTCCGACGGCGAGCAACTGCGCGCTCCGGCGCGAGGTGCCTTAGACCGCTCGGCTACTCCACCTTGGCTATTTGAATACATATCCTTACTTGAAAGAAAGGGTTAGGCAACTAACTACTTGAATGAAACAATGCTGAAAATAAAATTAAGAATTATTATTGTGCAAGACAGCCGTGTATATTACCTTAGTTTGCAGAAAATTACGGAAATTTCAAGAAGTGGCCTGGTTTGTCCTTCCAATAAACAAGAATTCCTCTCAACAGAAGGAGCCACAATTTCCATGTCCAATTGCGCCGCACAACTCCTCACAGAAACTGCAGACACCCCCTACACCACCACTCAACTGCTACTAACACACAGCAGCCTACTGTCTAAATTCTTTCATAAAGACACACCACATCCTGAGAAGTTCGCTCTACCACAGCAAACAAAGCTCAGTCAGAACTACACAAATTCCAATTAAATACCTTTTAGTGGTGTGTTTCGCTTTGACAGATATGACACAACCTGAGAAGTTCACTTTTCTACAGCTTGCAGACAACAAAATCCAGTCAAAAATGTGTAATTTCCAATGAAATCTTTTTAGAGACGTGTTTCAAATTTCTTACTGTCATTCATTAACATTTGGTTCAAGAAAAGCCAAAATTATACACTTTACTTATGCTACCTAAAATACGTAATATTATTTTACAATCAATGGAATATATTTTTGTTGGGTCGTGACCTGTGTTTCGAATTGCCAAAATGAACACTTTTGACATTCTTTGTGCGTCAGACGTCACGATTTATAAAGTGTGTTATATTTGAATGTTGTTTACGTAACTACACTACGCATTTACAGTTTTTATATTCTTTTTTACATTAGACTTTTTGGGGTGAAGAAGATAGGTAAAGTAACTTTGCGTAAACTGTGTATATTGGTGCAACAGTAATTTTATTGATTATCGTTTACAATATAAAGTGAAAGTATGATTGTTAATAGAGTGTGTGGTAAGTTTCTGGCTGAATTGAATTATGTAAAGCTTAGTAGTGGGGATGTTGTCAGCTCTAGTTGGTGATTTAGAACCAGATGAGGATTTTTGATTAGATGTTTATTTACTTCCAGGGCTTCTAGAAACTAGGTTAACTGAACATGAGTGTGCCTGAAGATTACAAAAGCCAGACTCTTCATTTGCAGCACACATACTGGAGGAAAGACTCAGATATCAAATCAGCACAGAAGCTCTATATATAGCCATCTATATCTTTGAGTAAAATGTTTGGAAATCAAAGAACTAGTGTTTCTTATCGACGGTTAGTCCTCATAATGTCTGATAAGCCGACTACGAGTTTCAAGTTGATACATACATTATTTTTCCCATTATCTCTCAAACCGATTAAAATTTTACCACAAATTCATTTGTATCTGCTTGTATACATAACGTTACATAAGCTAGTAGCTCGTCCTAGAAACTACAAATTGCAGAGTGCTACTGAATCATTTAGAAAGTTAGCAGCATTGAGTTACTCCCAACATGTGCGTTTGTTTACATTAGTATTTCTCCTTTGCCATGTAAAAGTAGTCAATCACATACTACTGTTGCATTATGAGTTACTTTCTGGAAAGATTAGTGGCATAATAGTGACATTTAGTATATCGAGTACATCATGGAAGCCTATATAGCTGACCAACTTTGAACTTTCTGTTACTAGTAGTGCATAATAATTGTGAGGAATATTTTTTCAATATTTCTCTCAGTATATACGCACTATACATTAATCATGATACTTTTTATAGCTTCAAATAAAAAGTAATGCATTAAAGGGTTAATAGCACTGACACACATTGTCATAGTTCGTTCCGTTTAATCTATGTTTATGAAAACATTATCAATACAACTGCAGTAATCTTTCATATGATAATATTGCTTAAAGCTGCATATTATATGTTTGTCGTTCATATGTTCAACAGCAGCAGGCATTAAGGTTTAGACAAACGTTAAATACTTGCATAATTTCATAAAATATTTCATTAGTGTCCACCTAGTACAAAACAACAGTCAATGAAGTATACTTTTTATTTACCATAGAAAGGTCTGTGAAAACCTATTAGAAACTACTCAGTTTGTAGGACAACGCCTTTAAATCGAATTATCTCAAAACACTGTTTTTGTAGTTACCTTTCTTTGATTCTAAATGGGCAAACTGTTCGGCGGGATAGTCAACCTCTCTTTTGGTAGGAGAAGCATGTTGTTCATTGCGCCTGTGAGGTAGGCTGTGTCCGACTTTTGAGTGTTAGTTGTTATGCCGTAGTTTAGGAGCAGTATCTCTTAAAGACAAGGACCCAGCTCCAAGTCTCAACTAATGCAACTGCCAGGAGGCTCTCAGTCGTACAAGACTGGAAAAAGACGTAGTCAGTCTTGTGATAGCAAATGAGAATCACCCGGTCCATTTATAAAAGTGCTAAGCCTTTTTCCAATGTTATTCAATTTGTACACTGATCAAGCTATAAAGGAAAAACCGGAGAAATTTGAGAAGGCATTAGAGTTCAGGGTGAAGAAATAAAACATTGCGTTTCGCCGATGACATTGTAATTCTGTCATAGACAGCAAAGGACCTGGAAGAGCAGTGGAACGGCATGGACAGTGTGTTGAAAGTTGCATACAAGATGAATATTAACAAGAGCAAAACAAAGGTAATGGAGTGCATTCTAAGAAAATCAGGCGATGCTTAAGGAATTAGATTAGGTAATGAAACAATAAAGGTGGCAGATGAGTTTTGTTACTTGGGCAGTAAAATAACACACGATGGTCGCAGTACACAGGATATAAAATGCAGAATGACAATGGGAAGTAAAGAGTTTCTGAAGATAATTTTTCAACAAGTAACAATGGTATGGTTTCGTGTTGCAGCATCTTCGGCTGTGGAATGGAACCATCAGTTACCACTACTGGCAGAAACCTGGCGTCATCCGACTCACTAAGGTCTACGTATTCAACGTCAGCAATCCTGATGGCTTTCTCAACAATGGTGAGAAGCCAATACTCGTTGAAGTGGGTCCTTTTGTCTACAGGTAAGACAGATTTCTTTTTACGTTTGGTAAATTTGATCACCCATACAATTTCTGGCATCAAAATCAGTGATGCTACTAATTCAATTTTAGTTCTTCTGTTGAAACCTCTGTTATAATCAAATATTCATGATGTGTAAAGACTATTATTCGTGATAATTTTGTATTTAGCGCTAGTAAAATTTAAGTATATAGGGAGACAAATGCTAATGTAAACATAAGCCGTATGTTAAAAACAAGGGATTACTTCCATTCTACACTTATTTTATATAATTTTCGGTATTCAGAAATAGTTAATCAGCCACTGGAAATAGCAGTAGTTAGGGAAAGCATAAGACGCAGACAAAAGTTAATATACCTGAAACAGCTTACTGCGAAAGCTGAGTGTAATGTTGATAAGTATCTGCGAAGTACAACACCTTTGATGTCGAAATTGCATTATAATAAAGAAAATAAATAAATGGGGGTTTAAGAACGGGATGCATAAAATTATATCATCAAAATGATTCTGCCACACAAATGACAAATTCACATGAGCACAATAAGTTTTACAGTTCAGAAAAGATTATTTTTAAAAATGAATGTAACTAACTGCTGAGTTCCTGTAGTGCAGTGTTTTTCAATTCTCCAAGAGGGTCGCAAAGTCTTGCTGGGAGGGGGAGGGGGTTGATGTCACAAGAGAAAGCACTTGCACCATGAAATAACCAGGATTTCAGTAATAGAAAAACGTATACCTAAGTGCGATTTATTTAATTTTAACCCTCTCGTGCGTCGCCTCCTCCTTTAAATTGAAGACACTTAAATTTTGTCTCATTTCTGTCATCTTTTACATCTGAGATTACCATAAAAGCACAGGTACCTCATTTGAGGACTAATAATGAATGCTAGACTGTCTCCTATACGTCACTGTCAGTCGTTGGGCTAATAGAGAGAAGGAAAGTAGAGATTACAGGAAAGAGTAGAGACAGGCATTCAGATGAAAGCACATTGTTGTCTGTACATTGAAAACAAAAAGCCTGTCATTCGGTACCCAACGAATTACGCTTCAATGGGGCGTAACACTGGCCAGCGAAGTCAGGTGATCCCAGTGCCAAGAGGTGCCATTACTGGGACTGCCGACGGGGAACACATTACATTCGAGAAAAGTGAAAACCTGCTGCGTGTGCTAATTGCCTGAAACAATCTCACAATACGAAAAATACAAAACGGCGTACACTCTTCATGTATTCTTTGATATTATTAATAGATGTTCCATGTAAAATGTAACAGTTATCGTACCCACTGTCGTCATGTGAGAACACCCCCCTATTGCTCTATGATTTTTTTATTTTTTATAAATTATGATGAGTTATTTCCAAGATAGGTCTTAAGTTACCAAATAATGTATCAGAAATTTTGATCATTGACGGGTTGATAATTCGTATTAGAGGATTAAAATTGAGGAGTTCGTCAGGTAACATTAATTGAATACCTCCCTGCAATAAGGATGTAACCATCAAATCAGTAAGTTTTCAGGAGAGTGGAAAATTGTTTGTGGGGCGTATTTTGTGATATACAGTATTGGAACTCGTTGCATATGCAAGTGCACAAATGTGTTCAGCTATTAAAAGCAATATTTTATTGTTGTAACTTAAGGTTTTACAAATAACATAATAATTGGAAGTGATAAAATGGAGAAAGGATGTATGATTAGCAATATATTTTGGAGTATTTGTTACATGTAACATAGGAGACATATTGAACATGTACTTAATATTCAAATTAAAGAAAGTAATATTATAATAATAAAGAAAATTACAATGTGAATGAAGATGTCAACAAAATACTATGAAAACAAAATATTTCAGAATATAGATTTGAAACTTCATTTTAGGCATGATTTTACAATGTCATTGTGGTTTGCAGGTCTCATTATTTAACTTATTTTGAAGTGGCATTGGTATGCTGAAACCACATTCAAAAAGTCACATTGTTAAACTCTAATGCTGCCTGTTCCATCCTAATTCCAACTCCCGACCAAGAAAGCCATACGCTCATTTCATTTCCATGGGCGGAAACGTTCAGTTGGTTGTAAACCAGTTTGATGTTCAAATATATGACGCAAGATGGCACCACAGCATAGAGGCGTGCAGATACATCCTATTTCCACTGAAATCACACTTTTCGAAAATTTGTGGGTTACATCCTTACTCCAGGGAGGTATTCAATTACGAATTGAATACATCATAGATTTTATATAACACAGTGTGTTAATGATGGATAAGCGTAAAGCCATTTCTTTGGAATGACAACGCGTGAGCTATGATAAGAAAATCACCAAATGCGGAAAGCAAGATGGCGTATGCCAGAGACATCCGTGCGAGTGGTGTCACGCGACTGATTCCCGAACGCCAAATAGGCGCCGCGTCCTGCGGTGCCTCTTGTGTGGGCCACCGCGGCCTATTACAGCACCGGCCGTCTCGTGCGCGACCGACCCGGGCGCCATTTCCGCGCATGCGCGGAGAAAGCCCGCCGCCTAGCGCCTGCGCGGCACTTCCGCGGTTTTACCGCGACGCCCCGGCTGCCGGCACGCGTGTGGCTCGCGCCGCCTTATTATGCAAGCCGCTTACCTAAGCCATCCCGCACCCACGCCCTCTGCCGACGGCCCGCCCTAGCCAACGCCACCTGGATAGAAGGCCGCGGCGCTCTCATGTGACGTCCGCAGAGTAGGCCGCGACCGCGTAGCTGAATGACTGGCTGGCCGAGCCCCAGTGGCATGACGAGACCTACTCTGCGTGACGTTACACGAGAGCGCCGCGGCCTTCTTTCCAGGTGGTGTTCGCCTAGCCAACACCGTCAACACACAAGGCCTCACAACAAGCCAGTGTTACGTCACACCGATAGGCTACCGTCGCCAGCTGAGTGGCTGGCCGCTGGGGCACAGCCCGCTGCCTCGTAGCGCCATCCTGTGAGCTTGCGGTGGCTGCCTGTCGGTGTGACGTGACACGGGCTTGTTGTGAGGCCTTGTATCTACGCGGTGTTGGCCAAGCCCGCCAACACATAGCGTTGTGCTGGAGAGCAAGCCACTGTACATGTATCTACACTCATCAAAGTAATTAGGGGATCAGCTGAAATATCTGGGTTCTGAAGAATTGTCATCGGCAGAATGAACTAAAATGTTCATACAACTTACGGGTACGCTGCCGGGTGACATCGTCGACAACCGCCGATATTTCGGCAGGAGGGCACCATGCCATTCTCAAGGCACAACTGCACTTAAGGAAGCAATGTGCAAGCGAATTTAATACCTCGGTTTGCAAAGGGTAAACAAGGAAGATAACACACACAGTACAAGTCACTGCAGAGTCAACACAACCAAAGATGACCAAACATCAAAAATATCGATAGTGACTGTTAATCAACAGGTGAGGCAGCATTAATTTTGTCCCTCTGTTTTTTGACGAGAGACAGTGCCGGACTCCAAGCAGAATTTAAACAAAAACCACCATCTCTGTTTATAAGGTCGCTTGCTAGTTTAATTTCAACACCTTCCTTAATAACACTATCCCAATAGGTGGAAGTGCATGCCAGAATCTCCGTGTTGTTGTATTCCATAGGATGACCGGTGCCAAGACAGTGTTCTGCAACAGCGGATTTGTTTGGCTGTTGTAAGCGCGTGTAACGTTTATGTTCAATACATCGGCCTTCCACAGTCCTGATTGTCTGACCAATATATGACATGCCACAACTGCAAGGAATACGATATACACCTGCCTTACGCAAACCAAGATCATCCTTTACGGACCCCAACAGGGGCTTTATCTTAGAAGGTGGTCGAAAAACACATTTCACATCATATTTCCGCAAAATACGACCAATCGTGTTGGAAATGCTTCCTGCGTGAGGCAAAAAGGCCATAGATTTAGGTGCCACTTCATTACTATCGTCACTCACCCGTTACACAGAAGGCTAATAGCGCAATGCACGTTTTATCTGTCTCTCACTATAACCATTCTGACGAAAGGTCTCCTCGAGATGGGCAACTCAGCTGACAAACTTTCAGGGTCTGAAATGACATGTGCCCTGTGAACCACGCTGAGCTGGATGGTGACAACTATCAGCTCGCAGATACAAATCAGTTTCACATTGAACTAAAATGTTTTGATGTCTGTCGGACTACGGAATGGAGATAAAACATTACGGCAACCGAGATAGTGTCAATAACAAAAAGTTGCTGCGTAGTGGAAGGGTTTTGACTTGTTTACTCTGCCAAACTAATTACCTAAGCAGCTGGGTTCAGATAGAATAGTGAGCAGGTAGTGCAGTGCAACAACAACGTGACTTACTTGAAGCTATGGGAGAGCCATAGGAAGGTTGGAAGTGGGACAGACAGAGGGAGGTGGCTGCAGCTATTGGAGCGTCCCAAAGTGTAGTTTCCAAGATCTAAAACCGGTTACAGAGAAAAGGAACCGTTGAAGGAAGGTAACGTCGTCCACAGATAACATCAGCAAGAGGTGACGTTATCCTCTGTTAACAGCTATCGAGACAGGAGACTGAATGCAACTCAGATGTAGTGTACTCTCCACACAGCAACAGGACGCACAATATCATGTCCGAAATCGCCTTCGAGACTATGGCCTCTTCGCACAGAGGCCTATGGTATGTGTCGAAGGAAACTGTGGGGAGGAACATTAGGGTTGGAGCCTGCTATAGTGGCTTCGGGTTCTGTTCTCCATTTTGTGTTCAGCCTGACAATCCACGTTCCCTCATCTGGAGAAAAGGGCAGCGTGGTCATTAGAGACGGAGCTTACGCTCGGAGTGTTTGGATGAGGATTGGGGGGGGGGGGGGGGGAGTCGACCGTGTCCTTCCAAAGGAACCATCCCGGCATTTGCCTGGAGTGACTTAGGGAAATCACGGAAAACTTAAATCGGGATGGTCGGAGATGGATTTGAACCACCATACTTCCTAATGCGAGCCCAGTGTGTTACCACTGCGCCACCTCGCTCGGTTCATCTGGAGGGAATTAGGAACGCGGGACAACCCTGATGATGTGGGGGGAACATCACCATTATCATGCTGGTGGACAAATGGTGTAGGCAGGAGTGAGTACTGGCGGACGTAGGAATCGCTATGACGCTCAGAATGGCGGTCTGACTGAGAGACGAAATCCTTCGACATTTTGTTATGCCCTGCACTGGTGCCATATGACATGGGTTCCTTCTGGTGGACGATAACGCTCGTCCCCACAGAGCTGCACTGGCGGACAACATCCTTGATGCTGAGAGAATTGAACGAAGGAGGTGACAGCTTTTTCACCGGCATTAAACCATATTGAGCATATCTTCGATACACTTGGCAGACGCACTGCAGCTAAACTATCACCTCCTACAACGGTTGCAGAGCTGGATATTGCGTACATAGAATAATGCCCAAATATCCCTCAAGAGCTCACTGATAGCCTAATGCTGTCCATGCCACGCAGATGTGCAACGGTACAGGCTGTCCGAGGTTATCACACGCCATAATACAGGGCATCGGATTGACTTTTTCACTGTTACCGTAGCCTTATGGTGCCTCGCTCTAAGTAAACGCCGTGTAAACTTCAAGTAGAGAGTTGAGACAGCAAAATGTCGTACTGCATCACACACAAATTACGATTTTAACCAATATCTTAATAAAATACGTTACCATATGTATAACATTAATTCCCTAATTAATTTGCGCAGTGTATTTGGACTGTAACAGGGCATTAAAACAAGTTGAATGACGAAGTTCAAAATTTTTGCTTGATTGTTTCGAACCCGCATTTCTCGCTTCGGGCTTGTAGTCGCTTTAGTCTATCCACGTACGCTTTCCGTTCTGTCCAAATTGTCAACTTATAGCACACTACGATCTCAGTGATCCCACCCATTAGTTCCTCTTAGCGTATACTAGATTCCCGCAAAGGACCGAATGTATCTGTGCATTTGCACATAAATTCCTTTCACGCCAGTAGAATGCGTTCGCGAAAAAAAATCTTCCATGTAATCACACAGTTAATCTATCCCTCACTTTTATTTTGTTCATTGGTCATCACTGTCTAACAGTAACGAGCGCCTTCCAAATTATAGTAATAATAATCTTATCATGCCCAATGGCCGTGTGCAAGGCTTTCACTTGGCGATGTGTTTGTCTCTAACCCATCCCAGATACTAGTGAATGGTGCTCTACAATTTAACGTGGACTCTGAACCACTTTTAGTTCCTGGCAGTTCGCCGTTGAGAGAAGATGGCTATAGTTACGATAAGGCGGCCGCGGTGGCCGAGGGGACTGAGGCGCTCCAGTCACGGTCTGCACGGCCTCTAAGCTATACAAACGGCCGTAAGCTATACAAACATTTTGAGTTACGATAAAAAATTATATTTTACGGCGTGGATGCGATCTCGTGATCTTTCCTTTTTCAGGTACGACGTAACACAACTGGACAAGGGAGGGATAGGAAATTCACCACATGGATATGTTTTGAAAGATAGTGGGGGGTGCATTCGTCTGACCAAACTCAGGAAAACGATGTTACACGTAAATTTGGATGGCCTCGAGAGACTTTCACACCAGTCGTTCCTCTGCAGGTCTTCCTCCATTCCACTAGAAAATCAGAAGCGTCACTACTTGACTGCGTACAACAGCATCGTCTGCCAGCAAGCCCACATAACAGCCAACGTTTTCTGTCATACATAAACGAAGAGCATTTTTCAAAAGAAAATAAACAACAAAAGAAAGAGGCACTGAGTTGTCAGAGGGAACACAAAGAACAGGATGAAAACACTTGCAAGCCGGAGTGCTATCTTTTCACGAGTAGATATAAACAAACCCAGAAAAAACATCACTGTCGCACTCGAATGCATACACACACACACACACACCTACACAGTTTGACTATATGGGTATGCGATCGTGTTTAGAGCGTGTGTTTGAGTGTGTGTTTTCTTCGGCTCGTGAAAGGACAGAAGTCGGAAAGCTCACAAGTGTTTCCGTCGTGTTGACGACTCAGCAACTCTGCTTTTCGGTGAGTGGTCTCTTTACTCCCAACCACAATAACAATTTTTTTCTAGGTGACCCTTCCGAAAAAAAAATAAAAATAAAAAAAAATAAAAGTACCACAAGGTTACCAGCTTGAGCTTAGCTCAGACATTGTTCAGTTTCTTCAGACATAAAACTCACAAAGAATAAACATTGAAAATACTTAACACCAAATAGCTAACTAGAAGAACTTAGAAGGCTCCTTCGAACAACAATCTAACAAAAATTCATTGCACTGAAACTGTTAAAATAATTTTACTTTAACACGCATTTCGAGAGTACCCAAGATCACTTTTGGATTTGTCAGTTTCATTCCAGTAAGAACGTATTCAGTTCTGTCTGCTAGGAGGTCCAGAGTCCAATAATAAATCTCGTCCCACATACGGTGAGCCCAAATTTTGTCTGTTAAATCACAATGTCTTCAAAGAACCACCGATTACGGCATCAAGCTGATGGTTTCTGAATTTCATGGAAGAACCGAGCTTGATGATCTTCTGGAAGTATCAGTTTCTGGAAACCATGATGATGCCTGCAGAAAAGTTTCTATTCTCCATAAATTTCATAATATCTGTTTCATAATTATACAATAAATTGAGAACATGGATATACACCTACGTGCTTCTGTCCGAAGATCTTCAAACTGGGAATTACCTTCGTCTATTATAGATCACCTGAATGCTTTGTTGCACCAGTGACATACAACAGCTAGCAGCGAGAATGTCAGTAATGCCTTTCGATTAATCAGTATAGAATTGTACGGGTTAAGTTGTCATTCCTCTATTTACCAATTTCAATTGATATTATATCCGGAGAGAAATCTCAAAATTTCCCATTCCCGTCTTAATTCAGTAACTGGAAAGAGGAAACCTGTTATGATCATTTGACAATGAAACAATTTGGAATTACTGTATGAATGGAACACATAACTGTAAGATATGCTGCATAATTATTGATTTACAAACCGGTTTTCGGTTGTTACGCCATTAACTTGTGATGTTTACCTGATTAAGTCGTAACAGCCGAAAACGGGTTTATAAACCAATAATTATGCAGAATAAAAATGTTCAAATGTTTGTACAGCTTATGGGACTTAACTACGGTGTCATCAGTCCCTAAACTTACAAACTACTTACGAACTAGGAAGGCACAAATATCCATGCCCGAGGGGGGATTCGAACCCCCGACCGTAGTGGCCGTGCAGACCGTGACTAAAGCGCCTCAGTCTCCTTGGCCACCGCGGCCGGCTATGCAGAGTAGCTACAGTTATCTTCTTATGTTTCATTCATAATGTATAAAATATTATTTCAAGAACTGACGAAATAGTCAGTGAATATAATTATGAATAGGTTATTTCAGCCTTCGCTACGCCATTTTCGGTGTCAATGTTTTCACTTATGTGTCTTGATAGCTAATTTACATACGTTTAATGATTTTACTTAAAAGAAAAACTTGTAACGCATTTTCAGCATTCTGATTTGGAAAATTTTACTTTTGTGTTCATAAAACGCTTCTTGCAAAGCTCATTTTGACTTCCCTCGGAAATCGTTTACCAAGTTAAAATTTGTCACGAAGCTCTGTTTTCCTTCTTAGGTACTTCCCAATACGCTTACTGACCGTAGTAAATCTTTCTCTTCCTTCACAGTCGTTCTTGGTATATATATATATGAATTAGATTCAATGATACCATACATACTCGTATCTAGGAATGGACGATGTTGATCTTGAGGTTACGAACTCTTCCTTGTTATGTTTCGTATCACAAATATTTTCCGATATTATCAAAAATTTCTATCATAGTCCTCGATGGTGCAACAGTACCACGGTCAGAGATTTTTTCCTCTGCGGTATCTGAATAGAAACTGTTGGATCCATTAGTTATTAGAAAACCCAAGAAGTGGTTCTCATACGTCATTTATCTGATGTAGGCGATTTTCAGAAAATACGTGCAGAACTACAGGTAAAGCAGTCAACAATCCGAAGATCGGTTTGAACACCACAGTGCTTTACTAGGCAAGGTTCTGTTTGGAGGTGGTATGCCGTTGCCTTCCTCCAACTTTCGAACTGACTTCCTACAGTTTAACGTGGGTTCCGAACCCCGGTGCTACTCGGTATTTTTCACATGAGGAATACTGCCAGAGGTGAAAGAAGTGGAAAGTGACAGATAAAAATCCTAGGGCGTGGCGGGGATGGAACCCGCGACCTTTGAATTGATAGTCTGGCACTCTACCACTGTGCAATCGAGGCGCACAGTGCAGAATTCTTTCGTACTAATCCCTGCGCCTGACACCTGTTTCAGTTGTACAGTTTACAATTCTATATCCAACAAGTCGAAATTCTATCCGCGGCAGTTTTCCCCATATGTGTCCGCAACAAACACTTCAGAGGCAGGTGGTGTATGAAAGCTTTCTTTTTCTCCCTTGTTTTACATTGTGGCTACCTTCACCCAGACTATTTCGTATTAGAAGCCTGTAATAAACTGACTCGATAGTATGGACACGTGGTAATAGAGTCTGGCCTTGTTACATACAGATGACGTAAGCGTAACACTTCGCAGTTTTATTACGCGGACCCAGCCTCTAAGGGGGTTCTGAAGACCGACCTAGTATGATACAACTCTGAGATGTCGAAAGCGGAAGCCTTAAACATTGTTTTGGTCTCAAGGCTCCCGAACACGTCACCGACGTCCATGAACAGCAACGAAGCAAATAAATATGTTTGCAATCTTGTAAGCATGTCTGTCCTAAGCCAATTAAAACGCCACAACGTGAGTAATATGAACGCTCTGTAGTTTAAAAAAATGTATGAATTTTTCAAGACAGATTATATCCATGTACATACTTCGCAAATAGCGAACTTTTCCGCGTCTGCTACTCCTGAAAAGATGGACAAACGATCTGCAACACATGAAATTTTTTTTCATAAATGGGCCTGCAGCAGTGAGTATATCGTAATATGACATTTTACTAAATATAATCACATTTACTGCTGCTTATATCTTTATTTAATTGTCCACTGCAGCTGTTTCGCCGTATTTGGCATTGTCAAGTGGTCTGCAATAGTTAAATAAATTTTGTGAAAATATTTTTTTCGATCAAATAGGGAGCATATTATACAGTTTTATATTTATTACTTACTGTCTATTTGTTGCCAATATCAACCACAACCAACTTTAACTGTTCAGGAATTTATAAAATCACTTGCGAAAATTGTAACAAATTTTATATATGTCAGATGGGACGAAGTTTTAGAACGAGGTTCAGCGAACATACAAGAATTACAGAAGCAAATCCATCTACTTTCTACCAGCATTTGAAAATTGAAAACCACACCACCACTAACATCGAGAGAGCTTTAAAAATATTACACAAAATTTCAAAAGGCACTGAAATGCACATTCTCGAAGAATTAGAAATATACATACACATGGAAGCTTCACCAAACGAAATTCTCAATGAATACACAGATTTTAAACACAAAATTTATTTACAAAATTTTATCGAATTATTAGGTCTTGACAACGGATAAATTCAGAGATGTAATGTTCCACTATCAAGGATAACACAAAATTTCGATTAACATACAATATCTGACACACCAGAGAAAAGCATTTTCATACTCAAAGATATTACAAAATTCCAAATGACAAGCAATACCTCAGAAACCAAAGACACACACTATTTCATAATCGGAGACACTATAAAATCAAACGTATGAAACATTTGTAACAAAGATATCACAAAATTCGAAATTAATCATCTCAGAGAAGCTAGATCTTTACCAAAGATATAATGCAATAGAACATCTTTGTAAACACATAGCATCAAAATAGCAGTCAAACAAGAAAGTCATTATTTTAAAAATTATTTAAAAAACTACTTTCTAAGAAAGTACCTATTAAAATCATATAGAGGTACAGATGTTGTGTGTATATTGACAACAAATAGACAGTAAGTAATAAATTTAAAACTGTATAATATGCTCCCTATTTGATCGAAAAAAATATTTTCACAAAATTTATTTAACTATTGCAGACCACTTGACAATGCCAAATACGGCGAAACAGCTGTAGTGGACAATTAAATAAAGATATAAGCAGCAGTAAAGGTGATTATATTTATTAAAATGTCATATTACGACATGAAAATTTGTTCCGGATCGGACAACATATGGAAGTTTGGGTCTGGCAGAGTGGTTAAGTCGACCGCTCGCGAAAAGCGGGAGACCCGGGTTCGAGTCCCGGTCCGGCACAAGTTTCCATGTGTTGCGGGTCGTTTGTCCATCTTAACAGGAGAAGCAGACGTCGGAATATTTCGCGATTTGCGAAGTAAATACATGGATGTAATTATCACTGCTGCGGATCACTGCCAGCGTAGCGTCTGTTCCTTTGGAACAGACATTTAATGATAAATTTTCAAGACAGTAGAAAAATGAAAAGATAGTGCCACAGAAACGTTTGGTACTGTTTCAAATCATAGTACGGCAGTAGTCGACTACAGTGCTTCATTTCATATTCGCTGTCTTAAAAAATTTTCTAAGACTGCATCATATGACGGAGAGCTGCAGACGCAACATGACTCGAAGCACTAGGTGCGAATCCCGACTGAGCACACGATTTCAGCCTCCAGGAAGTTTCGCAGCAATAATATCTGCATTTTATCTGATTAAGGCACCAACCGGTCGTTATAAATAATAAAATATCTTAAGCAACCGACACGACTTTATTCAGAGAATCTCACAGCGATCGGAATACAAAACAGAAAATTTACCCGCAAAGAAGAAAGGACGATCACACCACTTACACCTAATTGTTAATTGCATCAATAAAAATGAATCACGGAATTTGTTGGTAAGCGCATAACTCGAAAATAGCTCGACCAATGGGACAATTTTTTTTTCCAAATAGTCCTTGAAGACCGAGGAAGGTTCTTATGAAGAGAAAATTTTCTGTACGTCACTGAACTCCTAAACGGCTGGACCAATTTTGACGAAATTTTGGGTGTTTGATTGAGTGGGCCCGTGGATGCTTTAGATTCATATTTGAGTCCAATCCGAAAAAATGTAATAAAAACTTCAACAAAATCTACAGTTTTATTCCGATCTTGATAATTGGCGCACCGGATCTTCAAAATATTGGAAAGGTCACCGAGTCGATAAACCTTCGTATGTTGCATGGCGAAGGGTACTTGACTTATGGATCACACTTCGACAAAATCTACCATTTTACACGATCTTGATGAAAGTTTCCACACTATCTATACTAAATTTCATATAGACTTCGACAACAATTTACAATTTTAGTCAGATTTTGAAGAAATTTTGTAGACTTCAAAAGGAGAGTAATATGACTATATAAAATTTCATATTAAGTACTTTACTTACAGACTTCGAGAAGTAACTACAGTTTTTATCTGATTTTGAAGAAATTTGACACACTTAACTTTAAACACGAGAGAAACATTCTGTCTGCTAATGTTCGATACTGTGTATGGTAGAACCTCAAGAAAGGATGAATTTCTACATTCGTACTCTACGACAGAAGTGTCCACCCCTTCCATCCCTTGGCCAATAACTCACCACCTCCCCAAATTGTTACCTCCCCCCCCTCCACCCGAGATATTAGATATTGGATTCATAGTTTATTACGTAATAGATATGGTTTTGCCATTTAATATTAAAATTAAATAGCTTTTATTTCACGTTTTGAAAATTGTTTTACAAAGCCCTCTGCCAAGGCTGGTCAAAAGTACTCTTTTTCACACACCTCCTCCTTTACTCGTTAACTATCGACATGGATGTGCATGTGCAAATGACAATTAGGTTACCTACATGTACTGATTGTACACCTGAAAATGGTTCTAAAGCCGAAATGCGGAAAATGATATATATAAAGGTATGACCAAACTTTCAGGAAACATTCCTCACACACAAAGAAAGAAAATATGTTACGTGGACATGTGTCCAAAAACGCTTAATTTCCATGTTAGAGCGCATTTTATTACTTCTCTTCAAATCACATTAATCATGGAATGGAAACACACAGCAACAGAACGTACCAGCGTGACTTCAAACACTTTGTTACAGGAAATGTTCAAAGTGTCCTCCGTCAGCGAGGATACATGCATCCACCCTCCGTCGCATGGAATCCCTGATGCGCTGATGCAGCCCTGGAGAATGGCGTATTGTGTCACAGCCGTCCACAATACGAAAACGAAGAGTTTCTACATTTGGTACAGGGGTTGCGTAGACAAGAGCTTTCAAATGCCCCCATAAATGAAAGTCAAGAGGGTTGAGGTCAGGAGAGCGTGGAGGCCATGGAATTGGTCCGCCTCTACCAATCCATCGGTCACCGAATCTGTTGTTGACAAGCGTACGAACACGTCGACTGAAATGTGCAGGAGCTCCATCGAGCATCAACCACATGTGTCGTACTTGTAAAGGCACATGTTCTAGCAGCACTGGTAAAGCATCCCGTATGAAATCATGATAACGTGTTCCAGTGAGCGTAGGTGGAAGAACATGAGGCCCAATCAAGACATCACCAACAATTCCTGCCCAAACGTTCAAAGAAAATCTGTGTTGATGACGTGATTGCACAATTGCGAGCGTATTCTCGTCAGCCCACACATATTGACTGGGGGGGGGGGGGGGAGGAGGAGGAGCTGAACCGAGGAGGCGAGAGGGAGGAGAAGGTGTGGAAGAAATGGGCCGAGAGGGCGATGTGAAAATGAACAATGAGATGAGGGAGAGATGGATGAAGAGAGAGAGGATGGACTACGAGAGTATGGAATAAATAAATACCCGGACAACGCCGAGTTTTCAGCTAGTAGGCGACTTTATTCCAAAATTGTTTGTACAGAAGCACTCGTCAACCTTCGTCGTTAATGAGGGTACTGAGAACGTGACGCTTGAGGTCCTAGCTTCCTTTCTGGTGAAGGAATTTCGGACGTGCGTTTACCTTGACACTTGACCAGGACAGCGGAGAACAGGAGAGACGAGTGTCCACTTGGCGGCTAGCGAGAAAGCCGGCAGAGTGGGCGACAGCGAAAGTGGTAGAGGCAGCCGCAGCTACTGGTCAGCCAGGCGGGGAGCGGCCGCGAAATCACAAGAGTCCGAGAGCTTCCGGCATCGCTAACAACCGCGGTGGGGGCTCCCCGCCTAACGAGAGGTGTTCTTCAATCTTTGCACATCACTAGTAGTCCACTAGCCGAAAACGCGGCGCCCCTTCTGTTCATCTCCGCCCACCCATCTCTCCGCCAATCTCCACCTTCCCCTTAGTCTGCCAATCGCTTTATCTCTCTCTCTAGAACTCCTCCTCCACCTCCTCAGTCCATTAGCACCCTGGTCTGTCAACTTTCATTGTGATCAGTGAAGTGGTGTCTAATTTTATTGCAAGGTACCCTCGGCCATGCACCGTATGAAATATTAGCTACATGTATCTTCTAAAGTATGTACTCGTCATTATGCCTATAACATTTGCACAGATGCAAGCAGCATGTTGCCAAACGTTCATCAAAATCGGGTGAACGACACTGCAGCGCAAAAAATACAATCAAGCAAACGTTCGTTTCTATATAATATACTAGCTGAAAACCCGGCATCGCCCGGGTACTAATTTATTTTAGTCTTATGTTAGCCATCTGTACTTCCCGTTTGTCTCTGTCCACCTTCTCTCTCTTTCTCTCTCTCTCTCTCTCTCTCTCTCTCTCTCTCTCTCTCTCTCTCTCTCTCTCTCTCCCCTTTCTGTTCATCTCCCGCCCCTCCCTCTCTGTCCATCTCCTGCTTCGCAACTCTCTGCCAACCTCCACCTTCCCCTTACTCCGCCAATCACCTCCTCTTCTCTGTCTAACTCCTCCTTCACCTCCTCAGTCCATTCGCTCCTCTATGTGTGGAAGAATATGTAACTCTGAATTCTGTTAAATGTCATTGTAATCAGTGGTGTCTAAGTTTATTGCAAGGTACCGTATGAAATCTTACAAGGAAAGTACATGGGCTCGAACAAACATATCTATATGAACGTTTGGATACAGGATCTCTATGTACACCTCATTGTGCTGGTGGGTGTCGTTTTTCTGCAAAGCTCTGCAATTATGCTCTAGATAGCACTGTAGGTGTAATTGTAGACGCCATACGTAATGCAGATATCTTAACTATAACTTATGTAATAATCATCGTACATGTTCTCTAGCGAATTGTCATCAAAAGCCGTGATGATAGTTGCAACTTTAAGCTTCTTCCCGAAAGACTGTTGGTATTCACTGCCACTGCTTCCATCGCCTCTTCCCGTACTTACCGTAGCACTACCGCTTGCAATGAGTTGTTCGTCATTATCATTCCTATTAGCATTATTATGAGTTTGTAACAACAGTATCTAACTTATGCTCATATTTCTGTACCATAATAGATACGAGAAAGCATGCGAATGATTCATCTTCTACAATAATACCATCTTCATGAAGAAGGGTTCTTCGTAACTTCATCTCAACTAATCGCAATATATTAGCAGGATTGATTAGCAATCGCCGCCCCATCTGACGCTTCACCACACAAATAACATCACAAAACTTCGGAGACACACTGCACCGTCCCTACTGGCGAACCGACAGGTCAAAGTGCAATGCGACATGGCACACTCAGAGGCCTCTAACGGACGACTGCAGAGTTTTGCAGATGCGGGAGTATCACTAGTGCAATAAGGGATCTTTACATTATCTCTCATACGATTTTGGTGTATATGTGTTTGTTCGAGCCAAAGTACTTTCCTTGTTAGTCGGCGATGTTCTTCTAACATGCACAATTAAAATTTTCCTCTTCTCTTGAAGATACAGTATGCAAAATTTAATCGCAGTCGGACATGTGTGTTTGTGTTGTCCTTAGCATAAATTTCTTTAAGTTAGTGTAGTTAGTTTGTAAGATTACGGTCTAATAACCAACGTAATTTAGTCCCTTAGATTTACTAACACTTGATTTTGAGTTTAGCGAATACTTCTAACAGCAAAACAGTAATAAATTTAACGCCATTCATAATGCATCCATCACCTTATATCTCTTGAACAATATGCCGCACAATGATATAATTATGCCTGTAACCTTCTCGTAGGTGCAAGCAAAATATTGCCAAAATTTAATCGTAATCGTTTGAAGGGTATAACAGCACATACAATACGAAGAAACGTACCAAAAAACAATCATTCGTTTTATACATTAGACTAGCTTAATTCCCGCTGCTTCGCACGCGTAAATTGGATGGTCTGAAATGGTTGTTTCTACTTCTAAATATAAGTTTTCATAGATTTAACTTTAAAAATGCTTTCCTAATCACGTATTTTGCACCATTGATGGTAGAATTCAAAACATCCCGAAACACATTTTTTTTTTAAATTCTAACCATGGTTTCAAATCCAAATTTTCGCATTTCTGGCATCAAACTAGTCTTAGTAGCACCCTTAAAAGATTTTCCTTTATTTCACCCGCTTAATTGTTGAATTTCAAAAAATATCGAAACATGTGTCTTTTAAAATTTCAATCAAAACTCTAAATCCGATGTTTTGTATTTCTTGCTTCAAAATTCCATTAATAGCTACGTATTTTCAAAAAATCGTTCATCCCCTATTTCATCCCCTCAGGGATGGGAATATCGAAAAGTCGCTGATGCCTTCAGTATAAGATAAACAACGTCTACAAATTTCAAGTTTCTATCGTCTGTAGATTCACTGTTCAGCGCCGTTTTCTGTCCTTTAGAAACAGATCGAGGACGCCAGATTTCTTTCTTACACTTTGGCAGCTTTCTTGGTAGTTTTACTTTTAAAACTGCAATTCGCGCTTATTTTTCTTTATTCGTTTCGCAGAAAAACAACTGAAGAATGTGCATCACGATTCACTGTAAGTAGCCTCTTTGCTATTATAGTGACGAAAGTCATATCTGGTCTTCACTCAGAATTGTATATAAGCTGACGACTTTCAACCACTATATCTTCCACCCCCATAGCTATCGACACGGAACTGCTATGCTGTACAGTGGGAGACTTTGTACTACAACAACACAGAGAGGTCATTCATCTCCATTGTGTAGTTTTTGCTGAAGAGCAAAATATTGACACTCAATTGAAGAATTTTATACAAGCCGGTAACCCCCTTATCATTACCAACCCTCTACCACCATAGTGCACAATGGGAGACTGATACCTACTACCACATACAAACACTATTCGTTTGCGATTTGTAGATTTGGCAGCAGAGTGAAATATAGGCATAAACACCTCAATTTTATATATATAATAAGATTATGCAACAGCGTGCTTTTTAGTTGGCGTACTATTTAGACAGTTTCGAGAAATCACAAAAGAACTTTCACGCGTCGATTACGTGTCGATTCGTTACGCCCTCAAGCACGAGGTCGTGGTGATAATATGGTTAGCATTCGAGTTCCATAATCGGTGGATCGCTGAATCTTTTCGTGAATAGTGTTGACATTTTTATATATACACTGGATACGCTGATGTACATGTTTTGATAATTGTTTCAAATCTCGTCCGCCAAAACTTTTTTCCTCGCTGATACTCCCAATGAAATGATGAAAGAAATTTCTTATTTCATAATTAGTAAGTGTATTCGCAAATGAATTTATGTACATGACTAAGTGTACCTGAAATATTATATTGCTGTGTGGTACATAGAACAGAAGATATGATGTTATAGGCACCTCAACGCGTTGAAAACTACTTTCTGCATTGACTGGTGTGCAGAAAAAGTTGACACTTCAGGTGTGAAGTTTCAATTTATTACTTGCTTATATCCCTCAGACGTTATCCATATATATCACCGAATTTATATGCAAAGCTATTCCATGGTACGACACGCAGTTCAGAGAATTTAATGTCACAAACATTGAGATGCCTCATAAACCAGCTGTTACCTAAAATAGAGAGCATATTATCCAATATTCATCCGTTTTGTTAACTTTCAGTACTCAGTAAACCTCAGTTTCAATCTATTTTTGACATTTTCTAGATTACATGGTTGAAGTCATAGATTTAATATATTTATTCATTTCGGCGGTCCAGAATTAAGTTTTTCGTGATATCCTTAAAACACTCCTGGTAAATTACAGTGTGGTCCCTTTCAAAGCGCACAGCCGATTTCCTTCTCCACCCTTGACAAAAGCTGTCCGAGCATGATATCCATCTCTAATGACTACACTCTCGACGGGACGTTTAAACCCTAGCCTTCCTTCCTTCCTTTTTATTGCGGTATTTGTCAGGCACTCAGATGTTTGAAGTAGTTTTATAGATTGGAATTCGATTCTGTACGGAATCAGGACTTTTACTAGTCGTCTGCTAACATAGGTTGTTAACGGGTTTTATCATCTCTATCACTCTAGTTATATCACAGTACGTTCGGGCTTTTACTTCTTATTAATCTTTACTAGCTGATAATAAATAACTCGCTTCGCTGGAGGTTTCAGTGCCTGCTATCAATTTTATTAAAATAATAATGGAAAATAACAAAAAGCAGTAAATGACTTCTAAGTGTTTCTATTATTCGCACAAATAAGTTACATATAAAGTCTTTGCATCAAATTAAATTATCCTTGTGTACGTGATTGTTAAGGCAACTATTTTGAGACTGCTATGAGGTTACACGAGCTGTTCACGAGCTTTCTTTTTTTCGATATTCATAATTTCCGGAAGGCTTTTGGCACTGTACCTTACAAGCGTCTTCTTATCAAATGAAATGCTTTTGAAATTCGCTACAGTTGTGTGACTGGATTCGAGATTTCCTCTCTTGAAAGAACACAGTACGTTAGTAGTTGACGGAGAGTCATGGAGTAACCAGCTGGCGTTCCGCAGCGAAGTACTATAGGGCCTCTACTGTTCCTTATCTTTATAAACGATTTATGAGACAATGTGGGCAGCACTACTGTTTGCGGATGATGCTGTCGTTTATGGAGTAGTCTCCAGAAGATTAAAAGCACTGCAAAATGATTTCGATTTTTTTAATTGTAACATGTACTGGGAGACCTTTTTAGTTATTTTATGGAACTGATCATTAATTGTTTTATGCTCATCATGAATTGCAATCTGCACTGATGATGTACCATTATGGGAACGAAATCGATATGTAATTTTTTTTTTAAATAAATATTTCATATCCCACAATCAAGCGGGAAATTTCTTGTTTTACGAATACATCAATACTATGGTGATCGGGCACAATCTACATTATGTACTCAACCTACAAAAAATATCTGCATGGTGCAAAAAGCTTTGCAATTGATCCTGAATAATGATACTTGTGAAGTCATCCATACTAGCACTAAAAAAATCCGTTTAACTTCATTCATACGATAAATCAGTCAAATGTAAAGGTCATAAATTCAACTAAATATCCGGGTATTAAAAATACGAACAATTTAAGTTGCATAGAAAACACAGAAAATATCCTGGGGGAGGCGAACCAAAGGCCACGTTTCATTGACAGAACACTTAAAAGATGCAACAGTTCTACTAAAGAAACTGTCCACAGTACACTTGTCCGTAATTTTTTGGAGTATTACTACGAATTATGGAATCCTCACCAGTTGGGACTGAAGGAGGATCAAAGGCCGATCAAAAGGGAGGGGGAGGGGAGCAAAGGGTCGTTGGCCGCCGCCCCCCTCCCCCCAGCAGTCTCTTTTTTCTTTTATTCTTTTTTATAGAATGCGATGATAGTGTGCTATCACTGCACTGAGTTTTGTTTGATTGGACTTGGGGTAAAAGGGGGTGTCAGGTACTACAGTCTTTCTGCTGAGCCCGAGTTTAGCTGATGATGAAAAATTATTTCACCCCCCACCCCCCAAGCAGGCCGTCCGGGAACCGCCCCTGCGGAGGATGTAGAAAGTGTTCAGAAGAATGTAAATGTAAATGTTTGTATAGCTTATGGGACTTAACTACGGGGGTCATCAGTCCCTAAACTTACAAATTACTTACGAACTAGCTAACACTAAAGACGGCACAAATATCCATGCCCGAGGGGGGATTTGAACCCCCGACCGTAGTGTCCATGTAGACCGTGACTGGAGCGCCTCAGTCCTCTCGGCCACCGCGGCCGGCTGTTTAGAAGAAGGCGTATCGTTTAGTATTGTCGCGTTACAAGAGAGTACCCTCCGCCACGCACCTTTGGGTGGATTGCGGAGTATGTATGTTGATGTAGAAGCTACGGTAAAAACTAAGTCGAAAGTTGGTGCCTGGTTGAACGGCCCAGTGGAATAGTGACGCCGCGGACTGCGCGGTTCAGAAAGCGTTTCAGCCGTGAACGTCACCTTCAGGAGCGCAGAGCAGCCGAGCGACTCAGACGCTGGAGGCCGGCGTGTTGCGAGTTTACGTGACTCTGGGTCGAGAGCCCGCAGACGGATAAAAACGAAAGTGGACTGGCCGGTTCCACGTCCCTCTCCTCTCCTCTCCTCCTCCACAAAAACACGACGCACGCCGGGAAAGAGGAGCGGGCGGAGCTGCCCAGCTGGGCTGCATCGGACACAGCTCGCGCGCTACGCTCGAAAAGTTGGTCAGGCGATACCACTGTGCTACCAAGGGCTACAGCCCCCATCATTGGCAATGAACTTCACCGACCATCTGGGTACGCTTTTCTCGCATTGTCCTAATGGTACTGTTTGGTTTCGCAACTGCAGGACGCTAGTACGGTCAGCGCTTGAGTATTGCTCACCAGTGAGGTATCTGTAGCCAGTGGAAAGCCAGAAGGTGCTTGAAACATCAGTGAAGGTCTGTGATGTGATAGTGCCACGCAAAATATCAAAGGGTGCAATCCCCTCCATGAAAAAGAACACTAACACATCGTAGCACCACCGCCTCCGAATTTTACTGGCTGCACTACACACAGTGGCAGATGACTTTCACCGGGCATTCGCCGTACCCGCACCCTGCCATTGAATCCCCACATTGTGTACCGTGATTCGTCACTCCACACAGCGTTTTTACATCATTCAATCGCGCAATGTTTACGCTCCTTACACGAAGAGTGGCTTCGTTTGGCATTGACCTTCGCGATGTAAGGCTTATGGGCAGCCGCTCGACCATCAAATCCAAGTTTTCTCACCTCCCGCCTGGCATAGAACTTGGAGTGGATCCTGACGCAGATTAGAATTCCTGTGTGATGCTCTACCTATTGCACTGTACGGCCAACTGTCGGGGTCTCTATCAGTCAACAGACGAGGTCGGCCTGTACGCTTTTGTGCCGTACATTTACCTTCACGTTTCCACTTCACTATCCACTAAAAAAAATCACTTCCACTAAAAATTGATAAAAAGTTTTTTTTTTTTTTAATATCATTCTACGTTTCGTTCTTCTATCAGATCATTTTATATGCACATTCATAGAATTTTTATCGCATGAGAAACGTTTTACGTCGCGGAAGCAGCACATATACGAGTCGTAGCGCGGCCGCTTAATGCAGGCAGCAGTGGGCCACAGCGTTGCATTGCGCATGCGCGGCTGAGGTTCAAATTCACTTCTCAACCCTCTGGAGGCAGCACTTACGCGCTCTCGCAGCA
This sequence comes from Locusta migratoria, assembly GCA_026315105.1. Taxonomy (NCBI): domain Eukaryota; kingdom Metazoa; phylum Arthropoda; class Insecta; order Orthoptera; family Acrididae; genus Locusta; species Locusta migratoria. The sequence goes on from CM048751.1 coordinate 198,735,905, forward strand.
GGGAGCGGCGGGGGAAGCGATGCTTTTAACATTGACTACTCGAGCTCTGGCGGTTACGCACGAATGGTGCGGAACCAAAGGCGATGGAGCTATTGCGAACCTCGCCTTGCGCATGCGCAAATCCTCCACTAATGCAACATCCGCCCTTCATATTTGTTTTTGGCGCATTGAAGATGCATAAAAAACACGTAATATTCGGTAAAATATCTTGTAACTATAAATTAAAGACGCATCAAATGTAAAAAGCCTTCAGAAGATCCGATATGAATAATAATAAAGTCACTACTCTCCAAAAAGCAAGGAACAGCCGTGTGGTTAAGCGGCATCGCGCTGCGCCGTCGAAGGGAACAGGAACAACGATGACTTTTGTATCGTTACTTGCCACATATTTTTGGACGTTTTTGCGAATGTGTTACGATTTTCATGGTAAATGACATTTATATTCTTCGTTGTAACAAATATTTAACTGTGGGATTTAGTATTTCGTTGCCGCCGGTTGTCCTGAGTGTAGACTTGCGCATAATAGTTCGCGATCGGGAGCGCTCACTTTAGTTCGCTCTTTTAGTTCTCCCATTGACGGCTGAGCGGCGTGGTCTGCGCGTGCAGGTGGAGGGGGAAGTTCCCCCACCTAGCTGCTTCATGCGCTTGCTGCTTGAGCCGCTAACGATATCACGCAAACCAAAAGAAACAGTTTGAGGATAATTTCTCGCGTTTAAGTTTAGAGTTATCTCTATATCTCGGCATTATGGAATTTATTAGTCAGATATTTCAGAGTGCAGAACACATCAAAACAGAAATTTTGTAGCACTGAATTATGTAATCTAGCAGGCAGACGCTCACCTCGAAATGACTCATCAGCAGAAGGCAAACACGAGATTTTCAATTCTGCTACGCGCCCTCTCGCTATTGCCCGTCGGTCTTCGGAAAAGAATCCAACGAACTATGAAGCGAGATACGTTTGGCATAATCGTCCGCTGCTTCTAGTTCGTCCGCTGCTCCTAGTTCGTCCGCTCCTTCTAGTTCGTCCGCTCTTTTTTGCTTTTTCTACCGCTACTAAAAGAGCTTTTTTTTATGACAGCTTTTTTATATAATGAATCAGTGTTGCCAAAGCGTGTGCTATTACCCGTATTTTTGGGCAATTTGACATCAAATACTTAGGCAAATAAACCAGTTATTTACACGAATGGGTAATACAATGGTATTCAACTACTTTGCATACAGAGTACTCGTAGTACTTTATTTTTAAAATAGATTTCTTGTGGCAGTGAACTATGAAACTACAGCTGAGCTGCATCTCAGCTCGAAATGAAGGTAACTGACAGAAGGAAATCACGCGATTCTGCGCGCTCTCGCGTCCTCTCGCTGTTCCCCGTCAGTCTTTGGAAAAGGCGAGGGATCTGCGAACTAGTTCGCGTAGTTCGCCTGTGGGAGCGCTCTTCCGAACTAGTTCGTTCGCGAACTACACAAGACTACCTGGGTGTCAGTGGCCGAGTGGAGAAAGACCGACACAGGGAATTAGGATGCACGCGTGTGCGGGTACGGATTCTGAGGTGACCAGCCAGTGGGACAGCAGAAACTAGAAACACTAAGCTAGATTAGTGCAAGATATTTCGTAGAAATATTACAATACTTTGAGACTAGTGGAATGCTGTCCATACTGAAGACTAGGTATAAGCCTGCCTACTGCTGAGAGTCCTATCCTATGGTGGTGGCCGCGAGCGGAGTTGCAGCAGAGGGCGCTCGTGGCCGACGTCATAAGAACGCCGCTCCCTGCTTGCATGGTGGCGCGCGACGAAATTGTACGTGGCGCGCACTTCAGATTTGTGCTATACCACATGGGGGAGAGCAGCCATTGCGCATGCGTAAGGTTAGGAGGGTGAGCTGCTTATAGTGTCACATGACCCGAAGATAGCTTTTCTTTTCATCGTAACAGATTCATTCTGTTACAGTCAGTCAATAGTCTAATCAGTTACCTACCGTGTTTTAGTGTTCGTGTGCATAGTCATATGTTATTGGTGTTTATTATCAAAGGAATATGAACGACGTTCTGTATATTTTAGAAACAAATTACTGAGCTTCAAGCTTGGAACAAAAGTGTGAAATAAAGAACATCTTTAATAAAAGGGTCCACTTCAGCTGTTTTACACTTTTTTTTAAAATACGACCGGTTACGCGACTTAAAGTCGCATTTTCGGGTCAAGTACCCGAATAAAAAACACCAGACTATAAACCAGTGACAAATCAGAATAAGCCTATTTGGACGAAAATGGAATAGAAATATAATTACAGTTAAAACATAAAAGCAGGAGCTCGCCAATACAATCAACAGCAACCCCGGCTGTCAGAACACTTCACACAAAACATCAAGGCGACTACCGCCCTCGTCGATCAAAGCACCTGACAGAGCCAGGCGGCACGGACAGCGGCGTGGCAGGACGTAAACTGGCGCAGGAGCGCGTGGTGACAGACTGCACCGGGGGTCGCGCATGCGCAAAGGGCGTTTGGCGGACACAGTAATTACAGGAAAAACACTTGGTACACAAAGTGTGTGAACGGGACGTACGAACGTAAGCTGGTATAACACCAGACGAAACGTGAAATGAAACGTTGGGCTGCAAGGAGCTAAAACTACTAAACAGGTATCTATTATAGGGCTGAAATCCGTAATAGTAAGGGATTCAGAATTTTTTACAAAGGTAAATAATAAGATAAATAATTAAAGATGTATCATCTTAGCTGCGGATGTCCGTCAACAAAGGTTTTATGAAATAAAGAAGCATGGTAGGCCGACGCCTCAGCTAGAGTTGAAGTAAGCGCAAACAAGCCGACGTAAGACATTCTGCAGATCTAAAATGATTTCCAGTCCATGGTGTACAGCAATCAGTAAGAATAAAGATTTCTTCAGTAAAAAAACCTTCTTGATTGCAAATTGTTTTATTAATTAATGACGCGTTTCGCCCTTTAGCAGGGCATCTTCAGATTACCTGCGTGACAGAATTTACACAAAATTACAAGGCGGATTTACATACCGTGTATAATGTTACATGGGCTTATTTTGTGTTAAGAAGACAGTACAAATGGTAAACAAAGCTTACAATGCGCTCTCCTTCGTGTGACACCGCGAGTTGTTTTGCGGTGTTTCTATTTTTCTGGACTTTTTTTTAAATTTCCTTGTCGCCCTACAAATGATCGGGTAACAACGAATTACAGTTGGAACATACTCGGTAAAAATGTGAGAAACATAAAACCGCCGCGGTGGAGTAGCCGAGCGGTCTAAAGCGCCTCGCTGCGGAGCGCGCGGTTGCTCGCCATAGAGGTTCGAGTCCTCCCTGGGGCATGGTTGTCTGTGTTGTCATTAGGTTAGTTTATCTAGGTTTAAGAAGTTTGTAAGCTACGGACTGATGACCACGCAGTTTGGTCCGATAGATTTACAGACCTTTGAACATTTTTGACACATAAAACCGATTTTTAAGATTACCTTAATAAAAGCGGTGGCTTATCTTGTATCACCAGAGACCACAATTTGCAATCAAGACGTTTTTTTACTGCAGGAATATTTCTGCAGATCTTGTAACGAAAATATATCTAAAGGGCGGGAAGAGGTGGGGGGATACCTGGGTGATCGCTTTCCGCAGTGCCACTCGCAGAGGTGTGTTCAAATTGTCTCTTTGGACACCGGGAGGGGAGCGACGCCACTATCAAGATCCGGCACTCAAAGAAGTGAACCCCCAGTCATCTGAAGCACCAGTCGCCACTGGATGTAGACGTCGTAGTTTCTAAACGCAGACCCCAGTCACGACACGCAGAGGACAGCCAAGTACATTTCTGTCGCAAACGACCCTGCGCTCAGCTTCTGTCGCAACGTTCCGCGACGAGACGTGTGTCGCGCTCAGGAACGTGCTGCAGCGCCGACCCCTCCGTCTGGGTCATACGGCGCGCCACGTGTCCGTTCGGCGAGGCAGTCTCGAGAGCGCACTGCATGATGCGAGTCGGCAGAAGCTAGTTGCGCCACGCCGTTTCGTTTTACGAGCTCCGGGTACCTCGGCCATTAGCCCGTATTCCGCCGGCTAGGGTTTTAAGATGTGCGATTAGACGCCGCGTGCTGGTGATAGAAGGCGGACAAGGTCTGCCGACGCCGAGTCCCGCCGTTTGGCCTGTCGGCAGCAGAGGTTACTTCAGATGACGCAGGCTCGAAAGGCGCACTTCGCTGCGCGGAAGAGTTACTGCAGTTTATTAAGTCTTCAAAGGTCGTGTACACTATGGAATAAGGACACGGACACACCTACGTAATGCTAAATTGACCGCCAGATGTCACGAGGAGCCGACCTGTCGGTATAAAAGGGGGCGAGGGGTTAAGAAGAGAAGCAGTAGCAGCAGCACGAGTCGGTCAAGGTGAGCTGAAGTTCTTCTAACACTGCCGTGCCGCCAGAGTTCAGATCCATCAAAGACATTTCACCTGTTCTAAAGCTGCACCGGAGTGTCAAGTAGAACATAATCAGATGAATCAAGAGCAGTCAGACTTCTACATCCACATAGATACTCTGCAAATCACATTTAAGTGCCTGGCAGAGGATTCATTAACCACTTTCATAACTCTACCGTTCCATTCTCTAATAGCACGCGGGAAGAAAGAACACCTAAATCGTTCCGTTTTCGATCTGATTTCTCTTATTTTATTGGGATGGTCATGTCTCCCTAAGTTGATGGGTGCTGACGAAGGCAGACTTAATGTACTGACGAAGAGAGACCATTTCTACATCTACATGGGATACCCTGCAAATCACATTTAAGTGCCTGGCAGACGGTTCATCCAACCACCTTTATACTATTTATCTCCCATTTTCGAACAGCGCGCGGAAAGAAGGAACACCTGAATCTCTCCGTTCGAGCTCTGATTTCTTGTATTTTATTCCGATCTTTTCTACCTTTTTAAGTGGCAGTCAACAATATATTTTTGCATTCGGATGAGAATGTTGGCGACTGGAGTTTCGTAAGTAGTCCACGCCTCAGTGATAAGCGCCGTTGTTGTAATGATTCCCATCCCAGTTCCTGTATCATTTCTGTAACGCTGTCTCCCTTGTTTCGTGGCAATAAAAAACGAGCTGCCCATCTTTGCGGTCTTTCGATGTCCTCCGTCAGACCCACCTGATAAGGATCCCACACTGAGCGGGCAATACTCCAAAAAACTACGGACAAGCCTAGTGTATGTAGTCTCTTTAGTACTTGCATCTTTTAAGGCTTCGGCGAATAAAACGCAGTCTCTGGTTCGCCTCCCCACGACTTTATCTACGTGTTCTTTCCAGTTTAAGTCTGAAGTAATAGTAATTCCTAGGTATTTTGTGGAGTTTACGGCCTTCACTTTTGATTGATTTGTCTTGTAAACAAAGTTTAACGGATTTCTTTTCGTATTCATGTCCATGTTGAGACAGATATTGGTAACTGGTAGTTCCAGCTCACAACATAACTTAGCAACTTTGATGTGATGTGGCCGAGAGGACTGAGGCGCTCCAGTCACGGTCTGCACGGCCACTACGGTCGGGGGTTCGAATCCCCCCTTGGACATGGATATTTGTGCCGTCCTTAGTATTAGCTAGTTCATAAGTATTTTGTAAGTTTAGGGACTGATGACCACGTAGTTAAGTCCAAATATATATATATATATATATATATATATATATATATATATATATATATATATATATCTTGAACCCCCACAGAACGAAATGATACATCTGATTAGAAACTCTGACGTATTTGAGATACTAAACTTAGGTAACGAACAATATATATATATATATATATATATATATATATATATATATATATATATATATATATATAAACGAACAAAACAAGTACAGAGAATTTTACTCGGAAAAACTGGATCTGAAATTCACTGATGAAAATAATTACGGGATCAGTTGATTTTCGAATCATTGTTGTCGCCAGAATGAACTAAAATAGTTCGACGCCTTTCTGTCGGTTCTACGAAGTGGAAACAACAACATTACGGCAGCCGAGATACTGAAAATACCAGAAAGTTGCTGCGGAGGGGAATGGGGAATGAATTGACTTGTATACTCTGTCAAATGAATTACACGAGCAGTTAGATTCAAATAGAGTAGTGAGCAGGTAGCGCAATGCAACAACAACGTGACTTAGCCTAAGCTATGGCATGGAGAGCCATAGTAAGGTTGGAAGCGGTACAGACACGAAGGGAGGTGGCAGCAGCTATTGGAGTGGCCCAAGGACCTGATTTCACACAACAGGAACCGTTAAAAGAAGGCCAGGCCCAGGTCTTTCACGAATAACATCAGCAAGAGATGACAGTCATCTACGATTAACAGTCCGTCGAGACAGCAGACTGAATGCAACTCAGCTGCAACTCAACCTCCAGCCAGCCGCAATAGGACGCGTGACAAACGCTCCGAAATCGCCTTCGGTAATGTGGCCTCTATGCACGGAGGCCTTTGGTGTGTGACCTAGTAAACCCACTGCACCGTTTATCCGGCAGAATCCGGGCGGAGGAACATCAGGATTGGAGGCGCAACGAGTGGCTCGGTGTTGTGTTCACAGTCCTTCGTCCACTACAGCTGCATTTCATCTTTCGATTACACAAGCGGTTTCGCAACAGTTATTAGCTGCATCTTCTAGTGTATGTGACTGTTATTTCATGTGACTTATGACATTTTACGGCTATCAAGGTATACTTGGTTCCAAAAATGTTCAAATGTTTGTATAGCTTATGGGACTTAACTACGGAGTCATCAGTCCCTAAACGTACAAACTACTTATTAACTAGTTAATCCTAAGAACGGCACAAATATCCATGCCCGAGGAGGGATTCGAACCCCCGACCGTAGTGGCCGTGCAGACCGTGACTGGAGCGCCTCAGTCCCCTCGGCCACCGCGGCCGGCACTTGGTTCCCGTCGTCACACAACACCTACAGCAATTTGAAAGTTAAAAACTGTACGATGTGCTGGTATGTGTCTTCATCACTAAAATACCCTTAAAAACAACTTGTAGCTTGACAAGAAACTTCCTCCTCTTACTCGCTATAATGTAGCGCCTACTGGTTGTTGGGGTTTGAGAACTAAAATATTACGTGAAAGCTTTGAACCGGGCAGAAATGGAGGATAAATTGTGGATATGATTTTAAATATTCTTTAAATAATTTGCAATAACGTCAGTAAAAGGGGAATGTTGGCGGCATCTGTATCATAAAAAGTTGAAAATTCGAATTCGAATTTCGTCATATACTATTTATTGCTTAATAAAAATGGATGCAGGTTCTAAAAATTGAATACTGTTGTGAAGGGGAAAGATTCGAATGAAATTGTTAACAATCACTGTTATTCGTCAGCCGTAATGGCGTCCAATTCCATCACGCGTAAATTGTGTGACTCATCTACGCCTCAGGGAGGTGGGGAATCAAATAAGAACACATCCGCCATTTAACTAAGGAACTTATATATTACAAACTTTACAGATTTAGCACTATACTTACAACAATTTTCATGGCGATCGGGGAGAGCTGCTAGTAAATGCGTCTGAACTCGACGACGGCAATAGATGGACAAATGAAGCGGTCCGCTGTTCTTTCTCTCCGGCGGTAAAACAAGGGAATGCAGGATTTTCAGAGATGATTTTTTTTTTTTTTTTTAAGAGAGACGGAAACACGATCCTTGATGGTATCTATAATCGTCGACTCGCGAAGTTAATTATTCTGTATTTATTTATATTTTTATTTATAGCGTTTCATCGCGAATCTCAGTTAAAAAGAAAAAAGAAAAAAAAATTGTAACTGTTCGTAACGTACGCAAGGTGTGGTCAAAATTATTGATTTTCCTGTTTCTCCGAGGAATATCACCCCGGTACATGCAGACCTAATTGATCAATTGCAAGAGAATGGAAGTATCGATCTGCATACACGAATTCCCCAAGTATGCGTTAACTAAAGTCCCTTTTTAAATGTTTGTAGTCCCGAATTTCATCCAATACACTTTCTCCTTTTGCTTATATAATTTGATAAAATAACCTATATGATGTTGGGGTTAATTGTGACGTCAGTACATCTACTCTGCAAACCACTGTGAAGTGCATGGCAGAGGACACGTTCCACAGTACCAGTTATGGAGATTTTTTCCCCATTCCATTCACGTATTGAGCGCGAGAAGAATTATTGTTTAAATGCCTCCGCGTGTGGTATAATTAATCTAATCTTGTCCTCACGATCCCTACAGTAACAATATGTAGTTAGGTGTACGCATTGCCAAGGAGCAGAAAAAAATTTGCCGCCGGGTGGAGTTGAACCCACGACCTTCTCAATACGAATCCAATCTTTTACCACTTTTCTTCCACAACATTTTATTTTATTTCTTATACATTTTACTGTGTGTAGTTAACGTCAATTATGACATCTTGGAAAACACATAAGATACTTTACATAAGTAGTCTTAATGATATACTCATAAACACCGCTTCCTAAACACGCCGTTAAGGCTAGTTTACACGACAACACAACGTTTCATGAAACTGCGCTACTGGCCAGTGCGCATGCGCGGCAGTCGTTCGCGTAACTTGTTGGCGAAACTAAATAGTTTCAGCACCTTCCAACTTTGGGGAAACTGATTGCGCGTGTATTTAGGTTAGGTTATAACCAATACAGAACAAAACACAACATAAAGGGGGGAACGGAAGAAATAATTTCGGTTTTTGAACATATATGCGACACATAGGTGTTTGTGCGATTTTAAGCAGCGGCGTGTTAGTGTTCTTGAAGCAATTATTCGTGAATTAAATATTGATGGGTTGACGATTAGTGAATTGCAGACTAAAATACATTCAATTTCAAATACCTAAACAAACGAATTATGGCAATTTTGGATTTGGGAAACATGGTAAAGGTACTGTAGACACGAATATCTACTTCACAAGAAACGTAATGCAATTTGTAATTTCAGTTCTGGTAACAATGCTTCACGCATAACAGTATCTTGTTTCTTTATTGCATTACTAACTATTTTTAAAAGGAACGTAAACTGCTCTGGTGACATTCTAAGTTGATTAAAATAGCTTCTAAGGTCTTCAATTACAATTTCTTTCAGCAAGGTCGCTGAGCAACAGAGCTGAAGTCTTTTTTTTTTTTTTTTTTTTTTTTTTTATCCAGTCACAAACACGTTTTTTTATTCCTTTTATGTTTAGTCTTATGCAGTGATTTCACACAGAGAAGCAATAGCTCCGCCATAACTCTTACAGCTACCAAAACTTTCATTCTACGGCGACTACAGCACTCACAAAACAACGAAACTGAAGTGTATAGTATTGGCGCCGAGTCTACAGACATACACGAAACCAGTTGCGCGCCGTTCCTTTCATGAAACGAGTGTCGCAACCCTAGTGTCGTCGTGCAGACTAGCCTTTACAGAGACAGATGATAAGAAGCATAGCCGTGGTGGAGTAGCCGAGGGGTCCACCGGGCGCCGTGGCTCAGCGCACCCGGTCAGAGGACTGAACGCCCTCTGTAATAAAACAGCTGAGCCAAAAACACACCGAACAACAACGAACCAAGAGGATGAGCGACCGCAATGAACCGAACAACCCATAGAAGAAGAAGAAGAAAAAAAAAAAAAAAAAAAAAGGGTGGGGGGTCTAAAGCGTCTCGCTGCGGAGCGCGCGCTTGCTCGCCGTGGAGGTTCGAGTCCTCCATGGGGCATGAGTGTGTGTGTTTGTCCTTAGGTCAGGTTACCTAGGTTTAAGTAGTTTGTAAGCTACGGATTGATGACCACGCAGTTTGGTCCGATAGATTTACGAACATTTTTGATAAGAAGCATATGGTGATAGATCCGTATCAAACTTCCTTTTATTCCATAAACACTTGCCCATCTGGAGTTCCCACTTTGGGCACTTTGGTGTCTCACCACGCCCTACATGTACCATAAATTTGGACGAAATCGGCGATGACGAGTAGGCGTCATCTCCTTGTTAACAGTGGGTCGCGCGGCATTTCACGGCGTGCGATGCGACCTTCTCCGCTACGCAGGTGGTTATTTACGCACGTAGCGAGCACAGAAATCGCACGTCTTCCCTCTGCTTCCCGCTACGCAGTGGCGGCGCTAGGCGTCGGCGACGTCGGCAACCGCCGACGGCTTCGCGTTTGTGGGGGCCTCGCGAAACATTGTTAACATTTTTCTTTTTTTTTCAATATTTGTTGTTTAACGGCGCTTTTCAACTGCTAGGTTATGTAGCGACGACCTACATCTAACTTACACTAGTTTAACCAAAGGACGAACACAACATCTGTACCCATGGGTAGGATTCCAACCCCAATAAGAGCGATGTCGCTCACCGTGGTATGACCCCTTAGTGCGCTCGGCCATTTCCGCCTGGCAGCTATTCAGTTGTCCGTATTTATTTCCGTGTGAGTGCAGCAGTGATACAATTTTTAGTTAAATACCTGGAAACAACTTCTTCAGTACATTTTAGAAAACAATTTGGAAGAAGTATATCCACACGTTTATACAACAATCAGAATCATGCGCACAGTTCCAGTCAGTACAGCTTCGACCGAGAGAAGCTTCTCAAAGTTAAAATTGATTAAGACTTACTCGAGAAGCACAATGGGCCAAGATACACTATCTGCGTTTTCGTTACTATTAATTGAAGTAGCGGCTAGTATTAATTAATATGTGATCTTAAAAAAAATTCAGTGAGGCGAAAAGCCGAAAAGTTTCTCTATTTTAATTTGCGTTTCTTTTTATTGTAATTTTTGCGATTGCCAAAATAGTTGTATATTATATTAATAAAATTTTAGTATAATGATTACTGATGTATAATTCAGCTCATTTCATTTAACATTTTCCTCCTTATGGAAAAATCAAAGGGGGCCTCGCAAAGAGGAGTTCGCCGACGTTCCGTTTTTGTCTAGCACCGCCACTGCCGCTACGTCAAGGACGACGTCACCGCACCACGCTACATTAAGAGCCGTTGGTCACACAAGGCTTTTATAGTCGTGAGAACGGCGCCAGGATGAATGAATTAACTTTCACACGGCGTCGCGGTGCACCTTACTTCTGACCCGGAAATAGCTGATCTGCGCTGTTTCTTGCCGATCAATCTGCCGGAGAAAGTTATTAGTACATCATTAAGAAGATGCAAAAATCGAAATGTAAACAAATTTAGAAAAAAGGCTGTGCCTCAAGAACTGAGAGAAAAGAAGTCTGAACACATGCCAATATAAGGACGATCTCGTCGTTGTACACACAGCAGCGCAAAAGATGAACCTCACATAACAAAATTACATTGTAACGGTGTAATCTGGTACTGTGCCTGGGGAAAATCCGAAATTCCTTTAGAAATACCTCTAGAAATCACAGGTGGCTCGAGACCGTCTTTCTCAGTGGTTTCGCAGTGAAATCACCTTGAGGCGTAGTGCCTTACAATTACCGTGTATCGGAGGCAAGCTAGCTGATATGACAGATAACTTGTATAGGCTAGTCTACACGACGATTCTAGGCTGCGACACTCGTTTCACGAAATGACTTGCGCGCAACTGGTTTCGTGTGTGTCTGTAGACACGGCGCCAATACTTTACTCGTCAGTTTCGTTGTTTTCTGAGTGCTGTAGTCGCCGTAGAATGAAAGTTGGGTTGTGGTGGGGCTATTGGTTCTCTGTGTGAAGTCGCTGCATAAGACTAAACATAAAAAAGAATAAGAAGCGTGTTTGGGTTTGTGACTGGATTAAAAAAAGACGTCAGCTCGGTTGCTTAGCGACCTTGCTGAAATAAATTGTAATTGAAGACCCTAGTAGCTATTTTAATCAACCTAAAATGTCACCAGAACAGTTTACGTTCCTGTTAAACAGAGTTAGTAATGCAATAAAGAAACAAGATACTATTTTTCGTGAAGCATTGTCACCAGAACTGAAATTACAAATTTCATTACGTTTCTTGTCAAATAGATACTCGTCCCTACAGTACCCGTACCGTGTTCTCAAATCCACAGTTGCCATTGTTCGTTTCTGTAGGTATTTGGAATTAAATGTATTTTAGACTGCAATTCACTAATCGTCAACCCATCAATATTTAATTCACGAATAATTGCTTCAAGAGCACTAACACGCCGCTGCTAATTACGAAATTTTCATCGTTAAAATCGCACAAAAAATGTTCAAATGTTTGTTAAGCTTATGGGACTTAACTACGGGGTTATCAGTCCCTAAACTTACAAACTACTTATGAACTACTTACGAACTAGGACGGCACAAATATCCATGCCCGAGGGGGGATTCGAACCCCCGACCGTAGTGGCCGAGCTGACCGTGACTGGAGCGCCTCAGTCACCTCGGCCACCGCGGCCGGCAAAATCGCACAAACACCTATACATCGCATATATGTTTAAAAACCGCATTATTTCTCCGTTCCCCCCTTTATGTTGTTTTTTGTTCTGTATTGGTTATAACCTAACCTAAATACCGCACAATCAGTTCAGTTTCGCCAACGAGTTGCGCGTACGCCAGTGGCGCAGTTTCATGAAACGTCGTGTCGTCGTGTAAATTAGCCTTAAATTAGCTACGCTGCAGATAGTTGCTTCAGCGACCAACAGATGACACTAGCGTACGGACAGTCTAAATGCAATGAATCAAAACATAGATTAAGTTCGACAAAACATCGTAAGTGAACTGAATTATAATGAACAATCTTAAATCCGCGTGGCATGCTGTGCAATCTTCCACCAAAAACTAAATATTCTAGTAGTGACTGAATTGTACAATAAACGAGCGAGCAATTTATTTCAAATCACGGACAAACTGTGTGTTATTTGGTGACTATTTTTATCAGGCTGCAGGATTGACTGTGCTAATGTGTGTGCAGAACAGTGTTTTCCTTTAGTACGGACATGGCAGTAATTTTAGCGTAAAATTAGTAATTTTGGTGGTTTGCCCACTAAGTTGAATAATAACTCACTTATTAATAAAATTCTTCGTTCTTTCATATATTTATTAGACCTGTTACAAGAATCCTATATTTGAACGCAACTTAGGTATGTGTGCACTGTAGCCAGTTTTTCAATACAGCTTTTCATGGCCGAAGAACATTGTACATCTTTTGCAGTGCTGACGTAGTCTGTTCCATCAGTAAACGTCAGTTATGCTGTAACCTTCATTAAAAAACTATTTTTTTTTTAATTTTAAAAACTTATCTTGTATTTATCACTTATGCTACTAATAAAAGTAACTTTCGTGAAAATTATTAGAATACTTATTTTTGACATATTGGGACTCAAATGATTGGCGTGAATTCAGAATTAAGATGCAAGCATTTTTTTTCACATCAACAACATTGTAAAGGTCATTACATACAGAGATATGTACCCTTCAAACCGAAAGCTGCGCGTTAAGAGGTACGTTTTCTATCCCATCTTTGTATATGCTCAGGTGTTGAGATGGTGTGCTAACTTCAATACAGTTCGTGTATAGTAGCAGAAATGACGTCCAATGTGCCGTGGTGTGAGCCGTGGAAGGACTGTAGTTCAAGTAGCGATAGTGATGTCGAACAGTTGTTGTATTCAGTACCAAATAAATCGAATTGGGTTCATCCGATAAATGTTAGAAGAACCGCGTATGGCGAATACCACCACATAATGCAAGATTTACAGCTTCAAGATGAAAAGTTTAAAACTTATTTCAGGCTTAATGAAGAACAGTTCAATGAAGTTTCATCCCTCATCAGCAGGATACGAATTACAGAAAATCAATAACTCCTGAAGAACAGCTAGCTATTTGTCTAAGGCAGTGTTTTTCAACCTTTTTGAACACGCAACCCCCTTTGTGAGTAAAACTTTTCGGCGACCCCCTAGGCCCTTAATAAAGCTATGGCACTGATCCCAAATTCAAAGTATTTAATTTTATTTCTTAGATGTATCTAACCATTCACGTATGGTGAAAGTTGCAGTAGCTGAAACGAGCCGGCCGCAGTGGCAGAGGGGACTGAGGCGCTCCAGTCACGGTCTGCACGGCCACTACGGTCGGGGGTTCGAATCCCCCCTGGGGCATGGATATTTGTGCCGTCCTTAGTCTTAGTTAGTTCATAAGTAGTTTGTAAGCTTAGGGACTGATGACCCCGTAGTTAAGTCCCATAAGTTCAAAATAAAAAAAAAAAAAATAAAAAAAAAAAGCTGAAACGAATAAAAAACGAAAGAAAAGACTTTATGAACACAAGTACTTGATATTGCTTTTGCTATCATGAATAATAAGTCTCAACGTTTAATTTGTGGTGAAGTATTGTTATGTGCAAGTATGAAACCACTGTGGATGTATGAGTACTGAATTCCCTAGAGATTTCCGAAATGAAATTAAATGTCCCTTAATTACAATAAGTTTCAGGAATCTGCGATTTGTGACAGGTACGCTATGAAACCCATAACTGAATCATCATCCGATCTGTAAAAACATAGTCTCTCTTACTGCGCCTATCGCACATTTGAGTCTTTCCTGTCATTTGGTCATCAGACAGTATGTGCAAACAGTAGACATGTTTCCAAAGAGTAGGAGGCTCGTGATCTTGCACTCAAATATCACTACATGTGAATAGAACCAATTCTCTCGATGTTTAGCACATGCCTATTGCATTAAGCAGACTCTTGGATCAGTCGTCCAGACAAGTACAATCAGCATAAAACGTTATTACGCCAAATTATTTGAAAAAAATGCCTATCACGTACCCATTGTATAAAAACAAAAGAAGTATACCAGATAATTACAGCTCATCTAATCACTTAGAATCGTTGTTCCACGTAACAGCAATCTGTCGATACTGAAGGAGAAGTACAGCCTCATTAAGCATTGTAGTATTTAAGTGCTCCCGGAAAAGCAAAGTCCCAATTGCTACGTCATCTCATTACTCTTGCTATGTGATTAGGAACGTCCTTATGCGTCAGATTTATAGGCGCTCTGGCCTTCTTCAATTATCACTTCTCGTGTTCGCCTCACCCCGCGATCAAAACTTGTAGTTACATCGGCTTCCACACTGAACATTAATTAGTTTACGCCACTGACCTTGCCATGACCTCTTTAAGGGATATGGCAGCTTTCAGATGCCTAGCACAGCCCAGGACTACTGTTGTGGAGTGTAATCGACTGGGCCTCGTTTCCGTGACCCTGTTTCACTCTCAGATGGTTCGAGGTGATTCGAACGAATTGCAGTGAAGGACACGATCGGCGACAAGTGGTACCATTCACACAATGACACACGCAACGGTGCTACCACTATAAAACTAGTCGCATTTTAATAACAAATCATAGAACAATCTCAAGGAGACGACGCCATGAGTTAAAATACCGTACCAGTAAACTTACCATAAAATTTTTGTGCTTCATAAAATGTTTTACTGAATACGCTTAACGCTGCTATCAAAATCCGTCTTCGAGAGACCTAAGCATATACTCTGCTTGAAATTATGAGGGCTGGAACTTAAATAGTAGCAACACTGCTGTATAATCACTACGCAACAGAATCTACTGTTGTCGCTCATAGCACAGTTTGCTGACATATAATTTGGAACGTCATAAAGAAAAAAAATCGCGCCACCAGAGTTTGAACCGAGGACCATCGTAACGACAAACATTCTCTCTATCAACTACCCCACGGGAGTTCAGCGCGGCAACCCCTACCGATACGCTTTTCCTGTGCTCCGTAGGACCGGTGTTACATATTATTCCCCGTTTTCACACGTTCTCCTGGACGGCAGCACATAGCACGAATTATATAGAAGTTTTGGCTGATACTCTATCGATATACAACGTTTGGTACCGATGTGTGTCTTTGACATCTGAATGGTTTGGGTGTGAGACTCAATTTGTGATCCTTTGTTTTTCATGAACTGTAAACGAGAAGAATAAAGATATTATCAGTCGAGTTGCAAAAAAACCCTGACAGATACGGATTGGAATCGTGAAGGTGGTCGGTAATCCAGTCCAGAGAGCTCAGTCGCTAAGAACAGTAATACACTTAAAGCAAGGGACACGGGTGTCGCTCTGGTCAACTTCCTTAGTAGTCTGTCAAAAGGGTACACTGAAACGTATAGTCTTGGTTCATTCTAAAAGCGCGGAAACGTCTTTGCTAGTGTAGTTTAACTTCTAGATCATTAATTATGATCTTGTTAATAGAAGTTGCACAAGCGGATGTTTAACGTATTATTTAAGATGTTATAATCAGACGGGTCAAGGCACACGAAAATGAAACTACTAAAAAATTACACAGAATATAACAATAAACACAAACTACATTGACATTATTTTGACAATTGTCGCGATCACACAGATATGCGTATTCTTGCAGGTTCCACCCTTATGTGTACGTAATGTTGGCATTCAGATGAAAGATATCTTTCAGTTATTAATAACGATTACAGCAATGATACACAGTTCTCGTGAGTGCAGTAACATTTTCTTTCGTCAGAGTGTTTAGTAGCCGCGGTGGAGTAGCCGAGCGGTCTAAAGCACCTCGCTGCGGAGCGCGCGGTTGCTCGGCGTGGAGGTTCGAGTCCTCCCTGGGGCATGGGTGTGTGTGTTTGTTCGTAGGTTAGTTTACCTAGGTTTAAGTAGTTTGTAAGCTACGGACTGATGACCACGCAATTTGGTCCGATAGATTTACAGACATTTGAACATTTGAACAGTGTTTAGTACATATATGGGTAGCAAATCCACCAATGCGCGGCGCGCGATATAATCGTGAAGAATTGTGAATCAATTAGTTTTTCTTTGTGTCCGAACAGGGAGGACATGGAGAAGGTCAACATCAAGTTCCACGACAACGGCACCGTTACCTACCAACACAACAAGATCCTGCAGTTCGTCCCGGAGCTCTCTGCCGACAAGAACCTGAAGCTGACCGTGCCCAACATCCCTCTCCTGGTAAGTGCTTGCCATTATCACCTCATCACGTTCTGACATGGAACACTAGATTTGATCATTACTTATACCAGATACCATGAACACGAGATTTTGTAATGGTATGGAGCGTGTCATTTTAGTAAAACATAACATTTTAATTTTATTTATTTGTTTCAGTAAAATTACTAATTTCTATGTAACTCCCGGTCTACTGAGTAGACGAAGTCGTCATTCAGAAATTCGTTTAATTCGTTTTTAAATGCTGGTTGGCTATCAGTCATTTAATGTTATTTGGTTAAGTGGCCAAAAACTTTTGTGACAGACTGTTTCCGTGATGGTGTCCCTGTACATCGAAAGAACAAGTCAGTTATTTGTCACTTTAACTGTCAAGATCACTTATGACTTATGACATTATAAGAAGGATAAAAAGAAAGTTGATTTAGGCTGGACACGTAGTGACGATGTGTGAAGGGAGGATGCCACATGATGTGTTTCTGGGAGGTGTAGCTGGAAGGAGGGGCGGCGGACGACAAGCTGGGAGGATTGCATCGCGCTCATGGGACTGCATTGGTAATTTGGGGATCAGTTGAGATATCTACACTCCGGGCCATTAAAAATGCTACACCAAGAAGATGACGTGCTACAGACGCGAAATGTAACCGACAGGAAGGAGATGCTGTGATATGCAAATGATTAGCTTTTCAGAGCATTCACACAAGGTTGACGCCGGTGGCGGCACCTACAGCGTGCTAACATGAGGAGAGTTTCCAAACGATTTCTTATACACAAACAGCAGTTGACCGGCGGTTGCCTGGTGAAACGTTGTTGTGATGTCTCGCGTAAGGAGGAGAAATGCGTACCATAACGTTTCCGACTTTAATAAAGGTCGGATAGTAGACTATCGCGGTTGCGGTTTATCGTATCGTGACATTGCTGCTCGCCTTGGTCGCGATCCAATGACTGTTAGTAGAATATGGAATCGGTGGGTTCAGGACGGCAATGCGGAACGCCGTGCTGGATCCCAACGGCCTCGTAGCAGTCGAGATAACAGGCATCTTATCCGCATGGCTGTAACGGATCGTGCAGCCACGTCTCGATACCAGAGTTAACAGATGGAGACGTTTGAAAGACACCAACAGTCTGCACGAACAGTTCGACGACGCTCGCAGCAGCAAGGACTGTCAGCTCGGAGACCATGGCTATGGTTACCCTTGACGCTGCATCACAGACAGGAGCGCCTGCGATGGTGCACACAACGACAAAACTGGGTGCACGAATGGCAAGACGTCATTTTTTCGGTTGAATCCAAGTTCTGTTTACAGCATCATGATGGTCGCATCCATGTTTGGCGACATCGCAGTGAACGCACATTGTAAGCGTATATTCGTCATTGCCATACTGGCGTATCACCCGGCTCGATGGTATGGGGTGCCATTGGTTACACGTCTCGGTCCCCTCTTGTTCTCATCTACGGCACTTTGAACAGTGGCCGTTAGATTTCAGATGTGTTACGACCCATGGCTCTACCCTTTATTCGATCCCTGAGAAACCCTACAGCAGGATAATGCACGACCGCATGTTGCAGGTCTTGTACGGGCCTTTCTGGATACGGAAAATGTTTGACTGCTGCCCTGGCCAGCACATTCTCCAGATCTCTCACCAATTGGAAACGACTGGTTAATGGTGGCCGAGAAACTGGCTCGTCACAATATGCCAGTTACTACTCTTCATGAACTGTGGTATCTAGTTGAAACTGCATGGGCATCTATACCTCTACACGCCATCCAAGCTCTGTTTGACTCAATGCTCAGGCATTTCAAGGCCGTTATTATGGCCAGAGGTGGTTGTTCTGGGTATTGATTTCTCAGGATCTATGCACACAAATTGCGTGAAAATGTAATCACATGTCAGTTCTACTATAATACATTTATTATCTGCATTTCATCTTGGTGTAGCAATTTTAATGGCCACTAGTGTATGTCATTCAGAATGTTGCTTTGGATGCTCAGAGGTTTTGTTGTGCCCAACTTTCGTTCCGTAAGAGATGGGTTTTTTCTGGTGAACGAGAACGCTCGTCCCCACAGAAGTTTACTGGTGGACAGCATACTTCAGATGAGGAAACTGAACAAATGGAGTGGGTAGCTTGTTCACAGGACTTAAGCACAATTGCATGTCTGGGATGCACTTGGCAGATGCATTGCAGTCAGACCAGCACCTCCCACAACGGTTGCAGAGCTGGATATTGCACTCATGGAAGTATAGCCAAATAGCCCTCAATAGCTGATTGATAACCTAATAATGTCTATACCATGCCTGTTGCAACAATACTGGCCGTCCGAGGTGATCACAGCGCTCTACCATAGGGCATCGAGAATGACGTTCTTACTATTATGGCAGCCGCTTGTGCGTCGTTATAAGTAAATGCCATGTAAACCTGCAGTGATTAATGTGCTTCGAAAACATGAAAGAAAGATCCTTTTAGCTACACTATAGCAGGTCTGCAACTGGAGGCAGTTAATTCCAGAAATTATCTGGAAGTAGCCATTAGGAGTAATTTAAAATGGAACGACCATATAAAATTTATCGTCAGTAAGGCAGATGCTAGACTGAGATTCATTGGAAGAATCCTAAGGAAATGCAGTGCGAAAACAAAGGAAGAAGGTTACAGTACACTTGTTCGCCCACTGCTTGAATACTGCTCACCAGTGTGGGATCAGTACCAGGTGGGATTGATAGAGGAAGTAGAGAAGATCCAAAGGAGAGCAGCGCGCTTCGTTACATGATCATTTGGTAATCGAGAAAGCGTTGCGTTTCACTCCCATACAATGCTATACTCCAGACAAGTGCTTTCAAAAAGGACTTCCTAACATTTAAATTAATATTGGATGTTAACAAGTTTCGCTTCTTTAGAAACGCTTTTCTTCCCATAGCCATTCTGCATTTTATATCTTCTTTACTTCGGCCATGAGAAGTTATCTTGCTACCCAAATAACAAAATTCATCTACTACTTTTATTGTCTCATTACCTACTCCAATTCCTTCAGCATCGCCTGATTTTCTAACATTGCATTCCATTACTTACGCTTTACTCTTGTTAATGTTCTTGTTATATCTTCCTTTCAAGACACTGTCCATTCCATTCAATTGCTCTTCCAGATCCTTTGCGGTCTCTGACAGAATTACTATGTCTTCGGCAAACCGCAATGTTTTTACTTCTCCTCCCTGCACTTTAATGCCCTCTCCAAATTTCTCCTTCCGTTGCTTCACTGCTCGCTCAATGTACAGATTGAACAACATTGGGGAAAGGCTACAACCCCGTCTTACTCCCTTCCCAACCTCTGCGTCCCTCTCTTGACCTTCGACTCTAATAACAAAATGTTCAAATGTTTGTAGAGTCTATGGGACTTAACTATGGGGTCATCAGTCCCTAAACTTACAAACTACTTATGAACTACTTACAACTAAGGACGGCACAAATATCCATGCCCGAGGGGGGATTCGAACCCCCGACCGTAGTGGCCGTGTAGACCGTGACTGGAGCGCCTCAGTCTCCTCGGTTACCGCGGCCGGCTTCTAATAACCGCTGTCTGGTTCTTGTATAGGTTGAATATAACTCTTCACTCCCTATATTTTACCCCTGCTACCTTCAGAATTTGGAAGAGTGTATTCCAGTCAACATTGTCAAAAGCTTTCTCCAAATCGACAAACGCTAAAAACGTAGGTTTCCCATTCCTTAGCCTATCTTCTAAGTCGTAATGTGAGTATTGCCTACCATTTTCCTACATTTCTCCTAAATCGTAGTGCACCACATACAAATTACAATCGTAATGAATATCTGAATAAAATACGTAAGCGTATGTATATTGTGTATGATATCTCACCTGATCCCCTAATTGTTTTTAGCAGTGTATTTTGTAAGTCTATAGTTGGCGTCACATAGGAAGGTGGTTCGCACAGAGGTGAAGTGAAAGGGAGTGCGTGGAGTGGAGAAGCTACGGCCGAGCGCTAACGGTGGCGACTGCTGGTGAAACGTTGTCGTAGCTCGCTGCCACCCACGTGCTTAGAGAAGGGATATCATTGGCTGCCACTGCGACAGTGGAGGGGGATGCGCAGAACGGGTGGAAACTGGGCCGCCTTCCTACGTGACGCGGACTATAGGGACTGATGACGACAGCACTTTGGTGCAATAGGTCTGGTGAGCGAGAAGTGAGTAGCGTGTCGGTGTCGGTTGCAGACGCTGACGTCGCACATGAACAGCATGCCGCGGCTGGCGGCGCGCGCGCTCAACATCGTGCTGCGCTTCATGCGGCAGCAGCCGTTCGTGCGCGTCACGGCACAGGAGCTCATGTTCGGCTACAACGACCCGTTCACCAAAATCGCCAGCAACGTCTTTCCGCGTGGACAACGCCCCAACGCCAAGATGGGCCTCTTGCTCACGGTGAGTACCTTCTGTATCTGTAATGTAAACTGTTCTTTTTTTATTATTATTACTATTCTTGTGTTAAATTTCATGTATTGACTTGTCCCGTGACCATGGCGTGTTACTCCTCAATTAGATCCTGCATAATGGAAAACCATATTATTATTATTTTTATTAATATTATATTCTTCTTGAAGACTGAGGTTCTTTTCCCCTGCCTCATACATCTTGCATACCATGTAGAATAATTTGTTCATGAGTGGCTGTCCTAACGATAATAGCAGTTCAGACGGGACATCATCTAGTCCAGCGGCCTAGTTTCTACTCAAATCTTTTAGTGCTCTGTCAAATTCTTCTCGCAGTGTAGTGTCACTTATCTCATCTTCCTCTACTTCGTCTTCGACTCATTTAGTCATTATAGCGTCAAAAATAATAAAGAAGTAATGAAAAAAAGGTTGCTTGAAATTAAGTCGGAACTCGTCAAATACAGTGGAATATCAGGTCTCAAATGGTTACACAGGATAATTGAAAAGACGTGGGAATCGGGACAGGTTCCGTCTGACTGGACGAAAGCGGTAATCACGCCAATTTTCAAACATGGAAACAGAGAAGAGTGCAACAACTATCGAGGTACCTCTTTAATTAGCGTTGTAGGCAAAATATTCTCAGGTATTGTTGAAAGGAGAGTGCGAGTAATAATTGAGGACAAGTTAGATGAAAATCATTGTGGGTTTACGCCTCTTAGAGGCTGTCAGGACCAGATCTTTAGCTTACGGCAAGTAATGGAAAAGTGCTATGAGTGGAACAGGGAATTGTATCTATGTTTCATAGCTCTGGAAAAGGCTTATGACCGTGTTCCTAGGAGGAAGCTACTGTCAGTTCTTCAAGATTATGGTATAGGAGGCAAACTTCTGCAGGCAATGAAAGGGCTTTACGTAGACTGTCAGGCAGCAGTGGATGGCAAATTAAGCTCATGGTTCAGGATAGTTTCAGGGGTAAGACAAGGCTGTAACCTGTTACCACTGTTGTTCATACTATTCATGGAACATATGTTGAAAACAGTAGACTGGCAGGGCGGGATTAAAGTAGATCAAAACAAAATAAGCAGTCTCGCATATGCAGATGACTTAGTTGTAATGGTCGATTCAATTGAAAGGTTGCAAACTAATATTTCAGAGCTCGATCAGAGGTGCAAGGATTATGATATGAAGATCAGCATCTCCAAAACGAAAGTAATGTCTGTGGGAAAGAGATTCAAACAGATTGAATGCCAAATAGGAGGACAAAGTTAGAACAGGTAGACAGTTTCAAGTACCTGGGATGTATTTTCTCACAGTATGGCAACATAGCGAAAGAACTGGAATCGAGGGGCAGGCAAAGCTAATGCAGTGAGTGCTCAGCTAAGATCTACTCTCTACTGCAATAAGGAAGTCAGTACCAAGACTAAGTTAGCAGTGCACCGCTCTATCTTTCGACCAACTTTGTTGTATGGGAGTGAAAGTGGGGTGGATACAAGTTACCTTATTCACAAGGTAGAGGTTACAGATATGACAGTAGCAAGAATGATTGCAAGTACTAGTAGATCGGAGCAATGGCAGGAGGGTATCCACAATCAGGAAATCAAAGAAAAACTGGGAATGAACACCATAGATGAAGCAGTTAGAGCAAACAGACTGAGATGGTGGGGTCATGTTACACGTATGGGAGAAGCAAGGTTACCTAAGAGACTCATGAGCTCGGCACTGGAGGGTAAGAGGAGTCGAGGTAGACCAAGAAGAAAGTACTTAGATTCGGTGCAGAATGATTTCGCAGTAAAAGGCATAACATCGGACGAGGTATCAATGTTAGCATTGAATAGGGGATCATGGAGGAATTTTATTAGAGGTACTATGCTCCAGGCTGAACTCTGAAAGGCATAATCAGTCTCTAATGATGATGATGATGATGATGATTAAAAAAAAAAGGTTGCTATTCCCTGTAATCCGTACGTCCATATTGCGGTCGCCCTGTCCGCTGACCGGCGTGCCCCCTTCTCGTTGCAGCGCAACGGCACGCTGGACGAGGTGTCGACCATCTACACGGGCCACACGTCCATGAAGGAGTTCGGGCTGATCAACCGGCTGAACGGGCTGGACCGGCTGCCGTACTGGCCGGCGGCGCCGTGCAACAGCATCAGCGCGTCCGAGGGCTCCTTCTTCCCGCCGCGCTACTTCACGGGCGCCGACGTGGTGCACGTGTACGACAAGGACCTGTGCCGCGTGCTGCCGCTGCGCTTCTCGCACATGACCGCCAAGGACGGCATCGAGGCGGGCTACTACGTGCCGCCCGACGACGTGTTCGAGGCGGCCGACAAGAAGCCGGACAACCGCTGCTTCTGCACAGCCGCAGACGGCTCCTGCGCGCCGCGCGGCCTCCAGAACATCAGCCCCTGCCAGTACTGTGAGTAGTTCGCCCGCCCGCCGCCTGCCGCGCTGCCGTGCCGCAATCCGATATAGAGCACTCTATAGTACCACTTTAACAACACTTTAACTGCCAATCCCGTCAATTGACGGGATACAAAAATTTCCGTAGACTGCCGATCCCTCATGTTTGTCAATACGAAATCCCGTCCATTGACGGTCTCAGCATCTCTTCATTGTGCCGCAAGGGGTAAGTAGAATGTTAGAAAAGGAGAAGACAGGTCTTGTTCGAACTGTAATGAAAAACCGTAGGGGAATGCCTTAGGCTTTGAAATCACCCAACATACAAAGAAGGGAACAGATATTCCGGAGGAGTGGAAATCTTTTGGCTGTGTGCTGGAAAGACAAAAGATATGTATATATGCTAAGTACAAGACACAGGCCAGAAATGATATAATTATGAAGACAGAAGATGTAAACATAAAACAAAAACCTGCTTGTGTCTTGGAGTACAACAAGAAGAACGTCGGGGTAGATCTGTCCGCTCAAAGGATGTCATACAGAACTTTCGAACATAGAACAGTGAAATGGTGGAAGAAACTTGCATTTCACTGTCTCTTTATGGTGCCTGGTATACGCATGTATTCTTCATAACAAAATAAAAGCTGAGGAGATGCCTCTATCCAAGTTCATAAAGGTGTTGTGTGCAGAATTGCCAATGTGTGAAGACGGTACTCCCAAACCAACTTCCGATGGAGGCCACCTGAGTAGGTTATCTGCAGGAAAGCATTTTCTAGAAAAAATTCCACCTCCCACAGGTAAAAGTAGAATTCAAAGGATGTGCAAAGTATGCTCAACCAGAGAAAAAAAGCAAACTGGAAAGGCAGTAAGAAAAGAGACATCATACCAGTGCAGTGAGTGCAAAATCGCAATGTGCAAAGAACCATGTTTTACATTGTATCATACGAAATAAAAAAAAAAATTACGCTGTGTGAAAATAATGTGTGTATATATGTAATAAGTGTTTTTATCAGTGTTTTATTATTGAAAGTGGAATAAAAGCTTTTCTACTACGACAAGCATATGTAAAAACTTTATGATTTCCGTAAACTTTTCTCTTTTTCCCAAAAAATGACATTGTTTGAAAATATGTGGAAAAGGAAGTAAACATTCAAAGAAACTGAAAGTAGGTAATTAGGAAGAAGAAGTCCAAGGCTTTCAGAAAAGGTTATTACCACATTTAAAATTTGTCTAGTTCGTCTAGTTTTTCTAATACAAAATACTAAATATTGCTAAAAACACCTGGCATTCTTAGAAATGGCAAAGTTTATAGGGCCGGCAGTCAAAGTGTTAAGGTTCTGACACAAAAACTACTTGCATATTCGTAGAAAATGCATCTGCCAGCAAACTTTTGATACAAAACCTACAGACGTTCCAACATTTATGTTTATAGGAAGTTTTAGTAATAACGCTTGTTCATTGATACTTCACTGGTTATAATTATGAGAAATAAAAGTTTACCTTTTTTAATTTTAAATGGCGTAATATACAGATTGAAACGAATATAAACGATGCATGTTTTCCCTTGCAGACGCCCCAGTCTACCTGTCGTTCCCGCACTTCTACAAAGCCGACCCTGCTCTTCTGGAAGCCGTTGAAGGACTGAAACCTGAGAAAGAGAAACATGAAACGTATTTCAAGATCCAGACGGTGAGTAAAGCTGTTTCTTACCGAATACACATCGATCAGAAATGTAACACCACAAACACCATTTTCATTACCTTATACATTTTGGTTCAAGCAGAAAAATTATGTCACGTATGTTAGTATTCCCTGTGCTCCTTAACTCTGGCTACAGAAAAATTCTAAGTCAGTCATCGTTCGTAAACATGTTTGAATATTACACGCCCCAAACAATTCTGTTACTTTTTAATACGTTACAGAGATGAGGCAACATGTTATTCACTCGCTCACTTTTTGAATGACTTTCCCTTCAATAAATCATCCAGTCTTTCTGAAGTCGTAATCATTTGTTTGTCTGCACATGTACAGATCACGCACTTTTAAGTGGCCCCTGAGCCAACGAGCTTAAATTTCATAGAGTGGCCAACACATGAGTAACAGCGCTCGCTGCGGCACCTTCTGTAAACTCGGCCGCCATGTTGTTGGTGGTCAGTACACTTGAGAGGAATATGTCTATCGTATGTTGTTGTTGAGCTTGAAGTGTTTTATTTAGTTTATATTGTATTTAGTGTGTATTACCCATACAATTTTTGCAGATGAAATATGCCTAAAGTGTGTTCAGCATTTAAATACACAAATCGAAGTGACAAAACGACAAGTACTTCGTACAAGGACACCAAACATTTAGCTTTGTTTTATCTCAATCTGTCTATACTCAAGCAAAATTTCGGACTAATGGCACTTAGATGTCCTGAGAGTGAAGCTTCAGATGACGTATCCTGGAATTCCCTTGAAGTATACAACATAAAAAAAAAACTCAGTTTGCACCTAGTGTTAGTATGTTTTTTGAGATATTTCTTCTTCTGTCGCTCCTGTGGTTGACGAAACCACACTTTTGAAAGTCTAAAACTTCTTTAAACGTATTTTCATTTGTTGCTGAAAATACTTGATCGAGCATGGTTGATATGCAACCAGTGCAAAGTGTGGAAGCAGTAGTGACAGCCAGAATTTTTTCACTTGTATATGTTTCTGTTGTTTGCAACAAATATGTACTTATTTCAGAGTAGCAACAATTAAAGTTATTAATGGCACGTTATTTCGGTGTGGAATGCTTTTATGGCAGCTGACCAGGCGCATTTTTATTGCAATATTCTGTTGTCACTTTCTTCTTTGTACTCAAATTTCACGTAACAAACGTTACTTGTTTCAGCATGGCAACAAGGAAAGTTATTAACGACAGCGTATTTCGACGTGGAATGCTTTTATGGCAGATGACCTAGGCGCATTTTTACTACAGTATGTTGTTGTCATTTTCGTCTTTGTAATCAAATTTCGTGCGCCAGAGTTTATAACCAAGGCCTTCAACAGCAATTTTACAAGTTTTTTGACTCAATAGGTTTATTAAACACAAGTGTATACTAGACATTATGAAAGCAGTTGTTACAACACATTAGATGCGATCCATGGTCATAATTGTTCGTCATAAATATTACTGTTCACTGTTTGTTTCGGAGCTAGTTAGACTATGTACTTGCATTAAAATCGACACAAAAATTTTCGCAGTGGCACTTTCTTTGTTATTTCAAACCTCTGCTAACTGTTATACTTCCAATTGGAACTTTAATACTGACAGGATCGTGATATTTCATTACCGTATTTTTAGGAAATATACTATCAGGCCCGTCAATTCGCGGAACGGAAAAGTCTGACGGAGCTTGGTGCACATCCACATTCAATAGTCAATCTTTATTTAAAACGTGGAATTGTAAATAGATAAAATTCTCGAACAGGTGTGTCATACCAGCTGTCTGCCGATACCTCAAATAACATGGCGGACATCAGTTCAATTGGCCTCAAACAAGGCGGACCTATCGCCACTCTATGAAATTGAAGCTCGTTGCCGTGAGCGGAGATTGTTGGGAGCAGAAACTTGGATTCAGCTCGTAGCACATTTGCTGCTGGTACAAGTCCCGCCTCTTCTCCCAGTGCAGCCATCTTACGGCGTAGGCTATAGCTTACAGGTTTTAAACAAGATGGTTAGAATACAGGGAGACGCCCTTAAACTGCAAAAGTGAAGCCTACTCCTGCCATATTGCTGAGTTTTGGAGAAGTGTTCGTATTGTAGAGCCAATGTTTTACGTCACTTAAAACAGGAATAATATGTCCGACGGTTTTGCCGTGTTGTACTTACAACATATTAAAACAGTGTAAATTAGACGTTAAAAATTAAGTTTTCAAATACATTGTGATGCGTATTTATTACTATTCATCCAGGAAAGTATATTGTTTGAAATTACATACTTTGCAGTGACAGTCCGTTCAATGTATTAACAGTAAGAGGATCGACTTATCGGACGGTTTCATAACTAACCAAGATGGCGGACAGGCTTGAACTGACGTATGTGCTCGGGATAGATAATGCCATCTCCCTTTGTACTAACTTCCTTGGTTTTAAGAGAGACAACGTGTAATGGGTTCAAGCGTCGCAGAAGTAAAAGGACATTAAGGTTCACTTTAATTTTTGGGTAATCGACGATTGGATCTTATATCTACGAAAATAAATATTTTTAAGGGACTTTTTAAGTAGGTGTAGCAACGCTTTCCACCTCTTTTATCGTCGCAGCACTGCGTAACAATTAGAACTATTTCTCACACCACTTTTAATGACAGCCTTCCTTTTTCTCAGAGGAGTCGTCGGAGTATGTGGAGATATTTTTGCAAATATCAGAATGGAATGCAGCAATCAATACTATGCACAAATCAACAAAACATTGACGATGGCTACGGTGCATAATGCTGTACTTACGTAAGGTTGCCAGAGTGCACAAACATTCCGTAGATGCACGAACTCGGTAGCCTTCTTACGATCACAGAGGGGCTATGTAAAAGTGCGTGACCTGTACAGCGCATTTACCGTTTTCCGCCCCATTCGGTAAATTCCTTCTTGGTGTATCTCTTTTCTCCCCTTGTTCATAATGTGTATATGGCTGGGAAGAAATCGTCATAGTGTAAACATCCTGATCAATACACGTCGCGCCAATGCCCTGATTTAAGTTCAAAATTTCTCCTTAGTGAGAGAATATGATACTGTTGATATTTATACAATTTCACATTGAAGACGTCAGGGGCGGCGGCCTTTCTAGCGCTACTCGATAGAAACAGACCGTGTGTCGACATCAGGTTTCACCCTCTGCCTTCTCTCATTGTGATGTAAGACAAACACTGTACTAAACTGTGAACACGTCCATCATAGTCATACACATTCTACACTACATACAATCCTGACATAGCACTCAGAATTTGTCAACGAAACAAAATGCATGAAAAAAAAAAGCATCTCGTCGTCTTCCCGGTAACTATATCATACGATTTTACTTCAACAATATGTCATAGTGCCCTAAAGTCAAATAGAGTACTACCAGTGTTCGTTAGTATATTTAACATTTTATTACTTAGACCTTCATAGTTCTACCCAAGTCAAAACTTTATGCAAGGGGTATGAGAAAGTGTCATTTTGATACATCATATTAAAATATTACTTATGAATCAACAAAAGATTTATTTATTTATTTATTTATTTATTTATTTATTTTTTTTTTTTTTTTTTTTTTTTTTTTTTTGCAAATTTTTAGACTGAAAAGCAAGAAATACACAGGATAAAATCTCTCCATACTGCTGACAACAGGATTTACCTACCCAACTCAATAGACAAGGTGTAATATGTATCAGTGCAGATATTTTTATATGTGGTGCCTTAATGTATGCTGTCACTTCTTTTCTCTGCATCGAACATTTGTCCCGCTATAGACTTCCACTGATCTCTACACTACCTGGATATTGAACATCAGCTATCTAACTGTGCCAGTCATAGATGTTCATATTTAATTACTTGCCCAGTTCAAAGATGGCTACTATGAACTATTACAAGAAAACGAGAATAAATACGTTTCGATTACACTTCCAGATTAGCCCATTATATCAGGTATTGATATAAATTTCAAATCAAGAGGTAATCAATCAATTTTTCGTCACGTAATAACTGTTGGAAATTCGTATGCCAAATTTTAAAAAGGCAGACAGTGCGAAAACCAAGGAGGTTCCTAAAAACGTGTTGAAAACATCTGAATGTGCAGGCATGCTGTAGTTCTACGTTTAGGCACCAGAGTTATACATCCAGTTTGTCTAGAGATCACTGGTTTCCTCCGAGCAGTCGACCGTCACTTGTCTTTATCCCTGATCTCTGAGAATATAGCTGTCGTGCGAAAGGCGTACGAGGAGGTACTACCTAACCTAGAAATATACGATTTTCACTAGCTATATTTAAAAGTCTTCAAATGACAAAACATTATATAATGTTGTTCGGTACAGTGTCTTGAGCTACGTCTTGAAATATTTCACTTATACATGTTACACCCTGCATACTCACGTAGCAGCTTTAGCGAGTTATGTTTTTCTCTTTTTCAGAAACTGGGAGTACCAGTCGAAGGCGAAGTACGAGTGCAGCTTAACCTGAAAACGGAGCGGTCCAGTATGTCAACAGTCTCAAACTTCCCTGCTATAATGTTTCCCATCATCTGGTTGGAAGAGGTGAGCAAATAAAGATCAAATTTTAGTACTGTAAACATGTTCCCCATGAGTGATACATCCATAGCGGTGAATTTAACAAAGACGCACAAAATACTAATTCCGATTGAATAGCAGTGAGGAAATAATTTTTCGTGGCATTGTTAGAGGAGCTTTTACTAAAGGAAATTTGGTGAACTCACGTGAAACTGAATATGACGTTTGTAAAGGGTAAACCTTGAATTCTCCACAACACTCCAATCACTATACGGAATTTATGTGCCGGCCGCGGTGGCCGAGGGGACTGAGGCGCTCCAGTCACGGTCAGCACGGCCACTACGGTCGGGGGTTCGAATCCCCCCTCGGGCATGGATATTTGTGCCGTCCTAGTTCGTAAGTAGTTCATAAGTAGTTTATAAGTTTAGGGACTGATGACCCCGTAGTTAAGTCCCATAAGCTTAACAAACATTTGAACATTTTTGAATTTATGTAGGGTAATTTTCTTAAAAATTGAAAGAATGCAGTCACGCTTGCGAATATGCTTTTTATTACTTATATCGCGTTTCGCCCTTTTGGGGCATTATCATATTGTCTACGGACAAAATACACTTGTATGAGGTGGCTCGTATTACAAAATTACAGATAATTATAAAATACGTTTTTAAAGAAACTATCACTGGAAAACAGGGTGCGGGGTGTGGACAGAAAAACATGGCATAGCTCCAGGCTCATCTACGAGGCGATAAAAAAGAAATACAGACTTACATAACAGATGTGATGAACCACCATCAGTCAGAACTGCTGCAAATAAAATCAAAAAAATATTAGAAATAATCCTGTCGTCACATCTCAAAATAAAATGATCACGATGTCTAAACAAGGAAGCAAAAGCATAAGTTGTATTCCTCAAATATTATGAACTACCTCAAAGAGAACGACCTGTTGTCCCATAGTCAACACGGATTCATAAAGTATCGTTCCTGTGAAACACACAGGATGTCAATTACATTCTGTATTTCCAGATTTCCGGAAGGCTTTTGACACTAACCTCACAAACGTCTTGTAATCAATTTGCGTGCTTATGGAATATCGCCACAGTTGTGCGATTGGATTCGCGATTTCCTGTCAGAAAGGACACAGTACGTTGTAATTGACGGTAACTCATCGAGTAGAACAGAAGTGATATCTGGCGTTACACAGGGGAGTGTTATAGGGCCCCTACTATTCCTTATTTTTATAAAAGATTTAGGAGACAATCTGAGTAGCTCTCTTGGACTGTTCGCGGATGATGCTGTCATTGATTGGTTAGTGAGGTCACAACAACAGCAAAATGATGTAGATAAGAAAAATTTGGGAATTGACCCTTAATAATGAGAAGTGTGAGCACGGCACGGCTCAGGAGATATGACGTCATAGATGAGAGGCCACCGCGTGAAAATATCAAGGAGGTTAGAAGTAAGGGAGATGGCGTTATCTATGCTGAGTACATACGTCACTTGAAGCCTGTCCGCCATCTTGGTCAGATTTTGAATGCTATATCTCTGTTTAAACTACGCATTAATTCGACCCTCTTACTGTTAATGCAGTTATTGCAAAGTATGTACTTTCAAACATTATACTGTCATGAATAAATAGTAATATATACACATTATGTTTGAAAACTTAATGTTTAACAGCTAATTTACACCCTTTCAACACGTTGCACATCACGGCAAAACCGTCAGACGTTTCATTCCTGTTTTAAGTGACACAAACCATTATATCTACCATACGAACACTTCTCGAAAACTTAGCAATATGGAGGAGGCTGGCTTCATTTTTTCAGCGTAATGGCGTCTCTCTGTATTCTAACCTCTTTGGAAAATACCCAGGTTTATGCGTCAGTTTATGGAAAATGGGAGTAGTTAGGGATCTGCAACAAAGTTTGCATGTAATTGTGGACGTTTATGAAGCGTTTTGTAACCGACCCCTCCCACCCCCCACAAAATGATGAAACGAAAAGAAGTCTACCGCTCACAACAGTTTCGCTGAAGATGCTGTTAAAACTCTCTCATCAAGCATGACCTTGCAGCATAATAAAATATATAAGGAAAGTAGGTCCAAAGACCGGCGTGAGACCAGAAAACTCTTATAAAGTTGACAGTCTTTATATATAAAGCAGAATGTCCGTATGTTTGTGTGTACGTATTGCTTACAAATCTACAGTTTTGTTTCAATCTTTATTAAATTTTGCATACGTAAGCTTCAATCCATGAGAACGGTCGCCGTAAGCGTTAGGATCACGTACAACACATTGTTCACGAGATATGACGTTATAAACATAATGCGACGAAACTTCAATCACACACTGTATGAGAATGACAGTACTTAACGACTTGCAACAAACTTGAAACATAATTTCAAACCTTTATTGAACTTTTTTTCGGTGACAACCAAAGCAAAATTATGAAAATAGAAAAGTTTCTCGCTTACCACTTTTCCGGTGTTCATGGACTAAAATTACGGCATTCGATATGACGTTACAATTTATAATTTCTACACTACAAATTGTAGCCGAGGAAGTTTTACAGGCACTTACAAACATATAGCTGAATGTACCTTCGAAATTCTATCACAATACGACACGTAGTTCATGAGGAATGAGCACATAAACAGTAACGTTCATACAAAACCGCCCTATCACGCAACAAGTTGTAATCTATTACTTCTTTACTACTAATTGTATTCGCAACCGATTTTACAGACATACAGCTCTTATACAAATGAATATATACCTGAAAAATTATGAAATTGTACAACATACAGGGTGAATCACCTAACACTTGCACCGCAAATATTGCGGAAAGGGAAAGTGCGATTAATGTGCGGTTTTCACATAATGGATTGGTAGTCAGGGACTCGTATTTTTAGCCAACAAACAAATTGTAATATTATTTAGAAAGTGTATTTTTATGCAAA
The DNA here is from genome assembly GCA_026315105.1 of Locusta migratoria. Classification (NCBI taxonomy): domain Eukaryota; kingdom Metazoa; phylum Arthropoda; class Insecta; order Orthoptera; family Acrididae; genus Locusta; species Locusta migratoria. Next base: position 198,768,819 of record CM048751.1, read on the forward strand.
CATACCGTTTTTAAATGGAACAATGGTTGTTTCTATCATGCACTAGAATTTTTTCACCATCTGTGCAGAAATAATTTTGAATGACATTTTTATCACGTTTAGTTTGGCAGCTACAGCCGTTCATAGTTTCGGGTGCGGAGGCCGCAATAGCGTAGCTCACTGGCCGAGTGGCTAGCCCCTGGAGCACGGCCCACTGTCTCATGACCACCAGCCAGTCAGCTACGATGTCGTAGCCTCCGCCCGCCAAACTAAACGTGATAAAAATGTCATTCAAAATTCTTAGTACACAGCTTGTATCAAAAATTACAGTGCATAATAGAAACAACTATTTGTCCATTTGAAAAATTGTATGTTTGCAAAAAAAAAACACTTTCTAGGTATTTTTGCAATCTGTTTATTGGCTAACAATACGAATCCTTAGTACACAGCTGGTATCAAAAATTATAGTGCATGATAGAAACAACTATTTTTCCATTTGAAAAATTGTATGTTTGCATAAAAAATACACTTTCTAGGTATTTTTGCAATCTGTTTATTGCCTAACAATACGATTCCTTGACTACCAAACAATTCTGTGAAGACCGCGCATCAATTGCACTTTCCGTTTCCGCAATATTAGCGGTGCACGTGTCAGGTGGTTCACCCTGTATACCTGAAAAATTATAAAATTGTACAACATACAACACAATAAATGAGATCGTGCGAATTTTATATGTCATTTGTACCTTGATTGGTATCAAATTTTTGGTATATGTATAATGTTGTAAATTAGGACAGCCTTATTTCTTATATATTCTCCGATAAATATAACATATTTTTAGAAAAAAAAGGAGATGGACAGAGAGAGAGAAGGGATAGGAGTAATACTAACTCAAGGCAGGAATAAATAAATAAATAACCGAGTAATGCCGGGTTTTTAGCTTGTTCTGTGTAAAATGAACTATTGAGATTACTCTCGTTTTTATGTTGCTCTCTCTCTCTCTCTCTCTCTCTCTCTCTCTCTCTCTCTCTCTCTCTCCCCCTTCCGCTCTCTCTCTCTCCCTCTCCTTCTTCTCTCTCTTTCTCTCTCTCTCCCTCTCCTTCCTCTCTCCTTCCTCTCTCTCTCTCTCTCCTTCCTCTCCCTCTCCCTCTCTCTTTCTCTCTCTCTCTCTCCCCCTCCCTCTATCTCTCTCTCTCTCTCTCTCTCCTTCCTCTCTCTCTCTCTCTCTCTCTCTCTCTCTCTCTCTCTCTCCCCTTCCTCTCTCTCTCTCTCTCCTTCCTCTCTCTCTCTCTCTCTCTCTCTCTCTCTCTCTCTCTCTCTCTCCTTCCTCTCTCTCTCTCTCTCCTTCCTCTCTCTCTCTCTCTCCCCTTCCTTTTTCTTTTTTTTTTAAATCACTCACATTCCACCTATGCTTACACGATTTTTAGTTACAGTTTTCTTTTTACAAAAATTTCCGAAAACTCACAATTGTTCTATAACCTTCCGGGCTGCGTTTGTCTTTTGTTTCGTTTTAGTTTACCACCTCAAAAATGACATTTGTTACGAATTGCCGACAGGGAGTGGAAGAGCTGACCCCTCCGATCAAGCGTTGGATCTTCCTGGCGACGACCGTGGCCGACATAGCGGTGCCCATCCTCAACTACGGCTGTATCGTGGTCGGGCTGGCGGTGCTCGCCTTCATGTTCGTGCGCACCTACAAGAACGTCGTCTTCACGAGGGAGACCCTGGAGAAGGGCAAGAAGACGCTGCGCCGCGGCAGCAGCTTCATCGTCAACGGCCAGCACAGGCTGCTCATCCTGCGGGACTCGTACACCCTGCTCAACAACATCAGCACCGACCCCGACCCGGAGGCCGAGCCGTGACCGGCCGAGAACCACGGGCCGTGTCCGTGGGGTGCAGGCCTCACTCCTTGCACGTCGAGTCCCCCTGCTGCCCCGGGAGGGCGCGGGACGAACAAACAGTGTGCACAGAAGAGCATCTCGGGACCGCTGACTGCCGCGGCAGTCGAGAGACGGAAGTGATGGGACTATTGCCGCCACTCGCACATTTTGTTATACTCGTATTTTGTTTATCTTAACCGACCGCCGCTCAGCGAGCTGCAAAACTACAAGTCTTTCTCCAGTATATGAGCGCCAGTGTGAGAGAGAGAGAGAGAGAGAGAGAGAGAGAGAGAGAGAGAGAGAGAGAGAGAGAGTGAGTGAGTGAGAGAGAGCGAGAGAAAGAGAGAGAGAGTGAAATTTCATGAAATATTCAAAAAGTTGGCCGAACACGCAGCTTGCGAATAGGAGTCGACACGAAAGGTCCTGAAACTATGCCAGTAAACCAGACGTGGAGGAAAGTAGGGCAAGCGTCGTTGTTTTTATACATATACAAATATATTCTTTTGCCAGACTGTATTATCAGGTTGAGCTGCAATGGCTACTTCTTCTGAAATATGAGATTACTGTCGAAACAACATTGATACTCTTTGCTCAAGTAGTGAAGTAGGGACATGCTGACAAAGAATAATGTATACAACTAATTTAAAGGAAAACATAAATAAGAAAAAATTTTACACAAAAACCAGAAATGTTCTTCGCGGTCAAATTTCGTTTTCATCCGATGAAAATTATTACCAATATCTGAAACTGTACCAATATTTTGTCAGAAGCACTGTAAATTACACCAAGTAAACATACCAGAATACCATAATATATGAACACAAAAACCACTTCATCTATCATGTTTCTTTAAATTTAAACATAGTTTTCAGGAATTTTATGATTAAACAAGCCACTTACGTTGCCAAAGTCAATCAGACCATTTCGTGTGTATAAATTGATGACAATGTACTAAATGAGTAAAACTGACACATCCGAAAAAAAAATGTTTGTTGCTTTAAGAAGTGTGTTCCGTATTTTGATACTGTTTTAATATTGCTCAGCATTCATAATGTAATTGTTTCTGTGATTATTTTTAATTATGAAATATAAACATATATATCCAAGTAATATGCTAATTAAGAGATATTTTATTTAGTTTTAAAATACAGAGCAATCTGTATCTCATGTACCTGCATAAACATCAGTGTTTTCATGTATGGCGTCCGAAATGAATTGATTTCTTCAGTAGCTGACAGATAATGATCAGCTTGAATGAATGTCTGTCTCCAAAAAAGCAGATCAGATAATTTGAAGCCAACAACTGTTCAACAATGTGTGCACATATATCCAATGGAAATCGAAAAAGAGAAAATTCCCGTATTTTATTTTATATCCTAAGATAGCTTAAGCACTGATGTCAGTGAATATTAACCAAATGTACCATACTCCAATAAGACATAAACACAACCAGAATGCATTACAGTGTTATTATTATTTGATAAATACAAACCCCAAAAAGTATCATAATTTATGTGATGTGAGTAAAAACAAAATCACAGTATGACATATAGTACGTCATGCACCCTGAATATGGAAAATTATTATAACATTGTAAATTCACTATTTGTCAAAATAACACTACTTGCAAGAGCATATTACATTTGACTTACATGCCAAATAACCATCGATTTCTTGTAATGTTTTCCGAAATGAAAAGTGGAATTCCACTACAGTGGTAATAGAGAATGTATACCCTTCATAATTCCTTGGCGAAAGTAACAGATTACTGTATCTGAAAGATAGATGCAGAATATCCAGTAATATACTATGCCGACATAAAGAAACCATTGTTTCTTCTAGAAGAACATTGATTTTTTCTTTTATATTAATTCACTCTGCTTCATTTTATATACATTTGTGTTATTTTCCTCCTCCCTTTTTGTCCGTTCCATCGCCGTTTGCCCAAATTACAGTCTATACAGGTTTCTTTTATTCCTTACAAGAAGGTATTACCTTTCTACTGAATCATATGGACCAACACCTAGGTCATTGCTAAAGTTCTTCTGTTCCAAAGTTCTTTTCCATCCAAATTTAAATCTCGTCTTTGAAGCCTCCTTGAAGCCCATAATACGTGGTGGTGATATGTTAGAGTGGGCTAATGACATCAAGGTCTTTGGTGCTTGTAATACTTTAGGCTACAGATGTTAATTTTGCTTCAATGTTACGCATTACCAATGACAGTTATTGTAAGCAAATCCTAAAGAATAACTGCTTAGTCGCAGTCGCCGCACGCTCATCGCCTCGATATCAAGAGTGAGACAAACTGGTCTGATGATGATCTGAGAGTAGAATGAAACTGATCACCCTATTATCAAATAAATTGTAAAAACATTTTGCGAATGTGACTGTTATTTTCATTTCTGAAACATATACCTGTTCGCCGACTTTCCAATAGGAAATTATGTTTTCCACACTCATTAAGCAGATAATACTCCTAATATTTGAAATCACAATTTTTTCTCTCCTTAGTCTGATTTTGATGGACTAAATCCTGCATCTACTCCCAAATATACGCTGTATATTCTCTGTTAAAACCCTATGATAAATGGGCTAGTAGTTTTACTGTTTAGCGTGTTCAGTCAGACATACACACACCATGGTTTTAGAAGAAACTATAAATTTCGACATTTTTCTGTTTTTTCATGTTCCGATTTTGATGAAATAATGCCTGCGTGTTGATACAAACTATGCTGATCTTCATAAACGCTTTTCGTATTGTTACACTTCATATTGTGGTGATTTTTAACAGCTCTGTCACTAATTTTAAGCCAAAACGACGAATAAATTACGAGTCAATTTGCCTCGTCTCAAATCACACCTGGTCTGGGTGAAAATATCGCTCATGTTTCTGCCTTATAAATGATTTGACCACGAAATACGGACCAAAATTTACCTACATAGACTTAATTATGTACAATACATAAATATTACAACAACTCACAACTAATCCTGAATCAAAACTCCGCTTTCAATTTTTTCTACATGAATACCAGAAACCTGTATAATTGGTTATTAGAAACTGGTAATATTACATCACAAATGTAAATACTTTCACCATCGTGTATCATCTGCTATTTCCTCAGTTACGATTGTATGACTATCTAGCCAACACATTGATCCTTACACTAGGTACCTAGTTGTTCAGCTGCGCGTGTTAGCCGTAGATGATGAGACTAGATGATTAGATTACATGTACTTTTCGTACCAGTTTATCCGAACTGAGGAAATCCTCTTGGATGCAGAACATGTCAGGACAAAATACACAATATATACTTCCAGAGCATATGTGTTAATGTACCTTTCACAGATCCCAAATGTAATTGCCCTTGTTGATGTGGAACTGGTCAGGAAAAACAATTATCTTAAGAATGTTTAGAATTTAAAAGGCATAAAACTTATTACAACATAATAACATATAATTTCTTTTTACAACACTGGTTTACAATGATCACATTACTGCAAGCAATTTGTACTGCAGCCAGAATGAACACAATAGCCACATTTGTGAATATTATATACAATAACTTACATCAGTCACTTCTGGTAAGAAATTCATCAATGCAGTAGAAGGAGTTGGCGACCAAAAAATCTTTTAGACCCTTCTCAAACTGAACTTTATTGTCATCTAAATTTTTTGTGGCTGCTGGCATGTTATTCAAAATGCGTGTTGCTAAATATTGGGCACCTTTCTGAGCTAAAGTAAATGACTTTAAATCTTTATGCGAGTTATTATGTTTCTAGTATTGATCCCATGGACTGAGCTGTTGATTTGAAATATATACAATGACAAATTTCATTAGAGAATAAATGTATTGGGAAGCAGTAGTAAGTATCCCCATATCCTTAAATAGCCCTCTACAGGATGTTCTTCAGTTGACACCACAAATGATTCGTAATGCACGTTTTTGTGCTCTGAAAACTTTAGCTTGGCCTGATGAGTTGTCCCAGAAAATAATCCCGTATTACATAATGTAGTGAAAGTATGCACCTATGACTGACAACATAGATGTGCATATTTAGTTTACTGACAAATTAAAACACGGCTACTACGAAATTACACTAGAACACAAAAAGAAAAGTGAAGTGAAAGCAAATGAAACGAAAAAGCAATTAAAATAGGCCAAATGTGTCGAGTTAAAACAAAAACATACATTACAAACCGGCTAACCCCGGCCAACAAAAAGCAAAAAAACATCAGTGGGATCTAAAGAAAACGCAATAACACCTTACGTAAAGAATACACCAACTTACAAGGTCAGAAGTTTCTAATAACACGACACATTTCATTGGCGGTTTTACACAGTTCAACTTCTGTGTCTATAGTAAAAATTTTCATAGTTTGATAAAAAAAAACTATAAATTGTCTTTTGGACGGGTTTAACTCACAGTAACGATAACAACAGACGTTTTCACTTCTCCCTTTCTACATACACATACACGCAGAGTTTGACTGTTACTGTCGATACTCTACGGTTAGTCTCGTTCAGTTTGTACAGTGTCTCAACATATATATTTCATTTATAACTAACACAGTAAATACTGAATAAAGACCAAGAAAATTTAACGCATTCAAAAAACAAGAAGACGCATTTGCTTGTGGAAACAGGAGAAGTAACTCAGGTAGAAAGTCATCTTTAGAAAACTCAGTTACTCATCACAAGACAAAGAAAACAATATTATGCAGGGTGTATATAAATATGTGGAATAATCTGGGATTCGATAGAGGACCGGACAACAAACAAAACGTGTCCCGTAAACATATAGTTTATATGCAGTCATTACCGTGTTTTAGGATTTAGTTGCGGTGTACATAATACAGACCACTTCACCATGCAGGTTAATAATAATAATAATAATATGTTTTTCTGTTCCGAAGGATCTAATTGAGGAGTAAGACTCCATGGTCATGGAACAAGTCAATACCTGAAGTTTAACACAAGAATGGTAACAATCAGTTTTATAGGACGTACAGGCCCCTTGTACGTTTCTACCCTATTTCAAAAATGTTTCAAATGTTTGTACAGCTTATGGGACTTAACTACGGGGTCATCAGTCCCTAAACTTACAAACTACTTATGAACTAACAAATACTAAGAACGGCACAAATATCCATGCCCGAGGGGGGATTCGAACCCCAGACCGTAGTGGCAGTGCAGACCGTGACTGAAGCGCCTCAGTCCCCTCGGCCACCGCGGCCGGCCAACCCTATTTACGTCTGTGGCAATTGATTTTGCATTCAAAGCCACGTGATTTCCCTGCGTAGTTAAGTAAACATGTCCACACTGCCATAAGCTAGAATGGAGTGATATGCGTTGTCAGTAGTTATCGAGTGCGTATACAGTGCAAGTGGAAAGAATAAGTGTTGACAGTTGTAACTGAGTGCACGTTCAGTACAGGTCGTGTACTATTGTAGTGGAGTACTTCATCTACATCTACATAGATACTCTGCAAATCACATTTAAGTGCCTGGCAGAGGGTTCATTAACCACTTTCATAACATTTCTCTACCGTTCCATTCTCTAATAGCGCGCGGGAAGAAAGAACACCTAAATCGTTCCGTTTTCGATCTGATTTCTCTTATTTTATTGGGATGATCATGTCTCCCTAAGTAGGTGGGTGCTAGCAAAATATTTTCACATTCAGAAGTAGAAGTCGGTGATTGAAACTTCGCAAACAGATCACGCCGCAATGAATAACGTCTTTTTTTAATGATTTCCACCCCAATTCGTGCAACATTTTCGTGATGCCCTTCTCTGAACCTTCTCAATGTCATCCGTCAGTCCCACCTGGTGAGGGTCCCACAAGGGGCAACAGTACTCCAGGAGAGGACGCACAAGTGTGATGTAGGCAGTCTCTTTGGTGGAGCTGGTGCATCTTCTAAGCGTTCTGCCAATGAAACGTAAACTTTGGTTCGCCTTCCCCACAATATTTTCTATGTGTTCTCTCCAGTCAAAGTTGTTCGTAATTGTAACTCCTAGGTATTTGGTAGAATTTACGACCTTAAGGTATGACTGATTTATCGCGTAATTGAAGTGCGCGAAGCAGTAAAAGACAGACATGCACTTTCTCCATGGACTGGGTAAGTGTAACGCAAATGGAGCACAGCATTTGTATGTGGAACACTTTCATGGCATTTACTGAACAACAAAACGTTCCAAAGAATAAATCAGCGTCTATTTCAAACAGGCTCGCTTATGAGATGTGCTGCTGATAATGGACGACCAAGGAGCACAAATTCACCTGACACAGAGGAACGAGTTCTCAAACTTACTGAGGAAAATATCAGGAGCAGCAACAAGGAAGTAGTGGCAAGGGTGGATGTGAGTCACATTACAGCGTGGTAAATTATCCATGTCACTTTCAAAGAGTCCAAGGTTTTATTGCAGCGGACTTTCCACCCAGAGCAGTATTTTAAACCTGGTTACGAAAGACGTTTGATCGGGAGCAACATTTCCTGTATTCTGTTTGCAGACGAAGAGAGGGGGGTTGGGGTTGTTTGGTTGGGAAAGGGGAACTAAACTGCTAAGGTTATCAGTCTCCCAGTGGGGAGAGGAAGGGGTGAGGATAGGAAAGGAGGAGAGAGGGAAAGGAAATGCAGTCCAAGAAGTAAAGAAGGAAGAAAGACTGCATTAGCTCGGGGCTCGCCACGCCCGCATTTACGAAAGAACCGTGAACCCCCTGGGAGGGGGGGGGGGGCAGATGAAGTTTTCTAGAAACGGAGTGCAGAACTTTCACAATACAGTATCTGGGAGTATGAAAATCCCAGAAAAGTTATGCAAGCTGGGCATCAGCAACAGTCAGAATGTTTGGCCTGGAATAATATTATGTGACATATTAACTGGTCCTTTCATTTTGCCGGGAAAATTTACATAAACGTCATACTGCGCCTTTTTAACAAATTATTTACATGGTTTATTGGAGGGAGTTCCACTAGATTTAATTCAGCGTATGTGGCTAATGCATGATGAGGCACCGTCTCATTACGTGCGTGCTGTTAGAGCGATTCCCAAATAAATGGCCTGATCATTCTCTCGACCTCAAGCCATTAGTCTTGTACTTACGGTGTCATTTTAAGGTCACTATGTATGCTGCATCTGTTCATATCGTGGAATTTCTGTGTCAGCGCATAGAGCAAGTATGTCAGTAGACGCAACAGACACATGGAATATGGGAACGATTGAGACAGTCAATGGTGCGGCGCATAGATGCCTGCACTACAACTCGAGCTGCCCTTCTGTGAACCTTCTCAATGTCTTCCGTCAGTCCCAACTGGTGAGGGTCCCACACTGGGCAACAGTACTCCAGGAGAGGACGAACAAGTGTGATGTAGGCAGTCTCTTTGGTGGAGTTGGTGCATCTTCTGCCAATGAAATGTAACCTGTGGTTCGCCTGCCCCACAATATTTTCTATGTGTTCTCTCCGGTCTAAGCTGTTAGTAATTGTAGCTCCTAGGTATTTGGTAGAATTTACGACCTTAAGGTTTGACTGATTTATCGTGTAATTACAGTTCAGTGGTCATGTGTATTAGTTCACACTTTTCATTATTTAGTGTTAATTGCCAATTTTCGCACCACGTAGAAATTTTGTCTAAATCGCTTTGCAATTGCTTTTGACCCTCTATTGACTTCACTAATCGATAAACGACAGCATCATCCGCGAACAGTCTAAGAAAGCTATTCAGATTGTCTCCGAAATCGTTTATAAATACAAGGAAGAGTAGGGGACCTATAACGCTTCCCTGTGGAACTCCAGATATCATTTGCTTTATTCGATGACTTACTGTCAATAACTACGAACTGTGTCCTTTGTGATAGAAAATCGAGTATCCAATTCCATGATTGGAGCGATATTCCATAAACACGCAAGTTCATTAACAGCCGCTTGTGAGGTACAGTGTAAAAAACCTTCCGGAAATCCAGAAATATGGAATCGATTTGAGATCCCTTGTCGATGGCACTTATCACTTTATGTGAATAAAGGTCCTCTATTGAATCCACAGAGTTTTGCCACATATTTAGTTACACCATGTATATTTTCAGAAATGTACGTACTAATGCGAAAAAAATTAAAGGAGGAAATCACAAGAACAATTAAATCGAAAAAAATTTATAGGTCGCAAGTAGCGATGCTTTCACAACGTCCTTCCTGCTTCTACCATCGTCATCGTTTTCTGCAAATACGAAATACAAATCTGAAAATTTCGGCCAGTCTTCTCCTAATCTCATATAAACTGTCCAAAGTCACGTGATATCTTGTAATATTGTGTCGGGTCTCGTTTTGCCCGGCCAAGGGGAGTAGCTTGATGTGCTATGGACTTGTCACTGGAAGCCCCCTGCAGCAAGGAGCCATGCTGCTCCTACAGCCGTCCATAATTGCTAAAATGTTGCCTCTACAGGAGTTTGCCCACGAGCTGACCTCTCCATTAAGTCCCATCGATGTTCAATGGCATTCATGTAGAGCACCGAGTGAGGTGGCGTAGTGATAACGCACTGGACTCACAGTTGGGAGGGTGGTGGTTAAAACCCACCTCCAGCCATCCAGATTCATATTTTCCGCGAGTTCCTTGAATCAATCAGGAATTCCAGGATTATTTCCTTCCCGAACAATCCGAGCGTCAGCTCCGCCTCTAACGACAACGTTGTCGATAGGGTGTTAAACCATAAAGCTCCTTCTTTCTTTCCCTCATGTCATGAGGTCTGGGTGGGCAAATAATACGCTGGAATTCGCCACAACGATATTCTAAGTACATTTATATATTTTTGACGACGTTACAGAGTTCAATTAATGAAATAATTCATCAAAAATATATAAATGTATACAAAGCCGAGGCTGGGCTCCTGACGACAATTAATTGTGTCTCGATACCTCATGGTCTGTTCTCCCTGATTCGGGAATACAGTATTGTGGCTGCGAGCATTACCGAACAAACAGGCTGTGGTATAGGAAAGAGAAAGCGTGACGAATGGAAATTTTGGTGTGGCGGTAGACGTGCAGGGAAGAGTCCTCTGCAGTCGGGCTGGTCACTGTGTCCTCGGTGCGGAGTGTTCAACGCGTCTGCCTAGTAAGCAGGAGATCGCGGGTTCGAATCCCGGCCGGGCACAAATTTTCATTTGCCGCACTTTGGTATTCCATCTAAACCTAGTACAGTGAAGCCATAACTAGTCGCAAATTGCGATTTATTTCATATTCTAAGTAATTGCAAACATTAGTGGGTCAGTGCCATGGCGCATTGTCATTCATAAAAATTCCTTCGTTGTTTGGTGAATGGTTGAAAATGAGGTATCGGAACATAACCATTTCCAGTCAATAAGCTGTTCAGTGTGACCAAAGGACCCAGTGCTAGATTTATAGAAGTCCACAACTGTTACAAATGGTATAAGTAATTTAGTGGCCCACTGAGAACAATTATTATAGATGATAAAATTTCGGCCCGTGTAATGTTGGAGGTCCAAAAGTCGTTTCGGCATTAGCTCCTAGTATATAAGTATACGTCATAAGCAGATGATCTTGTTTTCCAATAACTCAGCAAACATTTTGTCTTTTTGTTTCGTTCAAACATTTATTCCCATAAGTTTACAAATCTTATGCTTCACAGTTTTACTATTCCAGTAACTTTTCAGGAGGCTAAGTAGTGTTTGTGCATCAGGACAAGAACCCACAAATTCCTAAAAATGTCTTACTTGCAATACCTCTCAAAAGACATACAAAATCAGATGAGTAAAATATTATACTTAGTTCTCTTATGGGTCAAATTATCAAACAAATACAAAATGTTTACATTTAGTATTTAAATATTAAATATTTCTTTATATTGGTTATGTTTGTCAATTTTTTTAACTTTTAAATGATTTTAGAAATGTGTTATGAATCCAATCGTTCTTTTGGGCTGGGAAATAACGCATTTTGGAATGATTCAGTGTGTATTTACTTGTAGCGGTCTCCGGAAGATGGGTTCCAATGAGTGTGTGTGTATTGTAGTTAATTATTAACGTTAGTAGATTTGAAGAGGTGTTTAGCACGATAGTTATTTACTACATTTAGTACTTTTCAACAGGTGCTTTTTTGTTGTTTTTATCGTAATAGCGATAGCGAAACTTTCGCTTGTGGTATCTGATAACTCTTGCTCTCTCAATATGTTTAGTTTATGTGTGATATTTGAATTTGTCTTTGTTTATGCAACTCTGAAGTAGAACTCCTATTATTGACCTTATATTGGAATATTTGTGCAGGAATAACTGTATAAATTTCAACTGTAATATTCATGTCGAAGATCAGTACATCGACCCAGAGCCACTTATCATTACGTTAGCAGTTAATCGATCTCTTGTGCAATGACTGGAGTCGATGTTCATGGTGTGCATCTTTTTGTGTCATGACTTAGACATGAATTAGATAATCAGCGCCCCCTCTATTTTACAAGCATTACTACCTCCAATTTCATGGTAAAAATTTCCAGCTATGAAAATATTAATTGCAATTTTTCTGTGCTGAAAAACTGACTGATATTGTGGAGGGAAAATCGAGGCCAAATGAAGCTGGTGACGGTCAAGACAGTTTAAACGATTTAAATGCGAAGGCAGTGCTTATTCTACTTACTACAATGGAACTTAATCAGTTACAAAATGACGTGCGCAAATATAGCTGAAATCTGTTCGAGAATGGAGAGTATCCATTAACAGCGATTTTATGCCAGTAAAATGGCCTTAAAGCAGGTTTTCGGTAATATAATGACAATAATAGGCACAATCTCACATTAGTTAATTTGAGTTTTTGGTACAAAAATTATCTGTTATACGTGGAGAAGTCGACAAAATGGTTAAAATTTTGCGTTGTATGCCAACACCATTTGTTGACCTTTTTTTTTTTTTTTTCAAGTTCAACAAACATTAGATAGTTTGTCTTCAAGATTGATGAATGATGGATGCAAACTTTCAGAATGTCATGAGAAATGAACAGCCTTTGTGCTAATAATGAGGACAACACAGGTACAACTCAAAGAATAACAAACCGTCTAACACAGACCTGAGATAAGATGTTTAATGTTATTACTGTCAAAAAGGGAAACATTTTAAATGTGAGTGCAGAAAATTTAAAGAAAAGCTCTAAATGAAGACTGCTACTTCTAAGCACCAAGTTTTGATTGCAGAAAGAGAGAACATTTTTCTTTGTAAAAGTGCTTGGTCAGCTGATAGTGCTCTATCAGAACTTATGAGGTCAGATAAAGATGGGATCGTCATTTTTAATCCAATCAATGCTTATGATTCCTATATTCAGATTGGAGAAAATTCTATTGTTGAAGCAGAAGGTATTCGAGCTATTGAGTTATTGTCACTATTTGATGGAAGAAGACAACTCATACATTTAAAAACAAAAATACATTATATATCCCTAACACAAGGAAAAGTTTATTTTCAGTGAGAGCAGCAACAATAAGAGTGATGAAAGTTATTTTTGATGACAAGAGAATGGAAGTTCGCAATAGGCTATTTTCCTTTGTTAAAAATATGATTCAGATTATTGTTCTTCCGATTGATTATGACGTTCAAACAGCATTTTCAGTCATTATTCTTACATCTATAGTTTTCCTAACATTAAAAATCATTAATTTTCGAGATTAGGTCAGGTGATCAAAAACGCTTTGTCATTGGCTAGAGCTCTGGTAACATTACCTGACATAGGATGAACGAAGTTATATGAGTGATACCGAAAGTTATTAGATTTCTTCATATGTTTTTTCTGCGTATAATTAAGTGATGGGAAAGCGTACATTATGTCAATTAATCAAACATTAATACAAGACCTGACGAAGGACAAAGAAGCCACAGCGATGGCTCTGTATTTGGATCTCCAATAGGCTCACAAACGGCATACAGTTTTATAAATGTAAACTGTGGACGTACAACTTTGGCATTCATGCCATTAACACAAGAGGTGCCATGATGTGCATGTTGGACGAAACACAAGCAAAACGTGAATCGTGCGAAATCGCCAGCTGCTTGATGTACTATCTTTCAAATGTAGACCCTGATATCAGAACTGTTTATCTCTTTAGTGAAAACCGTTTCAGTCAGAATAAGAACATTAAAATCGTTCTGTCTAATTTGATGTTCATTCATAATGACAAGTTTGACAGAATCGTCCATCGTTCATGACGCCAGGGAATTCCTATCTGCTGTGTGACGAGACTTCGGAAACATTGAAAAATCTGTTCGGCACTGTGACGTTTTCTCCAAAGATCATTACATCCGGTAATAGGTAAATTCCGCAAAAGTCGCCGTTCAATAAGTTGCAGTTACTCAAGATATGTTCAAAAATAATAGTTACAGTTGACGGGTGCTAAATATAAAGAGGGCAAAATATTTCAATGCACTTGTGACTTCAAAGAAGGATTTTACATACATTTGACATACCACATAGATTTGAAAACTACTATCAAGTTGCAAAAAGGAAAGCAACAATGCTAAGATGCTGACACGTTTACCCTGAAATCTGAAGAGTAAGTGCTGCTAAGACCGCTGTACCTACCTATGCTTTGGAACCAGTACTTCCATCGGATACTCCAGGCTCAATCAAAGCAACTATCACTAATAATGCCGAATCTAACGAAGGCGACAGGGCCGGCGCAAGCCAAACTGCCGCCCCGTGCGAGATGCATAATTGAAAAAAAAACTGTTAATGTTACGATAAGTTATTTTTTTCTGTATGACAGTCCTACTACGGTAACAAAAAATACGTTGGGCGCTGACATAAATGACAAAAAGTTGGTCATGCTATCACTGGAAACCTCGAATGGCTAAACTCTGCAAATTTTCATCACTTTCTTCTGCACTTGGTGTTCCAGATGTGGTAGAAACTATGCGATTAGTAGTAATATAAAGAGAGGATTTCTTGTGGCTGAAAGCAAATGGGGTGACATTCTTTCCATTTTCCACTTTTTGCTTTATAATGCTGACATTTAAAACGTAAAAATATTAACGAACTGCACCGCACTCGCTGCTTACAAAGAAGAGACACTTGGACGAATGTCATTCTTATCATCACAACTATTTCGAGTCTGATTATTCAGTAAGTGCTGACAGACATGTGTACAGCGCCGTATCACTTCTCTTTTCTTCCTTTTATTTTCCATTCTAGCTATTGGTAAGACGCGGGATTTTTTGACCGCTACCATTTTTTTCAAATAATAGAAGAAATTTTCCCTGTCTTCAACCTCGATGAAGAAAAAGTCTAACTTACGAGCAACATGAATCATTGGTATTGCTAGTGATTGGGATTCGTCTGGACTCTCACGACATTTCATATAATGTCCAGACTCCAGTCAAAATACAAAATCTCGTAAAAAATATATATAAAAAATGAGCTTGTGGTAAATTTCTGTAGAACATAATAATTCCAATATGTCACACACTTTCATTTCCTCCATTATCTAACTGATCGAACATCGTTCTACAGACAAAAACTAACAGAATCATCATCATCATCATCATTAGAGACTGATTATGCCTTTCAGCGTTCAGTCTGGAGCATAGTACCTCTAATAAAATTCCTCCATGATCCCCTATTCAATGCTAACATTGATGCCTCGTCTGATGTTATGCCTTTTACTTCAAAATCATTCTGCACCGAATCTATATACTTTCTTCTAGGTCTACCTCGACTTCTCTTACCCTCCGCTGCCGAGCTCATGAGTCTCTTAGGTAACCTTGCTTCTCCCATGCGTGTAACATGACCCCACCATCTCAGTCTGTTCGCTCTAACTGCTTCCTCTGTGGTGTTCATTCCTAGTTTTTCTTTGATTTTCTCATTATGGACACCCTCCTGCCATTGTTCCCATCTATTAGTACCTGCAATCATTCTTGCTACTTTCATATCTGTAATCTCTACCTTATGAATAAGGTAACCATACAACAAAGTTGGTCGAAAGATAGAGCGGTGCACTGCTAACTTAGTCTTGGTAATTACTTCCTTCTTTCAGAAGACAGTAGATCTTAGCTGAGCACTCACTGCATTAGCTTTGCTGCCCCTCGATTCCAGTTCTTTCGCTATGTTGCCATCCTGTGAGAAAATACATCCCAGGTACTTGAAACTGTCCACCTGTTCTAACTTCGTTCCTCCTATTTGGCACTCAATCTGTTTAAATCTCTTTCCCACAGACATTACTTTCGTTTTGGAGATGCTGATCTTCATATCATAATCCATGCACTTCTGATCGAGCTCTGAAATACTGGTTTGCAACCTTTCAATCGTATCGGCCATAACAACTAAATCATTCGCATATGCGAGACTGCTTATTTTGTTTTCACCTATTTTAATCCCGCCCTGCCAGTCTACTGTTTTTAACATATGATCCATGAATAGTATGAACAACAGTGGTGACAGGTTACAGCCTTGTCTTATCCCTGAAACTACCCTGAACCATGAGCTTAATTTGCCATCTACTCTAACTGCTGCCTGACAGTCTACGTAAAGCCCTCTGATTGCCTGCAGAAGTTTGCCTCCTATACCATAATCTTGAAGAACTAACAGTAGCTTCCTCCTAGGAACACGGTCATAAGCCTTTTCCAGATCTATGAAACATAGATACAATACCTTGTTCCAATTTAAAATAAATTATATCATTTCTATTGATCGTCAACAGTGTGCGGATAAATTCGAAATTGGGTCTGGCAGGAACGTGGTAGGGTAGTCGACGCAGATGAGACCACTGCGTGCAGATGGCGTACGATCAGCACGAGAACCTAGCAAGCAGGAAAGCGGCCTAGCACCAATGTCCATGTCTCCCCTTTTTTTCAACACGTTGGCTGCCGCACGCTTAGCGATGGATGTTTCGCTGCCAGGCCGGGCCAGGCCGGGCACGGCGATCAGGGTTACACTGATATACACCCATCATTCCAAGATCGTCTTTCAGGCCACGTTGGCCCACAGTACATTTTTCACGTATCTGTGTCTGTATTGGAAACGAAAACCAATGCTATACCGCACTGAACAGATGGGACTTGTGGCCGCCGGGGCCACATGGCAGTCATCGTATTAAATCAAAGTTCAGTGGCAGCTAAAGTCGAAAATACCTTAGTGTTTTGCTTTATAAAACATCGACTTCATGATTGAATTGAATTTTTATGCAAACTGTTTGAATTTTAAATCATATACTAGGGACAAAACATAAACAATACCTTCACTATGTGATAGTAATGGCGATCCTGCAGATGACAGCGCTAGTAAAGCAGAGTTACTAAACACAGCTTTTAGTAACTCATTCACCAAAGAAGACGAAACCAATATTCCAAATTTCGAATTACGAACAGAGGCCGTAAAGAGTAACGTAGAAGACTTAGAAGTAGATATCATCAGAGTAGTGCAGCAACTAAAATCACTTAACAAGAACAAGTCTTCTGGCCCGGATTGTATACCCATTAGATTTCTATCTGATTATGCTGAAATGCTAGCTCCTTACTTAACAGCCATATACAACCACTCTCTCATAGAAGGATCTATACCAAATGGTTGGAGTAACCCACAGGCCTATTTCATTGACGTCAATTTGCAGCAGGGTTTTGGAACACATCCTGTATTCAAATAATATGAATTATCTCGAACAGAACGATCTATTGACCCAAGGTCAACACGAATTTAGAAAATATCGTTCATACGAAACACAACTAGCTCTTTATTCACACGAAGTGAGGTGTGCTATCGACAAGGGTTCGCAAATCGATTCCGTATTTCTTGATTTCCAGAAGGCTTTTGACACCGTACCTCACAAACGGCTTTTAATCAAATTGCGTGGTTATGGTATATGGCCCCAAATTTGAGATTGGATAGGGGATTTCCTGTCAGAGAGGACACAGTTCGTAGTAATCGATGGTAAGGCATCGACTAAAACAAAGGTGATATCAGGCGTTCCACAGGGTACTGTTATTGGTCTTCTGTTGTTCCTTATTTACATAAACGACTTAAGGGAAAATCTAAGTAGCTCTCTTAGATTGTTTGCAGATGACGCCGTCAATTACCGTCTAGTAAAATCACCTGAAGATCAAAACCAACTGCAGAACGATCTAAATAAGATATCACTATGGTGTAAAAATTGGCAATTAACTCTAAATAATGAGAAGTATGAAGTCTACATGAGTACGAAAAGAAATCAGTTAAACTTTGTTTATAAGGTACATCAATCAAACGTGAAGGCCGTAAACCCCAGAAAATACCTAGGAATTACTATTACTACAGACATAAATTGGAAATAACACGTATATAATGTCGTGGGAGAGGCGAACCAGAGACTGCGTTTTATTGGCAGAACCCTTAAAACATGCAACAGAACTGATTTGATTTTCTCAGGGAATCCAAAACAGTCTTGGTCCAACCCGCCAGTGCCCGCACCGAAACTAAGTTTACTGTGCGGTATCGCTCCCTGTATATCTAGTAAAGCCAACCAATGCCCTTGAACAGTGCAGGGAGTCCCTTTACCAGTTCTTTATTAGACACAATTTCTTCGGGTCTGGTTGTCCCAAATGTTCTGTGCCTTTTACTCTCCAATGCAATACATTCGAAGATTAGATGTGATGCAGTTTCATCGCCGTCATCACAGATCCTACATTTAGGGTCCTCTTCTGTTATTCCCATAGTATGTTGGTGTTTTTTGAAATTCCCATCGCCTGTCAGCAATCCAACCATGAGTCTAATCTCTCTCCTGTTCAGGCCCAGGATTGCAGAGCTTCTTTTAAAACATGGCTTTGGCATCATTACCTTGCCGTGTTATGGTTGATAGACCTTGGTCCAATATTCTACGTACTGTCTTCTGAGCTAGTTACGTATCTCCAATTTGATCATTGCCTTGGTGATTGTCAGGACAGGTTCCGTTCCAATAAATGGAGTCTCTGCCCCCTCTGTCGGCATATTCGTTGCCACTGATCCCCGAGTGGCCAGGGACCCACAATAGGTTTACTTTATTGCTTTCCCCTAGCTCCAATACCCTGTGACATTCTGCAACAATTGTAGACCTTGTTGCAGAAGCTGCCAGTGATCTCAGGGCTGCCTGGCTGTCTGAATAGGTATAGATGCTACGATCTTTGTAGCACCGACGCAAATTCTCCTCCACACACGCATTGATGGCAGTGATTTCGGCCTGGAATACTGAGGCCAGTTTCCCTAGAGAGATGACGCCCTCCAGTCTTGGCTGCACCCCGTATACCCCGGCCCCAGCGCCTTGGTCTGATTTTGACCCGTCAGTGAACCAGACAATATCCCCCATACGGTGTCGAACTATTTCCTCCCACTGCTCCCTACTTCCAATTGTTACATTGAAAGGCTTGTTGAAGCAGTATGGGGTTATAATATAGTCGGCTGGCATTTCCCCAACCTTTCCTATATTTACCTCATTCAGTATTTTAGTGTGTGATTCTGGATATCCCAAAGAGTTCCAGTTTTTGCCAGTTTTGAGTCTGTATCCAACAGAACTACTAAAGAGACTGCATACACTACGCTTGTCCGTCCATTTTTGGAGTATTGCTGCCCAATGTGGGATCCTTATCAGGTGGGTTTGATGGAGGACATCGAAAGAGTCTAAAGAAGGGCAGCTCGTTTCGTATTGTCACGATACAGGGGAGACAACGTTACGGAAATGATACAGGATCTGGGATGGTAATCATTACAACAACGGCGCTTATCGCTTCGGTGTGGGCTACTTTCGAAACTCCAATCGGCATCATTCTCCTCCGAATTCGAAAATATATTGTTGACTCCCACTTACGTAGGTAGAAATGATCATCAGAATAAAATACGAGAAATCAGAGCTCGAACGGAGAGATTGAGGTGTTCTTTCTTCCCGCGCGCTATTCGAGAATAGAATGGGAGATAAATAGTATAATGGTGGTTCGATGAACCCTCTGCCAGGCACTTAAATGTGATTTGCAGAGTAGTCCATGTAGATGTAGATGAATAGGATCCTAATTGGCTGGCTCTGTAAGATCCACAACCAAGTGCGAGTGGGAATGTAGAATTTAATGCGAATTAATTATCTGCCAGTAGTGTTAAGACTTTCTGTGGGAAGTAGATTTGACAAGTAAACAGTAACATTTTAATTTATAAAATTTACTTCTCGCAGCAACAATTTCAAAATCCCGACATTGCGAATTTCTCTCCAGATATTTAACTCTTCCACTCTGGCAAGTGTAATTGTACTGAACATTGCCTTATTACATCAGTTATAGCCTATAATCTCGAGTGACAAATTAGGAAAAGCTATTTAATTGCATCTGATCTATCTTGAATCCATCAGTCAACTGCCAATACCAATTCTGTATTTTTTATTCGTATAATACGCAGCAATGGCTCGAATGGTTCTTCTAAGAAAAAGACAACAATTGAAAAAATTGTTTTCATAGTCAGTGTGTAGCGATACATTAATATTTTTATTGAAAATTATATCTGCGACGCTTGTCGCTAGCATCCGTTCTCTCTGCCAATAAATCTCTGATTATCCTTGTTTCAAGTAATACATTCAACTATTTCAAGCGATCTGGAGAGAAAACAGAATCGCTTGTCGTCTTTCGTTTTTCTACCTTTATACTGAGCGGACGTATTTTACTCGACCTCCCTAATTATGTAAGTGTGCGCCTTGGTTAGCATCCTTCAACGTAATAAATTTTAAATTTCATTTGAAATTTCTATTTTATTTAAATAATAACTATTTCTCCCCATCTTTCATGTAATTCATGACTTCATTTTCGGCAAAATTAGTAAATTGATGCTTGGTCATTGTTGCCTGTTGTTTCATGATGACGAAAGAACATTCTCGATGCCAAATTTATTTACTCTCATTTTATATTAAAAATTGAATTCAATGCCTGCAGGAAATCTTCATTCTGTTAAAAGCAAAGTCCGATAATTTGTTTAACTATCGATAACCATTGTGATCAAAATTGCACACGGTCTTAAAACATTAATAATTAATAGTCATGATACCAAGCATCAGTTTACGAGAACGAAGATATTAATCAATTCATACAGGTTCAACTGCAGTGTCACGGCTTCCACCAATGAATGCATACCATTTAACTGATTCTGCTATTTTCTTATGTAATGGTGCTTTCTGGTGTTGTCGTAATTGCATAGGTGTTGTCGTAGTTGCATAGGGTCGTTCATTACATTAGGCAATTGTTATCTCGATTCTGTATTGTTCGAAGTGATTCAACAATTTTTGTTATAATTTAAGGATAAATATTTTCACTGAGACATTGATTGCTTACAATCGACAGTAAGTAATATAGTTTATTGTCCGTTCTTATTTTATGTGAATTTATATATTTCATTATTAAGTTTTACCTGAATTTAATTATTTTATCGAACTTTTTAGGAATGGATGATAAGGAAAAAATTAATAAAGATCAACTTGCATTAATGATTGGCGAAGACATTGTGTCTCTAACAAAATTTTTACAATTTTTGTATTAATTGCTGAAATTGGTTAAATTTTACGATGCTTCTCGCTTGGCTGCAGTGGTTATGTTGGCACCAATGGTAATAACGGCAACTCAGATGACTAGTAAATATTTTTTCGTGACAACTTCAATTAAAACGAAAATTATTTTTTTCTGAACGGACAAGGGTACATACAAGACGTGTTGTATCGTATTCTTGACTATTCCCGAATTCATTGCTGGGGTTTGGCTACGCGTTTTGACAATACTAATTGCAAATATAATGAAAGAGATTGGCTTCTATCCATCTTCACACGCACAGCTGTTTTTAAATGAATTGTTAAGTATCGTACTAAAATGGGGGACTTGATACAGAAAGGAGGACAGCGCACGGAACAAGCGAGAGTCGCGAAGTTAACGTATGCGCACGGAAACCATGTTTGCGCACTTCCAGAACTTTCCTTAACAATAACCTCTCTAACTATGGAAAAATTCAGAAAAAAATCAATACTGTTAAGAGAGATGCTGAACAGAAATGTGTATACTAGCGACAGATAACAGATTCTATTGAAGCACCAAATAAGCCAAATTTCTGGTCCGTCCTTACCTGTGGGATGTGTTGGCTTGTTACGCGACGTGACGGCTCCAGATAATTCCAAAATTACAATTACAAAATGTTATGGGTCAGTCTTGCAGTCCTGTCCTCTTGTAATTATCATTAAAAAAATTGGTTCAGCAGTGGCTCGTACAATATTGCAGTTGGAGTACATGAAATGAAATAAGAAAAGATTAGGCACATACAATGGTGGTATGAAAATTTTGTAGTATTATTACGTAAATCTCAATTATTGTCATACATTAAATATCTCACTTACAAATTTCACGGGGCGGATATTAATGGGAAAAAGACAATCAGTGGGGCAAAAATGACACAGATAATATTATTTTACCAACACCCTGTCCTGTCACCAAGGGAACCAATTAGAACGTTCCCATTGTTTTCGTATGATGCCATATGTTGTTAAATTGAGTCCGTCATTGTAATTCGGACAAAGGATTGGTTGTATCGAAATTTTGAATATGGAATAATTTAGTTAAAACGTAGCGCAATTTAATATTTATAAACATTAAGCCAAATACACCGCGGGTTGAATGTTAAAGTCGAGCACCACACAAAGCAACGGCACGTTATAAGACTTACGGAAATCATCTAACTGGATCCTATGCTTCGTACTGCAGAAGCTGAAAATGTGAATCTTTTCTTTTTTAATATGAGATTATTCGGGACACTTTCCGTACTGGACTAATGCTCAGATATTTCACTTCACTTTTCATTATTGCATGAGCGTGGATGAAACATGAAGTTAATGGTAATAATAGAAAGAGGATAAATTATCGAGCTTCGTAAAATTACAAAAGAAATGATTGCAGGTTCTGAAATCAAGCAAGGTATAGTATAAGAATGGCTAATAGGGAGTGAAATTTTGAAACATGCGAAGCGACCGTACTGTAAGGGCGTCTGAACATTAATCGATTACGGACGACGTGGAGCTGAAATCATTAGAAAATAAATATTTGACGTGGAGGGATTATTTTAAATAAAAGCCAAAAAGAGGGGATGATTTTAAATTTAAGTAATATATTTTAACAACAAATTGCATCACTATTACTTACATTGAATGGAAGACGTCTGAAAATATAGGACACAGTCTAGAGAATGATACAAAACTACGATCGCAGTTCCGTCTTCTCGCTTGTCCGGAAGTAAAAAATGACGAACGAAATAAATTTAGTTATATTGCGAGCCAGAGGGAACCGGAGGCGATAAGCATCGCTGATCAAGAAAAGAGAAACCAAAAAAATGAAATAAAAATTCTGGTGTATCATTACACACCTACAAGGTCAAACTTTTGTTCAAGAGTTGTTAGCACAGTTCAAGAAATTAAAAATGAGTTATTTATGTTTTTCGAAGACATAACGGAGAACTGTGATGGTTAGGATGCTCAAGGATAGTTTGTCACACATATATACTTTCTGATACACTACAAAAGAAGACACTAGACATAGCATACTGTAATAAAGAGATCGAAAAAAATCAGCTTTTGTTTATTTCGCAGAGAAATGATTTTGATGCACTATGGGAAAAAATGAGAAACAACACAGAAATAGTTTGTCCACAAAGAGAACTTGGGGAATAGTCAAGAATACGATACAACACGTCGGCTTTGACCAATGATGTCATATACGAAGCAAAGATATGGAAGTAATAACATTTGAACATTTGACGTCTATCAAGAAATATATCGATTATTAATGCACCAATACAGATAAATAGTTATTAGCTCGTTTAAGAAATATGTATAATAAATGAAACACATCATATCTATTACATTACTGTATTTTTATTTATTATAAAACAGTGAAGCATGTTTAAATTATTTAAAAGTGAATAATAAATGAAAAGTACTGCTTTTTTAGAGGTGATACAGTTCCAAGTCTAGCGTCTGAAACAAAAACAAAAAAAGTAGTTACAACATTACGTACCTAGAAATATACTTTTTTATTATTAAATTGACAAATACTACTACAAATGTGTGCGATTTCGTTAAAAGCTACATGTACAATAATGTTAGAGTAAAATTGTAGAGTAATATGTTTCTGCTCGTATGTCGCTATTTGAAAAGATGTTGGCAACAGATGAACAATGAAATGTAGAACTGCGTTAATATTTTTCACGAGCTACAGAGTAAATGTTATTGCTGCTCGTTTCACTCACAGCAAAATTAATACTGTACCTGCTCTATGGTTATCAGGTTCTTGTATGTACCCTTGTCCATTCAGAAAAAAATAATTCTCGTTTTAATTGAAGTTGTCACGAAAAAATATTTATTAGTCATTTGAGTTGCCGTCATTACCATTGGTGCCAAATAACCACTGCAGCCAAGCGAGAAGCGTCGTAAAATTTAACCAATTTAAGCAATTAATACAAAAATTGTAAAACTTTAGTCGGAGACACCATGTCTTCACCAATCATTAATGAAAGTTGATCTTTATTAATTTTTTCCTTATCATCCATTCCTAAAAAAGATCGATAAAATAAATACGGGTAAAACTCAATAATGAAATATATAAATTCACATAAAATAAGAACGAACAATAAACTATATTACTTACTGTCGATTGTAAGCATTCAATTTCTCAGTGAAAATATTTATCCTTAAATTATAACAAAATTGTTGAATCACTTCGATCACTACAGAATTGAGATATCAGTTGTCTAATATAATCAATGACCCTATGCCAATAGTTCCATATCTGTGATACAAAAAAGTTAATATCATCTTCATATACATGCATAAACATTTGACTGATGACGTCATTGGTCAAAGCTGACGGGTTGTATCGTATACTAGACTTGACCCATTCAGGAGAAAGTAACAGTAACATTCAACAATTAGTTCCTTCCGCAGAGGTCAGTAGGAATTAATAACAGAAAATTTCGGCAAAGAGCAATCGGTCGCGATTATCGCGTCCGATAACACTTCTACACCCGGGAGTAGTCCACAAAACCTACCAGATGATTGAATAAAGAAATTTGAGCCATTACTTATAAACATGTCATCGAATGTAATGCAACAAATCGATGGCCAGAATAAACCAATTTCCAAACAAATCGATGACCAGAAAACAAATTTCCAAACGAATCGATGACCAGAACGAACAGATTTCCAAACGAATCGACGAACAAATCTCTACCATGTCGGCAAGTCTTATACAACAGATTAATGCTCAAAAGAATCAAGTTTCTTCTTTGTCCTCTACTCTTACACAACACCTTGAATGAGTAGAATTGCGACAACAGCAGACAAAGGATGAAATTGTGAGACTGGAAAGAGTGCAATAAAATTTGCCTACTTTGAAATCTGACGAAGTTAACAGGCAAATCAGTGCTCAAATACAAAATTTTGATCAGACTATTGAAAGTAAATTCGCTGATACACAAGGAAAGGTCACTAAAGAAATTTTACAATCAGTTGATAGCACAATCTTCTCTGTTGTCAGCGAAGTTGCTACTCTAAGCCACAGTGTGAAAACTATTCCACTGGTTATTGAATCACTCACACGCGACGTAACACAGCTTAAGCAAAAGCAACAGAGTTTTGAAGTTGCTGTCGCACAAATAGCTAGTCAGGCCGAAGCTGTTGTCAAAGACAATCAAATTCAAGTGCAACAGTTCTTGCAGAAAACAGTAATAGAGCTTAACGAGAAGATAGACTCTGAACTTAATATTTTCATAAGTAATATCACCGAGCAAGTCTATAAGAAGCACGGTACTACCGTGAAAGCAATGCAGGATGACTTGAGCGAGCTGAAATCCTTAGTTAAAGCACAAAAACCAGTAACACAATAAACCTCAGACAGGAAACCGGACCGACCTGTGACCTTAAAGACCAACAAACAGATATAAGTAGTGGGCGGGCACGTCCGAGTTAGGCAGCGCTCAAATGCCCAGTGTGTGACATGCAAAACGCACGTGATCATTCCCCCGATTTTACCATGTCTGGTAATAGGAACCTAATGACTCCACAGCACTCGCCCTCCTTGCCTATTAACGATATCAATATTAGTAACGTTATGGTGGACGAGAACATGATCAATCATCATCAGTTTCAATTTTTTGCAGGTGACAGTAAGAATGTACATCCTGTCGTTTTTATTCAATCATTCCAAGATATTTTGCCAGAATCTTGGTCAGAAAAGCGAAAGATACGTTTTATCACTGGATATATACAAGATGAGAGCAAGCTGTGGGCAAATCAGGGTTCTAAAACTTGTGAAACCGTGGAAAAATTTGAACAGGCATTCCTTGCAAAATTTTGGTTCCCCGCTACACAAGAGCGCCTGCGAAATGAAGTTTAGAATCCACAACCATTTAACGAACACAATGGTAGTCTCAGGAAATATTTTGAAAAATGTATCAATAAGTCAAAATTTTTCGATGAATCTCTTGGCTACAGAGAAGTGCTTCGGATGATAATAGCCAAACTGCCGACACACCTGCGACTGGAACTCGCACATTTAGAAAGCTTTTTAAATTACGTTGACAAGCTGGATTTAATTTTTGAAGATCGGCGTGCACATTTTGGTGATGGGCAAGCAAACCAATACGGCTTTTAAAATTTCAATAATAATGATAAGAGCGGAAACTTCCATAACAACCACAATAATGGCAGTAGCCAGCTCGTGCCGTATTATTCGCCAGCCGCGTGTTTACAAAACATGCCACACCCACCTCAGCCTCAGCAGCTAGCATTCATTAATGCCTCTGGCCAACAACAGCCGCAACAGATGACGAGCGATACGCGCAGCAGAAATATGCTACGCAATGCGCCTAATGGCGGGAATTATTATCGCCGCAGACAAGACAATAGGTTCAATTCAGGGTATTTCGGAAATAATAACAGTGTCCCCTACCAAACAGCGAACTTCAACAACAGCAGCAACAGCAATCAATTCACTAATAATAAAAATAATCAGTGGCGCAATGGTAATTTCAGTGGTCAACCCCGTAATGGTGGGAACCGTAATTTTTATGGCAACGGGAATGGCCAGCCTGCACAAAACTTTCACCCGCAGCCCCCTCCAAACAATAACAATGGCATTCATAACGTCCCTGTGGCTACTATGACGATTAACTACCCGACGCAACACACACAGTACCCACAAAACGGATCGACTGTGACAATTACGGACGTGACAGACAGTACCACTCAACCGACAAGCCAACGAAATGACTCAAACAAATTGATTGCGCTCAACTCATGCCCTACGACGTTCAGCGTTGACACTAGTGAGGGCACATCTCGTGAAAGTGTAAATTTATTGCGCTACAACGATGGTGTTGATATAAGGGAAGAGCTACTAGCTGACACACAAGTTAACAATAGCCGACTTGTTGATTTTTCCAGGCCTATAAATTTATAAACGTAGGAGGAATACCTACGACTGTCCTTATAGACACAGGTGCAGCAGTGAACGTTTTATCCAATAGTTTATTCCAAAGAAGCAACCAAATTCGGAAATTACCTACATTTCCAGTACAAAATTGTAGAATTGCTGGTGCAGTAGGATACAAATAAAAATTCATCAAAATTCAGATACAAGTTCAGTTAGGATTTGACAGTGAAACAGACATTTACACATTTTTAGTTGTTGAATCAGTAACTGAGGACTGCATAACTGGTCTTGAATATTTACAAACTCGAGAAGACAAGATTGATTTCCATCAAGGTAAGTGCATACTTACAGAAAACCAAAGTCTTCAGCTATTCAAAAGAAAAACAAGAAATGACAATACCTTTATTCCGGGCCGTACAGAATATTACAGATTCCCCACGAAGGAAGTTATTTATTGTCACCTATACACAAAAGAGCTTTAAGAAATATCATGCATAAATTGTTAGTAAGTTGATTCTATGATTTAATGTGTAACATAAGGTA
This sequence comes from Locusta migratoria, assembly GCA_026315105.1. Lineage (NCBI taxonomy): Eukaryota > Metazoa > Arthropoda > Insecta > Orthoptera > Acrididae > Locusta > Locusta migratoria. The sequence continues at coordinate 198,796,640 of CM048751.1, forward strand.
TCCTATAATGTACTATTATGTTTTAAATACTCATGGATTGAAAAATATCACTCCTAACTACCGACACAGTGATAAACACTTTTCAGAGAATTATGTGTGAACAATAACTTATCAACATTTCTACTGTGCAAGAAATAGCCTAAGTAATGTTTCTTGCAACGGGTGGTGTAATTTTGCAATTGAATGAAAGACATTTTTTATTTACTTAGAGATTTAATAAGATGAAGAATTTATTATGGTTAGTGGTTGGGAAAACATTATTATTATTATGCAAGTGGAACGCACTAGCACACTCTGATTATTTTTGTTGGGGAACCCACTACAGCGTAATGAATTTATATTAATTAGGTTTAGTATGTAAGTGTGAGAGTGTGAATGGAAGAGTTTAGATTAGAACCGTTTGCAAGAATGTCATTGTTGGCCAAAGCAACAAATATTCTTACATACACACAACACAGACATCTTATGCAGAAACATTTGTTACACATGACAGGTACCATAACGAATTTATCTGTTTATTAACTAACTTTTATAAAGATAACATGTAAGAGTGACATACAACAGCAATACGTGACTTCATAAACAACGAAAGTATATGAACTTCTAGGAATGGGAAGATGTAAATAGAATCAGCTGATTACTTGTTTAAGTTTACACGCACACTACACCTGGTAGTATCCTGTATAGTTTATGGCGCTGTGAGAAAATATATATGTGCCATTTCGTATCTACTACGTGTTAATCTATACATCAACACATCAACAGCATAAGAATAGATTAAGTTTTCTCTTTCAGATGGACGCCATCATCTACGAGAACTTTGGTGCCGCCTTCATCGCATCGAGATCGTCGGAACTATAACCCGCTTTGGAGGGACATAATATAGAGCTATGACTATTTTGACACGGTGTATACACCAACACACACACACACACTGACAAACATGGATGGGCCGAAGACACGAACATTCGTAAGGTTGACACAGGATATTTTCGCTAACACATTGTACACAGCATTTTCACGCTAGTCAGACAACAGTAACTAGAATGCATGGAATGCAGAGAGGCACCGCGAGGGAGGAGCGAGAGAACGCGATGTTTTTATTTAAACTTGATACTTGCTTTGTAAGTTTATTGTGATTTGTGATGGTAACAGTAGTATTTGATGTAGTTAGAAACCGTAATGCTGAATTTACAAGGCATATATTCAATTTAGCGATGCTTTTCTCTCTCTCTGCGTTATATAAGAAAACCTCCTTTTAAATCTTTATCTTTCCACACACTTCAGTGCAAGAACTCCTGCACCAAATATGCCTGCTGGTCTGACTTCACCTGTTTCAAAGCTTCATAGTAATTGTTTATGTTTATTATAGATGTCAAAGACTTACATTAATTGCTTTCATTTTTATAAGAGTACTTAATGAGTAGTATAGTAATGCTGGTTTCGCCCGACTGAAAATCGACTGTCGCCATTAGCCTTTTCAATGACAAGTACCTCCCTTCACGCTTGGCCAATTGCCCGACCGCAGATCAAAGGATGCTGCCACCTGGCCTTCCCGGAAGGAAGAAAGATAATTGGCAGTTGATGTGTAATTGCATTTAGGTCCTTTTGATTGCCATCGACGCTACTTGTCCGACTGCTAATCAAAGGGCACCGCCTCGCACTTCCGGGAACAAACAAAAGATGATTGACAGCCGCCGCCCCTCGACATGTCTATACTTGCGCTACTCCCACCCTCAGCCACAAACCAGACCGACACGCCACCCCTCCATCCCCACCAGCCGCGGCCGCCACCTCCACCGCTAGACGCCATCCCCTCCACACTCGCGACCGCTTCTCAAAGGACACCGCCACCCACCCTACCCAGAAGGACAGAACAAACAATACTGCACTTAGCGATCATTGTCATGACCACATCGACATCTCTAAACAACACCGCTCCCGCCAGCCGCCCCCTACACCCAGGACAGGAGCATACGGCACTCTTGCGATCTCGCCTCCCCAGGTCAGCAGCCAATTAAATTGCATATTTGTTATGCGGGCCGCAGTGATCCCTACGCAAGATCTCGATTTTTTTTATTCGCATATAAAATTTTTAATTCTGACAACCTATGTAACAATTTCCGCCGTTTATAATTCTCGGAAAAATAAAGTTACCATATTATTCTTCATATGTATTTTAACAAGAATTTCGGTGTAATGCTGAAACCAATTTTAAACATTTAGAACAGAAATGTTTAGTTGGTCTCTGAACAAAAAATAACCGTGTACTACAACTTGGAGTAAAATGTTAAAACCCGTATGAAAAATTTGCAAGTAAGAATTTATCGATGTGCAAACACTTCCATCTCTCTCCATGCTCTTCGCATAGACTACAAATACAACAGCTGACAGACGTGTTTAATAATAGCGCAGGTTAGATAATAAACGGTAATGAATGCCACAAACTTACGTATCCATCATAACATATACTCTTTCGATATCCAAAAACAATTCTAGCCAGAGTCAAACATTTGGGACTAAGAAATGGTGTCCGTTTAGGAACTTGACCGCCACCTTAGATCTATAAGCAAAATAAATGTATCTCTTCGATTAAACTATGGCTGCAACAGCTGACGATTGTGTTAAATATATAACGCGCGTTAGAATGTAATGATAACAAATGCAACAAACACATATGCCTTCCTGCACTTTAGCCTGCTCTTAAAATTATCACGTTCCGAAAGGTAATACTCTCTCTCTTTACCCACCATTTTTAAGGTAAATAGACACACAGATCAACAAAGTACACGTCACAACATTCGCCGGCCGCGGTGGCCGAGGTGACTGAGGCGCTCCAGTCACGGTCAGCACGGCCACTACGGTCGGGGGTTCGAATCCCCCCTCGGGCATGGATATTTGTGCCGTCTGTAGTCTTAGCTAGTTCATAAGTAGTTTGTAAGCTTAGGGACTGATGACCCCTTAGTTAAGTCCCATAAGTTGTACAAACATTTGAACATTGTCACAACATTCGATGTATAGGCGCCTATCTCCTAACCCCCAACCAGTAAATTGACAGGTACAGGTACAGTTCTAACTCCAAGGCACATAGTCATCTCTCCACCACACACCTGAGGACGTGATCCCCCAACCCCTCCTCTTCCACTACGAAACTCATGGGGATCCGATCCTCGGAGATACACACGTGACCACATTTATTTATTATTACGCACTGCATGTAGGTTACAAGTTCTCTGATCAGCACACAGCAGTTACGTTAAACGCGTTTGGAAATATTACTTTTTTTTTCTTCTGCAGGAAGGGACAGATGAGCGCAGAACCTTCCCCTGGCGGCGCCTCGCCCGATTGCCACAGGCGACCATAACAGGTGTTACATGGCCGGAATGCATTGTGAAACAATCCTTTCGCCTACTGCATACACAGATTTCTGACAGCACTCCTCCATTAGAGCTCAAATCACACACATTTTGCGACAACGTCTGGAATGAGAAAATGAGTATTTCTTTTTCTCTACGTCTGACCCGTTCGTTCTGAAACCTAGATATTTCCTTAGAACGATGTATAGGTATCTCCCAACTAGTTCTACGCCTTCCGACAATATTCTTCTAAACACTCTGGTGTTTTAAATTGCAATTTATACACCCACAGGACGTACATATTTCCCCCTGTATTCCACAAAGTAGCCACAAATAGTAACTTCGTCTTATCTCCAGCGTTTGCAGTATCAAACTTGCTGAATTTACTACACAGGTAGATCCACACCTCTATAACAATACCTCACCACACACGCACTTCATTGGCTACAACTAGCGCACTTTAAGTTACCAAACTGTAGGAGTTTTATAAAACACATTGATTTTCGACGAAAGAATTATGATTTCCACAGCAGGCATTTCCGCTACGTAACATAATGCACACCAGCCGTAAATTAGACAACACTAGAATACCATTAAACAGGCGATGCTTCGACGAAAGATCAGATAACGTACACACTGCAAAGTTTTTTTACAACCACCAAAGTCGGCTTCTTTAGAGCTCTACTGCGACGTGTTATTAGAGTATATCAACACTTTTTACTTAAATTCCATCCCATCTAGCCTACAGCACTCTCTGTAATGCCAAACATTTCCAACACAGTAACAGAACTACACCTGCAGTCAACACTAACCTACAGCAAACAGATCTGGCCATTCCAACTCGTTTTTTTTTACAAAATTGTTGACTCGACAAGCATGCTGCAAGCTCTGCATACGTCCGTAAGGACCTCCAAACGCAACCCAGGCAGGGCTATCCTTAGAGTCGTCACTAACCCAGTACGAACTAAGTTCCTCCACATACACTCCGCATAAACAAGTTACCACAGACGGTGTTATAACCGCTATCAGTAACAGACAAGATCTCCCAGGCACAGCGCATTTTAATGAAGTTTCGATCTCTCCCCTCCCAATAACTGCAATGGTTGCCTGACTCGTCCCAAACATCGAGATCTAGCGTAGGGATCGCTGCGGCGCGCTTAACAAATATGCAATTTAATTGGCTGCTGACCAAGTGGGGCGTGATCGCCGTAAGGGTGCCGTACGCCCCTGTTCTGGGTGTAGGGGGCGGCTGGCGGGAGTGGTGTTGTTTAGAGATGTCGATGCGGTCATGACAATCGTCGCTAAGTGCGGTATTGTTTGTTCTGTCATTCTGGGCAGGGCAGATGGTGGTGTCATTTGAGAAGCGGTCGCGAGCGTGGAGTGGGTGACGTCTGGTGGCGGGGCGGCGGCGGCGGCTGGCGGAGGTGGAGGGGTGGCGTGTCAGTCAGGTGTGTGGCTGAGGCTGGGGGTAGCGCAAGTATAGACATGTCGAGGGGGGGATCTTTTGTTTGTTCCCGGAAGTGCGAGGCGGTGCCCTTTGATTAGCAGTCGGACGAGTACCGTCGATGGCAATCAAAAGGACCTAAATGCAATTACACGTAAACTGTCAATCATCTTTCGTCCTTCAGGGAAGGACGGGTGGCAGCATCCTCTGATCTGCGGTCGGGCAATTGGCTGAGTGTGGAGTGGGGTACCTAGTGTGATGACACTAAAGTCGATGGTCGATTTTCAGTGGGGCAAAACCGGCGTTACTATACAACTTTAATTGTTTATTTCTTTATGTACAAAATGATACACAACTTGACACTTATGAATTTGTGTAAAAAATCGAGAGAGGAAATACGACGGAAACTGATGACTTTAAAACCAATGGAATATGTAAATAAATGTCCTCCCTCTAAGCTGACATGAACACAGGCCGAAATAAAATTTGCATAACTGTGTAAATAATATATATATATATATATATATATATATATATATATATATATATATATATGTGTGTGTGTGTGTGTGTGTGTGTGTGTGTGTGTGTGTGTGTATAATATCCCGAGGAAAGGGATTGCAATTATTTTGCCCATAAAAACTAAAATACATGACCAATATGTCACAGAAACTTTCAAAGTTGATATCAATATCGGATCTAAACATGGTATATTTATATATTTGTTTTGTAAGCGCATATGTATCGTTCATAGGTTGTTTACATTTACGAACACAGTGAAAGTGCGTGTGAGTGTGTGCATCGAAATGAAATGACTAATAAAGCAGTGCGACGCACGTCCGCACAAACTCAAAAACAGTGTACGGATGTGAATGGATGCCAACCTACGACTTTCAGTATCCACTGTGCTTCCCTTCCACTCATTTATATATAACTGCGAGTGATAATTAAAACCCTTTACGGCCGACCGCGGTGGCCGAGTCTGCACGGTCTGCACGGCCACTACGGTCGGGGGTTCGAATCCCCCCTCGGGCATGGATATTTGTGCCGTCCTTAAGAGTAGCTAGTTCATAAGTAGTTTGTAAGTTTAGGGACTGATGACCCCGTAGTTAAGTCCCATAAGCTTAACAAACATAAAAAAAAAACCATAAAAAAACCCTTTACGAAAGAACTAGTCACTATAAGTAAAAGAAACCATTGTGATGTCAGTAATGGCTACTAAGCCACACAATGTACTGTGATGAACTATAATGGTAGTAAGTAACCATTATTTAGTGACAGATAAACAAAAAGTGTTGTGTGATACGATAAACCTTTTACTCGAAACGAAGAACGGGGCACTATGCCAGTTCCGCTCGTTCTTCTCAAGACAATGTGGTGCATAGACCATGTATTGTGGACAAACTTTACACATTTGTTGTGAAAGACTATTTGGTGCCGCGCAAATAAAACCTCATGAGCCTATAAATTGTCATGGTGAACAGACTATATAAAGTGTTCTTGAACATGATACGTAATAGTCACAGTGCTTAAGTGCATTTCCCACACACAACCGTGTAATAAACTGCACGGACGTTAAACCAAACGCCGATCTACCGCAAAAGACTCAAGTTGTACATACCGAGCTGCGGTGAATCTTGTGGAGGACTATAATCCAGTGTATAGTGCACAAACAGAAAAACAGACAGAAATCACAAGCTGTTGTTGTTTGTTGTTTTGGTCTTCAGTCCGGAGACTGGTTTGATGCAGCTCTCCACCCTACTCTATCCTGAGCAAGCCTTTTCATCTCCTCATAAGAACGGCAACCCACATCCACTTGAATCTGCTTACTATACGCGTCTCTTGGTCTCCCTCTGCGATTTTTACCCCACACACTTCCCTCCAATGCTAAATTTACGATTCCACGATGTCTAAGAATGTGTCCTACCAAGCGATCCCTTCTTTTAGTAAGGGTATGCCAAAAATTCCTTTTCTCGCCAATTCTGTTCAGTACCTCTTCATTAGTTATGTGATCTACCCACTTAATCTTCAGCATTCTTCTGTAGCACCACATTTCAAAAGCCTCTATTCTCTTCCTGTCCGCACTGCTTATCGTCCATGTTTCACTCCCGTACAAGGCAACACTCCACACAAATGCCTTCAGAAAAGACTTCCTTACCCTTAAATTAATATTCGATGTTAGCAAATTTCTCTTTTTCAAAAATGCTTTTCTTCCCATTGCCATTCTGAATTTTATATCCTCTGTACTGCGACCACTGCATGTTATTTTACTACCCAAGTAACAAAACTCATCTACCACCTTAATTGTCTCATTACCTAATCCAATTCCTTCGGCATCGCCTGATTTTCTAAGACTACATTCCATTATTTTTGTTTTGCTCTTGTTAATGTTCATTTTATACGCTCTCTTCAACACACTGTCCATTCCATTCAACTGCTCTTCTAGGTCGTTCGCTGTCTCTGACAGAATTACAATGTCATCAGCAAAACGCAATGTTTTTATTTCTTCCCCCTGAACTTTAATGCCTATTCCAAAATTTTCCTTGCTTTCCTTCACCGCCTGCTCGATGTACAAATTGAATAACATCGGAGAAAGGCTACAACCCTGTCTTACTCCCTTCCCAACTGACACTTCCCTTTCATGCCCTTCGAGTCTAATAACCGCGATCTGGCTTTTGTACAAGTTGTAAATAACTCTCCTTTCCCTGTATTTTACCCCTACTGACTTCAGAATTTGAAAGAGTGTAGTCCAGTCAACATTGTCAAATGCTTTCTCCAAATCTACAAAAGCTAAAAATGTAGGCTTGCCTTTCCTTAATCTATCTTCTAAGATAAGACGTGAGGTAAGTATTGCCTCCCGGGTTCCTACGTTCCTCCTGAATCCAAACTGATCTTCCCCGAGGTCAGCTTCTACCAGCTTTTCCATTCTCCTGTAGATAATTCTTGTTAAAATTTTGCAACTATGACTTATCAAACTGATGGTTCTGTAATTTTCACACCTGTCTGCGCCTGATTTCTTTGGAATGGGGATTATTACATTTTTCTTAAAGTCTGAGGGTATTTCGCCTGTCTCATACATCCTACACACCAGTTCAAATAGTTTTGTCATGGCTGGCTCTCCCAGAGACTTTAGCAGCTCTGAGGGTATGTCATCTACTCCTGGGGCCTTGTTCTGACCTAGGTCTTTCAGGGCTCTGTCAAATTCATCTCTCAGTATAGTATCGCCTATTTCATCTTGATCTACTTCCTCTTCCCTTCCTACTACATCGTCTCTAAGTTCATTTCCTTTGTAGAGCTGCTCTATGTACTCTTTCCACCTTTCAGCTTTCCCTTCTTTGCTGAGAACTGGTTTCCCATCTGAGTTCTTGATATTCGTAGAATTACTTTTCTTGTCCCCAAATGTCTCTTTTATTTTTCTGTAGGCGGTATCTATTTTCCCCCTTCTTATACATTCTTCTACAGATTTGCATTTGGCTTCTAGCCACTCCTGCTTAGCCATTTTGCATTTCCTGTCAATCTCATTTTTTAGTCGTCTGTACTCCATTTTGCCTGTTTCATTTACTGCATTTTTATATTTTCTCCTTTCATCAATTAAATTTAGTATTTCCTGTGTTATCCAAGGATTTTTTGTAGGTCTTGCCTTTCTACCTATTTTGTCCTCTGCTGCCTTCACTATTTCATCTCTCAATGCTACCCATTCCTCTTCTACTGTTTTATTTCCCCCTGTTTCTGTCAATTGTTGCCTAAATCTCCCTCTGAAATTCACCAGAACTTCACGTTCCTTCAATTTATCCAGGTCCCATCTCCTTATTTTCCTACCTTTCTGCAGTTTTTTCAGTTTCAGCCTACAGTTCATGACTAACAAGTTATGGTCAGAGTCTATATCTGCCCCTGGGTATGTCTTGCAGTTTATAACCTGGTTCCGGAATCTATGTTTTACCATTATAAAATCTATCTGATACCTTCCAGTGTCTCCTGGTCTCTTCCAAGTATACAACCTCCTTTTGTGATTCTTAAACCACGTGTTTGTTACAATTAAATCATGTTCCGTGCAAAATTCTACCAGGCGGCTTCCTCTTTCATTCCTTCTGCCCAGTCCATATTCACCTACTATTTTTCCTTCTCTTCCTTTTCCTACTACCGAATTCCAGTCTCCCATCACAATTAAGTTTTCCTCTCCCTTAACTGTCTGAATAATTTCCTTTAGCTCCTCATATATTTCTTCGATCTCCTCATCATCGGCAGAGCTAGTTGGCATATAAACCTGTACTACTGTTGTCGGTGTTGGCTTCGTATCTATCTTGACAATGATAATGCGATCACTTTGCTGCTTATAGTAGTTTACCCGCATTCCTATTTTCTTATTCATTATCAGTCCTACTCCTGTGATACCCCCAACTGCTTTTGTATTTATAATCCTGTACTCACCTGACCAGAAATCCTGTTCATCCTGCCACCGAACTTCACTAATCCCCACTATATCTAACTTCAACCTATCCATCTCCCTTTTTAAATTTTCTAATTTTCCTACCCGATTAAGGGATCTAACATTCCACGCTCCGATCCGTAGAATGCCAGTATTGTCTTTCCTGATGATAACATCCTCCTGAGTAGTCCCCGCCCGGAGATCCGAATGGGGGACTATTTTACCTCCGGAATATTTTACCCGAGAGGATGCCATCATCATATTTTCATACAGTAGAGCTGCATGTCCTCGGGAAAAGTAACGGCTGTAGTTTCCCCTTGCTTTCAGCCGTTCGCAGTAACCGTGAGGCAAAGCCACATTAGCTGATGTTACAAGGCCAGCTCAGTCAATCATCCAGACTGTTGCCCCTGTAACTACTGAAAAGGCTGCTGCCCCTCTTCAGGAACCACACGTTTGTCTGGCCTCTCCACAGATACCCCTCCGCTGTGGTTGCACCTACGGTACGGCTATCTGCATCATTGAGGCACACAAGCCACCCCACCTCGGCAATGTCTGTGGTTCATGGGGGTGGAATCACAAGCTACGATCCACTAAAGTCGGAAGGTGGAGCGGGACCTCACCGTAGTAATATTTGAATACAGACTGACACTGACAGAGCGCATGACCGCCAGCGCCCGGCCGTGATTGTTGAAGCAAACCGCTGCTGCGACGCTATGTGTTGCCAACTTATGCATCTAAAAAGTGAAACACAGTGAATATATAAAAACTATTCAAAACAAAAACAAGACAAACGAGTAATGATGTTGTTCAAACTGTTTGCATTCGCAGATCAAATGTATGTGTGGTTTGATCAACAGACTGTGCTACCTACAAACCAAACATGTTGTAAATGCAAAGACTGTGCTACTGCACTTTATGAACATTCTGAAATTCACCTATTGTGCTACGGCACTTGAGAAATTATCATTATGACAAAAATATTTTGTTTATTTGTTTTTAACTTGTAAACATTTAAAGTAATTACTTGACCTCAATGAATAAATGAACACATGCCTGTAACCAAATGTACATAGTAGATAAACGATTTTTTTAATGACAATATTATCTTACGGCATGGTTTCATGTCAGAAAGGTAGTCGTACAGCTTGCATCACTCTTACCTCAAGCACATCAAAATGTAAACTCAAAAGACTGCACAAACATACACACACTCCCATGTGAAATAATGTGCTAAAGCGTCCTTCTCTTTCTGAAGAAAGACTATCGCCTATGCAAGAAACTGAATGTAATTTTGTGTATATGACTTTGTTTCTGTGTTAAGTACGATGGGAAGCGTGATGCCTCGCAGTGCCAAACAGGTGGTGCCTGAGACGTATGGGGCGTCCTGTTCGGACGCCCGTTGGCTGTGACGTCACGCTTCTGCCTAAAGCACTAGATATACTATACAGTGCTCTACTCCTGACTAGTCCCCTCCTGGACTAGTCCCTGGGGGACTATTTTACCTCCGGAATATTTTACCCAAGAAGACGCCATCATCATGTCCTCGGGAGAAGTAACGACTGTAGTTTCCCCTTGCTTTCAGCCGTTCGCAGTAACTGCATGGCAAAGCCATGTTAGCTGATGTTACAAGCCAGCTCAGTCAATCATCCAGACTGTTGCCCATGTAACTACTGAAAAGGCTGCTGCCCCTCTTCATGAACCACACGTTTGTCTGGCCTCTCCACAGATACCCCTCCACTGTAGTTGCGCCTATGGTACGGCTATCTGCATCGTTGAGGCACGTTTCATCTAGTAGAATGGAAACAAATTGAGAATTGGCTATTTCTTCTTTCAGTGCTTTAAGAAGAGCTTTTGAAATACACATTTCAAGTTCGTTTTGGATAGTAGGAGACGTTTCACGGAAACTTTACTATCTTTCATATGATTAGCAAGTCTAACATATTTGCTCATGAGATTTAGCAGTTCAACGCAATTCCCTCTGTTTAGATAATCAACCGATTCGTTATGACCTCTGGATGGCAGCTCTTGATTGGCTAAGAAACTTCCACAGTCTATAAGCCATTTTATAATTTCTCTGTTTGTTACAACCTCGTTATGAAGAAGCACAGAAGTTCTGAGTTGTTGATTCAGCTGATGATCTATTCTTGTTCGACCAACTGTTGAAAGCTCTAGACTTGTTCTAATGTGTCCAAGGGGTTTTTTCGTGTCTTGAAATTCAAATTAGTGAACCCTTCCATAGTCCACACGCTTGTTCTTTCAACACCAAAAAAGAGACAAGGCCATCAGAACAACCTTTGATTAACATCACAACCCCTTAACCAACTAGTTTTCTTATACTGAGCTGTTTGAAAATGCCGTATGTATTCTTGCTTCTTTTCTTTATGCCTAGTACAAAGTCCTGTCAAAGCAGGGAAAGGTGTTCCTTTAACAACTATTTCCTTTTTCACTAAAAGTGATCTTGAATTAAATGGTTCTCTAATAAATTCCTGTGTTACAGAATTTTCAGTCATTTCGAAATCTGAAAAGAGTCATTTCGTCAAAACAGGCAATATCCTTAAATTATTAAGAAGTACTAGATTAACTTTAAGTTATGCTTAAAATGGGTGAATTTGTACATGTACTTAATGAAGTATAGCAATTTATCTTCTTATTACACAATCGGGCACAACTGAAGACTGGGATACCATCCGTCAGCTTTGACCCATGACTTCGTCAACATGCCGGAAAACCAGTATACAGGATATCTTAATACTTCTGTATTGTAGGCTATATAATAAATAATCTGTCGTTATACTCGTAAATTACAGACGTTCGTAAATAATTTTGCTGTGTGCGCATTAAGTACTTTCACACAACGAACTTGACAGGTAAACACTGAAAATATCAGATTACTTCGTTTTTACACAGAAATTCCGGAGCATGACATTCATCCAATTTTTCGTATTTGGTTCTCAATGCACTGCAGTAAAAACATGACAGAAATTCCATTACTTTATTTATCGTCTTTTAATCATTCTAATACTATACCAAAGCTATCTACAATAATGGCAGTATTTCGTTGTCCAGTACAGTTTCATGTCAAGTAAATAGATGTCACAGAATTACAGGGTCGGGCGTTACTCGAATGGAGCATAATGGGTTAACATTTTATTTGATGGCGTTTTAAGGAACTGCTCCTTGATAATGAAATTCGACATTATGGACACTTCCTTTTCCATTTTTCGACACACAAATATTCCCATATAAATAAACTTTATAGTGAGTGTACAGGTTCTAACACATATTGAACTCTGAACTGCATTCCTCACACTTTTGAAACGTTTTGTGCAAGTCATTCATATTCACCAAAAGACAGTGAGATGTCCAGGGGTGTATCGTAGCAACAGAGAAATAACAATTTAAGAAAGGCCGTTTATTCACTCATTAACACGTTATTAACAAATATAAGAACCTGTGCAGATGAGACTTTAACTTTATCAACAACAGGTAATGGAACAGTCAAATGCCAACTTAGCCCATAACTATATTGGCAACTTAACGGACGGTCTAACGTAATTCAAGCCCAAATTACTGATGCTTTTAAATAAAATGCAATCAATTAAGTTCAGTTAAGCAGATTAAGCACCAATCGGATTCTTGAGATACGGGCATTTAATCATTATCATTTACTAGAAGGCACAGAACTGGCTAATGAAAGGGTATTCACAGTAGTACAAATGGTTAACAGGTTAAGATCACTGCAACTAACATAGGAACTGCCAAGGACACAGTGTGTGAGTTGCCCATTCCCCACTCGGAAACTTCAGTCCCGGAGGTAGGGACTTTACAATAATTAAAATTTAACTTGCCCAAAATACATTCGTCAACGGGGCACACGATGACGAAAGGAAAAGACTGTGAGAAAATAAACAGTAAGGATTCCTCCAGTAACACTTAGCAATTTGTAAAATCATTCACATTCAGTAAATTGATTGATAATGCACCCTACAACACGAGGGTAAGAAATTAAGTAAATAACAAAATTGCACCAGTGAGGTGACTCCAAACATACAACACACGAACAAACGAAAGACATGGAAAGCAACCTCTCGGAGCCGATTACAATTCAGAAAAATCGACAAACACACACGGGTTGTAAATCACAGGGTGGCACAACTAGGCATTTAATCACCTACCAATTAACTAACGGTATGCACTTGAAAGGAACGGGGGGGTCGGGAAGTGCACCAACAGCAACTAGATAGGTGGAAGAGCCAGATTGACAACTACACGTTTGGGCGGAGGAACTGCTGGGTGATACGTCGTAAGTACTAGGCCTTGGAGCACAATGGCGAAGCAATGTTTAAAGGAGTCACACAGTTTTCCACAAGAAACCAGTATGAACGGTGACGGAGAGACGATGATAGACAAAACCCGGGTGTGGACAAGAGACGCTGTGGACGAGGCAGGCTGGTGAGATTTTACTTGATTAAAGTGGACCTTAAGTCTTACACGAGTTCAATTCTTGAACTAACAAATTAACCAGTCCAAGCAGCTTCAGGATGACACAGGGCCCCAAATATTTATGAGACAGTTTAGCACTGGACTTGTTTTATCTGCCCCTGCCAGGGAAGTTAAGGATGTAGACGGTATCTCTCGGCTTACCAGAAAAGCCTTTACGACCAGCATTATACCTAAGAGCTTGGCGGCAATAAGGCGATGTTCGCCTGTGCTCTTCTCCAATTTTCTTTAATTATTTCAGGACTGATAGTGGTGGGTAAAAGATCTTGGATGGCCCACAAGTTGGACGAAGGGGAGTTGATACTGTAGGAAAACATAAGGGAAGCCAGGGTCGATTTAAGAGCTTCATGATGGGCTGAGTTGAAAGCTAAGTTCAACCATGGCAAACTGGAGTCCCACTTGTTGTGATATATAATTAGTGCAGCCTTCAGGTTCTGGTTGACCCTCTCAGCAAAGGAGCCCTGCGGATAATAGGGGGTCGTGGTAATATGCTTCACTGCATTAGAAGCACATAAAGCCCGAAAATAGTAGGAAGTAAATGCGGGGGCATTGTCACTGACGAGCTGTTTAGTATTTTTGGGCCACCTAAGATTTGTGTTCCTAAAATGTTGGTTAAGCCTATTTTTCAATATTTTCATAATTCCTTATTGGGCAGGCACTTGGGCTTCCACAAGACCATACATAAAATAAAAGATAAATTAGTATGGCCTAGCATAAATCGCGATATCGAACACATGGTCAAAATCTGTACTGACTGTAATCAAGCCAAACCCAGTTCGGCTGCACGTCTAGGTTTATTAGATTCTGACCGCGAAATGCATACAATGGAAAAATTATTCGACTACCTTGGACCCCTACCGACTACCCGGAATAACAATCGTTACATTCTGGTTGCTATTGATGCCTTTTTACGTTTTCTCTGGCTTTTTCCTATGCGTAATGTCAATGCCTCCACTTCTATTTGTCAGTTGACCAAGATGCCCAAAAATACTAAATATCTTGGTCAACTGACAAATAGAAGTGGAGGCATTGACATTACGCATAGGAAAAAGCCAGAGAAAACGTAAAAAGGCATCAATAGCAACCAGAATGTAACGATTGTTATTCCGGGTAGTCGGTAGGGGTCCAAGGTAGTCGAATAATTTTTCCATTGTATGCATTTCGCGCTCAGAATCTAATAAACCTAGACGTGCAGCCGAACTGGGTTTGGCTTGATTACAGTCAGTACAGATTTTGACCATGTGTTCGATATCGCGATTTATGCTAGGCCATACTAATTTATCTTTTATTTTATGTATGGTCTTGTGGAAGCCCAAGTGCCTGCCCAATAAGGAATTATGAAAATATTGAAAAATAGGCTTAACCAACATTTTAGAAACACAAATCTTAGTTTCACCACGCTGACCGATTTTTTTTTTTTTACAAATAATGCCTTTCTTAATTAAATACCCCAGAACATCTACTCCTTTACGGATATCACAGATAATACCACCCAGATGCGGATCCTCATACTGATCAGTACCAACATCCGTGAACAGCTGAGGTATTAAGCCCCAATACCGGGCAAATCAAAGAAGACTCATCAACTTGAAGTTGGTCGTTAGGCGGAGGCTCTTCGAACATTCGGCTAAGGGTATCGGCAAGTAAGTTATCGACTCCTCTAATGTGTTTGACATTGAACTTTAAGGTTGAAATCCTGGTTGCCCACCTCGCGATACGGCTGGTTTTCCGGGGTCGGGCTAAAGCCCAACTAAGGGCTTGGTTGTCGGTCTCGAGGTCGAATTCTCTATGTTCAAGATAAAATCTGAACTTTTCGAGAGCAAATAAGATCGCTAAGACCTCGGACTCGTAGACCGAAAATTTCCTCTCTGCGTCAGTGAGCTGAAGGGATGCGTAAGCCAACGATTCTCTGTGGTCATCAATTTCTTGTAAAAGTACAGCCGAAATGCCGGTATTCGAGGCGTCGGTTTGAACCACAAAACGACGCTGAAAATCTGGCACTCCCAAAACTGGGGGATTAGTAATGGCGTTTTTAATGGCGAGGAACGCTTGTTCTTGTTCGGGTCCCCAATTAAAGGCAGCTCTCTTTTTTCTTAATTTATTAAGGGGGGCTGCCAACTCCGCGAAATTAGGAACAAAACGCCTCAAATAGTTGGCCATGCCTACGAAACGGGCAATTCCTTTCTTATCTTTAGGAAGGCGCAGCTCCCGCAAAACTTTGGTTCGTTCTTTGTCGATTCGAATACTCTGGCCAGAGACAAGGAAAACTTAGTTACGAGCTAAAGTAACTTGAGAGGTTTTGATTGTCAGCCCAGCCTCCTGCAATTTGTTCAAGATAAGTGACAAATGTTGTATGTGCTCATCATATGAGGTACGATAAACGACTAAGTCATCCAAATAGTTGAAGACACATGATAATTCAAATCCCCAAGAATGTAATCCAAAAGACGAGACAAAATGGCGGCCAGTCACGAGACCGAAGGGGACATGATTGAACTCATAGAGGTTCCAACCGGTGCAAAATGTGGTGACATGTTTACACTGCTCCGTGAGATCTATCTGATAGTATGCTTGGTTAAGGTACAAGACAGTGAACCATTTGGCTCCAGAGAACCAAGTGAATGAGTTGTGGAAATCTGGAAATGGCACCGATTCAAGGATAACTTTCTTATTAAGTCTCCTATAGTCCACAACGGTACGAAAATATTTCCCCTGATCTTTAGGAACTAAGAATATAGGTGAAGCGTATGGAGATGTTCTTATGACTTCCTGCTGTAGCATTGTTGATTTTAGCCTTAAGTATTTTCATCTTTGGGGGTGAAAGGCGATATGGTGACTGCGCCACAGGTATTTCATCCTTCAATCTAATGTGGTAATGGAGAACATTAGTAGTACCTAATTTGTCTGAAAACAGAATAGGGAATCGATTTAAGAGGTCAAATAATTGAGAAGATTGATTAGGTTCAAGATGAGACATTTGAAATTGTGATTTGGGGCAATACAGGATGGTATGCTGGTGCCCGCGACTACATTCACAAAAGGCAATCTTCTGGTCAGGAGCAAGAAAGAAGTGAAATGAATGCTGTGACAGATCGAAGACCAAACCAGTCTTAATAATGAAGTCGTACCCAGAAATAACGAAACCGGTAGGTCATGGGCCAAAGCGAAAGTGCATGGCCCAGAAAAGGTAAGAATTGGCAAACTCCCCTTAACAAAGCCTGCAAAGGCAACTCTTGCCCGTTAGCCACCCGACATTTCTGATAAGGTTTATTAAGAATGCAGCATTTAAGAAGATGTCTATATTCAAGAAACCACTGATAATTTAAAAGGCATAAGGAACTACCCGAATCAAGAAGAGCATACTTTGGTTCTTTTCCCCACAGGACAACAGATGAATGGTAAGGAAGGCGTTGAAGCTCCTGTTATAGTGTTACAGAACCTCTTTCGCCTTTTGTGAGGGTATTTCCTCCTACTATTGAGGGACCATTTGACGTGCCTAGGAAACTTAGGAAAAGGACATTGTTTAACAAGGTGGCTAACAGACTTGCACCTAAAACAACGAGCAATATTAGGGATGGTCATTAGATATCCAGGTGCGTTTGATGACTGAACAGAAGAGTTTTTTATGTAACTATCGTTTCTTTGGTAGGCACAAGCATCGCCTTTCTTGTCCTGTCGTCATCTGTTGAATGACGACTGCTTAGGAATCGGACATTGTTTAACTAAATGATGCCCCGATCCACACCTGTAACATCTATTTCCCTTCGGACGGTGTACCTGGTTCCTAGAAACTTCGGAAAAGGTCGGCCCCTGGTTAAGGTCTAAGCGTTTACGTTGTTCATCAATGAAAGATATTTTTGTCAAACTAGTTCCGGTAATTAGGACACATAGCATCAACAATGCGAGTAATCACCTGTGCTTCAGGAATATCAGACTGTAGAGTGTGGTACGTCAGTCTAACTCTATGTAAATATTGGGGTAAAGGTTCCTTCGTTCCCTGCAGTCTCCATAAATATTCTTTTTCCAAATACCTGTATACGTGAAATGGTAATTCACCTGTACTGCCGCGGTGGAGTAGCCGAGCGGTCTAAAGCGTCTCGCTGCGGAGCGCGTGGAGGTTCGAGTCCTCCCTGGGGCATGGATGTGTGTGTGTTTGTCCTTAGGTTAGTTTACCTAGGTTTAAGTAGTTTGTAAGCTACGGACTGATGACCACGCAGTTTGATCCGATAGATTTACAAACATTTGAACATTTGAATTTCACCCTGCTAACTGGTGGCGGAAGGCCGAGATTTCGTGATCAGATCTAAGAGCCTTGGATAACAGAACGCGCAAATGCCCAGTCGCTAAAGGGTACAACAGAGTGAGAACGACACGTGATGATACTCGCAATGTCTGAATTGTTGTTGTTGTGGTCTTCAGTCCAGAGACTGGTTTGATGCAGCTCTCCACAATACCCTATCCTGAGCAAGCCTCTTCATCTCCACATAAGAACGGCAACCTAAATCTGTCTGAATCTGCTTACTGTATCCATCCCTTGGTCTTCCTCTGCGATTTTTACCACACACACTTCCCTCCAACGCTAAATTCACAATTCCTTGATGTCTAAGAATGTGTCCTACCAATCCATCCCTTCTTTTAGTCAAGGTATGCCAGAAATTTCTTTTCTCCCCAATTCTGTTCAGTACCTCCTCATTAGTTACGCGATCCACCCACCTGTTCTTCAGCACTCTTCTGTAGCACCATATTTCATAAGCCTCAATCCTCTTCCTGTCCGCACTGTTTATCGTCAATGTCTCACTCCCATACAAGGCAACACTCCATACAAATGTCTTCAGAAAGGACTTCCTTAGGCTTAAATCAATATTCGATGTTAACAAATTTTTCTTTTTTAAGAACGCTTTTCTACCCATTGCCATTCTGCATTTTACATCCTCTGTACTGCGACCATCATTTGTTATTTTACTGCCCAAGTAACAAAACTCATCTACCTCCTTCATTGCTTCGTTACCTAATCTAATTCCTTCAGCATCACCTGATTTTCTTAGACTGCACTCCATTACCCTAGTTTGGCTCTTGTTAATCTTCATTTTATATGCACCTTTTGGTTGTCAAACTTTATTGATGATGAAACGTGCCCATAAAAATATTTTTGTAAAAAAATATCCAATATTGTGCCTCCTGTTTTGTGTCAAGTAACTTGCTTGCAAGAAAATATATAATATCGCTTCTACTGTGTGTATCGATATGTGTACTTAAGTCTGTGACGTTTCATCTTTGCCAAAGACTCTGTATCGCATAGCATTGTACCTCGCACAGAGAGAGAGAGAGAGTGGGACTTGTGGTTTAGCTCGCTTAGAGAGCGGTTGATATGTGTGTATGGCTCCGATGTAGAGCAGAGGTTGCTGTGTCAGCAAGTTGATTTGATTGTATTTGGAATATATATTGTATTTTTTATTACTATGAAAACGTTGTACCACCGCTGGAATGAAGGTAATTCCATTTCATGTCATTAGGAAAAAGTTGTATTATGTAGGTAATGTAATGGTGATTATTAATAATAAGTAACAAAGTTGACCTCTCTTTCCTGTTTCATTTACGTAGTTACAAGATTAACCTATTTCCGTCATTTGATAATTAGTTATTTGTAAATTTAAAGTGCAGTATTGATTTTGGTGATCTTGTTGAACAGATTTCGTTATTTGTGCCATAGTAAATGATTGTTATGCAACACTGCAGTTAATTGAATTTTGATAATCAGGTACTGATCTTCATAAAATTCTCGCAGT
The DNA here is from genome assembly GCA_026315105.1 of Locusta migratoria. Lineage (NCBI taxonomy): Eukaryota > Metazoa > Arthropoda > Insecta > Orthoptera > Acrididae > Locusta > Locusta migratoria. The sequence goes on from CM048751.1 coordinate 198,816,152, forward strand.
CAAACATTAAGAAAGTTGTTTGTGGTTTTTTAATATCTTTCTCGCAGTCAAATTTTTTGAGTATAGTCAGTGTCTGTTTCATATGGTGACTTGCCACAGTTGTTTTGTTAAAAGATCCATTGCGCGCATAATCAGTTTAATGCACTGTTTCTTATTTAACAATATATACATCAATATCAGTGCCATAATTAAACCAAATTGCTGTGTTAATGAACAATTTGTTGTCTGATTTAACGATAGGTTAACATCATACAACACACACACACACACAGCTTTTAACATTACCGGATCCGGATGTTGGGATAAAGTATTACCTATTATTGGTGGAGGATGAGAACTATTAGATGGAAGTACTACATTACTGACTTTCGTGGGTTCGAGCTCCGTGCCCACAGTTTCCAATGTCTGAAATAACCCACCAATGGTACTATTAAGTAGCTGTAAGGTACTTAATGCATCACTGTTAGTCGTGATAGTGGTAATATCTTGAACTCCATGAAACAAATTTTCTAGTTGGGCTTTAATGCGACTTAATTGTTTGGTTGTAGGTTGTTCGATAATGGAAAGGACATTGGAATTAGCATCAACTAGGATCTGCAAATAGGAAGAGGTAGCAGTTATTTCACCTGTTACTTCTGGTGTAACTTTAACTGGTTAGTGAAGGGCGTCGCGGAGCCACATCACAAGGTCGGGCACGTTACCCTCGGTTGCTTCCCCATCAATATTCAATTCGTTAACATGTATCTCTTTTTTGGAGATGCTCAATCCCGAAACAACTTCTCGCCATACTGTGAACAGCTGAAAACGAACGCTAAGCCAGTAACTAGTTCTCAGAATTAACTTATAATACTAAAAAACTGAGGTGAACAAATGGCCTTAAGGAAAATGCTCTGCGACCAATGAGAGATCCAGATGTGGATCGTAGCAACAGAGAAATAACAATTTAAGAAAGGCCGTTTATTCACTCATTAACATGTTATTAACAAATATAAGAACCTGTGCACATGAGACTTTAACTTGATCAACAACAGGTAATGGAACGGTCAAATGCCAACTTAGACCATAACTATATTGGCAACTTAACGGACGGTCTAACGTAATTCAAGCCCAAATTACTGATTCTTTTAAATAAAATGCAATCAATTAAGTTCAGTTAAGCAGATTAAGCACCAATCGGATTCGTGAGATACGGGCATTTAATCATTATCATTTACTAGAAGGCACAGAACTGGCTAATGAAAGGGTACTCACAGTAGTACAAATGGTTAACAGGTTAAGATCACTGCAACTAACATAGGAACTGCCAAGGACACAGTGTGTGAGTTGCCCATTCCCCACTCGGAAACTTCAGTCCCGGAGGTAGGGGCTTTACAATAATTAAAAATCAAATGTTTGTATAGTCTATGGGACTTAACTACGGGGTCATCAGTCCCTAAACTTACAAACTACTTATGAACTACTTACGAACTAGGACGGCACAAATATCCATGCCCGAGGGGGGATTCGAACTCCCGACCGTAGTGGCCGTGCAGACCGTGACTAGAACGCCTTAGTCTCCTCGGCCACCGCGGCCGGCCGAGGGTAAGAAATTAAGTAAATAACAATTGCACCAGAGAGGTGACACCAAACATTCAACACACGAACAAACGAAAGACGTGGAAGGCAACGTCTGGGGCCGGTTACAATTCCAGAAAATCGACAAACACACAGGGGTTGTAAATCACAGGGTGGCACAACTAGGCGTGTAATCACCTACCAATTAACTAACGGTACGCACCCGAAAGGAAGAGGGGGGGTGTCGGGGAGTACGCCAACAGCAACTAGATAGGTGAAAGAGCCAGATTGACAACTACACGTTTGGGCGGAGGAACTGCCGGGAGACACGTCGTAAGTACTAGGTCATGGAGCACAATGGCTAAGCAATGTTTGACGGAGTCACACAGTTTTCCACAAGAAACCAGTACGAACGGTGACGGAGAGATGATGATAGACTTGCGGAGCAATTACAATCCGGTCTTACAAGCCTGCCATGTCCGCCAGGAAGAAAGCTGGGCTGCAGTCCCCGTACCGCAACAACGCAGAAGATGGAAAGATGAGCTGGCTTTGGAAAGTGCCACACTACTGCCCCGCGGCGCTCATGACCTCAAGTGGCCCCACCCCACGGCAGTTCCGTACACCGACCACGACAGCCGCCTCGAGGTACCTCCGTTGACCTGCAAACCAACACTGCTCTCGCCGCGGCGCGCATGTCCCTGTAAGGACCGCGCCAGTCAAGGATCGTAGAGAGGAACAGCAGAAATTCATCGCAGCGAAACGACAATCGATATCACTCGATCAAAGTAAATAGAAAGATAATCAAAATAGCGGGGGTACATAACAAGTAATTAAAGAAGAAGGGTAAGGGAGAAATGGTACGATGCTGAGATGGAACGGCTCAGACAGCAACAACGAAATAACAGAAAACACCAACAAAGGAATAAGTAAGCAGTAACGAAGTTAAAACGGAGCGCTCAGTGTGGCAGAAAAGAGCAGAATAAAGTAGGAAGACATCTTGAAACCAACTGACGGGTCACGTGACGTAAACTTCCGACAGCTAAAATGTCAGAAAAGCCAAGTGCATACTGCCGGGAGACAGACCCGCACATAAGTGACTGTGGTCTACAGCATTCGACGAGTACACTATCGATATTAATGGCTATCGAACTATTAAGCCCCGTTTACACCGAAGCGAACACAAGCGAACGAGCAGCAGCGAAAGAGCATTCGCTCTGGTGTAAACGCTATGCGCGCGCTGTTCCGTCACGTTCGGCTCGCATTCGCAGGTGTTCGCTTGTGTTCCGCTCGGCGTCGGTTTCAGGGCGAACCATCAAAGGAAGTTCGCGACCTCTCCACTTCAGCGCTAGCGTATGCGACAAACTGCGTATGCTCGCCTTGCGGCAGTGTGCTGTTTTCTCTTCGGTTCGCTCCGGTGTGAACGCTTAAGGCCAATTCACACTGTCCGTCACGTCAACGTCACGTCACGGAACCGTCACGTCAAGATGTATTCACACTGTCCGTCCGTGTCCGTCACGTCAATTCGTCCATCTCAATACGCGATGTTGAAAGTAAGGTTATGAGTGGCGATTTGTTATGTAGAATGTCATAGTTTAGTATTAGAAAGGGGGAACAACAACGCTAAATGTTATTAACGCCCAAAGAAAACTTTACAGTGTATGTTTTTGACCAACTTGCTGGGAACTGAACCAACATTTCAAAACATCGACATCTGTTTTCAGGCGAAAAAATAAACATATGAAGACATCAAACCATACTTGTAAGAGCATAAATAGCGCCTGTATACTTTAACCATTACGATTTGCTCGCTGACAATGTTAATACCGTCGTAAACAACTGCATTTTTGTCTTTCATTAGAACTGACATTTTCATTTAAAGTGTTATTTAATGAAAAATGCGTAATCAAATTACAATCTTATTCAAATAAACAGTTTACTTCAGTCATTTCTGTTACAATGTTACGTAACATAAACCATTTTTTGGTTTCAGATATCCGACCTCGATTTTAGGGGGACACTCAATTGACTAAAATATTTAAGTCGTCATGAAACATTTGAGATTTACCCCTAAAACGAGGTACAACAATAAAACAAAGATGAATAAGACACATTTGCATATAAACAGTGCAATCGTCGACTGCAACATGTAATTCGCGTGACAAAAATAGGTTAACTTCCGATGTTAGCAGACGGCCGTTCCGTCAAAACATTCTTCTCGAGAAAGGTTGACGGACGTTGACGTGACGTGACGGTCCGGTGACGGACAGTGTGAATGCCGCCATTAGAAATACATTGCAGAATGTTCTGACGGACGGTGACGTGACGTGACGTGACGGACAGTGTGAATTGGCCTTTATTCGCAAGTACAAGCCAATGCGCGCGCGCACAGGCGAATTCCTGGCGAATGCGCATTCGCCTGTGTTCGCGTTGGTGTAAACGGGGCTTTACAGACAGTGTTGGCAGCCTGTGGGATTTGTCCCATATCGTGGGACATTTTGACAACTATTTTTCAGAAAACGACAAAGTTATTTTTTTGTAAAACAAAGTGAGATGAATATGGGACATTTTTTTTTTTTTTCGCTCGTCTGTTGTGGTTTGCTTACACATGCCGCGATAATACGGTGAAAGAAACTACTCAGAAGTCCGCAATTCCATTGTACAGTAGCAGTAGCTATATTTATTCACGAATGCACCGTTATATATGAAAGAGAGACACGCGTGAAACATTGTCGAATCCACGGATAAACAATGCATCACTGAATCTAAGTTATACCCAGTCTAAAATTACTTTATGAGAGACGTTTCAGTGTGCCGAGTGGTAGGGGAATTTTTCAGATGAATTAGATCCGCAATCTACAACCTCCGGCCCTCATTGGCTGGCTACCTGCAGTTGCTAAGCAACGAAACGACGCTACTGAGCTGCCAATACCAATGACTCAAAGTAACAGTGTGCCCCCCCCCCCCCCCCCACCCTACACTTTGCTTCCCACTGCTAGGCGCCAGCAAAGAGCAGCAATAGACGTTAAGCAAATGACTTCGGGGTTTTTTTTTTTTTTTTTTTTTTTTTTTTTTTTTTTTTTTTTTTTTTTTTTTTGTTTGTAAGCACGCAACTGTTAGTGGCATGGGCAGTTGGCAACGAAGTTGTGACGTAGCTCATTGCTGTTGTTTGAGTGATTATGATTTTCTCCGTTAGTGGTTGTCCCTTGACTCGGAGTCTTGTGTGCGAATCTTCATCTTATTAAATAATGATTTCTCTGAGTGGCTTGTTTTTCACACTTAACAATGTCAGACTGCGGTCCTTTGAGTGCAAAGAAATCAAAACTTGGGTGCTGTGAATTAAATCAAGGAAAAAATACTTAAACTTTGCAAGACTCTTGGCTTCAAATTGACAGTTTTAAAGGGTGGTTGGAGGCCGTTGAAGGTGACAACACTAAGGCGCGGTGTAAAGCGTGTAATATGATTGTTATTTGCGGTAAAAGCGAACTCGAAAAACATGCTTCTGGAGTTAAACACATTAAAAACGTTAAAACTATACAAAGTTACAGATCTGTTGCTGACGGTTTTTCGAAAAGAAGTCATGAAACCAAGCATGCAGAACAAGTGAAGACAACGGAAATAAAATTGGCAACTTTTTTCGCAGAGCATAATGTTGCTTTTTCAACAGTGAACCATCTTGTTCCCGAGTTAAAAGATGTTTTCCCTGACTCCAGAATTGCTTCAGAGGTAACTTTATGTCGTAGAAAGTGTACCAATATTGTGAAAAATGTTGTTGCAAAGGTGGAAACTGATAAGAGGGTTCAGTTATTAAATGACATTAAATTTTCTGTGCTGGTGGACGAGAGTACAGTCATATCAGATAGCAAACATATGTGTTTTTTAGTGAAATATGTGTCGCCAATCGACTGTCGTGTGGAAACACAGCTTCTGTAATTGATCCCTTTGGATGCCAAAGAGTGCTCGGCAGAAAACTTATTTATTGCTCCAGAGAGTATGCTGAAAGAGAAGGATATTCCAAATACAAATATAATTGGCATAGCTTGTGACAATGCGTCTGTATTGGTGGGAAGTCGCAATTCTGTCATAACAAGACTCATAAATGTTGTACCAAATTTGATTGTTTTCAACTGCATATGCCATTCATCTGATTTAGTTGCAAGCAAGGCATGTGAGAAGCTTCCTAGAACCTGTGAAGAGTTACTAAGGTCCGTCGCAAGCTACATATCTGGCAGCGCAAAGCGCTGCGCTGTCTTACAGGAATTTCAAGACATTTTTGGAATCGAACGTAAAAAGGCGCTTAACCCAAAACTGATGATGTTGGCTGCCAAAAACCCAGCTAAATCTTTGAAACAGCATTGTTACCATAGTGTTGTGAGTACATCATTGTTAGTTTCAATACCTTCAAGCCAGTTCGTTGCCAGTCGGCCTGAAGTGCGATTCTCAACACATTGGCGCATTGTTTGATTTTATACGCAAATTTTTTAAAATAAATACTGGGTATTTTTAACCCTACCTAACAAGTTGCGAAACTTTTTTGGAATATTCACATATTCTATTGTATATGTAGTATGGCATTTCACAGGTTTCCTACGATAACTAATAACCTTCGGCTTAGTTCTCATCCAAGCAGTTAGACTATTTGATTCACTGTTACTAGAAACTCAGCTTATTGATAACCATGTCACTTACCTAACCATCTTACCTAATCTTGCCGAAGAACTTGTAGAGCCTCATCTAAAAAAAAAAAAAAAAAAAAAAAAAAAAAAAAAAAAAAAAAAAAAAAAAAAAAAAAAGTAATCAGACTGCACTTGGGCAAACAAGTGAGGTGTAAGACGATACTACCAGGCTCTAACAGAAGAACAAAGAAGATCTGAAACAGCTGCAGTGTATTGATTTGCGTAGTCTGCGCAATTCCTGTATGCCGAGATTGCGAAGAGTAATGACTCGCAAATTCTTGCGTGTAATAATTTGTCAAAGAGCAATGTGTAATCATATAGTTTCATTGTATCTTTATACTTTAATACTCAAAATTTGACTTCTTTGTTTGTAAAATGTAAGCAGATATGTGGTTTATGTAACATGTTGCAAAATTCTTGTGAACTGACATATATTTGAAAATTTGTGTATTTTGTTAACTGTAAATAATTTTCTGCTGCCAAAAGTTGTTCAGTGTTGCCAAGAAAAGTTACTTTTGAAATGTAAGTAGCAACTTTTCAGTTCCCCTTCACAATAGAAGTACCGGTATGAGGGCCATGGAAATTATCGGGTATCTATACCTGATCTCACTATTTGCGTTACGAAAATATCACCTCACCAGTTACAGGTTAAATTATCGGGTACACAATGGCTTGTTTTACACACATGTGTTGTTCGTCTACTGGAAAACTAGGATGTGTTTTTGCACTACTTCAGGTTAGGAGCTGTTGGAGATAAATTAAAATCTGCAGAAATGATTCTTCACGAATTAGAAAATTCGTATACAAAAGCTTACACTTTTTTCTTTCCTTTTTTTTATGTTTTAGTTGCCTTCAACAGTTTTTCGATTGAGGAAAATATTAATTGTGGCTTTCAGAAGATTCTTTGTGTCTGTTGCAAAATAGTGGTCAGAACTTTCTAAACCCTGCTGTTCTCACTGAAATATACTATATTAATACACTTCATCTATGCCATTATCTCCCTTTAGAATCAGTGTATCTTGGATCTGAATGTGAACAGTTGTTACAAACTCTCCCAAGAAAATGTGAAAAGGGAGTTCAGCAAATCAAACCTAAGTGCTTTGATTTCTATATCACCGCAAGCGAAGAAATGAAGAAACGTCTACCAATACAAGATGAATTTTTTGAAAAATTAAAATTAATAGAGTCAAGTATTGCATTAACAGCTACAAGAAGGACCCAGATAAAGGATGTAACGTATGTTGCATCAAAATTTGGAGAATTTGATATAAACACCTTAGTAGTTGAATGGAGAAGTCTTCTACTTCTGCCTGAGAATAGGAAGAAAGAACTTTCAGAAATGGACTGTAGGTGGACCGAAATCTCGAAGTTGAAGGACTTCCTGGAACAGCTGTGTTTTCAGATATCAGCAAACTTGCTTATCCGGTTCTTTCACTTCCATGTTCTAATACTGAAGCTGAAAGAATATTTTCTATCGTGTCTGATGTAAAAACAAGAACACAGAACAGAATTGGAGGTGAGAATTTAAATTCCATATGTGTTGTGAGATCTTCGTTTCAAGCAAATGGAATAGACTGGAACAAAAACATCTGTCTTCACAATTATAAAAAAAATGTATTAAGTGAAGGGTTAAGTGTGTGATGGGAAACTAAATGAGGGAGGGGTATGTGTTTGGGGACTAATATTTGTACAAAGGGAAAACTATATATAATGAAAGAAGAAGTTAACAGGTATGTTATGTAAGTACTGATTTTACAAAATACCATGTAATATAGCAAGAGCGCTAATAAATATTGTAGTTGTGGACCCTAAACTCCATTACTAGTCTATCGTCCTGCATGTGGAAGCATAGTCCATTATTTCTTTAGTTATACATACTGTGTGTTGGAGTATGTGTGTAGCCACTAATCTCCGAAAGTTCTTGACCGATTGCTTTGAAATTTTAACACAATGTTGATTCTAATACAGAAAGGTTCTTAGTTACATATTTCGATAATTTTGTATATATAAATTTTATGTGTTTAGTTTCAAAATTATATAATTTCATATACGACATATATTAAAAAAAGTAGGTATATAAAAGCTAAAAGCATGTGAATATTCCAGTAGAAAGTTGTGTCAAAATTTCAAAACATTCGTTGAAGAGCCTTCTGAGATTTGCGGCTTCTCTCAATTCCTCACAAATCATGAACGTAAGTGATACGAGGGCGGAGTTGGAAGAGGCGATAGAGGAGTGTGTGGAAATTGTAAAGAGGGAGAAAGAGGAGACGGACCGGGAGAAAGTGATGATGGGGAGGTGAAGGAGGACAAGTTTTTTTGCTAGTCGGTCGCACTCACTGCAGGAAAAGCAGTACAGTATGGAACTTGGGATTCTTCTTTTTTTTGCTCTTGTGTTTTAGTTTGCCATGGGACACTTGAAGCTGAAAAGAGACATTTTGGATATCATAGGTTGGCAACACTGATTACAGAATAGTATTTGCTTTGCTCATGGCGCGAATAGAGCTTTGAATTGAAAAAGGATTGTTATTATTATTACTATTTATTTACAACTCTATCTGGTATTAGGTTCGTGTAAATTGGAGCACATGGCGAAATCAAGTATATATTCAGAACTTCTTAGAACGAACCTGGAATTATTATTCATGAATCATCCTCCAAGATCAGAGCTACAGGAGCTATTACGAAAGGTAACTGTTAAATACGTTTTCCTTCTATTTGAGGAATACGTGTTAATATAACTCATTTGTATGAATACATGGTTAAATTTTACAGTATGTAAATGTCACTTTTTGTATGAACACCTGTACTTAGTCGATCGTTTGTTTTGTTTACCTTTTACACATTTTCACAACTGTATTAGTATATTTGTTGTACATAAGAGTTGTTTGAGCAGTCATAATTCTAGTCTCGTGGAACTGAATAGTGCTTAACATCCTAAAAATCGACACAACAGCGTCTGCTGTTGAATTAACTGATGATATTTGTTCTGCATCTTGCTGGCTCACTTGGTAAGTGCAGGGTAGCTTTATTGTGCTTATGCTAGAAAGGCTTTTAGAAAAAAGAGAATCTGCAATTTGAGGGTTCTCAGGTAAATATGAATGATTGATTTATGATATCAGGACGCTGAAACCCGGCTTCTATTTGTGTATGAAATCTCCCTAATTTCTTCTTTATTCGTGCCCATGATTTCTACCATTATACTTTCTTCTTATTTGATCTTAATTGTATTGTGGAAGTTGCTATTACATATTGTGAAACACTCACACTTTTAATGTGTAGGCCTATCATCACTTGTAATTATAAAACAATTCTCTGTAACGTCATCGTACTGCAGGCATTCTTGTGCTTGGGCCTATTTTACTTTCTCGTACAGGTACTGAAACATATAATGCTTACAATTGTGATTAGACATTAGTTTTGTGAAGAGTGCTGCATGTCAGATAATTAAGAAAGGGCTGCTTTTATGTCCATTATGTATAATTCTTTACAATGACAACATATGTGCCTTGGTAATAACACAGGCAACAATCTGTGCAGTTTTACCAAAAGTGATGTTCTTCTTGTGTCAGGTATGAGTGTTTCTCACCTTGTCTGTGATTCATGAAGTGCACTTATATTCCTTCAGTATTTCACACTGGTCTCTATAGTCTGTTGTTGCCTGATATCAATGTGTTCAACATTTGGTTGAAGCCTTAAGCTGTTTTCTCACAAAATTTGATGAAGAGCATATAGTTTTGTTACCATATAAAGGTTTGATGCTTGATGGTGTTTAAGTCCTAATTTGTAACAATATGTTTTCATTGGTGTGTAGATGTTGCTAACCAAAGGCAGCCAATATGAAGTCTCATTTCAAGAGATCCAATGAAAATTCGTCTTTCAATTTTGTTTTGTAAACAACACTGTGTTACCCATGTAAATGTTTTTGCTAAAATTTATGACATAGGCCTAGGGCTAATCACGGAAAATGTCATTTTTTGATGAGTGGTACTGTAAATCTTTAATATTGTGTGTAATCTATAATCCGTGATTATACTCGTAAATTACAGTTTACCACAGCAGAATGTTCCATCGATTCCAAGTCTCAGCCCAAAAATTCAGGCCTTCGGCACTAAATTAAAGAACTTTGTTACTATATACCTCACTATCAGAGAGAAGCTACAGATCACTTTTAAACACCAAATCTTTATCTTTACTCTTATGTTCTGCTTGTAAACAAACTATTGTCCTTAACCTAGATATGGCGTCATTGTTCAAAGCCAACAGGTTGTTTCTCGGACTTCAATTGACCCAGAAGCAGCCGCTACATGGGTGTGATAATTTATATAATTAATGAAAATCAAGTGCAATTCATTTGTCAATAAATAGATTTCTTACCATTTAAAATACTTTGCAGTTAAGGCTATGTAAAGATAAAATAAACCTCTCATCCATGTAAGTTAGAAACTGGTTCTCAACATAGCCTACTTTGCTGAAGAAATTCATTGTGGAGATAAGTTCATCTGAAATTTATACAGAGGGACAAATGGTGTTCAAAAAAGATATATTGAATAAAATAGGTGGTGCCATATTTGCTGCTGTCACAAGCACTTTATATTTTAACAAAACTGAAGTAGATAGTTCTTGTGTGTTGGTAAGTGTAGCGGATATATCTGACAACCAGAATAAATTGATAATTTGTTCTGTTTTACTGACCCTCCTGACTTGGACAATTCGATTGCAGAAATTTCAAAGGAAGCTTGGATCAAATTTCAAAAATTTCCGAAAGTATACAATTGTAATTGTAGGTGACTTTAACTGCCCCTTGATATGTTGGCAAAAGTAAATGTTTAAAACCGGAGGCAAGCATAAAACATCGAAAATTGTACAGAACACATTCTGTAAAAACTATCACGAGCATAATTTAGAATTTGGCTCATGAACACACTAGAGAAGTATATGGCTGTGAAAACATACTTGACCACCTAACAACAGATAATACAGAGCTAATAAATAGCATCAAAAGATACTCAGGGGTTAGTAAACACAGATGTCATAGAAAGACTAAATATCAAAATTCCCTGATCCAACAAAATTAAAAATACATTTATTCAAAAAGGCAGATAAAAATTCTCTTATTGCTTTCTTGAGTGAGAATTTCCAGTCTTCGAAACTAACAAAGTAAGTGTATGCCTAGATCAAATGTGGCTTACATTCAGAGAAATAATATCAACAGCTTTTGAGAAATTTATACCGAATAAATTAAATAATAAGGGGACTGCCCCGCCATGGTGCACAAAACAGGTTAGATCACTCTTGCAAAAGCAAAGAAAAAAGCTTGCCAAATTTAAACAAATAGAAAATCCCAAAGACTGACAATGCTTCACATAAACTCGAAATTTAGTGCGAACTTCAGTGCAAGAAGCTTATACTAATTTCCACAACAAAACCCATTTCTGTAATTTGGTAGAAAAATCGAACACATTTTGGTCATATGCAAAGTATATTAGTGCCAAAACGCAATCAATATGTTCACTACACAATAGCATTGGTGGTGTTGCTGATAATAGTCCTTTTAAAGCAAAAATTGCTAGATCGGCTTTCTGAAAGAAGACAAAGTAAATAGGGTCTACTCCAGAATTCAAATAAAAATCAGCTGTCAGTATGTGTAATTTAGAAGCAGATATTCCTGGAGTATTACAGCAAATTAATTTACTTACAGAAGCAAGTCTCCCGAGTCACATTGTAAACCAATTATGTTCCTTTCAGAGTATGCTGATGCAATAGCTATGTACCTATGTATCGTATACAACTGCTCGCTTAGCGATAGATTTGTACCCAAAGACTGGACAGTTGCACGCAGATCATTGATTCAAGGAGTTATCCACTAAATTATAGTCTGTATCATTGACATTGGTTTTCAGCAGAATTTTAGAACATATAAAACTACTTTTCTCAAACATTCTGAACTCTCAGAAGAGAATGATCTATTTACTCTTAGTTAACACAGAGTCAAAAATCCCCCAGGCCTAAACCTTCCTGCCCCCACCACTCCTCTCCCCTTCCTTTCCCTACCCACACTCCAGTTTATAAACATCTCCCTTTCCACCACATACTCCAGTCCCTTCCTATGTGTCAGACAGCACTGACTTATTGTTCCATCCCCACTGGCATCCCTTCCCTCCCTTCCTGCTTCCCTCTCCGTGCCGCTTCCTCATCCCCACCACTGGTTGCTCTCACCTCAGCTGTGTTGCAATTCAGCCACAATAGGCAAACCAAAGGCTACATTTAATTGGGAGAACACTTTTAGGATGCAAAAGTTCTACTGAATAAACTGCATACACTACACTTGCAGGTCCTAATTTGGAGGGATCCCCACCAAGTGGGACTGGTGGAGAATATAGAGACAGTTCACGTAAGTGCAGCTCGTTTTGTGTTATCTTGATAGAGTGGGGGAGAGTGTCACTGAAATTATGCACAAGCTGTGGTGGGAATCATTAAAAGAAAGACATTATTCATTGTGACGAGATCTATTTGTGAAATTTCTTTCACCAACTTTCTCCTCCCACTACATACAGAGACATGATCATCATAATAATACAAGAGAAATCAGATTGAAAATGGAAATAATTAGGGGTTCCTTTCTCCCCACTGCTGTTAGAGGATAGAACATTAGAGAAATGTCATAAAAGCAGTTTGATGACCTCTCTATCATGCTCTTAAATGTGATTTGCAGAGTATTTATATAAGTGTCGGTTTAGAATTGCACTCAGTTTTCATTAATAAAACACCCATGTAGTAATTAGTTCTTGATGAGCTCTTTCCATTCATAGCTATTTGTTATTAATTGTGCTAATATCAAATTTCTTTCCATTACTATAAAACCTAATTCCACAAAGTTTCTCAAAGACTCATAGTCGGTTTTATATAATTAAAAATTATATTACTTTTTGAACATTGTGGATAACTGTGATTTACAAGTAATTATTAATCCAAGTAAAAGACAGTCTGGATATTGATCCAGACTGCCTTGTTACTTGAATTCATAACAATTATATATCACATTAAAACATGTCCTTCACATAAATGACATTATGACATTTAAATTACACTCCATATTCCTTCATGGTATGAAAGGCACATTTCTCATTGGTTGCCTTTTGTTATCAACATCTGCACATCAAGAAGCAGCTAGTGTTAGCTAAACTAAGGTTTAATTCTTGGTGTTGAGAGTGCCATACTTAGACTCCAAAGTTTGTAGATTTGATGCCCGATCAAACCTAGAAGTTGTATCTGTCCCTTATCACTTTTTTCACCTCTCCCAATGTTCTTGAGTTGAAAAATGCATTACTGCACCTTGGTTTGGGATCTATATTAAACTGTAGTCTTACTCCCGCCCTTCCCAAATAACTGACAGAGTAAGTTAGTTCAAAAGTTGGAGGAAGACAGTGGAATATCACCTCCAAGAAGTGTGATGTTAAAATCAATATTTGGATTGTTGACTGTATAGATGCATGAAAGTAGTATTATTTTAACTAATTGATGCTGTTAACTTAATCATTAGTAATAAAGATCTAATCATTGTGAAATTTACATTGAATGCCATAGTTCTCTACTAAATGTGGTCATGTCGGCAGTGGTATGTTACTGATGGTCCTGTAATTTAATGTGTATTCTAACCTTTGTGCAACTCTGCATTACTTACTTACTGCTTGGTGCTACAGCCCATGTAGGGTCTTGGCCTCTCTGATGATCACAGACCAATGTTGACGATATTCTGCCTGTTTCCTCTACCTCCTTACTCCCATGTTTCTCAAATTTATCACATCCTCCAGTCACCATTTCAGAGGTCTCCCTTTGCACCTTTTCCCACCTGTAGATCTTTTTAACAGCTCAATCCTCAAAAATACGCTCTACGTGGCCGAGCCATCTCATTCTCACTAAGTCAGCATTTCCATACAGTTTATCCAATTCCTTGTTTCTCCACCTATGTGAACGTGGCACCCGACTAGTTCCAAAATTTTGGTTTGTAGTTTTATAAAGGAAAAAAAAGAAAGAAAAAAAAAATATGGGCCACTCGAAAATAAGCCAGCACCTCACTTTCACGAAATTAAATTCTAATGGATGATACCTGTAGGATATTGTTTTTAGTGTACAAATTTTCGTTTGTAGTAACTTGTATAACCGACCAAACCTGTTCGAAATGCAAGCCGTGAGAGCCATACTGCAGTGAACTGCACCCCACAGCCAGCACCCCACTTTGCTACCAAAATAACTCATCTACTACTCTTCATGCTTATTACCTAATTTTATTCCTTCAACATTGCCTTATTTTATGACATTACAATACCATTATCCCTGTTTTATTCTTGTTAATCTCATACCTTCCTTTCAATACACTGTCCATTCCGTTCAATTGATCTTTCACGTCCTTTGCTGTCCCTGACAGAATTACTATGTCGTCGGCAAACGCAAAGTTTTTATATCCTCTCACTGAACTTTAATTCCTTTTCCAAATTTCTCTTTGCATTCCTTCACAGCTTGCTCAATGTACAGATTGAACAACATTGGGGATGGGCTGCAAACCTGTCTTACTCCCTTCCCAACCACTGCATTCCTTTCATGCCTTTAGACTCTAATAAGTGCTGTCTGGTTTTAGTACAAGATGAGTATATTCGCTCGCTATATTTTACCCCTGCACCTTCAGAGTTTAAAATAATGTATGCCAGTTAACATTGTCAAAAGCTTTATACAGAGTTACAAATGCTATAAAGTAGGTTTGCCTGTCCTTCACTTATCTCCTAAGATAAGTCGTAATGTGTTCCTACATTTCCCCTAAATCAAAACTGATCTTCCCCAAGGACGACTTCAACCCGTTTTCCAGTCACCAATAATAATTGGTGTTTGTATTTTGCATCCATGACTTATTAAACTGATAGTTCTGTAATTGGCTGAATGTGGTTTCTTTGGAATTGGAATTACTATATTCTTCTTGCTGGGTGAGGTTATTCCCCCTGCCTGATACATCTTGAATACCAGGTTGAACAATTTCTTCGCGACTGTTTCTCCTAACGAGATCAGCAGTTCAGGCGGAATATCATCTACTCCAGGGGCCTTTTTTTCGATTTAGATCTTTCAGTGCTCTGTCAAGTCTCTTCGCAGTATCATATCTTTTATCTCATCTTCCTCTACTTCGTCTTCCATTTCTAGAATACTACCTTCAAGTTTACTTTCTTTGTATAGGTCCTCTGTATATTTCTGCCACCCTTCAGCTTTCCTTCTTTGCTTAGTACTGGTTTTCCATCGGAGCTCTTGATATTCATGCGGCTGCTTTTCTTGTCTCTAAATGTCTCTTTTATTTTCCTGTAGGCAATATCTACCTTTCCCCTAGTTACGCATTCTTCTACGGACTTGTGTTTGTCATCTAGCCACTCCTGCTTAGCCAATCTGCAATTCTCGTGAACCTCATTTCTCCACCGTCTATACTCCCTTTTACCTGCTTCGTTTACTGCATTTATACACTTTCTCCTTTCATCAATTATGTTTAGTATCTCCTACGTTATCCAGGTATTTCTATTAGGCCTTGTCCTTCTGCTGATATAATCCTCTGCAGCCTTCACTACCCTATCACTCAGAGCTACCAATTCTTCTTCTTCTTCTTCTTCTTCTACTACTACTACTACTACTACTACTACTACTACTACATTTTACTTTCCCCCCATTTCAGCCATTGTAGCCTAAAGCTCCCTCTGAAACTCTCAACCACCTCTGGTTCCTTCAGTTTGTCCTGGTTCCATCATCTTAATTTTTCTGCCTTTCTGCAATCTCTTAAGTTTTATTCTACAGTTCATAACTAATAAGTTATGGTCAGAATCTATATCTGCTCCTGGATATATATCTAAAACTAAGTCTTACCATTATTAAGCCAATCTGGTATCTTCGAGTGTCTCTTGGTCTCTTCCACGTATACAACCTTCTTTTAGGATGATTAAACCATTTGTGATGATTAAGTTGAACCATGCATATAATTCTACCAGGTGATCTCCTCTTTGATTCTTTTCTTCCAGTCCATATTCACCTACTAAATTTCCTTCTCTTCCCTTTCCTACTGCCGAGTTCCAGTTTTACCTGTCTGAATAATTTATTTAATCTCTTCATACATTTCTTCGACCACCTTGTCATCGGCAGAGCTAGTTGGCATATAAACTTGTACTACTGTGGTTGGTGTTGGCTTCATGTCTATCTTTGCTGCAATCATGCGTGCACTATGCTGGTCATAGTAACTTACCGGCATTCCTACTCGTGCGTTACCACCAATTGATTTTGTACTTATAACCCTGTACTCGCCTGATCAAAAATCCTATTCATCCTGCCACCGAACATCACCAATCCCCACTATATCTAACTTTAACCTATCCATTTCTCTTTTCAAATTTTCTAATTTACCTTTGCAATTAAGGGTTAGAACATTCCACTCTTCGACCTGTAGAATGCCTGTTTTGTTTTTCCTGATGACGACATCCTCCTGATTAGTCCCCGCCTGAGGATCCGAATGAATGGTCCTATATTATCTCCGGAATTTTTTACCCGAGAAGATGCCATCATCATATATTCATACAGAAGAGCTGCATGTCCTCGTGAAAATTAACAGCTCCAAAGATACCTCTCTGCTGTGGTTACACCTACAGTATGGCTATCTGTATCATTGAGGCAACCAAGTCACCTCACCTTGACCATGTCTATGGTTCATGAGGGTGGTAGCTAGTTGATAATCTCATAATGTCCATGACTCGCAGGTGTGCAACTGTATTGGCAGTCGGAGGTGATCACACACCATATTAGAGAGTAACGAGAATGACTCCACTGTTATGGTAGCCCCATGGTTCTGCGCTCTAAGAAAATTGTATGTGAACCTCAAGTAAAGGGTTGTCACAACAAAACATCGCATTGTATCACAAAACAAATTACAATTGTAACGAATATCTGAAAAAAAAATAATTACTATATGTATATTGTGTATGATATCTCGCCTTATCCCCTAATTGTTTTCAGCAGTATATACATCCCGTGTCACGTTTGTCCATGATGAACTTTGAAATTACTCAACTTATCTTAATAAAATTTTGGTTTGGTGCTGGAAATGACTCATGGATCTGAATCCACTTTAAACTATAGGTCCCAATTTCCCGGTTTTGAAAACTGGCAATAAATTACGGACATTTGGATGCAGAGGTAGTGACCAATTCAATGATTTGTAGCAGGTCACCAAGCCACCCAAAAATATTATAATACTCGTCTACCTCCATGGCTGAGTGGCAGCGTCGCTGACCGCCAATGCAAGGACCCTGGTTCGAATTCCGGCAGGGGACTGAGTGTTGTGTCTTTTATCATCACTTTCATCATCATCACCGACATAAAGTCGATGAAGTGGTGTCAATAGAAAGACCATTTTGAATGGTTCTTATTTTGTTTTGTTTGCCTTAATACACATTTGTTTAGAAAAAAAGGGTGAAACTCAAAGGAACAACTAAGAAATCGGAAAAAAGTGAAATTAGTAATTTTTTAATTTGGCCACAGTCAGTTGGATTACTTTCGTATTTTCTGCTTTGCCATACTGTTCATCCGACTGCAATAAAATTTTGTACACCAGAGCTGAAAATGAAGTGCAATATCACTGTCTACGTAAGTTGCTTGGTGGTGGGTCTCTTACTCCATTCTTTGGCACCGTTTGGCCATTCAGCATTAATTTGGCAGGGTTATAATTTTTCATATACAGGGAAGAGAGAGGATGAACAGGCATAGGGGACAGGAGAAGATTGGCAGAGAGTGGGGGAGGCAATGATAGTGCCAGGGGGATGGATAGGTGGATAAAGGGGGGGGGGGGAGGACGACAATGTGGTGGGCAGACCCAGACAGATGTGGGAGGAGTAGTGATCAGAGAGAGAGAGAGAGAGAGAGAGAGTGGATAAACTGAATATTGGAATAGATAGATACCCGAGCAACACCAGATTTTCAGGTAGCTAATAAAGAAAGAAGACAAAGGGGGTGAGACACAGGCACGGAGATGGGGGAAGTGATGGACTGAGAGGTTAAGGAAAGGACTATGTGTATGCAATTCCTCTGCATGGTTAGAAATTGTGAAGTGTATATGTATTCCAAACAGTCTAATCTCCTCGCACTTTGCCCCACCCCCTTAAAAATATTATATGGGCACCCTTGATGGGACTTTATTATATTACAAAAGACATTATGAAGCTAGTACATTAACTGTTGAAACTAATATTCATATTTAGGAAACTTAAAAGTAAGTCATGTAACGAAACTATTTTTTTAATTTCTGAGTTGGTGGTAACATTGTTTATTTATTTACATTTGAAAAGTTTTGGTAAACAACCTTGGCGAAATGAGTACATGGTTTTCCACAAGCCTTAAAATCTGTTTCCTTTCTGAAATGGTTTCTATGCATTGCCACAGCTTGTAAAACTTGTCTTTGTTCCTCATTTATAACTGTTGGAAACCCCTATACAATATTCTATCAAAAATATTCTGTCACTCATTTTAGTGATACCAATATACCGGTATTTTGTGGTTGCAATTACTTCTGTCTGAGTCATTTTATTCGATTGTATAGTATCTTCAGCAACAGATTTTTTACTTACTTTATTTTTATATTATTGCAAAGGGCATGAAATGTTCAGACCGATGCTGAGACACATAATTTATTACTTTTGAATATCAACAATAAATGATGGGTAGCATGAACGAAATTTCATAAAAATAGTTCGTTTTGAGAAAACCATTAAGAACCTCTCTCAAAAGAAAGGCAGGAAAAAGTAAAAGGTAATAAATCCGAATTCTTTATTAACAAGGTTGTCAGGTGTTTTATATATTGTCGCATTGAAATGGGAGCAGGCTTGACTTCGAAGGCAACTGAACACAGCACTTACACTCAAAGCACGTTTATTACGAACTCAACATACATGCAGCACTGACTGACTGACTGCCTCTCAGAAATTAGAAGAACAGTTAACATAAGAAACAAGTAGAATTTACAAGTGAACATAAGAAAGATGTTAGAACATTCTGGAATTGTTAATTACAAAGAAATAAATTTTTGCCGGTGGGCGGGATTGAACCGGCGACTTTCAGCACAACAGTCGGTGACGCTATCTCCTGCGCCACGCCTGCAGTCAGTGTTCGTGGTCTCTCGCGGCATTGCTCCCTCTCCTGGAGAAACAGCGACCCGCTTTTATGATCCCTGTGGAGCCAGCTGCAATGTCCTGGATCTTGACCGTGTCATGGATCCTCTGTATGACAGTTCAAGAGAATCCTTCCCTTCTCCACGATTATAGACGACAGACGTTCCTGTCATGGCTTCATCAGGAACATTACCGTCCTTAGAGTCCTTGAACAAGAAGCCATTGTCGTCTACCTGCTCTTCAGGATCGTAGTAAGGGCTTCATGCGCAGGACGTGAACAATGTCTCTTCGTTTTTGACGTTTCGACGATGGCTCATAATCCTCAACTTCATATGTGACATCTGACAGGCGGTGTATGACACGATACGGACCAAAGTATCGCTTCAATAACTTTTCTGACAGTCCAACCTTCCGTACAGTGTTAAAAATCCATACCAGATCTCCTGGGCTTGTTGTTATACTGCTGATGGTCCTTTTCCTGGGCGTCCAGTGTCCGTATGCGAGCCAGCTGTCTTGCTTCTTCGACCCTGGTGATGAGCTGTTTAACATAGTCATCCTGAAGGCGTCCGATTAGAACAGAAACAGTGTATCCATTGTCGTCTCAGCTTCACGGCCATTGAGCAGGAAAAACGGAGTGAAGCCTGTGGTGTCTTGTCTGGAGGTATTGTAAGCAAATGTCAAGACTGGTAGAATTGTATCCCAATCCTTCCGCTCAACATCGACAGCATGTCGGCTAACGTCTTGTTAAAACGTTTCGTAAGACTATTTGTCTGAGGATGGTATGCAGTTGTCATTCTGTGGACAATGTCGCACCGTGACATTACCTCTGATACTAGTTTTGACTGGAATACTTTTCCACGATCAGATATCATGACACGTGGTGCTCCATGCTTCAAAATAATGTCTCCTACAAGGAATTTTGCGATTTCTGGAGCTTCTGCAGTCGGAACAGGTTTGGTGACAGTGTAGCGTGTGAGGTAGTCAGTGCAGACTATTATCCAACGGTTACCGGTTGTCGACTTCGGGAACCTCCCTAAAAGATCGATCCCAACTTGGTGGAATGGAGCTGCTGCCGGCTGAATTGGAAAGAGATGCCCTGGAGGTAATTGCGGCACATGCTTCCGTCGCTGGCACTCTTCACAGAGACTCACATAGTGCTTGACATAGTGCTTGACCTTTCCAGTAATACATGCGTCTGATTCTGTCTAGGGTCTTCACGAATCCCAGACGACCGGATATTGGAGCATCGTGGAAATATTTGAGAATAGCTGGTTGGAGATGAGCTGGAATGACCAGAAGCCATTTGGGACCCAGTGGATCGTAGTTGCTCTTATAAATTTTCCGTTTATAAGTTGGAACTCTCCATTGGTCGGTTCTCCTTTCTCCAAGGCCTCTATCGTTTTTAATAGTGCTGGATCTTCCCATTGTTCAGCTGTAACATCAGCTAATTTAATGAGTGCTGAAATTTCGTTCATGCTGTTGTGTTCCACTAACGCATTCCTCGAAAGGCAGTCAGCATCCTTGTGTTTGCGCCTGTTCTTGAATACCACTGTGACATCGTACTCTTGGAGTCTTAGTGCCCATCTTGCTAGTTGACCTGATGGATCCTTCAAGCTAGTCAGCCAAAACAAAGAATGGTGTTCTATCACGACGGTGAATGGTTTGCCGAATAAATACGGCCGGAACTTGTTGATAGCCCAGATAACTGCGAGACATGCTTTTTCAGTTGTAGAGTAGTTTATCTTGGACTTTGAGAGTACTCTTGACGCATAGGCTATTACTTTTTCAGCACCTTCCTGAACTTGTACAAGCACTGCACCAATCCCATAAACACTGGCGTCTGTGTGAAGTTCCGTTTCTGCATTCTCGTCGTACAAGGCTAGCACTGGTGCAGAAGTTAGAGCCTCCTTAAGTGCCCGGAAAGCTCTTTCTTTTGTCTCATCCCAGTAAAACTTGGCGTCTCCCTGCAGAAGATCTTTTAATGGACGTGCCTTGTTACAAAATCCTTTTATGAAACGTCAGTAGTATGAGCACAGCCCAAGAAAACTTCTCACATCACGAATGTGCTGAGGAGTTGGAAATTCTGTGACTGCCCTTACTTTATCTGTATCAGGATGGACACCATCTCCGTTGACTAGGTGCCCCAGGATTTTTATCTCTTTGGCGACGAAGAGGCACTTCTTTAGATTGAGGCAGAGACCTGTAGTCTGAACACACTTCTACACAGTTGACAGGTGAGTCAGATGTTCTTCAAATGTTTTCGAGAAAACGACAATGTCATATAAATAGCAGAGACACATTGTCCACTTAAGGTATTGAAGCAAGTTGTCCATCATGCGTTCGAATGTGGCTGGAACATTATATAATCCAAATGGCATTACTTTAAATCCATAGAGGCTGTCAGGTGTAATAAAAGCCGTATTCTCCCTGTCAGCTTCGTCAACCTCGATTTGCAGGTAACCTGTCTGCATGTCCATAGTTGAGAGAAATGGGGAGACATCTTTCTTTGTATGATTCTGTTCAGCCGCTGATAGTCGACACAGAATCGCCACGTGCCATCCTTCTTCTTTACGAGGACCACCGGAGACGACCAAGGACTCTCCGAAGGTTGAATAATGTCATCTCGCAACATCTTCTTCACTTCCTCCCGAATTATCCATCTTTCAGCTGGCGACACTCTATACGAATGCTGACTACTTGGCGGATGATCCCCAGTAGTGATACGGTGCTTTATCATAGGCCGTTTCATCTGACTTTTCCCCTGCTTAGGTGTGAATGAACCCGAAAATTGCCGTAGTACACCTAACACCCGCTGGCGTTGTTCCTTGGTCAGTCCAGGCCCTATTGGCAAGCCGCTGGTATGTAAATTTCTTTTGTGAGCCTGATAAACTTTTTACTATCAACAAGAACTTCACAGTTTAACCGGTCATCTGTGTTTGTGACTGCAACTCTTCTTGTTGTCAACGGCGGTATCGTCACATTGTCAATGACAAATAACTTCCCAAAAAATTCTGTATTGCGTGTATCCGGTGGAACAACTTCCTCAGTTTGCAGCTCAGATCTTCCACAGTCAATGATAGCTTGGGATGCCTGAAGGAAGTCCCATCCGAGGATGACATTGTGACTACATTCTGTAAATTCAAACGGCTGCGTCCTGTTGTTGATGGTTATTCTTGCGACAAAAGTTCCTGCAGGATGGATGTACTTTCCATTTGCGACCTTCAGCCCAGTTGCCCTCGGATCACAGAACATTGTCTTCTTTAGTGTGCGGCGGTAATTATCCAACAATACAGAAAAAGATGCTCCTGAATTAACAAGTGCCTGGACAGGTTGGCCGTCGATTATGATGTCGATGAGATTTCCCGACATCTTGGCGACTGTCGTCCATGGAGGATTTTCATCTGCGGCGGCCTCACCTCCGTAGATGGTCGCCTCGCTTAGTTTTCCTGGGCGCGACGGCTAGGGGAGCAGCTGGTACCTCTGTACGGCGACAGTGAACGGCTGTGGCGCGTCAGGGAACGACCTCGTCTAGGGTACGGCGATGGGCTTCTTCCCATAGGTCGACTGAACTCATCGGCAGGTGATTGCCTGGGATAGAACTGCTCAGATGGCTGACGTCTTGCGGCAAAATAATGGTCAAATACTCGCCTTCTCTCTCTGCAGTAGCGTACGACATGTCCAGGGTGCCCACAGTGCAAACACAGTGGTGTGTTGTCTTCTGTCCTGCAGACGTCTGTTGTTCTGCGGCGCGTGATTGTTGCTGTGGGAGTTGGTTGTGGCCGTGTCGGCCGGTTCATAGGCTGCTGTTTGGCGGCTGCAGCGTATGTCGTAGCAGGGCGACGCCATTCTTCACGTCGGGTGCAATTGGCGGGGCAGACAGCAGCTAATGTCTGAAATATCTCTTCCTCAGTGGCGTTGGCTCCCTCGTGACTTACATGGCATACATCCATGGCTATAATCTCGTGCTCGCTCGGTCTAATAGTCCCGGCAGCCATGCACTGTTGTAATTCTTCTCTCACAATTTGTCGTATGAGAGGAGCGAAGTCATGCTGGTCTTCCACAATGGCCATAAGGACTACATTGGGGAGTCGGTCATACTTCTTGCGTCCAACTCTGACAGTGTTACACAGGGCCAAAACATTCTGTATGTAAGACTGTGTCGGCTCACCATGTCGTTGGGCCCGGTTCTTCAGCTGTTCTTCTGCCGAGCGGATTTGTCGCTGTCGGTCTCCAAAGTCTTCTTAAGTTCTGCCTGGAATGTTTTCCAATCATTCAGTTTGTCTTCATTGTTCTCGAACCATTGCTTGGCTGTTCCGTCCAGACGTACTATTGGTTTCTATAGTATGTCTGTCTAGGTGTGTTTGCGTCTGTGTAAATGTATGGGTGTGTGTGTATTTGTTTACCTTCATTTTCTTCCCCCAAGGTAAGTCTTTCCTCTCCCGGGATTGGAATGGCTCCTTACCCCCTTCCTTAAAACCCTCATCATTTCCTTTTCCCTCTCCTTACCTTCTGCCTGAAGAAGCAACTGGGTTGCAAAAGCTTGCGTTTGTGTTTGTGTGTGTGTGTGTGTTCTATTTATTTGTGCTGCTGTCACACCTGTGCTCCTTCGCCTGTTGAGTAATCTTCGTCTATTTTTTATATTTCTATTTGTTGTAATACAATAAAAGATAATCTCTAATCTAAAAACTTAACATGCAAGAACTCTTCCTTCCAACATTTCTAGAACTAATTAATCATACTAGAGGGATTTTTAGCAAAATATTCACCACCACAAAGGATTCTATAGCTAAAAAAATTTTTTTTAGTGGGTTCCTGTGAACTGAAACAGAAAAAGCTGGTCTCCAAACCTCAACATACGGCTTCCTACATAGATCATCCTTTAGAATTTAATTTCTTCAAAGTGGGGTGCTGGCTATGGATGCAGTTTACTGCAGTATGGCTCTCACAGCCTGTGTTTCGAACAGGTTTGGTGGGTTATACAAGTTGTTGTTGTTGTTGGGTTGTTGTGGTTGTGGTCTTCAGTCCGGAGACTGGTTTGATGCAGCTCTCCACAATACCCTATCCTGAGCAAGCCTCTTCATCTTCACATAAGAACGGCAATCTACATCTGTCTGAATCTGCTTACTGTATACATCTCTTGGTCTTCCTCTGTGGTTTTTACCCCACACACTTCCTTCCAACGCTAAATTCACAATTCCTTGATGTCTAAGAATGTGTCTACCAATCTATCCCTTCTTTTAGTCAAGGTATGCCAGAAATTCCTTTTCTCCCCAATTCTTTTCAGTACCTCCTCATTAGTTACGCGATCCACCCACCTAATCTTTAGCATTCTTCTGTAGCACCATATTTCAAAAGCCTCAATCCTCTTCCTGTCCGCACTGTTTATCATCCCTGTCTCACTCCCATACAAGGCAACACTCCATACAAATGCCTTCAGAAAGGACTTCCTTAGGCGTAAATCAATATTCGATGTTAACAAATTTCTCTTTTTCAAGAACGCTTTTCTACCCATTGCCATTCTGCATTCTATATCCTCTGTACTGTGACCATCATTTGTTATTTTACTGCCCAAGTAACAAAACTCATCTACCTCCTTTATTGCTTCGTTTCCCAATCTAATTTCTTCAGCATCACCTGATTTTCTTACACTGAACTCCATTACCCTAGTTTTGCTCTTGTTAATGTTAATCTTATATGCACCTTTCAGCACACTGTCCATTCCGTTCAATTGCTCTTCCAGGTCCTTTGCTGTATCTGACAGAATTACTATGTCGTCGACAAAACGCAATGTTTTTAATTCTTCACCCTGAACTTTAATTCCTTCTCCAAATTTCTCCTTGCTTTCCTTTATAGCTTGCTCAATGTACAAATTGAATAACAACGGAGAAAGACTACAACCCTGTCTTACTCCCTTTCCAACCACTGCATCCCTTTCATGCCCTTCAACTCTGAGAACCGCTGTCTGGTTTTTGTACAAGTTGTAAATAACCTTACACTCCCTATATTTTACTCCTGCTTGCTTCAGAACTTGAAAGAGTTTATTCTAGTCAACATTGTCAACAGCCTTCTCCAAATCTACAAAAGCTAGAAATGTTGGTTTGCCTTTTCTTAATCTATCTTCTAGGTTAAGACGTAAAGTGAGTATTGCCTCCCGTGTTCCTACATTTCTCCTGAACCCAAACTGATCTTCCCCGAGGTCGGCTTCTACCAGCTTTTCCACCCTTCTGTATATAATTCGTGTTAGTATTTTGCAACCATGACTTGTTAAACTGATGGTTCTGTAGTTTTCACACCTGTCTGCACCTGCTTTCTTTGGAATGGGGATTATAACATTTTTCTTAAAGTCTGAGGGTACTTCGCCTGTCTCATACATCTTACACACCAGATGAAACAGGTTTGTCATGGCTGGTTCTCCCAGAGACTTCAGTAGCTCTGAGGGAATATCATCTATTCCATGAGCCTTGTTTCGACTTAGGACTTTCAGGGCTCTGTCAAGTTATTCTCTCAGTACAGTATCTCCTATTTCATCTTCATCTACATCCTCTTCCCTTCCTACAATATTGTCTCGAAGTTCATCTCCTTTCTAGAGCCCCTCTATATACTCTTTCCACCTTTCAGCTTTCCCTTCTTTGCTGAGAACTGGTTTTCCATTAGTGTCCTTGATATTCATAGAGCTGTTTTTCTTATCTCCAAATGTTTCTTTTATTTTCCTGTAGGCTGTATCTATTTTTCCTCTATTTATATATTCTTCTACGTCCTTGCATTTGCATTCTAACCACTCCTGCTTAGCCATTTTGAACTTCCTGTCAATCTCATTTCTTAGTCGTCAATACTCCTTTTTGCCTGTTTCATTTACTGCATTTTTATATTTTCTCCTTTCATCAATTAAATTTAGTATTTCCTGTGATATACAAGGATTTTTTGTAGGTCTTGCCTTTCTACCTATTTTGTCCTCTGCTGCCTTCACTATTTCATCTCTCAATGCTACCCATTTATTTGATTTGATTTTTCCAGGGAAGCCAAAACAGTCTTGGTCGAACCCGCCACTGCCCGCACCGAAACTAAGTTTAATGTGCGGTATCACTCCCTGTATATCTAGTAAAGCCAACCACTGCCCTTGAACAGTGCA
Organism: Locusta migratoria; assembly: GCA_026315105.1. Lineage (NCBI taxonomy): Eukaryota > Metazoa > Arthropoda > Insecta > Orthoptera > Acrididae > Locusta > Locusta migratoria. The sequence continues at coordinate 198,842,683 of CM048751.1, forward strand.
AGGTGTCCCTTTACCAGTTCTTTATTAGACACAATTTCTTCGGATCTGGTTGTCCCAAATGTTCTGTGCCTTTTACTCTCCAATGCAATGCATTCGAAGATTAGATGCGATGCAGTTTCATCACAGTCATCACAGATCCTACATTTAGGGTCCTCTTCTGTTATTCCCATTGTATGTAGGTGTTTCTTTTTTAAATTCCCATGACCTGTCAGCAATCCAACCATGAGTCTAATCTCTCTCCTGTTCAGGCCCAGGATTGCAGAGCTTCTTTTAAAACATGGCTTTGGCATCATTACCTTGCCATGTTTTTGTTGATGGACTTTGGTCCAATATTCTACGTGCTGTCTTCTGAGCCAGTTACGTAGCTCCAATTTGATCATTGCCTTGGTGATTGTCAGGACAGGTTCCGGTCCAATAAATGGAGACTCTGGCTAATCTGTCGGCATGTTCGTTGCCACTGATCCCCGAGTGGGCAGGGACCCACAATAGGTTTACTCTATTGCTTTCCCCTAGCTCCACCAGAACCCTGTGACATTCTGCAACTACTTTAGACCTTATTGCAGGAGCTGCCAGTGATCTCAGGGCTGCCTGGCTGTCTGAATAGATGTAGAGGCTACGATCTTTGTAGCACCTACGCAAATTCTCCTCCACACATGCCCTGATGGCAGTGATTTCGGCCTGGAATACTGAGGCCAGTTTCCCTAGAGAGAAACCTCTAGTCACCTCTAGTCTTGGCTGCACCCTGTATAACCCGGCCTCAACGCCTTGGTCTGATTTCGACCCGTCAGTGAACCAGACAATATCCCCCATATGGTGTTGAACTATTGTCTCCCACTGCTCCCTACTTCCAATTGTTATACTGAAAGGCTTGTTGAAGCAGTATGGGGTTATAATATAGTCGGCTAGCATTTCCCCAACCTTTCCTATATTTACCTCACTCACTATTTTAGTGTGTGATTCTGGATATCCCAAAGAGTTCCAGTTGTTACCAGTTTTGAGCCTGTATGCACCAGCTGCTGCCTCCATCTTGACCCAAAGGTGTAATGGAGGCATATCCAGCATGGTTTCCATCCCAGCAGTTGGTGTGCTGCTAATTCCGCCTGTTATGGCTAAGCAGGCTAGTCTCTGCACCTTACCAAGCTCCTTAGCAGCAACCTGCTGTTCTACCTTCTTCCACCACACGACCGCCCCATAGGTGATCCTGGGTCTAATCACTGTGGTGTATATCCAGTGCATACCCTTGGGGCTCGGGCCCCAATTTTTGCCACAAGCTCTCCTGGTACTTACTAAAGTACCTTTTGCCTTGGAGTAAATATTCCTAATGTGAGGGGTCCATGTCAGTTTCTCATCTAGGGTAACCCCTAGATATTTCACTGTCCCCTTCACAGGTAGTGCTTCATTGAAAAGCTTTAGATTCCAACTTGAGTGTTGGATATGTTTATTTATGAATGGTACAACAACAGTCTTCTTAGGACTAACACCCAGATCCTGTTTTCTGCACCAGTCTTGCACAATGTCCAATGCACCTTGTGCCATATTCTTCACTGTGTCAGCAAATTTGCCAAGTATTACTATGACAAGATCATCTGCGTATCCTTGGCAAAAGTACTGCCTAGAGTTTAATTCTCCAATGAGATCATTCACCACTAGATTCCACAATAAAGGGGAAAGAACTACTCCTTGTGGGCAACACTTAGTGGTGTTGATTACCATTTTTTCATTCATCATGGTAGCCTCTACCTTTCTTCCACTGAGCATGGCCCTAGTCCACCTACATATAGTGGTCCCTAGTTCATGCACCTCTGCTGCCCTAACCATGGAATCGAAGGTCGTGTAGCTAAAAGCCCCCTCAATGTCCAGGAAGATACAGAGGGCTATCTCCTGAAAGTGTAGTGCTTTCTCCACCTTCCCAACAAGTTGGTGGAGAGCTGTCTCACGTCATTTGCCTGGTTGATTTGCATTTTGGTTTGAATGTAGAGGAGCGCTACTTAACCTCCTTTCTCCAACATGCACATTAACCAGCTTTTCCAATGTCTTAAGAATGAAGGAGGACAGGCTGATTGGTCTCATATCCTTGGCCTTGGTATGATCAATTCTCCCTGGCTTTGGAATGAAGACAACCTTCACTGCCCTCCAGGCATTGGGAATGATTCCTGCTGCTAGGCTAACCCTGAATTATCTGCATAGGAATCTAATAAGATTTTCTCCCGCTTGTTGCAGGAGAGCTGGATAGATTCCATCGGGGCCAGGTGACTTGAACGGTTGAAATGTTCCCACCGCCCATCGGACCTTACTGAAATCAACACACTCCTTAGCCAGATCCCAGTCCTCTTTGCGAATACCTGAGAACCGTTGTCTCTCAGGAATCGCATTCTGGTCTGAGTTATCCCCCAGAGTATATTGAGGAAAGTGAGTCTTGAGGAGCAGTTCCAGCGTTTCATGTGCTGTCTTTGTATACTCCCCATCCTCCTTCCTCAATGTTCCTCATGGATTAGTTGGTAACCTAGTGAGGATTTTATGAAGTCTCGCTTGAGCAGCCGTGCCCTCCACTTCCTCACAGAATACCTTCCAGGATGCCTCCTTTGCCCATCTGATGGCAAGGTTGTAATTGACAAGGGCCTCACGATATTTTGCCCATTGTCCTTTGCGCCTCGCAAGGTTAAACAGTCTTCGTACCTGTTTCCTTTGCATTTCCAGGTTATTATTCCACCAAGGCACACTCATATTTGTGCACTTCTTGGTGATTGAGCAGTTGTCCTGGTATGAGGTCACTATAACAGAGGTTACGGCCTCTGCTACTTCCTCAAACTCTGCTGGATTCCTTATCGAAGTTTTAATTTCCGATAGGCTGAAGTCGAGGTCTCTCCTATATGTCTCCCAGTTCATTTTCTTGGGATTCTTATAGGTCATGGTCTGTCTGGTTCCCATTTCAACCTTGAATTTAATATACATGTGATCTGACGAGGATGGCTCCAGGACCACATGCCACTTTTTGACATAACTTCCCATCATCATGGAACCAAAAGTTATGTCAATTACTTCTTCCCTTCTACTATTCCTGAATGTAGGTTCATCACCCCTATTCAGGATCTCCAAGTTGTTAGATAGGAGAAATTCAAGAAGGTGCTCACCTCTACTGTTGGTGTCCTTGCTGCCCCACTATAGATTGTGGGCATTGGCATCACATCCCACCAACAGTTCGTCACCTTGCCGATGGCAGGCTTCCGTCAGTCTCCTCACTTCCAAAGGAGGAGGACAGCTGTCTTCGTAAGGAAGGTATGCTGAGGCCGAAACAATTTCCTTCGTGATACCTTCCTCACGTTGCTGCATCCTGATGGTCACCAGGTCCCTGGAACAAAAATCCATCATTGGTATGAAAGGTATTCCATTTCTAACATAAATGCATGTTATGGAGTTTTTTAGATTTCTGGCATAAATCAGCTTACCTCCAGTACCACCAAGGCCCGATACACCCCCTTTGTATAAATAGGGCTCTTGTATCAGGGCCACGTCCACCTCCTGTCTTCCCAGGCGACGGCTCAGGGCAGCAGTGGCCCCTTTACTGTGCTGCAGGTTTATCTGCAGCACTTCCAGTCCCCATCTTGCTGCCATTATTGCCTTTAAGGTCTTTGATTACCCTGACAGCGACCTGCGAGAACCCTAAAAACAGTTTCAGGCCTTGCTCTTGCATTGCCTTCAGGGACTTCTCTCCGACCTCCACCACCAGGGTTCGTCCTTCCGGAACGACCTTTTGGTTAATTACCCTCCAATCCTCTGTCAAGACTTTTGGGTTCTGGACCCTTTTGGGCGTCTTGGGCTTAAGCCCTTTTGATTTCCTCCACTTATGTTTAGGAAGCCATTCTTTTCCTTCCTTTTGCTTCTGCTCCTTGAGATGTTTCCTCCTCTGAGCCCCAGACAAGGCCTTAATCCTAATCTGGTCCAACTTCTCTGTTACAGTTCACACTTCTTGCTCAGGTCTAGACCCTGACTGAGAAGTAGGAGTGCACTCCATCGGTCCTGATCCCGATGTTTGAGTATCTGAGGTCTCAGATTGCCCCTCGGATTCTTTTAAAATAATTTTTTTCTCCGTGTTCATCTTAGTCCCACGAGATTTGGGGATTTATATGGTCCACACCACGATAACCCCGCGCGGTGCAAGGCAACTTACTCAGGGAGATCACCCGGTATCCCTGAGGCTCCGTTCGAGACACATCCACCCATGTGCCACGCACCCCTCAGCACGGATTCACCACACCTTGGGTTGGGGGGCAGTTTAACGTCGTGCCCGGGACGATGCGACCCATTACTCTTCTACTGTTTTATTTCCCCCTGTTTCTGTCAATTGATGCCTAAATCTCCCTCTGAATTTCTCCAGAACTTCAAGTTCCTTCAATTTATCTAAGTCCCATCTTCTTAATTTCCTACCTTTCTGCAGTTTCTTCAGTTTCAGCCTACAGTTCATGACTAACAAGTTATGGTCAGAGTCTATATCTGCCCCTAGGTATGTCTTACGGTTTATCACCTGGTTCCGGAATCTATGTTTTACCATTATAAAATCTATTTGATACCTGCCGGTGTCTCCTGGTCTCTTCCACGTATACAACCTTCTTTTGTGATTCTTGAACCACGTGTTTGTTATGATTAAATCATGTTCCGTGCAAAATTCTACCAGGTGACTTCCTCTTTCATTCCTTCTGCCCAGTCCATATTCACCTACTATTTTTCCTTCTCTTCCTTTTCCTACTACCGAATTCCAGTCTCCCATCACAATTAAGTTTTCCTCTCCCTTAATTATCTGAATAATTTCCTTTAACTCCTCATACATTTCTTCGATATTCTCGTCATCGGCAGAGCTAGTTGGCATATAAACCTGTACTACTGATGTCGGTGTTGACTTCATCTCTATCTTGACCATGATAATGTGATCACTGTGCTGCTCATAGTAGTTTACCCATATTCCTATTTTCTTATTCATTGTCAGTCCTACTCCTGTGATACCCCCAACTGATTTTGTATTTATAATCCTGTACTCACCTGACCAGAAATCCCGTTCATCCTGCCACCAAACTTCACTAATCCCCACTATATCTAACTTCAACCTATCCATTTCCCTTTTTAAATTTTCTACTTTTCCTACCCGATTAAGGGATCTTACATTCCACGCTCCGATCTGTAGAATGCCAGTATTGTCTCTCCTGATGATCACATCCTCTGTGGTTGCACCTATGGTAGGGCTATCTGCATCAATGAGGCATGCAAGCCATCCCACCTCCGCAATGTCTGTGGTTCATGGGGACATGCAGCTTTACTGTATGAACATATGATGATGGGGTTCATGGAGTTCATTCAACAAGTAAGAGGGTAAAATAGGGGATGAAAAGTTCTCTTTGAAAACACATTGCTATTAAGAAAATTTTGAAGCTAGCGCTGCAAAATTGATATTTCTATTGTTGGTTAGAATTTAAAAAATATGTGTTTCTGTATTTTTGGAAATTCAACCATGAAGGGGTTAAATTGGAGAGGGGATGTTTTTCGAAAATCTTTTGCTATTAATGCAATTTTAAAGACACAACCACATAAATTGGTATATGTTTTCTTGGTCAAAATTGAAGACACATGTTTCGGTATTTTCAGAATATTAATCATTCAGGGGGTGAAATATGGGATGAAACATTTTTTGAAAATATGTTGTCACTAAGCCAATTTTGAACCCAGAATTACAAAAAATATTTGCCTACTTGGTTGGAATTTAAGACACATGTTGGGGTTATTTTTTTTAATTAAACTATTGAGGGGTGTCATAAGGGGTTACAAGTAGTAAAATCAAATGTTCAAAAGTTTGTAAATCTTAAGAGACTTAACTACGGGGTCATCAGTCCCTAAGGCTGACAAACCAATTAAACTAACTTAGACTAACTTATGCTAAGGACAACAGAAACACTCATGCCCGAGGGGCGAATCGAACACCCGACGGCGAACAGCAGTACGCACCGTAGTATGGCGCCTCAATATGTACTGCCATTCTGCTGCGGCTACAAGTAATATCACAACAGTTCATTATAATAGTACTTAAGCTATATCTATGAAAATTTATATTAAGAGGGAGAAACAACTGGTGCAGACCAACCAGCCTACGTATGTGAAGCACCGGGCGTTAAGCTAGTAGTATATATTTATGTGGTTTTAGCCTACACTTAATAGTGACAACTTGAAATTCACGCAAGGTCAAGAATGGTTCAATATAAACTTTAAAAAGGAGTGGGCTTGTCTGCCTGTGACTTAACTATGCTGATAAATTGTAATATTGATGGGTAATTTGGTATGTCTGTACTTTCTATTTTATTATCTATGGATATACAGTTTTCTGTCGCACATCTACCAGCAAGCCACTGCACCAGAATGCAAAATCAATTGTGGCCACTGGCTATTGATGTGCGTTAGCCCTATGCTTGGCCATTACCTATTCCCTTTCTGGATTTCCAAGTGGAAGGCAGTTAGAACCAAGCTGTCATGTAAGCAGTTGTATGTAATACTCTGACTACCTCCTTAGCTACAGTGGTTCATAAAATTATGCTTAAGGACATATTTGAGTGAAAAGTCTACACAAACTACTGCTGACTTTTGGTTAACTTATCCAAAAAGTTAGTAGTGTATTTCCTTAGAGATGCATTTTAGTTTTTATGACAGGTAGCCTACATTAAAAATGGTAGTGTTATTTACATTATGTGTCTATTTAGACATTGGGCTATACTACAGATCAATGTCACCTTAGTCTTTGTGTATCACATTCTCTTTTGTTATCTTTTCAACTCTTAGTTACTTACGTGCCTGCAGAGCAGATGATAAATTTAAGAAACTGAAGGAAAACACACACACACACACACACACACACACACACACACACAAATGTGGTGGGGGGGTCACTTGAAGTTAGAAACCAGTTACACTTACAAATGGATATGTAGTCTGACTCTGGTCTCTGGTTGTGACAATGACCACTTAGCAACTGACTCAGATCAAATTTCCCTGCATGCAAACAGTGGACAGTGGCCTAATTTTTGGATCTCCATGCTATTTCCAGAAGGAGCTTCATTAAACTCCCAACATTGCATTGGAGCAACTAATGATGAGCAATCCCACACTTTGCACTTATCCTGACTTGTTCGGAAGCTTGGCTACTGTCGCAACAGACACGACAGTACATACTGGTTCAGAGGTACCGTCAGCAGTAGTTAGTGCTTCAAACCTGCTACTGAGGCATAAGGGGCAACTTTGTGACTGCTATCCACTTTCATCTTATTCCTAGAGATTCACAACACTGTTACTGTCTGCCAAACTGTCAGTATCAGGCAAATGTGGACTTGCAGTGACATGGGTATTGGAAGGTGTGATGGCATCAAGGATTCCAGAGGTGGGGTCCCAATCACAGCTTGCTTATATTATAACTACTTCAATGTCCTCTGCTTTTACCTCTTGTCAGAGAGCAACCTCATGCACCCCTGTGGTATTCAAACCATCTTCAGATCTGTCTGGACCTAGCCTTTGGACCAAAAGATTCTGTTGTCCTGACTTATGTGCTTGGCTGTCCTTGAGGCATTTCCTGGTTCAGAAGAGGTATACACAAAAAGCTCAGTGGTCAAACTGGTGTGAATTAGGTTCCCTCCTGAACAGATGCAGTCTTTTTGCTACTGAATTGTTGGCCGTCACATGAGCCATCAGCCTTGTTTGTTCTTGCATTGTAAAGATGTTAATAATCAGCAGTGACTGACTTCAAGCTGTCAACCAGTGTTACCCCTGACACCATCAGTTATGACTAAACAAGTTCTTCTTTCTGATCTCCATCAAGCTAGTTGGGTGGGCATCGTACTTACAATTCCTGGTCATGTTGGGCTCGGAGGGCTACAAAGATGCTGAGTTTTGAGGTTGGGGGCCTTAGTACTTTGTTTGATTGTTGGCCTTCCCCATCATTTGTTGGAAGTCTGGCACCCAGAATTGTCTACCCTGCTATCTCCAAACAATTTTTAATGTCCTGTATTTCATGAGCTCTTATGGTCTGTTTGTGTTGCCTGTTTTATGGTGGTAACTGGAAACGGAGAGAGTGGAAGTGGCAGTTGAATGCAAAGAGTCCTGGGGACTTACAGCTACATTCCAAGCAGAACAACTCCCACCCCTTTCACTTCTTCTATCTCTTGGTTTTAGTATTTCTTGGTTACCATTAGGCTCCGCAGAACTTACCTTTTGCATCCTTCCACTCTGAGGACTATTATTGACGCAATGAATACGTTATGAAATGACTGAAGACCTCACAATTTGGTCTCTTTAATGTCATATGTCCATATTGCCTACTTAAATATAAGACTTGCTACTGAACTAGTGACACCTGACTCATAGATGTAAAAAAAACTTTTTTTTGAAATGTTAGTTTGTGTCATCATGGTGGTAAAAATATTAAATACTTCCAAACTTTGAAATGCCATACATTGAATACACAGAGATCTGATACCGTAAAATTTTTATATGGTTAGAAATAAAGTCCATAGATGAAATAGGGGGCTGGAGAAGATTATGCTTTAACATTCCATCGAGGACATGTTTGTTAGAGAAGAAGCACAAGCTCAGAATGTCTTTTAAGGGCAGGGGAAGGAAATTGACCATGTCCTTTGAAAGGACGAGTCGAAAAGTCTGATTTTGTTGAGCTAACATTAATTGACCCAAGTATGTAGTGGTTATGTTAATATAAACTCACAGTATGCTAAAAATGTTCAAAAGGGCTTGAGCAAAGAGATCAATAAATTACAGTGAGATAATGTATAATAATGGAAAGTCCAGGTTGGAATTAATAATATAGTAAGGACAGTTTACAACTCACCGCAAAGACGTGGCGACGAGCTGCGACAGGCACATACAAAAGACACACACATACAACACTTTCAGCTATCGGCCACGTCCGAAAAGTGCGGCAGCCGGAGGTGATGGTTGTATAACTGTGTTGTGTGCCTGTGTGATTGTGTGAGTGTTCTAGTTTCTGAAGAAGGCCATGGCCGATAGTTGAAAGTGTTGCATGTGTGTGTCTTTTGTATGTGCCTGTTGCAGCTTGTCGCCACGTCTTTGCAGTGAGTTGTAAACAGTGAGATAATGTATCACATAGTAATTAATTTCAGCCATTCTTAAAATGGGAGTATACATATCCGATCGTCTCCAAAACAAGGTTCCACATTTCAGATTAAACTAATATTTCACCATATTAACTGTTACGTGTATAAATAGTACAAACATCAATATGCTACAATAGCAAAAACTATAGGGCCATTTACATAACTTGAGTAATACATGTGCATATATCACCAGAAGTAAAATTACTTATTTTGTATAAATTATAGTATTATCAACCCCTCACTACTACAAAATATTCCGTAGTTTGGATACATTCTCTTTAATATTTATATCAGTACAAATAATTCATATTTTCTGGCTAACAATTTGTCTTTTGCTCTGCAAAGTTTAGTCGTATCTGGCAATACATACATACAAAGCTGAGTTGAGTCTCCTAATTTCTTTGTGAGATTTGTTAGACCCTTTGAATGATCTTAATATTCTGAATTACTGCCTGGTAGAGATATGCTTCAACACATGAGTAAGGAATATTCTTGGAAATGTAGAGGACAATATTTCACTCATTGTCAATGGGCTTGGGAATTGGTAACTTACTTTGCAGTTAGATTTAAGGCTAAGAAGAAATGTAACAGGTCATTTTCAATTACATTAGTTCAGGAAATAACTGTAGACTTTTATCTTTCCCCTCTCTCAAAAGACTTGATTTGAAAAGAAAATTGTTGCATTTTTCTTTTTCTGTTTTTTCTCTTTTAGAATCTGTTTTCAGTGCCAAGTAAGAGAGCATCAGATGAATTGATTTGTTACCTTTTCTCTGTAATTGATGAAAAGAAGTATAATGTTAAACAAATCTGGTTTGACATGATGCTTGACAAGAAAATTGAAAGTACTTTCTACTCCCAGGTTCACAAATTTTCAAAAGAAATAAGTGATGTAAGTATGTTTTTTCATTTAATAATATGCCCATTACTTAGTAGATTTACTATTCATTTTTATTTATTTATTTTTTCCTCTTTAGGAATATCCAGAGGAAAACCTGCCAAAAGTTGTTAAATCATTTTTCCTCACACCCTCAGGAGAAAGATATGTGCAGTACTTGTACAAACTTTCATTAATTGCAATGAAAAAAGATATGAAAGTAGCTGGTACGTTGGGTTGTTTTTTACGAATGATTATGCATTATAGGCTACTTTTTACTCTCACTGAAAGCTTTAGCCACTGATAGCCTTAAAAGAATAATGTCCAATCCTACATTTTCAGGGATTGCAATAAGTCCAGCAAAAAGGCCTAAGGATGAGGAAGAACTTTCAAAACTTGAAACTATGAATGATATGTTAGATGAGCTTTTGAAAGCACAGACCAGTAGTGCAGAGCAATCACATGCGAAGAACAAGAAAAGGGAAAGGTAGATAAACCATTGCCTAAATTGATAATCGAGTTACATTAGGAATACCAGTGTAACAATTATATCTCTCTTTTTCCAAGGTTGTTGAAGTCACAAATCAAGAAAAAGCGGAAGGTACTGATGGAGCTAAAAGCAGATCTTAAATTGAGGATGGACAATTGCAGTCTCTCAGAGCACATAAAAAGTCTCATGTTCTCTGGACATGATCAAAAAGTCATGAAAGGTAATCTGTTGTTCTTTTATTAAATTATGAAAGCTGTCCCAATTTGTCTTACTAGGGCAAGCCCTATGACATGGCTAACAGATTTGGCTCAAATTTGGCAGGTTGAAATGTTAAAACATAAATTACATTTTCCTTCTGGATCGACTTGAGTTTATCAAGTGTTGCACACCAGCTCTGTAGCAGAAGTATAGCAGTAAATTTTTCCAAGTCTTGGTTGCTGTAGAAACATTGCGGTGTGTTGACAGAACGGGGAAGGGGCACAGCACCTACTTTGCATTATACTTACTGGGTCAAGCTGACAGGAATGGATACACACATGCCGGACTGAATAACAACACATGCCGGACTGAATAACGTGCATCAGCAGAAGTTAAAGGGATCAGTAAGAGTTTGCAGTATCACATGACTTTGTTACGTGAGGAAACAATGCCTAAGTCTAATGCAACAACACATATCTGGAGCCTTCTGGAACCACCAGCTATCCGGTTAAGTGAACACGGCAAGATGTAAAATGCCAATACATTTGTTTAACAGGGCCGATGCGGTCATGACAGAGTAGGTGGGGAAAATATCAGCTGCTCCAAACACACTATATACACTCCAGCACTTCAGTTCATAGACAGTTAGATGAATCGGATTTTCTTACACTTTGTAGCACTCGATTCCCTGACATGTTCTAACATCGGTATACAAGTCTGTTATAGAACTCGAGCACTTTTCTTCATCAGCTGACAACCGGTGAGATGTCGACTCTTGCGTAGCTCCAAGTTAGACTCCTGTGCTACAGCCAACTACGGATGTAGAGGAAATATATAGTAGGATTTCCATGTCCTGCACACTGAAACTCCAGCGTTCCTAGGGAAGACGCCTACCTGCTGGTAGGCCAGCAGTCAGTGCACATTATGGCCATATGACAACTGTCAACGAGGTCCAGTATGAAGATGTTGCGAGACAGCAATTAGAGTGGGGACTGAGAACCACCAGTCCATACATGTGAATCTCTCATTCACAAGTTTCACAACAAACGGTGGGGCGGAGGGTTCGCCTACCTCCACACACTGAGCTAGTGTGGACGCAGCCACACTGTCAGCACGCAGTACAGCAAGAGGCTGCTGACACCATTGACCCAGTCACCTGGAGTATGCAGCAATGTGTGCCACTTCAGAATAAATGTTTTACTGAACAATATTCTTTCATTATGGCAAAGGCAGCATCTGGACCACCCCTACCTCTTCCTGCAGGGCATACTGTAGCAGTAAGTCTAACCTCCTGACAACTAACCCGCTCTCCAACACCACCTGAGTGTGCACCTACGAAGGGGTGTGCCAGCAATCGCTCGACCCTCTGCACAAAGCATTAATTTGCATCCAAGCAGCCTAGCAATGCAGTAGGTACTGCGAGGATCTGTCTTTGTTGCAGATATGACAAGCAGTCAGTCACTGCACAAAGGATGCTAGGAGGAAGTGGAGAGAGTTCAGAGAATCGACGATATATAAACTCTGTTTTGTGTGTAAACTCCTTGTGTATTGTCTTTTTTTTTTTTTTTCAATTATTGCTGTTGATAAATTATTTTTCAAAAGAGATAGATTGGCTAGCCAGTACTTACCTTTGTGCTCTACCGCCGGTAGTGACACAAATGAAGGAGGAGAAAAAAAAAAGGGGGGGGGGGACGAAAAAGGACAAGCTTTCGGAACACAGTTCTCTCTTCAGGTGGGAGAGAAGGGAAGAAAACAGGATGGGAATGGAAGGGAAAGGTAATTCACAACCTTCCCTTCTCTCCCACCTGAAGAAGGGGAACTGTGTTCCGCAAGCTTGTCCTTTTCTGTCCCTTTTTTCTTTTTCTTCATTTGTGTCACTATTGGTGCTACAGCACAAAGGTAAGGTAAGTATTTGCCAGCCAATCTCTTTAAAAATCTCTTTATCATCTCTGAGGAGAATTTCCATCATTAATCAAATATTGCTGTTGATCTGTTAATATTGGAAGTTCTGTAGCAGTAGATACATCTATTCAGTTTGGCTTTGTAAAAACGGCTGATAAAATCCAAAGTGAAGAATTTCAAGACTGTTGTGTTGTGTGAAATTATTTAATTACTATTTTCACTCTTATTTATTAAAAGATAGGAGAAGTTGTCCGATTGCCTTGGTGGCATAAGAATTCGAAAAAGTTTGGAGACCCACCATAGCTGGACCTCATTAAAAGATCACAATATAGAAAAATGCCAGAAGAAAGGAAATTTGGTGCAGATTCGCAACTAATTGTGATGCTAAAAGAGATAAATGACTGGATTTGAAACAAAATTAGTTAACTCAATGTAAAACTAGACAAAAAAAACTTACAGTTTAGGAAAAACATTCATGAAATCAAATCATGTCAATTTGAGGTTAGAAACTATAACTAATGATGTGTATTCTAGATTGGACAAACAGGAGAGAAGACTTATAGATTTTAAAGTTCTTAGGAAATCTTACGTTGATAAATGTCAGCAAAATTACAACTCTTTAAGTGATGAGGTAAATACTTTGAAACAAAAAATGGCATCAACTGATAATGTATTTGATTTGTAGGAATATGATTCATGGGGTCAGAGGCTGGGAGCAGGGATGGAGTAGGGATGGACAAGGATATTACATAGGTTAGGTGGGCAGCAGAATACCACTGTAGGGGCTATTACTTATACCTAAAGGCACCTGTTTGTGGTGAAAATATTTGCTCAATTTCGTCATTTTTTAAAATCTATTTCGGTATATTTTTCGCTACTTTTATTTTATTTCATCAATAATTTCGCTAATTTTATTTTCAGTTTTTAACGAATAAAAACTAAAGCAATAATTGATTATAGCCTCATTGCAGTGTAAGACCTTTTATTTTATTCAGAAAACATCAAAATTTGACATTGATGGAGATAAAAAAAAGAGTTAGAATTCACTTATCCTGCTACTTATATAAGTTTTACTAGCCTACATAATTTACATAAGTGTGTATGTTTTATGAAAACTCTGTCGTATTTCCAACAACACCAAGATAATTGCTACTCAGAAGTCCCACAATCTTAACTGGCACTTTGTTCAACTCATATTGATTCCATTAGGGGGGAAAAAAACAAAACTAGGTAATCAGATTTCAAGCCACACTTAAAAACGAAAAATATGGATTATCGAAATGGATAGCACAGCCTTTCCTTTGCAATTTGCACACTTAAATTACTATTACATCACAAACAATGACAGTTATGAGAAATGAGTATATCTATTAACCCCTTTACTGCACATTTACTCTCGGCGATGCCTGCATTGTGCACGTAATTATTAGTGAATACTGCAGATGAGGACTTATCACGTGTGTGTGTGTGTGTGTGTGTGTGTGTGTGTGTACAAGACTGCAGTAGTCCCTCGTTATTAAGACAAAAATAAGATGCAAAATCAGTATTGTTCAAATGTTTGTCAAACTTATGGGACTTAACTGCGGGGTCATCGGTCCCTAAACTTACAAACTACTTATGAACTACCTTACACTAAAGACAGCACAAACATCCATGCCAGAGGGGGGGGGAGGGGAGGACTTGAACCCCCGATGGGGAGCGGCCTCGCGCATCGGAGCACAACGCCTCAATCCGCTCGGCCATTCCGCTGCGGCGCTCTAGTATTGTTGTGAAAAATGTTTCCATTTCAATCTTTGGAGAGAAAATCATATATGTACATCATGAGCATTGAAATGGTTAGTGTATATTTACGTATGGAGCAGTGAAAGGGTCAAAATATTTTGGAGCTACACGCATCAATCCCATTGCGGATTCCTTTAAAATCCTTTATCTTCTGTTCTCGGGCAATTTTGTCTGTTTTCACCCATATAATACTTGCATCGGTGCGATTAAATGTCGTTTCCGCGAAAGAAATTACTTTTCTCTTAAACTTTGCGGTTTATGCTTCTTCATGATCGGATACAAGGTAGTACTTCATGCACGAAAGTTCAAAAGCAGTCTGTAAACACTGCAACAAAGGGTGGAATCCAGAATGTATACCATTCACAAAAGTAATTTATGGCGGCGTATAGCAATATTTTACGTAACTTGCATTCGCGTAAATACGGTTTGTTCAATCCACTCTCTGAATTTCGGATGATAGACTTTTTCCAAGTGAACGTTTGCCACATATTGTTGATAACACGAATTCTTCATTGTCCACTTTCACTCATTTTGCCGCTGCCACTGCATTGATGTCTGTAACTTGTCTCTTGACACCTGTTGACAGCAGTTTCTCCTTGTTATTCGTATGTGATGAACTGCTATTTATATGTTTTGGGCAAGTGTCCTTTCTTTGCCATTCAATATGCACATAGTTGTATTTGCACAGAAGTATGTTCCTTGTTGTATGATAAACGTAAAATCCATCTGATGCGAATTCTCTTTCACAATCAAAAACTGTTACGACCATCTTAATAATCTGCTGTACCAAAACAAATCACTGAAAGAACCAGCGATCAGAAATGATTATGGCCACGCAATACACTACCAGTCAGTTAGTTGGGTGGACTCGAAACTATATATATCGAATCGGTGTACAATTGATTGTGATTTATATCTCGGAATCCCACCAGTACATTTAAATCACTGATGAGATTTCACAAAATTTCGTGTATTGTTTCCTAATTTCAGTGATTTCTTGATTTTCCTCAAAAGTTTTAAAATATCGCAAAAATTTCGTGCCTCAAGAAAAACGGGTGCCTTTACTTATACCCCTCCCTATGGTGGCATTACTTATACCTAACCTATGTAATATCCTTGTCCATCCCTGATCCCTACCCCTTACTCCATGGGCCATATCCTTGCAATAGATGTAGATGCAAAATCTGTCCTATCCACCATCCCACCACCACCTACTCAAGTCTTGTCACTCGCATTTCCTATCTTATAAAAGGCCAGTCAACATGTGAAAGCAGTCATATTATCTACAAACTGAGCTGCAACCACTGTGCAGCTTCCTATGTGGGCATGATTAGAACCCAGCTGTCTATCCGAATGAATGGCCATTGTCAAACAGTGGCCAATGGACAGCTAGACCACCCTGTTGCAGAGCATGCAGTGCAGCATAGTGTGACTCACTTCAGTGACTGCCTGTGCCATACGCATCCTTCCCACAAACACCAGCTTTTCCCACAGATGGGAACTCTCCCTACAATATATCCCACGCTCCCGCAATCCCCCAGCCCTAAAGCTTCACTAGGTCCTGCCTCTACCACCCTTCCCTTCCTCTCCCTGCCACTCTCTAGCCTTACATTTGTCTCCCTTTCCGCCACTCATTTCAGTCCCTTCTTTTCCTTTCACTCTGTCCATCAGACAGCACTGGTGTATTCCCCCACCCATGCTGTGCATCCCCCCTCCCCTCCTGCTTCCCCCTCCTTGTCGCCTCCTCACCCCCACCCCTGGTTGCTCTGCCTAGGTCATGCTGGGTAGTGCAGATAGACCACAGTGCCCGGAGACAGTGGCCGTGTGTGTGTGTGTGTGTGTGTGTGTGTGTGTCTGTGTGTGGGGGGGGGGGGCAACGAAGGCCTGAACAGTCGAAAACTTTGATGTTGTTATCTGTTATTTGTGCCTTTCTGCGGTTCATGGGACGTTTCTGTGGTGAGTAAGCAACCTATCCTCAAAAAATATTGACTTACCTATTAATATTTTAGTGGATGGCAGAAGAGAAATTGCAATTATTTCACAAGAATTTTTTTAGAGAATCACACAGAAGTGCCATTTATGTCCAACACTACCTGTCAGTGGAGTAAACATATCAGGTATTACAGGATATAAAAATCAGTCAATACGAACTGAGACGCGAATACCAGCCCAACTGGGTAGTTCAGTATGTATGATAACCTTATTAGTAAGGTAAACATTGATTTATTATTCGGTATAGATTGGCTCTATTGTTACGAAGTAACTTTAGATTTTAAAAGCAATAAGGTTACAGGAGGTATCAAAGGTGATGTTTTCTGTTTACTTTTGTCACAGACAATAACTCAACAGAAGTGATTTTGTTACGTTTAGTGTTGACCTCTCTTGTAATAGAAACAAAAGGAATAACTAATCCTGATTTGAAGTCTAAAGCATATGAATCTGATTTATTATCTAAGGAGCAAAAACATTAATTATTTTCATTGATTGTAAAGTATTGAGAGGTATCTTCAGACGAATGCGGAACTCATTGACAAATTTAGATATGAGCAATGTCTCTATCTAAAACCTAAAGAGGACGTCTTCAATAACAAATCCTGATATGAAATATTTCTTACTTACATATTTATGTGTTTAATGGTAGAATAGGTTACATATTTCTTCTGTGTCTTGTGATTGTGTTCTGTTGGAGAGATAGAATAAATCTATTTGTCTCTACATAGAAGAGACCAACTTCTAGAAGAGAAGTTGAATGTTATTTATAACTTTTATACAGGGTAATTTAATAATTTCATAAGTAATAACATAGGGAAGGGTTATCACTAGATGTTCTAGGGGAGGTTTTCTTTAGTTTGTAGTGGAATTGGCTACAAACGATGTACACAATTCCACATACACATTTCACACACAGGCACAGTGCTGTTAATCGCTCACCATTGGCATTCCATAGTGGGGATTGGAGCTTTTGTTTGGGGGGTCCTGGACGTGAAGCTATGGTGTCCATTCTGTAGTGGGATGACTCACACCTAGCCTGCCACCTTTTGCCCTCGGGTGCCATAGTGAAGTACGGAAGGGACCAGGGCTTTCCTTGTGTGTGTGTGTGTGTGTGTGTGTGTGTGTGTGTGTGGGGGGGGGGGGGGTCTTTTCTTTTCTTACTTTTCTGTTACACAGCATCTGTCTTTCAGTTCCCTATCTACAATGCATACATCTTTCTCACCAAGGCCCTTCTTTTCTTTCTGTGTCAAGTTTTTTATTTATTTATTTATTTTTGCTTATTTTGAACCCCAGTGGGTACCCTGTGAGGTTTGCTGGAGACTTAACACGCTGACACATACACACCCACACACATACACTTACACACGCACAATCACATTATCAACATCTATATGGGATACTCTGCAAATCACATTAAAGTGCCTGGCAGAGGGTTCATCGAACCACCATTATACTATTTATCTCCCATTCCATTCTCGAATAGCACGCGGGAAGAAAGAACACCTGAATCTCTTCATTCGAGCTCTGATTTCTCGTATTTTATTCTGATGGTCATTTCTACCTATGTAAGTGGGAGTCAACAATATATTTTCGCATTCGGAGGAGAATGTTGGCGATTTGAATTTCGTAAGTAGCTCACGCCGCAGCGATAAGCGCCGTTGTTGTAATGATTCCCATCCCAGATCCTGTATCATTTCCGTAAAGCTGTCTCCCTTGTATCATGTCCATACAAAACGAGCTGCCCTTCTTTGCACTCTTTCAAAAACCTCCGTCAAACCCACCTGATAAGGATCCCACACTGGGCAGCAATACTCCAAAAGTGGACGAACAAGCGTAGTGTATGCAGTTTCTTTTGTAGTTCTGTTGAATGTTTTAAGGGTTCTGCCAATAAAACGCAGTCTCTGATTCGCCTCTCCCACGACATTATCTACGTGTTCTTTCCAATTTACGTCTGAAGTAATAGTAATTCCTAGGTATTTTGTGGAGTTTACGGCCTTCACTTTTCATTAATTTATCTTGTAAACAATGTGTAATGGATTTCTTTTCGTACTCATATGGACGACTTCACACTTCTCATTATTTAGAGTCAGTTGCCAATTTTTACACCATACTGATATCTTATTCAGATCGTTCTGCAGGTGGTTTTGATCTTCAGATGATTTTACTGGACGGTAGATGAGGGCGTTATCTGCAAACAACTTAAGAGAGCTACTTAGATTTTCCCCTAAATCGTTTATGTAAATGAGGAACAGCAGAGGACCAATAACACTACCCTGTGGAATGCCCGATATCTCAGCTATTTTAGTCGATGCCTTACCATCGATGACTACGAACTGTGTCCTCTCTGACAGGAAATCCGCTATCCAATCGCAAATTTGGGGCGATATACCATAACCACGCAATTTGATTAAAAGCCGTTTGTGAGGTACGGTGTCAAAAGCCTTCTGGAAATCAAGAAATAAGGAATAGATTTGCGAACCCTTGTCGATAGCACTCATCACTTTGTGTGAATAAAGATCTAGTTGTGTTTTGTATGAATGATATTTTCTAAATCTGTGTTGACCTTGGGTCAATAGATCATTCTGTTTGAGATAATTCATAATATTTGAATACAGGATATGTTCCAAGACCCTGCTGAAAATTGACGTCAATGAAGTAGGCCTGTAGTTTAGTGGGTTACTCCTACTGCCTTTCTTGAATATAGGTGTGACCTGTGCAACTTTCCAATCTTTTGGTACAAATCCTTCTATGAGAGAGCGGTTGTGTATGACTGTTAAGTAAGGAGCTATCGCTTCAGCATAATCAGATAGAAGTCTAATGGGTATACAATCCGGACCAGAAGACTTGTTCTAGTTAAGTGATTTTAGTTGCTGCACTACTTTGATGATATCTACTTCTACGTTATTCATTTCGGCCTCTGTTCGTAATTTGAAATCTGGAATATTGGTTTAGTCTTCTTTGGTGAATTAGTTTCTAAAAGCTATGTTTAGTAACTCTGCTTTAGTAGCGCTGTCATTGGCAGGATCACCATTACTATCACGTAGTGAGGGTATTGTTTGTGTTTTGTCCCTAGTATATTTAACATATGACCAAAATCTTTTTTGGTTTTCAGTCAAATTTCGAGAAAGAGTTTCGTTGTGATAAGTATTGTAGGCACCTCGCATAGAGATCCTCACTAAATTTCGAGCTTCTGTGTAGAATAGCGAATACTGGGGATTTTTTGTTCTTTTAAATTTAGTACGCCTTTTCCTTTGCTTTTGCATCAGTGTTCTGACCTGTTTTGTGTACCAAGGGGGATCGCCTCCTTCTTTTATTAATTTATTTGGTATAAAACTGTCAATTGCTGTTAATACCACTTCTGTGAATCTGAGCCACATCTGGTCTACACCTACATAAAGTGTTAGAAACGAGCGGAATCTTTCTTTCAAGAAGCAGTGTATTTTATTTCTATCTGCTTTTCTGAACAAATTTAAGTTTTGTTTATTTTTGGTAACTTTGGGACTTTAGATATTCAATCTCGCTACGACAGCTCTGTGTTCACTAATACCTGTATCCGTTTTGATGCTCATTATGAGCTCAGGATTATTTGTTGCTAAGAGATCAAGTGTTTTTTTCACATCCATTTAAGATTCTACTTGGCTCATAAACTAATTGTTCGAAGTAACTCTCAGAGAATGCGTTGAGTACAATTTCGCATGATGTTTTATGCATACCTCCTGATTTGAAAACATAATTTCGCCAACAGATTGAGGATAAATTAAAATCACCGCCTACTATAATTGTGAGAGTCGGGTATGTTTTTGTAATTAGACTCAGGTTTTCTTTGAACCTTTCTGCTATTGTATCGTCAGAGTCGGGAGGCCGGTAAAATGAACCGATTTTCGGGTACAACCTCTACCCATAATAGCTCGCACGAACTATCAACTTCAACTTCGCAACATGAAATACTACTTTTGACGGCGACAAACACGCCCCCGCCTATTTTGTTTAATCTATCCTTTCTGAACACCGATAGATCTTTTGAAAATACTTCTTCTGAACTTATTTCCGGCTTGAGCCAACTTTCGCTGCCTATAATGATGTGTGTTTTGGTGCTTTCTATTAACGCTTGGAGTTCTGGTACTTTCCCAACACAGCTATGACAATTTACAACTGTTATACCGATAGTTCCCAGATCTACATTTCTCCTGTGATCCACCTGCACCCTTTGAGATTGCCCATTTTGTTTTTCCCCGAAGTCCTTTATCCTAAAAAACCACCCAGTCCACGCCACGCAGCCCCCCTACCTGTGTAGCCACTTCCTGCATATAGTGGACTCCTGACCTATTCAGCGGAACCCAGAAACCCACCACCCGATGGCGCAAGTCAAGGAATCTGCAGCCTACACGGTCACAGAACCGTCTGAGCCTCTGATTCAGACCCTCCACTCGGCTCTGTACCAGAGGTCCGTAGTCGGTCCTGTCAACTATACTGCAGATGGGGAGTCTGATTTCATCTTGCAAGCAAGACTGGCAGTCTTTACCACTTCAGATAGCCACTCAAAACCTGAGAGGATCTCTTAAGATCTTAAGTGACACACATCATTGGTTCCGACATGAGCCACCACCTGCAGTTCGCTGCCTTCCGTACCCCGTTCGGAAGGACTCGGTCCACATCTGGAATGACTCCACCTGGTATGCACACGGAGTGCACGTTGGCCTTCTTCCCCTCCTTGGCAGCCATCTCTCTAAGGGGCTCCATCAACCGCCTAACGTTGAAGCTCCCAACTACAAGCAAACCTGAACATATAACCCCTTAAACCTGTTCACAAGACGAACTGGGGAGGCCTCATGATTGGTCCCCCAGAATGTGTTGCACCTCCTACCACACTGGAGCAACCTCCCTCGCAACCACGGGTGGGGTGTCTGCCTCACTGCTAGCAGTATCAGGGCATGTCGATGGCGCAGGCCGATCGGTGGAGACAGGAGTCCGTTCGGTTCCCACTACCGACCAACGATGACGATGCCCCTCGATCGCAGCCTCCAGCTGTGTAACCGAGGTTAACACGGCTTGAAGCTGGGAGCGAAATGTCACCAGCTCGGACTGCATCCGCACACAACAGTCACAGTCCCTATTCATGATTACAGTGCCGAGAAAACAAAAACTACAGTCGCGATCCGCTCAAAGGAAGATTACATTGTTTGTTAGAATGCGGATTTGAATATAATATACACGAGAGCATGGTGTTATATTTACACTTCACAAAATTCAACACTTACAAACAACAGTACGCAATACATACACGCATTCACACAAAACTTTCAGTTAGTTTGGTTTATTTGTGTGTTATCGTTTGTTGAGAACCAAATAAGGGGAGACAATGGGTCATTCCATATCAATTCAACGCACCTTTCAACCTGACCCTCTCATATTTCTTTCAGATTTGGTGCTTTGACCCTGATAAGAGATGGGAAAATACCAATTTGCAGGGCTGTATAACAACTGCAAAGAAAGTTACAGGTCTGGAAAGTTTGGAATTAGTGCGAAATTTACATGCGCCCGTCTCAACTTAAAAGACCGTAATTCTGGTTGTAATTAACTTACAACAATGAAAATGGTACCATTGGTTTCTGAATTTTTTTTTATTCTAAAGCTCATTGACCTTGACTTCTGACCTTTAATATATCAAAACACTCTATCTTTAAATTTTCTGGAATATATATATATTTTATTGTTCCATTACATTACTACAAATAGGGTAAATATAAAGGAGGCACACCAAAGGCATCATTAACAAAAAACTATTTTGTGAACTGAAGTACCACCATCAACATGCAGTAAGCAGCTATTAGCCTAGATCCATGTTTTTCTAGAAAACCAGCCAATAGTAGTTACTGTTATTCTGACCAATTCAGTAATAATTCTACATCTACATACATACTCCACAATCCACCATAAGGTGCATGGTGGAGGGTACACTGTACCACTACTAGTCATTTCCTTTCCTATTCCACTCCCATATAGAATGAGGAAAAAAAGAATGCCTATATGCCTCCATACGAGCTCTTATCTTGTCTTGATAACTATGTGAAATGTAAGTAGGTGGCAGGAAGATCGTGCTACACTCAGCTTCAAAATCCAGTTGAGTTCCTGGAGCATTTCCGTGACACTCGTGCATTGGTCGAACCTACCAGTAACAAATCTAGCTGCTCGTCTCTGAACTGCTTCTATGTCTTCCTTTAAACTGATCTGCTGTGGGTCCCAAACACTTGAGCAATACTCAAGACGTGGTGGTACAAGCGTTTTATTTGTGGTCTCCTTTACAGATGCAGTACATCTTACCAAAATTCTCCCAATAAACCGCAGTCAGCTGTTCACCTTACTCACAACTGTCCATTCATGTTGGTTCTATTTCATATCCCTTTGCGATGTTACGCCTAGATATTTGAATGACGCGACTGCTCAAAAAAATGTTCAAATGTTTGTTAAGCTTATGGGACTTAACTACGGGGTCATCAGTCCCTAAACTTACAAACTACTTATGAACTACCTACAACTAAGGACGGCACAAATATCCATGCCCGAGGGGGGGATTCGAACCCCCGACTGTAGTGGCCGTGCAGACCGTGACTGAAGCGCCTCAGTCCCCTCGGCCACCGCGGCCGGCTAATGACGCGACTGCATCAAGAAGCTCACTGCTAATGCTATATTCGAACATTATGGGATTGTTTTTCCTACTCATGCGCGTCACCTTATATTTTCTACATTGAGAACTAGCTGCCATTCTTCACAACAACTAGAGATTTTGTCTAAGCATCCTGTATGCTGTTGCAGTCAAAGACGACACCCTCTCATACATGACATCATCATCAGAAAACAGCCTCAAATTACCATTTAGTCTCTCCTCAGATCATTTATATAGATAGAAAATAATAATGGTCCTATTACGCTCCCCTGGGGCACGCCTGACGATACCCTTGTCTCTGATGAACACTCGCCATCGAGAACAACGTACTGCGTTCTATTACATAGGAAGTCTTCCAGCCAGTCAAAAATCTGTGAACCTATTCCATAAACTTGTATCTTCGTTACCAGTCTACAGTGCAGCACCGTGTCAACTGCCTTTTCGAAATCGAGAAAGACGCAATCAGCCTGTTGCCCTTTGTCCATGGCTCGTAAGATGTCATATGAGAAAAGGGCAAGCTGAGTTTCACATGAACGATGTTTCCTAAACCTGTGCTGATTCATAGAAAGAAGTTTTTCCGTCTTGAGGAAATTTACTTTATTTGAACTGAGAATATGCTCCGAAATTCTACAGGAAACTGATGTCAACCATATTGGCCTGTAATTATGTGGGTCGTTCTCTTATCTTCCTTACAAATGGGAGTCGCCTGCGCTTTTTTCCAATCACTAAGAACTTTGTGCTGAATTAAAGATTCGCAATAAATGCAAGCTAAATAAGGGGCCAATGCCGCAGAATACTTTTGTAAAATCCAGTATGGCCACCGAATCTTGAAAACCGGGAAAAGCTTTGAATTTGAAAAACTGGGAAAAACCTTACTTACACTTTTTGGATTCTAGACAACCTTACCATTAGAGCAGAGTACAGAGTGATATGGAATAAAGCTGTATATCAAGTGCTATACAGCGTTTATCCATTTTAAAACTTACTAATTTTCAAAAAAATTATACTTAGTGAAATTTTGAAAAGCACAACCAAGTATTTTTAAGAGTCTGTATGCACAAATAATACATATCTACTGGTACATTATTATTTTCCAACAATTCTCTGGAATTACCAGTTTTTTTTTAATTTCCCATAAACTGCAAAATGTGCCATACAGCGATATTCGATGTGACGATTCAATTCTTACCATTACAGTGCAATATGTTGTCAATTTTACACTAGCCACCTACACTGCTACCAAACGCTGGAGACAGTTCAAGTTAGTATCATTTCCTAAACCTCTGCTGTCCGTTCATAATGGTGAAAACCATTGTTGAATATATATTGTTTTCTTCCTAGTTATCCTGGTTTGTAAACTAAAAATGTGCACCCTGTACTATACATTGTGTCAGTGTCGAATCTGGGGTGGGGGGAGGGGGTCTATAGGGCTGCAGATCCCCCCATACCATGAGGAAAACATCATAATATGAGCTGGTTCTTTTGTGAGCTCTGCCCCCCCCCCCCCACCCACCCCAGCCCCAACACAAATCCCGGATTCGCCACTGCTTGGTGTATATTACAACGTGACATGGTTCAACTTGAATGATATGTGTTTTAAAAATATGTAACTAGTTTCTTTATGGGATAGTTGTTTGCTAACCTCTTTGAGCAAAATTAAGTTTCGTGAAAACCTGGAAAACCAGGGGAAAACTTTGAATTTGAAAATGAAGATTTGGTGGCCACCCTGAAAACCAAACTGGTATTACATTCGGACCAGGGGACTTTTTTTGTATTTAGCTCTCTCAGCTGCTTCTCTACACCTGAAATACCTATTACTATGTCCTCCATTTCAAGTTAGTACATTGATCAAATGATAGTACATTTGTGCGGTCCTCCAGCTTTCCGTTTGCTTTCTTCTATTACTGCCCCAGAATGATCAATGAGTGACTGGATAGTGGGCTTTGACCCGCTTATCGATTTTACATAGGACCAGATTTTTTTCGGGTTCTGGGCAAGATCTTTTGCTGTGGCAATTAGTCTATGCTTCGCACATTGATTTCTTTTTTTTTTTCTTAATTTTTTTTAATTTATTTATTATTATTATTATTATATAGAGGCACGAATCTCTACTAACTTTTGCCTGTTATTTGCATGTTCTTTTTTGAACTGAGAGTGGAACAGTCTTTGCGTTCTCAGTAGCTTTCTAACACTATTATTATACCACGATGGATCTTTTCCATCCTTAATAGACTTTGCAGGTGCACATTTCTCTAACCCTTCATTTACAATGCATTTCAATTTGGTCCACAGTTCTCTACATCCATTTACCATAACTAAACGATGTCCATTCATTTTCTAAGTGTAATCATTACAATTGCTTATTGGCTCTTCCTAACAAAAACATGCTTTTAGCGTTCTTGATTGGTTTATGAATTTTGGTCACCATCGATGCTATGACGATATCACAATCACTAACTTCTGTCTCTACACAGACATCATTCATGAGGTCAGGCCTGTTCATAGCTATAACGTCTAAAATATTTCCATTGCTAGTGGGTTGCCGGTTTAACTGGTCGAGACAGTTTTTGGAGAATGTGTCCAAAAGTAGCTCACAAGACTGCTTGTCTGTACCACCTGAAATCTAACTAGATAAGTCCCAATCTATATTGTTGAGGTTGAAGTCTCCCCTGCATAATATTACATGGCCCAAATATCTATGCACTACCTGGTGTAGACTTCCTTTGAATGACTCTAAAACTGCTAAAAGCTGTGAACAGCTAACCAGAAATATTCAATAATAGTTTGCAAAAAATGGATTTCAAGGCAAAATTGTACTGTTTGCAGTCCATTTAGGAAAGTAAGTCATGCTAGAATGCAGAGGAATTTAAGGAATGTTCAGGAGTGGATGATAAACAAATGTCCAAAAGTATTTTTAGGTGGAAAATTTGCAGTAAATCTAGAAACAAAATACCAACAAGCACTGCAGATGTTGCCTCAGTTGAGCAAGGTACTTCCAGAGAAGATCTAGGCTAAATGAAGATAAAGTAGCTTCAGTTCTGGCACTCGATTCTTTAAATAGTAGCCTTCAGTATTTAGGTGAATCTCCTGTGAAGAAAAAGAGGCTTCAGAGTGCGAAAAAGTGCCCAAAGCAAAAACTGAATAAATAAATAAAAATAGCTTGTGTGTTGGAGCATACTTATGTGGCACAATTAGAAACAGAAGAGTGTGAAAATGGAGAAAGTGAAATCACTGCCCAGCTGAAAGATAAGTTTCACAATTCAGATTGTATGTGTGACAAAGTACAAATTGTAACTGTACTTCCAAAGAGTTGGAGTATAAGGAAAACTATGAAAGAATTTTCTGCTTCAGATTACAGGGTACAGAAAGCAAAACAGTTAGTAGCAGAACATGGTATATTGGTGACACCAAATCCAAAGCCACATAAGACATGTGATAAAATCATTCAGCATGTGCACGATTTTTCCTATGATCATGATGTGAGCCATTTGATGCCAGGAAGAAAAGACTTTGTGTCTGTGAAAGAAAATGGAATTATAGTGCATAAGCAGAAGCAACTAGTGTTGCACAACCTTAAGGGACTGTATGTATTCCTATTTAAAATATAAATACTTGGATATAAATATTGGATTCTCAAAATTTTGTGTGTTGCAGCCATGCAGTGTGTTCTTGCCAGTGCCAGTGGGACCCATACTGTGTGTGTGTGTGTGTGTGTGTGTGTGTGTGTGTGTGTCATACACCAGAATTTGAAGTTAAAGATTAAAGGGTGAAAAACTGAAAGTGCTAACAAAGTATGAAGAACACACATTACCATCATAAAAGCACTGTGTTGCATATGTTACATGCAGTCCTGCACTACCGGCATGTTTCTAAGGTTCATGTTCCTATTGTCCAAGTGTGACAAGAGTAACTGGTTATCTGTATGATCTGTTGAGTAAGAACTGCATTGATGAAATTATACAGGCACGGTAATTCGAAAGGCTATAACAATGTTAACAGTTGATTTCATCAAGGTATTTACATCGAGATTATAACAGCTCCTGGCACACTCATTCATCACCCAGCAGCATTCACATTTCTATAAAATCACTAAAGAAGGTCTCAAAGTAAATGAGTATCTTGTTCTTTGTGACTTTGCAGAAAATTACTCATTCGCCATTCAGGATGAGGTACAGGGATTCCACTGCAATAACTCACAGGCTACAATTCACCCATTTGAAGCGTACTACAGAGACTCTAGCACTAATGAAATACGACGTGTATCATATGTGGAAATATCTGACTGCCTTCAACATGTTACAGTGTGTTTTTATTCTTTCCAGAAAAAGTTCATCAATTTCTTAAAATGTCAGTTTTCAAATCCAAAGCACATTTATTACTTTTCAGATGGATGTGCTGCCCAATACAAACCAGAAAGAGCTTTATGAATCTGTTCTACCATCAGGAAGATTTTAATGTTAGAGAACAATGGCTTTTTTTTTTTTTTTTTTTTTTTTTTTTTTTTTTTTTTTTTTTTTTTTTTTTTTTTTTTTTTTGCTACAGTGCATGGTAGAGGACTTAGTGATGGAGTAACAGGGACTGTAAAGAGATTAGCAAGACTTGTGGCAGTCGGGGTACGAGGGTTGTGGTACCATCCCCGTTGGGTGCCGGACATCCTCGTGGCGTGCCTCGGCCACTGCCTCTGCTCGGTGCACACTCCTGAGGGTGTGGTGCACCATCACTGGGATCAGCTGCGTCCCTGGGCACATGCAGAATCAGGGGCATGGTCTCCGCTGTCGGTCTCCTAGAGTTTGCCGCAAGCTTCGTCCTTGGCTCCTATGACAGGCTCCTTGCCCGGCCGCTGCCACTCCCTTGTGGGTTCTGCCTCCTGTTCCTCTCTATGCACCCCTGGGGTCGCTTCCTGCTTCCTCTACTGGTGCACTATGGTAGGTGCCATCTCCAGTCTCCAGGGCCGTGCTGCCCTTAGCGCCTACGATGAAGCCGACGGACGGGCCTTCTGTTGCGGCGGGTGTCTCTGCTCCACTGGCTGTAGTCTTCTGTCCCGGGAGGAGGGGAGGGTGGCACCGCTTTCCCACCTGAGATGGAAGATCTGTTGCCCACTGCAACTCTGGTGATCCTCAGCCTCCTCTCCCCTCCATCTTGGGCTCATCTTCGGCCCACGGGTCACTACTCGGGGGGGGGGGGGGGGGGGGGGAGCTGCTGCCACCCTTCGCCCCCACGCTGAAAGCACTCCAACCCCCCCCCCCTCCCCCCTCCGTCCCCCGTTATGCACCAGTGCTGAGTTGCAGCCTTCTGAACAATCCACCACCAGCCCCCCCCCCCCCCCCTTGCCAATGGACATTGCTTGGAGCCGCTCAAGACCAGTAGACATTCTTCCCTAAGGGGAGAGGAGTCCTGTAACTCCGTGCTTACACACCGTCTTAAACAACACGCACGTGGTGACGTGTGCATGTGCAACCAGCCACCAGACTGTGGCATGAGGCTCAATCGTGTCGCCGTCTCATGGCGATAACATCGATAAAATGCTGAGCAGTGCAGCCCTTGTGTTATCTAATGTGCCTTAATGTGATCTGATGTATATGAGAGGTTCCAAACATTACAATTGAATCATAATTGTTACAAAAATTGTTTAGAATAATGAGTTTACAATTGGAGTGTTTTGAATTCCAATTTTCAGGTGTAAATAATGAAGTGGTGTCATTTATTTTCCGTTGGAAATACTCGGTTCCCTTTGAGTTCGTTCGTGTGATGTCATAGACAAAAATAAATTACAAAGAAGATTACACAAATAAATCGGTTATTAGCAACACCTTCTAGCACGTTCTTGTGGAAATAACCAGTACTGACAGTAACGTCTATGACCTCAAAAACTGCGTAATATGGCATACGGGGTGAATCCACATTGGTGCCAATGAAAATGCAGCATGTCACTTGACTCGTAGCTGTGCCCTTACAGGAAACATAGTGAATGTGTGGGCAACAATAAAAAATGTTAATAATATATCCTAGTTTGTTAATCTGTGTTTTTTTTAAAAAAAATAAAGAAATAATGTTAAGTTATCCTGGTGCAGATTTAAAAATAAAATACTAAACACTTCACTGTATTCGAACCAACAAGGTTTTGCTTGTGATGGAACATTTTACCCTTTTTTATGGTCAGTTCTGCTGCTGCTGCTGCTGCTGCTGCTACTACTACTACTACTACTACTACTACTACTACTACTACAATAGAGCTTATTGTGAAATAATTTTCATTGATTTGCAATGTTTCAAACAAATTTAATCAAAAATTTTTAATTACAATAATGTTAGATTAAAAAATAAATGAAGATTACACGTTTGGGGGGGTTACAAATTAATTATGCTATTTGTAATAGGAATGGGAAGAAAAATAGTTGGAAAACATGATCTGATGGTAAAGTCATGAAATCAACTACTTGTGATTAGTATGAGACATTGAGGGATGTGCGACACTTGCTAGGAGGAGGGAGCGGCAGTTTCATATGTGGCGCTAGCCCCTGCCGACACATGATGGTGGTGGTGGTGGTGGTGGTGGTGGTGGTGCTGGTGGTGGTGGTGGTGGTGGTGGTGCTGCTGCTGCTGCTGCAAGTTGCACTCCTGGACTTCGCGTGCACAACCCACAATGGCCCACTCTGGCGGCTGATGATGTCATTGTGCCTATATAAGAGTGTACCATACCTGACCCGGGAGTCAGTGAACTCCTGACAACAGTGGCGGATATAGCCATCGAAAGCTCAAGTATTTTATTCAAAACTAGTCGACCCGGCAATGCTTCGCAATTTGTTAATATGTATGTACTCTTGCTTTGACCTACAAATGTGCAAAATTTTATCGCAGTTGTACGAATGAAATTGATATCCCAAAGAAAAGAGCTCTTTCAGTTTTCCACAAATTTTCCTATTTTCTGGCCAACTATTCCAAACTTTTACTTCACTCAAACCTTTCTCTCACTTTGAACTTTGTATGTGCAATGTTTTATCGCAATCAAATGAATGGTATTGATATTTAATAGAAAAATCTCTTTGTATTTTTTCTGAATTTTCCCATTTTCAGGGAAACTTTTCCAAATTTTTATTTCATGAGAACGTTACTCTTGCTTTGAACATCAAATGATAAAAATTTTATTGCAGTTTCATCTCAACTTATGTTGTTGAGTACATTTAGAAACACACTGAAAAGAACTTGGTTCGAATTTTGCGACTTTCCTTTTTAAATGTCGCTATTTTTTAACTGAAAACTGTTCCAAGACCATAATGAACAAACCAAAAAATGAACTACCCATCTAAGTCGTGCGAATAGTCAGTTATAGTGCTGAATTCAATCAAAAACACATTGAAAAACGCACTTTCAGTTTTTCACAAATTTCCAATTTTCCGGTAGATTTTCCAAGAATTTTATTTCACACAAACCTTGCCCTGTCGAGCCGTACTCAAGTGATGCGCTTACAACCATGCGGTAATTGATTTTTATTCAGAGAAAAAAAATCACTTTCGGTTTTCCTAAATTTTCCTACTTTACCAAATTTTTATTTGATGAGAACCTTCCTCTTGCTTTCAACATGAAATTTACAAAATTTTATCGCAATTAGATTGATGGTATTGATAGCTCACTGGAAAAAGCTGTTTCAGTTTTTCCTGATTTTCCTCTTTTCCTGACAACTTTCCCATATTTTGTCACCATTTAAACCTTCCCTGGACTTGACACGAATATTTCAAGACTAAAATTAACCAAATCATTTCAGCCATTCTTGAGTTTTAGCGAGACTAACGAACAGCATTCATTTTTATATATATAGATGATGTGGCTTGAGAACAAAGAACGTTTCATTAATGAATCCCCTTGTGAAGGACTATGAGGGCATATTTAATATGCTATTATTTTTATATTTGCAAATTTACAATTAAGTTAACCCACAATATAACATGCAAAACCCAACATTGACGTTAATGAAAGTACTTAATGACATAGAATATTTATGTTGAGAAATATCCATGAAATAGAGTGATACTTAGACTACAGTGGTCGGTCAGTCACGTGACTCGTGGAGCTGTGAGCTTGTGGATAAAAGTCGTGGTCTTTTGTCTGGCGGATGTTGTAGGGGTAAGGTATTTCTTCAGGTAGCTGGGTGCCGCCCGGATTTGTGTCTATTGCGTGGAATAAGTATGTTTAGAAGGGACTGGCTCCACTAGACATGCGACCAGTTTCATAGACGTTATTGTTGTATAAATTGTGTAGAGCAGGAGCTCAGGCTTACATTGTTTAATAAAACTGAACATGATGTAAGCAAAATCATTTGTGATAGTCATTGTTATTTATTTCGAAATTTCATTGATTCCACAGGCCACCAATGTAAAGGCCATAAAATGCAACAGTCATCAATGACCTCCTAAGTGGACGAGTTGTCTGTTAAGTTATAAGTTCACATGCTCTAGGTTGGTTAGTACCATTAAGTGAATTAATATTATTAGAGGGAGAATTTTGAGAAGATGCAATTTGTCTGTAAAGAGACTGCATATAAAACACTTGTGCATCCGCATCTCGAGTATTGCTGAAGTATTTGGGATCCATACAACATTGGTTTAAAAGAAGACATACAAGCAATTTGGAGATGAGCAGTTAGCTTTGTTATTTGTAGGTTTGATCAATGCAAGAGTGTTACTGAAATGCTTCAGGAACTCAAATGGGAGTCGCTGGATGGAAGGCAGGCAACATTCTTTTTTAGAAACACTGTTGAAGAGTTTTCGAGGAATGGAATTTGAAGTGGACTGCAGAACTATTCTACTACTTCCAGTTTACTTTTCGCGTAAATGCCATAAAGATAATATCAGAGATATTAGGGCTCGTACAGATGCATACAAGCATTTGCTTTCCCTCATTTTATATGGGGGTGGAACATGAAAGCAAGTAACTAGTAGTGGTACTAGCTACCCTCCGCCAAACACTGTTGGATGGATTGCAGAGTATGTCTGTAGATGTAGATGAGGCTCCCACTCTGCATACTCAGCACTTTGCTAAGTATGAAAGGGTAAGATAGGCCTAAATTAAAATATGCTACCTAGATTGACTCTCTCTCAATATTATTCAACTGTTGGGATGACATAGTGTGAAAAATTATTCCACCAGGCATAAGAGGTCAGTTAGACACCACCAGGTGAAATACTAAGATTTCAAAAAGTGTGTAATTCCAAGGAAGTTGAAACAGGTCAGTCAGCCTATTGTGAAGTAGAGCTATCATGACTAACTATACTTTAATTATGGATAGCCTACGACAACAATATTTCGCGATACCAGTCGGGAACTGTTATAATATCTCTGGGTTGTTCTGCTTGTCGGGAGATGATGATATACAATATTGTTTTTATTACTGGGTATAAAATCACTATTACTATAATATCTACACCTGGTAACTTTTACTGACAGCTTTGTCTGGTACCCTCAGTAATAATCCAGTCTATAGCCAGTAATTTGTAATGTGTAGCCCTGTGGTTGCCACTCCCTTAATCAGAATGAGTAACCGCAGAGATAAAATTTACTACGACACTTGGATAGAACAACGTTAGCGAAAAAATCTGACTGCGTCTGCTATCAGTAAGTTTCTGTTCGGGTAAAGCGTTGTAGCTGGCCAAAGATCTCACAGTTTGAATAAACACAACATTTGGCAGTTGACTATATGATTAATCATTTGAAAACAAAAAGTTATTAAATGTGAGTACACCTTTCGCTGCAAGTCTGAGATCTCAATAACACTTTCCCACTCGTGATGAAAAATAATCTCTGGTAAATTACTTTCTCCAATTCAGAGTAAATATGAAATATATCGGTAGCTATCACTATCGATTGAAAGTAATCGATCGTGATAACTACCGCAAATTCAAGTCTCTCAGCCTTTACGTTATACAATCGCTAATGTTATTTGCTATATCATGAGCGTTTGTGATTCAAAAAGTTACCACAAACTCCAAATGAAAAGATTAGTAATTTTTTTTTTTTTTTTTTTTTTTTTTTTTTTTTTTTTTTTTTTTTTTTTTTTTTCAGGACTCGTGGGTCCTATTTATTAATATACTCAATAAGTACCTCAATCAACAAAAAGATTCATGGCAGACTCGTCCTATCAGATAAATTATACTCCCCAAAAACTATCTCTTGAATTAAAAAATTAAAAAATAAAATCTACTGTTGCTACCACCACTTGGCTGTTACCTCTATGAATAATTTTATATAAAAATAAAGTGAGGCCGCATTTCAGGTGTTAGCTGCTAACCTATCTATCCACATATTATTAAATCCCCTTTTAACTAAGAGTCTTGCCAATACGAGAACAGCTTAGGGTAAGAATTGAATTTAGTAACTCCCACACAAAGTTTTTTCTTTTACAGCCACCTCAATTGTTTCATACCAACTTCACCTTCAAAGAAATTCTATTAGAGTAGCGAACACACGGTAATTTTATTAAGCAACCTTCTGCACAAGATATTGCAATCCGGTCATGAAGGTAATTCAATAATTATTTTCTTTCAAGATCACTAGATTAATTACCACACCTGTGTAATATTTACCATCTCTACCTTCAAAATTAAAAGGTACATAGCACAGGTCAGTCTCTACTATACCAACACCAATCACAATAAAAGAGTGGACCCCCAATCACACTCCCGGATACCTCAAATCTCCCGCAGAGTCCGACAATATCCTTTATCACGACAATCCTCTTTCCTCTTAAAAATTATGACTGCCTGCTATGTACAATTATTCTATATTTACTTTAAATATCCCACTAAAAGAAATAACAGCTGTGTGTAATTTTCCCATCAGTCTGAATCTAATTAAACAGCAAACTACAAGTTCTCCATTTCCGTAATAAAAACTCTTCCCTTCATGACAAGATCACTATCAACACATAAGTACAAGTAATAAACTTGAACAAATTACCATTTACTTGGAAACCAACTTATACCAAAAAATTAAGACCCATCAATACCGTGTGTATAGCTACAGAATCATTTTACTCACGTGCTATAAATTCCTGCACTCCGAAATTAGTCATACAATCGTGCCTTCCTTTCCATTATATGAATGTGGCTGATGTCCATACATATAGCTCACATATAGCATTTTTAGCTCATTACACGAATTCTTTCCAGCCAAAAAACCTCATAAGGTTGTACCATATTCAACTCTTTGCCCTACAACAATCTAAAAAAATTTTCTCTGGTCGTAGTCTGCTTCGAAGGAACGTCATTTATTCTGTGCCTTCACCATATCAGGTCGACCAGTGGAGTGGACGCCATCTTGCATTGACCAGCTGCCACTGCCGTTCGCCCAAGTGACGTATTTACATGAAACATTAGTCATAGCGTCTAAATACCAAATAGTGGAAAATGTTTACCATGAAATATGATTCTTCTAAATAATTATTTTTTTTTAATACTGATATGCTTTAGTTTGAAACATAAGATGCTACGGCTATCTCATTGGGGAAAGCCCTGAAACACGACAGAATCATTCTGTCCCACTTCAAAGTCTACTACCGAAATATATGTGTATTTCAGAACAGTTAGTATTTTTCAGCTATGGTGTCTTAAATTGGCACAAATTATTTACAAAATAGTGGAAAGGCAGGTAGATACGACCTTTGGATAGATCAGTTTGGGTTTCAAATACAAACCACACCAGGGAATCCTGACACAGTGACTTATCTTAGAACATTGAATATTGATGAGATGTTGAGAGATTTGGCTTGACCCTCCCTTCCCCATCCCCTGTTCAGTAATATGTGAGACTTTCGTAAATGAATGTTTTTAGCAAATTTATATCTTTGAAATAAGGATAGTTAATGATACACCACAAAGATGTACGATGATCTTTGACAGGCACATAAAACACACACACACACACACACACACACACACACACACACACACACACAAACACAAACAAACATGCAACATTTAAGCTATTGGCCTTCTTCAGATGAAAGCAGGCACACTTCACAATCGCACAACCGTCATCTCGGGCTGCCTCCAAATCACGCTCTGTGAGGGAATAGGAGGATTGGAAAGAGGATGTGGAAGGTTGTTTGGTGGTGGTGGTGGTGGTGGTGGTGGTGGTGGTGGTGGTGATTGATAGAGCACAGCCTTGTGGACCACATATCAACTAAATGGGGGGAATGGAGGGCACACACACACTCACACACACACATAGAGGAGGTAGGAACTGTTGTGTGTGGAAAAAAAGGGGGGGGGGGTTATCATAAGTTGAGGCCTGGATAATTTTGGGATCAGAAAAGGTACTGTAAGGATAACTATATCTTTCTAGTTAAAAAAAGGTAGTGGTTGGTGGGAGGATCCAGATAATCCGGGTTGTGAATCTGTCATTGAAATTGGGCATTTGCTCCACTGCATGTTGTGCCACATGGTGTCTACCTTGTTTTTGGCCACAGTTTGGCTGTAGCCATTCATCCTAATGGACAGTTAATTAGTGGCACGCCAATACAGAAAGCTGTGCAGAGATTGCAGTGGTTGTTTTCACAGGTGGCTTGGCGTCTCATTGGGTAGCATAAGCCTGTGATGGAACTGGAATAGGAAGTGCCGGGTGGGTGGATTGGACATGCCTTGAAGTGGGGTCTTCCACAGTTATGTGACACCTGTGGCAGGAGGCTAGGTTTTGAAGTGTGGCTATAGGGATAGATTGGGATGTTATGGAGGTTGGAGGAAGGGGGGTGACAGATAATGGTAATAATGTTGTGCATAGTAATTAGGAAAGAGGGATCCAACTTTTGAGTTTTTTTCTCTCATTTTTGAAACAAGCTTCACTAATCAGTGTGCATGGGTGTACAGGTGTGATACTGTTAGTTACATAAGCCAAGATCATATCGCATCAGATGAGAAAAATTGGTTTTTAATTTTGCTGAGGCCAAAAACTGCATAAAAAGCATCAATCAATTCAAATTGGATTTTTAATTTCCATGTGACTGGCTCAAAACATGTTCCATATGTTGTCCACTGTTTTTGAACCAACTTGAATTTAGAAACAGCATGTTTCACAACTGACTGAACCATTTCCAGGGTCACTTTCAGAATGTGTTGTGCAATGCATGCCTTCAATGCAGCTATGTTTGCAATCAGAACACTGATCACATCATCTTACAGATAGGCCCACAGTCAGAAGTCACACATATTAAGATCAGTTGTTTGGGGCAGCCAGACTGTAGGGAAATCAGTGGCTAATAATCCTAACCATTTCTGAAATGGACTTCAGCAGCTGCTAACTGGATTTTCAATGGGTGCAGGTGCCTGTCTCGCATAAAAATGCTCCCATCTACACATCCACACTACTGGAAAGCTGGAATGACGTGGTTGCACAAAAGGCACTCATAGCGCTTACTAGTGACGGTACAGGTAATAGGACCAAAAGCAATTGTCTCTCCAAAAAAATATGGGGGGCTATGATAAATGATGCCATAAACCCACACCACACAGTGACCTTTCCACAATGAAGTAGTACCGGTTTATTTGGGTGTGGATTTTCTGTTGTACATATTCGACAGTTCCGTGTATTGACATATCCTGTCATATGGAAGTGGGCTTAGTCTGTTCACAAAATCTTCCATGGCCATTCATCGTTCACATCCATGCGAGTAAGAAATTCTGAAGCAGAAGTGGCAGATCAATAGGAAGAAATTTGTGCACATGGGTAATTTTGAATGGATAGCAAAGAAGGATGTTTCGTATGATTTTATACACTATGCTCACAGGTTTGTCCAATGTTTGGGCAATTCTCTGTGTACTGCACGTTTGCACATCACCACTCAACTCTTCTTGCATTGCTTGGTCACTTCTTCCATTGACATTAAAGCAATTTGTTTACTCCCTCTACCAGGTTGCACACCAAAGGAACTTGTCTTTTTTAAATTTCCAAATCATTTTCTCCATACCCGCGGCAGTCATCACACCAGCATCATTTTTCAAATTCTTGAGTGTCTGGAGCTTCTGCAGAGTGACTTGTGCAGTCATTTTTGTAAAACAGCTTCACAAGTGGATCACATTGGGATAGTCGTGGCAAACATCTCAGATGCAAAATTAGAAAGAGTCGTGTACCTGGTGTGTTTATACCAACTTCAGTGGGTTGTGGCAATGACAGGTGTTTTCTTTGATATTTTCTGACACATACATGCCATCTATTGATCAATTTTCAAAGAATTTTTTCTTCTGCTATGTTTTCCTTCTTCTCTGATAATTTTATTGCAATTTGACCTCATTCTGACCAGTGGTGTTACTTTTACAGTGTTTTGAAAGTTTAATTATAATCACCCTGTATTTTCAGACCTAGCGCCTCATTTTGACAAGCTGGCGTCTCTTCACTCTTACCAGCAAGGTTTAGTTGATTGCAGGTGAAGATGATAATTTTTTTCTTTAAAAATTAGTTTCACTGACACATTTTACATGGGTATGATCACCACCAAGGAGTTCACCAGATTGAATAATCAGCATGAAATATTGCCCATGAGCAGAGATGATCACTCAGTGGCAAATACATTGCTGTATACAACATGTTCAATTTGAATGGCTGCTCCATACCCTTTGCCAACCAGCAGGGCTCTTCCTTAGCCCCAGCACCCATTTTTTAACCCTTTAATGTACCTGAACAGCTGCATACCTTTTTTTTCTTTTTTTTTTCTTTGTTTTTTTTTTTTTTTTTTTCTTTAAATCTCTCAAACTGATGAACATTTTACCACAAATTCATTTGTAGCTGCTTCTATACATAGTGTTAGACATGCAAGTAGCTTGTTGAGTGCTACTGAATCAGTTAAACAGTTAGCTGCATTGAGTTACTCCTAATATGCGTATTTGTTTACTTTAGTATTCCTCCTTTGCTACATAAAAGTAGTCATTCACATACTACTGGGTACATCATGGAAGCACTATATAGGCTGACCAGCTATGAACTTTTTGTTGATAGTACTGCATAATAATTTCAAGGAATTTTTTCATTTTTCAATATTTTTCTCAGTTTATACACACTTTACAGTAATTGTGGTAGTGTTTATAGTATCAAATAAAAAGTTGTGCATTTAAAGGGTTAATTACAAAAATGGGAGTCATCAGCTTGAAATACACACTGAAATATTACACTAAAATTCATTGTTGAATCCCATAGGTTGGTTTCAACAATGACAACTTCAGACTTCTACGAGAAGTATTGTTCGCAGCATTCTCCATGTCAAGGGTCCAAGTTGTCGCACTTAAATTGTAGTTTATTTCGCAACCTCTCTACTTCACAGTCCACTGATGAGTGTTTTAACTGTCCATCAAAATCTATCAATTGCATGAACTGATGACATTAAAATTAATGCCACTGATATCTCATTGACAATGAACTTTGGTACTATGTCTTCAAATGTAGATGAACAAATCAGCAATTCAATTAGGCAGGTAAATTCTTACAATTGATGCTGTGTCCAACTTGTTATTTGCCACCTGTACTCAGGACTGATACGTTTGCGGGACAGCCAGTTGTGATTACTTGACTGTAAAACATTAACTGAAAAAGGAAAAATTCATCCTCCTTTTAATTTTTTTTCTTAATCTTCTTATTTGAAAGTGTATCAAGAAATATGAATATTTAAAAAGTGTAAATATATCAAATTGGGATTGAAATATTGTGCATAACAACTTGTTATATTTCAGAGTGGTCCACTGAGCTGAGTCAGAGGTGTGGAAAGCTAGAAAAAGATGCAGAGGTCATTAAAAATATTAAGGAGAATATATCACAGCTTAATAAGGCTATCACACAGAAGAGAAATGGAACTTTTGGAAAATGTTCATCATATCTTGAAAGTATAGAATTGGTGAGTGATATTATTGATAGTTCCTGTTTAATACTGCTGACGTTACATGCATTCATTCATTCACCTTGATTGAATGATGAAATTAGTGTGTGTGGGATTTTTTATCTCCTTACTTGTTTGTATTTAATACTGGAGATTTACTTGAACAAATTACAGATTTCTTTGTTAACTTGGTGTTCTGGCACACAATTTTACACAACAACAACAACAACAAAACCCGGTTTAGCCTTACTTTCTGTTGAGTAAATATATTTGTTACTGTTGTTGTATACAGTATCACTTTATTGTCCAGAGGCAACTGCAATACATCATCATGTGAAATAACTTACACAAGTCATTAGCACACAAATACACAGAGAGAGAGTCCAACTAGTCA
Source organism: Locusta migratoria (assembly GCA_026315105.1). Taxonomy (NCBI): domain Eukaryota; kingdom Metazoa; phylum Arthropoda; class Insecta; order Orthoptera; family Acrididae; genus Locusta; species Locusta migratoria. Next base: position 198,881,984 of record CM048751.1, read on the forward strand.
CTAGCGAGAGCTGTCGCGTGACTGAGCCGTGGCCTGGCACACTATGTGCACACAGATGTGACAGTGTCGCCTGTCCACAGAGGTGGTGTGATCCCGAAGCGGACTCAGCTGTGGCACATACCGTATTTGCACGAATATAAACCACACCTAAACTTTTGACATAAAATTGTAGAAAAAATAAATCTCGAATATAGGCTGCAGGTTTTTAATTTTTTTTTATTACTTGTTTTTTTGTCTAATCATACTTTCGAGTAAGCAGAAAAACATTGTTGGTCCTCTCTTTTTTTTTCAATTTATTTTCTTTGCCTGCACTGGTTTATGTAAAATCAAGTGACAGTGTCAAATTGCCGTTATTTTTGCAAATATCTCTGGAATGGTGCAAGATATGAGGGGGGAAAAATCAGAGAGCAAAGTTGTAGAGAATTTTCTCCTCTGCAAATTAGTTTATTCAATTTTCGTGTCATAAACAGTTAAGCCGTTACTTTCATTAACATTTTCAGCTTTCAAAAGGCGATCTCAGAGCCTCACTTTTAATGTTACTACTGTAACGTAAAGTGGGGCCAAAAACGTTCGTTGCTAGTGAACATGTGAGGACAAACTATTAAAGTGTTCAAAGAGTCATGCATTGCAAGGTCAAAACTGTAAAAGACTTGCTTGACTTCATAATTCAAAGCAGGAACTGTGGTTTTGCTGTTATAATAGAAATAAGGTTCCAAGGCTGCAATACAGCCTCATTCCATGTACATTGTTTCTTAGAAATTACCCTCAACGAATGTGAAGACAGTGAATCTAGTCGTGGTAAAATTACTTTAAAGTGTAGAATTGTATCTCAAGATCGGTATTAGCTTCACAAATCAGTTGTTTTGCCATCTTAACTTCCCTTCACCGCTCGCGTTATTCATTACCCACATAAACATCACAGTAAGAACTCGCTCGAAACAGTCTAAAATTTATTGCAAAGATTAGCTTCATTGACCACATCAAATTAAAATCATATACAGTAAAACCTCGTTTTTACATTCTCAGTTTTTACGTTTTCCCGCCATTTACACAATTTTTTGTCAGTCCCGTCAAATTTCCTATGTTTACAATGTTAATTCATCCTTGTTTTTGCATTAACATATTTACACGTTTCCCGCGTTTTACGCTTTTTGAAAGATGTTCGTGAAGAAAAATGATGCTAGCATGGCTTTCCCCATAAAGTATAGTGCTTAAAAATTATCCGCAGTCGAGTTTCTTGACACTTTGATTGTATTCAAATGTATATTTCGCATTTCGTTGTTGACTTATGACGTGCCGATTTCTGACGATGTAGTTCCTCTTTCCACCAGCTTCTTTGACAGAGCGCTTGGCGTGTACTCAGAGAAACAGAATGGTTTATTGACGAGAGAATAACGCTGATTTGTGGCGGTGTAGTTCCTCTTTCCGCTAGCTTCTTTGTTCTGGCAATCAGGTCCAGTTGCTTTGTTGAAGTGAGAATAAAATAAAGAGTTGCATTGTTTTTGTGATAGATATTTCTGATTAATAAAGAACGTTATCTGTCAAAGTTGGGTATCGTAATACCCACAACCTCGTTGTGTGAAACATCTAAAAATACAAACAGAACGGAACTTTTTGAGTTTTACTACGTAAATAATTAATGCCGGTAAAAGGCAGTAATTATGAAGATGTTACATAGCTTGGCAGTGGCGTCCAAACGATATCTATCGAAGTGGTTCAGGTAATTTTGAAGATGTTACATAGCCCAGCAGTGGCGTCCTCAATTATAATGAATGAAATTACGTAAAAAATTTCTACTTTCCATAAAATTACATTTTGCCTGGCGCTTAAAATAGTAAAAATTTGGATAACCTTCCTGGCGAGTATTTAGATGCCTATTATGTACATATATCACAAATAAACTACGAAAATGCAAGTCTGATCCAGTAAGCATATTTTACCATTTAAAACATTATTTCCTGCATTTTACATTTTCCTGCATTTTACACCATTTCACTGAAGTCCCTTGAAAAGCGTAAAAACGAGGTTCTACTGTATGTGCTTTGGAAGTCTGTGTGTTTAGGTACTGCTTTTGTTTGAGACTGCACAGACATGTTAAAAACAGTGTTGTCTACTATTGTTGGCTGTAGTACATAATAAAATCATTCGATTTATATCGAAATGTTGACTTTTGTTAATTGACCCGCCATTTTCATGAACATGTACATAAATGTAGATGCAATTTTGCAAATTGCGTTTCTCAAACCAAAATAAACTTCAGCTTGTAATTTTTTGAAAGTAGTGGCATAAAGGGGAGATGGGGGGGAGGATAGAAACTCAATTATAGGCCATACCATGATTTTGCAAGCAAAAATTTTGAATAAAAGTGCGGCCTATATTTGAGAAAATATGGTATTTGGTATATCACGGTCGTGCAGGCCGCAGCTAGCAGTGGCACGCTGCAACTACTATTGACCCAATATTGTGATGAAAGTAGGATGAAAACGTGTGTGTGTGTGTGTGTGTGTGTGTGTGTGTGTGTGTGTGTGTGAGAGAGAGAGAGAGAGATTGCATAAATATTCAATGTTTACACTTGAAGCTGCAACTGTAATTCTGCAGTATTTCCACAACTTGGGAATAATTTTATCTACCTTGAAGCTTGTTTTATGCCTTGCAGTGCCAAACATCTTATTGCATAATCTAGGAATGGAAGAGGTCTCAACATACAGTAAATATATCAGATTGAGGAAATTTCAACAGAGCACATATTAGTTTAATTTAGTGGCCACAGCAGCAAACTATTTGATACAGAGAAATAAGGGTGTCCAAAAAAGTAAATATGACGTTTATTTCTTCTTGTATGGTAACAAAATTTTAAAAGATTGGAGCACTCTGTTTTACATAATTTAATTGATGTGTGAGAAAGGAATATGTTAAAAATAAATACAGGTAAACATCATTTTTATGTTCTCGGTTTTTACGTTTTCCCGCCATTTACACCATTTTTTGTTGGTCCCGTCAAAGTTCCTATGTTCACAATCTTAATTCGCCCTTGTTTTTGCGTTAACATATTAACACTTTTCCCGTGTTTTACGCTTTTCGAAAGACTGTTTGTGAAGAAAAAAATGACGTAATCTACATAAAATTGATGCTAGCATGGCTTTCCCTTGAAGTATAGCGCTTAAAAATTATTCGCAGTCGTGTTTCTTGACACTTGGCAGTATGTGGCTAGTTGACTTAAGACGCGCCAATTTGTGGCGATGTAGTTCCTCTTTCCACCAACTTCTTTGCCAGACCGTATGGCGTGTATTCAAACACTCTGAACCAGTTGCTTTGTTGATGTGAGAATAAAGAGTTACATTGTTTTTGTGATACATATTTCTGATTAATAAAGAACATTATCTGTCAAAGTTGGGGTTCATAATACCCACAAACTCAAAATAGTGTGAGATGCCGATCCCGTGGAAACGTCAAAAAAAAAAAAAAAAAATAAATAAATAAAAAAAATTATTATGCATATGTTTGCACTCGAGAACGCGAATAAATTCTCTAATATTGTCATGTGAAACATAGAAAAATACAAAGAGAACGGAACTTTAGGAGTTTTATTTATGTAAATAATTAATGCCGGCAAATGGCAGTAATTTTGAAGATGTATTACATAGTCTGGCAGCGGCGTCCAAACGATATCAATTGAAGTGGTTCAGGTAATTTTGAAAATGTATTACGTCGCCAACCAGTGGTGTCCTCGATTGTAATGAATGAAATTATGTCAAAAATTTCTGCTTCCCATAAAATTACCAGTTCTACTCGGTGCTTAAAATAGTAAAAATTTGGATAACCTTTATTATATAATAAACTTCTTGGTGAGTATTTAGAGGCCTATTATGTACATATATCAAAAATAAACTATCAAAATGCAAGGCTGATCCAGTAAGCATATTTTACTATTTAAAACATTATTTCATGCATTTTACACCATTTTACTGAAGTTCCTTGAAAAGCGTAAAAACGAGGTTATACTGTATTTCTAGAATTTTTTTATTGAAAGTGTCTCGTGTTTCTGTGAGGCTGTTCACATTTGCCACATTTGTTGTTATGCTATGAACTTCTTTAAAAATTGAAGCAGATTGCCAGAATTTCAGTGCCTAATCCAAAGATAGCCAGATGATGCTACATAAAATTAATATTATGTAATGCTTGTAAAAAGATGAGTCAATTTTACTTAACGAGCAGCAGTTGATTGCTGAATTCTGTCCCATCAGTCAAGTATATAATAGTGGTTTTTTAAAAATTCAGCCGTGGGAAAGGTAGATGCTAAACGAAATTCTTTGGAAGAATTCTGATGAATTGTATTTCACCCACAGAGGAAGCAGCATACCAAACAACTTTTAAAGTAAATCTTCAGTATTGTTTTCCTGCTTAAGAACATTCTTTAACTGACTTACTAGAGAAGACAGGATTTAAAAAGTGCTACCCAAGTTGGACATTTGTTTGGATAATGTTGTACCTGCAAGCAATGCTTTGTTCGCATGCAGATAGTAGGTAGTGTAGGTCTTGTTTTGTCCTTCATTTCCTATCTTTCAGGAAAGGAGCTTTTCAGAACACGTGGGATGTGTGGACAGCTAAAACAGCTAAACAGATTAGTGATACAAATTTTATTTAGTGGTGTTTACATAATACTCAACTTTAGGACAGAGTATGTCTGTTCACTTGTCGGTGTCTTCTTCTTCGATGCTAGCTGCGCCCCCCTCATAGTTACTGCCTATTTCGAAGCCGAGTTCAGATGTCCCCTTCCAGATGCATGTCTGCCTAAATATACGAGGGTAAGTCAATTATTATCCGCAATTTAGTTATATTTTTGTTTATGGTGGTAGTACTATCATTTTACATTAGTGACATGTGCTTTGTTTATTTGTTGTTATATCTGTGCAATTTTCAAGCTGCTACGTTAGGTTCGTTGTCGCTGCAGTGCTATTAATCATGGCTGCTCTGCTGTCTACTTGCACCAAAGAAAAGCAACGTTCAGTGATACATTTTTTGTGGTCGGAAGGTGTATCAGGGGTCGAAATTCATAGAAGACTTTCAGTACAGTACGGGAGCAGTGTTTTGTCACAACGAAGAGTGTAGGAATGGATTGAAAAATTCCAAAATGGTCGCACGAGTGTTAAGCACGATGAAGGAGCCGGACGACCGTTTACCGCCACAAATGAAAAAACCATTGAGCGATCATCTCTTAGGCAGATGATTAACTATTGATGAAGTGGCTCATTGTCTTCAAATTAGTCATGGTTCTGTGTACGAAATTATTCACAACAGACTTGGTTTTGAAGCAAATGCTGAGGATTGCTGTCAGAAGGTGTTGTGTTGTTGCACGACAATGCCCGTCTGCATACTGCTGTCCACACTGTTGAAACGCTCCAGAAACTCAAATTCGAATTACTGAATCATCCTCCATAGAGTCCCAATCTTGCCCCTTCTGATTATCACCTGTTTGGTCTACTCAAACAGGCATTAAGGGGCTATCAATTTGACTCGGACGAAGCAGTGAAGGAAGTGGTGCATTCCTGGCTCGCAGCTCAACCAAAAACCTTCTTTCATGAGGGCTTGTAGAGCGATGGACGAAGTGCATTGTAAAGCCAGGAGACTATGTTGAAAAATGATGTTCTTGTAATATTACAATAACATTTTGTAACTACTTTGCGGATAATAATTGACTTACCTTCGTAGCTGCTTGTAGAGGTGCGCTTCTCCGTTGCTCCCTCCAGGAGGCGCAGCACCGGTGTGTGATTAGCTGTCTTCTTCACGATCGTTCTCATGCGTCTGGCTTGTGGCACGGACTTTATGCCACAACAGGTCTGCCGGCTAATTCCATTATCCATATGAATTAGCCATTTGGCCTGTGGGCACTGAGACATCTCAGCTACCTGACTGGACCAGTGTCAATTATTGGCCTACTCCTGTAGACAGGAACCTAGCTTTCTGCTAATGAACAATTGAGATGAACAGCCAGGTTTAGATGAGACTGGAGTGTAACAATATGATAACAAACACTTCTCCCAATACCATATTTCTATTTTATAGATCAAGCAGGATGTAAATGACTTAGGAATAACATTAAATTATTAACTAAATAGTAGTCATTGACAGGCTTGCATTAAATTGCATGGTAATTACATGGGGAAATGGCTTAGGAAGGGGTACAGAACAGAAGGAGACATTAGGAATAAGTTGAGTGCAGGGGATTTGTGAAGATAAGTGGATCTGAGAGGGGCACGTGAATGAAGAATCTGTTTAAAGGATAATGCCAAGGATTCAGGTGGCACAGGCTGTTGGTAGCCATTCAAATTGAGCATGTTGTGCACAGCTATGTGTTCTGCCACTGAGTGATCATCACCTCTGCCCATGGGCAAAGTGTGATGGTGGTTATTCAGTCTGGCCAACTCCTTGGTGGTGATCATACCCATGTGTAATTAGTGAAAGTGTCCATGAAACTATTTTTTCAAGAAAAATTTTATCATCTTCACCTGCAATCAGCAACATCTTGTTGGTAAGAGTTATGAGACACCAGCATCTCAAATTGAGGTGCTGTGTCTGAAAATAGAGTGAAGAAATTATATAGAGCAATATCATATTATAAATTGTTTGCATATGCAAAAAAATGATGCTTCCTGATACTACAATTTTATACACTGCTCAAAATGATTAGATCAGGTGAGATGATACACAAAATTAACATATGGTAACTATTTTATTTGGATATTGGTTAAAATTGTAAGTTGTTTCAACTCTGTACTTGAGGATTACATAGTGTTAACTTACAGTGAGGCACCATGGGGCTACCATAATAGTAAAAAAGTCACTCTTGTTGCCCTCCAATATGGTGTGTGATCAGTTGCACATCTACATAGCAGGGACAGTATGAGGTTACCAATCAGCTCTTGAGGGATATTTGGCCATTCTTCCATGACTGGAATATCCAGCTTTGCAACCGTTATGGGAGGTGCTGGTCTGACTGCACTCTGTCTGCCATGTCCATCCCAGATTTGCTCAGTCGGTTTAAGTCTGGTCAAAAAGCTGGCCTTCCATTGGTTAAATTCTCTCAGCCCTGTAGAAAAGTACTATTGTCCATCTTAATGAACCCATCTCTTATGACACCAGAGTAGGGCACAACAGAAGATCGGAGTATCTCGTCTCTACACCTCTGAACAGTCCAGGTGCCATTCTAAACGACATAGAGACCCATACAGCCGCCAAAACTGACTTCTGCCCACACCATTCAAACACCACCATGATATAGTGATATGTACTGCATATAAGCAGGATTGTTCAATGTTCCATGTTCTCTCCATATGAGGAAACAATTCTCTGACTGAACAAAAACTGTTAACTCATCTATGAACAGAACTTGGCACCATTTGTTATGACTCCAGCCCTGATGTTCCACCTCCCAGTTCTGAGGGCTAAATTGTGTCTTAGGCCTCCATGTATAGAGGTCACCTTCCTGTAGGCGATTTTGGACTGATTGTGTTAATATTGTGTTTCCTTTTGTTGTTTGGAGGGTGATTTGCAGCTGAGTTGCATTCAGCCTTCTGCCTTGACAGGCTGTTAACCAGAGATAATGGCCCTCTCTTGCTGATGTTACTCATGGTCGAAATTGGACTTACCTTCTTTTAACAGTTCCTGATGTCTGAGATTGTGTTTCAGGTCCTAGAAATTATACTTTGGAACAGTCCAATAAGCTTCAGCCACTTCCCTCTGTGTCTGTCCGCCTTCCAACATTCCTATGGCTCTCTATGCCATAGCTTCGAGTAAGTCACATTGTTGTTGCATTGCGCTACCTGCTCACTACACTATCTGAACCCATTTTCTTGTTTAATTTGTTTGGTAGAGTAAACCCAAGTCAACCCCAATCCCATTTGCAGCAACTTTCTGTTATTACCACTGTCTTGGTTTCTATAATGCTTTCTCCACTCTGTAGAACCGAGAGAAACACGTTGAACCACTTTAATTTATTCTTCCGATGCCATTACTTCAGACCCTAGATATCTCAACTAATCCCCTAATTGGTTTGACCAGTGTATTTATAAATGAGAATTCCAAACCCAAAAAGTGGGGTCCTTCTGCCATCAACTTAGTCAACAATCCAAGCCTGGCTTCTTTACTTTAACCCCCCCCCCCCACGCACACCAAATTGTAGCCCAGCTTGATATTTACAAAATATCACTTATCTATGCCCTTCCTTCTCCTTTTTACATTTTTAACTATCATCAAGATCCCCCTCTGACCCTGAGTTACCCTTTTCTCTCCAAAGGCCTATTCCACAGCCCCATAACAAAGTTCAACCACGTTGCACTAATCAAACCTACCACTCTTGATGTACCTGTAACCTCAGGTGAAAGTATCGCATGACCTCCCAATCCCAACATACTACCAACAGAAGGTGAGCTTTGATCCCTGCTTAGAACAGTTCCAACCCAAATCCCAAAGGGAACCCACTCTTCCTGCCTTGTCTCTCATCTTCCACCTTGATCAAAAACCATCTCTCAAGGAACTCTGCCCTTTCAGCATCACTTCTAATTTCTTGGAACTTTTTCTGGGACATCATTTATTGCCACCATGGTCAGATACATCCTTATGTACAACTACTTATTACTTCATCCTGATGACCAGTCTTATAAACATATTGTAGGGACTGCCACTGAAACAAGGACAAGGATGACCCTGTCACATGCCAACCTTTTCATGGCACACAGAGAACAGCATTACCTGTCATGATACAGCTTTAGAGTGACATCTTGTAATGCCTACCCTTCTCTTCACTCACTTTTTTATTATGAAAAGTTGTGTTACTCTTAGTGAATTGGATCTCTTCATAATGGGATTCAATCAGAATGTGGGAAAAGAGTATTTCATTGTTGGCTGAAATTAACTACTTTTGGAATACAGTGGTTCTGCTGGAATTTATGTAACCTAATGGATTTGGAGGTTTTTGGATTTAGTAGTGTTAGTAAGGTGCCCACTTACCAATTGAGAGACAGCTAGAAATGATGTTAAAAGTAAACATTGACAAGGGTGAGGTGTAAGCAGATTCAGAATATCCTTTTAAAACAATAACATTAAGTACTGAAATATAAGCAGTTGTGAAAGTATCTTTGTTTTATACTGGTTTGTATCATAGGTCATTCATGGTTTCAAAGTCTTATCAGACTTTTAACAGAATCACTAAACCTGATCATTTTCATTAATTATCTCATTAAAGCACCCCTTCCATAATTTTGTTTAAATTATAAGCATTGCATATATGTAGGTAATCATTAATTTTATTTAGCTTAAATACTGCACAGCTACATATTTTTGTAGGCAAACTCTCATAATCTACTTCTCTGTCTTCAGCCTTTCGTACTCATATATTTAAAAAGCCAAAAATAAACAATGTAGCAAAATATTTAGACTTGAAGTCCACCTTATAATAATTATTGGACATAAAAGCCTTTTCTCAATACTACTATCCTCCCAGGGGGCCCACAGTTCTTTTGTGGGTATGTGTGTGGCGCGCACGGGGCCCCGAGCCGGCGCAGCCTTTCTTCTGCCCCAGGCTGCTTCACTTTCCCTCCCGGTTTATGCCTTCGCCCGGAGACGGTCGTCCTTTGCTAGTTCAGGTCGTTTTTTATAGTAGCTTCTCTCATTCCTTGGTTTCTTCCTTTCCAAACCTTTGCTTCTGTCTTTCTCTCCTTATACTCTCCTAGCCTTCCTCTCCTCCTCATTAGTCTCCGCTTCGGCGTTTGAGACACTTCTTTCCTTCTTTCTCTTCATTTCCTATCCTCTTCTTCTTTCCTCCCTGTGCGTGTCTGAAGGCCGACCCACGCATTATCATGTGTAGCAGGTGACGGGGTAACGCGTAATTCCCCGCCCCGGGTAGACAAGTAGGGCACGTACGTACCCCATGGTAAAGGCCAGGCCCAGGGAGGGGTGATTACCCGAGCTGGTACCTTCCAAACATGCCGATTGGTCCCTCCGTTAGTTCTCGGGAGGTGTGACCTGAGGTGTGAACAATCACCTAAGGCGGGTAAGCCCTCGGAGAGTGCCCCCACTAGGAAGGAGCACGCCATCGGAGACGCCGGTAATCATGGGGGACACCTCCGCGATGACTTCCTTCTCTTCTTCAGTGACGTTGACCCAGAAACGTAAGATAGATTCGCCTCAGCACAAGAAAACTCTGCCTAATTTACCGAAATTTCTTGTTGTGTCTCGCACCGACGGAAAAGATTTCAATTCTGTCAATCCTTTCGTTATACAGAGAGGTGTTGATACAATTGCTGCCCCTGTTAAAACCTGTTCGCGTCAGCGCAATGGCACATTGTTGCTGGAAGCAGACAGTGCTTTCCAAGCCCAGAAACTAATCCGGACTACGTTATTACACACGTTTCCAGTCAAGGTAGAAGCGCACCGCACACTCAACTCGTCACGGGGGGTAGTTTTTACGAGATCCCTTGACGGGTTGTCTGATGATGACATCCAATCCTATATGTCCGATCAGGGTGTGACAGCCGTCCACAGGGTGATGAAAAAGGTAGATAACCAGTTGACACCGACTCGTACTGTGTTTTTGACATTCGACAGAGTTGAACTCCCGTCGAAGGTCAAAGCAGGGTACGAAGTTATCTCAGTCCGCCCTTATATTCCAAACCCAACGCGCTGCTACCAATGCTACCAATGCCACAGGTACTACCATACCCGTGAATCTTGCCCAAATGCAGCAAAATGTGTCACTTGTGGTAGGGACGCCCATGAGGGGGATTGCCCACCTCCGTCCCCTCACTGCCTTAACTGCAACGGCGACCATGCGGCTTCCTCTCGCGACTGCCCTGTATATAAGGATGAAAAAATAATTCAGCAAATTCGGATTACGGAGAAGGTATCAACATCTGCCGCTCGAAAGTTGTTGGCGAGTCGAAAGCCCACTGTCCTCCCAGTGGGTACATACAGTAAGGTCCTCACCTCAACTCGACCTACTAAGGATTCCAGTACCCAGACTTGCGATTTCACTTTCGCTGACACAGTTGTGCGATCCGCCAGCCTGAAGATTGCCCGTTCCACGTCCCCGCTTCCTCCTGCTGCTTCTAAGGTACAGTCTTCGTCAACCTCTAGTAAACCGCGGGCACCTAAACAAGATGCCCGGACCTTGAAAAAGGAACCCGTCCGTGAGGATTTTCTGCGTTCTCAGGCTTCCCAACCGTCAACTGCCCCTTCCCGCCATCACTCTTCCAGAAGAGCTGACAAGAAAAGCGAGTTCCTCTCCTTCCCCGCTGAGGCATGACCCATCTGTCACGCCGTCCAACAGTTGCCGGCCTCGGCCGTGTCTGTTTCACCGGGACGCTCCGTCTGCTGGGCGCCCGGCCCTTTACCGGCGGTGGAAACTGCCCCTCCTGATCAACTCAAGGAGGTGGCAGGCGCGTCGGTCGAACCAATGGAACATGACCCTTTGCCCCCAGACAGCGATAGCAGTGCTCCCTCGAAATCCGGTCCTCAGAGGCCGTCGAGGTGACCCCGCTTGCTAGTTGGTTTTTATCCTTATTTCTTATCTCATTTTTTATCATGGCGCTCCTTCAATGGAATATTCGCGGCATTCGTTCCAATCGGGAGGAGTTAAAACTACTCCTTCGGTTGCACTGCCCGCTTCTAGTCTGTCTCCAAGAAACTAAGTTGCGTCCAAGTGATCGTGCAGACTTTCCACACTACACCTCTGTGCGGTTCGACCTGCCACCCGTGGAAGATGTCCCAGCCCATGGAGGGGTTCTGATGCTGTTTAGAGACTATGTCCGCATCACTTTATCCACATTTACCTTTTCCCTCTGTAATATTTATTCGCCATCGTCATCTGCCCTTACTAGGGCAGATGTGCTACATCTTGTTGACCAGTCAGCTCCCTTCACCTTTCGTGTTGGTAGGCGACTTTAATGCCCCCTATGGGGCTCTCCGGCACCTTGTCCGAGAGGCTCCCTTTTGGTGGACCTTCTCCAACACCTCGATCTTGTCTGCCTCAACACCGGTGCACCGACCTTCCTTTCAGACACAACACACACCTATTCCCATATAGACCTCGCAATATGCACTCCTCAGCTTGCCGGTCGGTTTGAGTGGTATGCACTTTCTGACACGTACTCAAGTGACCATTTCCCTTGTATCATCCACTTCTTGCATCATTCCCCATCTCCTCGTCCCACCAGTTGGAACATTTCTAAAGCCGACTGGGGGCTTTATTCTTCCATGGCTGTTTTTCACGATCAGAATTTTCCCAACTGTGACAGTCAGGTCGAATACCTCACAGAGGTTATTCTCACCGCTGCTGAACGTTCCATACCTCGTACATCCTCTTCTCCATGTCGTGTCCAGGTCCCTTGGTGGACTGCAGCCTGCCGCGACGCGCTTAGAGCCCGGCGCCGTGCTTTACGCACCTTCCGCCGCCAGCCAACTTTGGAGAATTGCATTAATTATAAACGTATGAAAGCGCAATGTCGTCGTATCATAAACGACAGCAAGAAAGCTTGCTGGACTGCTTTTACTAGTTCTTTTAACCGTTTTACTCCCTCCACGGTTGTTTGGGGTGGCCTACGCCGACTGGTCGACAGCAGTCGTGAATAACACATTCCTCCTTGGTGCTGGCTATCCATGAGACACTTTTTGCTCTCGACCAGCCAGGACGCTCTGTGGTCTTCATTTGGTCTCCTGGTCACATCGGCATCCCGAACAACGAACGAGCCAATGAGCTAGCCAAACAGGCTGTCCATACGTCCGTGTTAGACATTGGCCTCCTGGCCTCAGATTACCAGTCTGTGTTGCGCCATAGAGTACGTGAGCTTTGGGCCGCAGAGTGACGTAGCCTGAGCCATCCCAACAAACTCAGGGCAATAAAGGAGACCACAGCTGTGTGGCACTCGTCCATGCGGGCCTCTCCCCGGGACTCGGTAGTCCTGTGCCGGCTCCGCATCGGCCACACTTGGCTGACCCATGGCCATCTCCTCCGCGGTGAGGACCCGCCTCGTTGCCGTTGTGGCTGTCCCTTGACGGTGGCCCACATTTTGATGGACTGCCATCTTTTAGCCGCCCTGCGGCGGGATTTTAATTTTCCTGTAATTTTATCTGAAGTTTTACGTAACGATGCCATTATGGCTGATTCTGTTTTAGGTTTTATTCGTGATAGCGGTTTTTACAACTATATATGAAGCTTGTGTTGCCCTCTGGCTGACCTTTCCTATTTTATTTTCATGGTCGGTCAACCACGAATTTTGGCTTTGTCATTTTATTTCCACACTTGTTTGCTGTTTCCGTGTGATTGTGTCCTTTCGTGTTGTCTCCTGCCTTGTTGTCCTTTGTCGAATTTGTTTACATTTTATTGATTGAGTGGGGTTTTCCTCCCGTAGCAGTTTTAACTCTGGGCGAACTTTTCAGTGTTTCCCACACTTATCTCGCTCTTTGATGGAATGGGGGACTGATGACCTCCGCAGTTTTGTCCCCCTAAAACATCAAACCAACCAACGCAGTCCTCGTGGACCCCGCTGATGTTTCCAACGCATTGGGCCGTTTCTTTGCGGAGGGTTCGAACTCTGCCCATTACCACCCTGCCTTTCTCCCTCACAAACAGGTAGAGGAGGCACGGCCGCCTTCTTTCCGCTCTTTTAATCGTGAAAATTATAACGTCGCCTTCACCATGCAGGAGCTAGACCGTGCTCTCGCCTTGTCCCGATCTTCTGCTCCCGGGCCCGATTCCATTCATATTGAGATGCTGAAGAACCTCTCTCCTGCGGGCAAGTGCTTTCTTCTTAGTACCTACAATCGCATATGGACTGAAGGTCATGTTCCCACAAGTTGGCATGAAGCCATTGTTGTCCCCATCCCCAAACCAGGGAAGGACAAAAACCTTCCTTCCAGTTATCGCCCCATTTCTCTGACGAGCTGCCTCTGTAAGGTGATGGAACGCATGTTTAACGCTCGGTTGGTCTGGCTCATCGAATCTCGCCGCCTCCTGACTAATATCCAATGCGGTTTTCGTCGACACCGCTCTGCTGCTGATCACCTCGTTACGTTGTCGACCTTCGTTATGAATAACTTTCTAAAGAAGCGTCAAACTGTAGCAGTGTTCTTCAACTTGGAGAAGGCATACGATACCTGTTGGAGAGCGGGCATTCTCCGCACATTGCACACATGGGGCTTTCGGGGACGCCTTCCTCTTTTCATTTAAGCGTTTTTGGCGGATCGCAAGTTCCGGGTACGGGTGGGCTCTGTTTCGTCAAATACCTTTTGCCAGGAGAATGGGGTACCACAGGGCTCCGTCTTGAGTGTGGCGCTCTTTGCCATTGCAATCAATCCGATCGTAGATTGCCTTTCAGCCGACGTCTCCGGATCTCTCTTTGTTGACGATTTCGCAATTTATTGCAGCGCCCAGCGGACGTGTCTCTTGGAGCGTTCTCTTCAACGCTGTCTTGACCATCTATACTCCTGGAGCATCGCAAACGGCTTCCGATTCTCCACTGAGAAAACTGTGTGTATCAACTTCTGGAGATACAAGGAATTTCTTCCACCTTCTCTACGTCTCGGCTCTGTTGCTCTCCCTTTCGTGGAGACTAAGAAATTCTTGGGACTCATGTTGGATCGGAAACTTTGCTGGTCCACACACGTGTCCTACCTCGCTGCCCATTGTGCCCAATCCCTTAACGTTCTTCGTGTCCTCAGTGGTACGTCATGGGGAGCGGATCGTACCATCCTGCTTCACCTTTACCAGGCCATTGTTCAGTCGAAGCTCGACTACGGAAGCCTTGTATACTCTTCTCCACGGCCGTCGATTCTCCACCGTCTCAACTCTATCCACCATCGGGGATTACGTCTGGCGACCGGTGCATTTTATACCAGCCCTGTTGAATGTCTGTATGCCGAGGCTGCTGTATTACCCTTGACCACTCGACGTGACATACTCTTGTGTCGGTACGCATGCCGCCTACGGTCGATGCCCAACCATCCATCTTACAGGTTATTTTTTGACGACTCACTCGATCGCCAATATCAGTTGTCTGCGATTGCCTTGCCTCCACCTGGAGTTCGATTTCGCTGCTTGCTACAGCGGCTCGATTTCACCCTTCCTTCCACTCTTCGGTTGAGCGAAAGCCCTTTGCCACCGTGGCATCAGGCCCAGGTTCACACTCACCTTGAACTTAGTTCGCTCTCCAAGGAGAGGATTTGGTATACCGCTCGAGGCTTGTCGAACTCCGTTCGCGGTTCGATAATGCCATATTTATTCACACTGATGGTTCCAAGAGCACTGCCGGTGTCGGATCTACCATCGTCGTCGGGGACAACCGTTTCCAATACAAGCTCCCTGACCGGTGCTCGAACTTCACGGCTGAGCTTTTTGCCCTCCACCAGGCCGTTTTGTATACCTGCCGCCACCGCGAACCTTTCTATGCCATATGTTCAGACTCCCTTAGTGCCCTGCAGAGTCTTAAGGACCCTTTCTCGAACCATCCTCTCGTGTATCGGATCCAACGCTCCCTCCAGTTGCTAGCAGATGACAGCTGTCACGTTTCTTTCCTGTGGGTCCCTGGCAATGTGGGTGTGCCCGGGAATGAGGCCGCCGACATAGCAGCCAAGGCCGCAGCTCTTTTGCCTCGCATGGCTACCTTTTGCGTCCCATCGGACGATGTTCAACGGGCTCTTCGCCGGAGTATCGTGTCGCAATGGCACAGTGCGTGGGTTTCAATGTACAACAATAAATTGCGAACTGTAAAACCGATCCCGACCGCTTGGAGGACCTCCTCACGCCCTCTCGGCGAGAGGAGGTCATCCTGGCCCGGTTGCGGATCAGTCACTGCCGTTTTAGCCACCGTCACTTGCTATCCGCCGATCCTGCACCGCTGTGCTCCTGCGGTGAACTGCTGACAGTGCGACATGTTTTACTGACTTGTGTTAATTTTAATCATCTCCGTGTAGCCCTTCACTTTCCGTCTACTCTGGAAGAAATTTTAGCTGATGACACACGAGCAGCTGCCCGAGTTTTGCGTTTTATCAACTTGGCCAACTTATCAAAGGATATTTAACCCTTTTCATTGTCCTTTATCTTTCGTTTTTAGCCTCTTCTTGATTTTCTGACAGTCACCAAATTTTTTTGAGATCTAGTGAATCTAAGTTCTTGTCTGGGCGCTAATGACCATAGAAGTTGTGCGCCCTAAAACCACAAAGAAAAAAAAAATCTATACTACTATCCAATCACTAAAGTGTTCCTCTCCTTTACAGGATACACTGGACATATCTGCTAAGTCACAATTGCTACTTTCCTGTGCAGCTGTGAAATTCATCATATAAATTGGATCAATTTACCTGAAATAAGATTGTAGCAACAGCCACAATAACACAGAGCGAGGTGCAGTTTGACAAATTTCCTAATTGCTGCTGCTCTGAAACAACTTTTTATTCCATTCTTTGTGTCCTTGTTGTCCCAAAAGTACCCTTTCAAGTCACACCAGGCAACAATTTTCATAACATGCCTAGTGCAGTGGCCTCCATCATTATGTACTGCTGGCAGCTTCTGTGATTGCCGTGTTTGTTGGTCTGCCTGGTTCCACCAAGTGGCATACATACTCAGTACTCAAAGCTAATACCATAATTGAAATGTCCGTTTTGCACCAACTACTGGCATCGACTTTTTACCTCATTTAACTACTTCAGATTTCATGCAAATATTCCATTTCATTATCTAAAATTTGCATGAAATACTTCAGCACGCTACATGTGATACACATTATATTTTATATACATCCACTTGTTTTGTTTTCTGTTGGTAACACAATGCTTTAAACTAAAGCTGTTTTTGCTTTCGATGTCATCTGGACATTTCACTGAAATTTTTGTCCTGTTCACTAATCTTGTAAATAGGGCTCTGTCCATATTCGCCGAATCTAGCACACTGGGTTCGGATTCAAGATTAGTTACATAATGGCCGACTACTACTGAATCCAAAGTGTTATATGGAAACCTTCAGTTACGAATATTGTAGTTTACTTTGCATAACAGTGCAGTTTCATTTGCGTTATTTCAATTATTTTCCATAGATCCGCTGAAAGACTTGACATCATAAAACGGGGTTAAATCGAGTACAAAATGAACGAAGTTCTGAAAATGGCGCTAGAACTCGCCACAAGTAAGTTTCTGTCCCGCCTAAGCAGTGCTACACAGGCTTGCTTCGTAGGCTTATATGTAAATATTGGTGCTAAAACTTTTGCACTCGTAAAAATAAAAAAAATAAAGGAAGTCGAGTCTAATTTCCACTTTATTTTCGACTATTGAATTTTAATTTAATACACCATTCAACGAAAGAAATAGAGTTTTAGTATTGCTCAACTTCAAATGTAGCAGGTCACGTTGGTAGCAGGTAATTTCCTAGGAACCATATACATCGAATGAAACGCCAATGCAGTAGATATATATAAGACATTCAACTAATTTTTTGTCAATGAAATCAGACTTTTCAACCAAAGCTATGTCGTTAAACTAAACTATAGGTACCGGTATTCGAACAAGCGAATGTTATCATTTTTACGAATATGTCAAGGCAGGAACCTAAGAGTGCAACTTGCTCACTCACAAGTTACGTTGCACTCGTAGGTTCCTGGCTAACCACATCCTTCAAAACCATGACATATTCGTAAACATCGTAACATTCGCTTCTTTTCTACAGTATGTCTGCCTAGGTGTGTTTGCGTTTGTGTATATGTGTGGGTGTTTGTGTATTTATTTACCTTCCTTTTTTTCCCCCAAGGTAAGTCTTTTCACTCCCGGGATTGGAATGGCTCCTTACCCATTCCCTTAAAACCCTCATCATTTCCTTTTCCCTCTCCTTCCCTTCTGCCTGAAGAAGCAACTGGGTTGCGAAAGCTTGCATTTTTATGTATATTGAATTGTAATAAAATAGACTTCTTTCATAACCCCAAGAGCGTCAGAAGGGAATAGATTGAAGAAAATTTGACATCAGTTAACAAGATTAAAGTGTTCCATAAACGTCCGAGCAAACCCGGAAACATTGGTAACATAAGCCCACCAGTAATTCAGCTTGTGTAAGATCCCACTGTAAGTAGTTACACGTTACAGTGGGTCGAAACAGAAATTTAACCGTATCTAACATATTTTTCTGTGCAACTCTTAGTCCGTTTTGGTAGAACAAAAGATCCAAACCTACTTGAAATTGATTGAAGTGGTGTTAGCTGGTTTGAAGTAAACTGAATCGTGGTATAAACCGTCCTTAATGTCTCTCCACCTTCCCCCACTGATGAGGTGGCACTACAAGTAACACTGGATGGAAGAATCGTGTCATTCGCAGACTAGGAAAATCATATAGGACATCCACTACAGTGGAGAATATGACTCCTACATTTTATTGAGCTTGTATATGTAACTGTTAACTTCTCGATTGTTACCACTAAAGAATTTTTTGTATTGAAAACGACGACGTTAGGAGTGTGTTTCTATGCTGCCCGCTCTGGTTAAGGGCATCTTTGCCCTGTGTCATTCTTATGACAACAGACAATTGTTCTGTATAAAAACGTTTCATAACAATAAAAATAAAATAAATAAATTGGACCCATCCTAATACGCACTTGCCCACACATACAGCCACCCACATTCTACCACACCCACGACTCGCCTTCGGCACAAGTATGTTGACTGACTGAATTTATTAAGGCAAATAATGTACAGTTACATACCTTTAATAAACAGCCCGCAAACAGTGTTCAGTAACGCCCAGCCACTGTAACAGCAGAGTTACACTGACTGACTCACTGACTGAACTATGACAGTGAGTGACTGCGGGAAGAGGATGCTGTGATTCGTCTCCCTCATAGCCAGTGCGCATGCGCTTGACGCGTGTTTATGAATCCCCCATAATGCCGCGGGTCACCGTGACAGCGGCGCGGCAACCGTCCCGTGTTGTGGCAGTGCTAGCCTGTTCAAAGGTGGCTGCGTTATGTCAGGCGCGCGCGCGCGCGCACACACACACACACACACACACACACACACACACACACACACACAAGGCACATGGAATGAGTGATATTGATGGATGTAGGGTGGGGGGAAAAGAGGTTATTGCAGGAAATTATCCAGGCCAAAATCTACCATAACCTCTTCATTCATAAGCTACATCTCCTTCCTTCCATTTAGTACCTACATGCTCCACAGGGCTGTGCTGTATCCATCCACACTATCTCCTGACAACATTCCTGCCCCCCCCCCCTCGCCCCTTTCTCTCCGCTCCTATCATTTCATTACAGAGCATGACTTTTTCCTGCTAATCAACTCCACATCTCCAACTAGTTCTTCACCTCCTTAGTCTATTGCCCCATCCATCTGTGAATAATTATATTGCCGCGAGAGACCATGAACACCAACTGCCGGCGTGGCGCAGGGGATAGCGTCACGGACTGCGGAGCAGAAGGTCGCCGGATCAATCCCGCCCAGCGGCAAAAATTTATTTCTTTGTAATTGGCAATTCCAGAAGGTTCTACATCTTTCTTATGTTCACTTCTAAATTCTACTTGTTTCTTGTGTTAACTGTTCTTCTAATTTCTGTCTGTGTATAAATAGCAGAGCACTCTGCCTGAGAGGCAGTCAGTGCTGCGTGTATGTTGAGTTCGTAATAAACGTGCTTTCAGTATAAGTGCTGTGTTTAGTTGCCTTCGAAGTCAAGCCTACTTCCATTGCAATGTGACAATATAATTCTGTTAACTTTCAAGGTGATAAGTGAAATGGTGTCTACATTTATTTCAAGGCAACGTATGAAATCTTAGGTAAATTGTAATTTTCCTCTTGTTTTGAAAATTAAGTTTGCAAAATTTCTTCAAGTTAGGAATAAAGCCATAGATTTTTTTTTAAGTTGATAGGCAATGTGCCCCTTGCCTTGCAACATACTAAATTTCATGCAGGTGGTGAGTTTCCTGCCTTGAAGATAGTGTGCGAAGTTTCATCGCAGTTGGATTGTAGTGCATAAAATACCAACAAACATGATGCATCAGTTTCCCAACCGTCCTAGTGTTTATGACATTATATCTTCTAAACTGTGTCATATGGTGATATAATTAGGCCTATAACCTTAGCGAAAGTGCAAACAATATGTTGACGAAGTTCCATCACCTTTGAATGAACAGTATGACAGCGCATAAAATATGAAAACAAACCTACAAACAAAAATTCATATATTACATAACTTTTATTTTTATTGTTTTACAGTTTCCCTCCCCTCCCCCACACATACACCTTCTGTTTTAATTCTCCCACCCTTTCCCTTGCTGCATCTCACATTCTGACTTATCATAGCCTTTATAATCTGCCACACATTGTGGAACATTCTATCCCCACCCTTACTTGACATTTTTCCTCCCTCTGCTCTCCTCATCACACACTGTTTAAAGGTGTTTGTTGCAGTGAAGCAGCCAGAATTTGTGGTCATGTTTGCTTGAGTTTTGTGTGAGTGAATCTATATCATTTTTATTTTTAAGTAGAATATAATAATGGAAAGTCCAGGTTGGAATAAATAATATAGTGAGGACAGTTTACTACTCACCGCAAAGACGTGGCGACGAGCTGCGACAGGCACATACAAAAGACACACACATACAACACATTCAGCTATCGGCCATGGCCTTCTTCAGAAATAGAGCACTCACGCAATCACACAGGCACACAACACAGTCATACAACCATCACCTCCGACTGCCACACTTCGAAGTGTGGCAGTCGGAGGTGATGGTTGTATGACTGTGTTGTGTGCCTGTGTGATTGCGTGAGTGCTCTATTTCTGAAGAAGGCCATGGCCGATAGCTGAATGTGTTGTATGTGTGTGTCTTTTGTATGTGCCTGTCGCAGCTCGTCGCCACGTCTTTGCGGTGAGTAGTAAACTGTCCTCATTATTTTTAAGTAGGCCATGGACAAAAATTTAAGTTGTGCTAATGTGATTGTTTATTTTACGTGCCTGTCTGCAGCTCAGCGATCATCTATTATTGACATTCCAACTCGGATTTTCCATTGTTAGATAGATACAATTCCCTGTTCCACTTGTAATACTTCTCCATTATCTGCAGAAACCACACTGGTTTTCATTCAATTTGTCTTCAACTAATACTCGCACTCACCTTTCAACAATACGTAAGAAGATTTTGCTCTTAATTCTAATTAAAGAGATAGCTCTGTAGTCATTAGTCTTTTCTCTTTCCATGCTCCTGACCAGAAGGAACCTGTGCTGTTTCCCACACTATATAAATTATCCTGTGTAACCATTTGAGACCTGACATTCCACTGTATTACATGAGTTCCAACTTAATTTCCTCTAACCTAGCCACTTTATTGCAATGCAATATATTGACCATTCTCTCTGCTTCCTCAAATGTGATTCTGTTTCTAACATCATTCCTATCTCATTTTACAATGTCACCTGAAACATTACTGAATGTTCCACGCCATCTGCCTAAGGCAGGGGCCAGCAGGAATCCTACTCATATGCAGTGCACTCGGTCATGTACAGTTGACTGTGTTCACGTAGGGGCATGCTATTCATCCGCGTCTACTCCCCTCCGCACCCCATCAAACCATTCATTACCATCTTTCCACTTCTTTCTTTGTGATGCTTTTTCTTTCTTTTTTTACAAACATATGTTGAGCCAAATATTGATATTATCTTCCCTGTCATGGCAGGTACTCCGTCCATTGGCAATGACAGCAGACAATCTACAGCTTCTTCAACAGCATTTAGGATGTATGAGTCACTGGTACTGCTTCTCAAAAATATCATACGTAAAAAAATCACTAATTGTGCTGTATCAGAAATATGGGGACTCGTCAAGTGCTACGGGAAACAAATTAAACTCCTGCACTTATTAATTGGCAGTAAATGTCAGCTGTCATTGCACTTATGCGGTGACTCACAGTCCGCTGAGGAAGAATGGTAGCTCTGAACAGATTTGCTTTCAGTGGTAGCAGAGACTCATCAGCGTCATTGAAGCATTCCATTATAAACTAACCTTCAGCAAATGGTTTCCCAGCTCTTGCTATTTTAAGCATAATCTTAATAACTTGCACATACCACTTGGCTATCATTACTGTCAGCCTGAAAGGTTGAAAACGGTGCTCCATAAAAAAATCAGTTATGGGGGGGGGGGGGGGCATGACAAAAGAAAGCTGTTGTTGTGTCAGATTTATTTGACATAATCTGTTCACTCTTTTCAGTTTAGTCAAGTTCCCCATCCACTCAAAATCCGAAAATAAATTCTACTCATCCTCATAAAATATATTGTGGTGACATTCAATATTAAACTTCTGACAATCAGCGAGTATAGAGCCACATTTTAAAATTTCCAATTTTTTACCTTTCTCCACAAATAAAAACTGGCACTACCATTTCTTTCTTATCTCTGCCCCTCTGTTTTTTTAATTCACTCTACATTTTACGCTTCTTTAAATGTAGGGTGTTTCAGAAAAGATATAAAGTGTTTGATGCATATATTTATTAAAATTTAACATATACGAATATGAAATTTTACACACACATTTATGAACCTATCAATTTCAGATTACAGATGTTCAATATGTCCTTCATCTTTGGCACAAACAATAACACGTCAATACTCAAATTTCTCCCATAATCAAGCAAGCATGTCCTTCATCACTGATTTTATGGCAGTATGGATTCGGTTTTTCAACATTTCCAGGTTCTGTGGGAGTGGTAGTACATAAATGTTGTCTTTAATGAAACCCCACAAGAAGAAGTCACAGGGTGTCAAATCCAGTGTTCATGGAACCCAGCTGAAACATGCTAAGCTACCAGCTCCTTGATGACCCATTCTAGAGTTTGGCAGAGTTTCATTCAGATATTCATGCATTTCAGTGAGGGGGTGCCCCATATTGTTGAAAAATGAAGTCTTGGTGCAGCCTCAGAATTAAACAGTTTCGTTACATAGCAAGATACTTCTGTATATTAAACGTGTTTCCATCAAAGAAGAATGGGCTGTAAACAGATGATTGGGATTTCGCACAAAACACATTGAGTCTTGGTGAATCTCATACATGTTCAGTGTTTGCATGTGAGTTCTGTAGGCATAGAATTGTGTTTGTTTACCCGACTACTAACGCGAAAAGTCACTTCATCACCAAACATCATGTGTCGTGCAAAAGTATTATCATTGTCAACAGGGTCAAGAATCTTGTTACAATATGCCATATGTTTGCATTTGTCATCAGGACACAGAGCTTGTAACAGCTGTAACTCGTACAGCTTCATAAGCAACTGACGTCTCAAAACACGCCAAATTGTTGTTGTAGGCAGTTGTAACTTCCGACTGGCACAATGAATTGATTTTGAAAGACTATGTTTGAAAGCAGTTAGAATTTATGCAACATTTTCTTCAGGAACACAAGGGCAGGCAGGACTCTCTCCTTTACATACACATATTGTATCTACAAATTGTCAGTACCATCTGTGAATGTTCCACCGATTCAGAGGATCAATTTGGTACCTCAACCTGAAACTTCTTTGCACTGTAATCACAGAATGGCTGCAGAGTAGCCATTTTAGACAGTTACCAAGCAAAGCAGAAGACAACTGACATCTAGCAGCTATTTACATAAACTAGACTATGTATTCATTTCTCCACTAGCAGAGTCGAGGCACAGCAATCAATAGTTTGGACAAAATAATACTTTGTAATACTACATTTATTTATTATAATTATTATTATTTTAACTTCCTGAAGAGGGGCAGCAGCCTTTTCAGTACTTACGGGGGCAACAGTCTGGATGATTGACTGAGGTGGCCTTGTAACATCAGCTAATGTGGCTTTGCCATGCAGTTACTGCGAACGGCTGAAAGCAAGGGGAAACTACAGCCGTTACTTTTCCCAAGGACAGGCAGCTCTACCGTATAAAAATATGATGATGGCATCCTCTCGGGTAAAGTATTCCGGAGGTAAAATAGTCCCCCATTCGGATCTCCGGGCGGGGACTACTCAGGAGGATGTTGTCATCAGGAAAGACAATACTGGCATTCTACGGGTCGGAGCGTAGAACGTTAGATCCCTTAATCGGGCAGGAAAATTAGAAAATTTAAAAAGGGAAATGGATAGGTTGAAGTTAGATATAGTGGGGATTAGTGAAGTTCGGTGGCAGGATGAACAGGATTTCTGGTCAGGTGAGTACAGGATTATAAATACAAAATCAGTTGGGGGTATCACAGGTGTAGGACTGATAATGAATAAGAAGATCGGAATGCGGGTAAACTACCATGAGCAGCACAGTGAACGCATTATCATTGTCAAGATAGATACGAAGCCAACACCGACAACAGTAGTACAGGTTTATATGCCAACTAGCTCTGCCGATGTTGAGGACGTCGAAGAAATATATGAGGAGTTAAAGGAAATTATTCAGACAGTTAAGGGATAGGAAAACTTAATTGTGATGGGAGACTGGAATTCGGTAGTAGGAAAAGGAAGATAAGGAAAAATAGTAGGTGAATATGGACTGGGCAGAAGGAATGATAGAGGAAGTCGCCTGGTAGAATTTTGCATGGAACATGATTTAATCATAACAAACACGTGGTTCAAGAATCACAAAAGAAGGTTGTATACGTGGAAGAGACCAGGAGACACCGGAAGGTATCAGATAGATTTTATAATGGTAAGACATAGAGTCCGGAACCAGGTTATAAACTGCAAGACATACCCAGGGGCAGATGTAGACTCTGACCATAACTTGCTAGTCATGAACTGTATGCTGAAACTGAAAAGTAGGAAAATAAGGAGATGGGACTTAGATAAATTGAAGGAACTTGAAGTTCTGGAAAAATTCAGAGGGAGATTTAGGCATCAATTGACAGAAACAGGGAAAAATAAAACAGTAGAAGAGTAATGGGTAGCATTGAGAGATGAACTAGTGAAGGCAGCAGATGAAAAAATAGGTAGAAAGGCGAGACCTATAAAAAATCCTTGGATATCACAGGAAATACTAAATTTAATTGATGAAAGGAGAAAATATAAAAATGCAGTAAATGAAACAGGCACAATGTAGTACAGACGACTAAGGAATGAGATTGACAGGAAGTGCAAAATGGCTAAGCAGGAGTGGCTAGAAGCCAAATGCAAATCTGTATAAGAAGTGGAAAAGTAGATACCGCCTACAGGAAAATAAGAGACATTTGGGGACAAGAAAAGCAACTCTACAAATATCAGGAACTCGGATGGGAAACCAGTTCTCAGCAAAGAAGGGAAAGCTGAAAGGTGGAAAGAGTACATAGAGCAGCTCTACAAAGGAAATGAACTTAGAGACGATGTTGTAGGAAGGGAAGAGGAAGTAGATCAAGATGAAATAGGAGATACTATGCTGAGAGCAGAATTCGACAGAGCGCTGAAAGACCTAGGTTGGAACAAGGCCCCAGGAGTAGATGACATACTCTCAGAGAAGTCTCTGGGAGAGCCAGCCATGACAAAACTATTTAAACTGGTGTGTAAGATGAATGAGACAGGCGAAATACCAGCAGACATTTTAAGAAAAATGTAATAATCCTCATTCCAAAGAAATCAGGCACAGACAGGTGTGAAAATTGCAGAACCATCAGTTTGATAAGTCATGGTAGCAAAATTTTAACACGAATCGTCTACAGGAGAATGGAAAAGCTGGTAGAAGCTGACCTCGGGGAAGATCAGGTTGGATTCAGGAGGAACTTAGGAACCCGGGAGGCAATACTCACTTTACGTCTTATCTTAGAAGATAGATTAAGGAAGGGCAAACCTACATTTTTAGCTTTTGTAAATTTGGAGAAAGCATTTGACAATGTTGACTGGAATACACTCTTTCAAATTCTGAAGTCAGCAGGGGTAAAATCAGGGAAAGGAGAGTTATTTACAACTTGTACAAAAGCCAGACCGCAGTTATTAGACTCGAAGGGCATGAAAGGGAAGTGTCAGTTGGGAAGGGAGTAAGACAGGGTTGTAGCCTTTCTCCGATGTTATTCAATTTGTACATCGAGCAGGCGGTGAAGGAAAGCAAGGAAAAATTTGGAATAGGGATTAAAGTTCAGGGGGAAGAAATAAAAACATTGTGTTTTGCTGATGACATTGTAATTCTGTCAGAGACAGCAAAGGACCTGGAAGAGCAGTTGAATGGAATGGACAGTGTGTTGAAGAGAGCGTATAAAGTGAACATTAACAAGAGCAAAACAAAAATAATGGAATGCGGTCAGAAAATCAGACGAAACTGAAGGAATTAGATTAGGTAATGAGACGATAAAAGTAG
The DNA here is from genome assembly GCA_026315105.1 of Locusta migratoria. NCBI lineage: Eukaryota > Metazoa > Arthropoda > Insecta > Orthoptera > Acrididae > Locusta > Locusta migratoria. Next base: position 198,908,288 of record CM048751.1, read on the forward strand.
TAGATGAGGTTTGTTATTTGGGTAACAAGATTACTTCTGATAGCTGAAGTAAAGAAGATATAAAATGCAGGATGGCTGTGGGAAGAAAAGCGCTTCTGAAAAAGCGAATTTGTGGACATCATGTATTACTTTAAATGCTAGGAATTCCTTTTTGAAAGCATTTGTCTGGATTGTAGCATTGTATGGAAGTGAAACGTGGACAATAAGGAGTTCAGATAAAAAGATGATAGAAGCTTTTGAAATGTGGTGCTACAGACGAATGATGCAAATTAGATGGGTAGATATCGTAACTAATGAGGAGGTGCTTAACCAAATTGGAGTTTGGCATACCCTGACTAAAAGAAGGGATCGCTTGGTAGGACACATTCTTGGACATCGAGGAATCGTAAATTTAGCATTGGAGGGATGTGTGTCGGGTAAAAATCACAGAGGGAGACAGAGAGACGCGTATAGTAAGCAGATTCAAGTGGATGTGGGTTGTCGTTCTTATGAGGAGATGAAAAGGCTTGCTCAGGATAGAGTAGGGTGCAGAGCTGCCTCCAACCAGTCTCCGGACTGAAGACCATAACAACAACAGCCCAGCAGTGGTGTCCTTGATTATAATAAATGAAATTACTTCAAAAATTTCTACTTCCCATAAAATTACCAGTTTTGCCTGGCGCTTAAAGTAGTAAAAATTTGGATAACCTTTATTGTATAATAAACTTCCTGGCGAGTATTTTGATGCCTATTATGTACATATATCACAAATAAACTATCAAAATGCAAGGCTGATCCGTAAGCATATTTTACCATTTAAAACATTATTTCCTGCATTTTACTGAAGTCCCTTGAAAAGTGTTAAACCAAGGTTCTACTGTAATTCCTAATTTCATTAAAATTCACACATTTTGAACTACTTTTACGTGTTGTTGTATGATAGAAAGTGCAGAGAGGAATATAACATGTGACACACACAATTTAACTGCTTCAATAAGAAAAATATTTATGGAAGATCAAGCAGACGTGCAATGAAGGCTAATGTTGGATTTTTAAAAAATATGCTGCATTTGTATTATGTTCATATGTTGATTTTTATTATAGTGATACTATATTGAAGTCGCCATCTTTTTTGCGTGTTTATTTTATTTTTGCCCGACTACAGCTCTGAGTGAAAAAATTTTTTTTTAATGCTTAGAAGTTCTTAATTTTTACTTTGTAAATTCCATACGAACCCTGCACTGTTCTTATCCTTTAGTCTAACAACTATAGTCCAATTAAAATTACATTTCACACACTGAAGCTTCTTTGTTCCAATCAGAGCACCAATGTCACATCTTGACCATTATATGTTTACTGTCTTGGGAATGTAGAACAGTTTTTGGCTGGAGACTTACAATCACATCATCAATGGGTGCCTTGAGAAACCTTTGAATGAATGTCAGCATTCATGGCTGATTGTTGAATTATTGCTAACATTAGATTCTTGGGAATATGGCAATGGTCAAGGGCATAATCATCTGTCTGAAGCTTTGTCCTGCAATACTGAAGACAGCTTCGGAGGCTTAGCAGCTGTTTGGTAATCATATCAACATAAAAAGCTGTGCAATGATTGTAGCAGGGCCAGTATTGAGCATAAAAGGGCGTCTTGTGGAAATCCATGTGGAATAATTGTTGAGTCAGAAAAAATTTCTCATAAAATAGTATTATACGTTACTACTTTATGCAGCAGTGCTGAGCATATTACTTGTACAAGAGTATGTAAGATCGTAGATTTCTCTGATGTATAGGAACTTTCCCAAATTAACAAAAATTTTCTCATAAAATTCACTGAATATTTTTATATTTATTTATCTTTCAATATTTTGCACACTTCTACAAACCATCATAAGTTGAGTTTATTGCAAGAATATGGAAGACAGTTGCTTGGCATTCTCTTTTTGGTATTCTACTTAGGAACTCTCTCAATATATATGTAATAATGTACAGTTGTAACTTGCATTATGTTGCAAATGATGAAAGTGTTAAAATTTTGTTTCAATGGTTGTTACAGACTGGGCTGTTTCCAGAAGGTTTCTTGAATAACCTACTCAAACAAGCAGAAGTAACTTTGAACACATTACATCTTGAAGGTCCTGCAGATTTGTCACCTTACATCCCTGATCTGCAGGATTTGACAAAACAGTTTCAAGAGTTGTTGGATATTGCAACTTACTGTTCTCAGTTTTTTATCGAGTTACATGATGAAACTGTGATAAAAAAGCCACAACTAGAAGCTGTCCTTTCCTCTAATGAGCAGCTTGAAGCAAAATATATGGACGAAGAGGCTACAGTTTATGGACAGTGTAAGCAAGCCAATTCATTCTAAAATATTGCAAAAGAAGAAAATAGTTTCCTTTAATTTTCTAATTTGTGAAGGAATCGGTTGTGTGTTCTGTAAAACAGTGCATTATCTTAGGTCACTATTCATCACAGTATTAAATATGGCCATAATTTTTGTTTCTAGGTGTGGGGTACGGGGATGTTGTTGAAAAGAGTCCTCTTTCGGGCGTGTGTGTGTGTGTAGTCATTAGGTTAGTTCAAGTAGTTTGTAAGTCAAGAGACTGATGACATAGCAGTTTGGTGCAATAGATTTCCAAACATTTGAAAATACTACTCCCATCCCCTTCCCTCACCCCCCCCCCCCCCCACACACCACGTTTCCTGCCTACTCTGGGTCACATTGTCCAACCCAAATCAAATACTTCTGCACCTTTCGCAAAGTATATGTCACCATGACCTTATTTACCTGTCATTGAAAGATAGCCTTTTGTGGAGGAAGTCACAAGAATTCAACATCTAATGACTGTGATAGATGTACAATTCTGGCTCCCAGGTTTTGCAGATAAAGGGAAGGTCCACAGTGGGAAAAGATGACATTGATGTCTAAGACGTTTCTGCTTGCTAAGTTCTTGCAGCATACTGCAGTAACAGAATTCCAGTTGTTTATAGTGAAGAAACCAGTGATACTTCTTACAGATGTATTGCTCATTGTAAAGGTGCACATTGTTGCCTGATGCCTGAATAATATGTATTGGTTTACTTTCCAAAAAAATATGCTTCTATCCAGTGAGATAGGTGTAGTTCTTGTATCCTGTGCAGCAACAATATTAGTATCTTATACTGCTGTTGATTCTGCTTCTGATGTTTATGTTTATTGTTCCAGTCAATTATTAACCTGTAAATTGTATAATCGGAGAGATTTCGGAGATGTGGAATGAAGAAAGTTATGGATGAACAGGAAGAGAGAACCATTGTTGACCATTTCATTGCAAAGTATTTTAACAATCAATTAAAACTGGATGATTATCTACTCACATACGGTAGAATGCCGTTTTTACACCTTTCAAGGGACTTAATGAAAATGGTGTAAAATGCAGGAAAACATAAAATGCGGGAAATAAAGTTTTAAACTGTGAAATATGCTTACTGAATCAACCTTGCATTTTCGTAGTTTATTTGTGATATATGTACATAATAGGCATCAAAATACTCTCCAGGAAGTTCGTTTATTATCCGAATTTTGTACTATTCTAAGCACCAGGCAGAACTGGAACTGGTAACTTTATAGGAAGTAGGAATGTTTGATGTAATTTCATTGGCTTTTACATAGTGAAACTGTACAGATCTGTACTCTTTGTACTTTTCACTGTTTCGCACAACGATATTCGAGAGTTTATTCGCGTTCTCAAGTGCCAATACACGTACAAGTATTTTTGTAACATTAGCACAGTGTCGGCATCTCACACTATAAACATGATTTTGAGGTTATAATAAATTCTCGAAACGCATCACGCAAAACATGAGAAACTACCAGCTGTGTAAACCAAGGAGGTGTAAACGAAGCTTAGATCCCTACACACTTTCCAATTTGTTGGGACTAATTTATTGGTGATCTGATAAATTGGACATGTGGAGGCACTTCCCGACCAACTTGGTTGGGTCTGGCTGTTAGACATCTGATACCCCCCCCCCCCCCCCATCTTCTCCACCCGAAAAATTGTACGTGTGCAGCGCTACTCGACCAACTTACTGCCTTCGATCGTCTGCTGTCTGCACAGCGAACACGCAAAAACAAAAACAGTTTACCAGACAGACACCACAGAACAGGGAGGCACTGCAATCGCTGCGTGCAGATGGTTGGAATGTGTGTAGGCTGCTACGAATTTGGTTGGTTCGTTGGTCATTTGATAAATCGAAGTGTGTGTAAGGGCCTCGGCAATTGGTGCTGTGGCTGATGGGGCCCCATCAGACTCTGCGTAGTACCTACTGGCGTGTACTGCAAACAAGAAAATGCGAAATATACGTTTGAATAAACACGAAGTATCAAGAAACTTGAGTGCATAATGTTTATAAACACTACACTTAAAGCTGAAAGCCATGTCGGCTTGTGGATTTGGTGAAAGCTTTTGACAATGTCAACTGGAATACACTTTCAAATTCTGAAGGTAGCAGGAGTAAAATATAGGGAGCAAAGAGTTATATTGAACTTAAACAAAAAACAGACAGCAGTTATTAGAGTGGAAGGGCATGAAAGGTGTGCAGAGGTTGGTAAGAAAGTAAGACAGGGTTGTAGCCTTTCCCCAATGTTGTTCAATCTCTACATTGAGCAAGCTGTGAAGGAATGCCAGGAAAAATTTGCAGAGGGTATAAAAGTCCAGGGAGATGGAATAAAAACCTCGCGGTTTGCTGACAACACAGTAATTCTGTCAGTCAGCAAAAGATCTGGAAGAATAATTGAATGGAATGGACAGTGTCTTGAAAGGAGGGTATGAGATGGACATTAACAAGAGTAAAACAAGGATAATGGAAAGTAGCATAAAAAAAAAAATCTGGTGATACTGAAGGAATTAGATTAGGTCACGAGACAATAAAAGTAGTAGATAAATTTTGTTATTTAGGTAGCAAAATAACTTCTGATGGCCAAAGTAAAGAAGATATAAAATGCAGAATGGCTGTGGGAAGAAAATCGTTTCTGAATAAGTGAAAATTGTTAACATCCAATATCAATTTAAACGTTAGGAAGTCCTTTCTGAAAGTATTGTCTGAGGTGCGGCATTGTATGGGATTGAAATGTGGTCGATAATGAGTTCAGACAAAAAGATGATGGAGGCTTCTGAAATGTGGTGCTACAGATGAATGTTGAATATTAGGTAGGTAGATCACATAACTAATGTGGAGGTGCTTGTTGTAACAGTATAATTTATTTATCACAAAATATGGTACAACTCATCGATTAACTGGGTAGTACACTATGGTGACAGGTCACAGAATGCAGCTAATGCTCACATGAGGCCCTGGCGAGAGCTACAACATAACTGAGAGTGAGGACTTACATACCGCGTGCTCGCCCGGTCGTGACGACGCTGCAAGCCCTTGGAGGCGGCGCCGTCACGCGGCGAGAGACGACATCTGGGCGTAGTAATCAGCAGCCGACTGTTGGCGTTGTGGATGCCCATCCATAGTGTCCCTTCCCCGATCCTTCGGTTGTCCTCTGTCGCCTACATATTAGCCATACCTGGTTAACACACAGTGGCCTTCTTCATCGAGAGGACCCATCCAAATGTCTCTGTGGTGCTCTCTTGAAGTGGGTCACTTCCTGTTGCACTCTTCAGCTGTTAAGATCACCCTGTGAGTCCTGTCTGCAAGGAAGTCATAAAACAACTACAAATATGGTCCAGTTTCCAGTAAGTTTATATTTTGCTCTTTGAATGTTAGAGCAGAACTGTACTGAACACGATACGGAAATGAAGGAATACGGCATCAGCTGGGAGCTGTTGGCAATGATGCTCTGCATCTCATTGATGAAAACATGAGCAAAGTTTTGTAAGATTTCTGTTTGCTGAATCCATGTTAATTTTTGATAGTGATGATTTATATATTCTAAATAGTTCCTTTCTAAAGCTGGAAAATTGAAGTTTCATTTAAAGCAGTAACTTTATCAAGAAACTTGCATTATTCGACAGATTTTTCCCGAAGCACTGCCACAACAGCTCTTGAGCTGGTAGTTCATAAAACCATCTGTTTACTATTATTATAGAGGAAAAATTCCTAACAGAAAAAATATACGTAAAAAATAGATGAAGTAAAGGGGCACAGGCAGAGTTCTACAGTATGTCTGCCTAAGTTTACTTGTGTCTGTGTAAATGTGTGGGTGTATGTGCATTTATTTACCTTCCATTTTCCCCCCAAGGTAAGTCTTTCCTGTCCCGGGATTGGAATGGCTCCTTACCCCCTTCCTTAAAACCCTCATCATTTCCTTTTCCCTCTCCTTCCCTTCTGTCTGATGAAGCAGCTAGGCTGCGAAAGCTAGCATTTTTGTGTGTGTGTGTGTGTGTGTGTGTGTCTGTGTGTTTATTTGTTGCTATTACTGCCTGTGCCCCTTCACCTACTTCATCTATTTTTTACGTACATCTGTTTACTATGTTTGACAAACATTTGACACCAACTCTCGCCCAAATTACAACACATTTCTTTGTGATATGAAGTTCAATCTGAATTTAAGATTTCACATGTTCATATGTGTTCCTTACACACACACACACACACACACACACACACACACACACACACACATGCACACACAACCTCCACCCCACACAGGACTTGTCTGCCCAACAGGTACCGACTGGCTACCATGTCAACCTGTGCCTGAAGGCGGGGAAGTGGGTGAAGTGGTCAGCACCTCACACTCTTGGCTTTTGTACTGGTTTTCTGAACCAGAGACACTACTTTCTCACTCAAGTAGCTCCTCAATTGGCCCGAGTGCACCCAGCTTGTCAATGGCACTTTGCAGAACCCAATGGTTAATTACCCAAGTACAAGCGAAGCTCAACAGTGCTTAACTTTGGTGATCTAATGGAAAATGCCGTATCCACTGCAGCACAGCCGTTAGCTCCATACACTAGTTGGACACTATCCCGTCACACTTGGAACAACTGCAGCATCCTCTAATCGTAGCACTCACTAGCCAGAAAAGTGCCAAACCAATGGACCAATGGCATGAGTGATAAAGTGGAACATAGCAGATGCAGTGCTCCTCACTCACCCACAATAGAACACACTTCCCTCACTTACAGTTGACACAAGTCACGTAACGATATGAACAGCTCTGTAACAATTCTGAGATTGCGTGGCAGCTTGTAGCCTTCTATTCCAATAACCTGTCACCATCTTGGCAGAAGGGTCTCACAGTTCTATCCCCTTTTTAAGTAATATTGTTCCATAATGATACCAATGCAGCAATGCTAATGTATACAGAGAAAATTTTGGGATAAATGCTTGTGATGATTAGATTATTTATCTTGTGGTTTTTTTTTTTGCTGTTGCTTAGTGCTTAAAGTGATTGTGGATTTGTTGTCTAGGTTTGTCTCCAGTGCTGCCTTCAATGCTAAACAATTTAGATTTTTTTCTGGTGATAAAATGTGGTTGCAGAATCTTGACTTTTGCTAGTCAAGAAGTCACTTGAATTTATTATAATTTCGACATTGTGATGATGCCGTACACACAGATTTTAAGATCACATCACAAATTATACAACATTGAAATGCCGCATTTAGTGTGCACACCAAACACTAACTCTAATGTAAATAAAACCACGATACTCACACATGTGTGAAACGATAGTGCCGAGGCTACCCAAAGATTATACAGTTATACAATGCAAAGAACCTTGTGTCTAGTATCGATTCACTTAAAGTTGCACAAAATAATGTTGTCGGAGTTTGCCAGTTATCTCATCTCGCTTCTTACGAATATTCAATGTAGCATTTCAGTAACAAAAATGAAAACATTTTTATTTACTTTAAATCATAACTTGTACATCTAGTCAGTCAACAAGAGTTGACTCAAATGACATAGCTGGAGACGGTAACTAAGTAAAGTTTATTTTTGCAAAGATTGTGCTTGTCAAGTAACATCACACTGCACCAGAGAGTATTTTCATAACACAGCTGCTCGTGACAGTAGGTGCGTGGACTCATTTGACAGCCATGCCAATGAAACAGCTGTGTCAATATCAGCACTATAGATCACAACAACCTGCTTGGCAGAAGCGGAGCTTCGTCCAAGAATCTTGATGGAAAATGGATATGTCATCTGGAACATTTACAGTATTGAGTTGCTGGTTTCCATTGGGCTTGGCTGTGCTTGTGGTACAGGCTGAGGTTTGGCACATTGGGTGTGTGTTCACGGTACCTCGGGTACCACAAAACCTGTCTTAACTGTGCTGATAGAAACAGTAGTGACTTTCCTATTCAGCAGAATGTCTACCGTTTTGTCAGTTCTGCCAACAACATGGTGAGGACCAGAGTACCATGGTGTTAGTGCCAGTTTCACTCCATCAACATGTACGAATGTAAGTTTTGATGCACTTGAAGTTCCATGTATGAAGCTTGACGTGGCCGCATTTGCCTGATTTGTTCTCTCAGTCGGGAAATGAAGTCTGCTGTGTTGACATTGTTTAGTTTGACAGCACTCAGTTCAATAAACTCGCCAGGAAGTCTAAGCACTTCACCATATGCGAGCTCTGCCACTGAAGGGTCCGAGTCAGGCTTCTAAGTATTATGCAGACCCAGAAAGACCTACAGTAAAGCTGTTGTCCAATGTAAATCATGGCACATGAGTGCACCTTTTAATGAAGGAAACCAGTACTGTCATACTATTATTTGCTGGATGATAGCACATGGTCTTTTGACGTGCAGCACCGCAGAATTTGATCAGCTGAGTAAACAGTTCAGATTTCGATTGTTGTCCACGATCTGTAGTGATATGCAAGGGACAACCAAAACATGAAACCCAGTGTGAAATCAAAGCAAAGGCTAATGTTTCCACTGGTTTGGCTTGAGGCCAGTGAGTAAAGTGGTCAGTGGCTGTCAACAGACAACGGTGCCCTTTTAATGAAGCGGTGGTCCTACCAGGTAACTATGAACGTGTGTAAATGTGACGGTTGTCTCTGCAAAGTCTCCCACAGGCGCATGTGTATGTTGGGATATTTTACTATGGTGACATTGAACACATGTTCCAGTCCACTCACAACAATCCTTCTGCATTATAGGTCACACAAAATGGCTGGTAACAAAATAAACTGAGCTCTGATACCTGGGTGACATAAGTTGTGCAGGCGCTCAAAAGCTTGTCTGCGGAATGCAGGTGTTAGAAATAAACAAGTTCTCCCATTCTAAACCTTGCAATAAAAGTTAACATTAGTGGTAGGAACAATTGCAAGTTGGAAGAAGTATCTTTTCAAAATGTTCTGAAGCTCCTGGTCTGATTCTTGTGCTTCAGCGAGTTGCTCAAATCTATCATCTTCACTACGTTATTTACCCGTGACAGGCAGTCTGCTACGACATTGTCAACACCTGATATATGCCGTATGTTTGTACTAAATTGAGTGTATTGTCGGGATGAGCACTTGTCATTATTTTGTTGGAAAGCATAGATGAGCGGCTTGTGGTTGGTGAAGATCATGTACTCTCTAGCCACCAATTGCATCCAAAAAGACTTGATAGCTCTGTAAGTAGATCATAGGTGCTTCATTTCTGCCTCGACGGAGAGAGCTTTGGTGTTCTGTGGTCTTCAGTCCGCAGACTGGTTTGATGCAGCTATCCACGCTACCCTATCCTGTGCAAGCCTTTTCATCTGAGAATACGTATGGCAACATACATCCTTTTGAATCTGCTTACTGTATTTGTCCCTTGGTTATCCTCTACGATGTTTACTCCACACACTTCCTTCTAATACTAAGTTGACGATTCTTTCATGTATCAGAATGTGTTGTCAACACCTGATATATGCCGTATGTTTGTACTAAATTGAGTGTATTGTCGGGATGAGCACTTGTCATTATTTTGTTGGAAAGCATAGATGAGCGGCTTGTGGTTGGTGAAGATCATGTACTCTCTAGCCACCAATTGCATCCAAAAAGACTTGATAGCTCTGTAAGTAGATCATAGGTGCTTCATTTCTGCCTCGACGGAGAGAGCTTTGGTGTTCTGTGGTCTTCAGTCCGCAGACTGGTTTGATGCAGCTATCCACGCTACCCTATCCTGTGCAAGCCTTTTCATCTGAGAATACGTATGGCAACATACATCCTTTTGAATCTGCTTACTGTATTTGTCCCTTGGTTATCCTCTACGATGTTTACTCCACACACTTCCTTCTAATACTAAGTTGACGATTCTTTCATGTATCAGAATGTGTCCCACCAACCTATCCCTTCTCTTAGTCAGCATAAGCCACAAACTCCTTTTCTCCCCTGTTCTTTTGAGCACCACCTCATTAGTTACGTGATCTACCCATCTAATCTTCATCATTTGTCTGTAGCACCACATTCTGAAAACTTCTATCATCTTTATCTTTTTGTCTGAACCCCTTATCGTCCACGTTTCACTCCCACACAATGCTATACTAGAGACAAATGCTTTCAGAAAAGACTACCTAACATTTAAATTAATATTGGATGTTAACAAGTTTCACTTATTCAGAAACGCTTTTCTTCCCATAGCCATTCTGCATTTTATATCTTCTTTACTTCTGCCATCAACAGTTATCTTTCTAAAATTACAAAACTCATCTACTACTTTTACTGCTTTATTATCCAACTAATTCTTTTAGTATCGCCAGAGTTTCTGACACCACATTACATTACCTTCATTTTGCTTTTGTTAATGTTCATCTTATACCTTCCTTTCAGGACACTGTTCATTCCGTTTAATTGCTGTCTCCATCAGAATTACTATGTCGTCAGCAAACCGCGAGGTTTTTAGTCCATCTCCCTGGACTTTAATCCCCCCCCCCTCCAAATTTCTCCTTGCATTCCTTCACAGCTTGCTCAATGTACAGATTGAACAACATCAGGGAATGGATACAACCCGGTTTTACTACCTTCCCAACCACTGTGACCCTTTCATCACCTTCGACTCTAATAATTGTGGTCTAGCTATTGCACAAGATGAATATAACTCTCCGCTCCCTACATTTACCCCTGTTACCTTCAGAATCTGAAAAAGTGTATGCCAGTCAACATTGTCAAAAGCTTTCTCCAGATCCACAAATGCCAATAATGTACCTTTTCCTTTCCTTAATCTATCTTTTTGTGTCCCAGCCTCGTCGCCGCTTTTGTGTCTCGTTTCCGTCGTAGGTGTCGGTAGCCGAGTGGAAAGAGACCAACACAGGAATAAGGATGTACGCTTGTGCAGGTACGTAGGTGAGCAGCCAGTGGGACAGCAGAAACTAGAAACACTAGAGTAAATTAGAACGAGATATATATTGCACAGAATTTATACATTACTTAACTTTTACATAGCTCAGTACTGCAGAAAGCTGATACATAGTTGAGCTAGAGGCCTGCCTAGTGCCTGTCTGATAGCCAAGTCTTCACTGGTGCCTATCTGATTCCGAAGTCTTAACTGGTTCCTATCTCAGTCCCAAGTGAACGATGTCATTCAGAGGTGGCCACGAGCGGAGTTGTAGCAGAGGGCGCTCGTGGCTGACGTCGTAAGAACGCCGCGCCGTGCGTGCATGGCGGCGCGCGGCGAAAGTAGGTGGCGCGCACTTTGGACTTGTGCGACACCACAAATCTTCTAAGATAAATCTAATGTATTGTCTCGTGTGTTTCTACATTTCTCATAAATCCAAATTGATCTTCCACAAGGTTGGATTCCACCAGTTTTTCCATTCGTCTGTAAATAATTTGTGTAATTTTTTTGCAACCATGACTTATTAAACTGATAGCTCTGTTATTTTCACATTTGTCTGCACTTGCTTTCTTAGGAATGGAATAAATATATTCTTCTTGAAGCCTGATGGTATTTCCTCTGTCTCAAACATCTTGCATACCAGGTGAAACAATTTCTTCATGACTGACTCTCCTAATGATATCAGCAGTTCAGACATCTATGCCCGGGGCCTTGTTTATACCCAAATCTTTTAGTGCTCTATGAAATTCATCTCGCAATATAGAATCTCCTATCTCATCTTCCTCTACTTCATCTTCCATTTCTAGAATACTTCCTTGAAGTTCATTTCCTTTGTACAGGCCTTCTGTATATTCCTTCCACTTTTCAGCTTTCTCTTCTTTGCTTAGTACTGATATTCCATCTGAGTTCTTGATACTCATACTGCTGCTTTTCATGTCTCCAATTGTCTCTTTTTATTTTCCTGTAGGCCGTATCTATCTTTCCCCTGGTTATACATTATTTTACGCTTCTGCAATTGTCCTCTAGCCACTGCTGCTTAGCCAGTCTGCACTTCCTGTCAACCTCATTTTTCAGGCATCTGTACTTCCTTTTGCCTGCTTCACTAGATGTATTTTCATGTTTTCTCCTTTCATCAATTAGTCCAGTATCTCCTGTGTTATCCAAGGATTTATATTAGGGCTTATCCTTCTGCCTATATGATCTTCTGCAGCCTTCACTACTCTATCTCTCAGAGCTACCCATTCTTCTTCTACTGTCCCCCCCCCCCTCCCCCCGTTTCAGACAATCCGTGTCTAATGCTCCCTCCGGAACTCTCAACCACCTCTGGTTCCTTCAATTTTTCCAGATTCAATCTCCTTAATTTTCTACCTCATTCGAGTCTTTTAAGTTTTAATATACAGTTCATAACCAATAAGTTATGGTCAGAGTCGATATCTGCCCATGGATGTGTCTTGCAGTTTAAAACCTAGTTTTTAAACCTATGGCTATTATAAAGTCAGTCTGGTACCTCCAGTATCTCATGGTCTCTTCCATGTACATACTTTCTATCATGATGATTAAACCAAGTGTTTGTGATGTTTAAATTGTGCTCTGAACAAAATTCTACCAGGCGATCTCATCTTTCATTCCTTTTCCCCAGGCCTTATTCATGTACTACATTTCCTTCTCTTCTCTTCTCTTCCCTTTCCTACTACTGAATTCAGGTTCCTCATCACAATTATGTTTTCTTCTCCTTAAATGGTCTGAATAATTTCTTTTATCGCCTCATACATTTCTCTGATATCCTCATCATCGGCAGAGCTAATTGGCGTATAACCTTTTGCTGATGTGGTCGGTGTTGGATTCGTGCCTATCTTTGCTACGATAATGCGTTCACTATGCTGTTCATGTAACTTACCCACATTCCTATTTTCTTATTCATTATCAGTCCTACACCTACATTACCACCAACTGATATTGTATTTATAACTCTGTACTCAGTAGACCAGAAATCCTGTTCATCCTGCCACTGATCTTCACTAATCCTTACCATACTTAACTTTAATCTATCCATTTCTCTTTTCAAATTTCTTAACTTTACCTACTCGATTAAGGGATAAAACATTCCACGTTACGGTCCGTAGAATGCCTGTCCCTCTTATGTGAATAAAAAGCTAGTGGCTACCATGCACCATCTACGAGCTATTGCAATGCTGCACCAATCACAGTTTGGCTAGCATCCACCACTAAAGTGAGGGGTGCATCTAATGCAGGGTGTGCAAGTAGTTCTGTGTTTTCTATGCTGTGTTTAGGTCCATCAAAAGCCGCATTCATACTGTCAGTCCACTGTAAGGCCCTCTTGCCTTTTGTCTTAGGGCTGGACGGTGTGATTGTTAATGGTTCTTGAAGCTCAGCTGAGTGGGGCAGGTGGTGACAATAAAAATTTAAGATTCCTAGAAAGCGACACAGTTCTTGTGCAGTTTCAAGCTGTGACATTTTTAAAATAGCATCTAATTTGTCAGGAAGTGGTAACGATCCTGCAGGAGAGATAAGATGTCCTAGAAAGGTAATCTCAGGTTGTCAAAAAATAAAATAAATCTCGTCAATATTAAGTATAAACCCATGATGGTCTCGGCACTTAAAAACGTCAGTCAAATGTTGGTGGTGTTCTATTGTGGACAAGAAGATAGAATACCGTCTAAATATGTGAAACAAAATGGCAAACCACAAAGCACTGAGTCTATAAATCTCTGCTAGGTCTGGGTAGCATTTTGTGCGCCAAATGTCATGAAAAGACTCTCAAAGAGGTCAAATGGTGTTACCGACATCTTCGGTACGTCCTCATCCGCCACAGGAATTGGTGTGTAAGCTTTGACGCAATGAAGTATGCTAAATATAGTTGCATTGGATAAGGCACAGTTGTAGTCACTCAACAAAGGCACTGGGTATCAATCTGGTACTGTCCTGGCATTAAGAGTGTGGTAATCTCCACAAGGGCACCACACGCAGTCTTTCTCAGAACTAAATGGAGAGGAGACGATGAGGGACTAGTAGGGGGGCGAATGATTTCTTTCTTCAGTTTGGAATCAAATTTTGTCTTGGCAACAGCAGAATGGTCAGGATCTAGGCGTCTTGGCCTACAGGATTGGTACAATGTTTCTCATACAACAATTATATTCAAATTGACAATGTCATAATATTTGATAAAAAAATAAACAAACAATATAAAAAGTTACCCTCTAGAGACATATTTATTCCTGTTAGCACAGATATTAAAACAATAGTAAAGCAGAAAAGAAAATACAAACTTGATTTTCTTGTGTCATCTGCCTAAATGTTTATGATAAGACCAGGACACACAGCCATTATTACAATTACTTAAGAAACAGCCTAGATGGCATTTATGTATTTCCTGGTTACTGGTTTTGATTCTTTACAGGATCATTCTCAGATGGACGGCTGGAGGATCATTTTGTAAAGGATCGAAACCTGTCACCAGGAAATAAGTAAATGCTATCTAGACTGTTTTAAAATTAATTTTAATTATCTACCAAAGATCGCTGACATTCTCCACAAATGTTTTCAAAAATAGTGTCATTATGCATAATTTAAATTTAGTAATTATTTATCTTAAATTTAAGCATTTCTTTATTATTATTATTATTATTGATGTGGTTTCGTTATACATATAAAAGCCTTTTTCCTTGGTGGTTCCATTTTGTATTCATACTAGCTCTTTTTGCAGCACTTGTAAATAAGCTGTGTGAGAATACACCACCAGAGATGCTCAGAAACTTAAGGATTGCTGTACTCAGTAGCACACTTCCAATTAAAAATCATGAAACCGACTCACAGAATGGTAAGAGTGCATTTGTGCCCTTAAAAAAATGGAACTTTCACAGTTGTACAGAACAAACATTAATAGAAATTTTACTGTCCATAATTAATTTGTTCACCAAATTCATAGCATTAGTCTGATATTGGCAGAACTACTTTACTTTGCGATTTGAATTCATGAAGCAGTGTCTGTATAATCTCAATAGAAAGCAAAAACAATGTAGCTTTTTAGATGAAGTTTATTGTTAACACTAATAAATCATTTGTTCAAAAGCTAGAATTATTGTGCTTTTGATGATTCAGAGCCTGAACTATGCAGTGTAAATTTCTATGAGATTGTAACTGGAAAGTTGTATTTGTTTTTTCTTGCTTATCAATAGAGGAAGTAAACATCTAACTAACTTTTTCATTTCTTCTGGATGCTGCAGTTTCTGGGACAATTGGAGCTAATGAAGAAGATATAACAAATGTAGCAGAACCAGACAGCCCTGATGCCTTGGATAAAGACTTGCTAAACACTAAGTGCTTTGAACATAAACTTGGTGGCAGTGCATGGAAACATGCTGTCCTGCTCTCCACATTGAAGAAACGGTGGCAGAAAGAAAAATCCATTGGTGATATTGAAAATGGAATATGTTATCCAGGAAGCTTTACTGACACACCTCTTCCACAGTACAAGAAGACTTCAAATCCAGTGAAATCATTAAATACCTTGTGGGCTGAGGATTCTGAGAATTGTACAAATAATAGTCTCAGCAAGAAAATGCTGCATTTAGAAGTTTCATCTGATAATGAGAGCTCTGAAGATAGTAGCACCACAGTTAATAGTGCCATAAATAACCCAATACAAACTGAGTGTCATCTCTCAGGTTTTCTAGATTCCAGATCGGGAAGTGAAAGTCACATATTTCCAGGACTGATTCAGCCAAGGTCTGGTATGTCAAATTCAGAGGCAGTGAAACACTTGATCATTCAGGAGCAGAAGAAAGTAAGTGATCATAGGCCAAGTGGCAGACATTCCTCTGAAGAAGAAAGTACTCAGACATCCGGAGTCTTAAACAGTGGAAACTTCAGTCAGGTATGTTGTCTCTCTGCTTACAAGACACATTTGTTGTCTCTCTGTCTGTACCCTTATAACTCAAGATCCAGACAACCAAATAATGTGAAATTTGGTAAGCTTCTACAGAAAAACTTATTTTAAACCCGGGCAAAGCCGGGTACTTGCAGCTAGTAGTATATAAATAGATAAAAAAAAAAAGTTTTACATTACCCACAGAACTTGAATGATGTTTTTCTATTGATACTTCCTTCTCATTTCTTTGTCTCACCAGGAAATCACTTCTTATAGACATCAATATAATGGATGTAAAAAGAAACCTAGACACTTAGTACACTTCAGTGTCACCTAAAGTCAGTGGGACAGTACAGTACAGCAAGTATACAATGTGCGATCTATCGTGATGTCCCGAAGGGACATTACAAGGTCCAGCCAAATGCCACATTTTCATATCTAAGGAAATTGGCCTCTGTATTGTAAAACATTGATATTGATTTTTACGTAATTACAGTTCATTCTACCAATACTCAGCTTTTCAGCATTATGTTGTATGGGGGTTCTGCCCACTGCAAAATTATTCTCCTGGGGCTTCATGGTAGAAATAACTACTCGTTGGTACAATTTTTCACTACTTATTTAATTTGAAACCAAACTGCTTCTCCACCAAAACATTACAAATTCAAACTTGCGTACAACAACAACAACACAGACTGACATAGATTCCAAAGCACTTTGCGAAAGCCAGAACTCGAACTCCCCCATGCAAGGCGGTGAGGCAAATATATAACATCGGCAATAATGACCTTACATTATGCATTGTTCATAACAATTGAATATACTAATTTACAATGAACAAACACACAAAGAAAACATTTCATGTACACAAAAATAATCACAATATGAAATGAAAACTATACATACAATAATTTTACAAACCACATATCGTTTTAAGACTTAATAACGCTACTTTTTGTTTGACAACAAACCAAAATATTAAATGTCAATTAATTAGTTAACGAGTACATCATACATGTTCCTAACATATACTGAAGTATCACACATATCGGCCATTCTGAAAATAGGTTCAAAATCTCACGTCAATCAATACATACAAAGAATAACAATATTCAAATCTCGACTATTACATTAATTAACACAATTAGCTGGTCAACTCAACTTGTTTATGAGCCTGACATATATACAATGCTATTTATTTTCATTTATTTTTGTTTTTAACAAAAGTTTTACAATTCGTCTGTTTAAGTCTTTAAATAACAATGACGAAACTATTGTTTATAGAACTGTCTGGAAAGAAAATATATGAATCTCTTAATCAATTAAATCTATCACTTGTTTTAATCACAGTATCACCGAGACACTGTCTTACACTGATTCCTAGGCTTGCTATTTCGTTTTTAACTTGACACGCAACATATATCACTATTGAACCACACGATTCCGGGTCCGACGCAGACGGTATCGTACAATAACATTGAGATGAGAGGTGCAGCAGTATCATCACAATTGGCAAACACTAAAGTAAGAACATAGCAACATTCAACTGCTGGATACAAAACAGAGATGGTCTGCTTTGTAATGACCACCTTTGGTCAGTGCTGGCTGTTGACTGCTACCTACAAAATAAAGGTTGTAGGTTCCCTTAGATAATGCAACAGAACAGTGCACTGTCTTTTTGGAGGCAATTCAGGGGGCTGTGTCTTCCTAGATAAAATACAATCATTTCCATATGTTCACTTTGACCCTTAGGCATCAAATACAAACAGCACTACACACAATGCACAATATAGTGCATGAAGAAAGTAGGGAATGGAACATCTGGTACTGTATCTGGATCAGTAAAATAAGATTCTCTTCACTGACGAGTAGTGATGTGGGCTGGGAATATTCCCAGTGGGAAGGAACTTGTAACCCTTTCAGGCCCTGCACACACAATTGTTGGGATCTATTTTTGCTCGCTTTATTTCTTTGATTGAATGTTTTAGTTCCACGTTTCTACAATGGGTGCCATCAGCAGCTGGCAAACTTTAAATAGACTTACAATGGCTTCAAGAAAGGCTTGTTGACAAGGTGTGATATCCTTATTTTGACATATGAAGCTATCATATATGACAGCCACTTGATTTTATATGATCCTGTGATGTTATTGTGTTGTTTAATTCAGAAGGCATGTTATTGTAAGATTGTGCAGATCATAAAAATTTCTAATGAAGGCCCAAACCACACATTGTGTGGCTACAAAATTTTTGAAAATATATTTTCTTTTTTGTAATGAATTATTGTAGGGACCAGAAGATTTAGCAACTATTTTTGGCGAAATTGACAACTATTTTTGGCGAAATTGACAACTATTTTTGGCGAAATTGACAACTATTTTTGGCGAAATTGACAACTATTTTTGGCGAAATTGACAACTATTTTTGGCGAAATTGACAACAATTTTTGGGGAAATTGGCAACTGTTTTTGGCGAAATTGCCAACTGTTTTTGGCGAAATTGCCAACTGTTTTTCAGACATCATTATATGCATATAGCTTATTTAATAAGTATCTGGTTACTGCCTCTTACAAATGTGCAGTATGTCACACCTTTTATGTGATAAATGCTTTATTAACTACTGTTATTTAATCAATCTATTTAAGGAAAGAAAGAGAACTGATATTTTACAACATTTTTTAAGATTTATTTCTTTAATTTTCAAAAGAAAGGATTGTACATATGTCAATATTGCTCTCTTTGAGATTGTATCTCCTGTCTGTCACTACAGTGTTGTAGTGAGAAAAAATACGCTCACTGTCAACATTGTTAGATGGAGTCCACAGCAAAGCCAAACAATGTTTAGCAAACATTTCATGATCTTTTTCAGTGTGAATGACACTCAAAATATTCTTGATATCGGCGCTATCACTTTCTTTAAGCTGCTGTTTAAAATTCTATTTAAATGGGCACAGCCTTAAGACACCACTTGTCTTAATAAACTTGAAGACACAGTCTCCATTATAACTGCTTTACCAGGAATGCTGGTAGAACTTCCAGGTTATAAGGCCATGGTTCATAAAACTTTGCAGTTTTTCCTAACGTTTCGTCCAGAGCTGCGCCGGACATCTTCGGAGGTCTCTGTACTTCCACTGAGTCTTGCTGACTGAAGTAGGAAGACCTCCGAAGATGTCCAGAGCAGCTCTGGACGAAACATTAGGAAAAACTAAAAAGTTTTATGGACTATGGCCTTATAACCTGGAAGTTTTAGCAGCAGCAAAGACATCCGGTCGTGGAAGCCTTCATTGCTTTATCAGGAATGTTTAAAATGACATTTCTTGAAAAAGTGTCTGAGCTATAGACTCAAATCTCTTATGATTTGGGTCTTTGCATCTCAGTAAAGCCAGTTTGCTCTTGGCAGAATTAGCTGTGAAACACATCTACATCTTTGCATTCAGCCTGCTGTAAAGTATTTAGAGCATGCAATGCTTGTGTTGTTCCTTCTGAGAAATATCCTTCATATACAATTCCCAAATTTAATTAGACTGGCCAGTTTTGGGTACATAATATGAGCTGTAGGATACTTTTAGCTCTCGAGCAAAGTTAAGAGTTCCAGAAGCTTCCTGCCAAGGTCCTTCACAAACACCATATGTGTGTGTGTGTGTGTGTGTGTGTGTGTGTGTGTGTGTGTGTGTGTATTGTTTTCACGTCTTTGTCTGTTAATTTTTTTTTTAAATAAAATTTACTCCACAGTTATTTGCCTCTCTCATTTCTGCCAACTTAAAAAACTCTACAGTGTCAAGGAAATAATTCTCTAAATAGAACACTGATTCAAACTGTTTAGCTTCCTTGCAATCATTCTTTGCCTTGAGAACTGGATATATTTGTATTTCACTTCCTTGTAATTAGGAATGCTGATTTTACCATGGTCACTACTTCATTCAATCCACACATAACTGTTGGGAAGTATTTGCCAATTAAACTGAGTTTGTGTGCCCAACAGTGCACACGAATCAGATGGTCAACAATAATGACTTTTAAAGTATCATGACAGTGTGTCATGTACGGAGCACTGTTCCTAACAAATACACAAACAGCATCATAAGGAACTTCGTGCTCATTTGGTGTTTCTAATATTATTCTGTAACAGTCTGTGACATTTGCTGCTTCTAGAAATTTCACAGCAGCAAGGAATATCTTCTGTTCTTCTTCATCAGACAGTTGGAAAATAACAACAAACACACGGTATTACCTTATGTCTGTTGCTTCATCACAAAGAATGTTTATTTTTTTGCCAGATATAGCTTTAGTGATTGTTTGTGGTCAGAAGCAATTTCTAAGAATGAATAAATAGTCATATACCAACACAAAAGACCTAATAATCACAAGATTGTCATAATAATTTCTCTTACTCTTAAAGTTATTTTGTGTAGTAGAATTGGTGTAGATCTGATTTTAAAATTAATTTTATTCATTAGTTACAAAATAAGCTTGCAACAATAGAAATTGATACAATATTTTCATTATATCCAACAGTCAATTCTTTTTTTTAGGTTGCGAGAGACTCATTTAAGACAAAACCTTGTCTCACAAACCTATTTTTGATTGTAATGTGTAACCTCAAATGTGGTCTGCTGTGTGTGAGCTGTTACAATATTATAGTAACTATAATGCAAACATGCGAAAATTTTCCAGTTAAGTAAGCATACTGGTGTATCTTGTTTTATAGCTAGTGCCAGATATAAAATTAATTGTACTCACAAAAAAAGTGACTATAAAATGTGGAACTTACGATTTTTTTGCGTAAAAGGAAGTTCAAAGTTACATTCACTGCAATAAGTTGAGGATTTTTATGTTTTAGTTGCAGGGAAAATTCGGCACTGGTAAGATAATATTCATTTGTCCCCAAGTGCTACCAATTTTTCTTTGTATCTCCCGATTTTCCGTATAACTACTGTGGGAAGTAATAAATGCAGCTTTCCTCCCACTGCTAATCGCCTGGCAAATTAAACAGTGCAGCAAGGCACGCCCCCTGTCGCTCTCAACAGCCACTGCATGACTCGTCAATTTATCACGACTAAAAGCAGACGTAACACTAGTAGCGAAATACAGTAACAAAAACATTTTGCAGTGGGTTTATTCATGAAAATGCATTCGACTGAAGGGTAATTAAAAAAATAAATGGTTAAGAAAGTCGCGAATGGTAGTAGAAACATTTTAAAAGTCAAAACTACCATACTAATTTTGAAGAGTATCGAACAAGGGCACGAATTATGTTCAAATACGCGTTTCTTGTGCACATTACTTGAACTGCGAACTTCCATTCGTTACAAATAATGTGATATTCTCGTTGCACACAAACATCGCATATTTTACAGATAACATTTAGTGCATCGAAACTAAGGACTGTTTTACTATTATTATTTGTAACATTCACGATGCTGTCAAGTCACAAAAGCAAATAACGTACATGGCAAATATTTCTCACGCAATGTCCTTAAACATGGTAGGTCTTCGTTAGATATTTCGTTAATCCACGAAAGTATGGCTTCATTTTAGAGCTTTTTAATTGGAATGTTGGCTTTTGCAAACACTTCAGTAGTTCCTTTTTGCGAAACTGTCTTTTTCTAATTTTCTTCTTTTAGCATTGTTTAATGTTTCAACAATTGGTGACTTGTGTTATAGATGCATCAACATTTTCTCGCAAGTGAACAGTGCTTCCATGATTTAATGTATTTTTCAATATTTTCTTTCTTTTCACACTCTAAGCAACAGTTGCAAAATTTACAATACACTGTTTTGGCATTGGTTGCATACAAGCCCTCACTAGCATACTGTTGAGCCCTTTCATACGCATTCAAAGCCTTGCGACCCATATTCGGCAGCACTGCACAACAATAACAAAAGTGAAAGCAACAGAAACAGAACCGATGCCAAACTGAACGCTGGAGCAAATTCTTTTCTTTGTTAGGTGTCAGGCCCCACGTGACACGAATGCGTCCTACGTTGCCATATGTGGCATTTATCTTTCACAATTATATATGCACGGGTGCACTCTCCGCCCCCTCTCGTCATTTATTCTCTCGCTCCAAAATCATGCCGTACTATACAAATGAAAAGTGATTGCTTTTTAATGAGTTTTATAGGCAGAAAATAGTGGCAATAGAAGGCATCACAAAATTCGCGCCGCGGTGGAGTAGCCTAGCGGTCTAAGGAGCCTCGCTGTGAACCATGCACTTGCTCGCCGTTGGAGGTTCGAGTTCTCCATGGGGAATGGGTGTGAGTGAGTGTTGTCCTTCGGTTAGTTTACTTAGATTAAGTAGTTCGTAAGCTACTGACTGATGACCACGCAATTTGGTCCAATAGATTTACAAACATTTGAACAGAATTCGCGAGAAAATAGTATTTATTACATAATTTCATGTTTTTCGCATTTTGAGCTGGAATTCGCATTTATCGCAACCTGTGAATTTTTCATGAATTACTGTATTTATTCTGTACCTTAAACGTCCCTCTCTACATTATCACAATACCTACAACCTTGGGTTTGAAAGGGATAAAATTGGAATATTGCAAGGAATATTTCTTTGGGCTGAGAAGATTGCAAAAATTTTGGAATTTATGAAAATTTTTAGATTTTGAAAGTTTTAACACGTATTAACTGTTAAAGAACCTTATAACTAGGTTAACTAAGTAAATATAATTAATTTTGTAATTTCAAAGCCAGATGTATTTTTTGGTAGATTTCAAAATGACAAAGACTGAGAGATGAGACACAGTGCCAAATACTTGGCAGAGATAATTGGATCTTCCATTGAGAAGCATGGTCCTGAAAAGTTTTTGCTAGTTATTGCCGACAATGCTTCGAACATGATGGGAGCCTTAACACTGTTGAAAGAAAAGTATCCTTATATATTACCATTAGGCTGCATTGCTCACCTTCTCCATTTACTGTGTGCTGACATCTTATGATGCCATACTGTTAAGTTTCTTTGCAGAGGTGATAACTAAAAAAAAAAAAAAGAAAAAACAGCCACATACTGAAAGCTTTGTTTGATGGAATTTCTTCTGAGAAAAGGTTCAAAGATCGAATATCTCTGAAGTTGCTTGGGCAGACCAGATGGGACTGCCACCTTTTTGGCCCACTTTACGTTACGGTAGTAAAACTAAAAGTAGGCCTTTGTGATTACCTTTTGACAGCTCGAAATTTAAATGAAAATAACGGCTTAACCGTTCATCTGACACGAAAAATTAATAAATAAATTTGTAGAGGAGAAAATCCTTTATAACTTTGCTCTCATATTTTCTCATACTGTCACAGATATATTTGCAAATTAATGGTGATTTGACACAGTCTCTTGATTTTACGTAAGCCAGGCGTCACGTGGCATTCCTCACCCAGAACTCCCTCTGGCATTACGCCATCTTGCTTCTTGTATCTTACGATTTTCTTATTGTAACTTACGTGTTGGCACTTCAAAGCAGTGGTGCACTGAAGAATTAACAAAAGCTCATCATTCATACATACATACATGAGATACTCTGCAAAACACATTTAAGTGCCTGGCAGAGGGTTCATCGAACCACCACTATACTATTTATCTCCTATTCCATTCTCGTATAGCGCGCAGGAAGAAAGAACACCTGAATCTCTCCGTTCGAGCTCTGATTTCTCGTATTTTATTCTGATGGTCATTTCTACATATGTAAGTGGGAGTCAACAATATATTTTCGTATTCGGAGGAGATTGTTGGCGATTGGAATTTCGTAAGTAGCCCACGCCGCAGCCATAAGCGCCGTTGTTGTAATGATTTCCACCCAGATCCTGTATCATTTCCATTACGCTGTCTCCCCTGTATCGTGACAATACGAAACGAGCTGCCCTTCTCTGGACTCTTTCGATGTCCTCCGTCAAACCCACCTGATAAGGATCCCACACTAGGCAGCAATACTCCAAAAATGAACAGACAAGTGTAGTGTATGCAGTTTCTTTTGTAGTTCTGTTGGATCGTTTAAAGGTTCTGCCAATAAAACACAGTCTCTGGTTCGCCTTTCCCACGACATTATCTACGTGTTCTTTCCAATTTAAGTCTGAAGTAATAGAAATTCCTAGGTATTTTGTGGAGTTTATGGCCTACGCTTTTGATTGATCTATCATGTAAACAAATTTTAATGGATTTCTTTTCGTACTCATGTGAACGACTTCACACTTCTCATTATTTAAGAGTCAACTGCCAATTCTTACACCATACAGATGTCTTATTCAAATCGTTCTGCAGTTGGTTTTGATCTTCAGATGGTTTTACTAGGTGGTAAATGACGGCGTCATCTGCAAACAACCTAAGAGAGCTACGTAGATTTTCCCCTAAATCATTATTCCCCTTCCCCATTGAGGGGTTATGTTGCTCGCCCGAGAAGACACCTACCATCCCATCTCCTTGCGCACTCACCTACAGGCGATTGCCGTCCACATCACTCTCCCCACTTTCTCCTTTTCACTTTGCAATATCTATATCCCATCATCATCTGACTTTACTAGGGCAGATGTGCTGCAACTCATTATCCAACTTTGTACCCCTTTTTTGCTGATTGGCGACTTGAGTGCCCTCCACCCCCTATGCGGTTCTCCAGCCTCTTGCCAGGGAGGCTTCCTTTTAGCGGACCTTCTCAATGATCTTAATCTTTTCTGCCTATACACGGGTGCACCAACCTTTCTTTCTGACACAATGCATACCAGTGGCGTAACTATGGGGAGGGGGTTAGACCCCCCCCCCCCCCAAAAAAAAAAAAGAAAAAACAGAGAGAGAGATCATATAACAGCAATCTGTTAAAGGTAAAGATTGGAAACTTGGGGTGTTTTACCAGAAGCTTTCATTGGATGGGAATGGATTAGTTTCTTCAACGGAAGTGGTAGATGATAGTCTGTCTGGAAAATTTTGCTCGTCAAGCAGATCCATCCCCCCCCCCCCCTCCAAAGCGAAGTCCTAGTTACGCCACTGATGCACATCTATTCTCGCTTAGACCTCTCGATATGTGCAGCTCAACTTGCGGGTTGGTTTGAGTGGTATGCTCTCTCTGATACGTACTCAAGTGACAATTTCCCCTGTATAATCCATCTCCATCATACCCCATCTTCATGCTCCACTCACTGGAACATCTCGAAAGCTGACTGGGGATTTTTTTCCTACATGGTGATTTTCCACAATCAGAACTTCCAGTTGCGAGAGTCAGGTCGAAAACCTCACGGAGGTTGTTCTCAACACTGCTGTCTATTCCATACCGTGTACTTCGTCTTCTCCACGTCGAGTGCCAGTACCCTAGTGGACTGCAGTATGTAGTGATGCTATTAGAACCTGGCTACTTGCTATGCACACCTTCCGACGCCGCTCATGATGGCGAACTGTATCAGTTACAAATGTCTACGAGCACATTCCCGTTGTGTCATCAAGGAAAGCAAAAAAGCATGCTGGACTGCTTTCACTAGCCCGTTCAACAGATTTACTCCTCCTTGGGTTGTCTGGGGGCCCTGTGCTGGTTATCTGGCTCTTGGGTCCACTACCAGATTCCCGGCCTGACTATTGCAAATGAAGTCTTAGTGGAACCTTGCTGATATATCCAATGCTTTAGGCCAATCTTTTGCGGAGGTTTAGAGCTCCACTTATTACCACCCTGCCTTTCTCCCTCAAACAGACTGAGGAGGCACGGCCATCTTCCTTTCAATCTCTAAATCGTGATAATTACAACGCCACCTTCCCCATGCAGGTGCTCGAACGTTCTCTAACCCTGTCCTGGTCTGCTCCAGGGTCTGATGACATTCTTCTTCAGATGCTGAAGAACCTTACTCTTGCGGGGTAAATGTTTTCTTCTCGGTACCTATAATTGCATGTGGACTGAAGGTCAGGTTCCCACACACTGGTGTGAAGCAATTATTGATCCCATACGGAAAATGGGAAAGGACAAACATCTTCCTTCCAGTTATCACCCCATTTCTCTCACTAGCTGTGTTTGCAAGGTAGTGGAACACATGGTTAATGCTTCGTTGGTCTGACTACTCGAATCTCACTGTCTCCTCACCAATGACCTTGTTGGCCTATATTATGAATAACTATTTGCAAAAGTGCCAGACAGTGACTGTATTCTTTGATTAGGAAAAGGCCCACGACACCCGTTGGAGGGTAGGAATCCTCGGCACGTTCCATACATGGGGCTTTCGCAGCCGCCTCCCCCTTTTTATTTAAGCATATTTAATGGATTGGGGGTTCCGGGTACAAGTGGGCTCTATTTTGTCAGACACCTTTCGCCAGAAGAATGGGGTGCCACATGGATCCGTGTTGAGCGTGGCACTTTTCGCCATAGCAATCAACCTAATTATGGATTGCCTTTCAGCTGACATCTCCAGCTTCCTCTTTGTGGACGACTTCGCGATCTACTGCTGCTCCCAGTGAACATGTTTCGTGGAGCACTGCTTTCAGCGTTGCCTTGTCTTGGAGTGTCGCCAATGTCTTCCATTTCTCCATTGAGAAAACAGTCTGCAAGAACTTCTGGAGATACAAAGTGTTTCTTTCACCATCTCTACATCTTGGCCCACTTACTCTGCCATGCGTGGAGAGGACAAAAATTTTTAGGGCTAATAAGAGACTTTGCCTGTCTCCCCATGTGTCGTACCTGGCTGGCCGATGTACCCTATCCATTAACGTCCTCCGTGTTCTTCGCGGTACGTCATGGGTAGCAGATTGAACCGTCCTTCTTCACATCTACCGGTGCATTGTCCGCTCGAAACTAGGTTACGGAAGTTTTGTCTACTCCTCTGCATGGCCGTCAATTTTACACCGTCTGAACTCAATGCACCATTGGGAGTCATGCCTGGCGACTGGAGCATTTTACACCAGTCCTGTTGAAAGCCTTTACGCTGAAGCTGCTGATTTACCATTGAACTCTCGGCGTGATATACTATTATGTCGGTACGCGTGGTGCCGGTTGTCAATGCCCAACCATCCATGCTACCCATCATTCATCAATGACTCCCTTGATTGCCAATATGGGATGTCTGCTACTGTCTTGCTCCCTCCCGGAGTTCATTTCTGTTGCCTTCTCCAGCAACTTAATTTTATTCTCCCTGCCACCTTTTGAATGCAACAGAGCCCAACGCCACCTTGGCACCAGGTTCATGTTCATTTTGAATTCATCTTGCTCCCAAATGAGAAAACTCCGGATTTCGTATATCAGTTGAGGTTGTCAAACTTCACTTGCAACTTGATACTGCCATTTATATTTATACAGATGGTTCAAAGAACACTGACAGTGTCGAATCTGCCTTTTTCGTCGGGGATGACGGGTATCAATACTGGCTTCCTGACCAGTGTTTGAATTATACAGCTGAGGTTTTTGCCCTCTACCAGGCTGTTCTATATATCTGCTGCCACCGCCATCATTCCTGTCATCTGCCCCGATTCTCTCAGTGCCTTTCAGAATCTTAGAGACCAGTATCTGATCCATCCTGTCATACACTGAATCCAACGCTTCCTTCAATTGTTAGCAGATGACAGTTCTCATGTTTGCTTCCTGTGGCTACCTGGCCACGTAGGTGTGCTTGGGAACGAGGCTGCTGCTGATGCGGCCAGGACTGCAACCCCCCTACCTCGGTCAGATACCATCTGTGTCCCATCCAGTGATATTAAAGCATCTATTTGCCAACGTATTTTATCGTCGTGGCATAGTTTGTGGTCCTCGCTTCATGCCAAAAAGCTTAAAACCATTAAAATCGATCCCAACGACTTGGAAGACCTCCTCACATCCATCTCAATGATGAGAAGAAGTAATCTTGGCCCGGTTGCAAATCGGACATTGCCGGTTCAGCCACCGCCACTTGCTGATGGGGGATCCTGCGCCCTTGTGTTCCTGTTGTCACCCGCTGACGGTGCACCATATTTTAAGATCCTATTCTAATTTTAATCATGTCTGTACTCAATCTGCTGACCACACTAGAGGAAATTTTAGCAGATGACACACGAGCAACTGCTTGGGTCGGGCATTTTATACAGATGACTAATTTATCAAAGGAAATTTAATTTCTCCTTTCGATGTATTTTCCCCTATGGTTTTAGTGATTTTCTGGTATCATCCTCATCGGCCGGTGTCTTAACTCTGTTTTATAGTAAATTCTTGTTCAGGGTAGGGCGCGCTAATGACCTGAGCAGTTGTGCGCCCTTAAACCACAAAAATAATAAAAATAAAAAAAGATCCCAACCTACTCATCCTCGCTGCAGACAAGGGTTTCACCACTAATGTGATGAATCACAGTGATTATGTGACAGAAAGCTTATGTCAATTGTCTGATTCATCAACCTACAAGCTGTGCCAGGATGACTCCATCCCAAAAGTCCAAAATGACCTACAATCCCTGCTAAAATCTTACATCCCTGCCCAGAACCTCTCCCCTGAATCCATCTTGCTCCTCGCCCCAACAACACCCCGCACACCTACATTTTATATGCTCCCAAAAATTCATAAACCTAACAATCCTGGATGCCCAATTGTAGCTAGTTACTGTGCTCCCACAGAGACAAATTCAGCCCTTGCTGACCAGCACCTACAATCAATTGTTACAGACTCTCCACCATCCCCACCCTTTTACCTCCTGGATACTTGTCACTATTGATGTCACTTCGCTGTGCACAAATATCCAACATGTCTACGGTCTTGCTGTTCTCAAACACTACCTTTCTCAATGTCATTCAGACCCCAAGCCCAATGCCTCATTCCTTATAACTCTCACCAATTACATCCTTTGATGGAAAAGTATACAATAAATTCTGCGGCACAGCCATGGGCACCTGTATGGCACCCTCCTATGCCAACTTATTTATGGGCCATCTAGAGAAAACCTTCATAGCCTCCCAAACCCA
The DNA here is from genome assembly GCA_026315105.1 of Locusta migratoria. Classification (NCBI taxonomy): domain Eukaryota; kingdom Metazoa; phylum Arthropoda; class Insecta; order Orthoptera; family Acrididae; genus Locusta; species Locusta migratoria. The sequence continues at coordinate 198,937,275 of CM048751.1, forward strand.
TGGTGTGGTTCAGATTCATTGATGACATTTTCATGACTTGGACTCAGGGCGAGGACAACTAAGTCTCGTTCCTTCACAACTTCAACTCCTCCTCCCCCATCAGTTTCACTTGCTTCTTCTCAACCAGCCAAGTAACCTTCCTCGATGTTAACCTTCACCTCATTGACAGCTATTCTCATTCCTTCATAACCCCAACTCCTCCCCCATTAGTTTCGCTGGATCCTTCTCAAGCCTGCAGGTCACCTTCCTGGACGTTTATCTCCACCTCTGTTCTCATTAAACATGCTAATTATCAACAGTACCTGCACTTTCATAGCTGCCATCCATTCCACATCAAAAAATTCCACCCATTGAGCCGCGCCACACGTGGACTGCGAATTTGTAGCGATACGTCCCTTACCCGTTATGCTGAAGGCTTCACAAAGGACTTCACAGACAGACATCCTCCTGACCTAGTTCATAAACATTTTTCCCGTGTCATATCCCCACACACAACCAATCCTCCGCCCAACCCCAGTAAACAGTCACAAAGGAGTTTCCTTCTTGTCTTCCAATACCACCCCGGACTGGAACAACTAAATGACATCTGTCGTCATCATGCCCTGAAATGAGAGACATCCTAACCAAGGTCCTTCTTGCCCCTCCTAAAGTGGTGTTCCATTGGCACCCGACCTCCACAATATCCTAGGCCATGCCTATGCCACGCCCAACCCCAACCCTTTATGACAGGGATCATATCCCTGTGGAAGACCCCGTTGCAAAACCTGCTGAATTCCTCCTACCCAGCACTTTCTATTCCAATCCTATAACAAGGCTTATCCTACCCTATCAGAGGTCGGGTCACCTGTAAAAGGAGCCAGGTGATACACCAACTCTGCTGCGATCATTGCACAGTGTTTTGTTTTGGTATGACGACGAACCAGCTGTCCGTCAGGATGAATGTCCTCCGCCAAACTGTGGCGAAAAGCAAGTTGGACCACCCTGTGGCACAGCATGCGGCTAATCACAGTGCTCAGGATTTCAGTGGCTGCTTCACTACCCAAACCATCTGAATCCTCCCCTCCACCAACAGCTCTTCTGAACTGTGTTTATGTGAGTTGTCCCTTCAACACATTCTAAGTCCCACAACCATCCTGGCCTCAACCTAAGACATCTTCCCAGCCCTACAATCTATGCCTAACTTCCCCCCTCCCCCCATCTTCCTTCACCACTCATTATCCTGTACGCATGTCTTCCTTCCTACTGTGTGTCGCCACTTACAATGTCCCCCTTAATTAATTACTTGTTATTTTTACTTATTTTTTTGTTTCCTACCTTTTTCTCTCCTTTCGTATTTTTATTTTTTCCTTCTTATCATTTCAGATGTCCTCACTCCCTACCCTCACTTCTCTACACCTCCCTTTTATCCTTCCCCAGCCTTCCCCTCACAGTATCTAATGCCACAATTCAAATTCTGCCTATCACAGCCTTAGAATCCATCATGCAATGAGGAAGTTTCCATCCCCACCTTTACCTGGCATCGTTTCCACTCCCCACCTCACTCATAGTCGAGATGCTTGTGGCACTGGAGTGGCCGAATATGGTGGTTTTGTGTGTGTATAGTTGTGTGAGTGATTGTGTGAATGGATGTGTTTCTTTTACTGACAAAGGCCATGGCTGAAAAATTTAAGTTGGGCATATGTGATTATCTATTTTTGTGCCTGTCAGCAGCTCAGCAAGCCTCATTATGGTGTGTTGTTACCTATTCTCCATTATTGACATTTTCAATCTGATTTTACATTGTTAAAATATAGGTATGTAGTTATCTAACTCATTTCAAAAGTGTATTTATGATTGTGTTCTTAAATTAGCTATATTGTGCAACTCTTGTGCTGTACACTTAGCAAATCATGTGCTAGGAAATTAAACCAATGCATACCAGGGGGGACCCAAACATAACCAGAATTGTAATGCTGCACATTGTGTACTTGTAGTAGCAGGTTGCGCTGCCAGAGGGTTGTAGTAGGAGCTCTACTGAGTCATTCTGCCAGGCAGCGTCATCCAACAGCGAGAAGTGTGGTTTCTTTGGAGTTCTTTGAGTGTGCGTTAAAATATTTTAATAGATTTTTAAGTAATTACAGTTTCATTCTACCGATACTCAGCTTTTCAATATTTCGATGTATGGGGGTTCTGCTTGCTGCAACATTATTCTCCTGGGGCGTCGTGTTAGAAATAAATACTCGTAGATGCAATTTTTCACTACTTCTTTAATTTAAATCAAACTTTTTCTCCACCAAAACATAACAACTTTAAAACATATACAAAACATTAGAACGGTAGTACTTCCATTTCAAAACACCAAGTGACATAGATTCCAGTGCACTTGACAAACGACTCAAACTCGAACTCCGCCAAAACTTGAACTCCCCCACGCAAGGCGGTGAGGCAAATATATAACCTTGACAATAATGACGTTACATTAAGCATTGTTCATAACAATAGAATATACTGATTTACAATTAACAAACATAACAGAAAAACATATCATGTACACAAAAATAAACAAAATATAAAATGAAAACTATGCAAACAATAATTTTAGATGGCGCATGTATTTTTAAGACGAAATTTCCGATCTTTCTGTTGACAACAAAGTGCGATGTTAAATATCAATTAATTTGTTAATGAATACATCATACATGTTCCTAACATATATTGAACTATCAAATGTCATGGCTATTCACAAAATATACTCACAATTTCTTGCCCGTCAATATATACAAAGAATAACAATATTCAAATCTCGAATATTACGTTAATTAATACAATTAGCTGGTCAACACAACTTGTTTATGAGCCTAACATATATATATATATATATATATATAACACGATTATTAAGACGAAAAATTCCTAGCAGGAAAAATAAAATATAAAAAAAATAGACGAAGATTACTCACCAGGCGAAGGAGCACAGGTGTGACAGCATCACAAATAAATAAATGAATACACACACACACACACACACACAATCGCAAGCTTTCGCAACCCAGTTGCGTCTTCAGGCAGTAGGGAAGGAGAGGGAAAAGGAAATGATGAGGGTTTTAAGGAAGGGGGTAAGGAGCCATTCCAATCCCGGGAGAGGAAAGACTTACCTTGGGGGGAAAAATGGAGGGTAAACAAATGCACACATGCCCACACATTCACACAGACACAAGTACACCTAGGCAGACATACTGTAGAAAGCCTTTGCTTTCTACAGTATGTCTGCCTAGGTGTACTTGTGTCTGTGTGAATGTGTGGGCATGTGTGCATTTGTTTACCCTCCATTTTCCCCCCCAAGGTAAGTCTTTCCTCTCCCGGGATTGGAATGGCTCCTTACCCCCTTCCTTAAAACCCTCATCATTTCCTTTTCCCTCTCCTTCCCTACTGCCTGAAGACGCAACTGGGTTGCGAAAGCTTGCGATTGTGTGTGTGTGTGTGTGTGTGTATTCATTTATTTATTTGTGATGCTGTCACACCTGTGCTCCTTCGCCTGGTGAGTAATCTTCGTCTATTTTTTATATTTTATATATATATATATATATATATATATATATATATATATATATATATATATATATATATATATATATACATACAATGCTATTTATTTTCATTTCTTTATGTTTTACAAAAGTTTTTACCCTTCGTCTGTGTATTTATTTGAAATAATGAACAATGACAAAAGTATTGTTTATAGAACTGTCTGAAAATAAACTATATGAATCTCTTAGATTTCATTAATTACACAGGTTGACAAATTTTTACTTTTTGTCTGGGGTTTGCATGAAAATATGAATTTCTGACTAAATTGACCCTGCTGATTGCAAATCTGCAGCCTGTTTCTCTGTAGCACGTCAGGTTTTTGCACCACCACTATCACCATCATATTCACCATTGTCTAACCCTGCGCCCAATGAAATTGGAAATTGGTAAGCAATTACGGGACAATGGAAACGAAATGTAACAGTAAAGTGGTTGAAAAAGAATTGGAAGAAAGGCATATGAATTATAAGAAGCAAATATTATGGTGGGCACTTACCAGGTAGAGGTATTACTTCCGTTTTTGTTTGCCCGTGAATGAACGCTTGATATCCTTCCTCTTGTGTGTCACTTCTCCTTCAAGTGTGATGCACCAACAGTAGTCAGCTATCATGTTTATTCCCCAACGACCTTGATAACGATGTTCCATAGTTTTAAGTTCCTGGTGACATCGTTCACCATGTTCCTCTGGTGTGTCAGCCAAATTTTCTTGAAAACTCTCTAAGTGTGACATTAGAAAATGCAGTTTTAGAGAGATCTTGCATCCTAACTGTTTAAAGGACTGTAGCAACACTGCTTTCAAACTTCGCTTTGAAGAATCTATAAACAATCAACATTCCTTACTCTCATACTTCTGAGCTCCCATTTTCATCACTAATCCGGCGATGTCTTTGCAGAACACCATTAAACCATCTTCAACAAAAAATTCCCTGAATCTTTATCACGATTTCTGTACAATGAATATAATGTACCGTGTGCAAGTAAGTTATTTTCACTGAGACGTGATCCCAGTAGTTGTGCTGCATCTTTTGAGAGTCCTAAGTCTTTCACCAAATTGTCAAGTTCTGTAAGAGTAAGAGGTTTTGGGCTACTATCGGTACCACACTCAGAATAGTAGGATTCACTGCTTTCTTGACTTATGTCTGGTTCAGAGAATTCAAGATAATCCACTGATGTTGGTTGAGAGGGGATTGGTTGCCCTGGGCCATGAGGAACAGGTCTAAGTTTGGATACAATATGTTTCTTCTGTTGTATCCCGTTACATTTGTCATACAGAAGTAACAGTCATCAACATGATTCTTCTGTTCACGTCATACCATAGGAATTGCGAAGTTCAAGCACTTGATTTTACCTTCACTCCATTTCCTTAACTGCTCCACACATGTATGGCACACAATGTGTGGAGCAAATGATTTCTCCTGATCGCCGAGCTTCATGCCGAAATATGCAAAATATGAATTTGGTTATTTGTCGACTCTTGCACGTATCACATAATTTCCACAGATATAACAAAATGTATCTGGGCTATTCACACACTGCCTTCCTGACATTTTTAACACGCCTTCAGTGAAATACCACCACTCACAATAAAGCGCGAAAGCACCTTCTTGTAACTGTAGCACTCACTCACTGATTTCTGTGGCGATAATGGAACGTCAGCTTCAAGCTCATTAGCCCCATCTTCCTCACCTTCACACAAAAAATGTAGCATTGTCACATTTCTGTAGTTGTGGACACTGCATAACATAGATTTCGCAGCCAATGGTAGGTTTGGAGGGGGGGTAGCTGTGCAGAAAAAAGTGAGGTTGATGGAGAAAAACTGATATGATTTTCATATTCAGGGGTGCAAATTTAGTAAAGAACACCACTTACTTTCCAAACCCCAGAATCCATGTCGACCTGTGTTATCACTTGTTTTAATCACAGTATCACCGAGACACTGTCCTACACTGATTCCTAGGCTGTCTATTTCGTTTTTAACTAACTTCACACGCAACTTTTATCACTAATGAACCACACGATTCTGGATCCGACGCAGACGGTATCGTAGGATGACATTGAGATGAGAGGACCAGGCAGATTCAGAGAAGGGCAGATCATTTTGTTCTATCACGTTATGGGGGGGAAAGCATCACGGAAATGTTGCACGAATTGGAGTGGAAATCATTAAAAGAAAGACGTTATTCATTGCGGTGTGATCTGTTTGCGAAGTTTCAATCACCGATTTTTCTTCTGAATGTGAAAATATTTTGTTAGTACCCACCTACTTAGGGAGAAATGACCATAATAAAATAAGAGAAATCAGATCGAAAACAGAACAATTTAGGTGTTCTTTCTTCCTGCGCGCTATTAGAGAATGGAACGGTAGAGAAAAGTTATGAAAGTGGTTAATGAACCCTCTGCCAGGCACTTAAATGTGATTTGCAGAGTATCTATGTAGATGTAGACAAATGAAATTGAATGTGAAAACTATGTTGTTCTGTTTTTTTACATCAGAGGGATCGTACACTCTGAAAACCGGACAGTAAACCAACAATTCTATTTGAAGGTTATGAAACATCCTACTTTGTGAGATTCTGGCATGTGGTTCCTGCATCATGACAACTCTCCCGTGCACACGGCTCTCAGAATTCGTCAGTTTTTGGCCTCAATGAAGACAACTACCTTACCCACGTGCCCTGCTCAGCAGATTTAGCAGCCTCGGACTTTTCGAATTCCCGAGCATGAAAAGAGACTTGAGAGGGAAGCATTTTGGGCATGTGGAAGACATAAAAAGCAATGTCATGAAAGTGCTTCGAACACTGGAATTAATCTTTGGACAAGTGTATTAATGCTAATGGAGAGTACTTAGAAGGAGATTAAGGTTGTATTTGAAAATAATAAAGTATATGCTTTCTAGAACGAAATTCTGGTTATTTTTGGTCCCCCCTCATACATTACAGGTATTAGCCAATTATATAAATGCAAGTTTAAAATATACACGTAAAAAATAGATGAAGTCCACTTACCAGGCGAAGGAGCACAGGCAGTGATAGAAACAATTACACACACACACACACACACACACACACACACACAAACTCTAGCTTTCGCAGCCTAGCTGCTTTGTCAGGCAGAAGGGAAGGAGAGGGAAAAGGAAATGATGAGGGTTTTAAGGGAGTGGGTGAGGAGTCATTCCAATCCCGGGACAGGAAAGACTTACCTAGGGGGGAAAAAAGGAGGGTAAACAAATACACACACACACACACACACACACACACACACACACACACACACAAACCCACACATTTACACAGACGCAAGTACACTTAGGCAGAAGGAAGGTTCTGAATTTGGGGGGATGAGGAAGTGGCTCTGGCAATTTGTTTCTGTACCAGATCAGGAGGATAGCTGCGGGATGTGAAGGCTGTTATCAGGTTATTGGTGTATTGGTTCAGGGATTCAGGACTGGAGCAGACTTGTTTGCCACAAAGACCTAAGCTGTAGGGAAGGGAACGTTTGATGTGGAATGGATGGCAGCTGTCATAATGCAGGTACTGTTGTTTATTGGTAGGTTTGATGTGGACAGATGTGTGTAGTTGGCCGATGGGTAGACGGAGGTCGACATCGAGGAAAGTGGCATGGGATTTGGAATAGGACCAGGTGAATTTGATGGGACCAAAGGAGTTGAGGTTGGAGAAGAAATTCTGGAGTTCTTCACTGTGAGTCCATATCATGAAGATGTCATCAATGAATCTATACCAAACTTTGGGTTGACAGGCTTGGGTATCCAGGAAGGCTTCCTTTAAGCGTCCCATAAATAAGTTTGCGTACGAGGGGGCCATCCTGGTCACCATGGCTGTTCCCTTTAGTTGTTGGTATGTCTGGCCCTCAAAAGTGAAGAAGTTGTGGGTTAGGATGAAGCTGGCTAGGGTATTAAGGAAAGAGGTTTTAGGTAGGGAAGTGGGTGGTCGGCGTGAAAGGAAATACTCCATTGCAACGAGGCCCTGGGCATGTGGGATATTTGTGTATAAGGAAGTGGCATCGATGGTTACAAGGATGGTTTCAGGAGGTAACAGGCTGGGTAAGGATTTCAGGCGATCGAGGAAGTGGTTGGTGTCTTTGATGAAGGATGGGAGACTGCACATGATGGGTTGAAGGTGTTGGTCTATGTAGGCAGAGTTTCGTTCTCTTGGGGCTTGGTAACCGGCCACAACGGGGTGGCCGGGATGATTGGGTTTGTGAATCTTCGGAAGTAAGTAGAAGGTGGGGGTGCGGGGTGTCGGTGGAGTCACGAGGTTAATGGAGTCAGGTGAAAGGTTTTGTAGGGGGCCTAAGGTTTTGAGGATTCCTTGAAGCTCTGCCTGGACATCAGGAATATATATAAATTAATGTGGTCAGTTTTAAAAATACAGAATTCCCATACAATCTTTTCTTTCTGTCTTTCTCTTTAGCCCTGTTCCCACACTTGAAGGGTCAACTTTGTTTTATTCAAATTTAGGATGTTAATATTGACAGTGTGGTCAGATGCCCTTCCTGTCACCACCCGTCGCCCCTCCTCTCCCCCCTGTAGTAAATGTGTACCCCAAATGTCTGCGTATAATGTTATATGTGTGAAAGTTTAAAGTGTTATCAAATGGATGAGGATCGTGTAAATGAGGCAGGAATCTTGTACTCACCTATGGGGATGTGGAAAAGTGCCTAAACCACATCCAGGCTGGCCGGCACTCTGACCCCCTTAGTTAATCCCCTGAGCGGCTAAGAACCGGAGCCGGTACGCCTCCTCGTCTGGGAAAGTGGTGTGTTAGACCACACGGCTAACAAAGCTGGTTCAGATTTCCATACAGTATTGCTGATTTTATTTGTCTATACTCTATGTGTAATTTAATATCATCATTGGATAAAATTTGAGTGTCTAGACTAGAATTGTGTATTAAATGAAATTCTTATGTGAAAATGTCTTTGTAAGATGTAACAATATTTTTTAGGAGGATAAGTTGCTTACTCACCACAGAGACATCCAGTGAGCTGCAGAGAGGTACAAATAACAGAATATAATATTATAGCTTTCAGCCATTTAGGCGTTGGTCGGTTAGAGACACAAGCATAACACACTCAAACAAACACGACCTCCATCTCTGGCCTCTGTGGCCAAGCTGCGATACCCAGCACAGCCTGGTGAGAGAAAACAGTGGTGGGGGTGATGATGTGGCAATGAGAGGGAAGCAGGAGGGGAGGGGGGAGATGCACAGCGTGGGTGGGGGAATATGCCAGTTCTGTCCGACGGACAGTGCGGAAGGAAGGGAATGTGTGGCTGGATGTGAGACGAATGTAAGGTTATACTGTGCCAGGGAAAGGAAGGGAAGGGTGATAGAGGCAGGAACTAGGGAAGGTATAGTCTTGGGGGATTGCGGGAGCATAGGAAAAGCTGGTGTTTGTTGGGAGGATCCATATGGCACAGGCTCCATTGCAGTCATTGAAGTAAGTCACACTATGCTGTGCTGCATGCTCTGCAACAGGATGGTCTAGATGTCTCCTGGCCACAGTTTGATGATGGCCATTCTTTCGGATAGACAGCTGGGTGCTGGTCACGCCCACATAGCAAGCAGCACAGTGGCTGCAGCTCAGTTTGTGGATAACATGACAGCTTTCACAGGTTGCCCTTCCTTTCATGGGATCGGAAATGCCTGCGACATGACTGGAGTACGTGGTGCTGGGACGGTGTATAGGACAGGTCTTGCATCTAGGTCTATTGCTGGGATATGAGGGGTTGGGAGCTGTGTTGCAGTTGGGATAGACAAGGATATTGTGTAGGTTTGGCGTGTGGAGGAATGCCACTGCAGGGGGAATGGGGAGGATATTGGATTGGGTACTTCTCATTTCAAGGAAGTATGAAAGGTAGTCGAAACCCTGGTAGAGAATGTGGTTTAACTGCTCCAGTCCTGGGTGATACTGGGTCACATGAGGGGTGCTCCTTTGTGACTGGATGGTGGGTGTGGGTGAGCTGGTGGGTGACTGGACAGACTCCGTGATATATGTTTCTGGACAACGTTTGGAAGATAATTGTGGTCAGTGAGGCATTTGACATATTTGGAGAGTTTATGCTTGTCACTGCAGATGTGACAACCATGGGTGGCTAGTCTGTATGCAAGGGACTTCATGGTGTGAAATGGATGGCACCTCTCAAAATGGAGGTATTGTTGATGGTTGGTAGGTTTGATGTGGATGAAGGTACTGATAAGGCCATTTTTAAGATTTAGGTCAATGTTGAGGTAGGTGGCTCGTTGGGTTGAGTAGGACCGGGTGAAGTGAATGGAGGAGGTGTTGAGGCTTTGAAAGAATGTGGATAGTGTGTCCTTACCTTCAGTTCAGATTATGAAGATATCATCAATGAATTTGAATCAGTTGAGGGGCTTGGGATCCTGGGTAGTCAGGGAGGATTCCTTTAGATGACCCATGAACAGGTTGACATAGGTGGTTGCCATACAGGTCTCCATGGCCCCATCCTTACATTTGTCCCTTCCTTCCATACTGTCTGTCAGACAGCACTGGCATATTTTCCCACCCATGCCACGCATGCCTACCTCCCCTCCTGCTTCCCTTTCCTTGCCACCTCCTCACCCCCACCACTGGTTGCTCCCACCAGGCCGTGCTGGATACCACAGATTGGCCACAGAGGCTTGAGACGACAGTCGTGTGTGTGTGTGTGTGTGTGTGTGTGTGTGTGTGTGTGTGTGTGTGTGTGTCTGTAAATGTTTGTCTCTCTCTAACTGACGAAGACCTAAAAGGATGAAAGCTATAATGTTATAAACTGTTATTTGTGCCTTTCTGCGGCTCATTGGACGTCTCTCTGCTGAGTAAGCAACCTATCCTTCTCAAAAATATTGTTAAATTCTTCCTGGAACCCAGTGTTTTGTGAGATGTAATATGTATAAAAGACTCATTCTACATACTGCTGTCTTTGTAATTGTGTAACGCTGTGTTTGAATGCCTAGTGTTTTGGAATTTTTGATAAGGTACTCAAAACCCACCTAAGAGTTTTTATCTAACAGAAGAGAAATTCCAGTCAGGTGTGGCATGTTATATGAATTGAAATCTCTTACATAATTATTTCATACTATGAGGCTACAAATGTACATTTTTTCTTTTAATCTTTCTTTTCATGAAGTGGGACAGTGAATTTTGTAAGGCCTTCTTCTTAATTTTATAAAAAGGCCAAAAACAAAAAAGAGAGAGTCCAAGTCAGAACCAAGCAAACAAACAAAATCTCTGCATAGCAAAGGAAAGGAAGATCAGAAAGAAGAAAACAATACTTGGGCCATTCCGTGCCAAGTGGTCTAATATCGAGAAAAGTTCCCACATGACTCTCATGGATTTTGATGGAATTTTGTATGAATAATCACACATGTTCTCAATGAATACTGGTAAAGTTTCAGTTTCAGAAATTCAATACTTCCGGAGATACAATCACTTGTTTAAGACCATAGCACAGCTTCCAATAGTGTGTCCTTGAATTTTCAGCAACTTTGAGATGATATATCTCTGGGAGTATTTGCATGAAAGAAACAAAACTTGGCCATCTTATACAACTTTTAGAGCTCTTTAAAGTAAAATATTAAGAACAGGATTTCTAAACAATTTTCATATAGATAATTTTGGGCAAAGTTGGGAGAAAAAATTGCTGATTAAAAAAAGTGCGAAATTTAGTTTTTTATATCTCCGGAAGTAATTGTGGGATGTACATGAAACTTTGCACACCATAACTCACCAACACAAGGTCTTAGAATATAAAGTGTCATTCTCCTATTGCTTCCCATTATTTCACAAATCTAGGGTAAAGTTGACGATTTTTCAAAAAGTGCTAAAAATGGGTATTTTTAGTCTACTTTTTCAAAAAAGTGGCTTCTCCAAACTCCTTTAAACCATGCTCATTAGAAAGAGCGTATTCTAAACTATCTAGAAAAATGGATTTGGTTTTTCAATGCAAGCATATAAGGCCCTAAAAAGTAGCATCATAGAGGCGCACTGGGAGTTTGAACCCATTTTTATGGCACTCAAATTATACCTGGAAGCTTATTATGTGTAATAAACGTTTGTTAATGCCTGGGATAAGTGAAATAAGAAGTCCTGATGAAGAGGGCGTAGCTTAAGTCCTAAGAAAAAGAATAAAAATAGAAACAATGTTATTTCTTAATTGTCAAGCCTCCCCCAACTTTCTCTCTCTCTCTCTCTCTCTCTCTCTCTCTCTCTCTCTCTCTCTCTCACACACACACACACACACAAACTGAATTTAATTCATAAAATTTATTTCCATAATCATTATCTAATTATTAGTAGCCTGTTTAATGAATAACACTAACTTACTGATGGAAAAGAAGTATATAAATGAGTTGCTATGGTTTAACCACTGCTAGTTTCATTTCACCTGAGAAAACCAGCATCCCCATCGCGATAGGGGCAACAACAGCCACGGGTGGGTTCCTTTACCACAGGGTATCCCAAGCGTGATAAGCATTTCTTTACGCAGGTTCCCAAGCCTGATAAAATTATTGAAGTGCCCTGGGTAAAATTAAAAACCAATCATAGGTTGCTTACTTTCCTCTAACCAATTTGAATATTTGATATGCTACATTAATTTTCTGATGAATCTCAAGAGGAATGGTGGCTTGTCAGGCAGATAAATTTACTGATGGAGCTGGAATATCTGCATCTTAAAGGCCTTAAATGTCATTTGAAAAACAAAGAGCTTGTTGTCCTAATGGATTTTTTGGAAAATTATTCTTTCATTATTCAGAATGCTGTGCAAGCCTTCCACTGGAAAGCAACAATTCATCCATTTGTTATCTACTTTCATCAAAATGAGAAAGTGGAATCTTTAAGTTTCTGCATTATCAGTTCTTGTTTGCGGCATGACATTGGTACAGTTAACGTTTTTATGAAGGAGCTCATCAAATATATAAGAGCACAGTTTGCACAGATACCTCACATTCATAATTTCAGTGATGGCTCCAGTGCTCAATCTTACTCCCCTAGATCTGTTTCATTTCTGCTCTGAAAACATTAATGGAATTAAATTTGTTTTCATCAGTAAAGATGAAATCTGGGGGGGGGGGGGGGGGGGGAAAGAAATTGTTTCAAGAAGAGAGGTTTAAACTTGGACAAACTGTAGCAGGCACTAGAGAAAATCGTCGCTTTTTACCTATTGATGAAATAACAATTCAGGTCAGTAGAGTTGCAAATGATTGACCATCTTTTCTAGCTGCAATGGGTCAGAGAACTGAAGAAGGCATATTGATGTTTGCTCTTCAACCAGGACAATATTGTTGCATGCATCTAAGAAAATTTTTGGTGGATTGGGAATATCTATGAGACTTCGACTGAGCAAAGGGATGCATTAATAAACTTTATGTACCTTCATGGTCCAGCATATTCATTTTATTGACCACCAATAAGTGACAAGTGCTGGGTTCCATAACACCACATTATTGCTGTTATTCCAGCTCAGTCAGTAAATTCGTCTGGCCGGCAATATACCATTCTTGTTGATATTCATCAGAAAATAAATGTAGCGTATCAAAAATTGAAATAGGTTAGAGTAAACAATCTAAGGAACCTAAGAGCGGCTTCTAATTTTACCCAGGGCACTTAAATAATTTTACTATCAGGCTTGGAAATCTGTGTAAAGAAACTCACCCATAGCTGTTGATGCTCGAGCATGGCCCCTATGGTGATGGAGATGCTGGTTTTCTCAGGTGAAATGAAACTAGCAGCGGTTAAACCACAACACATCATTTATATACGGTGCTTACTTTCCTTCAGTAAGCTGGTGGTGTTCATTAAAAATGCTACTAATAATTAGATAATGATTGTGCAAATAAATTTTACAATTTACATTCAATCTAAATTATAATTTTGTGTGTGTGTGTGTGTGTGTGTGTGTGTGTGTGTGTGTGAGAGAGAGAGAGAGAGAGAGAGAGAGAGTTAGGGGGAGGGGTGACAATTAAGAAATAACATTGTTTCTATTTTTATTTTATTTTTTTTTCTATTCGGAATTAAGCTATGTCCTATTTATCAGGACTTCTTATTTCACTTATCCCAGGCATTAACAAACATTTATTATATATAATACAAGATTTTAGGTATAATTTGAGTGCCATAAAAATGGGTTCAAACTTCCAGTGCGCCTCTATGATGATGCTACTTTTTAGGGCCTTATATGCTTGCATTGCAAAACCAAATCCACTTTTCTAGATAGTTTAGAATACGCTCTTTCTAATGAGCATGGTTTAAAGGAGTTTGGAGAAAACACTTTTTTGAAAAAGTAGACTAAAAATACCCATTTTTAGCACTTTTTGAAAAATCGTCAACTTTACCCTAGATTTGTGAAATAATGGGAAGCAATAGGAGAATGACACTTTATATTCTAAGACCTTGTGTTGGTGAGTTATGGTGTGCAAAGTTTCATGTACATCCCTCAATTACTTCCGGAGATATAAAAAACTAAAGTTCGCACTTTTTTTAATCAGCAATTTTTTCTCCCAACTTGCCCAAAATTATCTATATGAAAATTGTTCAGAAATCCTGTTCTTAATATTTTAATTTAAAGAGCTCTAAAAGTTGTATAAGATGGCCAAGTTTTGTTTCTTTCATGCAAATACTCCCAGAGATATATCATCTCAAAGTTGCTGAAAATTCAAGGACATACTATTGGAAGCTGTGCTATGGTCTTAAACAAGTGACTATATCTCCGGAAGTATTGAATTTCTGAAACTGAAACTTTACCAGTATTCATTGAGAACATGTGTGAATGTTCATACAAAATTTCATCAAAATCCATGAGGGTCAAGTGGGAGCCTCTAGACCACTTGGCATGGAATGACCCACTTGTATCTTTCCATTTATGTAAAAAGTTCTGCACTGTCTACATAATATAGCAAGTTGTTGTTTTTATTTTTATTGTTATTTTTTCAGCTGCTTGGAAGCTGAGACAAAACTTTTGCAAGAATCAATATAACCAGTAGTTGCACTCTTCAAAAAAATTTCTTATCATTTGTGGAAGGCTTTAGTGTATTATTCTTGAAAAGAGGCAGATTGGCTGGCCAGTACTTACTTGAGTTCTGCATTGATGACAGTGACACGAAAATAGAAACGAAAAATATGTCACAAGCTTTCAGAAATATCTTCCTGTCTCACATAAGAGAGGAGGGAAGAGGAAAATATTATATATATAATAGAGGAAAAATTCCTAGCAGGAAAAATAAATATAAAAAGTAGATGAAGGTTACTTACCAGGCAAAGGAGCACTGGTAGTGATAGTAACACAAATAAATAAAACATACACAGACACAAATGCTAGCTTTCACAGCCTAGCTGCTTCCTCAGGCAGAAGGGAAGGAGAGGGAAAAGGAAATGATGAGAGTCTCCTTCCCTTCTGCTTGAGGAAACAGCTATGCTGCGAAAGCTAGCGTTTTTATGTGTGTGTGTTTTATTTATTTGTGTTACTATCAGTGCTCTTTCGCCTGGTAAGTAACCTTCATCTACTTTATAAGGAGACTTTCCTGGAGGGAAAAAATACGTATAAAATAAAGATTGTTTGACTTACCCAAAGTACAGGCTCGTCGATAGAAACATAGAACACACATAACAACACACAAACATTCAAGCTTTTGCCACCGCTGGCAGCTTCTTCAGGAAAAAGAGGAAGGAAGGAGAGGAGAAAGGGAAGGATATGGGTTTTAAGGAAGTGGAAAAGGAGTCATTCCAATGCCAGGAGTGGAAGGACTTACCTTAGGGGACAAAAAGGAAGGTAAACAAATACACACACACACACACACACACACACACACACACACTCACACATATCCACACGCAAACACACATAGGCAGACATTTGTAGAAACCAAAAAGAAGTTGGACAGAGATACCACTTGAGGCAGTGGCTATGTCCACAGAACCGAGGCAAAGAAGTTATAGATGGTGGGCGGGAATTAGAATTTAGCGAAGGTTGAGACCAGGTGGGCAACGGGACGAGAGAATGTGTTGAAGGGAAAGTTCCCATCTCTGGAATTCTGAAAGATTGGTGTTGGTGGGAAGAATCCAGATAACCTGGACGGTGTAACACTGTGTCAAGATGTGCTGGTCGTGCCCCAAGGCGTGTTTAGCCGCAGGGTGATCCTCATTACCAACAAACACTGTCTGCCTGTGAACATTCATGCGAGTGGACAGTTTGTTGCTGGTCATTCCCACATAGAACGCTCCACAGTGCAGGCATGTCAGTTGGTAAATCAAGTGGGTTCTGTCGCAAGTGGCTCTGCCCTTGAGTGTGTACACCCTCCGAGTTACGGGACTGGAGTAAGTGGTGGTGGAAGGGTGCATAGGGCAGGTTTTACAATGGGGTTGGTTACAAGAGTAGGAGCCAGAAGGTAGAGAAGGTGGTTTGGGGATTTCATAGGGATGGACTAAGAGGTTACGGAGGTTAGGTGGGCGGCGGAAAGACACTCTCGGAGGAGTGGGGAGGATGTCATGAAGGATGGATCTCATTTCGGGGCAGGATTTAAGGAAGTCGTATCCTTGCTGGAGAGCCACATTCAGAGTCCGCTCCAGTCCCGGAAAGTATCTGGTGACAAGAGGGGCACTTCTGGGCTACTGCTGAAGGTTCTGAATTTGGAGGGGTGAGGAAGTGGCTCTGGCAATTTGCTTCTGTACCAGATCAGGAGGATAGCCACGGTATGTGAAAGCTGTTATTAGGTTATTGGTGTACTGGTTCACGGATTCGGGTCTGGAGCAGACTCGTTTGCCACGAAGACCTAAGCTTTAGGGAAGGGAACGTTTGATGTGGAATGGATGGCAGCTGTCATAGTGGAGGTACTGTTGTTTGTTGGTTGGTTTATGTGGACGGATGTGTGAAGCTGGCCGTTGGACAGATGGAGGAGAGGGAAAAGGAAATGATGAGGGTTTTAAGGGAGTGGGTAAGGAGTCATTCCAATCCCGGGACAGGAAAGACTTATCTTGAGGGAAAAAAAGGAGGGTAAACAAATACACACACACCCACACATATACACAAATGCAAGCACACCTAGGCAGACATACTGTAGAAAGCTTTTTTGCTTTCTACAGTATGTCTGCCTAGGTGTGCTTGCGTTTGTGTGTGTGTGTGTGTGTGTGTGTGTGTGTGTGTGTGTGTGTGTGTGTGTGTACTTGTTTACCCTCCTTTTTTTCCCTCAAGGTAAGTTTTTCCTGTCACGGGGTTGGAATGACTCCTTACCGACTCCCGTAAAACCCTCATCATTTTCTTTTCCCTCTCCTTCTCTTCTGCCTGACGAAGCAGCTATGCCGCGAAAGCTAGTGCGCGCGTGCGCGCGCGCGCGCGTGTGTGTGTGTGTGTGTGTGTGTGTGTGTGTGTGTGTGTGTGTGTGTGTGTGTGTGTGTGTGTGTGTGTATTATATATGATGTGTGTGTCTGTATGTCATGTACTGAGCCAAGCCAGTAGGAAAGCAAAAAAGTAAAGAGGATGTATATAACTAAAGGGGATAGATAAGCATTAAAGAGAAGTGAACCAATTGAAGCTGAGTGGGGGTTAGGTCAAAGGTTTTTAAGAGAGAAAGTCACACACACTGCCATGTACCAAGATTATTTGTGAATATACTTGTATAAGAGTGGTGTGATGTGTGCGTCCTTTCTCTCTTATTTGTTTGGAGAATTTCTTCTGGTTTTTAAAAGAGGGATCCTGCTGCTCAGTGCCCCTCATCAACGCACTTTCGGGAAAAATGTCTTCTTTGCAGGTTTCTAGTGGAGAAAAGTGGCTGCAATTCTAAGTCTGTATTCATAATTTCAAATCGAAAGCCACTCTTCATTTAAGACATATATTTTGTAGTAACATCAACACAGCTTTCCATTAACTTAGTACACTGTAGTTTTAACTACTGTTTTCAATACTTTCTTTTAATATGACATGCTTCAAGCTTGACAGTGTCAGAAGAATGAAACTCCTTGGAAAAAAAAACAACAAAATAGTCCCTTTGTCATACTAATCAAAGAATAATCACAGACTTTCTCATCATTAGGAGTTGGCCGCTATATGTGTCTGCCATCACATCTCCCCAAACAAATAGCGCGGTGCCGACTTTTCCCTTGCGTTTTCAGCCAGTCACCTGGACGTACTGAAATAGCGTACTGCACAAACTCCACTCTTTTAATGTGCCTTTCCTTTCATAGTGTAAACTCGTTACACTAAAACACACACACACACACACACACACACACACACACACACATACACAGTGTATGAGAGGAAGACAGGGAAGGGGGTGAGAAATGAGTAGTGATAAGAGAGTTGGAGGGGGGGAGGGAGGTTAGCGTAAATTTAGACCAGGGGGATTGTGCAAGGAGAGGATATGTTGGAGGGCAAGTTCCCATCTCTGTAGCTCTGAGCGACTGGTGTTAGGTGATAGTACCCAATGGCATGTGTGGTGTAATGCCACAGGATATTGAGACGTCACCCACGCGAACAGTCTGTCTGTGCCCATTCATGCGCAGTGAACACATGTCAGTTGGTAGATTACATGTGTTGTTTCATGTGAGTCCCTGTCTTGAATGGGGTAGGTTTTTTTCTGTGATGGGGCTGGAGTATGTGGTTGTGGGAGGATGCTTGGGACCAGTTTTCCAGCAAGATCGGTTACATGAGTAGGAACCATTAGGTAGGCAGGGTGGTTTTGGGATGTTGTAAGGTTTGATGAGGTTGTTACGCAGTCTAGAACGATGACGGAAGGCTACTCTGGGTGTTGTGGAAAGGATACTGTTGAACACTGATCTCATTTCAGATTATACCTTGAGAAAGTCATAGCCCTGACAGAGCAGTTTGCTGAGGCATTCCAGGCTGTCATAGTGACTAAGGGGGTGCTTTTGGGTGATCTGGTGTTAGGAACATTGTTGCTGGAAGGGGAGGAATGGACTGCTTAGATCTGCTTACAGACAAGGTCTGCAGGGTAGTTGCTGGAGAGGAAAGCATTGGACAAGTTGTTGTTGTAGCTTGTGAGGGAGCCATCACTGGAGCAGATAAGTTTCCCATGGATGCCTATGCTGTAGGGAAGGGATAATTTAATGTGGAAAGAATGACATCTATCAATGTGGAGGTACTATTGTTTATTTGTGGGTTTAATATTGACTGAGGAATGGATGTGGGACCCAGCAAGGTGAAGGTCAACATAAAGGAAGTTGGCTTGAGTTCTAGAGAAAGAGGAGGTGAATTTTAGGTTAGAGAAGGAGTTAAGGTCTTGAAAGAAGTTCAAAAGGGTTTCTTCACTATGAGTCCAGACCACAAAGATGTCATCTATGTATCTATACCAAGCCAGGGGGTGTCTTAAGGAATGGCTATTCCATGCAGCCCATGAAGAGGTTGGCATCAGAACAGGCCATTCTGCTTCCCATAGCTGTCCCCCTGATATGGTTTAGGTCTGGCCCTCAAAGTAATTGTGGGTGAGGCTGAAATTAGCAAGTGTGACAATGAATGAAGTTTTTAGGAGTCTTTCAGGTGGATGTTGGGGTAGCTAGTGTTCTGGGCTGATAGGCCATGGGTGTGAGGAATGTTGGCATAGAGGGATGTGGCTTCTATGTTGACAAGGAAGCTTTCAGGTGGGTGGGGGGCCATAGGGATGGATTTGATGGGTTCAAGAATGTGGGTTGTCTTTGATGTAAGATGGGAGATTGAGGTTATAGGTTGCAGCTGTTGGTCTACCAGAGCTAAAGTACGTTCTGTTGGGGCTTTGAAGCCTGCTACAGTGGGATGGCCAGGATGGTTCTCTTTATGGATTTTAGGAAGTAGATAGAAGGTCGGGGTGCTTGGTTCAAGTGGAGAGAGAAATTCTATGGAGGCAGTAGTGAAACCCTGTTAGGGGCCTAGGGTTTTTAAGATTTTCTGTAGTTCAGCTTTGATTGAAGGAATGGGGAACAGGTTTGTAGGTAGAGGTGTCAGAGTTGACACAGCTCCTCTGCCTCATACATCCCTCGATCAAGTACCACAGTTGTGTAGCCCTTGCCCACAGAGAGAACTACAATGGAGTGAATCTTCCTGGCAGATTAAAATTGTGTGCCGGAACTGGGACTCGAACCTGGGACCTTTGCCTTTTGTGGACAAGCGCTCTACCGACTGAGCTATCCCGACACGACACACGATGCCGCCCCACAACTTTACTTCCATCAGTACCTCGCCTCCTACTTTCCAAACCAAAGTTGTGGGGTGGCATCGTGAATCGTGTCGGGATAGCTAAGTCAGTAGAGTGCTTCCCCGTGAAAGGCAAAGGTCCCAGGTTAGAGTCCCGGTTCCGGCACACATTTTTAATCTGCCAGGAAGTTTCATATCAGTGCACACTCCGCTGCAGAGTGAAAGTTCCATTCTGGATACAATGGAGTGGTCTGGTTTCAGGTCTCAGATGGCATGGGATCCAGCTGGGCTATGTTAGGAATAGTTGATATGTTGTTCAGGAAGGACTTGGAGGCAGTGCTCGATGTGAGGAATTCCTGGAATGGATGCAGGGGATGGTTTTGGGGAAGAGCAGGAGGGTGGTTGGAATTGTTCAAGGCAAGTTTCAACATTAGCTCTGTTTCCTGGGATTTGCGGCTGTGTGTTGAAGAGGTATTTCCAGTTGAGGTTACGGGTGAAAGAGAGGAGATCCTTGACCAGGGCAGTGTGGTTCAATTTGGGTGTGGGACTGAATGTTAAGCCTTTTGACAGAACAGATATCTGTGGCATGCAGAGGAAGTTGGATGAAAGGGAAGGAGTGAATTGGTGTTGGTGTTAAGTGATGTTTGATTGAGGTGATGGTTGTGATAGTTTCTGGGTGGGATATGTGTTGGGATTCAAAGGTTCATTAGGGAAGCCAGGTTCAGTTTGTTGTCTATGAGCGGGGGTTGTTGACGTTGGTGTTATGGTGGGTGGTTGTGAATGATGGGAAGGAGGACACCACTTCTGATATGATGAACCAGTAGAGTGGATAGTTTCCTTAGGTGCTGTGTGGCATGTAGTTGGAGTTTGTTGTATGATTCCGAGTGTGTTTATTGGGCCAGATGCTGATAGGAGAAATGTTTTAAAGAAAGAAAGGAGCTGTTGGGAGAAGTGGTTACAAGAAACAACATACTGTTCAAGGACGAGATGGGTGGAGCTAAGGATTGAGATATTTGGAATTCAAGGAGGGACTGAAGGAGAGGATTACAACTAGAGATGGTAATTTTTAAAGTGAGTTCTTCGGGGATTGTTCTGAATGTCAAGCAGGACTGGAGGAAAAGAATGTGGGATTGCAGTTTGGCTATGGTGAATGCGTGTTTGTGGGGAGATTGTAGGTACTGGGGTATAGGCTTGGGATACATGGTTATAAATATGTTAAATTATTGTTAATATGGAAAAAGGAAGAATTGCCCAATAGCTTCTCATGTCCTAGCCCATGAATAACCTTCCCTTCCTCTTCCCTACTCTCATACCTGACAGAGGAAAATATTTCCGAAAGCTTGTGTCATTTTTTTGTTTCTATTTTCATGTTTTTGTGTGACTGTCGGCAGTGCAGAACTAAGGTAAGTGCTAACCAGCCAATCTATCTCATTTCAAGAATAATTTAGTATCTCAGTGGAGAATTTCCAACAGTAATTGAATTTTAATGTATTACATTGCTGAGACTAGAGTGATATTGCTATATATGTTTCAAATATTTGATATAATTTTGATATTTTATTTCATAAAATGGAAGAATTTCTTCTGCTTTCAGGAATTTCATAGTTTCATGCAAGCAGTGACAAACTCCAATGGCAGTTTGATGGGTAAGTAAACTCTGATACTTGCATTTATATTCTGCACACATTTTCCTAGCCCAATAGTATGTGTTTTGAAAGATCTCTAAATCTTACACACCTACAGGTGGTGTACTTTTGGACAGTTTTCTCAACTTTCCCCTCAGGGGCTCAGCATTAATTTGCTGAGTACGGGCTTGGCGAACCCGGGGTCCTGAGCTGTGGGCTGTGTCACGCCAACAGTCCCCAACACCGTAAGCTCTGTGCGTGCCTCAACGACCATCGTTCGGCGCGATGGTGGAACGTTGTACGTTTCAGAGCCCGGGGATCTTGGCTTAATCGCCCGGGTCGCGAGGACGGTACAAACCTCTATAAAAAAAATTAAAAAAAAACCTCGATCTCAAGGTGTGCTACGTGGCGAGGAGATGCATGGCTGTTGAGGTTGAACAGCCCCTAGCGAGCAACCTCTGAGGAACCTGCCGCACCTCAGTTGTATAAGGCTTACCCAGGCAAGCGGGGCTCTGCCTGGGTGGACCTCTTTTCCCTAGCTGCTCGAAGTGAACTCCTCTGCGTTCCAGGTTGGTCCGTAACTCTTCATCGGACTGCGACAATAAGTCGCGATGGTAAATTAGACCTTGGACCATATTGAGGGTCTTGTGGGGCGTGACACTGACAGGAATATCACCCAGCTTGTCACAGGCCAATAATGCCCTGTTCTGGGCTGGGGATGCCGTCTGTATCAAAACAGCCCCACTTCTCATTTTTGAGAAAGACTCCACCTCACCATACTTGTCCTCAAGATGGTCAATGAAGAACTGTGGTTTGGTGGACAAGAAAGAGCCTCCATCAGTCCGGGAAAAAACAAGGTATCTCGGCGTGTAGGGTTCTGAACTGTGCAAAGCTTTGCGCTCTTCCCATGGCCTAGCCAGGGAAGGGAACGTCTTAGGGTCGTATACTGTTGCATCAAAATCGAACTTTCCTCGCTTAGAAATGGCGTTTTTTGCGACCGCCCACACTATTTATTTTTACCACAGTTCTTCGTTGACCATCTTGAGGACAAATACGGTGAGGTGGAGTCTTTCTCAAAAATGAGAAGTGGGGCTGTTTTGATACAGACGGCATCCCCAGCCCAGTCCAGGGCATTATTGGCCTGTGACAAGCTGGGTGATATTCCTGTCAGTGTCACGCCCCACAAGACCCTCAATATGGTCCGAGGTCTAATTTACCATCGCGACTTATTGTCACAGTCCGATGAAGAGTTACGGACCAACCTGGAACACAGAGGAGTTCACTTTGTTAGACGTATTTATAGGGGACCTAAGGATAACAGGGTTGCCACTGGTGCATTCATCCTGGCCTTTGAGGGCGATACACTGCCCGAGAAGGTCAAGGTAATGATCTACCGGTGCGACGTCACACCGTATGTCCTGCCCCCTATGAGGTGCTTCAGGTGCTGGAAGTTTGGGCATATGTCCTCCCGGTGCACTTCCAGCCCCATGTGCAGGAAATGTGGACGTCCATCTCATCCGGACACTCCCTGCACCCCACCTCCCGTCTGTGTGAACTGTAACCAGCTGCATCCACCGTGCCCCCCCCCCCCCCCCGAACTATAAAGTCCTACACAAAGAAAGGAAAATTATGGAAATTAAGACCTTGGACCAGTTATCGTACAATGAGGCAAGAAAGAAATAAGAGTGTCTCCATCCGGTGACTATGAATACTTCCTATGCTGTAGTAACGTCGTCCCCACGCACTAAGAGTACGACGCCTACCAAGGTATCGCTACTGCCTGTGGGCCCTAGAGGCCACAAAACTACCACTGCCCCCTCGTTAGGTGGGGGCAATACTCCATCTGCTGCTGCAGCACCTGTTGTGGGGGCAACTTCCCCACAATCATCGGGGACACCAGTCCCCAACCCCCAGCCGGAGAAGCAACAGTTTCCTCTGGCACCTCTCCCTCGGAAGGGGTCCTTCGGGACGCTCCCTTCTGGGGAGTCCCAGGGTGCGCCAGTGGATCTCAGCCTTTGGCTGAAGGATCCGAAGCCTGCTGGTCGAAGGGCTTCTGGCTCTTTGACGGCTCCTGATGCCACTCCCGTGAAGTCCTCCCAGCCCTTAACACCAAAGGGCCAGCGAGAGGGCAAAAAGAAAGTCAAGAAGAAGACGGACACAAAGGAGGACTCTTCGGCGATTCAGAAGGAACGCTCCATCACATCTTCAGCCTCTGAAGATGAGGTGGAGATCCTCGCGTTGCCTGAGGATCTCGCCATACTTGGGTCGCCAGAACCGATGGTTCTGGACCCTGCAGGGTCTGCGGAGTTGGCAGCAGGTGCCACTGCTGAATAACCATTTAACAACTTAAATTATGGATATTCAGCATGCTCCAAAAGACATCTTGCAGTGGAATTGCGGCAGTATTTTCCGCCATCTGGCTGAGCTGCGGCAATTACTCTGCCACTTCCCTGCTATCTGTCTCGCCTTGCAGGAAACGTGGTTCCCCGTTGAGAGGACCCCAGCCCTCCGAGGCTATCGGGGTTATTTTAAGAACCGAAACGCCTACAACAGAGTTTCCGGCGGCGTATGTGTTTATGTTCACACTTCTGTACCCAGTGCTGCTGTGCCTCTGCAAACACCTCTAGAGGCAGTCGCTGTACGGCTCCGGTTATTTCGAGATTTTACCATCTGCTCTGTCTACCTTCCACCAGATGATGTTGTCTCTCCCGTAGACCTCGCTGCCTTGGTCGCCCAACTTCCCCCACCCTTTCTTCTTTTGGGGGACTTCAACGCCCACCACACTCTGTGGGGTGGCGCACAGACCTCGGCCCGGGGTAGGGATGTTGAGTCTCTCCTATCAGAGCAGAATCTCTGCCTTCTAAACACCGGTGCTCCTACCCACTTTAGTGAAGCGCATGATACTTATTCTGCAATAGACTTGTCTGTCTGCAGCCCTGGCCTTCTCCCACATTTCACCTGGAGGGTCCATGACGACCTGTGTGGTAGCGACCATTTTCCTATCTTCTTGTCGCTCCCACAGTGTTTGCCTGCCGACCGCCTGCCTCGCTGGTCCCTCCATAGGGCTGACTGGCCAGCTTATTTCTCAGCTGCTGTGCTATCCTCTCCCTTTCCGGCTGATGTTGATGCCGCCGTTGAGCAGTTCACAGCGGCCGTCGTTTCTGCAGCCGAAAACTCTGTCCCCACCACGTCCGGTTCGCTCCGTCGTACATCGGTGCCCTGGTGGACACCAGAGATCGCTGAGGCCATCCGGGAACGTCGGCGAGCATTACAGCGCCACCGACGCCACCTTTGTGTTGAACATCTTGCAGCTTTCAAGTGTCTCCGGGCACGGGCCCGGCGATTTATGCAAGAAAGTAAGAGGGCTTCCTGGGAGAAGTACGTCGCCTCCATTGGTTCCCGTGCTTCTCCTTCCAAAGTGTGGTCGCAGGTTCGACACCTCTTTGTGCACCGCCCACCAGCGGGAATTCCTTGTCTCAGCGTTCAGGGTACGCTCTGTACTGACCCTGTCGCTGTCGCTGAACACCTGGCAGATCATTTTGCACGCACATCAGAGACTGCTGCTTATGGTGTAGACTTTTGCGCCCTTAAAGGGTGAGCAGAGAGACATCTGCTTTCATTTTGAACGCGACATCGGAAACCATACAACATCCCATTCACTGAGTGGGAGTTTGAAGGTGTCCTTACTGCATGTCCAGATACCTCCCCTGGACCCGATCGCATTCACAGTCAGTTCCTCCGACACCTATCAGCAGATGCCAAGAGCCAACTTCTCGCCCTGCTTAATCGGATATGGCTGGAGGGTGTTTTTCCATCCTCGTGGCGGGAAAGCATTATCATTCCGGTGATTAAGCCTGGGGCAGATCCGCAGGTGGCAGATACCTACCGCCCGATCAGCCTCACCAACGTTCCATGCAAGCTCCTCGAACAGTTGGTGAGTCGGAGGCTCATGTGGATCCTCGAGGACCGGGGACTTCTGGTGCCACAACAGGGTGGGTTCCGTCAAGGTCGCTCCGCTGTTGACAATCTTGTGTCACTGGAGTCGGCCATCCTTATAGCATTTAGTCACCGCGAACACCTGGTTGCCGTATTCTTCGACCTGCGGAAAGCATACGACACTACCTGGCGCTACCATATCCTGTCTACACCGTGCGACTGGGGTTTATGGGGTCCGCTTCCCATATTCATTCAGAATTTCCTGGCGTTGCGTTCTTTTAGAGTTCGTGTTGGTTCTTGTTTTAGAAGAGAACGGAGTCCCACAGAGTTCCGTTCTCAGTGTCCCTCTATTTTTAGTCGCTATCAACGGCCTTGCGGTGGCCGTGGGGTCATCAGTATCCACTTTCTTGTATGCATGTATTTCAGCTCCACTAGCATCAGTGTTGCTGAACGTTGGTTGCAACTAGACATTCGAAAGGCGCAGTCGTGGGCATTTGCCCACGGATTTCAATTCTCTGCGTCGAAAACCCGGGTAATACATTTCTGCTGACGTCGGGCAGTACACCCGGAACCCGAACTTTATTTAGCTGGAGACCTGCTGCATGTCATAGAAACACACACATTTCTAGGCATGTTGTTCGACAACCGTCTCACCTGGGTGCAACACCTTCGTCGAAAGTGCTGGCGACACCTCAGCATCCTACGTTGTCTCAGCCACACTGTTTGGGGAGCCTCACGCCCAACGCTCCTGCAACTTTACATGGCACTTATTCAGTCGCGCCTAGACTATGGCTGCATAGTCTACAATTCGGCCTCGCCTTCAGCACTGCAGGCGTTGGACCCAATTTTACATTGTGGTGTCCGTTTGGCGACAGGGGCTTTTCGCACAAGCCGTGAGACAAGCCTCCTCGTCGAAGCTGGGGTCCTCCCACTGAGATTCCGTAGGCAACACCTGCTAACCTCTTACGTTGCTTGTGTTCAGGCCTCGTCCTTCCACCCGAACCGCCTGCTCCTTTTTCCAGACGCTGCACTACCTATCCCTCCACGACGGCCCAGGTCGGGATACCCGATCTCGGTCCGTGTTCATATCCTTCTTTCGTCTCTCGCATCCTATCCACTACCTATCACTTTCCACTATTCCTTTCACACCCCTCCTTGGTCCATTCCTCGTTTGTAGCTCCATTTTGGACGTGTCCCACGCATTGAAGGCTTCTGTTTCTCCCATACATCTCCGTCACCAGTTTCTGCAAGTGCTCGAGTCGTTCCGTGCCGCAGACGTTATTTACACAGATGGTTCCGTAGTAGATGGCCATGCTGGGTATGCGTTTCTACATCACAACCACGTGGAACAGCATTCTCGGCCCTGTGAGACTAGCATCTTCTCCGCCGAGCTGGTCGCCATTCTCAGAGCTCTACAATATCTCAAAGCCTGCCCCAGGGGGTCATTCGTCATCTGTACTGACTTCCTGAGTGGCTTACAAGCGATCAACCAGTGATTCTCTTGGCACCCAATAGTGCGGTCGATCCACGATACTGTTCACTCCCTATGCCAATCAGGCCGTTCTGTGGTCTTTGTGTGGACCCTGGGCCATGTTGGCATACCAGGGAGTGAACATGTTGAGCGATTGGCCAAGCAGGCCACTATGGGACCATCTCTCACTATTGGTGTCGCGGAACGGGATGTTAAACTGGTGTTGCACCGGGAGGTGCGTGAGGCTTGGGGCACCAAGTGGGCTACGGCGAATGCACCGAATAAGCTTCGGGCAGTGAAATCTTCACTGCGGCCGACCCGCCGAGAGTCAGTTGTCCTCTGTCA
Organism: Locusta migratoria; assembly: GCA_026315105.1. Taxonomy (NCBI): domain Eukaryota; kingdom Metazoa; phylum Arthropoda; class Insecta; order Orthoptera; family Acrididae; genus Locusta; species Locusta migratoria. The sequence goes on from CM048751.1 coordinate 198,964,354, forward strand.
CCTTCGAATTGGACATACGTGGTTAATCCACGGGTATCTCCTTCCGTGCGAGGCTCTACCCGTGTGTCGATGTGGCGCTGTGTTGACAGTGGCCCATCTTCTGATGGACTGTCCCTTTTTAGCCGACTTGCGGCCATCTTTTAATATTCCCGACGCGCTGCCTTTAGCTTTAGGAGATGACGCCTCTATGGCTAACGCAGTTTTAAGTTTTATCCGCATTGCTCGTTTTTATGACTCTATCTAACGGTGGGTGCTGTGGCCTGATATCTTAGGCCACCACCAATCCAGCTTTTTACCTTTTCACACCCTTAGGGGTTCTTAGTGTATGCAGTATAGCTGGCTCATCCTGTTTTTTTTTTTTTTTTTTTTTTTTTTTTTTTTTTTTTTTTTTTTTTTTTTTTCTTTGTGATCAGCCAACCAAGGTACTCTGCTATCCAGTTTTATTCCTGACTTTCTTTTACCAATTCTGTGTGTCTTCGTTTTATGTTATCAGTGGTTTGTCCATTGTCAACCTGTCCCTTATGTGCGTGACCAGTTTTAGAGCTTTGTTTTACTTTTCGTTATTGACAGTGGACTCTCAGCTAGTAACAAAGGGACTGATGACCTACCTGTTTAGTCCCCTCAAAAACCAACAACAACAACAATTTCTCAACTTTGGTATGATGGGTAAACACAATGTGTTAAAGTATTGATTTTCAGAGAGACCTCTGAATGGTTTCCCAGTGACAGAAATGTGTTGAACATAATAGGGAAGCTTTCTTTATAATTGTGAGCTTGAACATTACATTAGACAATGATTTTAAAACTTCAGATTCAGCATTTGATCTTAGTTATGGTACTTACTTTTATAAGCTGGATCACCAACATTCTAACCAGTTATTTGAAATGTTTCAAATGTTAGGTTCTATAAATATGTAAATAGTGCATGGTTATGTGAGTTGATACAGTGTACCCTGAAAAGCTGCCAAAATTAGTTTTGAAATTGTATTGGACGACAATTTATCCAGAGAAAAACCAATCATTATATAGTATACAGAATTTTAATAGAAGTGATAATTTCTATGTATTGTCAATAAATGTCAAAGTGTGGAACAGCTAGTGTTAACAAAGATCACATAGTGACACAGTAAACATATGACCAAAGAGTTTTTAGTTCTGTCATGAAGCCTCTAAAGATAGAGCAAGTGAAAAGAAACGTAGTTTTGATTACTAAGAAAATTTTAATGAAAGTCTCTTTCAGTTACACTCTTCGACAAGGCTCATTTTTCTCATAAGGAAATAATGTGTTTTCAAAAGATTTTCATGTGAGAAATGCAAATCTGAAATCAGAAATTTGCTGCACAGTATTTTAGTCATGCCAAGATAAATGTCTAATGTAGCTGATAATTTAATTTTGAAAAATTTACTGCAATTGAATAAGTATGAATGGAAAATGTGGCAACTTGGAAATATTTGCAATTATATTGGGAAAGTAACAAGGCTACACAAAATATGGATGTTTTCTGTGTGAGTGGACAGTCGTGACAGACATTCCCACTATAAAAGCTTTGGCCTCAAAGGAGCTGGCAAGTGGGAGAGAAAAATTGGTAGCCAATGAAGATGTTCTTCTACCACCTTTTCACTTCACTTTTTTATAGTTTCTAAAGGCCATGAGTCAATCTTTCAAAAACGTTCCCTCGACTTTCTTTAGAAAAAAATAAAGGAAGGTGTGTTTGTGGGCCCCCAAATTAGAGAACCTCAAAAAGACCCACATTTTGGAGAATGCCTTTCACCCAAAGAAAAAAAAAAAATGCATGGATCTCTTTTAGAAATGGAACTGAGAACTTTCTGGGAAGAAAAAGAGCTGAAAACTATGAACAATTGTTCAAGAAATGAGAAATGCATATAGGGAGTCAGGATGTAACATGTCATTAAAAGTGCATTTCCTAGATTCACATCTAAACTATTTTCCTGAGAGCTGTAGCGATGTTTCTGATGAACATGGTGAAAGGTTCCATCAAGACATAATGTCATTGGAAAAGCATTATGAAGGGAAATAGATGCCTACAATGCTTGCCGACTACTATGGATCATCATTCGAGGCCGGCCGCAGTGGCTGAGGAGACTGAGGCGCTTCAGTCATGGTCTGCACGGCCACTACGGTCGGGGGTTCGAATCCCCCCTCGGGCATGGATATTTGTGCCGTCCTTAGTTGTAGCTAGTTCATAAGTAGTTTGTAAGTTTAGGGACTGATGACCCCGTAGTTAAGTCCCATAGACTCTACAAACATTTGAACATCATTCGAGAGGACACCATTGTTCACAGGAGAAAAAATAAAACCATAATACATTGCTTTTTATTATTCACGGCATAGATATACAAATTGATCATTGCCTATAACTGGAAAACTATGCCTGACATGGAAAAGCTAATTACAGATTTAAATTTAGTAGGTATGTTGCCGTACAAATCACACGTGAAACCCCCAGAAAGAAACAATCCCCCCCCTCCTTTTCTAGAATAGTGTTATCAGTTGCTGTTATTAAAATGTAAATATTCTTAATAAATAGAAAAAATTCCTTAAAAAACAATATTAATTGAAATGTTTTATTTGTAGAAAGTGAAATAAATAAATATTGATGTGTAAAATGTAGAGGCAATTCACATCTGCATTAAATTTTTAATGTACTAGACAGTAATCATGTAATTAAATAATTCATTCACAAAAAATAAAGAACTAACAAGGAGACCATGTGGGTATCAGATTTTAAATTTGTTTGATATCTATGATACGTGATGTTCAGAACTCAAATAATAATCGACCAAAGTAATTTGATCCAACTCTCAAAAATTCTTGAGAAATTCACTTTAAAGTTTTGCAAAGTACACGTAAGTACCAATAATTAAAACAGCTGTAGCATCTGTCTGTGTAGCTCAGGTGGTAGTATTCTGGCCTTCCAACCCTGGGGTCGGTGGTTTCAAACCTGTCATGACAGATTTTTTAATTTTTTCAATCGTTTTCAAATACTTTAAACAATTTTAATATATAATGGTAATTTTTATGAAAATTGCCTGTGGTTTTGTTTGTAATTTTCTATATTTTATAGAATGTTGTTAATAATGATTGAAACAATCAAAAAACATAACAAGTTAAATTTTTTACAGTATTGGCATCACTATTAGTTTACCATGATAGTCTTTGGTTGTTCGCTTTATGAAGAGCTATGACACTGTTTTTGAAAGTTGTCTCTATAGCTACTAATGGCTTTCCAAGAACTCAACCATCATTTTTCATGACCACAAGGTTTTCAGCTTATCTACATACACACGAACTAACACAACAGGTGGAATTAGAGATCCCAAAATGTTTTATATAACTGAATTTGAAAACGGGGAAAAAAAAAAAAATGTATTACAATGGGATTCAAACCATGATCTATGGTTGAGGCCAGATCGCTATCACCTGTGCTACACCAATAGATCCTGCAACTGTTATTATTGTTGGTAAACATATACTTTTCAAAACTTCATAGGCAATTTTCTCAAGAATTTTTTTAGATTTGCATCACTTGGCTTTGGCTGATCTTCACATACCATAAATGTAAAGCAATTCTAATATCCGATAACCATGTGGTCTTCTTGTAAGACTTAAAAATTAAAAGAAAAAATAATCTTCTTATTGCACCATTACATTTTGCCATCCCATCACATGTCTCATCACAATAGAAATTAAGTTTTTCATTAGAAGATGTCTCATCTGTAGTTTGGACAGCTGTCAAGCTTTGTATCTGCACTATCGCGTCATGTACCTTTGTATGAACATTTAATCATAGCTGGAGATGTACAACATAATTTTTTAAATGACAGTACTTCTGTGTCAAAATTCACAAACATTCTTTTCTGCTCAAACATTTCACTCTTCAGATTTCTGTATCTGGATTATCAGCTTACTATATAATATTCATGCAGACAGTAATGATATTAATGTCATTGCAACATATGATATAATATTTGTTAATACATTTGATGTAAAATATGGAATTCAAGTAAAATTAAGAAACAAAATAATTGATAGTGATAATTCAACCAGCGACTTTACATTTTAGACTTACACTGCAAAATCAACTATGATTGAATGTATTCATAAGTTGGAATTGTTTTGTACTCAACAGTATCTGGATAGTCTCAATTATAAGATACTTCTTAATTTAAAAAAAATTAATTACATCACACTGTCTTGGTAAATTGATGCCCAGACATCAGAGGAGTGTGAAGAAAATCTCGAGAAAATTTGTTACATACTCTTGGTAATCAAACTGTCACCAGAACCAAATCTTTAGAAACATCTGTATTAGAACTAACTATATTTTATGCCAGTGTTGCTTTCACTTTTCTGTTACCAGCACTGCAATCTTCAGATTGGTATACTTGTTACTTTTCTATTTTAGGCGCATCTTCAGTTTTTGAAAACAGTTCATCACTTTCACCGCCAAGCAGCAGTGTGACTGGAATTCATATGTTAGATCACACAAGCTTGGATTTTATGCATACACCATCCAATGCTGACACATCACTTGCTCATTGGGCTGATCAGAAAGCAATGAAACGAATTGTTACTGTTGCCATTTCACCTGTAGGTGAGTCATCTACAATGCTGTTAGTGATTGTATGCCCAGATCAGACAGGTTTGGTAGTTACTTATAATTTATTATTACTGAAAGATTTGTTATCCATTGTATATCAGTTAAGACAGACTTCAACTTCGAAATTTCCTGTGTCCTGTATTAGCTATTAGAAAGATGAGAATAGCATCTAGAATATATTTATAATTTTTGAACCTGTGTTTCTCTTTTAACCCAGTTTAATTTTTTACTTAATTAATAGAATTAGCCATTGCGCCTCGGTTGCACAGTGGTAGAGTGCCAGACTACAAATCCAAAGGTCGCGGGTTCGATCCCCGCCAGGTCCTAGGATTTTTATCTGTCACTTTCCACTTCTTTCACCTCTGTCAGTATTGCTCATGTGAAAAATACCGAGTAGCACCGTGGTTCGGAACCCACGTTAAACTATAGGTCCCCCTATAACTGGCTGGGTAAGTCAGTGCGAAGGTCGGAGGAAGGCAACGGCATACCACCTCCAAACAGGACCATGCCTAGTAAAGCACTGTGGTGTTCAAACCCATCTGCGGATTGTTGACTACTTTACCTTAGCCATTATATCAGTTTATTTTAGAAAATCACCGTAGGGAAACTGCAACAATAATTGAGATACTGTGGATTGTGTAGAAGATAGAAAATGAAAATTGGGCCCACCTGCAGGTATTACTATGGGAATAACTGATTTCCACTTTGATCTTCAAAAGTCTCTAACAACTCATCAGCTTCTGAGAGATTTTGTTTTTCTGGGGCGTGTCCCTTTTGGTTACCCCACTTAGATAAGTATTTCTAAAGCTCCTTCAGGTAATTAAAAATAGTCTTTATGAGAGAAACGCAACGGTCATTTTCGAAAATAAAATGGACTGTAATCATAATCTAGTTGTTGGTATTGTTACATGATCACAACCGGTGTAAAGAGCCCCACTGGTATCAGCAGCTTGCAGTGTTCCTGGTAAGTCAAAAGTTGCGATGACCATGTTGCTACAATCGAACTCTTCTCCCGGAAGACAGCACCCAATTTATGATGTAGCTAGTTACGTACCACCACGTCTCAACAGATTAACTTCAGCAGTCTTTCCTTCTTCAATACTTTATAATTGTGTAAAGATTTGAGTTGTAGTTATCTCTTAGAATTAAGGCTAGGACTTCATTCCATAATAGGGAGGGAACACACTCAGCGAGAATACACTTTGACAAAAAAATAAATAAATAAAATAATAAAAAAATCTTGTATTATGCCCCGTAGGCTAAGATTACAAGTGATCTTTACTGCATCAATCTCAAGAGGAACTGTACTATAAACTACTTCAACAAAACGTGTTTCATTTTTTTACAACAATTATATGTATAAGTCCCATCCCAACAGGGTTTCTTCGGACTCCCACTAATTCTTTGCTATGATGCACAACAGCCTCTTCTTCAGCCACTATGACCTTTCTCTGGACCGCCTCACCTGCTCCTGCTCGCTCCCGCATACCTGTACACACGAGCCCATGGCACACAGTAAAACCCTTAAAACATCTACTTATCTATATATGGTGAATCTGCACATCTTGTGGCAGGACAATCCCACAGTGTACAGTTAAATTAGCTTTTATACTACCAGCTACACATTATTTCTCGTAACTTTCAATTGCTAAACGGTAGACAGCAGAAACTCACTTTAGACTTGTGTGTACATCTAGGAAAATCTTGATGTAGCTGCATAATGTTTTGCATAAAATAATAATAAAGGAGATACAGCTATACTGTGCCTCTAACCATCTTCTGAAAGTTCTACCTTGAAGGCAATCAGATGTTGTCTCCTTTCTTAAATTATTGGTGAGTGAGACCAATTTGTTAAATAAGAACTTCGAACAGTGAAGTTTCTAATAGTAATTCTCTCTCATTGTCATAAATACAGTTGCCACTCCCATAAACCACAGACATTGCCAAGGTGCAGTGGCTTGCGTGGATCAACAATACAGTTAGCCGTACTGTAGATGCAATCACAGCAGAGGGGTATCTGTGGAGACGCCAGACAAACATTTGGTTCCTGAAGAGGGGCAGCAGCCTTTTCAGTAGTTACAGGGGGCAACAGTCTGGATGATTAACTGAGCTGGCCTTGTAACATCAGCTAATATGGCTTTGTCGCACAGTTACTGCGAATGGCTGAAAGCAGGGGGAAACTACAGCTGCTACTTTTCCCAAGGACAAGCAGTTCTATTGTATGAACACATGATGATGGCATCCTCTTGGGTAAAATATTCAGAAGGTAAAATAGTCTTTCATTCGGATCTCCGGCTGGGGACTAATCAGGAGAATGTTGTCATCAGGAAAGACAATACTGGCATTCTATGGATCGGAGCATGGAATGTTAGATTCCTTAATCAGGTAGGAAAATTAGAAAATTTAAAGAGGGAAATGGATAGGTTGAAGTTAGATATGGTGGGGATTAGTGAAGTTCGGTGGCAGGATGAACAGGATTTCTGGTCATGTGAGTACAGGATTATAAATACAAAAGCAGTTGGGGTATCACAGGAGTAGGACTGATAATGAATAAGAAAATAGGAATGTGGGTAAAGTACTATGAGCAACACAGTGATCACATTGTCAAGATAGATACAAAGCCAACACCGACAACAGTATTACAGTTTTATATGCTAACTAGCTCTGCCGATGATGTGGAGATTGAAGAAATGTATGAGGAGTTAAAGGAAATTATTCAGATAATTAAGGGAGAGGAAAACTTAATTTTGATGGGAGACTTGAATTCGGTAGTAGGAAAAGGAAGACAAGGAAAAATAGTAGGTGAATATGGACTGGGCATAAGGTATGAAAGAGGAAGTCGCCTGGTAGAATTTTGCACGGAACATGGTTTAAAAATCAAAAAAGAAGATTGTATATGTGGAAGAGACCGGGAGACACTGGAAGGTATCACATAGATTTTATAATGGAAAAACATAGATTCTGGAACCAGGTTTTAAACTTTAAAACATACCCAGGGTCAGATATAGACTCTGACCATAACTTGGTGGTCATGAACTGTAGGCTGAAACTGAAAAAACTGCAGAAAGGTAGGAAAATAAGGAGATGGGATTTGGGATAAATTGAGGGAACCTGAAGTTCTTCAGAATTTCAGAGGGAGCTCTAGGCAACAATTGACAGAAACAGGTTGAAATAAGAGTTGAAGAGAAATGGGTAGCATTGAGAGATGAAATGGTGAAGACAGCAGAGGACAAAATAGGTAGGAAGGCAAGACCTACAAAAAATCCTTGGTTATCACAGGACATACCAAATTTAATTGATGAAAGGAGAAAATATAAAAATGCAGTAAATGAAACAAGCAAAACGGAGTACAGACGACTAAGAAATGAGATTGACAGGAAGTGCAAAATGGCTTAGGCAGGAGTGGCTAGAAGCCAAATGCAAATCTGTAGGAGAATGTATAAGAAGGGGAAAAGTAGATACTACCTACAGGAAAATAGGAGACATTTGGGGACAAGAAAGACAGCTCTACGAATATCAAGAACTAAGATGGAAAACCAGTTCTCAGCAAAGAAGGGAAAGCTGAAAGGTGGAAAGAGTATGTAGAGGAGCTCTACTACAGAGGAAATAAACTTAGAGGCAATGTTGTAGGAAGGGAAGAGGAAGTAGATGAAGATGAAATAGGTGATACTATACTGAGAGATGAATTTTATAGAGCCCTGAAAGTCCTAGGTCGGAACAAGGCCTCGGGAGTAGATGACATTCCCTCAGAGCTCTAAAGTCTCTGGGAGAGCCAGCCATGACAAAACTATTTCACCTGGTGTGTATGATGTATGCGACAGGCAAAATACCCTCAGACTTTATGAAAAATGTAATAATCCCCATACCAAAGAAATCAGGTGCAGACAGGTGTGAAAATTACAGAACCATCAGTTTGATAAGTCATGGTTGCAAAATGTTAACACGAATTATCTACAGAAGAATGGAAAAGCTGGTAGAAGGTGAGCTCGGGGAAATTCAGTTTGTATTCAGGGGGAAAGTAGGAACCCGGAAGACAATACTCACTTCACGACTTATCTTAGAAGATAGATTAAGGAATGGCACACCTACATTTTTAGCTTTTGTAGATTTGGAGAAAGCTTTTGACAATGTTGACTGGAATACACTCTTTCAAATTCTGAAGTCAGCAGGGGTAAAATACAGGGAAAGGAGAGTTATTTACAACTTGTACAAAAGCCAGACCGTAGTTATCAGACTTGAAGTGCATGAAAGGGAAGCATTAGTTGGGAAGAGAGTAAGACAGGGTTGTAGCCTTTCTCAGATGATGTTCAATTTTTACATCGAGCAGGCGGTGAAGGAAAGCAAGGAAAAATTTGGAGTAGGGATTAAAGTGCAGGGTGAAGAAATAAAAATATTAAGTTTTGCCGACGACATTGTAATTCTGTCAGAGACAGCAAAGGACCTGGAAGAGCAGTTGAATGGAATGGACAGTGTGTTGAAGAGAGCGTATAAAATGAAAATTAACAAGAGCAAAACAAAGATAATGGAATGCAGTCTTAGAAAATCAGGTGATGCTGAAGGAATTAGATTAGGTAACAAAACAATGAAGGTGGTAGATGAGTTTTGTTACTTGGGTAGTAAAATAACATATGACAGTCGCAGTACAGAGGATATAAAACGCAGAATGGCAATGGTTAGAAAAGCGTTCTTGAAAAAGAGAAATTTGTTGACATCGAATATTGATTTAAGCCTAAGGAAGTCCTTTCTGAAGGCATTTGTATGGAGTGTAGCCTTGTATGGGAGTGAAACATGGACAAAAAACAGTGCGGACAGGAAGAGGATTGAGGCTTTTGAAACGTGGTGCTACAGAAGAATGCTGAAGATTAGGTGGGTGGATCGCGTAACTAATGAGGAGGTACTGAACATAATTGGGGAGAAAAGAAATTTCTGGCATACCTTGACTAAAAGAAGGGATAGATTGGTAGGACACATTCTTAGACATCAAGGAATTATGAATTTAGCATTGGAGGGAAGTGTATGGGGTAAACACCGCAGAGGGAGACCAAGAGATTTATACAGTAAGCAGATTCAGACAGATGTAGGTTGCCGTTATTATGTGGAGATGAAGAGGCTTGCTGAAGATAGGGTATTGTGGAGAGCTGCATCAAACCAGTCTCCGAACTGAAGACCACAACAACAACAAGGAGAGGCATTGAATTAAAATTTATGCGGTGGCCGGGGTTTGAACCCGAGACTTCCTACTTACTACGTAGGTGCTTCAGACCACTCAGCTAACACCGCGTTGTAGCCAAAGCAACTACACAGACTGTCTTAAAGCACATCTCCCTCCACACCATATACTTTAATTCTGCCTCATGTTCCTAGTGAAATGCCTATCAAATTGCCAGGGCTCTCCTACACTGGAATAGCACCCCAGCAAATAATGTGAATAGGAACTATCCCGACTTGTTCCTCAGGCTGAGGTGATATAAATATCAACAAATAATACAATCCCTTGAGACAACATTGTCTCATTATATGCACATCAAATCCCGGCCACAGCGTGAATTTTAATTCAATGCCTCTCCTTACGTTTAATACCTGTGGTATAATGAGACAATGTTGTTTCAAGGGATTGAATTATTTGTTGATATATATAAAGGAGTGGAAGAAAGAAGGCTGAGAAATTACCGACTGTAGTTGCACAAGGGCACTGAAATTCCTTAATGGTGAAAAGTGAAATTGTGAGCTGGGCTGGGATTTAAAGCTAGGTCTCCCACTCCGGCGCAACGGTCGCCTTAGCCATTTGGATATTCACGCACTTTTTCCATCCTCCTCAAATTTCCCCAAGTCGCACACTACAGCCTTAGCACCCTATCAACCATGTCCTCTTGTATTCAACATTTTGGATTACTGTACAATCTCAAACGTTATTACTGCATCTGGGGTGAAGTAGATGCACCTTACGCCATTGTCATATCAAAATACATATTTATAGATTGATGTGGTTTCTGTTCTTTATGACATATTGAAGAATTTCATTGCCATAGTGGCGCTAGTCGGTCCTTTCCTCTCTCATCTTTCTTCCTTCCCTGCTTAATAAAAAAATTTCAAATGCCAACAAGGTTGGTGCTCTCGAAAGGTCCCTCACCAAAGCGAACAAGAAGGTATGAAAAATAGCTGGTAGACAGATCAGATGAAATTGAATAGGTCCAAAGATGCAAATATCCCAAAGTTGTTGATATACCTGAAGAACCTGCCGAAAATACGAAGTGTTTTCCCAAATAGCCCATGTTTCGGAATTGGACATTGACAGTAACCACAAAGTTGGATGCTGGATGCAAAAATCCAAGATCAGTATTAATAAATTGTCTCATATCGGAAATGCTCTGAAGTCTTTGGAGCAAAGAGACACTTGGTAAAATATGGGAGTAACCATATGGGCAAATTTGTTCCCCTAGCTCGTTCTATGCTGAGACATATCCACATGCAAACGCTAACAACAACAAGGCTCATGCACAAGTGGATAGTAATTCCCATCATCCCTTGCAGCAGTTAGCTGATTTTATTTCATATAATTCAATTATCATCACCCTGGACACAAGACAGTAAGTAGAGCAACAGAAGATAAAAACTGCAAGGGTAGATAGATTTGAATACAGGCAGCAAGTAATTGAGGATGTAAGGAGCAAGAATTGTTCTGGCGTGAAGAGGTTGGTACAGATAAGGAATTCGTAGCAGGCAGCAACAGACCATTGTGAAGACTAACGACTCAAAAAACAGAAATAGGAAGCAGGAGATGGGGTACTGCATGTCTGTGGGGCTAGTGGCGTGGTTTGTCCTGGTCAGAGGTGAATGGTACTCCGCCATTAACTCTGAAGTCCAGGAACTAATGAGGACATCTGACCCATCTCATTGTCTCATAGCGGGAAACCAAGAAGGTGCAGCAACTGTGGTCTTTGCCCAGTCACACATGACCCACCTCCTATGATTATTTATGCCTAAACCAAGGGTGTGGATTCATCAGAAAATTCAGCAGATGGATTAAGTTCACTCTTGTCAGCAACTTTGACTTGACAGAACTGCGTCAATTTTGAAAGGCATACAACGTCAATCATCTAGACACATTAGAAGTTCCACTAATAATATACTTGTAAAAGATTGGTTAGGCTTTTGAAATAAATTGTTTAAAACAATTTGCTAAAATTTTCCTTTATTGGCTGGTCAATCTGTATATCGTTTCCTGTTCCATAGAAGAGGTGGCACATAATTCCCCTAATAGGGGGAGGGGGACAGCTCAGAAAATAGTGAGGGATCTGGCGGAAAACTCTACATTCAGTCAAATTTTCAAATATGACACATGCAGAACACCCTCAGAGGATCAGCATCAATTTGCTGAGTACGGGCTTGGCGAACCCGGGGTCCTGAGCCATGGGCTGTGACACACCAACAGTCCACTACACCATAAGCTCTGTACGTGCTTCAATGAGCATTGTTCGGTGGAACGTTGTACGTTTCAGAGCCCGGGGATCTCGGCTTAATCGCCCAGGTCGCGAGGACAATACAAACCTCTATAAAGAAAAACTCAGTCTCAAGCTTTGCTACGTGCCGAGGAGATGCATGAATGTTGAGGTTGAACAGTCGCTAGCGAGAAACCTCTGAGGAACCTGCTGCACCTCAGTTGTATAAGGCTTACCCAGGTAAGCGGGGCTCTGCCTGGGTGGACGTATAGTTCCCTAGCTGCTCGTGGGAACAGGATGAAACGAGCTAATGATAGTATTGCCGGACGTAGAACCGGCGTCTCTAAGAGAGGCAGGTATGCAATGGGAGGGACGACGGGAGAGAGACAGGGATGAGCCTTACTCTCCTAAATTTCTCGTATGTTCTAGGACTGATGGGGAAACATTTATGAATACTAAGCTACTTTTCTTCGTGGAAAACTTAAGAGGATAAGTATGGCGAAGTCTTAGGAATGTCCAAAATGAGAAGCGGTGCAGTCCTTACTGAAACAGTGTCCCCTGGACAGTCACGGGCGTTATTGCTCTGTGATAAGCTGGGAGACGTTTCTGTGACTATCACACCTCACAAGAGCCTCAATATGGTTCAGGGGATTATTTACCACTGAGATCTCCAGCTGCAGTCTGACGATGAATTACGCACCAACCTTGAACGACGGGATGTCCACTTCATCAGGCATGTCTATAGAGGGCCTAAGGACAACAAAGTAGCCACCGGTGCCTTCATTCTGGCCTTTGAGGGTGACTCTTTGCCCAAAAAGGTCAAGGTTATGATATACCGGTGCGACATGAAGCCTTATATTCCTCCTCCGATGTGGTGCTTTAAGTGCTGGAAATTTTGGCATGTCCTCCAGGTGCAATTCCAGATCCACATGTAGAGAATGTTAGCGTCCATCCCATCTGTACACTCCTTGTGCTCCTCCTATTTGTGTGGACTGTGGACAGCACCACCCCTCTTGCTCGACAAGCTGCACGATGCTCTACAAAAATGGAAAATTATGGAGTACAAGACCATGGACAAACTGTCATATAATGAGGCGAAAAAGAAATTTGAGTGACTGCACCCTGTGGCATTAAGGACTTCATTTGCAACTGTCACGTCGTCACTCTTTCCTTCAGTGTCGGTGGTCCCCATGTCTGTGACACTTTCTGTGGGCCCTCAGGGCTGTAAAACTCCATCAGCCCCCTTGATGGTTGGGGGCTCTCCACCAAGTGCTCCTCCCATTACACCTCCTGGGGGAAAACATCCTCCCACACTGTCGGGGACAATGGTCCCCGTTACTCAGCTGGAGAAGCAACACCTTCCTCTGGCTCCTCTTGCTTGGAAGGTGTCCCTCAGGATGCTCCCTTTCAAGGCCTCTCAGATTACCACAGAGGGTCTCAACCACCGACTGTCAGTGTTGCACACCCCTGGTCAAAGGGCTCCGCACTCTACGTTGGGCTCTAACACCCTCTCTGAAAAGACCTCTCAGTCCTTAAAACCAAAAGGACAGTGAGAGGACAAGAAAAAGGAATCTTATGTGGCTCTAAAGCTACACCTTCCCATATCTTCTGCTTCTGAAGACGAGTTGGTGATCCTCACATCCCCCAAGGATCTCGCCCTCACGGACTCTGCAGAACCAAGGGTCCTGGATCCGGTAGGTGCACAATCAACAGCAACAGCTAGTGAACCTATGGAATAATCTCCTTTATCCTCTCAATCATGGCCTATCCAGTTTGCAATAACCAAATTCTCCAGTGAAATAGTGGTGGTTTTTTCCCCCCATTTAGCAGAATTACAGCAGCTCCTCAGCACTTAACCTGCACTGTGCATTGCCCTGCAGGAAACCTGGTTTCTCCTGATGCGATGCCCTGCCTTATGAGGCTATCGGGGATATTATGGGAATCGCACGGATTATGACAGGGTTTCAGGTGGAGTCTGTATTTTTGTCCTTTCGTCTGTTTACAGTGAATCTATTCCCCTTCCACACACCTTTAGAATCTGTGGCAGTCAATCTCACCATTTGCCGTGTATACCTGCCCCCCAGATGGTGTATTACCTCAACATGGCGGCGCTGATTTCTCAGCTCCCCTCACCTATCTTACTTTTGGGTGACTTCAATGTCCACAATCCCCTGTGGGGGAGGAGCAGTACTACGATTAATGGCCATGGCAGAGATGTCGAGACTTTATTATCTCAGCTTGACATCTGCATTTTAAATACCCATGTTGCCACACATTTCAGTGTGGATCAAGGCACTTACTCTGCTATCGATACCGAGCGAGGTGGTGCAGTGGTAACACACTGGACTCGCATTCGGAAGGATGGTGGTTCAAATCCACCTCCGGCCATCCAGATTTAGGTTTTCCGTGATTTCGCTAGATCACTCCAGGCAAATGCCGGGATGGTTCCTTTGAAAGGGCACGGCCGATTTCCTTACACATACTTACCCAAACAGTCCGAGCTTAAGCTCTGTCTCTAATGACCACACAGTCGACGGGACGTTAAACTCCAAGCTTCCTTCTGCTGTCGACCTGTCAGTATGTAGCCCTGGCCTTTTACCGTCTGTCCACTGGAGAGTGCATGAGGACTTGTGTGGTAATGACCACTTCCCAATATTCCTTTCACTACCACAGCCTCAGTCCCCTGGACGTTTGCTCATATGGTCCCTTTATAAGGCTGATTTGGATGTGTTCACGACTGCTGTGACGATTGGCCATCCAACGGATGCCACCATAGATGTGGTGACTGAAAGTCTCACTGCAGCTATTATTTCTGCAGCTGAACGTACAATCCCTAGCTCTTCTGGATCTCCCTGGCAGAGATCACTGAGGCTATTAGGGATCGCACTCCTGCACCATAATAGACTCCTGTCCCGGGAGAACCTCATTGCATTCAAGCAGCTCCGTGCTCGAGCACGTCTTTTAATTGGGCGCCATAAGCAGGTGTGTCGGAAACGTGTCCACTATTGGCACATTTACCTCTCCATCCCAGGTCTGGGAGAAAGTCGGATGCCTCTATGGATACCAGGGTGCTTCAGGCATGCCAGGGATTTCTATGAATGGAGGAGTTTGTACGGACCCAGATGCAATTTCTGAACATCTCGCTGAGCACTACGCTCAGAGTTCTGCGTCTCTGAATTACCGCCATCTTTCTGTGCCATGAAAGAACAGGAAGAATGGAAGCAACTGTCCTTCTCAACCCGCTGTATGAAATCATACAATGTTCCCTTCAGTGAATGGGAATTCCTCAGTGCCCTTGCACAAAGTCCCGACACTACTCCTGGGCCAGATCAGCATTCATAACCAGAAGCTGAAACACCTATCAGTGCAGTCTACACGGAACATCCATGTTCAATCGCATCTGGAACGATGGTGTCACAGTGGCAGGAAATTATCATCGTGCCGGTGCTTAAGCCAGGCTAAGACTCGTGCAATTTGGATAGCTACCGACCCATCTGTCTCACCAACGTTCTTTGCAAACTGCTGGAATGGATGGTGAGCTTGCGGCTGTGCTGGGCACTTGACTCTTGAGGCCTACTGGCTCCATGCCAGGGCAGTTTCCGTCAAGGCCGCTCCACCTCAGATAACTTTGTTTACTTGGAGTCCTGTATCCATGCAGCCTTTGCCTGTCATCAACATCTTGTTCCGGTGTTTTTTGATTTGAGATAGGCCTATGTTACAACATGGAGACATCAGGTCCTCCAGAAATTACATTAATGGGGAATCCGAGGCCAGCTCCCTATTTTTCTACAAAACTGTTTAGCTGACAGTGCCTTTCATGTCCAAGTTGGTGCTTTCCGTAGCACCCCTCATGTGCAGGAAAATGGGGTTCCTCAGGGCTCTGTTTTGAGTGTCCCCTTATTTTTAGTGGCCATTAACGGCTTACCGACAGCAGTTGTGTCGTCAGTATCCCCCTCCCTCTCTGCTGACGACTTCTGCATCTCTTTTAGCTCTTCCAGCACCCAAGTTGATGAATGTAGATTACAGGGAGCCATTCAGAAGGTGCAGTCCTGGGCTCTAGCCCATGGCTTCCAGTTCTCTCCTGCAAAGACCATTGTTATGCACTTCTGTCAGCGTCGGACGGTTCATCCACAGCCCGAACTTTCTCAACAACCACCTATTAGAGGTCATTGAGACAGATTTCTAGGGCTTGGCTGACGTGGCTCCCCCACATTCGTCAGCTAAAACAGAAGTGCTGGCGTCATCTGAATGTTCTCCACCACCTGGGCCATACGACCTGGGATGCTGATTGGTCAACACTGTTGGGGATATACCGAGCTCTGGTGCAGTCCCGTCTCGATTTTGGATGCCTTGCCTATGGTTCAGCATCCCCCTCTACATTGCGCTTGCTGGACCCCGTTCATCACTGTGGGATTTGCCTCACGACAGGTGCCATCCGCACCAGCCTCGTGAACAGTTTTCTTGTGGAGGCTGGCGTCCCACCTCTGCGGATCTGCCGCAAGCAACTGCTCGCAGCCTATGCTGCTGATGTCCATATCTCACCAGGCCATCCGAACCAACATTTGTTTTTCTCTCGCATGGTCGTCCATCCTGAACAACGGTGACCCCGTTCTGGTCACACGATCTCAGTCCCTTATGTTGGAACTAGTCATTTCCTGTCCCATCTCCATATCGGGCCGGTACGCGTACACCTCCATGGTTTGTACCAAGGCCATGTTCTTGGCTGGACTTGCCTCATAGACCCAAAGACTCAGTTCCTCCAGGGGCACTCCACCGTCAGTTCTTTGCTGCTGTTGCAGAGTATACAGCATACGACATAGTCTATACGGACGGTTCTTTGGTTGATGGTCGTGTTGGCTTTGCCTGTGTCCGCGATCACTCTGATCAGTGGTCTCTGCCAGATGGCTGCATGTTTACACTGCAGAGCTGGTGTCCATTCTCCATGCTCTTCAGCATATGCGTTACTGCTCAGGTGGGTCTTTTCTTCTCTGCAGTGACTCTGAGCAGTCTTCACTCTCTGGACCAATGTTACTCACATTCTTCTTTGGGGAAGGCTATCCATGAGACATTTTTTGCTCTAGATCAGTCAGGACGGTCTGTGGTCTTTCTTTGGTCTCGTGCTCACATCGGCATCCTGGACAACGAACAAGCTGATAAGCTCACCAAACAGGCTGTCCATGCATCTGTATTAGAGACTGGCCTCCCGGCTTCCGATCTCCAGTCTGTGTTGCGCCATAATGTACATGAGTGGCATAGCCTGAACCGTCCCAAGAAACTCAGGGCAATAAAGGAGACTACAGCTGTGTGGCATTCCTCCATGCAGTCCTTCGCCAGGACGCTGTAGTCCTGTGCCGGCTCTGCATTGGCCACACTTGCTGGAGAATCATTTAAAGGTATCACACTGACATTAATTGAGATAGCAGCACAATAATCCACTGCAAGTACTAAAAATGTTCTTCCTTCCCTTTAACAGTCTCTAGAATTAAAATAAATAAATAAATAAAAATAAAAACAAAATAGACTAATACCGTTTCGATAAGGTGCCTCAAGTATTGCAGGATATAGAGGATTGTGTGTGCACATGTGCACCTGATATGTGAACAGATGTGTACACTGAAAAACACTATTTGACTTTCACCACCCAGTCAATCAGTAGAGAGTTTCAGTGGAAAAATCTGATCCTATTTGTTGCAGATTTCCCACCTAAGCTTGAAAAACAGAACTGTCCCATTTAAAACGGGACATGTGGTCACTTTATATTTGAGTCATCTTGTTTCTGATGTTGCAGCTACCACTTAATATGGAAGTGATATACTTCATAGGTAAATAATGAGTGAAGTATAAAAGTACCTACAAATGTGTCAAGGCCTATGGTCATGAAAAAAAAAAAAAAAAAAAAAAAATCATATATTCAGATTTTGTGACAATGTAATACTGATAATAAATTCGATTGTTTCAGGTGTTTCTTTTAATGTATGCATACTGTGTAAACTTGTGGTTGCAGTCAGTCCAGTCTGTGCTCTGTGAAAAGTGCTAAACAATCACCAGTTTAAACCCGTGTTTCTTAATGAGCAAGCCAAGTTCTACAATACTGCTACTTGACATTTTGTTGGAGATGTCGAATAATAAGATCTCAATCCCAGTAAGCACCTCACGTCACTGGTATTTTTATGAATAGGATATGCTGTTATAGACCTCACCTTCTCTGTATTGGGTCACATATCTTCAATTGGGACAAGATGTTAAAGTATTCTGATTTCCTTCATTCCATGCACACTTTCTTAGATTGAGTTTTAGGCCACCTTGTCTGAGACATTTACGAACAGTTCTCAGCTTTTTTTAATGTGTTCTTCAAAAGTGATAGAGAATATTGTAATGCCATACAGGTAACAAAAAGACACATTCTCCACTTAAGGTGAAGTAAAAAATGATGATACCCTTCACCATTTTCTCTACCTCTTTTTCAATTAATTGATGTTCCGTTGATGACAGACAATTTGCTCTCTCTGGTTGATTGGCTGATGATTGCCTTCAGCTGGTCTGATTTGCACCTCGCTTGTGGATGAGACAACTTTCCCTATTTGTCCCTTGTTAAGTTTGGTGACAGTTGAGCATGAAGGTCTTGTCTCATCGTGGAAGCTCTAATCACACCTTCAAACTTGTCAAGAGGCTTCTGTGACACTTGGCTGCTCTTCAGTTGATGGCTGAGCAGTTGCTATATTTGTCACTTGTGGCAGTTAACTATCTTATGTTAAACGAGATATCAGAGGTTAGAACAAATGTCTTTCTCCAGTGGTAATCCACTATTACCTTCCCCAATGAGGTCCTTGCGCTGAAACGTTGCATCACACAAGACACAAACCTTAGAGGTACTGACCTCAGGAATAACCACTTCATCTAGCACACACAGCCTCCACACACTAAAATGCCTATCTTCCTCTCCACCAAATCTTGTCTTATCTAACGTAATCTGTGTGTGACCACTAACTATAATTTCATGCGAAGCCTTTAAGAAGTCCCATCCGAGAATGAAGTCGTGACTGCATTTTCCTATAGGCTTCACATGCCTCCCATTAGCAACATTCAGCTTGGGGTTTTTATCTTGGCAAAAATGGTCTTCGTCAACTGTCAGTGAGTTTGAAGCTCCCGATTCTTCAAAAGCAAGTGCAGGTCGGCTGACCATAAGGATGTCAATGTTGTTTCCCATTATTCTGATAGCAAAAAGTTTTCTTTGGTGGCCTCACCTGCAAGGAAGGTAGCACCCTATAATTTTCTATGTTGCATCAACTGGATGATTGATTAGAGCTCCTGAAAAGTGATGGAAGGTATTGATTGTCATTTTGGGGAGTGTCCTCTCCAGCAGCTAGTTTGAGATGACTGTGATCTACATCGTTTTTGAGATACACCCTCCTGTCTTTCTTCTTTGTCCTGTGCTTGCCGTCAATGTATGTCTGATTGCAGCCTATTTTCATGGGCATCAACAATTTTTTCCCACTGCTTTTTGGAGTAGCATGTCATATGTCCACATTGCCAACTGTGCAAATGCACTGGCTGGTTGTCCCTGGTCTCAAGGTACCAGTCTTCCTTTGGGATAATCAGGTTACTCATGCTGTATTTTAGGAGCATAAACCCATCTTGGCCTACACTGTTTCAATTATTTTTTTACACAACTGGATGACGAGAGATTGAAGCTAGCATTTGTTTCCCTTCCTCTTTTAATGTCTCTTGAATTGTGTCTGTTCTCGGCTTGGCAAGCACACCAAGAGCCTTTTGAACTTCTTCTCCTACAGTGTTCGGAAGTTCAATTTTTGATGTATCATCTCAATGTATTTTGGCACCATATTAAAAAGTCATCCACTGTTTAAATGTCCTCCATTAGTAATTTGCAACACTCTTCATAAGATGTGCAATTCCCACCCACCCCCACACCCTTCAGGGCGCTCATGGTTCTTTCATGAGAATGTGTGTGGCGAGCATGTGGCCCCCTGGACTGCATTTCCTTTCCTTTCCCTTCCCCTCCTTTCCTTTCCTATTCTCATTCTTTCCTCTCCCCTCCAGGGGCTGATGGCCTCGGTAGTTTGGTCCCCCTGTCATGCACAACCAACCAATCATAATTGTGATGAAAAAGTTTCCAACTGCTGCTAGTGACAAGAAGTGGATTATTGTTTGTTCTGATTATCTAACCAACCATATGTCATTAGGCAAGCTGTGAAAACAGCTGAGGCACCTGAAGTATCCAAATTCATAGTGGAAGACATTCTATTGAAACATGGAGCACAAAATTCTATAAATACAGATTGAGGAAAAGTTTTTGAATTGAGACTTATGGCAGAGATAAACAGTCAGTACAACATTCACATTGCACGACCATTGCCTACCATCCTCAAACTAACTGCTTCACTGGACATCTTAAGACTTTGGCTGACTTGCTGTCCATGTATGTTTACAGTGAGCAGAGCAATTGTGGTGAGGTGTTGCCTATAAAACTTTCACACAAGAGAACACTGGATTTATGCCATTCTGCTTCAAGCTATGCTGAACCATAGGCAATGCATCCAAAATCGAGACGGGACTGCACCAGAGCTCGGTATATCCCCAACAGTGTTGACCAATCAGCATCCCAGGTCGTATGGCCCAGGTGGTGGAGAACATTCAGATGACGCCAGCACTTCTGTTTTAGCTGACGAATGTGGGGGAGCCACATCAGCCAAGCCCTAGAAATCTGTCTCAATGACCTCTAATAGGTGGTTGTTGAGAAAGTTCGGGCTGTGGATGAACCGTCCGACGCTGACAGAAGTGCATAACAATGGTCTTTGCAGGAGAGAACTGGAAGCCATGGGCTAGAGCCCAGGACTGCACCTTCTGAATGGCTCCCTGTAATCTACATTCATCAACTTGGGTGCTGGAAGAGCTAAAAGAGATGCAGAAGTCGTCAGCAGAGAGGGAGGGGGATACTGACGACACAACTGCTGTCGGTAAGCCGTTAATGGCCACTAAAAATAAGGGGACACTCAAAACAGAGCCCTGAGGAACCCCATTTTCCTGCACATGAGGGGTGCTACGGAAAGCACCAACTTGGACATGAAAGGCACTGTCAGCTAAACAGTTTTGTAGAAAAATAGGGAGCTGGCCTCGGATTCCCCATTAATGTAATTTCTGGAGGACCTGATGTCTCCATGTTGTAACATAGGCCTATCTCAAATCAAAAAACACCGGAACAAGATGTTGATGACAGGCAAAGGCTGCATGGATACAGGACTCCAAGTAAACAAAGTTATCTGAGGTGGAGCGGCCTTGACGGAGAAGCTTCAAGCAACAACTAAGATTGACACTATCTTTCCAGCTGAAGCTGATGACATGGATGACAGTCGGACAGTTATTAACCAGGGCTGAGGTAGCTCAGCAGTTCACTCAGTTGTTGATTCAACACTATACACTAAAGGCTCAGGATAGAGATTGTCAAAGTTTTGATGCGAGCCGTCACTCTGCTTTGTTCCAGCCTGGTAACCACCTCTGAATCCTTATTCCTGTTTGCATGGTTTGGCTGTCTGAGAATCTACTCAGACCACTTTTCGGGCCATACAGGGTCACAAGATAGCTATCCAAAATTTCTGATGAAGTCGAAGATTGCAACCCTCATACAACGGAAGATTAGGGACACAGTGCATGTCCTGGAAAAGAAGGCATACTGAGATCCCACGGATCAGGAAAATTTGAAACTCCGGCTCATCTGAATAAGGAGAAAGGCAATGAAAGTGTATATTTATATAAGTTTGACGAGATCCACCGCCAAAACGAGCTGCAGTATGCAGGTCTATTGACTTGTTCCAGCAGCAAGTAGACATGAACATTGAGGTGGTGGTCTCCTAAAAAGGTAGCAATGTTGCAAATAAAGAACTAGAAGACATCTTAACAAGTGTTTGTTGTGCATCCCTGTTAATATATAATTCAAAATATATTGTAGCGTCATTCCATGTCAATTCAACTCACCTCTCAACCTGACCCTCTCAGATTTATTTCAAATTTGGTGCATTCATTAACCCAGATAAGGGATGCAAAAATGTCAATTTGCAGGGCTGTATTACGACTGTGAAGAAAGTTACAGGTCTGGAAAGTTTGGAATTTGTGCGAAATTTACGTGTGTCCATCTCAACTTAAAATAATGTAATTTTGGTTCTAATTAAGTTACAGCTATGCAAATGGTACCATTGGAAAGCTAATGAATAGACCTTTACACTGATGTGCCACATGGCAGGTTTCTGGATATTTTTATTCTAAAAATTCTTCACCTTGAATATCTCAAACACCCCATCTTCAAATTTTCTGGAAAAAAATATATTTTATTGTTCCATTATGTTACTACAAATATGGTAAATATCAAGATGGCACACCAAAGGAATCAACACACAAAATTATTTTGGTCAACTTAAGTATACCATCAACATGCAGTAACCAATCAACGTTAGTAAGGCTGTTTTAGTGAACAGCTAATCAGAGAGACTTATTTAATCACCATTAGACTGTTTTGTGGTTGCGGGTTGTTTAATCAAAGTGCTGTGTACATATGTTGTAAAGAAACATTTACGGTAGTAATAGTTGGCAAAAAATGGATTTCATGTCAAAATTGTACTGTTGCAGTCCATTTAGGAAAGTAAGTCATGCAAAAGTGCAGAAGAATTTAAGGAATGTTCAGGAGTGGATGATAAATAAATGTCCTAATGTATTTTTAGGTTGAAAAATTTGCAGTAAATGTAGAAAGAAAATATCAGAAATCCCAACAAGCACTGCAGATGTTTCCTCAGTTGAGCCAGGTATTTCCAGAGAATATTTAAGTGAAGATGAAGTAGCTTCAGATCTGGCACTCGATTATTTAAATAGCAGCCTTCAGTATTTAGGTGAATCTCCTGTGAAGAAAAAGAGCCTTCAGAGTGCGAAAAAGTACCCAAAGCAAAAATTGAAAAAATAGCACTGTAATGCCTGCATTGCTTTTTAGCACGGTTGTTTTTCAACTATGTCTGTAAAATCTCAAGCAAAGCCACTAAAATGTTCCTGAAGAACACACTCCAGATTGTCACTTATACAGTTTCTTTTCTTCAGGATTGCAATTAATTCTGCCATTGTTTCCACCTTTTTTTCTCAGGGCCACAGTTTGTCAGACTCATCAGTCTGAACACTTGCATCACATTTGCTGGCATCAGATTCACAGAAAGTGTTTATCGGATGGTTCACATTCACATCCTAAATCCAAATTAAAAAGATCCACGAGTAATATTTACGAGCAACTGCATAACAATACATTTACAGCAATGTGTATCCTTGTTTCTAGTTAAAGTACATGGTGTTATCTCAGAAACTGTTGGTAGAACAAGTTGCCTTGTCGGACCGATTTTCTCTTGCAAATGGGCTGGGAAACTGAATTAACTCAGTATAGCATCAGTCTTCAGCAGCTGTTCATCAGTTCCTGGTCGTAAAAGATAACTGTCTTTTGTAAACTGAGCCCTGCAAATACTGCTTTATTTCGATGATGCTTAGTATTCCCTTCATACTGCATGTACCCATTTCTTCAGAAGTTCTGGGCTTGAAAGAGAAAATCTATAAAGATTTTAATTTTTAATAGCTTGTGAAAGTATTCGGATTTTTCGAACACATTTCCTTTACAATACCATGTATTAAACATATATAACTTACAGCTGGAACTGAATACCACTTCCTGTCGTCCATAGATTACTGCATCCATAAGCAACAAAACTTTTAACCATTTTCGTCAAAGAAAGAGACAGAATCACCTTAAAGCCAAAAGCAGAAAATCCACTAACGACAACAACTACTACTGCTGCTTTCATATATGGTGACTCAACCAAACATCATCACAATTTTCCAGGCAAAGATACCTTTGAGTAGTCTCTCCAGAACAGCACTTGTTTTTTTAGTACACATTGAAACTAAGGATCGATTACAGCCTTATTTATTCATCTGTCAATAGCTAACAATGGAAAATCCAGGTTGGAATATTACCACTGGTATGAGAAAACAATGTGCGTATCTGAATGACATTGCATTGTTTAAATTGACAAACATGGAAACTTTATTTCAAGTCAAAACAAGACCTGCAACAATAAATACATGTCTCGCCCGGTGTGGGAATTACAAGTACTTTGATGTAGGGTAAAAGTGCACTGTGTGTGGCATATTTAAGTTTGGATAGGCCCAGGAGGTGTGATAAAAGCAGCTTGTCAAAAGGTGGGAAACCTTGGTCTGAGTTCCAGTATGACAGATATTTTCACAGATCGCCAACAAATTGTGAAGCTAATCTTAAATGTATACAGAATTGTGAATACATTTCTAGTTGAGTGTAGATAGTAAATAACCACCAAGAGGATCAGTAAGCCACTGTGAGGTACATAGAAAAGACAGACTCTTTCGAAAACATCTTTTGGCCACAGTGCAAAAGAATGCTTGCACCATAATACAAGCATAAATCACTAACAACTGTTGTCTCTGGTCACAGTGCCTCAAATGTTGCATAGGCTATGAGTACAATCCACAGTGGGGAAGGGTTGGAGGTAGGGTAGGGATATCAGTGCTTCTAGATGGAGCATGCATGGACTCAATGAGTGGAAATGATGTCAAATGCAGCATTGGAGGAGGAGGAGGAGGAGGAGCAGAGAAGGGGAAATAGCAGCAAATGGTGAGGTTGAGACAGATATGAATTGGTTGAGGATGCACTATAGAACAACAGAATGGGGCAATAGGTTACTGATAGTAGAGCCCACAGTGATTTGGAGATAAGGGGATCTGTAGTCAGAATAACTCCCATCTGATGAAACTTTGCATCTCTTATATTTATGAGAATTTAATTAAGCTAAATTCTATACCATGACACTTTACATGAAATCAATATGCTGCTAATGATGTGTCTTGGCATCTGAGTGGATAACTACTAACAGAATCATTAGAAATTAAGAACTACTGCAATATTGGAAATCCTCATAGGCCGCTGCAACATGATGCTGCCATGCATTGGAATGGACCAATTTTGTAATCTTTGCAAAGGTGCTATTTGCAAATCAGTAATGAAGAAGTGTGTTGCATGAACACAGCAAGAAAACTTATGATCCCTAAACAATACAAAATAATCCCCATATTTGTCACATTCCCCAGCAAAACACACACTCACTCACTCTCTCTCTCTCTCTCTCTCTCTCTCTCTCTCTCTCTCTCTCTCTCTCTCTCAGAGAGAGAGAGAGAGAGAGAGAGAGAGAGAGAGAGTCCTGACAGTGATATTTCTATGCAGATAAAGCAAAGTTACATCTATATCTGATGGTCTTTTTGGTAAATGTTTCACTTTATTCTTCAAAAATCACATTATTTCATCAAATATTTCCTTCAGCATGAAACCTTAATCAAGATCTTTTAAGTAATGGTTGTCAAAAATAATGATGTTTCCACATCTTCCAAATCTCTAGATTAATATTGATTAATCAAATTTCAGGTATTTCACCAACTGACGTCCGATCAAGCACACCAATCAACAATGGTTCATCATCACAACGAGAGTGGAATGGTCATCTGAAGGAAAAACCACCTCAACCTGTAGCCGCTGCCCATGCAGTGTCCAAAATACCAAGAATTAAGTCATTGCGTGAGCTGCAGTTAAAGGACACAAGAAGTACTTTGTTGAAAGAAGCCTAGTTTTAACAGAGATGTGTGATTAACTTGCACCGTTAGTGATTCTATTTTGTACATAAGAGGACAATGAAATAAGGCTGCCTAGTTGTATTGAAATTTGAGCAGAAAATGGGGGGAAGGTTTTGTTACATTGTGTGTACAGTGTGAGTGAATGTGCTCCTGCCAACTTTTAATCCTAAGACAAAGAACTGTCTTTTAGGTTTACTTAGGCAACAAGTAATAGCACTTATATTATGAATCACTACTTACAGTTACTGGCAGCAACTTGTTACTATATTTAGTGTTGCCAATATGGCTGAGAGTGACAAAGACAGGTTGTGCCATTTATTGAGACCTTCACAGTGAATCATACAGTGCAATGGAAACAACTCTGTAGTTGTAGATAGTGCAATATAAAAATGAGACAGGGCCCTTTCATCTGCTTCATCAATTGAATGTCATAAAAGAAGCCAATGATTCATATTATGCTTTGTAATGTACATTATATTGTTATAAAATACTATCACAACAATTTATTTCCTTGGATTTATTTATTTATTTATTTGAAATCTTAAGCTGCATATGTCATTAGTAGAGGCACCTGTTTTTCACGAAGCGTGAAATTGCGGAATTTTTGCGATATTTTACTTTTTTTGTGGAAAATCACGAAATCATTGAAATTTACGAAAAAATCACGAAATATTCCACAAAATTTTGTGAAATCTCATCAGTCATTTAAATGTACTAGCGGAATTTCGAGATATAAATCACAGTCGATTGTACACCGATTCTATATACCGTATATCATTTAGAGTCCTGCCAACCTCTTTTCCGTTTCCGGTGCTTTATTTGATCTGGCAACTTGTAGTGTACTGCATGGTTGTAATCGTTTCTGATCGCTGGTTCTTTCAGTGATTTTTTGTACAGCAGATTATTAAGATGATCACAGTTTTTTTATTGTGAAAGAGAAGTCACATCAGATGGATTTTACATTTATGATAAAGGAAGGAAAGTAATGTGAAAATACAGCTATTTGCGTAGTGAATGGCAAAGAAAGGACACTTGCCCAAAACATATAAATAGCATTTCGTCCTATAAGAAGAACAAGGAGAAAGTGCTGTCGACACGTGCCAAGACACAAGTTATGGACTTCATTGCAGCGGCAAAACGAATGAAATTTGCCAAGAAAGAATTTGTGTGATCAACAACACAAGGCAAACATCCCCTTGGAAAAAGTCTATCATCCGAAACTCAGAGATTGAACAAACCGTATTTACATGAAATTCAAGTTATGTAAAATGCTGCTAAACGCCGCCATTAGTTAGTTTTGTGAATGGTATACATTCTGGATTCCATCCTGTGTTGCAGTGTTTGCAGACTGCTTTTGAACTTTTGTGTGTGAAGTGCTACCTTGTATCCGATCGTGAAGAAGCATACACCACAAAGTTTAAGAGAAAAGTAATTTCTTTCGCGGAAATGACATTTAATCGCGCCGATGCACATATTATATGGGTGAAAACAGATAAAATTGTCAGAGAACAGAAGATGAAGGATTTTAAAGGAAGCCGCAATGGGATTGTTGCTTGTTTTAGTTTTTATTCATTAAAAAGTGAAAATAAAATTAGCGAAATTATGGACGACATAAAATTAAAGTAGCGAAAAATATACCGAAATACGTTTAAAAAAATGACGAAATGGAGCAAAACTTTTCACCACAAACAGGTGCCTCTAGTCATTAGTAAACAGTTTTGTCCATCTTCTTAAAGTGCCGTAATATGTTAAATATTTGGTGTTGAGACTCTATGTGAAATGTGATTTATTCATCTCGTAACATACAGTTTTCAACTAATTTCATTTGTTGTACTGGAGACATGTCAAAATTTACAATAAGAGATTTATGATTCACTTAGTTTACATTTTATATACGTATAAATTGCAGTTACACTATAGTTCTTAATACAAAGATATTATACTTCTTTATACAAAGGTATTCGTTATACTTCTTAATGCATAAAAATATCAGTAATTATATATATATATATATACAACTTTTTTCGTTTCTATAATATGTTTGCCTAGGTGTGTTTGCGTCTGTGTAAATGTATGGATGTGTGTGTATTTGTTCACCTTCCTTTACTTCCCCCAAGGTAAGTCTTTACTCTCCCAGTATTGGAATGGCTCCTTACCCCCTTCATTAAAACCCTCATCATTTCCTTTTCCCTCTCCTTCCCTTCTGCCTAATGAAGCAGCTAGGCTGCGAAAGCTAGCGTGTGTGTGTGTGTGTGTGTGTGTGTGTGTGTGTGTGTGTGTGTGTTTATTTGTTGCTATCACTGCCTGTGCTCCTTCGCCTAGTAAGTGGACTTCATCTATTTTTACGTATATATATAAAACGAAAATTATAGAGGGAAACTTTCCCGGCGGGGTAAACAAAAATAAAAAATAGAAAAGAGATGACTTACCAAAAGGACCGGCTCGTCGATAGAAACAAATAAAATCACACACAAACACACATACAAGCTTTCGCCACCACTGGCAGCTTCTTCAGGAAAAAGAGGAAAAAATGGGAGGAAAAAGGGAAGGATATGGGTTTTAAGGAAGTGGAAAAGGAGTCATTCCAATCCCAGGAGAGGAAGGACTTACCTTAGGGGAAAAAAAGGCAGGTAAACAAATACACACACACTCAGACATATCAAAACGCAAACACACCTAGACAGACCTTTGTAAAAAGCAAAGAAGTTGGACAGAGATACCTATTGAGGTAGAGGCTCTGTCCACAGAACCAAGGCAAAGATGCTAAAGATGGTGGGCGGGAATTTAAATTAGCGGAGATTGAGACCAGGTGGGCAACGGGAGGAGAGAATAAGCTGAAGGGCAAGTTCCCATCTCCAGAGTTTTGAAAGGTTGGTGTCGGTGGGAAGTATCCAGATAACCCGGCCGGTGTAACACTGCGCCAAGATGGCTGGCCGTGCACCAAGGCATGTTTAGCCACAGGGTGACCTCATTACCAACAAACACTGTCTGCCTGTGACCGTTGATGCGAATGGACAGTTTGTTGCTGGCATTCCCACATAGAACGCTTCACAGTGCAGGCATGTCAGTTGGTAAATCACCTGGGTGCTATCGCAAGTGGCTCTGCCCTTGATTGTTTACACCTTCCGGGTTACGGGACTGGAGTAAGTGGTGGTGGAAGGGTGCATAGGGCAGGTTTTACAACGGGGGCGGTTGCATGGGTAGGAGCCAGAGGGTAGGGAAGGTGGTTTGGGGGTTTATAGGGATGGACTAGGAGGTTACGAAGGTTAGGTGGGCAGCGGAAAGACACTATTGGTGGAGTGGGAAGGATGTCATGAAGGATGGATCTCATTTCGGGGCAGGATTTAAGGAAGTTGTATCCTTGCTGGAGAGCCACATTCAGAGTCCGCTCCAGTCCCGTAAAGTATCCGGTGAAATTTGCTTCTGAACCAGATCAGGAGGATAGCTGCGGCATGTGACAGCTGTTATTAGGTTATTGGTGTACTGGTTCAGGGATTCGGGACTGGAGCAGACTCTTTTGCCTTGAAGACCTAAGCTGTAGGGAAGGTAACGTTTGATGTGGAATGGATTTCAGCTGTCATAATGGAGGTACTGTTGTTTGTTGGTTGGTTTGATGTGGACGGATGTGTGAAGTTGGCCGTTGGACAGATGGAGGTCGACATCAAAGAAAGTGGCATGGGATTTGGAATAGGACCAGGTGAATTTGATGGGACCAAAGAAGTTAAGGTTGAAGAGGAAATTCTGGAGTTCTTCTTCCCTGTGAGTCCAGATCATAAAGATGTCGTCAATGAATCTATACCAAACTTTGAGTTGACAGGCTTGGGTATCCAGGAAGGCTTCCTCTACGCGTCCCATAAATAAGTTTGCGTACGAGGGGGCCATCCTGGTTCCCATGGCTGTTCCCTTTAGTTGTTGGTATGTTTGGCCCTCAAAAGTGAAGAAGTGAAGAATTTATTTGCTAGGTAATCCAATTTAGATTTTTATCAAGATGTAGGCCTAATAACTTTACATAGTTTGATTCTGTCAGTTCTTGATTATTGCAAGTTATTTTCATTTCACTCCTTTTTACTGTTTTGGCTTGAAAGGAAATACTCCATCGCAACGAGGCCCTGGGCATGTGGGATGTTTGTGTACAAAGAAGTGGCATCAATGGTTACAAGGATGGTTTCTGGAGGTAACTGGCTAGGCAAGGATTTCAGGCGATCGAGGAAGTGATTGGTGTCTTTGATGAAGGATGGGAGACTGCACATGATGGGTTGAGGGTGTTGCTCTATGTAGGCAGAGATTCGTTCAGTAGGGGCTTGGTAACCGGCCACAATGGGGCGGCCGGGATGATTGGGTTTGTGGATCTTTTGGGAGTAGGTAGAAGGTGGGGGTGCGGGGTGTCGGTGGGGTCATGAGGTTAATGGAGTCAGGTGTAAGGTTTTGTAGGGGGCTTAAGGTTTTGAGGATTCCTTGAAGCTCTGCCTGGACTTCAGGGATAGGATTGTCTTGACAAACTTTGTAGGTAGTATTGTCTGAAAGCTGACGCAGTCCCTCAGCCACATACTCCCGCCGATCAAGTACCAAGGTTGTGGATCCCTTGTCGGCTGGGAGAATGACGATGGAACGGTCAGCTTTCAGATCACGAATGGCTCAGGATTCAGCTGTGGTAATGTTGGGAGTAGGATTAAGGTTTCTTAGGAAAGACTGAGAGGCAAGGTTGGAAGTAAGGAATTCCTGGAAGGTTTGAAGAGGGTGATTTTGAGGAAAAGCGGGTGGGTCTAGCGGTGATGGAGGAAGGAACTGTTCCAGGCAAGGTTCTATTTGAGTCATGTCTTGTGGAGTTGGATCATTAGGAGTAGGATTATTTTTCTTCGTGGCAAAGTGATATCTCCAGCAAAGGCTACGACTATAGGATAGTAAATCTTTGACAAGGGCTGTTTGGTTGAATTTGGGAGTAGGGCTAAAGGTGTGGCCTTTGGATGGGACAGAGGTTTCAGTTTGGGAGAGAGGTTGACTACTGAATTGGGATGTCGTGGTTCTGGATTGTGTGCAGTAGGATTTAAAGGTTTGGGGGGAGTGGAGCTGGAAGTGGGAGATTGAGTAGATGGTAGAGACTGGGTTTCTGTGCAATAAGAGGAGCTTGAGGTTTACTGAAGTGGTTGTTGAGGGAGAGTGTATTGCCTTTCCGGAGGTGGGTGACAAGGAGTTGGGGTACTTTTTTGAGGTGGAGGGTGGCATGTTGTTCTAATTTCCGGTTGGCCTGTAGGAGGATGTTCTGAACTGTGGGTGTGGATGCGGGAGTGGAAAGGTTGAGGATTTGGATTAGGGATAGGAGTTGACAGGTGTGTTCATTGGCGGAGTTGATGTTTAGGTTAAGGATTAGGCGGGTGAGGGCTGTGGATTGTTCTGTTTGGAATTGTTGTAGGGCTTGATGAAAGGATGGGTTGCAGCCGGAGATAGGAACTTTTAGTGTGAGGCCCTTGGGGGTAATGCCAAATGTAAGACATGCCTGAATAAACAAAATGTGGGACCGTAATCTGGCTAGGGTGAAAGCATGGTGAATAGATGGCGAAAGGAATTCAGCCAAGAAAATAGAAATCTATAAGGTTGTTCAAGAGAGTTGTTGAAGTTGAACCTGGTGGAAACTGAAGTCAACTACAGTTGGTTAACAACGTAATGCACAATGGTTTGGCGGTTGTATTGGCGTCCAAAACAAGTTACAGGGAGGAGAAAATCAAAGGAAAGCATATTATAATGACTGATTAGTAGTGGCAGATTACGACTATGAGGTAGACAATAATCTGAGGAAGGAATAATGGGTTAAAAACGTATGAAAGTTACTGAAAAATGAACGGGAATGTCGGAAGAATGAACAGAAATGTGGAAACACGGGAATCAGAAATAATAATAATAATAATAATAATAATAAGCTGGTGAAGGAATAAATAAGGTTAAAACATATAGGAAGTTATTGAAAAATGAACAGGAATGTCGGAATAATGAATGGAAATGTGGAAAAACGGGAATCTGAAGTAATAATAATAATAATAAGCTGACAAAGGAATAATAGGATTAAAATGGATAGACAGTTATTGAAAAATGAACGGGAATGTCGGAAGAATGAACGGAAATGTGGAAAAACGGGAATCGGAAATAATAATAATAATAAAATAATAAGCTGACGAAGGAATAATAGGGTTAAAACGTATACAAAGTTTAGAAAAATGATCGCGAATGTCGGAAGAATGAACAGAAATGTGGAAAAACGAGAATAGGAAATAATCGCGAAGTTTGTAGGAAAAGCCGAAAATGGTTATTATAGGTTATTGTAAAATGAAGTTATGAAATAGTATTATCACAGTAAATGTGGATGAAAGGTAGATATTACACAGGAGATGCAGTGATGAAAGTGGTAAATAACAAAAACTAAAATAATAATGAAAAGCATAAACGAAAAGTCGTTAGTTGTATTATTAAGTTGAGGTTCCGAAGTCAATACTGATTGTTGTATGTGGCTAATTTGGCCAGGAGAAAAATGAAATTAAATGAGAGCGAATATAGGGTGAAAATATTATGTAAAACAAAAACAGAAGGAGAAAGTAAGAGGACAGAAAAAATTTTGAAAGGCAACAGAGCAATAATGAATGTAAGTAATTGTTAGGTTCAAAAGGATGAAACTAATATTATAGGAGGAGACTTGCCTGGTGGGAAAAATATGTATAAAATAAAGATTTTTGACTTACCTAAAGTACAGGCTCGTCAATAGAAACATAAAAGACACCTGCCTGTGACCGCTCATGTGAAAGGATAGTTTGTTGCTGGTCATTCCGACATAGAACGCTTCACAGTGTAGTCATGTCAGTTGGTAAATCACGTGGGTGCTATCGCAAGTGGCTCTGCCATTGATCGTGTACACCTTCCGGGTTACGGGACTGGAGTAAGTGGTGGTGGAAGGGTGCATAGGGCAGGTTCTACAATGGGGGCAGTTACAAGGGTAGGAGCCAGAGGGTAGGGAAGGTGGTTTGGGGATTTTATATGGATGGACTAGGAGGTTACGGAGGTTAGGTGGTCGGCAGAAAGACGCTCTCGGTGGAGTGGGGAGGATGTCATGAAGGATGGATCTCATTTCGGGGCAGGATTTAAGGAAGTCGTATCCTTGCTGGAGAGCCACATTCAGAGTCCGCTCCAGTCCCGTAAAGTATCTGGTGAAATTTGCTTCTGTACCAGATCAGTAGGATAGCCGCGGGATGTGAAAGCTGTTATTAGGTTATTGGTGTACTTGTTCAGGGATTCGGGACTGGAGCAGACTCGTTTGCCACGAAGACCTAAACTGTAGGGAAGGGAACGTTTGATGTGGAATGGATGGCAGCTGTCATAGTGGAGGTACTGTTGTTTGTTGGTTGGTTTGATGTGGACGGATGTGTGAAGTTGGCCGTTGGACAGATGGAGGTCAACATCAAGGAAAGTGGCATGGGATTTGGAATAGGACCAGGTGAATTTGATGGGACCAAAGGAGTTGAGGTTGAAGAGGAAATTCTGGAGTTCTTCTTGACTCTGAGTCGAGATCATGAAGATGTCGTCAATGAATCTATACCAAACTTTGGGTTGACAGGCTTGGGTATCCAGGAAGGCTTCCTCTAAGCGTCCCATAAATAAGTTTGCGTACGAGGGGGCCATCCTGGTTCCCACGGCTGTTCCCTTTAGTTGTTGGTATGTTTGTCCCTCAAAAGTGAAGAAGTTGTGGGTTAGGATGAAGCTGGCTAGCGTATTAAGGAAAGAGGTTTTAGGTAGGGAAGTGGGTGGTCGGCGTGAATGAAAATACTCCATCGCAGCGACATGCCTGCACTGTGAAGCATTCTATGTGGGAATGACCAGTGACCAACTGTCCATTCGCATGAATGGTCACAGACAGACAGTGTTTGTTGGTAATGAGGATCACCCTGTGGCTAAACATGCCTTGGTGCACGGCCAGCACATCTTGGCACAGTGTTACACCGTCTGGGTTATCTGGATACTTCCCACCAACACCAATCTTGCAGAACTCCGGAACTTGCCCTTCAACACATTCTCACTTCCCGTTGCCCACCTGGTCTCAACCTCCGCTAAATTCTAATTCCCACCCACCATCTTTAACATCTTTGCCTCAGTTCTGTGGACAGAGCCTCTGCCTGAAGTGTTATCTCTGTCCAACTTCTTTGGTTTCTACAAATGACTGCCTAGGTGTGTTTGCATGTGGATGTGTGTGTGTGTATTTGTTTACCTTCCGTTTTGTCCCCTAAGGTAAGTCCTTCCACTCCTGGGATTGGAATGGCTCCTTTTCCACTTCCTTAAAACCCGTATCCTTCCCTTTCTCCTCTCCTTCCTTCCTCTTTTTCCCGAAGAAGCTGCCAGTGGTGGCGAAAGCTCGAATGTTTGTGTGTTTTATGTTTCTGTCGATGAGCCTGTACTTTAGGTAAGTCAAAAATCTTTATACTCACCAGGCGAAGGAGCACAGTTGTGACAGCAGCACAAATAAACAGAACACACTCGCATACACACAAACGCTAGCTTTCGCAGCCTAGCTGCTTCATCAGGCAGAAGGGAAGGAGAGGGAAAAGGAAATGAGGGTTTTAAGGAAGAGGATAAGGAGCCATCCCGGGAGTACTAGTATGATAGTATGTCTGCCTAGGTATGTTTGCATCTGTGTAAATGTATGGGTGTGTGTGTATTTGTTCACCTTCCTTTTCTTCCCCCAAGATAAGTCTTTCCTCTCCCGGGATTGGAATGGCTCCTTATCCCCTTCCTTAATACCCCCATCATTTCCTTTTCCCTCTCCTTCCCTTCTGTCTGATGAAGCAGCTAGGCTGCGAAAGGTAGCGTTTCTGTGTATGTGAGTGTGTTCTGTTTATTTGTGCTGCTGTCACACCTGTGCTCCTTCACCTGGTGAGTAATCTTTGTCTATTATATATTTTCCTGCTTGGAATTTTTCGTCTATAATATTCGTATATATATATGAATATTATAGAGGAAATATTCCTAACAGGAAAAATATACGTAAAAATAGATGAAGTCCACTTACCAAGCGAAGGAGCACAGGAAGTGATAGTAGGACAAATTAATAAATTCACAAACACACAAACGCTAGCTTTCGCAGCCTCGCTGCTTCTTTAGGCAGAAGGGAGGGAGAGGGAAAAGTAAATGATGAGGGTTTTAAGGATGGGGGTAAGGAGGCATTCCAATCCCGGGAGAGGAAAGACTTACCTTGGGGGAAGAAAAGGAAGGTGAACAAATACACAGACACACTGATACATTTACACAGAGGCAAACACACCTAGGCAGACATACTATAGAAACCATCTGTCATTTGTGCATTAAGTTTTAGCCGGTGTGTTGGTAGTTTAAAATTCGCTTTGTGGCGAGTGCTAAAATTGTGGTCGAATCATAAAATGTCTAACATATTTTGGTGTTTGTACAAGAAAATTAACACCTCATATATATATATATATATATATATATATATATATACACACACACACACTCAAAAATGCTAGCTTTCGCAGCCTAGCTGCTTCATAAGGAGCCATTCCAATCCCGGGACAGGAAAGACTTACCTTGGGGGAAAAAATGGAAGGTAAATAAATGCACATACACCCACACATTTACACAGACACAAGT
Organism: Locusta migratoria; assembly: GCA_026315105.1. Classification (NCBI taxonomy): domain Eukaryota; kingdom Metazoa; phylum Arthropoda; class Insecta; order Orthoptera; family Acrididae; genus Locusta; species Locusta migratoria. The sequence continues at coordinate 198,999,752 of CM048751.1, forward strand.
ACACTTAGGCAGACATACTGTAGAACTGGGATTGGAATGGCTCCTTACCCCCTTCCTTAAATCCCTCTCCTTCCCTTCTGCCTGATGAAGCAGCTAGGCTGCGAAAGCTAGCATTTTTGAGTGTGTGTGTGTGTCTGTGTGTTTATTTGTTACTATTACTGCCTGTGCCCCTTCGCCTGGTAAGTGTTCTTCATCTATTTTTTACGTATATTTTTTTCCTGTTAGGAATTTTTCCTCTATAATATATATATATATATATATATATATATATATATATATATATATATATATATATAGAGGGATGGAATAGACAGAATTTTTAAATTTTTTAATAGAGTCCAACAAGATTCCCTTGGTTTGGCAATACACATATTCCTAATTATTCTCTTTTGTATTACAAGAATTTTTTTAACATTGGTTGAATTTCCCCAAAATATTATACCATTACGCATGACTGATTCAAGGTAGCTGTGGTAGACTGTCTTTCTGGTTTCTATGTTTGTGGTGCCTAACAGAGTATTTATTGCAAATGCCAAGCTATTTAATTTATTTGCTAGGTAATCCAATTTAGATTTTTATCAAGATGTAGGCCTAATAACTTTACATCGTTTGATTCTGTCAGTTCTTGATTATTGCAAGTTATTTTCATTTCGCTCCTTTTTACTGTTTTGGCTTGAAACTGAGTCATTTTGGTTTTAGTTACATTTAATTTTAGCCCATTTTGATGGACCCACGTTTCTAGTTTTCCAGAGTTTTTTGCCCACTTTCTGGAATTGTTTCAGGCACCTCATTTTCAATTAGAACTGATGTATCGTCGGCAAATAGAACTAAGTTTGCGTCAACAGCTAGTGGTAAGTTGTTTATATAAAGAAGGAACAGGTAGGGACCCCAATACGGAACCTTGTGGCACTCCCTGGGAAACAGTTTTCCATTCTGAAGAGTAATTTATTGATTTTGAAGTAACAATTGCCCTTTGTTTCCTACCTGTGAGGTAGGAGTTGAACCATTTCAGAACAGTATCCCGAATTCCATACATCTGTAGTTTGTGTAAAAGTAAGGAAAGGCTTTAGTTAGATCTCAGAAAATCCCTGTAATCTTCCTGCCTTTATCTAATGCAGAGCATATCTTTCGGGTAAAGCCATTGATGGCATTTACAATGCTTTTTTTCTGGTTGAAATCCAAACTGGTTTTTAATAATTATGTTATTTTGAGTGAGAAATTTCTGAACTCGTTTTGCTGCACCCTTTTCAAACAATTCAGTAAATATTGGCAGAAGAGAGATAGGGCGGTAATTTCCCATATCTTCAGTTGATCCCTTTTTGAATAGTAGCTTTATCTCGGCTTACTTCAATTTATCTGGAGAACATCCCTGCTGAAATGATAGATTTATAATAATTGACAGTGGTTGCGAAATAAGATCATACACACACTTTATAACAGGTGTGGGGATTTCATCCCAGCCAGATGAATTTTTTTAATGACATAATTTCGTTTTCCACGTGTCCACGGGTGATTCTTTCAAATTGTTTGAATAGTTCTCTTACATTGTTTTCCAGATTTATAAGATTAGTATTGTTTTGATAAGCTGCCATATCTATATCCGACCTTGTAACATTTAAAAAATAATCATTGAAACAATTTGACATTTGAACAGGATTAACTACAATATCATTAACAGATCTAATTTTCTGTATCTCTTGGCAGTTGATTTTAGTTCCTAATTCTGATTGGACAACTGACCACACTGCTTTGGTTTTATTTTTATGTTGGAAGATGAATGTATTATTTGCCATTTTTTTTAGCAGCCAGTACAATTTTCCTGAATATAGCTGTATAGAGTTTAACATATTTTACAAAAACAGGATTTTTATTTGATTTTAGTTCATTGTGAAGCTGTCCTTTTCTAGCACTAGAAATTTTTATTCCTGCTGTAATCCACTTCAGTTTACTGCTTCCTTTCTTTTGAAAATTTCTGGGTAGAAAAATTCCTCAAATACATTTAGGAAAAAGCTTAAGAAATTATTATAGTTTGTGTTGCATGAACTGTAGTTGTTTGCAGGCCAACTTACAGCACTAAGTTTACTGTTAAAATAATCTACGTTACTTTTGCTGAAATTTCTTTTTATACACATTTCGGGAGGCGTAGGTTTATCAGATTTTGGAAGCTCAATAAAAAGAGCAGAATGATCAGAACTTCCTAAGCCTAAGCAGTACTGATTTGCATTTTGGAACTGATAATTTGTAATTATGTTATCAATACAAGTTACAGATGTACTGGTTATTCTGGTACTTCATGAAAGTTTAATATGAAACCAGACATGTCACGAAACTTTGTGGCATCACTGCTTTCTACTAACACATCTATGTTGAAATCTGCTGCAATCATAATTTTTTTCTTACTTTCTTTATGAAGTTTTCTAATAAACATTGGAGTTTAGTTAAGAACACTTTTGTTGTGGAATACTTAGGAATTCTATAAATTGTTATAATCAGTGTATTTAGATTACTTAACTCTACACAGCAACTCTTGAACACATTCTCTTGATTTAAACAATTAAAATTTTCCCTTACATTATAACTTAATGAAGAATCAACAAGAATACAGGAGCCTCCGCGAGATTTATTCCTGCAGAAGCTGGTAGCAACCTTAATATTATTAATACTATTTAAAACATTTATACTATCTTCAGTTAGCCAATGTTCATTTAGACAGATTACTTTGATAGTAGCACATTCTGAAAGTAGAATTTTAAGTTCATCTATTTTATGATATTTAAGGCTGGGTTGTTCAGATACTAATCCTTCAATGTTACAGTGCATCAGTAGAGCATTTTTATTGTTGACTATGTACTGATATGAGTCCCTCTTTTGATCCTTGTACTTTTTATTTTCTGTTTGTAGACCTACATTAGGTTTGTCACCCTCGTCTGAATGTATCAATTTCCCTTCGTTTTTTTTTTTTTTTTTTTTTTTTTACGATTTTGCACACATCCATAAACATTTTACTTAAGTTCTTGGAGCCTAATCTGTTAAGTTGTAGGCTATCTTTTCCCAGGCATTTATCGCTTAGGAACTTATTTGGATCAATGAATAATGCTCAAAGACTGTCACACTGATCCCTAATGTCACTATTCATTCTATCTATGTAAGTTTCACTTACCAATCTTCTGTGGATAATGCCACTAATTAATAGTCTAGTGTACACAGATTTCGCCGATCGGATTACATTTCTTGTTTCACCCACTATTTCTTCTTCACTGTAGCCGTGGATTGAGTTTGTGGCCTCATGTATTGGAACACCTTTGTAGTTTTCGGCTCCTTCTGCTCCGTTTTCAGCCGTGATTGTTTTTGTAGTCAATAGATTTTAAAAATGTTTAATTAGCTGATGTGATCGAATTCCAGGTCGAACATCGGTCTTGCAGTTTGTTACAATAACGTTTTTTAACAGGGAATCACCTATTGAAAGAAAATCGTTTTTGTCACATTTCTTTGTTGCACTTACACTAACTAAAGTCTCAGGTGTATCTGTGACTGTCTTTTGAATAGGCCTATGTAGGTTTTCGTCTCTTCAATTAAATAATCACAGACATTCTTGCTGATAGTGGTGGTACTAAAGTTTTTCTACAGGTACATGAAAATTAATCAAACTCTCTCTCTAAAATTTATTATATAGTGGGAATGCCAACAAAAGTTTGAAATTTGAGATAAAACTTGGACGTTGTTAGGTACACTCATTCTCAAATATTGGATAAACACGATTTGGATAATGTGAGAAGTGAATTATGCTGAATCAAGATACTTTGGTGTATGATTATCTCTTAATGAGTGGTGGTTGTGGTTGTTGTTGTTGTTGCTGTTGTCAGTGTTTCATTCCAGCACAATGCTACACTTCTGATCAGACACCCTAACACTTAATATTAGATGTTAACAAATTTCTCTTCTTTAGAAATGCTTTTCTTCGCATTGCCAGTATGCAATTTATATCTTCTCTACTACAGCTATCAGAAGTTCTTTTACTACCCAAATAACAAAACTCGTCTGCTACCTCTATTGTCTTATGTCGTAAACTAATTCCCTCAGAATAGCCTGATTTATTTTTCTACATTTCACTTATTTTGCTCTTAGATGGAAGTGTATGGGGTAAAAATCGTAGAGGGAGACAGAGAGATGAATACAGTCAGCAGGTTCAAGTGGATATTGGTTGCTGTTGTTATTTGAAGATGGAAAGGCTTGTGAAGGATAGGGTAGTGCAGAGAGCTGCATCAAACCAATCCGTGGAATGAAGACAACAACAACAGTTTTCTTGTACCCTCCTTTCATGAGACTGCCCATCCCATTCAATTGCTCTTAGAGGTCTTTTACTGCCTCCAGCGGAATTATAGATAGAGAAATGATGCCAAAGATAACTTTTTGCAACATTTTATTATTGAGTAACTAGTTTCAGCAGTATAGTTGTCATTTTCAGATGCCTCTGCAAATATGCAAAGAAGAATGTAACAACTACATACAAAATTTTACAAAGGTTTTATTTGCATAATGTATACATACCATTTACATAAAATAAGTACAAGCTTAGGGTCACTTATGAAGAGTGCTGTAGTTAAAAATTGTCTTGTTTCATGCTACATGTTATATAAACAACACAAATACATGGAGTACTCTGAGTCATTTTCAAACTAACAAACAGACTCCATAGACACTTTAAGAGCTTGTGTGTTATAGTTACAAGCCTAGGTACTAAAGACCAATACAGTGTTATGCAGTAACAAAATATTGTAAAAAGTGATCTTTGGCATCATTTCTCTATCATAGCAGATCACACCCTGAAGATGTGCATCCAACAATTACCGAGCAAGGTGGTGTAGTGGTAACATACTGGACTCACATTTGGGAGGATGATCATTCAAATCCACCTCCAGACATTCAGATTTAGGTTTCCCGTGATTTTCCTAAATCACTCTTATCAAATACTGTTGTGATGCTTCCTTTCAAAGGATGTGGCTAATTTCCTTCCAGATCCTTACCTAAAAATCCAGATGTGAGCTCTGTCTCTAATGACCACGTTGTTGACAGGACATTAAACTCTAAGCTTCTTCCAATAGAATTCCATTTCCAAATTTCTGGCAAAGGATACAATACTGTCTTACTCCCTTCCTAACCACTGATTGATGTTCATGCCCTTCAACTATTATAAATGCTATCTGGTTTCCATACAAATTGAATATAACTTTTTGTCCCCTATATTGGTTAAAGTGCAGTTTATACGTATGCGACATATAGACATTGGCAACATTGCGATGAATGGCAGAAGGTTGTAGACATCCAATGAGGAGTCGCGTTCGGGTGGGCAATAAGGTTGCATCTTTGATGTTCGCTTACTAAGTTGGATGACTGGGAGAACAACCCTTCTAGTCAATGAGTTGATGCACAATGAACATACTGGCTCCGTGAGGCTAAATAAATTTGGTGTCAGTTTTAAAATTTGTTCTAAAGCTTGTGTGCAGCATTTTTGGCAATGTCACTAATATTTCATTTTTCCATGTAAAGCAGTTAATACTGTTTCTCTTTGACATTTGAATATTATTATTTTTTATAATATGTATAACTCTAACTATGGTAATTCTCATATTATGGTGATAAAATAAGTAATATATTACATGGCATCTTAAGAATCTTTGTTTCTGGTTGTTAAAGATTTTAAGGTTTGTTAAATGTTGATATAGTTTTCGGTATTTTTGAATATTTTATGCTATGTTGCATGTTTTGAAACAGGATTTATTCTGTCAAAAATTCTTCAGCGTTTTTTGGCCCCAAAAGTGCCCGAAACGCCGGATTTTATAAATTGACAATGTGGGCAAAAACCCCGAAGAATTTTATTGACAATGACAACGTCCATGGTGGCCTTTATTTACAGGATTTATTCTATTGATATTTTCAGGAACTCATTCAGTGGAGTTTCAATGTTGGCTTACTTGTGAAACAGAGAAGAAGTAACAAATGTGGCTCTCAGATGTGACACTTATGATGTTCAGTAATTATCAACAAAATTGAATGGTGCTGTAAAGCAGAGTTACATGAATTGCACCTCTCAATACGAAGAAATATTTTTTTCTCTCATAGACATTCTACAATTGGACAAATTCTCAAATTGACATTTCTGAGTATCAAAATCATCAAATAAATTTATCATAAAAGAATTACATCTTGGAAAATACACAGTGGGGAAATGGAGGACTTCTGCCATGAAGTCTGTGGATTAGATTATATTAAAAATGAAGATTGTCTTGGGGGACACAGGAAAGACAGTAGAAATTGATTAGTCAAATTTAGTACGAGAAAATATCACAAGGGACAGAAAGTTGCTTGCCACTCAGGGGGATTGAGTGGGTGAGCAATAATATTTTTTAAGTAGTTACTTGGAGAAATAAAAACAGTACTCGTGGCAGTTCAAAAATAATGTTCTCCTAGAGCCTACTGCAATATCAGACTGCTGCACTTTGTATGACTATCTGGAAGCAAATGTTTGACTCACTTCAGTGTCACTCATTCTTTACTTTTTAAACACTGGGGCCCTTACCAATACTCTTGATGGTATTTGGTCAGTGAGAAAGAGGGATTTTAAGGGTCTGAACAGTTTTAATTCTTATTTGTTAGAGTCCTTTTGAAGGAGGAAATGGGCCGAAGGAAAACTATATGTATGTTTGTGTTCCTGGAAGCAGTCAAGATGATTTATAATCTGAACTAATTATGATTTTTACCAGTATTTACGATATATTTGAAGGTGCAGTTGTGACAGTGATGCACCGAACAACTGGCCAATTACATGTAGTATTTACGAGGATAATTAATTTACTTATTGGACAAGTGTACATCGACAACCTGTCAACCATAGAGCAGGAACAGCATTAATTATTTATTTCATGGTGAACAGAAACCCACTGACCACCAGAGTTGCACGTTCCACTTATATCATTTGCAAGAGTTGTACAAAATTACCAACTATTGTTTTATATCGTAATTAAAATGGTCTTCATATAGTAATAAATTTGTTTTTTGTCACAAATACGTCTTAAGTTTTTGAATGTTGCTGATTCCCTTTGTAATATTGGGACTGTTATACATCAAAAGCATTATACTATTTTCAATTTCAATGTTTTGGTAAGGTGATAGTAACAGCCATCATATATTTGATAAAATGCATGTTTTACCATCAGCTGTTTATTAAATCTGTAAAAATCAACTAGTTTCAGTCATCGACCATTATCATAGGTAAAAAGGTATTAAAACAGCTTAGTGAAATGCATTAAATAAAATAAATCTGGTTGAAAACATCAGGAGTCAGTTTCATTAAAAATACAATGGTCAAAAAGATAGATAGAGAGAAGAAAAGTAATGACACAATTTGAATGGGGGAACATACACTTCTTGATCATGTTTCTTCGTTGCACTGGTTTTCTGTTCCAATTTAACATTTTCTTACAACGTAAATTGAAATATGCATCTCTCTCTCTCTCTCTCTCTCTCTCTCTCTCTCTCTCTCTCTCTCTCTCTCTCTCTCAGATGATATGCCAAACTATAATTTTTCCACTGCAATATATGAATAAGGAATCTTATTGAAATTAGTGTTCACTTCTTTTGTAGGAAGAGGTAGAGAGGGGGAGGGGCAGTAACTTTCCACATTATGTCCATACAAAAAGGCTGCAAAAGTCATGCAAGCACCACAGTTAAAATTTCTGGTAAAAATAATTTTGGCTATACGTTAAGGCCAGAATGGAGCTTTCATTGGAAAAAGACTCTGAAATGACAACCAAGAACTGTTGTCATACTTTAGTCTCCAGTGCAAGAACGTAAATGTTTTGATTGCCTATGCATCTCAACACCTGAATGATATCCACATGGAAAACATCACTATAGATTTCTTTGCAAATAGAAATTGCTATCATATTGGAAATCAGAAAAGCACATCAAGAACCATTAACAACGTGAGTGTAACAGTTTGTTTTACATATTGTAAATGGGCCACATTTATTCACCAATAGATTTTATTTCTTGTCAGTTGGAAACACCCCAATGTGTCAGTTCAAAAACATTTACATCCACCACGCCAATTTGTTTACAAACCATAAAGAATAAAACTATTTCTCATTGGTAATCTGAACGCGACTCCTGATTTGCTGCCTTCACATTGTAGTATAACAGCTAATTTAGCTGTGGGATTGTCCTGCCAGGAGATGTGCAGATTCAGCATATATAGATAAGGATGTTTTAAGGATATTACTATGTGCTATGTGCTTGTTGTGCGCAGGTAAGCGGGAGCAAGCAGGTGAGGCGGTCCAAAGACAGTCATAGTGGCTGAAAAAGAGGCCATCTGGCAACATAGCAAAACATAAGAGTGTAAGAAGAGATGATGTGAAAATGGAGTTTTTATATTGTTGTAAAAAAAAATGTACTGAGTTTTGTCAAAGTAGTTTCTAGTATAGTTCCTCTTGAGACTTGATCCAGTAAAGATCACATGTAATCTTAGCCTACGGGGCATAATACAATATGTTCATAAAAATTAATCATCTCAGTTTTATTAAGTCAGAGTGTATTCTTACTGAGTGTGTTCCCTCCCTGCTATGGAACAAAGTCCTAGCCTAAATTCTAGGTGATAACTTAAACTCAAGTCTTTACTCAATTACAAGCTCCGAAGAAGAAAAGACTGCTGAAGGTAATTTTGTTGAGCTGTGGTGCTACATAACTAACCACGTAATAATGTGGGTGCTGTGTTCTGGGAGAGGAGTTAGATTGTTGCAGTACAGTCATCACAACTTCTGTATCACCGGGAACACTGCAACATCCATTCATTCATCACACGTTTTGAACGTCTACACGTCAAGTACACTTTAACACCTTTCTTGTACCCCTGCTACCTTCAGACTTTTAAAATTGTTTTCCAGGCAACATTGGCAAAAGCTTTCTCTGAACTATAAAAGCTAAAAAACATAGGTTTGCCATTCTTTAACCTATCATCTTAAATTTTAAGTCGTGAATATTGTGTCATATGTTCCTGTATGTCTCCTAATCTGATGTTCCCCCAGGTCAGATTCTATCACTTTTTCCATTTTAGTGTTATGCAACCAAGGCTTATTAAACCAACATTTCTGTAATTTTCACAATTTTTGCCCATGTTTTCCTTGAAATTGGAATAATTATATTTTCCTTGAACCCTGAGGGTCTTTCACCTGTTACTTAAATGTTGCATACCAGGTGATCTTGAATCTTGCATGTACAGGTGGATCAGTAGTGTCATGGCTGACTCTCCAAAGGATATAAAAAGTTCATAGACAATATCATCTACTCCACAGGTGTTGTTTCGTTTCAAATCTTTCAGTGCTTTATCAAATTATTGTCAGCGTATCATATGTACACTTCATTGTTTTCCCTCAGAGGCTCAGCATTAATTTGCTAGGTACGGGCTTGGCAAACCCGGGGTCCTGAGCCGTGGGCTGTTGCGCCAACAGTCCACTACGCCGTAAGCTCTGTGCGTGCTTCAACGATCATCGTTCGGCGCGATGGTGGAATGTTGTATGTTTCAGAGCCCGGGAATCTTAGCTTAATCACCTGGGTCGCGAGGAAGGTACAAACCTCTATAAAAAAACCTCAATCTCAAGGTGTGCTACGTGCCGAGGAGATGCATGGCTGTTGAGATTGAACAGTCGCTAGCGAGCAACCTCTGAGGAACCTGCCGCACATCAGTTGTATAAGGCTTACCCAGGCAAGCGTGGCTCTGCCTGAGTGGACCTTTAGTTCCCTAGCTGCTAGTGGGACGAAAATGATACGAGCAAATAATAGTTTTGGCGGAAGCAAAACTGGCATCTCTAAGCATGGGAAAACAGAATTTGACGCAACTGCATACGATCCTAAGACGTTCCCTTTCCTTGGCACCCCATGGGAGGAAGATAGAGGCCTTTGCCCATCAGAACCATACTCGCCACAATATCTGGTGTGTGCCCATTCCAATGGAGAGTCTTTTATGTCCACTAAGCTGCAGTTCTTTGTCGAACATCTAGAAGAGAAGTTTGGCAAAAATGAAAAGTAGGGCTGTATTGATACAAATGGTGTTCCCAGCCCAATCGCAGGCATTGCTTGCCTGCGATAAGCTGGGTGACATCCCAATGTGTATCACGCCCCACAAGTCCTTAAAATTGATCCAGGGTCTAATCTGTCATAGAGATCTGTTGTCCTAGACCGATGAAGAGTTGCGAGCAAACGTGCAGCGTCGAGGGGTTCACTTCGTTTGGCGAGTGTACAGGGGACCCAAAAATAACTCGGTTGCCACCGGTGCTTTTATATTGGCCTTCGAAGGCGATACACTGCCTGAGAAGGTCAAGATAATGATACACTGGTGTGATGTAAAGCCATATGTCCCTCCCCCTATGCGGTGTTTCCGGTGCTGGAAGGGCACATGTCGTCCCGATGTACTTCCAGCCCAAACTGCAGGGAATGTGGGTGGCCATCCTACCTGGACACCCCTTGTACCTTACCTCCTGTTTGCGTAAATTTTGGGCAACATCATCCACCATGCTCGCCAAATTGTACTGTTCTTCATCGGGAAAGGAAAATAATGGAAATAAAGACCCTGGATTGGCTCAGTTTCACTGAAGCACACAAGAAGTACGAGCGGCTTCATCCTGTTAAGATGACCATCTTTTGCTCCAGTCACAGCGGCACCTGTTCCATTCAGATCGACAATATCCGTGTTGCCTCCACCCACGGGCCCTACAGACCAACAACCTTCTACTGCCCCCTCGATGGGAGGGGGACCATCTACATCCATTGCTCCCACAACACCTGTGGGAGCAATATCCACCCGATCATCGGGGACTCCAGTCCCCACTCCCTAGCCGGGGAAGCAACAGTCTTCCCCGGCCCCTCTCGCCCGGAAGGGGTCCCTTAAGGCACCCCCTCCTGCGGCTTCCATGAGTGGTTTGGAGGGTCCCAGCCAGAGGCTGCAGGCTCCACCTGCCCCCAGTCGATGGGTTTCCCGATTGACATCGGGCCCAGATACCACTTGTGAGAAGTCCTCCCAGGCCTTTAGATCGAAAGGGCAGTGGGAGGTAAAGAAGAAAAAAACCAAGAAGAAAGTCTCCTCAGTGACTTCAAAGTCACAGATTCCTACATCATCTACCTCGGAAGAGAGGTGCAAATCTTCGCGTCTCTCGAGGCCTCACTAAGACACTAAAGCCAATGCTCCTAGATGATGTAGATGTGCAATGACTAGCAGATCGCAAATATTTGGACTGACGATATTCAGTCCTACATCAAGGCCTTCCAGCAAAATGAGAATAAAATTTTTCAATGGAATTGCGGAGGGTTTTTCAACTGTGTAGCTGAGCTAACAACTGTACCTACTGTGACAGAGCCTCTGGCAGTGTCTGTGTATACACCCTTGCCACTGTCCCCAGTATTGCTGTCTCTCCAACACCTTTTGAGGCTGTTGCTGTACGCCTTTGGACTATGCAAGAATTAACTGTTTGTTCTATATATCTTCCTTCAGACAGGGATTTTTCGTCCATTGATCCTGCTGCCCTGGTAGCACAGCTGCCTCCACTGTTTCTTCTTTTGGGGGACTTTGACGATCACCCTTTATGGGGCAGATCAGAGACGACTCGACATGGTAGGGATGTTGAAACTCTTCTTGCACAACAAGACATCTGCCTTCTAAATACTGGTGCCCCTACGCACTTGTGTTGCGCATGGCACTTCTTCAGTCATAGATCTATCGGTCTGTAGCCCGATCCTTCTTCCACACCTCACTTGGAGGGCCCACAGTGACCTCTGTGGGAGCAACCATTTTCCTATCTTTTTAACGCCCCCAAGTCTCAACAGGCGAAACACCTGCCTTGATGGTCCCTCCATAGGGCTGAATGGCAGCTTTACACCTCCGCTGTTGTCATTCCTGGCCAACTGCCAGCCGATGTGGATGTGGTGGTCCAACAGGTGACTGTTGCCATAGTCTCTGCCGCTGAGGTACAGGGTACTTTCAGTAACAGACAGCCAGGGTGGATGACAAAGGGGATAAGAGTATCATGTAGAACTAAGCGGGAGTTGTATCAAAATGTTAGAAGCAGTCAGAATGAAGATGCAGTAGCTCATTACAAACAGTACTGTAAGGTTCTGAAAAACGTCATTAAGAATGCAAAAAGTATGTGGTACGCAAAAAGAATAGCAAACTCTCGGGATAAAATTAAAACTATCTGGTCAGTCGTGAAGGAAGTGTCTGGTCAGGAGCAGCAGGTAGAAGATATAACGTCAGTGCGTAGTAGGAATGTTTCTGTTACTGACAAGTTAGATATATGTGCAATATTCAATAATCACTTTCTGAATATAGTAGAGGAACTAAACAAAACTCTAGTTTCTACAGGTAATCATATAACGTTTTTAGAAAAAGCGTTTCCGAGGCTGTTACCTGAAATGATCCTTCATGATACTTCCATAGGTGAGATTGAGTCAATAATTAAATCACTAAAGACTAAGGACTCTTGTGGATATGATGGGGTATCTAGCAGAATTCTAAAGTACTGTTCTCCATATGTTAGCCCAGTACTAAGCCATATTTGTAATTTTTCCTTTCAGAATGGTCAGTTTCCTAACAGATTAAAGTACTCAGTAGTGAAACCGCTTTATAAAAAAGGAGAAAGGGATAATGTAGACAACTATAGACCTATTTCTATGCCATCGGTTTTTTCCAAAGTTATTGAAAAGGCTGTATATTCAAGATTAATTGATCATTTCAGTTCACATAATTTCCTGTCAAACGTACAGTTTGGTTTTAGAAGTGGTTTAACGACCGAAAACACTATATTTTCGTTTCTCTGTGAGGCACTTGATGGGTTAAATAAGAGGCTACGGACATTAGGCGTCTTCTTTGATTTAACAAAAGCGTTTGATTGTGTTGATCACAAAATATTGTTGCAGAAGTTGGAACATTATGGAATACGGGGAGTAGCCCACAACTGGTTCACCTCTTACTTTAGTAATAGACAACAGAAGGTAATTCTCCGCAGTGTAGAAAATGGCTATGACGTGCAATCCCAATGGGGCACAATTAAGTATGGGGTGCCCCAGGGGTCTGTTTTGGGACCATTGCTGTTTCTTATTTATATAAATGATATGCCTTCGAGTATAACAGGTGATTGTAAAATATTTTTGTTTGCTGATGATACCAGCTTGGTAGTGAAGGATGTTGCTCCTAATATTGACACAGTATCAAATAATGCAGTTCAAGAGATAAGTTCATGGCTAATAGAAAATAAGTTGATGTTAAATCACAGTAAAACTCAGTTCTTACAATTTCTAACACATAATTTGACGAAATCTGACATTATGATTACACATAATGGGCATGTGATAAGTGAGACTGAACAGTTCAAATTTCTAGGTGTTCATATAGACAGTAAGCTGTCATGGAAAGCCCATGTTCAGGATCTTGTTCCAAAACTAAATTCTGCTATATTTACCATTAGAACAATATCTGAGATAAGTGATTTTTCAACACGAAAAGTAGTCTATTTCGCTTACTTTCACTCACTTATGACGTACGGCATTGTTTTTTGGGGTAACTCGCCTGATGCAAAAAGGATATTTCTGGCTCAAAAACGGGCGGTTCGAGCAATATCTTGTGTAAGTTCGCGAACGTCATGTCGACCCCTTTTCAGTAGTCTGGGAATTTTGACTCTGGCGTCACAATACGTTTTTTCTTTAATGTCGTTTGTTGTTAATAATATCAGCTTATTCCCACGAGTTAGTAGCTTTCACTCGGTGAATACTAGACAGATGTCTAATCTACATTTGCACCACACCACCTTAACACTTGTGCAGAAAGGGGTGCAGTATTCTGCGGCATCCATTTTCAATAAGCTGCCACAAGAACTTAAGAATCTTAGCACTAATCCACATGCTTTCAAATCTAAATTGAAGAGTTACCTCATGGCTCACTCCTTTTATTCTGTCGAGGAACTCCTAGAAAAGTTAAACAATTAAGCTAATTCATTTTTTCTTTATTGATTCTTTTCACTTTGTCTTAAGATTGTCGTATGCAAAGGACTACTTAAAATTTTTCTATTACCATTCTTGTGTAACAATGTATTGACTTGTTCCATGACCATGGAGTCTTACTCCTGAAGTGGGTCCTATGGAACAGAAAAAACAAATAAATAAATAAATGAGGCCCCTGTTCCAACCACTACAGGGTCCCCTCAGCACAAATCTGTGCCTTGGTGGTCACAAGAGATCGCTGAAGCCATTCGGTATCGGTGTAGGGCACTTCAGCGCTACTGGCGACATCCCATCATAGATCACCTGATTGCTTTCAAACGGCTCCGGGCCCAAGCTCGACGGTTTATCCAGGAAAGTAAGAAGATTGTTGGGAGAGATATGTTGCCTCTATTGTATCTTGTGCCTTACCTTCTTGGGTGTGGACCCAGGTTCGACGTCTTTTCGGGTACCGCCCACCAGCAGGTATCCCCTGTCTTCGCTTACAGGGTACTGTCTACTCAGACCTGCTTGCTGTCGCCGAGCACATGGCACAATTTTATGCAGGCATTAGTTTGACTGAAGCTTACAGTGAAGCCTTCTGCACCGTACAAGAAAGAGTTGAGTGGAAGCCACTGTCATTTCACTCGCGTCACCAGGAGCCGTACAATGCACCCTTTAGCGAGTGGCAGTTTCAATGTGCCCTTGTTGCATGCCCCGATACTTATCTAGTACCAGATCGTATCCATAGCCAGTTTCTTCTACATCTTCCTGTGGAAGCTAAAATGTTAGTAGGTTATTACGTAATTACAGTTCACTCATTCTACCACTTCCAAATGATACTCATCTTTTCAACATTACGATGTGTGGGGGATCTGCTCGCTGCAAAATTATTCACCTGGGGCGATGTGGTAGAAATAAATACTCGTAGGTACAATTTTTCACTCATTACTTAATGTCCAATCAAACTGCTTCTTATTCTACCAAAACATTACAACTTCATAACGTACACAATGCAACAGAACTTAGCTGATAGTACTTCCATTTTAAAACAACAGACTGACATAGCTTCCAGAGCACTTGACAAATTCCAAAACTCTAACCTCCCACGCAAGGCGGTGAGGAAAATATATAACATTGACAATAATGACATTACATTATGCATTGTTCATAACAATTGAATATACTAATTCACAATTACCATACACACAAATAAAACATTTCATGTACACAAAAATAATCACAATATAAAATGAAAACTATACATACAATCATTTTTATATGGCGCATATCTTTTTAAATCAAAATCTCGTTCCTTTTTGTTTGACAACCAACATCAATATTAAATGTCAATTAATTAGTTAATGAGTACATAATACATGTTCCTAACACATACTGAACTATCAAATATCTTGGCAATTCTGAAAATAGGTTCAAAATCTCATGTCAGTCAATATATATAAAGAATCACAATTTTCAAATCTCAACTATTACATTAATTAACTCAATTAGGCTGTTACCTGAAATGATCCTTCATGATACTTCCATAGGTGAGATTGAGTCAATAATTAAATCACTAAAGACTAAGGACTCTTGTGGATATGATGGGGTATCTAGCAGAATTCTAAAGTACTGTTCTCCATATGTTAGCCCAGTACTAAGCCATATTTGTAATTTTTCCTTTCAGAATGGTCAGTTTCCTAACAGATTAAAGTACTCAGTAGTGAAACCGCTTTATAAAAAAGGAGAAAGGGATAATGTAGACAACTATAGACCTATTTCTATGCCATCGGTTTTTTCCAAAGTTATTGAAAAGGCTGTATATTCAAGATTAATTGATCATTTCAGTTCACATAATTTCCTGTCAAACGTACAGTTTGGTTTTAGAAGTGGTTTAACGACCGAAAACACTATATTTTCGTTTCTCTGTGAGGCACTTGATGGGTTAAATAAGAGGCTACGGACATTAGGCGTCTTCTTTGATTTAACAAAAGCGTTTGATTGTGTTGATCACAAAATATTGTTGCAGAAGTTGGAACATTATGGAATACGGGGAGTAGCCCACAACTGGTTCACCTCTTACTTTAGTAATAGACAACAGAAGGTAATTCTCCGCAGTGTAGAAAATGGCTATGACGTGCAATCCCAATGGGGCACAATTAAGTATGGGGTGCCCCAGGGGTCTGTTTTGGGACCATTGCTGTTTCTTATTTATATAAATGATATGCCTTCGAGTATAACAGGTGATTGTAAAATATTTTTGTTTGCTGATGATACCAGCTTGGTAGTGAAGGATGTTGCTCCTAATATTGACACAGTATCAAATAATGCAGTTCAAGAGATAAGTTCATGGCTAATAGAAAATAAGTTGATGTTAAATCACAGTAAAACTCAGTTCTTACAATTTCTAACACATAATTTGACGAAATCTGACATTATGATTACACATAATGGGCATGTGATAAGTGAGACTGAACAGTTCAAATTTCTAGGTGTTCATATAGACAGTAAGCTGTCATGGAAAGCCCATGTTCAGGATCTTGTTCCAAAACTAAATTCTGCTATATTTACCATTAGAACAATATCTGAGATAAGTGATTTTTCAACACGAAAAGTAGTCTATTTCGCTTACTTTCACTCACTTATGACGTACGGCATTGTTTTTTGGGGTAACTCGCCTGATGCAAAAAGGATATTTCTGGCTCAAAAACGGGCGGTTCGAGCAATATCTTGTGTAAGTTCGCGAACGTCATGTCGACCCCTTTTCAGTAGTCTGGGAATTTTGACTCTGGCGTCACAATACGTTTTTTCTTTAATGTCGTTTGTTGTTAATAATATCAGCTTATTCCCACGAGTTAGTAGCTTTCACTCGGTGAATACTAGACAGATGTCTAATCTACATTTGCACCACACCACCTTAACACTTGTGCAGAAAGGGGTGCAGTATTCTGCGGCATCCATTTTCAATAAGCTGCCACAAGAACTTAAGAATCTTAGCACTAATCCACATGCTTTCAAATCTAAATTGAAGAGTTACCTCATGGCTCACTCCTTTTATTCTGTCGAGGAACTCCTAGAAAAGTTAAACAATTAAGCTAATTCATTTTTTCTTTATTGATTCTTTTCACTTTGTCTTAAGATTGTCGTATGCAAAGGACTACTTAAAATTTTTCTATTACCATTCTTGTGTAACAATGTATTGACTTGTTCCATGACCATGGAGTCTTACTCCTGAAGTGGGTCCTATGGAACAGAAAAAACAAATAAATAAATAAATGAGGCCCCTGTTCCAACCACTACAGGGTCCCCTCAGCACAAATCTGTGCCTTGGTGGTCACAAGAGATCGCTGAAGCCATTCGGTATCGGTGTAGGGCACTTCAGCGCTACTGGCGACATCCCATCATAGATCACCTGATTGCTTTCAAACGGCTCCGGGCCCAAGCTCGACGGTTTATCCAGGAAAGTAAGAAGATTGTTGGGAGAGATATGTTGCCTCTATTGTATCTTGTGCCTTACCTTCTTGGGTGTGGACCCAGGTTCGACGTCTTTTCGGGTACCGCCCACCAGCAGGTATCCCCTGTCTTCGCTTACAGGGTACTGTCTACTCAGACCTGCTTGCTGTCGCCGAGCACATGGCACAATTTTATGCAGGCATTAGTTTGACTGAAGCTTACAGTGAAGCCTTCTGCACCGTACAAGAAAGAGTTGAGTGGAAGCCACTGTCATTTCACTCGCGTCACCAGGAGCCGTACAATGCACCCTTTAGCGAGTGGCAGTTTCAATGTGCCCTTGTTGCATGCCCCGATACTTATCTAGTACCAGATCGTATCCATAGCCAGTTTCTTCTACATCTTCCTGTGGAAGCTAAAATGTTAGTAGGTTATTACGTAATTACAGTTCACTCATTCTACCACTTCCAAATGATACTCATCTTTTCAACATTACGATGTGTGGGGGATCTGCTCGCTGCAAAATTATTCACCTGGGGCGATGTGGTAGAAATAAATACTCGTAGGTACAATTTTTCACTCATTACTTAATGTCCAATCAAACTGCTTCTTATTCTACCAAAACATTACAACTTCATAACGTACACAATGCAACAGAACTTAGCTGATAGTACTTCCATTTTAAAACAACAGACTGACATAGCTTCCAGAGCACTTGACAAATTCCAAAACTCTAACCTCCCACGCAAGGCGGTGAGGAAAATATATAACATTGACAATAATGACATTACATTATGCATTGTTCATAACAATTGAATATACTAATTCACAATTACCATACACACAAATAAAACATTTCATGTACACAAAAATAATCACAATATAAAATGAAAACTATACATACAATCATTTTTATATGGCGCATATCTTTTTAAATCAAAATCTCGTTCCTTTTTGTTTGACAACCAACATCAATATTAAATGTCAATTAATTAGTTAATGAGTACATAATACATGTTCCTAACACATACTGAACTATCAAATATCTTGGCAATTCTGAAAATAGGTTCAAAATCTCATGTCAGTCAATATATATAAAGAATCACAATTTTCAAATCTCAACTATTACATTAATTAACTCAATTAGCTGGTCTACACAACTTGTTTAAGCCTAACGTATATACAATGCTATTTATTTTCATGTCTTTTGGATTTTGATGTCTTTTTCTGTCTGTTGTTGTTGTGGTCTTCAGTCCGGAGACTGGTTTGATGCAGCTCTCCACAATACCCTATCCTGACCACCCTCTTCATCTCCACATAAGAACGGCAACCTACATCTGTCTGAATCTGCTTACTGTATCCATCTCTTGGTCTTCCTCTGCGATTTTTTTCCCCACACACTTCCCTCCAACGCTAAATTCACAATTCCTTGATGTCTAAGAATGTGTCCTACCAATCTATCCCTTCTTTTACTCAAGGTATGCCAGAAATTTCTTTTCTCCACAATTCTGTTCAGTACCTCCTCATTAGTTACACGATCCACCCACCTAATCTTCAGCATTCTTCTGTAGCACCATATTTTAAAAGCCTCAATCCTCTTCCTGTCCGCACTGTTTATCGTCCATGTCTCACTCCCATACAAGGCAACACTCCATACAAATGTCTTCAGAAAGGACTTCCTTAGGCTTAAATCAATATTCGATGTTAACAAATTTCTCTTTTTCAAGAACGCTTTTCTACCCATTGCCATTCTGCATTTTATATCCTCTGTACTGCGACCATCATTTGTTATTTTACTGCCCAAGTAACAAAACTCATCTACCTCCTTTATTGCTTCGTTTCCCAATCTAATTCCTTCAGCATCATCTGATTTTCTTATACTGCACTCCATTACCCTAGTTTTGCTCTTGTTAATGTTCATCTTATATGCACCTTTCAGCACACTGTCCATTCCGTTCAATTGCTCTTCCAGGTCCTTTGCTGTATCTGACAGAATTACTATGTCGTCGGCAAAACGCAATGTTTTTAATTCTTCACCCTGAACTTTAATTCCTTCTCCAAATTTCTCCTTGCTTTCCTTTATAGCTTGCTCAATGTACAAATTGAATAACAATGGAGAAAGACTACAACCCTGTCTTACTCACTTTCCAACCACTGCATCCCTTTCATGCCCTTCAACTCTGACAACCACTGTCTGGTTTTTGTACAAGTTGTAAATAACCTTGCGCTCCCTATATTTCACTCCTGCTTGCTTCAGAACTTGAAAGAGTTTATTCCAATCAACATTGTCAAAAGCCTTCTACAAATCTACAAAAGCTAGAAATGTAGGTTTGCCTTTTCTTAATCTATCTTCTAGGATAAGCCGTAAAGTGAGTATTGCCTCCCTTGTTCCTACATTTCTCCTGAACCCAAACTGATCTTCCCCGAGATCGGCGTCTACCAGCTTTTCCATCCTTCTGTATATAATTCGTGTTAATATCTTGCAACCATGACTTATTAAACTGATGGTTCTGTAGTTTTCACACCTATCTGCACCTGCTTTCTTTGGAATGGGGATTATAACATTTTTCTTAAAGTCTGAGGGTACTTCGCCTGTCTCATACATCTTACACACCAGGTGAAACAGGTTTGTCATGGCTGGTTCTCCCAGAGACTTCAGTAGCTCTGAGGGAATATCATCTACTCCAGGAGCCTTGTTTCGACTTAGGTCTTTCAGGGCTCTGTCAAATTCATCTCTCAGTATAATATCTCCTATTTCATCTTGATCTACTTCCTCTTACCTTCCTACAACATCGTCTCTAAGTTCATTTCCTTTGTAGAGCCCCTCTATATACTCTTTCCACCTTTCAGCTTTCCCTTGTTTGCTGAGAACTGGTTTTCCATCAGTGTCCTTGATATTCATAGAGCTATTTTTATTATCTCCAAATGTTTCTTTTATTTTCCTGTAGGCTGTATCTATTTTTCCCCTATTTATACATTCTTCTACATCCTTGCATTTGCCTTCTAGCCACTCCTGCTTAGCCATTTTGCACTTCCTGTCAATCTCATTTCTTAGTCGTCTGTACCCCATTTTGCATGTTTCATTTACTGAATTTTTATATTTTCTCCTTTCATCGATTAAATTTAGTGTCTCCTGTGATATCCAAGGATTTTTTGTAGGTCTTTCCTTCCTACCTTGTCCTCTGCTACCTTCACTATTTCATCTCTCAATTTTACCCATTCCTCCTCTACTGTTTTATTTTCCCCTGTTTCTGTCAATTGTTGCCTAAAGCTCCCTCTGAATTTCTTAAGAACCTCAGGTTCCTTCAATTTATCCAGGTCCCATCTCCTTATTTTCCTACCTTTTTGTAGTTTCTTTAGTTTCAGCCTACAGTTCATAACCAACAAGTTATGGTCAGAGTCTATATCTACCCCTGGGTATGTCTTACACTGTAAAACCTGGTTCCGAAATCTATGTTTTACCATTATAAAATCTATCTGGTATCTCCCGGTGTCTCCTGGTCTCTTCCACGTATACAACCTTCTTTTGTGATTCTTGAACCAGGTGTTTGTTATAACTAAATTATGTTCTGTGCAAAATTCTACCAGGTGGCCTCCTCTTTCATTCCTTTCGCCCAGACCACATTCACCTATTATCTTTCCTTTCCTTCCTTGTCCTACTACCGAATTCCAGTCTCCCATAACAATTAAGTTTTCCTCTCCCTTAATTGTCTGAATAATTTCCTTTAGCTCCTCATATATTTCTTCGATTTCCTCGTCATCGGCAGAGCTAGTTGGCATATAAACCTGTACTACTGTTGTCGGTGTTGGCTTCGTATCTATCTTGACAATGATAGTTTCTTGAAATAATGTACAATGACAAAACTATTGTTTATAGAAATGCCTGGAAAGAAAATATATGAATCTCTTAATGAAATCTATCATTTGTTAACTAATCACACTATCATTGAGACACTGTCCTACATTGATCCCTAGGCTGGCTATTTCATTTTTAACTAACTTCACATGCAACATATATCACTATTAGACCACACGGTTCCGGGTCCGATGCAGATGTATCGTATGATAACATTGAGATGAGAGTGCCAGCAGTATCATCACAATGCTCAGAACCAACTGCTCGCCTTGTTTAACCGTCTCTGGGCAGACAATGTTTTTCCCTCACAATGGCGGGAAAGCACCATCATCCCAATGATAAAACCAGGCGCTGACCCACAGGTGGGTTACCATCCGATCAGCCTCACAAATGATCTATGCAAGTTCGTTGAACGTATGGTGAGGCGGTGGCTAATGTGGATCCTCGAAGACCGGGGACTCTTGGTAGCACAACAAGGGTGTTTCTGTCAGGGCTGCTCCACAATTGACAATTTTGTGTCATTGGAGTCGGCTATATGTACAGCTTTTACCCGATGTGAACACCTTGTTGCTGTAGTTTTCGATCTCCGGAAAGCGTACGACACAACCTAACGTCACCACACACTGGCTGCTGGGGCTTATGGGGCCCACTTCCAGTCTTTATCAGGAATTTTCTCTCCCACCGCACTTTTAGGGTTAGGGTGGGTGCCACCCTTAGTTCATCACACATTCAAGAGAATGGTGCCCCACAGTGCTCCATCCTCAGTGTGATTTTATTTTTAGTCGCCATAAACGGGTTTGCCATGGCTGTGGGTTTGTATGTCTGTTCCAGCTTGTTTGCCGATGACTTTTGTCTTTATTTTAGCTCTGCTAGTATTATGCGTCGCTGAGCGACGGCTACAGGGAGCCATCCAAAAAGCCGAAACATGGGCCTCTACCCATGGTTTTCACCGCAGAAAACCTGCATGATGCACTTCTGTCACCGCCGTGCAGTTCACATGGATTCCGAATTATATCTGGGTGGTGAATTTTTCCTCATTGAAGAGACGCATCGGTTTCTCGGGATGGTCTTCGACAACAAGCTTACTTGGGGGCCACATCTGCGTCAGCTGTGACAAAACTGTTGGCGACAGCTCAATACTCTCCGCTGCTTGAGCCATACTGCTTGAGGCGCTGCTCGTTTCACCCTCCTGCAGCTGTAGAAGTCCTTGATACAATCAAGGCTTGATTACGGGAGCCTGGTATGACTCGGCAGCACCATCCGCCTTGAGGATCCTTGATCCCATCCACCACAGTGGGATCCAGATGGCGACTGGGGCTTTCTGCACTAGCCCTGTGCCAAGTCAGCTTGCCGAAGCAGGGATTCCTCTGTTACACTTTTGCTGGCAACTTCTCGCTAGCTATGTTGCTCGAGTCCATGCCACCCCTCACCATCCGAATCGCAGGCTTTTGTTTCTGACTGTTACCCCTCCTTCTCCACCACGTCGACCTAGATCAGGTCTTCCAATCGCGATCCGGGTTCATACACTCGTTTCCTCACTTCATTCCCTATCTCTCCCTGACACTTTTTCCTGCCCATCCCGTATCCCTCCTTGGTCCATCCCCTGTTTGAAGCTCCACCTGCAGTTGTCCTGCGATCCAAAGGCGTTAGTTTCACCAATGACACTCCCTTAAAAGTTTCTGGCACTCCTTGCTACTCACCGTGATGCAGAAGTCTACACAGATGGCTCCCTGGTAAACACTTTTGTTCATGGCGACCTTACAGAAAAATGGTCACTGTCACCTGGCTGTAGTATTTTTACAGCTGAACTGATCGCCATATCTCGTGCTCTTTATCACCTAAAAACATGCCCCCAGAAGTCGTATGTCATGTGTAGCGACTACCTTAGTGGCCTGCAAGCCCTTGACAAGTATATCTCTTCCAATCCATTGGTGCAATCCATTCAAAACACGATCGCTTGACTCGGCAAGTATGGCTGTATGGTAGACTTTATTTGGACCCCCAGTCACACTGGCATCCTGGGGAACGAGTGTGTCGATCAGCTGGCCACCACTGCTCCTCCCCTGGATATTGGTATCCCAGTACGGGATATTCAATTGGATTTGCGCTACAAGGTTTTTGAGGCTTAGAACACAATGGGCAACACTGAGCACTCCCAACAATCTCCGTGAGATCAAGTCCTCTACGACCGTCTGGAAGTCATCTTTCAGGCCTTCCCGAAGGGACTCTGTTGTCCTGTGTCCCTTACGTATTGTCCATACCTGGTTGACACATGGCTACCTTTTAGGTCAAGAGGACCCACTGAATTGCCATTGTGGAAATTTGCTGACAGTGGTCCACATCCTGTCTGACTGTCCACTTTTAGCCGCCTTGCAGCAGTCTTTTAATCTACCTATTGCGCCTGCCTTGATTTTAGCTGACAATTCATCAATGGCTGACTGAGTTTTAGGTTTTATACGCACAGCTGGATTTTATCATTTTATTTAGTGGTGGGCTCGTGCCTGGTGTCTCAGGTCCCCAACCCTTGCCTTTTAATCTGAGGTTTTACTTACTTCTACTCTGTTTTTTTACCTCCAGGTTTTTAGTCTGTGCAGAGTGACTGGCTCATCTTGTATTTGTTTGTGATCAGCCAACCACTGTTCCCTGCTCTATTTTAGCTTAGTTCAACACTTGCTCTCTCCTATTCCTGTCTTCTTCAGTGGTGTTGAGAGTAACAAGTTCATTGGCACTGTGTGCCCCCTTATGCCTCTCTTCTGGGTGTTGAGCTATATTTTATCTTTTTCCTACTTGGATATCTTGTCTTCAGCAGGAACAGGGGACTGGTGACCATGTAGTTTAGTCCCCTCTAAACTCCAGAATAACAACTACTACTTCATTGTTTCCTACTTCTTCTTTGAATAGGGAGTGAAAATGTGCCATTTTTTTATGTAGAGTTTATCCAAAGTGTCAAACTTCCTTTCTCTCAAGTTAGGTTTAAATTGTTAGATGCGGTTTATATCTTCCTCGGTATATATATATATATATATATATATATATATCTTCCATATATATATATATATATATATATATATATATATATATATATATATATATATATATATATATATATATATATATGGAAGATATAAACCGCATCTAACAATTTAAACCTAACTTGAGAGAAAGGAAGTTTGACACTTTGGATAAACTCTACATAAAAAAATGGCACATTTTCACTCCCTATTCAAAGAAGAAGTATCACACACTGTTGTAACTATTTTGCAGACTTTCATGAAATCATTACAACAAAATGTGGTTGGACTTGAGAGACTTGTCATATTTACATGAATGTAATGCGCACTCCAGTTTAGAACATTAAATTAATGAAAAAAGAAGTTTTGGCATATTGTTGAAATTTATTTTACAATGCTAATTTTATTTCAAACAATGGTGAATGTATACATCAACTATATATATATTCTTTGCTTTCTACAGTTCTACAGTATGTCTGCCTAAGTGTACTTGTGTCTGTGTAAATGTGTGGGTGTATGTGCATTTATTTACCTTCCATTTTTTCCCCCAAGGTAAGTCTTTCCTGTCCCGGGATTGGAATGGCTCCTTACCCCCTTCCTTAAATCCCTCATCATTTCCTTTTCCCTCTCCTTCCCTTCTGCCTGATGAAGCAGCTAGGCTGCGAAAGCTAGCATTTTTGAGTGTGTGTGTGTCTGTGTGTTTATTTGTTGCTATTACTGCCTGTGCCCCTTCGCCTGGTAAGTGTTCTTCATCTATTTTTTACGTATATTTTTTTCCTGTTAGGAATTTTTCCTCTATAATATATATATATATATATATATTATTATTCAGCTATCATTACAGTAGTAAGTCAAAAAGAATGCCTAACTTGATTACCTACATGACATACAAAGAACCATGCTGTAAATTACACACTTTACTCATATTACATTATTCAATAATGTAATCATTGCTGGAAGCCCTTGGAAGAGTCTGCCTCAGAGAGAGATTCATTTCCTCACCCTCAACGTCGTTCCAGACATCATCTCCTATGCCATCCAGAGTATTTGATAATACATTATTTATTGAATGATTTTAGGATCATTGGTGCTTCAAAGCATTTCCAGGAAGCCGAAATCCAGTGCACAATAATGGAGGGCACAGCATATGTAAGTTTTCTTGTCGGAGTCAATTCATGATTTGGTTTGCATTACAATTTTTCATATTGTTCCTGAAAGTAACCTTTCAAAGATTTATTTATACTAACGCCCAGTGCTTGTAATACAGAAGTCAATCCTTCAAAAATAATAACAAAGTCACTGGGTAAGCTTGGATCTTCTTTTCTACGTCATCAGTAAGACGACCATGAAATGCATAGCATTTTTGTGAGCCCCAGAAAACACACTTGTGTGCCTAACAACATTTTATTCACATTAACTTCAACAAGCATAGCTACAGACTGAATGTAATTGTTGGTGGCGGCTCGCCCAAAGACAGTTGTAAAGATAAAATTGTTCGTGCAGAGTCGATTATGGCTATCACCGCCACCCCCCCCCCCCTTTCTGCAGTAAGGAGTACTCATTTTGAGGTGACAGTGGAGGGCAGGCGGGGGGAGGGGCAACAGTTGGCAATGGTTGTGTGCGTGGAGTCCAAGTGATGGACAGCTCGACAGAGCAGTGGCGCTGAAAACCTCAAAGTCCCTGAGGCGAGGGGGCTGCCGAACCCGACGCACCAGCTGGTGTGAGGCTGAGGGTTGCGCAGGCAGGAGGGGATGTACCACTCTAACCACACCCGAGGGGAAGCAGAAAGGCTCGTATAGCATCCAAGTTAAATGAAGCATGAGGGGAGAAACATTTCAGTGACTTGTACCTCCATTGCTGGGGAGGGGGGAAAGTGCACAGCCGTACATAGGATGAAGAACTAGCTTTCGTGCAAAAGAATTGCAATATTGGAAGAGAGTTGGGGAGGGATAAAAACCTCGAATTCCAGGAACGGAGCCTCAGGAAGAGGTTGAATACAGAAGCTTTGGAAGGGGGAGGCGGGAGAGTTCGGAGAGACCTCGAACGGAGAGGAAGGGGAGGGAGGAGGAGAAGTCGGAGAGGCAACTCAAGCAGGAGGGAGGGGGGGGGGGAGGCAGAGCCATGTCAGCAAGAGACAACAAAGAGGCTGAAAGAGAGGTATCTGCATCGAATGTTATGAGAGCAGGAGGATTGCCCTTGACTGGAGGTGAGGAGGTGGTCTCTACATGAGTGGGTTTAATGCGGTTTACCGACACAGTGGAGGGAGAGTTATTGATCAGCAAGGTTAAGATGTTGGGAGTCCGCTGTAGCACCCGATGAGGGCCTGATTAAGGAGGGCTGAGTGGAGGATGGACCATGTCGTCCCGTAGGATGACAAACTTGCAAGATTCCAAGCTATTGGAAATAATGACCTGCGGGGGAGAGTGACTGGAGGGAGGTGCAGGGCAGATCCTCGCGCAATGCTATGCTGATGCACTCAGTCTACCAGGGTGGGGACATCAGAGGAGTGAGGAATGGGAGAGTGGGAGATTATTTTGCCAGGTAAAGTAAGGATCGTCCATAGACAAATTTGGCTACAGTGCCATAGAGGTCCTCTTTGTAGGTTGCTTGTAATCTAATCAAAATGAGAGGCAGTGCCTCCGTCCATAGACAGTCATGGCACTGGAGAGAAGTTTTTAGGGTTCTGTGCCACCGCTCTACCAGCCCATTTCGTTGGGTTGATAGACAGTGGTTTGCCACAGAGGTGACAAAGGTCACAAAAGAGAGTGGATTTGAACTGGAGGCTTTGGTCTGTGGTGATGGCAGCCAAACCAAGAAACACAAGAATGAAGAAAGGCTTTGGCCACTGTCACTGCTGTGATCGTAAGAAGGGTGGCCTCACCCAGCATGTTGTCCGATTGATTGTCGACAAGACTTATGGAAACCATCAGCCAGAGGAAAAGGGCCGATGAGGTCAATGTGGTCATGTTGAGATCTGCCCGCGGGAATGGGGAAAGAGTCCAAAGGAGGGGAAGGTGACATCGTTGCGTTGGCAGGGAAGGCAGGCCCAAGCCCAAACTTGACAGTCTCGCCAGATGAAATGTTCAGTTTAAAATCTGGTCAAGGCACGGATGCCAGGGTGCAAAAAGCTCGTGCAATTTTTGGAAAATCTCATGCTTTAAGGTGCAAGGGATGAAGGGGCAGAGCTTGCCTGTGGAATCATCACACCGAATTTTGGCCGTCACCCCAGGAAAAGAGGTTTCGGACGGGGTAGAGACGAGGAATGATATGAAACTAGTTGCATGAGCTTTTCATCAGCTAATTGGGGAATGGTTAAAGAGGTCGATCAGAGAAAACACAGCGTTGACTTGTGAATGGAAGTCGGCTACAATGTTGTCAGCCCCCTTGATGTACCTGACATCGGTGGTGAACTGGGAGATGAAATCTAGGTATTGAAAGTGTCTAGGAGGAGGATCAGCTGGTGGATTTTGTATTGCGGTGGCCAAAGGTTTGTGGTCTGTGAGGATATCGAAATGACGGCCCTCAATCTTGGAGCGTAAGCACTTAATGGCCTCGTAAAAGGCAAGGAGTTCTTGATCAAAGGCCAAATACTTCTTCTGAGCATGATTTAATTTTTTAGAGAAGTCCTGGTCTAGAGATTGGCTAAGAATGGCAGTGTCGATGGCATCGGTTGTGATAAAGATGTCTGCCTCAGGGTGAGGGTGAGCGATAGTAATAGCATTTGATAAAAGGTCTTTAGGGGAAGAGGAAGCCTCAGACATCACAGGGGTCCAAGAGATGGGGTGAGTGCCCGAGGTATTCTTGCCTGTCAGCACATCAGTAAGGGGGGCCTGAATGTCAGCAGCTCCGGGCAAGTGCTTAATAACTGCTTAAATTCTCTGAATGTGGAGGGGGCGGTAATTCCATGATGGCATTGACCTTTTTTTTGAGGGGGGGAGGATAAGTGTACCCCAGAAACTTACGGAAGTTGGGTGCAGTTGTTCCTTGCTGTGATTCAACTCAATCCGACAATCCGAGCCTTGTCCAAAGTGTCACAGAGAATTTGTAAAAGACATTTGCTATCCTCAACAGAGGCACTGAATAGTAAAATGCCATCCAAGTAAATAAAACAAAACTTTAGTGGAAGGAGAATCTCAGTGATGCGTTAAGCTCCTAACGGCCCTTTTAAACCTAGCGCGCGTATGACCTTCAACGGGACTTAGTCTCTGCGCAGCGCGGCGCACACAAGTCTTATCCCGTACGCGTGCTAAAGACACTCTAGTAGCACGCGTAAGCGCGGCGGGTAGCCTCACCGCGGCTAAGTCCGTTATCGCTGACGTCACATCGGCGCGGGTTGCATACCGCGCAGGGGCCCATGATTACGCGGCACTGACGCAATCCGCTTATCAAAGATAGTTACATATGATTAGGGGAGTCGTTACTCCCCCCATTGCTGGTACCCCCCACGATTTCTCCATTTGTTGTTGATGAATCAGTTACTGGGATGACTTGGGATGGGTCACTGCCCGTGACCCAATAGGTTTCTTTTTTGCTGTGTGTCCTTATCTTAAAATAAAACTGTTATTGTAACTAAAAATACTTCTTTATTTCAATGACGATAATAATACAACACATCTCCAATAACTCTAATCTTACTACAATTCAACATTCCTTTAATCCAAATAGCGACGCCTTCCTGTTCGTTAACTCTACGATGATTACGAGTTCTAACAACAAATGGCATGTTACAAGAGTAATACGATTTACCCATATCCTTATTATACACTTCAAACACTTGAAATGTCCGATAAGCAATCACATCTCTATTATTAAAACTCTCAAGTCCACCTTGCACCTTTAAAGTATCACCGTTACCACGAACAATTGCAGCTGTAATCCAACCATTACCATGGCTCGGAGCATTGTCAGCTCTAGTAACTGTAAACTGGAGAACACCACCACAAAACACATGTGTAACTATCTTTGATAAGCGGATTGCGTCAGTGCCGCGTAATCATGGGCCCCTGCGCGGTATGCAACCCGCGCCGATGTGACGTCAGCGATAACGGACTTAGCCGCGGCGAGGCTACCCGCCGCGCTTACGCGTGCTACTAGAGTGTCTTTAGCACGCGTACGGGATAAGACTTGTGTGCGCCGCGCTGCGCAGAGACTAAGTCCCGTTGAAGGTCATATGCGCGCTAGGTTTAAAAGGGCCGTTAGGAGCTTTCTCGCGGTCTTTCTGGATCGGATAGACGTTCATTATGGTTCGTAGGCGGAGGATGAGGAGTTCTCGTCCTACAGTGTTTAAGGCTATTGATAATATAGACATTAAGAATGCGGCTAATAATGTAGGGGCACAGCGTCCTACAGTTGCGTCATTGCCGCGTAATCATGGGCCCCTGCGCGGTATGCAACCCGCGCCGATGTGACGTCAGCGATAACGGACTTAGCCGCGGCGAGGCTACCCGCCGCGCTTACGCGTGCTACTAGAGTAGCCATGGTAATGGTTGGATTACAGCTGCAATTGTTCGTGGTAACGGTGATACTTTAAAGGCGCAAGGTGGACTTGAGAGTTTTAATAATAGAGATGTGATTGCTTATCGGACATTTCAAGTGTTTGAAGTGTATAATAAGGATATGGGTAAATCGTATTACTCTTGTAATATGCCATTTGTTGTTAGAACTCGTAATCATCGTAGAGTTAACGAACAGGAAGGCGTCGCTATTTGGATTAAAGGGCCTACTTCATTATGGCATTTTTAAGTCCAAATGACTATAGTGTTATAAACCTGTCGGAATTGTGATGGCAGTCTTCTCAACATCCTCCGGAGCCGTGGGTATCTGATGGTACGCACATTTGCAGTCAACCACAGAAAAAAATTTAGCACCAGCAAAAGCATGAGTGAAATTGGCTACATAAGGAATGGATACCTGTCCACGATCGTCTTAGCACTGAGCCTATGGTAATCCCCACACATTCTCTAAGGACCATCACTTTTTTACTAAGTAAATGGGGGAGGGAGCCTATGGTAGTCCTCACACATTCTCTAAGAACCCTGCTAGAAGAATGTTCAATTATACCTACCTCTAGTAATTCTGCAATCTGTGCTTCCACGGTTGCAAAATTTTCAGCACAAAGGGAGCATGGTTTGCTACACACAAGGGTGTTGTCATTGAGTCTGTGTCTGTGGACCGTCCAGTTGACTATCCTGGCCAGCTGTGATATCCACTGGAGGCGCATCAAGTGCAAGGGCGCAAGATGGCTGCCGTGCTGCAGAGGCAGGTGACAGCGCCACCCATGGCACTATGCTAGATGGCAGCCGAGCTGAGACGGATGTTGCAGTGGTGGCCACCAAAGCACACGGCAGTGCTACCATCGCAGAAACAGGAGACTGAACCGCAGCAGGCACACGAACAATTGAAACAATGTGTTGCTGTGGGCAAACACTAGTCTTTAGCTCGACCAGAAGCCCTGTTGCCAGTGGAGATAAATTTGGAGTTATGTTTGCCCATGGGGTGGCGACTGACAGGGGAAATTAAAGTTTCAGTTATTACGTCAGTGAGCTGAGAGTTCTGAATAGCGTGCGGAGTAGGCACCGGAGGGCAGAGTCCACATACACTTTTGACATTTGTGGTGGTTGGCCGGGCAACTGTGTTTCATTTGCACACAACAGCATAGGAGCGAGGAGCAAGGTTAGGCAAACTGTCAGAAACACAATTGTGCCTATGCATGGGCGCATAAACACTAATAGAAGAGGAAACATTGATACTAACCTTGCATTCCGCCCGCAGGGCAGAAAGATGTTGCTTTGCCGCAGACAGCTGCGCTTCAGCATGGGGTAAGACGGTGCAAAATGCTTTCCCGTTCACTCTTGAGGTCAAGCACTTGTTTACGTTCATCAAAACACTTATACAACAACTTGTTGAAATCATCAGATAATTTGGTATACTCATTAATAACAGTAGCACTCATGGGGGCTCAACAAATCACACAAAAAATGTTTGTTTGAAGAATGGTGGGAAACAGAGCGGCGCACAACATCGGGTGATAGTTTTTGTTATATTAAAAAAATCTATACCTACAATAGGTTCCAGAATGCCTGCCACTAAAGAGTTCCACTCGAGAATGCAATCACGAGAGAGATGCACAGAGTGCAAAGTTGAACCCGCGCACCGAAGTTATGTGACGTTGACTGCGGAGAAGGCCGGTTGCCATAGCAGGGAAACATCCGCGTCAGTATCAGTGAGGAATCTGGAGCTGGAAACAGTCACGAAAGTAGAGGTGACCTCCCTGAGTGTAAGTATGGTGAACACAATGCAGCATCAGTAGACGCCCATTGTCATCTGAGTGGGGGATGGCACCTACAACCCCCCACAAGTTGCATTTGGGAATGAGTGTAGAGGTCTGCACTTTTTGGCAGCTGCACCAAAGCGACTGTGGAAGAAAAAGTACAGGTAGTGAGGCAGCTGTTACAGTGGGAAGCGAGTGGGTGGCGGAGGTCCATCTGGCCCTTAACTGACATTGCAGTTGCAGTGACGTCACAGAGCTATTTTCCTTTCCCGTCCTTGCCTCTTGCCTTGGTGCTGCTTGGGGCCCGGTGAAGCAGGCTGTACCTCTTGCATTCCCACTCCCCACCCCTCGAGCTCCTCTCCGCAGGTTCGCACAGTTTGGGGGCGGCGACACTGGACCCTTAGCACCTTTGTCAAAACGTATTCTGGAGCTGTATCATTGCAACTTGAGTGTTCGTAGAGTATAAAATGAATAACGTAAACTCTTCAGAACACCCCTTCATTTATTATGGAAGTGAAGCTAGAAATCAAGGGGTTAAGTGCACATCAACCAAAAGATTTCTTGATGTCTCAACTCGACGGAAAGAAGAAGAAAATTTCAAATACATGGTTCTGAAAAACGTTTTGGCTAACTGTGCCTGAAGAGAGACAAAAATTGTTTGATTTCTGCTGTGTGGTGTTTGGTGGTGAAGGGTTGTGGACAACAGTTCACTGCAAGGATCTAAAGCATTTAAGTGAATGGATTAAGAAACATGAGGAAAGTGGACTTCATTTAGAAAATGCTGGTAAATATAAAATGTTTGGCACAATTAACATTACTGCTCAGGTTGATTTGGCATATAAAATGTCAATTCAGAAACATAATGAATTAGTTACGAACAACAGACACACATTAAACAGAATAGTAGAGTGCTTATTGTTTTGTGGAACTCATGAGATAGCACCAAGAGCTCATAATGAAAAACAAGAATCAGCAAACCATGGCAGTTTGTTAGACTTACCTCTTTTGGCAAATCTTGATAGTTTATTAGATCACTTAATCAGCTCCAGTAATTCTATATGTAAATACACGTCACACATAATACAAAATGAGCTTCCGGAGTGCATGTATCACGTTTACATCAAAGAACTGATTAGAGAGATTAACGATGCCACTTTCGTTTCTGTGCAGGCTGATGAAACAAGAGATATTTGTCTTTATAATGCGCTATGTTAAGGGGAAGAAACCTGTTGAAAGATTTCTTTTCTTTGAAAACATTATTGATAAGCCAGCACATGGACTTAGTGAGGTTTCAAAAAGACTTCTGGAACCTTTCAATGTTCAAGAAGAACTCATTGCTCAGGCATATGATGGCGTCCCAGTAATTAGTGGCAGTCGCAGTGGTGTACAGACACTGATGCAGAGTACTTTCCCACATGCCAAGTTCACGTTCGCTTCCTGTGGGTACCTGGCCACATAGGTGTGCCGGGGAACGAGGCTGCTGACGCTGCGGCCAGAGATGCCACTCTCCTACCTCGGACAGCTACCGTTTGTGCCTCGTCAAACAACATTCAAGGGGCTATTTGCAGGCGTATTGTTGCATCATGGCATCGGCTGTGGTCCTCACTTCAGGACAATAAGCTTAGAACCATGAAATCGATCCCAACAGCTTCGAAGACCTCCTCCAGGCAGGAGTAGGTAATCTTGACCCGGCTGAGAATCAGTCATTGCCAGTTCAGCCAGCGATACTTATTAACAGGGTCTCCACCAGTCTCGTTTCATGTGGAATGGATGGCAGCTGTCATGATGGAGGTACTGTTATTTTTTGGTTGGTTTGATGTGGACACCAACCTTCCAGAACTCCGAAGATGGGAACGTTCCCTTCAGCTTATTCTCTCCTCCCGTTGCCCACTTGGTCTCAACCTCTGCTAAATTCAAATTCCCGCCCACCATCTTTAGCATCTTTGCCTCGGTTCTGTGGACAGAGCCTCTGCCTCAAGTGGTATCTCTGTCCAACTTCTTTGCTTTTTACAAATGTCTGTCTAGGTGTGTTTGTGTTTGGATATGTGTGAGTGTGTATGTATTTGTTTACCTTCCTTTTTTCCCCTAAGGTAAGTCCTTCCACTCCTGCGACTGGAATGACTCCTTTTCCACTTCCTTAAAACCCACATCCTTCCCTTTCTCCTCTCCTTTCTTCCTCTTTTCTTGAAGAAGCGACCAACAGTTGTGAAAACTTTTATGTGTGTGATTTTATTTATGTTTGTCGACAAGCCTGTCCTTTGGGTAAGTCATCCGTTTTCTATTTTTTATATTTGTTTATCCCACCACGAAAGTTTCCTTCTATAATTTTCGTTTCATCAATATATATCTAAGGTAAAATTTAGAAATAATTCCGCAGATTAAATGGACTACCTTGGGCTTCTAATACACTTATTAATTACACACTTTTATTTACACAGCAAAGCAATAAATAGCTGGTATGCCGCAACGATGTGGCGGAGCGCATTGGGGTGCTATGCTCCAATGTGCAAGGCCGTTTCCCTTCAAGTGTTTGAATCCCCCATTGGGCATGAATGTTTGTGTTGTCTTTAGTATAAAGTAGTTTGTAATAGGGATGGGTCGAACCCCAATTTTACTGAATCGAATCCGAATACCAAATCTTAAGTAAAACATGTGCCGAATCCCAAACCCGAATTGAATCTTCCGAATCTCGAACCAAAATAATCTGTCACCTCAAGTACATGTACTCAAAAAGAATTACTACTCTTATCACAGCCAGTGATGAAGATAAAGCCTTCTGGAGTGGATCCCAAATGACAATATTAACAGTAAAGTTTAAGAAATTTAAATTTCATTTAGACTTTTATTTTAAATTTTTTAATACCCTCTAGCCTTAAAAGAAATTTTCATGAAACATTTTGATATATGTGGTGTTTAGATGCTTGAAAAGGTAATGAGAAACTTTTTCACTCTATTACAAACTGTTTCATTTTGATGAAATAAAAAATAATTAAAGAATGAAGTCCTAAAACGAATGGATTACATGTTTTTTTTCTTCCAAAGGGGAAGAGTCAAAAATAAAACTTGAGTAGCTATTTTGAAAGTTAAATAGTGTCTTAAAAAATAGGATATGTAAATGTTAAATAATATTATATTGACATATCAGGCATTCCGTGAGTGACGAACGGGACATTCAGACACAGAGAAATCCGTGTTTATTCAATGTGTTTCTTCTTGTTATTGCCACGAAGACATTTCAGGACTGTGAAAAGTACTTAACGCGCAGATTGCGCATTCCGGAGGGTAAAGCAAGGATATTTTGTAAATTTATTTATTCTTTAGAAGATTTAAAAATCAGTACTAGAAGTCAATTGCCATGCTTCATTTCTAACTATTCCCATTCAGCATAAGAATAATAAAACTGTAAACATTAGTGTGATGCGTATATTCTCCCACATTTGCCGTTGTCTTTAGGGTTTGTTAGGCGGATGGTATTTAAATGCAGTAACATTTAACACGGAAGATTACTTGACATAGTTTTTACATTTGTATTATTGTTATGCCGAAGAAAGTGTGGAATTAACAATCCCTTATCCCTAATAGAAAAACACGTAAATTGTAGCATGAAGGCAGTGGTTGTAGCGTCGGGCATATTGACGCAACACATGCTTGCTAGTCGGCTTTACGTAGTAGCTTTTAGATAAAACTTCAAACGTACGGCTATTGTATGAAACTAAATGCGGAAATATAAAACAATTTGATTAGACTAATATTAAAAAAGTTACGAAATGTTTATAATAGCAATTAGATACCATTGCGGTAATTCTGAGTCACAGTTCCTTCGTACTACAGAACATCATCCCTCGTACAATCTAGTGCATTCGACATCGAACTTTTTTAAATGCCTGTTACGCAATCTGGTTTGGAACCCACTTCCCAGGTATCATCATTCCATTGCCATACTTGCGCGTTTTACACGAGCGGTTGGTATCAGTTGTCTTGTCACTTTTCGAAAGGCAGTAGGTGTACATGTGTTTAAGGTTTACCTTACCCGATTTATTGAAACAGGCATCAAGTGGTTGCTGAATTGGCGTCATCCCGCCTGGATGGCACATGAATAGAACTTTTTTTTTCCATATAATAAATAGCTTTCTTCTTGAAATCCTAGTGCTTCATTACAGTTCACACACCCCAGCACTTCACAAAATTCGACGAAACAATGCGTGAAATCAGAATGAGGCAACTCATGTAAGTATCCTAATGCCTTATGTCTTGTTGGTATTTACATGAAAAAATGTATAAATGTTACTACTTATATTTGAAAGGCTGCCACATTTGAAGTTGAGCAATACTAAAGTTCTATTTCCTATGTTGGATGGTGTATTAAAATTCATTAGTCGAAAATGAAATTAGACTCGTCTTCCTTATTTTATTTAATATTTTTACGGGCGCAAAAGTTTCAGCGCCAGATGGGAAAAGTTACTTGTGGCTCTTAGCACCATTTATCAGAACTATTCAAAGTGAGGTCGTTTCGTTTTAGGACATTGTATTTCAGCGGATCTATGGAAAATAAAATAAATAATGCAAACGAAAGCGCACTGTTATGCGAAGCAATTTACAACATTCGTACCTAAAGGTTTGCAGATAACAATTTGGATTCGGGATTCGGTAGTATTCGGCCATTATGCCCCGAATCTCGAATTCAAAGCCAGAGTGCTAGATTCGGTGAATAATATATCCGGCCGAACCACTTGGACACAACCCTAGTTTGTAAGTTTGGAGACTGATGACCCCGCAGTTAAGTCCCATAAGCTTAACAAACGTTTGAACAATAAACGACTGGTACCCAGCCTATTACCAGACATACACACACTGTTTAAACACAGTTCTAAATTTAAATTATGTCAAATAGCTCTTGCAGTTTAACAAGACAGACATGGCTCTCAAAAACAGTTACAATTTAGCAAAATTAAACCTACACTGCAAGGCAATCAACATCTACTTTTGCAATGAAACTCAATTAGTCTCACTGAGCAAGGAAGCGCAGTGGTAATGCACTGGACTTGCATTTGGAAGGACGGTGGTTCAAATCCACCTCTGGCCATCCAGATTTAGGTTTTCTGTGATTGCCCAAGAGGCAATCTTGCTAGTTTTTCGCTGTCTCCTGAATACCCAACATAGGGCTTGATTGTCAGCTTCCAACTGAAATTTCTTATGTTCCAGGTAGAACTTACTTAGCTGAGGACCTACCAGAGGCCTATGAGGAGGAAGGCCTCCACTGCCCCCCCCCCCCTCTTGTTTCTGTAATGAAGCAGCAGCAGTCTGCAATATGAAGGATAAGTTGAAATGAGGTACCCCCAATACAGGCACTTCACTTGCAGCATGCTTCAGCCCCTTGAAAGCATCTTCTTGGTTTTCACTTAAATTTTCCCCTTTTTTATGCAGTTGAGGGGAGCAACAAGGTGGCAAAATTTGGTACAAACACCCTAAAAAAAAGTATGTATATACTCTGTTTTGGTCACATGTCCCCATGTGTTAATGAACCTTGTTTTACTATGACTTCAGGTGCCCTCTCCATATAGGAAGCCTTTTCACCCCACCACCCGAGAGTGTGAACCATTATGTCCTATATGCTCCTTGGTCACTGGATTGCCCAGTGCACAAAAAGGAAAAGAAAACTGATGTTACCTGAACAACATGTAACTAATGTGCACTGGTTACGTTCAATGACAGGATTCTGATGATGACCCAGTCCAAATCACGTAAAATAAAGTCATTTTGTAGCCAACTAATGATTTTTATCAATACAGCGACCTATAGAGCTTTTTGCAGACTTCATTAAACCTCCTATAACTGCCGTACTCTGAGGCATGAAAGCAATTTCAGCATCTTTGCCCAGTATTGACAACATCTTATGATTTCCTTCTCATAGCTCATCCTCTCTTTACTGCACTACCTCATCCTACACTCTCCCCTTTCTCTTCCTCGAGTCCCTTCTCTTCCTCCTCAGCCATAGAAGAAACCCTCTTCTGCAACACTGGTTAGTGATGGAGCTCCCTTTCAGCCTTTCAGAACCCCTCTCCTCAGAATTCATATGACAAGAAGGCTGATACGCAGAATCCAGATTGTAAGGGCTTCACAGTTGCTCGCTCCTTCTCAGGCCTTCACATCACCTCAACCTATTTCCTTCCTGACAATTACACCTCTCATCATTTGAGGAAGGAAGAGGAGGAGAAGAAGCAGAAGCAATGCAGTTCTCAGAATAAATGCCTCCCTACATCCAAGGTTGTTCTGCCTTCTCCCCCTCAATCAGAGCCTGACCTGGTATTCATGGATGTCACTCTATCCATAGTGGCAACAACCACTGATCAGCTGAGTGACCTACTCACTCATTCGACATCCATTCAGATTCTTGCATTACCTTCTTCCAAAGGAACTGCATTGGCTATTATCGTTGCCTTTCAGTACTAGAGTCTCACCTATCTTTTTACTCAACATATGCTGTTGTATTTCAAAAGCCTTGCTTTATGGATGCTCTCTTCATGGTTTCCAAGTCTATGGCCAGAACAGGGTCGCCCCTCTACAAGCTTCAGGTTTTGTCTGTACAATGGTCCATAAGGACACAGTCAACTATTGGATTTCTGTCCCTCCTACACAGAAAGTGGTGGCTGTTAGGATCTACTTATTCTGTTCAATAACAATGTGCATTTTGTATCTCCCTCAAGACTGGCCTCCTACAATCCAGGCATTTCCCAACCTCCTTCAACAGCTCCCTCTGCCTTATACCCCCAGGGGGCCCACAGCTCTTTTGTGGGTACGTGTGTGGCGCGCACGGGGCCCCGAGCCGGAGCAGCCTTTCTTCCGCCCCAGGCTGCTTCACTTTCCCTCCCGGTTTATGCCTTCACCCAGAGACGGGCGAATTTTGTGAGTTACGGTGGTTCTTGTCGTCGTTTCTCTTACTCCTTGGTTCCTTTCTTTCTTACCCTTTGTTTTCTGTCTTTCTCTCCTTGTACTCTCCTAGCCTTCTTCTCCTCATTAGTCTCCGCCTCGGCATTTGAGACACTTCTTTCCTTCCTCTTCACTTTCTCTATCCTTCTTCTTTCCTCCCTGTGCGTGTCTGAAGGCCGACCCACGCATTATCATGCGTAGCAGGTGACAGGGTAACGCGTAATTCCCCGCCCCGGGTAGACAAGTAGGGCACGTACGTACCCCCTGGTAAAGGCCAGGCCCAGGGAGGGGTGATTACCCGAGCTGATACTTCCGAACATGCCGATTGGTCCCTCCGTCAGTTCTCGGGAGGTGTGACCTGAGGTGTGAACAATCACCTAAGGTGGGTAAGCCCTCGGAGAGGGCCCCTACTAGGAAGGAGCGCGCCATCGGAGACGCCGGTAATCACGGGGGACACTTCCGCGATGACTTCCTTCTCTTCTTCAGTGACGTTGACCCAGAAACGTAAGATAGATTCGCCTCAGCAAAAAAAGACTTTGCCTAATTTACCGAAATTTCTTGTTGTCTCTCGCACCGATGGAAAAGATTTCACGTCCGTAAATCCTTTCGTCATCCAGAAAGGTGTAGATGCAATTGCTGGCCCTGTTAAAACCTGTTCGCGTCAGTGCAATGGCACATTGTTGCTGGAAGTGGACAGTGCCTTCGAAGCTGAGAAACTTCCTGTCAAGGTAGAAGCGCATCGCACACTCAACTCGTCACGGGGGGTAGTCTTCACGAGATCCCTTTACGGGTTGTCTGATGAAGACATACAAACCTACATGTCAGATCAGGGAGTCACAGCCGTGCATAGGGTTTTGAAAAAGGTAAATAACCAGCTGACACCGACTCGTACTGTGTTTTTGACATTCGACAGGGTTGAACTCCCGTCAAAAGTCAAAGCAGGGTACGAAGTTATCTCTATCCGCCCTTATATTCCAAACCCAATGCGCTGCTTCCAATGCCACAGGTACAACCATACCCGTGACTCTTGCCCAAATGCAGCAAAATGTGTCACTTGTGGTAGGGACGCCCATGAGGGGGATTGCCCACCTCTGTCCCCTCACTGCCTTAACTGCAACGGTGACCATGCGGCTTCCTCTCGCGACTGCCCGGTATACAAGGATGAGAAGGTCATCCAGCAAATTCGGGTTACGGAAAAGGTGTCGACATCTGTTGCTCGAAAGTTGTTGGTGAGTCGAAAGCCTGCTGTCCTCCCAGCGGGCACATACAGTAAGGTCCTCACCTCCACTCGACCTACTAAGGATTCAAGTACCCAGACCTGTGATTTTACCTTCGCTGACACAGTTGTGCGATCCGCCAGCCCGAAGATTGCCCGTTCCACGTCCCTGCTTCCTCCTGCTGCCTCTAAGGTACAGTCTTCATCAACCTCTAGTAAACCGCGGGCACCTAAACAAGATGCCCGGACTTTAAAAAAGGAACCCGTCCGTGAGGATTTTCTGCGTTCTCAGGCTTCCCAACCGTCAACTGCCTCTTCTGGCCGTCACTCTTCCAGAAGAGCTGACAAGAAAAAGAGTTCCTCTCCTTCCCCGCCGAGGCGTGACCCATCTGTCACGCCGTCCAACAGTAGCCAGCCTCGGCCGTCTTCTGTTTCACCGGGACGCTCCGTCAGCTGGGCACCCGGCCCTTTACCGGCGGTGGAAACTGCCCCTCCTGATCAACTCAAGGAGGTGGCAGGCGCATCGGTCGAACCTATGGACCACGACCCTTTCCCCTAGACAGCGATAGCAGTGCTCCCTCGAAATCCGGTCCTCAGCGGCCGTCGAGGTGACCCAGCTTGCTTGTTAGTTTTTATCCTTATCTCTTATCTTATTTTTATCATGGCGCTCCTTCAATGGAATATTCGCGGCATTCGTTCTAATCGGGAGGAGTTAAAACTACTCCTTCGATTGCACTGCCCGCTTCTAGTCTGCCTCCAAGAAACTAAGTTGCGTCCACGTGATCGTGCAGACTTTCCACACTACACCTCTGTGCGGTTCGACCTGCCACCCGTAGGCAGTATCCCAGCCCATGTAGGGGTTCTGATGCTCCTTCGAGACGACGTCTATTTCCATCCCATTTCATTGCATACTCACCTACAGGCTGTTGCCGTCCGCATCACCTTATCCACATTTACCTTTTCCGTAATATCTATTCGCCATCGTCATCTGCCCTTACTAGGGCAGATGTGCTACACCTTGTTGACCAGCTCCCTTCACCTTTCGTGTTGGTAGGCGACTTTAATACCCACCACCCCCTATGGGGCTCTCCGGCACCTTGTCCGAGAGGCTCCCTTTTGGTGGACCTTCTCCAACACCTCGATCTTGTCTGCCTCAACACCGACCTTCCTTTCAGACACAACACACACTTATTCCCATATAGATCTCGCAATATGCACTCCTCAGCTTGCCGGTCGGTTTGAGTGGTATGCACTTTCTGACACGTACTCAAGTGACAATTTCCATTGTATCATCCACTTCTTGCATCATTCCCCATCTCCTCGTCCCACCAGTTGGAACATTTCTAAAGCCGACTGGGGGCTTTATTCTTCCATGGCTGTTTTTCACGATCAGAACTTTCCCAACTGTGACAGTCAGGTCGACTACCTCACAGAGGTTATTCTCACCGCTGCTGAACGTTCCATACCTCGTACATCCTCTTCTCCACATCGTGTCCCGGTCCCTTGGTGGACTGCAGCCTGCCGCGACGTGCTTAGAGCCCCGCCGCCACCCAACTTTGGAGAATTGCATCAATTATAAACGTATGAGAGCGCATTGTCGTCGTATCATAAACGACAGCAAGAAAGCTAGCTGGACTGCTTTTACTAGTTCTTTTAACCGTTTTACTCCCTCCACGGTTGTTTGGGGTGGCCTAGGCCGTTTATCCGGCATCAAGGTCCATTTCCCGATTCCTGGCCTGACCGTGGAGAACGCAGTCCTCGTGGACCCCACTGCTGTTTCCAACGCATTTGGCTGTTTCTTTGCGAATGTTTCGAGCTCTGCCCTTTACCACCCTGCCTTTCTCCCTCGCAAACAGGTAGAGGAGGCACGGCCGCCTTCTTTCCACTCTTTTAATCGTGAAACTTATAACGTCGCTTTCACCATGCAGGAGCTAGACCGTGCTCTCGCCCTGTCCCGATCTTCTGCTCCCAGGCTCGATTCCATACATATTGAGATGCTGAAGAACCTCTCTCCTGCGGGCAAGTGCTTTCTTCTTAGTACATACAATTGCATATGGATTGAAGGTCATGTTCCCACAAGTTGGCGTGAAGCCATTGTTGTCCCCATCCCCAAACCAGGGAAGGACAAACACCTTCCTTCCAGTTATCGCCCCATTTCTCTGACGAGCTGCGTCTGTAAGGTGATGGAACGCATGGTTGGTCTGGCTCCTTGAATCTCGCCGCCTCCTGACTAATATCGAATGTGGTTTTCGTCGACACCGCTCTGCTGCTGATCACCTCGTTACATTGTCGACCTTCATTATGAATAACTTTTTAAAGAAGCGTCAAACAGTAGCAGTGTTCTTCGACTTGGAGAAGGCATATGATACCTGTTGGAGAGCGGGCATTCTCCGCACATTGCACACGTGGGGCCTTCGGGGCCGCCTTCCTTTTTTTCATTCAAGCGTTTTTGGCGGATCGCAAGTTCCGGGTACGGGTGGGCTCTGTTTTGTCAGATACCTTTTGCCAGGAGAATGGGGTACCACAGGGCTCCGTCTTGAGTGTGGCGCTCACTGCCATTGCAATCAATCCGATCATAGATTGCCTTTCAGCCGACGTCTCCGGATCTCTTTTTGTTGACGATTTCGCAATTTATTGCAGCGCCCAGCGGACGTGTCTCTTGGAGCGTTCTCTTCAACGCTGTCTTGACCGTCTATATTCCTGGAGCATCGCAAACGGCTTCAGATTCTCTACTGAGAAAACGGTGTGTATACACTTCTGGAGATACAAGGAATTTCTTCCACCTTCTCTACATCTCGGCCCTGTTGCTCTCCCTTTCGTGGAGACTACGAAATTCTTGGGACTCATGTTGGATCGGAAACTTTGCTGGTCCACACACGTGTCCTACCTGGCTGCCCGTTGTGCCCGGTCCCTTAATGTTCTTCGTGTCCTCAGTGGCACGTCATGGGGAGCGGATCGTACCATCCTGCTTCACCTTTACCAGGCCATTGTTCAGTCAAAGCTCGACTACGGAAGCCTTGTATACTCTTCTGCACGGCCGTCGATTCTCCGTCTCAACTCTATCCACCATCGGGGTTTACGTCTTGCGACCGGTGCCTTTTATACCAGCCCTGTTGAAAGTCTGTATGCCGAGGCTGCTGTATTACCCTTGACCACTCGGCGTGACATACTCTTGTATCGGTACGCATGCCACCTGCGATCGATGCCCAACTATCCATCTTACCGATTATTTTTTGACGACTCACTCGATCGCCAATATCAGTTGTCTGCGATTGCCTTGCTTCCACCTCGAGTTCGGTTTCGCCGCCTACTACAGCGGCTGGATTTTACCCTTCCTTCCACCTTTCGGTTGAGCGAAAGCCCATTGCCACCGTGGCATCAGGCCCAGGTTCACACTCACCTTGAACTTAGTTCGCTCCCCAAGGAGAGCACTCCGGATTTGGTATACCGCTCGAGGCTTGTCGAACTCCGTTCGCGGTTCGATAATGCCATATTTATTTACACTGATGGTTCCAAGAGCACTGCCGGTGTCGGATCTGCCTTCGTCGTCGGGGACAACCGGTTCCAATACAAGCTCCCTGACCGGTGCTCGAATTTCACGGCTGAGCTTTTTGCCCTGCACCAGGCCGTTTTGTACACCTGCCACCACCGCCAACCTTTCTATGCAATATGTTCGGACTCCCTTAGTGCCCTGCAGAGCCTTAAGGACCCTTTCTCGAACCATCCTCTCGTGTATTGGATCCAACGCTCCCTCCAGTTGCTAGCAGATGACAGCTGTCACGTTTCTTTCCTGTGGGTCCCTGGCCACGTGGGTGTGCTCGGGAATGAGACCGCCGACATAGCAGCCAAGGCCGCAGCTATTTTGCCTCGCATGGCTACCTTTTGCGTCCCATCGGACGATGTTCAACGGGCTCTTCGCCTGAGTATCGTGTCACAATGGCACAGTGCGTGGTTTTCAATGTACAACAATAAATTGAGAACTGTAAAACCGATTCTGACCGCTTGGAGGACCTCCTCACGCCCCTCTCGGCGAGAGGAGGTCATCCTGGCCTGGTTGCGGATCGGTCACTGCCGTTTCAGCCACCGTCACTTGCTCTCCGCCGATCCTGCACCGCTGTGCTCCTGCGGTGAACTGCTGACAGTGCGACATGTTTTACTGACTTGTGTTAATTTTAATCATCTCCGTGTAGCCCTTCACTTTCCGTCTACCCTGGAGGAAATTTTAGCTGATGACACACGAGCAGCTGCTCGAGTTTTGCGTTTTATCAACTTGGCCAACTTATCCAAGGATATTTAACCCTTTATTGTCTTTTATCTTTCGTTTTTAGCCTCTTGTTGATGTTCTGACAGTCACCTTTTTTTTTTTTTTTGAGATCATAGCGAATCTATGTTCTTGGCTGGGCGCTAAAGACCATAGAATTTGTGCGCCCTAAAACCACAAAAAAAAAAAAAAAAAAAAAAAAAAAAAAAATACCCTCTGCCTTATAGATTGCAATGCTTAAAATCCTCTTTGTGGTGATCTTGTGACCAGTGGCCGGGGCACTGTAGGTGAATTACTGCTGGCAGGATTCAACTTCTTCCTCAATACTGGAGCCTCCATACACTTCAAGGTTGCTCATAGTACATCATGGCCAAGAATCTTTCTATCTGTAGTCCTGGACTATCC
Source organism: Locusta migratoria (assembly GCA_026315105.1). NCBI lineage: Eukaryota > Metazoa > Arthropoda > Insecta > Orthoptera > Acrididae > Locusta > Locusta migratoria. The sequence goes on from CM048751.1 coordinate 199,044,164, forward strand.
CTACATTAGACAAGACATTTATGAACTTTAACCTTCTTGTATATAATTTGGGTAAGTGTAAAATATTCTTTTCCAATAAATACATAAAATATATTATTTCTCTAGATAACCAGACTTTATATGCACAGTTTCACAGCAGTACCACTCTATTTATTGGTACATTATTCAGCTTGTATATTTTCTAGCTAGGCACTTGTCAAAGGAAAGGGTATAAATAACTAGGATATTGAATATTTTTCCATGTAATATGAATTATGTCTACCTCTCAATTAAATGAGACTCTTACCTGCCAGTTTTTTTGGGTGGGACACATCAAATTCACATTATTATGTCAGACCATGCTTGTCATAACCACAACCACCTACACTTCAAACCTTCCATTATCTTCTGCCAAAAGAAATAACAATGCCTCTTTAATATTATTTCCCTATCACTGAAACTCATAAATTGCATCCTTATGCTTGGAAAATATTAAATTCTCTCTTCCTTTATCACTTTAACTCCAGAAAAAAATTAATAAAAGTGTCCATCTGCTCACATGATATGACATCAAACCCTAAACTTCTCATTTCCTTAACACAATTTGACTTTTTGCTTTGTAACTGGTTTGTTATGTACTTCTGATAACTTTCTTACGTGGTCTTTAAGATGATGTCATGTTAATTTGCAAAACATTATATCCTCTTCCGTCAATAGTTTGCTATCTTGTTGTTATTGTTGTGATCTGTACTCTGAAAACTGCTTTATTACAGCTGTCAATGAGTCTTGTGTAAGTCTCTTCATCTCTGAATACTAATGGCAACTCACATCCATTTGAACCTGCATTTTGTTTACATGTTTCAGTCTTGCTCTGTGATTTTTGCCGAACACTTCCTTCTAATGCTAAATGTTGATTTCTTGATGTCACAGAATGTGTCCTACCAATCAATCCCTTATTTTAGTCAAGGTATGCCAGAAATTTTTCTTCTCCCCAATTCTGTGCCAAGGTGGAGTATCCGAGCAGTCTAAGGTGCCTCGCTGCGGAGAGCGCGGTTGCTCGCCGTCGGAGGTTCGAGTCCTCCCTGGGGCATGGGTGTGTCAGCTGTCCTTAGTTTAGTTTACCGTAGTTTAAGTAGTTTGTAAGCTATGGACTAATGAGCACACAGTTTGTTCCGATATATTTAAAAACATTTCCCAATTCTATTCAGTACCACCTACCACTCGTTATCTTCAGCATTCTTGTGTAACACAAAATTTCGAAATCTTCTATCCTCTACTCATCTAAACTATTTATTGTCCATGTTTCAATCCTGTACAAGGGTACACTACAGACAAAGACCTTAACATGTGAATTAAAAGTCAATTTCCTCTTCTTCAGAAGAGTTTATCTTTCCATTGCCATTCTCTAGTTTTATATCTTCCCTGTTCTGGCCACTAGAAGTTGTTTTACTGCCCAAATAACTTAATTTTTCTTGATGATTAGTCCCTACCTAAATATCAGAATAGGGGACAATTTTACCTCTGGGACATTTAACTCAAGCGGATACAATGATCAAGTATCCATACAGTAGAGCTGCATGTTCTCTGGAAAAGTAACAACTATGGTTTCTCCTTGCTTTCAGCTGTTCACAGTAACTGTGTAACAAAATCACATTAGCTGGGTACAAATTCAGATCATTCACCCACTCTGTTGTCCCTCCCACTACTGAGAAGGCTGCTTTTTCTGTTCAGGACCACACTTTTGTGTTGCACTTATGGTAGGGCATATATAAAAAAGAAAGAAATCTTGAACAACACTGGTAGTCTTTGGATTTGAGCATGGGATGTTAGATTCCTTCATCAAGTAGACAGGTTACAAAATTTAAAAAGGGAAATGGATAGGTTGAAGTTATAGTGGCAGTTGGTGAAGTTCAGTGAAAAGATGAACAGGATTTCTTGTCAGAAAAGTACAGTGAAAGCAGGAGTAGGTCTAATAACAAATAAGAAAACAAGAATGCAGATAAACTACTAGTAACAGAATAGTGATCTCATTATCAAAACAAAGCTAAATATGAAGCTAGCACCAACCACGGTAGTATAATTTTATTTGCTAAGTAGCTCTGCCAATGAGAGGAAAACTGGAGAAAAATAAGAGGTGGTAAAGGAAATTATCAGACACTTAAGAGAGAGGAAAACTTGATTGTGATGAGGGACTAGAATTTGGTTCTAACGAAAGGGAGAAAATGAAAACTAATAGGTGAATATGGACTGGGTAAAAGGAGTGACAAGAGAAGCTACCTAGTAGAATTTTGGACAGAAAATAAACCTACATTTCCAGCTTGTGTATATCTGAAGAAAGCCTCCACAATGTTGACTGGAATAAACTCTTTGAAATTCTGAAGTCATCAGGGGTACAACATAGGAAACAGAGGACTATTTCCAACTTGTACAGAAACCAGACAACAGTTATAAAAGTAGAAGGGCATGAAAAGGAAGCTCTTTTTGGGAAGCCAGTAAAACAGGATTGTAGCATAGCCCGTACTGCACCTCAGTCTGATGCCACTCCTGACTGCAAGTGTTACGGTAGCCCATAACGGCTAGCCACAGTAAAAGTTATTTAAATTTATACTAAAAGACACTGGGATTTAATTATTCACATTTATTATAGTTTTTAAGTTGTTAAGTTCATTTTCGATACAAAGGACATTCAGAAATATGAAAATGACATATAATTATAAGGCAAAGCTTTGATTTTTTAAAGTTTTGAATTGTAATGAAATTCTCAGTGATAATATAGATTGAAAACTAACCTTACAAGACCATACTACAGGCTTTCAATTTTTTTTATTTTGCAACAATTAAGCCTTGGCATCAAGTAACAATAACAAATACTTTTTATATGAACTTCTACACAGCCTCTTGTTGCTTTCTTTTATGAGGTACTATCAAACACAGCATGCAGATGGAGTATTGAGTATGATAAATGTTGAACAAATATCAGTACTAAAGCAAACACTTATAGCAGAGACATCTGATGAACAGGTCTGCTGAGAGCCAGCGCCGGGCCCGGAGCAGGAAGCAAGATTGGGTCCCAACTCAAAATATAGCAGTCCGTTTTTTAAAAGAAGGTTGTGCTTTGTGTATAACCCTTCATTTCCAATTGATGCAAATTTGCATCATTGTAACCTTTAAATGTGGAAGAATAAGTATGTTCGAGAGCCAGTGCCGACTGTAGCAGGCCCAGTGCATGTTACTGAACGTTGACTGTACTTGTACGGCGACCCTCGTTTATTGTGCTAGTTTTGCAAAGAGAGAGCTGAGTCTGTGTTCATTCTTTATGAGATAAAACTAAATACATAGGGAAGTTTCAATCTGAAAATAGTTTGCATTGTTAGGTGTTGCAATTCATTTTTACATGTGATAAAGTAGATAAAACTTTCAGTGGACACGAAAGTAATGTTTATGTAAAATACCATCATCAGGCATCTTTATAGGCACATGCAAGAGTTAAAAAAATGCAGAAAGTATGGTAATTTCCATTCATCTTTGGTGCTAAAATACTTCATTGTCAGATTGTGCTTGTAATTGTTGTTTTTGCAGTTTTCAATACAAGAAGCCCCAGCCCCATGTAAATCTCCCCTAATTGATGGAGTATGTCATTGGTCCTGTATAACAGGAATGCAAAGATGCAAAAGATCCAGCTGTAAAGGGCATACAGTTGTTATGAATACAGAATGCAAGCCTCACCCTTGCAAACAATTACTCAAATTATTTCAAGCGATTTCATGAGCACAGTAACCATTATCCCATGCATTAGGTTCAGACATAAACACACATGTAATCCAAACAAATGTTAATTATTTTTTTCTGTTCTTATAAGGAAGTTCAATAAAAATTTCCCTTAATGAAGAAGCCTTTTATTTCTTAAATACAGGTTGTCATAAATTTAAAGAGGTACCTAATAATACCAAGTATATAAAACATGTTTAACATTTGATATTATTAATCATCTAACATCCCAATATTAAACACAAAAAGACAATTTATTTATTTTTTCTTGCAGTAGAAATTAATTCAGGCACTAAAAGGGTTAACACATCATCATTAGGGGAACATAGCAAATTCACAAAAAATACTCTAAAGTAACATAATTGTAAAAATCTAATATTTTTTTTTTTTTTTTTTTTTTTTTTTTTTTTTTTTTTTTTTTTTTTTTTTTTTTTTTTGCGCTTAACTTTTGAACAGCCAACCAAGTATTACACTGCTCAGTCAGTGACCTAAACATTTCAGTTAAGAAAAAAATAGAGAGAGAGAGATAAACTTAGTTGCATGTAAATCACAATGAGTTGTGCAGCATGTAATATATTACAAGCTTTTTGCCTGTAACTCTGTCAGTGGTGCTCTTCGAGCCTTCCGTTCAGCAAACGTTTCAATTACATTATTGATGTCTGGCTGCCTTGCCAAATCAGATTCAATAGCCAAGGTCCCCAAATCTGTGAGAAGTTGTTGATGCAAGATTGAATTGGAGCCAGATATTCCATCCAGTTCTTATTTGATCTGCTCAAAATAGCTTTCCAATTTCACACTTTTCTTCAAGAATGGTATGAAAGAGCTATAACCAAATGTTGTGGATGAAAACAAGGTGTCACCAATTACTTTGACAATTCTACCCTTGGAAGCTGCATATAACTAGTTTAGTGTGTGGCATCAGCCACATAGTAGAGCAAGTATGGTTAGAATTAACTAAGGTAAATAAATCAGCCCCCACGACAATTATAGTTTTGATTAAGGCACTGTCAATGAATGATACACTCATTCAAATAGCACCTTCTGGGGTACCTCTATCCACCCGAATCTGATAGTATCTGCTGGGACATGTGGTGATCAGTAGTGGAATAATACAGTCAGTAGTATCTCAGCTCTCCAGAAGATTACAGAAATCATCCACTAAGCAACTAAGCAATGCTTTTATTATGTCCAATTTATATTTAATTCCTGTAATTATTATTATTATTATTATTATTATTATTTTAACTCCATTTCTCCTCCCATCAGACAAAGACTTACCCATAATCTGCATGTTGTGTGTGTGTGTGTGTGTGTGTGAGAGAGAGAGAGAGAGAGAGAGAGAGAGAGAGAGAGAGAGAGAGAGAGAGAGAGAGAGAGATGTTCTGTATCCTGGAATTTCCATTACAGATATTTGCTGATAGATAATCAAGTTCACAAAGACATTATAACAATTTGTTGGCACTAACCTAAATTCTCCATATTGGATTTATTATTATTTCTTCTCCCAGAAACTGGGAGGCACAGGTAAGCACTTCATTCACGTGTAATTCATAAATACCCTCAATAAAAAATTTAATTCTTATAATAATTCCATGTCTCTCTATACATACCTGTACCCTGCAACTGAATCTTAAATCTCTTCTGTGCACCCTCTGACCAAAATTTTGATTTAATTCTCTCAAATCTACCAATGGACTGAACAATTCCCACTGTAAACCAGTTAAAATCATTTATCACAAAATGTATCTCTAGTGTCCCACACCACAAAGAATGTTCCCTGAAATTCTTTCCAAAATCCCCCAAAACTGATTTCCACTACTTCTAACCTCTGTCAGTGAATGAATGCTAATTTTAAAAGTCACCCTTCCTTGAATTTCCTCTAAACTTTCCATATAGATTTCAGAATGTTTCCGTGGCTTGCTAATCCTCTCTTACATCAAATACTCATCTTCACAAACACCATAAGGCAGAGGTTCCTCACCACTAACCTAAACTTCATAAACATTGACACTCTAAAATTCTTTTTCATCATTTCTTCTTCCACCATTTGTTCAGATACTGCCCCAATGACTCTGTCAACTGATTATCTATGGGGGAGGAGGCGGTGTGGGCAGAAGTTGCTATGTAGGAATAATTTGTTCAGTAATCAAATAATATGTGTGTTACCTCTGGTACACGGGGTATCTTTGAAGTTATTCTCGGTGTTGTGTTTTCTGTGTTCATTTATGGATGTGTATTTCTGTTGTTAAAATGTCAAATGTTATTTTGTGTGCTTAAGTGTCTTGTAAGACTTATCCACATACATAATCAGCTGTTACTTGGAGACTTTTACACAATTCAGAAAAAATTATTTTACTGGTCAGGAATACAAAAATATAACATCAAAATCATTTTATTACTAACTCTTGGACTAGAATATTTACAGTCTTCTTTACAGCAAAACATTCACAAATGCCTTACGATAAAATACAAAGTTTTGTAAATGGAACTTATGTACAATGGAACAAGCTGTTTTTCATAACTGCATATGCATTGATATGAGTCTCAATTCATGCCCGCATAACTAAGAAGAATCCTTAGTATTCAACTTCTGCTGGACATTCACACTGAAATTATTGTAGATTCTGAAACATTTCAATAAGAATGATGTTAGAAAGAACCAGCAAAGAAAAAAATATGTGATATGTGTTGTTATATCCACCTTATTCAAGAAACCTTGTTTTGTTTTAAAATCCTTCCGTGGGTTTTTGCCTTTTGTTTTGTTACGTCAATTGCAGGATTTGCATCTCCTTTAATTGAGGAATGGTGTTGCTGTTTGCTTGTTTGTGGTGTGTTCTTATGTTTTATGATGTTTAGTGCACTTTTTGTTGTGAAATGGCACTGTTTATGACATAAACTGTGGCAGTTCACAACAAGTGATGAAACATGTTAGTGTTTTAAAACAAAACAAGGTGTATTGCATAAGGTGGATTTAACCACACATCTAATATAGCAAGCTTGGAAGCGGCAGGAGCTGCACCATCACAAGATGATCATAATATGTTGTACATTTCAATACAAAGGTAAGGTTATACTGGACACGTAGGTCGCTGAAGTGGTGTCCAAGTGAAAGACTTGCACCGGGCCAATGAGCCACACGAAATTAGTATCACTGGACAAACATAAATAAAGTATGAGACATACAGCAACCAATATAATGTGAATGCTGTTGCAGTGACATCACTAAACAAATTTGTGATAACCATGCTGAATACTGAACTTACATTCAATGTTCAGTACTGCATAGGATTCTAGCTGTTCTTGGCCACACACTGTTGTGGCTCATTTCAGATGAAATGGAAAAGAAAGAAAAAATAGAGCACAGATGTGTAATTTCAGGAAACATTTTGAATGTGAATTGGATATAAAACTACTCCTGCTTGCCATATCTCTGTCCATCTTTTCCCCTCCCCCCTCCAATACCACCTCTTTTTACATCCACTTCTCCTCCCTCTTTGTGTGCATCTCCTCACCATCCTGCTCCTGTCCATCTCCTCCTCCTCCTCCTCCCCCTCCTATCCTTATCTGACAACTCTATCTCACCTAGATATTAGTATTATGCTCAACCTACGAAAGTTCTTGTCATTATGCTTTGAAATTTTGACACAACATTGCATTGGAACATGTGCATCTCTTTATGTATTAAATTGTTATATATTAATTTATCATTGTTTCAAAAAATCTCAAAGTGCCATCATTCCTCAAATTATTGGACATTTCTCGATTTTTTAAAATTTATTTATTATGACAGGTTTCAACATCAGCATTAAGAAATGTTATATCACTACAACTGTCTTCTAAAGAGCTATAGAATGCAGTAATAATAATTAAAAGATTCCATTAAAAAGAGAGAGAGGGGGGGAAACCCTTGCTTCAGTATTTCAGTTGATACCAATGGTAAAACCATTCACCAAACAAAAATATGTGCCCCCCTTTGCCGCTCTAGCATTGTGCTGAAAATAGTGTTTCAAAATTTGTAACTTTTCATGAAATAAAAGGGGTGTTAACCAATCCACCCACCCAGAATATCATATTCTAGACACATCACAGGCTTATCCGACCCCATCAAAGGTCAGGCTATGTGTGAAAGCAACCATATAATTTACCAACTGTGTCACAGTTACTGCACAGCTTTTTATACTGGTATGACTACTACCCAGCTGTCCATTAGGATGAATGGCAACTGCCCAACTGTGACCAAAAAAAACATGCCACTTAGCATATGCTTCAATAACTGCTTCACAATCTGGGCCATTCGGATATATCCCCATCCACTAGCCTAATCATCAGTTTTTTCTGAACTACACAAATGGGAGTTATCCTCACTGTTCAATCCTGCCTTAACCTACAATTACATCTTTTGCCACCTTTATATATTGCCGCAAAAACCCAATTTTACCAACTGCCGGTGTGGCGCAATGGATAGCATCACCGATTGTGATCCTGAAGGTCGTCGGTTCAATCCCATCCACCAACAAAAATTTATTTCTTTGTAATTATCATTTCCAGAATGTCTTAATGTTTCTTATGTTCACTTGTAATTTCTCCATGTTTCTTATGTTAACTGTTCTTCTAATTTCTGGTACATTCTGCCTGTGTATAAATAGCACAGCACTCTGCCTGAGAGGCAGTCAGTGCTGCGTGTATGATTCAGTTTGCAATAAACCTGCTTTCAGAATAAGTGCTGTGTTCAGTTCACAACCCTGCCTTTGAAGTCAAGCCTGCTTCCATTTAAACGCGACATTGTTTGGTGGAGGCGCCAGGTATCATGTGCAACAGCTGCGTCACCGTGGCTCCGATTAGGAAATATAAAAGCCGTCGCTTACATGGACTAGAACCGGAATACAAGGGATATACAGAGTACATCCTTCAGAAAGTCTATATCATCAGAAGAACCATGGACACGAAACCAGTGGTAAGCCAGCTGCACATCAGACACTTGTCGGTGTTCTCTGGAGACGCTGGACAGGACCCCAACGAATGACTAAAAGGGTTTAACCGAGTCACCAAGTACAACAGGTGGGATCATACAATGTGCTTGGCCAACGTTTATTTCTACCTGGACGGAACAGCCCAGCAATTGTTTGAAAACAATGAAGAGAAGCTGAATGACTGGGGAATGTACCTGACAGAACTTAAGAAGACGTTTGGAGACCGCCAGCGACAAATCTGCTTGGTGGAAGGACTGAAGAACCGGGCCCAACGACAAGGTGAGCCGACACAGTCTTACATACAGAATGTTTTGCCCCTGTGGTACAAAGTCAGTCCAAATATGATCGAGGCCGACAAAATCACACACCTGATGAAGGGTATTGCAGAAGACATGTACCAATCCCTTCTGATTAAAGATGTCGCTACGACGGAAGAGTTCATCAAGTGGTACCAGCGCACTGAAGAGATACAACAAAGGAGGGTTGGATGAAAGAAGTATGACAAACTCCCCAATGTAGTCCCTATGGCCGTTGTGGAAGGCCAGCATGACTTCGCTTTCCTCATACAACAAATTGTGAGAGAAGCATTACAACAGTTTATGGCAGCCGGAACTGTTAGACCAAGCGAGCATCAGATTATGGCCATGGATGTAAGCCCTATAAGTTACAAGGGAGCCGACGCCGCTGAGAAAGAAGTATTTCAGACATTACCTCCTTCCTGCCCCACCAATCGCACCCGAAGTGAAGAATGGCGTCGCCCTGCTATGACTTATGCTGCAGCCGCCAAACGGCAGCCAATGAATCGGCCGACGCGGCCACAACCAATTCCCACGGCAACTATGATGCCCCGCAGAAGAAAAGACATCTGGAGAACAAAAGTCATTATACCACTGAGTTTCCACTGGGGGTGCCCTGGACATGTCGTATGCTACTACAGAGAGAGAAGACGAGCATTTGACGATTATTTTGCCGTAAGACGTCAGCCATCAGAGCAGTTCTATCCCAGGCAGTCACATAGTGATGAGTTCAGTCGACCTATGGGAAGAAGCCCATCGCCGTACCATGGAAGAGGTCGCTCCTCGATGCACCGCTGCCATTCACCGTCGCCATCCATAGGAACCAGCCCCTAGCCGCCGCGCCCAGGAAGACTAAGCGAGGCGACCATCAACAGAGGTGAGGCCGCCACAGATGAAAATCCTCCATGGACGACAGTCTCTAACATGTTGGGAAATCTTATTGATATAAGCCATTGAATCGACAGCCAACCTCACGAACACTTGTTCTCTGTATTGTCAGATAATTACCGCCGCACACTAAAGACGAAAATGTTCTGTGACAAGGGGGCAACTGTGCTGAAGATCGCAAATGGAGAGTACATCTAGCTAGCAGGAACTTATGTCACAAGAATAACCATTAACAACAGGAAGCACCCATTTGAATTTGTCATTTTAACAGAATAAAGTCATAATATCATACTTGGATGGGACTTCCTACAGGCATCCCAAGCTATCATTGACTGTGGAAGAACCGAGCTGCAAATTGAGGAAGTCATTCTGACGGGTACACGTAATACAGAATTATCTGGGAAGATACTTGCCATTGACAATGTGACGATCCTGCCGTTGACAATGAGAAGAGTTCCAGTCACAAACACAGATGACCGGTTAAACTGTGTGATGTGACCTTGTGAGTCTTCTTATTTCAGAATGCCATCACATAATTAATTACCTTCTTCGTGTGTTGTTTATTGTAGTAGATACTGGTAGAGGTCCTGATACACAGTGCCTCTAATAAGTTATTTCCACAGTTAAGGTAAATCAGACTTCTCTCCTATGAAGGTTGCACTCAGAAAAGATGAAGTATCATAGTTCAACTTTGTCTCAATTACTTAAATTAGAAAACAGTTGGTTTATATTTGAACCATAATAAGGGGTTATTGTACCCTTTGCACATCACCGATACTTCAAAACTTTGGTTTACCGTCTTAAATCCAGTTATTATTACACAAATTCTTGAGACAAGTTTAGAACATGTTAACAATTTGAGTCAACTCTAGTAACTAATTACTAAACAAAACACCATCAATAACTACACTTTTACATCTCTTTACTCTGAGTATCCAGAGAGTTCATTCTAGTGTACAGTGTTCTTTAAATATGTTTCCATGAGAAGTAGGATGTCCCTGTCTGGGCATTCACCTGTGAAAGAAATAACCCAGGACAGTAATAGTGTAAGCAAAAAACCTCCATAAAACCCAAAAACTAATCAATTTGGTCATCTTGCCTAGATAGGGAAAGCATGTATTGCTTGAGACACTACAATTGTGAAGTGCATGTCAACAGTAAAAAAGTATGGATTGGTCAAATCCCAATTTTTCGTAAACGAATCCGAATAGCGTGTGTGTACTTGTTATTACCAGGAAGACATTTGAGAACTGTGAAAAGTAGTTAATGTGCAGGTTGTGCATTCCGGAGGGTTAAGCAAGGGTATTTAGTAGATTTATTTATTCTTTCAAACATTTAAGATTACGAACTTGTAACGCTCAGACTTTTTGAGAGCATACAATGCTTGGCCGCAATGGCTGTGGCATAAGAAGAAAATCCGAGCAAAATAAAATTCAATATATTATTCTGACCATGGATTCGAGTTGCCAGTAAAATTACGAACTCCTGGATACCAAAAACAGACCGGCCAGGTCCTTAATTAAAAAGTATCAAAATTAAATCAATTAATTTAGGGTGTTTTATTAATTTTCACCAACCAAGGAGCATCACAGAATGATTGCTTACATAGAGGAAGATTGAATGGAAGGGGCAGAGTAATTTCTACATTACATGTTTGGTTAAACTAGAAATTGCTCAAAAGGGAGAATTTCCTGTAGCCATTAAATTTAAAAGCAACCGGAAGCGACGCCGTGGCGGAGGCATACCACCTTTATCCCACACTCCAAACAGCTGTCCCAATCTGAGTGTCAGAGACACAGTGCCGCCCGCAAGCGCTAAGCTTTCCCAACGGTTTCTCTCCCCTACATGTAAGGTCGGCTACAGGGACTACTTTTGAACAGCGGAAGCACACTGCGGTGCTGTGCCCGGCGAACAGCCACGCACCGCCTTTTGGTTGCAGAGCTTCGAAGTATCCACCTCGGGGAGGTCTAGGGCAGAAGATATTGCCGTATTAGGAAAGTGTGACTTTGAGGACTGTCCACGTCTGTTACAATGATGGGCGAGTGGAAGTATCTGGTAACTTACCATTCCATTTATAGTGAGGTAAGCTTGGCCATTTGGCCCCTGCCCTGGTTATAGTATTACGACTTCATGGCTAGCAACTTCTCTCTCTGCTCTCTCTAGGGACTGCAAATATATCTGTATAAAGTGTGCTTATTTCTTGACTATTGTTAATATTTCTTTGTCCTACAGCAACGTGGTTTAGTGGCAAAATAATCTTATTTGTGACAATGAAGCAACAGGGCTACCTCAATTTCGTCATATCCTTATGAATACAGATTTCACCACAGTTCTACTTATTTGTTCTGTAACTTTCCTACTGTCCTCTTTTCAATTACTGAATCTTCCATAAGGTGACAAAACACCTGCCAAGAGAAGAAGTCCGACACCTTTACGGTCCAAGGACAGCAGATCAGCAGGTGAGTGTAACTTCCTGTCTGAGAGGAAAGACGATAGGCAGCAACACTTCTTGCTTTGTCTTTGTTAGAAAAACTTCACCATTTACAAACTTGTCTGCACAGAATTTATATTCGTAGTACTAGAAGTCAGTTGCCATGCTTCATTTCGAACTACCGTATATTTCAGCAGATAAAACAATGGCTGAATAAAAAAAGGCCCCAAAATTCAAGGTCATCTTATACAATGGAACAAAAAAAAAAAAAAAATTTAGTGGGCAATTGGTAATTTCGAAGATGTGGTGCATAGCGTGGCTTCGACCTCCAAATGATATATATTGAAGTGGTTAAGTATCACAACGATAGATATCGAACAGGCGAATGTTATGATTTTTACGAATATGTTGTGATTTTAAAGGATGTGGTTAGGCAGGAAACTAGGAGTACAAGAAAGCTTACACTCAAAGTAGCTCGGCCTGAAATTATATTTATCGAAAGTACAATTGTAAATCGATTTAGTGTTTCTGAAACGTAGATTCGGGTGCTATGCGGCCTGACGTAATAAAATAAGTAAATAAATAAATAAAAACGCTTTTTGTTTAACCTATACTTAACCTCCTTATATATATATATATATATATATATATTATAGAGGAAAAATTCCTAAAAGGAAAAATATACGTAAAAAATAGAAGAAGTCACTTACCAGGCGAAAGGGCACAGGCAGTAATAGCAACAAATAAACACACAGACACACACACACACAAAAATGCTAGCTTTCGCAGCCTAGCTGCTTCATCAGGCAGAAGGGAAGGAGAGGGAAAAGGAAATGATGAGGGTTTTAAGGAAGGGGGTAAGGAGCCATTCCAATCCCGGGACAGGAAAGACTTACCTTGGGGGAAAAAATGGAAGGTAAATAAATGCACATACACCCACACATTTACACAGACACAAGTACACTTAGGCAGACATACTGTAGAACTGTAGAAAGCAAAGAAGTTAGAAGTCAGACAGAGATGCCACTTGAGGCAGAGGCTCTGTCCAGAGAACCAAGGCAAAGATGTTAAGATGGTGGGTGGGAATTCGAATTTAGCGGAGGTTAAGACCAGGTGGGCAATGGGAAGAGAGAATATGCTGAAGGGCTAGTTCCCATCTCCGGAGTTCTGAAGGATTGGTGTCAGTGGGAAGTATCCAGATAACCCGGACGGTGTAGCACTGTGCCAAGATGTGCTGGCCATGCACCAAGGCATGTTTAGCCACAGGGTGATCCTCGTTACCAACAAAGACTGTCTGCCTGTGTCCATTCATGCGAATGGACAGTTTGTTGCTGGTCATTCCCACATAGAACGCTTCACAGTGCAGGCATGTCAGTTGGTAGATCACGTGGGTACTATCGCAAGTGGCTCTGCCTTTGATCGTGTACACCTTCCGGGTTACGGGACTGGAGTAAGTGGTGGTGGAAGGGTGCATAGGGCAGGTTTTACAACGGGGGCGGTTACAAGGGTAGGAGCCAGAAGGTAGGGAAGGTGGTTTGGGGATTTCATAGGGGTGGACTAGGAGGTTACGGAGGTTAGGTGGGCGGCGGAAAGACACTCTCGGTGGAGTAGGAAGGATGTCATGAAGGATGGATCTCATTTCGGGGCAGGATTTTAGGAAGTCGTATCCTTGCTGAAGAGCCACATTCAGAGTCCGCTCCAGTCCCGGAAAGTATCCGGTGACAAGAGGGGCACTTCTGGGCTTTTGTGGAAGGTTCTTAAATTGGGGAGATGAGGAAGTGGCTCTGGCAATTTGCTTCTGTACCAGACCAGGAGGATAGCTGCGGGATGTGAAGGCTGTTATCAGGTTATTGGTGTATTGGTTCAGGGATTCAGGACTGGAGCAGACTCGTTTGCCACGAAGACCTAAGCTGTAGGGAAGGGAACGTTTGATGTGGAAAGGATGGCAGCTGTCATAATGCAGGTACTGTTGTTTATTGGTAGGTTTGATGTGGACGGATGTGTGTAGTTGGCCGTTGGATAGATGGAGGTCGACATCGAGGAAAGTGGCATGGGATTTGGAATAGGACCAGGTGAATTTGATGGGACCAAAGGAGTTGAGGTTGGAGAGGAAATTCTGGAGTTCTTCTTCACTGTGAGTCCAGATCATGAAGATATCGTCAATGAATCTATACCAAACTTTGGGTTGACAGGCTTGGGTGTCCAGGAAGGCTTCCTCTAAGCGTCCCATAAATAAGTTCGCGTACGAGGGGGCCATCCTGGTCCCCATGGCTGTTCCCTTTAGTTGTTGGTATGTCCGGCCCTCAAAAGTGAAGAAGTTGTGGGTTAGGATGAAGCTGGCTAGGGTATTAAGGAAAGAGGTTTTAGGTAAGGAAGTGGGTGGTCAGCGTGAAAGGAAATATTCCATCGCAGCGAGTGGCTCTCCAGCAAGGATACGACTTCCTAAAATCCTGCCCCGAAATGAGATCCATCCTTCATGACATCCTTCCTACTCCACCGAGAGTGTCTTTCCGCCGCCCACCTAACCTCCGTAACCTCCTAGTCCACCCCTATGAAATCCCCAAACCACCTTCCCTACCTTCTGGCTCCTACCCTTGTAACCGCCCCCGTTGTAAAACCTGCCCTATGCACCCTTCCACCACCACTTACTCCAGTCCCGTAACCCGGAAGGTGTACACGATCAAAGGCAGAGCCACTTGCGATAGTACCCACGTGATCTACCAACTGACATGCCTGCACTGTGAAGCGTTCTATGTGGGAATGACCAGCAACAAACTGTCCATTCGCATGAATGGACACAGGCAGACAGTCTTTGTTGGTAACGAGGATCACCCTGTGGCTAAACATGCCTTGGTGCATGGCCAGCACATCTTGGCACAGTGCTACACCGTCCGGGTTATCTGGATACTTCCCACTGACACCAATCCTTCAGAACTCCGGAGATGGGAACTAGCCCTTCAGCATATTCTCTCTTCCCATTGCCCACCTGGTCTTAACCTCCGCTAAATTCGAATTCCCACCCACCATCTTAACATCTTTGCCTTGGTTCTCTGGACAGAGCCTCTGCCTCAAGTGGCATCTCTGTCTGACTTCTAACTTCTTTGCTTTCTACAGTTCTACAGTATGTCTGCCTAAGTGTACTTGTGTCTGTGTAAATGTGTGGGTGTATGTGCATTTATTTACCTTCCATTTTTTCCCCCAAGGTAAGTCTTTCCTGTCCCGGGATTGGAATGGCTCCTTACCCCCTTCCTTAAAACCCTCATCATTTCCTTTTCCCTCTCCTTCCCTTCTGCCTGATGAAGCAGCTAGGCTGCGAAAGCTAGCATTTTTGTGTGTGTGTGTGTCTGTGTGTTTATTTGTTGCTATTACTGCCTGTGCCCTTTCGCCTGGTAAGTGACTTCTTCTATTTTTTACGTGTATATATATATATATATATATATATATATATATATATATATATATATATATATATATATATAAAAGGGAAGGATACGGGTTTTAAGGAAGTGGAAAAGGAGCCATTCCAATCCCAGGAGTGGAAGGACTTACCTTAGGGGACAAAAAGGAAGGTAAACAAATACACACACACTCTCGCCTGTACTTTAGGTAAGTCAAAAATCTTTATTTTATACCATTTTCCCACCTGGAAGGTCTCCTTCTATTATATATATATATATATATATATATATATATATATATAATAGAAGGAGACCTTCCAGGTGGGAAAATGGTATAAAATAAAGATTTTTGACTTACCTAAAGTACAGGCGAGAGTGTGTGTGTATTTGTTTACCTTCCTTTTTGTCCCCTAAGGTAAGTCCTTCCACTCCTGGGATTGGAATGGCTCCTTTTCCACTTCCTTAAAACCCGTATCCTTCCCTTTCTCCTCTCCTTCCTCCCTCTTTTTCCCGAAGAAGCCACCACTGGTGGCGAAAGCTCGAATGGTTGTGTGTTTTTGTGTGTGTTTGGTGTTCCTATCGACAAGCCTGTACTTTAGGTAAGTCAAAAATCTTTATTTTATACTATATATATATATATATATATATATATATATATATATATATAAAAACTTCTTTGCTTTCTACAGTATGTCTGCCTAGGTGTACTTGCGTCTGTGTAAATGAGTGTGTGTGTGTGTGTGTGTGTGTGTGTGTGTGTGTGTGTGTGTGTGTGTTTGTTTGTTTGTTTACCCTCTTTTTCCCCCAAGGTAAGTCTTTCCTTTCCCGGGATTGGAATGACTCCCTACCCACTCCTTTAAACCCTCATCATTTCCTTTTCCCTCTCCTTTCCTTCTGCCTGATGAAGCAACAAGGCTGCGAACGCTAGCGTTTGTGTGTGAGTGTGCGTGTTCTATGTATTTGTGCTGGTGTCACACCTGTGCTCCTTCGCCTGGTGAGTTATCTTTTTTATATAAAAATTTTCCTGCTAAGAATTTTTCGTCTATAATATTCGTATTATATATATATATATATATATATATATATATATATATATATATATAGTATAAAATAAAGATTTTTGACTTACCTAAAGTACAGGCTGGTCGATAGGAACACTAAACACACACAAAAACACACAACCATTCGAGCTTTCGCCACCAGTGGTGGCTTCTTCGGGAAAAAGAGGGAGGAAGGAGAGGAGAAAAGGAAGGATACGGGTTTTAAGGAAGTGAAAAAGGAGCCATTCCAATCCCAGGAGTGGAAGGACTTGCCTTAGGGGACAAAAAGGAAGGTAAACAAATACACACACACTCACACATATCCACATCCAAATACACTTAGGCAGACATTTGTAGGGTTTCTACAAATGTCTGCCTAAGTGTGTTTGGATGTGGATATGTGTGAGTGTGTGTGTATTTGTTTACCTTCCTTTTTGTCCCCTAAGGTAAGTCCTTCCACTCCTGGGATTGGAATGGCTCCTTTTTCACTTCCTTAAAACCCGTATCCTTCCCTTTCTCCTCTCCTTCCTCCCTCTTTTTCCCGAAGAAGCCACCACTGGTGGCGAAAGCTCGAATGGTTGTGTGTTTTTGTGTGTGTTTAGTGTTCCTATCGACCAGCCTGTACTTTAGGTAAGTCAAAAATCTTTATTTTATACCATTTTCCTACCTGGAAGGTCTCCTTCTATAATATAGAAGGTAAGTCTTTCCTGTCCCGGGATTGGAATGGCTCCTTACCCCCTTCCTTAAATCCCTCATCATTTCCTTTTCCCTCTCCTTCCCTTCTGCCTGATGAAGCAGCTAGGCTGCGAAAGCTAGCATTTTTGAGTGTGTGTGTGTCTGTGTGTTTATTTGTTGCTATTACTGCCTGTGCCCCTTCGCCTGGTAAGTGTTCTTCATCTATTTTTTACGTATATATATATATATATATATATATATATATATATATATATATATATATATATATATATATATATATATATACGAAAAATTCCTAGCAGGAAAAATGAAATATAAAAAATTGCCGAAGATTACTCACCAGGTGAAGGAGCACAGGTGTGACAGCATCACAAATAAATAAATGAATACACACACACACACACACACACACACACACACACACACACACACACAAACGCAAGCTTTCGCAACCCGGTTGCTTCTTCAGGCAGAAGGGAAGGAGAGGGAAAAGGAAATGATGAGGGTTTTAAGGAAAGGGGTAAGGAGCTATTCCAATCCCGGGAGAGGAAAGACTTACCTTGGGGGAAAAATGGAGGGTAAACAAATGCACACACACCCACACATTCACACAGACGCAAGTACACCTAGGCAGACACACTGTAGAGGCTCCTTACCCCCTTCCTTAAAACCCTCATAATTTCCTTTTCCCTCTCCTTCCCTTCTGCCTGAAGAAGCAACTGGGTTGCGAAAGCTTGCGTTTGTGTGTGTGTGTGTGTGTGTGTGTGTGTGTATTCATTTATTTGTGATGCTGTCACACCTGTGCTCCTTGACCTGGTGAGTAATCTTTGTCTTTTAAAGTTAGATTAGGTATAGGTCAAACAAGAATTTATTATTATTATTTATTTACTTATTTATGTACGGCTGTTGTAGCTACACTAAACACTTATTAAATAAGAATGGAAATACTATGAAACTACTTGCGGAAATATAAAACATTTTTATAAGACTTTATTAGACAAATTTTACAAAATGTTTATAATAGCAATTAGATTAGATACCAGTACGATAACTCTGAGTCACTATCACTTGATTCCTTGTTATTCAGTTCCTTCGTACTACAGAGCATAATTCGTCGTACAATCTAGTGCATTCGATATCAAACATTTTTAAATGCCTGTTACGCAATCTGATTTGGAACCCACTTCCAAATATCAATCCCTGGTACGCTTGCACATTTTACACGACCCCTCACTTTTTGAAAGGCAGTACATGTGTTCAAGCTTGACCTTAAACAATTTATTGAAACAGACGTCAAGTGGTTGCTGAATTGACATCATCCCACCTGGACAGTGCACAATTACAACAATTTTTCCATTATAACTTTCTGCTTAAAATTGCAGTCCTTCGTACAGTTCAAACACACCAGCACTTCACAAAATTCGACAAAACAATACATGGAATCAGAATAAGGGAACTCATGCAAGAATCCTAAAGCCTTATGTATTGTTGGTATTTACGTAAAGAAAATTATTTTTGTTGCTACTAATATTTGAAAGGCTGCCACATTTGAAGTTGAGCAATACTAAAGTTTTATTTCCTTCATTGGATGGTGTATTAAAATCCAATAGTTCAAAATAAAAGGAAATTAGTCTCCTCTTCCTTTTTATTTTTTATTTTTTTTATTTTTATGAGCACAAACGTTTTAACACCAGTATTTGCGCCTGCAAAGGAAGCATGTGTAGCACTGCTTATATTAGGCGGGAAAAGTTACTTGTGGCGGCTCCTAGCTGCCATTTTTCAGAACTTCGTTCACTTTGCACTCGATTTAAACGGCAGGCGGTTTTTTTGGACACCAAAAACTGGAAAAAATGCTGCTTAGATTTGAGTAAATACGCTAGATTGTTTTCACAATAGCCACGCGCAACTGTGCAAGTTTCTTAGCGGTTTCACTTGAATAAATTCAAAGTGAGATCACTTTGTTCTATGATTTCATGTCTTTCAGCGGATCTATAGAAAATAAAGTAAATAATGCAAACGAAAGTGCCCTGTTATGCAAAGTAAACTACAACATTTGTTTTGGATTCAGGATTCGGTAGTATTCAACAATTTTGCGCCAAAGCCAGTGTCTAGATTCAGCAAATAATGGATTCAGCCAAATCACTCGGACACAACCCTAGTAAAAAGTTTATTAGGCCCACAAAAGAAATTTACATACCAGCAGCTATCATAAGCATTATCGGTGGTCGAGGAGCGATTTGGATCACTAATTGTCACGATCAGTCACAACTTATCCCCAAAGGAATGTGTATCAGGACAGGACGGGGAGTTCAACGTCATCAACGAAGACCCATGCTCTGCTTTTAGTACAGACAACATGCTGGAGGAAACAACCGTGGAACTGCCAATAGGGCCCAGACAGACCAAGGAACAATGCTGGCGGGTGTTAGCTATACTATGTTAATTTTGGGTGCATTCACACCCCAGCAGGAGAAAAGTCAGACAAAACGGTCCACGATAAGGCACCGTATCAATACTGGGGATCATCCACCATCCGCCAGTGTTTGTATAGAGTGTCACCAGCTGAAAGACGGATAATTCCGGAGGAACTGGAGAAGATGTTACACAATGACATTATCGAACCTTCAGAGAGTCCTCGGTCGTCTTGTAGTGGTCCTCATAAGGAAGGATGGCACGTGGTGATCCTGTGTTGACTATCGGCAGCTGAACAAAGTCACAAAGAAAGATGTCTACCCATTGATGACACCTTAAACAGCTTGAAAGGAGCTACATACTTCTCAACTATGGACATGCAGACAGGTTACTGGTAGATCAAGGTTGACGAAGCTGACTGGGAGAAGACGGATTTTATTACACCTGACGGCCTCTATGAATTCAAAGTAATACCATTAGGATTATGTAATGCTCCGCCACATTCGAATTCATGATGGACAATTTGCTTTGACACCTTAAGTGGATGACATGTCTTTGCTATTTAGATGACATTGTCGTTTATATGAAAACATTTGAAGAACATCTGAGTTGCCTCTCAACTGTGTTAAGTGTGTTTAGACTGCAGGAGTCCACCTCAATCCAAAGAAGTGCCTCTCATCGCCAAAGAGATAAAAATCCTGGGGCACCTAGTCAACGGAGATGGTGTCTGTCCTGATCCAGATAAAGTAAGGACAGTCACAGAATTTCCAACTCCTCAGCACATTCGTGATGTCAGAAGTTTTCTCGGACTGTGCTCGTCCTACCGACGTTTCATAAAAGGATTTTATAACAAGGCACGTCCATTGCAATAATTTCTGCAGGGAGACACCGCGTTTTACTGGGTTGAGACAAAAGAAAGAGCTTTCTGGGCACTTAACGAGTCTCTAACTTCTGCACCAGTGCTAGCTTTGTAAGACGAGAATGCAGAAACTGAATTTCACACAGATGCCAGTGGTTATGGGATTGTTGCAGTGCTTGTACAAGTTCAGGAAGGTGTTAGCCTATGCATCAAGAGTACTCTCACAGTCCAAGATAACTGAGAAGGAATGTCTCAATGTCATCTGGGCTATCAACAAATTCCGGCCGTATTTATTCGGCAAACCATTCACCGTCATGACAGACCACGTTTCTTTGTGTTGGCACTCTAGCTTGAAGGATCCATCAAGTCAACTAGCAAGATGGGCACTAAGACTCCAAGAGTATGATGTTAGAGTGGTATTCAAGAACGGGTGCAAGGATGCCGACTGCGTTTCGAAGAATCCATCAGTGGAACACAACAGCATGAATGAAATTTCATCCCTCACTGAATTAGGTGACGTTACAGCTGAACATATGGAAGATCCAGCACTATTAAAAACCATAGAGGCCTTGGAGAAATGAGATCCTACCAATGGAGAGTTCCAACTTATAAACAGGACATTGTATAAGAGGAATTACGATCCATTGGGCCACAAATGGCTACTGTTTGTTCCAGCTCATCTCCAGCCAGCTATTCTCAAGTATTTCCACGATGCTTCAATATCGGGTCATCTGGGATACGTGAAGTCCCTAGACAGAATAAGACGCAGGTATTACTAGAAAAGTCTCTACCGATCTGTCAAGCACTAAGTGAGTCACCGTAAATAATGCCAGTGATGGGCAGGGCATCTTGTACCGTTTCCACCAAGTTGGGATCGATCTTTTAGGGAGGTTCCCGAAGTCGACAACCGGTAACCGATTACCTCATATGCTACGCTGTCACCAAACCTGTGCTGACTGCAGAAGCTCCAGAGATCGCAAAATTCCTTCTAGAAGACATTATTTTGAAGCATGGAGCACCATGTGTTTTGATATCTGATTGTGGAAAAGTATTCCAGTCAAAACTAGTATCAAGGGTAATGTCATGTTGTGACATTGTCCACAGAATGACAACTGCATACCATCCTCAGACAAATGGTCTTACAGAACGTTTTAACAAGACGTTACCAAATATGCTGTTGATGTAAATCAATGTTGAGTAGAAGGATTAGGATACAATACTGCCAGTCGTACCATTTGCTTATATAAACTCAAGACAAGACACCACATGCTTCATGCCGTTTTTCCTACTCCGTGGCTGTGAAGTTGAAACAACAATGGATACACTGTTTCCATTCCAGTTGGATGACACTCAGGAGGACTATGTGAAACAGCTCATCGCCAGGGGAAAAGAAGCAAGACAGTTAGCTTGCATATGGACACCCAGGAGAAGGACCGTCAGCGGTATAGTGACAAGCAGCAACCTGTTGCGTACAGCCCAGGAGATCTGGTATGGATTTTTACCCCTGTACGGAAAGTTGGGCTATCAGAAAAGTTATTGATACTTTGGCCGGTATCGTGTCATACGCCGCCTGTCAGACGTCACATACAAAGTTGAGGATTATGAGCCATCATTGAAATAACAAAAACGGAGAGACATTGTTCACATCTTCCGCATGAAGCCTTACTACGATCCTGAAGAGCAGATAGGAGCAAATGGCTTCTTGTTCAAGGACTCTAAGGATGATAATGATACTGATGAATCCACGATGGGTACGTCTGTGGTAGGTAATCGTGCAGAAGGAAAGGATTCTCCAGAACTGCCATGCAGAGGACCCATGACAAGATCAAGATCCAGGACATTGCATCTGGCTCCAAAGAGAACCTAACAGCGGGTAGCTGTTCTTCAGGAGAAGGAGCAATGCCGCAAGTTAACCAACTGCCGGCATGGCGCAATGGAAAGCATCACCGATTGCGGTGCTCAAGGTCGTCAGTTCAATCCCTTCCACTGGCAAAAATTTATTTCTTTGTAATTATCATTTCCACAATGTCCCACGTGTTTCTTATGTTCACTTGTAATTTCTCCATGTTTCTAATGTTAACTATTCTTTTAATTTCTGGTACATTCTGTCTGTGTATAAATAGCAGAGCACTCTGCCCAAGAGGCAGTCAGTGTTGCGTGTATGTTTCAGTTTGCAATAAACCTGCTTTTAGTATAAGTGTTGTGTTCAGTTGACAACCCTGCGTTCGAAGTCAAGCCTGCTTCCATTTCAACACGACAATATTAGAATGTAATATTGTTTCAATATTTAGTTTGGAGATGAATGGTTTTGCACAAACAAACATTAACATTTTTATTAATATAACTTACTATGCATTAAAAATATGCAGCTATTATTTATGGCACTGGAATCGATAAGAAAAGTTGTATTATCAAAGTACCTGGATGTTTGGCAACAAAATGTATGAACCATCCACTTCCACCATTATGTACACTAGTTACATATCGGACAATTGTAGTTGTTGTGGCACCTTCAAATGGTGCTGGTTGATCCTGTAGAATCAAAATTTAAGAGTGTTAAGTTTTTCTTTTATACTCATAAAATAACATCAGCAACATAACATATTTGGAATGAAGAATACCACAAAAATCCCGTTAAGAAAAAGATACACACAAGCCACAATTTATAGATGGTAATACAAATGTACAGAAAAGCCAAGTGTGTGATTTAAACTGAGTATACAATACAGTAATATTTGTTGCTACCGTAATGATTATTGTGTTTTTTTCACTTGTGACATAAATTTGAATGAAGTGATTCATTTGTACTAACAAAACTTGAGTGTCCAGAAAAAGATTTCTAAAAAATATAAATCATTCCTTTGAGTAAAGATACACTCACTCACCTCTCCACAATATTTGGTGCGGAGAGTTTTTACACCAGTGCCAGGATTCAAATCATATATCTCCAAAAAGTCTGTGTTGCATGTTGTTCTTGAACCAATACTAAACTCTGAAAAATATTGGACACATACATAAAAAACTGGCATTAAAAAGAAAGAAACATTTGTTTGTTTGTATTGCATAAAACAGTTCTGTATGGGAATGATAGTTATATCAGCATCTTCCTAATCCATACAGGCATCATTTGTTCTTTACAAGTTGTCAGGTTCATGTTAGCGCTTACTGTTAATTCCCTTTGCGTCTTGATGCCACTACTATTCATTTTCTAAGGGGGAAAAATTGTGAAATTTAATTCTTTATTTGAAATGTAAAATTATGTTCCATGTTTCTAATACATATTGATGTAAGTTGGATAGCATATATGGATTCACATAACAAAAAGCTGGCCATACGATTTGCACTACACAAATTATTATGAAATGCAGGCATCATAATTTTGTCACATCCCAAACCATGATTGAGTTGGAACAATTATGTATAATATTTTTGAGGAGGATCAGTTGCTTACTCACGACAGAGATGTCCGATGAGCTGCAGAAAAACACAAATAACAAACAACAACACGCTTTCGGCCTTTTAGGCCTTCGTCAGTTAGAGACTCACACAGACATGAACGCCGTCTCCCACTGCTGCGGCCAATCCACCAAAATACATAACTAAAAACCAAAGTCTAAATCTAAATTTGGATCAGAAACTCTGGTTGATGAAATGCCCTAAAGAACTAATGAAAATGCTACACCTTCCTAATACTGTGTAGTGTCTGCACAAGCATGTAGGAGTTCTGCAACATGATGTGGTATGGACTCAACTAATGTCTTTAGCAGTGCTGGAGGGAATTGACACTGTGGATCCTGCATAGATGTCCATAAATCCATAAGAGTATGAGGGCAAGGAGATCTCTTCTGAACAGTATGTTGGAAGACATCTAAGATATGCTCAACGTTCACATCTGGGGAGTTTGATGGCCAGCAGAGGTCTTTAAATTAAGAAGTAGTTCCTGGAGCCACTCTGTAACAACTCTGGACACGTGAGGTGTCATATTTTTCTGATGGAGTTACTCAAGTACATCAGAATGCACAATGGACATGAATGGATGCAGGTGACAGCCAGTCATACATGTCGGAGTCATATATAGATGTATCAGATGTCTCACATCACTCTAACTGCACTGCCCCCACACAATTACAGAGCCTTCACTAGCTTGAACAATCCCCTGTTGATATGCAGGGCCTATGGATTCATCAAGCTGTCTTTATACCCATACAGGTCCATCTGCTCAATACAACTGGAAATGAGACTCTTCCACCTACTCGATATAATATGCTATTTTTCTGTGTTAAAATATGGTATGCATTGTTATTCTGAATAATTATAATGTTTAAGTACCATTTTTTAATCATTACTCTTACAAAACAACTATTATTTTTCTGAAATTAAAGCTTAGAAATCATTGAATTTAAAGATCAGGTCATGTGATCGAAAAAAAAAAAAAAAAAAAAAAATTCATCAAAAACCTTCTGAAAATGGATGCATTTACAGTACCTTAGTTTGTCTAAACAACACTGACTTTTAAGTGCCAGAAATAAGATACAGTAAAACCTCATTTTTACGTTCTGGTTTTTTACGTTTTCCCGCCATTTACACCATTTTTTGTCGGTCCCGTTAAATTTCTTATGTTCACAATGTTAATTCGCCATCGTTTTTGCATTAACATATTTACACTTTTCGTGTAGAAACAAATGATGTAATCTACATAAATTGACACTAGCATGGCTTTCCCTTAAAGTATAGCACTTAAAAATTATTCGCAGTCATCTTTCTTGACACTTTGCATTTATTCAAATGTATATTTCGCGTTTTGTTGTTGGCAGTACGCGGCTAGTTGACTTACGACGCACCGATTTGTGGCAATGTAGTTCCTCTTTCCACCAGCTTCTTTGTCAGAGCGCCTGGCGTGTACTCAGACAAACAGAACAGTTTGTTGACATGAGAAAAATGCCGATTTGTGGCTAGCTTCTTTGCCAGAGTGACTGGCGTGTATTCAAACAATCAGAAATTCAGAAGCTGTTGCTTTGTTGATGTGAGAATAAAGAGTTGCATTGTTTTTGTGATACATATGTCTGATTAATAAAGAATGTTATCTGTCAAAGTTGGGTATCATAATACCCACAAACTCAAAAAAGCAATAATAATGTGAGATGCCGATCCTATGCAAATGTCACAAAAATACTTATGCATATGTTTGCACTTGAGAACGCGAATAAATTCTCTAATATTGTCGTGTGAAACACCAAAAAATACAAAATTTAGAAGTTTTATTATTTAAATAATTAATGCCGGTAAAAGGCAGTAATTTTGAAGATGTATTACATAGCCTGCCTGCGGCGTCCAAATGATATCAATCGAAGTAGTTAAGGTAAGATGTGTTACATAGCCCAGCAGTGGCGTCCTTGATTATAATGAATGAAATTATGTCAAAAATTTCTACTTCCCATAAAGTTACCAGTTCTGCCTGGAGCTTAAAATAGCAGCATCCTCCATTATAATGAATGAAATTATGTCAAAAATTTCTAGTTCCCATAAAATTACCAGTTCTGCCTGGCGCTTAGAATAGTAAAAATTTGGATAATCTTTATTGTATAATAAACTTCCTGGTGAGTATTTAGAGGCCTATTATGTACATATATCACAAATAAACTTTCAAAATGTAAGGCTGATCCAGTAAACATGTTTTACCATCTAAAACATTATTTCCTGCATTTTACACCATTTTACTGAAATCCCTTGAAAAGCGTAAAAATGAGGTTCTACTGTATGTGAAAAACAGCATTTAAAGTAAGAAGAATCTTAAATTTAAACCTAACTGATACTTTTTTTTAGCAACAGATTGCCCCAAAAGCATTATTAACAACCTTTTATAAAAATAGAAAAATAAGAATAAACAAAAATACATGAATTTTTCTTAAAAATAATGATTGTACATGTGTTGGTGGACCGGTCACCTTGCAGTTTTAACAACATGTGTTAATTACTATGTATTTGATGAATGTTATTTTTAATTTGTTGAAAAAAATTGAATGAAAAAATAAATAAATAAAAATAACATTATGGTGGGATTTGAACCACTGAACGACTGTTAACTTGGTCACCAATCTAAAACACTACTAAATGAGTTAAGCTGACAATTACAATGTTTTGTGCCATAACAGGTATTTAATTGCGCTTACAAAACTTCAAGGTCAATTTGCTCTTTTATTTTATTTATTTATTTTTTATAACAGTTGCATCAAACGGATTACACTGGTTGCTATTTGAGGTCTGACCTAAATTTTTGGCCATGGCCTTTGTCAGAAAAAGAAACACATACATTTACACTATCACTCAGCAACCAAACAGACACAACCATTATGTCTGGCCACTCCAGCTCCACAAGCATCTAGACTCTGAGTGAGGTGGGAAGTGGAGGGGGAAGGATCCTGGGTAAATATGGTGATTGGAAAGTTCTGTGTTGCGTGATGGATTTAAAAAACTCTGATAGGCAGGAATCTGAATTGTGGCAATGAATACAGTGAAGGGAAAGGGCGGGGAAGAATAAAAGGTTAAAAGGGAGGTGTAGAGGAGTGTGTTTGTGTGTGTGTGTGGGGGGGGGGGGGGGGGAGTGGGGGAATTTGAGATGATATAAGAATAATAATGAAAATTAAAAATAGGAAAAAAGGGGGAAAAATGAAATTAGGGAAAATGGGAAAAAAGAAAGGGAATAAAATAAATAGTAATTAATTAAGGGGACATTGTAAGTGGCGACACACACACTTGCAAGGAAGGCATAAGATACATGATAATGAGTGGGGAAGGAAGAGAGGTCGGGAGGGGGTAGATATGTTAGGCATAGGGCTCAAGTATGGGTAGTAGCTTGGGTTGAGGCCAAGATGGTTGCAGGACTGTTGACTGTGTTGAAGGGACAACTTACATCTGTGCAATTCACAAGAGCTGGTGGTGGAGGGGAGGATCCAGATGGCTCAGGTAATGAAGCAGCCATTGAAATCCACATTGCTGTGTACAGCAGCATGCTGTGCCACTGGGTGGTCCATCTTGCTTTGTGTCACAGTTTGGCAGTGGCCATTCATCCTGACAGACAGCCAATTTGTCATCATACTAATACAAAACGCTGCGCAATGATTGCAGCAGAGATGGTGTATCACTTAGCTTCTTTCAAAGGTGAGCTGATCTCTCATGGGTTAGATTAAGCCTGTGACAGGACTGGAATAGGAAATGCTGGGTGGGGGGACTGGGCAGATTTTGCATCTGGCTCTTCTACACGGATATGATCCCTGTGATAAGGGGTTGGGGTTGGCACAGGGATGAACTAGGACATTGTAGAGGTTGGGTGGGTGACAGAGCACCACTTTTAGGAGAGGTTAGAAGGATCTTGTGTAGGATGTCTATCATTTCAGTGCATAATGACAGATAATCAAAGCCTTAACAAAAAATGTGATTTAGTTGTCCGGGGTGGTATTGGGTGACAAGAAGGACACTCCTTTGTGGCTGGGTACTGGGGATGGAGGGAGGCTTGCTGATTTGTGAGGCTATGGCTGTATGGGAGTGATTTTATTGATGTAAAATGGATGCCACCTTCAAAGTGCAGGTACTGTTGATAATTAGTACATTTAATGTGGACAGATGGCTGGATGTAACAGTCAGTGAGGTGGAGGTTAACATCCAGGAAGGTGACTTGCCGGGTTGAGAAGGACCAAATGAAATTGATGGGGGAGAAGGAATTGGGGTTGTGAACGAACAAGGATAAGGTGTCCCGGTCCTGAGTCCAAATCATGAAAATATCATCAATGAACCTGAACTCTTGTTGACCAGCACCTGTAACCAATTGTTCGAAACCTAGCTTCCCACATCGAAGATACCAACCACTTCCTTCACAGACTCTCTACCATCCCCACCCGTTTACCTCCTGAATTCTTACTTGTCACTGTTGATGCCACTTCGCTGTTCACCAATATCCTACATACCAATGGTCTTGCTACTCTCGAACCTGTCTTTCTGAATGTCCATCAGTCCCCAAACTCAATACCTCATTCCTTATAACCCTTACCAATTACATCCTAACAAACAATTACTTTTTCTTTGATGGAGAATTATACAATCAAATCCACGGCACAGCCATGGGCACCCATATGGCAGCCTCCTATGCCAACCTATTTATGGGTGGTCTAGATGAAACCTTCCTAGACTCCCAAAACCCATGGTCTGGTTCGGGTTTACAATATATCTTAATGATTTGGACACAGGGCAAGGACAACTAAGCCTTGTTCCTTCACAACTTCAACTCCTTCTCCCCCATGAGTTTCACTTGCTTCTTCTCAACCAGCCAAGTAACCTTCCTCGATGTTAACCTTCACCTCACTGACAGGTCCATCAAGCCCTCCATCTACATTAAACCTACTAATTACCAACAGTACCTTCACTTTGATAGCTGCCATCCATTCCACATCAAAAAATCCCATCCATACACCCTTGCCACTTGAGGATGGCGAATTTGCAGTGACGAGAAGTCCCTTACTCATTATGCCGAAGGCCTCACCAGGGCCTTCACAGACAGAAATTACCCACCTGACCTAATTCGCTAACAGATTTCCCATGCCATATCTCTACACACCACCAATCCTCCCTCCAACCCCAGTAACCAGTCACAAAGGAGTGTCCTTGTCACCCAATACCACCTTGGACTGGAACAACTAAATCATATCCTTTGCCAAGGCTTTGATTATCTGTCATCATGAGAGACATCATATGCTAGATCCTACTGACTTTTACTTAAGTGGTGTTCCATTGCCCACCCAAACTTCCTAGTCCATCCCTATGCCACTCCCAACCCCTTACCACAGGGGTCATATCCCTGTGGAGGAACCCAATGCAAAACCTGCCCAATCCACTCGCCCAGCACTTCCTATTCCAGTCCTTTCACATGTTTAACCTACCCCATCAGATGTTGGGCCACCTGTGAAAGTAACCGTGTTATGTACCAACTCTGCTGCAGTCATTGCACAGCATTTTATATTGGTATGATGACAAACCATCAGGATAAATGGCCACTACCAAACTGTGGCAAAAGCTAAATGAACCATCCAGTGGCACTTGCAGTTGTACACAGCACTCCGGATTTCAATGACTGCTTCACTACCCAAGCCATCTGGATCCTCCCCTCCATCACCAGCTCTTCTGAACTGTGTAGATGGGAGCTGTCTCTTCAGCACATTCTACAGTCCCGCAACCATCCTGGTGTCAACCTAACATAACTTTCCATCCCTACAACCTATTCCTAACATCTCCCCCCCCCCTCCTGTCCTTCTCCACTCATTATTCTGTATGATGTCTTCCTTGCTACTGTCTTTTGCCACTTGCAATGTCAGCTTAATTAATTACTTTTTACTGTTACTTATCTTTTCATATCTTTTCCCCTATTTTGTATTTTTAATTTTTCCTTCTTATCATTTCAAATACCCTCACAACCTACCCACACTTCTCTATACCTCCCTTTTATCCTTCCCTGCCATTCCCCTCACAGTATTTAATGCCACAAAGCAAATTTCTGCCTATCACAGTCTTTACAATCCATCATGCAAAGTGGAACTTTCCATCCCCACCTTTAACAGGCATCCTTTGCTCCACTCCCAACCTTACTCACATTCTAGATGCTTGTGGCACTGGAGTGGCCGGATATGGTGCTTATGTGTGTATACTTGTCTGAGTGATTGTGTGAATGTATGTTTTTCTTTTTCTGACAAAGGTCATAGCTGATAATTTAAATTGTGTGAATGTGTTTATATGTTATTGATAGATCTGAAGCATTGAATTAAAATTTGTGGTGCGGCCGGGAATCAAACCCGGACCTCCATGCTTACTAGGCAGACGTCTTAACCGTTAGACTACCACACCACTAACGATTAAGGCGCCTCGGAATAGTCTATGTACGATTTCCCTCCACAACACAAACTTTAATTCAGCTTCTTTGTGCCAAAGATGATTGTCACTACTGCCAAGGCTCTCCATGCAGCGGAATAGCACCTCAGCAATGGACATGGTGGAACAATCCTGTTACGGTGATATAAATATCAATTAATAGAAATGGAAATTCAATGCTTCAGATCTATCAATAATGTCTTTGACATATTTGAGACGTAAATCCGTCTCAGGGATTCTATATTTCTATTAATTGATATTTATATCACCGTAACAGGATTGTTCCACCATGTCCATTGCTGAGGTGCTATTCCGCTGCATGGAGAGCCTTGGCAGTAGTGACAATCATCTTTGGAACAAAGAAGCTGAATTAAAGTTTGTGTTGTGGAGGGAAATCGTACATAGACTATTCCGAGGCGCCTTAATCGTTAGTGGTGTGGTAGTCTAATGGTTAAGACGTCTGCCTAGTAAGCATGGAAGTCCGGGTTCGATTCCCGGCCGCACAACAAATTTTAATTCAATGCTTCAGATCTATCAATAATGTCTTTGACATATTTGAGACGTAAATCCGTCTCAGGGATTCTATATTTCTATTAATTGGTGTTTATATGTTTTGAAGACTGTCAGCAGCTCAACAGGCCTCTATACAATGAGTTGTTATCTGTCCATTATTGATATTCCAATTTGATTTTCCATTGTTAAAACATCTCTTTTCTCTCACTCTTTCTCTCTCTCTTCTCTCTCTCTCTCTCTCTCTCTCTCTCTCTTTTACTTGTAGCAGAATAATGTCAAATTATTGGCAAAATTAGTCATCAAGAATTAAACATTCTTAAATGATTCAACAATATTTTGGAAAGGATAGGTTGCTACTCACCACAGACACACCAGATAAGTCACAGAAAAACATGCATAACTGAATAAACAAAAAAAAGTGATGAAGCTTTTGACTGTTAAGCCTTCATTTGCCACAGAGAACACACACACACACACACACACACACACACACACACACACACACACAAAGCCATTGCCATCTCCGGCTGTTTCAGCTGGAAAAAATTGTCACATTTAACAAATGCCCTCAAAAGGCATCTTTGAAAACATCATCTCACTAATTTGAACATAATAATACTTTACATGTTTCCAGCTGCAGAGCATGATACTTAACTAATAGAATAATAATTATCGTATGGAGAGTTCATTTACATCAAAGTGATGTGTTGTTGTGGTCTTCAGTCCAGAGACTGGTTTGATGCAGCTCTCCACCCTACTCTACCCTGTGCGAACCTCTTTGTCTCCTCATAAGAACAGCAACCTACATGTATTTGAATCTGCTTACTGTATTCATTTCTTGGTCTTCCTCTGCTATTTTTACCACATACACTTCCCTCCAATACTAAATACATGATTGCTTAATGCCTAAGAATGTGTCCTATCAATTGATCCCTTCTTTTAATCAAGGTATCCTAGAAATTCCTTCACTCCCCTATTCTGTTCAGTACCTCCTCATTAGTTACATGATCCATCCACCTAATCTTCAGCATGCCTCTGCAGTACCTCGTTTCAAAAGCCTCTATCCTCCTCTTGTCAGAACTGTTTATCTTCCATGTTTCACTCCCATACAAGGCAACACTCTACAGAAATGCCTTCAGAAAAGTTGTCCTTACTCTTAATTAATATTCAATGTCAACAAATTTCTCTTTTTGAAAAACACTTTTCTTCCCACTGTCAATTTGCATTTTATATCCTCTGTATTGTGACCACTAAATGTTATTTCACTGTCCAAGTAACAAAACTCTACCACCACCTTCTTGTTTCGTTATCTACTCTAATTCCTAAAGCATGCCTGATTTTCTTAGACTGCATGCCATTACCCTTGTTTTTCTCTTTTAATTATCATCTTTTACATTCCTTTCAAAACACTATCCACTCTGTTCAATTACTCTTCCAGAGCCTTTGCTGTCTCTGACAGAATTACAACGTCATCAGCAAAATGAAATGTTTTTATTTCTTCACCCTGAACTTTAATTCAATGTACAAATTGAAAAACCTTGGAGAAAGGCTACAACCCTGTCTTACTCTCTTCCCAACCTCTGCTTCCCTTTCACACACTTCAACTCTGATAATTTCTGTCTGTACAAGTTGTATATAACTTTCCGTCCCCTATATTTTACTCCTGTTGATTTCAGAATCAGAAAGAGTGTATTCCAATCAACATTGTCAGAAGCTTTCTCCAAATCTACAAAAGGTACAAATGTAGGTTGCCTTTCCTTAATCTATCTTCTAACATAAGCCGTAAAGTGACTATTATCTCCTGTGTTCCTACATTTCACCTGAACCAAACTGATCTTCCCCGAGGTCAGCTTCTACCAGCTTCTCCATCCTTCTGTAAATAGTTCATGTTAAAATTTTGTAACCATGACTTATCAAACTGATGGTTCTGTAGTTATCACACCTGTCTGCACCTGCTTTCTTTGGAATGGGGATTATTACATTTTTCTTAAAGTCTGAGGGTTTTTTGGCTGTCTCATACACCTTACACACAAGATGAAATAGTTTTGTCATGGCTGGCTCTACCAGAGACTTCAGTAACTCTGAGGGAATGTTGTCCACTTCAGGGACCGTGTTTTGACTTAGGTCTTTCAGTGCTCTGTCAAATTCATCTCTCAGTACGGTAGCTCCTATTTCATCTTCATATACTTTCTCTTCCCTTCCTACAATATTATCTCTACGTTCATTTCCTTTGAAGAGCCCTCTATATACTCTTTCCACCTTTCAGATTTCCCTTCTTTGCTGAGAACTGGTTTTCCAACTGAGTTCTTTATATTAATACAGCTGCTTTTCTTGTCTCCAAATGTCTCTCTCATTTTCTGTAGGCGGTATCTATTTTTTTACGTTTTATATGTTCTTCTACAGACTTGTATTTGCCTTCTAGCCACTGCTGCTTAGCTATTTTGAACTTCATGTCAGTCTTGTGGGTTAACTGTGGGGTTTGAGACCAGTTGTATCTAAACTTGCACAACTTTATTGCTTACACTACAGAATTTCACACAAGACTGAATAAACAACATGGCCAGCGGAACACAGTAGAGCTGGCTCCCAAACAGGCCGGCTGGAAAGATGTTCATGCACTGCCCTCCTATCGACATGGAGGTCACCACAATCTCATTTCTTAGTCATCTGTACTCCATTTTGCTTGTTTTATTTACTGCTTTATTATATTTTCTCCTAACATCAATTAAACTTGGTATTTTCTGTGATTTTAGTAGGTCTTGCATTTTTACCTATTTTATCCTCCGCTGCATCTCTCAATGCTACCCATTCTTCTTCTACTGTTTTATTTCCCCCTATTTCTGTCAATTCTTGCCTAAAGCTCCCTGTGAAATTCTAAAGAACTTCAGGTCCCATCTCCTTATTATCCTACCTTTCTGCAGTTTTTTTAGCTTCAGCCTACAGTTCATGACCAATAAGATATGATCAGAGTCTATATCTGCCCCTGGACATGTCTTATAGTTTAAAACCTGGTTCTGAAATTTTTGTCTTACCATTATAAAATGTATCTGGTACCTGCCTGTGTCTCCTGTTCTCTTCCATATATACAACCTTCTTTCATTATTCTTAAACCAGGTGTTTGTTACGATTAAATTATGTTCAGCCAGGTGGCATCCACTTTCATTACTTTTGCCCAGTCCATATTCACATAGTATTTTTCCTTTCCTTCATTTTCCTACTGCCAATTTTTTATCCTCCTCTCCCTTAATTGTTTCTTTTAGTTCCTCATACATTTCTTTGATCTCCTCATCATTGGCAGAGATAGTTAGTTGGCTTATAAACTTGTACTACTGTGGCTGGTGTTGGCTTCGTATCTGTCTTGACTATGATAATGCGATCATTGCGCTGCTTGTAGTAGTTTGAGCCACATTTCTATTTTCTTATACATTACTAGCTTATATGCCCGTGCTTCGCAACAGTTGTTAAATAGGAACCTGTGTATATCGTGGGTTTTAGGGTTAAGATGTATGACTGTGTGTAACTGGTTCTTTTAGCGACGCTTCCTCTACTTTCTTGTTGTTTCTGTGACACATTTATTTAGATATTATTTCATGTTATGTGGTTGCTCTGCAAAAAGGAGGGGTGGGGCTTCTTTGCAGCCAATTCAGTACGAACCAATCGTAAGAGCAAATAAATGTGTGGAAAGAGTGGATTGTCTCAATATCACGTCGTAATTCCAACTTAATGTTAATAAGATGCGCAGAACGCAATGCTCATTCCATAGATATTTCTTCCATGCACAATTTAGTGATTATACCTATTGAAAGATGCACTTCTTTTCTTTCCATGACATTGCAAATCATATAGGATAGTTATGAATTAAAAACAAATTGTGCCCAATCTGGGTTTTATTTTACTTGCAGTGACAGCATTTTATTTTGATATCATTGGCAACTAACTATTCGCTTTAGGAGGATGATTAATTTACTGACCAGGATAGCATAAATTATAGATAGGATTAATACTTGTTCCATAGATCATGAATACGACACTTCGTAATGATGTGGAACGTGTCAGTTAAATGAAGTGTGTCTGTACATATTATTACATGACACTCAATATTTGAATTTTTATTTTATTTTTTTTTATTTTTATTTTTTTTATATTTTTTTTATTTTTTTTTATTTTTTAAGTTTTTCCTAAAGTTCTAACTTATATCTAGAAATTCAT
The DNA here is from genome assembly GCA_026315105.1 of Locusta migratoria. Lineage (NCBI taxonomy): Eukaryota > Metazoa > Arthropoda > Insecta > Orthoptera > Acrididae > Locusta > Locusta migratoria. The sequence goes on from CM048751.1 coordinate 199,079,535, forward strand.
CTAATGTGTAGAAGGAATTGCCATTCAGAAATTCTCTTAATTTATTTTTAAATGCTAGTTGGCTATCTGTCAGAATTTTGATACTACTTGGTAAGTGACCAAAGACTTTTGTGGCAGAATAATTAACCCCTTTCTGTGACAGAGCTAAATTTAACCTTGAATAGTGTATGTCATCATTTCTCCTAGTGTTGTAGCTATGCACACTGCTGTTACATTTGAATTCAGTTGGATTGTTAATAACAAATTTCATAAGTGAATATGTATATATATTGTGAAGCTACTGTAAAGATTCCTAGATCCTTACACAAATGTCTGCAGGATGATCTTGGGTGGGCTCCAGCAATTATTCTGATGACCCGCTTTTGGGCAATGAATACTTTCTTACTAAACGATGAATTGCCCCAGAATATGATGCCATAAGAAAGCAGAGAATGAAAATAGGCATAGTATGCTAGTTTACTGAGTTGTACATCACCAAAGTTTGCAATCACCCTAATAACATAAGTAGCTGAGCTCAAACGTTTCTGCAGATCTTCAATGTGTTTCTTCCAATTCAACCCCTCATCAATGCATAAACCTAAAAATTTTGAATATTCTACCTTAGCTATAGATTTCTGGTTGAAGTCAATATTAATTAATGGTGTGATGCCATTTATTGTGTGAAATTGAATATACTGTGTTTTTTCAAAATTTAAAGAGAGTCCATTTACAGAGAACCACCTAATAATTCTCTGAAATACTTCATTGACGATTTCATCAGTTAATTCCTGTGATTCGGGTGTAATAGCGATACTTGTATCACCAGCAAAGAGAACTAGCTTGGCATCTTTATGAATATAGAAAGGCAAATCATTAATATATATTAAGAACAGCAAACGTCCCAGTGGCGAACCCTGTGGCAACCCATGCTTGATAGTTCCCCAGTTTGAGGACTCGGCTGTTTTTTGTATATTATGTGAATTACTTATATCAACCTTCTGAACTCTTCACAGTTAGGTATGATTTAAACCATTTGTTCACTTTCCCACTCATACCACAGTACTTAAGCTTATCTAGAAGAATTCTATGGTTAACACAATCAAAGGCTTTTGATAGATCACAAAAAATCCCAACGGGTGATTTACGGTTATCCAGAGCATTTAATATTTCATTAGTGAAAATGTGTATTGCATTTTCTGTTGAAAAACCTTTCTGGAAACCAAACTGACATTTTGTTAGAACTTTATTTTTATTAATATATGAAGTTACTCTGGAATACATTACTTTTTCAAGAATTTTTGATAGAGCAGTCAGAAGTGAGATTGGGCGGTAGTTGTTGACATCCAATGTATCACCTTTTTTACAAAGTGGTTTGACAATAGCATATTTCAGTCTATCAGGGAAAATACCCTGCTCCAGTGAGCTATTACAAATGTGGCTAAGAATCCTACATATTTCTTGGGAACTAGCTTTTAATAACCTGCTGGATATGCCGTCAATGCCATGAGAGCTTTTACTCTTGAGAGAGTTTATTAATTTCTTAATTTCAGTTTGAGAGGTGGATGGGATTTCCATTGTATCATACTGTCTAGGTATGCCCTGTTCCATTAACTGCCTAGCTTCTTCTAATGAACATTTGGATCCTATATTCTCCACAACATTTAAAAAATAATTATTAAAAGTGTTTTCAACCTCTGACTTTTTGTTTGTAATTTTTTCATTCACTTTGATGGTAATGCTGTCTTCCTGTGTTCTTGGTTGCCCTGTCTCCCTTGTTATAATATTCTAGATTGTTTTAATTTTATTATTTGATGTACTAATCTCAGACATGATGCACATGCTTTTGGATTTTTTAATAACTTTCCTTAATACAGAACAGTAGTTTTTATAATAGTTGAGTGTTTCTGGGTCACTACTCTCTCTTGCTGTCAGATACAGTTCCCTTTTCCGGTTACAAGATATTTTTATACCTTTGGTGAGCCATGGTTTTTTGCTTGGTTCCTTACAATTAAATTTGACTAATTTCTTGGGGAAACAGTTATCAAATACCCTTACAAAAGTATCATGAAATAAATTGTATTTTAAATTAGCATCAGGTTCCTTGTAGACTTCATCCCAATCTAACTGCTGAAGACTTTCCGTGAAATTTCTAATTGTCGATTCATTAATTGTACGAACAACTTTGGAGGACTGATTCAAATTACAGAAAGGAGCTATATCATATAATGTAACTAGCTGTGCACCATGATCAGAAAGACCATTCTCAACAGGAGATGCACTAATGTTGTTAAACCTATCTTGGTCTATAAGAAAATTGTCTATCAGTGTGATGCTGTTCTTTACTACCTGAGTAGGAAAATCAATAACAGATGTCAAATTGAAAGAACCAAGAAAGACTTCCAGGTCATTCTTCTTATTACACTCTTGTAGTGAATCAACATTGAAATACCCACAGATAATAATTTGCTTCCCCCTATCTGACAGATAGCACAACAAGGCATCCAAGTATTCCAGGAATAAATGAAAGTTTCCTGAGGGGGGCCTATACACTGTGACAATTATAAAAGAACCGCCCTTCAGTTTAAGCTCACAGGCACATGCTTCTATGTGTTGCTCTATACAAAATTTTTTTGTTTCTAAATTTTTTACACTGTACAATTTTTGACATAAATGGCAACTCCTCCCCACACCTACTTTTCTCTACTTACATATGCTGCTAGTTTATACCCACTAATATTAACTTTATTCATATCAGTGATAATGTGATGCTCAGAGAGGCATAGTATATCTATTACATTGTCAGCTTCTATAGTTTCTAAACAAATCAGGAGCTCATCTACTTTATTCTTTAAACCCCCAATATTTTGATGAAAAATACAAACATTATTTTTTAATTTACTGTTGTTAGAATCTTGTGATATTTTAACAACGTTATTACCTGCCTGTCCGGGCTTCTCATTGGACACTGAACTTATCCTAAAAAAGAGGTACTCCCAAGAGTTGCAGTGTCCGCCCTTATAGATTTTCCTATCAACCCAGCCAGTTTTCCCTTCCCTTTCCTATTGAGGTGCAGGCCATGCCTAGTAAAGTCCCACCTATCAATAGCATCAACAGCGACCAAACCAATGTCCAACAGAGTGGCCGCCCTGCGCAGCTGATCTAACTCCATGTTGACCCTCCTTACAGAGCTGTTCAACCGAGGCTGATCATCCCGCATGAAGGCAGGCACCACCCGAACATTCGTATGGTTTGCTGCAGATGCTATTTTCACCAGGTCACACTCAATACTGTTTCCCACACCACCCACTATCACAACATGATCCTCCTTAGTAAACCCTTTTCACAATGAATCTAAATCCTCTACCACCTGGCTCAGACTTGCTCTTGGCTTAAAAAAGTTTGTGACCTGGTACCTGTCACCTAATTCTTCCTGCAAAATTTGGCCCACACCTCTCCCGTGGCTGCTACCTAGCAACAGAATTTTCCTCCTACTTTTTTTGAAACCTTTGGTTTCCTAATGAAACTCTGTTGCTCCTTAATTACACCTACATCTACTGGAACCTCTTCCTCGTTAGACTGTGGCAGCAAGGCAAACCTATTGTTTGTGCCAATGATGAAACTGTCACACACTGTACTCTTACTGAGGCCACTGTTCCCTGCTACCACTTCCCACCTCTGGTTACCCTCCTCCCCCCTTAACCTTGACAGTTCTTCTCTAACACTATCTAATTCAGCCTGAAGGGCTCTGATTTTCCCCTCTTGTTCCTCTATTTTCTTATCCCTTGAACAAACCCTGCACAAGAATGGAAGAGTCTCCTTTGCTTCCCCAATACCCACGCCACTACATTCTCCCCAGTGAAACCAACTGTCGCAACAGCTGCATAGAACCCCTGAACTAAATTTCCTACGGCAGCTCAAACACTTAGCACTCATGGTTGTTTCCTGTATTAAGCTAGATGAAAACAGAAAGAATTAAATTAGATACAGATATAAAGGAGCACTAAAGTTGAATACAGCACTAATATATGTAAATATTTAGTCGTACAGTGACGTAAAAGCAACTTCTACTACGTGTTAACGCTAAATCTGTGTACTCTGAAAATTAGGCCTAGTCTCCGAATGTAAACAAAGGAAATGTGAAGTTTCTGGGACAGCAAATAAAATCTTAATCAACTCTACGTGAATAATAAGTGAGAAGCAATGAAGGGATAAGATGTACTTAACTTGTAATAAAGGCAAAAGAACTAATAAACCAGTTTATTTAGATTTGCTGTGCAAGAACGTAAACGAAACCTACGGCTGTAACACTGTTGTATGGACTTTTCGCGATAAATGAAAAACTATGCAAGGGAAAGTGAAACCTTTAACTGTAAGCTAGGACAGGACTCTAATAAATGTATTTAATTACTTATCAGTGTAAAACTAAGTCTTATTACAATCTAAATTACTTATCTTTCCCGAGAGGATGAAGCTGCCGCGTCTGGCCTAGCGCATGGCTGCCAAATAAAGAATTATTCCCCTCATTCTATGTGATTGAATTTTTTTAAAAAGCATTCAACGGCTCTTGCCAACATCAGCACACAACACCACCGCCATAAGTAAAATTGTACCCCCTCTTGTAGTGCATTACACTATAGTTATGAGAATGAAAAAGAAAATGAAGCAACGCCATAATTAGTTCTTTGGTGTACTATGTAATTAACGTCACCTCAAGTTGTCCTTTCCTGTACTATGGTGTTTTCGAGGCATTCCTAAAGAGAATGCACTCAAAATGTAATGAGGATACAACGAAATCAAAAAGGGGACTACATAAATTCGATTTTTCTTGCAAAGAATTCTTATGTTAATTAGAGTATCGATAGATGCGAAGGAATGTCGTTATGTTTTTAATTCAAATGTTCCCTGTCAAAAGAAGCAAACAAACATCATTAAGCTGTGAATATACAAAGCGTAATCAGCAACTCGCTGTTCAATGTTAGTTTGTATTTGCAGAGATAAAATTGCAGCTCTTAATTCAAAATACAGTAGAACCTTGTTTTTACACTTTTCAAGGGACTTAAGTAAAATGGTGTAAAATGCAGGAAAATGTAAAATGCGGGAAATAATGTTTTAAATGGTAAAAAATGCTTACTGCATGAGCCTTGCATTTTTGTAGTTTATTTGTGATATATGTACATAATAGACATCTAAATACTCGCCAGGAAGTTTATTATACAATAAAGGTTATCCAAATTTTTACTATTTTAAGCGCCAGGCAAATCATAATTTTATGGGAAGTAGAATTTTTCGACGTAATTTCATTCATTATAATCAAGGACGCCGCTATTTTAAGCGCCACACAGAATTGGTAATTTTATGGGATGTAGAATTTTTTGACGTAATTTCATTAATTATAATCGAGGATGCCACTGCTGGGCTACGTAACACATCTTCAAAATTACCTGAACCGCTTCGATATCGTTTAGACGCTGCTACCAGGCTATGTAACACATCTTCAAAATTACTGCCTTTTACCAGCATTACGTAATTATTTACGTCGTAAAACTCAAAGTTCCATTATTTTTGTATTTTTAGATGTTTCACACGACGATATTAGAGAATTTATTCACGTTTTCGAGTACAAACATATGCAAAAGTATTTTTGTGAAGTTTGCATAGGATCGGCACCTCTCACTATTATTGCTTTTTTGAGGCTGTGGGTATTATGATAACCAACTTTGACAGATATCGTTTTTTATTAATCAGAAATATGTATCACAAAACAATGGAACTATTTATTCTCACGCCAACAAAGCAACTGGTTCTGATTGTTTGAGTCCGCTCTGGCAAAGAAGCTAGCGAAAAGAGGAACTACACCGCCACAAATTAGTGTTATTCTCACGCCAAGCGCTCTGGCAAAGAAGCTGGTTGAAAGAGGAACTACATTGCCAAAAAAACGGCGCGTCGTAAGTCATCAATGAAAGGCGAAATATACGTTTGAATAAATGCAGTGTCAAGAAACTCGACTGCAAATAAGTTTTAAGCGCTATACTTTATGGGGAAAGCCATGCTAGCGTTAATTTATATACATTACGTCATTTTTGTTCACGAAAATTCTTTCGAAAAGCGTAAAATGAGTGAAAAGTTTGAATATGTTAACGCAAAAACGAGGGCAAATTAACATTGTAAACATATGAAATTTGGCGGGACCGACAAAAAATGGTGTTAATGGCGGGAAAACGTAAAAACCGAGAATGTAAAAACGAGGTTTTACTGTACTTATGCCACTGAGGGAATACGCACTACACGATCATGTATTGATTCTTTGCAGCACTACAAAACCAACAGCATCTTTAGTGTTTTGTTGCTGTTCTATGGCATAGTCATCGAAAAGAAATAAAAGATTATAAAAAAATTGAAAAATTCAGCAGCGCAAACTATTAGTTCTTTGGTGCACTATGTAACTAACAAGGCCTCTGTTTGTTCTGTACTGTACTATCCAGTTTTCTAGGCATTACTAAACAGAATGGACTCAAGATGTAGTAAGTATGCACCGAAATCAGAAAAGGAACTACCTGTACATAAATTCATGTTTCCTCACAAAGAATTCTTAGTAAATGAAATCATCAATAGATGCAAAGGAACGTCATTAAGTTTTAAATATTATTGCATACCACTGACATGTAAAGAAGATATATTTTTTAAAACAACTTAGTAACTGAAATATACTTGGAATGTATCGCGCAATACCCAAAGGAGTCCTCAAGAGCTCACATGTACAATCCGACCCATTTAAAACGATTCTGCCTAATATGTCTTCCCACCTACAACGCCTGTTTCATTAGGTCCCAAGTATATTCTATCTAGGCTAACTACAATGTATTTTATCCCTTTTTATAAGATCTGTTGAAAACTTTCCCCACTTTAGAAGCACACTTTATTAATACTTATAACACATTTTTGCACTACTCTTAGACACCCACTGTATTTTAAACATCATAGCACCCGATCACTTGCCAATAAGATGATTTGAATGATGATATCACAGCACTCAACCAAACTGGTCAACACTTACAGTGACTCCACCCCAAGAATGTCCTATTTATACAACTGGATTGATACAATTTTTTAAATTGACATTCAACAAATAATGAACATAATGTGTAATAACAACACATTATAATTTTACTACATCTTTTAAATGTAACAGATTCTTCAATGTTGCTCTTTTATGTTAGCCTGAATGAGAAGTTTTGGTAATAACTTTATGTGTAATATTTTCCAGTGTTGGCTATTATGTTAGTTATCAAAATATAGTACTGTATGTTAAGGTAGAATTTCTCCCCTGAAAATTTGATGAGTGTGTTGCAGCCAATGGATCAGGGGATTATTAAAAGCATTAAACAAAATTTTTGCCACAGACTTGTTCTCAGGTTACTGCAAAGAATTCAGTCACCTGAGAATGTGTACAAGCTTTCCTTGTTAGAGGCATAGTCAATGTCCTGGTTCTCCATTAAACAAGAAGCCAAAGTAAATTGCTCCTGAAAAGCTGGATTCAAATCATATTCTGCAGAAACGTTTTAAGATACTGAAGAGAGTTGTGATCTTCAGCCAACTGTTCAACAAAAAACCACTGACATGCCCTTTGATGCAGTTGTGAAACCTGATGATTTTCTTGAGCTCACTTAATAAGCCTAGGGTAGGTCCTTAAGAAAACCTCTTAAGAGGGTTTGACTGTATTTCATCTGCCAATCTCACTTGAAAAAAAAAATAACAATCAGAAAGCCTGCTTGAAATGCTGCACTGTGTGCATGAGCATATAAACCACCTCCACTGCACATGTGTGGATCCATGGCAGAAGAACTGCTCCTTTATCTCCCCAGATAAATAGGAACTGGGTGCTAAGATCGTAGCTTCACCACATTTACTGCTTGGCAGAAAGCTATCTATGCCTGAATTGTACCTGTTTGTGCCAGGAAGGTAATCAGAGCCAATCACTGCTGTGTTTGAGCTGAATGACAAGTTAAGAGCATTGCTGTTCCTTTTATGATCACAATACACTGAAAAAATTTCCTTAATGATAATTCTCGTGTTTGAAACTGTGCATCAGAAATAATTTGATAACTAAGGAATTGTAAGGAGTCTGTATGTACACTGTGTATAAACAATCAAATCAATGTTTCTTTTTCCACATGTGAAGAGTAAAAAACACAGGTGAAGTAATTTTTTTCTTCTTCTGGGCTAGCAGCATAATTTATGCCAGACAATGACATTCTGATTAGAAAACTGATACAAACTAGTTGCTTTTGATAGAAATTCTGTATTACAGCAGATTGTTTTGGCATTTATTGCCAATTACAGGTACCTGTAAATCCATTTTTTCTTCTTTTTTGAGATCTTCTTTGACATTAGATGCAAAAGTCATGTACATTAAAGTGAATACATTATGTTCAAGTCTGGAATATAATGATGTCCATATTATTTCATTGGTGAACTTTGTCTCTCAAAGTTGCTTTTCAATTGTAAAAGTCAGAAAATATTGAAATTAATATGTTCATTATCATCATCATCATTTAAGACTGATTATGCCTTTTTGTGTTCAGTCTGGAGCACAGCACCCCTAACAAAATTTCACTATGATCCCCTATTCAATGCCAACTTTGATTCCTTGGCCAATGTTAAGCCTGTTAATTCAAAATAATTCTTTCTCCTTGGTCTACCTCAACTCATTCTACCCTTTACTGTTGAACCCATGAGTCTCTAAGGTAATCTTGTGCCTCTCATGTATCTAATATGACACCAAGTGCTTTATCTATGGTGTTCATTCCCAGCTTTTCTTTGATTTCTTCATTATGGACACTCTACTGCCATTGTTCCCATTTATTAGCACCTGCAATCATCCTAGTTACTTTCACTCCCATACAACAAAGTTTGTTGAAAGATTGTACAGTGCATTGCTAACTCAGTCTTGGTACTGATTTCCTTCTTGCAGAAGAGAGTAGATCATAGCTTAGTGCTTACTGCATTGGCTTTGCTACATCTTGATTACAGCTCTTTCACAATGTTTCCATCATGTGAGAAAATACATCATAAGTACTTGAAACTGTCCACTAGTTCTACTATCTTTGTGCCTCCTATTTGGCATTCAATCTGTATATACAGGGTGCATAAAAAAAGGTGGCGCAAACTGACACAGTTGAAAATACACGATAATAAAGGCAAAAATGTCCCAGTAAAAATGGGTCTGCATATGAGCCTTTTGCGAGGTAATTACTGATGTCATTGTATACATCATCCTAGTTAGTACACATTAATGTGAAATTTAGACTTTACTATTAAGATTTACATCACATTTAGTTATATCTCACTGTCTTTATTGTAAACATTGCCCTAGATACTTAGATGGAGCTCTGGCACATTTTGCTACTGCTGTGAGATGGCATCTAACATGCAGATACGACCAAAGATGGATAGGTCAAGGTTGAGCAGCACCTAGGCCTCCAAGATCATCTGCTCTAAATCCTTTCAATTTTTGTGTCTGGGGTCACTTCAAAAGCAAAGTATACAGTAGGCCCATTACCACAGTTGAAGAACTGGAGTGGAGAGTTGTACACACTTGTCAAGAATTCAAAATGGTGCAGAGGTTTTTGAAAGAATTCAAAATTCATTGCAGAGATGAGCACAGTATTGCATACAGATGCAACAAAGACACCTCCTTTAGCAGATAACCTATATGTGAACTGTGAACAAAATGTGATGTAAAAACTAATAGTAAAGTCTAAATTTCAAATTAATTTGTACTAACTAGGACATTGTTTACAATAAAGTCAGTGAAATGTGAATTAATTAAATGTCAAATTAATGTGTACTAATTAGGACGATATTCAAAATGACATCAGTGGCAGCTTTTTCAGGCTAACTTGATTGTATCATTCCACAAAGCAGTCTGCTTCTTCCTGCCTTTACACACTACTGTTCCAAAACATTCTCTAGCCACCTCTAGTAGAGAATCTCTGTACCTTGAACATTGATTTTACAAATGTTTGTAAATGGCTACTGTCCTGAGGCTTCTCCACTGTTACCCTCCCACATATGTACCTGACTTCTTGCACTATTGACCTCACTAATCTAATTTTGCTGCAAATTCAATAATGATCTGAATACACTTATGTCTCTGCCTGCCTTCCTGAATTTCTCATCCATTGTTAGAAGGATAGGTTGCTTACTCACCACAAAGATGTCCTATGAACCACAAAAAAGGCATAAATAATAGAATAAAACAGACAGGGTGGAAGGAAAGGCACTGAAATGTGCGGCAGGATGGGAGACATATGTAAGGGTAGAGTATGGGGAGGAAGGGTGGTGGTGGCAGGGACTAGTGAAGGTTTAGGCCTGGGGGATTGCAGGAGCATAGGATATATTATACAGAGAGTTCCAACCTGCGCAATTCAGAAAAACTTGTGTTTGTGGGGAGGATCCATATGGCATAGGCTGTGAAACAGTCATTGAAATGAGCCACATTATGCAGCACTGCATGTTCTGCAACAGGATGGACTAGCTGTCTCCTGAGCACAGTTTGATGATAGCCTTTCAGTTGGATAGTCGGTTTGGTACTGGTCATGCCCATGTAGAAAGCTACACAGTGGTAGCAGCTCAGTTTGTAGGTAACATGACTGTTTTCACAGGTTGCCCTGCTTTTTATGGGATATGTAAAGCCTGTGACAGAACTGGAGAAGATGGTGGTGAGATGACAGATAGGACAGGTTTTGCATCTAGGTCTACTGCAGGGATATGAGCCAAGGTGCAAGGGGTTGAGAACATGGATGGAGTAGGGATGGACAAGAATATTATGTAGGTTTGGTGGGTGGTGGAATACCACTGTAGGTTGGGTGGAGATGATATTGGGTAGGGTATTTCTCATTTCAGGGCAGGGTGAAAGGTAGTCGAAACCCTGGCAGAGAATGTGGTTTAACTGCTCCAGTCCTGGGTGATACTGGGTCAGAAGAGGGGTACTCCTTTGTGGCCAGTCGGTGGGTTGGGGGAGCTGGTAGGTGACTGGCCAGACAGGGCCTGTGAGATATGTTTCTGGACAAGGTTTGGAAAGTAATTGTAGTCAGTGAAGGTCTCAGTGAGGCGTTTGGCATATTTGGAGAGGGACTGATTTTTTTCACCTGCACACCCTGCCACAATGATCACATCCCAAAAACCCAACAGGATCTCTAGACTCCTCGAATACTTAGGACCATCCCAGGACCTTTTCCCAGACTCAATCTCTCTCCTCACCTCTCCTACACCCTGCACCCCCACCTTCTACATGCCCACTTAAGTTCACTAACCCAACCACCCTAGACATCCTATTGAGACCAGTTATGGTACCCCCATTAAAGGAATCTCTGTTCTCGTGGACCAACACCTTAAGCCAGATTAGCTTCAACCTACTCTCCTATATAAAAGATACCAATCATTTCCTCACCGACTCTCCACAGTTTTCGTTCCTTTCCCATCTCGTACCATGCTTGTCACAGTTGATGCCGCTCACCCCCCCTCCCATCAACTATGCTCATTGCCTTGCCGCTCTTGAACACTGCCTTTCCCAACAGCCGACCAACTGCAAGCTCACAACCTGGTCCTTAGTTACATTGACCAACTCTCCCACGCAGTTAATTCTCCTTTGAAGGCATCAAGTATAAACAAATTTGTGGCACAGCCATGGGTACCTCTATGGCACCTTCCTATGCCAAACTGTTCATGACCTATCTATAGGAATTATTCCTGACTATCAAAAATTCCAAACCCCTCATATGGTTCAAATTCATTGATAATATCTTCATAAACTGCACTGAAAGTGAGGACACACTATTCACATTCCCTCAAAACTTTCTGCTTTATTAACTTCACCTAGTCCTACTCAACCCAATAAGCAAATTCCTTGATGTTGACCTAGTCCTCAAAGATGTCCGTATCAGTGCCTCCATTTAGCTACATCAAACCTACCAACCATCAACAACACCTCCACTTTGACAGCTGCTAGGGACTGATGACCCTGTAGTTAAGTCCCATAAGCTTAACAAACATTTGACAGCTGCTACCCATTCCACACTAAATATCCCCTCCATACAGTCTAGCCACCCATGGACGTTGCATCTGCAGTGACAAGCAGTCCCTCTCCAAATATGCCAAGCACATCACTGAGGCCTCCAAACCTTGTCCAGAAACAGATCTTACCGGCCCTGTCTGCTAAGTCACCCACCCTCTTCTCCACACCCACTGTTCAACCACAAAGGTGCACCCCTCTTGTGATTCAGTATCACCAAGGACTGGAGAAGTTAATCCACATTCTATGCCAGGATATCAACTACCTTTCAACCTGCCCTGAAATGAGAAATACCCTATCCAATATCCTTTCCAACCCTGCCCACAGTGGTATTCTTCCACCCACCAAACCAATGTAATATCCTTGTTCATCCCTATTCCATCCATGCTCCCAACCGCTTGCACCATGGCTCATATCCCTCCAATAAACCTAGATGCAAAACCTGTCCTATCCACCATTTCACCACCACCTACTCCAGTCCTGTCTCAGGCATTTCCTATTCCATAAAAGGCAGGGCAACCTGTGAAAGCAATCAACAAACTGAGCTGCAGCCACCGTGTAGCTTTCTACATGGATATGACAAGTGGCAAACTGTCTATCTGGACGAAAGGCCATCGTCAAACTGTGGCCAGGAGACAGCTAGACCATCCTGTTGCAGAAAATGCAGCCACTGCATAATGTGGCTCACTCGCCTCAGCTGTGCTCACTACAGCGGACTGGCCACAGTGGCCAAAGACAGTGATTGTGTCTAGAGACAGTGATTGTGTCTGTGTGAGTGTGTGTCTTGTGATGATACTGCTGGCCCTCTCATCTCAATGTTATCGAACGATACCGTCTGCGTCGGACCCGGAATCGTGTGGTCTAACAGTGCTATATGTTGCGTGTGAAGTTAGTTACAAACTAAGTAGCCAGCCTAGGAATCAGTATAGGACAGCGTCTCGGTGATACTGTAATTAGTTAACAAGTGATAGATTTCAATAATTAAGAGATTCATATATGAGGTTTCCAGACAGTTCTATAAACAATAGTTTCGTCATTGTACGTTATTTCAAGAACTAGACAGACAAATTGTAGAAACTTTTGTATTTACATAAAGACATGAAAATAAATAGCATTGTATATATGTTAGGCACATAAACAAGTGGTGTTGAACAGCTAATTGTGTTAATTAATGTAACAGTCAAGATTTCAATATTGTAATTCTTTGTTATATATTGACTGAGCTGAGATTTTGAATCCATTTTGAGAATTGCCAAGATACAGTAAAACCTCGTTTTTACATTCTCGGTTTTTACATTTTCCCGCCATTTACACCATTTTTTGTTGGCCCCGTCAAATTTCCTATGTTTACAATATTAATTCGCCCTCGTTTTTGCGTTAACATATCTACACTTTTCCCGCGTTTTATGATTTTTGAAAGAATTTTCATGAAGAAAAATGACGTAATGTACATAAATTGACGCTAGCATGGCTTTCCCCATAAAGTATAGCACTTAAAAATTATTCGCAGTCAAGTTTCTTTGCACTTTGCGTTTATTCAAAAGTATATTTCGCCTTTCGTTGTTGACTTACGATGCGCCGATTTGTGGCGATGTAGTCCCTCTTTCCACCAGCTTCTTTGCCAGAACACTTGGCGTGAGAATAACGCTGATTTGTGGCGGTGTAGTTCCTCTTTCCACTAGCTTCTTTGCCAGTGCGGCTGGCATCTACTCTAACAATTAGAACCAGTTGCTTTGTTGAAGTGAGAATGAAGAGTTGCATTGTTTTTGTGATACATATTTCTGATTAATAAAGAAAGTTACCTGTCAAAGGTGGGTATCATAATACCCACAACCTCAAAAAAGCGATAATAGTGACAGATGCCGATCCTATGCAAACGTCACAAAAATACTTATGCATATGTTTGTACTCAAGAACGCGAATAAATTCTCTAATATCGTCGTGTGAAACATCTAAAAATACAAAAAGAACGGAACTTTGAGTTTTACTATGTAAATAATTATGTAATGCCGGTAAGAGACAGTAATTTTGAAGATGTGTTACATAGCCCAGCAGTGGCGTCCTCGATTATAGTGAATGAAATTACGTGAAAAATTTCTACTCACCATAAAATTACCAATTCTGTTTGGTGCTTAAAATAGCGGCGTCCTCGATTATAACGGATGAAATTATGTCGAAATTTTTACTTTCAATAAGATTACCAGTTTTGCCTGCCACTTAAAATAGTGGCATCCTCGATTATGATGAATAGAATTACATCAAAAATTTCTACTTCCCATAAAATTACCAGTTCTGCCTGGTGATTAAAATAGCGGCATCCTCGATTATAATGAATGAAATTACGTCAAAAAGTTCTACTTCCCATAAAATTACGTTTTGCCTGGCGCTTAAAATAGTAAAAATTTGGATAACCTATATTGTATAATAAATTTCCTGGTGAGTATTTAGATGCCTATTATGTACATATATCACAAATAAACTTCGAAAATGCAATGCTGATGCAGTATGCATATTTTACCATTTAAAACATTATTTCCTGCATTTTACACCATTTTATTTAAGTCCCTTGAAAAGCGTAAAAACGAGGTTCTACTGTATTTCATAGTTCAATATATGTTAGGAACATGTATGATGTACTCATTAACAAATTAATTGACATTTAACATTGCGCTTTGTTGTCCAACAAAAAGGACCGAGTTTAAGACTTAAAAAGATATGCGCCATCTAAAATTATTGTATGTATAGTTTTCATTTTATATTGTGATTATTTTTGTGTACATGAAATATTTTACTTGTGTGTTCGTTAATTGTAAATTAGTATATTCAATTGTTATGACCAATACATAATGTAATGTCGTTATTGTCAATGTTATATATTTGCCTCACCGCCTTGCGTGGGGGAGTTCAAATTTTGGCGTTTGTAAAGTGCTCTGGAATCTATGTCAGTCTATGTTTTAGAATGGAAGTACTGTCCATTAAGTTCTGGTGAATTTTATACGCAAGTTATGAAGTTTTAATGTTTTGCTGGAATAAGAAGCAGTTTGATTACAAATTAAATAATAAATGAAAAATTGTACCTATGAGTATTTATTTCTACCACAACGCCCCAGGTGAATAATTTTGCAGCGAGCAGAACCCTCATACATGATAATTTTGAAAAGCTGAGTATCGTATTTGATATGTTTGAAATTGGTAGAATAACTGAACTGTAATTACTTGATAACCTAGTAATGTTTTAGTGTGTGTGTGTGTGTGTGTGTGTGTGTGTGTGTGTGTCTGTAACTGACGAAGGGCTTAACTGCCAAAAGCTATCAAGTATTTTTCTATTATTTGTGCCTTTCTGCAGATCATTGAATGTCTGTATAGTGAGTAAGCAACCTATCCTTCTAAAAATATTGTTGAATCCTTCTTGGAATTTCCAGTGTTTGATCTGTTGATATATAGTCAGTGAGAGACCTGGTTCCTGTGCCTTCCCAAGTATAGTGATGGATGTTCTTCTGCATAAAAAAGTAGTTTGTGATAACTAAGGCCATACTGGCACATAAACCTAGGAGCTTTTCCATTCATGTTGGCCTTCCTATTTCTCCAAATTTTCATGCCTTTTTGTCCAGTTTCCTATCTTAGGATTGAAATTGCCCAAGAGAAAAATGCTGTGGATAATAGGATCTGTACATTGTGTCTTCATTTTTCTTCACAAAGCGAATAAACTGACACAATCCTAATTTTCTTGCTGTAAACTGATAATATACATCCACATCAGTCATTTGTTTACATACCTTATTGCCATTATACTGGGTTCAATTGCTTGTCTGATGTAAAGGTCTACCTACACTCCACTGTGTTCCCTGTTGCATTTCAGATTGTTTACAAAGTTATATCTGAGCAGTCACAGTTGCAGGTGGGACTCCATCACCTCCAAAGGTTTGAAGAATTTTACTCTGATTATTGCCAGCATCAGATTGAAGTATCTGGGAAGCAAGTTGCCTGCCTTACTTCCTCAAGGTCCCCATTACAGATGAGGACAAAGGTGACCTTGACTCAGAATATGTCTGAGATGCTCAACCTTATTCCAAAGTAACTAGTATCCCATCTGTTAGGACGACTTACTTGGCCTCACATACATTGCACGTGCTTCATAAACTAGGACTTGATTACAGAAACTCATCCTGACGGGGAGCACACATGCACTCCACAGCACGGCACTTTATTGCGCTTGGCCACTCCCTATAATGAAACATCCTTCCCCCCAGCTTTAATGCAGCAATCGGTATGAATTGGTGATGAACTGAAGCTGGAAATACTAGTGACATTTTCGTTAAACCGCCTTAAATAATCAAGTTACAGTGAAGAACTGTATTAAACCGCTCAAGTGAATAATCTTATAGTTCAATAAAATGAGAAGCTTTGTCAAAAACAGTGAAAATTGATAATACACATTTGCATTTTAAACAGTTCAAGAATGTTCCATAATTGATAATAAATAGTGCATATAGATTATATTATGGCGAAGATAAATATGTATCATGACAGATACACCTAAGAAACGATGCATAGTAATTCAAAGGACTTCATTAGTAGCAATTTCATTTAAGTACAATGTCAATGGCAATAATGAATTTACGTAACTGTATTAACATAAAGCAATGGCAAAGATCTAATACCACAGTTTTGCAGATATATACGTAAAACTAAAAAACACATGTTTGCATCAATTGTCATTACTTATGTAATTAGTTTGTTAACTATATATACTGAACATTGTTAGTGTCAATGTGAGAATGAACTTAACAAAGAAAATAACAAAAGATACTAATTCTGATTTAGTAATCTTATTCTGTTAATTATTCAATGTCATTTGATAATAGTATTAATAATTGACAAATGATGTGTATTCTTTGCTACAATATAAATACATGTGAGCTGCTAGAAACGGCAGTTTAGAATCTGGTGTTTAGTGAGCCGAGTCTATAGAGTCTAGTCTAGTCTAGTTTGAACTGACTGCAGCAATTTAACTGGGATACGAGTGTATATTCCCATTAAATCCCGAGCAATGTCATTGCTTCTTTATGTTATTCTATGTTAATTAACAATGACATTAACATTCACATCTACTGTTACAACTGTAGAAGATCTCACTGAATCTGTTTTCACAGGTACTTGAAAATGGCAAAAAGTGCAGAAACAGTTTGCCCTAAATAAAAGTTTCCTATCACAGGTGGCTAGTATGGTGCAATTTTCTAATATTAAAATAAATATAGTGGCAATCAGGGTCTGGACAACATATCACAATAATCATCATCATATTCATCAGAATTTAAAGGATGAATAAAACCAAGTCTATAAAAAAAGTGCAGGTTTATTACTTACGTCTAAAACTGAGATATGGATGCAAGTTTTTAGGAACAGAAATCTCCCATTGACAGTCAGATATATTTCTGAAGTTAGTTGGATACATAGGGCTGGTGAATGTTCCTGCAGTGTTGAATAATTTACCTCCACAGCCAGGACCTGAAAAATAATCAATGCTCTTCAAACATACATAGCAATAATTACAGAGCTAAAGATAACAATGTTTCAAAAAATTAATTATTTCTTTAATTTGTTTTACCATAATATATTTTTTAATCCTTTCTATTTGATTTCTATTCACCCTGTACTATCACTGCATTCATCATATACATACTGAAAATAATCTCTATTACATGTAATGAAAATATGCCAAAACTATAAAGAATGCAACTAATTGCTGTAGAAAACAGGAGATGTTATATTTGTCTTTTATTTCAAGTATTTTGTCATTTAGGCCCTTGAAGGGACTTACAGTACTTTAGAGGAACAGGTATCCAAATAACATTTTCACAGCAGAGAATCAGTCAGAAACGGGTTTTGCAACTTTGAAGATAGTGGAGGGGTGTAAGCTCCATTTTAGGCCAGTTTGTAATTTTACTGCAAACAAAATATGGCAGCTAGAGCCCTGATATTCACTTATTACTACATGAAGTCTAAGTCAGGCAACATCCAACATGCGAGTCTACTGCGACATTAACGGCGTCGGGTGTATGCTGTTGGTTGAGCACTAAGGTTTAAATTTCTATAGCTTTGTGTATGAGAGTGGGAGGGGCAGAGTAACGGACTGCAGTGCCATTTCAATCCACAGAAGGACTCATTTGGTTGTCATGCCTTCACTAAAGAGAGGATGTGTAGTTGGGCTCAAGAAAGCTGGTTGGAGAAATCAGTGAATTGGTTAACATTGGAATAGGAGTGTGCCACTATTCAACATTGTTGGGAGAAATGGATGAACCAGAACTGAACGTACACTCCTGCTACACCACGAAGATGACGTGCTACAGATACAAAATTTAACTGACAGGAAGAAGATGCTGTGATATGCAAATGATTAGTTTTTCAGAGCATTCACACAAGGTTGGCGCCAGTGGCAACACCTACAACGTGCTGACGCGAGGAAAGTTTGCAACCGATTTCTCATACACAAACAGCAGTTGACCAGTGTTGCCTGGTGAAAAGTTGTTGTGATGCCTCGTGTAAGGAGGAGAAATGCATACCATCACATTTCCGACTTTGATAAAGGTCGGATTGTAGCCTATCACAATTGTGGTTTATCGTATCGCAACATTGCTGCTCACGTTGGTTGTAATCCAATGACTGTTAGCGGAATATGGAATTGTTAGGTTCAGGAGGGCAATGCAGAACACCGTGCTGGAGCCCAACAGCCTCATATCACTAGCAGCCGAGATGACAGGTATCTTATCCGCATGGCTGTAATGGATCGTACAGCCACGTCTCGATCCCTGAGTCAACAGATGGGGACATTTGCAAGACAACAACCATCTGCACGAACAGTTCGATGATGTTTGCAGCAGCATGGACTATCACCTTGGAGACCATGGCTGCGGTTACCCTTGATGCTGCATCACAGACAGGAGCGTCTGCGATAGTGTACACAACAATGAACCTGAGTGCACGAATGGCAAACAGTTTTTTCGGATGAATCTAGGTTCTGTTTTACAGCATAATGGTGGTCACATCCATGTTTGGTGACATCACAGTGAAAGCAGTGAAAGCACAAGCCATACTGGCCTATCACCCGGCGTGATGGTATCGGGTGTCATTAGTTACATGTCTCGGTCACATCTTGTTCGCTTCGACGGCACTCTGAACAGTGACCATTATATTTCAGATATGTTATACTCATGGCTCCATCCTTCATTCAATCCCTGTGAAATCCTACATTCCAGCAAGATAAGGCACGACCGAATGTTGCAGGTCCTGTACAGGCTTTTCTGCATATGGAAAATGTTCGACTCCTGCCTTGACCAGCACATTATCCAGATCTCTCACTAACTGAAAACGTCTGGTAAATGGTGGCTAAGCAACTTATTGAAATGTTTTTATGAGACTGAGAAAGAGGTTCCTTGGGATAATAAAACAAAAAGAGAATAATTTGTTTTGTGAAATTTACTTCACAATTTCTTTTCTATAAGATTATGAATCATGCTGGTATTTCGTGTGACACAGTTCAGAAGCAGAGTGACACTGTGTGACATCATTTTTTACAACTCACCGCAAAGACGTGACGACGAGCTGCAACAGGCACACAAAAAAGACACACACACACACAACACTTTCAGCTATTGGTCATGACATTCTTCAGAATTAGGAATATTCATGCAATCACAGTCACAGAATAGTTAGCTCCTGCAGCCACACTTCAAAGTGTCTTTTTCGTGTGCCTGTCACACCTCATTGTCAGGTCTCTGCAGTGAGTTGTAAATTGTCCAATTACTATATTGTTAATTCCAAACTGGAATTTGCATTATTAGATTATTTTGGGTCAGCTGCTTCTGAAATATGAGAGAATGTTGCAAGGTTTCGAGTTTCTCAAGTATAATACTTCACTCTTTCAAGAAAACATTCAAATTAATCTGACAACAGAGACCACAGATGTTTATGACAATTTGATTAATCATTTGAAAGGAAGATTCGAAAACTATCAGTGTTTAGCATTTGAAAATTACTAATCCAAAAAAGTCTGCTTCCTTCAGACAACATTTTCACAGACACTTTAGTCAATACATTTTCGAGAACATTCTGGAACAGCGATCTAATTTGCAATTATTAATTCAACTAACAATAACTAGTCAGTCAAGAGCACAATTTATTTTATTTCACTGGTAACCGGTTTTGGTCACTTCCATTACCATCATCAGACCACAACCGTAATAATACATAATAAATTATTTCTAAATTGAGTATTGAAAATCAGAAGAAAAAAAAAATACCAGTAATGTTGGCCAACAGTTGTTTACAGCTGGAGCTGCCTAAAAGTTTAATGTTGACTGCTGTAGATGGAGGTGCAGTCATTCTTTAAATACTGTAAGCTCCACCCACTAGTTTAAATGCTGGCCAGCATTCTGCCTCAATGTTCACCTCTGTAATATGTATCAATGATTCTGACGCTCTCCTATATCGGACTAGCATCCCAGCAATCTCAATGTAGAGAAGTGTAATGTGTTACAAATACATAGAAAGAAAGATCCTTCATCATTTAGCTACACTATAGCAGGTCAGCAACTGTAAGCAGTTAATTCCACAAATTACCTGGGAGTAGGCATTAGCAGTGATTTAAAATGGAACGACCGTATAAAATTAATCATCAGTAAAGAAGGTGCCAGACTGAGACTCATTGGAAGAATCCTAAGGAAATGCAGTCCAAAAACTAAGGAAGTATGTTGCAGTACACTTGTTTTCCCACGACTTGAACACTGTTCACCAGTGTGGGATCTGTACCAGGTGGGATTGATAGAGGAGGTAGAGAAGATACAATGGAGAGTAGCATGCTTTATTACAGGATCTTTTAGTAATCGTGAAAGCATTATGGAGATGATCGATAAACTCTGGTGAAAGACTCTGCAAGAGAGACTTTCTGTAGCTCAGTACGAGCTTTTGTCGAAGTTTCAAGAACATACCTTTACCGTGGAGTCATCAGTATATTGCTCCCTTCTACGTATATCTTGCAAAGAGATCATGAGAATAAAATCAGAAAGAATAGAGCCCATATAGAGGCATACCAACAATTTTTATTTCCGTGAACAATAAGAGATTGGAATAGGAAGGAGAAATGATAGTGGTACTCAAGGTACCCTCTGCCACACACCGTCAGGTGGCTTGCAGAGTATGGATGTAGATGTAGAATGTTAATGGGGACAATCTTGCCTTGTACCTCAGGCAAAGATGATATTTATATCAAACAAGAATTCAATTATCAATGTTGTTTTATTATATAGAAAGTATAATGCAAGCTGTAGGAATATGCTATGACTCCCTATGTTTAGCTCCCCTAGTGATCATGAAGACACAATTGGAATACAGCAAGCACACAGGAATTTAAGTAATCATTCTTTCCAAGTGGCAAATGTGATGGGAATCGTGAAAAGTCATCATAAATGGTAAAATAGGAAGTACCCTGTATCTTGTATCTAACAGCTGAAATATCCTGGAAGATTAAAATTATGTGCTGGATGGAGAATGCCAGAAAGTTATATGATGGTGCATATTCAACTGCAAAGGGAAAATTTCATTCTGTAGTTAAGCAATAACCTTCCTTCCAAAAGTGAAAGTTATGGAGGAACACTTCTATGAAGTTCGAAAGATAGCAAATAACATGAGAGACATGCTTGGGTAGCTCATATGAAAGAGCGCTTGCCCATGATAGAGGTCCCAATTACAAATCTCAGTCTGGCAAAAAGTTTTAATCTGTCAGGAAATTTCATATCAGTACAAATACTGCTGAAGAGTGGCAATTTCATTCTGTAAACAGCCCTCTGATTGTGGCTAAACTGCATCTCCACAATACCTTCCTCTTAGTTATAGCCCAGCAGTATTCGCAAGAGAACACCTGAGAAATTTGGAAGGTAGGAGATGAGGTACTGGCAGAGGGAGAATTCTGAGGATAGATCGAGAACCTGTAGAACACTTACCCATGAAGTCCCAAGTGTGAGTTTCAGTATAGTACACACTGTAAACCTTCAAGGATGATTCATATCTGTGCACACTCCACTTAAGGGTAAAATTTCATTCTAGTCACTTCACAGTTATCATCTCAGCCAAGAGTAAATATAGTAAAGTGGAAAAGTAGGTGTTAAATCTCTCTCTCTCTCTCTCTCTCTCTCTCTCTCTCTCTCTCTCTCTCACACACACACACACACACACACAAAACTCTGCAGCAGATGCAAATTTCATTATTATAGCTTATATTATGATATATTTACTATGCACTTATTTATTACCCACTCGGAGAGCCGTGTGGTGTAATGCATTGCTTTCCGAGACGCCTCAGTTACATGATTCACAAACATTTCATAACACTTTGCACTTACACATATATAACACTACACAGACATTTGGGATGAAGGAGGGGGAGGGGCATTGGGTGGCAACAGGAAGGGCATCAGGCCACCCCGTAACAATTAACATGCCAATTCCGATTTACAAAGCCAACCCTGCATAGTCTGGGAACATGGCTCAAGAGAAAGAAAGAAGACTATGTACTTATTTATATTTTAGAGTATTAACTGAAACACTATAAGCCATTTACAAAATATGTTTTTCAGTTTTATGTCAGCTCAGCTTTTCTATTATTTCAGATATCAAACTTCTTTCTCTGTTTGAAATTGCCCCTCCAGTTGTCTGTCTGTTAATTTTGGTATGCAGCCATGTTTGTTTGTCTTCAGGTTTCTTGATAAAAATCTATAATTATAATTTGTAGTCTGTCATATCTTCTGTGGGGTCTGTACACAGTATATATACTGTATTATATAATATTACATTATATTCATACAGTTACCTTTATCAGTTGTTGTGTATGTGAGATCAATATTAGTTATTGAGTATGTAGTTTGGCGTGTCAATTGAAGAAGCAACAGTGGTCCAGATGAAAACACAGGATCAGGTAATGAGTAGCCACACATGGTCGTCAGTAATGGAGCAGAGTTTGAATCTCCATCATATACCTGTGGACACAAATGATTCATCACAACCATTATTGACAGAAGTAGAATATAGAAAATTATTCAACACTTATTCACATTAATTAGTTATGTATGAACAAAACATTAATGTAGATGAACTATAGTAGCCTTACTGTCCTTCAAAATATTCACCTCCCATAACCTTGCATCACAGAGCTTGGTGATACATGTTCTGGACTGCCTGTGCTCCTTCGATATATGTGAAAAAATAGATGAAGTCTACTTACCAGGCATAGGAGCACAGGCAGTGATAGTAACAAATAAACACACACACACACACACACACACACACACACACACACACACACACACACACATATATACAAACGCTAGCTTTCGCAGTCTAGCTGCTTCGTCAGGCAGAAGGGAAGGAGAGGGAAAAGGAAATGATGAGGGTTTTAAGGGAGTGGGTAAGGAGTCATTCCAATCCAGGGACAGGAAAGACTTACCTTGGGGGAAAAAGAGGGTAAACAAATGCACATACACCCACACATTCACACAGACACAAGTACACCTAGGCAGATATACTGTGAAAGCAAAGAAGTTAAGAAGTTAGACAGAGATACCACTTGAGGCAGAGGCTCTGTCCAGAGAACCGAGGCAAAGATGTTAAGATGGTGGGTGGGAATTCGAATTTAGTGGAGGTTGAGACCAGGTGGGCAATGGGAAGAGAGAATATGCTGAAGGGCTAGATCCCATCTCCGGAGTTCTGAAGGATTGGTGTCGGTGGGAAGTATCCAGATAACCCGGACGGTGTAACACTGTGCCAAGATGTGCTGGCCATGCCCCAAGGCGTGTTTAGCCACAGGGTGATCCTCATTACCAACAAACACTGTCTGCCTGTGACCATTCATGCAAATGGAAAGTTTGTTGCTGATCATTCCCACATAGAATGCTTCACAGTGCAGGCATGTCAGTTGGTAAATCACATGGGTGCTGTCGCAAGTGGCTCTGCTCTTGATCGTGTACTCCTTCCGGGTTACGGGACTGGAGTAAGTGGTGGTGGAAGGGTGCATAGGGCAGGAGTGGAAGGACTTACCTTAGGGGACAAAAAGGAAGGTAAACAAATACACACACACTCACACATATCCACATGCAAACACACCTAGGCAGACATTTGTAGAAACCAACTTCTTTGGTTATCCACATGCAAACACAACTAGGCAGACATTTGTAGAAACCAACTTCTTTGGTTTCTACAAATATCTGCCTAGGTGTGTTTGAATATGGATTTGTGTGAGTGTGTGTGTATTTGTTTACCTTCCTTTTTGTCCCCTAAGGTACGTCCTTCCACTTCTGGGATTGGAATGACTCCTTTTCCACTTCCTTAAAACCCGTATCCTTCCCTTTCTCCTCTCCTTCCTTCCTCTTTTTCCTGAAGAAGCTGCCAGTGGTTGTGAAAGTTTGAATGTCTGTGTGTTTTATGTTTCTATCGACGAGCCTATACTTTAGGTAAGTCAAAAATCTTTATTTTATACATATTTTTCCCACCAGGAAAGTCTATAAACGGTTTCCACCAGCATTAACACACACACACACACACACACATACACACACACACACACACAAAATTACTGCCTGTGCCCCTTCGCCTGGTAAGTGTACTTCATCTACTTTATATACACAAAAATAAAAAATAGAAAAGAGATGACTTACCAAAAGGACCGGCTCGTCGATAGAAAAAAATAAAATCACACACAAACAAACATACAAGCTTTCGCCACCACTGGCAGCTTCTTCAGGAAAAAGAGGTAAAAAGGGGAGGAAAAAGGGAAGGATATGGGTTTTAAGGAAGTTGAAAAGGAGTCATTCCAATCCCAGGAGTGGAAGGACTTACCTTAGGGGAAAAAAAGGAAGGTAAACAAATACACACACACTCAGACATATTAAAACACAAACACACATACACAGACATTTGTAAAAAGCAAAGAAGTTGGACAGAGATACCACTTGAGGCAGAGGCTCTGTCCAGAGAACCGAGGCAAAGATGTTAAGATGGTGGGTGGGAATTCGAATTTAGTGGAGGTTGAGACCAGGTGGGCAATGGGAAGAGAGAATATGCTGAAGGGCTAGATCCCATCTCCGGAGTTCTGAAGGATTGGTGTCGGTGGGAAGTATCCAGATAACCCGGACGGTGTAACACTGCGCCAAGATGTACTGGCCATGCACCAAGGCATGTTTAGCCACAGGGTGATCCTCATTACCAACAAACACTGTCTGCCTGTGACCGTTCATGTGAATGGACAGTTTGTTGCTGGTCATTCCCACATAGAACGCTTCACAGTGCAGGCATGTCAGTTGGTAAATCACGTGGGTGCTATCGCAAGTGGCTCTGCCCTTGATCGTGTACACCTTCCGGGTTACTGGACTGGAGTAAGTGGTGGTGGAAGGGTGCATAGGGCAGGTTTTACAGCGGGGGTGGTTGCAAGGGTAGGAGCCAGAGGGTAGGGAAGGTGGTTTGGGGGTTTCATAGGGATGGACTAGGAGGTTACGAAGGTTAGCTGGGCGATGGAAAGACACTCTTGGTGGAGTGGGAAGGATGTCATTAAGGATGGATCTCATTTCGGGGCAGGATTTAAGGAAGTCGTATCCCTGCTGGAGAGCCACATTCAGAGACCGCTCCAGTCCCGGAAAGTATCCGGTGAAAAAAGGGGCACTTCTGGGATTCTTCGGTGGAAGGTTCTGGATTTGGAGGAATGAGGAGGTGGCTCTGGTAATTTGCTTCTGAACCAGATCAGGAGGATAGCTGCGGGATGTGAAAGCTGTTATTAGGTTATTGGTGTACTCATTCAGGGATTCGGGACTGGAGCAGAATCTTTTGCCACGAAGACCTAAGCTGTAGGGAAGGGAACGTTTGATATGGAATGGATGGCAGCTGTCATAATGGAGGTACTGCTGTTTTTTGGTAGGTTTGATGTGGATGGATGTGTGAAGTTGGCCGTTGGACAGATGGAGGTCAACATCGAGGAACGTGGCATGGGATTTGGAATAGGACCAGGTGAATTTGATGGAACCAAAGGAGTTGAGGTTGGAGAGGAAATTCTGGAGTTCTTCTTCACTGTTGGTCCAGATCATGAAGATGTCATCAATGAATCTGTACCAAACTTTGGGTTGAGAGGCTTGGGTATCCAGGAAGGCTTCCTCTAAGCGTTCCATAAATAAGTTTGCGTACGAGGGGGCCATCCTGGTTCCCATGGCTGTTCCCTTTAGTTGTTGGTATGTCTGGCCCTCAAAGGTGAAGAAGTTGTGGGTTAGGATGAAGCTGGCTAGGGTATTAAGGAAAGAGGTTTTAGTTAGGGAAGTGGGTGGTCAGCGTGAAAGGAAATACTCCATTGCAGCGAGGCCCTGGGCATGTGGGATATTTGTGTATAAGGAAGTGGCATCAATGGTTACAAGGATGGTTTCAGGAGGTAACAGGCTGGGTAAGGATTTCAGGCGATCGAGGAAGTGGTTGGTGTCTTTGATCAAGGATGGGAGACTGCACATGATGGGTTGAAGGTGTTGGTCTATGTAGGCAGAGATTCGTTCTGTGGGGGCTTGGTAACCGGCCACAATTGGCCGGCCTGGATGATTAGGTTTGTGAATCTTAGGAAGTGCTGGGTGTCGGTGGGGTCATGAGTTTGATGGACTCGGGTGAAAGGTTTTGTAGGGGACCTAAGGATCTGAGAATTCCCTGAATCTCTGCCTGGACATCAGGAATGGGGTCGTGTTGACAGACTTTGTAGGTAGTATTGTCTGAAAGCTGGCGCAGTCCCTCAGTAACATACTCCCGCCGATCAAGTACCACGGTTGTGGATCCCTTGTCGGCAGGGAGAATGATGATGGAATGGTCAGCCTTCAGATCACGGATAGCTTGGGATTCAGCTGCGGTAATGTTGGGAGTAGGATTAAGGTTTTTCAGGAAGGACTGAGAGGCAAGGTTGGAAGTAAGGAATTCCTGGAAGGTTTGAAGGGGGTGATTTTGAGGGAGAGCGGGTGGGTCTCGCTGTGATGGAGGACGGAACTGTTCCAGGCAGGGTTCAATTTGAATGATGTCTTGGGGAACTGGATCATCAGGAGAAGGATTATTTTTCCTCGTGGCAAAGTGATATCTCCAGCCAAGGCTACGAGTATAGGATAGTAGGTCTTTGACAAGGGCTGTTTGGTTGAATTTGGGAGTGGGACTAAAGGTGAGGTCTTTGGATAGGACGGAGGTTTCAGATTGGGAGAGAGGTTTAGAGGAAACGATCCAGAACCTTCCACCGAAGAATCCCAGAAGTGCCCCTTTTGTCACCGGATACTTTCCGGGACTGGAGCGGACTCTGAATGTGGCTCTCCAGCAGGGTTACGACTTCCTTAAATCATGCCCCGAAATGAGATCCATCCTTAATGACATCCTTCCCACTCCACCAAGGTTGTCTTTCCGCCGCCCACCTAACCTTCGTAACCTCCTAGTCCATCCCTATGAAACCCCCAAACCACCTTCCTTACCCTCTGGCTCCTACTCATGCAACTGCCCCCGCTGTAAAACCTGCCCTATGCACCCTTCCACCACCACTTACTCCAGTCCAGTAACCCGGAAGGTGTACACGATCAAGGGCAGAGCCACTTGCGATAGCACCCATGTGATTTACCAACTGACATGCCTGCACTGTGAAGCATTCTATGTGGGAATGACCAGCAACAAACTGTCCATTCGCATGAACGGTCACAGGCAGACAGTGTTTGTTGGTAATGAGGATCACCCTGTGGCTAAACATGCCTTGGTGCATGGCCAGTACATCTTGGCGCAGTGTTACACCGTCCGGGTTATCTGGATACTTCCCACTGACACCAACCTTTCAGAACTCCGGAGATGGGAACTTGCCCTTCAGCTTACTCTCTCTCCTCCTGTTGCCCACCTGGCCTCAATCTCCACTAATTCAAATTCCCGCCCACCATCTTTAACATCTTTGCCTTGGTTCTGTGGACAGAGCCTCTGCCTCAATTGGTATCTCTGTCCAACTTCTTTGCTTTTTACAAATGTCTGTGTAGGTGTGTTTGTGTTTTAATATGTCTGAGTGTGTGTGTATTTGTTTACCTTCCTTTTTTTCCCCTAAGGTAAGTCCTTCCACTCCTGGGATTGGAATGACTCCTTTTCAACTTCCTTAAAACCCATATCCTTCCCTTTTTCCTCCCCTTTTTACCTCTTTTTCCTGAAGAAGCTGCCAGTGGTGGCGAAAGCTTGTATGTGTGTTTGTGTATGATTTTATTTGTTTCTATCGACGAGCCGGTCCTCTTGGTAAGTCATCTCTTTTCTATTTTTTATTTTTGTTTATCCCAAGGGGAAAGTTTCCCTCTATATATATATATATAGGGAAACTTTCCCCTTGGGATAAACAAAAATAAAAAATAGAAAAGAGATGACTTACCAAGAGGACCGGCTCGTCGAGGTGAGGTCTTTGGATAGGACGGAGGTTTCAGATTGGGAGAGAGGTTTAGAGGAAACGATCCAGAACCTTCCACCGAAGAATCCCAGAAGTGCCCCTTTTGTCACCGGATACTTTCCGGGACTGGAGCGGACTCTGAATGTGGCTCTCCAGCAGGGTTACGACTTCCTTAAATCCTGCCCCGAAATGAGATCCATCCTTAATGACATCCTTCCCACTCCACCAAGGGTGTGCCTGCCTGCACTGTGAAACGTTCTATGTGGGAATGACCAGCAACAAACTGTCCATTCGCATGAACGGTCACAGGCAGACAGTGTTTGTTGGTAATGAGGATCACCCTGTGGCTAAACATGCCTTGGTGCACGGCCAGCACATCTTGGCACAGTGTTACACCGTCCGGGTTATCTGGATACTTCCCACCAACACCAATCTTTCAGAACTCCGGAGATGGGAACTTGCCCTTCAGCATATTCTCTCTTCCCGTTGCCCACCTGGTCTCAACCTCCGCTAAATTCTAATTCCCGCCCGCCATCTTTAACATCTTTGCCTCGGTTCTGTGGACAGAGCCTCTGCCTGAAGTGGCATCTCTGTCCAACTTCTTTGGTTTCTACAAATGTCTGCCTAGGTGTGTTTGGATGTGGATATGTGTGAGTGTGTGTGTATTTGTTTACCTTCCTTTTTGTCCCCTAAGGTAAGTCCTTCCACTCCTGGGATTGGAATGGCTCCTTTTCCACTTCCTTAAAACCCGTATCCTTCCCTTTCTCCTCTCCTTCCTCCCTCTTTTTCCCGAAGAAGCCACCACTGGTGGCGAAAGCTCGAATGGTTGTGTGTTTTTGTGTGTTTCGTGTTTCTATCGACAAGCCTGTACTTTAGGTAAGTCAAAAATCTTTATTTTATACCATTTTCCCACCTAGAAGGTCTCCTTCTAATATATATATATATATATATATATATATATATATATATATATATATATACCAGGCGAAGGAGCACAGGTGTGACAGCATCACAAATAAATAAATGAATACACACACACACACACAATCGCAAGCTTTCGCAAGGTGTCTGCCTAGGTGTACTTGTGTCTGTGTGAATGTGTGGGCATGTGTGCATTTGTTTACCCTCCATTTTTTCCCCCAAGGTAAGTCTTTCCTCTTCCGGGATTGGAATGGCTCCTCACCCCCTTCCTTAAAACCCTCATCATTTCCTTTTCCCTCTCCTTCCCTACTGCCTGAAGACGCAACTGGGTTGCGAAAGCTTGCGATTGTGTGTGTGTGTGTGTGTGTGTATTCATTTATTTATTTGTGATGCTGTCACACCTGTGCTCCTTCGCCTGGTGAGTAATCTTCGTCTATTTTTTTATATTTTATTTTTCCTGCTAGGAATATATATATATATATACGAAGATTACTCACCAGGCGAAGGAGCACAGGTGTGACAGCAGCACAAATATATAGAACACACACACACACAAACTACATACAACAATCTGTACAACAATCAGTAACATTAACTTGCGAGCCTATCCAAACCAAACGACCAACGTCTTTATTATAATTTTTTATTCATATTCTCGCAGATACCGCCTTCAGAACTGCATCCTGATAATATCCCCCTTTCATCTACATTTCTCATTTTACTGCGTTAACATCATCTCAGAATTTCATTATCGGCTTTTCATAACAATTTTCGGCATTTCGTAGCAACTTCGCGATTATTTCCATTCCGTTTTTCGATATTTCCATCTGTTCTTCCGACATTTCTGACCTTTTTTCTACACGTTTTCATTTCATAACAATTTTCGGCATTTCGTAGCAACTTTGCGATTATTTCCATTCCCGTTTTTCGATATTTCCGTCTGTTTTTCCGACATTTCCGATCTTTTTTCTACACGTTTTCACTTCTATTCATTCGTTAGATTATTTTTACCCTTCAACCTTATTCTACCAA
This sequence comes from Locusta migratoria, assembly GCA_026315105.1. Taxonomy (NCBI): domain Eukaryota; kingdom Metazoa; phylum Arthropoda; class Insecta; order Orthoptera; family Acrididae; genus Locusta; species Locusta migratoria. Next base: position 199,109,993 of record CM048751.1, read on the forward strand.
CAGAACGAATCCTTATAGTACTCTTTTCTTTCATCCTTGCACGGTTTGCAAAACTTTTCCAGATTTTCTTCACCCCGTAACCTGTTACCGCCCATACAACCGCCACACCCCTGTGCATCACTTTGTTGACTAACTGTGATTGATCACAGTTTCAACAACGTTTCTCTTCTACTACACTCTCGAACAGCTTTTTCTATTTTTATCTATCTGAACAATTCCTTTTGCTATCTGATCACATTTTTATTTCTTCACCGTTCAGTATAGACATTTTTTTCCCCCTCCATACTATACATGTCACCCTACATTGACCCCATCAAATTTTATCTACATTCCCTCCGCCACCATGCCTTTGTCCTAGCCGGATTGAGGTCACACATTTTATTCATTCAGGCTTGTTTGACATTTGGAATCAACGCCAAGGGCCTCACACTGAAAGTTCCCATCTCTGGCTGTAACCCATACTTTCATCCTGCCTTATACCAATTCCAAACAGAACAATCCACAGCCCTCACCCGCCTGATCCTTAAACTATACCTCAACTCTGCCAATGAACACACCTGTCAACTCCTATCCCTGATAAAAATCCTCAACCTTTCCACTCCCACATCCACACCTAGAGTTCAGAACATCCTTTTACAGGCCAACCGCAAATTAGAACAGCATGCCAGCCTCCACCTCAAAAAACTATCCAAACTCCTGGTCACCCACCTCCAGAAAGGCAATACACACTCCCTCAACAACCTCTCCAATAAACCACAAGCTCCTCTTATTGCACAGAAACCCAGTCTCTCCCATCTGCTCAATCTCCCACTTCCAGCTCCACTCCCCCCCAAACCTCACAATCCTAATCCATACAATCCTGAACCACAACATCCCAATTCAGTAGTGAACCTCTCCTCTAAACCCCTCTCCCAATCTGAAACCTCCGTCCTATCCAAAGGCCTCACCTTTAGTCCCACTCCCAAATTCAACCAAACAGCCCTTGTCAAAGACCTACTATCCTATACTCGTAGCCTTGGCTGGAGATATCACTTTGCCATGAGGAAAAATAATCCTACTCCTGATGATCCAGTTCCCCAAGACATCATTCAAATTGAACCCTGCCTGGAACAGTTCCGTCCTCCATCACAGCGAGACCCACCCGCTCTCCCTCAAAATCACCCCCTTCAAACCTTCCAGGAATTCCTTACTTCCAACCTTGCCTCTCAGTCCTTCCTGAAAAACCTTAATCCTACTCCCAACATTACCGTAGCTGAATCCCGAGCTATCCGTGATCTGAAGGCTGACCATTCCATCATCATTCTCCCTGCCGACAAGGGATCCACAACCGTGGTACTTGATCGGCGGGAGTATGTTACTGAGGGACTGCACCAGCTTTCAGACAATACTACCTACAAAGTCTGTCAACACGATCCCAATCCTGATGTCCAGGCAGAGATTCAGGGAATTCTCAGATCCTTAGGTCCCCTACAAAACCTTTCACCCGAGTCCATCAAACGCATGACCCCACCGACACCCCGCACCCCTACCTTCTACCTACTTCCAAAGATTCACAAACTTAATCATCCAGGCCGGCCAATTGTGGCCGGTTACCAAGCCCCCACAGAACGAATCTCTGCCTACATAGACCAACACCTTCAACCCATCATGTGCAGTCTCCCATCCTTCATCAAAGACACCAACCACTTCCTCGATCGCCTGAAATCCTTACCCAGCCTGTTACCTCCTGAAACCATCCTTGTAACCATTGATGCCACTTCCTTATACACAAATATCCTACATGCCCAGGGCCTCGCTGCGATGGAGTATTTCCTTTCACGTCGACCACCCACTTCCTTACCTAAAACCTCTTTCCTGAATACCCTAGCCAGCTTCATCCTAACCCACAACATCTTCACCTTTCAGGGCCAGACATACCAACAACTAAAGGGAACAGCCATGGGAACCAGGATGGCCCCCTTGTACGCAAACTTATTTATGGGACGCTTAGAGGAAGCCTTCCTGGATACCCAAGCCTGTCAACCCAAAGTTTGGTAAAGATTCATTGATAACATCTTCATGATCTGGACCAACAGTGAAGAAGAACTCCAGAATTTCCTCTCCAACCTCAACTCCTTTGGTCCCATCAAATTCACCTGGTCCTATTCCAAATCCCATGCCACGTTCCTCAATGATGACCTCCATCTGTCCAACGGCCAACTTCACACATCCGTCCACATCAAACCTACCAACAAACAGCAGTACCTCCATTATGACAGCTGCCATCCATTCCATATCAAACGTTCCCTTCCCTACAGCTTAGGTCTTCGTGGCAAAAGATTCTGCTCCAGTCCCGAATCCCTGAAACAGTACACCAATAACCCAATAACAGCTTTCACATCCCGCAGCTATCCTCCTGATCTGGTTCAGAAGCAAATTACCAGAGCCACCTCCTCATTCCTCCAAATCCAGAACCTTCCACCGAAGAATCCCAGAAGTGCCCCTTTTGTCACCGGATACTTTCCGGGACTGGTGCGGACTCTGAATGTGGCTCTCCAGCAGGGATATGACTTCCTTAAATCCTGCCCCGAAATGAGATCCATCCTTAATGACATCCTTCCCACTCCACCAAGAGTGTCTTTCCGTCGCCCAGCTAACCTTCGTAACCTCCTAGTCCATCCCTATGAAACCCCCAAACCACCTTCCCTACCCTCTGGCTCCTACCCATGCAACCGCCCCCGCTGTAAAACCTGCACTATGCACCCTTCCACCACCACTTACTCCAGTCCAGTAACACAGAAGGTGTACACGATCAAGGGCAGAGCCACTTGCGATAGCACCCATGTGATTTACCAACTGACATGCCTGCACTGTGAAGCGTTCTATGTGGGAATGACCAGCAACAAACTGTCCATTCGCATGAACGGTCACAGGCAGACAGTGTTTGTTGGTAATGAGAATCACCCTGTGGCTAAACATGCCTTGGTGCACAACCAGCACATCTTGGCGCAGTGTTACACCGTCCGGGTTATGTGGATACTTCCCACTGACACCAACCTTTCAGTACTCCGGAGATGGGAACTTGCCCTTCAGCTTATTCTCTCCTCCCGTTGCCTACCTGGTCTCAATCTCCGCTAATTCAAATTCCCGCCCACCATATTTAACATCTTTGCCTTGGTTCTGCGGACAGAGCCTCTGCCTCAATAGGTATCTCTGTCCAACTTCGTTGCTTTTTACAAATGTCTGTGTAGGTGTGTTTGCGTTTCGATATGTCTGAGTGTCTGTGTCTTTGTTTACCTTCCTTTTTTTCCCCTAAGGTAAGTCCTTCCACTCCTGGGATTGGAATGGCTCCTTTTCCACTTCCTTAAAACCCATATCCTTCCCTTTTTCCTCCCCTTTTTACCTCTTTTTCCTGAAGAAGCTGCCAGTGGTGGCGAAAGCTTGTATGTGTGTTTGTGTATGATTTTATTTGTTTCTATCGACGAGCCGGTCCTTTTGGTAAGTCATCTCTTTTCTTTTTTTTATTTTTGTTTATCCCACGGGGAAAGTGTCCCTCTATAACTGATTACTCACCAGGCGAAGGAGCACAGGTGTGACAGCAGCACAAATATATAGAACACACACACACACACACACACACACACACACACACACACACACAACGCTAGCTTTCGCAGCCTAACTGCTTCATCAGGCAGAAGGGAAGGAGAGGGAAATGGAAATGATGAGGGTTTTAAGGAAGGGGGTAAGGAGCCAATCCAATCCCGGGACAGGAAAGACTTACCTTGTGGGAAGAAAAGGAAGGTGAACAAATACACACACAACCATACATTTACACAGACACAAACACACCTACACAGACATACTATAGAAACCAAAGAAGTTAGACAGGATTGGAATGGCTCCTTATCCACACAAACACTAGCTTTCGCAGCCTAGCTGCTTCTTCGGGCAGAAGGGAAGGAGAGGGAAAAGAAAATGATGAGGGTTTTAAGGGAGTGGGTAAGGAGCCATTCCAATCCTGGGAGAGGAAAGACTTATCATTGGGGGGGGAAGGGGAGGGTAAAGAAATACACCCACACATATACACAACGGCAAACACACCTAATCAGACATACTGTAGAAAGCAAACATACTGTAGAAAGCAAAGAAGTTGGTCTTTCTACAGTATGTTTGCTTTCTACAGTATGTCTGATTAGGTGTGTTTGCGTTTGTGTATATGTGTGGGTGTATTTCTTTACCTCCCCCCCCCCCCCAATGTAAATCTTTCCTCTCCCGGGATTATTGGAATGGCTCCTTACCCACTCCCTTAAAACCCTCATCATTTCCTTTTCCCTCTCCTTCCCTTCTGCCTGAAGAAGCAACTGGGTTGCAAAAGCTTGTGTTTATGTGTTTGTGTGTGTGTATGTGTGCGTATTTTATTTATTTATGTTACTATCACTACCTGTGCTCCTTCGCCTGGTAAGTAAACTTCATCTACTTTTCCTGTAATCTTCGTATCATAAATTTGAAATCAACAGTTTTATATCGTATGACTTACCCAAAAGTACCGGCTCGTCGATAGACACAAATAAAACTAAAAATCACACTCAAACACACATACAAGCTTTCGCCACAACTGGCAGCTTCTTCAGGAAAAAGAGGAAAAAAGGGGAGGAGAAAGGGAAGGATATGGGTTTTAAGGAAGTGGAAAAGGAGTCATTCCAGTCCCAGGAGTGGAAGGACTTACCTTAGGGGAAAAAAGGAAGGTAAGCAAATACACACACACCCACACATATCCACATGCAAACACAACTAGGCAGACATTTGTAGAAAGCAAAGACGTTGGACAGAGATACCACTTGAGGCAGAGGCTCTGTCCAGAGAACTGAGGCAAAGATGTTAAAGGTGGTGGGTGGGAATTTGAATTTAGTTGAGGTTGAGACCAGGTGGGTAATGGGAAAAGAGAATATGCTGAAGGGAAAGTTCCCATCTCTGGAGTTCTGAAAGATTGGTGTCAGTGAGAAGTATCCAGATAACCCGCACAGTGTAACACTGCGCCAAAATGTGCTGGTCGTGCATCAAGGCATGTTTAGCCACATGGTGACCTTCATTACCAACAAACACTGTCTGCCTGGACAGTTGGTCATTTCCACATAGAATGCTTCACAGTGCAGGCATGTCAGTTGCTAAATCACATGGGAGCTATCACAAGTGGCTCTACCCTTGATCGTGTACATCTTGCGAGCTACTGGAGGTGGTGGAATGGTGCATAGGTTGTTTGTGGGTTTAATATGGACTGAGATGTGGATGTGGAACTTGACAAGTTGAAGGTGAACATCAAGGAAGCTGGCTTGAGTTTTAGAGAAGGACCAGCTGAATTTTAGGTTGCAGAAGGAGTTAAGGTCTTGAAGGAAGTTCAGAGGGGTTTCTTCACCATGAGCCCAGACCACTATGAATCTATAGCAAACCAGGGGGTGCAAGTTCTGCATCTTAAGGAATGCCTTTTCCATGCCACCCATGAAAAGGTTGGCACAGGAAGGGGACATCCTGGTTTTCATAGCTGTGCCCCTGATTTGTTTGTAGGTCTGGCCCTGAAAGGTGAAGTAATTATGGGTGAGGATGCAACATTTTTATGTTCCAGCTTCCTGTATATCTATTATACTTAGCCAGAACAAGAATATGTGGTTTATGCTAATTTAATGATGAAAAATATTATCACACATACTGACATATCTATCGATTCATAATGTATTTTTCATCTTTTTTCCACATCTCATGACAAGAAAGAAGAAGAAAATTTGGATCAAAATCCTGTCAGTGATGAGATTAAAGATAAAGCACAAGCTCAGTTTGGGGAAGGAAATAAAACTATGTAATTTCTCGCAGTATCCATTCCAGTATATGTATTAATCTGTTTTTGGGGAACCATATAGGAGCTGACAATGTAATAGATATACTATGCCTGTCTGAGCATCACATTGTCACTGATACGAATAAAGTAAATATTAGAGGGTATAAACTAGCAGCACGTGTAAGTAGAGAGAAGAAGGTGTGGGGAGGAGTTGCCATTTATGTCAAAAATTGTCACAGTGTAAAAAATTTAGAAACAAAAAAAAATTGTGTAGAGCAACATATAGAAGCATGTGCCTGTGAGCTTAAACTGAAGGGCGGTTCTTTTATAAATGTCACGGTGTATAGGCCCCCCTCAGGAAACTTTCATTTATTCCTGGAATACTTGGATGCCTTGTTGTGCTATTGTCAGATAGGGGGAAGCAAATTATTATCTGTGGGGATTTCAGTGTTGATTCACTGCAAGAATGTAATAAGAAGAATGACCTGGAAGTCTTACTCGGTTCTTTCAATTTGACATCTGTTATTGATTTTCCTACTCGGGTAGTAAAGAACAGCAGCACATTGATAGACAATTTTTTTATAGACCAAGATAGGTTTAACATTAGTGCATGTCCTGTTGAGAGGTCTTTCTGGTCATGGTGCACAGCTAGTTACATTATATGATACAGCTCCTTTCAGTAATTTGAATCGATCCTCCAAAGTTGTTCATACAATTAATGATTTGACAATTAGAAATTTCACGGAAAGTCTTCAGCAGTTAGATTGGCATGAAGTGTACAAGGAGCCTGATGCTAATTTAAAATACAATTTATTTCATGATACTTTTGTAAGGGTATTTGATAACTGTTTCCCCAAGAAATTAGTCAAATTTAATTGTAAGGAACCAAGCAAAAAACCATGGCTCACCAAAGGTATAAAAATATCTTGTAACCGGAAAAGGGAACTGTATCTGACAACAAGAGAGAGTAGTGACCCAGAAACACTCAACTATTATAAAAACTACTGTTCTGTATTAAGGAAAGTTATTAAAAAATCCAAAAGCATGTGCATCATGTCTGAGATTAGTACATCAAATAATAAAATTAAAACAATCTAGAATATTATAACAAGGGAGACAGGGCAACCAAGAACACAGGAAGACAGCATTACCATCAAAGTGAATGAAAAAATTACAAACAAAAAGTCAGAAGTTGAAAACACTTTTAATAATTATTTTTTAAATGTTGTGGAGAATATAGGATCCAAATGTTCATTAGAAGAAGCCAGGCAGTTAATGGAACAGGGCGTACCTAGACAGTTTGATACAATGGAAATCCCAACCACCTCTCAATCTGAAATTACAAAATTAATAAACTCTCTCAAGAGTAAAAGCTCTCATGGCATTGATGGCATATCCAGCAGGGTATTAAAAACTTGTTCCCAAGAAATGTGTAGGATTCTTAGCCACATTTGTAATAGCTCAATGGAGCAGGGTATTTTCCCTGATAGACTGAAATATGCTATTGTCAAACCACTTTGTAAAAAAGGTGATACATTGGATGTCAACAACTACCGCCCAATCTCACTTCTGACTGCTCTATCAAAAATTCTTGAAAAAGTAATGTATTCCAGAGTAACTTCATATATTAATAAAAATAAAGTTCTAACAAAATGTCAGTTTGGTTTCCAGAAAGGTTTTTCAACAGAAAATGCAATACACATTTTCACTAATGAAATATTAAATCCTCTGGATAACCGTAAATCACCCGTTTTTGTGATCTATCAAAGGCCTTTGATTGTGTTAACCATAGAATTCTTCTAGATAAGCTTAAGTACTGTGGTATGGGTGGGAAAGTGCACAAATGGTTTAAATCATACCTAACTGGAAGAGTTCAGAAGGTTGATATAAGTAATTCACATAATATACAAGAATCAGCCGAGTCCTCAAACTGGGGAACTATCAAGCATGGGTTGCCACAGAGTTCGGTACTGGGACTTTTGCTGTTCTTAATATATATTAATGATTTGCCTTTCTATATTCATAAAGATGCCAAGCTAGTTCTCTCTGCTGATGATACAAGTATCGCTATTACACCCGAATCACAGGAATTAACTGATGAAATTGTCAATGAAGTATTTCAGAGAATTATTAGGTGGTTCTCTGTAAATGGACACACTTAAAAAAAAAAAAAAAAAAAAACAACAACACAGTATATTCAGTTTCACACAATAAATGGCATCACACCATTAATTAATATTGAATTCAACCAGAAATCTATAGCTAAGGTAGAATATTCAAAATTTTTAGGTTTATGCATTGATGAGAGGTTGAATTGGAAGAAACACATTGAAGATCTGCTGAAACATTTGAGCTCATCTACTTATGCTATTAGGGTGATTGCAAACTTTGGTGATGTACAACTCAGTAAACTAGCACACTATGCCTATTTTCATTCTCTGCTTTCTTATAGCATCATATTCTGGGGCAATTCATCATTTAGTACGAAAGTATTCATAGCCCCAAAAGCGGGTCATCAGAATAATTGCTGGTGCCCACCCAAGATCATCCTGCAGACATTTATTTAAGGATCTAGGAATCTTCACAGTAGCTTCACAATAAATATATTCACTTATGAAATTTGTTATTAACAATCCAACTGAATTCAAATGTAATAGCATTGTGGATAGCTACAACACTAGGAGAAAGGGTGACCTACACTATTCAAGGTTAAATTTAGCTCTGTCACAGAAAGGGGTTAATTATTCTGCCACAAAAGTCTTTGGTCACTTACCAAGTAGTATAAAAAATCTGACTGATAGCCAACTAGCATTTAAAAATAAATTAAGAGAATTTCTGAATGGCAATTCCTTCTACACATTAGATGAATTTCTAGATATAAGTTAGTACTTTAGGGGAAAAAATTTAAAAAAAATTTAAAAATAAAATAAAATAAAATAAATAAAAAAATAAAATATTCAAATATTGAGTGTCATGTAATATTATGTATAGACACATTTCATTTAACTGACACGTTCCACATCATTACGAAGTGTCGTATTAATGATCTATGGAACAAGTATTAATCTAATCTAAACCATGGAAAACCTTAATTTGGATGACCAAATAATCAGATCACAGCTTATAAAAAGATGATCCAGTCTCTTAACCACAGCATCAAATCACTGGGTCCTTCATGGCAGTATCACAGAATGAATGAACCCTAGGATCTGTGACAAATTGATTTATGTCCCTTGGTAGTTCAATGGAAACTGATCATCTGAACACTTGAGGAATCTGTGAAGAATAATAGCTGATTCCTCATACAAAAGCAATTTCTGATTATTTGTAGCATGAATTGGTAACTACCAAGATCAAGACCATAACAAAGTGTTCTCACTGTGAACAAGACATAAGGTTCTAATACAAAACAATTTTATTCAGACATGATGTGACAGTAAATGTATAATAATCAAGCATGAAAAATTAAGAGATACACAAAAACAGAAAATCATGTATGAACATTTATAGGCAATTTCTCTGTCAGGAGTTGCTGATCGAAGGATGTGCATGCAGATTGTAGCCAATGAATTGGTTGCCACCTGGGAAAAGTGAGTAGTGCACTGTCAGCCACACAATATTGGATCACAGCATCTGTGGTGTAAAGACTAGAGATATGAAGTTCATAGTCACAAAACACATACATTAAAATGTTTTACAGAAATGACCAGCATTCCAACCATGTTAGTCCACAAGTTGATATTGATGTATAACATCACCTTCTGGTACGATGTGACAACGGCTATCTTTGTCACTATAAACTGAAGGTAATGGATCAGAGCGACACGAGCACATGTGCACGATCCTTGCCAAACTTATGTGCAAACCATACCGTCATATCATGAGTTTGAAAGAGGGTACATTATTGGCATCAGAGAATGTGATACATCCATCTGTGAAATTAATGCTGTTAAAGGATGAAGAGTTTTCGCAGTGCAATGGGTGTGTGTGCAAAATACGTAACTGATCGGCGTAGAACATGATGAAGTGTGTCAGATTGTAAACTCCAGGTATAATGACACCTCAGCTGAGGATGGATCTGCATCCTCCTCAACTCTGGCAGTGTAACACATCATGCAATAGCAAGAGTAACAGTCCACTGGTAGCATGGGTTATGTGCTTGTCATCACTTTACCACCTAATTTGGACTAATGTGCAGATACATACCACATAACAATGGTACATGGGATATCATAACTCGGGACAGAAATGACATCAGATAGTGCTTTCCAACAAATGAAGGTCATGTTTGATTGAAAATAATTGTCACATTTTGTTTGCTGCAGACAGGGTCAGCAGATCACAGTAATTGCATTTGCACACGACATGCACTGCCAATTCAATGCCTTAGGGTGTGGGGAAGTATTGGGATGTGTTCAGTGCATTGTTACCAGTTTGACCTGTAGCTATATGATTTCTGCACGATATCCCAAATATCATGTTCCAGCAAGACAATGCATTTTACTGCACAAACAAGTGCCTTCTTGGTGTTACAGGATGTCAGCCTTATGCACTGGCCTACCAGATCATCAGACTTGTCACCAATCAAATGAGTGTGGGAAAGAGTGAAACAATGGGTGTAGCACTGTGACCCAATGCCAACTACAACATATGAAATTTTGAACCAGGTGAATGCGGTATAGATGGCTATACCACAGGATGCCAGTCAAATCTTTTACATATTGATGCCATCATGCATGGAAAATGTTATCAGGGCTCATGGAAGACCATGTTCAACAGGACACATGCTGAACTGAGGTAACTGAAATGCTAATGATTTCTTCATAATGTGAATATGAACTTCCTATCTCTAGTCTTTACGGGTGTTGTCTGCCCACTACCCTTTCTGAATGTGCATGCATATATATATGTGTGTGTGTGTGTGTGTGTGTGTGTGTGTTTATGTACCATGCCCTTTGTCTGTTTTTAAAAATAAATTAAGGAATACATAACTGTGTTAATAATTATGAGAGGGCGATACTTTATAAGCATTAGCATTAAAATAATTGGGAACTTTCTCTAATTTATTCATTTCCACATTTCAAGAAATTATACTCACTTTCATTCTATCTACTGTGCAGTCTCCACCAATATAAAAGTCTGATACATATAGAGATATTGTATTATTCTTTGGTGCCGAAATCATTATTGTGCATGAAGCTGTAAATCTGTCAAGCTGAATACGTCCTTGCACATGGGAGTAATTACGATTACAACCTGAAACAAATCATTTATAAAATAAATGTAGTAAACCACAGATGGAAAAAAAATGGGTTTACGATTTTGCTAGCAAAGTAATAATGGTAATATACTAGATGTAGTAACTGTTTTGAATATGTTACAGAGTACAGTATTACAGTGTGTCTGGTACTGTGTCAATTTTGCTACAGGATCATTTGATAGATAATAGTTTGTGCAGGATTAGTGAAAAATATTTTTGTTTTGTTATTAATGAGGTGAACATGAGTGAAAAATTTTAAAATTATTTTCAAACTGTAGGTCAGTATGGGGATGTATCAAGAAGACATCTGCAGCTACTGTGTCATAATTAGTTGGGATATAAAATTCACATAAGGTATATACTTAAACATTCTTCTCTTCTGATTTAATAGTGTCATCTCCAAATGTGTGAGATTTTAGCTGATTGAAATAGATTCACATATGTTTATTGAGTAAGAAATTACTGTTCTGTACACATGCTAATTAATTTTCATCAATAAAAAAAACTATGGTGTATGTAATTACATATCAGCTGAAAGCAGATGAAAATAATTTTTAAGCTATAATTTTAAACATTGATTATGATGAAAAAACTAAAATAGTTCTACAAAAAGAATAAAGAACAAAAAACACATCAACCTTTTCAAAATTACAACACTGTCAGATGAATTAATATTCTTCATTTACAAATTATTTCCATGACAAAATTTAGAGAAGTTGTAACGAAGCATGTTGGGATTTATTCCCCTCAGCTAGCATTACTGAACCTCCTGATACCAGTGTTGCATAACAATAAGTATGGGTGTAATTAGTCTCTTATCATATTCTTTTCCAAAACTTTTTTTTATAAAGTGACTACCTGAAGTCATTTTCTATGATTTGATGTTGGAGTAGTTTGATAATTAGCAAATATTAATTACTTAATGCCAGAGGTGTATTGTTATATTTCAGATAGTACACTAATTAGTAATTCTGATAAAACTAAGTAAATTCTTTTCTGATAATATTAAAGTAGGTATTATTGTGTTTCACAAATAATGTTAGGAAAGTTATGTCCTCATTAGTTTCTGTATAAATACTTTTAATTACTAAAGTATTATTGACAATCCTATTAAATTATATTTGGACATGAAATACTATTGATATAACGAAGAATTGTATATCAATTTACTCAGTATTATTTATGTTTTTTTTTTTTTTTTTGCTACAGCCAGTTGTATGTAATCGTTTACTTTTCCATTATAATTAATTTAATGTACATAATTAACGATACGTAATTTTCAGCGTCATTGTTTGGATGATATAAATAGGATGTTTTCTTGTCATGTAAATGAGTGTGGTGTCATATTTGATCTGAAGCATAATCCATGTGACTTTGAACTTTAATTTTGAACAATTATGTAAAAGTTCTTTAATGTTAGGTGTGTAGAAAGTGTATTTACAGTGATTAATTTTTCATATTTGAGCCACATTCAAACATACACATCAGCCTTTAGTATTCCACACATGAACTGTGTAAATTTCTATTGTTGATGTGTAGAATATGCATCATGGGTTGTTAATGAGACTTGTATGCTGGCCAGAAATGGGGGCAACTGGGCACTAATGAATCATTAAAGTGTCAAATAACTGCAATTCTATGTGTCACCTACATTATTTGTAGTGGACTAAGTTTTGCCCCATGAAATTTCAGCCAGCCGTTACAGAGAGTGCTGATCTACAAGAACTTCAAGAAGAAATGGACTTATGACTCGGTACTTTACAAAGTGCATAGAGACTAGCTAGATACTTCTTAGATATAAAGCATGAGTTTTCCCTGTCATGTCAAATTTGGAGAGGTTGGGAAATGTAATGGTCAGACTAAACTGCAGCTTAAATTTAGAACAAAAAATATATGTTCAAATTAAACAGCTTTTATTGCTCAGTGAGGTTTTAACTAAGCAGCAATCCATGTCATAATTCTCCTCAAGAGTAGAGTAACATAATTAGGTCAAGGCATTGCAATGACTGCAGCCCTAGCCCTGATGTAATTGATTCTGTATATTGAGTAAGTGGTAAAGGAAACAATGAAGCAATAAGGAAAGGGAAATGACATTTAAGGAGGAGAAGTAAAAACTCTGAAGTTTTCAAATAAGATTGGAACACTGTCAGAGACAGCAAAGGACATGGAAAGTCAGGTGAACTAAAAAAATAGTGTGTTGAAAATAGGTCATAATATGACAACACAAAATAGGTTATAAGATAAAAAAATGTGGACAATTAAAATGAGGCAATGCACAATACTTTAGCTTAGGATATGAGACACTGAAAGTAGTGGATGAGTTTTGCTATTTGGGCAGCAAAATAACTGCTAATGAAGACACAAAGGAATAAAAGACATTGGCTGCCAGTGGCTACAGATTTTAAGAAACAGATCAGGCATGGCCTGTAGTTAAAGGCACTGAGGAAGAGTCAGTCCAAAGTATACAATGAAATAAAATTTTCAAAAATGGATTACATAATTTATACCAGCAGTACGCATTTTGAATATTTCTCACATGAATTTATGCAATGATAGATGCACCTCGGTCGCACAGTGGTAGAGTGCCAGACTACAAATCCAAAGGTCGTGGGTTCGATCCCCGCCAGGTCCTGGGATTTTTATCTCTCACTTTCCACTTCTTTCACCTCTGGCAGTACTGCTCATGTGAAAAATACCGAGTATCGCCGTGGTTCGGAACACACGTTAAACTCTAGGTCCCCCTAATAACTGGCTGGGTAAGTCAGTTCGAAGGTTGGAGGAAAGCAACGGCATACCACCTCCAAACAGGACCATGCCTAGTAAAGCACTGTTGTGTTCAAACCAATCTTCGGATTGTTGACTGCTTTTTTAGTTTAACATTTTTAGTGGTATCTTAACAGTGCAGCTTTATAGGCATCCAGAGCTCAGATGCTTTAGCCTTGCAGTGTTATGTCACAGCCATTTCATGTCTTGGCCACAGAACTAACTTGGAGAGATGCCACTGCATTTCAACAATGCCAATATTTCAACAGCTTACATAAAAAACCATTGCAGAATATAGGTGCCACTGTACCAGTTATTAGGGTTTTTTCCCCATCCCATTCAGATATGGAGTGTGTAACAAATAACTGGTTGGGTGACTTTTACGAATCACTGAGAATCTCTCAAAAATGCATAATTATTGGTACAATTTGATGTAATTAAAATCAGTTAATAGCCTTCTTGAGATTAAGCAATTATACAAGAGACATAAGCGAGGAAGAACATGGCAAAATAGTGAAAGAAAAGAACACTTGTATGACTTTGGTCGTAGTGTAGAGGTTATTTATGACTGCCCATGTATGGGTGGGGAGGGGGGGGGGGATCTGTAGACTGTAGTTGTACCACTTCAAATATTTTAATTCACCTTTATGCTTTTTAGAATGTCCTGGGACTTTATTATCAATTTAACAGAAGTATTTGCTGTAATATTTGTTCTTTTGTACAAACAAGAGCTGTCTTTCTCAACAGCGTGTTTGTTCCATTCATGAACATTTAAAAGAATATGGCTCAGTGTAAATTGTTATTGGCATCACTTCTTGATTAAAATGCATTTCAGCATTTAGGTACACATCCAAAAATCACGGCACATGTCCCTATATACCACAGTAAGATATCTGTTTCCTTCATATATATATAAAAAGGAGAGAGTTCAATATTTTGTTGTCTCAACTATTTTCTTTAGGTTTACATGCTCTGAGTGAGGCAACATAGTGCTTCTGTAATAATCAAAAAGTCATTTTTGTTGCCCTTTAATATGGTGTGTTACACCTCAGATGCCCAGTACAGTTGCACACTTGCATGGCATGGACAGTATGATTTTTTTTAAAGTTGATAATATAATATCACTAATACAGGTACATACATTTTTTACAAGCTGATATTATAATAATACTAATAGTATGAATACAGATACATGCATCATTTGGTTCTATTATTTAAGAATTTGTCAGTGGAGTAAAAGGAATTGGCCACTAGAAAGTCTTTTAGGCTCCTCTTAAACTGATCTTTATTTGCAGCAAAATCTTTTTATGGTTGTTGGTAAATTATTGAAAATATGTCTTCCTGAGTAAGCGCTTTTAAGTCCTTATGTAGATCACTTTTGTTCCTAGTATTGTAGGCATGAACTGAGCTGTTTGTTGGGAAAAGGGATATATTATTTATGACAAATTTCATTAAGGAATAAATATAATGAGAGGCAGTAGTTAATATACCCAGTTCTTTGAAGAGGCTTCTGCAGGATGTCCATGAGTTTACACTCTGTAACCATTGTGGGAGGTACTGGTCTGTCTGCAATGCGACAGCCAAGTGCATACCAGGATTGTTTAATCAGGTTTAACTCCAGTGAATAAGCTGGCCACTCCATTCTTTCATGTACCTCAGCTTCGAGAATGTTGTCCACCAGTGCAGCTCAATAGGAATGAGCATTATTCTCCACCAGAATGAACCCATCTCCTCTGGCACCAGTGTAGGGCACAACAAAATTCAAACAATCTCATTTCTATACCTCTGAGTAGTCAAAGCGCCATTTTGAACAACATAGAGGACCATACATCTGACAATACTGACTCCTGCCTACACCATTTGACCAACACCATGATATGGCACTGTATTTTGCACATGAGCAGGAGTGTTCCAAGTACCACATTCTCTCCAGATGAGGGAATGATGATAGTCCAGCTGAACATAAAATGTTGGTTCATCTGTGAACAGAACCTGATGCTTGATGTTCCCTCACCCAGTTTCTGTGGCTATAAAGTGTCACAGTTTTAATGGGACACACACTATAGTCTTCTGTGCATACATATCACAATCCCGAAAGCGATTTCGAACTGTTTGTGTCAATATTGGGCATCCTGTTGCTGCCTGAAGGGTGTGTTGCAGCTGAGCTGCATTCAGCCTCCTGTCTCAACAGGCTAGTAACTGGAGATGTGGGAAACCTTGGCCTTGCCTTCTTTTAATGGTTCCTGTTGTCTGAAATGAAGTTCATATCCTGGAAATTACACTATAGGCCACAATAATAGCTGCAGCCTCCCACCTCTGTGTCTGTTCCACTTCCAATCTTCCTATGGCTCTCCATGCCATAGCTTCCAGTAGGTCACATTGTTCTTGCTTTCCACTACCTACTCACAACACTATCTGAACCCAACTATTTGTGTAATTAGTTTGGTAGAGGAAACACAAGTCAAAATCAACCCCCTCTGCAGCATCTTTCTGTTATTACCAATACCTTGGTTGCTGTAATGTTGTTGTTTACACTCTGTAAACTGACAGAAAAACGTTTAACCATTCTGCTGATGACAATTATTCAGAACCTAGATATCTGAACTGATCCCCTAATTCTTTTTACCAGTGTATTTTTCAACAAATTACAGTTCTACTACAGAAACTGCCTACATTACACTTGTGTGTCCAATTTTGGAGTATTGCTGCACATTGTGGGATCCGCACCAGGTAAGACTGATGGACGATTTAGAGAAAGTTCAGAGGAGGTCAGCTCGTTTTGTAGTATCGCTATATAGGGGAGAGAGTGTCACAGAAATGATGCACAATTTGGGGTGGAAATCATTAAAAGGAAAACTTTATTTGTTGCTGCAAGATCTATTTGTGAAATTTCTTTCACTAACTTTCTTTTCAGAATGTAAACATTGTTAGCACCCACCAACACAGACATGATCATCATAATAAAATAAGACAAATCAGATCGGAAACAGATAGATTTAGGTATTCCTTTCTTCCACAAACTATTAGAGAATGGAATTATAGAGAAATATCATAAAAATGGTTTGACGAACCCTGTACCATGTACTTCAATGTGACTTGCAGAGTATCTATGTAGATGTAGGCTTTAAAAAATGCAAAAGTGGGCAAAATACAGATTTGAGGAAAAACATTAAAATTCTCAAAATAGATTCAAAAACAATTGTAATTGGCATATATAAATGACTGAAAACTGTAATCCTCTCCAACAGGCCCACGTTGTATGTTATCTATGTAATTGAATGAAATTAAATTACCAATCGTTAAGTCTAGAATAGCACCAGTGACGTACTTATGTGTGTAGCGCAGGAACTTTGTCAGTGGTTACCATGAGTACAGAATGAGACAATAGGAGACAGACTCCACAATATGAAGAAAAGTACAATGAAATAAAAATATTGTGACTGGGCACAAAAAAAAGCAATCTCCATGACAAATGATCCAGATATCAAATAATTATGTTATTTAATTAAAT
The DNA here is from genome assembly GCA_026315105.1 of Locusta migratoria. Taxonomy (NCBI): domain Eukaryota; kingdom Metazoa; phylum Arthropoda; class Insecta; order Orthoptera; family Acrididae; genus Locusta; species Locusta migratoria. The sequence continues at coordinate 199,127,339 of CM048751.1, forward strand.
CATAGCACTAGGTAGGTGGATTAGTGAATATAAGTGGATCAGTTTGTATTATAAAAAGTAATAACAATTCACATAACTGAATCAATTTAATGGAATGGCCTGGAATAAAATCATGAAACTATGACACCTAACTGCAAATGTAGTTGTTGTTGTGGTCTTCATTTCGGAGACTGGTTTGATGCAGCTTTCCACAGTATCCTATCCTGAGCAAGCCTCTTCAACTCCACATAAGAAAGGCAACCTACATATGTCCGAATCTGCTAACTGAATCCATCTCTTGGCCTTACATTGCGGTTTCTACCCCACGCATTTCCCTCCAACGCTAAAAACAATTCCTTGAGGTCTAAGAATGTGTCCTACCAATCTATCCCTTCTTTTTGTCAAGGTATGCCAGAAATTCCTTTTCTCCAGAATTCTGCCTCATACAGCTTACTCACCAGGTGAAACAGTTTTGTCATGGTTGGTTCTCCCAGAGACTTCAGTAGCTCAGAGGGAATGTCATCTACTCCAAGGGCCTTGTTTCGGCTTAGGTCTTTTAGTGCTCTGTCAAATTCATCTATCAGTATAGTATCTCCTATTTCATACTTTTTCTCCCCTTCCTACAATATTGCCTCTAAGTTCATTTCCTTTGAGAGCCTCGCTATATACTTTTTCCACCTTTTAGCTTTCCCTTCTTTGCTAAGAACTGGTCTTCCATCTGTGTTCTTGATATTCATAGAGCTGTTTTTCTTATCTCCAAATATTTCTTTTATTTTCCTGTAGGCTGTATCTATTTTCCCCCTATATATACATTCTTCTACATCCTTGCATTTGCCTTCTAGCTACTCCTGCTTAGCCACTTTGCACCTCCTGTCAATCTCATTTCTTAGTCATCTGGTGTACGCCATTTTGCCTGTTTGATTTACTGCAATTTTATATTTTCTCCTTTTATTGATGAAATTTAGTATGTCCTTTGATATCCAAGGATTTTTGTAGGTCTTGCATTTCTACCTATTTTTCCTCTGCTGCCTTCACTATTTCATCTCTCAAAGCTACCCATTCCTCCTGTACTGTTTTATTTTCTCCCATTTCTATAAATTGTTGACTAAAGCTCCCTCTGAAATTCTTAAGAACTTCAGGTGCCTTCAATTTATCCAGGTCCCATCTTCTTATTTTCCTACCTTTCTGCAGTTTTTTTCAGTTTCAGCCTACAATTCATGACCAATAAGTTATGGCTAGAGTTTATATCTGCCCCTGGGTATGTCTTACAGTTTAAAACCTGGTTCTGAAATCTATGTCTTACCATTATAAAATCTATCTGGTCTCTTCCACGTATACAACCTTCTTTCGTGATTCTTAAACCAGCTGTTTGTTATAACTAAATTATGTTCGGTGCAATGTTCTACCAGGTGGCTTCCTCTTTCATTCCTTCACCTACTATCTTCCCTTCCCTTCCTTGTCCTACTACCGAATTCCAGTCTCCCATAACAATTAAGTTTTCCTCTCCTTTAGTTGTCTGAATAATTTCCTTTAGCTCCTCACATATTTCTTCAATCTCCTCATCATCGGCAGAGCTAGTTGGCATATAAACCTGTACTACTGTTGTAGGTGTTGGCTTCATATCTATCTTGACTACGATAATGCGATCACTGCATTGCTCATAGGAGTTTACTCTCATTCCTATTTTATTATTCATTATCAGACCTACTCCAGTAATACCCCTAACTGATTGTGTATTTATAGTCCTGCACTCACCTGACCAGAAATCCTTTTCCACTTTCCACCGAATTTCACTAATCCCCACTATATCTAACTTCCACTTATCCATTTCTCTTTTTAAATTTTCTAGCTTCCCTACCTGATTAAGGGATCTAACATTCCATGCTCCAATCCGTAGAATGCCAGTGTTGTCTTTCCTGATGATCACATCCTCCTGAGTAGTCCCTGCCTGAAGATCCGAATGGGGGACTATTTTACCTCCAGAATATTTCAACCGAGACGATGCTATCATCATGTGTTCATACAGTAGAGCTGCATATCCTCGTGAAAAGTAACGGATGTAGTTTTCCCTTGCTTTGAGCCGTTCGCAGTAACTGTGTGGCAAAGACACAGTAGCTGATGTTACAAGGCCAGCTCAGTCAATCATCCAGACTGTTGCCCCTGTAGCTACTGGAAAAGCTGCTGCCCCTCTTCAGGAACCACATTTGTCTGGCCTCTCCACAGATACCCCTCCGCTTTGCTTGCACCTACGGTACGGCTATATGTTGAGTCACACAAGCCATCTCACCTCAGCAACGTCTGTGATTCATGGGAGTGGAAACTGCAAATATGCACTTCTAAACACACCAAACCAGACAATCATTCCAATTTCACTGCTATAAATTCATTACTTTCTTTCTCACCTCTCATTGGTTATATGAGAGTAACACACCATTGGCTGCACAGTGTTCATTGTTGCTAACGTAAGAGTGATACGAAAACGTTACCACTGGCCCCAGAAGACTTTAGTCAGTACAATGTTTATACAATAATTTGTGGTAATGATCTAAGTGTCTGTTCTTAGAAATCACAAACACGCATTAGCAAGTATAAACTTGTCAAAAAATAAAACTGGTTTCTGGGTACAAAATAACTGAGCTTTTTTCCAACTTGCTACAACTACAAATTATACGTCAAAACACATGGTTTTTGAGAGACCTTTCCATCCATTGGAAGCTTATAAATTATCAATTCCCAACTGGGCAGCAATATGTAGCGCCATTTCTATCAAGATAGTGTCGTCTATGGCAACATTTGGTGTGTGGTCTTGCTTGAACCATGTCCCGAGAATTGATTGAGAGTGATAATGTTTTCATTGATTACCTCTTCTTAGTACAAGATTAAAAAAATTGTCCATGTGCTTCTCGATGTCTTCCCATTTCTTCACAATAACGTTTAAAGGTGTCGCTGGAATTGCAAGAGATGCAAATAACTGTGCATGAGTCCCTGTATTGGCATCCACTATGGTACTTTTAGTAGGCTATATGTATATTTTTTTCTACTGAAAATGCTTGGCATTTTTTGTTTAAGTTATTGTTCATGTCTGAAACAAGATTTTTTCACTTGGACAACTCACAAACTGTAGATACAACAATGAACTTTCAATAATCCATACTCTGCTCTTTACCATCTGTGGATTATTTAGCTCAGAGTAGTTATTTTAATATTTTTTAAAATTTTATCTACTGATGAAAAATGAATACAAGTGCCACACATTTTAGTTTTCTGTTGCAAATAAAGAAGATGCAAATAAAAGAGCATTGTACTACCATACTGTATCAGAGGTTCATTAAAGTAATGCAACTCCCTCATTAATGGATACCACCTACTACATTGTAATCGGTAAAAAATGCACCAAAAACACAATGCATTATTGCAAATATTTCTGTCTACTAGATTATAAACTGTACTAGCAAAATAAAATCTGCTGTAAAGTGAGTGGTCGCTTTACGTTTCTGCGGATCCTATGAAGATTTATTGTTTAGCCAGTACTTAATCCTTCACTTGTCGTTTTCTCATTTTATGATACGACTCTCTCACCAATGAATTATTGCCAGTTCCTCCTTGCTGGCATATCGAAATAAAGCAAAAGTGGCTGTGAAATCAAACATAATGTTTACAAAGTATACTGCTGTACCCCCTTGGGCGCATGGGTGATTTTTCTCTGTGTACTGTGCATGCCCTGATATATGAGTTAAGAACAGTGTATGCTAACTTCTTGTTCTATTGCTAGATGGTACATATGCTACACGAATACCATGCATGATGGATCTTTGCATATCCCCATCTCCTTTTGTGTCACTTATAATGCATTCAGTCATATCAAATTTCAGTTGGAGGAGAAAAAAAAAAAAAAAAAAAAAAAAAAAAAAAGTAAAGCAAGACATTGAGTAAGAACATAAAATCAGGGCATTATTAATATTGTTCTCATGGGTTTTTCAACGGGGGCTATGAATTTATGGCATAGAAGCACAATAAATGTAAAACCAGGGAATGTAAAATCGAAGTTCCACTGTATAATCTTTTGGCTATGCAGCATAACATGAACTTTTTACTTACTTTATTTGGCTTTGTTAGACATACCTGTTAAGGAATATGTGAGTTTAAAACCACGAGCAACATCAGACGATGCTATGAAGTTTATTTCAACATCACCAGTGCCTGAATAAAAATCCATGGGCTGAACAGTTCCACAAAATTTTGCAGAAGCCATAGGATCAGCCATGAACTGTAATAATGGGAAAATATACATTGATTTATATAACAGTATTAATCACTTATGTTTCAATCACTGCTGGAAGAAAAGAGTTACCCAACTTAGAACACATAGGTACAATTCCAAAGTAATTTATAGTAATGATTTGAAAAGAGTGTGTTTGTTTATGCATAACAGTGAATACAGAAATTACAACATAGCATTGATGTCAAAAAAAGTAGCCCTGAATTCCATGGTCTGTACATTAGTACAATCATAAAGTTTACTGAATCTTAGGATATTACAATGAAGATTCAAATGAAAACCTTCAAGCAACATTACTGTAAGTTGTATAATAAATTTGACAGTTGCTATTAGTTACCCTTGTGTTGAGACAAGTGACAAACAAACAATTAGCAACCTTTTGTTGTAACACAGAAAGGAAAGCTGTAACACTGCAAAGATGGACACAACAATGTCAACTTGTATTGCATCATAGGATGAAAGCACAAAATGGTAATTTATGAGTGTCCCTGCAGTGAGGGTATGAGTGGTCATTTCTGTTCTTATTTCTTTTCTGCAGTGTTTTTGAGTGGCAATTAAAAGTTATAAACTCATCCTTTCTCTCCTTTACGAACCATTTACTCAAACCATAACCATATTGATGACGCCAAAGTGATTAGTACCGAGCAGAATGCATTTTTAATTTGTGAAGTGCAAAAAAGACCGACAACGGCAATGACGCAAATTCACCGCCTACATCAGCATAGGACGAAGTGGGTATTGCTCGTGTTTCAGTGTAGATTCCGCCCATCTGGAAGAAAAACATAAAGGTATGGTTTCTTCAAATTGAAGCTCAGTTTACCACACTGGGTATCAATAACGAAACCACGAAATTTAATCATGTTGTGGCATCATTAGAAGCGGATGTTGCGGAATTAATTTCCGACTTTTTAACTCAACCATTATCTACCACTCCGTTCACAGAGCTTAAAACAAGATTAATTCAGGAATTTGAAGAGTCAGAAAATAGAAAAGTAACAAAATTATTAACAGAAGTGGAATTAGGTGATAAGAAGCCAACTCAGCTCTTATATGAGATGCGACCTTTAACTGGTATACAAGGCCGACTTTTTGAAAACCATGTTTTTGCAGCAGCTTCCTGTTACCGCACGTTCTATACTAGCTACAAGTAGAGATGATCTTGATACCATAGCCACAATGGATGACAACATTGTCGAATTTTCACTAACAAGATCAAATATTTGTGCTCAAACATTGCAGGCATCATCCAGTATTGCAGGCAGTAAAATAAATGATACCAGCAACTATAGTATCTCAAGACTAGAAAAGCAGATCGCCAAATTAACGCTGGCAGTCAATGAATTTAAAAAAAAAAAAAAAAAGTCACGTTCAAGAAGCAGCTCACGTTCATCTAGATCCTCATGAAGTAGATCATGAGACAGGTCATGCTCATTCCAGCGTTTTAATCCTAATGGAGCACTATGTTGGTATCACTTTAAATATTGCCACAGGGCAAAGAAATGTCAGAGCCCATGCTCGTATCAACCACCTCCCTCTCAAAATTCCAACAAGCAGTCAAACTCAAACGCTCCACATTAGTGGCGGCAAGTGATCGGAGCAATTTTCCATGCCGCCTATTTCTCACAGGCAGAAGTATCGAAATAAACATTACCTAGTCGACACTGGAGCTGACATTTACGTGATTCCACCTTCGGATAGTGACCACTGAAGAAAAACAGATCGTAAACTTTATGCAGCAAATGGCACTTGTATTAATATTTATGGAGAGCGCCTATTAGTAATCAATTTGGATTTACGGCGCAATTTCATGTGGAATTTCGTAATTGGAGATGTACAATCACCAATTATCGGAGTCGACTTCATCATTACAATCTTTTAGTAGATCTCAAGAACAGGTGACTAATCAACCCATTAACATCAGCAGCAACACCTGGCACACTGATTAAAGTCTTGGGCATAGAAACAGTTTATTTAATACCTCCAGATCAAAAACATGCTGACATTCTAAATAAATTTCTCAGTTTGCTTCATGAAAACATCTGTTTTGACATTCCAGATTCCACTGTTTTTCATATGATTGTCACAGATAGACATTCTGTAGCAGCAAAGGCACAATGACTACTACCACATAAACTAAAGGCAGCTAAAGCAGAGTTCCAACAAATGGTTAACATGAAAATCTGCCAGCCGTCAAATAGTGCCTGGTCAAGTCTCCTCTATTTAGTTCCCAAGAAAGATGGATCCTGAAGGCCTTGCGGAGATTACCGTGCTCTCAACAACATCAACAAGCCTGACAGTTATACTATTCCTAACCTTCGAGATTTTAACAGTCAACTGCATGGAAAACAAATATTTTCAAAGATAGATCTGGTCAGAACTTATTATCACATCCCTGTTCATAGACAACATACCTAAGACAGCAGTGATAACTCCATTTGGTTTGTTTGAATTTTTGTGACTTTCATTGGGACTCCGAAATGCAGCTCAAACTTTTCAAAGATATATCGACAATATACTGAGAGACCTTGATTTTGTGTACTGTGATATAGATGACAGTCTAGTGGCATCACATGATGAAGAGCACAAGAAGCATCTTCAATAGCTTTTCGAACGCCTCAGTAAGTTCAACAGAAGTACCTTTTCTGGGATATATGGTAACTGTAGAAGGAATCAGAGTACTACCAGAGCAAGTACAAACCAATGTTGACTATCCGCTACCTACAACAATAAAAGAAATGTGCCGATTTCTTGGGCTCATTAATTTTTACCGAAGAGCCCTAGCAAATTCAGCCAGTAAACAAGCAGATCCTTTGAACCTCCATGGGACGAAGAAAAATGATAAGAGGAAAATTAATTGCACAAAAAATCTTTGACAAACCGTTAATGATCTGAAAAATAGCTTGGTTGATTCAGCACTTCTGGCTCATCCATCTTCAAGTTTACCTTTAATTTTAATGGTTGACTCCTCAGATTATGCTATTGGCGCATCTTTACAACAAATTAGTGAAAATAATCTGCAACCATTAGCATTCTTCTCCAAGAAACTATCAAAAGCAGAAAGAAATTACTCAACCTAGGACAGAGAACTCCTTGCTGCCTACTCAGCCGTGAAGCACTTTCAGTACATGCTTGAAGGAAGCGATTTTCCGATTTATACCGACCACAAGCCACTCACCTTCATGTTCAAGCAACGTTCAGACACAGCTTCTCCATGTCAGATCCGACACATTAGTTTCATTGGACAGTTCACCACAGTCATACGTTACACTACGGGGAAGGAGAACATTGCAGCTGATGCCTGTTCACAAATTACCTCAAGCACTCTACCTCCAACTGTTACCATGGAACAAATTGCAGAAAGCCAACAATGTGATGAAGAGCTTCCACACATTAAGAATACGACATCCCTTGCACTTCAAACAATAATGTTGCCTTATGGTAGAGAACTTATTTGTGACATGTCTGAAGATATGATTCTCCCATATGTACCCCAACAACTACAACAGGCAATTTTCAACCCACTACACAATCTAGCTCATCCTGGTGTTCAAGCAACCATTAATTTAGTGATAAAACACTTCATTTGGCCATCACTAAAAAAGGGCGTGAACACCTGGACTTCAACATGTATTCCTTGCCAATGAAGTAAAGTCTGGTGACACACCAACAGTGCAGCGGGACATTATCCACCAATGACAGCAAGATTCAGTCACAGTAACATAGATATTGTTGGACTCCTACCTCCATCACAGGGTTAATTCTATTTACTAACAGTCATTGACCGTTTCTCTCGATGGCCAGAAGCAGTTCCATTAGCTGACATCACAGCATTTGCCATAGTCTCAACATGGATATCTCATTTTTGTGTGCCTCAACTACTGATCGCGGAAGGCAGTTTGAGTGTCAAGTTTTCAAATGTCTCACAAGCACACTGGACATTGTCCACATTAAAACTACAGCATATTATCCTGCAGCAAACGGAAAAATTGAACACTGGCACCATCAGTTAAAATCTGCTTTACAAGCACAAATGTCTGATGATTGGGTTTTGAAGCTTCCTCTGGTCTTGTTAGGACTTCGCTCCTACATAATTCTGCAAGTCAATACCTCACCAGTGGAAATGACTTATGGTTTAACTATTAGGTTACCAGGAGCATTTCTCAGTCAACAGAAATTAGTAACTGACATCCCAACCTTTGTCTTCAAATTGGAGGAACAGATGAGAAGCCTAAGACCAGTTCCAGCAGAACATCATGCCCACAAAAAGATCTTTATTCACCCAGAGCTGATGGCAAGCAAGTTTGTTTTTGTGCGACATAATGCTGTCAGAACACCGCTTCAGCCAACATATTAAGGGCTATATCCGGTCTTGCCTCACAGTGACAAGCACTTTGATGTGGAGATGCCAACAGGAAACAGACTATTAGCATTGACAGAGAGAAACCTGCCTTTCTTCTGACTGACTATTCGTCAGACAACATGGAAGACACATCAAGAGAAACCACTCCAGACATTCCGTCACATTCCATCCCAAAGACTAACAACCTTCAGAAGACAACAGACAGCAATCATCCCAGTGCACCTTCACCATGGATCACCAGATCAGGTCGACAGGTCACCTTCCCTCGAAAATACATGGACGCTGTCACTGCAGAGGGAGTGTGTGGCAGACCCGAATGTTTATCTATGTAAATTATATCTCTGAACTTCATTCACGTTTTATTACTTCAAATGTTTTTAATTCGTTTATGTTCTTATTTCTTTTCTGCAATGTTTTTGAGTGGCAATTAAAAGTTATAAACACATCCTTTCTCTCATTTATGACCCATTTACTCAAACCATAACCATAGTTTAAAGGAGGCATAATATCAATGGAAGATCTATGTGCCCATTCCAGGAACACCAAGACGGTATAAACAAAAATATTGCTGTAGTGGAAAAACCTATGAAGGATAATAATCATATCGCAGTAAGCAAAATAAGGGCTGTTTCAGATATTGCCATTAGTTTAGTACACAATATTACCCATGAGATGCACTATGCCTTAATAAAGTATCCACATGAGTGAAGATCTCTAGGGCGTGCAGCCGGATGGATTGATCGTAGCGGAACGAATTTTCGATAGCGTAACGTGCCATCATCATCAGGTTACTCCCGCAGACTGAGGCGCTGGACTGGCGGCTGTGCTATATATACCTGCGGTCACCCCCCTCCACTGACCTCGAGTGCGGACACCGGGATGCTGCGGTGGTGGGGGTAGCTCCTGCTCTGGACTCGAGTGGCGGACCACAGTTTGCGCTCTACCTTCGCCGTGCTCGCGTAGCCGGATTTCGATGGCCTCCTTATACAGACAATCCCAGTACCGCAATGTATTGTGTAGAACCTTTGTGTCTTCATATTTCATCTTGTGTTTTGTTTCCAAACAATGTTCAGCAATTGTTTGGAAACAAAACACAAGATGAAATATGAAGACACAGAGGTTCTACACAATACATCGTGGTACTGGGATTGTCTGTATAAGGAGGCCATCGAAATCCGGCTATGCGAGAATCTCATAAACAAGGACAGTGGATTTCAATTAAGCCAAGCATGGAATCCGGCACTAAAATTTCTTCGATCGCAGCCCAAGCAGAACACCGAGCTGATTACTGCACATAATGAATTTTGGTCCTCATTGACCAACACTTTCAACCAATTGTCCAAAAGCTATCCTTCCAATCAAGGATACCAACTACTGCCTTCACCGACTCTTCACAATCCCCATCCCTTTACCCCATGGATCCGTACTTGTGACAGTTGACACCACCTCCCTATACACCAACATCCCATATGCCAATGGCCTTGTGGCTCACCCAAAATACCTCAGAATCCAAACCTGATTCTGCACTTCTTGCACCCATCACTAACTTTATCCTAACAAACAACTACAATTCCTTTAAGAGGTAAGTATACAATCAAATCCATCACACAGCTTGCAACACCTGTGTAACAACCTCCCATACCAACCTGTTTATGGGCTGACTGAAGGAAACCTGCCTAGCTTTACAAAATCCTAAATGTCATGTGTGGTTCATGTTCACTGATAATATTACACCTTATGCTTCAATTACTTCTCCTCCATCCCCTTCACTTGTTCCACCTCAACCCACAGTGCCACATTCCTGGATATTAACCTCTACCTCACTGACAGATCCATCCACACTTCTGTTTACATTAAACTGACCAACCAACAACAGTACCTACACTTTTGTGTCACCCCTTACACATAAAAAAATCCTCCCATACAGCCTAGCCACCTGAACAGTGAACCGAACTCCCTATGCTGAAGGTCTCACAAAGGCATTTACAGATAGAAGCATAGTTTGCAAACAGACTTTCCATGCCATATCTCCATACATCCCAAATCCTCCCTCCTCCACCAATAACCAGCCACATAAGAGTACTCCCCTGATCACCCAATCCTACCTTGGACTGGAACATCTAAATTGCATCATTTGACAGGATTTTGATTTTCTGTCATCATGGTCAAAAATGCGAGACAACCTTTCAAGGTAAAGTGGCATTCCATTCTCCAACCGACCTCCATTACATCCTAGTACATCCCTGTACCACTCCCAACCCCAGCACCCTGCCATAGGAGTCATATCCCTGTGGTAGACCTCACTGAAAGACTTGCCCAATTCAACCACCCAGCACTTCTTATCCCTAGCCAATGAATGGTCAGCTACCTGTGAAAGCAGACATATAATTTACCAACTGTGTCACAATCAATACCCAGCTTTTTATATTGGCATGATCAGTAATCAACTGTCCATTAGGATGAATAGGCACTGCCAAACTGTGGCCAAAAGTGAGGTAAGCCACCCTGTGGGTTACAACAGGCTGCTTCACAACCCATATAATCTGGATCCCCCCTTCCCCACTGCCAGCTGTTGTGAACTACACAGATGTGTACATTCTCCATTCCCAAAATTATCGAGGCCTCAACCTATGCCTTACACCCAACAGTTCCTGCCCAGTGCCCCCTCTTCCTTACACCTTTTGCATTCCTGTGTGCTGTGTATGTACAGGTTTGTTTATTTTTTTTTGCTTCCCTCACCTCCCCTACCACCAAAATCCAATCCTAAGCTGTAGTACTTACATTAGGGTGACCAGACATCCCATATTTTTCGGGATCATCCCTTATTTGTCCTAAGTGCCTCATTGTCCTGACAAAGCACATACTGGACTAATTTGTCCCAGTGTTTGTTTACTATCCCATATTTAGAAACTGTGTTTTTAAGTAATGTGTTCCATAACAACACGGAGAACTCGATACGTGATCTTACCCAAAGGAAAAAAGTGAAGTACACTGTTTAAAGCAAACTGTACAAGGAACGAGTTATGAATTTCCTTGTTTGGTACTATGAAATGTTTTCATATGGTGAGCAGTGAGTTACGCATTGGTTATTGCTTCAGGGCATACCATTTGCATCTGTCATTTTAAATCATTGAGAGTCACCAGTTGCATTATATTTTCACATAAATTCTGAAGAGAATGTTTATTTTTAATGACAAAATTAAAGGGAGTTTTCATTTCAGAAATTACAACAGCAAAGCGAGCAATTATTTTCACACTGAATACAAGTCTTTTTCGGTCGATAGTGGATGTCAGTTTGACATTGTGCAACACACACTGGCTAGCTTTTCAGAGAAAAACTTCATCATAAAGTATGTCTTTGTTGCGAATAGCGAGAATAGTGTCATCATAAATGATGAAGTACATTTGTTGTTGCTGAGGAGGCTTTCTTGCTTTCCATGCAATGAAACATACTATTTTCTCAAGTCTTTTATAGTGCACTAAGCACCAGTAAAAAATGTTAAAAATGTATGTGAAGCGGTAAAGCACGAATTTAGAAATACTGTCTTGGTGAAAAATATCTCTTTCAAGTTATTTCATATCATGATATCTGATGAATAATTTTGCAGCTAGTAAAGGTGTGGGTTCCTGTAGTCATGCCCTAGTTCATGAACCACGGGCAACATATGAGTGGCCAAGTAAGTGGTCCTGACAGTTGGGATACTAGTTATTTTGGAATAACGTTGGGCATCTCGGACATATTCTGAGTCATGGCCACCTTTGTGCTCAGATGGCAAAGACTACCAAATCCACCGATTAGTCCCTCAACCGTTAAGGGTAAAACCCAGTGGGGCTCTGGACAAGTAAGGCTAGCAACCTGCTTCCCAGGTACTTCAATATCATGCTGGCAACAATCAGAGCAAAATGCCTCGGACCTATGGAGGTGATGGAGTCCCACCTCTAATTGACAGACCAGGGACTCCTCTGATACAACTTGGCAAACGATCTAGAATGAGATGGGAAGCTATTAATATCAATGGGTATTACACGGGGAAGAAGGTAGAGCTGGCGGAGGCTTCAAGTAAGATGGGGTTAGATGTCTTAGCTGTTAGTGACTTTAAAGTAAGGGGAGAGAAAGAGGACAAAGTCGGAGAATACAAGGTGTGCCTGTCAGGAGTCAAAGTAGGAAGATCACAGTGGGGTGTAGGGTTTTACATCAGGAAAGCAATCGAACCCAGCATAATTGCAATAAGGTATGTAAATGAACGACTCATGTGGATATATTTGGCCAGCTCCAGCAAGAAAATTAGGATTGTGGCAGTATATTCACCCTGTGAAGGGACAGATCAAGATGAGCTGGACAGATTTTACAACACACTTAGTGATTTAGTCTTTAGAGTGAAGGACAAGAATAGTGTTTTACTCATGGGTGATTTCAACGCCAGGATAGGAAATCGAACAGAAAGTTATGAAAAGGTTATGGGTAAGTTTGGAGAGGATATGGAGGCCGATAGGAACAGAAAACAGCTCTTAGATTTCTGTTCCAATAAGGGCTTAGTTATCACAAACTCCTTCCTTAAGCATAAGGACATTCACCGCTATACTTGGGAAGGAAGGGGAACCAGATCTATCATTGACTATATAATAACAGACCAGGAATTCAGGAAGACAGTCAAGGACACACGTGTTTTCAGGGGGTTCTTTGATGATACTGATCATTATTTAATCCGCAGTGAAATTGGTTTTGTGAGGCCAAAAGAGCAGAATGTCAAGTCCATGTGTAGAAGGATAAGTGTGGAGAAGCTTCAAGACAAGGAAATTAGGCACAAATATATAGCAATGATCTCGGAAAGGTACCAGTTAGTTGAATGTAATGATTTACAGTCATTGGAAGACGAATGGTCAAGGTACAGGGACACACTATTGGAAGCAGCTAGAGAATGTCTTGGAACAGTAGTGTGTAAAGGTAGGAAGAAGCAGACTGCCTGGTGGAATGACACAATCAAGGAGCCAGTAAAAAGAAAAAAAAAGGCATTTCAAAAATGGCTCCATATTAGAAATCAGGCAGACAGTGAAAGTTATGTTGAAGAAAGAAACAAAACCAAACAGATAATTGCAGACTCCAAGCAGAAATCATGGGAAGACTTTGGAAATAAGCTAGAAACTCTGGGTCAAGCTGCAGGAAACCGTTTTGGAGCATAATTAGCAATCTTCGAAAGGGAGGGAAGAAGGAACTAACAAGTGTTTTGGACAGGTCAGGAAAGCTGCTAGCAATGCTGTGGATGCCTTGAGCAGATGGACGGAATATTTTGAAGAATTGCTCAATGTAGGAGAAACGTTCAATGATGTGTCAGATTTTCAGGTAGAGTGGGATAGGAACGACGATGGAAACAGGATCTCATTTGAGGAAGTGGAGAGAATGGTCAGTAGATTACAGTGCAATAAAGCGGCTGGGGTGGATGAAATTAAGCCGAAACTCGTCAAATACAGTGCAATATCAGGTCTCAAATGGTTACACAGGATAATTGAGAAGACGTGGGAATCAGGACACGTTCCGTCTGACTGGACGAAAGCGGTAACCACGCCAATTTCCAAACATGGAAACATGAAAGATTGTAATAACTATCGAGGTATCTCGAAAGCGGTAACCACGCCAATTTCCAAACAGGGAAACATGAAAGATTGAAATAACTATCGAGGTATCTCTTTAATTAACGTTGTAGGCAAAATATTCTCAGGTATTGTTGAAAGGAGAGTGCGAGTATTAATTGAGGACAAGTTAGATGAAAATCAGTGTGGGTTTAGATCTCTTAGAGGCTGTCAGGACCAGATCTTTAGCTTAATGCAGGTAATGGAAAACTGCTATGAGTGGAACAGAGAATTGTATTTATGTTTCATAGATCTAGAACCACTCCCATAAACCACAGACATTGCCGAGGTGGGGTGGCTTGCGTGCCTCAACGATACAGATAGCCGTACCACAGGTGCAACCACAGCGGAGGGGTATCTGTGGAGAGGCCAGACAAACGTGTGGTTCCTGAAGAGGGGCAGCAGCCTTTTCAGTAGTTACAGGGGCAACAGTCTGGATGATTGACTGAGCTGGCCTTGTAACATCAGCTAATGTGGCTTTGCCACACAGCTACTGCGAACGGCTGAAAGCAAGGGGAAACTACAGCCGTTATTTTTCCCGAGGACATGCAGCTCTACTGTATGAACATATGATGATGGCATCCTCTCGGGTAAAATATTCCGGAGGTAAAATAGTCCCCCATTCGGATCTCCGGGTGGGGACTACTCAGGAGGATGTGATCATCAGGAAAGACAATACTGGCATTCTACGGGTTGCAGCGTGGAATGTTAGATCCCTTAATCGAGTAGGAAAATTAGAAAATTTAAAAAGGGAAATGGATAGGTTGAAGTTAGATATAGTGGGGATTAGTGAAGTTCGGTGACAGGATGAACAGGATTTCATGACAGGTGAGTACAGGATTATAAATACAAAATCAATTGGGGGTATCACAGGAGTAGGATTGATAATGAATAAGAAAATAGGAATGCGGGTAAACTACTATGACCAGCACAGTGATCGCATTATCATTGTCAAGATAGATACGAAGCCAACATCGACAACAGTAGTACAGGTTTATATGCCAACTAGCTCTGCCGATGACGAGGAAATCGAAGAAATATATGAGGAGCTAAAGGAAATTATTCAGACAATTAAGGGAGAGGAAAACTTAATTGTTACGGGAGACTGGAATTCGGTAGTAGGACAAGGAAGGAAAGGAAAGATAATAGGTGAATGTGGTCTGGGCGAAAGGAATGAAAGAGGAAGCCGCCTGGTAGAATTTTGCACAGAACATAATTTAGTTATAACAAATACCTGGTTCAAGAATCACAAAAGAAGGTTGTATACGTGGAAGAGACCAGGAGACACCGGGAGATACCAGATAGATTTTATAATGGTAAAACATAGATTTCGGAACCAGTTTTACAGTGTAAGACATACCCAGGGGCAGATATAGACTCTGACCGTAACTTGTTGGTTATGAATTGTAGACTGAAACTGAAGAAACTACAAAAAGGTAGGAAAATAAGGAGATGGGACCTGGATAAATTGAAGGAACCTGAGGTTCTTAAGAAATTCAGAGGGAGCTTTAGGCAACAATTGACAGAAACAGGGGAAAATAAAACAGTAGAGGAGGAATGGGTAAAATTGAAAGATGAAATAGTGAAGATAGCAGAGGACAAAATAGGTAGGAAGGCAAGACCTACAAAAAATCCTTGGATATCACAGGAGATACTAAATTTAATTGATGAAAGGAGAAAATATAAAAATGCAGTAAATGAAACATGCAAAATGGAGTACAGACGACTAAGAAATGAGATTGACAGGAAGTGCAAAATGGCTAAGCAGGAGTGGCTAGAAGGCAAATGTAAGGATGTAGAAGAATGTATAAATAGGGGAAAAATAGATACAGCCTACAGGAAAATAAAAGAAACATTTGGAGATAAGAAAAACAGCTCTATGAATATCAAGGACACTGATGGAAAACCAGTTCTCAGCAAAGAAGGGTAAGCTGAAAGGTGGAAAGAGTATATACAGGGGCTCTACAAAGGAAATGAACTTCGAGACAATATTGTAGGAAGGGAAGAGGATATAGATGAAGATGAAATAGGTGATACTGTACTGAGAGATGAATTTGACAGAGCACTCAAAGACCTAAGTCAAAACAAGGCCCCTGGAGTAGATGATATTCCCTCAGAGCTACTGATGTCTCTGGGAGAACCAGCCATGACAAACCTGTTTCACCTGGTGTGTAAGATGTATGAGACAGGTGAAGTACCCTCAGACTTTAAGAAAAATGTTATAATCCCCATTCCAAAGAAAACAGCTGCAGACAGCTGTGAAAACTACAGAACCATCAGTTTAATATGTCATGGTTGCAAAATATTAACACGAATTATATACAGAAGGATGGAAAAGCTGGTAGAAGCCGACCTCGGGGAAGATCAGTTTGGGTTCAGGAGAAATGTAGGAACACGGGAGGCAATACTCACTTTACGGCTTATCCTAGAAGATAGATTAAGAAAAGGCAAACCTACATTTCTAACTTTTGTAGATTTGGAAAAAGCATTTGACAATGTTGACTGGAATACACTCTTTCAAATTCTGAAGTCATCAGGGGTAAAATATAGGGAAAGGAGAGTTATTTACAACTTGTACAAAAGCCAGACCGCAGTTATTAGACTCGAAGGGCATGAAAGGGAAGCATCGGTTGGAAAGGGAGTAAGACAGGGTTGTAGCCTTTCTCCGATGTTATTTAATTTGTACATCGAGCAGGCGGTGAAGGAAAGCAAGGAAAAATTTGGAATAGGGATTAAAGTTCAGGGGGAAGAAATAAAAACATTACGTTTTGCCGATGACATTGTAATTCAGAGACAGCAAAGGAGTGCAGTGTAAGAAAATCAGGTGATGCTGAAGGAATTAGATTGGGAAACGAAGCAATAAAGGAGGTAGATGAGTTTTGTTACTTGGGCAGTAAAATAACAAATGATGGTCGCAGTACAGAGGATATAAAATGCAGAATGGCAATGGGTAGAAAAGCGTTCTTGAAAAAGAGAAATTTGTTAACATCAAATATTGATTTAAGCCTAAGGAAGTCCTTTCTGAAGGCATTTGTATGGAGTGTTGCCTTGTATGGGAGTGAGACAGGGATGATAAACAGTGCGGACAGGAAGAGGATTGAGGCTTTTGAAATATGGTGCTACAGAAGAATGCTAAAGATTAGGTGGGTGGATCGCGTAACTAATGAGGAGGTACTGAAAAGAATTGGGGAGAAAAGGAATTTCTGGCATACCTTGACTAAAAGAAGGTATAGATTGGTAGGACACATTTTTAGACATCAAGGAATTGTGAATTTAGCATTGGAGGGAAGTGTGTGGGGTAAAAACCGCAGAGGAAGACCAAGAGATGGATACAGTAAGCAGATTCAGACAGATGTAGGTTGCCGTTCTTATGTGGAGATGAAGAGACTTGCTCAGGATAGGGTATTGTGAAGAGCTGCATCAAACCAGTCTCCGGACTGAAGACCACAACAACAAAACAACAGATCTAGAAAAGGCTTATGACCGTGTTCCTAGGTGGAAGCTACTGTCAGACCTACAAAATTACGGTATATGAGGCAAACTTCTGCCGGCCATTAAAGGGCTTTACGTAGACTGTCAGGCTGCAGTTAGAGTAGATGGCAAATTAAGCTCATGGTTCAGGGTAGTTTCAGGGGTAAGACAAGGCTGTAACCTGTCACCACTGTTGTTCATACTATTCATGGATCATATTTTGAAAACAGTAGACTGGCAGGGTGGGATTAAAATAGGAGAAAACAAAATAAGCAGTCTCGCATATGCGGATGACTTAGTTGTAATGGCCGATTTGATTGAAAGGTTGCAAGCTAATATTTCAGAGCTCGATCAGAGGTGCAAGGATTATGATATGAAAATAAGCATCTTCAAAACGAAAGTAATGTCTGTGGGAAAGAGATTTAAACAGATTGAGTGCCAAATAGGAGGAACAAAGTTAGAACAGGTGGACAGCTTCAAGTACCAGGGATTTATTTTCTCACAGGATGGCAACATAGTGAAAGAACTGGAATCGAGGTGCAGCAAAGCTAATGCAGTGAGTGCTAAGCTAAGATCTACTCTCTTCTGCAAGAAGGAAGTAAGTACCAAGACTAAGTTAGCGGTGCACCGCTCTATCTTTCGACTAACTTTGTTGTATGGGATTGAAAGTTGGGTGGATACAGGTTACCTTATTCATAAGGTAGAGGTTACAGATATGAAATTAGCAAGAATGACTGCAGGTATTAATAGATGGGAACAATGGCAGGAAGGTGTCCATAATGAGGAAATCAAAGAAAAACTGGGAATGAACACCATAGATGAAGCAGTCAGACCGAGCAGACTGAGATGGTGGGGTCATGTTACACACATGGGAGAAGCAAGGTTACCTAAGAGACTCATGAGCTTGGCAGCGGAGGGTAAGAGGAGTCGAGGTAGACCAAGAAGAAAGTACTTAGATTTGGTGCAGAATGATTTTGAAGTAAAAGGCATAAAATCAGATGAGGCATCAATGTTAGCATTGAATAGGGGATTATGGAGGAATTTTATTAGAGGTACTATGCTCCAGACTGAATGCTGAAAGGCATAATCAGTCTCTAATGATGATAACGATGATGTAATTACCTTACCTTTGCATTACTTTGTGGACTGATGAAAACAAGAGGTTCAGTATTGAAAGTGTTAGGGATATAATAATAACTAAGAATCATCTTTAGGGTACTACAAATGTTCAGTTTTACAAAACTGTATTTCTAATGATGTTACTCCTGAATGACATGCATTCTTGTCAAAAATTATAGTTGAAAGAGTGAGAAATAAGTGACCTATGTACAAAATAATCATCAGCCCTAATGAAAGACACCATTATATGAAACTGAAATATTATGTTTGCATGTGACAATAAAAAATATTTACGCCATTGGTAACACAAAGTACTTTTACGCTTTTTTAAGTTCGAGTGTTAACAAAAAGGTTTGTTGATGCAGTATGTAGCTGTAGTATGGGCCAAATATTTAAACTGAAGTCTGTTTTACTGATGCATTATTTACGAAATGTGGCTTCATTTCAACTTCTAATTTGTGTCCCATATTTTGATTTTCGAAATCTGGTCACCCTAACTTACATACTCTGTAAGGCCACACTGTATCCACCCCATCAATACCTTGCTACTTTCCTGTTTCCCCTCTCCTCCCCTTACTGCAGAGTGTGATTCGGAATGCAGTAGTCACAGGTTACAGTTGTGTTTCTGAAGTGTGCCAGCGTGATTGCGTGAATGATGTCTTTTGTCTGATGAAGGCTAATGGCCTAAATGTTAAGTTCTGTGTGTATAAGTCTCCTTTCTTTTTCACCTGACCTGTACATCTTTTGATGTACATCTTTTGGATAGTGATGCGGCCTGATTGAACAACTTACCCCTTCTCTTAAGAAGCAATTGCTAATGTAAGACCACACTGTTATCCTCCTTCCTCAGCCTATGTTCAAACAAACATGGCTCATGATAATGACAAAACGTTTTCAATATTACTACCCTGTACAACACATGCGTTCCATTCCAATCTGCTATTTGCAAGGTATATTTACCTCTGAATATCCCACAGAATTTACGAGTTGCCATCTTCCTCTTCTAATTTTTCCAGTAGCCTATAAAGGCTAAATTTTAGAATCGGACAGCAAGTTTTAAAATTTACATTGAGCATGAAAATACATGGTTTTAAAGAACATATTTCAATAATAATAAATTTGTTACATTATCATGGTGAAGCCATTAGCAGTTCATTGTATATTGTCCTCAAAAGAATATTTTACTGTTTAATGTGGGTATTGGAGGATACTGAAATCTGTAGACACAAGAACACTGGAATACTGTGGTGCATCATAAGCACTTCTCCTATTTTTCCCATATTTTTTCACAAAATAATCCAAGAGAAAAAATAAAAATTGAATTCCTTCACATTATTGCTAAAATTCCTTCAATGAAATTACATTAATTGATAATTAACACATACACACACAGTAATATTTTGAGTCATTCCAAAGTAAGTGACACTAATATTAAGTGACAAAGTTCTCGGGTATACAGCCAGATCCCTGTGGCTAAGTGGCACAATATTTCGGTAACTGAACATGTTACATCATCAGGTGCACTGACTGCCTCAGAGTGGGGTTGATGTTTTTATCTTCTTCCTGCTTCCACAATCTAAATGCTGTCAGCACCTCTTGACATCTGCTGGTCGCGTCTTCATAGCACCTCAGGAGGTACTTTAAAGATGCAGCCAGGATATATCATGGTGTGCAGATGGCACACGGAATGGTGGAAGGTGGGAGGGGATTAAAGCATCCCTCCCACTCGAATAAACTTACAGGTATGCAGATTGGTAAGAGGATGGACGATTGGTGATATTTTGACTGGAGCACACCTAGACGTTTACAAAGGTACTGCAGAGAGGAAGCACTGCACATAGGTAATTAATGAAAATAGAAAAGATACCACTCAATGAACAAGTAAGCAACAACAATATTACACAACAAAAAATGTTAAATGCAGAAGTATCAATAGTAATAGGTATTTCCGGCATAGAGAAGTAGCTGAGAGAGCTAAATACAAAAAAGTCTGCTGGTCCGGATGAAATACCAGTTCGGTTTTACAAAGAGTATTCAACAGCATTGGCCCCCTACTTAGATTGCATTTATCGTGAATCTTTAATTCAGCACAAAGTTCCTAGTGATTGGAAAAAAGCGCAGGTGACTCCCGTTTATAAGAAAGGAAAGACAACTGACCTACACAACTACCGGCCAATATTGTTGACATCAGTTCATGTAAAATTTTGGAGCATATTCTCAGTTCAAATATAGTAAATTTCCTTGAAACGGAAAATCTTCTTTCTAAGAATCAGCACGGGTTTAGGAAACACCATTCATGTGAAACTCAGCTTGCTCTTTTCTCACATGACATCTTGCGAGTCATGGATGAAGGGCAACAGACAGATTGTGTTTTCCTCGACTTCAAAGAGATGTTAGACGTGGTGGCACACTGCACACTGCTAACGAAGGTATGAGCTTATGGAATAGGTTCACAGATTTGGGACTGGCTGGAAGACTTCCTAAGTAATAGAACACAGTACATTGTTCTCAATGGCGAGTGTTCATCAGAGACAAGTGTATCGTCAGGCGTGCCCCAGGGAAGTGTTATAGGACTGCTATTATTTTCTATATATATAAATGATCTGTTGTAATTTGTAGCTGTTTGCTGATGATGCTGTGGTGTATGGGAAGGTGTCATCTTTAACTGACTGTAATAGCATACAGGATGCCTTGGACAAAATTTCTAGTTGGTGCGAAGAATGGCAGCTAGCTCTCAATGTAGAAAAATGTAAGGTGATGCGCATGGGTAGGAAAAACAATCCCATAATGTTCGAATACAGCATCAGTAGTGATCTTCTTGATACTGTCGCATCGTTCAAATATCTAGGCGTAGCATTGCAGAGCGATATGAAATGGAACGAACATGTAAGGACAGTCGTGAGAAAGGCGAACAGCCGACTTTGATTTATTGGGAGAATTTTTGGAAGATGTATTTCATCTGTAAAGGAGACCATGTATAAAACGCTTTTACAACCACATCTTCAGTATTGCTCAAGTGTTTGGGGCCCGCAGCAGATCAGTTTAAAGGAAGACTTAGAAGCAGTTCAGAGGTGAGCAGCTAGATTTGTTACTGGTAGGTGAGTGTCGCGGAAATGCTCCGCCAACTCAACTGGGGATTGCTGGAGGAAAGATGATGCTCTTTTCGTGAATTTCTGTTGAGGAAATTTAGAGGGCTGGAATTTGAAGCTGAGGTAGTATGATCTTGCTGCCGCCCACTTACATTTCGCATAGTGATTACAAAGACAAGATAAGAAATATTAGGGCTCGTACAGAGGCATATAGGCATTCTTTTTTTCCTTGTTCTATTTAGGGATTTCGAAAAATTGACATAAAACGTGTGTTGTTGACTAGGTACGAGCTTACTTCACAGATGTTCACACAGCTGGTGCACATCTGTGCTACGATTGTATTTGTGTATGTGTTAGTGAACAAAACATTGGCGACAAATGCGGTATAGTTCTCTGCGTGTTTATTATTCTGAAGTGGTTGTTCATCTTCACACAATGACTACTGGTACTTCCAGTGATATTCTATAACACCTCGTTGAACAAAAAGAGGTTTTTGCCTTGGCAATTCATGCACAAAAGCAGGTATTGCAATCTCTTGCATCAGCCTTTTCTAGTGGGTTGCACGCTCCGTCCACCCCTCAGGTTGTTTTGCCCCCCATGGACCCTCTGTCATATCTGCCACCTTTTTCGGCATATGATGAGTCCGTAGAAGAATGGGACGCCTGTGAGAAATGGTTATGACAACATTTTCACGCCTTTGGTTGGTCTGATGTCACCTTGTGTCATGCATTATTCCTGTTGTGGCTGTCGCCTCATAAGTATCAGCTCCTTTGCCAACTTGCGCCTTGCAGAATCCTTCACCACTATCTTTCGATCAATTGCGTGACCTTTTTGCTCAATATTACCGCAATTGGACTCATGTGATAGCTCCCTGTGTTGAGTTTTATCGCTGCAGGAAGCAGCCACAGCAGTCCTATCGGGCATGGGCAGCAGAAATCCACGGTTCAAGCCGTCGTTGTCATTTTGTAACTGATGGCGATCAAATGGTCCATGACACTGTTATTCATCACATGCCCTAATCGCAATGTTCGCGAGCAAGCTCTACTGTGCGCGAATCCTTCTCTTTCCGAGGTCCTTAACATTGCGCAGTCTTTCGAGATCTCGCGTGTGGCGGGCAACCAAACTGAGGCTTGGTGTGAGGTGACAGAAATTCAACCCACTTCTTCTTTCCCATTACAAACTGGGTCACAAAGGGATGTCATGGTTGCGGCAGTTTGGGCACAGCCATAGTGCCAGACCGATAGGGCTGTTACGCAGTGGCAGAAACACATGCAGTCACGCAACCGGTCAACGCTTTCTTCCTTTCCCTTCTGTTTTGTTGATCATGATAGACCTGATCGCCCCAAGTGGAGGGCCACTTGTCATCAGTGCCATGAGAAAGGTCACATTGCTTATGTTTACGCCTCCAATACCCAAGATTTCGATGCCGACAAGAACGTCAATTGCATGTCAGCGATTTCTGTTCCACCTAATAAGCTCTTTATTGATGTCATGGTTTTCCACAAAAGTTTGCGTATGCAAGTGGACACAGGCTTGGCTGTCACATTATTAAACTCATGGACATATCTGGATCTGGGTTCTCTCTCTCTCTCTCTTACCGGTGTCGTGGAAATAGGTCAGTTACAATGAACAAAATATTCCGATTCTGGGACAGTTCTCGGCCCCTGTTACATACAAATCCATCACTTGTAGGCTTACTTTTCTTGTAAATAATGTCCATACAGACAACTTGTTTGGTCTGGACACTTTTCGGGTTTTTGGTTTCACTATTTCTAACAAAGTTAATATTGTCTCAGATCAAGTTCCTTATCCACAAATCAACTGTTTATGCGCCGAATTTTCAGTGCTGTTTTTGGCGGAGTTGGGCTATGCTAATAATTTGTTCACACCTTCAAGATGCAGTTGAAAAAGTATGTGGCTCAGTACCCTTCGGATGTTGCTCTCAACCAGTTTCTCTTGTCCTATTGGTTCATGCCATTCTGTGACAAGAGTCTGGCAGAGCTGCTCCATGGCCGGCAGCCCCAGACTATGCTCCATCTCCTACATCCAAGCCAGTGACATTCGCCAATGCTTCCGTCCCCTCGCTTCTGCCCAGGACTGACTGTATGGGCGTGAGGGTTCGGCCGTGAGCCAAAATGGATCCATACTATCGTAATCAGATGCCGGGGCCACCATCTTTGTGACATATGCATCTGTGCATGTTATCACGACCAGCCGTGCCTCCATGTGGAGGAGCAGGAGACCCCCCCCCCCCCCCAATTACCTGGCAGATGCTCCC
Source organism: Locusta migratoria (assembly GCA_026315105.1). Lineage (NCBI taxonomy): Eukaryota > Metazoa > Arthropoda > Insecta > Orthoptera > Acrididae > Locusta > Locusta migratoria. The sequence continues at coordinate 199,151,542 of CM048751.1, forward strand.
GCACCAGTCTGCTTCACTAACCAGTCGACACATTGAAGAGCGGTTTCTGCCGCTAACTGCAAGTTGTCCACCTCAGCCAGGGGCTGAACCAGGTTCCTCGTATGGAGGACCTTCACCATCGCGGGTACAGTCACCACCCATGCAGGATCCGTCTTCTCCTGCCACAACACTACTTTTGGGGTCCCCGTCACCAAGCCCTGGGCCCAAGCTTGAGATGGAGTCAGAGCCACAGTCACCGGTCCTGCCATATGGATTGTCGGGGGAAGGACGCCAACGCAGCCTGCGCCCCAAGTACTTCAGGCCCTACACAATGGTGCCAGCTGACAACCTGTCAGAGGCTGGCAGATGACAACGCCATGGACATCTCTCGAATCCAAGCTTTCCAAGGGGGAGGAATGCTGTAAGACGCAGACACAAGCAAAGTCGAGCAATTATGTCAGGCGATGGCAGTGAGAGTGCGCCGCGGGAAACTGTGGCAAACGCCAGCGCTCACCACCCACAAACATTTGAACCATTTTTTATTTATTTTATTTTCCTAAAAAAATAAAGAAAAGAAAAAGGTCTTAAAAGTAGGATGCATCTTATATGCTGGCAAATACAGTAATTAAAAAAAATAATAGACCTGTATAAGGACTTTTAATGCGTAGTATAAAAATTAAATAATTAAGTAATTTAAGCAGTTTTAAGAAATGCACGAACCCTGTACGTCATGAGGAAGGTTGAAGGTTGACAACAGGAGGACATGCTGCTGTTTCTAAGAAGCAAATCCGCAGTCACTTATATTACCAGGCTGACAACTGTGACATCTGGCTCAAGGGGTTCTTCGCACCTTGGTGCAGAGAGCTCATGTCAGTTCAGACCCTGAAAGTTTGTCAACTGAACTATCCCATCTGGAAGTCACTTTTCATTAGAACTGTTATAGTGAATGACAGATTAAATGATTGTTGCACTATTTAACCAACATTTCAATTGGTGATGAATGATAGAACACAGATGGCACCCAAGTTAATGGCCTTTTGCCTTCCAACAGGACTGGTGATATTTTGCAGGAATGTGATGTGAAATGTCATTTTCAACCATCATGTAAGATTAAGGCACTGTTAGGATCCATAAAGGATGACTTCTGTTTACACGAGGTGACTGTCTATTGTACTCAAAGCAGTTCTTAAATGTCATGTAGTGGTCAGACTATCACAGCTGTGGACGACTAGTGTTGAACTAAAGGTCACAAATATTTACAAAAACTTAGTAAATCCACTATAGCAGAATATTGTCTAGACACAGGTAACCCTAAGGAAAGTAATAACATGGAGGTTTTTGGGATGCTCATTCAACTTTAGGGATTGTTTTATTAAGAATTAAAACTACTGAATAACTTTATAACTAGTGACTAGCTTAATTCCTGCTGCTTCGCACGCGTAGACTGGATTGTCTGCATTGGTTGTCTCTACTTCTGCATATAAATTTTCATAGATTTAGCTTTAAAAATGTTTTCCTAGTCAAGTATTTTGATACAACTTTCCACCGCCTAGTGCACCACTGATGGCAGAATTCAAAACATCCCGAAACACATTTTTAAAAAATTCTAACCATGGTTCAAATCTAAATTTTCTCATTTCTAGCATCAAATTAGTCTTAGTAGCACCCTTACAATATTTTCCCTTATTTCACCCACTTAATGGTTGAATTTCCAAAAATATCTACACACATTTTTAAAATTCCAATCAAAAATCTAAATCTGCACTTTTGTATTTCCTGCTTCAAAATTGCCTTAATAGCAACATATTTTCATAAAACCATTCATCCCATATTTCACTCCCTTAGAGAAGGGAATATTGAAAAATTGCTGATGCTTACAGTGTAAGATAAATAACCGCGACAAATTTCAGTTTCTATCATCTGTAGATTCACTTTCAGCACCGTTGTCTGTATTCTAGAAAGAGATCAAAAACGTGAAATTTCTTTCTTACGCACTGGCATCTTTCTTAGTAGTTTTACTTTTCAAACTGCAATATGTACTTATTTTTCTTTATTTGTACACTTGTTTCTGCAAAAAAAACAACTGAAGAATTTGCATCACATTTCACTGTACAGAAGCTCTTTGCTATTATAGTGTCAAAAGTCATTGCTGGTCTTCAGTCCAAATTTTATATAAGTTGACAACTTTCAACCACTAAATCTTCCACCCTCTTATAGCTATCGACATGGAACTGCTATGGTGTACAATGGGAGACTTTGTACTACAACAACACAGAGAGACTGTTTGTCTGCATTGTGTAGTTTCTGCTGAAGAGCAAAATATTGACACCCACACTTAGAATCTTAAATAAATCGGTAACTTTCAACTCTCATATCTTCCACCCCCTTATCGTTATCAACCCTCTACCACCATAGTGCACAATGGGAGACTGATACCTACTACCACATACAAACACTATTCGTTTGCAATGTGTAGTTTTGGCTGCAGAATGAAACATAGACTCAAACACCTCAATTTTTATATATATTAAGACGAAAGTTTTTGCTTGAATTCTGCATGGAATATTACTCTCACTCTTGTCTAAAGATAGGGGGACAGATTTAATGTTTCCTTGCATATTAATCACTGATAGTTGCTATCAATACTTCTGACATTTACCTTCTTTAGTTTTATTATGGTGCTGTTGCTTACTTGTTCACTGTGTGATAACTTTCCTACTTTCATTGTAAGTCAAGGAAAGAAATGTTCATCTACAGTGTTTCCTCTCTGCAGTTGTGTTGCCTTGAAAATGGCTGCTTGTGCTACATTTGAAATATAAGCAGTCATTGATCCTGTCACCTGAAGATACTGATTTTTATTTCAAATACAATCACTCTAAGTTTCTTGATGTATTATAAGTAATTACATTTTCCTCTAATCATTTAATTGTTAGTAACAACTGAGAGTTACTGTAGGAAGTGATTTTAAAAAAATTATGTACATATTTTAAAACTGATTACTTACACCGTAAATATAGCCCTCTTTTCGTTTTCCACTGTATATCATCATCTCACCAAGGCCTTCTCTGACATATTCAGCATTCTGCAGAAAAAAGAAAACAGAATTGGAACTCCATAGTTGAATAGACCATATTAATGTGCTCAGCTTTCTCACAATTTGCTAAATGAAAGTGATATTTATGTTCCTGGAGACATAAATAAGTACTGTTATCAAACATTTATCTGCCTCCACACCACACTTACATCTAGCTTCACCAAGATAATTGAAGAGAAGACATATACTGTGGCATGTAATGAACAGAAAGACTGCAGACTAACTGTAGAAGTATTTTTCCATTTTGTCGCAAAATAAATCAATGTCAAAAAATGTTAGGCTTCTGTAAGATGGACAAAGAAAACTATAAACAAATGCATTGTCTCTAAGGAGAAACTACATTATCCACAACCAGCTGTTTAATGGATAAGAACAAGTTGAATGTTTATTTTACATTTCCAATCAACTTCACCATATACCCACTTTCATTAATAATTGAGGTGTAGTGTGATGATTCATATGCTAGGAGAGAAAGAATGGGAAGGAGAGTAGGGAGATTTTTTCCCCTCCCTTTCTCAATTTTGAGACGAAATATTTCTTTATTTTATTCAGAAAATGTGATAAGTTTTATTCAATCCAGCATATTATAAAGAAAATATTGATTATAGATTAATTACACAGTCGGTATTAAATAACTCTGATTCAACAAAAGAGAGTATTTTGACTCTCAAATGTTTTAAGATAGATAAATAAAGTCAGTCTGCTACTGTTTGTAGCAGATGCAATGTATGTTTCACTTTAAATTTGTGAAATATATTATATATAAAAATAATAACTAGTATTTGAAGTTTATTTAGATTCAGTACACTGATTGGCCAGAAAATAATACGGATTCACAAACATCGAAATTACTACAGGTACATAAGATTTATATTGTCGGGCATATAATAAAAGCAATAATGACTCGAATACATCAGACAATAAATAATGTTTCATATGTGGAAATTTATTATTCTGCTGTTGTTATGTTTTTCAGTTTGCAGACTGGTTTGATGCAGCTCTCCACGCTACTATGTCCTGTGCAAGAGTTTTCATCTGAGAATAAGAAAGGTAACCTACTTCTATTTGAATCTGCTTACTGTATTTGTCCCTTGGTCTCCCTCTATGATTTTTATCCCATACATTTCCTTCTAATGCTAAGTTGACAAGTCCTTGGTGTTTCAGAATGTGTCCCACTAACCTATCCCTTCTCTTTGTCAGGATATGCCAGAAACACATTTCTCCCAAATTCTGTTGAACACCTCTTTATTAGCTACATGATCTACCCATCTAATCTTCATCATTTGTCTGTAGTACCACATTTCAAAAGCTTCTATTATTTTTTTGTCTGAACTCCTTATCGACCATGTTTCACTCCACTCCAGACAAATGCTTTCTGAAAGGACTTCCTGGCAATTAAATTAATATTGGATGTCAACAAATTTCACTTCTTCAGAAACGCCTTCTTCCAATAGCCAGTCTGCATTTTATATATTCTTTAATTTAGCCATCAGAACTAATTTTACAACCCAATTAACAAAACTCATCTATTACTTGTCTCTTTACCTAATCTAATTCTTTCAGCATCACCAGATTGTCTGACACTACATTCCATTACACTTGTTCATGTTCATATTATACCCTTTTTTCAAGACACTGTCCTTTCTGTTCAACTGCTCTTCTAGGTTGACAGAATTCTATGTCCTTGGCAAACCGCATAGTTTTTATTTCTTCTCCCTGAACTTTAATTCCTTCTCCAAATTTCTCCTTGCATTCCTTCACAACTTGCTCAATATACATATTGAAGAACATTAGGGGAAGGTTTCAACTGTGTCTTACTCCCTTGCCAACCACTGCATCCCTTTCATGTGCTCCGACTGTAATAATTGCTGTCTGGTTTTTGTACAAGTAACTCTTCGCACCTATATTTTATTACTGCTAGCTTCAGAACTTGAAAGAGTGTATTCCAATCAATATTTTCCAAAGCTTTCTCCAGATAAATTCACCATAAAGAAATCGTGTGAATGTGATTGTCTACTTTTCATAACTGTCAGTGGCTCATCAAACATCTTTGCAGTGGGTTGTTATCTCAGTAAATAAGTTTGATTTTCTGTTATGAATTTCCTTAATGTTTCACACAGAAAACTTGTATCATAATAGTTCAAACATTGTTCATATTTAGTGTGCATGCTCTTATCTAATGTGCTGCCTATATCTAGAATCAAACAATTTTCTTATAGTAATTTAATTATTGCATTTGTTCTTATTGGTGATGGATAGGGGGTTTTGCCGGCCACGGTGGCCAAGGTGACTGAGGCGCTCCAGTCACGGTCTGCACGGCCATTACGGTCGGGGGTTTGAATCCCCCTTCGGGCATGGATACTTGTGCAGGGAGTGTGAACAAACAAAATAAGAGAAAGGAGAACAATCCAGCTGCTAACATGAGCAACTGAAGAAAAATACAAAAAGAAAACGTGAGAGGTGAAGTTGAGAAAGTACCCCATGGGAAAGATCGGAGAGATAGTTAAAAGCAACTAAGCAGATGACCATGGCTGGCTGACCATGGCAATAAAAAAGGGGGAGCCAGCCACTCTACAACATTCTAAAACCTCCAGCTTAAATGCTTAGGGCAGAGTTGAGTCAAATCACAAAATTTTAAAATGTTACTCATGCTCGCTTCGTGCTTTACCTAAAGTACATGAAAAAATCTACACTAAGATTCGCTGCTACCCTTTCTGCTTGATATAAATCATACTCAATTAAAATGTGGCGGACAGTAATCTTCCGTATCACAGAGTGGGGGCTCCTCTCGTCAGAATAAGAACCTATGTGAGCAGTGCCCGATTCGGATGCAAGTAAGGGCCATTTCATCCCTTCTGAGAGGCCGGCAGGAGGATTTTCATGAACAGACACAGGGCTTCAGCAACCACAGTTTGTTATTTGCCACTGAAAGCCATTCTTCCTCCCACAAATAAAATGACCGCTGTTGTAATAAAGAAGTGATGTCCTGCAAGGAAATTGGGCATATTGTCATTACAGGCGCACTGCAAGCCTCTTTGGCAGCCCGATCAGCTTCTTCATTCCCCTTAATACCCACATGCCCTAGCACCCAGCAAAACGATACCACCTTCCCACGACATTGGAGGGACAGTTCGTCATGTATTTATTGCACAAAAGTCACACATGGATAGAGCTGTTGCAATGACTGCAGAGTGCTGAGAGCATCAGAGCAAAGCAGAAAAAACACCTCTCTGGGAGGCGAACCCTGACAATATGATTGGGAAACAATGGAACAGCTGATGGAGTCCCCTTGCTTGGAGCCATCAGTATACACGACTGTAAAACTGTGATGTTTATCTAAAACATTAAAAACACAGACTGAAAAGTAAAATCAGAAGTTTTATCTTTCCTGAAACTTGTCATATCTAAAACAAGTATGGGCCTCTCGTGAAGCCAAGGAGGAACCCCGCTCCAACCACATTGTAAAACATTAAAACCAGCCAACCCCATTTCAAGAAGGCAATCCATCGCATGAATCCTATACGGCCTTATCGCTCATTGCCAATTGTGAAAGAGCCATTCTATTGGAGGCCAGGATGTGGGCACAAATTTAAATGCTTGGCACGCAATAAGTAGCTGTCACCTAATGTACAGTAGTAGCTCTGCAGCCTCAGCACAGAGTCTTGGTATGGGGCTCGTCCTAAGTGACCCAGTTGCCAGCCAAATCCGTGATGGTGTACTGCATCCAACATCTTTAAATAAGACATGCGTGCAGACCCGTACACCATGTACCCATATTCAAAACAGGATTGCATGAAAGCTCTATAAAACTGAAGCAAACAGGTTGTGTCTGCTCCCGAAGAAGTGTGACTAACACTTTAAAATTGCAAGTGCTTTCAGGCACCGGTCTTCAGGTCCTTGAGGTGTGGTAACCATGGAAGTTTGGAATCGAATGTGAGGCCCAGAAACCTCACTGTGTCTTTAAAAGTGAGCACAGAGCCCCTCATCCACATTTCAGGTAAATTAAAAACAGTACGTGAATGGTTAAAAAGGACACACACAGACTTCTCGGTGGAAAACTTAAAACCAGCCTTTTTCACCCATTCATCCAGCTGATAAAGAGTGAGATGCAACTAGTAGTGAAACAAGCAAAATTTCTGGTTCCAATGAGTACTGGGACATGAAAGGAAAGGATGTCAAGAATAATAGTTATTTTTACTTAAAAATGTTACTTTTAGTTATGACTCAGTCATATATTGTGCACAGGGTTTTCGATCTTGTATGCAGATCACATGATGCACAGCTGATGAATGCTGGATGTGTCAGAGACATTAACATTGCAGTAAAGTGGACGGTGTAAAAAGTCATGAAGAAAGGCACACTCCAGTGAAAAATCAAAACAATACTTGTTTATAAAAAAACAAATGAAACTTACTTAGTTACAGGAATATGTTAAGTCAAGAAAGTCGATATGTAAGGGATGTTTTCAAATGGTTAGACATGACTATTGTGAATTGTTGTATTTATGTTGTTTCAAATAGAGTTTGCTATGAGAGTCAACATTCTGTTCACATCTATTTGTTTTAAACATAATCAAAATAATAAATTAATTGTCACAAGAAGATCCTTTTTACTTGCATAAACTTGGATTATGTCGAAGTCTATGATGCCTAACTGTTGCATGGTTACAAGATTTGCAAAGAACATTTTACTTGGTGACCAAAGTTATTAAGATACATCTACTTTAAAAGCAGTGGACATAAGGGAATATATATATACATATAAAATAGATGACGTCCACTTACCAGGTGAAGGAGCACAGGCAGTGATAGCAACAAATAAACACACACACACACACACACACACACACACACACACACACACACAAACACAAGCTTTCGCAGCCTAATGATGAGGGTTTTAAGGGAGTGGGTAAGGAGTCATTCCAATCCCGGGACAGGAAAGACTTACCTTGGGGGGAAAAAAGGAGGGTAAACAGATACACACACACCCACAAATTTACACAGACGCAAGTACACTTAGGCAGACATACTGTAGAAAGCAAAGAAGTTAAGAAGCTTCTTTGCTTTCTTTGCTTTACCTGCCTCTGGCCATCCTGCTTTAAGTTTTCCACGATTTCTCTAAATCACTCCAGGCAAATGTTGGTATGGTTCCTTTCAAAGGGCACATCTGATAGATCCGATTTCCTTTGCCACTGATACCAAAACTTCATTTGGAGTGTATGTTCTGACTCCAATGATTACCATTTCAAATGGACGTTAAACCTTAATCTTCCTTCCTTTCATGTGGAAACTACAGTCTGCAGTAACTGTTGTGTGTGACATGGTACTATGACCTGATAGGATTCCATAAGGCTACAACATTAAGCTTGAAGACAGAAGGAAGCCTCTTATGTTTTTTCTACAACATGTGTGCTGAATGCTACCATCGGTGTTTAAGGTAGGGGATGAGTCTGATAACACTGCTCAAGCCAGGGAAGGACACACTTCCCTATCACTATTAAGCTTAATATAATAAATCAATAAGGTAAGATAATTTGCAAGCACTAGCATAGTTTAATGTGTAGATATTAACTCAAAATACTCACTCGTTTGTCATTCACACTCAGTCTTGCTTTATCACAATTATTTCCGCCACCTGCAATCTGCAGATCAGTTATGTGAATATCAACTGATTCATATGGAGGACCACTTAACAACCATCGGCAACGAATGTTTGCTGGATAATTTCCTGGATATCCAGGAGATTTCAGTTCTAGGGGTACAGTACCAACATTCAAAACTGCAGGACCACATGGAGCTGTTGGAAAAATAAACATTGATACACTATTATGAAGGCTTACTGTATGTGGACTTGAAAGTTAGAGGAATAAGTCGTAAAGGTAGTCACAAATGATACATGATATATTTAACATTTACTAGTACATTCCTTTACTTAAAATCATATGTTCATTGATGACACCTGTTAAAAATTAATTATAATAGATGTGTACATGAGGACAGATGACAAGGTTGGAAAGTTGTATCACACTCACATGAAGTTCCTTGAAGTTCCACACTCACATGAAGGTGGCAGTCGGAGGTGATGGTTGTATGACTGTGTTGTGTGCCTGTGTGATTGCGTGAGTGCTCTATTTCTGAGGAAGGCCATGGCCGATAGCTGAATGTGTTGTATGTGTGTGTCTTTTGTATGTGCCTGTCGCATCTCGTCGCCACGTCTTTGCGGTGAGTTGTAACTGTCCTCACTATATTATTTATTCCAACCTGGACTTTCCATTATTATATCACATGAAGTTGGTACTTTAGCATTGGTGCATTTTCTTTTGCAAGAATAATTTATAATTTCTTTTCACCATCTGAGATGCTGGGCAGTCTTGAATAGTTGTATGTCTGTCCTAACATTGAAGTCATCAAGTACAACAAGACAAAAATACGACTGATGCACTCATCCTTCTTAAGAAATCTATGATGTATTGGTTGAAATAAATGAAGAAGGAAATATGGATGGAATGGTCGCAGATGAAGCTGGTAGCTTGGCAAATCTTATTCTGAATTTTACATTCCTTTGTTCAGTGATGATGAGGTATAGTATATAATGAAAAACAATTTTTTTAAAACCCACAAAATATTATCATAGACTTATTAGTTAATAAATCACTTAAATACCACATTAATTACTTAAAGAAATGATGACCAGTTTTGGCTTTTTACTAAGTCATCTTCAGATCCATGTGGCTTGCCTTCACTCCATGCAGTAGACGCGTGATTGTCCCATTCAACTACATTATTAAAGCTATTGACTTACTAAAAATGACAACAGAATATTTCACAAACTCCAGGGATGGCTTTAAATTCCAAGATTACTTACGATGCACCAAGGAAATAGCAACACAACTTGATTTTAAAAACTCAACTGCCGTTGGAGCAATGTATAATAGGGGGGAAAAAAAAAAAAAAAAAAAAAAAAAAAAAAAAAAAAAAAAAAAAAAAAAAAAAAACACCTTTGAAGAAGTTCCAGTGAGGGGGAGAATACGAGAAAATTGAAAATCCAGATATGAAGTACAAAACATCTTTCTTAATTTACAGTAATGGTTGTTATAATATGTACTGAACCATTAGTGTGTGATTTCAATAGGTTAGAAGCCAGAGAATTTTTTGATTTTTCGCACCATATTATTAAAATTAAAGTGTAGTGACCTGACGTTTAAGTGGCAAGTGTTCCAAACATTAGGACAGTTTTAGTCATGGACAAGCTAAGGATATCATCCTTGTCGAATTTGAAGATGGGCATAAATTGGTCTCTGTTTTGATAAAGACTGATCGAACACCAATTAAAACTTTGAAAATAATACAAGAGTATGGATTTGTACTCAACATAAGTGTACCCTTATAAATTTTTGACATGTAACTAATGACGGTGGCAAGTGTAGAAAGAAGTTTTACAAAGCTTTCTGAAGATAAGCCAGCTGAATGTTTCATTTTCAAAGAAGTCATACAGAAGTTCACTGAAGTCAAAGCAGGAAAAATACCTGTACTATAACCTATGAGTGTAAATGTTTGTTCATCATTAAAGGAGACATTTTAAGACTTACTTGCTTTGGTCATTAGAAAAATTCAGCAGCTGCTTTAAAAAAAATTTGTGCTGGACTAGGATTTAAATCCAGATTTCCTACATGTTGTGGTTGGTTTCCTTAAACTATTCAGTTGTTCTGACACAGTTCCAATCTGACTCAATTCTGGACTAGGGAGATCTTCGTAAGTTAATGCACAGTACATGTTTATCATTAATTTTAGTTTTGATCTATTTATGTGTATTGTGCTTTTATATTAATTTCTTTAATAGAAATTTGTTTTTCCCGAAATCAAAATAGTTTACCAAATGTCACCCACCTTTGCAAATGCATTGTTGGAGGTGCTATTTCACATACTACAGTCTGTTGAGAATTCATTGACTTAATTTGGAACTTTTGGAGCCTTTTGCAGCTTCTGCCATTGAATGTGATCTACCATTGATCAGCATTGCTATGACACAGTGGTGTGCACTACAAGAGAGGAGTTGTGACGCAAGAAGTTTACAATTAAAATGTAAATAATGTATATTTGATACAGGTGAACAAATACTTATAACAATGGCAAGTCCAGGTTGAAATGTAAATAATAGCGAGAATAGGTTTCAAATTTTAGTGAAACACAAGTAAGTTTCACTGTGTATTGAATCCCGAAAAAAGAAAGGATGACACGAATGAAATATGAAATACATTATGCAGTTTATTATTAAGTAAATAATTAAAGGTAACAGAAACTGTCAGCACCTTTGCTTCTCTATGTTTTAAAAGTAAGATCGCTGCACGGTGCTGACAATAGAGGGGCCGTTTGACAAAAAAGACAGAAAAAGAATAAAACAATAATGGGTGTCCTAACAATACTTGTTTATAAAACACTTGAAGATTGTAACTGGTTGTACATGGTCATACAGAAAGAAACAGTTTATTGCACAGTAGCTGTCAGAAATTTGGAAATTGTTCCAGAAAGATGAATACTGATAAAGTACTATACATGGTGAAGGAAGAAATAATCTCAATTAACAAACCAAATCATCACCTACGGCACTTCATATAGTGTATCTGAACACGGAACTAAAAGAGAGGAATTTTGGACAATTTATGAAGATTGAACATGTGGAAAGCTAGCAACCACCAATAATCACTTAAAGAAGATTAGTCATGATGAACTTAATTTGATGTAAGAAAATGTTCTACAAGTAATAACATTGGTTGAGTGGTGCAACTGTGTCAAGAGCAGTATATCATTTCACACTGTGGTTGATGTTGCTATCTTCATTTTGTGGGCTTCACACAACTGTGCACAGTGAGTGGCATGTACTTTCATGTCGCTTCACATCATGAGTCTTGAACTGAATCCAGGGGCAGTGAGCGAAAGCAACTGTTACGCACAGTTGTTCAGTGCAGTGTGATCCTAAGTAGGGCAGCAGTAAATTAAATATATTTATATTTGGTAGATGCCTGTAACAACTAGAAAAATTACCACTGACATAACAATAGTTTCTTTAATGCAGTAATTTGATTTGTGTCAACGGGCAATGCTGCAAAATGGTTCAAGCCATAACCCAATAACAATAAACAACAGGTGACAGTGTAAGGGAATAGTGAATTAAGCCATCAGTCATCTTCAGATAGGGAAGAAATTACATGTACTCTAATTAGTTACATTGCCAGAAGCAGAGTTACTTTTGTTTGCAGGTGATACAAGTATTGCAATAAATAGTGTGCCACACATAATTATGGAAAGGTCTGCTAATGATATTTTCATGTACATTAACAAATGGTTTAAACTTTGAAAAGACTCACTACATGCATTTCAGAACATGTAAGAGATTTCCATCACGCATATGCATAAAGTATAAAGAAGAGCAGGTAGAAGTTGTTGACTGTATTAATTTCCTAGGATTACAACTTGGTAATAAATTCTTTTGGGAGAAACATCCTTAACAAATCTGTATTTACAAGTCGAGTGTGAGTAGATGTAAGTGACATAAAAATAATTAAAAAAAAAGCTTGCTTGCTTTGCTTACTTTCATTACATAATGTCATATGGCATAATGTTTTGGGGTAGCTCCGCAAGTCAAACAAAAGTTTTCAGAGTTCAAAAGCCCATAATATGTATCATTTCTGGAGTAAATTCACGGGCATCCTATAGATTCCTCTTCAAAGAACTGGGTATACTAACTACAGCCTCACAGTGTATTTATTAATTAATGAAATTTGTCATAAATAACACATCCTTTTTTCCAACAAACATCTCAGTTCATACATAAAATACTGGGAACAAAAACAATCTACACATGGACTTAAGAGCACTTACTTTAGTTCAAAAAGGGGTCCACTACTCAGGAACACACATTTTCAATAATTTGCCAGCAACTATAAGAAATTCCACTACACATAAAGATCAGAGTTGGAGGAGCCTGAAAGACTTAATAGTGGCCAACTCCTTCAGCTTCACTGATGAATTTTTGAATAGAACCAAATGATGTAGTGTATGTATTCATACTGCTAGTATTGACATGTTCCACATCCACGAGGATCTCCTCAATATGGATCTATGGAATGAACAGTTAATCTAATCTAAACAAAGAATTGTACAACTCAAATCCAAAGTGTTCACAAATAATGAATAAAATTGGCACAGCGGAAGTCATAATTGGTCATTAATAATAAACAAAATAGTGCAAATTAGAGGCAATAGTCCAAATTAGAGGCTAATATGGCACACCTGAAGTCAGAATTGGTCAATAATAATTAACAAATTAAGCAAAGTATGGCACAGCTGCAGTCTGCATTAGTGGTGAACAGTGAAGAATTAAGCATTTAGCCAGAAACATCAATAAAATTTTAAGAGCTGATTTAACAAGAAGCAATGCACTGATGATGTCTTTATCTAATGAAATACAGAAATTGGTAGTATGTTAGGTAAAACACAATCAGAACTGACAACATTATCCAGCACATTATTGGAAAGTTATGAAACCATGTTAAAGTTTGTAGAGAAACAAACCAGGAACAAACTAGGGCAATAGGTAAGCTAAATTTGCAGATGGAACAAAAGGCTAATTAAAGAAAATCAAAAACATGGAAGTTTTAAGTGTTAGAAAATAGAATAATAGAGACTGAAAATCATGTTTCTAATTTAAAATAAAATAATCCATTTATAATTAGAAGAGTGAGTACCAGAAATAGTAAGGTGAGTGCTAAGCAGCAGCAGGAAATAAATAAAAAAAATTAAGGGAAAAAAGACAGGAACTAATACAAATGTACACAATTTAGTAGAGGAAATATAGTTCAGTGGAAATTGGTTAAATTTAGCTATACAATTCCCAAAATTTAAACCTCATGGGGATATTTACCAAAGAAATTGGGAAGATAGTAAGAAAGATACTTTACCATAAGCTATTTATTAGGGAAGTCTGCAGATTGCAGTAATGCCCATTCTGAAGAGTTTGTCTCGCGGAATAATTTGAAGAGCAATTTGAAAGAAATTAATGGTCTGAGACTGTGGAGAAAAATATTTAGACAAACAACACTCAGTAGCAGCAATATTCAAAGATGTTGAGGTGTTTGACAAACATTAGCACTTCAAATCTGTCATTCTATTCCTTCCTGTATTTGTTTTCTGTACACTGATTTCATCGCCTTTTACTAACATTTATATGCATTTAACTGGGACTATCCTATATTGGATCTATTTTTAAGTCTTAAATGAATGATGAGCATAACTAGACATTATCATTTGAGTTACAACCTAGGCCATGATATATGGATGGGTGGTATATGGAAGTCAGAGATATTGCAATAAGAGAATATTAGAAACACACACACACACACACACACACACACACACACACACACACACACAAATGCCTATTGAATAAGTGTGTTGAAATGGCGGAGAGGGAGAGCTTAACATAAGTTTAGGCCAGGAGGATTGCACGAGCAGAGGATGTGTTGGAGGGAAAGTTCCAATTTCCATAACTCTGAGGGAATTGTGCTAGCTGGGAGTATCCAGATGGCACGTATGGTGTAACACATGCCAACGTCCCTGGAGACATTTTGGAGGGTATGCTCTGCCACAGGATATTGATTGTCCCCTAGGTGAACGGACCATTGGTGACCATTCAGGCAGTCAGCCTATTTGTTGGTGGTCAAATCAACATAATAGACTGTGGAGTGGGCACATGTTACTTGGTTGAATGCTGTATAATTTTTCTGTGATGGAGCTGGAGTAGATGGTTTTGCAGCAGGGTTATTTACATGGGTAGGAACTATTACATAGGGAGTGTAGTTATGGGATGTTGTAAGGTATACTGATTATTGCAAAGATTGGAAGGACAGTGTAAGGCTGCTCCAGTTGGTATGGAGAGGATACTTCGGAGTAATGATTTCATTTCAGGGCATGACTTAATGAAGTAATAGCCCTGACATAATGATTTATTAAGGTTCTCCAGGACGTTGCAGAAAACAAAGAGCAAAACAGAGCGAATCAATACTTTTATATGTATCCGGATTCTTACTAGAAGCAACATACTTTCTTGCTTCAGTTTATTAAACATATCTTGTGCTCGCATGTATATTAGATTCATTTTTGCATTAAGTATCTGGTTAGTGTATTCTTCAACCTTGTGCATTGTGACAGTATTTTATGTTTTGAACACAATTGGATTTGTTTACTACCATCAATCACTGCATGGCCAATGTGAAGAGCACAGCACTGTGCAGAGCACACTGATACTTATTTTGAGTGTTCTGTGAGGTTCTTGCTTCAGATTATTAAATTTATCTTGTGCTCATATGTATATTAGATTTAGTTTCGACTTAGGTCAAATTCTTCTCTCAGTGCAGTATCTCCTATTTCATCTTCATCTACATTCTCTTCTCTTCCTACATTATTGTCTCTAAGTTCATTTCCTTTGTTGAGCCCCTCTAAATACTCTTTCCATCTTTCATCTTTCCCTTCTTTGCTGGGAACTCATTTTCCATCTGTGTTCTTGATATTCATAGAGCTGTTTTTCTCATCTCCAAATATCTCTTTTATTTTCCTGTAAGCTGTATCTATTTTCCCCTATTTATACATTCTTATACATCCTTGCATTTGCCTTCTAGCCACTCCTGCTTAGCTATTTTGCACTTCCTGACAATCTCATTTCTTAGTCGTCTCTACTCCATTTTGCCTGTTTGATTTACTCCATTTTTATATTTTCTCCTTTCATCAGTTAAATTTAGCATTTCCTGTGATATCCAAAGACTTTTTGTAGGTCATGCCTTCCTACCTATTTTGTCCTCTGCTGCTTTCACTATTTCATCCCTCAATGTTACCCATTCTTCTCCTAGTGCTTTCTCTCTCCTCTGTTTCTGTTAATTCTCGCCTAAAACTCCCTCTGTAAGTTACAAGAACGTCAGGTTTCTTCAATTTATCCAGGTCCCATCTCCTTATTTTCCTACCTTTCTGCAGTTTTTTTCAGTTTCAGCCTACAATTCATGACAAATAAGTTATGGTCAGAGTTTATATCTGCCCCTGGGTATGTCTTACAGTTTATAACCTGGTTCTGGAATCCATGATTTACCATTATAAAATCTATCCGGCACCTACCAGTGTCTCCTGGTATCTTCCACGTATACAATCTTCTTTCATGATTTTTAAAACAGGTGTTTGTTACGATTAAATCATGTTCCGTGCAAAATTCTACCAGGCGACTTCCTCTTTCATTCCTTTTGTCCAGTCCATATTCACCTACTATATTTCCTTCCCTTCCTTTTCCTACTACCGAATTCCAGTCTCCCATCACAATCAAGTTTTCTTCTCCCTTAATTGTCTGAATAATTTCCTTGACCTCCTCATTATTTCTTCGATCTCATCATCACCGGCAGAGCTAGTAGGCTTATAAATTTGTACTACTGTGGTCAGTGTTGGCTTTGTATCTATCTTGACTATGATAATGCGATTACTGCACTGCTCATAGTAGTTTATGTGCATTCCTATTTTCTTATTCATTATTAGACCTACTCCTGTAATACCACCAACTGATTTTGTATTTATAACCCTCTACTTGCCTGACCAGAAATTCTGTTTCTCTTTCCACCAAACTTCACTAATCCCCACTATCAGCCTGTCCATTTCCCTTTTTAAATTTTCTAACTTCCCTGCCTGATTAAGGGAGCTAACATTCCACACTCCAATTTGTAGAATGCCAGTGTTGTCTTTCCTGACGACGACATCCTCCAGAGTAGTCTCCGCTCAGAGATCCGAATTGAGTACTATTTTACCTCCGGAATATTTCTCTCGAGAGAATGCCATCATCCTATATTCATAGAGTAGAGCAGCATGTCCTCGGGAAAAGTAGCAGCTGTAGTTTCACTTTGCTTTCAGTCATTCATAGTTGACTGATGTTAAAAGGCCAGCTCAGTCAATCATCCAGATGGTTGCCCCTGTGACTACTGAAAAGACTGCTGCCCTTCTTCAGGAACCACATATTTGTTTGGCCCCTCCACAGGTACCCGCCTACCCCTCCACTGTGGTTGCACTTACGGTACGGCTATCTGTATCTTTGAGGCGCCCCCCCCCCCCCCCCACTGCAATGTCTGATGTGTGTGCGTGTGCACATGGTTTTTTTTTTTTTTTTGGCCAGTAGGGAAAAAAATGGGACAATTAAGGGCCTTGGGAACACACATAAAGTGCTTCAATCTCAAAGGGTATAGGTCAAAGATTGGAATGAACACAGATCCAAGAGTTGCAAATTGCCATAGCTGTGTGGAGGAAAGTACCAGAGCTCCAAGTGCTAAGTACTAAAGCTCAAATCATTATAGGTAGCGAAAACTGGCTAAGGCCTGAGATAAGTTCAGCTGAATTTTTTACTAAGGGGCAAATGGCGTTAAAAGCACAGATTAAATAAAACAGGTGGCGGTATATTTATTGCTGTCACACGTGGTTTATCTTGTAGTGAAATTGAAGTAGATAGGTCCTGTAATTTGGTATGTGTAGAGGTCATACCTGACAACCAGAATAAATTAATAATTGGTCCTTTTTATCTACCCCTGGCACAGACAATTCGATTGCTGAATTCTTCAAAGAAAGCTTGGATCAAATTTCAAAAATTACTCACAGCATACAATATTAATTGGGGCTGACTTAAACTTACCCTCGATATGTTGACAAAGATACATGTTTAAAACTTGAGGCAAGCATAAAAAATTGTTTGAAATCATAGTGAACGCAATCTCTGAAATTTATCTTGAGCATTTATGTAGTCATGAACCCATTAGAATAGAAAATAGTTGTGAAAATATACTTGACCTCTTAGCAACAATTAATCCGGAGCTAATTAAGAGCATCAAAACAGAAACAGAGTAGTTGTAGCGAGAATGAATATCAGATTTCCCAAACCTACCAAAAACAAACAAAAAGTATACCTATTCAAAAAGTAGATAAAATTTCAGTTAATGCTTTCCTGAGTGAGACTCTAGAGTCTTTCAAAACTAACAATGTGAGTGTAGATCGCATGTGGCTTACATTCAAAGAAATAATATTGATGAGCATTGGAAGATTTATACCTAACAAATTAACAAAAGAGGGGTCTGACCCATTGTGGTACACTCAACAGGTTAGATCACTCTTGCAAAAGCAAAGAAAAATAGTTAAAACGACACAAAATCTCCAAGACCGGCAGTCTTTCACGGAAACTTGAAATGTAGCTCAAATTTCAATATTTTTGATTTCAGTTTTATTTGTGGCAGCAAATTTAATGACAATATGCAGACAGATTTATAACAAAAACTTGTAACATAACTTGGTAGAGAATCCTAAGAAATTCTGGCCGTATCCTAAGTATATACTAGCGGTAAACACAATCAATACCTTCACTACATGATGGCAATGGTGATGCTACTGATGACAGTTCTGCTAAAGCAGAATTGTTTAACACAGCTTTTCGAAATTTCTTCTCCACAGAAGACAATGCAAATACTCCAGAATTCGTATCAAGGACAGCTGCCAACATGCGTAATTTAGAAGTCGATACCCATGGAGTATTAAAGAAACTTACTTTTGTTAGGTGATTTAACTCCCAATCCCAACTGTATACAAATTAGGTTCCTTTCAAAGTATGCTGATGCCATAGCCCCATACGTAGTTATCATATACAACCACTCTCTCAATGAAAGATCCATGCCCAAAGACTGGAAAATTGAACAGATCACTCTAATATTCAAGGCAGACAATAGGAGTCATCCACAAAATTACAGGCCTGTATCATTAATGTGTGTTTCCAGGAGGATTTTAGAACATACACTTTCCTCAAATATTATGAACTACCTCAACTACTAACTCAGTCAACATGAGTTCAGAAAGAATCATTCTTGTGAAACCCAGCTAGCTCTTTATTCACATGATATGATGAGTGCTATTGACAAGGGATGTTAAAAAGATTCCAAATTTCTAGATTTGCTAGAAGGCTTTTGACACCATACCTCACTTTTGTGCTTATGGAATATTGCCAAAGTTGTGTGATTCGATTAGTGATTTCCTGTAAGACAGGACACAAAACGTTGTAACTGACGGTAAGTCATCGAGTAGAACAGACGTGATATCTAGCATTCCCCAGGAAAGCTTTATATTCCTAATTTTTACAAACAATTTAGGATACAATCTGAGAAGTTCTCTTAGACTGTTTGTGGACGATGCTGTCATTTATTGGTTAGCAAAGTCACCAGTAAACTCACATGAACCACAGACATTGCCGAGATGGGGTGGCTTGCGTGCCTCGACAATACAGATAACTGTACCATAAGTGCAACCTCAGAGGAGGGGTATCTGTGGAGAGGCCAGACAAACATGTGGTTCATCAAAAGGGACAGCAGCCTTTTCAGTAGTTACAGGGGCAACAGTCTGGATGATTGACTGAGCTGGCCTTGTAACATCAGCTAATGTGGCTTTGCCAAACAGTTACTGTGAATGGCTGAAAGCAAGGGGAAACTACAGGCGTTACTTTTTCCGAGCACATGCAGCTTTACTGCATGAACATATGATGACGGCATCCTCTCAGATAAAATAATCCAGAGGGAAAATAGTCCCCCATTCGGATCTCCGGGTGAGGACTACTCAGGAAGATATGATCATCAGGAAAGACAACATTCTATGGATCGAAGTGTGGAATGTTATATCCCTTAATTGGGTAGGGAAGCTAGAAAATTTAAAAAGAGAAATGGACAGGTTGATGTTAGATATAGTGGGGATTAATGAAGTTCGATAGAAAGAGGGACAGGCTTTCTGGTCAGGTGAGTACAGAATTATAAATACAAAATCAGTTGGGGTTATTACAGGAGTAGATCTGATAATTAATAAGAAAATAGGAATGCAGGTAAACTACTATGAGCAACAAGGTGATTGCATTATCATAGTAAATAGATATGTAGTCAACACCGACCACAGTAGTACAGGTTTATATGCAAACTAGCTCTGCCGATGACGAGAAGATCAAAGAAATATATGAGGATGTAATGCCAATTATTCAGCCTATTAAGGGAAAGGTTTTTAGTTCTTATGGGAGACTGGAATTCTGTAGTATGACAAGGAGGGAAGGGAAGATAGTAGGTGTATATGGTCTGGACAAAAGGAATGAAAGAGGAAGGCGGCTGGTAGAATTTTGTACGGAACATAATTTAATCATAACAAACACCTGGTTTAAGAATCACGAAAGAAGGTTGTGTATGTGGAAGAGACCAGGAGACACTGGGAGATACCAGATAGATTTTATAATGGTAAGACATAGATTTTGGAACTAGAATTTAAACTGTGAGACATATACAGGGGCAGATATAAACTCTGATCATAACTTATTTGTCATGAATTGTAGGCTAAAACTGAAAAAACTGCAGAAATGTAGAAAAATAAGGAGATGGAACCTGGATAAATTGAAGGAACCTGAAGTTCTTGAGACTTTCAGAGGGAGCTTTAGGCGAGAATTAACAGGAACAGAGGAGGGGGAAATAATAATAATAATAATAACAGTAGAAAAAGAATGGGTAACATTGAGGGATGAAATAGTGAAGGCAGCAGAGGACAAAATAGGTAGGAAGGCAAAATGGAGTACAGACGACTAAGAAATGAGATTGTCAGGAAGTGCAAAATAGCTAAGCAGGAGTGGATAGAAGGCAAATACAAGGATGTAGAAGAATGTATAAATAGGGGACAAATAGATACGGCCTACAGGAAAATAAAAGAGATATTTGGAGATAAAAACACCTCTATGAATATCAAGAACACAGATGGAAAACCAGTTCTCAGCAAAGCCGGGAAAGCTGAAAGGTGGAAAGAGTATATAGAGAGGCTCTACGAAGGAAATGAACCTAGAGGCAATACTGTAGGAAGGGGAGAAGAAGTAGATGAGGATAAAATAGGAGATACTATACTGAGAGATGAATTTGACAGAGCACTGAAAGACCTAAGTCAAAACAAGGCCCTCGGAGTAGATGACATTCCCTCAGAGCTACTGAAGTCTCTGAGAGAACCAGCTATGACAAAACTGTTTCACCTGGTGTGTAAGATGTATGAGACAGGCGAAATACCCTCAGATTTTAAGGCACAGACGTGTGAGAACTATAGAACCATCAGTTTAATAAGTCATGGTTGCAAAATATTAACACAAATTATTTACAGAAGAATGGAAAAGCTGGTAGAAGCCGACCTTGGGGAAGATCAGTTTGGGTTCAGGAGAAATGTAGGAACATGTGAGTCAATACTCACTTTACGGCTTATTCTAGAAGATAGATTAAGAAAAGGCAAACCTACATATCTAGCTTTTGTAGATTCAGAGAAAGCTTTAGACGACATTGATTGGAATAAACTCTTTCAAGTTCTGAAGCAAGCAGGAGTAAAATATAAAGAGCGTAAGGTTATTTACAATTTGTACAAAAACCAGACAGCGCCTCTCAGAGTTGAAGGGCATGAAAGGGATGCAGTGATTGGGAAGGAAGTAAAACAGGGTTGTAGCCTTTCTCCTATGTTATTCAATTTGTACATTGAGCAAGCTATAAAGGAAAGCAAGGAGAAATTTGGAGAAGGAATTAAAATTCAGGGTGAAGAATTAAAAACATTGCATTTTGCCGAAAACATAGTAATTCTGTCAGAGACAGGAAAGGACCTGGAAGAGCAGTTGAACAGAATGGACAGTGTGCTGAAAGGTGCAAATAAGATGAACATTAACAAGAGTAAAACTAGGGTAATGGAGTGCAGTCTAGGAAAATCAGGTGATGCTGGAGGAATTAGATTAGGTAATGAAACAATAAAGGATGTAGATGAGTTTTGTTACTTTGGAAGTAAAATAACAAATGATGGTCATAGTACAGAGGATATAAAATGCAGAATGGCAATGGGTAGAAAAGCATTCTTGAAAAAGAGAAATTTGTTAACATCAATAATTGATTTAAGCCTAAGGAAGTCCTTTCTGAAGGCATTTGTGTGGAATGTTGCCTTGTATGGGAGTGAAACATGGACGAAAAACAGTGTGGACCGGAAGAGAATAGAGGCATTTGAAATGTGGTGCTAGAGAAGAATGCTGAAGATTAGGTGGGTGGATCGCATAACTAATGAGGTGGTACTGAAGAGAATTGGGGAGAAAAGGAATTTCTGGCATACCTTCACATGTGGTAGGACACATTCTTAGGCATCAAGAAATTGTGAATTTAGTGTTGGAGGGAAATGTATGGGGTAAAAACCACAGAAGACAACCAAGATATGGATACAGGTAGCAGATTCAGACAGATGTAGGTTGCCGTTCTTATGTGGAGTTGAAGAGGCTTGCTCAGGATAGGGTATTGTGGAGAGCTGCATCAAACCAGTCTCCGGGCAGAAGACGACAACAACAACAAAAAGTCACCAGAAGATCAAAAGCAATTGCAAAATGATATAGATATCTACATGGTGCAAAAATTGGCAATTGACCCTTAATAATGGTAAGTGTGAAGTCATTCATATGACCACTAAAAGAAATCCGTTAAACTTCACTTACACAGTAAATAAGTCAAAGCTACAGGCCGTAAATTCAACTAAATAACTAGGAGCAACAATTAAGAACAACTTAAATTGGTAACAACACATAGAAAGTATAGTAGGGAAAGGGAACCAAAGACTATGTTTTATTGGCAGATCACTTAGAACAGTGTTTTTTCAACCTGTGGATCGTGACCCCTAGGGGGTCACAAAGACTTGGTCGGCGGTTGTCATCACAGGAGGAAGCACAGTAGCTGCACCACAAAACAACCAGCTCAGTACATTACTGAATACTACGGATTCTGTAATACAAAAACATAGGCCTAAATGAAACTTATTTATGTTAAATGTTTTAAATTAATTGTTTAACATTAATTTGGAATTGAATAGAATGTAGATTGTTTCGTAGTAAATACAGCATGTTAACAATGAATAACCTCCAAGATTGAAAACTTCTCAGGAACCAATCGATAGGTAAATGAACAAGATGCAATAATTAAATGAAAGAAATTCGGAGAAGAATCTACTTCCTCACAAAATGACTATAAAGTGGGACCTTTCGGAAAGATGCCTGAAATGCATAACAGTTGTTGTGAAAATTTTCTGTTTTTGTCGTTAATCAAGTAAGAATAGGTATAACACCTTCTATTTTGAAAAAATATACAAAAGCAACATCTACACTCTACAAGGAAATTCATCAACAGAAAGATAATTAAATTTGTTGCTTTTGAAATTACAATGTAGTTTTGTTAGGGCACGTAATAAGGAGGGGGTAGGGATGTCCAGAATATTTATTCTTGGAAGGCGATCGCAAGAATATTTTTACTTGCAAGGGGGTCACACATTTGAAAAAGTTGAAAAAGTATGATTTAGAAGATGCAGCAGTTCTACTAAAGAAACTGCCTACACCACACTTGTGCATCCTACTTTGGAG
The DNA here is from genome assembly GCA_026315105.1 of Locusta migratoria. NCBI lineage: Eukaryota > Metazoa > Arthropoda > Insecta > Orthoptera > Acrididae > Locusta > Locusta migratoria. The sequence continues at coordinate 199,175,105 of CM048751.1, forward strand.
TAATTCTGTGCATTGTGGGATGCCCCCTAGTGGGACTAACTGACGATTCAGAGAAAGTTCAGAGAAGGGCAGCTCACTTTTGTATTATCACAGAGATGATGCACAAGTTAGAATGGAAAACACAAAAAAGGGGATTATTCATTGCGACAAAAATCTATTTGCGAACATATTTTCGGATGAATCAAGGTTCTGTTTACAGCATCATGATGGTCACATCCATCGTTTGCCGACATTGTGGTGAACGTACATTGGAAGCGTGTATTTCTCATCACCATACTGGCGTATCACCCAGTGTGTTAGCACCCACCTGCATAGGCAGACATGATCATCATAATAAAATAAGAGAAATGAGAATCAAGGTTCTGTTTACAGCATCATGATGGTCACATCCATGTTTGCCGACATTGTGGTGAACGTACATTGGAAGCGTGTATTTCTCATCACCATACTGGCGTATCACCCAGTGTGTTAGCACCCACCTGCATAGGGAGACATGATCATCATAATAAAATAAGAGAAATGAGATTGAAACCTGAAAGATTTAAGTGTTCCTTTTTCCTTTGAGCTATTAGAGAATAGAACTATAGAGCAATATCATGAAAGCAGTCCGATGCACCCTCTGTCATGCACTTCAATGTGACTTCAAGAGGGTTTAAGTAGATGTAGGTATCTCTGGCATAGAGAGGGACTGGGATGAGAGGTTAAGGACTGAATGGAGATTGGTGTTGGTATTATGTGGTGTCTGCATGTGCTGATGGTCGTAGTAGGTTTTAAGTAGGGGATGTACTGGGATTGGAAGATCAGTAAGCAAGCCAGGCTCAGTTTGTTGCTATTTCTTGGGGAGGGGGGAGGAGGGGAGGAGGTTTTTGAGGGTGTTGTTGTGTTAGGTGGGAAGAGAGAACAATTTTTGAGGTGGTGGACTAGTAGGGTTGATAATTTTCTCAGGTGCTGTGTGTCATACAGTTTGTGTACGGTGGGTGTGTTGTATTATGTATATGTAGTCAACAATGCATGAAAGAAGTCCGAGAAAGTACAGAGGATGACTTCTATAATTTCTCGCAGTATATTGCTGATGTGAGAGATGGTGCTGCTAGCAACATGGAATACAATGCCCAGGAAAAATGTACATGCTATGATGTAAGCCACCCAATGAGATACCATCTTCTGCTTATATAAAGAGAAGTTTCCAGTTCACAAAAATCAGTTTTACTCCTGACAACGACTATGGAGCTTATATTTGAAAGCATGGGATCTTACCCATATTTGATGTGGCTAGAAAACTGAGAACTTTTTATGCATCTTCTAGTATATATTTTTATTTGTATTTTTATAAGTATAGGAGTTTTGGTGCCAGTATTTCTCTTTAAGTGTGCAAAGTCTGCCTATATTCAATGGAAAGTTAGTTGTGATGGCTCATAGCACCATTTTTTCAGAACTTCCATTTGTTTTGCACCCTATTCTAAGCTACAGGCAGTTTTTAGGACCCAAAAAATGGTGTGCCTTAGATTCAGGTAAATACAATAGAGCTGAAAATAAATTATCATGTTGGTACAATAATATATAAAACACACAGAAAGTAATTTCTATATTTATTGATGAAGTTGTACAATCATTAGAATATATATATATATATATATATATATATATATATATATATATATATATATATACACGTAAAAAATAGATATATATATATACGTAAAAAATAGAAGAAGTATACTTACCAGGCGAAGGGGCACAGGCAGTAATAGCAACAAATAAACACACAGACACACACAAACACACAAAAATGCTAGCTTTCGCAGCCTAGCTGCTTCATCAGGCAGAAGGGAAGGAGAGCTAGGCTGCGAAAGCTAGCATTTTTGTGTGTCTGTGTGTTTATTTGTTGCTATTACTGCCTGTGCCCCTTCGCCTGGAAAGTATACTTCTTCTATTTTTTACGTATATTTTTCCTGCTGGGCATTTTTCCTCTATATATATATATATATACACACATATCCACATCCAAACACACTTAGGCAGACATTACAAATGTAAACAAAGGTAAACAAATACACACACACACACACACACATATCCACATCCAAACACACTTAGGCAGACATTACAAATGTCTGCCTAAGTGTGTTTGGATGTGGATATGTGTGAGTGTGTGTGTATTTGTTTACCTTCCTTTTTGTCCCCTAAGGTAAGTCCTTCCACTCCTGGAATTGGAATGGCTCCTTTTCCACTTCCTTAAAACCCGTATCCTTCCCTTTCTCCTCTCCTTCCTCCCTCTTTTTCCCGAAGAAGCCACCACTGGTGGCGAAAGCTCGAATGGTTGTGTGTTTTTGTGTGTGTTTGGTGTTCCTATCGACGAGCCTGTACTTTAGGTAAGTCAAAAATCTTTACTTTATACCATTTTCCCACCTGGAAGGTCTCCTATATATATATATATATATATATATATATATATATATATATATATATATCAGTTGTAGAGAATGACTAGATAGAGAACAAAAGAAAGAAAATGAAGAGTATAATGCACTGAAGGGCTTTCAATGAACTATATAGTTTTTTAAATGCACACTTACACTTATAATCTGTGTGTACTACTAAGAGACAAATTTTTAAAGCAAACATGGATGGTTGTTCTTTCAGCAATAAGGATATATATATCAGAAATTGTTGAGAGATAAATGAAAGAAAACACACAAAATTGATGGAAGAATAAACTGTAGTGAAATGTGTATATCTAATTATGATTAGAATGAAAATAAAATTGATTTGGATAGGATATGGAGGTAACGAAATTGACAGTAGATGTACAATGGAAGACCTTTGTTGGATTCCAACAGATAAGAAAAGACCATAGACGGAAGAGTAGATCATATTAAAAAGTATGCAGGCACAAATGGTGAAATATAGCTGAATTCTGAACTGCTTTAAGAAGTATGGACAATGCTTTTAGTTAGCAAGGTGTATAATGTGGTATGTGGTTTTGAAAATTTAGCTTGAAACTTTCCCTCTCCATCCAACAACTCTTCTTTAATCTCTTCCAATTAAAAGAAATGAAAATTAATATCAATTTTATTTACTAAAGGACATTAACTTTACAAAATTTTAGAGGTTTTAAATAAACAAAGTTGTACTTTGAAAGTCTACTTACAATCTCTCTGAAAAACTCGTGCTCTAAAACCTGGTCCATTGTATGTACCATCAGAAACAAAGCGCACCCACATATGGTCTGATGATGTGATGATCTTCTGTGGGATTTGGTTCCCACAGAATTTTCCCAGTAATTCTGAGTATTGGCTGCCACCATCACGAACCTGTGTTCCATTGAAATATTGTTACGTGTACATGAATGCAAGTCACAAATAAGTGTAGACTAAATTACAGGACAGAAAATTATTAAAATTTCTATATACTCAATATGTAGACTCTTGGTCCTTAACACACCTTTTATCTTATACATTAATGTGAATTTTAATCTTTCCATGCAATGATTTGAATGTATATGATTATAAACTTACTGTCGATTTTGTGGTCAGTATTGACATTCTCTTATCCTCCCCCAAAAAAATTTTAATTTGACTGTAAGAACCAAGACCTTACAAAACAGTGCGTTGTTGGTCTATGTTAAGTGTGCACAATATACTTTTACACCTTCTTGCACAGTAGATACCTTAGTAGAAAGTATAATAGTAATACCAGGGGTTTCCTGATGAATGGAAACAATGTAGTAGGGGAGATTTACTAACACAACTGATACCTATGCACAAACACCTATCTTACAGAATTTCTAAACAGCTAGGGAGCAATATGAAGAAAAGAGAGAAAGAGAGAACATTCATCAGAGTTGATTCTTAGATCAAAAGAACACTCTCTGGAAAGGTTCTCAGTTTTGCATGAATTAAAAATCAATTCAGTATATGATAAGTCTAGCACCGAACACACACATAATCTTATTTCACTCAACACATTGAAACACACAAACTATTCAATGTTTGTTGGTAATGAAGATCACCCTTTGTCTAAACATGCCTTGATGCACCGCCAGCACATCTTGGTGCAGTGTTACACCATCCGTGTTATCTGGATACTTTCCACCGACACCAACCTTTCAGAACTCCAGAGATGGGAACTTGCCCTTCAGCTTATTCTCTCCTCCCGTTGCCCACATGGTCTCATCCTCCACTAAATTCAAATTCCCACCCACCATCTTTAGCACCTTTGCCTCGGTTCTGTGGACAGAGCCTCTGCCTCAAGTGGTATCTCTGTCCAACTTCTTTGCTTTTTACAAATGTTTGTCTAGGTATGTTTGCGTTTGGATATGTGTGAGTGTGTGTGTATTTGTTTACCTTCCTTTTTTTCCTCTAAGGTAAGTCCTTCCACTCCTGGGATTGGAATGACTCCATTTCCACTTCCTTAAAACCCATATCCTTCCCTTTCTCCTCTCCTTTCTTCCTCTTTTCCTGAAGAACTGAACAAAGGTTGCAAAAGCTTGTATGTGTGTTTGTGTGTGATTTTATTTGTTTGTGTCTGTCGACAAGCCTGTCCTTTGGGTAAGTCATCCGTTTTATATAAAATTGACACCCCCATGAACCACAGACATTGCCGAGGTAGGGTGGCTTGCGTGCCTCAACGTTGCAGATAGCCGTACCGTAGGTGCAACCACAGAGGAGGGGTATCTGTGGAGAGGCCAGACAAACATGTGGTTCATCAAAAGGGACAGCAGCCTTTTCAGTTGTTACAGGGGCAACAGTCTGGATGATTGACTGAGCTGGCCTTGTAACATCAGCTAATGTGGCTTTGCCACACAGTTACTGCGAACGGCTGAAAGCAAGGGGAAACTACAGCCATTACTTTTCCCGAGGACATGCGGCTCTACTGTATGAAAATATGATGATGGCATCCTCTCGGGTAAAATATTTCGGAGGTAAAATAGTCCCCCATTAGGATCTCCAGGTGGGGACTAATCAGGAGGATGTTGTCATCGGAAAAGACAATACTGGCATTCTTCGGAATGTTAGATCCCTTAATCAGGTAGGAAAATTAGAAAATTTAAAAAGGGAAATGGATAGGTTGAAGTTAGATATAGTGGGGATTAGTGAAGTTCGGTGGCAGAATGAACAGGATTTCTGGTCAGGTGAGTATAGAATTATAAATACAAAATCAGTTGGGGGTATCACAGGAGTAGGACTGATAATGAATAAGAAAATAGGAATGCGGGTAAACTACTATGAGCAGCACAGTGATCGCATTATCATTGTCAAGATAGATATGAAGCCAACACCGACAACAGTAGTACAGGTTTATATGCCAACTAGCTCTGCCGATGATGAGAAGATCAAAGAAATATATGAGGATGTAATGCAAATTATTCAGACAGTTAAGGGAGAGGAAAACTTAATTGTGATGGGAGACTGGAATTTGGTAGTAGGAAAAGGAGGAGAAGGAAAAATAGTAGGTGAATATGGACTGGGCAGAAGGAATGAAAGAGGAAGTCGCCTGGTAGAATTTTGCATGGAACATGATTTAATCATAACAAACACGTGGTTTAAGAATCACAAAAGAAGGTTGTATATGTGGAAGAGACCAGGAGACACCGGGAGATACCAGATAGATTTTATAATGGTAAAACATAGATTCCGGAACCAGGTTATAAACTGTAAGACATACCCAGGGGGAGATATAGAGTCTGACCATAACTTGTTAGTCATGAACTGTAGGCTGAAACTGAAAAAACTGCAGAAAGTTAGGAAAATAAGGAGATGGGACTTAGATAAATTGAAGGAACGTGGTGTTCTGGAGAATTTCAGAGGGAATTTAGGCAACAATTGACAGAAACAGGGGGAAATAATACAGTAGACAAGGAATGGGTAGCATTGAGAGATGAAATAGTGAAGGCAGCAGAGGACTAAATAGGTAGAAATGCAAGACCTACAAAAAATCCTTGGATATCACAGGAAATACTAAATTTATACATAAAAAATAGATGAAATATAAAAAATAGACGAAGATTACTCACCAGGCGAAGGAGCACAGGTGTGACAGCATCACAAATGAATAAATAAATAGATAAATAAATAAATAAATAGATGAAGTACACTTACCAGGCGAAGGGGCACAGGCAGTGATAGCAACAAATAAACACACAGACACACACACACAGACACACACACACACACACACACACACACACACACAAACGCAAGCTTTCGCAGCCTAGCTGCTTCGTCAGGCAGAAGGGAAGGAGAGGGAAAAGGAAATGATAAGGGTTTCAAGGGAGTGGACAAGGAGTCATTCCAATCCCGGGACAGGAAAGACTTACCTTGGGGGGAGAAAAGAAGGGTAAACAAATAAACACACACCCACACATTTACACAGACGCAAGTACACTTAGGCAGACATACTTTGTCTGCCTAAGTGTACTTGCATCTGTGTAAATGTGTGGGTGTTTCAGTGAACCCCCTGAAAAACTCACTGTGGAAAAAAAAAAGTAAATAAATAAATAAAATAAAAAGTGTTTTTAAAATATCATTCTTCATTTCGTTCTTCTATCAGATCATATTATATATGCACATTCAAAGTAATTTTATTTCATGAGAAACGTTTTACGTTACGGAGACAGCACATATATGACTCAGTGCGACCGCTTAATATAGGCGGCAGTGGCCGCACTGGCAGAATGTGCATGGACGGCTGAGGTTCAATTTCTCTTCTGAGCACCCTGGAGGTAGCATATGGGCGCTCCCGCAGCAGGGAGGGGCGAGGGGGAATGTCACTTTTAACACTGGCATAGGACCTGGTAGAAACACCAGCTCCTGGCTACTCAAGCCCTGGCGGTTACGCACGAATGGTTCCGAAGCAAAGACAATGGAGCTACTTTGCACCTAGCCTTAAGCATCGACAAGTCCTCCATAAGGCAACATCCACCCTTCATATTTGTTTTTGGTGCACTGAAGATTCATCAAAAACATGTCATATATGGTAAAATATCTTATAACTATCAATTAAAAATGCATCAGCTGTGAAAGCCTTCAGTAGATCCGATCATGAATAATAACGAAGTCACTACTTTCCAACTAGTAAGAATAGCCATGTGATTGGCGGTTTTGCGTTGCATCGTGAAAGGTTGTGGGTTAGAGACCATCTGCAAGCAATTTTTTTTAATCCCAATCTTCTTTTTAAAGATACAAGGAAAACAATGATTTTTGTATGTTACTTGCCACAAATCTGGATGTTTTAGCAAATGTGCCGTTATTTTGAGAGTAAATGAAATTTATACTCTTCATTGTAACAAATTTTTAACTGTTTGCAACGAGTTGGGGGAGGACAGCTTTTGCGCGTGCATAAGGTCAGGAGATGGTACTGCTTACAGAGTCACATGACTAGAAGGTAGCTTGTCTCTTCATCATAAGAGATTCATTGTGTTACAGTCACTTAACAGTGTAATTAGTTACTTACTGTGTTTCAGTGTTCATGTACATATTCATATGTTCTTGGTGTTTATTATCAAAGGAAAGTGAACAACATTCAGTACCTTTAGGAAAAAATCACTCAGCTTTAAGCTTGGAACAAAAGTGTGAAATAAAAAAAGGTTGGTAGGCTTATGGCTCAGCTCAAGTTGAAGCAAGCACAAACAAGCCAGGGAAAGAAGAGTTTTCAATGAAAGTATACCTAAAGGAGGAAAAGGAGGGGGAGGGCAAAGCAGCGGTGCACCAAATTGTCTCTTTGGATGCCTAGTGGGGAGGGGAGAGGGACGGGTACCACTATCAAGATCCGGCACTCAAATGAGTGAACCCCCTCAGTTATCTGAAGCACCAGTCACCAATGGTATATACGTAGATTGTTACCAAGTATACTTGTATATTTATAAAGAATATATGTAAAAAAAAAAAAAAAAAAAAAAAAAAAAAAAAAAAAAAAAAAAAAAAAAAAAAAGTTCAACTATTGGTGCGCTACAAAGCCAGAGAAATTAAACAGAATTTTTATTTCTGTTCTGTGTTCTCTGCATCTAACAATACTGAGCTCACCCCGGAGGGTGTTGGTTGGGATTGTAGGGGTAAAACTGTTAACAGAATTTAGTGCAGTGCTTACAAATAAAATTGTGTCAATCTCTACTACTGTAGAATGCCACCCAGATGACATAAAAGTTTTTGCTATTGTACACTCAAACATTGTTTTATTGGTAGCAATAAATACCAAATAAAATTAATTTAAGTGGCAGTTATAAAGTTAGTAGGAAATATAAACCACAGTAGTGAATCTCCTATGCACAGGACTGTTGTATAGGAAGTGTTGGCAGTAACAAGAAAAGATACAATATCAACTGACTTTTACCAAAACTATTCAAGCTGAACTATGGTGTGGTGAACCACTGAGAACCTTATCGTACTGCAATTACTACCATTATTTAACTTTACTTACATTGTGATCATGCTGTATATATACTCTCTAAAATATGATACCTAAATAATAATTATTATTTAATTTTCATAACACTTTATTGCAAAGTGATGGCATTATGAAAGACAATTTAAATAAACAGTTTAATTATTATTACTGACAACTCACAGGTCGCTCCAGCCACCCCCCCCCCCTCCCACACACACACACACACTACTACTACTAACTGACTGTGGTCATACTAGTGACGCCACAAATGACAGCTTATTCACTGGAGAATTATTTTACCACCCCCTCCAGCAGGCCCTGTCCTGGATCCGCCCTTGCCTCCAGTTTTCAAAGTCTAGTATGAAATTTTTTTCCAGATGGTAATAAAACAGTACTTTTTGTTGAAGTCTGTACTGTAAGCAAAGTCCCCACTGTAAGAAAATTGGTGAAGACCCTATTCTTGTTTTGAAGGTGAAATGTGCAAAGTTTAATCTGGATTCGAACAAAACTATAGATTTGTTTGCAATACAACACACAAACATTCTATATATACATAGTGAATGGGTTTGAACAATATGTAGCCTATGTCTGTCCGAATGTTTATTACGGTATACGTAAACATTTTCAGTAAATCAGTCAAAAACTTTCAGAGATTCTTGCCAAAAATATTAACAATTAATTGGTTTATATAATAGCCTTAGTACCCAGATTTATCATACACTGCATTGTTTATGATGTCATTTATTCTAAACTGTGTGTCCATGGTGGTTGTTACCTCCCTAGCAATTGTTATCACAAGGTAAGGAATATGTGCACCAAATTTGGTGGAAATCTGTCCACTGGTGAGGAGGAGATGGGCAACCTTGTTACATGATGCAACTGTGTTTTGTGCATTTCACTGTTTATGGTGTCATCTCTCCTGAAATATATGTTGTACAGTGATATAATTATGCTATAATCTTCGCAAAACTGCAAGCAATATGTTGACAGTTTCATCACAAAATAATAATAATAAACAAACAAATTAAAAAAACGTTTTTATATATTAGATGATACATACTGAATCCTGCAATTAATCTCCAACTAACAGCACGGTCAGGACAAGGAAAAAAAAATTTGTGTAGAACATCTCACAGAAGGTAACATCATAGCCGGTACACTTGGGCAACAAACACGAATATGCGGCTGAGTCCGGCTTTGTACAACAATAAGTAGAGCCCACTGCCCAGAGTCTGCTGGATGATGGCTAACACAACATGCTGCATAGGATCAGAAATTTTCAGAATGTGGACAGACTTAGCACCCACCCTTGATCAGCCATACTGTAACAAAGGTGAGGCTGGCACTGACTTCATCTCATTGTCAGGTACTGATAATTGTGAAGCACCTACAAGACTGGCCACTTCACAGGCAGCAGTGACTCCAGCAGAGATGATAGCCACAGTACTGGTGGTGACGTGATGGCATCAGGAGAAGCAATGGCCAGTGTCCCCCACAAGGGCAGGTACCCTTGAATGGAGGTCATAGAGGGCTGTGTGCTGACCACTGGAGATATGTTCCTGGTACATATGGATAGTGGTGTATGGGGTACTTGGCCCACCACATGATGGAGAAATTTACCATGGAACAAAGGCCATTCTTCATTTGGACCTCACAGAGATGGTGTCTGCATGTAATGACAAATGCAGGAATCTACTTAGAGCAGCAGTCCCAGACAGCCAGTTCTGCACAGGAAGAGGCACCAGTGATCCAGTGATAGCCCAGTCTACGATGAAGGTGATGCAACAGTGTCTTTGGCTGGCACCTGTGGGGGAAAGACATTAATTGACGAAAAAATAGGGTCTGACCCAAGGCAACATTGAAGGGTGACTAAGAAACATATTTTTTCATTCAGTTTTTAGATGTTCAAACTAACCTCTCCACTTCCTTGTTTTCCTGAGGGTGGACTGGAGAGGCCAAAAGTGGTGATTATTGTGAATGGTGCAAAGTCACCTAAATTCACATGAGGAAAATTGTGAAACATTGTCACTGACAATTATTTTTGGGAACCCTTCAATAGAAAATATCTTTGACCCAGCTTAATGAATGGCTAACATGACTACCACCCATAGCATGCATGTTATGTTTTAACAGCAACAGACCATAACAGAAAAATGAAGTAAAAAATTGTACTAGTTGTGGAGGGAATTTGACCGATGAAAAGGAGGATTTTTGGGTCAACATATATGGACACAATAATTAAAACAATATACAGCAGTTGCTCATGCTATCTGTGAACTAGTTACTGAAAAAACATTGAGAGTTTGTTCGGCTTCAATGTCAATGAGAAAATAGCACAGCTCATCCTGATATAAACCTGAGTCCAGACCCATCCGGAAGTCTAAACAATATACCATATTTACTCGAATCTAAGCCTGAAAAATAAGACTCCCTTCCCCTCCCATCACCGATTTACTCACCGCAGAGAGTGATTCGAAGAGTGGCAGCCAGAGATGATGGTTGTATGACTGCGTTATGTGCCTGTTTGATTGTGTGAGCATTCTATTTTCTGAAGAAGGCCATGGCCGATAGCTGAAAGTGTTCTATGTGTGTGTCTTCTGTATGTGCATGTTGCAGCTCGTTGCCACATCTTTGTGGCGAGTTGTAAACTGTCCTTACTATATTATTAATTCCAACCTGGACTTTCCATTATTATAAATATCATCAAATGTAGCATTTCGCTGTATATTTGGTTATAAAAGTTGCTTGTCTTCTGTTCGCTGCAATGCAAAATGTAACCGCTATGAGAGCTACCATCGCTGTTGCTAATCGATGTGTGCGTGTTTGAACATAGCTGCAACGCCGTGCTGTAATTAACGTTTAACACCAGTAGTAAGAAATCACTGTAAACCTGGAGTGCAGATATTGGTGTGGGTAATATGGTACTGAACCAAATAATATCCAACTTAAGTAGATAACGTCCTTTGCTACTCAGAAAGATGGTATCACAAGCAAATGCAACTAGTCATTCTTACATCAACAATGTAACTGTTCGTACGTGCCAGCCGCTCTGCCAAAGAAACTGGTGGAAAGAGATGCTGTTCTGCCACACATCAATTTGTGACGTGAGGACTGTAAAATTACAGATACATTGTGTCATTGTCAAGTAAATTATATGCAGTTTTGATAGTGGCCAAGGCAGCACACAATAAAAAGTTATTATCCACTATCTTAAAATATGATGACCATAATACCCCTTTTTAACACAATGACTAAGATTTATGTCTAAGAAATATTATGAAATTTATTAATATTTCATTGTCAAAGATTTGATTGAAAATATTATCACGTAATACTGGGATAAAGGGATCTATTTTTTTTTTCTTTTTAAAGCAGACTAATACCCGCCTAGCATGTTTTGTTTTTTCAGATGAAGTAATACCAATCTAAATTCGAGTAATCTGCACACCCCCATTTTTCGTTCATAAGATTGGAGAGAGAGAGAGAAAAAAAAAAAAAAAAAAAAAAAAAAAAAAAAAAAAAAAAAAAAAAAAAAAAAAAAAAAAAAAATTGTGAGGATTACTCGAGTATATATGCTAATTACTTGAGAACGACAGTAACACAATGTATCAGTAATTTCACTGTAAAGTGTCTCGTTATATCACAAACCAGTGTGGCAGAGTAGAGTCTCTTTCCACCAGTTTCTTTGCCAGCATGTTGATGTATGAATGACTAGTTGCATTTGTTTATTACTCAGAAAGATAGTATACAAAGTATATTATCTACTTGGGTTGGGTATTATTCGGTTCAGTACCATTATATTACCCACGCTGGTATCACCACATGATGAAGAGCCGCGGTGGAGTAGCCGAGCGGTCTAAAGTGTCTCGCTGCGGAGCGCGTGGTTGCTCGCCGTGGAGGTTCGAGTCCTCCCTGGGGCATGGGTGTGTGTGTTGTCTTTAGGTTAGTTTACCTAGGTTTAAGTAGTTTGTAAGCTACGGACTGATGACCACACAGTTTGGTCCGATAAATTTACAAACATTTGAACATTTGAACATGACGAAGACTATATCTGGAAAAACAGTGTTACAGTGATTTATTGCTACTGGGGTTAAACCTTAATTATGGCGCGGCACTGCTGCTATGTTCAAACACACACACACACACACACGCACACGCACACGCACACACACACGCACACGCACACGCACACACATGTTGATTAGCAACAGTGATAGCAGCACTCAGCTCAGTTCCATTTTTTGTTGCAGCGAACAGAGGACAAGCACTTTGATAATCAAATATATGGTGAGGCACTACATTTGATGATATTTCTTTGATGAAAGATACCTGTATGTCTAAGTTCCCTATTACACTATCAAATATCTTTGATATAAATACATGACATATCGACTTTTGACAAAGATATATGACCATATAATACCAGTCTTAACCCCATTTATTTATTAACTTTTCAGATTCTATAAGTGTTCATTTTAGTGTGTGTTACTGTGAGTACGTTTTCACAGTAATAAGTTACGAATGAAATATTTTTCAATTTGCATGAGAAAGTTTTGTAGGTAAAATACAAGAATTTTATGGGGATGGTATGAGATTCGCATGCTCGGGATATGACAACCCTGCAGGCCTCTCTCTCTCTCTCTCCCCCTCTCTATTTCTCTCTATCAGTGCAGTCTCAATTGTTTTGATATTTACATGTTGTAAGATGTGGCATCCCAAGATGGCTGCCCTCACGTGCTTGTTCAAAGCAGAATGGGTGGTATACTCATCTACACAAATCTGCTTAGTTACTTATTTATTTTATTTTATCTATTTATTTATTTTTCTTTTTTGTCAAAGTTTGGGGTGCATGGATTACTTGAGTACATACGGTATATTTTTGGCAAACAAATGTGTGAGTATGTGCACTGGCTTATGCTCTGAATGACGCAGGAGACAGATATAAAGTTCTGAAGGAAAAAGTGATTAAATATGAGATTGTGATTATGCTTCAACGCAATGCTCTACCAAGCAATCTTAATGTCTAATAAGCAATGTTTCAAGTGATTAGTGGTTTTTAATTAAATTATGAAGCCAGGTAGACCATCAGTGGATTGGTTTGTATTGTCATTATAATCACATGGAATTATGACAATTGCTAATACGCACTGCCAAACCAATCTCTTCAATTTTGGCTGTAAATTCACTCCACCTTTTTTCATCACCCTCATTAGTTATGTGAAATGCTTAGAAACACTTGCCAATATTTCTGAGTTGCAAAAGTGTTTATTTGAATGCTACGCTACTTTGTTCCTGCATAACAACATATTCGAAAATCATGTCATATTCACAACTACCAACTCGTACAAAAATCGTAAAGCCTTGTGCATTGTTGGTATTGATGTAAAGAAATCTATCATATTTTCGCGAATATAGACCGCGTGTCAATTTAGGCTGCACCTAAACTTTTGACACGAGATTATAGAGAGAAAAAATCTAGAGTACAGGCCGCAGGTTTTTTAATTTTTATTTTTTATTTACTTTTTTGTATATTGAACTTTTTTGTAATCAGAAACACAATGTTAACGAAATAATGTTCTCTTTTCAATAAACTCAAAACAAATATGCAAAACTGTAAATCAACAAATAAGAAAGCGAGAAGACAGGCCGATCTGGGCGCCCCAAGTGAGGGGACGTCGAATCAAGAAGGCATTTTACCGGGCATTTCAAGTGTTGTATAGCGTAGCCATGTGCTGCAAAAATATAGTTTTGTGTGTGTGTGTGTGTGTGTGTGTGTGTGTGTGTGTGTGTGTTTCCGTAAACATCTAGTTTATTACGTTTCTCAAACCAAAATAAAAGTGAGTGTGTAATTTGTGAAACTAACGACTTTGGGAAAAGGAGCGGTTGGGGGGGAGGAGGATTGAATCTCGATTATAGGCCGCACCAAGATTTTGTACGCCAAAATTTGGTAAAAAAAGTGCGGCCTATATTCGAGCAAATATGGTATATTTCGTTGCTGGTATGAATATCTGAAATGCTGCTACATTTAAAAAGGAACAATACTGAATTTTACTTTCCTTTGTTGCATTGGTTCAGTAGCCAAAACTCCAAAAAGGAGACTCATCTTCTACCATACTTTTTGTATTTGTATTTTTATTAGTGTAGAAGTTTGGTGCCAGTAGGCCTACTTATCTTTGAATATGCAACATGTGCCAACCACTGCTTATATTGGACGGCAAAAGGTAGTTGTGGCAGCTCCTATCATGATTTTTCAGAACTTCTGTTGGCTTTGCTCTCAAGTCTGAGCTGCTGATGGCTTTTTAGATCCCAAAAACAGTAACAAATTTTGCATCTTGGATTCAAGTGCAAATGGTATCTGTGTTAGCATGCTGGCCGTTGAATCTCATAATTAAATATGGACAAGTAGAGAGCCGAGTGCTGAAAGCAGTCTGTGAATTTATCCAGAAGTGACACAGATAGGCTGAATAAAAAAATATCATACAAAAAGAACAGAGACCACATATATACCATAACTTATAATCAGATGAATGGTTACATGCTGTGAATACTGAGTGATCATGAGTAGGGGAATTATGTCAGTAGGGTGTGGATAAACTGAACATTTGCATCTGGGTTGAGGTGACCAGGGGTAGCCTGTATGGCCATGGTGATTCATATGTCCCCAGTGGCATAGTGGTTAGCACGACTGCCATTCATTATCTGGGTTTGAATCCTGGCTGGGACACAAATTTTCAATTTTCTCCATTGAATTATTTCCTTGCCCACTCATAGTTAAATTCTTTGTATCCAGATTGATAATAACTGCATGATCAAAAATGGTGTATTTTCTTTTGGTCATGTCCTAAGGAGCAGGACACCACATATATAACTTATAACATAACAATGACAGCAGGTGATAATTTTTTTAGTACGGATGCACACCAGACATTGATTCTTATCAGAAACTGCTACATGCTGTGAATACTGTGTGATAATGGGTAAGGGCTATGTAAGTAGGGTGAGGGTAAGCTGAAAATTTCCTTCTGGCAAAGGACAAACAGGGATATCCTGCTCAGTCATAGTGATTGCTACAGTAGCATGACTGCCTAGTAAGGAGGAGGACCTGGGCTCGAATCCCGGCTGAAGGACATATTTTCAACTTTCTCCGTTGAATTATTTCAATGCTCACTGACAGTTGCTTTTGTACATTCTTTGTGTCTATATATAAATGACTTACTATTATATATTGACAAAGAGGTAAAGCTAGTGCTTTTTGCCAATGGTACATGTATTGTAATAACACCTGACAAAGAAAAATTAACTGATGAAATTGTAAATTTCTTTTAGAAAATTATTAAATGGTCTTCTGATGAAAATGGGCTCTAATTAAATTTTGATTAAACCCAGTATATACTGTGCAGTATAGTAAATGGCATGACACCATTAATGAATATAGACTTTACGCAGAATTGGAAGAAAAGCACTGATGATTTGCTGCAAGTTTTTGATTCAGCTACTTATGCTATTGGGGTAATTGCAAATTTTGGTGATAAACATCTTAGTACATTAGCTAACAATGTCTATAATTATTCACTTCTTTAACCCTTTCCACTTTACTGTTGTACTATGTCAAACATTACAATTTTTTGCTGTGGTACCTCCTCTCTGGCCCAATTCAAGATCATTAGTGTCATGTCCATTAAAATTATCTGAGCCGTTATGCCATGGTCGGATGAATTTGTTTTCAAAACCCAACGTTTCGTCCCCGTCTGTGGAGAAAATCTTCAAAGGGGTCTGTATGATTGCAGGTCCAACACACACATAGCTCGCTACTGACTGCTGCTAAGTTCAGTGTCCGAGTATCCCTGCACTGACACGTGATGTCATGTGATTTGAAGACATCGGTGCAATTGGCCGTCGTCTCCTGCCACCAAACAGAAGGGTGGTACATCTGTTCTTCAGCACCAGCATCCATATACTGTTTAGTTTCATGCCCTCTTCCTAACAACTGAAATTATTCAGCTGTTTGGCGATTCAATTGCCTCCCAGTAGAGCCTTTCATAATATCCGCTTGTGGCCGCTAGTACTTGCATCTCGTCAAAATGAGTGTGGTGGTTATCTGGCTGAAAAGCATGCTCCGCAACAGCTGATCATTCCGTTTCTCCTCTTCTACAATTGCCCTTGAGCTCTTCCAAACGTTTTGCGACAGTTCTTTTGGTGGTAACCACAAAAACATCTCCGCAACTGCATGGGATCTTGTACACTCCAGCTTTATCCAATGTTTTGCAAGTGTCCTTGGCAGTCTTCAGATGTTCCTGTATCTTACAGGTTGGTTTGTATATTACAGAAATATTCCGCTTCATCAGAATTCTCCCAATTCTTTCTGTTACATTTTTGATGGACAGCAGAAACACATTAGATTTTGCAGTGGCCTGTTCATTATTATGGTTTCTGCATGGCTGTTTCAATGCACGTTTCCTTTCTGCTGGTGAGTACCTGTCTTCATTAGCACCGTGTAGAGATGTTATATCTCAGCATCGAGCAACTCAGGTTCACAAAAGTTTGTAGCTCTATCCGCTAACATCTTGATAACACCCTGCTTCTGTTGTGGGTGGTGGTTCGAAACCCAGTGAAAATAACGATGCATGTGTATGAGCTTATGATATACTGTGTGCCCCAAACTACCATTTTCTTTTCTGAAAACAAGCACATTGAGAAAATGTAATTGCAAACATTTTTATGGAGAAATTCGAAGAACAGGCTTTAAGTACTGCCAGAAAAAAAGCCAAACGTTTGGTTTCTATATGTGGATTCATGAACATTTGAAGACCATAAACACGAAAATTCAGTTCACAATGGAGGAGGAGGCAAACGACAAATTATCTTAGGTTGAGACCAGGATGGTTGTGTGACTGTAGAATGTGTTGAAGGGAAAACTTCCATCTGCACAGTTCAGAAGAGCTGGTGGTGGAATGGAGGATCCAGATTGATCCAGATTGGGTAGTGAAGCAGCCATTGAAATCCAGAGTGTTGTGTTCAGCTGCATGCTGTGCCACAGTCTGGTCCATCCAGCTTTTTCCCACCATTTGTCAGTGGCCATTCATCCTGACTGACAGATGGTTCATTGTCATACCAATATAATATGCTGTGAAACAATTGCAACATAGTTGGTAAATCATGTGAGTGCTTTCACAGGTGGCACGACATCTGATGGGGTAGGCCACCTGTGAAAGCAGCCATGTGATTTTCAAACTCTGCTGCAATCATTGCACAGCATTTTATATTGGTATGATGACGACTGTTACTTGAAACTTGTTCTTGACCGAATCCAAGTAATTTCTCCTTGGTCTACCACAACCCCCCCTCCCCCTTAACCCTCTATTACCCTCTACTGCCAAACCCATGAGCCTTTTAGGTAATCCTGTTTCTCCTACGCATGTAATGTGACCCCAGAATCTAAGCTTGTCTACTTCAAAAGCTTCATCTATGATGTTAAATCCCAGAGTTTCTTTGATTCCCTCATTATGGACACCCTCCTGCCATTTTCACCATCTGTAATACCTGCAATCACACTTGTTATTTTCATAACTGTAACCTTGACCTTATTAATAATGTAAACTGTATCCATCCGGCTCTCACTCCCATACAACAAAGTTGGCTGAAAGATTGAATGGTGCACTGCGAACTCAATCACTGGACTGATTTCCTCCTTGCAGAAGACAGCAGATCATAGCTGAGCACTCAATGAATTAGCTGTGCTACATCGTGATACCAGTTCCTTCAATATGTTTCCACCCTGTAAGAAAATACATCTTAAGTACTTTAAACTGTTCACCTGTTCTGTCTTTGTTCTTCCTACTTGGCACTCAACCTGCCTAAATCTCTTTCCCACAAACAGTACTTTCATTTTGGAGATGCTGATCTTCATATCACAACTCTTACATCTCTTCACTAGCTCTGAAATTTTAGACTGTAACCTTTCAATCGAATCTGCCATCGCCATCCACATATGAGAGACTGCTTTTTCACTTATTTAATCTCATC
The DNA here is from genome assembly GCA_026315105.1 of Locusta migratoria. Taxonomy (NCBI): domain Eukaryota; kingdom Metazoa; phylum Arthropoda; class Insecta; order Orthoptera; family Acrididae; genus Locusta; species Locusta migratoria. Next base: position 199,193,513 of record CM048751.1, read on the forward strand.
CTGCCAGGCTATCATTTTCCACATATGATCCATAAATAATACCAAAGTGCGTCTCTTTGGTATTACATCTAAACCGTGTACAGTGAAGACATAACTGATCGCAAATTGCAATTTATTTCATTCAGTGAATGCTGTAACGTCGTCAAAAATATATAAATGGATACAAGCCGAGGCTGGGCTTCTGACGACAATTAATTGTGTCTCGATACTTCATGGTCTGTTCTCCCTGATGCGGGAATATAGTATTGTGGCTGCGAGCATTACAGAACAAATAGGTTGTGGTAATATGAATGAGACAGCATGGCGAATGGAGATTTAGGTGAAGCGGGAGACGTGCAGGGAAGAGTCCTCTGCAGTCGCCCTGTCACTGTGTCCGCAGTGGCGGAGTGGTCAACATTTCTGGATTGGTTTTGATACAGGCGCAGTCCCCTGCCGAGTCACAGTTTCTGTTCAATTGCAATAAGCTTGACGACATGCTTGTATCTATAACAGCACATAAGATCTTGAACCTGGTTCAGGGGGTTATTTTTCACTGAGATCTTTTGCTGCAGTCTGATGAGGAGTTGCGAAGAACTTGCAATGACATGGCGTCCATTTTGTACACCATGTCTTTTGAGGTCCGAAAGACAATAGGGTGGCAACAGGGACCTATCTTGGCCTTCACCAGTGATACCTTGCCCGAGAAGGTAAAGGTGATGATGTACAAATGTGATGTCTGAATGTATATCCCTCAACCCATGCGCTGTTTCAAATGCTGACAGTTTGGACACATATCTTCCCATTGTGATGCTGCCCTGACTTGTCGGGACTGTGGCCGTCCCTTACATCCGGACACCCCTTGTACCTCGTCTCCTTTCTGTGTTAACTACAGTGGTTACCGGACTGTCCTGTGATCCAGAAAGAGCGGAAAATAGTACAGTACAAGTCCTAGGATCACGTAACTTATTCTGAGGCCCATAGAAAATACAAGAAACTTCATCTCATTTCTCTGGTGTCCACATATGCTGCAGCCACTGCCACCTCCTACAGCCAGTGACTAACGGTCTATGCACCAGCTGGTAGCCAGGTCTCCCAGTCTGCATTGACATACAATGTTCCTTCTGGGAACCCCGTCCGGTGTTGAAGCCCAAACCCAAATGGGAGAGGAAGAAAAAGAAGGACATGACAAAAAAATAAAGAGCTGGTGGTAACGATGGCTTCCTTGCTGCCATCTGCTACCAATTCTGCTTCTGAGGATGAAGTAGAAATCCTTGCATCCTCAGAGGAATATGCCCTCATTGACAACCTGGACACATTGGTTATGGACACTACAGACACTCTACCAGTGGCGGCAGGTGACACTGAGGCACATCATGCCTCTTAGTCACTTTCATGCCTCAGAATGACTTTTCGGCACCCTTCTCTGGTGCATCTCATTGCTTTCAAGTGACTCCATGCCAAGGCTCGGCAATTAATAAAAAGACACAAACAGGAATTCTGGGAGAGATATGTTTCTACCTTAGGTTATCCTGACAGAGTCCCTGGTCTTTCCTTAAATGGGGCTGTATGTAAGGACTCAAGTGTGATTGCTGAACATCTTGATGATTACTTTGCTTGGTGCTATGCACCCGCAAACTACTGCACAACCTTTCGCTCCTGCAAGGAGTGTGCGCCTCTCCTTTGCAGTGGGCCATCACGAGTCTTACAATGCCCAATTCACTGAAAAGGAGCTTCTTAGTGCCTTGGCCCTATGCCCTCATACAGCTCCATCTTTCAAGGGATTTCCAGTGAATTGTTCTTGCCATCTTCAACCACATTTCGGATGGAGACGAGTACCAGTCCCAGTGGCAAGAAGGTGTCGCGTTCCCAGTGCTGAAGCCTTGTAGGTACTTACTAGAGGTCACATTTACCACCCCATTTGCCTGACCAACATTATGTGCAAGTTGCTTGAACCAATGGTGGTGCAGCGCTTGAATTGGGTGCTTGAGTCACAGGGCCGACTGGCACCATCCCAGGGTGGGTTTTGGCAGGGCCGTTTCACCACCAATAATCTGGTATGCCTGGAGTCTGCAGTACATACAGCCTTTGCCCATCGGCAGCACCTCACTGCATTTTTCTTTGACCTTCTGAAGGCTTATGATACCATGTAGCGGCATCACATCATAGTCACAGTGCATGAGTGTGGCCTTTGGGGATCACTCCCTATTTTTATTCAAAACTTTTTAGCACTCCACTCATTCCAGGTCTGAGTCAGTGTTGCCCATAGTTTGCCCCACAGGTGGGAAAATGGGGCCCCACAGGGCTCTGTCCTGAATGTCTCCATGTTTTTGTTGGTCATTAATGGCCTGGTTGTGGCTGTGGGATCATCGATGTCTCCTTCCCTATATGCTGATGATTTCTGTATCTGTTTCTGTTCCACTACAATGAGTGCTGCTGAACAGCAACTCCAGGTGGCCATCCGCCAGATGCAGGTATGGGCCCTGCACCATCGCTTCAGTTTTCCACCACCAAATCCTGTGTGATGCATTTCTGCCAGGTTCGGACACTCCACCCCCACGCAGAACTGACGGCCAATTGCTTCATGTAGTGGAAACTCACCAGTTCCTGGGACTGCTGTTTGATGCCTGGCTGACTTGGCTCCCTCATATTCATCATCTGAAATGGGAATGATGGTCCATCTCAATGCTCTTTGCTGTCAGGGTCATACTACCTGGGGTGTTGACCGCTCCACCTTGTTGTGGCTGTATACAGCATTGGTACAGTCCCGTTTAAATTTTGGGTGCCTCGGTTATGGCTCTGCATTGTCTTCGTAACTGTGCTTGCTGGGCCCTATCCACAACTGTGGGGTTCGCATTGCCTTGGGAGCCTTCTGTACCTGCTCCGTGACCAGTTTACTTGTGGAGGCTGGGATCCCACCTTTATGGGTCCGCTGCCAACAACTGTTAGTAGCCTATCCAGCCCAAGTGTATAGTTCACCAGGGCACCCAAACTACTGCCTTCTTTCTTCTGATGTGGTCATCCATCACCAACAACAGCAACCCAGTTCAGGACACACGATAGCTGCCCATGTCCAGTCCATCCTGTGGGAACTTGAGTCCTAGCCTCTTCCACCTCAATTTCAGGCCCATGCATGTACACCTCCATGCCGCCTGTCATGGCCGTGACTTTGTCTAGACTGAGCCTATGAGCCCAAGGACTCAGTTTTCCCTGAGGCTCTCCGTCATCAGTTTTATGCTGTCGTTGCTGAGCTTCCCGGTTATGACATAGTTTACATGGACGGTTCATTGGTTAATGGTCTCATTGGCTTTGCCTGCATTCATGGTGGTCACATTCAGCAGCAGTCTCTGTCAGATGGCTGCAGTGTTTATACTGCGGAGCTGGTAGCCATTTCTGTGCTCTCAAACATATGTGTTCCAGCTGAGGTGAGTCTATCTTTCTCTGTAGCGACTCCCTGAGCAGCCTTCTCGCATTCCCTTTTTGTGACGGCTATCCAAGAGATTCTTTTTGCCCTTGATCGGTCTGGTAGATCAGTGGTCGGCATCCGAGGCAATGAATGCCCTGACAGGCTTGCTAAACAGGCTGTAAATGTATCTGAGATCAGCATTCTGGCTTCTAATCTCCAGTCAGTTCGTGAGCTTTCTGCTACTGAGTAGTGTAGACTGACCACATCCAACAAACTCAGGGCTATAAATGAGACTATGGCTGTGTGCCATTCCTCCATTGCAGTCTTCCCGCTGTGACTCTGTAGTCCTGTGCCGGCTCCGCATTGGCCACACTTGGCTGATCCATGGCCATCTCCTCTGTGGTGAGGTCCCACCCCAGTGTTGCTGTGGCTCCTGCTTGAAAGTAGCCCACATACTGCTGGACATGTGACTGCCCTCTTTTAACCACCTTGGGACAGGGTTTTAATCTTCCTGCTGTTTTATCAGATGTTTTATGTGACGATGCCACAGTGGCTGTTTCAGTTTTACGGCTTAATCATGTCGCATGTTTTTATTGCTCTCTGTGAAGCTTTGCTTCATTCCATCATCTGTGTTCCCCTTGTCACGTCTCCTCTGATTGGGGTTTCCTTGTGTTGCCATGTGATTGACCTTTCCTGTTTTTCATCTCGTGGTTGGTTGTTGTTGTTATGGTCTTCAATCCGGAGTCTGGTTTGATGTAGCTCTCCACCCTACTCTATCTTGAGCAAGCCTTTTCATCTCCTCATCAGAATGGCAACCCACATCCATTTGAATCTGCATACTATATGCATCTCTTGGTCCCCCTCTGAAATTTTTACCCCACACAATTCCATCTAATGCTAAATTTACAATTCCTCAATGTCTAAGAATGTGTCCTACCAAGTGATCCCTTCTTTTAGTCAAGGTATGCCAAAAATTCCTTTTCTCATCAATTCTGTTCAGTACCCCTTCATTAGTTACGCCATCTACCCACCTAATCTTCAGCATTCTTCTGTACCACCACATTTCAAAAGCCTCTATTCTCTTCCTGTCCGCACTGTTTATCGTCCATGTTTCACTCCTATACAAGGCAACACTCCTCACAAATTCCTTCATAAAAGACTTCCTTACACTTAATATTGCTTTTCTTCCCATTGCCATTCTGCATTTTATATCTTCTTTACTGTGACCGTCATATGTTATTTTACTACCCAAGTAGAAAAACTCATCTACCACCTTCATTGTTTCGATACATAGTCTAATTCCTTCAGCATCACGTGATTTTCTAAGACTGCATTGCATTCCATTAACCACAGTAATTGTCTTTGTTGTTCTGTTTCCTTTCATTCTTGTGTATTTCTGTGTGATCGCCTCATTTCATGTTTTCTCTTGTCGACTTCGTTGACATTTTACTAACTGAGTGGGATATTCCTACCATGGCTATTTTTAATTTTGAGCACTTTTATTTTGTATTGGTGCTTTTCTTGTACCCCCCTGTGATAGAATGGGGGATTGATGACCTCCATAGTTTTGTCCCCCTAGAACAAAACAAACCAAACTATCTAGTAAAGTTACAATTACTTGCTTCCCTATTCCACTCCCATATAGAATGAGGGAAAAACAAATGCTTCTATGCATCTGTATGAGTCATAATCTCAATGATCTTATCTTTGTGTTCTTTACATGAAATGTAAGTTGGCAGCAGTACAATCACTCTACAATCCGCTCCCAAACTCTGGCCCCTCTAAATTTCTTCAAAGTGTTTCTCGAAAAGAATGTCGTCTCCCTGCAACAACACCCATTTGAGTTCCTGAAGTGTTTCAGTAGCCTTCATGCATTGATCAAACCTACCTGCCCACCTCTGAATGACTTCTATGTATTTCTTTAAACTGATTAGGTGAGGAGCAAATCTCAAGAACGTATCACCCAAGTGTTTAATATGAAGTCTCCTTTACAGACGAGTCATTTCTTCCCAAAATTCACCCAATAAACCGAAGTTCACCACTGCCTTCCCACTGACTGTCCTTGTATGCTTGTTCCATTTCATATTGCTATACAGTGATAAGACTAGAAATTTAATTGACACTACTCCCTCAAGGAGTACACTACTAATGCTATATTCGAAAATCACAGGGCTGTTTCTCCTACTCATCAATATTTAGAGCTGTGAAAAATTAAAATTTCCTGCTGAATCAAATGTTTGAACAGATTTCGGAATTGCAGACAGTTGTTGCAAACTTCATAGCATGATATTTCGACTGGACACCTGCTAGTCATGTGTCCAATGGACATACAGTGGTCCACAAAGATGCAATGACAAGTTGCAACAGGTACATAAAAAAGACACACACACACAACACTTAAGCTATCAGCCATGGTCTTCTTCAGAATAAAGAACATTCATGCAATCACACAGGCACACTTCACAGTCACACAACAGTCATCTCCGGCTGCCGCACTCTGAATCACGTTCTGCAGTGAGAGATTAGGAGATGGGAGCAGAAGATAGGTAGGTTGCATCTTGGTGGTTGGGATGGATGCAGCATGGGTTTACAGAGTATGTATGTAATAGATGTTTGGAATGAGATGTAGCTTAGGAATGTAGTGAGGAGGCTGATGAGGGGAGGAAAGTGAAACATAACAAAACCATGACTCACCTGCACCTTTCTCTAGTTGCTTGGAACTTTGTGCTGGGTCAAAGATTCACAATAAATGCAAGCTAAGTAATGGGCCAATGCCACAAAGTACTTGTAAAACTGAAGTGGTACCCCATCTGGGCTAATCTGAAGATTTACTGAAGATGTCATCAAAACTGCTCCAGCCTTCTTGGAGTATATAAGGAACGTACATACAGTTCTATAGATACAGGTGACAGACCTCGTTCACTAGCCTTCCCAAGTATACTGGTGAACATTCTTATGCTTATACAAGGAGTTTGTTTTTCCATTCCTGTTTGCCTCAATATACTCTCCAAACTTACCCATAACTTATTCATACCCTTCTGTTCAGTTTCCTATGCAGGAATCGAAATCAGCCATCAGCAAAAAACTGAACTTGTCCTTTATTCTAACAACTACATCACTAACTGCATCAAAGAACCTGACAATTTCATCTTGAACTGTCCCTTCACAGGGTAAATAAACTGAAACAGTCCTAATTTTCTTGCTGTAAACTGTGAAATATATCCACAGCAGTCATTTGTTTACATACCTTACTGTAATTAATTTGGTTCAGTTATTTACCTGATGTAAAGCCCCACATCCCACTGCACTCTTCACGCTTCGATTCCTGACAGGTATTCTCCCATTTTGTATTCATTCCCTTCCTTTCCCCGAACGTCTAACCCCCATCTTACTTGCAGCCTCTGCCAGTTCTAACTTCCTCCCAAAGTATCCCTATTGATGCTAATACCTCCCCAACTCATTCCACGTTGTTTGGCAAGACGTATCTGGGGAGTCCCTGTCTGTCAGTTAGAGACCAACTCCAAAGGTCTGAGACATTTTGCTCTCATTGTTACCAGCACCAGATTAAAGTACCTGTGAGGCAGGTTGCTAGTGTTACATGCCCAAGGCCCCATTGGGTTTCACCTCAAACAGTTAAGGAAATAATAAGTAGATTGGTAGTCTTTGCTGTCTGAACTCAATGATAGCCATGACTCAGATATCTGAGATACCCAATCTCATTCCAAAGTGACTGGTTTTCTGACTGCCAAGTATGAAATTTAAAATACTGCAAATAACAGTTGTTGGTAGTCCACTAAAACAAAACTGCCCAGAACCAGGAATAACCATAAAGAAACATTCTTCATGAAATCACATTCCAGTTATACAACACTAAGTATTACTGGTTAAGAAATAATTAAAGAATGCAATATTTCAGATGCTCAGACAGTCAATTTTGTAAAAGAAAGTGTACACTAAAACCAAACAAAGAAATAAATTGAAATTTACCTCTATATAGTCACAATTGCACTCTGTGTTTACTTGTAAATCACTGTGACATGTTTCAATATTAAGGGAATCAAACTCCAGATGAATTATACTTGATACATTTCCAAGTATTGTCCAGTGACAGTCAAGGTATGGTTCATATTGTCCATTATGATCAATATCCACAGACTGAATTGTTTGCTGAATATCAGTTACATTAATTGTACCTCCACAACCCTGGGCTGGACCTAAAAGAAAATGCAGCATTCAACAGACACAATAAATTTTCCTGCATGCCAATTCACAAAATACATTATAGCATTAAATTAACCTTTCTTTAGAGTGATGGACGCTGAAAGAAAGACAAACTTTAATTTAAAATATGTGTACTATCTTTGTTTATGCATGAACAAGAACCAGCACTGTCCAACAATGAAGCAACTGATCGGCTGCACAGTATTTTCCACACAAAATTTGACAACTTGAGGTCAAGAAAAACAGTGTATTACCACTCTTTTATCTTATTTCATAAACTGTGAACCTATCTCTTATTTAGGCCTACAATGAAATGAATCAGTGGTTAAAAAATTGTGTGAAGCATGTGCATCAATGTAACGGTCCCAAAAAGATTGAACAGTTTTCAAAAAACACATGAAAAGCGGCACATCCACAACCAAATCAAGCAGACTGATATTATGATTGTCAAAGTGGAACAAATGGTAATGAAATGTAAGAGATACACCCTTCAGAACGTAACATTTCCTTGCGTAGGCATGTCTTGGGTTATTCTGAAATATGAGGACTGGAATGTGAGGGACTGACAGAAAATTCTTCTTTTTTCTCTGTCTTGTTCCTCCCTCCCAGTCCACATCATGTTAACTGTATGTAAAAACGCTGTGGCTGCAGTGTATCTGTGTCACTTCTCCACTCATTATCATGTATCTCATGTCTTACTTGCAACTGTGTGACACCACTTACAATATCCCCTTAATTAATTAATTTTTATTTTTACTTATTTTTCTTATCTTTTTACTATTTTTTCTACTTTTAGTCCCCCTCCCCCTATTTTTATTTTTCCTTATTATTCTTATCATTTTAAGCCCCCCCCCCCCCACTCCCTCCCCACACTCCTCTACACCTCCCTTTTATCCTTCCCTGCCCCTTCTCTTCACCGTATTCATTGCCGCAATTCTAATTTTCGCCTATCAGATGTCAACCTCCATCTGTACAACGACCAACTTCACACATCCGTCCACATGAAACCAACCAACAAACAACAATACCTCCATTATGACAGCTGCCATCTATTCCACATCAAACGTTCCCTTCCCTACAGCTTAGGTCTTCGTGGCAGAAGAGTCTGCTCCAGTCCTGAATCACTGAACCAGTACACCAATAACCTAATAACAGCTTTCACATCCCGCAGCTATCCTCCTGATCTGGTTCAGAAGCAAATTATCATAGCCACCTCCTCATCCCCCCAAATCCAGAACTCTCCACCGAAGAACCCCAGAAGTGCCCCTTTTGTCACCGGATAATTTCCGGGACTGGAGCGGACTCTGAATGTGGCTCTCCAGCAGGGATACGACTTCCTTAAATCCTGCCCCGAAATGAGATCCATCCTTAATGACATCATTCCCACTTCACCAAGAGTGTTTTTCCACCGCCCACCTCCTAGTCCATCCCTATGAAATCCCCAAACCACCTTCCCTACCCTCTGGCTCCTACCCCCCCCCCCCCCCATTGTAAAACCTGTCCAATGCACCCTGCACCCTTCCACGACCACTTACTCCAGTCCAGTAAACCGGAAGGTGTACACGATCAAGTGCATAGCCACTTGCGATAGCACCCACGTGATTTACCAACTGACATGCCTGCACTGTGAAGCGTTCTATGCGGGAATGACCAGCAACAAACTGTCCATTCGCATGAACGGTCATAGGCAGTGTTTGTTGGTAATGAAGATCACCCTGTGGCTAAACATGCCTTGGTGCACGGCCAGCACATCTTGGTGCAGTGTTACACCGGCCGGGTTATCTGGATACTTCCCACTGACACCAACCTTTCAGAACTCTGGAGATGGGAACTTGCCCTTCAGCTTATTCTCTCCTCCCGTTGCCCACCTGGTCTCAACCTCCGCTAAATTCAAATTCCCGCCCACCATCTTTAGCATCTTTGCCTCGATTCTGTGGACAGAGCAACTGCCTCAAGTGGTATCTCTGTCCAACTTCTTTGCTTTTTACAAATGTCTGTCTAGGTGTGTCTGCTTTCGCAACCGTTTGTTGCTTCGTCAGGAAAAGAGGAAGAAAGGAGAGGAGAAAGGGAAGGGTATGGTTTTTAAGGAAGTGGAAAAGAAGTCGTTCCAATCCCAGGAGTGGAAGGACTTACCTTAGGGTAGAAAAAGGAAGGTAAACAAATACACACACACTCACACATACAAACGCAAACACACCTAGAAAGAGTCTTCTAGCTGGTAGAAAAGAGATGACTTACCAAAAAGACCGGCTCGTCGATAGAAAGAAATAAAATCACACACATACAAGCTCTCGCCACCACTGGCAGCTTCTTCAGGAAAAAGAGGAAAAAAGGGGAAGAAAAAGGGAAGGATATGGGTTTTAAGGAAGTGGAAAAGGAGTCATTCCAATCCCAGGAGTGGAAGGACTTACCCTAGGGGAAAAAAAGGAAGGTAAACAAATACACACACACTCAGACATATCGAAACGCAAACACACCTAGACAGACATTTATAAAAAGCAAAGAAGTTGGACAGAGATACCGCTTGAGGCAGAGGGTCTGTCCACAGAAGGTGTGTTTGCGTTTCGATATGTCTGAGTGTGTGTGTGTATTTGTTTACCTTCCTTTTTTCCCCTAGGGTAAGTCATTCCACTCCTGGGATTGGAATGACTCCTTTTCCACTTCCTTAAAACCCATATCCTTCCCTTTTTCCTCCCCTTTTTTCCTCTTTTTCCTGAAGAAGCAGCCAGTGGTGGCGAAAGCTTGTATGTGTGTTTGTGTGTGATTTTATTTTATTTGTTTCTATCGATGAGCCGGTCCTTTTGGTAAGTCATCTCTTTTCTATTTTTTATTTTTGTTTATCCCACGGGGAAAGTTTCCCTCTATAATTTTCATATATATATATATATATATATATATATATATATATATATATATACAACTTAACTTCTTTGCTTTCTACAGTATGTCTGCCTAGGTGTACTTGTGTCTGTGTGAATGTGTGGGCATGTGTGCATTTGTTTACCCTCCATTTTTTCCCCCAAGGTAAGTCTTTCCTCTCCCGGGATTGGAATGGCTCCTTACCCCCTTCCTTAAAACCCTCATCATTTCCTTTTCCCTCTCCTTCCCTACTGCCTGAAGACGCAACTGGGTTGCGAAAGCTTGCGATTGTGTGTGTGTGTGTGTATTCATTTATTTATTTGTGATGCTGTCACACCTGTGCTCCTTCGCCTGGTGAGTAATCTTCGTCTATTTTTTATTTTTTATATTTTATTTTTCCTGCTAGGAATTTTTCGTCTTAATATTCGTATCATATATATATATATATATATATATATATATATGACTCTGAACATAACTTGTTTGGTATGAACTGTAGGCTTAAACTGAAGAAACTACAAAAAGGTAGGAAAATAAGGAGATGGGACCTGGATAAATTGAAGGAACCTGAGGTTCTTAAGAATTTCAGAGGGAGCTTTAGGCAACAATTGACAGAAACAGGGGAAAATAAAACAGTAGAGGAGGAATGGGTAGCACTGAGAGATGAAATAGTGAAGGCAGCAGAGGACAAAATAGGTAGAAAGGCAAGACCTCCAAAAAATCCTTGGATATCATAGGAGATACTAAATTTAATCGATGAAAGGAGAAAATATAAAAATGCAGTAAATGAAACAAGCAAAATGGAGTACACACGAATAAGAAATGAGATTGACAGGAAGTGCAAAACGGCTAAGCAGGAGTGACCAGAAGGCAAATGCAAGGATGTAGAAGAATGTATAAATAGGGGAAAAATAGATACAGCCTACAGGAAAATAAAAGAAACATTTGGAGATAAGAAAAACAGCTCTATGAATATCAAGGACACTGATAGAAAACGAACTTAGTGGCAATATTGTAGAAATGGGAGAAGAAGTAGATGAGGATGAAATAGGAGATACTATACTGAGAGATGAATTCGACAGAGCACTAAAAGATCTAAGTCGAAACAAGGCCACTGGAGTAGATGATATTCCCTCAGAGCTACTGAAGTCTCTGGGAGAACCAGCTATGACAAAATTGTTTCACCTGGTGTGTAAGATGTATGAGACAGGTGAAGTACCCCCAGACATTAAGAAAAATGTTATAATCCCCATTCCAAAGAAACCAGGCGCAGAAGGTGTGAAAACAACAGAACCATCAGTTTAATAAGTCACGGTTGCAAAATATTAACACGAATTATTTACAGAATGATGAAAAAGCTGGTAGAAGCCGACCTCGGGGAAGATCAGTTTGGGTTCAGGAGAAATGTAGGAACACAAGAGGCAATACTCACTTTATGGCTTATCTTAGAAGATAGATTAAGAAAAGGCAAACCTACATATCTAGCTTTTGTAGATTTAGAGAAAGCTTTAGACGACATTGATTGGAATAAACTCTTTCAAGTTCTGAAGCAAGCAGGAGTAAAATATAGGGAGCATAAGGTTATTTACAACTTGTACAAAAACCAGACAGCGGTTGTCAGAGTTGAAGGGCATGAAAGGGATGCAGTGGTTGGAAAGGGAGTAAGACAGGGTTGTAGCCTTTATCCAATGTTATTCAATTTGTACATTGAGCAAGCTATAAAGGAAAGCAAGGAGAAATTTGGAGAAGGAATTAAAGTTCATGGGGAAGAATTACAAACATTGCGTTTTGCAGACGACATAGTAATTCTGTCAGATACAGCAAAGGACCTGGAAGAGCAATTGAACGGAATGGGCAGTGTACTGAAAGGTGCTTATAAGATGAACATTAACAAGAGCAAAACAAGGGTAATGGATTGCAGTCTCAGGTGATGCTGCAGGAATTAGATTAGGTAACGAAGCAATAAAGGAGGTAGATGAGTTTTTTTTTTTACTTGGGCAGTAAAATAACATATGATGGTCACAGTACAGAGGATATAAAAGGCAGAATGGCAATGGGTAGAAAAGCGTTATTGAAAAAGAGAAATTTGTTAACATTGAGTATTGATTTAAGCCTAAGGAAGTCCTTTCTGAAGGCATTTGTATGGAGTGTTGCCTTGTATGAGAGTGAAACATGGATAAAAAACAGTGTGGACAGGAAGAGGATTGAGGCTTTTGAAATGTGGTGCTACAGAAGAATGCTGAAGATTAGCTGGGTGGATCGTGTAACTAATAAGGAGGTACTGAACAGAATTGGAGAGAAAAGAAATTTTTGGCATACCTTGACTAAAAGAAGGGATAGAGTGGTAGGACACATTCTTAGACATAAAGAAATTGTGAATTTAGCATTGGAGGGAAGAGTGTGGGGCAAAAACCGCAGAGGAAGACCAAGAGATGGTTACAGTAAGTTCTTATGTGGAGATGAAGAGGCTTGCTCAGGATAGGGTGTTGTGGGGAGCTGCATCAAACCAGTCTCCGGACTGAAGATCACAACAACACATCTTTTACAGTATTGGCTTCACTATAAGTTGGCGATGGTAGTCGTTTATTGTTCATTTTGTGAAGAGCCACGACACTGCTTTTGGAAAGATATCTCTATACCTACTAATGGATTTCCAAACACCATTTCACATGACAACAAGGTTTTCAGCTCGTCTACATATACATAAACAAAAACTGACACAACACGTGGAATTAGAGATCCCAAAATGTTTTATATAACTGAATTTGGAGGGAAAAAAATCACCGTGGGATTAGAACCACTAACTCCATGGTTGTGAGAACAGAATGCTGCCACCTGAATGACACCAATAGTTGCTGTAACTGAATTATTGGTACTTTGCAAAAGTTTTAAAGTTGATTTTCTTGAGCACTGAGAGTTTTGTCGAAAGTCGTAAGCTTAATGTTGGACAATAATGTGTTTATTAATGAATTAATCACTAACAATATCAGAGGTTTTCTATAATGTATTGATCGTAATGTAATACTTTACTGTCTGTAGAATTGATTAGTTGCTTTTATTTAACATTTTCAAATAATGTAAACATATATTAATACTGCACTAATTGTTGTTTACTTATGATCTTTTGTTTTATTGTCTCTTTGCAAAAAAGGACCAGTTAGGGAATGTTCCAACTATAGGGCCATAGCATTAATATCACATGCCATTAAAGTCCTCCTACATATAATGAATCAATGCCTTAAAAATTTCCTTGAGTTTCACATTTCCACAGAACACGCAAGTTTTGTGTCACGTAAAGGTACTCGAGAGGTAGACTTGAATTTAAGGCAGATAATTGAAAAATGTCATGAGTTGTGTGTCCCTGCCTACATCTGTTTCCTAGATTACAAAAAGGCCTTTGACTGTGTCACATGGGATAAGTCGTGGCACATACTCAACGAGTGTGGGGTTCCAAAACATCTGGTATCCTTACTAAAAGGTCTTATATTGCAACCATAATGTAGACGGTGAATACTCAAAGTTCTTCAATGTGAGAAATATGTTAGACAAGGTAGCATACTGTCACCACAGCTCTACAACATCTATGCAGAATATGTAATCAGGAACGCACTGGATCGCTGGAATGTTGGGTTTCAATTGGTGGCAGGAAAATCAACAATTTACGTTTTGCACAAGAGACTTCACTCATAGCAGGAAGTGAGAAAGTGTTTGGTGATCTGCTCTCAAAAGTGGAAGGCATTAGTCTAAACTTTGGTCTAGAGATAAACAACATAAAAAAAAAACCATGGACACAAAGAAGAACAAATGCTTCAAATAACAGAAGAAATTCACATTACAAGAATGTTATCTTCATGTGTCAGCCATAAATACCTAAAGTTCCTTGGTCACATCTTGAGAAGGAATGTGGATAATTTAGAGATGACCATCTTGCAGGGAAAAATTGAAGGCAGAAGACTACGGGGGAGAGGAGCAAGCAGATGGTTTAATCAAGCAAAGATCACCAGCATACCTCTTCACATAATGTTAAGAAAGGCTGAAGGTCACTGTGGATGAAGAGATCTGAAAGAAGTTTCAACTATCTAAGAATGAATGAGGAAATGAGGTCACGATACTCAGCAATGGGTAAAACGACCAATGATGATCACTTGAGGATTCAGCAAACTCTAAGACCAGAGGAGAATTTGAGTGCAACAAATTTCCTGCAATGCAGTAAATTCAGGTACTTTGTTTCCAATACCCTGAAAATTTACTGCAAATATTTTGACAGTCGGAGAGACCTTCTGTATGTGGCCCAGTTTCACTCTCTGCATATCGACTGATGAGTGTTCATCAGAACTATCGCCTAAAAAAGTGAACATATGATCTATCAAGGGTATCCCTACAATTCCCAACCCGATAATGCAGGTCCAAAAATCTGCAGCCATGAGCATCACAGACTCGAGGAAGCCTCTGGTTAAGACTCTCCACTCAGATCCAAACCAAAGGACTCCAATCCACTGGGAACAATGCTGCAAATTGAAAGCTCTGCTTGCACATCACACACGAGGCCAGCAGTCTCGAGCATTTTTGCCAGACACCTGTATAATGTCCTGAGAACACAAATGACAGGAGTCCTTTGTGCCGACATGAGCAACAACTTACAGACTACTGCACCCCGGTATGATCAATCGCTGCCAAGAAGACCACCTCACATCTCAGATGAGCCCCCCCCCCCCAGCAGACATATCGAGTGAACATAGGAATTCTTTCTGGCCCTGGTGCTATCTATCAAAGGGGCTCCATAACGCACCGAACATTGGAGCTCCCAATCACAAACAGTTGCCCCCCCCCCCCTCATCCACAGACCCTGCTCCTGCCACTTGCAGGATGAACAGGTGGAGGTGGGGAGGGGGAGACATGACCACCCTCCACATCAGCCCTTCACCTCAAGTGATGCGATGATGTGAATGCGCTATCTGGCCCTCATCCTGAGGTGAGGATGGATCAACTTTGTCTGGTACATATGATTCTGTTGTGGCAGCAAAGACTGTGCGAGTGACCCATGGGACTCACCAGACACTCTGTCACCACCACAATGCGAAGCAGCAGCCTGGACAAAGATGTTTGCAAACAGCAGTCAACTTCTTGTCTGCACACAGAAAGAACACATCCTATCCATTCCACCACTGCTGCAAAAATACCTTAACAGTGAAAACAAATAATGTAACTAAATAATTCAGTTCGCTACAACACTGGTGATTCACTAATGGTGGCTGGTAGCTGACTGAAATGTGATAAACAGGACCTTACTTTTCAAACCAACAGACTAGGTGAGAAAGCTTCTAAAGACAAAAACACAACTGAAAATTAAGAATTGACTACTATGAAAATATACAGAAAAATTTAATCAGGTAACTTAAAACATTTGAAGTCTCACACATGTGGCAGCAAGCAGTAGACATAAACAAAACAAATTACTATTGCAGTATATGCAGTGCAATACAGAGCTATGAATGCACACACTTTTGAAAAAATGAGAGAGTAGGCCTACTGAATATAAAAAGAAGCAATGAAATGCAGAACAGACGAGTAAATGAATATAACTCATTGGTACTTAATTCGTGTGTACTCCCATTGCTGCTGCCTGCTGGATAGCTGGCACTCTACAACTACACAGTCTTTGGTGGAGGGTACCCTGTATCACTATTAGACATGTCCTTTCCTATACCACTCCCAAAAATAGCAAGTGGAAAATGACTGCCTATGATAAGAGAGAGAGAGAGAGAGAGAGAGAGAGAGAGAGAGTTAGAGAACTTCTCCATGATATTCATGTGTGAAAGCGACCAGTAACAAATTTACCACCACAGCTCTGATCTGCTTCTAAGTCTTCCTTTATTCAATCTGGTGATTATTCCAAACACCCATGTAATCATCAAGAACAGGTTGAACTAGACTTCTAGCCAGTCTCCTTTGCAGATGAACCACACTTACCTAAAATTCTCCCAATAAGCCAAAGCCAACAATTATCCTTCTCTAAAACATTCTTCTGTGCTTGTTCATATCATTTGCAGTTTTACCTTGATACAAGACCTGCCCAATCCAACCACCACAGCAATTCCCATTCCAGTTCATCACAGGCTTGTCCTAGCCCATTAGAGTCTAGGCACCTGTGAAAGCAGCCATGTCATTTATGAACTCTGCTGCAACCACTTCACAGCATATATTGACCAGCTGGCCATGAGAATGAATAGCTGTGACCTAACAATTGCTTGTCAAATATGTGAGCTATATGTAAGGGCGAGCAGTCTGGTGCAGGCTCATATGTGTTATACTCAAAAATAAATAGTCCAACCAAGTAAGTCAGTCAATGAAATACTCAAAAATAAGTAGTTGAAGTGACAATTTATAATATTTATTTAATTTAATCAAAATGAAACACAGAATGGCAGATATTCACACTTATATAGCCACAGAATATTAACTTGAAAAGATAATAAGATATTATTTACTAAAAACATTCTTTCAGCTATCTTCTCAGCCACAGCAATACTCCATTGTTTTGGCCAAAAAGCAGCAGCACCCTTAAATAACTAAGCCCGTGTGTGTGTGTGTGTGTGTGTGTGTGTGTGTGTGTGTGTGCGCACACACACACATATGCGCATGTGTGTCAGGTTGTCCTTCTATGTGCCTGTATGTGACTCAAGAATCACCTTTGTGGTGAATTCCAATTATAATGATCTGCTTCCCTGGAGTCTAAATTATCTGTTGGCTGTTTTATTAATTTAATAATGAAAAATGAAATATACAGTAAAAGACTTTCTTTTTTTTATTTATTTAGTTTAAATTCCTAAAACTGTTAGATGTGCCTCTGTCTTGGCCAGGTAAAGTGTTTCTTGTCATCTTTTGTCTTTTTGATTTTGGCATTCTGCTCAATTACGTCTTTATGTTCATTTTTGCTACTGCCTCTTATTGATGAAAAGTTAAGTTACAACATACAAATTTACAAATACCTTGTATTAAAACCTAAACAAAGATAATAATTAATTGCCCTTAAATTATTCTTTTAACATTTATTGAGAAATATATATGCCAAGATCGCTTGTTCAATATTTGATTTCAGGTAAACAGTTTCGACATCTTAGTTATCTTTAGATCTCTACATTTTTAAAAACAGCGCCTATCCAAACATTATTTATGACTATACAGCTGAGTCATGTTATATCATGACTTACAGAATTTGCTACTGCTTGTCATGTATGATATCTACAAAGTCATGTAAACTAGATGTGTAGTAATTTAAAATCATATGCCATAGCTCATCACCTTTATAAACAACCACACAACACATTTTTTCCCTTACTTGTTCACGTGTATGTATGTAGAACTCTTCTCCTGAACTTGTTTCTTTATAACTAGAAATGAAACCTAATCATAAAATCCTGAAACATTCTCAGTCATTCAAGATAAACTAGTGCAGTAGTGCTGTGATACAACAATACAGTATAACTAATTATCTGATCATGGTACAAAAACTGCTCATGCATTTTGCCACAAGTGTCCTATTTATATATAACATAGCTGCCAACACCAGTGACATAATAGTTTTCCTACTACATTTCCACTGTAAAGAAATTAAGCAAGAGGTTGTTGTATTCATTAGGACTAAATTTAGAGCACTGTAAATTGTCTACCCCTATAATTTTGTAATGAATAATCATGACATTGTCAGTATGAGATGTGTAAGGCAGAACTTTTCATTCATAAGCAATACTACTATTATTGAAGCTAAGTGACAATAAGAAATAACAATGAACCATAATTTTCATCCACTAACATTCATGACAGCAAAACACCATAGTGCACAATATGAAACTCCAGGCTGCAGTACTGTAGGTCACAGAGTTTATTTCTTTTCCTAGAAGTATTTATTGCTTCATATTTTTTGGATTATTGCTTGCCACACACTGAGATCAAACCACCATAGTGAACAATGTGAAACTCAAGGCTGCTTCCAGGCATAAATTCCATTGTTCTGTAGTGAACAGTTTAATATAGAATTTTGCCAATTATAGACCTCTCAGAACCTAAGACTATGATGCAATCTTTTTCATTTCATATTCCCAGAACTACTTCATGTGTTGGCTGATGGCCTGCCTTTGTTCATTTGACATCACCCTCTTAGGGTGTAGTGTTTGTTGTTGGATGGGAAATTTTTCAGAATTGATCTGTAGCCTGAAAATTTCCCTTTTTTGTAAAGAGTCTTCTGTGGTGTTAAGTTTTCTCAAATCCCGTTTTGTCTCTTCCAGCAATCCCATGGTGTTCTTCAATTGGGAAATGAAACCAAAAATTTTCTTCATCAGACTATTGTCATTCATTCTGTAAATGTGTTCATAAAACTTTAATCACATCTTCCTTATTGTGTCTGTAATGGTTTCAATGTTTCTGTATAAATCTTAATTCCTTCTCTTCATTCAGTTATTATCCTTGTTCTTTTGTGGTCTTAAAATTTTTTCAAGTATTTCCCTTTCTTTCTCTTCTAGTTATTCTTGTTCCCCCTTTTTTTATTGTATTAGGCATTCAGATCCATACAGTGCTTGCAGATTAATTACTGTTACATTGTGCTTAGTTTTTGCTTACATTATATGGTTTTAGATGAGTTTGTATGCTAAATCCAATTTTCTTTTTACTCGTGGTATTATCCAGTCCATTTTATTGTACCCATTCTTCCAAATACTTAAATTTCTCTGCTCTTTTAATGTTTCTCTGTGTGTTAGTAGATATTTCTCTCAGTTGTGTTTATGTTCAATGTATTCCATTTTCTCATATGATATTTGTAAACCAATTTTTGCAGCAGTTCTGTGAAGCATTTCTATCATTACTTTTGCATCTATTTTGTCCTCATAAATTATTATATAAGATGGTTTAACTTACCAGGCAAAAAAGCACCAGTTCATAGATAGACATTCATAAATAAAAAAACACCCACACAAATGATGAGCTTTCGCAGCCGTAGCTTGATTCTTCATAAAAGAGGAAGGAAGGAGAGGAAAAAAGAAAAAGGATGTGGGTTTTAAGGGAGTGGGTGAAGAGTCATTCCAATCTCAGGAGCAGAAGGGCTTATCTTAGGGGGAAAAAGGACAAGTAAGCAAACACACATATATACAAGCACACACATCAAGGCAGACATACAGTATGCCATATACTTTTCTGACCAAGAATGTTTCCTTCTATAGTTTCTTTCTCCTTCTTTGAGTGGCATATTTTGAACTCTTACTGGGATAAATTTAATGAGAAGCAAATTTTTACAATTACATGTAACATACTCATCAGACAGTAATGATTTCTCTCATGTGTTTCATATTTATTCTGTATAAATTTAGTTCATATGCTGAAAAATCATATAATCTTGTGATAACTACTCACCATACATAAAGATGACTTCAGCAGTAAAATTTGCTGGTGGCTGAAAGGCAAATGTGATGAAGCTGACAGTCATTGAGCCACTGTTGGATGAAATAACAGGCAGGGCATCTGTAAGGTTGGAACAGAAAAGCCCCAGGCGCTTTCCAATGTCTGTGGTATTACCATCATAGACTTCCAACCTACGAACCAACATTGTAAACATACAATCCGTTAGTTTAAGGAACCTGAGATAATATGGCGCAAACAACATCATAAAATGATTCTTTCTGTAAAGATGTATCCACAACCTGGAAACTTCCCTCCACATTTTAAATTCAAATGTTCAAAGGTCTGATAAGCTTAATGGATTTAACTGTGGGGTCATCAGTCCCTAAATTTACAAACTACTTATGAACTACCTTATACTAAAGACGACACAAACATCCATGCCTAGGGAGGATTTGAATCCTCAACCATAGCGGTCTTGCAAACTGTGTTTGGCGTGCCGCAAACCGCTCGGCCACTGCGGCCAGCCCACATTTTAACTGAGTAAGAACTGTAATATGGTATCAAATGAAATTCTTAGCAGAACGATCATCACTGGGTACTAAAATTGTCACATCAGCTGTAATGAATCTAAACTGTGAAACTTCACAGAAGTGAAAGAAACCAGAGTGAAATCACCATAAAATTTATTGGGCAGCCACCTACCACTATGTAGTGATACAGGTGTGTGTGTGTGTGTGTGTGTGTGTGTGTGTGTGTGTGTGTGTGTGTGCGTGCACCATCCTGGCTCCCGCAGTCTAGTGACAGTGGTCAGAGACGGCAGGCATGTTTGTATACGTATTGTCGCATTGAAATGGAAGCAGGCTTGTTAACTGAACACAACACTTATATTGAAAGCAGGTTTATTGTGAACTTAACATACACACAGCACTATCTGCCTCTCGCGCAGAGTGCTCTGCTATTTATACACAGACATAATGTACCAGAAATCAGAAGAACAGTTAACATAAGAAATATGTAGAAACTACAAGTGAACATAAGAAACATGTAGAATATTCTGGAAATGATAATTACAAAGAAAGAAATATTTGCTGATGGGCGAGATTGAACCGACAACCTTCAGCACTGCAATAAATAAAACACAAACACACATGCTTTCGCAACTGTTTGTTGTTTCCTCAGGCAAAGAGCAGGGAAGGAGAGGGAAAAGGAAAGGATGCAGGTTTAAAGGAGTGGGTGAGGAGTCATTCCAATCCCGGTAGAGGAAAGACTTACCTTTGGGGAAAAATGATGTTACTGTCACTACCTGTGCTCCTTCTCCTGGTAAGTAAACTTAACCTACTTTTTATATATAGTTTTCCTGCTAGGAACTTTTCCTCTATACTCTTCATATATGAAGTTAGAAATCTAGCTGGCTTTTTACATGTCTGCCTTGGCGTGAGTGTGTGTGTGTATGGGCATGTATGAGTATGTATTTGTTTAACTATCCTATTTCCCCCAAGGTAAATCTTTCCTCTCCTGGGGTTGGAATGACTCCTCACCCACTCCTTTAAACCCGCATCATTTCCTATTCCGCCTACTTCCCTGCTCTTTTTCCGAAGAAGAAACCCAGGGTTGTGAAAGCTCAGTATTTGTGTGTGCCTGTTTTTATTTGTGTTTCTACCTGTGTACCTGTGCTTCTTCACCTGGTAAGTAAACCACATCAAGATTGTGTGTGTGTGTGTGTGTGTGTGTGTGTGTGTGTGTGTGGAGGGAGAGAGAGAGAGAGAGAGAGAGAGAGAGAGAGAGAGAGAGAGAGAGAGAGAGAGAGAGAGAATGTTTCTCCGTCTGACTCTTCCGTAATGGCCGTAGTAGTAAATTGTAACTGTTATGTGTGCCTTCATGCAGATCATTGAGACATTCTGAGGTGAGTAGCAACTTAGCCTTTTCAAAAATATTGCTGAATCCTTCCTGGGATTTTGAATGGATATTAAAAAGATTTACAAAAGGACATCATGAATACATCAGAGAACAATGGAAGGTCACTCGTATGTCATGTTGTGTTATCTGAGTTGGCCAAATGATTTGCTGGAACTGTCCAGAATGTTCTTCATACCAGTTGTTAATAACTGTTTTGTGGTAACATAGTACATTCTAATCAATAAAAATTCCATCTTTGTTTGGGGACATAAAGTCCATGTTCTACAAGTAACTGAACATAACCATTTCCAGTTAATGATCAGTTCAGATGGACCAGAGGAACCATTCCACTTGATTCAAAAACAGTCCACAGCCACCACCAATTTGCACAGTACCTTGTTGACAGGTTTGCTCCATGGTTTCTTAGGGTCTGTGGCACATTTGAACACTACCATCAGCTCTTAGCAACTGTAACTGTGACTCATCTGTCTAAGCCATGGTTTTCCAACCCATTTTACTGAAATCTAATACTAATAATAAAATACAAGATTATGAGGACTAGTACATCACTTACACATGAAAGGAGACAAAGAAGATCCTTACGACTACAGTGAAAATTCAACACTACTTAACACATAACAAAATTCTATCCAAAGTCCTATTACTAAATCAGCTAGAGCCTCAGATAGATCCACAGACAAAGAGATTATCAAAGAGGCTGCAGGAAGGTAAGGGGACATGGCCAAGATGATAATAAGTGCTGACTGCTTGGCTCATTTCAAAATTTTAACAGACATTTCATGTAGTGAACAGATCTGGGAGCTAGAATCATATTAACAACCAAAAAGTTCATGAACACCATACTAACAGTTGTCAACTTCAATAATGTCTAATACTCTATAGACAAATAGTTATCATCAAAATGTAATAAATTAAGACTAGAAAGTTGCTTATAGAAACATTAACAAACAATACATCCAAAGGCAAGTTCATGGCGCTACAGATCTTAAAACCATTTAAAATCAAGACAAGTGAGAGACAGGCAGGTGTGATTTAATTCAGTTTTACATAAAATAACCAGGACTTTGAACAAAAGACCCAATGGGGTAAGTAAAGATGGGAGGGACATAAGGGTAGAACATTCAATATCAAATTTCTGGTTTTTACAGGTGATATAACCATCATAATAAGGGGGCACTTACAGCAACTAAAGGTGGGGAGGGGGATTTCATATGCTAGTCTTTCCGAGCAACTTTAAAGTTTATGAGTGAAGACAGAAGAATGCCACCTGAAGCTACAGTGGAATGCCACTGTTATTCCTTGAATATGTGGTCTTTTCCTTGCATTCTATTCTCTTCATTGTTTATTCTAGTTAGCAATGCTTGTAACTGTAGACTTTTGACAACACTTGTTCATTTCTATGAACTCTTTATTTTGAAATAGGTTTAAGTATGGAATATACCGACATACATAAACCATCCTGTCAGATAAATACAGAGGATGAACAAAGGCTGACTGACCAAGAAGATTTTTGACAAAGTTATGACTAATAACTAGATTAAGTAAAATCATGTTGCAGAACATCTCCATTAAAGACATGCCAGCCTTGAAAAAAAAAAAAAAAAAAAAAAAAAAAAAAAAAAAAAAAATAATAATAATAATAATAATAATAATAATAATAATAATAATAATCAGAAAACAAAACTTTGTGCAAGTACAAATGCCCAGACACAGAGAGGGTGGGGACTAACTGACAAGAGATAAATGGATTTTAAAGACTTAAAACACAGTGAATGTATGAAAGGGTTCTCTCTCTCTCTCTCTCTCCTTTTTTTTTAATTGTGTTTTAGAACTTCCCTTAAGGAGGGATTACCACTAATAGTAACAGTAATGATGCTATTAAATGTTACTGAGACATAATGTTCAAGGGCCTTATATATAAAAACTAATTACCTTGATGATGAGTAGTAGCAGTGGGAGTCTACAGGCATACTGAACTCTGAAAATCTGAAAAAGTACAGGTTTTGTAAAACAGTTAAATAAAGACAAACCAAAACATTATTTTCGTGAGCTGTGAATGAGTATAACAATATCTAAATCTGAATTCTTTACATATCAAAATTTTACTCTTTTGCACTGTTTCTCTTCAAAATTAGACACAGCAACTCAAAATAATAGAAGACATTACTTGGAAGACAATTAGTTATAAATATACAAAAATCTTATAAATGTATCTGTGCCTCTTTAGAAATAAAGGGATAGAATATTTTGGTTTAAACCAGCAGAATAACACAATAAGTAAAATTAACAATTATGTATGACTGTGAAATAATGTAATGCATGTGCAGTATAAATTATTATTAAAAACTATTTTATATTTATGTTTATGGAATATTCCGTCAGTGCTTGGAGGAACAAAGACATATTAAAAACTTAGATATGTAGTATTTTTGTTCCACAATATTATTTACTTGTTATTAGCAGCTTTTGGCTTCTTAGGCCATCATCAGATAACTTCATACGTGTGGACTATTTGTTTAGTATGAAGTTACCTGACAATGCCTAAGAAGCCGAAAGCTGCTAATAAGCAAATAAATAATATTGTGGAACAAAAATACTACGTATTTAAGTTTTTAATTACTATTTTATATATGAAAGCCAAAAAGAAAATAATGATGTTGTAAAATAATTTTTGGTACACAGCAATAAACTTCCTCTAGTTGCCAAAAGTCCATAATAAACAGTGATTGCAAGAGCATGGTCTAAAATGAATCAACTGTGTTGTTAGACAGTAGCAATGTTCCATCAGAAGATTTCTCAAAAATAGTTAATGGATGAAGTACTCAGATTCAGTAAAACAACTTCAGATGCTAGGAAGCCCACACAATGATTTGGAACAAGCAAGAAATGACAATGCAAATGATGGTATACTAGTGTGCCTCTAACATATTGATATAAGTAATCTACTGCTATGTTTACAGACTGATCTGTTGATAACAGCAATTTCATGTGAAAAGAGAACAATGTTTCAACATAAAGCTATACTACATAACACACAGCTATTTGCCTGTGATATTTATATATCAGTTCATAATCATCATCTCATGCATGCATTTGTAGAGATATCACACTGTACAAGTGTTACCAAATACCTGTGTTTCTTGAAAAATATAAAGATAGAAACAAAGGAGACTTCAATACACAAAAGTAATTGCAACATGGTAATCAGTACAAGATATGCAGCATAATGTTTAAAGATAAAGTATCATAATCTTTATCTTTGTAATGCATGATTTCTTTTTTCTCCCCATTATTGTGCTATCCTCTATATTTGCATTATTTTTTATACTGTTCTATTACTTTCTTGATATCTTTCCTTCTCATTTCCTTCTGCAAGTTTGCCCGGTCTCAGGATTATGGGCAATTTTTTCATGACTCTCCCAATTTCCAAAACTTCACCATTCCTTTTCTTTCATCGCTCTTCCCTTCTCATCAGACATTCTACCAGGAGAAGGACTGAATGGTTATGAAAGTATGGTCCTTTTCAAAATTATTATATATATTATCTTCTACTACTACTTTTGGGTGGGTATATTTTTATATTTTTTGTCTATCCAATATATAATGTATTTCTTGTTTGACTTACTATGAACCATTGCATGCATTTCTGGGAAAGAAAAAGTTAAGTAACACAGAAAGTTTTTTGGGTACCTTCTATTCTGTCCTATTCATAAGCATAACTTCATGCCCCAGCCCTCGTTTAATGATTATCTTCTTCTATCAGTTAATTTGTTCTCAGACAGTTATCAACTCAATCTACTCTAAAACTCTCTGCCCTGGCCATCCTCCTACACATGCTTATACTTTTACTTTCTTCACATTTGTTAGCATTCTAAACCTACTTCCACCACCCTCTCTTTTTCCTTCTACTTTTCCCTCCTATATACTCCTTAGTAGACAAATCCAATTTGTGTCCCACTCATTTCACTCTTTTGGATTATGCTCATGCAAGTCCTTTGTTCTCTCAAACTGCTTAGTACATATTCATTTCTCAACCTGTCAGTCCATTTAACTTTCTCCATTCCCCTCCATAACCACTTTTCTAAATTTTCTAAATATTTTTGTACTTTCTGTTCAACTGCCCAAGTTTCAGAACCATAAAACACCACAATCCACACCAGATTTTTGGAAAACTTCATGATGAGATTAATGGTAATGCCTCTGACTATCATCAAATTTTTCACTCACCCTAAGGATTACTTTCCCCAGAGAGATTATGCATCTCACTTCTTCTGTACAGCCTCCACTGGAAGTTACCAAGCTATCCAAATAATGGAATAATTGAACTTGTTCGAATGCTCTCCCATCTAATAATATACTGAGCATATCATCAACTTGTATGATTCTTAATAAATTTGGTACTATCAATTTTCCACTTCATTCCTAATATTCTCCGTCATTAACTGGAGTTTTATTCAGTTTCTGTTAGTACAATTATATCATCTGCAAACATTTTATTCTTTCTCCTCCCAGTACAAGTCCTTTCACTTGTTCCAAGGCCTTGTTGATGAGCTTCTCAGCTCATGCATTGAAAATTGCAAGTGCCATTCAATAAACCTTACCTCTTACCTCTTCCAATACATAAATCTTCAGTTTCATCATTACTGTCTACTCGAACTGTCACCATAGAGTTGCTTTTTTAGCCTTCTATCCTTCCAGTCTATAACACCACCTTTCAGAATCTTCAGCAACATACATCAGCCAATTCTGTCAAATGCTTTTTCCAAGTTGACAAAATAGACTTACAGTATATGTCTCTATTCACTTCCAAATATCTTTCCGGCAACATTATCTGAAATCCAATAACACATATGCTCCCTCTTACTTTTCTAAATACAAATTGTTCTTCTATATTCTCCTCTATTTTCTTAGCAATAGTCTGATCACAACTATGGTAACATTACAAATAAAACTAATTGTATTTTAATCTTTACATTGTTTGGCTTTGGATTACTTTGTTATTCAAACCATTATCATCTTTGATGTTGATGTGGTCTTCAGTCCTGAGACTGGTTTGATGCGCCACCCTACTCTATCCTGAGCAAGGATCTTCATCTCCTCATAAGAATGGCAACCTACATCCATTTGAATCTGCTTACCGTATTCATCTCTTGGTCTCCCTCTGCAATTTTTACCCCACTCCTCCAATGCTAAATTCACAATTCCTTGATGTCTAAGAATGTGTCCTACCAATCAATCCCTTCTTTTAGTCAAGGTATGCCAGAAATTCCTTTTCTCCCTGATTCTGTTTAATACCTCCTTATTAGTTACACGACTCACACACCTAATCTTAAGCATCCTTCTGTAGTGTCACATTTCAAAAGCAACTACCCTCTTATTGCGCACACTGTTTATCGTCTATGTTTCACTCCCATACAAGCCAACAAGCCACACAAATACTTTCAGTAAGGACTTCTTTAAGCTTAAATTAATATTAAATGTCAACAATTTTTTTCTTTTTCGAAACACTTTTCATCCCACTGCCATTTTCATTTTTATATCCTCTGTACTTTGATCACCACATGTTAATTAGCTGCCCACACAACAAAACTCATCTACCACCTTTATTGTTTTGTTACCTAATCTAATTCCTTTGGTATCATCTGATTTTCATAGACTGCATTCCATTACCCTTTTTTTGCTCTTGTTAATGCTTATTTTATTTGCATCTTTCAACTCAATGCCCATTCCTTTCAACTGCTCCTCCAGGTACTTTGCTGTCTCTGATAGAATTAAAATCTCATTGGTAAAACACAATGTTTTTATTTCTTCACCCTGAACTTTAATTCCTTCTCCAAATCTGCTTTTCTTTATAGCTTGCTCAATGTAGAAACTGAATAACATTGGAGAAAGGCTACAACCCTGTCTTACACCCTTCCCAACCTCTACATTCCTTTCACATGCCCCTTAACTCTGATAACTGCTTTCTGGTTTTAGTACAAATTGTAAATAACCTTTCATACCCTATTTTACTCCTGTTGATTTCAGAATCTGAAAGAGTGTATTCCAATCAACATTGTTGGAAGCTTTCTCCGAATCTACAAAAGGTAGATATGTAGGTTACCTTTCCTTACTCTATCTTGTAAGATAAGCCGTAAATTATTTCCTCCTGTGTTCCTACATTTCACCTGAACCTAACTGATCTTCCCTGAGGTCAGCTTCTACCAGCTCTTCCATCCTTCTGTAAATAATTTATGTTAAAATTTTGCAACCATGGTTTATCAAACTGATGGTTCTGTAATTTGCACATCTATTTGTGCCTGCTTTCTTTGGAATGGGGATTATTACATTTTTCTGAAAGTCTGAGAGTATTTCCACTGTCTCATACCGGCACATCTTATGCACCAGCTGAAATAGTTTCGTCATGGCTGGCTCTACCAGAGATTTCAGTAGTTCTGTGGGAATGTCATCCACTCCAGGGACCTTGTTTTGACTTAGGCTTCCGGTGCTCTGTCAAATTCTTCTCTCAATATAGTACCTCCTATTTCATCTTCATCTACTTTCTCTTCCATTATTACAATATTGTCTCTAAATTGATTTTCTTTGTAGAGCCCCTCTATATACTCTTTATACCTTTTAGCTTTGCTTCTTTGCTGAGAACTGATTTTCAATCTGAGTTCTTCATATTCATACAGACGTTTTTCTTGTCTCCAAATGTCGCTTTTATTTTCCTGTAGACTGAATCTATTTTTACCCTATTTATACATTCTTCTGCAGACTTGCATTTGCCTTCTAGCCACTCCTGCTTAGCTATTTTGCAAGTCCTGTCACTCTCATGTCTGTACTCCATTTTTGCCTGTTTCATTTACTGCAATTTTATATTTTCTCCCATCATCAATTAAATTATGTACTTCCTGTGATGTTCAAGAATGTTTTGTACATCTTGCCTTTCTATCTATTTTGTCCTCTGCTGCCTTCACTATTTCATCTCTCAATGCTTCCCATTTCTCTTCTACTGTTTTATTGTCCCATATTTCTGTCAATTATTGTCAAAATCTCCCTCTGAAATTCTCAAGAAGTTCAGGTTCCTTAAATTTATCCAGGTCCCATCTCCTTATTTTCTTACCTTTCCACAGTTTTCTCAGCTTTAGTGCACAGTTCATGACCAAAAAGATGCCTCTGGATATGTATTGCAGTTTATGATAGGACAGAGTGGTGTGGGAGCACGACAGCGAGTTCTTTAGTGTCCTTACAAAATAATTAGGCTATGAGTGTGACCTGAGGGGTAGGTGAACAAAGAAAAACAGACAACAGGAAAGTAGGTACCAAAACAACACAAACAGCATGGGAGGAGGGGGGTGAAGCAAACACAGAAATTCTGCAAGACAAAAATATAGGTTGGCCCACTGAAGTACACGGCCATAAAAGTACTAATGAACTGACCACTAATAGAAAAGGGATGTGCCAGCCAGCCTTTAGGACACTAAAACCTCCAGCCTAAAACGTTAGGCAAGAGCCCAGAAAGATAACAAAATTTTAAAATGGTCATCACACTTGCCTCATTGTCAGCTAAACCAGAGGGCAGGGCACTATCAAGATTTGCTGCCGACCTCTCAGAACGATATAAAATACATTCAATTAAAATGTGGCATACAGAGATTTGCACACCACAGGCATCACAAAACGGGGTGGGGGCTCTCGACAAGAGTAGATACCTATGTGTCAAAGTGAGGTGTCCGTTTCAGAGACGTGTCAAGGCTACCTCATGCTGCCTCAACGACTGGCAGGAGGTTCGCCATGGGTGGACAGTTGGCTTAATCAACCACAGCTTATTGCCCGTCACTGCCTGCCACGATTCCTCCCACAAATGAAGGGACCTCTGCCACACCACAGAGAGGATGCTCTGCAGGGAAATGGTACATTGTATGATATCACAACCTCTGCAGGCCTCCATGGTAGCCCTATCAGCCATCTCATTGCCCCAAATTCCAATGTGTACCCAACAGAATGACACTTGCTTCCCCCACTGCTACAGTCTGTCATGTATGAGCTGTACTATCTTGTCAGCTGGATATAGGTTTTGTAAAAGATTGCAGTGCACTGAAGAAACTGTGTGCCATGAGCACGCTGCATTGGCTCCAGTGCCCGCTGGATCACATGTAGCTCTGCAGAGAAAACAGAGTATGCAGTGGGGAGGCGAATTCTGATGGTGTGGTTGGGGAACACTACGGACCAGCCCAGGGAGTCATCCTGTTCGGACTCATCAATGCAAACCACTGTAAAATCAGAAGTAGAATCCTTCTTAAAATGAGTAAACTGTAAAAGTAAGCTGGGTCTCTATAGGAGCCGATTACGAAAAGGCTTTCCATAGGTGGCTTAGCAACGGTATTGTAAGCAGGTGTATATGGAGTGGATAATGAGGTATACACCTAGTGCACTATGAGGAGCCTTCACCATATGTGGAGTGGTGGCTCAGCAGCCTCAGCACAAAGGCTTGGTATAGGGCTGGTTCAAAATGCCCCGGTAGTCAAACAAATCCCTTCATGGTGCACCACATCCAACATTTGTAGGTACACCGTGCAGCCATAATCAAGTCAGGTTCATACAAAGACCCTATAAAACTGAAGCAGACGTGTCCTGTCAGCTCCCCATGAAATGTGACTAAGACACTTTAAAATACTTAGTGCTTTGAGGCACTGTATCTTCAAGTCTTTAAGATGCGGCAACAACGTAAGTTTAGGGTCAAACGTGAGATCCAGAAAAAGCACAGTGTCTTTAAAATTCAGAACAATGTCCCTCATCCGCAGTTCAGATAAGTTAAAAATAGAATGTGAATAGTTAAAAAGAACAGACACAGACTACTCGTTGAAAATTTAAAACTGGTTCTCTGTGCCCATTCGTCCAGCTACAACTGACGAGTTGTCTTTGCAAGGCTGTAGGAAGAACAGAAGACAGAGAAGTCATCAACAAATAGTGAACACTGGACAGGACTTTTCGCGACAGAAGTAATACTGTTAGTAGCTATAGAAACAATGTCACACTTATAATACTACACTGAGGGACATCGTTTTCCTGCTTAAAGAGGTCAGAGAGCACGTCACCAACTCGATATCTAAAATAATGTGGGTAAAGGAAAGACCAGATAAAAAAAATGAGAAGACAACCACAACATCCCCATTTGTGAAGCTGCCTAAGTATAAGATGCCTCCAAGTAGTATCGTAGGCCTTCTTGATATCAAAAAATACACCCAGAAGGTGGTGACGGTGCAGGAAAGGCTGTTGTATAGCTGCCTACAGGAAGGCAAGTTTATTGAACATTGAACAATATCTCCTGAACCCACACTGGAAGCAACTAAGAAACTGCCTGGCGTCCAACATCCTGACAAGGCGGCAATTGACCATCTTCTCTAAGATCTTTCCCACACAACTAGTTCGAGCAACACTGCAATAACTGCTTTGGCATGCGCGATCTTTCCCAGGTTTTAAAAGGCGGATTAAAATAGCCTCTCTCCACGATTCTTGGCTTGTATGGGAGTGAAACATGGAAAATAAACAGTCAGGTCATTGACCACTTCCCATTGTGTAGTGTGGGTGAGGGCTGGGGACCAAAGTGAAAGATCTATGGATGAGAATGATCCCGTTGCAGTACAAAAGTGTGTGGGTTGTCCTGTGTTTAACAAGTGTGCTCGATGACAAGAGAAGCCTCTCGAACCCTGGAGCAGGTAATGGAAGATCCAAAAGCTTGTTGTGTGCATTAAAATCACCACAGAGGATGAACAGTTGGGGGAGCTGTGTAAGAAGATCTTCAACGGCCTCATATCAAACGTGGCACGAGGTGGCAGATACATGGAGCACACCATCAAATGGTGATGCAAATATACAGATAATGAAACTGTGTGGTGAGAGAGAGGGGCTCTGAGTGATAGGCAGTATTAGTAAAAATAGCCACACCAACTCTAGCTCTCTCTCCGCTAAGGTCGTCCTTGTGGAGGACATAGCCACGAACCTCAGGGTAGTCGGTAGATTCAAAATTTGTCTTAAGCAGGCATATATGGATTGGTCACCCCTGAGTCAGTAAACACAGAAACTGTAACAAGACTGTTAACTGTCATACTGTGAAAAATACCTATAATATTATAACTGTACTACAATATTATACAAAAATAACATGTATTACAGGCCACTGATGATGATTCATAAATAAAGAAGCGAAACGTGTATGGCACACAAATAAACGCCTTTCATTTAGTTGCTAAAGATGGTAATACACCTCCACTAATTTCATATGCAACTAAAGACGATGGAAATCGAAAAAATGATGAGAAAACACAGTTCCTCCACATGTATCCTGAAAACCTGCAAGTTCTACATGTAATATTGGAGCCATATATCAAGGAGGTTGTATCTTTACTCTCTCTTTCTTCCAAGATGGAGACACTGAACATGGTGGAAGTTCAGTGTTGGGGCGAGATGTTTATCCCTGAGGGACATCCAACTCCATGAATTCTGGAGCTGGATCAGATGTACCATCAGGAATAATAACTTCCACATAATCTGACAGTTGATTCGCTGGCTTCAACTCTTTCTTAGCAGGTGCTTCTTTTGGGTTTAGGTGGTTTGGTTGATGTTGCAGAGTATGTTGTTGCAACTGTGGTGGATGTGGTTGCAACTATGGTGAATGTGAGGGCAGGCTCTGAAGTTTTTGGAACGGTGAGTTCTGCAAAGGTGTAAAGGTGTTACCTGGGAAATGGGGGGGGGGGGGGGGCTGTTAGTGTTAAAGCTTCTGCTGCCTTACATGTGCACTGGCACATGCAGGTGTTTGTACCCACGCTAACAACATCAGTCTGGGTTGAAGAATCAACTTTAGCAACAGTTTTCTGCAGCGCAGAAGCGAAGGAAGTGGGAAATACAGGAGGTTGCATGGCCTGAAAGATCTTTTTGACTTCTGCATATGGGATCCGTCTTGTGGTCTTAATCTCCTGTATTTTCTTCTCATAACGGTACACACTGCATAAGCGACTCCAAACTGGATGGTCCTGTGAACAGTTCACACATTTT
Organism: Locusta migratoria; assembly: GCA_026315105.1. NCBI lineage: Eukaryota > Metazoa > Arthropoda > Insecta > Orthoptera > Acrididae > Locusta > Locusta migratoria. The sequence goes on from CM048751.1 coordinate 199,226,319, forward strand.
GCAGATGAAGGGCAATCAGTACCTTCATGGGATGCCTTCCCACATTTGCTGCAAGTCACCTCACCCTTACAACCAAGAGTGGTGTGCCAAAACTGCTGTATTTAAAACACCACATTGGGTTTAGGACATACGGTCTTCCATTCAGTCGGAGGAAGCCTGCTTTTAACCTTGCCCGGGAGTTTGGGACTATTAAAGGTGAGGAAAAAGGAGTCGAATTTTACTGACTCCCCATCCACCCTTTTTGTGATGTTTTGAACATCCATGATCCCTTATGAAGCCCACTCAACCTTTAGTTCATCTGTTGGAATGCCCACTAAATCCCTACATGTAACAACGGTTCTACAGTAATTGAGGGTGTTATGCAGTTCGGTCTCTATAGCATATTCTCTGAGGCATTTAGCCTTCTGAAGGTTCACTGCTTGTTGGGAAGTGGAAGTTTCTACCAACAATGTCCCATTACATAAGCGTTTGACTAATTTGAGATTGTCAACAATTCCTCTCTACAGCATTCTGTATGTAAAAAGGGGACAACTTTTCAAAAATGCCCTCTTTTCTCTTCACTACAATAAACACATTCTGTGGAGCAGCATGTGTTCTGTTAGTGTACACTACACGTTTTTTTATTCTGTACAGAATCCGGAGGACTGGCTACCCTAGTCCTCTTGGTAGGTTGGGTGTTAGTACCCCCCAGTGGTTCACCCATCCCACTAGGAGGTGGAAAATTTCTCAGACAGTCCAGCTCGGTCCCACGAGCAGCTAGGGAACTAAATCTCCACCTAGAGTTTCTCATACCTAGGTCAGCCTTACACAACTGAGGTGTGGCCGTATCCCCAGAGATTGCTCGGTAGCGACTGTTCCTATTCAACAGCTATGCATTCCATCAGCCTGCAGCACACCTTGGGATTGAAGAACTTTTTTATAGAGGTTTGTACCATCCTCTGACCTGGGCGGTCAAACCAAGATTCCCATTCCCTGGTACACACAACATTCCACCACCACGCCACACGGTGGTTGCTGAAGTGCGTCCACAGGTTACGGTTTCTAGAGGACTGGCGGCGCTTACCAGTTCCCACCTCAGGACCTCGGGTTCGCCAACCTCAGGACCTCGGGTTCGCAAAGCCCGTTCTCAGCAAATTAATGCTCAGCCCCTGAGGGCTATTGCAGTTTAAAACATGGTTCTGAAGTCTGTGTCTTACCATTATAAAATATATCTGGTACCTTCCAGTGTCTCCTGGTCTCTTCCATGTATACAACCTTCTTTCATGATTCTTAAACCAGGTGTTTGTTATGATTAAATCAATCCTGTACTCACCTGACCAGAAATCCTGTTCCTCTTTCCACCAAACTTCACTAATCCCCACTATAACTTCAACCTATCCATTTTTCTTTTTAAATTTTCTAACCTCCCTACCTGATTAAGGTATCTAACATTCCATGTTCCGATCTGTAGAATGCCAGTGTTGTCTTTCCTGATGTCCACATCCTCCTGAGTAGTGCCTGCCTGGAGATCCAAATGAGGGACTATTTTACCTCCAGAATATTTTACCCGAGAGGATGCCATCATCATATATTCATACAGTAGAGCTGTATATCCTTGGGAAAAGTAATGGCTGAAGTTTCCTCTTGTTTTCAGCCATTTATAGTAACTGTGTGGCAAAGCCACATTAGCTGAGTTTACACGACCAGCTCAGTCAATTATTCAGACTGTTGCTCCAGTAACTACTGAAAAGGGAACTACCCCTCTTCAGGAACCCACGATTGTTTGGCTTCTCCACGGATAAGCTGCCTCTTTGGTTGCACCTATGGTACAGCTATTTGTATCATTGAAGCAAGAGTGATTTTCATTTTTCAGTCCATTCATCCTTTTCAGAGATTCAGCAATGAAAGTCAGTGAGAGTTACTGTAATAAATTAAGAAAAGAACTCAGCCTCCATATCAGTGTACATTTTTTGAAAACATCATGACTTACTTGGTTGAAATTTAATAAAGTTAACCAATTCAATTACCAATTAAAGAACCACACACGAACCTTGAGAAAGGCAATTTGCCAGAATATTGGACAGTTTTACAGATTTACCATGCAGCCTCACAAAATGATTTTTTATTTTTTTTATTTTTTATTTTATTTTATTTATTTTTTTTTTTTTTTTTATGCACAGTGATAACGGCCATGAAAGCTTATGCTTACATTTAACCTTAAACAGATTGTTACTGAATAAAAATAAATGAATCACATAGTTCAATTTTACAACTGACACACTGTTATAATAGTTACAATATGTACTTACAAGCTACTAGCATAGTTATTGCTACTTTACTCAGAAGAGAAATAACTAAATTCATATTTTCGTGTAACCACAGTGATGCTCTTATTGAAAGACTTTATCACCCTAGGGAATTATGAAACACACTTTGAAATACCCTGTTGTATGTTGTATTCTTACTTCTCTGCTTTTATTGTTGGTTCTGAGATAGTATTTGACATTTTTGTATCCTACTTGACCGAAAACATTTAATTCAGTCTCCTTTATCCATGTTATATCAGAAAATTATTAGATATTTCAGCAACTAATAACACTTATGATTCTTTTGAGTTTACAAATACATGTTGGACATTTGGATCATAGGGCCATTGGTTTTTCTTGTGTACATTAATGATCTTTCATCAGTTACAGTGCTAGAAACAGAGTTCATTTGTTTGCAGATGATACAAGTATTGCAATAAATAGCATGTCGAGCATAGTTCTAGAAAGGTCTACTGATGATATTTTCATTAACATTAATAAATGGTTTAAAGCCAAATAATTGACATTAAACTTTGAAAAGACTCACTACATGCATTTCAGAACATGTAAGAGATTCCCATCCAGTATCTGCATAAAGTATGAAAAAGAGCAAATAAAAGAGGTTAACAGTATAAAATTCCTGGGAGTACAGCTCGATAATAAATTCAGTTGGGAGGAGCACACCACAGAACTGCAGAAATGACTTAACAAATCTGTATTAGCAATACGAGTGGCATCAGACATAGGAGGCATAAAAATAAGAAAAGCGTGAATACTTTGCTTACTTTCATTCCATAATGTCATTTGGTATAACTTTTGGGGATAATTCCTCAAGTCAAGCAAACGTTTTCCCAGTCAAAAAGTGTGTAATACATATTGTTTGTGGTGTAAATTAATGGACATCCTGCAGAAGCCCCTTCAAAGAACTGAATATATTAACTACTGCCTCTCAGCATATTTATTTCTTAATGAAATTTGTCATAAATAATATCTCCCTTTTCCCTACAAACAGCTCAGTTCATACCTACAATAATAGGAACAAAAATGATCTACACAAAGACTTAAAAGCACTTACTTTAGTTCAAAAAGAGGTCCACTACTCAGGAACACATATTTTCAATAATTTACCAACAACCACAAAAAATTTAGCTACAAATAAAGATCAGTTTAAGAGGGCCTCAAAGACTTTCCAGTGGCCACTGCTCCTCCTACTCCACTGATGAATTCTTAAATAGAACCAAATGATGCATGTATCTGTAGTCATACTATTAGCATTATTTATTATCAGTTTGTAAGAAATGTATGTATCTGTATTAGTATTTTTAATATCAGCTTGTAAAAAAAATTGACATGTTCTTCATCCACAAGGATCTCCAACACGGATCTATGGAATGGACAACTAATCTAATACACTATTTTAAAATTAAATTCATCAAAATCTTTATCTTTGTTTGTTAAATCAATACTTTTTTAGATTGTGACAAACAATTTGTTACTTTAGTGTGTCTTTTGGATTGTTGTGTTTCTCCAGTGGTCTAGGTGTTGCCTCAGTATCTGACAATGGATATGTTCCTGATGTTTTTTCTACTGTTTCTGACATTGACGGTTGCTCAGCTGTAGCTTCTTTTTCCAATGATTTATCTTGTGTTGGTTATCATTTATATGCTGACTCATTGCAGCTGCAATCATTTCATGCACACCCTCTTCACCCATAGGTGCAGTTGAAAATGCTCCAGCCAAGATGTTGATGCATTTAATATTTCCTCACATGCTGCTGCATCACTTCATTCTCCTAAAGCAGTGCTTCCCAAACTTTTCAGTCCTGTTACCCCTGAGACTAATTAGGAAAAATCATTTTACCCCCCCCCCCCTTACCCATTTAAAATATTATCAAAGAAAACAGTACAATGTTTATTAATCATAATGAACTACATAGGATACATGATTTTAATGTTTGGTTCAGTTTTGCTTAAGACGCATCTCAAGTCATGATCCTCATTCAGACGGTTTCTGGCCTAAGTTTTTATTGTCATCAACGTTGAGAAACCAATCTCACAACTGATGTTAAAATCCTTAGAGCTCTGTCAGCAATAATAGGATATTCAGCTGCTACTTTTCGCCAAAAAGTACAAAGGTCGTCATTTTGAAATTCCATTCTGAATGTGCTATTTTCACGCAGTCTGAGTATAGATTGGGACCTCGCTAGTTACATTTCAGGCGGTACAGACAAGCAGTCTTGCGAGCTACTTTTGGACACATTCTCCGAAAACTGTCTTGAACAGTTAAACCGGCAACCCACGCACAATGGAAATATTCTAGACCTAATAGCCACAAACAGGCCTGACCTTATTAACAATGTCTGTGTAAAGACAGGAATTAGTGATCATGATATCGTCATAGCGTCGATGGTGACCAAAGTTCATAAACCAATCAAGAAGGCTAGGAGCGTGTTTTTGTTGGGAAGAGCTGATAAGCAAATCTTATGATCGCACTTAGAAAATGAATGGGCATCGTTTAATTTCGGGACTATGGATGTAGAGGAATTGTGGACTAAATTTAAGGGCATTGTTATTAAAGGGTTAGAGAAATATGTGCCAATAAAGACGATTAAGGATGGAAAAGATCCACCGTGGTATAATAATAATGTTAGAAAGCTACTGAGAAAGCAAAGGCTGTTGCACTCTCCATTCAAAAAAGAACACGCAAATGATGACAGGCAAAAGTTAGTAGAGATTCGTGCGTCTATAAAAAGATCGATGCGCGAAGCATACAATAGTTATCACAGCCATACCTTAGCAAAAGATCTTTCCAAGAACCCGAAAAAATTCTGGTCCTATGTAAAATCGATAAGCGGGTAAAAGCCCACTGTCCAGTCAATCGTCGATGATTCCGGGGCAGTAATAGAAGAAAGCAAATGGAAAGCTGAAGTTCTAAATTTAACCTTTAAGAAATCTTTCACGCACAAATGTACCATCATTAGATCAATGTACTATTCCAAAATGGGGGACATAGCAATAGGTATTTCCGGTGTAGAGAAGCCGCTGAGAGAGCTAAATACGAAACAGTCTGCTGGTCCGGATGGAATACCAGTTCGGTTTTCTATTCCGCAGCATTGGCCCCCTATTTAGCTTGCATTTATCACAAATCTTTAATTCAGCGCAAAGTTCCTAGTGATTGGAAAAAAGCGCAGGTGACTTCCGTGTATAAGAAAGGAAAGAGAACTGACCCACACAATAACACACCAATATGGTTGACATCAGTTTCATGTAGAATTTTGGAGCATATTCTCAGTTCGAATATAGTAAATTTCCTTGAAACGGAAAAGCTTCTTTCCATGAATCAGCACGGTTTTAGGAAACATCGTTTATGTGAAACTCAGCTTGCCCCTTTTCTCACATGACATCTTGCGAGCCATGGACGAAGGGCAACAGGCGGACTGTGTTTTTCTCGACTTCAAAAAAGTGTTCGACGCGGTGCCACACTGCAGACTGCTAACGAAGATATGAGCTTATGGAATAGGTTCACAGATTTGTGACTGGCTGGAAGACGTCCTAAGTAATAGAACGCAGTATGTTGTTCTCGACGGCGAGTGTTCATCAGAGACGAGTGTATCGTCAGGCGTGCCCCAGGGGAGTGTGATAGGACCGCTATTATTTTCTATCTATATAAATGATCTGATGGACAGAGTAAGTTGTAATCTGCGGGTGGTTGCTGATGATGCTGTGGTGTATGGGAGGGTGTCGTCTGTAACTGACTGTAATAGCATACAGGATGACTTAGACAAAATTTCTAGTTGGTGCGAAGAATGGCAGCTAGCTCTCAATTTAGAAAAATGTAAGGTGATGTGCACGAGTAGAAAAAACAATCCTATAATGTTCAAATACAGCATTAGTAGTGAACTTCTTGATGCTGTCGCGTCGTTCAAATATCTAGGCGTAACATTGCAGAGCGATATGAAATGGAACGAGCATGTAAGGACAGTTGTGAGTAAGGCAGACAGCCGACTTCGGTTTATTGGGAGAATTTTGGGAAGATGTACTTCACCTGTAAAGGAGACCACATATAAAACGCTTGTATGACCACGTCTTGAGTATTGCTCAAGTGTTTGGGACCCGCAGCAGATCAGTTTAAAGGAAGACATAGAGGTGGTTCAGAGACGAGCAGTTAGATTTGTTACCGGTAGGTTCGACCAATGCGCGAGTGTCATGGAAATGCTCCGGCAACTTAATTGGGGATCGCTGGAAGAAAGACGACGTTCTTTTCGTGAATCTCTGTTAAGTAAATTTAGAGGGCCGGAATTTGAAGCTGAATGTAGTACGATCTTGCTGCCGCCTACTTACATTTCACATAAAGATCACAAAGACAAGATAAGAGAAATTAGGGCTCGTACGGAGGCATATAGGCATTCTTTTTTTCCTCGTTCAATTTGGGAGTGGAATAGGAAAGGAAATGCCTAGTAGTGGTACAGTGTACCCTCCGCCACGCACCTTACGGTGAACTGCGGAGTATGTATGTAGATGTAGATTCTACTTTGGCTGAAACATCTTTGTCTTTGAAAATTTCCTCTTCAACAGAAAATGGTCTCAATATCCAGGAGTTGAGCTGATGATTATCCATGTCTGAGAAATATTGGTTCATTGAGTTTATAACTGCAGACAAGTGCTGAACAATGGAAGTTTCATTCAGCTTCCTCATTTACGAACTGATCATATAGTTGTGTAAAAATCGATAGATCTCAGACTTGGACCCTGCGTTGGTTAAGTTCCAATTTACAGACGAAACTTGCAATTTTACCCTGCGCTGTCAAAATATGTGTCGTATTTCCTTGTAGTGAAATAGTCAAGACTGTTAATTTTACTGAAAAAGTCAGCAAGATACACCAACATTTCAACAAATGTTTTTTCTTTGATTTTTGAATACAGTTCTTTCTCTTTTTGTGTTCCTTGGTTTTCAACAAAAGAGTCCTATTTCATCACGTAACTCATAAACCCTGTTTAAAACCTTTCCTCTCGATAACCAGCGTACCTCTGTGTGGAACAAAAGAGCATTAAATTTAGCACCAACTTCATCACATAAAACTTAAAATAATCTTGAGTTCATAGCACTGCCACGAATAAAATTCACAATTTTTATGACGTAATTCAACGTGCTTTGTAAATCTGGAGGAAGAGTCTTGACAGGCAGAGCATAACGATATATGAGGCAATGGTAAGACATAGCTTGAGGGGCAACTTGTTTCACGAGTGCTTGGAACCCAGACCGAATTCCCATCATTGAAGGTGCTCCATCTGTACAAACACCAACCAACTTTGACCAGTTGAGTTCATTTTCCTCAATAAACTGTTTCAGAATTTCGAATATGTCTTCACTGCGAGATGTAGTGGGCAAAGACTTGCAGAACAAGTATTCTTGTTTTATACAGTCGTCTTTGATGTACCGAGTAAATGCCAGTAATTGTGAACATGAAGCTACATCTGTTGACTCGTCCAGTTGCAGAGCAAACATAGAACTTCCTTTAATTTCAGAAATAACTGTTGTTAAAATGTCTTCACTCATATCTCAAATACGACGTTGAATAGTTGTATTCGAGAATGATATCTGTTTAATCTTAGCCACATGTTGCTCACCAATAATGAGCGAAACTGCATCACACAAACAAGGCTTGATGAGATCCTCTCCTATAGTGTGCAGCTTTTTGTTCAGAGCAATGCGATATGAAATTTGATAAGAGTCTTGAATACATAATTCATTTGCCTTTTGCACATATCCTGTCAAGTCCAGTCATGAAGATTTCAGAGCAGTCTCTTTTCTCTTAAAGAAACCTATATCTTTATCTGCAAACTCCTTATGAACTTTCTCGAAACATTCTTTTAATTTGCTAGGTTTCATGCTTTCTGCAGAAATAACTTTATTACATATTACACACTGAGGCTTTTCCACATTCTTATCAACAAGATTTGTGAAACCCCATTGCAGAAATGCTTCTTTGTATGAACGCTTTTTTCTGCATGTAGAAGCCATGGTACCTAAAATGAACGTAAAATATTGTCATGAAATATACATTATTTCCCCGCGAACTTGTAACAGTATTTAGAAAACACATAAAAAGTAGTGACATATTACTTATGGTACTTACCAAATAGGTGCAGGATCTTGCTTTCAGAACGAAAAAACTAACGATCCATGGGAAACGATGGCACCTAGGAAGGCACAAGACACTGATCACACGGTGCGCTATTAATTACAACTGTGGGTAGGCCGGGCCTGTCCATATATTTTTGCCAACAACAGAATGGAAAAGTAAGCATTGTTTATATGTGGACCAATACAAAAGCATTCAACAATACATGAATGACGCACGTGGTGAGGTGTGAACAACGCACACTTACTGGAACCACAAACTGCACGACCTGCAGAAGTTACGCACAGAAGGAAAATTGGCTTTTTATATTGTTAGTAAACAAAACTGAAATCGCTGCACAATGGAAAACACTCGGAACAGGGTCGCACAAACCAGTAACAAAGCAGACGACTATGGCTACAAAACACTGACTACCTCATGTAACAGGGGTATTTAGATACTGTCGGCTGCCGCCAGGAACAAATGACTGCTGACCAAAGCATTCCTGACATTTACCGACTCAGGACTAGGAAGAGGTCTGCCATCTACAAGGTTACACAATGTGTAGTAGTAGGCTATTTACTCTTTATTAACCGCGATTGCACCATTATTGCAATCAAAAACATCAAATAGAAGAAAAAGATGACAATTTGCAATGCAAACATCTAATGTGGGAATTGTTGTCATTAAACAACAAGAGGGAACATAAGGCAAGACATGTGCTGCGGAGCTGTCATTTGATATAATTATTTAAAAAAATTGTATCCACTACCGGTACCTTACGTATTGCCCCCACAGAATTACCGTTTTACCCCCGAGGGGGTAATTACCCCCAGATTCGAAACCCCTGTCCTAAAGTGTAGCTAGATACAATTCTTTCTCATATGCATCTAGCGATGGTCCTACACCATTTTCATTTGGAGCTGGTGATGCACTAATAGGTTCTAGAATTTACTTTTTGAACACATATTTTTCAAAAGAGTACTACTCTATTGCTTCATTTGTGATTTGCTTAATTTGTCCACATCCATAACTTATCTTACGAACTCTCCATATATTATGTCCACCTTCATAGCTCAGCGGTAGCGTCGCTGACTACCATGCAGGAGGCCCAGATTCGATTCCCGGCATGGGACTGGGTATTGTGTGTTGTCCTAATCATTATCATCTCATCATCATTGGCACGTAAGTCGCCCAAGCGGCGTCAACTAAACAGACTTACACTAAGGCGGCCGAACAATCCCGCAAGGGATCTCCCGGCCGAGAAAGCCATACGCTCATTTCCATTTCCATATATTACATGGTGAGGTAAAACACATTTGTACTGGACTGACAGGGCGTTTTGAAGAGCCAGATGTCCAAATGATTACTGCATGTTGTTATCAGACATAGGTGGTAATTATATTAAAGTGACTGGGCCGTCTGTGTAAGAAGTACCACAGACTAGGTTCACACAAAAAAAAAAAACATGAAATGCAGTGAAAAAAACTCCACATTAAAAATACTTTAGTATTTTTTGGTCCTCAGAAAATGTATAATCAGGAGCAAATAATTTCTCTTGAAAGAAGATTGATTCGAATTATTCCCTACAGTGCATGATGAATGCCTTGCCTATACAAGCAGACATGGAATGATCCACATTCACAAACTTTATATTATATTAATAGGAATGTTGATATAAATATTAATTATATATAATTTAACATAAATTAAAGTTTTGCAGCTGTCCTACCTAAGAAGAACTATTTTATTCGCTGGTGCAGCAATTTGCCACGTACAGTTCAGCACTGAGTAATCATATGGTTGTTGGGTAGACAAGGGAGACTTGATTATTCCAGGAGAAGTCATAACACCTCCACATGCTGTAACATAGAAAAACGAACCAAGGGTGATGATTTCTTCATTTTAGCTGTATTTGTAAAGGATTTTAAAGACAAGACTTAATCCCAAAACTGATAAATGGTTTTTAATAATATGTTGTACAAAACATGGCTAAGTTTAGCAGTTTATAACATGAACTAGCAAGTTGTGCAGTGGTTATTATTGTTTGCAGTACCTACAAGTTATTAACGTAAAGTGTATGAAACTCAAAATCGATTTTAATAACCGCTTTGTAAAGTTTTCCTTTGTAAAGGACACACAAAGTAAATCAGTAGTTTGACAGATTCCTGATTTGTTAAATATTATGTAATTAAGTATTGTTAGTTTAGTGAGATAGGCTGTACTGCCGGTGGTCTGCATCTTCCTCCTGATATTTCGACATCGTAGCTTGGTGTCTTCATCAGGTGTTCCCTGAGATGTCTCAGGAAACACCTTATGAAGACATCAAGCTATGGCATTGATATATCATGTGAGGAAGAAGCGGACCTTCAACAGTACACTCGATCTCACACGATGTCAACAAATCGCCGGTAAAGCCTATGAAATTACATCGTTAATTTAATTTTCATTTACTGTATCATTACCTTACAGATGAAGTAGAAAAAGTACTCTCCATAATGGATAATAGATAACAACTCAGTGTAAAGAGAGTCGCTAAGCTGCTAACAGTCATGAAAATAGATAATCACATTCATACAACTTAAGTTTTTGGCCATGGCCTTTGTCAGAAAAACAAAAACACGAATTCACGCAATCACTCAGACAACTATATACACACAACCATCATGTCTGACCACACCACCGACATACACATCTAGGCTGTGAGTGAGGTGGGGAGTGGAAGGGGATGAATGCTGGGTAAAGGCAGAGATCAAATAAATGAAAAAAAAAGTTGTTATTTTAGTCTGGGCCAACACACTCAGTTTGTTTACATTTTCTTGTAACTAAAAGAAGCAGCACTGGAGCAACGATTGTCAAACTGGGAAGACTACCCACTCAGCCATCATATGTAATAATTTTGTAATTAACAGAAAATCACATACAAACAAATAAATAATGATTTAAACTTTGTAACTAGCTTAAATATGTATTAATTAGAAAATACTCCTTGTTATAAAATCAATTGTAATGATGGAACTGTAAGTCACATGACATGATGTAACTTCCTATGTAAATCACTTTTAATCAGACAACATGAAGTATAGGTATCAGGTGTCAGTTGCCATGAAGTCCATCATCATGTTCGGTCAATGAGTCGCTAAGTTTATTTAGTTAGTGGAGTCTTGAGAACGGACAGTATGAATCGATTTCAAGAAGTTTTGTACTGTATACTGTGTACTCAGTCTGTTGGCTTTGTTATAATGTTGATGGCTAGTTGTGGCCAAATTGATGGAAGCTATGTTCCTTAACTCTGTTAAGAAGAAAATGGTTGTAAATAAATGGTGACGTTGAGATTTATTCTGTAGGTAGACACCAGAGGAGTTTCATTTAGAAAATTGTGACTACTAATGCAGATAGAACCCAGGAAGTGGTCAGATATATTTCACCCCTACTTTATCAAAAATGAACTTTCTGGTGGACGGACAATATTCAGTTTTACTATAACCAACAAATGACTGTTTACGCCTTGGTATCCTCACAATATTTAGTAATGACAATAACAAAAGTACAGATGCAAAATGAATATCTTTAAACAAATACAGGAATAGTTGTCTGGAAAATCAAGAAATATAAATACATATTAACCATTAATAGTATAGATATTTAAAAGTCCAGTTTTAACAGTACAAAAGTCTTTTTCAAAGGATTAATCTATCTAGCCCAAAATCTGGCTACATCACATGCATCACAGGTAGCACCAGTCAGATCCACCATGGTACAGCAAGCTGAACAAAGCTCACACTGTATCAGATGCTCGGTGGTTTTTTCTTTTCCACACTCACACATGACAGATGTGTCAGAGATGTCATAGAGGCCCCACCTTCTCATTTTGACTTTGGTTCTTGCTACGTTGGACTGCAATCTATTGAGGGATTTCCACGCCATCCAGTACTCCTCATACCCAGATGGGAACGCTTCCTGTGGGGTCATCCAGCCATCAAGGTACCCGCTCTTTGCTCTCCACATCTCCATCCTGGTCAGATGGGGTGATTTGTAGAGCTCTGTCATTGCACATAGGAAGCCTATCCTTGATTTGAGTCTGTTGAGGGCAGGGTGATAACTGAAAAGTGGATGTGCTGATGATGTCAATGCCTTTGTTTGTCCCATTCTGGCTGTGACTTCCCTTCTAATCTCAGGTGGCACTATACGAGCAAGGCAGTATAGTTATTTAACTAGTGCTGGCCATAGGCATCCTGGGACAATGCGGCAAGTTTTGTTGAGGGCCACATCCACTTGTTTAGGTAAGGTGAGGCAGTGGAATAGTGCTCTCACTGAGACAGTTCCCTAGATGCCTATCTCCACCTTCCACATGTCTCCATAAATATGTTTGTCAATATCAATTACACCAACTAACAATGGTACCTTCATTTTGACAGCTTTAGCCCATTCCATGAAAAAAGTCTCTTTCTTACATCCTTGCCAACTGTGGACACTGCACCTGCACTGGGAGCATGAGTTGTTGAAATATGTCAATAACCTCATCGGAACCGTTACTTATTATTTATCTATTGTGATGCCAAGTGAGAACTGTCTCTTGAATCGGTATGCTGACTCTTGTGCACCAATTATCAAACATGAGATGAGGTGATTTACACAGATTGATTTAAGGCTACATTATTCCATTATCACAAGGAAACCAAATAAATTCAATGTAAATTACACCAAGACATACACTGAAACACAAGTATTTTATCTCATTCTTTACTTTAATAGACCTGAAAACTTCTATGCCATTGGACAAATTCAAAACTAAAATAAGCAGCACACATCCATTGTCAAACAGAAAAAATTTTCTAAAAGAAATACTGACACACACAAAACTTCCACAAAGCTGATGGCAGCTGCCTTCAACTAACATAGATGGTACTCTCCTGTAATGTCTATTCATTTGCACCACTGATATTACTGTATACAGTGGTTCCAATTTTTTAATATGGCAAATAGTAATATGACAAAATGTGTATGAGTGGGGAAGGACAGGGGTATGAAGGGGGCTAGAAAGAAGAAGTGATTAAGGAATCATCAAAACTGTGAAAACAGTTTCTGTAAGATTTCAATAAATAATAATAATTTCATATGGCTCATTGGCCTGGTTCAAGTCTTTCAATTGGACACCACTTCGTTGACTTGCGTGTCCCTAGCCAACCCCAGTGATCCAATAATGTCTATTCATTTGCACCACTGATATTACTGTATACAGTGGTTCCAATTTTTTAATATGGCAAATAGTAATATGACAAAATGTGTATGAGTGGGGAAGGACAGGGGTATGAAGGGGGCTAGAAAGAAGAAGTGATTAAGGAATCATCAAAACTGTGAAAACAGTTTCTGTAAGATTTCAATAAATAATAATAATTTCATATGGCTCATTGGCCTGGTTCAAGTCTTTCAATTGGACACCACTTCGTTGACTTGCGTGTCCCTAGCCAACCCCAGTGATCCAACACCTCAGTACATATTAAACATACAAACAAGCAACAGAACCTCCAATTTGACAGCTGCCATCCCTTCCATATTAAATGATTCCTTCCCTACAGCCTGGGCATCCGTGGGAAACGTATCTGCTCCAGTAACGAATCCCTCACCACCTACAACAACAATCTATCCAATGCTTTCCTCTCCCACAACTACCCTACACACCTTGTCCACAAGCAGATCTCTTGAGCTGTCCATTCCTCTCCTTCCAACAACTATGATCCTAACCCCAGACCACCCAAAAGCACCCCAGTACCATCCTGCCCTGGAATGCCTCAACAAATTCTTCCGACCAGGCTATGACTTTCTCAAATCATGCCCTGAGATGAGATCATCACTCCAAACTGTTCTTCCCACTTTACCCAGAGTAGCCTTCCGCCGTCCTCCAAACCTCTGCAACATCCTCGTCCAACCTTACAACATCCCAAAATCACCATCCCTACGTAATGGTTCCTATGCCTGCAACCGATCCCGCTGCAAAACCTATCCAATACATCCTCCCACTACCACATACTCCAGCTCCACCACAGGAAAAACCTACCCAATTCAAGGCAGGGCCACATGCAAAACAACACATTCATATACCAACTGACATGTGTCCACTGTGCAGCCTTTTATGTTGGAATGACTACTAACAAATTGGCTGAGTGGATGAATGGTCACAGACAGACTGTTCACCTGGGAGACACCCAATATCCTGTGGCAGAACATGCCCTCCAGCAGGACTCCAGGGACCTTGGCATGTGTTACACCACATGTGCCATTTGGATACAACCAACTAACAGCAGTCCCTCAGAGCTACAGAGGTGGGAACTTGCCCTCCAACATATCCTCTCCTCCTACCACCCCACTGGCCTAAATCTATGCTAATCCCTCCCCTTTCTTCATCCTCAGCTCACTTATTCATTATACCTTCCTTACCCCCCCCCCCCCCCCCCCGCGTGTGTGTGTGTTTGTCTCCATCTTTGCCTGTTAATCAAAAACGTTTTATAAACCCCTACACCCCTCAGCATCTTTCAGTTCACTCATCTTCTCTTCTCTTTACTGCTTGATCTATCATCTTTAGTTATATATAAACTCTCTGGGTTGGCTCACTACTAATATGCAGTATCTCTGACTTCCACACTGCTCAAACACCACCCTCATGACCTAGGTCATGAATTACCTTTCCCTTCCATTCATATCCTTGTTTCTTCCCTTCTCTCTCACCTGAAGAAGGAACTGTTTTCCGAAAGCTTGTCCTGTTTTGTCCCTTTTTCTTTCCTTTTCTTCATTAGTGTCACTATCAGCAGTACAGCACAAAGATAAGTACTGGCCAGCCAATCTATCTCTTTTGAAAAATAATGTATCATCTCTGAGGAGAATTTCCATCATTAATCACTACAGTGTGGCCTTTTCTTGTGAGCCTGAGTAGCTTTTTGTAATTGACAAAACTTTCACAATTGAGCTGAGAATCTACACTTATGACTGTAACTTATCAAACAATGGAAACAATATTTTGGAAAGGATAGGTTGTTACTCACCACAGAGAGATGTCTTTAAGATTCACAGAAAGGCACACATAACACATTACAAGTTTAGAAAAGCTTTTGGCATTATGGCCTATTTAAGAAATAGAAACACACTCTCCCTCACACACACACATACTACTCACAAAAACATGACTGTCTCCAGCCATTGTGATTATACTGTGTGACTGTACGAAGGGAGAGAAACCAGTGGTGACAGTGAGGAGATAACATGGAAATGGAAGGAAGGAGGAGAGGGGAGGATACAAAGCAAGGGGTGGGATAATACACCAGTGTTGCCTGAAGAACAGTAAGGAAGGGAAAGGGAGAGACTGGAGTATGTGGTGGAATGGAAGACATGTGAGGCTAGACTGTGGGCAGGGAAGGAGAGGGTGCATAGTCTGCAAACCACCACAAAGATGTTAATTGAACAGTAACAGTCACACAAAAAAGACACTCATACAAATGCTACTTAGTTTTTGGCCACAGCCTTTGTCAGAAAGACATTCTTTCATTCATACTACCACACAAGCATACTACTTTCACTTTTGGATATGATGACATATCTTGCACAAGATGCTCCCCACTGCTCCTCAAGTGGTGGTCCATCATGCACCCAAACTCCACAACTTCCAAGTACATCCAATTGCCACCCAAACCCCATCACCCTGCCACAGGGATCATTTCCCTGTGGAAGACCACAGCTGCAATACTTGTCCAATCCACCCACCCAACAGTTCCAACTCCACTCCCACCACAGGCTTATCCTACACCATCCAAGGCTGGCCCATCTATAAAAGAAGCCATGCTACATATCAACAGTGCTGCAATCACCACACAACTTCTTACAGTGGTCCATCAGAATAAACAATAGGTGATCAAAAGTATCTGGACATGGTTGAAAAAGACTAACAAGTTTGTGGAGCCCTCCATCAATAATGCTGGAATTCAACCTTTTTGACAGCTTCCACTCTCACAAGTATAAATTCAATTTGGTTCTGGAAGGTCTCTTGGGGAATGTCAGCCCATTCCTCATGGAGTGCTACACTGAGGATAGGTATTGATATAGGTTGGTGAGGCCTCGCACAATGTCAGTGTTCCAAAATGTCCCAAATGTTTCTATAGGTTTCAAGTCAGGACTTTGTGTAGGCCAGTCCATTACAGGGATGTTATTGTCATATTACCACTCCACCACAGGCCCTGAATTATAAACAGGTGCTTGATTGTGTTGAAAGATGCAATCATCATTTCCAAATTGCTATTCAAAAGGGGGCTGCAAGAAGGTGCTTAAAAAATCAATGTAGGCCTGTGCTGTGATAGTGACATGCTAAATAACAATGGGTGCAAGTCCCCTGCATGAAAAGCATGACCACAACATAACACTACTGCCTCCAAATTTTACTGTTTGGCACTACACACATTGACAAATGACATTTACCGGCCATTTATCATACTGCACCCTACCACTGGATCACCACATTGTGTATCATGATTCATCACTCCACAAAATATTTTCTACCGATCAATCGTCCAATTTTTACACTCCTTACACCAAGCAAAGCATCATTTAGCATTGACCTACGTGATGTGTGCCTTATGGACAGTTGCTCGACCAAGAAATCAATTTTCTCACCTCGTGCCTAACTGTCATAGTACTTGAGGAGTGGCTCCTGATGCAGTTGGGAATTCCTGTGTGACGGTCTAGATAGATGTCTGCCTATTACACTGTATGATTATCTTCAACTGCTGAAACTCTTTGTCAGTCAACAGACAAGGTTGGCTAGTTCGCTTTCATGCAGTTTGTGTCCCTTCATGTTTCCACTTCACTATCACATCAGAATCAATAGACCTAGGGATGTTTAGGGGTGTGAAAATCTCAGGTACAGACTTCTGATGCAAGTGACACCCAATCTGCTGACCATGTTTGAAGTTCGTGATTTCTGCGGAGCACCACATTCTGCTCTCTCATGATGTATAATGACTAATGAGGTCACCGATATAGAGTACCTAGCAGCACACTACATCTAATACGAAAAATGTTGGTTTTTAGGAGTGTCCAGATACATTTGACCTCAAAGCGTATATTGGTATGATTACTAAGCAGCTTTTGATTGGAATGAATATATATATATATATATATATATATTAAGACGAAAAATTCGTCTGTGTGAATGTGTGGGCATGTGTGCATTTGTTTACCCTCCATTTTTTCCCCCAAGGTAAGTCTTTCCTCTCCCGGGATTGGAATGGCTCCTTACCCCCTTCCTTAAAACCCTCATCATTTCCTTTTCCCTCTCCTTCCCTACTGCCTGAAGACGCAACTGGGTTGCGAAAGCTTGCGATTGTGTGTGTGTGTGTGTGTATTCATTTATTTATTTGTGATGCTGTCACACCTGTGCTCCTTCGCCTGGTGAGTAATCTTCGTATATATATATATATATATATATATATATATATATATATAAAATAATAATAATAATTAACTCTGTTGTAGGCATGTGTGCACTAACAGTTTGCACAAGTGCATTTATTCCTTTGCTTTTCATCTCGGTGCACCTAAAAATTACATAAATTCAGTACCCTCCTGCAATCAGAAGTAGTGTGTTACTACATTGTTTCACGTGGATTAGAGCAGCGGCGGTGGAATGTTCAACAGTTGTGGACTGACAGCCCTGCACAACTATCAGCATTACATATAATTAGCATTGTTGGTTAGCCATTATTGCCATATTATGGTTTATTCTCTAGGTGTTTCCTGTTATTGTGGAGTTTTTTCCCATTTGTTGCATTGTATTTTTATGTTCATCTTATATGTTCATTTTTTTTTTTTTTTCTGTAAAATGGATCTATATGAAATAGTCTGCAGAAGAATTCTGTCATGTTCAACACACTTTTTTTTTAATTTTTCACCCAGAACCAGAAAGGAAGTAACTGCAGCTTAACATACAGAGAGGGTATTATCCATATTATGACAGTTGTTGCAAATAAAGTAAATTATTGTCCATATTTGGAGCATGGAAGTGTCATTTGTACTGAAAGTTTAAAAAATGAAAGAGATAAATAATATAGTGAGGACAGATTACTACTCACCGCAAAGACGTGGCGACGAGCTGCGACAGGCACATACAAAAGACACACACATACAACACATTCAGCTATCGGCCATGGCCTTCTTCAGAAATAGAGCACTCACGCAATCACACAGGCACACAACACAGTCATACAACCATCACCTCCGACTGCCACACTTCGAAGTGTGGCAGTCGGAGGTGATGGTTGTATGACTGTGTTGTGTGCCTGTGTGATTGCGTGAGTGCTCTATTTCTGAAGAAGGCCATGGCCGATAGCTGAATGTGTTGTATGTGTGTGTCTTTTGTATGTGCCTGTCGCAGCTCGTCGCCATGTCTTTGCGGTGAGTAGTAATCTGTCCTCACTATATTATTTATTCCAACCTGGACTTTCCATTATTATAAAAATGAAAGAGAGTGTGACTACTGTACAAGCTCTACAACTGCAGTAACCAGTGTGCGCGTTTCATCCTGTTTACAGTACAAATATGCAACATTTGTTTCACAAATGCAACAGGTGGTAGCATATCATAAAACTTAGTATTTCAGTGAAATTGGACAGAATTTACAGCTTTGTCAAAGGTATTGACACAAAAAGCTACAAGTCAAACACATTAAATTGCATATTTTCCTTTACTTTGTTGACTTTTACTACTAAAATTATTAATGTCATGCCGACTGTCAGTCCATGTGTGACTTCTGGTGGTGTGAAAAGACAGGTGGCTTCTGCAGGGTACACTGACGTGTTCCACATCCATGATAATCTCCTCAATATGGATCTATGGAATGAACAACTAATCTAATCAAATATAACCTAAAGCTAAGTTGACAATATAGTAATAAGAACAGTTTGCACGGGCGCTGATAACCTTGCTGTTGAGCGCCCTAAAATGCCAATCATCATCATCATCATCATCATCAACAGTTTGCAACACACCACAAAGAGGTGGTGATGAACTGTGACAGGCACATAAAAAAGACACACACATATAACACATCCAGCTATTGGCCATGGCCATGGCCTTCTTCAGAAAAAAGAACATCCATGCAATCGCACAAAACAAAGTCACAACCGTCACCTCCAGCTACCACACTTCGAATCACGCTCTGTGGTGTGTAAATCTACTTCTACATACATACTCAGCAATCCACCGTAAGGTGCGTGGCTGAGGGTACACTGTACCACTACAAGGCATTTCCTTTCCTATTCCACTCCAAAATAGAATGAGGAAAAAAGAATGCCTATATGCCTCCGCAAAAGCCCTAATTTCTCTTATCTGGTCTTTGTGATCACTACGCGAAATGTAAGTAGGTGGCAGCAAGATTGTACTACACTCAGCTTCAAATTCCGGCCCTCTAACTTTCCTCAAAAAATTCACAAAAAGAACATTGTCTTTCCTCCAACAATCCCCAATTGAGTTGCCGGAGCATTTCCGTAACACCCACGCATTGGTTGAACCTACCAGTAACAAACCTAGCTGCTCACCTCTGAACTGCTTCTATGTCTTCCTTTAAATTGATCTGCTGTGGGTCCCAAACACTTGAGCAATACTCAAGACGTCGTCGTACAAGAGTTTTATACACGATCTTCTTTACAGATGAAGTACATCTTCCCAAAATTCTGCCAATAAACCGAAGTCGGGTGTCTGCCTTACTCACAACTGTCCTTACATGTTCGTTCCATTTCATATGTTACGCGTAGATATTTGAACGATGCGACAACATCAGGAAGCTCACTACTAATGCTGCATTCGAACATTATGGGATTGTTTTTCCTACTCATGCGCATCACCTTACATTTTTCTACAATGAGAGCTAGCTGCCATTCTTCGCACCAACTAGAAATTTTGTCTGTCATCTTGTATGCTATTACAGTCAGTTAAAGATGATACCCTCCCATACACTACAGCATCATCAGCAAACAGCTGCAAATTACAAGTTACTCTGTCCATCAGATCATTTACATAGATAGAAAATAATAGTGGTCCTATCACACACGATACACTTGTCTCTGAAGAACACTCGCCATTGAGAACAACATAATGTGTTCTATTACTTAGGTAGTCTTCCAGCCAGTCGCAAATCTGTGAAACATATTCCATAAGCTTGTATCTTCGTTAGCAGTCTACAGTGTGGCACCACGTCAAACGCCTTTTTGAAGTCGAGAAAAACACAATCCGCCTGTTGCCCTTCGTCCATGGCTCGCAAGATGTCATGTGAGAAAAGGGCAAGCTGAGTTTCACATGAACGATTTTTCCTAACCCGTGCTGATTCACAGAAAGAAGCTTTTCCATTTCAAGGAAATTTACTGTATTCGAACTGAGAATATGCTCCAAAATTCTACATGAAACTGATGTCAACGATATTGGCCTGTAATTGTGTGGGTCAGTTCTCTTTCCCTTCTTTTAAACGGGAGTCACCTGCTCTTTTTTTCCAGTCACTAGGAACTTTGTGCTGATTTAAAGATTCACGATAAATGC
Organism: Locusta migratoria; assembly: GCA_026315105.1. Lineage (NCBI taxonomy): Eukaryota > Metazoa > Arthropoda > Insecta > Orthoptera > Acrididae > Locusta > Locusta migratoria. The sequence continues at coordinate 199,247,298 of CM048751.1, forward strand.
AAGCTAAGTTGGGGGCCAATGCCGCAAATACTCTTTGTAAAACCGAACTGGTATTCCATCCGAACCAGAAGATTTTTTCTTACTTAGCTCACTCAGCTGCTTCTCTACACCGGAAATACCTATTACTATGTCCTCCTTTTCGGAATTAGTACGTTGATCTAATGATGGTACATTTGAGCGGTCCTCCTGCATGAAAGGTTTCTTAAAGGTTAAATTTAGAACTTCAGCTTTCCATTTGCTTTCTTCTATTACTGACCCCGAATGATCAACGAGTGACCTGACAGTGGGCTTTGACCCGCTTATCGATTTTACGTAGGACCAGAATTTTTTCGGGTTCTCGGAAAGATTATTTGCTAAGGTATGGCTGTGGTAATTATTGTATCCTTCGTGCATCGATCTTTTTATAGATGCACAAATCTCTACTAACTTTTGCCTGTCATCATTTGCGTGTTCTTTTTTGAATTGAGAATGCAAGTCTTTGCTATCTCAGCTGCTTTCTAACATTATTATTATACCACGGTGGATCTTTTCCATCCTTAATCGTCTTTATTGGCACATATATCTCTAACCCTTTAATAACAATGCCCTTAAATTTAGTCCACAATTCCTCTACATCCATAGTCCCGAAATTAAACGATGCCCATTCATTTTCTAAGTGCGATCATAAGATTTGCTTATCAGCTCTTCCCAACAAAAACACGCTCCTAGCCTTCTTGATTGGTTTATGAACTTTGGTCACCATCAACGCTATGACGATATCATGATCACTAATTCCTGTCTTTACACAGACATTGTTAATAAGGTCAGGCCTGTTTGTGGCTATTAGGTCTAGAATATTTCCATTGTGCGTGGGTTGTCGGTTTAACTGCTCAAGACAGTTTTCGGAGAATGTGTCCAAAAGTAGCTCACAAAGACTGTTTGTCTGTACCGCCTGAAATGTAACTAGAGAGGTCCCAATCTATACTCTTAAGGGTGAAGTCTCCCCCGACTAATATTCCATGGCCAGGATACCTACGCACTACCTGGTGTAGACTTTCTTTGAATGACTTACAGCAGCACTGGGGGTTGGTAAAAACACCGAACTATTAACTTTACTTCTTTTAGACCTGTCATACGTGCCCAGATAACTTCACAGTTACTTTCAACCTCAGTCTCTGTAGAAACAATATCTTTGTCCACAGCGATGAACACTCCTTCACCAGTTGTATCTGATCTATCTTTCCGATATTCATTCCACACCTCTCTAAATATTTCTGAACTTGCCATTTCATGATTTAGCCAGCTTTCGGTGCCTAAAAGTATCTGAGCACAATAATTTGCATGCAGTGCGGCAAATTCAGGAACTTTGTTTCTAATATCTTGTATGTTCACGGCTAATATTTCAATATTCAAATTTTTTAGCCGAACATGGCCTGAATTTGCTGCTTGAATGTTGACAGGCGAGTGCTCATCAGAGTTAGCGCCTAGCCTAAAAAAAAACCATGTGCACTCCACAAGTACTCTGCTACCCGAGTAGCCGCTTCCTTAGTGTAGTGCACCCCTGATCTATCTAGGGGCACCCTACAATTCCCCACCCAATAACGTAGATCCAGAAATCTGCAGCCATGACTCTCACAGAATCAGTGAAGCCTCTGGTTCAGACCCTCCACTCGGCTCGTAACCAAAGGACCCCGATCAACTCTGGGAACAATGCTACAAATCGACAGCTCTGCTTGCACCCCGTGTGCGATGGCAGCAGCCTTTACCAATTTCGCGAGCCACTCGGAGGACCTGAGGATGTCCTCAGATTCCAAGCGACAAGCATCATTGGTGCTGATGTGAGCCATGACTTGCAGTTAGCCACACCCCACACCCTTGATGGCCGCCGGCAAGGCCGCCTCCATATCTCGGATGAGGCCCCCTGGCAGGCACACCAAGTGCATGTTGGACTTCTTTCCGGATGTTTATGCTATCTGCCTAAGGGGCTCCATCACATGCCGAACATTGGAGCTCCCAATAATTAATAATCTCCTCCCCTCATGCACCTGCTCGGACCCTGCTGAAGGAGTGGCCACACGTCCACTCACAGGAAGAATGGGCGTGGACGGACGTCCAGCCTCCACATTGGCCTTCCGCCGCGAGCGATGCGAACACCGTACAACCCGCCACTCCCCTTGCGGAGAGGGGAGGGGGGATAGGAAGGTTGCGTCACAGTGGTGGGGATGGGCACAGCACGGTCTAGATGAGAGTAACAAGATGCAGCTTAGGAATTGAGTGGGCAGGCGGGTGAGGGCAGAAAAAAAAAAAAAAAAAAAAAAAAAAATAATTAAATTAAATTAAAATAAATGTAGATATAAATATGGAATGCATGTGCAGTCACACACACATACACACACACCACTCAAAATAGGATAGGTTTAGGATAGAGAGGTTGGAATTATAAGGTGTGGAAAAATGGAAAAAAAGGGAAGTTGTTATAGGTTGAGGCCTGGATAATTTTGGAATCGGAGAATGTCGTTGTTGTTGTTGTTGTTATGTGTTTAAAGGGGACTAAGATTAGAGAATGTACTGTAGGGATAATCCCATCTGTGCAGTTCATAAAAGCTGGTGGGTGGGTGGGAGGATCCAGATGGACCGGGTTGTGCAGCAGCCATTGAAATCAAGCATGCTGTGCCACAGGGTGGTCCACCTAGGTTTTGGCCACAGTTTGGTCATGGCCATTCATCCAAATGGACAGCTGGTTAGTAGTCATGCCAATATAGAAAGCTGCACAGTGATTGCAGCACAGTTGGTCAAGTACATGGCTACTTTGGCAGGTGGCCCAGCCTCTGACATGGTATGAGATGTGTGTGTGTGTGCTCACATTTTATACTTATGTCTATATTTATTTTTATTTTATTTTATTTTCCTCCCTTCACCTGCATACGCACTCCATTCCTAAGCTGCATTTTGTTACTCCCATCTAGGCTGTGCTGTCACCACCATGACACTACCTTCCTGTCCCCTCTCCCCTCCCATCTCCTCCCCTATTTGCACACTGCAGAATGTGAGCTGAAGTGTGGCAGCTGGAAGTGACAGTTGTATGAGTGTGTTGTATGCCTGTGAAAATTCTGTGAATGTTCTATTTTCTGAAGAAGACCATGGGCGATAGCTGAAGGTATTGTATGTGTGAGTGTTTTTTATGTGCCTGTCGCAACTTGACACCATGTCTTTGCAGTGAATTGTAAAATGTCCTTATTACTATATTGTCAATTCTAACCTGGATTTTCCATTACTAAAGCTAAGTTGTATGTATATGAGTATCTATTTTATATAACTGTGGCGACTCAATGAAAATCTTCGTACTGAGTTGCAGACATAATTGTCTTCTTTAACTGATGAATCATGGAGAAAGATGCCCTTGATTCAACTAGTGATCAGAATGGATGATTCTCCACAGTTTCCTTGCCAACACACAAAACAGTGTTATATCACAACTACAACACAAAACAGTGTTATATCACAACTACAATAAACTCCAAACTCTAAAGCAATGATGTCAGAGAAGTACAACACTTAAAACTGAAAGAATGTTTATTACAGACACCAGTTACAGGTAGAACAGAACTGACTTGCTGGTTTGAGTGAGCTGTCATTATAAAAACATCTCATTTTCCAGAATATATTGATATCAGAATGACAAATATTCTTATCACAGCATAACAAAGGTGAATATGATCTTCTGAGAGACAAAAATGTAGAAGAGAAGAACTAGTTTTTCGACTTATTTGGCACCTTGAAAGGCATTAAAATAAATAAATAAAATTTTTAAAAAAATCTTGGCATGTTCATACATTTATACAAATTAACCCCAACTCTCCAATACAGTGAGCTCTCAAGCGGTGTCTAGATGTAATAAAAAGAAATAAATAGTGGGGGACAATAACATCCTAAAACTCAATCACATTTGGTGTCATATTGCACAACATGAGAAATGTCACATTGCGTGATATTATGTCATGTGTCTTACAAGACTGGATTCCATTAGAAATCTTGTTCACCATGAACATGTAACAGGTATTATGAATAATGGAAAATTTACCATTGGCTATATAAATTTGAAACCAATAATAAAAGAAAACTTTCAAATTCATGCAAACAATGCTCGTGTTTTCCTTGTTAGTACTGACATTGTGTTAGTTTACTTAACACAATGTCTAATATTAAATGAAATAGTGTGTTGTTTGTCATGATATAATGTTACACAACTTGATGTATTAATTGAGACAAGTGGCACATCAATTCATTAAACACAATGTGATACATTGTGCTGGATCACAAAATATTATGCGCCACAATATGACATCAGTATTATGAAACCTTCTCAGGTTGACAGCCGTGTCAGTGCTTCGTTCTCTGGCAGTGTTTTGGCATCTTTCTTTCTTGCCATCTTTAGGTGAAGTGTTTGGTTCATGTAGTGTCTAGCTGTTTAAAGATGCTGGACCACATGCTTCTCTGCATTGGTTGGACAAACAAGCACAAGCGGACTCAGTGCAGGGCATGGAGGGGAAGAGGCAGAACCAGTGGTGGGGGGTACTCCCAGCATCTCTCCTCAGTGCAGCATGTTCATCCCACTTGCTACCACCAATGTGTTGTCATTGGTGCACTCTCGGCGTATTCTAGCCAGTGTTGTGTCCCAGGTGATGCTCAGTTGGAAACTGCTATCCCTGTTGACCAATTGTCATAGACCTGTACCTCCAGTGTTCCTTCAATAATAGATTCCCATAAACCATTTACTCAACACAGCATCTTAGTTTGTTCAAATTGGAATGTGTGGTATTTGCTACGACTGAGATCCACTACTACAGATTTTTCCGGTCGTCCTAGTCAATCACTTCTCACGTGTTCAGAGAGGTGTTGCATGATGCAATGCGGTGTCTGTCCTAAATATAGTTTTCCACATTTGCAAGAATTTCTGTAGACTCCTGATGTTCTTAATCCCATTTTGTATTTCACTTAGAAGAAATTGGTTTTTATTTTTGCTGGAGGCCAGAAAATGGTTTTGACATTGTTTTTCTCAAGTATCTATGCCACAGGCAGCCCAGCATGTCGGAGGAACACCAAGCACTTGCTGCCTTCTTCCGGGAGTTCGTCTTTCTATCTCTTGCTCGCCTTGAGAGCATGTCTTATTTGTGTTTCAGTGTAACCATTCTTCCAGAAGGTTTTGTTCAGGTGCTGCCTCTCAACTGGTGGACTCTCCTTGTTGCAGATGTCATGCGCTCTGTGTAAAAGGGTATAGTAGGCACAAATTTTAGTTGCACTAGATGGTGGCAGCTGTTGTCATTGAAGTAACAGTCCATGTGTGTTTCCTTTCTGAAGACTGAGTGTACCAGTGTGCCATCAATTTTCTTCCTCATTGGGATATCGAGGAATGGCTAGCACCCATTTTCTTCTAATTCCATTGTGAATTTGATGTTCTCGTATACGCTGTTCAGATGGTCAAGAAATTCTTGTAGAAGATGAACTGTGAATATGTTATCAATGAATCGGTAAAGGATCTTGGGTTCCAGGTGTGCAGTATCTAGGGTGATATCCACAAAATATTCCATATACAGTAGTTATTTATGATGTTTGGTGCCAAGGATATCCAATGGTTTCTCTATCCACCACCTGTTGGCAAAACTTGCCCTCACACTTGAAGTATGTAGATGTCAGTATATGACAGAATAATTCCTTGTGCCTTCTTTCAAATGATTCCAATTAGTTTCGTGGAGTGAAGAGGAACATGACACTGAAACTGCAAGTATATAATTTTTGTCTAGATGGGTATGACACGTTTGCAGTTTGGCCTCATGCTGTAGATTCTCTACAAGAATTACACGACCATCTGAGCAGTATAATGAGAATATAAAATTAACAATGGAATTAGAAGAAAATGGGTGCTTGCTATTCCTCGATATTCTGATAAGGAAGAAAATGGACAGCACACTCAGCATTAGAACAGAAACACACATGGACCTGTACCTCATCTCCAACAGCTACCATCATCTTGTCAAACGAAAATCCGTGCTCACCACACTTATACATAGAGCACACGACATAAGAGACAAGGAGAGTCTACTTACTGCACTGCAGTACCAGAACAAAACCTTATGGGACAATAGGTACACTGAAAAATATGACAAACCAGAATGAAACTTTCACTGTGCAGCAGAGTGTGCGCTGATATGAAACTTCCTGGCAGATTAAAATTGTGTGCCGGAACCAGGACTCGAACCTGGGACCTTTGCCTTTTGCGGGCAAGCGCTCTACCGAATCAGCTATCCTGACATGTCTAACAATGCCTCCTCACAACTTTACTTCCCCCAGTACCTCGGCTCCTACTTTCCAAACTTCTGGCAAAGTGAAAGTTTCATTCGGGAAACGTCCCTTAGGGTATGGCTAAGCCATGTCTCCACCATATCCATTCTTCCAGGAGTGCTAGTATTGCATGTTTCGCAGGAGAGCTTCTGTGAAGTTTGGAAAGTAGGATGCGAGGTACTGGTGGAAGTAAAGTTCTGAGGCGGCATCGTGAGCCGTGTTGGGGTAGCTCAGAAATTAGAGCACTGGCCCGCAAAAGGCAAAGGTCCCAGGTTCGAGTCTGGGTTCTGGCACACAATTTTAATCTGCCAGGAAGTTACAAATAAGGCGAGCAAGAGGCAGAAAGAGGATCTTTTGACAGAAAAGAACAAACCCTTGGCATTCCTCCAATATGCCAGGCCAACCACAGCTAAGATTGCCAGGATACTTGGGGGGGGGGGAAAAAGAAAAGAAATATCAAAACAATTTCCAGCCTCCAGAAAACATTCCACCACACATTCCAATTTAGACAAAATCAGATGCCGTGCCAATCGAACAGTTTCTGGGATTCTGTTATTAAAGAAGCAGTGGAGATATGGGTTCACATCAACTTGCTCAAGTGGGATAGTAGCTTCCAACTGCACCTGAGACACAACACTGCCAAGAATATGCCTAGAATGCACCAATGACAATACAATGGTGCCAGCAGATGGAACGAACACGCTGCTCCGAGACGAAACATAAGGATTCTTGCTTGCACCAGGAGTGCCCCCTACCACCTGCACCCCTGGTCTCACCGCCATGCAGCTTGCCGCTGATTCCACTTGCACTCTACTTGCCTAACCAGTGCAGACGATGAAGCAAAGCACATGGTCCAGCTTGTTTAAAGAACTGGACAGGACATGAGCTCAACACTTATTATGAAGATGGCTGAAACCTTGCAGAGTTCAAAGCACTGATTTTGCTCTCAAACAAAGAAGATTTCATCATTAAGATTTGCCAAGAAAGCCTGTATTCTAAAATATGATATTATGTCATGTATAGAATCACAACACAAAATGACATGATATGGATAGCATGTGTCATACGATGGAGATGTTATCCGGTAGAAAATGATTCACAGAACAGAGTGAGATGTACCACTATTTCACATATAGCTTGCCACATGGCAAAATTGGAGAACGATGTGGTCCCTGTGGTCGCATCAGATGATACATGATGTAATGTAATATGTAGGACAACATAGGAAATAATACAAACAGTAAGAAGAGCAAATTTGTTAAGATTATTTGGTTTAAATATTGTTGTGGCTGCCAGTTAAGTTGAGATGCTAGTTGCCCTCTTTAAGAACAATAGAAGGTCCATTATGGAATGTTAGTGCACGGTATTAATATGTTCATAAACAACATGTGCGAATTTGCAATTCTTTAGGGGCCCATATCTCATGTTCTATTCATCTCAGAGTGAAGGGGTAAAGTGTTCTGGATAGATCTTGGCCTAGTGATCATTTGTGTACATATTATAAGAATGGGTATACTGTAGCTATCATACAGTACATCGTCAAAATTTTCAAAGTTACTCACTTCCTGGAGCCCATCCAAATTGAGCAAATCAGTTGGCTTTTGTACATGACATGTAATCTATGGTGTGCGTTAAACGGCTTACAAAAGCACCATTCATTCCTGGGTGGTTTCTGAAGAAATCTCAAAAAACCATGTTTTTTGGGTATCAAAACAATGAATTGTGGGGATGGTCACTTCGATACTTTCTATTTATTGCAAATCTTTGAAATTTTTACCATACATTCTTATGATGATATTCTCGAGGCTGTTTTTAAAATTTTTCAATATTGTTATACATTACCAAGATCCAGAGGTGAAAGTTATCATAGTTTTGCACAAAATCACAAAAAACGATTTTTAGCTGCTTTAGCGCTGTGAATAGCAAATATCTAAATAACTAACCACAGAAAATTGTTCAAATATTTACAATACATCCTGTAGACATATATCTACAAATGACATTTTTCAGTTTTCGTAAATCTTAATCCGTTAGCAAGATGTGGCCACAAAACTGTGATATTTTGCTAGAAAAAGTGTGTACTGTGCTGACAGATGGTGTTTGTGCACCTCTGAAACTTACCATGTGATTTGAAAAAAGGTACTTGGTGAACAAAAATTTTATTTTTGTACATCTAAAAGATTGAAATCTTCAGTCGATGAAGGGGTAATTTTTGTTTTCGTTTACTTTACAGTTAATATGTAGCATCCGGTTTGGTGAACTATTGCAACATATTTTAAAAAGTTTGCAGAGGTAAAAACACATTGCGTAGACTTCTCACATGGTTGATTTTACACATAGGAGTATATGAAATGTAGATAACATATCGAAATTTTATTTAAAGTTTAGAGCAGAGTGATATGTGGTTCATGAGATATCGGTCCGTGAATGATAGCACGCGACAGTAGTAGGTTCGAAAACGCTATTTCTGATTGTGAGGTAGCGTATCTTGAGGAATAGGAGATGATTAAAATGTTATTTGTATGTTGTTTAGGTGTTTATCTGGAAAATCTGTTTCCCGTTTTTGGAAATGTGTATTCGTTATCATGATATGCTACAAAAATTATAATTTTTGGTATCGAAAGATCCAACTGCGTGCATTGGCAAACCTACATTTCTACTCATGGAAAATCGTCAAATTTTTACGATGTGTTCTAATATTATGATTCCAGAAACCTTTATAATTTTTTCCGATAATACTATCCATTATCGAGATCTATAGATCCCAAGTTACCGCACATACTCATGACAAACATGCAGTGTTATTAATCCCTTGATATTTCATCAACAATCACATCTTTCAGGTTACTGGACGTGCAAAATTCGCCATCAAAATGGTTGGATCAACATTAACGACTTGAATTATTGTGAAATAGCAACATCATATAAAACTACATACTCAGCCGGAATCGAAAATACATTATTTTTATGGAACAATATTGATAGTGTTTAACAATGTTCTTTGCAATAGTTAAGCATGTTCAGCAATCATCTGAATGTGATTCTCTTTTTAGACAGTAAACTACTACATAGTCAATTTGGTCTGACGTTTGTACAAATGTATCAAGGTATATATAATACTATTCAAATTTTACTCACCATTGATTACATGTTATAAAAGCAGTACACTCTGATGTAACAGGGAAAAGACGGAAACCAGCTGAAAAATGCTCATGCCGAAGCACAAACAAGGCGAATATGTTCTCTGACACAAAAGTGTGGAACCAGCTACCTCAATCCTCATTTCGACTTCCTCACAAAAAATTTTGGCATGCGATGATATTCACGCTTTTATCGGCTGAATGTGAGTAGGACAGAGACAGTACAACAGGCAGAGAAAGCCATATATGATGGAACAGAGAAAGTGTCAGTTCAGGAGAAAGACATATGGATGAAAACAGCAATGGGAAGTGAAATGAGATGTCAGAAGTCAGGAACAGTGGCAACAACAAACTAAGACGGATGCAGATAGTAGAAACTGGAGCAAAAGAGAAAACCGTGGGAAACTGAGATGAATGGAGACCATTGATTGATTGATTGACTTTGTCAGGGAAGCCAAAACAGTTTTGGTCCAACCCACCACTGCCCGCACTGAAACTAAGTTTATTGTGCGGTGTCGCTCCCTGTATATCTAGTAAAGCCAACCAATGCCATTGAACAGTGCAAGGAGTTCCTTTGCCAGTTCTTTATTAGACACAATTTCTTCAGGTCTGGTTGTCCCAAATGTTCTGTGCCTTTTGCTCTCCAATGCAATGCATTCGAAGATTAGATGTGATGCAGTTTCATCAAACATCAGAGGTCCTACATTTAGGGTCCTCTTCTGTTATTCCCATTGTATGTAGGTGTTTTTTGAAATTCCAAGGGCCTGTCAGCAATCCAACCATGAGTCTAATCAATCTCCTGTTCAAGCCCAGGATTGCAGAGCTTCTTTTAAAACATGACTTTGGCATCATTACCTTGCGTTTTTTTGTTGATAGACTTTGGTGCAATATTCTACATGCTGTCTTCTGAGCCAGTTACGTAGCTCCAATTTGATCATTGCCTTGGTGATTGTCAGGACAGGTTCTGGTCCAATAAATGGAGTCTCTGCCCCCATTCTGGCTAATCTGTTGACATGTTCATTGCCAATGATCCCCGAGTGGCCAGGGACCCACAATAGGTTTACCCTATTGCTTTCCCCTAGCTACACCAAAACCCTGTGACATTCTGCAACAATTTTAGATCTTGTAGGAGCTGCCAGTGATCTCAGGCCTGCCTGGCTGTCTGAATAGATGTAGATGCTACGGTCTTTGTAGCACCTACACAAATTTTCCTCCACACATGCCCTGATGGCAGTGATTTTGGCCTGGAATACTGAGGCTAGTTTCCCTACAGAGATGACACCCTCCAGGCTTGGCTGCACCCCGTATACCCCGGACCCAAAGCCTTGGTCTGATTTCGACCCATCAGTGAACCAGACAATGTCCCCCATACAGTGTCGAGCTATTTTTTCCCACTGCTCCCTACATCCAATTGTTATATTGAAAGGCTTGTTGAAGCAGTATAGTGTTATATAGCCGGCTGGCATTTCCCCAACCTTTCCTACATTTACCTTGCTCACTATTTTAGTGTGTGATTCTGGATATCCCAAAGAGTTCCAGTTTTTGCCAGATTTGAGCTTGTATGCACCAGTCACTGCCTCCATATTAACCCAAAGGTGTAATGAGGGCATATCCAGCAGGGTTTCCATCCCAGCAGTTGGTGTGCTGCTAATTCCACCTGTCATGGCTAAGCAGGCTAATCTCTGCACCTTACCAAGAGTTTAGCCTGCTTAACCATAACATAAAGCATGAGCGTGTCGCTCTCCAGTACTAACAATTTGTCGAATTTTTCCCATCCCCAGTACCCGTGTGCTAAAGTTTTCTGATCTACAGGTCAAACCCCAAGCAAACCATCCCCATGGACATATGTGTAAAGGAGACAATTGTGATTAAAGACAATAAAGCCGACTCTAAGTGAAAAAGGAAGGATACTAGCAACAGGAAGGAAGTGAATCGGACAACATCAATGGGGCAGAGAGACGATCAAAGTGGCAGAAACAGACAGCGGTGAGGAATCGTGAGGGATAAAGACATTGAAAGTTTGACACAGACAGGAAGTGGCAGTGGGAGAAACAGCAAATGGACAGAGACATCAGTGAGACGACACTGCTGACTATGACGGCTTAACTGGGCAAAAGTATTTACAAAGTTTTATGCGCTATAGTGTGTGAATATGTTCGCATGCCAAAATTTTTGGTTAGGAAGTCAGAATGAGGATTAAGGCAACTAGTTCCACACTTTTGTGCCAGAGAACATATTCGCCCTTTCTGTGCTCTGGCAAGAGCATTTTTCAGCTGGTAATAATATGAAGATAGGGGTCTTCCACAGGGATATGATCCCTGCATGACTCTCATTTCAGGGCATGTTGAAAGATAATCCAAGCCCTGGCATATGATATGGTTCAGATGTTTCATTCCAAGATGGTATTGAGTGACAAGGGGGCACTTTTTTGTGGCTGGTTAGTAAGGTTGGAGGGAGGACTGTTGGTGTGTGAAGATATGGCACGAGAAATCTGTTTATGGACTAGGTCTGGTGCGTAATTTCTGCCTGTGAAGGCCTTTGTGAGGTTTTCAACATACTGGTTAAGGAAGATCTCATCACTGCAGATACCCCTTCCATGGTTGGCAAGGCTATATGGGAGGGATTTTTTGATGTGGGGAGGATGACAGCTGTCAAAGTGAGAGTTGGTGGGTTTGATGTGTACAGAGGTGTGGATGGAGCCATCAGGGAGATGAAGATTAACATCCAAGAAGGTGACATGTCGGGGTTGAGAAGGACCAAGTGATATGGATGGGTGAGAAAGAGTTGAGGTTGTTGAGGAATGTGGATAAGGTGACCTGGCTTTGAGTCCAGGTCAAGAAAATGTCATCAATGAACTGAACCAAACCAGTGGTTTGTGGATTTGGAAGGCTAGGAAGGTTTCCTCTAAATGGCCCATGAACAGGTTGGCATAGGAAGGTGCCATACGGGGGAGCCCTTGACAGTGCCGCGAATCTGTTTGTATACTTTTCCCTCAAAGGAAAAGTAGTTGTTGGTTAGGATGTAGTTGGCAAGGGCTATGAGGCAGGAGGTATTGGGCTTTGAGTCTGAAGGACATTGGGAAAAGGTAGTGCTTGAGCGCGGCAAACCATGGGTGTGAGGTATATTTGTGTACAGGGAGGTGGCGTCAACAGTGACGAGTAAGGATCCAGAAGGTAGAGGAGTGGGGATGGTGGAGAGTCGCTGAAGGAAGTGGTTAGTATCTTTGATGTGTGAGTGTAGACTCCGGATAATAGATTGGAGGTGTTGATAAATGAGGGCAGAGGTTCTTTCAGTGGGGAGCACAATAACCAGCCACAATTGGTCATCCCAGATTATTAGGTTTGTGGACTTTAGGAAGCATGTGAAATGTAGGTATGCAGGGTGTCTTTGGAGTGAGGAGAGAGATGAATTCAGGTAAGATGTTCTGGGAAGGGCCACAGGATTTTATCGGGGATTGAAGGTCATGCTCAACTTTTGGAATAGGATAATCCTGGCATACCTTGTAGGAGGAGGAATCAAGACAATTGCCAGAGGCCTTCAGCCACATAGTCACTGCGATTTAATACTACAGTGGTGGAACCTTACTCTGCAGGAAGGATGATTAGGTTGGGAACTTTCTTGAGGCTGTGTAGGGCTCTGGTTTCTTCTGCCGTTAGGTTGGCATTCTTAGAAAGGGAGTGGGTGTGGATCACGGTTGGATGGTGGTATGAACTGGGAGAGGCAGGGTTCGATGTCAGGATTAGGTTGGCTTTGGTTGGAGAAATTGGTGACATAGTAGTGTTTCCACTGAAGGGATTGGGAGAAGGAGAGGAGGTCTTTTACAAGTCCAACATGATTAAATTTTGGTGTGGGGCTTAAGGTAAGAACTTTGGAAAGGACTGAAACTTCTGTGGGATTGAGGGTTTTGCTGGATAGGTTGACAACAGTGTTCTGGGGTTGTTTCGACTGTGAATGTTGTGGGGTGTCGGTGGGGAGCTTGGGAGGATGAGGTAATCGGAGAAGGTCAGAAAGGCAAGGTTTGGGTGCTATGAGTGGTTTCCTTCTATATATATTATAGAAGGAGACTTTCCTGGTGGGAAAAATATGTATAAAAATAAAGGTTGTTTGACTTACCCAAAGCACAGGCTCGCCAATAGGAAAATAAATAAATAAATAAAATAAAGTAATAAATAATAATAATAATAATAAATAAAAAACACAAACTTTCAAGCTTCCGCCACCAATGGCAGCTTCTTCAGGAAAAGAGGAAGGAAGGAGAGGAGAAAGGAAAGGATACAGGTTTTAAGGAAGTGGAAAAGGAGTCATTCCAATCCCAGGAGTGGAAGGATTTACCTTAGGGGAAAAGAAGGAAGGTAAACAAACACACACACGCTCACACATATACACAACAAAAACACCTAGGCAGACATATTGTAGAAAGCAAAGAAGTTCGACAGAGATACCATTTGAGGCAGAGGCTCTGTCCAGAGAATCGAGGCAAAGATGTTAAAGATGGTGGGCGGGAATTTGAATTTAGCGGAGGTTGAGACCTGGTGGGCAACATGAAGAAAAATATGTTGAAGGGCAAGTTCCCTTCTCCGGAGTTCTGAAAGGTTGGTGTCGGTGGGAAGTATCCATATAACCATATAACCCAGACAGTGTAACACTGTGCCAAGGTGTGCTGGCCGTGCACCAAGGCGTGTTTAGCCACAGGGTGATCCTCATTAACAACAAACACTGTCTGCCTGTGACCGTTCATGCGAATGGACAGTTTGTTGCTGGTCATTCCAGGTGCACGGCCAGCACATCGTGGCACAGTATTATATCATCCAGGTTATCTGGATACTTCCCACCAACATCAATCTTTCAGAACTCTGTAGATGGGAACTTTCCCTTCAACATATTCTCTCCTCCCATTGCCCACCTGGTCTCATCCTCCGCTAAATTCAAGTTCCCGCCCACTATCTTTAACATCTTTGCCTCGGTTCTGTGGACAGAGCCTCTGCCTCAAGTGTTATCTCTGTCCAACTTCTTTGCTTTTTACAAATGTCTGCCTAGGTGTGCACTTGTTTGCCATTCCTTTTATCCCCTTAAGGTAAGTCCTTCCACTCCTGGGATTGGAATGATTCCTTTTCCACCTCCTTAAAACCCATATCGTTCCCTTCCTCCCCTCCTTCCTTCCTCTTTTCCTGAAGAAGCTACTAGCGGTGCGAAAGCTTGTATGTTTATGTGTGTTTTTATTTGTGTCTGTCGATCAGCCTGTGCTTTGGGTAAGTTATTCGATTTCCATATATATATATACACACACAACTTTCGTTAGATATATATCTCATTTTTTTCCTGACATTGCCTGTGCTTGTTATCCTCCCCCTTATCTTCCCTCTCCACTCCCTACCCCCCTACTCCCCTCCTTCCCCGTCCCATCTCTTCCGTGAGTTGTTCCCTATCTTCATATTATTATTAGTTACCCTCTTTCGCATCTTGGACTCAGACCATTCTTATTCACCATTTGTTTAGCAGTGGTATGAGTGTTTTTCAGTCTGGTTCGCAACTGTTATACTATCATAATTGGGTAGGCCTAATTGTCAACAGTGGTTGTGCATTCATTTAGCATTGTTGTATTCCTTTCATATCATTGTGTTGCTTACAAACAGACTGAATAGATTTGGTCCTACACGGGTACTATAAGTCAATACATATTTAGTATTCCTTTGTTATCAATTGTTTAAATTTTCTGTCAGCACTTCTTTCATTAAATAAATAAACTAACAGTTTCTAGCTATCCAAAGTCTGCTACCCCAAGATGTCCTTTTTAAAGCCATGTTCCACACATTGTTAGAAATAGTTCCTATGTATTTTTTTTATCTTTAATGAAAATGCAGTAATCAGTAAATAAAGTTCTTTCTAATGTCAGTTCTATAGAGATGGCAGCATTAAACACAATTTCCTTTGTCATAAAGAGTTAAAAATTCCTTTCCTTGAATGAAAAACTTTTACTTACCATAAACCTGGTATTTGAGCAAGAAGCCAGCTTTAGAAAGGTATGCATCAGTCTTGAAAATTATGGACAACGTATCTCTTGATGTGACAGAAGGTGGTGGTTCTTCGCCGCAGTATGTTCCCAAATTTCTCTGTGTATTTTCCCACCTAATCAATCTTCCAAACAGTGTGACATTGTCAAAAGAGCAGTCTTCACGTCCTGAAAAGAGGATAAATAATTATAAAGTAAGTATATCATATGATTTGACTAAAAATGAGTACCGTATATACCCGAGTAATCCGCACACATTTTTTCCCGAATTTATGAATGAACAACTTGGGTGCAAGGAATAATCGAATTTAGGTTGGTATTAATCCATCTGCAACAACAAACCACACTAGGTGGCTATTTCTCTGCTTTAAAAAAACAGATCCCTTTAGGCCAGTATTACACGATAATATTTTCGATCAAATCTTTGACAAAGAAATATTATCAAATATTCATAATATTTCTTAGACATAAATCTTCATTGTGGTGTTAAAAAGGGGTATTATGGTCATGATATGTCAAGATAGCAAATAATAATAACTTTTCATTGAGCACAGCCTTAGCCATTATTATTTGGTTCAGTGCCACTATATTACCCACGCCGGTATCACCACATGACAAAGACTAACAGGGTTACAGTGATTTCTTGTTACTGGGGTTAAACGTTAATTACGGTACGGCACTGCAGCTATGTTCAAACACACACACACACGTCGATTAGCAACAGTGATGGTAGCACTCAGGTCAGTTATATTTTGCATTGCAGCAAACAGAAGACAAGCAACTTTTATAATCAAATATACGGCGAGGCACTACATTTGATGATATTTCTTTGATGAAAGATATCTGTATGTCCAAGTTCCCTATTATAGTATCAAATATCTTTGATGTAAATACATGGCACATCGACTTTGACAAAGATATATGACTGTGTAATACCAGTCTCAGCTCCATTTATTTATTAACTGTTCAGATTCTATACACATTCATTTCAGTGTGTGTTACTGTGAGTACATTTTCACAGTAATATATTATGAATAAAAATATTTTTCAATTTGTATGAGAACGATTAGTAAGTTAAATACGATAATTATATGGGATTGGTACGAGATTCACATGCTCTGGATATGACTACCCTGCACACATCTCTCTCTCAATCAGTACGGTGTCAATTGTTTTCATATTTACATGTCGCTTTGAAATTTAGCACACGTGACATCCCAAGATTCGTATTCTCGTCTACAAAAATACGCGTGTTTTCTTTTTTCCCCGTTGTCAAAATTTGGGGGTGCCCGGATTACTCGAGTATATACAGTAACTTTTTCTACATCTACATATAAAATCTGCAAATCACATTTAAGTGGCTGGAAGAAGGTTCACAAAACCACTTTCATGATATTCCTCTACTGTTATATTCTTTAATAGTACACAGAAAATATCCTTGTTTTATATGTAATTACTCTTATTATGATGACTTATATGTTTGGCCAAAGTATCAAATAATGGAAATTCCAGGCAGGAGTCAATGATATTATTGAGACGGATAGGTTGCTACTGGCCACAGAGATATTGATGAGCCACAGCAGGACACACATAAAAGATTACGACTGCAAATAGCAATCATCCATTATGGAATTTGTCAGTTAAACACACACACACACACACATGGGCATGACCAACAACACACTCACCTGAAATCATCCTTTGAAGGCATCACCTACATACAAATTTGTGGCACAGCCATGGGCACCCATATGACACCTTCCTATGCCAAACTGTTTATCAGCCATCTAGTGGAATCCTTCTTGACTAGCATCCTCATCTGGTTCAGATTCATTGATGATATCTTCATAATCTCGACTGAGGGTGAGGACACAGTATCCACAATCCTACAAAATTTCAACACCTTCTCCTCCATTGACTTAACCTGGTCCGACTCAATCCTAAGTGCCACCTTCCTTGGCATTGACTCCATCTCAAGGATGGCCTCATCAGTACCTCTGTCCTCATCTAACCTACCAACCATTAATAATACCTAGGTTTCAGCAACTTTTACCATTCCACAGAAAAAAGTCCCTTCACTACAATCTAGCCACCCATGATCATCACATCTGCAGTGATGAACTGTCTCCCTTCAAATATGTTAAATGCCTCACTGAGACCAGCACTGACCATAATTACCCACCAAATCCTTCGCCGGGTTTTTGATTTTCTGTCCTCATGCCCTGAAATGAGAGACATCCTGCCCAAGATCCTTCCCATCCTTCCTAAAGTTGTATTCCGTCGCCCTCAGAACCTCCATAACATTGTAGTCCATCCCTATGCCACCCCAAAACCCAGCTTACTGCCACAGGGTTCATATCCTTGTGGAAGACCCCACTGCAAGAGTTGTCCAATCCACCCACCCAGCACTTCCTATTCCAGTCCTGTCCTGTCACCCTATCAGAAGCCAGTACTGCTGTGAAAGCAGGCATGTAATTTACCAACTGTGCTAAAATCAATGCACAGCTTTCTATATTGGCATGGTTACTAACTAGCTGTTCATTAGGATGAATGGCCACTGCCAATCTGTGGCCAAAAACGAGGTAGACCACTTTGTGGCACAGCATGCAGGAAAGCACCTGCTTGATTCCAATGGCTGCTTCACAACCTGGGTCATCCAGAGCCTCGCAACCACCACCAGCTTTTCTGAACTGCACAGATGGGACTTATCCCTACAGTACATTCTCCGATTACAAAATCATCCAGGCCTTAACCTTCAATAACTTCCCTTTTTTTCCCACACCTTACAGTTCCTACGCCTCTATTCTAAACCTCTCCTATTTGAGTTTTGTATGCGTGTGTGTGTTTGTGTGCAAATGTGTGTGTGTGTGCGTGCATGTGTGTGTGAGTGTGTGGAAATGCGCATGTGTGTGTGTGTGTGTGTGTGTGTGTGTGCATGCATGTTTCATAAGTTAAGATGCCACAGCCCCTCAAAACACTCATTTCTGGAGGAACATCAAAACTGAACGCACATAAGGTAGCAAATGTGCATAACAAATTGAAGGAAATTTAATGCTCTACAACTTTCTTTCTGACAAATTTTCTGTAAAACGATCGAGTGAGTCACTAGAAGTAAATGTTTCACAAAATTAGTGAGGTCAAGATGATTTTTTCCCCCGAAATTGTCGATTTTCAATAACATATATCTCGAAAACCATTGGTAATGCTACGTAAATGTATAGAAACAATTTTATAGCAAATTCAATTATCTTTCATTTTTATTTAGAACAATTTTTTCCTAAAGCTGGCTGTTTTCTAGATACAAGTGGAAAACCAAAAAATGGTACCTTTCCACCCCCGTCCCCACTTTAGCTCACCCCCCAATTTAAAAAAAGGGGGGGGGGGGAATTTGAATGTTCACCTCCTAACTAACTCTAACAAAGTCCTAAAGTCAAAAATTCTCACATATTTCATGCACTCTACAATGCATTCATTGACTTGACTTGACTTGATCATCAGATAATGGTTCTCTAATGAGACATGACACGACATGATTCTATAGTCATTTACTTGTCTGAGAGCAGTTTTCGATGAGCTGTCCCTAGTTCCTAGATGTTTGAGAAAGGCAGTCCATTGTGTTCTGAGCAATTCATCATCTTCTGTTTGAGTAGAGACTCGTGGTCTTCCAGGTATTGGAGATCTGCTTACCTCACCGTTATTTTAATCATATGATCCATCTCCTTGCTGTGGAAGCATCAACACCATAATGATGTTCTGCCTCAGATGCACTAACACTGCTTTCAGAAAGAGCAATTTTGCACTCACAAACGTTAAATCAGCCATTTTGAAGTAGAGCAATAACTTATGCTGGTCAGTTGATACGTTTCTCTTAGCTTAAAAATACAGAGACACTATATGACGGTTGAAGTAATTACAAACAAAATATATCCATTTTAAAATATATGATACGAATATTAAGAGGAAAAATTCCTAGCAGGAAAAATTAAATATAAAAAATAGACGAAGATTATTCACCAGGCGAAGGAGCACACTTCTTAACTTCTTTGCTTTCTAAAGTATGTCTGCCTAGGTGTACTTGTGTCTGTGTGAATGTGTGGGTGTGTGTGCGCATTTGTTTACCCTCCTTTTTTTCCCCCAAGGTAAGTCTTTCCTCTCCCGGGATTGGAATGGCTCCTTACCCCCTTCCTTAAAACCCTCATCATTTCCTTTTCCCTCTCCTTCCCTTCTGCCTGAAGAAGCAACTTGGTTGCGAAAGCTTGTGTTTGTGTGTGTGTGTGTATTCATTTATTTATTTATTTATGATGCTGTCACACCTGTGCTCCTTCGCCTGGTGAGTAATCTTCGTCTATTTTTTATATTTAATATATACATTTTCAATATTAAAAAATAGACGAAGATTACTCACCAGGCGAAGGAGCACAGGTGTGACAGCATCACAAATAAATAAATGAATACACACAAACACACACAATCGCAAGCTTTCGCAACCCAGTTGCGTCTTCAGGCAGTAGGGAAGGAGAGGGAAAAGGAAATGATGAGGGTTTTAAGGAAGGGGGTAAGGAGCCATTCCAATCCCGGGAGAGGAAAGACTTACCTTGGGGGAAAAAATGGAGGGTAAACAAATGCACACATGCCCACACATTCACACAGACACAAGTACACCTAGGCAGACATACTGTGGCTACAGTATGTCTGCCTAGGTGTACTTGTGTCTGTGTGAATGTGTGGGCATGTGTGCATTTGTTTACCCTCCATTTTTTCCCCCAAGGTAAGTCTTTCCTCTCCCGGGATTGGAATGGCTCCTTACCCCCTTCCTTAAAACCCTCATCATTTCCTTTTCCCTCTCCTTCCCTACTGCCTGAAGACGCAACTGGGTTGCGAAAGCTTGCGATTGTGTGTGTGTGTGTGTATTCATTTATTTATTTGTGATGCTGTCACACCTGTGCTCCTTCGCCTGGTGAGTAATCTTCGCCTATTTTTTATATTTTATTTTTCCTGCTAGGAATTTTTCGTCTTAATATTCATTTTCAATATTACTACTATGAACAAGTGCCTGCCTGATTAAAGATTAGATAATTATAAAATAGAATCTTCTAAAAACCTTTAAAAGCCTACAACTTTAGCCTATAATTTTTAGTGAATTAATATTTCAAGTATTACCTGCAAGAGGTCTAAAAAATAAAAAAATAAAAATAAACGGACTCCAGTGGGATTCGAACATGTGCCCATTGCATTCATAAATCATCAGCCTATCCACTAACCCAATGAAACGTATGTGAGCAGCGGTTTGATATAGTAAATGTACACATGTGGAATTCTTATATCTCAACCATTTCTACCTGCTCAAACAATATTTTTCAAAATAAAAGTTATGTGAATTAAAGTGCAATGAATCTCAACATTTACTGTATCTTAACTATTGTATTGCTTCTATTTGATGATGTAAACAGCAAGCTGAAGCTGCACAGACCGTTGGAGTTGGCAACACTCACTTATGAGCCTGGACAGGTGCAATGATCTGTTCTTGGACTTTCTTACATTGAGGCCAGGTAATTAAAAAAAAATAGATAAAATAATTTCAGGAAGAGATAATGTACTGTAAGGATAACTCCCATTTGTGCCAGTTCAGAAAAACTGATAGTGATCTTGGTTGTGAAGCAGCTACTGAAATCAAGCATATGCTCAGGTGGATGTTGTGCCACAAGATGGTCTACCTTGCTTTTTGCCACAGATTGGCTGTGGCCATTTGTCCTAGTTGGTAGTCATACCAATTTAAAAAGCTGTGTAGTAATTGTTACACAGTTAGTAAATTGTATGGCTGCTTTAACAGGTGCCCTGGACTTTTATAGGGGTAGGTTAAGCCTGTGATGGCACTGGAATAGAAAGTGCTGGGTAGGTGGCCTATACAGAGGACTTGCAGCAGGATCCTCCACTAGGATATTATCCCCGTGGCAGGGTGATAAGCTTTCCACCCATCCAATACCTACATGTTCCATAAGGCCACACTGTATCCATCCTCGCTACCACCTTGCATCCTACCTGTTTCCCCTCCACTCTCATCCCATAACTGCAGAGTGTTACTCAGTACACAACAACCAGAGATGACTGTTGTGTGTCTGTGTGATTGTATTAATGATAGTGTCTCCTTTTTCTAATGAAATGTAATGGTCAAAAGCTAATGTCTTTGCGGTGAGTTGCAAATGTTCTGCATTATATAGTTGAATTTTAATGTAGACTTTCCATTGCTGGATATTACTCAAAATCTCTGGTTGGTATCACACTTTCCAATGTAACATTTTTCCATCAATAAATTTCTTCTTATCCAAATCTCCTACAAACTACATTTCAGCCCTCTTTTTCTCATATTACCAGTACTATCTAATAATAACTCAATAAGAAAAAAGTTGCAGGGAGTTAGGTTAAGCATAAATCTTCATTTTGTTCCTGAATATATTAAGTGCCAAATATAAATATTTTCCCACTTGCTCTGCTTAAATAACTGCAATATTAAGGATTTGACAACAAACTATACAGTAAATTATTTATAAATTTATAAGTTACATGGCAAAAAATTTTACAACTAATGAGAAAACATCTGTATACAATGTTCAACTGTACTATCATACTGTTGTCATAATTTCATACCTCTTTCAAGATTGAAATCCAAAAAGTGAGCTTCTATTACATGACCTGATGCAACAATGGTGTAATTACAATTAAGATGTGGAGCATAACGATTTGGATAACCAGGTGACATGATAGTTCCCTCAGTTCTGTTTGATATAATTCCTCCACATGCGTAATTCCACAAGGCCTGTAAAATTAAATATCAGTCACTCGTTCATCACATGAGATATCTATAAGATGTTTTATGCATTTTGTTTTGAATACAGCAAAAAATTACAAATAAATCTTCAAGTACATCAGTATAAACTGTTATCTTTTTATCACAATATTATGCACTGCTATAGTTATCTACACATTTTACATGTTAATCAAGAAACATTTACAATGTCCTCAAGTAGTTACAGATAATGTAAACATGAGACAACAGTATTTTTGTGGACAATAAATGTCAGAGTAATCTTGCCTTCTGTTTAAAAATCCTAAGGAGAAATTATTAGTACTGAAAGGTAATAAATGCCTCAGTTTTGTGTATGCCTATCTATCAGTAGTACAATACATTTTACCTCAAGAATGCAAATACTACAAAACAAATTCTGTCTCATATATTATAAGTTTATTGTGATAGTGATGTATCTTTTTTTTCTTTTTTCAATAATAAACTGTCAAAATGTTGTTCTAGTCATTAAAAATATTTCAGATAAATAAAGCCCCCTTTACACACACACACACACACACACACACACACACACACACACACAGAGAGAGAGAGAGAGAGAGAGAGAGAGAGAGAGAGAGAGAGAGAGAGAATCTTTCTCACAGATCTATGAATGAATGACCAATATTCTATTTGTGGGACAATAAATCACAAGAAGTACACCCATGGTGACGTCTGATAAAGAGTTATGAGACAAACCTTCCAGTGTGGTTCAGAAGAAGTTAATTTGTTTCTAACCTACAAACAGCTGTATAACTGTTTAAAATCATTGCATTTATGCACGTAATGTACAGATTATCACATGTTTTCTTAAAAAACTCATTTTTCACTTTTGCTAGTAGGATGGCCTGAACATAATAGTACCCATTTTCAACATAGCCCTTGTGCAGATGTTAGCATATTCCCTGTTTTAGAGTACAACAAAGCAGGATTAGTTCAACATAAATTCATAACTCAATTTGCAAAGTAGTCAAGATAGATACAAAACCAACAAAAACCATGCATTGACGATAATGTACCTCTATGTACCAAAAATGAAACATTTCTCCTGCACATTAATGTTGTGGTCTTCAGTCCGCAGAATGGTTTGATGCAGCTCTCCACATTACCCTGTCCTGAGCAAGCCTCTTCATCTGAGACTATGTTCCGCAACCTACATCCTTTTGAATCTGCTTACTGTATTCATCCCTTGGTCTCCCTCTACAATTTTTACCCCACACACAATTCCTTGATGTCTTAGAATGTGTCCCACCAATCTATCCCTTCTCTTAGTCAGTATATGCCACAAACTCCTTTTCTCCCCAATTCGGTTAAGCACCTCCTCATTAGTTACATGATCTACGTATCTAATTTTCATCATTTGTCAGTATGCTACACTTCAGACAAATGCTTTCAGATATGACTTCCTAACATTTAAATTAATAAATTAATGAAATGCAGCAACCTGTTGCTTGTGGTTATTTATTTTTAACTTCAATGACCAGTTTTGGGCGCTTGAGTGCCCTTCTTCTGGTCTATTTTTGTACTCCTTTACTATAAGCCTCATCTAAAGATACTTTGTTACAACCCTGTCTTACTCCCTTCTCAACCTCTGTGTCCCCTTCATGTCCTCCACCTCTAATAATCGCTGTCTGGTTTTTGTATAAGTTGAATATAACTCTTTGCTACCTATATTTTACCCCTGTTACCTTAAGAATTTGAAAGAGTTTATTCCAGTTGACATTGTCAAAAGCCTTCTCCAAATCTACAAATGCTAAAAATGTAGGTTTGCCTTTCCTTAGCCTATCTTCAAAGATAAGTCGTAATGTGAGTATAGCCTTCCATGTTCCTACATTTCTCCTAAATCCAAACTGATCATCCCCAAGGTTGGATTCCAAAAGTTTTTCCATTGGTCTGTAAATAATTCATGTTAGTATTTTGCAAGTATGACTTATGGAGTCATTAATTAATTAATGGAGTCATTATCATTAATATGCACTCAGTTAGGGGCAAATGTAATCAATTACAAGACTGTTTCAAAAGAACTAATTGCAGCTTACTCTGTATTACTCAACAGTCTAATCTTTCACAGACAGAAGTGTGTGTCCCGTTTGGATATTCACTGATCACAAGTTATTGTAGAGCAAGTATTGCACATGGTGGGGTATCAATGTACACAACAGGTAATCTTCATACAAACTATTTAGTTGCAGTGTTAGCAGTTTCTGCTCAATAGTTATATTTGAAACAGCAGCAGAGGTAATACATACACATAAAATTTAAGTAGTCTCACTCTATTGCCCTTTAGGAAATAATGAGAAAAGTTTCATATAAAAACTTATCATGTTAGTACTATTAATTTCAAAACACAAACTCTTAATTGGTGACATTAACACAGACTAAGAGAAAAAAGGGACAAATGTTCCTCAATAAATGCAATGAAGTCACTAAATGAACAACCCACAAGGTGAGAAAATCGCTTCGACAACATAATTACAAATGAGCATAAAGACAACGTAGAACTTAATGTGGCTAAATTAGGAATATCTCATCATAATGGACCATGGGTTAAAAATCCACTCTCCAGATGTGGCCCAGGTATTGTAAAGTACAAAAAAATGAATAAAAACAACACTGAAAATATGACAAGGGAACTAAAATCACTGAACTGACAGCTGAAAGAACTATTGATGAATGGTCTTCTCTGTTTCTAGACACAGTACAACATACACTAAAAAAACTGTCGAACCATGTATAAGAAAAACATTAATGACATTAAATCTTGGCCTCAAAATATTAAACAGCCAATGTGAAATAAATGTCACCAAAATTTTGAAATCAAAAAAATTCTGGGTATCCGATTCAAACCTCCCTGATTTCAAAGGCCCAGGAAAGGAAAACCACAGTAGATACAGGAATGAAAAATGCACCACATTGTACAGCACCCCAAAGAATTTATTTATTTATCAGTATACCTCTTAATGTGAACTATTTGTAGGACAAAGAATTCTTCTTCTTCTTTCTCTTTGGCCATGTTCCCACACATGGAAGATCGGCTCTGTTAAATCCGGATTTGGTGTGTTAATATTTATGGAGTGGCTGGATGCCCTTCCTACCGCCACTCCAAGAGTGGTCCCAAATCTCTGCATATCGTGTTGTATGTGAGAAAGTGTAAAGTGTTACAAAATGTTTGTGAATTGTGTAATTGAGGTGGAACTTGGGTACCAGCCCGGTATTCACCTAGGGGATGTGTAAAACTGCCTAAAAACAACATCCAGGCTGGTTGGCACTCTGACCCCCTTTGTTTATCTGCGGATTCAAGCCAAGGCTGGTATGCCTCCCCGTCTCAGAAAGCGGTTTGTTAGACCACATGGCTAACCAAGCAGATTATATGTAGCACAAAGAATATCGAGTCTATATTCAATTTATTTCCAAGTTCTTTGTAACATTTGCTCCGTTATTGTTGCAATCACATTAGTGATACAATGTGCAATGTAGGAATATCATCCACTGTGGTCACATACACAGATTCCTTCACAAATCCCCACATGAAGAAATCAAATGGCATCATAATGCTGGGTGAATGTGGTGGCCTGGCAATGGGTCCTCCATGTCTAATCCACCAATTGGGATATTTCCTATCCAGGAACAACTGTTGACCAATGTGGTGGAGCTCCATACTGTTGAAAAATGATGTTGGGTTGCAAGTCTTGTATCTGAGGGTACTCAAACCAGTTCAACATATCCACATATGCTGACCTGAAAAGAAGAACCGTCCAACCATCCCGTTGCTCATTAGGCCACACCAGATGTTTAGTTTAGGACTATCACACACATGTTTGACAACAATGTGCAGATTTTGTGAAACCCAAATCCGGACATAATGCCTATTAATCCTGGAAAGGTTTCCTGATCTGAGAATAAACATCTTTGCAGGAAACCAGCATCCAATATGCTGCAGCATAGCCATAGCAAATTGCTGTCAGTGTGGTTTGTTGTTCAGTGTCAAATGCTGCAGAATTTGCTCTTTATAAGGACACATACGAAGACACTGATAAACTACATGATGCAAGTTGTTTTAGGTACATCAAGTTGCCTAGATGCTTGACAAATTGACTTTCATGGGCTTCTGTAGTTAATTTAAGGTATGGCTG
Source organism: Locusta migratoria (assembly GCA_026315105.1). Lineage (NCBI taxonomy): Eukaryota > Metazoa > Arthropoda > Insecta > Orthoptera > Acrididae > Locusta > Locusta migratoria. The sequence continues at coordinate 199,273,740 of CM048751.1, forward strand.
GATGCCCTTCCTGTTGCCATCCTGTTACCAGCCAGTGGGAAATATGTGAACCCCAAATGTCTGCATATAGTGATATTTGTGTAAAAATGTGCTAATGTTTTTCTAAATGTTTGTGAATTGTGTAACTGAGGCAGAACTTATTTACCAGCCTGGTATTCATCTAGTGTGATGTAGGAAACCATTAAAAATCCAACAACCCCATGTTGTGAATCTGCTGTGTGGATTTTACCATGAGTGGAGTACTTTCCCATCATAGTGAGCAGCACTTCAAACCTCACAGCTAACCAGGCAGCTATTTTCTAACTTCAAAGTATGACATAATTTTTGAAGTCATTTTCTTCACTTTGGTGATATTTTATACGTGAATCTTAAGGAGAGGCCAACAGTTTTCCAAAATATTTACAATTATTAAAGCATTAATCAAAGTGGAAACAGGATATTTTAGTTTGCAGAGACACTTGAAGAAAAGTAATCATTACAGATGAGTAATCATTTCAGATGAGTTTGGCCACAGAAGTGTCTGATTACAGGTTGATTTGTAAATTTTTCAATGTGAATTAACAGGGAAAAATTAAAAATAAAAATTAGAACACCACCAGCTTAGTTAGGAGAGCACTGACTAAACTTAACTGAATTACTCATGATGAAATATATTGTACAGTGCAAATTTATTGTTATTAATTCTGTAATGGGCATGATAATTTTGAGCTGTTTTTTATGGCCAGAGCAGTAAGTCCAGGGTCTACGTGCCGTACCGTTGGTACTACTGCTGTAAAGTCAGCACTTACATTGCAGCCCAGCCCAGTCTAACAATAACTTTTTTTGGGATCTTTTATACCAGTAGCAGAGCCACGAGCTGTTCTCTATGCCACTAGCTATAAGACACGCCAGATCAGTCTTGAAGAGATGCAAGATTAGTGCATTTCCTCCCCCTGTGTAGGCCCCTGTATTCCTTTTCATAAATAAATTACTTCAGTGTCAATCATAACTTTAATTTATCATCCTGACATTCAACGCCTACCTTGCAACCCACAATCCTAGCTTCTCCATTCTGTACAGTATATATTTTCTGCAGAGTGACTTTCTGTGATGGTAGTTGCTTATAAAAGAAGTTAATTTCTTGGTCAGTCCAAGACAATGCTATTTCCATAACCTCTGCAGATGACAGAGAGGAGGCAAAATGGTCTATTGATCTAGAAGCTGAGTTCTAGATACATTTTTAAAAGAATGAAACCACGCCTGTTATACCTCTTTCTGAACGGCATTGTGCACTTTCCTAAATTTTAATTTTCGTTCATCTCATGGCCTGTCCTAACAACAAATCACCTCACAAATATGCTTTGCAAAGCACATGTGTTATAGCAGACCACTACTATGGGAACATCTATGACCCAGTGTTATCACCTACACACCGCAGCTTCTGTCTGCAATTCCACTCAGCATGTGAGATATTCATTTTTCTGCTTGAGTGTTTCATTGTTTTCATGTATGTCAACCGGTGCTTCCAAAAGGAGACAAGCATTGTGCAATAAAATTCAAAGATGTATCTGATAGGACAGAATGGTTATTTGAGGATAATTCTGATGATTTGGAATTATTGATTGCTTAGCTTCAGATAGCTTGTGGGTGTTGTGATGCCAAACAGAGCCAGTGGCATACCTGCTGTCTATGGCTCACATGTACCTTCACCTCTTTGCATTTTTGGGTAGATGTGAATTGCCTGCCTACCTCTACAAGAGACTGTAATGCCACATGGAGCAATTCACTTAAGCCCCACATGCACTATTTGCTCCATGATAGCACCAAACACCCATGTGCAACATCCTATAATTCTGACAAGTGTTTGAGTTCTTAGCTTGGGCACATTAGTACCAAAATTTTGTTTATTGTTGGACTTACTAATGTATAATAATCCGAACAAAGCATTCTATCTACAAACTTACTACACTCCTGGCCACTAAAATTGATACATCATGAAGATGATGTGCTACAGACACAAACTTTAAGCAACAGTAAGAAGATCCTGTGACATCAAATGATTAGCTTTTCTGAACATTCAGACAAGTTTGGTGCCATTGACGACACCTATAACATGCTGACATGGGGAAAGTTTCCAACCAATTTCTCATACACAAACATTAGTTGACTGGTGAAACATTGTTGTGATGCTTCTTGTAAGGAGGAGAAATGCATACCATCAAATTTCCGACTTTGATAAAGGTCAGATTATAGCCTATCACGGTTGGGGTTTATCATATTGCGACATTGCTGCTCGTGTTGGTTGCGATCCAATGAATGTTAGCAAAATATGGAATTGGTGGCTTCAGGAGGGCAATACGGAATGCCGTGCTAGATCCCAACGTATCACTAAAAGTGGAGATGACAGGCATCCTACCCGCATGGCTGTAACAGATCGTGCAACCATGTCTCGATCCCTGAGTGAAGAGATGGGATCGTTTGCAAGACAACAACCGTCTGCATGAATGGTTCAACAACGTTTGCAGCAGCGTGGACTACAAGCTCGGAGACCATGGCTGCATTTACCCTTGACACTGCATCACAGACAGGAGACCCTGCAATGGTGTACACAACGACAAACATGAGTGTCCGAATTGCAGAATGTAATTTTTTCAGATGAATCTAGGTTCTGTTTACAGCATCATGATGGTTGCATCTGTATTTGGCGACACCGCGGTGAACACACATTGGAAGCGTGTATTCGTCATCACCATACTGGTGTATCACCTGGCGTGATGGTATAGGATGCCATTGGCTACACGTCTTGGTCATCTCTTGTTCGCATCGATGGCACTTTGAACAGTGGCCATTACATTTCAGATGTACTATGACTCATGGCTATACCCTTCATTCAATCCCTGCAAAACCCTACATTTCAGTAGGATAATGCACGGCCGCATGTTGCAGGTCCTGTACGGGCCTTTCTGGATTCGGAAAATGTTCGACTGCTGCCCTTGCCAGCACATTCTCCAGATCTCTCAGCAATTGAAAACGTCGTGTCAATGGAGGCCGAGCAACTGTCTCATTACAATACGCCAGTCACTACTCTTAATGAACTGTGGTATTGTGTTGAAGTTGCACAGGCATCTGTACCTGTACACGCCATCCAAGCTCTGTTTGACTGAATGAACAGGCATATCAAGGCCGTTATTATGGCCAGAGGTGGTTGTTCTAGGTACTGATTTCTCAGGATCTATGGACCCAAATTGCATGAAAATATAATAACATGTCAGTTCTAGTATAACCAGTATTAAAAGGCAAAGGATCTCTCCTACATGAATCGTGCCTCAAGTTTATTACGCTGCCCATTTTTCTCTTTCTGTTGATTGAAATTATGTGTAGACACTTGACTGAACATGATTATCCTACTTAAAGATTGCCCCCTTGGCTTTATTACTTCACACATTCCATTGCACTTCTGCCTTCTCCTTCCATTATACTTTCAGTTCCCTGTCCGATCAGCAGTGAAATATAGTAAAAGCCCACTTCCATGTTCTCAGATTTTACGTTTTTCCACCATTTATACCATTTTTTGTCAGTCCCATCAAATTTCCTTGTTCACAATGTTAATTCACCTCAGTTTTTGTGTTAGCATATTTACACTTATCCTGTAGTTTCCACCTTTAATGTAATTACCATAAAATGACATTTGCATGGTTTTTGCCTTCAAATATAGTGTTTATAAATGTTACACAGTCAATTTTCTTGACACTTTGCATTTATTCAAACATATATTTTGTGTTCCATTGTTTGACTCATGATGCAGAGTATCCCATCAGCTACCATGCCGATTGTCAGCTTATCTTTGTTTACCCAACTGGTAGTTTTTCATGCTTATTGAGAAATGCAAATATTTATCTACATATCTTTTGTTAAGTTCTATAAATGGTGAAGCTGATGGTTTGCTTGTTTAAGTTTTTCTGCCCATTGAAGGAGGCATGATATATTACAACATCAAAAACGTGATTATAGTGTGAGAGGCCGACACTGTGCAAATGTCACAAAAATACTTCTGCAGATATTAAAATTCTCAAATATTGTCATGCAAAACATCAAAAAATACAGAAAGTACAGATCTTGTGCAGTTTCACTACGTAAATAATGAATGCCGGTTAAAGGTTTGCTGACAAAATTGATTATGATGAATGAAATTAAGTCAAAAAGTTCTACTACTTATAACGTAACCAGTTATGGCTGACACTTAAAATACTACAAAACTCGGATAACCTTTATTGCATAATAAACTCCCTTGCAAGTATTTTGATACCTATTATGTACCTAAATCACAAATAAACCACAAAAATGCAAGAGTGATCCAGTAAGCATATTTGACCATTTATGTTTCAGCGCATTTTCCAACATTTTCATTAAGTCCCTTGAAAAGTGTAAAAGAGGGGTTTTACTGGTTATTACAACACGCATCTTGTTACCACAGAATTACAGACATGAAATAATAAACATCCAGGAAAGGAAGTTTCCTGTCTTTCTCAGCCTCCATTGTATATTTTTGGTTCACAAAAAGAGTGATGGGACTTTAGGACATAGCGTATATCACAAACCCACACATACCTATCTTCATCTTCATGTGATGCATGGGGGTCTTGCGTACTCTAGTAAAAAGAGCATACACCATCTCTGATGCTCAACATCTGGGTGAAGAATGGGAGCATCTTCGGGTTGTCTTTAAACAGAATGTGTACACTTCTCAACAAATCTGACATGCTTTTCAGTTTGGTCCAAAAGGTAAGCAATTAGAGGACAACTACAAATCTAATGCCTTTTTGTCTTTCGTCGGAAATATATCCTCGAATTTTTTTAAGAATTTTAAGAAGATTTGACATTAAAAGTGTTTTCATGCTACCAGCAAAGACTAGGACCCTGCTTGGGGCAGTCAACAATTGATTTAGGACTGAGGAATCCTGCTGTTTATAGAATTCTGTGTAAATGTGGTAAGACATACATTGGCCAAACGATCTGCACAGTTCAGGATCGGTGTGTGGAACATCACCGTCATACTCATTTACTTCAACCTGAAAAGTCGAATGTTGCTGAAGATTGTTTGAATGTTATATAATGAAACAAAATGATTGCTACTGCTTCTCACCACTGGGAATGTGTTCTTAAAGAATCAATGGAAATATTTATGGCCAATAATATTATTAATAGGGACAAGGGCTTCCCTCTAAGTTAAACTTAGAACCCACTTTTATCTGGCATTAGGCAACAATGGTCTTCATTTCGACCTGCAGTTTCGTTTAACTAGTCTTATTCCAACCCTTCGTTTTGCCGATTTTCTCCACTAGCATGCTACTGCGCATAGAGGGCCTATACTTTGGTTGTGCATGGTGGGTTGTCAGCGGTATATAAAGGCACATGTTCTATTTCAGTTTCTGGCAAGTAAGTGTTATCATCACACTCACCTGAAGATAGCAGCCAGTTGGACTGCCAAAATATTGTGTCTAGTTGAAGATGCTATCTGTCTCCAGACCCAATAAGAATATTATCATGTACATTCAGATTACTGAAAGATAATCAAGGATTTTTTGTTCATATTAATGATAGAGAAATGTTTTCCTTAGAATATACTCATGAAATATCCTTTATACTTTATCTAAAATCATTGGGTGTATACCTACTGCTGGTCTGATACAATTTGTGTATTTCATGTAAAATTTGGTTCTTGGGGCTCTATGTTCTCAAACTCATTGAAACAGTTATATAAAAACTGGAAAGTTTAGAATTTCAGAATAATATCAGCAGTCACCAAGGATTGTATCCAGTTGTACTTTAATGGTTGTGTAAGTAAGTAGCAGCATTATTATTAATATTTTTGGGCATAGTAATAGTTACAGGGTGCTTATCATTATATGTGCTGATATAGTTTCTGACAGCAGTTTAAGAAAATTAGAGGATAAAATGGGAACATTAAGCTTATTTCAAAGATCCACAGCCAAAGAAATTCAGCAAAACATCCATGGCTTGGCTAGCTCCTATTTTTGACCTACATACAACTGATCTGACAAAAATGTTAGAAAACTCTTCAATAATTATGATTTTTGTTTTTTTATGGTACACAGGCACGAGAATATTTGGACAGGCTTACAAATGATTTCTAATAAACAGCTAATATTCCAAACTGAACATTTCTGTAACAGTATGATTAGAGATATACTAAAGTTGCATTAAACATATACCTTGAAGCCATCACCATTAATGGTGCCATCAGACCTGAAGAGCACTCTCATTCTATTTGCTGTTGAATTGAACTGCTGAAGACCAGCTCTTCCACATATACGTCCAAGAGATACCCACTGTGATGCAATGTAGTCAAATACCTGGAAAAAAGTAGGACATAATAAACATTAAATAACATGAAATCGAAAAGGCACGAAATAAAGAAATAATTTCTGTTTTTCCCACAAATCTACATACAGGGAGTAGGGTGAACTACTTCAAATTTCATCTTAAATTACTGGTATTTTCTTTCCTTTTCTTGTTTGTTTTTCCCCTGTAGTATCAGTACTAAATCATTCACTTATTACTATTATTATTATTATTATCATTCATAATTTACCACCAAAGGGTAATTGACATATAATAAAATACAGATGGTAATTCATAAGAAACAATATGCTTGTTATAATATTACAGTATTATGTTACAATTAAAATACCCATTTACATCATTGTGACTGATTATTAATTAATTTGTGTCCCATACGTTCATAGCTGTTAAATAATTTTGACAGTCTATGCTATGGAGTGTTGTACCATGTATGTGTTGTCTGTGTTTTGCTTCAGGCAACTTTTCGTCTGTGTAAAGTAAAACATAGTATATAAAGAAATATAAAAAATAGAAAACAGATGACTTACCCAAAGGACAGGCACGTCGACAGACACAAATAAAATCACACACAAACACACATACAAGCTTTCGCAACCATTGTTCGCTTCTTCAGGAAAAGAGGAAGAAAGGAGAGGAGGAAGGGAAGGATATGGGTTTTAAGGAAGTGGAAAAGAAGTCATTCCAATTTCAGGAGTGGAAGGACTTACCTTAGGAAAAAAAAGGAAGGTAAACAAATACACACACACTCACACATATCCAAACGCAAACATACCTAGACAGACATTTGTAAAAAGCATAGAAGTTGGACAGAGATACCACTTGAGGTAAAGGCTCTGTCCACAGAACCAAGGCAAAGATGCTAAAGATGGTGGGCAGGAATTTGAATTTAGCGGAGGTTGAGACCAGGTGGACAATAGAGAATAAGCTGAAGGATAAGTTCCCATCTCCGGAGTCCTGAAAGGTTGATGTCAGTGGGAAGTAACCAGATAACCCGGACGATGTAACACTGCGCCAAGATGTGCTGGCCGTGCACCAAGGCATGTTTGGCCACAGGGTGATCCTCATTACCAACAAACACTGTCTGCCTGTGACCGTTCATGTGAATGGACAGTTTGTTGCTGGTCATTCCCACATAGAACGCTTCACAGTGCAGACATGTCAGTTGGTAAATCACGTGGGTGCTGTCGCAAGTGGCTCTGCCCTTGATCGTGTACACCTTCCGGGTTACTGGACTGGAGTAAGTGGTGGGGGAAGGGTGCATAGGGCAGGTTTCACAACATTTCATCAATTTGAAAATAGTATATAAAGAGATTTATTACAGTTAAGATTTTTTGTTCACAGAACTAAGGGTTTACGTGTATTATCTATGAAGAACCAGCAATTACCCGAATACCCTTTTCCTCCAGTATTAGGCTGTCAAACACAGAAATTGTGTTTCCCTTAAAATAATGCCATATGAGAGTATCTTTAAAAGGTCTAAAAATAGAATGTTCTAACATACCAGGTGATCAAAAAGTCAGTATAAATTTGAAAACTTAGTAAATCACGGAATAATGTAGATAGAGAGGTAAAAATTGACACACATGCTTGGAATGAAGTTCAAAAAATGTCCGACAGATGGTGCTTCATCAGATCAGAAAAGCAATAATTATCATAAAAAATTAACACAAAGCAAAGATGATGTTCTTTACAGGAAATGCTCAATATGTTCACCACCATTCCTCAACAATAGCACTGTAAAGCACGTCTGGAGTTATGGTGAAGCATTGGTGTCGGATGTTGTCTTTCAGCTTCCCTAGAGATGTTGGTTGATCACAATACACTTGCAACCTCAGGTAACCCCAAAGCCAATAATCGCACGGACTGAGGTCTGAGGACCTGGGAGGCCAAGCATGACAAAAGTGGCGGCTGAGTACACGATCATCACCAAACGATGCGCACAAGAGATCTTTTACACATCTAGCCAATATGGGATGGAGCGCCATCCTGCATAAAAATCGTACGTTCCAGCAGGTTTTTATCAGCCAGGCTGGGGATGATACGGTTCTGTAACATATCAGCATACCTCTCACCCATCACGGTGGCAGTTAAAAAACCAGAATCACTCAGTTCCTTGAAGAAAAAAGGACTGATAATGGTAGATGTGGTAAATCCAACCATGACTTTCTCATCATGCAATGGTGTTTCCATGACAGTTCTAGTATTTTCGGTAGCCCAAATTCTGCAGTTGTGGGCATTGACAGACCCTCGGAGCATGAAATGAGCTTTGTCAGTCCACAACACGTTACTCAACCAATTGTCATTTCCCGCCATATTTTGAAACGCCCACACCGCAAATGCCCTCCGCTTCACTAAATTGCCAGGTAACAGTTCATGATGGCGTTGCCGCTTCACTAAATTGCCAGGTAACAGTTCATGATGCCGTTGGATTTTGTAAGAATAGCATCGGAGGGTACGCCTAAGTGCCAACCAAACAGTAGTGTATGGAATGCCAGTGCGACGTGCAACTGCACGAGCGCTGACGTCCCTGTGCATAGACTAATCCGCTACAGACCCCATTTCTTCCTGAACTGTCTCAGCAGCATTACCCCTTATGCTTGGTCGGCCACTAAGGAGTCTATCATCTAAACAACCCATGGCTTCGAACTTTGAAATCATTCTCGCCACAGCTGCATTTGTCAACGGACCTAAGAATTTCCTTCCTGTGGCGATATGATCATAACGCTGAACTAGCACATTTCCCATTCTGATAATACAGCTTCACTAAAAGTGCCTACTCAGGTAATGTCAACATGCTGTGACTACTGGTGCATCTGATTCTCTCTCCCATCACAGCTCTTTTTATACAAGTCATTTCAAGCATTTGTGTCAATTTTTACCTCTCTATCTACATTGTTCCATGATTTATTAAGTTTTCAAATTTATAGCAACTTTTTGATCACCCGGTACTTTTACACAATCCGTAAATAGCATTAACAAATAAATCACTCTAAACAAGTTACGACTTATATATTGCATATCTTAACAGCAAGTTATTTTTTTTATCCAAAGATACCCAAAAAACTTAATGTAGCTAGAATGATCTGAAGGAAGCTTGTCTTTTAGACTAAAACCAATTTTCTGCCTCTTGTTATCATTCAGTAGGAAGCCATTTGCTTTAAACCAATATGATGTCTTTTTAACAGCAGCAGCAAACAGTATTTTTTTCCAACGAGAGTGCAAGGAAATAGCAGTTCTACCATTGACAATATTTTTGTTCATTCTTCATTATTAGAGGGGCACTCTGTCAGCAGAATAGTAAATGGCCTATCAGACCACGATGCCCAACTTTTAATTCTAAAAAGTATTTGTTCTCAAACAAATGTTAAACATAAATATCAACTACTCAGAAAAGTTAATCCAGTTGCAATTGAGACATTTTTAAGCCTAATTAAGGAACAAGAATGGCAGGATGTTTATAGTGCTGATAATGCAGATGATAAATATAATGCTTTTCTGAACACATTTATTATGCTGTTTGAAAGTTGCTTTCCGCTAGAACGCTCAAAACAGGGTACTTTCAGTAACAGACAGCCAGGGTGGATGACAAAGGGGATAAGAGTATCATGTAGAACTAAGCGGGAGTTGTATCAAAATGCTAGAAGCAGTCAGAATGAAGATGCAGTAGCTCATTACAAACAGTACTGTAAGGTTCTGAAAAATGTCATTAAGAATGCAAAAAGTATGTGGTATGCAAAAAGAATAGCAAACTCTCGGGATAAAATAAAAACTATCTGGTCAGTCGTGAAGGAAGTGTCTGGTCAGGAGCAGCAGGTAGAAGATATATAACGTCAGTGCGTAGTAGGAATGTTTCTGTTACTGACAAGTTAGATATATGTGCAATATTCGATAATCACTTTCTGAATATAGTAGAGGAACTAAACAAAACTCTAGTTTCTACAGGTAATCATATAACGTTTTTAGAAAATGCGTTTCCGAGGCTGTTACCTGAAATGATCCTTCATGATACTTCCATAGGTGAGATTGAGTCAATAATTAAATCACTAAAGACTAAGGACTCTTGTGGATATGATGGGGTATCTAGCAGAATTCTAAAGTACTGTTCTCCATATGTTAGCCCAGTACTAAGTCATATTTGTAATTTTTCCTTTCAGAATGGTCAGTTTCCTAACAGATTAAAGTACTCAGTAGTGAAACCGCTTTATAAAAAAGGAGAAAGGGATAATGTAGACAACTACAGACCTATTTCTATGCCATCGGTTTTTTCCAAAGTTATTGAAAAGGCTGTATATTCAAGATTAATTGATCATTTCAGTTCACATAATTTCCTGTCAAATGTACAGTTTGGTTTTAGAAGTGGTTTAACGAACGAAAACGCTATATTTTCGTTTCTCTGTGAGGCACTTGATGGGTTAAATAAGAGGCTACGGACATTAGGCGTCTTCTTTGATTTAACAAAAGCGTTTGATTGTGTTGATCACAAAATATTGTTGCAGAAGTTGGAACATTATGGAATACGGGGAGTAGCCCACGACTGGTTCACCTCTTACTTTAATAATAGACAACAGAAGGTAATTCTCCGGAGTGTAGAAAATGGCTATGACGTGCAATCCCAATGGGACACAATTAAGTATGGGGTGCCCCAGGGGTCTGTTTTGGGACCATTGCTGTTTCTTATTTATATAATGCCTTCGAGTATAACAGGTGACTGTAAAATATTTTTGTTTGCTGATGATACCAGCTTGGTAGTGAAGGATGTTGCTCGTAATATTGACACAGTATCAAATAATGTAGTTCAAGAGATAAGTTCATGGCTAATAGAAAACAAGTTGATGTTAAATCACAGTAAAACTCAGTTTTTACAATTTCTAACACATAATTTGACGAAATCTGACATTATGATTACACATAATGGGCATGTGATAAGTGAGACTGAACAGTTCAAATTTCTAGGTGTTCATATAGACAGTAAGCTTTCATGGAAAGCCCATGTTCAGGATCTTGTTCCAAAACTAAATTCTGCTATATTTACCATTAGAATAATATCTGAGATAAGTGGTTTTTCAACACGAAAAGTAGTCTATTTCGCTTACTTTCACTCACTTACGACGTACGGCATTGTTTTTTGGGGTAACTCGCCTGATGCGAAAAGGATATTTCTGGCTCAAAAACGGGCGGTTCGAGCAATATCTGGTGTAAGTTCGCGAACGTCATGTCGACCCCTTTTCAGTAGTCTGGGAATTTTGACTCTGGCGTCACAATACGTTTTTTCTTTAATGTCGTTTGTTGTTAATAATATCAGCTTATTCCCACGAGTTAGTAGCTTTCATTCGGTGAATACTAGACAGATGTCTAATCTACATTTGCACCACACCACCTTAACACTTGTGCAGAAAGGGGTGCAGTATTCTGCGGCATCCATTTTCAATAAGCTGCCACAAGAACTTAAGAATCTTAGCACTAATCCACATGCTTTCAAATCTAAATTGAAGAGTTACCTCGTGGCTCACTCCTTTTATTCCGTCGAGGAACTCCTAGAAAAGTTAAACAATTAAACTAATTTATTTTTTCTTTATTGATTCTTTTCACTTTGTCTTAAGTTTGTCGTGTGCAAAGGAGTACTTAAAATTTTTCTATTACCATTCTTGTGTAACAATTAATGTATTGACTTGTTCCATGACCATGGAGTCTTACTCCTGAAGTGGGTCCTATGGAACAGAGAAAACAAATAAAAAATAAATAAAAAGAAGGTACTAAAGTCATTGTTATGGTGAAGGTAGTACTGTAGTGGACTTAATAAATGATGGCAGATCATTAATCATTATTTCAACCAAAAATGGGGTCTCATACAGATCCCTAATGAACAGCCATATTACTAGTTGTATGCTGGAAATTTCTTTGCCAATAAATACAAGTTGCTTATGGTTCTTATAGGTATAAATATGCTGTTGTCATCTCTGTGCAATAAGACTGAGTTGAGCAGCAACTGGGATGAGAAGGGTAGTGGGATTCAGAAGGAGTGTCTGTGTTTGGAGGGGGGGGGGGGATTGAAGGGAAGAGGATGGAAGGAGATGGGGTGATGCTGCCTGTGTACATGTACAAACATGGGAAGGTTGGTGGGCTTCATCAGGTGCTTGAGTTAAGAAAGTAACAGAGACTTGAAAAGGACAATACAGATATATGAGGTGTGTTTTTTTTAAGTAAGGTCCGTTTTGTTGAAGACACTAGTAGTTCGTGCACATACCACAATGAGGATGTGTATCATGTACTGGCATGCCTCACGAACAACTGTGCTCAGTTTCAGCTCTGTAGCTAACCTGTACTGTTTTTTTCTGTGATTTCAAATTGTTTGAGACTATCAACTCACCTGCTGCATGTCAGTTTCACTCAGTAATAGGGTTTTTCTCAGCAAAGGAACTATCTCTGCAGAAATTCAATGACAGATTTGCGAAGTGTATGGTGATACTGTTATGAGCGAAAGCAAAGTGCATAAGTGGGTACGAGAATTCAAAGATGTCCATGACAACATCCATGATGAGGACTGCTCTGGTCTTCTTCTTCAATTATGGACAATATGATGGGTTCAGTTGAAGTGAGCATTTGTGAGAACAGGCACTTCACACTAACACATCTCTCAAGCAAATTTTCTGATGTGTCGAGATCAGTGCTTTACAAGAGACTGCAATTTGTTGGGCAGTTTTAAATGGAAAGTTTTGGACCACCCACCTTATAGTCCTGATCTTGTGCTGAGTGATTACCATTTGTTCCTCTACCTCAAACAACAACTCAGTGGTAACCATTACAATGATGACAATGTGAAGTTGGCAGTGAACTCTTGGTTATCGGAGCAGGTGGCAAGTTTTTATGAAGATGGAATTTTAAAATTGGTTGAGAGATATGATAATCATTTGAACAAACTTGGAAAGCATGTTTAAAAATAGATTAAAGTATGTACTTTCTGAAAATAAATTTACTTTTTTGAAATAACCTTTCATTGTAGCCTTATGTTCAAATGGACCTTACTTAAAAACACACCTCATATTTGGTATTAGAATGCATGTGTGAGGCTTGGGTGAGAGCATGTATAGAGATAGAGGCAGATGGAAGACATGAATTAGCAAAGTTGAGCCCCAAAACCCACCTGGCCTAAATCTTCTCCTTCTCTAGTCATCGCCCATTATTTGCCTCTGTCCCATTCTCTGGTCACACCTCAGCCTCAAATGCTTTCTATCTCCCAGTGACCAAAGCACCAGAAAAGTCTTTCTACTTTCCTACCCTTCTCTGCCCCTTCTCTCTGCAGTACAGGCTTCCAATGCTGCTGCAAACAGATCACCATTCTGCTGTTGCTGTGTCCTCTCACAGGCAGCTCTAGAGCATTCTCCCTCTTCTACACACTGCTATCCCTAACCTTCCACACTACTTTTCAGTTCCCCATCTCACCTCCACCCTGGTTAAGATTGCTAACTTTATTGAGAGAGAGAGAGAGATAAAAAGACGAAGGATTTAGTCTTACAGCTTATCCAAATTATAAATTAGTCTGCATGTTGACAAATCTCTATGTTAATTCATAAAGTAGTAAACGAAAAAAAAAAAAAAAAAAAAAAAAAAAAAAAAAAAAAAAAAAAAAAAAAAAAGAAGGAAATTCTTTCATCAATCCACAGATTAAAAAAAATTACATGGAAACTTTTTTGTCCTAAAGCCTTACAAATTTATTTTGTTAACAAAGAACTGATGCTTTAAAAATAGAATCTTTTGACCATTACTCTGATATAAACTGCATATATTGCAAAGCCAAGGGTATTCCTTTCATAACTTCATCTCAGATGACAGGTCCATTAAGAGTGGCAGTTAAATGTTTTATGTCAAGTAATATAAACATAATTACACAAAAATATTTTTGCTGGGAACAATTGTAGTTAACAGAAAATGAAATTTGAGGACTATGCAAAATAAAGAACTACCAATAGTTGGAAGTCCATCTTGTAATGTCAATAATATAATGAGGAAAGGTTGCAAATCAGTATAACAACAATTGTTGAACCATTGACAGGCATGTAGAAAAGACAATCACACTCATGTACTTTCAAATTTTTGGTCACAGCCTTCATAAGGAAAAAGAGAGTACACAGAATCATGCAGGCACAACTGATACACACATGATCACTATCTGCATCAGCTGTCCTTGAGAGTGCAGTTTCAACAGTTAAATCGAAAGCGGGAAGGGGGGAAGGGGAAGAATGCAGGGCAAAAGGGGGGGGGGAGAGGGTAAAGAACCCATGCTTCTTGATGGAGTGTGCAAGTACTAGTTAAGTGGAAATGTAAGATGCATCTCTGGGATTAGCACAGGGATGGGAGGGGTAGAAGGAGGGGGAGGGGCAGAAAAGAGGAAGAGGCAGGAAGCAGTTTTAGTATGAAGACAGAGAATTGAGGGAGACTATTGGGTTGGATGAATAGGGAAAGTACATTACCTTAGATTGAGGTCAGGATGGTTACAAGACTGCAGAATATGTTGTAAGGACCCTTACACTCATTGTTCATGTTTCACTTCAGCCAAAGCAGATGGAAATGGTGGTCATGTGTGCAGGTGTTGTGCCCGTGTGAATATTTGTGTGTATGTTCTCTTTTCCCAATAAATGCTGTGGCTGAAAATTTTAAAGTATGTGGGTGTGTCACTGTCTTTTTTACATTCCTGTTCACATTTCATCAATAACTTGCATGTTGAGTTTCATCCTATCCTCAATATATTGTTAGCAGTCAACAGTTTCATAAAAACATCAAACAGAACAAAAACAAAACATTTACAACTTAATTGCATGATGAAATTATTTTTTAATGTAACATTAAAATATTTCATTCACTTCTGAATGCTTTTTTTGTCTATGTATTGAGATATAGAACTTAATTTTAAAAAATATGAAAGTATCCAAGAAAGTTTTGGGGCATATATCTTTTACTGACCTCTACATAATCTTTCTGGCAGTTGGTGCTGTTTTCTAACTGAAAGCGTTCAATGAAAGTAAGATTAACATGGTACCCATCAGGAATGCGAATTTCCCAGTCACATTCACTGTTGCTTGGGTACTGTTTTGGATAGTTTGGAGACACCAGTTCTCGGTTGTAATCATGTAAAATTCCACCACAGCCTAAAATTTACAAAGTGATATTGTATTTCATATATTAAGAAGAAATCCTCAAACAATAATAAAGGAAACACATAAACTAACATAGGAGTTGGATTGATAACATTGTACTAGTTAGCACAACACCACAATTACTATGCTATACTACTATACTTACTGTGGTTGTTATTATCTTCAGTCCGGAGACTGGTTTGATGCAGCTCTCCACCCTACTCTATCCTGAGCGAGCCTCTTCATCTCCTCATAAGAACGGCAACCCACATCCATTTGAATCTGCTTACTATATGCGTCTCTTGGCCTCCCTCTGCGATTTTTACCCCACACACTTCCCTCCAATGCTAAATTTACAATTCCCCGATGTCTCAGAATGTGTCCTACCAAGCAACCCCTTCTTTTAGTCAAGGTATGCCAAAAATTCTTTTTCTCACCAATTCTGTTCAGTACCTCTTCATTAGTTATGTGATCTACCCACCTAACCTTCAGCATTCTTCTGTAGCACCACATTTCAAAAGCCTCTATTCTCTTCCTGTCTGCACTGTTTACCGTCCATGTTTCACTCCTGTACAAGGCAACACTCCACACAATTGCCTTCAGAAAAGACTTCCTTCCACTTAAATTAATATTCGAACTATACTTACTAAGATACTGTAATTATGAAATTGACCTGACACACTATTGTTTACACCACTATTTCCACCAATGGAATTATTTTGTATGGAGTAATACATAAAAAAAGGCAATCATCCACCTGTAGATGAGGGATATGTGGAACAGACACTTGCAACAGGAAACGGTATTTTTACAAGCTTTTAAGCTAAGGGGCCTTTTTCCTCATGGAAGAACATATGACCGCAAACACAACCATGCAGAAACACAAACACACTCACTCAAGGCCAGGGTAAGACAGTCAATAGACATAAATGTTTATGTAGCTATGAATGTATTCAATATTTTGCAATTTTTCTGATACATCTATGAATCTAACATTCTTGGATTATAATTTTGATAAATTGCAACCCCACAAGTTGTTTAAAATAATTACAAATATTTTATCTAGATTTCGACTCCACTAAGGTAGTTATCATCAGACAGTAAAATCATCACCTAGACATGAATAACAGTATATTAGCAAAATTACATTAGAAAACTGTAATTATAGACAACTTTAACAAAAAATAAAGATTAGATCACATACTCACATGAGACTTTTACAAAAGTAATGAAATCTCATGTTGTGTAAAGGATTAAAAAACCAAATGCTAGTTACAGGCTAGCAGTCTGAAGACATTTTTTTTAACTTGGTGGCAAGCCACTAAGGGGCTGCTGATGTGCCAGCAGATCAAGGGAGCATCAGACAAAAGGGGCACCTACACAGGTGGTAGCCGTGTCTAATGCGGCACCATCTCATAGCGGCTGTATGTACCAGCTTCTTAACATGGACGGTTACAACCATAATATACATTATAAAATTACTCATTTATCAAATTAATATGAGATGGCATAACTTTTATAATAACAAAGAATAGACAAAATTTTGAGTGAGGTAACAGTATTTAACAAGAGATGCAATACAATATGTTTTTGGTACAAAACATAACATAAAAATGAAGGTACAGATATTTTTTTTCAATTCTGAATCATCAGTTCAATAAGTCAACAGGATAATATTATCACTGAATATACAGGAAGGTCCCATGTATGACGGTGAAAATCATGGGCTTTTAAGTAAAGGCTTCAGTGCTCTGAAAAATTCTTTATTACGCAGCTGCAACTGCTCATTTACAATGAACCCGTCATTCAGACAAAGATGCTTAAAAATTTTGAGGTCTTAAAGAACATCGAGCTTTCTTCCTTTACTTTCCATGTACAAAATATTAAGGTCCTGGACATCTTTTAGTTTATGGTTTGTGCTTAATAAATGATAAGCGAAAGATTAGTTATGAATATTTGTGCCTTTTTTACCTAAGAAATGTTCTTTGTACCTAGTAGCAAAAACTCATCCAGTTTGTCCTATGTAATATGAAGGGCATGTATCACAGGTACTTTTGTAGATACCGGATTTCTGCAATCATTAGATTTTAAATTATGAATTAGATTTCTTTTCAGGCTGTTATTAGAAGAGAATGCTATGTTGCAACTGTATTTCTTTTCTAGAAGATGTTGTATTCTACATGATTTAGGACCTATTAATGGAACAGAAAAATACTTCTTACCGCTGTCAGATATGGTGGCGTTAAGAGTTGTAATCCTTTTATTGTTTTATTATTATTATTATTATTATGAAGAATACAATCTACTAAAGTTGGTTCATAACTGTTATTCACAGCTGCAGTTTTTATGAGATTAATTCCAGAATTCAAATTTTCATCATACATAGGAGTAGAAATGGCTCTATGTATCAAAGAATGAAAGAAGACTCCACTGACCACATTATACCATCCTGTTTAACACACCAATTCTTGCATAAAAAAGCCTTCTTTCATTCGTCTGATGCCGCCCCTTTAGTCTGATGCCGCCTTGATCTGCTGGCACATCGGCAGCCCCTTAGCGGCTTGCCACCAAGTTAAAAAAATTTATTACTTCAGACTGCTAGCCTGTAACTAGCATTTGGTTTTGTAATCCTTTACACAACATAAGCTTTCCTTACTTTTGTAAAAGTCCCATGTGAACATGTGATCTAATCTTTATTTATTTATTTTTTAATTGTCTATGATTAAAATTTTCTAATGTAATTTTACTAATATTCTGTGATTCATTTCTAGGACATGATTTTACTTTCCAAGGATGACTACCTTAGTGTAGTAAAAATCTAGATAAAATGTTTTTAATTATTTTAAGCAACTTGTGGGACTGCAATTTGTCAAAATTATTTTACATTCAGTTGCTGCATACAAGGCCATGTTCAGAATTGTAATAATTCTTGAATCACATAATGTCACAGTTTTCTACAAAAGTGTCAGATTTCCCCCGTCTCCTCCTAAATAAAGTATTAGTGATTAACATTCTCTAACCAGTACCGTATTACCTAAGTTTACAATATGCCTTTTATGTATAATCATTATCATCTTTTCCCGTTTCCAGCTTCCTGGGTCAGGTTGGGAATCAAGGACCTCCAACGTTGCCTGTCTCTCCATCCCTTCTTCTCTATGCTCTCCAACACTGTATCTGCCCATGTCTTATAGGGTCTTCCTCCTGGTCTCTTTCTACTCACTTATTCCAAAAAAGGTTTTTTTGGTACTCTCTCCTCTCTGCATCATATCTCCATACCACTTTAATTTGGTTGTTTCTATCCTGTCCAGCAGCTTCAGCATCCCTGTCCTCCTTATCCCTTCATTTCTAATTCTCTCTCTTCTGGTCTTGCCTTCTACATCTATTAGGAATTTCATCTCTGCTGCTAGTATCCCATCCTCATCCCATTTTTAGTGGTCCATGCTCTCACTGCATAAGTTAGTATGACACCTGCTTTCATTTCTTTGGGACATTTCAGTTCTGTAAATTACCCCTTACACCCTGGTAGACGCTGTTCACTTGTATTCTCTTTCTAGTTTCCTCCATAATCTTTCCATATTCTGTGTTCACTTTTCCCAAGTACCTGAAACCTTTCACCACTTCTAAAATGATTCCATTCACTTCTATGTTTCCTTTCCCCTCTTTACTTTCCCTTAACATTAGCTTTTCTTTGTCCCCACTCTCATCCCACATTTCTCAATCTCTTGGTACCATACAACATCTTGTTTTTCTTCTTTCTTTTCATCCTCATCCCATATCACTAAAACATCTGCAAACAGCATGGTCTTTGTTGCCTCTTGTCCCAATGTCTGTTTAATATTCTTATGAATTTCATCAAACACAATGATGAGTATTAGGAGGGACAATGTACTTTTCTGGCGGAGACCTTAAATCATTCTGTATCTCCTATACTGGTCTTTGTGGTACTGACACTTTTTATATATAAATGTGACGTAATGTGCTAAACAGTTTGGATAACAACCCTTAAAATCAACAATACTGGACAATATTAAAGTCCATAATTCCATGTAGTCCACCTTCAAAGGTCTAGACATTATAACACAAGATGGGAACAGTATACTGAAGTGTTGGACCCAGCTTTCAACATTTATATGTCTCAATTTTCAAAATTCCAACACATGTAACTATTGTGGTACAATATTAAATTCACAATATGATCACTTATGATGTCAACTCTGTTTATTACGAAAGTACTCCTGTGGCAATTTGATTTGTCAATTAACTATTTATTTATAACATTTAGTACCACAAGTAAAAGACTGTATGGTCAACTTTGATAATCTTATAAAAGCAATTGATAAGAGCACTCAAGAGTCAGAAGTCTGTCAGACACTTTGGCAGTTGTGTGAAGGCAGTAATGGCTGAAAGCTATTAAAAGAATTGTATTTTGTTATGTATGCCTTTCTGCAGCTCATCGGACATCTCTATTTTGAGTACCAACCAATCCTCCTCAAAAATATTGTTTAGTAAAAAAGGTTATTCCTAATTTGGTGGAAACGCAAACTTCTTTTACGAGAATCATATTTGGTGACACAATTAGACCATCATTGTTACTTTGACATTCAAGATAAGTCCTAGACTTTATCTATTATTAATCTGGATCTGTGCATTCCACCGCTCAATGATTTAAAGTGCTGAAATTAACTATTATTATGAAAGAAGCACATCAGAGACCTGGATGGCATTACAACATGTGTTACAGACTGTCAATAATCATTCTTAATGCCCTGGCTTTCTCTAAGAAGTTTCAAGGTTTTACTTTGTCATTATGCTCCTCAATTAAAACCAACTAAGGGGCCACTTGGTTTGTTAAAGTACAAGAAGCCAATATATTTAAATTACACAAAACATTCGTCAACCAGACTTATGGCAAGTTAATTGTACATCATTTTCTTTTGTAACATAAGTGTGAGGTGTATGTCGAGCAAATGATCGACCATACACCGACTGAAGTGTTATATCTTTATGTTTGATCTTTGAGTTAGCTGTTTTAACAGGCAGTTCCCGTCTAGTCTCGAATGTATATGGAAGTGTAATAAAGTGCTAGTTGAAATAGAAGAGAACTGTCATTATTTCTGTGCCTACACATAATCTCCTTCAGTGGTGACCCCGATTATTTCATCCGCACCCGTGTGCCACTCAAAAAAGTGTGTTTTTTGAGACTACCATGTCGTTTTATTTAAGCACGCCTTTGTCTACGGCCCGGACAATGGCTTACCAGTACCCGAATCCACCCCGTTTTTTGCTGCATCAGCAACTCTCCAGCTGTAATCTACTTGGATCCAGAATACCAAACATCTTACAGCCCCAACATTCAGCGGAATTCACCGAGTGCTACGAAAACACAACAGCAGACAATGGTTAACGCAGACTCCGGGTTCAGGAGTCCTGATGTGTTTTGGTTCCAGAAACATTGCTACACATCTGCCGAAACCGCCACTATTTCCGGCTCAAAGTGCCGAACATAGTTTCAGTTATTTTGATAGTCAAGTTTCAAATTCGAGCCAGTACCTGCCATGTGTGTATCCTTCCACGCCAAGAAGCCAGTATGTGGCTGATGCTCACCAAACTGTAAATATTATGCCAAGTGTAAATATTTATGGACATATGGGTGTTTCACATGCAGTGTCACACCACAGCACTGTAACCTACCAGATGTTGAAATCAAATCCACCACTCTCAGTCAGGCGAACTTCTAACTAACAACGAACATTCTACTTTGCGCTGCAACTTCTTCTGCTTCTCATTGAGCAATCAAGACTGTGATAATGTTTATGCAAACTATGATGCTCACACTGATCGAGCATCTGTAACCTTGTAACCACAGGCTCGGCACCAAGTGAACTTCTCGATATCAGCTTGTCAAGATGCTCATGTTTCAGACCGGTCGCCCTACAATGCCCCCATCCAAAGCAATATGTGTACCACTTCTTTGATTTCAGTGTTGTTGAAGCTACCAACATTTAAACCTGATCACCCAGAATTCTGGTTTAATCTGGCCGAGCAAACTTTCAGTGTCTGTGCTCTTGACAACAATCCCATGTGCCTTATGAACCACCTTCACGAGCATGTCGATTTAATTTATGACCTGGTAAAGTCACCTCCACTAGTAGAGAAGTACCCTACGGCTAGGCAGACAATCCTGAAACATGTTTCCAAGACCAGAAGAGAGAATGTGTGGCAACTTATCTATGAGGAACATCTTTGCGACAGGTCTCTGTCCCAGCTGTGGTGATGCCTTAGACTTCTTGTCAACGAGTAGGACATGCTAGACCACATACTTGCAGAAATTTGGACAGAAGAGCCGCCTCTGCTTGTCCAAACTGCTAATTCCACATACGAAGATAGGTCAAACAGTGAGTGCTTATGCACTGCTGATTGAGTTTATTCTGCTTTACAGTGTGAACTCCGAGCCCAGCAGCCAGGGAGCTCTGCCAGTTATCAGCCGCACCCATTGTTCCGACGTGAACTTACCAGCAAGCTTTTTAAGACTGCGCCCTCACTGGGTACCGCTAAACCAAGGTCTGTAAATCTCGCAACCCTGCAGGCATTTTCATCTCCATACAAAGAAACCACATTGGACTCTGTAGAAGATTCTGGGCAGCATCCTTGTCCACCACCATCTAACTTCTCACAGGAGCGGGCATCCGTGCATCCATACTGTTTCTTTCATTCAAGATTTGGGGAGCAAGCATGCAAATGCAAACCACCGTGTTGCTATCCAAACTTGAACCGCAGGTAGGCTGCGGCGCCACCTCCTGCGTAGTTAACAATGGGCGCCATCCTACGTTACACTTAGTGGCAACTGACAGTGCACCTAATGGCCGCATCTACGAACGCAATTTGCCATCAGGTGTCCATTTTTTAATAGACACTGGTGCCGATGTATTGCTCCATCCCATACATCTTTTGCCCAAGAATGGACACCCTCACAAAATTATTTTATGCGCAGTGAACTCTTCAAGTTTATTGTCTTCAGGTTCTACATGTTTCACAGTTACTCTTTCTCCTGAATGCAAGTTAAAGTGGACCTTCCTTGTGGCTAATATTGATGAACGTATCTTAGACACTGACTTCCTTCGGCATCTTAAATTGTGGCCTGACTTGGAAGTATAATAAAGTGCTAGTTGAAATAGAAGAGAACTGTTGGTATTTCTGTGCCTACACATAATCTCCTTCAAGTGTACTGACATGGTTAGATAAAAATTACTAACATTTTCCATGACATATTCTAGGCATTAATAAACATACAAGCGACAGACTTAATGTTAAACACCTTTCCTAAAATGATACCAACTGAAGAGATCGAAGTTGGGCAAGAACTTGATTACTTCAAAATTATCACAATTATAAAACATATAGTTGTTAGTCAGCTATAGTTTTTGTATTATTATTTCATTTTCTAGGATGAAGTGTCTACAGTGTGAACTGGTCCCTTTCCTTCAGTCTTCTTGCTGTAGGGAAGGTAACGTTTGATGTGGAAAGGATGGCAGCTGTCATAATGCAGGTACTGTTGTTAGTTGGTTTGTTTGATGTGGATGGATGTGTGTAGCTGGCCGTTGGACAGATGGAGGTCGACATTGAGGAAAGTGGCATGGGATTTGGAATAGGACCAGGTGAATTTGATGAGACCAAAGGAGTTGAGGTTGGAGAGGAACTTCTGGAGTTCTTCTTCACTGTGAGTCCAGATCATTAAGATGTCATCAATGAACTATACCAAACATTGGGTTGACAGGCTTGGGTACCCAGGAAGCCTTCCTCTAAGCATCCCAAAAATAAGTTTGTGTACGAGGGGGCTATCCTGGTTCCCATGGCTGTTCCCTTTAGATGTTGGTATGTCTGGCCCTCAAAAGTGAAGAAGTTGTGGGTTAGGATGAAGCTGACTAGGGTATTAAGAAAACAGGTTTTAGGTAGGGAAGCGGGTGGTCGGCGTGAAAGGAAATACTCCATCGCAGTGAGGACCTGGGCATGTGGGATATCTGTGTATTTGGGAGTGGCATCAATGTTTACTAGGACGGTTTCTGGAGGTAACTGGCTGGGTAAGAATTTTAGGTGATCAAGGAAGTGGTTGGTGTCTTTGATGAAGGATGAGAGACTGAACATGATGGGTTGAAAGTGTTGGTCTCTGTAGGCAGAGCTTCGTTCTGTAGGGGCTTGGCAGCCAGCCACAATGGGGCGGATGGAATAATTGGGTTTGTGAATCTTGGAAAGTAGGTAGAAGGTGGGGGTGCGGGGTGTAGGTGGGGTCATGAGGTTAATGGAGTCAGGTGAAAGTTTTGTAGGGGGCTTAAGGCTTTAAGGATTCCTTGAAGCTCTGACTGGAGAAAGACATTATTTTCTTCTTCTTCATTATGCTGGTCACTGGGTCGACCTCTCAATAGACAGTTTCATTGGGAAGGATTCTCCAGACTCCTGGTGTTTCTTATTAATACAAGTTCTGATAATTCTTCTTGCTGTTTTGAGGAGCTGATCAGTTCTTCTTTTCTTTTCTTTTCAATCTGGAACAGTGTTTCACAAGCATATGTGGTTCCGGGAGACTTACAGCTTTATAGTGTTGGATCTTAGGCATTTCTTATTATATGTTGACCATGTTAGAAACTGTGCCTATTTCATTTGGTTGGTTCTATTTATCCATGTTGCTTTCTCATTTAAGTTGTGCATAATGATTTCTCCAAGATATTTAAAATGTTGTCCTATGTTAAGTTTCTGACCATTTATGACAACTTTATCTATGCAAAGAAGTTTCATGGATGTGATATCTCCTTTTTCTAAGGACACTTGTAGTCCTGTTTTCAGAATGATTTTCTGAACACTGGTTATGTGGGCTCAAACTTTTTCACTGTTAAGGAGTAAGAGAGCTAAATCATCTGCAAACCACACACAGTTTGTTCTTTTTGCGGGTTGCTCTACTTTTTATTCTAGGTGAGTTTCCTTTTGCCAAAACTTGATAATATAATCAAGCGACACATTGCAAAGAAGAGGGGATAATAAATCATCTTGTGTAAGGCCAGCTTTTATTGTGGAAACTTTCAACATTTATCCTCTGAACTATAATTTTGAACTTGTGTTGGTTAGATTTAAGTTCAATGATTTGTTACTATTTTTTGGTGAAGGCAGTATGATCTGAGTATTTTTAAAAGTGTAGGTCTATGGAGTCTATCATACACCTTCATGATATCTATGAATGAAAATCATAACTATTTATTTCTTTACTTGTAATATTCCATTACTAGTTTCAAGCTGAGAATTAGATCTGGGCAATTTCTGTATGGGTAAAAACCACCTATATATTCTCCAAGTTGTAGTTCCAGAATGTTTTTGTTCCTGTCGTAAATTATGCAAGAGAAAATTTTGTATGGGCACCCCAGAAAGGTTATTCCTCTACAATTACCAGGGTTGGTTTTCTGTTATTTTTTAAATAATAGATGGATTATTCCTGAAGACTAGTGCTCCAGAATTTTCTCCGTAACCCATATTTCAACTAGATGTTGGTGGAAAGTTATGATTGCTGGTTTTCCTGCATTTTTCCAGATCTCTGCAAAGACTAGATCTTTCCACATCCATTTTCAATATTTTTATTATGACCACTTGTTTGTCTGTTTAAGAATTAGACAATTGCAAAATTCAATCTTTGCAAATGTGGTAACTACAAAATCCTACAACTGCTCAATCTGTAGTAAATTAAGGTGTAAAATATTACCTGTACAGGTATAAATATATTTCAAAAATATTTGTTCCAATTACATTTGAACATGCAGCCACTGAAGTAAGTGTGGTATGCTTGTCATTGTAATAACTTTACTGATATGAAATTCTTATACATACAGTATTTCAATCAATTCCACCTGCTCAAATAATAATTTTCAAAATAACTGATAGGATAAGTTAAACTGCAATTAATCTCAACATATGCTGTACCCTATTATATTGCTTCTATTTGATGCCATAAACACCGAACTGAAGCTTCACTCAGTGTAAAGTTGGTAACACTGACACTTCTGAACTTGGGCATGCACAATGCTCTGTTCTTGAACTCTAAATTATTCGGTTGGCAATAATTTTGCCTCTTATTGTACATCAAGCCATAAAATGCATATAAAAGACACTCATGCACATGCAACTTAGCATCGGCCAGGAAAAAAGACATATATTATAATTCATACAATTACACAGTTACACTTCACAGACACTCAATCTTCATCCCCTGTTGCCACATTCCAGCAGGCATTATTTTATGTTAAACATTTAAAGCAGATGTAAACTAATATCCTAATTCAGTAACACATAGTGTGAAAATAGTACGTGAAATTACCAACCTGAAATCACTGGTGACAAGTGCAGACTGAAGAACGATCCTGAAGGATTTGAACCTGCATGATACTCAATCCACATACGGTTTGTTTCTGAAATGACATCTGTTTTAGCAGTTATACCTGGTGTTAAATACACAATTTGTGGAGATTCGATGCTTTCTCCATTGTGAATAGCAAAATAATGTTCGTCTGCAGCACCTCCATGAATATTCACTTGGTAGAATTGCACCTATGGTAACAAATTATTTATGTGAAAAATACACATGAAAACTGAGGCTACAAATTTAAGGTCAGTATATAAACAACTTTTCTTACTAATAGAAAAAAAGTACAGCTAATGTAAAATCATTTGGACCTTCGAAAGATAGTGAGAAAGGGAGGGGGCAGAAGGGGGGGGGGGGGCAGTAAATGAGGAAGTCGGGAATAAGAAAGTAATACAGAATACAATTAATATAAAAATAATCTTTGAGAAGTAACATAAAACTGCATTTTACTTTTTAAGAGAAAATCTTTCTAGTCAATAATTACCTCAAGGAGAAATATCAAAGTGATAATAGGCACAAATAATAGTGTATAAAAAGAATGGAAGCTAACAATCTTTACACTTTGTAACAAAGCATGTTGGAATTTATATCCATCTGCTTGTATTACTGGACCTCCCGATAGCATTGTTGCTTAATAATAGATACAAAAGCAATTAGTCTATTATCATTTTCTTTTCCAAAATTTTTGTCATTCTTTTTTCTAAAATATGTAGCTGATGTTATCTCATATTATTTCGCATGGCAAAGGTTTGTTTGATTAGCAAATATTTTTATTGCTTCATACAAGAAATATATTGATATAGTTCAGTTATTAGGGTAATTAGTATCTCTGATAGAACTAATTAAAATTATTTTCTCTTAATAGTAAATCACTTATTATTGTTTCACATATAAGGTTAGTTATATTATTTCTTCATTAGTTTTCTTATAATTACCATTTATTCCAAAATTGTGATGATGAATCCATTAAACTATATTCTGAAATGAAAAACTAGTAATATAACTGAAATTGATATATCAATTTACTCCGTATTGTTTACACTACCTGTTACTATAGCCAGTTACATATAATTGTTTGCTTTTCCATTGTAATTAGATTAATATACCTAATTAATAATATAAATAGGATGCTTTCGCACAAAGTCTTGCAACATGTCTGAGTGGAGGCACAATCCACATCACTTTGATCTCTAATGCTAAAGTTCTATTGTGTTAGACATGTAGAAAGTGTTTGTACCATTATTATAAAATGATTCTTAATATTCATGCCACACTATATGTACACCTCAAACTTTTGCATTCCACACATAAACTGTCTCAATTTGTATTATTCATGTGTGGAATGTGCATACTGGGTTGTAGCGACTGTTATTAATAAAGGCCTGTAAGCTGGTCATGAAACGGGGCAATTGGGCACTAAAGATTCATTAAAGTGCCAATGACCTGCAATTCTATGTGTCACTACATTATTTGTAGAAGACTAGTTTTGCCCCATGAAATTTCAGGGGTGAAGATTCATCATTAATGACTGCCTGAATTTGGAACTTGCGACAAACAGTGTTTTATGAACAGTTTGTCATGAATAACGAAGTGTACATAGTCATAACTGTAGTAATGAAAATAGTTAGTGTGGCATGGTGAATAGAAGAACAATTGTTAGTGATACGCAAATAAGAACAGTATTATTTAGAAATAATGTTCAAAACATTGGCTTCACAAATCTACTTCAAATGGCAACCAACTGAGGAAAGAGCAGCACCGATGCCATCATGGAAAACCAGGCAATCTGGATTCCAAGACGACTTGTCAACAGGTGGGCAATATTCTGCTGCAACATTTGGAATTGCAGTAGCAACTGTCCGTAAACAATTGTGCTGGAATCAATGCTGTTCATCACTGATCGTTACTGAGAAGACATCGTATTTCTAAGGTAAAATTCTTATACATCAACCATGGATGTTAAATGTGAAAATGTTAATCTGCTGGTGGACAATGGACAGCAGGAAGCAAATGTTAATGATTCAAAGAAAGAAGTTTGCTTCAATAATGTGGGGAAAAAATGTGGAAGAATAAGATACTGTACAATACAGTGGTTATAAATCTGAATTAGATCAATCTTTATACAGTCAGTCTGAAGTAAGTAGAATAATGGATGGGAAGCTTCGTTGAATATGATAGGTAATGTTGATGAACCAGGTGGCGATGGTTTTGTAAAGTCAGTATCAATCAGTATCAAATGAACCTCCTGGTTGGGCAGAGTTATTAATTGCGAAATTGAGTCAGAAAATGGATGAAAACAATAGTGATGAAATTGGTAATTTGTGTCAGGAATTTGCTACAGTAAATAGCACTTTAGTAGATTTAAATAAGAAAACTGGAGAATCATAACAGAATTAACAATTTGAAAAAAAAAAAAAAAAAAGTGGAAATTGTTGCTAGTTTTGTGATAACAGGTTTCAGTCTGTTAGTAAATCTTGTACAGAGAATAAAGAAGAACTTAAAAATCAAATTGTTCAGGTAAAATCTTAATTGTAAAGAGAGAGAGAGAGAGAGATAGAGATAGAGAAAATTAATTCTAAATTTGTAGAAATTAAACAGGAAGCGAAAAAGGTAAAATATAAAGTATAGAGCATGTGCTGGAGATAGCAATGTTTCAGATGTTAATTGTTGTAAAAAGTTTAATATCTTTGAACCTTATGAGTTGCCTGAAACTTGGAATGATAAGGAGAAAATATTTTTTGTAAGGAGATCCTCGAAGGGTGATGCTTACAGTTGGGCAGCTGGGATATCAGATTCTTGTACTTCATGGGAAGAATTTAAAAAGGCATTTTTGAATGAATATTGGTCTAAGGGAAAACAACAGAGAATCTTGAGTATTTTGGAATGGGGAAAGGTATGACTCTAGGAGAGATACAGTTAAAGGGTTTAGCCAGTATTGGATCAACAAATTTAAATATTTAGACATAATACTGAGCAGTGAAGATATTATTATGGGTCTGACAGCTAAATTGCCTCATAGGGTTATGGAGCTGCTTGTACTTGCCCCAAGGAGTAATATGAGTGACTTTATGGATTTTGTAGACAGAGTAGAATTCCAAACTGAACAATCCATAGCCCCCATCCGCCTAATCCTTAACCTACACATCAACTCTGCCAATGAACAAACCTGTCAACTACTATCCTTAATCAAAATCCTCAACCTTTCCTCTTCCACATCCACACTTGCAGTTCAGAACATCCTCCTTCAGGCCAACCTCAAATTAGAACAATATGCCTCCCACCACCACAAAAAACTCTCCAATCTCCTGGTAACCCACCTCCGGAAAGACAGTACTCTCTCCCTGAACAACCTCTCCAATAAACCTCAACCTCCTCTTATTGCACACAAACCCAGTCTCTCCCATCTACGCAATCTCCCACTCCCGCCACCCCCAAACCTCAAAACTTCAGTCCACACAATCCGGAATCACAACATCCCAATTCAGTAGTCAACCTCTCCTCCAAACCTCTCTCCCATCCTGAAACCTCTGTCCTATCCAAAGGCCTCACCTTTAGCCCACTCCCAAATTCAACCAACATCTCTTGTCAAAGATTTACTTTCCTATACTCGTAGTCTTGGCTGGAGATACCACTTTGCCACGAAGAAAAATAATCCTACTCCTAATGATCCAGCTCCCCAAAACATCACTCAAATTGAACACTGCCGTCGCAGCAAGACCCACCTCCTCTCCCTCAAAATCACCCTCTTCAAGCCTTCCAGGATTTCCTTACTTCCAACTTTGCCTCTCAGTCTTTCCTGAGAAACCTTAATCCTACTCCCAACATTACGCAGCTGAATCCCGAGCTATCCGTGATCTGAAGGCTGACCATTCGAGTATGTTGCTGAGGGACTGCGTCCGTTTTCAGATAGTACCACATATAAAGTTTTTCATGGAAATCCCATCCCTGATGTGCAGGCAGAGCTTCAAGGAATCCTCAAAACCTTAGGCCCCTTACAAAACCTTTAACCTAACTCCATTAACCTCATGACCTCGCCGACACCCCGCAGCCCCACCTTCTACCTACTTCCCAAGATTCACAAACCCAATCATCCCGGCCACCCCATTGTGGCTGGTTACCAAGCCCCCACAGAACAAATCTCTGCTTACATAGACCAACACCTTCAACCCATCATGTGCAGTCTCCCATCCTTCATCAAAGACACCAACCACTTCCTCGATCTCCTAAAATCTTTACCAAGCCTATTAACTCCATAAACCATCCTTGTAACCATTGATGCCACTTCCTTATACACAAATATCCCACATGCCCAGCGCCTCGCTGCGATGGAGTATTTCCTTTCACGCCGACCACCTACTTCCCTTCCCTACCTAAAACCTCTTTCCTTAATACCCTAGCCACTTTTGAGGGCCAGACATACCAACAACTACAGGGTACAGCCATGGGAACCAGGATGGCCCCCTCGTATGCAAACTTATTCATGGGATGCTTAGAGGAAGCCTTCCTGGATACCCAAGCCTGTCAACCCAAGTTTCGGTATAGATTCATTGATGAATTTTTCATGATCTGGACTCACAGTGAAGAAGAACTCCAGAATTTACTCTTCTACCTCAACTCCTTTGGTCCCATCAAATTCATCTGGTCCTATTCCAAATCCCATGCCACTTTCCTCGATGTTGACCTCCAACTGTCCAAAGGCCAACTTGACACATCCATCCACATCAAACCTACCAATAAACAACAGTACCTGCATTATGACAGCTACCACCCATTCCACATCAAACGTTTCCTTCCCTACAACTTAGGTCTTCGTGGCAAACGAGTCTGCTCCAGTCCCGAATCTCTGAACCATTACACTAATTACCTAATAACAGCATTCACATCCCGCAGCTATCCTTCTAATATGGTACAGAAGCAAACTGCCGGAGCCACTTCCACATCCCCCCAAATTCAGAACCTTCAATAGAACCCCAGAAGTGCCCTTCTTGTCACCAGATACTTTCCAGGACTGGAGCGGACTCTGAATGTGGCTCTCCAGCAAGGATACGACTTCCTTAAATCCTGCCCCGAAATGAGATCCGCCTTCATGACATCCTTCCCACTCCACTGAGAGTGTCTTTCCACCGCCCACCTAACCTCCGTAAACTCCTAGTCCATCCCTATGATAATCCCCAAACCACCTTCCCAACCTTCTGGCTCCTACCCCTGTAACCGCCCCCGTTGTAAAACCTGCCCTATGCACCCTTCCACCACCACTTACTCCAGTCCCGTAACCCAGAAGGTGTACACAATCAAAGGCAGAGCCACTTGCGATAGTACCCACGTGATTTACCAAGTGACGTGCCTGCACTGTGAAGCGTTCTATGTGGGAATGACCAGCAACAAACTGTCCATTCCCATGAATGGACACAGGCAGTGTTTGGTGGTAACGAGGATCACCCTGTGGCTAAACATGCCTTGGTGCACGGCCAGCACATCTTGGCACAGTGCTACACCGTCCAGGTTATCTGGATACTTCCCACCGACACCAATCCTTCAGAACTCCGGAGATGGGAACTTGCCCTTCAGCTTATTCTCTCCTCCAGTTGCCCACCTGGTCTCAACCTCTGCTAAATTCAAATTCCTGCCCACCATCTTTAGCATCTTTGCCTTGGTTCTGTGGACAGAGCCTTTGCCTCAAGTGGTATCTCTGTCCAACTTCTATGCTTTTTACAAATGTCTGTCTAGGTATGTTTGCGTTTGGATATGTGTGAGTGTGTGTGTATTTGTTTACCTTCCTTTTTGTCCCCTAAGGTAAGTCCTTCCACTCCTGGGATTGGAACGACTCCTTTTCCACTTCCTTAAAACCCATATCCTTTCCTTTATCGTCCCCTTTTTTCCTCTTTTTCCTGAAGAAGCTGCCAGTGGTGGCGAAAGCTTGTATGTGTGTTTGTGTGTGATTATATACTAGTATATACTATGTCTGTAGATAGTATGTCTGCCTAGGTGTGTTTGCGTCTGTGTAAATGTATGGGTGTGTGTGTATTTGTTCACCTTCCTTTTCTTCCCCCAAGGTAAGTCTTTCCTCTCCTGGTATTGGAATGGCTCCTTACCCCCTTCCTTAAAACCCTCATCATTTCCTTTTCCCTCTCCTTCCCTTCTGCCTGAAGAAGCAACTGGGTTGCGAAAGCTTGTGTTTGTGTGTGTGTGTGTGTATTCATTTATTTATTTGTGATGCTCTCACACCTGTGCTCCTTCGCCTGGTGAGTAATCTTCATAGGAAAAAAAAGGGAACATAGTTGTAGAGAATTATCTCCTATGCAAATTTGGTTATTCAATTTTCGTGCCAGATGAATGGTTTATTTGCAATTAAAATTACATTACAAACGACTTTTTTTGTATTACTAATGTATTTCTTGTCCAAAATATTTGAAAAAGTAAGTTTCTGGTGTCTGGTAGCCAACAATTATGTCTGTACAATTTGGTGCCGATCGGTTGAACTGTTCGACCTAAGAGGGAACACGTTACAGACAGACAGACATCGTCAAATCGCTGTTATTTTTGGAAATATCTCTACAATGATGCAAGATATGAAAATAACATAATAGAGCACAGTTGTAGAGAATTTTCCCCTCTACCAATTAGGTTATTCAATTTTCGTGTCATACGAATAGTTTGTTTGCAATTACAATTATATTACTAACAGCTTCTTTTGGTACTACTACCGCATTTTTTGTCCAAAAAATTTTAAAAAGGGAGGTTCTGGTCTCTGTCGGCCTACAATTACGTCTGTAAAATTTGGTGTCGATCGGTTGAATGGTTCATTTTAAGAAGTGGGAACATGTTACAGACAGACATCCCAAAATGACCGTTATTTTTGCAAATATCTCTGAAATGATACAATATATGAAAAAAACATAACAGAGCAAAGTTGTAGAGAATTTTCTCCTCTACAAATTCGGTTATTCAATTTTTGTGTCAGATGAATGGTTAAGCCATTATTTTCATTTAAATTTCGAGCTGTCAAAAGACAGTCGCAAACGCCCACATTTAGTGTTACTATTGTAACATAAAGTGTGCCAAAAGTGGAACGAATAGCTGAGCACAAAGAAATGCAGCGTTAGAGCTGGAAAATATTAGGGAAATAGAATGAGACCATAATGTGTGTCACTTAACAGTAGCTTCAATTGACTTGTCTGAAATGTATTATTACTTATCCAGGGAGAGATTTAATGAAGATCTGTTGTAAGAAGAAGAAGCAATAGTAAGTACTGATATGATGTGGCATTCAATAATGTCAACTAGTGTGCAAGGTATACCTGTAAAATTATTGCTGGACAATGGTAGTGCTTTAAATGATATTTCTAAGGGTTTGTTTGGACCAATTAAGGATACAGATGGAATAGTAATAATGAGTATGAAAAGAAATCCGTTAAACTATGTTACCAAGATAAATCAATCAAAAGTGGAAGCCGTAAACTCCACAAAATACCTAGGAATTACTATTACTTCAGACTTAAACTGGAAAGAACATGTAGATAATGCCATGGGAAAGGCGAACCAGAGACTTCATTTTATTGCCAGAACCCTTAAATGATGCAACAGAACTACTAAAGAAACTGCATACACTACACTTGTCTGTCCTTTTTTTTTGGAGTATTGTTGCCCAGTGTGGGATCCTTATCAGGTGGGTTTGATGGAGGACATCGAAAAAGTCCAAAGAAGGGCAGCACATTTTGTATTGTTATGATACAGGGGAGACAGTATTATGGAAATGATACAGGATCTGGAATGGAAATCATTACAACAACGCTGCAGCATGGGCTACTTACGAAACTCCAATCACCAACATTCTCCTCTGAATGTGAAAATATATTGTTGACGCCCACTTACATAGGTAGAAATGATCATCAGAATAACATACGAGGAATCAGAGCTCGAATGGAGATTCAGGTGTTCTTTCTTCCCAAACGCTATTTGAGAATAGAATGGGAGATAAATAGTATAAAGGTGGTTTGATGAACCCTCTGCCAGGCACTTAAATGTGATTTGCAGAGTATCCCATGTAGATGTAGAATGCATGTCTCTGAAATAAAGATAACTGGTGTTACTGGTAAGTTACCGAAGAGTGTAAAGCAGGAAGTCCTTGTATCAGTGGAGTTAGCTGGACAAAAGTTAGAGTGTAATTTCTTAGTGATACCAGGTATTAGTAGTGATATGATTATTGGTAACTACGTATTTTTATGTAGATGGAGTGTCAATATTAATTTTACTAGTGCTAAGTTTAACTTAGTGGGTAGGGAGTTTATAGTTCTTTGACGAATACATTACTTGGCGAGTAATGCCTTTCCTCAGCTATTTTTCATTTCTTAGGTCACTCCAATCCTTTTCTATGACTCTATGAGTCATTTGTAAGTTAGTATATTTTCTTCTAGTATGTTTTGTTGAGCATAGATGCAATAGTATAAGTGTAGGTTACCATAGTCCAGTATATATTATGTATGAGAGAAGCCAGTATGATCCACCTGTATTATGAATCTTCTATACAGCATATATGTAGCAGCAGCAAAAGATTACACCTAAATGTAGTGCAATGAAGGTTAAGTTTGGTATTTTCTTAGATAAAGTCAGAATGTTACACTTTATGATAGTGCAGTTAAGTCTAGCAAGTGAGTTGTGAGCATAAATATCTCTAGCTATGTGAGGAAGTTGTATCTGTAGCCATTAATTTGAGGCAGTATGATAATAGGACTACCCCCATGAACCACAGACACTGCCGAGGTGGGGTGGCTTGCGGGGCTTCAAAGATGCAGATAGCCATACCGTAGGAGCCACCACAGCGGAGGGGTATCTGTGAAGAGGCCAGACAAATGTGTGTTTCCTGCAGAGGGGCAGCAGCCTTTTCAGCAGTTACAGGGGCAACAGTCTGGATGATTGACAAAGGTGGCCTTGTAACATCAGCTAACATGCCTTTGCCATGCAGTTACTGCGGACAGCTGAAAGCAAGGGGAAACTACAGTCGTTACTTTTCCCGAGGACATGCAGGTCTACTGTATGAATATATGATGATGGCGTCTTCTTGGGTAAAATATTCAGGAGGTAAAATAGTCCTTCATTTGGATTCCTAGGTGGAGACTACTCAGGAGGATGTGTCATCAAGAAAAACAAAACGGGCATTCTACGGATAGAAGCATGGAATGTTCTAACCCTTAATCACAGAGGTAAGTTAGAAAATTTGGAAAGAGAAATGGA
This sequence comes from Locusta migratoria, assembly GCA_026315105.1. Lineage (NCBI taxonomy): Eukaryota > Metazoa > Arthropoda > Insecta > Orthoptera > Acrididae > Locusta > Locusta migratoria. The sequence continues at coordinate 199,308,861 of CM048751.1, forward strand.
TAGTTTAAAGTTAGATATGGTAGGGATTAGTGAAGTTCAGTGGCAGGATGAAAGGATTTCTGGTCAGGTGAGTACAGAATTATAAATACAAAATCAGTTGGTGCTAACACAGGAGTAGGTCTCATAATGAATAAGAAAAAAAGGAATGCAGGTAAGTTACTATGAACAGCATAGTGAACACATTATCATAGCAAAGATAGACACAAAACTGACACCGACCACACTAGTGCAAGTTTATATGGTAACTAGCAGGGCCGATGATGATGATATCCAAGAAATTAATGAGGAGATAAAAGAACTCATACAAAAAGTTAAGGGAGACAAAAACTTGATTGTGATGGGGAACTGGAGCTCGGTAGTTGGAAAGGGTAGAGAAGGAATTGTAGTATGTGAATATGGACTAGAAAAAAGAAATGAAAGAGGAGATCGCTTGGTAGAATTTTGCACAGGGCACAATTTAATGATCACCAACACTTGGTTTAATCATCATGAAAGAAGGCTGTACATGTGGAAGAGACCAGGAGACACTGGGAGGTACCAGATTGACTTTATAATGGTAAGGAATAGATTTAGAAACCAGGTTTTGAACTGTAAGTCATATCCAGGGGCAGATATAGACTCTGGCCATAACTTATTGGTAATGAACTGCAGATTAAAACTTAAAGACACTGCAGAAAGGTAGAAACATTAGGAGACAGAACCTGGACAAATTGAAGTAACCAGATGTGGTTGAGTGTTTCAGAGGGAGCATTTTTATAGTGACATATCAGGCATTCCATAAGTGATGGACAGGTCATTCAGACACATAGAAATTGGCATTTATTCAACATGTGTGTACTTGTTATTGCCAGGAAGACATTTCAGAACTGTGAAAAGTACTTAACGCACAGCTCGCATATCCCAGAGGTTAATCAAGGGTATTTTGTGGATTTATTCATTCTTGCAAACATTTAAGTTCACGTAACTTGTCTGCGCAGAATTTATATTCGTAGAAGATTTAAAAATCAGTACTAGAAGTCAGTTGCCGTGCTTCATTTTTAACTATTCCCGATCAGCATAAGAAAAATACAAATGTAAACATTAACATGATACATAGGTATGTTCTCCCACCTTTGCCGTTGTCTTTCGGGTTTGTTAGGCAGACGGAATTTAAATGTGGTAACAGCTAACACAGAACATTACATGGTGTAATGTTTAAATTTATATTATTCCTATGGCAAAGAGAGTGTGGAATTTACAAATCACAATTCATAGGAACAATCCCTGGCCCCTAAGAGAAAAACACATAAGTTGTAGCACAAAGGCAATGGTTGCAGCGTCAGGCATATTGATGCAACACAGTCTTGCCAGTCGGCTTTTACGGACATAGGGGCTTTTAGATTAGACTTTTAATGAACAGCAAACTAAATGCAGAAATATAAACTAGTTTAATTAAAATTATAATACAAATTTTGCGAAACGTTTAGATAGAAATTAGATACCGGTACGGTAATTCTGAATCACTATCACTTGATTCCTTGTTATTCAGTTCCTTCGTAGTACAAAGCATCATCCCTCGTACGATCTACTGCATTCCATAGCGAACATTTTTAAAGGCCTGCTACACAATCTGATTTGGAACCCACTTCAATGTATCATCATTCCATTGTGACACTTGTGTGTTTTACACATCCCGTTGGTCTCAGTTGTCTGTCTCTTTTCGAAAGACAGTCGGTGCACATGTGTTTAAACTTGATATTAAATGATTTCTTGAAACAGACCTCAAGTGGTTGCTGAATTCATGTCATCCCACCTGGTTGGCACACAATTAGACCTTTCACTTAATAAATAACTTTCTTCTTGAAATCCTAGTGCTTCATTCCAGTATGCATACCCCAGCACTTCCCAAAATTCAATGAAACAGTACGTGAAATCAGAATGAGGCATCTCATGGAAGAATCCTAAAGCCTTATGTGTTGTTGTTATTTATGTAAAGAAATTTATTTTTGTTGCTACTAATATTTGAAAAGTTGCTACATTTTATATTTGCACCTGGAAAGCAAGCGTGTGTAACACTGCTTATATTAGACGGAAAAGTTACTTGTGGCGGCTCCAAGTGCCATTTTAGATAACTTTGTTTGCTTTGGACTTGATTTAAACCACAGGTTGTTTTTGGACCCCAATTTTGTAGTCATTTCACTTGAATAAATTTGAAGTAAAATCATTTTATTATATGACGTCACGTCTTTCGGTGGATCTATGGAAAATAAAATAAATTACGCAGACAAAAGCGCACTGTTATGCAAAGTAAACTACAGCATTTGGTTCTGAAGATTTCCATGTAACACTTTGGATTCAGGATTCAGTAGTATTTGGCCATATGCATCAAATCTCGAATCTGAAGCCAGTGTGCAAGTCGGCGAATAATGGATTCGGCTGAACCACTCGGACACAACCCAGGTAGTGTTCACACAACTATTATCATGCAAGATGAGGCGACATCACATGTGACTTGCCAGATGAAAGATGTGCTTTGAGAAACCTTCTGTGATGAACACAACATCTCTAGGCATTTCACAGATGTATGGCCTTCCAGATCCCCTGACCTAAGACCCAGTGACTTCTGGCTGTGGGAATATTTTAAGCTCAAATCAGGGTGTATCTGGACTCTTCCTGATCAAAAGGATAGCAAACAGTGACATATCACCCACATTAAAACAGATATGCTGTGGGCATCTGTCGATCATGCCATGTTAGGGATGCAGCATGTTGCAGTCAGGAGACCATATTGAATACATGTCGTAACTTGTGACCATATCCTAATAAATGTCCCACTACTACCATTATCATGTGTTTCATCATTTCTTTCCTATACATCGTTACACATTCTGGCTGCTTACAGAACCATATTTTCTTCTCAAGAAAGTGGAAGATGAAAGGTATGAATAAGTTTACCTTGATCCGTTGTCCTTCAGGATATGTAACAGCCCATGCACAGTGAATATTCTTGGGTGGCGATGAAGGGTAGCCAGGACTTGTAACATTTGCCTCAGGTCCAAATATTACTCCCCCACAATCAGACACAGAATACTGTGCTGAGAATTGTAACGTGCGAGAATTAAAAGAGTTATCCTGCCTGGCCACAACTATTGTTGATGGGAATGGGCTGCTCATGTATATGGGTGATGTAATATTTTTACACACTGTTACACTGAGTTCACCTGCAGAAAACAGACACCCAAACTAGTTTGATTATCTAGCATAATGAACACACAATAAACAATAATGAAACAGAAGCAGTAAATTACCTTCAATTGAAAATAAATGTATAGTAATATACAGTATTTTTATTCTTAAGTGAATGGTGGTTGTGGTAGTAATATGTTAAGGTAAACCGTTTTCTTTTTCCAGCTCGTTTCTAATGATTTTTAATTTTTTTCTTTAACATAAAAATGGTAAAGAATGATCTAATTCTAATAAAATTTTGTATTACAGTGTTTATAAAAATCTGAAGAAAGAAAAGATGTATCCAGAAATGCTCTAACATAGTTTTCAAAACTTCTATAAGAAATAGAAACCATTTTAAGTATATTACTTATCTTCTGAACTGACAGCTTGAAATGTAAGAGTTTGTCTTTATTATTCTGAATAATAACAACTTTTATTGGAGTCTAATCAGTTTATCTCCTCTATTCAGAGATACCTATCAGTAACTAAATTGGTGTGGTACATGACATACTCAGACAGTTTCACCATCCGTATGAAAACTCTTTCATTAAGATGTTGATTAAATTACACAATAGGTTCTTACTTTGGGGCTGCAAAAATGTGAAAGCCAATTGCCCCACAACACACACACACACACACACACACACACACACACACACACACAGCAGTCTTCCCTTTTTAGTTCTTTGCTGGAGTGGAACACAGAAAGAACACACATAGGTGGTGTTGGTAGCTCTGCACAGGGGCAGATGTGTGGTGTCAGTGCAGTCGGAAAAGATAAGTACTTTAGGTAGAAATAAAACATAGTTTAACACTGTTATGTAACTAAAAACATTTATTAGTGTGCACGAAACATTGTGTATATTCACATGCCAAATTCGCGCGTGTGCAGATTTAGCATTATACCACAATTTTAAGTGCCTTATTTAGTAACTCTTTGTATCTGTAGTTAATATCTATTGTCGATATCACGTAAGTAAATCTCATAACAATCAGGATGCAAAATGTTTGATCTGCAGTAGGAAAGTTTGTGCTGAGATTCTATAGTGCTGTTGTGACAATTGGTTTCATTGGGAGGAATGTAGCGGGTTGGGAATGGCGGAAGCAAACGAGTCTCTTTCTATGTTTTGCAAAGAGAGTTCAAGGGACAGAAAAATAGTTGAATAGGAAGGGAAGATTAGAGCCCTTCAGCCAGAACTGGATAGTGCTAGGGAGGAACTTATGAGGTTAAGGGGGGAGAAGGGTGAGCAGGGGTGGGAAGTGGCAGCAGGGAACAGAGGCCACAGAGAGTTTCTCACAGCTTCACAATTGGCACAACCAACAGATTTGGCTTGCTACCACACAGGTGCCTTTAAAAGTAGGTGTAGTTAAGAAACAACAGACTTTCAGTAGAAAACCAACTGTTTCACAAAAAGTAGAAAGCAGTAAGAAAGTTGTGTTTTTAGTAAGTAGCCATGGCAGATGTGTGGGCCAGATTTCGCAGGAAAAATTAGGTGATAGGTTCCAGGTCACAAACTTCTTCAAGCCCAGAGCATGTTTTAGGCAGGTGGTAGAGGATTTAGATTCCATGTGCAAGGGTTTCACAAAATAGGATCATATTGTGATAGTGGGAGGGGTGGGAAACAGCAATGATAGGGATCAGGGTTACAGTATTTTGTGTGCCCTGGTTAAAATAGCTTCTGCAATGACCCAGACAAATGTTGGACTGTTGCCTGCTTTCGTGTGGTATGATCAATCCAAATTGAAAGGCTCTGTCAGGAGGGTCAATATGGAGATTGATCAACTGCTTAGGGTCCTCCACAGCTGTGTGCTCGTTTAATGACTTAACAACTAGAAATTTCAAAGAAAGTATGCGTTAGTTAGACTGGGGTGAGGTTTATAAGGAACCTGATGCTAACTTTTAAAATATAACTTATTTCATGATACATTCATAAGGGTATTTGAAAATGGTTTCCCCAAGAAATTAGTTAAATATAATTATATGAAACCATGCAAAAAACCTTGGCTTACTAAAGGAATTAAACTATCTTGTAAATGAAAATGGGAACTATATCTTTCCACAAGAAAGAGTACTAACACAGTAACAACAATCAAATATTATAAAAACTACTGTGCTACACTAAGAAAAGTTATTAAAAAATCCAGAAACATGTGCATCATGTCTGAGATTAGTTCTACTGACAATAAAATTAAAACAATTTGGAATATTATTAAAAGGGAGAAAGGGCAACCAAGAGTACAGGATGAGGTTATTACCATCAAAAGAAATGAAAACTTTAGTAACAAAAAGTCAGAAGTTAACAACATTTTAATGATTACCTTTTAAATGTTGTGGAGAAAATAGGATCTAAATGTTCTAGGAAGTAGCAAAATAGTTAATGGAAGAGAAGAGGACATACCTACACAATTTGATACAATTGATATTCCACCCACCTTTTCTTCAGAAATTAGAAAAATAATAAACTCTCCCAAGAGCAAATGGTCACATGGAATTGATGGCATTTCCAGCAGGGTATTAAAAGCTTGCTTCCAAGAGAAAAGTAGGATTCTTAGTCATATATGTAATAGCTCTTTAAAGCTGGGTATATTCCCGGATAGACTAAAATATGCTATAGTTAAACCATTACATAAAAAAGGGGATATGTCTGATGTCAACCACCTCATCTCATTCTGACAGCTTTACCCAAAATTTTTAAAAATCTTACGTGTTCTAGTCATGGCCTAGCAAGCCCTTCATATCAAGCGTGCCCATATCACGTGTCATTGACGTGCACCGGCCCAGCTGCAATAAGTTCATGGCCTGGTCACAGGAGGTCATGGCAGTCAAGGACAGCTGAGAAGCCAGCCATGGTCATCTGCCGGTGGTGTGCTGTCAAACGGTCGGCAGAGACGAGCCAGTGGCAGTCCGTCTGTGTATGCTGAGGAGTGAATAAAGCTTTTGTTCCAAGCAGTGTTTACTTTAGTGGCGACAAAGTTATTGTTTGCATGCCAGAGCAACTTAGCACTTTACCGTCTAATTTTCAGTCATTGCCGGAAGTATTGGCTCAACAGAATGCCTCCCCCACGGCGTCTATTGACATTTTGACTAGGGCTCTGTCACAACAAGTCAGGTTGCAAGCTTCTGTGCCTGTGCCTTCGTTTCTGCCCTTTGATGAAAATGCCAAGGATTGGTCCAACTATGAACAGTGACAGCACTTCGTTGCTTTCCAGGTATTTTGTGGCTTTCGCTTCATCTTTTTCATTTGTTGGGTGATTTTGCACCACTTCATTCACAAGCAACCCTTCCCTTTTTTGGATATCTGTTCCCTCTTGGCGGCCTATTTTCATTGCCTCTGTCATGTGGTGTTGGCTTGCATTTCCTTCTACCATTTGTGTAAACAGCCGGGCCAGTCGTACTACAGTTAGGCCACAGAACTGCAGGGGCTGGCCCAGCGTCAGTTTCAGTCCAAGCCACATGGAGATTTGTATGCGGACTCTATGGTCTGCATTGTTTTGCTCTGTTTTGCCCTGACCAGGACATTCGCAGGCAACCTCTTCAATATGACTACCCCTCTTTAGCGGAGGTTTTGCGTATCTCATGTGCATTCGAAATTTCTGAGGCAGTGGAAAGTCAGTTATCCGCATGGAGGGAGGTATCCATTGTTGACACAATTTGGCCTGCATATTTTTGGTGCCTGTATCTTCGGTGACTGTAGTTGAGTGCCCCTCCCCCCCCCCCACCCCATTTTCCCTTCTAGCGCTTCAGCGCCCACCTGTGTCTTATGAGTGGATGGAACGGCAATGCGTGTCCCCCACTTCTGAGAGCACCATGTCTTTCATGCGAACAGTTGATTCTCGGAAATTGTGATCACACAGACAGGCCACATGTAATCGCTGTGAAAAATTCAGATATATCACCCGAGTGTGTCGCTCCTCTGCTCATTGCTGCAACAAGACCTCACACCCTCGCGATTTCAACAATTTGTCCATGGATATTAATAAGGTCGATCCTGTAGGCATATAGGTGGCAAAATTGTTTACTGACCTCTGCATTTTGTAGAAAACTGATACGCTACAAGAGGACATGGGCGCAACGACATCGCTCTAAGCTCATCTACTCATCAAGCATTAGGCTTCTCCACTTTAGGTCCAGTGCCATGCATGTTAGTTGGCTACTGCAGCCACCCCATTCCACTCCTAGGGTTGTTTGTAGCCTAGGCCATGTACCAGAATGTTTTCCACGCAGTACCATTTGTGATTTTTAAAAGTGCAGCAACTATGAATATCTTTGGTCTCAACGCATTCCATGCCTTTGGTTTCACTATTACTGATTCTGTCCACTTCATTTCCGATCAAATTCCGTATGAGAGTGTCTCTCAGCTACACATGGAATTCGCATCTTTGTTTGCACCTGGTCTTGGGTGTGGTAAGAATTTTTGTGCCTCCATAACACATAAGTCTATGGCTCGCCCTGTCTTTTGTCAGGATCACTTCCTTCCGATCACCCTCTGTGGTGCTGTTAAAACCAAATTAGATCATCTGACAGCCGAGGGTATTTTGCTTCCTGTCACAGTTAGCAAGTGGGACTCACCTCTAGCTGTCATACACAAGCTCTCAGGAGCCCTACGCTTTAAGAAAACTGTGAATACCCACTCCATCATTCTGCATCACCTGGCAGAATTGATAGACCGGTAGTTGGGGGGGGGGGGCAGTATTTTTTCGAAGTTAAGTCTGGTTGAGGCGTATCTGCAGTTGCCTTTGGATGATGAATCCAAGCAGGTGCTGGTAATTTATACACCTTTCAGCCTGTTCCAGTAGCAACAGTTGCTATTTGGGGTGACCAGTGATCCCATTTTTTGGAGCAGTTGCTAGCGCCGGTACTCTGGTGTGTGAACTACATGGATGATATTGTGATGATGGGGACCACCACTGCTGACCTTACTGCAAACCTCTGCTCCTTGTTCTCCACATTGGAGACGGCTGGCCTCCGCTGTAGTTTCCAAAAATCTTCCTTCTTCCAACCGTCTATCGAGTACTTAGGCTATGAGTCTCCCGGTTGGGGTGCTTCCCGTGGCCAATCACATGCATGGGGTTGTGGACCTTCCCTGTCATTCTTCTGTTCAAGAACTTCAGGTGTTCCTTGGCAAGGTACCCCCCGCACAAATTGTTGCATAAGAGCATCCCTTTCTGCAGGTCTACTGCTTGTGAGGGAGCTTTTCGAGCCCTGAAAGTAGCCGTTCCTGTGGCTCCTTGCCTCACTGCATACACCCAGGGAGTCCCGCTAGTGGTGGTGGCAGACACCTCCCAGCATGATGTGGGTGCAGTGCACACACATCGTTCCTGGATTGATCGAAATGCCTGTTGGCATTTGCCTTTAAAACAATTATGTTGCAGCGCGTATGTTATCAGATGGACAAGTAGGCCCTAGCCATCATTTTTGCTCTTAAATATCCTATGTTCATCTCTAACTGTCTCACCTCCTGGTGGGCCCCGCCCTGGTCTTTATCACAGTAGAATGTTTCTGTTTCACGGTGGACGAGTCGGCAGCAGAAATAGCCAAGGTTTTCCCTATCACTAGTTCAAAGATCACAATGGCTACAGCTCCTGTCCTTGTCCTCTGGGTCATCCTTCACCGAGTGTAGCTTGGCTGGTCTAAGTGTCCTCCAGGTTGGGCGTCAGACCCTCTCCGCAATTATTTTGCAATGTGCCACAGCATTAGCAACTACAAGGGTACTCTACTTCTATCATGGAAGACGGCTTGCACTGAGTGGTAGTTCCAACATCGTCATACCGCCAAATTCTAGATCTTCTACACCGGGACCACTGTGGCGTCTGCCACACAAAGATACTCACCCATCAGTATATATATTGGCCAGGCATAGATGGGGACATAGCTTGCTTCATAGCAGGGTGCTCTTCTTGTGATTTCCAACAAGCTGCTCCTCACTCATCTCTATCCCCATGGTCTGCTCCATTCACAACTTGGGAGCGACTTCATGTCGATTTTGGACAGCTATTGGTTTGTAGTCCTTGACGCATACTCAAACTTCCCATTCGTTATTTGGCTAGCCTCCATTTCTGTGGACATTACTACACACAAACAGTTGAAAATAATTTCTATCCAAGGTCTCCCGGCTGCATTGATAACCGACAACAAGCCCTGATTTATATTGCAACATTTTTGAGACTTTTATTCCACTCATAGGATCCGCCAGGTCTTCGGCCTACCTTTTTACCCACAGTCAAATAGGGTGGCGGAGAGGTTTGTACACACTTTCAAAGCTGAAATGTGTACGTACGTGCTGCGTCTTTTAGTGGAGGATGCCCTCCTTTGGTTCCTATTGTCACATCGGTCCACCCCGTCCTCATTTGACACTGTTGTTCCTCTTGCAGCCAGGCTCCCCCACATTCCCTCCTATTCCTTTGTCTTGTTTTTCTTCAGGTTCGGCTGTCTGGATTCAAGATTTGTACCGTCATCTTCGCTGGGTCCCTGCCATGGTTATTCGGGAGCACAGCTATCAACTGTCTCTGTGAGGTACGTTTTTCCACCAGTATCCCCACCCACCAGCATGACCAGCAATGGTTCCACCATCCTTCTCCCTTGCCTACAAACCATTATCCCCTTTCCATGGCATTACCCCCTCCTGCAGCGCCGTTGGAGGAGGGTCCTCTTCCAGTTTCAGTCCCGCCGTCATCAGCCTGTGGGGGGCTGATCCCGTCACCATCGGCGGCTGGGGCCTACTTCCCCATTGCAGCCCCAGTGGCCAGCTCAAAAGCATGGACAGCTCTGGTTGCTAGAGGTGGAGAGAACTCACTGCCCTCTGACACAGGCCCAGAGTTTTCAATGGAGATGCTGCCAGAGATAGGGATGGAGGATCAGCCACCGTCACCTGTGTTGGGAGTGGCGGGATGTCACTCGTGGGGGCGGACCCCTTGTTGCACAAAAGAGTTACACCTGTATGAGTTGGTTTTGTCTAGGGAGTTGGTGGAGCTGCCTCCCTATTGGATGGAGGTGGAGTCGTCTTAGCAGCCTGAATTCTACACCACTGTTCTGGGTTTCGCCTTGCTCTCCTGAAGGGGGCAGGCATGCATGACCTAGCAAGCCATTCGGATCATGCATGCCCGTATCACGTGCCATCGATATGTGCTGGCCCAGTCCGGCCATGATAGTTTGTGGCCTCGTCATGGGAAGTCACAGCTGTTGACGACAACTGACAAACTAGCTGCGTGCCATCTGCCTGTGGCGCACTATCAAACGGCCAGCAGAGACGAGCCGCATTCATGCTATTAGTGTATGCTGAGGTGAATAAAATGTTTGTTTGAAGCAGTGTTTACTTTAATTATTGAGTAGCTTCACATATTAGTAAAAATAAAATTCTATCAAAAAGTCAGTTTGGTTTTCTAAAAAGCTTTAAAATAAATAATAAAAAAAATGCTATATACACCTTCACTGATGAAATATTAAATTCTTTGAATAACTGGACATCACCAATTGGGATTTTTTGTGATCTCTCAAAGACTCTTGATTGTGTAAATTATGGGATTCTTCTAGATAAGCTTAAGTATTGTGGTATGAGTGGGACAGTGCACAAATGGTTTAAATCATATTTAACTGGAAGAGTGCAGAAAGTTCAAATAAGCAGTTCACGTGATACAGAAGAAGAAATTAAATCCTCTAAATGGGAAGTTACCAAAAACAGGGTCCCACAAGGTTCAGTCTTGGGTCCACTGCTGTTCTTAATATATGCCATTCTATATTCACGAAAATGCTAAGCTAGTTCTTTTTGCTGACGATAGAAGTATAGCTATCACACCTGACAAACAGGAATTAACTAATGAAATTGTAAATTATGTATTTCAGAAAATTATTAAGTGGTTCTCTACAAATGGAGTCTCATTAAACTTTGATAAAAGCCAGTGTTTTCATTTTAATACAGTAAATGACACGACACCATTAATACATTTAGACCTTGAACAGAAATCTGTTGCTAAGGTAGAATATTCAAATTTTTAGGTGTTTGCATTAACAAGGGATTGAATTGGAAGAAACACATTGAACATCTACTGAAACCTTTGAGTTTAGCTACTTTTGCTATCAGGGTCATTGCAAAATTTGGTAATATACATCTCAGTAAATTAGCTTACTTCACCTATTTTCATTCAATGCTTTCATATGGATTATAGGCAAAGTTCATGCAAGAACACATACATGGATTTGTTTGTAGGTTTCAAAATTATGACTGTTTACGCAACGTACCATATGTATGAAACTAATATACTAGTTGTAGAGAATAAAAAACACAAAAAAGAAAATATATATACAGGCAAATATTCAGTACATAAAAGAAGCCAAATATTTTGACACTTCCACAAGGATTACAGTGTTGACTGGTAAAATGCTTAAAAAACAAACTCATGGCTCATTCATCCATGCCCTTACAGCTTACCTCCATAACTAAAATCTTAAATAATATGTATAAAAATAATATGTTTTTACTGTTTTATGTTGTGTCCATATTGTTTATTACATGGTATACATGTTTCAAGCAAATAAATTACAAATTGTAATTAAATGAGGCGGCAGACAAAAATAATGTTCTTAAATCTTGTTTGATTTATATAAAAATGCACATACCTGTTACAAAATTTATTCCACTGTACCACCATCTACAGAAACCCTCATAAGGACCAGAAATGTTAACACTTAGAAGTTTAAGTGTGAAAGTTCTAGCAATTGGTGTACTTGATGTAACAGTCTGATTTCCGAATACTGGTGAAGCATCCCATTGCCATTCACAATAATAAGCACTACCATTATTGGATGGAGAAGACAAGACACCACTACCAAGAGGTGATAAGGTGCCACCACATACTGTAAACATAAATAAAGAAATAGTTATGTGTATGTTTGTTAGCAAAAATAACAGTTTATAATCCCATATTTTACAAGATGTTTACAACTGCAGTCACACAAGGTGGGTCAAAAATCATGCCAACCATTTTAGTTCTCGTGGATATTTGAACGGATCAGAAAACTTATATGTGTCATGTGGAAGTTCTGCAGGCATAGTGTGTATGCAGAACAATAGATGGTTCTGTGAAAGCTGGTAGTAGGGTGTAATGTAACATGAGACTCCATCTAATGTAGTATACGATACCTCTCTTTACTGATCCCAGGATACCCTTTTTCCCTTATAGTGTAGTTTAGCATACCAATCCCTATATACTGAAGCTCCGGATGCCTTTCTTTGCTGTAGTAAAGTTTATTATACCACCTTTAAACCTTTCTATCCTGTAGTAAAGTTTGTGATACCACCTGTATTCGTTACTACATTATAACAACTACATTGTTTATGTCACTAAGTATTTACCTCATTTTATTCCCATTAATAAAATCCGTTAAGTTCATAGTAATTACAGGTTTTATGCCCATTACTAATTTTCAATAACTTCGTAATTACCATTATCACATTTTCCCATTATCAATCTCATTAATTTCGTAATGCCCTATTACCATTGTTCCCATTATTAAACCCCAGTAATTTCATAGTATTTATTTTGCAGCATTTATTTCCTTTCATTTCCTTTATTAAGATTGGATTAATTTTCATAATATTTTTGGCTTAACCAAATTCGAGTGCAAATTGTAATTTAAAGTTGTTACATCTAATTGTCATTATGGCTAATTGTCAGACATTGTAGTTCATTGTAAAGCAGATTATTTAACTTCAACCAAACAATAGGATTCACTTCATTTATAAAATATTAAAACTATTTAATCAGTTATTTGTTATACTAATACATTGACATTGTATAAAAAATACAAATTACATAAATTTGTTGTTTATAAAAGAACCGATACATAAATTATCATTGTAATAATTATGCATCACTTAACATTGTTAATCATGTAATAAATACATGTAATGCACGGGAATTAGGGTCAGTCAGTCAGTTGTTGTACTTCAGAATTAGAGTTCAGTTCAAGCCAGTAGTATGACAGATCTTTTCTTGGCATTTTCTTGGGATTGGTTGGACAGTGCCTCTTCGACACAGTCTGAATGGGAATATCAATCTGTAACTGCTCGGAAGTCTGATTCCAATTTAGTTTTGCAACAATCTGTGATCAATCTCACAAAAAACTTATGACGACGCAGCCTTATCTGTGTTGGGGAAGGGTTTGAATTTCGCACCGACGCCTAAGCATTTGCCGGTCGTTGATTTCATAAGTTCTATTGAACAGGCTGTTTCCAAACTACCTTCCGATTCTGCAGAAGAGGCTAGGAGGGAAGCTTGTCGTATGTTGACTTGGGCCCGTCCACCTAAGTGTAATATAACAGCAGCTGAGGCGTCTGCTTTACGGTCTCTCAGAATGGATCCTGATATTGTTATCTTGCCTGCGGACAAGGGAAACGCCACAGTTTTGATGAATAAGGACGATTACATTCAAAAGATGCAATGTCTACTTTCTGATTCGACATATTGTAGGATCGGTGCTGATCCCACAAAGAGTGTTGAGAGAAAGACTAATAACCTCCTGAAGAAAAGTCCTTTCTCACCGGAGACCATCAAGAGTCTTAATTCTTACTGTGCTGTACCACCTAGATTGTATGGCCTTCCTAAGGTTCACAAACAGAACATTCCTCTGAGGCCTATAGTGTCTAACATTGGTGCTCTGACATATCGTGTAGCTAAACATCTTGTTAGTTTGTTGTGTCCAATGGTGGGCAAGTGTGAATACCACATTAAGAACTCGGCGGATTTCTTACGTTGAATGTAGGGATTGCGTTTGAATGACTCTGATATTTTAGTGAGTGTTGATGTTATGTCTCTCTTCACTTGCGCTCCTCTGTCACATTCGTTGCAGCTAATTGAGGTTAAGTTTGGTGTCGAGTTAACAAATCTTTATCGACATGTGCTGACTTCCACTTACTTTTTATTCAGTGGTCAATACTATGGACAAATTGATGGAGTTGCAATGGGAAGACCGTTGTTACCTATGGTGGCCAATTTGTTTATGGAGGATTTTGAGGAACATGCTTTAGCGGCAGCGACTCTGAAACCTGCGTGTTTTCTCAGATATGTAGACGACACTTTTGTCGTTTGGCCGCAGGGTAATGAGAATTTAAATGGTTTTTTGGAACTCCTAAATTCAATCCACCCGAATATTCAGTTCACAATGGAGGTGGAACAGAATGGCTGTCTTCCTTTCCTTGATGTGTTGGTCAGAAGGAAGGTTGATGGTACATTGGGACATTCTGTTTATAGGAAGACTACTCACACTGATTTGTATCTGCGAGCTGATAGTAGTCACCATCCAGCTCAGCGTGAAGGAGTACTTCGTACCTTGTTTCACAGGGCACATGTCATTTCAGACCCTGAAAGTTTGTCAGCTGAGGTGTCCCATCTCGAGGAGACCTTTCGTCAGAATGGTTATAGTTAGAGACGGATAAAACGTGCATTGCGCTATCAGCCTTTTGTGCAACGGGTGAGTGACGATAGTAATGAAGTGGCACCTAAATCTATGGCCTTTTTGCCTTACACAGGAAGTATTTCCAAAGAGATTGGTCATATTTTGCGGAAATATGATGTGAAATGTGTTCTTCAACCACCTTCTAAGATAAAGACCCTGTTGGGGTCTGTAAAGAATGATCTTGGTTTGCGTAAGACAGGTGTATATCGTATTCCTTGCAGTTGTGGCATGTCATATATTGGTCAGACAATCAGGACTGTGGAAGACCGGTGTATTGAACATAAACGTTACACGCGCATACAACAGCCAAACAAATCTGCTGTTGCAGAACACTGTCTTGGCACCGGTCATCCTATGGAATACAAGAACACGGAGATCCTGGCATGCACTACCATCTATTGGGATAGTGTTATTAAGGAAGCTGTTGAAATTAAACTAGCAAGCGACCTTATAAACAGAGATGGTGGTTTTGTTTAAATTCTACTTGGAATCCGGCATTGTCTCTCGTCAAAAAACAGAGGGATAAAATTAATGCTGCCTCACCTGTTGATTAACAGTCACAATCAATATTTTTTATGTTTGGTCATCTTTGGTTGTGTTGACTCTGCTGTGACTTGTACAGTGTGTGTTATCATCCTTGTTTACCCTTTGCCAACCGAGGTATTAAATACGCTTGCACATTGCTTCCTTAAGTGCAGTTGTGCCTTGAGAATGGCAGGGTGTCCACCTGCCGAAATATCGGCAGTTGTCGACGACGTCACCCGGCAGCATACCCGTAAGTTGTTTGGAAATTTCATACATTTTACACGTAAGTTGGTTTGCTTTATTACTTTTCACAGAGCAGTGTAGAAAATTGTAGAAGACAATAAAAGTGAACCTAATAAAAAGTTTCCATTTTCACATAATGTTCTATACTACTGATGGCAGGTTCTTAATAGATCATACAGAACTTGAATTCAAATATAAACACAAGTTTCACACATTTCTTTAGAGTTTATCATAGAGATTCAAAAGTAAATGAGTAGTACTTTTAAGTAGTTATAATTGCTTTATGACTTTAATTTTTTAAGTGTTCCAGATTACAAAAGGATATCACATACACATAAGCAGAGTAATTATATAGTTTCCCAAAATATACCATACTATTGATGGCAGGTCAAGAGCATTACAGCAATTGCAAAATAAACACCAGCTTTACATATTTTCAGTTGAAGTTGACGGTACAGGCTCAAATTTATTTGAGTGGTACGTTCCAGTGCTGTGCAACAGTTTTAGGAGTTTATCTTCATTAGCATAGCTGCCAACTTTTGGAAAGGGCTTTCAGTAAAATCACTGGCGACAATCAGTAAAATTACGGTGACAATCAGTAAAATTCACGCATGACAAAAATATTTAACGATACTTCTGGGCTACAAAATAAAATAATTTATGAATGAAATAGTGTACTTCAATAAAATCACATTTACTTACAGAATAGGGCAATGATCTGTAGTTGAACATAACAGCCAAGAAGAAATCCATATTAAACAGCTCCAGGTGTGATAAACGTTGTTTTGGAGCATACCATATAGCAAGACTAACTTGATAAATTACACTGATTATGAAAGTCGACAAAAGCTTTACAAAATAAAAATTGGTTAATGTAACACAGTCAAGAAATCATATAGGTCCAATACACACTGCACTATGCAAATCACACGTTAATTTGATTTTAATGTCATAGTTGTGGCCTTCTTAGCTTCCTGCAAAAAGTCTTGGGAAAATGTTTTTTCATAACAGGGACCAGAACTCCTGGTCTTCAAAATAGAAATTGATTCCAGAGATTCATTAGACATTGACGATCTGAACTGTGTTCTATTTTTCTTCACGAGGCTAAAAACACGTTCACATTCTGCATTACTATGGGGTATGGTGAGAATGGAGAGCATTACTCTAGAAATTCTGTTATACTTAAGCCGACCATCGGCTCCTCGAATTCTTGATAGTTGTGCCCAACTGGTATCACTTGCAGCATCTTTATTTGTAATCAAATTGTCTTCCACCTGAAGAGCTGTGAACTGTGCCTGAAGCTCATTCACCACCTCATCTGTAGTTTCATGTTCTTCCTTAAATAACATAATCGGAAACTTTTCCAAGAAAAAACGAACAGAAGAAAACTGTGCATCGTCAATTTTGTCCAATCTAGCAACTTGAGCATGCTTTAACACATCATCCTTGAGAGGAAACTTGTTGATGATGTAGTCACAGGTAGTACAAAAGTAGTTTCTCACCGATGAATAGAAAAGGATTTTATCCATTTCCTGAAGATCATTCACTAGGTTGGAAGTCTGAACACCAATAACCAACTCATCATCACTTCTTTGATTCTCAATCAAGTTGTACTCAACTTCAAGTAATGAGGTGGTTTTGACAATTTTGGGCTTCACAAACTTGGCGAACAACTGCTTTAGCATATCCATTAGAAGTTCTAATAAAATATGAACTTGTGGGGAAGAAGACTGAAGAGCAACATTTAATTTGTCAAACACAGGAATAGTCACATGCAGAAAAGTACAAAAGGCTTTATTCAAGTTTGAGGACAGGAACATAAACAATTTTTCCTCGCGTGTTGTACCAGAAGTTTTGCTTTTCAGGATGGGTCTGTCACACTTGGAAGAACATGCTATTCGTTTAGGGGCATGTGTAGTAGCAGAATCAAGAAGTCTCTTCTTCTGATACTCTTTGGATCCACTTTGTTCAACTCTGGGTATTTTAAATGATGTCAAGTTTGTGGAAATGGCTTGGGTACAGGATATTACTTCCTCCTTGAAAAATGAAAGAAGCGGATCCCACTGATCCAGTAGTCTATCCAAACATCTACCTAGAGATAACCACCTAGTACAAACATGCTTAAGAATTTTCTTTGTCTCTTTATTGTGCAAGCTCTGAAATTTCTGAAGACGTTCTTTTCTTTTGGCACTCTTCTCTAAAAAATAAAATATATCGACAAGGATCTCATCGACTTTAAGAGGTAATCTTCCCGCACCTTTTTCAGCTGCTAGATTAATCAGGTGGCAAATGCAACCTACGATGGCAATACCTGGTCGAACTTCCTTCAGAACTGCTGCAACACCATTTTTTTGTCCAACCATAACAGGAGCATTGTCGGAGCAGAAAGCGACACAGTTTTCAATTGGAATGTTAAAAGTTTTCAGCTGTGACAACATCAGGTTACCTATGTTTCGCCCTGTTGAGTCCCCATCTAATGCTGGTACGGATAGCACAGTGCTCACTACTTTTTCCTGAGTAAAATCAAAAAACGTCACAACAATAGGATACAACTTTGTGTCCGTATCATTGCTTCCATCTGTTGCCAATGAAAATGGTCCATTCTGAAGGAACTTAACAATTTCAGATGATGCATTTTTTGCCATTGTTTTGACAATGGATGTCGTTTTCGTGCGACCACAGCTATATTTTTTCGCCACTTCTGATGTGGGAAACATCATCTTAAATAATGCACCAGCGTGATCAGCGGCACTTAAGGGCACATTGTGTTCCACCAAAAAAGAAGTAAAAAGACACTCGGCCCTAATAACATCATTGTCGAAGTTTCCACATTTGGCAAAAAAGGCGTTGATTTTGGTATTGTCTTCCTTGGATTTGACGCAGCTTAAGTGTTTAGCGCACTTCACGTGATTACTCAAGTCATTTCTTCCCCCATGTGCAATATTAATGTCGCAGCCACATACCGTGCAAAAGGCAAATTTTTCACCTTTCTTTGATTTTAGTATGCACGGAAAATCGACAGAATATGAATTTTTAAATGTCTGAAAGTATTGTTTCTTGTTCGATTTATTCATGACGAACAATAGCAACAGCGAATAAAAATGTCCAACAACACGTGTCTCGCTATGGAGTGGAACAGCGAAAGGAACCTGGATCACTCACTGAACGTCACTTAAAACACTATGAAGTTATAATACAAGAATACGAACTGGTAGTGCAAACACTTTAACACTTCTTTAAAATATGTCACACGCTTTGAAAGGACGATATATTCAAGGAACGCTAACTTTGTAAACAAAGGAGTAAACGGGTTCCACTTCAACAAAAGAACGGATCGGAACAAACAACTTAAGAAGCACAGCCTATCGACACCTAGATTCACACGGAAGAACTGGTTACCGGTAGCGGCTTTAAATTTGAGTCCAATGACGACACAAACATCACACGGGTAAACGAACCAATCATATCAATGCATAAGTTATCGACTATTTTAGACCTGCCTTCGACCCCGCGAACAATCGAATGTTCGGAAGATCGAGTATCGTAGACCTACCTTCGACCAACGCAAACAATCGATTGTACGGAAGAAAATGGATGCGATTATCGAATTTAGATGTTTCAAATGTTTTACCGCAAAATCGTAAAATAGCACTGTCCATCCGTAAAACCGTAAAATCCTGCAATTTCCGTAAATTTTACGGACAAACCGTAAAAGTTGGCAGGTATGCATTAGGTATCGACTGGAATAGACTCTTCCAAACTCTGAAGGTAGCAGGGGTAAAACATAGGGAGCGAAGAGTTATATTCAACCTATACAAAAACCAGGCAGCGGTTATTAGAGTTGAAGGGCAAGAATGTGACACAGAGTTTGGGAACCGTAAGACAGGGTTGTAGCCTTTCCCCAATGTTGTTCAATCTGTACATTGAGCAAGCAGTGAAGGAATGTAAGGAGAAATTTGGAGAGGGAAGTAAAGTTCAGGGAGAAGAAATAAAAAGTTTGCGGTTTACCGATGACATAGTAATTTTGTCAGAGACTGCAAAGGATGTGGAAGAGCAAGTGAATGGAATAGACAGTGTCTTGAAAGAAATATATAAGATGAACGTTAACAAGAGTAAAACGAAGGTAATGGAATGTAATATCAGAAAATCAGGTGATGCTGAAGGAATTAGATTAGGTACAGACAATAAAAGTAGTAGATTAATTTTGTTATTTGGGTAGCAAGATGACTTCTGATGGCCGAGGTAAAAAAGATATAAAATGCAGGATGGCTATGGAAACAAAAGCATTCCTAAAGAAGCGAAACTTGTTAACATCCAATATTAATTTAAATGTTAGGAAGTCCTTTCTGAAAGCATTTGTCTGGAGTGTAGCATTGCATGGCAGTGAAACGTAGGCGATAAGGAGTTCAGACAAAAAGATTATAGAAGCTTTTGAAATGTGGTGCTACAGACGAATGATGAAGATTAGATGGGTAGACTAATGTGGAGATGCTTAACCGAATTGGGGAGAAAAGGAGTTTCTGGCATATCCTGACTAAGAGAAGGGACAGATTGGTAGAACACATTCTGAGACATCAAGGAATTGTCAACTTAGCATTAGAAGGAAGTGTGTGGGGTAAAAATCATAGAGGGAGACTAAGGGACGAATACAGTAAGCAGATTTAAAAGGATCTAGATGAAGAGACTTACACAGGACAGGGTAGCATGAAGAGCTGCATCAAACCAGTCTGCGGACTGAAGACCACAACAACAACAACAGGTATCAAATTATTGAAACCCATACAACGAAGGTTAGCTAAATTTTTTATCATTGTTTGTCTTTCACCATTCCTAAATTTAATCTATTTTTTTCATCTGTCCACATAGCATTTATTACTGAAAACAATCAGTAATTTCCAAAGAAGCGTACACTCGAAAGTGCGCGGCCAAAATCGATATATATCAAATATTAATTACGTCAGTATTTGCATGCTACTTATTGAAGTTTGGAGAACGTAGTTAAGTATATTTTGTAAATAATGAAATGCCAAGATCGCGGTCTTTCATCTTTATTTATGAGAGATGACTGGTTTTGACGTAAACAGACGTCATGTCTGTGTACATCGAAACCGGTCGTCTCTCATAAATAAAGACAAAATACTGCGATCTTGGCATTTCATTATTTACAAAATACATTTATAAGATCGCTTCCTGCCATGAGCAAATTGTACGTATTTAAGTAGTGTCTTCTAATTAAGAAAGTGCATATGAAATTGGTAGAGTAATTCAAGACAAATAGTTCATCATTAATGAAGTAACTCCTTTTTTATTCGTAGATTTCCACTAAAGGCCAATTCACACTGTCCACCATGTCACGTCACCATCCGTCAGAACATTCCGCAATGTATTTCTAATGGCAGCGATCACACTGTCCGTCACTGGACTGTCACGTCACGTCAAGCTTTCTCGAGAAGAATGTTTTGACGGAACGGTCGGCTGCTAACATTGGAAGTTAACTTATTTTCATCACACGAATTACATGTTGCAGTTGACAATTGAACTGTATATATTCAAATGTGTCTTATTCATCTTTATTTTGGTGTTATACTTCGTTTTAAGGGTAAATTTCAAATGTTCCATGACGACTTAAATATGTTTGTCAATTGAGTGTCCCCCTAAAATCGAAGTCGGATATCTGAAACCAAAAAATGGTTTATGTTACTTAATGTTGTAACAGAAAAGACTGAAGCAAACTGTTTATTTGAATAAGATTGTAATTTGATTACAAATTTTTCATTACATAACATTTTAAATGAAAAAGTCAGTTCCAATGAAAGACAAAAATTCAGTTGTTTACGATTGTCAGTGTGCAAATCATAATGGATAATGTAAATGGCCGCTATTTATGCTCTTATAAGTATTGTTTGATGTTTTCATATGTTTATTTTTTTGCTTGAAAATAAATGTCGATGTTTTGAAATGTTGTTTCAGTTCCCATAAGTTGGCCAAAAACATACACTAAAAAGTTTTCTTTGGTCATCAATAACATTTAGCGTTGCTGTTCCCTCAAATTTAGTATTAAACTAAGACTTTCAACATAACAGATTGCCACTCATAACCTCACTTTCAACATCGTGTACTGAGGTGGGCGAATTAACTGTGAATACACTGTGAATACAACTTGATGTGACGGTGCCGTGACGAGACGGACAGTGTGAATTGGCCTTGATAAAATGTATTGGTAAGTTATGATACATTAGTAAATATGTGTATTTACTCATCTCACTTGTGAAGTAACTTCTTTGTTATTGGTAGATTTCTAGTAAGAAAATATATTTGTATATTATGATAAGTTAGTAAATACCCATATTTACAAATACCGTGCATGAATAGCCGACGTAATCAACATTTGATTACAAGTAAAATATAATTAACTACTGTCACTGCTACAAGCACTCAAAATACCAAACTGCGATTATGCAGTGAACAACTCATACTTTGTAAATCATCAAGTATGTGATACTGTTTGTGGCTGAAATTCTTTGCCTTCAGTCAGCCGAACATATTTCTTGCATCTATCGACTCGTAAACTGTTTTTACAGTCACAGGAAAAATCTATGTTGGTACAATGTAACGAACTTGAAGAGTGACAAAGGTGAGATTTTTCGTAGTGCTGCACCATCACACACTTTTATTTTAGTTCAAAAGAAGAAGTAGAAAGAAAGAAACACACTATATATGGCAAAAATTTGGGGCATTTAGCTGTCCCCAGAGAAGTCTTGAGAACACCGGGACATTATACTAAAATCCGGGACTGCCCTGAAAAAATTGGGATGGATGGGAACCCTAGGATTTAGTGATGCTTTTCTTAGATATCAAGGACAACAGCCATTGGAAGAATAATTACTTTTAGAGAAGGAAGTAGCCAATAACCATATTTCTACATTGCTGGTGAAAGGATATATTGGTAACCAACCACTAAAGTTTTTGCTGGACACAGGAAGTCAAGGAAGTTTATTATCTACGGAAATACACGATAAAGATAGGCTTAAGTGGATGTGTCCAACTTTTCCAGGAACAAAGGTACATGTGGTAGGTCTCATAGGAGTTAAAGGTAGGAATGTCGAAGAGGAAGTATTGGGAACATTTAGTATCTCAGGAATAGTGTTACAACAATCTATGCCAGTGGTAGTTGATATTAATTTACCAGTTCTGCTAGGATTGGATTGGTTGGTGAGTCATAGTGTATTAATTGGTTTACCAGGAGAAAAAATGAGATTAATGGTTAAGGGTAAATATGTTTGGGTAAAGTTAAATGAAGGTAAAGTTTTAGTCAAAAGGGTAAATAGATGGAAAGTGGAGGTAGACACAACGACCTTTATTCTGAGGATATCAGCTGGAAGGAGATAGTAAGAAATAAAATTTCAGAGACCACAAGTATTTATCAAATTAGAAAAGAGGAATTGGCTTAAGTGTTAGTTAAACATGAACATGTTTTTCATCCAAGGGTATGAATGTAAATTAAAAATCAAATGTCATTATCCATTGTTTAAAGCACCATATCCTAGTACTTTGAGAATGAGGGATGATGTTCATAAAGAAATTCACTGAATCATTAAATAAGGAATTGTTGAACAATCTGCTGACAGTGCATATGGAAGTCCAATTGTGGTGATAAGAAAACCAAATGGGGACATCAGATTAGTGCAAGATGCTAGGATTGTAAATCAGATAATAGAAATAGAGAGGAATCACCCTTTATCTATAGATGAACTGTTGGTGAAATTTTATGATTTTAAAGTTTTATTATTTGGTTTAAATGTGTCAGTTGTTGAATTTATCCGGTTTAATAGAGAAAGTGTTTGTATATGTAGATGACAAACATTGTTACCAAAGAAAGATCGGAATATCTAACTTTGTTAGAGCAAGTACTTATCCGATTACATTCGAAACGGGTAACACTGAAATTTTCTAAAGCTCATTTTTTATGTAAAGAAATTAAATTTCTAGGACCTATTATAAGTCAGGAAGGGATAAAACCTAACCCAAAGAAATTACAAGATATTAGTGAATGCCCCACTCCCAAGTAAGAAGCTGTTAAAATCTTTTTTAGGATTAGTAGATTTCTGTAGGAAGTATATTCAAAGTGGAATAATGAATTCTATTAATTTACCTAATTCGTTAAAGGCTACATCTGTATCGTTGTGGAACAAAAAATCACAGAAAGAATAGTTAAATATCAAGGAAGCATTGAACAACCCACAGATTTTAGGGCATCCAAATATAAAAGATGAGTTTTGTGCTGCAGTCAATACCTCGGAATATGGGACTGCTTGTAAGGTGATCCAGGAATATGAAGTAAAGGGAAAAAGAAAATTGTTACCTAAGCATTTGCTAGTCACATGCTAAGTGCATGCGGAAGAAACTATTCTACTACAGACAAAGAGACTCTTCAGTGTCATGTGGGCAGTCAAGAAGTTCAATTATTTACTATATGGTAGGAAGGTGATTGTATACACAGATCACAAAGAATTATATTTTTTCATGCCTGGAAGATTATTACATAAAAGATTAATCCATTGGGCACTTGCATTACAAGAATATGATATTGAAAAACGATATATTGAGGGCTCTGATAATAAAGTTTCTGACATGCTTTCTCTTCTGCCAGTAGGTTCGGATCATAATCTTGAATGCAGAGAGTTATAACAGAATTTTAGAGTACACCCGATTAAAGTATTACAATTTGAATAAGAACTACATAGAATGCTAAGAAACATTAAAATCAAACAAAAAGCAGATCCTTGGATTCAGAAAGTACTAAATAAATTTTAAAAAAATGAGGACTGGATAAGTCACTGGTTACTGTATAAGGGAGTATTGCTTAATATGAACAGGTTTAGTTAGATGGAGACTTTGTGTACCTAGTATCAACAACTAATTTGGTATATGTACATAATATGTATGGGCATTTTGAAACTAGAAAGTGTTTAGCACATATAAGTAATTATTATTATTGTCGAGGAATATCATGAGCCATTAAACATGAAATAAAAAAGTGTTTAGTGTGCCAGCAGACAAAACCTATCAACTATGTATTTTAAACTGTATCCAACAGTACCTTCAGGTTTATGGAACATATGTACTGTAGATTTAATGGGGCCATTTCTAAGTGGAGTTGGAGGTGTTATATTGTTATCTTAGAAGTGTGGTCTAAATACGTAAAGCTATATCCCATTAAAGTAGCTATCAGTAAAACTATTATTAAAATTTTTGAAAAAGAATATTTCCCAAAGTTGGGTTGGCCTAAGGTGCTATAATGGGGTTCTATGTCTATCATTCTGGAAAATACCCTAAGAGTGTTTATTGCCTAAGTGGGTGACTAGCAACTAAATATCTGTTCTTTCTAGCAAAAACACTCTGCTAGCCATCTTGACTGATTCATTATCATTATTAGCCATTGTCTCTATAATGACTTCATCATCACTAATCCCTGTGTCAACAAAGACATCCTTGATAAGGTTAGGCCTAATCCATATATGTGATATATGTGGTCATCTAAGTCTGCCAAACAATTAAAAAATTTCAGGTGGCAAACGATCAGCCAACATTTAAAAAAAGGGTAAACACATAAAACAAACGTAATTTCACTTGGCCCTATCCCACTTGCTTCACAATATCCAAAAACATTTGAAGTTACTAGTATATTGTTTATGTTGGTTGAATTTTGCTAATAAAACAGTGCCTTAATTCTGCCTTAGAACACCAATAAATGTCTTCATTTCTGCGGATGAAATATTCACCCACAAAAGCTTCAGTTAATATTCTGTTAATGGTGTCAGATTCGGTCTTTTATTTCATACATATGCATTTGTTTCAGTCACAATTTACTATATTACACCTTACTCAAGAAAAGAGTTTGCAACACTAGGCGTCTATTGTTAGCTGAGCACATTGAGGAAGCATAATAAAGTTTCCCATTACAAATGGGCTTCTGCACATAAAAGTCACATTTTTCTTCATATCACTTGGGGCCCATATCATGCAGAAGAGATTTGATGTTCTTTGCTCTCTTCAGTAAACTCTCCACCACAATTAGTATATTCCAAAAATTCTATTACAATATCACTTGACTTACACACCATCTTCATGCAAGCAAAAAAGTGTGAGAAGGACACAATTCCTTGGAGTATTACAGTACACAGCTTCATGATCATAAATCACACAACTGGTTAGAGTTTGCACCACATAATGGAATATAGTGGATTGCCTGCAACAGCCCTCCCCCCTTTCCCGCCAAGAGAAACAAGGATACTGAACAGTGCCTGATGATGGAGACAAAGTACAAAATCAGGATATTAAATGAGGTTTTATTCTTTTATAGAAAGGGGCAAATAACATAATTTAACATAGATTAAAACTGAGCTCAGTTTGACAATAAGGTGAAACTTAGCCAATGGCATAAGAGCTTTGTTTTCTTCTCATCCAACTGGGCAAGTCTGTCCTGACATCAGGTTCTGGATGACTATTCCAATTCTCTCCCCATTACCTAAATCTAAACAGTCAATTTCCTTCATTTTCTTCCCTTCACCTCCCTTCCCTTCAAAACTCCTGCCAATAGAAGGAGCCAGTGAATAGTTTTTTCTGCTTCTGCCACTTGGTGAGTAATTTAAAACTCCTTAACTCACAATCTGAAAATTACATAGGGACACAAAATGACCTGAAAGATCTTTGTGGCAATAAATAAGCACACACACATTGATGAAACACTGAATATGGAAAGGAAAGTCAGTTCGCAACATGCAGAAAGCATAAAAAAATGGCCAACAAATGAAAACAAACGTGATATTACAAGGAATGTGTTCCCATGGGTTAAAGAATCAGCTCTCAACATTTTGAACATATTTACCATAAAAATATAATTATGCAATTTCTATCTGAATGCACATATAATACACAAAAAGATTTTAAGTATATAAAGTTCATGTATCTATGTTTAATATCTCAACATCCTTCAGCTTCTGCTACCAGTAATTTGGAAAAATAATAACAGTACTAGGCCTATATCTAATTATAATTTCATTTCACAGTAAGTGACAAAAAGGTGGAAAACTCAATTTGAGAAGTGACATAAAAGATAAAGCAACATAAAAACACAATAGATGTGAATGAACACAGTTCAACAAACATTATGGATATGCTCACCTTGTTGTTCATTAGATGAGTAACGTAATTTAAAGCCACGATGTCCTGTTGTTTTGCGGCAATAGTAGTGCAGTGTGACACGATTGGAAAAGGATTCAACATGGGCAGAAACATTCTGAGCAGTCAATCGTGCTATAGTCACACCAGTATCTCCACCATCATTTACCTATCATCATAACAAATGTATTTTAGTTGGGAGACCACTGAAATTATATTACTTCAGTATTATATAGTTAAATCATGGCAGCTGCAGCTCAGATTTTGGCCTGAAATGGCTACAGAAGACTTTTTAAAAAAATTAATTGAATTTTCTCTCAGTGCTTGACAGAACATGATAATATTATCAAAAGGAAAAATTCCTTATGTTCTGTAAATTTATTTATTGAGTTACTAACCAGCTTTTGACTTTTTATGGCATTATCAAGTAACAAGTGAATATCACTAACATTTTTTTCACAGATATGCTACTTACAAAAATGTTGTTATATTACAGGTAATACACATTCACATGTTTACAGACTTCATCTATTTTTTAGATATATTTTTCCTGTTAGGAATTTTTCCTCTCTCTCTCTCTCTCTCTCTCTCTCTCTCTCTCTCTCTCTCTCTCTCTCTCTCTCTCTCTCTCTCTCTCTATATATATATATATATATATATATATATATATATATATTATAGAAGGAGACCTTCCAGGTAGGAAAATGGTATAAAATAAAGATTTTTGACTTACCTAAAGTACAGGCTGGTCGATAGGAACACTAAACACACACAAAAACACACAACCATTCGAGCTTTCGCCACCAGTGGTGGCTTCTTCGGGAAAAAGAGGGAGGAAGGAGAGGAGAAAGGGAAGGATACGGGTTTAAAGGAAGTGGAAAAGGAGCCATTCCAATCCCAGGAGTGGAAGGACTTACCTTAGGGGACAAAAAGGAAGGTAAACAAATACACACACACTCACACATATCCACATCCAAACACCATTATATAAAATAAAGATTTTAGACTTACCTAAAGTACAGGCTCGTCGACAGAAACACCAAACACACACAAACATTCGATCTTTCGCCACCAGTGGTGGCTTCTTCGGGAAAAAGCGGAAGGAAGGAGAGGAGAAAGGGAAGGATACGGGTTTTAAGGAAGTGGAAAAGGAGCCATTCCAATCCCAGGAGTGGAAGGACTTACCTTAGGGGACAAAAAGGAAGGTAAACAAATACACACACACTCACACATATCTACATGCAAACACACCTAGGCAGACATTTTCTTCCACTCCTGGGATTGGAATGGCTCCTTTTCCACTTCCTTAAAACCCGTATCCTTCCCTTTCTCCTCTCCTTCCTTCCTCTTTTTCCCGAAGAAGCCACCACTGGTGGCGAAAGATCGAATGTTTGTGTGTGTTTGGTGTTTCTGTCGACGAGCCTTTACACAGACGCAAGTACACTTAGGAGCCCATATTTTTCACTTTTCCTTCATCCATATATTATGCCTCCCTTACAACATCCCTACAACAACCCCATCCAGTTTTATTTACATTCCTCTGTAAACATGCTTTTTCCCTAGTCAGATTACGCTCCCACATTCTTTTTATGTAGGCTTGTCTGACATTTGGAATCACTCCCAAGGGCCTCACACTAAAAGTTCCCATCTCTGGCTGTAACCCATCCTTTCATCCCGCCCTATACCAATTCCAAACTGAACAATCCATAGCCCTCACCCACCTAATCCTTAACCTAAACAACAACTCCGCCAATGAACACACCTGTCAACTGCTACCCCTAATCAAAATCCTCAACCTTTCCTCTCCTACATCTACACCTGCAGTTCAGAATATTCTCCTTCAGGCCAACCGCAAATTAGAACAGCATGCCACCCAGCACCTCAAAAACTATCCAATCTCCTGGTCACCCACCTCCGGAAAGGCAATACTCTCTCCCTCAACAACCTCTCCAGTAAACCTCAACCTCCTCTGATTGCACACAAACTCAGTCTCTCCCATCTACTCAATCTCCCACTCCCAACTCCTCCCCCCCCCACCACCAACCTCAAAATTCCAATCCACACAATCCAGAACCACAACATCCTAATTCAGTGGTCAACCTCTCCCCTAAGCCTCTCTTCCAATTTGAAACCTCTGTCCTATCCAAAGGGCTGACCTTTAGTCCTACTCCAAAATTCAACCAAAGAGCCCTTGTGAAAGATTTACTATCCTATACTCACAGTCTTTGCTGGAGATATCACTTTGCCACGAAGAAAAATAATCCTCCTCCTAATGATTCAGCTCCCAAAGACATCATTCAAATCGAACCCTGCCTGGAACAGTTCCGTCCTCCGTCACAGCGAGACCCACCATCTCTTCCTCAAAATCACCCTCTTCAAACCTTCCAGGAATTCCTTACTTCCAACCTTGCCTCCCAGTCTTTCCTGAGAAACCTTAATCTTACTCCCAACATTACCGCAGCTGAATCCTGAGCTATTCGTGATCTGAAGGCTGACCATTCCATTGTCATTCTCCCTGCCGACAAGGGCTCCACGACAGTGGTACTTGATCGGCGGGAGTATGTGGCAGAGGGAGTGAGTCAGATTTCAGCTAATACCACATATAAAGTTTTTCAAGGTGATCCCATTCCTGATGTCCAGGCAGAGCTTCAAGGAATCCTCAAAAACTTAGGCCCACTACAAAACCTTTCACCTGACTCCATTAACCTCATTACTCCACCGACACCCCGCACCCCCACCTTCTACCTACTTCCGAAGATTCACAAACCCAATCATCCCGGCCGCCCCATTGTGGCCGGTTACCAAGCCCCAACAGAACGAATCTCTGCCTACAGAGACCAACACCTTCAACCCATCATGTGCAGTCTCCCATTCTTCATCAAAGACACCAACCACTTCCTCGATCGCCTGAAATCCTTACCCAGCCTGTTACCTCCTGAAACCATCCTTGTAACCATCGATGCCACTTCCTTATACACAAATATCCCACATACCCAGGGTCTCGCTGTGATGGAATATTTCCTTTCACTCCGACCACCCACTTCCCTACCTAAAACCTCTTTCGTTAATACCCTAGCCAGCTTCATCCTAACCCACAACTTCTTCACTTTTGAGGGCCAGACATACCAACAACTAAAGGGAACAGCCATGGGGACCAGGATGGCCCCCTCGTACGCAAACTTATTTTTGGGACGCTTAGAGGAAGCCTTCCTGGACACCCAAGCCTGTTAACCCAAAGTTTGGTATAGATTCATTGATGACATCTTCATGATCTGGACTCACAGTGAAGAAGAACTCCAGAATTTCCTCTCCAACCTCAACTCCTTTGGTCCCATCAAATTCACCTGGTCCTATTCCAAATCCCATGCCACTTTCCTCGATGTCGACCTCCATCTATGCAACGGCCAGCTACACACATCCATTCACATCAAACCTACCAATAAACAGTAGTACCTGCATTATGACAGCTGCCATCCATTGCACATCAAACGTTCCCTTCCCTACAGCCTAGGTCTTCGTGGCAAACGAGTCTGCTTCAGTCCTGAATCCCTGAACCAATACACCAATAACCTGATAACAGCCTTCACATCCCGCAGCTATCCTCCCGACGTTTTGTTAGAGTGTATCTTTCAAGCCGCTATAACGCGGACTTACTCTCTGCAGAAACCATTTGGAAATAATTTATTTAGTAGACCTGTGACTGTAGATCAATACTTCAAATACAAATGAGAGATGTTTTATGTTAAAGTATAATCGTCACATCAAAAGCAAAATGTTTCAAACCAGAAGATTACAGTTGTAACTATGTACTAAAATTAACCGGAGTCTCGCAAAACAAAGAATAAACAGACTTGCTGCGGCAACAACATCTGTGGCGGTGCGCGAATCCACTTTATAAACACAACGACGACATACAGTACACAATGATTAGTCGTCACAGTATTGTTGGCCAGACTATAAAAGGAGGCCACACAAAGATCAAAAAAGGCAGTCTTGTAACAGCTTTCCTAGCCGCCACTATGCCAGTTTGGCCAGCGATGTACATATTGTTGTAATGTGTTGTAGGGTAAAAGGGTTAAAATTCAACTGCTTTTCAGATACCTGGTGTTTGCTCTGAGTTCTTGCCTTAATTTTGACCCACACATAAAATAGAGAACATTTCTCTAGCTGCACATATTCTGAGTGAGTTCTAGGGATTCCTGTAAGCAGGATATGCAGATACCATGTTTTAAGAAGATTCTACATTCATGAGATATCAAGGCAACTGTCCTGAACTTTGCTACTGTACTGTGGAGAATTATTAAATCAGAACACTGTAAGGTGGTAACGTTTTAATTTGGGGGTCAGCCGGGATCAGATATAAACCGTTGCAGTGTGCTAGCATAATAAAAACAAGACTCAGTGCAACCGTAAAACTGTAGTGGTACAAGCCACTTTTCCCCATTTCTTCAATACCTTGAGATACCCAAATATTTATCAATTTATTTAGTAAATTAATTAGGCATGATAGGAACAGTAGCTGCCACCAGAATCTGTTTGTTTCAGATTCTGGAGGTGCTGGCAGCAGCAAGTGGCATGTCTACCCAGCCAAAGTTCCATGGAAGAATTTGAGTGTCATGATGGTTGCTATGGTTGTTGTTGATTTTGTATTCCATTCCAAGTCTGATATCTGTTATGAGATGTATAACACATACCTATGTACTTATGAAGAAGATGACTTCTTGAATAAATATGGAGTTGAAAGTTTAAAAGACTT
The DNA here is from genome assembly GCA_026315105.1 of Locusta migratoria. NCBI lineage: Eukaryota > Metazoa > Arthropoda > Insecta > Orthoptera > Acrididae > Locusta > Locusta migratoria. The sequence continues at coordinate 199,340,225 of CM048751.1, forward strand.
TCTTTAATTCATTAAGTACATAGCAGAAGAAGGTTGACAGAATTTTCTGAAGTTTAACTAATGAATAATATTGTTTTGAGGCACAGCTATTGCTGGACTTCATTTTTAAATATTTTGATACTTTGAAACATGAAAGAAAAATTTAAGTTAAAATTACACTCTCTTAAAGAAGAGCTGTTAGTTTGGTTCTCATTAAAGGGTGAATTGCCAAGCATATACAAAATAGAACTATTACACTGCCTATGTTGGAAGTCATTCAACACAGGGTCATAGGCAGCACACCAGTAATAGTTTAAAATCCACACTAAGACGACGACGATGAAAAGATGAATATTGTTAATTCACACTACGAATGTTTATGGCCACGAGAGAAGTCAACAGTGTGTCAAAGATGCTGATCACTGAGATACAGACACCGCTGAACTTGTAGAATCTGGGTCAAACTATGTCTGCTGTGTACTTACAAACGTCTGCTGTCTGCAGTCGGCGGCGCCTGCAAAACGAAGTCTTCGAAACAGGTACTGCAGTTTTAAATATTCTCAATCAAGTTGCTAGGTCATGTGAAGAACTTTTGTTAAGGATTTTGTCAACAGTGTTTTGGTGGGGAATATATTATTTGTCTGTATCTGTGAATTGAAAATGGGTGATATAAAGTCCGAGAATTTAGATAATACTAACATGAGGCCTACTATACTGATACTAATGTAAATGTGGAATCACATGACAATACTACAAATGTTGATTCACAGATGCGAAATGGAGAAGATGTACTTAACTTGTTACAAGAACTATTAAAAAAATCGGAGAAGACAAAAAATGAAATGAAAACCAATACTGACGAGTAACTGTAAAATTTGATGAGCTGAAACTTGAAATGAAAAACATTAAGGCCGAACGTGATGAGGTAAAGACAAAAACAGAAACAGCTGGTTTTAGAAAATGATTTTATTTCATTTAAGGGTGTGACTAAATTGGCACAAGACCAAGTTCAATCTAGAGTTTCTGCTGTAGAAAAACAGATTAAGAAAAAAGACAAAAATTTTGCAATGTTTGCAGATAATATTACAGCCAGTCATAAAGTAATTGACCAGAATTTTTCAGTTGTTAAAAGAGATATTGATGCATGTAACAATAATGTTCAGCAAGTAAATTCGTGGGTTGATGAACTCCAAGAAAGTATTGCAACTAACACATCAGGTTTTGTTAGTGGTGGCTTTATTAATAATCTAACAATCAAAACTTTTCCTGGGGGTAATGAAGTTCTCCCTGTGGACTTTATTTTCCAGTGTAAAGATAATATGACACAATTTATGTCTAATGCAATAAAAATTAAATTCATTAAGAAATTCTTGAATGGAGAGGCTCTATCATGGGCTAATCTAAATGTGCATTGTGATATGACATTTGATGATTTTGGAAGAAAATTTCTGACAAAATTCTGGTCTGAAATGAAACAATCTAGGATCAAATCTGAATCCTTGAATGGTCCCAGTTATAGAGAAGGCAATACGACTATGAAAGAGTTTTGTGAGGAACAATTAAGAAAACTAGTGCATTTAGTCAAACCTCTGGATGAAATGTTCCAGATAGATGCCTTGAAAAGACGTTTACCTAGAAGGTTACAATAGAGCCTGGTCTATGCACCTGACGACTCTATTGAACCGTTCCTTAAGTATGTAGATAAGCTGGATATGGCTGATAGACATGGGGATAGTAATAGAGAACCAGGTTTTCACCAGAACAGAAGCTGGGGAAACAATTATCAAAGGGACAGAGACAATAGGGGGGACAGTAGACTTAATAATACTGATGGAAATAATCATAATCAAAATAACAGGAATGGGAACAATTTCAGAGGTCAAGACCCTGGGAACAGATAGAGTGACAGACAGTCACATCCCAGGGACACAGAAAACAGAAGAAACGGGCAGGGAAACTAGTTTTCACTTCACAGAAGGCCTGTCGGTTTGAAGCACAACAAAATAGGGACAGAAATCAGGCTAGAGAAATTAGAAGGGGAAGAGTAAATTTCAGAAGGGGAGGAAGCCATAGAAGGTACAGTATACCACACAAAGTTAACCACATTGAGTTTACCAGGGAATTCTGGAATAAAATCATTAATGAAACAGAAAAACCCAAAGAAAATCAAAACACAATTGAGTTAGAGGATAAAGCATTGACAAACTTTTTTTGTGAAGTTAATAATGAAAATGAGGTGTCTAGTTTAGAAAGTGAAGGTAATCACAAGGATAATACTGGTATTGTGAGTCTGTTTGAGGATGGTCACATAGAAGATAAGAAGGGACAAAATAGGCCTAATGTTATAGTAGTTGAAGCTGAGATTCATGCACAAGATAATGATAGTTTTCATGGTAATGTCTGTAGTAACAATTTTGTACAGAGTTTCGTAAAGAATAATGGAGATACTGATGTTGTTTTTGATGATGATAATGACAGTGAAGAATTGGAAGATGTAGATGGGGTGATTTATGTAGAAATGAAGGAGGGAAGGAAGCCATAGAAGGTACAGTATACCACACAAAGTTAACCACATTGAGTTTACCAGGGAATTCTGGAATAAAATCATTAATGAAACAGAAAAACCCAAAGAAAATCAAAACACAATTGAGTTAGAGGATAAAGCATTGACAGTATTCTGAGAAGGGGGAACTTGAAGGTGCATGATGATCTGTTGAGCCAGTTGATACTGATTAAGTTTTTTCCTGAGGATATATGGAAGAGCAATTGAACGGAATGGACAGTGTGCTGAAAGGTGCATATAAGATGAACATTAACAAGAGCAAAACTAGGGTAATGGAGTGCAGTGTAAGAAAATCAGGTGATGCTGAAGGAATTAGATTGGAAAACGATGCAATAAAGGAGATAGATGAGTTTTGTTACTTGGGCAGTAAAATAACAAATGATGGTCGCAGTACAGAGGATATAAAATGCAGAATGGCAATGGGTAGAAAAGCGTTTTTGAAAAAGAGAAATTTGTTAACATTGAATATTGATTTAAGCCTAAGAAAGTCCTTTCTGAAGGCATTTGTATGGAGTGTTGCCTTGTATGGGAGTGAGACATGGACGATAAACAGTGCAGACAGGAAGAGGATAGAGGCTTTTGAAATATGGTGCTACAGAAGAATGCTGAAGATTAGGTGGGTGGCTCGCGTAACTAATGAGGAGGTACTGAACAGAATTGGGGAGAAAAGAAATTTCTGGCATACCTTGACTAAAAGAAGGGATAGATTGGTAGGACACATTTTTAGACATCAAGGAATTGTGAATTTAGCATTGGAGGGAAGTGTGTGGGGTAAAAATCGCAGAGGAAGACCAAGAGATGGATACAGTAAGCAGATTCAGACAGATGTAGGTTGCCGTTCTTATGTGGAGATGAAGAGGCTTGCTCAGGATAGGGTATTGTGGAGAGCTGCATCAAACCAGTCTCCGGACTGAAGACCACAACAACAACAACATAGGTGATTATGGGGAGTTGATGTGCAAGCAGGTATTTAGAGTCACTTGTAATTACATAAGCAAAAATGAATTTAAAAGGGTATGTCAAGACTTAAATCCAGAATGGGGAGTGCCTTGTGCTACTGTAGATAGTCTACAAGAAGTTAAAGGTGACAAACAGTGTGAAGATAAGGCAGAGATGGGTTTTGAAAAAATAGAGGAAGATTTACTATTTGAGAATGAAAACTCCGGTAACCATCAGGCGTATGGTAGTCCATATATTGCTATTCAAACTGAAAATTGGAAAGGTAATTGTTTAGTAGACACTGGTAGTCCTACCTGTGCTATTTCTAAAAAACTGAGAGACAGAATAAAGGATGAGAAAAGTTTTGTTGACTTACCTGTTACAGGTGTAAAAATTAAAGGTGCAACAGGTAAAGGTAGCAAATTGATTAACAGAAAAGTTTTGTTAACCTTTAAAATAGGTGATGTGACTTTTATGTAAGGGTGACTGGTCATTGAAGATTTGAATGAAGGTGTTTTGTTAGGTATGAATTGGATTGTAAAAGCCAAAGTGAGTATTAACTGGGATGAAATGAAGTTAACATTGTTTTATCCAAAAATGATACTTGTGGGGAAATAGACATCATTATGATTAATAGTAATTGCTCTAGCCAACTCAAAGACTTTCAACATGCCAGGGAGAGAGGATTTCTTAGTTAGGATTATGAGGACAGGTCTGTGGAGGAGGACACTAACGTCAAACATATTTTAATTTAGTTGAAAACAAAGTGGCTGAAGCAGAAAATTTAAGTGATGTTCAGAAAAAAGAATTAGAGGATTTTCTGTGGGAATATTATGACATACTTGATGACCAGCCAGGTAGAATTAATGAGTACCAATGTAAGATAAAGTTGAGAGAACACGATCCAATTTTTATAAACGCATATGGAATTCCCATATTCAAGAGAGCTGCAGTGGAAATGGAACTGCAAAAGATGGAGAAGTGGAGAATCATAGAGAGGAGTAGCAGCCAGTATAATAATCCTGTCGTAGCAATTATTAAGAAGAGTGGGGGTATCAGATTAGTATTAGAATCCAAACACCTAAATAAATACCTAGAAAAAGAGAATGACCACCATGAGAACATTGATGAACTACTTAATAAGTTTAAAAGTACTTATCTGAGTAGTTTAGATTTAACTGCAGGATTCTATCAGGTAGAGCTTGAGGAAGCATCCCGGAAATACACTACCTTTTTGTTCAATGGTAAATGTTTTCAGTATTGTGTGGTGCCTTTCGGCTTAAATGTTTCAGTTGCAGAGTTCATAACAGGGTTAGATTTTGTTTTGGGAAAGGAACTTCTGAACAAACTTGTTATATATGTTGATGATATGTTTAATCACTAATGTTACTTGGGGTGAGCACTTGAAAATTTTGAAACAAATAGGGAACAAAATGAGAGAAGGAGGCATGCCTTTAAATTTAGAAAAGTGTACCTTTGGGGTTAAACAGATGAAATTTTTAGGCCATATTATTATTGAGGAAGGAATTTTACCAGATCCAGAGAAAGTTATAGCAATTGAAAAATTCCCTAGACCCAAATCAAAACAGGAACTCAAATCTTTCTTTGGAATGATAAATAACTATAGGAAATATTTTAAAACTCAGGCACTTAATGCAACATGTTTAAATGATTTATTAAAAAAGAATGTCCTATGGGAGTGGACTACAAAATACCAGATTTCCTTTGATAAAATAAAAGGCGAGTTAGTAAACAGTGAAAGTCTACACAGACCTGATTTTTCACTCCCATTTTGCCTAGTAACTGATAGTAGTGGTTATGGACTAGGGGTACACCTATTTCAGGAGAAAGAGGTAGATAGAAAAGTGGAACACTTGTCTATTGCTTTTGCTAGTCAAGTCTTACAGAAAGAAATTACACCATCACAGTAAAAGAGTTGTTAGCCATTGTGTGGGGTTTCAGAAAGTTCAAACATTATTTGTTGGGTAGAAAAATCATAGTATACTCTGCCCATAAAGCTCTTTGTTATATTCAGGAATGTAAATTGTACCATGAGAGAATAACTAGATGGGCAATTTTCCTTCAACAGTTTGATTATTCTCTAAAATACCTAAACTGTAGTGAAAATACTATTGCTGATGCTCTGAGTAGATTACCAGGGGGTAGTAGCAATGGCAGTGTAAGAACAGAAGAAGAAAAGAATTTAAGAAAAATGTACATGAAGAGGGTGAAGGAAGAAAAAGAAATTGAAAAGATATGTAACCAACTAAGGAAAAACCAAAACCAGGATGAGAATTGAAAGTTGGTTAAGAGTTACATAGGTAAGAAGGGTCATGAGAAGGTACAAATATATTACCAAGTGTACAAAGGTATACTATTTTATAGACATAGTCCTGATAGAGATAACTGGAAGGTACGTTAGCCTCAGCAATATGTAGACACTCGTATCAAACATACACACAAAAGCTTTGGGCACTGTGGGTCACTTAAATGTATTCAGAAAATCAAAGAACATGTTTATTTCCACAATATTGCCAAGAAGGTCAGGAATTTTGTTACCATCTGCGACAGGTGTCAAAGGGTAAAGGTTAGTAATAAAACCAGTGTTGGACAATTGCAAAGTGTTGTACCAAAACACCCGATTGATGAATAGGGCAGATGGGCATGTAAGGCATAGGGTGTAGGAATGGCGAATTATCTAAAGTTAAAGCCAGGGTGGTTGTGGGACCATAGAATATGTTGAAAGGACACCTCTGATCTGTGCAGTTCAGAAAACCTGGTGGTGGAGGGGAGGATCCAGATGGCTCAGGTAGTAAAGCAGCCATTAAAATCTAAGAGTGTTGTATTCAGCTGCATGTTGTGCCTCAGGGTGGTCCATCTTGCATTTTGCCACAGTTTGACGGTGGCCATTCATTCTGATGGACAGCTGGTTTGTTGTCATGTCAATGTAAAACACTGTGCAATGATTGCAGCAGAGTTGGTAAATCACATGGCTGCTCTCTCAGGTGGCCCTACCTCTGATGGGGTAGGATAAGCCTGTGACAGGGCTGTAATAAGAAGTGCTGGCTGGGTAGATTGGGCAGGCTTTGCATCAAGGTCTCCTCCTGTGGTAAGGGGTTGGAATTGGGAGTGGCATATGGGTGGACTACATTGTTGTGGAGGTTGGGAAGGTGACAGAATAATACTTTATGAGAAGGAACAATCTTGGGGAGGATGTCTCTTATTTCAAGGCATGAAGACAAGTAATCGGTCTTGACGAAGGATGTGATATAATTGTTTCAGTCCAGGTAGGTATTGGATGATAAGGACACTTCTTTGTGCTGGTTATTGGTGGTGGAGGGAGGATTGGTAGTATGATGGGATATGGCATGGGAAATCTGTTTGCGAAGTAGGTCAGGAGGGTAATGCCTGTCTGTGAAGGACTTATTGAGACCTTCAGCACATTGTGCAAGAAACATTTCATCAATGCAAATTCGCCATCCACATGTGGCTAGGCTGTATAGGAGGGATTTTTTGGTGTGGAATGGATGGCATCATTCAAAGAGCAGGTACTGTTGGTAATTAGTAGGTTTAATGTGGGCAAGAGGTGTGGCCGCAGCCATCAATGAGGTGGAGGTTGACATACAGGAAGCTGGCATGCCGGGTTGAGAAGGACGAAGTGAAACTGACGGTTGTGAAGGAACATGGATGTGGTTTCCTGGCTCTGAGTCCAAATCATGAAAATATCACCAATCAACCTTAACCAAACCAGGGGTTTGGGGCTTTGGGAGACTAGGAAGGTTTCCTCTAAGTGGCACAAATATAGGTTGGCATAGGAGGGTGCTGTGTGGGTGCCCATGTCTGTGCCAACGATTGGATTGTATAATTTGCTTTTAAAGGATAATTATTTGTTTGTTGAGTGTAATTGGTAAGCGTTATGGAAATAGCTATTGGGTTTGGAGTCTCAAACATACTGAGGAAGGTAGTGTTTGGGAGATGAAACACCATGGTCATGTTGTGACGATGCATAATTATTTGAAATTTTTTCCAAATCACTTATTTTGTAGTTAAAGAACGGAATATACTCCAGCTAACTTTATTACTGTTACTGAATTATATTTCAGGTTGAATGTATCATGTAATTTAGTATAACATACGACTTAAGGTTGGAATTGGCCCATGTTGTATTTTGTTTACTATTACAGTAAATGTATTTCAAAGATACTTAAGAAGAAATGGCAGTTGACGATCATATGTTTGCCGATCATCAACTTATAATGATATTAACAATTTTTCTTTTGATTAAGAGTAATTATATTCACAAAATATTTGTAATGACTCCATTTTACACAAATAATAATATATACTCCACTGGCCATTAATATTGCTACACCAAGAAGAAATGCACGCAATTTTGGTGCATAGATCCTTAGAAATCAGTACCCAGAACTACCACCTCTGGTCATAATAACAGCCTTGATAAGCCTGGGCATTGAGTCAAACAGAGCTTGATGGCGTATACAGGTACAGATGCCCTTGCAGCTTCAACACGATACTACAGTTCGTCAAGAGTAGTGACTGGTGTATTGTGACGAGCCAGTTGCTTGGCCACCATTTTTCGTATCCAGAAAGGCCTGTACAGGACCTGCAACATGTGGTCATGCATTATCCTCCTGAAATTTAGGGTGTCACAGGGATTGAATTAAGGAAAGCACCACAGGTCATAACACATCTGAAATGTAACAGCCATTGTTCAAAGTGCCGTTGATGTGAATAAGAGGTGACCGAGACATGTAACCAATGGGACCCCATACCATCATTCCGGGTGATATGCCAGTATGGCGATGATGAATACATGCTTCCAATGTGAATTCACCCCTATGTCGCCAAACATGGATGCGACCATCATGATGCTGTAAACAGAACCTGGATTCATCCGAAAACATGATATTTTGCCTTTCGTGCACCCACGTTCATCATTGTGTACACCATAACAGGTGCTTCCTGTCTGTGATGCAGTGTCAAGGGTAGCCACAGGGTCTCAGAGCTGGCAGTCCACGCTGCTGCAAATATTGTCGAACTGTTCATGCAGGTGGTTGTTGTCTTGCAAACATTCCCATCTGTTGACTCAGGGATCAAGACATGGCTGCATGATCCATTACAGCCATGCGGATAAGATGCCTGTCATATCGACTGCTAGTGATACGAGGCCATTGGGATCCAGCACGGCGTTCCGTAATGCCCTCCTGAACCCACCGATTCTGTATGCTGCTATCGGTCATTGGATCACGACCAATGCGAGCAGCAATGCCGTTATATGATAAACCAGAATCGCGATAGGCTACAATCCAACCTTTGTGGAAGTCAGAAAAGTGATGGTACGCATTTCTCCTCCTTACATGAGGTATCATGTATAACAGAAGATACTTTCCACTCTATCAAGTATCAGGTTACTTAAAATTCCACTCGTGTATTGGGGTGCAGGAAGACTAACAGCTTAAATGTTCTTATATGCTATAATCACTCTGATCTTGATTACAAAGTGGCAAATGGGAACAATGTATTTCTAAATTTATAACTAATACTGGTTAGTCAATTTTAATTATAGTTTCATACAAACGTTAGAAATTGTTTTAAGGTATTTTCCAGTTCAGGTTTTGTTACATGTAAACCTTTTAGAAATACTGAAGACAAAAACTGAAGTACCAATTTTTAATATTATTTATACAAGTAGAACAATGACACTTGTGTCTGTCTAGGTGTGTTTGCGTTTCGATATGTCTGAGTGTGTGTGTATTTGTTTACCTTCCTTTTTTTCCCCTAAGGTAAGTCCTTCCACTCCTGGGATAGGAATGACTCCTTTTCCACTTCCTTAAAACCCATATCCTTCCCTTTTCCTCCCCTTTTTTCCTCTTTTTCCTGAAGAAGCTGCCAGTGGTGGCGAAAGCTTGCATGTGTGTTTGTGTGTGATTTTATTTGTTTCTCTCGACGAGCCGGTCCTTTTGGTAAGTCATCTCTTTTCTATTTTTATTTTTGTTTATCCCACCGGGAAAGTTTCCCTCTATAAATTTCAGTAAGTGTTTTGCCACATATGTACAAAAAATAAAAATCATTTGTGTATATTGCTGCTACGAGTGATAAAAGGGCTAGAAATTTTCAAATCTATATATCTGATGTTACTTTTCCTATTACACATTAAAATATCCACCTTGTCTACAATCCATAGTGGGGATATGTGCTCTGATATTAAAATATTCAACAACCTGCCATTTACTGTAAATCAAAATCTTGGGCATCTCTTGTAAAATCAAAAGGAATAACAAACATACTTAATTAGCCACCCTTTCTAAAAACACTCTGATTAAATAGATTCAGGAATTGGTATGATCGCTTGGCTACAAGAGAAGTGGCAGTGTTTATTATAAAGATGTATTACTAATATTAATGTACTTTCCATGTCATTCAGTTTTTATACACAGAAAAATTATTTTCTTTGAAAAGCGTTACTGTAATATTAACGTAAAAACAGCACATAAACATCAACGATTAAAGTATAAAGAAATAACACTTTTTTTTTTTAAAAAAGTAACATCATTATCTCTAATATACTCAATTGAATATTATTGTTAAGATACATACTATTTGGCCATGATAATTTGACGATTTTATTGGTGGCGAAAATCAGCAGTAGTTAAAAGATATTCATTTATTTACAAGTGCTGTCAATGTTACAATGCTCATTAGCATGAAACATAACTGTACACATTGTTAGGGCTGCAGCAAGCTGCCAATGCTGCCTTCCCCTCACTGCTCCATTCCCTGCGGCAGCCCTAATGTGCATGCAAGACAAGCCTCCTGCAGCTCCCAGCTTCGCTGCACAAACTGTCAAGTTATTGTGGTTAAACAATAGTACCAGTCAGTAATTGTCCATCTCTGCAGAATCCATTAATTTTATGTATCTGTGCATGAAACTAATAACAAGCAGTATAAACATTATGAATGGTCAGATGTGTGAAAACAATGTGTGGCGCTTTATAGTCAACAAATACACTGACCCATACAACTTAAGGGTTTGACATTTTATGAACAGCACATGGCCTATAGAATCTATAGCTTTGGTGCTAAAAGTGTTAATGAAAGGTACACTGCTTAAATTCCCCCCTCCATAATGTGAAAGTTTTCCACATTCCTGAAGATTCGCTGGCCACTCCATATGGAGGCTGTGTGTGTGTATAGTTGTTTGAGTGATTGTGTGAATGTAGGGGGGCCTATGTGTTTCTTTTTCTGATGAAGGCCATGGCCATAAATTTAAGTTGTGTGAATTTGATTATCTATTTTTGTGCCTGTCAGCAGCTCAACGAGCCTCTTTACAGAGAGTTGTTAATTATCCTCCATTATTGACATTCCAATTGGATTTCCCATTGTTAAAATTCTTATCTGTGTAATAGGAAATCACTGTGTGATAAATGTGAAAGCACAATGTATTTTTCTGTGTTATGGGAACCACCCATAAAGTGATCTTTTTATGCTATGTAGTGCTTGATGGTTCCTCTCCCTTCCATTCCACTACGCTCATCCTCCTTCCTTTCCTTCAGTTTCTCAACCTAAGCCATTATGTGGCAAACATCTCTTACTGTAGGATATCCTTTTTATACCATCCACTGTAGTTTTCTATTAACAGCTAACTTCTATAACATATTTGCCAAAACATGTAAAACACCCAGACCATTAACCCTTACAAGCACAATTTGTACAACTACCATAATTTCCAATGCAAAATCTAATGCATGTATCCACCCAGTGAAAATCAGATCAGCACAAATATTGGTAAATTCCACATCCCTCAGAAAAACATTGAAATCAATTGAAATCATGCACATTGTGAGCTAAAATTTTTGCTGTAATCCCCCCCCCCCCCAACCACTTCCTTCCTTCTTCTTCTTCTTCTTCTTCTTCAAAGATTCAAAGCCCGACTAAATGCACCTGAGTATCTGCTACACCACAATAACTATTTTTATCTTCACATTTAAATAATAGGTTTCCTAATGTTTGGGGAAGATATCTTACTCTATAACATGATCTTAGATCTCATCCTTCTAGTGGAGTTGTTATTTGTACTTCTTTGTTTAATCTAATACTGAGTTTACTGCTGTTACTACCTACTCCTGCCCCTTTTGTTTCCACTGTCTAATTTTGTGTTATCCCCTTAGTTTTTAATTGCATTATTCACTTCAGCTCTCATTTCTGCCCCTCTACCCATATTTATTTTACATGTTCTCTATTTTCTTCTGTGGAATGAAGATGGCAAAGCACTTTTCAATTTACTGTCTTTGGTGTCATAGTTTCCTTGGCATGGTAACATTCTTGTTTTTTATACCCCCAATCCAACAACAAAGTGGTTCCCAATATACTACAATTTACTATTATTAAACACAAACATGCAGGTGAATTGTGGTAACTCACTGAGATGAAGCTTGAAGGTCTGTTGTACATTAGGCTATTGTCAAGATCTATGTCGAGCACATCAATTGAAACTCGACGGCCTTTTGGAACTGTGATATCGTATTGACAGTACTGAAACAGATCTCTTGCATTTGGATATCCAGGACTTGTTACTTCACCTTCTGGTCCTGTTATCTCTTGGACACACCCTGCAGACAAAACCAAACATATGAATATATAGATAACAAATAGTACAACACAGCACAAAGGTGTGATTATATTCTGATTTTTCATAAGGTGTAATATGTAATTGTAATGTAGTTACCCAGGAGAAAGCAATTTTATAAAAAGTCACTTTTGATGGTAAAATTGAATCCTGACACATTTATTCAGCCCAAAACCACCAAAGAAATATAATTCAGGGTAATGTGGATTAACACATTAACACACACAAAATTTCAAAACTTAGTTTCAAAAATGTTTTAAAACAACACATTTTATCAACATCATCTCAATAATAAATGTTTAAAATCCTAGTCTGTTTATTTGCTGATGAGAAGTAGCAATGTATCAATAAACCACGAAGAATGTTTTGAAATAAGGCGTTTTCCTGCATCACACATTTTTCTGTTTGAAACATATGTTTATTCTTTGAGGGTTGAATAATTTGATCCCCTTGGACATGTCAATCTCCATAACATAAAATTATGTTATATGATACTATTTATCAGTGTGCCATTCCCAGATACTATGGTAACAGATACATATTTCACTAGAATAGATTAGGCTAAATAAATATATTACAAATTTGATACACTCTCTTTAGAGAAAACTACAAGTTTGAATGACAAGACATATACAGTCAAGATCAAACAGCAGCAACCAGCATTAAAACTACTGGCAGTTGGATAAGTTAAATCTCCTGAAAGAGGTTCCACTTCTGACAATGGTTGAAATAATTAGTGTTGTACCCACACTACTGGGATTACTGAGTTGGACTTCATAAGCTACATGCTCATATTGCACCTCCTTTTCGCAGCAAAGTGCAGCAACACAATGATTCATGTACTCAACAAACTGTTGGAAGTCCCTGCAAGAAAACTGAGTCATGTTGTCTCTAGAGCCATCCACAAATTCTAGTTCAGTATTTTCTGCACAAATTGACCTCTCAATTATCTGCCATAAATGTTTGATGGGATTCACACCAAGTGATCTGGTGGCCAAATATATTCTGGAATTGCCCAGAAGCAATTGTGAGCTGCTGACATAAATGTTGTCCTCCATAAAGATTCCATCATTGTTTGGAAACATGTAGTCCATGAATAACTTCAAAACGTCTCCAAGCAACCGAACATAATTGTTTTGATTCACACCATGCCATATGCATATCACAATACAACGATTTATTTAGCCATATTGCCTGACATGAATCCTATGGAACATAATCCAGAGGTCAACACTTTCAGAGTTATGGATGGCAATAATGGCCACATGGCTCAATATTTCTGCAGAAGACCTCTCATAATTTGTTGAATGCATGCCACATCAAGATGCTGCATTTCACAGGGCACTAAAAGGTCCAACACAATACTACTAGGAGGTAGCCCATGACTTTCATCACATTGGTGTAATATCTTCCACAGGGCAATGTCACTATTTAATTCAAAGTGTATTTTGTTTCTGAATATTCCTGCAAGTCTTCCAACAGCTTGCGTAGTGCAGTGGTTAGCATCACAGATTGCTGTGCTTGTGGTTCCTGGTTCAAATCCCGCCACGGACAGAAAAAAATTATTTCTTTCTATTTACTATTTCTAGAATGTTCTACATAATTCTTATGTTTGAAAAGTTCCAGAAAATTCTCCCTATGTATAAATAGTGGAGCACTCTAAGCAGGAGTCAGTCTGTACTGAGTGTATGCTTGTGTTAGCAATAAACATGGTCTAAGTGTAAAGTGTTGTGCTCTATTAATGACCAGCCCTCGAAATCCGGACCACCTGCAGTTTTCAACATGACAATATAAGCTTACATCAGTGTGTGACAAGGTTCTTTTACATCCACTAAATGATTAAATTAACCTCCTTCTGGCCTTTAAATGGAGTATTTGCAACTAGGTTACAGGTGTGTGCAGGTATGTGTGTGTGTGTCTGTCTGTGTGTGTGTGTGTGTGTGTGTGTGTTTACAATCTAGCTCATAAATGGGGACTGTCTGAAAGCCAGCAAGTTCCCTTTCTTTACTGTGTACACCTGCACCAACTCAAAACTTCCTCTTCATGGTGGATGGGCTTCTTTTTATTCCCAAGTAAGTATTTATATTCTAACAAAACCTTCAAACCATAATTAGCCTTACCCTACAAAAAATGCTAGCTCATACCATAGGATAGATTTGCCATACTCCAGACTTCCTTCACACACAATAGCCATTAACATGAGCCTGATATTCTTCAACTAATTACGAAAACTGCCCACTTCACCTCAATGCACTAGTTAAAAAAGTTTTAGAAACTAGGCTATTTTACACAACTCATGGAAAGCAATTCTGAAAATATATGCTTCGAATAAATGTACCTAATAGTACAATTATTTGTAATAGTCTTATATATATATATATATATATATATATATATATATATATATATCCCCTAAGGTAAGTCCTTCCACTCCTGGGATTGGAATGACTCCTTTTCCACTTCCTTAAAACCCATATCCTTCCCTTTTCCTCCCCTTTTTTCCTCTTTTTCCTGAAGAAGCTGCCAGTGGTGGCGAAAGCTTGTATGTGTGTTTGTGTGTGATTTTATTTGTTTCTCTCGACGAGCCGGTCCTTTTGGTAAGTCATCTCTTTTCTATATATATATATATATATATATATATATATATGAAACGAAAATTATAGAGGGAAACTTTCCCCGTGGTATAAACAAAAATAAAAAATAGAAAAGAGATGACTTACCAAAAGTAACGGCTCGTCGATAGAAACAAATAAATAAATAAAATCACACACAAACACACATACAAGCTTTCGCCACCACTGGCAGCTTCTTCAGGAAAAAAGAGGAAAAAAGGGTAGGAAAAAGGGAAGGATATGGGTTTTAAGGAAGTGGAATAGGAGTCATTCCAATCCCACGAGTGGAAGGACTTACCCTAGGGGAAAAAAAGGAAGGTAAATAAATACAAACACACTCAGACATATCGAAACGCAAACACACCTACACAGACATTTGTAAAAACATTTGGGTTTTTACAAATGTCTGTGTAGGTGTGTTTGCGTTTCGATATGTCTGAGTGTGTTTGTATTTATTTACCTTCCTTTTTTTCCCCTAGGGTAAGTCCTTCCACTCCTGGGATTGGAATGACTCCTTTTCCACTTCCTTAAAACCCATATCCTTCCCTTTTTCCTACCCTGTTTTCCTGAAGAAGCTGCCAGTGGTGGCGAAAGCTTGTATGTGTGTTTGTGTGTGATTTTATTTATTTATTTGTTTCTATCGACGAGCCGTTTCTTTTGGTAAGTCATCTCTTTTCTATTTTTTAAATATATATATATATATATATACCAGGCGAAAGGGCACAGGCAGTAATAGCAACAAATAAACACACAGACACACACACACACCAAAATGCTAGCTTTCGCAGCCTAGCTGCTTCATCAGGCAGAAGGGAAGGAGAGGGAAAAGGAAATGATGAGGGTTTTAAGGAAGGGGGTAAGGAGCCATTCCAATCCCGGGACAGGAAAGACTTACCTTGGGGGAAAAAATGGAAGGTAAATAAATGCACATACACCCACACATTTACACAGACACAAGTACACTTAGGCAGACATACTGTAGAACTGTAGAAAGCAAAGAAGTTAGAGGTCAGACAGAGATGCCACTTGAGGCAGAGGCTCTGTCCAGAGAACCAAGGCAAAGATGTTAAGATGGTGGGTGGGAATTCGAATTTAGCGGAGGTTAAGACCAGGTGGGCAACGGGAAGAGAGAATATGCTGAAGGGCTAGTTCCCATCTCCAGTCCCGTAACCCGGAAGGTGTACACGATCAAAGGCAGAGCCACTTGCGATAGTACCCACGTGATCTACCAACTGACATGCCTGCACTGTGAAGCGTTCTATGTGGGAATGACCAGCAACAAACTGTCCATTCGCATGAATGGACACAGGCAGACAGTGTTTGTTGGTAACGAGGATCACCCTGTGGCTAAACATGCCTTGGTGCATGGCCAGCACATCTTGGCGCAGTGCTACACCGTCCGGGTTATCTGGATACTTCCCACTGACACCAATCCTCAGAACTCCGGAGATGGGAACTAGCCCTTCAGCATATTCTCTCTTCCCGTTGCCCACCTGGTCTTAACCTCCGCTAAATTCGAATTCCCACCCACCATCTTAACATCTTTGCCTTGGTTCTCTGGACAGAGCCTCTGCCTCAAGTGGCATCTCTGTCTGACCTCTAACTTCTTTGCTTTCTACAGTTCTACAGTATGTCTGCCTAAGTGTACTTGTGTCTGTGTAAATGTGTGGGTGTATGTGCATTTATTTACCTTCCATTTTTTCCCCCAAGGTAAGTCTTTCCTGTCCCGGGATTGGAATGGCTCCTTACCCCCTTCCTTAAAACCCTCATCATTTCCTTTTCCCTCTCCTTCCCTTCTGCCTGATGAAGCAGCTAGGCTGCGATAGCTAGCATTTTGGTGTGTGTGTGTGTCTGTGTGTTTATTTGTTGCTATTACTGCCTGTGCCCTTTCGCCTGGTAAGTGACTTCTTCTATTTTTTACGTATATTTTTCCTTTTAGGAATTTTTCCTCTATAATATATATATATATATATATATATATATATATATATATATATATATATATATATATATATATATATATATATCCAACAGCCAACTACACACATCCGTCGACATCAAACCTACCAATAAACAACAGTACCTGCATTATGACAGCTGCCATCCTTTCCACATCAAACGTTCCCTTCCCTACAGCTTAGGTCTTCGTGGCAAACGATCCTGCTCCAGTCCTGAATCCCTGAACCAATACACCAATAACCTGATAACAGCCTTCACATCCCGCAGCTATCCTCCTGATCTGGTACAGAAGCAAATTGCAAGAGCCACTTCCTCATCCCCCCAAATTCAGAACCTTCAACGGAACCCCAGAAGTGCCCCTCTTGTCACCGGATACTTTCCGGGACTGGAGCGGACTCTGAATGTGGCTCTCCAGCAAGGATACGACTTCCTAAAATCCTGCCCCGAAATGAGATCCATCCTTCACGACATCCTCCCCACTCCTCCGAGAGTGTCTTTCCGCCGCCCACCTAACCTCCGTAACCCCCTAGTCCATCCCTATGAAATCCCCAAATCACCTTCCCTACCTTCTGGCTCCTACCCTTGTAACCGCCCCCGTTGTAAAACCTGCCCTATGCACCCTTCCACCACCACATACTCCAGTCCCGTAACCCGGAGGGTGTACACAATCAAGGGCAGAGCCACTTGTGACAGCACCCACGTGATTTACCAACTGACATGCCTGCACTGTGAAGCGTTCTATGTGGGAATGACCAGCAACAAACTGTCCATTCGCATGAATGGTCACAGGCAGACAGTGTTTGTTGGTAATGAGGATCACCCTGTGGCTAAACACGCCTTGGTGCACGGCCAGCACATCTTGGCACAGTGTTACACCGTCCGGGTTATCTGGATACTTCCCACCGACACCAATCCTTCAGAACTCCGGAGATGGGAACTAGCCCTTCAGCATATTCTCTCTTCCCGTTACCCACCTGGTCTCAACCGCCTCTAAATTTGAATTCCCACCCACCATCTTAACATCTTTGCCTTGGTTCTCTGGACAGAGCCTCTGCCTCAAGTGGCATCTCTGTCTAACTTCTAACTTCTTTGCTTTCTACAGTTCTACAGTGTGTCTGCCTAAGTGTACTTGCGTCTGTGTAAATGTGTGGGTGTGTGTGTTTTTCTTTACCCTCTTTTTTTCCCCCCAAGGTAAGTCTTTCCTGTCCCGGGATTGGAATGACTCCTTATCCACTCCCTTGAAACCCTCATCATTTCCTTTTCCCTCTCCTTCCCTTCTGCCTGACGAAGCAGCTAGGCTGCGAAAGCTTGTATGTGTGTTTGTGTGTGATTTTATTTATTTTATTTGTTTCTATCGACGAGCCAGTCCTTTTGGTAAGTCATCTGTTTTCTATTTTTATTTATCCCACCGGGAAAGTTTCCCTCTATAATATATATATATATATATATATATATATATATATATATATATATATATATATATATACGTAAAAAATAGATGAGGTACACTTACCAGGCGAAAGGGCACAGGCAGTAATAGCAACAAATAAACACACAGACACACACACACACAAAAATGCTAGCTTTCGCAGCCTAGCTGCTTCATCAGGCAGAAGGGAAGGAGAGGGAAAAGGAAATGATGAGGGTTTTAAGGAAGGGGGTAAGGAGCCATTCCAATCCCGGGACAGGAAAGACTTACCTTGGGGGAAAAAATGGAAGGTAAATAAATGCACATACACCCACACATTTACACAGACACAAGTACACTTCATGATTGGGTAGGGGGCCTAAGGGTTTAAGGATTTCTTGAAGCTCTGCCTGGACAACAGGAATGGGATTGCCTTGAAAAACTTTATATGTGGTATTATCTGAAAGCTGACGCACTCCCTCTGCCACATACTCCTGCCGATCAAGTACCACTGTCGTGGAGCCCTTGTCGGTAGGGAGAATGACGATGGAATGGTCAGCCTTCAGATCACGGATGGCTCGGGATTCAGCTGCGGTAATGTTTGGAGTAGGATTAAGGTTTCTCAGGAAGGACTGGGAGGCAAGGTTGGAAGTAAGGAATTCCTGGAAGGTTTGAAGAGGGTGATTTTGAGGAAGAGCAGGTGGGTCTCGCTGTGACGGAGGACGGAACTGTTCTAGGCAGGGTTCGATTTGAATGATGTCTTGGGGAGCTGGATCATTAGGAAGAGGATTATTTTTCTTCGTGGCAAAGTGATATCTCCAGCAAAGACTGCGAGTATAGGATAGTAAATCTTTCACAAGGGTTGTTTGGTTGAATTTGGGAGTAGGGCTAAAGGTCAGCCCTTTGGATAGGACAGAGGTTTCAGATTGGGGGAGAGGTTTGGAGGAGAGGTTGACCACTGAATTGGGATGTTGTGGTTCCGGATTGTGTGGATTGGAATTTTGAGGTTTGGGAGGGAGAGGAGTTGGGAGTGGGAGATTGAGTAGATGGGAGAGACTGGGTTTGTGTGCAATCAGAGGAGGTTGGGGTTTACTGGAGAGGTTATTGAGGGAGAGAGTGTTGCCTTTCCGGAGGTGGGTGACCAGGAGATTGGATAGTTTTTTGAGGTGCTCGGTGGCATGTTGTTCTAATTTGTGGTTGGCCTGAAGGAGGATATTCTGAACTGCAGGTGTAGATGTAGGAGAGGAAAGGTTGAGGATTTTGATTAGGGATAGGAGTTGACAGGTGTGCTCATTGGCGGAGTTGATGTATAGGTTAAGGATTAGGCGGGTGAGGGGTCTGGATTGTTCAGTTTGGAATTGGTATAGGGCGGGATGAAAGGATGGGTTACAGCCAGAAATGGGAACTTTCAGTGTGAGGCCCTTGGGGATGATGCCAAATGTTAAACAAGCCTGAATGAATAAAATATGTGACCTTAGTCTGGCTAGGGCAAAGGCATGATGGCGGAGGGAATGTAGATAAAATTTGTTGGGGTTAATGTAGGGTGACATGAATAGTATGGGGAAAAAAACTGTTGGTAGAATAAGGTTGAAGGGTAAAAATAATCTAACGAATGAATAGAAGTGAAAACGCGTAGTAAAAAGATCGGAAATGTCGGAAGAACAGACGGAAATATCGAAAAACGGAATGGAAATAATCGCGAAGTTGCTGGAAATGCCGAAAATTGTTATGAAAAGCCGAAAATTGTTATGAAGTGCCAATTACATGTTATAGTAAATGAAGTTGTGAGATGATGTTAATGCAGTAAAATGAGAAATGTAGATGAAAGGGGGATATTATCGACATACAGTTTTGAAGGCGGTATCTGCGAGAATATGAATAAAAAATAATAATAATGACGTTGGTCGTTTTTCGGCTTTTCATAACAATTTTCGGCATTTCCAGCAACTTCGCGATTATTTCCATTCCGTTTTTCGATATTTCCGTCTGTTCTTCCGACATTTCCGATCTTTTTTCTACACGTTTACATTTCTTAACAATTTTCGGCATTTCGTAGCAACTTCGCGATTATTTCCATTCCCGTTTTTCGATATTTCCGTCTGTTCTTCCGACATTTCCGATCTTTTTTTCTACATGTTTTCATTTCATAACAATTTTCGGCATTTCATAGCAACTTTGCGATTATTTCAATTCCCGTTTTTCGATATTTCCGTCTGTTTTTCCGACATTTCCGATCTTTTTTCTACGCGTTTTCACTTCTATTCATTCGTTAGATTATTTTTACCCGTCAACCTTATTCTACTAACAGTTTTTTTTCCCCATACTATTCATGTCACCCTACATTGACCCCATCAAATTTTATCTACATTCCCTCCGCCATCATGCCTTTGCCCTAGCCAGACTAAGGTCACATATTTTATTCATTCATGCTTGTTTAACATTTGGCATCACCCCCAAAGGCCTCACACTGAAAGTTCCCATCTCTGGCTGTAACCCATCCTTTCATCCCGCCCTATACCAATTCCAAACTGAACAATCCAGATCCCTCACCCGCCTAATCCTTAACCTATACATCAACTCCGCCAATGAGCACACCTGTCAACTCCTATCCCTAATCAAAATCCTCAACCTTTCCTCTCCTACATCTACACCTGCAGTTCAGAATATCCTCCTTCAGGGCAACCACAAATTAGAACAGCATGCCACCGAGCACCTCAAAAAACTATCCAATCTCCTGGTCACCCACCTCCGGAAAGGCAACACTCTCTCCCTCAATAACCTCTCCAGTAAACCTCAACCTCCTCTGATTCCACACAAACCCAGTCTCTCCCATCTACTCAATCTCCCACTCCCAACTCCTCTCCCTCCCAAACCTCAAAATTCCAATCCACACAATCCGGAACCACAACATTCCAATTCAGTGGTCAACCTCTCCTCCAAACCTCTCTCCCAATCTGAAACCTCTGTCCTATCCAAAGGGCTGACCTTTAGCCCTACTCCCAAATTCAACCAAACAACCCTTGTGAAAGATTTACTATCCTATACTCGCAGTCTTTGCTGGAGATATCACTTTGCCACGAAGAAAAATAATCCTCTTCCTAATGATCCAGCTCCCCAAGACATCATTCAAATCGAACCCTGCCTAGAACAGTTCCGTCCTCCGTCACAGCGAGACCCACCTGCTCTTCCTCAAAATCACCCTCTTCAAACCTTCCAGGAATTCCTTACTTCCAACCTTGCCTCCCAATCCTTACTGAGAAACCTTAATCCTACTCCCAACATTACCGCAGCTGAAACCCGAGCCATCCGTGATCTGAAGGCTGACCATTCCATCGTCATTCTCCCTGCCGACAAGGGCTCCACGACAGTGGTACTTGATCGGCGGGAGTATGTAGCAGAGGGAGTGCGTCAGCTTTCAGATAATACCACATATAAAGTTTTTCAAGGCAATCCCATTCCTGATGTCCAGGCAGAGCTTCAAGGAATTCTTAAAACCTTAGGCTCCCTACAAAACCTTTCACCTGACTCCATTAACCTCATGACTAAACCGACACCCCGCACCCCCACCTTCTACCTACTTCCGAAGATTCACAACCCCAATCATCCCGGCCGCCCCATTGTGGCCGGTTACCAAGCCCCAACAGAACGAATCTCTGCCTACATAGACCAACACCTTCAACCCATCATGTGCAGTCTCCCATCCTTCATCAAAGACACCAACCACTTCCTCGACCGCCTGAAATCCTTACCCAGCCTGTTACCTCCTGAAACCATCCTTGTAACCATCGATGCCACTTCCTTATACACTAATATCCCACATGCCCAGGGCCTCGCTGCGATGGAATATTTCCTTTCACGCCGACCACCCACTTCCTTACCTAAAACCTCTTTCCTTAATACCCTAGCCAGCTTCATCCTAACCCACAACTTCTTCACTTTTGAGGGCCAGACATACCAACAACTAAAGGGAACAGCCATGGGGACCAGGATGGCCCCCTCGTACGCAAACTTATTTATGGGACGCTTAGAGGAAGCCTTCCTGGACACCCAAGCCTGTCAACCCAAAGTTTGGTATGGATTCATTGACGACATCTTCATGATCTGGACTCCAAATCCCATGCCACTTTCCTCGATGTCGACCTCCATCTATCCAACGGCCAACTACACACATCCGTCCACAACAAACCTACCAATAAACAACAGTACCTGCATTATGACAGCTGCCATCCTTTCCACATCAAACGTTCCCCTCCCTACAGCTTAGGTCTTCGTGGCAAACGATCCTGCTCCAGTCCTGAATCCCTGAACCAATACACCAATAACCTGATAACAGCCTTCACATCCCGCAGCTATCCTCCTGATCTGGTACAGAAGCAAATTGCCAGAGCCACTTCCTCATCCCCCCAAATTCAGAACCTTCAACGGAACCCCAGAAGTGCCCCTCTTGTCACCGGATACTTTCCGGGACTGGAGCGGACTCTGAATGTGGCTCTCCAGCAAGGATACGACTTCCTAAAATCCTGCCCCGAAATGAGATCCATCCTTCACGACATCCTCCCCACTCCTCCGAGAGTGTCTTTCCGCCGCCCACCTAACCTCCGTAACCTTCTAGTCCATCCCTATGAAATCCCCAAACCAACTTCCCTACCTTCTGGCTCCTACCCTTGTAACCGCCCCCGTTGTAAAACCTGCCCTATGCACCCTTCCACCACCACTTACTCCAGTCCCGTAACCCGGAGGGTGTACACAATCAAGGGCAGAGCCACTTGTGACAGCACCCACGTGATTTACCAACTGACATGCCTGCACTGTGAAGCGTTCTATGTGGGAATGACCAGCAACAAACTGTCCATTCGCATTAATGGTCACAGGCAGACAGTGTTTGTTGGTAATGAGGATCACCCTGTGGCTAAACACGCCTTGGTGCATGGCCAGCACATCTTGGCACAGTGTTACACCGTCCGGGTTATCTGGATACTTCCCACCGACACCAATCCTTCAGAACTCCGGAGATGGGAACTAGCCCTTCAGCATATTCTCTCTTCCCGTTACCCACCTGGTCTCAACCTCCGCTAAATTTGAATTCCCACCCACCATCTTAACATCTTTGCCTTGGTTCTCTGGACAGAGCCTCTGCCTCAAGTGGCATCTCTGTCTAACTTCTAACTTCTTTGCTTTCTACAGTTCTACAGTGTGTCTGCCTAAGTGTACTTGCGTCTGTGTAAATGTGTGGGTGTGTGTGTTTTTGTTTACCCTCTTTTTTTCCTCCCAAGGTAAGTCTTTCCTGTCCCGGGATTGGAATGACTCCTTATCCACTCCCTCTCCTTCTCTTCTGCCTGACGAAGCAGCTAGGCTGTGAAAGCTTGTATGTGTGTTTGTGTGTGATTTTATTTATTTTATTTGTTTCTATCGACGAGCCGGTCCTTTTGGTAAGTCATCTGTTTTCTATTTTTATTTTTATATGTAAATAAAAATAGAAAAGAGATGACTTACCAAAAGGACCGGCTCGTCGATAGAAACAAATAAAATCACACACAAACACACATGCAAGCTTTCGCCACCACTGGCAGCTTCTTCAGGAAAAAGAGGAAAAAAGGGGAGGAAAAGGGAAGGATATGGGTTTTAAGGAAGTGGAAAAGGAGTCATTCCAATCCTAGGAGTGGAAGGACTTACCTTAGGGGAAAAAAAGGAAGGTAAACAAATACACACACACTCAGACATATCGAAACGCAAACACACCTAGTTAGACATTTGTAAAAAGCTTTTGGCTTTTGGTAAGTCATCCCTTTTCTATTTTTATTTTTGTTTATCCCACCGGGAAAGTTTCCCTCTATAATTTTCGTTTTATATATATATATATATATATATGATTAGTATGACTGTTTTTAAGCATTTATGTATTTGTAAACAATAGTTCCAACAATTGCACACATGTATTAATAAGTGGACACGAAACTTGCGTTTCCTTTGTTTATACAATTTATTGTTGTACATAAAATTGAACTTTAACTATAATTTCCGTACTGACAATGCCCATTATATCTAAACATACTGAATATCTAAAAACAATAAACAATCTTGTATACTTTTAGTCCTTCATATGCAGTGATTCACACACAAATGATGAATAAATGTGTGTCCACATGTATCTTGAGTCTATTTTTACATGCCTGTCAGCAGCTCAGCAATCTTTATAGTGAGTTATTTATTATCTGGTTTTTCCATTGTCAGAATGAGTCTATAATTGTTCCACACACAACTAAGAACAACAATTATCAATGATGTCACAATGAATGCAGAGTAGCATAACAGAGAGATTTGTTACTTTAGGAGGTTCAAAAGTAATAGTACTCTTTGTCCAGTGCTTCCCTTTTTTATTTCACTGATGACTAGATAGTTATAACATAAATTGTATCAGTTTCTAGCACCTTAAAATAATTTTTATTTTATTTTATTATTTATTTTTTAATTTTCTTGTTTTTCAGCATCACTGGGTCACGAGGTTGTGTTGTATTCAAATTTAGGTATGGCAATTTGTAAAGGCATTAATGTGTGATTAGTAATTGCTTTATGATCTGTGGACAGTAAAGAAACAAATACCCATATAAACCTTTATTAATTGTCTCCAGGCCAAATTATCAATATGGATTTTTAGTATGTACACAGAATACATTTCACTTACTGTAGAAACCTACCTTACATTTGATTTTCATTACATTGCATGAAAATATATTTCACTCAACACTAATTGATAAAAAGAAGGCATACAATATAATGTTATGTTAAAGCATGTTTTGAATTAATACAATTAAATGAATCAGCTTTATAAGTGCAGTGCATTGGGAGTCTAATGGAACCAAAGTCAACAGAATTTAATTACTTCGGTATTCAAGAAAGCCATAAATTATATATTATGATGCACGACAAAATGTCCATAGTAGCCCATAATTCATACTATCCCTACATCCTTATCTTCACAGGTACTGAAAATTGCTTGGCCACCAGAAAGGTTCAACCACTTTAAGATATCAGACAGTTGCTCTGAGAAAATATTGTGGGATTTGTCGTCATCCGGCGGCAAACTTATGAAGACTATTTGCAACCACTCTAACGCTAATACTATCAGAGATTATTTAGCAAATTATTTTCTTTATTTAGCAAATTAATTTCCAATTCCAATGAAATCACTCTTTGGCAGTGGAAATGTTGCATTTAAAGGACACATATGGACTCAAGTACTTGTTTATACTTTGTTTATGTTTGAACATGTACTGAGCTGTATAATAAGTACACCGGAATATAAACAGCTTGAATATTATGAGATTGTGTAATAGTATAGCTCATGTTTCTCCACTTCTCACAGAAATTTGATGTTGAATAACTAGAAGAAGAAGTTATTTTGTATTGTTACTGACCTTATTAATCAGTGGTACTGAAAAAGTCTGGGGTGAACCTTAAAGGTAATTGCTGAAGTAGTGTTATTTGTTATGGCATCTGACTTATTATACATGTAACTTTGAAACTATTGCTTGTTGATTCTGAGGAACACAATTCAAAATTAATTATGAAAAAAAGGTCAATATTCCAGTATTGCTAACTATCTTTTATTTAGCTGACCAGTTTTGGCAAATTTAACTGCTATCATTGTAGCTTTCATTTACATCCAGCACATCACAGAGTAAACCTTTTAAAAATGTACTTGTTCACCAACATTATTTTTGACATGTCACAACACAAATGCCAACAATAATGTAGGTGAAAAAGTACATTATTAAAAAGGTTTCCTCTGTGCTGTGCACTTTGTTAATGAAAGATCTAATGATGGCAGTTTAATATGCCAAAACCAGTCATCTAAATGAAAGATAATTAGCAACAAAAGGTGGATTACCCTGTGACATGTGATCTGTTTGTGACGTTTGATCTTTACCGAGCATTGCAGGTTGCAAGGGATGAGTGTCACATGCAATGACTTCAAGACAACCATGAGTCACTCCTTATGCAGCCTCCCATTACCTTATATTTGCAATCAATCGGGGACAGCATCTCACTGAGAACAAGCTGCAGCCGTGATGAGTATGAAATAACCTATGTGCAGACGTACACCAGAAGATGATAAGGAGGAAGTTATCTTCAAATTTTATTTTACTTTATACATCTGGGTGTTCAGAAATCATAGAAAAAAATGGGTAAATTTTATGCAAATATGTAAAACTGCCCATAGACAGCAGCCAAGACACCCCTTGCAAACAAAGGTTGGTGTTTTATTAGTCTTTTTTATGCCTAAGGAATCTGAACATACAGCTTGTTCAGAGTGAACTAGGGGCTACATATATTATGTATTTTCATGCTTAGAAATCAGGGAAGCAATGGTCATTAAGAGACAGTAAAAATAAGTTTGTTTTGGAGTTAGAAGTCTGGAATTGTTTCATTACAGACTGCTTACTGCTTTACAGTCTAGGTCCAAAGATGACTAATAGTCAATAGATGAACAGCTGTTTGCCTGTTGTGGTGGATACAGATTTAACTTATGCAATACTTGGTTAGTAAGCCAGATAAAGCTTCCACCAAATTTTTATTTTAAGTGGACATAGATCCTAAATATCAAATCAATGGATACCCATAACTGGAAAATCATGAACATTGGGGAGAGAATCGAACCTACTTGATATACATTGACATGTAGCTTATGATACACTTCGTTAGACACAGATTAAAGTCTTTTTAAACTATCTTGTCATAAAGTTTACAGATTAATTTCTTAGAAGGAAATTGAAACTGATAACACTTATTTTCTCACCTTAGCACTTGCCCAAAATACAGAACATTAAACCTATTGACGTCAATGAATTGATCAAGAAGAGAGAAACCAATTTCAGTAAGAATTTCTTAAGTATCACTATAGTTTGGTCAAAACATGATGATCCATGGCTCCGCCTACTGGGCTGGGAGACCGCCCCCCTCAATCCAGACATGTTGCCAAATAGTTAGTTCGTTGCCAGACAGTGTAGTTAACGGTCACTGTTGTCTAAGAGAACTGGCAGCAGTGCACAGCACAGCCGGACGCACGCATGTCCAGAGCAACGTTCTCGTTTACTTACTCCAATGGTCTGCTGTCGCAGCCGCCGCTCAGAGCTGATTGGTGCAACCACAAGGCATCATCTTATTTTGGCTTGACTATATGTGCAACAATTATTTTGAAGCATGGAGAGACATCCTTTTCCATTTATGACAGTAACACACATAAAATATTCACTTTTCCTTATTAAAGGGTACAGACTGAGACTGTACCAAAATATCTTCCATACACTGTAGAATGTTTCAGTAAAATGATGTATGGGGTGGATATACGAGGGTTGCTTTTTAAGTAAGGGCCGTTTTTATTTTTAAAAAAGGATACAAATACTTTTGTAAAAATAAATAAAAAATAAATCTTTTATTTTCTGATTTTACACACTTTTACCTATTTTTCTACATAATTGCCTTGTTTATTTAAGCACCTGTCATACCATACAACTAAGTTTTTAATTCCCTCTTCAAAGAATTCGGACACCTGCTCTGACAGCCAAGAGTTCACGGCCGCTTTTACTTAATCGTCATCATTGAAGTGCTGCCCGCCAAGATGGTGTTTCAGGTACCGGAAAAGGTGAAATCGCTAGGAGCAAGGTCGGACCTCTATGGTGCATGGTCCAAAACTTCCCAGCCAAAAGAATCAGTCAAATCTCGAGTCTTTTGAGAGGTGTAAGGCCTAATGTTATCGTGCAGGAGCAAAACTCTTTTTGTCAGCACGCTGTGCCTTTTGTTTTGAATTGCTCTGCAGAGCTTCTTTAGAGTTGCACAGTAGGCATCTGAGTTGATTGTCATTCCTCGTGGCATAAAGTCCACTAGCAGAACACCATGCCGGTCCCAGAACACAGTTGCCATAATCTTCTGCTTTGGCAGTGTCTGTCTGGCTTTGACCTTGACGGGTGAGGTTGTGTGTTGCCATTCCATCTATTGTCACTTGCTTTCAGGAGTGATATGGGATACCCATGTTTCATCTCTAGTGACAATTTGACTCAACATGTCATCCCCTTTTTCCTCATAACGAATCAAAAAGTCCAATGAAGTGGCAAATCTCTTCCCTTTGTGGTCCTCTGTGAGGAGTCTGGGTACCCACCAAGAACACAATTTCTTAAAGTTTAGGTTTTCAGACACAATTTTGTACAAAACTGATCTTGAAACTTGTGGAAATTCCAGAGAAAGAGTGGAAATTGTGAATCTTCTGTCCTCACAAAACTTTGTTTTCGACTGCAGCCACCAAATCATCACTGATCACAGAGGGCCAGCCTGGGCGTTCCTCATCATGGACGTTTTGACGGCCATTTTTAAACTCTCTAACCCAATGACACACTTTACCTTCACTCATTGCATTCAAGCCATAAACTTCTGTTAACTGACGATGAATTTCTGCAGCTGATAGGCTTCTCGCGGTCAAAAAACATATCACTGACCGTATCCCACACACGGCGGGCAATTCAATAATCATAAACATTATAAAGTAGCACAGCGATGCGTACACGTCAGCTACAGAGCTGCAACTGGCATCAGTGTGAACGGGAAGGATGCCGGCAAGTGGCGCGGTGACTTGTTGCGGCGTCCGCGCAAACTACGGGACTATACGCGCGAACGGCCCTTACTTAAAAGACAACCCTCATACTAAACCAAATAACCAGAAAATGTTCAGTGTAATCTATCTTGTGTATTTCTAGGGAACATAACACTTTAGAGCCCATGAAGTCTACATGCAATAACTGAAATGAACTTTTAACAAATAAGTATTACGGTAAGAATCATATTGTGAACTACAATTTTTTCCTATTTTAACATAAGGTTACTATAAAAATAGGCATTATGGATGAAAATAGCATTCAATCTAACATTTTGCTTTATTTTAATTTTTAGATAAAAATACAAAATAAAGTTTCTTTTCTTTTTTCTGTGATCCCTGCAAGCAAACAATGTGTTGCTTCAACATAATTTTTGTACATTTTCCATGAACTGATAGTTGACAGATACCACAAATGTCTATTGCCTTGTTCTTCATTCTATCACTCTGCACTGCCATTTGTTTCTTACTTACTTAAGAATATATAAAGTCCTAGAGTTCTACTGTCAAAATAGAAAAGTTCCAAATAACATATGTCTTAATACACAAAAATTAATTCTGAATTTGAAGAAT
This sequence comes from Locusta migratoria, assembly GCA_026315105.1. NCBI lineage: Eukaryota > Metazoa > Arthropoda > Insecta > Orthoptera > Acrididae > Locusta > Locusta migratoria. The sequence goes on from CM048751.1 coordinate 199,369,550, forward strand.
CATGAATGTACTTTTATTCTATTAAAAGTCAGCGAAACATATACTTACGATTCCAAGTAGTGTTGAAAGTAAAATGAAATCCTCTATACGAATCTCTGTAACCTCTTCGACCAAAAGTGTTGAAAGTAATAACAGCTCTTGAGTAAGTTGTTTGCAGATTATGTAAATTGTCATCGACAATTTCTATAGGCCCACAGTATGTTGCCATTGGGACAGCTATAAATGAAAATAATATTACATCACTGTCATTTATTTAGAGATGAAAACTGCTTGTGAGTCCAATAACTAAATATTATTAAAATTTAGGAGACCTTATAACAAATATATTATTCTTGGAGTACTTGAAAAATAAGTGGAAATGAATATTGATGTTTAATCACATAATGAAAGAAACTCAGAGAAAAATAACAAACTGCTCTTATTAGTTTGAAATAAACTGAAAAATTTGTACCAAACACACCTATGGTAGCATAAAATGCCCTCCACCACACAACAAACACAAAACCAAATAAACATTGAATTATTCATCAGTTGTGAATTGCCTTTGAAATGTCTCTAGCCCATCAAGAAGTCAGTTTAGTTGTAACATCTTTAAAGAACAAAAAAGTGACCCAATAAGGATGCACTGAAAAATCACCTACATCGCAAATTTACTATATTTTATCAGACTAATCTTGGATCAAATGAATGTGGTTCAGTGTTAATTTGAATTACCCCAAAACATACATATAAATAGTGATGTGATTATTGTGCTTCTAGCACTGATATTACTTTTACATTACAGTGACACAATATTTATTAGCATTTTGTTCATTCTCAACAACCATATGAGTATATGAGTAACCTGATATGTCTACTCTGGGGACGAACACTATGCATTATGCTCAGATTGGACACACAAGTTGACTCATACCTGAAGATGAGGACTAAGCGCTCCAAACTGGTAACAAATAAATATTTTTAGTGTGAAACTGGTTGCTGATTTTTTATCAACAGTATTTATTATTGAATTTATTTATTATTGAAGGGTTCACATTGCTATTATGGAAGAAATAATAAGAAATTCTCATAATTGTCCAAGAAACTTCACTATGGCCTGAACAGAGGGAAATTGTCATACAGGGTGTCCTAGGAGGAATGGTCAATATTCAGGGATGTGGCAGTATCGACTGTTCAAGGCAAAATATTCCAGTCAAGCAGTATTTGCAGACAAAAAGAATAATTAATTATTTAATTAATTAATAATAAAATAAACTAATATTAATTCCCAGATTTTTCCAGTATACCCTTTTAAAAATCCACTTTTTTTCCAGGTGAAAATATGCTCTTTTCTGGGTGAAAAAGCATTTTTTCCTGGCCAAAATATCCTTTTTTCCATTATACATGACTATGTACTTTCCCTTGCTGAAGTAACAGTTTCCAATTCTTTAAAAGATAAATATTTCATTCGTAGGCATAGATCTTTTCAGGATTAAAGTGCACTTATGGTGTCAGCAGTTCTTCCCCTCATAACATAAATATTGATAAGCGTGTGACAATTGATGTTAAGAAAGGGTGGCCAATAATGAGTAAGGTCAAATGGCCAGTGAAAATATTGTTTCTTACTTCTCCTGTTTCGTAAATTCAACTCGTGCATATTTTAATTTTTCATGGTGACATTCAAGTTTATAATTTATGAAAAGGTAGTTCATTGTGTTCTACATTTTGTCAAATACTTCACTGTTTTGTATAATATGTTACGATTGTCAAGTGTGTCATTGCGATGGAAGAGCTTTAATTATATTATCACATTTATCCTCTTGCTTGTCAAAAATAAAATATTTCATTGGTTCCCCCCCCCCCCCCCCTCAAAATGCATCATATTTACAATTGTGTAATTAGGCAGAAACCTAATAACGCAGCAAAAGTATGACCATGATGCTTAATTATTTATAAAGTCCTTATTTTTTCCATTGTTATTTTATAATTTGTAATGTATCTATGAAAGACCTAAATTAAATATGACAAACCAACCTTGAAGCTTGGTCTTTTCTATGTGTTACCCTTTAAGGACAAACATAAATGTGCCATTAAAATTTTAAATGGTGGCATAAGTGGCTGGTCATCTGAGACTGAAATTTTTCTAAGTGGTTGGTTCCCAAAGTGTTAAGTTGTGAGTGGCAGTCAAACAGGCCATGACTTAAGAAATTCATAGCACATTATTAGTATGAAAGTAAATCATCTTGGGTATAAGTAATATTTCTGAAACCACTACTTGCAATTTTTCCCGTGAATGTTAGAAATGAAAACAGGTACATCACACTCTTTGAAAGCCATTTGTTATAATGAAGTACTGTAAAATATTTGTTCTTACTTCTTATGCCTCTGATATTCTGCTATTGGCAGATGCTTGTGTGTGCGCAATTCAGTTTTCAGTGTTGTGAATTTACATTCACGTCCCGCCACTGCGGCACTATGATCTCATATGATCACTCCAGGGGCCACATGCTCGGTCAATGGTTGCACAGTGTTTCATTCCCACAGGACCTTCGCCCGTCTGCTGCAACCAGCTTCTCAGCTCTCGCGCATTCAGCTGCCTGTTTCTCCAGCACATTTCCGTGCCACAGCCATGTCAGCCTTCTGTGTTATGCCTTCACACCATGTCGCCATGCAACTGACTGCATTCTCGGTCCCACTGGGGACCTCTGCCATGCCATGTGATGCCCTTGTGTTGCCACAACAACAACAACAACAGCAGCAGCAACAGACACAGCTGTAATAGAATCTGGGACTCAAGTGCAATGATAGCCTGCATGAGCATGTTGACCATATTTGTGACCTGGTGACATCACCAACTACTTCTCACCGCTACTACCTGCCAAGCGGACCATCCTTGAGCATGTTATCCACACTTCTGACAATACGATTCATCACAGCCTACATGAGGAACATCTCATGCAGCTGTGGGGACCTCTCCAACTGCTGGTCAGTGAACACGCAATGCCCGACTCCACACTCATGGCAGTCTGGATCAGTAAGCTGGATCTTCCAGTTCATATGACACTGACTTACAGCATCCTGGAATAACCAAATATCCGTATTGCAGATACAGTGCATGAAACATACCTACAGGACGCCCATAACACTGCAGAGTCACAGGCTCAGCAGTCCCCACATTGGCCTTGCACCTTCGCCCCAAGGTCGTTTCCACATGCCTGATGAACTCGTTGACCCTCCTGGCATTTCTCACCCTCCTACTAAGAGTGACACACCAGCCTCCATCGTAGACTCCAACGATGGTTCATCCTCTATCTGCAGGCACAGATTCCATACTACCCACACTGCTACTTTCACAGCCGTTTTGGTGTCGCCACGCAGAAGTGCTGCCCACCATGGCTTCCCACAAATGCAGAGTGCAGGATGGCTTAGGAGCCACTTCCTGCCCAGCTGAACACATGCTGTGTTCCTTTGTGAGTCTCTGCCTCCAGGTGGTTATCCTTATTCATTATCATTATGTCAAACCTCCTTTTGTCTAGCATGCTTCTTTGCCTCAGCACGAGGATGATTCTCTTCCACTTATGACACATGAAGCACCTCCCCCCCTCTCCAGCCACTTCTCACACAGGGCTCTGCTTCAGATGACATGCCCCATTCCTCAACTCCCTTTGTTCCAAGGGTTTCCAGCCTCGCCTGCCTTTTCATTTCAAGGAATCTCTCACCTTCCTCCTCCTGTAATTCCAGTTTATAAATTTGACGTCCCTGTTCCTCCCCTCAACCCTGATATCTCTCTTGTGTGTTGGATCAGTTTTAGTTGTCTGTATGGCTATGAGTGGCTCCCCTCCCCCTCAACAGAGCAGGTGTGAGTTTCTTAAGTGTGTCACTCCATCCTCATCTCTTGACTCAGATGCCACCCTTGCAGTCCTCCTTCCCTCTAGCGAAGTGCGACTCATGATACCAGTTTGTCCAACTGACCACACTGCTGCTCATCATCTCTAGTGGCAGGTACGCCAACCTTGTCACCTCAAGAGCTTTGGCCCCAACGCACACTCTCTTCAAGAGCCTTCGGTCGTACCCAAGGATGTGGTGGAGCAGACTCTCACAAGGACACCTCGGGTTTTGACTCCAGCTGCTGTTGTCACCCTGTCCATTTCCCCCCAAATTCTACGAGTGTACATGTGTACTCCATACAGTGTGGGAAAAAGGGGGGGGGGGGGGGCAGCTGTGTGGTGGTGATAGCACATATCGACCACCTGAAGAACTGAGTTCTTTGGAAGAGTGCTTCCCGGCTCCACCATGCTGTAACAGTCTGTATCTCGATCTGTGTGCAATAAAGTATAGTTGTTCAATTAATGTGGACTTTGTCTGGGGCTACAACCCCACCAAATCCCATAGGTCTTGTGAATATTTTGAGAGGTGACAGTATAGACCAAAACAAGAGAAAAAAAAGACCAGCAAAGTGTAAACCTTAAAGAGCTATGAGCTGAGAAACACATGTATTTTACTAAAATGTGCATCCTTCTACTCCCCTTTCGCTATCCTCTCATCACCACTCAAAATATATGCACTGCTTGCCATCAGTCGAGATGCAGTCAGTGAAGATAGTAGTCTTGTGTGTAATTTGTGCCCGCGCACACACACACACACACACACACACACACACACACACACACACACACACACACACACTCTTTTCTCACAAAGGCTGTGACTGACAATTTAAGTTGTGTGAATGTGACTGTCTTTTCTATGTCCCTCTCTATAGCTCAGTGGTCATCTTTGCTATGAGTTGTAACCTATTCTTATTATTATTAATATATATAATATATTAATATTCCAACCTGGACATTCCATTGTTAATTTTTAAGTAAGAAGTGCTCATTGCATTTTAAAACCCCTGTGTAATAAACATTTTTCCTTGTTTTGGTCTCCTCGCACAATATGGAAAGTAAAGACCTTGATGTAGAATCTATTCATTAAAAGGTATTGGAGATAAGTAAGTCCCCATAGCTCATAAGGTGTACATTTTAGAGCTCAATTTGCCAGACTTTTGCTTCTAATGATCATTTCTATCATAGTCCTCAATACTAACTATTTCTTTTGGGACACCCTGTCTATCTAGTAACAAACAAAAGGAAACAATGTCATTATCAAGACTTAATGCTCTTAAATCCTGAATGATGCCCAGCACATTGGGAAAACAACATGTGAAGTATTCAGGACCAGTCCTTTTAAAATCTTGTGTGGTCATAAAACCTCTGACAAAAAGATTTCGGTGAAAAATCATGTAACATTACCGTAATGTAATAGTTACCAATGACTCCATAATGAGTTATGCTGACAATGTAGCAATTGCAACTCAAAGCAACACATTCTAAGGAGGTGAGGAAACAGTAACGAACGACCTAGAAAACTCTAAGTAGAGAACTAAATATAATCTTCCACGACAAAAAATTACAACATTTTTGAGACCCCCAAATATTTGGGTGTGACTCAACCCCTGACATTTAGGAAATACCTAGAACTAACACGACAGAAGCTAAAGTCAAGAAATAATATAATTAGGAGACTGGCTGGAGTTATCTGGGGATCTAATGCAAACACCTTAAGAAACACATCACAAGCAGTTGTGTAACCTGTCACTCAATACTGTTCTCCTATTTGGAATAGAAGTAGCCATTTCAACAAAGTATGAACATCTAAATGATGCTATGACAATTGTGACAGGAACGCTTAAATACACATCAACACCTTGGCTGTCAGCACTCACCAATATTGCTCCTCAAAATTTATGACAACAGCAAGCAGCAAACATGAATGGATGAAATTCAAACAATCCAGAGACTTACCTACTCATTAAACATTTAACAATGTACCGCACACCCAACTAAAATTTAGAGAACCAATATGGGTAAGCACTGGCCAACTCACCCCAGATTGCTACAATTTAAAAGACGAATGGAGAAATCACATGACATCCTTCCAGAGCCACTAGATTTTATGCAATATAGACCTGATCATCCAACTAAGAAAACTATGCAGCTCCCTCAACCAGATCATAACTGGCCACACTAAGACCAAAGCAACGCTACACATGTGGAGAATTACCATGCGACTGTGGAACATCAGGAGTGGAAAGCATCGACACAAATGCTGGAGCACATTCTACAAGACTGCTCAAAAAGAAAATTCATGGGTATCTGGAAAAAGTTTGTAGATACAGAACTTGCAGCAATTAACTGGTTGAAATATCTGGATATCAAACTATGACAAGAAACGGATCCCCAAACTTCATCTTCTGCTGCTCTACAGTTCTCTTTATTTATTTTACATACTTTGGCATCTGCACGTATCTCCTTGTAATTACACATATCATGTTAATATCATTTATTGTATGTATTCAATTTATAATTCTGTAAGTCATACATTAAATAAATAAAACCATAGCTGAACTATGAACTGCAGTTACCTTACTGTCCTTTGTAAAAGACATCTCCCATAAATATGCACCACTGAGCTCTGTGGCACAAAAACTATTTTCAAATGGCATAAAAAGGCCATCAAATGTATAGCAGCTCTTACTTCAAGGGAATCATGTAAAGCTAATTATGCAGAGCTTAATATTATGATAGTTCATAACCTCTATATTTATAGCTGCCTCCTCAGTGTCAAAGAGAACTTAAATAAGTTCAACCGTAGGATGTTAATACATGAACACTACACGAGAACTGGACAATCAATTGTCTTACTGAGAAACATTTAACAAGAGGGGATAGGAAGGTGGCGTCATGTTGGTGGGGATGGGTACAGCATGGCCTAGATGGGAATAACGATATGCAGATTAGGTTGGAGTGAGGAGGCAGGTAAGCAGAGAAAAATAAAATAATAATAATAAAATAAAATAAACAAAATAAATATATAAAACTATAAAAAAACACATGCACTCTGCATGTACACACACACACACACACACACACACACACACACACACACACAGACACAGACACAATCATACACACACAAGTGTGCACACGCATGCGCACACAAAAACGCACCACTCAAAATAGGAGAGGTTTAGGATAGAGGTAGGAACTGTAAAGTGTGGAAAAAGGGAAGTTATCATAGGTTGAGGCCTGGCTGATTTCAGGATCGGAGAATGTACTTTAAGGATAATTCCTATTTGTCCAGTTCAGAAAAGCTGGTGGTGGATGGGAGGATCCAGATGGCCCAAGTGGTGAAGCATCCATTGAAATCAAGCATGTGTTCCACTGCATGCTGTGCCACAGGGTGGTCCACCTTGTTTTTGGCCACAGTTTGGCAGTGGCCATTCATCCTAATAGACAGCTGGTTAGTGGTCATGTTAATATAGAAAGCTGCTCAGTGATTGCAGTGCTGTTGGTAAATTACATGGCTGCTTTTACAGTTGGCCTGGCCTCTGATAGGGTACGATAAGCCTGTGACAGGACTAGAATAGGAAGTGCTGGGTGGCTGGGTTGAACAGGTATTGCGGCAGGGTCTTCCACAAGGATATGATCCCTGTGGCAATAGTCTGGGTTTTGGGGTAGCATAGGGATGGACTAGGATGTTATGGAGGTTAGGAGGGTGACGGAACACTGCTTTAGGAGGGGTGGTGTGTGTGTGTGTGTGTGTGTGTGTGTGTGTGTGTGTGTGTGTGTTATTTTTTTACATATTTACTTTGTTTATTTTATTTTATTTTTCCCCCTCATCGTGGTTGTGGTGTACCCATCCCCACCACCATTACGCAAACTTTCTACCCCCTCTCCCCTATTCTCCCCAATTTACACACCGCAGAGTGTGATTCGAAATGTGGCAGCCGGAGGTGATGGTTGTATGACTGTGTTGTGTGTCTATGTGATTGCGTGAATGTTCTATTTTCTGAAGAAGACCATGACCAATAGCTGAAAATGTTGTATGTGTGTATCTTTTACATGTGCCTGTGTAGCGGGTCGCCACATCTTTCTAGTGAGTTACTACTATATTATTAATTCCAACCTGAACTTTGCATTATTACAAAAAAGTGTATTATTCAATGGAACAATATCTGGAATCAGATGTAAGTGACATGAAGTTCTAACAAGTATCTATTACACCAGGCAGATACACATTAAAAGAATAGTAAAACAATTAACCTAGCTGTAACAAATGGTGTACCCTCATGTTCTTACATGTATACTCATAAGATGATCAGTAAAACTGCATTATTGATGTTATAAGAAACTGTACATGTTACAAGGCCTAGTCAATGTTGTTTATGTAATTTGGTTTTAATCATTGCTGTATATGTAATTTCTTATGCCAATACATGAAGAATGTTCAAAGGTAAATAAATAGAAGAGACAAAAGTCTGATTTTCATTAGTTCATATACTCACTGAAAGAATATTAAAATTTTAAATGCTGTCATAATAAAACATTGAGTGATGTAATCTTACATAATAGGTTTCTCAAAATAAATCAAGTTTTAAAGTTAAAAAGTGAGTATAGTATTTCCTGATGCAGCACAGCTTTGGGTGCATAAATTTCTGCATATGAAGAACACATCATTTGGCAGTAGAGACCAGAACCACCAGGAATTAACCATTAGATTTAGGAATTAAAGCATTTTTTATTCAACACTAAGTTACAACTGATGTAAAAAGCGGCACAAGTACAAATAAAAATGAAAAATAAATAAAAATTGTGGCACGGAAAGCCAGCAATTATGCTTTATTTCAATAAAACAGAACATGCTTGGTCATAAAAAAAATGGAATCTTCTTTTAGTTGTGTAGAAGAAATATATTTACCTCCAATATTGGTAAAGGAATTATGGACAATATGACCACACAAATAAGAATTATTTTCTTTCTCTAGAAATTCTACATACTGTATGCTGTCTATGTTTAGGTGTTTTCTTGTTAGCTTACTGCAAGCTTGCGATCTATGTTCAAACTGTATGTGGTATTTTGTGCTGAAGCTGCTTTATGTTTCCTACAGATAGCATATATTTTACTCTGTCATGAGTGCTCCTCCTTCTTTGCAACCCTCTTGTATCAACTCCTGTTTTGCTACTTTAGACCATACACCAAGGTCTTTTTTAATTCTAGTCTATTTTTCCTGCTTAGTATTACATACCTCCCTTTTCATCAATTAAATTTGATATCTTGTGTTTAATCTTAGATTTCTGTTAGGTTTGTCTTTTTTGCCTACTTTTTCCTTTGCTGGGTTCATTTTATCTTTCAAAATTGTGCAGTCATTTTCTAATCTGTTTCTTTTGCCTATTTCCTTAGCTGTTGACTAAGACTCCCTATGATATTCTGATTGTTTCAAATTATTTATAAAACATTCCCTTAATTTTCTACCTTGATTTAATGTTGCTTTTATTTAATAAATTGTAGCCACAGTCCACATTTGCTTCTAAAAATATATTTCAATTAAAAAGCTAGTTCCTAAATCAACTGTCACGACATTATCTAATTTATCTCGAACTCTTCACTATCCTCAGACCTCCTCCATTTATTTAACCCTGTCTGCGATAATTAAATTAGGTTCTGTGCAGTGTCTATTAGGTAACTTTCTTTTAACTTCTGATGTTTGTAACTATCCCCTTCCTCTGCCTCACTGATATTCTCCGTTTTATATAATTTTGTTTTCGTCTGTTCAATTCCAGTCACTAATCAAAAGTAAAGTTTTATATCTCTTGTGGTCTGATTTATTTCCTTGATCTAATCATAAAATTTTTCCATCTCTTTATTATATGAGGTGTGAATAGGCATATAAACATGAATAATTGTGGTAGACCACAATTACAGTGCCCTACCTGACTGACTGTCCACTATACAAGTGCACAGTTTTTCAGAAACTACATATTAGTCTTGGTTCACTACAGGCAGTTCTCTACTGTGGTTGTATTATACAAATAGTAAGCTGTCTGTGCCACTGAGGTAAGCAAGTGATCCAATTGTAGCTATGTTCATGGTCTGTGTGTAGATGGAGAGGGGCAGTTTCAAATCTGATAGCTATTTGTGGTCACTAGAGTTAAATTTAAAAGTGTAAATTTACTTGCTGTTATCTCAGTTATATTGAATCTCTTTCATTTCTAGTTTAATATCTTTACACAAATACAGCATTATTGTAAGTGTTACATGCTGGTCTACAAAATAGTATAGTCTACTATTACAAAAAAGGAAAACTCATGGATATGAGTGCACATGCCCACACACAAAAGTGTCAATAAACTCTCTCTCTCTCTCTCTCTCTCTCTCTCTCTCTCTCTCTCTCTCTCTCTCTCTCTGTGTGTGTGTGTGTGTGTGTATGTGTGTGTGTGTGTTTTATCTTTTACAAATTAGACATTCGTTTACTCAAGGATACCTCATTACATCATTAGCATTAATAATGATATTTCAAGTAACTTACCAATATCGTTGAAGGGAAGTACTTGTGAGACTGTGACATAGTCATAGTTATCACAAGAAGAACCGTAGCCAGGTAAATCTAGATCCATAAGTTGAAAATTCAGAACATAATAGTAATCATATGGAGCACGAATATGCCAATCACATTTTAAATTTTTCTCATACATCCCTGGATAACCAGGTGATTTTATCACTCCTTTGTATCCTCTTATAGTACCACCACACTTTCCTGCAACATAAACGTATTATGATTTTAGAATGGTTAGTAGCTCAATGAAGCAAGAGTACATGTCACTCAGAAAAACTATTAAATCCTTGAAAACAGAGACTAGTCCTTTTCACTAGCATTTGTGTTTATAACCCATGTTAGCATGCAGGTTCCCTTATAAATATTTTTAAAGCTATACCTTTTTATTAAACTTACATGGAGAAAATTAATAATAGAAATTACTTTATAAATAACTATAGGTGCCAGTACAGTTACTAGAACTGAGCAAATATTGTGTAACAATACATAGTTTTCTACAAATTATTTATAAATTAGTTTGTAGGTAACATTTAAATGCTTCTATCTACATTGCATTTAATTAAATAAGAATGATTTAATGTTTTGAGATCATGTTGCACCAATGATGGCAGAATAATAATCAACATATAAATCTCAATTTAAAAACTGTTGTATTCAAAGGAAACAAGGAAGAGAAAGAATGCACATGGTTCAAAATTCAGAAATTTGCACAGTTAGTGCATGGTGTGTGGTTTATATTTGTGAAGAAAGCAGGTTCCTTCTTGGTTAAATCTTTCAATAAACAACTAAAAGATCCCCTTCCAACTGCAGTGCAGTACAGCATGGAAGAAGGTAACTAGGGCAACCAATATTTGATCATAGTATTAAGCCAACCCATGAACCACAAACACAGTCGAGGTGGGGTGGCTTGCATGCCTCAATGATACAAACAGGTGTACTGTAGATGCAACCACAGCAGAGGTGTATCTGTGAAGAGGCCAGACAAATGTGTGGTTCCTGAAGAGGTGCAGCAGCGTTTTCAGTAGCCACAAGGGCAACAGTCTGGATGATAGACTGAGCTGGCCTTGTAACATCAACTAATGTGGCCTTGCCACATAGTTACTGCAAACAGCTGAAAGCAAGGGGAAACAATGGTTGTTACTTTTCTTGAGGACATGCAGCTCTACTGTAAGAATGTATGATGATGGAAACCTCTTGGGTAAAATATTCCGGAGGTAAAATAGCTCCTCATTCAGATCTCTAGACGAGGACTACTCAGGAGGATGTGATTATCAGGAAAGACAACACCGGCATTCTACAGATTGGAGTGTGGAATGTTAGATCCTTTAATCAGGTAAGGAGTTCAGAAAATTGAAAATGAGTGAAGTTTGGTGGAAAGAGGAACAGGATTTTTGGTCAGATGAGTACAGGATTATAAATACAAAATCAGATTAGGGTTATTAAAGGAGTAGGTCTAATAATTAATAAGAAAATAAGAATGTGGATAAACTACTATGAGCAGTGCAGTGATCACATTATCGTAGTCAAGATAGATACGAACCCAACACTGACCACAGTAGCACAGATTAATATGCCAACTAGCTCTGTTGATGATGAGGAGTTTGGAGAAATGTATGAGGTCGTAAAGTAAATTCAGTCAATTAAGGGACATGAAAACTTAATTGTGATGGGAGACTGGAATTTGAAGTAGGTAAAGCAAGGGAAGGAAAAACAGTATGTGAATATGGACTGGGCAAAAGGAATGAAAGAGGAAGCCACCTGGTAGAATTTTGCACAGAACATTATTTGACCATAATAAACACTTGGTTCAAGAATCACGAAAGAAGGTTGTACACATGGTAGAGACCAGGAGATACAAGAAGGTACCAGAAAAATTTTATAATGGTAAGTCATAGATTTCAGAACCAGGTTTTAAACTGTAAGAAATATCCAGCGGCAAATGTATAATCTGACCACATAATATTGGTCATGAATTGTAGGCTGAAACTGAAAAAACTGCAGAAGGGTAGGCAACAACAGTAGAAGAGGAATGGATAGTCACGAGAGATGAAATAGTGAAGGCAGCAGAGAACCAAATTGGTAGGAAGGTAAGACTTATAAAAACCATTGGATATCACAGGAAATACCAAATTTAAAAAATGAAACAGGCAAAATGGAGTACAGACAACTTAGAAATGAGATTGACAGGAAGTACAAAATAGATAAGCAGGAGTGGCTAGAAGGCAAATGCAAGTCTGTAGAAGAATGTATAAATATGGGAAAAATATATACTATCTACAGGAAAATAAAAGAGACATTTGGAGACAAGAAAATCGGCTACGTATGAATATAAAGAACTCAGATGGGAAATAAGTTCTCAGCAAAGAAGGCAAAGCTGAAAGGTGGAAAGAGTATACAGAGGGGATGCAAAGGACATCAACTTAGAGAAAAGTTTTCATAGGAAGGGAAGAGGAAGTAGATGAAGATGAAATAGGAGCTACTATAGTGAGAGAAAAATGTGACAGAGCACTGAAAGACCTAAGTCGAAACAAGGCCTCTGGAGTGGACGACATTCCCTCAGAACTACTGAAGTCTCTGGGAGAGCCATGACAAAACTATTTCATCTGGTGCATAATATGCATGAGACATGGGAAATACACTGAAACTTTATGAAAAATGTAATAATCCCCATTCCAAACAAAGCAGATGCAGACAGGTGTGAAAATTACAGAACCATCAGTTTAAGAAGTTATGGTTGCAAAATGCTACCATGAATTATTCACAGAAGAATGAAAAGATGGTAGAAGTCGACCTCGGGGAAGATCAGTTTGGATTCAGGAGAAATGTATGAACATGGGAGGTAGTACTCACTTTACAGCTTATCACAGAAGATGATTAAGGAAAGGAAAACCTACATTTCTAGCTTTTGTAGATTAGGAGAAAGCTATTGACAATGCTGACTGAAATACACTCTTTCAAATTTTGCAGTCTGCAGGAGTAAAACACAGAGAATGGAAGGTTACTTGTGACTTTTACAAAAATCGACAGCAGTTATCAGAGTTAAAAGGCTTGAAAGGGTTGCAGTGGTTGGGTACGGATTAAGACTGGGTTGTAGTCTTTCTTCAATGTTATTAAACTTCTACATTGGGCATGTATAAAGGAAAGCAAGGAAAAATTTGGAGAAGGAATTTGATTTCAGATTGAAGGAATAAAAACATTGTGTTTTGCTTATGACATTGTAATTCTGTCAGAGACAACAAAGGACCAGGTAGAGCAGTTGAACGGAATGGACAGTGTGTTGAGATGAGTGAGTAAGACGAGTATTAACTAAAGCAAAACAAGGGCAATGGGTGCAATATTAGAAAATCAGGTGATACTGAAAGAATTAGGTTAGGTAATGAAAGTAATGAAACAATAAAGGTGGTACATGAGTTTTATTACCTGGGCAGTATTACATACAATGGTTGCAGTACAGAGGATTTAAGATGCAGAATGGCAATTGGAAGAAAAGCATTCCTGAAAAAGTGAAATTTGTTAAAATCAAATATTAATTTAAGAATAACGAAGTCTTTTCTGAAGGCATTTGGATGGCATGTTGCCATATACAGGATTAAAACATGGACAATAAACAGTTAGGACAGGAAGAGGACAGAGGCTTTTGAAATATGGTGCTATAGAACAATACTGAAAATTAGATGGGCGAATTACTCAACTAATGAGGAGGTGCTGAACAGAATTGAGGAGAAAAAGAATTTCTGGCATACCTTGACCAAAAGAAGAGATCGATTGGTAGGACACATTCTTAGACATCAAGGAAACATGTATTTAGCATTGGAGGGAAGTGTATGGGGTAAAAATCGCAGAGGAATACTAAGAGATGAATACGGTTAACAGATTCAAATGGATGTAGGTTGTCATTCTTATGAGGAAAGGAATAGGCTTGTTCAGGATAGAGAAGGTTGGAGAGCGGTATCAAACCAGTCTCTGGACTGAAAACCACAAAATAATAAAAACAACAACATTAAGGGAGACAGCTGACACCTGATCATGATATTAAAAAGAGAGAGTTATTCACAATACATTCCAGCTGCACAACTACCTCCCTTTTCCTTTTCTTAACAATGGAGTTATAAATCTTAAACTAAGAAAAAACAATGCACTCTTTTTGGTAAATCCAGAAATGAAGAAAATTATTTTCTAGAATGCAAAAGCATATAGTATGATGTATTTGTGGTGTAAATGCAAATACAGCATGCAAATTTTCCCCCCCTTCAAAATTTCGATATGTTAACAACCTGCTGTTACACAATGTATTATTCCTTAGAGAAATTTGTGTTCAGTAAATATACAAGTGAAACCACTACAAAACTTATGCAGTTGCGTGGCTATTATGAAAACAATGTAGGGCAATTACCCGAATCTAGTTGCTCTTTTTTCTGGTTTTTGGGATCCAAAAAAACCTCCTGTGGTGTAATTGAGTGCAAAACAAACAAAGAAACAAAGTTCTGAAAAATGGTGCTAGGAGCCACTGCTAATAACTTTTCCTGTCTAATGTAAGCAGTGCTTCAAAGGTTTGCTTTGCAGATGCTTTAATATTGCTCAACTTCAAATGTAACAGCCTTTCAAATATTCATAGCAACAAAAATTAACTTCTTTATGTAAATAACAACAATACATAAGGCTTTAGGATTCTTGCAGTAGTTCCTTCAATCTGATGTCATATATTGTTTTGTCGAATTTTGTGAAATGTTGGGTATGTGAACTGTAATGAAGCACTAGGATTTTAAGAAGAAGGTTATTATACGGGGGAGAGGAGGGGGTGAGGGGAATAACTATAATCACACACCATCCAGGCAGAATGACGTCAATTCAGCAACCACTTGATGTCTGTTTTAATAAATCGTTTAAGATCAAGCTTAAACACATGTACACTGATACCTTTCAAAAAGTGACTGACAACTGATACCAACGGGTCACATCAAATATGCAAGTGTGCCAATCAATGACACATGGAAGTGGGTTCCAAATCAAATTGCGTAGCAGGCATTTAAAAATTTTCTATATCGAATGCATTAGACTGTACAAGGGATGATGTTATGTAGTACGAAGGAACTGAATAACAAGGAATCAAGTGATAGTGATTCAAATTACCGTACTGGTATCTAATTGTTATTATAAACATTTCGTAAAATTTGTATTATAAGTCTAATAAAACTGTTTTATATTTCCACATTTAGTTTCAAAGTTATTTCCATTCTTATTTAGTAAATGTTTAGAGTTACTACAATAGCCATATATTTGAAGTCTTATCTACAAGCTACTATGTAAAGCCGACTGGCAAGCCTGTGTTTCGTCAATATGCCTGACGCTACAACCACTGCCTACGTGCTACAACTTATGTGTTTTTCTTTTAGGATCAAGGGGTTGTTCCTATGAATCATTATTTGTAAATTCCACACTCTCTCAGCCATAAGAATAATACAAATGTAAACATTACATCATGTAATCTTCCATGTTAGCCGTTACCACATTTAAATTCCATCTGCCAAACAAACCTGAAAGACAACAGCGAACACGGGAGAATATGCATATCACATCAATGTTTGCATTTGTATTATGCTGAATAGTTAGAAATGAATCACGGCAACTGACTTCTAGTACTGAATTTTAAATCTACAAACATAAATTTTGTGTAGACAAGTTATGTGATCTTTTAATATTTGAAAGAATAATTAAATCTACAAAATACCCTCACTTAACCTCGGAATGCACAATCTGCGCATTAAGTACTTTCATATTTCTGAAATTTCTCTGTGTAGTCCTACACACACATCGAATTAAAGCAGATTTCTCTGTGTTAGAATATTCTGTCCATTACTCATGGAATGCCTGATATATCACTATAAAATTATTTAACATTTACACATACTATTCTTTAAGAATCTATTTTTCCAATTTCCAAAATATCTACTCATCTTTTCAGGTTTTATTTTTGACACTTCTACTTTGGAAAAAGAAAGAATAAGAAATCCTTTCCTTTCTAGGACTTCATTATGCAATTATTTCAAAATGAAACAGTTTGTAGTAGAGTAAATAAAGTTTCTTACTATCTTTTAGAGCATCTAAACAGACTATATCTCAAAAAGGTTTCATACAAATTTCTTTTAAAGGGAGGGGGTGGGGTATTAAAAATCCTTAAGATTTAAATGAAATTTTAATTTTTTAAATTTTATTGTAATATTGTGATTTGGGATCCATCCCAGAAGGCTTTTCTTCATCACTAGCTGTGATAGAGTAGTAATTCTTCTTAAATACCTGTACTTGAGGTGACAGATTATTTGGGTTCGAGAGACAGAAGATTCGATTCGGAATTCAGCATATGATTTATTAAAGATTCAGTATTAGGATTAGAATTGGTAAAATTGGAGTTCAACCCATCCCTAATTATCATTACAAGAAAGTCAGGCCATTCCACTTTATCATTTGTCTCATTACGAAGGTAGATTATTTCCTTCCTTCCCAAATACTTTCCCTCCTTCTTCAGTTTTTCAGACCCTTTATATTTCTCTCCATCTTTCACTTTCTCTTCTTAATTCATTATTATGTTTCTTGTGCCTCTTTTGATCTTCATTTTTCCACATTCTTCGTTTCTCCTTTTTAGTGTTTTGACCATGCGCGGCTTCTCAATGAACTCACAAACACTACCAGGTTTTTTTTTAAAACATGTATAATTCCCATTTGTGGTTACTTCTTCCGTATTTCAGTTGTAAATGTAGTTGGAGGACCAGCTAGTCTTTTCCTCCTGCAGTTTGAATATCTTCTTGCTAATAGCCGAACTTCTTACTCTCCATAGATTGGTCTTAGGACGAAGATCAGAGAAAGACAAAACATGCAATTCACACACAATAACGTCTTTAATACAAAGTATTTTAGCAATTAATTAACATTTTATTACATCTTTAGATACAATTAATAAACCACATTGAACATCAAGCTTGGTACATTTTATCTAGAGTACGTCAGAACATAGAATCCTCTTGTACAACAAAAGCAAAAGAATACACCACACTGTTTCCTTAACAAAATTCCACCAAGCAGTACAAACTTCTGACTTCGAGTCAATACTTACACTCTCCCTTATTCCCCAAAATAAGTGTATTTAGCCATCTTATGTCTGGATATAGGAATTTAGTGCAACTCTTTACACTACACCTTCTTCTGTCTTTTTCAGCATGTTTTACATCATTCGTTCTTTCCTGATACTTTTGGATGTTCTACTTTCTAGTATTTTTTGGCAGATTCTATGAGTCCTTACTTCATTTTTATCCATTTTGAATTTACACAATATTCAACCCTACCTCTTTTTCATAAAACTGTCTTTAAACTCTGATGGTTTCACTTATCCCTGAGTGTCTCCAAATTTATAATTACTTTAACAACATCACTTGTATCTCTCCCACTATGAGGTTATGGTCAGAAGTTACATGTGCTCCTGGGTAAGATTTGGCATTATTCAGACAGTTCCTCAACGTTTTCTGTATTAATATATAGTTAAACTTACATCTTCTCCTAATCACATTAGAGATCCAGGTTTAATGCCTCCTCCTGTGATTCTCAAACACTATGTTGCCTACCATTAGTGGGTATGCTGAGAAGATGCTAATTAACTGTTCACCTCATTCCTTGTCCAAACTTTCCCAAAGCTACCAAATAAAAACGAAAAATATGTCTATTCAAAAATGAAGATAAAAATTCGATTAACGCTATCCAGAGTGAGAATCTCCAGTCTTTCAAGACTAACAATGTTAGTGCTGAATAGATGTGGCTTACATTCAAAGAAATAATATCGACAGCTATTGATAGATTTATACCAAACAAATTAACAAAAGAGGGGTCTGATACGCCATGGTGCACAAAACAGGTTAGATCACTCTTACAGAAGCAAAGAAAAAAGCATGCCAATTTAAATGGACACAAAATTCTCAAGACTGGCGGTCTGTTACAGAAATTTGAAATTTAACTCTAACTTCAGTGCAAGAACCTTAGAACAAATTCCACAATGAAACCCTGTGACGTAATTTCATAGAGAATCCTAAGAAATTCTGGTCGTATGTAAAGTATACCAACATTAAAACACAATCTATACTACTACTGATGACAGCTCTGCTAAAGCAGAATTGCTTAACACAGCCTTCCGAAATTCCTTCACAGAAGAAGATGAAACAAGTACTGCAGAATTCAGAACAGTTGCCAGCATGCATAATTTAGAAGTTGATATGCTTGCTGTATTAAAGCAACTTAAATCACTTAAAACTGATCGTATACCAAATAGTTTCCTTCCAGAGTATGCTGATGCAACAAACCCATACCTAGTTATCATATACAACCACTCGCTCACCGAAAATTCCGTATCCAAAGACTGAAAAATTGCACAGGTTACGCCAATATTCAAAAAAGGCAATAGGAGTGATCCGCAAAATTACAGGCCTATATCACTGATGTCATTTTGCGGCAGTGTTTTAGAACATATACTTTCCTCAAATATTGTAAACTATTGACCCATAGTCAACACGGATTCAGAAAGCATCATTCTTATGAAACAGAGCTAGCCCTTTACTCACATGGAGTGATGAGTACTATACACAAGTGATATCAAATAGATTCCGTATTTCAAGATTTCTGGGAGGTTTCGGCATTGTACCTCACAAGGATCTTCTAATCAAACTGCATGCTTATGGAATACTGTCACAATTGTGCGATTGGATTCGTGATTTCCTGTCAGACAGGACACAGTACATTGTAACTGATGGAGAGTCATCGAGTAAAACTGAAGTGATATCTAGCATTCCACAGGGAAGTGTTATAGGGCCCGTACTGTTCCTTACTTTTATAAATGATTTAGAAAGCAATCTGAGTAGCTCTCTTAGGTTGTTCGCAGATGATGCTGTCATTTCTTGGTTAGTAAAGTCACTAGAAGATCAAAAGCAACTGCAAAATAAGAAACTTCCTGGCAGATCAAAATTGTGTGCCGGAACCGGGACTCGAACCTGGAACTTTTGCCTTTGTCAGGCAAGCGCACTTACCGACTGTGCTATCCTGACACGACTCACGATGCCGCCTCACAACTTTACTTCCGCCAGTACCTCGCCTCCTACTTTCCAAACTTCACAGGAGCTCTCCTGCAAACCATGCAAGACTAGCACTCCTGGAAGAAAGGATATGGTGGAGACATGGCTTAGCCACAGCATAAGGGATGTTTCCAGAATGAAACTTTCACTCTGCAGCAGAGTGTGTGCTGATATGAAACTTCCTGGCAGATTAAAATTGTGTGCCGGAACCGGGACTCGAACCTGGGACTTTTGCCATTTGCGGGTATGCGCACTTTCCGACTGTGCTATCCCGACACGACTCACGATGCCGCCTCACATCTTTACTTCTGCCAGTACCTCACCATCTACTGCAAAATAATTTAGATAAGATATCTGCATGGTGCAAAAAATGGAAATTGACCCTTAACTCTTTGAGTGCTGCAGTCATGATATGCCGCAGCACTTCGCCTTGCCGTGGGGCCTACTGACATTGTTTGCCGCGGCAGCAGTATTTCCCGTGGGCCCTGCAGACGGCATTCACCGCACGGCCTGGCCGGTACCAGAGTCCTAATGATGGTATATACCACAGCCGGTTCCACTGCCCGTGTAGCTGTGGATGTCAATAGCCACAACGGGCTGCTGCTTACACACTGACCACCACAACATTCCGAATGCCTAGAATACTTATCAGCTGATTCTGAGAAAACTATTCACTGAAGTGTGATAAGAGTCGCTCGATAATGATCTCACATTCTATTCATTATTCCTTATAGTTATTGTGCTACATCAAATTAAGTAAACAAATGCACAAAATTTTCAAGAGTTTGCAGACGAAAAATCGCATTGTGTAGACTTTGCGTATGGTTGATTTTAGCACATACAAAGCTGCAAGTGAAATGTAGGTAAGACATCAAAATTCTATTTAATGTTGAGAACATAATGATAACTTAATTTACTCTCAAGATATTGGGTATTATGTTTGACGGATAGACACGGGAGCTGTGCACATTTCTGTCCATGCAGACTTGGCAGCTCTACGAAATACATGTCATCTGATTTTAAGTAAACAGTTTCATTTGTAGCTCCAGATCATAAGAGTTCACTCTAAATTCAGACTGTCATGCAGTGTTGCCCAGTATTCAAACAGACTGAGAACATTTCCTTATTGGAGCAATATATAAATTAAGAAAACAATTCAGATAACAGACTATTCTTTGATGATTATTTTCATGCAAATTACGTACTTAAACTTTACATGAACTATGGAAAATACAAGGAGCTACCCACTACATAACTCTTACCAAAAACAGAGAAATGCCCATACAATACCAATAAATATTTATATGTCTAATATTTTTCTTGCTTCAATTCTTTGTTTCCTGTAATAATAGATTACACACATTTACACGAATGAGAAAAGCTTACTTCAGGAACTGTATATTAATTTCATATCTAAACGAGGATCTATTTAGTTTACTCAGTTATAAGTAAAAAATTGTGTGTGTTTCAGTAATTACCTGTAGCCAAAGCCGATGATGTGTGAATAATTGAACATCTCTATACTATGCAGGAATTTTCTTCACAAAATTGATTCAAGTTATAAAATGTGTAGGTGGAAAGTGGGACATAAATGAAACTTCATGTTTCAGAACCTTGCATTATTAGGTTCCCACATGCCAAGTTTCACATTCATTATAGCTTTAATCTGTGAGATATAACACACCTAATGGATATATATATTTTTTTTTAAACAACTTTGCTTGAACTTTTCTTGCTATATATAGATGGTAAAATTCTTTTCGGTATTATTCCTATGAGAACATATACAGTTGTACATGACAGCAAAGTTTCATATCTTTCACTGAAATATTGCGAGAGTTATAACAGCTAAAAGTTGACAGAAATTCACACTCGCACTGCGAAAAGTCGCACATGGCATCAAACAACTGACTATATCTTGGTCAGTATTGCTTCAACAAATCCTAAAAATTACCATTGTTCATTCAGATGTTCACATAAAATTAATCATGATGGTCAAGCATGAAAATGTTCCAAAATTAGGCGATTTGACATGGAATTACCCAGGAGTTACATATTAGCAGTTTAAGTGTACATTATGTATGTTGAGCAATCATTTTCAGATTCAAAACTATGGAACAAATATCCAGATATACTGCACTTATTTGTAACATCGTGAGCACAGTGACAGTGAAACTGTCGTGGCCGCCCCGGTTCCACAATGCTTAGAAAAGGCCGAGGCCAGATGAGCGGACAGCTCCAGGCATAGATAGTAGTCCGTGGAGAGGGCTGCCAGCGCTGGTAGTTAAATTAGGCGGCCGCAACGGCAGGTGCAGCACTCAAAGGGTTAATAATGAAAAGTGTAAAGTTATCCATATGACCACTAAAAGAAGCCTGTCAAACTTCATTTACATGCTAAATCAGTCCAAACTACAGGCTGTAAATTCAACTAAATACCTAGAAGTAACAATTACATACAAATTAAACTGGATAGAACACGTAGAAAGTATTGTAGGGAAAGCAAACCAAAAACTAAATTTCAGTGCCAGAACACTTAGAAGATGCAACAGACACTGCCTACACTACACTTGTGCATCCTATTTTTGAGTATTGCTACACATTGTGGTATCCCCACAAAGTGGAACTGACTGACAATTTAGAGAAAGTTAGAGAAGGGTAGCTCATTTTGAAAAGAAAGGTGTTATTTGTTGCAATGAGATCTATTTATAAAATATCTTTCACCAACTTTCTCTTCCGAATGTGAACATAATTTGTTAGCACCCAACTACATAACAAGACATGATCATCATAATAAAATAAGAGGAATCAGATTGAAAACAGAAATATTTAAGTGTTCCTTTTTCCCACAAGCTATTAGAGAATGGAACTGTACAGAAACATCATAAAAGTGGTTCGATGAACCCTCTGCCATGCATTTCAATGTGGCTTGCAAAGTATTATGGGGATTACGAGGGGTTTGAGCCCCAGAGACACCACATATATGCTCTAAAAATGCACTTTTTTGTTAATCACTTCAAGTACAAATCGGGACTCACTAGATGGATGATGAAGCTGAGATAAGCTGGCTCCGAAGATATTGGCCGAAAGATACGCACTAGTATATATATTGATGTGGACACGCCGCCACACAGCCCCCTCCTGCAGTACGTAGTATGCTCTGATGAGGCCGGGAGGAGGGGGGGTTTGGGGATGACCAAGGCGTGACGTGTGACAGTGACGTCAGTGGGCGGGGGGCCAGGGTTCAACGTTGCAATCCAGTAGATGTTGTCTTGTCAGTGGGCGTGGCGGCATATGTTTGTTTCTTTGTGTGCATGACATTTGCTGTGACAGCGCTAGATGGCACAGGGACATGCGCGTCAATGGGCGTGGCATTGAGCGAGCCAGCAGTAGGTGGCACATGAGCTTTCGTAACGACTGACAAAAGCCAAGGCACTGAAATAGTAGCTTCATCGTCCGGCGGTGCATACAAGTGAAGCACGACGGCAGGTGGTGGCTTGAGTTATCGTGGCAGCCGAGGCAACGAAGTAGTAGTCGCACCAGCCTGCGGTGCATGCAAGGGCAGCATGGTGGCAGGTGTTAGTGCGCAAGTTTTCAGCCGAGGAAAGCCAATCCGTTGAAATAGAAGTTGTGCTATTTGCCAGTGTGTGCGAGGGCAGCACGGCAGGAAGCAGTGGCTCAGAAGTAGTCGTGGTAGCTGAGGAGAGCCGAGGTGACAAAGAAGTAGTACTCGTGCTGGTCGGCAATGCACGCGAGGGTAGCACGGCGGCGGGCAGTGGCTCGGAAAGTTTCAGGGCAGCCGAGGAGAGCCGAAGTGCCAAGGTAGTTGACATGTTGTCCACCGGTGTGCATGAGGGAGGCACTGTCGAGCAAGCACAAGATGGTGGTGCGTGAGATGTGTTCGAGCAGTTTCCAAGATTAACACGCTCAGGCGGCGGTGTGCGAGTCGAAGAAATTGTAGTTTCAGATTCATGCTCGACAAACAGAGCAGGAGAGCATGAAAAAGAAGAAGATTGCTGCACAGGAGAAAAAGAGTAATGTTAGACGCGGACGCTAGAGTAGGATGAAGCGCTGGTGGTGCATCCGATCGAGGCATCAGCATAGAAACCAGGTTTTGTTTACAAGTGTTCGCGTAGAAGAGGCACAGGGAAACAGAACTCTCACAATCACTGGGAACCTTGTGTGCGGGCACAACGTCACTAATATCACTAGTGGGGGGAACACAAATGCTGAGCTGGGTTTGATTATCAATTGAAGTTGCTGGACGAGTCGTAATAACTTGCTGCAGGGCAGCCAGCTCGAACACCATTGAAGAAGGCGGTGAGGCTGGAACTCGGGCAACAAGTGGGTGGGAAGACAAGTAAGGTAATTTGCAAGTGTCGTCTACACTGCGGAAGCGACCTCAAACGACAGCAGGGCAGTGAGGCGAGTACTGCAGCGTAGGCACAAGCAGTTTTTGATGGTCATCATGAGAGTGTGCGTCGTAGATTCTGTCTGCAAATTGTAAGCACTCACAGGGTATCGGAAATAGATCCTTGGTGATAGTGGAATCACAGCACACTTGTTGAGGCGAGGTATGAAGTTGATGCGGCATGGCAGTTGTTCCCAGTGGAAGATGAAATGAGAGCAGTATATTGGAAACAACGGTGTGACGTGATAGCATTGTAGACCAATGCAGCAGAGGCACTGTAATATGCTGCATAAACGGGCGGTTACATATGTCCGAATGTGTCAGTCATGTGCGAGTGCAGAACCGACTGTTGTGGTCGTGGTACAGCATTCGCGTCACATGACGGGGCACATGGCTGCACATAAAACATAAAAAACACTGTCACATGACACAAGACTTAAAAATGCAAAATCACTATGGTGGTAGTTTGAAGCAAAAACACTTTCATTGTTCATATGTGGGAAAGAATGTTGTGCGTAACTTGCAGCAACAGCATTGTCTGGAATGTTTGTTGCGCATGCAGTAAAACGCATGCTCAGAGTGCAACAAAACTGATTTGATCTGCAACAATAATTCGTAGGAAAATTTGAAATTGCACAATCAGAAAAGTAACTGTGTCCCGACGGGAGAATAAAGTTCGATTGTGGTGGCAGTGTAGCACATTGTTTACTGTTTATGTAACAGTCCATTGTTCAAGTTTTGCAAGTCTCAAAAATATACAGTTGGATAATTAGAATCACACGGTAGAATGTTCAATTGTTTGTCAGCATTAAATAAAGGCGAAACATCATGAAGTACATTGGGCATAGTAAAGCCAGAGTGGTTACAATTAGGGATGGGTCGAACCCCAATTTTACCGAATCAAATCCGAATACCGAATCTTAAATAAAACATGTGCCGAATACCGAACCCGAATCGAATCTTCCGAATCTCGAACGCAAATAATCTGTCAATTCAAGTACACGTACTTAAAAAGAATTACAACTCTATCACAGCCAGTGATGAAGATAAAGCCTTCTGGGTGAATCTCAAATGACAATATTAACAGTAAAATTTCACTTGGATTTTTATTTTCAAATTTAAGGATTTTTTAATACCCCCTACACTTAAAAGAAATTTGAATGAAACATTTTGATATAAATATTATGATCCAAAATATAATAAAAAACTTTCTTCACTCTGATACAAAATATTTCATATTGTGAATTAAAAAACAATGAAAGGAAAGGATATCTGAGAAACAGATATTTTGTAAGTTAAAATAGGATGTGTAAATGTTAAATAATTTTATAGTGACATATCAAGCATTCCATAAGTAACGGACAGGACATTCAGACACAGAGAAATCCGCGTTTATTCGACGTGTGTGTACTTGTTATTGCCACGATGACATTTCAGAACTGTGAAAAGTAATGCGCAAATTGCGCATTCCGGAAGGTTAAGCAACGGTACTTCTTAGATTCATTTATTCTTTCAAACATTTAAGATCACGTAACTAGGCTGCACAGAATTTTTATTCGTAGAAGATTAAAAAATGAGTACTAGAAGTCAGTTGCCGTGCATCATTTCTAACTATCTCCGTTCAGCATAAGAATAATACAAATGTAAACATTAACGTGAAACGTATTCGTTGTCTTTCGGATTTGTTAGGCGGACGGAATTTAAATGTGCTAACAGCTAACACGGAAGATTACATCATGTAATGTTTACATTTGTACTATTCTTATGGCGAAAAGAGTGTGGAATTCATGAATCACGATTCATAGGCATATTGACACAACACAGGCTTGCCAGTCGGCTTTTTGTAGTAGCTTTTAGATAAGACTTCAAATGTACAGCTATTGTATGAACCTAAGTGCGGAAATATAAAACAATTTTATTAGTCTTATAATACAAATTTTACGAAATGTTTATACAATTAGATACTGCTACGGTAATTCTAAATCGCTATCATTTTATTCCTTGTTACACAGTTCTTTCGTACTACAGAGCATCATCCCTCGTACAGTCTAGAGCATTCGCTCTCGAGCATTTTTAAATGCCTGTTACACAATCTGATTTGGAACCCATTTCTACATATCATCATTCCATTGGCACATTTGCGCGTTTTACACAACCCGTTGGTGTCAGTTGTCTGTCACTTTTCGAAAGGCAGTCGGTGTACATGTGTTTAAGCTTGACCTTAAACGACTTATTAAAACAAACGTCAAGTGGTTGCTGAATTGACATCATCCCGCCTCGACATGCACCATTAGAACTTTTTTTCCCACATAATAAATAATTTCCTTCTTGAAATCCTAGTGCTTCATTACATTTCACATATCCCAGCACTTCACAAAATTCGACGAAACAATACGTGAAATCAGAATGAGGCAAGAATCCTAAAGCCTTATGTATTGTTGGTATTTACATGAAGAAATTTATTTTTGTTGCTACTTATAACTGGAAGGCTTTTTTTTATGAGAGCAAAAGTTTTAGGCAGTATTTATATTTTCGCCTGCTAAGCAAGCCCGTGTCGCCTGTGTAGACAGGAAAAGTTACTTGTGGCAGCTCATAGCGCCATTTATCAGAACTATTTAAAGAGGTCGTTTCATTTTTTGATATCGCGTCTTTCAGCGGATCTGTGGAAAATAAAGCAAATAACGCAGACGAAAGCGCACTGTTACGCAAAGTAAACTGAAAGATTCCATATAACACTTTGGATTCGGGATTCGGTAGTATTCGGTCATTATGCGCCAGTGTGCTGGATTCGGCGAATAATGGATTCGGCCGAACCACGCGGACACAACCCTAGTTACAATATGTGACTGCACTCGTAGGAAGCAGAGTGGCAAAAAAATCTTGAAAAAAATGTTTCAGCAAGGTCGAAGATGAAGCACTCATTGTACCATGCAGATTAGGCACTTGTGGAACACTTATAGTGTCAAAGTGAAATCTGGGTGAATTCTGGAATGGTGAAGTCATTGTGGCTCTTGATTGTTGGCTGGTGGCAAAAAACCGGGGCAAAAGTTGCGGATTTCACTTGTACAGTCGAATGAACGAAAAAAGAAACTCGGGGTCACCAGTATGGGGATCGTGAGGGTTTGAGCCCCCGAGATAGCACATATATGAGCTAAAAATGCAGTTTATTGTTGATTACTTCGAGTAAAAATCCAGACTAACTAACATTTTTTAATAATTCTAAAATTGCTAGAGATTTCTTGAATAATCACTATATGTTATTAGTGGATTATTTATTCACAACATGTTTCGGGCTTAGCCCATCATCTGTTGATAACATCTAGTGATTATTAAAGCAATCTCTAGCAATTTTAGAATCATTAAAAAATTTTACAATGAAGGTTGAATACCTCTACCAAGACTTTCAGTCTAAAATAACCAGTCTAAATACATGGCCGAGGGAGCTCAAATAAGCTGGCTTCAAAGGTATTGGCCAAAAGATACAGATCAGTATATATATATATATATCAATGTGGACATGCCGTCACAGTATTTATGTAGATATAGACTACCTCTGTCTCTTCCTTAACACACCACTGCATCCCCGTCCCCATTAATGATAATTTTTCCTTTCATACAATATGCTCTTCATGTCCTGACAGAAATACAAGTGAGGGGACATTCCAGACTCTGTCACTTGGAGAGACATACCACATATTGCTTGGTAAATTAATGTGATAGTTTCCTGTTGCTTTTCACATAGGCAGGAGGTTGTACAGCCTAATATCAGTCACTGATTATCAGTCAGCAATCAGTTGTCGGTTGCTGCTCTTGGGGTACAGTCATTACTTGCAATCATCATGCGCACAAAGAAAAAAGGTTTTACATCCACCAGGTTTGCCATTCTGAAACATTCTTTCTCAGCTGCTGCTGCTGAAATCGAGTTCTTACCATAATTTACTAAATATGTAAAGATATTTGGTATACATTTAGAGTTACTGGCAATATATATCAACTGCTAAAAGGTTGTGAATTTTCTCACCAAAGAGAGAATAAATGTTACAAGTACGTCAGACCAAAGAGTAGACATGATGGATTGTAAAGTGTCTTAAACTTTAAACTTAACTGGGATCAGGAAGAAATTCACTAGTCTAGTTATTTGCTGTATTCAAGAACTAAGTTCTTTTGAAGATTTAGATAAAAAAATTTCGAGCATCATACTTACCAATTGATACAGTTGCCTGGAAACCAGTATGAGGATTGTTGGTATTTGTATAGAACCGGATGTGAAGAACATTAGATGAACTTGTATAGGTGCTTGGAGCAATTGTGCCACAGTGTACACCCTCAATTTTGGCATGAATTGTTCCACCATCTCGCACTTCAATACCTTCCTCAGGACAAACAGACCTATTGAGACACAATAATCACACAATGAAAAATAAATGGCCACAGAAAGACTTTACTTATTACAACAGTTTTTGATAAATCTTGAAAGAAATAACATGTTAATCAGAATAACAAACTTTTTAAGCTCAGTTTGAAGATGACTACAAAAGGCAAACATTTATGTTTGACTCTTAGGTTGACACAAAATTATAGTCTAACAGCAACATTCGTTTTAAAATATTGTACGGCACACTTCATTTACTTCTTCAATACCATCTCCAATATTAAATATCCAAATAATAAACAAAAACTTAGAAATAAAATAAATACATGTATGAAAATAAAAATTCAAATACTATTTTCTGGAAGAATAAAAAAAAGCATTGAAACACAGTTACCTTCTGTTACAAACCAGTTCAAGAGTTTTGCCTTTTAAATGATAAACACTACTTTAACACCAATCCCTCCAACCAAAGCGAATCCAATTCTAATATTAAATCCTGACTCTCACAATTCATACCATCATCCAAGTGTGTCCCTTACTTCCACCTATCCACCCCCTGGTCACCTTCCAGAATTCTTCAAATCCAACTTGGCATCGCCATTTCTCCCCAAGTTCCTTCTTAAGAATACTAACCTTTAGGCAAAAGAAAGAATGGCTTTACACAACCTTAAAACAAATACCAACCCAATCATCCTCCCTGCACACTAAAGTTTCATTACTATTGTGATGAATTGCAGTGACTGTATGGCAGAAGGTCTCTGCTAGTTGTCTGTTTCCTCCATCTACAAGTTGTGGCAGGATGACTTCATCCCAAAAGTCCAACATGACCTACGATCCATGGTAATAACCTATGGCTCTTCCCAGTACCTTTCCCCTGAATCCATTCCCTCGTCCTGACAACAGCAACAACACGTGTATGTTCTACACACTCCAAAAAATCCATAATCCTAAAAATCCTGGATACACAATTGTTGCTTGTTACTGTGCACCAACTGGAAGATTTCCCATGACATGCCCCCTACACCACCAACCCTCCCTCCATCCCCAAGAACCAGCCACAAATGTGTGTCCCTTATGTTATCCAATATCACTCTGGAGTGGAACAACTAAATTACATCCTCCATCAGCGCTTTTATTATCTGTCATCATGCTCTGAAATAAGAGACATCCTACCAAGAACCTTCTGACCTCTCATCAAATGATGTTCTGTCGAACACCCAACCTCCCCAACACCCTAATCCATCCTCATGTCACTCCCAATCCCAGTCTCTGACCACAGGGATCATACCTCTGTGGAAAATCCTGATGCAAGAAACAATCCACCTGCAGCACTTCTTATTCCAGTCCCATCACAAGCTTATTCTACACCATCAGTGGCCAGGATACCTGTGAAAGCATCCATCTGGTTTACCAACACTGCTGTAATCATTGCACAACCTTTTACACTGGCATGGCAATAAACCAGCTGTAAAGCCACTGTCAAACTGTGACTTCAGATATTCTCCATACTTCTGTACATCTCTTCATTACTTCTTATTTTCCAATATGCTGCTATATTATCACCCCCTTTATTTTTCTAATAATCCTTCTTTCCAGTACCTATAGTTCATCCATCTTATAGTTCATTGTTAGCCAATCAGATCCATATAAACATTCTGGTTGTTCCAATGTGGTGTAGTGCTTTAGTTTTCTTTTTCTAGATATATATTTCTTGTTGTAAATATTTTTACTAAAGCCATATGCTCTTTCCAACTTGTTAATTCTTACATCTATTGCAGATTTTTCTAGTCCATTCTGTTGTATAGTTTCTCCAAAATATTTTAATTTATTTACTCGCTCTATTTTGCCTATTTGCATTTCTATGAATTTTGGTGCATTTTTTGTGTTTCATGAATTTTGTTTTTTGAGTAAAAAATCTGAGATCAGTTCTGTTTGCTATTTTTTTCCAGAAAGTTTATCTGAATAATTGATTCCGTCAGGTTTTCTGAAAGTATTGCACATCATGTACAAAAGCCAAGTAGTTTACTTTAATTCAATTTATTTTTCTTCCCAGAGTTATTGGTTCAATTTTGTGATATTTTATCTCAGAAGTCCAGATCCTTACATATTTTTCTAGAACACAATTAAATAGTAAAGGTGGTAAACCATCATCTTGTCTAACACCAGTTTTTCTTTCAAATAGCTGAGATACTTCTCCCATAAATTTGACTTTAGTTACAGTATTGTACCTATTAGTATTTCACGAATTCTATTTAATGATTCTGATTGAACACCAAATTCTCTAATGACCTTATCTATTGTTTCTCTCTCTATACAATCAAATGCTTTCTTGAAATCAATAAATGACACTATTATTGGTTTGCTTGTTAACATTCTATGGAGTAATCATTGACGTTAAGTTAAAAATTTGTTCTACACAGAATATTCCCTTTCAAAAACTGCACTGATATTCTCCCAGTTGTTTCTCTAAAGTATCTACAACTCTTTTCAGGAGACTTTTTGATAATATTTTGAATGCCACTACCAGCATTTGCCTTAACGAGAATAATGAAAATAATGCCAAACTGAAATCTGGAGAAACAGACAGGGATTCTCCATGAAAAAAAATTTACTTAGAGGATAATGATATGAATTTAATGTTATCTACTCTAAATTACAGTCATTTAAGAGCTCTATATTACTTGCCATTCCATGTTTATTTGTTTCATGCAAAAAATAAAATTCTTAAGTGTTCTTACTTTGTCCATGGATGCACAGGGATTTTGTGGAAGTTGTAACTATTTGAATGCATGTAGAAATAACTCCATTAACAGAGTACATGCTAGAACATACTTACATCTGATATCCACGTAGGTCAAAATGTTCAGCATACTCAATCTGCAGGTTCTCTCCAGTGGGTGCTGTGAATATGTAGATACACTCAGTGTACGGTGGTGGTATTTGTGGGTATCTGGGTGAGCTGATAGTTACACTTTTTATATCTCTTGTTAATACATATTTACCACCACAAGACTGGGACACCTGCTGAAACTGTATCTTGAAACCCTGCAGATGGCCAGATAATTTCAGTATTGTAATCATATGAGCATATATTCATTCATTAGAACTGCATGCAATGATAATAGAAAGCAAATGTTTGTTCCAAATATGTTTTGTATTAACTACTAACACATAGATATCAGCATTTCCAATATACTTCTTGAAATTGTGATACTCAGCACATGGTTCTTCTTCATTCTTGCCAAATGCAGAGTATCTTAGCATATACGTATGAAAATAATGTTTCACAAAAATGCTTTTACTTGTGTCATTTAAGTGTTTCAATACTATAAACTACACAACACGATTGCATTCATAACATTACTGACAAGTTAACAGAATTCATCATATATTTAAATTCAGAAATAATTAATTAACTAGTATGAGTTATACTGGGTATCCTCCTAAGAGTTGTCAGGTACATTTCCTCTGATATTTTGGCAAATATTTGCATTTTTGTTTTTACAATATGTAACTGGATTCAGTACATACAAACACTGCTCATTACAACATCCATGAAGATGCTCACTGTTGATGAAAAAATGAAAGTTTTCTACCCATTACAAACAAAACTATTTTTGAAGTCAATTTTGTGTGTCCAGAAATACAGTCATGAACATTTCCTACAAAAGCCTCAGTCCAACAGAAGTATGAGTCCTTTCCAAAGGCTTTACCTTTAGTCTCACTCCAAAATTTAACAATGCCAGACTTGTTAAGGACCTTCTCTCCTACTCCAGGTCATTAAAATGGAAACACTTTTTTGTTACCAACCCCACTATACAGACTCAATCCAATACCAATATTGAATCCAACCTGACCCAGTTCACTTCTCCATCCAGTCAAGATCCACCCCCACTGCCCCAGATCATCCTCTTTTTAACTATTTTCATTTTTAACAGTTCAATTTTTGGAAATGTGTAACTAAGTAACCACTAGACCGATTTTTGTAAACAAAGTGGCAATGGATAGAGGTTACAGAGATACAACACTATATTTCAAGAATTACTGTAAATTACATGATTAAAAACTATTTTTTTAGTAATTTTAGCTATTAAATTTCTTTAAATATTTTCAAGGTTCTAATTTGAGATTCTCGACCTTATAGTAGTTTTTTGTGGATAATGGGGTGCTGGCCCAATGATCCAACCCCCAACTTGGAGGACCAGGATTTGATATCAGGGTTTACTCCCCTAGGAGGGTTGGCATCACCTCACCTATAGAGACCCTAGAGTTCCTTCTCCCCTCGATGGGACACATTTCATCTGGTTCCTCTGTTGAGGCCAGTTTTAGCAAAGTTGACATACCCATTTAGGAGAAAACCATCAACAACTGGACAAGTGGCCGACCACAGTAATCATGAGACATTAGAGCAGACAAGGTATAAGCTCTTCCTTCTGAAACATTTCAGCATGAAAGATTTATTTCAATGTAGATTAGAAAATGAACTAAAGGTGATTCCAGTAGATGACAATGTTGAAGTCAAATATGAAAATATTTAACAAAAGAGCTTACAAAAATTTCTCTACAGGTATTAGGGACTGAAAGTAACAGTCTAGGTAAATGGGATCCTCCAAGGATGTCTGATGACCTGAAGATTTTGATTAGGGAAAAGGAAAATCTCAACAAAAAATGGTTATCAACTAAATCACAACAGGGCAGGAAAAACTAACACACACAAAATTACGAATTAAGAAACAGAATTAAATTAGAAACAAGATGTGGGAACAGAAATGTACTGAAATTGAGAGTCTAATAGTTGGGTCACGGACAACAGAAGTGCGGCCGAAAATTACGAATACGAAGAAAAGACAAGTAAACAAAGCAGTAGACAACCTAATTCCCTTAAAGGAATGGATAAAGCATTATGCAGACCTTTTAACTGAAGATAGGCCATATTACACGCAAGGGAATGTAGAGAAGATAGAAGTAACTGATCAAAGTACCGGGTGATCAAAAAGTCAGTATAAATTCGAAAACTTAATAAATCACAGAATAATGTAGATAGAGAGGTAAAAATTGACACACATGCTTGGAATGACATGGGGTTTTATTAGTAAAAAGAAAAAAAAAAAGGTCCGTCAGATGGCGATGGACACCAAAACGTCAGTGACTGCTCCCATGGAACATACAATTTTTATGCAGGATGGCACTCCATCCCATATTGTTAGACATGTGAAAGAACTCTTGCATGCGTTGTTTGGTGATGATTGTGTGCTCAGCTGCCACTTTCATCATACTTGGCCTCCCCATCCCCAGACCTCAGTCCATGTGATTATTGGCTTTGGGGTTACCTGAAATCGCAAGTGTATCGTGATCGACCGACATCTCTAAGGGATGCTGAAAGACAACATCCGATGCCAATGCCTCACCATAACTCCGGACATGCTTTACAGTGCTATTCACAACATTATTCCTTGACTACAGCTATTGTCAAGGAATGATGGTGAACATATTGAGCATTTCCTGTAAAAGAACATTTTCTTTGCTTTGTCTTAATTTGTTATGCTAATTATTGCTTTTCTGATCAGATGAAGCGCCATCTGTCAGACATTATTCAACCCTTTTTTTATTTTTCCCCTCCTAATAAAACCCTATTCCAAGCATGTGTGTCAATTTTTACCTCTCTATCCACATTATTCCATGATTTATTAAGTTTTCAAATTAATAATGACTTTTTGATCACCCGGTATATACATTAAACACAGGAAGTAAATTATGAATTTAATAAAATGAAGAATGGCTGATCATCTGGTCCAGGAAACATTCCTGTTGAATTATTGAAGGTTGAAGGAAGATATCTGAAGAAGCAAATAGCCTGTCTGATGATCAACTGTTGTTAAAGAGATTGAAATTATCCTC
This sequence comes from Locusta migratoria, assembly GCA_026315105.1. Lineage (NCBI taxonomy): Eukaryota > Metazoa > Arthropoda > Insecta > Orthoptera > Acrididae > Locusta > Locusta migratoria. Next base: position 199,403,752 of record CM048751.1, read on the forward strand.
AGAATGGAGAAAGTTGTACGTGATTTATATTTTCAAATAAGAGAATAGAAAAGACACAAACTGCTATAGAGGCATTAGTGTCAACTGTACAATGAGCCGCTTATTTGACAAGATAAAGTTTGAAGAAAGTAGACAAAATGTTGGCCACCATATTGGGAAAGACCAGAGTGGCTTTAGGCAGAACAGATCATGTACAGGTAACCTATTTATTTTACAATAATTAATGGAGAAATTTATAGCAGTAGGGAAGGAGCTACATATAGCCTTTGTAGATTTAGCAAAAGCTTAAAATTTCATTTAGATTTTATTTTAAATCTTTATGATTTTTTAATACCCCCTACCCTTAAAAGAAATTTCTATGATACATTTTGAGATATATCTTGTTTAGATGCTCTAAAAGATATTAAGAAATTTTCATTACTCTATTACAAACTGTTTCATTTTGATGAAAAACAAATAATTGCTTAATGAAGTCCTAGAAAGAAAAGGATTACATTTTTTTTTCTTTTTTGAAAGGGGAAGCTTAAAAAATAAGACCTGAACAGATGAGTAGATATTCTGGAACTTAAAAAAGAGATTTTTGAAAAATAGGATATGTAAATGTTAAATAATTTTATAATGACATATCAGGCATTTCATGAGTGACAGACAGGACATTCACAGAGAAATCTTCATTTATTCGATGTGTACTTGTTATTGCCATGAAGACATTTCAGAACTGTGAAAAGTACTTAACTTTCAGATTGTGCATCCCAGAGGGTTAAGCAAGGGTATTTTGCAGATTTATTTATTTGTTCAAACATTTAAGATCACGTAACTTGTCTGCACAGAATTTATATTCATATAAGATTTGAAAATCAGTACGAGATGTCAGTTACCATGCTTCATTTCTAACTATTCCTGTCCAGCATAAGAATAATACAAATGTAAACATTAACATGATAACATATATTCTCTCGCATTTGCCGTTATCTTTCAGTTTTATTAGGCACATGGAATTTAAATGTGGTAACAGCTAATATTTAGATTTGTATTATTTTATTGCGAAGAGAGTGTGGAATTTACAATCAGGATTCATAGGAACAATCACTTGCCCATAATAGAGAAACACGTAAGCTGTAGCACGAAGGCAGTGGTTATAGCGTCAGGCGCATTGACGCAACACAGGCTTGCATACGGTAGCAGCTTTCAGACAAGACTTCAAATGTATGGTCATTGTAGCAACACTAAACATTTACTAAATAAGAATGGAAATAACTTTGAAACTAAATGTGGAAATACATAACAATTTTATTAGACTTATAATACAAATTTTACAATATGTTTATAATATCAATTAGATACCGGTATGGTAATTCTGAATCACTATCATTTAATTCCTTGTTAGACAATTCCTTCGTACTACAGAGGTTCATCCCTCATATAATCTAGTGCATTTGATATTGAACATTTTTAAATGCCTGTTATGCATCCCGTTCGTGTCAGTAGTCTGTCACTTCTCGAAAGGCAGCCGGTGTATTTAAACTTGACTTTAAATGATTTATTGAAACAGATATCAAGTGGTTGATGAACTGAGTAATCCCGCCTTGATGGCACACAATTAGAACTTTTCTTCCACATAATAAATAACTTTCTTCTTGAAATCCTAGTGCTTCATTATGGTTCACATACCCCAGCTCTTCACAAAATTCAATGAAACAATAGGTGAAATCAGAATGAGGCAACTAATGCCAGAATCCTAAATCCTTATGTATTGTTGGTATTTACATGAATAAATTTATTTTTGTTTCTTCTAATATTTGAAAGGCTGCTACATTTGAAGCTGAGCAATACTAAAGTTCTATTTCCTTCATTGGGTGGTGTATTAAAATTCAATAGTCGAAAATAAAAAGGAAATTAGACTCATCTTCCTTTTTATTTTATTTTTACAAGCACAATGTTTTAGTGCCAAGCATGCCTGTGTAGGTTATATTAGATGGGAAAAGTTACTTGTGGCAGCTCCTAGGGCCTTTTATCAGAACTATTCAAAGTGAGGTCATTTCGTTTTATGACAACACGTCTTTCAGAAGATCTATGGAAAATAAAGTAAATAACACAAACAAAGGCACACTGTTATGCAAAGTAAACTACAACATTCGTAAATGAAGGTTTCCATATAACACTTCGGATTCGGTAGTATTCCGGCATTATGCACCAAATCTTGAATATGAAGCCAGTGTGCTATATTCGCCAAATAATGGATTCGGCCGAACCACTCGGACACAACCCTAAGAGATATAGGTATGGATGATAACTTTTAACAAATTATTATTGAAATGTACAAAGATAGTGTGGTACAGATTAAAGGAGTTTCAAAGTTATCAGAACCTATCATAGTCACAAAAGGTTTGTGACAATGTTGCAGTATGTCACCTATCTTGTTCAATTTATATGTAGAAGTGCCTCTCCAAAATTGTAAGAACAGCTGCAGAGCAATGGAAATCACTGTCAACAAGGTAAAGATATTTTCATTAAGTTTTGCTAACAATCAACCTAATATAGCACAAGATGATTATGACCTTGGTTCATGATACGACAGTTATATCACGAATACAACAGATGGGGGCTACAAATGACTAACAAAAACAAGAGTATCTAGTGGTGAATGGTGATGCTAAATTTGAAGTACACATCAATATTGAAGCAGTTATGAGACAGGTAGAGAAATTTAAATATCTCAGGGCACATTTGATAAAAATGGATTGGACCATACAGAAGTAAAATACAGAACACAGCAAAGCAGAAAGGTGTTAAGACGTACGAATTCTTTTTGGTGGGATAAGAATATTTGCAACAACAATAGGAGAAGAGTAGGTAAGATAATAGTTGAAACAGTGCTATACTATGGACCAAAACTGTGAATATTAAATGCGGATCTGAAAAGAAGACTAATAGCTGTGGAAAGGGATTATTTGTGTAAGTGTGTCAAAATATCAAGAATGGAAAGAAAAACTAATGATGAAGTAAGAGCTTGAATGAAGTCAAACGATATAGTGATAGAATTGAAAGAAAATCACTGAAATGGTACAGACACATGATGAGAATGCCAGATCATCAGTGGTCAAAGAAAGTTTGTGAATGGAAACCAATTGGTACACGTAAGAGCAGAAGACCACAACATTCTGGGACAGACCACATAAACGGAACATTGCATCATCGAGGAATATGCATTGGTAAAGAGGCTTGCCAGACGATAACCAAAATAATGGTAGCACTAATGTATAATAACAGGCAAGTATCTAACAACAGGTAGTAAACGTACAGTAAAACCTCGTTTTTACATTCTCGGTTTTTACATTTTCCTGCCATTTACACCATTTTTTGTCAGTCCCATCAAATTTCCTATATTTACAATGTTAATTCGCCCTCGTTTTTGCATTAACATATTTACGCTTTTCCCGCATTTTACACTTTTTGAAAGCATGTTCGTGAAGAAAAATGACGTAATGTACATAAATTGACACTAGCATGGCTTTCCCCTTAAAGTATAGCACTTAAAAATTATTCGCATTCGAGTTTCATGACACTGCATTTATTCAAACGTATATTTCGCGTTTCGTTGTTGACTTAAAGATGCGCCGATTTGTGGCAATGTAGTTCTTCTTTTCACCAGCTTCTTTGGCAGAGCGCCTGGTATGTACTCAGACAAACATAACGGTTTCTTAACGAGAGAATAACGCTGATTTGTGGCGATGTAGTTCGTCTTTGCGCTAGCTTCTTTGCCAGAGCGGCTGGCGAGTACTCAAACGATCAGAACCAGTTGCTTTGTTGAAGTGAGAATAAATAGTTCTGTTGTTTTGTGATACACATTTCTGATTAATAAAGAACGTTATCTGTCACAGTTGGGTATCATAATACCTACAACCTCAAAAAAACAATAATAGTGAGAGATGTCGATCCTATGCAAACGTCACAAAAATACTTTTGCATATGTTTGTACTCGAGAACGCGAATAAATTCTCGAATATTGTCGTGTGAAACACCTAAAAATACAAAACAAACGGAGCTGTAGGAGTTTTACTATGTAAATAATTAATTTCGGTAAAAGGCAGTAATTTTGAAGATGTTACATAGCCTGGCAGCGGCGTCCAAACGATATCTATCGAAGCGGTTCAAGTAATTTTGAAGATGTGTTACAGCCCAACAGTGGTGTCCTCGATTATAATGAATGAAATTACGTAAAAAATTTCTACTTCCCATAAAATTACCAGTTTTGCCTGGCGCTTAAAATAGTAAAAATTTGGACAATCTTTATTGTATAATCAACTACCTGGCGAGTATTTAGATGTCTATTATGTACATATATCACACATAAACTACGAAAATGCAAGGCTGATCCAGTAAGCATATTTTACCATTTAATACATTATTTCCTGCATTTTACATTTTCCTGCATTTTACACCATTTCACTGAAGTCCCCTGAAAAGCGTAAAAATGAGGTTCTACTGTATTTTTTAAGTTTCTTAACCATATTGTTAACAAAGGTAATGCTAGTAGTGTAACAGCTAATTAAGCTGTATACTATGGTACCGTTCTGCCACAGGATGTGAAGAAGAAAAAAAACAGTAAATGAATCCTGGAAAGAACGTCTATGATCATTGTTAAAAATAACGAGATTATCAATTCTGATTTGTAGAAGTAGTGTGTTATAGTTCTATTTGAGACTTGGTCCAGTTGTAATATTGGCATACGGGGCATAATATATGATTTATTGAAATGTATTTCTGAGTTCCATTAATTTTATAGAAAAGTAGTTTTCTCACTGAATATGCTTCCCCTACTGTAACAAGATGAAGTCCAGCTTGAATCCTAGGTGTAGCTCAAGATTTTATATTCCACATGAAGGAAGATTACCATTTTATATAGATCTAGTTAATTTGGTGAGAAGGAAGCATCGGAAATCAAACCATATATATAACATTTTACAAATGTCTGTCTAGGTGTGTTTGTGTTTCGATATGTGTGAGTGTGTGTGTATTTGTTTACCTTCCTTTTTTTCCCCTAAGGTAAGTCCTTCCACTCCTGGGATTGGAATGACTCCTTTTCCACTTCCTTAAAACCCATATCCTTCCCTTTCTCCTCCAATTTTTTCCTCTTTTTCCTGAAGAAGCTGCAAGCGGTGGCGAAAGCTTGTATGTGTGTTTGTGTGTGATTATTCGAGCCGGTCCTTTTGGTAAGTCATCCGATTTCTATTTTTTATATTTGTTTATCCCACCAGGAAAGTTTCCTTCTACAATTTACGTTTCATCAATTTGAGGAAAAATACCTAACAGGAAAAATATACGTAAAAAATAGATGAAGTACACTTACCAGGCGAAGGGGCACAGGCAGTGATAGCAACAAATAAACACACAGACACACACACACACAAACGCTAGCTTTCGCAGCCTAGCTGCTTCATCAGGCAGAAGGGAAGGAGAGGGAAAAGGAAATGATGAGGGTTTTAAGGGAGTGGATAAGGATTCATTCCAATCCCGGGACAGAAAAGACTTACCTTGGGGGGAAAAAAGGAGGGTAAACAAATAAACACACACCCACACATTTACACAGACGCAAGTACACTTAGGCAGACATACTGTCGACAGCAAAGAAGTTAGACAGAGATGCCACTTGAGGCATAGGCTCTGTCCAGAGAACCAAGGCAAAGATGTTAAGATGGTGGGTGGGAATTCGAATTTAGTGGAGGTTGAGACCAGGTGGGCAACGGGAAGAGAGAATATGCTGAAGGGCAAGTTCCCATCTCCGGAGTTCTGAAAGATTGGTGTCGGTGGGAAGTATCCAGATAACCCGGACGGTGTAACACTGTGTCAAGATGTGCTGGTCGTGCCCCAAGGCGTGTTTAGCCACAGGGTGATCCTCATTACCAACAAACACTGTCTGCCTGTGACCATTCATGGGAATGGACAGTTTGTTGCTGGTCATTCCCACATAGAACGCTTCACAGTGCAGGCATGTCAGTTGGTAAATTACGTGGGTGCTGTCGCAAGTGGCTCTGTCCTTGATTGTGTACACCCTCCGGGTTATGGGACTGGAGTAAGTGGTGGTGGAAGGGTGCATAGGGCAGGTTTTACAACAGGGGCGGGTACAAGGGTAGGAGCCAGAAGGTAGGGACGGTGGTTTGGGGATTTCATAGGGGTTAACTAGGAGCTCACGGAGGTTAGGTGGGCGGCGGAAAGACACTCTCGGTGGAGTAGGAAGGATGTCATGAAGGATGGATCTCATTTCGGGGCAGGATTTAAGGAAGTCGTATCCTTGCTGGGGAGCCACATTCAGAGTCCCCTCCTGTCCCAGTATCCGGTGACAAGAGGGGCACTTCTGGGGTTCTGTTGAAGGTTCTGAATTTGGGGGGATGAGGAAGTGGCTCTTGCAATTTGCTTCTCTACCGGATCAGGATGATAGCCGCGGGATGTGAAAGCTGTTATCAGGTTATTGGTGTATTGGTTCAGGGATTCAGGACTGGAGCAGACTCGTTTGCCACGAAGACCTAAGCTGTAGGGAAGGGAACGTTTGATGTGGAATGGATGGCAGCTGTCATAATGCAGATACTGTTGTTTATTGGTAGGTTTGATGTGGACGGATGTGTGTAGTTGGCTGTTGGATAGATGGAGGAAAGGGCCATGGGATTTGGAATAGGGCCAGGTGAATTTGATGGGACCAAAGGAGTTGAGGTTGGAGAGGAAATTCTGGAGTTCTTCTTCACTGTGAATCCAGATCATGAAGAATTCATCAATGAATCTATACCAAACTTTGGGTTGACAGGCTTGGGTGTCCAGGAAGGCTTCCTCTAAGCATCCCATAAATAACTTTGCGAACAAGGGGGCCATACTGGTCCCCATGGCTGTTCCCTTTTGTTGTTGGTATGTCTGGCCCTCAAAAGTGAAGAAGTTGTGGGTTAGGATGAAGCTGGCTAGGGTATTAAGGAAAGAGGTTTAAGGTAGGGAAGTGGGTGGTCGGCGTGAAAGGAAATACTCCATCGCAGCGAGGCCCTGGGCATGTGGGATATTTGTGTATAAGGAGGTGGCATCAATGGTTACAAGTATGGTTTCAGGAGGTAACAGGCTGGGTAAGGATTTCAGGCGGTCGAGGAAGTGGTTGGTGTCTTTGATGAAGGATGGGAGACTGCACATGATGGGTTGAAGGTGTTAGTCTATGTAGGCAGAGATTCGTTCTGTGGGGGCGTGGTAACCGGCCACAATTGGCCGGCCTGGATGATTCCAAATGTCAGACAAGCCTGCATAAAAAGAATGTTTGGGCGTAATCTGACTAGGGAAAAAGCATGTTTACAGAGGGATTGTAAATAAAACTGGAATGGGTTGTTGTAGGGATGTTGTAAGGGAGGATTAATATTTGCATGAAGGAAAAGTGAGAAATATGGGCTATATAACAGGCTGCAATGAACGAATAAAAAATAATAAATAATATGTTTAGAAATATATATTTAATTTTTTTTTTTTTTTAAATGAATGTGAAAAGTAATTCAGGTAAGCAAAAAGAAAAAAGAAAGGAAATAGAAAAAGTCGTTAAAATTCGTTGTAGATACTGTGGTCACCTTAAGTTGTCAACAATGTAGTATTAAATGGTTAGATAGTGGTATGGCGTGCAAATGAGGTTTAAGGATGGTGAAAATCGCAAAAAGTACGAGAAAACCGCGTGAGAATGCAAGGTAAACGTCTAAATAGGATTGGTGAAGTGGTAGCAGATTACGATTTTGAGGCTAATAATAGTCTGACGAAGGAATAGTAGAATCAAAACCAACGTAAAGTAGCTGAAATACGATCGGGAAAGTACGAAAAACGAACGGAAATGTGGAAAAACCGGAATGGAAACAAACGTGAGGTAACTAGGAAATGCCGAAAATGGTTATAAACAATATAAGAAACTATAGTTGTGAAATAGTGTTTACGTTTTATAGCGAGAAAATTTGATGAGCGGCGTATTTCAGTCGGCAGAAGGAGTAATGAAAGTGGCAAATATATAAATGTACTCAAAGGTTAGGTTAGGAAGTGAAGGTATTGTTGTAAGTATTAGCGAAATATGAACAGTAAAATAAGAAAGGAATGTAGAATGGAACTGCTATATAAAATATATATAAATGAATAAATAAAAATAAAAACAAAAACAAAAGGGAAAATAAGAAGACAGAAAAGATTTCGAAAGATAACAGAACAATGACGAAAGTAATTGTTGAATTCAAATTTATGATACGAATATTATAGAGGAAAAATTCCTAACAGGAAAAATGTACGTAAAAAATAGATGAAGTCCACTTACCAGGCGAAGGAGCACAGGCAGTGATAGCAACAAATAAACACACAGGCACACACACACACACACAAACGCTAGCTTTCGCAGCCTAGCTGCTTCGTCAGGCAGAAGGGAAGGAGAGGGAAAAGGAAATGATGAGGGTTTTAAGGGAGTGGGTAAGGAGTCATTCCAATCCCAGAAGAGGAAACACTTACCGTGGGGGAAAAAAAGGAAGGTAAACAAATACACCCACACATATACACAAACACACCTGGATACTTCCCACCGACACCAATCTTTCAGATGTTCATATATACACATATATATGTGTGGGTGTGTGTGTATTTGTTTACCTTCCTTTTTTACCCCTAAGGTCAATCCTTCCACTCCTGGGGTTGGAATGACTCCTTTTCCACTTCCTTAAAACCCATATCCATTTTATTTGTGTCTGTTGATGAGCCTGTCTTTTGGGTAAGTCATCCGTTTTCTGAAAATTTAAAAGGCAACTTTCCTGGTGGGATACATTTATATAAAAAATAGAAAACGGATGACTTACACAAAGAACAGGCCCATCGACAGACACACACAAACACACAATAAGGTTTCGCCACCGCTGGTAGCTTCTTCAGGAAAAGAGAAAGGAAGGAGGGGAGAAAGGGAAGGATACGGGTTTTAAGGAAGTGGAAAATGAGTCATTGCAATCCCAGGAGAGGAAGGACTTACCTCAAGTGGAAAAAAGGAAAGGTAAACAAGCGTGCACACACACACACACACACACACATACACTCGCTAACACAACAAGGTAGACATTTGAAGAAAGCAAAGAGGTTGGACAGAGATAACAGTTGAAGCAGAGGCACTGCCCAGAGAACCGAGGCAAAGATGTTAAGATGGTGGGCGGGAATTTGAATTTAGTGGAGATTGAGTCCAAGTGGGCAATGAGAGGAGAGAATAAGCTTAAAGGCAAGTTCCCATCTCTGGAGTTCAGAGAGAGTGGTGTCGGTGGGAAGTATCCAGATAACCCGGACAGTGTGACACTGATCCAAGATGTGCTGGCCGTGCACCAAGGCATGTTTAACCACAGAGTGATCTTCATTACCAGCACTGTCTGCCTGTGACCATTTATGCGAATGGACAGTTTGTTGCTGGTCATTCCACATTGTACGTTTCACAGTGCAGACATGTCAGTTGGTAAATCACGTGGGTGCTATCGCAAGTGGCTCTGCCCTTGATCGTGTATACCTTCCGGGTTACTGGACTGGAGTAATTGGTGGTGGAAGGGTGCATAGGGCAGGTTTTACAACGAGGGCGTTTGCATGGGTATGAGTCAGAGGGTAGGGAAGTGGTTTGGGGATTTCATAGAGATGGTCTAGGAAGTTACGAAGGTTAGGTGGGCGGCGGAGTGTCTTTCCACACTCTTTATCGTCCACATTTCACTCCCATACAATGCTACACTCCAGACAAATGCTATCAGGAAGGACTTCCGAACATTTAAACTAATATTGGATGTCAACAAATTTCTCTTCTTCAGAAACGCATTTTTTTCCATAGCCATTCTGCATTTTATGTCTTCTTTATTTTGGCCATCATAAGTTATCTTGCTTCCTAAATAACAAAACTCATCTACTACTTTTATTGTCTCATTAGATGACCTGGTGAACTTTGCATCACTTACCACTTAGTATAAACCATTTTAATTTAAATTATATGTATTTTAGACCCATAGCTTTATAAAGTCATCATCACATAGTCTAAGTATAGGGTCGATAATGGGCAGAAAGAGTGGGCAAATCATCACACATGCCCAGGATAATGTTATGTTACATTCGTGGAAGTTCAGGGAAGATTTAAATGGTGATAAAATGATATATAGCCAAATTGGTTGAGCCTTTCTAGAGTTTTAGTGAGACTGACAAACAGCAATTAATATCTTTGACAGTTCATATACGGGTTGATATTGTGTAAAGCGAACTTCACTCTTACAAAGTATATTTCTGAACGCACCCAACACAACAACCAAGTCATTATTTTACATGTTTTAAATCTAAATTTACCTCTCAATTTTTCTATATTTTATCACCATTTCAATCTTCCCTGAACTTCCACGAATGTGACACGAACATTATCCTGGTCATGTGTGCGTGATTTGTCCACTCTTCCTGCCCACTATCGAGCTGATACTTAAGACTATCTGATGATGTCTTTATAAAGCTACTGGGTGTAAAATACATATGATTTAAATTAATATGGTTTATATTAACATGTAAGTGATACGAAGTTCACTGGGTCATCTGGTCGACCCGGCAATGCTTCTCAATTGCTAATATGTATGTACTCTTGAGTTGGACATCAAATGTGCAAAATTTCATCACAATTGTAGGAATGATATTGATATCCCAAAGAAAATAGCTCTTTAGCTTTCCACAAATTTTCCTATTTTCTGGCCAACTATTTCAAACTTTTACTTCACTCAAACCATCCCCTCGCTTTGAACGTCGAATGTGCAAAATTTTCTCGCAATCAGACGAATTATATTGATATTCCATTGAAAAATCTCTTTCAGTTTCTCATGAATTTTCCAATTTTTCAGGTAACTTTCCCAAATTTTTAGTTCATAAGAACGTTCATCTTATGATGAACATCAAATGATCAAAATTTTATCGAATCGGATGAACTGTTCTCAACTTATAATGTTGAGTACATTTAGAAACACATTGAAAAAGGAACTTGGTTCCAATTTTGCAACTTTCCTTTTTAACTATCCCTACTTCTTAATGAAAACTTTTCCACAACCATAATGAAGAAATTCTCCGTCGTGGGAATAGTCAGCTATAGTTCTGAATTCAATCAAAACCACATTGAAACAAGCACTTTAAGTTTTTCTCATATTTTCCGGTAGATTTGCCCAAAAATTTATTCCATACATACCTTGTACTTTCAAGTCGTATTCAAGTGATGCTCTTACAACCATGTGACAATTGACTTTTATTCACAGAAAAAAATAGCTTCGATTTTTCCTAAAATTCCCTACTTTCCCGGCGACTTTTCCAAATTTTTATTTGATGCAAACCTTTCTCTTGCTTTCAACATGAAATGTACAAAATATTATTGCATTTGAACAAACGGTATTGATAGCACACTGGAAAAAAGCTTTTTCAGTTTTTCCTGATTTTCCTCTTCCCCATATTTTATCACCATTTAAACCTTCCCTGGACTTACACAAATATTTCAAGACTAAAATTAGCCAAATCGGTTCATTTGTTCTTGAGATTTAGTGACAGAAACAAACAGCAATTCATTTATATATATATATATATATATATATATATATATATATATATATAAAAAAATTGGAAAGTCCAGGTTGGAATAAATAATATAGTGAGGACAGTTTACTACTCACCGCAAAGACGTGGCGAAGAGCTGCGACAGGCACATACAAAAGACACACACTTACAACACATTCAGCTATCGGCCATGGCCTTCTTCAGAAATAGAGCACTCACGCAATCACACAGGCACACAACACAGTCATACAACCATCACCTCCGACTGCCACACTTCGAATCACGCTCTGCAGCGAATCGGGGACGGGAGGGGAGGGGAGGGGGAGGGGAGAGGGAAACTTTCCCGGTGGGATAAACAAAAATAAAAATAGAAAAGAGATGACTTACCAAAAGGACCGGCTCGTCGAGAAACAAATAAAAAACAAATAAAATCACACACAAACACACATACAAGCTTTCGCCACCACTGGCAGCTTCTTCAGGAAAAAGAGGGAAAAAGGGAGAGGGAGAGGGAAAAAGCCGGTCCTTTTGGTAAGTCATCTCTTTTCTATTTTTATTTATATGTATATATATATATAGGCGAAGGGGCACAGGCAGTAATAGTAACAAATAAACACACAGACACACACACACTCAAAAATGCTAGCTTTCGCAGCCTAGCTGCTTCATCAGGCAGAAGGGAAGGAGAGGGAAAAGGAAATGATGAGGGATTTAAGGAAGGGGGTAAGGAGCCATTCCAATCCCGGGACAGGAAAGACTTACCTTGGGGGAAAAAATGGAAGGTAAATAAATGCACATACACCCACACATTTACACAGACACAAGTACACTTAGGCAGACATACTGTAGAACTGTAGAAAGCAAAGAAGTTAGAAGTTAGACAGAGATGCCACATGAGGCAGAGGCTCTGTCCAGAGAACCAAGGCAAAGATGTTAAGATGGTGGGTGGGAATTCGAATTTAGCGGAGGTTGAGACCAGGTGGGCAACGGGAAGAGAGAATATGCTGAAGGGCTAGTTCCCATCTCCGGAGTTCTGAAGGATTGGTGTCAGTGGGAAGTATCCAGATAACCCGGACGGTGTAGCACTGTGCCAAGATGTGCTGGCCATGCACCAAGGCATGTTTAGCCACAGGGTGATCCTCGTTACCAACAAACACTGTCTGCCTGTGTCCATTCATGCGAATGGACAGTTTGTTGCTGGTCATTCCCACATAGAACGCTTCACAGTGCAGGCATGTCAGTTGGTAGATCACGTGGGTACTATCGCAAGTGGCTCTGCCTTTGATCGTGTACACCTTCCGGGTTACGGGACTGGAGTAAGTGGTGGTGGAAGGGTGCATAGGGCAGGTTTTACAACGGGGGCGGTTACAAGGGTAGGAGCCAGAAGGTAGGGAAGGTGGTTTGGGGATTTCATAGGGGTGGACTAGGAGGTTACGGAGGTTAGGTGGGCGGCGGAAAGACACTCTCGGTGGAGTAGGAAGGATGTCATGAAGGATGGATCTCATTTCGGGGCAGGATTTTAGGAAGTCGTATCCTTGCTGGAGAGCCACATTCAGAGTCCGCTCCAGTCCCGGAAGCCTCTAAGGAAGCCTTCCTGGACACCCAAGCCTGTCAACCCAAAGTTTGGTATAGATTCATTGACGACATCTTCATGATCTGGACTCACAGTGAAGAAGAACTCCAGAATTTCCTCTCCAACCTCAACTCCTTTGGTACCATCAAATTCACCTGGTCCTATTCCAAATCCCATGCCACTTTCCTCGATGTCGACCTCCATCTATCCAACGGCCAACTACACACATCCGTCCACATCAAACCTACCAATAAACAACAGTACCTGCATTATGACAGCTGCCATCCTTTCCACATCAAACGTTCCCTTCCCTACAGCTTAGGTCTTCGTGGCAAACGAGTCTGCTCCAGTCCTGAATCCCTGAACCAATACACCAATAACCTGATAACAGCCTTCACATCCCGCAGCTATCCTCCTGGTCTGGTACAGAAGCAAATTGCCAGAGCCACTTCCTCATCTCCCCAATTTAAGAATTTTCCACAAAACCCCAGAAGTGCCCCTCTTGTCACCGGATACTTTCCGGGACTGGAGCGGACTCTGAATGTGGCTCTCCAGCAAGGATACGACTTCCTAAAATCCTGCCCCGAAATGAGATCCATCCTTCATGACATCCTTCCTACTCCACCGAGAGTGTCTTTCCGCCGCCCACCTAACCTCCGTAACCTCCTAGTCCACCCCTATGAAATCCCCAAACCACCTTCCCTACCTTCTGGCTCCTACCCTTGTAACCGCCCCCGTTGTAAAACCTGCCCTATGCACCCTTCCACCACCACTTACTCCAGTCCCGTAACCCGGAAGGTGTACACGATCAAAGGCAGAGCCACTTGCGATAGTACCCACGTGATCCACCAACTGACATGCCTGCACTGTGAAGCGTTCTATGTGGGAATGACCAGCAACAAACTGTCCATTCGCATGAATGGACACAGGCAGACAGTGTTTGTTGGTAACGAGGATCACCCTGTGGCTAAACATGCCTTGGTGCATGGCCAGCACATCTTGGCACAGTGCTACACCGTCCGGGTTATCTGGATACTTCCCACTGACACCAATCCTTCAGAACTCCGGAGATGGGAACTAGCCCTTCAGCATATTCTCTCTTCCCGTTGCCCACCTGGTCTCAACCTCCGCTAAATTCGAATTCCCACCCACCATCTTAACATCTTTGCCTTGGTTCTCTGGACAGAGCCTCTGCCTCATGTGGCATCTCTGTCTAACTTCTAACTTCTTTGCTTTCTACAGTTCTACAGTATGTCTGCCTAAGTGTACTTGTGTCTGTGTAAATGTGTGGGTGTATGTGCATTTATTTACCTTCCATTTTTTCCCCCAAGGTAAGTCTTTCCTGTCCCGGGATTGGAATGGCAGACCTTCCAGGTAGGAAAATGGTATAAAATAAAGATTTTTGACTTACCTAAAGTACAGGCTGGTCGATAGGAACACTAAACACACACAAAAACACACAACCATTCGAGCTTTCGCCACCAGTGGTGGCTTCTTCGGGAAAAAGAGGGAGGAAGGAGAGGAGAAAGGGAAGGATACGGGTTTTCTTAAAACCCGTATCCTTCCCTTTCTCCTCTCCTTCCTCCCTCTTTTTCCCGAAGAAGCCACCACTGGTGGCGAAAGCTCGAATGGTTGTGTGTTTTTGTGTGTGTTTAGTGTTCCTATCGACCAGCCTGTACTTTAGGTAAGTCAAAAATCTTATATATATATATATATATATATATATATACGTAAAAAATAGATGTAGTACACTTACCAGGCGAAGGGGCACAGGCAGTAATAGCAACAAATAAACACACAGACACACACACACACAAAAATGCTAGCTTTCGCAGCCTAGCTGCTTCATCAGGCAGAAGGGAAGGAGAGGGAAAAGGAAATGATTCCTGTTAGGAATTTTTCATCTATAATATACATATATATATATATATATATATATATATATATATATATATATATATGTGTGTGTGTGTGTGTGTGTGTGTGTGTGTGTGTGTGTGTGTGTGTGTGTAAATGTGTGGGTGTGTGTGTATTTGTTTACCCTCCATTTTCCCCCCAAGGTAAGTCTTTCCTGTCCCGGGATTGGAATGACTCCTTATCCACTCCCTTAAAACCCTCATCATTTCCTTTTCCCTCTCCTTCCCTTCTGCCTGACGAAGCAGCTAGGCTGCGAAATCTTGTTTGTGTGTAATTTTATTTTATTTTATTTGTTTCTATCAACGAGCCGGTCCTTTTGGTAAGTCATCTCTTTTCTATATATATATATATATATATATATATATATATATATATATATATATATATATATGAATATTAAGACGAAAAATTCCTAGCAGGAAAAATAAAATATAAAAAATAGACGAAGATTACTCACCAGGCGAAGGAGCACAGGTGTGACAGCATCACAAATAAATAAATGAAAACACACACACACACACACACACACACACAATCGCAAGCTTTCGCAACCCAGTTGCGTCTTCAGGCAGTAGGGAAGGAGAGGGAAAAGGAAATGATGAGGGTTTTAAGGAAGGGGGTAAGGAGCCATTCCAATCCCGGGAGAGGAAAGACTTACCTTGGGGGAAAAAATGGAGGGTAAACAAAAGCACACATGCCCACACATTCACACAGACACAAATACACCTAGGCAGACATACTGTAGAAAGCAAAGAAATTAAGTTATTGAAGTTAAGAAGTTAGACAGAGATACCACTTGAGGCAGAGGCTCTGTCCAGAGAACCGATGCAAAGATGTTAAGAAGGTGGGTGGGAATTCAAATTTAGCGGAGATTGAGACCAGGTGGGCAACGGGAAGAGAGAATATGCTGAAGGGCTAGTTCCCATCTCCGGAGTTCTGAAGGATTGGTGTCAGTGGGAAGTATCCAGATAACCCGGACAGTGTAACACTGCGCCAAGATGTGCTGGCGGTGCACCAAGGCATGTTTAGCCACAGGGTGATCCTCATTACCAACAAACACTGTCTGCCTGTGACCGTTCATGCGAATGGACAGTTTGTTGCTGGTCATTCCCACATAGAACGCTTCACAGAGCAGGCATGTTAGTTGGTAAATCACGTGGGTGCTATCGCAAGTGGCTCTGCCCTTGATCGTCTTCTGGGTTACTGGACTGGAGTAAGTGGTGGTGGAAGGGTGCATAGGGCAGGTTTTACAATGGGGGCGGTTGCATGGGTAGGAGCCAGAGGGTGGGGAAGGTGGTTTGGGGGTTTCATAGGGATGGACTAGGAGGTTACGAAGGTTAGGTGAGCGGCGGAAAGACACTCTTGGTGGAGTGGGAAGGATGTCATTAAGGATGGATCTCATTTCAGGACAGGATTTAAGGAGCTGCTGGAGAGCCACATTCAGAGTCCGCTCCAGTCCCGGAAAGTATCCGGTGACAAAAGGGGCACTTCTGGGATTCTTCGGTGGAAGGTTCTGGATTTGGAGGAATGAGGAGGTGGCTCTGGTAATTTGCTTCTGAACCAGATCAGGAGGATAGCTGCGGGATGTGAAAGCTGTTATTAGGTTATTGGTTTACTGGTTCAGGGATTCGGGACTGGAGCAGACTCTTTTGCCACGAAGACCTAAGCTGTAGGGAAGGGAACGTTTGATATGGAATGGATGGCAGCTGTCATAATGGAGGTACTGTTGTTTGTTGGTAGGTTTGATGTGGATGGATGTGTGAAGTTGGCCGTTGGACAGATGGAGGTCGACATCAAGGAAAGTGGCATGGGATTTGGAATAGGACCAGGTGAATTTGATGGGACCAAAGGAGTTGAGGTTGGAGAGGAAATTCTGGAGTTCTTCTTCACTGTTGGTCCAGATCATGAAGATGTTGTCAATGAATCTGTACCAAACTTTGGGTTGACAGGCTTGGGTTTCCAGGAAGGCTTCCTCTAAGCGTCCCATAAATAAGTTTGCATACGAGGGGGCCATCCTGTTTCCCATGGCTGTTCCCTTTAGTTGTTGGTATGTCCGGCCCTCAAAGGTGAAGAAGTTGTGGGTTAGGATGAAGCTGGCTAGGGTATTAAGGAAAGAGGTTTTAGGTAGGGAAGTGGGTGGTCGGCGTGAAAGGAAATACTCCATCGCAGCGAGGCCCTGGGCATGTGGGATATTTGTGTATAAGGAGGTGGCATCAATGGTTACAAGGATGGTTTCAGGAGGTAACAGGCTGGGTAAGGATTTCAGGCGGTTGAGGAAGTGGTTGGTGTCTTTGATGAAGGATGGGAGACTGCACATGATGGGTTGAAGGTGTTGGTCTATGTAGGCAGAGATTCGTTCTGTGGGGGCGTGGTAACCGGCCACAATTGGCCGGCCTGGATGATTAGGTTTGTGAATCTTAGGAAGTAGGTAGAAGGTAGGGGTGCGGGGTGTCAGTGGGGTCATGAGTTTGATGGACTCAGGTGAAAGGTTTTGTAGGGGGCCTAAGGATCTGAGAATTCCCTGAATCTCTGCCTGGACATCAGGAATGGAGTCGTCTTGACAGACTTTGTAGGTAGTATTGTCTGAAAGCTGGCGCAGTCCCTCAGCCACATACTCCCGCCGATCAAGTACCACGGTCGTGGATCCCTTGTCGACAGGGAGAATGATGATGGAATGGTCAGCCTTCAGATCACGGATATATATATATATATATATATATATATATATATATATATATATATATATATAAAATATAAAAAATAGACGAAGATTACTCACCAGGCGAAGGAGCACAGGTGTGACAGCATCACAAATAAATAAATGAATACACACACACACACAATCGCAAGCTTTCGCAACCCAGTTGCGTCTTCAGGCAGTAGGGAAGGAGAGGGAAAAGGAAATGATGAGGGTTTTAAGGAAGGGGGTAAGGAGCCATTCCAATCCCGGGAGAGGAAAGACTTACCTTGGGGGAAAAAATGGAGGGTAAACAAATGCACACATGCCCACACATTCACACAGACACAAGTACACCTAGGCGTCTGCCTAGGTGTACTTGTGTCTGTGTGAATGTGTGGGCATGTGTGCATTTGTTTACCCTCCATTTTTTCCCCCAAGGTAAGTCTTTCCTCTCCCGGGATTGGAATGGCTCCTTACCCCCTTCCTTAAAACCCTCATCATTTCCTTTTCCCTCTCCTTCCCTACTGCCTGAAGACGCAACTGGGTTGCGAAAGCTTGCGATTGTGTGTGTGTGTGTATTCATTTATTTATTTGTGATGCTGTCACACCTGTGCTCCTTCGCCTGGTGAGTAATCTTCGTCTATTTTATATATATATATATATATATATATATATATATATATATATATATATATATATATATATATATATTCTAGAAAGAGACTTTCCTGGTGGGAAAAATATGTATAAAATAAAGATTTTGGACTTACCTAAAGTACAGGCTCGTCGACAGAAACATAAAAAACACAAACATTTGAGCTTTCGCCACAACTGGTAGCTTCTTCGGGAAAAAGAGGAAGGAAGGAGAGGAGAAAGGGAAGGATACGGGTTTTAAGGAAGTGGAAAAGGAGCCATTCCAATCCCAGGAGTGGAAGGACTTACCTTAGGGGACAAAAAGGAAGGTAAACAAATACACACACACTCACACATATCCACATGAAAACACACCTACATTCTACAAATTTTCAAACTACATTCCATTACCATTGTTTTATTCTTGTTAATGTTCATTTTATACTTTCGTTTCAAGACACTGTCCATTTCATTTAATTGTCATCAGCAAACCACAAGGTTTTTATTCCCTCTACCTGGACTTTAATCCCCCCTCAAAATTTCTCCTTGCATTCCTTCACAGCTTGCTCAATGTACAGATTGAACAACACTGAGAAAAGGCTACAACCCAGTCTTATTCCATTCCCAACTATTGCGTTCATTTCATTACCTTCGACTCTAATAATTATATTGATTGATTCTAGTGTCGCTTCTTGGTGAAACATTTCAAATTAAATAACTGAATACTTGTTATTGCCTTGTTTCACAAAACTTTATAAACTAGGTTTTGGGTTATGACCCCATTTTCAAGTACTTTACTGATTTCAAAATTTACAACTGATTTGTGTCCCACATAACTTATGTAAAAGTCTGTCCAATTCAAAGGACTGACAGCCAGCCAGTATGAACAGTGGTGTATATAGAATCAGTTGTAAAGAGTGCCAGTCCTGTTATATAGGACATACAGATAGGTCAATTTGTACCAGGCTTAGGGAACACCACAGGAGCTGGATATTAAAAAATCTAGATTCTGCCTTTGCCCAACATTGTTTAGAACAAGAGCACAAATACACCATAGATGTAAAAGTCTTACATGTTGAAGGTAAAGGTGCAAAACTGACCCACTAGAAATTTTTAAGATTAAAAAACAGATTCACACAGCCCCAAATTTGATACTGAATGAACAGACAGAATTCAATTATTCACCTCTTTTAGATTATGAGTAACTTCTACTTAGTAGATAATAACAATATCACTAACAATAGGCAAGAAGCAAGGCCTTTTACTATAAACTATTCAATGTTTTGAGATACAATAATGATCTGTAATTTCACTAATAGATAATATCGTTAAACACAATATTAGTACAATAGATAATTAAGGTTATTCTAATAAGGTAATGCAAGTGTAATAGTTCCTAAATTGCAAGGAAAAGTATTTTCTTCCACTGTTAAAATCGATAAACAGAGACCTGTAGTATCATAATGGTTTGTCTTCACTGGTGTAACAATTTTGGAATCAGTAAAGTACTTGAAAATGGGCTCATAACCCGAAACCTAGGTCGTAAAAATAGTTTTGTAAAACAAGGCAATAACAAGTGTTCAGTTATTTAATTAATTTGATTAATGATGGAAATTCTCCTCAGGGATGATAAATTATTTTTCAAAAGAGATAGATTGGCTGGTCAATACTTACCTTTGTGCTGTACCACTGATAGTGACACAAATGAAGAAAAAGAAAATAAGGGATGTAACAGGACCAGCTTTTGGAACCCAGTTCCTTCTTCATTTGGGAGAGAAGGGAAGAAAAAAGGATGGGAACGGAAGGGAAAGGTAATTCATGACCTAGGTCATGAGGTGGTGTTTGAAGAGCGTGGAAGTCAGAGATCTCTGACTTCCACACTCCTCAACACCACCCTATGTTCCGAAAGCTTGTCCTGTTTCGTCCCTTTTTTCCTTTTTCTTCATTTGTGTCACTATCGGCGGTAAAGTACAAAGGTAAGTACTGGCCAGCCAATTTCTCTCTTTTGAAAAATCAGTTATTTAATTACTCTAATAATTGTTATAATTATAAATTTTTGATGACATTACAGCATTCAATGAATGAAATAAATTGCAATTTGCAATCAGTAATGGCTTCACTGTACTAGGTTTAGATGGAGTACCAATGTGTGGCGAATGAACATTTGTGCCCGGCCAGGATTCGAACCTGGGATCTCCTGCTTACTAGGCAGACACGCTGATCACTTCGCCATTGAGGACACAGTGACAAGCCGTACTGCAAAGGACTCTTCCCTGCACGTCTCCCGCCACACCCACATCTCCATTCGCCATGCTGTTACCACAGACTATTTGTTCTGTAATGCTCGCAGCCTAAATACTGCATTCCCGCATCAGGGAGAACAGACCTTGAGGTATTCAGACACAATTAATTGTCATCAGGAGCCCAGCCTCGGCTTCTATACAATTATATATTTATATCGACGTTACAGCATTCATTGAATGAAATAAATCACAATTTGCGATCAGTTATGGCTTCACTGTACTAGGTTTAGATGAAATACCAAAGTGCAGCGAATGAAAATTTGTGCCCGGCCGGGATTCGAACCAGGGATCTCCTGCTTACTAGACAGACATGCTGACCATTTCGCCACTGCGAATTATTTCACTAATAATTGTTGTCTGGTTATTGTACAAGATGAATATAGCTCTTCGCTCCCTTACTTTACCCTTGCTACCTTCAGAATCTGAAAAAGAGTAATCCAGTCAACACTATAAAAAGCTTTCTCCAGATCTACAAATGTTTAAAAGGTAGGTTTCCCTTTCCTTAATCTATCTTCTAAGTTAAATTGTAATATGAGTATTGCCTTGTGTGTTCCTACATTTCTCTTCATTCCAAAATGATGTTCCACAACTTCAGATTCCACCAGTTTCTCCATTTGTCTGTAAATAATTTGTGCTACTGTTTTGCAACCATGACTTGTTAAACTGATAGTTCTGTAATTTTCACGTTTGTCTGCATTTGCTTTCTTAGGAGTTGGAATCACTATATTCTTGCTGAAATCTGAGGGCATATCCCGTGTCATATATCCTGCATACCAAGTGGAACAATTCCTTCATGACTGGCTCTCCTAATGACAATAACAGTTCAGATGGGACATCATCTACTCCAGCGGCCTTGTTTCTAATCAAATCTTGTAGTGCTCTGTCAAATTCTTCTTGCAGTATAGTATCTCCTATCTAATCTTCCTCTACTTCATATTCCACTTTTAGAATACTGCCTTCACATTTATTTCTTTTGTACAGGCCTTCTACATATGCCTTTCATGTTTCAGTTTTCCCTTCTTTGCTTAGTAATGGTTTTCCATCTGAGTTCTTGATATTAATACCACTGCTTATCTTGTCTCCAAATGTCTCTTTTATTTTCCTGTAGATAGTATCTATATGTCCCCTAATATACATTCTTCTACTGTCTTGCATTTCTCCTCAAGCCACTCCTGCTTAGCCAGTATGCACTTCCTATCAACCTTCTTTTTCAGACGTCTTTTGCCTGCTTCACCAGATGCATTTTTATATTTTCTCCTTTTATCAATTAAGTTCAGTATCTCCTGTCTTATCCAAGGGTATCTATTAGGTCTTGTCATTCTGCCTATATTATCCTCTGTGGCCTTCACTACTCTATCTCTCAGAGCCAACCATTCTTCTTTTACTATATTACATTCCCCCGTTTCAGACCATCCTTGGCCAATGTACCCTCTAAAATTCTCAACCACCTATGGTTCCTTCAGTTCGTCCAGATTCCATGTCTTTAATTTTCTACCTTTTTCTACCTTTTTGCAGTCTCTTAAGTTTTAATCTACAGTTCATAACCAATAAGTTATGGTCAGAATCTACATCTGTGCCTGGATATGCCTTACAGTTTAAAACCTGGTTTCTAAACATTTGTCTTATCATTATAAATTCTACGTGGCAATCTCCTCTTTTATTCTTTTTCTCCAGCCCATAGTCACCTACTACATTTCCTTCTCTTCCCTTTCCTACTACTAAATTCCAGCCCCCCATCAAAATTAAGTTTTCTCTTTTTTAAAAGTATAAATTTCTCTGATCTACTCATCACTGGCAGAGCTAGTTGGTATATAAACTTGTACTATTATGGTCGGTGTTGGCTGCATGTCTATCTGTCTTTGCTACAAGAATGTGTTCACTATATTATTCATAGTAACTTACTCACATCGCTATTTTCTTATTCATTATAAGACCTACTTCTGCATTACCTCCAACTGATTTTGTATATATAACCCTGTACTCACCTGATCAAAAATCCTGTTCATCCTGCCATCAGACTTCACTAATCCCCACCTTACCTAACTTTAACCTATCCATTTCTCTTTTCAAATTTTCTAACTTACCTACCCAATTAAGGGTTAGAACATTCAACATTCTGATCCATAGACTGCCTGTTATATTTTTCTTGATGATGACATCCTGCTGAGTAGTCCTTGCCCGGAGATCTGAATAGGGGAACTATTTTATCTCTGGAATATTTTACCAGAGAGGACTGTAGTTTGCCCTTGCTTTCAGCTGTTCGCAGTAACTGCATGGCAAAGCCATGTTAGCTGATCTCATCATCAGCTGTCAATCATCCAGACTACTGCCCTACTTCAGGAATCACACATTTATCTGGCCACTCTACAAATACCTCTCCATTGTGGTTGCACCTACGGTACGGCTATCTTTATCGTTCAGGTACGCAAGCCATGTCTGTGGTTCAGGAGGCTGGAGATATGCCTACAGGAAAATTAAAGATACATTTAAAGACAAGAAAAGCAGCTGTATGAACATAAGGAAGTCAGATGGAAAACCAGTTCACAGCAAAAAAGGGAAAGTTGAAAGGTGGAAAGAGTATATACAGGGTGTCCCACGAAAGACACCTGCCAGGCATCTACATCCGCGTATCATATGGTATGGCTGTTGCCACCGCATCCGCCGGCCACATGAGCGACCAATTCTCAGACTGTATTGTGCTGCGGGCGCATATACTGAGTTAAAATCTAAAAAACATTGCCATCTGAGTAATCTAAACTTACCTTTATTTACAGAAGATGTTCAAAATGATGTCCCTCTATGGAAAGAGTGGCCTGACATCTCTTGAACACATTTGAGAACACTTGACGATTTATGGCTGCCGAAATCTGGGAAATGACTAGTCGAAGCAGTTTTCACGAAACAATAAGTTCTGACTGGTATGTGAACAATATCCTGCATCAATTTTTTTCAAGAACTTTCACCCAATGAAAAGCTGTACAGTTATTTCATGCAGGACAATGAAAGACCACACATTGCCAATGCTTCTATGGCAGCAATAAAAAGTGTTTTTGATGATAGGATAGCTGACTGGCCTCCTCGTTCTCCAGATCTAAATCCCTGTGACTTTTATCTTTGGGGAATGTTAAAAGACAAGGTGTATGCAAACAATCCCCGTACACTCGAAGAGTTGGAAGACAGTCATTTCCCAGATTTCTGCAGCCGAAGTTCGTAGAGTGTTCGCAAATGTGTTCAAGAGTTGTCAGGCTACTCTTTCCATAGAGGGACATCATTTTGAACAGCTACTGTAAATAAAGGTAAGCTTAGGTTATCAGATGGCAAAGTTTTTTAGACTTTAACTCAGTGTATGCACCTGGGGTACAATAGAGTCCAAGAAACGGGCGCTGCTGTGGCCGGCGAATGCAGTGGCGATGGCCGGGAGCCGTACCGTGCGATCCATGGACGCCTGGCAGGCGTCTTTCATGAGACACCCTGTAGAAGGGCTACAAAGAAAATGAACTTAGGAGATGCTATACTGAGAGAAGAGCACTGAAAGACCTCAGTTGAAACAAGCCCTTGGAGTGGATGACATTCCCTCAGAACTACTGACATTACCTGAGAACTACCTATTTCAAAGATTATCCAAGTATATCAAAGGATTTTATTAAATAATTACATTACAAGCTACTAACCTCTGAACGCTTGTATCCCACAAACTTTACAAATAATTTGTTGCCTGTTGTTTGCAGCTGACCAGTAGGTTTTTCCCCACAATATTTGCCACTTCCCAACAATGGTGAGTCATCAGATCCTCCATTTTTCAACTGTAAAAAAGTATTAATTTACGTCAAAAAGGGATACATCAAAACAGATTAGCCTTTGTTACATTCAGCAATTTGCATAATGATATGAATGGTCCCTCAGAACAATGTTATATGTTGCTTTTTGCAACTTTTCAGTATTGATGAAACACGTATTCCAGGGCAATTTTCTGATAAAACTGCTTACATGTATATAAAACATAATCAGCTAAAAGAATCAAACATTGCGAAATAAGTGGACTCACACACATGTACCCTTTTAAGAGGATTTATGAAAAAAAAAGGATTGCTTTCCGTGGAAAAATGTTGTATATAAAGATACAAAACATTGTATATAATTTTTAGCATTTATATAAACATACATTTCAGTAATACAGTAATGAAAACATTAAGACACAGAAGTATTACTTTATCAAAAACATCAACAAAATCAACAGAAATTTAAGAAACATGGGCCCCTACCTCCACGGCACAGCGCATCACCAGGTTGTGGATAGGGGATACGGCCTTCAGGTATGAAGGGTAACTGTGAATACAAAAATAAGCAGTCGTGGTAGGAAGCAAACAATAGTGTGATGAAATAGCCCTGTTTCTTCTTCTCTTACTATCAAATCTATCCATCAAGAATCGGCAATATTAATGGTTCCTTTGGGGTAAAATATTCTGGAGGTAAAGTAGGTTTCCATTTGGAGCTCTGGGGAGAACCTGCTTTGAAGAGATTCAGGTCAAAAGAAACTTTCAGGTTGGGAATATGGAACATTAAACATCTGAACAGGCCAGGAACATTCCAAACATTATTACATAAATTAACAAGATACAATGTAGACATTACAGCTATTCAAGAAACTCAGTGGCAGAGGGAATGTAGCATAAAGAGGGGTAAGTACACATTTTTCTATGGAGGTACAAATGCCCATAGTTCTGGAACAGGTTTTAGGACACTGAAGACATTGAAGATTTTTATTATGAAGAACTAGATCAACTGTGGGATGAGGTTTGCTCGTATGATATCAAATTTAGCATAGGTGATTCTAATGTGAAGCTAGGGACGAAGTATTCTGGCCTACAACTGGGAAAGGAAGTTTGCATAACATTTCGAATGACAATGGCACAAGGGTGGTTACTTTAACTGTTTCCAATGACATGATTGTTGAGAGCACACGATTCAAAAGGAAAGACATACATAAATCAACTAGGGTCTCCCTGGATGGACCCAACCAAAACCACATTGATCATGTTCCTGTGGATCAGAAATGACACACAAGTTTAGAAAATGTTAGGATTTTCAGGGGAGCAGATTGTGATTTTGATCATTTTCTTGTTGGTGTGAAAGTTCACCCATGGCTATCAACAGGAGCATCTAGATGTCACAATACAGAACTCATTAGATTCGAACTGACAAGCCGAATGATGAAAACTTTAGAAGTAGGTAAATGATAGACATTTCAAATACGTTTGATGCACTCAGCGCACACTAAAATCAAAAAAGGATGTAAACAAACAGTGGATCACTGTGAGGCAGGAGCAAACCAGGTTTGATGAAGAATGCAAGAAATTTGTATAGGAAAGGAGAAAAGTGCGATTAGTCTGGGATAGAAAGGGAGACAGTAAACAAGAGGTGATCTTGAACATAACAAGGGAAATTGGTCATAGGTTTTGGGCAAAGAAGAGGTATTATTTGAACAATCAAATTAAAGAAATGGAAACTAAAAGAAAAACAAAAATATTAGGGAACTCTACAAACACATGAATTGGTACAGGAAGAGTATTTGAGTATTTGTCCAGGCTAGGACAAATACCCTTCGAGAGGGTGGCAGGTGCACACTAACAGACCCCAGTACTATAAAAAGTAAATGGAATGTGTATTTTGAGAAACTATTGAATGTTCACCAGGAAGCAGAAAATAAGCATGCGTGCAAAATAAAACACAGCAGAACTACAGATACTTGAGCTAACGCTAAAGGAAGTAAGTGTACAGGATGACCAGCCAGTCTAAAATGGTTTAGGGAAATAATACAAAAATTTTATTCCAAAACTTCGCCTAACTTTTACAAGTGTACTCCCACTGCAACAATTGCAACATCTGCTGTGACAACATGACCAAGCCTGTCCACCTTGCAGGACAGAGCCGGCCAGAACCAGTACTGACTGCTGATTCTAAAATAACGACACTCTTCTGGTGTCTGTGCTGAAACGTTTCCATGCTACCATGGAGCCAATAGCAGACATCCACAATAGATCATGAATACTACTGCTGAAGAACTCTGAGGAGTGAGAAGCAGTTCCTTCGCACACTCTTCTCTTGCAGCTTTTGTACAGAACAAACAGACTCCAGAGGCCCAGCCTCTGTGCAAACGAATGACCTCATGCCACCCACTCCTGCCTAGCAGCTGTTCAGTATCAGCCATCAACTGTGTGCACCGTAACCACTACCTTTTTCATTTTCTTACCTGCTAACTTAGACTGGCACTCATTCATTGCATCCAACCTCAAGGTGAGTCCCACTATGTATCCCTTAGTTTCACAATGTAGCCAGTATTAACTTGAATCTTGTCTTTTACTTATCAATCATTCATCCCTTCCTAGGGCATCCGCAAGCCCTCTTCGCTTCGCCTTCCATCCTGACAATGCCTCGAATCCATCTTATTTGTACAGAGTGGGATGGGTTGTACAATTTTGATATCACCCGTGGGATAAAAATTAAGTGCTGTACAGTTTTGGTGTCAGAAATGAAATCTACAACCCACTTTTGGGCCCTTAGGGTGGCAGAAAAATTTTTGTTCATATATGTTGTGTGGCTGGTCAACAGTCGCTATTCCATCGAGCCATGGCAGTGCCACCATGTTATCCTAACAAACTTTGCATCTGTACATTCTGTGCCCAGCCACAGCGCACATGTGTCCTATGCAGGTGGCGCACGACCTGACACAGTTGACCGCTGACTTCACCATGTGCTACACCACGTTTGCAGCTCACCTAGGCACACAAGATGTAAAAAATCAATTTGTGCTGCTGTTTCGGCCCACCAAAAGAATGTAAGTGCCGCACCCCTGTTGGCTCAGCCCACCTGCTGCTGCCGTCACACACATATATTGACTGCTGAAACTGTCCGCCTGTAAGTGCTGTGCTGATAATGCACTGCCCCACGTCTGCTATTCGCCCTGCCAAGCAGATGAAGATGGCTCCTTACCGGGGCAGAACCACTTGCTGTAACCCAGAGCAGTGTGGCCCCCTTGCTGCTATGCAGCCACTTTGCGACCACACATCACATGCCGCCCATCTGCCACCCCCCACTGCTATGGACCGCACCACCGGCATACTTCACTGTGCCACACCACGTGCCAAAGGATACGTACAGACTGACACTATATCATTTGTTATTACCTTCTGTTCCAAGGTGTTTCGAACTCATAGAATAATTCAAATATTAACCTTCCTTAGGCTAAGTAAGGCATAATGTTGTTTCTTTTCCGAGTGACTGGCTTAGCTAATGTTGATTTCTTGCTGGCCATTTTGCAGTTATATTAGAGAATACTCTTTTCCTTGTATATAAGTTTAAGCATTGCCAGAAGTATGGAAGTTTCATTTTTTAACATATTCAAGACTGGCATAAGTGACCGTAGATGGGGCAGCTGAACAGTTGTTTTTAACACGTTTTTTGGAAAATATAGCTTTCTAACTAGGAACACAATAGATGAGTTGGCCATCTCATGTCAAACAATGCAACCTCATTTATCTATTAAAAAAAATATATCATCTTGTTCTTATTCCCAGTGGAGGGGGCGGGACCGCCTTCTGACTTTTACATATGATTCTTACAGATAATCACCTTCTCCTTCTGAATCAGAATTGTCTATTTCCTCTTCCAGGGCACTGAAAACATTGCTCTCATGTAAATTTGCCATATCAAAAATATGCAGTGTGAGCAATGCAGGTAGCATGAAGGCGGTGTAGAACTCAACAAAAAGAAAAAGCCCTTTTCTAGTATACAGATAGTTAAAATTCCACTCCCTATGTGGCAGCACAATGCAGTGAACCTTTCTACTTCATTTTATGTGGTTACAAACATAAGACAGGTTTCAAAATGAAACTTCCTGGCAGATTAAAATTGTGTGCCGGAACCGGGACTCGAACCTGGGACCTTTGCCTTTCGCCCGCGAAAGGCAAAGGTCCCAGGTTCGAGTCCCGGTTCCGGCACACAATTTTAATCTGCCAGGAAGTTTCATATCAGCGCACACTCCGCTGCAGAGTGAAAGTTTCATTCAGGTTTCAAAATGGCTGCTACAAATTTTTAGCATTGCACAAGTCAGACTCGGGCACCATCTGTCTGACTAACTACCACTGAACGAGTCTGGCTTGGACACTGTCCACAATGTGTTAATTTGTGACATGTGTAATCACATAGTGCCATGATTTTTGAGCAAAGTTTTTTCACTAACCCTAGTAAGATATGGCCTGGTATCCACAGTGTCTGAGATGTTAGTGATATTTCTTCCATTTCAGTTTGTGTCACGATCTCTCTTTCCTTGACCTTTCCTATCAATATTTTCCATGCTGTAAATGTAGTAAGTTTCCACCCTCCACAGACATGATGGGTTAAAGCAAGGCATTCCCCTCTCCAAGCCGTGTTTGGCAAAAATTGAAAAATCATTGGTACTCATGGAGAAGTGTGAACTTTTCAATTTTGGAGGAAGTATGTTTTGGTTTTAAGATCGAACTCCAATGCAATACCAGTGTTGAGGTCTTAAAAGAAAAACCACAAACAAAAAGTTTTCAATCAATTCAGATTTGCTGATGAGTTTAGACGGTTTGAGGTCTGTGGCCGCATAAACAGTCATAGATATGACTAGCGTCTGCAACCATCAGAACCATTGGAACACTGTGTTGATCTACCATGTTGTAAACCCAAGAATTAAACCTTCACCCCTCCTTCCTTAACTCTACATCCTTCTCTCTTTCCTCTGTCTCTGTATATTCCCAGTTATGTACCCTGTACTTTCAGAATATAGCCAATATTAACTTGAATCCTATCTTTATATATCAATCAGTCACCCCTTCCTAGAGTGCTCACAAGCCTTCACCATTTTGCCTTCCATCCTGACAATGCCTCCAACCCATCTTATTTGTACAGCAGTGGGATGTGTTGTACAACTTTGGTGTCATCAGTGGGATAAAGATTAAGTGATGTACATAAGAGATGCAATCAAAACTTTGAAAAATCCATAAAGCAGCAGGATCAGATTGCCTAACTCCAGAATTAGTAAAAAATGGGGGACAGAAATTGGCAGAAGTAATTCCCGAAGTAATAACTAAAGTATGGAACTCAGATATGATACCTAAAGAGTGGCAGGAGTAAATTATGATCCCAGGTTTAAGAAGAGCGACAAAATGGTATGTGGTAATTATAGGGGGATATCGCTATTATCAGTACATTTCAGAATTTTCTCGAATATTGTGCTAAGCATGCTTACACCATATGCAAATGAAATTGTAGGTGATTACCAAGCTGGCTTTTGAAGGAACAGATCTACTATAAACCAAATATTCACCTTGCGTCAAATTTTGGAGAAGAAATGGGAATATAATAAACCAGTTCATAATCTTTTCACGGATTTTACAAAAGAATATGATTCAGTATTGTGAACAAAATTGTACAGAATTCTTTTGGAACTTGGAGTACCAAAGAAGTATGTTAGGTTTATAGAAGTGAGTTTCAAAAACACAGAAGGTAGAGTATGCATGGGGAAGTAGGAGTCAGAAGAATTCAAAATAAAGAAAGGACTTAAGCAGGGAGATACCCTGTCCCTGTTACTTTTTTAAATTAGTCCTAGAATATATTGTGCAAATAACAGCACATAATTCAGAGGGTGTGTAGTTAAATTGAAATATTAAGATATTAGGGTTTGCAGATGATCTAAACATTATAATCGATGGGAAAGAATCTGTAACAGAATTTGCGAATGTGTTAATCAAGGCTAGTGAAGATGTAGATCTGAGAGTAAGTGAAGACAGAACAAAATACTTGATTACTGTCATGAAGGATTGTCAAGTGTTTTGCCGGATATCAGTGTCAAATTTGCACAATATTTCGGCTACGTAACTCGTAACCTGCATCAGGTGCAACCTGACACTGCTTTCTGAACGGACTGGGTCCAGTATTTATGCCTACGCCCTTCCCCTTCATTGGCAGTTATAGGCTCTCCCTCTTTGGTTCGCGTATGTCATACCCACCTCCAAGAACTTCATCTCCTGTCTGGCATTCCGTATGTGATCTGTGCTTGCCCGCTGGGATGTTAAGGACATATGCTGACCCCCACATATTTCCTGTATGGGAACCAATATTATGAACATACTGAAGATGTAGCTATGGGCAGCCCCCTATCTCCTGTGGTTGCCAACATGTTCATGGAGAGATTTGGTGAGAGGACATTAGACACAGCCAGATATAAACACATCTGCTTCTATAGGTATATGGATGATACCTTCATGATCTGGCTTTATGGGAAGGACATGCCATCCAAACATCAAATTCACCACAGAACTGAAGAGGAATGGCCAGCAGTCATTTCTGGATGTACTAGTAAGAAGGAAAAAAGATGGATCAATTACCACAGCGTGTATCGGAAACCGACACACACTGATTTACATCTGCAGGCCAGCAGCTATCACCATCCTTTGCAGAGAAACGGGGTTCTCAAGACATTAGTCCACAGAGCACGGGCCTTGTCAAACCAAAAGAGTCTATCTACAAGAAATAGATTACATCAAAACAGTGTTCTACAAAAATTGGTATACAATAAAACAAATTGAGATGGCACTCCAACCAGCCACTACACCAGAGGTTCCAGAAGCAGAGGAAGAGGAATCAAAGATGATGGTGTATCTGCCTTATGCTGGTTCTATTTCTGCCAGAAAAAGTAAGATTCTACGTAAACACAACGTCAAGTGTGTCTTCTGTCCAGCCAGCAAGGGATTTATAGTATTCCTTGCCAATGTGGATTGTCCTAAACTGGCCAGACCACCAGACCAGTGGACAGAAGATGCAAGGAACATCAGAGGCACACCTTATTAAGGCAGGTGATGAAATCAGCCATTGCTGAACAGTGTCTGGAGCTGGATCATCTCATGAATGATGATGACACCAAGATTCTGGCACAGATTCCCAGCTTTTGGGACAGTGTTATCAATGAATCAATAGAGATCAAAGTGGCTGCAATCTCATGAACCAAGGCACAGGATTCCAACTAAGCAGAGTCTGGGAGCCTGCTCTAGAATTATTAAAGAAGTAATGAGGATGGCGCCAGTATAATATGAACAGAAGAATTGAAGGTGTGGATATGCACAAAGGGCACACACAGGGACACAGAACAGAACATCAACATCCCAGCGAGTGGGCACGGACCACAAATGGAATGCCAGACAGAAAAAAGGTCTCAGAGGTGAGTCTGATGGGCATGGAACACAGAGTGAGCACCTACAACTGCCAATAGAGGGGGAAGGGTGCAGACATAAATACTGGACCCTGTACATTCAGAAAGCAGTCTCAGGTTGCACCTGATGAAGGTTATGAGTTACTTAGTCAAAATATTGTGCAAATTCAACACTGACATCCGGCAGAAGACCCGACTACCCATCATGTCATTAGATTGCCAAGAAAGCCTGAAGAGTTATATCAGAAGACGCTACTTGGTTATTACTAGAATGCCACCAGCAATATATCAGGAAATGTTAAGAATTTGTGACATGCAGTTTAAAAAAGTGAATGCATTACAGCATTTAGGTGTGGAGATTACATTGAGAAATGAGATTGACTCCAAGCTGACGAAGAGATTATGGACTGGAAATGCTTGCTACTTCTCACTGAATAGATTACACTCATCGCGGTTAGTGTCTAGAAATTTACGAATCAGAATGTACATAACTGTTATTCTTCCAATTGTGTTGTACGGGTGTCAGGCTTGGTCTCTCACTTTGCGAAATGAAAAACCATTTCGAGCATCTGAAAACAAAAATTTGAGGAAATGTTCGGAGCAAAAAGGGAGTGACAAAAGCTGTATAACGAAGAGGTTCACAAATTCTATCCAAGCCCTAATATAATCAGTGTTATTAAATCACGTAAGCTGTGATGGGTGGGTCACATAGCTTGTAGGGATGAATGCAGGGCAGCACGTAAAGTTTTGATGGCACACTAAGAGACCAGGCATAGATTGAAGAACAATGTGAAGCTGATTTGAAGAGCTTAGGTATTGAAGGCGACTGGAAGGAAATAGCATAAGACAGGGACAGATGGTGAAATCATGTCGCTGCGGTAATGGACTTTCAAGTCTGGTATGACCAGTGAGTAAGTAAGTTAGTCTGTAAGTAATATACAACGTTTCCCACATGCCTTATCTTATGGTGATTTTCCATAGATGTTACAGCCTTTTGCATTCATATAAGGTTTTACAGAATCCACAGCCTCTTTCACACATTTTGTTTGCTGTGTTTAAGGCACTAGCATACAACTTTATTCCAGGGAGGCTTACTTTTGAATGCTCATCAAAACAATCCAGAGATATCATACTCATGTTATAATAGCAACAATTGAAGAGATGAAGTACAATATAACTACATATGTAACTCAAAATGACCACATAAACATTTTTCTACGGGGCCATTCATATTTTAAAAATATTAACATGGAGATATGAAAGAATAAAAACAATGTATCAATACAGTTTTGTTTAAGAACATTCATAAAGCAAAAATACATCCTAACACAATGGGAAATAATTAATTTTAAATCATATAAATAGCAGAGAAACAAATATCAATGACTTGCATAACAATTTATCAAAAAGCTCAAATACAAAAGTTGTTTGCTTGAAATAGATTGGCATGCTGATGACAGTATCTATATCTTAGATAATCATAGAACTTTATATGTTGGCACTAGCATTTGTAAGAGTAATGTTATCTGCACAGGATTCATCACACTTAGATTTTCTTATTTCCTTTGTGCATAGAATTCAGATGCAAAAATAACAAAAATATTTTTAACAAGAGTTTAGTGCCTAGTCCAGATACCTCAAACAGAAACAAAGGAGTCATAAGAGCTGCTGATTTCAGCATATAGTTAGCTAGTGGCAACAACTTGTTAAAATTCACTAACAGAATTGAAAAGGAATGTCAGCTTCATTGATTTTACTCGAGTAAAGAAGTCATTAACAATAATGAAAAAATGGAAGTGATTAACAAAATGTATAGATCAGTTCCATGCTGAATCCATGTACTGAGTAACTGTTATAATATGTGGACGACTGACAACATGTATAGGAGGTACTTTAACCATTCGTTGTTATAATGAGGCTAATACATTTTTAAAGGGTTAGAATTTTAAGACCAGAATCCTCTGTTTACGGTGCTACCTGCAACAGGAACACCTGGATCTAACTTTCAAATGACAGCTGTTGCCCCCCCCCCCCCCCCCCACCAATGTAACTTTCCCTACTGTTGTATACCATACACTATCAAATAAAGTAAGGTGAAATAAATACATCTAGTGCTATAAAAACATGTCAAATATGCCACAAGTAGATTTAAAACAAATTTACATTCTGTTTTGTTGTTTACAGTCACAAAAACACCCTGAGGAAGCCCATTTGCAATAGCAACCAAAACATTGGACAATTTTATAAATTGACAAACCATCTTCATATCCTGAAGAATTTCATTAACATTGATAATCCAGAATGAAACTTTCACTCTGCAACGAGTATGTGCTGATATGAAACTTCCTGGCAGATTAAAATTGTGTGCCGGAACCGGGACTCGAACCTGGGACCTTTGCCTTTTGCGGGCAAGCGTACTACCAACTGTGCTATCCCGACACGACTCACGATGCCGCCCCACAACTCTACTTCTGCCAGTACCTCGCCTCCTACTTTCCAAACTTCACAGAAGCTCTCCTGCGAACCATGCAAGACTAGCACTCCTGGAAGAAAGGATATAGTGGAGACATGGCTTAGCCACAGCCTAAGGTATGTTTCCAGAATGAAACTTTCACTCTGCAGCGGAAAGGCAAAGGTCCCAGGTTCGAGTCCCGTTTCTGACACACAATTTTAAACGGCCTGGAAGTTTCAACATTGATAATGGCCATGGAAGCCCATTCTTACACGGACCTACTGTTTTGTTACCCATTTAAAAAATTACAAAAACATTTTAAGAAGGATGTACAGATGAAGAGGAATTAAAACACAGTAGATTTATTTCAGAAAGTATAATTAATTAATAGGTATTGTGGTCAGTGATCAAAGCCAGGAAAGGTGTTTTTGATAGCAACCATGATATTTCAGAAATAAAGGTATTGTAAGTCGTCCATAAATATAGAATATGTTTAATTAATTCTTTATAAATGTAATCAACCTAAGTTTGATACAGAAAATATGATAGATAGGTAAATATTTTTTTACTGAGCAATTTGAAGGTGAACCTGTCAGTAAATTGAGCAAAAGATATAGAAAATGCAGTACCACTACTAAAACAGGAAATTTCCAAGAATGATTACTTATTGAATGCAAAGACCCCACAGAGACAAATGCAAGCTTACACAACCCAGTTGCTTCTTCAGGCAGAAGGGAAGGAGAGGGAAAAGAAGATGATGAGGGTTTTAAGGGAGGGGGTAAGGAGCCATTCCAATCCCGGGAGAGGAAAGACTTACCTTGGGGGAGGAAAAGGAAGGTAAACAAACACACACACACACCAGCACATTTACACAGACGCAAACACACCTAGACAGACATACATATTTGGCTTTCTACAGTATGTCTGCCTAGGTGTGTGTGCGTCTGTCTAAATGTGTTGGTGTGTGTGTATTTGTTTACCTTTCTTTTCCTCCCCCAAGGTAAGTCTTTCCTCTCCTGGGGTTGGAATTAATTACTTGGTTATTTAGCATGGACACTTGTTTCAAATTGTGTTGGAAATTTGGAATGATTGTAAAAAAGGATAATAGGAATTGTGAAGATTGTCATAGATGTTACTGGAAGATACTTTGTAGGAGAAAAGTGGGTGCTGATTCTTTTTTAATTTTACTGTGCTCCGGAAGAATATATGATTTGACAGTTATAAGTTACCTACCAAGAAGAGCATTATTTTAGTCTCTTGCTGGATAGGAGTTTCCACTTCATAAGAAACTGCTTCTTGAATAAAACTGTGCAACTACTACGGTTTCTGTTGAGATCTCTGTTAAGTTTGGTTCTAAAGGAGCATGCTCTAATTGGCAGAGGAAATAAAAGTTGTCAAAATAGGCAAATCTCTTATATCTACTGGGAAATACCAGAGCAGATGGCTTCAGAAATAAAGTTGAACATATTTGGGTATTTGGTGGCACTGAATAAAGGTCACATGAGTATTTTATCTTTCCAGTTAATTGAAGGGTGCAGAAATCTTCAGTCTCTCTAATCAAATGCTTGATATTTTCAGGCATGAAAGTGATCACAGAAGGCTGAAAGTGATTCTATATGATGGACAAAGAAGGTTTCATACATCAATTTGTAAATCATGCTGTTCAATGTGCATCACTGGATAATTCATTTGCCCACACACATATGCTTGTAAAAATCTGTTAATCTTCTGTCTGCCTCCACAGTCCAGTAGACAGTGTGGTAGACTGCCATGCAGGAGGCCAAGGTTCGATTCCCGATCGGGTAGGAGATTTTCTCCACTTAGGGACTGGATGTTGTATTGTCATCATAATTTCATGATCATTCGATGTGCACGTCGCCAATGTGGCGTCACCTAAGACTTACACCAGGCAGGCCAAACACGATCCCAGCTGGGGTCTAACGGCCAGAAATGCCGCATGAAATCATCAATCATCATGTGAATCTTCCATTAAAAGAGAAAAACATCCAGGGGAGACAAGGATGAAATCTGCCTTTTCCAATTGACCCCCATAATACTATCCCAGTATTTCTGAATAACACAGTAAGAGTGTACCTAGATTATGGGGATAAATTATGGCAGCATAAATGACATGAGGAACAGTGGATGAAGAAGATGTGGTTAATGAATGAAATAAGTAAACTTACAACATTCATTTTTAATTGATTGTAACTTAATTAACATTGGTCTTTTTTCATTGCTCTAGTAAACACTGTAAATGCCATAATTAACACCAACAGAGACACTTGTTCAATACAAAGCTATATACAATGTGTGCTCCTTCACCTGAAAGTAAACTTCATTCACCCAAAGTGCAGGCTCGCCGATAGAAAAAAAAAAAAAAAAAAAAAAAAAAAAAAAAAAAAAAAAAAAAAAAATCAAGCTTTTGCCACCGCTGGCAGCTTCTTCAGGAGAAAGAGGAAGGAAGGAGAGGAGAAAGGAAACGATGCGGTTTTTGGAAAAGAAGTCATTCTAATCACAGGAGTGGAAGGACTTACCTTAGGGGGAAAAAGTAAGGTAAACAAATACACACACACACACACACACATGGATATGTTTGTATTTGTTTACCTTTCTTTTTTCCCCTAAGGTAAGTCCTTCCACTCCTGGGATTGGAATGACTCCTTTTCCACTTTCTTAAAACGCATATCCTTTCCTTTCTCTTCTCCTTCTTCCTCTTTTTCCTGAAGAAGTTGCCAGCGGTGACAAAAGCTTGAATGTTTGCGTGTTTTTATTTGTGGTTTTTTGTTTCTATTGGCGACCCTCACTTTGGGTAAGTCAAACAATTTTTATTTTTATACATATTTTTCCCACCAGGAAAGTCTCCTTCTATTATATATGTTATAGAGGAAAATTCCTAGCAGGAAAAATATATATAAAAAAGTAGATGAAGATTACTTACCAGGCAAAATAGCACAGGTAGTGATAGCAGCACAAATAAATAAAACACACACACACACACACACACACACACACACACACACACACACACACACATAAATGCTAGGCAGAGGCTCTGCCCAGAGAAAGTCTGCCATTTCATTGCCATGTATACCTGTATGTGCTGGTATCCACTGAAAAACTATTTCAGTTCCAGCTTTGGTGATTGAGGCAATAGAGGATTTCATTTCATTTATGCAAGCACTTTGAGGTGTTTGGAAGGATGCAATTGCCTGTATTTCAGAAATTGAATCACAAAATAAAACAACCTTTTTGTGACCTTTGGATACGGACAAAAATTGTTTTAGTGCCAGATTTATTGCCTCCAACTCTCCATCAAAATGGGAGTAATACTGTCCTAAAGCTTTGTAAAAACAAAATATTTCACTGTAGACTCCAGCACCAGCGATACCATTTTCTTCAGTCAAGAATCCACCTGTATATATATGAAGCCATTCTGTTTGTGTGTAGTTACCATTTATCATTTCTAGAGCCATATTTTTAAGAAGTTCTTTATTCATTTCTGTCTTAACAACCTTTTCATTCAGTTGAAGTCTGAATATGACTGGACATAGTTTAAGTGGACTGACTGGGGCAGCAAAGTCTTCTTTACTGATTGGTGGACAGTGGTCTTGTCTTACTGCATCAATACATTGCATAAAGCCTTTCTGTGTTTTCAGCCGATTAGCATGATGTTGGTAGTTGTTCCAATATGTGTCATTGGGTAATCTGCTTAATTTTTCATATTGGAGTAGTGCCAGTCTCATAATTTCTGATTTTAGAGGTGGAATGCCAGTCGCTGCTTGAAGAGCCGAAATTGGTGATGTTTTTACTGCTCCTGTAATCAGGCGTAGAGATTGATTTTGAAGAACCTCCTATTTAGATACATTCGCTGGGAGTAATACTTCACATACATATAAAATACTGGGTTTTATATAAATTTTATAGGTAAAGATTAGAACTTCAAGAGAGCTGCCCAACTTTTTTCCAGCTAATCTCTTAAGGATGTCCAATTTTTTCTTGACCATTTCAGCAGTATTTTGTTTATGGTTTACCCATGTCATTTTTCGGTTCAGAGAGATGCCAATGTACTTTGGATCGTCACATTGAGTTAATTGTTTATTTTGATACTGCAAATTTATATTAGGGAATGAATGAGCCAGCGAGAAAACTTGAAAGAATGTCTTTTCGGTGTTAACTGTTATCAGATTTTCAGTGTAGTCAGGGCTTCATTCATTTTCATCATAAGTTGTTCAATTTTCCTCTTTGGCAGTGAGATCCACATGACTAAATCATCAGCATAAAGCATGCCCTCGACTTTTTCTAACATTCCTGGTAAGTCATTAATCATGATATTAAATAGTGTTGGGCTGATAACACCTCCAGTTTTCAGTTGTTTATAACCTGACATAACATTATTAACCCTACTAGCACAGTATCGCTGGTGGACAAACAAATACAGCCATTTCTGCAGTTTACCAGTGATGCCATAAATTCACAATTTATCTAGTAGTTTTAGTCTCCACACACAAATCAACAAAAACGGCCAAAGTTGTATTGCTGTTACCAAGGCGTCTTTAACTTCCTGACTGAAGTGGAGTAGTTGTTGATTTGTTGATCGATTGTTGCGGAAGCCAGCTTGCTGAGCACAGATAATCTCATGAGTTTCAAGACAGAATGAAAGTATGTTATTAACCATTATTTCCATTGTCTTGGAGAGAGTTGAAGTGAGAGAAACAGGTCAATAATTAGCAAAAGAGTTTCCTGATTTCTTTGGTTTTAAGATTTGTAATATGACAGCCTTCTTCCATGCAGCTGGGACTCCTTCATTGCAACTTTTATTAAAGACAGTGCATACAGTGTGTTGTGCGAATGGCCAGAGATTTTTTAGAAACTCTGAAAAGATAATGCACAGCCAGGGCTCTTCTTACTTTTTAGTGAATTAAGTGCCCATTGAAGTTCATGAATTGTGAAATCAGCATTAAAAATCTCCTTACTTTGATTCTGCCATGCTGTCTTAACATCACTTCTGAATGTTTTTTTTCCTTTTCTCTCAGTTCTTTTGTCAATGAATGATTCTTAGTGAAAAACTTGTTGTAAGCTGTAGCTAGATCTTTGTCATCATATATGTTCTCCCCCCCCCCCCCCCCCCCACCACCACCACCACCACCTGGGTTGGTTCTTTATAAGCTCGAGGTTCACTAGATATAAATTTAAAGACCTTGCTGGTTTCTTTCCTGTAACTGAGTTCACTAATAAATTTTGAGAAGCAATCCTTTTTGGCCTGTATTAATTCTTTTCTCATAACTGCGGATTTTCTTTTCCATCCAATATCGTCTAGAACATCTTTAGTTGCTTCTGCCTGTCTTCTTGCTTCTTCTCTATCTTTCTTTAATTTTTCCAAGTATTTATTCCACAATGGTTTGTACTTATATGGTTTTCCCTTAGGAATGTCATTTTGCACTTAGAAGTATTACTTCGCAAATTTTCTCATTCAATTTATCGGGAGACAATTCCTGTAATGTGAAATTAGCAGGTGCCAGTTCCTTATCTAGTTCTTCTCTGAAGGCATTCCAATTGGCCCTTTTAAAATTCCAGCTGCATTTTACTTGATTCTTTGGCACAGAAAGTGTTTCAGAGCCCAACATTATACTACTAATAATCATGTGGTGTCCAGTTACAACTCCAGTAATAATGTTTCTTGATGTTCTTGTACTGATATCAGAAGAAACCATTGTCAGGTCTGGGTTTGCTGCTGTGCCATTGTAGTGGAGATAAGTTGGGGAATCTGATGTTCAATAGACCAGTTCTATATTATTTGATGCAATAAAGTCTTATACTGCTTTTCCTGCCCCATTTTCATCATTGTGACCAATTGTGCAGAAATGAGCATTAAAGTCTCCAACTATTACAGTTTTATTTTCTATATTTAAAGCATTTGTATTCATAATATTTTTAGGCGGATTGTAGATACCATATATTTTAAAATCTTCTGAAATCAAACATCAACTTTTACTATTTCAGCAAACTTATTTGTTACGTCCTTTTGTATGCCCACAAGTATGGCACTTGCAACCTGGCGGTATTTAGGTAAGATATGTATCTGGTATCACTTGAAATTATAATATGTTAGAGTTTCTGTAGAAACATTTGCTTCTAATATTATAATGACATTCATCTTGAAATCATTTGGAATTTTTTGCAATTATACTTTCTTTGACTGGGACATCCCTCCTGCATTCCATTGCAATATATGTAAGGTGTTCAAATTTTTCTTCTCAATGAAGTCCCCTCACGTACATCCAATTGGGGGACTGTTTTACGTCCGGATTGATTCCCACTGAGAAGTTCCATCATGAGCTTCACTGTATGCCATTTAGCGTTACCGGAGTGCACCACTTGGAGGCGGCATACGTTACAGACGGTGGGCGAGAATTTGAATTTAGCAGAGGTTGAGACCAGGTGGGCAATGAGAAGAGAGAATATGCTGAAGGGCAAGCTCCCACCTCCAGAGTTCTGAAAGATTGGTGTCCGTGGAAGTATCCAGATAACCCGGATGGTGTAACACTGTGCCAAGATGTGTTGGCCATGCAGCAAGGCATGTTTAGCCACAGGGTGATCCTCATAACCAACAAACGCAGTCCGCCTGTGACAGTTCATGCGAATGGACAGTTTGATGCTGGTCATTCCCACATAGAACACTTCACAGTGCAGGCATGTCAGTTGGTAAATCACGTCGGTGCTATCGCAAGTGGCTCTGCCCTTGATCATGTACACCTTCCGAGTTACTGGACTGGAGTAAGTGGTGGTGGAAGGGTGCATAGGGCAAGTTTTACAATGGGGGCAGTTACATGGGTAGAAACCAGAGGGTAGGGAAGGTGGTTTGGGGATTTCATAGGGATGGACTAGGAGGTTACGAAGGTAAGGTGGGCGGCGGAAAGACACTCTCGGTAAAGTGAGAAATGCCCCAAAGTTCAGCCTCAGGTCCCATTCTGTTACTGTTTCACATAAACATTTGGCTGTCACATAAACATTTGGCTGTCACATAAACATTTGGCTGTCACTCTGTTATTTGCAAAAAAAAAAAAAAAAAAAAAAAAAAAAAAAAAAAAAAAAAATAAATAAATAAAAAAAAAATTACACCTTGCAATACATATGATATCAGTAGTGTAGTATATCACAGCTGTTTTGAATCAGTGACAATGTATGGAATTATATTCTGTAGTAACTTGAAAAATCCTCACAAATATTATTATTACTATTATTTTAAGTATTAAGTATGTACAAGTGTTTCTTCGTTGTATACCTATGAAGGGAATCTCTTCATTCCTAGCAAATGTCATTTATCTGTGGCAAACTAACTTCAATGCAATTACAACAGTACAAAACAAAATGTATTTATGTTGTTTACCACATTTTCAAAGTTGACAGTTCACAATAACATAATGTATGACAAAGTAAAACATCACCACAAATGTTTTGAGCTGAAATGGGATGAGTATATCATTTTGTTGAGTACAGCATTATTATAGTGTGCAACAGGTTCATCCTGTACAGAAAGTGCCACAATAGCATTTCAATCTGCTTGTTATGTACTAAGAGTGTGTTCATATCCATCTTAGTACCCATTTGTCTACTGAAGCCATCATATCACTCAATGACAGTATTCCTATACAACATTCCTATACAGTAATTTACATTATGTCCATTATAAAGACAAGCAAATATACTAAAGTTACAATCTCAAACAATATACTGTATTTGTGATAAATTTCATGATAAATATTAATCTTTTTAAAACTCTCTATATATGCAACTTTCAAAGTTCACTATTATACAGACCATAAGAAATTCATTTCGGCCACAGCCAGTTCCATGAACACCAGCAGGTATACTGAAGCGGTCAAAAGTAACAGTTATATTCCGGCCTGCTGGTACTGTTACATTCCACTGGCACACCACAGTATTCGCCCAACTTTCACTGATTAGGGATGGAACTTGAGGATTGTATTCCAGAACTCCAGATGACAATTCCAAAGGACCTCCACAGTCTGTAAATGTATAAAATTACTACTGAAATATGTTATTTTAACCACAACACCTGACCTATAAGAACTCACTCCAAAACTACCAACAAAAAATTCAACAACCATTATAAAATTAATTTTGTATACCAATTGTAATTAAAGATGTGTGATACCTACGTTTTATAGCATTTAAGTAACAGAATTT
Organism: Locusta migratoria; assembly: GCA_026315105.1. NCBI lineage: Eukaryota > Metazoa > Arthropoda > Insecta > Orthoptera > Acrididae > Locusta > Locusta migratoria. Next base: position 199,446,322 of record CM048751.1, read on the forward strand.
TCTCTATCCACAGGTAAAGAAAGATTGGTAAGGAAGAACAATAAGGCTACAGAAAAGAAAGAAACAAGTGGGAAAACATGAGACATACTATGCAGTAGTTGGAGCTATTTGTGTTTTATAAGCACTACAATAAGTTGCTGTTAGTTTTTGTGATGGAATTAATAGTTCAGCCATCCATCACATGTAAAAGAAAGTAATGGAATACTGGTGTTAAATGTTGCCTAAGTCTGACATAATGCCACATGGAGAATAGTATGTCATATATGTTTCAAAACTGGAAAAAACCTCACAACAAACAAACAATCTAATGTAGATGACACATACATGAATATATATTGATTATAATTTGAAAGAATAAATTTATGAAACTTGAAAGTAAAAGATGTTAGGGAAAGATTGCAACGTAAAAACATTATTACTAAAATTCTCCTAGCTGTTACGCCATGGTCTTATGGATTTATTACTCAAACCCAATGTTCATCTCCAACTGCAAAGGACATTTTAAAGGGGGATCGTGACACTTTTGTATGTCCAATGCACACCCTGGCTCGCTACATTGGTGTGCATCAGACATACAAAAGTGCCACATTCCCACTTTAAAAAGTCATCCGTAGTTGGGGATTAAATGTTGGGTTTGAGTAATAAATCTATAAGACCATGGCATAACAGTCCGAAAATTTTAGTAATATTGACCTTTCCAGCCATGAAAGTTTACATTTTACAAAAGGTAAAAACATGATTTATCACTGCTTTTAATGTGATTTGGTGTGGTTGAGTCTTCTTGGTTGCTATCACATTGAATATGTAGTGGAGCGATCCTCCATTCCACTATGTATGCATAAGGCTAAATTAAACTTAAAAACATGAAGATTCATAATACTTTCAAATAATGTCCACATACTTCAGTTTATTGAACTTTATTTGCACTCCTAACTCAGAAATGCAAACACATGCACCAATATAAATAATACTTTAAACTGAAAACATAACTTCATTGATCTCAATCAGCAATCTTTCACAGTTCTTATGAATATTCGAATCACAACTATTACATTTGATCCATGTTATCATATACTACAGTCTGTTCATGTCCATCCTATTTTGTAGAATAAACAACACAATTATTTTTGCTACAATATAATATGAATGAATGAAGCAAGCAGTAGTAAAATATAGGGAACGCAAGGTTATCTACAACTTGTACAAACTCCAGACTGCGGCTGTTAGAGTTGAAGGGCATGAAAGGGATGCAGTGGTTGGGAAGGGAATAAGACAGGGCTGTAGCCTTTCTCCAATGTTATTCAATTTGTACATTGAACAAGCTATAAAGGAAAGAAAGGAGAGATTTGTAGAATGCATTAAAGTTCAGGGTGAAGAAATAAAAACATTGTGTTTTGCCTATGACATTGTAATTCTGTCAGTGACAGCAAAGGACCTGGAAGAAGCAGTTGAACAGAATGGACAGTGTGTTGAAAGGTGCATATAAGATGAACATTAACAAGAGCAAAACAAGAGTAATGGAGTGCATTCTGAGAAAATCAGGTGACCCAGAAGGAATTAGATTAGGTAATGAAACAATAAAGGTGGTAAATGAGTTTTCTTACTTGGGCAGTAAAATAACACATGATGGTCACCAATGGGAAGAAAAGTGTTTTTGAAACAGAGAAATTTGTTAACATCGAATATTAATTTATGCATAAGGAAGTCCTTTCTGAAGGCATTTGTATGGAGTGTTGCCTTGTATGAGAGTGAAACTTGGATGAGAAAGACAGGACGAGGATGGACATATTTGAAACGTGGTGCTACATAAGAATGCTGGAGGTTAGGTGGGTTTATTGTGTAACTAATGAGGAGGTACTGAACAGAATTGGGGAGAAAAGGAATTTCTGGCATACCTTGACTAAAAGAAGGGATCAATTGGTGTGACACATTCTTAGACAACAAGGAATCGTTAATTTAGCTTTGGAGAGAATGTTTTGAGTACAAACCCCAGAGGTAGACCAAGAGATGAATACAGTATGCAGATTCAAACAGATGTATGTTGCCGTTTTTATGAGGAGATAAAGAAGCTTGATAAAGATAGAGTAGGGTGGAAGGCTGGATCAAACCAGTTTCCAGACTGAAGACCACAGCAACAACATAATATGAAATAAGTCTTCATTTAATTATCACTGTCTTTATTCTCTGAAATCCATCTACTTGTTGCCCAGTGTCTTAGAAACTTTGATCAGCTGTTCATAAGAGGTGATAGCTCCACACAGTAGCTTGCTGCCATACTTATATATTAGATAAATTGAAGTTAGGCCTTAATTTCACATCTTTAGCTGTGGGTCATATATAAATGTATAGTGGCACATGTTTTCACATGAAGTATGTTACACTACAAGACATAAACTGTTGCATTAGGGCTGCAGAAAGAATGTGGAGCTATGATGGAAGGTGTCAACTGAACTTGGTTTTAGACTTTCGAGTAGTGCTCAAATAAAACATTTTACCTGTGCAACCGGGTGCTGCTTTTTAAACAACAAATTATAATGAAGACTGACAAAATACTATATGTTTGTAGATGATTAAATGATGAGAAACCTAGCATAGTTCAACATAATACCATCACTGATCTAATATAATGGCTATCAACTGTTAGTAACAAAAATCAGAAAAATGAAAAAGAGAAAAGGAGTAGAAAACGAAGGACAAATAAGAGTATGAAAGCTAAAAAAAGTGGAGATCAGGAATAATATCAGAAAGAGAGAGAGAGAGAGAGAGAGAGAGAGAGAGAGAGAGAGAGAGAGATGCTCTTGGTAACGGCTGGGTGAAATTTAATGTGGCAAAACTAATTCACTACAAATAACATACACAACACACAGAATTTCAGTTCTTTGACACTTTTAATGATTCATTAGTGCCCAGTTTTCCCCACTTCTGGCCAGCTTACAAGTTTCATTAATTACAATTAATATGACCAGGTATAAACATTCCACACATTAATAATATGAATTTACACAATTCGTGTATGGAATACTAAAGTCTGAGGTGTACAGTGTGGCACAAATATGGTTTAATCACTATAGACTAACATTGAAGAACTTTTACATAACTATTCACTTGTTAATGTTCAAAGTTACATGGATTGTGCAGCAGATCGAGGATGAAACAATACCACTAACTGGCGTGAATTGTGCCTCAGATCATGGATGAAAAAATTACATGGTGTGAACACATTCTATTTATATCTTCTAAACAATGTCACTTGTAACGATACTGCTGACCCCCTCATCTCAATGTTACCGTACGATACCATCTGCGTCGGACTCGGAATCGTGTGGTTCAGTTGTGATATATGTTGCGTGTGAAGTTAAAAACGTAATAGCCAGCCTATGAATCAGTGTAGGACAGTGTCTCAGTGATACTGTGATTAAAACAAGTGATAAATTTCATTAATTAAGAGATTCACATACTTTCTTTCCAGACAGTTCAATAAACAATAGTTGCATCACTGTATGTTATTTCAAGACTAAAACAGACAATTGTAAAATCTTTTGTAAAAAACAAAAAGAAATGAAAATTAATAGCATTGTATGTATGTTAGGCTCATAAACAAGTTGTGTAGATCAGCTAATTGTTTTAATTAATGATGTACTTGAGATTTGAATATTGTATTTCTTTGTATATATTGACTCACTTGAGATTTTGAACCTATTTTGAGAATTTCCAAGATAATTGATAGCTCAATATATGTTAGGAACCTGTATAATGTACTCATTAACTAATTAATTAACATTTTACATTTGGCTTTGTTGTCAACAAAAAGATCGGAAATTTCGTCTTAAAAATACGTGTGCCATCTAAAATTATTGTATGCGTAGTTTTCATTTTATATTGTGATTATTGTTGTGTACATGAAATGTTTTTCTGTTATGTTTGTTAATTGTAAATCAGTATATTCTATTGTTAGGAACAATGCTTAATGTAACGGCATTATTGCCAATGTTATATATTTGCCTCACCGCCTTGCGTGGGGGAGTTCGAGTCTTAGTCATTTGTCAAGTGCTCTGGAAGCTACGTCAGTCTGCATTTTACAGTGGAAGTACTGTGTGCTTTAACTTCTGATGTATTGAATTTGTATTGTTTTGGTGGTGAGAAGTTTGATTTAAATTTAAAAAGTTGTGAAAAATCGTACATATCGACTATTTATTTCTCCCACGACGCCCCAGGAGAATAATGTTGCAGCGAGCAGAACCCCCATAAGCCGTAATCTTAAAAAAGCTGAGTATCGGGAGAATGATACCGTAGTTACTTATATAGTACACAAACGTTACACACTGAAAGTTGTGTATTGTTAATTGAGTTCATTACATTAATCACATAGTTGGGGAATAATGGGTTATTTGTAACAGTTACTTTTATAATGTAATGGACGGTAACAACATTATTATTTGCATTAAGTAACTTTAACTAAGTTACTTTTATCGGTTGGCCAGCTTATGCTGAAGATTTTGAATTTATTATTATTATTATTATTATTATTGGATGGAAAAATTATTCTTTTCGCTGCAAACTGTCTGTTAATGGGAAAACAAAGCAGTTGAAACTCCAGAGCAAACTAAGGAATTCATGTACAGATTGCTTCATTGCTCGCTGTTTGCATGAAGATGCATTCACAATGAGTTTGAAAAACATTCTGCAATCTTTTTTGCTGCTAGTTCTGAACTAGGGTATCAATTGTCATAACACGCTGGTAACAAAAACGTTACATTAACCCTCCGTCGGGCGCAGTCAGCCTCACAGGCCAGCAAAACACTTTTTTGATTCCGTGCTTAACACAGGTGGCCCAGCGGCCCGCCTCTCCGTTTACTCGCATAACTTTGGGAACCTCACACAGTGCCGATCCGCAGGCTGCCATCAATTTCCACGCGGATCACGGGGAACTCCTTGGGCCTCACAGGCCGTCTGCGCCCGATTACGTTATAGTTTTTTAGGTGAGATTTTTCAAGATATTTTTATTTTATTCGTTTCTATCAAAATAAGTCTGTCCTCTGTGATTTTCACCGTTACCTTCGGAAAAAAAGAAGACTTTGACGACCCTGGCCCTTCAGACTGAGTGTGCCTGATCGAGTTCTAATTTCAGTTTTCCTTTCTTTTCCTACGTTATCAAATCCATATTTTCTGCTGAAATGTCCAGAAAAGTATATTATGCCCCTAAGCCAATGATCTTGTGGAAATAATGCGCCTCATCGAGGACGAAACTGCTGAAGATCCAGCCGCACTCAAAGATTTAGCCGATGAGAGTGACACAAAAAAAATGTTCAACTGTTTGTTAAGCTTATGGGACTTAACTACGGGGTCATCAGTCCCTAAACTTACAAACTACTTATCAACTACCTTATACTATGGACCGTAGTAACCGTGCTGACCGTGACTGGAGCGCCTCAGTCACCTCGGCCACTGCGGCCAGCAGACAGAGACACCTACTCTCAGTATGAGGTAGGATAAGGCAAGGAGGACTCAGCAACTGAACAGGAAGTTTAGGGAACAGCTCGGGAATATGAAGAAGAGATGAAAATATGTGAGGAGTTTTTATTTTGGAAACGATAAGACGACGAAGTAGTCTAAGTAGATACCTTCTACTATTCATAGTGTGAAGAGTCACATCATTATTACACAACATCCAGTGTAAAAGATATTGCTACAAATGACGCCACCAACTGCAAAACCTTGTGTCATCAACTTCTAACTGGACAATTTAGCCTGTGTATGCTATGAATATATGTGGAATGTCGATTCGGCTGCAAACTCGACTGAAAAAATTTTTACCCCACAAGGAACGGGAAAGTTCTCCCACATTACCTCCCAAATGGCTAAAATGTCGACCATGCGTGGCTGAAACAAGAGTTAGGAGGATGAAGAATCACGAATGTTCAGCTTGTCATCAACCAATCTGCTTGAGCGACGTATACGTTCTGTGCCATACCTGTGTTTCAGCTGTTGATTTGGAAGCTATAGCATCGGTTTTTGGCTGCAAATGTGGCGAGAAAAGATGATTCCATGTCAGAATAGACTGCCTAATGTCCTTTAAAAATAACTTCATTACTTTTATGGATGTCTGTTCGACCAATTTTTAATGCTCTTTGTGGGAATTTGATAATTTTGGTCACTTTGGTTTAAGGTGTATTGTGTTCAATATCCATTATTATGCTTTAAGTTTGCTGTAATTCCTTCCTTTAGATCCTCTTCAAGACTAGCCAACACGCATTTTGAATTTGATTTAACATGGCGGAGCCAGTCCACAAAATATGTGGGTGGCCTCTCAGGCCGGGTGCGCCTGATTTTGTTTCATCTGGAGGTGCGCCCGACGAAGGGTTAAATGGCTGTGTGCTTGACAGCACTAAATACTCCTTTGCTCTGTCTAGCTATAGAGTTACATTTTGTCTTTCCATGTGTTCCTTTATGAAATGAAGTAGACAAGAAGCAACATTTACCTACTAGTCACCCAATAAGAAGCAGAGGAGAGCCTTTGGTTTGACGTCAAAAAATATCAAAAAGAAGGATTACTCCCTACAGAAAATAGCTATATTGTTTGGCACCAGTCGTTTGTGGAGGGAGTAGTTAAAACAATTCAGTCTCTCATTCCTCAACACCACAGCAACAACAATCAGATTCATTATCTTATTTTGGAAAATGAACCATTATCAAGTTATGTTAATTGGCAGGCTATGAAAGATCGATGAAAACATTTTGTTTTGTAGTGCTTTTTATGAAGCAGAAATGTTGTTATGAGAAAAGAATTTACTTAGTTTTATCAGAAATACTGATTAGCATACTATCTGAAATATAACAATATGTCTCTGGAATCAATTAATTAATTACTATTTGCTAATTAAACAAACTTCTGTGACACCAAATAACAGCAAATTACAGAATGAAACTTTCACTCTGCAGCTGACTAAGCGTGGATATGAAACTACCTGGCATATTACAATTGTGTGCCAGAACCGAGACTCGAACCCGGGATCTTTGCCTTTTGCAGGCAAGTGCTCTATCACTGACCTATACTGACACGTCTCACGGTGCTGACTCACAGCTTCAATTCTGCCAGTACCTCAACTCCTACTTTCGAAACTTCACAGAAGTTCTCCTGTGAAACTTGCAAGACTAGCACTCCTGGAAGAAAGGATATGGCGGAGACATGGCTTTTCCTCAGCCTAAGGGATGTTTCCAGACTGAAACTTTCACTCTGCAGGGGAAAGTGCGCTGATATGAAACTTTCTGGCAGATTAAAATTGTGTGCCTGAACTGGGACTTGAACCTGGGACATTTGCCTTTCATGGGCAAGCACTCTACCACTGAGCTATCCCGACACAACACACAGTGCCGCCCCCCACATCTTCAATTCTGCCAGTACCTCGCTCCTAATTTCCAAATTTAACAGACGTACTCCTGCGAAACTTGCAAGACTAGTGCTCCTGGAAGAGAGGGGCTGGTCGCGGTGGTAGAGTGGTCTGCGGCGTGCCAGTCACAGTCTGCACGGCCGCTACGGACAGGGCTTCGAATCCCCCCCTCGAGCATGGATGTTTGTGTCGTCTTTAGTATAAGGTAGTTCATAGGTAGTTTGTAAGTTTAGAGAGTGATAACCTAGCAGTTAAGTCCCTTAAGCTTAACAAACATTGGAACATTTGGAAGAAAGGATATGGTGAGACATGGCTTACCCACAGCCCAAGGGATGTATCCAGAATGAAACCTTCACTCTGCAGCAGAGTGTGCGCTGATATGAAACTTGCTGGCAGATTAAAATTCTGTGCCAGAACCAGGACTCAAACTGTTGACCTTTGCCTTTCACGGGCAAGTGCTCTACCACCAAGCTATCCCAACACGACTCATGGTGCCGCCCCACAACTTCAATTCTGTCATTATTTTGCCTCCTACTTTCCAAAGTTCACAGAGGTTCTCCACTGTAGTAGAGCGCTTGCCTGCAAATAGCAAAGGTCCCAGGTTTGAGTCCTGGTTCTGGCACCCAATTTTCATCTGCCAGGAACTTTTATATCAGTGTACACTCTACTGCAGAGTGAAAGTTTCATTCTGGAAACATCCCTTAGGCTGTGGCTAAGCCATGTCTCCACCATATCCTTACTTCCAGGAGTGCTAGTCTTCTGTGAAGTTTGGAAAGTAGGAGGCGAGGTACTGGCAGAATTGAAGTTTTGGGGTGGCACTCTGAGTCATCGTGAGATAGCTTGAGTGGTGGAGCACTTGCCCGCCAAAGGCAAAAATCGCATGTTTGAGTCCTGGTTCCGGCACACAATTTCAATCTGCAAGGAAGTTTCAACAGCAAATTACTTCTGCTAGTCACGTTAGAAAAAAGAATAACAAAAGTTTTGGAAAAGAAAATGATAATAGACTAATTACATTCATATATATTATTATGCAACAGTTGGTATTGAGAGGTTCCGTAATGCAATGAGATGGGAATAACTCCCATCATGCAACTTTGTGGAAGAACTGGCAATATAATCATATGACCACCTAGGTAAAATTTTTTAAGTTAAATAATGAATTTGGAAGAAGAAGCAGTCACAAACACAGAAACAATATAACGGAAGAATAAGAAACATAAAACAAGTGATTGTCGAGGAAAAAAGAAATAATAGACTATAATATAGAACATGTTGATAAATTAAATTTATAAAGCATGTGTTCTGATTTTAATCAGTATAAAAATATTTATCATGTCTATGAGTGGTAAACATTGCTTTTAAGCATCATTTAAATTTTTGAGAAGGATAGATTGCTTACTCATCACACAGACGTCCGATGAGCCACAGAAAGGCACAAGTAAAAGACAATAACATTATAGCTTTCGGCCGTATAGGCCTTCGTCAGTTATAAACACAAACACAAACACACACACACACACACAAACACGATTGCCGTCTCTGGCCACTATGGCCGATCTGCAGTATCCAGCATGGCCTACGCGACAGCAACCACTGGCGAGGTAGCAAGGAGAGGAAAGCAGGAGGGGAGGAGGAATGCACGGCACGGGTAAGGGAATAAGCCAGTGCTGTCTGATGGACAGTGCAGAAAGAAGGGAAAGGACCGAAATGTGTGGTGGGATGGGAGACTAATGTAAGGATAGAGAGTGGCAGGGAGAGGAAAGAAAGGGTGGTAGAGGCAGGAACTAGAGAAGGTTTAGGCCTGGGGGATTGTAGGATATATTGCATGGAGAGTTCCCATCTGCACAATTCAGAAAAGCTGGAGTTTGTGGGGAGGATCCATATGGCAAAGGCTGTGTAGCAGTCACTGAAATGAATGACACTACACAGAGCTGTATGTTCTGCAACAGGATGGTCTATCTGCCTCCTGGCCACAGTTTGACAATGTCCATTCATTCTGATAGATATCTGGGTGCAGGTCATGTCCACATAGAAAGCTGCACAGTGGTTGCAACTCACTTTTTTGTAGATAACATGACTGCTTTCAGAAGTTGCCCTGCCCTTTATAGAGGAAATGACAATGACAGGTTTGGAGATGTTGGTGGTGCTAGGATGGTGGAACAGACAGGTTTAGGTCTATTACAGATTATGAAGATATCAATGAGTCTGAACCAGATGAAGGGTTTCGAATTCTGGGTAGTCAGGAAGGAATCCTCTAAATGGCCCATGAACAGGTTGGCATAGGAGGGTGCCATACGGGTGCTCATGGCGAATTTGTGTGTAGGTGATGCCTTCAAAAGAGAAGTAATTGTGGGCGAGGAAGTAGTTGGTCAAGGTGACTAAGAATGAGGTTGCAGACTTGCAGTCAGTAGGACATTGTGAAATGTAATGTTCAACAGCGGCAAGGCCATGGGCATTGGGGATGTTGGTGTAGAAGGAGGTTGAATCAACTGTGACAAGCATGGTATCATGTGGTAAAGGAACAGAAACTGAAGAGTTGGTAGAGGAAATGGTTGGTGTCTTTTATATAGAGGGTAAGTTGTGGGTAATGGGCTGAAGGTTTTGGTCCATGAGAGCAGAGATTCTCTCAGTGGGTGTACCATAACCGTCCACCATGGGACATAGAGGGTTGTTAGATTTGTGAACTTCAGGGAGCATTTAGATGGGGTGTGGGGTGTAGGAGGGGTGAGGAGAGATATTGACTCAGGAGAGACATCTTCGGATGATCCTGAGGATTTGAGGAGGGACTGGAGATCCTGTTGGGTTTTTGGGATGGGATCATTGTGGCAGGGTGTGTAGGTGGAAGGATCAGACAGTTGGCAGAGAGCCTCTGCGACATAGTCCTTGCAGTCTAAAACCACAGTGGTGGAGCCTTTGTCAGCAGTTAGCATCATATTGTTAGGACCAGTTTTGAGGTGGTAAATAGCATTTCTTTCCGAGGTTATGAGAATTGTATCCATTTTGACAGATTTAGGAAAAGATGGTGATGCCAGGTTAGATGTTAGGATACTCTGAAAAGTGAGAAGGGGATGATTTGGGGGCAGGGTGGGTGGATCTTTACTGGGTGGAGGAGTGAAATGGGTCAGGCAGGATTCAACATTGATATTAATGGGGTTAGTAGGAAAATGGTGTTTCCATTGCAAGGATCGGGAGAAGAAGAGAAGATCCTGAACAAGGCCGGCATGATTGAATTTAGGAGTGGAACAAAAGGTTAGGCCTTTAGAAAGTACTGACACTTCAATGGGATTGAGGCTTATTGAGGAGAGGTTCATGACTGTCTGTTTATGTTGTGGATTTTGTGTTAGTGTGAGGGAGTTACTGAGAGTGTGGTAAATGTAAAAGGTCTGCTAGGCAAGGTTTGTCGGCTATGAGGGGCTGTGGGGCATGTTTGGAGGTTGATGAAGGGGTGGATAATGGTAACCCAAGGAGGAAGTAGGAGATGAATAGTTAGAGTGTTTTTTGAGGTGGTGTTGTGAATGCTCCTCTAGCACTTGGAGGGCAAGGGCATCGGTCGGGGAGATGGGATGCACAGAAGGAAAATTTTTCAGATGGAGGTGAGTTGCTACAAGGCTGTTTGGGCCTGGTTTTGATGGTTTTGTAGGATTAGGTTAATGAGTGCTATGGACCGACAAAATCTGAACAGGTGGAGCTCATTGTGGAGGGAGGGATTACAGCCATTTGGGGAGATACCATGACTAGTTCTGGGTAAGGACAGCAAAACTTTTCTGTACTGGTGCAGATAGAAGGGGCAAGGATCCATGGTGGGTTATTCAAACCCTTCTCACTTTTTCAGAATATCCTAACATCTAACCTGGCATTACCATCTTTTCCTAAATCCCTCAAAATGGATACCAATTTCACACCCTCAGAAAGAAATGCTATTTACCAGCTCAAAACTGATCCTGACATTATGATCCTACATGCTGACAAAGGCTCCACCATTGTGGTTTTAGACTGCAATGTATATGTCGCAGAGGGTCTCCACCAATTGTCTGATCCTTCCACCTACAAACTCTGTCACAATTATCCCATCCCAAAAACCTAACAGGATCTCCAGTCCCTCCTCAAATCCTTAGGACCATCACAAGCCCTCTCTCCAGAGTAAAGCTCTCTCCTCACCCCTCCTACACCCGGCAACCCCACCTTCTGCATGCTCCCTGAAGTTCAGAAACCCAACCACCCTGGATGTCCCATTGTGGACAGTTATGGTGCACGCATTGAAAGAATCTCTGCTCTCATGGAGCAACACCTTCAGCCTATTACCCACAATCTACCCTTCTATATAAAAGACACCAACCATTTCCTCTACAAACTCTATAGTTCCTGTTCCTTTACCATCTGGTATCATGCTTGTCACAGATAATGCCACCTCCCTCTACACCAACATCCCCAATGCTCATGGCCTTGCCAAACATATCACTGAGGCCTTCACTGACGGCAATTACCCTTCAAACCTTGTCCAGATACAGATTTCACAGGACCTGTCTGTCCTGTGACCTACCATCTCCCACACCTACTGTCCGTTACAAAGGAGCACCCCTCTTATGACACAGCATCACCCAGGACTGTAGCAGTTAAACCAGGTTCTCCACCAGGGTTCTGACTACCTTTCATCCTGCCCTGAAATGAGAAATACCCTACCAAATATCTTTCCCAACCCCCTACAGTGGAATTCGCTGCCCGCCAAACCTATGTAATATTGTTGTCCATCCAACTCTGCTCCCAACCCCTTATCCATGGCTCATAGACCTAGATTCAAAACCTGTTCTATCCACCATCCCACCATCACCTACACCAGTCCTGTCACTGGCATTTCCTATCCCATAACAGGCAAGGCAACCTGTGAAAGCAGTCATATTCTTTACAAACTGAGCTACGACCATTGTGCAGCTTTCTATGTGGGCATGACCAGCACCCACCTATCTATCCAAATGAATTGCCCTTGTCAAACTGTAGCCATGAGGAGCTAAATCATCCTGTCGCAGAGCATGCACTGCATAGTGTGACTCACTTCAATGATTGCTACACAGTGTTTGCCATATGGGTCCACCCCACAAACACAGATTTTCTGAATTGTGCAGATGGGAACTCTCCTGACAATATATCCTACACTCCCGACCAGACTTCCAGACCTAAACCTTCACTAGTTCCTGCCTCTACCATCGTTCCCTTCCTCTCCCTGCCACTCTATATCCTTATATTTTTCTCCCATCCTGCCACTCATTTCAGTCTCTTCCCTTCCTTTTGCACTGTCTGACAGACATAGCTGGCATATTTCCCCAACCATGCCACATATCCCCCCTCCCCTCCTGCTTCCCTCTCCTTGCCACTGGTTGCCCTCACATAGGCCATGCTGGGTACTGCAGATCAGCTATAGCGGCCAGTGACGGTCATCGTGTCTGTGTGGGTGTGATTGTGTGTATTTTATGGATGTGTCTCTAACCGACAATGGCCTAAACAGCCTACAGCTATAATGTTATTGTCTTCTACTCGTGCCTTTCTGTGGCTCTTCAGACGTCTCTGTGGTGGGAAAGCAACCTATCCATGTCAAAAATATTGTTGAATGCTTCCTGTAATTTCCATTATGTGTCAGTTGTTCTCTTTTAGTACACGTTATGTCTTGAAGAGAAAGTATATCTGGTTTTCTGATATGACATGTCATTATCCTCTTACTTATACACTATCAGAAATAAAAATTAGTACACCCTATAAGAGATTTCCAATTCACCTAAGATTTATTGTTGAAACATTGCCTAATGAATTCATGAAATGATTGAATTCACAGATTCCCATATTAGTAGGTGGTGTACCCCCCAGGTGAAAATGCAGGTGCTGATTCTGGCATGTGTTTTATCTTACCAGTGGTAAAAATTGTATTGGGATACATTATTCCATACTTGATTGATCTGGTCACACAATTCAGTAAGAGTGTGTGATGAATCGCATGTGTCAGTTGTCCCACACATGGTCAGTTGGAGAATTGTGCTGGCCAGAGAAGTGACTACATGTCTTCCAGAACACTTTGAGTTGTACACACAATGTGAGAGAGCATTATCCTGTTGCAACAACACATCATCTTCCTGTTGTATAATTCTGTATGTAAAGGGCACTGGATAGTGTTTCCTTCACAAACTCCGAAGTTTGTAACGAAGCTTGTTGGGATTTATTCCCATCTGCTTGCATTACTGAACCTCCCGATACCACTTTTGCTTAATAATAAATATGAATGTAATTAGTCTATTATCATTTTCTTTTCCAAGACGTTTGTTATTCTTTATTGTAACATAAGTAGCTGAAGTCATTTGCTATTCTTTGACACCAGAGAAGTTTGTTTAATTAGCCAATATTAATTAATTTGTGCCAGAAGTATATCTGTAAAGTTCAGATTGTATGCTAATTAGTATTTCTATTAAAATTAATTAAATTCTTTTCTCATAATATTAAAGTAGGAATTCCTGTGTTTCACAAGTAATGTTAGGAAAGTTTTGCCGTCATAAGTTTCTGTATAATTACCATTAATTACAAAAGTATTGTTCATGAACCTATTTTGTTAAATACATAAATGAAATACTATTAATTTAACCGAGATTTGTATATTAAGTTACGGATTATTATTTACACTATCTTTTACTATAGCCAGTTGCATGTAATTGTTTACTTTTTCATTAAAATTAATGTAATGTACTCAATTAATAATACGTAACTTTCAGTGACATTGTTTGAAATATATAAATAGGACGCATTTGTGGCATGCTATAGAGTATTGTTTTGTCAGATGCACAACCTATGTCAGTTCAGAGTATTGTTTCGTCAGCTGCCTGATATACAATCTACGGAAGTTCAATTTTGAACTATTATGTAAAAGTTCGTCAGTGTTTCTAATGGTATTATGAATGTTCAAGTAATATTCCTGCCACATTAAGATGTACACCTCGAACTTTTGTGTTCCACACACGAACAGTGTTAATTCGTATTATTGATGTGTGCAATGTGATTATTTGTACAAATTAAATGTAATCAACGAGACTTGTATGCCAGCAATAAATGAGAACAACCGGGTATTTATAAATCATTAAAAGTGTCAAAGAACTGCAATTCTATATGTTGCCTACATTATTAGCAGTGAAATTAGTTTTCGCCCCATGAGATAACAGCCAGCTGCTACAGAGAGCAACTATCTTTAACATTGAGAACCAACAATCTACGACCATTTATGGCACAAGGTGAACGAAAACTGTATCTTATCACACTTGAAACCATAAAGCCTGGGTTAGGGCCTGTGTGTTCTAGAGAAATGCACTTTACAACACAGCACTCACCCGGTGTGCACCATCTGCACAAATGACCTGCACTTGTGTGCAGACAGAATATGCTTTCATCACCTATATGTTCCAAGTCATCCTCTGCCACCATTAGTTGAGCTGTGGACATGGATGCTATGGCATCAACTGATTGTGTAAACCATAAAATCCTCCTAGATAGGTTTCAGCATTGCAGTATTAGTGGGGCAGGGCACAAACGGTTTAATACATATCAGTGGTTTTAGCCTCTTGTTTTGGGGCCTCTAAATCTCTGAAGTTATTTTTCTTTGATTGACCTATTCCTCTCATCCTGGGGGGCCCTCCAAATCTCAAAAGTTACTTTCTTATAGCAATATATAATAATGGAAAGTCCAGGTTGGAATTAATAATATAGTAAGGGCAGTTTTGCAACTCACCGCAAAGACGTGGCGACGAGCTGCGACAGGCACATACAAAAGACACACACATAGAACAATTTCAGCTATTGGCCATGGCCTTCTTCAGAAATTAGATCATTCACCCAATCACACAGCTACACAACACAGTCATACAACCATCACCTCTGGCTGGCGCACTTCGAATCATGCTCGGCGGCGAATCAGGGACGGGAGGGGTGGGGAGGGTAGGGGAGAGGAGAGGGGATAGGAAGGATACGTCACGGTGGTGGGGGTGGGTTAGATGGAAATAACGAGATGCAGCTTAGGAATGGAGTGAGGAGAGGGGAGAGAAATAAATAAAATAAAATAAACAAAATAAAGTAAAGTAAAATAAAAATAAAATAAAATTACAAAATGCGTGCACACTGTAAGTACACAAGACCACAAACACACACACACACACTCACACACGGAAGCACACGCACGCACAGATCGCACACACACACACACACACACACACACACACACACACACACACACACACAAATACGAAAATGCACGCGCTCACATACACACACATGCGCACACGCACATGCTCTCTCTCTCTCTCTCTCTCTCTCTCTCTCTCTCTCTCTCTCTCTCTCGTGCGTCCGTGTGTGTATGAGTGTATGTGTTTGTGTATGCGGTCTTGTGTACTTACAGTGTGCATGCATTTTGTATATTTATTTTATTTTTATTTTACTTTACTTTATTTTTTATTTTCATTTTATTTATTTATTTTTCTCCCCTCTCCCGCCTCCCCACTCCATTCCTAAGCTGCATGTCGTTATTCCCATCTAACCCACCCCCACCACTGTGACGTAACCTTCCTATCCCCTCTCCCCCCCCTCCCATTACCGATTCGCCGCCAAGCGTGATTCGAAGTGTGACAGCAGGAGGTGGTGATTGTATGACTGTGTTGTGTGGCTGTGTGATTGCGTGAATGTTCTAATTTCTGAAGAAGGCAATGACTGATAGCTGAAAGTGTTGTATATGTGTGTCTTTTGTATGTGCCTGTCACAGCTCGGCGCCACGTCTTTGCGGTGAGTTGCAAACTGTCCTTACTATATTATTATTATTTCTTATACTAATACATACATTTGCAAGTCGACAGGAGGGTCTCATTTTGTTCTGACATCGCCAAGAGACAGATTTAGTTTGCCACTGATTCATAGTAGCTGTGAAAGTTGAAATAAGTGGTTCAGGTAAACTGCAAAAATTAGCTGATTGCTCAAACGAGGGAGCTATCAAGAATGGGGTCCAACAGGGTTCACTCTTGGGTCCTTTGCTGTTCTTGATACATATTAATGTTTTGCCAGTTTATATTCACGATCATGCAAAGCTAGTTCTTTTTACTGATGATACAAGTATAGTAACCACACTGGACAAACAAGAATTAACTAATGACATTGTAAATAATGTCTTTCAGAAAATTATTAAGTGGTTTTCTGCAAATGAACTGTTACTAAATTATGATAAAACACAGTATATACAATTCCCTATGGTAAACGGCCTGACACCATTAAAAATACAGTCTTTGAACAGCCGTCTGTAGCTGAGGTAGAATATTCAAAGGTTTTAGGTGTGTGCATTGATGAGAAATTGAATTGGAAGCAACACATTAACAATCTACTGAAATGTTTCAGTTGAGCAACTTACATTATTAGGGTTATTGCATATTTTGGTGACAAATATCTCAGTAAATTAGCTTACTACGGCTATTTTCGTTCAGTGCTTTCATATGGCATCATATTTTGGGGTAATTCTTCATTAAGTAAAAAATTATTCATTGCACAAAAGCAAATAATTAGAATAATTTCTGAAGCCCATCCAAGATCATCTTGCAGACACTTATTTAAGAATATAGGGATCTTCACAGCAGCTTTACAAAATATATATTCTCTTATGAAATTTGTTATTATAACCAACCCAAAGTAGAAGCAATGTGTATAGCTACAACACTAGAAGAAATGATGATCTATGCCATTCAAAGTTAGATAACTTTGACACAGAAGGTGTGAATTACACCACCACAAAAGTCTTTGGTCACTTAACAAATAACAAC
The DNA here is from genome assembly GCA_026315105.1 of Locusta migratoria. NCBI lineage: Eukaryota > Metazoa > Arthropoda > Insecta > Orthoptera > Acrididae > Locusta > Locusta migratoria. The sequence goes on from CM048751.1 coordinate 199,463,531, forward strand.
AAATGTCTGACACATAGTCGATCCGCATTTAAAAATAAATTGAAATAATTTCTGAATGACAACTCTTTCTACTCAGTAGATGAACCCTTATATGGAATTGAGTAATTTTACAAAAAAGAGTCATGTTTTACTAAAGGGAGAAGTTCCACATCATTAAGATATTTAGTATTCATGATCTATGGAACAAGAACAAATGTAATCAAATCTAATAAGTTGAAAACAGGCTAGAGATGTGTGTGTACCTGTACTCCCACTGCTAGTAACTGGTTGGAACAGTTTGTGGACTCACAAACCCTCTTATCTGTGCTTTGGTGGCTGTGCAATCTGCCAATTCTGCCCTTACTGTACAATGCACTTGGCATATGTCTGTGCTATGTGGCTGTCCAGAACACTGTCTATGGGTGTGAGAAATGTTCACATGACCATTGCAACCACCTCATTGCACAACTGGCACAACATGCCCAGCTTGAGTGGTAATTCTTCAAAAGGATCACCTCGTCACAAAGAAGACCACAATTTGACCCCTTTCAAAGTTGCTCATTTGGCTGTAGGAAGCACATGTGCATCTCTGTAGCTTGTACCTGTTTGCTTTGCACTGAGCCTTGTGGCTCAAAACATTCCCTGTTAAAGAGTACACTAAGATGGCACACTGGCAGCTAATCGAGTATGTAACTGCTGACAGATGACATTGAAACAATTATTAGTCATCTATTATCCCCAAGGTGGCATCTGCTGTCATTGGATGAAAACTGATGTCGTCTTTCTAGGAGTAGGTTTTTAATTTTTATTTATTTATTTGTAACCCCCCACACTTGGAAGTGTATTTACACATTCAACATATATTTTTCTTCAGCGTCAGCAGTTTAAAATCTCATTTTATGAGTTACATTCAGCTTTTAGGAAATGACAGATTTCAGCACTGTTTGTTTGGAAAGTGTTATACAAGTATACAGGTAAATGTTTTCTGCTGTTTGTAGTGGTAGTGATCCTGCAGCAAACTACATGGAGCTGGCCTTTTCTTTTTGTACATAGTACTTTTTAAACTAAGTATTACATCTAGTTGTTTAGTAAGGATCATTGTTACATTCTTGTCAATGATTTTCATTCATCAGGAGAGACATATTACCCTCAATTTAGTAGCAGGCTTGAAAGGCACCTAATCATACAGATTAATGGACTGTCAATACTATGGTTCATTTTGGCAAAAATTATTACAACTTTTACACCTCATTATTATTATTATTATTATTTTTTGGGGTGGGGGGTGGGGGGGGGGGGGGTGGGGGGGAATGTCCGTGTACAGAGAAGCCAATCTTTTATTTAGTAGAACTTATCCAGGTCTTACACATAGAATATATCTATACAATATCTTGGGTTTTCTCAGAATGACTGATTAATGAAGTGTTTTTGATTGTTCAGTCAATTTGTTTATTCCATTTTTCTTCATGAAATTTCAACAACTAACCCATTCCTAATTATCAGGTGCTGTGAGATGGGTTGCTTTACACACTGCAGTTGGAACAACATAAAAAGAATATTAACAGATGTGGTGGCCCAATTATGGCGCTACACATGCCCACATCAATCCATCATGTATAACAGTTCTGTATATGTGCCTATAGCAACACATAAGTGTTGCCAAAGTTCTCTACAGCTTACAGACATTTGCATTACACAACTAAAAAAGGCAAAACCTGTCAGGAATCATGTTACATCAAAGTGACTATAATTGCTTGACCACAACCAAAGACATTTTCAGGTGCTGTAAACTATGTTATTCCTTGTACTCATTGCCTGACTACAACCAGACTTGCTGGTCACTGAAATACTGTGCAGAAAAATGAAAACAACAGCTTAGCTGAAAACATTAAGAAAACACCATTAAGAAACAAGTTATTAAGTCATGTTCTATGATATTACATAGAATACTTATGGATCAGAAGGTGGGTTGTGGAAAGGTTTTAATATCAAGAATATTGGCTTTTTCACAGATAGAGCATCACAAAGCAAGTGAATAAGTCAAAAACTCCTATAAACTATTCAAGGAGCACAACTTAAATTACAATGCACACTATAGTAAAAATTAAAATTAATATTAGTCACTCATTGAGAGGAATATATAAATAAAAATTATGAATATTTGAAAATGTAATATAATTTCACAGATTAAAATTGACTCACCTAGAGCTGGCTTGTAAACCTAGAAAAAGACAGGAAAGTGCAGAAGCTTTTGGAGCCATTGAGTTCTCCTTGAGCCAGAAGGAGGAGCCACTGGTTCCCAAAGTTTGTGCACTTTCTTATCCTTTTAATATGTTCTCCTGGTGCCACTTGGTGAGTAGATTCTTTTATCTACAAAATTTCAATAAGATACATGTATTAGTATTTAAAAACTATTGTAGGGACATAGGAACATACCTCTGTAGACAGTAGCCGAAAACCCAGCATGGTCACGTGACATATAAGTCGCATGGAAGACAACTTTAACAAGGCTGGAACCATGGATGTATCCAAGAGATGACGCATTGCTTGAACATGTATCTAGTAGAAGTGTCCAGTCTTGTCTACCAAGTATGCCTAACAGACAAAAATCTTTTTTGAGTGCCAATCCGTCAATACTTGCATTAAATTTTCAGTTACAAATTCCACGTCATATCACAACAACAGACACACTGTTATAATGCAATAGAGGACACTGTGCCTTTTAGTTTATGCATAAATTATCAAGGTTTGTTAGGTGCACAATTCTTGCAGTTTGATTACTGTATTATACTGTATTCCTGAACATTAGTCTTTCACATCTGAAAAATTGTTTGTCGAGCCACAACAGGCACATAAAACAAACACTCATACACACCCAATCTAGGTTTTGCACACAACCTCCATCAGAAAAAGACACATACTCTAATTCATATAAAAACAAATGTGCTTGTGTCATTTCTGACTAAGGCTGTGGTGCAAAAGTTTGGTTGCACATTGTAATGATTTTAACCTTAGGAGACATATTTGTTTGGTCAAGTGAACTTACAGATACCATATGTAACAGAAGCTTTACCTATTTACATCTATGAATATATTCATAGACTATCACAATACAATATGAAAATATTTCATAAAAATGTTAACTTTGCTGTCTGTATCATTTTGTTAAATTAGTCTAATTCATAAAAACTTTGTAATGGCAAATTGTGAAGTTTTGCAATTATCCACGTTTGTTGACAGATGTACTTCCTAACATTTCCTGATGTCTTCTGTGATCCACTTAACAATTTATCATGGTCTGATTACCTCAACATTTTGTTATTGTTATAAAATTATCAAAATTAAGTTATGTAAACAAACCGTCACGGTTCTAATCGTAATTTTCATATACACCTAATTTATGTGTTGATTTAGTACGTAAACACTATTAAAAATACTTTTGGTTTATACTAAATAATTTTATATACTTCTTGCTTGTGTTGGATTTATTTATATTTAGTAGATAATGAAATTCAGTAGCTACATTGTAGCGAAATTTGTTCTGGAACATTCAAAAATGCATCATCTGTTTTGAATCATCCGTTTTGATGCCATCACACAACTGTTTCACAATTATTACTGTACTTCATGCACCAGTTGTCAATAATAAAATATATATGTCAACATGACATGTTTTGGGACAACAGTATCCCATTATCAAGTTCTGTTAAACAAGAAAATGTAGAATAATAAGGGTACTAAGATAATCAAAGACCTTAAGAACAACAAGGCCACAGGTGAAGATGGTATAGTTGCAGAAATGTGGAAGCATGTAGATGACCAGTCCATACAGAGTATCACCCAGGTCATTGAGGACATTTGGAGAATGGAGGTATTGCCAGAGGGATGGACCTCAGCTGTGATCCATCCATTACACAAGAGAGGAGGTAAGACCGAGGTCAACAACTACAAAGGCATGTCCTTGTTGCTTATAATCTACAAGATCTTCTCTAAAGCCTTACAAACTAGAGTCACCAAACAGCTAGACTCTCAACTAGGCGAATACAGGCTGGTTCCCAGGTGAGTAGGTCCTGCACAGAGCAGATTCAAAACATGAAGACATCCTGTCATATAAGAGCCGAGGGGGACATCTGTGGGTAGCCATTATGGTAGGTTTCGAAAAGGCATACAGCTCAATAGATCGACAAACCCTCGTCTCCACCTTGTGGGAACTAGGCCTAGAAGGCCAGACTGATCCAGGCTACCATGAATAACACCACCTCCAAAGTCAAGTTTAGGGGTGAACTCTCAGCGAGCTTTCCCATCCAGACAGCAGTCAGGCAGGGGGATGGCCTCTCATGCATCCTCTTCAACTGTGTTCTGGAAAAAATCATCAGAGAATGGACTTCCACATTGTCACCAGAAGCAGGACTGAAGCTTGGCTACAGAAAGATAACCTCATTGTATCATGTCTAGCCTTTGCTGATGATCTCACCCTACTGTCCAACAGCATGGAGGAGGCTACTCATCAACTACAGAGCCTCTACAATGTTGCAGTAAAAACCGGCTTGAAAATCAACATACAGAAGACTGAGTTCATCACCAATATCAAGCAGGCTTCTTCTATAATCCCACTAGGAAACAATAATATCTGTAAAGTTCCTGCAGTCAAGTACTTGGGAGAATGGATTTCAGCAAGTGAGAGAGAAACCTTGGCCGCAGACGCCAGGTGCAACAAGTTAGAGAGAGCCTATCATTCATGTAAGAATATATCTATGCCTCCAAGTGCTTATCCAAGACCTTAAAACTGAAGCACTACAACTCAGTAGTAGGACTGTCTGTACTCTATGCCTCTGAGTGCCTCTTGATAAATTGAAAGGGCCCACTCAGGTAACTAGAACTTATAGAGAGAAAGATCCAGACAAGAATATTAGGACCCATAAGAGAGGAAGATGGTACTTATAGAATCAGGCACAATAACGAACTGTATGAACACCAAGAAGACAAAGTCACATGTATGAGGAAAAGGCGACTGACCTTCTACAGGCACATGACCTGAGTGAATCACTCAAGGCTCACCAAGAAGATCCTCACAGTGAAAAGCAGGGGAAAGGCGTCCAAAGCTAAGTGGTTCACCTCTGTTAGATCAGACTTAGAGGAACTGCAGATCCCATTACAGATAACCGAGAACCAAACGCAATACCGTCAGGCCATCCTATATGGAGTCTCCCCACTATCTCTCACAAGCAAGAAGTGTACAGGCACCATCAGACCCAAATGGATGAATGAGAGGAAGCAGGCTCACAGTCAGAAGATGTGTACTTGTGTCTGTGTGAATGTGTGGGTGTGTGTGCATTTGTTTACCCTTCTTTTTTCCCCCCAAGGTAAGTATTTCCTCTCCCGGGATTGGAATGGCTCCTTACCCCCTGCCTTAAAACCCTCATCATTTCCTTTTCCCTCTCCTTCCCTTCTGCCTGAAGAAGCAACTGGGTTACGAAAGCTTGCGTTTGTGTGTGTATTCATTTATTTATTTGCGATGCTGTCACACCTGTGCTCCTTCGCCTGGTGAGTAATCTTCGACTTTTTTTATATATAATTTATCCTGCTAGGAATTTTTCTTCTTAATATTCGCATATATATATATATATATATATATATATATATATATATATATATATATATATATATATATATATATATATGGTATAAAATAAAGATTTTTGACTTACCTAAAGTACAGGCTCGTCGATAGAAACACCAAACACACACAAAAACACACAACCATTCGAGCTTTCGCCACCAGTGGTGGCTTCTTCGGGAAAAAGAGGGAGGAAGGAGAGGAGAAAGGGAAGGATACGGGTTTTAAGGAAGTGGAAAAGGAGCCATTCCAATCCCAGGAGTGGAAGGACTTACCTTAGGGGACAAAAAGGGAGGTAAACAAATACACACAAACTCACACATATCCACATCCAAACACACCTAGGCAGACATTTGTAGAAACCAAAGAAGTTGGACAGAGATGCCACTTCAGGCAGAGGCTCTGTCCAAAGAACCGAGGCAAAGATGTTAAAGATGGCGGGCGGGAATTAGAATTTATCGGAGGTTGAGACCAGGTGGGCAACGGGAAGAGAGAATGTGTTGAACCTCCGATAAATTCTGTGTGTCTGTGTGTTTATTTGTTGCTATTACTGCCTGTGCCCCTTCGCCTGGTAAGTGTTCATCTATTTTTTACGTATATATATATATATATATATATATATATATATATATATATTTACACTTCAGTGTAAATGTGTGGGTGTGTGTGCATTTATTTACCCTCCATTTTTTCCCCCAAGGTAAGTCTTTCCTGTCCCGGGATTGGAATGGCCCCTTACCCCCTTCCTTAAAACCCTCATCATTTCCTTTTCCCTCTCCTCCCTTCTGCCTGATGAAGCAGCTAGGCTGCGAAAGCTAGCATTTTTGTGTGTGTGTGTGTCTGTGTGTTTATTTGTTGCTATTACTGCCCGTGCCCCTTCGCCTGGTAAGTGTACTTCATCTACTTTTTACGTATATTTTTCCTGTTAGGAATTTTTCCTCTCTCTCTCTCTCTCTCTCTCTCTCTCTCTCTCTCTCTCTCTCTCTCTCTCTATATATATATATATATATATATATATATATATATTTTTTTTTTTTTTTTTTTTTTTTTTTTTTTTTTTTTTTGACTTACGTAAAGTACAGGCTCGTCGATAGAAACACCTGTGATGGAGGACGGAACTGTTCCAGGCAGGGAATTCTCAGATCCTTAGGCCCCCTACAAAACCTTTCACCCGAGTCCATCAAACTCATGACCCCACCGACACCCCGCACCCCTACCTTCTACCTACTTCCTAAGATTCACAAACCTAATCATCCAGGCCGGCCGATTGTGGCCGGTTACCAAGCCCCCACAGAACGAATCTCTGCCTACATAGACCAACACCTTCAACCCATCATGTGCAGTCTCCCATCCTTCATCAAAGACACCAACCACTTCCTCGATCGCCTGAAATCCTTACCCAGCCTGTTACCTCCTGAAACCATCCTTGTAACCATTGATGCCACTTCCCTATACACAACTATCCCACATGCCCAGGGCCTCGCTGCGATGGAGTATTTCCTTTCATGCCGACCACCCACTTCCCTACCTAAAACCTCTTTCCTTAATACCCTAGCCAGCTTCATCCTAACCCACAACTTCTTCACCTTTGAGGGCCAGACATACCAACAACTAAAGGGAACAGCCATGGGAACCAGGATGGCCCCCTCGTACGCAAACTTATTTATGGGACGCTTAGAGGAAGCCTTCCTGGATACCCAAGCCTGTTAACCCAAAGTTTGGTACAGATTCATTGATGACATCTTCATGATCTGGACCAACAGTGAAGAAGAACTCCAGAATTTCCTCTCCAACCTCAACTCCTTTGGTCCCATCAAATTGACCTGGTCCTATTCCAAATCCCATGCCACGTTTCTCGATGTTGACCTCCACCTGTCCAATGGCCAACTTCACACATCCGTCCACATCAAACCTACCAACAAACAACAGTACCTCCATTACGACAGCTGCCATCCATTCCATATCAAACGTTCCCTTCCCTACAGCTTAGGTCTTCATGGCAAAAGAGTCTGCTCCAGTCCCGAATCCCTGAACCAGTACACCAATAACCTAATAACAGCTTTCACATCCCGCAGCTATCCTCCTGATCTGGTTCAGAAGCAAATTACCAGAGCCACCTCCTCATCCCCCCAAATCCAGAACCTTTCACCGAAGAACCCCAGAAGTGCCCCTTTTGTCACCGGATACTTCCCGGGACTGGAGCGGACTCTGAATGTGGCTCTCCAGCAGGGATACGACTTCCTAAAATCCTGCCCCGAAATGAGATCCATCCTTAATGACATCCTTCCCACTCCACCAAGAGTGTCTTTCCGCCGCCCACCTAACCTTCGTAACCTCCTAGTCCATCCCTATCAAATCCCCAAACCACCTTCCCTACCCTCTGGCTCCTACCCATGCAACCGCCCCCGTTGTAAAACCTGCCCTATGCACCCTTCCACCACCACTTACTCCAGTCCAGTAACCCGGAAGGTGTACACGATCAAGGGCAGAGCCACTTGCGATAGCACCCATGTGATTTACCAACTGACATGCCTGCACTGTGAAGCGTTCTATGTGGGAATGACCAGCAACAAACTGTCCATTCGCATGAACGGTCACAGGCAGACAGTGTTTGTTGGTAATGAGGATCACCCTGTGGCTAAACATGCCTTGGTGCACGGCCAGCACATCTTGGCGCAGTGTTACACCATCCGGGTTATCTGAATACTTCCCACCGACACCAACCTTTCAGAACTCCGGAGATGGGAACTTGCCCTTCAGCTTATTCTCTCCTCCCGTTGCCCACCTGGTCTCAACCTCCGCTAAATTCCAATTCCCACCCACCATCTTAACATATTTACCTTGGTTCTCTGGACAGAGCCTCTGCCTCAAGTGGCATCTCTGTCTAACTTCTTTAGTTTCTACAGTTCTACAGTATGTCTGCCTAAGTGTACTTGCGTCTGTGTAAATGTGTGGGTGTGTGTGTATTTGTTTACCCTCCTTTTTTCCCCCCAAGGTAAGTCTTTCCTGTCCCGGGATTGGAATGACTCCTTATCCACTCCCTTAAAACCCTCATCATTTCCTTTTCCCTCTCCTTCCCTTCTGCCTGACGAAGCAGCTAGGCTGCGAAAGCTTGTATGTGTGTTTGTGTGTAATTTTATTTTATTTTATTTGTTTCTATCGACGAGCCGGTCCTTTTGGTAAGTCATCTCTTTTCTATTTTTATATATATATATAGAGGGAAACTTTCCTGGTGGGATTAAAAAAAAAAATAAAAAAATAGAAAAGAGATGACTTACCAAAAGGACCGGCTCGTCGATAGAAACGAATAAAATAACACACAAACACACATACAAGCTTTCACAGCCTAGCTGCTTCGTCAGGTAGAAGCAGCTAGGCTGTGAAAGATTGTATGTGTGTTTGTGTGTTATTTTATTCGTTTCTATCGACGAGCCGGTCCTTTTGGTAAGTCATCTCTTTTCTATTTTTTATTTATATATATTATATTTTTATTTTTTATTTGTTTTTTCTGTTCCATAGGACCCACTTCAGGAGTAAGACTCCATGGTCATGGAACAAGTCAATACATTGTTACACAAGAATGGTAATAGAAAAATTTTAAGTACTCCTTTGCACACGACAATCTTAAGACAAAGTGAAAAGAATCAATAAAGAAAAAATGAATTAGCTTAATTGTTTAACTTTTCTAGGAGTTCCTCGACAGAATAAAAGGAGTGAGCCACGAGGTAACTCTTCAATTTAGCTTTGAAAGCATGTGGATTAGTGCTGAGATTCTTAAGTTCTTGTGGCAGCTTATTGAAAATGGATGCCGCAGAATACTGCACCCCTTTCTGCACAAGTGTTAAGGTGGTGTGGTGCAAATGTAGATTAGACATCTGTCTAGTATTCACCGAGCGAAAGCTACTAACTCGTGGGAATAAGCTGATATTATTAACAACAAACGACATTAAAGAAAATACGTATTGTGACGCCATAGTCAAAATTCCCAGACTACTGAAAAGGGGTCGACATGACGTTCGCGAACTTACACCAGATATTGCTCGAACCGCCCGTTTTTGAGCCAGAAATATCCTTTTTGCATCAGGCGAGTTACCCCAAAAAACAATGCCGTACGTCATAAGTGAGTGAAAGTAAGCGAAATAGACTACTTTTCGTGTTGAAAAATCACTTATCTCAGATATTGTTCTAATGGTAAATATAGCAGAATTTAGTTTTGGAACAAGATCCTGAACATGGGCTTTCAATGACAGCTTACTGACTATATGAACACCTAGAAATTTGAACTGTTCAGTCTCACTTATCACATGCCCATTATGTGTAATCATAATGTCAGCTTTCATCAAATTATGTGTTAGAAATTGTAAAAACTGAGTTTTACTGTGATTTAACATCAACTTGTTTTCTATTAGCCATGAACTTATCTCTTGAACTGCATTATTTGATACTGTGTCAATATTACGAGCAACATCCTTCACTACCAAGCTGGTATCATCAGCAAACAAAAATATTTTACAATCACCTGTTATACTTGAAGGCATATCATTTATATAAATAAGAAACAGCAATGGTCCCAAAACAGACCCCTGGGGCACCCCATACTTAATTGTGCCCCATTGGGATTGCACGTCATAGCCATTTTTTACACTACGGAGAATTACCTTCTGTTGTCTATTATTAAAGTAAGAGGTGACCCAGTTATGGGCTACTCCCCGTATTCCATAATGTTCCAACTTCTGCAACGATATTTTGTGATCAACACAATCAAACGCTTTTGTTAAATCAAAGAAGACGCCTAATGTCCGTAGCCTCTTATTTAACCCATCAAGTGCCTCACAGAGAAACGAAAATAAAGAGTTTTCAGTCGTTAAACCACTTCTAAAACCAAACTGTACGTTTGACAGGAAATTATGTGAACTGAAATGATCAATTAATCTTGAATATACAGCCTTTTCAATAACTTTGGAAAAAACCGATGGCATAGAAATAGGTCTATAGTTGTCTACATTATCCCTTTCTCCTTTTTTATAAAGCGGTTTCACTACTGAGTACTTTAACCTGTTAGGAAACTGACCATTCTGAAAGGAAAAATTACAAATATGGCTTAGTACTGGGCTAACATATGGAGAACAGTACTTTAGAATTCTGCTAGATACCCCATCATATCCACAAGAGTCCTTAGTCTTTAGTGATTTAATTATTGACTCAATCTCACCTATGGAAGTATCATGAAGGATCATTTCAGGTAACAGCCTCGGAAACGCATTTTCTAAAAACGTTATATGATTACCTGTAGAAACTAGAGTTTTGTTTAGTTCCTCTACTATATTCAGAAAGTGATTATTGAATATTGCACATATATCTAACTTGTCAGTAACTGAAACATTCCTACTACGCACTGACGTTATATCTTCTACCTGCTGCTCCTGACCAGACAATTCTTTCACGACTGACCAGATAGTTTTAATTTTATCCCGAGAGTTTGCTATTCTTTTTGCGTACCACATACTTTTTGCATTCTTAATGACATTTTTCAGAACCTTACAGTACTGTTTGTAATGACCTACTGCATCTTCATTCTGACTGCTTCTAACATTTTGATACAACTCCCGCTTAGTTCTACATGATACTCTTATCCCCTTTGTCAGCCACCCTGGCTGTCTGTTACTGAAAGTACCCTGTTTTGAGCATTCTAGTGGAAAGCAACTTTCAAACAGCATAATAAATGTGTTCAGAAAAGCATTATATTTATCATCTGCATTATCAACACTATAAACATCCTGCCATTCTTGTTCCTTAATTAGGCTTAAAAAGGTCTCAATTGCAACTGGATTAACTTTTCTGAGTAGTTGATATTTATGTTTAACATTTGTTTGAGAACAAATACTTGTTAGAATTAAAAGTTGGGCATCGTGGTCTGATAGGCCATTTACTATTCTGCTGACAGAGTGCCCCTCTAATAATGAAAAATGAACAAAAATATTGTCAATGGTAGAACTGCTATTTCCTTGCACTCTCGTTGGAAAAAATACTGTTTGCATCATGTTATAGGAATTAAATAGATCTAACAGCTGACTTTTCCTTGAGCTATCACCTACACAATTAATGTTGAAATCTCCACACACAATTAAATTTTTATACTTCCTATACAGTGAACCCAGAACCAATTCCAGCTTGGGCAGAAACATTTTAAAATCTGAGTCAGGGGATCTATAAATAACAACTATTACTGGTTTAGTTCCATTAACATTAACAACTCCTGCACAACATTCAAATATCTGTTCTGTGCAGTGTTTAGAAAAATCGATTGACTCTGATGAATAATTGTTTTTTACATACATGGCCACTCCCCCACACTGCAAGGAACTCCTAGAGTAGAAGGCAGCTAACCTGTATCCTGGCAAAGGAAGTCTCTTAATTGTCACACCACTTAAAAGTGCTCTGAAATTCCAATAATGTCAGAATCAGTATCAATAAGCATTTCATTAACTTTATCTCTGATACCCTGTATATTTTGATGAAAAACAGTAATTCCCTTATTACTTATATTCTTAGACTTTGTCAAAGGTGGTTCATTTCTTAGAGGGACTTCCTTTAAGCAGGAATATCTAACAGCTGTCTTCAATCTAAAAAAGGTGCAGCCCTAACACCAACTACTACAGGAATTTTTCCATGAGTGAAACCCCCACCCCCACCCCCTACTACACTGTCACCTATGAGCTTTGCCAACCTCCCCTTTCCATACCTACTGAGGTGCAGACCGTGCCTAGTAAAATCCGACCTTTGGATAGTCTCAACTGGCACCACTGCAATGTGATCCATGCCCTCCGTCATCAGCGCCCTCTCAAGCCCCATGTTAACACGGCTGACAGCCGTATTAAGACAAGGCCTATCATGACGCTGAAACAGCTGCACGAAATGCACATTCGTGCCACCAGTTTCAGTTGCTATCCTTTCCAGATCACCACCTACATCATATTCCCCGTCCCTATCAAGACTATTCCCGGCCCCACCCACTATAACTACCTGATCCTCTTTTGAAAAATTCCTACATAAGTCCCCTTTGTTACAAGTGATCTGAGCTAACCCTGCACTAGGCTTGACTATGCTGGTGACCTGGTACTCACTCCCAAGTACTTCCTGCAACTGTTGGCCAACTACCTCTGCCATGAGAACTACCTAGCAGCAGAACCTTCTTCTTCCTAAGAGACCTCTCTACAGATTTCGGCTTACCAAAATCTGAGGTCTGCTGCGTACTTCCTACACCTACAGCTACAGGAGGTTCATCTCCACTTAACTCTGACAGTTGGTCAAACCTATTTGCAACTTGCAATGTAAAGCTATCTGAATACCTTCTCCTAGCTACCTTCTTGCCAACTGCCAGTTCCCATTCCCCAGCCCCCCTTCCCCTCCTCAACCTACCTAGTTCCTCTTCAGCGTTTTTCAACTGCACCTGAAGGGCGCAGATCAAACGCTCCTGCTCCTCTATCAACTTATTCCTGCTGCAAATCCTACAGTTCCAGGAGAGAACCTCACCACAATGCCCACTGTCTTCCCCACTGCACTCCCCCCCATGAAAATACTTACTACAAATCCCACACTGCAGCCCACTACGCACGACCCTACGACAGAGCCCACACTTTTCACTCATGGTAAAATTTTACAATAATTTGTTAAGAAAAACTAGACGTCTACGTTATGAAGTTAAGTTTCTACAAAATAAATAGGAAGTACCTCTTAACTACAGCAATCAACAAACCTCAGTCTCTACAAATCAAGTAACAACAACTAATAGTATCAGAAAAGAGCAAATAACACTACCACAGAAACTTTACACTGTTGCTTGTATAAACAAGTTCAAATTCAAGCGTCACTAATAATATATATATATTATAGAAGGAGACCTTCCAGGTGGGAAAATGGTATAAAATAAAGATTTTTGACTTACCTAAAGTACAGGCTCATCGATAGAAACACCAAACACACACAAAAACACACAACCATTCGAGCTTTCGCCACCAGTGGTGGCTTCTTCGGGAAAAAGAGGGAGGAAGGAGAGGAGAAAGGGAAGGATACGGGTTTTAAGAAAGTGGAAAAGGAGCCATTCCAATCCCAGGAGTGGAAGGACTTACCTTAGGGGACAAAAAGGAAGGTAAACAAATACACACACACTCACACATATCCACATCCAAACACACCTAGGCAGACATTTGTAGAAACCCTTTTAAGAGGAGCTTGAGGTTTACTGGAGTGGTTGTTGAGGGAGAGTGTGTTGAGGGAGAGTGTATTGCCTTTCCGGAGGTGGGTGACAAGGAGTTGGGGTACTTTTTTGAGGTGGAGGGTGGCATGTTGTTCTAATTTCCGGTTGGCCTGTAGGAGGATGTTCTGAACTGTGGGTGCGGATGCGGAAGTGGAAAGGTTGAGGATTTTGATTAGGGATAGGTGTTGACAGGTGTGTTCATTGGCGGAGTTGATGTATAGGTTAAGGATTAGGCGGGTGAGGGCTGTGGATTGTTCGGTTTGGAATTGGTGTAGGGCTTGATGAAAGGATGGGTTACAGCCGGAGATGGGAACTTTTATTGTGAGGCCCTTGGGGGTTATGCCAAATGTTAGACATGCCTGAATAAACAAAATGTAGGACTGTAATCTGGCGAGGATGAAAGCATGCTTGCGGAGGGAATGTAGGTAAAACTTCATGGGGTCAAGGTAGGATAACATAATGTATAGAATGGAAAAGTGAGAACTATGCGTTGAATAAATGACTACAAAGTATTTAGAAAGGAAAGAAAAATAAAATTAAAAAAATTTTTGAAGGTGGATAGATAGCGAAAGGATTCAGCAAAGAAAATAGAAATCTATAAAGTTGTTCAAGAGAGTTGTTGAAGTTGAACCTGGTGGAAACTGAAATCAACTACAGTTGGTTAACAATGTAATGCACAATAGTTTGGTGGTTGTATTGGCGTCCAAAACAAGTTACAGGGAGGAGAAAATCAAAGGAAAGCGTATTATAATGACTGATTAGTAGTGGCAGATTACGACTATGAGGTAGACAATAATCTGAGGAAGGAATAATAGGGTTAAAAACGTATGAAAGTTACTGAAAAATGAACGGGAATGTCGGAAGAATGAACGGAAATGTGGAAAAATGGGGTTCGGAAATAATAATAATAATAATAAGCTGGCGAAGGAATAATAGGGTTAAAACGTTATTGAAAAATGAACGGGAATGTCGGAAAAATGAACGGAAATGTGGAAAAACGGAAATCGGAAATAATAGTAATAATAATCTGATGAAGGAATAATGGGATTAAAACGGATAGAAAGTTATTGAAAAATGAACGGGAATGTCGGAAGAATGAACGGAAATGTGGAAAAACGGAAATCGGAAATAATAGTAATAATAAGCTGACGAAGGAATAATAGGGTTAAAACGTATAGAAAGTTTAGAAAAATGATCGCGAATGTCGGAAGAATGAACGGAAATGTCCTTTCTGAAGGCATTTTTGTGGAGTGTTGCCTTGTATGAGAGTGAAACAGGGACAATCAACAGTGCGGACAGGAAGATGATAGAGGCTTTTGAAATGTGGTGCTACAGAAGAATGCTGAAGATTAGGTGGGTGGATCGTGTAACTAATGAGGAGGTACTGAATAGAATTGGGGAGAAAAGGAATTTCTGGCATACCTTGACTAAAAGAAGGGATCAATTGGTAGGACACATTCTTAGACATCAAGAAATTGTGAATTTTGCGTAGGAGTGAAGTGTGTGGGGTAAAATCGGCAGAGGAAGACCAAGAGATGGATACAGTAAGCAGATTCAGACAGATGTAGGTTGCCGTTCTTATGTGTAGTTGCAGAGGCTTGCTCAGGATAGGGTATTGTGGAGAGCTGCATCAAACCAGTCTCCGAACTGAAAACCAAAACAACAACAACATCTATACAGTTTACTACAGGGCGTATAGGTATATTTTTTTATGTACTTTGGTCTTGAAGTGTTGGTGTTTAAGGGTTCATGATCATCAATGATTTCTTTTCAAAATCAAGTATTATTATGGAATTTTTTATAATTCATTTAATCTGAGTAACATATTTGTTAGTAGGGTTGTGTGGTATTTCAGTTATGTTATTCACATGGAAGAAACTTTCAACTTTCTGTATGTATTCCATTTTATTGATGGTGATGATACTATTTCCTTTATCTCATTTTAATTCCAAAGCAATATTTGCTATTAATCTTTGATTTGTTTATTAATATTTTTTGTTCATTTGATTCATTCCTGTTGGAACTTTTGGCTGTTTCCTTCTCAATATTTTTAGCTACTTTTATTGCAAGTTAATTTGGCTGTCTAATGGGTATTTTTTCCATGTCTGTTGCAATTTTGCTGGTTGTATGTTTTAACAAATTTTTAATTAGAGTTGGTTTAATATTATGTTTAAGACCTTTGTTGAGTAAATTTTATTCTTCTTGTGGGAATTTGATGTCTTTTACATTTTTTATATGTTGATAAAATTGGAATGTGGTGTGTTGTTGTTCATATATTGAGGTTTGCTTTTGTGTTTGTAGCAATTTAGTAGCACTATTACATAATTGCAGATGAGCTACAAACATTTCTTGACTTAGCGCCTTGTGTTTGTCTGTAATTTTCAGAAACATATATGAGATATTAATTTTGTACTGTAAACACCTTTTGTTGAATTTTATGATTTCAATGATTTTCGTAATTTTTAATTTAGGCCGTAAAAATTGTACAAATTTGCCCACAGTTTCTTTCAATTGTGTCATCAAAATCTTCTTTATTATAGAGCCCACAGCAAAATATATATTGTAAAACAATATTATAAAAAAAGTACTGAAAATATTACATAAAATTACCAAAAGGCACAAATTAGATATTTACATCCACACAGAAGTGTTCCCTAACAAAATTCTAAATGATCACACAGAATTTAGTCACCATACTGGTATTAATTTAGAAAATTTTATTGATCTTATAAAATTAGATAATGGATAAATCCAGAGACACACTTGTCCATATACAAAGATAGTACGAAATTAAGAATAAAATGTCAACGATAGATAATACAGTCAAAGGAATAAAGCTATGAAGAAAACTTCTCAAGAAACCAGAGACACACTATTGCATGATCAAAGAAATACAAAAATTTATGAAAAGCAGCATCTTTGTACACATGCAGCATTTAAATGAAACTGTCATAGACCAGTAAATAAGAACTTCATAAAGATTTAATAATTGCCTGCCACACTGATGCCATTCCAAAAATCCAACAGTATTTCAAATCCTTATGCCTTCCCCTGAATATACCTCAATTAGTATAGCAGAAAGATAAGTATGTTTTATGACAGGTAAATACTGCATACAGCATTGAAAATATTATTATATTTATGTTTCGATTTTGTGTAAAAATTTATCTAAATCTAAACTTTGAGAAATTAATTCACAGGTTGCTTGAAAATGGCCTAAGGCCAGAACAGCTGTCACTATAATAATAAATTACTTAGCAGCATCAGAAGGACAAACTATTTTATAATGTCATTTTATGATATATATTTTGATGCAGGCCCAATAATGAAAGAAAAAAAAAATTATTTGTCATAGCATGATTTGAACCAATGACTGCATGTTTGTGAGAGCAGAATGCTACCACTTTGAGCTACATGAACAGATGCTGTAACTGTTTTTGTTATTGGTAGTTACGAGCACTCACAAAACTTTGAAGTCAAATTTCTCAAGAATTTTTGAGAATTGTATCGAATGGCTTTGGTTGATTGTTATTTAAGTACTGAACTTCATGTACCATAAATGTAAAGAAATTCTAAAATATGATAGCTAAATGGTCTCCTTGTAAGGCCACAAAATCATGCTGAAAAAGTTACAAATGTAAGACCTTGGAGGAATTTCATTAGAATGGTTCTTTTCACACTTAACAAACTGGACACAGAAATTGGTCATGGATCATGAACTAAATGGCAGCTCTAGAAATGTTTCTCAGATGCAGAAGAAATAAAAAGTGGAGTCCCTCAAGGATCCAAATTATGAACTATCATTTTCCTTCTATACATAATTGGTTTAAATCTAGGCATTGAATCAATTATAAACATCTTTCCTGCAGATGGCAGTAGTATCATTCTTAAAGGAAAATTTCGGGTGAACTACAAACAAATGTAAATGATGTTACATACCAGCCTAATGACTAATCTGAAGCAAATAAATTAGTAATAAATACATCTAAAAAGGTATTTCTAAATTTCTGCTTTAAGGGTGATAGACCCACCCCCTCTGTGACAAATTCCAGTGAAAATAGACCCTCAGTGGAAATAATTTTTTAGGCATTTCACTTCAAATTGACTTTAAATGACAAAAATCTAATAATATTGAAATATTTTTCAAAAGAGATAGATTGGCTGGCTAGTGCTTTAGTTCTGTACCGCCAATAGTCACACAAACAGATGAAAATGGAGGCGAAAAATTAGGAACCAGCTTTTGTAACTGGATTCCTTCATGAGGTAGGAGAGGAGGGAAAAAATGGAACATAAGGGGTAGGTTATTCACGACCTTGGCCATAAGATGATGATGGGTGATGTGTCAGAATTGAGGAAGACAATATCTCTGATCACATTATGTTTTCTGTTCTGTTTTTCTTCTCACCTCTCCTACCTGGTGAAGGAACCCTGTTCTGAAAGCTAGTTCCTATTTTTGTGTCTCCATTCTCATCTTTTTGTGTAACTGTCGGCAGTATGGAACTAAGGTATGTACTGGACAGACAATTTATCTCTTTTGAAGAATATTTTAAAATCCAATAATGAAAAGGCGAGGTTGGAATTCAACAATATAAGGAGGACAGTTTTGCAAATCATCGCAAAGACATGCGGTGAGCTGTGACAGGCACTTATGCCCCCATCACAGCTTGTCTTATGTTTTTGGAGTGATTTGTAAACTGTCCTTATTATATTGTTGAATTTTATATGTTTGACATATATACCATAAATAAATACAACACTGAAGAAAGTTTACTACAACCAACCTTCTCTCGCACACAAAGGAACTTTCCATACTGTTTGAATCACATTCTTGTTTAACTCCACAGTATTCTACAATATGGAATCAGTATGCAGTAGTGCAGCTGCTAGCTCAGCCATATCTGTGACTCAAAACAGAGCTATCTGAGCAATCCACAACGCAAAAAAGGAAATTCCTGCTGGCCCCTCTTTCATGAATCTTTGAGCCTTCCACTCCCTTGGATTTTTAAACTAGAAACATGTAAATATGCTAGGAAGAAACTAGAAGACATCAACCAAAATCTGAATATACATGAACAGAACACTTATCAAAAAGAAAATATACATCTTCAGTCAGTAAGGAACCTCTACCACGAATTGTGCTACATAGATTTATAACAGCCTGCCAGAGAAAATTAAAATTAGTTCATCATTTTCACTATTTTGCAAATCCCTAAGGGCATTCTTATTAGATCCCTGCTTCTATTCAGTGACAGAATTTTTAGACCATCTGAAGTACAAAAGACTTGAAATAAGACTGTGCAAAAGCAGTTACTATTATGAAAATAAAATCTAATGTAACTGAATATGTTATGCTAAAATATATATTTTGATGTTCTATGCAACCTCATGAACCACAGACATTGCCAAGGTGGGGTGGCTTGCATGCCTCAATGATACAGATAGATGTACCGTAGGTGCAACCACAACGGAGCGGTATCTGTGGAAAGGCCAGACAAACGTGTGGTTCCTGAAGAGGGGTAGCAGCCTTTTCAGTAGTTACAGGGGCAACAGTCTGGATGACAGACTAAGCTGGCCTTGCAACATCAGCTAACATGGCTTTGCCATGCATTTACAGCAAATGGCTGAAGGCAAGGGGAAACTACAGTCATTAATCTTCCCGAGGACATCCAGCTCTGCTGTATGAATATATGATGATGGTGTCCTCTGCGCTAAAATATATCGGAGGTAAAGTAGCCATCTATTCGGATCTCCAGGCGGGGACTACTCAGGAGGATGTCTTCATCAAGAAAAACAAAACAGGCATTCTACAGATTGGAGTGTGGAATGTTTTAACCCTTAATCGGGTAGGTAAGTTATAAAATTTGAATATAGAAGTGGATAGGTTAAAATTAGATATGGTGGGGGTTAGTGAAGTTCAGTGACAGGATGAACAGGATTTCTTGTCTGGTGAGAACAGTGTTACAAATACAAAATCAACTATGAACAACATAGTGAAAGCATTATTGTAGCAAATATAGACACAAAACCTACACCGACCCCGATGATGAGGAGATCAAAAAACTGTATGAGAAGATAGAAGAAATTAGTCATACCATTAACAGAGAAGAAAACTTAATTGTGATGGGGTACTGGAATTCAGTAGTAGGAAAGGGAAGAGAAGGAAATGTTGCAGGTGAATATGGACTGGGGAAAAGGAATGAAAGAGAAGATCACCTGGTAGAATTTTGTGCAGAGCACAATTTAATCATCACCAATGCTTGGTTTAATCATCATGGAATAACATTATATACATAGAAGAGATCAGGAGACACTGGGAGGTACCAGACTGACTTTATAATGGTAAGGCAAAGGTTTAAAAACCAGGTTTTGAACTGTAAGACATATCGAGGAGCAGATATAGACTCTGACCATAACTTACTGGATATGAACTGTAGATTAAAACTTCAGAGACTGCAAAAAAGATAGAAAATTAAGGAGATCAAATCTCTACAAATTGAAGGAACCAGAGGTTTATCAAATGCACCAGTAAAAATATAGAAACCTGCTTCTGAATGTCACTTTGCTGTATTATACATGAATAATTAATTGACACAACTGTGTCAAGAAGCACACTACTAATAATAACAGCAGTACTGACATTTTCCTGGGACACTTATGACAAAATCCTTATCTTATGAACACTTGCTGTCAAGAACAATGTACTAGGTTCCATTACTTAAGAAGTCTTTAGGCCACTCACATAGCTGGGAACTTTTTCTATGTGCTTGTACCACTGTTAGCAATCTGTAGTGTGGCACAATTGTTACTAAAGTCTTAATAAATGCCAACAGAATGTTGTTTTCGTTATCACTTGTCATAAATTTATTATTTCTGAACAAATGCAGGGCATCAGTGAATACTGTTTTTGTCCAAGAGTTTCATTTATTTGTTATAAATTATTTTATCAGCAGTAGTGCACAAAAATTAGCAGAAACTCAATTCACTTACCACTATATATCTGAACTTTAGCACTGTGACACCAGCTTGAATATGACTGTACATCAAGAGTCCTGATTTTTACAGCTACATGGCTTGTAGGGGGTGTTTCAAACAACCATACACAGTCCATTGGTTCATAACCAGACCCAAAATTTGGTGATGAAATGTTTACTTGTGAAGTATTGAATGTGTCTCCAAGTTGAAAGGTACTTCCACAGCCTGCAACATTTAATGTAATGTGCAAAGAAAAATAAGCATGCATTTTCTTTAAAAAATATCAATATACAACGAAAATATAAAATTCAGAATATGAACTAATATATCTCCTGTACATCATAAAACATAATCAAATGATTCTGACAACAGACTAATTCTTCTAGTGTCTCATTACGCTTTCAGGATAGGCAGGTGATACAGCACCCAATAGGATGTAATATACAAACAGTTACTACTGATCTTGCACATTGCATTTCACCATCTTCAGATATTCATTGGTCTGATGTCACCTCATTTAAAGTCTGCTTGGCACCATTAACAGCACAGAGCACTTGTACTGACAATGGTGTGGAACTACAGTCATAATATTCACAACTTCTTTTATAAAACTCAGTAATTTTGCTGATGGAGCACATAAGAGAAAATATATACTGTAAAATAACTGTAAGAATTTTTACTTTCCCTAAAAGGTTTCTACGACTACATTTAGAGTCTACACCACACATTAGTCTTACAACACTCTTTTGGGCCAAGAATATTTTATTTACTAGTGTTTCGTTTCCCCAAAGTAAAATGCCATACATTATTAGAGAATGACAGTAATCATATTATGCTGTTTTCATTGTGCTTAAATTCCCACTCTCAGAGATCACACTTATGAAAAAAATTGATGAGCTGAGTCTCTTCTGAAGGTTTGTTATATGATGAGACCAGTTTGCTCTGGAGTCTATTATGACACCTAGTAATTTTTTTTTCCAGAGGTTTCTGATGTTTCTGTGCTAAGCTTTATAGTTAGTTCTTCCTCAGTTTTTGCAGTTGCAGTGAACTGAATATAGTTGGTCTTATTAAAGTTCAATGACAGTCCATTTATGCTAAACCATTTCAGTAAATCAGAAAGAATATCCTTAATAGAGTCTTTAATATTTTCACGTGTATGGACATCCATTATAATTTTTGTGTCGTCTGCAAATATTGTAAAACAGCACTGTAGTTTGTGCATTATGGTAAGTCATTTATAAAGATAAGGAACAATAATGGATCAAGAATGGATCCTACTACTTTATACTTCCTATCTTTGAGATATGACTCTTCTCAATTATTGGCAACACCACTTATTCCAAATAGGTTAGCTTTCTGTAATAGTATCTGGTGGTCCACTGCATCAAAGGCTTCTGACAAGTCACAGAATAATCCTATTGCTACCATTTTGTCATTAACAGTCTCAAGAACTTTATTTGTGAATGTATAGATTGACAGTCCTTTTCTGAACCTGAACTGAATTTTGATGAGAATGTTGTGTTTATCTAGATGTTCCAAAATTCTCGTATACATTATTTTTTCTAGAACCTTTGAAAATGTAGTTAGGTGAGACACTGGTCTGTAATTTGTGACTTTTTGGTGTTTTGTCATCCTTTTTTAAAAGGGGTTTTGCAACTGCACATTTTAGTCTATCAGGTATAGTTATGTGGTGCAAGGTTGCATTGAAA
The DNA here is from genome assembly GCA_026315105.1 of Locusta migratoria. Lineage (NCBI taxonomy): Eukaryota > Metazoa > Arthropoda > Insecta > Orthoptera > Acrididae > Locusta > Locusta migratoria. Next base: position 199,486,065 of record CM048751.1, read on the forward strand.
ATATAGCTAAGTGCATCAGTTACATAAGGACAGCTATGTTTCAGCAGATTATTAGAGATATGGTGTACTCCAGTGGAGTATGTATTCTTTGGAGGGAAGATAGTTCTTTCAATTTCAGATGTGGCAGGGCTGCTATGCATTTTACCCAAATTTCTGGAAATACTACTTTGCATGTGACATAGAACTTCATTACGGAGCCCTCACAGCCTATCTGTTCTGACACTGACAACAAGTGGTTATTGAAACTATTGGCTATGTTTACAGGATTGAGTACTAGATTTCCATTGTGAGTAATTTGGAGTTCTTCTGTAGTTTTTGTGTTGTTTCCTGTCTCCCTTCTAACAATATTTCAAATAGTTTTCATTTGGTTATGTGAGTTCTCAATTTCTTTTTTGTAATACAATGCTTTTGATTTTGTATTACCTTTTTGTGTATCATACAGTACCTTCTATAATGACTAATTTTTGTTGTGTCCTTAGATATTCTAACAGAAATGGAAAGTCCCCTCTTTGTTTTACATGATGAATTCTCTTTGTGAACCATGGTTTGTTTTGGGTTCTAACAGTACCAGTGTTTCTTGTGACAACCTTTTTTGTAAATGCCTCTTCAAAGATGCCTGAGAACTCATTTACAAAAATATTAAATTTATCATTAACCTTGTCCACCATGTATACTGTGCTCTAGTCCAAATGCTGAAGTTTGTGTTTAAAGTCTTCCGCAGAGTCACCGTTCATTATCCTAATAGATTTCCAGCTTGGGAAAGTTTTCTTGAGGGATGAAAGGTCATGCAGAGTGAGAAGTTGCCCATCATGATCTGACAGACCATTCAAGACAGGGGTAACAGTGAAGCTGTGGTACCTACTTATATCTATAAAATAGTATATATCAAAGTTTCACTATCAGGTGTGATTCTAGTGGAAAAATCAACTACTGGATTTAGATTATATCAATTCATCAGGTGTTGAAGCTCTACTTTGTTATCATTATCTGTTAAAAAGTCTACAGCAAAATCCCCCACAATGATAATGTCAACATTTTTAGAGAACAAAGCAGATAATAGTAATGCTAATTGAAGATAAAGGACCCTAAGTTTGGTTCCAGGTACCCTGTAAATTACCACTACTATTACTGGGAAGCTCTCTGCTGTTAACAAATAAATAAATAAGAGCTCTGTTCAGCAACACTGGACATGGGAAATTTAACTATGTGTGTGAAACTTATCAGAACATTTTTAATTCTGAATATGTAAGAATAACAAACTGTTAGAAAGAAATATCATCTCTATGCAAAAGAATTCTTACAAAAAGTAAAGAGGAGACAATCCTAGAATGAAAAAGGGAGAGGCAAGGGACAGGGAACTTTGCAGACATCAGGCAAATTGGGTGATTTAAACTAAGCTATCATTAAAAAAGGGCAACACTTGCAATAACAGTATCTTGTCCATTGACTTGGCAAATGTCATGGGAGAGCAGGGCACACATAATGGAAGGTGTGTTGTTTGCTCACAACACAATAAGTGCTGGCTGCAGCTGTATAAGAGACAGTCAGAGATGAAGTTGTGTAATTGATTTGTGTAACATGGAATGTTGTTGTGAGCCAACACCATTCAATAATGGCATAGTGGTTTGGTGCCTGGTGGATGGGAAATTGATTTTTGGCAGTAGTACAGGAATTCAGCTTTGGCTACAGAGCTGAATGTTTTCAAAATTTTTACTTATTATGGCTCATATTAGTATAATGATTCACAACAAGGTAAATATTCGAACTCACATACATTCTGAATGTCTTATGCTCTAACAAAATTTTATTTAGTGTTAGCTTGTAATAATCAACTTACAGATTAAATCCATAAATCCTGAACTAAGTAATAATGAAAAAGTGACAGAACACAAGATATTAAAGAAAATAAGTCTCACATTGTTTCATCAAACAGTCACATTTAAGATAATAGGAAGGAAAAGGCAATATTTAGTCATAAAAGCATGTTTTAAACAAGGTACATACCACTTGCATTAACAGATGGAGCAATATTTTCAGTGGTCTGTGTTATTTGCTCCACTTGTAGCCATTCAAGAAGAAAATAGGCACCTTCACGAGCAGTGTGAGTTCGTAGCACTATATAGACAATATTAGATGTGGAAGTGAATGATTCTGGAGGTCTACCACCACAGTACTCTGTGTTTGTTGGTGCAGTCTCATCATAGCCATCATATACCTACAACACACAATTTATATTTATACAATATCAAAGAGAAGAAAGATTCAGTACATGTGCAAAGTCTTTTAAATACTATATAGAAACAAAATATCTGCTAATACAATAGTTTTGCAGTTGCAAAAGTAGCAATAGTTTGATAGTAAAAATTACAAGCTAAACCTAACCACACCTTTGAAGTGACAGCAAGTAAACAAATTAAATTTAATTGGTTGTGTGTTATTATATTTGTTTGAGAAATTTCACTGAGACTGTATGTGCTAAGAATGTCTTCTAATGCATAATAGAAGTTAATGAGAAAGTATATGCAGCACCCAGTCACTATTTAAGTTTTAAAATTTATTTTATGCATCATAACCTTTGTTCTCACATCCACCTTGCATGACTTGCCTAATCTCTCCACCCAGTACTTACTATTCCAGACCTGCCACAGTCTTATCCTACCTCATCAGAGGCAAGGCCAGCTGTAGAAGCAGCTCTGCAGCAATCATTGCCCAGCTATAAACAGTCACTGCTAAACTAAGGCTGAAAATAATGTGCACCATCCTGTGCACAACATGCACTTGAACATAACATACTGGATGATAATGGCTGAAGCACTCAACTAACTGCAACTCCATTACCCCCCCCCCCCCTACACTTCTGAAAAAATTTCAAAGAAGAACTCAATGTAACAACTGCTATGTACGAAGAGTATAAGTGTATATAGAGGAATTTTAGGTGAGATATCAAATAAAATTACTGGAGCTTCAGAGTTTGTTTAACATCTGTGCACACAGATGTATAGTTTCTGCCATTTAATAAAAGAACATTCCGTGTGGAGGCCATTTGTTTTCGACACATGTGCCACCAGATGAAAACCTCTCCAATTACAATATGGGGGCGCACTCACAGTATTTCCAAGTCATGAGAAAACATTCAATGTTGACAATGATAACTATTAGCCTTTCCACTATACTCTCTCTTGCTTCCTTCTCCCTCTTCATATTCACCCTCCCCTTTCTCCTCACTTCTTACATCTCTTCCTGCTTTACCATCTGTACCTTTTGGCATCTTGTTTCATTGCCATGTAATCAGACAAAGGGTATTCAAAGTTCCCACCATTCCATTCTCACATCCTTCCCTACCCCTTCTTCTCTGCCATCAGTGCAGTTGAGCCCTTTCAATAAGTGAGTATTAATAACTGATATTTCCATGAACATGGAAGTACAAGCTTTAAACACTGTGTTGTTTCATGTGTAAATGTATGGTTCTGTAAAAGGAGCTAATGCTTGAAAGATATTCAAGCACAGTGTTACTGTGCTCTACATGTCCATCTCCTTTAAGCGTGTGGTTGTTTTCTACTATTTTATGTAACAAGACTGCTGAGTTTTGTGTTTAAGTTTTCAAATGCTAGTAACAGTAATTTGAATATTGTAGGAAAGACATTTTTATAGATTGCACCAAAGCTGCTTTTATTTTAAATGCTGACTAGTTTTGGGCTTTGCCCATTTTTTATGCCACATTTATAAAACTATATATAAAACTGGCATAAGAAAATGGGCAAAGCCCGAAACTAGTCAGCACTTAAAATAAAAGCGGCTTTGGTGCAATATATAAAAATGTCTTTCCTACAACATTTAAGAGCTGCAAAACGCGACACATCAAAAACTTTTGATTTAGTAATTTGAATGTTACACACCAGTTGTCAAATGCATATTAGTTTATCACAACATGTTCTGTGACTGTGTTATCTTATTTTCAAGAGCTTAAACAATTCTGTGCCACTAGCCACCATCAAAAGTAAAAACAAGCATTACATGTTCAATGACAAACAAAAACATTTCTGAATGTTCATACTGTGTTGCTTGATTTTGTTAGTGACTAATGGCATAGTGTTTTTAAGCACTCAACAGTGGCATAATGTAGTCCCAAAAATGTTGTGATAAACCCTCAATCATTTGACAATGGGTGTATAACATTCACATTATTAGTTCAAGAGACATTTATAGGATGTTCACAAAAGGAAACTAATGATAACTAATATATATTCAAGTTTTAAGCAATGTTGTAATTTAGTATTCAATCTTCACAAAATATCACAATTAAGTTCATAAAATATTTCTAAAGTAGATTTAAAGTGGAACACAATAAAATGAATAGTCTGAAATAGTGAAGAAGTTGAAAAAAAAAAAACTTACTGTCAGGGAGGAATATAAACAGCCACCAAAATATGTTGGGATGAAGAAATTTTTGAAAGTGAGGGTAATAACATGGTTAAATTCAACAGTAATTCTCCAACTGAATAGCCCAAATTTGGTATATGGAATAGGATAGAGTGGAGATGCCAGCTGTCCTGATCGCCCTTCCAAGTTATTGCCGTGCACTGAAATAAAATTATACTTGAAGTAAGTTGTCTCTCACACTTTCTGGACACAGTACTTTCTCAGACAGTGCAGAACTTATATTAATTACTACAGTTAACAAACATATTGTACACATTATATCCTTAAATATTTCACTGATGATCCAACTTTAATGTTTCAGAAAATATTTTCATGTTATAATTAAAAAGATTTTTTCACTAAGCATTTAAAACAGTAAACTGAAGTTTAACATAAATAGATTTAAACCTCACATTCTTAACTTCACAGTTGTTTGGAACCAAACACACCAAACAAATTCAACCAAAACTATATACTGAATCCTTCTTGACTCAGTTCACTTTCCCATCTAGTTGAGATCCACCCCTTCTACTCCCCCCCCCCTTCCAATCAACCCCACCCCCCTCCAAAATTAACTCTTCAGAATTTCCTATTTTCCAACTCTGTCTCACTGTCATTTCACAAATCCCTCAACATGTAAACAGACTTTACACCATAGAAAGAAATGCAATATACCCCCTAAAAACTGATCCAGAACTTATAATCCTACCCGCTATCAAAACCTACAACACTGTTGTTTGATTTGGACCACAAGAATTATGTAGTGTAGGGTCTCTGCCAACTCCCAATTTCATCTACCTACATTGCATGCCATCCTACCCACTATCAAAACCTACAACACTGTTGTTTGATTTGGACCACAAGAATTATGTAGTGGAGGGTCTCTGCCAACTCTCAATTTCATCTACCTACATTGCCTGCCACACTGATGCCATTCCAATAGTCCAACAGTATTTCAAATCCTTAGGCCATCCTCTGAATATACCTTTGTCCCTCCTCAACCCTTCCACATCCCACACTCAAACCTTCTATATGCTCCCCACAGTCCATAAAACCAACCACCTTGGATGCTCCATTGTGGCCAATTATTGTGCCCCCACTGAGAGAATCTCAGCTTTGGTAGTCCAACACATTCAACTTATCCATAATGTATCCTCTCACATAAAAGATACTAACCATTTCCTCCACTCACTCCACAAAGTTCCTGTCCCTTTACCATGCTTGTCACTGTTGAGCCACCTGCCTCTACACTGACATCCCCAATGTCCATGATCTTGCCATTGTTGACACTACCTTTCACAATGACCAACTGACTCCAAGCACACAACCTACTTCCTTATTAGCTCGGCCAACTACATCCTCACCCAGAATTACATCTCATTTGAAGGCATCAACTACAAATGAATTTTTGATACTGTAGTGGGGACCCATGTGGAATCATCCAATGCCAACCTACTAATGGGCCGTTTACAGGAATCTCAGCTACCCAGTTTCCCGAACTCCAAATCTGGTTCAGATTGGTTGATGAAATCATCTTAATATGGACTGAATGTGAGGGTACTCTGGGTCTCTTCAACCCAATGCGCCATCTTTGTCAACATTGACCTTCACATCAAGGATGGCCACATCAGTATCTTAGTCCACATGAAACTTTCCAACTACTAACAATACATGCATTTCAACAGGTGCCACATCAAGAAGTCCCTTCTACACAACATGTCCACAATTGGTCGTCCCATCTGCATTGCTGAACAGACCCTTTCCAAATGTCTCTCTGAGACCTTTACAAACCAAAATTCCACTCCAAATCTTGTACCAAAACAGATCTCACATGCGTTGTCTTTCCAGTCAATTCCCATCTCCCTCACATACACCATACAGTCACAAAGGAATACTCCTTTTGTTACCAGTACCACCTAGGACTAGAGACATTGAATCATATTCTCCACCAGGGTTTTGACTACCTCCCACATGGAATATTCTTGTGCAACCCTACAATATATGGGATCTCTGACTTCATGGTCCTGCAACAGACCTATTCATAATGTCTAGTCCTGTCACAGACACCTTCTGTCCCATCACATGCAGGGCAACCTGTGAAGGCAGTCATGTGATCCACAAACTGAGCTACAACTACTCTGCAACTTTCTGCATGGGCAGGACTACTAACATGTTGTCTGCCCACATGATGGCCATTGACAAACAGTGGCCAAGAGACAGCCAGACCAACCATTTGCTGATAATGCTGCCATGGTAAAGTTCACTTCAATGAGTGTTCCACAGCCTGCGATATCTGGATCCTTTCAATCAGTACCATCTTTTCTGAATTCTGCAGGTGGGCACTCTCACTACAGTATATCTTATGTTCCAGGAACTGCCCAGTCATCAACTTTTGCCAGTTCCCATCCTTCATCACCTCTCCCCTTTCCTACCTTCATTACAGTGCCACATACGCATTCCCTCCTTCCTCCCTGCCTCCAACAGCCTCCTAACCTAGCAGCATGTCCTGGCCTATGTAATTTATTCACCCTCTGCCAGAAAGAGCTGGTTTATCCCCTTCCCCCTGCTTGCCATCGCTCCCCTCCAGCCTCTCTTCAAATTCTGCCACCTCTTACCCACTGACTGCTACTTCCACAGAGCACCACACATTGCAGCCTCACCACAGCAGTCACGTATGTGTGAGTGTGTATGTGTGGGAGTGTACAAGTGTTTATATTTCTGGCCAAGGCTGTCTAGGCCAAAAGCTGAGAATAATGAAAAGCATTTTAAATGTGCTTTTTACAATTCACCATGATGTCTCTGTGGTGAGTGGCAAACTATGCCTTTCAAAAATATTATTTGTGCCTTTCCGCGGCTCATTGGACATCTTGGTGGTGAGTAAGCAACCTCCCTTCGCAAAAAAATTGTTGAATCCTTCCTGGAATTTCCATTATTTGATCATCCCTTTCAAAATATTGTTGTAACTTCATAGTTAAGAATAAACAGTAAAAATTATTTTTAGTGATTTAAGGTAATAAAACCTAAACACAAAAGTTTACAATGTTATACATTCTACAATTAGCACGGGACATTTACAAAATACAAGGAATTTGTTATTTTAGAGAGAAGCCATTTGTTCTTTCCTAACCTACTCTTCCAGGCACAGGCATCCCTGAAACACTTCTGCACATTCTGCAAATGCAATGCCCTCTTCAAAAATCCCATCACATAAACTGAATCCCTTCCACTAGATAAAAAACCTTAACGAGTTATCGAGTCACATCACATCCTACTGCCACCATGGTGTACCACCATCCGACCACTATCCTGCACACAGTCATCCTCCTGAGGTATCCCTCATAGCACCTAGTCATCACCTTGCTGACCTTTCCAAATTGCTACAGTCCCCAAAACTCCACAATATACTAAGCCAAAACAACTCCAGATCACTGTAGTTAACGTTTCTACTAAAACCCCAACCCCACAAAAGATTCAGTCCTACCCAAAGGTTTCACCTTCAACTCTACACCCACACCATGTTGGACTCGTAAAAGACATTCTTTCCATTGGATGACACCAGAACGGAAACACTACTTTGCCACCAACCCTTCTAACCAAAGTCCACTTAATCACTACATTGAACATTTTCTTTCCCAGTTCATAACACCATCCAATTGTGACCCATCCTTACACGAACTTAACAACCCAAGTTACCTCTCAGGTATTCTTCACCTCCAACTTGACCTCACCAATCTTTCCCATGTCACTTCCTCAGAAAGCCTACCTTTCGTCAGAAGAAAGGACAATTTTACACGACCACAAAACTAATCATCCTTGTTATAGACAAAGATTCCACCACAGTTGTGATGAATCACAGTGCCTACAAGCCAAAGAGAATCCATCATTTGTTTGACTCTTCCATCTACAAGTTATGACAGGATGACTCCCTTCTGATTTAGTATTTATAACTTGGTGAGTAAAATCAAACAATGGAATTCCAGAAAGGATTCAATAATATTTTTGAGAAGGAAAGGTTGCTTACTCACCACAGAGATGTCATATGAGCCACAGAAAGGCACAAATAATAGACAGCAACATTAAAGCTTTCAGGCTTTTAGGCCTTCGTCAGTTAGAGGCACAAACATAAACACTCTCACACAGACACGACTGCCGTCTCTGGCCACTACGCAGAATCATAGGTGGAAGCAACCAGTGGTGGGGATGAGGAGGTGGCAAGGAAAGGGAAGCAGGAGGGGAGGGGGTATGCACAGCATAGGTGAGGGAGTTTGCCAGTGCTGTCTGATGGACAGTGCAGAAGGAAGGGAAAGGAATGAAATCTGTGTCAGGATGGGAGACAAATGTAAGAGTAGAGAGTGGCAGGGAAAGGAAAGGAAGGGTGATAGAGGCAGGAATTAGTGAAGGGTTCCTGTGGAGCAGGAGGAATTTAATATTTTTTAGAAGGAAACTGTCATACAGATAATATATACAGAAGCCATCTCAATTTACACCAGAGAAGCTGAATGCAAACACATTCACTAGATTAAATCAAATTTATTAAATGTATCTGAACTGCTGAGGAAGAAAACTACTGCTTCAGAAAGGAACTGATGTAATGTTTAAAATACCTGTGATAGAGCAAGGCTAAAAGAAATAACTTGTTCAAACACTTGTTCAACTACTCATTACAAGACAAGTATTTTTTATACAAACACAATTACGCATACATACGTTTCTTCTAACACATTCTCCCAGTTGATAGAAGCTGAAAGTAGTACAATCCTAAGCTTTATTCTACAGGCAGTGTAAGATTAAAGTTAAATTTAAATAAATTAGTCAATAATATAATGAGGATAGGTAGCAACACATCATAAAGTCACAGAGCTAGTGACAAAAAAGACCATCACACCCACATATTTACACTGTTACACTCAAGTGGTGTTATTTGAATGTAATAATGAGAAATGCATTCTGATGAAACACAAATTCAAACTGAATAAATTAAAAAATGAGTCACTTCAATAAATAAATAAATAAATAAATAAAATAAAAAAATAATAAATAAATAAATTTGCAACTGATGAAACCATCTAAAGTGATAAGCAATGACCTCCCCCTTATCTTGCAAGTAGCACAGGTATGTCAGGTATTGTAAGGAGCCGGTGGCACATTTGAAACTGGGCTCTGGCATTTATATAAACATCAAACAGCCAACTTTGCTTTTCTTCATTATCTGAATTCCATTACTATTACTACACCTGTATAGGTGATTCACTTTGCCAGCTCTGGCAGATAGTGTGTTGATTGTGATGTTTCTTCTCTCTCTCTTTCTCTTTATGTGACAATGTGGGGCACAGCTACTGAAAGCTTGAGTTTGAACACAGAAAAAATTTATTCAGAGGTTTACCACTACAAAAGATTTCAAGGATGAATGGAGTTATAGTAAAATAAAATATACATACCCAGTTGATAAGAAGCCATGAAGCCAGATCCTGGTGGGCCAGCTGCTCCACTTCGAAACTTTACCCAGATGCTGTGTGCAGCAGTCAGATTAGATGGTAGTGGTGAATCACTACAATATAATCCCATAAGTGGGCCACTAGCACTTTCTCGACGTACTTCAACATAGTCTTCATCACAGTTACTGCCACCAAGTGAGAATTGAGAGAACGTCATAACAGCACTGTTTCCTAAGAAGGAGATTACCAGTATTTGTTTGTTACACATGGACTGACTGAGCGTCTTAGAGATATGGCAAGGTACAGGTTGTTTAAAATTAATAGTAATTTGGCACTAACATACTAATAAAATTTCTGTGACCAATGATCATTGATTTAACTCAGTCATCACCACATTTTAAAATTATTTTCCACAATAAACTCCACAAAAACATTACAACAAAGTTATGAACACATATAAATTACTATAACACAATGAACAAACATTCTTTACATTTGTGGCATCGATCCCGTGATCAATAGCCCCGTTAAGTTATCTTTGGTGGATGTTCTTTGGGACTGACTGGGACTTCCGGCAGTCGGTCTCTTTTATCTGAAGTGTTAACATCATCTGTACCGATATAGAGTAATAAATGTATTAAGAGTGGATACCGCATTCATAACTGAACTGCACATATCCCCTCATTGGTGACCCCTATTTCATTTCAATTTTGTCGTGAACAAATTCGTTTCGAAAGTTTAGTGCCTTCCATGTCAATTCGTCCAAGCTGTGAGGCCGGCTACACCGCAGCCTTGGAGCCACTCTATCTGCTTCCATCGGCTGTTTCATTGCTCCAACCGCCGCCCGGAGTTCCCACAATAGACCAGCACAACTTTACCTTGGCTGAGAATCGTCAGATGTACTCGATTCAGTGTCAATTCGGCTCTGCATCAGCCCTATCACCACATTACGGCCTGCACAATGATTCTGGATTTACGAGCCCCGACTTGTCCAAATCCTCAAATTCAGTGCCTGCCAGAAGTGCATCGACTCCGGACCTGCATTCCGTTAATCAGCAGGATGTAAACATTAACCTTCATAATCAGTTTTCATGTGCCCCAGTCGGCGGTTTTATTTCAAATACGCTGCGGGTGTATCCCTCCACGCCCAGTGATGGCTATGTGGATGTCTTATACGTTTCATTGACTGCTCCTTTGCATAATGCCGTCAATAATTCCACAAACTATGCTCACCACCAATATTTGGCACTCAGGACAGTGTTATTTTGGACATTTGCTACGGCTCTCCTCGGCCTGTTGCCGACAAACCGGGTGTTCAACTTCTGCTCCCGCCACAACAACAGGTCCCACACCCCGTGATGCCATGCACTTCACATACTCTCGCTACACCACAACCGTCAACGTACCTCTCTCTTCCTGCTCACTGAGTGGATTTTCAACTGCATCTCCAACCCGGTCAATGCAGCAAGTAACTTACGCACGCTTGCCCACCTGCCCAAGCTACCACCTTAGAAACCCCAACGAGCTGTTAATTGGTTTAAAGTAGCTGAAGACATTTTTGAGCATTTTGGGTTTGATGATATGACCAAGCTCCGATGCGTTATGTCACATCTGTTCGAATTCAATGATTTGATCTCGCCCACACCGGTACAACAAAGCTAAGGCTACTATTCTACACCGCTTGGGTCGCACAAATGCTGCCACTGTCAGGAAGAGCCTGCATGGAGAACTGATGGGCAAGAAGACGCCTTTACGATCAATCACTCCTCCATCCTTGTTCCCCTATGATGCACTGGGATGGACAAATTACCGAGCCACATCAGTTTGACCTTGTCGCAGACATCTTCTGCACCGCTCGACCAAACACTGGAATCTGCAGACAAAGTTTACGCAGCTTGGCAGTCGTACGGTAGCATCAGAGGTCTCCTAACGTTCGACCCGGGCCATGGCCGCGGCCGAAGGCAAGATACTACCACATCTTCTCCGGGTAAGAAGAATAACATCAACTTTGCTGCCTTGCCTGCTCCTCGCCCACCATCTTCTCCAGTGGGCTCCTTCACTAGTCCATCGAGCAGCGATCCACCACCGCTCTCCGAGCAAACTACTACTGGTTTACCCTTGTGTCATTGTTGGTGCTACTTTCACTATCGTTTTGGGTCTGAAGCAAGATGCTGTGGATCTCCTTGCCAGGACCCAAATGCATCTCGTAGGTAGGCTCCGGCATCGCCCCCTGCGATAAAAATAGGTGCCAGGACATTGTGACTTTACATTATATGTCTTCGGGCTGTGAACATTCTGGCCATAATTACCTACAGGATCTTGCTTCGTGCACTCGTTTTCTAGTTGACACTGGTGCCAACGTATTTTTGTTGCCACCTTCACTTATCTTTGGGAAGATTCATCAACGTGAAACAATTGTGCAAGCCGTTAAACGACGGAACTGAAGTGTTCAGGTTATTATAAACATACCTTGCAGTTATCCTCTGACTGTGCCTTAAAGTGGACATTTCTCGTTGCACCAGTCGATGAACCTATACTTGGCTTTGACTTCATCAGGCATTTTCAATTATCTATTGACACTGTGTGCAATGTCCTGTACTACCCTAAGAAACAATTGTACATTTCGTGTGTTACGGCCGGTGTTGCTCAGGATACTACTCACGCTCGTTTAGTGGCCAAACAATCGGAGCTTTCTGCAGAGTGTGACAAGTGGAAAAGTGCTCTTCTTGCCAGTGCCTCGATCTCTCGCTTCAACATATTGAAGGTTTGGAGAATCTGCTCAACATAAACAAGGTATATGCTGAGTTCGCTGAAGTTCAGCAACGCCTTCCTGCTGTTCTAGATGGTCATCCCGTCCACACTCAGTAGGTTAATAAGTGTGTTTCCAGTGAATCAGCCCTGGCGCCAGACGTTACTCATGTTTTTAACTGTGCTTCTTTCTCTCACTCCACTGAATAGTGACTGTAAACATCCGAGTGCTCATATTTCGTGTTCGCCTTCGGAACTTTTGCCTAAGCCCATTAGTGTTTTTGACATTTCCACATCAGCTGTTATTTCTCACCAGCCATTGCCTTCATTGGCACCTGTGGTTATGCCTGGTACTAAATGCAAGCATACCAACCTGACTCTGCCCCGCCCACATGCTGACACTTCAGTGGCCAGCAGTTGGGACATCTGTACCCGCGTGTCCACTGTCTGCGCCTGTGACACGTCACAGACATTAGACTACTGTACTCTGCATGGCAATGCCATAGTTACAGATGGAACACAACACAAACTACGCTTAACGGATGGCCTGCCGATTTCTCTTCGCCTTTGTATGTTGAAACCAGGTTTTATGTAGTTCTCGAAAGAACAATTAGTCGATCTCCAAAATAAGGGAATTATTGAGCCTTCTTCCAGCTGGTGGGCGAGCGATAATCATTTTGTTCTTAAGAAAGATGGTACTTACCATATGGTTGGGGACTACACACAATATAATGCTCGTACCATCATTGAGAAATACCCCGTACCGCACATTGCCGATTTCAATCATGCATTAGCAGGTGCAATATATTTTTCGGTGTTAGACTGGAAACAGATATTTCACCAAATCCCAATGGCCCCTGAAGAGGAAACCACCATCACTACGCCTGTCGGGCTCTTTCATTATAAGTTTATGCCTATCTGGTTGAAAAATGCACCCCAGATATGGCAAAGATGGATAAATAAGAATCTGTTGAAGTTCGATTTTTGCTTCGTCTACATGTACAACATACTTGTGTTTGCTCCAACTAAAGAATTGAGTGTAAAGCATGTTAGATTGGTGACTGACACCTTACAGTCTGCCGGCATCGAACTTAATAACAAAAAGACTCAACTTCATCAGCCATCGGTTGTGTTGTGTCAGCAGATGGCCTCACTCCACCTGCAGACAACCATTTACAGAGCTACGTCGCTTTTTGGGGACCATTAATTATTACCACAAGCATGTGCCTTCTGCTTCGGACGTTCAGGCCCCGCTCACTGACACTCTTGCCGGCCCTAATACATCAGGTAATCTTGCTATTCCTTGGACGCCTATTATGGAGAAGGCCTTCAACGAGTTGAAACAGCTACTCATCTTGGCTGTTACCATCGGTCACCCGCATTCTGATGCCACACTGTTTATTACAACTGATGCAAGTGACAATGCTGTCCAGTCAAGCCTATAATGACGCCACCACTCCACATCAGTTTTTTTCTAAGAAACTTAACTTGGCCCAGAAAAATACTCTGTCTTCTATAGGAAGTTGCTTGCCGTCTATGAGGCCATCAAGCATTTCAGAACTGCTGTGGAGGGTAGGGGCTTCTATGTTCTGACGGACCATAAATGCTTGGTGTCGGCTATTAAAAAACCCTCGGTCTGACCCCTTGCCTCGTCGTTTTTGTCACATTGATTACATACTGCAATTTACGAATGACATCTGGTACATATAAGGGGCAGATAATGTTGTGACCGATTTCCTATCCTGCATCGGACTTAGCCAGGCTACAATAGGCTGACCCAGATACTTTACGGCTGTTATCGGACCAATCTTCTTCTCTTCGACCCATGAAGACAACCTTTCTGGGAGTTTCTGGAAAAGTCTGGTGTGACAGTTCTAAAAGTACACTTCACCCCTTCATCCCTAAAAGGCTACAACATCTTGTGTTTGAGAAACTTCATGGTTTGGCTCACATACCTTGTGTCTGAACGTTTCTTGTGGAGAGATGTAGCGTGATTGTCAGTCATGGGCCCACGTGTTTGTTCCTTGCCAGCAAAACAAAGTCTTTCGCCATACTTCCACACCTATGGGTAAATTTTCGCCACCGTCGGGCCGATTCCAACATATCCATGCAGATTTGTCGGTCCCCTCCCACAGTCTGAAGGCTTCCGCTATCTGCTCACAGCTATCGACAGGACTACTCACTGGGCAGCAGATTTCCACATACCGAACAGTACTTCAGACACCGTTTCATGCGCCTTTATGGATGCTTGGGTCTTCCGCTTTGGCTCCCCTGTGTTCCTCACAACCGACCAGGGTCGGCAATTTGAATCGGCCACATTTTCTGAATTATGCACAGTTTGCAGTATCACAAAAATACACACCCCCAAAGTAATGGGCTAATCGAGTGCTGGCTTAAAAACCCCTCTTTGATGCCTTGGTCCCTTGTGGACTGAGGATTACGTTGGGTGCTTCTCGGCCTACACTCAGCTTATAAAGAAAATCTTAAGGGCTCGGTGGCAGAGTTTGTTTATGGATAACCTCTTTTGCTCCCTGGGGAGTTAGTTTCTCCCTCCCCACCAACCAACACTTCTGAGCTCCCTTCTCTGGTAGATCGGGTACGCACATATTGCAAAATCATTTGGCCGTCCCCTCTGGCAGCGCACACTCATCCACGTGTGTACGTGCACCATGAGATAGATAAGTGTGAACATGTTTTTCTCTGGAACGACACCATTAAGGCCCGTCTCATGCCTCCTTATACTGGCCCTTATGTCGTCATCAGCCACTCCAAAAATACCAAGGACATTCGGGTGAATGACTGTCATTACTGTTACCCTCAACCGTGTCAAGCCAGCCTTCATCGAGCCTTCAGAAACTTCCTCTGACACAGTTTCATCTCATGCCTCTCCTCCGTCGAGCGGCCAGTCCCCTTATCGCGCCACACAATTGGGCACGGACTGTTCTCAGTGTACTCACCATTCTAGTACTGACTGTCCGGCCACTCCGGCTTCGAGTAGCCAGTCACCCCCTCGTGCCACACATTTGTGGACCGAGTCCTTTCAGTGTGCTCAACCCTCGAGCACTACTTTTTCACCGCTCAGCTCCAATTCGAGCGGTCAGTCATTTAAGAGGTTTTTCCACTTGCACATCCAAAGTCAAACTGATCACTCTTTAGGGTCTACTGTAGGCATCCCTTTGTCCTGTGACAGTGACTGTTCCCACGCTTTGAGCCCTCTTGGCTCCACCCAGCACCAGGCCATGCCCCCTTAGCCGTTAGCTAAGCCCAGGGCCGTCACCCACACCACCTGCTTCGTCGGCCACCCCCTCCTTGCCTGGCTCTCACCAACACTTACATTCACCCGCAGTGCCCACCATCAAGCTATATACTTTTGTCCACTCTGATGACATCCATAAGCTTTCGGTGTTAGTCGACAGCTCAACTGGTTTCATGTGCATTGCGTGTGATGATGAGCAGGGAGGTAGTGCTTCACCGCGTGTGGTGCAAAGGTTTTGCCTATCAAAAAGTGCTGCGAGTGGTAACGTTCGTGCCTTTGTGCGTCTGAATGGCAAAGTGTTCCTGCATGTTCCCGCTAACGTCAGCCTGCAGTCTGCCACTGGTTGGTTCCTTTATCAGCCGGCACACCTCGCCGACTTCGTCATCGACGTACCGGGGTTCGCCCCCTGGTCACCATCGTGTCAGCCTGTGCCTGACACCACCGAAGAACTTAGTGTGGTGTTTTTGGGAAATTCTCACCCCACACACCCATCAGGGATGTACTCCATACTGCAGGGGGGGGGGGGGGCTATGTGACATCTATCCCATGATCGATAGCCGCATTATGTTATCTTTGGCGGGTGTTCTTTGGGACTGACCGGGACTTCCGGCCATCGGTCTCTTGTATTTGAAATGTTAACATCATCTGTACCGACATAGAGTAATAAATGTATGAAGACTGGATATTGCATTCATAACTGAACTGCACCTATCCCCTCACATTCATGTTAATTTATATTCTTTATGATCAATAATAATAATAGTGTTTTGTTAAATATGGAAAAGCAAAACATGCCAAAAGAGCAATAATTGCAGTTCCTGGTTATATATTTCTTTGACGTCTCTCTCTCTCTCTCTCTCTCTCTCTCTCTCTCTCTCTCTTAATCCCTCTCACTAATTAATTGCTTTAAACATTAAAAAAAATCATACTGACGTGTTTTACGGGCCACTTTAGATTTGTATTTTTATAAGTTTTTGCAAACATTTTGGACCAAATTAATAATCTAAATAATAAAAAATTAATTAATAAGAGTGTCTGAATCTCTTTAAGTAAAAAAAAAAAAATTAGGTACCACCAGATTCCGAACCACAGACCTTCAGTGCCACAGTCCAACACACTGCCCACTATGCTACGGCTAACAGTTAGGAGTCCAGAGAGAGTTCTGGGTGAGGAATGTCACGTGACATCTGTGAATGGCTGGTTTTTGTTAATTAAATGGAGGGTGTCAAAACTCCGTTATTTTTGCAGATATCTCTCAAACGATACGAGATATGAAAAAAACATAAAGGCACAAAGTTGTAGAGAATTTTCTCTTGTACAAATTCGTTTATTCAATATTCGCATCAATGAACAGTTTATTTGCAATTAAAATTACATTATAAACGGTTTTTTTAACTGACTTATTTCTTGTCCAAAATATTTCAAAAAGCGAGGTTCTGGTCTCTGGTAGCCAACAATTATATCTGTAAAATTTGGTGCCGATCAGTTGAATGGTTTGACCTAAAAAGTGGGAAAACGTTACATCCAGACAGACATCCTCAAATTGCTGCTATTTTTGCAAATATCTCTGCAACGATGCAATATATGAAAAAAAAAAAAAAAAAAAAAAAAAAACATAATAGAGCGAAACTGTAGAGAATTTTCCCCTCTACCAATTAAGTTTTCAATTTTCGTGTCAGATGAATGGTTCGTTTTCAATTACAATTATATTACAAACGTATTTTTTTTTGTATTACTACCGAATTTTTTGTCCAAAATATTTGAAAAAGGAAGTTTCTGGTCTTTGGTGGCCTACAATTATGTCTGTAACCTTTGGTGCTGATCGGTTGAACGGTTCGTCTTAATAACAGGGAACATGTTACGGACAGACAGACACACATCCCAAAATCACCGTTATTTTTGCAAATACCCCTGAAATGATACGATATGAAACAAACATAAGAGAGCAAAGTTGTAGAGACTTTTCACCTCTACAAATTCGGTTATTTAATTTTCGTGTCAGATGAATTGTTAAGCCGTTATTTTCATTTACATTTTGAGCTGTCGAAAGACGTTCACAAAGGCCCACTTTTAGTGTTACTATTGTAACCTAAATTGGGCCAATATTTGCTAGTCATTAAATAGAAGGAAACAATGCTGACTTTCAGACTGATTGTTGTTTAATAAGACTAGTTAAATCTGAATAAAACAGTATTAGAGTTTAATATCCACAGCACATGGAGCTTTTGCAGGCACCCAATACATCTGCAATCTAAATGAAGACAGTATAAATTCATAGTGGCTATACTCTTCCCCTGTCTCTAAAAGACTGAACGCTTACCAATAAAACAAACTGAAGCGAACAGGAGATAATGAGCAAAATCATGGATTGCTTATGATGCTTCAGCCTAGATAAATTTGCTGTATGACTCTATCTTCATCAACTGTTTTGATCTGTGGAAGTATATGGATAACTTATTCAATCTAATAATGGAAACTCCAGGTTGGAATTAACAATACAGTTATAACGACAGTTTACAACTCACTGAAAAAGAAGTGGTGACGAGCTGCGACGGGCACATAAAAAAAGACACACACATGCAACACTTTCAGCTATTTGCTACGGCCTTCTTCAGAAAATACAACATTCACACAATCACACAGGCACACAACATATTCAGACAACCATCTTACAAACTGTCAGTTAGTTTTTCCAGTAACGGGACTACCATTCAACAGAATCTACAAATTTTGTTGATGTATAGGAACGTATTGAGTGTTTTACTCTGAGTTAAAAAAAAATAAAATAAAATAAACAGTATCTAATATTGCTTATTTTAATGAAGGTTTGAAACCCTTATTTCAATAGTGGTACACCATCACATCAGCACATGTTGGTACATTGAAGCTTGTAGTGTATCAAACACTACATGCTTTCTGTGGTTCTACAAGATGCCCAAATAAAGTAGCTTTTTGTATATTTAGGGAGCCTTTTTGGGACTGTTACTGTCCTGGGCTGTTTTATTCCACAAGTGAAGGTCAGGCAGGAACCTAAGAGGATGGAATGTGGAGGTGCAAAATACTGTGCAGAATATAGACTCTGTGAACTCAGAGAAGAGACTGCAAAGAAAAAAAGAACTGTGAGTGATAGTGTTTTCTTTTATAAATAGATACGTTTTTTTAGTTGATCTGAGCAGAGTAAGGTGCAATCTGCAATGTTAACAGATTGTATTTATGTAAATGAAATGATTGAAATTAATTAACTATTGTATAAGGGTCAAATAAACCCATGTTATTGGTGTTCATTTATAATGGAACAGTCTTCCCAATTTTATTAGTGAGAAAGTTGGAGCTTAGGTATCTCTCTCTTTTTATCTTAATTTATATGGAAAAGAAGGCCAAACAATTTTAAAAACTGAATGAACCTTATTTAGAGGCAATGGGTAGCAGGACCGCTATCTACAAATGTCAATGACTTGGAAGAACACATACAAAGCAACTCAATAAAAAAATAATAAGAAAAAGGGATGGTATTCCTGAAATAGGTGGAATTACACAGTCCCATCACAAGCTTAAACATAACTGTGTTATGATAATTCTGTGATTGAGATACCTGAAATACTGCAGTCAATTGCCTGTAATATTTCAGGTGTCTTAATCGCAGAATTATCTTCACCCAGTTATGTTTAAGCCTCATTATATCAAGATCAGTTAAAGTATTGGTACAACACTATTGCAATAAGCCATTCATACAAACATACCAGAATCTGACATCAGAATTACATGTCAAAAGTAGTACAAACAAAAAACTACAAGAAAATTGGAATGAGACTAGGTTGAAATGAGGTGAAACAGTATTAATAAAACATTTCCATTAGAAACAATCAGTTGTTGAGAGCATACACAATGACAAAGATACCATTACCTGCTTCAGTAAAAATTGCACTTTTTACAAATAGAACTAATAAAGAATTTAAAATTTAATTTGAACAAAAGATTTATGGAAAGAACAGTAACAGACTATTTGGAACTGCTGCCAACAGAAGTGAAATCAATTTCAATACTCTGTCAACTTAGTGCAAATAAGCACCTTGTAAATAAAAACAAGGCAGTCACAATGCACTTCCTGCTTAGCTGTAGTCTACATATAAATGTTACTCCATTTACATCTCCACTGGCCCTTAGATAAAGAAACACAAATTTTTGGGTACTGCATTGTTGTGAGTAAACACCTGTTACAGAAAGCATGTGCCGAAGATATTTGTAAGAAACTCAGCATAAACATGTATTTAATGAAACATGTCTCAACCTCTTGAGACTACAAAACCTTAAAACAAAAATACCATATATTCCCACAGATAAGACGACCTTCAGATAAGGCGAGGTGCAAAGTTTCACCAACATTTTATATTTTAAACATATATCTGGCCTGTAAGATGACACCCATGTTAACGTATTTACCCGAATGCAATTCTGAGGCAAATCTTCAGGAAGTTCCGAAAATTTTCACTAGAAGCCGCCATAAGTAGGTTTTGTGCATGGAGGTAAGAATAAACCATGGTATTGCGCAACCGTTTGTTGTAGTGTTTGCGGTCTGCTTTTGAACTTTCATGTGTTTAGTGCTACGTTGTATCTGATCATGAAGAAGCATGTTTGTTTGTCCTTTCACTGCTCCATACAAAAATATACACTAATCATTTCAGTGCAACTCTGGATATATCAAGAAATTATTTTTAATAAGCGACATTGTAAAATCAAGCTGAATTATAAATAATTTATTCTATTCCTGCTTTATGGCGTATAGGTTATTGTATGTACCCTTCTCCACTCAGAAAATTAATAAAGCCTGTAAAGTGAATTTGTTTTTAATCTTTCCTCCACAACGTATATTTCAGACACCCCCCCCCCCCCCCAAAAAAAAAAAAAAAAAAAAAAAAAATAATAATAATAATAAAATAAAATAAAATAAAAAATAAAAATAAAAATAAAAAAATAAAAAAAGAAAAAAAGAAAAATAAAAAAGAAGAAAGTCGTGTAAGATGACTTTTGATTTTTATATATATATATATATATATATATATATATATATATATATATATATGGTATAAAATAAAGATTTTTGACTTACCTAAAGTACAGGCTGGTCGATAGGAACACTAAACACACACAAAAACACACAACCATTCGAGCTTCTTCGGGAAAAAGAGGGAGGAAGGAGAGGAGGATACGGGTTTTAAGGAAGTGGAAAAGGAGCCATTCCAATCCCAGGAGTGGAAGGACTTACCTTAGGGGACAAAAAGGAAGGTAAACAAATACACACACACTCACACATATCCACATCCAAACACACTTAGGTAAGGTAAGGTAAGTCCTTCCACTCCTGGGATTGGAATGGCTCCTTTTCCACTTCCTTAAAACCCGTATCCTCCTCTCCTTCCTCCCTCTTTTTCCCGAAGAAGCCACCACTGGTGGCGAAAGCTCGAATGGTTGTGTGTTTTTGTGTGTGTTTAGTGTTCCTATCAACCAGCCTGTACTTTAGGTAAGTCAAAAATCTTTATTTTATACCATTTTCCTACCTGGAAGGTCTCCTTCTATAATATATATATATATATATATATATATATATATATACGTAAAAAATAGATAAGTACACTTACCAGGCGAAGGGGCACAGGCAGTAATAGCAACAAATAAACACACAGACACACACACACACAAAAATGCTAGCTTTCGCAGCCTAGCTGCTTCATCAGGCAGAAGGGAAGGAGAGGGAAAAGGAAATGATGAGGGTTTTAAGGAAGGGGGTAAGGAGCCATTCCAATCCCGGGACAGGAAAGACTTACCTTTGGGGAAAAAATGGAATGTAAATAAATGCACATACACCCACACATTTACACAGACACAAGTACACTTAGGCAGACATACTGTAGAACTGTAGAAAGCAAAGAAGTTAGAAGTTAGACAGAGATGCCACTTGAGGCAGAGGCTCTGTCCAGAGAACCAAGGCAAAGATGTTAAGATGGTGGGTGGGAATTCATATATATATATATGATTCAACTATCGTCTAATGATACAGTATTGAGAATGGGTGTGGAACACCAACAGGTACAGACAGACCATTTACACAACAAAGAGCAATAAGAGGGGTAACTAAGGTGAACAAGAGACTGCCTTGTAGAGAGATTTTCTAAAAATATAAAACACTTATCATCTACTGTATGTACAACAGGACTGTAGGTAATCACATTTGTGAAACTAAATCCATAACATCATGCAATCAGCAGTAATATACATGGCTACACCACAAAGATTAGGTAAAACTTTCCAAGAAGTCTGCACACCTCAGTCCATATGATATTATTATTATTATTATTTAACAATAGACCAACATTTGATTTTAAGATGACTACTTTAATTACCTTACAAAATAAACTGCAGCATTTATTAGTAGATAAATACCATAATTCGACAGATGATTTTAAATTGTAAGTCTCCTTGCAAAACCATTATTGTATGTAACTGCAAGTTTTAGGTTTATTTATCTATTTATTTATTTTTTATTTATTTCTTTTATCTTGGTACAAATACCAGGTAACCTTGGGAAAGTCCTACCTCTCCAATTACATTGGACTGAGGGAGAGAAGGGGGGTAGGGAATTCCAGGAATGGTGGGCTGTCACACTTTACTAACAGTTAAGGGTGAACTATTAGCTTTGTTCAAGTTGCGGTTGCAGCCAGCCTTAGGCCCTATTCACACAGGTATACTCAAATTGTGTCTTCAGCTACCTGATGACTAGGAGACTAGGAAACTCCACAACACATGTAGTCAATCACATTCATACAGGCACAACTCCAGTCTCCCGTACTGCCGAGTCGCTTGTGGTGTGAAAGAAAAATAAATCAGTTTCTTGTCTTACCGTGACATAAGCGTATTATTTGTTTACTCTGCTACCTACAGTACTATATATAGTAACTCTGGCAGTGATGACGATATTATAATAGTTTTATTATTACCACCAGTTCATGCAGACAGGCCGAAAATTAGTGCCTGACCATTTTTAATAGCTAGCTCAATATTTATAATATTTAAAACGAAAAACCTGAGGCACATGCATTACATAATTAAGATATGAATAGTTCACAAAAGTCACTTTGAGTTATGATTTTGTCACACTACATGTGCTATGAACTGTTGTTTGATTTTTTTAAATTGATTTCAGACATTTTGTTGAGATTTGTAATGGGACAAAATGTTTTCCGTTTCATTACAGAGTTCTCAAATGGTTTCATTTCAATTTATTACGAAAAATGTGTTATAAGAAATTGCCCATTAATATATAACTGTACGTAACTTAGTAAAATTGCAATGTATTTGTTTGATGTGTGTTCTAGATTTTACTTCAAGAAACGCTAAAGATATCTCGAGGAGAGAGCTGATAGATATATATTAACAGCATATAAGCCACTCACGATGATTCAAGTATACCAAAGAAGACATCATTGAATAAAAGAATACTTAGAATAGTAATGGAATATTAATGATTATTGTACAATGAAAGATGAAGATCTACCAATGATTTATTTGGTTCCTAAGATGGTTTATAGTTAGTTGCTTGTGAGGAACCGAACTGACTGCTGTGACAGACAGAATAACATGTTTATGGTTGCATAAGTTTAAAACCATCATGAAACAGGAGTGATTAGGTTTTTGTGGATAGTAGTGACAGAAGCACTACTGATGATAGTGTAACCTGATCTGAGTTTTCTCAAATGGATCAGGGTAACGACAGTTCATGGGAAGTGTTAGTTGGTTATAAAATAGTAATTGATGTTAATTCTGTTGGCAGCATTAAGTAACTATTCTATGGAATGTATCTATTGAGGATTGGTTCTTGTTGTGGTTGATAGTCAGTCCCGAGTGGAGTTGATAATGTAAATTGAACCGAGCAGTCTTATTGTCCTGCAGGAGTTGAGTCACATGTTGGTTATGAGTTTTATTGGTGTGATTTGACTGGCTCTGGTTGCAAATTGTGTGCTATTGGTCCTATTGGGTTCCGTGAGTTACTTAAAATTGAAATAGACCAACTTACCTTCCGATATGTAAATGAAAAGTTTGACTGTGACAGATAAATAATTTCGAGATCTCGCAAGTAAGTAGGCTCCAAGCTTGCTTTCAGATTAATTAAATATAGATATGGAGCTGTAAGTGGTGGTGGCGCCATAGGATTTATTTTTCTTTATTTTTTGGACCTACTTAAAAAGTTAGTCAGAGGGGACATTTAGTTAGGAGTCACTCTAAAGCTAGATTTTGTATGTGGCATACATAAAAGACAATAGTAAAACATAATTAAGTCTGTAGAGGTGATAAAAAATAAAAGGAATTTAGTTGATTTATTTAATTAACTTGCTTATGAGAGAGTTTTCTTTTAAATAAGGAAGAGATAAAGAGAAAATTAGTTGCTCATAACTACAATCGTAATCTAAGAAATATCTAATAATAATAATAATAATAAATATCTTTGGTCAAGTGAACAATAAAACAAAAATATACATTTGTTCTCTGGGGATAAATAAAACGCAAAGTCAACCATAGAAATGAAAAGATGTTAGCTTGACATAAATGTAATATTGAATTTTAGTACATGAACCTCTTAGGACTGATACGAATATTTCGCTGATGAATAAAATTTTTATTTCGGAGTATCTCTGCTAATATTCGGAAGTGTCACCAAAAATTTGAAAGAAAATAATTTTATTTTACGTTGGTTAATTTTTTTTTTTTTTTTATAAAGGAAGCTTAATGAGAAGTCTCTTTCAATGAAATGTTTAGATAGAGAGGATAGCTTGGATTAAAGGATGGTGATTTATACTAATAGCGGTAAAAGGTAATATTGTTCCATTTATTGATATCCATATATATTCAGTGAATTTGAAGGGTAATCTTAACTTTATTTTGTATGGTGTAATTAAGTACTATGATTTTTACATATAATAGTAAAATATTGATGATATACTGGTGTACAAGCCAAAGATGTATATTCATCCTGAATGGTATTTAACTTCCTCTAGAACCTGATAGGAATTTATGTGAAGCCATTCATAGTCAGATGCATTAAATATATTATGTTAATAGTGTATATTGTAATGTTATAGGCGACCAAAGGGCTAACAAATAATAACATCTCAGAATCTTTAACTACGTTAGACTAGATGTCTACATTAGACAGCAGATGTGTGGTAACTTTCAGGTTAATTTCAGTTTTCTTCTGTGAGTCAATCAGTATATAGCCTTCTCCTACATACATCTTTCAAAAAGACCATGAAGGTAAAATCTAGAGACATTCGAGCTCACATTGGGTTTACCATCAATTGTTCTTACTGCAAAACATTGGTGACAGGAATAAGGAAGACTGGGAGACTCTGCAACCATCATGTCGGGTCATGTAGTATCCCAGCCACGGCAACTCTGCAACGTCACTATCTCAAGTACCCCCAAGGGAATGGCTACATTTAACTACACATTTAGCATCTCATAGTCACACAGTATCTCAATCGCTTGGAGACCTTAGTATTCCCTTGCGAATAGGGCCTAACGCTGCAGCAATCTCCTTGAGCTGCATTCACACTGCCAGCTGGGCTGAGCCGAGCCAGAATGTGCACACCTGGCAGGCGCCTATAGTCCATCCAAAATTTCTTCAGTATTGACAGCTACTGCAAAAGCAGTAGCGGGGAAGTCTATATGGGAGGCAAGGGCTACAGTCTGCCAATTCCATGGTACCTGCAACCCGCCAATTCCCCCTCTGCCACCTCAGTCTGCTGCAACTACCACCTCTAGTTGCCAAACCTTCGCCTCCATCACCACAACACTTCTACACTTCTGGCTTGCAGCATGTCTCAGTTTCAGTCAGTCTCTGTTGTGTGTGTATGTTGCACCTTGTGACTTCGTTTTGCTGAATGCAGTAATAATTTTCTTTGTTACTGATATTTGTGTGTGATAGTAAACAATGTCAGCAGAAAGTTCATCAAATGTCACAAGTGGTAAAATTCACCGACGTTCTCATGGCCAAGGGATTGCCATACGAGGGCAGTCAAGAGAAATGGTTTGCATGTTATGTGCTTACTTTGAAAATGAAAAACATAATGCTGGTCTGTTGCTCTCTGTAAACAAAGTAGTCTATGGAACTGCTGCAGCAGTGAATATAAACAAAAACACTGTTGTCAAAATTGCCAAGGAAATGTTCAAGTCAGAAAAAAATGGAGAGTCATCGAAACTTCGAACCCCTGGGAAAAGACTTTCTCTGGACAAGTGGATTACCAATGTAGATTCGTTTGCAGAAAATGCAATTCATCGTCATGTTTATTATGCAAGAAGGAACATCCGACATTGTGCAAGCTATTGCTAACACTTAAGGAAGCAGAACTTTTTCAAGGCAGTCGCACATCATTATATACTCTTCTACATAACCCAGGCTTTCACTACTGGAATTTCTGTGGTCGTAAGCTGTTAATGGAGAGGGAGGACATAGCTGCATGGCGATGCCAATTTTTAAGGGCGTCCACAATATGAATATTGATGAAGTGGTTTGGCTTGACGAAATGTGGGTGAACTCTGATCACGTTGTCAAGCAGGGTTGGACAGACTATACAAGTAAAAGAACAGTGACAATGCCTTCTGGCATGGTGGTAGGCTTATTCTCCTACATGCAGGAACCTCAAAAGGTTTTATTCCAAACAGCCTCCTGCTTTTTAAATCTAACAATACAGTAGAGTTCCACGAAGAGATGAACCACATAATATTTACAAAGTGGTTTCTAGAATCTATAATTCCAAATTTAGAATAACCACCAACAATTGTTATGGATAATGCTCCCTATCATTCTGGCGTCACTGACAAAGAACCTACAGTACCATGCAAAGCGAAAGGAGGAGATGATTCCTTAGCTTCAGCAACAAAAAGTTCATGTAAGTAATTACCTTAAAAAGGTGGAACTTATTATGGAAAAGATATCTCTCCATAAACCACAATTCACCACTCACGAACTGGCTATAACATATGGCCACAAAATTGTTAGGTTACCACCTTACCACTGCCATTTTAACCTAATAAGAGTTAATATGGGCCCGAATTAAACGTTACGTTACCAGGAACAATAATAAATTTACACTATCTGCAGTGGAAACACTGACAAGAGAAGGTATTAGGAACGGCACTTCTGAAGACGGGAAGGCATACACAGAAAATCATTGAAACCGCTTGGCAGAATGAATCTGTCCTGGAAGATTCAGTGGAACAGTTACTCTACATAGCTCTCAGATTGATTTATTTATTATTTTATGGAACCTGTCTGAGAGGAACTAAGTTTCTATGAACATTTTGCTGAATCATCTGATGACAATTTTCTTTGTCTGGATGATGGTACTTTCAATTTGAGTAAAGATTTGAAGTGTGTGTCACTTTTTTTATTATTATTATTTCTTTATCCTTCTTGGTGAGCTTGCCCCAGAAACAAGGAATCCCCACCCACTGTCAGCAGAAGAACAAAATAAATACAGGGTGACCAAAACTTATTCACTGCTGTCTACTTCGAGCCAGCTAAAGATTAATTTTTTTTTTTATTTGAATACTATTGTTCTCACACTGCAGTGACTCATCAAATTCTAATCAAGAAATAGCTGGAAATGGACCCATCCCATGAATTTTGACTAAAATTTAGGACAGTTTTTCCTTATGTGAACAACTAAAATAAACATTACTGAAAAAGAAATCATATTACAACATTAATAGTAATTCAAGTAAAAATAAACAACATATAATAATGAAAAGTCCAGGTTGGCATTAATAATATAGTAAGGACAGTTTACGACTCACCGGAAAGACGTGGCGACGAGCTGCGACAGGCACATACAAAAGACTCACACATACAACACTTCAGCTATCGGCCATGGCCTTCTTCAGAAGGCATGGATGACAGTGACTACCTGGCAGAAGGGCTCCGCTAACTCTGACTCCTCCACCTACAAGTTGTGCCAGACTGACCCCATCTCCAATCCCTACTAAAATCCTATGGCATCTCCCAGAAACTCTCCCCTGAATCCATCTCCCTCCTCACCCCAGCAACACCCCGCACACCCACCTTCTACATGCTCGCCAAATTCCACAAACCTAATAATCCTGGATGCCCTATTGTGGCTGGTTACTGTGCTCTTACCTAACGAATTTCAGCCCTAGTTGACCAACACCTCCAACCAATTGTCCAAAATCTATCTTCCCACATCAAGGATACCAACCACTTCCTTAACCGACTCTCCACCATTCCCACCCCTTTGCCTCCTGGATCCTTACTTGTCACATTGGATGCCACCTCCCTATACACCAACATCCCACATGCCTATGGCCTTGCCGCTCTGGAACACTACCTCTCCCAACATCCCTCTGAAATCAAGCCTGACACATCATTCCTCATAACCCTCACCAATTTCATCCTACTTAACAACTACTTTTGCTTTGAGGGGAAAGTTTACCATCAAATCCAAGGCACAACCATGGGCACCCGCACGGCACCCTCCTATGCCAACCTGTTTTGGGCCGTCTGGAGGAATCCTTCCTAGCATCCCAAAACCTCAAACCTCTGGCCTGGTTCAGGTTTATTGATTATATTTTCATGATCTGGACACCCTATCCTCCTTTCTTCAGACTGATGGCTCCATCCACACTTCCGTCCATATTAAACCTACCAACCACCAACAGTACCTACACTTTGACAGTTGTCAACCCTTCCACATCAAAATATCCCTTCCTTACAGCCTGGCCACCTGTGGATGGCATATCTGCAGTGACAGGAACTCCCTTTCTGAATATGCTGAGGGTCCCACAAAGGTCTTTACAGACAAAAACTAGCCCACACACATAGTCCGCAAACAGATCTCCCATGCCATATCCTCACACATCCCAAATCCTCCTCCTAACACCAGTAACCATCCACGAAAGAGTGCTCCCCTTGTCACCCAGTACTACCCTGGACTCGAACAACTAAATTACATCTTTGCCAAGGATCTGATTTTCTATCCTGATGCCCAGAAATAAGAGACATCCTGCCCAAGATCCTTCCCACCCCTCCTAAAGTAGTGTTTCGTCGCTCTCCCAACCTCCCCAACATTCTAGTTCATCCTTATGCCACCCCGAAACCCAGCTCACTTCCACAGGGATCATATCCTTGTGGAAGGCCCTGGTGCAAGACCTGTCCAATCCACCCACCCAGCACTTCCTATTACAGTCCTGTCACATGCTTATCCTACCCTATCAGAGGCCGGGCCACCTGTGAAAGCAGCCATGTAATTTACCAACTGTGCTGCAAACACTGTACAGCTTTCTATATTGGCATGACCACCAACAGCTATCCATTAGGATGAATGGCCACCGCCAAACTGTGGCCAAAAACAAGGTGGCATGACCACCAACCAGCTATCCATTAGGATGAATGGCCACCGCCAAACTGTTGCAAAAAACAATGTGGACAACCATGTGGCACAGCATGCAGTGGAGCACATGCTTGATTTCAATGGCTGCTTCACAACCTGGGCCATCTAGATCCTCTCATCCACCAACTGTTTTTCTGAACTGCACAGATGGGAGTTATCCCTACAATACATTCTCCGATCCCGAAATCAACCAGCCTCAACCTACGATAACTTCCCTATTTTTATTTTTCTTATCCCCCCCCCCCCTCCAGTACCTTACAGGTCCTTCCTCTCTACCCCAAACCTCACCTATTTTGAGTGGTGCATGAATGTGCGACCCTGTGTGTTTATGTGTGTGTGTGTGTGTGTGTGTGTGTGTGTGTGTGTGTGTGTGTGAGCACGAGCGTGTGTGCATGTATGTGTGTGCATAGGCGCACGTGTGTGCGTCTG
The DNA here is from genome assembly GCA_026315105.1 of Locusta migratoria. Classification (NCBI taxonomy): domain Eukaryota; kingdom Metazoa; phylum Arthropoda; class Insecta; order Orthoptera; family Acrididae; genus Locusta; species Locusta migratoria. The sequence continues at coordinate 199,515,809 of CM048751.1, forward strand.
TGTGCGTGTGTGTGTGTGTGTGTGTGTGTGTGTGTGTGTGCGGTTTTGTGTACTTACAGTGTCCATGCATTTTGTATCTTTATTTTGTTTATTTTATTTTAATTTTCTCCCCTCACTCACCTCCCCACTCCATTCCTAAGCTGCATCTCATTATTTCCATCTAACCCATCCTCACCACCGTGATGTAACCTTCCTATCCCCCTCCCCTCCCCGCCCCTCCTGACACTGATTCGCCGCAGAGCATGGTTCGAAGTGCGGCAGCCAGAGGTGATAGTTGTATGACTGTGTTGCATGCCTATGTGATTGCATGAGTGTTCTATTTTCTGAAGAAGGCCATGGCCGATAGCTGAAGTGTTGCAGGTGTGTGTCTTTTGTATGTGCCTGTCGCAGCTCGTCGCCAGGTCTTTGCGGTGAGTTGTAGACTGTTCTTACTATATTATTATAAAAATAAACAACTTATATTCATGACAGTGTGTTTGAAAATAAATATCATGCAGGGGCTTCTCTTGAAAGCAGAGAGGAAACTTGTGGTACTTCTGCTGTAGAAGCAAAACCGTAGCCCAATCAGCTTGCAGTGGGAATATTAAACATTCGGAATGTAGTCACCTTGGCGTGAGCCAGTTGATGCCAACTCATCTCGGTCAGCAGTGTGAACATCGCAATTTAAAACAATGTGTTTAATGTCTTGGCTCGGCCCAGCCAGCAGTGTGAACAAGCGTTAAGCATCCGGGCTTTGGTTGCCACCGTTTCAAACTAAATATGACTGCCAGTGAGGCGTTCTAGTTGCAGTGAGAAAAGAGTTGTAACCATTTGTGACAATAATTGGAAATTCTTCTGACCAACTCCAAAGTGTTTGACAAACTTGCACCAAATAGATGAAGCAGTACATGTGCAAAGTGTTTTTTATGCAGCTCGTTCCTACTTCTGGAAGAAACAAAGTGTGAAATTCCGTTATTCTTTTAAACGGGCAGTGTATAACAGGTCCATGAAAATTTAATACTTATAGTGTTATTTAATTCCCTTGAGGGATTTTTTTTTCAGATATGTGTTCTTCACAGGGATTGCATTACAAAATCCAACAATTGTGGGTCACATACTACACTCATCACTATAAGTGATGTATGCATATTAACAGCCCCTATTTTAAAGGGAATACAGCATATGGAGCAATCTGCATGCATTATATTTAAGTCGATGAAATTAAGATAAATACAGATTTACAACCACTATTGCAGTAAAGTCTTGGTGTGCAAAAATACATACCAGTATACTTTTAAAACCTACTTGCAAAGAAACAGAAGTGCTAAATGTTTTGCTCAAATTTAAAATTACAATACTAATAACTGACATAGTATGAAAAGCTTGCCCCGTGCAAAGACCACATTTTGAAAGCAACAATGTACCTCTGCAAAGGATTCTGAGGTATGGTGCTGACCACTTTTTCTTTTTAAATACAAATAGCTTTCATAATGAAAGCCCCTAGCATGTAAACAACTTCATCAAGAAGACAAGAGACAATTTACAGTTTTGGTTACTTTTGGGCAAGAACAAAATTTTAGTTTATCAACATTGACAATAAATAGCAGATAATTTGTGCCAATCAATGGCGAAATTTAATTAATTTGTCCAATAACTTTAATCCAAAATGTAAAGTAAAACAGGATTATAATGGGGAAACTGGTTTCTGGATTTATTTATTAAGACCTTTCTTTAACAACATGACATAATTTCATTCAATATAATTGATGTTTTAGATAACTATTACTTGATTAATGAAACAGTGAAAGAGTTACACGTGTTGTTATGCTTCACATGAAAACGTATTGAGAACTTTTCGAGATGAAGATCAAACATTTACGTACATAATGTAGACTATTTCTGTGATTTAACTGCCTCTCTCGCACTGTTATCGGCTTAAGATTATAAAGTACAGCATGTTCCATTACAAACACACATTTCCACCACTGTTTTCCATATAGAAGTTTCAGTGGTGTTGTACCTCATAACCACTAAAATATGACACAGCATAGATCAAAATATGCAGTATGTCACATATGTAAAGGCCAGTAATATCTCAAAAGGCATCGTGCTAAGTGTTGTTGCAGTGTTTCATTATTTAAGTCGTAAACCTTTCGCAGGTGAGAAAGTAAACGAGTCAACTAGCACTACAGGTGTCCAAAACCCAAAACACAAGAAATGGTAGTTCAAGTTGGCATTTGCAGTTGCAACTGGTGGAGGCCGCGCATGCACAGTAGAGGTAGTAAGAAATGTGATTGGTAAATTTCTCGCAACTCGAAGAAACATATTTTCAGAGAAATGCATCAAGCCAAGCAGAAGGCAAGCAAATGTTCCTGCCAAAAAGCACATTGAGTACCGTGACTTTTCCAGGGTTTTGGGGGAAAAAATACAAAAATTCCCAGAGTTTTCCAGGAAAAAAAAAATTGCCAGAGTTTTCCGTTTTCCAGTAAGCTGGACACCCTATAATCATTTATTTTTCTTGTTTAGACATTTGTAGGTTTCAGACTAGAAAACCAACATCATAAAATCTTACCGATATTTGGACAATGCCTATGTAAATGTTAGTAAAATTGTTCATTCAATATTTGATTGAAAAATCATGAATCAGATACAAGCACTGTTTGAGAACATGATTTCAATATTTTGTCAAAGAAACAGCTGAAGAAAACCCGTGATTTTTGTGTAAATATCATGTTCTTTGTTATTGTTATTATATTACATTATGGTCATTAATTAACTCAAAGTGTTGTCATGGTATGTCAATATTGTGTTGTACAGCCATAGTAGTTAACATAAGACAACATAACAGAATATCACTGCAGTGCCAGGCAAGTCACTGTAAGTCAAAGTTTGGGCAAGTCGAAATCTGTAACAGTTGCTACTATGATTTGTTGAGAAGTTTTGATGTCTCAAGCTTGTAACAGTTACCTACAGCTGGAACAATACAAATGTGGTTTTGTATAAAAGGTTGAGCTGTAAATGAACTATGTTACTATCTCCATGAATTAATTGAAGAAAGGAATCAAGCTGTGTGATTCTTCAAGTTCTCCCGGCGTATTTCATGACGAAAGATTTTGCGGGTGTGTAGCTGAGTGCCAGTATCCAATGGGCACAATATTTCGGCAACAGATGTTGCCATCATCAGGTGTGCTGATGCACTGACCACTGAAAGGCCGGTTTCAGGCTTATATACCCTTCCCCCCACCTTTCTCCTGGGCCAGGGCATCCAGCAGCTCTTCTGCTCCTTTTCCTGGCACTAGGTCATTCCGTCCACAGTTCGCGCCCAGAGGCTTGTGCTGGCAGGATCTCCGCAGATGCTCTGCCCATCCTCGAGGTCAATTCTTCTGAGCTTGTCTTTTTATTCTTCTTCAGCTGATTCAAAGCAGGATCCCAGGCCTTGCTGAGAATGTAACCACTATTCCGATTTATATGAGATTCCCTACTCAAATCTTGATGGTTTCTTTAATGACACAGTCCCAGCAGTTAGATGTCTGTGCCACAACTTTTGTCTGGTCATACATCGTTCTGTGTAATTTAGAAATGCAATGTTCAGCGATTGCTGACTTATTCGGCTGTTGTAGTCAGGTGTGCCATTGATGTTCTCAATAGTATGCACGGTCTGACCTATGTAACTCTTACCACATTTGCAGGAGATCTGATAGGCTCCTGATTTTCAAAGCCCAAGGTCGTCCTTGATGCCCCCAAGCAATACCTATGTCTTAACTGCTGGGTGGAAAACCATCTTTACTTGGTGTTTACGAAGAATTCTGCCTATCTTACCAGACAATGCGCCACAGAAAGGAATATATGTTGTGCTCTTATTTTGATCAGATTCCTCTTCTGTTTTCTCTGGATGTACAGTCGATGTGGGGTGCACAGCTCTCCGGATTTGCTTCTCGGTGTAGCCATTTTTTCGGAACACTGTTCTTAAGAAGGGACTCAATTTCACATCAACTTCTAAATCCGTACCCATCACAGATATCATCAGTGCAGTGGAACAGGCAGCTGCACGACATCCACCTGAAGCAGCTGAGGAAGCACAAAGGGAAATCTGTTATGCTATCACACAGACTAAACCTGTGAAACTGAACATCTCTAGCAGGGAGAGGGCAGCCATACAGGAACTACAAGAAGATCCAGATATCGTCATGTTACCAGCTGACAAAGGTAACACAACTGTCATCCTGTCTCATCAGGATTACATTGAGAAAATGGGGGCCCTCCTGGAAGACAGTGCATACCAGAAGATCGATGCGGATCCTATGAAGAAAGTGGAGAGGAAGACTATGGTTCTGCTCAAGGAATCCAGCTTGCCAGTCGATGTTAAGAGGCTACTCAGAGAGCACCAGTGCCACCAAGAGTTTATGGGCTCCCCAAGGTCCACAAGGATGGGGTGCCTTTGCACTCAATTGTGAGCAACATTAGTGCTCCAACATACTCACTTGCTAAGTACCTAAAGTATTTGCTTAATCCTTATCTCAGTAAATGTCTACATCATATCCGCAACTCAGTGGATTTTGTTGGATGCCTTAACAACTTCAAACTCTGTAATTCTGTCATCCTTGTAAGTTTCGATGTGGTCTCTGTTTTTACCAGAGTGCCTTTGCAAGATTCCTTAGAACTTATTGGCCAGAAATTTGACACAGATATGACCAACCCATTTAGACATGTCCTAACAATGACACACTTTCTCTTTGGTGGTGGCTACTACGAGCAGATGGAACAAGTAGCCATGGGGAGTCCCTGTCACCATTTGTCGGCAACCTGTTCGTGGAGCACTTCGAGGAGCAAGCTTTGGAGTCAGCACAATGTCAACCCACCTGTCTCTTCCGCTATGTTGATGACACATTCGTCATATGGCCACATTTTAAAGATATGCTAAATGATTTCCTTACACATCTCAACTCTATACACAGGTACAACAAATTTACTATGGAAGTCAAAGTGGATGGTGCCCTCCTCTTTCTGGATGTCCTGGTTCAAATACGAGCAGACAGCACGTTAGGCCACAGCGTGTACCGCAAGAAGATACACACCGACCTCTACTTACATGCAAACAGCTGCCAACACCCAGTGCAGAGGAATGGCGTGCTTAAGACTTTAGTTCACAGGGCTTGCCCCCTCTCAGACGATGAGAGCCTTAACGAAGAACTTGAACATCTGAAGTCAGTGTTCCGAAAAAACGGCTACAAAGAGAAGCAAATTCGGAGAGCTCTGCGCCCCACATCGACTGTACATCTGGAGAAAACAAAAGAGGAATCTGATCAGAATAAGGGCACAGCATTTATTCCTTTCTGTGGTGCATTGTCTGGGAAGATAGGCCGAATTCTTCATAAACACCATGTGAAGACGGTTTTCCACCCAGCAGTTAAGACACAGGTACTGCTTGGGGGCATCAAGGACAATCTTGGCATTCGGAAATCAGGAGCCTATCAGATCCCTGCGAATGTGGCAAGAGTTACATAGGTCAGATGGTGTGTACTATTGAAGATCATTGCTAAGAACGTCAACGGCACAGCAAACTACAACAGCCGAGTAAGTCAGCAATCACTGAACATTGCATTCTGAATTACACGGAATGATGTACAACCAGACAAAAGTTCTGGAACAGACATCTAACTACTGGGACTGTGTCATTAAAGAATCCATCGGGATTCGAGTAAGGGAACCTCATATCAATCAGGATAATAGTTACATTCTCAGCAAAACCTGGGATCCTGCTTAGAATCAGATTAAGAAGAATAAAAAGACAAGGCCTGGAGTCCTGCTTTGAATCATATTAAGAAGAATAAAAAGACAATCTCGGAAGAACTGACCTCGAGGCTGGGCAGAGCAACAGCGGAGAAGCCGCCAGCACATGCCCCTGTGTGTGAACTGCGGACGGAATGACCTAGCACCACTGGCAACCGTGTGTACACCTGCGATATCTTCCGTCATGCTGAGTGTTATTTCAGTTAATGCAAGAAACCTTCCACATCATACTGTATTACAGGCTACAAAAGGTGAGTATTTTTTAAATTAATATTCATTACTTGATACCAAAACTACAGTCAGAATTATATACATTGTTTTAAAATGTAAATTATGCAAGATAATTTGATTTTGTAATAGGTAGGGGTGACATTGTATTTGGTGGAAAGGAGCAGGGATATATTTTTCGTGAAAGAACTTGCATTTATATATTTAATGTTTCAGGAACAAAAATATCACTTGTAATATATTGGTATTGATAGAAGAGGAAACACAGCTGTAGACCAACAAAGCAACACATCATAACTAGTGAAACAAATAATGGTAATCATTGAAGAAAAACAGTACAAAGTGTGGAAGAAGTCAGAGAGAAGGACACCAAAACATCGCTGGAATGCACACCCAGTATAAGTACATCATTCAGTTTTTGAGAAGTTGTGTCGCATTCTCTTGCAAGTTTATTTAATGTTCTGACTTAAAAAAAAAAAAAAAAAAAAAAAAAAAAAAAAAAAAAAAAAAAAAAAAGAGAGAGAGAGAGAGAGTCATCAGATAGGCCAGCAGGTAGTGGAGGTGAGTGAAACATTAGGCCAACAAATTGCTTCAAACAAAAAGTTAGGAACCAAAATCAGAAGTCACCTAGGCAACCCAAATAAACCAGTGTCAGATTTGAAGAAAGATAGTTTCTACAAGACAGGGCCAATTAAATGGTCATGTCGTCATGACAGAAATCAAAGTAGGGTATTTGACTGTTCTCTGAAAATCGTTTTAAAGCCCACTAAAATGCTACAATTGAGTCACGTAATGCCTGTGACATCAGAAACCACAGTGCTGCTGCTGCTCTCGTAAGGTATACAAATAGTGTTATATTGTAAGGGCATTCACGTTCACAAAATGACCTACAAATATTGCGTAGTTTCGCACTGTAGCAATACATCTACAAAGACACAAGAAAAATGAAAAGATGTGACTCTTGCTCAAAAAGGTCCAAATGAAACAATGGCCACTTCATGTGTTTATTTCTGTGAGGATCATTCTGATGTAAGTAAACACTTAATATTATTCCATTGGTTCACTGTTAAGTATCATTCTCTTCTACTGCAAAGGTGTAAAGTAGAATTACAGGCCCGTTAATGAGCTGATGTTTATATTTGGGAAGTAAAACTTAATAATGTTACACACTCATGATTTATGTGTAATTAAAGTCATTTCCTAATATATTTGGTGAAAGTACAACATGAATGTTGTTTTAGCCCACTATAAAGTATAGACTGATTATCTCCAGTACGTGCACTTTTATTGCCAGTAGATCTTATTCAAACAACTGTTTCAATAGTGGGTAATTGTCTTAAACACCGACAACACCCTTCTGGTTACTTTACTACAACGTAACCTATCATAAAATATGTACATGGGAGATTTCTTTAATATGCTGATTCATTTAGCCTTTAAGCTTTCGTAATATGAAAGTAAATACAATTAATAGTGTCAGCAAATAATGTTTTTTTGAAGCAAATATTATTGTAGAACTATACACAATCTATTTTGCTGTAGTACAGGCTTTGATGTTACACCTTGCTACCAGTATTGAAGTAGTTAAAAATAAAATTACTACCTTAACTGTGTGCTTTACTGCATTAAATTTTACCAACTATCCTGGTGGCCTTCTGTGATAATTTTGGCAACAGATGCTGAATAGCAAGAACCATGTGATGTCATCATTAACCAATCGAGTATGAACGTAAATGTTTTGTCATGAAACGGCTTTACGGGGGCAAGCACTTTTACTTACCAGAAAAGGGTAAATACAAGAGCCTGTACATCATAGAACAGGAACAGCATTATTTATTTACTTCATGGTCTGTACGATACACTAATTGAGTCATTCTTTGTGGTTCAAACATCTTGGCAAAGATTTTCTGTTGTGTTGTTGATGTTGCCAACATAATCAATCAAGGCCACCTGGATAGAAGGTAAAATTTTGCTCTTTACTGCATGATATTGTGACTTCAGAGTAAGTCTGCTGCCACCAATAAAGCAATAATTAGCTTTAAAATGTAGGTATGCATTATTTACAATGCAGTTTTCAAGTTGCTCATTTCTGACACATAAAAATTTGGATTGTTTTTGAAGTATGAAGATACCACAAATGCATTCTGCCTACAATTGTCTGCTGTCTGCACAGCAAACACGTGAAAACAAAAACAATTCAATAAACGGACACCAGAAAACAGGGATGCGCTGCATTCTCTGCGTACAGTTGGTTGAAAAGTGTGTAACATAGTGTGTAGGCTGCTATGAATTTAGTTGGTTCGATGGTCGGACGACAAATCAGAACTTGTGTAGGGGCCTTCAGCCACTGCACTTATTGTTAGCTTGGTTTTGTTTACGCAACTGGTAGTTTTTCATGCTTTGTATGACGTGTTTTGAGAATTTATTCTTGTTGTGAAATGGAAATATTTATCTAAGTATTTTTTGTGACTTTTATAAATGGTTAGATTGGTGGATTTCTTGTGTATGTTTTTCTGCACATTGGAGGGGGAGGGCCGATAGTAACAGAAGTGAAGAAACAGGAAAAAAAGGGGACAAAAAGGACAAGCTTTCGGAACACAGTTCCTTCATCGGGTGGGAGAGAAGGGAAGAAGAAAGGATGGGAACAGAAGGGAAAGGTAGTTCACGACGTACGTCATGAAGGTGGTGTTTCGGGAGTGTGGACATCAGAGATACTGCATGTATGTACTGAGCCAAGCCAGAGAGGATAAATATAACCAAAGAGGAAAGATCAAGTAGTAAAGAGAAGAGAAGATGAGTGAAATGAATGATGCTGAGGGGTGTACGAGGGTCGGTGGTTGTCTAAAATATTTTTCATTAACAGGGAAAGATGGATGGACACACACACACGTACACACACACACATGGAGAGAGAGAGGGGGGGGGGGAGGGCGGGAGGGAGAGGGAGAGAGAGAGGTAAGGAAGGGTCAATGAATAGGTGAGCTGAGGATGGAGGAGGGAGGGGTTAGCATAGATTTAGGCCAGGGGGGTGGCAGGAGGAGAGGATATGTTGGAGGGAAAGTACCCACCTCCATAGCTCTGAGGGACTGCTGTTTGTTGGTACTATCCAAATGGCATGTGTGGTGTAACACGTGCCCAGGTCCCTGGAGTTATGCTGGAGGGCATGTTCTGCCACAGGATATTGGGTGTCCCCCAGGCGAACAGTCCAATTTGTTAGTAGTCATACCAACATAAAAGGCTGAACAGTGGACACATGTCAGCTGGTATATGACGTGTGTTGTCTCGCATGTGGTCCTGCCTTGAATCGGGTAGGTTTTTCCTGTGGTGGGGCTGGAGTATGTGGTAGTGGGAGGATGCATTGGACAGGTTTTGTAGCGGGATCGGTTGCAGGGGTAGGAACCATTAGGTAGGGAGGGTGGTTTTGGGATGTTGTAAGGTTGGACAAGGATGTTGCAGTGGTTGGGAGGATTGCGGAAGGCTACTCTGGGTGGTGTGGGAAGAACAGTTTGGAGTAATGATCTCATAGAAAGTCATAGCCCTGTTTGAGGAATTTGTTGAGGCATTCCAGGCCAGGATGGTACTGGGTGACTAAGGGAGTGCTTCTGGGTGGTCTGGGGTTAGGAACATTGTTGTTGGAGGGAGAGAAATGGACAGCTCGGGAGATCTGTTTGTGGATGAGGTCTGTAGGTTAGTTGCGGGAGAGGAAAGCATTGGATAGATTGTTGTTGTAGCTGGTGAGGGATTTGGAACTGGAACAGATACGTTTCCCATGGATGCCCAGGCTGTAGGGAAGGGATCGTTTAATATGGAAGGGATGGCAGCTGGCAAAGTGGAGGTACTGTTGTTTGTTAGTGGGTTTAATATGGACTGAGGTGTGGATGTGAGACTCAGCAAGGTGAAGGTCAACATCAAGGAAGGTGGTTTGAGTTTTGGAGAAGGACCAGGTGAATTTAAGGTTGGAGAAGGAGTTAAGGTCGTGGAGGAAGTTCAGAAGGGTTTCTTCACCGTGAGTCCAGACCACAAATATATCATCTATGAATCTATACCAAACCAGAGGAGGCAACTTCTGTGTCTTAAGGAATGCCTCTTCCATGCGGCCCAGTTAAAGGCTTGCTGATTATGAAGAATGGAATTACATAAGAAATTTCTACTTCCCATAAAATTACCAGTTCCCTACCACTTAAAATGGTAAAAATTTGGATAACCTTTATTATATAATAAACTTCCTGGCGAGTATTTTGATGCCTATTATGTACATCTGTCACAAATAAACTACGAAAATGCGTGAGTGATCAAGGAAGCATATTTTACCATTCAAAATATTATTTCCTGCATTTTACATTTTCCCAGATTTTACACTATTTTGCTGAAGTCCTTGTAAAAATGGAGTTCTACTGTATGTACACGCAACCAACATGTCTGGATACTCCAGGCTCTTTACAGTGAGTTGTTATCTACTGACTTTCCTTAGATTTTCCATTGTTAAAATATTGAATACTCAGCTTCACAACAGGAAGATTAAGCAGATTAACATTTATACTTAAATTATACTCTAAACCAGAGTAGATGTAACATTACACTAATTCAGACAAATGCAATGCTAAGTTGTTACTATCATCCTATGTACACACAGCATGAAAACTGAACACTCATTGAAATGTCACTAAAGGCATACCTGGTGATGTCCTTATGGACCACACACACTCAATATCAAGAGGGTAACTGCCTGGGTAGCCGGGAGTTGCAAAGGCTCCAGACTCGGATGTCAAGTCTCCACCACAGGCTAGAACAAAGTCAAGGAGTTATAGATAAAAACTGACAGTCAATGAATAAACAACCAGAAAGTCACATACTGTACATTGAAAAGAAATTAATATTTTCAATTGGAGTAAATTTACTACTTCAAATAAATTTAATTCGGTACTCTATTTATTAACTTAGTCTCAAGCAAATTAGTTTGTAACAATAACCACAATTTGTGCAAATGTTTATCAAATACCATCACAGATGAAATTTTGTATTTCTAAAACTTTTCTTTGCATATAATCATTATGGTCAGTCATTTGATATGTACTGTAATATGAACACCGCATCTAGTTTTACCATTCATTATTGTCTGCAGTATTTTAATTGCTCCTGGTGTTTTCAAACTGTCATTTACTCACCTTGCATTAGATCATATCTCACTCTTTTTTAATCTTAGAATCCAGTGCTGAACTGACCTGGACCTTCAATGATACATTTGCCAGACTACACATACTATTATCTCTAAGTCATGTTCAAAATGGCTACAATAGCATATTCCATTTTCTCTCCCCCCCCCCCCCCCTTCTTCACAATTTAACTGTTTATTAAGCTATCACTGCCTGCAATTCCCAACTGTTCCCAGAACAAACTTCAGTTGTATTCATATTGAAAGTACATGTCTTTGTGCCACAGGGTCAAACTGATAATACATAATGACTGAACTTTTCTTGTTGAAATATTCAAAGCTAAAACTGATAAGTCTACCTTATTTTTATCACAATGTATGCATTTATACATTCAAGGAATGAAAAACGTTCCTACTATCACCTCCCGAGTAATTTATAAGATTATTTTTAATACTGGTTTGTTTATCTTAATATAACATCTAATTTTAAAATATTACTAATCTTATTTTTTATATATAAACAGTGATATAATGTAAAGATAAATAACTAGTGAAAAAATGAGTTTTATATCAAAAAGCCATCAATATTAAAGTAAATTATATAACGGTAGAATAATTTTTGTTTGCCTTACCTGATCTTGCAACGGAATAAAATGCAATAAATCTACCATCATGTGACTCATTCATTGTATAAGCATTAAGATACAGAGCATTTCCACTGCTGGTAATATGTGGTGGTATTCTGGAACCACAGTACTTCCCTAAGAGTGTAGCATTCTCATTTTCACCATCATGAATCTCTAAATATTCTGGGAAACACTCAAGGCGAGAAGTCTGTGGGAAGTCCAGGTGTGTTATAGTAAGTGTCACACGATCATCTAGAAAATAAAACGTACAGTGACAACTTAGTATATGACAGCTAATTCCAGTAAAATTACATGAAACTACATACAGAAAAGACACACCATTAATTATGAACATGCATTTCATAGTATAAAATACATCAGAAGAAATACAATATTTTACTTGTTGTTGTTGTGGTCTTCAGTCTGTGAGGATACAGGGTTTTAGGTTAGTAACCTCTTTGGTACATTTTGGTCGAACGATAGTTATCGTTGGTGTGCAGCGAGAGCTGCTGGCAACAATCCTTAGGTTGGAATGTTCTTTGTTTGTTGGACTGTGTGCGGCAGTCTCCCGCCGACATTTCCTTCTAATGCTAATTTGACAATTCCTTGATGTCTTAAAATGTGTCCAACCAATCTATCGCTTCTCTTAGTCAGGATATGCCGGAAACTCCTTTTCTCCCCAATTCGGTTAAGCACCTTCTCATTAGTTACGTTATCTACCCATCTAATTTTTTTATTTGTCTGTAGCACCACATTTCAAAAGCTTCTATCATCTTTTTATCTGAACTCCTTATTGTCCATGTTTCACTCCCATACAATGCTACACTCCAGACAATTGGTTTCAGAAAGGAATTCCTAACATTTAAATTAATATTGGATGTTAACAATTTTCGCTTCTTTAAAAATGCTTTTCTTCCTATAGCCATTCTGCATTTTATATCTTCTTTACTTCAGACATCAGAAGTTATCTTGCTACCCAAATAACAGAATTCATCTACTACTTTTATTGTCTCAATACCTAATCCAATTCCTTCAGCATCACCTGATTTTCTGACATTGCATTCCATTACCTTCGTTTTACTCTTGTTAATGTTCACCTTACGTCTCTTTCAAGACACTGTACACTCCATTCAATTGCTTTTCCAGATCTTTTGTGGTCTCTGACAGAATTACCATATTATCGGCAAACCACAATGTTTTTATTTCTTCTCCCTGCACTTTAATGCCCTCTCCAAATTTCTCCTTCCATTCCTTCACTGCATGCTCAATGTACAGATTGAACAACATTGGGGAAAGGCTACAACCCTGTCTTACTTCCTTCCCAACCTCTGCATCCCTTTCTTGCCCTTCGACTCTAATAATTATGGTCTGGTTATTGTAAAAGATAAATGTAATCTCTGCTCCCTATATTTTACCCCTGTTACCTTCTGAAAAAGTGTATGCCAGTCAACATTGTCAAAAGCTTTCTCCAGATCCACAAATGCTAATAACGTTGTTTTCCCTTACCTTAATCTATCTTCTAAGATATGTCATAATGTGAGTATTGTCTCGTGTGTTCCTACATTTCTCATGGAATCCACCAGTTTTTCCATTGGGCTGTAAATAATTTGTGAAACTTTTTTGCAACCATGACTTATTAAACTAATAGCTCTGTAATATGTCTGCACTTGCTTCTTAAGAATGGAATCAATATATTCTTCTTGAAGTCTGAGGGTATTTCCCCTGTCTCATACATCTTGCATATCAGGTGATACAATTTCTTCATGACTAGCTCTCCTAACGACATCTGCAGTTCAGACGGAATATCATTTACTCCAGGGACCTTGTTTTGACTCAAGTCCTCCAACGCTCTGTCAAATTCTTCTCAAAGTATCATTTCTTCTATCTCATCTTCCTCCACTTCGTCTTCCATTTCTAGAATACTGGCTTCAAGTTTATTTTCTTTGTATAGACCCTCTATATATTCCTTCCACAGTTCAGCTTTCCCCTCTTTGCTTAGTACTGGTTTTCTGTCTGAGTTCTTGATATTCATACAGCTGGTTTTCTTGTCTCCAAATATCTCTTTTATTTTCCTGTAGGCGGTATCTATCTTTCCCCTAGTTATGCATTCTTCTACGGTTCTGCATTTGTCCTCTAGCCACTGCTGCTTAGCCAGTCTGCACTTCTTATCAATCTTATTTTTCAGACGTTTGTACTCCCTTTTTCCTGTTTCACTTGCTGAATTTTTATATTTTCTCGTCTCATTAATTAAATTCAGTATATCCTGTGTTATCCAGGGATTTCTATTAGCACTTGTCTTTCTGCCTATATGGTCCTCTGCAGACTTCACTACCCTACCTCTCAGAGCTACCATTCTTATACTGTATTACTTTCCCCCGTTTCAGCCGATCCTTGCCTAATGCTCCCTCTGAAACTCTCAACCACCTCCAGTTCCTTCAATTTGTTGAAGTTACATCTCCTAACTTTTCTACCTTTCTGCAGTCTCTTAAGTTTTAATCTGCAATTCATAACCAATAAGTTATGGTCAGAGGCTTTATCTGCCCCTGGATATGCCTTACAGTTTAGAACCTGGTTTCTAAATCTCTTCCTTACCATTATAAAGTCAATCTGGTACCTTCCAGTGTCTCCAGGTCTCTTCTACGTATACAGCTTTCTTTCATGATGATTAAACCAAGTGTTGGTGGTCATTAAACTGTGCTCTGCGGAAAATTCTTCCAAGTGATCTCCTCTTCCAATCCTTTTTCCCCAGTCCATATTCACTTATTACATTTCTTTCTCTTCCCTCTCCTACTACCAAGTTCCAATCCCCCATCACAATCAAGTTTTCGTCTCCCTTAACTTTCTGAACGATCTCTTCTATCTCCTCATACATTTTTTCGATATCCTCATCATTGGCCGTGCTAGTTGGCATATAAACTTACACTACTGTGGTCGGTGTTGGCTTCATGCCTATCTTTACCACGATAATGCGTTCACCATGCTGTTCATAGTAACTTACCCGCATTCCTATTTTCTTATTCAAAATTAGACCTACTCCTGCGTTACCACCAAGTGCTTTTGTATTGATAACCCTGTACTCACCTGACAAGAAATCCTGTTCATCCTGCCGCTGAACTTCACTAATCCCTATCATATCTAACTTTAACCTATCCATTCCTCTTTTCAAATTTTCAAGCTTACCTATGTGATTAAGGGTTAGAACATTCCACGCTCCGATCTGTAGAATGGCTCTTTTGGTTTTCTTGATGAGGACATCCTCCTGAGTAGTCCCCGCCCGGAGATCCAAATGGGGGACTATTTTACCTCTGGAATATTTTATCCAAGAAGATGCCATCATTGTATAGTCATACAGTAGAGCTGCATGTCCTCGGGAGAAGTAACAACTGTAGTTTCCCTTTGGTTTCAGCCGTTCGCAGTAACTGCATGGTAAAGCCATGTTAGCTGATGTTACAAGGCCAGCTCAGTCAATCATCCAGACTGTTGCCTCAGTAACTACCGAAAAGGCTGTGCCCCTACTCAGGAACCACACATTTGTCTGACCTCTCCACAGATGCCCCTCCACTGTGGTTGCACCTATGGTACGGCTATTTGAATTGTTGAGGCACGCAAGCCACCCCACCTCGGCAATGTCAGTGGTTATTGTTTCGAAATTCAATTATTTTGTGAAATAGTACATTTCACTGAAAAAATTTTAATCTCCAATTTTGTCAAAGGTTCAAAAAGGAGCATAAAATTCCGCAAGTCAGATTATGTGTCATTGCACATCTAACATAGTATTCACTGCTATTGTGCCACTGCAATTGAGACTCACCACATACTTAGCTTCTAAAAGGACAGTGGTACTCTCTGTCTTCACGTCATCAGCATCTAACATAAGATTGTGCAACTGGACTTTTAATATTCTATCCTCAATAATAGAAAGAAAGAAACAAATTAGTATTCAAGATGAAAATGTGTTGTATACACTGATCAGGCAGAAGATTATAACCACATACCTAGTAGCTGGTATGTCCACCTTTCGCAAAGATAACAGCTGTGATGCATCTTCATGTGGTAGCAGTGTGGTACATCATTGGAGGGCGTTGGCACCAAATCTGCACACGCAAGTCACCTAATATCCATAAATTCCGGTAAAAGGGATGATAAACTGTGATGTCACACACAATAATATCCTGAATGTGTTTGATGCAGTTCATATCTGTGAGTTGGATAGCCTGCAGATCAGTTGCAACCTGCCACTGTATTCCTCAAACTCTTCCATCACATTCCTTTTCTAGTGACATGAAAAATTGTCTTGAAAAATTTTGCTGCCAGTGGCTAAAACAATTTCCTGACAGATTAAAACTATGTGCTGAACTGTGATTCAAATCCAGGAGCTTCGCCGTTCACAAGCATGTGTTCCACTGAGCTACCCTAGCCCATATCACAGCCTCTCCTCATAGTGTTACTTCTGCCAGCACTTCGCCTCTTACCTTCCAAACTTCACAGATGTTCTCCTGCAAATGTTGCAGAACTAGCACTCCTGGAAGAAAGGACATTATGGTGAAATGGCTAAGCCTCAGCCTAGAAGATGTTTTCAGAATGCTATTTTCACTCTGCATGGGAGTGTGCACTGATATGAAATTTCCTGGCAGATTACAAATAGTGTGCTGGACTGGAATTGGAACTTGGACATTTGCCTTTCATGGACAAGCATTCGGTAAAACTTTATGACACTTCTCTCCGGGCTCCAGTGATTATGTTGGCAACACATAAATAATGAAGTGTAGAAATGTGTTAATATTTTTCATGAGCTACAGAGTAAATGCTCTATGGTGACAGGTTCTTGTATGTACCCTCACCCATTCAGAAAAAAATAATTTTATTTTAAATGAAGTTGTCAAGGCAAAACATTTATTGGTCATATGAGTTGCTGACATTAACCATTGGTACCAACATAAGCAATGGAGCCCCACGAGGCGCATCATACAATTTAACCCAGGCATTTTAATAACTAAAAATCATTCCAGCACACAGTTTCAATCTGCTAGGAAGTATCATATCAACACACACTCCACTGCAGAATGAAAATGTCATTCTGGAAAAATTCCCTAGGCTATGGCTAAGTCAGTAAAATTTTACCTACCATCCCAGTGGCCTCACATGATTATGTTGGCAACATCAACACAGAAAAAAATCTTTGCTAAGATGTCAATATTCTTGGAAATCTACATAGAATGGCTTGATTAGTGTTTCAAACATACCATGAAGTACATAAATAATGCTGTTCCTGATCTATGGTTAACAGGATATTGTATGCATCCTTGCCCATCCAGTAAAAGTTATTGTCCTTGTAGGATGAAGATTTCAAGACAAAACATTTGTGTTGTTATGTGATTGGCTGGGCAACATAATCATGGAAGGCCACCCAGATGGTAAGTTAAATTTAACCACTAAGTCATCTCTCCACAACATCCTTTCTTCCAAGAGTGCTAGTTCTACAAGGTTCACAGAAATCCTTCTGTGAAGTTTGAAATGCAACAAAGCTAATACTGTCCATCAAAAAATGCCAATACGAGAAATTTTATTAAGTTTATCTTTGTCAGATTTACTTATATTTTGTCAGGTATTCATGTAGTCGTGAAATTCTTTCTGTTCACTGTTCATTATGAAATTCACTTTGGAAGACAAAGGATTCACACACTCACATTGGCATGATGGATAAGGTATTGGGATACACCAGATCATGCATTTCTCTGCCACTGCACTAACAGCCAGTTACAATGGACCCATGCCAAATTAACTTTGGCACATACATATGTCATCGTCTGAGGAGGTCCACCATTGTGAGTATTTGGTGCATTGTGTGTTCGGATACAATTGTACTCTGCCCAGCATGAATGTCTGATGTTAGATCTACCACAGTTCAAAATCTTTTATGCTTTACCAGTCTACCCAGCCTACAATGTACAGTACCTGTAATTAAGTGTAGCTGTCCAACTACTCAATGTTTGAAAGTGGTTTCACCTTGAGTACTCTTACAGAATATTCAGTTGCCCTAAGGACCTTCTCTGGTCCATCTCTTAAAAACCATTTAAGATAGTACATAAATGTGACCACATTACTGTTCCAGTAAACCCCTAACTTCTCTTAATCTCACTGATACTACATGCACCATGAGTCTTTTCATATAGCATTCATTCCTTGTCAGGTAACACTCCTATCACCTGAATGGCTTCATATTGATAGTGGGTAGGTGGTCATAATGCTCTGCTGATCATTGTAACATAATTAGTATGTAAGAATTGGAAGAGGCAGGAAGAACGTGATCAATCATAACAACTCACTTCACATAGAGGAGATAGAGGTGGTGTCGAGTGGCAGACAGGTATATATATATTACAGAGAGAAACATTCCTAGAAGGAAATATATATATATATATATATATATATATATATATATATATATATATATATATATATATAATGGGGGGCAAGATTAAAGATAAGTAATTTTACAGTTTATATGTGGATAAGAAAAACATTCCTGGATATTTCCCATGTACAAAATGAAATTTTTTACTGGTGAATTGTGTGTGTGTGTGTGTGTGTGTGTGTGTGTGTGTGTGTGTGTGTGTGTGTGTGCGTGTGTGTGTATGTCATGTAGAAAGGCCACATGATCTAAGGCGTCCTTCCTTGGAATAAGAGGCAGTTTCTGGCAGAGGTCCAAGTCCTCCCTCGGGCAAGTGTGTATGTCTCTCTCTCTCTCTCTCTCTCTCTCTCTCTCTCTCTCTCTGTGTGTGTGTGTGTGTGTGTGTGTGTGTGTGTGTGTGTGTTTTGTATTCAGTGTAAGATAGTTAAAACAGTTTGTGAATGTAGCGACTGATGACTATAGCAGTTTGGTCCAATACACTTACAAACATTTGAACATTTAAGTTGTTGTGCATAAACCTAATAAAACAATGAATGCACTACATTGTACGAGGGATGATGCTCTGTACTATGAAGGAACTGAATAACAAGGCATCAAGTGATAGTGAATTCGAATTTCTGTTCCTATATCTAATTGCTATTATAAACATTTCGTATAATTTGTACAAAGTGTAATAAAATTGCTTTATATTTCCACATTTATTTTGCCGTATATTTGAAGTCTCATCTAAAAGCTACTATGTAAAGCCGACTGGCAAGCCTGTGTTGCATCAATAAACCAGATGCTACAACCACTATCTTCGTGTTACAACTTACATGTTTTTCTCTTACAGGCAAGGGATTGTTCATATGAATCATGATTTGTAAATTCCACACTCACCATAAGAATAATACAAATGTAAACATTATGCCATGTAATCATCCACATTACCTGTTCCCACATTTAGGCCTAAATTCCTTCTGCCTAACAAATTTGATAGACAACAGTGAATGCAGGAGAATATACATATCACGGTACTGTTCACATTTTTATTATTCTCATGCTGAACGGTAATAGTTACAAATGAAGCATGGCAACTGACTTCTAGTACTGATTTTTAAATCTTCTATGAATATAAATTCTGTGCAGTCAAATTTTTGAAAGAATAAATAAAAATACAAAATACCCTTGCTTAACCTCCAGAACCGTGGCAATAGGAACTACACACACGTCGAAAAAATACGGATTTCTCTGTGTTTGAATGTCCTTTGTCACTTACGGAATGCCTTATATGTCACTATCAAATTATTTAACATTTACACATCCTATTTTTTAAGAATGTAATTTATAAAATAATAATAATAATAATAAAACCCCATGTCATTCCAAACATGTGTGTCAATTTTTACCTCTCTATCTACATTATTCTGTGATTTATTAAGTTTTCAAATTTATTCTGACTTTTGATCACCCAGTACTGGTACAGTTAAAAGCAGCACTAATAAACTGATCTCAATTTTTCAGATTTAATTGAACTTACTGCTCTAAACTTCAATAACTACAATGAACAAATGAAGTCTATAGCTGTTGCAAACATACTTCCGGTAAATAGTACCTACTATTGATGACTCATGCACTGTAATAAGTATGCACTTCTGTTTTATATTGATTCTAACACCAATTATACTGTTGTGAGTGTTCAAATACACCAGGGCTGAAGCATTTACATTTATTTTACCAATTGTCCAAATTCTTTATATTTTTAAAACTGACACTTTCTTCTATCTACAATAGAAATCAAAGCTTCCCTGTAGCTCTTGTCAGTATCCCAGTTCAGAAACTATAATAAATACCTGGTATCAGTAGTTTATCATGCAAGTAAATATTTCACAAAATGATACTGAAAATGGTTGCTTTGGAGCATAATTCTTTCAATCACCCCAGTCCCAGTAATGGAACTAAAGGTGATTTTGTTTTCAGTTTGAATCATCGAAGAGTGTGCATGACTTATTTGGATACTTCAAAATTAAACACTGTTTATGTGATGATTGTAAATTACACATTGAGTATGTATTTTTAAAAGACATTAATTAATTTAAATGCAATGAAAAGTGTATTCTTCATCTCTGAATATGGATTACGCCAATTACACTTTTTGATAAATGATATATTATCTGCTCACCAGGTAAGGCACCAATAATTGTCCATGTGCAGTTTTTACCAGCATCAGGTGAACTATTCACATAATCCTCCAGTGAAATTTGCCCAGCATCTTCAGTGACAATTCTTGCACCACACATCTGTAATATGCAGCCTATGTTATTTTCATTAAACTCACATGAAAAGTATAATCATATCTCATACATTAGTACATTTCACTAAGAAGAAAGTGTTTGTCATAAAAAATTAAAAGAAAATGGACTTAACTCTAAACAGAACGGGAAATCTTGAAAGTGTAGAGCTCAAAAGGAAAAAGATAGAAATATAGAGTATGAGAATTTGTTTAACAATAGGGCAGTATACCAAACTTAATCACTTCAGAATTTTAGGAGATAAGGCTGTTAAAAAAAGTGCTAATCCAACAAATACATAAAATAAATTCACAAATGGAAAAGGATGAGACTCGGACAAAAGAAAAATGAGACAACTGTATGAAGAAAACAAAACATAATTTTTACTCATCACAGAGATATCCGATGAGCTGCAGAAAGGCACAAATAATAGGATAAAACTTGTAGTTATTGGCCATTAAGGCCTTCATCAGTTGGAGAGAGACAAACATACACACACTCACACAGACACAATAGTCGTCTCTGGCCACTGTGGCCAGTCTGCAGTACTCAGCACAGCCGAGGTGAGAGCAACCAGTGGTGGGGGTGAGGAAGTGGCAAGGAGAGGGAAGCAAGAGGGGAGGGGGAAGATGCACAGCATGGGTGGGGAATATGCAAGTGCTGTCTGACGGACAAGGCGGAAGGAATGGAAGGGAATGAAATGTGTGTTGGAATGGTGGAGGCAGGCACTAGCAAAGATTTAGGCCTGGAGATTGTGGGAGCATAGGATATATTGTAGGGAGATTTCCCACCTGCTCAATTCAGAAAAGCTGCTGTTTGTGGGGAGGATCCATAAGACACAGACTGTGTAGCAGTCACTGAAGTAAGTCACATTATGCAGCACTTCATGTTTTGCAACAGGAAGATCTAGCTGTCTCATGGCCACAGTTTGACAATGGCCATTCATCCAGATAGGCAGCTTGGTGCTGGTCATGCCCAAGCAGAAAACTGCATGGCGGTTGCAGCTCAGTTTGTAGATAACATGACTGCTTTCACACGTTGCTCCGCCTTTTATGCGTTAAGAAATGCCTATGACAGAACTAGTGTAGGTGGTGGTAGTGGAATGGTGGGTAGGACAGGTTTTGCATCTAGGTCTATTGCAGAGTTATGAGCTTTCACTAGTTCCTGCCTCCAACACCTTTTTCTCCCCTTCCCTGCCCACACTATCCTTACATATGTCTCCCATTCCGACACACATTTCATTCCCTTCCATCCAACCTGCCTGCCACACAACAATGGCATATTCCTCCACCCATGCTGTGAATCTCCCCCCTTCCCTCTCCTTGCCACTTCCTCATCCCCACCACTGGTTGCTTGTTCTCGCCTTGGTGTCTGTCTGAGAGTGTGTGTGTTTATGTTTGTGTCTTTACCCAAAGAAGGCCTTAAAGGCCAATAGCTACAACTTTCATTCTATTATTTGTACCTTTCTGCGGTTCATTGGATGTCTCTGTGGTGAGTAAGCAACATATCCTTCTAAAAAAATTCTTGAATCCTTCCTGGAATTTCCATTGTTTGAAAACATAATATTGTCTGACAGCCACCGTATTTTGCCTTTTTTAGTTACAACAGCTAACATATATCTGAAATAATATGAATGATAGAACTTGGGTGATAATTCACCTTAAGAACGATTATTGAGCTACAAATTTTCGACCATGGCTTTCATCAGAAAAAGACATACACACATCACACAATCAGTCAGACATATCTATGCACACATGTATACCTTCTGCAGCCAATTCAGCACAATAACCATCTTGACAATAAGTGAGGAGGGAAGTGAAGGGGGAAGGATAACAGATAAAGCTGGGGATGGAACGTTCTGCATTGTATGGTGGATTGTAAAGGCTCTGATAAGTGGGAACGTGGGAAGAGTCATGGAATGTGTAATTTAGCAGATAGGGCTTGCAATCCTACTACTACCATAATTTTACTACCTTTGTGAATGTACTCAATTGATAAATGGGCAAATTAAAAGACATCAGGCTAAAGTAGTTGTCAGATCAATTATGTGGTTCCAAATATGTGAATGAGAAACAGAAATAATATATAATAAAAAAAAAAAAAAAAAAAAAAAAAAAAAAAAATAAAAAAAAAAACAGAATAGATCAAGGAAGAGGACATCCGGGGTTTTGACTTTACGCATAAAAAATAGTTTCTACCTATTTAACATCTTTTTTTATATTGAAAATAGTATAAAATAAGTCCAATATCAATTAAAATTAGCTTAAGAAAGATCTATTAAATTACTCTAAAGTATTAGTTATTTTGCTGTTATGTAAAAGCACTGTACGCAAATCAGTGGGAAAGGCCAGCGGAAGGATACAAGTGAAGGGAAGAGTGTGGCGGAGAGAGGACGTGAAAAGACGGAAACATGCAACAGCTTTTCGAGATGTGTTAAAAATAGAAAATAATTTTGTGTAATTACTTATATCCATAAGTAGATACTTAAGAAAGTATTAAATATAATTGAGACCAAAATTCCAAGTGTTGAGTCATTTATTATTGTGGTAGTAAGCCTGTTAATTAGTGTGTTCCCAGTTACTGTGTGTTTCCGGAAAAGTGAGACCGAGAAGCGAGAATGTAATCGAGGTAAGATCCTGCTTAGTTACAATTTGTGGCCCAGGTGAGAATCATTTTGTGCAATTCCGATATTCACACTATGATTGAACTCACGAGACTGTAGAACAATTGCTAGGAATCGTATCACAATGAATTTGTGAGACTTAACGAAGTATAGGCACGTGGCAAGAGGGGGGTGCAACGTTAAAATAATGAACGCACAGAGTACGAGTGAATTTAGAAATTTTGTAAACTTTTGTTTGATGCATTAATTGAACTTTGAAAAAGGCATCATGGCAGGAAGAAGTATTAACGAGGACCAATGGTGAAGAGAGACAACGAACGACCATCATGAATCAGCAGCCAATCAGCAGGTAGCGGAGCAAAACTACGAAGAGACGGCCGAGCAGATTGTTTTTGAAAAAACTGGATCAACAGCTGATCAGTGCCACGCGAAAAGCGACAGCAGTATATCAGCAACAACGCACGAAAACAACTAAGAACAGGTATATAAACACTGTCATATCACCTAAATATTTGTCGTATGTTCAAAGTGTACAACATGGAAGAAAATAAGTTTGAACATGAAGTGTTGTTGGACAAAAGAGAGGGGGAGTGTTTTGATAATGTTAATACATGTAAATTAAATGATATTGTTAATGTTAATGGGGAGGGAGAAGACAGCAGTTTCAAATCTAGTGGAGAAGCCTCATCTAAAATTGTAATGAGAGTAAACGTAGTTGGTGACGAAGTGTCTCCGATTTCGCTGGCTGTATTTGAACCAGGCAGTAATGGGAGAAATATTGATTTGTTATGTAGCACAAGAATTAAATTTAACGATTCTGAAATTAATGTTGAAAATGTGTGGGGCTATGGACCAGAGGATGCAGATTGTAATAGTGCAAATTCTGTACCTGAGGGTCCACTTAATGAGACAGATAAAAGTGATGCTATAGGAGGGGATGATGTTATAATGGCATTTTTGAGGAAAATGAATGATAATATAAATGGCATGAACAATAACATGAATAATATTAGGGGCACAGTAGAGCAAACAAACCACAGAATGGAAATAATGTTCAAAGAGATTGGTGTCATTAATGACAATTTGATAAAACTAGATCAAAAAATAAAGAATGAGGAATGAGTTGTAAACGTGGACCTGCCGCGACAGCGACTCCTCTGCTGCTATGGTGCCCAATAACAACACAAATTGTTAAGATACCTCCTCCACAGCTATAGATAGTTCTGTGGCTCCATCTCTGCCCAATCTGACAATGCGCTAACAGCGCGAAACGCCTTATTGGAGAATAAAATATTGCAACAGAGACTGAACAGTTTTTAATTATTCAACACTGTTGCTGCACCAGCCGCCACCACCACCATCCATCATGGAATGGAATGAACTGTTGAGGAATCTTGCAATAAGAAAATCCGCACTGTAGATCTAGAAGCGAAAGATTTGTTAAAGAAATTCCATGGAAGTTGTGTCTTGGGACAAAACCATGTGATGGTATTTTGTGAGGATAGAGTGAAAGATGTTTCTCAAAAATGTGAGGATAATAGATTGAAGATAGTTAAGTTTTGTTCAGATAACTATGAGGAGCTGAAGGGCAAAATCCACCAGATCAGCAGTAGTTTTACATCAAAAGTTGAAACAAAGGTAAACAAAAAATGTGTTGCTGCCGTGGGGGAGGATATTACGAAAGTGCAAAATTCTGTTGATACCAAGTTGAATGAAATAGAACAAGAAGTGAAAGAGACTGAGATAAGTAAAGTAAGGTAGGTTTGGGGACAACTCAGGTGGGGCCAGCACTTAATAAAATGTTCGATGTTTTTGAGCCAAGTGGACCAATACACCTAGTAGAATTCCTGGGGGAATTTAAGAGTTTACCCAATTATATGAGTGATGTGGAGAAGATAGTTGGGCAGCTGATGTGGCAGAGACATGCACATCATGGGAAGATTTTAAGAAACAGTATATAGAGAAATTCTGGTCACAGAGGGAGAGGAACTTGTTTTTGCAAGCTTTTACAAGTGGTAGTGTGTATGATTCATATCAGGGCACTATGAGGCAGTTTTGTCAAGAATGGGCAAGAAAAGCAAAATATCTGAGTGCAGAAATGAAGGCTCCACCAGTACTGATAGGTAACTTGATAAATAAGTTGCCTGAAAGAATTAGGTGTATGTTGTTACCAGCTCCAAAGAATGATGTAGATGACTTCCTAAATTATTTGGAAGAAGTAGAAAGGATAGACTCAAAGGAGAGAAATTACTCATGGAATGGGGGACAAATCCAGAATCATTTCCAAACAAATGGAACATACTATGAGAATAATAATAGGAATCGTGGAACAAGTGGGAACCAGAACAACAGTCAAGGAAACCGTGGAAGTGGTTTTGAGGGTAATCAGAGGAATAATTGGGGGCCACGACACAATAATGGGGGTAATTTTGGTAATCACCAAGGAAACCATTGGGAACAACGAAACAGTAATGAGGGTAATTTTGGTAATAATCAAGGGTTTGGGAACAGCAGAACAATGATGGACATTTTTGGAATCAGGGGCATCAGTACAGAAATCAGAGTAATAATTGGGGAGTAAATAGACACAATGGGAGTAGTAATGAATGAGGAGGTGGCAGAGGTCAACATCATGGTGAGAATGGAAATTTTGGTCAAAACCGTTTAAACTAAGAAAGGCGCAGGTTGGGGTTCGAACCTGGGCAGGGAACAGAAATAACCATGGGTAAACAACAGCGCACACAGTCACAGTAAAACCACGAATTATAATAATCAACATTGTAATTTAGTAAATAGACATAAACCAAATGAACGGAACAAAGTTAAATGAGTAGAAATAAATGGTCCTCTGGAAGATAAGGTAGTTGGTAGAAATTATGAAAAGATGGCAATAGAAAACAAAAAAGGGGTCTATAGATTAGAAGAGAGAAACAAAGTGGAGGAGAATAAGTCCTTAATGGATAGTGATATAATATGTAAGTTGTAGTCAGATATGAAAGTAAGTGGTGATGTACTGCCAGAAGATAGTAGGAGGGAGATGATTGTGGAAGAAGTGGGAGTGGAAGACAAAAAAGAAATGAGTGGTGTTTTGGACATGGGGGATGGGGAGAATCTTGTAAGTAAATGTTTGGATACCAGTGAAAATCTTGAACTTTTAGGAGTTGTTAAAAAGGTGAGATATTTATCTTTGTGGGTTAAAGAGGAATTAAGGGATCAAGTAATTGGCAAAATGTTTAGTGGAGAGGGTGAGAGCAGTGATTCCAAATCCAAAGAGGGATTAGTAGGGGAGAATGAAGAGGAAGATGAAAATCACGAAATGGTTGAATGTACTTTTGAAGATAATGGTGAGTTGGTTAGAATAAAAAAGGTGGTTGGATAAGTAGTGGAGGAGGATATTATAGAATGGAAGGAAACAGAGGCAGAAAGAAGAAATTTCTGTATGTCACATTACCAGAGTTGGAGAAAAATTTGAGGATCTATTAGAGGACTTGTCTAGAAAAAGTGTTAGTGAGGATTTATTGTTTGAAGATGGAGAAGTAACAGAAAAAGAGATGGTTTGGCATCCTGTAGTCACTGTCAAAGTGGGACACCTATCTGTAAAATGCTTATTGGATAGTGGGAGTAAAATAAATGGAGTAACTCAAAAATGTTATGAATATGTACAGGAAAAGGAAGGAGTGGTTGTGTTACCTGTGTCTGGAATGAGAATTGTAGGGGGTACAGGGAAAGCTTAAAAAATTATTAAACAAGAAATATTAATAAATAATGAGTAAGCTGGTCAAATGTTAGAATGTAAATGTTATGTGATACCAGGCCTTAGTATTGAAATGATCCTGGGGACTGAATTCTTGGGAAAGTTTCAAGTTGATATGTATTTTGCTTGGGGGAATTTAATTTTAAGCAGAAGGGTGAGGTGTTCAATGTTGCGTTTGTGGAAAAAATGGGTGATCAACAGCAGCTAGATACAGATTTACCTTCGTGGTGTATTTTCAGTGAAAACTGTGTTTTTGTAACAGAGGAAGAAGAAACCATAACTGATATAAGAAGTAAGGTGGAAGGAGTAGAGGACCTAAACGAGTGTCAGAGGAAGGACTTGGAAGAGGTGTTGATGAGAAATAGGAGAGTATTTTCAGAAAGGCCTGCGTTAGTTCAGAGTTTTGAATGTAAACTAAAAATTAAAGAGCATGTACCATTATTCAGAACACCATATGATATACCTGTATCCAAAAAAGAAGCTGTCAACAGAGAAATAAAAAGAATTTTAGATTGGTGTATAATAGAAAGGTCAAACAGTCATTACTACAGTCCAATTGTAACAGTGAAGAAAAAGAATGGAAGTGTGAGAGTAGTGTTGGATGCCCGGTGGTTAAATGAAATTGTGATTGGAGAGGGTGATAGACCTGCAAAAATTGATGAATTTCTGCAGAAATTTCATGGAGCAAAGTATCTGTCTTCTTTTGATGTAACCTGTGGGTACTGGAACATAAAGTTAGCAGAAGAATCTAGACAATATACTGCTTTTCTGCACAAAGGCAGATCATACCATTATTGTGTGGTACCTCTTGGCTTAAATTTATCGGTGTGTGTATTTATAAGAGCGTTAGATAACGTTTTGGGGGATGAATTGTTGAAGAAAGTGACAGTGTATGTGGATGATATTTTGGTGGCAAATTCAAATTGGTTCGAACATTGCCAGCATATCAATGAAATGTTAAATGCTGTTTATCAAGGGGTTATGAAATTGAATCTGAAGAAGTCGGAGTTCGTAAACAAGGAGGATATATTTTTGGGACATAAGATCAACAATCACGGTATCCACCCTAATCCTGAGAACCTAAGGCCACTCTGATTTTGCAACACTGAGAAATAAAAGAGACTTGAAATCAATGTTCGGTTTATTTGAGTACTATAGAAAGTTTGTAGGGGATCAATCTTTTAATCAACCTTGTTTAAGTAACTTACTAAAAAAGAATGCCATTTGGAAATGGACTGAAGAGTGTGAGGTAGCTTTTCAGAAACTAAAGAAGGAATTGATAGAAAGCAAAATACTGCATCATCCTGATTTTTCCTTGCCCTTTTGTATGAGTACGGATGCAAGCATGTGTGGCCTGGGGGTGGAAATTTTTCAGTTGGTTAAGACAGAGGGTGGATTGGAACATAGGACCATTGCCTTTGCTAGCAGAACCCTGCACTCCAATGAAAAGAATTATTATGTAACAGGATTAGAGGCTTTGGCAGTAGTTTTCGGGTTTCAAAAGTTTGAAAACTACCTCTTGGGACACGAGACAGTGGTATATACTGACTATAAGGCTTTGAGTTTTCTGAAACAGAGTAGGCTGAAGCACCCAAGATTAACCAGATGGACTCTCTACCTTCAACAATTTAAAATAGAGATCAGATACATTAAGGGAGAAGACAATATAATAGCCAATGCCTTATCTAGAATGCCTATAGGACTGAAAGAAGATGAAGTTGGGGAAACAGCAAATGAGGGTATACATTTATTTTATATTCAAGGGGTTAAAGAAGAAAAAAATTATTAGGAGAATTTGCAAGGATTTGAGGAGGGAGCAGAATGGGGATCCAAATTTGAAACTGGTTAAGGAATATTACGATTCAGGGGAAGCACCAAAAGTAAAGCAATATTACAAAATCCACAAGGGTGTTTTGTTCAGGAGGAAGACCTTGGATAAGGAAGAGTGAACACTATGTTTCCCTGAACAACATGTAGACAAACTAATTGATTTGATTCATGAAAACTACGGGACAAGGAAGGTAATAGCTAAGTTGCAGGAAACTGTCAGTTTTAATAACATGTGGAGGAAGGTGAAGAAAAGGATAGAATGTTGTGACAAGTATCAAAATGTAAAATCTACAACTGTGCCATCCCACGGTTTGATGCATCCTGTTCTACCAACTAAACCAAAAGAATTAGTGGCAGTCAAACTACTAGGCCCACTCCCAACATCTTCAGGAGGTTGCAAACACATATTTGTGGTATCGGATACTTTTTCGAAATATGTCACACTGTATCCTATTAAGAGAGCTAATACTAAGACCATCATAGAGAAATTAGATACCAACTATTTCACAAATATAGGGGTTCCAGAAGCTTTGTTGTCTGGTAATGGACCGCAATTCATTTCAGAACGATTCATGCAATGCATGGGGTTGAAGAAAATCAAACACATAAAGCTTTCAACCTACTTTCCCCAAGGTAATATGAGCGAGCGAGTCATGAAAGAAATTAACAGACATTGCAGAACCTATTGCAATAAAAAACACATGGCATGGGCAAACCTTATACAACAATTTGAAAGCATCATCAATAATTTATGGAATGAATCAACCGGTTTTGTACCATGTGAGCTTATGTTTGGGATTAAACTGACTAATATTATCAGTGAAGAAGTTGAATTTCCGACATCGAGGGAACTTACTCAAGATGAGAAATTAGAATTAGCTAAAGAGGTGATTTGTAAAAAGGCAGGGACAAGGATACAGAGACATGACAGGGTAAAATAGGGTAGAGCCTACTAAGTTTAAATTGGGCCAATTGGTTTTGGTGAAGAAGAAAGAGAAATCCAGTAAATTAAACGATGAGATAAAGATGTTGGTGGGGATTTTATGTGAGGAATCAGGAAGAGGATACACAGTGGGATGCAAATATACAACAAACTAGTTTATGGGGGTAACATCTAGCAAGTATGGACACCTGTTTGGTGACGAAATGAAATAAGGGTATGATGGGAACTGTAGATGCCCACACGACAAATGTAAATGTAGAGTGATGGGATCTTGGTAATGGTTGGATTTTGCACAACTTTGAAGTTTCTTCTCCTGTCAAGTACAGCAGGCACAAGTACTACTAATATTAGTAATAACGATTTTTGTATTTTGGCAATGTGAAGTTAAAGGTTGATCTGGTTGAGGAGCTGATTAATAGACTGAGTCATAAAAAGGTGTAACAACTTAAAGTATCACACTATGAGGGACACTTTCATTTTTTTCTTTTTCTAAATAAATATATTGGAATTTTGTAAGTTAAGTACAATTTTGTGGGTGTCAATTTGTTTTGGATTCATGACATATATATGTATTTTTGTCCTTTTGTTTCTCCTTGTGTTAGGTTACGGTGTTCAGTACTTTTACTAAAGTAACTTTGTTTCTTCTTGTAAATTTTACATGGCACACCTTGGGAGTTTCATTGTATCTGGAAAAAGGATGAACTGGTTTGAAACCCAAAGTGCAGTGAAGTTTTGGACACACCTACTGTTTGATAGTGAGAAAAGGACAAGATGGCATGGACTGGAAGTTATTTTATTTTTATTTATTTATTTATTTTTTATTCTCACTGTTTTGGTGAAGTACCCTACACAGGCATTTTAATAATTTTGTCAAAACTATTAATATAATTTTGTCAGATGTTTTGTATAGAATTTATTGAGTGGTGGTGAGTGTAATTTTGTATTCTTTTATGTTATCAAGAAAGTTAATAGTGATCAGTTCCCATAAGTTTAGATTTCTGTATGAATTATGATAATAATTAGTGATTTTGAAGGGTTTTCTACAGGTAATTTGACCTTCAATGTAATTTCTATTTTTCAAAAAGGTTTATGATTAAGACTAAATTTTCTTTGACATTGTTTTAACCATTTAGTTATGTACCATGCCTAATTGATGAAAACAATGGGGGGTAGTGTAAGTTAGCAGATAGGGCTTGCAATCCTACTATTACCATAATTTTGCTACCTTTGTGAATGTACTCAATTGATAAATGGGCAAATTAAAGGACATTAGGCTAAAGTAGTTGTCAGATCAATTATGCGGTTCCAAATATGTGACTGTAAAACAGAAAAAAAAAAAAAAAAAACGGAATATTTTCAAATTTCGTACTGCACTTAGATCAAGGAAGGGAACATCCGGGGTTTTAACTTTACGCATAAAAAAATAGTTCCTACCTATTTAACATCTTTTTTTTATACTGAAAATAATAGAAAAATAAGTCCAATATCAATTAAAATTAGCTTAAATTAGTCTAAGTAAATTATAAAGTATTAGTTATTTTGCTGTTATGTGAAAGCACTGTACACAAACCAGTGGGAAAGGCCGGCAGAAGGATACAAGTGAAGGAACAGTGTGGGGGAGAGAGGACATAAAAGACAGAAACATGCAGCAGCTTTTTGAGATGTGTTAGAAAATAGAAAAGAATTTTGTGTAATTACTGATTATCCATAAGTAGACACTTAAGAAAGTATTAAATATAATTGAGACCAAAAGTCCAAGTGTTGAGTCATTTATTATTGTGGTAGTAAGCCTGTTAATTAGTGTGCTCCCAGTTACTGTGTGTTTCCGGAAAAGTGAGACCAAGAAGCAAGAAGATAATCGAGGTAAGAACCTGCTTAGTTACAAATGCACTGAAGTAAAGAGGTGGGAAAAGGAAATTAACAAATAAACAGAAAAGTAATTAATTAAGGGGATTTTGAAATATTACAGAAAGATAAACATTATAAAGATTACACAGTTCAAAGAAAGATATGAATTGATGTGATAGAAGAGATTTCAGAAGAGAAGGTAGTGGAGGGGAGGAATCAGATGGCCATTTAAATTACATGTGTTGTGTTCAGCTTCAAGTGTGCCACAAGGTGTTCCAACTTGCTTTTCAGCACTATCTGACAGTGGTCAATCATCCTGATGTACAGTTGGTTTGTTGTCACATCAATGTAAAATACTGTGCAATGATTGCAGCAGAGTTGGTACCCTGGCCATCTTATTCTGGTGGACAGTTTGTTTGTTATCATGCCATAGTAAAACTCTTGCAATGTTTGCAGCACAATTGGTAAATCACATGGCTGCTTTCATAGGTGGCCCAACCTCTGATGTGGTAGGATAATCATGTGACAGGACTGGAATCAGAAGTGCTGGGTGGGTGGATTTCGCGGGTTTTGCATCAGGGTCTTCCCCAGGGATACGATGTCTATGGTAAAGGGTAGTGATTGGGTGTGGCATAGGGATTGACTTGGATGTTGTGGTGGTTTGTTGGGTGACAGAACGGCACACTTCAGGAAGGGTCAGACAGATCTTGACTAGGATGTCTCTCCTTTCAGGGCATGATGACAGATAATCAAATCCCTGACAAGGAATGTGATGTAACTGTTCCAGTCCAGGATGGGATTGAGGGACAAGAGAGACACTTTTTTCTGGCTGGTTATTGGGAGTGGAGGGAGGATTGGTAGTGTGTGAGGATATGACATGGAAAATCCTTTTGCAGATTAGGTGAGAATAGTAATGTCTGTCTGTGAAAGATCTTTATGAGACCTTCAGCACATTATGTTAGAGTCTTCTCATCACAGCAAATTCAACACCGACAAGTCACAAGGCTGTATGTGAGGGATTTTTTAATGTGGTATAGATGACAGCTGCCAAAGTGCAGGTACTGTTAGTAATCAGTAGATTTAATGTGGATGCAGGTGTGCATGGAACACTCAGTTAGAAGTTAACATCCAGGAAGGTTGCATAGCAGGTTGAAAAGGACCAAGTGAAACTGATGGGAGACATGGAGTTGATATTTTGATGGAATGAGAAGACAGTGTCCTGGCTCTGAGTCCAAGTCATGAATATTTCCTCTAGACAGCCAACAAATAGCTCAACATAGGAGAGTGCCATATGGATGCCCATGGCTGTGCCACAGACTTGATTGTATACTCCTTCAAAGGAAAAGTAATTGTTTTTTAGGTTGTAATTGGTATGGATTATGAGGATTGAGATATTGGGCTTGGAGTCTGGACTCTGAGAAAGACCATGGATGTGAGCAATATTTGTCTTGGGGAGATAGCATCAGCAGTGACGAGTAAGGCTCCTGGAAGTAAAGGAATGGGTATGGTGGAAACTTGGTAAAGGCAGTGATTGGTATCTTGGGTGCAGGAGGTTAGGTTTCAAACAATTAGTTGGAGGTGCTGGTCAATGAGGGCTGAAATACTTTCAGTGGGAGCATAGCAATCAGTCACAATAGGACATCCAAGATTGTCGGGTTTATGGAGTTTTGGGAGCATGTAAAATGTAGGTGTGCAGGGTGTTGTTGGGAGGGAGAGTGAGATCGATTCATGGGAGAAATTCTGGGAACGAGCATAAGATTTTTGCCATGGATTAGAAGTCATGTTGTATTTTGGGTTGTGATCATCCCGGCACAACTATTCTGGTGTTACAGTTCCATCTTGTTTCACTGTTAACCGGAATTTGTTTAGCAACAATACTGTCCAGAATTGCTGTGGGTTTGGAAAACCACTGGAAGAATGAAGGAATACACTGAATCATGGGGGAAAACATCCTTAATGGTTCAATAAAAGAGCACCTCTGTTGCAAACATAAATTCAAACAACGTGCAAAAAAGTGAGTAAAAAGAGCTAGGAGAGTAATTTCATGGACCTTTTCTTCTATTGTTTGTCTTACAATATCCAAAGCTCAAGTCATTTAATATTCTTAGCACTGTCCATCAACTGCTGTTAGAAATGGGGTTCTCTTTCATTCATGAAACTATTTTGTCTGCAGTGAGGTATTCGTCCCTCATAAACGTTTCAAATATTACATAACACAAAGCCTTCTTGTAAATACTTACTTCGAAATAATTATCTGTTTCTAGTCTATATGTATCAATCCCAGCTCTGGTGCAAATTTTTCTATGCTTCAGCCTATGTTTATTATCCCTCTTAGAAAAATCATCCAGATCATCTATATTTATCTTATGACTGAGTCACTTCACTGGCAGTTTAAAAGATGCTAAAACAGTGCCTTTAATAGATGCATTTGCTTCACTTCACACTTGAGGATGCCACACCAGATGCCTCATATATTTTCAGTTGGTTAATCACAGTGTTGAGGCGAACATCATATGCTCAGGAGCACTTTTTTGATCCATCAACCACAACAAATGCTTTGCACATAATATAACTGTCAACACACATACACTGGAGAAGAAAACAGTTCTACATCTTCAAAGTAGACTCTGCAACGCATGCAAGAGCGGTGGATTGGCGCTATTGGCTGAAGCGTCATGTGGTACCATGCATCACTCCACCACTGCTCCATCCCCTGCCTGTTGGCATACGAGACTAACTGTAAATAGCAGCACAACAGACCTGGGCCTCCTTTGGCTGGCCTCAGACAGCGCTCATCCTGTACCCCATCTCCTATGACATGGTGGTTATCATGGCATCCAACCAGTTACATTAGGCCACGGCAAGGGCTAGCCTCCTGGTGTGCCCACACGTAGGCCATTCTCCAAGGCAACCCATGATGGTGGAACTGGTCTGCCTTGTGGCATTTGGCATGCACTTCATGCCTCCGTACAGCTTGACTTGTTGTGTACAGTGGTGGTGGTTTACAAGAAATAACATAAACATAAGTCATTTGTGCTTGCTGAAGAAAGAACTTGAAGCTTTTAAGTAAAAATTATTGGAATCACTGCCAGTACAACAGAAAAGTAAGGCTCAGTCTCCCTTGCCTCCTCTGATCAGCTGCCACTGCCTGTACATAAAATCAATGGTATAACTAGCATGTAATGAGGCAATAAAACTTTGATTCTGATTCGAATGTGTAAAAATGACAAGTAAGGTTTTGTATTGTACAGGAAAGTTATTCTGAATGTATAATGTTGATTAGTGAATGTCAAACTGGACAACAGCTAAAAATAAAGATACTAAGCATACAAAAATTGTGCTTGAGGTAAAAATCTGCTGCAAAATTCTCTACAATGTAATTGATGATGTTGATAAAAACAATGTGGGAATACTAGTATTGACTGAAGAAGTCCTTCCTAAAACTGACCATCACTTGTAGCCTGCTGCTAAAGATTTCTTCACCTGGAAACAAAAACACAACCTTCTCTCTACTCATTTAATTGAAATCATTGCTCATGGACAATTGTTATACCACTGAAAGGTTGGAGAAGTATGATGGCCTCACGATTTCAATTATTGAGTAAGCATTTTCTTGGAAGCTAGAAAACTGTTATAGCCTGCTAATATATGCTTAATATAAAGATTACATTTTCACCTTCTAGGCTCACGAAGATGCTTAACTTCAAAAGTCTATTAACCGACTGGATCCACCAGAATTATGACATTTAAAAGTGAGAAAATTAAGATGCTAATTATAACAATCCTTCATTAAAAGAAGCAAGTTCTCCATATTCCAGTGCTGCAATGTTTATACAAAACCTTTTTTCTCATTCTTATTAAACTTGGCTTTATTTCTGCATTGTTATTAAGTCTACACTCACCACACTGTAATTTGCCAGAAAGCCCTTCAAAGAGTGAGATCCGTCACTCTTGAATCTGATCATCATGACATTGGAGGTAGACAGGTACCACGCTGGTTGTGGCACACTAGAGCCACACAATTTAGCCAACATTTGTGTCTCATTGTCTGATGATGAACCATCATAAATCTGTCAAAAATTGGTTGTTATGATTAGAAGTTTAAAATAAAAGATATTTATTTAGTGAGTACATTGAAAAACAATCGAAAGAGCATTTCATATACTACAGCATACTGCGAAGGAGCCTAAAGGGAAGTCCAGAACACTAAAATGGGTTGACACTGTGCTCAACATGTATTTCGAAAGATCATCAATGACACAAGGAGATGATTGTACACTTTACATCAAAGCATTCCTCAAAAATGAAAGAAGTGAGTATTTATGACAAAGATGATCCTTTTAGACAGATTACTGTCTCAAAATAATGAAACAAACAGGTACTACAATACGGTCCATTGAAATTTGAATATTCTGATACTTAGTTTTTAGTAGCAGTAATTTACAGATTTCCTAGTTGTACTTCTGGGTGTTTCTCAACAAATGTTCAAACACATCAATAAGTTTTGCAATAAAAATAATTAATGTAGTATGTGGTCCCATAAATTTAATGTTCATAATACATTATGTAATTTTTTTTTTTTTTTTTTTTTTTTTCTTTTTTTGTATATATATATTGAAGACACTGTCACAACTTGAGACTGCTTTATAACTATTAACAAAATTTACATACCACTTATTAATATTGTGCCAAAGACACAGGAGGAATAAGTATAGTAACAGCAACAAGATTTATTTAGTAATTACTATTTAAATTAAATATTCCTGCAGTATTTATTTAAGAAATATTTTTACATTGAAATGTCTCTTCGGGTTAGAGACTGGGTCCGGCACAAATTTTTGTTTGTCACAAATTAATAGACAACTTTCAGAAGTGAAGCCTAAGCCACAAAATTTCGTTCATTTGCAAATAAATAAAATTAGAAGATTACAGAGGAAAAATTCCTAGCAGGAAAAATATATATAAAAAGTAGATGAGGTTTACTTACCAAGCAAAGGAGCACAGGTATGTAACAGTAACATAAATAAAACACACACACACAAATACAAGCTTTCACAACTTCTTCAGGCAAAGAGGAGGAAAGGAGAAAGAAAAGGAAATGATGTGGGTTTAAAGGAGCAGTTGAGGAGTCACTCCAATCCCAGGAGAGGAAAGATTTACCTTTGGGGAAACAGGATAGGTAAACAAACACATACACCCACACACATATACACATGACACACATCAAGGTAGACATATGCAAAATGCATATGTCTACCTTGGTGTGTGTGCCTGTGTATATGTGTGTGGGTGCGGTGTTTGTTTACCTATCCTTCTTCTCCAAATGTAAGTCTTTCCTCTCCCAGGATTGGAATGACTCCTCACCCACTCCTTTAAACCCATGCCCTTTCCTTTTCCCTCTCCTTTCCTCCTCTTTGTCTCAAGAAGCAACAAATGGTAGCAAAAGATTGCATTTTGTTATTCATTTTAAAATTAGAAAACAGAGTCAAAGTTAAAAAGCAAAAATGCTCTTTACTTTCACTAAAAGACACAGTATTCAGTAACCACAAAGATAAAAAAGATATACCTCTCATAAGGCCACAGAATGAAACACAAAAGGTCTCCTTTATCTCAGGTGAACACATGAGTAAACATTTCTGGTGAGCTCACATTAAGAACACTAAAAGCACAAAAATAATAAATAATAAAATAAAAAAATAAAAAAATAAAAACACTCAATACAACAAGCTCATTCTTATTAGGACTCCCACTCTCGTTTTATTGAGTTTGCTTTCAAGATCATTTGCAGAGCTTTTCTATTTCATATGTATTTGTCCCTGGCCAAAGGTTTTGTAAACAAATCTACCAACTGTTTTCTAGAACAAACATAACAAAATTTGATTTTATTGTTTTCCACATGTTCACGTATGTAGTGATATTTAATGTCAATGTGCTTGGTACGTTTGTGATGTTCTGTATTTTTAATCAAACAAATAGAACTTCGATTATCAACACACAGAGTAGTTGGTTGTTGCAACTGGAAACCAAGTTCACTGAGAAAACAACGCAACCAAACAATTTCAGTAGCAGCATCTGATGCTGCTATGTATTCCGCCTCCATAGTTGATCTAGTAACACATTTCTGCCGAAGGGAACACCATGACACAGGTCCACCTGCTAACCAGTTCACATACCCTGTTGTTGAATGACGAGTGTCATAGTCACCAGAGAAATCTGCATCAGAGTAAGCCACCAATTCAATACAGTCAGCTTTATATATTATGGTCAGGTCCTTAGATATTTCATTATCCTTTTTACGGCATGCCAATGATTATTTAGAAACCTACTCACCATGCTCACCGCGAACATAATATATGGCCTTGAAACAGTCACTGAAAACATTAAGTTACCAACTACTCCTTGTCTATATGGCTTATTGTCCATCTTTTTTACTTCATGCTCATTTGCTGGAGATTGTTCACTGTGCAACACAATTCCAGGAACAAAAGGAGTAGAGTTCAGTTTATAATCATTCATGTTAAACTTTTGAAGCAGACGACTGATGTATCCTTGGTGACCTATGTAGATTTCTTTTGCAGAACAGTTTTGTTCAATTTCTAATCCACAAAAGTATTTTCCATTGCCCATAGTAATTTTCATTGTTGTACCCAGAGTTATCAAAGTGTTTTCCAATATTTTTAGAGATTTGCTGATGATCAAGCCATCAAGTGCTAGATAGACATCAACATCATCTTGTAAAGCATGGACGACACAGTTGTCTGCATTCCTTTGCTTGAACCCAAACATTGTTAGAAACTGCACAAATTTTTTATTCTAACAGTGTGGTGATTGTTTGAGTCCATACAGACTTTTTTCTTTAGTTTACTAACGAAACTGAAGTCCTTTGATACAAACCCTTTTGGTTGCTCCATGTAAACTTCTTCCTTTAAATCCCCATTGAGGAATGCCGTCTTAACACCAAACAGCCTGATTGTTTGAAGCAGCAATAGCTATTAAAACTCTGACAAAGTCATATCCGACAACAGGAGAGAATATCTCTTCATAATTAATACCTTCTCATTGTGAATAGCCCTTTGCACATAAGCTGGCTTTAAAATGATCAAATTTTCCTTCAGAATTCTGCTTCACATGATAGACCCAATTACATCCAACTCTCTTGATATTATGAGGTAATGGTACTAGAACCAAAGTTTGGTTCTTCTTCAGGGATGCCATTTCTTCTTCCATTTCTTGCTTTCACATTGATGATTCATGGGATGCCATTGCTTCTTCAAAAGTTTGAGGTTCAAATATAATGGCAGAACATGCTATATCTTTGGCATTTGCAGATTAGATCTATCTCTCAGTTTCATCCTTTCACTTTGATTGTCATGTTTACTTGTACCATCATCTACAGATTCTTCTTGAAAATCTTTTGCAGAAGGATCTTCCTCAGATTCATCTTGAGCATCTTTAGTAACATGGTCCCCCAAACGATCTTCCTCAGATTCATCTTGAGCATCTTCAATAACATGGTCCCCCAAGTAAAATTCAGCATACTTCTGTTCAATGTTTGAGCCAGGGGTTTCTTCTTCATTGAAAGACACACTGGAGGAGATGGTAATTTTCTTTGATTCAGGATTGTACAGGCGATAATTGGTAATGTATCCATCATAGCCAACCATGATTAGTTTCTCTGATTTACTACCCCACTTTGATCGAAACTGCACAGGAACATGTACATATGCAGCTGATCCAAACTTTCTCACGTGTTTTAAACCACTTTTCATATGGAGTAACATTGTTGTTTGCTTTACATGGGCGTCAGTTTAAGTTATATGCAGCACAATGTACTGCCTCTGCACATAATCATGAGTCAAATCTGTACTCAGTAATATAGTGTAAGCACACTCAAGAATGGACCTGTTTTCTCGCTCAATTTGGCCATTCTGCTGTGGGATATAAGGACTTGACTTCTCATGTTTTATTCCATTTTGCTTGAAATAATCTTCAAACTGTTTGTGAATTTGGTCCCATTGTCACTTCTCAGAACTCTGATTTTGTTGCCAGTTGGCCTTTCAATCAATTTTTGAAATTCCAAAAACACAGGGAAAGTATCACATTTGCTTTTAAGAAAATACACCAATCTGTAGGAAGTACAGTAATCCTTTAAAACTATGTACACATGAGCACCTCCAAGAGACAGTTTTCTGATCCATCCACTCAAATGTGCATGAATAAATTCACCAGGAATTTTTGATCTTGATTCCAAATTTGAGCTAAATGACTGCCTCTTCATCTTACCATACTGACATGATTCACATGGAAGCTCTTCATCATTCATCATTTTAAACCAGGAATTAAATTCAAATCAGCCATATTCTTCACACCTTTGAAATGAATGTGTCCAAGTCTCTCATGCCAGAGCATTGTGGAATTCAGGGAAGCAGGATTTGCCTACAATATATCTGGGTGTTTAAATAACATTTGATAACACTGATTGTCCATCTTAATGCCCACTGCAACTAGAGAAGAATTACGAATTTCCTTTCTCTTGTCATCAAAAGTAACTTTCATCCCTCTTTTTGTGACTGCTTCCTCTGTAAATAAATTTTTCCATAGCTTAGGAACATATAGTGTGTTTTCCAAAGTTTGAGGTTGCCATTTACCATCAACTAACGCAAGTATTTCAATAGATCCAATACCTTCTGCTTTAACAATCGAATTATCTCCAA
Organism: Locusta migratoria; assembly: GCA_026315105.1. Lineage (NCBI taxonomy): Eukaryota > Metazoa > Arthropoda > Insecta > Orthoptera > Acrididae > Locusta > Locusta migratoria. Next base: position 199,555,981 of record CM048751.1, read on the forward strand.
TCTGTACATAGGAATCATTAGCCTGAACTGGATTAAAAGTTTAGAACAAATTTTTATGTGATGTCATATGTTTTGATGCAGCACTATCAGCTAACCAAATATTTTCACAACCTGGATTATAAACATTCTCCTGCTCGGCACTCAAAGCATGGTGCTCAGAAGTATCATCAGTCTTTGTTTCAAGTTTTGCTAAAAGTTTTCTGCATTCAGATTTAAAATATTCCCTTTTGTGACAGTAATAACATTCAACATATTTCCTATTGATCGTGCTAGATGATTTATTATTCTTTGAATGGTACTTACTTGTGTTGTATGTATAAACTGATGCAAAGGCTGTTGACTTTTCATCACAGTCTAAAAGTTTTTGTTCCTCTTTTTAATAATCTTATAGTTAAATTATCGAATGTTTGTTGATCTTCAGCACAGGAGTTCCACGCTGTCATAAAATTTGCATATCTTGCTGGCAGACTACCCAAAATTTTGGCCATTTTGTCAACTTCTTTAACAGGTTCACCAACATCAGCCAATGCTTGTGCAAGAGAGTCAACTTTCCTGATGTGTTGTGCAATTGTGATTGTAGGCAACATTCTTCTGCTTCAAGCTCATTTTATTGACCGCAGATCGCTACTGATGGATATCTTCTGTCTGGTCCACATTTCAGCTGCATTTGTGCATGTCGTAACACACTGTAACTGGTCAAATTCCATTGCAGTAGACAGAATAAGCATTGCCTTTGCATTTAAGTCATCATCATCCCAAACGTCTTGACTCTCTCCAGCTTGATTTGGCCTCGGTTTCCCCTCCACAATATCAAGAACTTTTTTGGCACGAAAAATTATTTCCACAGCTGGAAATTGCTGCCGTCAAATTTCTGGATACTATAGCTCTTTAGTTTATCCATATTCCTTATATAAAGTTTACAGGACTCGGTTCTAAACAAAACAAGGTATTTTTCACACAAGACCAACGAACTATGGCAGTTTCAGAACTCGAGCGTTACTTTCACACACACAAAACTCCAATCAAACACAGTGTACATGTTTGTCCTGGGCCCATAACGTGTTATTTATTTTAAAATTAGAAAACAGAGCTGGAGTTAAACAACAAAAACGCTCTTTACTTTTATTAAAAGACACAGTATTCAGTAACCACAAAGACAAGAAAACAAAACAAAGAAACAAAGATATACATTTCATAAGGTCACAGAATGAAACACAAAAAGTCTCATTGATCACAAGTGAACACATGAATAAACATCTCTGGTGAGCTTACATTAAAAACACTAAAAGCACAAAAAATAATAAATAAAATTAAAATAAACCCTCAATACAACAAGCTCCTTCTTATTATCACATTTGTGTGTGTGTGTGTGTTATTTATGTTACTGTCACATATGTGTGCTCCTTCACCTGGTAAGTAAACCTCATCTACTTTTTATATATAAATAAAATTAGAAATATATGACACTTATTTCCAGTCAAAAATATATTTTTAACTAAATTTTGTTTATGTATCTATATTCTATAGAAACTAATTATGTATTCAAACTGACAAATAGTTGGATATTTTTTTTGTAATTCTCATTATGCCCTTAATTAAACAATAATTTGAAAAAAGCTCATGGCATGTGCAACAAATGTGGTCAACATAAGCATCTCCTAGGTGCAAGTTCTTTGACTCACCACTACAGTTGGTCTTAATCTTTGTTGAATTCAGTCTGTTCTTAACTGTTTAAACACGCTGTTTGGTTGCGAAATACAGTATATTTTACAGTGTCAAACAGCTTATTTGCTCAGTTAATCCACTAAATACCACAGTTGTGACACCGTTAACGCTAATTACATTGATATTCAGGCTCTCTAAACTGTTTTTGTACCAGTTTCCATGATTTAATGTAGTTTTCACTCGTCATGTATCCTACAGTTTCGAATACTGTTACAGCCAGACCTGCATATTGTGCACTTATAGTGCCTTCAAAAAATATATCAGTGTTATTTATGGCAAATCAAGCCCATCAATACATTAATTATGCTGGAGATGACATCAATGGGGCTTCCCCATGCACATACTCACTATGCAAGCCGCTCCTCATCTCTAAAGCTTAGATAGTGTTCCACCTTACATGGCTATGCATTGTAAAGAAAATTTACCGGACATCATTTCTCTACTGAAACAAGTACAAGTGTGCAGCATCCTGTTCTCCAGGACCTTTTCATTAGTTTGCAGGGTAATAAGCCTCCCACCATGTTGTTTCCAGAATATTCTGTATCTCATGTATATTCATATAGGCCCCCTGTGCCACTCACCCCAGCCATATATACACACACAGTGAGTTTTAACTTCCCACCCAGTTGGAGCCAGACTATGTTTTCAGGGCGCAGGACATCAAATAAATAGTCACGCTCATGTCAGAAAGTCCCGCACCCCGGATGCATCCTTTCAAACCATCTGCACCTTGTTTACACACGCCAAATATTCCATCGAACCTGTTCATTTATGCATTTCTATCAACACAGTTTGTTCTCAAACGTTCACACTATCCCGCAACCATGCCTACCACTGTTCAAACATGCTCATTTTTAAGTCCTTGACAATGATGCCATCAGCACCTTTAGCATCTGTTGCGAGAACTCCTGATGTGCTGCCTGCCATGTCTCACTCTCACCTGCACGCAACAGTGTAAAAGAAGGTAGGGATACACAGAGAGTATCACACTGGAGAGTATCCTTCATGTCACCTGTTTCCCAAATGTCAAAGGGACCAGGCAAAATCCTCAAATTACCAGAGCTCAACAGGGACAACACGGCAACATGGTTCACCCTCTCAACACTATTCTAGACACCAACGCCATCAGTGGGGATGATACATGTTTTTTGTGCCTGATCAGCCACATATATTTGGATCTGGACTTGATTAATGACATCATCTTGATGCATCGAGTCCACCCAAAATATGGTAATGCCAAAAGATTGCTACTGGAGTACCTAGCCCGCACTCCCGAGGCAGCTCTACATCACATACTATACAAAGAACATCTCAGTGACAGAATGCCATCTCAACTGTGGATATGTCTTTGCACCTTCATTGAGTCAGCTGACATGTCAGGCAGATTTTATGGGCAATCTGCATAGTGACACTCCTAGCAGACATCTATATCCAGCAGCTGTCCATGTCAACCCAGCCCCTCAAACTTTGACTGGAACATGCTGATCGGGTGTACAAGATCGTTCTCTATAGCCAACTCATCGCACACATGGAAGACTCTGTTGATTGAGCAGCTCCCCCGGCTCCCCAAACGCCCTCCCCTCGCACTTCATCACCCACCTAGTATCACACATGTATGTCAGCACTCGTTACAGAGATTCCACATGTCAACTCTCAATCAGCACTTCCAGCACGTCCAACATACTTCTCCAATTGGTAGTAGTATAGACAGCATCCCATATCAACTACCAACACAGCTGGACAGAACCCCCACCTTGTTTACCCACTGTGTTGGTATCACGTGACACACATGGTGACACAGCAAAGAACTTTTATTCACTGTGTGCAGCATCAAACATGATGTGTGGGGCTTATTTGCACTGCCCCCCATGTGAGTAACAACAAGTAGTACCCAAACAATCAGTTATCTATGCAGCAAGATCTTGTTTCACTTTCGATCTCGCAACGAAGGTGAGATTTCTAGTTCGTACCAGAGCAGATACCAGCACCATCGCATGCTCCTTTGCTCTGTCGAGCATCTCTCCTGCTATTGGCACACTTTGCGCCACTAATAACTCCAACATTACAGTCCACAGGTCAGCCATCTTATGTTTAACACTGGCTCCAGACTGTTTCTTCCCTGGATTTTCCACATGGCAGATGTGGAATCATCGGTGTTAGTAAAGGACATCCTTAAACATTACACTTTGTCTCCCGACATCCAATCAGCTTCACTCCATCACCACTACCCCTCATCAGCTGCAACTTCACACCATGGATACACCTGCACCTCAGATTGACATCCCTGCTCCCATATCCACTAAGGCTACAACCTGTGATGTCATCAGAACAAACTTTGATGAGGCTCTCAGCAAGCCTCGTAACAAGGAAATAACTCTGCCATGCCTGATCTTGACTTCTGGCAAGCATAAACAATTCACCACTGCCCTCAAACAAACTGCTGTCAATATAGCCCATATTCACCATAATTCTGACCCTATCTTAATTGAGAATGATTCTCTCTGCCACCTGCTGGCTGATGCGGTAGAAATTCTGTCACCCACCTGTCAGCTGATCAATGTGTGTATGCAGCTGCCACACCTATCGCCTCTCCACAATAATGCCAGCCAGCATCGTCATGCAATGAGGAGAACAACAAATGTCTGATGTCACATGCACAGCAACTGTTGGATTTGCGTGCAGCCACCACTTCTACCTCTTTGCCACCGAAACAAATAATCTACATCTACATACATACTCCGCAAATCACCGTAAGGTGCATGGCGGAGGGTACACTGTACCACTACTAGGCATTTCCTTTCCTATTCCACTCCCAAATTGAACGAGGAAAAAAAGAATGCCTATATGCCTTTGTACGAGCCCTAATTTCTCTTATCTTGTCTTTGTGATCTTTACGCGAAATGTAAGTAGGCGGCAGCAAGATCGTACTACACTCAGCTTCAAATTCCGGCCCTCTAAATTTACTTAACAGAAATTCACGAAAAGAACGTCGTCTTTCTTCCAGCGATCCCCAATTGAGTTGCCGGAGCATTTCCGTGACACTCGCGCTTTGGTCGAACCTACCGGTAACAAATCTAGCTGCTCGCCTCTGAACCGCCTCTATGTCTTCCTTCAAACTGATCTGCTGCGGGTCCCAAATACTTGAGCAATACTCAAGACGTGGTCGTACAAGCGTTTTATACGCTGTCTCCTTTACAGTTGAAGTACATCTTCCCAAAATTCTCCCAAGAAACCGAAGTCGGCTGTCTGCCTTACTCACAACTGTCCTTACATGCTCGTTCCATTTCATATCGCTCTGCAATGTTACGCCTAGATATTTGAACGACGCGACCGCATCAAGAAGCTCACTACTGATGCTGTATTCGAACATTATAGGATTGCTTTTTCTACTCATGCGCATCACCTTACATTTTTCTACATTGAGAGCTAGCTGCCATTCTTCGCACCAACTAGAAATTTTGTCTAAGTCAACCTGTATGCTATTACAGTCAGTTACAGACGACACCCTCCCATACACCACAGCATCATCAGCAAACAGCCGCAAATTACAAGTTACTCTGTCCATCAGATCATTTATATAGATAGAAAATAATAGCGGTCCTATCACACTCCCCTGGGGCACGCCTGACGATACACTCGTCTCTGATGAACACTCGCCGTCGAGAACAACATACTGCGTTCTATTACTTAGGAAGTCTTCCAGCCAGTCACAAATCTGTGAACCTATTCCATAAGCTCGTATCTTCGTTAGAAATCTGCAGTGTGGCACCGTGTCGAACGCCTTTTTGAAGTCGAGAAAAACACAATCCGCCTGTTGCCCTTCGTCCATGGCTCGCAAGATGTCATGTGAGAAAAGGGCAAGCTGAGTTTCACATGAACGATGTTTCCTAAACCCGTGCTGATTCATGGAAAGAAGCTTTCCCGTTTCAAGGAAATTTACTATATTCAAACTGAGAATATGCTCCAAAATTCTACATGAAACCGATGTCAACGATATTGGCCTGTAATTGTATGGGTCAGTTCTCTTTCCTTTCTTATACACGGGAGTCACCTGCGCTTTTTTCCAATCACTAGGAACTTTGCGCTGAATTAAAGATTCGCTATAAATGCAAGCTAAGTAGGGGGCCAATGCCGCAGAATAGTCTTTGTAAAACCGAACTGGTATTCCATCCGGACCAGCAGACTTTTTCGTATTTAGCTCTCTCAGCTGCTTCTCTACACCGGAAATACCTATTGCTATGTCCCCCATTTCGGAATTAGTACGTTGATCAAATGATGGTATATTTGTGTGGTCCTCCTGCGTGAAAGATTACTTAAAGGTTAAATTTAGAACTTCAGCTTTCCGTTTGCTTTCTTCTATTACTGCCCCGGAATGATCAACTAGTGACTGGACAGTGGGCTTTGACTCGCTTATCGATTTTACATAGGACCAGAATTTTTTCAGGTTCTCGGAAAGATCTCCCTCTGTTAAAGGCTACAACAAGGATAGTGACTGTTCCCAAGTTTTGACCACTGACAGCTCATCACGCATTGGCATGATCACCAATGGCACTTGCTACTGGTTTCCTATGAATTTCCATCCCCCTCCTGCCCTTCCCCCCTCCAGTCTTCCACTGCCACTCATACAGTTGTATCCCTAGCTGGACACCCTATCTGATGCCCATGATGGTTTTAAGATTATACCACTTTTCATCCACCTGTCCCTCTGTTGAGAATATCCATCACAACAACCCTGTCCAATTATGGTGCTCTGTCATCTCTCCAATGATGTCCCTCATCAAGGATATGACCACACCTGCCTTGGCAGCAACCATGCCCACCGACTTCATTGCTACCCTGTACTCCGTACTAATGGTGAGGAGCAGGGGCGGAGGGGCTCTGTGGCATCTGCAGTTGACAGAACCTAACCGTTATAGCACATTGTTCAGTTGCAAAATAAAGTGCATTTTACAGTGTTAGACAGCTTATTACCCTGCTAAATATCATGTGCTCATTGTTAGATTTTAATTATAAACATTGGTGGTGCCACTCAAATTTTTGTATAATGTGAGTTCTTGTTATGTTCAAAGTTAAAGCAGAAAATCTGTGTTATGCTGCTATATCATGTCAAAATCAAAACAGTGTATATTGTTCTTCTAAGACTGGAAAATCCAGTTTGGAATGTCAATAAGGCCATGGCATTTATCAGAAAAATAAACACATACATTCACAACCTCACAGCCATAATTCAAGTTTAAGTCAGTGCACAACAGAAATTTTTTCTATTACTGACAAGTCATATACATGTACAATATTTAATAATCACTTTCCAAAAATAATAGGTGAATTAAACAGAACCTTAGCTCCTACAAGAAATCATATAACTGTCTTAGAGAATAGCATTCTGATAGTGTTGCCTGAAATAGTCCTTTGTGATACTGACAAGGGGAAGATTGAGTTAATAATTAAATCACTAAAGAGTAAGAACTCTTATGGATATGATGGGGTATCTGACCAAATACTTAGGTAATATTCGGCCCCTGTTAGCTCAGTAGTTACATGAGATGTATCCACAATGTGCAACTGAATTGTATGCATCTAGACAGGGAGAGTGATCAGACCATACTTTTTGAAAATGATGAAGGAACGACTGTAACTGTGAAAGTTGACCATTACCAAAACATTTTATCTGAGTGTTTTTCCTTCTTATTGATGAAAATGACAACTTTTTGTTTCATTAAGATTGTGCATTACACATTCCAGTAAATGATTGCTCTGCTGAAAGAGAAGTTTCCTCAAAAAATTATTGGAGGGGGATTTGTGAAATCAAAAGTGCAAGTGAACAAACCGAAAATATTACACCAATTGAAGGATGAAATTAAAAATGTTATTAATAGCATCACAACAGATGTTTGTTAATGTGAAATCAGGGACTTTAATGATTGCAATACTCTTGGTCTTGTGGGTGGCCTTGGGTGGTCAGCTTGGGGATATAATTTTTCATGCATAAAAGAAAGAAGTTATTTAGTATGTTTGGGTGAAAAAACACACACACACATTATCTTCTCAATAAATATTGTGTTCTACAGGACTTGAAAGACTGGGCAGGTACTCCCATTTGTGCAGTTAAGAAAAGGTAAGAATTAGGCGGCACATCCAGATGGTGCATGTTGTGAAGTAGCTGTTGAAATCAGGCATATGTTCAGCTGCATGTTTTGCCAAAGGGTGTTAACCTTGTTTTAGGCCACAGTTTGGTGGTGGGCATTCATTCTGATGGACAGACATGCAGCACAGTTGGTAAATTACATAGCTGTTTCCACAGGTTCATGAGAACTCCCTTACTCAATATGCTTAAGGTCTAATAAAGGCCTTCACAGACACACTATTCCCTCCACACCTAATCTGCAAACAAGACTTATCGTGCCATATCACCAGACAACCCATATCTTTCCTCAATGACCGATAATCAGCTACAAAGGAGTGTTAACCCTCATCGCCCACCAACACCCTAAATTGGTACAACTTTAATGCATCCTACGCCAAGGCTTAGATTTTCTGTCTTCATGCCCAAAAATGAGACACATCTATCCCAACCCCCTGTCATACAGTTTATATCCCTGTGGAAGACCCTGCTGTAAGACCTGCCAAATTAACCCTCCCAGCACTTCCTACAGCAATCCCATCAGAGACTAACCATACCAGCTGTGCATGAATTAAATGAATGGCCACTGCCAACTATCAGCATAAAAAAGGAGAGTAACCTGTGCCATAGCATGCAGCTGATTCACAACGAGCTAGATCTTACCCTTCCTACCAGCTTTTCAGAGAAAGCCCCAGTTACACTCAGATGCTAATTTAAATTATAACTATTTTCATTATACTTTTGTAAGAGTATTTAAAAACTGTTTCAAGAGGAAAATAGTTAACTCTAAAAGTTATTAAAAAGTTCATAAGTATGTGCCTCACATCTGAGATTAATACCTCTAATAATAAACTAAAACATTTGGAATATTACTTAAAAGGAAAAAGGGCAACCAATATCATAGGAAGACTGTATTACTATCAAACTTACTGAAAAGTTTACTAACAATAAGTCAAATATTTAAAGACTTTTTTTAATAATTATTTGTGAAAGGTGTGGAGAAAATAGAAGGGGTAAGGCTGTTAATTGGCCACACATGTGCAATTTGTAATATACGCTATTGTTAAGCCATCAACTTCTGCCCAATCTCCCTTCTGTCAGCTTTATCCAAAAATTTTGGAAAGTAATGTAGTTGTTATTTTGAGGGGACTAAACAGCTAGGTCATCAGTCCCCCATTCCTAACTAAGAGTTCACTGTCAGTAGCTAAACATAAAACACCAAAAACAGAAACTCACAAAGGGACAGACTGACAATGAACATTTCGCTGACAACACAAAAAAAAGACATACAATAGGTAAAGAACTGCATCAGGAACTGAGCTACAACTGGACAGCAGAATAGCATGGCTGGATGATCACAAAGATAACACAGGATGAGTCAGCCATGCTGCACACACTAAAAAATCACTCGGCATTCGAGACAATAGATTTAAAAGAGCTCACAAATGCTGGATAGGTGGGAACCTATGATATCAGCTATAGCACACACCACTAGATGGAATTGCAAAAACCAGCTGCATGAATAAAACTCAAAACAGAGTTAGCCTTGGAGGCATCATCGCCTAAAACTAAGGGTAGCACGTCGTAGATTAAAAGACTGCTGCAAGTTCGCTAAAATACAGTCCATCAGAAGATGGACTACTGTCAGCACTGCACCACATCAACACATGGGTGAGGCTTCACGGTGAAGGAGATAGTCATGGGTTGACCATGTATGCCTAATACGGAGGCCGCAGCAGACAATCGACTCTCAATGTATGGGTCGCAGTGAAGACCCAAAGCTTATTCGGTGCACTTGTGGTAGACCATTCAGTGCTCCAAGCCTCATGCACCTTCCGGTGAAACACAGATTTGAAATTTGGTTCAGTGACACCAATATCTTGAGGTGTTGCCATAGTGGCCTGCTTGGCCAACTGATCAACATCTTCATTCACCGGTATGCCAATGTGGCCAGGGGTCCACATAAGGACCACAGAAGGGCCAGATAGCCAAGAGAGAATACAGTATCTTGGATTGACTGCACTATTCAATGGCGAGAGAAACACTGGTTGATCGCCTGTAAGGCCCTCAAGAAGACACTACAGATGACAAATGACCCCTGGGGCAGGCTTTGAGGTGTTCCAGAGCCCTTAGAATGACGACCAGCTCTGTGGTAAAGATGCTACTCTCACACAGCAGAAAATGCTGTTCAACATGGTCATCATGAAGATACGCATACCCAGCATGAGCATATGCTATGGGACCATCAGTGTGAATGACTTCAGTCCCATGGAAAGAATCGAGTAGTTGCAGGAACTGGCAACAGAGATGTTTTGGGAAAAATGAATCATTCAATCTGGGCCGTTGTGCAGCATCTGGAAAATGGAGCTGGTGGTTCAGGTGGAAGGGTGAGGCCTGAACATGGGCAACATAAGAAGCTAGCAGATGATGTTGGCAGAACCACAGGGGAAGAACCCCAGCTTCGACGAGAAGGCTTGTGACAGGGCTCATGTGAAAAGCAACAATGTAGGATTGAATCCAAAGACTGCAATGTTGAAGGCATGGCCGAATCATATATGATGCACCCATAGTCAAGGCATGGCTGGATGAGGACCTTGTAGAGCTGCAGAAGCAATAGGCGTGCAGTTCCCAAAATGGTGTGACTCAGACAATTCAGGATGTTTAGGTGCCACCAACACTTTTGTTTGAACTGTCAGAGATGCAACACCCAAGTAAGATGGTCATGAAACAACATCCCTAAAACTCACTGCATCTCTTCAACACGTTGCAGGTCATCAGCTAAATGAAGTTCAGGTTTTGATTGTACTGCCTGACGGCAAGAGGAATGCATTACCCTGCTTTCTGATGCAGAAAACTGGAAACCACGGGCATTTGCCCATGACTACACCTTTCGAATAGCTATCTGCAACTGCTGTTCAGCAACGCTGATACTGGTGGAGCTAAAATACATGCAGAAGTCATTGGCATACAAGGAGGTAAAAACTGATAACCCCACAGCAAGACCATTAATGGCGACTAAAATTAAAGGGACACTAAGAATGGAACCTTGTGGGACACCGTTTTCTTGACAATGAGGTGAGCTGAGACAGGTACAAACTCGAACACAAAAAGAACGCAGCATGAGGAAGTTCTGTATGAATATGAGAAGTGGACCCCATAAGCCCCAGTCGTACAGCGTAGACAGTATATGGTGCCACTAGGTGGTGTCATACACCTTCTGGAGATCAAAGAAGATGGCAACCAGATATTTGCGGCAAGTAAAGGCTGTACTGATGGCCAAATCCAGCAATGCGAGATTATCAATAGCAGAGTGGCCCTGATGGAACCCATCTTGTTGTGGCACCGAGGATACACATGAGCCTCCAACTCACCATGCATTTCTCATTCAAGGAGCTTCGGAATGTTGGTGAGGCTGATCGGTCAGTAACCATCAGCCATATGTGAATCTGCACCAGGATTCATCACCAAGATGATGATGCTAACCTGCCATTGGGACAGGAAAACACCCTCAGGCCAGAGACTACTGAACAAGGTGAGAATTTGGAGCTTGAAGTCTGCTGATAGGTGTCAGAGGAACTGACTGTGAATGTGATTGGGTCCACGGGAGGTACCTGGGCATGCAGCAAGGGCAATTTCAAGTTCCCACTCTGTAAAAGGAACGTTGTATGTTTCCAAGCATCGCATTCGAAAATATATCCGATTTCGTTTCGTTCGCTCTTTAAGGGTGCAGAAGTCTGCACCAAAAGCAGATGTCACTGAGATGCTAGCATAATGATCTGCCAGATGCTCAGCTATAGTGACAGGGTTGGTACAGAATCTACCCTGAATGCTGAGACACAGGATTCCTGCCAGTGGTTGGTACCAGAAGAGACATCGAACTTGCGACCCCACCAGCGAAGGAGAGCTGCAGGAACCGATGGAGGCAATGTACCTCTTGCAGAAGTCTCCCTTGCTTTGCTATATCAGTCACCGAGCCTGGGCCTGGAGACACCTACAGCAAATAAGATGTTCTACAGATGGGTGGCGTCGATGGCTCTGTAGTGCTCACCGAAATTCCTGGATAGCCTCAGCAATCTCCAATGTCCACCAAGGCCAAGTGTGGTGGGAACAAACAATGGCTTCTGTGACCTGCTGAACAGCAATATCAATGTTGGCTGGAAGTGGAGTGGAGAGCACGACAGCTGAGTTGTAAGTTTGCCAGTCAGCCCCATGGAAGGTCCAGCAAGGCAGGTAGCCAGCAGGTGGATACTGTGGGAGCGACAGTAAAATAGGAAAATGGTCACTGCTGCACAGGTCATCATGCACTCTCCAAGCGAGATGTGGGAGAAGACTTGGGCTACTGATAGACAGGTCAATGGCTGAAAACAGTCCATGTGCCATTCTTAAGTGTGTAGGGGCACACGTGTTAAGGAGGCAAATGTCTTGTTGTACTAATAAGGTTTCAACATCCCTTCCATGGTGGGTTGTCTCTGTCCTGCCCCACGAAGGATGACGGGCATTGAAGTCCCCCAAAAGGAGAAATGGTGGGGGAAGTTGTGCTACCAGGGCAGCAAGGTCAGCAAGTGAGAATGCCTAATTCTGAGGAAGGTAAATGGAACAGAATGTTAGTACATGAATAGCCCATATTCTAACAGCCACTGTCTTGAGAGTCGTGTCGAGAGGTGCAGCGGCTCTGGGGACAGTGGCAAGGGCACAGATGCATACACCTCCAGAGACCTTGTCGTACGAGGGATGATTTTCGTAATACCCCCAATAGCCACAAAGGGCTGGGGTCCTTTGCACAGGAAACCAAGATTCCTACAGCAGAGCTACACAAACAGCTGGGAAGCGGCACAACAATTGCTGCAGCTCAGACAAATGGCAGAAAAAACTGCTACAGTTCCACTGTAGAATCATAGTGTCTTCTCGTCACCAAAACATCCTGATTTCGAAGATGCAATGGGGTTCACAGAACAGTCTGTTGTCGCTGATTGCTGAGGCAGAGCCTCGACGTCCATGGCTTCTGAAGACTCGGCAATTGCCAAGTCCTCAGGAGATGCGAGGATCTCTACCTCACCCTCAGAAGCAGAGGTACATAGTAGTGGCACGGTAGCCACCATGGATTCTTTCTTCTTTTGCTTCTTCTTCTTTTTCTCTCGCAGTTCCTTAGGTTTCTCTTGCTGGGAGGGCTTTGCGAACCTATCCTCAGGGACTGTGGATGCCCTTGAGGCCTTGTAACCAGCAATTAGTGGCTTTTTCTGCTGCTCACTGGTATCCATTGTACCAGTGGGAGAAACCTTGGAAGGAAGGGTTCCAAGAGAGCCCTTCCTTCCGAGAGGAGGCAGAGATGGCTGTTGTTTCTCTGGCTCATGGGTGGGGACTGATATCCACTGTGTTTGTGGGGTTATTGGTCCCAAAGTAGGCACCTTGGGGGCAACAGAAGAGGAGGCACCTTCAAACACCAAGGGAGCAGGTGTTAATGGTTGGGCCTGGGAGCCCACAACAGAAGCCAAAAAAGAAGGTGGTGTTGACAGGGATGACAACGGTGATGGAGCTGCAGCTGTTGCATAAGATGGTTTTGTGCTCACAGGGTGGAGCCTTAAATACTTTTTCTTTGCCTCTGAATATGACAGCTTGTCGAGGGTCTTATATTGCATTATTTTCCTTGCCTTCTCAAGGACTGTGCAGTCAGGTGAGCAAGGAGATTGGTGTAGACTGCAGTTAACACAGACCGGTGGAGGAGTACATGGGACGTCTTGGTGTGACGCATGCTCGCATTCCCGACAGGTGGGGTCAGCAACACAGTAAGAGGATATGTGACCAAACCTCTAGTACTTTAAGCAGCGCATAGGGGGAGGAACATAGGGCTTGATGTCACACAAGTAGATCATCCCCTTGGCTTTCTCGGGCAGTGAATCACCCTCAAAAGCCAAGATGAAGGCACTGGTGGCAACCCTGTTGTTCTTTGGATCCCTGTACACACACCAAATAAATTGTACTCCTCGCCTCTTCAAGTTCTTACAAAATTCGTCATCTGACTGCAATAAAAGGTCCTTATGAAATATAATGCCCTGCACCATGTTCAATGCCCGTGACTGGGCTGGGGATGACGTCATCATGAGGACAGAACCAGATCTCATCTTGGACATTCCTCCCACCTCACCGAACTTGTCCTCTATGTTCTCAATAAAAAACAGGGGCTGAGTTGAAAGAAATGATTCACCATCTGCTCTACTGTAGACCAGGTATCGGGGGCATATACCTCACCTTGTTGACGAGCCCTGCGTTCTTCCGATGGTGTGGCCATGGAAGGAAACGCTTGGGGGGCATACATTGCAGAATTAAATTCAGTTTATCCACACTTGGTGACACCGGTTTTGCATTCGTAAACGCTATGATTTGCTCGTTACAACATGGTCCCACGAGCAGCTAGGAAACTATATGTCCACCCAGGCAGAACTCCGCTTGCCTGAAATGTACAACGTTCTACTGTCGAGGTGAACGATGGTCTTCGAAGCACACACAGAGCTTATGGTGTGATGGACTGTCCACAGCTTGGGACCTCGGGATCGCCAACCCCATCCTCAGCAAATTAATGCTGAGCCCTTGAGGGGGAAAATAACGTATTCAAGACTAATTTCACATATTTGTAAAACTAAAGAGCTAATAAAATATAAATTTGGTTTACAGACAATCTTTTCAACAGAAAATGCTATATATGTTTTCAGTGATTAAATATTAAGTGCTCTGAATAACTTAACATCACCCTTGGGATTTTTGTGATTTCTCGAAGGTTTTTGACTGTGTAAATCATGGAATTCTTCTAGATAAGATCAAGTATTGAGGTATGAGTGGGACAGTCAACCTATAATTTACTTATCTGTAAGACTGCAGAAAGTCAATATATGCTGTTTATATAATGTGCAAAAACAGCAGGTTGCTCTAACTGTGAAGCTATCAAAATAGGTTTCTAATGACTTTTCATTCTATATTTATGAAGATGCAAATATACTTATTTTTGCTGACAACACACTTACAGTAATCACACACAATGCACAGGAATGAACAGACGAAATTGTAAATTGCATATAGACTCTCAAATATTTAGATAATCACAATATATGGAGTTCTGCATAGTAAAAAATTTATCATTAATACCTATACACATTGAACATAAAGCTGAAGCTAAGGTACAATATCCAAATTCTTTATGTATGTACAGCTACAACACTAGCAGAAAGGATTATCTACATTATTCGAAATTAAATATAATGTTGGCATAGAAAGGCATGAATTATATTAGAACAAAAATCTTTGGTCATTTGCCAAACAGCAAAAAAAGTCTGACAGCCAACCTCCATTTAAAGAGAGATTAAAAGAATTTATGAATGACAATTCTCTCTACTCAGTAGATGAATGTTTAGATATAATTTAGTAATTCCACACAAATATAAATAAATAAAATTAATTTTAAATAATTGACTGTCATATTCAGAAACTTTTTATTATGCAGACAGATTCCACATCATTACGAAATGTCATATTCACCACCTACAGAACAAGTATTATTTTAATTTAATCTAATCTCATCCAACTCTACAACATTGAAAGAAAATTGGCTAACCTTTCAGTAATCTCTCTGTAAAAGTTAAAATTAAAACTTACCTCAATGTAATCATAATAACAATCTGAGCTGGATTCCATGTCAATATCACTGATAGTCAAATTGATTCGATGATTAGTATCAACTTCAATCAGCCACATACAGTCATCGTATTCATTATAATTGTTTGGATAGTTGCTGGAATGAATTGATCCTTTTGGAGTTGTTAAATGACCACCACAACCTGAAAATAAAAACAGTACATCTGTTACCCAAATAAATCAAATAATGGCTTTGCCTTTTTCATTTGCACCCTTGACAAAAAGTTTACACTTGATGACAGAAGAGAGAATGTTCCTTTCTGCTTATATGGAATGCCTTTATATACAACTGACAAATTTCAAAAACCTGATAAAATATGCAAAGGCAGACAGCAAATGTTATGTGCTCCACTGCTGTCATAATCTGCCACATTCATGTACTAACAATATCCAAAACCCTGTTATAGAGATATAACAAATCAGCCTTTCAAGTGGCAACTTAAAAACAGAACAAATATATACCATATATACTAATAGCAATTACCAACATTTAATCACAATCAAAGAATGAGCATATGACATACATACTTTTCAACATTCAGTTTGACATCAACAATACTTCAAAAATTACTGATTAAGAGCAATAACACTTTGAAAAGTATTTTATTCCACTACTTCTTGATGTGAAAATTAAAATTATATTAGAAATAGTGTTTGGACAACCACAAAATGATAGTTAATTCCTTGGTTATGATAAAATTAGCTTACGTGATGGTGCTGTCCGGTACGAAGCTTTAAAGCCTCTACCAGAATAGACCCAGTCACTGACAAATCGAATAAACATATTATTTCCAGATGATGTGTAGTTCACTGCTTTTTCTTGGGTATGACAGAGCTGGATGAGCTGAGGTGCTGTGTCATCTATACCACCATATACCTGTAAGAAACCTCAAATTACCAACAAATCAACAAAACATTTTGCAGAAATTTGTGAAACAGCAAAACATCAGTTAATGAAAAAGAAGAAACTCATCTTCATTCTGCAAAACCACTGATATGCAGTCCTTATTTGTCATTCAATAAGAACAACATTTCCCAAAGACAGAAAATTTCCAAACTTGAAACAGAAGTTTAAAAAAAAAAAAAAAAAAAATAAAAATAAAAATAAAAAAAAAAAAAAAAAAAAAAATAAAACACGTTCATTTGCATCACTGCTGATTGCTGATAACATTACACAAAAAAAGATTGTTTAGCACTTATCACAAATTACAGTTATCAGCCTAAACATTTCAATCCAACTGTTGAATAATGGTTAAAAATATTTTTAGAGAAATTATGAGAAGCAATTAGATATAAGTATTAAATAGCAAAACTACTACAATTATTGAAACAATAAAAATTAGAAATAAAAAATAACATGAATTAAAATAAAATATAATCTGGGAGTGAAGAAGAGCACTAACCAGATATTCAGTCACATGAAAGCACAAACGAGAAGGAAAACTTACTAGCTTATCCGTAGATAGCAACTCACCATAAAGACAATTGCTAAGCCACAGAAAGGCACTTAAAATAGACAATCTGATTCACACAACTTAAATTTTCGTCCATGGTCTTCATCAGAAAAAGGTACCCATACATTCACACAGTCACTCAGACATAACTTAAACAGACATGAGCACCATCTGGGCTACTCCAGGGCAACAAGAATCTCAACAGTCAAGATTCCAAACAAAGTGTCACTCCAGTTAACGTTACAGAATATTTGCACCTATAACTTAATCAGGCCAGATTTATCTGAGCTGCCACTAATATGCACTATGAGGCTAGAATAGGTAACTGTGGAATTGCTATAAAGGTAAAGCTGAAAACTAGATAGAATATATAGAGGGGTTCTAGGAGGGAAATGAACTTCAAGGTGGTATTGTAAAAAGGAAACAGGAACTAGACAAAGGTGAGGTAGGAGATACGATACTCCGAGATGATTTTGACAGACCTTAGTTGAAACATTGCCCCTGAAGTGAACAAAATTCCTTCAAAACAACTGAAATCTCAGGGACAGCCAGTCATGACAGAATTATAAGACAGACGAAATACCCTCAGGTTTCTAAAAGAATCCCAATCACAAGGAAATCAGGTACAGACAGATATGAATATTACAGAACCATCAGTTTAATAAATTATGGTTGCAGCATTCTAACAAGAATTATTTACTGAAGACTGGCCGAAGTGATCCTCAGCAAAGATCATTTGGATTTAGGAGAAATGTGGGAAAACAGGATGAACACCAACCTTACAACTTATCTTAGAAAACAGGTTAAGGAAATGCAAACCTACAGTTATAGCTTTTTAACTTGGAGAAAATTTTTAACAATGTTGACTGGAATACAATATTTCAAATTTGGAAGTCAGTGGGGATAAAACATAGATAATGTAAAGTTACATAAAACTTGTACAGAAAGGTCAAAGGGTATGATGACATTGTCATTCTGTCAGACACAGAGAAGGACCTGAAAAGGCAATGGAACTGAATGGACACTGCCTTGAAAGGAGGGTATAAGATGAAAATCAACAAGAGAAAAAAGCAGATTGGAATTTAATTGAATTAAATCAGGTGTTGGGGAGGAAATTAGATTAGGAGACAAGACAAAGGTAGTAGATGTATTTTGTTACTTGGGCAGTAAACTAGTTTATGGTGGTCAGAGGACAGAACACAGGGAATGCATAGGGACAGGAAAAATTCGTTTTAATGATACCGTGACAAATAATGCAAATTCAGCAGTTTTTAAGGAAATAATGTGAAATTGTCGATGTTCACCGAAATTATGCTGTATCTGGGTAAGAAACGTCGTAAGTTTAATTATGCCAGTGATATATTTAATGTAGAAATGTTTCATATCCAAATGTGGTGGCTATTTTATTATTTTGTAATAAGTACTGTAATAATACAGTGCCACACATTGTTAGATGCGCATATTGACCGTGGGCCTAATGTGATTTCTGATCGGTAACTGTCGGCAAGCTTATTTCTCTCTCTGTGTTAAGTTATGAAAATATTATGGTAATTAATATTGATACAATTGTTTTTAAATTTATATGTATTTCTTCGCCAAAATGTTTCTAGCATTTTAAAACAGTTTGAGATTATTTTCCGTGATCGAACACTGACTTGGAAGTTTGTAAATTCGACGTATTGCGCATGCGCAGCTTTGGCTGACCAGTGACGAAGCTGAGCAGTTTTATCGTATATTCTTTGACTGTGCTGTTATTGTTATCATTACTGTTTCGCTGCGACTTTGATTACTACTTTTGGACTTGATGTTGGATTTCTCTCAGGCCTATAATCACTGCAACTGGATTTAAACAAATGCTTACTTTTTTGGATCCTCATTTTTATCATCTTCTGGGCTTTGCCCATTTTAACCTAGTCAGTAAAATTTTATTTACAAAAGTGCTGGCATGATGTGCTAATGTTGGCAACTATCTATGAATGCTCATGAGGGGAATAATATTTTGTGTTGACCAAAAAATAAATAATTAATACTGTTCCTGCTGTATTTGACAGGTTCTTTTATGAACCCTTGACCTGTCAGTCAATTATCCTCTAAAAGGAACATTTCGTTGGCAAGATTAGCATACTACACCGCCGCTGCTGTAAGTAAAATTTTCTTTGTTTGAAGAGGGATTTGTGTTTTGTCTATTTTTACACCACTTATTGGGGGAGGGGGGGTGGCAACAAAATGACGTCAAGTGAGAGAGGGGGGAGGGAGGAAGAGAGAGTGTCCTGGAATCACAGATCCAGCACAGAAAATCACTTGAAAATGCAGAGCATAAATGAGCCTTACTACCATTTGTTTGTGTGTCAAAAATAAGTGAAGTTAAAAGAAATGTTTTTGTATTAAATGTCTATATTACTAACAGGAAAAAAAATTTAAACTCAAACTTGTACCAAAACATATATAATAAACTTAGTTTCAAAGCGAGATGTGACTAAACATTAAAAAATATTGCATAGATTTAATTTTGTCACATTTTAACCTCGAGTTAAAAAATTTTCCTACATATTTATAAATACTGCAATTTTTTGGTGATTTTCATATAAAAATTTTTCTTGTACCAAAGACTTTATTTATTTACAATACCACTGCAAAGGCAAAGACTTTTCTTTAGTTTACATTAAAATATATTCTTCTATTTTTCAATACTGTTATTCTCTAAGAAATTGCGACAATATAACAGAAATATTTAAGTCAGCAAGAAAAGTCCTAGTGTCAAAAACAGTTTGTAGACCTGAAGAAAGGGATAACCTGCTGGATGCAACAACTGGCAATTTTTTCGCAGTATTTAAAATAATTGATGTACACACTGACACACACACACACACACACACACACACACACACACACACACAAACAAACAAACAAACAAACAAATAGATACATATTTGCATCAATATTTTCTGTTAAAATTATTTTTCTAACACATATTGTAGTGTATCAAACACTACATGCTCTCTGTGGTTCTACAAGATGCCCAAATGAAGTAGTTTTTTTTTGTATATTTAGGGAGGCCTTTTTAGAACTGTTACTGTCCTGGGCCTTTTTTTATTCCACAGGTGAAGGCCCAGACAAGAAGCTGCAATGTTACATGTGCCTCCACATACCAAAAGTTTTTTGTTTCCGATATTTTAGAATTAATTTCTTTTCATATTTGCACATTTTATTGAATTTTTGGTAAATATTAATATATTACTCGCAGTCATAAGGACTTAATATTCTTTGAAGATTGTACGTAAACCTCTGTGCAAAGAATACAAAGACAATTCTTACCATCTATAAAGACAGGAGATGTATCTCCATTTTCCTTCTTGTTCGAACATTGAGACAATAAAATGGTAAATGATCTGTGCTCTGTAATTATTACTAAATTTTGCAGGATTTCTATGAGCTATGTAAGTGATGTAAGTTTTATGTAGATATGGTTTTTTTTTTTTTTTTTTTTTTGAAGACTTATTAAATTTCAGTTTTAACAATTTGAGCTACCCGAGGACTTTCTTAGTATACAATAATGATTGTAAATGATGTCTCCAACAGTTAGGTTCACAGTGGTTTTCCATCAAAAACAGGTTTTTAGTGCATTGTTTGCCTATTCTTTTACAGTGCTGCACTTCGTTTTATTCTTTTAAAAAACAAACATACCTTTCATGGCTCACGTAAATGCAAAGACACCAATTTGAAATATTTCTCCCATTTAATCTTCATAGCGCCGTCAGTGATAGCTTTCCCAAAAATATAATCTGGCTTTTACAGTGATTTCATTCAAATTAATATTGGTTTAATTTATCTTTATTAAAATTGCGGAATAGTTTCATTTGCAGGAGCTATTCCATTTCAAGAATATTTGCATACAGATACTAATTAAATAATAGTCATCCCTAAAAATTTTAACAATTTGGGAGAAATGTTTCAATTAAATGTTGAATTGAAATACCCTAACCTGTGATCTAATTTCCATTGTTATCCTTCGTTTCATGCCCTACGTCCGACCGAGAGCTGTAATAACTGATGATACAATCGTTTTTAATTATGAGAAAGGAAATTAATTTATTGGATCAAGGACTTGGACAGCGCAATAAAGATAAAGGTAAGGAACACCAACTGTGCTTATCTATGTGCTTATGTGTGACAACTTTCTGCAGGAAATATCAGTTTGCTCAGGTGTAATTGAAATTTTAATAGTTTAAAAAACTTTACTTGTGGCATTTTTAACTTTTATGCGAAGCTTGTCCATGGCTTCTGCTACGCTCAACAAGATGGACACACTCTGTTAGTGAATTATTGCATTATTGTGTGTCTATCTTGTAATTCAGTTAATTTAAAATTTGTTTGTGTGAAACCAGTGTATCGAGTGAACTTTAATGAAATTATTATTTACTCGGGGGCAGTGTTAGTTTCATTAACTTTTTCTGTGGGCAAATTATGGTAAAGACGAGATGAACATTTAAATCGCAGACCACGGAATCAATACAGAATAGTGATCAAAATGTTGTCGATGCAAGCCAAATTGCTGATCCGACAGTTAGCAACATGCAGGAAAGTGCGGGGGGGGGGGGGGGGGGGCGGGGCGGAAGCGATACTGTTGTGGAAAGGAACACCGCACTCGTGAATGCTATACAAGATTCCATAACTGAAATCGAAGTCTGCCAAGCTCCGTTGTCTAATGAGGCAATGTTGGCTCAAATTGCGAAAATGTTCACAGACAATCAAAAACATTTAAAACTAAAGTTTGTGGACAATGATAGAATATTTGCAGAAATCAGATCCGATTTTAATATGCAAACAGAAAATACACAAAAACAGTTAGAAGAAAGATTTTCACAACACAATAAAATGCTTAATAAAACTACAAGAGAAATAAAGGTCGATTTAGCTAATCAATACCAACAGATTGGACAAAGATTAAATTCCACATTGTCAAGCACAATAAATGATATTCAGACACACATACAAAATGAATTTTCTAACATTAGATCAGAAATTGCAACTATTACCGATCCCTACAAAGATGTACCGAAAAAATTTACACGATTATCCAAAGAGGTTTCGGAGCTAAAAGACATACAAACACATTTGGAAACAAAAATTACTGATATTTCACAATGTGTAAATGAGCTTACAATATCTACAGAGAGGACAATTACACAGCAATTTATGCATCAGGAAGAAAAATACATGAAACATTTCTCAGAATGGATAGATAAAAAAAAGACACCGAAATAACAAACAAAGCCGAAGCCGAAATTCGTGTTGCCGTTCGTGCATTGGCTTCAGAAATCGCATCAGAGCCTGTTCCCGATGCCGGCAGCACTTTATGTATGGAATAAGGTGAAATGAATGTTATTCAGAACGAGATACCATCTTGGCGTTTAGAATTGACAACACGAATATCAGATATAAAGAAGGAATTCAAAAAAGTAAAATCCAGTCAAGCAGAAACACAGAGCTCGCCAGTAAATTTAGACAAAAATGTTATCTGCACTAGCAGATCGCCTGAAGTTTATCCATGCTACAGCGGAAACACACCACCACAAAGTTTAACTACACAAAGTGATGTAGCCATAGCTACTATGTGTCTTACAAGTGTAATTACCGAACAATCACAATTTCAAAATAGACCGTTTCAAACATTTTGCCCTGAAAAGA
Organism: Locusta migratoria; assembly: GCA_026315105.1. Classification (NCBI taxonomy): domain Eukaryota; kingdom Metazoa; phylum Arthropoda; class Insecta; order Orthoptera; family Acrididae; genus Locusta; species Locusta migratoria. The sequence continues at coordinate 199,578,652 of CM048751.1, forward strand.
AAATACCACATCCATATGCATTTATCAAAGCATTTCGTGATGTGCTACCATCTAACTGGACAGAAAAACAGAAAATTAGATTTGTGGGAGCCTATATACAGGGCAGAGCCACAGGCTGGGCTTCTGAAAATACTGAGACATGTAACACATATGAAGAGTTCGAAAGAGCATTTTTATCTGAATTCTGGTCTACGAATGAGCAAGCTAAGCTCCAAAGACAAGTTTACAATCCGCCTATGTACAATCCCAAGCAGGAACCATTACGTAAATATATTGAAAGATACATAAATGAAGTCAGATGTCTTGAGCTGCCAATGGCAATTTATGATGTGCTTGGGATTCTGAAAGAGCGAGTTCCCGCAGAAATAAGACCTTGGCTTATAAGGGCACCACTTTATGACTTGAAAGAATTTTTGTCAGTCACTGCTGAGGTAGACAGTGTGTATGAAAAACATTGCATTTTCAACAACGGGACAAACAATAGCAACACAAATCATAACAGAAATAATATTTACCACACACAAAACCAATCAGGTAATGGTAATAGACACAACCGATCAGATAATAATAACTGGTATAACCGAAGCAATGCCAATGCTGAAAACAGTAATCATGGTACTTTGGCTATAAAACATACATATGACAATAGGTACCATCTGGGTTACAACCAGACAAGGCAAAGTAATCAACATCAAAACTGGAACCACAATAACGGTGCCAACCAAAATAATCCATGGAGATGTAATTTCAGAGGTCCACAGTCGTGGAAACAAGTGCAAACACATGCACAACCGACAATTTTCAAAATTTGAATCAAACCCGTACACAAGATGATATTGAACACGTTCTAATTGTAGAGGTGGTAGAAGCGAAGGATGTTCCTGCACCCACTAAACAAGTGTCAAACTAAAGGCGGTGTTATTTGGCTCCTGGGTACTGGCTATGGAAGAGAATGGGGGCGACCACAATGAGTATGGAAGAGTTCTATTCTTATAACGAGAGAAAAGACATTAGGGATGAACTGTTTAAAGAGAACCCTTGTCCACACAAAGATAGTAAAGATGTCATTCAAGCAGCTGTATTATCCAAAATAGCAGGAATTTCGACTTTCATTATTATTGACACAGATACCAGTATGAATGTCATTAGTGAAGACTTGTGTAACAGAATTAAGCAAGGGACTAAGGTACCCACTTTACCTGTTCAAAACTGCGTAGTCTCAGGTGCAATCGGGTCTTTTGTGCAAAGAATACAGCAGCAAGTGTTATTGGAGGTTTGTTTTGAGAATGACAAAGTGGAGTGTTCGTTTCTCGTTGTAAATGGGTTGTCAGTGGGATGTATTTTAGGTATGCAATTTTTAAAGCAAAGGAGCGCAGTAGTCAACCTTCGTCAAGGTAAGTGTGTTGTTGAGATAGAGGGAAAGACTTTATGTTTAAATTTGCTACGGACCCAAAGCAAAGACAGCAAGTTGTGTAAAAGTATTAACATCAAGTTTAGCAATGTAGAATTATGTTATTGTCAGAAAGAGGCAAACAAAAAAGATTCAAATTCAACAAACACTGTGTCAATGAATTTAGAAGAAGTCATTCCTACTGTAGATCAGATGAAGGAGGAACTTTCAGAAAGTTATTACTTGTCTTATGAGCAGAAAAATTATCTATATAATCTTTTATTTAACTTCATAGATATTTTCTCTACAAAAACTGGTGTCATAAAAGGATACGTTTATTATATGAATGTGCCATCCCAGTCAACTTATTGTTGTCAAACCTATTCTATTCCATGGTCAAGGAGAGAGGAGGTTAAAAAGAGATTAGAAAAATGTTTGCGTGGGGAATTATTGAAACACCTATGTCGTCGTACTCTAGTCCACTGTTGGCCATTTCCAAAGAAGGAGGGAAATGGAAAAAGATTACTAAAAAATAACACCAATAAATAACACCAACAAGTGCAAAAAATAACACTGATTTTGGCAATAAAATAACACCGATTTTTTCCTGTCCCTAGCTGAATGCATAATGGCAACACAAAGAAAATCATTTCTGAAGAATAAAAATTTGTTAACATTGAAAATTAAGCGTTAGGAGGCCTTTTCTGACGTCTGCAATGTAGCCCTTTGCAGGAGTGAAACAGATGATAAATTGTGCAGACAATAAGAGAATCTGTTGAAAGGTGGTGCTACTGGCAAATGACCAAGATTAGGTGGTAGATCCCACAACTAATGAGGAGGTATTGACAGTATTGGGGTGAAAGAAAATTTCTGGCCTAACTTGACTAAATATTGGGAGGTACAATATGAATCACCACAGAATTGGCAATTTAGTACGGAGGGTTGGGGGGGGGGGGGGTTAAATGTGGGGGTAAAAATCAAAGAGGAAGGCCAAGACATAAATACAGTATCAGGGTTCAAACTGATGTGGGTTGCTGTTCTTATTCAGAAGTAAAAAGGCTTGATCATGATAGAGTAGTAAGAAGAACTGCATCAAACAGTGTCCACACTGACAAATCAAGAAAAACAATGCAACCCATCAGTTTTCAATCTGTAAGCACATTTCCCTCAATTACCCTTTACTGATGAACAAGTTCCCCTAATCATCATATCACCATCTGCATTTACTGATGATCAACAAGCCACAAAAATACAATACATGTTATATATTTTGTGACTTACGAACCTTCCCATACATGATAAAACATGTTTAATGTTTCATAATACAATGCTTGCACTGTTTAGTCCCTCAGCCTTTTATAATGCTCAAGACATGACATCCTGTAATACTGATATCAAATACATCCTATTCTCACATGCCAGATGGTATACCTTGCCTCAGGAGATAATAATTGAAAGATTCTGTCTGACACAGAAATTGTGTTTATTGCCCAGACAAACTAATCATCTACTGGAAACAAAACAAACTAACAAACTTCTGAAACTAAGGCATCAACAAACATCAACTACAAGTTTTCTTCTTCACCAATCATGTACAAGCCAGGGAGATAAGGACAGCCTTGAGGGAACAGCCAGGGAGACAGAGCTCGATGACATATTTCCGTTGCAGGAAGTCCTGGAGGCACAGCGTTGCTTGCAGGGACTGTTCCCTGGAGGTGTCGGTCATGATCGCTCAGCTATGGTTCTCGTAGGTGGTCGGCGGAGAACTGCCATTGTGTTGCACTGCGCCCCCCTAAATAGTCGGCACGCAGTGATACGTGGTAGTCTTGAGCTGGTCTCACATGACTGTGCAGAGGAAAATCGTTCTGGTTTAGTGCGCTCTCTGGCGGTGCTCGTCGCGTCCTCTGGTGACTCCGGAATTGCCACTGTAGGAAGCTTCACTGTTATGCATCCATGCGCTTGTACCCTGCATTGCTCATCAGGTGAGCCACTGGTACATGACATACTCCAATGCAAAGATATGATCCAGACAGAGGCCAGTGTCAGAGTCTGTATCAATGTCCATTGCATCGGAGGAGCCTGGCAGTGTGTGGTTCACCAGAGGTGTGTTGTCGACAGTCCATCGGTAATGGCCAGGGTGCAGGAGTTCGCTGCCCACCATCGTCCATTGACATTGGAGGGGCTGTAGAAGGGGTTGGTCTTGCAGGGCCTCTTGGCTGCCTGGTCGACGGGCCTGCAACAACAAGAGGCGGTGAGTCGACTGCAGGCGTCAACTGAGGGCTTCTGGGGCACACATGGTTCAGATGCTTGCTGCAAAGGGAGCCATCTGAAAGTTGAATCTCCACCATTGCTTGTCCCAGTAGTTTTGTGAGCCCTGCTGAATTCCAACAGTGGCCACGGTGGGAGAACATCAGGACCCAGACATCATCGTGGATAGCAGACCAGTGTCGCTGACTTCGCCCAGTGTGTTCTACAGGTTGTTGCGAATGGAGGAGGGAGAGGAGGGAACGCTGTGTGCGCCTATGGAGCCGCTCCACCGGACTGATTCCCAGCTGTTGAGTTGTCTTGTAAGAGCCCAAAAAGATAGACAAAACATTGTCCAGTGAGTGGTGTATGGAGAGCTTCGAGATTTGATTCTTGGAAGTCCGTTCGAACCGCTCTGCTAGGAAGCTTCACTGTTATGCATCCATGCGCTTGTACCCTGCATTGCTCATCAGGTGAGCCACTGGTACATGACATACTCCAATGCAAAGAGATGATCCAGACAGAGGCCAGTGTCAGAGTCTGTATCAATGTCCATTGCATCAGAGGAGCCTGGCAGTGTGTGGTTCACCAGAGGTGTGTTGTCGACAGTCCATCAGTAATGGCCAGGGTGCAGGAGTTCGCTGCCCACCATCGTCCATTGACATTGGAGGGGCTGTAGAAGGGGTTGGTCTTGCAGGGCCTCTTGGCTGCCTGGTCGACGGGCCTGCAACAACAAGAGGCGGTGAGTCGACTGCAGTCGTCAACTGAGGGCTTCTGGGGCACACATGGTTCAGATGCTTGCTGCAAAGGGAGCCATCTGAAAGTTGAATCTCCACCATTGCTTGTCCCAGTAGTTTTGTGAGCCCTGCTGAATTCCAACAGTGGCCACGGTGGGAGAACATCAGGACCCAGACATCATCGTGGATAGCAGACCAGTGTCGCTGACTTCGCCCAGTGTGTTCTACAGGTTGTTGCGAATGGAGGAGGGAGAGGAGGGAACGCTGTGTGCGCCTATGGAGCCGCTCCACCGGACTGATTCCCAGCTGTTGAGTTGTCCTGTAAGAGCCCAAAAAGATAGACAAAACATTGTCCAGTGAGTGGTGTATGGAGAGCTTCGAGATTTGATTCTTGGAAGTCCGTTCGAACCGCTCTGCTAGTCCATTGGATGGAGGGTGGAAAGGCGCCATGTGTACCAGGGCAATGCCATTGGATGCACAGAAGGCCGTGAATTCTGCGGACACAAATTAAGGGCCATTGTCTCTGGTAGGCCTTCAATGGTGAAGATGCAAGTGAGCGCCTGTCTCTGGTAGGCCTTCAATGGCAAAGATGCGAGTGAGCGCCTGGATGACGTGGGTCGATGACCTGGAGGACATTTGGGAGATGTAAGGAAACCCAGAGCTGGTGTCAACCGCAATAAACCACAAGGAGCCCAGAAAGGGACCTACGAAGGCCGTATGGAGTCTGGATCAAGATGTTGATGCCTCTGGCCATGGCAAATACCAATAGGCAGGAGCAGATTGTTTGCTCTGACAGGAGGGACAGGCTGCTACCATAGAGGTGATATCTGCATCAATCCCCTTCCAGTAGACATGTTGACGTGCATGGTGTTCTGTTAGCACGACTCCCAAATGACCACAATGAAGCAGGTTGAGGACTTGTGTTGTAGGAGGGAGGGAGGAATGACAATCCGTGGTCTGCTTTTTTCGCCATGGATGAGGAGAACATCATCATGGACAAAGAATTCCTGCCATCAATGGCAATAATTTCGAACCCCTGGGTAAACAACTGCCGTCAATCTGACAGCCAACATTGCTGAACCAGCCTGATGATCTTGTGCAGGACTGGGTCCTCTGCTGACTGCTTGGCGACTAGTTTTGCATTGACGGGAAGGGACGCAAGAGTGTGTTCTTCTTCTGCGTCTACATGGTGGCACACTTCTGGGTCAGTGTCAAATGAAGGATCCTGACCTAATGCTAGCTGGCAGAGGAGATCGGTATTGGCATGGTCGGTCGTTGAGTGATATTGAAGATCATAAGAGTAATTAACCAGAATAAGGCACACTGTTGGAGGCGTCTAGCTGTTTTGGTAGGGATGTTTGCATCACACTGAAAGAGAGGCAGCAGGGGTTTGTGGTCAGTCAAGATCGTAAAATGACTACCATAAAAATAGTTATGGAACTTTTTTAAAGCGAAGACTATGGCCAAGGACTCCTTTTCAATTTGCCCATAGTTTCACTGTGTCGGAGTCAATGTTTTGGAAATGAAGGCAACTGGTCGTTCCAGCCCATTGACCCTGTGCAAAAAGACTGCACCTACACCATAATTAGAGGCATCTGCAGCAACAATCACAGGGAGTGATGGATCAAAGGCCATAAGACATGTGGGCTGAAGCAAGGCGTGCTTGAGATTGCAGAAGGCACTTTCACATGCCGTGTCCCAATTCCATGACACATTCTTACGTAAGAGATGGTACAATGGGGCTACAATGGTGAGGCATGTGGAATGAATTTTCTGTAATAATTCAGGTAGCCCAATACGGATTGCAGCTGTTTGACATTCGAAGGGGATGGTAAATCCTGCATGGCTTAGACATGATGAGGCAATGACGGAATATCTGTGGCACTGAGGACATGGGCTAAGTATTCGACTTGAGGGAGAAAAAATTGACATTTTTTCCAGATTGCAGTGAAGGTTGGCTGTTTGGTGAACAGAAAAAAGGATGTCCACGTTGTCCACTAGGTTTTGAGCGGACTTTCCTGCCACAATGATGTCATCCAGGTAGTTGGCAGTGCAAGGCACGTCCCTTGTAAGAGTTTTGAGGAATCTCTGGAAAATTGCTGGGGCAATCCCGATCCCAAAGGGGAGCCTATTATAGTGGAAAAGACCAAAAGAAGTGTTGATAACCAGCAAGTTGCAGGATGACTCGTCTAAAGGAAGCTGTAAATATGAATCCTTGAGGTCAATTTTCACAAAGAGTTTGCCCCCATTGAGGCGAGTGAGGATCTCGCCGAACTTGGGAACGGGGTTTGTATCAACAATCGACTGGGCATTGATGGTTTTACTGACATCACCACATAAACGAACAGAACCATCTGGTTTGTCTACCAATACTATGGGCATTGCCCATAAACTGTTAGAGACAGATATTAAGACACCAGCTCCCTGCAAACGTTGGAGCTCTGCCTGCAATTTGTCGTGAAGAGCGAATGGTACAGGCCGGGCTTTGAAGAACTGGGGTATGGTCATCAGAAGGAGCATGATGTGTGCCTCAAACCTTCGGACACCAGTAGTAGAAGACTCGAACACGGAATGATACTTTGTGTGAAGAGTCTGTAGATAGGAACTGTCAGATCCTGGCTGGATGCTCCTAGTCGTATCACGGACTTCCAGCCCCAAGCACTGAAAAGGTCAAGTCCCAGCAAGTTCGTCATTCCTGGTGTATCCACAACAAGGAGACGCATCCTTCAAGTTGTGGCACCATGTTTGATGTGTGCCGTAAACTGGCCTTTACCATCATTAAGTCATTGCTGTAACTTCAAAGGTTGTGGGTAAATGGTTGAAGAGGGGGAGAGGCCAAGTGTTGGCAAGTTTTCCACACAATCATAGAAGAGGTAGACCCAGTGTCTATCTGGAAGTTGGCTGGGTGGCCATTGACCAACACTAACAGGGTTACCTGTTTATCATGAACAGGAAGCACTGCATGAACATGGAGACCCTCCTGATAAGGCATGCCTGGGTAGTTGTCTGAAGCAGAATCGACCTGAGTATAGTCAACTTGCATCCTGAAGGAAGCTTGAAAGACTTCAGCCCTGAGCCCCGTTTTGCCACACGAGTTACATTCGGTACGGCGAAACTGACACTGATGCCTAGTGTGTGTGACAAAACAGTCTTTGCAAGAGGGTAACTGTGTAAGGCCGCGAGTGAAGGAGCTTTGTTTACAAGAAGGAAGATGGGGAGGTGGTTCCTGAGGTGTCTGTTGGCGGATGGGGCAGGCCACATGCACCTAAAATGGCTCAGGGAAGGAGGCGGACACTTGAAGGAACTGTTCAAACGCCCAAATAACTGGAAGACATGCTTCTAAGGTGAAGGAGGGGTCCCAAAACTTTAGTAAGTCCTTCCAGAGGCCCTCATCAGGGGCATGAACCAAGATCATATCCTTCAGGAGCAATGCTGCATATGATTGTTGACAGCTTTCATTGGCACATCGAAATCGGTAGTCCCTTGATAAGCCCTGCGGGGTAGCGATCCATTCCCATTACGACTGACCCTGCTTCTTGTGACAGCTAAAAAATTTGTGTCAAGCTGTTGTAACATGCACTTGTGAGTCAAAGTACTCCCGCAAGCAAAACTTCAAGTCATCATAGGGTAGGCATGTGGTTTGTGCTCTGGTTTTAATTCTGAAGAAGACGGTAAACCTCAGGATCAACATAGGCAAGGAAGAAAGCACTACGGTGGCCATCATCAGAGATACCGTATGCCAAGAAATGTTGTTCAAGGCAGGCCATGTAATCTGCCCAAGATTCCACCTACCTATTAAATGCTGGGAAGGACGGAGGGGTTCCCCTGGAACCCTTGACTATCATTTAGAAAACGAGGCGTGCTGTGGGCTCCGTCAATAACTGAAGCCATAAGGCCACCAATGCCTGTACAAGGTCCTGCTGGACCAACTACATGTCCTGTAAGATGAACAAAATTTGCCGCAACATGTCAGGGGTTGTGGTGACTGGTTGACCGTCTATGGTAAACAATGAAAAAGACAACAAAGAATACAACCTACTTGGCCACCAGAGTCTGAAAAAAAAATCCTCGGCGCCACTGCTATATCTCACCACAGCAGATAATAACTGAAAGACACTGTCTGATACGGAAATTGTGTTTATTGACAAGACAAACTAATCATCTACTGGAAACAAAACAAATGAAGTAACTTCTGAAACTAAGGCAACAACAAACATCAACTAAAAGTTTTCTTCTTCACCAATTATGTACAAGCCAGGAAGGTAATGACAGCCTTGAGAGAACGGCCAGGGAGAAGGAGCCAGACGACGTATTCTGTTGCGGGAAGTCCTGGAGGCATGGCGCCGCTAGCAGAGAATCTTCCCCAGAGGTGTCGGTCGCGATCCCTCAGCTAGGGTTCTCGTAGGTGGTTGGTGGAGAACTGCCATCGTGTTGCACTGTGCCCCCGTAAATAGGCAGCACGTAGTGATACGTGGCAGTCTTGAACTGGTCTCACGTGACTGTGCGGAGGAAAATAGTTCCAGCTTAGTGCGTTCTCTGGCAGTGCTCATCGTGTCCTCTGCTGACTCCAGAATTGCCGCTGCGGGACGCCTCATGTTATGCATCCACGCAGTTGTACCCTGCATTGTGGGTTGTCCGCTTGGCAGGCGAACCACCAGTACATGACACCAGACCATGTCACCAGAGTAATGAAAATGTTGAATAGGGGAGGTCCATTTATCATTAGACCATGAGAGATAGGACTCAATTTCAATTCAGTTTCAATTCATTGCCACAATATTAAGACTTGTTACCTTGAAACTCTAAACAGGTCATACATAATCATTTTACTTTGTCTCATACACTGTTGTAAAAAGGAAAATTCAGTTATTACTTATGTTTACTGCAATCATTTCAACATTAATGTAAATAAAATTATAAAGTATTGAAAATTAATATAATAAATATCTTGAAATACAATAAATTATTCCTTGATTTAAGTAAAGTCTTCTAGAATAAGTGCCAAAATATCTTCCTAGCAGCCTCGGAAGAACTCAAGGTTTTCCAACTAACAACACTCTAACTACACTATTCTACAGTATCCCCACAGGCATACGCATGCCTCGGCAAAGATCCTTGAGTCTGCGCATATCAGTGTGACTAACTAACTTTTTTTTTTCTTTTTTTAATAATTTTTTATTTACTTTTTAAACTTTTTGGCTAGTTGTGTTTAAATTTTATTTGATCTGTAGAGATTTTTGGCATTAGGATCGTCGATTTGGAGCTATAGACAGAAAGTTAAGCAGTTGCCTTTAGATATTCGTTGTGCAACAGCATTAACTGTAACCCATAAGGTTTGGTCTCTTACAACTCCTTGCAGATCACAGTCTAATGTCTGCATTCCCTCTCTTCCTGGAAACGGGGGCAACTTAGAATGACGTGATCGGCAGTACCCTCATCTCCACATTCACAGGTTGGTGTGTTACTGCGTTTAAAGCAATGTAGATATTTCGGATATGGACCATGGCCTGTTAATAGGTGTACCATACCTTGAGTAGGAGCAATGTACCACAAACTGAGTCTGTTTCTAATGTCTGGGAATATACTGTATACCCATCTCTCAGTGCTTATAGAGTCCCAATCAGGCTGCCACTCATCTAATGTCCATGCTCGTAAGTGTCTTTTATCTGTAACATGAACTCCTGTGATCTCATACACAAGATCGTATTGCTCGCAGCCTAACCAGTACTGCTCTGTAACATACCACAATACCCAATGGACATATCCCTAGAATCACCAGCAAACCATCAACGGGTGCAGTGCGAAAGGCAGTGGTATGCCTTAGAAGTAGACTCCGCTGAATTCGTCATAGTACCTTCTTGTAGCACTGCAGCCTAAGGCGATGCACCTAGACGCTAGCAGCAAAACACATGATAGCATTAAAAATAGCCTCATAAGACCGTACAGCAAGAAGTGGTGATTTATAATCAACAGTACCAGCACGAGCATCTTTATGCATGATTTTTACCACCTTTTGAGTAACGTATTTTATATGTTCTAGAAAGTTTCTTTTTTCATCCAGAAAAATACCTAAATACCAACAAACAGTACTTTGTTTTATAAGGACAGGTCAAGCCTTATAGTCGGATTTCTAGTGAGAGATAGTCTTCCCTTCAGGAGTATGTAAGTAGTTTTATGCGCAGCTATTGTGAGTTTGCTGGAACTGCACCACCTTTGCATCTGCACAAGTACATCATTGGCCTTTCCTCAAGTTTCGCCCTGGAGTCTGCAGACACAACTACTAAGATGTCAACTGCATACACAACAACACCTTCAACAGTATTTGCCTCATCTAGTAGATGTAATAGGGGCTCAATACTGAGATCCCAAAACAATGGACCACTTATGGAACCTTGAGGACAGCCTTTGGTAATCTTTTTGATTGGCTTACTTTGTCCCGCAACCCATTGGACACTACGCATGCTACAATAATTAACAAAGCTTTCGTATACACATTTGTGGACCTCCAGATCTCGGAGGCGTACAAACATGGCCAGCCACCAGAGATTATCGAATGCTCCAGCTATGTCGCCCATGTGCGCAATTACATAATTTTGGGTCGAATTTTCTACAATCTGAAGAGCTCTGTTAACCACATCGTCTATGGATTTCCCTTTTCTAAATCCATATTGACATTGGTTCAAACCCATTAGCTCCCAATGTGCCTGCAAACAGTCACACAGCAGTTCCTGAACTTTGGCTAATATGTTCAATAAGCAAATAGGTCTATAACTTTTCAGTGATGTCGGATCTTTATCCTTTTCTTTTGTTCTCACAATTGCCTTACATGTTTTCCATATTGTTGGAATTCTACCTATTCGCAATGCTTCCTTTAGTAATGTTGTCATATATGGCACTATTAGTGGGCTTACCATGCACAGGACCTCGGGGTAGACGCCATCTGGACCAAATGCCTTTCCAATTTCGAGCTTGGAGATAGTGAAAGCTACTTCTTCTTGATCGAAAGGTAGCACCACCCTCTGATTGTCGTATTCATTATCAAGTTCACTTCTGAGCTGTCTGTGCATTTCACTATCTGTATTTGTGTTGTCATCAGGAAGTAGGGAGTTCTGCAGATATTCTGCCGACTCTCTCTATCCAGACATTATTGAGCCATCATCTCTATGAATTGTGGACATGACAGTAGGTCCCTTAACCTTCTCAGCCAACAACTTATATGGTCTTCCCCATACGTCAAATTGCAACTGTCTTTGTAAGAACTTTCCCCAGTGCATTCTTTTCATTTCCTGAAGCAATGTTCTGTAGTATAACTTAGCTGTCCTGTATTCATGAAGCCTGGCAGTGCGCTCTGATTGCCCTAAAGCAAGCTGATAAGCTTTTCTTGTTGTTCTTAACATTCGCTTCAACATGAAAAGTTCTGGACTCCATGGGACTACACTCTGACTTTTATAATGTCTCTTAGGAATGTAAATATCCTGCATCCTTTGCAAAAGTTCGGTTAGTAGCTGCGCTCCGAGGTCTACATGTATAGGTAACAATTCAATTGGAAATGCAGCAATGTATGCAATTAAGCCATCCCAATCCATTTTCCTGATGTCAAAACCAATCACGCTTTCCTCTGCTTGATTCCCTCTATTGTTATCACCTTCCTCTTCGATGACTATTGCATTATGAAAACTGGTTGTAAGGTACTGAAGCACTTGCCAGCTGTTGATCTTAGCTGCTGCCACACGGTTTGCTAGTGTGACATCTATATTGGTGCCTGAACCGGCAGGCCCCTCAAATGTACCCGGCCGGCATTCTAGACTTAAAATGATGAGGTCAAGTTCCTGTATCGCATCCTCTAATATCTCACTATGCCTACTATGCCACAGAGAGGAATTTGCATTTGCATTTGTTGTCACGAGGAGACAGGCACCTCATCTGAATAGAGCAACTTCCCTTAAGTTTGTCTGCGAAAGGTTCAATGGGGTAAGAATACTGCATGTACATGCTCACTACAACCCACTTTGTTTGTGCATCCTTCATTTCTACTGTGACCATATTCTTGTCACATAGCTGTGCCACCTTAGTCACAGTGAATTTTCTACTTGTGATAACTATAGCAGCCATTGCATCTTCATGGCCCGTAATTGTTATCATATCCACAGGAAAATGTGGAAGCATTCTGTTTTTACAGTAAGGTTCTCGCAAGCAGACTACATTGATACCCAACTCATCGATCTGTTTCCTACTTCATTCATAATCAGTTTACTTCGCCCTACATTTATTTTTAGTATTTTTATCATTTTGTGTATATCGTGTAGGAATAAAACATTTTCGAGGCGGCAAGTTTGGATCAAAATATACGCGTCCATATGCTTTTACAAAATCCACGTATAATTGCTCAATGTCAAAGGGTTCGCTTCTCCTTGTGAACAACTGCTGTAGAAGATCAAATAGTTGTTTAAACACGGTTGGCAAATTATTAACTCTCAATATAATCCTGTCTAACTAATCCTAGAAATAGGACTATGAAAGATATGCTTCACAATGAACATGTATGCTCTACTACTCATGCAGAGCTAGGGTAGGTTGCTAGTAGTACAATATTTCACAGCTGACCCCTCTTTATATTCCAAAACTGGTCATTTATTTCATTACTTACTGGAGCTGTGACACAAATCAGTTGTTTGTCTATAATATAATTTATTTTTTATTGTATACATGTGGTTCCAGCTACATTCATTAATTACAGTTGATACTTGGCTCTACTGAAATTAGCAGTGTGATTTGATTTAACTTAACAGATAAGACACATATCTCATTACACTCATTACAGTCTGGACTGGTAGACTTATGTGGGTTCTCATATTGTGTTTAGGGGGTTTACGTATTTAAATAACTGAAATTCTATACAGTACAGATGAGCAAGATACAGCATGCTGGCAATAAAAGATAGAATATGAAAAAAAATCAGAGTTATACAGGTTTACACAAAAAATAGCACTGAAGTACAGTCACCCAAATATGTGTCATCAGACATTTGACTTAAGAGGGAGAAAGAGTGCTACAATACCGTGAGTGAATCTGCATTGCAGTCTGCAGTACGTTCCATACTGAAGTCTTCAATGGTGAGCTGTACACTATTACCCCATTCTACAGTGATGAGCCATTCACATAGAACATTATCTGGGTAGTGATTAGGATACGAAGGAGACGTAAATTCTCCAAATGGTCGCTCCAGATGGCCACCACAACCTTTAAGCATTTAGGAAAAGAAAAAAAAAGATAATATTAGTTGTAATACAGGAAATACAAAATGAAATGTGTATGTTGATATAGATAAGTAATTCAGATATCCTACAGTCTGCTTCATTCCCACCCCATATGCAACTCAATCTCCTTAAGTACATCCATGTTCAGCTTTTCCTGACTACCTGTAGTTTCACTGTTGTTTTATTTACTCAAGCACTATAAAATGTACATGAATATATCACATTAAGGAGCAGTTTCATATTAAAAAAATCTACATGATTGTGTGTCCAAACAGATGCATGTAACAGTAAATTTCTTAGTGAATGCCAGCACAGTACAAGATTCCTACAAAAGTTCTAGAATGAATAGCTTGAGATAGGATAAAAGTATGCCAATAATAATAATAATAATAATACAGTAAAGCTTAGTTTTTACATTCCCAGATTTTACGTTTTCCCATCATTTACACCATTTTTGTCAGTCCCATCAATTACCCATGTTCACAATGTTAATTCCCCCCATTTTTGCATTAACATATTTATACAGTTCTCATATTTTACACTTTTTGAAACCATGCTTGTTAAGAAAAAAATTATGTAATTGACATAAATTGACAGTGGCATTCCTTTTGCCTTAAACTATAGTGTTTATAAACATGACGCAGTCAAGTTTCTTGACACTTTGCATTTATTCAGACGTATATTTGTGTGTTGTTGTTTGTAGTACGTGACTAGTTGATTTATGATGCGGTGGCTGATGGGAGTATAGTATTCCCCCCACCATTCCATCCGACAAATTGTGCGTGTGTAGCACTACCCGACCAACTTCATGCCTGCGATCGTCTGCTGTCTGCACAACGAACATGCAAAAACGAAAACAGTTAGACAAATGGACACAGAGGACATTGAGGTGCTGCAAATGCTGTATACAGTTGTTTGGAATGTGTGTAGCATGGTGTGTAGGCTGCTACGAATTTGGTTGGGTCATAGGTCAGACAATAAATTGGAACGTTTGTAGGAGCCTTCAGCCACTGCGCCAATTGTTAGCTTCGCTTTGTTTATGAAACTGGTAGTTTTTCTTGCTTTGAATGACGCATTTTGAGAATTTATTCTTGTTGGGAAATGCAAATATTTATCTAAGTATTTTTTGTGACTTTTATAAATGGTGAGACTCATGGATTGCTTGTATATGTTTTTCTGCACATTGAAGGGGGCACAGTACATTATAACCACAAAAAAGCGATAACAGAGTGAGATGATGACCCTATGCAAACGCATATATTTGCACTTGAAAATGCACATAAATTTTCTAATATTGTTGTGCCAAAGATCGAAAAATTTAAAAATAAAGGAACCTGTGCAGTTTTATTACATAAATAATTAATGCCAGTTAAAGGATTGCTGACTAATCAATTATGATGAACAAAAATTTTTACTTCCCATAAAATTACCAGTTCCCCAGCACTTAAAATTGTAACAATTTGGATAACCTTTATTATGTAATAAACTTCCTGGCGAGTATTTTGATTCCTTTTATGTACGTATATCACAAATAAACTATGAAAATGCAAGAGTCCTCAAGTAAGCATATTTTAATCCAAAACATTATTTCCCGCATTTTACACTATTTCACTGAAGTCCCTTAGAAAGTGTAAAAAGGGAGTTCTACTGTAATATTGTTCTCTGTTCCACAGGACCTAATTGAGGAGCAAGACTCTACCGTCATGGAATACATAAAGTTTAGCACAAGAATGGTAATAGAAAAATTTTTAGTAGTCACATGCACACAACAATCTTAAGAATAAGTGAAAGGAATCAATGACAGAAAAAAAGGAATTAGCTTACTTGTTTAAATTTTCTAGGAATTCCTCGACAGAATAAAAGGCGTGAGCCATGAAGTAACTCTTCAATTTAGATTTGAAAGTGTGGGGGTTAGTACTAAGATTCCTGAGGTTTTGAGGCAGCTTATTGAAAATGGATGATGCAGAATACTGCACACCTTTCTGCACAAGTGTCAAGGTGGTGTCATGCACATGTAGATTCCACTTCTGTCAAGTATTCACTGAGTGAAAGCTACTAACTCGTGGGAATTAGCTGATATTATTAACAACAAACTGTAAAGTAATTGCTGTTTCTTATTTTCATCATGAACAAAAAATATTTTGATCTTGTGTGACATATATTTTCAATTTACTGGTATTATAAAATCTGAATTTATATTAGCATGAAACATTTCATCATTAGGCAATTTAATTAACACCAAAAATGAAAACATTGTTTTAATACATGCTTATAGCCTTTGGTTCTAAAAAAGTTAGTTGTTTTGTTAAGATCATTATTGTAAAGAAATGTCATGAAAGAACAGAGTCTACTTTATAACTTGAAATTCTGTAAATTAACATTTTCTCATTGTAATTATCTTAATATTACTTTTAACAATGAGTTAGTCGAACTTCTTATTGTTGGAAAGTATATAAGCGAGTCTGGGAGAAGGACTGGGCGGCAGTTTTTTCGATGCACTTTTGGAGGTAGATGATGTAACATTTTGTGCAATAAACCTGATTACAATGAAAAAGTTGTGTGTGGAGTATAATTATGAGCGAAATGAACCCTTTTTCAACACTAATTTTACCACAGCGGTTATAGTTTGGATCTGGCATGACTGAAATTGACCATGGCAGCAGCGAGCAGAACCAGCAAGATTTAAGTTAAGTACCTAAGTCAAACCCCAACTTTAGATACAAGGAACTTTATAAAATGACATTAAAGAATAAACATATTGTGACAACAGCATCAGAATTCTGAGACTACTGAAGAGGGATCAACATGACGTTCGTGAACTTACACCACATATTGCTTGAACTGCCCATTTCTGAGCCAAAAATATTGTTTTTGTATCAGTCGAGTTACCCCAAAAAATAATGCCATACATCACAAGTGAATGAAAGCAAGCATAATAGACTACCTTTTGTGTTGAAAAATCACTTATTTCAGATATTGTTCTAATGGTAAATAAAGCAGAATTTAGTTTTTGAACAAGATCCTGAAGATGGGCTTTCCACGAAAGCTTACTGTCTATCTGCACACCTAGAAATTTGAACTGTTCAGTCTCACTTATCATATGCCCATTATGTCTAATCAAAATGCAAGCTTTCAGTAAATTATGTGTTAGGAATTGGAAAAATTGTGTTTTACTGTGATTTAACATAAATTTGTTTTCTACAAGCCATGAACTTTTCTTTTGAACTGCATTATTTGATACTGCGTCAATACTACAAACAAAAACCTTCACTACTAAGCTGGTATCATCAGCAAACAAAAATATTTTACAATCACCTGTTATACAATAAGGCATATCATTTATATAAATAAGAAACAGCAGTGGTCCCAAAACAGACCCCTGGGGCACCCCACTCTTAACTGGCCCCATTGTGATTGTACATCATAGCCATTTTCAACACTGTGGAGAATTACCTTCTGCTGTCAGTTATGGAAATAAGAGGTGAACCAGTTGTGAGCTTACTCCTTGTATTCCATAGTGTTCCAACTTCTGCGACAATATTCTGTGATCAACACAAACACCTTTGTTAAATCAAAGAAGATGCCTAATGTCTGTAGCCTTTTATTTAACCCATCAATTGCCTCATGGAGAAATGAAAATATAGCATTTACAGTCATTGAACCACTTCTAAAACCAAAGTGTATGTTTTACAACAAATTATGTGAACTAAAATGATCAATTAATGTTGAATATACAGCCTTTTCAATAACTTCAGAAAAAAAAGACAATGGCATAGAAACAGGTTTATAGTTGTCTACATTATCCCTTTCTCCTTTATTATAAAGTGGTTTCACTACTGAGTACTTTAATCTGTCAGGAAACTGACCATTTTGAAAGGAAAAATTACAAATATGGCTTAGTTCTGGGCTAACACATGGAGAACAGTATTTTAGAAATCGTAATAGATACCCCATCATATCCACAAGAGTCCTTAGCCTTTAGTGATTTAATTATTGACTCAATCTCTCCTTTGGAAGGACCATTTCAGGGAATAGCTTCGGAAAGATACTTTGTAACAATGCATCATAATTACCTGTAAAAATTAGGGTTCTGTTCAGTTCACCTACTATATTCAGAAAGTGATTATTGAATACTACATTATATCTAACTTATCAGTAAAGAAACATTTCTAATATGCACTGACATTATATCCTCTACCTGCTGCTGCTCACAAGACACTTCCTTCATGACTGACCAAATGGTTTTATTTTTATCCCGTGAGTTTGGTATTCTTTTTGCATACCACATACTTTTTGTCTTCTTAATGATATTTTTCAGAACCTTACAGTAATGTTTATAATGAGCTACTGCATCTTCATTCTGACTGTTGCTAACATTTTGATACAATTCTCACTTTGTTCTACATGATACTCTTATCGCCTCTGTCAGTCACCCTTGCTACCTGTTTCTGGAAGTACCCTGTTTTGAGCATTCTAGCAGGAAGCAACTTTCAAACAGTGTAAGAAATGTGTTCAGGAAAGCATTATATTTATCATTTATATCACCATCATAAAACATCCTGCCATTCTTGTTCCTTAATTAGGCTTAAAAAGGTCTCAATTGCATCTAAGAAAGTGATAATTATATTTAACATTTGTTTGAGAACAAATACTTTTTAGAATTAAAATTTGTGAATCGTGGTCTGATAGGCCATTTACTATTCTGCTCAAAGAGTGCCTCTCTGTTAATGAACAAAAATATTGTCAATGGTAGAATTGCTACTGCCTTGCACTCTCATTAGAAAGAATACTGTTTGCATCAGATTATAGGAATTAAGTAGATCTAACAGCTGCCTTTTTCTTGAGCTATCACTTACACAATTAATGTTAAAATCTCCAATCACAACTAAATTTTTACACTTCCTATAAAGTGAACCCAGACTCAATACTTGCTTGGGCAGAAACATTTTAAAATCTGAGTCAGGGGACCTATAAAAACAATTACTAATTTAGTTCCATTAACATGAACAACTCCCGCACAACATTCAAATATCTTTTCTGTGCAGTGTTTAGAAAAATTGACTGGCTCCGATAAAAAATTGATTTTAACATACGTGGCCACTTCCCCACACAGTAAGGAACTCGTAGAGAAGAAGACAGCTAACCTGTATCCTGGCAAAGAAAATCTCTGAATTGTCACATCACTTACAAAGTGCTCTGAAACACCAATAATGTCACAGTCAACATCAATAAGCAGTTCAGTAACTTTATCTCTGATACCTTGTATATTTTGATGAAATATATTAATCCCCTTATTACTTAGCTTCTTAAACTTTGTCGAATGTGGTTCATTTACTACAGGGACTTCCTTTAAGCAGGAATACCTATCAGCTGTCTTCAGTCTAAAAAAGATGCTGTCCTAACACCAACTACTACAGGAATGTTTCCATGAGTGACAGCCCCAGCCCCTACTACACTGTCACCTAATAGCTTTACTGACCTCTCCTTCTTATGCCTATTGTGGTGCAGACCATGTTTAATGAAATCCTACCTTTGGATAGTCTCAACCGGCAGCAATGCAATGTGACCCATGTCCTCCATCATTAGAGCTTCCCCATGCCTCATGTTAATATGCCTGATAGCTGTATTAAGACGAGGCCTAT
This sequence comes from Locusta migratoria, assembly GCA_026315105.1. NCBI lineage: Eukaryota > Metazoa > Arthropoda > Insecta > Orthoptera > Acrididae > Locusta > Locusta migratoria. The sequence continues at coordinate 199,597,922 of CM048751.1, forward strand.
CATGACGCTGAAACAGCTGCATTACATGCACATTTGTGCCACCAGTTTGAGTTGTTGCTATCCTTTCCATATCACCACCTACACCATACTCCCCATCCCTATCAAGACCATTTCGAGCCCCACTCACTATCACAACCTGATCCTCTTTTGAGAAATTCCTCAATAAGTCCCCTGTGTTACAAGTAACCTGAGCTAACCCTGCACTGGGATTCACTATGCCAGTGACCTGGTACTCACTTCCAAGTACTTCCCGCAACTGTTGGCCAACACCTCCCATGAGAAGTGCCTAACAGCAGAACCTTCTTCTTCCTAATAGACCTCTCTACAGATTTTGACTTCCTAACAGATGAGGTCTGCTGCATATTTCCTACACCTACAGCTACAGGAGGTTCATCTCCACGCAACTCTTGACAGTTGGTCAAACTTATTTGCAACTTGCGACATGAAGATATCTGAATACCTCCTCATAGCTACCTTCTTGCCAACTGCCAGCCCCCTTCCCCAGGCCCCTATCCCTCCTCAGCTTACCTAGTTCCTCTTCAGTGTTTTTTAACTGCACCTGAAGGGTGCAGATCATATGCTCCTGCTTCTCTATCAGCTTATTCCTGCTGCATATCCTGCAATTCCAGAAGAGAACCTCACCACAGTGCCCACTGGCTTCCCCACTGCATTCCCCCATGAAAATACTTACTAAAAATCCCTCACTGCAGGCCATTACACATGAATCTATGACAAAGCTCACACTTTTCACTCATGGTAAAATTTTACAGTTACTGTATTTGTTAAGAAAAACTAGACGTCTATGTTCTGTAAATTACATTTCTACAAAAGAACAAGGCAGTACCTGAACTACAGCAATCAAAAATTCTCAGTCTCTACAAATAAGTAACAACAACAGCTAATACTACTACTAGTAGTATCAATAAAGAGCAAATAACACCACCACAAAAACTTTACTGTTGCTAGTATAAAGAAGAACAAATTCAAGTGTCAATAATAAACTAACTAAACACAGTGAGAGTACAAGAGTTATCAAACACCATGACAGAAAGTTTCCCTACCGCAAGTACATTAAAAACAGCAGGAAGACACTGGATGAAAAGTACTCAATTTAATAAACAACTAGAATGCTTACACCTCTTGAAGACTACTAACATTAATAATTTAACTTCAATACACTAACACTTATTGGAACTTATCTTTCAGAGGCTGCTACAGCTGGATCTACTCGCTACCAGGTTCACACAAAACACTAAGATGTCGATGCTAGTGCGCACGTGAACAGAAATAACATCACTCAAAGCAAATATGTCTCAAAAAACGCTAAAATGACTAACAACCCTCTACTAGAACACCTCTAGATTAAATATTATCATGAATAACAGTTAAAATAATTATATTAATCCTAAAACTATATAAAAATTTGAGAGTGATGTGCACAGCAGTCCAGCACTCGCGAAGTCACACCAAAGAGTCTTAAATGCTAATAGTTTTTAATATACAGCAGAGAGGACAGAGAGTGAGGAGGACTGAGAAAATGCACAAAAATTTGTTGATACAAGGATTTGTTACAGGCCATGTAAAGGTTGTTAAATATTTAAACTGTTAGTCTAAAAGCTTTCCTTTTGAACAGCAGACACACACACAGTCATGCAAACACAACACACTAAGAAAATCATTATCTCCAGCATCTGTGGCTGGCCTATAAACTAAAACTGCATCTGATAGGACCAGCAATCTGTGTGTGTGTGTTTGGGTGCAGGGAGAGGGATGGAGGGGGGGAAGAGGGGGGGGAGTAGGAGGAGATGAATTTGTAGTTATGCCTCTGCTTGCGAAGTATGAAGTGATGTGGTGGGGATGGCATAGGGCAATTAGTCAAGAAGTTTGGAGAAAAGGAACAGATCATGGAGCAGAAAAGGAGAAACGAAGATAAATGGAGAAGGACTTGTGGGTGTGTTTGCAGAAAGGAAGGCTGTGTAGTGCTTGAGTGAAAGCAGGAAAAAGGAATGGGTAGGCTTCACAACAGTGGTTTTGAGTTACAAGGATTACCTGACAGATGGACTCCATCAGCTATCAGATCATCCACCTAAAAAACCTGACACAGTGAATGAACCCATTCCAGAAATATAACAGGATTTATCCTGTTAGATTTATTACAACCTATTACTTGACTTTTGAAGACTATAAAACCAACTACTCTGGTCATCACCTTGTAAGTGGCTATTACAGCGCCACACTGAGAATCTCTACTCTCCTCAATCATCATGTTTAGGCTATAACCTACTTTCCTAATAAAATGCATTAACCATTTCATCCAACGTCAATCAAGCTGTCCTGTTTCTTTACCACCTGGTATCCTGAGCAACAGTGGTGATGTCATTTTACTCTATACAAACAACCCCGATGTCCAGGGAGTTACCACTATTGAACAGTACTTTTCCCAACACTCTCAAGTCATAATTATTCTGTTTGGAAAGTATCACTTAAAAACAAACCCAAGATACAGCAATACATGCACACAAGGCTATCTTCCTAATTGGAGCAACAGGAGAGGTCACTCTGTCCACATTCTAATACAACCTCAACACTTTCTCTTTCATTCACTTTTAGTCCTCCTTAATCCAAGAACTCACACTCCTCTATTCTGACCTCCACCTTGACTACCTTCATTTCTATCTGACTTACCATAAAATAACAATCCTGCACTTTGACATCTGCCAGCCATTCCAGCCAAGAAGTTGCCTCCATACAGAATACCCACTGGTAGTCAATGCACCTGAAGTGCCTATCATCTCCAAAGATGGCTAGGCTCTCATTTGGGCTCTCACAGATGGATCCAACACTTCCAACCATGTCCAGAAACATATCTCCCATGCCTTCACTCCTCACCACCTACCAATACCCACATACCTACCTTACCGCCACAAACCAGCACTACTTTCATGAGTCAATACTAGCCAGTACTGAAGCCACATTCTCTGCCAGGGTTTCAACTACCTCCTGTCATACCACCTAATGAGGAATATCCTATCTGAACCTACGCAGTGTCCTGGGTCTATCTCCTCCTTGCTCACAACTTCTTGTCTCATGGCTTACATCTTAGCAACTGACCTAGATGCAAAATCTGTTCCATAAATCATCTCACCATCATTTACTCCACTCCTGTCACAGACATCTTCTAAGCGTAAACAGCAAGGTTACAAATTAAGCTGCAACCACTGTGCTGCTTCAAATATATGGAAACTAGCGAGTTGTCTGTCTGCATGCATGGCCATTGAAAATTTATGTTCAAGTGACTGCTGGACCATCCAGTTGCTGAACATGCTGCCCAACATGATACGCATCACTTCAATGACTGTTTTGCATCCTGTGCCATCTAGTTCCTTCCTTCCTGTGCCGGCTTATATTAACTGCTTGGTTGGGAAATCTTCCTATGAACTGTTCTACATTTACAAAACCCTCTGCATCTACTTTTAACTCATCCAGCTCCTCCACCTACCTGCCCTTGTCCCTGCTCTGAATTTAGCACTATATAACCTTCATTTCTATCAAAACATCCACTAGTATTTCCCATTTTCTACTTCACCCCTTTCCTGCCCCCCCCCCTCCCCCAAAATTCTGCACTAGTAGCCCAACCCCATTCCCACCACATTCCTTACACTCTCACAAACAGCATTGTACCTTTCCCAACTCCTACCTTATTATCCTTTCTCATCCTTGCGCCATGCCTCCTCCTTACCCCTATCACCCACCTCAGATTACTGCTACTAACAAGTGCTATCGCAGTCTCCAGTCTAGCCACAGCAGCTGAAGACGTGTGTGATTTGTGCTTCTGCGAATGTATGTGTGACTTCTATTTTGGAAGAAGTTTGTTTACTCAAAGACTTAAATGTTTAGCTGTATTTTCAATTTGCCTGTCTGCCACTCAATGCCCCTCATATATTATGAGTATCAATCTATCATTTTCAACAATATAAAAGGCTATCACACACACACACACACACACACACACACACACACACACACACACCACACACACACACACACAAACAACTTATAACTTTCTGTTACACCCTTCATTCTGACCAACAAAAGTTTAGACATGACTGGCTCTCTCACCAGTTCAAAGGGAATGACATCTACACCACGGGCCTCATTATCACAAAAAACATTAAGTACCTTGTCCAATTCCTCTCAGAGTATTGTACCACCTAGCTCATCTTCCTTCTCTCTTTCTACAATAATGCCTTCAATTTCATTTCCCTTGTGTACCCCTTAATAAATTTGTTCCATATTTCAGCTTTCCCTTCTTTGTTTACTACTGGTTTTCCATCTTGTGATGTGACCGTGTGATTCTACTTATATCAGAATACCATCACATAATTAATTATCTTCTTCGTGTGTTGTTTATTGTAGTAGATACTGGTAGCGGTCCTGATACTCAGTGCCTCTAATAAGTTATTTCCAAAGTTAGGGTCAATCAGACTTCTTATCTATGTAGGTTAGGCTCAGAAGAGATGAAGTATCATAGGTCAACTTTATCGCATTACTTAAATGAGAAGACAGTTGGTTTATATTTGAACACTAACAAGGGTTTATTGTACCCTTTGTATATCACCAGCAAATTCTAACATCTGGTTTACAGTCTTACATCCAGTTATTATTAAACAAATTCTTGACACAAGTTTAGAACATCGTAACAATTCAAGTCAACTCTAGTAACTAATTACAAAACAAAACACCATCAAAATCTCCACTTTCACATCTCTTTACTCTGAGTATCTACAGAATTCATTCTAGTGCACAGTGTCCCTTAAATAAGTTTTCCATGAGAAGTAGGAGGTTTCTGTCTGGGCATTCACCTGTGAAAGGAATAGCCAAGGACAGTAATAGTCCAAGCAAACAACCTCCATAAATACTCAAAAACTAATCAATTTGGTCATCTTGTCTGGCTAGGGAAAGCATGTAGTGCTTGAGACACTACAATCTGTACTCTTGATATTCATACAACTGTTTTTTATCTCCAAATATCGTTTATTTTCCTGTAGATGGTACAGTATCTACCTGTCCATAGCTCCGCACTGTCACCTGGCCCTCTTAACCCCCCTGTGCCATCTGTCTGGTGGTCTACCTCTTGGTTTTTTCTGCTAAACTAGGCTTCAGTACACAACTTTGGTAATCACCATCTTTTATTCAAGCAATATGAGCAGCCCAGCCAGTTCAATGTATTAACTCTCCATTATGTACATGATCTTTGTTGTATATCTGACCTTAACTGCTCTCTTTCTGTCTTTCTTAGTGTAAGCAACATTGATCTTCCCATTCCTCTTTGAGTTACAGTTTCTTTACTAAAATGTCCAATTCTCACAGTTATGTTATAACGGCAGAATATATTCCCCGACAATTTTCTTCAGCTCACCTGGAATCTTAAGACTGAAGAGTTTTTTCTTTAAGCTTGCTGGCTCAATACATCTGCAACCACAGATCCTAAATATAGTATTAGAGCCGCAGCTGTTCCGAGAAGGAAGTCATCTTGATACACATTACACTTTATTTCAAAGATATTAATAAGTACAGAGTAACGAGTAAGAAGACTTACAAAGATTTCCCATAATAGCCCATAATTGAAAAGATGTCACTCCACATCCTCCCCACCATACCTACAAAGGTAAGACCAGGTATAGTCACTTAATGTCCATCTGGCATGTTGAGGATTACAGTCCATACCAATCCATCATGTCCTTTCTTCAAATCAGTAATGTGTGCCATTCGACAGCACTGCTGTCAGCATATATCTTCTAGCAGCAAAATGAAGTCACCCCCAAGCAACCTTACAGAAAATTTTGGATGTCGTACTTCATAATAGCTCCAGAGTTGAGTTAAATACTCCTGGCTCCAACATTTCCAAAAGTCCTTCACTAATTTCTGGTGAAGTTTGTACATCTTTGCCAGATTTGTGGACCTTCATGGCTGTAGTACAGATGGCAAAGTAGTAAGTTGGTCTCTAACTAGAAAGTGAGCTGGTACCAAAGCTTTGATATTCATAAACACTGTTTGTAGTGCTTCATCGTCCGTGCTAGAATGTCCCAAAAACCTTAAGTAGGCATCTCTTGGATACCAAACATCCTGATCTATGGAACAAGTATTAATCTAACCTAATGTAAACTCTCCCACCTACCACCCCATCAAGCTGCACGTGGTGCAATAAACTTTCGTACAATCATGTTGTGGGCAAGATCGTGGTGAACCTTATCTGCAGATATTGCTGTCGAGACGTTTGTTCGTTCTTTATTTGCAGCATTAATTGTTTGTGCATTGTCACTGTAAATAGTATGTGGTATTCCGCTTATGCCAATCCATCTTTGTAGTGTTAATAAAAACTTATCCATGGTCGTATCACCAGATGATTCTAGGTGTAAGGATCTTGTAGTGACACAGGAGATTAGATTAATGCATTAATAGCACTGTGTAACATTTCTTCGTGACGTGATTTGTCCCAAAGTCTATGCCAGTGATTTCAATTGGTTCCCAGGCTCCTGGGCAGTCATTTTGCATGGTGTACATTGGCATGTAATATTCTTGATGGTGTGATGTTCACATAGTATCCAGAAAGTGGTTCTAAGTTCTGCTAGGATGATTCTGACTCCTAAGTCATGAAGACAAATATGTGTTTGTTGTAGGAGAAGTTGCATAAATGATTGGTCACCATCCAGCATAACTACTGTATATTTTCACAGATAAGATGATGGCTGAATCATAAAAATAGGCCCCAAAATCTGATGTCGTCTTATATGACGATTGAAATTTAGTCTGAAATTTACATAGTGGAGGAAAGATTTACAAAAACAAAGGCCTGCATAATTATTTGAAAAAATATTCTCTTTATGAGCTTAATTAATTTATTGAATGGACAAGGGTACATACAATAACCTATATGCCACAAGGCAGGAATAGAATTAATTTTTTACAATGCCGCTTGACTTTACAATTTCTCAATATATATTTCTCCAGAGTCGCACTGAAACAATTAGCATATATTTACATATAGAGAAGTGAAAGGGTTAAAATATTTTGGAGCTACACACAACAATTGCAGTTTCCTTTAAAATCCTTTATCTTTTGTTCTCGGGCAATTTCGTGTGTTTTCACCCGCATAATATGTGCATCGGCATGATTAAATGTCATTTCGGTGAAAGAAATTACTTTTCTCTTAAACTTCGCAGTGTTAAAAAGCCATGCTTCTTCATGATTGGACACAACGAAGCACTACATGCATTAAAGTTCTAAAGCAGACTCCAAACACTGCAAAAAAGGGTGAAATCCAGATCTACCAATCACGAAAACTACTTATGGCAGCTTCTAACGGCATTTTTCAGAACTTACTGAAGCTTTACCACTGAATCTAAACTGCAGGCATATTTCTAGATCACGAAAACTGGAAAAAAGTGCAGCTTGCATTCGGATAAATACAATAACTTGGGGGTCATTTCATACGCCAGATATACTATAAAATTTTGATGAAAATTTACACCTTGTCTTATCTGAAGGTAGTATTATCTACAGAAATATATGGTAGATTGTGAGTGCTGAGAAATGTAGCCGATCACCAATGTGTATAAATCCTTAATCCAAAAAGGGATTCAAACTTTTGATTTTGGAGCCGTCTGGTAGTGGTGTGTTGTTTTCTAGGGCATTGAGTTCAGCTGGAAAACACTGTGCATGGGTAGCTTTTGTCAAATAGTTTCTAGCAGCTGTGAGTCCTTCTGGATTAAGATCACCACTTGTGTTTGGTTTGTGGCACAACATGTTTCTGACATGGAGTACACATGCATTGACACCTAGTAGTCTCCAAGAAGAACTAAATCTTGTGACATCAATTAAAGGTTGCAGGGATTCAACAACCAAGATTTGTGTGCGAGATGTTCATGATTCATGTAGGAGTTGATGTTCAGTGAAGGTACTGTCAGAACAAAGCCAGTAAACCAGTTCTTCAGACACCCAATGTGGCCCATGCTACCAAAGTTTAGAAGTTTTCAGTTTTCCAGGTGTGGAACCTCTTGTCAACAGATCTGATGGGTTGTGTTCGCTAGGGCAGTGTCTCCACTGTGATGGAGAGGTGACTGTATTAATTTCTGTTTTCTAGTAATTGGGATTTTTGTTTATCCAACCCAGTGTTACAATCAAATCCGTCCACAGCATCACCTCCATTGTAGTAAAATTTTTTGATTTGCAAATATAGGACTGAGGTCTGGTGCTTATTATTGCTGCTAGAAGTTTGAGCCATGGAGGTAAAACTCTTTTCATCTCTGCAAGTCTGCATTTGCTGCATCTTAAGTTGGTATGCCTGTTTTCTGCAGTGATAGTGATGTACAACTCAGTTCCATAAGCCTCTTCAGAAGCATTGCAAAATACATGGATATGTGATGAATAAATGCCAGAACCTCCTACAAATCGGAGTATAGCTATGTTAGTTACTTCGGTAAGGGTTGATGTCCATCTTCCCCAGATCTGGACATGTTAATTCGTTCCATTGAAGTCCACAATTCCTTGTTTCTAGAAATAATATTTTGGCATTGACAGAGTTGTTGTGGCAACTCGTTTCAATTTGTCGTCGTTGCTGTCTGGTTGTGCCAAAATAAAATTATAAGTGCCTGTGTTCCAAGGAACTCCTAAGAATATGAGTGTTAGACTACAATTCTCTCCATTTTGTGTCAAATCTTTAGAGTTTACTGCCCACTTTGCCGTAGGAAGTCTGAGTTGCTTCATTAGAGTTACCAATTCATAATAATGTTTAACAATGATGTTTTCATCTTTAGCTCCAGTGACAAAATCATTCAAATTCTTATAAGTAGTTGCTAGTACTCTCAGTTTGGTGGAGAGTAAAAATGGACTGCACATAAGCCCAAAATGAAGTTGTTTATATCTATAAGTTGCCATTTTTTTTGGTAGTAAAAATAAATAAATAAATACTAAAAATACCAAAATCGTCAATACTGGTTTCGTACCAGAAAAATTTGTCATATCACGATCTTCTGAGTGCAGGATTAACTGAAGGAAACATATGTGATGTCTGAAGTAAATGAGAAAGGTGCAAGTAAAAGCATAAGTATTGCCATAATTTCAGAAAGTAGGTTAGGACGGGTTGTGTCCAAGTGGTTCGGCCAAATCCATTATTCGCCGAATCTAACACACTGGATTCAGATTCGAGATTTGATGTGTAATGGCCAAATACTACCCAATCCCGAATCCAAAGTGTTATATGTAAACCTTCAGTTATGAATGTTGTAGTTTACTTTGCATAACAGTACGCTTTCATTTGCGCTACTTACTTTATTTTCCTTAGATCCGCTGAAAGATGTGACATCACAAAACAATCTCACTTTAAATTTATTTAAGTGAAACCACTACGAAATTGGGCTACATAAATCCGCCTGTGGTTTAACTCAAGTACAAAGTGAATGAAGTTCTGATAAAAGATGCTAGGAGCTTCCACAAGCCCACAAGTAACTTTTCTCATCTAATATAAGAAGAGCTACACACCATTGCTTTGCAGGTGCAAATATAAAATGAAGCAGCCTTTCAAATATTAGTAGTAACAAAAATACATTTGTTTGCATAAATACCAACATTACATAAGGCTTTAAGATTCTTCCATGAGTTGCCTCATTCTGATTTCATGCACTGTTTTGTTAAATTTTGGAAGTGTTGGGGTATGTGAACTGTAATGAAACACTAGGATTTCAAGAAGAAAGTTATTTATTAAGTGGGAAAAAAACGTTCTAATTGTGTGACATCCAGGCGCCAAGTCAGCAACCACTTGTCTGTTTTAATCATTTAAGGTCAAGCTTAAACACATGTACACTGACTGCCTTTTGAAAAGTGACAGACAACTGACACCAATGGGTCGTGTAAAACGCGTAAGTGTGCCAATGGAATGATGATACATGGAAGTGGGTTCCAAATCAGATTGCATAGCAGGCATTTAAAATGTTTTGATGTCGAATACACTAGATTGTAAGAGGGTTGATGCTCTGTACTACGAAGGAACTGAATAACAAGAAATCAAGTGATAGTGTTTCAGAATTACCGTACCGGTATCTAATTGCTATTATAAACATTTCAAAAAGTCTAATGAAATTGTTTTATATTTCCACATTTAGTTTGCTGTTCATTTGAAGTTTCATCTAAAAGCTACTACCTAAGTAAAAGCCGACTGGCAAGCCTGTGTTGCGTCGATATGCCTGACGCTACAACCACTGCCTTCGTGCTACAATTTACATCTTTTTCTTTTAGGGGCGGAACTGTTCCTATGAATCCTTGATTTGTAAATTCCACACTCTCTTTGCCATAAGAATAATACAAATTTAAACATTATGCCATGTTATCTCTTACCACATTTAAATTACGTCCACCTAACAAACCCGAAAGACAACAGCGAGCGCGGGACAATATACGTATCATGTTAATGTTTACATTTGTATTATTCTTTTGTTGAATGGAAATAGTTAGAAATGAAGCACGGCAACTGACTTCTGGTACTGATTTTTAAATCTTCTACAAATATAAATTCTGTGCAGACAAGTTACGTAATCTTAAATGTTTCAAAGATAAATAAATCTACAACATACCTTAGCTTAATCTCCGGAATGCACAATCTGCATGTTAAGTACTTTTCACAGTTCTGAAACGTCTTTGTGGCAATAACAAGTACACACACGTCACTCATGGTTTTATTTCGGATTCTTCCCCTTTGAAAAAAAGTAATCTCTTCCTTTCTAGGACTTCATAATACAATTATTGTTTATTTCTTCAAAATGAAACAGTTTGTAATAGAGTGAAGAAAGTTTCTTATTATCTTTTAGAGCATCTAAACAACATATATCTCAAAATGTTTCATAGCGTACAAATTTCTTTTAAAGAGAGGGGGTATTAAAAAATTCTTAAATTTTAAAATTAAAATCTAAATGAAATTTTAATTTCCTGAATTTTAATTTTGTCATTTGGGATCCATCCAGAAGGCTTTATCTTCATCACTGGCTGTGATAAGAGTGGTAATTCTTTTTAAACACATATACTTGAGTTGACAGATTATTTGGGTTCGAAATTCGGAAGATTCAATTTTGGTTCAGAATTTGGCACATGTTTTATTTAAGATTAGGTATTTGGATTCGATTCAGTAAAATTGGGGTTCGACCCATCCCTAGTTAGGACCCATTTCCAGTGTGTCGTATAGTGATGGGGCGTGTTCTGCATGCGAGAAGGCATCAAAGACAATTCACCACTTGATTTTTCCTTGTTTGTTTTTCTGTGTGATATGATGAAGTAAGTAAAATGCCTCTTTAAATTCTTGAAGTGGTATTTTTCCACTTGCCTCTTAGTAATATAGTGTAACATCTCTTTCTTGTAAATTAGACTGAGATGAGTGTTTTATTTTATTATTCATAGAATATATGACATCAACTGCGATTGGACAGTTATTTTAGTTATTTCTGCAAGTCCTCAAAACGTCTTTGAGCGTTTTTGAAATTGCTAGGCAGGTGATACTCAGTCTTTCATGGTAGATGTACTACTCATTGGTTATCCTACGAAAGTATAGGAATTGTGAAAGTCTTGTAGAATAAAAGTGTCATTTGCACAGTGGTATGATCTTGTTCTGCTTCTATCCCCATTGCTTCCAATTCCCAGAAGCTTTGGATGACGTGCACAGATGTTGGCTCGTCTTGCTGTGAGTTTATGAAGTTTACTGTAGTGGAGTTAATTGATGTACCTTCATGATTTCCACAGAGTATCCACCAAAATCGGAAAGTAGTAATACATTCGTTGATGAGGTGCACCAAGGTGCAGCATTCTTTATAATTTTCCAGTAGTGTTCTGCTCCTATGAGTACTTCGGTGGGTAATTCTTCATACTGATCTGCGGGGTTGAACAGTTGAAGTTTACTTGTTTGACAATACATTTCTATATCTCTCAGAGCAATTGTAAGAAGAGTGAATGTGTGGGTGCTTTCAAAGGCAGTGAATGATACCTCAAAGTCGTTATGAATAGTACAAAGTTTCGCTAGAATGAGTCATTGGGAACTCGACGTAAAAGAATTTGTCTCGAAGATGTTAATCACTAGTGCCTTGTTGTCAATGACTTCTAGCTTCAGGGTGTCTATTAGTCAATTGCTGACAAAAACTTGATTGGCTGCCATAATCTAGAACACAGTGAGTGAGTTTGCTTATGACATTTGAGCCACATATCAACACACATGCCGTTTGGAGGTTAACTATATCCTCAAGAAGTCACAGCAATGTTGCTAATGAAGTAGATTCACCAGACTGTACCTGAGGTGTTGACGTTTCTGAGTCTTTGCATATTTTTTTTTTTTTTTTTTTGACAATTCTTAACATTATGACTGTGGTTTAGGCAGAAAAAATTGGTTATTTTATTTTATTTTTGTGCATAAAACAATTGTGTACACCCATCATAACCTTATAGTCTTGCACCCAGTGAGCTTTTCCTTCACAGAAGATACAGAAGCACTTTGTTACCTTAACATTTTTTCGTCCTGCCTTTCCAGGGGTTGTTTTTGACAGTGAAAACAGCTGCAGAATGAGTCATACTTCCTGAGTTAAATGATGTACCCCAAAGTTTTTGTGTGATTAAGACTCCTTCCACTTCGTCTGATAGAAATTCCATTAGTTTAATAATTTCACCTTCTCTCTTTTCACGTACATTATCCATTTCTTGCACATACTGTCTGGAAAGCATGCAGTATATTTGGTATTACTACGTGTCCACAACTATTCGCATCTTCTCCCAGCAAGCGGAGCACCTTGTTACATTTGTTACAGTGTATAAAAGTGCTACTGAGTGTCTCACAAGAGACAAAATGTATAGGCTTTATACTTTCAAGATAATCCACATGAGCCTGTATTAAATGGTTGTTAAACACCACAGCATCATTGGTTCTCTTCACAAGTTTCTGCAATAACAGCTAATCCCTCAACTAAGTGTCTGAATTCATCTTCCAGATAACCTAAAAAAATATGCATTTATTAGTGGTTGACAGAGTAGATTTCTTGTTGATTAATTGCACAAATTGTTCCCAAAAACGAGCCCATGGTTCAATATCTCCTGGTAAGGGTTTGAGCTTTAATGGTGGCTGTTTTATAGTGGATAGCAAAATGGTTGGAATGTTACTGATATCACTGCTTTTAACTTGTGGCACAGGTTGCTTGTCAATTCCCTGTGAAAGCTTACAGATCGCACATTTAGCAGGGTCAGTATACTCTTCACATTGTAAAATGTCCATTTCTGTTAGTAAATCTTTCATCATCTAATGCTGTTAACCTGCTTAAAGTTTCTTGTAATCTTTTTCTGCATTACAGAAAATTTTCAGTTGAAGTGGTGTCGCTGCAATTATTCACATCTGCAATAAAACACGTAATACTGCACCTTTCGTGAACTCTTCCTGTGCAGGTGAGACAAACATAGCATTTAAACTCTCAGGCATTTCTGGTGGTTGAGCTTGTGTATGCAAATGCACATTCTATTCCAGAATGCAGCGAGTTCTCTCTGCTCAGAAGTTAATTCAAGGTTCTCTGAAATTACATTGCCAGTCTGCTGTATTGTCTGAGTAAGGCGATCTGCATAAGCTACACTAGCTTCTGTCTTATGTTCCATATGACAGCGCTTATTGCAGTGATGAATGACAGCTAAACAGTTGACACAACTGTTGTGTTTTAGTGTCACTAACAAATGACACCTACAACACGTGTGATTGAAGCAATTCTTTATACTGATAACAGATAGTGCTAGTTGCTGTGATTACGTGAACATCTTTATGCACTCGCAGATACTCATATAAACTCAATGATAGTCCAACAAAGTTACTACAGCGCAAATGAAAATTTTTGAAGTTAGTGTCTTTTCAATTGAGTTGATTTTTAGATGCATAGTGCACCAGACGTATCTGAAAGTAGTAGCAGTAGAGCAGTCATATACAGTACGCTAGATTCCCATTGTCTCAATCCCATTTAAAAAGAGCCCAGATGCAGTCAATTTGGAGTGGGGAAGGATTCCTTAGTGTAAGATCTCCCAGGCTTCGGGACCAATATGTGAGGGTTTGGTATATAACGACGGCTCCTAAATATAGTATTAGAGCCACAGCGGTTTCAAGAATGCCATCTTCATACAGACTAACAGCAAGTATTACAAAGATTACACATAAACAGTCCATAATTGGAAAGATATCACTTCACAACATCATACATGTTCATCCTATATCTTCCTTTCAAGAAAGTATCCATTCTTTTAAATTGCTCTGCCAGGTCTTGTGCTGTCTCTAACAGAAGTATAATGGAAAATCTCTTATTTCTTCCCTCTGAACTGTAATTCACTTTCCAAATTTATCCTTGCTTCCCTTCATAGATTACTCAAAGCACATGTAATTGAATAACATTAGGGAAAGTCTACTACCCTAGCTTACTCCCTTCCCAAACAATGTGTCCTTTTCATGCTCTTCAACTCGTACAACTATTATCAGGTTTCTGCACTGTCCTTTGGGTAAGTTATTCGATTTCTATTTTTTATACATATTTATCCCACCAGGAAAGTTTCCTTCTATAATATTTGTTTCATAAAGAAAAATAACCTACACATATTCATCATCTACAGAAAAAGGAATCAGCTCTTCAGATACATGTTACACATGTACTGGTTATAATATGTTACACTTATTACACACAGTACCACTCAACAAGGAGTGAGACATAATAATTCAGATAGCAAAGAATAATGGATACAAGAAATCTGCATTACAAAATTTAATAAAAGAAATCTGAAAGAACATAAAAATAAAGAAACAAAATCAAGGACTCAGAACACTCACAACTGCCTTACAAAACAACAACAACATTATTGAAGGACATAACACAGAAACTCAACAAACAAACTGGCACACATTCACATATGGAAATAATCTGACACAGCTGACACAGAGAATTGGAAATATCCTTAAAAAAAAAAACCAAGGAATAAAGATAGCATATCAAAGCCACAATTCAGTACAGAAACGCCTAGCAAGAACAGGGAGCACTGAGATCTGCCAGAAATCTGGTATTCATCAGCTCAAATTCAACAGTTATAACGCTCTATACTTGAGACATACCAGCAGAATATTTGAAACACATTATAAAGAACACAAATAATTGAGGAAATTTGGCAACAGCCATTCAACGTTTGCAGAACACCTTATGCAAGAAAACCACTATCCCACCACCATAGATATGGACATGAAAATGGATTTATCATTATGAAATGTCTCCTAACCCTCCAAGAGAATTTCTAAATTAAAAAAGGATTAATAGAAAAGAAACACATATTAAATGTTCAAGTAATCATCAGCAACCAAACACTAATTCAACTATTAAAACACATAGTAGACTAAGACAAACCTCCACCACCCTCAAACCTACCACATAAGAAAAAACAACAACCACCACACACACACACACACACACACACACACCTCTGCAAAGAATCAGAATATATCACACCCTTACACACAAATGCATACAAGCATGCACACACATACAAACACACACACACACACACACACACACACACACACACACACACACACACACTTTGCTAGTTGAACCAAACAAGAATGTGAACGAAAGAACGTAAAAAATAAAAGAAATTAAAATAAATAAAATAAAAAGAAATTGTAAACATTGACTCCATGTGGCAATGTGAATGCTACAAAAAATACATGAAGAGTTCAACATAAAAACGTGAGTAATCTTAGTAGATCAGTCTTTTCAATAGAAAATAAACTCATAGCATGGGAACTGTTCATGATCAAATTTAATAAAAACCACAAGAAAATTTAAAACAAAATTTTTTTTCTGAACAGTTGACCACTGAAGATGCTTTAAAATAAAGTGTAACACATCCAAACACATTCCAAACTTCACATTTTGCTTAAAATTAGAATGGGTAATCAACATGCAGTTGAAGACACAGAGGAAACACCACATTAGGTAATTAAAGAGAAACTGTACTCCATGATATTTGGTTTTCTGATAAAGAAACATTCATGAATAAACCGCTAGAAATAAAGTTATGGGTATAATGACTCAATATGGAACAAAATCACTAGAACTAACAATGGCAGGAATGAGGAGGTGCTTGAATTGGAGAAGATTGAAAGTTGTTTCAGGCAGTGAAGAATAGCACAGGACATAATCTGAGACTATATAGCCTTCCAGTAAGAGCAATTGTTGGTTTTATTTCGGGGAAAAGAAGGGAAGAATAGAAGAAGAAACCAGAGACTGGATCACATCAAGGGGCTGCAAGGAAGGTACCAGAGAATGAACAGTAAAAGCAGAGCACAGAGGAAGTGGGCCTCAGGAACACACAAAAAAGTTTTCGGTTTTAAAGGGTAGAGGACAGATATAGGACAAACACAGAACAAAGAACCATTGGTCTAACAGTTGTAAACTGTCATAGCTGTGTGGGCAAAGTACCAGAGCTCCAAGTGCCAATAGAAACTACTGAAGTACAAATCATTATAGGTAGCAAAACCTGGTTACAGATAAGTTTAGTTGAATTTTTTACCAAGGGACAAATGGTGTTCAGATAGGGTAGATTGAATAAAATAGGTGGTGGCGTATTTACTGTTGTCACAAGTGGTTTGTCCTGTAGAGAAATTGAAGTAGGTAGTTCCTTGAATTGGTATGGGTAGACGTTATACCTGGCAACCAGAATAAATTAATAACTGATTCCTGAAATATCATCCTCATGTCCTAGGTTATGAACAACCTTCCCCTTCTGTTCTCTATTCCTTGTTTCTTCCCTTCTCTGATGAAGGAACCTTGTTCCAAAAGCTAGTCCTTTTGTTTCATCATTTTTCTTCTTTGTGTGACTATCAGCAGAACAGCAGTAAGGTAAGTACTGGGCAGCCAACCTCTCTCCTCTGAAGATCATCGCTGCGGATAATTTCCATCAGTAACTGAAATACACATTTAGTAAAAAACTCAGATAGAAATTTGCTTAAGACTTTCTTGAACGAGAGTCGGCAGTCTTTTGAAACCAACAACGTGAGTGTATATCAGATGTAGCTTACTTGCAAAGATGTGGTACTGACAGCTATTGAGAAAGATATACCAAAGAAAAGACAAGAAAAGGGACTGATCCTTGTGGTACACAAAACAGCTTAGAACAAAAAATGGAAATTCTAGGAAGGATTCAACACTACTCTCCACTTAGACGTCTTAATGAGCTGCAGAAAGACACACATAACAGAATAAAAATAGCTTTTTCCCATTACACCTTTGTCAGATGGAGAAACACACACACACACAGATGACCATCATCTCCAGGCATTGTGGCCAGACTGCAGGACCAGGATGGCTGAGGCAAAAGCAACCAGTGGTGGGCATGAGGAGGCAGCATGGAGAGAGAAGCAGGAAGTGAGGGGAGAGAGGGAGGGTGGGGGTGGGGAAATATCCCAGTGCTGTCTGATGGGCAGGGAGGAAGGGAAGGGGAGAGACTGGAGTGTGTGGCAGGATGGAAGGTGTACATGAGGCTAGAGTGTGGGCAGGGAAGGGGATGGGAAGGTGTCACATAAGTGAGACACATCATTCAGGGCTCCAGGCTCTGCAACAGGATGGTCCACCTGTCTCCTGGTCAGAGTTTGACAATGGACATTCATGTGGACAGTCAGCTTGTTACTGACCATAGCCATGTAGAAAGCTGTACAGAGGTTGCAGCTCATTTTGTGGATCACATGACTGCTTTCAGTCATTACATGCAGTTTATGGGATAGTAAATGTCTGTGACAGGACTGGAGTAGGTGGTGGTGGTGGTGGTGGTGGTGGTGGGTAGGACAGGTTTTACATGTAGGTGTATTGCAGCAATATGAGTCCTGGGGCAATGGGTTGGGAGCATGGATAGAGTAGTGATGGACAAGGATGTTATATATGTTTGGTGGGTGTGGTGGGTGGCAGAATACCACTGTAGGAGGGGTGGGAAGGATATTGGGTAGGGTATTCTTCATTTCAGGGCAGGATGAAAGGTAATTGAAAGCCTGTCAGGAAATGTTGTTTCACTGCTCCAGTCCTGGGAGGTATTGGGTCACAAGAAGAGCGCTACTTTGTGGCCCGACAGTGATTGTGATGGGGTTGAGGGTAACTGGTTAAGAATGGCACGTGAGATCTGTTTCTGGACAAGGTTGGGAGGAAATTACAGTCAATGAAAGCCTCAGTGAGGCTTTGGGCATATTCTGAGAGAGACTGCTCATCACTGCAGATGTATCAACCAGGGGTGGCTAGGCTGTATGGAAGGGACTTTTTGGTGTGGAAAGAGTGGAATATGTCAAAATGGAGGATTTGATGATTGGTAGGTTTGACGTGGGCAGAGATGCTGATGAGGCCACCCTTGAGGTGGAGGTCAACATCGAGGAAGGTGATTTGTTGGGTTGAGTAGGACCAGGTGAAGTGAATGGGGGAGAAGGTGTTGAGGTTTGGAGGAATGTGGATAGAGTGTCATCAGCTTCAGTCCAGATTATGTCATTAATGAATATGAACCAGATGAGGGGTTAGGGATTCTGGGTACAGGATGAATTCCTCTAGATGGCCCATAAACAGATCGGGATAGGAAGGTACCATACTGTGAATTTATTTGTAGGCAATACCTTCAAAGGAGAAGTAGTTGTGGGTAAGGATGTAGCCGGTCATGGTGATGAGGAAAGAGTTTGTGGGCTTGGAGTCAGTCATGCATTATGAAAAGTTGTGCTTAACAGCAGCGAGACCATCAGCATTGGGGTTGTTGGTGTAGGGGAGGAGGCTTCAACTATGACGAGCGTGGAACCAGGCAGGAAAGGAACAGGTACTGCAGAGGGTTGATGGAGCAAATCGTTGGTGTCTTTTATATAGAAGGGTACATACAAATGTAACACCCTCTATGTATTTTACACCATGTATAGTAGTAGTCTATGCATTCTCAATGGTTTCATTCCTGTCTCGTGTATTTTTAAATGTTATTTTCAGAGGGGGGGGGGGGGGTGTCATTTTCAGTATTTTTAGTATTTTTGTATCTCCGTGTTATTTGTAGGGTTGTGTCTGAGTGGTTCAGCTGAATCCATTATTACCCGAATCTAGCACACTGGCTTGGGATTCAAGATTCGATGCATAATGGCCGAATACTACCGAATCCTGAATCCAAAGTGTTATATGGAAACCTTCAGTTAAAAATGTTGTATTTTACTTTGCATAAGAGTGTGCTTTTGTCTGTGTTATTTAGTTTCCTTTCCATAGATCCACTGAAAGACGTGGCGTCATAAAACAAAACGATCTCACTTTGAATTTATTCAAGTGAAACCATTACGAAATTTACGCAGCTGTGTGGCTATTGTGAAAACAATCTACCGTGTTTATCAGAATCTAATCTGCACTTTTTTCCAGATTTTTGGGTCCAAAAACCATATGTGGTTTAAATCAAGTACAAAGCAAACGAATTTCTGATAAATGGCACTAGAAGCTGCCACAAGTTACTTCTCCCATCTAATAAAAACAGTGTTACACAGTCTTGCTTTGCAGGCGCAAATATAAAATGTAGCAGCCTTTTAAATATTAGTAGCAACAAAAATAAATTTCTTTACGTAAATACCAACAATACATAAGGCTTTAGGATTCCACCATGAGTTGCCTCATTCTGATTTCACATACTGTTCCATCGAATTGTGTAAAGTGCTGGGGTATGTGAACTGTAATGAAGCAGTAGGATTTCAAGAAGAACAAAACGTTCTAATTGTGCACCATTCAGGTGGGATGTTGTCAATTAACTGACACCAACGGGGTGTAAAATGCACAAGTGTGCAAATGGAATGACGATACAGGGTAGTGGGTTCCAAATGAGATTGTGTAGCAGGCATTTAAAAATGTTCAATATCATATGTACTACATTGTATGAGGGATGATGCTCTGTACTACGAAGGAACCGAGTAACAAGGAATCAAGTGATAGTGATTCAGATTTACCATACCAGTATCTAATTGCTATTATAAACATTTCATAAAATTTGTATTATAAGTCTAATAAAATTGTTTCATGTTTCCACATTTAGTTTGCCATACATTGGAAGTCTCATCTAAAAGCTAATATGTAAAGCTGACTGGCAAGCCAGTGTTGATGCTACAACCACTGCCTTCATGCTACAACTTACGTGTTTTTCTCTTAGGGGCAAGGAATTGTTCTTATGAATCGTGATTCATAAATTCCACACTCTCTTTGCCATAAGAATAATACAAATGAAAACATTACGCCATGTACTCTTTTGTGTTAGTTGTTACCACATTTAAATTCTATCTGCCTAACAAACCCAAAAGCCAACGGCAAATGCGGGAGAATATACGTATCACGTTAATGTTTACATTTTTATTATTCTTATGCTGAACAGGAATATTTAGAAATGAAGCATGGCAACTAACTTCTAGTACGGATTTTTACATCTTCTACCAATATAAGTCCTATGCAGACAAGTTATGTGGTCTAAAATTTTTGAAAGAATAAATAAATCCACAAAATATTCTTGCTTAACCTCCAGAACTGTGGCAATAACAAGTACATGCACGTTGAATAAACGTGAATTTCTCTGTGTCTGAACGTCCTATATGTCACTTATGGAATGCCTGATATGTCACTATAAAATTATTTAACATTTACACGTCCTATTTTTTAACAATCTATTTTTTCAACTTCCAAAATATCTACTCATCTTTACAGGTTTTGTTTTTGATTCTTTCCCTTTGAAAAAAGAAAAAAAAAATGTAATCCTTTCCTTTCTAGAACTTATTTTTTATTTCATCAAAATGAAACAGTTTGTAACAGAGGGAAGAAAGTTCATTATCTTTTAGAGAATCTAAACAACATATACCTCAAAATGTTTCATAGCCTACAAATCTCTTTTAAGCGGAGAGGGGGGGGGAGCTTTAAAAAAATCCATGAGATTTAAGATAAAAATCTAAGTGAAATTTTAATTTATTAAATTTTACTGTAATATTGTAGTTTTGGATCCATCCTAAAAGGCTTTATCTTCATCACTGGCTGTGACAGAGGAGTAATTCTTTTTAAATACATGTATTTGAGTTGACAGATTATTTGGGTTCGAGATTCGGAAGATTTGATCCGGTCTCAGAATTCAGCCCATATTTTATTTAAGATTCGGTATTCGAATTCGATTCAGTAAAACTGGGGTTCGACCCATCCCTAGTTATTTGTGTAATTTTTTTTAGTGAAAATGCATTGCCTACATAATTCTTAGTTGATCATGTTCATTATCTATACAATGTGTAACTACATTTGTCAATGAGCAGTTTCTCTGTTTCCATTCAGACTGTATAATTTAGAACTATGTTCTAAAACATATTTCTTCATGATAAATGACGCATCCTATATAATGTCTACTTTTGTTCAATATATGATCCACAGAATAAATAATAATACAATAAAACACAAATACAATAGGGCCCCTAACAGTTCCTTATCTTTATAAACGATTTAGGAGACAATCTGAGCAGTTTTCTAAGACTGTTCACAGATGATTCTGTCAGTTATCGGTTAGTAAAATCACTTGAAGATCAAAAGCAGCTACAAAACAATTTAGATGAAATATCTGCTTGGTGCAAAAATTGGAAGTTGAACCCAAATAATGAAAAATGTGCAGTCATCCATATGAGCTCCAAAAGAAGTCCATTAAACTGCATTTACACAATAAAGCATTCAAAATATAAACACCATAAATTCAACTAAATACCTAGGAATTATGATTACAAACAACCTTAATCAGAGAGAATACTCAGTAATTATCATGGGGAAGATGAACCAAAGGCTTGCATTTCATTGGCAGAACACTTGGAAAATGCAATAGTTCTACTAAAAAAAACTACTTACACTACACTTGTCCATTCTATTTTGGAGCATTGTTGCACATTATGGGATCCTCACCAATTGGGACTGTTGGAGGACAGAAAAGGATCAGAAAAGGGCAGCTCAATTTATATATTGTGATACAGGGGAGAGAGTGTCACATAAATTTTGCACAGATTGGGGTGGAAATCTTTAAAGGAAAGGCATTATTTGTTGTAGCAAGATATATTTTCCAAATATCTCTCACCAACTTTCTTCTTCATGTGTGAACATATTTTGTTAGTTATAGTAAAATATGAGAAATCAGATCTAAATTGGAAAGATTTATGTGTTCCTTTCTTCTTGCTCACTATTAAAGAATGGGAAAGTAGAGAAATATTACAAAAGTGGCTTGATAAATCCTCTGCCAGGCACTTGAAAGTGATTTGCATACTATATATATGTAGATGTAGATACAAAACTATGAATTCTAAATCGGCCACATACAAATAAACTAATAATGATGATGATGAATGAATGGCTTGAGATATGAATACTAGGAGTGATGATTTTTATCTTTCCTACTATAACAGGTGGTCGAATGAAAATGAGGCAGGAGGACAAAAATTAAGAAATGGTTATTATTTCAAACACAATCACTGTAACTGTCAATAAAGATATGGAGTCATGACTGTAGCAAGGAGTGCACTTCTTCATCTGAAGAAAATTGACAGCCACAAATATTTTCCTTCAGGTCTCCTGAAATGTGAAAATCCAATGGGGGAGAGATCAGTAGTGCATGGTGGTTGTGAAAGGGCTTCCCAACATCTTCAACATATGAGCAGACTTTTCCTACAGTAGAATGATGTCATTTCATCTGTGTTACATACATTTTGCTGAAAAGCCTCTATGCATCCTCTACATAGTCATGAGAAAAAGGGAACATCTGGATCTATCATGGTTCCATCTTCAACCAGAATATTTTTTTGCAGTGGCAGTGACCATCTTTCGCTGCAGTGGGATGAATACAAAAACAGTTATAGTGATTGCTTTTCAAATAATAAACAATTTAATTATATCCATTGTCATCAGTGTTTATTCCATAACTGTTTTACATTTGTAAAATGAAATGAACTCACCTCCAGTCACTGAAGGTGAGTTCATTTCATTTTACAATAAAAAGTTTTCTTACTTTTTCATACATCTCTGCTTTCATTTTAAAAAAATTCCACTGTGTCTTATATAAGTCCAGTGAACAGAATAATCCACTATGAAAAACAAAAAGCGACACATTTATTCTTTATAGATAGAATTTCCCCCTCACACAGGTATGATACGTCTGATTTCCTATAAGATAACCTTGACCTTCAGATAATGTTGAACAGATTTCCAGAACCTTATGAAGATGGTAAATTGTGGAAACATCACACCTTGGACATTTCGAGTCTTCTCAAGTGAAAAAGTCCAACATGTAATTAAAAAATCAGTGAAGTGTAGAGTCATACAATATAGAATGCAGTAGATACAGAGTGATCTCGGAGACTCAGCGGCAGTGTACATGACCAAGATAAATAACACTGCCAAAACAATATCTTACAAGGGATATCTTTGACCCCGAATGCTCAGAAGAGCACGAAACCATGTTTGTAATAACAAGAGATCATAAACAGACTGTAGTGTGCGTCATTACCAGGCAAAATATTGATTGTACCTCCAATAACATTTTAACAGAGAGAAGTAACAAGATATCAAGGAATTATACAGTAAAACCCCACTTTTATGTTCCCAGATTTTACATTTTCCTGCCATTTACACCATATTTTGTTGGTCCTGTCAGATTTTCTATGTTTCCAATGTTAATTCACTCCCATTTTTGCATCAACACATTTATGCTTTTCCCACGTTTTATGCTTTTTGAAACAATGCTCGTGAAGAAAAAATGACGTAATTGACATAAACTGACATTGGCATTGCTTCTGCCTTCAAGTATAGTGTTCATAAATGTTGCACAGTCAAGTTTCTTGACACTTTGCATTTATTCAAATGAATATTTCACTGTTTGAAGTACGTGATGAGTTGACTCTTGATGCTGTGGCTGATGGGAGTATAGTATCCCATCAGCCACCACACTGATTGTTAGCTTGGCTTTGTTTACACAACTGGCAATTTTTTATGCAAATGCGAATATTTATTTGAGTATTTTTGTGCCTTTTATAAACAGTGAGACTGATGGTTTGCTTGTGTTTTTCTGCACATAGAAAGAGGAACGGTATATCATAACCTCAAAAAAGTGATTACAGTTTGAGATGCAAATGTCACAAAAATTTATCTGCATTTGATATCGTGAATGAATTCTTGAATATCTTCATGTGAAACATCAAAAAATACAAAAAGAACAGACTTTGTACAGTTTTACTATGTAAATAATTAATGCCAGTTAAAGGCTTGCTGACAAAGTCAATTACGATGAATGAAATTATGTCAAAAATTTCTACTTCTTGTAAGGTTACCAGTTCCAGTTTCACCTGATGCTTAAAATGGTAAAAAATTTGGATAACCTTAATTACATAATAAACTTCATGGCGAGTATTTTGATGCCTATTATGTACATATATCCAGTAAATATATTTTACCATTTAAAACATTATTTCCCACATTTTTCATTTTCCCGCACTTTATACCATTTCATTGAAGTCCCTTGAAAAGTGTAAAAACAGGGTTCTAATGTAATTTAATGGCATCAGTTTATCATTACATATTAATCAGCAGTGCCTAACACTCTCTGCTTAAAGTACTTATAATAGCGCAAAACAGACATATACACCATACAGCTGAAAGTGCACATGTGGAATTTCTATGAAGTGGTTAAAACAAAGTGGGAGAGAACAATAAGCAAACTCACTAAAGCCATGTTATCACATTATAAATCATTTTCACATTCACACAATTCAATATCAAAAGCCACACTAATTACATTTTAAAATTATGATGTTAGTATGTCAATGTCATATCCTGGTTTTCACCTGGATCTTTTAGTGGAAATATTTTCAGTGTAACATCTTTGGAAAACTTGCATCTAGAAGGATACAATATGTATGACCCGCCAGGAATCATACAACAATAGGCTCTTTTCATTTGGTGCTAGCAGAAAAGTGCAGCGTTTGACATGGAAATCATGCACACCACAATTTTGTTTATGATTGCTTGTTATTCTGAGCATGGTTTGATGCAGTTCAGAGCATTCAAGGTCAAAGGTGTCCTTGTTAGAAGTGTTACTTTCAATATAGCACAAGTTTTCCATTTAATATGTTTTCTACAATTACGTTATTTGACCAGTGTGCTGTTGTAAGAGTTTCTAGTTTTGTTCTTGAACGAGAAAAAGAGAATACTGTAGTAAGTGGTAATTAAAAAATGAGGCTTAGGATTTAACATCCTTTAGTGTTATTAAAAAAAATGATTTATGTATAATATTGGCTTAGTGTGTTGTTCTGTGGTAGTTTTATGAAACTTCTGTGCCTATTATAAAAACTCTTTAGTTGTTAGTTATGTGTCAAGAAACGTATTAGTTAAAATATATATCTTACGTAATTGAAACTGTGTTGGTCGAACTTTATTATAATGTTTAACAGGTTATGGGCCCAGACCACGTCAAAGTAGTATTAATCACAGTTTCAGAAGAAAGTTGAGTCAATTCATTAAGTATTCATAGAAGAATATTTGCACAAGTCGTAAAGCACAGGAACTCTCCAAAAGAACATGGCTACAAATGCCGATTATAAAGTCAGTATTGATAAACTTGAAGGGACTGATGATTGGGCAAAGTGGAAGTGGCATATTTGTATGGTGCTCCGTTCGTATGAACTTGAAGACATTATTAGCGGTAAGTGCGAGCGTGTTGTATTGCCACAGGATCCGACAAGTGCACAAAAATTAGCGTATGCAGAATGGAAAAAAGATGAAGCGAAAGCAGCAAGTCTCATCGCATGTGCGCTAAGCAAATCAGTTTCTGAACTTGTGCTGACGTGTTCCAATGCTAAAGATATATGGGAAAAACTTTGTGCGCGATTTGAACGTAGCAGCACACAACGTTTAAACATGTTAATTGAAACTTTTTTTCAAGTCAAGCGGGACGAAACGGAAGATATTAGCACACACATAGCTAAGTTGCAAAAGTTATTTGTAGATTTAAATGATGAATTAACGAAACATGAAGAGAATACTTTGTCTGAAAGAATATTAAATGGGAGAATTTTATCTACGCTGGGAAAAGAGTATGATAATTTTAAAGATCTCTGGGACACAATACCATCGAAAAACCAGAGTTTGAATTTACTTATCGAAAAACTTTGCACTATAGAATTGCGTGAACAAAGTACTACAGAAACAACTGCACTTATCGCCACGCGCAAAAGACAACAAGACAGTCGTATGAAGGCGTCAAAAGAACAGGCAAAACAAAAATTTCCGTGTAACATATGTAAACAGCTTGGTCACTAGGCAGCTGAGTGTCCACAGAAGATTTGTGACTGTAATCACATGTGTGAAAAGAAGGTGAGTGGAAATTCTGTATTTACTTCATGTGTCTTGGGTGCGTCTATTGCTAACTACATTGCTACAAATAAATGGTACTGTGATAGTGGTGCTACGAAGCATATCACTCCGAATAAACTGCATTTTGTTTCATATAGTGAATTTAATACGCCTGAAATGATTTCACTGGGTAAGCAAGGTACTAATATGTTCGCATTTGGTGAAGGAACAGTTTATATCGAAATTAGGCGAAACAATAAATGGTACAGTTCTAGAATGGAAAATGTTTTGTATGTGCCTGATGCAAGTGCTAATTTGTTCTCAGCCAGGGCAGCTGCATGTAATGGATACAATATAATATTTGATTATAATAGTGTTGTGATACAGGAAAAAGCCAGTGGCGATGTTGTCATGACAGGTCATGTTGAAAATGGGCTCTATGTATTAAATATGCTTGTTTTCAGGCCAGAGAGTAGCAATCAAATGATTTTATGACACCCTTTCAAACACTGCAAGTGTACCACGAGAGATTCGGTCACCAAAATAAGCAATACGTCAAGAATATCTTGAAGAAGCTTGACATCAATGTAGCAGGCAGCAAGGATGAATTTTGTGATGGTTGTGCATTAGGAAAGATGCATAGACTACCATTTAAACAATGAGTACAACATTCTACAGTTACAGGCAGTTTAATTCATGCCGATGTGCATGGACCAATGAGTACACAGTCCTTTGGAGGTGCATTGTATTATGTATGTTTTACAGATGATTTCAGCAAATTTCGCCGAATTTTCTTTATGAAACACAAAAATGAAGTGTGTGAGAAGCTCAAACAATTTTTAAGTGAAGCTCAAACCAATGGACATGTAGTTAAACAATTTAGATGTGATGGAGGCACAGAATTTAATAACAGGAAGGTTAAGGAACTGCTCATAGAGAAGGGAATAGAATTACTGATTCGTCCACCCTATACCCTGAACAAAATGGTGTAGCCGAACGTGGAAACAGAACAATTGTTGAAGCAGCACGTTCAATGCTGAATGTAAGTAACCTACCAAGAGGATTATGGGCAGAAGCTTGGAATACGGCAGTTTATATCTTAAATCGTACAGGAAAATCTTCAGTGCCAGACAAAGCCCCATATGAGCTGTGGTACAAGCGGCCAACAGGAAACCTTGACCACCTCAGAATCTTTGGCACAGGTTGCTATGTTCATATAAATAAATGTTTTCGTTCAAAGTTTGATGACAAGGCTGTTTTTGGACAACTTGTTGGTTACGTCAATGACAAAGATGGATTTAGAATTTGGATTCCTTCAAAACGAAAAGTGATCATGAGTCATGATGTAAATTTTAAGCCAGAAGTAGTTTGTAATTTCCGTGGTGATTATGTTGAATTTGATATTTCTCGTAGAGAATTTCAAGGTCTTAAACAGTTAGACTTGGTGCCTGAAGCACAAGAAGGCAAATGTTACAGGCAATCAGCTTCTAGAGGAAGTCAAAGTGATGGAAAGCTAGGAATTCTTGAATCTGGAGGAAGTCAAATATCATGTGATGATCACAAGGAATCAACAGAATTCCTGAAAGCAAAAAATACTGAATTTTCTCCTGAAGAAAAATTGGAGAACAGAAGACAACGAAGAAAACCAGGCTGGATGGAAAGTGGTGAGTTCTTGATGTTAACTAAAGTTGGTACTGAAGAACATCAAGATCCAAACTGTTTCTCTGAAGTATTGCAGTCCAATGAGAAGGATAAATGGCTGCAAGCTATTAATGAAGAAATTGAGTCACTCAAGAAAAATGACACGTGGGTGTTAGTTGGACGCCCCACAAATGTTAAAGTATTACAGAATCGCTGGGTTCTGCGTCAAAAAGTTGCAGCTGATGGAAGTACTCGCTTCAAAGCTAGATTAGTTGCTAAAGGGTATATTCAGCAAGCACGAATTGATTATGAAGATACATTTAGTCCGGTTGCACGTTATGACACTATTCGGACTTTGCTAGCACTAGCTTCTTCAAAGAAGAGGCTGATAAAACAATTTGATGTTAAAACTGCCTTTTTGAATGGAATACTTGAAGATGAAGTATATATGGAACAACCAGAAGGCTTTGAAGACAACACAGATCGGGTATGTCTTTTGAAACGAAGCCTTTACAGACTCAAGCAAGCATCACGATGCTGGAACAAACGCTTTGTGGAAGTCATGAAGAAAGCAAATTTCCAAAACTGTGCCACAGATCCTTGTCTGTTTTATCGCAAATACATTGGGAATAGCCTTTATGTGGCAATTTATGTAGACGATGGCCTTATTGTTGGCAGTGACAAGGAAGAAATTACAGTTTTCCTGAATACTTTACAACATGAGTTTGATATAACAATAGGTACCCTTGACAGTTTCCTTGGTATAAAAATAAAACAAAATGAAGATGGGGCAATTATTATAAGTCAAGAAAAATACACAAAACAAATATTAGAAAGATTTAGAATGGCAGAATCCAATACGATTGCAACTCCCATTGGACGTGAAGAAAATAATGACCAACATGAAGTAATTTCATCGTCTGTCCCATATCGTGAGGCAGTCGGGTGTCTCATGTATCTTTCAACAGCAACTCGACCTGACATAACTTTTGCAGTGAATAAAGTTGCTCGAGCTATGGAAAAGCCAACAACAGATGACTGGAATAGAGTAAAACGTATATTCCGTTACTTGAAAGGCACATTACATTATGGTATTATTTATGACAGTGAAGATGATTTGAAAATTTATAGTGATGCTGATTTCGCAGGTGACAAGAGAACAAGACGTTCAACAACTGGAATTGTAGCAAAATATGCTGGTGGGGCAATATCATGGACAAGTCGTTTACAAAAAGTAGTGGCCACATTTACAACTGAAGCAGAAATAATTTCTGCAAGTGAAGGTGCCAAAGAATTAATTTGGTTGCATCGCTTATTAAGTGAATTAGTTGAAATGCCAGAAGAACCTCCAATACTTTATATTGACAATGCCAGTGCTTTAAAATTAGCAAAAAATCCTGATGACCATAGACTGTCAAAACATATAGAGGTCCGATATTTCTATGTTCGTGAAAGATTTCTGAATGGTGAAATTCTTTTGGAACATATAGATGGGAAGAGCCAATTGGCTGATCTTTTGACAAAGCCACTTGAACGCACAAGATTTAATTTGCTACATGCAGAAATTGGGATGATAGAAGTCAAACAGTAACTGTTTATTTTCTTGATTTTTTTCTTTTTGGAGGAAGTGTTATTAAAAAAAAGAAAAATGTTTTATGTATAATATTGGCTTAGTGTGTTGTTCTGTGGTAGTTTTATGAAACTTCTGTGCCTATTATAAAAACTCTTTAGTTGTTAGTTATGTGTCAAGAAACGTATTAGTTAAAATATATATCTTACGTAATTGAAACTGTGTTGGTTGAACTTTATTATAATTTTTAACATTTAGTCAAAAATTTCATTAAAGATAGAAGAGTAAGTAAGTATAATTCGATATAAAAACAAACACATTGAAGTAGAAAGAAAATTAATAGATGTACAAATACAAAGAAGAGTTAGACTATATATTATCATATTCAAAGACATGGATTACCTTTCATAGTCCATTCAAGACGGAAACCTGAGCGAGCAGTAAAATCATCTGTGTGGAAATGTACTTGAACTGTATTCATACGACTCTCTATTGGTGCTGGTAGTTCAGAGCCACATGCTTTAAGGAGTGTATTTTGAGTAGTGTCATCATTGAAAGATTCCTTGATCTGAAAAAAAATAAAAAAATAAATGTATGAAAATTCTGACTGAAATTATAGACTATTTGTGATAGGCACTTATATCAATATTAGTTTCACTAAAACTCTGTAGGCAAATAATAATAACAATAAACAATTTAGCAAGCAATAAAGTATTTACTAAGATGAATTAGAGAAAAGTGCTACTGTGCTGTGAGTAAGCTTTAAATAAAATGCCTGTGATATAGAAATAGTGAAGAGTAAATGAAAAGTCATTAGTTTTTAAATGCTAAACATTTTTATTTATTAAATTTCTTTGTATTACTCACATTAAATTATTTGTAATTTCCAAATAATATGATTTCTGTTTTCTAAAGAGAGATTGCTTCAGAAATGTCTTCTCACTTACATTATTTCTTGTAGTTAAAAAAAGTGTAAATCACAGTAGGCCAAATTACAGAATAGAGTTGATCAAATAGCACTTTATGGCTCCAACTAACAATTCTGCAGCATACAAAGTGCAGAAGTAGATGGTAAATAATTTCCTTTGGTGAACAGTGTCATACTTTCAAAATACTTTGTAAATTCTCCAATGAGGAATCATAATACAGCTGTGTGTACATATGTCCTTTACTTAGGTGACTAATACTACTGATTTTGTGATTGCCTAGAAAATGAAGGAAGCAGGAGTTTTAAATAAATACATTACTGGCCTTCAAAGTAATTACTATTACCCCCCCCCCACCCCCCCCCACCCCACACACACACTTCAGGCATCAGCTGCAAAGCTGTTAGAAACTCAGCAAATACTTATTGTGGAATTCTTTGAAGCACAGTAATCACCAACAATGACTACAAAACCTGTTTGTCATGGTTAAATTAAGGTGTTGGGGAAGGAAAAGATGTCTGCCGGCACAAAACACAAAAAAAATGGTGCTGAAGAAGAGACACCTTGAGTTTAGTGAGACAGTTCACAGACATTGCGTGACCATGGTGCTTCATTGCTGACAGTTTCCAACTAGTTTACAAAAAATATTATTATAGGCAATAGTGATTCCTTTGAGGTATTATGAATTGTGCAGTTGGTGCCAGAATATGGATGGATGGATATTTTTTAGGTAGGGCTCGGAAAAAGTTGCATGATAACCTTTAACAATATTACTAATAAATCTAATAATGGAAGCCAAGGTTGGAATTCAACAATACAATGAATATAGATATCAACTCACCGCAAAGTTGTATGAAGAGGTGTGACATGTAAATAAAAAAGACACACAAATGCAACATTTAGGCTGTCAGCCAATAGTCTTCATCAGAAAATAGAGCATGCACACAGTCACACTTCACAGCCACAAATGTCATCTCTGGCCGCTGCAATCCAAAACATATTCTGCAGTGAAGTGATAAGAGGAGGGGAGAGGGGAGGCGAGGGGGGGGGGGGGGAATAGGAAGGTTGCAAGGCATCAGTGGGGATGGATACAGCACTGCTTATGAAGCATCTAAGTACTACATGGGTGGAAAGAGATGCAGCTTAAGAATGGAGTGGGGAGATGGGGTAGAGGAGGGAAGTAAAATAAATAAACACACACACACACACACACACACACACACACACACACACAGAACTCATGGAATGGGAGAGGTGTAGAATAGAGGGAGTGTGGAGAAAAAGAGTTCGTAGTTATCGTAGGTTGAGGCCCAGATAATTTCAGGATTGAAGAATATACTGTACCAATAACTCCCATTTGTGTAGTTCAGAAAAGCCGATCATGCGGCTATGTTGGGGGGGGGGGGGGGGCGGCATACCGACAGCCCAGATCGTGAAGCAACCATTGAAATCAAGGATATGCTCAGCTGCATGCTGGTGCCCTTACAATATCTTCTCCGATCCCGAAATTATCCAGGCCTCAACCAGTTGCTCAGTGACCGGCGGCCAGTGCACACATGACCAGCAGCAGCTCTAGATTTTACGGTAACCGGCTTCTTAATAGAAGCGACTTATGTACATTTCGTGTGTGCTTTCTTTTGCAGCTCTTTATACTTTAGTGTGCTTGCGTGTTTGTTTATTAAGAATCGGGTTTATTTGTCAGTTCAGTTACTGATTTTTTGATTTATTAGCTCGCGTATATATTTTTCAGATACGCCGTTAATAAACAGTTCAGCGTTAGGTTTATATTTTGCAAAGCTCACTGTTTATCAAACTTTTCTTGCTGCTGTGTATATTTACTTAGATTCGCGTTCAACTAATCAGTTCAGTGTATTCATCCGCAATGTAAATCCGCCACTCACTGCTTTTGTTTTGTTTTTATCGTACTCGCGGTTGGTAGTCCTACACTTCAGTTGCTCAGTGACCGGCGGCCAGTGCACACGTGACCAGCAGCAGCTCTTGATTTTACGGTAACCGGCTTCTTAATAGAAGCGACTTATTTACATTTTGTGTGTGCTTTCTTTTGCAGCTCTTTATACTTTAGTGTGCTCGCGTGTTTGTTTATTAAGAATCGTGTTTATTTGTCAGTTCAGTTACTGATTTCTTTATTTATTAGGTCACGTATATATTTTTCAGATTCGCCGTTAATAAACAGTTCAGCGTTAGGTTTATATTTTGCAAAGCTCACTGTTTATCAAACTACTGTGTCCTCTGACATATTTACTTGGAAGAAACAAAGGTTTTTAGAATGGCTAGGAACTGTGACTCCTGCGAACGGATGGAGGCAGAGTTGGTGACTCTTCGCTCGCAGCTTCAGGCGGCTTTGGCTTCGCTGGCAACGCTTGAGACTGCGGTGGGTGGGCGCCGCTGTTGTTGGCCGCTCGCGGGGGTGCAGCAGACGCCCTGTGCATCTGTTGTGCCCTCCGATCGGCCTGCGGCTGTGGCCAGCCCGTTCACTGCCCGCAAGGAGGTAGCCCCACAATCCGTGGTGGACTGGGAGGTCTCCTCAGCGCGTGTCAGGCGGCGTAAGACTTCCCGAGGGACCAAAGTGGAGGCCTCCCCGGTTAGTCTTGCCAACAGATTCGAGGCGCTGTCTGGGGCAGGGGATGTTCCTGACGCAGATGGTGTCACTTGTCCTGTACTCGCCCCTCTGTCTTCAAGATCCGGGCACTCACAGAGGGTGGGTTTGTTGGTAGTTGGGAGCTCCAACGTTAGGCGGGTAATGGAGCCCCTTAGGAAAATGGCTACTAGGGAGGGGAAGAATTCCAATGTGCACTCCGTGTGCATACTGGGGGGGAGTCATTCCAGGTGTGGAACGGCCTCTTCCGGATGCCATGAAGAGCACAGTGAGCAGCCAGCTGCAGGTGGTGGCTCATGTTGGGACCAATGATGTGTGTCGCTTTGGATCGGAAGAGATCCTCTCTGGTTTTGAGCGGCTATCAGAAGTGGCTAAGACTGCCAGTCTTGCTTGCAAGATGAAAGCGGAGCTCACCATCTGCAGCATTGTCGACAGGACTGACTGCGGACCTTTGGTTCAGAGCCAAATGGAGGGTCTGGATCAGAGGCTCAGACGGTTCTGCGACCGTGTGGGCTGCAGATTCCTCGACTTGCGCCAAAGGGTGGTGGGTTTCCGGTTTCCGCTAAATAGGTCAGGAGTCCACTATACTCAGGAAGCGGCTACACGGGTAGCGGGGGCTGTGTGGCGTGGACGGGCGGTTTTTTAAGTTAGATGGCCTCGGGAATACACAAAATGGGTTTCAGTCTCAAAGGGGGCAGGTCAGACACGGGAAGAAAGCAGACCTAGAAACCATTGGTGTAACAGTTGTAAATTGTTGTAGCTGTGTTGGGAAAATTCCAGAGCTCTAAGCGCTGATAGAAAGTACTGAGGCACAAATCGTTATAGGTTCTGAAAGCTGGCTGACGCCTGAGATAAATTCGGCCGAAATTTTTTCAAAGGGCCAAATGGTCTTCAGAAAGGATAGAATAAATAAAACAGGGGGTGGTGTGTTTATTGCTGTTACAAATGGTTTATCGTGCAACGAAATTGAGGCAGATACTTCCTGTGAATTGGTCTGGGTAGAGGTTATACCTGACCACGGGAATAAATTAATAATTGGATCTTTTTATCAGCCCCTTGACTCAGACGATGCAGTTGCAGAAATGTTCAAAGAAAGCTTGAATCATATTTCAAATAAGTATCCGAAGCATACTGTTATAATCGGTGGCGACAATAATTTACCCTCGATATGTTGGCATAATTACGTATTCAAAACCGGGAGCAAATATAAAACATCGTCCGAACTAGTTCTGAATGCTTTTTCTGAAAACTACTTCGAACAGTTAGTTCATGAACCCACTGGAAAAGTACGTGGTTGCGAAAATACTCTTGATCTCCTAGCAACAAATAATCCCGAGATAGTAAAGAGCATCAAAACAGATACAGGGATTAGCGAACATCGAGTTGTAGTAGCGAGACTGAATATCGAAATTCCCAAATGCACCAAAAATAAACGAAAAATATATCTATTCAATAAAGCAGATAAAAATTCGCTTCACGCTTTCCTGAGAGATAGTCTCCAGTCCTTCAAAACTAAAAATGCGAGTGTAGATCAGTTGTGGCTTACTTTCAAAGACATAATATCAGTAGCAATCGAGAGATTTATACCGAATAAATTAATAAAAGAGGGGGCTGACCCCCCGTGGTACACAAAACAGGTCAGATCACTGTTGCAGAAACAAAGAAAAACGCATGCAAAATTTAAAAAGACACAGAATCCGCAAGACTGGCAATCTTTTACTGAAACTCGCAACCTAGCACGGACTTCAATGCGAGAATCTTATAGTTGTTTCCACAACAAAATCCTGTCTCGTAATCTTGCAGAAAATCCAAAGAAATTCTGGTCATATGTGAAGTACACTAGAGGCAAAACACAAACAATACCTTCACTACACGATAGCAATGGTAATACTACCGACGACAGTACTGCTAAGGCAGAATTACTAAACACAGCTTTCCGAAATTCTTTCACCAAAGAAGACGAAGTGAACACTCCAGTATTCAATCCAAGAACAGCTTCCAGCATGCGAAACTTAGAAGCAGATGTTCCTGGAGTAGTAAAACAACTTAAGTCACTAAACCAAAATAAATCTTCTGGGCCAGATTGTATACCAACTAGATTCCTCTCAGAGTATGCTGATGCAATAGCTCTGTACTTAGCTATAATTTACAACCGATCACTCAGCGAAAGATCCGTACCCAAAGACTGGAAAGTTGCCCAAGTTACTTCAATATTCAAGAAAGGCAGTAGGAGTGATCCCCAAAATTACAGGCCTATCTCATTGGCGTCGATTTGCAGTAGGATTTTGGAACATATACTTTGTTCGAATATTATGAACTACCTCGAAGAGAATGACCTATTAACCAATAGTCAGCACAGATTCAGAAAGTATCGCTCTTGCGAAACACAGCTTGCCCTTTATTCACATGAAGTGTTAAGTGCCATCGACAAGGGATCTCAAATCGATTCCATATTTCTGGATTTCCGGAAGGCTTTTGACACTGTACCTCACAAGCAGCTTCTAATGAAATTGCGTGCTTATGGAATATCTCCCCAATTGTGCGATTGGATTCACGATTTCCTATCAGAAAGGACACTTCGTTGTGTAAGTTGACGGTAAGTCATCGAGTAAAACAGAAGTGATATCTGGCGTTCCACAGGGAAGCGTTATAGGTCCCCTACTCTTCCTCGTGTTTATAAACGATTTAGGAGATAATCTGAATAGCTCCCTTAGACTGTTCGTGGATGATGCTGTCATTTATCGGTTAGTGAAGTCAACAGAGGATCAAAAGCAACTGCAAAGCGATTTAGACAAAATTTCTACATGGTGCGAAAATTGGCAATTGACACTAAATAAAGAAAAGTGTGAAGTAATACACATGACCACTAAAAGAAATCCGCTGAACTTCAATTACGCGATAAATTAGTCAAACCTTAAGGTCGTAAATTCTACCAAATACCTAGGAGTTACAATTACGAACAACTTTGACTGGAGAGAACACATAGAAAATATTGTGGGGAAGGCGAACCAAAGGTTACGTTTCATTGGCAGAACCCTTAGAAGATGCACCAGCTCCACCAAAGAGACTGCCTACATCACACTTGTGCGTCCTCTCCTGGAGTACTGTTGCCCCTTGTGGGACCCTCACCAGGTGGGACTGACGGAAGATATTGAGGAGGTTCAGAGAAGGGCAGCTCGTTTTGTTTTATCACGTTACTGGGGGGAAAGCGTCACAGAAATGTTGCACGAATTGGGGTGGAAATCATTAAAAGAAGGACGTTATTCATTGCGGCGTGATCTGTTTGCGAAGTTTCAATCACCGACTTTTAGTTCTGAATGTGAAAATATTTTGCTAGCACCCACCTACTTAGGGAGACATGACCATCCCAATAAAATAAGAGAAATCAGATCGCAAACGGAACGATTTAGGTGTTCTTTCTTCCTGCGCGCTATTAGAGAATGGAACGGTAGAGAAAAGTTATGAAAGTGGTTAATGAACCCTCTGCCAGGCACTTAAATGTGATTTGCAGAGTATCTATGTAGATGTAGATGATATCCTCCATCTCTTTACACCCACCTCCACCTTACACCTCTCTCATGTGTGTGTGTGTGTGTGTGTGTGTGTGTGTGTGTGTATTTGCCGTGCTTCCCTCCTCTACCCCACCTCCTCATTCCATTCTTAAGCTGCATCTCTTTTCATCCATTTAGCACTTACATGCTCTGTACAGCCATGCTGTATCCATCTCGACCACAACAACACAATCTTCCAGCCCCCCCCCCCCTTTCCCTCCTAGCCCCTCAGTGGAGAGAGTGATTCAAAGTGTGATTCTTGGAGGTGATGGTTGTGCATTGTTAAATGTACCTGGGTGATTGGGAGGTCAATTTTGTTGGGTTCTGGATTGCAATATACAGAATAACATTTATGTCATAATTTTTTTAAATATGAG
Organism: Locusta migratoria; assembly: GCA_026315105.1. NCBI lineage: Eukaryota > Metazoa > Arthropoda > Insecta > Orthoptera > Acrididae > Locusta > Locusta migratoria. The sequence goes on from CM048751.1 coordinate 199,635,030, forward strand.
ACTCTACTTAGAGATACTATATTTACTCAAATCTAAGTTGTACCTAAAAAATGAGAGTCAAAATTCCAGGGAGGAAAAGTTATAGAATGAATTTCGGAAATGAAACAAAGGTGTTTCATTCTAACATGAGTCGTAAGCTTATCAGTCAATCTTTTGTGAAAATACTTTTTAGCTGTCAGCAGTGGTTGTTGGTAATGGTGTGATGAATAATGGGAAGCACGCACGACCAAACATGTTGCGACTGCAGGCAGCCCTTGTGTCTTTCTGAATAGTAAAAAATCTGTGTTTCTGGTTTACTTCGACTGTACTACTATGTTCAACCCAATCATAAACTCGAAAATCATGAAATGTTCATAGAAACTTATCAATATATTTCTGACAAGAAAGGGTGTAAATGTACCAGTTGTCTTATGCTCAGAATGAGGAAAGAGACAGATACTGTGTTATGAAGAAAAATTTGATTAAATAGGAGATTTTGATTATGCAAGAAGAAAATGTTGCTTTGGCACAACACTCCAGCAAGCATTCTTAATATCTAATGAATGATGTTTGTAATGAGTTTTTATTTAATCATGGGTAGATCAAGTTTCAGAGAGAGCATACAAAACATGTGATGGTGTCTTTGGCCTGACTCACTTGACAGAGAAATATGTATGGCTAGGAGCCACTTGTATAAGTGAAAACTGTGTGAAGATGGTGTACGTTTTTGGGATCAACTGAAGCATGGAATACAACCCACAGCTTTAAACACCGATATTAGTGTGTTGTGCTGTAAGACTAAAGCATTGATCTTTTCCTTTTGTTGTATATGTGTCATTACTTTTAACAGTAGAAACTGATCTATTTACAAGGGATAATAAATAAAGCATGGTAATTTTTTGTACAACATACCTTTACTCATTCTCATAATTCTACGGTCCTTCTTAAAATTGTCTGCCATGAATGCAATGTACTTATTCTAGTATTTTTGGCAGTTTTAAAATACGTAATGGAAACAATTTTTTGAGAGGTCTTTCAAATTCACTTCTGAGCCTTCACCACTGCTTCTGATGATGGTTTCTTCAAGAAAAGAAATAGAAAAAAATGTCACATGGGACTAAATCTGGACTAGAGACAGTGAGGGATGCACTTCACTTTGATTTTTGCAAGATATTCAGCAAGAATATTGGCAATATGCGGATGCACATTATCATGGTGCGGCATCCAGTCTGCTTCATGTAAATGTGGTCTTTTGCGCCTGACATGAGCTTGCAAGGTTTACATGTCATCCCAGTAGTAATGTCCAGTTACTTACGTGTGTGCAGGTGTGATGTGCTGATAAACCATTCCATGAATATAAACAAATGAGATGACCATAACTTTCCTAGCAGTGCTCTGTTGAATCATGTTCCATAGGGTGGTCCGTCTTGCTTATGGCCACAGTTTGATGGTGGTCATTCATTCTGACTGACAGCAGTTTGGTAGCCGTATCAATGTAGAAGGCTGTGCAATGATTGTATAAAAGTTGGTATAACAGATGGCTCCTTTCAAAGGTGACCCAGCCTCTAATGGGGTAGGTTAAGCCTGTAAAGGACTGGAATATTAAGTGCTTGTGGGTGAAAGAAAGTGCTGTATTTGATTCTGTATGGGTGCTCTGACTACCTTCTACTGAACTTCCGATGGCTTGTCCAGATATCACTAGTGATCACACATAAACTGATGTTTCCCTTTTAATCAAATAACAATAAGAAATTGAAAATTTGTTAATAGACATTTGATAAATATTATGTGAAGGTTGAATATAAATTGTTTATCTTCACTAGGTGTAACAGACAAGTGAGACACTCAGAACTCCACAGACCTGATGTCAATAATGCCAGCCTTGATGAAAATTCATTATTTATTCTTTCATACATCATGTTCTGTAAAGTTGACCATGAAGGAGAGCCTTCAGGAATATGTAGCAAGTCCACTTTTACAGTAATAAAAAGAAACAAGCCTGCCAGCTACTTCTGTTACTATATTGAGACCAAATTATGACTAGTACTAATCTACTCTCAGTGATAATTACAGGAATATTTCTAGATTATTACAGCAGGACCTTGAATTAATGAACCAGCTTTTAATGAATTCCCACTTTTAACAAATATTTCCCGGAATAACTCTCACACGAACAGTGTTATTTTACCCCGCTTTTAACGAACCACATTTTAAGGAAAAGTCCACTTTTAAGGAATAAATTTAAACATTCTGAATTTTTTTATGCAATTCATAATCAGAGGCAAATATTTTTTTATTTGCTTTCAGCTTCATAAAGTATTTTGTGCTATGTAATGTTAGTATATGTTAATCGATTCCTTCAGTCGAGAGTTGACGTATATCTACGTAGATCAAATGTCAGTGTAGTGATACTGCAAAAAGCTTTGAATGAATAGGAAAGCGATTTCTGCTCGCACTTCCATGTGTTTCTGGTCAGGTGATCTGACATCAGTCGGCAATTACGAAGGGCATGCTGTGAAGTATCCAGTTTGTTCTTGCTGAATATTTGTTTTACTCTTACGGAATTAGGGCCTGCAAATGTAGAAAACCTACTATTGAAGAGAAGCTGACAATCATCCACGATGTCAAAGACAATAGGAACATAAAACTTTGTGACATGGCAAAGAAATATGATTTGGCACCATTGTCATTGTGCAGAATTTTGAAAAACAAAGAAGCTTTGTTAAATGCTGAATGTAGTGGTTCCTCAGGATTAAAAATGAAGGACTTTCATATGTCAGGAAATGATTCTCGTGAAATGGTTTCAATAAGTGAGGAATAGTGACATTCCTGATAGTGGAAATCTCCTACAAGAAAAGGCATGGGAAATCGCCCAAAAGATTGGTGTGGAAAATTTCAGTATGTCGAACTGTTAGTTTCATCATTTTAAAAAGAAGCATAATCTCTCATTTCAGTACTTAAAGTCAAGCTGTGGACATCAAAACAGTGAAACAGTGGAAAAATATTACTTTGCCAGGATTGATTCAAGGTTTTGGGCCAAGAGACATTCTCAATGCAGACAAAACTGATGTATTCTACAATTTAATTCCCGGGAAAATGTTTTCTGTTACGGGGGAAAAAATATGGGAGTAAGAAAAGCAAGGAGAAGATGATGGCACTATTGTGTGTGTGAATAGTGATGGCATTGAAAAGTTGCCACCACTTATAATAGGCAAATTTAAAACTCCAAGGCATTTTAAAAAGATAAAAACACTACCATGTACATATGAGTACAACACCAATTACTGGATGATGTCAGAAATATATATAAGATTTCTAATGTGACTGGATGCAAAGATGGGTGCAGCAGGTAGAAAAATAGTTCCACTTACTGACCAATGTCTGCTCATCCAAAAGAAACATCATTTCTGTGGAATGTGAAGGTTGTGGTTTTTTTTTTTTTTTTTTTTTTTTTTTTTTTTTTTTTTTTTTTTTTTTTTTTTTTTTTTTTTTTTACACCGAACTGTATGAGCCATTTACATCCTCTGGACCTGGGCATTATACACAATGTGAAATCTAGGTATAGAGTAGCAGTTGTCCAGAAGGCAATTACATTCCTTGAGAGGCAGGAAGGGATGAGGCTCAACATTCTGCAGGCTATGCACATGTTTGTAGCTGCAAGGAACTATAAATCACAAGAGACTGTAATAAACTTTCTCAAATGCTGGTTTTGGTGCATCTGTCACTGTTGAAGATGATATTGCCCCCACAAGAAGAATGGAGCAGAATCACAGATGCTCCTGAAGATGTGACATTGCAGGACTTTGGTACCTGTGATAATGATGTTTTGACCTCTGTATTTGAAATGAGTGTAAATGAAGGAACACTGTGAGGTGGTGAAAACAATGAGAAGAAGAAGAAGAAGATGATGATAAAGCTGCTGTACCAAGCTTTACAGCTGCTGTGGAATGACATGGGGGTTTTATTAAAACAAAAAAATTTGACAGATGGCACTTCATCTGATCAGAAAAGCAATAATTCGCATAACGTATATTACATAAAACAGTACATGCTCCTGCTTTTATACTCTCCAGCTTCTGTTTTCACACAATACTTCAATAAAAACATTTCTTAATAGTCAACTAAAGAAACTAATGACAGGAAACAATGCTAGTGGTCAGCTAGAAACTTTCAAGATAAACCATTACTCAAGAAAGCAGATAAAAATTTGAGTAATGCTTTCCTAAATGAGAATCTCCAGTCTTTCAATTCTCGTAATATCAGTGTAGATCAGACGTGGCTAACATTCATAGAAATAATATCAACAACTATTGTGTGATTTATATAAAATAAATTAACAAAAGATGGGGTTGACCCACCATGGTTCACAAAACAAATAAATCAGTCTTGAAACAGCAAAGAAAAAATCATGTCAAATTTAAAAAGACATATAGTTCCAAAGACTTGCAATCTTTAATTGAAACTCAATATTTAGATCAAACTTCAATGTTGAAAGCTTAGAATAGTTTCCATAACAAAATCCTGTCACAAAACTTGGTAGCAAATACAAACAAATTCTACTCATATATAAAGTATACTAGTGCCAAAACACAATCAATACCTTCACTACACAATAGCAGAGGGGATGTTACTGATGACAGTTGTGCTAAGGCAGAATTGCCCCCAAAATTCCTCCAGCAATGTGGACAAAGTAAATACTCCATAATTCGAATCAGGAACAGCTGCTTTAAAAGTAGATATCCCAGGAACATTAAAGCAACTTAAATCAGTTAAAAAAAAGTTCATTTCAGAGTATGCTGGTGTAATAGCCCCATACTTAGCTATGATACACAACTGCTTGGTCAGCGAAAGATCCAAGCCCAGTCACTGGAAAGTTGCACAGTATTCAAGGCAGGCAATAGGACTGATGCACAAAATTACAGGCCTACATAATTGAAATCGGTTTACAGCGGAATTTTACAATATATATTTTCCCCCAACATTAGGAACTACCCCAAAGAGAACACTTATTAACCCATAGCCAACATAGATTCAGAAAGTATGGTTCTTGTGAAACACATCTCAAATCAATTCCATATTTCCACTGAGATCAGCCACAGCAGCCGGACAGTGGCCTTGTGTGTGTGTGTGTCTAACCGATGAAGGGCTAAACGGCTGAAAGCTATGTTATTTTCTGTTATTTGTGCCTTTCTGTGGCTCATTGGATATCTCTGTGGTGAAGAAGCAACTGATCCTTCTCAAAAATATTGTTGAATATTTCCTGGAATTTCCATTGTTCAGTTCCATATTCCTTGATTTCTGAAAGGCTTTTGGCACTGTACCTCAAGCGTCTTCTAATCACATTGTATGCTTTTGGAATATCAATACAGTTGTGGGATTTAATATGCAATTTCCTACCAGAAAGGATACAGTACTTTGTGACTGACGGAAAGTCATCGAGTAAAATAGAAGTGATATCTGTCATTCCCCAGGGAAGTGTTATAGGGTCCTTTCTGTTCCTTATGTTTATGAACAATGTAGGAGACAATCTAAGCAGCCCTCTTACTATCTTCTTGAATGCTGTTGTTATTAATTGGTTAGTAAAGTCGTCAGAAGATCAAAAGCAGCCGCAAAATGATTTACATAAGATATCTGCAAGGTGCAAAAATTAAACACGTGACCCTAAACAAATAAAAGTGTGACGTTAATAATATAGTAAGGACAGTTTATAACTCACAGCAAAGACGTGGCGATGAGCTGCGACAGGCACAAACAAAAGACACACACATACAACACTTTCAGCTATCAGCCATGGCCTTCTTCAAAAAATAGAACGTTCACACAATCACACAGGCACACAACACAGTCATATAACCATCACCTGTTTTGTATGTGCCTATCGCAGCTCGTCACCACTTCTTTGCAATGAGTTGTAAACTGTCCTTACTATATTATTAATTCCAACCTGGACTTTCCATTATTATATAAAGTGTGAAGTTATCCACATGAGCACTAAAATAAACCAATTAAACCTCAAGCACAGGATCGTAGACAGATACAAATACAAACACAAAGATTCAAGCATTCACAACTGTTTGTTGCTTCGTCAGGAAAAGAGGAAGGAAGGAGGGGGAAAAGGAAAGGATGCGGGTTTTAATGGAGTGGTTGCAGAGTCATTCCAATCCCGGGAGTGGAAGGACTTACCTTACGGCAACAAAGGAAAGGTAAACAAACAAACACACACACACACACACACACACACACACACACACACACACACACACATACACACAAACACACACACAGGCACACACACATGCAAAGACACCAAGGCAGACATTTGTAAACAGAAGTTGGACAGAGATACCAGTCGACGCAGAGGCTGTGTCCACAGAAGATGTTATACAATGGCGGGTGCGAATTTGAATTTAGCAGAGGTTAAGACCAGGTGGACAGCAGGAAGAGAGAATATGCTGAAGGGCAAGTTCCCATCTCAGAAGTTCTGAAAGGTTAGTGTCTGTGGGAAGTATCCAGATAACCTGGACAGTGTAACACTGTGCCAAGATGTGCTGGATGTGCACCAAGGCATGCTTAGCCACAGGGTGATCCTCATTACCAACAAACACTGTCTGGCTGTTTCCGTTCATGTAAATGGACAATTTGTTGCTGGTCATTCCCATATAGAACACTTCACAGTGCAGGCATGTCAGTTTGTAAAAACACATGGGTGCTATCACAAGTGGCTCTGCCCTTAATCGTGTACACCTTCCGGGTTATGGGACTGGAGTAAGTGGTGGTGGGAGGGTGCATAGGGCAGGTTTTACACTAGGAGCGGTTACATGAGTATGAGCCAGAGGGTAGGAAAGGTGGTTTGGGGATTTCATAGGGATGAACTAGAAGGTTACGAAGGTTAGGTGGTCGGTGGAAAGACACTCTTGGTGGAGTAGGAAGGATGTCATGAAGGATGAATCTCATTTCAGTCCTACCACGAATGTTTCCCTCTATAATATTCAATTAAACCTCATTTACAGGATAAATCAATCAAATCGTAAGTTTGTAAATTCAACTAAATACCTAGGAATTACAATTATGAACAACTTAAATTCGAAGGTATACATAGAAAATATTGTAGGAAAGGTGAACCGAAGGCTACGTTTCATTGGCAGAACACTTGGAAGATGCAACAGTTCTACTAAAAAAAAAACTGTCTACATTACACTTGTATGATCTATTTTGGAGTATTGTTGCACACTATGGGGTCCCTAATAAGTGGGACTGAGAGATTATATGGAGAAAGTTCAGACAACGAATCTTGTTTTGTACACGAAATAGGGGAGAGAGTGTCACAGAAATTATGCATGATTTGGTGGAGTCATTAAAAGAAAGGTGTTATTCGTTGCTTCGATACTTATTTGTGAAATTTCTGTCACCAACTTTCTCTTCTGAAATATATTTTGTTAGCACCCAGCATCATAATACAATAAAAGAAATCAGATCAAAACACAAAGATTCAACTGTTTATTTTTCCTGGCCACTATTAAAGAATGGAACGGTAAACAAAATTTCATAAAAGCAGTTTGATGAACCCGCCACACCATGCATTTAAATGTGATTAGTGAAGGATTTATGTAGGTGTAGTTGTCACTATAGAATCTTACAGTTGGTTGAGAAGAAGATTCTTCAGTAGAAAATAGATAGGAAGCTGGTTAAAAATGTCTAAATTATGTTATTTTATACATGATATTTTAACTATTTATTTATATATTGTTTTTTCTGTTCCATAGGACCCAATGGTCATGGAACAAGCCAATACATTAATTGTTACACAAGAATGGTAATAGAAAATTTTAAGTAGCCCTTTGCACACAATAATCTTAAGACAAAGTGAAAAGAATCAATAAATAAAACAATGAATTAGCTTAACTGTTTAACATTTGTAGAAGTTCCTTGAAAGAATAAAAGGAGTGAGCCACGAGGTAACTCTTCAATTTAGATTCGAAAGCATGTGGATTAGTGCTAAGATTCTTTAATTCTTGTGGCAGCTTATTGAAAATGGATGCCGCAGAATACTGTACACCTTTCTGCACTAGTGAAGAACAAGTGAATACAAAGATAACACAAAGAATACACATTCATCTTCTGACATTGATCTCTATACTACCTGTATGTTGCACTACAGATTTCTGAGCATGTCAGCCATGGATGTTCATATTCTGTTTCTTGATTAATCTCAATGTGGCTGCTATGAAGTATAACAAGTAAACAAAAAGGAAATATGTTTTGATTCTCTTCTCACACGAAATGTTACTTCGCATATATTGACATAAATTTCAAATGTAGCAATTATTTGTCATATAATAACTACTTACAACATGGCAGGCAATGCAAAATTGTGTGCAAAACATAGGAATGTGCAGGCACGCTGCAGTTCTAAGCTCAGACACCAGAGTTATACATCCACGTTGTAATGTATTTAGCCTGAAAGGTCTTGTTTGTTTTGATTAATGCAACATACGATACCTAAGTTTGTCATGGTATTATACCCTAATATTCCATGTTTTTATAATAAAAGCATTTTATGGTGCTTATGACAAGTCACATTGCTTTACTCACTTTCATTATTTGGGTCTTTTAATGAAATAAATAAATTAATTACTGAAAGTTTAAGCATAATGTTGGACAATAATGAGTTTGTTAATGAAATTGTTAACTAATAATATTTGATGTTTTCTATAATGTATTGACCATAACATCACACTTTGCTGTCTGTAGAATTGATTAGTTGCTTTGATTTAACAATTTCAAATAATGTAAACATATATTAATACTGTTCTAATTGTTGTTTACTTATGATCTTTTGTATTGTTTGTTTTTAATACAAAAGTCTTATTATTATATCTGTCATAATTTTGTGTAAAGCAAGATTCATTTATGTTTCATAAACAAATTATGTAATTTAATACACTGTAACTTCCGTGTTCTAGGAGGTTGTAGAAATACAACTACGTCGTAATACATGCAAATTGGTGCGAACTCACTTAGAATTAAGTTTGTTACAGAATAATAACTTAGTCTTGAGTCAGTGAGATATAAACCAGTCTTACTTTTGTATTAATTCTGTGCCTTATCAAGAATGGATAAATAAATATAAGTAAAAAATGAAATGTGTCACATTTATGGTCAATTCCATGACTTGGAAAAACCCGACGTCCTAATATAATTTTGTGATGTGGTAATGGCAGGCGAGCTTCGAGATCTACGAGACCACTGAACATCTACAAAAGGTGATGTATTAAAAACGTGGCTTTAGTGTTCTCCAGTAAAAAGCGTCACAACGTTATATAGAGATCACTGTCTTCTGGGTATCTTATTTATATGTTATGCATTTTAAATCACACATATTTTTTCTCTATGAACACCCTGATGAATCTTCCAGCCAACAAATGACCTTAGTGTGATTTGCAAGACTAATGAAGTAATTCTGTTGTAATAGTTAGTCTTTCTGTTTTATTACCAGACACATACACAATAACGACTGTGCACACACCTGCAAGGTAAGCTCGTACCTAGTCAACAACACACTGAGCCCCCCACACACACACAACATTGTTTATGTCAATAGCTCGCACATTTGCCACAGTTCCCCACGGTGCACTTTCGCGGCCAACGCCTGATGTATTCGCTTGGCTTCACTTGTGTCTGCGTCTTACAGCATTCCCTCCCCCCTTGGGAAGATCGGATTCGAGAGATGTTCATGGCATCGTTATCTGCCAGCCTCTGACTGAGGTGGCAGGCTGGCACCATTGTGTAAGGCCTGAAGTATTTGGGGTGCGGGCAGTATTTTGCGTCCTTCCCCTGACTACCCACATGGCAGGACCAGTGATTGTGGCTTGGATCCAACTCCACCTCGGGCCCAGGGCTTGGTGACGGGGGCCCCAAAGGTAGTGGTGTGACAGGATTACATCCCGTGTCGGTGGTGACTGTACCTGTGTCGGTATAGGTCCCCCACAGGAGGAACCTGGTGCAGCCCCTGGCTGAGGCAGACAACTTGTAAGTAGTACCAGGAACCGCTCTTCAATGTGTGGACTTGATAGTAGAGCAGACTGTTGTGGGAGCACCTGCCAGGTGATGGGGATCACTTTGCGGAGGACCGGGTCTGCGGCACTAGCCTTAGCCACCTTGGCACCCATGATTTAAAAACCATCCACTGTTTGTTGAGCAGCAATGTCAAGATGAAAACATAGCATCTCTTCCTGATCAAACTCCACGTTTGGACCAGCCGCAAGGCAGGAGGGCACATCCGCAGTTGCATGTTTGGATGTAGGACAGAAGTGTATCGCATAGTTATAGCGAGATAAGAACAGCACCCAATGCTGAAGACAGTGAGTGGCTTTATCGGGTAGTGATGCTGAAGGATGAAAAAGGAAAACAAATGGTTTGTGATCAGTTATAAAATGAAATTTTATGCCCTACAGAAAACATGAAACTTTTTCAGACCATAGACGATCGCAAGAGCCTCCTTCTCAATTTGGAAGAGGCGGAGTGAGCGTCTTTGAGGTGAAAGCAATCGGGCTCTCAGATCCGTCTGGATATTTACGACCGAGCACTGCCCTGATCCCCTGTTGCGAGGCTTCTGCCGCTAAGACGAGGGTGGGGCCAGGTTGATAGCTTACGAGGCCAATTGAAGCAATTCCTTCAATGTGAAAAATGCTTTTTCACAAGCCGATGACTAATGGAACAAAGTCCCTTTGCGCAGCAGGTCATGCAGGGGTTTTGCAATAGCCGAAGCCCTCCTCAAGAATTTATGATAATAAGCGACCTTTCCTAAAAACACTTGAAGGTCTTTGACTGATATCGGCCAAGGGATAGACATCACTGGGGCGTGTTAAGGATCAAGAGATGTTGAGAATCAGCATTGAGGAGGACTTTCAAATATGCTTCTGAGAGGTCTATCTTGGAGAAGTACTGTCTACCCACCAATCTTGCAAGACGTTGTCAGGGTGTGGTAATGAATAAGTGTCGATGATAGATTGAGCGTTCACAGACTGTTTGAAATCGCCACAAAGGCATAAAACTTCATGGAATTCGTTTTGCCAACCCAGCTACCTCCAGGCGGTCTAACTCCACTTTGACTTGGTCACAGAGTGCAATTGAAACCGGCCATACGCGGAAAAAACAGGGCCTGGCGGAGGGCTTCGTAGGGATGTGGGCTTAGAAATTATTAGCAGAGCCCAACTCCGCTGAAAAAAGCAAAGAAAATTTGGCGCATAAAGAGTCGAGTTGTGGATAAGGCACAAGATGAAAGACAATGTTAACTTCATCAGAAATAGTGAAACCAAAAACCCGAAAAGCATTAAGACCAAACAAATTATCCATATGAGCATTGTTTACAAAAAGAAAAGTGAGCCTATTAGTGACAGATTTGTACCTAACAGGTGCCGAGAAATGTCTCAGAACCGGAATATTTTGTTTATTGTAACTAACCAATTTCCACAACCCCGGTAAGAGAGAGGGAGAACCCAGACACAGGTATGTCCATGAGTTTAACAATGCAACATGCTGCACCCGTGTCCATTTGCATACGCAAATGTTAGTGGAAAACTGTGATATCAATAAACAGCTTATTGGGTGCAACAGAAATTGCCTTAGACGCAACTGACATCCATGTTGACATCAGAATCTTGGGTTTTGGAGGCACAAACGGCAGAACTGTGACACTTTTATGGCACTGATGATAAGTGACCCACTGCTTGGGGCAATCAGGTCTATCATCATCAACAAAACAGGAGGGACAAGAAGGAAGTATCAACCAGTTGTGTGACTGCAAGCCACCTGGCCCGAGTTTCCACCGCCGTGAAACAGCCTGATCACCCTAGTGCCATGGCTGTGCGCGAACTGGCATGACCACATTTTCCCTTAGTGACCCGGTTTGTAACGGGAGAGAAGAAGTGGCTTGAATTTGCGCCACCTCACATGAAGCCTAAATGTGGTTGCCCGCCGCCCGCGAGACCACGATGGCTGTGCGATATTAAAGACTTCTGAAAGAGAAGGATTCTCCCACAGTAGAGCTCACTCATGAACTTCGCGATTGGGGGTAAGACAAATAACAGTATCGCAGACCATTTGATTGGCATATGTTTCCTAATGCACATCATTTACAAAATGACAGCAACGGCTTAAGCCGTGGAGTTCTGCGGCCCACGCCCGATAGGACAGCTGTGGCTACTTCCTGCAGAGATAACACTCAACACGGGAAGCTATCACATAAGTTCGTTTGTGGTAATATTGTGCAAAAAGGTTGCACATTTGATTGAAAGACAGCGGTGAAGGATCCTGCAAGGGCACAAGTTGGAAAAGGAGCTGATACATAGAAGGCGACAGCCACGACAGAAATAACGTGCGACACGAGGTGACATCAGACCAAGCAAAGGCATGAAAATGTTGTCTTAACCATTTCTCATAAGCGTCCTACTCTTCTAAGGACTCATACGCCAGAAAAAGTTGGCAAATATGTCAGAGGGGGCGAGGGTGCCAAAACAACCTCCGGGGTGGATGGAGTGTGTGACCCACTAGACAAGGCTGAAGCAAGAGATTGCAATACCTGTTTTTGAGTGTGAATTGCCAAGGCAAAAACCTCTTATTGTTCAATGAGGCATCGTAGAATATCATCAGAAGTACCAGTAGTAATTGCAGAATAATTAACACATGGAGAAGAATACCGCACTCTTCGCCAATATTTTATTCACTAACACATACATAATACCACGTAGCACAGGCGTGCAGTGGCTGTGCACACACCCTCAAGGTAAGCTCGTACCTAGGCAACAACACACTGAACCCTACACACACACACACACACACACACACACACATGGCACTGTTTATGTCAATAGCTTGCGTGTGGCGAGCGCTGGTGTTTGCCACAGTTTCCCACGGCGCACTCTCCCAGCCGATGCCTCTTGTAATCACTTGGCTTTGCTTGCATCTGCATGTTACAGCACTTTCACAGAATTCACCTTCATTAACATTAAATGTGAACATGCCGTAAATTTAATGCATAAAATGGAAGTATATTTTACCTCAAGAAAATCATAGCCACACGTTGGTGTAGCAGCCGTTGTTTGCCATGCTCTGCGCCAGAACCACCGTGTTTCAGATCCCTGTAGTTCAAAGTGTGAAAATGCAATAGATACATTATGACCTCTTGGTGCTTTAATATTCCACGTGCAGTCTATAGAATTTGGATACAATTCTGGAAAGTTTGGACTCTCTATCACTCCATGGAAACCACGAAGATCTAAGTTACAGACTGAAACAGAATAAAGTTTGCAATTAACTTATGGAAATGAGATCAAAGTTCCATCAAGAAGAAATACTCATATCATAAAACAATTACATATGTTTCTGGTGTATTTTATAGTACACACAGAAGAGTTATTCAAATTTTCATTTATTTTCAATTCATTGGTGGTTATTAGAAGAAATTTTGAATTCAATGAATTCTGACCAAATACTTAAAATATTTGTAAACATATATGTTTTAAAAATATTGCTTCTTTGAAGTACACATTTAGTTTCCATTTTTTGTCCTTTAAGTTCAAATGAAAAATTAATCAGCTATTTAACACTTTCGTGGGCTGTGGGAGATATACTTCCCACTAATGGTATTCCTTTACTGCATTCATGGGAATACGTGTACCCACTTCCGTGCGCTCTTGGTCCCCCAGGTGTATGAAAACTGTTAACAATCAGTTTGTGTGTATCGCGGGATCACTACTGTTGTCGGAAGAGTTTGCTTCGCTTCTGAAGTATATGTCTGTGTTACTATTATCAGCTCATAACTTTACTGTTTTCACATTGTGGTAAATAAATTTTAATAATGGTGGCAAATATAATTGGAATATCATTTTATCACTTATTGTCCACCTCACAATCTTTGCTTTTCGTAGCAAAAATGTCAAGAATACTAGGAAATACACACCAGAAGAAGCATTGGAGTTGCTATTTTCACTATCTAGCGATCCTGAGGATTCAGAAATAGAAAGTGATGAAGCATCAGAAGATGAATTTGTTTCAGACGTTGATCTGTGTTTGGTTCCACAACCTAATATCAATAACAGTGCAAACAATTCATGCTCCAAGGACGTCGGTATTTCTAGTGACAGTACTGTAAGTGCAGAAGAGCCATTGGCAGAAGAGGAATGGTCCAATGACACTGTTGTTTTCGACTTTCTTCGCGTTGATACAAAAGGAGAACCAGTTGTCAACCACCCATTGACAAAACACAGCACAGAGAGAGATTACTTCATTTATTTATTTACCAGGGAGATGCTGGAGTCTGTAGTTCAGCAGACAAATCAGTATGCAGAGCAACAGATCAAAAACGGCAATCTGGTCAGACTGTAAGTGAGTCAACAAATAACTGGCCAAATTTAACTGTAGAGGAGTTACAGGCCTGGATTGGAATGAATATCTTGATGGGTGTGGTTGTGTTGCCAAGTGTAGTGCACTAGTGGAGTTCAGAACCTGCCTTAGGTCAGCCTTACATATCGAAACCTATGACATGCAAACGTTTCAAAAAGATATGTGAAACTATTCACATAAATGACGACAGGCTGAATCCTCCAAGAGGGCATCCAAACCACGATAAACTTCACAAGGTCAGACCTCTTATAACCTTTCTGAACAACACTATTCATAAGCCATACACTGCTAGTAAGGCATTGGCTGTGGATGAAATCATGATACCTTTCAAGGGACGGTCTTCGCTCAAGCAGTATATACCTCTCAAGCCAGTAAAACGAGGATACAAGGTGTGGTGTTTAGCAGATTCAAAGACTAGCTATATCATAAAATTTGATACTTACACAGGAAAAGCAAATGACAGATCTACAGAAAATTCTCTGGGAGAGCATGTCGTCATTAGCCTCACCCAAGACCTGAAATATAGTAACAGTTTAGTAGCATTTGACAACTTCTTCACCACAGTGAATCTAATGCAAATGCTTTTGAACAATGGAATCTACTCTATAGGGATTGTCAGAGCAAACCGGAAAGGGCTTTCTTCATTGATGAAATATAAATGTACCTTGAAAAGAGGAGAATTTCAGTTTCAATGCAAACGTGGCATTGCAACTATAAAATGGATGGACAACAAACCTGTCACTATTTTGACAACTTCAGACAATTCTAGAGATACCACACTTGTCTCAAGAAAGAATAAGGATGGCACGACCAGCATGGTTACATGTCCCACAGCTGTGGCAACAAACAATATCATAATGGCAGGTGTAGATCACTTTGATCAACTTAGAGAAAGTTATGCAATAAGTCAGCGTTCTTGTAAGTGGTGGCATCGGATTCTCTATTTCCTATTATATATGGCAGTTGTAAATGTCTTTATATTGTACAAAGCTAATAAAGGACAAGAGGGATATGATGATCAATTGAACTTTCGATTACGACTCGCAAGACAATTGACTGATGGCTTTACATCCCACACAAAGAAAGGACGTCCAGTAACCATTCTAACCAAGAAGAACACCATACCAGATCATGTTCAACTGGCAAAAGTAGGCAATCATATGCCTGTTTTAGGAACAACCTACAGATGGTGCCAAAAGTGTTCAACAAAAGCGCGTTACAAGAGAACAAAATATGTATGCTGCTCCTGCAACGTACCCCTGTGTATCGAACCATGCTTCCGTCAGTTTCATGGAAAATAAAAAGAAAGTATAACAATCATTTGAACATTTTGTTGAAAAAGAATTATCTCTTGTAAATCAATCATTTGAACATTTTATTGAAACAGAATTATTACTGTAAATTTGTAATTTAAATGTTTTCGAAATAAAGTAAAATAAAAAGAAATCACCATCTTATTACATGTAATACCAACTTGTTACAAAATCATTGTCACCAGCTGCAGGCAGCTATGTGCCCTCTACAAATGCATCTGACGTGGACATCAATCTGCTGGGGTGACCGATTTATTTGTAACCTACACTCCAATATAAAAAAAAACAACAACCATTTTCTCCACGAAATCTTCACAGTTCACATGCTTGTTCATGACTGTCAATGCTACCTCCCTATACACTAACATCCGCAGCACACATCCTATTGATGATACTTTCTTTTGGAATAAAATTCCCAATGCACAAGGCCTTACCACTATCTTTCCAAAGCCTGACAGAATCCAAACCTACATATTTCTTCCTGATCACTGCCAATTAAATTCTCTCAACCATATTTACTACAGCTTTTGAGGCATTGTCTACAAATAAATCTGTGGCACAGAAATGGGCAACCACATGTCACCATCTTATGCCAGCCTATTTGTGAGCCAAAAGGAAAAGTGGTTTTTAACCTCTGGGTTGTGACCACAGGGGGGTTTACAAAGTCCTGCTCGGGGATCAGCGTCACAGGTGAAAGTACTTGCACCATAAAATAACAGACCAGTGCATGTCTGACTACTAAGGATTAGGTAATGCAATGATGCAGGCATAATAAAAGTGAGATTTATATTATATCAACTCTGAATTGAATAAAACATAGACTGTTTCATAATAAATATAGTGTGTTAACAATGAATAAATGTAGATCCTGACAACTGTTACCAGGAACTAATCTACAGCAAAATGAACAAGATGCAATATGTAATTTTGAGAAATTCTAAAAAATTATTTACTTCCATCAAACTGACTATCAATGGGACCTGACTGAAACAGCATAATTAACTTCTATGCCTTGCCTGAAATGTGAAATGTGTGCAAAGTACATATATCTGTCAGAAATTCTGTAAAAATTAGATATCTTTCATTCATAAAAATATGCTAAAAATTTATCCTATATATATAATAATGTACATTCTTTATAAGAAAAAGGTGTCAACAAAAGATAATTAAATTTGCTTAATGATAGAAAGTCTCCACAGAGATGATACATGATTTTTCAAAAGAGATAGATTGGCTGACCAGTACTTACCCTTTGCTGTGCCGCCGATAGTCACACACAGAAAGAAAAAAGGACGAAAATAAAACTAGCTTTTGGAACAGGGTACCTTCCCCTTTCTTTTCGATTCCTTTTTTCTTCCCTTCTCTCTTACCTGAAGAAGGAACCCTGTTCCGAAAGCTTGTTTTATGGGAAAGGAAGGGGAATGTAATTACCTTCCCCTTCCTTTCCCATTCCTTTTTTCTCCCCTTCTCTCTTACCTGAAGAAGGAACCCTGTTCTGAAAGCTTGTTTCATTTTTTTTTTTTTTTTCCTCTGTGTGGGACTATCGATGGTACAGCAAAAAGGAATGTACTGGTCAGCCAATCTATCTCTTTTGAAAATTATATTTTTTTTATTTATTTTTTTTATTTGGTTATTTAACCTGACCAGATTAGGGCCATAGGGCCCTCTCTTACATCTGAATTTGTTGCCTTTCAGATCACACACATAGTTGTATTACAGTTCTGGTGGGATAGAGGGAGGGGGGGGGGAGGAAAACACAGTGATTTTTCTTGCAAGGGGTCATGTATTCAAAAAGGCAGAGAAACGCTGGTCTAGAGGAATGCTTCCTGACCACAATCACAGGCATCACCTACATCTACTCCTACAACGGCACCATGAGAATCACACCTAAGTACCTGGAAGAGGATTCATCAAATGACTTCCATACCACCTATCCACCACATATGAAGAAATAATGCCAAAATATCTTCGTTCAAGCTCTAATTTCTTTCACTTTATCATGATGATTGTTTATCCAAGGTATGAGGGAGTCTACAATATTCATTCAGAGGAGAAATTCAATATTTGAATTTCATTAGATGTAAAAAAAGCCATTATTGTAACGATTCCCACCCAAACTCATGCCCATTAATATCTTTCATCTATCCTACCTGATAAGGATCCCACAGCACATAGCAACAGTCCAAAAGAGGACATACAAGCATAATGTATGAAGTCTCTTTATTTGTTCTGTTGCCTGGTACAGGTTTATTGATTACCTCTTCATGATCTGGGCTGAGGACAAGACAGCCTAACTACATTCCTCCCAAAAATGAACACTTTCTCCCCCACTTGCTTCACCTGATCCTCCTTAATCTAACTATCCATCTCCACTACTTCCATCCACATAGAACCCACAAACCACCAATAATCTTCCAATTTGGCAGCTTCCAGTCATTCCACACCAAGAAGTACCTTCCACATAACCCATCTACCACAGTCATTGTATCTATAGTGACACATTGTACTTCTCTAAATATGACAAGGGTTTTGTTGAGGCCTTCACAGATTTATACTGCCTGACCAAAAGTGTCCAGAAACAGATTTATCATGTACTGCCTCTCCAGTTACCTACACCTTCCCACATAGCCACTGTCTGTAATGTGTCCTGGCACAGTAGAAATCAGCATTGGAGAAATTGAATCACATTCACTGCTTGGGTTGTAACTATCTCTTACTGTGTGCTAAAATGGGAAATATCTTAACCAGTAACTTCTGCACCCCTCTCACAGTGGTAATCTACCATGCACTAAAAGTACACAAGCCCTTATCCATCCATACTATACTCCACCTCTCTTCACCATATACTGAAATAGACCTGACTAAATGTCAAACTTGTTGAACACTACCACTTACCCCAATAGTGTCACAGGCATGCATCCCTGTCCTGTCAAAGGCAGGGATACCTGAGAGAGCAGCCAACTAGCCATCTGACCTAAGCTGCAACCATTATCCTGATTTATACATGGACATGGCAATTAACAAATTGTCCACCTGTATGAATAGCCACTGGAAAAGTTCGTTTGACACAGCTGACTATCCGGGTGCCAAGTACGAGGGGTGTTTGAAAAGTCCATGCGAAGTCCAAAAGATGGTACCACCAGTGTGTATCGAGGCCATGTTTAGTTAGTAGCATCTTTGGAAAGAACATGCACCAAGTTTCAGCCATATTGGTCAATTTCTTTGCGTTTGGCATTTGTGTGAATCAAGGAAGTTGAGTAATAGTCAAAGAATGAACAAAAAAAATGTTTTATGTATTGGAGACTAAAGAGAAGTTTGATAAACATTAATGTGTCTTTGTACCTTCAATCAGAAAAGTTTATAAGTGAAAAAAATTATTTTTTCGTCACAGTTGCACTATTTAGGAGTTGGTAACTAGTTGCAGACTTAATCGTCCATTTTGAAACCATTGGCCTTATTCCAACCACGATAACACACTGCATGAAGCAAATGACTGACAAAATCTGTACATTGTCTACTGTTAATACATAATTACATTAATATTTAAAATTGGTTAAAATAGATGATGAATCCACATGCCTGTACAGTATATGTCGGAGGCCTGTGGATGCATCATCTATTTTAACCGATTTTAAATTTATGTAATTATGTATTAACAGTGGACAACGAACATGTTTTGTCAGTCATTTGCTTCATGCAGTGTATTATTATGGTTGGAATAAGGCCATCGGTTTGAAAATGGACGATTAAGTCCGAAACTAGTTACCAATTCCTAAATAGTACAACTGTGATGAAAAAATAAATTGTTTTCAATATATTACCAGTTGCTGATCCTGCACCATCTTTACGATGAATTTTCATAAGTTTATAAGTGGTTTCAAAATTTTTGGAGTGACCATATGGGCACAAGTGACGCTGAACTTTCTGGATGCCTTGTGGAGGTTACGACACCAGAAATCATTCATAAAATCGATGATATGGTGATGGATGACAGGAGAGTTAAAGTGTGTGAGATTGCTAGAGCTGTGGGCACCTCAAATGTATGAGTACATAATATTTTGCATAAACATTTGGACACGAGAAAACTATTCGCAAGATGAGTGCCGTGATAACACACATTTGACCAAAAACAGAATTGTGTGAAGTGTTGCAAGGAAGGTTTGCAGCTGTTCAGGAATAATCCGCAAGACTTTAAGTGTCGTTTTCCCCATGTGGATGAAACATGGATACATGACGGTACACCTGAGACCAAAGAATCTAAACAATGGGTTAGCAAGGGAGAATCTGCACCATAAAAGGCGAAGACCGGTCCTTTGGCAGGAAAGGTTATGGCGATGGTCTTTTGGGATTCACAAGGGATAATCCTCATTGACAATCTGGAACAGGGTAAAACTATTACAGGTGCATATTAATCATCATTATAGGACCATTTAAAAACCAAGCTGCGAGAAATACGCAGGTGATTGGCCCACAAAAAAGTCCTTTTCCATCACAACAATGCACCAGCACACACCTCAGCAGTTGTGGTCAAAATATTATGGGAAATTGGATTCCAACTTGTTTCCCAATTTGAAGAAATGGCTGGCAGGACAAATATGTGATTGCAGAAACTAATAGCTATTTTGCAGGCTGAAGGGATCAAAAAACTGTAGCAGCATTGGACGAAATGAATAAGTCTAAAAGGAGATTATGTTGAAAAATAAAAATGGTTTTCCCCAAAGATGTTAGTTTTTTATTTTCGCACAGCTTTTCCTAATGCTTCTTGTACAGGGTGTAGGCCTATACAGAGAAAGAAAAAAAAAAAAAAAAACCTCCATGGATTTTCCAGTTGAAAATACACTTTTTTCTGAGTGAAGATGCACATTTTATGGAGTGAAATACATTTTTTTTTAAATTATAAGTGACAATATACTATCCCTTGAGCCAGTAAAATTTATCAATCCTTTAAAAGGTAAATGTATATGGTGTAGAACCTCCCAAGATGAAAATACACTTACACAGCCAGTGATAATGTTATTTTTAACTTCTACTGTTTCAGAAAAGCATCTCGCATGTACTTCACTTTTTTCATGTTGATACAGAAGTAGTCATTTATGAAAAGGTGGTTTATCATTTATTTTGCTTCATAAAATACTTCATACTAATAAGTTACGGTTGTCAAGTATGTTGCTAGGCTGGAACCCAATAGAATAACTTCAATTTATAGTCAAAACATTTCTGCCATTTTCTTCAAATGTGTCATGATATTTGAGAGTGTTGTTGGTCATGAACCTCATGATGCAGTAAAAGTGTGATGGTAGTGCACAATATTTGAAACTTCCTGGCAGATTAAAATTGTGTGCCGGAACCGGGACTCGAACCTGAGACCTTTGCCTTTTGCGGGCAAGCGCTCTACCAACTGAGCTATCCCGACATGACTCACAATGCTGCCTCACAACTTTACTTCCGCCAGTACCTTGCCTCCTAC
Organism: Locusta migratoria; assembly: GCA_026315105.1. Classification (NCBI taxonomy): domain Eukaryota; kingdom Metazoa; phylum Arthropoda; class Insecta; order Orthoptera; family Acrididae; genus Locusta; species Locusta migratoria. Next base: position 199,656,192 of record CM048751.1, read on the forward strand.
TTTCCAAACTTCACAGAAGCTCTCCTGCGAAACTTGCAAGACTAGCACTCCTGGAAGAAAGGATATGGTGGAGACATGGCTTAGCCACTGCCTAATGGATTTACTTGGCGGCCGCGACAGTCTCTCACTCAATGTGCTCGCTGCCGTTACAAATAAACACAGTATATTTGGATACTTATTCCATGGCTTTGAATCTGGGAATGTTTACTCGACAGACATAATGTACACTTAAACTGCTTACACTACTAACATGTAACTCCTAGGTCATTCCATGTCAAATTGCCTAATTTTGGAACATTTTCCAGGTCAACCATCACGGATAATTTTATGTGAACATTCGAATATGTCCCCAATGAACTGGTAAACTTTAAGATTTGTGGAAGCAATAATGGCCGAGATATAGTCATTTGTTTGACACCATGCACGACTTTGCGCAGGGTGAGTGTGAAATCTTAACAAATTTGAGCTGTTATAACTTGGGCCATATTTCATTGAAAAATATGAAATTTCGCTATTGTGTACAACTGTATGCGTTCTTATTGGAATAACATTGTAAAAAATTTTACGTGCTATATATAAACAGAAAAGTTCAGCAAAGTTGCTCAAAAAACAATTGGGGCCCCAAAAAAATATATATATATAAAAAAAAAATAAAAAAAAAGTCAACATTTAGCATGTTATATCTCAGAAACTAAAGCTATGATGAACGTGAAACTTGGCATGTGGTAACCTAACAATACAAGGTTCTGAAACGTGAAGTTTCATTTATGTGACGCTTTCCAGTACTGAATAAATTAAGTGCAAAATTGAAGATTTTAGAAAAGGATAAAAATGCAGTATTTTCAACCTTATTTTGCAAAACGCTATGTTCTATAAAACTTTCCAAACTGGGCTGATTAGAAAGACCATTATTTTTAATTGTAAAAAGTTGTATTTTGTCATCCAATGCAGGTCAACACTGCTAGCTAATTATAATAAAAGTTGAATGCTTAAATCACACCACAAAAAAGTGTAAACTTTTGAAAATTTTAAATTTTAAACTTTGCTGCAGTTTAACAACAGTGGAACACGATTCAAAAGTCAACAAAATTTCAGTCAACCAATTGCATAAAAATGGTTTACATTCATAAACCTTGACCTGGGTTTCGGCAAAAGTAATTTTGCCTTCTTCAGAAGTATTTCCTAACATAAAATAATACACAAAACATATGAATAATAGTAAAATACATAAATGTTTCTAAAATAAGAAATAAATTAAAATTACAGCATTAGATGAGAATGTACTTACATTTAGCTCACATTAAAATAGTTGTTAAATAAAATGTGGCTGACTCCATGTCATAGAATAAAAAGTAAAATTTAAAACATGTCTACAACATAAAATTGTGGAGCATAGCCACACACAGGTCGAGTGAGCACTGTGTACTGGTAGAGGCATAGGAACAATAGTGACGTGCGCCCACACTAGGTGGCGCCAAGAGGGCTGATGGGCATGTGCACAGTTGTGGACACGAAAGAATCATTGGAATACATTGTGATTTTGCATAGGGGGTCCAAGGGAAGGAAACTAGATTTATGGGAAGAATATTATATTTTCAAACACCTCATCATTAACGATGGCAATATGCTTAATGATCAACTGCAACTTGCAAGTAGACAATACCTAGAAGGCTTCAAACCAATACTGTTTGTAGACATTTGTTAGTGCAATACTTGTTCCTGTACAGTGTTTATTGTCCTCAAAATTCTGTTGGTGCACTCATTTATAGTTTTCTAATGTGTAATGCATGATGTTTATCCCCTTCCCTTCCACCAGCTATATGCTGTTTTTTCTAGTTTGTGTTTCATGCACTTTTCTATTTTCAATTTTTCATGTATGGATGTATATATATATCGTGCCATGCACATGACTCACTCCAGATTTCTTTGCACATTAGTTCTCATCTGATTTCCCATCTTTCTTTACCTTATCTGTTTTCTGTCAGTATTATATACACATAGTTTTCTCTCTTCAAATTCTTTCGCGTCCACAACTGTGCACATGCCCATCAGCCCTCTTGGCGCCACCTAGTGTGGGCGCACGTCACTATTGTTCCTATGTCTCTACCAGTACACAGTTTTCACTCGACCTGTGTGTGGCCATGCTCCACAATTTTATGTTGTAGACATGTTTTAAATTTTACTTTTTATTCTATGACATGGAGTCAGCCACATTTTATTTAACAACTATTTTAATGTGAACTAAATGTAAGTACATTCTCTTGTAATGCTACAATTTTAATTTCTTACTTATTTTAGAAACATGTATGTATTTTACTATTATTCATATGAGTTGTGTATTACATTTTATTTGGTAATACTTCTGAAGAAGGCAAAATTACTTTTTCCAAAACCTAGGTCAAAGTTTATGCATGTAAACCATTTTAATGCAACTGGTCGGCTGAAATTATGTTGACTTTTGGATTTTGTAAACTTTTTTTCTTACATCTCCTAATGTAAATGCATACTGAACATGAAACTTAATACTTCATAGGTTGGAAACACAGGGATGTGGAAGAAAAAATTCAGCCATCTACTGTTTTCCAATAGTCTAAAAAATTGTCGTAAACTTGGTGATTTTTGTGAGAAGTTGAAAATAGTGTTGACTATATTTGATACCTCTTTTAGAAATAACAGTTTCTAGTAAATTATGGATTTCAATTTCTGTTGTACCCATGTCTACAAGAAATCCAAGACATATCCAGTTTTTCATGAAAGTCTTGATTCCAAACTTACTCCATTTTGAAGGAATGAACTGTGTAAAAGATAAGTGAGCTTTGAACAATAATTGGCTGCTACAAACAAAACTGTTTTCTTATAATCGGATGAGTATATCGTAAAGCCATCAAGTCCACATGATCAGTAATGCATGCACTTTCCGCATCTCTCCGTCGGACATAACAGCCTATATCTCGAGAATGAAATGAGTTATCGGCTAATCGTTCTGCACTCAATCTTAAATAAAATTTAGATATCTGACCTACATTTCACCCACAGCTTTGTATGTGCTAAGATCAACTATACGCAAAGTCTACACAATGCGATTTTTCATCTGTGAACTCTTCAAAATTTTGTGCAGTAGTTTACTTAATTTGATGTAGCACAGTAATTATAAGGAATAACAAATAGAAAGTGAGCTCATTATGGAGCAAATATATATCACGATAAGTTGTAAAAAAATGAAAATTTTAATTGAATAGTTTTCTCAGAATACGTTGATACATATTCTAAGCGCTCAGAACATTGTGGTGGTCACCGTTTAAGCAGCAGCCCTTAGTAGCTATTGACGTCCGCAAGCACACAGGCAGTGGAACCACCTGTGGCAATGCCATCTTTAAAGCTCAGGTACCAGCCAGACTGAGTAGGAAATGCCATCTGCAGGACCCACAGGAAATACCACTGCCGCGGCAAATGACGTCCACAGGCTCCACGGCAAGAAGGAGCGTCGCAGCATATCAAGTCTGCAGCACTCAAAGGGTTAATGACCCCCATTTGTCCATCAGCAGAAAATTTATGTTCATTATGTTTTTTCATGATAGAAGCTATAATGGGAGCCAATATTTTCTCGTTCATTACAAAGTTCTCAAACGGTTTCACTTCAATTTATTACAAAAAATGTGTTATATTAATGATATTTTCTAGAGATTGTCCATTAAAATAGAACTGTATGTAACTTTTGTAAATATCAATGTATTAGTTTAGTGTGTGTTCTACATTTTACTTCAAGGAAACGCCAAAGTTATCTCCAAGAGAGAGCTCGTAGATATATTTTAACTGCATATGAGCCGGTCAAGATAATTCAAGTATGCCAAAGAAGACGTAATTGAATAAAAGAATACTTAGAATAGTAATGGAATATTAATAAGTATTGTACGGTAAAAGATGAAAATCTCCCATTCCTAAGATAGTATATAGTTAATTGCTTGTGAGTTAGCTGCTTGTGATACAATAGAATTACTTGTGAGTTAATGAACTGACTGCTATGATAGGCAGAATAACGTGTCTATGGTTTTGTAAGTTTAAAGCCGTCATGAAACAGGAAAGGGATTTACCAGAGTGATTACGTTTCTGTGGATAGTAGTGACAGAAGCTCTACTGACAATAGTGTAACCTGACCTGAATTTCTTTTAAATGGATCAGAGTAATGAAGTTCATGGGAAATATTAGTTGGTTATAAAATGGTAATTGACGTTAAGGCTGTGTGGCAACATTAAGTAACTCATCTATGGAACATATCTATTGAAGATTGGTTCTTGTTGTGGTTGGAAGTCAGTCCCGAGTGGAGTTGATGATGTAATATGAACCAAGCAGTCTTATTGTGTTATTTTATGAATCCTGTTGTTGTGAGCTTTATTGGTGTGCTTTGACTGGCTCTGGTTGAAAATTGTATGCCATTAGGTGCCGTGAGTTACACAAAATTGATATGTAACTGAAAGTTTGACTGTGACAGATAGAATGTTGACAATTTAGGGTTTGGAACCAATAAAACAATTTGAAGATCTCACAAGTAACCATCTACCAGCTTAGAGTGACTTAGGTTTGGTGAGGAAAGTTATTGGTAATACTTTAGAGTTGTTCGATGCCAACACCTGAAGTAGGCTCCAACCTTTCTTTCATATTACTTAAGTATAAATATAGAGCTATAAGTGGTGGTGGCAACATAGGTTTTATTTTTCTTTATTTTTTGAACCTATCTAAAACGTTAGTCAGAGGGGACATTTAGTTAGCAGTCACTCTAAAGCTAAATTCTATATGTGGCATACATAATAGCTGATAATAAAACATAACTAAGCCTGAGGCGTGATAAAAAAGTAAAAGGAATTTAGTTGATTTATTTATTATCTTGCTTATAAGAGAGTTTTTTTCTTTTGAACAACGAAAGGAAAACTGACAATGTCATAACTACTATCATAATTTATCCTGAACAGTATTTAACTTGCTTTAGAACCTCATAGGAATTTATCTGAAGCCATTCATAGTCAGATGCATTAAACATATTACATTAATACCGTATATATTGTAACACTTGTAAATCTTTTCTAACGTGATAGACGACCAAAGGGCTAAGGAATTATAACATCTCAGAATCTTTAACTACGTTAGGCTAGACGGGGCATTACAAAGCCATTAGTAAATAGTAGCATGTAGTAAAAAGTAAGCAACTTATTACCTACTAACTAAAAAATAGTGTAGGATACCACCCCCATGAACCACAGACATTGCCAAGGTGGGGTGGCTTGCGTGCCTCAATGATGCAGATAGCCATACCGTAGGTGCAACCACAGCGGAGGGGTATCTGTGGAGAGGCCAGACAAACGTGTGGTTCCTGAAGAGGGGCAGCAGCCTTTTCAGTAGTTATAGGGGCAACAGTCTGGATGATTGACTGAGCTGGCCTTGTAACATCAGCTAATGTGGCTTTGCCACAAGGTTACTGCGAACGGCTGAAAGCAAGGGGAAACTACAGCCGTTACTTTTCCCGAGGACATGCAGCTCTACTGTATGAAAACATGATGATGGCATCCTCTCGGGTAAAATATTCCGGAGGTAAAATAGTCCCCCATTCGGATCTCCGGGCGGGGACTACTCAGGAGGATATTATCATCAGGAAAGACAATACTGGCATTCTACGAATCGGAGCGTGGAATGTTAGATCCCTTAATCGGGTAGGAAAATTAGAAAATTTAAAAAGGGAAATGGATAGGTTGAAGTTAGATATAGTGGGGATTAGTGAAGTTCGGTGGCAGGATGAACAGGATTTCTGGTCAGGTAAGTACAGGATTATAAATACAAAAGCAGTTGGGGGTATCACAGGAGTAGGATTGATAATGAATAAGAAAATAGGAATGTGGGTAAACTACTATGAGCAGCACAGTGATCGCATTATCATTGTCAAGATAGATACGAAGCCAACACCGACAACAGTAGTACAGGTTTATATGCAAACTAGCTCTGCCGATGATGAGGAGATCGAAGAAATATATGAGGAGCTAAAGGAAATTATTCAGACAGTTAAGGGAGAGGAAAACTTAATTGTGATGGGAGACTGGAATTCGGTAGTAGGAAAAGGAAGAGAAGGAAAAATAGTAGGTGAATATGGACTGGGCAGAAGGAATGAAAGAGGAAGTCGCCTGGTAGAATTTTGCACGGAACATGATTTAATTGTAACAAACACGTGGTTTAAGAATCACAAAAGAAGGTTGTATACTTGGAAGAGACCAGGAGACACCGGAAGGTATCAGATAGATTTTATAATGGTAAAACATAGATTCCGGAACCAGGTTATAAACTGCAAGACATACCCAGGGGCAGATATAGACTCTGACCATAACTTGTTAGTCATGAACTGTACGCTGAAGCTGAAAAAACTGCAGAAAGGTAGGAAAATAAGGAGATGGGACCTAGATAAATTGAAGGAACGTGAAGTTCTGGTGAATTTCAGAGGGAGCTTTAGGCAACAATTGACAGAAACAGGGGGAAATAAAACAGTAGAAGAGGAATGGGTAGCATTGAGAGATGAAATAGTGAAGGCAGCGGAGGACAAAATAGGTAGAAAGGCAAGACCAACAAAAAATCCTTGGATAACACAGGAAATACTAAATTTAATTGATGAAAGGAGAAAATATAAAAATGCAGTAAATGAAACAGGCAAAATGGAGTACAGACGACTAAAAAATGAGATTGACAGGAAATGCAAAATGGCTAAGCAGGAGTGGCTAGAAGCCAAATGCAGATCTGTAGAAGAATGTATAAGAAGGGGGAAAATAGATACCGCCTACAGAAAAATAAAAGACACATTTGGGGACAAGAAAAGTAATTCTACGAATATCAAGAACTCAGATGGGAAACCAGTTCTCAGCAAAGAAGGGAAAGCTGAAAGGTGGAAAGAGTACATAGAGCAGCTCTACAAAGGAAATGAACTTAGAGACGATGTTGTAGGAAGGGAAGAGGAAGTAGATCAAGATGAAATAGGAGATACTATACTGAGAGATGAATTTGACAGAGCCCTGAAAGACCTAGGTCGGAACAAGGCCCCAGGAGTAGATGACATACCCTCAGAGCTACTAAAGTCTCTGGGAGAGCCAGCCATGACAAAACTATTTGAACTGGTGTGTAGGATGTATGAGACAGGCGAAATACCCTCAGACTTTAAGAAAAATGTAATAATCCCCATTCCAAAGAAATCAGGCGCAGACAGGTGTGAAAATTACAGAATCATCAGTTTGATAAGTCATGGTTGCAAAATTTTAACACGAATTATCTACAGGAGAATGGAAAAGCTGGTAGAAGCTGACCTCGGGGAAGATCAGTTTGGATTCAGGAGGAACGTAGGAACCCGGGAGGCAATACTTACCTTACGTCTTATCTTAGAAGATAGATTAAGGAAAGGCAAACCTACATTTTTAGCTTTTGTAGATTTGGAGAAAGCATTTGACAATGTTGACTGGACTACACTCTTTCAAATTCTGAAGTCAGCAGGGGTAAAATACAGGGAAAGGAGAGTTATTTACAATTTGTACAAAAGCCAGACCGCAGTTATTAGACTTGAAGGGCATGAAAGGGAAGCATCAGTTGGGAAGGGAGTAAGACAGGGTTGTAGCCTTTCTCCGATATTATTCAATTTGTACATTGAGCAGGCGGTGAAGGAAAGCAAGGAAAATTTTGGAATAGGCATTAAAGTTCAGGGGGAAGAAATAAAAACATTGTGTTTTGCTGATGACATTGTAATTCTGTCAGAGACAGCGAACGACCTGGAAGAGCAGTTGAATGGAATGGACAGTGTGTTGAAGAGAGCGTATAAAATGAACATAAACAAGAGCAAAACAAAAATAATGGAATGTAGTCTTAGAAAATCAGGTGATGCCGAAGGAATTAGATTAGGTAATGAGACAATGAAGGTGGTAGATGGGTTTTGTTACTTGGGTAGTAAAATAACATGCGATGGTCGCAGTACAGAGGATATAAAATGCAGAATGGCAATGGGAAGAAAAGCATTTTTGAAAAAGAGAAATTTGCTAACATCGAATATTAATTTAAGTGTAAGGAAGTCTTTTCTGAAGGCATTTGTGTGGAGTGTTGCCTTGTACGGGAGTGAAACATGGACGATAAGCAGTGCGGACAGGAAGAGAATAGAGGCTTTTGAAATGTGGTGCTACAGAAGAATGCTGAAGATTAGGTGGGTAGATCACATAACTAATGAAGAGGTACTGAACAAAATTGGCGAGAAAAGGAATTTTTGGCATACCCTGACTAAAAGAAGGGATCGCTTGGTAGGACATATTCTTAGACATCGAGGATTTGTAAATTTAGCATTGGAGGGAAGTGTGTGGGGTAAAAATCGCAGAAGGAGACCAAGAGACGCGTATAGTAAGCAGATTCAAGTGGATGCGGGTTGCCGTTCTTATGAGGAGATGAAAAGGCTTGCTCAGGATAGAGTAGGGTGGAGAGCTGCATCAAACCAGTCTCCGGACTGAAGACCATAACAACAACAATAACAACAACAGTGTAGGATAAGCCTGTGACAGGTCTGGAATAGAAAGTACTGAGTGGGTGGATTGGACAGGTCTTACAGCAGGGTCTTCCACAAAGATATGATCCCTGTGGCAGTGGGCTGGGTTTCCATGTGGCACAGAGATGAACTAGGATGTCATGGAGGTTGGGAGGGCGACAGAACACCACTTTAGGAGGGGTGGGAAGGATCTTGGGCAGGATGTCTCTCATTTCTGCGCACGAGGATAGAAAATCAAAACCTTGGCGAAGGATGCAATTATTTGTTCGAGTCCAGGGTAGTACTGGGAGACAAGGGGAGTGCTCTTTTGTGGAATGTTACTGGTGTCATAGGGAGGATTTGGGATGTGTGAGGATATGGCACAGGAGATCTGTTTGCGGACCAGGTCTGTGGAGTAGTTTCTGCCTGTGAAGGCCTTTGTGAAACCCTCAGCATATTCAGAAATGGAGTTCTTGTCACTGCAGATACGCCATCCACGGGTGGCCAGGCTGTAACAGAGAAATTTTTTGAAGTGTTGAACTGTTGGTGGTTGGTAGGTTTAATATGGACGGAAGTGTGACTGGAGCCATCAGTGAGGTGGAGGTGACATCCAGGAATATAGCACAGTAGGTTGAGGAAGACCAGGTGAAGTGGATAGGGGAGAAGGAATTGAGGTTCTGAAGGAAGGAGGATAGGGTGTCCTGGCCCTGAGTCCATATCATGAAAATATCATCAATAAACCTGAACCAGGCCAATGGTTTGGGGTTTTGGGATGCTAGGAATGATTCCTCCAGATGGCCCATAAACAGGTTGGCATAGGAGGGTGCCATACGGGTGCCCATGGCTGTGCCACGGATTTGATGGTAAACTTTCCCCTCAAAGGAAAAGTAGTTGTTAGTTAGGATGAAGTTGGTGAGGGTTCAGAGAGATGTTGGGAGAGGTAGTGTTCCAGAGCAGCAAGGCCATGGGCATGTGGGATGTTGGTGTATAGGAAGGTGGCATCCACTGTGAGAAGTAAGTATCCAGGAGGCAAAGAGGTGGGAATGGTGGAGAGTCATTGAAGGAAGTGGTTGGTATCCTTGATATGACTATGTTGTGTGCCTGTGTGATTGCATAAATGTTATATTTTCTGAAGAAAGCCATGGCCGATAGCTCAATGTGTTGTATGTGTGTATCTCTGTATGTGCCTGACGCAGCTCGTCACCACATCTTTGCAGTGAGTTGTAAACTGTCCTTATTATTAATGCCAACCTGGACTTTCCATTATTAGAACAGTTGCTGTGGTTACACTAGATGATTTTCCTCACTGGACAACTTAAAAGCAGTATATTAGTACAGACATGAAGCAATGAGAAATCTGGCAAGGGAACATTCTCAGGTGTAAATAAATGATCTAGATGAAACTGGGTAGCTATGTAGGCAGATCAAAACAATGCAATATGTATTTTCTTTGTTTCTTCACAGTTTCTATTTTAATAGGTGAAACACATCCTGACAGGTAATTTGACCAATGAATCTATGTAATACTAAAAAAATGTTTCATATAGAAATTTAAATGGAATTAAGATTTTAGAAAATTGCAAAATCAACTTTTGCAATTATTTGAAAATTTTCAAAATATCCCACCACCACAAGACCATCCTCCATGGCTGCTCCATTCCTTTTCTGGGGAAGGGAGTGCCCGAAAGCTAAGTTGTGTGAGTGTGATTGTCTTTTTTATGTACTTGTTTATGGTTCAATTATCATCTTTAGGGTGAATTGCAATTTATCCTCATTCTATTATTGTATTCCAACCAGAACTTTCCATTGTTAAGATATTGAAAAATAAAAACAAAAAAATACATGATCTCATGGTGTAAACTGGTTTGAACCTATGAGGTTACAGCAATACACTAGTGTTGACTGATAAAAATTCCATTACTGATCTACTCAGTCTGATGCTAGAGTGAAACATCTCATAATTCTTTTTATTAAAATCATAATTGAAACTCCTAAGAGGCAGAAGGATGATTTGACATAACAGCAGTCTTATATTAATTTATTCTCCCCTTCTAGCTACTTATATGAAATGTAATTTCCACTTAATTGAATGATATGGACAAGAATTAACTGCTTATCTTTTAAGATGTAGCATATAGACTGTTATAAGACCTTTGCAGATTGCTGTACAATGTAGTCAGTTATCATCAAGGAAGAAATTGGTAAACATTTGGAATCTTTTGACAATATACATATATATAACATCACATAAGAGTTCAGTACTAGGCCTTCATTGTTTACTAGTAATTTCCTTTTGCTTTCTGAGATTTTTGACACAGTGATTAACCCAGGTGAAATTCCTTGGCTCGAATACAAAACCTTGAGGATGTTCAATACTTTTCATTTACTTGTGAAAGAAGACCTATCATTAATGTTCCCTGTTCAAAAAATTTTTGTACTTCTAACCACATTTCACTCATAGTAATGTATGGTCTAAAATGTATTGAAATGTATGTTACATGCTGTCACATTTTTTCAATACTAGATTTCTAAATGAAGTAAACTTGCTTGACAAATTATCATTTCACAGGGACTGTTACAATTTGAGAAAGAGAGAAACTGCTCAATACTGATTTCGAAATTGATTGAGACACGCTAGATGCGTAAATAAAATCATGAATATTATAGACGAAAAATTCATAGCAGGAAAAATTATATACAGTAAAACCTCGTTTTTACATTCCCGGTTTTTACATTTTCCTGCCATTTACACCATTTTTTGTCGGTCCCGTCAAATTTCCTATGTTCACAATGTTAATTCGCCCTCATTTTTGCATTATCATATTTACACTTTTCCTGCATTTTACACTTTTTGAAAGCATGTTCATGAAGAAAAAATGACGTATTCTACATAAATTGATTCTAGCATGGCTTTCCGCCTAAAGTATATATATAAAGTATATCAGAACCAGTTGCTTTGTTGATGTGAGAATAAAGAGTTGCATTGTTTTTGTGATGCACATTTCTGATTCATAAAGAACGTTATCTGTCAAAGTTTGGTATCATAATACCCACAACCTCAAAAAAGCGGTAATAGTGTGAGATGCCAATCCTATGCAAACATCACAAAAATACTTATGCATATGTTTGCACTTGAGAACATGAATAAATTCTCTAATATTGTCACGTAAAACATCGAAAAATAGAAAAAGAACGGAACTTTAGGAGTTTTACTGCATAAATAATTAATGCCAGTAAAAGGCAGTAATTTTGAAGATGTGTTACGTAGCCTGGCAGCGGCGTCCAAACGATATCTATCGAAGTGGTTCAAGTAATTTTGAAGATGTTTTACATAGCCCAGCAGTGGCGTCCTCAATTATAATGAATGAAATTACGTCAAAAATTTCTACTTCCCATAAAATTACCAGTTCTGCTCTGTGCTTAAAATAGTAAAAATTTGGATATCCTTTATTGTATAATAAACTTCCTGGCGAGTATTTAGATGCTTATTATGTACATATATCACAAATAAACTACGAAAATGCGAGGCTGATCCAGTAAGCACATTTTACCATTTAAAACGTTATTTCCTGCATTTTACACTTTCCTGCATTTTACACTATTTTACTGAAGTCCCTTGAAAAGCGTAAAAATGAGGTTCTACTGTATAAAAAAATAGACGAAGATTACTCACCTGGCGAAGGAACACAGGTGTGACAGCAGCACAAATAAATAGAACACACACAAAACACACACACACACACACAAACGCTAGCTTTCAATAGGGTGTAAATGTGTGTGAGTGTGTCTATTTGTTTACCCTCCTTCTTTTCCCCCAAGGTAAGTCTTTCCTGTCCCGGGATTGGAATGACTCCTTATCCCATCCTTAACCTCTCATCATTTCCTTTTCCCTCTCCTTCCCTTCTGCCTGACAAAGCAACCAGCGTTTGTGTGTGTGTGTGTGTGTGTGTGTGTGTGTGTGTGTTTTCTATTAATTTGTGCTGCTGTCACACCTGCGTTCCTTCGCCAGGTGAGTAATCTTCATCTATTTTTTATATATAATAAAATCATGAAAAATGACAAGTAGATACTACTTTTTTTTTCACAAGTGGAGTGGTGAAAATAAATAAAATACTTCAAAAACAATGTGGTGGGGTCTTACATACCTCCAAATATTTTTTTCAGCATAAAAATAGGAAGCAGTCTCTCATAAAAACTTGGCTCCCAAATGTGGATGGGATCACTATAGTTGGAAATAGGAAAAATGGCAGTTGAGTTTAAGCTTCGGCTGTGCATCTTCTGTTCTTAACAAACAAGGAAGAGAACTGACTGATCCTCTTGAAGTGTGTTCTACTTTAAATCAATACTATGTAGAGATAGTACAGAAGCTAATGAAACAAAATTCAGCAGTGCCAAAAAAAAGTATGGGTTCACCAGAAATAACCAAATGCTTATTCCTTTTCCCAACAGATGAAACATAAATCATGACTATAATTAGATGACTAAAAAACAAAGAAACAGAAGGCCTAGATCAAATATCTGCAAAAGTAATTAAACACTGTTCACAGTATCTGGCAAAGCCTTTGACATTCCTAGTAAACTTGGTAATGGAGAAGGGCCATTTCCCAACACGCCTGAAATAGAGTAAAGTGATGCCGATCTATAAACGTGGTGACAAAGGTGATTCTGGAAACTATAGACCAATAACGATTACACCAACCTTATCAAAAATTGTTGAAACAGTTATTAGAAACAGAATTATAAAATAGATAGAAGAACAAAATATCCTGGATGAAGCACAGCATGGATTCTGGAAAAGAAAATTGACCAAAACAGCAACAGCAAGTTTCATGACACACATATATAGAGCATTAGAAGAACAGAAGGAAGTATGCAGTGTTTTCCTGGATCTATCTAAGGTCTTTGACTGTGTATGCCACTCCACTCTTGCACATAAATTGCACAGATATGGTATCAAGGGAAATGCAGCCAATCTAATAAAATTATTCATAGTTAACAGACAACAAAGTGTAGAAATAAAACATACGACAAACAATATAGTGGAAACAGTTCACTCTGACTTCCAAGTAGTGAAGTATGGGGTAGCGCAAGGCACAGTGCTTCGTCCACTACTATTTACACTGAATGTGAACAATATGGCATTGTCTGTAAAAGAAAATGTAATCATGTATGCAGACTATACATCCCTCATTGTAAGTATCACCTCAGTGTCTGATTTAGAAACATGAACAATCCTGGACATGGAAAGGTCAAATGAATATTTCAGTGAAAACAACCTATTTATAAACCAAAAGAAAACAACATTCATAAAACTATTATCCAACAGAGGAACAAATGAAGAGGAATTAACTATAAGACTCAAGGGAGAAAAAGTAACAGAAGTTGACAGTACCAAGTTTCTGGGATTGGCGATAAACAGTTCATGACTTGGGAAAACCAAATAGAAAAGATATGCTTAAAAATTAGTAGCAGTATATTCTTAATGAAGATAATGTCGAATACAGTTGATGCAGATTAATAAAAATGTACTATGGACTCATTCACCCACATTTGTTGTATGACATAATAATATGGGGAAGAGCATCAAATTTGTATATAAAATGACTGCTGAAGCTGCAAAAAAAAGCAATCAGATGTATTGGCAGACTATCACCAAGAGAGTCCTGTAAAATCAAATTCAAAGAATTGTATGTTTATGAAACCATCATGTACCTCAAAATGAACTTTTCACCAACACTAAACAGCCAAATACACAATTACAAGAATTAAAGATGATTATCACATCAACAGAACATGGATAAAATTAGCCGATTGAGATCCTACTAAAGCTGGGTGCTTATTATACAACTGGTTACCAAGAAGGTTAAAAAATATAAAACCTCCACCAACATTGAAAACTAAACTAAGAGAATGTTTGAACTCAGTATGTTTGTACAGTGTCCATGAATATTTTGAGATTAATACCAAATAAATTAGTTGTTTAAAGGACGTATCAAACAGTGTCTACAAGTACTTGTAATTAAAATTTCACATGAAATATATAATATGTTTATCAACACACTAAATTTAAGGCAGAAATAGATGATAGATACCCATGATTATTGTTCTGTACTGCACATTACATTTATATGGTGTTACGTTATACTGTATATTGTTATTACATTTTGTAACTGCAATATACTGATGTATCCAATATCGCTCTAAGCAGCGATCAAAGGGTGAATGAACAAATAAATAAATGTATTCTGTGATAGCCAGTGAGTTTTCTGTATTTCCCAAACACTCTACTACAACTGTCTTAGCCATTGCAGATTGCAGCAAGTTATTCAATGGATTTGTTCCATTTTTTGTGAGTTGTCATCGTTAATATTGATGGCATGCAACAAATTCTACTAATCAGGTGAGAGCCATTATTTGCAGGCTATAAGGTTTCTTGAAGAACAAAGCATGTATATAACATACTTCAACTATCACTTGAAACCGACAGAGCTGATTTTC
This sequence comes from Locusta migratoria, assembly GCA_026315105.1. Lineage (NCBI taxonomy): Eukaryota > Metazoa > Arthropoda > Insecta > Orthoptera > Acrididae > Locusta > Locusta migratoria. The sequence continues at coordinate 199,671,214 of CM048751.1, forward strand.
TTATCTTTGCCTAAACTTGCATGAACAGCCATTGTTTGTGTGTTGAACTTCTGCATGCATGCTGAGGAAGAGTGAGACACAGACATATGCTTCTACTTGTAAAGGGGTAAGCACAACAACTAGGATTAAGTACAGGCGATAATGCACCTTAAGGCACACATGCGAATGGCGAGAATGACTAAATTGGAAAACCCAGATTGAAATGGCAACAGTAGAAGATAGATACAAACTCACCATAAAGACAATCACTGAGCCATAGACAGGCACATAAAATAAATTATATATCCTTCCTCACTCACTGTCATGATGCCTGTTGCGCTAAAAACAGCCAGAGATGGTTGCCATGTGTGCTTCAGTTATGTCTGAGTGATCTTTTTCTGAAGAAGAATGTGGCCGAAAATTTGAGTTGTGTGAATTTGATTACCTATTTTACATGCCAGTTTACAGCTCAGTGATTGTCTTTATGGTGAGTTGCTGTCTTTTGTACATTATTGACATTCCAGCCTCGATTTTCCATTGTTAATATTGAGAAATGGTTATTAGTTTTTGTGTTCATGTATTTATGTAACATAAAGCAATAACATCATTTTGTTACTGCAATACTTTGATTTCCACCGCTGAAAATATGGCCAACCTCACAATACCACTTGTTTTACTTCTAAATGTTTCTCAAGACAGGCCTGTACCTCTTGCACCAGAGTGTCGTCTAATACCTCCTTTAGATATAAAAACTTCTACTTTCTTTAACCACTCTTAACAGAAGCATACAGGCAGGCATTTGTTTTGTGCACATCAATGGCAAATCCCCTTTTGAATTATAAAAATTTCGTTGGCCTGTTTGTGTCATTTATATTAAAAATTGTTACATCCAATTTTTGTGTTGACACATTTATAATGATAATGATTTCAATCCCCAAGTTATTTTATGTGGATGTTTAAAAGAAGTTGTTTTTGTTTATAACTACTGAATCTGAACAACTATTTCTATGACTTTAGAAGCAATCAATAGACAACACTTAATTCATGCTACTTTGTAGAGCTAACACATAAATACAAACAAATCACATTTAATTTACATTGAAATACAAGCATATTGTCATTACTTTTCCAACATACTTTATTCCATGTTTTACTATACTGACAGATAGCTCAAACAAACGGTTTATTAATCCAGTCAGTATATTCAATCTGTTTCCTAATTATCATCTTGACTTGTAATCCACTACACTCCTGTTTATAGCAAACAAGAAAACCTTGGAATTCTCAAAAATGCTAGTTTTCATAAAAGTACCTAGTTTGAAAGATCAGTTTTATAAATACTAATTTAATTAGAAAGTATCTCATACAATAATTACCTACCACTTAAAGGTTACTACCATCGACTTTATATGTGAAATATGATATTTAGTCTTACTATTTTAAAGTCCTTAATAAGTCTGTTTAGTTAGTTACCAAATGTTTCTCCTGAAGTAAATGGTGCTTTGTCACTTAAGAAAAGGAAGTAAATTAAACTAGTTGTGTATTAACAAGTAAATAAATCAACCTCACAGCAAACTTACCAGTGTCATACTTTGCATGAAAGCCTCGACCACTGCCACTGAAGTCAGATCTGAATGTGACAAACATGTGATTGGAAGATGACCGAATTGAAGCTGGGTGGGTACTGGAACAATAAGTTCCCAAGAGTCGACCAGATAAGTCTTTTCCATCACGAACCTGAAACATGTAATTCTTTTATTTATTTATTTATTATTTAAAGCAATCTTATCACTGTCTACATAACAAATCTTTCCTACATTACTTTTATGCTTCAAAAAAAAAAAAAAAAAAAAAAAAAAAAAAAAAAAAAAAAAAAAAAAAAAAAAAAAAAAAAAAAAAAAAAACATTACCATCATCATTCTTGAAGTAGGAAGATATATATATATATATATATATATATATATATATATATATATATATATAGTATAAAATAAAGATTTTTGACTTACCTAAAGTACAGGCTCGTCGATAGGAACACCAAACACACACAAAAACCCACAACCATTCGAGCTTTCGCCACCAGTGGTGGCTTCTTCGGGAAAAAGAGGGAGGAAGGAGAGGAGAAAGGGAAGGATACGGGTTTTAAGGAAAAAAAAAAAAAAAATATATATATATATATATATATATATATATATATATATATATATATATATATATAAAATGTAAAAAATAGACGAAGATTACTCACCAGGCGAAGGAGCACAGGTGTGACAGCATCACAAATAAATAAATGAATACACACACACACACACACACACAATCGCAAGCTTTCGCAACCCAGTTGCGTCTTCAGGCAGTAGGGAAGGAGAGGGAAAAGGAAATGATGAGGGTTTTAAGGAAGGGGGTAAGGAGTCATTCCAATCCCGGGAGAGGAAAGACTTACCTTGGGTGAAAAAATGGAGGGTAAACAAATGCACACATGCCCACACATTCACACAGACACAAGTACACCTAGGCAGACATACTACAGTATGTCTGCCTAGGTGTACTTGTGTCTGTGTGAATGTGTGGGCATGTGTGCATTTGTTTACCCTCCATTTTTTCACCCAAGGTAAGTCTTTCCTCTCCCGGGATTGGAATGACTCCTTACCCCCTTCCTTAAAACCCTCATCATTTCCTTTTCCCTCTCCTTCCCTACTGCCTGAAGACGCAACTGGGTTGCGAAAGCTTGCGATTGTGTGTGTGTGTGTGTGTGTGTATTCATTTATTTATTTGTGATGCTGTCACACCTGTGCTCCTTCGCCTGGTGAGTAATCTTGTAGAGCTCCTCTAAATATTCTTTCCATCTTTCAGCTTTTCCTTCTTTGATGAGAACTTGTTTTCCATCTGAATTCTTTATATTCATACAATTGCTTTTCTTGTCTCCAAATCTCTTAATTATTTTCCTGTAGATGGTATCTATTTTCCCCTATTTAAACATTCTTCTGCAGATTTGCCTTTGGCTTCTAGCCACTCCTGCTTAGACATTGTGCACTTCCTGTCAATCTCATTTCTCAGTCATTTGTACTCCATTTTGCCTGTTTCATTTGCTGCATTTTTATATTTTCTCCTCTCATCAATTAAATTTAGTATTTCCTGTGATATCCAAGGATTTTTTGTAGGTCTTGTCTTTCTACCTATTTTGTCCTTTGCTGTCTTCACTATTTAATCTCTCAATGCTACCCATTTCATTTCTACTATTTTATTTCCCCCTGTTTCTGTCAATTGTTGCCTAAAGCTCCCTCTGAGATTCTTAAGAACTTTAGATTCCCTCAATTTATCCAAGTCCCATCTCCTTATTTTCCCACCTTTCTGCAGTTTTTTTCTGTTTCAGCCTACATTTCATGATTAATTATATATGGTCAGAGTCTATATCTGCCCCTGGGTATGTCTTGCAATTTAACACCTGGTTCCAAAATCTATGTCTTACCATTATTAAAATATATCTCATACCTTCTGGTGTCTCCTGGTCTCTTCCACATGTACAACCTTCTTTCATGATTCCTAAACCAGGTGTTTGTTATGATTAAATTATGTTCCATGCAAAATTCTTCCAGGTGGCTTCCTCTTTCATTACTTTTGCCTATATATATATATATATATATATATATATATATATATATATATATATATATATATATGAAACGATTATTAAGACGAAAAATTCCTAGCAGGAAAAATAAAATATAAAAAATAGACGAAGATTACTCACCAGGCGAAGGAGCACAGGTGTGACAGCATCACAAATAAATAAATGAATACACACACACACACACAATCGCAAGCTTTCGCAACCCAGTTGCGTCTTCAGGCAGTAGGGAAGGAGAGGGAATTGGAAATGATGAGGGTTTTAAGGAAGGGGGTAAGGAGCCATTCCAATCCCGGGAGAGGAAAGACTTACCTTGGGGGAAAAATGGAGGGTAAACAAATGCACACATGCCCACACATTCACACAGACACAAGTACACCTAGGCAGACATACTGTAGAAAGCAAAGAAGTTAAGTTATAGAAGTTAAGAAGTTAGACAGAGATACCACTTGAGGCAGAGGCTCTGTCCAGAGAACTGATGCAAAGATGTTAAGAAGGTGGGTGGGAATTCAAATTTAGCGGAGGTTGAGACCAGGTGGGCAACGGGAAGAGAGAATATGCTGAAGGGCTAGTTCCCATCTCCGGAGTTCTGAAGGATTGGTGTCAGTGGGAAGTATCCAGATAACCCGGACGGTGTAGCACTGTGCCAAGATGTGCTGGCCGTGCACCAATGCGTGTTTAGCCACAGGGTGATCCTCGTTACCAACAAACACTGTCTGCCTGTGTCCATTCATGCGAATGGACAGTTTGTTGCTGGTCATTCCCACATAGAACGCTTCACAGTGCAGGCATGTCAGTTGGTAGATCACGTGGGTACTATCGCAAGTGGCTCTGCCTTTGATCGTGTACACCTTCCGGGTTACGGGACTGGAGTAAGTGGTGGTGGAAGGGTGCATAGGGCAGGTTTTACAACGGGGGCGGTTACAAGGGTAGGAGCCAGAAGGTAGGGAAGGTGGTTTGGGGATTTCATAGGGGTGGACTAGGAGGTTACGGAGGTTAGGTGGGCGACGGAAAGACACTCTCGGTGGAGTAGGAAGGATGTCATGAAGGACGGATCTCATTTCGGGGCAGGATTTAAGGAAGTCGTATCCTTGCTGGAGAGCCACATTTAGAGTCCGCTCCAGTCCCGGAAAGTATCCGGTGACAAGAGGGGCACTTCTGGGATTCTTCTGTTAAAGGTTCTGAATTTGGGGGGATGAGGTAGTAGCTCTGGCAATTTGTTTCTCTACCAGATTAGGAGGATAGCCGCGGGATGTGAAAGCTGTTAATAGGTTGTTGGAGTACTGGTTCAGAGCTTCAGGACTGGAGCAGACTCGTTTGCCACGAAGACCTAAGCTGTAAGGAAGGGAACGTTTGATATGGAATGGATGACAGCTATCATAATGCAGGTACTGTTGTTTATTGGTAGGTTTGATGTGGACGGATGTGTGGAGTTGGCCGTTGGACAGATGGATGTCGACATCGAGGAATGTGGCATGGGATTTGGAATAGGACCAGGTGAATTTGATGGGACCAAAGGAGTTGAGGTTGAAGAGGAAATTCTGGAGTTCTTCTTCACTGTGTGTCCAGATCATGAAGATATCATCAATGAATCTGTACCACACTTTGGGTTGACAGGCTTGGGTATCCAGGAAGGCTTCCTCTAAGCGTCCCATGAATAAGTTTGCGTACGAGGGGGCCATCCTGGTTCCCATGGCTGTTCCCTTTAGTTGTTGGTATGTCTGGCCCTCAAAAGTGAAGAAGTTGTGGGTTAGGATGAAGCTGGCTAGGGTATTAAGGAAAGAGGTTTTAGGTAGGGAAGTGGGTGGTCGGCGTGAAAGGAAATACTCCATCGCAGCAAGGCCCTGGGTATGTGGGATATTTGTGTATAGGGAAGTGGCATCAATGGTTACAAGGATGGTTTCTGGAGGTAACAGGCTGGGTAAGAATTTCAGGCGATCGAGGAAGTGGTTGGTGTCTTTGATGAAGGATGGGAGACTGCACATGATAGGTTGAAGGTGTTGGTCTATGTAGGCAGAGATTCGTTCTGTGGGGGCTTGGTAACCGGCCACAATGGGGCGGCCGGGATGATTGGGTTTGTGAATCTTGGGAAGTAGGTAGAAGGTGGGAGTGCGGGGTGTCGGCGGGGTCATGAGGTTAATGGAGTTAGGTGAAAGGTTTTGTAGGGGGCCTAAGGTTTTGAGGATTCCTTGAAGCTCTGCCTGGACATCGGGGATGGGATTGCCATGAAAGACTTTATATGTGGTACTGTCTGAGAGCTGACGCAGTCCCTCAGCTACATACTCCCGCCGATCAAGTACCACGGTCGTGGATCCCTTGTCGGCTGGGAGAATGATGATGGAATGGTCAGCCTTCAGATCACGGATAGCTCGGGATTCAGCTGCGGTAATGTTGGGAGTAGGATTAAGGTTTCTCAGGAACGACTGGGAGGCAAGGTGGGAAGTAAGGAATTCCTGGAAGGTTTGAAGAGGGTGGTTTTGAGGAAGAGCAGGTGGGTCTCGCTGTGATGGAGGACGGAACTGTTCTAGGCAGGGTTCAATTGGAATGATGTCTTGGGGAGCTGGGTCATAGGGAGTAGGATTATTCTTCTTCGTGGCAAAGTGGTATCTCCAGCAAAGACTACGAGTATAGGAAAGTAGATCTTTGACGAGAGCTGTGTGGTTGAATTTGGGGGTAGGACTAAAGGTGAGGCCTTTGGATAGGACAGAGGTTTCAGATTGGGAGAGAGGTTTGGAGGAGAGGTTGATTACTGAATTAGGATGTTGTGGTTCCGGATTGTGTAGATTGGAGTTTTGAGGTTTAGGGGGGAGAGGAGTTGGGAGTGGGAGATTGAGTAGATGGGAGAGACTGGGTTTGTGTGCAATAAGGGGAGGTTCTTCACTTTTGAGGGCCAGACATACCAACAACTAAAGGGAACAGCCATGGGAACCAGGATGGCCCCCTCGTACGCAAACTTATTCATGGGACGCTTAGAGGAAGCCTTCCTGGATACCCAAGCCTGTCAACCCAAAGTGTGGTACAGATTCATTGATGATATCTTCATGATCTGGACACACAGTGAAGAAGAACTCCAGAATTTCCTCTTCAACCTCAACTCCTTTGGTCCCATCAAATTCACCTGGTCCTATTCCAAATCCCATGCCACATTCCTCGATGTCGACATCCATCTGTCCAACGGCCAACTCCACACATCCGTCCACATCAAACCTACCAATAAACAACAGTACCTGCATTATGATAGCTGTCATCCATTCCATATCAAACGTTCCCTTCCTTACAGCTTAGGTCTTCGTGGCAAACGAGTCTGCTCCAGTCCTGAAGCTCTGAACCAGTACTCCAACAACCTATTAACAGCTTTCACATCCCGCGGCTATCCTCCTAATCTGGTAGAGAAACAAATTGCCAGAGCTACTACCTCATCCCCCCAAATTCAGAACCTTCAACAGAAGAATCCCAGAAGTGCCCCTCTTGTCACCGGATACTTTCCGGGACTGGAGCGGACTCTAAATGTGGCTCTCCAGCAAGGATACGACTTCCTTAAATCCTGCCCCGAAATGAGATCCGTCCTTCATGACATCCTTCCTACTCCACCGAGAGTGTCTTTCCGCCGCCCACCTAACCTCCGTAACCTCCTAGTCCACCCCTATGAAATCCCCAAACCACCTTCCCTACCTTCTGGCTCCTACCCTTGTAACCGCCCCCGTTGTAAAACCTGCCCTATGCACCCTTCCACCACCACTTACTCCAGTCCCGTAACCCGGAAGGTGTACACGATCAAAGGCAGAGCCACTTGCGATAGTACCCACGTGATCTACCAACTGACATGCCTGCACTGTGAAGCGTTCTATGTGGGAATGACCAGCAACAAACTGTCCATTCGCATGAATGGACACAGGCAGACAGTGTTTGTTGGTAACGAGGATCACCCTGTGGCTAAACACGCATTGGTGCACGGCCAGCACATCTTGGCACAGTGCTACACCGTCCGGGTTATCTGGATACTTCCCACTGACACCAATCCTTCAGAACTCCGGAGATGGGAACTAGCCCTTCAGCATATTCTCTCTTCCCGTTGCCCACCTGGTCTCAACCTCCGCTAAATTTGAATTCCCACCCACCTTCTTAACATCTTTGCATCAGTTCTCTGGACAGAGCCTCTGCCTCAAGTGGTATCTCTGTCTAACTTCTTAACTTCTATAACTTAACTTCTTTGCTTTCTACAGTATGTCTGCCTAGGTGTACTTGTGTCTGTGTGAATGTGTGGGCATGTGTGCATTTGTTTACCCTCCATTTTTCCCCCAAGGTAAGTCTTTCCTCTCCCGGGATTGGAATGGCTCCTTACCCCCTTCCTTAAAACCCTCATCATTTCCAATTCCCTCTCCTTCCCTACTGCCTGAAGACGCAACTGGGTTGCGAAAGCTTGCGATTGTGTGTGTGTGTGTGTATTCATTTATTTATTTGTGATGCTGTCACACCTGTGCTCCTTCGCCTGGTGAGTAATCTTCGTCTATTTTTTATATTTTATATATATATATATATATATATATATATATATATATATATATATATATATATATATATATATATATATATATATATATAAAATAACGAATATTATAGAGGAAAAATTCCTAACAGGAAAGCTTTTTTTACGTATATATATATATATAATTATTATAGTGAAAATTCCAGGAAGGATTCAACAATATTCTTGAGAAGGTTAAGTTGCTTACTCTCCACAGATACGTCCGATGATCCGCAGAAAGGCACAAATAATAGAATTCATTAGATTTTTTGGCCATTAAGGCCTTCATCGGTTAGGACACACACACAAACATACACACACTGAAACAGGCATGACTGCTGTCTGCAGCCACTGTGGCCAGCATCGGTGAGGTGAGAGCAACAAGTGGTGGGGTTGAGGAAGTGGCAAGGAGAAGGAAGCAGGAGGGCAGAGGGGGATGCACAGCACGAGTGGGGAATACGCCAGTGCTGTCTGCTGGACAGTGCGGAAGGAATGGAAAGGACTGAAATGTCTGGCAGGATAGGAAATGAATGTAAGGCTGAAGTGTGGTCAAGCAAGGTGAGGAAAGAGTGCAGGAGTGTAGGTTTAGGCCTGGAGGATTTCGGGAGTGTAGGATATATTGTTGGGAGAGTTCCCACTTACGCAACAGAAAAGTCGGTGTTTGTGGGGGAGCTGGTGTGGCACAGGCTGCGTAGCAGTCATTGAAGTGAGCCACATTATGCAGCACTCCACACTCTGCAACAGGATGGTCTAGCTGTCTGTAAGCTCTCCAGTTACCCCACACCCACCGTCCACCCCCCTTGTGACCGAGTACCACCCAGGACTGGTGCCATTAAACCTCATTCTCCACCAGGGTTTCGACTACCTTTCATCCTGCCCTGAAATGAGGAATACTCTACCCAATACCCTCCCACCGTCCAGCCACAAAGGAAGTGCCCTCCTTGTGACCGAGTACCACCCAGGACTGGTGCCATTAAACCTCATTCTCCATCAGGGTTTCGACTACCTTTAATCCTGCCCTGAAATGAGAAATACTCTACCCAATACCCTACCCACCCCCATTCCCACCCCCACCCCCCTACAGCGGTATTCCGCTGCCCACCAAACCTACGTAATATCCTTGTCCATCTATACTCCATACCTGCTCCCAACCCCTTGCCCCATGATGCATATCCTTGCAACAGACCTAGATGCAAAACCTGTCCTATCCACCATCCCACCATCACCTACTCCAGTCCTGTCACAGGCATTTCCTATTCCATAAACGGCAGAGCATCCTGTGAAAGCAGTTATGTTATCTACATACTGAGCTGCAACCACTGCAGTTTTCTACGTGGCCCAGCACCAAGCTGTCTGTCCAGATGAATGGCCAATGTCAAACTGTGCCCAAGTGACACTAGACCATCCTGTTGAGGAGCATGCAGCACTGTACAATGTGGCTCTCTTCAATAACTGCTACACAGCCTGAGCCATATTGATCCTCCCCACAAACACCAGCTTTTAAGGTGAGAACTCTCCCTACAATATATCCTATCCTACTGAAATTCCCCAGATTTAAACCTTCACTAGTTCCTGCCTCCACCACCCTTTCTTCCCTTGCCTGCCCACACTTTATCCTAACATCCCCATCCCACCACACATTTCAGTCCCTTCTCTTCCTTCCGTACTGTTCGTCAGACAACACTGGCATATTGCCCCACCCATGCTGTGCACTCCCCTCCCCTCCTTCTGGTTCCCTCTTCTTGTCACTTCCTCACCCCCACCAGTGGTTGCTCTCGCCTCAGCCATGAAGGGTACGCAGACTGGCCACAATGGGCAGAGATGATTGTCGTGTCTGTGTGAGTATGTGTATTTTTGTCTCTCTTCTGATGAAGGCTAATGGCTGAAAGCTGTAATGCTGCATTCTATTATTTGTGCCTTTCTGTGGCTCAAACGATATCTGTGTTGTGATTAAGCAACCTACCCTTCTCAAAAATATTGATGAAGTTATAATAATCCCAGAGTTGTGCTTACATCAGATAAGCTTCATACAGCTAAATATGAAGTTCAACTTCTTGAAGGCTGAAATTCATTGTTGAGATGTTTGACTATAGTCATAAAATAAGAGTGATATATGAATAATATTTTTCCATATGATTTTTATAATGTTACTTGGTTTCTTTACGTGCTCGTATTTTCTTCCTTTTGTTCTGTTTTACAATTGGACTCTGCTGTGTCTCCTATAACCTGTAATCAAGTGCCAAGGAGGATTGTTCATTGGTTTGTAACATGACAGGTCATCTATCAAGTGTGACGATAGCTTTAGGTAAAAAATGATAGAAAGAAAAAGCAGCTCCCTCCTTCACCCCCTAAAGTTTGCTCCAGTGATCTCTATATTACCTGAATGTATAACTCTGGTGACTGAACATAAAACCCTAGTGTGCCTGCATTTTGATTTGTTTTGCAAATGATTTGACATTGCTCCCCATGTTGTAATTAGTTAGACGAATTTCCATCAGTTAGTATGTCACAAAGAATTGTTTGATTACCTCTTGTTTTGATAATTAAATCAATATGGGATGTAACAGGCTGATATTGTAGTGGATTCAAAACATACTTGCTTTTGGTTTTTTTGTAATACTTCATAGTAGCCATGTTGTAATTAGACAATAAACATAATACAAACATCTTTGGCTGGCACGCTGAAACATCTTGAGTTCAACAACCAGGTTGTATCTACACCTTCAGGGGATACTATGCAAATCACATTTAAGTGCCTGGCAGAGGGTTCATCAAACCACCTTTATACTATTCATCTACCATTCCATTCTCGAATAGCACGCGGGAAGAAAGAACACCTGAATCTCTCCGTTCGAGCTCTGATTTCGCGTATTTTATTCTGATGGTCATTTCTACCTATGTAGGAGGCAGTCAACAATATATTCTCACATTCGGAGGAGAATGTTGGTGATTGGAGTTTCATAAGTAGACCAAGCTGCAGCAACAAATGTCATTGTTGTAATGATTCCCATCCCAGATCCTGTATCATTTCTGTGACATTGTCTCCCCTGTATTATGACAATACAAAATGGGTGGCCTTTATTTGGACTCTTTCCATGTCTTCCATCAAACCCACTTGAGCAGCAATACTCCAAATGAGGATGGACAAGTGTGATGTATGCAGTCTCTGTAGTTCTGTTGCATCTTTTAATGGTTCTGCCAATAAAACGCAGTCTTTGGTTCACCTTTACCATGACATTATCTATGTGTTCTTTCCAGTTTGAGTCTGATGTAATAGTAATTACTAGTTACTTAGTGGAGTTTACCGCTTTCACATTCGGGTGATTTATCTTGTAAATGAAGTTTGATGGATTTCTTTTCATACTCATGTGTACGATTTCACAATTCTCATTATTTAGAGTCAATTGCCGATTTTCGCACCATAGTGATATCTTATTCAGATCATTCTGCAGTTGGTTTTAATCTTCAGATGACTTTACTATACGCTAAATGACGGCGTCATCTGCAAAAAACCCAAGAGAGATGCTCAGATTTTCTCCCAAATAGTTGATGTAGATAAGGAACAGAAGACGATCAATAACACTACCCTGTGGAATGCCAGATATCAACTCTCTTTTAATTGATGCCTTACCTTCGATTACTACAAACTCTGACAGGAAATTCCCTATCCAGTCACAAATCTGGGGCGGTATTCCATAACCACGCAATTTGATTAAAATGTCAATAATGGAGGATAGGTAACAACTCACCTTCTGAGGAAGGCCATGGCTGAAAATTTAAGTTGAGTGAGTGTGAATGTCTATTTTTGTATTTGTCAGCAGTTCAATGAGCCTTTTTATGGTGAGTTGTTACCTATCCTCCATTATTGACATTCCAATTGGATTTCCCATTGTTACATTTTCATTAAAAGCCATTTGTGAGGTACAGTGTCAAAAGCCTTCTGGAAATCTAGAAATATGGAATCAATTTGAGATCTCTTGTTGACAGCACTCATCACTTTGTGTGAGTAAAGAGCTAGTTGTGTTTCACATGAATGATATTTTCTAAATCCGTGTTGACCTTGGGTCAATAAATCATTCTGTTCGAGATAATTCATAACATTTAAATACAGGATGAGTTCCAAAACCCTGCTGTAAATTGATGTAAATGAAATAGGCCTGTAGTTTAGTGGGTTACTCCTACTGCCTTTCTTAAATATTGGTGTGACCTGTGCAACTTTCCAGTCTTTTGGTACAGATCCTTCACTGAGCAAGCTGTTGTATATGGCTGTTAAGAAAGGAGCTATCGCATCAGCATAATCAAATAGAAATCTAATGGGTATACAGTCTGGACCAGAAGACTGTTCATTTCAGTTGCTTGACAACTCCGATGATATCTACTTTTACGTTATTCATTCTGACCTCTGTTCGTAATTCAATCTAGAATATTGGTGTCATCTTCTTTGGTGAATGAGTTTCAGAAATTTGTGTTTAGTAACTCTACTTCAGTAGCACTATCATCAGTGGGATCATTATTTCTATCGCATAATGAGGGTATTGTTTGTATTTTGCCTCTAATATATTTGACAAATGACCAAAATCTCTTTGAGTTCTCAGTCAAATTTCGAGAAAGAGTTTCATTGTGGAAAGTATTGTAAGCATCTTGCATTGAAGTCCTCACTAAATTTTGAGCTTCTGTGTAGGATCGCCAATCCTGGCGATTTTGTGTTCATGTAAATTTTGCATGCCTTTTTCACTGTTTTTGCGACAGTGTTCTGACCTGTTTTGTGTACCAAGGGGGATCACCACGTTCTTTTATTAATTTATTTGGTATAAAACTGTCAATTGCTGTTGATACTACTTCTATGAATTGGAGCCACATCTGCTTTACCTCTCACATTTAGGGTTTGAAATGAGTCAAAACTGTCCTTCAAGAAGAAATTTAGTGTATTTCTATCTGCTTTTCTGGACAAGTATACTTTTTGCCTATTTTTGGTAACTTAGAGACTTTCAATATTCAATCTCGCTATGACAGCCCTGGGTTCACCAATACCTGTATCCATTTTGATACTGGTTATGAGCTCGGGATTATTTGTTGCAAAGAGATGAAGTGTGTTTTGACATCCATTTACAAATTTACAATTCTAGTTGGCTCATGAACTCATTGTTCGAAGTAATTCTCAGAGGATGTGTTGAGTACAATTTCGCACAATGTTTTATGCGTACCTCCTGATTTTAATGTATAATTTCACTATAAGATTGAGGGTATGGAGATCAAATTTTGCTGCTTGAGGTCTGCTTTCATGAGAATGAAAAAATTCTGATTTTAGTTTTGCCACACATTTTTGTCTGCCATTTCCTTTGCACATTATATAGTTGGAGGTCATGTTAGGATATGAGTTTACATTCAGGGCTGTAAATGTATTGCCTTGCACATTTCAATCATTGATCATTTAAAATCAGCTGTTGACAGAGAAACTCAAATTCTCAGCAGGCTTGGACCACAGCTGCTTCCAACAATGTTTCACATTACACATTAATTACATTCGTGCATGAGCACTGTAGTGACAAGTGTGAGATATAAACTCTCAAGTAACTTTAATCAGACTATAGTTCTCTGCAAGTAATTGCCTTCAGTTAAAATGCTGCATATGAAATTTAGTACTACAGATGATAATATTAAAATAATAGATGAGTGTAAATCTAACATATTATTCCATATTTTTAAAGCTGAAAACTGATAAGAAGCTGAACCAGAAAGTCACATGTTATAGATCTAAAAATTCTCAACTCTGTAACTTCTGGGTTAAAGATAATGAAAATGTAAAAAAACTTCAGATACATTTCAGTGAGGAAAACAAGTTCTTGTTGTTGCAACATCAATGTGGTGGCCAATAAATATAATACAAGTTTGGCATAATTGACATTTGTCCTGCCGATTGTTGACAACTCCACAGGTAACTAATTTCTTGAGAACCTGTTGTAGGCAGAACTCATGCTCGTCTACTGAAGATGAGAATATTATGAGATCATCAAAACAGAACCAAAGAAACTGGTATGGTATAGTGTTGTAGGGTATGGTATGTGTAAACACTGAAATATGTGAACACTCAGAGGACTGTTGTTGTCAGCTGTGTCTTCATAAGACAACAGGTGTGTGGTGCAGGCATTACATCTGTTACACTGTTGCTACAATACCAGGTTATTACTATTTAAGTAAGTTTGATCACAGTGATATAGCCGGCACACAAGAGATGGGAAATAACATCTCCACCTGGGCGATGAGATGGGAATTTTCACAAACAACTATTTAAGGCGTGCACTGTGACTATCTGGAATCCACGGTTTTTATCTGCCAGGAAATTTCATATGAACACACAATCCACTGCAAAGTGAAAATATCATTCTGGAAACATCCCTTAGGCTGTGGCAAAACCATGGCTCCACCATATCATTTTTCCAACAGTACTAGTCCTGAAATGTGCACAGGAAAACTTCTGTGAAGTTTGGAAAGTAGGAGGTGAAGTAATGGTGGAAGTTACACTGTGAGGAGAGAGCATGAAGCATGACAGAATAACTGTCTGTAGAGTGCTTGCCAAGGGAAGGCAAAGGTCCCCCAGTTCTGTCACACATATTTATTATGGCAGGAAGTTTCAAAATATTACATATCTGACATAGCTGCAGCCAGAAAAAGATCCTCCAAGAATGGAACCAATAACAACTGAAGAGAACTGTTTAATGTAATTGAAGTGCAACCCTTCCACAAATTGCTGCTTATCTCAATACTTGCCCATCAACAAGTGTCAGCGGAGTAACTATTAAACAAAACATCATTGTTATGGGTTTACAGAGCCGAAGACCCACTTGTGTATTCTTGCTGACGGCACAACACAAAGCCTTACATCTCACCTGGGCCTATCAACTCCAACAGTGGATTGTTGATGACTGGAAAAATATTGCCTAGTCTGATGAGTCTCATTTTAATTGTTATTAAGAGGATGAATGTGTATGGGTATGGAGGAAATCTCGTGATTCTGAGGACATTGCATGTCAGCAGGGACTTTTCAAGCTGGCAGACGCTCTGTAATAGTGTGGGGTGTGTGCAGTTGGAGTGATATGGGATGCTTGATGTTCTAGATTTGACTCTGACAGGTGACACGTACATATGCATCATGGTTGACCACCCATTCATGTCTGTGTGCACTCTTACAGAATTACACAATTCTAACAACAACACACACATCCATAATTGCTACAGCAGAGTGGCTTCAGGAACATTCTTTTAAGTTTAAACACTCTCACTGGCTACCAAACTTCCTAGACATGAACATTATTGAGCATATTTGGGATATCTTGCAACATGCTGTTCAGAAGAGATATCAACCCCCTATAATCTTACTGATTTATGGACAGCTCTGCAGGATGTATGGTGTCCATTCCCTCCAGCACTACTTCAGATATTACTTGTGTCCAAGCTACATCATGTCACAGGACGTCTGCATTGTCACATGGGCCCTATACAATATTACATGGCTGTAACAGGTTCTTACACCGAATAAGTAAGAAGGTTTTCCAATAGACTAGTTGCAAAATGTCGTCAAGAGTCCCAGTCCCCATGACCGACTCAGTCCTTTTTTTCAGCCTCCAGCTGAGATGCAATAAGATTTTATATCATTTTCCAGTTAAGTTGCAAAAGATTTTATGTCCAAAATCATATGAAAATCTTACTGTGTGCTATACTATAAATTATGAAATGTTTTTACCTCAACATAGTCATAGTAGCAGTCTCCCATTTCTTCCATATCTATGTCGATGAAAACAAGTTCCAGAACACTTCCCTTGCTTGTAGTTATCTTCCAAGAGCAATATGCAGATTCAGGGTAGTTGTGTGGATAATTAGGGGAAGTAAATGATCCTGAAGAGCTTGTCATAACTCCACCACACCCTGGAATAAGGTAATACACTTTATGAAATTAAAATTTTCATATCAACCACCTTTTACTTTGAGTTACACTTTTTTTAATATTTGCATCACTTTGTGCAACTGATTCAATAAACGTTGTCTCTATGTTCTACATCTAAACAATTTTATTTCTGGATACCGTTATGAATTGTTACCTGCATGTATTTATTTACTCTTGGTTCCTAAGAAGGAGAAATTAAAAAACCTTTGCTCGATGTGTGAGTGCCATTACATATGAACAAATGAAATTTCGGGATAGCAGAAACTACAGTCTAGGTAACTTGTGTTTAACATTTTGATTACTTGATGAAAAATGAGCAATGATGAAGAACTTTTGGAGCCACCACAAATTATCAGTTGTACAAGAATTTTAACTCTGACTAGGTAACAAAAAACAATAAAATAAAAATAACACATCAGTTTTAGTATTATTTATTTAAACAAAAAACTGACAGTAGGAACACCACAAAATACTTCCAACCTCCTCTCACTGAATGAACCTACTGTTCAAAAGGTAGGAGTTCCCACTTCAATTCACACTCAGGTTTTCTATTAAAAACTAATGAGAGATGCATCCATAAAGGAAAATTCTGGGCCAAAATTTCTTTCCCTTTTGGACATTTAAAGCATTTATTAAATAATGGCTGCAGTCTTCAGATAAAGAGCACTCATGCGTCCACACAATTATTCAGACACAACTCATGCAAACACGACCTCCACCTCCTGTCGATACAGTTTGACTGTAGTTCAACAGTGAATGATGAGGAAAGAACAGGGTATGGATAGAATGCTTCACATTGCCTGGTGGAGTGTAAGGTACTGAGAGGTGGAAATGTGAGATGCAGCTGGAAAAAAAAAAGGGTGAGGAGTTAAAAAACAGAAGATGCAGAGACAGAGGTGGCACACAGCTGGAAAAGATACTTGAATTGGTATTAGCTAGAGGATGAGGAGGGTGTTTTTTTTTTTTTTTTTTTTTTTTTTTTTTTTTTTTTTTTTTTTTTTTTTTTTTTTGGGGGGGGGGGGGGGCTATTAGATGAGGGTTACAGGAACAATATGTTACCTTAGGGTGACACTGCAGGTAAAGGGAATATATGATTTCACAATCTTTGATATACAGGTGTGTCCTGTATTTCTATTGTTGAAATCTGATCATCCTACCTTATGTTGACACCATGGTGTTTCTGAGACCATAAAATGTGTTGCAAAGACAACTTTCATCTGAACAGTTCAGAAGAGCTGGTGGTGACAGTAGGGAGACTTCACATGGCCTGGGTTCTATATTAGCCATTTCAACTGCACATGTTATGCTCAACTCCCCACCCTGCTTTTGGCCACAGTCTGATGGTAGCCATTCATTCTGACAAACAGTTGGCTAGTAGTCATACCAATGTAAAATGCTAAGCAATTATTTCTGCAGAGATGGTCCGTACATAGCCAGTTTAACAGTCGGCCAAGCCCCTGATGGAGTAGGATAACCCTGTGACGGAACTGGTACTCTAGATGCCGGATGGCTGGACTGGGCATGTACTGCAATGAGAAAATACAACCTTCTACACCAAAGACTTGATATGATTTTCTCAGGGAAGCCAAAACAGTCTTGGTCCAACCCGCCACTGCCCACACCGAAACTAAGTTTATTGTGTGGTATAGCTCCCTCTATATCTAGTAAAGCCAACCAATGCCCTTGAACAGTGCAATGAGTCCCTTTACCAGTTCTTTATTAAACACAATTTCTTCGAGTCTGGTTGTCCCAAATGTTCTGTACCTCTTACTCTCCAAAGCAATGCATTCGAAGATTAGATGTGATGCAGTTTCATCATCGTCATCACAGATTCTACATTTAGGGTTCTCTTCTGTTATTCCCATTGTATGTAGGTGTTTTTTGAAATTCCCATGGCCTGTCAGCAATCCAACCATGAGTCTAATCTCTCTCCTGTTCAGGCCCAGGATTGCAGAGCTTCTTTTAAAACATGGTTTTGGCATTATTACCTTGCCATGTTTTTGTAGATAGACTTTGGTCCAATATTCTACGTGCTGTCTTCTGAGCCAGTTACGTAGCTCCAATTTGATCATTGCCTTGGTGATTGTCAGGACAGGTTCCAGTCCAATAAATGGAGTCTCTGCCCCCATCATGGCTAATCTGTCGGCATGTTCGTTGCCACTGATCCCTGAGTGGATCAATAGGTTTACTCTATTGCTTTCCCCTAGCTCCACCAGAACCCTGTGACATTCTGCAACATTTTTAGACCTTGTTGCAGGAGCTGCCAGTGATCTCAGGGCTGCCTGGCTGTCTGAATAGATATAGATGCTACAATCTTTGTAGCACCTACGCAAATTCTCCTCCACACACGCCCTGATGGCAGTGATTTTGGCCTGAAATACTGAGGCCAGTTTCCCTAGAGAGATGACGCCCTCCAGTATTGGCTGCACCCCATATACCCCGGCCCCAATGCCCTGGTCTGATTTTGACCCGTCAGTGAACCAGACAATATCCCCCGTATGGTGTCGAACTATTTTCTCCCACTGCTCCCTACTTCCAATTGTTATATTGAAAGGCTTGTTGAAGCAGTATGGGGTTATAATATAGTTGGCTGGCATTTCCCCTACCTTTCCTATATTTACCTCACTCACTAATTTAGTGTGTGATTCTAGATATCCCAAAGAGTTCCAGTTTTTGCCAGTTTTGAGTATGTATGCACCAGCTGCTGCCTCCATCTTGACCCAAAGGTGTAATGGGGGCTTATCCAACATGGTTTCCATCCCAGCAGTTAGTGTGCTCTTAATTCCAACTGTTATGGCTAAGCAGGCTAATCGCTGCACCTTACCAAGCTCCTTAGCAGCAACCTGCTGTTCTACCTTCTTCCACCACACGACCGCCCCATAGGTGATTCTGAGTCTAATCACCGTGGTGTATATCCAGTGCATACCCTTGGGGCTCAGGCCCCAATTTTTGCCACAAGCTCTCCTGGTACTTACCAGAGTACCTTTTGCCTTGGAGGAAATATTCCTAATGTGAGAGGCCGTGTCAGTTTCTCATCTAAGGTAACCCCTAGATATTTCACTGTCCCCTTCACAAGTAGCAGTTCATTGAAAAGCTTTAAATTCCAACATGAATGTTGGATATGCTTCTTTGTGAATGGTACAACAACAGTCTTCTTAGGAATAACCCACAGATCCTGTTTTCTACACCAGTCTTGCACAATGTCCAACGCACCTTGTGCCATATTCTTGACTGTGTCAGCAAATTTTCTAAGTATTACTATGACAAGATCATCTGCATATCCTTGGCAAAAGTACTGCCTAGAGTTTAATTCTCAAATGAGATCATTCACCACTAGATTCCACAATAAAGGGGAAAGAACCCTCCTTGCGGGCAACCCTTACTGGTGTTGATTACCATTTTTTCATTCATGGTAGCCTCTACCGTTCTTCCACTGAGCATGGCCCTAGTCCACCTACAGATAGTGGTTCCTAGGTCATGCACCTCTGCTGCCCTAACCATGTAAATGAAGGTTGTGTTGCTAAAAGCCCCCTCAATGTCCAGGAAGATACAGAGGGCTATTTCCTGAAAGTGTAGTGCTTTCTTCACCTTCCCAACGAGTTGGTGGAGAGCTGTCTCACATGATTTACCTGGCTGATATGCATGTTGGTTTGAATGTAGAGAAGCCCTACTTAACCTCCTTTCTCCAACACCCACATTAACCAGCTTTTCCAATGTCTTAAGAATGAAGGAGGACAGGCTGATTGGTCTCATATCCTTGGATGATCAATTCTCCCTGGTTTTAAAATGAAGACAACCTTCACTGGCCTCCAGGCATTGGGAATGATTCCTACTGCTGGGCTAACCCTGAATAACCTGCATAGGAATCTAATAAGATTTTCTCCTGATTGTTGCAGGAGAGCTGGAAAGATTCCATCGGGGCCAGGTGACTTGAACGGTTGAAATGTTCCCATCGCCCATAAGACCTTACTGAAATCGACACACTCCTTGGCCAAATCCCAGTCCTCTTTGCGAATTCCCGAGAACCGTTGTCTCTCAGGAATCGCATTCTGGTCTGAGTTATCCACCAGAGTATATTAGGAAATTAAGTCTTGAGGAGCAGTTCCAGCGTTTTATGTGCTGTCTTTGTATACTCCTCGTCCTACTTACACCAAAGATACTAACCATTTACTTCACTGCCTCTCCACCATCCCCCACCCATTTTGCCTCTTGGTACTTACTTATCACTGTTTAATACCACCACTCTTACGTCTCCAAATGTCCTTGAGAATCCAGACCCAATAGCTTGTACTCCACAACCATTATCCAACCACATCCTAACAAACAACTACTTTTCTTTTCAAGAGAAATCACAGCCATGGGCATCCATATGGCATTCTCCGATGACCACCTACTTAGGGGACCATGGAGAAGGAACCTTCCTGCTTCCTAAAACTGCCAAACTATAGTCTAGTGCAGGCTCATTGATGATATTCTCATAATTTGGGCCCAGGGCCTGCATATCTTGTCCTCATTTTTTCACACACTGAGCACTAACTCTCCCATTCACTTTATCTATTACTCCTCGATCTGGAACGCCACCTTTAATTCCCACCTTACTGACAGCTCCATCTACACCTTTGTTCAAATCAAACACACCAGCAGTACCTACACTTTGACAGCTCTCATCCATCCACACCAAAAATCTCTCCCATACAGCCTTGCCACCTATGGAAGGCATATTTTCAGTTAAGAGAACTCCTGTACCAACAACATTAAAGGTTTCAAAAAATCCTTCACACACAGACATTACCACCCCTTGGCCGGAACAACTAACCCACGTCCTTCATCAGGGTATTGATTATCTATCAATCCTATGAAGGTTGTAATGGCTGAATGCTAGTACGTAAGTTGTACTGTGTTATGCATTCCTTTCTGCAGGTCATCTGACGTCTCTGTGGTGAGTAGCAAGGGAAAAAGCCTCTGCATGAGCCCCAATTTCCCTATGGTTGTGGTATTTATGCAAAATTGTTCTGTGATCAGCTTAAAATTCTGGCCATCTAAATTTCCTTGATAGCATTTCTCAAAAAGAGTATTTCCTTCACTCCAACTACTCCATTTGTGTTCCCGAAGCATTTGTGTAACACTCATGCAAACCGATCTGGTGAAGTACCAAAAACTTGAGCAGTACTTAAGGAAGATAGTACATACATCTATTTGTTGCTTCTTTTACAGATGAATCACATTTAACTCCAAATTCTCACAAGAAACCAAAAGTCTAACAACTGTCTTCTGCATGACTGTAGTTTCATATCGATTTGATATCATTCTGCAATGTTATATAATGTCTGAGAGAGGCTTGATAGGCACCATTTGCTTGGGCCACTCCAACTGTATGCAGCCAAAACAAATTATCAAATATCTACCAAAACTGTGGAGAAAGGTTATAATAGAAAGCATGCAATGACATTCAGTAAATTTTTGAGTAACATTTTCTCATTTTTCAGTAAAAATAGCACAGTTCTAGAAGACTTGAAATCAAACAAAGATCCAGTGAAATCCCTAATTTACATTTCTGTGCAGTCCATACTTTAAAAAATGCAAATATGAGGAAAATGCAGACTCAAGGAAAAAGTTACAATCCCCAAAATATCAGCAAAAGCAAAGGCATATGTACATGATTAAAAATCGTAATCCTTTCCAATAGGCCTACACTGTATATTACCTGTGTTAGTGAATGAAATTAAATGAATAATAGTTAAGTCTAGAACACCGCCAGTGATGTACTTACATGTGCAGCATGGGAACGTTATCATTGCTTGCCGTGAGTATGGAATAAGGCAATAGGAGACAAATTCCACAATGTGAAGAAAAGTGTGATGAAATATGAGATTTTGACTGTGCACAAGGAAAGCAATCTTCATGTCAAACGATCCATATTTCAAACAATTATATTTTTTAATTAAATCATGGCATTAGGCAGGTGGATGGGTGAACGTATCAGTTTGTATTGTAAAAAGTAATAACAATTCACTTAATTGAATCAATTTAATGGAAATGCCCACAATAAGTACACAAAACTACAAAAAAAAAAAAAAACACAACCACAAATACTCACTTCTAAACATACCAAACCAAATAATCTTTCCACTTTTCCCACTATAAATTCATTATACTTTATCTCATATCTCATTGGTTATATGAAAGTAACATATCATTGGCTATGCAAAGCATTATGTATTACCAACCTCCGAGCGATAGGAAAAGACTAGCACTGGCCCTGGGGGACTTTAGCATACATTACAATGTTTATACAATAATGTGTTATAATGAACTTACCATCTGTTTTTAGAAATCACGAATATGTAACAGCAAGTATAAACTTGTCAAACATTGAAATTGGTGTCTGAGTACAAGGTATTTTCCAACATGCTACAACTACAAATTATACATCAAAACAAAAGTTTTTTATAGATCTTCCCATCCATTAGAAGCTTATAAATTATCAATCCCAACAGGGCAGCAACATGTATGGCCATTTCAATCAAGATAGTGTGCTGTCTATGGCAACATTTGCTATGAGATCTTGCTTGAACCACGTTGCAAGAACTGATTCAAGTGATGATGTCTTCATCAATTTCCTCTTCTTTGAAGAATATTCGAAAATTGTGGAAATACTTCTCAATGTCTTCACATTTCTTCACAGTGTTATTTAAAAGCATCACTGGATTTCCAAGAGACGCAAATAAATTGTGCACGGGTCTCTATGTTAGCGGCAACTAGTTTCAGTAGGCTATACGCATATTTTCTTCTAACAAAAATTCTTGGGTTTTTTGTTAAATTATTATTCAGGTCTGGACAACTCATAAATGCATGTAACAACTGTATATACAACCATGAACTTTCAATAATCCATACTCTGCTCTTCACCATCTGTAGATTATTTGGGCCAGAGTAGTGTTTTTTTTTTTTTTTTTTTTTTTTTTTTTTTTTTCTTTATCAACTGATACAAAATGAATAAAAGTGCCTAACATTGTAGTTTTCTGTTGCAAACGAGGAAGATGCAAATGAATAACAGTGCCTAACATTGTAGTTTTCTGTTGCAAACAAGGAAGATGCCAATTGAACAGCTTTGTACTTCGGTATCAGGGGTTCATTAAAGTCGTGTAACTCCCTCGTTAATAGATTCCACCTACCACAACAAAATCGGTAAAAAATGCAATAAAAACAGAATGCATTATTGCAAATATTTCTGTCTAGTGGATTACAAACTGTACTAACCAACTAAAGTATGCTTTAAAGTGAGTGGTGGCTTTAAATTTGTGCAGAATGTATTAATATTTACTGTTTAGCCAATATTAAATTTCTAACTTGTAATTTTCTCATTTCGAGATACAACTTTCTCACAGACAAATTACTGCCAATTCCTCTCTGGCATACTAAAATGATGCAATGAAATCAAATGTGATGTTTAGAAAGCTTCCTGTTGTAGCCCCTTGTGTGCAAGCATGTGTAGTGCAAGCATGTGTAGTGCACATGCGCTGAAACACGAATTAACAACAGTATATGCTAATTTCTTGTTCAGATTGCACATGTCTTAAACCACTCAAAAGCAGATTACTTACAAGAGAATTTTAAAATCAACATCACAATTGTTTAAATTCACATATTTTTTATTACAATCAACAGTTGTTTTTTTTTTTTTTTTTTTTTTTTTTTTTTTTTTTTTTTTTTTTTTTTTTTTTTTTAGATTATGAGTTAAAAATCAGTAAACTTACATTAATTAATATGTACATTAATTAATATGTAGTTTCTTTCTTTTACTGCCACAGATTCATCAAGCCTTTTTCCTTTATTTCACCTTTTTCCTCACTCATCCTCAGTATTTCTCATCTTGCAGAAAAAATACATACTTTTAATGGCAGTTTGTTGATTTTAGTTATGCAGAGCAGAGGGTCTTTCCTCATCTTTCATACTAATGTTAAATTGAACCACAATGCAAATGAATGCTTAAATTGAAACTGATATTACATTACAAATTGATAAATGAACTAGATGATTTATTTTGTAACACCCTCAATTTTTAGGTTGAGAAGCTGCAGTTAAACTGGAACTAAACTCCCACATCACTACAGTATTTTCTGATTCCAAGGCTTGACATTTTTCCTTGTAGTTTTGTATTTGTTTGTTCATAATCAAATTTGTGAAACTTCCTTAAAACCCATATCCTTCCCTTTCTCCTCCCCTTTTTTCCTCTTTTTCCTGAAGAAGCTGCCAGTGGTGGCGAAAGCTAGTAAGTGTGTTTTGAGTGTGATTTTTATTTTTATTTGTGTCTATCGACGAGCCGGTCCTTTTGGGTAAGTCATCCATTTTCTATTTTTTATATTTGTTCATAATCAGTATGATAAAGCATGTGAGTTGCCTTAGCAAGCATTAGGGTGCAATTAGCACAGAATGTACAGTAACAGACCCCAAGGCTTTCAAGTTATTCTGGCTGTGGAATAAAGTGACAAGACAAAGGGGAAAGAGATAGACCTCCAGCTACCACACTTTTCTGCTTCCTGATACAAATCACATGTGTCATTGTTTGACTTTACCTGCACAATATTACCAAAGATATCATAAAGAAATTAATTCATATGTAACTTTACCAGGACTAACCTGTTGCTGTCCCATCCCATGTGATACGGAAGCCTTTCTTCTGGATACTATAGTCTGTTACAAAGCGTATAAACATGAGATTGCTGTGTGATGGGATTGTCCTTGGTATAGATGTACCACAGAATTTACCCACTAATGGTGAAGCTGCAGTCCCTCCATTCCTGCGAGTACACAAGCAGACTAATGGTTAACAAGTGGCATTATGAACTACGCAGCTGATTCCACACAAAAAAGGCTGAGTGATTTTGTAAGTTTGGTTTTCTTTGAATCTAAATAAGATCAAATTTAAGAACATTTAATAGTAATAATAATGATGAAGTTACACATCCAAAGTTGAATTCATTTATTATATGGTAAATTAATTATAAATTCCAAATTTGTCATATTATCTAAAAATTATGATTTTATCAAAATAAGGAGTAAAGCAGTGTTCTTTAAAATATATGTATACATATAAAATTTTAATGTAAGAAATACAACTTTCAATTGTACATTTGTGGCCAAAAATTATGCTGTGAATGTGAAGATAAAACAGAAACAAGGACTTTTGTCAGCTTCGTTCGAAGAAGAAGAATCTGTGCAGTTAGTAGTTGGTTGTGAGCATGTGATACATTTTTTTAAACTTGTGATGCACTAAAGCAGGATTAAGTTTTATTTCATTTTGCTTGGTCTCTGAATATGTCGGTTAGTGGATCAAAGTAAATAACTATGTATATTAAATATTGTTGAAATGAGATAGAATGGCTGGCCAGTACTTACCATTGTGCTGTACCGCCGATAGTAACACAAAATGAAAAAACAGAAAAAAAGGGACAAAGGGACAAGCTTTCGGAACAGAGTTCCTTCGTCAGGTGGGAGAGAAGGGAAGAATAAAGGATGGGAATAGAAGGGAAAGGTGGTTCACGACCTAGGTCATGAAGGTGGTGTTTCCTAAATTCGCTGATTATTTATTGTAAATGCACAAATGGAACCTGGTATAGATTTCTTATTTTAATGCAATGCCACACAACCAGTCTCTAGACTGTAAAACTTGCCAATAAACTATAGGTTGTGTGTGTGTGTGTGTGTGTGTGTGTGTGTGTGTGTGTGTGTGAACTGCTTCTGTTGAGGGTCATGTTTAAAAATGATCAGTAAGCCTAATACCAACCACAAACTGGTAGTGTTGCAAACATTACAGCTAGAAAAACACACCATAAACTGAATTATGCAGTCAGCATAACTGCACATAATGGAAACTATTATTGTTCCAAATTATGTAATAGTCCTTAGGAAGAGTAAGACATGTAGGTATATCATTTGTTGTTAGTATTAACCTTAAATGTATAAATGGTTTTAACTAATCATGCTGTTTACTTGTACCTGTAGTCAAGAAAAGTTATTACATTAATCTTGCAGTGCAGAAGCACACAAGCAACTGTGATATGGTCACAATGCTATAATTATCTGGTTCTGCTACCCATTACAGTACCCACTGGTATGTACTTCCATTACATCTCACTGTCAAATATATTTGATTTTTAGAAAATTGCTGATACAAATTTCAAGGACTTTTAGAAGGGAATGAGTTCATAATACTTTGATAAGAAACCCATGTCTGCCAATGTCATTCAGTGACACTATGAGTACTTCTTTACCACTGACACTGAAACAAATCTCTTTCACTATGAGCTCTTTGCTTTGCATATTTTGAAGTGTGGAGTATGTAGAAGTAAACAGGACATTTAGAATATTTTACTGTAATTAATATTGTGTAGTTTTACCAATATTTTTCATTAGCTTATAATTTAGTTTTAGTTGGCTACAGGTAAGAAAGCCTAATTTATATTGATATGCATTACCATTTATAGTGAAAAACATAATCAAGAACAAGGAACATCATGAATTTAATGTTTGACATTAGGTTGCTTCAGAAGAAAATGAAAGAAAGTAGTGTCAATCAGAAAAATCATTCTCAGGACTGAAATGCTGCAAATATCCATAAATTAAAGATAAGGCCCTTTCCTATGTGAAAGACAAGAGGAAAGATGGGATACATATCTGAGAAATTATTAGCTATTGCGAGATTCTTAAATGTGACACAAGGAGAGTAAGCAATTTTTTGGCATTAAAATGGTTTGGATTGTTGTTATTTTTAATGATTATAACATTCAAATAGAGTTTTTGGTCAATATTCTCACAAAATATCTGTACTTTTTATGACATCAGTCCGTAATATCATGAAATTTCAAGGTTTGATCACATGATCAAAACACTGGTGAAGTTCTGATACTTTCACAGGTATGTTATGCATTTGTGGCAGCATGTCCACATTGATCTAGACGAATGTGTATCTTCGGGCCAATATCTTTGGAGCCAGCTTGTTTGAGCTCCATCAGCCATGTAGTTAGTCGGGATCTTTACTTGAAGCTATCAACAATAAAGTGCATTTCTCATATATGTAGTTTCTATGAGGCTCAAACCCCTCACGAACCCCACACATTGTTATCGAAATTACTAGTGTGTTTCCATACTTTTTCTCCAAACAGTGTTAATTACTTAGTGATAGAAAACACATTATAGCTTTTAAATAACAGTGGGAAGGCTGACAGGAGCACCCTCAGAGAGTTTATGCTTTTATATTCTTTTCAATCTTCACAAACAACACAGATGTTTCAAAAAAGGGTACATGAAAACTGCATTGTAAATAAAGTACACTTATATTTTAATCACAATTATTGCTAGATTTATTTATACAATTCTAATATAATGTACTTGTTTTTATCAACATAAAAAGCTTTTGCTTTCTACAGTATGCCTGCCTAGGTGTGTTTGCGTTTGTTTAAATGTGTAGGTGTGTGTGTATTTGTTTACCTTCCTTTTTTCCCCCAAGGTAAGTCTTTCCTCTCCCAGGATTGGAATGGCTCCTTACCCACTCCCTTAAAACCCGCATCATTTCCTTTTCCCTCTCCTTCCCTTCTGCCTCAAGAAGCAACTGGGTTGCAAAAGCTAGCGTTTATGTGTGTGTGTGTGTGTGTGTGTGTGTGTGTGTGTGTGTGTGTCCTGGTCTCCACATACATAACCTTCTTTCATGGTGATTAAACTGAGTGTCTCCTGGTCTCCACATACATAACCTTCTTTCATGGTGATTAAACTGAGTGTCTGTGAAGATTAAATTTTGCTCTGCACAAAATTCTACCAGAAGATCTCTTAAGTTTTCCTCTCCTCAGCTGACTGAAAATTTCTTTTATCTCCTCATACATTTCTTTGATCTCCTCATCATTGGCAGAGCTAGTTAGCATGTAAACTTATACTACTGTGGTCTGTGTTAGCTTTGTGTCTATCTTCGCTATGATAAAGAGTTCAATATGTTGTTCATAGCAACTTACCCTCATTCCTATTTTCTTATTCATTATCAGACCTACTCCTGCATTACCACCAACTGATTTTGTATTATAATCCTGAACTCACCTGACCAGAAATCCTGTTCATCCCACCACCAAATTTCACTAATCCCCACCACATCTAACTTTAATCTACCCATTTACCCTTTTCAAATTTTCTAACTTACTTACAGGATTATGGGATAGAACTTTCGATGCTCCAATCCAGAGAATGCCTGTTTTGTTTTTCTAGATGACAACATACTCCACAGTAGTCACCGCCCAGAGATCTGAATGGGGGACTACTTTACCTCCAGGTTATTTTACCCAAGACGACAACATCATCATATATTCACACAGTAGAACTGCATGTCCTCAGGAAAAGTAACAACTGTAGGTTCCCCCTTCCTTTCGGCCGTTCACAGTAACTGCATGGCAAAGCGACATTAGCTGATGTTACAAGGCCAGTTCAGTCAATCATCCAGACTGTTGCCCCTGTAACTACTGAAAAGACTGCTGTCCCTCTTCAGGAATGACACCTTTGTCTGGCCTCTCCAAATATCATCTCCACTGTGGTTGCACCTATGGTAAGGTTATCCGTATTGTTGAGGCATGCAGGCCACCCCACTTCAGCAATGTCTGTGGTTCATGGAGGTGGTTTATTTATTCATTTTGCAAAAGTACAAATTTATATTTAAAAATGCATCTACTGAGTAGAAGGAGTTGTCATTAAAAAACTGAACCCTGGGCCCCAGCAGAATAAATTATCTATGCCCTTGTTTTTCATGTTGATGATTTTCTAGCTACAAATATCTAACAGTACTAGAACAATAATGTAAAATGGTATATTTAAATGTTGTGCAGATTGGCAGCAACAAAAACACATAGCTCATCTACAATACTTCATACAATGAACGAAATAAATCGCAATTTGCGATCAGTTATGGCTTCACTGTAATACCAAAGTGCGACGAATTTGTGTTTGGCACGGATTCAAACTTGGGATGTCCTGCTTACTAGGCAGATATGCTCACCACTCCATCACCAAGGAAAGAGACAGCGTGGCGAATGGAGATTTGGGTGTGGTGGGAGACATGCAGGGAAGAGTCCTCAGCAGTTGGGCTGATCACTGTGTCCTCGGTGGCAGAGTGGTCAGGGCATCTGCCTAGTAAGAACGAGATCCCGAGTTTGAATCCTGGCTGGGCACAAATTTTCATTCAGTGCAATTTGGTATTCCATCTAAACCTTGTACAGTTAAACCAAAACTGATCACAAATTGTGATTTATTTCATTCATTGAATGCTGTAGCATCGTCAAAAATATATAATTGTACTGCATACAATAGTTGCTGGAAAGTATTCTAGTAATTGTATTTTGTACCAAACACTAGAACACTAGGATTGGCAGCTGAGATAGAATGCGCCAAGTATAGGGACATCTACAGTACAACTTTAGCATTTGAGCTCACTGTGGATTGAATGGACTGTAGTTTTTATTACTATAGCTTGTCTTCCCTGTGACTTGTCAGCTGTTTCATTTCCTGTATCTTTCATTTTAGAGTATCACTGTTGTTTCCATATTCTGTAAAATCTATCAATATCATATGCATGTCATCCATAAGTTACAAAATACAGTCACCAGTTGTGCTTAGTTGGTTTTGGTTATCATAAACTACATATTTTTAAAAGTTACACGAGAAGGATTCATGACATATCTATGTGTGGGCACCATAAATTGTGTACATAAATCATAACTAGGGTTCCCATCCATCCCGATTTTTCCGTGACAGTCCCGAATTTCAATATAATGTCCCGGTGTCCCCAAGACTTCTCTGCGGACAGCTGAATGTCCCAGATTTTTGTCATATATCGCGTGGTCTTTTTGCATACTAAAATAAAAGAGTGTCATAATACATCGCTTTGTTCACCTTAAGTTTTGGTATGCAGGTACAATGTTACATTCACACACAAAATCTTATCTTTATTGCTCTTCAAGTTCAATATATTGTACCGTCATCGATTTTTCCTGCGATTGTAAAAGAAGTTTACAAGTCAATAGGTGCAAGAAAAATGTTTGGCTGACACAAGGCAAAGAACTTCAACCAAAAACAGTGTCACATACTTGTTTACGAAGTATGAGTTGTTCATCGTACCATCGCACTTTGGTATTTTCAGTGCTTGTAGCAGTGGCAGTAGTTAATTATATTTTAGTTTTAATCTAATGTCGATTATGCAGCTATTCATGTGAGGGATGTGTAAATATGTGTCTTCACTAATGTATCCTAACGTACAAATACATTGTCTTACTAGAAATCTATCAACAATAAAAAAAGTTACTTCACTCATGAGATGTATAAATTGGGATACTTACGGATGTATCATAACCTACAAATACTTTTGTATTTTAGAAATCTACCGATAACAAAGAAGTTAGGGAAATCTACCGAAAAAAAGAGTTACTATATTAATGATCCAAGTATTCATCTTGACATACTCTACCAGTTGCATATGCACTTTCTTTAATTATAAAACACTAATGAACCAGTTGATATGCACTTTCTTAATTAGAGGACACTAATGAAATATGAGTGTGCCTCGGTTGCACAGTGGTAGAGTGCCAGACTATGAATCCAAAGGTCGCGGGTTTGATTCCCGCCAGGTCCTAGGATTTTTATCTGTCACTTTCCACTTCTTTCACTTCTGGCAGTATTGCTCATGTGAAAAATACCGAGTAGCACAGTGGTTCGGAATCCACATTAAACTGTAGGTCCCCCTATAACTGGCTGGGTAAGTCAGTTCGAATGTCGGAGGAAGACAACGGCATACCGCCTCCAAACAGGACCATACTGTAGTGTTCAAACCAATCTTCGGATTGTTGACTTCTTTACGTTTTAATGAAATACGTTCTCCAAAAGTAGCTTACCAATACCGATGTAATCGACATTCGATATATATCGATTTTGGCCACACATGTTCAAGTGTAATCTTTCTTGGAAATTACTGAGTGATTACAATAATAAATGCTATGTAGACAGATGAAACAAACAGTTTAAAGTAGCTTTGTTCGAAGAGTTGCCAGAAAGCTACTTGGAGAGCCAGCAAGCAGGCAAATTTGCGCATACGCGGCAATGGTGACATCACGTGCTTGGTGTTTGGGCTCTTCGAACACCCATCTCGTTTTATTTAGCCTGTTCGCCAACTTCGCTAGTGAAATGTGAAAAGACAGCAGAATGAACAGCATGGCACGAATGTTATTTACATCATGTTTGATTTGATTTGTTTATTCACCACTTATCATTTAGAAAATTACATGATATGGGTTTCGTCATAAAATAAATATGTTTAGACGCGTACTTAAATCAAAGATACACAAAATATTTACAATATAGCACAGTATAGTCCTACTACTTACGAAATATACAGTTTCGCATTTCATTAAGGAAAGTTGTTGGTACTTTTTTCAGATTATATTTTATTTAACCCTTAACTACTATCTGCGGTCTCTCAGACAGCTACGACTTTTTGAGTCGAGATATTTCACACACCCCTGCCAAGCTAAAAGGACTCTTCCGTGTACCTTCCTGTGGCCAACAAGGTCCCCGTGCCAGCATTCTTGCAGTGTTGCTGCTCTTTGTTCCGTATTTATGAGCCTTCCGCAGTCTCACTGATCGACCACAGTGTTTGCGTGCCGCTAGCGCAGGCTCTGCCTCATAGCGCCTGGCCAGTCGGCTTAGTGAGCGCGGCCTGCTAAGCGACAGCGCTGTGGCTGTGGCACACATAAGGATATCTTTAGTTTGTTATTTTTGTTTTATAAGGAAAATGTGGCAACCTTTCTGGGAGAATCGTAAATGGAAAGGAGATTTCGCATACAATTTAATATAATTCAAATGGGATTTTTGTATCTAATCACGCTGTGAATTTGTAATATAATCTCTATAATGATGATCTGTTGGTGTGTAGAGAAATGATTACCTGCTGTTCTTTTCGTAGCACAAAAAATAAAAATGTACTGACAAATTGCGCTGTGTTTTACTTGTCGTCATGTTACTCATACTACATTGTATAAAAAAAAAAAGAGTCAAATTTCTACTAATACCTCCTCTAAGAAGTGTAATGAACGACAGGAAGTCATGAAAATTTATATTTATCAAACCACTAGTTTAATATATAGAAAATAAGAGAGCGGTCTGAGAGACCCCTACATAGTAGTTGCGTTCCTGTCAACGTCTATAGTAGTTAAGGGTTAAGTACTGTTTCGCCATATGATAACTTTTTGTAAGGAGAAACATTTTGACACCTTTTTTAAAGCTGTCCATACTAGTTCTTTGTTTAATGCCATAGGTCAACTTATTGTACAATACTGTCTTGAGTTCTCATTTTGTGCTTTCTTGTCAGGTGCAGGTGCTTCCTAATTTGTATATTATGGTTATCTATATATGTTAGCTGTTTCTCCCACACAGGAACCACTCGTGTCAAGCACACAGGAAACGTTGTGGTGTAGAAACACTACATTAGCTGTTATAGAGTTCTGCAAGAACCACAACGAGAGATTTAAATTGAAACATCAGTTGCGGGAAGGAAGGGCAGCTAATTTGAAAGAAAATTGTGGAAAAGCATTCACCGCAGTGTAGTACAAGAACAAATGGAGATGAATGTTAAGGGTATACAAAAAACATTGTCACTAATAGGCCCAAGTTGAATTTATTGTCCCGCCGTGATAAATGCCCAATACTTCGGTATGGTGACAACAAATGCCTCAAACTGGGATAAGCACTGTCACCCAAAATATAAATACCTTGGCACTTTTCCTCAGTGGTTTCTGACAGGGTACTTGTTATGAATACTCTGATATCATGGACCGATCCAGAATAGGTCTCTACTGTGTCTCTACCTGCAACTGAACGGGAAAAATCTGGGTCTTCTTTGGGTCTGTCTATTCTGACATGGATCCCATCTATTGAACCTGCTATTCCTTTATTGAGGAAATGGGACTCCATGACTTTTGTTGTCTCTGCAATTGACCACTTAATAACGACTATGTTCAGGCTACTCATAAATTTTGCAGCTCATTTAATTTACAAACACAACAAGCTGATAAATATTGAACCTGTCTGCTACATTACGAAAACCTGCAGCTTCATGGCTGGCAAACGATGAAAAGAATCAGATTATGTTGTAATAAGAGTATCTCCCCCAATTCTGCATCCTGGTACAAATAAGAAACCAAATTTCTAAATTGTTCTGTCAGAGCCCACCCCAAAATTCCTTATCTGAGAAACGTAGCACAAAGTATTTAAAAAAGAAAAGAAAATCTGATTCCTGCCTTTTATTTTGGTGCAACAACATTGCATAGAAATGGACATCACTGGAGACAAAATCTGAATTGCTCGACATTTGGAATGAATGTAATAAGAAAGCTATGCGCATGTGCGAATCTGGCAGCCAGAAAAATTTCCTCAGGCAGCATCTGGCTACTTGGCTCTGCTTGCTAGCAGCTCTTCGAACAGCTGGTGCCCCTCATCAAGTAGCTAGATTCGGCACCAGGTGCTCTTCAAACGCGAACTTTCATACTGCGCACGCACAGTAGCCGGAAAACAACTCTTCGAACGAAACTAGTTAGAAACAGTGAAAGCACTAACTATGATAAAAACAACTTTTGCTAACCTCTGTTGTATGGGTTTCTACAATTTAATACCTAAGGAAGATAAACTACTAAAACAGTTGCACAGCACTAAAAAGTGCCACTCAAATACATTTGAGGCTGTCCCTTCAACTTCAACAGAAAATGTGTAATGCCTGTGTTTATATTTAATTTGTAACTGATGTAATGCTTTGACCTGCCATAAATAGTGTGATATATTTTGTGAAACTAAATCATTACTTTACTTATGTGAGTGTTATATCCTTTTATAATCTGGAACACTTAAAATATTAAACTCCTAAAGAAATTATATACTACTTAAAAGTACTACTAATTTACCTCTGAACCTCTATAATCAACTTTAAAGAAATGTGTGAAATTTGTGTTTATATTTGAATTTAAGTTTGGTATGATCTATTAATGACCTACCATCAGTAGTACAGAACATTATGTGAAAATCAAAACATTTTATTAGGTTCACTTTTATTGTCTTCTACAATTTTCTACACTGCTCATTAAAAAGTACTAAAGCAAACCAACTTCAACTTACATGAAAAATGTATGAAATTTGTCATAATATACACATAAAATTGTGTACGCCATTCTACTACAACCTGCAACCAATAGTATGGTAGATTACATTGAAATATGTAATTATTGAGTAAAAATGAACGAAAAACCTATAGTGTCCTGAATTTTATTCATTTGTCCTGAATTTTTTGGGAATTATTTTGAAAATGTCCCGAATTTTATTAAAAACAATATGGGAACCCTAATCATAACACAAGTGGTAATAATTACTTTTCAATTAACCATACTGTGCTTAGCTCACAAATGGCAACAGTAAAACTTCTTGTAAGATATGAATGTGACTAACAATTTTACCATATTACACTGAAGTGGGAAAATCGTGGGATACATCCTAATATTGGCTGTGACCTCCAACAAAATGCAGTAGCTCAATGTGGCATAGACTCAATAAAGTCAGTGAGAGTTCCCTGCAGAAATACTGTGCCATGCTATCTGTACAGCCATCCACAATTGTGAAAGTGTTTCTGGTGCAAGAGTCTGCACACAAACCAATCTCCTGATTATAAATGTTTGATAGGTTTCATGTTGGGCAATCTGGGTGAACAAATCATGTACTGGATTAATCATGGAAATTCTCTTCAGAGATGATAAGTTATTTTTCAAAAGAGATAGATTGGCTGGCCAGTACTTACCATGCTGTACTACCCGATAGTGACACAAATGAAGAAAAAGAAAAAAAAGGGACAAAAAAGGACAAGCTTTCAGAACACAGTTCCTTCTTCAGGCGGGAGAGAAGGGAAGAAAAAAGTATGGGAACGGAAGGGAAAGGTAATTCATGACCTAGGTCATGAGGCTGGTGTTTGAGAGTGTGGAAGTCAGAGATACTGCATATTAGTACTCATGCACTGGAATTACTCAGAATTTTGCTCAAACCAATCATGAATAACTGTGGCCTCGTGACATGGAACACGGTCACACATAAAATATCCCATCAGCGTTTGGTAACATAAAGTCCATAAATGGCTGTAAATACTGTTTCCAGTCAATGGTCGGTTCAATTAGACCAGGTGTCTCGGTACATTTCCTGTAAAAACAGCCCACACCACTATGGAACAACTAACAACTTACAAAATGCCTTGCTGATAACTGGGGCACATAAATTTGTGTGGTCTCCGCCACAACCTAACCATAACATTAGCTCTCTCAAACTGAAATCAGCAGACATCTGACCAAGCCACAATTTTCCAGTCAACTAGGGTCCAAGTAATATGGTTACAAGACAAGGAGGTGTGTTGCAGGCTATGTTGTGCTGTTTACAAAGGTACAGGACTCATCTGTCTGCTTAGGTAGAATAAAATAGGCTCAAAACCCAAAACTTAGGCCACACTCAGTAAAATAAAGTTGTGTGAAACAAGGCAAGAACTATGCTTCGGTTTATTTAATTGAAAATGTTTCATAAAGAATGAATATTTCAGATAATATCAACTGAACTTGAAACACAAGTGACAAAACATAGAAGTGATGGCAACACATTTGTTGTTATATGAGATGAGTGTTTCCAAATAATAAAATAAAAAGAACTCATTAAACGAATGTCATGGAAAATGAGATTCATTTAACACATCACAAATAATAAAATTATTTAGTTCAATGTTTAAAGGAATTAGACAAAAATAAAATACAAAGTAAACCTTTCACTTGGGATCATGAAGACATCCAATTTATTTTCAATATACACTGAGGTGGATAAAGTCATGTGATAGGAATATGCACAGAAACAGATGATGCATGTATCATTTAACGAAGGTATAAAGAAATGTGAGAGGTTTCCATTATTTCATTGAATACCTTTTTGGTTTTGCCTTCAACTACTGTTAACAGTTTTATTAAAACAAATTCAGATTTGCTGTTAAATTCAACTGACACATTCCACAGCTTCCTTGGTTTGCACAGTCCATATGGTATACCTCAATCATCTCTGTCTGTCTCTCTCTCTCTCTCTCTCTCTCTCTCTCTCTCTCTCTCTCTCTCTCTCTCTCTTTCTCCCCCTCTCTCTCATATATATATAGATATAATAGAGAGAAACTTTCCTGATGGAAAAAATAGGTATAAAATAGAGATCGTTTAACTTACTCAAAGCACAGGCTCGTTGACAGATGCAAAAATACAAATAAAAAAACACACAAACACGAAGATTGAAGCTTTCGAAACCGTTGGCTGCTTCATCAGGAAAAGAGGAAGGAAGGAGGGGAAAAAGAGAAGGATGCGGGTTTTAAGAGATTGGATGAGGAGTCATTCCAATCCTGGGAGTGGAAGGTAAAGGTAAACAAACACACCCAGACCCACACAGATACACACGCAAACACACCAAAGCAGACAATTGTAGTTACAAATGTCTGCCTTGATGTGTTTGCGTGTATGTGTGTCTGTGTTTGTTTACCTTTTTTTCCCCCCTAAGGTAACTCCTTCCTTTACAAATGTCTGCCTGCGTGTGTATGTGTGTGGGTGTGTGTGTTTGTTTACCTTTCCTTTTTTTACCCTAAGGTAAGTCCTTCCACTCCCAGGATTGGAATGACTCCTCATCCACTTCCTTAAAACCCACATCCTTTCCTTTTTGCCCGCCTTCATTTCTCTTTTCCTGATGAAGTAGCCAAAGGTTGCAAAAGCTTGAAACTTTGTGTTTGTGTGTGTTTTTATTTGAGTTTTTGTATCTGTCAATGAGCCTTTACTTTGGGTAAGTTAAACGATCTCTATATAACGTTTTGCCAGTTGAGTTTAAAAGCAAGTCTGATTTTATTTTAATAAAACTGTAATCATAAATTCTTAATTTGTTAGAAATTAAAACATATTTGTTCAACAAACTTGCAACCCCTGGACCTTAAGTCCCAGTGTGTACAATGGACCAATTTTTGATTATAACAATTATGACTCATGAGAGTAACAACAGAATTACCCCAGTCCCAGGTAGTAACCAATACACCCATCAACAGACAGCAACAAGGTCTTCAGATTCAAGAGGACCTGGGCCACCACAATCTCAGAGAAAATCGGAGTTCTCTGCCAAACAACCATCAAAGACACCTGTTTATGTCAGGACCTTCAACTTCAACACCTTGCAACAACCAAGTTAACTACACAACTTGACATCAGAATTAGATCAAAAAAGATACAGATACTAGCTAATGACAATGCACATATAATGTGCTGTGTTTGCCCCCATGAACATTGAAAATAAGAGAGACCTGCAGAAGGTAGAACAGTTCTCGTCTAAACTCGAGAAGATTGGAGTATCACACATATTAGACAGAAAACATTACCATCAGAAGATAAACAGATGGATAGTAAAGCCAGAGAATAAAGTCCCTAAAAGATCAGGGACCAGCTGGTCAGAGGAAAACACAATGGCTAATATGCCATGGTTAGGTACCTCTCCAATACTCCAGTTACAGTAAAGAGTACTGTCCAAGACACACACATACACAAAACAAGAAGCCTTATGTTTTAATGCTTCTTCCTAATAACATAATTAAAAATTTTGATCAGTACAGTTTGCTCATTCACAACAAAAAATAATATGCGGTTTGAAAAACAGTGTCTAAAAACATTATGTATCTCTAAAAAGGTCTTCTCCAACTGCTGGGAAATCTTATACCATCGAAGATGGTGCAGTGGCATAGCTGTATATGTACTCTAGTAATTCGCAAACAATTCACAATAAAGACGAAAGTTGAGCCACCGAAAGACACAAATAAAAAAAGACAAACACACACACAATTCTAAATTTTCGGGCGCAGCCTTCCTCAGACAGAGAACACTCATCCACACAATCACTCAGGTACACTCATCCACACATGTCAGCCATCTCTGGCTGTACAACACAATCTGAGTCACGACTAGTGGAAGGGATGGGAGGGGGAAGGGAGACAGAGTGGGGAAGGGGAGAAGTGGAGAGGGAAGATAAGGGTGGGGATACAACAAGCACAGGCCATGTCAGGCAAAAAACGAGGTGCAGTATGAAAAATGTATGTATAGATATACAGGGGGGAAAATTAAAAAACAGGACGCACACAGTAGGGAAAGGGGGCATGAATCAGAAGGAAATGTAGGGTGTGAGGGGGTGGGGGACTGTGCGGCATAGAATGTAGGTTGTTAGGTTATCTGAGGTTGAGGCCAGGATGTGTGGGACTGTAGGATGTGCTGTAGGAATAACTAATATCTCTGCACTTCAGAAAAGCTGGTGGAGGAGGGGAGGATCCAGATGGCTTGGGTAGTGAATCAGCTGTTAAAGTCCAGGTTATGCTCCGCTGCATGCTGCGCTACAGGATAATCCATATTGCCCTTGGCTACAGTTTGAAGGTGGCCATTTATCCTGATGGAGAGCCGGTTAGTTGTCATTTCAATGTAGACTGCAGAGCAGCGATTGCAGCCGGGTTGCTATATTTCATGGCTGCTTTCACAGGTGGCCCGGCCTCTGATAGGGTAGGACAAGCCTGTGACAGGACTGGAATAGGAAGTGCTGGGTGGGTGGATTGGGTAGGTTTTGCATTGGGGTCTTCCACAGGGATGTGATCCCTGTGGTAAGGGGTTGGGATTAGAAGTAGTTAGAATGTTGTGGAGGTTGGGATGGCAACAGAACACCACTTTATGGGGGTTGGGAGGGTCTCAGGTAGGATGTTTCTCATTTCAGGGCATGTTGACAGATAATCAAAGCCCTGACATAGGATACAGTTCAGTTGTTCAAGTCCAGGTTGGTATTGGGTGACCAGGGGGGCACTCCTTTGCGGCTCATTACTAGGGTTGGAGGGAGGAATGTTGGTGTGTGAAGATACGGCATGGTAAATCTGTTTATGGACTAGGTCTGGTGGGTAATTTCTGTCTGTGAAGTCCTTTGTGAGGTTTTCGGCATACTTATTTAAGCAACTTTCACACAGCTAAAAATTAGGTGTTAAAATTGTAAGAGTCTCAATGAAAGTCCTTGGTCCACTTGAGCTCAAGTGGACCGAGGACTTTCATTCAGACTTTTACAATTTTAACACCTAATTTTTAGCTGTGTGAAAGTTGCTTAAATATGTATGAATATTTTAGCTGTGGTTGCCCGTCATACAAAGTTCTTTGCGTTTCGGCATACTGGTTAAGGTAGTTCTCGTCACTGCAGATACGCCTTCCACGAATGGCGAGGCTATAGGGGAGGGATTTTTTGATGTGGAAAGGATGGAAGCTGTCAAAATGAAGGTACTGTTGAGAATTGGTGGAGTTGATGTGGACAGATGTGTGGATGTAGCCGTCAGAGAGATGCAGATTAGCATCCAGGATGTCCAATTGTGGCTGGTAGCTGTGCTCCCACTGAAAGAATCTTTGCCCTCATTGATCAACACCTCCAACCTATTGTCCGGAATCTACCCTCCCACATCAAAGAGACCAACCACTTCCTTCATCGACTCTTCACCGTTCCCACTCCTCTACCTCCTGGATCCTTACTCGTCACTGTTGATGCCACCTCCCTGCATACAAACATTCCTCACACTCATGGTCTTCCCCACTCGAGCACTACCTTTCCCAACGTACTTCAGACTCCAAGCCCAATACCTACTTCCTTATAGCCCTTGCCAATTACATCCTAACAAACAACTACTTTTCTTTTGTGGGAAACGTATACAAACAGATCCGCAGCACTGCCAAGGGCACCCGTACTGCACCTTCCTAAGCCAACCTGCTCATGGGCCGTCTACAGGAAACCTTGCTAGCTTCCCAAATCTACAAACCACTGGTCTGGTTCAGGTTCATTGATGACATTTTCATAATCTGGACTCAAGGCCAGGACACCCTATCCTCATTCCTCAAGAACCTCAAATCTTTCTTACTCATCCGTTTCACTTGGTCCTTCTCAACCCGACATGTCATCTTCCTGGATTTTAGTCTGCATCTCTGTGATGGCTTCATCCACACGTCTGTCCACATCAGACCCATCAACTCTCAACAGTACTTTCATTTTGACAGTAGTCATCCTTCCCACATAAAAAATTCCTCCCATATAGCCTCGCCACCCGTGGAAGGCGTATCTGCAGTGACAAGAACTACCTGAATCAGTATGCCGAACAACTCACAAAGGCCTTCACAGACAGAAATTACCCACCAGATGTAGTCCATAAACAGATTTCCCATGCCATATCTTCACACACTAACAGTCCTCCCTCCAATCCTACTAACCAGCCACAAAGGAGTGCTCCCCTTGGTCACCCAATACCACCATCCTGGACTTGAACAACTGATTATCGGTCAATATGCCATGAAATGACAGACATCCTACCTAAGACACTCCCAACCTCCCCCCCCCCCCCCCAAAGTGGTGTTAAGTTGCCCTCCCAGCCTCCACAACATCCTAGTCCAGTGATATGCCACTCCTAATCCCAACCCCTTACCACAGGGATCATATCCCTGAGGAAGACCCCAATGCAAAACTTGCCCAATCCACCCACCCAGCACTTCCTGTTCCAGTGCCATCACAGGCTTGTCCTACCCATCAGAGGCCGGGCCACCTGTGAATGTTGTTTGTTGTTGCGGTCTTCAGTCCGGAGACTGGTTTGATGCAGCTCTCCACAACACCCTATCCTGAGCAAGCCTCTTCATCTCCACATAAGAACGGCAACCTACATCTGTCTGAATCTGCTTACTGTATCCATATCATGGTCTTCCTCTGCGGTTTTTACCCCACACACTTCCCTCCAACGCTAAATTCACAATTCCTTGATGTCGAAAATGTGCCCTACCAATCTATCCCTTCTTTTAGTCAAGGTATGCCAGAAATTTCTTTTCTCCCCAATTCTGTTCAGTACCTCCTCATTAGTTACGTGATCCACCCACCTAATCTTCAGCATTCTTCTGTAGCACCAAATTTCAAAAGCCTCAATCCTCTTCCTGTCTGCACTGTTTATGGTCCATGTTTCACTTCCATACAAGGCAACACTCCATACAAATGCCTTCAGAAAGGACTTCCTTAAGCTTAAATCAATATCCGAAGTTAACAAATTTCTCTTTTTCAAGAACTCTTTTCTACCCATTGCCATTCTGCATTTTATATCCTCTGTACTGTGACCATCATTTGTTATTTTACTGCCCAAGTAACAAAACTCATCTACCTCCTTTATTGCTTCGTTACCTAATTTAATTCCTTCAGCTTCACCTGATTTTCTTAGACGCACTCCATTACCCTAGTTTTGCTG
Organism: Locusta migratoria; assembly: GCA_026315105.1. Lineage (NCBI taxonomy): Eukaryota > Metazoa > Arthropoda > Insecta > Orthoptera > Acrididae > Locusta > Locusta migratoria. Next base: position 199,712,678 of record CM048751.1, read on the forward strand.
TTGTTAATCTTCATCTTATAAGCATCTTTCACCACACTCTCCATTCCGTTCAACTGCTCTTCCAGGTCCTTTGCTGTATCTGACAGAATTACTATGTCATTGGCAAAACGCAATGTTTTTAATTCTTCCCCCTGAACTTCAATTCCTTCTGCAAATTTCTCCTTACTTTCCTTTCTAGCTTGCTCAATGTACAAATTGAACAACATTGCAGAAAGGCTATGACCCTGAATTACTCCCTTTCCAACCACTGCATCCCTTTCATGCCCTTCAACTCTGATAACCGCTGTCTGGTTTTTGTTCAAGTTGTAAATAACCTTACACTCCCTATATTTTACTCCTACTTGCTTCAGAACTTGAAAGAGTTTATTCCAATAAACATTGTCAAAAGCCTCCTCCAAATCTACAAAAGCTAGAAATGTAGGTTTGCCTCTTCTTAATCTATCTTCTAGGATAAGCCGTAAAGTGAGTATTGCCTCCCGTGTTACTACATTTCTTCTGAACCCAAACTGATATTCACAGAGGTCGGCTTCTACCAGCTTTTCCATCCTTCTGTAAATAATTCATGTTAATATTTTGCAACCATGACTTATTAAACTGATGGTTCTGTAGTTTTCACACCTGTCTTCACCTGCTTTCTTTGGAATGGGAATTATAACATTTTTCTTAAAGTCTGAGGGTACTTCACCTGTCTCATACATCTTACACACCAGGTGAAACAATTTTGTCATGGTTGGTTCTCCCAGAGACTTCAGTAGCTCTGAGGGAATATAATCTACTGCAGGGGCCTTGTTTCGACTTAGGTCTTTCAGTGCTCTGTCAAATTCATCTCTCAGTATAGTATCTTCTATTTCATCCTCATCTACTTCTTCTTCCCTTTCTACAATATTGCCGCTAAGTTTATTTCCTTCATAGAGCCTCTCTATATACTCTTTCCACCTTTCAGCTTTCCCTTCTTTGCTGAGAACTGGTTTTCCATCAGTGTCCTTGATATTCATAGAGCTGTTTTTCTTATCTCCAAGTGTTTCTTTCATTTTCCTGTAGGCTGTATCAATTTTTCCCCTATTTATACATTCTTCTACATCCTTGCATTTGCCTTCTAACCACTCCTGCTTAGCAATTTCGCACTTCCTGACAATCTCATTTCTTAGTCGTCTGTACTTCATTTTGCCTGTTTCATTTACTGCATTTTTATATTTTCTCCTTTCATCGATTAAATGTAGTATCTCCTGTGATATTCAAGGATTTTTTCTAGGTCTTGCCTTCCTACCTATTTTGTCCTCTGCTGCCTTCACTATTTCACCTCTCAGTGCTACCCATTTCGCCTCTACTGTTTTATTATACGGGCGCTGATAACTTCGCTGTTGAGCGCCTTAAAACGCTAATCATCATCATCACTGTTTTATTTTCCCCCGTTTCTGTTAATTGTTGCCTAAAGCTCCCTCTGAAATTCTTAAGAACTTCAGGTTCCTTCAATTTACCCAGGTCCCATCTCCTTATTTTCCTACCTTTTTGTAGTTTCTTCAGTTTCAGCCTACAGTTCATAACCAACAAGTTATGGTCAGAGTCTATATCTGCCCCTGGGTATGTTTTACAGTTTAAAACCTGGTTCCAAAATGTATGTCTTACTGTTATAAAATATATCTAGTATCTTCCGGTGTCTCCTGGTCTCTTCTGCGTATACAACCTTCTATCATGATTCTTAAACCAGGTGTTTGTTATAAATAAATTAAGTTCCGTGCAAAACTCTACCAGGTGGCTTCCTCTTTCATTCCTTTTGCCCAGACCATATTCACCTACTATCTTCCCTTCCCTTCCTTGTCCTACTACCGAATTCCAGTCTCCCATAACAATTAAGTTTTCCTCTCCCTTAATTGACAATTAAGGGAGAGGAAAACTTAATTGTTATGGGAGACTGGAATTTTTCCTGAATTTTTCCTGAATAATTTCCTTTAGCTCCTCATATATTTCTTCGATCTCCACAGAGCTAGTTGGCATATAAACCTGTACTACTGTGGTTGGTGTTGGCTTCGTATCTATTTTGACTACAATAATGCGATCACTGTGTTGCTCATAGTAGTTCACCCGCATTCCTATTTTCTTATTCATTGACAGACCTACTCCTGTAATACTCCCAACTGATTTTGTATTTATAATCCTGTACTCACCTGACATGAAATCCTGTTTGTCTTTCCACCGAACTTCACTAATCCCCACTATATCTAACTTCAACCTATCCATTTCTCTCTTTAAATTTTCTAGCTTCCCTACCCGATTTAAGGGATCTAACATCCCGTCCGGTCCGTAGAATGCCAGTGTTGTCTTTCCTGATGATCACATCCTCCTGAGTAGTCCCCGCCCGGAGATCCGAATGGGGGACTATTTTACCTCCGGAATATTTTACCCGAGAGGATGCCATCATCATGTTTTCATACAGTAGAGCTGCATGTCCTCGGGAAAAGTAACGGCTGTAGTTTCCCCTTGCTTTCAGCCGTTCGCAGTAACCTTGTGGCAAAGCCACATTAGCTGATGTTACAAGGCCAGCTCAGTCAATCATCCAGACTATTACCCCTGTAACTACTGAAAAGGCTGCTGCCCCTCTTCAGGAACCACACGTTTGTCTGGTCTCTCCAAAGATACCCCTCCGCTGTGGTTGCACCTACGGTACGGCTATCTGTATCGTTGAGGCATGCAAGCCACCTCACCTCGGCAATGTCTGTGGTTCATGGGAGTGAAAGCAGCCAAGTAATATACCAACTCTGCTGCAATCACTGCTCTGTATTCTACATTGGAATGACAACTAACCGGCTCTCCATCAGGATGAATGACCACCGTTAAACTGTGGACAAGAGCTATATGGACTATCCTCTAGCACAGCATACAGCAGAGCACAACATCTTGGACTTTAACAGGTGCTTCACCACCCAAGCCATTTGGATCCTCTCCTTCTCCACCACCTTTTCTGATCTGCGGAGATGGGAGTTATTCCTACAGCACATCCTATGGTACCACACATCCTGAGCTCAACCGCAGCTAACCTAACATCCAACATTTCCTTCTGATTCATGCCCCTTTCCCCAGTGTGTGCTACTTGTTTTTTTAATTTTTCAGAAAACGGATGACTTACCCAAAGGACAGGCTCGTCGACAGACGCAAATAAAATCACACACATACAAGCTTTCGCAACCACTGGTCGCTTCTTCAGGAAAAGAGGAAGAAAGGAGAGGAGAAAGGGAAGGATATGGGTTTTAAGGAGTCATTCCAATCCCAGGAGTGGAAGGACTTACCTTAAGGGAAAAAAAAGGAAGGTAAAAAAATACACACACACTCACACACACAACGCAAACACACCTGGACAGACATTTGTAAAAAGCAAAGAAGTTGGACAGAGATACCGCTTGAGGCAGAGGCTCTGTCCACAGAACCGAGGCAAAGATGCTAAAGATGGTGGGCAGGAATTTGAATTTAGCGGAGGTTGAGACCAGGTGGGCAACGGAAGGAGAGACTAAGCTGAAGGGCACGTTTCCATCTCCGCAGTTCTGAAAGGCTGGTGTAGGTGGGGAGTATCCAGATAACCCGGACGGTGTAACACTGATGTGCTGGCTGTGGACCAAGGCGTGTTTAGCCACAGGGTGATCAACAAACTATCCATTCGCATGAACGGTCACAGGCAGACAGTTGTTGTTGGTAATGAAGATCACCCTGTGGCTAAACATGCATCAGTGCATGGCCACCACATCTTGGCGCAGTGGTACACCGTCCGGGTTATCTGGATACTTCCCACTGACACCAACCTTTCAGAACTCCGGAGATGGGAACTTGCCCTTCAGCTTATTCTCTCCTCCCGTTGCTCACCTGGTCTCAACCTCCGCTAAATTCAAATTCCCGCGGACCATCTTTAGCAACTTTGCCTCGGTTCTGTGGACAGAGCCTTTGCCTCAAGTGGAATCTCTGTCCAACTTCTTTGCTTTTTACAAATGTCTGTCTAGGAGTGTTTGCATTTGGATATGTGTGAGTGTGTGTGTATTTGTTTACCTTCCTTTTTTCTCCTAAGGTAAGTCCTTCCATTCCTGGGATTGGAATGACTCCTTTTCCACTACCTTAAAACCCATATCCTTCCCTTTCTCCTCTCCTTTCTTCCTCTTTTCCTGAAGAAGCGATCAATGGTTGCGAAAGCTTGTATATGTGTGATTTTATTTGTGTCTGTCGACGAGCCTGCTCTTTGGGTAAGTCATCCATTTTCTATTTGTACACAAATATGCCACATGCCCAGGGCCTCGCTGCGATGGAGTATTTTCTTTCACGCCGACCACCCATTTCCTTTCACGATGTAGTATTTCCTTCCTCGCTGCGATGGAGTATTTCCTTTCACGCCGACCACCCACTTTCCTACCTAAAACCTCTTTCCTTAATACCCTAGCCAGCTTCATCGTAACCCACAACTTCTTCACTTTTGAGGGCCAGACATACCAACAACTACAGGGAACAGCCATGGGAACCACGATGGCCCCCTCGTACGCAAACTTATTCATGCGACGCTTAGAGGAAGCCTTCCTGGATACCCAAGCCTGTCAACCCAAAGTTTGGTACAGATTCATTGATGACATCTTCATGATCTGGACACACAGTGAAGAAGAACTCCAGAATTTCCTCTTCAACCTCAACTCCTTTGGTCCCATCAAATTCACCTGGTCCTATTCCAAATTCCATGCCACTTTCCTTGAAGTCGACCTCCATCTGTCCAATGGCCACCTTCACACATCCGTCCACATCAAACCAACTAATTAACAACAGTACCTCCACTATGACAGCTGCCATCCATTCCACATCAAATGTTTCCTTCGCTACAGCTTAGGTCTTCATGGCAAACGAGTCTGCTCCAGTCCCGAATCCCTGAACCAGTACACCAATAACCTAATAACAGCTTTCACATCGCGCAGCTATCCTCCTGATCTGGTACAGAAGCAAATTGCCAGATCCACTTCCTCATCCCCCCAAATTCAGAACCTTCCACAGAAGAATCCCAGAAGTGCCCCTCTTGTCACCGGATACTTTCCGGGACTGGAGCGGACTCTGAATGTGGCTCTGCAGCAAGGATACAACTTCCTTAAATCCTGTCCCGAAATGAGATCCATCCTTCATGACATCCTGCCCACTCCACCGAGAGTGTCTTTCCACCTCCATAACCTCCTAGTCCATCCCTATGAAATCCCCAAACCACCTTCCCTACCCTCTGGCTCCTACCGTTGTAACCGCCCCTTTGTAAAACCTTCCCTATGCAACCTTCCACCACCACTTACTCCAGTCCTGTAACCCGGAAGGTGTACACGATCAAGGGCGGAGCCACTTGCGATAGCACCCACGTGATTTACCAGCTGACATGCCTGCACTGTGAAGCGTTCTATGTGGGAATGACCAGCAACAAATTGTCCATTCGCATGAACAGTCACAGGCAGACAGTGTTTGTTGGTAATGAGGAGCACCCTGTGGCAAAACACGCCTTGGTGCATGACCAGCACATCTTGGCACAGAGTTACACCGCCAAGGTTATCTGGATACTTCCCACTGACACCTGGTCTCAACCTCCGCTAAATTCAAATTCCTGCCCACCATCTTTAACATCTTTGCCTCGGTTCTGTGGACAGAGCCTCTGCCTCAAGTGGTATCTCTGTCCAACTTCTTTGGTTTCTACAAATGTCTGCCTAGGTGTGTTTGCATGTGGATATGTGTGAGTGTGTGTGTATTTGTTTACCTTCCTTTTTGTCCCCTAAGGTAAGTCCTTCCACTCCTGGGATTAGAATGACTCCTTTTCCACTTCCTTAAAATCCGTATCCTTTCCTTTCTCCTCTCCTTCCTTCCGCTTTTTCCTGAAGAAGCTGCCAGTGGTGGCAAAAGCTTGAATGTGTGTGTGTTTTTGTCTGTGTTTTATATTTCTATCAGCGAGCCTGTACTTTCGGTAAGCCAAACGATCTTTATTTTATCACACATACATTTTTCATACTGCATGTCCTTTTTCAACTGACATCGCCTCTGCTTGTTATATCCCCACCCTTTTCTTTCTTCTCCACTTCCCTCCCTGCTCCGATCCTTCCCCCTCCCCCCTCCCATCCCTTCAGCTTACTGTGTAGTCAGACTGTGTTGGGGGGCCAGAGATGGCTGACGTGTGTGGATGAGTGTGCCTCAGTGATTGTGTGGATGAGTGTCCTCTGTCTGAGGAAGGCTGCGGCCGAAAATTTAGAATTGTGTGTCTTTTATTTGTGTCTGTCGGCAGCTCAACCTTCATCTTTAGGGTCAGATGTTCCCTATTTACCCATTATTATTAACATTTCTTACTGGACCTTCCATTGATCTTTACTCTAGCAATTCACATGAAATTGTTTGTGATGAGATTATGGTCACATTATGGGTATTAATAGATTTTGAATTTGGAATGGTAGATGCAGCTAGAAGCATGGGGCATTCGATCTCAGAAAACATTAAAGAATTAAATATTCTGAGATTCAGTGTAAGGAATGTGCTGAGAACACCAAGTTTTAGACATTACCTCTTTCTGGTGAAGACACAGTGACTAAAGTGTTGCACTTAATGCCCATGAAGTGGCAACCGTGAAGGCAACAAGCAACATTGCATGAAACAACTGTAGAAAACAATGTGGAACATATGATAAGCACAATGAAGGTGTATGAGGTCTTCAGCTTGGTGGTGGCGATGTATCACAATTTTGGGAAGAGTCATACTAACCATTTGATCTGCAACACCTAAGGGATGTCTTCCGCCAAAACAGCTATAGAAAGGCACATGTAACCTGGGCACTCAAGAAAAAGAAATCAGTAGCTACCGAAGGAGAAGAGGAAGAAAACAAATAAGTCATATTCCTACCGTTGATGGGATCGCTCTCGGCCAAATTAATATTAAATCTGTCTTCCATCCACCACCGAAGACGAGAGAGCTACTAGGTTCTGCTAAAGACCCGCAAAAGCCTTAACACACTTGGGAATTTACAGCATATCTTGTGAATGCAGCAAACAATACATCAGCCAAACACAGTACTGTATTTAAAAACACTGTGAAGAACATATTAGGTGTGTACAACTGGGACATACAGCAAAATTGGCCATAGCAGAACACAGCATAAACAAAGAGCACACTTTCAATTTCGAAACATGAAGGAGCTGTGCCGAGCATCTGGATTCTGGGACAGTGTTATCAAAGAATCCTCAGAAACAAGAATTCACGATAACCTGATAAACAGAGATGAAGGATACCAACTTAACACAAAGTAGAATTCCACAATAGCAGCAATTCGTCGGGAATGTGCCCAGCACTGTCCTCTGCGGCAGACACAGGTGGAATGACCATACGGAGAGTCGAGCCGTCATCCCCACCACTGCGCATTGGCATCCTGCCCACCACGGCCTCCCGTGGTCCAGTGGAGGAGGTGGGGGCACGGTGAGAATAAAGACCCCATTCTCTGCAGATCTCCTCACTGCACTTGAAAACTGGTTGTTTCACACTTCCCAAATCATCGAGATAGATCAATGCTGCCACCTGCAGCAGTACAGGCCAGAAAATCCTACAGTTGCATATATGACAAACCTATCTGTCATGAGATAGTGGCACAGTTAATGGGATACAGCAGCAAATAGGCAAGTCATGCAACTTTACTAACAGCACAACATAGGCTACAGTGCTCTCCTGGATTTGTAAGCACATTGGTTGAACCCTAGGTCACTGAAATTGGGACTTGATCACTGGAGTCCCAATTTGAGTTTAAAAGAGCTGATGGTAGGGTTAGATTGTGTGAAGACCACACAGAGCCATGGACCAAGTTGTCAATAGGGCATTGTACAAGATGGTGGTGGTTCCACAATGGTGTGTGCTGTTGGAGACCATTTGCATCTATTCATGTTCCCAAATGGTGATGAAATTTTTATGCTTGAAATGTTCCATGTCACCTTACCAGTTCACACTTGGTATAAAGAAAATTCTGGACAATCCCAGCAAATGATTTGGCTATCCAGATTGGTCAACATGAATCCAAATGAACGTTTATAGGAAATAACTGAGGGATACTTCATGTGTAAAATCCTTCACCAACAACAATTTTGCAAATATGTTTGACTCTAGAAACAACATGGTTCAGTATTACTGCAGAGAATTTCCAATGACTCATTGAATGCATGCTGTGTGAAGTTGCTGCACTTTGTCAGGCAATGGGAAGTCAACAAAATATTAGGAGGTATCCCATGACTAGTCCCTTTAATGTAGTTTAATGGTAAATGTGCAAAATAAAGAGAAACTGTTTTGGAGATAAAACTATTGTGATAATTGCTTAAGTCATAAAAATGTATTTTTGAGCAAATATGTTATACTGTGACCATACAATTAACAAATAAATCTTTACCTTATCTCCAGATAGTCATATTTACAATTTGCTGCCTCAAGCTCAAAGTCTGTGACATTTAACATAATCTGTTGACCAGCTGGAACGGCTATGACCCAAGTGCAGTTCTGCCCAGGAAGGTACTTATATGGATATCGTGGAGACTGGATAGCGCCCAATGTTGAACGGAAAGTGTGACCACAAGCTGCAAAGTAATGCAACATTTGCTGAATACAATTTACAGATATAACTACTTATTTAAAAAAAAAAAAAAAAAAAAAATAAATAAAAAAAACTTTTATATTAGAAACAAATCACAGATGGTCAATGGCTTGTGTGACTTCTCCTTAATCAACCAGAGGAAACCATTTTTAATTCAGAATACTTTGACTATTTTCCTTCTGAGAGATAAAATCAAATTTGCATGTTCTGACAGAAATTCCAACCACTGTTTTCATAGCTGTTTTGCTATGTGGTATGAAACAGTGGTGAATCAGTACACTATGTCAGTTGGATTCTTTTCAGACATTGCTGAAAAATAAGGATTTAGTGTTTTCTTTTAATCAGGTTTCATCAGAAAAGACAACAACCCAACATAATTTTTCATTACATTAAATAAAAGTATCACATGTTTCCTTCTGATATGACAATTCAGTGAGCTATTCATTACAGCTTTATTTCAATTCCTTCACTACAATATACACTTCCTTTATCTTTTCATATGTGATTGCTGGTTTGGGACATCCTTCAAGTGGATCTTTTTTTAAGTCTTCAATGGCACTTTTCAGTATAGCAATTTGGCTTTAAATGTTAAAACAAAAAAAGATTTGTAAAGATCAAATAACTTTGGGTAGATGTACTTTGGTAATAAATTGTTACTACTTTGACTTCATCTGAAAGTGTGGTATTCCAATTTATCCACTTGTACAAAACATATGTATACTAACAGTTACCTTAAAATTCCACATAAAAACAGTCTGCATGTCAATTTGTCATTTGACTTATACTGCTGTGAATTAACATCAATGTAATCTTTGTCTGAGACCTAAAACTTTCTCCTTTGATTTGCATTTCTTTAAGATATATTTGTTCTTCTCATTGGAAGACTGACTCACTAGTGAATCACTAATATGCTGACAGTTCATCCCACTCATAATCGGTAACATAATTAATATAGATCAAGCATAGACATTAATAATTATATGTCCATAGTGGCTGGATAAATCTATAACATCAGTTACCGTCAAACACAAATATGAACATTTCAGTGACAAATGTGAGTGTATAATTTTTAAGGTATGAACATCTAAAACAGTTACCTGCTTCATTAAAAGTATTTTTTCATTCAGCTTTTGAGTAACATTACTATAAAAACAGCAATTTAATATAATTACTTGTCTTAATATAGGCCTGATTTGTATTACAAAAAAAAGAAAGAAATCAATTAAAAACATTAAATCATATCTTTGTTTGAATGGCCATTCTTGTAGAGAATCAGTTATTGTTATTTTCTTCCATCTTAAGTTTACTGTAATAAGCAGTAAATGTAAGAAAGAAAATTAATATTACATGATTGAATTGTCTATTCACGTGGACATAACACTATCAATTCATCATCTGATGATTACTTTACAAAATATTAAACAATGAAAATGTGCAGATACATAAAATGCCTAGCAATGTCTTCATGCGTCTATTTTGTGTCCTTTGTAGAGAATAGCCTGTCATCATTTCTGAACTGAACATACTAAATCGAAGCTAAAATTAATAAATTGGTAAAACGTAATGTAGCAATTGAGGGAGGAGGGGCAATTAATGAAACTGAAATCTAAATGTTGCATACTTACACAAAGAAATATCTATTTGGTTGTAATGAGCACTAAATCCTTGGTAATTAATACTACTATCAGACTCAAATGTAACTGTCATTACATTTCCTAAGCTGACCATTACTGGTGGAAGTGTTTCACCACAATACCTGTTATGAAAATAAAATTATTATCAATTCAAAACTTGTCAGTAGAAAATGAAAATTTTCAGATATTTTTAATACAACATTTAACAATACATTTATAGGTAAAAATGTTTTATTATTATTAATTATTTTTAATTATTTCAACAGTTACAACTACAGGTATATTGACAAACAAAACAAAAGAACAAGCCCAGTAAATGAGGTAGTGTTGTGTAACACTGATATAGCCATATAGGTTTCCTGTGTTTTCCTATGTCAGAGGTAAATGCCAGGGTGGTTTTCTAATCAGCCTTATAGCCAAAGACCAGTCTTATTTTCTAAAAGCATGGTAATACATGTATATTTTGCATATATCTATATTTTTAAGCAAATATAAAAAATAGAAAACGGATGACTTACCCAAATGACAGGCTCGTCGACAGACACAAATAAAATCACACACAAACACACATACAAGCTTTCGCAACCGTTGGTCGCTTCTTCGGAAAAGAGGAAGAAAGGAGAGGAGAAAGGGAAGGATATGGGTTTTAAGGTAGTGGAAAAGGAGTCATTCCAATCACAGGAATGGAAGGACTTACCTTAGGGGTAAAAAGGAAGGTAAACAAATACACACACACTTACACTTATCCAAACACAAACACACCTAGACAGACATTTTTCTGTCTTTCTTCCTCTTTTCCTGAAGAAGCGACCAATGGTTGCGAAAGCTTGTATGTGTGTTTGTGTGTAATTTTATTTGTATCTGTTGACAAGCCTGTCCTTTGGGTAAGTCATCCGTTTTCTATTTTTTCTATTTGTTTATCGCACCAGGAAAGTTTCCTTCTATAATTTTTGTATATTTTTAAGTATTTACGAATATTATACAGGAAAAATTCCTAGTAGAAAAAATATATATAAAAAGTAGATGTGGTTTACTTACAATGCGAAAGAGCACAGGTACGCAGACAGAAACACAAATAAAAACACACACACAGGAACACACAAATGCTGAGCTTTCGAAACTCTGGGTTGCTTCTTCAGAAAAAGAGCAGGGAAGGAGAGGGAAAAGGAAAGGATGTGGGTTTTAAGGGAGCAGGTGAGGAGTCATTCCAATCCCGGGAGAGGAAAGACTTACCTTGGGGGAAAAAATGGAGGGTAAACAAAGACACATACACATCCATACACACGTGCACACAACACCAAGGCAGACATATGTCAGCTGTTGGAAACAGTCAGCAAATGCTTCTTGTGGAATCGCTAGAAGCGCTGAAGTCAAGTTTTGTTGAAGCTCTGCAACCATTGCAAAGAGTATGCCTTTCAGGAATAAAATAAGGCGGGGAAACAAAAAGAAGTCAGCTGACACTAAATCTGAAGAATTAGGAGGGTGTGGAAACACAGTGACCTTGCGTCTAGCGAGAAAGTTGAGCACACATATCAAAGTGTGCAGATGGGCATTGTCATCATCATCATCATTAGAGACTGATTATGCCTTTCAGCGTTCAGTCTGGAGCATAGTACCTCTAATAAAATTCCTCCATGATCCCCTATTCAGTGCTAACATTGATGCCTCGTCTGATGTTATGCCTTTTATTGCAAAATCATTCTGCACCGAATCTAAGTACTTTTTTATTGGTCTACCTCGACTCCTCTTACCCTCCGCTGCCGAGCTCATGAGTCTCTTAGGTAACCTTGCTGCGGCATTGTCATGCAGGAAATTCCACTGCCAAGCTCATGAGTCTCTTTGGTAAACTTCCTTCAGCATTGTCATGCAGGAAATTCCACTGCTCACTTCAGTACAGTTCTGGCTAAACCTGCCAGATGCACTGAAGCAGCCATTTCAAAACTTCCTTGTAAACTCTGTGTTGTCAGTATGACCCATTTGACAGTATGCTCCATGTTGAAATGACACAAGTTCTCACACTGACCCTGTCAGTGGGTCGTACATGTACAAACAATTCACTGCAGTGCTTTGCATGACAGGGGGCACTTGTTGACATGTCCATAAATGTGTATGCACAGGCACATCACCCTCATCAGCACGGATTGTAAAATATGGCACCATTCACCAAAAGTTTTTCAGACGCACCTTGTATTCCAGTCCGTTATGTCACTTGTTTTGTCAACCTTTATCTGCATTCAACTATCCTGAAAATAATCTCTCTTGTATGGTGTAAAGATACATAAAAAGAGGAAACCAGTATTTGACTACTTAATAGCCATATTTAAAATCTGCTATATACATCAAATTCTCTCTATGAACAAATGTTTATTTGTGACTATTTTATTTATAAATACTTTCCAGAAGATCATTGTTTGCCCAAAAAATATGTTTTCAAAAATTAAGGAAAGTAACTGTTTATGATGTTTCTGGCATATTTTCAAAATGTCACTACTGATATTAAACAAATGGAAGTCAAAATTCAAAATGCTTCTATACTTACGTACCAGCAAAATTCATATTTTATAACTCACCACAAAGACATACATTGAGCTGTGACAGGGACATAAAAGGACACTCAGACACACAGAACTTAAACTTTTGAACATTAGCCTTCATCAGAAAAAAAGACATCATTCATACCATCACACAGGCACACCGCCTTCACGTCTGGCTGCTTCATTCGGAATGCCGACAGTTAACAAATGGCTTTGTGATGAGTTCCAAACTATCGTCGTTATATTCTTGAATTCCAACATGGACTTTCCTTATGTGCACAAATGTGTGTGAGTGTGTGTGTGTGTGTGTGTGTTGTTAGTTTTTGGGGACCTGCACATTATGGATAACTTTGAGTAAGGAGACAAGGAAATCATTCTTATTTTCAGATTTTTCACAGATGAACACTTTTCACAGTTGGAGAGCAATATTTTCACCTTGTCAATTCAATATTTTTTAACGATCTTTTCAGCTCCCTTAACAGCACAATGTCATTTCTTGTTCGTAAGACTGATGACTTTAGAGCCTGAAAGATAGTCAGTCTCTCACTAAAAAGGTATTGTACAGTCACTCTTTGTGTTTCTGATCACTGAAATCACTGTCATTTACTTTAGCACTTCTAATTGTAGCTATTAAACAATCTGTGAAATCAAACAGCATTCACAGAGTGACTAGAAACATATACATATTTCATACTAGAATCAGATCAGTGTTCAATCTTGTTATCCTCAGTGACAAGTTTTCCTTACTCATAATTTTGTGGAATACAGCAAAGTCATATCAATTTCAAAATGTAATCCTAGTAAATGATGATGGAATGCCTTTAAATCATTAATAATGGCTAAGAAACTAGCGTATTTTTCTTCTTCAAAGACTGGTTGTAACTTGTCATCACTTAGATATTCAGTAAGAAAAACAATTTTCAACTATGTACATATGAGTTATACATCTTTAGTGAAGAGAACTGGATCAAATGAATGGATAGCTTTAAATCTCATGAACTTTCATCTTTCAATCTCCAAGATTTGGTGATTGTAGAGAATTCCATCATATTTTGAGCATACAGCTGACTGAGACAAAAAATAACTTCTAATGTTTGGCTGCTGGTCATTTTCAAGTTAAGTCTGTGAAAGAATTCTGAATGCCCACACAAGAATATTTATACAATGAAATGTCAAAAACCACATGACAAAGATATTTAGAGGGGTAATTTTGTGAATGTATTGTAGGTAAGATAGTTGGCAAACAGCACCTGGCACATTGGGCAAGACAGTCAAAAAATGTTCAAATGTTTGTTAAGCTTAAGGGACTTAACTGCAGGCTTATCAGTCCCTAAACTTACAAACTACTTATGAACTACCTTATACAAAAGATGACACAAACATCCATGCCCGAGGAGGGATTCAAACTCCCAATGGGGAATGGCCTCGCGCATCAGACCATAGCGCCCAATGTGCTTGGCCATTCCGCCGCGCAAGACAGACCTTGTCACTGCAGATACGCTGTCCATATGTGGCCAGGCTGTATTGCAGAACCTTTTTTGATGTGTAAGGAATAGCTGTTGATGAAATTTAAGTGCTGTTAGTGGTTGGTTTTTCAACAACTCAATTATTGGAGTGAAAATTTTTTACTTTTACACAATTTTGTAAAATTTTCTATCTCACTCGAATTTCATGCACACTAACTTTGCTCCATTTTAAGTTAGTAACATAATTATCACTTTTGGGTTTTATTCTTATGCTCATCCAGAAATATTGTGCAGAATGATGTTCTAAGAAGTTAGTGACAGATAGGGAATGCAAATATCTACATTTCTATCCTTTATCAAAATATAAAAGGGATTATAATGTTATTTGATTCTGCAGTTCCTAGTCATTTAATCAACAACTTTGAGTCAGTATCTGTGTATTGCTATCAATTAACAACATGCATCCAGTGTTGAGTTAAAGTGCATTGAAGTCAAATTGCAAGTATCAAGTACTAGGTTCATAACAAGTTTTCTAACTTTGTGTGTGAGAGAAGTTTCCAAGCGCATCATAATAAGGTAACTGATATCTATTATGCCTCTAATTAAATGTGAAATTGTTGTAATTCTTCAGTTTCTCCCAGTGTATTTGATAATCAAAATATCCACGGGTGTACTGCCAACGAGACACTATAGACCGGCAGTACACCCGTGGATATTTTCATTAAATGTGAAATTATTTGTTGATGAATGTATCTCACTAATCCAGCATGTTGAGCCTCCTGAATGTAAAAAATAAAAAATAAAATAAAAATAAATAAATAAAAATCTTTATAAATATAGACTACCTAAAACCTTTGTGTTGCAATATAGTGTGTGTTCTTTGGCAAGTGGTAAACAAAGCATTCTGCTTTGCTTTTAATGCAATATACATTCATAAAAATTCTCTTTCAAGATGGAATGACAGATTACAACTTTTGTAGACCTGTTTGACTACTGAATAAATTGTTTCTAGTATTAATTAATAAATAATCACTTCACCACAGCACAATTATCATACACACCAGAAAAAAGGAATGCGGGTAAACTACTATGAGCAGTGCAGTGATCCCATTATCATTGTCAAGATAGATACAAAGCCAACAATGACAACAGTGGTATAGGTTTGTATGCCAACTACCTCTGCTGATGATGAGGAGATTGAAGACATGTATGAGGAGTTAAAGGAAATTATTCAGACAATTATGGGAGAGGAAAACTTAATTGTGATGGGAGACTGGAATTTGGTAGTAGGAAAAGGAAGAGAAGGAAAAGTAGATGAATATGGACTAAGCAGAAGGAATGAAAGAGGAAGTTGCCTGGTAGAATTTTGCATGGAACATGATTTAATCGTAACAAACGCCTGGTTTATGAATCAGAAAAGAAGGTTTTATATGTGGAAGAGACCAGGAGACACTGTAAGGTATCAGATAGATTTTATAATGGTAAAACATAGATTCCAGAACCATGGGCAGATATAGACTCTAGACCATAACTTATTTCTCACGAACAGTAGGCTGAAACAGAAAAAAAGCTGCAGAAAGGTAGGAAAATAAGGAGATGGGACTTGGATAAATTGAGGGAACCTGAAGTTCTTAAGAATCTCAGAGGAAGCTTTAGGCAACAATTGACAGAAATTGGCGGGGGTGGGGGGGGGGGGGGATAAAATAGTAGAAGAGGAATGGATAGCATTGAGAGATTAAATAGTGAAGACAGCAAAGGACAAAATAGGTAGAAAGGCAAGACCTACAAAAAAATCCTTGGATATCACAGGAAAAACTAAATTTAATCGATGAAAGGAGAAAATATAAAAATGCAGCAAATGAAACAGGCAAAATGGAGTACAGACGACTAAGAAATGAAATTGACAGGAAGTGCACAATGTCTAAGCAGGAGTGGCTAGAAGCCAAAGGCAAATCTGTAGAAGAATGTATAACAAGTGGTAAATTAGTTACTGCCTACAGGAAAATAAATGAGACATTCGGGGACAAGAAAAACAGCTTTATGAATATCAAGAACAAAGATGGAAAACCAGTTCTTAGCAAAGAAGGTAAAACTGAAAGGTGGAAAGAGTTTATAGAGATGCTCTGCAAAGGAAATGAACTTAGAGGCAATGTTGTAGGAAGGGAAGAGGAAGTACATCAAGATGAAATAGGAAATACTATACTGAGAGATGAATTTGACAGATCCCTGAAAGGCCTAGGTCAGAACAAGGCCCTGGGAGTAGATGACATTCCCTCAGAGCTACTAAAGTCTCCCAGAGAGCCAACCATAACAAAACTATTTCACCTGGTGTGTAAGATGTATGAGACAGGCAAAATAATCTCAGACTTTAAGAAAAATGTAATAATCCCCATTCAAAATAAATCAGGCACAGAGAGGTGTGACAATTACAGAACCATCAGTTTGATAAGTCATGGTTGAAAAATTTTAACACCAATTATCTACAGGAGAATGTTCATTTAGTACTTTTCGAGATTACTCTATACAAATAGACACATGCGTTTGCTTTCAGGGAAATGTTTAAATTCTGATATCTTACTTTTTCTGATCCGATTTTGTGAAATGAAGCATTTCTGTAACCGCAAGATACCCTCACGTTTCCTTTGAAAAAATCCTGAAAATTTGTATATTAGTTTTGGAGATGAAAGAGAAAGACAGACACAACCGTTGTCGATGAAAAACATTAAACTGTGATGTTCTTCTTTCCGTGATCCAATTTTTATGAAACTAAGTTTATATGCTGTCCCAAGGTATGCTGAAGTTTACGTGTGAAAACCCCAAGCAAATTCATGAAGTAGTTTTGGAGCAGTGCTTTCTAATGAATGAACAGACAGACATGACGGTCTATGAAAACACTTCGTGATTCTATTTTGAAGAAATCATGCCTAGATCCTGAACCAGTGTTCACTCATGTTTCCTGTGAAAACCACATGAAAATTCATCCAGTAGTTTCGAAGATTGAAGCGAACAATGACAGGCCTACATTTACGGATTTATTATTAGTACAGATATGTTGTACAATTGTAAAATTTTGCAGGAATATATTGATTTGTATAAGTACTGTATGTTGGTAAAATGTGTTACGAATATGGTTAGTAGTAAAGAAGTAATAGATTGCAATGTGATGCTTGATGGGGCAGTTTTCATGTATGTTACTCTTTACGTCCTCATATCTCATGAACTATGTGTCGTACTGTGTTACAATTTCGAACGTACGATCAGCTTTTAGTGTGTATTCTGTCTGCAAAATTTCCTGCAAATACAATTCGTAGTGTAGAAATAAATTGTAACATTATACCGAATGCCATAGTTTTGCTCCATGAACAGCGGAAAAGTAGTAAATGAGAAATTTTTTCTTTCATTATTTTGATGTAGTTGTCTGTGAGAAAAAGTTTAATGAAGGTTTGAAATTAAGTTTAAAGTTTGTTGCTAGTCGCCAAGTACTGTCATTCTCATATAGTTTATTTATAAAGTCGCATCGCATTATGTAGCAGGTTTTTGCGATTCCTATTGTTCATGATGTTATATCTCCTGAACAATGCATCGTACATGGTTCGTACTCCTACAGCAGTTGTTACCTCATGTACGAAATATGTGTACCCAATTTGGTTGAAATTGGTCCACTGGTTTAGGATAAAATGTAAAACATTGTCATTTGACGCAGCAGTTTTCGCACATCTCATTGTTTATGACCTTATATCTCCTTGATTCTTACCCAAACAGCGATTGTTGCCTGATATTATGGAACATGTGTACCAAGTTTAGTTAAAACTGGTAAAATAGTTTAGGAGGAAATGTGGAACAAACATACATACATACATATTGCCTAATTTATAAGATGTTGTATTAAGAGCAAACAAAAGAAGTAGATTTTCCATCAACAATTATGACTACTCATGTGTTAATCACCATATATTTAAATAATGGAAGATAGATAACAGTGTGTTGAAGAGAGCATAAAATGAACATTAACAAGAGCAAAACAAAGATAACGGAATGCAGTCTTAGAAAATCAGGTGATGCTGAAGGAATTAGATCAGGTAACAAAACACTGAAGGTGGTAGATGAGTTTTGTTACTTGGCTAGTAAAATAACAATGACGGTTGCAGTACAAAGGATATAAAATGCAGAATGGCAATGGGACAAAAGCATTTTTGAAAAAGAGAAATTTGTTCACATTGAATATTAATTTAAGTGTAAGGAAGTCTTTTCTGAAGGCATTTGCCTTGTACGGGAGTGAAACTTGATGATAAACAGTGCAGACAGGAAAAGAATAGAGGCTTTTGCAATGTGGTGCTATAGAAGAATGCTGAAGATTAGGTGGGTAGACTGCATAACTAATGAAGAGGTACTGAATTGGTGAAGAAAGGAATTTTTGGCATACCTAGACTAAAAGAAGGGATCACTTGGTAGGACACATTCTTAGACATTGAGGAATCATAAATTTAGCACTGGAGAGAAGTATGTAGAGTAAAAATCGCAGGGGGAGAACAAGAGACGCATATAGTAAGCAGATTCAAATGGATGTGGGTTGCCGTTCTTATGAGGAGATGAAAAGGCTTGCTCAGGATAGAGTAGGGTGGAGAGCTGCATCAAACCAGTCTCCGGACTGAAGACCATAGCAACAACAGATAACAACTCACTATAAAGAGGCTCGCTGAGCTGCTGACATCTGTCATCAGTTCAATGAGCCTTTTTATGGTGATTTATTATCTATCTTCCATTATTAACATTCCAACTCGATTTTCCTTTGTTAAAATTTCACCATATATATCTGATGATTTTTAAATTTAAGTGGTGTCCTTATTTGAACATTATAGACAAAAAGAGAAGGAATGATAGAACTCAAACAACCAACCTTGATTGTCAGTTTACAACACTACTGATGACACATGGTGATGGTCACAAACTCATCACATGTAATTAATTTGCATTCTGAACGTCATATACCATAAATATAAAAAGTTGTGTGGTTAATGGTATGGGATTAATTAGTGAGATGGAACTTTAAATAATTAAAGACTTGGTGGCCAAGACAAAGAAAACAAATGCAAGACTAAGAATATAGTAGCCATTTTCTTTTATATTAATTCTCACAGTGACAGATTGTGTTTCTCCATTTGTTAAGTACATTTCTCAAGTCAGTGGTTTACAGTATCTAAGATTACTACACGGGTGGTGCTATGGAAAGGTTTCATAATTGTATGTTCCCTTGTAAATTTAGCATTGGAGGGAAGTATGTGGGATAAAAATTGCATAAGGAGACCAAGATATGGATACAGTAAGCAGATTCAAATGTATGTTGCTTGTCATTCTTATAAGAATATCAAGAGGCTTGTTCATTATGGAGTAGGGTGGAGAGCTGCATCAAACCAGTCTCCGTACTGCAGACCACAAAAATAACAACGGTTCCCTAGAAACTATTGTATTAATGTACTTTTCTCTCTGCATTTATGCATATGGTTCTTGCATACGATAAATTAGATTACGTATACACTTAATTAACTATATGAAAACACTACTATTTACCTGCCCATACTTGAAGCACCAAAAGAGGAATTATCAAACACTTCAATGTGATCAAGGTCACACTCATCAAAACCCTCTTCCAGTGCAAATGAATCCCATGTAAGTTGGATAGATTTTCCTGGTGGTGCTACAATAATCCAACGGCAAGTCTCTCCAGGCCAATAAGAATTTGGATAGTGTGGAGATTGCAATGTTCCATTTAATCCTTTCAGGATGCCACCACATCCTGTAAAATTAATTTCATGATACATATACCAGTAGGAATTCCGTATACCTTTGGAGAATGCATT
Organism: Locusta migratoria; assembly: GCA_026315105.1. Lineage (NCBI taxonomy): Eukaryota > Metazoa > Arthropoda > Insecta > Orthoptera > Acrididae > Locusta > Locusta migratoria. The sequence continues at coordinate 199,732,772 of CM048751.1, forward strand.
GTAATAGAGAAAAACTCATAACAACCAGAAACTATAACTACATAAAAGAAACAGATAAACAATTTGATTAATGTTACAGAAATTCTTCATCAAGATGTGAAAATATTGTTCAAAGAAATAGTGTGACTGGTGTAACAATACCGGCCTCCCAACATTAACTCAACAGCATGACACAGTCCAGCAGTCAAGTGAAGAATCCTATTCCACTTATGTTGTGTCCACTTCCAGTCCACACAGACATGTTATGAACTGAGTGATGTGACATAGATCTATATTCATGTTAATTATAGTGACTGGGCTAACAAACTGTGTCGCAAATGGTGCAGATAACTGGTCAGACTAATCAATTTGTAACGAACTGTTATTTCATTTTGTGTACATGGATAGTATTATTAGGACAATGGAAAAGAAGGTGAAATAATCTATTAGAATGATCTCTGTGCAAGACATGTCAATTTTAAAGAGATTAAGATGCACAATTTTTGATTTAACAAAAGCAATTCTAGAATATTTTAGAAATTTTCATTCAGACAATTGCATATAAATTGTGATATGGTGTAAATAACAACATTTTATGGTCAAATCACACTGTATCATAACTTACCAAATCATTTTATAGATCAGGGAACTTGATTAGTGGAGAAATCGATTAATAACTAAGTACAATTAAGTACTTTCTGTAATTACAATAATGCAGACAGTAAACATTAGATATTATAAAATTGTATATCTGTGTAAATATTCCTTGCATATGTGTTAGTAACTGTTTTCATTGCTTTTGTAATTAGTAGTATAAAGAAATGTGATTCATATAAATATAGTAAACAAGTCTTCATATTTCCCAAATCTAATATAAATATATAAACAATTTTATCTTTTGTACAAGATTGATTGAGAACATGACATATGTTGACTATTGTGACATTTGTTAATTACACAACTTTAAATTGTGAGTATATTTTGTATGCACCAAGTTAGTTCACATTCGATTTCTCAGTTCTTGCTAGTTCAAGTCTGTGTTCTGGAGTTCATTGTATTGAAAAGTTGCTGATGTACTGGTAAGTATGGGACATTCTGAATTTGTCATATAAGTGAATGAAGTTTTACAAAAGTACAAAATAAATGTCGAAACTAGATAGAGAGTAATGATAAGATGAGCAGTGAACACGTCATATGTGATTCTGTAGCATAGTGATAGAGTGCCAGACTATGAATCCAAAGGTTGCGGGTTCAATATACGACAGGTCCTAGGTTTTTGATCTGTCACTTTCCACTTGTTACACCTCTGGCAATGTTGCTAACATAAAAAAACTATTGAGTAGCTCCATGGTCAGAACCCCCTATAATTGGCTGGGTAAGTCACTTTGGAGGTCGGAGGAAGGCAACGGAATACCACCTCCAAACAGGACCATGCCTAGTAAAGCACTGTGATGTTCAAACCAATCTTCGGATTGTTCACTGCTTTACCCTACCAGATGTGTGATATGTGTTTATGTTTAGACATGTGTTTACATTCTCATATAACACTATATTAATGACTGTTTGTAGTAATAGTGTTATATTGACCAGTGCTTACCTTAGCTTGGTGACACACGAAGAGGACACAAATGGAAATGAAACTAAATGTTTACACTAGCTTTAGGAAATGAGTATTTCCTTCATCAGCTAGGAGAGGAGGGAAAAGAAATGGGACAGAAGGGAGAGATTACACACACCTAAGCCATGAAGTAGGGCTGGGTGAATGGTAAGTACTAAGCCATGCCAATGCAAACTAAAGACAATAGATCAAGAAGTGAACCAAATAATGCCAAGGAATTTTTGGGGGGGGGGGGCCTAAATAAAAAGTCGAAATTGATTGAAGATTAGAAAGAAAAAACACACAAAGGTGGGAGAGTAATGAATAAGTGAGTTGGGAAGGGCGGAGAGGGAGAGCTTAACGTAGGTATAGGTTAAAAAGATGGTCGGGGGGGGGGGGGAGGATGTGTTGGACGGTATGTTCTCATCTTCATAGCGCTGAGGGACTGGTGGCAGGTAGGAGTATCCACAGAGCATGTGCAGCGAAACACCTGCCAAGTCCCTGGAGCCATGTTGGAAGGTATGCTCTGCCACAGGATATTTATTGTCTCCCAGGTGAACAGTCCATCTTTGACCATTCATGTGTTCAGTCAATTTGTTGGTGGTCATCCCAACATACTACTGTGGTAGATGACGTTTTATATATACCTCTGTCTCATATGGTGTATGTGTTTTCTGTGGTAAGGCTAGAGTATATGGTTGAGGGCAAAAGAAAAGAAGATAAAATAAAAGGTTTGATATAAAATGATAAGAATGATTCCTCATACAATTTGATCAAGTTCTTGGTTGATAAGGATGTCTTCAAGAAAAGTTAAACTTGAAAGTCACAATTTAAAAAAATAATGATGCCATAACAGATATGTTAAATCTATCATGAGAACAATTATACACATAACTAACTAGGCCCATACTCAAGGTAGTCATTTCAAATAAAAAGATGGAAGATTTGGTTCACATGAGGAATAACTGATGCAAAATTTAATAAAACTCCACATATAAAAACTCATCAGATAAATTTCAATTTCGTTTATTTTATTTTCTGATTTAAATCAATTTAATGAGAAAATAAAGTGTCTATCACCATGACTGCAAGTAATAGTAAAATGTCTACTATACTTCTAGAAGGAATGACCAATGAGTGCACAGACACTGGGCTGGACAATGCTTCTTATTATGTTTCCATAATTAATGCCAAATACTGGAAATTCCATCTCTTACCAGTATCTATTGTAGTGTAATTTGCCAAAAATCCACGCCTTTGTCTTGTCGAATCTGTAGTAAATTCCATCCAAAGATTGTTGTATGTGGAAATAACAGTTGGTGGCATTTCACTGCCACAATATCGTCCTATCAACGGAGATTGTCTGCTGTAGCCATCATGAATCTGCAACATTTGCCAATATTTTTACTTACTAAAATAATTAATCTATTAGTGCACAAAAATTATTTAGTAATACAAATATTTCCTATCAATAAAATACTTTTTTAATTATTCTCTGTGTCATTTTCACCTACTGATTGAAAAATGGTAAGGATAATCTGATGTTTTATTCATCGTCATCATCAGAGACTGATTATGCCTTTCAGAGTTCTGTCTAGAGCATAGTCCCCTAATAAAACTCCACCATGATCTCCTATTCAATGCTAACATTGATGCCTCATCTGATGTTAAGACTCTTACTTCAAAATCATTCTTCACCAAATCTAAATACCTTCTCCTTGGTCAAACTCGACTTCTCTTACCCTCTGCTCCTGAGCCCATGAGTTTCTTACGTAACCTTGCTTCTCCCATGCATGTAACATGGCCCCACCATCTCAGCCTGTATGTTCTAATTGCTTCATCTATAATGTTCATTCCCAGTTTTTCTTTGATTTCCTCATTATCGACACCCTCCTGCCATTGTTCCCATATATTAGTACCTGCAATCATTCTTGTTACCTTCATATTTTTAACCTCAACTTTATGAATAAGATAACCTATATCCACCCAGCTTTCTCTCCCATACAATAAAGTTGGTCGAAAGATATAGTGGTGTACTGCTAATTTAGTATTTTATTGACTTCCTTTTTGAAGAAGAGAGTAGATTTTAGCCGAGCACTCACTGCATTAGCTTTACTACATCTTGATTCCAGTTCTTTCACTATGATGCCATCCTGTGAGAAAATACATCCAAGGTACTTGAAACTGTCTAGCTGTACTAATTTAGTCCTCCTACCTCGCACTCAATCTGTTTAAATCTGTTTCCACTGGCATTACTTTTGTTTTAGAGATGCTGATCTTCATAACAAAACCTCTGATCAAGCTCTGAAATGTTTGTCTGCAACCTTTCAATTTAATCCACCTCCACAACTAACTCATCTGCATATGTGAGACTGCTTATTTTGTTTTCATATATTTTAATCCCAACCTGCCAGTATACTGTTTTCAACATATGGTCCACGAATATTATGAACAACAGTGGTGACAGATTACAGACCTGTCTTACCTCTGAAACTACGATGAACCATTAACTTAATTTGCCGTCTACTCTAACTGCTGCCTGACAGTCTACGTAAAAAACTTTAATTAGCTGCAGAGGTTTGCCTCCTATTCCTTAAACTTGTAGAACTGTCAACAGCTTCCTCCCAGGAACACGATCATAGCCTTTTCTAGATCTATAAAACATAGATACAATTCCCTGTTCCACTCATAGCACATCTCCATTATTTGCTGTAAGCTAACGATCTGGTCCTGACAGCCTAAACCCACACCAATTTTCATCCAACTTGACTTCAACTAATACTCACACTCTCCTTTAAAAAATACCTAAGGAAACTTTCCCCACAAGGCTAACTAAAGAGATATCTTGATAGCTGTTACAATCTTATCTGTTTCCATGGTTGAAAATTGTCGTGATTACCACTTTTGTCCAGTCAGAGTGGAACCTGTCCAAACTCACATGTTTGCAATTATCCTGTGTAACCATTTGAGACCTGACATTCCACTATATTTGATGAGTTCCAGCTTAATATCATCCACCCCTGCGGCTTTACTGCACTGCAGTCTATTGACCATCCTCTCCACTTCCTCACAGGTTATCCTGTTTCTATCATCATCCCAATTCCATTCTATCTCAAAATCTCACACATCATTGAATGTTTCACCTACATTGCGCAATTCTTTAAAATATTCCATCCATGTGCCCAAGACATCCGCAGGATTCACTATCAGCTTTTCTGACCTGTCCAAAACAGTTATTAATTCCTTCTTCTCTCCCTTTTAAAAACTGCTAATTACACTCCAAAATGGTTTTCGCGCAACTTGACCCACAGTTTCTAGCTTATTTCCAAAGTTTTCCCATGATTTCTACTTGGATTCTGCAGTTATCTGTTTGGCTTTGTTTCTTTCTTCAACATAACTTTGCATGTCTGCCTGATTTCTAGTATGCAGCCATTTTTGAAATGCCAACTTTTTCTTTTTACAGGTTGTCTTGAATGTATCATTCCACCAAGCTGTCTGAATATTCCTGACTTTACAAACTACTGTACCAAGAAATTCTCTATCCAGAATGAAACTTCCACTCTGCAGAGGAGTGTGTGCTGATATGAAAATTCCTAGCAGATTAAAATTCTGTGCTGGAACATGTCTGCACCATATCCTTTCTTCCGGGAGTGCTAGTCTTGCAAGTTTTGTAAGAGAACTTCTGTGAAGTTTGGAAAGTAGGAGGCGAGGTACTGGCAGAATTGAAGTTGTGGAGCATGACCGTGAGTCATGTTGGGATAGCTCAGTGGTAGAGTGCTTGCCCGTGAAAGGCAAAGGTCCTAGGTTTGAGTCCCGGTTCTTGCACACAATTTTAATATGCCAGGAAGTTTCATTCTCTATCCACTTCTAGTAGTGTACCCCTGTACCTTGCCCATTCCTCTTCCAATGACTGTAAGTGACTACATTCAACTAACAGATACCTTTTTTGAGATCATTGTTATGTGTTTGTGCCTAATTTCATTGTCCTGAAGCTTCTCCACTCTTATCCTTCTACACATGGACCTCCCATTCCTCTTCCAATGACTGTAAGTGACTACATTCAACTAACAGATGCCCTTTTTGAGATCATTGTTATGTGTTTGTGCCTATTTCCATTGTCCTGAAGCTTCTCCACTCTTATTCTCCTACATATGGACCTGACTTTCTGTACTTTTGGCCTCAAAAAACCAATTCCACTGCAGATTAAATAATGATCAGAATCATCAAAGAACCCCCTGAAAATATGCTTGACCTTCACTGCCTTCCTGATCCTTCAGTAAAAAAACATCTTGATTGCGGGTTGCTTTATTCTATAATTAATGATGCATTTTGCCCTTTAGCAGGACATCCTCAGATTATCTGCGTAACAGAATTTACGCAAAATCACAAGGCGAAATTACAAAATGGGGATAATGGGACATGGGCTTATTTTGTACTAAGAACACAATATAAATGGTAAACAAATTACAGTGCAATCTCCGTGGTGTGACACCATAAGTTGTTTTGTGGTGTTTCTATATTTTGGAATTGTGGATTTCCTTGTAGCCCTACAAATGATGGGCTAAAATGAATTAGAGTTGGGACATACTCAGTAAATATGTGAGAAGCATAAAACAGATTTTTAATATTACCTTAATAATTGTTCCAACTCTAATTCATTGTTACCCAATCATTTGTAGGGCTACAAGAAAATCCACAATTCCAAAATATAGAAACACCGCAAAACAACTTATAGTGTCACACCACAGAGAGCGCATTGTAAGCTTTGTTTAGGCCGGTATTACACAGTCAAACTTTTGATCAACTCTTTGACATAAAAATATCATCAAAGGTTCGTAATATTTTTTTGATGTAAATCTTTGACATGATACTAAAGAGGGGTATTACACTGTCATCATATTTTTGATCATATTTCAAGATGGCTGACAGTACACACATGTTATCAGTTGCTGTCATAACTACTATGAAAACTACATTTTGAAGAAAAAAGTCGAAGCTGCAAATGTAGGACGCCAAGTAATATATATAAATTACTGAAGAATGGATGATACAACCTATCAGTATATACTCAGTAAAATGGCTCCACACATTAAAATCAGTAATATATTGTGAAAACACTATATTGGCCAAAGACAGGTTTCTGCTACTGTGGTTAAATTTTACTTAAGGCATGGCGGCATAACATGCTCATGTTGGCAACGAAATGTTCGGTATATGAGAAGGCTCAAGAAGGATTAACTTACTGGCAGGACAGGAACACATACAAGAGCCTGTCAACAACAGAGTAGGAACAGCATCGATTATTATTAGATTGAGAAGAGTAGAGAGCTTATAAAAATCTGATTCATATATTTCTATTAATTTTGTGGTTGATGTAACTCACGAGGCCATTAATCGTCTTCTTAATATTCCCGACTGTACACCCAGATCGCATTTCTCTGTTGAGTACCTCCGCCATTCTCTTGTAACTTTCGAGTCTCCTTAATCTGTTCTTATATTCAGGGTGTCTGGGATTATACAGTGTTTCATCTGCTTTATAGAGTTAGATTAATTTTGTCGTAGACAGCACACACCAGCTAAACTTCGACGTCATGTTTTCAAGCAACGACATTTGCTTTCAAATAAGCACGGTCCAAGAGATACAGCGATGCTAGAACTCCAAGTGGTTACATTTCGCATTACAATGAACAGAAGACAAATTACTTTTATTATCAAATCTACTACGAGGCGCTAGATATGATCATATTTTTTTGACGAAAGCAGAGATATGTCAAAGTTCCCCCCTATTACACTATCAAATTTTTATTATGTAAATATATGGTGTAAATTTTCGACAAAGAAATATGACCGTGTAATACCGGCCTTACCATTTATGTTGTCTTCTTAGCACAAAAGAAGCCCATGTCCCATTATCCCCTTTTCTAATTTCGCCTTGTAATTTTGTTTAAATTCTGTTACGCAGATAATCTGAGGATGCCCTGCTAAAGGGTGAAACACGTCAGTCAATAAAGAGTAACACAATCTGCAATCAAGACGATTTTTTACTGAAGGAATATTTATTCTCACTGGATGCTGTACACCATGGCCTAGAAATCTTTTTATATGAATTCATGATCTGTTATTATTTAGTCAATAACAGACCTGGTTCCCCTGAATTCCCAAGTATACCAGTGAATGTCCTTATGCTAAAAAAAGGAGTTTGCAACAGAAAAAAATTCTTTTTCTGGTGAAAATGCCATAATAGCTCATTTGGAAAAGTGCTTGCCTTCCCAGATTCAAATCCTAGTCCAGCACACAGCTTTAATCTTCCATGAAGTTTAATATCAGCATACACTACACTGTAGATACCAAATATCAATCTGGAAATGTCCCCTTGACTGTGGAAAAGCCATGTCTCCACAATATCCTTTCTTCTAGGAGTGCTAATAATGCGAAATTCGCAGGAGAACTTCTTTGAAGTTTGGAAGGTAGGAGCCAAGATAATGGCACATGTGAAGCAGTGAAGATGAGCTGTCAGAATAACTCAGAATAACTCAGTTGGCAGAGCATTTGCCCATGAAAGGCAAAGAACCCAGGTTTGAATCCCAGTCCAGCACCAACCAATACTAATTTTTTTGTCACAAATCTAGATTTCAGTCATTGTGTGATGACTATCAATGCAAAAACATTAGAAGTTTTTCAATCTTCATGTTGAAGATTATGTTGATTCTGAGGTAGCTGTGAAAGTAATCTTTGATATGAAGACTGAAAAGCTCCATATGTTTTAAACAACGATAATAGTCACCCAAGACCAAAATCTAAGTTTGTGACAATAAATATTTGTGATTGACTGCTGTCCACCATCCACATATTTAATAGTCACCATTGATTCATATGGAATATGTGTACACAAATTTGGCATAGTTGCTTACAGCACACAATGACTGTCTTTAAATATTATTGTTAATAGTGATAATAATAAGAGTACTACAATATTTTAACAATGGAAAATCCAATTGGAATGTCAATAAAGGAGGATAGTAATAACTCACCTTAAAGAGGCTCTCTGAGCTACTGACAGGCACAATAATAGATAATCACATATACACAATTTAAATTTTCAGCCATGGCCTTCTTCAGAAAAAGAAACACATACATTCACACAATCACTCAGACAACTATATACACACAACCATCATGTCTGGTCCCTCTCAACCCCTCACCACAGTGATCATATCTCTTTGAAGACCATGATGCTAAACCTGCCAACTGGGAGTGGTATAGGGATGGGGATGGACTAAGACTTTGTGGACATTGGGTAGTCGACAGAACATCAATTTAGGAAGGGTCAGAAGGATGTATACGATTGTCTTTTTTATGTGCCTGTTACAGCTCTATTAATGCATCTGTAGTGAGTTGCAAACTATCATCATTATATTGTATTATTCTTGTTATCATTATTAACAATAATATTTCAAGACATTTTACTAGCAATAATATTTCAAAACAGTCATTGTGTTTCCGTAAGTAACTATGTCAAATTTATGTACACAAATAGCAATCAAATTTGATTCCATATGAACCCACCTTTGTTAATTATCAATCGAGTTTCTCTCCTCTCTGAATCCACTGTACAAGTGACATAACAATTCAGTAACTCAGAGAAATATTTGCAAAGGCAATGTTTCAATTTCTATCAAAAGCCTGTGTATCTCTATCAGTGTCGTATTGTTGAAACACATCGTAATAGATTAAACTACATAAATATTGAGTGTCAATAATAGAGGACACAAAGCAACTCACAGCAAAGTATTTGCTGAGTCACAGACAGACGTGCAAAATAGACAACCACATGCACACAACTTCCAGCCATGGCCTACACCAGAAAAAGAAACACCTGTGTTCACACACTCACTGAGACATAATTTAAGGAACACATGACTGCCATGTTTGGCCACACCAGCGCAACAAGCATCTTGACTGTGAGTCAAGATGCTTGCACTGGAGAGTCAGAGATGGTGGTCATGTGGGCTTTAGTTATGCTGTCTTAGTGAGCATGTGAATGTATTTGTTTCTTTTTCTGATGAAGGCCATGGCCAGAAATTCAAGTTGCATCAATGTGATTGTCTAGTTTATGTGCTTATCTGTGGCTCAGTGATTGTCTTTACAGTGAGTTACTATCTATCCTCTACTACTGCTATTCCAACTTGGAATTTCTAATGTTAAATATTGAGTGTTTCTTCTATAAATTTGTCAACTCTCTGAAATCCAGTCTCTTTCACACCATTAAAATGGACCCTAATGCAGAGTTTCATTGCAAAAATACCTTTGACAGAATTGGTAAAATGCAACAAAAGTTTGACACTTACCTCTAAAGCATCATATGGACAATTCGGTGAGGCCCTCCACCTGAACAAGAAAGTCTCCACATCAAAATCAACAAAATTAAGTTCGATTGCTTTACCAAGTGGCTGCTCAATTTCCCATATACAATGTTTTCTGTTGGGGTATACATTTGGATATAGTGGAGAACGTATTTGCCCAAATGGAGCAGTTACTGTACCACCACAAACTGTAATCAAAATGCAGATACTTAGAAAATTTATTGTAATTTAATATCTTAAAAAAATAAAAAATAGAATGAGAACATACATACACTATGGCAAGCACCTGAAATCATGCAACAGTTTCTGAGTCACTATAAACTAACATACTTTTGGTTAGTAAAGCATATTTAATTTTTCCGGTGGATTAAAAATGAGTTCTGGATTTTCAAATCAGATCTATTTTAATGTCTTTTGGAGCTGGTTGCAAACCTGAAATTCACAACTAATTCACTCTGTACATTCAGTAGGAAGAGCTTTGAGCTAAGGAAGTATTCTGCCACATAGAACATTTATCAAAATCAAGTGTTTCAGTATACAAATCATTTTACTGATTCATTTTGATTCAGAACACATGTAGTACACAATTTGTTGCCAGTATCAGGTCTTGTAAATATGTGATCTCAAAAAAAAAAAAAAAAAAAAAAAAAAAAAAAAAAAAAAAAAAAAAAAAAAAAAAAAAAAAAAAAAGGAGAGAGAGAGAATCCATTTTATCTGTGTCATAGATCATTTTATGTGTTATAATTAATCTTTGTATATTTAGACTACTCCATTTCTCTGTTAGAAACAATTTCCTACATGTAATAGGTTTTGTCTCTTAGCTGCAAGCATTCAAGCTGAGCTTGACACCATGAGCAATTATGAGAACTGTTATTCTAACATTAGGCAATTGCTAAATTAAAAGAATACCCTTTACTTTTACAAAGCTGTCTCGAATTCCTATCTATGATATCCACTCCAAATATAAATTCTCCAACTTTTCATATTATTTTACATTTCCGAGTACCATTTTTCTTCTCAATCAGCAGTTAACCTTAAATTCTGGTCAGCCAATTCAGATGCACGCCTTTTCTTTTTTAAGTTAAACATGGTTTTACTGCAACTATAAATACTAATAAAAGCCTGGCAGTCAACAGAATTGACCGCTGTTCTAGATATTATGAATTGTGATTGAGAATATCTGTGCAAAGGTGTCCGTTAATTCAAATTGAATTACCTAAGGTAGGAGGCGAGGACGTCCCTTTGCTTACTGCCCCATGGGGTTTCCCGCTTCTACTTGCTAAATTGCTCAAAAGCAAGCCTCGTATTTCTCTGTTCAGTGGATTATTATTGTCGAGAAAGCTGTTTCTATGCAGCTATAGCTTCTTTTCTCGCCTCTTCACTGCTGTATTATTTTGGAAGCACGTTTAAAAGAAATTACGTAAATGCATAGTTATTATTAAAAACAGATTATTGTGAATGTAAACAAATGTTCACCTTCCCCCTGACATGCTCAATTTGCATTCAGTCTTAAATCGTTTCAATCTTATGTCTGTCAGTTTGTCACCGATAGCTATTCCAAACATTTTTCCATGAAGTAACTGCAAGAGAGTAATTCTCTGGGCTAGAGTTGATAAACATTCATCGCTATTAGATAGACATTGGTGTTTAGTGGGAAACATCGATGTCTGTTAAGTTCTTTAAAACATCAACAGATGGGTGGTTTGAAGACACAAACGTTTTTCTGTGAAGTAACTGCGAAAGAGTAATTCTCAAGGCTAGAGTTGATCAATATTCATAGCTGTTAGATAGACATTGGTGTTTAGTGGAAAACATCGATGTTCTTAGATCGATGTTAAGTTCTCTAAAACATCTACACGTGGGTGGTATGAATACAATATAGGACCATCGGTATCTCCATCCTGATGATTCAACTGGATACTCTAATAAAATGTTGATATGGTCCAGGTTACCAATCCACAAACAAAATAGGTATATATAAATCTGTATTGTACTCTATGTCTTTGTCCAGTTGTAACATATTTCCATCACTAATAGTAACAGCAATAGTCAAAATTTTATTTAAAAGTTGATTCTAACACCAATGTCTATCTAACAGCGATGAATATCAATCTAGCATAGAGCATTACTCTCTTGCAGTTAATTCACAGAAAGACATTTATAATAGCTATCGGCGACAAACTGATACACACGTAAGCTGCAAAACTGTGCAAGTACATAGCTGCTTATGGAACTCGACAACAGCTCTGCGAATGCACATTTCCCTAAGCGACAAACCGACACACACTTACGTCCTTTATATATAAGATACTTGGCCTTCATTCCTCTAATAACTCATCAGGAGATTACAATTTTATAAAAAAATCCATCTCTTTGTAATTTTAATGAGTGTCTATATTACTTTCTATCAAACAACTGGCTTACTTGTCTCTTATAAAGATAAATTTGTCCTCATACAGATTTTTTGCTCAGGCTAACCATGGAAAGTCCATGTTAAACTGAGAACGCAGCAGTCAGAAATGAAAGTCGTGTATTAGAGAGTAGTGCTTGTGTGATTATATGAAAGTGTATGTGTGCTGTTCTGACAAAAGCTGTGCTAAAAACTAATCACAAATGTCTGTCTACGTGTGTTTGTGTTTCGATATGTCTGAGTGTGTGTGTATTTGTTTACCTTCCTTTTTTTCCCTAAGGTAAGTCCTTCCACTCCTGGGATTGGAATGACTCCTTTTCCACTTCCTTAAAACCCATATCCTTCCCTTTTCCTCCCCTTTTTTCCTCTTCTTCCTGAAGAAGCTGCCAGTGGTGGCGAAAGCTTGTATGTGTGTTTGTGTGTGATTTTATTTGTTTCTCTCGACGAGCCGGTCCTTTTGGTAAGTCATCTCTTCTAAAAATAGACGAAGATTACTCACCAGGCGAAGGAGCACAGGTGTGACAGCATCACAAATAAATAAATGAATACACACACACAATCGCAAGCTTTCGCAACCCAGTTGCGTCTTCAGGCAGTAGGGAAGGAGAGGGAAAAGGAAATGATGAGGGTTTTAAGGAAGGGGGTAAGGAGCCATTCCAACCCCGGGAGAGGAAAGACTTACCTTGGGGGAAAAAATGGAGGGTAAACAAATGCACACATGCCCACACATTCACACAGACACAAGTACACCTAGGCACCCATCATGTGCAGTCTCCCATCCTTCATCAAAGACACCAACCACTTCCTCGATCGCCTGAAATCCTTACCCAGCCTGTTACCTCCTGAAACCATCCTTGTAACCATTGATGCCACCTCCTTATACACAAATATCCCACATGCCCAGGGCCTCGCTGCGATGGAGTATTTCCTTTCACGCCGACCACCCACTTCCCTACCTAAAACCTCTTTCCTTAATACCCTAGCCAGCTTCATCCTAACCCACAACTTCTTCACCTTTGAGGGCCGGACATTCCAACAACTAAAGGGAACAGCCATGGGAACCAGGATGGCCCCCCCGTATGCAAACTTATTTATGGGACGCTTAGAGGAAGCCTTCCTGGAAACCCAAGCCTGCCAACCCAAAGTTTGGTACAGATTCATTGACGACAGCTTCATGATCTGGACCAACAGTGAAGAAGAACTCCAGAATTTCCTCTCCAACCTCAACTCCTTTGGTCCCATCAAATTCACCTGGTCCTACTCCAAATCCCATGCCACTTTCCTTGATGTCGACCTCCATCTGTCCAACGGCCAACTTCACACATCCGTCCACATCAAACCTACCAACAAACAACAGTACCTCCATTATGACAGCTGCCATCCATTCCATATCAAACGTTCCCTTCCCTACAGCTTAGGTCTTCGTGGCAAAAGAGTCTGCTCCAGTCCCGAATCCCTGAACCAGTACACCAATAACCTAATAACAGCTTTCACATCCCGCAGCTATCCTCCTGATCTGGTTCAGAAGCAAATTACCAGAGCCACCTCCTCATTCCTCCAAATCCAGAACCTTCCACCGAAGAATCCCAGAAGTGCCCCTTTTGTCACCAGATACTTTCCGGGACTGGAGCGGACTCTGAATGTGGCTCTCCAGCAGGGATACGACTTCCTTAAATCCTGTCCCGAAATGAGATCCATCCTTAATGACATCCTCCCCACTCCTCCGAGAGTGTCTTTCCGCCGCCCACCTAACCTTCGTAACCTCCTAGTCCATCCCTATGAAACCCCCAAACCACCTTCCCTACCCTCTGGCTCCTACCCATGCAACCGCCCCCATTGTAAAACCTGCCCTATGCACCCTTCCACCACCACTTACTCCAGTCCAGTAACCCGGAAGGTGTACACGATCAAGGGCAGAGCCACTTGCGATAGCACCCACGTGATTTACCAACTAACATGCCTGCACTGTGAAGCGTTCTATGTGGGAATGACCAGCAACAAACTGTCGTGGCTAAACATACCTTGGTGCACGGTCAGCACATCTTGGCGCAGTTTTACACTGTCCGGGTTATCTGGATACTTCCCACCGACACCAACCTTCCAGAACTCCGGAGATGGGAACTTGCCCTTCAGCTTATTCTCTCCTCCCGTTGCCCACCTGGTCTCAATCTCCGCTAACTCAAATTCCCGCCCACTATCTTTAGCATCTTTGCCTTGGTTCTGTGGACAGAGCCTCTGCCTCAATTGGTATCTCTGTCCAACTTCTTTGCTTTTCACAAATGTCTGTCTAGGTGTGTTTGCGTTTCGATATGTCTGAGTGTGTGTGTATTTGTTTACCTTCCTTTTTTTCCCCTAAGGTAAGTCCTTCCACTCCTGGGATTGGAATGACTCCTTTTCCACTTCCTTAAAACCCATATCCTTCCCTTTTCCTCCCCTATATATATATATATATATATATATATATATATATATATATACACACACACACCAGGCGAAGGGGCACAGGCAGTAATAGCAACAAATAATCACACAGACACACACACACACAAAAATGCTAGCTTTCGCAGCCTAGCTGCTTCATCAGGCAGAAGGGAAGGAGAGGGAAGAGGAAATGATGAGGGTTTTAAGGAAAGGGGTAAGGAGTCATTCCAATCCCGGGACAGGAAAGACTTACCTTGGGGGAAAAATGGAGGGTAAATAAATGTCAGTATGTCTGCCTAAGTGTACTTGTGTCTGTGTAAATGTGTGGGTGTGTGTGCATTTATTTACCCTCCATTTTTTCCCCCAAGATAAGTCTTTCCTGTCCCGGGATTGGAATGGCTCCTTACCCCCTTCCTTAAAACCCTCATCATTTCCTTTTCCCTCTCCTTCCCTTCTGCCTGATGAAGCAGCTAGGCTGCGAAAGCTAGCATTTTTGTGCGTGTGTGTGTGTGTTTATTTGTTGCTATTACTGCCTGTGCCCCTTCGCCTGGTAAGTGTACTTCATCTATTTTTTACGTATATTTTTCCTGTAAGGAATTTTTCCTCATATATATATATATATATATATATATATATATATATATATATATATATATATATATATATATATATTCAACTTCCCCAAAGCACAGGCTCGCCGATAAAAAATAATTAAATAAAAACCACACAAATGGAAACACACACAAAGGGAAACACACAAAGGTTGTGTGTGTAATTTTTTTGTCTATTGGTGAAAACACACACACAAAGTTTGTGTGTGTGTTTTCATTTGTGTTTTTTTGTGTCTATTGGCGAGCCTGTGCTTTGGGTAAGTCAAACAATCTTTATTTTAATACATATTTTTCCCACCAGGAAAACCTCATTCTACAATATAGAAGGAAACATTCCTGGTGGGATAACAAATGGTGGTGGTGGGGCATCTAGCTCTACTGCAGCATATGAGCCATGGGGCAATGGGTTGGGAGTAGGAATGGACAAGGATATTACATAGGTTGTAGGTTTTGTGGACGGCGGAATAGTACTGTGAGACCACTGTGGTTGGGGGGGGGGGGGGAGGATTTTTGGCAGGATATTTCAAATTTCAGGACAGGATGAAATGTAATTGAAACCCTGGTGGAGAGTGTGGTTTAACTGCTCTAGTCCTGGTTGGTATTGGGTGATGAGAGGGATGCACCATTGTGGCAGGACAGTGGGTGTGGGGGAGGTGGCAGGTGACTGGAAAAACAGGGCCCATGATATCTGTTTCTGGACAAGGTTTGGTGGGTAACTGTGCTCAGTGAAGGTCTCAGTGAGGCGTTTGGCATATTTGGAGAGGGATTGCTCATCACTGCAGATGCGACTACCATGGGTGACTAGGCTGTATGGAAGGGACTTTTTGGTGTGGAATGGGTGGCAGCTGTTGAAGTGGAGGTACTGCAGATGGTTGGTAGATTTGATGTGGACATAGGTACTGATAAGGCCACCTTCGAGGTGAAGGTCAATGTCAAGGAAGGTGGCTTGTTGTGTTGAGTAGGACCAAGTGAAGTGAATGGAAGAGAAGGTGTTGAGGTATTGAAGGAATGTGGATAGTGTGCCCTCACCTTCTGTCCAGATTATGAAGATATCATCAATAAATCTGAACCAGATGAGGGGTTTGGGATTCTGGATAGTCAGGAAGGATTCCTAGATGGCCCATCAACAGGTTGGTATAGGAAGATGCCATACGTACGCCCATGGCTGTGCCACGAATTTGCTTGTAGTTGATGCCTTCAAAGGAGAAATAATTGTGGGTGAGGATGTAGTTGGTCAAGGTAATTAGGAAGGAGGTTGTAGGTTTGGTGTCAGTAGGGCGTTGCGAAATGTAGTGTACAACAGCGGCAAGGCCATGAGCATTGGGAATGTTGGTGTAGAGGGAGGTGGCATCAATTGTGACGAGCAGGAACAGGAACAGTGGATAGTCGGTGGAGGAAATGGTCAGTGTCTTTTATATGGGAAGGTGGGTTCTGGATAATAGGTTGAAGGTGTTTGTCTAAGAGGGCGGAGAATCTCTGTGTGAGAGCACCATAACCAGCCACAATGGGACGCCCAGGGTGGTTGGGTTTGTCGACTTTAGGGATATTTTGAAGGTGGGAGTACGGGGTGTAGAAGGGGTAAGGCGAGAAATAGACTACGGGGGAAGGTCCTGGGAAGGGCCTGGGATTTAAGGAGGGACTCGAGATCCTGTTGGACTTTTGGGATGGGGTCATTGTGGCAGGGTGTGTATGTGGAAGAATCTGACAGTTGGCAGAGATCCTCTGCCACATAGTTCTTGCGGTCTAAAACCACAGAGGTAGAGCCTTTGTCCACAGGAAGAATCACAAGGTTCGGATTGGTATTTAGGTGGTTGATGGTACTTCTTCCTGTGGGGATGAGGTTGGTATCCACCTTGAGGGATTTGGAAAATAATGATGCGGCCAGCTTGGAAGTTAGGAAATTCTGAAATGTTAAAAGGGGTTGATTTGGAGGCAGTGGGAGTGGATCTAGACTGGTTGGGGGTGAACTGGGTCAGTATTGATATTAGGATGCGTTTGAACACTGGGGTTGTTAGCAAAATGATGTTTCCTATGTAAGTTGCGGGAGAAGTCCTACTCAACACAACGAGCCACCTTCCTTGACATTGACCTTCACCTCAAAGATGGACTTATCAGTACCTCCGTCCCCATCAAACCTTTCAGCCATCAGCAGTACCTCTATTTTGACAGCTGCCACCCATTCTTTCTGCAGACAAAGGCTCTACCACTATGGTTTTAGACTGCAAGAACTATGTTGCAGAGGGTCTTTGCCAAATGTCAGATTCTTCCAAATTCACACCCTGCAACAATGATCCCATCCCAAAAATCCGACATGATCTCCAGTCCCTCCTCAAATCCTACGCGCATCCCAGGACCTCTCCCCATAGTCTATCTCTCTTCTCATTCCTCCTACACTCCGTACTCCCACCTTCTACATGCTCCCTAAAGTCGACAAACCCAACCACCCTGGGTGCCCCATTGTGGCTGGTAATGGTGCTCTCATGACATTCTTCCCACTTCCCATGAGGATCACATCTTGGCATATTGTTACATAATCCGGGTTAGCTGGATACTTCCCACCAACGCCAACCTATTAGAACTCCAGACATGGGGACTTGCCCTTCAGCATATTCTCTCTTCCCGTTGCCTACCTAGTCTCAACCTTCGTTAATTTTGAATTCCTGCCCACCATTCAACAACACCTTCGCCTCTTATGACTGAACAGAGCCTCTGCATTGACTGGCATCTCTGTGCAACTTCTTTGGTTCTCACCGTAAAGGGGCTTGCTGAGCTGCTGACAGACACGAAAATAGATAATCACATTCACAAAACTTAAATTTTTGGCCATGTCCTTCATCAGAAAATGAAACACATACTTTCATGCAATCACTCCGACAACTATACACACACAAATATCATGTCCAGTCACTCCAGTATCACAAGCTAGACTGTGCAGAGGTGGGGAGTGGAAGGATGCTGGGTAAAGGTGGGGATGGAAAGTTCCTCATTGCATGATGGAATTTAAAGGCTCTGATAGGTGGGAATTTGAATTGTGTCAATGAATATAGTGAAGGGAAGAGGCAGGAAAGGATAAAAGGAAGGTGTAGAGGAATGTGGTGAGAGAGTGGGGGGATTTGAAGTGATAAGAATAGTAAGGATAAAAATAGGAAAAAAGGAATAATAAAGTTAGGAAAAAAAGGAAAAGTATAAAGCTGGGAAAAAATAAAATTAAGAAAAAAGTTAGGAAAAATAGGAAAAACTGAAGTCAGGAAAATTGGGGAAAAAATTAAGGGGATATTGTATGTGGTGATAGTTTTAAGGAAGACATGGATACAGGATAATGGGAGTGGAATGAAGAGAGGTGGGGGGATATGTTAGGCATAGGATGCAGGGGTGGGAAGTTATCTTAGGTCAGGATTGTTGTGGGACTGTAGAATGTGGTGAAGGGACAAGTCTGATTTGTGCAGTTCATAAGAGCTAGTGGTGGAGGGGAGGATCCAGATGGCTTGGGTAGTGAAGCTACCATTGAAATCCAGAGTGCAGTGCTCAGATGCATGATGTGCCACAGGGTGGTCTTTCTTGTTTTGCCACAGTTTGGCAGTGGCCATTCATTCTTATGGACAGCTGGTTTGTCATCATACCAATATAAAATGCTGTGCAATGATTGCAGCAGAGTTGGTGTATCACATGGCTGCTTTCACAAGTGGCCCGACCTCTGATGGGATAGGACAAACCTGTGATGGGACTGGAATAGGAAGTGCTGGGTGGGTGGATTGGGCACGTTTTGCATTGGGGTCTTCCACAGGGATATGATCCCTTTTGTAAGGGGTTGGCATTGGGAGTGGCATAGGGATGGAGTAGGATGTTGTGGTGGTTGGGTGAGTGACAGAACACCACTTTAGGAGGGGTTGGAAAGATCTAGGGTAGGATGTCTTTCATTTCAGGGCATAATGACAGATAATTTAAGTCCTGACAAAGAATGTGATTAAGTTGTTCCAGTCCGGGGTGGTATTGTGTGACAAGGAGTACATGCCGTTGTGACTGGTTTCTGAGGTGGAGGTGGGGGGAGGATTGGTGGTGTGTGGGGTTATGGCACAGGAAATCTGTTTGCAGACTAGGTCAGGAGGGTAATGTGTGTCTTGGAAGGCCTTGGTGAGGCCTTCAGCATAATGGGTAAGGGACTTCTCCTCACTGCAAGTCTGTATGGGAGGGATTTTTTGAAGTGGAATGGATGGCAGCTATCAAAATGCAGGTACTGTTGCTAATCAGTAGGTTTAATGTGGACGGAGGTGAGGATAGAGCCATCAGTGAGGAGGAGTTTAACATCCAGAAAGGTGACTTGGTGGGCTGAGAAGGACGAAGTGAAATTGATGGGGGAGAAGGAATTGAGGTTGTGAAGGAATGAAGATAGGGTGTCCTGGCCCTTAGTCCAAATCTTGAAAACATCATGAATGAACCTGAACCACAACAGGGGTTTAGAGTTTAGGGTTTTGGGAAACTAGGAAGGTTTCATCTACATGGCCCATAAATAGGTTGGCATAGTAGGGTGCCATATGGGTGCCCATGGCTGTCCTGTGGATTTGATTGTATACTTTTCCTTCAGAGGAAAAGTAATGTCTGTTATGGTGTAATTGGTGAGAGTTATAAAGGAATGAGGTATTGGGCTTGGAGTCTGAAGGACGTTGAGAAAGGTAGTGTTTGAGAGCAGCAAGACCAAGGGGATACGGGATATTGGTTTACAGCAAAGTGGCATCAACAGTGACAAGTAAGGATCCAGGAGGTGGAGGGAGAATTACTTTTATTTTTACTTATTTTCCTAACTTCAGGTTTTCCTATTTTTCCTAATTTTATTTTTTCATTTTTTCTTAACTTTATTTTTTCCCAGCTTCATATTTTTTTTCCTTTTCTTCTTACTTTATTTTTTCCTTTTTTCCCCCTCTTTTTATTTTTCCTTATTATTCTTATCACTTCTAATCCCCCCAATCCCTACCCACATTCCTCTACACCTGCCTTTAATCCTTTCCCACCCCTTCTCTTCACTATATTCAATGCCGCAATTCAAATTCCCACCTATCAGAGCCTTTAATTCCATCATGCAATGAGGAACTTTCCATCCCCACCTTTACCTAGCATCCTTACCCTTACACTACTCATCTCATGCACAGACTAGCTTGCATTGCTGGAGAGGCCGGACATAATATTTGTGTGTGTATAGTCGTCCGAGTGATTGCATGAATGTATGTGTTTCTTTTTCTGATGAAGGCCATGGCGGAAAATTTAAGTTGTGTAAATGTGATTATCTATTTTCATGTCTGTCAGCAGCTCAGCGAGCCCCTTTACAGTGAGTAGTTACATATCCCCCATTACTGATATTCCTACTGGATTTCTCATTGTTAAAACAACTTCTCTGCTTTTCACATATGTTTGCCTTGGGGTGTGTGTATTTGTATATTTGTGTGTGTGTGTGTGTGTGTGTGTGTGCTTACCTATCCTTCTTCCCCCAAGTTAAGTCTTCTCTCCCGGAATAAGAATGACTCCTCACCCATTCCCTTAAAACCCGGATCTTTCCTTTTTCCCTCTCCTTCCCTGATCTTTTCCTGAAGAAACAACCTAGGGTTGCGAAAGCTCAGTTTTTGTGTCCGTGTGTACGTTTTTAATTATGTGTGTGTCCATGAACCAGTGCCTTTTCACCTAGTAAGTCAAACCTTCTTCACTTTTTATAAATGTTTTACTGATCAGGAATGTGAGAGAGAGAGAGAGAGAGAGAGAGAGAGAGAGAGAGAGAAAATTCCTAGCAGGAAAAATATATATAAAAAGTAGATGAAGTTTACTTACCAGGCGAAGGAGCACAGGTATTTGACAGCAACATAAATAAAACACAAACACTCACTAAAGCAAGCTTTGGCAAACATTAGTTGCTTCCTCACACAAAGAGCAGGGAAGGAGAGGGAAAAGGAAAGGATGTGGGTTGAAAGGAGCGGTTGAGGAGTCATTCTAATCCCGGGGGAGGAAAGACTTACCTTTGAGGAAGAAGGATAGGTAAACAATCACACACACCCACACACATATACACGCACACACACACACACAAAGGCAGACATATGCAAAATGCAAAGAAGTTGGACAGAAATGCCAGTTGAGACAGAGGCTATGTCCAGAGACTGGAGGCAAAGATGTTGTAGAATGGTGGGCGGGAATTTAAAACTAACAAAGGTTCCGACCAGGTGGGCAACAGGAAGAGAGAATATGTTGAAGGGCCAGTTTCCATCTCCGGAGTTCAGAAAGGTTGGTGCCAGTGGGAAGTATCCATATAACCTGGACGGTGTAACACTGTGCCAAGAAGTGCTGGCCGTGCACTAAGGCATGCTTAGCCACAGGGTGATTCTCATTACCAACAAACACTGTCTGCCTGCGTCCGTTCATGAGAATGGACAGTTTGTTGCTGGTCATTCCCACATAGAACGCTGCTTCCCAGTGCAGGCATGTCAGTTGGTAAATCACGTGGGTGCTATCACAAAGTGGCTCTGCCCTTGATCGTGTACACCTTCCAGGTTACTGGACTGGAGTAAGTGGTGGTGGGAGGATGCATAACGCAGGTTTTACACCAGGGGCGTTTACCTGGGTAGGAGCCAGAAGGTGGGGAAGGTGGTTTGGAGATTTCATAGGGATGGACTAGGAGGTTACGGAGGTTAGGTGGGTGGCGGAAAGACACACTCAATGTTTTGGGAAGGATGTCATGAAGTATGGATCTCATTTCGGGACTGGATTTAAGGAAGTCATATCCGTGCTGTAGAGACACATTTAAAGTCCGCTCCAGTCCTGGAAAAAAAAAACCGAAGACAAGAGGAGCACTTTTAGAGTCCCTCTTTCGGATGTTCTCGGTTTGGGGGTAAGAGGAAGTGGCCCTGGATATTTGTTTTTGTACCAGATCAGGAAGGTAGCTGTGGGATCAGAAAGCTCTCATCAGGTTATTCATGTACTGGTTCATGGATTCAAGACTGGGGCAGACTCGTTAGCCATAAAGACCTAAGCTGTAGGGAAGAGACTGTTTGATATGGAAAGGATGGCAGCTGTCAGATGGAGGTACTGTTGTTTTTTGGTTGGTTTGATGTGGACAGATGAGTGAAGCTGGCCATTGGATAAATGGAAGCCAACATCAATGAAAGTGGCATGGGATTTGGAATAGGACCAGGTGAATCTGATGGAACCAAAGGAGTTGAGGTTGGAGAGGAAATTCTTGAGTTCTTCTTCACTGTGAGTCAAGATCATGAAGATGTCATCAGTGAATCTATACCAAAACTTGGGTTGACAGGCTTGGGTATCCAGGAACGCTTCGCCTAAGCGCCCCATAAATAGGTTTGCGTACGAGGCGGCCATCGTGGTTCCCATGGCTGTTCCCTTTAGTTGTTGGTATGTCTGGCCCTCGAAAATGAAGAAGTTGTGGGTTGGGATGTAGCTGGCTAGGGTATTAAGGAAAGAGGTTTTAGGTAGGAAAGTGGGTGGTCGGCATGAAAGGAAATATTCTATTGCAGCGAGGCCCTGGGCATGTGGAATATTTGTGTATAAGGATAGTTTCTGGAGGTAACAGGCTGGATAAGGATTTCAGACGATCACGTTAGTGGTTGGTGTCTTTGATGAAAGATGGTAGACTGCACATGATGGGTTGAATGTGTTGGTGTATGTAGGCAGAGATTCGTTCTGTAGGGGCTTGGTAACCGGCCACATTGGGGCGGCTGTGATGATTGGGTTTGTGAATCTTGGTAAGTAGGTAGAAGGTGGGGGTGTGGGGTGTGGGTGGGGTCATTAGGTTAATGGAGTCAGGTGAAAGGTTTCGTAGGGGGCCTAAGGTTTTGAGGATTCCTTGAAGCTCTGCCTGGACATCAGGAATGGGATTGCCTTGACAAACTTTATATGTGGTACTATCTGAAAGCTGGCGAAGTTCCTCAGCCACATACACCCGCCAATCAAGTACCACGGCCGTGGTTCCCTTGTCGGATGGGAGAATGACGATGGACCGGTCAGCCCTCAGATTATGGATAGCCTGGGCTTCAGGTGTGGTGACGTTGGGAGTAGGATTCAGGTTTCACAGAAAAGATTGAGAGGCAAGGCTGGAAGTGGAAAAGTCCTGGAAGATTTGAAGAGGTTGATATTGAGGAAGAGGTGGTGGGTCTTGCTGTGACGGAGGACCATTTGAATGCTGTCTTGGGGAGCTGGATCATTATGAGTAGGATTATTTTTCTTCGTGCCAATGTGATATCTCCAGCAAAGACTATGAGTATAGGACAGTAAATCTTTAAAGGCTGTTTGATTGAATTTGGGAGTAGGGCTAAGGGTGGGGCCTTTGGAAAGGACAGAGGTTTCAGACTGGGAGAGAGGTTTAGAAGAGAGGTTGACTACTGAATTCAGATGTTGTGGTTCTGGATTTTGTGGATTAGAATTTTGAGGTTGGGGGAGGGGGGGGAGTTGGGAGTGAGAAACTGAGTAGATGGGAGAGACTGGGTTTGTGTGCAATAAAAGGAGGTTGAGGCCTTAGGTCTTCATGGCAAACAAGACTAATGTGGCTCTCCAGCACGAATACGACTTCCTTAAATCCTGTCCTGAAATGAGATGCATCCTTGATGACATCCTTCACACTCCACCGAGTGTGTCTTTCTGACACCCACCTAACCTCCATAACCTCCTAGTCCATCCCTATTATATCCCCAAACCACCTTCCCCACCCTCCGGCTCCTACCCATGTAACACCCCCCCCCCCCCCCCGGTGTAAAACCTGCCCTATGCATTCTCCCACCACCACTTACTTCAGTCCTGTAACCCGGAAGGTGTACACAATTAAGGGCAAAGCCACTTGTGACAGCACCCATGTGATTTACCAACTGACATGCCTGCACTGTGAAGTGTTCTATGTGGAAATGACCAGCAACAAACTGTCCATTTGCATGAACGGGCACAGGCAGACAGTGTTTGTCAGTAATGAGGATCACCCTGTGGCTTAGCATGCCTTGGTGTACGACTAGCACATCTTGGTGCAGTGTTACACCATTCGGGTTATATGGATACTTCCCACTAGCACCAACCTTTATTAACTCCGCAGATGGGAACTGGCCCTTCAACATATTCTCTCTTCCCGTTGCCCACCTGGTCTTAACCTTTGTTAGTTTTAAATTCCCGCCCGCCATTCTACAACATCTTTGCCTCCAATCTCTGGACAGAGCCTCTGCCTTGACTGGCATCTCTGTCCAACTTCTTTGCATTTTGCATATCTCTCCCTTAGTGTGTGTGCACGTGTATATGTGTACGGGTGTATGTGTTTGTTTACCTATCCTTCTTCCCCAAAGGTAAGTCTTTCCTCTCCCAGGATTGCAATGACTCCTCACCCGCTCCTTTCAACTCAACACCAAATTCACTATGGAGACGGAAATGGAGGTTAAATTGCCGTTCCTTGACGTCTTGGTCAAGAGAAGAGCTGATGGCACCCTGGGTTATGGTGTGTATCGAAAGACAATGCACACTGATCTGTATTTACACACAGAGAAATGGGGTACTAAAAACTCTAATACATAGGGCACGCACTATCTCCGACACAGAGAGTCTACCGCAGAAATTGGAACACCTGAGAACTGTATTCTGAAAAAATGGTACTCAGAGTGGCAGATTTAGCAGGCTCTCCACCAAATGAAAACATGAGGGAGGAGGTAGGCACTGTGTTTATTCCATTTACTGGCACACTCTCGGGGAAGGTCGCCCACATTTTGAAGAAACACCAGGTTGGAACTGTCTTTTGTGTGCCGAATAATATTTGTGCACTGGTGGGGAGTGCCAAAGATGATCTTAGTTTGAGGAAGGCCGGTGTGTACCTGATTCCATGTCAGTGTGACAAGTCATATATTGGACAGACGATGCGTACCGTCGAGGATCGATGCACTGGACACCAGAGGCACACACAACTTAAGTATATGAGCAAGTGGGCGGTTTGCTGAACATTGTCTGTCGGAGAATCACAGAATGGAGTATGAACACACTAGGATTCTCTTACAGACGTCGAGATACTGGAACTGTGTCGTTAGAAAGGCCATTGAAATTCACACCAATGACGACCTCATAAATGGTGACTGTGGCTATAATCTTAGCAAAGCTTTGGAACCAGTGATTGGGTTAAGTAAGAGTAAATCTAGCAAACGTAACGTAGTGACGAGGATAGTGGACAGAGCCTTCACATCGACATCCTCTCAGACGCTGTCGCAATCGGTTCCACTGCGTGACCGTGGTGGGGGTCGCGGAGGGGGCACTCTATGGGCGATGGGTATTTAAATCACCCGCCACCGGGCTAGAACCCAGTTCCCTTCGATCTGCCGTAGCGTGCGGATCTACGTGCCAGTGCATTTCCAGGAGCTCAGTCCATCAGTTCACCTGATGATGGCGACATGTATGATCGCCAAAATATTGTGCCTGTTGGACACCATAGACCAGCAGTACACCCGTGGATATTTTGATTATCAAATATGATGGGAGAAACTCTTTCAGCTCTAGGCCATGGCCTTTTTCAGAAAGTAGAACATTCAAGCAATCACACTGGCACACAACACAGTCATACAACCGTCTCCTCCGCCTGCCGCACTTTGAATCCACTGCAGCAGCCAGAGGTGATGGTTGTATGTCAATTATCACTGAAATGAGGTGTTCCAGATTTATAGAAACTGGTAATAAAAATGACAGCAAATGATTTAATTATTTTCACTGCATAATGTTATTCAGTTTTTAGCACAAATATAACACTCAGGCAGGTGCCACCTTGAGCAAAGCACATAAGTAAAGAAAAGTGTGATATCTGTCTAGGGAATGCTTTGGTCACGTATATATTATTGTTTACTAAACACGGCCTAATACCTCCTCTCTCAACACAACATCACAACCCCAACAGAGAGTGTGGCAGTTCAGCAAATTTCTTTTATGAAGTCATCAAAAACTGGTGTATCATCTTTGGATTTTTCACTAAACTAACAAATATAATTACCAAATAAAATCATTACTTTATAAGATTAACAATTATATTTCAAATAAATGTTATGACATGCAAAGATAAAGTTATAAACAAGCAGTGAAGAGAAATATGTGTGTGAAAATGCTGTATTTAGCAGCTTGTCAAAATGTTACACTTGATTTACTCTGTACATCTACTAATATTAATAAAAGTGTAATTACAAAAAATTAAATGTGAAATATTCCAAAACAATAATGAAATCAGTATGCTTTCACCTTAAGTGTCGTAGTGAAACAAGAGGTTTTGATAATTTCAATTTATCTGCTCAGATCACACACAGAATGCAATATCATGATTGCTTTTGTATTTTACATTTTACAAGTGTTTTCATAATTGTTTCTGTCTTTAAAGTACCTTTGAATCATGTAAGCAATGTTATGAGCTACTTTCTAGAGTGGAATATAGTATCTGTAAAACTCATGTCAACACAAAAAGATAATTTTAGAATGCCTCTTTACTTTAGAAAATAATGATATTCCAAAAAATACCTAATCAGTCACTTCACAATATAGTATCGAACAGTTCAGTTAGCAATTGAGGTCTTATGGGCTGTTATAAATGGACGTACACAAAGAATGGCCATTCTAACAAGGACATCGATCGAGCACTTTGGTCTAGTAAGAGCATGAGCATCAACTAGGAACGTCATCAGCAAAAGAGGAAAGTTTTTCTTCCGTTTTAAGAAAAATGATGGGGAAACTATTTTGAATGCACTGGGAAAATAAAGGAATGCATAAAATCAGAAAAGATATGCGAGCTCCTCTGGCTACACCAGGTTTTTATAAAATACTTTGCAGTTGTGGACAAATTTACATTGGTACAACAACAGAAAGTGCTAACACCTATTGGAGTGTACATAAAAGGAACTCCCACCTAGAACATACTGATTAATCAGAAATAGCATAAAATGTTTATCAAGAAGGTGACCAAGAAATAAAGTTTAACAAATTTAGCATAATAGCAAAGACATCACATTATTATGCTCATATCTACAGAGAGGCCATAGAGATTTTCAAGCACCAAAATAATTGTAAGAGTTTGACAATACATAATTGTTTTGAAATTTTTAACTAATTATTAGTTTTGTAATGAAGAATGGAATATACTCCAACTCACCTTATTACTCTTATTAATGTATATTTCAAGTTGAATGTGTCATGAAATTTGGTACAACATTCCACTTAACGTTTGAATCGGCTCATGTTATATTTTGTTTACTATGGCTATTGACGATCATATGTTTGTTAATCGTCAATTTATAGATATATTAACAATTTTTAAATGTTTAATAGTAATTGAATTCACAAAAAATTTGGACTGTCTCAATTTCACACAAATAATTATATATAGACATTATATGAAGCATAATATGCTAAAACCCTGAGATTTGTGTCACATGATCATGACGCAATTATGATGTAAACTGTATTATGTATAGGTACACTGATACAAAAACACTGTGTGTGTGTGTGTGTGTGTGTGTGTGTGTGTTTGTGTGTGTCGTTATAAAGGTTATATGCTGCACTGACAGAACCTGTGAACAAGTTGCAGATATATTTCTTCAGTATATGTGAGCTAAACTGGCAAGGAATTTTTTTTACGTTAGTCAAATGGGTGACGCGTCAATGCTGTGAGCGGTTCAATATGAAATCTATTTTGGACTAAAGGAAGTCAATTTAAAATTGTAATTTGGACTAAAAAACAAGTCAATTTTGATTTGTGTACTATTGGTGTTTAAATATAAGTTGTTCTGAATTGAGATAAGTGACCCCAGCCAACAAAAGTGTTTAGAACAGGGCCAAATATTCTTTCTTTAGCTGATGCTGGTCAAAACCAGCACTTAATGTACCACTTCTCTCAAAATCTAGCGAATTAAATGGTGACAATATCTATATATGAGACCCTCCCCCTCCCTACACTTTGAGTTCATTGTCATCAGTCATCGTCCATTCAGTTGTTACTAGGCCACATCTGATTTTCATCTGTTTCCAAAACTGAAAAAGCACACAACTTCAACGACTTCCACTTTATTAGTAAAGAAGGGATGCCAACATAAGGGATTTTGTGGCTCTATTAATATAATATGCTTGTCACCACAATGACTATGTTGAGAAATAAATGTGTTGATATGAAGTATGAAGATGTAGAATGTTGATAAACTTTGTTGTAATAACAATTTAAGATATTTCACATAAAAATTTAGGGCATTACTTTTCATATCATCATGGTTTCCAATTTCATAAACAAACATTAACTGATATTACTCACCTGCATGATATTGCATGCTAAAGCCTTTTTTGTTCAATGACATGTCTGTTCTGAAACGGAGGTACAGTTTATTGCCATTTGACATAAAATTTGCTGGTCTGTAACCTCCACAGTATCGACCAATCAAAGGTGATTCCTCTGAATTTCCGTCTCTCAACTATAACATTCAAACATAACACCATCATAAATATATTGCTTTAGTGCTTTTCTCCCACACCTCATTCCCTTGCGACTTACTTAGCATAACAATACACTTCCTATTCAGATTATGTATGTTTGCTCTGGGATGTATAATGATCATAATAATATAAAAATTAATGATTATAAAGTAAGTAAGAGGGCTCAAATCCTGATCATTCTGGGGTTAAATGTAAAAAAAAATCACCCAATCTGAGGAAACCATATTTATACCACTATCAATGTCTTAGAATAGTAATTGAATTTCATTTTTAAATAAAACATTAATGTAAATTATCCGACATTCAGAGCTTACCTTCATGCAAACTGAAAGAACAGATAAATTTGTGCTGAACCATGCAGAAACTGTTAGTAAACATAACAAAACTTTGGCTTCAAGCATGTTCTTTGCAGACATATACTCCCATGTATTTTTACAATGTAATAAAATGTACATGGAAAGGTTGGAACTTAAATAGTGGCAACTTTGCTATGGAGGCACTAAGCAATGGAATCTATTATTCTCGCTGATAGCAAACGTTGTTGACATACCTATTATACCTCTGAGCAAATGGACTCACCCATCCCACATCACTGGCATGCAGACCATCAAGGGAAACATAGTCACTTGTGAGCAAGGGGTCTAACATAATGCTGTCACTATGTTTTTCAAACAGGAACACTGGAGATGGATCAAGATGGAATCTACCAGAAGTCATAGAGCACGACAGTGTCATCAAGTTCTTTAAAAGGCCCAGTATGGTGTAAGTTCTTGATACTTGTGGATAACTGTGATGGTGTTATCCTAATGCATTACTTTCCTTCATGGGAGACTGTCAATGCACAGTATTACTGTTTGTTTTTGGAGCATCACCTGCAACCAGCTTTGTGAAAGAAGCAGCAACACTCTCAGCGCAACCCACCCATCATTTTGCACACCAATGGTCAATGGAACTGGGTAGTACTGCACCATCCACCATACTCCCAGGACTTAAAGTCCTAGTGACTTTCATTTGATTCCATAGATGAAGGACCAACTTTGTGGCATTCACTTCAGAACTGTTCCAGAGATTCGACAGGCAGTAGACTGCACCATTTGCACCATCAACAGAACAGGCTCTGCTAACAGTATACTCCACCTTACACATCACTGGCAATGTCTTCTACACAATGGTGGTGAGTACTTTGAAGGACATTAACAGATGCAAACATGTAAGCTTTTGTATCAGTTGTGAATAAATAGTTGGCACTATTTAAGTTCCAACCCTTGTATTTTTATTTACTGTCTCAATCACATGACCATAACCATTCTTACCTGAATCCTTTCCACACATTCTAATACCTGTGGATTCAGGACATGGTTTTAATACTCCATAATATTTCATTCACAAGTAAAGAGTGTTTGGAGAAGAATGCCTATAAGTGTATCTATTACCCACAATGTCCAAAAGACAAAGTAACAGCTTACAAAACTGATCATGTATTAATGAAAAAAATTAACTGTAGACCCAATAGTAGCGAGAATTCATATAGTGGTGTGATTAGGTAAAGCCACAATCTAATTAAAGCAGTGCTAGCTTGCTGTTAACAAAATTAAATATTACTGACAACAAGAAGACAAAACCAGTGCTAGTACTGTTGGGAATGTAATCAGCACGCAAGCAAAATGTTACGAATCTATACAGTAAATCTAGGAATAGCGAAGAAGGCAGGCTTCTGTAACTACAATTAAAGAACAGGTATAGGTTAGAGATCATAAAACAGAAATGAATGGCAAATGATAATTATATTCAGCATGCAGAAAATAAATGCAAGGGTTCTTGTAGAGTTGTTAAATCAGCACTAGGTAACAATATTAACAGTAACTCATGTGACACTGCCAATATTACCCCTGATCAAATGAATCAATTCTTTATCAGTTCTGGTAACAAAGGTCAGTCATTTCAACAAAACAACTGCTATAAAGCAGGCATTAATAAACACGTAGAACTAACAAAATTACTCACACCACACAACATACATGAAACAACCGCATTCAAATGGGCACAAGTTGCTGTGACTGACATTGCGGTACTCATTACAAAACTTAGCTGCTCAAAATCTGAAGATTTCTATGGGTTGTCAACTTTTGTTATTAAAATGACTTCTGACATATTAGTCCTACCACTCTATATATTAGTAAACTGGATCTTTGAAAGTTTTTCTTTTCCAGCCAGCTTAAAGAAAACAGTAGTAGTCCCTCTACATACAAGAAAAAGCAAGTTGTGTGTAGATAATTACTGTCCAATATCTCTTTTACCAATATTTTCAAAAATAATAGAACATTGCATGTTTCAGCAAATTTGCAAACATTTTACCAACTATGGAATCCTGACAAGTGTTCAGTGCGGTTTCAGGGAAAATTCATCAACACTGAAAACTATTGAGGATGTCATTTCAACAATACTCAGTGGCTTTGAGGCAAAGTCATCAGCTGATGCCCTACTGGTGGATCTAAGCAAGGCATATGACTCAGTGAATCATCAGATTCTCACACATAAACTGAAGTGTTATGGTATAAGAGATCCAGAAATCACTCTAATAGAATCTTATCTTTGTGATAGGAAGCAGAAGGTGCAATTCAATGGCATAAGCTCTAGTTTCATAAACATTTCAAGAGGTGTGCCTCAAGGGCCCGTGATGGGCCCCTTACTTTTTATTATTTATGTTAATGATCTTCCTAGTAATATGGTGTCTAAATCTGTTTTGTATGCGGATGACACCACTTTTATTATAACTGGTAATGATATAGAGGAACAAAGTAAAGCCAACCTAAAAACTGCCCTTGTTATGTTGTTATGGTCTTCAGTCTGGAGACTGGTTTGATGCAGCTCTCCACCCTACTCTATCCTGAGCAAACC
The DNA here is from genome assembly GCA_026315105.1 of Locusta migratoria. Taxonomy (NCBI): domain Eukaryota; kingdom Metazoa; phylum Arthropoda; class Insecta; order Orthoptera; family Acrididae; genus Locusta; species Locusta migratoria. The sequence goes on from CM048751.1 coordinate 199,764,518, forward strand.
TTTTCATCTCCTCATAAGAACGGCAACCCACATCCACTTGAATCTGCTTACTATACGCATCTCTTGGTCTCCCTCTGCGATTTTTACCCCACACACTTCCCTCCAATGCTAAATTTATGATTTCTTGATGTCTAAGAATGTGTCCTACGAAGCGATACCTTCTTTTAGTCAGGGTATGCCAAAAATTCCTTTTCTCACCAATTCTGTTCAGTACCTCTTCATTAGTTATGCAATCTACCCACCTAATCTTCAGCATTCTTCTGTAGCACCACATTTCAAAAGCCTCTATCCTCTTCCTGTCCGCTTTGCTTATCGTCCATGTTTCACTCCCATACAAGGCAACACTCTACACAAATGCCTTCAGAAAAGACTTCCTTGCACTGAAATTAATATTCGATGTTAGCAAATTTCTCTTTTTCAAAAATGCTTTCCTTCCCATTACCATTCTGCATTTTATATCCTCTGTACTGCGACCATCGCATGTTATTTTACTACCCAAGTAACAAAACTCATCTACCACCTTCATTGTTTCGTTACCTAATCTAATTCCTTCAGCATCACCTGATTTTCTAAGCCCGCACTCCATTATTTTTGTTTTTCCCTTGTTAATGTTCATTTTATATGCTCTCTTCAACACACTGTCCATTCCATTCAACTGCTCTTCCAGGTCCTTTGCTGTCTCTGACAGAATTACAATGTCATCAGCAAAAGGCAATGTTTTTATTTCTTCCCCCTGATCTTTATTTAATCCCTATACCAAATTTTTCCTTGCTTTCCTCCACCGCCTGCTCAATGTACAAATTGAATAACATCGGAGAAAGGCTACAACCCTGTCTTACTCCCTTCCCAACTGATGATTCCCTTTCATGCCCTTTGAGTCTAGTAACTGCGGTCTGGCTTTTGTACAAGCTGTAAATAACTCTCCTTTCTTTGTATTTTACCCCTGCTGACTTCAGAATTTGAAAGAGTTTATTCCAGTCAACATTGTCAAATGCTTTCTCCAAATCTACAAAAGCTAAAAATGTAGGTTTGCCTCTCCTTAATCTATCTTCTAAGATAAGACTTAACGTGAGTATTGCCTCCCGGGTTCCTAATGATCTTCCCTGAGGTCAGCTTCTACCAGCTTTTCCATTCTCCTGTAGATAATTCGTATTAAAATTTTGCAACCATGACTTATCAAACTGATGGTTCTGTAATTTTCACACCTGCCTTTTTAAATTTTCTCCTTTCATCAATTAAATTTAGTATTTCGTGTGATAACCAAGGATTTTTTTGTAGGTCTTGCCTTTACCTGGTTTAATGATAATGAACTGACAATAAATCAGAATAAAACAAAATGAGATTTTTAGTCTGTCAAACAATAATGAACCTGTTAAATCTGTTAAACTTCTGGATGTGCATTTGGACACCAAACTAACTTGGAATAGCCACACAGATTCCATATGAATAAACTATCAAGAGTGATATACCTGTTGCACAAACTAAGGACATGCATAAGTGCACACATGTTACTTAGCTCATATTATGCTTTTTTTCATAGCCATATAACTTATTGCATATTGATTTGGGGCAATTCTGCAGGAGCGAAAACAGTCTTTATGTGGCAAAAAAAGGCTATCAGATGTGTTGCAGGTGTTTTCAGAAACAATGTATCTTGTAGGCCACTCTTCAAAGAGCTGGGTCTCATGACAGTCCCATCACTGTTTATTCGTGATTGCCTGGTTTTCACTAAAGAGAACAAGGTGACATACAAATTAAGGGAATCATTTCATTGTCACAATACACATTACAAAGAGAAGATTGACCAGCCCTTTACAAGACTGAGTAAAAACTAAAATAGCTATACCTACCTTGGAATTAAAGTGTTAAGAATACATTATACCACTAAAAACTTTTCGAATAACCATACAAAACTGGCTTAAAAAGAAAGCCTTCTATTCCATTGATGAATTTTTTGGTTGCTCAAAAGAGGAATTAATATTTTAACCTGTACTCAGTGTATACATAAAAGCAAAATTATATGTTTCAGATGTCTTCTTTTTTCTCCTGTTAATATTGTTATATGTATCATGATGCATTAAACTGTTTCATTTGTATAAACTAACACCAATAGCATGTAAAATGTGCAAAGATGTAAAATAAATAAATAAACCCATGATGAGAATTAAAGAGAGATTATGAACACAAGAGTGAGGAAAAATAGCAGTATGGAATCAAATCATTACTTTGTCAAAATAAAATGCAGATATATACCCAACAGAGCAAGGAAACATATGACCATAAAGAGGCAGTGTAACAGGTTACTAACAACAAAAAAGGAAGCATTAGTGGTGGAAATATAAATATGAGACTACAGTCAAGACCATGAGGAATGGCAATCCTGTAAAAAGCAAGTAGACTGGTCAGATTTTCAGAATGTGAGAAAAATTGCTAGCAAGATTATCAGAAAAGTCAAGAGGAGTAGATGGAATGACAAACTTCAAGAAGCAAACACAGTCTTCAAGAAACACATCATGAGTCTTTTTCAGAGAAATGAAGAGCAGAATTAAGGGCTTTGAAGCAACAGAACCCTTCGTAGTAGGACAAGATGACACAATAAAAATTGGCAAGAAACAGGTGTGTGAGGAAATGACTAGCAATTTGCTGAATGCAGAAGCACTTACAGTAAAGTGGACATATGAGTCAGGTTAGTTTAAACAATGCACCCACCAGAGGAGAAGTAGCAGAGGCAATTAAAAACCTAACAAAACAGCAAGGCACCAGGTAATGGTGGTATCTGTGCTGAAGAGAGAAAGTGGAGTGTGCCTGAAATAGAAATAAGTACAGTAAAACCTCGTTTTTACATTCCTGGTTTTTACATTTTCCTGCCATTTACACTATGTTCACAATGTTAATTCGCCCCCATTTTTGCGTTAACATATTTACACTTTTCCCGTGTTTTAAACTCTTCGTAGAAAAGTTCGCGAAGAAAAACTAACATAATCTGTATAAATTGACGCCGGCATGGCGCTTAAAAATTATTCGCAGTCGAGTTTCTTGACACGTTGCATTTATTCAAAAGTATATTTCACATTTTGTTGTTGGTAGTATGTGTCTAGTTGTCTTACAATGTGCCGATTTGTGGCAGTGTAGTTCCTCTTTCCAGGAGTACCAGAATGGCTTTAGAAAAGGGGGAAACTGTGCAGAACAAATATTTGGAATAAAAAAGATAATAGAGCACAGAAAAGGAAAGGAAAAAAACAATAGTGACATTTTTGGACTTCCAAAAGGTCTATGATTCAGTTGACAGAAGTACTCTGCTTTATGTGTTAGAGGAAGGAAGATTAGTGTTTAACGCCCCATAGGCATTTATGTGTTAGAGGATAGATGATAGGATATTACAACACATGCAATAATAAAGGAAACATTAAGCAATACTACTGCCAGGATCAAGCATCGCAGTATGCTGTCAGACAGCTTCAAAATTAAAACAGGAGTCAAAGGTGGAATGGGGCTGCTCCTATTTTTATTATTATTCTTGACGTAATTTGGAAAGGAGATGGACTGTCACTAACTTTATAATACCTGATCTCAGACGAAGTAGTGAATAGTGGGCTGCTTGGCACTCACAGATGACATGGCACTGTCAATTGAGATAGAAGAAGAGGAAAAGACAGCACTAAAAATGTAACCAAAATAGCAAAAAAGGTCGGACTACAGATTACATATAATACGACTAAGACTCCACTGGGTCTGACTGGAAGATAGATGGCCAACAAGTGGTTGTGAAAGTCAACAGTTTTCGGGAGAGACGATAACTGAGGGGATAAAGAGCAATAGTAGTGCAGTAGACAGGAAACAGCTTTTGTAGACTCTTCGGTATGTGGTCAAAATAACATATGGTACGAAAAATCTGTCACGGAATGCCAACTTGCAACATTACACAGCAACCATAAGACATGCTGCACTGTATACACTGTAAACATGGGGATATCTGGAACACAGAACATGATAGGAGCTGTATGAAAATAGTGAACCCATATCAAGCAAGATACGGAAGAGGAGGATATGTTTTGTTGGGCACATCACGAGGATGGACAGTGAGAGGTTAACTAAGAAGATATGGCATGCAACATACAATACAGGAAACAACTGGGTGAAGGAAGTCAGAAATCACTGGAAGGCTGTATGAATAAAAGAAAGGAATCTGCAGGCAGTAGTAAAGGACAGTGAGAAGCAGAGGCAGTTCGTTCTGTGGCACACTGGAGCAATGAACCTCCACAGAAATATTCACCTCTGAGGAAACATTACAGTATATAATGATGTGAAACTTTAAATAACCTACTCTCCAGCCTTCTTGACAGATAATTATTTAATGACATATATGAACATCCCTACTGACGCCAGCAGTCAAGTTCGAATCTAGTAGTCAGCTCTTCCAGACCTGTCTCAGCCTTGGTGCAAAATCAAGTTCTGCACTCCTGGAGACCTCATTCCAGTCACTGAGTTCTGGGGCACGAAGTGGAGAAGGCAGCGAAGGCAGGGGGTGTCTCCTATCCTGAGGGAGCAACGTTCCATCGTCCATCCACCAAAGCCTCCACTTCCCGTCCTGCTGCTGCACCTCCACAGTTCTTCAGCCAAAATTCATATCTTCACTCTTTTGTAGCACTATTATGTCTCTTGTTGCCATTGATTGCTGCTAGCAGGTAAGTTTCTTAAATGTCAATAATAAGTAAAATTTAGTTAGCAATGACAGAAAGAGTGTACTGTTGTTTGTTGCAGTGAAGTTACCAATACTGGCCAGCTTTCACAGCTGGTCACACGTGACAGCACGAATATTCAATATGCAGCTGTGTGTTTGGAGACGTGAGTTGTCAGTTTTGTAGAGTCTTAAATGTGAACTTAAAATGTGTGCTAATACAGTGAAGAGGTTAAAGGGATACTAATTTATCTTCCCTTTCACTTGAAGAGAAGCTTCATATCAAGGACTGATACTAGATATCACATTAAATATAATAATAAAAGTAAAGAAATTGCAAGGACTCTCAAACCAGACATTTATGGAAAAGTAGATTGGATATGTGGTTGTTAAATTACAAACAAGTTCTACTGTTATCCATGTCTGTTGTTCGCCAAAGAAATGTCAGGGTATGAAACAATTTGGATGCTAAAAGGCATTGATTGATCTTGGACATTTAAAACAGAAGATAAAGAAACATGCACATTCTGCATCACATATGACTGTGAAGCTAGAGCACAACCTTTAAGAAAAACATGATATTAAACAACTGGACAGTGCTTACAGGCAGTGTGTTGAAAGGCACAATGATTGGATTCATAAAAATCATTGTGGATTACATTAAATTTTGTGGTGCTCTCAAGCTCAAACTTCATGAACATGATGAATGCAGTGATTCATTAAATCCGTGGTCTTATAAATTTCACTGTTGAGTTCAATGTTGTGTTTAGTGACCACCTTTCGAAGGCTACTGTTTTCAGAGGCACTTCAAAACCAGAACAAGTTACCTCCTTGTACGCTGGCAGTTTATCATGATTGAATAAGAAAGGATATCACTGAAGCTGATTTTGTGGCAGTTATTGCAACAGTTTCACATTTTGTCTGGTTATCAGGTTCGTTTTGTCCAAAGGTAAACCTGAAAGAAGGTTTTGGACTTTCCTTATTTCTCATGCACATGATGCAAAAGCGTTAACAGAACCATTTAGAAACACTGTGGACAATTCGAGTAATGTTATTTCTCAGAGCTACAATGATGCAGCTGTTATGAGTCGTCATCGATCATATTCACAGACTCCTTGAAAGAACATTTTAAACCTGCTTATTTTGTTCACTATTATGCTCATAAGTCGATTCAACGAGTGAGAATGCAGACATTAGAATTCATAGTTAGCATGCAAATGAGTCCATATAATTGAGAGTATGACATTATAATGACTTTTCTGAGACACGGTAAATATTTGGGAATAAAGTATCAGAACGGTCTTTGTAGATAATTACACAATCTACAATTTTTGTCTGAGTTATTTTCATCATAAATCTAACCATTGCTGCAGTGGAATGGTCGAGGGCTCTAAACACGCATTGCTGTGGAGTGTGAGGTTACTCCCCATTGGAGGTTTGAGTCCTCCCTCGGGTGTGTTTATGTTTGTTTGTGTGTGTGTGTGTGTGTGTGTGTGTGTGTGTGTGTGTCTGTGTGTGTGTGTGTGTGTGTGCGTGTATGTGTGTTTTGTCCTCAAGTTAGTGTATGTAGTTGGCAAGTCTAGAGACTAATATAATAACCCCAGTAGTAAAGTCCCATAGATTTCAAAAATTTGAACCAACCGTTTCGCCAAAAAAATAAAACAATTTTGAAAACCTTGCCCTGCGTAAAATTTTTTGTACACACACGGGCTTCATGGGGACTTTTCAAACTCTCCCTATAATGGTATCCTAAATGTTTATGCAAATTTTCAGCTTTCTGGGAATTAATGCAAGGGCGAATGTTTATTTTGACTGGAACATTATTTCTGTATAGCAATTATTTTGCTGCCCCCTTTTCTTGTTTTTGTTTTTGCTGCGTGGTATTTTCTTACACACCTTCCTTTGAACCCCCTAGAAAAATCAACACGAACTGCCACTGGAGAGAAATATAAAGGGTTGGTGGATGGTCATGGGTGGCTGGATACCAATATCAAAGTTGTCTTAATAGAAGAAAAAAGAAACAAAAGAAGAGAGAAAATAAAGAGGTATTGGTAATAAGGAAGATGTGCAAAAATAAGCCACACATGATCCTGAAGGGTTCTAATGAAGCAAGAGAAAAGGAATATTGATAATACTGGACACTAATCAACACTATTTACACAATGCGTACTGATTACTACAGTGAAACTGGCTGCAACATTACTACTAGCAGCAAACAACAGTCTGGTGGAGAGTGACAGTGGTCAGTTAGTCTTACTGTGACTTGGTCGGATTGTTGATCAATCTTTGGTACCTTACTGTGCAGTTTAAAATGGACACATTTGTAATTAGGAAGAAATAAGTCAGTGTGCCAAATGTTAGCAATGGTGAATCTACATCCAGGGTTGTGATGTCGTGTGTCAAAACGATAACACAAGTATTGACAAAAAGTGTAGCAGTGACAAAAACACTGTTCCTAGAAAAATAATGTCAAAGCCACTTGGGAGCCAACACTTTCCATGGATCAATTACAATACAGTAAAAGGTGTTATATTTGGCAAAATATCCATCCAAATATTTTTAAACAATAATCTTCAGTTTTTCACAATATGGAAAAAACTTACATGGAAACTCATTCTTTGAAGGGGAAGAAAGGGGTAGAAAAATTGAAACATGAAGATAACAAGCAACTTATACAGTTTTTCACAATATGGAAAAAACTTACATGGAAACTCATTCTTTGAAGGGGAAGAAAGGGGTAGAAAAATTGAAACATGAAGATAACAAGCAACTTATAAATGAACATCTCATTATGTTCAAAATGAAATTGTGACTAAGACATACACATCTTACAAAACATTTGCTGAGATCAAGAGTTCAGAGAGATTTTACTTAAGCAGGCACATTCTCAGATGAGGAATATCCTCTGAAGTATGGGTGAGGAATTGAGAGGTGTGTGTATGTGAGCATATGTGGAGAGGAAGGGGAAGAACAAGGGACTCTTGCATAAAAAAGCTTTATTTGAAGTTGCATGTTTAAATGCACTGAAACTGTAGCTTTCTCAGATTGCAGATCTTCAATTAATGTATTTATGAGTTTTATGTGGGGTTGGAGCCCCACATGTACTTTTGATCAGACTGTATTGCTAACAGAACAAAGGCTACATCTGAACTGAACTTAATATGGCTGGTGGGCACAGGGAAGCTGTTGCCCCAAAGCTGCCAGCTGGAAAGATACATTACACATTATTTGCTTAATTCAGTAGCTGAGAGGTTGCCACACAGGCCCGCCCACCCTCACCCCTGCAGCAGAGTGGAGCACCTCTTGAGAAAAGGGGGGGGGGGGGGGGGAAGAGGGGAAAACCAAGGCATCAGGTCATCAGGTCACAGCAGCATAGGCAGTCAAGTGACAGATAACTCGACTGTGTCCAATGGCAGTGAAGTGGCGAAATTGACACCCGATCTGCAGCAAGATTGCATCTTTGATGAAGATTGCTGCATGCGTGTTTCATGTAGGTAAGCATAAGCATCGTAAACCTTCTCAGCGATGTGTATACGATTGATCGGAGTCAGGAAATGTTATAAGTGAGGGCAGTCTGGATTGCGAGTGGGAGTTTACTCTAACAAACAGCCATGAGGGTAGAATCTGGCATGTTGTGTTCATTGACAAGAAGACATAGGTGGTGCCACAGCTGTGATGGCTTTTTGCCCCCAAGTGTTCCTCATGGATGATATGTCTAATGGAATCTTCTGGTGTGCAAGTGACCCTCTCGAAAACTGTTTGTTTGGCGATGGAGTACCAGACAGTCGCTGGAGGAGAGGTCACAAAGTCGCAGATCAAATCAATGTGTTCATGGAGGTGTGTGATGAGGCACACGCTCATTGAGCGAGTAATGGTTGAATATTTGTTCAGCCAAAGCAAACCAAGTCATGGGAACCTCGAAAAAGAGGCAGCAGCTTAGGTAAGCAACCAGGTGGTGGTGACGGTTGTGTCTCCAGAACATCAGTAGTGGTGGAGGTGCCAACTTGCTCTGGTGTCATGAGAGAACTCTGACGCAGTTGTTGTTCCTGGGGGAGTCTCAAAGATAAGCAAGGGTCACAGCAGGCAGATGCAAGATGACGCAGGCAATCGAAGCAGAACAGGCACCGCTGTGTGTCGTGAAAGCGGGCAGATGCACGAACGGCTGTGGCTGAGAATGTTCTTGTGTGTCAACAGTGTGGTACAATGGAAGTGACTGTTGAACATGCAGCGCGGCAAATGCATTGTGTGATGTGGAATTGTTAAAGTTCACATCACCACTGACAGAGTTACCAGATCTGTTCGGAGAGCTACTAAACACGCTCGGTGGTCTATGCTGCACAAAATTAACCGACATGTTGCATAGTCCAAGTTGGCTCTGCGGGAAGAAAAGGTGCAGCTGCAATAAACAGAAATTGTCCATAATTGATCGGACAGTTGATGCATGAACTGTGGTGAATGCCGTGAGAGGTGAGACCACGTCCAGTGACACTGACAAAGTTATTAGAAGCAACTGCACTCCGTTGGCAGAGAAGGTGGTCAGTGGAAGGATACACACACGTGTTCGGTGGGGTGGTTACTGGTATGAAATTCAAATTTTGCATGTTCGATAAGTTCATGTTCTGCAAAACCTGAGCATTAGGAGCACACAATGTGTGGTGAGTTATATGATTCACACTGTTCATAGATGAAACACTAGAAAATACGAGTGGTGAACCGAGGCCTGACTCTGTTAAGTTTCTCGCAGCACCAGAGGCACTCGGCATGGCAAACATGTTCTGCACATACAAATTCGAGACACTAGAAGCAGGAATACACTGGATCCATGGCGCTGAAGTTGCTGCAGCTTGAAATTCCGGTGGAGGTGGCTCTGTAGTATTCACTGTAGCAACCATCAAGACAATAACTTCCAGTTTTCCATCGTGAAATTCCACCCACAAAAAAAAAAAAAAAAAAAAAAAAAAAAAAAAAAAAAAAAAAAAAAACCAACAACAACAGATGCTGCTGCAAAACTCATGTAAATCGACAGTGTACTCGACTACAGGGTGACCAGTATGGGTTTTATGTTGGGTTGGGTCCTCAATGAGAACCACATGTACTTTAGATCACACTTTATTGCTAACAGAACAAAGATTACATCCGAACTGATATTAATATGGCTGGCGAGTATAGGGAAGCTGTTGCCCCATCGATGCCACCTTTAAAGATATGTTACACATTATTTGATCAATACAGTGGTCGTCACATATTAAACATTTTAAATGGAGAATTTCCCATTTCAGCTTGATATGAAGTAACTTAAATAACACAATTAACATTTTACAGCTACAGATAAATTTCATAAGATTGTTCCTGAATTAGAAATTGCAACAAAGGAGGTCAGAAGTTAAAACAATGATGCAGATTCCACAGCAAGTTATCACATTTTTCTGTCATTTATGTTGCTATCTTCCTCCAAATCAAGTGAAGTGTCTTATACAAATTTTTCTTCAACAAGTTGGACAAAAAAAGACAAACTCCACAAAGCATGGAAAAACGACATGCAAAGGTCAAGTCATCTGTCCAGCTTGAAAGTGGACATGCTTGAGAAGGGTTTGGCTTGTATCATCAGCAAATGAAACAGAGAAACAGGAGGCAGCACAGTAAGAGGGGCATTTGAAAATTCTGTGCAAAAGAAAAAAAAAACTACTAATGTGTTTGGGGAAAACCATTTTCATTTTTCGAAAGAGTCTTCTTCTGTTATACACTTTGTCCAACACTGTTCTAATTTGTTGATACCTTCCGAATAACAGGAATTGTCCAAGCCTGCAAAACAACTATTAGATTCTGCAATCACCTCCTCATTTGAATGAAATTTTCATCCCACCAGCCATTTCTTCAAATTGGGGAACAAATAGTAGTCCAAGGAAGCCAAGTCTAGACATGAAATGAGTTGGAATCCTATTTCCAATAATTTTGTGACCAGAACTCCTGAGGTGTGTGCTGGTGCAATAACATGATGGAAAAGGGCCTTTTTGTTGGCCAATCGCTAGCATTTTTCTTGCAGCTCGGTTTTTAATCTGTCCAATAATGATGAATAATATGCACCTGTAATAGTTTTACCCTGATGCAGATGGTCGATGAGGATTATCCCTGGGGAATCCCAAAAGACCGTTGCCATATACTTTCCAGCTAAAGGAACAGTCTTTGCCTTCTTTGGTGCAGATTCTCCCATGGTAAACCATTCGTTAGTTTGTTCTTTAGTCTCAAGAGTATAGTAATGTATCCATGTTTCATCCACAGTGACTTAAGGATGCTTGAAGTCCTGCAGATTCTTCCTGAACAGCTGCAAATCGTCTTTGCAACACTTCACAGATTCCATTTTTGGTCAAGCATGAGAAATTGCGGAACCCACCTTGGGGATAGCTTTCTCATGTCCAAATGTTTATGTAAAATATTATGTGCCCATTCATTCGAGATGCCCACAGCACTAACAATCTCATGCACCTTAACTCTTCTGTTATCCATCACCATATCATGAATTTTATCAATAATTTCTAAAGTCGTAACCTCCACAAGGCGTCCAGCATGTTCAGCCCCTGTTTCCCCATATGGCCATTCTGGAAATTTTTAAACCACTTGTAAACTGTTCTAATCGAAGGTGCAGAGTCACCATAAGGTTTATTAAGCTTCTCTTTATTTTCCTGAGGCATTTTGCCTTTCAAAAAGTAATGTTTAATCCCCCCCATGAAATTCTTTTTCGTCCATTCTTTGGCAATCACTCAACTTCCTTGCTTCACATGAATGCCAAACACAAAGATAGAGACCAATATGGATGAAACTTGGTGTTTGTTCTTTCCAAAGATACTACTAACAAAGCATGATGTTGATATGTGCTGGTGGTGCCATCTCTCGGTCTTTGCATGGACTTTTCAAACGCCCCTCATATAGTGCAGCATGCAGCCATAGTGTCAAAGATGACGTGCAGTAATTCTATGCTGCCAAAAGTCAAAATGTGTCCCTTTTTTACTCAGGAATGAAAAGAGGTAAGGCTCTCTTCTATAGTCAAAAACAATTTTGGGTATTAGCTTTCATTTAGTACCGAGTAATATTTGACATAAACTGTACCGAATGAAAACTGACTGACAACTACATTTTTCACTGTAAGTATTTCAAAATATGTGTACATTTTACTTTATGTCAAAGTATTAAAATAACTATAAGTAATACTGAAAAGAAAACAAGCTTATTATCAAGCTGTAGTGTCCGACTATAAGACTAAAGCTAAAGTATAATTTTTTTCATCGATCAGTTTGTTCAAAATCATCTGAGAAATAATGAATAGCAGAATATACACAAATCCCAAAACAAGTGTTTTTTTTATTTCTTTACATGAAGAATAGAAGCACTGAACATACACAAATCCCAGCTCAATGGTTTCTAATCTTTAGATAAAAACAAAATGTTTTATTAAGAGAGAAACTATAGAGATGGATGTTGGATTGCTTTATCTACATAAAGAATTTTCTAACTTGTGGAGAATCACCAGCACTCTCTGTTATGCCTGGTAATATGACAGAAATATATGTCATGTCATACTGCCATGACTCTACCGACGGAATGCATGGTACAGTGGTTAAATTGCTGTGCTGGCAGTCCCCGGTTCAAAACCCATCAATAGCAGAGAAAACTTTATTTCTTTGTATTTACTATTTCTGTAATATTCTATGTGTTTCTTATGTTTGATGTACTTGTAACTTCCAGAAAATTCTTTCTGTATATAAATAACTGAGTACTCCTATCCGTAGTCAGTTTGTTATGTGTGTATGCTCAAGTTAGCAATAAACATGTTATAAGTTGTAACGAAGCATGTTGGGATTTATTCCCATCTGCCTGCATTACTGAACCTCCCGATACCACTGTTGCGTAATAATGGATATGAATATAATTTATCCATTATCATTTTTTCCGAAAACTTTTAATTTTTGTTTGTAATGTAAGTACGTAGCTGAAGTCATTTGCCATTATTTGACGCAAGAGAAGTTTGTTTAATTAGCAAATATTAATTAGCTAATGCCAGAGAGTGCTGTATTGTTAGAATTCAGATAGTATGCTAATTAGTATTTCTGTTAAAACTAAGTAAATTCTTTTCTCATGATATTACAGTATGTATTACTTTGTTTCACAAGTAATGTTAGGAAAGCTTTGCCCTCATTAATTTCTGTGTAATTATTGTTAATTACAAAAGTATTGTTAATGAAACTATTTTGTTGAATACACAAATGAAATACTATTAATTGAACTGAGATTTGTACATTAAGTTACTCAGTATTACTTATGCTATCTTTTACTATAGCCAGTTGCATGTAATTGTTTATTTTTCCATTATAATTAATTTAATGTACATAATTAACAATACACAATTTTCAGTGACATTGTTTGAAAGATATAAATAGGATGCATTTGCGACATGTGAGAGAGTATTGTTTCATCCTTCATCAGAATCACAATCTACATCATTTCCGAGTATTATTTATTGTTTTGGCCGTGATCTGAGGCACAAGCGACGCCATTGGAACTTCAATTTTGAACAGTTATGCAAACGTTCATCATTGTTTTTACTGGTTTTACGAATGGATTAGTAACATTCGTGCCACATTAAGAAATACACCTCAGACTTTTGTACTCCACACACGAACTGTATTGTAAAGTTGTATTATTGATGTGTGGAATGTTCTTTACCTGTCACACTAATTTTAATTAATGAGACCTGTAAGCTGGCAATAAATGGGGACAATTGGGCACTAATAATAAATAGTTTAAGTGTCAAAGAACTGCAATTCTGTGTGTTGTCTACATTATTTGTAGTGAATTAGTACTCGCCCATGAAATTTCAGCCAGCTGCTACTGAGAGCAACACTCTTCAACATCGAGAACCATGGATCTACGACCAGGTAATGGAGCAAAGTGTAAAGTGTTGTCCTCTATTAACAACCAGCCTTCAAATTCTGGACCACCTGCAGTTTTCAATGTGACACTTTCTCGTGGAGGCGCCAGGTATCCTGCAATACTTCTGCAACACCGTGGCTCCGATTAGGCAGCATGACTACCTCTGTCTGAAGGTGTGTGTCATCAAAAGACCCATGGATATGAAAACAGCGGAAAGACAGCTGCACCTCAGACACCCATCAGTATTCTTCGGAGAAGCTGGGCAGGACCCAAACAAATGGCTGAAAGGATTCAACCAAGTTGCAGAGTATAATAGGTGAGATCACATTATGTGCTTGGCAAACATATATTTCTACTTGGATGGGATGGGCAAGCAGTGGTTTGAAAATAATGAAGATAAGCTCAATAGCTGGGAAAATTTCCAGACAAAACTTAGAAGACTTTGGAGACCACCAGTGACAAGTCCGTTTATTGGAAGAGCAATTGAAGAACAGTGCCCAACACCATAGTTGGTCAAAGCAGTCATATATACAGAATGTTTTGGCACACTCGGATCTGACTGATGCCAATAAAATTCCACACGTGATGCAAGGGCATTGCAGAAGACAGTTATCAAGCTCTTCAGTTTAAAGACATTTCAACGATACAAGAGTTTATCCAGTGGTGCCAGAAAATTGAATAGATGCAACAAAGGAGGTTTGGATGAAAGAAGTATGACACACTCGCAAATGTAGTCCCTACGGTCATTCTGGAGGACGAGCATGATTTTGTTTCCCTCATACAACAAATTATGACAGACGAATTACAGCAGTTTATGGCAGCCGGGACTGCTGGACCAAGCGAGCACCAGATTATGGCCATGGATGTTAATCCTGTATGTCATGAGGGCATCGACACTGCTGAAGAAGAGGTATTTCAAACATTAGCTCCATCAGCCCTGCCAGTCACACCCGACATGAAGAATGACCTCGCCCTACTATGACTTAAGCTGGAGCCATGAGGCAGTAGTCTAGAAACTGAGTGACATGGCCACAACCAACTACCCCGACAACTATGACGACTCACAGGAGGACAGATATTTGGACACAAAAGATAACACGCCATTGCGTTTTCACTGTGGGCATCCTGGACATATCATATGATAATGTAGGGAGAGAATATGAGTATTTGATCATTATTATGCCGCAAGACACAACCATTGGAGCAACCCTTTCAATGGCCGTCAAATGTAGATGATTACTGTCGACCTATGGGGCGAAGACCAACGTCATATCCTGGACATGGTCATTCTCCACCTTATGGATATAACAGCCACTTGCCTAGCAGCAGTGTTCAGAAAAACTAGGCGATGCGACCATCTACGGAGGTGAGGCCGCAGATGAAAATCCTCCACGGACAACAGTCACTACGATGTCAGGAAATCTCACTGACATCATCACCTACGGCCAACCTGTCCAGGCTCTAGTCAATTCCGGAGCTTCCCCTCTGTATTGTAAAATGACTACCACTGCAAACTAAAGACCATATTCTGTGATACAATAGCAATTGTGCTGAAGATCGCAAATGGAAAATACGTCCGTCCGACAGGAATATGTGTCGCAAGAATAACTATTAACAGAATGCGGCCATTTAAAATTTGTCATTTTAACATAATGTAGCCATAATGTCATCCTCGGATGGGACTTCCTTCACGCAAACAACGCTGCCTGTGACTGTGGGAGATCTGTGCTACAAATTGAGGCAGCCCTTCCGACGAGTACATGTAACATGTACTCCCCTAGGAGGTTGTTTGCTATCAAGAATGTTGAGATCCCGCCGTTAATAATGAGAAGAGTTCCAGTTTGGATCACTAATTTTCACAAGCAAACACAACTCATTCCTAAAGGAATGTGTTTTGGAATAGCTGAACCATTCCAGGATGGTGAGCTCAATGTCATCGACAAAGTCTCATGCTCTGCTGTTACTGCAGAGAACGCACTAGAGGAAAATACTATGGAATTGCATTTAGGGCCTGGTCTGACCCAGCAACAATGTCAACAGGTGTTAGCCATACCACACCAATTTTCAGGTGCATTCAAGGAAAGGCAGGAGAAGAGCCAAATAAAGATAAAGATAAAGATAAAGATAAAACACCGTATCAATACCTGGGATTACCTACCAATAAGCCGGCATTCCCATAGAGTGTCACCAGAAGGAAGGCGGATTATTTGGGATGAAGTGAATAAGATTTTGCACGATGACATTATGCAACCTTCAGAGTGGTCATCTCCAGTGGTCCTTGTGGAGAAGAAAGATGGCACATGGCATTTCTGTGTCGACTATTGGCAGCTGAACAAAATCACAAAGAAAGATGTCTACCCATTGCCACGCACTGACGACACCTTATACTGTTTGAAAGGAGCTACAAACTTCTCAACCATGGACATGCCAGACAGGTTACTGGCAAATAGAGGTTGCCAAAGCTGACAGAGAGCAGATTGCTTTTATTACACCTGACGGCATCTATGATTTCAAGGTCATGCCGTTTGGACTATGTAATGCCCTGGCCACATTCGAACGCATAATGGTCAACTTGCTTTGACATCTTATCAGGACGAAACGTCTTTGTTATCTAGATGACACTGTCATTTTCTCAAGGACAATTTCGGAACATCAAAGCTGCCTATTAACTGTGTTGAAGTGTGTTCAGACAGCAGGACTCCATCTCAACCCAAAGAAGTGCCTCTTCGTCGCCAAATAGATAAAAATCCTGGGGCACCTAGTCAATGGAGATGGCATGTGCCCTGATCCAGATAAAGTAAGGGCTGTCACAGAATTTACAAATTCTCAGCACATTCATAATGAGAGAAGTTTCCTCAGGCTGTTCTCTACTACTGGCGTTTCATAAAAGGTTTTTGTAACAAGGTACGTCCATTGCAGGGAGATGCCATGTTTTACTGGCATGAGACGAAAAAAAGAGCTTTCCGGGCACTTACGGAGGCTCTAAATCCCGCAGGCTCTAACTTCCGCACCAGTTCTAACCATATACAATGAAAATGCAGAAACTGAACTTCACACAGATGCTAGCGGTTATGGGATTGGTGCAGTGCTCATACAAATACAGGAAGGTGCTGAAAAAGTTATAGACTATGCATCAAAGTTCAAGATAAATTAATCTACAAGCGAGAAAGAATATCTGGCATTTATCTGGACTTTCAAACAGTTGTGATCGTATGTATTCGGCAAACCATTTACCTTCATACCAGATGATGATGATGATGATGATGATTGGCGTGTTAGGGCGCTCAACAGCGAGGTCATCAGCGCCCGACCTTCGTAACAGACCACCATTCTTTATGTTGGCTGCCTAGCTTGAAAGATCCATCATGTCAACTAGAAAGATTGGCACTAAGACTCCAGGAGTACAATGTCACACTGGTATTCAAAAATGGTCACAAAGACAAGGATGCTGACTGCCTTTCAAGGGATCCATTAGTAGAACACAAAAGCATGGGTGAAATATCCGCACTCACTGAATTAAGTGACATTACAGCAGAACAGAGGGAAGATACAGCATTGTTATGAACCATAGAGGCCTTGGAGAATGAATAACTGACCAAAAGAGAGTTTCAACTTATAAACGGAACATTGTATAAGAGCAACTACAACCCACTGGGCCCCAAATGACTACTGGTAGTTCCAGTTCATCTCTGTCCAGCTATTCTCAAGTATTTCCACGATTCTCCAATATCTGGTCTTCTGGAATTCATGAAGGCACTAGACAGAATCAGACACAGATATTACTGGCAAGGTATATACCGATCTGTCAAGAACTATGTGAGTCACTATAAGGAATGCCAGAGATGGAAGCATGTGCTGCAATTACCCCCAGGGCATCTGGTACCAATTCCACCTGCAGCAGCTCCATTCAACTGAATTGGAGTAGTCTTTAAGGTAGGTTCCACAAATCAACAACCGATAACCAGTAGATAATAGGCTGCACTAACTACCTCAACCGCTATGCTGTCAATAAACCTGTGCCGACTGCAGAAGCCCTAAACATCGCAAAATTCCCTGTAAAAGACATAATTTTGAAGCATGGTGCACCACATGATGACATCTGATCATGGAAAAGTATTCCACTCAAAACTAGTATCAGAGGTAATGCGAGATTGTTCACAGAGCAACAACTGCCTACCATCCTCAGACAAATGGTCGATGTACATCGATGTTGAGCAGATGGATTGGGATACAATACTACCAGTCATGACATTTGCTTATAATACAGCAAGGCAAGACACCACATGCTTCACACTAGTTTTTCTTCCCCATGGTCATGAACCTGAGATGATAATTAATACACTGTTCCTGTTCCAACCAGATGACACTCAGAATGACTATGTGAAACAGCTCATCACCAGGGTGGAAGAAAGAAAGTTGGGCTATCAGAAAAGTTACTGAACTGATACTTTGGATCGTGTCATGTCATAAAACACCTGTCAGATGACACATACGAAGCTGAGGATTATGAGCCTTCCTCAAAATGACAAAACTAAAGAGACATTGTTCATGTCCTCCGTATGAAATCTTATCATGATACCTATGAGCAGATACATAGAAACAGCTTCTTGTTCAAGGATTCTGAAGACAGTGACGGTAATGATGAAGCCACAACAGAAGGGTCTGTCACCGCTCATCGTCATGGCAAGGAAGATGTGTAGACAGAATGGAAGGATTCTCCAGAACTGCCATATAGAGGACCCATGACAAGATCCAGGACACTGCAGCTGGTTGCAAAGGAAACCTAACAGCAGGTCGCTATTTTTTCAGGAAGAGGTGCAATGCCACGACTCTACCAACAGAACGTGTGGTGCAGTGGTTAGCATCGCAGATTGCTGTGCTGGTGCTCCCCAGTTCAAATCCCACCAGTGGCAGAGAAAAATTTATTTCTTTTTATTTATTATTTCTAGAATGTTTTACATGTTTCTTATGTTTGATGTACTTGTAACTTACAGAAAATTCCTTTTATGTACAAATATCTGAGTACTCCAATCAGAAATCAGTCTGTTTTGAGTGTAAGCTTGTGTTAGCAATAAATGTGTTCTAAGTGTAAAGCATTGTGCTCTCTTAATGACCGGCCTTCGAATTCTGGACCACTTGCAGTTTTCAGTGTGACAATATTGCTGTATTCCAATGTGAACCAGTTTACTCCTGCCATTACATTTCAAGGCACGAGATACGAAATGAAATTCCACATCACATAAATACATGACACCGCATTTAAAATTTCACAAGGTATGGAATTATAAAACAAATTGACAACAGAATTAGAACAACAAAGTCCATGTCTTTGTTTACTAATAAACTAAATACTCCTTAGATTGAAAGCAAACAAATATGAAATTTTGCAAGAATGTTAGTTTTAAAATAAATATGGTGATAATTAATTTGAAATCAGTTCATGCCTTCTCTATCCTACTCATCGTTAATCACTGTCTATGCTTTTTTTTTTTTTTTTTTTTTGCAAGAATGTTAGTTTTAAAATAAATATGGTGATTATTAATTTGAAATCAGTTCATGCCTTCTCTATCCTACTCATCGTTAATCAGTGTCTATGCTATATATCTTTCCACATTTTCGTCCCTTCTCTACTCTTACCTGTTTGGTAAATTGTAATATGTAACAAATCTTTAACTATGGCAATCAGGTACTTGATTTGTCTTGCACAAATGAGATATTGAAATTATCTAAAATTGGAAAGTACAGGTTGGAATTCAACAATAAAATTATTGTAGTTTGCCACAAAGACATGCTTGTAATAAAAGAAAATCACAGGCACAGCTTTTGACCACAGCCGTCATCAGAACAGAATGCACTCCCAGTCTTACAATCACAGGCACAACTCATTAACATACAACCACCATCTCCAGTTGCAGAGTATCGAGTAACGCTCAACAGTAAGTGCACCTCTGAGCAGGGATGTGAGGGGGGAGGGACCGTTGCATGATGAGGATGTAGTTGGTATGCTTTACGAAGTACGTAGGTACTGGCAGGTGGACAGCGATGTATGATAGAAATGTGGGGCAGGCTGAGAGGGGGGAAAGGGGAACCAAATGGAAAGGAGTTGAGAAGGGGGGAATGGTGGGTGGGAGATATATAACTATACGGTGGTTACCGAGGTGTAGGATAGAATTGGTGGGAACTGTTGAATGTGGAGTACGGTGTGACAATAAGTTGTAGTGTAACTGCTTCTGGATTCAATCCAAAGTATCAAATTAATTTATTTTGTGGGGTTTATTAGTTAATGAAGGCAGTTAATCTCCCAAAAACTCTGTACAGGTTCTGGACTGCCCCCACCACAGTGGCTATCATTCCAGGAGAAGTTTATATCAGCAAGTAGCACAAAGTCCCTGGAAGAATTGTAATGTCTCTGTAAAATGTAATGTAACTAACTGCCTTTTGCCTTGTGCACAAAACTTGTATGACAATCAGTTGTAATTAAGAGTTTGAATAAACTCTTCCTTGTTTTGTTGTTGTGGTCTTCAGTCCAGAGACTGGTTTGATGCACCTCTCCACAATACAACTATCCTGAGCAAGCATCTTCAACTCCACATAAGAACTGAAAACTACATCTGTCTGAATCTGCTTACTGTATCCATCTCTTGGTCTTCCTCTGCAGTTTTTACCCCAAACACTTCCCTCCAATGCTAAATTCATGATTCCTTGATGTCTAAGAATGTGTCCTACCAAACGATCCCATCTTTTAGTCAAGGTATGCCAGAAATTCCTTTTCTCCCCAATCCTATTCAGTACCTCCTCATTAGTTACGCGATCCACCCTCCTAATCTTCAGCATTCTTCTGTAGCACCACATTTCAAAAGTCTCAATCCTCTTCCTGTCCGCACTGTTTATCGTCCATGTCTCACTCCCATACGAGGCAACACTCCGTACAAATGCCTTCAGAAAGGACTTCCTTAGGCTTAAATCAATATTCGATGTTAACAATTTTCTCTTTTTCAAGAACGCTTTTCTACCCATTGCCATTCTGCATTTTATATCCTCTGTACTCCAAATCTACAAAAGCTTTGTCTTTCCTTAATCTAGCTTCCAAGATAAGCCATAAAGTGACTATTGCCTCTCATGTTCCTACATTTCTCCTGAACCCAAACTGATCTGCCCTGAGATTGGCTTCTACCAGCTTTTCCATCCTTCTGTAAATAATTTGTGTTAATATTTTGCAACCATGACTTATTAAACTGATGGTTCTGTAACTTTCACACCTGTCTGTGCCTGCTTTCTTTGGAATGGGGATTATTACATTTTTCTTAAGGTCTGAGGGTACTTCGCCTCTCTCATACATCTTACACACCAGGTGAAACAGTTTAGTCATGCCTGGTTCTCCCAAAGACTTCAGTAGCTCTGAGGGAATGTCATCTACTCCAGGGGCCTTTTTTCGACTTAGATCTTTCAGTGCTCTGTCAAATTCATCTCTCAGTACAGGATCTCCCACTTCGACCTCATCTACTTCTTCTTCCCTTCCTATAATATTGCCTCTAAGTTCATTTCCTTTGTAGAACCTCTCTATATACTCTTTCCGCCTTTCAGCTTTCCCTTCTTTGCTGAGAATTGGTTTTCCATCTGAGTTCTTTATATTCATACAGCTGCTTTTCTTATCTCCAAATATCTCTTTATTTCCCTGTAGGCTGTATCTATTTTCCCCTACTTATACATTCTTCTACATCCTTGCATTTGCCCTAGCCACTCCCGCTTAGCCATTTTGTTATGGTTGGCTCTCCCGGAGACTTTAGTAGCTCTGAGGGAATGTCATCTACTCCCAGGGCCTTGTTCTGACCTAGGCCTTTCAGGGATCTGTTAAATTCATCTCTCAGTATAGTATTTCCTATTTCATCTTGATGTACTTCCTCTTCCCTTCCTACAGCATTGCCTCTAAGTTCATTTCCTTTGCAGAGCATCTCTATAAACTCTTTCCACCTTTCAGCTTTATCTTCTTTGCTAAGAACTGGTTTTCCATCTTAGTTCTTGATATTCATAAAGCTGTTTTTCTTGTCCCCGAATGTCTCATTTATTTTCCTGTAGGCAGTAACTAATTTACCACTTGTTATACATTTTTCTACAGATTTGCCTTTGGCTTCTAGCCACTCCTGCTTAGCCATTTTGCACTTCCTGTCACTCTCATTTCTTAGTCGTCTGTACTCCATTTTGCCTGTTTCATTTACTGCATTTTATATTTTCTTCTTTCATTGATTAAATTTAGTATCTCCTGTGATATCCAAGGATTTTTGTAGGTCTGCCTTCCTACCAATTTTGTCCTCTGCTGCCTTCACTATTTCATCTCTCAATGCTACCCATTCCTCCTATACATTTTTTTTCTTTTTTTTCCACCTTTTCTGTCAATTGTTGCCTAAAGCTTCTTAAGCACTTCAGGTTCCTTCAGTTTATCCAGATCCCACGTGCGTATTTTCCTATCTTTCTGCAGATTTGTCAGTTTCAGCATACCATTCATGACCAATAAGTTATGGTCAGAGTTTATATCTGCCACTGGGTATGTCTTGCAGTTTAAAACCTGGTTCCAAAATGTATGTCTTACTGTTATAAAATCTATCTAGTATCTTCCGGTGTCTCCTGGTCTCTTCTGCGTATACAACCTTCTATCATGATTCTTAACTAGGTGTTTGTTATAACTAAATTATGTTCCGTGCAAAATTCTACCAGGTGGCTTCCTCTTTCATTCCTTTTGCCCAGACCACATTCACCTACTACCTTCCCTTCCCTTCTTTGTCCTACTACTGAATTCCAGTCTCCCATAACAATTAAGTTTTCCTGTCCCGTAATTGTCTGAATAATTTCCCTTAGTTTCTCATATATTTCTTCGATTTCCTCATCATTGGCAGAGCTAGTTGGCATATAAACCTGTACTACTGTGGTCGGTATTGGCTTCATATCTATCTTGACTACAATAATGCGATCACTGTGCTGCTCATAGTAGTTTACCTGCATTCCTATTTTCTTATTCATTATCAGACCTACTCCTGTAATACCCCCAACTGATAATCCTGAAATCACCTGACCAGAAATCCTGTTCCTCTTTCCACCAAAATTCACTAATCCCCACTATATCTATCTTCAACCTATCCATTTCTCTTTTTAAATATTCTAACTTAGCTACCCGATTAAGGGATCTATCATTCCACGCTCTGATCCATAGAATGCCAGTGTTGTCTTTCCTGATAATCACATCCTCCTGAGTAGTCCCCACCCAGCGATCCCAATGGGGGACTATTTTACCTCCGGAATATTCTACCCGAGAGGATGCCTTCATCATATGTTCATACAGTAGAGCTGCATGTCCTCGGGAAATTTAACAGCTGTAGTTTCCCCTTGCTTTCAGCTGTTCACAGTAACTGTGTGTCAAAGTCACATTAGCTGATGTTACAAGACCAGCTCAGTCAATAATCCAAACTGTTGCTCCTGCAACTGCTGAAAAGGTTGCTGCCCCTCTTCAGGAACCACACATTTGTCTGACCTCTCCACAGATACCCCTCTGCTGTGGTTGCACCTATAGTACGGCTATCTGTATCGTTGAGGCACGCAAACCACCCTACCTCAGCAATGTCTGTTGTTCATGGGAGTGTCTTCCTTATGTAAGAAATAAACACGATTCAACTAGTTCTTCAGTAGATAGTGGTATCTGAGTCCTTTGAAAAAGTTTGTGCCTCTTATTGAAAAGCACTTTGTGACCCTTGAAGTTCAATTTAATATATGAAAATAACTTTGAACACATGAGCATAGCAAAGCTGGTTTAATAACACAAGAGTTACATTTACATAACCAGATAACCTGAAGAACCTGCACACCAACCAGAAATGAAATATGTGATGTCTCAGGGATCTTCTGAAGCACACAGTTACATCACAAAGTTACGACATGTTATTTGTAACCTATTGTCCCTACACACCCCACATAGAACATCCCCCCCCCCCTGCCTATCCTACACCTCATGTACCACCATCTAAACTATATATATTTTTCCGTTTTCTAGTCCTCCCCAATATGTTGCCCTTCCCCCTCCCTTACCCCCCCCCCTCCTCACAATGCCCACACCTGCATTCCTAACAGCAACTCTCACAAGAAAGGCATGTGTCAATGAAAGAAGAAAACTTAGGGTTTATTGTTCTGTCAACAGCATAGTCATTAGAGATGGGCATGTGTCTTTGAGTTGTCTCTTTGATTGTATGAATGAGAGTGTGGTCTATACTGATGAAGGTCATAGCCAAAAGCTATACATCACGTGTGTGTGATTGTCTCTTTTAAGGTGCCTGCCTGTGGCTCAGTGATCACCTTTGCAGTGAGTTGAAAGTTATTCTCATCCCATTGTAGATATTAAATTATAATATATACTGTTAAACACTATGATACAGAGGTTATAAAGTTACATTAAAATTTACCTCCACAAAGTCAAACATACAGTTTCTTGAATCTTCCAATTCAAAGTCAGTAAACTCAATGCTTAGTCTTTCTCCTGGAGGTAGGCGTATAGTCCACTCACAGTCAATATTACGTGGATACTCCTGTGGATAGTTAGGTGAGGTAATTGTTTTCTCTGCATCCGTGATAAGTCCACCACAACCAGAAAGACCTAAAATGCAACAATTATCGTATAATGAAGACATTTCATTAGTAAATTTTAAATGAACATAGATTATAACAAATAGTATAATGGAAATTTTTGGTAGAAAATAAAAAAATGTAAACATTCACCACCCACCACAGTTGATGTCTCTTAGCCAGCCACATCACATCTGATTCATTTTGATGCACGAGAAAACAGGGTTCCACGTCCTGAATAGAGAAAACCCTTAAATCTATTTATTAAATTGTCTGCCAATCTAATTTCAATTGTCTCTTTGTAAACACTGTCTTAAAACTGGAGGTACTGGCAAATATCTGAGTATCATAAAATTTCTTTCTGTCCCTCGGAGTATTCAGTTAACACCAATTTCTCAGGCTGTTGTAGCCTTGTGTAGTGGTAATGTTCAACACACCTACATTGAACTACAAGGTGCATCTGAAAAGTTCAGTAAATGGTTCTATATTTTACAAACTGCACTGGCAAGGATGAGTGCCTGCATATACACAATGAGACCATGTCAACAAGCATCCCCTATCGTGCAAAGCACTGCAGTGAAACGGTGATACTTGCTACAACCTAGCTAACAGGGGTCAGTGTATCATTGCAACATGAAGACCAAAATGAAGCAATGTGTTAACATCAAGTTTTGTTTCAAATTAGGCAAAATGGGGATGGAGACTCATGGAATGATAATGAAAGTGTGTGTTGTTGAAGCAGTGGGTAAAAAGTGTGTCTTTATGTGGCTGCAGAGATACAACAATGCGTGACTTCTGTGATTCGAGCAATTCCACAATAAGCATTTGCTGACAGTTTAGAACAGCTGTACAAGTGTCAGAAGTGTATTGTAGCCAATCGTGATTGCTTTGAGGCCATTAAAGGTATTTTGTTTGTAACACTTGTTTCCTATATTTCCTGAGAACATTCACCAAACATTTCAGATGCACCTTGTATGTCATGATTGTAGACTTCAATTTTTAGACATCATGGTTTACAAAAAACAATTTATTAATCTTGGACATAGTGTTCAATGGAAGCTGACACATACAAATTGATATCTACATGCCAAGATTTGCCATCCACAATACCAGGCAATGGCTTCCATATGACTCTGGTATGTAGAGCATATGTTGTTTCCACTGTGGACAGTTTAACACAGGAACTTGAATATTAGACAGCTGTTTTTATGGAAAATGGATTTTATGAGAAAAAAGTGTCATGTAATAAAGTCCATGTCATCTCCCGAGGTGCATGAAGAAGAGCATTTATCTGTGACCTTTCATATTTATGTGGGGGCATACCACGTAATACTGGAAGAATCTTACAAGAGTTTTAACACTGAGATTGTTTTCTGTCCACCTTCCAAGTTTACAGCATTGCTTGCCTCTTATATAGATGATCTGGGACTTAAGAAGCCTGCGATTTCTAAAATTCCATATCAGTGTGGCAAGGTTTAAATTACCTGTTTGATTCGCACAATTCAATACAGGTGCATACAACTTCACTGCCACAACGGCTAAAAAATCGGTGATAACAGAACAATGTTTAATCAAGGACACATAATGAAATTTGATGACACTCGGATAATTTCCAGTAATTGATATTAGGTTGCTTTAGAGACCAACATAGAATGACATTTGGCAGAGTTATCATCGGTTCTCAGTGAGACTCAGTAGCAGTGGTGTTCTCTTGAAAATGGCAGACAGGCGGATCATCAAAGTATTGAATCATTTTGAGTTTATTATCCTGAAGCAAAGCCGAAGGGAATAAGAACTACAGAATTACATTTTTTACACTTTTCCAATGACTTCAAATAAAATGATGTAAAATGCAGGAAAACATAAAATGTGGACATAAAGTTTTAAACAGTAAATTTTCCTTACTTAAACACCCTTGCATTTTCTTAGCTTATGTATAATATATGAAGATAATCGGCATCAAAATACTCACCATGAAGTTTATTTATTATGTAATAAAGGTTATCTGAATTATGTACCTTTTTTTAGCATCAAGCAGAACTGCAATTGTTAACTCTATTGGAAATAGAATTTTTGACGTAATTTCATTTGTCACAATCAACATTGTCAACAATCCTTTAACTTGCATTCATTATTTGAGTAATGAAACATTGCACAAGTTCCGCATTTCTTTGTATTTTTTGATGTTTCGCATGACAATATTTGAGAATTTATTCGCATTCTCAAGATCAAATAAATACATAAGTAATTTTTGTGACATTTGCACAGGATTGGCATATCACACTGTAATCATCCCTTCAGGTTAAAATATACAGTGTGCCCTACAGTGTGCCGAAAAACCTACAGAAGCAAACCATCATTCTCACCATTTATGAAATGTCACAAAAAATACTTGCATGAATATTTGCACTTTGCAATAAGAATAAATTCTCAAAACACATAATGCAAAACATGTAAAACTACCAGTCACATAAACTGACACTCAGTGTGGTGACTGATAGGATATTTCCATCATGAGTGAACTTGTTGTAAACAACAAAACACGAAATTTACATTTGAATAAACACAAAGTTTCAAGAAACTGGACTGCATAAAGTTTATAAACACTACACTGGAATGCGAAAGGCATGCCAGTGTCAATCAGTGTAAATTTATGTCAATTATGTCATTTTTTTCTTCTCCACTAACATGGTTTCAAAAGTGTATAATGCAGGAAAGTTGTTAATATGTCAATGCAAAAAACAGGCGTGAATTAATATTGTGAAGATAGGAAATCTGAACAGACAGAAAAAAAAAGAAAAGGAAAGAAAAAAAAAGATTGGTGTAAATGGAGGGAAAATATAAAATCTGAGAACATAAAAGCGGGGTTATACTGTATGTTATCTCAAGACTGCAACCGAAGATACTAATATGCAGACATTGAAACTCAAAAAATGTTCAAATGTTTGTTAAGCTTAAGGGACTTAACTATGGGGTCATCAGTCCCTACACTTACAAATTACTCATGAACTACCTTATACTAAAGATGGCACAAACATCCATGCCCGAGGGGGGATTCGAACCCCCAACTGTAGTGGCCGCGCAGGCTGTGACTGGCGCTCCGTAGACCGCTCAGCCACTGTGGCCGGCCATTGAAACTCAACGTTTTGTAGGTGGTAAGGGAGGACTGTGTGGCTGAGAGGAAAAAATAGGCTGAGATTTGGAAGGAGGGTTTAGGTTATGATGATAAAAAGCTTGCTGGGCGATGTAACAGGTGTGTATGGTAAGAAGAGTTTGAGGATTATGAAATGGAAATATGAAGACCTGGGGGGAATAACAATGAATGTCCATTTTTTGTGATTTTGAGATTATGGTGCCATGTTGGAGAGTTCTCTCTGTAGTTTCTGTTGATGTATTCATTGGCACTAAATATGCTAGGGATCCTGTATAAATCGAAAATAAAAATACCTGGAAGTAAGGAAAGGGGTTTGATGAAAAAATGATGATTGTCCATTCCGCATTGTTTCCCTAGAATATAATATTTTAGCCTTTGGGTTGTTATGACTGGCTGGTGTTTCTTCTTTGTTTCAGTGTTGAATGCAAGGAAAGATCTGTTGATTTGATCGTTGTTAGTGAGGCTGTGTTACTGTTTGTATTTAAATTTGAAGACCGCTGTAAAAATGGATGAAGACAGAAGACCACAAACAAGGCATAATGCAAAGAAGAGGCGAAAAACACAGTACATTATCGGACGTAAAGAAAGGAATGATGTTACAAATGCACGAAACAGGTGAGGACTCTGCATGTGCCAGATTAAAATGTTTGAATCAAACTGATAGATGTTTCATCATTAAACAGTTTAATGCTTTACCTATCCTCGATGCACAGTGGAAGTATTTAAGTGGTTCGATTGACTTGAAACTTCTACAGAGAAGGCATCCTCGAAAAAGTCATAGCAAAGCTCTTATTCACGATCATACATACATTTACAAAGTAAGAGTAAAGAATGATAATACTATGAAGGAAGTTCCTGTTTTTCATAAAGCTTTCCTGGCACTTCATAGGATATCTCCTAAAACTGTGCAGACTATCCAGAAACAATTGAAAGAATGTGGAAGAACTGTATCAGATGGAAGAGCAAGCACAAAAACTGTCCTCATACTCTGACCGGTGAAACAAGAAATAAAATTCATGAAAATATTCAGACACTCCAAGGCCGCCAGTCACACTATTCTTTGAAGAAGATATCAAAAATGTACCTTCCAGAAGAAGTCAATAGAAAGAAGTGCCATCAGATGTACATGGATAAATATCCCAACAATCCAGTGCCTCATGATACATATATGAGAATTTTTAATGCAGAATATAAGTTATCATTTGGCTATCCTCAATCAGATACATGTAGTTGATGTGACACCAAGAATACACAAGAGGTTCAAATACAAGAAGAACTGGCTTGTATAGAAAAATATGAATGATCCTGGCCTAAAACAACAATTGAGTAAGAAATTGAGAAGTCTGAAAGCAGAAAAGCAACTTCATTTAAGAAGAGCTCAAAAGTTTTATGATAAGAAACGTTTGTGCAAGCAAGGGTGTGTTAAATGTAAAGAAGAAAATGCTATTGCCATGTATTTTCAAAGGAATGTGTGAGACCCAAATGTAGCAAGTAATATGGTGTATTATAAACGTCAGCTGAAAGTACATTTGTTTAACATCCATGTTTTAGCATCAGGAGAGTCCATATTTTATTGTTATACTGAGACTGTAGCAAAGAAAGGTGAAGATGAAGTTGTATCAATGTTTCATCTTTTTATATTTCAAATTCTGTCTCCTGGTGTAAAACAACTGCACACATTCTGTGATACATGTGCTGACCAAAATAAGAACTTTCTGTATTTAGATACATTCATTACAATGTGACTGCACCTTGAAAGGGTTACAATGCCATTTCCAGAAAGAGGGCATTCATATCTCGAGTGTGACAAGAATATGAAGTTAATACCACGAACTGCCCACACAGAGGTACAGAAGGACTGGTAGGATGTCATATGTCACAGTCGCTTGAAACCATGTCCATTTCAAGATTTGGTATGCAATCAATCAATTTTTGTAGAGTGGACATCATTCTTTTCATCTAAGGGAATGTACAAAAGGTGATAACCCGTACCTTCCCGACTGCGCAAGAAAGTAAATGTAGAGAATAATCAGCCCCACATTATGTCACTGAGGTCTGGAAGCCTGGAAGCTACAACAGTTTTTGGAATAGAGTGGTAATCCAAGAGGTGCAAAAGAAGAGTTCAAGTCTCCCAAAACAGGAGTTTTTGCTTCTGGGTCCAGCCTACTGGATGAACTTGCATATTCCACTCCTAAAATGGAAATAGTTGCTGGCATGTCTGCTGCATATTTTACAGACTTGTAGTAACTACTATCATTAGTACTAGTACTACCAATATTAATAATGCAAAAAAGTTCTACAAACTATCTGGGTATTGGTTTTTGGGAACTGTCCACACTTCTAACAACAGAGAAATCAAAAGACTTTTACAAGAAACTTCAAACTATGGGTGACTGCACTACTTAAACTGTGGTTTTATGCATCAGTGTTAAATTATGATACTTGTGTTTTAAAGACTTATGCATTCAATGGTGTGAAATGAAAGTAACATGTGAACAAGGTGGAATACATGCATTATTTTTCCAGCTTTGGTTTTGTCATTGTGATCTCATTTTTGTATTTTCGCCATTTTTACGGGTCAGGCATTCTTGAAACTCATTCACTATATTGTTAAGACCATGAGCTTTCCTTACAGCAAATACTGTCTTGCTGTTATGTCACTCATAGGTAATATAGCATATCAAACTTTGTTATTGTTGTGGTCTTTAGTCAGGACACTGGTTTGATGCACCTCTCCATCCTACTCTATCCTGAGCAAGTCCCTTCATCCCCTCATAAGAACAGCAACCTACATCCATTTGAATTTGCTTACTATATTCATCTCTTGATCTCCCTCTGTGATTTTTACCCCACACACTTCCCTCTAATGTTAAATTCATGATTCCTTGATGTCTAAGAATGTATCCATTCATGATTCCTTGATGTCTAAGAATGTGTCCTACCAATCGATCCCTTCTTTTAGTCAAGGTATGCCAGAAATTTCTTTTCTCCCCAATTCTGTTCAGTACCTCCTCATTAGTTACACGATCCACCCACCTAATCTTCAGCATTCTTCTGTAACACCAAATTTCAAAATCCTCTATCCTATTCTGCCCACACTGTTTATCAACTGAGTTTCACTCCCATACAAGGCAACACCTCACACAAGTGCCTTCAGAAATGACTTCCTTATGCTTAAATTAATAGTCTATGTTAACAAATTTCTCTTTTTCAAAAACGTTTTTCTTCCGATTGCCATTCTGCATTTTATATCAACTGTACTGCGCCCCTCATATGTTATTTTACTGCCCAAGTAACAAAAGTCATATACCACCTTTATTGATTCATTACCTAATTTAACTCCTTCAGCATCACCTGATTTTCTAAGACTGCATTCCATTACATTTGTTTTGCTCTTGTTAATGTTCATTCTGTATGCTCCTTTCAACACACTGTCCATTCTGTTCAATTGCTCCTCCAGGTCCTTTGCTGTCTCTAACAGAATTACAATGTCATCAACAAAATGCAAGGTTTTTATTTTTTGCACCTTGAACTTTAATTCCTTGTCCAAATTTCTTGTTGCTTTCCTTTATAGCTTGCTGAATGCACAAATTGAATAACATTGGGGAAAGGCTAGAACCCTGTCTTATACCCTTCCCAACCTCTGCATCCCTTTCACGCCCATCAACTCTGATAACTTCTGTCTGGTTTTTGAACAAGTTGTAAATAACCTTCCATTACCTATATTTTACTCCTGCTGATTTCAGAATTTGAAAGAGTGTACTCGAATCAACATTGTCAAACGCTTTCTCCAAATCTACAAAAGCTATAAAAGTAGGTTTGCCTTTCCTTAATCTATCTTCTAACATAAACCGTAAAGTGAGGATTGCCTCCCATGTTCCTACATTTCTCCTGAATCCAAACTGATCTTCTCCGAGGTCAGCTTCTACCACTTTTTCCATTCTTCTGTAAATAATTCGTGTTAATATTTTGAAACCATGACTTATTAAACTGATGGTTCTGTAATTTTCACACCTGTCTGCACCTGTTTTCTTTGGAACGTGGATTATTACGTTTTTCTTAAAGTCTGAGGGTATTTCCCCTGTCTCATACATCTTATGTTCCAAGTGAAATAGTTTTGTCATTGTTGGCTATCCCAGAGTCTTCAGTAGTTCTGAGAGAATGTTGTCCACTCCAGTGGCCTTATTTTGACTTAGGTTTTTAAGTGCTCTGTCAAATTCTACTCTCAGTATAGTATCTCCTATTTCATCTTCATCTACATCCTCTTCCCTTCCTACAATATTGTTTCTAAGTTTATTTTCTTTGTAAAGCCCCTCTATACAGGGTGTTACAAAAAGGTACAGCCAAATTTTTACGAAACATTCCTCACACACAAAGAAAGAAAATATGTTATGTGGACATGTTTTCGGAAACGCTTAATTTCCATGTTAAGAGCTCATTTTAGTATTTCTCATGTTCTTCCACCTATGCTCACTGGAGCAAGTTATCTTGATTTCATACAGGATATTCTACCTTTGCTGCTAGAACATGTGCTTTTACAAGTATGACACAACATGTGGTTCATGCACGATGGAGCTCCTGCACATTTAGTCGACGTGTTTGTACGTTTCTCAAAAGATTCAGTGCCTGATGGATTGGTTGAGGCGGACCAATTCCATGACCTCCACGCTCTCCTGACCTCAACCCTCTTGACTTTCATTTATGGGGGCATTTGAAAGCTCTTGTCTACGCAACCCCGGTACCAAATGTAGAGACTCTTCGTGCTCGTATTGTGGACGACTGTGATACAATATGTCATTCTCCTGGGCTACATCAAACCATCCGGGATTCCATGTGACGAAGGGTGGATGCATGTATCCTCGCTAACGGAGGACATTTTGAACATTTCCTGTAACAAAGTGTTTGAAGTCACGCTGGTATGTTCTGTTGCTGTGTGTTTCCATTCCATGATTAATGTGATTTGAGAAGAAGTAATAAAATGAGCTCTAACATGGAAATTAAGTGTTTCCGGACACAAGTCCACATAACATATTTTCTTTCTTTGTGTGTGAGGAATGTTTCCTCAAAGGTTGGCTGTACCTTTCTGTTACACCCTCTATACTCTTTCCACCTTTCAGCTTTCTCTTCTTTATATTCATACAGCTGCTTTTCTTGTCTCCAAATGTTTCTTTTATTTTTTCTGTAGGCGGTATCTATTTTCCCCCTATTTATACATTCTTCTACAGACTTGCATTTGTCTTCTACCCACTCCTGCTAAGCTATTTTACACTTCCTGTCAATTTCATTTCTTAGTCATCTGTACTCCATTTTGCCTGTTTCATTTGCTGCATTCTTAAATTTTCTCCTTTCATCACTTAAATTTAGTATTTTCAGTGATGGCTAAGGATTTTTTGCATGTCTTGCCTTTCTGCCTATTTTGTCCTCTGCTGTCTTCACTATTTCATTTCTCAATGCTACCCATTCTTCTTCTATGTCCCCCCCCCCCCCCCCCATTTCTGTCAATTGTTGCCTTAAGTTCCCTCTGAAATTCTCAAAAACTTCAGGTTCCTTAAATTTATCAAGGTTCCATCTCCTTATTTTCCTACCTTTTTGCCCGTTTTTCAGTTTCAGCCTACAGTTCATGACCAACAAGTTATGGTCAGAGTCTATCCCAGGGTATGTCTTACAGTTTAAAACTTGGCTCCAGAATCTATGTCTTACCATTATAAAATCTATCTGGTAGCTTCCAGTGTCTCCTGGTCTCTTCCACGTATACAACCATCATTCATGATTGTTAAACCAAGTGTTTGTTATGATTAAATTATGTTCCGTGCAAATTTCTACCAGGCAATCCCCTCTTTCATTCCTTTTGCCCAGTCCATATCACCTATTATTTTTCCTTCCCTTTCTTTTCCTACTACCGAATTCCAGTCTCCTATCACAATTAAGTTTTCCTCTCCCTTAACTGTCTGAATAATTTCCTTTATCTCTCCATACATTTCTTCGATCTCCTCATCGTCGACAGAGCTAGTGGGCAAATAAACTTGTACTACTGTGGTTGGTGTTGGCTTTGTATCTAACTTGACTATGATAATGCGATCACTGCGCTGCTCATAGCAGTTGACCCATATTCCTATTTTCTTATTCATTATCAGACCTACTCCTGTAATACCCCCAACTGATTTTGTATTCCTCTTTCCACCAAACTTCACTAATCCACACTACATCTAACTTCAGCCTATTGATTTTCCTTTTTAAATTTTCTTACTTCCCTACCAGATTAAGGGATCTAACATTCCACACTCTGATCCGTAGCATGCCAGTGTTGTCTTTCCTGATGACTATGTCCTCCTAAGTAGTCCATGCCTGGAGATCCGAATGGGGGACTATTTTATCTCCAGAATATTTTACCCAAGAGGATTTTATCATCATATATTCATAAAGTAGAGGTGCATGTCCTCGGGAAAAGTAACAGCTGTAGTTTCCCCTTGCTTTTAGCTGTTTGCAGTAACTGCATGGCAAAGCCATGTTAGCTAATGTTACAAGGCCAGCTCAGTCAATGATCCAGACTGTTGCCCTTGTAACCACTGAAAAGGTTGCTGCTGCTCTTCAGGAACCATGTTTGTCTGGCCTTTCCACAGATACCCCTCTATTCTGGTTGTACCTGTGGTACAGCTATTTGTATCGTTGAGGCACGCAAGTCACCCCACCCCAGTAATATCTGTGGCTCATGTGGCTTAAAATTCAAATATCTTGTTTTCCCCCAATTCTTCATATGTTTTGCAAAATTTCCACTGACATAAATCCCAAAAAATGTGGGTTGGGACCACGGATGCTGGCTTTTCAAACTTAGTGTGGTTGCTCTAGAATGCAGCACACAAATGTTGGAAGCAAATCCTCCTGAAAATCAATTTCATACATTTTCAGCAAGCAAAGCTTGATAATGGTACAAAAACCACTCTTTTTAGGTTGTTTTTGTAATACAAAAAGTAATCAACACTTTAAATAGAAATGTTTTTGTACCTTAAACTGAAGTGAATCTGATCAATATCGGCAGCCACCCCCCCCCCCCCCCCCGCCACCACCACCACTGCAATTACTCTTGTGATATCGGAATGAAAATTCAGTACGTTAATTTGACAACTTACCATCATGAACCACAGACATTGCCAAGGTGGGGAGACTTGCATGCCCCAATGATACAGAGAGCTGTACCACAGGTACAGCCACAGTCTGAATGATTGACTGAGCTGGTCTTGTAACATCAACTAACGTGCCTTTACCATGCAGTTACTGCTAACGGGTAAAAGCAAGGGGAAACTACAGTTATTAACTTTTCCAGAGGAATGTGGCTGTACTGTTTCAACATATGATGATGGTGTATTCTTGGGTGTATTCATCGAAAATATAGCTTCATTTTGCAAGTTACACACGTAACACCACTTTTTGCCAACTTCGTACATTTTTGACAAAGATTTTCATTGCTATTTTCATGAGATTTCATGTAAAGCAGCATTTCAAATTGGTTTTCACTGTAGAATTTGTCCATTGTGCTGACAAATTTCACCGGTTTCTGTCCCAGTTTCATCTGCGAGTTTTGAATATTTTACTTATGTGTGTAACTTCTTGTTGCAGAAACACACTGAACTGTTTGTTTTAAAGTTACATTGAACAGACAGAGGATCACAGGTACTTATTTCATCTAGTAAAACATGAATTGTATCCACTAGGCAATTTTGTTTATTAAGTTCGTGGCTTAATTCTTTGTCTCCACATTTCGAACAAAGCCACATTTTACTTTTCTCACTTACGTTTACACAACTGCATTTTAAGCACATAACACCTTTCACTGCTCGTTTTTTGAAGCAGCACTGTGATTGAAAGATGAAGCAACATTTTCAAAATCACTTATCTTCTTATCTTGCTTCTCCCATCTTCTTTCATGTACTTTTGATACAATATAGTATGCAATACACTTTCTATCACAATATACAGTATACGTTTTACACGATAAACAGTTTATCTTGCAATTTGAATCTTTAAATACACGACTCTCTAACTCCCGATTTTCACTTGCCACTATTTCTGGTTCAAATCAGGTGAATACAGTGTTATAAACACAAAATCAGTTGGTGGTAACACAGGACTACGTCTGATAATGAATAAGAAAATAAGAATGCGAGTAAGTCACTAGCACAGGGAATGCATTATCCTAGCAAAGATAGACATGAAGCCAACACCGACCACAGTAGTACAGGTTTATAAGCCAACTAGAGGAGATTGAAAAAATGTATGCAGAGACAAAGGAAAAAAATATTCAGACAGTTAAGGGAGAGGAAAACTTGAATTAAAATGCTACGCTCTGTAATCGAAACATGAGAAAACTGGTTAATGATCACATTGACACCACCATTTTACAGTACTCAAATTTTTGTGTACATTATAGACTCGTACAGGAATCAGCAAATTGCTGCAAGTAGTGAGTCCATTAAGTAAATCTCACCAAGAAAGAGAACTATCAAGGAAAAGATTCATAGGCAGAAGCAATGACTGCAGACTACTTCTGTAAAGAATACTTGCAATAAATTAGAACTGGAGGTGCTTTACTGACATTGATAATTGTGGTAATTATCTAATTCTTTGGTTTGAAATAAACCTAGCAATAGAAAAGTAAAGGTTGGAATTCAATAATATAATGAGGATAAAAGATGAGAATAACAGTCAAGTTCACAAAAGGTTTTAACAATTTATTAGATAAAGTGACTGGTTTCAATCTCTTTTGAGATTATCATCTGACCTAGTCATCTCGCTGTTGATGCCGAGGCGATGAAAGTGTGGCGACTGATATATCTCTGTCCAACTTCTTTGCTTTTTACAAATGTCTGTCTAGGTGTGTTTGCGTTTGGATATGTGTGAGTGTGTGTGTATTTGTCTACCTTCCTTTTTGTCCCCTAAGGTAAGTCCTTCCACTCCTGGGATAGGAATGACTCCTTTTCCACTTCCTTAAAACTCATATCCTTCCCTTTGTGCATGGTGGACCGACAGGTTGGGGAAAATTAGAATAATCGGGATGAAAATTTTTTATTCTTCCGTTTCATTACGCGGCCGGCGTGGCTACACGCGGGCGACCACGGGGCCGGCTTCGCCGGATGCGCTGGGAACTTGGTTGTCAGCACCTCCTGGCAGGCTGTGTTCACGTGCTGCCCGTGTGTGGGACGCCGTGCTGACGAGGTAACGCCGTGTTGATCGCCTTGGCTGTGGAAGAAACCCGCCAACCAGCCAATCAGAAGGCAGGGTGTGGGCACGTGGCGACTGCAGGGTGGCCTGGCGAGGGCCGACCGGCAACGGCGATCGCTCTCTTGCGAGCCAGCCTCCAGACCGGCCAGACGTGCCCCCTCCCTGCTCCTGCAGCCCAACCTGTCGGGGACCTCCCGGCGTATCACTTTGTTTTTTCCCATAATTGTACCCCGTTGAAAATGAACTTTTTCTAATAATAATGTGGCAACCGCTACGTTTTAACCACATTCCTGACTTCTTATTTAGCCTGTTCTTTAAGTAACCATGGATGCCCACTATTGAACCGCTCCTATCCTGTACAACTGGTGTCAGAAGTGGCACGAATCTACCATTTGATCCGATATTGGCCGGAGGCTGGCTCGTTCACCATTTGGCGCTGTTATGAGCGCGTGTACGTTCGGCCGTAATCGGCCTCTGCCGAGCCGACTTGGCTCGCGCCGAAGATAGACGCTGGCTGCCGCTGGGGCAGGCAGTTCCGACTGGGCGAGCGGTGCGGAAGCGCCTCGTTGCTGCTACGGCGCGTGCTGCCGGCACTGCTGGGAGCGTCGCGGCGCGCTACATTCACCACGACGCCGGCACCTGCTGTTGGCGCTACGTTCACCACGGCAACGCGGGCTGAGGCGCTATGTCCACGCCACCTGTTGCTGCTACTTCACGACGCCGTCGCTACCGACGCCGGCGCCGCTGCTGCTGCTAACGACGCTGCCGCCGCAGCCGCCACCACGCCGCATCTCGTCGCATCTCACCACGTCGCATCGCGTCGCGCCACGTCGCACTATGTGAGTTAACTTTTTTCATTTATGTTGCTGCCGCCGCATCACAACGGGAGACGCTGTCGCTGAGAAGCTAATTTATCATTTCATTTGTAATTTTGTGGCCACTAGAGTCCTAAAATTGTAACCATGCCTGAAACACGTTCTAAGCAGGTTGAAAAGACTGAGAGTGCTGATGGAGGCCAGTTAGACCCCCTATCAGCACTGCAGGAGCAAATTCGTAAACTTTTATTGCAAAATGCTGAGTTAAGGGAACGTGTGGATGAGCTGGGAAAAGAAACAGTCAGTAATAAAACTGCTAGTATTGGTACTGCAAGCTCTGTGCGAGCCACTGCAAATACGGCAGACATAGGCACACCTTCTCTAGCGAGCAGCTTTCTCGCTGTAAATTTCATACCAACTTTCTCAGGGAAACCTGGTGAGAATATAACCACATTTTTGCAAAGTGTTAGAGATGTAGGGCGCACTTGCTCTTGGCCCGATCATTTTCTCTTAAATGTAGCCAAACTGAAACTGTCAGGAGACGCACGCACTTATGTCGAGTCAGTAAATGCACTGAGAGATGCAAGTAGTTTTGATAGCTTGGCACACGGATTATCAGAAAGATATTCCGACAAGCGTGGGGTTAGTTACTATCGTGATCGGTTATCTACTCTTCGGCAGAAGCCGAATGAGGATTTTGAGGTGTTTGCAGACAGAATCAGGACAGTATCTTGCCGCACATACACATTAGGGGCTGATGCAACCAGAAATGAGGTATTAATCGAAGAGGCGGAAGCAAGAGCCATAGATGTTTTCATTCGGGGTATTAGCCCACAAATTGGGAGTGAGGTTAAAGTAGCTTCCCCTACCTCGCTCCATGAAGCAGTACGTATCGCTTTGTTGCGTGAGGAGGCAGGACGCTTTGTCGCCGCTCCGCCGCGAAGTAATGAAACACGCTGCGTGTTCCTTAATGACATGCAATGCGAGCGCTGTGGTAAAGGTAATCACACCGCCGCACGCTGCCGTGCACCCTATTGCAATAATTGTGGCAAGGTAGGACATGAGAGGAATAATTGCCGACGAAAATCACAACAGAATAATCAGCCGCGGAATTTTCCGCAGAATCCAATGCCTTTCGTTAGAAACAATTCGGGAAACGGTCGAGGGGCAGGCCCTGCCGCCCGACCTCGCCCCCAATAAAACTAGTTAATCCCTTTCAGAGTGGGAACGTGAACGAGGTGGCAAATATAGTCTTACAGGGTTGGCTCAGGGGTCGAACAGTCAGAGTTTTAGTAGATACAGGTGCTCAGGTCAGTGTTTTATTTGTGTCACACCAAGATAAATGTAAACTTAAACCTCCACTATTCAATATCAGTGGTTTAGGAGAAGAAGTAATCATCCCCGCAGGGATTTGTTTTGTCAATTTGCAGTTGTACAATCACCGGTATGGATTTGAAATGACAGTAATTAGAAAACGGAGGCGAGACTTTGACGTTATTCTTGGTAACGATTTCCTCCGTCAGTACCAGGCTGTGATCGATTACAAAACCGGTACTATCCGACTCAATGAAAATACTCACTGTTTCGGAGGTACTGGAGCCTCACAGACGCGAGGATCTTGTGAAGGACGGCCGCTTTCACAAGAACCATCTGAACCGCGTACTTTGGCTCTGAAAACGAACACGTCTGTTACGATTAACGGCGGAACGGGTCGTATCCTATGGATAAGCGTCAAAGCTCCGGTGCAGTCAAGATCGACGTTTTTGGTTGATCCGCTCAGCCAAAACGACGTTCTCGACCGGTTACAAGTGCATGTTAAGAGAAGTGTGAGTGTGGTCGAATGTAAAGAGAAGAAGTTTTATGTTCCAGTTTGTGTAGATAATTTTGGGCAAAAGGCAGTAGAGATTCCACGTGGAACGATCCTTGCAAGCGGTCAGGAGGTAGAACCAGAGGTATTTCAGTGTAAGAAAGGTGTTGAGAGAGTAAGAAAGAGAGGTAACGTTTCAGTGAAAAATGTTTATAGAATAACCCCTGTGTTGAGAACACAATTACGCGAAAAGTTGGCGCACTTATCAGAGGCAGAGCAAAATTTGTTGTACCCGGTATTGGAGGAGTTCTCGTGGTTATTCGAGGAAAGGCAATATTTGCCAGCTACTGACCTCGTGCAGCACGAAATTCCTACCGGAGATGCCAGACCTATCTCCCAAAAAC
The DNA here is from genome assembly GCA_026315105.1 of Locusta migratoria. NCBI lineage: Eukaryota > Metazoa > Arthropoda > Insecta > Orthoptera > Acrididae > Locusta > Locusta migratoria. The sequence goes on from CM048751.1 coordinate 199,804,122, forward strand.
CATACAGATTGCCTTATCATCTGCAATCAGTTGTAGAAGAAACCATACAGCAACAGCTGGATGCAGGCATAATTCAGCCATCTGCTAGTGCCTGGGCCAGTCCCATTGTCCTGGTTCCGAAAAAGTCAATAAATGGCGAGAAGACATACCGCCTATGTGTAGATCTAAGAGCGGTAAACAAGGTGACTACACCTGACACTTACCCTCTACCACGTATTGACGAAACTTTGGACCGGCTAGGGAATTGTAAGTATTTTACAACACTGGATATGCGATCTGGGTACCACCAGATCCCGATCGCTCCAGCGGATAGACCGAAAACAGCTTTTGTGGTTCCTTCTGGGCTATATGAATTTTTGCGCATGCCTTTTGGTCTCCGAAGCGCTCCAGCAACGTTTCAGAGATTTGCAGATCTCCTTTTAAGAGGGCTGAAACCTACAATGTGCTTGGTTTATTTAGATGATATTATTATTTTTTCAAGAACTGTTGAAGAACATGCAGAAAGATTACGGAGTGTTTTGTCACGATTAAAAGATGCTAATTTGAGTCTAAAGATTGAGAAATGTACTTTTGCTAAGTCACAGGTACAGTACTTGGGGCATATTATCACTTCTGATGGGGTTAAACCTGATCCAAGGTTAACTGAAGCTGTTAGGGAATTTCCTACACCTGTAAATGTCAAAGAACTGCAAAGTCTGCTCGGGTTAACCAATTATTATAGGCGTTTTGTGAAGGATTATGCAGTAATAGCAAAGCCTTTAACTAAACTTTTGAAAAAGGGTGTCGCTTTTGAGTGGACAGCTAGGTGTGATGAAGCTGTCGGGAAAATCAAAGATATTTTGACTAGTTCACCTCTTTTAATATATCCAGATTTCGAGAAACCTTTTATACTTTCTACAGATGCTTCAGATTATGCAGTAGGGGCAGTTTTAAGCCAAGAGTGTAATGGAGAAGAGAAACCGATTGGGTATGCTTCGAGACAGTTAAATCAGGCAGAGATAAATTACAGTACGACGGAGAAAGAGCTTTTAGCACTCATGTTTGGAGTCAATTATTTCAGATGTTACCTTTACGGCAGGAAGTTCACCGTGGTCACTGACCACGCTGCTCTGCAATGGATGCTGAGTTTAAAAGATCCAGGCAGTCGTTTAACACGCTGGGCGTTAAAGCTGTCAGAATACGATTACGAGGTCCGTCATAAACCCGGACGCTTACACCAAAATGCAGACACTCTAAGTCGTAAAGTCAGAATAGTGCAAACAAATGATGTTTCCATCGAAGAGCTGAAAGAGGCTCAACAAAGAGATGTGCAATGCAATCAGTACGCTACTTTGCCAGAATTCGTTACAGAAGAAGAAGTCTTGTACCGGAAAACTGCTTTAGGCAATAGAATTGTAATACCTAAGGAGCTACAACAGCGTGTAATTGCACAATGTCACGACAGTTTACAAGCTTGTCACAGTGGCCGGCGAGCCACTAATGCCCGAATAGCTGCCAGATACTGGTGGAGAGGTAGACAAACAGCAGTCCGCAGGTACATTCAAAATTGTTTGCCTTGTGCCCAAAGGGCGCCGCCCCCGCGAAACAGAGTCCCTTTACAAGCTGTTCCTGAAGCCAAAACCCCATTTAGTATCGTCTCACTTGACATAATGGGCCCATATACGCAAAGTACACAAAACAACAAATATATATTGTCAATCATGGATCATTTCTCCCGATATTTAATTCTGGTACCCACAGCTGATACGACAGCTGAAACGATAGCAAACGCTTTCGTTAAGCACTTGGTACTTCCCTTTGGAAGTCCAGATGCAATTCTGACAGATCAAGGACAGAACTTTTTATCTTCTTTATTTGTGCAAGTATGCAAATTGTTACGCATCAAAAAATGGCGAACTACTCCTTATCACCCTCAGGCAAATGGTCGATTAGAACGCGTCCACAAAACTATTGGGAAAATGTTGTCTTATTATGTAAACCGCCTTCATACCGACTGGGATCGGTATGTTCCATATGTAGCTTCAGCCTATAATAGTCGTGTACACGAGTCAACGGGTTATTCACCTTACGAAGCTGTCTTTGGCAGACCTATGAGCTCCCCATTTGAGCTAGACAAGCTTCCACCCGGAGTTGACTTGAAGGAAGTAAAGAGCTTAGCACACCGTTTAAAGTCCATCTGGAAGCGGGTAAAAAGCAACAATGCCAATGCTGCCAGCAAACAACGCCAGAGGTTCAATAGAGGCTCTGTTATGCCACAGTATAAACCAGGCGATTTGGTGCTCTTACGGAATCCTGCTATCAAGAAGGGCAGAACAAAAAAGTTCACACCACAGTATGAAGGGCCCTACCCTATTCTGCGCTTAACTTCACCTGTTAATGCAGAACTTCAGTTGCCTGAACGAACTGTAATTGTTCATTTCGATCGGTTAAAACCGTATCACGGGGCAGCTCCGCCGCCCCCGCCTCTGCCCTGCCCTCCGCAGCCTCAGGTGCTACCGAAGGTAAAAAAGAAAAAGAAAATTCTACCAGAGCGAGCTCGTCCTCGTTACGCCGTAAGAAACAAGCATCCGTACGCTCTGAGATCCAGAGACTAGGGTAAAATCAGTATATTCCTTTTTTTATGTTTCATTTTGTTAGTGTCTAGTGGGAAAAGAAGTTGAGGGTAGTTATATTGTAAATTTATCCCTGAATTTGCTGCAACACTAATGATGATATATGTAGATAAGATTATTTGTTGCCTTAATGGAAGATGTATAGTAAGTCATGGAGGACATGTTAGGAGTCAGAAATAGTTTAGTTGCTTTATCATGTTTTATTGTGTTTTGCTGTTTATGGTGAATGTGCTGCATAGGATAAGGCGCTATGCGTTAGTCTAAGTGGTAGATTAGGAAGTGCACGTTACAGAAGCAGTGAATACTAACCGCATCGCGGAATAGTGATTTTGTGTTGTTAAAATCAGACCCAGTAGAAACTGGATAATAAGACAATCTCAACTACACTTGAATTACGCGGTCTACAGTAGGTTCATTCTTTCATAAATAAGGCGAAAGTGCCTGCCACGTCAATCTTTTGCAAAGTTCACTACACCATAACGTTTTATATCATTTTGACACGAAGCATGCTACACCATTGCACCTTGTTCTCTCAGACGATGTTATTTCTGATTCTTTTGAATAGTGTTTGATCTGATTGTTATGCGATTTTACATGCTAGTAAAATGTGATGTTTTGTTTCAAATCCCTTGAAAATATTAAAATGTACTTCATTGCGAATGTGAAGACAGAGGCGTAGAAAGTGATAGGATTGGTAGGAGACGAGAAAGAAATTTGATTTACATAATATGGATTCGGCACAGCTTGCCGGACAAGGTAACGATACACATATACACACATTTATACAGAATATGTTACTCACACCAGAGAGTAGATTACAGAAATTATATGAACACAGAGAGATGACACTGTTAAGCATGGACTCTGCATTCGCAATCCATAGCCAACCTGATGTGAGAACTACTCTGAAGCTTCATTTGTGTTTTAATTTTCATAACATTATCAAGAAAACTGCAGTCAGTTCTTACACAGTGATAACATATGAATGCAATACATGGGTAGAAGCGGAATTGTGCATTTCACATTATTTAGTACACACACACTCTACACTATTAAAATTTATGTACCGTTTATTGAGGGATTTTTTTAGTATCTAATATTTCTTTCGTCGCTCATTGATAGAGCCACTATGAAACATAGCTATGATGTTAAGGGCAAAAGGTAAGTCAAGCTACCTTAATTGGTGCACATAACCTTCCTTCGTCGACGCATATCAGTATCCGAACGAACGAAGCTTGTATTATGTCAGAAAGCACACGCCGCGTCGTGCCGGGCTGTACAGCAAATTGAATGGGCGCGCTGTCAAAGTCAGCTGTAGGCAGCGGCCATCTTGCAAGCGTGGTTGGCGAGGAGGAGGACGCGATGTGACGCGGACCCCCGCCTCCTCGCCCTCCCCTCTCTCACCCACAGCTGCCACCGTTCTCTCTCTCTCTCTCTCTCTCTCTCTCTCTCTCTCTCTCTCTCTCTCGTGCGCGCTTTCCCGCCCCTCTATCTGCTGCACATAGCCGAGCGAGGCGCTTCAACTCTATAACTGATTATCTACGACGGAGATTCTGATTAACTCTCCTTGAGTAGTCTTAGCCAAACGTTAAAGAAAAATCAATTTATTTTATTACACCCACTAAATTTTTCGGAAGATGTCCGTCAACTCGCGTCGTAACCGCGGCGACTTGTACCAATGTAATCGGTTTTAAGTAATGGAGACTCATATCTTAGCGAAGCCGGCCGCTACCATATGCCTTTCCGTGGCAAACCGTTATACATTGGGAAGAGATCGGAACCCGGTAACGATCGTGAAGGCGACGATACTTATCGGAAATTGCCAGAGTCATTCTCCGTTCTAAACAAAGTTGCTCCGCAGTAATTATTAACTATAATTGTCAACCATATAAGAAACTTCCAATACTACTACCACGGTACGCCTGATTGAATTTATTGACGCTTTTGTACATTTATCTGTCCGTCCTACTCCTTGTGGAAGAGTACCTCACAAAGACCTGATAAGAGAAAGGTTCAGTGAATAATATGTAATTGTTAAAAACGTAAATACGTTAACGCAAATAGCCGATCTTCCTTATTTCATTTACGTCCTTGACTTGAACGGTACCGAGGCATTTTTTGCAGTCGATGAGAAGCCACATTGGTATTCGGAGGGACTGTCCGCCGCCCCCCTTCGAAAGCAGCCGCAACGAAAGACACACATGGCCTCCCTTGCAGGGAGCGGCCGACCTAACACAACACATAAATTTTCTCGGCATGAATGGACGCATCCAGGCCGCGACGCCGCAGGCGGCCTGCGCCGCCAACGCAGGCACGCGGAGATAACAGCCGACGCTGGTGTCGGGTGTCCGGCGCGCCAAGCCTCGCTGCCAGCCGCGGGCTGCATGCAGCTAGGCCGCTAAATTACGCACTACGTTTCTTCAGTAACGAGCCTTTACTACGCTTGAATAGCAGACCTTCCACTTACACTAAATACACGAAACATATCTATTTTCGCCTAAGAGTGTCGCCACAAATTGTTCGCCACTGGAATCAGAAAATTGCAATAATTTAACCATAAGTCTTCCTCTATGGAATATCAAAGCGTAGTTGCAGGACACACACGTACTTACAATTTCATGGGTACAGGAAACTTCAAAAATAATGACTTAGAGTTATAAAAGTAGTATCAAAATTGTCCTGACGAATAAGTTGTTATATTTTACAAAGATGTCGTTAAGCTGAGGATATTTATGCAATATAATTGTCAAAAATGACGAATAATACGCCGCTATAACAGTAAACACAGGTACGCAATTAGCAATTTTAACTTCAACACCACAGACTTTAGCAAACACAATTTATCACAATCAAAATTAAAGTGACACTGACTAGTATTTAATACTTCAGAAAAGGAACGTAAACTGTTGGATTCGGAAAAAATTAACGAGACGCACTCATCAAACACGTTATATAAATGCACATTCCGCACGATCAACACGGAAGCATAATACTGAACTATAGTCTACTACATACAAATTCCTCACGTTACATCAATGTTATGCACATTATTTTCAAAGGAGTGTATTGAAATCGACTCATATATGTTTCCTGGCCATATTACATCGCCGAAAACTTTGCAATTATCGCCGGGGTGATCATGCAGGTAGGTTCTCCACAAGTGTCTACAGCTGCACTACGAGACTCATCGTCATGAAAAAGATTGGGGCACTGCAGGTAGGTTTCGAGAAATGGCCCGGAAACACATACTTTTTTAAACACATACCTTTTTTTTTTTAAATTATTATTGGACCAACAAGAAGTCTCCGTTCAGTGACGCTACTAAGAAGTCAAGCTTTCAAAGCACAATATTAAGGGATTTGAACGAAAACAAACATCACGGCTATAACAGTACACTAGAATTTATTCCTAGCGTGACCAGAAGTGTCATGTGCATGCTCAAGCTCTATTTAGCTCTATTTAGCTGAGACAAGTAAAACATTTACCATTTTCTCGCACAAAACGCTCGCCATGTACCACCTCATTTATAAATGAAATTATTACTCTATTTAGTTCCTTTATTTACATACATTTACACACTAATACATTACACATTACATACTAATAAATCTTACAAAAACATATATTATGAGTGACTGGACCACATCTTAATTGGTAATTCATGATCAAGTAACGTGTTACGATAGTTGCGTTGCAAATAATAGGATGTGTTGGAGGAGTATGCACTCATTGTTTCCAATAGTCAAACCTTCACTGCTTTCGCTCACAGGACACCTTTCAATGGAAACACGAGCCACAAAGACATCAGTTGGGTTTTCCCTGTCACTAATGACAACTGCAAGCTTAGTAGATGTTTTTTCCGCGTCACCAACATTAACTGCTTAGGGGTTACAGTTTTCCAGTACTACACGTTCTGCTCCTATGCTCACTTCCATGGATGACTCACATCAAGCTGCCTCTGCAGGGTTACAGATTTCATTCCGTACACAGACACGGTTGTAAACACAAAATGTGGGTAAAACTTTATCCAACTCTGATATAAAACTGTTCGATTTTGTACCTATGGATGCTCGCACAATTGTTATTGTTAACATACACATCACTTACACACTATACAGACACTAATCGTTGCAACCGCCATAACATCACAAAATAAACACTTTTACGCATAAAATGCCTGCCTAAGCGCATGCATGAGGCTTTTCGTTGTCTTCATCTACTAGGAGTGCACCTAGACACGGAAACAATCCTAACTCCAACCCAGAACAGTGCTGCTCCTTACAGTACGCCACCACCCTGTGGCTTTACCGCGATAAAATGTCGTGCATATTTTCAAGAGCTCGCGCCTAATACTACGCGTGAATATGTGTAATGACAAAGACGCTCAGGAAGTAAGAAGTGCTAAGCACTCAATGGAAAATACAATTATCACTGCTGCTCCTGTAACTGCACTGCATAGTATGTAATGAGATTATGATTTTAAAAGATGCTGCCACAAAATGAGTTTCATATAATATGATGTGTGTTTATTTTTATGTGTTGCTTTACATTTAAGAGATATTTGCTGACTGACTGACACCCCTTTGAGCCGAGCCAACCCTGATTAAGCAAATAGAGTTGTAACCAGTCTATATGTGATTAGTCTGTTATTGGATGTTCATTAGCTACGAAGATTTTGTAGGTAGTTAATATATGGGCTACATATTAACATGCATTTCTTATTATTCGATGTATTAGGTTTGATGTATTGTACAATGCTTTAGTTGGTCAAATAGGACCAAGGGATATAGTTGTTGGGGCCATGTTAAAAACCCTAAATGTGTGACTAGATTGAAGAGAATAATTTGTTTCCTAATATGTTGTGGTTACCCCCTGAATTGTTAAGAGCGTTTTAACCACTCTCATAGGAAAGGCACTCCCTGTTCAATCACGATTAATGTATCTGATTACTCAAGTTTTTACATAAGCTTCTCACTGTTCAGTTTACGGACGATTTATGCTCCACAAGCTATTGGCCATCACGCAACTTTTGTTGCGCTTTACCACCAGCTTCATGCTTGAACCAGCCTTTGAGTTTGCTAGAATTTTCACTAAAGAACTTACTGTCAAGTCACCATAGGCCTAACTATCGGCTGACCGCTGGCTGGGGAATTAAAGAGATGGCGTTTTACCTTCCGGCGAACATGAGCACCAACAATTCGGTTCCTTACGCTATTGACGAGGCACAACGATACCCGTCCGGGCTGCCACAAGATGGTGGGCGGGTACCCCTTGGATGCTACGCAGTTGATTTTTTGAAGCCCTCCCCTTTTATCTCTTACCCTACTGCTGAATTGTTGGATCTATTCTGTTCTTCTCTTCTTCTGTCGATGAGCGAGCGGCATTGCTGTAACCGCTCCGACAGTACCGGCCTTATGACTCTGTCCATCCATTATCACTGAGGTATCGCTCCTCCCTTGTCGCAGTACGCTCCAAAAATGTTTGCCGTGGGGTGGGAACGTCGACTCCACTCCCCTAGTTAGATGGAAACTATAGTAGGAACTAAATGGTGGATTAAAATCTGATCGCTGCCTTTTCGTGATTGTGTTAAACTTCGGCGAAACCACTCTGCTGCCTAGCCGCATACAGCCTGGAAATAGATTGCAAACTGTACCTTTGTGAGAAATGGCGTCCAGACGCATTGTTTTGTAATTTGTCACTAAAGTGGGGACCTTGTCCTACTAGAAATGTTGTGGTTATTCCTAGCGCTACCTCCGTTCCTCTAACTTGCATTTTTTGGCAGCAGTCGTATGGCTTCTGCATAAAAACAAGTATTTTCAAAAGTGTGAGGCTCCCAAGCCGACTGTACCCAAATCACCATCCTCTGGTGGTTATCACACAAACACCCAACACACACACACACACACACACACAGAAGGCATGGCCCCCCAATAGAATAAGGTGAAGGATAGTTAGTAGTGAGATTGGAAAGATCCTTTTATTTGTTTGAATTTCATTCATTTATTTACTTTGATGTGAGTTAATACCAATTTTGTAGACAACATAGTGCCATTTGTTCACTCTAAATGTAAAGAGTGTGCCATCATTCACATGCGGGTGATACCAACCCCTTGGACTAAAAGTGATTACCGGTATTTTGACGGGTATATTGTAGTAAATACAGGCTAGCCACCTATATTAGTACATGGTAGTGGATCAATTCCCTCCCCTTTACACAATACAAGTGGCAGCATCTTTGCTATGTGGAGAGCCGTTGCTGTCGTGCCGGTGGAAGTGTTGCAGAGCACGACTGAACTGCACGGCTGACCGCCGCCGCCCCCCGCCGGGCCGCCGCCTGCGTCAGCTGGGTGCCGCCTCAGCCCACCACCTCCTACACGCCGGCGCCACGGGCCGCTGTATTGTATCGAGGCATAATATTGTTCAGACTTATGTTAAAGAAGAATGAGGAAGATTGTAATTGTGAAATTGTACCCCTATGCCCTATCAACTAACTTAATTAATTCAATTACGCACCTGTCCAAAGGAGCCTTGCTGTAGTATTTACCCCCCCACTACAAATCTTTGTAAAAACCCTTTGAAGCCGTAACCGGCTCCTGCGGAAGGGGGAGGGGTGTGCATGGTGGACCGACAGGTTGGGGAAAATTAGAATAATCGGGATGAAAATTTTTTATTCTTCCGTTTCATTACGCGGCCGGCGTGGCTACACGCGGGCGACCACGGGGCCGGCTTCGCCGGATGCGCTGGGAACTTGGTTGTCAGCACCTCCTGGCAGGCTGTGTTCACGTGCTGCCCGTGTGTGGGACGCCGTGCTGACGAGGTAACGCCGTGTCGATCGCCTTGGCTGTGGAAGAAACCCGCCAACCAGCCAATCAGAAGGCAGGGTGTGGGCACGTGGCGACTGCAGGGTGGCCTGGCGAGGGCCGACCGGCAACGGCGATCGCTCTCTTGCGAGCCAGCCTCCAGACCGGCCAGACGTGCCCCCTCCCTGCTCCTGCAGCCCAACCTGTCGGGGACCTCCCGGCGTATCACTTTGTTTTTTCCCATAATTGTACCCCGTTGAAAATGAACTTTTTCTAATAATAATGTGGCAACCGCTACGTTTTAACCACATTCCTGACTTCTTATTTAGCCTGTTCTTTAAGTAACCATGGATGCCCACTATTGAACCGCTCCTATCCTGTACACCTTTCTCCTCCCCTTTTTCCCTCTTTTTCCTGAAGAAGCTGCCAGTGGTGGCGAAAGCTTGTATGTGTGTTTGAGTTTTGGGTAAGTCATCTGTTTTCTATTTTTTATATTTGTTTATCCCACCAGGAAAGTTTACTTCTATAATTAAAGTAATATACAATTGTACTTACTGGTACATTCACTGAGCCATATGTTTGTTTAACTTATATAAATATATATTAATCATGGGAATTCTCAGAATGAATCTTTCACTCTGAAGCGGAGTGTGCACTGATATGAAACTTCCTGGCAGATTAAAATTGTGTGCCGGAACCGGGACTCGAATCTGGGACCTTTGCCTTTCGCAGGCAAGCGCACTACCAACTGTGCTATCCCGACACGACTCACGATGCTGCCTCACAACTTTACTTCCGCCAGTACCTCGCCTCCTACTTTCCAAACTTCACAGAAGCTCTCCTGCGAACCATGCAAGACTAGAACTCCTGGAAGAAAGGATATGGTGGAGACATGGCTTAGCCACAGCCTAAGGGATGTTTCCAGAATGAATCTTTCACTCTGCAGCAGAGTGTGCGCTGATATGAAACTTCCTGGCAGATTAAAATTGTGTGCCGGAACCAGGACTCGAACCTGGGACCTTTGCCATCACGGGCAAGCGCACTACCGACTGTGCAATCCCGACACGACTCACGATGCTGCCTCACAACTTTACTTCTGCCAGTACCTCGCCTCCTACTTTCCAAACATCACAGAAGCTCTCCTGCGAACCATGCAAGACTAGCACTCCTGGAAGAAAGCATATGGTGGAGACATGGCTTACCCACAGCCTAAGGGATGTTTCCAGAATGAATCTTTCACTCTAAAGCGGAGTGTGCGCTGATATGAAACTTCCTGGCAGATTAAAATTGTGTGCCGGAACCGGGACTCGAACCTGGGACGTTTGCCTTTCGCTGGCAAGCGCACTACCGACTGTGCTATCCCGACACGACTCACGATGCCGCCTCACAACTTTACTTCCGCCAGTACCTCGCCTCCTACTTTCCAAACTTCACAGAAGCTCTCCTGCGAATCATGCAAGACTAGCACTCCTGGAAGAAAGCATATTGTGGAGACATGGCTTAGCCACAGCCTAAAGGATGTTTCCAGAATGAATCTTTCACTCTGCAGCGGAGTGTGCACTGATATGAAACTTCCTGGCAGATTAAAATTGTGTGCCGGAACCGGGACTCGAATCTGGGACCTTTGCCTTTCGCAGGCAAGCGCACTACCAACTGTGCTATCCCGACACGACTCACGATGCTGCCTCACAACTTTACTTCCGCCAGTACCTCGCCTCCTACTTTCCAAACTTCACAGAAGCTCTCCTGCGAACCATGCAAGACTAGAACTCCTGGAAGAAAGGATATGGTGGAGACATGGCTTAGCCACAGCCTAAGGGATGTTTCCAGAATGAATCTTTCACTCTGCAGCAGAGTGTGCGCTGATATGAAACTTCCTGGCAGATTAAAATTGTGTGCCGGAACCAGGACTCGAACCTGGGACCTTTGCCATCACGGGCAAGCGCACTACCGACTGTGCAATCCCGACACGACTCACGATGCTGCCTCACAACTTTACTTCTGCCAGTACCTCGCCTCCTACTTTCCAAACATCACAGAAGCTCTCCTGCGAACCATGCAAGACTAGCACTCCTGGAAGAAAGCATATGGTGGAGACATGGCTTACCCACAGCCTAAGGGATGTTTCCAGAATGAATCTTTCACTCTAAAGCGGAGTGTGCGCTGATATGAAACTTCCTGGCAGATTAAAATTGTGTGCCGGAACCGGGACTCGAACCTGGGACGTTTGCCTTTCGCTGGCAAGCGCACTACCGACTGTGCTATCCCGACACGACTCACGATGCCGCCTCACAACTTTACTTCCGCCAGTACCTCGCCTCCTACTTTCCAAACTTCACAGAAGCTCTCCTGCGAATCATGCAAGACTAGCACTCCTGGAAGAAAGCATATTGTGGAGACATGGCTTAGCCACAGCCTAAAGGATGTTTCCAGAATGAATCTTTCACTCTGCAGCGGAGTGTGCACTGATATGAAACTTCCTGGCAGATTAAAATTGTGTGCCGGAACCGGGACTCGAACCTGGGACCTTTGCCTTTCGCGGGCAAGCGCACTACCGATTGTGCTATTACGACACGACTCACGATGCCACCTCACAATTTTACTTCCGTAGGAGAAGCTCTCCTGCCAGGAAGTATCATATCAGCGCACATTCCGCTGCGGAGTGAATGTTTCATTCTGGAAACATCCCTTAGGCTGTGGCTAAGCCATGTCTCCACCATATCCTTTCTTCCAGGAGTGCTAGTCTTGCATGGTTCGCAGGAGAGCTTCTTTGAAGTTTGGAAAGTAGGAGGCGAGGTACTGGCGGAAGTAAAGTTGTGAGGTCTCATTGTAAGTCGTGTCGGGATAGCACAGTCGGTAGTGTGCTTGCCTGCGAAAGGCAAAGGTCCCAGGTTCGAGTCCCGGTTCCGGCACACAATTTTAATCTGCCAGGTAGTTTCATGGAAATTCTCCTCAGAGATGATAAATTATTTTTCAAAAGAGATAGATGGCATAGCTCAGTACTACTACACAGTATATCTGACTTCCACAATCCTCTAATACCATCCTCATGACCTCTGTCGTGAATTACCTTCCCCTTCCTTCCCCATTCCTTTTTTCTATTTTTGCCCTTCTCTCTTACCTGAAGAGGAACACATTTCTGAAAGCTTGTTTTATCTTCGTCCTTTTTTCTGTGTGTAACTATCAGTAATATAGCAAAAAGGTAAGTACAGGCCAGCCAATCTATCTCTTTTGAAACATAATTCAACAAGTTATTTGATTATCTAAACTAAAAAAGAAATATTCCTTAAAGCAGGACAAGTAATGTATTCACTATAAACACACTATATTTTAAAGCATACAAACAACTGTTTTCCTATAACAGTATCAATACCACCATGTACATATTAACATAAATGACACATAGGAATATAAATGACAGGCACTCATTATTTGATATACCTAAAATAACAGCAGTTTTGAAACAATATCATTCTAATTAACCTTTTTATGAGAAATCATAGCAGTTTTAAACAAAGGTATACAGTTTGTCAATTTATTTATTTTCATTGTTCTTTATAAAGGATTCACATTAGACTACTTATAGAGGTATTGTATACCTGTGTTTATAGTGAATACATTACTTGTCCTGCTTTAAGGAATTTTTTCTTTTTTAGTTTAGATAACCAAATAACTTGAAGTGGTAATTGAATTAGGTATATCATTTTATTTGGAATGTATGGAGATTAATAATTTCTTGATTTATGAAAATTGGGAGTTTGTTAAGACTTGTACTCTGCAGTGTTTAATGCGAATCTGAGCCCCACACAATGTGGGAAAGTCTGCATTGAAAGTATTTTTTTCTGCTAATGTTATTATGTAAATCCAAATTTCCCTGGAATTAATATTACTATTAATGAAAAATATCATTAAAGAGTAAATGTACTGAGAAGTGAGTCTGGTACCTAAAAGCTTTCCAAGATATTGGAAGGTGCCCAGTTGAACATTTTTCTTGTATTATAACTGTTTGGTTTACTGAGTGAATAGGTTTTTGATACAGCCGCTTCTCTTCTTTTTTTCTGATATCTTCTCAATTGTTGGTGGAGGAGACACATTTTACACTTTTAATGTGGAGTCTGATAGTTGTCTAGATTCTAAAATCAATTAAGTTCTTCCTTAATGAATTAAGTTATAGCAAATCATCTTTATAGTTTTTACTAGTGTACCCACACAGATACATCATGCTTAAGTTCTATTATTGTATGAAATATTTTTCAGTGCATACATACCTGAAACAGTGGAATACGCAATTTGAAACCCTGTGTCACTGCTTTCATTGTCTGAATGAAAGCGAATCATAACAGTGCTTCCTGGTGACATTAAAGGCTCTGGTTCTGATGAATTACAGAATTCAGCAAATATAGGATCACTTTCAGAAATTCCATCGTAGAACTGAAAGTAAAAGTACTTATTTTCAAATTCTCAAAAAAAATTATTCTATACGAAATGAAAATTAAATGATTCAATAATATAATTAGGAGCAATTTGAGGGCATGAATAGCTTCCATTTCTCCTGCATATAACCAATGGAAATTACATTAACCATTGAACTGTTCTTGGGAGTATGTTGACATCTATACAAGAGTGTGCTTGATTTAATTAAAAACGAAAATCACATATATACCTCAAGAAGAATGTTTTACTAACTACCACTAAAACAATATAACAAGGGTAGGACAACAGAAACATATTATATTATATGAATTACTGCTCAGGAATCCCACAAATGACAACAAGATATTTGATCACAGGATAGTCTCAGTCATCACTAGGCAATGCTCCACACTAACATTCATCCCATCCACCTTACTCTAGTTCGCTTATCCTATTCCCATATGTTCTTCTCCAAAGTGTTCATCGTCTCCTATTTTATTTACCAATGCATACCTCATGCATTCCTAGACCAAACCACCTGAAAGCCACAGCCACCCCCCCCCCCAACACTTCCTTCAGTTCCAAACTTCCTTTCTTCCCTCAAACTACGACAGAAACCCAGATCAAACACATGTTGCAGAGCTGACACAATATAGTCATTATGGACTATGTCACGGTATGGATGGAAGTGTGTATATGTGCACACTGTAGCTCTGAAGAAGGATTTGTCTGAAAGCTGCCACTCCACATTCATATATATACACTATGAATGACTAAACACCTCAATTATGTGAGTTGTTACCCTTAAACCTCAAATTACATATATAAAACAAATTACAATGATTAATATAACACATCTGCATGGTGCAAAAAGTAATATTCAACCCTAAAAAATAAAATGTATCAGGTCATCAACACAAGTACCAAAAAGAATCTATTAATCAAACAAATCTAAAGGTTGAAACGAAAATTATAGAAGGAAACTTTCCTGGTGGGATAAACAAATATAAAAAATAGAAAACGGATGAATTACACAAAGGATAGGCTCGTCGACAGACACAAATAAAATCACGCACAAACACACATACAAGCTTTCGCAACCGTTGGTCGCTTCTTCAGGAAAAGAGGAAGAAAGGAGAGGAGAAAGGGAAGGATATGGGTTTTAAGGAAGTGGAAAAGGAGTCATTCCAATCCCAGGAGTGGAAGGACTTACCTTACAGGGAAAAAAGGAAGGTAAACAAATACACACACACTCACACATATCTAAACGCAAACACACCTAGACAGACATTTGTAAAAGGTTGGATTAATGATGGAAATTCTCCTCAGAGATGATAATTATTTTTCAAAAGAGATAGATTGGCTGGCCAGTACTTACTTTTGTGCTGTAATGCCGAAAATTACACAAATGAAGAAAAAAGAAAAACAGGGGATGAAAAAGGACAAGCTTTCAGAACACAGTTCCTTCCTCAGGTGGGAGAGAAGGAACTGTGTTCCGAAAGCTTGTCCCTTTTCATCCACTTTTTTTCTTTTTCTTCATTTGTGTAACTATTGGTGGTACAGCCTAAAGGTAAGTACTGGTCAGCCAATTTTTTTTTTTTTTTTGGCAAAAATAAAAATAAATAAATAAAAATAAAAAAAGTCTAAAGGTTGATAATTCTACTACATATTCAGGAAGCACAATTACAAACAACTTAAACTGGAAGTATATAATAAGGACAGTTTACAACTCACCACAAGAACGTAACAATAAAATGTGACATGCGCATAAAAAGAAACACACATACAACACTTAAGCTGTCAGCCACTGGCCTTCTTTGGAATAAAGAGCATTCACAAAATCACACAGGCACACTTCACAGTCACACAACCATCACCTTCAGCTGACGCACTTTGAATCATGCCCTGAAGTGAGGGAGGACGGAAGGGGAGGGAGGAACAGGAAGGTTGCGTCACAGTGGTGGGGGTGGATATAGCATGGATACCACAGCCCCACCAACATCACACGACCTTCCTACACCAACCCACACCCCTCCCCTCTCCTATTTCCTCACTGCAGTGCATGATTCGGAATGTGCCAGTCAGAGATGACAGTTGTGTGACTGTGAAGTGTGCCTGTGTGAACACTTTATTCTGAAGAAGGCAAATGGCCAATAGGTTAAGTGTTGTATGTATGTGTCTTTTTATTTGCCTGTCACAGCTCGTTATGGTGTAAACTGACTTTATTACACTGTTGTATTCCAACCTGATGTTTCCATTATCAGGTTTAAACTAGAAGTATCACAGAAATAATGAGTGAGGAAGGTGAATCAAAGTTTGTATTTTTACTGATAAGAGTACTTAAAAGATGTAACAGATCAATTTAAGAGACACTAATTTAAAGCAGTACCCTGAGAAAATCGAAAGAGCAGGTGGTGTGATTCTCCATCCGAAGTGAAAAGAAATGAAACTGGATTCGTCTATTCCTTGGTGCTCTGATAATCCAAGCACAGTCTCTGTTTCGTGGATAGTTTCCTGGTGAGCCTGGAGACTGTAGACTGCCATGTGATTGTGCTGTAATGCTGCCACCACACTCTGTAATATGGATGGTTCCGTGTTAACATGCAGTAATTTTGTCGAAATACACAAACATCTGGACTGGTAAGTATAAAATGTTAACCAACTCCAATTCCATAATATGTCCCTAAAACAATTAATTCCTAAGAATATAACTAGTGAACTGGGCAATTCTTCACAATTGTTAAATATGTATTGGAATTGTGTATACATCCTGTCGGAAGGAATACATTTGGTTATGTATCAGCTTGTTTAACTTCTCAGCTGGGTACAGGGTCAAGAACATTCATTGGTGAGGCAAATCCTGATTACATACTCAGGAAACACTACAGAACTGGTGACTGATGGACTCTCACAATTTAGAATCAAAAGTGTGTAGCACTGTAAAACAATTATGTCTATTTGAAATGTTAAAAACACAGACTGAAATGTAAAGTAAGGGGTGCAATATTTCTTAAAATTGATCAGTCTAAAAATGCCAGGTTCTCTGGAGGAGTCAAGGGCCTCATCCCTCAGGACCGATTATGAAACAATCTTTCCATTGGAGGCTGAATTTCAATGTGCCATGCAGATGTGTATAGTATGTATAGCATTTTATGTGCCTGGCACACCATGAGCAGCTCGCCTCACATATAGAGGCAGCTCAGCAGCCTCAGCAGTTATTTGGTATAGGAGTTGTTCTGAATGCTCCATTGGCTAGCCGAATTTCTTCATGGTGCTCCACATCCAAAATCTTTAAATAAGAGAGTCTTGAAGACCAATACACCATACGCCCATAAATGAGCTGAAATCACACAAAATCTCTGTAAAACTAGAGCAAAAAAGTCCAGTCTGCTTCCCACAAATTGCGGATAAGATATATTCAAACATTCAGTCCTCTGAGGCATGTTTATTAAATTCAGAACAGTG
This sequence comes from Locusta migratoria, assembly GCA_026315105.1. NCBI lineage: Eukaryota > Metazoa > Arthropoda > Insecta > Orthoptera > Acrididae > Locusta > Locusta migratoria. Next base: position 199,821,412 of record CM048751.1, read on the forward strand.
ACTCTCATCCTGAGTTTAGGTAGGTTTAAAACAGAATGGGGGCGATTAAGAAAAAAAAAATATCAATTTAAAATTTAAAATCACTCTTCTCCGCCCATTCATCCAACCATTAATGATGAGTAGCAACTGACATGTAGTTGTTGCAAAACTTGAAGAAGAACAAAAAAGTAGAGAAATCATCAACAAATAAAGATCACTGGAGAGGACATTCAACTACTGATGTAATACTGTTAATAACCAAGGCAAAGAGAGTCATACTTAAAACAATACTCTGAAGGACATCAAATTCCTCAAAAAGTGCTCAGAAAAAATGTCAACATATTATTTGAATTTGTGTGGAGAATGGAAGGAATGATAAAGAATGGGGAGACGTACAAAAAACCCCATTGGTAGAGCTGCCTGAGGTTAAGGTTTCTCAAGGTAGGATGATACTACTGCAGGAAAGCCTGTTAAACAACCACATCCAGGAAGTGTAAGTTATAAAAGGTGGAGCAATATTTCCTGATCCAACACTGGAAGCAACTGAGGAGTTTCCTGTATTCCAAGGTCCATATCATATTGTTCAATGTCTATGTCACACAGCTTGTGATGGTAACCAGAGGTCACAATCAGGTGGGTATGGCCAAGTACACTGCTAAGTAGGTAACCTGTCACATCAGCCTTTATTCTGTGACACAGCAGCGCACCCTGCTGACAACCGCTGATGCCACCAAGTCAGGTCTCTCAAGTATGAGTGGATATGGTAAGGTGCGGTTGGTTCTGAGTGTGTGTGACTGTCACAATCCCTGTATGGTGTGCCACGATGTGCATAGAAGATGTGTCCACTGCTCGGCCATTCGGATGTCTCGGGTATGTTTTAACTGCATTGATTTGTTACTTGATTAAGGACTGAGCATTCACAAATTGAAGACACATGAATAAAAACACACACAGAAGATATAACCTATTCCAAAGATATATATGTGCATTTATTTACCTTCCATTTTTCCCCCCAAGGTAAGTCTTTCCTGTCCCGGGATTGGAATGGCTCCTTACCCCCTTCCTTAAATCCCTCATCATTTCCTTTTCCCTCTCCTTCCCTTCTGCCTGATGAAGCAGCTAGGCTGCGAAAGCTAGCATTTTTGAGTGTGTGTGTGTGTCTGTGTGTTTATTTGTTGCTATTACTGCCTGTGCCCCTTCGCCTGGTAAGTGTTCTTCATCTATTTTTTACGTATATATATATATATATATATATATATATATATATATATATATATATATATACACAACAATAATCGATAAATCAATACCTATAACACTCCCCCTCGATTGATAGTTTATCAATACATTGTAAATCAAAAACAATATAAAACACACATTATATAAAAGTGAAAATTTCAATTGAATTCTTAGTACAAAATTTTCAAAGTTTCAATAAATGTAATAAAAGAACACAATAATGACATTTAACTCAAAAAATGATTCTTTAGAACTGTCTTTCTATGTTTAATGAACTTTTCTTTACTCAAAGGTTTAGTCAAAATATCAGCCGCATTGCACTCAGACTCAATTCACTCAACATCAAGAATTTCTTTAGCAAACAAGTCTTTAATATAGTGCATTTTTGTGTCAATGTGTTTTGCTCTTTTTGAGTTTTTAAATGTCTTGATTAATGATATAGCATTACAATTATCAATTTTAATTATGAATTTCTCATTATAAGATTTATAAATATTGTTGAAACGAGATAGAATGGCTGGCCACTACTTACCCCTGTGCTGTTCTGCCGATAGTGACACAAATAAAGAAACAGAAAAAAAAGGGGACAAAAAGGACAAGCGGATCACAGTTCCTTCATCAGAAGAAGAAAGGATGGGAACGGAAGGAAAAGGTAATTCACGACCTAGGTCATTAAGGTGGTGTTTCGGGAGTGTGGATGTCAGAGATACTGCATGTATGTACTGAGCCAAGCCAGAGAGGAAATATATAACCAAAGACGAAAGATCAAGTAGTAAAGAGAAGAGAAGGTGAGTGAATTGAATGATGCTGAGGGGTATAGGAGGGGTAGGGGGTTGTCTAAAACGTTTTTCATTAACAGGGAAAGATGGATGGACACACAAACACACACACACACACACACACACACACACACACACGAGAGAGAGAGAGAGAGAGAGAGAGAGAGAGAGAGAGAGAGAGAGAGAGAGAGAGAGAGAGTGAGAGAGCGTGAGGGAGAGAGAGAGAGAGGTAAGGAAGGGATAATGAATAGGTGAGCTGAGGATGGAGGAAGGGGAGGGGTTAGCGTAGATTTAGGCCGGGGGGGGGGGGGGGCGAGAGGAGAGGATATGTTGGAAGGCAAGTTCCCACCTCCGTATCTCTGAGGGACTGCTGTTTGTTGGTACTATCCAAATGGCACGTGTGGTGTAACACATGCCCAGGTCCCTAGGGAGTTATGCTGGAGGGCATGTTCTGCCACAGGATATTGGGTGTCCCCCAGGCGAACAGTCTGTCTGTGCCCATTCATCCGCTCAGCCAATTTGTTGGTAGTCATACCAACATGAAGGGCTGAACAGTGGACACATGTCAGCTGGTATATGACGTGTGTTGTCTCGCATGTGGTCCTGCCTTGAATCGGGTAGGTTTTTCCTGTGGTGGAGCTGGAGTATGTGGTAGTAGGAGGATGCATTGGACAGGTTTTGCAGTGGGATCGGTTGCAGGGGTAGGAACCATAAGGTAGGGAGGGTGGTTTTGGGATGTTGTAAGGTTGGACAAGGATGTTGCGGAGGTTGGGAGGACGGCGGAAGGCTACTCTGGGTGGTGTGGGAAGAACAGTGTGGAGTGATGATCTCATCTCAGGGCATGACTTGAGAAAGTCATAGCCCTGTTTGAGGAATTTGTTGAGGAATTCCAGGCCAGGATGGTACTGGGTGACTAAGGGGGTGCTTCTGGGTGGTCTGGGGTTAGGAATACAGTATCTCTGAGGTTCACACTCCCGAAACACCACCTTCATGACCTAGGTCGTGAATTACCTTTCCCTTCCGTTCCCATCCTTTCTTCTTCCCTTCTCTCACACCTGATGAAGGAACTGTGTTCCGAAAGCTTGTCCTTTTTGTCCCCTTTTTTTCTGTTTCTTCATTTGTGTCACTATCGGCGGTACAGCACAGGGGTAAGTACTGGCCAGCCATTCTATCTCGTTTCAACAATATTTATCATCTCTGAGGAGAATTTTCATCACTAATCATTATAAGATTTGTCAAACTGACATAGTATACCTTTCAAATTGATAAGTTCGTGTGCCACTACTGATGCTGCACAATATTCCGCTTCCATAGTTGAAGTAGCAACACAAGTTTGTTTTTTAGAGAATCAAGCAATTGGATCAAAACCATCAAAAGCTACAGAACCACTAACACTTTTCCTCGATACTGTATCACCTGCCCAATCTGCATCTGAATAGCTAATTATTTTTCCTTTACTCTTTTCAAATTTCAACCTCATCACTTTAGTAGTGTTTAAATACCTTAGAACTCTTTTAGCAGCCTGCCAAGTTTGGCTAGTAGGTCTATCATAAACTCTACTCAACATTGAAACTGCATATAATAAATCTGATCTAGTCATTACTGCAATATACATCAAACTACATACCAACTGTCTATAAGGAACATCAATAATCATTTCAGAAACTTCTATTTTAAACCCAACCTCCATTGGTGTGGCTGCACTACGACAATTTTCCATATTAAATTCTTTCAAAGATTTATTTATGATTTTTTTTTGCAAGATAATCAAACTATCATATGTTCCGTTAAACTACATTCCTAGGAAAGAATTTGGCTCACCCATATCCTTGACTTTGAAATTTTTATACAAAATGTTTACCATATTCTCTACTTTTTCTGTTTTACCTGTAATCAAAGCATCATCTACAAATAACAAAAGATAAACATCATTTGCATAATACAAACAATAATCATGTTGTGATCTCTTGAAGCCATTTGCTCCCATTATTTCATTAAATTTATCATCCCGACATTTTGGGGAAATTTTAAGTCCATACAAGGCATGATTTAATTTAAAGATTTCATCAGAATGATTGAGTCCCTTTGGTTTTCTAATGTAAACTTCTTCTTTGAGTGTACTATTCAAAAATGCTGTTGGAATGTCTACTTGGCGCATTGTCCAGTCATTTCTTACCACTAGTGAAATAATAATTCTTAATGTAGTCTTTCTGCATACTGGAGCATAAGAGTATTTACAGGATTCGTCTTCTCTCAGCTGGAAACCCCTAGCAACAAGTCTTGCCTTCTTGGCGCCATCTTCTTTTGATCTGAATACAAATTTTGTGTCAATATCCATCTTTCCTCTTGGTACTTGAGATGGACTCCAAGTTCCTAGATCCTTGTGTGAGTCTAGCTCCTTTTCTATTGTAGTCTTCCACTCTGGAATGTTCACAGCTTCCTCATAATTAGTAGGTTCATCTGTTTGTGTCAGGAGACAGAAAGCTGAGTATAGTTCATAGTCTTGTAGATAACTTGGAGTGTTAATCTTTCTTCTCTATTGTTTGAAGTTTTCTTCTTCTTCTAGGGAGTCTTAGTCTTGAATAATTTCTTCTTCTGAGCATCCTGATGAATTTCTTCTTGTGTCATCAATTTCATTTTTCTCTTTTTATAATTCATATCATCAATTTCATTTTTCTCTTCTTTTAATTCATAGTCCTGTTGTTTTCTGCAATCTTCAAATTAACAAACCCGGTTTAAGTTAAGCTAGTCTTTGAAAAAAAAAATTGTCTCATCGAATCTAACATTCCTTGAACGTATCACTTTGTGTTCTTCTGGTAAACAAAAAGACTATAGCCACCTCCGCATTATCCTATCATTACAGCAGATTTTGCCCTAGAGTCCAATTTATTATACTTTACCAGTACAGTATACCAAGCTCTACATCCAAAAATTTTTAGTTTTGATGTATCTTGTTTTCCATTCCAAATAAGTGATTGTGTTTCACTCTTTTTTCACCCCACAGAAATTTTGGCACACCTGAGTCAATCAATTCTGTTCTTACCATGTTTGTCAATGTCCGGTTCATTCGTTCATATTTACCATTACTTTGAGGACTGTTGCTCATAGTATATTCCAATTTTATGCCATTTGATCTTGCATAAGGTTTGAATGAAGTTGAATTAAATTCACCACCATTATCCAATCTAATTTGTTTCACATAAATCCCATGTTGCCGCTCCAATTCATTTATATACTCAATTAAATTATTTTCAGCTTCATTTTTTGTTTTTAAAAGATAAACAACTACAAAATTTGAAAAATCATCAGTAATTACCTGAAAATATTTTTCACCCTCTTGAGTCATAGGATTTACTGGTGATATATCTGAATGAATTAGTTCTCCGATCCTCTTGGTTGATTTTTGCTGCTCGTTGAAAGGCAATCAAGTTGCTTTACCTTCAATGCACACTTCACATGGGTCATTCTTGAATGAAAGTCCTAACAGGCATAAACTTTCATTATTCAAATGTCCTAATTGCCGATGCCACATATTTTCCACACCAGTAGATTGAACAGTCAAACATTTTTCATCTTTCTTCAAAATCCTCTCACATTATCACAAAATATTTTCCATTTTCCATTTTATGCCTTAATCCAGGTACAATCAATGCTTCTATAACAATAGTTTTATTTGCAATTGCTGCCATAATTTCGCCATTTGCAATGTGTATAGTCAGCTTCTTGTCAATTGTCTTAATATCAAACATATTATCTCTCAGATCGTCTTTCAAAATACTGTATTATCACTTGCACCAGAATCAATAATAAACTCTTCATTACGCAAAACTCCAACACTGTCTGTACAGGCTACAAATGAAATTTCATCATTTTGTGCATAGTTAGAAAAAACATTACCTCTCTTATTACTATTGTAATTTCCATAACCACAGAATGATGTTTTGTTACCGCTTCTTCCATGAAAGACAGTCTTGTTAGGACACTGAGCAATGAAATGATTTTTATCGCCACAGTTAAAGCAACCAATGTCAGTTCTTGTTCCACTGGTTGATGCTTTAAAATTCACTTCATTTTCACTTTCCATTGATAGCCTTGATTTCAATTTAATTTCTTCATCCAAAATTCTTGTTTTCACAACATCAAACTTCACATCAGGCTGGGCTTCTACTGCTGTTATCACAGTTTCATATTCTTTGCCGAAAGTAAGTAAAAGATGACATACCTTGTCTTATTCATCAATTTTTGTACCTAGGTCTTCCAATTCTCGTGTGTGTCAAATTTTAAAAAATGATCCTCTAAACTGTCTCTACTATTACATTTTAAATTCATTAGTTTTCTCCAAAGGGAAAGTTTTCCAAAAGCACTTGATCAAACAAAAATTGATTGGAGAGCTTCTAACATTTCTCTTGCTGTCTTTGCATCTTTAATGTCCGCCCTCATAGCTCAGCGGTAGGGTCGCTGACTACCATGCAGGAGACCCGGCTTCGATTCCCGGCAGGGGACTGGTTGTTGTGTTTTGTCCTAATCATCATCATCTCATCGTCATTGGCATGTAAGTACTTATACCTTGAATTATTATTGCTTTTGCTTTGGCGTCTCTGATGAGGAACTCCTTCTTCTTAGACTAGTCATCTGGCGGGTTACTGTCCAGGACACTGTCTAGCTGCTCCTTCTCCAAAAGTGAACGAATTCTAAATTTCCAATTATTGAAACTTGTTCCAGTTAATACAGGCACAGTGATGCTTACTCCCAACATTTTTTTGTTTAGGCCAAACATGATTTCATAACTTTTAAAACTTCACTTGTTTCAACACTATCAAATCCACTTTGGCACGATAAACTGGGCCCATTACCTTTTAACTGCATTTATTTGTTACTTGATTGAGCACTGAGCATTCACAAACTCAAGACACACAAATAAAAACATACACAGAAGATATAGGCTATTCCAAAGATATCTATACAAAGCAATAATTGATAAATCGATACCTATAACAGTATTTGCATGTCTGCAACTGATAAAGTCTCCAAACTGTCCACTACCAAACAAAATTTATTTTATGACACGTTTATAGCGTTCTGCTCACACCACTTGGAATACACGTGACGTCATTTTTACGTCACACTCTGTATCGAAGACCGTGCAAACATCTATCGACTACTCCCTATTACTCCATACTTCTATGTGACAGACGCTCTCTTGATTTGCCGTATTTCTAAGAGTTTTGGTGTTATAACATGCAGTAAGCCGTTTCGTGGACACAACTCATTAGGGATGAATCACAAAAACAGTTCTCGGTTCCATTTTTTATCGCTACATGTAAATAATAATACACCAACAGTCAAAAATTCCAGCCGGCCGCGGTGGCCGAGGGGACTGAGGCGCTCCAGTCACGGTCTGCACGGCCACTATGGTCGGGGGTTCAAATCCCCCCTCGGGCATGGATATTTGTGCCGTCCTTAGTGTTAGCTAGTTCATACGTGGTTTGTAAGTTTTGGGACTGATGACCCCGTAGTTAGGTCCCATAAGCTATACAAACATTTGAAACATGTTCAAAAATTCCGGAAACTATAGCAGATAAGTATACGCAAACCCCTGAGTTCTGCAGGTCACCGTAGTGTTGCCGGATGCCGTGGCTCAGTGCGCCCGGTCAAGGGGGCTAAACGCTCTCTGTGACAAAAAAGCTGAGCCAAAGAACACGTAGAACCAAAACGAACAAAGAGGATCAGCGTCCGCAAGGACAAGAACTACCCATAGAACAAAAAACCAAAAAAAATAGTATAGTGGTTAGCGTTAGAGGCCCACAATACATAAGTTTTTGGTTCGAAATTCCTCCTAAGGAATTTTTTTTTTAATCTCACAGTTTGTAACATAATGTAGATGTTACATAATCTTAACACATTGTGGACCTTTCTTATTCATATAACGGTAGTATCGTATGCAGTACATGATGTTTCCTGTAACAGAGTGCTGTCTTAGGAATTAGTGACATCGATTTGGTGACTACGGTCTGATTAGAAAACGGAGAATGGAATTCCTGGAAGTGACACGGCCAGCAATGACATTTCTGTTGAGAATGAACTTCGTGAAAATGATACGACCAGCAGTCACATTTCTGTTTTTTTTCCTCACAAATATTTGACCTCTGTTCCAAATAGCCACGGTGGAGTAGCCATGTGGTATAAAGCACCTCGCTGCGGAGCGCGCGGTTGCTCGCCGTGGAGGTTCGAGTCCTCCCTGGGGCATGTGTGTGTGTGTTTGTCCATAGGTTAGTTTACCTAGGTTTAAGTAGTTTGTAAGCTACAGATTGATGACCACGCAGTTTGGTCCGATAGATTTACAGACATTTTTTGTTCCAAATATGTAATAATTTCCAGGGATATGGTTAGAGACAAGTCGAAGGCAAACATTTAATAGCCTACATTGTAATAGTAAAAGACACTTAATGTCTCTCCAAACAGCAATCAAAGGAAATAAACTGCTGCTAAGTAAAATAAGTGACGATGCCATTTATATTGCTCGCTTCTCAGAAATATTTCGCTGTTTATTTCCGAATATCTTGTGATTTGGGAGCATGCGGTTAGGCCGATATTCCGAGCTTATCTCAATATTTGGCTGTTTATTTCCGAAAGTGTTGCGATTTCCGAGAGTGCGGTTAGAACGATATTCTTTTCTTGTCACCAATATTTGGTGCGGTAGTTTATTTTTCTATATTTTACGATTGCGGAGTTTTTAGCCGACATGCTATGAGGAAAACTTTAAAATGTTCAAATGTTTGTAGATCTATCGGACCAAACAGCGCCGGCCGCAGTGGCTGAGAGGACTGAGGCGCTCCAGCAACGGTCTGCATGGCCACTACGGTCGGGAGTTCGAATCCCCCCCTCGGGCATGGATATTTGTGCCATCCTTAGTCTTGGCTAGTTCATAAGTAGTTTGTAAGCTTAGGGACTGATGACCCCATAGTTAAGTCCTATAAGTTTTACAAACATTTGAACATTTTGGACCAAACTGCATGGTCATCAGTCCGTAGCTTAAACCTACTTAAACCTAGGTAACGCTTTAGACCGCTCGGCTACTCCACCACGGCGAGGAAAACTTTAATTTAATTTTCAAATGTATAAAGCTTACTATCAGAACACTAGAAGCGCCGCCTGTTGGTATCTCTACATCCTAATGTTGATTCCAGAGTCTTAATTTTGGAGATATTTGAGAACCGAAATTCCTCCATATTCCGTTAGAAATATTCATCTTAATCATAGTTTGATGTTGTCTACACAGACTACAAAGTGGCATTACCTAATTCGCTAGGCCTATTTCGATTAAGGGCATTACACTATTTAACATTTCAGCTTAAATCCATTACTGACTTATTAAGGCCTGGGGAAAAGAGTAGTGTATTGTATCTAGTCCTATTCTTAACATACATCACTGACACTGCAGATAGTATAAAACATGCTGCTAGTAACAACGTCATACTAAAGGATAAACTTCTAGAATTCGTATCAGAAAAAGAAACTATTCAACGCATTTTGAATATTGACATGCATTTCCATGTTTCGTGCTTAGTTTGATTTTATTAAGATATCTTGTAGTATTTTAGAAACACGAAGGTGAAGAAAGGAAAATACAATGGAAACTGCTCACAAGCAGCATTACACTGCTGGATAAAGTTGCGAAACATCAGACGATATCAGTGTTTGTTTATAACCCATCGTACCGAGAACGAGGTGTTTTTATGCTAACATTAAATAAGGCAATACACAAGCATGTCATTTTTGCAGCAGACTGTAATTTATTATGATATGATAGCTATTGAAATAAACCAATTCACATTACACGCAAATCACGTTTGCACTAAATTATGTGACCGCAAGTCGATAGCTCTTGGTGCGATCTTCGATACAGCTTGTGACGTAAAAATGACTTCACGTTTGTTCCAAGTGGTGTGAGCAGAACGCTATTGGCTCCATAATATGGCGGCAATGGCTTCACTTCTGTGGTGTTTAGGGCATCTCCCCCTATTCTAACTTCCTTGCGTACAATTAACTATGGATTATGCAGGGCAAGAAGGTCTGTGGAATGTTCTTTCTGTATGTTACTGTCGATGTCACAAGTATTGGATACATTGAATGTGACATCAATAAAGTCAATGTGATAGTTGAAACTACTCACTACATATGCATCCTGTAGTTTCTTCCGTAGAGTAAGCAGAGTACTGTCTTTTCAGAATAAGAACAACTCAACTATCTACAGGGGGACTCAATAAAGTAAATTACCTGCTTTCTTTATTTTTCTTTTTTAATTTGAAGTATTTCTTCTTTTTCTCTTCAATCTTGTTACATGATGATTTTTTAATTAAAATTAATAGTGTTTATATTCTACTTGTGTTACACATATATCAGCAAAGGACGTAATATGATATAATGTTTGCAATATATAATAATGGAAAGTCCAGGTTGGAATTAATAATATAGTAAGGACAGTTTACAACTCACCGCAAAGACGTGGCGACGAGCTGCGACAGGCACATACAAAAGACACACACATACAATACTTTCAGCTATCGGGCATGGCCTTCTTCAGAAAATAGAACACACACACAATCACACAGGCACACAACACAGTCATACCGGAGGTGATGGTTGTATGACTGTGTGATTGCGTGAGTGTTCTATTTTATGAAGAAGGCCATGGCTGATAGCTGAAAGTGTTGTATGTGTGTGTCTTTTGTATGTGCCTGTCGCAGCTCGTCGCCACGTCTTTGCGGTGAGTTGTAAACTGTCCTTACTATATTATTATAATGTTTGCAATTTCATTTATATTTTGGGGTATGGTTTTATATATTTTAACTATGTTCTGCACTACATACAAAGCATAATATCACATTATTTTATATAATAACTATTCAACAAAAGTGTCTGCCTAAAACATTTCTTACCAGGCTGCACAGAATTCCATGTCAGTGAGAATCCCTCCTTATTCACACTGCCATCAGACCGAAACCACAAATACAGGGCATTATGAGTGGAAATTAGATGTCCACCTCCAGGAGGAGTGTCTCCACAGAAGCGGCCAATAAGCTGATCACCTGCAGACCTCCCATCATGCACCTATAAAAATCATGCTCTCTTTAACGAACAGTAGCACTTGATTCTTCTAAAATATCAAGTTCGACAAACAACATCATTACAGTACCTACTTTTGTGCATCTTTAGCAATTACTGGATTTGATAAACAGTACTTTTAAAAATAACCTTAATCCCTGTACAAATTACACTGCCAGATATAAAAATTAATATACTCTCTTAGAGGTTTTCAATTCACTTGTGATTTATTGTTGCAGCAGTGCATATGGAGTATAAACAATATCTCAATAGGTACTGAGGTATCAGGTGTCAAACCATGTGGGAATGCCCATATTAGTAAGTGATGTAGCCTCTATTGCAGGTAAATCAAGTGCTCATACTGACATTCATCTGATCATACATGTGACAAATACTGTCTTGGGATAGAATATTCCATGCCTTCTGCACCTTAATGTCGTTCTGAAGGGGTTATCTGTTGAATCAAATGCGTCATTTGCAATTCATCATAACCTACATATGATCCTTTGGAGAAAAAGTCCAGAGAATGTGCTGGCCAGGAAAGTTGCTGCAATTGTTATAGACACGGCCGGAAGGATGAGGGGTGAAAAGTTTCCTCACAATCAAAAGCATTTGGAAATTTCTGCTTAATTAAAATGATAGTGATAATTTTCATTGCCAGTATCCAGACTTGGTACATTTAGGACTTTTAGAAGAATAAAAAAGTATATCTCTTTAATAATGAAAGTTTTAATTCGAAAAATAGACATACTTCACAATTTAATTAAAGTGCAATGCAATGAACACAAACATAGGAAATGTCTGTTGCCTAAAGTCGAGAAGAAGACCTATTGGTACACATGTAGGTTAATGTAGCACTTCCCTTTTCTACTTTTGGCGAATGTTTGAATTATATTATTTCTGAGAATGTTAGCATAGCCAAGCCTGTTAGTCATTCTTGGCCCATGTTTGACCTTGTGTTAAGTCTTCAGCCATCAGAGAAAAGAACATAACCTCTCAGCTGAATCACTGCTAACTGGTAGCGTCTCTCACAAATTGAGCAGGTGCAGAACTGCAGACAGTCTACAGCTAACTATGGAAGGGGGGTGGGGGTTGGGTTGTTTGGTTGGGATAAGGGGACTAAATTTCTAAGGTTATCAGTCCCCCAGTGGCAAGGGGAAGGAGTGATGATAGGAAAGGAGGGGAGGGGGAAGGGAATACAGGCTGGGAAGTAAAGAAGGAAGACTGCATTAGCTTGGAACCCCATGCTCGCCACGCACATACTCGAGTAAGAGCCGTGAGCCCCCTGGGGTGTAACTATGGAAGCTTCTTGGCAGCATGACTGTTCATCCTGTCAATCGATTTCTGTTCCACATGCTGACTTCAGCCTCAAGCAAGGATTCCAGAATACCACTGTTGGCCATCATTGCCAAGACACTGGAAAAAGCACATGATAGACTCTTAATGTTGTTGCATACCTCCCATTCTGACAGTACAATGACTGTGTCTTGGACTGTATTGGACAAGAGCCAGAAGGTAAACTGCATGTGTAAAGCTCTGAAAGTGTCCTCCAGCATGTTGACAAGGACAGTTATGTATACAAATATTCTAAAATATTCTGCATCTGAAATAGGAGCATGGTTAGACCTCTGGTTCTGATGACTGCAAAGATGGGGTGATTACAGCTCAAAGACTAGAAAAGAAATTGCTGCATTCTCACATCTGGAAGTCAGAACTGAGATGAGAGAGAAAACAGCATGTTTCAGATCATTTTACTTTCCTTGCAACAACCACTTACAGGAAGAGACAAATATACCATTCATCCAGAATAAACAGTGATGTAATAAACTTAATATTCTATAATGCTAAGGATAAACAAGATGCTTTATTATAGTACAATTACAATTAATTGCTAATTAACAGTTCATGTGCTGGAGCTGCTTTCCTCCAACCAGTGTGCTCAACGTCATGCCCGAACCATGACCCTCTACGAAACTGCCACAACAACTGATCAATTCACTTCCATTTCCTTGTCTGGCTCTCTTTCTTCATTTTTTATTTCCTATTCATAGGTCTGCCCTTTTTATTTTATTTTTTTATTTCACCACTTAATGATAACCATACAAGAACAAGAAGTGGACAATGGTGCTAACGAATTAAACTCTCTTACCCAATGCTAAGCACACACTACTGGAACTATTGGAACAAGAAAACTCAGTGTTTCCCTAAGATTATTGAAACATTCAGTTACTAACTCCTTTGAAACAGCTGCCCTAACTCTTTTCGTGTTCTCTCCAGTTCTCACTGTCGGTACAAAGTTTCTCCTCAGAAATGGATGAACCAACTCTAATCCTGGCTGATTGTCTTTAAATCTCTTTTACACTTTTCCAGCGTGGTTAAGATAGCCCTGTACAGTGTTACATACATACACGTTTCTCAGAGGAGAACCCCACTTGGCACATACCAATAAACCCTCAACATGAGTTTTCTCCTCTTCCTTGTATAATGCTGTTGCAGCATCCACCATCTGTTAATATTTATTCCACAAATTGTCTTTAAGGGTTGTGTATGGTACACAAAACTGTTCTGATGTTCTCCTGATGCTCATTTTGCCCTGACGCAAAACCTTTACCACATTTTGAACAAAAATGCAGTTATTTTTGCACCTTTCGCCGGACCGAAGCGATCAGTAATACCCTATAACAAGACAACTTGCCATATAAAGCCCTACAACTGCACAATAGTTTTACTTAGCAGTCTAAGTAAACATTAATATGATACACAACTAACTAAGTAACAATTAACAAATGAACAGCTTGTGAAGTCCGTCAATTTACGTTTTCACTGTTCACTTGCTTTACACGCAATAGACAATTTTGTACAACAATCACTGGCTGATTGTAGGCAACAACTGAGTAAATTCTTGTCATTCAGCTACGTAAACAACATTATCTTCAGTAATACATTGTCACAGTTCTGTGTAAGAGTTCAAATTTCTTCATATAGGCCAAATAATTGCTATTGTCCCACTATATTGGTATTACACCATTTTACAGTACCAAATTTCAGTCTTTTCTATTTCTTGGAACTCTTCTTCTTTTATGTGTACTTTCCATTCTCATTTTTATTAATTATCTGCATAAACACATATGATAATTACTGAAAATAGTATTAATACCTGAAGCCAGTCGTATGTGCACCCAGATGAGCCCTCCAGATGAAAATTGGTAAAAGTTACATTAAGTACTTTTGTATTGTTTGTTATTATGACCCAAGCACAGCTCATACCATGGGGATAGCTTGTTGATCCTGAACTAGAATCAGGGAAAGTAAGGATACCTGCTTCACTGCGCAGAAAGCCACCACATCCTGTTGAGAGAATATTTTCAATAATTAAAACAGTTGAGACCATATTTTATACAAGCAAATAAATGGTCTGGAAGTAAACATAAATTTGGATAAAGTCAATATATATGAAAAATTCCTAACAGGAAAAAAATATACGTAAAAAATAGATGAAGTCCACTTACCAGGCGAAGGAGCACAGGCAGTGATAGCAACAAATAAACAAATAAACACACAGACACACACTCACACAAACGCAAGCTTTCGCAGCCTAGCTGCATCGTCAGGCAGAAGGGAAGGAGAGGGAAAAGGAAATGATGAGGGTTTTAAGTCTGCCTAAGTGTACTTGCATCTGTGTAAATGTGTGGGTGTATGTATTTGTTTACCCTCCTTTTTTCCCCCCAAGGTAAGTCTTTCCTGTCCCGGGATTGGAATGACTCCTTACCCACTCCCTTAAAACCCTCATCATTTCCTTCTCCCTCTCCTTCCCTTCTGCCTGACGAAGCAGCTAGGCTGCGAAAGCTTGCGTTTGTGTGAGTGTGTGTCTGTGTGTTTATTTGTTTATTTGTTGCTATCACTGCCTGTGCTCCTTCACCTGGTAAGTGGACTTCATCTATTTTTTTAATATAATATTATAGAAGGAGACTTTCCAGGTGGGAAAATAGGTATAAAATAAAGATTTTTGACTTACCTAAAGTACAGGCTCGTCGACAGAAACACCAAACACACACAAAAACACACAAACATTCGAGCTTTCGCCACCAGTGGTGGCTTCTTCGAAAAAAAGAGGAAGGAAGGAGAGGAGAAAGGGAAGGATACAGGTTTTAAGGAAGTGGAAAAGGAGCCATTCCAATCCCAGGAGTGGAAGGACTTACCTTAGGGGACAAAAAGGAAGGTAAACAAATACACACACACTCAGATATATCGAAACGCAAACACACCTAGACAGACATTTGTAGAAACCAAAGAAGTTGGACAGAGATACCACTTCAGGCAGAGGCTCTGTCCACAGAACCGAGGCAAAGTTGTTAAAGATGGCGGGCGGGAATTAGAATTTAGCGGAGGTTGAGACCAGGTGGGCAACGGGAAGAGAGAATGTGTTGAAGGGCAAGTTCCCATCTCCGGAATTCTGAAAGATTGGTGTTGGTGGGAAGTATCCAGATAACCCGGACGGTGTAACACTGTGCCAAGATGTGCTGGCCGTGCACCAAGGCATGTTTAGCCACAGGGTGATCCTCATTACCAACAAACACTGTCTGCCTGTGACCGTTCATGCGAATGGACAGTTTGTTGCTGGTCATTCCCACATAGAACGCTTCACAGTGCAGGCATGTCAGTTGGTAAATCACGTGGGTGCTATCGCAAGTGGCTCTGCCCTTGATCGTGTACACCTTCCGGGTTATGGGACTGGAGTAAGTGGTGGTGGAAGGGTGCATAGGGCAGGTTTTACAACGGGGGCGGTTACAAGGGTAGGAGCCAGAGGGTAGGGAAGGTGGTTTGGGGATTTCATTTGGATGGACTAGGAGGTTACGGAGGTTAGGTGGGCGGCGGAAAGACACTCTCTGAGGAGTGGGAAGGATGTCATGAAGGATGGATCTCATTTCGGGGCAGGATTTAAGGAAGTCGTATCCTTGCTGGAGAGCCACATTCAGAGTCCGCTCCAGTCCCGGAAAGTATCCGGTGACAAGAGGGGCACTTCTGGGGTTCTTCTGTGGAAGTTTCTGAATTTGGGGGGATGAGTAAGTGGCTCTGGAAATTTGCTTCTGTACGCGATCAGGAGGATAGCCGCGGGATGTGAAAGCTGTTATTAGGTTATTGGTGTACTGGTTCAGGGATTTGGGACTGGAGCAGACTCGTTTGCCACGAAGACCTAAGCTGTAGGGAAGGGAACGTTTGATGTGAAATGGATGGCAGCTGTCATAGTGTAGGTACTGTTGTTTGTTGGTTGGTTTGATGTGCACGGATGTGTGAAGTTGGCCGTTGGACAGATGGAGGTCAACAACAAGGAAACTGGCATGGGATTTGGAATAGGACCAGGTGAATTTGATGGGACCAAAGGAATTGAGGTTGAAGAGGAAATTCTGGAGTTCTTCTTCACTGTGAGTCCAAATCATAAAGATGTCGTCAATGAATCTATACCAAACTCTGGGTTGACAGGCTTGGGTATCCAGGAAGGCTTCCTCTAATCGTCTCATAAATAAGTTCCCTTTAGTTGTTGGTATGTCTGGCCCTCAAAAGGGAAGAAGTTGTGGGTTAGGATGAAGCTGGCTAGGGTATTAAGGAAAGAGGTTTTAGGTAGGGAATTGGGTAGTCGGCGTGAACGGAAATACTCCATCGCAGCAAGGCCCTGGGCATGTGGGATGTTTGTGTACAAGGAAGTGGCATCAATGGTTACAAGGATGGTATCTGGAGGTAACTGGCTAGGCAAGGATTTTAGGGGATCGAGGAAGTGGTTGGTATCTTTGATGAAGGATGGGAGACTGCACATGACCGGTTGAAGGTGTTGGTCTATGTAGGCAGAGATTCGTTCAGTAGGGGCTTGAAAACCGGCCACAATGGGGCGGCCGGGATGATTGGGTTTGTGGATCTTGGGGAGTAAGTAGAAGGTGGGGGTGCGGGGTGTCAGTGGGGTCATGAGGTTAATGGAGTCAGGTGAAAGGTTTTGTAGGGGGCCTAAGGTTTTAAGGATTCCTTGAAGCTCTGCCTGGACATCAGGGATAGGATTGTGTTGACAAACTTTGTAGGTAGTATTGTCTGAAAGCTGACGCAGTCCCTCAGCCACATACTCCCGCCGATCAAGTACCACTGTCGTGGAGCCCTTGTCGGCTGGGAGAATGATGATGGAACGGTCAGCTTTCAGATCACGGATGGCTTGGGATTCAGCTGTAGTAATGTTGGGAGTAGGATTAAGGTTTTTTAGGAAAGACTGAGAGGCAGTGTTGGAAGTAAGGAATTCCTGGAAGGTTTGAAGAGGGTGATTTTGAGGAAGAGCGGGTGGGTCTAGCTGTGATGGAGGACGGAACTGTTCCAGGCAAGGTTCTATTTGAGTCATGACTTGTGGAGTTGGATCATTAGGAGTAGGGTTATTTTTCTTCGTGGCAAAGTGATATCTCCAGCAAAGGCTACGAGTATAGGATAGTAAATCTTTGACAAGGGCTGTTTGGTTGAATTTGGGAGTAGGGCTAAAGGTGAGGCCTTTGGATAGGACAGAGGTTTCAGTTGGGGAGAGCGGTTTAGAGGAGAGGTTGACTACTGAATTGGGATGTCGTGGTTCCGGATTGTGTGCAGTAGGATTTAAAGGTTTGGGGGGGAGTGGAGCTGGAAGTGGAAGATTGAGTAGATGGGAGAGACTAGGTTTCTGTGCAATAAGAGGAGCTTGAGGTTTACTGGAGTGGTTGTTGAGAGAGAGTGTGTTGAGGGAGAGTGTATTGCCTTTCCGGAGGTGGGTGACAAGGAGTTGGGATAGTTTTTTGAGGTGGAGGGTGGCATGTTGTTCAAATTTCCGGTTGTCCTGTAGGAGGATGTTCTGAACTGTGGGTGTGGATGCGGGAGTGGAAAGGTTGAGGATTTTGATTAGGGATAGGAGTTGACAGGTGTGTTCATTGGCGGAGTTGATGTATAGGTTAAGGATTAGGCAGGTGAGGGCTGTGGATTGTTCTGTTTGGAATTGGTGTAGGGCTTGATGAAAGGATGGGTTACAGTCGGAGATGGGAACTTTTATTGTGAGGCCCTTGGGGATTATGCCAAATGTTAGACATGCCTGAATAAACCAAATGTGGGACCGTAATCTGGCGAGGATGATGCACCTCAAATCTGCTCTGTGGACAGAGCCTCTGTGCCTGAAGTGGTATCTCTGTCCAACTTCTTTGGTTTCTACAAATGTCTGCCTAGTTGTGTTTGGATGTGGATATGTGTGAGTGTGTGTATATTTGTTTACCTTCCTTTTTGTCCCCTAAGGTAAGTCCTTCCACTCCTGGGATAGGAATGGCTCCTTTTCCACTTCCTTAAAACCTGTATCCTTCCCTTTCTCCTCTCCTTCCTTCCTCTTTTTCCCGAAGAAGCCACCACTGGTGGCGAAAGCTCGATTGTTTGTGTGTTTTTGTGTGTGTTTGTTGTTTCTGTCGAAGAGCCTGTACTTTAGGTAAGTCAAAAATCTTTATTTTATACCTATTTTCCCACCTGAAAAGTCTCCTTCTATATATATATATACGTAAAAAATAGATGAAGTACACTTACCAGGCGAAGGGGCACAGGCAGTAATAGCAACAAATAAACACACAGACACACACACACACAAAAATGCTAGCTTTCGCAGCCAAGCTGCTTCATCAGGCAGAAGGGAAGGAGAGGGAAAAGGAAATGATGAGGGTTTTAAGGAAGGGGGTAAGGAGCCATTCCAATCCCGGGACAGGAAAGACTTACCTTGGGGGAAAAAATGGAGGGTAAATAAATGCACATACACCCATACATTTACACAGACACAAGTACACTTAGGCAGACATACTGTAGAACTGTAGAAACCAAAGAAGTTAGAAGTCAGACAGATATGCCACTTGAGGCAGAGGCTCTGTCCAGAGAACCAAGGCAAAGATGTTAAGATGGTGGTTGGGAATTCGAATTTAGCGGAGGTTGAGACCAGGTGGGCAACGGAAAGAGAGAATATGCTGAAGGGCTAGTTCCCATCTCCGGAGTTCTGAAGGATTGGTGTCAGTGGGAAGTATCCAGATAACCCTGACGGTGTAGCACTGTGCCAAGATGTGCTGGCCATGCACCAAGGCATGTTTAGCCATAGGGTGATCCTCGTTACCAACAAACACTGTCTGCCTGTGTCCATTCATGCGAATGGACAGTTTGATGCTGGTCATTCCCACATAGAATGCTTCACAGTGCAGGCATGTCAGTTGGTAGATCACGTGCGTACTATCGCAAGTGGCTCTGCCTTTGATCGTGTACACCTTCCGGGTTACGGGACTGGAGTAAGTGGTGGTGGAAGGGTGCATAGGGCAGGTTTTACAACGGGGGCGGTTACAAGGGTAGGAGCCAGAAGGTAGGGAAGGTGGTTTGGGGATTTCATAGGGGTGGACTAGGAGGTTACGGAGGTAAGGTGGGCGGCGGAAAGACACTCTCGGTGGAGTAGGAAGGATGTCATGAAGGCACACCACCAATAACCTAATAACAGCTTTCACATCCCGCAGCTATCCTCCTCATCTGGTTCAGAAGCAAATTACCAGAGCCACCTCCTCATCCCCCCAAATCCAAAACCTTTCACCGAAGAACCCCAGAAGTGCCCCTTTTGTCACCGGATACTTTCCGGGACTGGAGCGGACTCTGAATGTGGCTCTCCAGCAGGGATACGACTTCCTTAAATCCTGCCCCGAAATGAGATCCATCCTTAATGACATCCTTCCCACTCCACCAAGAGTGTCTTTCCGCCGCCCACCTAACCTTCGTAACCTCCTAGTCCATCCCTATCAAATCCCCAAACCACCTTCCCTACCCTCTGGCTCCTACCCATGCAACCACCCCCGTTGTAAAACCTGCCCTATGCACCCTTCCACCACCACTTACTCCAGTCCAGTAACCCGGAAGGTGTACACGATCAAGGGCAGAGCCACTTGCGATAGCACCCATGTGATTTACCAACTGACATGCCTGCACTGTGAAGCGTTCTATGTGGGAATGACCAGCAACAAACTGTCCATTCGCATGAACGGTCACAGGCAGACAGTGTTTGTTGGTAATGAGGATCACCCTGTGGCTAAACATGCCTTGGTGCACGGCCAGCACATCTTGGCGCAGTGTTACACCGTCCGGGTTATCTGGATACTTCCCATTGACACCAACCTTTCAGAACTCCGGAGATGGGAACTTGCCCTTCAGCTTATTCTCTCCTCCCGTTGCCCACCTGGTCTCAACCTCCGCTAAATTCGAATTCGCAACCACCATCTTAACATCTTTGCCTTGGTTCTCTGGACAGAGCCTCTGCCTCATGTAGCATCTCTGTCTAACTTCTAACTTCTTTGCTTTCTACAGTTCTACAGTATGTCTGCCTAAGTGTACTTGCGTCTGTGTAAATGTGTGGGTGTGTGTGTATTTGTTTACCCTCCTTTTTTCCCCCCAAGGTAAGTCTTTCCTGTCCCGGGATTGGAATGACTCCTTATCCACTCCCTTAAAACCCTAATCATTTCCTTTTCCCTCTCCTTCCCTTCTGCCTGACGAAGCAGCCAGGCTGCGAAAGCTTGTATGTGTGTTTGTGTGTAATTTTATTTTATTTTATTTGTTTCTATCGACGAGCCGGTCCTTTTGGTAAGTCATCTCTTTTCTATTTTTTTATTTTTGTTTTTCCCACCGGGAAAGTTTCCCTCTATATATATATATTAAGACGAAAAATTCCTAGCAGGAAAAATAAAATATAAAAAATAGACGAAGATTACTCACCAGGCGAAGGAGCACAGGTGTGACAGCATCACAAATAAATAAATGAATACACACACACACACAATCGCAAGCTTTCGCAACCCAGTTGCGTCTTCAGGCAGTAGGGAAGGAGAGGGAAAAGGAAATGATGAGGGTTTTAAGGAAGGGGGTAAGGAGCCATTCCAATCCCGGGAGAGGAAAGACTTACCTTGGGGGAAAAAATGGAGGGTAAACAAATGCACACATGCCCACACATTCACACAGACACAAGTACACCTAGGCAGACATACTGTAGAAAAACCTTCGCTTGGTGAGTAATCTTCGTCTCATATATATATATATATATATATATATATATATATATATATATATATATATATATATATATATATAATATATGACGAAGATTACTCACCAGGCGAAGGAGCACAGGTGTGACAGCATCACAAATAAATAAATGAATACACACACACACACAATCGCAAGCTTTCGCAACCCAGTTGCGTCTTCAGGCAGTAGGGAAGGAGAGGGAAAAGGAAATGATGAGGGTTTTAAGGAAGGGGGTAAGGAGCCATTCCAATCCCGGGAGAGGAAAGACTTACCTTGGGGGAAAAAATGGAGGGTAAACAAATGCACACATGCCCACACATTCACACAGACACAAGTACACCTATATATATAAATAAAAATAGAAGTAGAAGACTTACCAAAAGGACCGGCTCGTCGATAGAAACAAATAAAATAAATAAAATCACACACAAACACACATACAAGCTTTCGCAGCCTAGCTGCTTCGTCAGGCAGAGGGGAAGGAGAGGGAAAAGGAAATGATGAGGGTTTCAAGGGAGTGGATAAGGAGTCATTCCAATCCCGGGACAGGAAGGACTTACCTTGGGGGGGGAAAAAAAAGAGGGTAAACAAAAACACACACACCCACACATTTACACAGACGCAAGTACACTTAGGCAGACACACTGTAGACACACATAATTATTTTGAAAATAATATAGCATATTTAATTGTTTTTGAGTTTGCTCATGGTTTGTGCACATGTGATTACTGTATTTGCATTGACAGGCAATACCTTAGTCCACATTTGGTTTTTAAAAAAATAACAAGTAAGAAAACTGAAACTGATGGCACAAAGTAACAAAAAAAAAAAGAGTATCCCCTTGCATTAAAATTGTAAAACTAAAAAAAAGGAGGAATGGTAATGGCATTTAAAAAACAGGTGTTGATGAAACTGAAGCACATAGGGAAAAATAACACATGTTGGCATGATCAGTATACAATAAGAATACTGAATGCATGCAAAGGGATGATTTATGGATGCCCTTATCTTTGGGAAAAGGCGGACCGCGGTTCCTCCTGCCCCCCACTTCCATCCCTCAGAAAAGGAAAATAATTTGGTTTAGACAAGAGATTTTCTTTCAAGAAAAGTTTTTAGAAGGCTCACACTGCCATTCTTATCAGTGTAGATGTATCTGCAATTAAGTAGGTTGTTATAATGTTCTAACTCATCAGTGTATATCAACCAAGGAATTTCAGTTACAGCACTGTAATGTTTTTCTTTGAACAGTGGCATCTGATACATTTACTATTTTTGCAAGAAATAGGTAATAGGATATATATTGTAGACAATGATGTAAATCCTTTGAAGTGAGCAAACACCTACTTCTAAGTTCAGATTTACTCTGGAGGGTGTGCTACAAAGTGACACCTATTTCATGATGTTCAGGTCACAATATTACCAATGATATATTTTAAATTCTCACAATAAGTAAAATAGTGAAGGTGTACTATTTTCAGGAACAAGTAACTTACGTTGTTGTCTCTCTTGGCAGTGTGCTCCAGTAAAGCTCCTTGGACACATGCATGTGAACCCTGTAGGACTCTGCCGCATGCAAGTGCCACCATTTTGACATGGATTAGGGTTGCATACATCAACTGTCTGTGTACACCTAATACCTATAAAAAGAAAGGAGCTGAATGAGTACGTATCTTTAAGATGTCCCAGAAATATTAGTGTGCTCTTAAATAAAATAAAAAAATTACAGACAAATGATTCATAAATTATAGTTTTAGGATTCTGGAACCATGTACAGAGTAAAACTTACTAATATGCTAAAAGTTTATAGCTGAATAAACAATTTAAATTTCAGGATCTGGAAATGAGTGTTCAACTACAGATAAATAACACAGAAACAATTTTAATTAACTGTTTTACAAAGTTTATGCTACTCCCAAAGTCCACAGGACACCTCACGCTCTCCCCTACTTTCACCACCCTCCACACCTGCATGGTAGACTGGAGCTGTCAGAATGGTGCAAATATTTATAACACACCTATTAAGACTGCTCTAGTATTAATTGCTTCTGTGACTGGTGCTTTATGCAGCCTTTTGTGGAGATGAGGGTGATATGGTGGTAGTTTAAAGTAGGTGATGTTGAGTCCCAAGTTTCCTGTGAGCGTAGAGTGGCGTCTGGTGACAGCAAATACCGTATATACTCATATACTCTAGTAATCTGCGCCCTCGAGCAATCCGCACACCCCCAAATATTGATGACAGGCAAAAAAAAAAAAAAAAAAAAAAAAAAAAAAAAAAGCACAGATATGTGTCGGCTTTGAAAAGCACGCGAGGACAGCTATCTTGGGATGTCACGTCTGTTAAATTTCAAAAATAGAGACAGAGAGGTGCGCAAGATTGCCATATCCAGAGTGTGCAAATCTCGTACCAATCCCATAAAATTCTCATATTTTCAAATTGAAAAACATTTCATTCGTAACATACTGCAATGAAAATGTACTCACAGTAACACACACTGAAATGAACACTTGTAAAATCTGAACAGTTATTAAATAAATGGAGCTGAGAATGGTATTACACGGTCATATATCTTTGTCATAGTCGATATGTCATGTATTTAGATCAAAGATATTTGATAGTGTAATAGGAAACTTTGACATACAGGTATCTTTAATCAAAGAAATATCATCAAATCTAGTGCCTCGCCGTATATTTAATTATGGAAGTTGCTTGACTTCTGTTCACTGCAATGCAAAATGTAACTGCTATGAGCGCTAGCATCACTGTTGCCGAACGAGTCTGAACATAGCTGCAACGCCAAACCGTAATTAGCGTTTAACCCCAGTAGCAAGAAATCACTGTAAACTTGGAGTGCCAATACTGGTGTGGATAATATGGAGGCACTGAACCAAATAATACCCAACGTAAGTACATAACTTCCTTTATTACTCAGGAAGATGGTATCACAAGCAAACGCAACTAGTCATTCTTATAACAACAATGCAACTGTTCATATGTGGCAGCTGCACTGCCAAAGAAACTGGCAGAAAGAGATGCTACTCTGCCACATCGCTTTGTGATGTGAGGAGACCTTTTACAGTAAAATTACTGATACATTGTGTCATTGTCAAATTATATGCAGTTTTGATAATGGCCAAAGCAGCGCACAATAAAAATTTATTATTAGTCACTTTCTTGAAATATGATGACCATAATACTCCTTGTTAACACCATGATGAAGATTTATATCTAAGAAATATTATGAATATATGATAATATTTCTTTGTCAAAGATTTGATTGAAAATATTGTCGTGTAATATGGACCTAAAGGGTTTTTTTAAAGCGGAGTAATACCCGGCTAGTGTGTTTTGTTGTTGCAGATGGAGGTAATTCCAACCTAAATTCGAGTAATCTGTGCACCCCAGCTTTTTGTTTATAACTGTGGAAAAAATATGCGCTGATTACTCGAATATATACAGTATACTGGCTTGGCCCATTCCAGTAATACTATCATTGGTTTTCCATAGCACATTACTCACATATATCCATTGTGTCTAAGTACTTGAAAAGGACTATAGTGGCTGCACTACATCTGCCCTTAGTATAATGTGAAAGCCCATTTTGAAGTCCTTGTGCATGAAAAGTTTCTAGTTTGTATGGTAGGATGCTGTTGAAGGGTGTAGCTTCACCCAAACTTCCAGATGTCAATACAGTCAGATTGGTACCAAATGCTGTATTTTGACAGAGTATCAACCAAAACTCCCATATAATTTGTGCTCTATACTGTCATCCAGGAGAACATGCAAAAACTATAATAATATGTGACACCTGACCTATGGAGTAGAGGAAAAGCATAACTGTGAGAGCATATCATTTCGAGCTCTTGAAGTAGAGTATTATTTTGTCATATCAAGGGTCCTGGGTTCAAGCCCTTCTCATAGCACTTTTTTATAGTGCAATTCATTTGCAACTGTTGTATGTAGCAACATCTTTCCGACGTGTAAAAGGATATTTTGAGTAGTTAAAGCTGTCTCTCTTGTTTATTAAATCCTCACTATAGTTTTTGCCATTTACCATGTCCCAATAGCCTCAGGCCGACCCAGAAAACTGAGTACCATTGTCCGCTGTTTTTAGCACAGCAGAGATGTGACAGATATGTTCCTAGCCCCTTGAGCTTGAGTGCACTTTTCCCTCTACCATGTGGACATCACATATAACTACATGTAACCTCCACATGGTGGCTTTACAATACCATGGTGACTGAGCTATCTCTCAGAGCAATCTTGCTGGCTTCCACCTGAGCACCATTTCCCATCACCTCGATGTCCTCTGATGTGAAAGTGCTTAGCCCTGCCAAATGCAATTCTCTTTGCAAAATAAATATACTGTTGCCACTACTGCTCATAATACTTACTCCAGTAATCTGGAGTAAGAAATCAAGTCAAATTAATTAGTGTAGCAAAAGGAGAAAATGTTAAAGTTAACAAAGGCATCCCTTTTTGTGCTTTACTACTGATACTATTAAATACTATAGTTTCTGAGCCAGGGGCTCAGAAACATGATACCATGTCATATTTTCTCTGCTTCTTTGTTGCGGCTTTGAAATACTTTTCTTCACACTATTTACATTTTTGATGTACAGTAAAAAGTGTTTCAAGGCTACAACATAAAAAAATTAAAAATTAAAAAAAAGACAACCATGGCATGCTGTCCTAAATGTTCAAATTTTTGCATATAGATGGGACTTAAATACTCTGGTCATCAGTCCCTAGGCTTACAAACTACTTAAACTTATGGTAAGAAACTACTTAAACTTATGGTAAGGCCAACAAATACACACATGCCCAAGGGAGGACTCGAACCTCTGATGGGGAGGAGCAGTGTGCTTTGCAGCAACGTACCTTAGAATGTGCTGTCCTAAACAAGCCCTGTTGATAAGCCATAAGACATGCAAAATAAATAAATAAACTGAAGATGTCACAAGCATGGTGAAACACGCTTAGGTACATTAGAACAAAAATACTGCATATTAGCAAAAGGCAGACCCATCTGCATTTCACTATGGTATTCTGTGCAAGTATGGATGGACAATGAGCTTTGCAATCCACTATGATAATTTGTTAAAATAATAAGTCATACAGGATATTCTGATGAACAATTGTGTAACATATTTATCATAAAGTTGCACTTATCCGTTGTTATTAGGCTTTCTGGAAAGTATTTTCTTAGTTTCACTTTTTCTCAAGATCCGTAATTTCATGTGCTACAGTGTAAATTCACTGTGCCTATGAAATGTTGCAGTGGAATAAAAAACTGCTGTAACACACTTTATATTTATTGATAGAGAAAGAAAAAACAACTCCATACACTAATTCAGTAGTAACGGACAAGCATTAAGATAACACAAGATCGTCTCTTTTAAAAAAAAAAAAAAAAAAAAAAAAAAAAAAAAAAAAAAAAAAAAAAAAAAAAAAAAACAATTAACACAAATAGAAAGAATAAATATAATAACCTTTGCCCACTTGCTAATCACTTAACATTCCCCCCCTCGAAATGATATCTAAAGGAATCACACATATCATTTTGAATGTAACATCATCTTGCAATGACGCTCATGAATACTTTGGCACAAGGGTTGTCAACAAGTCTGCTTGATTATTATCTGTTGAAATGTATCTGATGTCAACTGTACCATCCATCATTTTTTCTCTAATGAAATGATGCTTTATGGCAATATGTTTTGTACTTGATTTATCAATGTAATTCTTGGAATGTACAATTGCAGCTTGATTATCGCACCACACAGGCGTTGATTTTCCAATCAAGCTCTTTAGTAGTTCTCTCATCCATACCACTTCTCTTGCACAGGCTGCAACTGACGCATATTCTGCTTCCATTGTGCTCAATGCAACTGCAGTTTGTTTCGTACTCTTCCAGTACACAGGAGATCCTGCTAGTAGTATTACATATCCTGTAACACTTTTGTGATCTATACAAGTAGCCCAATCAGCATCAGCAAATGCTTTGAGTATTTGACCAGTGGGGTAATATTTGAGTTTATAATCTGCTGTTTCTTTTACATATCTCAGCACTCTTTTAGCTGCATTCCAGTGGGTTACATTAAATTTTGAACAATATTGGGATAGCTTTGCAACAGAGAAAGCTATGTCTGGTCGTGTTCTCTGTGATAGGTAAAGAAGACCACCAATAAGCTCACGATAAGGCAGATTTTTAGCTTCTTCATCAGACTTCTCATCAAGAAAATTCAGTTTCATTTCCATTGGGGTCTTAGCTCCCTTAGCATTCTGAAGTCCGAATCCGTCAAGAAGTTGACTAATGTACTCCTTTTGAGAAAGACAAATTGTACCACCTTTGTTGTAATCAAATTTCACTCCTAACATGTGTGAAACCATGCCCATGTGCTTGATTTCAAAACAACTTTCTAAAAGAGTCTTTACCTTTTGCCTTATCTTTTCATTTTGTGCAAAAGCAAGCATGTCATCTACATATACAGACAAAATAGCATTTCCTTCCTTTGCATTCATCTTGTACACACAAGGATCTATGTCATTTCTAATAAATCCCAGTTTTTCTAGAGAGCTATTCAAATGATCATTCCAACATCTACCACTTTATTTCGGTCCATATATTGACTTGTTCAATTTACAAACCAAATTTTCTTGGCCCTTCTTGATGAAACCTTCTGGCTGGAGCATATATACATCTTCCTTTAATTTACTATGCAGATATGCACTCTTCACATCATACTGATCAATTGGCCAATTTTTCTCAACACTGGCTGCTATCAGTAAACGAATAGTTTCAAAATTTGAAACAGGAGCATAAATCTCATTAAAATCTACACCTTCTACTTGAGTAAATCCTTTTGCAACTAAACGAGCTTTAAAAATCTGCTTCCCACCAACTATCTTCTTTTTAAAAACCCATCTGTTCTTTATAGGAATTACACCAGGAGGTAGCACAAACAGTTTCCAAGCCTCATGATGTTGCAAAGAATTAATTTCTTCATTCATTGCAACTTTCCATTCCTCTGCCTCATCAGAATTGACTGCTTCCTGATATGATAAAGGTTCATCACTCTTTCTTCCTTGTATGGCATTTATTTGTGCTTCTTCAGTGTGTGCCTTCTCTTTTGAACGAAGTGTCATTGGATGACATTTACTTAAATTCATTTTCCCTTTCGTTAATTCCTTTCTTGGTCTGTATGCACTTTGTGAAGCTTCAGCATGTTCCATAAGATCCTGATTACATCCAGTCTCTTTCAATTTTTCTTCCTGATCAGAGAAACCATAAAATTCCTCTTCAGTGTTTGAATCTTCTTTTTCACTTTGTTTGTCACCACCATTACTAGTATTTGGAAACAATAATTCTTCTTCATTGTACAAATCAATAAATTTGTTCTGTTTCTTATTTTCAGTTGACCACTTGCCACTCAAAAATTCTTTGAATGTACAGTCTCTGGATTCAATAACCTGTTTTGTTTCTGGCACCCAGATACTGTATCCACGGCCATACAGAGAATATCCTACAAGAATGCCTTTTTCTGCCCTTGTGGATAATTTAGATCGACGTTTTTGTCTGGGTACATGAACAAAACCTTCGCATCCTATCACGCGTAAATGCCTCACACTTTCTCGTTGTTGTGGCTATTTGTAACTCAATTTCTAATGTATGCTGCTGTGTACATTAGCTCAGCCCAAGAACTCTTTGGTAAATCACTTCCTATCAGCTGTGACCTGACCATGTCCATTAATATTCTGTTGAGGCGTTCAGCTATATCATTTTGCTGAGGCGTGTAGCTCATTGTTACTTCATGCCAAATTTCTTCAGCATCACAGAGCTGTAGACCATTTGCGTGAACAGAATTCCAGGCCATTGTCTGTGCGAATTCTCTTTAATCGTTTTCCAGTTTGTCTTTCAGTTTGTATCTTCCACTTCTTGAATTCTTCAAATGCTTCATCCTTATTTTTTAAGAAACACACAAATATGTATCTGCTTGCATCATTGACTATACTCATTAAATTTCTATTGCCTCCAAAACTTGGAACATCAATAGGTCCCATGAGATCACTGTGAACGAGTTATAAAGTGGTTGTCCTTTCTTTCGAATCATTTGATAGCGTTTTTGGAAATGGTTTCCGCGCCGATTTCCCCGCCAAACAGTCGTGACACGGGTTTATTTCGCCTTTTTCACAGTCTAAGCCCCGTACTGCCCCCTTACTTATCATGTCGTTTATAGTACGCTTGCTGACATGCATCATCCTGCAATACCATAGGTCAAGGTCAAGTGATTTTTCACGTTCGTTATTTTTCAACAAGTTTATTGATCTGTCATCTGCGCACGGTTTCGTATTTATGTAATACAAACAACCTTTCTGTTGAGTCTTAATGATCAATCTTCCAAATTCGTCGTAAATCTTGCAACCTTCTTTATCAAAAATCACCTTTTTGTCGTTTTCAGTGAGCTGTCTCACAGACAATATTGCATAGTCAATCTCAGGCACAAACAGCGTGTTATTAGCGACGAATTCATCAGCCAAACCTTCGTTGTTAATTATCTTTGGCCTTATCGTACCTTTCCCTACAGCTTCTGTTTGTCGGCCATCAGCTAGAGTTACGATTTCAATATTTTTAACAACAACTGAAAAATAATTTTCATTTGGAGCCATGTGATGAGTTGCGCCGGAATCCAATCGCCATCCATTGTAACTGTACCACAGGCAGCACTCATACTAATAGTGCCTAGTTTCTATTGTGCCTTTTTTAATTTCCATTTTCAGGACAGTTTCTGGATATGTGACCGACTTTGTGACAATTGTAACAAACAAAACTACCTTTTTCTGTTGCTTCTTTCTTCGTTTCATCTTTTCTTCCGTCACGTTCCGAAATTCGCAGTTTTCGGTGCTTCTGACTACCAACATTAGCTTTCAGAGACATTGCAGACTATTTACCTTCATTATATTCCTGACGTCTAGCATCTTCAGCAAGTAGCCGCCTTTTAATTGTAGCACACTTAAAATCATTATCTGGCAAATTGCACAGAGCTGTAACTACTGCATCCCATTCTTCCGAAAGTCACACAGAATAGTCATTTCTAAATCCCCATCTTCAATTTCGTCACCTATATTCGCTAGATCAGCTACAGTTTTGTTTATAAGCCCTAGATAATTTTCCATGGATTCACAATCTTTAACGAATATAACTTCCATCTCAGTTGCACACTATGAAATTTGCTGTCTCATGGAGCGTATAATTTCTGAAGTTCTTCCCATACTGCTTTTGGATTTGACAAGTTTCGTATATGCATTTGCTGCTCATCACATATGGAAAGCACAACTTTTGCTAGTGCCTTACCTTGACGTGATATATACCCCTTTTTATCGGCTGCCGATGCACCTTCACTGGGTTCCATCTCACCAGGCTCAATTACAGTTCACAAGTAGCAATCTATGAGAATCATTTTCATTTGATACGACCAGGAAGCGTAATTCACTCCACTTAATTTCTCGATAGTGTGTCTGTTCTCCGTCATCTTTCTCTATTCCAATTACCGTTTTACAGTTGTTTTCCGTAAGATTCATGATACACAAACTCGGCGTCAATTAACGTTTCTCAAATGCGTCGCACGAAAAATAGTCGGCAGATATTTCGTCGGCGTCGCACAGGAGATTTTTTTTTCATCGGATAATTGACACTGACACGGTTATCTATTTTTCTTGTTTTTTAGCTAGCACACCTGGGCCCATAACCATTGTTGCAGTGGAATTAAAAAAAAACTGCCGTAACACACAATTTATATGTATTGATAGAGAAAGAAAAAACAACTGCATACACTAATTCAATAGTAACAGACGAGCATTAAGATAACACACTACCAATGTGGCATTGTTTCTACATCAAAAATACATAGTTATATCATACATTGGAGGCTTTAATGGGGGGGGGGGGGCATTGTCATCACTTAAGGCTTCTGGGTTGAGATGCCATACTCCACACATTAAACTTTAGCCCAACATTTCATATTCTATTGTGGAAGATATCCTCCAAGAATGTCTTCAGCAGTCCAAGACGAATTGTCAGGGAAAAGTTCAATGTATATACTATGAAATCTCATCCCATTTGTTATAGGTTTATGTAACAATGAAAGCTGTCATTTGAAAGTGTGTGACTAATTTAATTAAGTAAGAAGCCTATAATATACCTGTGTATCCAGGCAAGCAGCTACAAGTGTAGGAGTTTCCAGGTGCTGGAATGCAATGACCATTGGAGCCACAGGGATTGTTTGCACAAGGGTTTGCCCCACCACCTGAGTGCACTGGTGTGCATCCGTTAGGGCCAATCCCGTCTCCCATGTATCCAGATGGACACACACACTGGACATAACTTTGGCCAAGAGCTGAAAATATAAACAAAAATTACCAATTTATTGATATAATGAGGACAGTTTACAACTCACCACATAGACGTAACCATGAGCTGCGACACACACATAAAAAAGACATGTACGCATACAAAACACTGTACACTTAAGCTATCAGCCATGGCCTTCTTCAGAATAAAGAGCATTCAAACAATCATAAAGGCACACTTCACAGTCACACAACCATAATCTCCAGCTGATGCACTCCGAATCCAACATAGAGTAATTATACACTTTTCTATCTGACTCTTAGTGTACAAACAAATCTCAACATCAAAAAACTATCAATCATAAATGCTGCATATACCGCCAGGTATTCAGATATCAGAACAAATGTCTGAGCCAGAAAAAATGGAGAAGCAGAGAATTCACCAGGTTGGAGACCTGCCTGTGGAAGGAAACTAGACTAATAGTAGACACGCACATGTAACTGAAAGACTATGAACAAGACGACAGACCAAGACAAAGACAATATCCAATATGATTCAAGGTCTCTAAGAAGAGCTTTTGCCAGTTCAATGATAAGGCTAAGAACAGTGGAAAAACAAATCCAAGATGGAACCAAAGAGTGACGAATAAACAATCCAGGTAGTTGTTAAAATATCCTTTTCCATCGAAGACACATCTGAAGAATATCAGCAGAAATGTCTGCCTAGGTGTGTTTGGATGTGGATATGTATGAGTGTGTGTGTATTTGTTTACCTTCCTTTTTGTCCCCTAAGGTAAGTCCTTCCACTCCTGGGATTGGAATGGCTCCTTTTCCACTTCCTTAAAACCCGTATCCTTCCCTTTCTCCTCTCCTTCCTCCCTCTTTTTCCCGAAGAAGCCACCACTGGTGGCGAAAGCTCGAATGGTTGTGTGTTTTTGTGTGTTTCGTGTTTCTATCGACAAGCCTGTACTTTAGGTAAGTCTATATAGTATATATATAGAAGCAGCTAGGCTGCGAAAGCTAGCATTTTTGTGTGTGTGTTTGTGTCTGTGTGTTTATTTGTTGCTATTACTGCCTGTGCCCTTTCGCCTGGTAAGTGTACATCATCTATTTTTTACGTATATATATATATATATATATATATATATATATATATATATATATATATATATATATATATAATATAGTGAGGACAGTTTACTACTCACCGCAAAGACGTGGCGACGAGCTGCGACAGGCACATACAAAAGACACACACATACAACACATTCAGCTATCGGCCATGGCCTTCTTCAGAAATAGAGCACTCACGCAATCACACAGGCACACAACACAGTCATACAACCATCACCTCCGACTGCCACACTTCGAATCACGCTCTGCAGCGAATCGGGGACGGGAGGGGAGGGGAGGGGGAGGGGATAGAAAGGTTACGTCACGGTGGTGGGGATGGGTTAGATGGGAATAACGAGATGCAGCTTAGGAATGGAGTGGGGAGGCGGGTGAGGGGAGAAAATAAAATAAAATAAAATAAAGTAAAATAATTCATGTACACTGCAAGTGCACAAGACCACACACACACACACACACACACACACACACACACACACGATCACACCACTCAAATCAGGCGAGGTTTGGGATACAGAGGTAGGAACTGTAAGGTATGGGGGGAAAAAAAAAAAAAAAAAAAAAAAAAAAAAAAAAAAAAAAAAAGGGAAGTTATCGTAGGTTGAGGCCTGGTTGATTTCGGGATCGGAGAATGTATTGTAGGGATAACTCCCATCTGTGCAGTTCGGAAAAGCTGGTGGTGGATGGGAGGATCCAGATGGCCCGGGTTGTGAAGCAGCCATTGAAATCAAGCATGTGCTTCGCTGCATGCTGTGCCACAGGGTGGTCCACCTTGTTTTTGGCCACAGTTTGGCGGTGGCCATTCATCCTAATGGACAGCTGGTTGGTGGTCATGCCAATATAGAAAGCTGTACAGTGCTTGCAGCACAGTTGGTAAATTACGTGGCTGCTTTCACAAGTGGCCCGGCCTCTGATAGGGTAGGATAAGCCTGTGACAGGACTGGAATAGGAAGTGCTGGGTGGGTGGATTGGACAGGTCTTGCAGCGGGGTCTTCCACAAGGATATGATCCCTGTGGCAGTGAGCTGGGTTTCGGGGTGGCATAAGGATGAACTAGGATGTTGTGAAGGTTGGGAGGGCGACGGAACACCACTTTAGGAGGGATGGGAAGGATCTTGGGCAGGATGTCTCTCATTTCAGGGCATGAGGATAGAAAATCAAAACCTTGGTGAAGGATGGAATTTAGTTGTTCGAGACCAGGGTAGTACTGGGTGACAAGGGGAGCGCTCTTTTGTGTATGGTTACTAGTGTTAGGAAGAGGATTTGGGGTGTGTGAGGATATGGCACGGGAGATTTGTTTGCGGATTAGGTCTGTGGGGTAGTTTCTGTTTGTGAAGGCCTTTGTGAGACCCTCAGCATATTCAGAAAGGGAATTCTTGTCACTGCAGATATGCCGTCCACGGGTGGCCAGGCTGTAAGGGAGGGATTTTTTGACGTGGAAGGGATGGCAACTGTCAAAATGTAGGTACTGTTGGTGGTTGGTAGGTTTAATATGGACGGAAGTGTGGATGGAGCCATCAGTGAGGCGGAGGTTGACATCCAGGAATGTGGCATGGTTGGTTGAGGAAGACCAGGTGAAGTGGATGGGAGAGAAGGAATTGAGGTTCTGAAGAAAGGAGGATAGGGTGTCCTGGCCGTGAGTCCAGATCATGAAAATATCATCAATGAACCGGAACCAGGCCAGGGGCTTGAGGTTTTGGGATGCTAGGAAGGATTCCTCCAGACGGCCCATGAACAGGTTGGCATAGGAGGGTGCCATGCGGGTGCCCATGGCTGTGCCTTGGATTTGATGGTAAACTTTCCCCTCAAAGGAAAAGTAGTTGTTAAGTAGGATGAAATTGGTAAGGGTTATGAGGAATGAGGTATCAGGCTTGCGTTCAGAGGGACGTTGGGAGAGGTAGTGTTCCAGAGCGGCAAGGCCATGGGCATGTGGGATGTTGGTGTATAGGGAGGTGGCATCCACTGTGACAAGTAAAGATCCAGGAGGCAAAGGGGTGGGAATGGTGGAGAGTTGGTGAAGGAAGTGGTTGGTATCCTTGATGTGGGAAGGTAGATTTTGGACAATAGGTTGTAGGTGTTGGTCAACTAGGGCTGAAATTCGTTCGGTAGGCGCACAGTAACCAGCCACAATAGGGCGTCCAGGATTATTAGGTTTGTGGATTTTGGGGAGCATGTAAAAGGTGGGTGTGCGGGGTGCTGCTGGGGTGAGGAGGGAGATGGATTCAGGGGAGAGTTTCTGGGAGGGGCCATAGGATTTTAGTAGGGATTGGAGATCTTGTTGGACATTGGGGATGGGGTCAATCTGGCACAACTTGTAGGTGGAGGAGTCAGATAGTTGGCGGAGCCCTTCTGCCAGGTAGTCACTGTGATCCATAACTACAGTGGTGGAACCTTTATCAGCAGGGAGGATGATTATGTCAGGATTAGTTTTAAGGTTTTGGATGGCTCTTCTTTCTTCTGCTGAAAGGTTTGAGTTCTTGGGAAGGGACTTGGGAAAGGATGGTGAGGACAAGTTGGAGGTGAGAAACTCTTGGAGGGTAACCAGAGGGTGGTTAGGTGGGAGTGCAGGGGGATCTTTGTTGGATGGTGGTATGAATTGGGACAGGCAGGGTTCAATATTGGGATTAGGTAGATTGCGGTCAGAGGGATTGGTGGCAAAGTAGTGTTTCCATCGTAGGGATCGGGAAAAGGAGAGTAGGTCTTTGACAAGAGCAACATGATTAAACTGGGGTGTAGGACTAAAGGTAAGACCTTTGGATAGAACGGAAACTTCAGTGGGGTTTAGATTTTTTGTGGATAGGTTGACCACAGTGTTCTGGGGTTGTTTTGGTATTGGATGTTGTGGAGTGGTGGTAGGGAGTTTGGAGGGGTGAGGTAGGTTCAAGAGGTCAGCTAAGCATGGTCTGGGACCTATGAGGGGCTCACGAGGAGGAACACTGTGGTTCGGATAGGGATTGGATATGGGTGCTCCAAGGCGGCAATATGATGTCAGCAGGCTGGATAGTTTGTGGAGGTGGTGTTTGGAATGCTCCTCCAGTTGCTGGAGAGCAAAGGATTCGATCTGGGAGATGGGATGTAGGTAGTTTTGGTTACACAATAGTAATATCTTACGGAGGGAGAGAAGGTAGCTAAGGGATTTATGAGCCATGGAGAGGTGATTTTGTAGGACTAGGTTCGTGAGGGATAAGGATTGGTGGAATCTGAAAAGGTGCAGGTCATTGTGGAAGGAGGGGTGGGATCCAGACAATGGAATTTTTAATGTTAGACCGTTGGGAGGGATACCATGACTTAGACAGCATTTTAGGAATAGGATGTGGGATTGGGTTTTGGCCAGGGAAAGGGATACTTTCCTGAACTGGTACAGATAGAAGGAGCAGGGGTCCATTGGGACAGGGATGGTGCCGGGAAAGTGGAAAGTGAGGAATGATGGGAGAGACAGTGGATTATGATGAACCTGGGAAGAGGTTCCTCAACACGCAAAATACGCACCAGACACGCAAAAGTTCGTAAATTCGCGCACACAACTACACAGATACACACCCAAGCACGCAGATTCACGCCCAAGCGCACTAAATGACGGAAAAAAAAAATGCAAAATCGCGAATAAAATCATGAACTTGTCACAGTGGATGCCACCTCCCTATACACCAACATCCCACATGCCCATGGCCTTGCCGCTCTGGAACACTACCTCTCCCAACGTCCCTCTGAACGCAAGCCTGATACCTCATTCCTCATAACCCTTACCAATTTCATCCTACTTAACAACTACTTTTCCTTTGAGGGGAAAGTTTACCATCAAATCCAAGGCACAGCCATGGGCACCCGCATGGCACCCTCCTATGCCAACCTGTTCATGGGCCGTCTGGAGGAATCCTTCCTAGCATCCCAAAACCTCAAGCCTCTGGCCTGGTTCCGGTTCATTGATGATATTTTCGTGATCTGGACTCACGGCCAGGACACCCTATCCTCCTTTCTTCAGAACCTCAATTCCTTCTCTCCCATCCACTTCACCTGGTCTTCCTCAACCAACCATGCCACATTCCTGGATGTCAACCTCCGCCTCACTGATGGCTCCATCCACACTTCCGTCCATATTAAACCTACCAACCACCAACAGTACCTACATTTTGACAGTTGCCATCCCTTCCACGTCAAAAAATCCCTCCCTTACAGCCTGGCCACCCGTGGACGGCATATCTGCAGTGACAAGAATTCCCTTTCTGAATATGCTGAGGGTCTCACAAAGGCCTTCACAAACAGAAACTACCCCACAGACCTAATCCGCAAACAAATCTCCCGTGCCATATCCTCACACACCCCAAATCCTCTTCCTAACACTAGTAACCATCCACAAAAGAGCGCTCCCCTTGTCACCCAGTACTACCCTGGTCTCGAACAACTAAATTCCATCCTTCACCAAGGTTTTGATTTTCTATCCTCATGCCCTGAAATGAGAGACATCCTGCCCAAGATCCTTCCCACCCCTCCTAAAGTGGTGTTCCGTCGCCCTCCCAACCTTCACAACATCCTAGTTCATCCTTATGCCACCCCGAAACCCAGCTCACTGCCACAGGGATCATATCCTTGTGGAAGACCCCGCTGCAAGACCTGTCCAATCCACCCACCCAGCACTTCCTATTCCAGTCCTGTCACAGGCTTATCCTACCCTATCAGAGGCCGGGCCACTTGTGAAAGCAGCCACGTAATTTACCAACTGTGCTGCAAGCACTGTACAGCTTTCTATATTGGCATGACCACCAACCAGCTGTCCATTAGGATGAATGGCCACCGCCAAACTGTGGCCAAAAACAAGGTGGACCACCCTGTGGCACAGCATGCAGCGGAGCACATGCTTGATTTCAATGGCTGCTTCACAACCCGGGCCATCTGGATCCTCCCATCCACCACCAGCTTTTCCGAACTGCACAGATGGGAGTTATCCCTACAATACATTCTCCGATCCCGAAATCAACCAGGCCTCAACCTACGATAACTTCCCTTTTTTTTTTTTTTTTTTTTTTTTTTTTTTTTTTTTTTTTTTTTTCCCCATACCTTACAGTTCCTACCTCTGTATCCCAAACCTCGCCTGATTTGAGTGGTGTGATCGTGTGTGTGTGTGTGTGTGTGTGTGTGTGTGTGTGTGTGGTCTTGTGCACTTGCAGTGTACATGAATTATTTTACTTTATTTTATTTTATTTTATTTTCTCCCCTCACCCGCCTCCCCACTCCATTCCTAAGCTGCATCTCGTTATTCCCATCTAACCCATCCCCACCACCGTGACGTAACCTTTCTATCCCCTCCCCCTCCCCTCCCCTCCCGTCCCCGATTCGCTGCAGAGCGTGATTCGAAGTGTGGCAGTCGGAGGTGATGGTTGTATGACTGTGTTGTGTGCCTGTGTGATTGCGTGAGTGCTCTATTTCTGAAGAAGGCCATGGCCGATAGCTGAATGTGTTGTATGTGTGTGTCTTTTGTATGTGCCTGTCGCAGCTCGTCGCCACGTCTTTGCGGTGAGTAGTAAACTGTCCTCACTATATTATTTATTCCAACCTGGACTTTCCATTATTATATTTTGCCTAACGGTCTTCCTTCCATCCCATAACCTTTTCCTTTGTTGCTACTTTCTATAACATCCCTCTATCAATATTTCCTTCACTCTTGTATT
The DNA here is from genome assembly GCA_026315105.1 of Locusta migratoria. Taxonomy (NCBI): domain Eukaryota; kingdom Metazoa; phylum Arthropoda; class Insecta; order Orthoptera; family Acrididae; genus Locusta; species Locusta migratoria. The sequence goes on from CM048751.1 coordinate 199,859,730, forward strand.
TTCCTATTTTCCTTCTTCTCAATCCTTTGTAACTGTCACATTCCGACTTCCCAGCCAACAATCCCGCCAGCTTTCAACAGAGAGCTTTATAACCACGCCGATTGTTGATGCAGCTTATTCTTCCCCCTTCCAGTTATTCCAATACACTTTTCCTTACTTTCCCTCGTGTATTTTCTCGTAGTTTTGGTCTACTGTATATACATTTATTTTATATTTTTTATCACATTTATTTTATATTTTTTATCACCTTAGTTATTTATTACGACCCAACTATGCCAGAACCACTTTCGTTTGAACTAACGGGCCCGCCCACAGATATGTACATGTAATCTTTTATCCCCAGCCACTTATATTAGAATTACGTAAATTTACGTTCCTGTGTCTTGAGTTTTCTGTTCTAGAAGCTCCATTACAGTCTTTCTTCCACGAATTTCCGTACTTACGCGTTGTTTGGATTTTTGTACGCATTTTTGCGGTGGGCTGCTTGATCCTGTGTGAGATCTCCCGTTTTAGTGCGTGATATTGCGTTCTGGTTCATGATTTTATTCGCGATTTTGCATTTTTTTTCCGTCATTTAGTGCGCTTGGGCGTGAATCTGCGTGCTTGGGTGTGTATCTGTGTAGTTGTGTGCGCGAATTTACGAACTTTTGCGTGTCTGGTGCGTATTTTGCGTGTTGAGGAACCTCTTCCCAGGTTCATCATAATCCACTGTCTCTCCCATCATTCCTCACTTTCCACTTTCCCGGCACCATCCCTGTCCCAATGGACCCCTGCTCCTTCTATCTGTACCAGTTCAGGAAAGTATCCCTTTCCCTGGCCAAAACCCAATCCCACATCCTATTCCTAAAATGCTGTCTAAGTCATGGTATCCCTCCCAACGGTCTAACATTAAAAATTCCATTGTCTGGATCCCACCCCTCCTTCCACAATGACCTGCACCTTTTCAGATTCCACCAATCCTTATCCCTCACGAACCTAGTCCTACAAAATCACCTCTCCATGGCTCATAAATCCCTTAGCTACCTTCTCTCCCTCCGTAAGATATTACTATTGTGTAACCAAAACTACCTACATCCCATCTCCCAGATCGAATCCTTTGCTCTCCAGCAACTGGAGGAGCATTCCAAACACCACCTCCACAAACTATCCAGCCTGCTGACATCATATTGCCGCCTTGGAGCACCCATATCCAATCCCTATCCGAACCACAGTGTTCCTCCTCGTGAGCCCCTCATAGGTCCCAGACCATGCTTAGCTGACCTCTTGAACCTACCTCACCCCTCCAAACTCCCTACCACCACTCCACAACATCCAATACCAAAACAACCCCAGAACACTGTGGTCAACCTATCCACAAAAAATCTAAACCCCACTGAAGTTTCCGTTCTATCCAAAGGTCTTACCTTTAGTCCTACACCCCAGTTTAATCATGTTGCTCTTGTCAAAGACCTACTCTCCTTTTCCCGATCCCTACGATGGAAACACTACTTTGCCACCAATCCCTCTGACCGCAATCTACCTAATCCCAATATTGAACCCTGCCTGTCCCAATTCATACCACCATCCAACAAAGATCCCCCTGCACTCCCACCTAACCACCCTCTGGTTACCCTCCAAGAGTTTCTCACCTCCAACTTGTCCTCACCATCCTTTCCCAAGTCCCTTCCCAAGAACTCAAACCTTTCAGCAGAAGAAAGAAGAGCCATCCAAAACCTTAAAACTAATCCTGACATAATCATCCTCCCTGCTGATAAAGGTTCCACCACTGTAGTTATGGATCACAGTGACTACCTGGCAGAAGGGCTCCGCCAACTATCTGACTCCTCCACCTACAAGTTGTGCCAGATTGACCCCATCCCCAATGTCCAACAAGATCTCCAATCCCTACTAAAATCCTATGGCCCCTCCCAGAAACTCTCCCCTGAATCCATCTCCCTCCTCACCCCAGCAGCACCCCGCACACCCACCTTTTACATGCTCCCCAAAATCCACAAACCTAATAATCCTGGACGCCCTATTGTGGCTGGTTACTGTGCGCCTACCGAACGAATTTCAGCCCTAGTTGACCAACACCTACAACCTATTGTCCAAAATCTACCTTCCCACATCAAGGATACCAACCACTTCCTTCACCAACTCTCCACCATTCCCACCCCTTTGCCTCCTGGATCTTTACTTGTCACAGTGGATGCCACCTCCCTATACACCAACATCCCACATGCCCATGGCCTTGCCGCTCTGGAACACTACCTCTCCCAACGTCCCTCTGAACGCAAGCCTGATACCTCATTCCTCATAACCCTTACCAATTTCATCCTACTTAACAACTACTTTTCCTTTGAGGGGAAAGTTTACCATCAAATCCAAGGCACAGCCATGGGCACCCGCATGGCACCCTCCTATGCCAACCTGTTCATGGGCCGTCTGGAGGAATCCTTCCTAGCATCCCAAAACCTCAAGCCCCTGGCCTGGTTCCGGTTCATTGATGATATTTTCATGATCTGGACTCACGGCCAGGACACCCTATCCTCCTTTCTTCAGAACCTCAATTCCTTCTCTCCCATCCACTTCACCTGGTCTTCCTCAACCAACCATGCCACATTCCTGGATGTCAACCTCCGCCTCACTGATGGCTCCATCCACACTTCCGTCCATATTAAACCTACCAACCACCAACAGTACCTACATTTTGACAGTTGCCATCCCTTCCACGTCAAAAAATCCCTCCCTTACAGCCTGGCCACCCGTGGACGGCATATCTGCAGTGACAAGAATTCCCTTTCTGAATATGCTGAGGGTCTCACAAAGGCCTTCACAAACAGAAACTACCCCACAGACCTAATCCGCAAACAAATCTCCCGTGCCATATCCTCACACACCCCAAATCCTCTTCCTAACACTAGTAACCATACACAAAAGAGCGCTCCCCTTGTCACCCAGTACTACCCTGGTCTCGAACAACTAAATTCCATCCTTCACCAAGGTTTTGATTTTCTATCCTCATGCCCTGAAATGAGAGACATCCTGCCCAAGATCCTTCCCATCCCTCCTAAAGTGGTGTTCCGTCGCCCTCCCAACCTTCACAACATCCTAGTTCATCCTTATGCCACCCCGAAACCCAGCTCACTGCCACAGGGATCATATCCTTGTGGAAGACCCCGCTGCAAGACCTGTCCAATCCACCCACCCAGCACTTCCTATTCCAGTCCTGTCACAGGCTTATCCTACCCTATCAGAGGCCGGGCCACTTGTGAAAGCAGCCACGTAATTTACCAACTGTGCTGCAAGCACTGTACAGCTTTCTATATTGGCATGACCACCAACCAGCTGTCCATTAGGATGAATGGCCACCGCCAAACTGTGGCCAAAAACAAGGTGGACCACCCTGTGGCACAGCATGCAGCGAAGCACATGCTTGATTTCAATGGCTGCTTCACAACCCGGGCCATCTGGATCCTCCCATCCACCACCAGCTTTTCCGAACTGCACAGATGGGAGTTATCCCTACAATACATTCTCCGATCCCGAAATCAACCAGGCCTCAACCTACGATAACTTCCCTTTTTTTTTTTTTTTTTTTTTTTTTTTTTTTTTTTTTTTTTCCCCCCATACCTTACAGTTCCTACCTCTGTATCCCAAACCTCGCCTGATTTGAGTGGTGTGATCGTGTGTGTGTGTGTGTGTGTGTGTGTGTGTGTGTGTGTGTGGTCTTGTGCACTTGCAGTGTACATGAATTATTTTACTTTATTTTATTTTATTTTATTTTCTCCCCTCACCCGCCTCCCCACTCCATTCCTAAGCTGCATCTCGTTATTCCCATCTAACCCATCCCCACCACCGTGACGTAACCTTTCTATCCCCTCCCCCTCCCCTCCCCTCCCGTCCCCGATTCGCTGCAGAGCGTGATATATATATAAAAGTTTCCTAGCAGGAAAAATTAAATATAAAAAATAGACGTAGATTACTCACCAGGCAAAGGAGCACATGTGTAACATCACAAATAAATAAATGAATACACACACACACACACACAGAAACGCAAGCTTTCGCAACCTAGCTGCTTCGTCAGGCAGAAGGGAAGGAGAGGGAAAAGGAAATGATGAGGGTTTTAAGGGAGTGGGTAAGGAGTCATTCCAATCCCGGGACAGGAGAGACTTACCTTGGGGGGAAAAAAGGGGCGTAAACAAATACACACACACCCACACATTTACACAGACGCAAGTACACTTAGGCAGACATACTGTAGAACTGTAGAAAGCAAAGAAGTTAGAAGTTAGACAAAGATGCCACTTGACGCAGAGGCTCTGTCCAGAGAACCGATGCAAAGATGTTAAAGACGGTGGGTGGGAATTCGAATTTAGCAGAGGTTGAGACCAGGTGGGCAACGGCAAGAGAGAATATGCTGAAGGGCTAGTTTCCATCTCCGGAGTTCTGAAGGATTGGTGGCAGTGGGTAGTATCCAGATAACCCGGACGGTGTAGCACTGTGCCAAGATGTGCTGGCCGTGCACCAAGGCATGTTTAGCCACAGGGTGATCCTCATTACCAACAAACACTGTCTGCCTGTGTCCATTCAAGCGAATGGACAGTTTGTTGCTGGTCATTCCCACATAGAACGCTTCACAGTGCAGGCATGTCAGTTGGTAGATCACGTGGGTACTATCGCAAGTGGCTCTGCACTTGATCGTGTACTCCTTCCGGGTTACGGGACTGGAGTAAGTGGTGGTGGAAGGGTGCATAGGGCAGGTTTTACAACGGGGGCGGTTACAAGGGTAGGAGCCAGAAGGTAGGGAAGGTGGTTTGGGGATTTCATAGGAGTGGACTAGGAGGTTACGGAGGTTAGGTGGGCGGCGGAAAGACACTCTCGGTGGAGTAGGAAGGATGTCATGAAGGACGGATCTCATTTCGGGGCAGGATTTAAGGAAGTCGTATCCTTGCTGGAGAGCCACATTCAGAGTCCGCTCCAGTCCCGGAAAGTATCCGGTGACAAGAGGGGCACTTCTGGGATTCTTCTGTTGAAGGTTCTGGATTTGGTGGGATGAGGAAGTGGCTCTGGCAATTTGTTTCTCTACCAGATTAGGAGGATAGCTGCAGGATGTGAAAGCTGTTATTAGGTTATTGGTGTACTGGTTCAGAGCTTCAGGACTGGAGCAGACCCGTTTGCCACGAAGACCGAAGCTGTAAGGAAGGGAACGTTTGATATGGAATGGATGACAGCTGTCATAATGCAGGTACTGTTGTTTATTGGTAGGTTTGATGTGGACGGATGTGTGGAGTTGGCCGTTGGACAGATGGAGGTCGACATCGAGGAATGTGGCATGGGATTTGGAATAGGACCAGGTGAATTTGATGGGACCAAAGGAGTTGAGGTGGAAGAGGAAATTCTGGAGTTCTTCTTCACTGTGTGTCCAGATCATGAAGATATCATCAATGAATCTGTACCACACTTTGGGTTGACAGGCTTGGGTATCCAGGAAGGCTTCCTCTAAGCGTCCCATGAATAAGTTTGCGTACGAGGGGGCCATCCTGGTTCCCATGCCTGTTCCCTTTAGTTGTTGGTATGTTTGGCCCTCAAAAGTGAAGAAGTTGTGGGTTAGGATGAAGCTGGCTAGGGTATTGAGGAAAGAGGTTTTAGGTAGGGAAGTGGGTGGTCGGCGTGAAAGGAAATACTCCATCGCAGCAAGGCCCTGGGTATGTGGGATATTTGTGTATAAGGAAGTGGCATCAATGGTTACAAGGATGGTTTCTGGAGGTAACAGGCTGGGTAAGGATTTCAGTCGATCGAGGAAGTGGTTGGTGTCTTTGATGAAGGATGGGAGACTGCACATGATGGGTTGAAGGTGTTGGTCTACGTAGGCAGAGATTCGTTCTGTTGGGGCTTGGTAAACGGCCACAATGGGGCGGCCGGGTTGATTGGGTTTGTGATTCTTGGGAAGTAGGTAGAAGGTGGGGGTGCGGGGTGTCGGTGGGGTCATGAGGTTAATGGAGTTAGGTCAAAGGTTTTGTAGGGGGCCTAAGGTTTTGAGGATTCCTGAAGCTCTGCCTGGACATCAGGGATGGGATTGCCATGAAAGACTTTATATGTGGTACTGTCTGAAAGCTGACGCAGTCCCTCAGCTACATACTCCCGCCGATCAAGTACCACGGTTGTGGATCCCTTGTCAGCTGGGAGAATGATGATGGAATGGTCAGCCTTCAGATCATGGATAGCTCGGGATTCAGCTCGGTAATGTTATATAATATATATATAAACGAAAATTATAGAGGGAAACTTTCCCCGTGGGATAAACAAAAATAAAAAATAGAAAAGAGATGAATACCAAAAGGACCGGCTCGTCGATAGGAACAAATAAACTCACACACAAACACACGTACAAGCTTTCGCCACCACTGGCAGTTTCTTCAGGAAAAAGAGGAAAAAAGGGGAGGAAAAAGGGAAGGATATGGGTTTTAAGGAAGTGGAAAAGGAGTCATACCAATCCCAGGAGTGTGTTTCAATATGTCTGAGTGTGTGTGTATTTGTTTACCTTCTTTTTTTCCCCTAGGGTAAGTCCTTCCACTCCTGGAAGGAGTGTACTTGTGTCTGTGTAAATGTGTGGGTGTGTGTGTATTTGTTTACCCTCCTTTTTTCTCCCCAAGGTAAGTCTTTCCTGTCCCGGGATTGGAATGACTCCTTATCCACCCCCTTAAAACCCTCATCATTTCCTTTTCCCTCTCCTTCCCTTCTGCCTGACGAAGCAACTAGGATGCGAAAGATTGTATGTGTGTGATTTTATTTATTTTATTTGTTTCTATCGACGAGCCGGTCCTTCAGGTAAGTCATCTCTTTTCTATTTTTATTATTTTTGTTTATCCCACGGGGAAAGTTTCCCTATATATATATATATATATATATATATATATATATATATATATATATATATATATATATATATACAAAAACACACAAACATTCGAGCTTTCGCCACCAGTGGTGGCTTCTTCGGGAAAAAGAGGGAGGAAGGAGAGGAGAAAGGGAAGGATACGGGTTTTAAGGAAGTGGAAAAGGAGCCATTCCAATCCCAGGAGTGGAAGGACTTACCTTAGGGGACAAAAAGGAAGGTAAACAAATACACACACACTCACACATATCCACATCCAAACACACCTAGGCAGACATTTGTAGAAACCAAAGAAGTTGGACAGTTTGGTTTCTACAAATGTCTGCCTAGGTGTGTTTGGATGTGGATATGTGTGAGTGTGTGTGTATTTGTTTACCTTCCTTCTTGTCTCCTAAGGTAAGTCCTTCCACTCCTGGGATTGGAATGGCTCCTTTTCCACTTCCTTAAAACCCATATCCTTCCCTTTCTCTTCTCCTTCCTTCCACTTTTTCCCAAGGAAGCCACCACTGGTGCCGAAAGCTCGAATGTTTGTGTGTTTTTGTGTGTGTTTGGTGTTTCTGTCGACGAGCCTGTACTTTAGGTAAGTCAAAAATCTTTATTTTATACCTATTTTCCCACCTGGAAAGTCTCCTTCTATAATGTATATATATATATATATATATATATATATATATATATGAAATATAAAAAATAGACGAAGATTACTCACCAGGCGAAGGAGCACAGGTGTGACAGCATCACAAATAAATAAATGAATACACACACACACACACACAATCGCAAGCTTTCGCAACCCAGTTGCGTCTTCAGGCAGTAGGGAAGGAGAGGGAAAAGGAAATGATGAGGGTTTTGAGCCATTCCAATCCCGGGAGAGGAAAGACTTACCTTGGGGGAAAAAATGGAGGGTAAACAAATGCACACATGCCCACACATTCACACAGACACAAGTACACCTAGGCAGACATACTGTAGAAAGCAAAGCATCATTTCCTTTTCCCTCTCCTTCCCTACTGCCTGAAGACGCAACTGGGTTGCGAAAGCTTGCGATTGTGTGTGTGTGTGTGTGTGTGTATTCATTTATTTATTTGTGATGCTGTCACACCTGTGCTCCTTCGCCTGGTGAGTAATCTTCGTCTATTTTTTATATTTTATTTTTCCTGCTAGGAATTTTTCGTCTTAATATTCGTATCATATATATATATATATATATATATATATATATATATATATATGTAAAAAATAGATGAAGTACACTTACCAGGCGAAAGGGCACAGGCAGTAATAGCAACAAATAAACACACAGACACACACACACACAAAAATGCTAGCTTTCGCAGCCTAGCTGCTTCATCAGGCAGAAGGGAAGGAGAGGGAAAAGGAAATGATGAGGGTTTTAAGGAAGGGGGTAAGGAGCCATTCCAATCCCGGGACAGGAAAGACTTACCTTGGGGGAAAAAATGGAAGGTAAATAAATGCACATACACCCACACATTTACACAGACACAAGTACACTTAGGCAGACATACTGTAGAACTACAGTATGTCTGCCTAAGTGTACTTGTGTCTGTGTAAATGTGTGGGTGTATGTGCATTTATTTACCTTCCATTTTTTCCCCCAAGGTAAGTCTTTCCTGTCCCGGGATTGGAATGGCTCCTTACCCCCTTCCTTAAAACCCTCATCATTTCCTTTTCCCTCTCCTTCCCTTCTGCCTGATGAAGCAGCTAGGCTGCGAAAGCTAGCATTTTTGTGTGTGTGTGTGTCTGTGTGTTTATTTGTTGCTATTACTGCCTGTGCCCTTTCGCCTGGTAAGTGTACTTCATCTATTTTTTACATATATATATATATATATATATATATATATATATATATATATATATGATACGAATATTAAGACGAAAAATTCCTAGCAGGAAAAATAAAAGGGAAGGAGAGGGAAAAGGAAATGATGAGGGTTTTAAGGGAGTGGGTAAGGAGTCATTCCAATCCCGGGACAGGAGAGACTTACCTTGGGGGGAAAAAAGGGGCGTAAACAAATACACACACACCCACACATTTACACAGACGCAAGTACACTTAGGCAGACATACTGTAGAACTGTAGAAAGCAAAGAAGTTAGAAGTTAGACAAAGATGCCACTTGACGCAGAGGCTCTGTCCAGAGAACCGATGCAAAGATGTTAAAGACGGTGGGTGGGAATTCGAATTTAGCAGAGGTTGAGACCAGGTGGGCAACGGCAAGAGAGAATATGCTGAAGGGCTAGTTTCCATCTCCGGAGTTCTGAAGGATTGGTGGCAGTGGGTAGTATCCAGATAACCCGGACGGTGTAGCACTGTGCCAAGATGTGCTGGCCGTGCACCAAGGCATGTTTAGCCACAGGGTGATCCTCATTACCAACAAACACTGTCTGCCTGTGTCCATTCAAGCGAATGGACAGTTTGTTGCTGGTCATTCCCACATAGAACGCTTCACAGTGCAGGCATGTCAGTTGGTAGATCACGTGGGTACTATCGCAAGTGGCTCTGCACTTGATCGTGTACTCCTTCCGGGTTACGGGACTGGAGTAAGTGGTGGTGGAAGGGTGCATAGGGCAGGTTTTACAACGGGGGCGGTTACAAGGGTAGGAGCCAGAAGGTAGGGAAGGTGGTTTGGGGATTTCATAGGAGTGGACTAGGAGGTTACGGAGGTTAGGTGGGCGGCGGAAAGACACTCTCGGTGGAGTAGGAAGGATGTCATGAAGGACGGATCTCATTTCGGGGCAGGATTTAAGGAAGTCGTATCCTTGCTGGAGAGCCACATTCAGAGTCCGCTCCAGTCCCGGAAAGTATCCGGTGACAAGAGGGGCACTTCTGGGATTCTTCTGTTGAAGGTTCTGGATTTGGTGGGATGAGGAAGTGGCTCTGGCAATTTGTTTCTCTACCAGATTAGGAGGATAGCTGCAGGATGTGAAAGCTGTTATTAGGTTATTGGTGTACTGGTTCAGAGCTTCAGGACTGGAGCAGACCCGTTTGCCACGAAGACCGAAGCTGTAAGGAAGGGAACGTTTGATATGGAATGGATGACAGCTGTCATAATGCAGGTACTGTTGTTTATTGGTAGGTTTGATGTGGACGGATGTGTGGAGTTGGCCGTTGGACAGATGGAGGTCGACATCGAGGAATGTGGCATGGGATTTGGAATAGGACCAGGTGAATTTGATGGGACCAAAGGAGTTGAGGTGGAAGAGGAAATTCTGGAGTTCTTCTTCACTGTGTGTCCAGATCATGAAGATATCATCAATGAATCTGTACCACACTTTGGGTTGACAGGCTTGGGTATCCAGGAAGGCTTCCTCTAAGCGTCCCATGAATAAGTTTGCGTACGAGGGGGCCATCCTGGTTCCCATGCCTGTTCCCTTTAGTTGTTGGTATGTTTGGCCCTCAAAAGTGAAGAAGTTGTGGGTTAGGATGAAGCTGGCTAGGGTATTGAGGAAAGAGGTTTTAGGTAGGGAAGTGGGTGGTCGGCGTGAAAGGAAATACTCCATCGCAGCAAGGCCCTGGGTATGTGGGATATTTGTGTATAAGGAAGTGGCATCAATGGTTACAAGGATGGTTTCTGGAGGTAACAGGCTGGGTAAGGATTTCAGTCGATCGAGGAAGTGGTTGGTGTCTTTGATGAAGGATGGGAGACTGCACATGATGGGTTGAAGGTGTTGGTCTACGTAGGCAGAGATTCGTTCTGTTGGGGCTTGGTAAACGGCCACAATGGGGCGGCCGGGTTGATTGGGTTTGTGATTCTTGGGAAGTAGGTAGAAGGTGGGGGTGCGGGGTGTCGGTGGGGTCATGAGGTTAATGGAGTTAGGTCAAAGGTTTTGTAGGGGGCCTAAGGTTTTGAGGATTCCTGAAGCTCTGCCTGGACATCAGGGATGGGATTGCCATGAAAGACTTTATATGTGGTACTGTCTGAAAGCTGACGCAGTCCCTCAGCTACATACTCCCGCCGATCAAGTACCACGGTTGTGGATCCCTTGTCAGCTGGGAGAATGATGATGGAATGGTCAGCCTTCAGATCATGGATAGCTCGGGATTCAGCTCGGTAATGTTATATAATATATATATAAACGAAAATTATAGAGGGAAACTTTCCCCGTGGGATAAACAAAAATAAAAAATAGAAAAGAGATGAATACCAAAAGGACCGGCTCGTCGATAGGAACAAATAAACTCACACACAAACACACGTACAAGCTTTCGCCACCACTGGCAGTTTCTTCAGGAAAAAGAGGAAAAAAGGGGAGGAAAAAGGGAAGGATATGGGTTTTAAGGAAGTGGAAAAGGAGTCATACCAATCCCAGGAGTGTGTTTCAATATGTCTGAGTGTGTGTGTATTTGTTTACCTTCTTTTTTTCCCCTAGGGTAAGTCCTTCCACTCCTGGAAGGAGTGTACTTGTGTCTGTGTAAATGTGTGGGTGTGTGTGTATTTGTTTACCCTCCTTTTTTCTCCCCAAGGTAAGTCTTTCCTGTCCCGGGATTGGAATGACTCCTTATCCACCCCCTTAAAACCCTCATCATTTCCTTTTCCCTCTCCTTCCCTTCTGCCTGACGAAGCAACTAGGATGCGAAAGATTGTATGTGTGTGATTTTATTTATTTTATTTGTTTCTATCGACGAGCCGGTCCTTCAGGTAAGTCATCTCTTTTCTATTTTTATTATTTTTGTTTATCCCACGGGGAAAGTTTCCCTATATATATATATATATATATATATATATATATATATATATTATTATAGAGGAAAAATTCCTAAAAGGAAAAATATACGTAAAAAATAGAAGAAGTCACTTACCAGGCGAAAGGGCACAGGCAGTATAGCAACAAATAAACACACAGCCTGTGCCCTTTCGCCTGGTAAGTGACTTCTTCTATTTTTTACGTATATATATATATATATATATATATATATATATATATATATATACAAAAACACACAAACATTCGAGCTTTCGCCACCAGTGGTGGCTTCTTCGGGAAAAAGAGGGAGGAGGAGAGGAGAAAGGGAAGGATACGGGTTTTAAGGAAGTGGAAAAGGAGCCATTCCAATCCCAGGAGTGGAAGGACTTACCTTAGGGGACAAAAAGGAAGGTAAACAAATACATACACACTCACACATATCCACATCCAAACACACCTAGGCAGACATTTGTAGAAACCAAAGAAGTTGGACAGTTTGGTTTCTACAAATGTCTGCCTAGGTGTGTTTGGATGTGGATATGTGTGAGTGTGTGTGTATTTGTTTACCTTCCTTCTTGTCTCCTAAGGTAAGTCCTTCCACTCCTGGGATTGGAATGGCTCCTTTTCCACTTCCTTAAAACCCATATCCTTCCCTTTCTCTTCTCCTTCCTTCCACTTTTTCCCAAGGAAGCCACCACTGGTGCCGAAAGCTCGAATGTTTGTGTGTTTTTGTGTGTGTTTGGTGTTTCTGTCGACGAGCCTGTACTTTAGGTAAGTCAAAAATCTTTATTTTATACCTATTTTCCCACCTGGAAAGTCTCCTTCTATAATGTATATATATATATATATATATATATATAAAATATAAAAAATAGACGAAGATTACTCACCAGGCGAAGGAGCACAGGTGTGACAGCATCACAAATAAATAAATGAATACACACACACACACACACAATCGCAAGCTTTCGCAACCCAGTTGCGTCTTCAGGCAGTAGGGAAGGAGAGGGAAAAGGAAATGATGAGGGTTTTGAGCCATTCCAATCCCGGGAGAGGAAAGACTTACCTTGGGGGAAAAAATGGAGGGTAAACAAATGCACACATGCCCACACATTCACACAGACACAAGTACACCTAGGCAGACATACTGTAGAAAGCAAAGCATCATTTCCTTTTCCCTCTCCTTCCCCACTGCCTGAAGACGCAACTGGGTTGCGAAAGCTTGCGATTGTGTGTGTGTGTGTGTGTGTGTATTCATTTATTTATTTGTGATGCTGTCACACCTGTGCTCCTTCGCCTGGTGAGTAATCTTCGTCTATTTTTTATATTTTATTTTTCCTGCTAGGAATTTTTCGTCTTAATATTCGTATCATATATATATATATATATATATATATATATATATATATATATATATATATGTAAAAAATAGATGAAGTACACTTACCAGGCGAAAGGGCACAGGCAGTAATAGCAACAAATAAACACACAGACACACACACACACAAAAATGCTAGCTTTCGCAGCCTAGCTGCTTCATCAGGCAGAAGGGAAGGAGAGGGAAAAGGAAATGATGAGGGTTTTAAGGAAGGGGGTAAGGAGCCATTCCAATCCCGGGACAGGAAAGACTTACCTTGGGGGAAAAAATGGAAGGTAAATAAATGCACATACACCCACACATTTACACAGACACAAGTACACTTAGGCAGACATACTGTAGAACTACAGTATGTCTGCCTAAGTGTACTTGTGTCTGTGTAAATGTGTGGGTGTATGTGCATTTATTTACCTTCCATTTTTTCCCCCAAGGTAAGTCTTTCCTGTCCCGGGATTGGAATGGCTCCTTACCCCCTTCCTTAAAACCCTCATCATTTCCTTTTCCCTCTCCTTCCCTTCTGCCTGATGAAGCAGCTAGGCTGCGAAAGCTAGCATTTTTGTGTGTGTGTGTGTCTGTGTGTTTATTTGTTGCTATTACTGCCTGTGCCCTTTCGCCTGGTAAGTGTACTTCATCTATTTTTTACGTATATTTTTCCTTTTAGGAATTTTTCCTCTATAATATATATATATATATAAAATAGACGAAGATTACTCACCAGGCGAAGGAGCACAGGTGTGACAGCATCACAAATAAATAAATGAATACACACACACACACACACACACACACACACAATCGCAAGCTTTCGCAACCCAGTTGCGTCTTCAGGCAGTAGGGAAGGAGAGGGAAAAGGAAATGATGAGGGTTTTAAGGAAGGGGATAAGGAGCCATTCCAATCCCGGGAGAGGAAAGACTTACCTTGGGGGGAAAAATGAAGGGTAAACAAATGCACACACACCCACACATTCACACACGCACAAGTACACCTAGGCAGACATACTGTAGAAAAGTGGTATCTCTGTCTAACGTCTAACTTCTTAACTTCTTTGCTTTCTACAGTACGTCTGCCTAGGTGTACTTGTGCCTGTGCCCCTTCGCCTGGTAAGTGTACTTCATCTATTTATATATATAGGAAATATCCTAACAGGAAAAATATACGTATATATAGATGAAGTACACTTACCAGGCGAAGGGGCACAGGCAGTAATAGCAACAAATAAACATACAGACACACACACACACACAAAAATGCTAGCTTTCGCAGCCTAGCTGCTTCATCAGGTAGAAGGGAAGGAGAGGGAAAAGGAAATGATTAGGGTTTTAAGGAAGGGGGTAAGGAGCCATTCCAATCCCGGGACAGGAAAGACTTACCTTGGGGGGAAAAATGGAGGGTGAACAAATGCACACACACCCACACATTTACACAGACACAAGTACACTTAGGCAGACATATTGTAGAACTGTAGAAAGCAAAAAATTTTCATTTTATATATTTTTTGCTTTCTACAGTTCTACAGTATGTCTGCCTAAGTGTACTTGTGTCTGTGTAAATGTGTGGGTGTCTGTGCATTTGTTCACCCTCACTTTTTTCCCCCAAGGTAAGTCTTTCCTGTCCCGGGATTGGAATGGTTCCTTACCCCCTTCCTTAAAAGCCTCATCATTTCCTTTTCCCTCTCCTTCCTTTCTGCCTGATGAAGCAGCTAGGCTGCGAAAGCTAGCGTTTGTGTGTGTGTGTGTGTGTGTCTGTGTGTTTATTTGTTGCTATCACTGCCTGTGCCCCTTCACCTGGTAAGTGTACTTCATCTATTTTTTACGTATATTTTTCCTGTTAGGAATTTTTCCTCTATATATGACTTACCCAAAGGACAGGCTCATTGACAGACCCAAAAAAATCACACACAAATATGTGTGTTTGTTGTGTTTTTATTTGTGTCTGTCGACGAGCCTGTCCTTTGGATAAGTCATCGTTTTCTATTTTTTATACTTTTTTTATCCCACCAGGAAAGTTTCCTTCCATAATTTTCGTTTCATATTATGTCATGTATTATTTAGTACAAAATAATAATATGTACGGATACCTTTCATTAACCTGACACATTCCACATCATTACGAAGTGTCGTATTCATGATCTATGGAACAAGTACTAATCATTTAGTCTAAACCAAATATTCTTAAACTTAACCATTTCTTAAATCAGTGTAATATTTGTTGAATTATGTCTGTGAAAGCAGGATATTCCATAATGACAGCAAATAATGTTGAAGTGAATACAAAAAAAAAAAAAAAAAAAAAAAAAAAAAAAAAAAAAAAAAAAAAAACACTTTTTTTATTTACTTCTGAGCTGAGTTGTCTTCAGTTAGCAAACAGTCACTGAGCCAGCAAATAAAAAAATAGGCTATTGAGAAACAAACTTTACAATAACATGCACTGGCTGAGGTTTCTTCAAGAAGCAAAGCAGTCAATACATATTGCTAGTGTGGATTATATTAACCAAGAAAAACAAAATGCTAATTTCACAGTAACAGTATGGATAAAACAGAGAAGGCATTACACATCAATATTCATAGTAACTGCAAGTAATTGAAAGATATAAGGAATAAGGGAAGATACAGAATCAATAACATTAAGTACACAATAAAATAAAAGTAACATTAAATGGCATAATCAAAAAACTCATTCACAATTCATGGAATTTGTTTATCCCCTCAAGACAAAAAGTCTTTGTGTCACAATTGATTGAATAACTGCACCAAAACACTACAAAATCATAGAGGTCAGTTACACTACTGGCAATTTCCTAGAAAGATAACCACTATTCTGGCTTTGACCATAACTGATTGGCATAGAAGTTCAATAGAGATTTGTAACTACAAAGGGAAATAAAATCTTACCAGAGTTCGCCACACATTGAGCAAGTATATGGCAACCACCATTATTGATGCTACAGATACCAACTCGAGTGCATGTTATTCCATCTCCTTGGTAGCCAGCTGGACATTCTCCACAACGTCGAGAGCCCTGTAAACATTTATTTCCTTTGTTGTACACAAGAAGGTGCCTCTGAAGAAAGTTTTTTTATCATCAGCACCTGACACAATGTAAGTATTGCACGTATCTAATGACTCTATAATTATATATTAAAAGGAAAGTAACATTCCACATTACTGATGTGGTGTCTCTTCTTTTCAGATAGAGGGCAATAGCAAAGTAGTGTGCTACAAGTTGAGAATTTGGGTTGGAAGGAAAGCATGCCTGGATAGCCATACTGGTTAGTGGCTGTTGGCTCAATGTGGGAAATCGCAATCGAATCACCAGCCGAACACGAATTTTGAGCTTTGCCTTTGAATTTATTTCAACACTCTTAAACTGTTGAAATGTTTCAGTATCTTGAATTCAAGTGGGTGTTTTACAAGATACTTTAATTCAATTCATTCCTAAAAAATAATAATAATAATAATAATATAAATAAATAAATAAAAACTCTAGTTAAATGTAAGAACGATGGTTTCGTAGTCATTATTGTTAAAATTAAAATTCTTCTGAGTTATTTGCCACGTCATTATGATAAAATATTTCCAACATTTCGGATCCATTACAGCTGCCTTCCTCAGGGAACGAATCTGAAACTTTGGAAATATTTTATCATCATGACGTGGCAAATATCATATATATTATTTCTCATCGATGTTTTGTTGTGGGTACACCATATTTTACGTAAATGAATCTCAAACTTTGGAAATATTTTATCATCATGACGTGGCAAATATCATGTATATTATTTCTCATTGATGTTTTGTTGTGGGTACGCCATATTTTACATATTACTTATCCAAAATTAAGGTTTCGTTCTCCACTAATGGCGAAAAATAGACAGATAGTTTAAAGTTAATGTTTACACAATAAAACTTTATTTTGAAAAACAATTGTACTGTTCTTACAATCTAAGTTGACACCCGGTAAACGATCGTAAATGGGACATGTATTTATGGTTGGTCCCATCAGCCACCACACTGAGTAGCAACTTAGTTTGCGTGGCCAATATTAAAGCAATGTAGAACGTGCCATCTATTGACTATCTGTTTAACTAACATGATGACAACTCTTGCAGTTATTTAGATTCTTTATGCAAGCCAAAGACCTTCATTGATGCAAGCATACTTTCTCACATGATTTCGGTTATACAAGTCGAAGAAAAAAAAAAAAAATTAACTAACAGGCACGAAAGCTCTTGCAGTTGTTTAGATTCTTTACGCAAGTCTAGTTTATCACGAGATTTCTTTTTCACACATTGATGCACAACAGCTGTTGCAATTGTCAACTTTGTCCAAGCAAGCCTTGTGTACTACTCAAATCAACTGAATTACCTCAACGTTCATTATCACAGGTAGGTACCGCTAACTAGTAAAACTTATGATTTATTTAACTTTTAATTTTATTAGTTTTAACGAGGACAGGAGCGACAATGATTTTCAATTTCAAAGAGTGGCTATGCATAGGACTGTGGTTGAACATGACTGAAACTGTTTGAACAGTTCATGTCACAGTTTAGGAAATCTCATGACTTCTGTAAAATAAACATGCAAAAGTCAATATCTGAAGTTTTATATCTTTAAATAAATTTTCTTACAATGCGACTAATATTTGTTACTACTATCAAAGTTTATTATCTTTTATACATATGTACTTGCAGCTGCCTTTTCTCCACTACTACCTTACCTATCTGTGACTGATCAGAATAGAGTGTGAATTATTCGCACGGGTCAACTAGTCTCAGAATAATTTTAATTTTAACTTTGGTTAAAGTATGCAATAGTAAAAAATCTTATGCATTTCCACAGGTCTTCAGCTGCAGCATCATCCAGCATATGGATCTCTCTTAGCTACAAATAATTTTTGCTACAAATAATTTTTGCATTTCTAATCCAATGACAAAGAACATGCATGAATCAGGGTTTTGTTGTACTGTGAAGTTGTAGGGTCAGTGCAGGTGTGAATGACCATATGCTACAATGGATGGAATTAAGAAATTCAGGAAGTTCATTAAGAGGTGGATAAAGTCTTCAGGGGCTGAAGCAGCTTACATGGAGAAATTATTCTACTTACATGTTGTTTTGCGAGTAACAAGTTACATTTTCAAAAGTGGACAAACTATCTTCAATTATTTACTTATTCTACTTTACTTTCTACTTATTCTACTTTACTTACTTATTCTTGGCTTGCATTTGTGTATATGTGTGGGTGTGTGTGTATTTGTTTACCCTCCTTTTTTCCCCCCAAGGTAAGTCTTTCCTGTCCAAGGATTGGAATGACTCCTTACCCACTCCCATAAAACCCTCATCATTTCCTTTTCCATCTCCTTCCCTTCTGCCTGAGGAAGCAGCTGGGCTGCGAAAGCTAGCATTTGTGTGTGTGAGAGTGTGTGAATTTATTAATTTATTTGTGGTACTATCACTACCTTTGCTCCTTCGCCTGGAAAGTAATCTTCATCTATTTATATATATATTTTTCCTGCTAGGAATTTCTCCTCTATACTATTTGTATCATAAATTTGAATTCAACAATTACTTCCGTCATTGCTCTGTTACTTTCGAAATCTTTTTCATCATCTTACTTTCCCTTTTAAGAGGCTTGTGTTTGTGTATATTTGTGGGTGTGGGTGTATTTGTTTACCCTCCTTTTTTCCCCCAAGGTAAGTCTTTCCTATCCTGGGATTGGAATGACTCCTTACCCACTCCCTTCAAACCCTCATCATTTCCTTTTCCCTCTCCTTCCCTTCTGCTTGAAGAAGCAGCTGGGCTGCAAAAGCTAGCGTTTGTGTGTGTGTGAGTGTGTGTGAATTTATTAATTTATTTGTGCTACTATCACTACCTGTGCTCCTTCGTCTGGTAAGTAATCTTCATCTGTTTTTTTATATATATTTACTTATCCCCAAACCACCTTCCCTACCCTCTGGCTCCTACCCATGCAACCGCCCCCGTTTAAAACCTGCCCTATGCACCCTTCCACCACCACTTACTCCAGTCCAGTAACCCGGAAGGTGTACACAATCAAGGGCAGAGCCACTTGCGATAACCCCCACGTGATTTACCAACTGACATGCCTGCACTGTGAAGCATTCTATGTGGGAATGACCAGCAACAAACTGTCCATTCGCATGAACGGTCACAGGCAGACAGTGTTTGTTGGTAATGAGCATCACCCTGTGGCTAAACATGCCTTGGTGCACGGCCAGCACATCTTGGCGCAGTGTTACACCGTCCGGGTTATCTGGATACTTCCCACCGACACCAACCTTTCAGAACTCCGGAGATGGGAACTTGCCCTTCAGCTTATTCTCTCCTCCCGTTGCCCACCTGGTCTCAATCTCCGCTAATTCATATTCCCGCCCACCACCTTTAGCATCTTTGCCTCGGTTCTGTGGACAGAGCCTCTGCCTCAATTGGTATCTCTGTCCAACTTCTTTGCTTTTTACAAATGTCTGTCTAGGTGTGTTTGCGTTTCGATATGTCTGAGTGTGTGTGTTTTTGTTTACCTTCCTTTTTTTCCCCTAAGGTAAGTCCTTCCACTCCTGGGATTGGAATGACTCCTTTTCCACTTCCTTAAAACCCATACCCTTCCCTTTCTCCTCCCCTTTTTTCCTGAAGAAGCTGCCAGTGGTGGCGAAAGCTTGTATGTGTGTTTGTGTGTGATTTTATTCGTTTCTATCGACGAGCCGGTCATTTTGGTAAGTCATCTCTTTTCTATTTTTTATTTTTATTTACTTATTCTCATGTACATAGATTAATGATTGTTATTAGTATAATATGCAGCCCCATTTTGTATCTTTGTTCACTCTTCCATTAATGGGTACCAATTCCTTCACATCAGCCTAGAGTCTGCTCCATTAAACGACTTACAGAAAATGGTGTACAAATTCATATTTCTCTCTAATGAACAATCTCTTTGTTTTTAACATGGAGTTCTGTCAGTACTAAGTTAACTATTATTACCACATTTACACAATTTATACAACTTTAGTCTCTTCACAATCCCGGCAGTCTCTCTCTCTCTCTCACAGAGAGTGAGTGAGTGAGTGAGTGAGTGAATGTGTGTGTGTGTGTGAAAGCTCAAACATTAGTGGGCAATTTACCCTCATTTCATTAATTGTTCCATCCAGAGAAAAGAAATTTGGCAAAATGAAGAGAGCATTACCTTTGTGTTGATACACTGAACAAAGGGTTGAAGGCTGCATCCCCCATTATTTTGTTCACATTCATTAATATCTAAACAGTAAAATCCATTCCCAGTGTAGCCTGAAATGAACATTGCATAAGTAACTTCATAAAAACCACACAGTATATAAAATAACACATTCAGAAAATATACTGAATAACACACAAGCTCAAAAACATAAATAAATAAAAAAAATGTTTATTACTTCAAAAATAACAATAATGAAATATTTAGACAATGAAAAATAATATTTTACTAATTATTAACTAGCAACTACAATTTTATGATGTGATCCTCCCATCTGGTTTGACCGAAGACATCACCAACATGACAGAAAACCTGTATTTCAGTTGTAGCCAACTGCAAATTATCAATGTTTCAATTGATTAGTGTTTTTCATAAATCACAAGGCTCATTAAAATTTTACTGGTATTTTGGAAGAAATCCTTTTGTCAGTCAGTCAGTCCCTTTGTTAGTCAGAATAGACATCTACAGTCTAGCTTGTCAAAAGTACTTTGCCTACTACACAACCCGTAGATGCCACAGGGCAAAGACAACGGGTGAAATCATGTTCTATAAATGAGCCATATTAATAAATAAATTCAAAAATCATATAACTCACTGGCTTGAAGTATCTGATGTATCATATCATTCAATTTTAAAACACGGTTTTTGAGTTTCTTTGCCTAATTTTATATTGATTTTGGTAACTTAAAAGCTGCCAGTACTGTCTGTAAAAAGTCCATACTTCACTACTATTGTTGGTTTTTCCTCTGATTTGAAGAGTAATGTATTGTAATAGCATAGCGCTGGGGGGTGGGGGGAGGGGCATGATGGGACTGAAGGCCCCCCCCCCCCCCCAGTCAGCACCTCTCACCTCTCAAATATTTTTTTACTTTTCTAATTTTTTACTGTTTTCATTTTTTATTTATTTATTTTTAAACAGGCCAGAACCAGAAATTTGAAATACTGAAGTACACATGTATTAAATAACAATGTAGCTGTAATTTGCCAAGCACAAGTGGATGAGACAATGGGTCGACAACGTGTTGCCGCTACTGAAAATGTGTGCTGCTGTTACTACGAGCGATTTTAATACCGCCGCAACCAGCTATGATGCTGCCAATATTGTTCCTGCTATGCTGAAGTTACGGGCTGATTGTTCATATGCGGTGACCTGCTGCTTAGCAGGTCAGTGGTGCTATCGAGTGGATGTGAGCCTACTCATTTTATTTCTTGTGCAATTGTTTTCATCGTATAATTGGTTAAATTATAAAAAGTGTAAAAGTAAGTCATAGATTAATATATTCAGTAGGTTTTATGTTTCAAAGATGAGCCCCCTCCCCCAGAGCCAAATCCTGGATGCGCCACTGACGTATTGTGATGATAAGTCAGACCAGTTTGCAGCTGAAGGTCACCCTTTTCATTCACTTGTGTGTGTTGTGTGTGTGTGTGAGAGAGAGAGGGGGGGGGGGGGAGTTCTTTAAGCAGTGGTTCCCAACCTGTGGTACAAACTTTTTAAATTTGAATACCTTGTTACATGATCAGTCAATTGTACTGTGTGTCCACAATAGCTTGATAAAGTGATAGAAACTGTAAGAACACATTTGTATACATCCTCTTCAACAGTTTTGTTGTAAAAAGGAAATATCATACAACAGTATTCTGGAAATTGCCTTCCAATGGTAAAAGTTCATTTTTAGTTTCACACAGTACTTTAGTCATTTATTTCTTTTTATCCTTGTTGTCCATGCTCACAAAAATGAGATTAAAGTGGTACCTAATCTAAAAATTGTTTTGTGCCACTAGTGTAGAGCATGGAGTTAATTAGAAAGTAATCATGTTTTCGTATTGTTACCATTAGTGTGTCTGTACACTATAACAACAAGATAAAGTGAGTGATTGAATTTAAATTGCATCATTCCAAGATTAGCCACTATTGAGCCATTGAAAAGGAAACACCAATGCAGTTGAAGGTAACTCTTTTTCATTCACTTGTGTATTGTGTCTGTGTCTGTGTGTGTGTGTGTGTGAGTTGTTTAAGCAGTGACAGTGATTCCCAACCTGTGGTACAAACTTTTTAAATTTAGATACCTTGCTACATGATCAGTCAATTGTACTGTGTGTCCACAATAGCTTGATAAGGTGATAGAAACACATTTGTGTTCATTCTCTTCAACAGTTTTTTGTAAAAAGGCAATATCATACAATAATATTCTGGAAATTGTCTTCCATTGGTAAAAGTTAATTTTTAGATTCACACAGTATTTTATTCATTTATTTATTTTTAACCTTGTTGTCTATGCTGACAAAAATGAGATTAAATTGGTCCCTACTCTTAAAACTGTTTGGTGCCATGGTGTAGAGCATGGAGTTAATTACTAAGCTAATCATGTTTTCGTGTTGTTACCGTTTGTGTGTCCATACATCATAACAACAAGGTAAAAGTGAGTGATTGAAAATAAATTGCATCATTCCAAGCTTAGCCACTATAGAGCCATTGAAAATAATAATAATAACAACAAATTTTCCACTTGGTGGTATGATATTATGTGCAAGTGGATGGGATTGGATACCCAAGTAACTAGATACACATTTCTTTATGTGTGTCAGTCACCACAATATAAAATATTTGTTTAAAAATATCACTTATTGATTTAATTCAATGATTGAACATCATCATTAGCACAGGTTCACGCCATCAAGAGTCATGTACACTGCATCAAAACTTTTCTACAGTCAAAATACACAAAAAGGACTGCCAAGTGTGTATTGCAAGTTTCAACTTATAAGCCTCAAAACAGTAATGAACAATTTTCAAAATAGCCAAAAAAAATTGCCTTAAGTACCGGTATATGCGTTTGTCATACAACATTTTAGGTCAAGTGGGCCTACGGCAAGATGCATGTGGATTCAGTTGATAGAAATTGGTTAGCCTACATATGTTTAGCATAAAATCTTATCAGTTAATGCAGTAACAAATTAAGCTGCAGATATTCAATTTTTCTTGAATTACTGTAATAAACTAATGGAAAACAAGAGCTAACACAAGCAATTAGCATAGGATGCAAAGTGTGAGACAACTCTAACACATATTTCACGGCCTCACTCATGTCATTAGTTGTTGTGTAAATCATATTCACCACTTCTGGCGTTGTTAGTTAGCAACCTACATTTTAAATTCTAGGCCACTGCACAAACCTGTTGGGCACGATCCACAATGAAAGGACCCAGGAACATTTACACATGGTACAAATGGATCCCTGGAACATGCTGGGGTGCTGCTTGAACATTCATCCACATCTTGGGTGCATGCAATTCCATTCCCTTTAGTCCATCCCTGTAAAAAAATACCAACATTTCTACCATTATTTCAGTTATTTTATTTCACTGAAACCATCCGCATTTTTACTAAGGACAATTCTACTTTCAGTGACGTGTTTAAGGGGGGGGGGGGGACAATGAATAGGAAGAAAAAAATATAACTATAGTATTTTAATGAATGAAGCATGAAGGCATCGCCGTGGTAGACAGTTATACTTCCCTCTATTGGTGAGGGGAATGGAGTTCGTGCGAGGTTGTTTTTAATGTACGGTAGCTATATTTTTTTACGATTTAACGTCAACAATAAAAATCTTGATCTCAGTACAGCAAAAGGGGATTAAGCGCAAAGAATCCTCTGAATATTAGCAGCAAAAATGATACAATATATCATGGGGTGTCTAATTAAAATTAGTTAACTTATCTTTACACTAACCTTGCCCCTCCCCCGAAAATATATGCTACATCCGATAAGCTTGAATTGTTGTCAATAATGATTAAACACAGAGAAACAAAGCACCAAGAGCACGTTGGGCCAGTATTCCGAAATAGCAATATCTGGTAGCGTATATCTTTAATTAGGTACTGTCAGTGTGCAACTCACGTCTGATGTCATTTCGCAGACTTCCAGACAAGTATTTTCCCCTGCCCTGTACAGTATCCAAATGGAAACTAGGTAGCCCTACACCATTGAGAAATTATGGAACAGTCGTTTAACGCTTTCTAAAATGAGTTTAGTATTGATATACCTTATTTAAATGAAAAGCAAAAGATGTAGGCTACATAGAACGTAGTAAATTTCCACTTGTGAGTACCGGTTTGTTATATTCGTAATGCAACTAATTGAATACTGGAAGAAACATTACCTCACTCGAGGAAAACCATTACGAGCTTTTCACTTTCAGAGTAGCGTACCGTACCTGCCGCACCAGTAACTTAAACTCATCACAGTGTCGGGTTCAAGCAATAAAATCGGGGATTCCCACCCCTTTATATTTGCTCACACTGATTGATGGCACTTGTCCGGCTCACTTCAGGCCACTACGGAATATTTAAACTCTTCGCGTATAGGGTAAAGGCCCCAAATATCGCCTATCATAATTATTTCCCTGTTTATCAGCCTTATAGTTTGTGAAATCAAACTTGAAACAACATGAATATTACCAGAAACTATCCTCCTTTGATTTCCACATGCCAAACTGCTTCTATAGCTAGGCTACTTTGAGTTATTCATCAAAAATTAGAAAGCGCTGAAAGGACATTTTCCGAAAGTTGGTTCCTCATACCGCCTACTCCTGTCCGTTACCGCCCACCCAGCGAAATTACGAGCACTTAGCTCTTGACAGTGATCGTGGTCTTATTGTTGTTTAACTGGGAACAATTTCTTTTCAAAAACAAAGTTCAACCACTGTCGACCTGCCGTGTTTGCTGTTTTAGAAATGGGATGGGGCAGATTGTTCCTTAAGGCAAGTTGAAATGCCATCGGCTTTACATCAAACGAAAGTAATTATTGTTCATTTCCATACACTACCCAACAAGCTCTTCCTCTGCCTCAGGCGTCAGCATGGGTTTCCTTCGAAGTTTCTGTTTCACAACTGCAGTTTCTTGTTCATTTTCCTCTTTTGCATCTATAGGTAGTCTCAAATCGTCGATCGGAATAATTCAAACGTCTTTGACGCTCTCAGCGTACCCATTTCTTTTTTTCTGCACTGCCTCAAGATTTGACATGCTCCAAGACTGAATCTTCTTTTCTCTTGTCATATTGTGTACGAGCCCAACGACAATGCAATTGAGGAGTTGACTAAAATAAAATCATTTTTAAGGTGAAAAGAAGTTTGGAATAACTGCTAGATAGATTGCTCAACAAATTCAAATAGATGCTCATAAAATCGCTTACGTGCGATATTATTTATTTATTCATCTTTAAGCATGTCAATGTAATCGATGTTCTCATGAGGTATTTACAAAAGGTTTTATACAATATGATTGACATTAAATCAAAACTAAAAAATGTAGTTAGGCCTACATAAAATATGGTTCAATTTATGACTTATGTTCTGGTATATGTAATAAATGAATATAAATAGTGAAAGGTTTTACACAATCTGACTCAAGATAAGGCACTGGTACACTTAGTAAATGAATATATACACAGTGAAACAAACTTAATAAATGAATATCATGAAACAAAGGTAATTAATTTTACACATAAGAATTAAATCTCATAGGATTAATGCAATGTTACAGATATTATTAGTACACTTTAACCAACGAGCTAGAATTTAACACAGTAATACAAATTTACATATATATGTTTGTCACAGTTCTTCATTAAAAAATTCTATTTTAATCAGAGAGGTATTCATACACAGAGTAAAAACTGTGGTCCATCAGAAAAGACTTCAGCTTATTTTGGAAAATGCTGTCTTCTTTTATTGACTTAATGTTTACAGGAAGGTGATTATATAGCTGCGTGCCTATGTGAATGACACTTTTCTGATATACTGATGTTCTGGCGTAGGAGACATGGATGTTACTATCATTTCTTGTTCTGTAACTGTGCACAGAGCTGTTTAGCTGATAAGCACTGGTAGAGCCTAAATATTCTTTTACAAACACTATTGTTTCAAACATATACAGGCATGGAAGGTTTAGTATCTTTAGAGAAGGGAAAAGTTGACGCCATGATTTTTGCTTCTTCATGTTGCACATGATTCTAAGGGCTCGCTTTACAGAGTGACTACAGTGTGTTAACTGTTAGATGGCATCATGGCAGAGGCCAGAGCTCTCCCTGGCCCTGAATCAGTACAAGTCGGTGGACGTCGGGCAGCTTCGGCGGGCAGTCTCTGTTTCGAGGCAGCAGCCAACATTACTGACTGAAAGTGCTGTGGGAGGCAACAATAGACGTCTGCTTTCTCACTGTTTGCATAACAGTTACTGAGTGTTCAGTTTTGTGTAACACATAAAGGGAGTGATTTGTATAGTTGGTTTCGCTATCAATCATTCTCGTGAGTATGATGCTTTGTTTCATTTATGATCAACATTTAAAGCGATGTGTGCCACCTGTACTTTCGCAGAAGCATGCCGCTTAGTTTGTGGTGTCAGTACTGCAGGAAATAGGCGTGGCTTGTCTCCCCCGTTCGCTTCTCTTCCAGCGGCTGCCAGGGAGTGAGGCGGGGCTTGCGTCCTCTGTTCCCCGCTCCCCCCTCACAACTCAGCCATCTAACAGTTTACACACTGCCACAGACAAATATATACAGACGGGAAACCTCCTTATGGGCCCCGTCCCATGCTCAGGGGTGCGGGGCAGATGGTAATGAAGCAGTGCTGTGGTCAGAAGCAGCCCTTTAAACTGGCTAGAGCAGGCGGCAGGTAGCGGCTGTCCCTACCACCACCTCCCCTCAAAAGTCCTGTGAAGTTGGCACCCCTTTTTTCAAAAATGTAAATTTTTTCAGGGTTCTAGACAGATATGCAATAGTTCTGGAGTTCTCTGTACAAAATTTAAATAATACTGCAAAATTTCGCCGAAAAAATACAAAATATTACCACAAAATTTAGTTTTTTCAAAATAATTTTTTGCCTATTAGTACAAACATAGTTCTGATCACAGTTCTAAATAGTTCTCAAAGAGTTCTACAGGAAATCTTAATGACATTTTTCTGTGCAGATTATACTTCATGAGATAATTGCAATAATGGGGAATCCATTTACACGCTACTGTGAAGTTGGCACCCCTTTTCTCAAAAATGTGCATTTTTTCAGAGTTCTAGGCAGATATGCAATAGTTCTGGAGTTCTCTGTACAAAATTTAAATAGTTCTGCACAAATTCGCGAAAAAATAACAAAAAATTATAACAAATTTTAGTTTTTTCCAAATAATTATTTGCCTACAAGCGTAAACATAGTTCTGATCACAACTCTAAATAGATCTCAAAGAGTTCTGCAGAAAATCCTAATGATATTTTTTTGCCCAGATAATAGTTCATGAGCTAATTGTGTAAATAGGGAGAAAAACTACACAAAATTGCGCCAGAGTCGTGTGAAGTTGGCACCCCATTTTTCAAAAATGTAAATTTTTTTCAGAGTTCTAGACAGATATGTAATAGTTGTAGAGTTTTCTGAACAAAATTTAAATAGTTCTGCAGAATTTTGTGAAATATCGCAATTCTGAATAGTGGGAGAGCTGTGAAGTTGGCACCCCTTTTTTCAAAAATGTAATTTTTTTTCAGAGTTCTAGACAGATATGCAATATTTCTGGAGTTCTCTGTACAAAATTTAAATAGTTCTGTAGAATTTCGCCGAAAAAATAGTAAAAATTACCACAAACTTGAGTTTTTTAGTGTTTTTAAAATAATTATTTACCTATTAGCGCAAACATAGTTCTGATCACAGTTCTAAATAGCTCTCAAAGAGTTCTACAGGAAATCCTAATAACATTTTTCTGTGCAGATTATACTTTATCAGATAAATGCAGTATTGTGGAATTCCTTTTCACGTTACTGTAAATTGGCACCATTTCTTTCGAGAAATACACATTGTTTTTGGGGTTCTGTGTACATATACTATAGTTCTAGAGTTCATGTGAATATTTCTATGTAATTACCCGAAAAAAAATTACGTTCACAATTTTGAATATCTGATAAGCTGTCTTATTTGTGCCCATTATTCGAGAAATATAAATTTTTCTTAGGTCTTGACAGGTATTCTATCCGCTGCACATTCAATTTGTTGTTTTTACGTCTGAGTGATTACTGCTTATCGTAAACAAGAACTATTGCACATGTCCCTAGAACTCTGGAAAAAAGTCTAATTTTTTGAAAAAAACTGGTGCAAATTCCACAGTAGCATTTAAATGGATACTCCATTATTGTAATTATCCCATAAAGTATAATCTGCACAGAAAAATGCTATTAGGATTTCTTGTAGAACTCTTTGACAGCTATTTAGAACTGTGATCAGAACTATGTTTGCGCTAATAGGCAAATATTTATTTTAAAAAAACTAAAAAAACTCAACTTTGTGGTAATTTTTACTATTTTTTCGGCGAAATTCTACAGAACTATTTAAATTTTGCACAGAGAACTCCAGAACTATTGCATATCTGTCTAGAACTCTGAAAAAAAATTACATTTTTGAAAAAAGGGGTGCCAACTTCACAGCTCTCCCACTATTCAGAATTGCGGTATTTCACGAAATTCTGCAGAACTATTTAAATTTTGTACAGAGAACTCTAGAACTATTGCATATCTGTCTAGAACTCCGAGAAAAATTTACATTTTTGAAAAAAGGGGTGCCAACTTCACACGACTCTGGCGCAATTTTGTGTAGTTTATGTCCCTCATTTACGCAATTAGCTCATGAACTATTATCTGGGCAAAAAAATATCATTAGGATTTTCTGCAGAACTCTTTGAGAGCTATTTAGAACTGTGATCAGAACTATGTTTACGCTTATAGGCAAATAATTATTTGGAAAAAATTAAAATTTGTTATAATTTTTTGTAATTTTTTCGCGAATTAGTGCAGAACTATTTAAATTTTGTACAGAGAACTCCAGAACTATTGCATATCTGCCTAGAACTCTGAAAAAAATTCACATTTCTTAGAAAAGGGGTGCCAACTTCACAGTAGCATGTAAATGGATTCCCCATTATTGCAATTATCTCATGAAGTATAATCTGCACAGAAAATGTCATTAGGATATCCTGTAGAACTCTTTGAGAGCTAATTAGAACTGTGATCAGAACTATGTTTGTACAATTAGGCAAAAATTATTTTGAAAAAACTAAATTTTGTGGTAATTTTTCGTATTTTTTCGGCGAAATTTTGCAGAACTATTCAAATTTTGTACAGAGAACTCCAGAACTATTGTATATCTGTCTAGAACTCAGGAGAAAATGTACATTTTCCAAAAAAGGGGTGCCAACTTCACAGGACTCCCCTCAAACACCAGCAAGCCGGACACAACCGTGGCCTCGTGGCAGGCGGCATGAGCTCTCCCCTCAGCCTCCCCTCCTGACGTGCGAGAGACACCCTCAGAAGTGCCTCTAGTGTGGCCTACCGGTACTAACCAGGGAACCGCCTGACACCTGCTAGCATCTTACGGAACTACGAGGGGAGCGTAGGACAGTGGTTTAGAGGGGGCTGCTTCTCTGTATATGTTACTCTGTGACACTGCACATGGTGCATTCCCCCAAAATATTACTCCATATCTAATTGCTGATTGTAAATGTGCGTGATACGTTTGTATTACTATTTCTTTGTTACAGGTAGTGCTTACTGCTTAGTATCTGTAGCATGTAACAGACTGATGACAGTTTGGGATCCAGTTGGACGGATATTGGAAACGCAGTTCAATTAAGACAAACAGTTACATGACTGTACATCAAAGTACCCTTTTTATACTATTAATAATACGATTGAAATCCTTATTTAACATAATTTCCAGTGGTATAAGTGAAATAATTATATGCAAACATTTACCTGATACCAGTAACGGACTAAGGGGGAGGGGGCAGGCCGCCCCGGGCCTATAGTCTTGGGGCAACTCCAAATACCTAGACATTTTTTTTTTTTTGAGCGTGCCTTGCATCTCGTTTTGCTGGGGCCGCCAAATCTTGAAAGCTGTTTTTTCAAACTGTCTGGTTCCTTTCGTCCTGGGAGGGGCCTCCAATTTTTTTTATAGTAATACATGTATTTCCAAGTGGCTGGGGGGTGGGACGGCTCGTTTCGTTTCGCCGCCGCCCCAGGCCTCCAACAGCCTTAGTCCGCCACTGCCTGGTACGGTATTTCCCTCTATTGACTGCAGGCAGTAAATACGATTGACGCGACCTCAAACACTTCAGATACTGTACTGTTTGTGCTATCATTCTCAGAAAGCTCGCAACTAGGGCTGGGTATGGCAAAACTGCAGAAGCTCAAGTTTACTACAGAACCATTTTCTAAATGACAAATGTTGTGGAGAAGACAGGATCTAGATGTTCCTTAGAAGAGACCAGGTTACTAATAGAAGGGGCCATACCTACAGAGTTTGATAAAATTTATTTCCACCATCCTCTCCCCTTGAAATCAGTAAAATAACTCACTGAAAAGTAAAAGCTCTTGCGGAATTGATGGCATTTCCAGCCGAGTACTTAAAGCTTGTTCCCCACAGATAAGTAGGATTCTCAGTCACTTATTACATAGCTCTCTGAAACAAGGTGTTTTTCCTGATAGACTGAAATATGCCATTGTCAAACCATTGCATAAAAAAGGGGATACATCAGATGTTAACAACTACTGCCGAATCTCTCTTCTGACAGCTTTAACGAAAGTTTTTGAGAAGTAATGTATTCAAGAGTAGCCTCCCATATTTGTAAAAACAAAATATTAACCAGAAAGACTTTTCAACAGAAAATGCTACATATGCCTTCACCGATCCAATATTAAATGTTCTGAATAACCGGACATCACCCATTGATATTGATATTTTTTGTTTTCTTTCAAAGGCCTTTGCTTGTGTAAATAATGGAATTCTTCTAGATAAGCTTAATCATTATGGTTTCACTAGGGCAGTGGACAAATGTTTGATTTCATACTTAACTGGAAGAATGCAAAAATTTGAAATAAGTGGTTCATTTAATGTCAAAACATCACGATGAGGTGTCACAGGGTTCGGTCTTAGGTCCTTTACTCTTCTTGATATACATAATGACTTGCCATTCTACATTGATGAAGATGCAAAGTTAGGTCATTTTGCTGATGATACAAATATAGTAATCACGTACAAAAAGCAAGAAGTGATGTAATTGTAAATAATGTTTTTCACAAAATCGTTAAGTTATTCTCTGCAAACGGACTCTCATTAAATTTTGATAAAACACAGTATACACTTCGAAATAATTCGCGGGTAAACTGCCGGGTTTCACTGTCCAACGGGTACAATATGTTGGCAAACGACCACGTTGCCATCATCAGGTGCGCTGATGAACTGACTGATGGGGGTTTTCGCCGCGCTTTTATCGCCATCCGCTCTATCGGCGGTCCGCGCCCAGTATCCCTGCCCTCGCTTCTCCCGCAGACCGAGTGTTGAACCCGAGGTCCGCGTTCAGGTCCGCACCCACGTGCGCGTGCTGTCTGCTCTACTGCTATTCCTCCACCTATCCCCCAAGTCAGTTCTTTGTGAGATATCTCGTTCCTCATCTTCATCAATCTAATAGCGGGATCCCATACCTTGCTAAGTATGTACCCATTATCACGATTTATTTGCGATTCCCTGATTACACAGTCCCAGAAGGTGGACACTTGTGTCAGAACCTTGGTGCGATCGTAATCCATTCCCTGCATTTCTGTCAGACAATGTTCAGCAACTGCCGACTTGCTGGGTTGCTGTAATCATGTGTGCCGTTGGTGTTCTCGGCACCGATCCTCGACAGTATGCACTGTTTGAGTTATATATGTTGCACCACATTGGCAGGGGATCTGATAGACACCAGACGTCCGCAGTCCCAGGTCACACCAAGGTTCTGACACAAGCGTCCAACTTCTGGGACTGTGTCATCAGGGAATCTGTTGAGATATGAGTAAGGGAACTGTAAATAAATTGTGATAGCTGGTACATACTTAGCAAGGCATAGGATCCCGCTATTAGATTGATGAAGAAGAGGGACGAGATATCTGACAAAGAACTGACTTCAGGTATAGGTGGAGGAACAGCCGAAGAGCCGCCAGCACGCGCACCTGCGCGCGGACCTCAGGTTGACCACTTGGTCTGGAGAAGCGAGGGCAGGGATGCTGGATGCGGGCCGCTGATAGAGCGGATGGCGATAAAAGTGCGGCAACAATCACCCATCAGTCAGTTCATCAGCGCACCTGATGATGGCAACATGATCATTTGCCGAAACATTGTGCCCGGCCACTGAAACCCGACAGTTTACCCGTGAATTATTTCGATATGAAGTACACTGGGAGAATTTGAAGAAACACACAGTATACATAGTTCTGCACAGTAAATGGCATAACTCCAGTAATAAATAATGACATTGAACAGAAGTCTGTAACTAAGTCAGAATTTTCAAAATTTTTAGATGAGTGCGTTGATGAGAGATTAAATTGGAAGCTACACATAGATGGTCTGCTGAAACGTTTGAGTTCAGCTAAGTATGTTGTTAGGGCTATTGCAAATTTTGGCGATAATAATCTCAGTAAATTAGATTACTATGCCAAGATTCATTCACTGCTTTCATATGGCATCATATTCTGGGGTAATTCATCATTGAGTAAAAAAGTATTCATTGCACAAAAGCATGTAATCAGAATAATTGCTGGAGCCCACCCATGATCATCTTGCAGACATTTATTTAACGATTTAGGTATCTTCACAGTAACTTCATTGTATATATATTCACTTATAAACTTTGTTGTTAATAATCCAACCCAGTTGAAAAGCACTGTGTGCAGCTATAACAACAGCAGAAAGGATTATCTTCACTATGTAGGCTAAATTTGAGTTTGGCACAGAAAAGGACAAATTATGCTGCCACAAAAGTCTTTGGTCACCTACCAAGCAGCATCAGAAGCCTGAAAGATATCATCTAAAAATAAATTAAAATAATTTCTGAATGTCAACTCCTTCTACTCATTGGATGAGTTTTTAGATATAAATTGGTAAAACAAAACAAAACAAAACTGTCATGTAATATTTTTTGTAATGCAACTCCTTGTAAATACACTCTTAACATGACACGCTGCACATCATTACGAGTATTAATCTAATCTAATCCAGGCGTCCCGTTTCTACAGTATGGTGCCGATTTTGAAACCTATGTCCTATGACCTACCTATATACCTCGTAGGAGCAACATTTGTATCGCTTTTTAATGTTACCTTTCCATTAAATTCGTATTTTGCTTTATGCCTTCATTATATGAGTGTAGTTTCTTAGCGGAAATTTGAGGAATAGGGGCATCGTATTGTGACATGAGCCATGGAAGCCTAGGGCACAGAAATAGTCACCACCACAGTAATATTCATTATCTTGCTGTCTCTTTTCAAACTAAAACTCAAGAACAATGTTTCTCCTACTCAATGTTAGCACATGAAATGACATAAGATATCGCGGCCATTTTCTCTGATGTTCCAGCCAACAGTAACGCATTAAACCGGTTCAACAATGGTATTCTACGAGCACTGGAGCATTATTGAAAGTAGAGATGTCAATACATGTGAGTTTGCGATAGTGCGATGCCACCAAAGAGAAAGTGCGTGTTTTCTGACGTTTTAAAATGCGAATTTCCTTTTGTTAACAGTGTTGAAAATGACATGGAAAAAGTG
Source organism: Locusta migratoria (assembly GCA_026315105.1). Taxonomy (NCBI): domain Eukaryota; kingdom Metazoa; phylum Arthropoda; class Insecta; order Orthoptera; family Acrididae; genus Locusta; species Locusta migratoria. Next base: position 199,893,538 of record CM048751.1, read on the forward strand.
TTTTCTGTTATTTCCAAGTCTGCATTCTCAGTCGACCAAGGTGGTAGAAGTGATATTCAAAAACATATTAAAACTAAAACTAAGAAAAACACACAGAAGCATATTTTGCGAGATTGTCAAGCAAAACATTTGATTTGTATTGTTCCAACAAGTGTATGGGTGACAGTGAAATGGTGCTGAGGCTAAACAGGGAACATTCGCTTTTCAAAATCAAAATGTTTGTAATGCTACGAGACTAAACTGCAGTGGTCATCAGTTCCTAGACTTACAAACTACTTAAACTAACTTATGCTAGCCCTTGTCAATTACAACCTTGCCATCAGACGGGCAAAGGAGGCATCCTGGAAGTACGCAGTGCTCACTCGACCTGTATGTGGACGGGCTCCACAATTTTATGATGTGACATTGTTTTTAAATTTTACTTTTTAATCTATTGACATGGAGTCAGCCACATTTTATTTAACAACTTTTTTAATATGAGCTTTATGTATACTTCTGAAGAAGGCAAAATTACTTTTGCCGAAACCTAGGTAAAGGTTTATACATTTAAACAATTTTATGCAACTAGTTGGCTGAAACTGTGTTGACTTTTGGATCATCCTGGAAAGTATTCTGTGAGGAAGTGGAGGGCACGGCTGCTCAAGCGAGACTTCATAAAATCCTCACTATGGTACCAACTAATCCAGGAGGAACATTGAGGAAGGAGTATGGGGAGTATACAAAGACAGCACATGAAACGCTGGAACTGCTCCTCAAGACTCACTTTCCTCAATATACTCTGGGGTATAACTCAGACCAGAATGCGATTCCTGAGAGACAACGGTTCTCAGGTATTCGCAAAGAGGACTGGGATCTGGCCAAGGAGTGTGTCGATTTCAGTAAGGTCCGATGGGCGGTGGGAACATTTCAACCGTTCAAGTCACCTGGTCCCGATGGAATCTTTCCAGCTCTCCTGCAACAAGCGGGAGAAAATCTTATTAGATTCCTGTGCAGGTTATTTAGGGTTATCCTAGCAGCAGGAATCATTCCCAATACCTGGAGGGCAGTGAAGGTTGTCTTCATTCCAAAACCAGGAAGAATTGATCATACCAAGGCCAAGGATATGAGACCAATCAGCCTGTCTTCCTTCATTCTTAAGACATTGGAAAAGCTGGTTAATGTGTATGTTGGTGAAAGGAGGTTAAGTAGGGCTCCTCTACATTCAAACCAACATGCATATCAACCAGGCAAATCATGTGAGACAGCTCTCCACCAACTCGTTGGGAAGGTGGAGAAAGCACTACACTTTCAGGAAATAGCCCTCTGTATCTTCCTGGACATCGAGGGATTTTTAGCAACACGACCTTCGATTCCATGGTTAGGGCAGCAGAGGTGAATGACATAGGGACCGCTATGTGTAGGTGGACTAGGGCCATGCTCAGTGGAAGAAAGGTAGAGGCTACAATGATGGATGAAAAACTGGTAATCAACACCACTAGGCGTCGCCCGCAAGGAGGAGTTCTTTCCCCTTTATTGTGGAATCTAGTGGTGAATGATCTCATTGGAGAATTAAACTCTAGGCAGTACGTTTGCCAAGGATACGCAGATGATCTTGTCATAGTAATACTTGGCAAATTAGCTGACACAGTGCAGACTACTGCATTGGACATTGTGCAAGACTGGTGCAGAAAACAGGATCTGGGGGTTAGTCCTAAGAAGACTGTTGTTGTACCATTCACAAAGAAGCATATACAACATTCAAGTTGGAATCTAAAGCTTTTCAATGAAGCGCTACCTGTAAAGGGGATAGTGAAATATCTAGGGGTTACCCTAGATGAGAAACTGACATGGACCCCTCACATTAGGAATATTTGCTCCAAGGCAAAAGGTACTCTAGTAAGTACCAGGAGAGCTTGTGGCAAAAATTGGGGCCTGAGCCCCAAGGGTATGCACTGGATATACACCACAGTGATTAGACCCAGGATCACCTATGGGGCGGTTGTGTGGTGGAAGAAGGTAGAACAGCCGGTTGCTGCTAAGGAGCTTGGTAAAGTGCAGAGATTAGCCTGCTCAGCCATAACAGGTGGAATTACCACCACACCAACTGCTGGGATGGAAACCATGCTGGATATGCCCCCATTACACCTTTGGGTCAAGATGGAGGCAGTGGCTGCATACAGACTCAAAACTGGCAACAACTGGAACTCTTTGGGATATCCAGAATCACACACTAAAATAGTGAGTGAGGTAAATATAGGAAAGGTTGGGGAAATGCCAGCCGACTATATTATAACCTCATACTGCTTCAACAAGCCTTTCAATATGTCAATTGGAAGTAGGGAGCAGTGGGAGAAAATAGTTCGACACGGTATGGGGGATATTGTCTGGTTCACTGACGGGTCAAAATCAGACCAAGGCGTTGGGGCCAGGGTATATGGGGTGCAGCCAAGACTGGAGGGCGTCATCTCTCTAGGGAAACTGGCCTCAGTATTCCAGACCGAAATCACTGCCATCAGGGCGTGTGTGGAGGAGAATTTACGTAGGTGCTACAAAGATCGTAGCATCTATATCTATTCAGACAGCCAGGCAGCCTTGAGATCACTGGCAGCTCTTGCAACAAGGTCTAAAATTGTTGCAGAATGTCACAGGGTACTGGTGGAGCTAGGGGAAAGCAATAGAGTAAACCTATTGTGGGTCCCTGGCCACTCGGGGATCAGTGGCAACGAACATGCCGACAGATTAGCCATGATGGGGGCAGAGACTCCATTTATTGGACCGGAACCTGTCCTGACAATCACCAAGCCATGATCAAATTAGAGATACGTAACTGGCTCAGAAGACAGCACGTAGAATATTGGACTAAAGTCCATCAACAAAAACATGGCAAGGTAATGATGCCAAAGCCATGTTTTAAAAGAAGGGCTCGAACTTCCGACGGGAAGCGGCCGCGCTCTCCGCATTGAGAACGCACGCCATTCCGAGCGGCTTTGCTTTTCAATCAATAGCTCATAATCAGAGTTTTAAATCAATGGACTGCACGACTTCAGTCAAACGAAAGTAACTTGAACGTTGAACTTAAATTTACTTGTGCGCAGGCTAAGGTGAAAGCAATAATTTTAAATTTTCTGGCACCATTAGCTTACACAGAAGCCAAATAGATATTATTTATGACAGACTCATCTAATTATAACCAAATAAAAATAGTTCCCATGTTGGACTTGGTTTGTTATTTAGTTCCATTAGACGGGATCATAATTGATTATCAAAATTGACGGTTAAAACGTCTGTCAGGCAAGCAGACCACATAATGAAGACACTTCATGATGCCTAGTTAATCCTTGTATAATCAATTTGAATTGTTTAAGTCTTACATAAAAAGAAGATAATTTGCAGAAACTCCAGCAGATCCAACACATGGATAAACCAGGAGTTAATCATGCAAACGTTTTGCACTGTCAAAAACAAATAGCAGCCCTCAACACATACAAGTCATGTAATATTTTTTGTAATGTAACTCTTAACGTGACACGTTCCACGTCATTACGAGTATTAATCTAATCTAATCTAATCCAGACATCCCGTTTCTACAGTACAGTACTGATTTTGAAACCTATGTCCTATGACCTACCTATATACCTCACAGGCTCTGAACAATGTCATAAAGGAATCAAAACAATGCGACAATGACAAATTTGTCATAGAATCAGCAAACAAAACTAAGACCATGTGGAATGTAGCAGTCACTTACTGGGAAGGCATCAACACACAAAAACATTGCAGTGTCACAGGTCGGTAATGAGATCACTGTTCCAAAATTAATTGCTAACCACTTCAATACTTACTACACCAATATTGCTGGTTAGGAAACATGTGCTAAAAACACCTAACAAAATTTTCCAGAATATTTCTGAAATAGGCATAAACAGTGCAACCATGTTTCTTTGACCAGTAAGCAGGGAAGAACTGTTACACACCATTAAGACACTTAAAAATAAATATTCAGCCAGAGTTGATGATGTGCCAGACTATATTATCAAGATATCAGCAGAACAAATACTCAACACTTTGCTAAATGTATGCAATTCTTCATTGTCAAGTGGCATTTTCCCACAGCAGCTAAAAACAGCAAAAGTTGTGCCCCTATATAAAAAGGGTGACCCGCAGCAGATGGTCAACTATAGGCCTGTGTCACGCTTGTCAGGCTTATAAAACATTATTGAAAAATTAATTCTGTCACAATTGACTTACTTTTTAACAAAAATATTATCACAGGCAGCCACCATGGCTTCAGGCCTCAATGCAGTACCGAAACAGCCACTTTTAACCTCATAAATTGAATCCTAAATGCAGTGGACAACCATAGTAATGTTACAGGAATTTTTCTAGATTTAACGAAAGCATTTAATTTAATACATCATGACATTCTTCTGAGAAAGTTAGAATGCTATGGTGAAAGGGGCTTAGCAAGTGCATGGGTAAAATCGTACTTAGAAAATCGCTCTCAGATAAGAGAGATCAAACATACGAAAAAAACTCCAAGCTTACCACTTAATGCCATCAAAATTAACGCATGGTGTACCACATGGCTCATTTTTTAGGTCCCTTTCTTTTCTTAGTTTTCATAAATGACTTCCCTCTTCATGTAAAAAAAACTCTGAACTAGTCCCATTTGTTGATGACGCCAGTGTGTTGATTGAAGGTGATTTTAATAAGTTGGTGAGCACGAGTGCGGAGGTATTTAAAGGTGATCAGATGCTCCTAAGAGGGGTGCCACTTGCATCACTGTAACGCCCGCCTGTTGTTTTTCAATGGGCTCTGCGACTTCCGGCGACCACCATAGCACTTCCTCTGCTGTGGATACCCTGAGGTATGAGAAATGGTAGCTTCTGCATCTGAAACTATGTATCATATGGTGTTCTCGACCACCACATCGATGTTGACGAGTGGGGAAGGGCCAGCGATGACAGGAGAGGTACAGTCTTCCCAGTTAGCCCTCTTTAGAGCCCACCCTGGCAGGTGCCCTGGTGACGACCTTGTGAAAGTGACAGGAAAATCGGGAACTGGTCACTGTCACAGAAGTCATTATGGGCTCTCCAGTGGACAGATGGTGGAAGGCTGTGGATGCAGATCGATAAGTCGATGGTTGAAAAGTGCAATGCGCTGAACTAAACTGTCTGGGGGCACCAATATTTAACAGGCAGGGGTCGAGTTGAGATAGTAAGTTCTTGACAACTCTGCCACGGACAGTAATTGTGGAACCACCCCACAAGGGATTATGGGCATTAAAGTCGCCCAATAGCAGGAGAGGTGGGGGGAGTTGTGATATAAGTACAGCCAAAACATTGAATGAGACATCACCATTTGGAGGCAGATAGTTACAACAGACAGTGAATTCGTGTGTTGTCCTTAGCCTGACAGCCACTGCTTCTAATGGTGTTTGAAGGAGCACATGTGCACTATGACCAGAAATATGGGGCATACATACACAACCCCACCTGAAATCCTGTCATACAGCTACGATTGCAATAATATCCAGTGTAGCCACGAAGGGCAGGGGTCTGTGTTGCTGGAAACCAGGTTTCCTGGAGAGCAATGCAGAGAGCAGGTGTTATGCTGAAAAGTTGTCGTAACTCAGCCAGGTGGATGAAAAAATCGCCAGAGGTCCACTGAAGGATGATGTTGTCCGATAGCTGCAAAGACATGAATGATCTGAGGGAGCTGATTCGTCACAGCATTACATGCATCCACCAGTTGAGACGTGTCCACTTCAATGTCCACTGTTTCTAAGGCATCCCTGAGAGCAAGGTCCTCGGTGGATGCAAGAATCTCCACCTCGTTCTCAGAAGCAGAGGTGGAGGAGGGTGGTGGTGTAGAAGCCACTGTGGTGTCCTTTGTCTTATTTTTCTTCTCCCTTTTCGTCCTATTCCTCTTACCCCCCAGGGGCTTTGCCAGTGGGGAGGGTTTCTCAGCGTCAGTGGTAGGGACTGAGAAAGAGCAAGTAGCCTTGCATCCAGCACCCTGCAGTTTCGCCTGCTGCTGGCTGGTACTGATATTGACTCTGCCAGAACTCTGGAAGGGAGTGTTTCAAGGGACCCCTTCTGAACGAGGGAAACCGGAGAAGGTTGGTGTTTCTCTGACAGAGGGGTGTGGGGTGCTCCAAAGCAGTTGCCTTTTGGGCATCAAAAGGAAGAAAGCTCCCAACCACTGTGGGGGGGGGGGGGGGGCAGGCATAGGCCCTGGGGGTCCACAGAATCCCGTCATCACCAAAGGGGGTGCCAACTACAAGACTGCTGCAAAAGAGGTTGTTATTTTTACAGGGTTCAGCCGCTCAAATTTCTTCTTTGCCTCATTATACGTCAACCATTAAATTATTTTCAATTCCTGATGAAGAACAGTGCATGGTGACTAGCAGGGAGGAGGGTCCTAGCCACAGTTCAGCAGATGGGAGGTGGTGTACATGGAGCGTCCGGGTGTACTGGTCGCCCACAGTCCCTACATGTTGTGCTGGAATTACGACAAGAGGACATGTGGGCAAATTTGCAGCATATGATGCACCTCATATGGGGAGGAACAGATGGTCTCACATCACAACGATAAACCATTAGCTTGACCTTTTAGGGCAATGTATCACCCTCAAAGGCCAAGATGAGGGCCCCAGTGGCAACCCTGTTATCCTTTGGACCCATAGGGACACGCCAGATAAAATGAACTCCTCGCTTTTCAAGATTATCATGTAGCCTGTTGACGATCTGGAGCAGCAAATCTCAGTGGAACATAATACCCTATATCATGTTCGTGACATATGGGGGCAGTGGTCACTGCAATATCATCCAGCTTGTCACAAGCGAGTAGAGTCCATGACTGGGCAGGGGATACTATATGGATCAACACGGAACCATTGCACATTTTCGACAGTGACTCCACTTCCCCAAACTTATCCTCGAGCTGATCTACAAAAAATTGAGCCTTGGTTGCCGAGAAAGAGTACCCAGTGGGGTACACACAAAATATCTCGGAGCATCTGGTTTGTGACCCTACGTTCCTCCCACAGTGTGGCCAGTAGGGGGAACGATTGGGGATCGTACACTGAGGCATTAAACTTTCCTTGCTTTGAGACAGCATTTGTACATCTGCCAACGTAACCCAACTTAGATCTCTTCATTGCGGGTCATCTGCCCCAGTGCCACCCACTCCAATCAAGAACGCTCTTCTAGGGCACCACCTAGCCATAGCAAGGGTCATCTATCAGGATGACCATTGCCAGAAGTCCTGATGCCCCACCGAGAAGAGCATCTACTACAACCAAGAGGTTTCATGACTTCCCCACCACAACTGGATTTCAGGTGCTAATTGCACAATGAACGCGACTCGTGCCTCTCAGCCCGTATCCTTATCCTTGCTCCCGCCAGATATTATATAGTGCACCATATAAGGAGTCCTTCCCCATACGGCTCGCTCTGGAGAAAAATTAAGGAGTTCTGGAGGTCAAACCCACAGGGGGGCCGAAACGTAATGGCCAAAACAGGTGGACACTCTTTTTAGTTACCTCTTACGACAGGCAGGATTACCGCAGACCTATTCTTATCCCCAAACCCACAGGGGGAGAAAAAATGTAGGGAATAAAACGTGGTGTTTATGTATAGAGAGATCTTTCCTGGTTAACTGGTATGGCTTTTGTTAATTTTTTACAATGTATTTGGTGGTATTACAAGTGTTTATCGAGAGTAACGATTGGTGAGGAACGTGTGATGTTGTGAATTGTCATAAGGCACATGGCGTTGTCTGTTTGTACACCAATGATTGTTAAATGCACGAGGTAACTGATAGAAAATCAAGCAGAAATATTTTTTGGTGGACTGTGCATAGCTGAAGTTACTGGATCTTTAGACGGAGTGTTACTAGTCGGAATGAATCCAATGAAAATGGCTGATGGGTGGTGAGATTTCTAAAGTTTATTAAGCTGCGTTGATAGAATCACTCTGAGATATTTCAGAATGGAATTGATTATTATCGAGAGCAACTAAAAGGGTTGTCTACAGTAACGTGCTTGTGTCTTGCATATGGGGAGAACTTGGAAATGGGTAGATCTGTTTGTTGTGGTTTAATGATGACTGCAAGGATAGCCCAGTCATTGAGTTGGACTTGGTTGTTATTATGATCGCTTACAGAGGCAGTCCCAGACTAATTGGGTCAGAAGTTTAGTAAAAGTGGTTAGAATTTCTCTAATTGAGGCACTGCCTCTTTTCTGTGGTGGATGTTGTTCTGGTGTTGGGGCTCGAAGGAAATCAATTTAGAAGTATGGCCAGATGTCTGATAATATTGGACTTGATGTTGCCTAAGTTAAAAGCTGGTTTAAACAAGTGTGCACATTGAGAATTTTTTGATCGCTAGAGACTATCATTTTCGAAATGTTGAGTTGAATAATTACTTTTAAACGGTACAGTTCACCGGTTACAAGTGCTTATGGCAAGAACACAATCATTTCAGTAGTGTTTCGGGTGTTGTATTAGGTTGAAATGGTATAAAATACATAGCAAAAGCGGCTTTGAATGATTTGATATAAGATAAAGAACTTGGAGTTGGTGTACAGACAGATCTTTCCTAGCGTGTATGCCATTCGTTTTACGATATATGCTTATTGGGTGTAATGAATAGCGTTGAACGCGCGAGTTGTGAGTCATTAGAAAGCCCTTTGTGGACGTTCATAAATGGATACAGAGAATCACCCTATTGAGCGGAACTATAAAGCACTTAGAGAATATGTGAGCGCTTGTGTAGGTGAGAACATGATGTGGATTACCATGATTACTCGTGGTAACGCTGAAATGAAATCAACATTGAACTGGGGTGTGTTATGTTTGTTGTCATCAGAAGCTGTACATTGTAACGTGACTAGTTAGAACGAAAGGAGTTTTCCTCACAAGTGACTGTTCAACGTATGAGGCAAGAATCAGGGTGGAAAAATATAAAGCGACTCAGAAACATGCCCTACCATGGTTAAGTTATTGGATGTTTCAAAGAGGTGTTATTATTCTCTCTAAAGGTCACCGTTTTTTTCTCTCTCTCTTTTCGTAGATAGTGATTATGCTGAGCGTAACCTACAGTTCATGTTCCACAAAACCTTAAATGATAAAAGAAACTATCAAGTGTTACATGCCTTTATCAAGGGTAACGAGTCGTTTGTCGAGGATTGGCACAAGAGGTGAACAGCTGTTGTTTAATGTTGTGCACGTTGCTAGTATCGACTTGTCTGTTCAGAGGGACTGATAGCTACTGATTAAAGGCCAATTCACACTGTCCGTCACGTCAACGTCACGTCACGGAACCGTCACGTCAAGTTGTATTCACACTGTCCGTCCGTGTCCGTCACGTCAATTCGTTCATCTCAATACGCGATGTTGAAAGTGAGGTTATTAGTGGCGATCTGTTATGTAGAAAGTCATAGTTTAATACTGGAAAGGGTGAACAACAACTCTAAATGTTATCAACGGCCAAAGAAAACTTTACAGTGTATGTTTTTGGCCAACTTACTGAGAACTGAAACAACATTCCAAAACATCGACATCTATTTTCAAGCGAAAAAATAAACATATGAAGACATCAAACCATACTTGTAAGGGCATAAATAGCGCCTGTATACTTTAACCATTACGATTTGCATGCTGACATTGTTAATACGTCGTAAACAACTGAATTTTTGTCTTTCATTAGAACTGACATTTCCATTTAAAGTGTTATTTAATGAAAAATGCGTAATCAAATTACAATCTTATTCAAATAAACAGTTTGCTTCAGTCGTTTCTGTTACATTGTTACGTAACATAAACCAATTTTTGGTTTCAGATATCCGACCTCGATTTTAGGGGGACACTCAATTGACAAAAATATTTAAGTCGTCATGAAACATTTGAGATTTACCCCTAAAACGAGGTATAACAACAACACAAAGATGAATAAGACACATTTGCATATAAACAGTGCAATCGTCGACTGCAACATGTAATTCGCTTGACGAAAATAGGTTAACTTCCGATGTTAGCAGACGGCCGTTCCGTCAAAACATTCTTCTCGAGAAAGCTTGACGGACGTTGACGTGGCGTGACGGTCCGGTGACGGACAGTGTGAATGCCGCCATTAGAAATACATTGCGGAATGTTCTGACGGACGGTGACGTGACGTGACGTGACGGACAGTGTGAATTGGCCTTAACACTTTATTAAATGCATATAGATAGAATCACTCCAAGCATTATCAGAATGAGAGGTTGGCGGTTTTCAGTAGCTATGAAAGGGCTGACGTAAATTCAGGGTCTCATACTTTTTATAGCGATAATATTCGCTGCATTAGGATCTACAGTAGACAGAGGTGTTCTTTGTTCTTGTTGCTGCTGTGTTTGATGGCGGCAGTGACTTGGTTATTTGCAGTGTAGGACGGGAGAACTGATGGAAGTGAGTGTTTGATGGAACTGTGTTCGTGCTGGAGATATCAGTGTTTGCAGTAAATTGCTTGCGTCCACTGTAACAAGTGACTGTGTAAGTGGGTAAAAAGTCTGCAGTAAGTTAAGGACGTAGACATGTATGGCTCTGACATAGAAATTACTTGCTTGCATGAATTGATAACCGTTTCTCAGATAGTTGGATGACTAGAGAGGCATGATCTATGACAATTTCCCTTTATAACTTTTTCTGTCTGCATCGATTTCGATGACTTTAAAGGAAGGGTGAATTTTCCTCTATGCGATGTTGAGATTTAGCAAGATGAGTTACAGTATAATACAATCACATTTGCATCTCATGCGCAAAAACGAATGTTTTTATAGGTCTGCAATGCAAGCATAGTTCTTATTAGATCTTAAACTCTATGAAACCCGAAAATGATCGATGTATCGTGGGTTGGGCTTGAGTGTAAGCAATTGTGTCTAATGAGTTGTTGCAATTGTTTATCTAGAATAACGATCTGTGTTAAGAAACTTGCCACAAATCGCGAGGCTACAGAAAGAACTAAATACGTGTACATAAAGAAGGACCGGACATGCTGTACAATGAATACCTAAAAGACATGGCTCATCTGCTAGCTCCAATATGCACAAAACTTTATAATAAATGCATAGAAACAGCAAAAATCCCAGATCAGTGGAGGCAATCACTAGTAAGAGTAATGTTAAAAGATAAAGGAGACCCAAAGGACACAAATAAATAAAGAAGAATAGCCCTGGAAAACAATCATTTTAAGGTATTCACTACACTAATCATAGAAACAATAAGGCACACAATAGAAGAGCACCTCCTAGAATCCCAGTTCGGGTTCAGGAAAGGAAGATCCACTGTCACAGCAGTGAAACTTCTACTAAACAACATATGAGAAGCCATTGATAGGAAAGAAAAATATAATGTAATATTTATAGATTTCACAAAAGCCGTCGATCTCCTGGATCGAGCATTAGTACATAGGATGCTCGAAGTAACCCTGGGAAAAGACAGTCTGGACGAGAATCATGAACTCCACAAATGATTGAAACAAGATAAGAATCTCAGACAGCCTAGACCTTTCATAACCGATAACCCAAAAATATGGTGTACTCCAAGGAGACCCACTAAGTCTGCTGCTGTTAATTCTGGCAGCAAAGGACATTATGCAAATTACACAAAAAAAGATGTAGCAGCATACGCCTATGTAGATGACACTGTGATTGGATCAAACAGCCTAAAGAAACTGCAAGACACCATGGAAGAAGTGGGAAATGGTGCACAAAACACAAATTCATAATTAACACTGAGAAGACAGAAATGATGGTTTTCAGATCAGGAGGGCAAATACCAAAAACTACAAGAATAACATTAGAAGGGAAAATAATAGCTATCACCAACAAACACAAATATCTAGGAATAACACTTCAGCTGTCAGCAAAATGTTTCACTAAGCACACAGTAGAGAAAGCGACACAAACCATTAGATCAAAAAATGAAATAAGTTCCATCAGAACACAAAGTCTAGACACAGCAATGGCGCTCTTCAAATCCAAAATCGTCCCAATTCTCACATATGGTATTGAAATTATATGGGTACCCCTCAATAAAAATAGCTTAGCAACACTGGAAAAAGTCAAAGCAACATACATCAAAAGAGCAATAGGAGTTGCAAAAACCACAAGATCCAGATTTGTCTACCTGCTCGCTCAGGAAACTTTCCTCATAGATGATCTAAGGACAGTATACCTCCTACCCAGCACAAAGGAATCAGAAAACCTACTAAGATCACTAACCAGGAAAAGAGAAGAAATACCCATGGAATTCTACGGAACAGGGCCATGATCGATCGCTCATGGACAGCAGCAAACTTTGGGATGAGACACATACAAGATTTGCAGTACATGGATTCCACCATGAAATTTGTGAAAACACAACATACCACGAACCATCAAATTAATGCAACTGTACATTGTGTGGACAATAATGTGAAAGATATCACATAGAACTGTGCAACAAGAGGACCAGATCAATCAGAGACGCCACAGTGGAGTAACCGAGCGGTCTAAAGCGCCTCGCTGCGGAGCGCACGGTTGCTCGCCGTGGAGGTTCGAGTCCTCCCTGGGGCATGGGTGTGTGTGTGTTTGTCCTTAGGTTAGTTTACCTAGGTTTAAGTAGTTTGTAAGCAACGGACTGATGGCCACGCAGTTTGGTCCAATTGATTTACAGACATTTGAACATTTTATTTCAATCAGAGACTATGTGACCAATGGTACAAATAAAAATTGGTTATACAATTTTTTCTCCACTCATTGTAATTTATGGCTATTTTGCCACAGTAAATGTTTATTATAAAGACGTTCTTCGTGCAAGTGGAGATGGAAGCCAACAACATAAGTTTGGACTATATTGCAAGTGAGAAAAATCTTGCTGACTGTTTGCTAGAGGCAGTTGGATACTCATTGGAATTCAGTGGGTGTCTTTGACTAGGTGCATTGTCAGTGATGTGGACTATCTTTCTTATGTGAGCTTTTCTATGTAGTTTTTTTCTTGTAATCATATGTAGTCTCAGTATGTGTGTTATCTTAAAATAAACTGTTTTCTTTCAGCTGTGATATGCTGTGGATTTGTGTGTGCTCCCTGCTGTCCTCAGAAGGAGATCAACATTGAAAACTTGGATCCGTGGCTTTGTAGGGTCTGAACCAAACGCAAACCTTACCACTAGCTCTTACATAATGAAATCGGGATTCATCTGACCAGTCGTCTTTGGTCTAACTGGTATGGTCATGAGTGCAATAGCTTTGTTGCAGGTGATATCATGATATTAGTAAAAGCACTCAAGTCAGTGGTCTGCTGCCATAGCCCATTTAACGCCAAATACACTCGCATTGTCCTAACAGACATGTTTGCTGTAGTCCCATGTAGGAGGTCTATGGTTTTTCATGATGTTCGGCATGCCTGTTGGCAATACAAACAGGGCTCTCTGTCATTAAGTGCGTGCATTTAACTGCAACTACCGTTTTTTTTTTTTTAATGAAAATATTTTGGTAAAGGCTTTACTGTGACTGTTGTTTGAAATTGATTGAAACACAAGGTATTACTGTTAGCAGACACTAAGTTTTATTGTATCCACAACCCATTTAAACCCCCATTATCAGGTGGAATGACATTAAGCTGAGTACATATAGGTTAGGTTGACCTGTTGCACTGTCTCCAGTCACCATTTTTGTTTATGGTGGTTGTGATTTGTTACATATAAGTGAGTTTATGACACCAGAAGGGACCAGTGGCCACTGGAGACAGTGGAATAGGTCAACCTAACCTATATGTACTCAGATTAATGTCATTCCACCTGATGATGGGGGTTTAAACCCTCGAAACGCGATGTGGGTATGATAAAACTTGTGATGCAATCAATTGCAAGTACCGCTCTGCATTCATCATCTGTTGAATCTCATGGTGAGCCACGATCACGTTGGAAACCTTTTTGCATAAATCATTGGAGTCATATGACAGTTCTGCCGAATCATAGCCCTTTTATATCTTGTGTCTCCACTACTACCACCACATGTATCTGTGCATATCACTATGTGATGACGTTTGTCACCTCAATCCAGTGCCCAACAAGCTTAAATTTCATAGACTCGCTAACACAAGAGTTACAAGAGTTCCTTGCAGCAACCAAAGTTAGCTCGTCCGCCATTTTACCAGTGGCCAAATAAAAGAAAGTACGCCTGTAGCGGCCTGAATGCCTTACAACAGATTTATCAGAGTAAAAATTGACATGCTCTATTTGCTGAAATATTTTTATTTTTCTCTACAATTGTTTATCTCATTATGTATAAAAATTGATGTGTTTGTGCCCACATTTCACTCTGCACTCAAAACTACACATCACAAACGAATAGTGATAATATTCGTCTCGGGTTTGCAGCCGGATACCATAGTCAACTAAATACAATATTTCAGCATACCAACTGGCTGCCATCTTCAGGTGAGTGCGCAGATTACACTTACCCGCCGGAAACTGAGGCAGGACAAAAACAGCGGCCCTTTATACACTGCTGACGACCCACCGCGCATGCGCGAAACCAAAGTAGAGGCCCTCGAGACGCAAAAGAACTAGTCGCGCGATGGCGGATAAAATCGCAAAACGATGGGTCTAACCAGGACTAGTTAAAAGAAACTGCAGGTCGAAATGAAGACCGTTGTTGCTTAATATCAGATAAGATTGGGTTGCAAGTTTTACTTAAAGGGAAGCCTATTAGAATAATATTATCGGCAATACGAATTTCCATGGATTCTTTAAGAACACATTCCCAGTAGCGGGAAGCAGGAGCAATCTGTTTTGTTTCATCATATAACATCTTGTGCCCCTCACTCAGACAATGTTCAGCAACAGCTGACTTTTCAGGTTGAAATAAACAAGTATGCGGTGATGTTCCACACACCGATCCTGAACTGTGCGGATCGTTTGGCCGATGTAAGTCTTAGCACAATAACATGGAATTCTATAAATACCGCGTTTCCTCAGTCCTAAATCATCTTTGACTGACCCAAGGAGGGTCCTAGTCTTTGGAGGTGGCATAAAAACACTTTTAATGTCAAATCGTCTTAAAATTCTTGAAATTTTCGAGGAAATATTCCCGACGAAAGGCAAAAAGGCAATAGACTTATAGTTGTCCCCTAATGGTTCACCTTTTGGACCAAATTGAAACGCACGACAAATTTGTTGAGCAGTGTACCCATTCTGTTTCAAGACAACCTTGAGATGCTCCAGTTCTTCACCCAGACGTTCGGCAACAGAGATGGCGTACGCTCTTTTCACTAGAGTACGCAAGACCCATATACGTTGGGTGTGCGTGAAGATAAAGATCGGTATGTGTGGGTTTATGACATACGCTATGTCCTAAGGTCCCATCACTGTTCTTTTGAACCAAAACGTCCAGAAAAGGAAGTTTCCCATCTTTCTCAACCTCCAACGTAAATTTAATACTGGGATGGAGACAACTGAAATTATTTAAAAAATGATTTATAGCATCCATTCCATGAGGCCACACCATAAGAATGTCATCGACGTATCTCCTAAACAGGCAGGCTTAAGAAATGACGTCCTTAGAGCCATGTCTTTAAAGTCTTCCATAAAACGGTTTGCGACTGTGGGGGAAAGAGGACTCCCCGTAGCCACTCCGTCAGTTTGTTAAAAAATTGCCCACAATAGGATGAAGAGGAACTCCATGCTTGTGAACCTGCTTCTCGCTCCTCATGTTGGAAAGTGTGAACATCGCATATTGAACTCGTCACATTTTATTCGACGGCTGAAGTCAGTTTGTCTTGTTCCATCAGACTTGCTAGTCAGTTTTGATGTTGTTTTCCTTTTTATCTGGGTTCTTCTTGAAGAATCCTTGTTATTAATTAATGAAAAATTGGTTGATGAAACAGTCAAGTTATGTCATCATGTGCTGACTTCGAAGTATTTCCTTTTTAATTATACCTTTTTTGAACAAACTGACGGAGTGGCTATGGGGAGTCCTCTTTCCCTCATAGTCGCAAACCTTTTAATGGAAGACTTTAAAGACATGGCTCTAAGGACGTCATTTCTTAAGCCTACCTGTTTTTGGAGATACGTCGATGACATTCTTATGGTGTGGCCTCATGGAATGGATGCTATATATCATTCTTTAGATCATTTTAATTGTCTCCATCCCAGTATTAAATTTACGATGGCGGTTGAGAAAGATGGGAAACTTCCTTTTCTGGACGTTTTGGTTCAAAAGAACAGTGATGGGACCTTAGGACATAGCGTATGTCATAAACCCACACATACCGATCTTTATCTTCACGCACACCAACGTATGGGGGTCTTGTGTACTCCAGTGAAAAGAGCGTACGCCATCTCTGATGCCGAACGTCTGGGTGGAGTACTGGAGCATCTCAAGGTTGTCTTTAAACAGAATGGGTACACTGCTCAACAAATTTGTCGTGCGTTTCAATTTGATCCAAAAGGTGAACCATTAGGGGACAACTATAGGTCTATTGCCTTTTTGCCTTTCGTCGGGAATATTTCCTCGAAAATTTCAAGAATATTAAGAATATTTGACATTAAAAGTGTTTTTATGCCACCTCCAAAGACTAGGGCCCTCCTTGGATCAGTCAAAGATGATTTAGGACTGAGGAAACCCGGTATTTATAGAGTTCCATGTTATTGTGCTAAGACTAACATCGGCCAAACGATCCCCACAGTTCAGGATCGGTGTGTGGAACATCACCGTCATACTTGTTTATTTCAACCTGAAAAGTCAGCTGTTGCTGAACATTGTCTGAATGAGGGACATAAGATGTTATCTGATGAAACAAAACTGATTGAACCTGCTTCCCGCTACTGGGAATGTGTTCTTAAAGAATCCATGAAAATTCGTATGGCCGATAATATTATTAATAGGGACAAGGGCTTCCCTCTAAGTAAAATTTGGAACCCAATCTTATCTGATATTAAGCAACAACGGTCTTCATTTGCACCTGCAGTTTCTTTTAACTAGTTCTGGTTCGAGCCATCGTTTTGCGATTTTATCCGCCATCGCGCAACTAGTTCTATTGCACCTAGAGCGCCTCTACTTTGGTTTCGCGCACGCGCGATGGGTCGTCAGCGGTGTATAAAGGGGCCGCTGTTTCTGTTCTGCCTCAGTTTCCGGCTAGTAAGTGTAATCAGCGCACTCACCTGAAGATGGCAGCCAGTTGGTCTGCCGAAATATTGTGTTTAGTTGACGATGGTATCCGGCTGCAAACCTGAGATGAATATTATCAGTTATTACGCTGGGAAAGTCTACGCGACCACAATCGAATAGTGTTTGTATCTGGTAGTAGGTATCAGTCACCCACTGTGCACTACGGTGGTAGAGAGTTTATAACGATAAGCCTGGCAGTTAACAGAATTGACTTCTGATCTAGATATTGTATTAAGAATATCTGCGGAAAGGTGTCTCCTGGTTCAAATGAATTACCCAGGGCAGGCGGTGAGGAGAGTTGTAGACTCTTGTGAGAAGCGACACTTCTGAGAAACTGGAATGTGGCGACCAGTGGCGTAGCTATCATAGGTCTAGGCGGGGCAGTGCCCCGGGGCCCCCGAGCTCCAGGGGCCCCTCTGCCTTCGTGAGCGACGATCGAAAAAAGTTACAGTAGAGCGTCGATTTTTTTATTTAATTTTTTTTACCCTCCCAACCTATCGTCCATCATAGTCCCTTCCCCTCAAACCAAGTTTCCCACAGTAGCCGCACTGGGCCACCGACTGGCGGAACAATGCTTCTAATTGGGCCTTTCACAAGACGCCACTTTGTGGCGCTTCTGACAGGCGAAGCTGCCAGCCAATGAGTCCAACAATCGGCACACTTCGGTCTGCAGAAGTAGCGGCAGCGTCAAGGCCGCTCACAGCAACAGCGGCGTCTTCCAAGTGTGGCGCCGTGCAATGTGAAGGCTCGCGCTCCTCCAAATACAGTTAAATTCGTTTACTTTACAGTACTTCTTATTGGCAAATAGAATTGTTCAGTTCGAATATCCGAATAAACCGTTTTTCCGAATACCCATGTCCACAAATTACTTCGGATAATAGACGTTATACTATACATAATATTTTTGTTGAATGAAGGAATTTCGACTTATAATTTCTCCTGGCGAAATTGACCCCAACATGGACAGTTCGCCAATTATGAAAGGAAATTATATCAAAATATGCATTATTAGAATGTGAGGTTACGGAAGTATTTACCGCAGTTTTATTCTTCTGCAGCAGCCGAAAGGTCGTTTAGCAAATTAAAAATTATCAAAACGCATCTGAGGTACAGTATGGCTCAAACTCGACTAGGACATTTGGCACACATAGCAATCGAAAACAAGGCTGCATCAAGTCTAGATTTACAGACCTTATTGATGATTTTGCAAAAACCAAAGCCAGAAAAATATTCTAAAATAATTGTTAAAATAAAAATAACTACTTTTTAATTGTGTACCCATATTATTACTATAATGTGCTGCAGTCAAGAAAACGCTTACCGATAATTACCGATCAGAAATCATATCTTTGCCAACATCTGCAATCTAACAGTTTGAAGCATTGTATTACTCCAGTAGGTATTCTTTCATTCTGACTTTGGTGCGTGAGGAAATACGAACGAAATCCCCACGACTTGAAAAACGCCACTCATTAAGTTCATGATACACAATGAGCCGCGAAAAATAATTATGATTTTTTTTTCAAGGACTAATAGTATTCGTGTTACAAAAAATAAGAAAATTCCCAACTTTTAGAAAACAATGTTTTAACACATTGACTGCCACATGAGTTAAATATAAGTCACAGGAAGTCTTCTCTTCGGGCCACGAGAAGTAAATACAACTCACGGACATTTTTCCATTTAAAGCTCCATGGAGCAGTTGTAACTCACAGTAGCGTGCTGAGACATGGTGTTACAGTACGTTACGGCCCCAGTAACAAATCATGTTCGTGGCCTCCAGTTTTCAAGAGCTCAAGAGTAGTTACTGACACTTGAAATCGTGAAGTACATATAACTAACATGGCCCAGTCATATTGGAGTTTCCTTGTTTTTATAATTTATTATTTAGTGTTACATCTACATCTACATCTACATACATACTCCGCAATTCACCGTAAGGTGCGTGGCGGAGGGTACACTGTACCACTACTAGGCATTTCCTTTCCTATTCCACTCCCAAATTGAACGAGGAAAGAAAGAATGCCTATATGCCTCCGTACGAGCCCTAATTTCTCTTATCTTGTCTTTGTGATCTTTACGCGCAATGTAAGTAGGCGGCAGCAAGATCGTACTACACTCAGCTTCAAATTCCGGCCCTCTAAATTTACTTAACAGAAATTCACGAAAAGAACGTCGTCTTTCTTCCAGCGATCCCCAATTGAGTTGCCGGAGCATTTCCGTGACACTCGCGCATTGGTCGAACCTACCGGTAACAAATCTAGCTGCTCGCCTCTGAACCGCCTCTATCTCTTCCTTCAAACCGATCTGCTGCGGGTCCCAAATACTTGAGCAATACTCAAGACGTGGTCGTACAAGCGTTTTATACGCGGTCTCCTTTACAGGTGAAGTACATCTTCCCAAAATTCTCCCAATAAACCGAAGTCTGCTGTCCGCCTTACTCACAACTGTCCTTACATGCTCGTTCCATTTCATATCGCTCTGCAATGTTACGCCTAGATATTTGAACGACGCGACCGCATCAAGAAGCTCACTACTGATGCTGTATTCGAACATTATAGGATTGTTTTTTCTACTCATGCGCATCACCTTACATTTTTCTACATTGAGAGCTAGCTGCCATTCTTCGCACCAACTAGAAATTTTGTCTAAGTCAACCTGTATGCTATTACAGTCAGTTACAGACGACACCCTCCCATACACCACAGCATCATCAGCAAACAGCCGCAAATTACAACTTACTCTGTCCATCAGATCATTTATATAGATAGAAAATAATAACGGTCCTATCACACTCCCCTGGGACACGCCTGACGATACACTCGTCTCTGATGAACACTCGCCGTCGAGAACAACGTACTGCGTTCTATTACTTAGGAAGTCTTCCAGCCAGTCACAAATCTGTGAACCTATTCCATAGGCTCGTATCTTCGTTAGCAGTCTGCAGTGTGGCACCGTGTCGAACGCCTTTTTGAAGTCGAGAAAAACACAATCCGCCTGTTGCCCTTCGTCCATGACTCGCAAGATGTCATGTGAGAAAAGGGCAAGCTGAGTTTCACATGAACGATGTTTCCTAAACCCGTGCTGATTCATGGAAAGAAGCTTTTCCGTTTCAAGGAAATTTACTATGTTCGAACTGAGAATATGCTCCAAAATTCTACATGAAACCGATGTCAACGATATTGGCCTGTAATTGTATGGGTCAGTTCTCTTTCCTTTCTTATACACGGGAGTCACCTGCGCTTTTTTCCAATCACTAGGAACTTTGCGCTGAATTAAAGACTCGCTATAAATGCAAGCTAAGTAGGGGGCCAATGCCGCAGAATAGTCTTTGTAAAACCGAACTGGTATTCCATCCGGACCAGCAGACTTTTTCGTATTTAGCTCTCTCAGCTGCTTCTCTACACCGGAAATACCTATTGCTATGTCCCCCATTTCGGAATTAGTACGTTGATCAAATGATGGTATATTTGTGCGGTCCTCCTGCGTGAAAGATTTCTTAAAGGTTAAATTTAGAACTTCAGCTTTCCGTTTGCTTTCTTCTATTACTGCCCCGGAATGATCAACTAGTGACTGGACAGTGGGCTTTGACCCGCTTATCGATTTTACATAGGACCAGAATTTTTTCGGGTTTTCGGAAAGATCTTTTGCTAAGGTATGGCTGTGATAATTATTGTATGCTTCACGCATCGATCTTTTTATAGACGCACGAATCTCTACTAACTTTTGCCTGTCATCATTTGCGTGTTCTTTTTTGAATCGAGAGTGCAACAGCCTTTGCTGTCTCAGCAGCTTTCTAACATTATTATTATACCACGGTGGATCTTTTCCATCCTTAATCGTCTTTACTGGCACATATTTCTCTAACCCTTCATTAACAATGCATTTAAATTTAGTCCACAAGTCCTCTACGTCCATAGTCCCAGAATTAAACGATGCCCATTCATTTTCTAAGTGCGATCGTAACATTTGCTTGTCGGCTTTTCCCAACAAAAACACGCTCCTAGTCTTCTTGACTGGTTTATGAACTTTGGTCACCATCGACGCTATGATGATATCATGATCATGTTACATATTAGTTATACAGTAGACTGTAAATTACATACAGTTTTAATTACATTCTCCAACTCTAATTGCAACAACAATGAAACAGACTGAAAAATTGGGTAATTACACTTTGTATCTCTAACTCCTGCATGCACTGTGCTTTATGAAGAAACACTCCTCGCAAAAATATAAGTCACAATTTCCTACATTTCCATGTAGTTTGTTTGCATTTCTTGACACCTTGCTCTCGTCCAAATTAATTCTTCATTTTTTCGTAGCATACGTACACCTATGACTTGCTGCTCCCGTGTTCACAAGATCACAATCTGCAGGCAGCTCGGTGGCTACGGCGAGAGATTTCTCAGGGGCATTGGCATCTTCTGTATGGAGTAGTCTCAAAGTCATTTCCTCTTTGAATTCTGTGATTGAGATGATCTTGTTGTTGATGTATTGGTAAATCACAAGAGCATTTCACCAGTGCTGACCCTGTCAACAGTTCTATTGCAAGCTTCCTGTACCATTTCACACCCCGCCTTAGACAATATAGCACTTCATTTGATGAGCGAGATCTATAAATGATTGATTATAGTCAGTTATCATTGCTGGTTTTTTCTTGTGCCCCTCTTGGTTTGAACTTCAGCTTCTTCCTCTCCATGAACAGTACTCGGCATCAACATATCCCTCTTATTTTTCCATTTCAGTAGTATCTTCGTCTAAAAGCTTCTGTACATGCCTTTGTTCATCTACAAAACTTCTACAAGACACTTTCTCCTGCTACAATATCACTGTGTTACGGAGCAAACAACACTGAAAAAAGACTGTAGTAACAATGCAGAAAAACAATAATAGAACTGTATGCAAATAATGTTGTGGAATGAAAGATTTATAGGAGTAGTAACCCAAAATTATTAGCGACATAGCAAATGACACACCTGACACTTTACTCTGGCGCCAGTTGAGTCATATGTACCTCGCACAAAAAAACATAAACTAAAGTACTAAACTGCAATATTTTCAAGTTATTTGTACTTAAATAGCTTACTTCAAGCAAACTAAAGCAGAATATGGCAAAACAAGTAAATAGTCCTCGGGGGTCGGTAACTCAAGTACATCTTTGGCAGTCAATATGTTAATATAGTTATTGTTAAACAGAATGGAGTAAGACAAAATATTAAATGTATACAGCATATTTAAATACAGTAGAACAGTATTGGGCATATGATTTGTTGTGGGGATGTGACAGGTGACAACAGGAAGTGGTGGGGGGGGGGGGGTTGGAGGGCCGAAGGTGCGGGAAAGGACAGACCGCTGGAATAGTCAGGCATTGCCGAACTTTGTGTGCCTGCAAAACAGCCCCCACTCTGACTACCCCATTACGTCGCAAATGGAAATTACAAGGTGTTTTACAAAGTTATACCGACCCTTCCACAGTGCACCTCATAAAACAAATGACGTACTGCGCAGATACACCTGGAGAGTGCGCATTTTCCACAAAATGCGTTGCGCCAGGAAACAGGCATGTTTATTTACCACAAATGCGTTAATACTGAAAGGAATACCGAACGAAATCTACATGCCCTTCTACACACTACCTTGCAATGAAGGCGGCAAATGGATTCGGCATTCTGTGGCTTTTTTCCGGGAACGGCGCCTTCCCATACCATAAGAACTATTCACTCTTCAATTTATGTTCATACTAATACTTTACCATCCACCGCATTCTGCTCAGTTCTTATATGTGAAAAACAAACAATTTCACTGTGTTTTAAAGTAATGGTGAGAATTCAGTACTTCACGCAATCTTTTAAGGTACGTTTCTACCCTCACCTATTTGTTTATTCAGCCATTTAAAGGTTTATTTACATTCACGGATCAGAAGTTTCATGTAATAATTACTTTGTCTCAATAGTAAATTGTGCATCAAGACCCTGCCCTCTACCCAACTGTCACGATAATAAGCGAAGATGTGGACTTAAGTTATTTTACTTATTACTTTTTCCTGGCCAGACACTAACATATACTTCAAGAAGCCTGGTAGGGGCACGGCTCAAAGTGTTTCATCAAACAAAATCCGGCAACTTACTTTTGATGAAACCATCCTACGCGAATATTTCCCCTGTTTACCTTCTTTGATTGGTCTGTCAACGAAATGAGCTAACAGCGCAGTAGTTCAGCGAGAGTGAGTTGTCGGCACTGACAAAAGTCCGCCAGCTGTCACCGCTGACGAAAAATATATACCATGGGGCATTTTCATCTGTATGTTCTACCCAGGTCCAGCTCTATCTCTACCCTCTGCAAAATTTCATCCAAATCACCTAGTATGTTTTGCGTGAAAGCATACCAAAGAAACAAACTTTCACAATTATATTAGAGAGTAAGATTAAATATTATTTGCTGCGTGACACATAATAATTTACTTAGTAGTATTTAGGTTTGCCTTGTTATGTCTTCCAGTTGGCGGTAAGGAGCTGATGATGAAGTAGTTTTGCATCTGTACAGTATTAGTGTAAAGAGGGCTCCAATGTCATTTTTGCCCCGGGGCCCTAGGTGACATAGCTACGCCAGTGGTGGCGACACTTGTGAGAAATCTGGGTTGCCGAGGGACCGCACAGGGTGTGTCGCCACTGTCTGCTCGGTCACGCCTGTTGCTGCCGCCGCTTGCTGTGGCTGAGCGCACAGCGTTAGCTTGTGCTGCCGAGGTACATTCACGTTCCTCCAGTGCAGCCAGCTTACATTATTTCAGAATTTTTTTTTAGGGAAGGAAGAATGGCCTTAGTCAAATTAGAAATCGGAGCTGACTAATATTTTTCTGTGTCATTTAAATGGATTATAGAAACTTTTATTATTATTATTTCATTTCCACGCTCTTCGTTTTCTACACACATTAGACAACTCTTAGCAATAATAATTAAAAAAAATTACATCATGAGCAATACTCAGACATTCGAAAATAAAAGTTTACGAAAAAACAACTAAACCTTCTCCCTGCCAAAATAAAGTTCTAATATAATTATAATTATCAAAAAATAATAATAATTAAATGGAACATACAGGTTTAGTTAGAGCCACAAAGGCAAAGGCAGCTGCTCCTGAAGAGGTCTGTATCTCTTTTCATTTCTTGTTTTTTTATGCTACAAACTGAAGTCGGAAGTATGGTTGAATTATTGTACTACCGCATTTCCCTATCGATGTGTCGCAACTCGGAACAGGACCGCGAAATTAAAACACTGGTTCGCGCTAAAGTCTCATTGTCGAAACTGACAAGTAAGTTTATAATTACGTAGGCTTCCGCGGCCAGAGTCAGATGACATAAAAGTTTTCTGGGTGTTTGTACCGCATCATGATGTAAGGCTATTACTTAAATAACCGCCGGCCGCGGTGGCCGAGGGGACTGAGGCGCTTCAGTCACGGCCTGCATGGTCACTACGGTCGGGGGTTCGAATCTCCCCTCGGGCATGGATATTTGTGCCGTCCTTAGTTGTAGGTAGTTCATAAGTAGTTTGTAAGTTTAGGGACTGATGACCCCGTAGTTAAGTCCCTTAAGCTTAACAAACATTTGAACATTTCAAATAACCGACGTTTTCGGCCAACGTTACAGTGGCCTTCATCTGGGTATACTGATGTGAGCTGGTTGTTACTACACTTTATATTACTTTCATTTAGACATTACGTCATAATTTTAAAAATAAGCGATGTTATTGGTGATTTTTTGGCGGAAGAATGGAACTTTATTTTGATAGGATGCTGAGGTGGAGGGAGTGGGGGTTAGCCGTTGCTTCTTGCATAGGGAGACACGATTGGTGTTCATCGGCGAATGGGGTGAGGGCTTCCGTTTATCTCCTGCTGGCCGTGGGCCGCGCGGCGGCAGTTGCTTACTAGTGACGCTCGCGTGTTGTGTTGTCAGTGCGGCCTAGTTCACTGTGATGGCTGGTAGTCAAGAGGGGGCAAGCCTATCTTCTCTATTAGGGTGTTTTACAATTTCGATGGCCTCTCTTATCCTGCTTTTAACCATCCCTGGTTGCTTGGCGAGTATTCTGGCATCCTTAAATTTTATCTTTTTGCTGCAATCTTGCTGGTGTTCGGCTACTGCGGATTTATTGTGTTGGCCTTATCGAATGTAGTGTTCATGTTCGCGTATGCGTGTTGCCACTGCCCTCCCAGTCTCACCTATGTATACTTCCCCACACTCGCATTCCACTTTGTATACTCCTGATGCGTGTAGTGCCTCTATGTTGTCCTTTGTGGAACCAAGTACATCCTTGATCTTGTGACTGCTATAGACGCGGTACAACACCCAGAAAACTTTTTTGTCATTTGACGTGTAAGTTATTCAATAATCACGGTTTAACAACACAAAGCGAATTAGAAAACAAAATCAAATGTTCAAGTGTTTGTAGAGCTTATGGGACTTAACTCGGAGTCATCAGTCCGTAAACCTACAAACTACTTATGAACTAGCTTGTACTAAAGATGCCCGAGGGGGGATTCGAACCCCCGACCGCAGCGGCCGTGCAGACCGTGACTGACACGCCGCAGACCAGAATTAGAAAACATAATCTTTAAAAAATCATATAAGAGTCATATGTTACAGAGATGGTATATTCGTGCTAGTAAAGAATCCAAGATGCGTGGAACGTTGTTACGCTTAATGGTTCTGCGTTTATCCCAGTTCACGTGCGTGATCCTGGCTTTAACCTAGTATTCGAGGTTAATTACGTGGTGATTTTTAGTGTACTACGTAGACATTCGAATTTACTTTTATTTGTTTATTTTTCGGGCACACGTGAACTCGAAAGTACTCGTGAAGGTTGTATGCCCTGACGGCTGTAATTTCCAACGTGATTATATGAATTTTAAGCAGTGTAGCTGCAAAGTGATGTAACAACAATAACATAAATTTATTTTCATGTTTTTAGCTATAAAGAAATATTGTGACGATGATGAGTCACTGTAATGTGCATTTAGCAATCTATAATATGTCCTTGAATAATTCATATTTGAGATGATCGATAATAGGCATTTACACCCGCTACTTATCGCAACTGACGAATGTCACATGAACGTCGCCCTCTCACGACCCCTTCACCCGGCCGGGTCCACCCCTGATGAAATAATAATACTTTCGTGTCCAATTACAGCGCGACAACCTTTTTTCTATTAAAGTAAGATTTGAAGCTATGTACGTTTTTATTCAATTAGCGTTTTCTCGACCAAACATGAAAATTTTCCATCTCTAGTCGAACAGCATGTTGAAAATGGCCTGAACAAGGCTGGAACGTGTTGGTTTAAGCTAAAGGTAATAAGTATAGCCTAAAAACTTTATGTTACTTAATCAAGATGTCAGAGGCTATTACATAGGCCGCTGATAACACGTATTTAGTGTACGGTATTAATTAACCATCGATAGACATTGTTTCTAAAGAACGTAGATTTAATTGAAAAACATGTATTGCGTTTTATATAATTACCGCTATCTCCAGTTTACTTACACCTCCCTCTCCCCTCCGGAATAATGAATATTGAGGAAAAAAGTATTGTATCCTAATCATTTTAATGAATGATGCGTGAAGGCATAGCCATCCCATACAATCTATATTTTAACTTTGTTCGACTTATCTTTATATATAACAATTGATCTTCCGTGTGTATGCGGCCTCATAACTTGAAAACGGGATCGCCCGCTACCTGTTCGGGACAGGAGACAGATTTTGGTGTTCCTGTAGACCGTCCACTACCTGTTCGGCCGGGTCCCCTCACAAATATCGCTTCTCACAACTGTCGCACCTCACAAGTGACGAATACACGCTTCCAATGTGCGTTCACCGCGATGTCGCCAAACACGGATGCGACCATCATGATGCTGGAAACATAACCTGGATTCATCCGAAAAAATGCCGTTTGGCCATTCGTGCACCCAGGTTCGTCGTTGCGTACACCATCGCAGGCGCTCCTGTCTGTGATGGAGCGCCAAGGGTAATCGCAGCGATGGTCTCCGAGCTATGCTGCAAACGTCGTAGAACTGTTCGTGCAGATGGTTGTTGTCTTGTAAATGTTCCCATTTGTTGACTCAGGGATCGAGACGTGGCTGCACGATCCGTTACAGCCTTGCGGATAAGACGCCTGTCATCTCGACTGCTAGTGATACGAGGCCGTTGGGATCCATCACGGCGTTCCGTGTTGTCCTCCTGAACCCACCGATTCCATAGTCTGCTAACAGCCATTGGATCGCGACCAATGCGAGCAGCAATGTCGCGATACGATAAACCGCTATCGCGATAGGCTATAATCTGACCTTTATCAAAGCCGGAAACGTGATGGTACGCATTTCTCCTCTTTACACGAGGCGCATAACAACAACGTTTCACCAGGCAACGCCGGTCAACTGCTGTTTGTGGATGAGAAATCGGTTCGAAACTTTCCTCATGTCAGCATGTTGTAGGTGTCGCCACCGGCGCCAACCTTGTGTGAATGCTCTGAAAAGCTAATCATTTGTATATCACAGCATCTTCTTCGTGTCGGTTAAACTTCGCGTCTGTAACACTTCATCTTCGTGGTGTAGCAATTTTAATGGCCAGGAGTGTATAAATTAGTTTCTAAGTAGTTTGTAAGTTTAGGAACTGATGACTCCGCGGTTAAGTCCCATAAGCTTAAGAAACAAGAGCGGGGGGCAAGAATAGAGTCATTGAGTGGGTGAGTGAAAAATTGAGGGATAGCGATATGAATCATCTGAGTGGATGGGGGAAGCCGTTAAAAAGAATAACACTTACAAAGGGAACACTAAGTATGGTACCAACGGATTTTGATGGGTCGCAGTTATGTTGTGAGGGAATTCCTCCAGACCATCAACGTATAAGGATTTATTCCAATGGGCCTTGATTTCTAAGAAAATCGAAATCAAATTACCACGCGTAACGTGTCTACTTATACATGGCGGGTACCTCTCAGCGTGACAGCGTGGAGTAATCGGCAAGGTGCGAGGCTGCCATGCAGGAGACAGGGGATCGATACCTAGCGGCAGAACAATTTTTAAAAATTGTAATTGGTACTTTTTATATTGCAAAAAAATTAAAAAATAATTAAGCAAAGAAAAAGATATAAAGAAAGAAAAACAAAAATATTGAAAAGTAAAACGATTGTAATAAATAAGCAAGAAAATAAAAAAAAATAGAAATATAAAAAAAATCGCCCCCTTCGGGTCACTTATTTTTCACTTCTCTTCATTTCTCTTCTTTTATTGTGCATAATTATATGCCTTTATACCAACTCCTATGTTACAGCTTGAGTAAACAGTCAGGATAATAGCAAATGACACAATAGCAACTGATTATTTTACTTATTGCGCAGTGTTATTTACTCATCGTCGCCATCGTCACTATCTTTAACACCTGTACAAAATTGTAGGTGATAATTATCATAGAAGCACCGAAAACACAGGACATTGTAGTACCATGCACATCTAATAAATACCACCGCTTTACAGGCGCAAGGTGTTTTCATCAGCAATACTGGAAAACACTGGTCGTTCACATTCAAAAACAATGTCCGGCCGTCAATTAATTGCGACGCAAACCAGGCATATTTAATCACGGGGACGAAGACTGATGCGCTGAAATGATGCAACAATAATGAATGTATTCCAATCGAGTCTTCTCGTGAAGATATTTCGCGATTAGATGTTAATAATTCATTATTTTTGTTTTTCTTTCTTTATATCTTTTTCTTTGCTTAATTTTTTTTTGAAATATAATAAGTAGCAATTACAATTTTTAAAAATTGTTCTGCCGATAGATATCGAACCCGGGTCTCCTGCAGGGGAAACCTAGCACCTTGCAGATTACTCCACACTGTCTCACTGAGTGGTAACCGCCATGTATAAGTAGACGCGTTATGCGTGGTAATTTGCTGCGAATTTGATATCGATTTTCTTAGAAATCAAGGCCCATTGGAACAAATCCTATTAGCTTGATGGTCTGGAGGAATTCCCTCACAACATACCTGCGACCCATCAAAATCCGTTGGTACCATATTTGGTGTTTCCCTTGTTAGTAGGAGGCATCAAAAGTCAGTGTGTGTGGAGAGGGCTGGGGGGTATCCACTAAGAAGTTTGTGCCCCATTTGGGAAATGTTGTAGATTCATCACTGTGTTTGGTTTGCCTCAAACCAGGCAGACGTATAACCACTCTATGAAATTTAAAATCTTTGGCAGTGTCACAGATAATTTAATGTTCTTTGGGTGGGGAGGGGGGTTCAGTTGTCGTTTGGAAGGTGGGAGGTTCAGTTATCTTCTGATGGAGGGATGTTAATTTCTTAATAAGAAACGACTGAAGCTTAATTGCCACCCATTTTAACCTTACACTTAAAATGGAACACATATAGCATTGTGAATGGGAAAAAAAATCCCATAAAAATGAATCTGTTGGTGTTGGACCCGTGTCTTATTTAGGTAAACGCAAGCAGCTGTAGACTGGGCATGCTCCTCACCTGGTGGCAGAGACAGTCGTAACCGCCTCCTACGCGGGGCTGGCAGTGTCCGTGCCCACACAGCTCGGACGCAGATGCTGTCGCACACTCGTTGGTCCTCTGGGTGCAGTGCACGCCGAAGTACCCCTGCGCGCAGTGGCACCTGCAACCACATATTTATATACGAGGTAAGAACCATATATACAAGGTGCCAACAACAAGTGTATAAAACACGACGTAAATTAAACTGATCAAAACAAGTCGCTACTTTGGAAGAAAACCGGCACAACTCGAAAAAATGCTGATTTTTTTTTCGCTCATTTCATCATTAAAACGAACTGATGGGTGCTATCGACAAGGTTTCGCTAATCGTTTCCGTATTTCTTGATTTCCAGAAAGCTTTTGACACCGTACCTGATAAACGGCTTTTAATCAAATTGCGTGGTCATGGTATATCGCCCCAAATTTGCGATTGGATAGGGACAGAGAGGACACAGTTCGTAGCAATCGATGGTAAGGCATCGACTGAAACAGAGGTGATATCGGGCGTTCCACAGGGTAGTGTTATTGTTCCTCCGCTGTTCCTTATTTACATAAACGATTTAGGGGAAAATCTAAGTAGCTATCTTAGGTTGTTTGCAGATGACGCCGTCATTTACCGTCTAGTAAAGTCATCTCAAGATCAAAACCAACTGCAGAACGATTTGAATAAGATATCAGTATGGTGTAAAAATTGGCAATTGACTCTAAATAATGAGAAGTGTGAAGTCGTCCACATGAGTACGAAAAGAAATCCGTTAAACTTTGTTTACAAGATAAATCAATCAAAATGAAGGCCGTAAACTCCACAAAATGCCTAGGAATTACTATTACTTCAGACTTAAATTGGAAAGAACACGTAGATAATATCGTGGGAAAGGCGAACCAGAGACTGCGTTTTATTGGCAGAACTCTTAAAAGATGCAACAGAACTACAAAAGAAACTGCATACACTACGCTTGTCCGTCCATTTCTGGAGTATTGCAGCCCAGTGTGGGATCCTTATCAAGTGGGTTTGACGGAGGACATCGAAAGAGTCCAAATAAGGGCAGCTCGTTTCGTATTGTCACGATACAGGGAGACAGCGTTACGGAAATGATACAGGATCTGGGATAGGAATCATTACAACAACGGCGCTTATCGCTACGGCGTGGGCTACTTGCGAAACTCCAATCGCCAACATTCTTCCTCCGAATGCAAAAATATATTGTTGACTCCCACTTACATAGGTAGAAATGATCATCAGAGTAAAATTCGAGAAATCAGAGCTCGAACAGAGAGATTCGAGTGTTCTTTCTTCCCGCGCGCTATTCGCGAATGGAATGGGAGATAAATAGTACAATGGTGGTTCGAAGAACCCTCTGCCAGGCACTTAAATGTGATTTGCAGAGTATCCCATGTAGATGTAGATGTAGAAAACGAGAGAGTGGAACAGTTTTATATGGAAGAGTGTCACAAACGTAATTGGCGAATTCGGCCACTAGAGAGCAGTTAATTCGTGGGTTTAGTGTAGATGAGGATATCACCCATCGGCTTTGGACAACATCTTACCGTAACTAATCAGGAGTGGTTCGAGAAAAAAATGAAAAGAGTGTATGTTGCTGCCGGGAATTAAAAGCAGAGTTATATCACACGAAAATTACTACAAAATTCGCACAATGGAACTGCGTGCAACTTTTAAAGACGGAACCAAGCGTTTACTGCCGTTCGAAGGAAATCTAGCAGCGTTACCGACGGTTGAAAATGTACAGATAGAGCCGGTTGAAGAAGCATTGGTCAAAGAGATTAAAATTCGCTTGTATTTTAGTTCCTACTAGTGCTACGACACACTATTTCATAATCGTAAACTGACTACAGTGCGAAGAAGACGGTTAAGTAAGCATAATAGTCACCTACTGTACATACAATAGGAATAACAGAAGAGGACCCTAAATGTAGGATCTGTGATGACGGTGATGAAACTGCATCACATCTTAGGCACAGAACATTTGGGACAACCAGACCCGAAGAAATTGTGTCTAATAAAGAACTGGTTAAGGGACTCCTTGCACTGTTCAAGGGCATTGGTTGGCTTTACTACATATAAAGGGAGCGATTCGGCACAATAAACTTAGTTTCGGTGTGGGCATTGGCGGGTTGGACCAAGAGTGTTTTTACTTCCCCGAGAAAATCAAATCAAGCATAGTATTTACGGTAAATATTTTATCTTGACAGTGAGTCGTTCTCAAAACGTGTCGTGCTAAGCATGGAAACATACGTAACTCGTGCAGTGTTTCATCATTCAGTCAATGGAAATTAAGTCCAAGTGTTGCGATGTACTGTCCCTTAATTTTTTTTAAAGATTTCACGGAATTTCCCACTTGCTTTCTTCAACGAACAGCCAACGATATTGCGTAGAAGAGACTTTGCGTATGTAGTCACTTATCTCTTTGGAGCAAGGTTCTTAAACGCTTTGGAGTCGGTAAGATGCATTTCCTCTGTCTCGGTTCAGACTAGTCGGAACTCTCCATTGGCTAATTCGAACATTTGACCGTCAGTCAGATTCCATTGGAATTATGCGAAAGTTCAATTTGAACGCCTTGATGTTTAAGATCGTAACTCGAACGAACCTCAAACTTTCCAATTTTTCTTTCCGAAATCCATTAGACAATTTACAGTTGGTGCATTTTTTACAGATTTAAGAAAGAATTTTAGCCGGTACGCTAACAGCGAGTTTGAATTTTAGGCGGTACGCCGTAACGTCCCATACCGGCCCAACTAAAGCACTGGGTATCGACTGTTCGTGTATCTCCTTCACTCCCGAACAGTATCACTTTGGTTCACTCCGGGATTTCTAAAAACTTCCCCTTATGTGAGTCACTCTTGAGACAAAGTAACAGTGCTGACATTATCAACCTTACGAATTGACTTTCTAGGCATAGACGAACGGTGTACTTACTTCCTAGTGTTATGGCTGGAAGGCCCTCTTCTCCACTACGTTGCATTGGCTCATGTAGTTGTTTACATCTTTGTGCAGGTTGAGTGACATTTATGGACAATCTAAGGAACTGTGGTCTTGATGCAATGTACACATTCATCGTCAGTGTTCAGGAGACCATAAAACCAAACTGATGCAACACTTTTTTGATGTGTGTATATTCGAATAATCTCAATTAACCTCCCATAGCTTTTGATTACAAAATTATTTATTTGTGAGGGCAAGTATTGCAATTTTGAACCTGTGGCCTTTATTAAGTGGGCACAGATACTTCTGCTTGAGAACACATCATAACCTCAAATCACTGGCATAACATGACACAAAAGCTGGTTTCATAGCATTGTGATACAGATTACGCTTTCATATGTGTATTGCACTCTTTGAATTAGATTGCGAATATATTGCTGATAAACTACCTCATTTTTGCATGAACACGTAATAGTGTAGTGGTGGCTTTCACGACAGGCTGAAATAGTTGCTGTTGAATCTTTCGGGTTGTATGGTCGTGGTCGAAGAAACATTTTTGCCCCTGACGTTTCGTCCAGAGGTGTGCTGGATATCTTCAGAGGTGCTTCTGGTAGCGGTGAGTCTTGCCGAATGATGGGTCGGGCCAACACCTCCGCGCTGGCGTGCCACGTCACGCAGAGTAGGCCGCATAGCTTAATGGCTGGCCGGTGTGAGGCGGTGGGCTGGGCCCCATCGGCCAGCCAGTGAGCTACGCGACCGCGGTCTACTCTGCGTGACGTGGCACGCCAGTGCGGAGGCCTTCTCTACAGACAGTGTTGGTCGGGCGTCGGAGAGCGGTATAAGGGACGTGATCCTAGTGTTAATGTGCGCAGCAGAGATAAGCCTTGTCAAAGATAAAACCATAACTATCGATAGACGATGATCAAGAATAAAATCGTAACTACTTACTCTGAAGAGCCACTGTTCATATGTCACTAAGTTTCATAGCTTCTTCCTTTCTATTAAAATTATCCCCGTATTTGTATATTTCGATAGCTTCTCTGTACAGCCGTGGATAATAGTTCGTCGTTGTAGATAAAATTTCGTTTTCGGAAAACTTCAGACCGGTTTTTAAACCAGCATAAAAGATACGTCAGGCACTCCGATCTGTAAAGGACAAACGCCCTCCGCTATCATCAAGTGGGGTGTACAATATATTGTGTTCTTGTGGAAAAGTGTATATTGGTACTACAAAAAGGAGTGTGAATACAAGACTGAAAGAACACAAGAGTCTTTGCCGACTAGATAAAACTGAGAAATCAGCTGTAGCTGAACATGTTTTTCAATCAGGAAATCATGATGTGAAGTTTTCCGAAACGGAAATTTTATCTACAACGACGAACTATTATCCACGGCTATACAGAGAAGCAATCGAAATATACAAACATGGGGATAACTTTAATAGAAAGGAAGAAGCTTTGAAACTTAGTGATGTATAGACAGTGGCTCTTCAGAGTAGATAGTTACACTTTTATCCTTGACCATCGACGATCGATAGTTATGGTTGTATCTTTGACAAGGCTTATCTCTGCTGCGCACGTGAACACTTCTGCACGCCCCTTTTAGACAACATTTATACCGCTCTCCGATGCTCGACTCGTCAGTCGGAAAGACTCACCGCTACCATTAGGACCTATGAAGACGTACAGCACAGCTCTGGACGAAATGTCAGGAGCAGAAATGTTTCTTCAACCACGACCATACAACCCGGAAGTTTCAACAGCGACGTAATAGTGTGTCTCGTAAATGAACGAATACTATTTTTTATATACAGGGTGTTGCAAAAAGGTACGGCCAAACTTTCAGGTAACATTCATCACACACAAAGAAAGAAAATATGGTATGTGGACATGTGTCGGGAAACGCTTAATTTCCTTGTTAGAGCTCATTTTAGTATTTCTCTTTAAATGTAAATTGAAATAATTCGTGCAGACAATTGTCAAAATATCCAATTGTTTCGTTAGTATGTACTGTACTTCCTCGATTCACCACCAGTTGGCCCAACTGAAGGAAGGTAATGTTGACTTCAGTGCTTGTGTTGACATGCGACTCATTGCTCTGCAGTACTTGCATCAAGCACATCATTACGTAGCATCAACTGGTTAGTGTTCATCACGAACGTGGTTTTGCAGTCAGTGCAATGTTTACAAATGCGGAGTTGGCAGATGCCCATTTGATGTATGGATTAAGTCGGGGCAATAGCCGTGGCGCGGTACGTTTGTATCGAGACAGATTTCCAGAACGTAGGTGTCCCGACAGGAAGGCGTTCGAAACAACAGATCGACGTATTAGGAAGCACGGAACATTCCAGCCTATGACTCGCGACTGGAGAAGACCTAGAACGACGAGGACACCTGCAATGGACGAGGCAATGCTTCGTGCAGTTCACGATAACCCTAATGTCAGCGTCAGAGAAGTTGCTGCTGTACAAGGTAACAGAGACCACGTCATTGTATGGAGAGTGCTACGGGAGAAGCGGTTGTTTCCGTACCATGTACAGCGTGTGCAGGCACTATCAGCACATGATTGGCCTCCACGGGTTCGCGAATGGTTGATCCAAAAACGCGTCACTCCTCATTTCAGTGCAAATATTCTATTTGCGGATGAGGTTTCATTCCAACGTGATCAAATTGTAAATTTTCACAATCAACATGTGTGGGCTGACGAGAATCCGCACGTAATTGTGCAATCACGTCATCAACACAGATTTTCTGTGAACGTTTGGGCAGGAAGTGTTGGTGATGTCTTGATTGGGCCTCGTGTTCTTCCACCTACACTCACTGGAGCACGTTATCATGATTTCATACGGGGTACTCTACCTGTGCTTCTAGAACATATGCCTTTACAAGTATGACACAACATGTGGTTCATGCACGATGGAGCTCCTGCACATTTCAGTCGACGTGCTTGTACGCTTCTCAACAACAGATTCGGTGACCGATGGATTGGTAGAGGCGGACCAATTCCATGGCCGCCACACTCTCCTGACCTCAACCCTCTTGACTTTCATTTATGGGGGCATTTGAAAGCTCTTGTCTACGCAACCCCGGTACCAAATGTACAGACTCTTCGTGCTCGTATTGTGGACGGCTGTGATACAATACGCCATTCTCCAGGGCTGCATCAGCGCATCATGGATTCCATGCGACGGAGGGTGGATGCATGTATTCTCGCTAACGGAGGACATTTTGAACATTTCCTGTAACAAAGTGTTTGCAGTCACACTGGTACGTTCTGTTGCTGTGTGTTTCCATTCCAAGATTAATGTGGTTTGACGAGAAGTAATAAAATGAGCTTTAGCATGGAAATTAAGCATTTCACGACACATGTCCACATAACACATTTTCTTTCTTTGTTTGTGAGGAATGTTCCCTGAAAGTTTGGCCATACCTTTTTGTAACACTCTGTGTATGAAACAAAAGCTGGTTTCTTTACATAATGTTTTGTGGGCTCATTTAAATTTGTTCTTACATACGAATTTGTGTAAACTGCTCCATTAAAATGTGTTGTAAGTATATTGTCCGTTTCTGTTTTATTTTAGTTTGCAACCATTTTTCGTACTTTCTCACATTTAATGGAGAACTCTGTATTAATGAGTTGTAGTAGAATGGATATTCTACTTTATTACTTATTTTCAGAGACTAAGTAGTCTGTGTAATTCTGCTCTGAACGGTGTCGCTTTTTCTCACTGAATATCCCTTGTAGCTTTAGAAATTAAATAATTTCTGGTTATAAATTCAAAAAATGCTAGGATAGTTACACAAAACTGTTCAGTCCAACAAGTTACGTGAAAAAAAATCCACTGGCGTGTTTAACAGCCCACTTTAGATTTGCCTGTAGTTTCATGATTTTTTTGCAATTATTTCGGACAAAAATAATAAAAATATAAATAATAGAAAATTGTGGAGGATACGATTACGACTCTACTATTGTGATAATATCTATGCACCCAATATGTAATATTCTTTCTGACTGTATTGTCTGTATTGTAACAAACAGCCAAATTATTTGATATTTGAGCTTAGTTTTGACAAACATACTTTTAACTTTTACCTTTTTAAACTATTATTTTAATATCTCTCCTACATTTTCATTAACTTTTTCCATTAAAATATCATCACCTGTCTTGCTTTGGTAGTTTGTTCTTAGTTTATTTTCTTTGCCTCTACTGGTTACGAATGATTATACCCTGGAAGGAACGTAACGTACATTTGGCGTTCGGAAATCATTCACGTGACATCCCTCGTCCTAAATGTTGCCAGAAACTCTCTCTTGCATAAGCGATATTGCATCTGTATTTGATTATTTTCATATGATAACTCAAGCGTTGTCATTTCAAAGCAATGCCGCACTGAAAATCATCAGAAACACACAATGAATCTAGCGTCTAAAAATGCCATGTTAGCAGATAACACCTACCATCGATGGTAAGAGAATTACACGGATTACTCTCGCAGCTGTTTGCCGTAGCCGATTGAGCGGAGCATTACTTTGTGATGTACGAATATTTTAGACGGTGGTTCGAAACTTCCCGTGCGCGGTAGCTCAGCGCGCTCGGTCAGAGGATTGCCGGGATGGTAGCTCAGCGTACACAGTCTGAGGACTCGACGCCATCTGTGACGAGAAAACTAACGACGAAACGATCAAAATAAAACAAAACAAACCAACGTCCACAAAGGACCGATCAAACCGAAGAACCTATGAAAAGAGAAAAAGAAAGAGGGCTCAATGGCATCTGTAATAAAAAATCTGAGAAAAATTCTCAAAGAAAAACCCAGAACGAACATGAACAAGCGACCACAAAGCATCGATCGACTTCAAGAAAAAAAGTAAATAAATATATAAATAAAAATTTTAAAAAACTGCTACTGGCCTTTTTTTTTCATTTTGCTTCCTAAAAGGTTTTTGCACACACTTGTTAATTGAACACAACTATATTCTGCAAGTTGTTCAAAGGTAACAGCGCTTTCTCTTAAAGGTGCATTTGTTCTATTTTGTGAACATCCATGAAATATACCAACGAATTGCAAAAATAGCCTTTTTTATCGCATGTATGCTACATAAACTGGGGAGATACTGTTAAAATGACTGTTGTAAATGACGTAATAATAGTAGTAACTTTGTATATAGATTAACTATTAGAGTTATGTGGAATTCAGTATTCCGTTTGTTTATTTTAGCTGTGAAAGAAAACGTAGTCTCGGTTTGAAACAGAATATTTGCTGTTAGCACAGAACAAAGTAACATGAACAAAGCGTCCATAGCAACCACGCCAAAGAGCAAAGACAAACATTTTAGTAGACGCATCAACGTCGTTGAGACGCATTTATTCTAATTACTTTCAACTTGTTCCATAAATAGTAAGTAATTACTTAGAAAAGAAAGAAACAAGATAATTTGTTGCAATGTATACACTTCCCTTCTGTTTTTTTTAAAGAACTACAGTTGTCACAGAAATGTAGGACTTCATTTATATATGAGAAACTACAGGTACTGTATCAGTACGTTGTTTAGAATATTCATCATTACAGTATCCTCCCAGTTTATATTCATATGCTTCAGAAGACTATTGTTCAATTCGTTGTTCGGTATTTCATAGCATGTTCACGAAATAGAACAAACACACATTTTAGAGGCAGCATTCTTACATTGCTCTATTCAATTAATAAGAGTACCCGAGCCAAGGCGAAAAAAATTGGTAGTGATAGGTTTAGAACTACAGACTATTTGCATCACAATCTAATGCGCTGCTCACTTCACTATGGCAAACAATTACGAAACTCTTTGTTCTCTTACTATTGATGGCAGTTGATAAATTTTTGCAAATATATCTGTAACGGTGCGAGTTATGAAAAAAGTATAAGAGAGCACAGTTGTAGAGAATTCTCTCCTCTACAGATTCGTTTATTCACTTTTCGTATCAGATGAAAGGCTTACTTTAAATTTCCTGCTGTCAAAAGGCCATCCCAAATGGCCTTTTTTAGTTTCACTAACCTATTTTTTGTCCGAAATATTTGAAAAAGGGAGGTTCTCATCGCTGGCGGTCAACAACTGTAAAATTTTTTGTCGATCGGTTGTACGGTTCGACCTAAAAAGTGGGAAGACGTTACAGAAAGACAGACATCGTTAAATCGCCGCTATTTTTGGAAATTGAAACGATGTGAGATATGAAAAAACGACCATAAAAGAGCAAAAGTGTAGATAATTTTCTCCTCTGCATATTTGTTTACTCAATTTTCGTGTCAGATGAACGGTTTAAGTCGTTATTTGCATTTAAATTTCGAGGTGTCAAAAGGTGATAGTAAAGGCCCACTTTTAGTGTTACTACCGTAACCTAAAGTGGGACAATTGGGCATAAAGGCATTTTCGTTGCAGTTAATCAATACTTCAACCTCCTGAAACACTCGGTATAAATGAGTGGAGTAGAATCGAAATTGTTAAAGGAAAACCTTAAATACAGTATTCACAAGAACAAACTAATCAGTGGTTACATTAGGAACAGAAACGAAGGATAATATGACACAAGAATCTGGTGGCGACAGGAAGGGCATTCAGCAACCGTCCATAACTACTAGTGTCAAATCCAGTATTTTATTTGCGACGACATGAAGGTAGGGATTAAAGTTCAGAATAAAGAAGAAGAAGGTTCTGGACCATTGGTCGTAAGTATGGATTTCAATCACAAACATTCAAGTTTTAAAATAGTGAAGTGACGTTTTCTTAAATGCTGCCTCTAATACTCACTCATATGTGCCAGGTTTGTTAATGCACGTTGCGCCATTCTGACATCCCAGGTCTGTTCCAGCAAAATTCGCACATTCATTGACGTCAACATCACAAAGGGTACCCTGAAATCAAAAATAACAGAACTTCCTGAATTTGAAGGTAGTAATTGTACCTACAGCGTCACATAAAAATTATACAAGAGTCTGTAAGAATGTTGAACACTTTCAAATAGTGTACAGTACAAATAAGTCAGAATTTATGTTATTATCAACAATCTGATAACAAAAGATTATAGTATATGGACAGCCAAGATTATTTACGGTGATTTTTGAACCGTGTACAATATATGGCTACAGTAGACGGTTATTACGTGAAGTAGCCTATAGCGCGCCATGAGTTAATGCAAGAACAGCTCAAATTTGAAATTTTATATTTTCTGCAATGACGTACGCTTGGACCATAGAACCAAAGTAACACACATATAAAAAAAAAAAAAATAGGAACAACACAGCCTAAAACCTGCTGAAATTTTAAATTATTTATTTTGCATATGAAAGATTATTTAATAAATATGAAAATGAAAGACATTAATATTAATTAATCATTGTCAAAATGGGCCGCGGTGGAGTAGCCGAGCGGTCTAATGCGTCTCGCTGCGGAGCGCGCGGTTGCTCGCCGTGGAAGTTCGAGTCCTCCCTGGGGCATTGGTGTGTGTGTTGTCCTTAGGTTAGTTTACCTTCGTTTAAGTAGTTTGTAAGCTACGGACCGATGACCACGCAGTTTGGTCCGATAGAATTACAAACATTTGAACATTTGAATTTGTTAAAATGGCATTAAGATATATTTAGCAAACAGAATTAATAGTCTTCTCTATATTTCAAAAGCTTAGAATCTGCAAACATCACGACTATGCAACGAGAATAAGAACAGAAAAGGTTTCACAAACAACCTAGTGCGGTCGAAATGAACGCGAATGATTTTCAAACGGACGTAACTCTCATTATAGCAGCTCAGGAATAACACCTCGCACTTTGCCAGTCTGCGTACAACTTTAAAAAAAAAAGGGGGACTTGACAAACTACTTAAACTAACTTATGCTAAGGACAACACACACCCGAGGGAGGACTATAGTCGGGACGAAATACAATGATCCCTGGCTCCGCCTACTGGGCTGGGAGACTGCCCCGGCCGCGGAAATAGAATGCAACCATGTTGCCAAGTAGTTAGTTCGCTGACGAGGAGTATAGATGTAACCGTCAGTGCTGTCTGTCAGAACTGGCAAAAGTGCTCAGCGTAGTCGGACGCACTCATGTGCAGAGCACTGCTCGTGCGTAACTTACTCCAATGGTCTGCTGCCGCAGCCGGCGCTCAAAACCGATTGGCGCAAGCACCAGGGATCATCCAATTTCGGCTCGACTACAGAATAGTCTTGTGTAGTTCGCGAACGAACTAGTTCGGAAGAGCGCTCCCACAGTTCGCAGATTCCTCACTTCGTGGTTCGTCCGCTCCTTTTCTGAAGACTGATGGGTGACAGCGAGAGGACGCAAGAGCGCACAGAATCACGTGATTCTGCCAGTTGCCATCATTTCGAGCTGAGATGCAGCTCAGCTGTAGTTTTAGTAGCGGTAGCAAAAGCCAAAACGAGCGGACGAACTAAAAAGGGCGACCTACTTCGCGAACTTAAATATGTGCGATAGGTCGCGAACTAAAATACGCGTGATAGATCGCGAACTAAAATATGCACGATAAGTCGCGAACTAAAATATGCGTGATAGGTCGCGAACTAAAACATGCGCGATAAGTCGCGAACAGAATTAAAAATCACGTGTTTGTCTTCTGCTGATGAGAGCCATTTCGAGGTTAGCGTCTGCCTACTAGATTATATAGTTCAGTGCTACAAAATATCTGCTTTGAAGTATTCTACACTCTGCAATATCTGACTAATAAATTCCATAATGCCAAGATATAGAGATAACTCTAAACTTAAACGCAAGAAATTATCCACAAACTGTTTCTTTTGGTTTGCGTGATATCGTAAGCGGCTCAAGCAGCAAGCGCATGAAGCGGCTATAGTCGAGCCAAAATAGCATGATCCCTGGTTCTTGTGCCAATCAGCTATGAGCGTCGGCTGTGGCAGCAGACCCTTTGGAGTAAGTCAAACCCGAGCTTTGCTCTGCGCATGAGCGCGTTCTGATGCGCTCTGCACTGTTGCCAGTTCTGTCAGACAGCGCCGACCGTTAAGCTACACTGTCAGGCACCGAACTAACTACTTGGCAACATGGTTGCATTCAGTTTCCGCGCCGGCCGCGGTGGCCGAGGTGACTGAGGCGCTCCAGTCACGGTCAGCACGGCCACTACGGTCGGGGGTTCGAATCCCCCCTCGGGCATGGATATTTGTGCCGTCCTAGTTTGTAAGTAGTTCATAAGTAGTTTGTAAGTTTAGGGACTGATGACCTCGTAGTTAAGTCCCATAAGCTTAACAGACATTTGAACATTTTTTCAGTTTCCGCGGCTGGTCTCCCAGACCAGTAGGCAGAGCCAGGGATCATCATATTCCGGCCCGTGCAGACCACGCCGCTCAAGTCTACTACAGAACCTCCGACAGGGAGCAACCGCGCGCTTCGCAGCAAGGCGTCTTATAGCTCTCGGTCGCTCCACCGCGGCTTCTCACAACTGAAGTTCGAAGGTAATGAAGCGTTGGGCGCTACAATAGGAAGGGAACTGGCTGACTCGAAAGAGTGAACTGACACCGACTTGTTGTGAGGCCATGCATCTATAGTCGGGCCGAAATACGTTGATTCATGGCTCCTCCTACTAGGCTGGGAGACCGCCCCGGTCGAAGAAACGGGATGAAACCATGTCAAATAGTTCGTTGCCGGCGAGTATAGCTAACGGTCGCTGTTGTGTCGACAGAAATGGCAGAAGTGCACAGCGCAGCCGGACGCGCGCATGCGCAGA
Organism: Locusta migratoria; assembly: GCA_026315105.1. Classification (NCBI taxonomy): domain Eukaryota; kingdom Metazoa; phylum Arthropoda; class Insecta; order Orthoptera; family Acrididae; genus Locusta; species Locusta migratoria. Next base: position 199,935,921 of record CM048751.1, read on the forward strand.
GCAAAGTACGCGTTTGACTTACTCCAATAGTCTGCGGGCGCAGCCAGCGCTCAAAGCCGATTGGCGCAAGCACCAGGGACCATCGTATTTCGGCTCAGCTATAGTTGTTTATTATGTATGGAGTGGATTTTGTATTCTTTCAGAGGCCGTGTTATTGGTTCTTGGTCGGCGTAGCCTGGTCTACCAAGGGTTTTTATTTCCTTGCACAGAGCTACCTCGCTGAACTTGGCCCTTTCAAAATCAAATTTTCACCTGCACAAATGTCAGCCGTTGTCGACTTGTTGAAAACGTCTCCCGGCTGCTTTCTCATAAATTATTTTAACAATCTGGTCATTATTAAGTAACGATCTCAAGTTTGAAGGCGTCGATCGTTGCTGTTTATGTTTCGAAGTGGCAAACACTGGTTTGTTAAAAAGTGAGATACAATGTTATCAGGAATAAGTGTATATTTTTCGACAAAAGGTAATCAGTTCGAGGGTTGGGAAGGATTCCTCATCAAGTGTGTACAGATGTGTTGCGTCACCAAGATTCTAGGGGTTCATGACCCTTTATATAAAAATGGAATACAGGAATATAAAAACAACACTTCAGTTCTCTTTATTGTTCATGAAAACAGAAATTGACAAGTTGGACGGCAGTAACCTAGACATTCTAAATTTGTGTTCCAGAGTGCCCGTAACCAGAGCTGTAGTCACAATTCTGTTTTGGAGGGATCAGACAATAAAACGTAACTCTCAATTACGACATATATTCTAACTTACAAGCATTACAACATAATTTCGAGTGGTGGAGTGGTGGTCGTCCTCTTGCAATGATGCATGCCAGTATTCGTTGCGACATTCTGTCCACTAGATCGTCAAGAGACGTTGGTCCCGCTCCTCGACGGCGATTCGGCGTAGATCTCTCAGATTGGTTGCTGGATTGTTTCATCCCAAAAACAGGCATGTTCGATATGAATCATGTCTGGAATACATGTGGACCATTCTACTCTTGTGATGTCGTTATCATGAAGGAACGCATTCACAAGATGTACAGGATGAGCGCGAGAATTGTCGTCCATTAAGACGAATTCTTCACCGAAATGCTGCCAGTTTAGTTGGATTATACTTCGGAGGATGTCAGCCCTGTACCATACAGCCATTTGATTGCCTTCTACGACCACCAGTGTCGTACAGTTGCCCCACATAATGCCAACCCAAAAACATCAGGTATCCACCACCTTGCTACACTCACTGTGTCTAAGACGTTCAGGCTGTCCCCAAAAATATCTCCGACGATTGTGTAATTGAAGGCAGATGCCCGTCCCACTTGTGAATAGCACCTGATGCCAATTCTGACGAGTCCATTCAGCATGCTGTTGGGTCCACCTATAAGGCACTGCTTGGACCTTGGTGCCTAGATGTCAAAGCTCAACAGTTACTTTTCAAAGGTAAAAGAAGGTAACGGCGTTATTATTTGCATAAAGTAACTTTAACTGCAACTAACAAGACAAGTACTTGGGCTCGAACAAACACATGTGCACCAAAATCGTGTGAGAAATAATGTAAAGATCCCTTATTGAACTAGTGATACTCCCGCATCTGCAAAACTCTGCAGTCGTCCGTTAGAGGCCTCTGCGTGTGCCATGCCGCATTGCACTTTGACTTGTCGGTTCGCCAGTAGGGACGGTGCAGTGTGCCTCTGAAGTTGCGTTTTGTGATTTTATTTGTGTGGTGAAGCGTCAGATGGGGCGGCGATTGCTAATCAATCCTGCTAATGTATTGCGATTAGTTGAGATGAAGTTACGAAGAACCCTTCTTCGTGAAGATGGTATTAGTGTAGAAGATGAATCATTTTCATGCTTTCTCTTATCTGTTATGTTACAGAAATATGAGCTAAAGTTAGATACTGTTGTTACAAACTCATAATAATGCTAATAGGGATGATAATGACGAACAACTCATTGCAAGCGGTAGTGCTACGGTAAGTGCGGGAAGAGGCGATGGAAGCAGTGGCAGTGAATACCAACAGTCTTTAGGGAAGAAGGTTAAAGTTGCAACTATCATCACGGCTTTTGACGACAATTCGCTAGAGTACATGTACGATGATTATTATATAAGTTATAGTTAAGATATCTGCATTACGTATGGCCTCTACAATTACATCTACAGTGTTATCTAGAGCATGGTTGCAGAGCTTTGCAGAAAAACGACATCCACCAGCACATTGAGATGTACGTAGAGATCCTGTAACCAAATGTTCATTCAGATATGTTTCTTCGAGCCCATGTACTTTCCTTGTAAGTTACTTTTATCAATTAACGATTTAACGAAAGTATCCTTACTTTTTTGGTCGCAAGTAAAGTGACACTTTTTTTTTTTTTTTTTTTTTTTTTTTTTTTTTTTTTTTTTTTTTTTTTTTTGTATGAATTTCAAGACTGCAGAAAACTAAGTTTTGAGTTTAGCGAAGAGAAAAAATAAATAATACTTGCTTCTAAATTAAATCTTTTGAACAACTTATGTTGTAGGTGTATGAAATATATTTACATATATTTAGTACCATTATAACATTTTACACTGTTTATTCATTCATAACATTTTTATTTTCGAATTATATACGCAACAATAAGTATATAACAATCACCTGCGCGTCACACGAAAACAGCGGACAGTCTCCGATAATTTTCCGCGCCTTTCGACATGGAGAAGAAGAAGACACACACATGCCTTGGCCAGCTTATGCTGAAGTGCTCGAATTTTTGACGCTGGATGGAAATAATGATTCCTTTAGCTGCAAATTGTGTCGCGGTGGGAAAACAATTCAAATCAGTCTAAACTCCAAAGCGAACTTAAGAATTCATGTAGAGATTAGTTTTTCGCATTCTCTTTGGCGTTAAGGCGCGTTTACGAGTTTGAAACATGTTCTGCAACATTGTTCGCTGCTAGTTCTGGACTACGGTACCGATTTTCACATGTTGATATCACAAGAGCTGCGCTCCGTGGCAGTGACGGTAAAGAAACAATGTTTGTGGCTTGCTACCACTAAATGCTCCTTTGCAGCGGTAGTCTTATTTTTTATCTGTGTATCTATAGAGTTCAATGTTGTTTTTCCGTGTATTCCTTTACGCAAGCAAGTAGACACGAAGCACTTCCTGTTGACGAGAAACAAAGAGTAACAGCAAGTCTTCTCTTCACAGGAGTTGTTTTTCTAAACTTTGTGCCTTTCTTTGAAACAACTGGACCTGTAACATTCATTATAATTTCAAAATCTGACGGCGACATCTTGGTAAAGTTAGGAAAAGCCGAGATGTCTTCCAACTTCAGCTCGCACAGCCTCTTATTCAAATTCAAATGTCTGTTAACCTATTGGAACAAACTAATATGGTCATCAGTTCCTAGACTTACAAACTAATTAAACCAACTTACACTAAGGACAAAAGACTCACCCGTGCACGGGGGAGGACTTGAACGTCCGGCGGGAGCGACCGCCCAGTCCGTAGCAAGATGCCTATTGCGGCCGCTCCCGCGCAGCAGCCTGTCATTTGTCACATAAATGGTATGTATTTTGCTCTCCGACAACTACGTGTTCTTAGTCTGCTTATTTCGTCGAGTAGCCTACTATTAATTCGGCGCCTTATCTCACTAATTCTTCCTCTTGATCTGCATAGCGTAGCTCTAGATGCGAATACACGGTTTGAAATGTTTGCTGCCATTTCAGCGTAACAGACGCTGAGAATATGTAGCTGAAAACTAAGTCGACAGTTCTCACGGAGCTTGAAACAGATCTTTCATGAGATGGAACGTTTGAAAAACATCTTTTGTTGAAAATGAACAAACATTGAAATTGAGATGCACTGACAAGGAAAGTACTTGGGCTCGAACAAACACATATACACCAAAATCGAATGAGAGATAATGTAAAGATCCCTTATTGCACTAGTGATACTCCCGCATCTGCAAAACTCTGCGGTCGTCCGTTAGAGGCCTTTGCATGTGCCTTGCCACATTGCACTTTGACCTGTCGGTTCGCCAGTAGGACCGGTGCAGTGTGCTTCCGAAGTTGCGTTTTGTGACGTTATTTGTGTGGTGAAGCGTCAGATGGGGCGGCGACCGGTAATCAATCCTGCTAATGTATTGCGATTGGTTGAGATGAAGTTACGAAGAACCCTTCTTCCTGAAGATGGTATTAGTGTAGAAGATGAATCATTCGCATGCTTTCTCGTATCTGTTTTGCTACAGAAATATCAGCATTAGTTAGATAATGTTGTAACACTAACACATAATGATTATAATACGGATGATAATGACGAACAACTTATTGCAAGCGGTAGTGCTACGGTAAGTGCGGGAAGAGGCGATGGAAGCAGTGGCAGTGAATACCAACAGTCTTCCGAGAAGGTTAAAGTTGCAACTATCATCACGACTTTTGATGACAATACACTAGAGAACATGTACGATGATTATTACAGACGTTATAGTTAAGATATCTGCATTATGTATGGCGTCTACAATTACATCTACAGTGCTATCGCCGGCCGCGGTGGCCGAGGGGACTAAGACGCTTCAGTCACGATCTGCACGGCCACTACAGTCGGGGGTTCGAATCCCCCCTCGGGCATGGACATTTGTGCCGTCCTAGTTCGTAAGTAGTTCATAAGTAGTTTGTAAGTTTAGGGACTGATGACCCCGTAGTTAAGTCCCATAGACTATACAAAGATATGAACATTTACAGTGCTAGAGCAACATTGCAGAGTTTTGCAGAAAAAAGACACCCACCAGCACATTGAGGTGTACGTAGAGATCCTGTAAGCAAACGTTCAAACAGATATGTTTGTTCGAGCCCATGTACTTTCCTTGTGAGATAGAAGATGCTGTGGACAATTTATTTAATAATGCATTAATTAAGTATCATTATTAATTATGTATGCATTAATGTATTTAATTATTGATTGACGGTAAAACTAGTTTTCTTTCTACAAGTCTAAGGTTCATTACGGATTGGAGAAGATGTACAATTACAATGATTAAAAGTAACTGTAAAGTGAACAGTAACTGTCAGTTATATGACAGTTACTTTCAATGTATAGTAACTATAACTGTAACTAAGTTACTTTTCATGGAAGTAACTTCAACTGTAACTCTGTTACTTTAAAAAAGTAACTTTCCCAAGCCTGCATGCCTATTGCGTACAGCTTGAGCCAAAAAAGGACGTCCCGTGACTGTATGAACATAATTATTCAGCGTGGTGACGTCCCTCTCAGGGTTCCTCGGAGCTGAAATCCGTAAGCAGCGGTCATCAGTTGCTGTGGAACCGAGGGAGATGGCGCTGAGATGAAACACTGGACTCTTGGACTCTTATTCGGGAGTACAATGGTTCAAATTCACCTCTTAATCCAGATACCGTTTTCTACCATTTTCCTAAATCACTCCTGACAAATGCCGCGCTTGTTCCTTTAAAAGGGCACGGTCGAATTCCTTCCCCATCTTTACCCAAACAATCCGAGCTTGAGCTCCGTCTCTAATGACCACGCTGTCGACAGGACGTCAAACCCGAATCCTGTTTCCTCGTTCCAACTGCTGTGGTAACCATTTGGCATCCAGAGCGAAGCGAGTCAATGTATATCCTGCCCTTTCCTGTGCCTGTTCCTGTATATCTGAACATGCGAACAATATCTCTTTGGTTCACTCCGAGATGTCTGGAAAACTACCCTTGATGAGAGTCCCTTCTGACACAAAGTATCACTGTGGATACGACCAAACTGCGGAATTGACCTCCTAGGGCAGACAGAACTACAGTCAACACAAGTAGTGTACTTCCTTCCTGGTGTTAAGACTGGAACTCATCGTCCGTCTTATCCACTCTGTTGCACCGGCACTGGTTGTTTACTTCTCTGTACAGCTGGAGCGACATCTATACTATGTGATAAAAAGTATCCGGACACCCCCAAAAACATACGTTTTTCATATTACATGCATTGTGCTGCAACCTCAATAGAGAGCGTGAGAGAGCAGAAAGAGGCACTCTGCTACACTCACGGACTTCAAATGTGTTCTGGTGATTGGCTGTCACTTGTGTCAGAAGTCTGTATGCAAGATTTCCATAATTCTAAACATCCCTAAGTCCACTGTTTCTGATGTGATAGTGAAGTGGAAACGTGAAGGGACACGTACACAGCACTAAAGCAAACAGCCCGACCTCGTCTGTTGACTGACAGAGACTGCCGATAGTTGAAGGGAGCCGTACAGTGTAACAGGCAGGTTTACATCCAGACCGTCATACAGACATTCCAAACTGCATCCAGGATCCACTCCAGGTACTATGACAGTTTGGCGGGTGGTGAGAAAACTAGGATTTCATAGTCGAGTGGCTGCCCATAAGCCTCACATCACGTAGGTCAAGGCCAAACGACACCTCGCTTGGTGCAAGGAGCATAAATATTGGACGATTGAACAGTGGAGAAACATTATGTGGAGGGACGAAACATGCTTCACAATGTAGCGATCCGATGGCAGGGTATGGGTATGGCGAATGCCCGGTGAACGTCATCTGCCAGCGTGTCTAGTGCCAACAGTAAAATTCAGAGACGGTGGTGTTATAGTGTAGTCGTGTTTTTCATGGAGGGGGCTTGCACCCCTTGTTGTTTTGCAGGGTACTATCACAGCATAGCCGTATATTGATGTTTTAAGCACCTTCTTGCTTTCCACTGTTGAAGAGCGATTCGGGGATGGCGATTGCATCTTTCAAGATGATCGAGCACCTGTTCATAATGCATGACTTTTGGCTGGACTGGCCTGTACAGAGTTCTGATTTGAATCACACAGAACAGCTTTGGTATGTTTTGAAACGCCGACTTCCTCGGAGACCTCACTGACCTAGATGGATACTTCTCTTAACTGCAGCACTCCGTGAAGAAAGACCTGCCCAAGGAACCTTCCAGCATTTGACTGAACGTATGCCTGCGAGAGTGAAAAATGTCATCAAGACTAAGGGTGGGCCAACACCGTATTGAATTCCAGCATTACCGATGGAGGGCGCCACAAAATTGTAAGTAATTTTTAGCCAGGTGTCTGGATACTTTTGATCACATACTGTACGTACAATGTAAGAAACTATGTTCTTGATAAAATATACACATTCAGTGTCAGTGTTCAGGAGACCTGGGAACTACGGTGAGGCAACACTTTTTTGTGTGCGAATTTCTGTGTCTGTAACTGCAACTGAAGGTGCTTCGATTTGGAAATTCAGATGTCTGATTATATGTAATTGTGAAGCACACCATCCGTTTTATGAAGCAACAGAGAAAGGTGATGCATGAGTGTGCCATGCTATTCAGAATTAGCAACTGACCTGCCAGTTGGATGGACAGCGACACACGAATCCGTTGTACTTGTCTTCACAAGTTCCGCCGTTTCGACAAGGATTGCTGGCACATTCATTATTTGACAGACTGTTCCGAAGTCTCGTGAGCGATGTCTCCAGCCGAGCCACCTACAGAAAAATCAAAATTATAATTAGATAATTATCAATGAATTTTATCATGACAGTACACACAGTTCAATATTTCTCATGAATTCCACAAGCTATAGAAACTAGGTAACTGAAACTATCTCGTAAGAGTCTAGTTTTTCGGATACAGATAGATTACAATATTAAATTGAAAACCAACTCTAATGAATAAATGAGGTGACTTCGTTTAGCTAAGGCTGCAATACGTATGAGTGCTACTAAAAGACTGTTAAAAATGAAACATATTTCCATCTACGAATGAGATGGACTGTGTTAACCTATATGGAGACTCAGGGCTAGAAAAGAAGATGTGATCCCTACTAACTATGTAGAACTAATACATTTCTATGAAGCTGAGATAGGAAAGTTAAGTGAATAGCTTTGTTCTATGACACGAAACATGCCATGATATTACATTAATTTGAAAATTTCAGATGCATTAAAAACAGCTGCGTCAGTACGAACGCAACCTCCAACATGGAGGTCAAGATGTATTAAGTATTTTAATTGTTTTTAAGCACTGATTATGACCACACAGTAATTTAATAATTACAGAATAATTTTCTAGGGAAAATCAACTTAGATAAAATATATAAAAATACTGAAGAATTATAACCGATGTTAGTTATAGAAAATCCTGTAAAGGCCTGTTTAACATGGTACTTCGAGAACTACTATTCATTAAGTTTTTGGTTATTATAAGTATTTCTCTCCTCTCGAAAATAGTGAAGAGCACGAATGTAACGTTAGGATTTAAAACAACATCTACAAAGACATCAAAGGACTAGCGTCGATGGTGACCAAAGTTCATAAACCAGTCAAGAAGGCTAGGAGCGTGTTTTTGTTGGGAAAAGCCGACAAGCAAATGTTACGATCGCACTTAGAAAATGAATGGGCATCGTTTAATTCTGGGACTATGGATGTAGAGGACTTGTGGACTAAATTTAAATGCATTGTTAATGAAGGGTTAGAGAAATATGTGCCAGTAAAGACGATTAAGGATGGAAAAGATCCACCGTGGTATAATAATAATGTTAGAAAGCTGCTGAGAAAGCAAAGGCTGTTGCACTCTCGATTCAAAAAAGAACACGCAAATGATGACAGGCAAAAGTTAGTAGAGATTCGTGCGTCTATAAAAAGATCGATGCGTGAAGCATACAATAATTATCACAGCCATACCTTAGCAAAAGATCTTTCCGAGAACCCGAAAAAATTCTGGTCCTATGTAAAATCGATAAGCGGGTCAAAGCCCACTGTTCAGTCACTAGTTGATCATTACGGGGCAGTAATAGAAGAAAGCAAACGGAAAGCTGAAGTTCTAAATTCAACCTTTAAGAAATCTTTCACGCAGGAGGACCGCGCAAATATACCATCATTTGATCAACGTACTAATTCCGAAATGGGGGACATAGCAATAGGTATTTCCGGTGTAGAGAAGCAGCTGAGAGAGCTAAATACGAAAAAGTCTGCTGGTTCGGATGGAATACCAGTTCGGTTTTACAAAGACTATTCTGCGGCATTGGCCCCCTACTTAGCTTGCATTTATAGCGAGTCTTTAATTCAGCGCAAAGTTCCTAGTAATTGGAAAAAAGCGCAGGTGACTCCCGTGTATAAGAAAGGAAAGAGAACTGACCCATACAATTACAGGCCAATATCGTTGACATCGGTTTCATGTAGAATTTTGGAGCATATTCTCAGTTCGAACATAGTAAATTTCCTTGAAACGGAAAAGCTTCTTTCCATGAATCAGCACGGGTTTAGGAAACATCGTTCATGTGAAACTCAGCTTGCTCTTTTCTCACATGACATCTTGCGAGTCATGGACGAAGGGCAACAGGCGGATTGTGTTTTTCTCGACTTCAAGAAGGCGTTCGACACGGTGCCACACTGCAGACTGCTAACGAAGATACGAGCTTATGGAATAGGTTCACAGATTTGTGACTGGCTGGAAGACTTCCTAAGTAATAGAACGCAGTACGTTGTTCTCGACGGCGAGTGTTCATCAGAGACGAGTGTATCGTCAGGCGTGCCCCAGGGGAGTGTGATAGGACCGCTATTATTTTCTATCTATATAAATGATCTGATGGACAGAGTAAGTTGTAATTTGCGGCTGTTTGCTGATGATGCTGTGGTGTATGGGAGGGTGTCGTCTGTAACTGACTGTAATAGCATACAGGTTGACTTAGACAAAATTTCTAGTTGGTGCGAAGAATGGCAGCTAGCTCTCAATGTAGAAAAATGTAAGGTGATGCGCATGAGTAGGAAAAACAATCCTATAATGTTCGAATACAGCATCAGTAGTGAGCTTCTTGATGCGGTCGCGTCGTTCAAATATCTAGGCGTAACATTGCAGAGCGATATGAAATGGAACGAGCATGTAAGGACAGTTGTGAGTAAGGCGGACTGCAGACTTCGGTTTATTGGGAGAATTTTGGGAAGATGTACTTCACCTGTAAAGGAGACCGCGTATAAAACGCTTGTACGACCACGTCTTGAGTATTGCTCAAGTATTTGGGACCCGCAGCAGATCAGTTTGAAGGAAGACATAGAGGCGGTTCAGAGGCGAGCAGCTAGATTTGTTACCGGTAGGTTCGACCAATGCGCGAGTGTCACGGAAATGCTCCGGCAACTCAATTGGGGATCGCTGGAAGAAAGACGACGTTCTTTTCGTGAATTTCTGTTAAGTAAATTTAGAGGGCCGGAATTTGAAGCTGAGTGTAGTACGATCTTGCTGCCGCCTACTTACATTTCGCGTAAAGATCACAAAGACAAGATAAGAGAAATTAGGGCTCATACGGAGGCATATAGGCATTCTTTTTTTCCTCGTTCAATTTGGGAGTGGAATAGGAAAGGAAATGCCTAGTAGTGGTACAGTGTACCCTCCGCCACGCACCTTCTCACACTCCAGCGAAAAAAAAAAAATCTTCATGTAAACCCTTAAATGTAATTTTGTAGGTTATTTTATAATTACAATTAGGACTGTTATAGTGTAAAATCATTAAACTGTATTGCACTGAAATTTTATGATGTAAACAAGCCTAATACCAACTGGTATAAATAGTGCAAGCCAAAGCAAAAGTCCCCAGTTCGAATCTAGATTCTACAGTTTTAATCTTCCACGAAATTTCATATCAGCGCACACTCCACTGCAGAGTGCAAATATCATTCTGACCTAGGCTGTGGCTGTGGCTGTGGCTGTGGCTGTGGCTGTGGCTAAACTATGTCTCTACAGTATCCTTTCTTCTAGGAGTGCCCCTCCTGCAAGTTTTGCAGAACTTCTGTGAAGTTTGGAAATTAGGAGGCGAGGTACTGGTGGAAGTCAAGCCGCGAAGACAGGCCGTGAAGCGTGCATGGATAGCTCAGTGGGTAGAGCGCTTGCCCGTGAAAGGCAATAGTCGCAGGTTCAAATCCCGGTCTGACATACAATTTTTTTTTTCCCCTTCTCAAGTTTAAATATAATGCAGATTACATTCTGTTAGTAGGTAAAATGTTGTATTATAAGGTAATATGTTTTAGATGGTAATTTAATGCATTAATAGTTCCTAGACTAGTATTAAGTTAGGAACTACGCACTCACGTTGTAAAATCATGACCCAGATGCTCCAACTGACCTTACAATGTACATAATATACCTATACAATGTATACATATATATAAATTGTGTATATGTCCTGTTCCTGTCTCTAGTCTTTCAAGGTGTACTCTCTCTCTCTCTTTTTTTTTTTTTTTTTTTTTTTTTTTTTGGGAACATCAGTGTACATATAAAATAAATAGCTACTCACACAATATGCCCCTGTCTAGGTGGAAAAAAAAAATTAACAAATATTTTTTTAAACAAGAACTTGGGATGTGATAGGCAGTACAATTCGTTAAATACTCACCCTTGCAGTGAGGCCGTTTATTCTTCGTCGAAGGTTGGTAACAGCAGTCTGCAAAAGAATAAGAACATCAGTTTCACTGTAGCCTGTTAAAGTCCACGTAATTTTTCTGGCAGATATACAAGAAATGACCGAAAAGGCTTGAAAGGCCAGAAATTACTGCTTCCTGGTGATCTTGTGGGACAAATTCCGTATTTACAAAGCTATACGTTTAATTTCTAATGGCGATTAGGATGAGGTAGAAAAGGAAAATAGAAGGAATATTAGTTGGAGTACATGGACTGAAGAATATGAATGAATGGGGAAGACGAAGCGTAGGGATTTTGTGAAGTGTATGATAAAATTATGCTCTCCACAAAATGCAGACATTCAGTTAAAAAAAAAAAAATTAAAAGTATCTTATCACAAGAGACATGTAAATGTAAGAAGTTTATGTAATGATAAGACGGTGATTTAGAATCCACATATAAATCGGAAAAGACTTCCAGCGGCAGGTGTGGAGTTTAAACCATAATTGACTGTCTGCTAAATAGGGACTAATGGGTCTAATTCACATGCTCAATATTAATTTACAATACTTAATGTACTGCAATAATACTGACACAGTCCGAGAGTGGTATTCTGGTTAGCGCAATATCCTGAAAGAGACGACAGAGCTAACGTGAAGGTGGGGGCGGGGAGGCTATCATGCCTCCAAAGCCACTGGTAGAGAAGAAGACGAGTGGTCTTTAACGCAAACAAGATTTACCAGAACATTTCAGTTGCTATTTTGATCGATTTCTAAATAGCATGTCTTAAATTAATAACCGTTATAATTATTTGGTTACTTGCTACGTCTGATATATGAGGAGTGATCAAATGAAATAGTAGGAAACGCATAAAAAACCAAACTGGTTGATGTTTGAATATGTCGCTCTGGGATAACACAGTGCGACATCTAGGGACGCGAAGCATGTATCGCCAGCTCCACCTAAAAATTTCAAGGCTATGTCTACAGGAAGCAAGGTGAAGCTCATCATCTATTTCGACGTCCGAGGTCCGATACTCCTCGAATTCCTCGAGCTCGGAAATACCATTAACAGTGACGTGTAGTGCGAGACAGTCCGTAGCCTACGCCCATCAAGAGCCAACGGCCTGGGCTGCTCACGGAGGGAGTGATAACGCACTTTCACACGTCTCTAGGGTCACACAAAGTGTACTGGCCAAGTTCAAGTGGGAGCAGCTTCAGTATCAGCCCTACAGCCCGGACATGTCGCCCTGTGACTTCCTCCTGTTTGGGCTGCTAAAAGATAACATCTCAAAGGAAAGCACTACAACTCGGACCACGAAATGAAGAACACAGTAGAGGACTGGCTCTTGTCACAGCCACAGGTATTCCGTGAACAGGGAATCCTTCGGCTCGTTAAACAGTGGGATCGTTGTGCTCAGGCCTCAGGTGATTACCTTTGAATAATGAATTCAGATATATCCACAGTGTCGGTTCCTACCTTTTCGTTTGAAAACCCCTGGTAATATGTCATTAATACACTACTGGCCAAAAAAACTGCTACACCATCAAAAAATGCAGATGACAAACAGGTATTCATTGGACAAATGTATTATACTAGAACTGACATGTGATTACATTTTCTCGTAATTTGGGTGCACAGATCCTGAGAAATCAGTACCCGGAACAACCACCTCTGGCCGTAATAACAGTCTTGTTACGCCTGGTCCTTGAGTCAAACGGAGCTTGGAATGGCGTGTACAGGTACAGATGCCCACGCAGCTTCAATAGGATACCACATTTCATCAATAGTAATGACTGCTCTATTGTGACAAGGCATTGCTCGGCCACCATTGGCCAGACGTTTTCAATTGGTGAGAGGTCTGGAGAATTTGCTGGCAAGGACAGCTGTCGAACATTTTCCGTATCCAGAAAGGCCCGTACCGGACCTGCAACATGCGGTCGTTCATTATCCTGCTGAAATGTAGGGTTTAACAGGGATCGAATGAAGTGCAGAGCCACGGGTCGTAACACATCTGAAATGTAACGGCCACGGTTCAAAGTGCCATCGATGCGAACAAGAGGTGACCGAGACGTGTAACCAATGGCACCCCATACCATCACGCCAGCTGATACGCCAGTATGGCGATGACGAATACACGCTTCCAATGTGTGTTCACGGCGATGACGCCAAACACGAATGCGACCATCATGATGCTGTAAACAGGACCTGGATTCAACCAAAAAATGACGTTTTGCCATTCGTGCACCCAGGTTCGTCATTGCGTACACCATCGCAGGCGCTTCTGTCTGTGATGCAGCGTCAAGGGTAACCGCAGCCATGGTCTCCAAGCTGATACGAGAGTCTACAGCCAGCGTCCGCACCTCATCCTGCACATGCCAAAACCAGGTCTCCCGCATATCCCTACGCATGCGCAGAGCCTTGACGCGTTCCTAGCGTCTGCTATACGTCTAACCTTATGTGCTGCCCTAAGCTTGCCTCCCTCTCCCCCCGGCTCCCTTAACTAAGAGTTTTCTATCCTGTTGTTGCATTTGCTTTTAAGAGTGTAAATCTGTGCATTACCATCCATCCCATACACAGATGTGCGAAATTCGCTTGTCATTTTGTTATATCAGGTATTAATAAAAGTTATACGGCGCTGCATGTCTACCTCTGCTTCTCACTCAGGTTGAAGGAATGAAGGCGCCACATTCACTACCCAAAAATTCTATGAACTGTCTATTTATTAAATATTGGTAACATTTTCGCACAACAGACGATGTTGGAGGCTATGCTCGCAAGGAGAATAATATGTATATCGCTGTAAAATGATACGCAAGTAAAATTATGCAACTAACACCATTTCAAAATAAAACTAAGAAACCTAGTTGGAGTTCACAGTTTTCTTCGTGCGTTCGCCAGCGACTGTTAGTTCCGCGAAGGCAACTGTTGTCAACCATGTAGCATTGTGGCACTGACCGAACCTGTACCTATGAAACACGAAGAAGAAATCTCTTCAAAACTACCAGAAAGTACAAATAATTAGGGTAATTGACGTACCGCAGTGAACTTAAGTTTTGTATATAGGCTGGTGTATGAACGCACTTAGTCTGCATAACATTGCGTCTTTTTAAGTAATGTTAGATTTGTAAGCCCATAAAAGTGTGACTTGATCTGTGAGAATGAAGCGCGGAGCTGCATCAGTACATTATTCCTGATCTGCCGCTTATGTCGTGGAACAAACTGCTGCTGCCGGCCGCGGCGATCGAGCGGTCTGCGGCGCGCCAGTCACAGTCTGCACGGCCGCTACGGTCGGGGGTTCGAATCCCCCCTCGGGCATGGAGGTTTGTGTCGTCTTTAGTATAAGGTAGTTCATAAGTAGTTCGTAAGTTTAGGGACTGATGACCCCGCAGTTAAGTCCCATAACCTTTACAAACATTTGAACAAATTGCTGACGCTGCAAGAAGAGCCTCCTTTGAAATCCAATTAGGTATGTTCAAGTTTTTATTTTCATACGATGTTATTTTTATAATTGTACTTGCGTTTCATTTTATAGCGATAATGTTTGTATAGCTTACGGGACTTAACTACGGGGTCATCAGTCCCTAAACTTACAAACTACTTATGTACTAACTAACACTAAGGACGGCACAAATATCCATGCCCGAGGGGGGATTCGAACCCCCGACCGTAGTGGCCGTGCAGACCGTGACTGGCGCGCCTCAGACCCCTCGGCCACCGCAGCCGGCTTATAGCGATATTCATATTATTATTCTGAAGAGTATGCTGTCGCAAAAACCGTCGGAAAATGTTAGCAGAAGCGAATGAAATTAAAGTTCATATAAACATGAAGTTAGTTGACGTGACCCCCTTACTTCTCTAATCAGTACTAGAATGCAGAGTAAAAAACTTTCCATGCTGACGCGCACAGCGAGCGCGTGAAGGCAATGGGAAGGAAGCTTTGCGCATGCCATGCGAGTATTAAGGGGCGCTTTGAGCAAGCGTGGAGTAAGGTGCGGACGCTGGCTGTAGAGTCTTGTCCATGCTGATACTCCATGTTGCTGCAAACGTCGTAGGATTTTTCGTGCGGATGGTTGTTGTCTTGCAAACGTCCTCATCTGTTGACTCAGGGATCGAGACGTGGCTGCACGATCCGTTACAGCCGTGTGTATAAGATGCCTGTCATCTCGACTGCTAGTGATTCGAAGTCGTTGGGATCCAGTACGGCGTTCCGTATTGCCCTCATGAACCCATCGATTCCATGTTCTGCTAACAGTCATTGGATCGCAACAAACGCGAGCAACAATGTCGCGTGACGATAAACCTCTATCGCGATAAGCTACAATCCTACCTTTATCAAAGTCGGAAACGTGATGGTACGCATTTCTCCTCCTTACACGAGGCATCACAACAACGCGTCACCAGGCAACGCTGGTCAACTGCTGTCTGTGTATGTGAAATCGGTTGGAAACTTTCCTCATGTTAGCACGTTGTAGGTGTCGCCACCGGCGTCAACCTTGTGTGAATGCTCTGGAAAGCTAATCATTTACATATTACAGCATCTTCTTCCTGTCGGTTAAATTTCGCGTCTTTAGCACGTCATCTTCGTGGTGTAGCAATTTTAATAGCCTCTCCTCGACGCTCCACTGAAATTTTAACTTACATCTTAGTGTTCTAATAGTTAATTACTTCTTCTAAAGGCAAGTGAGAAGTATCCATTTTATTTCTATCAAACTAAAAATTTTGTGGGCGTTCCAGCTCCAATGCACCCACGTAGTCGTCACGAATGCTGCCATGCACTTCAATGTGAATTGCATAGTATTTATGTAGATGTAGTAAAGCGACAGTATGATGTGCTGTTTACCACTTGTGGTTATCAGACTGTTTTTTAATTAACAGGGGAGCACACTAACTGTCACTGCAGATCGTTAATGTGGAGCTGTTACAATCTTTCATTACACCTGCATTGAACAATTCACAGACGGTCAAGAAATTTGGTTTCATTAGGACGGAGCGACATTACACACTGCACAGCAATCAGTCAAAACTGCGCGACAGTTGTTTGGTAACAGTGTGACACCAAGATTCGGTAAAGTTTCTGGCCCCCGATTTATCCGTCTCTGATTTTTTCTTGTAAGACTATCACCAGATTACACGATTGAACTACGAACTCTGGATGACATTAACAAAACTGAGAACTCGGGTGAAATTCACAGTATCTCAGATGAGATGTTGCAGCGTTCAATGAAGAAACTCAACAGCAGATTTCAAGAATGCTTTCACACAGAACGACACCATCTGCAGGGTGTATTTTTTTAATGATAAATTCCATCATTGGTTATATGGCAAGATATAAAGTTGCTATTACTATGAATATACAATGCTTTTCTTTCATCACTCGTAGTTTTGTTGGATGGTTAGAACGTTCATGGTTTTGTGTAGCCTTTTAGATGGACAACCAGGCATATGTACATTACATTTATGTTTGGAGTGAAAGAAAGCCAAATAATGATTTGCGTTTTTGGAAATTGGTAATTGGGTTATGTGTAGCCAAAGTATCATGTTTTAAAATTAAATCACACATTTGAACAATTGGTGTATCTTAATCACATACTGACTAGACGATATGAAGTGATGAGCCTTGCAGGAATTAGTTGCGTGGGCAGAATTAGAAGAGGAGCACTCACCGTGCTGGCAGTGGTTGCGTTCCTCCTCTCCAGCATGGACACGCGCGTCAAGAGGCCATTCGGTCCGTTAATGACGTCATCCAGCTGTGACAGAAGGGACGAGCCGTCAGGAGCACCTGGTCTGCGGCTGCTGCTGCCATTCACTGCCTGAAAACCAAAACGCAAATATACATACAGCCTAGTGGTTCACAAACTTTTTTTACACCTACAGTGAGAATGTGTTTAATTCATTGGACAATAAATTACAAGCAGCCGGTATTTTCGATGATTTCTCAAAGGCATTTCATTGAGTGAACCTCAATATTCTTTTAAGTAAATTAGAATTCTATGGTGCCATGGGCAGTGCTGCAAAATTGTTCAAGTTATACCTTGTAAAAGGAAACAATGGGTATCAATTCAAGGGACTAGTGTGCCACAAGGGTCCATCTTTGGGCCATTGCTTTCTACTTTGTACATTAATGACTTCTCATCAGTTACAATGCCAGAAGCAGAATTTGTTTTGTTTGCAGATGATAGAAGTATTGCAATAAATAGCATGTTGAGCGTAGCTCTAAAAAGATATGTCAATGATATTTCCACGAACATTAATAAATGGTATACATCCAACTCAGTGACATTAAACGCCGAAAAGATTCACTATATGCAGTTCAGAAAAAAAAAAAAAAAAAAAAAAAAAAAAAAAAAAAAAAAAAACCTGTGTATTTAATTCGGGTCTTTTCGGACGTAGGAGACATGAATATTAAAAAAAGGTTGCATGTTTTGCTTACTTTCATTCCATAATGCCATATTGTATAATACTCCAACCGTGTACTATGTATTATTTATGGAGTAAATTCATGGACATCCTGAGGACGACTTTTCAAAGAACTAGGTGTACTAACAGCTGCCTCTCAGTATATTTATCCCTTAATGAATTTTTGACAAACAATACATCCCTTTTTCCAACAAACAGCTCAGTTCATACATACAATACTAGAAACAAAAATGATCTACACAAGGACTTAAAAGCGCTTACTTTAGTTAAAAAAGGGGCCCACTACTCAGGAACATATTTTTCAATAATTTACCAGTAGTCACAAAAAAATTTAGTTACAAATAAAGATCAGTTTAAGAGGAGACTGAAAGACATACTAGTGGCCAACTCCTTCTATCCTGCTGACGAATTTTTGATTAGAACTATATGAAGTATGTATCTTTATTCAAACTATTATTATATCAGTTTGTAAAAAAAACTGTATTTTGTCATGTTCCACAATCACAAGAATCTCCTCAACATGGATCTTTGGAACGAACAAGTAATCTAATCTTTTTGAAAAAATGTATGTGCAAATACTTTCGAATTAGAAGATTGGAAACCGCGAGGAAATTATTGTTAAACAAAAGGAACAATATTGGTCCAATAAGAAATTTACAAGGTGCATGTGAAAAGTTTGGTTAATGGTCCATTATCAATCTGCAACTAGTAAGACATAAACTGCATTTATCTGTTGGAAATCACTGGATTGAAAAACTAGGATACATTTCCGGGCATGATAAAAAAAAAATAAAAAAAAAAAAAAAAAAAAAAAAAATATTCCGAAAAATGAATCAAAGTTCAAGAGTCTAAGTTAAACATGCTAGAAACGAATCGCTACCATCTCTGCAGACACAAGAGCAGAACCAACCTTACCTCACCACAATCCAAGCACAAAGTGACCACCGACCAGCCAGGAGGCGAGAAAGCTACCGGAAACCGGGAAACCGAGGATAACAGTGGTAGTGGGGAGAGAAGATCGTGAGACTCGCCCTGGGGAAGGCTGGTCGACTGGCTTGTAACCAAAAAGCGTAAAACCTCTTTGATTACATAGTAACGACTAACTATCGACTCTGAGCCAGAGAGAACCATGCAAAGCGAGCTATTACCATCCTCATTCAGACAGCCATTAGATCCTCACACATCCACTCAAATGTAAAACAATTACCCATTCCCACAGGGACAGTGGCATAGCGGAGATGCCGTACTTATTGCCACATTCATAACCACAATAATAAATCATTAAAATAACAAAGTCCTAGCAATATTAACTAACATTTCAGAAACTAATTTTTAAAATATGAAATAAAAATACTATTCCTCATGCCTTGAAAAGAATGGGGTTCCAGTTTTAACAAAATGCTAATCTAGAGACATCAAATAAATTACAATTTTATAAAAAATATATGCAAGACGACAGAACAGACGGTCGTCTTTCAAGTATCATTAGTGCCAAAACTTAAAAGGTTTACAAAGTGTGCTGGCGAGCACGAAGTTCCCACACATACAAACAGAGGGACATGTCAAAGCACTGCAGTGAAGCAGTAGCACATGCTGCGAACCAGCTACCATGGCAAGTGTGAGATGTCATTGGAACATGGAGCACAAAATGGAGCAACGCATTAACATCAAATTTTGTTCAAATTAGATTAAACGGCGAAGGAGACACATATTATGTTAGTACAAGTGTATGGTGTTGAAGCGACGAGCAAAAAATGTATGTTTAAGTGGTTGAAACACTTTAGAGATGGAAAGGATGGTTTCAAGGATGAGTGACATTCGGGTCGACAATCCGCAATCATAGTCCTAGACAACATTGAAAGAGAGGGACGGATGCTATTTCATGAGACCATTCACCAAACGTTTCCGACGTAACTTCTATTTCATTCAAATTAAACGGTACTCTCAGTGAGATTTGTGAACCTGTTAAGTTTTGACACTAATGATACTTGAAAGACGACCGTCTGTCGTCTTGCATATATTTTTTATAAAATTGTAATTTATTTGATGTCTCTAGATTAGCATTTTGTTAAAACTAGAACCCCATTCTTTTCAAGGCATGAGGAATAGTATTTTTATGTCATGTTTTAAAAATTAGTTTCTGAAATGTTAGTTAATATTGCTAGGACTTTGTTATTTTAATGATTTATTATTGTGGTTATGAATGTGGCAATAAGTACGGCATCTCTGCTATGCCACTGTCCCTGTGGGAATGGGTAATTGTTTTACATTTAAGTGGATGTGTGAGGATCTAATGGCTGTCTGAATAAGGATGGTAATAGCTCGCTTTGCATGGTTCTCTCTGGCTCAGAGTCGATAGTTAGTCGTTACTATGTAATCAAAGAGGTTTCTACACTTTTTGGTTACAAGCCAGTCGACCAGCCTTCCCCAGGGCGAGTCTCACGATCTTCTCTCCCCACTACCACTGTTATCCTCGGTTTCCCGGTTTCCGATAGCTTTCTCGCCTCCTGGCTGATCGGTGGTCACTTTGTGCTTGGATTGTGGTGAGGTAAGGTTGGTTCTGCTCTTGTGTCTGCAGAGATGGTAGCGATTCGTTTCTAGCATGTTTAACTTAGACTCTTGAACTTAGATTCATTTTTCGGAATATTTTTTTTTTCGATCATGCCCGGAAATGTATCCTAGTTTTTCAATCCAGTGATTTCCAACAGATAAATGCAGTTTATGTCTTACTAGTTGCAGATTGATAATGACCTGGTATATTCAAACATTTAGTGATTATGTGGCAGTGTACGAACTCTGTGTAAATTCCTTCTACTATGTGGGGCCTGAATTCTCACTGATGATATGTTCATTTTTGTACAGTGCATGTAAAATATTTCTTATCGTTTCCTTCCATGAGTGATACGTGTTCCACGTGGTTGGTTCTTAGAACAAAGCCTTCAGCTTCCACTATTGTTTGTTCCATGCCCATCAGGCAAGTAACTATGAATGTATCCTTCTGATCTCCACTAACATTACACGATATTTTCTCCCCGCCTATTTTAATTTTGCTGTTTCTTCTACGAACTTGTAGTATGCACTCAGTCTTTATAAGTAATTCTCTCCGAGCCTTGTACAACCTCCTTTAGTAGCTTGCTTATGAAATTCTATGTATTGCAAGAGATGCATGCCGTAGTTTTTATTTTTACTTTTCCGACTTTGTAATTATCTCACTTTTCCAGGTTCTGAGACTGGACTTCTTCCGTCACTCTGAACGCTCCCAATCGCATGTTGCTGCATTTCAGTAGACTGATCATGAAATTCTATATATTTCTAGGGGTTGCATGCCGTAGTTAATTTTTTTTATTTTTCGGAATTTGAATTTATACATTTTTATCGGTTTTCGGAACCACGTGGATCCGAACTCCGACTTCAGGGGTTTGCAGCTAGTCACCTAAATTCACGCCATTTCTCATAAAACCTGTGCCTAGATAGTTTACTCTCAGATTACAACTTAAGAGTCCGCCGTGATTTTATGTAATGAATCCAATTCTTAACCACTTCACCTTCAGAGGAGTGCGATCATGTAACGTAGCCGTGTCTCGCCGTTAGCGTGTTTCCTCGCGGTCTAATCTAACTGCAACTTAACTTTGCTATACTCAGGCACCAACTCAATTCAGGCACGACAGACCAGAGCCATCTTCGCAGTTTTAGTGTATATTGTGTTGTGTGGTACCTTCGGGTTTGCTGATTTCGCCTACGATAGCGGCGCCTGCTTCTGCCTCATTTCAGCACGCTGAGTTTGGTGAGTTTCGCTGTTGCATTGCGTGTGTGTGAGCGAGTGAGTGTTGATTGTAAATCCTCCCCCCAGTAGCGTTACGTTCTGTTTAACTTATGTTAAATTCAATGTTGGCCATCGCCAGTGTCAGATAATGTAAATTAGGGTCACTTTTATTGTATTAAAAAAATTGGTTCCCCATTTTGCTTGCGTTCGACCTGAATAAACAAGTTAAGTTCAGTATAATTTAGACTTGCCTATAAATTGTAGTTTTCGAGCACCTTCCCCTTTTATTTAATATTGTTTTTCACCAGTGCTGAGAACAAGCTCAGATGCAATTTTTTATGTTTAAGTTCCATTGGGCCATAAATGGTTTTCTTTTGCCACCTTTATGAAATAATTTTAATTGTGGTAGCTTGTTTATTAATGCCTGTGTTTAACTTCGTGTGAGCTGCTATGTATATTGGCCACTGTATCGTTAACTTCCTGTTATTAAAGTAATTTGAACCAAGTCAGTTCTCAATTTGGGCCAGGGAACAAGGTTTTGCAGCAGGGAGTAGCCGGTAGTTCACACGGACCTTCTGCTAAAATTAAGCTTTTTTTCATAACAGTAAACTCTTATCTGGGTACCTCCTACCAGAATTAAGCTTGTATTTCGTACAGTGGCCTACTTTTATACTTCAAATTCAAATGTTTGTAAATACATGGGACTTAAAACTACTTAGTTTATCAGTTCCTAGGCTTGCAAACTACTCAAACTAACCTAACACACACACACACACACACACACACACACACACACACACACACATGCCCAAGGAAAGACTCTAAACTTCAATGGGAAGCAACCGCGAACTCCGCAGCAAAGCGGCTTAGAGTTCTCGGCCAATTCACCGTGGCTATTATACTTGCCATAACTATACTGAAGTTCGTTGGTTTTTGCCGCTAATCGTTTTCTGTGGAAAGTTTGTATCTATATTCATTTAAAAAAGTAATTAACTAGAAAATTCGTAACTAAATGTTTGAGAATCGCATTCTTTATTGGACCAAACTGCTATGGACATCAGTCTCTGGACTTAAAAACTACTTAAACTTATACAAAAGACAACATACACACACCCATGCTCGGGAAAGGACTTGAACCTCCGTGGGGAACGGCCGCCCAGTCCGTATCATGACGCCTTACACCACGCGGCCATTCTGTCCGGCTATGACAGTTCCAACTGTCTTCCTCATATGTCGATTGTTTTAGCTTCTTAAAATTGTTTTCTAAAAACGGAATTTGTATCCATAACAATTGACTAGGAATTCTTGCAATTTAACTACTAAATCAAGAACCAACTTTAAGTACTTAATATTCTTGGAAAAAGAAAAACTGGGCCCACCGTAAAACTTCTGTTTGTAACAGCTTTCAACTTGGAATATTAACATCAAACTGAAATCATTTTTCTGAAGTGGTAGGATTTAATTGTTAGTTTTCTTTATGGGGCGAAAAGTAGTATCGTGAAAATAATGATTTATAAAACACACTTTCCTTTTTTTTTTTTTTTTTTGTCGTAAGCTATTTTACTCTGACATTTGAATCTGTCGGACGACCCATCTGAACACATAATGTAACCCACTAGTGGGTCACGAACCAGAGTTTGGGAACCATGTAGATCATCTGAGAAGGAAATCGTAGTCAGAACTAAAATGCTACCCATTCTTCAGTGCTGTTGGACTGTTTGGGATTTCCACCAGATCAGCTTAACGGCAGGGATATAGAAGCAAATCAGACGCAGGCTACATTCCCAGTAGGCTCAAACAACATGTGAGTGTTGCAGCCGCGGTGGATTAACCGAGCGGCCTAAAGCGTCTGGCTGCGGAGCGCGCGGTTGCTCGCCGTGGAGGTTCGAGTCCTTCCTGGGGCATGGGTGTGTGTGTGTTTGTCCTTAGGTTAGTTTATCTAGGTTTAAGTAGTTTGTAAGCTACGGACTGATGACCACGCAGTTTGGTCCGATAGATTTACAAACATTTAAACATTTATTTTTTAGTGTCGCAGAGATGCTTCAGGAACTCAAATGGAAATCCCTAGAGGAAAGGCGACGTTCTTCTAGAACAAGGGAGGGCATGTGATTCGCGAGCTGCCTATAGGCACTGCAGGTACAAGTGACGCAGTGCGAGTGTAATGTGTGCGCAACTCCTAATGTCATCCTCCCGAACAAGTCTGAAGACTGTGATTCCTTAATTTCTCCTGGCAAATAACAGCTTCTAAAAACTTACCGGTATGCAGCCAGGTAGACCACCATTTTTAAGGCAACACTTGCAGTGAGGAAACAATGTGCAACGATCTTTAAAATCTAGGTTTTCAATGATTAAACAAGAAAGACAATGAACACCGAGCAAGCAAGCACACAGCACCGACACGACCAAAGACGAAAACTGTCAGGATATCGATAATAAACATCAGTTCTCGACGGATGAGGTCGGATTAGTTTTGACCTTCCATGCGGAATTTAAGAAAAATCCTCCATCCCTAGTTGACAACCTTATGAATAGGGATTATCTCTAAATGACCTTAATCTCTGTTTTCAAAGTCAAAGCAAGATCAAGTTCATTTTTTCAAATGGTAACGCTTATTTTTTAATACAATGAAAGAATCGCTGAGACGGATTTACGTCTCAAATATGTCAAAGACATTATTGATAGATCTGAAGCATTGAATTAAAATTTGTGGTGCGGCCGGGAATCGAACCCGGACCTCCATGCTAACTAGGCAGACGTCTTAACCGTTAGACTACCACACCACTAACGATTAAGACGCTTCGGAATAGTCTATGTACGATTTCCCTCCACAACACAAACTTTAATTCAGCTTCTTTGCTCCAAAGATAATTGCCACTACTGCCAAGGCTCTCCATGCAGCGGAATAGCACCTCAGCAATGGACATGGTGGAACAATCCTGTTACGGTGATATAAATATCAATTAATACAATGAAAGAATCCCTGAGACGGATTTACGTCTCAAATATGTCAAAGACATTATTGACAGATCTGAAGCATTGAATTAAAATTTGTGGTGCGGCCGGGAATCGAACCCGGACCTCCATGCTTACTAGGCAGACGTCTTAACCGTTAGGGAAATCGTACATAGACTATTCCGAAGCGTCTTAATCGTTAGTGGTGTGGTAGTCTAACGGTTAAGACGTCTGCCTAGTAAGGATGGAGGTCCGGGTTCGATTCCCGGCCGCACCACAAATTTTAATTCAATGCTTCAGATCTATCAATAATGTCTTTGGCTAATTTTTTATTCCATATTCGTATTCGAAGTGAGAAAAATACGCATTTTGTGTGGCAAATCTTTTTATCGCAAAACCAATGGTTTATTTTCCGATCTTGCTTTGTTCTCGAATTATGGTGACCTAGGAAACTTACAATGAAGTGCCCCCTGGCGACAAAAAGCATTGGTTTTTCGAAAAAATAAATGTCCCCTAAAATACGTATTTTTTTCAATAGAATACGCATATGTAATAAAAATAGGTGCTACCGTTTGAAAAAATGAACTTGACCGTGGTATGTGCTTGTAATCAGTGTTCAGGGACATTTTAAAATGGGATACCCTGTATATTGTGAGGCTACTGAGAGGTCCCTATAGTTGGGACCAGGAGAGACAGCAGACAAGTTTAGGCTTGTTCTGTGCACCTACATCACGCAGTTTGCAGTAGCCAATGAGTGTCTGTAATGCTCTGAGCGCTATTTGTTGTAAGCTGTCGCCACTGGTATGGACAAGTTATATATAAGCAAGCTACAGACATTATTTGCACGATTTAAGGTCTGTTCAACCTCAAAGCACTCTTAAAGTTATAACGCAATTGTTGACCGAACCCGGCAACAATTCTGTCCCTGCCTGTGCCTAGACATGTGCCAACCGCCATCGTTTGTGCGTCGAACTATAGTTCCTTGGTAAATGTCTGCAGGATGACTTGGGTGGGTATCAACAGTTATTCTGATTACACTCTTTTGTGGGATGAATCATTTTTACTCAGTGATGAATTACTGCTAAATATGATGTCATATGAAACAAGTGATTGAAAATAGGCATAGCACTCTAACCCTTTATTGCCTAACGTCTACAAATGTAGACATATTTTCGTGTAGGATTTTGTATCGTCTTTGACAGATATGCAGCTGTCTTTTGTCATCTCTGATCAGCGAATGCCACATATTTACCTTACTGCAGCGAGTACAGATGGCAGCACCAACAGACTAGTGATTTAATATTCACAGAATATATGACATCAACTGCGATTGGGCATAGCTGAAAATGTGTACCCAGCCGGGATTCGAACCCGGTCTCCTGCTTTCTAGGCAGTTGCGCTGACCCCTACACCACTGGGGACACAGTGATCACCGCACCTGCAAGGACTACCTAAGCACGCCTCCCGTCAGATACAAATTCCCAGCTTCGCCCTGCCCACAGTAGTCAAACTCGTAGTTATGAAACTAATTCCCGAAAGAGTAAGGGCTTCAAACTTGCCCACCCCTCCCCACTAACGATAGGATCATTGCCCGTCACCGGCATATTATATATATACATGTGGCGTCTGTTTATCTATAGTGGTGGTTAGGGGTCAGCGCAACTACCTAGAAAGCAGGAGACCCGGGTTCGAATCCCGGCTGGGTACACATTTTCAGCTATGCCCAATCGCAATTGATGTCACATACTCTGTGAATATTAAATAGTAACTACTGCAGGATCAGAAGTGACGTACTCAAACTCGTAGTTATGAAACTAATTCCCGAAAGAGTAAGGGCTTCAAACTTGCCCACCCCTCCCCACTAACCATAGGATCATTGCCCGTCACCGGCATATTATATATATACATGTGGCGTCTGTTTAACGTTAGTGGTGGTTAGGGGTCAGCGCAACTACCTAGAAAGCAGGAGACCCGGGTTCGAATCCCGGCTGAGTACACATTTTCATCTATGCCCAATCGCAGTTGATGTCATATATTCTGTGAATATTAAATAATAACTACTGCAGGATCAGAAGTGACGTCTGTTCTTTCGGAACAGACGCCACATGTATATAGACTAGTGACTGTTATTGTTTCAAAGTGGAGAAAGCACATGGGATCAGAAGTGACGTCTGTTCTTTCGGAACAGACGCCACATGTATATAGACTAGTGACTGTTATTGTTTCAAAGTGGAGAAAGCACATGGGATCAGTCCCAGGTGAGTGAGTGATTTTAATCTTTGCAATCCTAAGTTGTTCTCAGTATGAACTCAGAATAAATGCTTCAGATTTCTTATACAGTGCCTAAAGTGTACATTAGAAGCTTTGTTTTGAAATTTATTTGCTATTTTGAGTAGAAAATTATGATATAAAGGTTGTGTCTATTATAGTAGACGATAGGTACACTGTATAATTGTGATAGAATTTAGGCACCATATTTGAAAGTTTGAACTCAAACGTTTTAGCAGTTCATCCATGTGTTTCTTCCAATTCAATTTCCTTACGAAAGTAAGAATAATTATTGTTACTATTGTGATGTTTATCTAAAGAGCGTTGTGCTGGGAATTTTGACTGGAGCTTTGAGTGTTCGTGGTGGGCAGTGAGACTCACCAGCTGCAGCATCCGCATCACGTTCTGGCCGTTGACGATGACTGAGCCCTGCCCAGCGGTCTGCAGCACGATGTCGCCGTGCAGTCCAGACACCAGTTTCAGGTGTCCGTTCACTGTCTGTATTCGAGGCCTGAAACGAATAGTATCAGTATTATCACAATAATGGTGGATAATGTTAGTGGTTAATTATAGGGCGAGCGTTGTGTAAGTTCTACATCTTTAACCATACTCCGCAAGCCACCTGACGGTGTGTGGCGGAGGGTACCTTGAGTACCACTATCGATTTTCCCTCCTATTCCAGTCACGTATTGTTCGCGGAAAGAAGGATTGTTGGTATGCTTCTGTGTGGGCTCTAATCTCTCTGATTTTATCCTCACGGTCTCTTCGCGAGATATACGTAGGAGGGAGCAATATATTGCTAGACTCCTCGGTAAAGGTATCTTCTCGAAACTGCGACAAAAGCCCGTACCGAGCTACAGAGCGTCTCTCCTGCAGAGTCTTCCACTGGAAATTTTAAACATGGCTGCAATTCAGCAACGGTGGAACAACAATCCAAGAGTCAACACAGTTTCAGCCGACCAGTTGCATAAATTTATGCAACTGGTCGGCTGAAACTGTGTTGACTCTTGGATCTTCCACTGGAGTTTATCGATCATCTCCGTAACGCTTTCACGATTACCAAATGATCCTGCTGCTCTCCGTTGGATCTTTTCTACCTCCTCTATCAATCCCACCTGGTACGGATCCCACACCGGTGAGCAGTATTCAAGCTGTGGGCGAACAAGTGTACTGTAACCTACTTCCTTTGTTTTCGGACTGCATTTCCTTAGTATTCTTCCAATGAATCTAAGTCTGGCATCTGCTTTACCTACGATTGATTTTATATGGTCGTTCCATTTTAAATCCATCCTAATGACTACTCCCAAATACTTTATGGAATTAACTGCTTCCAGTTGCTGCCCAGCTATAGTGTAGCTAAATGATAAAGGATCTTTCTTTCTGTGTATTCGCAGCACGTTACACTTGTCTACATTGAGATTTAATTGCCATTCCCTGCACCATGCGTCAATTCTATGCAGATCCTCCTGCATCTCAACACAATTTTCCATTGTTACAACCTCTCTGTATACTACAGCATCATCCGCTAAAAGCCTCAGTGAACTTCCGATGTTATCCGCAAGGTAATTTATATATATCGTGAACAGAAACGGATCCACGACACTCCCATGTGGCATACCTGACATAACTCCTACTTCGGAAGAAGTATCGTACATATTTTCTTCTTGAAGCACATTTACGAATCATTGAACGCCTGAACCATGAGCGTCTATATTAAAGTGGAAAAATGTTTGTATCATTAGATTCCATACCGCATTGTCAAACGTCAAAGAAAGTGTCCGTCATATACGAATAAACCGAAATAGTGATTTATGCTTCTCGTATGTTTTATTCTATTAGTTTCAGTGGATTAAGCTGCAAATATACTGATATTCATAAATATTGCTCATGAATAAGTTGTTGTTTACATCACTGAATCAGTGAAATTCGGTTGTTTTTTATTTATTTATTTAGTTTGTTTGTTTCAGCACTCAGGCTGATATTTTGCATACACTTATAGAAATACAACTACATTGATTTGCTATTTTTTGTTTCAGCATTACAGGTTTATATATATATATATATATATATATATATATATATATATATATATATATATACATATTATAAATTTACACATTATATATTACAGGTTTCTCTGCTGTATGCTC
Organism: Locusta migratoria; assembly: GCA_026315105.1. Lineage (NCBI taxonomy): Eukaryota > Metazoa > Arthropoda > Insecta > Orthoptera > Acrididae > Locusta > Locusta migratoria. The sequence goes on from CM048751.1 coordinate 199,964,845, forward strand.
ATATACTTCTTCAACCTTTTTTTAAATAAAGACAATGATTGACAGTGTTTTAGTTTTTTTGGTAAACTGTTGTACTGGCTAATACCTTTAAAAATATGCAGTTTTGACCAATTTTTTTAAATTTATACACTCCAAGCAGTATTATTGTATTATATTTGTGGATCTCTAACTACAGTTGGTTTATTGCCTAAATATGGTAGGGAAATTCCTAATTTAATTTTACGAATAAAAATCATTGCTTGGAGTGTGATGAACTGTTTGACAGACAACCAATTTAATGTTCCCAACATATAGTATATTCTAGTGTACATATCACAATTCAGTATTAATCTCATACATCTGTTTTGTAATATCTGTGGCCTGCTCACAAATGTCATGTTACACTCTCGATTATTTATCTCTCTCGATATTTTGCTAATGCTTAGAACTCAAAAATTACAGAAAATCTTCTAAAAATATAATTATGAGAAAACAATACTCTTATAGGGCCTTGCCCAACACTAGTGTCGTTGCAACTGTCAGTTGTTGGTAATAACTTTCACAGCATTGCGTGTCACAACTGTGTATCTTAGACTGTGGCTTAAATATTGTCTTGTTTCGGTAGTTTTAAGGTGTTTGCACTTAAGAATTTCTTCTTCTCCTTCGACCTTGTGATCAGTTAGGGGTAAATTTTAAGAGTGTCCTGTGGTACTAAACTGTTTAACAAGCGTGTGAAAATACAGAATTTGAAATTTAATTTTATATCGCCTCAGTGATTTATCATTTATATGTAGGGATAAATGTCTAAGATAGTACTTAATATTGAGGAAGAAAGGAAATCATTTTGCTATAATTTTCGACCGTATTAATTGATCAAAAAAATAAGAACAGTGTGACTTTACTCGGAAATGATTCTTTTTATAGTTTGAAAGTGTCTTGTAATTTCATTTGAAACCATCGCTGCATGGCGAAGTCAGTCAGCAATGTCAATAACACACTCTATTAACGCTAGCCAGAAAGTTAAGATTTTCATGATGCCTGGAAATAATTCTCTTAAAACAGATAAATAACAAATACTAATGATATTAGACCCCCAATATTGTCGCGTTGTAATTGAAGCAGGCTTCACTTCGAAGGCAGGTTTGTCGAGTGAACACAGCACTTATACTGAAAGCAGGTTTATTGCAAACTGAAACGTACACGCAGCACTGACTGCCTCTCGGGCAGAGTGCTCTGCTATTTATACACAGACAGAATGTACCAGAAATTAGAAGAGTAGTTAACATAAGAAACAAGTAGAAATTACAAGTGAACAAAAAGCATGTAAAACATTCTGAAAATGTTATTTACAAGGAAATAAATTTTTGCCGGTGGACGGGATTTAACCGGCGACCTTCTGCAATGCAGTCCGTGACGCTGTCCCTTGCGCCACGCCGGCAGTTGCTTAACGTGGCGTCTCGCGGCAATATTAATATACTCGGTTGATATCATTAAAGGGGATGTTGCCCTGTCAAAAGTTATAGTAACGGCGGCCAAAATGACACTCATGTTGTTGGCTACATTAAGGCAAAATCATAACAGTAACCAAACTATAAGTTTCCTGTGCTACGTGTTGTGTTGCGCTCACCCCCCCCCCCCCTCCACATACACACACACAATAAATCAGACACCAGAATTATAGCAGACAGTGTCAGATCTACGAGATTTCGCAACCGGGACGTGATAATATGGACGTAGGTAAGTATGCTTATATTTTCCATAAGTATGGGGTCGAACGTCAGACTGCGCGGTACTATTCAGGCCCAATGCAATGTAACGTCATTTTATACAATGTGTAGTTATGAGATCAAATGTTTGTAAAGCTCATGGAACTTAACTGCGGGGTCATCAGTCCCTAAACTTTCAAACTACTTAGGAACTAGCTAATACTAAAGAGGGCACAAACATCCATGCCCGAGGGGGGATTCCAACCCCCGACGGGGAACGGCCTCGGCCGCTCCGTCGTGACAGTTATGAGATCGTGTATGACTTTCTCCTTAGAGCTTTATTTACGAAAGACAAATTGAGACGCTTTTAGTAAGTTATTCTGTTATAAATACAAAAAGAAAAAAAATGTTCCATTGTAAGCAACTTCTCAGTAGATAAATAAGTAAAATTTGAAAAGACTGAAAGAAGTTGTAAGAATCTGCCGTTAAACTGCATAGGTACTTACTGGTCCATGCCGAGGAGAGCATACGAACATGATAAAGATGTCACCAGAAAAGCCAACAATGACAGTGGTAGCCGCATCTTTGCTGTAGATGCAGCCATTTCTGTAACAAAGAAAAACATTTATGACGCTAGTATTGTTTGACGTGTAATTTTGTCAAGTAAAGCTATTTTTACACGACAGACTTTCTCGTCTTAATTGACTGTTCGAGACGAGTGGGTCTACTGCAGCGACTCTTTCGTGTTTCTCCTGTACTGATAATCGTCTGTGTCGAGTGGTCGTTTTCATTTAGACGTCAGCACCAAAAATGTAGATGTGTCTGCGGTACAGTTTAGCACCTGAAGTTATGAGGACGCTTTTCAAGCAGGAGCAAGAAATGAAAATAGTTTTTCTTAATGACCAAAGGAAAATGAAGAGTGGATGTTAATTGTCAAAGGCTATGAGGAAAAATTTCTTGAACACTAAAAAACAGGCGAAGTGTAGCATGGCTTTCGACCTACTCCAGCGACGACCAACTCCTCAGTCTCAGCCACCTCCTCTCCCTACACCTTAACTCCCGTCGTATCGCCATTTTCGCGTCCCTCGTCCTCGAACGCTCCTATTACTGGGTGTGGCATTCCGGTCCGCTCTTGAGACTCCAATCTTGTGCCCTTCTCATCAATTACGTCCAGGTCATTGGCTCCTTCCTCTCCCGCACCTTTCACCCTTCCGCCGGCGTTACCCAAGGGTCCGTTCTCGCCCTTTCTCCTCTACCACCTTTTGACCTCCGACAGGCCTCAGCTTTCTTACGACTCCCCACCCCCATCTACCTCTACCGATGACACCTCCCTCCTCGCCCTAGCTCTCTCCGTCGCCCGGTCCCATCACCTTCTCCAAACCTACCTACTCTAGTTAACCCCTTGGTGCCACCAATGGCTCCTCTGCATCAATCCCGCCAAAACCCAAGCAATCATCATAGGTCGAACCACCCCTTCGATTTTTATCTGACCTTCCATGATTGTTCCGTCCGATTCACCCCCACCCTCAAGTACTTTTTATGGTTAAAAAGTTCCTACTTTATTAAATAGACGATGATCGATTTCATGATATGTAGTCACACCATCAGGTTTACGACCAGAATAAAGAGAAACTACGAAAACATATGTGACTAACCCGATTATAAAACTTAGCTACTTATATAGAAAACTAGCTTAACGCTTATTGCTTCTCATGCGTAGGATGGTTGGTCTGCGCTAGTTGTTTTTCCCTCTTAATATATATCGTCATAGGTATAACTATGAAACTTAGGACATGGACTCTTGATCAGGATTAAAAAGACACGAGTTTCGGTCTTTTTGGAAATTCAACAACTAAGGGGGTAAAATAGGGGATCAGAAATTCTTTTCGAAAACACGTTGTTGTAAAGACAATTTTGAAGCTAGAGCTGCAAAAATTGGTATTTGTATTGTTCGTTAGAATTTAAAAAATACATGTTTTGGTATTTTTGGAAATTCAACCATCAAGAGGGTTAAATTGGAGAGGAAAAGTTTTTCGAAAATATTTTGCTGTTAAGGCAATTTTAAAGCTACAACCACATAAATTGATACATGTTTTCGTGGTCAGAATTAAAAAGATACGTGTTTCGGTATTTTCAGAAAACTAATCATGTAGGGGGTGAAATAGGGGATTTAGCATTTTTTGAAAATACGTTGCTACTAATCCATTTTTGAACCCAGAATTACAAAAAATTATATTTGCATACTTGGTTGGAATTTAAAAGACCCATGACGGTTTTTTTTTTTTTTTTTTTCGAAATTCAACTATTAAGTGGTACCATATGGGGTTACAAGTAGTAAAATCAAATGTTCAAATGTTTGTAAATCTTAAGAGAGTTAACTACAGGGTCATCAGTCCCTTTGACTTACAAACTAATTAAACTAACTTAAACTAACTTATGATAAGGACAATACAAACACCCATGCCCGAGGGGCGCATCGAACCCCCGACGGCGAAAGGCAGCGCGCACCGCAGCATGGCGCCTCAACACGTACGGCTATTCTGCCGCGGCTACAAGTAGTACCACAATATTTCATTATGATGGTACTTAAGCTATATCTATGATAATTTATATCTGCACAACTGGTGCAGACCAACCAGCCTACGCATGTGAAGCAGCGGGCGTTAAAGCTAGTTTTCCATATATGTAGCTAATTGAGTTAACAGCAACATATTTTTGAAAATCAATTTTTGCATCCCGTATTTCACCCCCTTATTCGTCGAATTTCCAAATATACCTAAGCACGTGTCTTTTCAATTCGAACCCCGAATCCAAATCCGAAAATATGTAGTTCTAACTTCAAAATCGCCTAAATAGCACGATTTTCGAAAAACATTCCCTCTCCAACTTAACCCCCTTTATCACTGAATTTCCAAAAATTCCGCAATTTTTAAATTCTAACCAAGAATACAAATATCAATTTTTCAGCTCTAGCTTCAAAATTCTCTTAATAGCAACGTGTTTTCAAAACGAATTTTTCATCCCCTATTTTCCCCCGTGGTTTTTTTTTAATTTTTTTTTTTAAATCCTGACCAATAGATCATATCTGAAGTTTCGTAGTTGTAGCTTAAAATTTGAGTTAACAGCAACATATTTTTGAAAATCAATTTTTTGCGTCACCTATTTTACCCCCTTATTGGTTGAACTTTAAAAAATGCCGAAACACGTGTCTTTTAAATTCGAGCCCTGAATGAAAATCCGAAATTTTGTAGTTCTAGCTTCAAAATTGCCTAAATAGCAACGTATTTTCAAAAAACGTTTCCTTCCCTCTTCACCCGTTACGGACGGAATATCGAGAAATCGCTTCTTAAATGACGCCTACAGTGTAAGATCAACACACTCTACAAAATTCTTCAGTGATTTGTGCTGGGCGATGATGAGTCAGTCAGTCTACCAGTCACTCAGTCAGTCAGTCGGGACATCGCCTTTTATATATAGAGATAACTATGACACTGAGTTGAAAGGTACTTACAATTAAAACATTACCAGGGGTACTAAAGTCTTAAAAAAACATATCCCCCGGCTCCTAAAATTTATCCCGATTAAAAAAAAAAAAAAAAAAAAAAAAAAAAAAAAAAAAAAAAATGTGGTAAGGATCACCTCCGTCAATCAAACCTAGGAAACGATGTATATCAGAACATTAAAACTGGATATGATAGCCCCATTAAAATATGGCGAAGGGCAGAGGTATGACCCGTAGAACGTAAACAGAAACATACGAATAACATTGGCTGGATCGTTGTAGAATAGGGCAACGGCGTGACTGGAAGCAAACTGACACGGGCGTGTGTAGTGTGATCACACACTGGCCAGGGAGCTACGAAAGCGCACGTTGTGATGAAAATTCTAGGAACCAGGTACTCACAGGACACAAATACAACACTTAGTTTAAAATATACACAAATTACAAACAGCATGAGTTCAGATTGAATATTTCCTAAAAACTGTAAAACCGGGCACTCTAGAGAACCAGACAGTAAACAGTGGATCTATTAAAAGGATGAAACTTATCTTTGACAGATCCTGATATGTCACACTGAGTAGTGGCTTTTCATCACATAATTTGGTTAGCACTCAGGGCACTTAAGAAAGTGCAATATGACTGCTTATTTTCTCACAGGGGAAACTACCCTATGGAACCCGCCCCCCTCAGAGTTAGTGGTAAGAGGGCCCAGTGAATAGCCCGTCAAAACTCAACATAAATCAAGCATGAAAACAGGACGGTGTACTGAACCGTGTAAAAAGGAACTAAAGAAGGTGCTGTGGTTATGTAGTCGTGGTGTTGGACTGCCAAGTGAGATGTGCATGTTCTAATCTACCCACATGTTCAAGTTTTAAACAATATTATGAATTATCCGCCTCGTTACAGACGCGTCTGTTCACTGTATTCAGTTTTGTTTCTCCGGAGTGCTGAAAATGACCATGATGTGCAGTTACAATGGAGCATAGCTAAGTGCGGGGTGTCCCAGGGGTCTGTTCTGGGAACACTGCTGTTTCTTATTTATGTAAATGATATGCCTTGGAGTATAATAGGTGATTGTAAACTATTTTTGATTGCTGATGATTGCAGATTGGTAGTGAAGGATGTTGTTTGTAATACTGACACAGTATCAAATAATGCATTTCAAGAGATAATTTCATGGCTTCTAGGAAATAAATTGATGCTAAATCACAGTAAAAAAGATTTTTTTACAATTTCTAATAAACAATTCAACAAAAGCTGACATTTTTATTACATATTGTGGGCAGATGATAAGTGAACAATTCAAATTTCTAGGTATTCAGACGGATAGTAAACTCTCGTCGAAGCTCCATGTCCAGGATCTTGTTCAAAACCTACGTTCTGCTTTACGTACCATTGCAGCAGTATCTGAATTAAGTGATATTTCGACACGGAAAGTAGCCTACTGTGCTTCCTTTCATTCAGTTATGATGTATAGTGTTATGTTTTGGGGTAATTCTACTGATTCAGAAAGAATATTATGTGTTGTAAGTTCGCGAATGTCGAGTAGACCCCTTTTCAATAAGTGGTAACGCACTGGACTTTTATTCGGAAGGATGGTGGTTCAAATCCACCTCCGGACTTCGAGATTCAGTTTTTCCGTGATTTCCCTAAATCACTTGAGGCAAATGCCGGGATGGTTCCTTTCAAAGGGCACGGCCGATTTCCTTCCCTCAACCCTACCCGAAAATCCGAGCGTTAGCTGCGTCTCTAATGACCACGCTGTCGACAGGACGTTAAACCCCAAGTTTCCCTCCTTTCCTTTTCAGTAGTCTCGGAATTCTGACATTGGCGTCACAATACATATTTTCTTTAATATCGTTTGTTGTTAAGAATATCGTCTTATTCCCACGAGTTAGCAGCTTTCACTCGGTGAATACGAAACAGAAATCAAATCTACATTTGGATTACTCCTCCTTGACTCTTATACAGAAAGGCGTGTAGTATTCTACAGCATTCATTTTCAATAAGCTGTCACAATAACTCAAGAATCTTAGTACTAGCCCACGCACTTTCAAGTCTAAATTGAAGAGTTACCTCATGGCTTAATCCTTTCATTCTGTCGAAAAATTCTGAAAAAAATTAAAAATTAAGGTAATTCCTTCGTTATTGATTCTTTATTGTTTCGTTATTGATTCTTTTTACTTAGGCTTAAGAATGTCATTTGCATAGGAATAATTTAAGTTTTTCTATTACCACGCTTGTGTTAAAGTTTTGTGTACTGACTTGTTCCATGACTAAGGGATGGGGGGGGGGAGACTCAGGTGCACGTGCCCCCCCCCCTCCCCGAGACGGACCCACGAAAAATGAGAAAGAAGGGAGGGAAGAAAAGAGAGGGGGGAAGAGAGGGAGGGTGAGGAAGGGAGGAAAGGAAATAATCTCAGCATTAGAATAATTAACTTTTACTTACGGACAGCATTTAATTGTGAGTTTAAAAATGCAAAATCTATGTAATTAACATAACGTAATTTTACTTTTGTGTTATGCTTCCATTTAATCGCTTCTTGCTCTTTTTTGTCAGTAATTTAGTATAAAAATAAATGAAAGTTGTCTATTGTTTCGTGATTACCTGGGAGATAAATGAGGTATTGTGTATGTTTTACTCATACGTAAATAGAGGATTTAACTATGTGAAAAAACTGTAAATTTCAAGGGCTGCGTTTAGGCTAGCGCATTCAGTTGTTTTCGGTAAACGGTTTATCTCACTGGATTCTTTTCCCACTCACTAAGAGATAGTACTGCCACCATTATAAACAGTTGTATTTGAAGAATCACGTTTCGATTTTCCAGTTGTTGGAGCAAATTAGAAATTTCAACGGCATTTTTACACACCTGATACAAAGGATTTTCATGGTAGTAGAAATTCTTCTTCAAACAGTCAACTGTAATCTTCATAATTAATTCTGCGTCAGAGTGTGCGCTGATTTGTAAGTAGTGCAGATGTTTTCTGCTGCAGGCATCACCAGGTAAAATCGTCAAATTAATATACTTGCATCTAATTTCCAAAGTACAAAGAAATGGAAGACAATGTACACTGGATCATACCCAACGTAGAAACCTATAAACGATTTGATTGGTGCTGCTCTGAGAGAAACATATCTCTAGGCTATCGTAGAGATTACATTCCTGCTGGACGAAGTCAATGAAAAGTTATACCAAGTCCATAGTGGGAGCGGCGACATTAAAAAAGGAAAACGAATGCTGAAGTCGCTAAATCAGAAACGAAAACAAAGATGGGGGAACATTAACAACAGAAATGACTTTTACCCACTCCAGCAGAAAACATGGTCACTGTTAAGAAAACTGTGCTCTGCTTTCTTCAAAACCAACAATGAACCAACTTCCCCTGGATCAATCAACTGCAGCTGAAGTAAAGAAAGAGCTGGATAAAAGGGACAAAAATTTACAGCCCTACCCCTATTACTCAAACCCCTTCTCAGAAAATGAAATAACAGAAGTCATTAGGAGCCTCAAAATTAGGAAAGTCGCTGGCATGGACGGGATCTTTCCAGAATTCATAAAACACCTTGCTAAGAATGGAGTAACCGTGCTAAGAGACTTCTACAACTATATGCTCATCACAGGTAAGCTCCCACAGCAGTTCAAAACATCATAACATCATAACAATACCCAAACCAGGTAAAACTATCAAAGAGCCATCTGGTTATCGCCCAATAGTATTACTGAGCATAAGTTACAAATTGCTGGAACGACTCATATATAACAGTATAAGGCTATAGACGAAGTGATACAACTATTCCAGGCTGGCTTCCACACTAATCCCAGCTGTTCTGAGCAGGTACTGGCTCTGACATGATACATAGAAGCCGCCTTTCAAAGAGGAGTGAAAACATGTTGCATTTGTAATAGACTTGACAGCTGCCTGCGATACTATATCGCTGGTTGGACCCATTTTGAAAGTGAGGAGAGTGATCCTATGCCTTCGAATCACATCTCTCCTGAAGAATATTCAATCGCAATTTTAAAGCAACAAGTGGAATGGACAAAAGTAAATCCCTCAAGGTCAAGAATGGATTACCTCAAGGCTCAGTATTAGCACCATTACTATTCAACCTCTATACCAGTGATGTGTCTAAAGGGTGCGCAAAAATTTCGAATACGCTGATTATCTATCCATAGAAGTGCAAAGCGAATCTCTTGAAGAAAGTGCAAAGACTCTAACAGTTGCTCTCGAAGTCCTCAATAAATTCTACAAGAAGGTGGCGTTTAGGCCCAAATCCCTCAAGAGTGAAGCTTCCGCTTTTCACTTCAACAATAATGTCACCAGTAAACAGCTGACTGCGTTATTTAACCAAAAGAGAGTGAAAAGCAACTTACATCCTAAGTATCTGCGCATTACATTCGATAGGTCCCTCGTCTATAAAGAACACCTTAAAATGTTGGCCAGAAGCTGAAAACACGAAATATTATTAGAAAACTGGCGGACAGTTCTTGGGGTACAGATGTATCCACACTACGAATAGCAACAATATCACTATTCTACAACACTGCAGGATACTGTACTCCGGTCTGGGAGAGAAGCCACCACACCAATAAAGCGCGCAGCTCCATGAAATCATGCGGATAATCACTGGAAGATTAAAACATACCCCATTGCCGTGGCTCTCCATCATCGCTAACATAGCTCTACCCAAAAATTAGAAGACGAAAACATATTTTAAAGAATGGGAAAAAATATTACAAACAAATCAAAGAAAACGTTTACCTATGCAGGATGCCATAAAAATTTGCCAAATTACCGCTTGAAGTCACGAAAGCGGATATGGAATAACTGCTATATAAGAGGGGAAGTCACCATCAATCTGGTAAAAGGAGTGCGAGAATTCGGTCAGTAATCATCACCTCATAACTGATCCCTCAAAAGCTCTAAAAGAGTTCAACTTCGCAAGAAAATACGAGAGACTAAGCTCAATCGCATGTGAAGTGGCCACACAAGATGCAAGGCCATGGTTTATAGGACGGGAAACATGGACAGCCCAAGCTGTGATTGTGGAGCACCTGAGCAGACGATAGACCACATGATAATGATACGAGTGAGGACTTTTTAGAAGCCACACCTCAGGCTATGAAGTGGATTCAAGAACTGGACATTGATGTGTAACCAGTAGCGCCCTCCTATTATATGCAGTCTCCCTTACAGATGGATCACATCTTCCCAAGATTCTCCCAATAAACCGAAGTCAACAAGCCACCTTCCCATGACTGTCCTTGTATGCTCGTTCCATTTCATATCGCTGTGTAGCGTTACGCCTATATATTTGACTCGACTCTGCCAAGCAGCACACTACTAACGCTGTATTCTAACGTTACGGGATTGTCTCTCCTACTCATCTGCATTTAGAGCTAGCTGTCATTTCTCACACGCCCTCAAAATTTGGTCCAAGTCATCCTGCATCCTACTACAGTTGTTCAAAGACGACACCGTCCTCCACAGCACAGTATCATCAGCAAAGAGCCGCTGATTGCAACTCACTCTCTCCGTCTGATCATTTATATAGACAATAATAACAGACGATACCCTCCCTAGTCTCTGATGAAAACTTGCCTTCAAGGACATCGTACTAGGTTCTATTACTTAAAGTAGTCTTCGAGGCACTCACATTGGTACCCATTCCATATGGTCGTACCTTCGTTAGCAGTCTGTAGTGTGGCACCGTGTCAAACACCTTTCGAAAATCGAGAAATATGAAGTCTGGCTGTTAAACTCATCCAGGTCAGGCTGAGTTTCGCGCGATTCTAATGCCTGGACAGAAGCTTTTGAGTCTCAAGAAAAATTACGGTATTAGAACTGAGAATATGTTCAATAATGCTACAGCAAACTGATGCTAATGATATTGTCCAGTAATTATTCGTGTCCGTTTTTTTGCTTTTCTTATACATGGGAGTCACATGCGCCTTCTTCCGTTCGCTTGGAACTTTACGCTCGATCGAAGATTCACGATAAATAGAAGTTAAGTAAGGGGCCAAAGTAGTTCGTTCACTGTGTAGCCATCGTCTCAAATCTTCAGCTTCACGTCGGGCCGACCCATCCACGGTGGCCAGCCGCCGTTCGCCTTATCAGAGCAGTACTGGGAACTGGTGATATACGTACATTGCATTTGCTATAGCGCAGTTAAAGATAGATGTACCTTCCACTAGTTGGCTGTGTTCTCCAACTTCTGGTTGTATTCTCTACAGAGTTGGGCAGCAATTTTTAATTTCATTTAAAACTATCAACACGTCCTCAGTATCAACCATTTTTCATAATAGGTAGAGGTTACGCCATCCTTGTTAGAGATTCATTACTTTTGTATCATAATTCATTCCTGAATTTGTTCACCGTCCTTTATTATAATTAAATTACGATATAGAACATTGAATCCTCCGATTTATTATCTATTACGATTAGGAATCCCAGCTATCCCTATGGATAAGAAATTGCTTAAGATTGGAACCAAGAAGTTTTTGTATCGATAATTGCCTAATTGAGAGGAGTGATTCATATTTATTTTTCATAATGACACCGTAAGGCTGGTGAACCACAAGCAAATTAGCGATAGGGCCGTTCATTCAATTTCACCAACTACGGACTTCATTACACACTGATGATGTTCAATCATGTGATTTTTTTTTAAATAAATATTTTATATTGCACCACCAAGCTGGAAATCTTTCACTATCATTTTAAAAATTGTTGGATTCAAGTTGGACGATTTCAAGATGAGGCCCATGTTCGGTACACACCGTATAAGATAGACCACTTCACCCATACGTTACTGGAATATCCAGGTTTCCCAATTCCTGCCGAGTTTTCTGTAAGACGCACTCTGAGAATAAAATTCCTTGAATAGTCCTGTAACATTCACGTGAAGGAACTATGAACTACAGTCACCGTACTGTGCTTCGAAATAGTCACCTTCCATAATATGCACCGCTGAGATCTGCGATACATGTCCTGGAAACTTTGCACGATATCTTCCTTTGGATTGGTATTAGATAATTCGTTATGTTTCATTGAATGTCAGGAATATCGTTAAATGTCTTTCCTTTCAAAGCGAGTTGGAGTCGAGGGAGTATGAAGAAGTCTGGAGAGGATTGCGATTCGGCGAATATCGTAAATGTGTTAAAGTTGCACCGCACGCCGCCACCCCCCCCCCCCCCCGCATTTTTTTTTTTTTTTTTTTTTTTTTAACCAAGAATTCTTTTGACGATATTGGTTGTGTGTGGGCGAACGTTGTAGAGCAACTTGAACGTCCACCAATATCGATCCTCCAGATTTCTTCCTACTCCCTGACAGAAACTCGCTTTGAAAGGAAAGACATTTGGCGATATTCCTGACATCCAACGAAACATATGAGGCTTTTGATCACCATGCCATAGTATGATTTCGCGCGATGTTCCCAGGACATGTATCACAGACCTCAGCGGTGCATATTATGGGAGGTGACTATTTCGAAGGACAGTATGGTAACTGTAATTCATTGTTTACCTACGTTAATGTTGCAGGACTATTAGGCGAACTTAATTGTCAGAGGCTGTAAAAGGGGTGTACTGTGACTTTTGAATCGCCCTATAAGCACGGAAACTGCGCATCATTTAGACCAGGCTGTTCCAACAGGCAATTCTTCAAAATATTCCCTCCATCTGCTGAAGGCATCCACAGGATTGACTAGCAGCTTTCCTGACCTGTACAAAACAATTGTTAATTCCTACTTCCCTCCCTTTCGAAGATTGTAATTACGCTCCAAATGGTTTTCCCGCGGCTTGACCCAGAGTTTCTAGCTTGTTTCCAAAGTCTTCCCATGATTTCTGCTTGGAGCCTGCAATTATCCGTTTGGCTTTGTTTCTTTCTTCAACATAACTTTCTCTATCTGCCTGATTTCTAGTATGGAGCCATTTTTGAAAAGCCTTCTTTTTCTTTTTACAGGCTGCCTTGACTGTGTCATTCCACCAAGCTGTCTGCTTCTTCCTGCCTTTACACACTAGTGTTCCAAGACTATCTCTAGCTGCTTCCAGTAGTGTGTCCCTGTACGTTGTTGTTACCGCAGTTTCAGTATTAAACTATGAATTTCTACATAAAAGATCGCCAATCATAACCTCACTTTGAAAAGCGGGTATTAGGATAATGAATTGACGTAATGGACAGTGTGAATACAACGTGACGTGACGTGACGGACAGTGTGAATTGGCCTTACGAAATTGGCCTTTGCCGTACGAAAAATTACAGCTACGTACATCACATGAATCAACCAATATGTCAAATCTCTAAAGACAGCGTAGTTACGTGGGTTCATCCGTATTTTTACAAATGTTTTCTGTAAATACACATACGACTGCTCACGCGTTTGTAGTATAGAAATATGGCGGCGAGACTTCACTGACACCAATGATACTGTGTATGGCATTGCCAGTCTAGTAATATATGTCTGTGAATTATAATAACGAAAGAAATAATATTATCGCTGAGGATTTATCTGGTGACACACGCTCCGCATTTCTATGTAGCACACTTGCAGGCTCAGTTATAACTGATTCAGAAACAATTGTGCCCGTCGCTGGAATTGGAATGTAGCTGGCTGTTTCTCGTGACATCGCAGACCAGCCGCCTGCTTCACTTGCACGTACGCTCGCCCAAGCCGTGTGCCCCACGCGACAACTCACGACCGAGAAGAGATGCCCCGCGAGCGAGTGAGCGCACCCTAGATCACGGGCGAGCTGGAACAGCCCAATTTAGACGATAGTCGTTGACGGTTGCACACTCCTGATATTGCATCAGGACTCACCAAACCACAGCAGGCCGCATGCTGTTGTCGTGATTAGTCTTGTGTAGTTCGCGAACGAACTAGTTCGGAAGAGCGCTCCCACAGACGAACTACGCGAACTACTTAGAAGACTGACGGGGAACAGCGAGAGCGCGCAGAATAGCGTGATTCCCTTCTGCCAGTTACCTTTATTTCGAGCTGATATGCAGCTCAGCTGTAGTTTCATCGTTCACTGCCACAAATTTTCTTTTCTAAGGTATACAGCAGTGTCTAAATAATATATTAAGCACAAAAAATGAATAAATACGTTCTCATTCAGGGCTCATGTTTATTTTTTGTGTGTCTAATTATTATTATTATTATTACAGGATTAATTAATACAAAGATTAATTAATTACAACATCTTGTCGTATTCCTGTTATCCTCCGCCAAGCCTCTTTATCCAGCGCTTCTTTCTTGTCGATGCCGCGATGTTCCATCACTCCATTTATCTGTTCTGTCCAAGAGCGTCATAGTCTTCCGCGCTTACTTCTGCCGGGTGGTTTCCATTCGTAAACTTTCTTAGGCCACCGATGATCTGGCATGCTCATCATATGTCCGTACCATTTCAGTGATTTTCTTTCAATTCTGTCTATCACTGTATCATTTGCCTTCATTTTAGCTCTTACTTCATCATTAGTCTAATTATTAAGCAACAAATTAGAAAAGTTTCTTTTGTTAATGTTATAGGTATATTCTTTGTGCCACATAATACTTTAGCTATACGATAGTAGTAATATTTTTGTTGATCTCTTCCAAAACTTTATAAAAATTAAAAAGTCATTCATAAAAGAGCATTTTTATTCAAGAAAATAGACGCATTGGGCATATTTTGTAGGTAATGTTCCTTCAGTGACCTAGTAAATAAATAAAGAAATCAATTTTAAAAATAAAATACTTACAGTACTCTGTATGCAAACTAGTTGAATACCATTGTATCACCCATTCGTGTAAATAACTGGTGTATTTGCTTAAGTATTTGATGTCTAATTGCCCAAAAATACGGGTAATAGCACACGCTTGGTAAAAAAGCTGTCATAACAAAAGAAAGAGCTCTCTTAGTAGTGGTAGCAAAAGCCAAAAAGATCGGACGAACTAAAAAGAGCAGACGAACTAAAAAGAACAGACGAACTAAAAAGAGCGACCTACTTCGCGGCCGAGCTACGAACTAAAACGAGAGCTACCTATTGCGAACTAAAATACGCGCGATCGGTCGCGAACTAAAATATGCGCGATCGGTTGCGAACTAAAACATGCGTTACCGCTCGCGAACTATTATGCGAAACGTATCTCGCTTCTTAGTTCGTTGGATTCTCTTCCGAAGATCGACGGGCAATAGCGAGAGGGCGCGCAGCAGAATTAAAAATCACGTGTTTGCCTTCTGCTGATGAGAGCCATTTCGACGTGAGCGTCTGCCTGCTAGATTACATTATTCAGTGCTACAAAATTTGTTTTGAATTATTCTGCATTCTCCAACATCTGACTAATAAATTCCATAATGTCAACATATAGAGATAACTCTAAACTTCCAGAATGAAACTTTCACTCTGCAGCGGAGTGTGCGCTAATAAGTAACTTCCTGGCAGTTTAAAATTGTGTACTGGAACCGGGACTCGAACCTGGGACCTTTGCCTTTCGCGGGCAAGCGCACTACCGACTGTGCTATCCCGACACGACTCACGATGCCGCCTCACAACTTTACTTCCGCCAGTACTTCGCCTCCTACTTTCCAAACTTCACAGAAGCTCTCCTGCGAACCATGCAAGACTAGCACTCCTGGAAGATAGGATATGGTATAGACATGTCTTAGCCACAGCCTAAGGGATGTTTCCAGAATGAAACATTCACTCCGCAGCGGAATGTGCGCTGATATGATACTTCCTGGCAGGAGAGCTTCTGTGAAGTTTGGAAAGTAGGAGGCGAAGTACTGGCGGAAGTAAAGTTGTGAGGCGGCATAGTGCGTCGCGTCGGGATAGCACAGTCGGTTATGCGGTTGCCCGAAAAAAGGCCCCAGGTTCGAGTCCCGGTTCCGGCACACAATTTTAATCTGCCAGGAAGTTTCAACTCTAAACTTAAACGTGAGAAATTATCCACAAACTGTTTCTTTTAGTTTGCGTGAAATCGTTAGCGGCTCAAGCAGCAATCGTATGAAGCAGCTAGGTGGGGGAACTTCTCCCTCCACCTGCACGCGCAGACCACGCCGCTCAGCCGTCACTGGGAGCGGACGAACTAAAAGAACGAACTAGTTCGCGGCTGCCGTGAACTAAAGTGAGCGCTCACAGTCGTGATGGCTGCGGTGCTCTTACCTGCGGACGCGCGGCTGCCGGCGCGAAGTGTGCTTGCCGCCTGTGGACGGCAGACTGGCCACCACCGCGGCTGGCGCCTCTATCTAGCAGCCAGCAACCGCCCCCCGCGACAACCCGAGCCGGCACCAGCGGGCACTATCGCGGGAGACGCCCACTCGACTCCCAGCGCCACGCCGAAGACCGGGAAAACCACCCGACTGGACCCGCGCGCTAGGTCCGAGCACCACTAACGGGGCCCTCTCACGTTCAGCAATACTTACAAGAAAAACTGCGCGCCGCCCAACGCCACCAAGTAGCGACAGAGGCAATTAACGCCCATACCATACTGTTTTATATAATTTTTAATATATTTTAACATTTTAACGATAATTTTAACCAACTGACGGTTATAAAAATTTTTAAAGTATGACATTTGTAATTTTATACATCTCTGTTTTACACCTTCAATGTTTTAAAACACCGTATGCATTTTTTAATTATCTTACTATATTTTTATACTTATATCACATACAGTTTTATAATTTTTTTGTCTGGAGATATTCAAGAACCCCACTTTTAGAAAATATTTATATAACAAACAATTGTGCGGTATAAGACCCTAGCTTATTAGGTCTCAAGCTACCCACTCCAATCCCCCCTCCCCCCGCCACCTACTCTTTCCCTCCCCACCACCACCTGCAACCAAATAAAAATACCTACATCAAACTGTAAAACTCAGTACCAATTAGTACTCAGCCAGATGAGTTGTGGACGCAACTATAAGGTGAAGAAACATCTATCCATTTATGTATAAATTAACTGTTGTTCAATTAACCCTTAGTAAATTTATCAAATCGTACATTTCTATTTTACTTTTGTTTTTTAGATCTGAAGATGACATGTTATTAAACAATTATATTGCAACTGTTGACGGAAATAAACACATTTAAAATACAGTAGAGTCCCGAAAACTCGGTCTAATGAGGACCGAAGGTTGGCCGAGTTTGTGAAAATGCCGGGTAATCTGGAACGCTGTTAAAAAAGTATAGGTATTTTTTGGCCCACTTTAGGTTACGGTAGTAACACTAAAAGTGGTCCTTTGGGATCGTCTTTTGACACCTCGAAATTTAAATGAAAATAACGGCTTAACCATTCATCTGACACGAAAATCGAATAACCGAAATTGTAGAGGAGAAAATGCTCTACAACTTTGCTCTCTTATGTTTTTTTTCGTATCTCGTATCGTTTCAGAGATATTTGCAAAAATAACAGGGATGTCTCTCTGTCTGTCTGTCCGTAACGTGTTCCCTGTTTTTAAGAAGAACAGTTCAACGGTTAGCACAAAGTTTTACAGACATAATTGTAGGCCGCCAGAGACCAGAACCTCCCTTTTTCAAATTTTTCGGACAAAAAATACGGCCGTAATACCAAAAAAAAGCCATTTGTAATACGAGGTATATCTACGAAGTAAGTTCCGTTTGGCTATATAAAACAAACGTGTACAGATACAGGAACAATATTTAATGTACAAAAATCTACAACTGTTAAACTACTTTTCTACATAGGTTCCGAAGTTTTGTAGTCACTTGCTATAGCGTGGCACAAGTGTTTGTATTCCTACTTTATATAAGGTTGCCGCCTGTGAATTCAACCATGAGGTAGCATGTTCTTTCAGCTCGTCATCATCGTTGAACTGTTGACCACCAAGGACATATTTTAGGTGTAAGAAAAGCGGTTGTGCTTAATCTTCTCTTGAATTGTGTGAACCAGTTCATCAGTAACCACACACTGGCGTCCACTTCGTCCTTCATCGAGCACTTGATCACGTCGTTCATTAAAACAGTCTGATCCATCTTCTAACCATTGAATCACTCATTTTCTTAAATCTCGCAGATTTCCCGATGAATTTCCTTTTGTTTAACTTTCTTTGCATTTAGAAAACGAATTACAGATCTGATTTCACACGCGGCGGAATTTTCAACTATAGTCGACATTATAAAGAAGAATTACAAAGCACACGTCGGCAGCAGCGATCTGAAAATGGAGTACATGTCTCCTCCTTGAGTCAAAGTAACTGCCATGCATAATAGGAACTGCGATTGTAGCGCTGCCGCGGATAGAAATAGAAACGGAACTTAATTTATGGACGTCCTTCGTATAATTGTAATTGCAAACGAACTGTCAATCTGACACGAAAATTGAATAACCTAATTGTTTGATCGTTGCAGAGCTCTTTGCAAAAATAACGGCGATTTGAGGATGTCTGTCTGTCTGTAACATGTTCCCACTTTTTAGGTCGAACGGTTCAACCGATCTGCACCAAATTTTACAGACGTAATTGTTGGCTACCAGAGACCAGAACCTCGCTTTTTGAAATATTTCAGACAAGAAATACGTTAGTAATACAAAAAAAGCCGTTTTCAATGTAATTTTAATTGCAAATAAACCTTTCATCTGACGTGAAAATTGAATAAACGAATTTGTAGAGGAGAAAATTCTATACAACTTTGCTCGCTTATGTTTTTTTTTTTTTTATTTTTTTTTATTTTTTTTTTTTTCTTTATATCTCGTATCGTTTGAGAGATATTTGCAAAAATAACTGAGATTTGACACCCTCCATTGAATTATGTAATGAAAAGCAGCCGTTCGCAGATGTCACGTGACATTCCTCGCCCAGGACTCTCTCTGTCATACGCCATTTTGCGTTGCGTAGTTGACGATTTCCTTATTGTAACTTACACGTTGTCATTTCAAAGCAATGGCGCACTGAAGAATTAACAAAGCCACGTCGTTCTTCGTACGTAAATGATAATCTAGCGTCTACAAATCCCATATTAGCATTATTTAACAACGGCTATCAATAGTATGAGATTAAGGAACGCAACTTTCAGTTCTTAGTCATAGCGTAGTGGGCAATGCGTAAGAATGTGATGTTGAAGGTTAGTGGTTCGAAACACGCCACTACTTAATTTTTTGTTTCTAAAAGGGTTTCAGACACACTTATTAATTATTTTTTTATTATTTAGATTACCATTTTGGTCCAAAATGTTTGCCAAACTTATAAAACTACAAAACTAAAGTGGGCCGTAAAACATGTCAGTGCGATTTTTTTATATAAAATACTTTCTACTGTTACTTTACAATACAGTATAAATGATGGAATACAGCAACTAAGCCATGTCTCCACCATATCCTTACTTCCAGGAGTTCTGCAAGTTTCGCACAACTTCTGCGAAGTTTGGAAAGTAGGAGGCGATGTCCTGGCAGACATAAAGTTGTGAGGACGGACCGTGAGTCGTGTCGGTATAGGTCAGTGGTAGAGCGCTTGCCCGCGAAAGGCAAAGGTCCCAGTATCGAGTCCCGATTCCGGCACACAATTTGAATCTGCCAGTAACTTTCATATCAGCGCACACTCCGCTGCAGAGTGGAAGTTTCATTCTCCAAACGAATAGTGTTTGTTTATGGTAGTAGGTATCAGTCTCTCATTATGCACTATGGTAGTTGATTGAGGGTTGATAACGATAATGGGGTGGAATATATGGGAGTTGAAATTTACCGACTTATATAAAATTCTACGTGTGGGTGTCAATATTTTGCGCTTCAGAAAAACGACACAGTGGAGACGAAAGAGCTCTCTGTGTTGTTGTTGTATAAAGTCTCCCGTTGTACACCATAGCAGGTCCGTGTCGGTAGCTGTAAGAGGCTGGAAGATATAATGGTTGAAAGTCGTCAGCTTATATAAAATTCGGACTGAAGACCAGCGATGACTTTTGACACTATAATCACAGTCTTAAGCTGAGTTTACACTAGCAAGTTATTGCAGCAATTTACTTGCGGATAGGAACTTGCCGAACTACTTAGGAGTGTGAATACGCCACCAAGTCGACTTGCGGCCGTTGCAATTTATTGCACAAGTGACTTGCTGCAAGTATCTGACCTTCAGTGTGAACAGTATGCAAGAAAATTCTGCAAGGTACTTGCAGCTTTTATGATTCATTTCTATTTTCTGCAAATTGAAGTCGCTAGTTTTTTTGTAAATTCGTAGGTCGTCTGCATCACACACACACGTATTTAACATTTTACTAAATGTTACGATTAATTTAATACAAACATCAAACTTACTATATGTTAACAAATAACAGAAATGGAGGAGAAACGAGAATGGAGAAAGCAAGATACTAAACATTGAATGAAGCTGTGGAGAACTTCCCACATAGGCCTATATAAAATGTACTCAGTACAGTACACAGATTATAGACAGTATAAAGGAAATTTAATATATTGCAACAAATCTCAAAAACAAAGCTAACGGAACGTCTTGTAAATTTGATATTGTGATGAAGGGAGTTTTTTAGGAAATAGTATAATATAAAGACGCAATTTTAGCACAAACTGAGAAAACAATGGTAAAAAGTGGCTCTTCAAAATATAGCGTGACAAGTAAAAGTTCAGAGGCTGAAATAACTGTGTGATATGCATCCTGTTTCAATATGACGTGTCCAATTGATGTTAATAAACAATCCACATCATTTATAGAAATGTTCTCAAAGCTAACCATGTTCCCAAAACCCAGTTCTAGCAACACATATTGTGGTCTTCTCAGCTTCCTTTTAAAGCGAAATATTTATCTTTTTCGTGTTCTTCGTGATAATTAAAGAGCTACAGCATAAATGACCCACCTACTTGTCATTTTACTTACTCTCACTAAACGTAAATGTGAACGGTGCCTGCAAGTTATTGATGCAAGTTACTTGTCAAAGTACTTGCAGAAGTGTCTTGCTTACATTTTGCGAGTGTTGTGTAAACGCAGCAGCAAGCGTATCGCTAGTGCAAACCCAGCTTAACATATACAGTCATGACAGTCCCCTGATTTTTGTTATACGCCACGACAGCAACGCTCCAAGCGGCTGGCAAGGTACATTTCGGAACACGGTATCGGATTATTGTGAATAGTGTCGTTTGAATTGATTTTAACATACCTTTCACTAAAGGGAACGTACGTAGTGCCATAAAAATCGGTAATAACTAGAAAATAACTCCACATTTGTATCTGAATATCTGCCACAAAAAACAACAAACATGTTTACTTCTTTCGGCAATATAAACCCTATAGCAGAAGAATTACTGATTTTGTAAAACTACAAGGTGCCAAACCGCAAGTGAAGGTACATTATCGTTATTTCATCGTGAAACTTCACTCTGTGATTTACAATCAATTTGCTGCACCTACGTATAAGCATAAGTTGCAATATGCTTGGCGAAAGCGAGGGTATGACATTGACATATGAAAATCATCATTTGAAAATGTAATTAGTGTGGCTTTTGATGTTGGACTGCATGATTGAGAAATGGATTAGGAATGTGATCACGTGGCTTTAGTGAGGTGTGCACATTGTTCTCTCCCACTTTGTTTTAAGATCTTCATCGAAATCTAGCTTTTCGATTTTAGGACTAATATAAGCACTTTAGGTGTGTGGTACTGCTATATATGTGTGTTTTGCGCTATTATAAGTACTTTAACCAGACAGTTTTTAACGCTGCTGATTGAATATGTAATGATACACTGACGCCATTCAATTACATATAATTTCTTTCCTATCGTATTGGTATCTTGTTATTTTGTTTCTCCCTGTAAAAATGGTACTTGAGGTGCAATGCAACGTTTTGCATGGAAATGACGCACACCACTGACCTGTTTATGATTGCCTGTTACTTCAGTCATTGTTTCGTGCGGTTCCGACCGTTCGAACGCAAATGTGTCCCTTGTTGGAGAAACAGACAATCATTAGTTTTCATTTCGCATAAGTTTTTTTACTTCATCAAATGTAAAAGTAAGCGATATAAAAATATTTTTGTGTACTTCGTGACAATACAATTTTATTTCTGAGAGCTTTGCATGAATGCATGTGAATTCATGTATGCAGAAGTTTGCAGATTTTTTTTTTCTTTATTGTATTTTAAACCCACCAGATAGTGGCAGGCTGGCTGTAGCTTCAGTGCTGCTCTTCAGCCAATAGAACAACATGAGTTTATCAGGAAGATTTAACAAACATGTACGAAGAGAAACAATTCAGAATTTAAACAAGTCAATGCGATAAAATGGGAGAATTGACAATAACATCGAGAACAGTAAAACACGTATTCAGAATTTAAAATGACCACAGTGGTTAAAAGATACATATATGTGCAGTGTTAAATACTCATGGAGATTAAAACACAGTCATGGGAGGATACACGACGAAAACGAGAGCACATACTTAATATCACGTGGCACCTCTAATATTCAGCGTGTTCGGCGGTTGCTGACGTTTTAAAAGTGGAACACTGAACACAAAACACTGGCACTGACACTGACTCTTGAACACTGACGAAGCACTGAGTAAAGCTGATTGCACAGGTTCCCCACAAGGGTAAGGATTGGAGGGGAGGCACGGAGGAGGAGGGACGGGAGGTGAGGGGGGAGGACGCAAGGAATCCCGTGAAGGGGGAGGAAGGGGAAAGCCAAGCGGTGGGGAGAAGAGGACGGGAGAGGGTAGTGAGATGGGGCGTGCAAATACGGGGAAGGATTAAGGTTGGTAGCATGGGCAAATGTCGGGATGGAGGGTGTCATCCTGGATGTGGAGAGTGGGGGATGTGAAGGGAGAAAGGGATAACAAGGTATTGGCGTGGCAGAGGCCCAGGATGCAGCAACTGAGTGCTGGAAGTCAAGTTTGCGGGCTTAGTATCAGAGGCGGAGGTGTTCGAGGAACTTGAGCAGGTGTGGGAAAGGAATAAGGTCATAAAGGATCCACGTGGGGGAGGAGAGATGGATGCAGTAAGTGAGGCAGAGGGTGTGGTGTTCAAGGACCTGGAGGGAGTGGTAGTGGGCAGGGGGAGCAGAAACCCAAGCGGGGTGGAAGGAGCATAGGATAGGATGAATGATGGTAATGGTAGGTGAAGAGGATGGTGGAAGGGTTGAGGCCCCATGTCCGGCCAGAAAGGAGTTTGAGGAGGTTGTGGCGGGAGAGGGCTTTATCACGGACTGTTTGAAGGTGGGGTTTCCAGGACAGGAAGCGGACAAGAGTAAGGCATAGGTATTTGCGGGTTTTGGTTTGCAGAATGAGGTGATCATGGAGCGTAAGGTAGAGGTTGCTGTGATGGAAGGACAGGGTGGTGTGACCTATGATGATTGCCCAGGATTTGGTGGGGTTAACGGTGAGGAGCCACTGGATAACCACATGGGGAATTCGGAGAGATGGGATTGAATGAGGTGTTGGGAGCGGACGAGGAAAGGGGCAAGGGCAAGGGAGGTGGTGTCATCAGCATATTGCAGGAGGTGGACAGGAGACTGGGGTTGCGGCATGTTAGCCGAGCATATGAGGTAGAGGAGGGGGAAGAGTACAGATCCCTGGAGATACCCGGCAGAGGGGTAAAACAAACGGGAGTTGGAATTATTGACAGTGACATATGATGGGCGGCAGGCTAGAAAGGCTGGGATGAATCGGACATAATTAACAGGAAGGACGTAGAGTTGAAGGTTGAAAAGGAGGCCTTCTCGAAGTCGATGAAATGAGGATAGCTGCACCACAGGAGTTCATTTGGACAGAAAGGAGGTGGGTAAGCGCAGGAATTGGTCATCAGCAGAGAAAGAAGGCCGGGAGCCACACTGGGGGAGGGGAAGGAGCTGGTGATGATGGAGATGCTGGTGGATGCAGTGGGCCAGGATGGTTTCCAGGACCTTGCTGAACACCAAGGTGAGGCTGATGGAATGATAGGATGGGGCATCAGAGGGCAGCTTGCAGGATTTAAGAAAGATGAGGATACAGGAGATTTTCCACAGGTTGGTGAAGAAGCTGGTGTATAGGATGACAGTAAAGAGGGAAGGAAGGGCTATGTGGAAAGAATGGGGGCGGGCCCGAAGGTGCCTGTAGGTTAGGCAGTCGTGGCCATAAGCTGTGTTGCATTTCGTGCAGAGAGTTGTTTTGATGTCAAGGGCAGTGACTGGAGTGTTAAGTTCTGTGGGGGGGGGGGGGTGGATGCTGTTCAAGTACTGAAATCCGGGGGCGAGCGGCGGGATGGAGGTATTGGTTCACTCATGGATGTCTGGGAAGAGGGAGTAATCAAACTTGGGATTGTCAGGAAAGGAGAAGGTATCAGTGAGGTGGGTTCCGAAGTTGTTTGCCTTGCTGTCGTTGTCTGGAAAAGGAAGGTCATTATGGAGGAGTGGGTAGTGGGGAGTGGAGTGGAAGGTTTGCCTGTACTTGGAGGAGTTGTGTGAAAGAAAGTCGGTGCATGTCTGACACCAGTCCTGGTGTCTTTTCACATTCAAGAGGTTTGTCATGTGACATTGGATTTGCAGATGGTGATGGAGTGTGTTCCAGTCACGGGTCCACAAGTATGATCAATAGAGGCAGCAGGATTATCGGAGGTAAGGTAAGGTATGACAGTGTGGGTGTATTGTTTTGGTAGAGATGTGGGACGGCATCAGCAATGGTCTGGTGTAGGAAGGAAGTGGTGCAGTCAATATTGGCGGGGTTGAAGGGGGGCAGTGGGTGGCTGGCGATGTGGGTGTCTATGGAGAGAGGGTAGGATTCCCAGTCGCCACAGACCTTAGGAGGGGGCTCGGGACAGGGAGCGTGAGCCTGATGGCTGTGGGGGTCGGTCCAGGATGAGGAATATGGGGGGTATGGTCACTGCCAATGAGGTCAAGGACTTCCGCCTGGAGGCAGCCCAGATTAGGAGAGCCAGGACGACATCAGGGGTGATATTGCTTTGCGGGTGAGTGGGTTGTGTGAGAGAGAAACTGACGCCATTGCTGGAGTTTGGCGGCAGAGTGGGGAGAACGGTTCAGGTTTCCGGCAAACCCATAGGTCGTGTTTGATTGGTCTTTGGGAGATGGGAAGTCATGGGGAAAGGGCGCAGTGCTACAGGTCTAAATAGTGGCGAGGGTGATGGGGTGAGGCAGAGAAGAAAGAGGCTGAGGATGAGATGATGAGATGTTCTGTAGGATTGGAGGGGTTGTGTCTGGACTGGGTGATGATGGAGGTGGCTAATCGCCGCTCCACCGCGAGCAAGGGGAGGGGGGCTATCTGTACGGTGGAGGGTGTAAGGAGCGTTGTTGACTGAGTGACGAAGTTGAAGGAAGGTTTCGTTGCGGAGGAAGGAGATGTATTGAGAGGTTTTTATTTGTGGGTAAGGACCGGATATTATGCTACAGGAGGGTACAAGATGGGCATGCCATGGGGTGCAGCTGGTAGGGGGGAGAGACAGAAGGAGGTGATGGGTTAAGGGTGAGCTTTAGACAAGGGTAATGTTACGAAGAAGGTGAAGTGGGAGTGGTTGCAGGATGGTGTCAAGTTGAAAAATAAAGCGGACAATGAGGGCGATTTGTTGGAGAGTTTGGGGACGCTGGAAAGGGTGTATGTTCTGGAGGACTGTGGGCCAGGGGCAGATGGAATTATTGGGGTGAATGGGGGGGGGGGATCGATAGGATGGATGGGGACTGTCAGCTCAGGATTGATGGGAGCCTACTTTTGTAGGAATAGTTGGGATGGGGGCCACCACAGGTGCAGCAGGTGGGGTGGAGGCAAGGTTGGGACATTGCTTGAGGAAGTGATTGGACTTGCAGTGAGAACAGGTGGGGGTGGGGAGGGTTGCAGCATTTATCCGTGAGGTGATGGTTGTAGGCGAGATATCGTCCACAAAGATAGGACTGGGGAGGGGAGTGGGAGGGTTTCACCTCCTTGGTGAGGAGGAGGGCAATGGAGGATACGAACTATTTGAAAATCTGCATCAAAAAGGTGGGGCCAGAGCTGTTTTGGATCCACTTATCAGATCTGATAGAGATGTCTGGACGGGAGTTGAGTTCCTCCAACACCTCAGCCTCTGTGATCACCAGGCTTAGCTTGGTAATCATGGCACTGAGGGTTGGCAGACTTCAGGGAGCTTGGCATAGGTGAGGGGCAGTAGTAAGGGAAGGAAGGGGATAGAGGAGGTGGAGGAAGGAGCAGAGGCTGTGATGGATGAGACTTTTTTGGAAACGCCAGGGGCGGGCTCTGCTGTGGACCACTTGGAGGTGACTTTTTTGGTGGAGCTGCGGGATGTGGAAGGAGTGTGGAGTGGTAGGAAGATGGGGGTGATGGGATGTGGTGAAGAGTGGGGGCAGCCTGTACCCAGTGTTCCTGATTGGGGGAGGACGAAAACTCGGCCACCGTGGCTCGGCGGTACTCCATTTTTGCTGCGGGGAGTGGGGGGTAGTCCTAAGAATACGTGACTGGTGGTGGTTGCAGCGGAGGGCGGGGAGGAGGCAGGCAGTGGCTGACAGCTGGACAGAGAGGGGAACTGGAGATTGAGGGAGGGAGAGACTCCAGGTTGTGGTTGTCAGGGCCTGTGGAGACTCCTGGTTGTGGTTGCCGGGGCCTGTGAGGAATTTGTGTATGAGATGGTGGTAATGAAGGAGGAGACAGTTGGACTGGTGGCCATAGTGCAAGACTAACATGTGTAAGGAAAGGGTGAAGGATAGTACAAAGAAGATGGTCGGCGGAAGGTCTGGATGGTCTGAAGATCTCTAGGACGTCGTCGATGGACAGTGGGATGCTCTAAGCAGAGGGCTCCGACCCTCTGCTGATGGCGAATGGGGAAGCAGTGAGATGCGGCGTCGGCGGTGGTGTGAGGAGGCTACAGGGGGAGCCGGGAGGCGCCCTGGTTGACCAATGCACTCGCGGCGGCTGCAGGCAGGGCTGGACAGTCATGGCAGCGTTGGCGGCCGGCCCGGAGGGGCGACGGCGAGTCAGCGACGATCGGGGGAGCGTCGCCCAGCAGGGGCTGCAGCAGGGTGCGGGCGTCCAGCAGGGTCTGCGGCGGAGGTGTCCAGGCGGCGTCCACTCGACGAAACGGTCCGGTCTGGACCTAGCAGGGAGGAGATTGGTTACCTGCAAGCAGAAGCCATATAATCAAAAGCTAAAGGCAATGCCTGTACCCAGGCGGTAACGATGGCAGATGTTTCTTTTTTTTTCTTTTCTTTATTGGTATTTTAAAACCACCAGAGGTGGCAGGCTGGCAGCGGCTTCATTGCTGCTCTTCAGCCAAGTGTATTTAAAATTTTGACAAGTCGTTAAAAATATAGAAAGGTGATAAAATTTATTGAATTTAAACACTAGAATGGAGAGTAAAATGGAGAGAACAGACATAGAGCAAAGAATTTGAAGTAAAACATATTCAGAATTAAAACAGTCACAGAGATATAATTTAAAAATACAGGGCGGTTAAAATCACATTGGTTGAGCACACTAGACGATGACGAAGACACTGCTTAAAACACGGGGCAACGCTAATATTCTGCCTGATCGGCAGCTGCTTAAGTATTAAAACACCACTTGTGCATGAAGCATAAACATTGGCACAACAGTGGCACATGGTTAAAATATGTCGAAAAGGGGCCCCATATTGGGAAAAGGGGAGGAAGGAGAAGTGCAGTCTGAGAAATGGGTGGGGAGGGGGAGAGCAAGACCAACTACAATATATCAGACCTGAAGGCAGAATCCAAGATGGCGGCAATCTTAGGCCAAGCCAAGGCCTCACATTTCGCATCAGTGGCCGTCTGTGAACTGCAGGAAAATTGAATAGCTACTTGACCCCCTTTACACATCTTGTTATATAACAGTACCAAAACATGTTGAAATATTAAGGCATGTCCACCAATACTGTCAAACTAAAAGCTACTCAATGAAAAAAATGTAAAAGCAGTGATTACTCTTTCTGAAAATGCAATCTTCACTAACAACAGGAATAATCTCCCCCTTCCTCCCTCCCTCATTAAGAATATCAAACTTGAACAGCAACATTATCATGTCTTAACTGCATGACCATCATACTTACCTAGGTGAAATATAATTCAATGGGAAAAATTCATTTCCATTCCTCAATGAATGAATCAGTTTTTGTATTTAGAAGTTGCTTGAACCCATGCAACACATCTTTCCCATAACTGTATATTGTATTTATATTAAAATTTGTGTGAAAAACTTCCTGTGAAGCGACACTGCACTTTGTCCAATTAATCGAGTAGATATTTCACTTATATGGTGTCAACTATATGCAACAGGGAAAAGGAAGAAATAGGAACAGGTACACACTGAATTATTTTATTTATCAAAAATGCTCGGATTTCCACATCACCACAGAGGTACCAAACCTGACGTGTAACTCATTATTTTACATGACGAGTTTCCCCTGTAGGCCTAAATCATGTTATATACAAATTATTGGCAGATCGCAGCAATGTTTTTGAAACAAGCTAGTAGTAATCTGAGTGACTGCAGCAAAAATAACAAAAAGGAAAGAGGCCAAGCTGAGCAGCAAATAAATTCAGCAATGTCTGCATGAGGTTTCCTTTTTTGCTTTTCTAGTTTTCTAGCAATTTCCTGTGAAATGGTCAAAGTCGGTTATATTGTCATTTTCACACCACTTACTGAAACTACATTCATCACGTTGCAAAAGTTGCTGAAAACGTTCTTCAGGTTTCTTCATCTCGTTAGGAACTGGTGTTGAGTGATTAGATGGTTGATTGGGAAATATGGTAGGATATGCATCATTCGTTAGATTGGAATTTTTCGTGGCGCACGTGTAGGTTCGCCGTTTTCCACAAGAAAAATGTCTTCCTTAACCACAAACTTGGGTTCGAAATGCTTAATGCATACCACAGTATTATCGTTCACTTCGAAATTGTCCCTGTGAATTAACTTAATCCATTTGTTCCTTAACATTGTTTCCTTGGGAAACTTGAATGTTGAGGTATCGTATGTTATACCGTAGTTGGTCTTACAGCCTGGCACACAACAACTACGACCCATCACACTTTATATTATAAAAATCTTACTGTAGATTCTAAGACACAAATCCTTGCGTAGCACTTGAGACGAATTCGCATCACATCACATAAATACTACGCACTATACTTCAGTTAATAATCGCAGCACCTTCGTATATGTTACACACGTGTAGGCCTAAGGTAAACAGAAGCAGGCTAGTTTGTTTCCCCCATGATTGCCGCCATATTGTCGACTATCGATACCTGCCTTCAGGTCTGAGATATTGTAGTTGGTCTTGGGGAGAGGGAGGAGGGGGGAGGGCGCAAGGACTCACCGTGGAAGGAGCTGGGAGAGGAGAGCCAAGCGTGAGAGTGATGGGAGGGGGAGGAAGGGAGACGCACAAATACGGGGATGGAACTAAGGCCAGTAACGCACTAGGCTGCCAGGCTGCGGCAGCCAATGAAACAATGGTGGTATACGGCAGGCCGCTACAGGCACTGGGCAGCCAGGAATTGGTGGCTGCGGCAGCCATCAAAACGCAGCCGACTGCACGGCAGTGGCAGCCAGCTGGCTGCGGGCAGCCAGTGCCAACAGCGAGCCTCGCAGTGAACGCGTGCGGCTGCCAGCAAGCTCCGCGCACTTGACCAAGCAGCCACACCTTGTCTCCAAGTTGTCATGACGTTCGACACACAGAAATTTATTCATGAAATTCAAAGACGAAGAGAAATCCGGGATGTGTCTTGTGAGAAATATAGTGATCATGATGCGACGAGAAGGAGGAGGGAGGAAATCGCAAATGTAATGTGTGAGGAGAACATGTCTGAAAATGAAAAGAATGAATTCGGTAAGTTATTTATTACATTGAAAAAATTGCTTACAGCTACAATAAGGAAGAAGAGGGTTTCATTGTAAACTTAATACACACTAATTCACATGGAAACAACAATAGTTACATACATAATATGTAATTACTACCCCAATGCCATTCTGTTTTGCCATTCCAGCGGATTTTCATTCGTAAAGTAATCCGCAAATAAATCTCTATATGCTGATGCTGATGAATGGCCCCCTGCTGTTGCAGGACCTGGGGAAATTTCCAGTTCTGGAGGGACATACAGCGTGACTTCAAATTTGTAGCCATCTCTTTCTCGCACATAGTTATGTAAAACACAGCATGTTTTTTATTATGGCAATTGCAAATTCTTTCCGAACATCCATTGGGCAAGGAAAAATTCTCCATTTATTTGCCAGAATGCCAAACGTACATTCTATGAAGCGCCTAGCACGTGACAGTAGGTAGTTAAAGATTCTTTTATATTTTCCAGAAGGTTATCAAAAGATTCGACATCTTTCTATAGATAAAAAAGCGATTTGGGTAGTATCAAAGATCCTTGAAGTAATTTTTAAATAAACCCTTCGAGTGCCGCTCTGCAAGCAGAGGATGCATCCAATATGTCTTTTTTGCTTTGCGTTTCCTTTGAGAGAACAGGTGGACGATTATCGCATCTTCCACGTCCATGTCGCTCGTCCGATTGGGTACAACTGGCCGTCAGCTGGCTGCTAACGCTGGCTGCCTCCAACTGGCTGCTCAATATTTTTGCTGCCGCAGCCTGGCTGCCTAGTGCGTTTCCGGCCTAAGGTTGAAAGCAGGGGTAGATGTCCAGATGGAGGGCGTCATCTGGGAGAGAGAGTTGGCGGAAGGTACCCTCGGAGAGGACGAGGAGAGTGTGGGGGGGTGAAGGGAGAAAGGGATAATAAGGTATTGGCGTGGCAGAGGCCCAGAATGCAGCAAGAGGTGAGAGACGACAGGGTTGTGAGATTCTGTTATACAGGTTACTTAGCGGAGGTGGAGGTGTTTGAGGAACTTCAGAAGGTGAGGAAAGGGAATCAAGTCGAAAAGGATCGTCGTTGGGGACGGGAGGCGGATACGGTCAGCGAGGCAGAGGGGGCAGATATTTGAATGTATTTTGTCTAAAAACGCATGCAACAGTGAATAGGCATGGAAGATTTAAAAATCAACGTGATCTTTGAAGCTTTCAACTCGTTCCATTATTTATTTTTATTTGTGTAACATGCATGATTATATGGCACAAATAAGCTGAATTGAGTACAGTTCTGTCAGCTGGTGGGATTAGATTGTATCGGAGTCAGCATAGGCCTCAGACTCACAAAGCTGCTGTGTCGGCCATATAAGTGTCCGCTAATAATCATGGTTCCGCGGTAGTTCCACGTGTCCTGCCGCCGCTACATGGCTGATAGGCTACACTAATACCTTTCCCAGCGGATCGTCAAGTAATACGGCCGTTAGAGCAGAGCGGGGAGCGCTAGACTGGACGGTCTCCGTCCTCAAATGTTTGTAAATCTATCGGACGAAACTGCGTGGTCATCAGTCCGTAGCTTACAAACTACTTAAACCTAGGTAAACTAACCTACGGACAAACACACACACCCATGCCCCTGGGAGGACTCGAACCTCCACGGCGAGCAACCGTGCGCTCCGCAGCGAGGTGCTTTAGACCGCTCGGCTACTCCACCGCGGCTCTCTGTCCTCCCCATCTCGACCGAACAAAGCCGGGCTCCGAGCATAGACACTCGAATAAGCCAAGACCGAGCGCGGTGCACTCGACCGAGTACGAGCGAGCATCATCGGCAATATGCAGACATCTAGGCAGTGGCGGCTGGTGCTTCAGATGACTGGGGGGTTCACTTCTTCCAGTGCCGGATCTACGATATATCCGAAGAGTGGCGCCCAGAGAAAGTCTTTATCTTGTTTTAAATTTAGAGAATACTTTCTAACCTCATTTCGAATCACACAAAAGACCATTGTATCTTATTTACATGGGCTGCGATGTAACCAAGCTCATTTCACCAATTGCGACGTAACCACTCGACTCGGATTAGGCCACCAACGTTTATAGTCCTCCAGTGTTCAGTATGTTGCATTTAGAGCATTACGCTGTTATCTCGAGGTTTGGTGTAACTTCTGGTAACTCAAAATCTGGAAACTCGCAGATGTCCTGTACAGCGCGCCTATAGCGCGTTTTCGACCTCCAAACGATATATATGAAACGATAGGTATGGAACAAGCGAATGTTGAGTGTTTCTGAACCGGAGATTCGGGCGCTAAGCGCCGTCACGTACTAAAAATAGCTTCTTGTTTAAACTACGTAATCTTCTTAAGGCTAGGCTACAGATAACTTTTTTAAAGTGAAAGTTAGGTTAAGTACAAGTTAAACAAGATTTTTTATATATATGTTTTAGTTTGTGAGGGCGCGTAGCGCCTGAATCTCCAGTTCAGAAACACTCAATGGATTTACAGTTTAACCTTCGATATATATCATTTCAGGCCGAGGTACTTCGAGTGTAAGCTTTCTCGTAAATTACCTGGAAAGCTGTACTCTTAGATTCCTGCCTAGCCACATCCTTTAAAATCACGACATATTCGTAAAAATCATAACATTGACGTGTTCGATACCTATCGTTTCGATACTTAACC
Source organism: Locusta migratoria (assembly GCA_026315105.1). Lineage (NCBI taxonomy): Eukaryota > Metazoa > Arthropoda > Insecta > Orthoptera > Acrididae > Locusta > Locusta migratoria. Next base: position 199,997,441 of record CM048751.1, read on the forward strand.
GCTTATATATATATATATATTTCGAGGTCGAAGCCTCGCTATTCAGGACATCTGCGAAATTAACGAAACTCATTACTGCAGCGACCTCTGGATCACGTCGAATACGAGCAACTGGACTCAATTGCGCTGTACGCTATTAATTTCAAATTATTCAGAGCAACACTAGGTAAATTAATGCAGTAAATGAAGTCTGTTACGATGAAGAGACAAGCCACCTTTTTGTCCGATTACACTGTAAGTAGCACCCCGTAACGTTTCATAAATCTGATAGAAATGGAGTCCTTTCTGTAACACTATTAATGTTAAAAGTTGTTATTAGTTAGCACTGTGGTCGCATGTTAAGTCAGAATTAGTGATAACGTTACAGTATTACGGTATTGATGCTGTAAATGTAACGCATCTGACTCGTTTTTATCTCAGAAAATCACTTATAAGGTTCTAAAAGCATCAGATATCGCCCAGGATGAATGTATTTACTTCTGTCATGAACACAAAACCAGCCTTAGAAATATATATTGCTACTACAACAAATTAAGAACATGGGTACTCAACTAAAATTATTTTCATGTAACCTAACGTTGTTACCCACCAGAGGTTAACATCCACCTAAGTCATATTCTACAATATTAATAAAAATGACTTTCTTTATCAACGATAATCACTATACAAGACTAGTAAACGTGTATTAATTTGATATTAGTCCATAAGAGGAACGATACAACTTTAGTTTTTACCAATGAGCTAAATACCATACAAACCCTTGACTCCCAACAACTGATAAAAAAATCCCTTTTCTGTTTTACTTTAAAATTGTTTCGAAGTACTTTCACAGACAAAAATAAACTTATTTCAAGGATGGATTTATGCAAAATACAGTCTTCTCTTTTAACCCGGTACCTAAGATCTCTTTCTTTGATTCCAAAACTCCTGTTTTCACAGATCGACAACATTCAGTGATCTGTGTACAAACTGGATGCATAACATTGGTGTCTGAGCATAGAACAGCAGCGTGCCTGCACATTCATATGTTTTGTACATAATTTCACGTTGTGCGCCATGTTTAAATTTGGCATACGAATTTTGATCATGTATTACGTGACAAAATATTGTTTACTTCCTTTTGTTTTCATTTTTTAGTCAATATGCGATGTAATAGACGTATTTTCTTTTGGTTTACTTATAATATTTCATAGCCGCCATATCTGAATTTGGCAAGAAAAGAAATATGAACATCTATGGCTGGCACGCTCAGACAACTGAAGTTCAACATCCAGGTAGCATAGAGATCAATGACAATATTTCATTATTCCCTGAATTTCCGAAAGAAAAAAAATAAAAAAAAAATAAAAGAAAAAAAAAATTGTCCCGTTACAACCCCCTTCTAACCTTACGCATTCACAGACGCTGCTCTCCCATACCTCTTCTCAAACAGTTAAATATTTGATACAACGAAGAGTATAAATGAAATGTCATTTACCCTCAACATCGAGACACGTTCGCAAAAACGTTCAAATATATGTGACAAGTAACAATACAAAAGTCATTGTTGTTCATGTTTCTTTTAAAAAGAATATTGGGTTAAAAATGCTTCCAGTCATGCTCGAACCCACTACCTTTGACCCCGCAGCACGGTATCGCTAACCACACGGCTATTTTTGCTAGGTGGAAAACAGTGATACTATTGTTATTATTCATGATGGGATGTTCTGAGGAATTTTTGCAGTTGTTGTGTCTTAATTGATAGTTATAAAACATTTTACCAAATATGACGTGTTTTTCATGAATCTTCAGTGCGCCAAAAAGAAATATGCAGGGCGCATGTTGCATCATGGAGGATTTGCGCATGCGCAACGCGAGGAGCGCAGTAGCTCCACTGTCTTTGCTTCGGGACCATTCGTTCGAATCCGCCAGAGCTCGAGTAGCCAGGAGCTTGTGTGTGTACCAGCTCCAAGGCCAATGTTAAAAGCGGCATTACCCCTCGCCCCTTCCTACCACGTGAGACCCATATGCTGCCTCCAGGTGGTTCAGGAGAGATTTTGAACCTTAGCCGCGCATGCACATTACAACGCTGCGGCCACTGCCGCCTATATTTTAGGCGGCCGCCCTACGACTCGTATACGCGCTGTCTCCGCGACGTAAAACGTTTCTCATGCGATAACAATACTTTGGATGTGCATATAAAATTATCTGAAAGACGAACGAAACGAAGAATGATAGTTAAAAGGGGTTTTTGATTTTCTTTATTTATAAGCCTTTTTTTTCACGACGTGCTTTTTTCCGGGGGTTCACTGAACCAGTGAACACATAGGACGCGCCGCCACTGCCTGTAGTTCAGTTCCGTTACAGTTTTTAACACACCGAAAGGAAATGAAACGTCCGCGATCTAACCTAGATAGGCCGTGTCAAGCTCTACCGGTGGATGGGGATGGGGGCAGTGGCTTAGCTAGGTAGTATGGCACCCGGTGCGGCGTCTTGTCATCTCCACCCCCTCCCACCTGCCCTCCCCCAGTCCTGCATTATCTACTCCTGATAAATTAAAAAAAAAAGAAAAAAAAAGTTTTTGGGGAAGTAGTTCTCGTGTGAGATAACAAAGTGTAATGTTGACTCTTTTGAACATGATTTTAATGCCTGCAAAAAAAAAGTGAAACGCACTTTTATTCATAACGGGACATTAATGAAGTACTAGAAGCAAGCAATATTCGTGGTACAAGCAGACTTTCCGGTCTCGGAAATTCTGTTTGGGAGGAGGCTTCGCATGATGGTAGTAATCGTCAGGGGTGTCAGAGATTTACTTCTTTTTACTTACAAAACCTTTTCCATTGCACTTCGGTCGAGCTGAGCCCTGCGATTACTCCTAAAGTGTTGTGTTGTTGTTAGTTTGAAGTTTCTTCGAAAAGAGACATCTTTCTCTACTTCTCATCCCTCACCCGGATTTGTTTCCTCTCGTATCTACATTCTGCTGTAGCTTTAGGTTTCCTTATGTACAATATTCACATATCACAAGAATATTGCTTATTTTGTTTCACTTTCAATGCACAGGAGAGTGCACTTTGTTTCGTCCTTTGAGATTGAAGTCATTAAGTTACAGTTTCTTTAATTTTCCATTAATTTTCAAATTGTGTGTGTTAGGCTGGATTAAAGGGGAGATTGGAAACAAGGAGAAAAAAAAATCATGAAAATTTTAAAGAGCTCTATCCTGAAAATTTCGAGAAAATGGGCTCTAAAGTATAAGCGCAACTCATATACACCTGATATATTAGCCAATTAGTCCTTTACAGTAGTATGGCGAAATAATTCTGGCATTAGGGTATTAGACTGTCTTGTAGATATCAGAGTTCGATTCTAACTGTGGTAAACATTTAATTTATGTTATTTGTATTAAAAATTATTACAATATTCAATAAAATTATTTTATTTATGAAATGACTGTTGCAGCTAATTAAAATTTTAATTACAACATTTTCTTTTTGAAAAGTTGAATATTTCCGCATTTTACAATTAATTTAGATTAAAACGTTAAATGTTACCGTACTCTTTTATTACCAAATAAGGCGACTTTGTAAGGTGTGGAAAATTATAAACTTATGCTGGATTTTCGAGGAATCGTTTTCTTCGTGGAAAAGCAGAGTATAGATGCTGCTTACTCTATTATATGTATACACACAGGCAGTCCGTCAGAAACAGTCAAATAAATAATAAAAGTAAAAAACTTCCTTGTAGGTAGCTTCGAAGTGGGATCTTCGAGATGACATGCGATCAAGCTACCACCTGAGCCTTTTTTCTTCTTTTTTTTCTATTTTTTCCCTTCAGGTAGGTCGACGTTTTACGGTCATTCTGTTCATGTTCGTTCTTTGTGTTCGTTTTAGTATTTGGCTCAGCTTTTTTATTACAGAGGGCGCTGAGCCACGGCGCCCGGCTTATTCGACCATGCTGCAGCACAACTTTAGCTGTCAAGTCTTTCCGTTATATATGTATGTGTTGCGCTTATAACTTCAAACCCCTTTTCTTAAAATTTTCTTTGAGGGGATACCATTAAGGTATACTACCATCTTTCGAAGTCTGATCCCGAACTGAATTTCCGAGACAGGAACAACGTCTCCTTGTTGGTGATGTTGACTTTAAATATTTTCTTCCTACTTTTTCAGCTCCAAATTTATAAATTGCCTCATCAGAATTGATAAATTCACTACCTTATTTTAGATCGAGAAAACCGGTAATTAGAGAGTCGTGCTTAACTCATAATAAACCTAAAACAACTATTTATTAAATTGGATTCTTTCTTTCGCATTTCCCTCATCGAATCAGGGATAGTTGAGAAATACGAGATATCGAACAGATTTCTAAAATTCATATTCATACATAAACGGTAAGAATGTAAAAATGTGTAACCAAAAAGTCTTTATTTGTAACATCGGCAGTTTCAACATATCTTCTTAGGCATCTTCAGAAATCTGATCAGAATTGTGAACTTTTACGGTCGCGGAATCTTCTTTTTCTGAAAATTTAATCAGAAAAGAAACACGAAATACAAGAAAATTAGAAGTCGTATAATGCAAGCATCCTAGGGAAGGGGACTTTGGATAAATTAGTTGCTTAGTACCGTTCTTTACATTGCCACCACCATATGATCAGTCTGAACACGGTTGAAGAACATGGTCAGCTGAACATATAAGGGTGGCACTAAGTGTGTGATGAAGATAGGTGCCCGAAACAGGTCAATACAAAAAATCAACTGCAAGTGCTTGCTGCTGTTTTAAAAACCAAGTGAAATAACACTTGCTGTCATGTACAAAAAACTAAATTATTGGGGTCTTAAAAATTCTATGGTCTCTCTGTACACCCTTTCATGGTACTCGTTTGTGACTGCCAACACCTGAGTTCTATCAAATGGAATGTGATAGTCCCCTGGTCGCAAAAGATAATGTATCAATTTCTCCCCTTCTTCTGTCCTTGGGCTCTTATACTCGTTTTATCGCCGTTCTTTTTGTGATATCCACGTGCACGACGAGCATTTTTTTTTAGTTAATTTTTTGTCATCCTGTACCTTCAGTGTGAGTTTGTACACTGTTCAAAACAGTTAGGGATCTGGTGGACCGCGGTGGAGTAGCCGAACGATCTAAAGCGTCTCGCTGCGGAGCGCGCGGTTGCTCGCCGTGAAGGTTCGAGTCCTCCCTGGGGCATGGGTGTGTGTGTCGTCCTTAGGTTAGTTTACCTAGGTTTAAGTAGTTTGTAAGCTACGGACTGATGACCACGCAGTTTGGTCCGATAGATTTACAAACATTTGAACATTTGGATCAGGTGAGATATCATTCACAATATACATATGGTAACGTATTTTATTCAGATATTGGTTACAATTGTAATTTTTGTGTGATACAGGACGAAATTTTGATGTCTCAACTCTTCACTTGAAGTTTACATGGCGTTTACTTAGAGCGAGGCACCATGGGGCTACCAAAAACAGTGGCAAGGTCAGTCTCGTTGCTCTCTAATACGGGTGTGATCACCTCGGACAGCCTGTACATTAGCACACCTGAGTGGCATGAACAGTATGAGGTTATCAATCAGCTCTTGAGGGATATTTGGCCATTCTTTCGTGAGTGCTCTGCAACCATTTTGGGAGGTTCTGGTCTGGCTGCAATGCGTTTGCCAAGTGTCTCCAGACATGTCAATTGGGTTTAAGTCTAGTGAACAAGCAGGCCACATAAGTTCCTTCAGTTTCAAGCATATTGACTACAAATTCATCTCTGTCGAGACGAGCGTTATCATCCACACGAAGGAAGCCATCTCTTATGGCACCAGTGTAGGGCGCAACAAAAGGTCGAAGGATCAGCAGGTTGTTCCGAAAAAATAAATGTTCAAATGTTTGTAAAGCTTGTGGGACTTAACTGCGGGGGCATCAGTCCATGAACTTACAAACTACTTATGAACTAACTTATACTAAAGACAGCACAAACATCCATGCCAGAGGAGGGATTGGAACCCCCAACGGGGAATGGCCTCGCGCATCGGAACATAGCGCCTCAATGCGCTCGGCCGCTCCGCCGCGGAGGTTGTTCCCAGTTCCACGATCTCTCCCACGTCCTCCCCTGTTTCTGCGGGCTTAACGCCGTCGTGGTTTTAATGGGTCACACACACACACACACACACACACACTATAGGTCTCAGTGCGTAGAGGCCACATTCTCGACGGAGAAATCGTACTGTTTGCGTTGGTATTGCGCGTGCTGTTACTGCCTGGAGGGTGCGTTGCAGCTGAGTTGCATTCAGCCTCCGGTCTCGACGGACTGTTAACCGGAGATGAGTCAACCAGAGATAAAGGTCATCTATTGCTGGTGTTACTCGTGGACGTCCTTGGTCTTGCCTTCTTTTAACGGTTACTGTTGTGTGAAATCGTGCCCAGGTCCTGGGACACTCCAATAGCTGCAGCCACCTCCCTCAGTGTCTGTCCCGCTTTTACCTTCCTATGGCTCTCCATGACATACATTCGGGTGAGTCACACAGTTGTTGCATTGCACTACCTACTTCAAATGTTTAAATGTTTGTATAGTCTATGGGACTTAACTACGGGGTCATCAGTCCCTAAACTTACAAACTACTTATGAACTACTTACGAACTAGGACGGCACAAATATCCATGCCCGAGGGGGGATTCGAACCCCCGACCGTAGTGGCCGTGCAGACCGTGACTGGAGCGCCTTAGTCCCCGCGGCCACCGCGGCCGGCACTACCTACTTACTACACTATCTGAACCCAACTGCTTGTGTAATGCCGGCCGCGGCTGTCGAACGGTCTGAGGTGTGCCAGTCACGGTCTGCACGGCCGCTGCGGTCGGGGGTTCGAATCCCCCCTCGGGCATGGATTTTTGTGCCGTCTTTAGTATAAGCTAGTTCATAAGTAGTTTGTAAGTTTAGGGTCTGATAACCCCGAAGTTAAGTACCATAAGCTATACAAACATTTGAACCCCTCCCTTTTTTTTTTTTTTTTTTTTTTTTCGTTTGGTAGAGTAAACACAAGGCAACACCAACACCGTCTGCAGCAACTTTCTGTTATCGCCACTATCTTGATTGCCGTAATGTTGTTCGTCCTCGCTTCGTAGAACCGACAGAAAGACGTCGAACTATTTTAGTTCATTCTGCCGATGACAGTACTTCATACCCTAGATATCTCAACTGATCCTCTACTTCTTTTGACCAGTGTGTTTTACGGTAATGTTTCGTTTCGTCAAGATTTTATCTATTCGTTCGGTAACGTTGTTACTGAAAGGCAGGAAAACTTTCGATTTCACAGGAACTTGTGTCTCTCTATGATTTTTACGTGGCGGCCTTAACACACTACTTATGTTAATGGTGATTTTTACGTGGCGGTCTTAACACTCTACTTACGTTAGTGGTTGAATACCCATTCTTGAGCAACGCTTAAGTAAGGTGGCTTAGTTCCGTGTCAAGTTCTGTTTCGCAGTTGTTGCTTGGTCTATCCGCCAGCGTCCTTATAATGCCTTGCTTTTGATGTGGAGGGTCAAAGTTATTTGTTATATTCATCTGTTTTAAACCGTCTTTATAGAAGATCGCCACTGCGCTCGAAAATCATTGTTGCCCTTCAAAAATGACATCCTCTCTATCTTCAAATCTCCGACAAAATTTTTTTTCCATGTCCAGAAAGAGGAGGAAGAACGCTTTGCGCAAGGTCAGCCGAATGCGGTGGATGCTGCAAAACTTCGTAGCATAACTAGTGGTTGGTTACAACGGGTGCTTGGGCTATATGGACGACTGCAATGTTGGTCAGTAGATGGATACCTTTGCCGATTATGAGACGAAGTTTTGGTTTCAATGCATCACCCACTTTCTCCGGGTTAAAGTAGTAAAATAGTAAGTATACTAGTTGAGGGTCTTATCCTTCGTAAGGAATCGGTTCGGATTACCATGCGACTATCCCCCCCTCCCCCCCCCCCAAGAAAAAAAAAATGGACAGCCTCACCATCTTATAAGATTTCTGTACCTCTGCCTTCTTGATAAGGGTGGGAGGAGGACAGATGTTTCCACTCTTTGCACATTTCTTTGGTCTCCGGATCGTAGACGTATACCCAGCAATCGTCCATGATGACGAGACGATCAGAAATAATAATGATAATCCGCACCAGCAAACCCAAATTCTTCGTGGAAAAGTTGAGGTGAGTTTGTTTTTGAATGGGTATCAATATGCGAGTTCCTCAGCGTTTAGTCGCCTTTTGCATGTGCGATTCCTCCTGAATTATCCTCTAGGCACTTTCGTAACTTCTACAGTCTCCGCCACCACTCTTCCCATGGTCGATATTCTGTAGTCGAGGATAACCGCCTCTGCTTTCTTCAAGCATGGCAATATCAGCCTTGATTATCTACCTGCTCGTGGGTCGTCTGTCAGGGGCATGTAGCCGCTTTAAAAGTGCCTCTCCCACCTCACAACCGTGTCATATCATGGACTTTTATTCAATTTTATTTATTATGCAGGCTGATGTCGCCTACGGCCACTGCAAAGGAAAACACTTGAGTCAAAAAGTTGATATTTACAAAAATACGTATGGTAATTACAAGGATTGTGAATAAAAGTTTTCATTTAAATATGTATATAACTTTCTTATCTTTATGTATAAAAATGAATAGCTGTGCGTTGACAGCGGCTCACATTACACAAAGAGATAACGAATTTACGATAGAAACCGCACATGTATTCGTTTGCGCTGGTTTTCATTAAAGGAGAGACAACACATCGATAAAAGGGAAAAAGGCATATGTCATCAGAATAAACATTTCAGCATGTAGTCTAAGTTATTGTAAATTAAAATTGTGTATGTAGTTAATTGTAATTGTGACAGATCTATTGTAAGTAAAGGGTAGAGCTGCATGTGACACTGTGTTAGTAAAAATTGCCCGATTTTTGTCACGGCGTTATTAAACCGATCTTACGAATGTTTTTTGATGTTTACAACGCTGCCTCGCATATACATTGAAGGGGATAAACGGCAACTAATTTCTTTTTTTATAAATATTATTGTAATTTACAAATGTTCAATCGATTGTAAACCTGTTGGACTAAACTGCTATGGTCATCAGTCCCTGGACTTACAAAGTACTTAAACTAACTTACATTGAGGACAACACACACACACACACACACACACACACACACACACACACACACACAAGCCGAAAGGAGGACTCGAACCTATGGCAGGAGCGGCCGCCCAGTCCGTAGCATGATGCCGTAGACCACGCGGCTACTACCTCGCGCCCACTATAATTTACAATTATCCTCTTATGTAAATTTATTTCAGTGCGATAAAATTAATATTTTCTGATTTATTTGAGTAATTAATTCGCATTTTAAATCGCAACAGTGTATCTGTGATCTGCTATTTTACAGATGCGTAAGGCATACACTTTGTTAGAAAATAACTCAGCAGTATAACTGTAATATTTTAACAGGAGAAAAGCGGTTTGGCCATCTAAACTCTTATATAAACCCAGTCTTTCACAAAACTTGCCGTAAACGCGAATGCCGCGCCGTGTATCCGTGTGCGCTTGCTTCGACGCTTACATCACAGCACCAGCCAACGGCAGAGCAGATGGCTTACTGCCCAACCTTACTACTTACTAACCTTGAGTCCAGTTCAGGAGCTGCAGAGGGCAACACGCAGAGAACTTTTCTCGGTAGCACATGTATGACAGTCTGTGACTCCGCATGTTCGTCGGAAAATACGCGTCTGCGGCTACTTCGAACTCTTCGCACCTGCTCGGCGGAGACTACACTACGCGAGCACGAGACTAACAAGGAGACTACATGGGTATCGGATTATGGTACGTTAAGTTCAGAACTTAAATAACAATCACCCAACGCCATTCGACGCAACTCTCAAAAATTCTGGAGAAAATCGACTTTGAAGTTTTAGAGATACACGTAAGTACCGATCATGGAATGAGCTGCGACACCTGTTAGTGTTGCTTCGGTGGTAGCGTTCTGTTCTTGTAACCATAGGGTCGATGGTTCGAGTCCTGCCGTAACCGTTTTTTAAATTTTTTTTTCGTTGTGTTCAAATACTTACACAATTTTAATATCTAATGGCAATTTTTTACCAAAAATGCACGTTTATTTATTTATTTGTAATTTTCGTAAATATTGATGGTTTCAATCGGAAAAAACGTAAGTTAAATTTTTTACAGTTTTGGCTTCACTATTAGTTGACGACGGTAGTCTCTGATTGTTCAGTTTGTGAAGTGCTACGATGCTGGTTTTTGACAGTAATTTCCATAACTACTAAAGACTTCCCAAGCAGCCAACGTACTCGGCCATCGTTTTAGGTGACGACAAGGTGTTGAGCTCGTCTACTTACATATAAACGTAAACTGACACAACACGTGGAATTAAAGATCCCAAAATGTTTTATATGACTGAATTTGAAAAGTAAAATAAATAAATAAATATAATTCTGTCACAGCAGGGTTCGAACCAAGGACTTAATGATTGTGAGGCCAGACCGCTACCAGCGGAGCTACACCCATGCGCTCTGCAATTCGTTTAGCAATTGGAACTTACATTTACTTGAAAAACTTCAAAGTCGATTTTCTTAAGAATTTTTTAGAGTTGCGTCGAATGGCTTTGGCTGATTGTTATTTGAGTTCTGAACTTCACGTACCATAAATATAAAAAAATATAAAATCCGATACCCATGTGCTCTCCTTGTAAGTTAAGCATCCACGGGTCTGCTCTTCGCAACCTCGAGTCTACGCAGCATGTCCACGAGATAATGCTACGCGCCCGCGACTCAGATGGTACCCACTGTACGCTACGCGTCCACGAGAGTACGTTTCGTATCGGTCGAGGTAAGCTCTCTGCTTTGGCGCGATTAGGCCTTGTGAGGCTGTATATCCTCTGAGAGGCTGTGCGCCCCCTTTTTTAAGCAGTGCTTTCCCCAAGTGTTCAGATGTTTGTAAACATATTGAACCAAACTGCTACGGTCGTCAGTCCCTAGACTTACAAACTACTTAAACTAAGGACAACACACACACCCCCCCCCCCCCCCCACACACACACAAACGCGCGCGCGCGCGCCCTCAGGAGGACTTGAAGCTTCGGTGGGAACGGTGGCCAGTGCGTTGCATAACGTCGTAGACCACGCGGCCATTTCGTCCCTCCCCCCCCCCCCAATTATAGTCAAGGCCGTATACAAGTAGAAGCAACAGCGTCAACACTTACGGTAAAACGTTTACCGGGTGTCCATAAAGTCGGGGTAGACCGGGAATTCTGCTAAATAATGAAGCACATTTTAGCCAATATTAATAATAATAATAATCATCATCGTTTAAGACTTATGCCTTTCAGCATTCAGTCTGGAGAATAGTTCCCCCTATAAAACTTCTCCACTATCTTCTATTCTCTGCTCACGTTGATACCTCGTCTGATGTTAAGCATGTTATTTCAAAAATTATTCTTCTCTGATTCCAAGTACTTTCTCCTTGGTCCACCTCGACTCCTCCTATCCTCTACTGCCGAACCCTGAGTCTCTCAGGTAACCTTGCTTCTCTCATGAGTGTAACAGGACCCCACCATCTAAGCCTGTTGATTTAGCTGATTTATCTATGATGTAATCTTTCTTCTTTATACACACCCTCCTGTCATTGTTCCCATCTATTAGTACCTGCAATCTATCCTTGAAACTTCCAGACCTGTAACTTCAACCTTATTAAAAACGTAACCTGTATACAACCAGCCTTCACTTGCTTATAACAAAGTTGATCGTAAGATTGTACGTTGACTGATAAGTTAGTCTTGATACTGACTTGGTTCTTGTAGAAGAGACTAGATCGCAGCTGAGCGCTCATTGCATTAGTTTTACGACACCTTGATTCCAGTTCTTTCACTATGTTGTCATCCTCTGATAACATGTATTCCGAGTACATGAAACTGTCCACCTGTTCTAACTTTGTCCCTCTTATTTTTACATTTTTCCGACGAACATTACTTTCTTTTTCAGATGCTGATCTTCATAACATAACCCTTATACCTCAGATCTAACTCTAAAATATTAGTTTCCAATCTTTCAGTATAATCTGACATCACAACTAAGTTGTCCGCGTAAAGGACTGGGCTCCCGCTCCCGCGGGAGGTTCGAGTCCTCCCTTGGGCATGTGTGTGTGTGTGTGTGTGTGTGTGTTTCTTTAGAGTAAAAGTCTAGGGACTGATGACCATAGCAATTTGGTCCAATAGCTTTATATACATATACATGTGGCGTCTGATCCGAAAGAACAGACGTCACTTCTAATACTGCAGTTGTTATTATTTAATATTCACAGAATATATGACATCAACTGCGATTGGGCAAAGCTGAAAATGTGGGACTTTGTATCTGACGGGAGGCGTGCCTAGAAAGCAAGAGACCCGGGTTCTATTCCCGGCTGGGTACACATTTTCAGCTTTGCCCAATCGCAGTTGATGTCATATATTCTGTGAATATTAAATAATAACAACTGCAGGATCAGAAGTGACGTCTGTTCTTTCGGAACAGACGCCACATGTATATATATAATATGCTGGTGACGGGCAATGATCCTATCGTTAGTGGGGAGGGATGGGCAAATTTGAAGCCCTTACTCTTACGGGAATTAGTTTCATAACTTCGAGTTTGAGTACTGTGGGCAGGTCGAAGCTGGGAATTTGTATCTGACGGGAGGCGTGCTTAGGTAGTCCTTGCAGGTGCGGTGATCACTGTGTCCCCAGTGGTGTAGGGGTCAGCGCAACTGCCTAGAAAGCAGGATACCCGCGTTCGAATCCCAGCTGAGTACACATTTTCAGCTTTGCCCAATCGCAGTTGATATCATATATTCTGTGAATATTAAAGCTTTATATACATTTAAACTTTTTTTGCAACCTCAGCCTACAATTTTATCGTTTTCAATATACAATCCATAAAATTGATAAGATGTACAACAGTAGTGGGAGGTTACAGCTTTGTCGAAAGCTTGAAATTACCGTGAACCACAAACTCACTTTACCGTTAACTCTGTTGCCTGACCATCTTCTTAAAGATCTTTAATTGCTGAAGAAGTTTGCATAACTCCCTGTTCCACTCACTGCACTTGTCTATGCCGTATACTAAAGGTCTGGTCCTGACAGTATCTAAGTGGCCTAAACCCACAATGATATTCATCCAACTTGTCTTCAACTAATACTCGCTCACCCCTTTGATTTTGGCAACAATGCTAATTTTAAAAAAATTAACTTTTTTATTTTATTTTATTTTATTTATTATTTAACATGCCCCATTACAAAAAGCATTATTTTAAATATGAGATCCGTTCGATTCAATACATAATTTCTTTGCCCTAGGATAATCATGGCCAAGACAGTCCATTTTGTTTCGTCTGAAGTTTTTGGTCATACGGAACGAGATTTGTCCAGTACGCTGCCCGTTTCTTTAAACATGGTGATTAATTTCCCAACGGCAGTAAAACAAATAGGTTGACGACGAGGGAGTCGAAGGTTAAATACTCACGCAATTTTGCAATACGATCATCCTTCTCGTCCGCTTAATAGTACCTACTTCACTCCTTCTTCAAACAGAGACATATTAAATCTGCAAAAATAAAATAAAAGGTTAAAATTCCTATATGTACAGGCCAGACCAAGCGCTATAGCTTTTAGATTAAATGGAAAAGAAAGAAAAGAGATCATTTACATCTAATACTTGTATTTCGATAAAGATTTATGAATGGGAACTGCACATACGTCCTAAACTCCCTGCTCTTGTTTCCTCTGTCCGCCTCTCTGTGCCCCTATCCTGGTTCCCCTCCGTTTCTCCAAATCCTCTTCCCAACTCTCTCCGTGCTTCTCCTCCTCCCCCTCCCTCGCCATCTTCCCCTCACACCTCTCCATCTCCTCCCCTCTCTCTTCACCCAACCGATCCTCCTTCCCCCTCTTTCCGTATATCTCCACCTCCTCCCTCTCCTTCTCATCGTTATGCTCACGGTTTCTACCATCCGTGACTCGGCGTCAGCGAGTTTGGTGCACCATGAGGTAGCATGGTCCAGTACTTTTATGCAATTAATGGGGAGAGATGAATTCTTTTGCAATAGTCTCACTTTGATGTCCTTCTTGACATGAAGCTTTCAGACTGAGAAAAATTTCTAGACGTTGTTTATCTTACACTGTAGGAATTAGCGATTTTTCGATATTCCCATCCATAAGGGGGTGAAATAGGGGATGAAAGGTTTTTTAAAAATGCGTTGTTATTAAGGCAATTTGGAAGCAAGAAATACAAAACTTCGGATTTAGATTTTTGATTGGAATTTTAAATCGCTTGTTTCAATATTTTTGAAACAATGGCGCAATAGGGGGTGGCAAGTTGTATGAAAATACTTGATTAGGAAAGCATTTTTAAAGCTAAATCTACAAAAATTTATATTTAGAAGTAGAAACAACCAGTGCAGACCATCCAGTCTACCTATGCGAAGCAGAGGGAATTAATATAGACTTATATAACAGGGAAAACGTTTTTAATGATACTTCCTGGCAAATAAAACCATGTGCCCATGTACTCTAACCCAGGACCTTTGCCTTTTGCGGGCATGCGCTCTACCGACTGAGCGACCCTGGTACGCTATCCCACTCCGGGAAATAGTTTTAATCTGCCAGAAAGTTTCATATCACCGCACATCCCACTTCAGAGGGAAAATATCATTCTGATATTAATCAAATTTGACGGTGGATAACGAATAGCATCCTGAATCGATGGGTGCTGGGAAGGCATGCATCTTCAGAGCTCATTCAACACTTTGTGGAATTTTTGGTATGGAAGTTACCCCTTCTAACCAGCACGTTTAGCTTCAGAAATCACAAACACGCATGTGATAAATATGGATTGTGCAAAGTGATAGGTCGGCTTGGCTCTCATTCTCCGCTCACAAATCGTTCTGAGCTCGTATCTCTATCAAGTGGCATTCAGCAATGAGGGTATTAACTGTGATGAAGCAGTTGATGTAGGAAAAGCTGCAGCGGGTCGAATTGTAGAGAAAACTTCTATGAATGTCAATTTACATCGAAATGACAAGGTGCCGACTTTATCACATATGACTGGCGCTGTCAAGATCAACAACGAAATGTTTACACCAATAAACACCACGCAGCTATTGTTTAGAGTACTTTCTGTTGCGAAAACCGATGAGGACCTCCAGAAATGTTTAACCAATTTACCAACAACTCGACTCTTATCTGTTTTTGATCATTATTAGATAAGGAAAACGCCGTAATCCGTATTTTATGATATATAATTGTGGCTAAGGTGACAAGCATCTCTCTCCTCGTCAAGATTGTGGATATGCAGTAGCTAGTGGCTATTTATTGTGAAGAGTCTGCCTTACAAAGAATTACATGGTCTTTACTTCACCTATGTGAGGAAACATTTTGGTAATAACTGCGGTGTCGCCTTTGATGGTTAGGGTAAGGTGGTACAATTTCGATCATTTCGGACAAATGTAATTATAACTGGAAATAAATTGTGAAAAGGAATCATTTTAACTATGGCACTTGTTCTTGGATGTTTAATGAATATGTAACACAAATATTATACAGTTACAAATGTTGGTATAAATACAAAAAAAGGTTACGGAATTGACAGACATCGATCGAAAATGTACCACACTAGGTACAATTATGATCACTTCCTCGTACAATTTTGATTACGGGCATCTTCCACATAAAAAGCACTTTTTCTGTCACGCACCAACGCATACTTCGTGGTACCAAACATTGCATTTTTGGCAGCGAATCCAGTCACCCTTAATTAGATGATTTATAAGAGCGCGTTAGACTAAGTAGCTTCACTTACTTCTTTAAAGGGAAAAAAATTATATCTCCTTACCGCAAAGCGGCGTATTCTTGTAAAAGACAGGAGGAGATGTAAAATCCTGCTACTCTACAACGCGACACTACGAGACAGACAAATGGCGCGAAATCTTATGTTGATCGGAATTGTACCTATATCGAATTTGTACCACATTACCCTATACCACGCCCAGCAAAAAAGTGAAGAGCACAGACGTCGTCAGACAAAATGCCAGTAACTTGAAATGCACTTCACACAAAAGAATATTTGCACGCTGGCCCAAGAAAATTTTCTCTACAATTCTGATTTGAGAAATCACCTGGACGAGGCAAGCACAGGCTGACAATGATACGTTGTTTGTGTCAGATGGAGATGGCAGAAGGGAAGGCGACTGAGGTAGTTGGCACAGATGGCGATTCACTCATCCTTCTACTTACACTTGCTCCTGCTAATGTGCCTATCTGTGGGAAAATGCCCTTCACTGACTCACCATATAACCTCTCTCCAACGCGCACTAGGAGACTTGTGTCAGGGGATGCTATTTATGCATGCTGTATCTGGATGTGGCACGACATTATATTTGTTTGACCGAAAGGAGAGAAAAAAAAAAAAAAAAAAAAAAAAACCAAAAAAAAAAAAAAAAAAAAAAACATTCAGACTCCTCCAAAGACAAATTATTTCAGTATTTAATAATCCCAACGCAAATGCTAACAAATAAAAAAAGCAGGTAAGCAGTTTCTATTGGCATTTAATGGTGCTCCCGAAATGAAAGACGTCTTTAAATATTCTTAGATACTTGCGTTTCGTAAAAGCAGTGGCAATCAGTCCCATCGCCACTCACACAGATCTTACGCGACTTCCCTCAACATGTGCGGTAGCAACAGAACATTCAAAATGTGTTTATCTTCAGGTGCAACAATGGAGAAGCAAATACTTGCTACCCATTTCATGTCGGTGGGTGTCCAAAAATGGTCCTCTGCAGCCAGCTTCAACTCAAGAACCTCTGGCTCCCGATTTCATCATAAAGTTGATATCTTGCAAGTGTGCAACTGGATATGGTTGACGATGTAGTGTTGGTTTACAGTGTTCTATTTTGTGTGGTTATTGCTATGGAAGAGGACACAGCAACTCCAATATTCCGATTTCCATGATTGTGATGAACTTTCTGTGCAGGGATCTCCTTTAGATATTATATATTATAGTTAGAAAGATGGTTCAGTGTTTAAGATGTCGTTTGTGAGGACAGTCAGCTATTCACAATGCAGCAAACACAATCGTTTGTGGTACTCCATATTGGCCTTCAGTGTGTTCTTTCGCCAACTTTTTTTTAATTTTATTTATTATTATTTATTTACGATACATTAGTCATTGCCGGTTACAGTTCACCATTATTTGGTGATTCAATGATAAAATAATGTTGTCAGTAATCACCTTTAACTACGCAGAAAGCGCATAAATGGAATAGGTTCACATATTTGCGACGGGCGGGAAGACTTCCTAAGTAATAAAACGCAGTATGTTGTTCTCGACGGTGAGTGTTCATCAGAGATGAGTGTATCGTCAGGCGTGCACCAAGGGAGTGTGATAGGACCGCTATTATTTTCTATCTATATAAATGATCTGATGGACAGAGTAACTTGTAATTTGCGGTTGTTTGCTGATGATGCTGTGGTGTATGGGAGGGTGTCGTCTTTAATTGACTGTACCAGCATACAGGATAACTTATAAGGAGACCACATAGGTATCAGAGTTTAGAATTTTTTATATTTATGGTACGTGAAGTTCAGAACTTAAATAACGATCAGCCAAAGCCATTCAACGCAACTCTCAAAAATTCTCGCGAAAATCTACTTTGAACTTCTACAAGTACATATAAGTACCAGTAATTAAAACAGTTGCATCATCTGGAGGTGTAGCTGAGGTGGTAGAGTTTTAGTCTCACAGCCATGGAGTCAATGGTTCGAATCCCGCTGTGACAACTTTTTTCCTTTTAAAATTCGATTATATAAAAAATTTTGGGATCTCAAATTCCACATGTTGTGTCAGTTTTTGTTTATATGTATATAGACGAGCTGAGCACCTTGTCGCCTAAAACGAGAGTTGAGTAGTTTAGTTGCTTGGAAAGCCATTAGTAACTGTGGAAATGACTTTCCAAAAACAGCATCGTAGCTCTTCACAAACTGAACAACCAAACACACCTGTCATCAACTAATAATGCATTCAGAATTTAAAAAAAATGAAACTTACGGTGTTGTTTTATTGAAACCGTCATTGTTAACGACCTTTTATAAAATATAGAAAATAACGAATAAACAAAAATACGAGTTTTTTCGTAAAAATTACCATTAGATACTAAAATTGTATAAGTGTTCGAACACAATGGAAGAAAAATCTGCCACGGTAGGATTCGAACTATTAACCCTATGGTTCGAGGCCAAAACGCTACCACCAGAGCTACACCGACAGATGTTCCAATAAATTTAATTATTGGTGTACTTTGCAAAACTTCAAAGTCGTTTTTCCCGAAAATTTTTGTGAGTTGCGTCGTATGGCCTTGGCTGATCGTTATTTAAGTTCTGAACTTCACGTACCATAAATATAGAAAAATTCTAAAATCCGATACCCATGTGGTCTTCTTGTTAGACAAAATTTCTAGTTGGCGTGAATAATAGCAACTAGCTCTAAATGTAAAAAAAGAAAAAAAAAGTATGGTGATGCACTTGAGTCGGAAAAACAGTCCCATAATGTTCGAATAACAACATTAGTAGTGAGCTCACTGATGCAGTCGCGTCGTTCAATTATCTAGGTGTAACATTGCAGAGAGATATGAAATGGAACGAACATGTAAGGACAGTTGTGAGGAAGGCGGACAGCCGACTTCGGTTTATTGGAAGAATTTTGGGAGGGTGTACTTTCTCTGTAAACGAGACCGCTTATAAAACGCTTCTACGACCATGTCTTGAGTATTGCTCAAGTGTTTGAGACCCGCAGCGGACCAGTTTAAAGGAAGAAATAGAAGCAGTTCAGAGGCGAGCAGCTAGGTTCATTACTGGTAGGTTCGACCAATGCGCGAGTGTCACGGAAATGCTCCGGGAACTCAGATGGGTATCTCCGGAGAAAAGACGACGTTCTTTTCGAGAAATTCTGCTGAGGAAATTTAGAGGGCCGGAATTTCAAGCTGAGTGTAGAACGATCTTCCTGCCGCCTACTTACATTTCGCATAACGATCACAAAGACAAGGTAACAGAAATTACGACTCGTACAGAGGCATATAGACATTATTTTTTCCCTCGTTCTATTTGGGAGGAATAGGAAAGGAAATGCCTAGTGGTGGTAGAGTGTACCCTCCGCCACGCACTTTACGGTGGATTTCGGACTATATGTATAAATGTAGATGTAAAACAAATATGTATGTATAAAAGAATGCATCACTATTATTCACACAAATTTTTAATACAAATCAGCGCTTTTTACTATCTAGATATAGGCCAAATTAATCTATCTGTGCAAAAAGAATAAATAAATAACGTTGAAATGTGTGCAATATTTAGAAAACCAGACGTTTCACTATCCCTTGAGAATATCCATATAGATTTTTAAAAAATGTCTCCTTAAAATTCGAACATGCAGTCTACATGTGAACAATCACACCGTACAGTAAATAAATTCAGTTAAGTCCCTTATTATTAATGATAGAAAAACATATTGGTATTATTTCTAATATCAAGTTACGCTACTGTAATTATTTGCAGAGTGAATATATTATATGCAAGGATAATCAGTAGAGTGAATATGAACTTTCTTACAGAAATAAATGAAGTTCTGGCACTTGAAAATTGCCACGTTTTGTTAGTATTGCTGAACTGTTGATTATTATCAAATCGTCCAAATGATGAAACAGTTTACTTTGTTAGGTGTAGTCATTTCTAGGACATTCTCTCTCCCATTCAGTTCACTTTAGGATCGCCAAAAGAGAGAACCGTCACAATTCCGGGATATTCTCTTTTGTCGCTTAAAACTGTTGCACATTGTCCACCTGCTAATTTATCTTTCATCATTTTGAGTAGCTGGATATCATCTTGTTCATCAGACAAACTTCCAGAAACACGACCAGAGCCTACCGTCACTTTATCCTCAATCTAGAGGAACTTCGTTGTAATAACATATTTTGCAAAAATGTGCATCGTTATATAGAATGTGATAAATAAATTACCAAAATTGTATTTCGTATACCCTGCAGGTAGAAGTTATTTTGACATAACGGTTATTACAGTATTCACGATCAGCATTTAGCCCAATGCTGGCACATTATACTACGCCGTGGAACTTACATCTTCCTAGATCGTTCTTTCCATATTTTGCTTGCATATTGCCTTCTTTATTTCCTGAAACTGGTGTAATATCCACGAGAAAAAAAATTAAGACTTCTTTCGATAAGTGAGCCAAAGTCATCTGCAAAAGACCAAAGTAAACCAAGCTAAAAGGCGCAGCCAGAATGTAGGGTTACTTTAAAAAATAAATTAAAAAAAAGCAACACAGTTACATCAAAAACTTTATTGGGAACAGGTACAGCAATGTTTTAGCTCAATGAAAAAGTAGGAGGCGAGGTACTGGCGGAAGTGAGTTCAAATGTTTGTAAAGTCTATGGGACTTAACTACGGGGTCATCAGTCCCTAAACTTACAAACTACTTATGATCTACTTACGAACTAGGACGGCACAAATATCCATGCCCGAGGGGGGATTCGAACCCCCGACCGTAGCGGCCGTGCACACCGTGACTGGAGCGCCTTAGTCTCCTCGGCCACCGCGGCCGGCCATCGTGAGTCGTGTCGGGATAGCGCAGTCGGTAGTGCGCTTACCCGCGAAAGGCAAAGGTCCCAGGTTTGAGTTCCGGTTCGGGCACACAATTTCAATCTGCCAGGAAGTTTCAATGTTTTAGCTGTTTTTCGACAGAGCCAGCAAAAAAATTGAAACCCTTGTTATATCGTATCAACTGTGGTATTCCTGTGTCTTAGAAGTCTGCCGCCAATAAATGGAACCAACGTGCGCCAGTCGTCTTCAGCTTTTCGTCGTCAAAATGCTGGCCGGATAACGGGAATTTATTGACGTGCAACAAAGTTCGAATGCTTACTGCAAGTTCTGTACTGCTCCAATGACAATACGGCTCGGCGCACAGCAACTGTTTTGCAGACGTTCGGATGAGAGCTGTTTGATCAGCCAGCATACAGTCTTGATCTTGCCCCCAGGGATTTACAACTTTCCTTGCACCTCAATTCTTTTGGTGACTGTGTCGAAAAATAGCTCCAACATTGCTATGCCTGTTGCCAATAAAATTTGTGTAACTGTGTTATCTTGGCAGATCTCCCGAGGCCACCTGACCTCACAGCTTAACTTCTGCAAGTAAAGTAACTCCTAAGTTGTTTTTTTCCTCTTAAATAGGGAAATTTAATTCTTGAACGCGCCTCGTACTTTCACTACTGATGAAAGAACTATATGGATAGGACTGGTGTCTTGTTCTTCGGTTGTTGAAGCTGCATAGTACTGTTATGTATCGAACTAGGCAGCGTACTAAGAGAATTGTGCAATACTGGCAGATGAAACCTAGAAACTCCGCTGTAACCGCGCGTGGCTTTGTGCATGGCACCAACACCGGCTGAAACTTGACCTCAGCTCCGCATCCCTGCCGCCACATGTATTCTCTGATAACAGCTTTGTCGACGAGCCTTCCCCATCTGCTTTTTCCTCTTTCCCAGTAAATCCTTTCAGTCCCACATTATGAAATCAGCGTTGGAAAAATAAAAATTCAGAGTTTTCTGCATTAATACAGTGCAATAAACATCATAATATGTATTTTAAAATGTTTGGTGTAACTACTGATTTTTTATGTCATTTATTTCATTCACAACACAGACGTTTGTATCGAGGTATTTTATTACTTGGACTGCCAGATCAATAATAGCATAATTTTCGCCACAGCACCAAAGACAACACAATTCACTGCTGGAGTAAAATAAAAGGAAACCACACTCACGCTCTCTCAGCCGCATACAGACGGCAACGCAACACAACCTCCATGTTGTAATTTAATCACCATAACGCCATATATTTCACAATTTATTTAATAAACACACAGTAACACACAAACGTACTTCTGTCAAGAAGGATAAACTCCATAGATCTCTAATTGACCGTAACCATAGTGTTAACATACATGTAAACAAAGTAACTAGTACAAATAACATACATGTTTTATCTTTGGCAAACTTTAAATTGTCAACAATCCTCCCACCCTGAAATTGTGCAAATAATTTCAGTCACAAAAGTCATACATAAGTTATGCCTACAAATATCATACGATATTTATTCAGAAGGGTATTTTGGGAACCACTCTGCGACCACTGTGGGTTCTGTATCCTTGGGCACTGTTACTAGTTGAAGAGACTTTGAAAACCAAGGGGTCTTCATAGGTGTCGATTTCCAAGGTACAGTCGTTCAATAGGTCTTATTAATGTCTCATCTTTCAGCTTCAATTTGGCTACCAGAGATACGCCGTCCTTGCCAGGTAAGAGTGACATTATTCTTGCCAATGGCCACTCCACTCTCTTTTGGTGCTCGCAACCATCTAGAACCACATCACCTTCTTTCAGGGTCAATGTTCCTTTCCCTTTAGGGCGCTGGATCAACTGGGACAAATATTCCTTCCTGAAGCATTGTTTCAGTTCTTGCATCAGGTGTTGTCTGTAACGCAGGCGTGACTGGGCCTTCTCCTTTTCAAGATGGTCAGTATCTTGCACAAAATTCTCTCCAGCATTGTTAAGAAACATTGATGGTGTCAAAGGATTCAAATTCTCAGGATCCTCTGATACATGTCAGTGGGCGTCCATTGTTCACAGCCTCTATGTTACAAAGCGAAGTCAGCCGTTCTTCATAAGTGAGTACTGATCTTCCGAGCATTCGTCTCAATAATTCTTTAATGGAACGGATCAGACGTTCCCACCACCCTCCCCACCAACTCGTAGTAGGGAGATTGAACTTCCATTCTATCTCTTGAAACCTAGATTGTTGAAGTTCTTGGAGATCTAGGCTTTTCAATGCTTTGGAAGCTCCAACAAAATTAGTACTGTTGTCTGAGTAGGTAATGGATGGACGTCCCCTTCTGGCAAAAAATCTTCTCGGTGAAAGAATAAACGCTTCAGTACTTAATGATGAAACCAGTTCTAGATGGATTGCTTCATAAATGGCACAAGTGTATAGAACAATCCATATCTTGGAATTATCTCTGAAGAATAGTGGTCCTGTCATATCAATACCAACCACTCCAAAGACATTGGCATCCTTTACACGATCTTTAGGTAGAGGAGCTGATTCTGTTTCAGTATTCTTTTGTTTATGACGCTTACATGACAAACATCTTGCTATCATCTTCATTACCTTCCTCCTGGTTTGTATTATCCAATACTTCTTTCTCAAATAGTTTATTAGGAACTGCACACCAGCATGACAATGAAGTTGATGTTGTTCCATAATCACTGCCTCAACTGTTTCATGTTTTTTAGGCATCAACAACGGTTATCTAAAATTCATCAATCATCACAATCTTTGTCTTCACTCAGATGAGACTTCCTCATCTCTTACAACTTTTATCCCATTAACATTATCTCCTTCAGCTGGGAATACATCAGACTTAATGCTGCAGCTCTGCTGCCTTTACTTCTTAATAATGTAAGGGGTCTGTATATGAGTTAGTCTTCCTTGCATTCCTACAAAATCTAAGAATCCAAGCCACAACCCTTATCGTTGAGAAAAGTTCCAATTTCTTGTCATTTCCAGACTTGGCATTGTCACTATGTACTCCACTGTCTTCTTCCTTTCTGCTAAAATTGTAGTTTCATGCTCATTTTTTCTAGCTGATTAAATAGCCATTCTTTTCAGTTTTAAAAAAAAAACCATTCTGGACCTTTCTACCATTCCAAGTCCTTCAGTTGGGTCGGATAACATCCTCTTGATATGAGATCAGCTGGGTTGTGTAGTCCCGGAATATGTCTCCAGTCCTCTGGACTTGTTAAACTTCTGATCTCTTTTATCCTGTTGCTAACAAACGTAGCCCATGGTCCATCTCTTCTTATCCAAGCTAATGCGGTTGAAAAGTCACTCCAGAAATATTCTCTTACATTTTGTATATGTAGTGCCAACTTAACTAATGTGTATATTCTACTTCTAACTAGACAGCCTAATATCTCCAGCCTGGGAATGGTGATGTTCTTGAGAGGTGCCACTCGGGCTTAAGCTAAAAGTAGTTGTACTGAAACTCCCAGGTTACTTTCAGTTCTCAAAAAGGTCACAGCAGCATAAGCGTGTTGGCTAGCACCTATGAAGGTATGAAGTGTCCATTGGCTCCTTTCCTTCATACCTTCCGTGATTAATCGAAGGACTTCCACCTCCCTTAAGCAGTTTATTTCATGATAACGTTTGCGAAATTCATTATCAATACTCTCAGTTAACGGTGAGTCCCACTTCAGTTTGACCTTCTTGGTTTCGCTTCTTATGCTCCATGCTTTCTGCAATAACAATTTAAAAGGGAGAAGTACTGGTGTGAGAAACCCAATGACATCACAAATCTTCTGTACAAAGGAAACTAGGATTCTCTTTGTCACTACATAAGGTAAAGCTGGAAAGTCTGCATTAAATTCAACACTCAGCATGGTCTGATCTTCTGTTGCACTGTAGTCCGAGAACCTTTGTGATGTCTCTCTTCTCTGTTTCACAATCCTCCCTCGGTGAGATTTTTTTGTCGAATATTCCCAATTCCTAAGTTCCATTTTTGCATCATTCATTAGTTTAACACACTCAGTTTGAAACGTATCAAATTGTTCCCTTGAATCAACCGATGTCACACAGTTGTCAACATACATGGACTCCATCAATTTTTGCGTTGTTAACTTGTCTTCTTCACGGACATTGGTAAGATGGTGTTCTATTACAGCACCTAAGATAAACGGGCTGCAGGTAGTTCCAAAAACAACCCACGAGTGCCTGTAAACTTTCATTTTCTTCACATTGCCATTCTTCCACCATAGGAAACGCAAGAATTCCCGATCTCTTGTCGTAACATCAATCATTTGGTAGGCTTTTCGGATGTTTGAAGAAACTCCAATTGCATTCTCTCGAAATCTGAGAAGTATCTCTGAGAATAATTTAACATGATTGGGCCCCTTCTCTAGGCAGTCCTTCAATGAAACACCTTCTGTCTTGCAGGAAGCGTCAAATACTGGACGAACTGGAGTTATCAGGCTTGTTAATTTAATTACTGGTCGATGAGGAAGATAATGGCACCGTTTCTATAATTTTTCATCCGGTACGTCTTTTATGAACCCTTCTTTCTTCCAGTCATTGAAAATCTCATCGTAACTCGTGTACAGATTTGCCTTCTTTAGCTTGTCAGTTGTAGACTCAAGCCTCTTCTCTGCAATGTACTTATTGCAGTTGATGTCAGGGTGACCTTTTTTCCATGGCAGTTTTACTATGTAGCGGCCACTGTCATCCTTTTCAATGTACTGAGGAAATCCTGTTTGACCTCTTCATTTGTTTTGTCTTCTACCAGATCACAGATACTAATAGTCTCTAGGTCCCAAAGCTGAGATATCGTTTTTGCATCGTCACAAGCCATTGAGATGGTGGACATTAACAGATTGATCTAGCCTTTCTCCAGCCAAAGTCCATCCAAGTTGTGTTTCAACTGTTGTAAGTCCATTCTTTCCTGTGAGTATCTTCGCATATACATCCGTTCCTATGAGGAGTTCAATCTCAGGGAAATCATCCCACAGGTCACTGATCCAAATCTTCTTCCTTTTCAACTCTTGCAGCAAATCTGAAGATCTTGACACTCGTGGGGTCGATTGACAAATTCTAGGATGATCCTTAAACTCTATTTCACAGCTGAATTGTCCATCATTATGTTTAATGCTAGAAGTATGGTTTCCACCAAACAAAACATGGGATACTATTTCTTCTACACAAGGTTCTAGTCTCAACTCTTCAACTATACTCTGAAGGAGGTAGCTTCGTTGTGAACCAGTCTAAAAATGCTCGAACTCTTTTCTGTTTACCATTCCCTTGTAATAAGACCATCAATGTTTGTAGGGCAACTTAATCAATACAGGTATGGTTAGCTATGTCGGATGTGACTTGGGTTTGCTGAATTTCTTTCTCACTCTGATTCACTCTTTTCAGTTCGTGATAGATCTGGACACATAACGGTACTGTGCTTGTTTCCACAAAGTAAGCAGCGTATGGAAGACTTGCAGTTCTTAGCTAAGTGGTTGGGTCTTAAACACAGCCGGCCGCCGTGGCCGAGCGGTCTGCGGCGTGCCAGTCATGGTCTGCACGGCCGCTGCGGTCCGGGGTTCGAATCCCCCTCGAGCATGGATGTTTGTGCCGTCTTTAGTATAAGCTAATTCATAAGTAGTTTGTAAGTTTAGGGACTGATGACCCCGTAGTTAAGTCCCATAAGCTCTACAAACATTTGAACAGTTCTTAAACACAAATAGCAGCGACCTTTTTCTTTCATTTTTGATCTCCTTTCTTCTATACTCATTTTCCTGGCACGAAAACATTTATCACTTTCATGACATTTACTACAGAAAATGCATGACAATGTACTGCTGTTGTGAAATGCAGCAACAGTGGGAACGGATTTATCTACATATTTTTAATTATGTTTTTCTCCGTGTTGGAACAACCTAATTTCTTCTCATTCTTACTTTTCACAGCCAAATTACTAAATCCTAACTGTGCCAATAGAATCTGCTGTTCATTTTGTACTTCAGTACTTATAAATACTATGAGGCACTCAAGTCGAGAGCCAGTTTCTCTGTTTGTACTTTATTTCTGTTTCGATAACTGACCCCTCTGCCAAGTTCACACTGTCTGTCTGTCTGTCTGTCTGACTAGTGGAAAAAGCCATGTACTTGGGTGTGCAGATGTTAGATTCAAACTGTTGAGAGATCGAAGATGTGACTCTAATTTGATTAACAATGTGGGTAATGGAAACTTATCCTCTTTTGTTGCATTCGAAATCACCAACTTCAGTAATTCTCTTACATACACTTCAACATAAAAGATCCACTCTTCCAAACCGTTCTTGCAAAGTTTGAATGACTTTCGGGTAATTTTATGACATCTGTGGATAACTAAGCAAAATTTCGTAAGGTTCAGTTCCTGTTTCCATGGCTTGCAAAAGATACTGAAATTTGTCACTACCTTGCAAACTATCGTCTTCGTCAATCTTCTAAAACTGTGACCAAAAACTTCACCACTCCAGAAAATCGCCGTTGAATTTCTTCAATTTCAAACTTAGGAAGTTTGTAGGTTCTCTGCCTATCCTGACTGTGATACTCGTCCCTTCTTGTACGTAACTTGAAGAATTGTGAGGTGTACATGGTGTCAAAGCATTATTCAGCTGTACAGGCTATTCCTCACTGCACGTGGCGTGCGTGTCTGGATGCACGCCACGCCAGCCATATACCATTTCACACAGCGGCCACAGTTGTGATGCTATACCGGCCACGTTTTTTCCTAGTATGCAGAAAGATGTCGGCTGCGACGGTTCCGTGATGTTAGTCTGGATTTTCGTGTGGCTTACCTTGATTGGATGAAACCAGCAGCAGCAGCAGCGACAGTAGTGACGATGAGCTGGTCTTATTGTATTCTTTGGCTTCAAGAAACGAGTAGGTGCATCCAATCAATAAGAAAAGGAAGAAGCATGGCGAATACCACCACTTGATGCGTGATCTTGAGGCGGATGATGAGATATTCAGCACCTATTTCAGGTTAGGTCATGACCAGTTCAATGAGGTCCTGACAATGATTGATGATGTTATCAAGAAAAAAGTCACCACTTACAGAGGAGCAATTAGTAGCAGGGAACGATTGGCCATTTGTTTAAGGTAAGAAAAAATGCGATTTTGACATTATTATTGTATCTATTTATTCTTATAAAATTTAACATACATATTTAGGATGCTACTGTAACTTATTGAAAAGTAACATTTCGACAAATTGTTTTATTAAACCTTTTTTTATTGTATATTACAAAAGCTTAGTAGCTTAAAGTGACATACGAAATTGTTAGAAGTCAAATAAATTAATCTTCTTGAGAAAAATCTTAAAGTACTTCAAAGTTATTTTCATTAACAGATTGAAGGAAATACGCAGTTGTCGAAAAGAATGTATCAGTACACTCTGGGGAAGGGACAGATAAAGGAGGAAAAGAGGACTGATAGTGTGATGTGGTAGGTGATGAAGTAGGTACAAAGGATGAAGAT
Source organism: Locusta migratoria (assembly GCA_026315105.1). Lineage (NCBI taxonomy): Eukaryota > Metazoa > Arthropoda > Insecta > Orthoptera > Acrididae > Locusta > Locusta migratoria. Next base: position 200,025,619 of record CM048751.1, read on the forward strand.
GAATTGGGCCTAGTAGTTAAACTGTAGTGTTGTTGTTGTGGTCTTCAGTCCGGAGACTGGTTTGATACAGCTCTCCACAATACCCTATTCTGGGCAAGCCTCTTCATCTCCACTTGAGAACGGCGACCTACATCTGTCTGAATCTGCTTACTGTATCCATTTCTTGGTCGTCCTCTGCGGTTTTTACCCCACACACTTCCCTGCAACCTACATTCACAATTCCTTGATGTCTAAGAACGTGCCCTACCAATCTATCCCTTCTTTTAGTCAAGGTATGCCAGAAATTTCTTTCCTCCCCAATTCTGTTCAGTACCTTCTCATTAGTTACGCAATCCACCCACCTAATCTTCAGCATTCTTCTGTAGCACCATATTTCAAAAGCCTCAATCCTCTTCCTGTCCACACTGTTTATCGTTTCACTCCCATACAAGGCAACACTCAATACAAATGCCTTCAGAAAGGACTTCCTTAGGCTTAAATCAATATTCGATGTTAACAAATTTCTCTTTTTCAACAACGCTTTTCTACCCATTGCCATTCTGCATTTTATATCCTCCATACTGCGACCATCATTTGTTATTTTACTGCCCAAGTAACAAAACTCATCTACCTCCTTTATTGCTTCGTTACCTAATATAATTCCTTCAGCATCACCTGATTTTCTTAGACTGCATTCCATTACTCTAGTTTTGCTCTTGTTAATGTTCATCTTATATGCACCTTTCAGCACACTGTCCATTCCGATCAATTGCTCTTCCAGGTCCTTTGCTGTATCTGACAGAATTACTATGTCATTGGCAAAACGCAATGTTTTTAATTCTTCCTCCTGAACTTTAATTCCTTCACCAAATTTCTCCTTGCTTTCCTTTATAGCTTGCTCAATGTAAAAATTGAATAACTGTAGTACATAAGTGAAAAAGGTAATTTAGTCACAACATATTTGCAATCTGGTTCATTTAAGAGATAGTTAAACTGTTTTCCGTGGGAATTTCAATGAAATAAATATTTTGGTTTTACCTGTTTTGGTTTCACAGACATTGCCGAGGTGGGGTGGCTTGCGTGCCTCAACGATGCAGATAGCCGTACCGTAGGTGCAACCACAACGGAGGGGTATCTCTGGAGAGGCCAGACAAACGTGTGGTTCCTGAAGAGGGGCAGCAGCCTTTTCAGAAGTTGCAGGGGCAACAGTCTGGATGATTGACTGAGCTGGCCTTGTAACATCAGCTAATGTGGCTTTGCCACACGGTTACTGCGAACGGCTGAAAGCAAGGGGAAACTACAGCCGTTACTTTTCCCGAGGACATGCAGCTCTACTGTATGAAAATATGATGATGGCATCCTCTCGGGTAAAATATTCCGGAGGTAAAATAGTCCCCCATTCGGATCTCCGGGCGGGGACTACTCAGGAGGATGTTATCATCAGGAAAGACAATACTGGCATTCTACGGATCGGAGCGTGGAATGTTAGGTCCCTTAATCGGGTAGGAAAATTAGAAAATTTAAAAAAGGAAATGGATAGGTTGAAGTTAGATATAGTGGGGATTAGTGAAGTTCGGTGGCAGGATGAACAGGATTTCTGGTCAGGTGAGTACAGGATTATAAATACAAAATCAGTTGGGGGTATCACAGGAGTAGGACTAATAATGAATAAGAAAATAGGAATGCGGGTAAACTACTATGAGCAGCACAGTGATCGCATTATCATTGTCAAGATAGATACGAAGCCAACACCGACAACAGTAGTACAGGTTTATATGCCAACTAGCTCTGCCGATGATGAGGAGATCGAAGAAATATATGAGGAGCTAAAGGAAATTATTCAGGCAGTTAAGTGAGAGGAAAACTTAATTTTAATGGGAGACTGGAATTCGGTAGTAGGAAAAGGAAGAGAAGGAACAATAGTAGGTGAATATGGACTGGGCAGAAGGAATGAAAGAGGAAGTCGCCTGGTAGAATTTTGCACGAAACATAATTTAATCATAACAAACACGTGGTTTAAGAATCACAAAAGAAGGTTGTATACTTGGAAGAGACCAGGAGACACCGTAAGGTATCAGATAGATTTTATAATGGTAAAACATAGATTCCGGAACCAGGTTATAAACTGCAAGACATACCCAGGGGCAGATATAGACTCTGACCATAACTTGTTAGTCATGAACTGTAGGCTGAAACTGAAAAAACTGCAGAATGGTAGGAAAATAAGGAGATGGGACCTAGATAAATTGAAGGAACGGGAAGTTCTGGAGAATTTCAGAGGGAGATTTAGGCAACAATAGACAGAGACAGGGGGAAATAAAACAGTAGAAGAGGAATGGGTAGCATTGAGAGATGAAATAGTGAAGGCAGCAGAAGACAAAATAGGTAGAAAGGCAAGACCTACAAAAAATCCTTGGATAACAAAGGAAATATTAAATTTAATTGATGAAAGGAGAAAATATAAAAATGCAGTAAATGAATCAGGCAAAATGGAGTACAGACGACTAAGATGAGATTGATAGGAAGTGCAAAATGGCTAAGCAGGAGTGGCTAGAAGCCAAATGCAAATCTGTAGAAGAATGTATAAGAAGGGGAAAAGTAGATACCGCCTACAGGAAAATCAAAGAGACATTTGGGGATAAGAAAAGCAACTCTACGAATATCAAGAACGCGGATGGGAAACCAGTTCTCAGCAAAGAAGGGAAGGCTGAAAGGTGGAAAGAGTACATAGAGCAGCTCTACAAAGGAAATGAACGTCGAGACAATATTGTAGGAAAGGAAGAGGATGTAGATGAAGATGAAATAGGAGGTACTATACTGAGAGATGAATTTGACAGAGCCCTGAAAGACCTAGGTCGGAACAAGGCCCCAGGAGTAGATGACATACCCTCAGAGCTACTAAAGTCTCTGGGAGAGCCAGCCATGACAAGACTATTTGAACTGGTGTGTAGGATGTATGAGACAGGCGAAATACCCTCAGACTTTAAGAAAAATGTAATAATCCCCAATCCAAAGAAATCAGGTGCAGACAGGTGTGAAAATTACAGAACCATCAGTTTGATAAGTCATGGTTGCAAAATTTTAACACGAATTATCTACAGGAGAATAGAAAACCTGGTAGAAGCCAATCTCAGGGCAGATCAGTTTGGGTTCAGGAGAAATGTAGGAACATGAGAGGCAATAGTCACTTTATGGCTTATCTTGGAAGCTAGATTAAGGAAAGGCAAACCTACATTTTTAGCCTTTGTAGATTTGGAGAAAGCTTTTGACAATGTTGACTGGAATACACTCTTTCAAATTCTGAAGTCAGCAGGGGTAAAATATAGGGAAAGGAGAGTTATTTACAACTTGTACAAAAGCCAGACCGCAGTTATTAGACTCGAAGGACATGAAAGGGAAGCATCAGTTGGGAAGGGAGTAAGACAGGGTTGTAGCCTTTCTCCGATGTTATTCAATTTGTACATTGAGCAGGCGGTGAAGGAAAGCAAGGATAATTTTGGAATAGGGATTAAAGTTCAGGGGGAAGAAATAAAAACATTGCGTTTTGCTGATGACATTGTAATTCTGTCAGAGACAGCGAACGACCTGGAAGAGCAGTTGAGTGGAATGGACAGTGTGTTGAAGAGAGCGTACAAAATGAACATTAACAAGAGCAAAACAAAAATAATGGAATGCGGTCTTAGAAAATCAGGCGATGCTGAAGGAATTAGATTAGGTAACGAAACAATGAAGGTGGTAGATGACTTTTGTTACTTGGGTAGTAAAATAACAAGCGATGGTCGCAGTACAGAGGATGTAAAATTCAGAATGGCAATGGGAAGAAAAGCATTTTTGAAAAAGAGAAATTTGCTAACATCGAATATTAATTTAAGGGTAAGGAAGTCTTTTCTGAAGGCATTTGTGTGGAGTGTTGCATTGTACGGGAGTGAAACATGGACGATAAGCAGTGCGGACAGGAACAGAATAGAGGCTTTTGAAATGTGGTTTTACAGAAGAATGCTGAAGATTAGGTGGGTAGATCACATAACTAATGAAGAGGTACTTAACAGAATTGGCGAGAAAAGGAATTTTTGGCATACCCTAACTAAAAGAAGGGTTCGCTTGGTAGGACACATTCTTAGACATCGAGGAATCGTAAATTTAGCATTGGAGGGAAGTGTGTGGGGTAAAAATCGCAGAGGGAGGCCAAGAGACGCCTATAGTAAGCAGATTCAAGTGGATGTGGGTTGCCGTTCTTATGAGGAGATGAAAAGGCTTGCTCAGGATAGAGTAGGGTGGAGATCTGCATCAAACCAGTCTCCGGACTGAAGATCATAACAACAACAACAACGGTTTGTTTGTTATTTAATTTAAAGACGGACCATAATTTAATGAAACCAAAAAGGGGGCTTAACTACTGGGGCTATCAGTCCCTAAGCTTACAAACTACTTAAATTAACTTAACCTAAGGACAACACAAACACCCATGCCTGTGGGAGGTCTAGAAGACTGACGGCGAACAGCCGTGCGCACCGCAGCAGGGTGCCCCAATCCACACGGCTATTCTGCCGCGGCTTAATGGAAACATTGGATATTTCCCTTCCCTGTTATGGATATTCACTGTCTGTAAATGCAGTGAGCACTGGATATTAATACTGCATTTTATTTATCATTACTGCATTTTCTCCGCTACTATTGGAACAGTAGTTAATTTTAAAATTTTCTTCTGATTATTTCAGTTTATTGGAACACTGGTTTCTTTCAAATTCATAATAAAAAATAAAAATACAAATATCATTAATAATTACAGTGAACAATTATAGAGACTGGATACTTACTACATTTATCAATATTGTCGGTTTAATAAAATATTGTGAAAATTTTTTTCTAATATTTTTAATAGTATCACTGCAATATATGTATGTACTTACTGTCTTTTGATAACGCTTCGGCAATTTCACCCCATGCTTTTTCTTTCAAAGTTATATCTCTGTAGATTTCCAATGGTGAGTACCAAATGACCCGGACATGTCCTCTTTGTTTGGACCCTAAAAATGGTCCGGTCGGGTTTTTAACAAAATGGGGCAATGTCCTCTTTTTTGCGTTGTGCAACTGATTCAACTTGAAAGTGCATAAATACAACTCTCTGAAGTGTCACAATCACTAACTCTAGAGAATTTAACCTTTCTTGAAACAATGTGATTTACAGTTTTTTGTTTTTGTGCCGTCGCTGCTATGAGGTCAAGCTACTTCGGAACATTAGAAATAACGGCGTGGCTATTGTCACGGAATACGAGCTTCGAGGCGGCCATTTAAAAAACATACGTCTGCAACAACGTAAGACAGTGCAATACACATAGTGTAATATGAAACTCCCCCCCTCTTTCTCTGGTCGGAGTGTTGTGTGACACCCAAAACTAAGACGTCCAGTCTCAGCAGTTCTGTGTGTTGTATGACTAAGATCAAAAGCTAGAGCAATGTTTGTTATACATAAGTTAAACCTTGTTTGTTCAAAACTTCATACAAATAAGGTCAGATGACACAGTCAACAATGCCGTTTCACCAAAATGTTCAAATGTTTCTATAGTTTATGGGACTTAACTACGGGGTCATCAGTCCCTAAACTTACAAACTACTTATGAACTACTTACGAACTAGGACGGCACAAATATCCATGCCCGAGGGGGGATTCGAACCCCCGACCGTAGTGGCCGTGCAGATCGTGACTGGAGTGCCTCAGTCTCCTCGGCCACCGCGGCCGGCGCCGTTTCACCGTTCGCCTGTTTAGGATCAGAGAGACTACATAAACATTGTTTTGAAAAAATCGATTTAAAGCCTGTCAACCGTAGAGCACGGGCAGCATTATCTATTTATTTACTTCATTGTCTGTACGGAACACCAATCAAATCATTCGATGTAGATGTGGGTTGCCATTCCTATGAGATGAAGAGGCTTGCTCAGGATACAATACGGTGGAGAGGTGCATCGAGCCGGCCGCGGCGGCCGAGGGGACTGAGGCGCGTCAGTCACGGTCTGCACGGCCACTACGGTCGGGGGTTCGAATCCCCCCTCGGACATGGATATTTGTGCTGTCTTAGTTTTAGCTAGTTCATAAGTAGTTTGTAAGTTTAGGGACTGATGGCCCCGTAGTTAAGTCCCATAAGCTGTACAAACATTTGAACATGTGAGGTGCATCGAACCAGTCACCGGACTAACAACAAGAAGAAGAACCTGTCAACCGTCGAGCACGGACAGCATTATCTATTTATTTACTTGTCTGTACGAATCACCAATCAAATCATTCGATGTGGATTTCTAAGAATATCAATACGTATCTTAGCAACGATTTTCTGCCGTTTTGTTGATGTTGCGAACATAATCAGGCAAAGCCGCCGGGATGGCAGGCAAATTTTTAGCCTTGTACCAAATACGATACGTGTTTTTTTAAGTAACTACCGTTTTGAAATTTAAAAAAAAGACGTACTGAGATATCTCAAGGATTTTATGCGCACTGGGTACCTACGGCTGTTGTTTACGCACTGACGCCATTACAGTCTGATTCTTCCTTGTTTACGTTGTGTAGTACTGAGTGTTTAAATTCAAATGCAGATGTTTGTAAAGCTTATGGGACTTAACTGCGGGGGTCATCAGTCCCTAAACTTGCAAACTACTTATGAAGTAACTTATAGTAAAGACAACACACACATCCATGCCCGAGGGAGGATTCGAACCTCCGACGCGGGAGGCCGCGCGATCCACAACATGGCGCTCCAGATCGCTACTGAGTGTTTAAGATGCCTCCGATAATCGTGAGGCGCACCGGCTGTGTACGGGCTGTTTGATTTCTCAGTGCTAAATGTCTAAAAGCGATCGATATTCATCGTGAGATCTGTGCAGTTTACGGAGAAAACATTGTGAGTGATAGAAAGTGGGTGAGAGCATTTAAAGATGGCCGCACAAATGTGCATGATGAACAAAGTAGTTAATGAAACTATGGTGCAGGAGGTGGACAATAAGGTGAGAGAAAACAGACGCTTTACGATTTCCTTTCTTGCGGTATGACTTTCCTAATGTTTCTTGTAGTGTTTTGTATGGCATTGTGACCGAGCAAGCCGATGACGACGTCAAAACATTTGTGATGCAGTGGTTAACAAGTCAGGTGGTAGACTTCTATGAGGAGGGTATTCAAAAACTGATACAATGTTATGAAAATTGCCTCAATATTGATGGAAATTATGTAGAAAAGTAGACTAAGGTAACTTAGCACGTCTTCTTTTAATTTCAAAACGGCATTTAATATATATATATATTAAAAAAAAAAAAAAAAAAAAAAAAAAAAAAGAATTGACGTTCCTGCTACCTCATTAGCTGAGGACTGGCGTTATTATGTGTAATATACTAGTTTTTAACAAAGTAGCTATAATTGATAATTTCCTGTATTCTAGTGCCTAATTTCGATAGATGTTGTGTGTGATAACCTACATGTCATATTGAAAAGGTGCATTATAACATTAAATTTATTGAGCTAACATTTTGAAAAGGGTTACGTTTTTATACATCGTTATCGAACTGCTGGATATTTTACTAAAATAAACTTTAATTTAAAAATCGAGTTTTGTAAATATCTTTAATTGGCGGTTTCATTTACCGTTCAAACTTTCGTAATGTGCAAATATAAAAACGAAGTACGGCAAATGCGGCACTTTATGTTATATTTATCATATGACATTTCCGGCTTTTTGTTGTTCCTGACATGTCAGAAAAAAAAGTTTAGGTTTAGTCTTATGTTTTTAATATGATTACCGTATATCACGGTTTCCCAAACTTTTTCGTCTCGTAGACCCCTTGCCAAATTTTTTCTGCCCTGTGTAAACCCCCTGCCTTTTCTGTACTTCATTTTTTACGAATTCCTAACTTCAAATGTGTTTTCCCACCTGATATGGTGCTACTAACTTGATAACGTTAACCGTAAAAGCATGGGGGAAAAAGCTAGCCGCGGTGGAGTAGCCGAGCGATAGTTCCGCTTGAGACACGCTAGCGTGAAGACGCACTGCTGCGCGCTCACAGTTAACGTAAACAAGTTGCGAACTGCTTACAATTCGTGTTGTTACCGTGCATTTGTTCATCGTCTTGTGCCGTGTAGTGATATAGTGTTCGTCTATTGTGTCTTGTGTTACGTTTAGCGGTTTCGGCCGCTAAAACAGGTCGTCGATATGGAAATTAAAGTTCCCAGGAAGTGCACACTGAAATTTGAATTTGACAAGTCTACCTGGAAAGTGCAGCCTTCATCAGTTGAAATTCATGACTGGATCTTCTCTGAATTTGGAATCACAACTGAACATGTTCACACCGCATACTATGTCCTGGATGAGTACTGCTTTTATATCAAACTAGTGGAACCTGTACACTTTGAACGAATTCTGATGAAACATGACGGCTCTGCGAAGTTTCTTCATCGGGACTCCACGGTGAGTACTGTTTCACTCACTAATGCAGGAGTTGAGTATAAGAATGTCAGAGTGTTCAATTTACCACCGGAAGTAGAGAACTGTTTTCTACGTCAGGTCCTGTCCAGTTATGGGGACGTTAAGCAAATTCGGAATGAACGTTGGTCTAGTCAACACAAATTGCAGTGCTTTAATGGAATACGTTCGGTCGAAATGCACGTCAGAAAAAATATACCGTCTTACATTGTTGTGGGCGGTTATAGAGCCCATGTCACCTACCCTGGTCAATTAGAGACTTGCTATATATGTAATGAGAGTGGTCACGTCCGCCAGGAATGTCCTAAAAGACCTGTTGTGCTGCGAAGTACTTTACAACAACGTAAGAAATTAACTTTAGCAGAATTAGTGGCTCCGACCCAGGTGGTAGGTGGTTCAGATCCCGTGCCCAGTAACAGTACAGGAGAACGACCGGTAGTGGTTCCGACGGACTTTCCGCCTCTGCCACAAAAACCAGTGAGCGAACAGTTTACCGTCCCAGGTGCCCCACCCGTCGTTGCTGCGACTGTTAACAACAAACGGAGACGTACGAGTGATGAACGAAACCCGTCCGATGACTGCTCTCAAGATGAACAGAGCCCCAAAAGAAACGTAGGGAATACCGTGTCGGAAATCGCTGTTCAGAAACCTGACACGGTCACGATTATGGAAACTGTTGCAACTGAAGCTGTAACCGGTGATTTTTCCATATCCGAACTGCAGCAATGTGAAGTCAACCCGCTTCCAGTGCTGCAAACCACAAACCAGGAAAGTCAACATCCAGCAACGCAGACTGTAAACACCACGGAATTAAGAGTGCAGGACATTAAACAGGCAGAGTCGCGTCAGCACAGAGTCCACAACGAGGCGACTGTATGTAAACCTGAGTCGCTTGTTGTCAACACACAGGCTAAGCAGAGCCCGCAAGGCGTCCATGGTTACGAGGAAGTACACACACAGAGGCCTGTTGGTAAGGAAAGCGCCGGTGTCAGCGGCAAGCCGCCGAGGCCTGGCCCGGCCGTCGCGGGGTCACGCAAAGCCTCGCTGAGCGATATGGAGCTGGACTCCTGTAGTGAACCCCCGACGTCACCATCAGCCGGCGGGTTTGTCAGTAGTGGGAGGCGTCGGAACAAAGGGAAATCGAATGTAAACGCAGTGAGGAAAAAGAAAGAAAATTGCGATTCAGCAAATGACAGCACCGACACTAAGGCACACACCAGCAAAGTTGTCGGTTCAATGGATTGGGACGCGGGAGGGGATATTAAAAAGAAAGGAACAGCATAGGTCTCCGATTAACTTGAATGCAGGCTTATAAAATAGTAACAATCAATATCAGTAGAATAACCTCTGATGTGAAATTAGCAGCGTTACGACAGTTTATATACGATTCGGATGCTGACATAGTATTACTTCAAGAAGTCATAACAACTAACATCGTAATACCCGGTTTCAACTCAATAGAAAATGTAGCCCTTTAAGGTGGTACGGGGACAGTTGTCCTGATTAGACAAGGAATTCCGTTTTATGAAGTAGAAAAATTGGAATCCGGAAGAGGTATAGGCTTCAAGTTATATGATGTTACTGTCGTCAATCTATATGCACCATCTGGAACATCAAAAAAGGCAGAACGGTCTAAATTTTTTAAGGAAGAGATCATTTATTTGCTTCGAAAAAACCCACAGAAACTTTTATTGGGTGGGGATTTTAATTGTGTCCTGAGTGCAAAAGATCAGAACCCCAATTTTAATTACTGTAGACAACTACGTTCACTAGTGCAACATATTCGACTTCAAGACGCTTGGGAACTAAAATATCCTACGCTAGTAAAATATACGTATGTTACGTCTCACTCAGCTAGCCGTCTTGATCGTATATATACCTCTGACACTATCGGTAATCAGGTAGTAGCAGCGGACGTCATTCCTGCAATATTTTCCGACCACTGTGCGTTCTGCATAACAATTCAATTAGATAAACAGCCAACCAAACAGTACCGAAGCCAGTGGATGTTAAACGTATCGCTTTTAAACGACAGAGAACTGGAAGATGCTGTCAAAGACACGTGGACCATTTGCTTACGTTCTCTTCACCGTCACACTTCAAAATTAGACTGGTGGGTCAATGTCGCCAAACGAAAACTTAGACAGTGTGTCATGTCTTACGGGAGACAAAAAGCCAGGGATCTGCGGAACACTACGGAATTTTATTACTCGGTACTAAGAGAGTTGTACGAAACATCCACCGATGCGAACATACGCCTCCAACAAATAAAAAACATCAAAGCTAAACTGATCGGCATAAAACGCCAACAACTGGAAGGATTAAAGGTCAAACCCAAAGTTCAATCACCGGTACAAGGGGAGATGACTTCCATGTTTCATCTAATAAAACACAAATCCCGTCGCAGACGGTGTTTTATTGATAATTTAATAACGAAGGATGGAAGTTTAATTCTTAACCATACCGAAATAGTACAGGAACTTTATCTTCATTACAAAAAGCTGTATTCCCGAGAACACGTGAACGGAGATGCAGTATCAGAACTCACACAGGCTCTTACTAGGGAGATTACATCAGACGACAACACTGAAATTTTATCTGATTTTACAGAAGATGATGTGTTAGCGTTAATATCTAAGTCACCAGCTAATAAATCCCCAGGTCCAGATGGCCTCCCAAAAGAATTTTATTTTAAATTTTGGAGTCTAATTGGATCTACTTTTACTGCAATTTTAAACGATGTTATGAAAGGCGGGTATATTCCCCGAGATTTTAAAGAAGGAAAGATTGTTTTATTGCCAAAGTCACGGGGGCAAAATCGCACTGAAAACTTTAAGCCGATAACCCTACTCAATTTTGATTATAAGACCATTGCAAGGGCTCTCAATAATAGATTGACCCCTCATATCCGCAGAATAGTCGGCAAACACCAGTCCTGTTTTCCCGGAAGGACTGTCATGTCCACAACCTCTACATACAGAGACATACTTTCTATAGCTGCAGTTACCGATATTAAAAGTGCGTTGCTCTTTTTGGACTTTTATAAAGCTTTTGACCTGGTGAGCTACGACTACCTGGAACACATAATGTTGAAAGTTGGCCTAGAAGAGCGATTTTTGAAAGTAGTTCGAAATGTGATCACTGGTATCAACGCAAAAATAAGTATCAATGGACAAATGACACAGACTGTTAACATCGAAAGGGGCCTACCACAAGGGAGCCCAATTGCGATGCTGTTATTCGTGCTATCCTTGGAGCCCTTCCTCAGGAAAGTGATCGCAAAACTCCCTGGTATCCACATTTCAGGGGAATCCTTCGTAGTAACTGCCTATGCCGACGATGTAGGGGTTCTACTACGCCAAGAAGGTGACGTAGCTACGCTGAAAGCAGAAATCGATGCTTATAGTGCAGCCTCAGGAGCCAAGATCAATGCAGGGAAATGTAAACTCTTAAATCTCAGAGGATTCGATGATTCTGTTATATCATGGGCCCAATCCGTGGAACAACATAAAACTTTAGGCATTACCTTTGCCAAAGGTCCATTAAAAATGACTGCTCTAAATTGGAGAGACACTTGTAATAAAATACAGGGGACCATGATTGAATCTACTTGGAGATCATTTAACCTTATTGAAGCAGTAAGATTTGCTAATATCTACCTCTTCTCTAAGGCATATTACGTGGCACAAGTATTTCCTATCCCCAAGATTCAGGGAAAGAAGATAATGCAATTAGCAGCCAGATATATTTGGAAGGGAAACATATTTAAACTTTCTTACGAAACCTTAACTAAACCCCATCAGAATGGAGGACTGTTGTTAACTGACACCAATAGGAAGGCCACTGCATTGTATCTCAAAAGAACCATCCGCCTATTAAAAGATAACGAGAGCAACATTACGGCAAAGCTCTTCAAGGTGTTACAGCCAAAGAGCATATATCCACCGATTGATATCAGTAATATTAACTTTCAGCTGAAGCATGTCAGAGTGTTTTACATCGAGCTCAGTTACTTACAGGGTATCACTGCGCGTGTGACATCACTAAGCACGCGTAGCATCATACAGACATGGCAGAAGACGGACAAGCCTAACAATATCACACAAAAATACCCAACTATTGACTGGAAAACGGTGTGGAAAAATATTAGTTTGCGGATTCACACAGCGGAGGTATCATCAACATGGTACAAAGTAGTAAATGAAACTGTCGCGACGAATGAAAAGCTCCATCGCATTGGGCGCGCTGATTTAGACAAATGCCAAAAATGTGGCCTGATAGAAACCTTGCGACACAGGTTTACCTGCTCTGGACACATGGACAATTGGAAATGGATTCGGAGGAGACTTGCCTTGTTAACGAGAAGCACCGAAAGCAGCCATACGACAGACATCTTGTTATGGCCGGATAAAAACTTCTACCCGGAAACCAAAAATAACACAATTTTTTGGCTATTAGGCCATTTCGTGAATTACGTAATCCATGGACCAGGAGAAGACAATCTGATTAGCTTTGAGAACTACATGGAGTCAGCACGATGGAAGACACAATAAGTCTGTAACACGAAAAAGAAATTCGGCAATATGCTCGCTATTGCTTTCGAAAGGCATGGTATAGGATAAATATAAAGACAGATCAGCAAGACGCATCCACTGCGAAGTGCCACCAAAAAAGGCACAACATGTAAATCAAAAGAGAAATATAAGCAAAACTGGTAAAATGTAAACAAACAGCGATACAATTTTAACAAAAAAAAAAAAAAAAAAAAAAAAAAAAAAAAAAAAAAAAAAAAAAAAGGGCGGTCTAAAGCGTCTCTCTGCGGAGCGCGCGGTTGCTTGCCGTGGAGGTTCGAGTCCTCCCTAGGGCATGGGTGTGTGTGTGTTGTCCTTAGGTTAGTTTACCTAGGTTTAAGTAGTTTGTAAGATACGGACTGATGACCACGCAGTTTGGTCCGATAGATTTACAAACATTTGAACATTTTTGGAAAAAGCTAAGTATTTTACATTTATTGATTTAAATGACACAAATGTATATTAAACAAACTGATACATACAGGCTTTTAATGGGAGGGATGTGGCTGATACGTTTTTAGTAAATTATCAGTATTTGATTTCAGTTTTGTTAGATTTAACCTTAAATCTTCTCTTTCGGTGATTTCCAGCATGTTTCTTCTTTTTGTAAGAAGATTGGTAACACTACTTAAACCTCTTTAGACCACGTATGAAGCTGGGAAAACTATCAACAACCGTATTGTGATAGCCCATAATAAAGGGTATGTAACAGATATGTCTCTCGGAAGCCAGAGTATTATAAAAAAAGGTCATCTACCTATGTTTCTTTGACCACTCTTTCAAATGTAATAAACGACGTAAATTGTGTGCTGTAGGAACTGCTACACAAAATGCAGAAAAACTTTAGAAGCCCTCAATATGTTAATATATGCCTTTATCAATGACGAAACATTTGCTGGCCCTTCATGGGCAGTGTTCGATACTCGTCCCACTCCCCGGAGAAGGGCAAGGGGTAGTTGTTTCGTAGTGGAGCTATAAAAATAATCAGTAACGTAGCTGATCGTATCGTAATTGTATGCTCAAGTTCTTCTTTGGAAATTTGCATTTAATAAAGTGTAACATTATCTTTACTGAAATACATATTCACCTTATGTTGTAAAGCTTTACAAGTTAGATTATATACGTCAAAATTGTTTGCTCTACCTCCACCCCCTCGCAAAAATAAATAAATAAAATAAAATAAAAACCTACGGGCCTGCAGCAGGACACCGAAAATACAGAATTCCTCCCCTCTATCGCTTAGCCAATGAGGCGAACAGTGGCACGGTTCTGCATTGTGAGAATAATTATGAATTTTGGTTGCGACCTTCCTAAATGTGAACCGCTATCGTGGACCCCCACTTACAACAAATAGACCCCCAAATTACTTTTTTGCTGACGTGACCCCCCTTGCAGGTTGGAATAGACGCCTGGGAATCACTGCTGTAAATGGACAAATGACCGCTCGGTTAGTCGTGTGGTGTAACGCACGTTTTCCAAGACGGGGAGGCGTACCAGCCCCGGTCGAATCCGCCCAGCGGATCAACGAAGGGAGTCGGAGTGCCGGCTAGCCTGGATGTGTTTTTTAGGCGGTTTTCCACATCCCTCTGGGTGAATACCGGGCTGGTCCCCAAGTCCTGACTCAGTTACACGATTCGCAAACATTTCGTAATACTTTGCACTTTCGCACATATAACACTATACGAAGACATTTGGAGTACACATTTCCTCCCGGGGGGACATGGGGTGGCGACAAGAAGGGCATCCGGCCACTCCGTAGTTATTAAAGGGCCGAATCCGATTAACAAAGCCGACCCTGCATGTGCGGGAACATGACTCAAGAGAAAGACTGTAAATTGACAGATAAACCTAGAAATTTACTGGATATTTCAATGCAGCTAGTGGGCGTTGTTTTATTGTAATTTGCGTTTATAAAGCAGACATTATGTCATTTTAGAATACAGCAATCACTAGAAACGAATCATGATTTCAGTAATCTTAAGCTGCAGACTCACGTATGTCAATTAATTTTTGACACTCTTAAAAGTGTTCAAAGTGTTTATATAGTAGTAAGTTAAGCGTGTATATGTGCCGAACCTCAGCGAAATGAAACACCACTGTTTCGATACTTTTGGTCGGTTCATCCTTCCTGCATTGTTGGTCTGAAACACCGCTGTTTTGAAACAGTGAAACCGATAGGACGAAACAGTTTCAATATCGACCGCGAATGTGTTCTGAAACAGAGCAGAATGAAACACGAAGGTTTCGAAACTGTGAAACATGGCGGTTTTGTAACAATGAAATATTTACACGTATCGAACCATTGGTTCGAAACAATGAAACAGTGGCTGTCTCTAGCAGACATTGTCTGTAGCGAGTAGTACCACAGTTTAACATATACAGTCCCGACACTCATTGCTGTAAAAGTTGTTACCAATTGACAGTTGCAACGACCCTAGTGGTGGGAAAGCTGCCGAAGTATATATAGTGATGCTTGTTTATAATTATTTTGTACGTAAGTAACGAAAAAGTTAGTATAATTTTTGTATTAGTAGCATTAGTAAAATATCAAGAGACATAAACATTAAGGAAATTAATGTAAAAACAGCCGAATTTAACTGATTCAGTGATGTAAATAACTTCTTCATGAAAAAATACTTACGAATATTTGTAAATCTGCAGCTTATTCCGCTGAAACTGAGTACAATGTAGACGTAAGAGAAACATAAATTTCAATTATGGTCTGTTCTTACTATGACAGTTTTTTGACATATATGAATTCGGTGTCTGGTCTTATGATTCGCACCTTTTTACGCTTAACTCGTCTTTCTTATAAGTGCATATGCTTTGAATGTAATTACTTTAGCTTAAAAA
Organism: Locusta migratoria; assembly: GCA_026315105.1. NCBI lineage: Eukaryota > Metazoa > Arthropoda > Insecta > Orthoptera > Acrididae > Locusta > Locusta migratoria. Next base: position 200,041,484 of record CM048751.1, read on the forward strand.
GCCATTGTTTTGATGATTCTTGCTGTTTGTGGTTCAGCTGTAGGTGTAGCAACAACTGTAGAATTGGGTTGTTCTTTGTTGAAAAAAAGTTTTATTGCTTTTGTCGTTTTATTGCCACGCCAAAGACGCTTTTCCTTCAGCTACAACTGTAGTGGCTGATTTGGCACGTTAAATACTATATTGGTCTGGCCTGCACAGAATCCTGATTTGAATCCTATAGAACACCTGTGGGATGGTTTGGAAAGCCGACTTTGTAACAGATTGATACCTCTCCTCAGTGCAGCATTCTGTGAAAAATGGGTTGCCATTCCCCAAGAAACCTTCCAGCACCTGATTAAACGTACTGTATGCCTGCGAGAGTGGAAGTTGTAATCAAGACTATGGGTGGGCCAACACCATACTGAATTCCAGTATTACCAATGGAGAGTGCCACGTGTAAATGGAGCGTACCGGTAATAATAATGTATACATTCAAACGACTTTGGTACTGGATGAGTAGCGCATATTTTAAATTTTTGCAGTGTTAGTGCTTCTACAGAGTGATTTTTTCCACTTTGCACCAACTGTAGGGATTGATCGATGAAAGGATACTGAACAAATAAGGTCATGAATTTATATCCGGAAATGCATGGTTTCCATGTTACAGACATTTATTCAGACATACTTTGTTACAGCTATTGCAATCCCGTGCAGCCACAGTTACAGTATGCATGGTTTCTCTCCTAAGAGGTGGTATTCTTCCTGATACCGTGCCATTGATGATTCGAAGAGTCATGTGCCTGCTACATGATGAAGCTTCAGCCCACTTTGTCGATAAAGTCCGGACCCATCTCAATCACGTCTTCCCTGGTTGATGGATTGGACGAGGAGGTCCATTTACATGGCCTGCTCGTTCACTGGATCTCAACGTGTTCTATTTCTGGTTATGGGGCTATCTCAAAAGTATCATGTAGAGACACAGGAGCAATGTATTGACGCTGCCTTTGACACTAGATGCAGCCTGGGTGATGTGAACGTCAGACATGCGTCAAGGCACATGGAAACCATTTTCAACACTTACCAGGTATTTTTTACAGTGGCCATTAATAGTATGCAAGTGAAATGTATTTGTAGGAAAACGAAGACTGAATCTAAGATGTGGTTTTTCTTGCAACTCCATCACCTCTTCTGTGACTTCCGATAGTGAATATTTGTTTTAATGTAGTAACATCATGTAAGAAGGCGCTTCTGGGCATAGAGGCGGAGTGATGGGGGAAGCATTGAAGGGAGGAGCTATAGCCAAGCGCTAACAGGGGAGCCTGTGGGAGAACCATTCTGTAACTCGCGGCCAGCCACATGTGTAGAGTAAGAATTAAGAGAGTAAGTATTAGCTGCCAGTACGGTAATGGAGGGGGATGCGCAGAGCGGCTGAAAATTGGGCCGCCCTCGTATGTGGCGCTGACAATAGTTTATAATGAACGTATTGTTCACACCCCTATCTTATCTGCAATGTGTACCTTCAGAGAACCAAAAATTAGCACCTACAGCAGGTGCTTTGTGACACATTGATTTTCGATGTAATTCCATTGTCTCCACTAGACAATTTATCGTCTGCAGTATTCCACTGCTCAGAAGGAGGAAGGAAACTTAGGGTTTAACGTCCCATTGACAGCTTGGTCATTAGAGATGGAGCTAACGCTCAGAGTTTTGGGTAAGGATGGGGAAGGAAATCAGCCATGCTCTTTGAAAGGAACCATCCCGGAATTTGACTCGAGTGCTTTAGGGAAATCACGGAAAACCTAAATCTGGATGGCCGGAGGTGGATTTGAACCACCATCCTCCCTAATGCGAGTCCAGTGTGTTACCACTGCAGCACCTTGCTCGGTCTACTGCTCAGAATCTGTAAATTGGCGTGAAATCTCTACTCCCTTCTTTTATACACCCTAGACACGACAATCTGTTAATTGTAATTCTGTCGTGATAAGTGTTATGGAAAAACAAGATTTAACTCTATATTGTTTTCAAAAATCCACAGTGGAATAGGCGAGCACTCTGCTGTGGAGTGCATAGCTGCTCCCTGTCGTAGGTTTGAGTTCTACCTCGGGCATGAACTGTGTGTGTTGTCTTTAGGTCAGTTTAAGTTAATTTATGTAATTTCTAAGCCTAGGGGCTGATAACCACAGTAGTTAAGTCCCATAGATTTACAAACATTTAAACAATTTTTTTCTCAAAAAAGTTTTAAAAATATGCACTAAACAATATATCTTATTGACCAGTGGTGTTCCATTCATGAAGAGTTCTCTGAGAGTATGGACCCACAAGCAAAGATAAAGACAGGCCATTTGATGGCTAAACACTAAATTAACACTGGCGATCATCAACCAATAAGCCAGAGAGCGCATTGTGTTTCAGCAAAGAACGCCGAATAGTAGTTTGTCTGTAAACCTATTGGACCAAATGGCTATGATCATCAGTCCCTAGACTTAAAAACTACAGTACCTTACACTAAGGACAAAACACACACAAACACTATCACCAATTCCTTTCTTAAATCGGACAACAGAGGTGGAACAAATACGTGTTTTCTATTGATAAGCCCCTATTACCTTCCGCTAAGAGGTCCATAGCTGATATGTTGCATGATAAGTGACAGTTAACTTCTAAGCAGCACACATAGTCTCTGCACACTAGGATGGGTATCTTCCTCTTAATAGACTCTCATTTTGTCTAACATAATCTCTGAGCGACTACAATCTATAATTGTATGGGAAGCTTCTAGGAACTCTCATCCAATAAGGACTTCATGACTGCATTATTCCAAAATGAGAAACTCTGATGACTGCATTTGCTCATTTATACAGGCCCAACCAATGAATCTTCCTGTTGGTTGCATGTACTTTCCATTAGTCACCTTCAGCTGGATGTTTCTGTTGTTAGAAAAAGTAGTCTTCTGCAATGGGAGAGGGTACTTCTTTGCTGTTGTTGTTGTTGTTGTTGTGGTCTTCAGTCTACAAACTGGTTTGATGCAGCTCTACACACTACTCTGCCCTGTGAAAGGCCACTTCATCTGAGAATATGAACGGCAACCTACATCCTTTTGAATCTGCTTACTGTATTTGTCCCTCAGTCTCCCTCTACGATTTTTACCCTACACACTTCCGTCTAATGCTAAGTTGACAATTGATTGATGTCTCAGAATGTGTCCCACCAATCTATCCCTTCTCTTAATCTGGATATGCCAGAAGCTCCTTTTCTTCCCAATTCTGTTGAGCACCCCCTCATTAGTTACGTGATTTACCCATCTAATCTTCATCATTCGTCTGTAGCACCACATTTCGAGAGTTTCTATCATCTTTTTGTCTGAACTCCTTACTGTCCACATTTCACTTCCATACAATGCTGCACTCCAGTCAAATACTTTCAGAAAGGACGTCATAACATTTAAACTAATATTGGATGTCAACAAATTTCGCTTTGTCAGAAACACTTTCCTTCCCATAGACATTCTGCATTTTATATCTTATTTACTTCAGCCATCAGAAGTTATCATGCTACCCAAATAACAAAACCGGTGTACTACTCTTATTTTCTCATTACCTAATCCAATTCCTACAGCATTGCCTGTTTTCTGACACTCCATTCATATTAACCTCATTTTACTCTTGTTAATGTTAATCTTACACCTTCCTTTCAAGACACTGTCCATGCTGTATAATTGCTCTTCCAGGTACTATGCTGTCTCTGACAGAATTACTATGTTGTCAGCAAACTGCAAGATTGAACAATGTTGGAGAAATGCTACAACCCTGTCTTATTCCTTTCTCAACCACTGCAATCCTTTCATGCCCTTCAACTCTAATAATTGCTGTCTGGTTTTTGTACAAATTGAATACAGCTCTTTGCTCCCTATATTTTACCCTTGCTACCTTCATAATCTGAAAAAGTGTATTCCAGTCAACATTGTCAAAAGCTTTCTGCAGATCCACAAATGCTAATCTATTTTCTAAGATTAATATTAATGTGAGTATTGCCTCGTGTGTTCCTACATTTCTCATAAATCTAATGTGATATTCCCCAAGCTTGGATTACACCATTTGTCTCTAAACAATTCGTGTTAGTATTTTCAACCATGACTTATTAAACTGATAGTTCTGTAATTTTCACATTTGTCTGCACTTACTTTCTTAGGTATTGGAATCACTATATTTTTCTTGAATTCTGGGAGTATTTCTCCTGTCTCATACATCTTGCATACCAAGTGAAACAATATTTTCATGACTGGCTCTCCTAACAATGATAGAAGTTCATCATATACTCCAGGAACATCATCGGGCTGGTTTCTACTCAAATCTTTTAATGCTCTTTCAAATTCTTCTCATAATATAGTATCTCCTATTTTATTTTCCTGTAGTTTGCCTTCCATTTCTAGAATACTGCCTTCAAGTTTATTTCCTTTGTACAGTCCTTCTATATATTCCTTCCACCTTTCTTATTTCCCTTCTTTGCTTAGTACTGGTTTTCCATCTGATTTCTTGATATTCATACAGCTGCTTTTCTTGTCTCCAAATATCTCTTTTATTTTCTTGTAGGTACTATCTATCGTTCCCCTAGTTATACATTCTTCTACGGTCTTGCATTTCTCCTCAAGCCGCTATTGCTTAGCCAGTCTGTACTTCCTGTCAACCTCATTTTTAGATGTCTGTACTTCCTTTTGCCTGCTTCACTTGATGCATTTTTATATTTTTCTTTTCATCAGTTAAATTCAGTATCTCCTGTGTTATCCAAGGATTTCTATTTAGCCTTGTCCTTCTGCCTATATGATCCTCTGAGGCCTTCACTATTCTCTCTCTCAAAGCTACCCATTCTTCTTCTACTGTATTACTTTCCTCCTTTTCAACCAATCCTTGTCTAATGCTCCTTTTGAAACTACTTCTGGTTTCTTCAATTTATGCAGGTTTCATCTTCTCTTAAGTTCATAACCAATAAGTTATGGTCAGAGTCTATATCTGCCCCTGGATATGTCTTACAGTTTAAAACCCGGTTTCTAAACCTTTGCCTTGCCATTATAAAGTCAGTTTGGTATCTCCCAGTGTGTTCTGGTCTCTTCCATGTATATGACTTTGTTTCATGATGATTAAACCAAGTGTTTGTGATGATTGAATTGTGCTCTGTAGCAAATTCCACCAGGTGATCTCCTCTTTCATTCCTGTTCCCCATTCCATATTCACCTACTCCATTTCCTTCCCTTCCCTTTCCTACTACTGAGTTCCAGTCCCACACCACAATTAAGTTTTCTTCTCATTTAACAGTCCAAATAACTTCTTTTATCTCCTCATACATTTCTTCTATCTCCTCGTCATTGGCAGAGCTAGTTGGCATTTAACTTGTACTACTGTGGTCGGTGTTGGCTTCAGGTCTATCTTTGATACGATAATGCATTCACTATTCTGTTCATAGTAACTTACCCACATTTCTATTTTCTTATTCGTTATCAGACCTACTCCTGCGTTACCACCAACTGATTTTGTATTTTTAATCCTGTACTCACCTGGACAAAATCCTGTTCATCCTACCACCAAACTTCACTAATCTCCACCATATCTAACTTTAACCTATCCATTTCTCTTTTCAAATTTTCTAACATACCTATCCTATTGAGGGATAGAACATTCCATGCTCTGATTTCTAGAATGAGTGTGTTGTCTTTCCTGATGATCACATCCTCCTGAGTAGTCCCTGCCCGAAGATCTGAATGGTGGACTATTTTATCTACAGAATATTTTACCTGAGGGGATGCCATAATCATATATTCATACAGTAGAGCCGCATGTCCTCGGGAAAAGTAATGGTTGTAGTTTCCCTTGCTTTCAGTTGTTTGCAATAACTGTATCCAACACCATGTTAGCTGATGTTAAAAGGCCAGCTCAGTCAATCATCCAGACTGTTACCCCTGTAACCACTGAGTAAGCTGCTGCCCCTCTTCAGGAACCACATGTTTGTCTGGCCTCTCCACAGATACCCATCCACTGTGCTACAGATATCTGTAATGTTGAGGCACGCAAGCCACCCCACTTCGGCAATGTCTGTGGTTCATGAGGGTGAAATAATCAAATATGATGCTCCTTAGTCCAGAAGAGCTCGTACAGGTCGGCCACCCATAAGAGTGTTGATGTAGTAACCCATCAATTTGGCAGTGGCAGATGGCGAAGGATTTTGCTCTTCGGCGGCCTCACCCAGAGGTAGGTTGTACCATTTAGTTTTCCTGGTTTGTTGGCTGGGTGATCAGCTAGAACTAAAGTGGAGTAGGTCAATTTGTGTTTCCTTTTTCTTGTCACTTGCAGAATACTACAAAGAAGGGGTGCCCCTTTATAGTGAAATGGAATTTCTACCCAAAGGATTTGGGTTTTTTCCTTTGTTGGTGTGTGATAGGATGGGTTGAAGGGGCGGCAGGAGAAAAAGGTGATGGAGTGATTGGTCATTGTGATGGGGAGCATCCTGTCCAGTAGCTAGCTTGGGTGCGATAGTGATCTATACCATCCTTTAAATACTACCTCTTGTCTTTCTTCTTCAGCCTGGAGTTGAGATTGGCGTAGATCTTTTTGCAGCCTGCTTGCACAGCTATCAGCAAATATCTGCCATCACTTCCCGCAGCAATGCTCCACCATGACCTGCTCGCCCACAGCGAAAACATGTCAGGTTGTTGGCCCAGGTCATCTCCCTTGGGGCATAAACATTTTCCTTGCACTGTGTTGTTGGAGTGTAAACCCGCCTTTGCCTCAACACTTTCATGGTTTTTGATGGAAATGCCGCTGAGAGATTGTTCCACTTCCTCTCTTATTATCTCTTGAAGTGTGTCAGTTTTGTCGGGATGAAATGGCCAAGCACTCTAAGACCCGTTGATGCATGATTGCTTCCCGTCAGCAGTTTTGAGTCCTCCCTCTGGCATGGGTTTGTGTGTTGTCCGTAAATTAGTTGAAGTAGTCAGTAAACCTAGGGACTGATAACCACAGTAGTTAAGTCCTACAGATTTACAAACATCTGACCATTTTGCCTCTGTCTTTGACTCAACATGTGGCCTTGGAACATCTCTATTTGACAAGTAACGTCTGCAAGATCAGTTTCTGACTCCATCACAATCATCGATATAACGTTCGGAAGTTGTGCAAATTGATTGTGTGCAAATCATTTTTGATGCAGCATCTCAGTGTACTAGAACCATTTTATGAAGTCACCTGCAGTCGAAATATCCTTCATGAGTGTGTCTGGTACCCTGGTACAAGTCCTCTGCAACACAGTTGTTATTATTTTTTAATAAACAAAGTGAGATTTGTTGGGCCTGTTTCTGCACTGATGAATTAATTGAATATCACAGTTGGCTCTTACTGACCTGTAATTTATACATGGCAATGGGTTCTTGTATAAAATGATAACACTTTTAGTGAACATGCAATTCATTTGACAACCAGCTGGAAACACAATGTTGGCTGGGCATTTATTTATTCTCCACTTTCGTAGTCCATCTCCCCCCCCCCCCCACCCAATCCAGGAAAACTCATATCTGTCAACTTTCGAGGTGATCAGTAAAACAAATTTTACTTGAAGGTACCCTTTGCCATGCATCATTCGCTGGATTGTAATAAATCCTCTCCAAGAATAGCTATGTACAATCATGAGCTAACTTTCATGGTAATTGGAAAATGGAGACAAAGTCTGTTGTAATGTGCCATCTGCCATGCACCATATGAGACATTATGTAGATGGTATCTTCCTCTTGTGTTGAAAGTGTGTAAAATTTCTGCAGATTGGGAATAAAACTGTTGATATGTGTTGAAGTCTGTAAGTAAAATACCATATGCTACACACCATGTGAAATATTATGTAGTCATTTTCCTCTCGGTTTAAGATCAAGTGTGCAAAATTTCTTCAAAATCGGTGTAAGATTGTAGATTGTTCTCTAAATTTTAAGTAGACTGTGAGCTTCCCTTGTTTTGAAGGTGAAGTGTGCAAAATTTCATCATAATCAGAACAAAACTATAAAATGGTACACAGTAGAAACAGATGGATGCATTGTATAATGAACTTTCAGTTTCCCTCAATTTTCCAGTAGATTTCTCAAAAATTTTATTTCGTACAAACCTTGCTGAGAATTGAACATAACAAAGAAAATATCAGCCAAATCAGTCCAGCCATTCTCAAGTTATTGTGTGACTAAGGGAAATAGGGATCATTTTTGTATGTAAAGACTAAGCAAGGAGTATCAAGAAAACATACTGTAATGCTTTACACCAGTAGAGGAGCAGGATGTTTATATATGAATAGCAGGGTTTTAATGCTTTACAATCTTCATTATATTAAACTTGCAAATATAAATGATATGTCAAATGCAAGAGCAACCCAAACAGTTTTACTAAGAACCTTATAAATATTTATTGTGAGCACTATCCGTCTCATGGCACACATCAAGTCATTCTTTCCAAACGTTGATAAGTGTGTCTTCAGTGAATGTAGTAACAGCTGCTTCAATCCAGTTTCTTAATTTATTTCTTACTCAATCAATCCAACTGTGATAAACTCAAAAGGATATAGAGTGTGTCAGTTAAATACACTGGTAATTGTAATCAATCATACAAAGTTAATACAGTAGCATGTTTACATTACAGATATATGGTAAGAATTACAAATGTCACCATACATTTTACATAGAAAGTAAAAACAAATTCATAAGCAATGAAAACAAATACTAAAATGTATATACAAGTGACGTCTGTTCTGAAAGAACAGACATCACTTCTGATCCTGCAGTTGTGATTGATTCATATTCAAAGAATATATGACATCAACTGCAAATGGGCAAAGCTGAAAATATGTACCCAGCTGGGATTTGAACCCGGGCCTCCTGTTTTCTAGGCAGTTGCACTGACCCCTACACCACTGGGAACACAGTGATCACCGCATCTGCAAGGACTACCTAAGTATGCCTCCCACCACACACACTCAGCTGGGTACAAATTTTCAGCTTTGCCCATTCGCAGTTGATGTAATATATTCTTTGAATATGAATCAATAACAACTGCAGGATCAGAAGTGATGTATGTTCTTTCGAAACAGATGCCACATGTATATATATAATATGCCGGTGACAGGCAATGATCCTATCATTAGTGATGAGGGGTGGGCAAGTTTGTGGCCCTTACTCTTATGGGAATTAGTTTCATAACTAAGAGTTTGAGTACCGTAGGGTGAAGCTGGGAATTTGTGTGTGGCGTGAGGCGTACTTAGGTAGTCTTTGCAGATGCAGTGATCAATGTGTCCCCCGGTGGTGTAGGGGTCAGCGCAACTGCCTAGAAAGCAGGAGACCCGGGTTTGAATCCCGGCTGGGTACACATTTTCAGTTTTGCTCATGCACAGTTGATATCATATATTCTTTGAATATGAATACTAAAATGAGTACCAGTAGGCCTACATATATATTTGCTCAAACTTAAACTATATTATTCATACAACATATGTTTCCAGTCTACAGTTCTGGGCTTTTTCACTGTGACTAAAGAACTCCTCCAACCTGTAAAAGAAAAATTTCGAGAAGATATTGTTTGAGAAGCTCCCTAAATATGGACTTTTCATCAAACTTATTTTTAATATCTGTAGAAAGAGCATTAAAAACTTTAGCACCAGAGAACTGGACACCTTTTTGCATCATAGTCAGGTTTTTAGAATCATTATAAACAATAATGCTTTCTTCTAGTATTATAGCCATTTATAAAACTCAATAGTTTGAAACATATAGAGAAAATATATACTGGTAAGTAACTGTAAGAATGTTTACTTTCTGCAAAAGGTTTCTACAACTACATCTAGCGTCTACTACACACATTATTCTTACAACATGCTTTTGGGCCAAGAATATTTTATTTGTAAGTGTTTGGTTTCCAGAATATATAATGCCATATATTATTAGAGAATAGAAGTAACCACAGTCTGCTGTTTTGATTGTGTCTCAATTCCCGCTCTCAGAGATCACGCATATTGCAAAAATTGATGACCTGAGTCTCTTCTGAAGGTTTGTTACATGACGAGGGCAGTTTACTCTGGAGTCAATTATGACACCTAGCATCTCTTTTTTTCTTTTCTTTTTTTTTTCCAGATCTATTCTCTTTATGCCACACTTGACCGTTACTTCTTCCTCAGTTTTTGAATTTTGAGTGATTTGAATATAGTTAGTCTTATTTAAGTTCAATACCCTCCCAGTGGTCTAATGCACCGCTTTCCAGGATGGTGAGGCGTACCAGCCCCGGCTCAAATCCACCCGGCAGATTAATGAAAGGGGTCAGAGTGCTGGCCAGCTTGGATGTGGTTTTTATGCAGTTTTCCACGTCCCCTTAGGTGAATACCACACTGGTCCCCAAGTCCTGCCTCAGTTACACAATTCGCAATCATTTTCGTAACACTTTACACTTTCACACACGTCTCCCTTAATAGAGTCTTTGAGATTTTCACATGTATGGCCATCCATTATAATATTTGTGTTTGCAAAAATTGTAAAACGACATTGTATTGTTGTTTTGTACATTGTGATAAGTCATTTATAGAGATAAGGCCAAAAATGGACGACGAATGGATCCTTGGGGCACTCCACATTTAACTGTTCTCCATTCTGATGAAACTGCTGTGCTCATCAGTACTATCTACTACTTTCTGCTTTCTATCTTTGAGGTATGACTCTACCCACTTGTTGGAAACTCCACTTATTCCTGATAGGATGGCTTTCTGTAATGGAATCTTGTGGTTCACTGTGTCAAAGGGTTTTGGCAAGTCACAGAATAATCCTATTGTTACCATTGTGTCATTAACAAACTCAAGAACTTTATTTGTGAATGTATAGATTGCTTGTTCAGTTGACAGGTTTTTTTTTTTTTTTTTTTTTTTTCTAGAAACCGAACATACTTTTGCTGGGAATGTTGTGTCTATACAGATGTTTAAAAATTCTCATATACATTATGTTTTCAAGTACCTTTAAAAATGCAGTTATGAGAGAAATTGGCCTGTAATTTGTGACTTCAGTTTTGTCACCTTTTTTTTGAAAAGGGGGTTTTACAACTGCATATTTTAGTCTATCAGGTATAGTTCCTTGATGTACGGATGCATTGAAAATGTGAGTAAGTACATCACTTACATAAGCAGAGCTATGTTTCAGCAGATTATTAGAGATATTATCTACTCCAGAGAAGTATGTATTCTTTAGAGAAGATAGTTCTTTCAATTTCAGATGCTATAGCAGGGCTGATATGAATTTTACCTAAATTTCTGGGAATACTACTTTGCATATTACTCAGAACTTCATGAACAGAACCCTTGCAGCCTATCTGTTCTGACACTGACAAATATTGGCTATGTTTACAGGATTGAGTACTAGATTCCATCATGATTAATTTTGAGTTCTGAATTTTTTTTTGTTCTCTCTCACTGTCTCCCTTCTCACAATGTTCCAAATAGTTTTCATTTTGTTATGTGAGTAGTCAATTTCTTTTTCATAATATAATGCTTTTCATTTTTGTATTACCTTCTTGAGTATCTTACAGTACCTTTTATAATGACCAATTTTTGTTGTGTCCTTAGACATTCTAACTGAAATATAAAGTTCCCTCTTTGTTTTACATGATTGTTTAATTCCCTTTGTAACCCAGGGTTTGTTCTGGGTTTGAACAGTACTAGTGTTGCTTCTGACAAACTTTTTTGGGAATGCCTCCTAAAAGATGCCTGACAACTCATTTATGAAAATATTAAATTTATCATTAACCTCATGCACTCTGTATACTGTACTCCAGTCCATCTGCTGGAGTTTGTGTTTAAAGTCTTCCACGGAGTCGTCATTAATTATCCTAATCGATTTTGAGGTGAGGATAGTTTTCTTGAGGGGTGTACGGTCATACAGAGTAGGGAGTTGCCCATTGTGGTCTGACAGACCATTCAAGACAGGGGTAAGAGTGAAGCTATGAAACCTACTTATATCTATAAAAATATTGTCTATCAAAGTTTCACTATCAGGTGTGAATCTAGTGGGAAAATCAACTACTGGTTTTAGATTACCGGTATATGAATTCATCGGATGTTGGAGCTCTACTTTGTTGTTGTTATCAGTTAAAAAGTCTACATTAAAATACCCCACAATTATACCTAAACTGTTTTTAGAGAACAAAGCGGATAACAATAACTCTAACTGGACATAAAGGACCCTAGGGTTGGTTCCAGGTACCCTGTAAATTGCCCCCTACTATTACTGGGAAGCTCTCTGCTGTTACTTCTATTGCACAAGCTTCAAATTGTTGTTCTAAACAGTATTTGCTTAAATCCATAGATCTAAATATGAGATTATTTCTAAAAAATATAGCTACCCTACCTCTTTTCTTTTCGTCCTTAGAGTAGCAGCTTGCATTATTGTAGTTAACATCTAAAAGGAAGTCAGCTGATAGCAGAGTTACAAAGACACGACCCTTAATGAAGCCACAAAGGAAAAAATCACATGGCATTAAATTGGGTGAACATGGAAGCCATGCAAATCAAAGCCCTGTCATTGGGCCCCTTGCTGCCTATCCAGCACTTGGGTACAGTACGTTCAAGTGGATTGCAGAGGAAACATTGCGCACTGGTGCCAAACAAAACTGTTGAAGTGGCTCTTTAATTTTAAATGTCTTTTATAACTGTAAAGTTAATATAATAAATATTGTAAACTGTTAAAACCCCAATATTCATTTATAAACACCTTATATTATTATGCTTCCTCAAATGACAAAGATGGGTAATATGAGAACATGATATTTGTACAAGCATCAAAATGAGGTCCTGATATATGAATTGTTTGTGGGCCAACTCAAAGTAATGTTCTCTTCCTGCATCTGATTAAAGAACACCAGCCATGCTGGAGTGGCTGAGCGTTCTAAGGCACCAAGCTGCAGACTGCGAATTTGCTCACTGTCGGAGGTTATGTCCTCTCTTGGATGCGTGTGTGTGTGTGTGTGTGTGTGTGTGTGTGTGTGTGTGTTTGTCCATAGCATAAGTTGTACACCGAGGGACTGATAACCATAACACTTAACTCTCTTATATTTACAAAACTTTTGAACATTTTTGAAAGAACACCAGGTTGAGCTCAGTGATAATTTATTAAGTACTAGTAAGACACGTAGAAGAGCATGGAGTGAATTGACTCCAGACTCTAAATCCAAATTAAAATATACACACATGGTGTACTTGAGCTCATGACCCTTTGCTTCAACATACACTACTTTATCCACTACACTATGCTGTTGCTGACTTTCAGCATTTCAATTGTGACAATATTAATTCAGTGAATCTGTTCCCAACATTAATTTGCAAATATTATTTTTCTTCACTTTGTGTGTTTTTGTAGCATCAAACTTCAAACTACACTACTGGCCACACTAAGAAGAAATGCAGACGATAAACGAGTATTCATTGGACAAATATATTATACTAGAAGTGACATGTGATTAGATTTTCACGCAATTTGGGTACATAGATCCTGAGAAATCAGTACGCAGAACAATCACCTCTGGCCATAATAACGGCCTTGATACACCTGGGCATTGAATCAAACAGAGCTTGGATGGCGCGTACAGGTACAGATGCCCATGCAGCTTCAACACGATACCACAGTTCATCAAGAGTAGTGACTGGTGTATTGTTATGAGGCAGTTGCTCGGACACCATTGACCAGAAGTTTTCAATTGGTGAGAGATCTGGAGAATCTGCTGGCCAGGGCAGCAGTCGAACATTTTCTGTATCCAAAAGGCCCGTATAGGACATGCAATATGCGGTCATGCATTATCCTGCTGAAATGTAGGGTTTCACAGGGATCGAATGAAGGGTAGACCCACAGATCGTAACACATCCAAAATCTAACGGCCACTGTTCAAAGTGCCGTCGATGCGAACAAGAGGTGACCGAGATATGTAGCCAGTGGCACCCCATACCATCACGCCGAGTGATACGCCAGCATGGCGATGATGAATACACACTTCCAATGTGAGTTTACCACAATGTCTCCAAACATGGATGCGACCATCATGATGGTGTAATCAGAATCTGGATTCATCCGAAAAAATAACATTTTGCCATTCGTGCACCTAGGTTCGTTGTTGAATACACCATCACAGGTGCTCCTGACTGTGATGCAGTGTCAAAGGTAATCGCAGCCATGGTCTTCGAGCTGATAGTCCATGCTGCTGCAAACATTGTCAAACTGTTCGTGCAGATGGTTGTTGTCTTGTAAACGTCCCCATCTGTTGACTCAGGGATCGAGACGTGGCTGCACGATCTGTTACAGCCATGTGAATAAGATGTCTGTCATCTCGACTGCTAGTGATATGAGGCCATTGGGATCCAGCACGGCATTCCGTATTGCCCTCCTGAACCCACCGATTCCATATCCTGCTAACAGTCATTGGATCATGATCAACGCAAGCAGCAATGTCCCAATACGATAAACCACAATCGCGATAGGCTACAATCCAACCTTTATCAAAGCCAGAAACGTGATGGTACGCATTTCTCCTCCTTACACGAGGCGCATCACATCAAACTTTCACCATGCAATGCCGGTCAACAGCTGTTTGTGTATGAGAAATCAGTTGTAAACTTTACTCATGTCAGCATGTTGTAGGTGTTGCCACCAGCGTCAACCTCGTGTGAATGCTCTGAAAAGCTAATCTTTTGCATATCACAGCATCTTCTTCCTGTCGGTTAAATTTCACGTCTGTAGTACGTCATCTTCGTGGTGTAGCAATTTCAATGGCCAGGAGTGTAGTTAAGTATTATACATTGCTCAAACAATTATGGGTTAAGGTAAGATATCATACACAGTATACATATGGTAATGTAGTTTATTCAGATATTGGTTACAATTGTAATTTGTGTATGGTACAGTACAATATTTCACTTTCCCAATCCTTTACTATAGGTTTACATGGCGTTTACTTAGAGTGAGGCACCATGGGGCTACAAGGCATTTCCTTGGAAGGCGCTGAGCGATATTAATGCAGATACCAACATCATTGTTCTCACCACAGATAAAGGAAATGCAACCGTCATATTGACGAGTGAGGACTATCATAACAAGATTAAGGATATTTTGGACCCAGCCAACTATAAAAAACTGCAGAAGCACCCAACTACGAAGATTTTAAAGACGACTAATCAACTAGTGAAAGCATCTTCCTTCTCTTCTGACGACAAGAAGTTGCTCTGCAAAACGGAAGCGTATCCACCAAGACTCTATGGACTCCCAAAGGTGCATAAAGAACAGACTACGCTTAGGCGAATTGTGAGTGCCATTGGGTCACCCACTCACGAGTTAGCTAGACATCTGGCCTCATTGTTGCAACCTTATGGTGGAAAAACTGACAGCCATATAAAAAATTCGGCTCATTTCATTGAAAAACTGAAAGAGATGAATGTTGCCCATAGTGATATTCCTTTTAGCTTTGACGTGGTGTCTCTGTTTACGATGATTCCAGTAAATGAAGCTATCTCATGCATAGCGAATATTTTTCCACCTGACGTGGTATCATTGTTTAGACACTGCCTCACCACTACCTATTTTCAGTATAATAACGAGTTCTATGAACAGATTGACGGAGTGGCTATGGGCAGTCCATTGAGTCCAGCGTTGGCCAATCTATTTATAACTTCGTTCGAACAACAGGTGTTGCAGACTGCTAATAAAAAGCCAGCTAGGAGGTATCAATATGTCGATGACACGTTTGTGGTATGGACACATGGTGCAGATGAATTAGATCCCTTCTTAACGCATCTCAATGGTATCAACCCCAGAATACAATTTACGATGGAAACAGAGAGCAACGGGCAGCTGAATTTTTTCGATGTGTCTGTAATCAAGCACGTGGATGGGACATTGGGCCACAAGGTCTACAGAAAGGCTACTCGTACTGATCGTTACCTGCATAAAGACTCTAACCACCATCCCAGACAAAACAGAGGTGTGGTTAAAACATTGGTTGACAGGGCGCATAAAGTTTGCGAACCTACTTATTTAAAAGATGAGATGGAGCATTTACGATCCATCTTCCAGAAGAACGGCTATTCTACCAAAGAAATGGAGAGAGCCCTTCGTCCCAGGGAGAAAGTCAATATCAACAAGGAACAAATGTTCAAATGTTTGTACAGCTTATGGGACTTAACTACGGGGTCATCAGTCCCTAAACTTACATACTACTTATGAACTACTTACGAACTAGGACGGCACAAATATCCATGCCCGAGGGGGGATTCGAACCCCCAACTGTAGTGGCCGTGCAGACCGTGACTGAAGCGCCTCAGACCCCTCGGCCACTGCGGCCGACCAACAAGGAACAACCACCTCCCAAGGGGAAAGTTTTTCTTCCGTTCATAAATAAGGTTACAGACTGTATTGGAAAAATGCTGGACAAGTATGGGGTAGAAACCATTATCAGACCTACGAGGAAGATAAAAGAATATTTAAGATCTGCAAAAGATGTATGACATCTGTTGAATACACCAGGTGTATATAAAATTCCCTGCAGCTGTGGTTCAATCTACATTGGAACTAGAAAAAGAAGCGTCAACACTCATCTGGTCGAAAATAAAAGGAATTATCGCTTGGGGCACACGGAGAAATCGGCCGTAGCGGAACATGTCTACCAAGAAGGCAACCATGAAATTAAATTTAATGACACTAGTGTCATCTCATAAACTTCGAACTATCATGCGCGCACATATAGAGAAGCAATCGAGATATATGAACATAGTAATAATTTTAACAGGAAAGATGAATTAGGGGAAAGTTTTACGAATCGACCACGGCTTATGAGCCCGGAAGTTTTAAATGAAGATTTAACAATTTCCAAGCTTGCAGCAGTTAGACTGAATTGTGTATAGAATGAATTTGGTGCTAATGTGAAATATAACATATTTCGTGATACATTCCCCAAGAAAGTAATTAAATGTAATTGTAAGAAACCATGATATAATCCATGGCTAACTAAAAGAATAAAAGTACTGTATCTTGTAACCAGAAAAGGGAACTGTGTCTACCAGCAAGAGAGAGTAATGACCTAGAAACTGTCCAATATTATAAACAATACTGTGTGATATTAAGAAAAGTTATTAAAAATTCCAGAATTATGTGTATTGTGTCTGAGATTAGAAGCTCTGATAATAAAATAAAAACAATTTCGAATATAACTGAAAGGGAAATGGGGCAACCAAGAACTCAGAGGGACTGTATTACCATTAAAATGAATGAAAAATTTATCAATAAAAGTCAGAAGTTGAAAACATTTTTAATAATCACTTTTTAAATGTCATGGAGAAAAGAGGATCTAAATGCTCCATAGAAGAGGCAAAGCTATTAATGGAAGGTGCCATACCTTGCAGTCTGATACAGTTGAAATTCCACCAACCTCCCCCTTTGAAATTAAGAAACTAGTGAACTCCTTCACAAAAGTAAAAGCTCATATAGAATTGATGGCATTTCCAGCAGAGTACTAACACTAGTTCCCAACACTTGTT
This sequence comes from Locusta migratoria, assembly GCA_026315105.1. Classification (NCBI taxonomy): domain Eukaryota; kingdom Metazoa; phylum Arthropoda; class Insecta; order Orthoptera; family Acrididae; genus Locusta; species Locusta migratoria. The sequence continues at coordinate 200,059,028 of CM048751.1, forward strand.
CCTAACAACTATTATTGTATGATTTGAACGTCTGATTCCTCTTCAATCTTGCAACACCATATATATATATTCTCTTCTTGTCTAGTCCGAATAAATTTTTTGTTGAGGTCCTGGTTAACTAGTGCCTCTATTATTTACTATTCCAATAGTAGTCAAGGCCATTACACTTCGTCACAAGTTATGAAATTATGTTGAGAAGTAGTTACACCAGAAGATAAATTGCAACTACTCAAATGAGAACTCTTCACAGTGGATTTCTTATAAACACATCAGGGTTTTATTTTACCCATAATTACAGAATATTTGAGTCTGCCATCTGGTTTACACTGCGGTACATCCAGGTGTCTTATAACTTTTTAACGTGTTAGCTCATTCAGAACTAATCAACAACTATAACAACTGAATGACAATTCCATGATGCTTTAATTATTCTGAGGTTAACCAAAGTTTTATTAAAGAAATAAAATGTCTATTTGGAACCTCTTATGACAAAGGGGAGGTTTATTTTCAACAATTATCCCGTAAAAGATAAATTAGGACAGTAATATTCCACAAAAAACCTCCTACAACATATAAAAAATAATTCATTTGGACATCTTGTCCCTCCAAGGTGAGCATGTAGTGTTTGAGACACTACAATATGTAACAGCTCACTAGAGCAGGGTATTTTTTCCAGATATACTAAAATATGCTATTGTTATACCATTGCATAAAAAAGGATATGTGTCCGATGTCAATAACTATCATCCAGTCTCAATTCTGAGAACTTTAACCAAAGTTTGTGAGAAAGTAATGTATTCAAGATTAGCTTCCTATATTTGTAAAAATAGGTAATAACAAAATATCAATTTGGTTTGCAGCAAGGCAATTAAACAGAGAATACTATATATGCTTTCACTGATCAAATATTAAATGCTCTCTGAATAACAGACATCACCCGTTGCAATTTTTTGTAACCTCTTAAAGGCTTTTGATTGGGTAAATCATGGAATTCTTCTAGATAAGCTTAAGTATTATGGTATTAGTGGGGCACTGCACAAATGATTTACTTCATCCTTAAGAGTTGAAGCAAGTGGTTCAAGTAAACTGCAAAAAAACAGCTGATTCCCCAAATTTAACAGAGGGGGTGGCTATCAAGAATTGGGTTCAGTCTTTAGTCCTTTGCTGTCAATGATTTACCATTCTATATTAATGATGGTGCAAAGCTAGTTCTTTTTGCTGACGATGCAAGTATAGTAATCAAGCCAAACAAACAAGAGTTAACTGACAACATTGTAAATAATGTCTTTCAGAAAATTATTAAGTGGTTCTCTGGAAATGGGCTCTTATTAAAATTTGATAAAACACAATACATACAGTTACATATGGTAAATGACATAACACCATTAATTAACATAGTTTATCAACAGAATTCTGTTGCTAAGGTAGAATGCAACACATTGATGCTCTACTGAAACGTTTGAATTCATCAACGTATGCTACTAGGGCCATTGCGAATTTTGGTAACAAACATCTCAGTAAATTAGCTTACTATGCCATTTCTCATTCAATGTTTTCATACGGCATCATATTTTGGGTAATTCATTATTGAGCAAACAAGTATTCATCGCAGAAAAGTGTGTAGTTAGAATAATTTCTGGAGCCACCCAAGACCATCTTGCACACACTTACTTAAAGATCTATGGATCTTCACAGTAGCCTCACACACACACACACACACACACACACACACACACACACAAGAACTCCAGAATTTCCTCTCCAACCTCAACCCCTTTGGTTCCATCAGATTCACCTGGTCCTATTCCAAATCCCATGCCACTTTCCTTGATGTTGACCTCCAATTATCCAATGGCCAGCTTCACACATCTGTCCACATCAAACCAACCAACAAACAACAGTACCTCCATTATGACAGCTGCCATTCATTCCATATCAAACAGTCCCTTCCATACAGCTTAGGTCTTCGTGGCAAACGAGCCAGTACACCAATAATCTGATGACAGCTTTCATATCCCACAACTACCCTCCTGATCTGGTACAAAAGGAAATAGCCAGGCCCATTTTCTCCCCCCCCCCCCCCCAAACCCAGAACCTCCCACAGAGGGACCCTAAAAGTGGCCCTCTTGTCACCGGATACTTTCCAGGACTGGAGCGGACTCAAAATGTGGTTCTCCTGCAAGGGTATGACTTCCTTAAATCCTGTGCCAAAATGACATCCATCCTTCATGACAACCTTCTCACTCCACCGAGAGTGTCTTTCTGCCACCCACTTAACCTTCGTAACCTCCTAATCCATCCCTATGAAATCCCCAAACCACCTTACCTACCCTCTGGCTCCTACCCATGTAACTGCCTTGGTGTAAAACCTGCCCTATGCATCCACCCAGCACCAGTTATTCCAGTCCTGTAACCCGGAAGGTTACACAATTAAGGGCAGAGCCACTTGTGACAGCACCCATGTGATTTACCAACTGAAATGCCTGCACTGTGAGGCCTTCTATGTGGGAATGGCCAGCAACAAACTGTCCATTTGCATGAACGACACAGGCAGACAGTGTTTGTTGGTAATGAGGATTACCCTGTGGCTAAACATGCCTTGATGCACAGCCACCAAGGTAGACATATGTAAATATTTATCCCACCAGGAAAGTTATATATATATATATATATATATATATATATATATATATATATATATATAGTATAAAATAAAGATTTTTGACTTACCTAAAGTACAGGCTGGTCGATAGGAACACTAAACACACACAAAAACACACAACCATTCGAGCTTTCGCCACCAGTGGTGGCTTCTTCGGGAAAAAGAGGGAGGAAGGAGAGGAGAAAGGGAAGGATACGGGTTTTAAGGAAGTGGAAAAGGAGCCATTCCAATCCCAGGAGTGGAAGGACTTACCTTAGGGGACAAAAAGGAAGGTAAACAAATACACACACACTCACACATATCCACATCCAAACACACTTAGGCAGACATTTGTAGAAACCAAAGAAGTTGGACAGAGATGCCACTTCAGGCAGAGGCTCTGTCCACAGAACCGAGGCAAAGATGTTAAAGATGGCGAGCGGGAATTAGAATTTAGTGGAGGTTGAGACCAGGCGGGCAACGGGAAGAGAGAATGTGTTGAAGGGCAAGTTCCCATCTCCGGAGTTCTGAAAGATTGGTGTTGGTGGGAAGTATCCAGATAACCCGGACGGTGTAGCACTGTGCCAAGATGTGCTGGCCGTGCACCAAGGCATGTTTAGCCACAGGGTGATCCTCATTACCAACAAACACTGTCTGCCTGTGACCGTTCATGCGAATGGACAGTTTGTTGCTGGTCATTCCCACATAGAACGCTTCACAGTGCAGGCATGTCAGTTGGTAAATCACGTGGGTGCTATCGCAAGTGGCTCTGCCCTTGATCGTGTACACCTTCCGGGTTACGGGACTGGAGTAAGTGGTGGTGGAAGGGTGCATAGGGCAGGTTTTACAACGGGGGCGGTTACAAGGGTAGGAGCCAGAGGGTAGGGAAGGTGGTTTGGGGATTTCATATGGATGGACTAGGAGGTTACGGAGGTTAGGTGGGCGGCGGAAAGACACTCTTGGTGGAGTGGGAAGGATGTCATGAAGGATGGATCTCATTTCGGGGCAGGATTTAAGGAAGTCGTATCCTTGCTGGAGAGCCACATTCAGAGTCCGCTCCAGTCCCGGAAAGTATCCGGTGACAAGAGGGGCACTTCTGGGGTTCTTCTGTGGAAGGTTCTGAATTTGGGGGGATGAGGAAGTGGCTCTGGAAATTTGTTTCTGTACCAGATCAGGAGGATAGCCGCGGGATGTGAAAGCTGATATTAGGTTGTTGGTGTACTGGTTCAGGGATTCGGGACTGGAGCAGACTCGTTTGCCACGAAGACCTAAGCTGTAGGGAAGGGAACGTTTGATGTGGAATGGATGGCAGCTGTCATAGTGTAGGTACTGTTGTTTGTTGGTTGGTTTGATGTGGACGGATGTGTGAAGTTGGCCGTTGGACAGATGGAGGTCGACATCAAGGAAAGTGGCATGGGATTTGGAATAGGACCAGGTGAATTTGATGGGACCAAAGGAGTTGAGGTTGAAGAGGAAATTCTGGAGGTCTTCTTCACTGTGAGTCCAAATCATAAAGATGTCGTCAATGAATCTATACCAAACTTTGGGTTGACAGGCTTGGGTGTCCAGGAAGGCTTCCTCTAAGCGTCCCATAAATAAGTTGGCGTACGAGGGGGCCATCCTGGTTCCCATGGCTGTTCCCTTTAGTTGTTGGTATGTTTGGCCCTCAAAAGTGAAAAAGTTGTGGGTTAGGATGAAGCTGGCTAGGGTATTAAGGAAAGAGGTTTTAGGTAGGGAATTGGGTGGTCGGCGTGAAAGGAAATACTCCATCGCAGCAAGGCCCTGGGCATGTGGGATGTTTGTGTACAAGGAAGTGGCATCAATGGTTACAAGGATGGTATCTGGAGGTAACTGGCTAGGCAAGGATTTCAGGCGATCGAGGAAGTGGTTGGTATCTTTGATGAAGGATGGGAGACTGCACATGATGGGTTGAAGGTGTTGGTCTATGTAGGCAGAGATTCGTTCAGTAGGGGCTTGGTAACCGGCCACAATGGGGCGGCCGGGATGATTGGGTTTGTGGATCTTGGGGAGTAGGTAGAAGGTGGGGGTGCGGGGTGTCGGTGGGGTCATGAGGTTAATGGAGTTAGGTGAAAGGTTTTGTAGGGGGCCTAAGGTTTTGAGGATTCCTTGAAGCTCTGCCTGGACATCAGGGATAGGATTGTGTTGACAAACTTTGTAGGTAGTATTGTCTGAAAGCTGACGCAGTCCCTCAGCCACATACTCCCGCCAATCAAGTACCACGGTTGTGGATCCCTTGTCGGCTGGGAGAATGACGATGGAACGGTCAGCTTTCAGATCACGGATGGCTCGGGATTCAGCTGTAGTAATGTTGGGAGTAGGATTAAGGTTTTTTAGGAAAGACTGAGAGGCAAGGTTGGAAGTAAGGAATTCCTGGAAGGTTTGAAGAGGGTGATTTTGAGGAAGAGCGGGTGGGTCTAGCTGTGATGGAGGACGGAACTGTTCCAGGCAAGGTTCTATTTGAGTCATGTCTTGTGGAGTTGGATCATTAGGAGTAGGGTTAGTTTTCTTCGTGGCAAAGTGATATCTCCAGCAGAGGCTACGAGTATAGGATAGTAAATCTTTGACAAGGGCTGTTTGGTTGAATTTGGGAGTAGGGCTAAAGGTGAGGCCTTTGGATAGGACAGAGGTTTCAGTTTGGGAGAGCGGTTTAGAGGAGAGGTTAACTACTGAATTGGGATGTCGTGGTTCCGGATTGTGTGCAGTAGGATTTAAAGGTTTGGGGGGGAGTGGAGCTGGAAGTGGGAGATTGAGTAGATGGGAGAGACTGGGTTTCTGTGCAATAAGAGGAGCTTGAGGTTTACTGGAGTGGTTGTTGAGGGAGTGTGTGTTGAGGGAGAGTGTATTGCCTTTCCGGAGGTGGGTGACAAGGAGTTGGGATAGTTTTTTGAGGTGGAGGGTGGCATGTTGTTCTAATTTCCGGTTGGCCTGTAGGAGGATGTTCTGAACTGTGGGTGTGGATGCGGAAGAGGAAAGGTTGAGGATTTTGATTAGGGATAGGAGTTGACAGGTGTGTTCATTGGCGGAGTTGATGTATAGGTTAAGGATTAGGCGGGTGAGGGCTGTGGATTGTTCTGTTTGGAATTGGTGTAGGGCTTGATGAAAGGATGGGTTACAGCCGGAGATGGGAACTTTTATTGTGAGGCCCTTGGGGGTTATGCCAAATGTTAGACATGCCTGAATAAACAAAATGTGGGACCGTAATCTGGCGAGGATGAAAGCATGCTTGCGGAGGGAATGTATGTAAAACTTGATGGGGTCCAGGAAGGGTAACATAATGTATGGAATGGAAAAGTGAGAACTATGCGTTGAATAAATGACTTCAAAGTATTTAGAAAGGAAAGAAAAATTTTTGAAGGTGGATAGATAGCGAAAGGATTCAGCAAAGAAAATAGAAATCTATAAAGTTGTTCAAGAGAGTTGTTGAAGTTGAACCTGGTGGAAACTGAGGTCAACTACAGTTGGTTAACAACGTAATGCACAATAGTTTGGTGGTTGTATTGGCGTCCAAAACAAGTTACAGGGAGGAGAAAATCAAAGGAAAGCGTATTATAATGACTGATTAGTAGTGGCAGATTACGACTATGAGGTAGACAATAATCTGAGGAAGGAATAATAGGGTTAAAAACGTATGAAAGTTACTGAAAAATGAACGGGAATGTCGGAAGAATGAACGGAAATGTGGAAAAATGGGGTTCGGCAATAATAATAATAAGCTGGCGAAGGAATAATAGGGTTAAAACGTTATTGAAAAATGAACGGGAATGTCGGAAAAATGAACGGAAATGTGAAAAAACGGGAATCGGAAATAATAATAATAATCTGACGAAGGAATAATGGGATTAAAACGGATAGAAAGTTATTGAAAAATGAACGGGAATGTCGGAAGAATGAACGGAAATGTGGAAAAACGGAAATCGGAAGTAATAGTAATAATAATCTGACGAAAGAATAATTGGGTTAAAACGTATAGAAAGTTTAGAAAAAATGATCGCGAATGTCGGAAGAATGAATGGAAATGTGGAAAAACGAGAATCGGAAATAATCGCGAAGTTTCTAGGAAAAGCCGAAAATGGTTATTATAGGTTATTGTAAAATGGAGTTGTGAAATAGTATTACCACAGTAAATGTGGATAACGGGTAGATATTATACAGGAGATGCAGTGATGAAAGCGGTAAATAACAAAAAATAAAATAATAATGAAGAAAAGCGTACACGAAAAGTCGTTAGTCGTATTATTAGTGAAGGTTCAGAAGTTAATGCTGATTGTTGTATGTGGCTAATTTGGCCAGGAGAAAAATGAACTTTAATGAGAGCGAATGAGAGCGAAATGAACTTAAATGAGAGCGAATATAGGGTGAGAATATAATGTAAAATTAAAAACAGAAGGAGAAAGTAAGAGGACAGAAAAGATTTCGAAAGGCAACAGAGCAATAATGAACGTAAGTAATTGTTAGGTTCAAAAGGATGAAACTAATATTATAGAAGGAGACCTTCCAGGTAGGAAAATGGTATAAAATAAAGATTTTTGACTTACCTAAAGTACAGGCTGGTCGATAGGAACACTAAACACACACAAAAACACACAACCATTCGAGCTTTCGCCACCAGTGGTGGCTTCTTCGGGAAAAAGAGGGAGGAAGGAGAGGAGAAAGGGAAGGATACGGGTTTTAAGGAAGTGGAAAAGGAGCCATTCCAATCCCAGGAGTGGAAGGACTTACCTTAGGGGACAAAAAGGAAGGTAAACAAATACACACACACTCACACATATCCACATCCAAACACACTTAGGCAGACATTTGTAGAAACCAAAGAAGTTGGACAGAGATGCCACTTCAGGCAGAGGCTCTGTCCACAGAACCGAGGCAAAGATGTTAAAGATGGCGAGCGGGAATTAGAATTTAGTGGAGGTTGAGACCAGGCGGGCAACGGGAAGAGAGAATGTGTTGAAGGGCAAGTTCCCATCTCCGGAGTTCTGAAAGATTGGTGTTGGTGGGAAGTATCCAGATAACCCGGACGGTGTAGCACTGTGCCAAGATGTGCTGGCCGTGCACCAAGGCATGTTTAGCCACAGGGTGATCCTCATTACCAACAAACACTGTCTGCCTGTGACCGTTCATGCGAATGGACAGTTTGTTGCTGGTCATTCCCACATAGAACGCTTCACAGTGCAGGCATGTCAGTTGGTAAATCACGTGGGTGCTATCGCAAGTGGCTCTGCCCTTGATCGTGTACACCTTCCGGGTTACGGGACTGGAGTAAGTGGTGGTGGAAGGGTGCATAGGGCAGGTTTTACAACGGGGGCGGTTACAAGGGTAGGAGCCAGAGGGTAGGGAAGGTGGTTTGGGGATTTCATATGGATGGACTAGGAGGTTACGGAGGTTAGGTGGGCGGCGGAAAGACACTCTTGGTGGAGTGGGAAGGATGTCATGAAGGATGGATCTCATTTCGGGGCAGGAATTAAGGAAGTCGTATCCTTGCTGGAGAGCCACATGCAGAGTCCACTCCAGTCCCGGAAAGTATCCGGTGACAAGAGGGGCACTTCTGGGGTTCTTCTGTGGAAGGTTCTGAATTTGGGGGGATGAGGAAGTGGCTCTGGAAATTTGTTTCTGTACCAGATCAGGAGGATAGCCGCGGGATGTGAAAGCTGATATTAGGTTGTTGGTGTACTGGTTCAGGGATTCGGGACTGGAGCAGACTCGTTTGCCACGAAGACCTAAGCTGTAGGGAAGGGAACGTTTGATGTGGAATGGATGGCAGCTGTCATAGTGTAGGTACTGTTGTTTGTTGGTTGGTTTGATGTGGACGGATGTGTGAAGTTCATCCTCATCCTCATCCTCATCCTCATCCCCCCAAATTCAGAACCTTCCACAGAAGAACCCCAGAAGTGCCCCTCTTGTCACCGGATACTTTCCGGGACTGGAGCGGACTCTGAATGTGGCTCTCCAGCAAGGATACGACTTCCTTAAATCCTGCCCCGAAATGAGATCCATCCTTCATGACATCCTTCCCACTCCACCAAGAGTGTCTTTCCGCCGCCCACCTAACCTCCGTAACCTCCTAGTCCATCCATATGAAATCCCCAAACCACCTTCCCTATCCTCTGGCTCCTACCCTTGTAACCGCCCCCGTTGTAAAACCTGCCCTATGCACCCTTCCACCACCACTTACTCCAGTCCCGTAACCCGGAAGGTGTACACGATCAAGGGCAGAGCCACTTGCGATAGCACCCACGTGATTTACCAACTGACATGCCTGCACTGTGAAGCGTTCTATGTGGGAATGACCAGCAACAAACTGTCCATTCGCATGAACGGTCACAGGCAGACAGTGTTTGTTGGTAATGAGGATCACCCTGTGGCTAAACATGCCTTGGTGCACGGCCAGCACATCTTGGCACAGTGCTACACCGTCCGGGTTATCTGGATACTTCCCACCAACACCAATCTTTCAGAACTCCGGAGATGGGAACTTGCCCTTCAACACATTCTCTCTTCCCGTTGCCCGCCTGGTCTCAACCTCCGCTAAATTCTAATTCCCGCCCGCCATCTTTAACATCTTTGCCTCGGTTCTGTGGACAGAGCCTCTGCCTGAAGTGGCATCTCTGTCCAACTTCTTTGGTTTCTACAAATGTCTGCCTAAGTGTGTTTGGATGTGGATATGTGTGAGTGTGTGTGTATTTGTTTACCTTCCTTTTTGTCCCCTAAGGTAAGTCCTTCCACTCCTGGGATTGGAATGGCTCCTTTTCCACTTCCTTAAAACCCGTATCCTTCCCTTTCTCCTCTCCTTCCTCCCTCTTTTTCCCGAAGAAGCCACCACTGGTGGCGAAAGCTCGAATGGTTGTGTGTTTTTGTGTGTGTTTAGTGTTCCTATCGACCAGCCTGTACTTTAGGTAAGTCAAAAATCTTTATTTTATACCATTTTCCTACCTGGAAGGTCTCCTTCTATAATATTAGTTTCATCCTTTTGAACCTAACAATTACTTACGTTCATTATTGCTCTGTTGCCTTTCGAAATCTTTTCTGTCCTCTTACTTTCTCCTTCTGTTTTTAATTTTACATTATATTCTCACCCTATATTCGCTCTCATTTAAGTTCATTTCGCTCTCATTCGCTCTCATTAAAGTTCATTTTTCTCCTGGCCAAATTAGCCACATACAACAATCAGCATTAACTTCTGAACCTTCACTAATAATACGACTAACGACTTTTCGTGTACGCTTTTCTTCATTATTATTTTATTTTTTGTTATTTACCGCTTTCATCACTGCATCTCCTGTATAATATCTACCCGTTATCCACATTTACTGTGGTAATACTATTTCACAACTCCATTTTACAATAACCTATAATAACCATTTTCGGCTTTTCCTAGAAACTTCGCGATTATTTCCGATTCTCGTTTTTCCACATTTCCATTCATTCTTCCGACATTCGCGATCATTTTTTCTAAACTTTCTATACGTTTTAACCCAATTATTCTTTCGTCAGATTATTATTACTATTACTTCCGATTTCCGTTTTTCCACATTTCCGTTCATTCTTCCGACATTCCCGTTCATTTTTCAATAACTTTCTATCCGTTTTAATCCCATTATTCCTTCGTCAGATTATTATTATTATTTCCGATTCCCGTTTTTTCACATTTCCGTTCATTTTTCCGACATTCCCGTTCATTTTTCAATAACGTTTTAACCCTATTATTCCTTCGCCAGCTTATTATTATTATTGCCGAACCCCATTTTTCCACATTTCCGTTCATTCTTCCGACATTCCCGTTCATTTTTCAGTAACTTTCATACGTTTTTAACCCTATTATTCCTTCCTCAGATTATTGTCTACCTCATAGTCGTAATCTGCCACTACTAATCAGTCATTATAATACGCTTTCCTTTGATTTTCTCCTCCCTGTAACTTGTTTTGGACGCCAATACAACCACCAAACTATTGTGCATTACGTTGTTAACCAACTGTAGTTGACCTCAGTTTCCACCAGGTTCAACTTCAACAACTCTCTTGAACAACTTTATAGATTTCTATTTTCTTTGCTGAATCCTTTCGCTATCTATCCACCTTCAAAAATTTTTCTTTCCTTTCTAAATACTTTGAAGTCATTTATTCAACGCATAGTTCTCACTTTTCCATTCCATACATTATGTTACCCTTCCTGGACCCCATCAAGTTTTACATACATTCCCTCCGCAAGCATGCTTTCATCCTCGCCAGATTACGGTCCCACATTTTGTTTATTCAGGCATGTCTAACATTTGGCATAACCCCCAAGGGCCTCACAATAAAAGTTCCCATCTCCGGCTGTAACCCATCCTTTCATCAAGCCCTACACCAATTCCAAACAGAACAATCCACAGCCCTCACCCGCCTAATCCTTAACCTATACATCAACTCCGCCAATGAACACACCTGTCAACTCCTATCCCTAATCAAAATCCTCAACCTTTCCTCTTCCGCATCCACACCCACAGTTCAGAACATCCTCCTACAGGCCAACCGGAAATTAGAACAACATGCCACCCTCCACCTCAAAAAACTATCCCAACTCCTTGTCACCCACCTCCGGAAAGGCAATACACTCTCCCTCAACACACACTCCCTCAACAACCACTCCAGTAAACCTCAAGCTCCTCTTATTGCACAGAAACCCAGTCTCTCCCATCTACTCAATCTCCCACTTCCAGCTCCACTCCCCCCCAAACCTTTAAATCCTACTGCACACAATCCGGAACCACGACATCCCAATTCAGTAGTTAACCTCTCCTCTAAACCGCTCTCCCAAACTGAAACCTCTGTCCTATCCAAAGGCCTCACCTTTAGCCCTACTCCCAAATTCAACCAAACAGCCCTTGTCAAAGATTTACTATCCTATACTCGTAGCCTCTGCTGGAGATATCACTTTGCCACGAAGAAAACTAACCCTACTCCTAATGATCCAACTCCACAAGACATGACTCAAATAGAACCTTGCCTGGAACAGTTCCGTCCTCCATCACAGCTAGACCCACCCGCTCTTCCTCAAAATCACCCTCTTCAAACCTTCCAGGAATTCCTTACTTCCAACCTTGCCTCTCAGTCTTTCCTAAAAAACCTTAATCCTACTCCCAACATTACTACAGCTGAATCCCGAGCCATCCGTGATCTGAAAGCTGACCGTTCCATCGTCATTCTCCCAGCCGACAAGGGATCCACAACCGTGGTACTTGATTGGCGGGAGTATGTGGCTGAGGGACTGCGTCAGCTTTCAGACAATACTACCTACAAAGTTTGTCAACACAATCCTATCCCTGATGTCCAGGCAGAGCTTCAAGGAATCCTCAAAACCTTAGGCCCCCTACAAAACCTTTCACCTAACTCCATTAACCTCATGACCCCACCGACACCCCGCACCCCCACCTTCTACCTACTCCCCAAGATCCACAAACCCAATCATCCCGGCCGCCCCATTGTGGCCGGTTACCAAGCCCCTACTGAACGAATCTCTGCCTACATAGACCAACACCTTCAACCCATCATGTGCAGTCTCCCATCCTTCATCAAAGATACCAACCACTTCCTCGATCGCCTGAAATCCTTGCCTAGCCAGTTACCTCCAGATACCATCCTTGTAACCATTGATGCCACTTCCTTGTACACAAACATCCCACATGCCCAGGGCCTTGCTGCGATGGAGTATTTCCTTTCACGCCGACCACCCAATTCCCTACCTAAAACCTCTTTCCTTAATACCCTAGCCAGCTTCATCCTAACCCACAACTTTTTCACTTTTGAGGGCCAAACATACCAACAACTAAAGGGAACAGCCATGGGAACCAGGATGGCCCCCTCGTACGCCAACTTATTTATGGGACGCTTAGAGGAAGCCTTCCTGGACACCCAAGCCTGTCAACCCAAAGTTTGGTATAGATTCATTGACGACATCTTTATGATTTGGACTCACAGTGAAGAAGACCTCCAGAATTTCCTCTTCAACCTCAACTCCTTTGGTCCCATCAAATTCACCTGGTCCTATTCCAAATCCCATGCCACTTTCCTTGATGTCGACCTCCATCTGTCCAACGGCCAACTTCACACATCCGTCCACATCAAACCAACCAACAAACAACAGTACCTACACTATGACAGCTGCCATCCATTCCACATCAAACGTTCCCTTCCCTACAGCTTAGGTCTTCGTGGCAAACGAGTCTGCTCCAGTCCCGAATCCCTGAACCAGTACACCAACAACCTAATATCAGCTTTCACATCCCGCGGCTATCCTCCTGATCTGGTACAGAAACAAATTTCCAGAGCCACTTCCTCATCCCCCCAAATTCAGAACCTTCCACAGAAGAACCCCAGAAGTGCCCCTCTTGTCACCGGATACTTTCCGGGACTGGAGCGGACTCTGAATGTGGCTCTCCAGCAAGGATACGACTTCCTTAAATCCTGCCCCGAAATGAGATCCATCCTTCATGACATCCTTCCCACTCCACCAAGAGTGTCTTTCCGCCGCCCACCTAACCTCCGTAACCTCCTAGTCCATCCATATGAAATCCCCAAACCACCTTCCCTACCCTCTGGCTCCTACCCTTGTAACCGCCCCCGTTGTAAAACCTGCCCTATGCACCCTTCCACCACCACTTACTCCAGTCCCGTAACCCGGAAGGTGTACACGATCAAGGGCAGAGCCACTTGCGATAGCACCCACGTGATTTACCAACTGACATGCCTGCACTGTGAAGCGTTCTATGTGGGAATGACCAGCAACAAACTGTCCATTCGCATGAACGGTCACAGGCAGACAGTGTTTGTTGGTAATGAGGATCACCCTGTGGCTAAACATGCCTTGGTGCACGGCCAGCACATCTTGGCACAGTGCTACACCGTCCGGGTTATCTGGATACTTCCCACCAACACCAATCTTTCAGAACTCCGGAGATGGGAACTTGCCCTTCAACACATTCTCTCTTCCCGTTGCCCGCCTGGTCTCAACCTCCGCTAAATTCTAATTCCCGCCCGCCATCTTTAACATCTTTGCCTCGGTTCTGTGGACAGAGCCTCTGCCTGAAGTGGCATCTCTGTCCAACTTCTTTGGTTTCTACAAATGTCTGCCTAAGTGTGTTTGGATGTGGATATGTGTGAGTGTGTGTGTATTTGTTTACCTTCCTTTTTGTCCCCTAAGGTAAGTCCTTCCACTCCTGGGATTGGAATGGCTCCTTTTCCACTTCCTTAAAACCCGTATCCTTCCCTTTCTCCTCTCCTTCCTCCCTCTTTTTCCCGAAGAAGCCACCACTGGTGGCGAAAGCTCGAATGGTTGTGTGTTTTTGTGTGTGTTTAGTGTTCCTATCGACCAGCCTGTACTTTAGGTAAGTCAAAAATCTTTATTTTATACCATTTTCCTACCTGGAAGGTCTCCTTCTATAATATTATATATATATATATATATATATATATATATATATATATATATATATATATATATATATATATATATATATATATATATATATATATGCTTATGGAATTTTTTATTAATAACCCAACCAAATTCAAAAGTAATGGCTGTGTGTACAACTACAACACTAGGAGAAAGGATGATCTAATTATTTTAGGTTAAATCTAACATTGGCATGGAGGGGGAGTGAATTCTGCTGCCACAAAAGTCTTTAGTTGCTATAACATTATATATCTGTCAGCCAATCAGCATTTAAAAACAACTTGAAAGAATTTCTGAATGACAACTCCTTCTAATCAGTAGATGAATTTTTACATAGAAATTAGTACTTTTACAAAAAAAAAAAAAAAAAATATGTATGTGGTGTAATGGTATCTTTTATGAAACTGACACATCCCATATCATTACAAAACCTTGTATTCCTGATCTATTGGGACACATCTAATCTAAACTGTATTGTTCAGAATTAGGATATATAGCAGAAAAAATATTATTTTGTACACTTACTTTGGTCACTATTGAAAAATTCAAAAATGTAGCTTAACGGGTGCTCTTTTCCTTTTGAAAGGTCCTGGTGACAGGGATTGAACTTCTTAAGGGAGCAAGTCAAACATTTTCAGGGTAACCACTGGAAAATCATCTTGTATTCCAGTCAGTCAACAACTTGGTATTTCAATGCTCCTCTAGTTGGGGTGTTATTATTATGTAGACCTATGCCCTGTGTCATGCTTAAGTTCCTTTGGTTTTCTTTACGATGATGAGGCATAAAAACACATACTGACTGAAGATCATTGTAAGACCTAACTGGGTGAATGGAGGCTTGCAGTGCACCAATCTTTTGATTGATGTAATGATAATGATTCTGACAGTTATTTCTTTATTTATTTTGTAGTGTTAATACATCATTGCAACCTGCTGCATGTCCCCATAACAGTACACCATAATTAATGTAGCTATGAAATAACACATATTTAACTGGCATGAGGTGTTGAGTTATTTAAACCTTTTAAATTTCTCTGAAGGATATTACATGAGTTCTTGCAGCAGACGTGCACTGTGACATTATTACAGTAATTTGTTAGTTTACTGTCAAACATGAATCCCAGCAGTATTCAGGTTACATACCATATTATATCTTAATTGTGTAAGAACGACTAGTGACATTTAAACTTTATTACCACTGTTACGATTCATTTTTGAGAATTATATATCCAATAGTGACTGATAATCCCTCTTACATCAAGTGAAATTTGCTGGAAAGATTAGCTAAGGATATGCTGTGATTCAGGTAAAATTTCACATTACAGTACCCAGATCTGTAATCATACTGTGTAACTAAACTGAAGGGTTCCATTTGCTCAGTTCTTTCATTGTATCCTCATCTGAGTAACGCAATTGTAAAAACTCAATAATTTGAGTAATATGTAATTTTCAATCAACCGGAAGACGTAAATATGCAATTATGGTGCAAATTAATTTAACTCTTCATATCTTGCCCAAAATTTCTTAAACTGTCTATGTGTAACTGACAGGCCCAGGTCTAGGAGAAACAAACTAGAGTGCCTGCCCTGGGTGGCACTCGCTCACAGAGGAGTGCCAAATGATTTCCAAGAGTCCCACTGGTGTAAGTTTATGACTATTGCAAATATTTCGGTCTAAAAAAATAATAAATATTCAGTGAATATATAAAAATAATATCATATAATATTTAATAAATTATAAATTATTTATGCATACTTAAATTATTTACTTTAATCATTTTTGTCCGAAATATTTGCAAAAGTGAGCTGAAGAACAGACCATTTCGACTATCATTTTCACAATATCTTTTACTTTTCGGATTTTTTGGAAGACCTTTTCAAAGAAATTCAATATCGTCAAAAATTTATGTATTATTGGGGGAAGTGGCGCAACCAGGATTTGGTCCTGGGGGGACTCATTTTTAAGCATAAAGCCTACTGCAGAGATTCTTCCCCTTGGCCAATGACTCACCCCCTCCCCCTATCCGCCGACACTCGGAATATTATGTCCTGGATTCCTAGTTTATTACCTAATAAAAACGCTTTTGCCATGTAATATTAAAAGTAAATCTTTTATTTCGCGTTTTGTAAATTATTGTAAAAAGCTCTGCCCTTTATTAATGATAAAGGGTTCTTATCATTCACTATTAAAAATATAAGAAGCTCGCCGATGTTATAAGTGTTTAATTAACATGAGACTCTGTTGTTGTTATGGTCTTCAGTCCTGAGACTGGCTTGATGCAGCTCTCCACCCTACTCTATCCTGAGCAAGCCTTTTCGTCTCCTCATAAGAACGACAACCCACATCTATTTGAATCTGCTTACTATACGCGTCTCTTGGTCTCCCTCTGCGATTTTTACCCCACACACTTCCCTCCAATGCTAAATTTATGATTCCCCGATGTCTAAGAATGTGTCCTACCAAGCGATCCCTTCTTTTAGTCAGGGTATGCCAAAAATTCCTTTTCTCACCAATTCTGTTCAGTACCTCTTCATTAGTTATGCGATCAACCCACCTAATCATCAGCATTCTTCTGTAGCACCACATTTCAAAAGCCTCTATTCTCTTCCTGTCCGCAGTTCTTATCGTCCATGTTTCACTCCCGTACAAGGCAACACACCACACAAATGCCTTCAGAAAAGACTTCCTTAAGCTTAAATTAATATTCGATGTTAGCAAATTTCTCTTTTTCAAAAATGCTTTTCTTGCCATTGCCATTCTGCATTTTGTATCCTCTGTACTACGACCATCGCATGTTATTTTACTACCCAAGTAACAAACCTCATCGACCACCTTCATTGTTTCGTTACCTAATCTAATTCCTTCAGCATCGCCTGATTTTCTAAGACCGCATTCCATTATTTTTGTTTTGCTGTTGTTAATGTTCATTTTATACGCTCTCTTCAACACACTGTCCATTCCATTCAACTGCTCTTCCAGGTCCTTTGCTGTCTCTGATAGAATTACAATGTCATCAGCAAAACGCAATGTTTTTATTTCTTCCCCCTGAACTTTAATCCCTATTCCAAATTGTTCCTTGCTTTCCTTCACCGCCTGCTCGATGTACAAATTGAATAACATCGGAGAAAGGCTACAACCCTGTCTTACTCCCTTTCCAACTGATGCTTCCCTTTCATGCCCTTCTAGTCTAATAACTGCGGTCTGGCTTTTGTACAAGTTGTAAATAACTCTCCTTTCCCTATATTTTACCCCTGCTGACTTCAGAATTTGAAAGAGTGTATTCCAGTCAACATTGTCAAAAGCTTTCTCCAAATCTACAAAAGCTAAAACTGTAGGTTTGCTTTTCCTTAATCTATCTTCTAAGATAAGACGTAAAGTGAGTATTGTCTTCCGGGTTCCTACGTTCCTCCTGAATCCAAACTGATCTTTCCCGAGGTCAGCTTCTACCAGCTTTTCCATTCTCCTGTAGATAATTCGTGTTAAAATTTTGCAACCATGACTTATCAAACTGATGGTTCTGTAATTTTCACACCTGTCTGCGCCTGATTTCTTTGGATTGGGGATTATTACATTTTTCTTAAAGTCTGAGGGTATTTCGCCTGTCTCATACATCCTACACACCAGTTCAAATAGTCTTGTCATGGCTGTCTCTCCCAGAGACTTTAATAGCTCTGCGGGTATGTCATCTACTCCTGGGGCCTTGTTCCGACCTAGGTCTTTCAGGGCTCTGTCAAATTCATCTCTCAGTATAGTACCTCCTATTTCATCTTCATCTACATCCTCTTCCTTTCCTACAATATTGTCTCGACGTTCATTTCCTTTGTAGAGCTGCTCTATGTACTCTTTCCACCTTTCAGCTTTCCCTTCTTTGCTGAGAACTGGTTTCCCATCCGCGTTCTTGATATTCGTAGAGTTGCTTTTCTTGTCCCCAAATGTCTCTTTTATTTTCCTGTAGGCGGTATCTACTTTTCCCCTTCTTATACATTCTTCTACAGATTTGCATTTGGCTTCTAGCCACTCCTGCTTAGTCATTTTGCACTTCATGTCAATCTCATTTTTTAGTCGTCTGTACTCCATTTTGCCTGTTTCATTTACTGAATTTTTATATTTTCTCCTTTCATCTATTAAATTTAGTATTTCAATGGAAAGTCCAGGTTGGAATAAATAATATAGTGAGGACAGTTTACTACTCACCGCAAAGACGTGGCGACGAGCTGCGACAGGCACATACAAAAGACACACACATACAACACATTCAGCTATCGGCCATGGCCTTCTTCAGAAATAGAGCACTCACGCAATCACACAGGCACACAACACAGTCATACAACCATCACCTCTGACTGCCACACTTCGAATCACGCTCTGCAGCGAATCGGGGACGGGAGGGGAGGGGAGGGGAGGGGATAGAAAGGTTACGTCACGGTGGTGGGGATGGGTTAGATGAGAATAACGAGATGCAGCTTAGGAATGGAGTGGGGAGGCGGGTGAGGGGAGAAAATAAAATAAAATAAAGTAAAATAATTCATGTACACTGCAAGTGCACAAGACCACACACACACACACACACACACACACACACATACACACACACGATCACACATTCACACACCACTCAAATCAGGCGAGGTTTGGGATACAGAGGTAGGAACTGTAAGGTATGGAAGGGGGTAAAAAAAAAAAAAAAAAAAAAAAAAAATAATAATAATAATAATAATGAAGTTATCGTAGGTTGAGGCCTGGTTGATTTCGGGATCGGAGAATGTATTGTAGGGATAACTCCCTGATTTGAGTGGTGTGTGAATGTGTGATCGTGTGTGTGTATGTGTGTGTGTGTGTGTTTCTCCCCTCACCCGCCTCCCCACTCCATTCCTAAGCTGCATCTCGTTATTCTCATCTAACCCATCCCCACCACCGTGACGTAACCTTTCTATCCCCTCCCCTCCCCTCCCCTCCCGTCCCCGATTCGCTGCAGAGCGTGATTCGAAGTGTGGCAGTCAGAGGTGATGGTTGTATGACTGTGTTGTGTGCCTGTGTGATTGCGTGAGTGCTCTATTTCTGAAGAAGGCCATGGCCGATAGCTGAATGTGTTGTATGTGTGTGTCTTTTGTATGTGCCTGTCGCAGCTCGTCGCCACGTCTTTGCGGTGAGTAGTAAAACTGTCCTCACTATATTATATATAAATTTAGTATTTCCTGTGATATCCAAGGATTTTTTGTTCGTCTTGCCTTCCTACCTATTTTGTCCTCTGCTGCCTTCACTATTTCATCTCTCAATGCTACCCATTCCTCTTCTACTGTTTTATTTTCCCCTGTTTCTGTCAATTGTTGCCTAAACCTGCCTCTGAAATTCTCCAGAACTTCACTTTCCTTCAATTTATCTAAGTCCCATCTCCTTATTTTCCTACCTTTCAGCAGTTTTTTCAGTTTCAGCTTACAGTTCATGACTAACAAGTTATGGTCAGAGTCTATATCTGCCCCTGGGTATGTCTTGCAGTTTAGAACCTGGTGCTGGAATCTATGTCTTACCATTATAAAATCTATCTGATACCTTCTGGTGTCTCCTGGTCTCTTCCACGTATACAACCTTCTTTTGGGATTCTTAAACCACGTGTTTGTTACGATTAAATCATGTTCCGTGCAAAATTCTACCAGGCGACTTCCTCTTTCATCCCTCCTGCCCAGTCCATATTCACCTACTATTTTTCCTTCTCTTCCTTTTCCTACTACCGAATTCCAGTCTCCCATCACAATTAAGTTTTCCTCTCCCTTAACTGTCTGAATAATTTCCTCTAGCTCCTCATATATTTCTTCGATCTCCTCATCATCGGCAGAGCTAGTTGGCATATAAACCTGTACTACTGTTGTCAGTGTTGGCTTCGTATCTATCTTGACAATGATAACGCGATCACTGTGCTGCTCATAGTAGTTTACCCGCATTCCTATTTTCTTATTCATTATCAGTCCTACTCCTGTGATACCCCCAACTGATTTTGTATTTATAATCCTGTACTCACCTGACCAGAAATCCTGTTCATCCTGCCACCGAACTTCACTAATCCCCACTATATCTAACTTCAACCTATGCATTTCCCTTTTTAAATTTTCTAATTTTCCTACCCGATTAAGGGATCTAACATTCCACGCTCCGATCCGTAGAATGCCAGTATTGTCTTTCCTGATGACAACATCCTCCTGAGTAGTCCCCGCCCGGAGATCCGAATGGGGGACTATTTTACCTCCGGAATATTTTACCCGAGAGGATGCCATCATCATATATTCATACTGTAGAGCTGCATGTCCTCGGGAAAAGTAACGGCTGTAGTTTCCCCTTGCTTTCAGCCGTTCGCAGTAGCTTTGTGGCAAAGCCACATTAGCTGATGTTACAAGGCCATCTCAGTCAATCATCCAGACTGTTGCCCCTGTAACTACTGAAAAGGCTGCTGCCCCTCTTCAGGAACCACACATTTGTCCGGCCTCTCCACAGACACCCCTCCGCTGTGGTTGCACCTACGGTACGGCTATCTGCATCGTTGAGGCACGCAAGCCACCCCACCTCGGCAATGTCTGTGGTTCATGATGAGACTCTATGTGTAAAAATTAGACTAAAATAACCCTATGTTGCTCGTAGTGTTTGGCGGCCTTCCTAAGATTCCACTCTATGGCGCCGCTGACCTGCTAAGATGCGGGTCGCTTCATATGAAAACAATCGGCTCGTAACTTCTGCATCAAAGCTGGTCGCGGCGGCATTAAAACCGCTCACAATTCTCAGTGGCGGCATCACGTTGGCGACCCACTGTCACGTTAACTTGTGATTGGCAAATTGTAGTTACAGTGTTATTTATTACATGTGTACTATTTCAAATTTCCGGCTCCGGCTGCGCCACAATTTTTTTTTTTTCTTTCTTTTTTTTGGGGGGGGGGGGGGGTGGAGTAGCGTCTGGAATTTCGAATCCAATCCCAATAATAGGCTAATGAGTCATGATTATTAATTATGAACATATTGACCTACTATATATTCATGCCTAGATGCAATATAAACCTCAAATCATTCTTCTCGAACAGCTGATCGCGCAACTTAAAAAGTGTGAACACGTTACAGACCGACACACAGTTTGAAATCGTCGTTATTTTTGCAAATATCTCAGAAACGGTGCGAAATATGAAGAGGAGAAAAAGAAAAATGTTAGAGCAAACTTTTAAAGCACGAGCTCCTCAACACGTCCGCTTATCCTGTTATCTATTCCGGTGGAAAAATGACCGCAAGCGCTCCTCGCTTGAATGATCGCCTCGCAAAGATATGTGTACTACGAATTATCGTTCTATAACACCGACTAATTACTGAGACTTCTAATGGAATTGTGGCCTAGCATGTGCTAGGCGCTAAGAAAAATTGTTTACAGACTCATTTAATGTTCCCCTCCACGGAAATCTTTAGTAAAAGGCGAAAGATTTATTCGATTTGAAGGGAAACCAGAGTACCACTACTTTTGCAGACCAAGTACTTATCTCTAAAAGGTTCGACTCTCGTTATGAGAACAAACTAAAACGCTCTATATCATTAGCTTTTTTAAAATGAAACGTAAGCTCATATTGTGTACCTTTAACTAATTATATCTAATGAGGCTGAAAATGTAAAAAATATGTCATTATTACGTTTTGGTACGCAAATAAACAAAACTCTCCTACTGCGGTACCTTCCTGTTTTCACCTTTATCAAGTCTAACGATAGATGGCAGTAGCGACACCACGCAGCTACAAGCTGCCGATAGATGTCTCTGTGCGCTCGCTACACTACCGATAGATGTCTCTAGCTCACACTAGAGAGACTACCGTCCGTGATCCCTTGTAGTGGTAGCAATGAATTACTAAAACTAGAAATAACGGACCGGTGTTATTCCTTCTACTCGGTAATAATAACGATTTTAGTGGACTCGATCGGTATAAACCCATAGCCGACACGTTCAGTTTTAAATTGTTTCTCCAAATGTGTGGTGTCTCTTCGTGTTTCTTGTTTTTACTCATCAGCGGGCGGCCAACCGGTAGCCGCCTGCCCAGTGTTATTTTCATCGTCTGTGTTTTTATGTCATGTGCCACCGCATCTCCAACAGTTTGTTTTAATCATCATCTATCGTCGCCATTTCAATATTTCTAAAAAAAAAAGACTTCAATGTCTTACTCTATTTTCAGCAGTTCATGTCTCTCCAATTAAAATCTCTATGTTTTATATGTAATTTATCTCTCACTTTTAATCGCCTGTTATATTTTATCTGTTCTTCCATTAAAAAAATAATTCTGTAGGCTCTTCCATTAAAAAAAAATAATTCTGTAGGCTGAAGAGCGCCTGCGAGCGCTGACAGCCCGCCCTGTCTTAGGGAATGAAATGACAATAAAGGAAAAAAAAAAATCGATCGGTACAGTGTATCAAGTGTAATTACACAGCAGGCAATGTGTAGGCTAATAGCAAGGAAATTATGGCACAAACAGAATGATAAAAAACCAAGTATCGAGTATATTTCAGCTAATATCCGAAGGGTTATCTGTGTCTAATACTTTATTACAGGTTATCCGTTGATACCGGAAATGTAGGCCTAATTCTCGATGCTCAATAAAGTGTGAAATAAATGTGCTTAAGTAACGTGTAAATTTGACATTCTAGTTAAAAATTATGAACTGAACGGTGCTCTGGTAAATGTAGGTTCTTGATACGCAGAATAAAAATAGACATTATTTCGTTTATTCCTCTGCAATATATTCTCTTTAAGAGAACTGACAGTACTGTTCCTAATAAAGTTCTGTATGAATTTTGAAAAACTGATCAATTTCTGCAAAATTTTGTTCAGTTAAACGACAGCATCTTAATTTTTGAGTTTGAGCGTAACTGAGTTACGCAAAGTCCCCTTAATATTGTTCCTTGTTACGTTCAGCCTTGCTTTATGCAGAACGCTAGTGAATGAATTGTTGATGTGTAGGATTCAAATGAGTGGAAGTTTTAAATGTCTCAAACAATTGTTTTAGGGTCCAATGAATTAGGTGATGCTACCTTTCGGCTCCTGATCACAGCGTGTTGACTCTAAACTTTGATTATTTTCTTTGTTACGAATGTAAAAACTGTTCAATTTATATTCAGGCATTCTCCCACCCAATCCTTTCGCTATAATTAAAAAAGACTAATCACTTGAAACATTAATAATTTGTAATTGCAATTGCTTGGCCGAGTAAAGGAAAGTTTTTTTAATTTTGCGCGTACTGTAAAGTTTTATTTTATAACTATTGTTTTGTGTTTCAGAATGTTGCTTTCCGTGATTTTTAGTATGCCCCCACCAATGACGCCATAGGTCAGACAGTTGGTATCAGGTCCTTCAGTGTTGCCCATTTTATGCTAAATTCTTGAATGGGCCGCACTGATCTTGTTCATAGTGCAAATGTTGTCGGCGCCTCTGTTCGTTTGGCAGTAAAATGGTAGCCAGAAAATAAGAAATTTGAATAATGCTAATTTGCTGATCTGGAGACTACCACGAGATTGAGGCTAGGTTGGGAGGCAAGCTTATGTGAGCTTCTGAAGTCAATGAATAAGAGATCACAAAAACTAGATGTAGTTACACTCATGTTAAAATGTTTTAACCTAAAGCATGGATATTAGCTGCACAACTAAGCTATTCCAACTGAAATTCACATCAGCACTCTTTCGCTCCATTCATATTCTCCACATGCCCAGCTTGTCAGATTTTTGATGTACAAAAACAACACACACGAGTAATAAGAAATCTGTTGTTGGTCTTTAGAAATTTATGACAAACACCTAACAGCAAACAGTCATGAGTTACTCAACTAACCTAGTTTGATCTGTTTTACTGCACAATCATGACTTACTATCTGTAAATACATAAAACCCTACTAGATATAAGGTAACCTCAACCTAGTAATTAAACACCTGGCAGGAAGTGAATTCATTAAAAAGAAGAGGCTATAAAAACATGCCTTGTAGTAGGCACATGTACTACCTACAGTACCAAATCTGATTAAATATTAGTATTGCCATACTAATAATTTAAGTATGTGATTTATTAGTTGCAAACATAGCACTAGTCATTCAAAATATGCTTCCATAAAGTGTAAATTTACCATACACAGCCTGTGAATACAAATATGTCATTGTAAAGCTGGTGTATAACTGATGTGCTCAGTACAGTAGAAAATTTAGGTCTGTGTTCAAAAAATAATTACCAAATATAACTCACATACATCACTTACTAATCACACAAGTGTGTTGTACTCTCAAGTTATTAGATATACTCACATTTTTATAAGATTAGTGTGGTACCACACTGAGAGTTTTCATCAGAATGAGCCCTTAAACACTGGGCATATGGCATACTTGTAGATTGTTGAGAACTGCTTACAATTTTGGATCACCTTCACATACACTTCAGTAGATGTTTACTCATTAAACTTCACGTATGAATCCACAACCCAGCAATGGTTGGTTAACTGTGGCTGTTTTGTGGTGTAATGGAGCTATAGTGAAAGCATTGTCTGGACTTGAGAGTGCAAATACACGAGATGTAATTGCATATCGTACATGGAGTGTGTATTGTGATGTTAGACTACGGCAAGAGTTATTTGTCATCAAACATGCCATTTGTTATAAGGATCATGAATCCACGGAGAATCAATGAGATGGAGTCTGTGGCCATATGGTATAAAGAATTTGGGTGTTGTTCAAGTGTCAAAATAATTGGTGATGTAACACACTATTATACTAATTGAATAAATGTGTTTGCATACTTATATTTGTTTATTAATTGTGACTGCCCCCGCCCCCCCGTTCCTATTATGAAAATGGAATGATTATCGATTACAGTGATCAGTAGCATCAGCCGAGAACCGTTGTCCCGTACATTTAGATCCATTGGCTCAAGGATGCAACAGTTTGATGTAAATTGTTATAATTTGTGGGGATTTTTGAAGGGGGGTTCTTTGTTCTCAATTATGATCATGTATTTTCATGTATATTGAATTCGCCTGGCAGTGTATGCTGCCCGCAAAGGCAACACGCGCCAAGTGGCGTGGTTACGTAAGTGTTGACTCAGCTGTTTAAGAGAGGTAACAACCGCTTATTGCTCACCAGCTGCTATATAAGGCCGCCAGCGAGGACGCGTGGTACTAGAGAGACTATAGCATGCGTCCGGGATAGCCACCGAGTGGCGGACTTAGTCTCTGCATTGCTCAGTCGTTGCGCTGGCGCCGAGAAGTACGTTCCTGTTGAAGATGCTGCGCTGCAGAAGAAGCCGTTGAACTCGTGCTGTTGTGTTTAAGGCTACTGACAATTTGGATCTTACCAGTGAAACTAATATTGCTGCCCAAGAAATACTGAAAGGACCATCTGTGTTTCAAGGTGTTTTGTGAACTTCGAGATCTAAAATAACTAAAATAAATTTAACATAATGAGTACCAGTATTCTTTAAAGTACGTCATTGATGTATAGGCCTACTACATGGGAGGTAGCACACTGAATTATATTCCACACAGTTATATTGTGACAAGATATCGAGCACATTTGTTTCATGTTGCCCCTTTTCCCTACCATCCCAAAACTGATTAACACATATATTCTGACAAAAATATTGCACAGTTGTACAATCTCTCTTTGTTTAATGTAAGGCAAAATGCCATTCTTCCTCCTACATTAAAAAGAGCAGTTATCACCCCAATAAGAACTATGCAGAATGAGGAGTTGCAGTACATGACAATATAATCTGCAATGTGGTGATTTCAACAAACTTCCTATCTGAGTACAGTAAAGAAAAAAGATGAGGAAATAAAAGGCTTACTTAAAAATGAGATGAAATGTTTTAAAAATGTATTTAGTATCTGTTCAATTTGTTTTTTGAAGACTGACTGTACTATCCAGTGATACTGAAAACTTTTAACATATCTCAGTATTATACAAGGAAGAAATACATGGGATAACGTGCCAATGCAGACTGAGCAAAAAGTCTTATTTCACAAGGATGGAGAAACTTGTAGCTACCAGTATCTGTTAGAGATTTAGATTTGACTATCATTAAATAATAGTACTAGTAATAATAATAACAGAAGATATCTGCTTAAATGCTCATTAATTCAATTATAACCACCAACTATATAGCATTGCATATTTCCAAAAACTTTTCAGAAAACAGAGTTATCTTTGGCCACACACTGCATGACACATAATTGGGTTAGATTTATAAACTTCAATGAACTGATAATGTAATATGAGACTTCTATTCTGCACGGAGGTTCTGTTCCTTTTTAACAGTGAAAACAACCTTAGAAAACTTCCTCACATAGAATGAGAGTGAATAATCATGTGTGTTGGCCCTGAAATAAATTACCGCTGTCCCTACTCCATCAATGACAAATTCTTGCTTTTGCCATTGTCCGGTCAGTAAACTTATTATTCTCGTAAAGAGAACACTTGGTTGCAAGTAAACTGTAAACCTTCTGAAATGAAGAACTTCCACTTCATTGACATATGCAGTACACACCACAAGTCTCATTTCCTTCCCATAGCACACATTTATGTGTTAATAAACAGAATATAGGTAGGAGTGAGTGTGCGGTTGTTTTTATTATTATTATTTTTTAACGGTGTTCATTAAATGAGATGAAATTGTATAAATATGAATTTCAAGCAAGACTCAAACAATAACCTCTAGCATTATCAGCATAATGGAAAACCACAATACAACCCATTGACTTTGACCAATGACATATCTGAGTCTCACAAAATATGATACGTAGATACACCAACTAGCAAAACAAACACTATCAAAGAATATATAAACATATGAGATAATATCGCAATATTTATGTATTGTAGATAATAAATAACCTGTGATTATCCCCCTGTTAACCTATACCTATCAATCAGAGAGAAGCTACAGATCACTTTTTAAATACAAAATCATAATCTATGTTGTTCTTGTCAACAAACTATTGTCTTTAACTCGTAAAACCTCATTGGTCAAATCTGAAGAGTCATATCTTGAACTTCAGTTGACCCGAATTATCTGCTGCCGACACAAATATAGTAACAGAGGTTTTAAATTGCTAATTTCTCATGTCATATACTCATTTTCTGGGTTATTGCCCTTGTATATTCAAAACTAATTTCTGTATCAAGGTCAACTGTGTCGTATTACTGGATGAAACATGCATTCAACGCAAGAAAAACGTATTAAACTGCCGTATTTACAGCACTTTATTAACGGATAAATACTCTTCAACTCAATACTGACTAAAAGAGTACTGCAGTTATCATTATAATGTTATCATTATAATGTTACCAGAATTGGTAGCCAGGTAACTGCTAGTGAATATTAAACAGTACCAGTATCTGGAGCATGCACAAAACCAAATGACACGCTATTACAATATTTTGTTGTCAGCTCTTTACTTGAGGTTTACATGGCATTTACTTAGAACGAGTGACCTTGGTGCTACTATAATAGTGAAAAAGCGATTCTCGTTGCCCTCTAATATGATGTGTGATCACTTTGGACACCCAGTACAGTTGCATACCCCCCGCAATACTGGACAGAAGACCCACTCTACCATTAATGCCATCCCTCATCATGAGCGCATCCAACAGAGTATGGGGGGAAAGAGGGGATTGGAGGTGTTGGTGTTGAGATATTATTGAAATATTATAATATAATAATGGAAAGTCCAGGTTGGAATAAATAATATAGTGAGGACAGTTTACTACTCACCGCAAAGACGTGGCGACGAGCTGCGACAGGCACATACAAAAGACACACACATACAACACATTCAGCTATCGGCCATGGCCTTCTTCGGAAATAGAGCACTCACGCAATCACACAGGCACACAACACAGTCATACAACCATCACCTCCGACTGCCACACTTCGATTCGAAGTGTGGCAGTCGGAGGTGATGGTTGTATGACTGTGTTGTGTGCCTGTGTGATTGCGTGAGTGCTCTATTTCCGAAGAAGGCCATGGCCGATAGCTGAATGTGTTGTATGTGTGTGTCTTTTGTATGTGCCTGTCGCAGCTCGTCGCCACGTCTTTGCGGTGAGTAGTAAACTGTCCTCACTATATTATTTATGAAATATTATAATAATATATATAAAAAATAGATGAAGATTACTCACTAGGCGAAGGAGCACAGGTGGTTATAGTGTTAAATAAAACACACAAACGCAAGCTTTCGCAACCCAGTTGCTTCTTTAGGCAGAAGGGAAGGAGAGGGAAAAGGAAATGATGAGGGTTTTAAGGGAGGGGGTAAGGAGCCATTCCAATCCCAGGAGAGGAAAGACTTACCTTGGGGGAAGAAAAGGAAGGTAAACAAATACACCCACACATTTACACAGACGCAAACACACCTAGGGAGGCATACTGTAGAAAGCAAAGAATGCTTTCTACAGTATGTCTGCCTAGGTGTGTTTGCGTCTGTGTAATATGTGTGTGTGTGTGTGTGTGTGTGTGTGTGTGTGTGTGTATTTGTTTACCTTCCTTTTCTTCCCCCAAGGTAAGTCTTTCCTCTCCCGGGATTGGAATGGTTCCTTACCCCCTCCCTTAAAACCCTCATCATTTTCTTTTCCCTCTCCTTCCCTTCTGCCTGAAGAAGCAACTGGGTTGCGAAAGCTTGCATTTGTGTGTGTGTGTGTGTGTGTTTTATTTATTTGTGCTACTATAACCACCTGTGCTCCTTCGCCTGGTGAGTAATCTTCATCTATTCTTTTTAAATATATTTTTCCTGCTAGGAATTTTTCATATAATATTTGTATCATAAATATTATAATAAAATATTTATTTTTCATTTACAAATTAATTTACTAGACTTTGTCATATTATTAATAATAGTAATATTGCTGTTTTTATTGGAATAAAGTATTTTAAATAATATAAATGGATATAAGTTAAATAATTATATTATGTGCAAGGTAGAAAGTGACATCACTAGAATAAACAAGTACAGCATAATCTCATAGTTACACAATTCACAAAAACTAGGTAAACATACAAATAACACTGAAGACTTTTAAATGGAAAAAACTTACAAAGTTAGATTCTGTATAAGACAAGAAATGATGCATCTTAAAATAACCAAGTAGTGTAATATAATTACTAACATTTCTTAATATTGGTGTTTTGCGCTTAGTCTTGTCATTTTTGGTGACCATCTCTTACTGTTTCCCACTCTCCTATACAGAAATCGCGGTTACACTAATCTGTACATACCCCGAAAGCATAGAACACTACCAAACATTACACAAAAGTGGAAAACTGAACATGGTTATGTGAGTTATATATTATAGTATGAAACCAGAAGCATAAGCCCTACAAAGAGTTGGGAACAGTGTTAGGTAGATATTGTAAAATGATGCAAACAGAACTGTTCTTTGCCCTGTGAATAACATTCCATAAACTATGCATGGCGGAAGAAAATTTATAGCTTTAACTGAACTATAAAGTCTGAAAGGTCAAAGACTAGGAATGATCTATTACACCAGTGAAAATAAAACCTTAGTTATAGTGCATTGGAATCATAGTAATGCATTTCCCTATACGTAAACTGCAAAGTAACTTATAGTATGCGATTTTAGGTAACTACATATAATTTTCAAGTTTAGTTTCTGCATTTTCAACCCTATAATACACAACATAAAACAATTCGTAACTTACAAAAGGATATAAGCTATGAAGTAACAAAAATCTTTTTCATCACTTTTAATACTGCAAACTGTTTAATTACCTCTTTTAAGTTTACTTCGTCCACATTCAATCAATTTTGTGTAGTTGTTGAGCACAATTTTTTTTATTAGTTCTGATTTGGAAAAACAGAAATTTGACAGCACAGCGAAGTGACCCAAAATCCCGCCCCGGCAAAAGGTTGGAATGTCCAACCCTAGAGCAAGCCCTGTGGACAGTATGAGCTTATCAGTCAGCTCTTGAGCGATATCTGGCCATTCTTCCATGAGCACAATATCCACGTGTGCAACCATTGTGGAAGGTGCTGACCTGGCTGCAATGCATCTGCCAAGTCCCTCCCAGACATGCGCAATCATGTTAAGTCCAGTGAATGAGCTAGCCACTCACTTTGTTAAACTACCTCAGCTTCATGCATGTCACCCACCAGTGAAGCTCTGTGGGGACAAGCATTATAGTCCACCAGAAGGAAGGCACCAGTGTAGAGCACGACAAAAGTTGAAGGATCTCGTATATACCTCTCGTGAGTTTCCTGCACATTCCACATTCTCTTCAGGTGGAACGATGATTGGCTGGCTGAACAAAAAAGTCTGACTTATTTATGAACAGAAACCCAGCCCCATTCGTTAAGACTCCAATCCTGGTGTTCCTCTGCATGGTTTCTGCAGGCTAAACAGTGTTGTGGTTGCAATAGGAGACACACCGTAGGCCTCCGTGCGTAGAGGCCACATTCCTGAAAGCGATTTCAGACTGTTTGTGTTGATATTGTCTCTCCTGTTGCTGCCTGGAAGGTGCATTGCAGCCGAGTTCCATTCAGCCTCCTGTCTCGATGGGCCGATAACTGATGATAACAGTCATCTCTTGCTAATGTTACCCTTGGCCTTACCTTTTTAATGGTTACTGTTGTCTGAAATTGTGTCCAGGTCCTGGAAATTACACTTTGGGATACTTTGATAGCTGCAGTCACCTCCCTCCATGTCTCTCCCGCTTCCAGCTATCCTGCGGCTCTCTGTGCCACAGCCTCGGATAAGTCACATTATCATTGCATTGCTCTTCCTGCTCACTACGCTATCTGAACCCAACTATACTTGTATAATTTGTTTGGTAGAGTAAAAAAGTCAGCACCAACCCCCTCTGAAGCAGCTTTCTCTTATTACCACTATTTCAGTGGCCGTAATGTTGTCTCCATTCAACAGAACTGAAACAAAGACAATGAACCATTTCAGTTCATTGTGCCGACGACAATATTACTTCATAACGTAGATAGCTTGTTCCCTTAAGTGTTTTGGCGAATGTATTTTAAGAAGACACCTCAAAACATGCTCATAATGGCACAGCATCTGTTACAAACTATGCACTTATCAGATGACTTAATATCTTTCAGAAGTATTAAATTGGTTAATAGTAGGTTGTAGAATTTGGAGGTAAGGTCTTCATAATGCTTTAAGAGCTTCAGTCTAAAGGGAATTCACAATTGAAAATACTCTTTCCACAACAGCATTTGTGCCTAATACAGCAAGACATAACTCAAACTTTTACATGAATTACCTGTAAATCAGGTTATTGAATATATCAACCATCTCTTATCTGTTTCTAAATTACCGGTAGCATATTCCCATTCCTAAAGTTTTTTTTAGATAGTGTTGTTCACGCATCTAATCAAACAATTATTGTCACCTATCTTAAATGTTGCCCCTGAATCTACCACCTCAAGAATATTTAGACAATTTAAAAGTTCTTTGTAAGAAATAGAATTTTTTAGTATCTGATGAAATGATTTCTGAGGTTGAAATGAAGATGTCCACTTTTCTGAATAAACTGGTAATCATCTCGTTTTTAAAGTGAGCGAAAATACTGTTCTTTTCCAATTTTTTTAAAATTGAATACCGTAAATAATGTTAGTTCCTGATATTTTTTAAAGCAATTCCAACTCAACACTGAACTCTTTGTTCTTGCCAATTTTTGTATTGAACTTGAAAACATTTTCAATTGGATTTCTGTGAAATGAAACCAAAGAAGTGACTGCAAGTTCTCAAAAAATTGTTTCAGCAATATAGGACACCTATCCCGACACAGAAAATTAACCTACACAATATGTGATAATCTTGTGTATATTTCTTTTTAAAAAAATTCAGAATATACCTGGCTAATGATAGTACAATTTTTCCATAAGTGTTCTGAAGACATTCTTTTGCATTGAACACCTTTGTTAGGAATGTAATATCTAGCTAGAATTGACACTAACTTAAAGCTTTAGTGATTTAATGCATCGTCTGTCACAGACACAAACTTGGCATTTTTAATTTCTGACTGAAATTTATGCAAAAAGTGTGCCTCGGTTGCACAGTGGTAGAGTGCCACGCTACAAATCCAAAGGTCAAGGGTTCGATCCCTGCCAGGTCCTAGGATTTTTATCTGTCACTTTCCACTTCTTTAACCTCTGGCAGTACTGCTCATGTGAAAAATACCGAATAGCACTGTGGTTCGGAACCCACTTTGAACTATGGGTCCCCCTATAACTGGCTGGGTTAGTCAGTTCGAAGGTCGGAGGAAGGCAATGGCATACCACCTCCAAACAGGACCATGCCCAGTAAAGCAGTTTGGTGTTCAAACCAATCTTTGGATTGTTGACTGCTTTACCTTTTATTATGGTGATAAAAACTACTTGCATTTTGTCCTATAACACATGAATTTCTTCTAAAATAGGTCGCTGATGAGAAGAGTTGTGAAGTCCATTGAATGAAAAGAATGATTTTATTTGTTGGTATGGAATGCAAATAGCTCTTCTTCTGCAGTGATATGCTTCTCTTCCTGCCTCCCTCTCTTGTCCAAAATCCTGGCTTCACCACTGCAGTACACTAAAGCAAATGTGCTGAATCCATTTGAAACTGCAACCTACTTTTCATTGTTGTCTCTATAGTCCAGAAGCAATGTGTCAATTTCTGCTGCAGCAATCAATCAATATGAATTGTGAAGCTCATGCCTAAGTTATTGGCATTGGCAATGTGTGTATATGTATCTGTATGCCATTCCAGCTACTGATCTGTCCGAGTGCTGACAAGCCCTCTCCGTGTGGCTCGTTGCTCCCTCCACCTTTCTCCCTACACTTGTTGCCAGCTCGCACCTCCATTCCCACACACATTCTCACTCCCCTTTTCCACCATGCCCTTGCGTGTCCTCTTTTCTTGTTTTTGATCTATCTTCAGTTCTTACATAATTTTGGGTAGTCTCTGCCCACACATTTTCTTAACATGCCATTAGCATATTAATCTCTTTTTTTATTTTTTTCGATTGCCTCTCTCTCATATTTTCCTGTTTAAGGCACTTCCTTATATCCACTTTCCTTACTCTGTCCACTATCATTTTACCTTTCTCTGCTCTGAGAACTATCATTTTCCCTGCCTGCAGTCTGCTCTGGTCCCTTTCCGTCATTGTCCATGTTTCTTCTCATTAGGTGACAATATTGTTCAATACAAATTGTCTCGCTTCTATGATATCCCATTAGTTTCATTTGTTATCCTTCCATCACTATGTATATCACTCCCAAAAGAAGTGAAACTGTTTACCACTTTGAAGGGTTCTTCATTCAAGATTTACTTCCATGTATATCAAGTCGTAACTGCACATCTACCTATTTATCACCACATATTACCATACCATATCAACGCAAAAATCATCTTTCTGTCTTTTTCTTTTACCATATCTTTAACTGACCTATTCATTCACTTCAACAAAGCGTTAAAAAGTGAAGGAGATACAATAGTTCCTTGTTTAAAACCTTGTGTTATTTTGAAGTATTCAGAGTTTCGCAGTGGTGGTCTAATTCTACAACTGCATCGTCTGTACATTGTTTTTATTACTTTAATGTATCCATCCTCTATACCTATCTTCTTTATGTCTTCCGAGAGTCTTTCCCTGTTAACTAAGTCATATAGCTTTTCTATGTCTATGAAAACTATTACTTCCCTTCTGTTATACTCCCAACTTTTATCCCATCAGATAATGGATAGAAAATATCAGGTCAAACATACTTCTTCCTTTTCTAAACCCCATGCAGTTCCTTGTTCAGCTCCTTTTATATTTTTCATTTATTCAATTTAGTACAATTCTTTCAAAAATCTTGGCTGTATGATGCATACATGTTATTCCTCTTCACTTTTACAAAGTCTTTTATTTCCTCTTTGAAGATAGGAACAATATCTCCTCCAATCATCAGGTATTTTATTATTTCTCCACACAGTTGACAGTACTCTACACAGCCATTGCATTCCCACTGCTCTCATCATGTCTACTGATTCTTCCATCAGGTCCTGGGGCTCCCCCCCCCCCTCCCTCCCATTTACTTTGTTCACAGCTATTTCCACTTCATCCCATGTCATTTGTCTTAATTCTGTTTCCCCAAGTCTCTCAATTTCTTCACTGTTTGTTGTTTCTTCATGAACTTTCTCTTCAGTATTTAACAGTTTCCTAAAATGTTCCTTCCAGAGATCTTTTACATTCCCCAGCTCTTCAGTCACAGTACCATCCTGTTTCATCTTTATTGGCATTTCAGAAGCCTTTCTTTTATTCTTCATCATTTTATAAAGGGATTTTGAAGAGTACACTCAGCAGGAATGCAAATTAATTAGAAATCGTAGAAGAATTTCATGATTTAGAAAAGAACCATGATATGTTAGATGAATTTACTAAGGGTGAATTTCTTAGAGTAGATGAAAGAAGTTTCTGAAGCTCATTCTAGAAGTGAACATTTAGAACAACACAGAGATTTCGCCAAATTAGTAGGTCATCCAAAAGATGATCTGCAATTGGAGCAAAAACTAGCAGGATTAAGACACAAGAAAATAAAGGAGAAAGTACAGGCCTCTCAGTTACTGACTGCTCCAGAGTCTACAAATAGAGATCATCAAAATATATAATAATGGAAAGTCCAGGCTGGAATTTATAATATAGTACGGACAGTTTACAACTCACCGCAAAGACGAGGCGACGAGCTGCGACAGGCACATACTTAAGACAAACAAATACAACACTTTCAGCTATCGGCCATGGCCTTCTTCAGAAAATAGAACACTCACGCAATCACACAGGCACACAACACAGTAATACAAGCATCACCTCTGGCTGCCGCACTTTGAATCACGCTTTGCGGTGAGTAAATCAGGGACGGGAGGGGAGGGGAGAGGGGATAGGAAGGTTATGTCACTGTGGTGGGGGTGAGTTAGATGGGAATAACGAGATGCAGCTTAGGAATGGAGTGGGGAGGGTGAGGGGAGAAAAATAAAATAAATATACAAAATGCGTACACACTGCAAGTACACAAGCCCACGTACACACACACACACACACACACACACACACACACACACACACTTGCACATTCACGCACCACTCAAAATAGGTGAGGTAACTGTCTTGAACAGTTAAACCGCCAACCCACGCGCAATGGAAATATTCTAGACCTTATAGCCACAAACAGGCCTGACCTTATTAACGATGTCTGTGTAGAGACAGGAATTAGTGATCATGATATCGTCATAGAGTCGATGGTGACCAAATTTCATAAACCAATCAAGAAGGCTAGGAGCGTGTTTTTGTTGGGAAGAGCCGATAAGCAAATGTTACTATCGCACTTAGAAAATGAATGGGCATCATTTAATTCTGGGACTATGGATGTAGAGGAATTGTGGACTAAATTTAAGTGCATTGTTAATAAAGGGTTAGAGAAATATGTGCCAGTAAAGACGATTAAGGATGGGAAAGATCCAACGTGGTATAATAATAATGTTAGAAAGCTGCTGAGAAAGCAAAGGCTGTTGCACTCTCGATTCAAAAAAGAACACGCAAATGATGACAGGCAAAAGTTAGTAGAGATTCGTGCGTCTATAAAAAGATCGATGCGTGAAGCATACAATAATTATCACAGCCATACCTTAGCAAAAGATCTTTCCGAGAACCCGAAAAAATTCTGGTCCTATGTAAAATCGATAAGCGGGTGAAAGCCCACTGTCC
This sequence comes from Locusta migratoria, assembly GCA_026315105.1. NCBI lineage: Eukaryota > Metazoa > Arthropoda > Insecta > Orthoptera > Acrididae > Locusta > Locusta migratoria. Next base: position 200,094,851 of record CM048751.1, read on the forward strand.
AGTCACTAGTTGATCATTCCGGGGCAGTAATAGAAGAAAGCAAACGGAAAGCTGAAGTTCTAAATTTAACCTTTAAGAAATCTTTCACGCAGGAGGACCGCACAAATATACCATCATTTGATCAACATACTAATTCCGAAATGGGGGACATAGCAATAGGTATTTCCGGTGTAGAGAAGCAGCTGAGAGAGCTAAATACGAAAAAGTCTGCTGGTCCGGATGGAATACCAGTTCGGTTTTACAAAGACTATTCTGCGGCATTGGCCCCCTACTTAGCTTGCATTTATAGCGAATCTTTAATTCAGCACAAAGTTCCTAGTGATTGGAAAAAAGCGCAGGTGATTCCCGAGTATAAGAAAGGAAAGAGAACTGACCACTACAATTACAGGCCAATATCGTTGACATCGGTTTCATGTAGAATTTTGGAGCATATTCTCAGTTCGAATATAGTAAATTTCCTTGAAACGGAAAAGCTTCTTTTCATGAATCAGCACGGGTTTAGGAAACATCGTTCATGTGAAACTCAGCTTGCCCTTTTCTCACATGACATCTTGCGAGCCATGGACGAAGGGCAACAGGCGGATTGTGTTTTTCTCGACTTCAAAAAGGCGTTCGACGCGGTGCCACATTGCAGACTGCTAATGAAGATACGAGCTTATGGAATAGGTTCACAGATTTGTGACTGGCTGGAAGACTTCCTAAGTAATAGAACGCAGTACGTTGTTCTTGACGGCGAGTGTTCATCAGAGACGAGTGTATCGTCAGGCGTGCCCCAAGGGAGTGTGATAGAACCGCTATTATTTTCTATCTATATAAATGATCTGATGGACAGAGTAAGTTGTAATTTGCGGTTGTTTGCTGATGATGCTGTGGTGTATGGGAGGGTGTTGTCTGTAACTGACTGTAATAGCATACAGGTTGACTTAGACAAAATTTCTAGTTGGTGCGAAGAATGGCAGCTAGCTCTCAATGTAGAAAAATGTAAGGTGATGTGCATGAGTAGAAAATACAATCCCATAATGTTCGAATACAGCATTAGTAGTGAGCTTCTTGATGCTGTCGTGTCGTTCAAATATCTAGGCGTAACATTGCGGAGCGATATGAAATGGATCGAGCATGTAAGGACAGTTGTGAGTAAGGTGGACAGCGGACTTCGGTTTATTGGGAGAATTTTGGGAAGATGTACTTCACCTGTAAAGGACACCGCGTATAAAACGCTTGTACGACCACATCTTGAGTATTGCTCATGTATTTGGGACCTGCAGCAGATCGGTTTGAAGGAAGACATAGAGGCGGTTCAGAGGCGAGCAGCTAGATTTGTTACTGGTAGGTTCGACCAATGCGCGAGTGTCACGGAAATGCTCCGGCAACTCAATTGGGGATCGCTGGAAGAAAGACGACGTTCTCTTCATGAATTTCTGTTGAGTAAATTTAGAGGGCCGGAATTTGAAGCTGAGTGTAGTACGATCTTGCTGCCACCTACTTACATTTCGCGCAAAGATGACAAAGACAAGATAAGAGAAATTAGGGCTTGTACGGAGGCATATAGGCATTCTTTCTTTCCTCGTTCAATTTGGGAGTGGAATAGGAAAGGAAATGCCTAGTAGTGGTACAGTGTACCCTCCGCCACGCACCTTACGGTGAATTGCGGAGTATGTATGTAGATGTAGATAGAGAGGTAAGAACTGAAAGGTATGGGGGAAGAAGAAAAAGGGAAGTTATCGTAGGTTGAGGCCTGGTTGATTTCGGGATCGAAGAAGGTATTGTAGGGATAACTCCCATCTGTGCAGTTCAGGAATGCTGGTGATAGATGGGAGGATCCAGATGGCCCAGGTTGTGAAGCAGCCATTGAAATCAAGCATGTGCTCTGTTGCATGCTGTGCTACAGGGTGGTCCACCTTGTTTTTCGCCACAGTTTGGCGGTGACCATTCATCCTAATGGATAGCTGGTTGGTGGTCATTGATCCTCAAAAGCAGTTAGAAAAGTTGTAGAATGAACTTGAGGTCACAAAACAAGAATCATATGAATTTAGCGGCATTGCCTTAAGATTGCCTCACTGGAGATCTAAAATTAGGATCATGAATTAATTTAATGAAGTCATTTCCAACATTTCAGCCTGAGGGTAACATTCACTAGAAACATAATTTTTTTTTTTTTTTTTTTTTTTTTTTTTTTTTTTTTTTTTTTTTTTTAGCAGTATTTTCCTGATTGTTACCTCCAAAATGGAATGGCGTTAAAAAAATGGTTTTACAGTAGGATAAAGTGGATACTGGAGAAAGTGACTGAGTGGAGATCAGCACATACTGATGCATTTGTCTCTTAGAAAGACTTTAAGGACAAGTTTAAAAGATAAATATTGATCAGCAAACTCACAAGAGAAAATTAAAATGGAATTGTTAGATCCAGAATATTACAGTAACTCATGGAATGGTTTAACAATTATTTAGAATGGCATTTAATGCAATTTAAATTATTAGACAAACCATTAGATGATGATTATTTAGCTACAGTCTTGGTAAGAACATTACCATATAACATACAGGAGATATAGTGTCATGGTTGGAATCGTGTGAAAGAGTTATTAGTTAAAATCACTTCACTGCATGCAACCAAGACTATTTTTTACCAATAAGAGTTATTAGTTTGTGCAGATGGTATGGATGCCTTATGTATGGTTAGAACTGAAATGAGTTTTCAAAAGACAACTCAAATAAAAATGAAACATGTAAAACAATAACACAGACAAATAAACAATGTAAGGAGGCTTACCTGTGCGAATTCTACAGGAAACAGCAATTTAAGGAGGAGACAGCATTACTGAAATGATAGATGATCTGGGATGGGAATCATTCCTACAGCGGCACTTATCGCTGTGGTATGGGCTACTTACGAAACTCCAATCGCCAACATTTTCCTCTGTATGCCAAAATATATTGTTGTCTGCCACTTACATAGGTAGAAAATATCATCAGAATAAAATACGAGAGGTAGAAAATATCATCAGAATAAAATATGAGAAATCAGAGCATGAACGAAGAAAATTTAGGTGTTCTTTCTTCCCGCACACTATTTGAGAATGGAATGGGAGATAAATAATATAAATGTGGTTCAATGAAAACTCTGCCAGGCACTTAAATGTGATTTGCAGAGTATCCCAGGTAGATGTAGATGAAGAAAAAGAGATCTAAGAGAAATAATTTGAATAGACAAGGCAAGCAAAAAACATTACCACTAGAATCCACATCAGTTCAAATACAACAAATTTCAAGGCCTATAGAATCAAGTTTGTCAGGGTAGAGTTAGGGAAAACATGATTTGTCTAGGATCTTGAGTCAACATTCAGGAGGTTACAAAAGAGAATTACAAGGAGACCATGTGGGTATCAGATTTTAGAATATTTTGATACTTATGGTACATGCACTTCAGAGCTCAAATAAAAATCAGCCAAAGCTATTCAATACAACTCTCAAAATTTCTTGAGAAAATCGACTTCCAAGTTTTGCAAGTACACATAAGTACTGGTAATTAAAACACTTGGAGCACCTGTCGGTGTAGCTCAAGTGTTAGCGTTGTGGTCTTACAATTAGAGGTTGTGTGGTTCGAATCCTGCTGTGACAACTTTTTTTTCGTTTTTCCTCGGGGTTTGTGAAGAAGTACAATGCTATTTTTGGAAAGTCACCTCCATAGCTACTAAAGGCTTTAGGTGAGGACAAGGCTCGTCTACATACACATAAACTGACACAACATGTGGACTTAGTGATCCCAAAATGTTTTATATAACTGAATACGGGGGGGGGGGGGGGGGGGGGGGGAATGAAAATTTTGGTCAGAGTGGGATTTGAAACATCAATCTCATGGATGTGACCAGAACGATACCACCTGAGCTACACTGACAGCTACTGCAACTGATTTAAATACTGGTACTTATGTGTACTTGCAAAACTTCAAAGTAGATTTTCTTGATAATTTTTTAGAGTAGCGCCAATACCCACGTGGTCTCCTTGTTAGACCCATTTAAAAGGTTAGCTGTTACACCAACAGTAGCTACTAAAGGCTGGCTATTAGAAGAACAGAAATAAATTCAACCTGTAATTAAACCTAATAATAACTGATTGTCTAAGAAATAGAGAAGTAGATATTTGTAGTGAAAATTCTTATTTCATGAAATATGTTCAAGATGTTAACTAAAAGTATGCAGTGTTCTATATTACATGTCACAGGAGTAAAAGTTATGGAAATCACAGGTATCAAAAGTCAAGCTATAAAACGAGACATTTGTATTGATTTGATTTTTTCCAGGGAAGCCAAAACAGTCTTGGTCAAACCCGCCACTGCCCGCACCGAAACTAAGTTTATTGTGCGGTATCGCTCCCTGTATATCTAGTAAAGCCAACCACTGCCATGGAACAGTGCAAGGAGTCCCTTTACCAGTTCTTTATTAGACACAATTTCTTCGGGTCTGGTTGTCCCAAATGTGTTGTGCCTTTTACTCTCCAATGCAATGCATTTGAAGATTAGATGTGATGCAGTTTCATCACCGTCATCACAGATCCTACATTTAGGGTCCTCTTCTGTTATTCCCATTGTATGTAGGTGTTTCTTTTTTAAATTCCCATGACCTGTCAGCAATCCAACCATGAGTCTAATCTCTCTCCTGTTCAGGCCCAGGATTGCAGAGCTTCTTTTAAAACATGGCTTTGGCATCATTACCTTGCCATGTTTTTGTTGATGGACTTTGGTCCAATATTCTACGTGCTGTCTTCTGAGCCAGTTATGTAGCTCCAATTTGATCACTGCCTTGGTGATTGTCAGGACAGGTTCCGGTCTAATAAATGGAGACTCTGCCCCCATCCTGGGTAATCTGTCGGCATGTTCGTTGCCACTGATCCCCGAGTGGCCAAGGACCCACAATAGGTTTACTCTATTGCTTTCCCCTAGCTCCACCAGAACCCTGTGACATTCTGCAACAATTTTAGACCTTGTTGCAGGAGCTGCCAGTGATCTCAGGGCTGCCTGGCTGTCTGAATAGATGTAGATGCTACAATCTTTGTAGCACCTACGCAAATTCTCCTCGACACATGCCCTGACGGCAGTGATTTCGGCCTGGAATACTGAGGCCAGGTTCCCTAGAGAGATGACGCCCTCAGTCTTGGCTGCACCCCGTATACCCCGGCCCCAATGCCTTGGTCTGATTTTGACCCGTCAGTGAACCAGACAATATCCCCCGTACGGTGTCGAACTATTTTCTCCCACTGCTCCCTACTTCCAATTGTTATACTGAAAGGCTTGTTGAAGCAGTATGGGGTAGACATTTGTATACTTGTAGCTATTGGAAATTTTATTTTTATGCAAACATTATAAGTTATACCTAAATTCAATATATTCTTGTTATTTGGACTTGATTGACTATTTAAGTACAGTAGATAGAGATTTTGGAAAGGAATATAGAGGAAAGTGTTGTGACTCCCACTTTCCATGCAGTGCAATAGGTTTTTGTCAGGTGATTTAGATGCTGATATTAAAATAATAATTCACTGCTTTAGCACCTTCATCATTAAAATTAAATAGGTCTTGTCGAGTGCATGCTGGATCAAGACAACGTTTCAATAGATGGTCATCTGTCTGGGTATCACCACAGTCACAGTAAGGGTCATCCATCTGCCCCCCTAGTTGTGCAGTTTTCTTTTGTGTGGGCGCACTCTGCTCTCAGGCTGTTCAAGGTTTTCCATTTAACATATGGCAGCTCTGCTCCTGTTCGCAGTCGTTCTTGAAGTTCTGAGTCAGTTACAGCATCTGCTTTCTCATACCACAGTTGGATCCATTCTTGCACTGCAGAAAAGCCCAGCACTTGTGTTTCTGTCAAGAACTACATTGGGACTTCAGTCGATGAATGGCAGGAGTATGGTTGAACATAGGATGCCTGTCATCAGTAGCTTGTCGAGTTTCCGCAGTCCTGCCAGCTATCTCTCTTCGGATCGAAGGGGGGGCTATACCACTGAGTTTGTAGAGAGTGAGTCTTAGTTGGCTTCAGACAGCCTGTCACAATTCTACAACTTTCATTGTGGTCTACATCAACCTTCTTCGCGAGGTCCAAGTTGCTCCAAACAGGGCAGGCATATTCTGCCACTGAAAAGCACAGAGCCATGGCTGTAGTTCACAGTGTGCTGGCATCAGCGCCCTAGGCAGAACCAACCAACTTGAGCAGGAGTTCATTTCTAGAGTTCACTTTCTTCTTCGTGCTTTCACAGTGACTTTTAAATGTCAGGCTTCAATCCAATTGTACTCCAAGATAGGTTGGGTTTGCCACATGTGTTAGTAGCTGGCCAGACCACAAAGTTCTAAGCTGACTTTGAACTTCATTGTTTTTTAGGTGGAAGACACTGACTAAGATTTTTGCTGTATTTATCTTCATATTAGCTTTATAATATGCATCTAGCTGCTATTGGCAGGTCATCAGCATAGATAAAGTGGTTTTTATTGTCTCCAATGGGTTGGTCATCAACAAAAATGTTAAAAAGGACTGGTCCTAAAACACTTCCATGTAGGAGTCCATGCTTTTGTTGATACTACTTACTATAGTTGTTCTGTAGGTGGACCTGGAAGTGTGTCAGTAAGCATCAGGCAGACAACCTTTATCAAGCTGTGATCATATGTGGCTTCATACAGCTTGGAAAGGAGCTGTCTGTAGTTGATTGTATCATATGCTGCAGACAATAGTACAATAGGTGGGGTCAGGGACATCCTAGATAAGCAGTAACACTCTGGTCTGTAGGGTTTAGAGTAATGGTCTATCTTCCACCTTCAATGTTCATATTTTTTTATTATTAATACCATTCCTATTTTATGTGAAAATTCATGATGTTGAGAATTGCAAACCTGTTTACACAAGGTGGACCAAGAAGAGTTAAACAATCCACGATGAAATGTCACTGACATATAGCCTAATTAGATGACACATGGAAATAGGCGATGGTAGATTTCACTTTCACAAAGTCTGTAGCTGACTCCTCCCCCCTCCCCCATCAGAGTGAGTATATACTTATGACTCACATGTCACACTTGTTTTGAGTTGGGGGATATGAGGGAAGATGACAATTCCCATGGGGAGTTTCACTGAGTGAGCATGTTCATCATGTATAATAGTTAGGTGATTTGCAAAAAGGAGAGTAAACAATAACAATATGTTGGAACTGGTAGTTAGTGAAATTCCAAAGGCTGTGAGTTGGGGATGTAGTGAAGCTTTAATTGAGCATCATATACTGTGCAATACTCGTGGTTGTAAATACGCTTAGTTGGGGTAGCCAGACCTAGAAAATGGCCTACTACTCCGTGTCACAGATCTCAAAGAGGCTATGATCCACTGCTGTGTTGTCTGGGAGAGTTGGCAGTCTAGTACTCACGATTTATGTAAGTGTTCCACAGGGGGACATAGTTTTGGTACTGAGTCTTGTTTACATTTTCCTATGAAATGAATAAGCCATATAGTAAGGATACTGATAGTTTCTCAAAGGTACTCGACATATACATAAAAAATAAGAATTTTCTCAAACATTGCTTGATAAACTTTAAAGTTTAATGGAGAATAGTATAAAGAGTTTAACTCCTTATCAACAGAAATGAATGTGTTGTCACAATTTTTGTTAAGAAAGTAAATAAACTATGTTTAGCCATCAATATAAACTAAATTCTCAATAAAGTGAAGAAATGTACACAGCATATGTATATACAATGAATGATTATTACTGTTAGTATTATAACTAAATAAAAATTTATTACTACAGTATCTTCTGTCGGAGAGAGGGGAGCTACAGTTTAATGGCATATTGTTGTTACACTCGGCGGATGTTTTCGACAGAAGATGTTTGTATCTTATATAAAGGGACAGAAAATTGAACACCTGTTATATTGTCTACAGGGTGCACATAAGAGAACACATGAATGAAATAATGTTAAATACTACTTTTTGAGGAGCAGAGATGCAATAGTGTGGTGTTAAAAAGATGTCGCAGTTATGCACAAAGAACAGCAACTGTAAGTTGGACTCTGAGATTATGAAGCATAGTTTTTTGTTAATTCAATAAGTATTCTTATAAGAGTAAGGACTCTTTAGAGAAACTCAGAAGGAACTAATGAAGTTCATGTTATATGTTTGATATTGAGTGTAAAAGTTTTGTTACAAGACACAGTTGCAAGTGTCTTAAATATATGTGAAATAAAGAGTCTGGCATTATTCATCTGAGTAGTCTTAGAAGTTCCTTCTACCCCAAATACTTCTCCCGCTGAGTGGGAGAATAAGCAGATGCTGAGTTACATCTGAAGAGGACGATTAACTGGGTCTTGTAGCGGTACAAAAATGAAACAACACCGCTTCTGAATAATTCTTCTTTATCGCTTCATCTTATTTGAAGGGGGAAAAAATTACATGTAGATAAAGGAGAGAGAAAAATAATTATTCTTGTAGAAAATAACAGTTGTATTAGTGGATATTGACACAATATGTTTAGACGTTTTGCTATGTTTTGTAGAAAAGTCGTAACGTTGGGCGTTATGTATATGGTTCTGGGCTAATCAAGGTGGCGGAGATCATCTGGGTGCTTACAACATCATTGGCGTTCCGTTGTACACCAAGCCGGCAAAGAAGATCAATATTTCTGATTTACTGTCATACTTAAATGTGACGGGATAGAAAAATTGAAGGTGAGGCAAACTTTCTTGGTTTTTGTATAGTCATTGCTGGAGGCCATGAGCAAAGAAGTCTATGAAGCTCTGTGAAAAAATTTATACGAGAACTCATATCGTCATACTAAAAACGGTATGTGATTTAAGAATGTCTGAACAATTTTCCAGTTACTATTAATTTGGAGTTATTACTCCGTTTCTGTTAATTGAAGAGTATTGTAATTTTGAAAGGTTGAGAGTAAAAAAAGAGAGAGAGATTTGCATTGGTGTGTTTGATTTACAAAGCTGAGCGGTGACTAACGTGGGATTTATTATGCTCACGATGCGTGGGGTTGTTAAGTTTTGGTATTCTTTCTCAGAGTAAGAAAGTATTAATTGTGTTTAACGGGTAAGCCTGTGTAAGCGGGTGTAGTTGGACCATGAGTGGGATCTGATACACTGCTGGGGTGAGATATTGTTCCGCTCACAGATTTTATGATAGCAGCTTTGTTGCAACATATATTTTCTTGATGAAAATTGAGAATCGCAAGTTACGCACTCAGTGTCAGAATATTAAAAATACTCACCTTTCTAATTACAATCGGACTAAAGAAGTAATTTTGAAGTGTGAATTGATTGTGAGTTCTTGAAATCAGTAAAAATTTGGGACAGGTTTTGTTAGTAATATTCTGAAAACCAAAAAAGTGAACCAAGTGTTCAATTTGTTCCTGACAGACTATCAGGTGGCGAGACTCATAGGAATGGTGGGGATGATTTAACTTTGTGTTTGATTTGTAAGAGACCCACACCTGAAGACGGCCCCAGTAATTTTGTTCTTTTTCCAATGGTCATATGTTACGGTGGTGGTGCAGTAGACATTTATTTTTAATTTTTTTAGATGGAGCTAGAAAGTTAGTTAGACGGGTAGACAGAGCTTGTCCACTACTGCTGTATCCGTGTACAAGTCAAGTTTCATTGTAAATATTTGAAAAGAAAGTATTTGGAGAATAAACGTCCTATTTGTGAGGACAGTTAACCTGGGGGGGGGGGGGGGGGGGGGGGGATCTTTCTGTTTGCACAAGCTAGCAGAAAATTTTACTAATATGTGACTGCGAAAAAATAACAATTTAACTGTGATATTGAAGTAAGTAGGCGCTATATCAATCGCGCCAGCTCTGTTAGAACATTAATAACTCTGATATAAAGAAGTACAATGCATACTAATTAACTATAAAGAAAGATAACTTGAGACCAGATAATATAAAAACACTGCTTGGGAAAGAAAGATATTTATTGAGTGTATCTTTTGAAAGAAATATTACAACTGCGAGAAAGGTAAACATTTCACAGTCAAGCTGCACTTAGGCAGACAGCTAATCTCTGAAAATTTTTAACAAAACAATAATATATCAATAACTTACAGTTCTGTTTCAAATCAAATGTTCAAATGTTTGTACAGCTTATGGGACTTAACTACGGGTCATCAGTCCCTAAACTTACAAACTACTTACGAACTAGGACGGCACAAATATCCATGTCCGAGGGGGGATTCAAACCCCGACCGTAGTGGTCATGCAGACCGTGACTGAAGTGCCTCAGTCCCCTCTGCCACCGCGGCCGGCACAGTTCTGTTTATTCACCTTGTAAGCAATATTAAAAGATTACATTATAGAAGATAGCTATATACAAAGCATTAAGTTTATGTGAAAAATTACTGAATTAAACATTGTATCCAAGAAATAATACAGAAACCCAGAGGAAGACAGAGTTCGGCTACCATAAGTTTTACGTTAATGCAGCTTTGTGATGAAGAAGCATTATGACAGAGGGAGTAAACATTAAGGAAAGTGTTTGTTCTTATATGATTTATGGTTAGAAATCATATTATATTACAAGTAGTTACCGGACCACGATTCAGATCGTTGATGATATAACTTGGTACCATAGTTTATAGTTTAACTATAAGTATTACGATATTCTGGTAGATATAGTCCACCTTGTTACAAAAGGCGATTTGTTTCATTGGTACGTGTATTAAAATGGTATTATTTACTCGAGTCAGACTTGTGCTTGTGGTCATACATTGAGACTCCTGGTTAGTAACAGCATACAAGAACCTGTGAACCAACTGTGTTATTAGCAGTCAGATACAACTACATTTTAAATGTGCTGTTGCTTTTGATTTCTGAGTGTAATTATTGATATTAGGTAGGAGGTGGCAAGATCTGGGCCAAGATTCAGTCAATGTCGTAACAGTTTGGTTGCATTGAGGTATTTTAACCAAACGGCACCTAAATAAAGCAGGCTAACTGTATACTATCATTGACTGCAGTTACGAGTAAATATAATAAGGAAATGTGTATCATACTGCTTAACTTCCACTTACTAACCTTCAGTTACAAAATTTCGATAATTGACTCAGAATTTGTTTCAATCTGCGATAGTAAATTGGTTAAAGCTATATCATCTGTGGGGTGTAGTTCATTCACAATACTATTACTCTAATATAACAGACAACTGATTCAACTCAAATAAACGGTACCACAAGTTGTGTGCTTTAGTATCACTGACTAATCTTACATAACATACAGGTCGTTACAGTCTTCAATCTTCAACTAAAGACTTAAGGTGACATGAAAAGAATAATCTAGATATTAAGGTAAAGTGAAGATGTAGATTGGTCACAGGAGTTTACTGCCATCAGCATTATAAATATGTTGAGTATTATAGTATTACACCTGAGACACCACAAGCTTTGCCTCAAGCAGTAATACTTGTTACACTGCCTGCTTACCAAAAGTTATGCTATTTTCTATCCAAGACTCATCCAGGTAGAACACCTCACTGGCACTTTCAAGTTTTTCATGTGAGCCAGACAACTGGAACACCAAGACACATCAGGGCACTCCAGAAATACTGTTCTTTTATTGTGAACCCAACACCAAACAAAACCCATTGATTTCAGTATGTCTCCATCTCCATCAGATCTTCCCTCAGTAAACTAGCAGAAGCCCATTGAATTCGGGCACAATTTCTCTAACTTTGTAAAATTCCTGCAGGGTATTCTGAATGACTTCCCTGTTGAAGTCATCTGTTTCCTGTAGACCTATCTTCTCTCATCCTATGTGAAAGAAAGTATATTTGTCAGTAAGTTGGACTGCACTGAGAAGCATGTCAAAAGTGAAGATTTAATGTAATTATATGAGCATTGTAGTTAGCACTTCACTCAAGGCATACTGGGAATGGAGGGATAGGGAGGCTCCTGTACATTTAATCCCACACTAGTGGGTGATGCACCAACTCTATGGTGTGCCAATAGTAATCCTTTACATATGTAATTCAGCTAGGCTTACAAATAATGTAATTCTTATAAGTGAAAGAGAGAGAGAGAGAGAGAGAGGAGAGAGAGAGAGAGAGAGAGAGAGAGAGAAAGGAATAACCCTATGTACTTGTGACAAGCACATGTTACAAAAGACTGAGAAATATGTCAAAACACCAAAAATTTGAAATTATAACAATATATTGAGAAGTTACCTCTTGTTTCCAGGGATACTAGGTGATTCACTTCGATGAGATTTCGAATATCTTCTTAGCATCTTGAAACTGGAGACACACTTTCCAGCGTATATAGCCGCTCTTAACAGACTGCGTAACTAGATGAAGTTCTTTCTTTTACTTTTCTACATCATAGCAGTTTAATATATTCTGCATCATTTTGCATTCACTACTGCGAATCACTGGCTTCCTTTTTGCCTTGGGAGTTGATGGAGTTCCAGGAGAACTCTGTGATGGTAAATGGACTGCCTCTTGGCTCATTCTATTATGTCATGACAAATTGCAAACACTGCGCACACACACACACACACACACACACACATAAGCAATTACTGTAGTATGGTACTGTCCTATTGTAAGATAGTAGCTATCTCTGAAAGTTCTTTATCATGGAAACACCCCCACCAAGACAACCCTTGCTGATTTCGCAAGTTTTTGGAAACAATTTACAGCAAAAATTCCTGTTGCATCAAAACTGTGTGCCTAATTGGTTTCATAGATTTGAGTCCTGGTCTAGCACACAGTTTTCATGCAGCAGTAAGTCTAAATCAGTGAGCTCTTTGCTCAGGATGAAAATTTGTTTTAGTGTTCACCGCATTGCAAGTTTGTAGAAGTTTAACTCAAATGTGCAGAGTTTGCGTGTTCACTACTGGTGCAAAATGCCAGTGTTGGAAACGAGAACAGCATTAAAACAAACAGACTGAATCAAAAGTACCATTGTTACACTTTAAAACACATGCAATTGGCAGCACTAGCCATGGAGGAATCAAACAAATTTACCAGTTGAACAATGGAAATTCCAGGAAGGATCAACAATATTTTTGAGAAGAATAGCTTGCTTACTCACCACAGACATGTCCGATGAGCTGCAGAAAGGCACAAATAACGGACATCATTATAGCTTTCGGCCATTTAGGCCTTCGTAGGTTAGATACACACACACACACACACACACACACACACACACACACACACAACCGCCATAGCCAGAGACGGTGGTCAAGTCTGTGTGACAGTGTGTCTAACCCACGAAGGCCTAAACGGCTGTCTGTTATTTGTGACTTTCTGCGGTTCATCGGACATCTCTGTGGTGAGTAAGCAACCTACCCTCAAAAATATTGTTGAATTTAGCAATTAATTTATTACACTAGAAGGGAAAATGGAATGACAGTATATTTGTCTTCAAATTTTATCCGATTAAAAAACACTGTAAACGTAAAAGCATAACACTTCGAAAAGAAAAAAACTGAGAAATACTTACTTTGTGCAAAAATAGAAGAGTAATTAAAAGGTCGTCTCTTGGTAAGATGGCTATTTGCATTTCTCTATAGTGTTGTGCAATATTTGTACAATGGGTGAAAAAAGGTTCGTAATTCACATATGAAACATTCAGAAAGTTTCAATCTAAGTGGAGCAATTTTATTTCATTTCACTCTTTAGTGTCCCTTGATAACATCCACATGAATTCCTTTGCATCCATTTCTTCAGCCTAACAATTCTTTTTATGTTAGTATTTAATCATGATTTTCACTCATTTGTAAGAATACAAGTGGCGGCTGGTCTCGTTTTTAAGAACAATAAAGTAAAATTCTAGTTTTCTCTTGAATATTGCAACTTAAATGGGGAATACTTTTGTATAAGTACAAGTATTAATACTTTAGAGTGTGGCAGCTGAAGATGATGGTTGTAGGACTGAAGTGCGAATGTCTCTACTCTGAAGGAGACCAATGGCTGATGGCTTCGGTGTGTTGTATGTTTTTTTTTGTGAGTTTGTCATAGCTCATCATTCATTTCTACGGTGAGATGTAAACTGGTCTCATTATATTTTTAATACTTTTGTACAATTACTTAGAGAAAGTTCCTGAAGTATACTTGTTGCAGCAACTGGAAGAAGAATACAATAGCAAGTTTTTGTTCCAAAGTAAACACCCTAGTAAATGCTTGTGGAAATTCAGTGTATAGCCTACAGCAATACTTCACGCAGAAGTATGTCATCTAGCAGCTTAACATTGGCGGCACTTGGAGACAAATTAACAGCTTTCAACTAGTGTAGATTTTCTCTACTTGTGGCAGCACAGGTGCAATTATCAAGTTACTATAGACTAATAATATTACTATTATTCTTGTTCTCACAGAACCTATGAGAGAGAAAAATGACTTATACTATTATTATTAAAACACTTGTCCAACTACAGATTTATGAACAAAATAATTCTTAACAATGATAAAATCAATTACTTTTAAAATTCTGAATTACACTTAGCATAAATTCAACAAATGATTGGCCAATATCAGAGCCTTACTATCAACGAGGCTCTTTTAGTCATTCTTGTGGCAAGCAAGGAAACCTGTGGATCAATTATAGTCTCTGAACCCGCATAGGAGGAAGACGGAGGGAGGGGGGGGGGGGGCAAGAGACTACGATGATAATGAGAATGTGGATGCCAGGAGAGAAGGAAGGATGCAATAGCTCGAGGATCCAGGCGCATCATTCGTACACACAAAATAGCTGTGGGTCCCCTGCGTGAAGAAAAGATGTGTAGAGGGTTGTATATTCTTCCAAAGTCTTTCAAAGCCAGTTCTCAAAAAGATGGTTTTTTAGATTGATTACATTTCTCCAGTATTCTACCAATTAACCAAGTCTGCTATACGATTTATCCATGACTGTGGCTAGGTGATTGTTCCATTTAATGCCCATACTTAGTGTTACACCAAGGTAAGAGTTTACAGATTCCAACTTTGACTTACTCATATAATACACATAGGATAGAACATTTTTCATGTAAGTAAGGAGCCAATCTTTGCACGACTTTGAAGTCTTGGGAAGGTCTGGCTGAAAATTTGTCTGGTTTTGATCAAACTGTACTTCAGTATAGATAACCGCATAATCTGTGAAAAGTCTGAGGTTTTAATAATAATGTCTGGAAGGTCATTGACATACAGGATCAGCATGGAACCCAAAATAGGTTACACCCAAAGATACAATGTTAATCACTCTCCCAAAAATCCTTAAATCTCATCACTAATTCTTTTGATATCCCACAAGTTCACACTTTTAATAATAAATAAGCTGCTTTTCAGAAACAAAGAAATGCTGCATTTACCTGACGGTTTTGATTGATTGCTTGCAATATGTTGTGTGTTTGGATTTCACACAATTGGTGTTTTTTAAATCTATGCTACTTGGAATGGAGGAGTTACCTCTGATCTTTAAATTTATTGTGTTGTTTAGAAGTTGATTGTATGACCATCATAGATAGCTTATTTCTCATAAAAGAAAAGACAAACTTTGATAATTCAAGTATGAAGACAGAAGAAATTACAAGAGTAGCCAAAATAGAAAATTATTTCTATTGTAGAGCAGAGATGTTGGAGTAGGTCAGGGCCACAAGAACAGTCATCATCAATTTTAGCTTGACAGTTTAGCAGCATAAATGGAGAAGGAAGCTGTCCAGCTGCAGTCATGTCACTGCCAATAAATTTCCATACAAATATGTGGGGCCTGGTGAAATGAAAGTTACTTGAGAAAGCAGCAAATGATTTCTGGGCAGAATAGTGGATTAGGTGTGCATGCCATGTTGAAAATCTGCAAGAGAATGACTGACTGAAAGAAAGCAACAGAAGAAAATTTGTTGATGCCTTACGTGTCTTTTCAGAACAGGACAATCAAACTACAATCTGATGTATTGCAGTATGTGTTGGTTATTTTTCAGGAAAATATTACTTTTCCTCCTCCTCCTCCTCTATACTCTTATTTGTCAGCATTCCTTTCATGCCTTGTCTGCTCCCCAATAAATCAAAATCAAAAATAAAGATCAATACAAGGCAGAACAACTCCCCTGAATGAGAACATATATTGTTGAGTCCCACCGACATGGATAGAAATGATTATCAGAATAAAATACGAGAAATCAGAGCTTGAACTGAGAGATTCAGATGTTCTTTCTTCCCGTGCACTATTCGAGAGTAGAATGGGAGATGAATAGTAGAGAAGTGGTTTGATGAACCCTCTGCCAGGTACTTGAATGTGATTTGTAGAGTATCCCATGTAGATGTAGATATTCACAGAATATATGACATCAACTGCGATTACGGGCAATGATTCTTTTGTTAGTGGGAAGGGTTGTGGAAGTTTGTGACCCTCACTCTTACGGGAATTGGGTGCACATTTTCAGCTTTGCCCATTCGCAGTTGATGTCATATATTCTGGGAATATGAAAGAATAATAACAGCAGGATCAGAAATGAGGTCTGGTCTTTCAGAACAGATGCCACAAGTATATATATGTTTTCTATTCGTTCTTTTCCTCTCCTCCTCCCCACTCCCTCCTCCATTCTTGCTTGGTTAACCTTCCTACCCCTTCTCAGTGGCACTTTCATTTCTTTGAAGTCATTTTAAAGGTGCTAATTTATGTACTACAGTACTTTGTCAGTGAATAAACAAAGCAGTGTTGCAAAGAGTTGAATTGCAAAAAATGAACGTAACTATTGATGAAACAATTCAAGATATGTAGTTCTCAACCGTGATCAAATCAAATTATAAAATAGTTGTGTCAATAATGGAGGGCAGATAACAACTCACTATAAAGATGATTGCTCAGCCACAGACAGGCACATAAAATAGACAAACCACATTCACACAACATAAGTTTATGACCAACACCATCGGGCGGAGGTTGGGGGACACCACCACCATACATTCACACAATCACTGAGTGATTGTATTGACATTTATTTATTTCTGATGCAGGCTTTGGCTGAAAATTTGTGTTAATTTGATTGCCTATTATACATGCCTGCCTTTATAGTAAGTTATCTATCCTCCATTACTGATGTTCCTATCTGCATTTTCTACTGTTATATAAAAGGGTTGTGGATGATCTGACATGATGATGGCTCACTTTATCTATCTTAGTAGTATTTCTTTGAATTATCAAGAATTTTTCAGGGACTATGTAATTACCAGTGAAAACTTAGTTGTCAATGTTAGGTTCAAATCTGCAATAAAATTTATATCAGTTTGTCTGTTACAGTTTCAGATTTTTTTCATTTGTATCTTATCAATTACCATTATCTCAAGCAGAAGCAGACTCAAACCTAAAACCATAAAATGTCAGGGGTACCGTAAGTTTGTTCACAAAATGAAAATGTCCGGAGAGGAAATAATTCTGAACAAAACTGACAGTGGTTATTTTAACATACATATATTTTTGGTCAGGCAAATTACATCTAAACAAGTTAGTCAGAGCACATAGAAATTAATTTATGTACTGAACAGGATGATCCAAGTCTACAAGACTGCCTTTTTTCAGATGTATTTGCATATAATTCCATAAAATCTGTTAAAAAGACTTATCTAAAAACTTGTATTTCTAAAATCATAAATTTAAGAAGGGGGGGGGGGGGGAAATGCCACGTTTTGTTGGTTATGAAAATTTTGATCCTTATGAAGAAAGGAATTTCTCACACATATGTACCATCACAGAAATGTTTTGTACAGATGTCTGATTTAATACCAGTACAATCAAAACTTCAGTATCCAGTAACAAAGGTCAATATTTTATAAAACTTTTACATTAAAAGTACCTGAATTACACTAACATATGGCAGAAAAATGTGCTACTAAAACAAATTCACAACTGCTATTAGTCCTGACCAATGTAATTCACATGAATTACTCTGAAAATCTCAAGTATTCAAGACTATATAGCAGTACATAATATGCTGATCGAGTTACTATCAAATGAAAAAGTGGCATATGAGAACACAAATGTAGTTTTAGTCTCATATAAATGATCACTACTGGCACACTTCAATATTAAGACTCAGCACAACAATAAAGCAAAAAACACCAGATCGATATGTGTCACATATTTAACAGACATTGCAAATTCTTTCGCGTACCCTGTATCACACAACTTTCTGAAAAATATTTGTGTGTGTGTAAACATTCTTATGTGACCTAAAGCAACATATATTCAGATATCTTATCTGTTAATGATAACATATAAAGAAAGTTCTAAAAAATTAGTCACTCTTTTCAGCTTTCGATTATTTTAATGTGCAGCGAACTTCTTAACAAAATTTGGTGTAAATGCTTTAAAAGAAATGGTGCACACACTATGAACTCTTCAACACACTTAGTTTTTAACATGATATATTAGCATTGAAATAATATATTACATAAATAAAATTTTATCACATTTAAAATACAAAATGATAAAAAAGTTATCACATCACTGTATCAATATACAAATTATTATATATATTAAGCCTTCTGCAGTGCACGGCAGTACATCCTGCCACAAATAGATTCGGCATATTTACAATGTATGATGCTATGTACAAAGTGGCAGCATAAATATAAATGAATGTACCTAGGTAAACTAAGCTGCAACAATGACAAATGAATATAGTTTTCTCAGCTACCCACGATTATAAAGTTTTTCTTTCCTTTATGATGAATACTGTTCCATTAATAAAAGAAACTGACTTTAAGGAGTAATTATAAAAACCAGTCTATAAAAACAAGTCATCAAGTAGATCTACCAGTGAATGTGTCTTAGTACACTTAAGTGGGAATATTTTACACAGTTATGTATGACATAGTTATGAATTAGAATATTTACGAAAAATAAATAAAATATCAATTTAGTAACAATACTGAGAATGGATTTAAATCCACATACACATGCAGCAACATTTAATACACATACTATATGTTAAAATGGTTCAGCTTTTCTTTTCACTTTTACACTAAGTGATACATAAATAAAAATATAAATTCTCTGCAATCTTAGAAGTATATAAAAGCAAGAACTAAGCAGAACAGTCAGATACATGATTGAAAAACTCCAAGAGAGCACACATTTTCAATACAATGTAATAAACTGTTAAAACAATTATCAACTGAAATATAAAAAAAGGAATATATGAAAAGTGGAATCAGATTTGTTGCTTTACTCATCATAATCTACTTATACATTTCTAACATTTTAGATTATGTATCTTCCTAAACACATTGGACAACGACCAAAATGCTATTAATATAGATGGAACATACTTTGGTTATCTTTAAAATCATTCTCTGTTCCTTAATTCCAATAAACACACATCCTCATTTATGAAACATGCAGAGGTCAATATTGCCTGCAATATCAACAATGTATCTAGGAAATAAAGCATTACACAAAGGTTCAACATCTCTATTACAATGGTATGTTAGAATCTGAAGTGCTAGATAGGGCCATCTTGGACAGTGATGAAAGACTTCGTTTTGGAGCAGCACCAAGGAACGAACCATTGTTGTCACTAAGGAGCTTCCGAAAACTGAAAGATAAAAGGTACCAACTATAATATTATGTAATCACTTCAGGTACAATTATTGTTTGAACAAATTAACTGAAGCATTTTCAATTTAAGGCAATATTTTATAAGGTTTCACTTAGCAAAAGCTACAACTAGTCCAATTACTCCAGTCCTACGCCAATCATTGGTGGTTTAAAAGGCCTCAGACATAGTCTGATTTACAGCTACCCCAAAAACCACTTTATTCATAATTATATAACTCTGTTTAACCTTCATTTATATTAAAATTTATTTACATGAAAGTGGTCATTCATGACACTGTTATTAACTACCTGTCTTACCATCTTAAGTTAGAGTGGCTGTGATTTTACTGTACTGGTTCTTTATAATGGTATTTTAGTGCTTTGAAGTAAACTGTAGCCCATTTACATTCTTTAATTTATCACAATGAATTGTAAATTTGATTCTAGTGACATGGTAATCTACACAAAATTAAAATTCTAAAGTGGCCCCTCACGCCCATACTTATTGCACAATAGTCAGTATTACACAATAATATTGATTACTGACCATCTGAAAGCCATACTGATATTAAAGGAGACTCCGGAGCTTAAAAATGAGCAATATAATGCTACTACCTGTGCTGTGAGATGGTGTTCCGTCTGTTGTGAAGAAAAAAAAACAAAACAAAACAAAACAACACAGCATAAACTGTGTATGGTTTATTTTAGCACATCTGTGAATTAAATCTATATCGTAATTTTTATTTAAAACTGCATGCAGAACGATATCATTTTGTTCTCTAAATACGGGTTTTTGAAATAGTACTTTCCAGACTAGCTGGTTGTTACAGGGCATTGAATTACATTCAACAATGAGGTTGAAAATTGTGCTGGTACGAGACTCAAAGCTAAATTCCCCACTCTTTGCCACCATTTGCTTTAACTGTCTCTGCCACCTGCATATTTGCTTTCTGTCCATTACCCTATTTGAATCCTGCAAGTGACTGAACTGTTTGTGCATTCACACAAAAATTGTCTACAGTCTTTCAAGGCCTATGCAATTATATTAATGGTTGCTATTCTTTTGAACAGAGTATAATGTAGAACGTATCTTTTGTCACTTTAGATGAAGTCAAAAGGGTTATCATATTTTAGTTTTGATAGCAAGATCTGCTGTTCCTTGTTTTTTCTACAGCTTCAAGCAATAATGGTTAAAATGAGAAATGTAACCCCCTTACCAGTAGCTATTAAGATTGAACACTACTAGGACCCAAAGTGAGACCGTAGAAAATATTCACTGGAAGTAAAAAATCAGTTTTGAAGTTAATGAAAGGTGTTGTTTCGTGTTACTCTTAAATGCTTGAAATTATACAACATTCAAGTCAGAGGAAAGCCACATTGAAATGAATCCAAAAAGCTTATTAAGCCCAGTGCTCGGTGAATGTCAGAGCTCGACACATCCAATACAAAATTAAAAATTATTGCAAATTGATAATGTAGCTTGCACATTGAGAAAAAAACAGCCAGTTGCCGTTCAGATATGTGATTTGCCTATTTGCTAACTGTTGTATTAACGAGATTGAAAATTAAATTTAGTGTGAAAAAGTTGCAATATTGTCCCTGCAATTTAATGAAAAAGCTAAAGCACTGAACTGTGCACATATGTTTAACTTATTACCAATATTTTGAACGGGCGAATGTGTTACTATAACTGCCACTCATTGCTCCATAGTAGCTAACCATTTTATGAAAGAATGATGCTGAAGCACATGAATCCATATGATGATAATTTCCTAAATTGCTCCTGCTAGTTTCTGCACAATGGAGAGGATTGACACAAAACAAGGAGTAGAGTCCCTTACATGTTACTGCATGACAGGTACAGATGACACTATCACACCACTATTTTTCACATTCATGTGCTTCACAGCGAATCTGACCCTTTTATACGGAACCAGGGTTGTTATCTATACTAACATGAACAATAGTAATTCACTCTTGTGGCCATAACACACAATACCAAAATTGCAACTGTAATCCTACAATATAAATTCTATTTTCAGTGGCTTGGCTTTTGTTACAGCCTGATGGCTAGCAGGGGCAAAAACATTTATTGAGATACGAAATGTATTACAATCAGACATTGTGCATTTGTCCTGAAACTGATGGCACTCAAATATTTCAATTTTGCTCAATCAATACTAAGAAATGATAGTAATTAGCAACAAACTTTGCCATGTATAATTTTAAAACTTTTTCTCACTGACAAATGCCACATATGACTGGTGTGTGTGTGTGTGTGTGTGTGTGTGTGTGTGTGTGTGTGTGTGTGTGTGTGTGCGTGTGTGTGTGCGCGCGTTGGGGGGGGGAGGTAAACTACCTTATGCTTACATTTGTGTGTAGTAAAACTTCATTACTACTAATGCTGTCTTCATTTGAATCCAGTATACATATAAAATAAATGTGCCTGCAAAATCATACCATTGTACAACAAACAGTTCATGAGAAGAAATGGCATAAATAACGAGATGCATTAAATATACATTTTTGATTAATGTGGAGCACAAATTACACATCCTGCAATATTCCAGCAATGATAGCACTTAACAACTGCCAACAAAATGTATGCATAATTTCAATCATTTTCTAAACATTTTGTCACATACATGTTAATTGTCAAGAACGATGGAACTAAGGCTTTATTAAGACTGTTTAACTGCAATGGGAAGAGAATGTGGTCCAGCTGTGCTAACCTTTTTGTTCACTGGGAAGATCACATGACAGCCTTCAGCTGGAAATTTATACTAATTATTTAAATACCTGCTGATGGTGCACCCAAGTCTGAAGATACAGTGACTTCAATGATCTATAGGTGCTCCACTTTTTTTGTCAGTCTGTATAACTTTATGGTAGGGACTTATCATGCAGCAATGTTCCTTTCATTTTGTATGCCTAAACACCTTCATCCTAGCATTTTTTTCTTACAACATAAGAAACAATGGAGACCTCCCATTTTTGTATGTTGTGTGATATAGAATCCATAATTGCTCCTTAGGTCACTATGTGTGTGGCCCACACACACACACACACACACACACACACACACACACACACACACACACACACCTCGGATCTCTGTTGTTCACCTAAACAATTTGGGAGAAAATCTAAGCAACTTTCTTAGTTTGTTTGCAGATGACGTCATCATTTACCATCTAGTAAAATCATCTGAAGATCAAAACCAACTGCAGAACATCTAAATAAGATATCACTAGGTGTAAAAGCTGGCAATTGACTCTAAATAATGATAAGTGTGAAGTCGTCCACATGAATACGAAATTAAATCTGTTAAACTATGTTTACAAGATAATTCAATCAAAAGTGAAGGCCTTAAACTCCACAAAATACCTAGGAATTACTATTACTTCAGACTTAAACTGGAAAGAACACGTAGGTAACGTTGTACAAAAGGCGAACCAGAGACTGTGTGTTCATTGGCAGAACCCTTAAAAGATGCAACAGAATAATGAAAGAGACTGCATACACTACGCTTGTCTGTCCTTTTTTGGAGTATTGCTGCCCAGTGTCGGATCCTTATCAGCTGGGTTTAACAGAACACATCAAAAGCGTCTAAAGGAGGATAGCTCCTTTTGTATTGGCACAATACAGGGGAGACAGCGATACAGAAAAGATACAGGATCTAGGATGGGGATCATTACAACAACGGCACTTATCGCTGCAGCATGGGCCACTTACAAAACTGCAATGGCCAATATAATCCTCCGAATGCGAAAATATATTGTTGACTACCATCAGAATAAAATATGAGAAATCAGAGCTTGAATGGAGTGATTCAGGTGTTCTTTCTTCCCGTGCGTTATTAGAGAATAGGATGGGAGATAAACAGAATAAAGGTGGTTCACTGTGAACACTTTCACAGAGCACAAGCTACATCAAATCCTGAGCGGTTGTCAACAGCACTTAGCCAATCTCAGTCTGTGTGTCCTTCAAGACTTGTGATTGTTGCTGATAATAAAAGGAAACACTGATAAACAGTTGAGAGAATACCCCAGTCCTATTCATAGGACTATCTTACCCCATCAGAAGTGGGTTCACCTGTAAGAGCAATTGTCATATACCAAACCTATTCTGCAATCATCATACAGCTTATTATTCTGGTATGACAATTGACCAGCTGTCCACCAGGACATTGCCCACCACCAAACTATGCCCAAGAACACACAGGCATCTCCATGGCACATCATGCTGTTGAGCATAATGTGTTTAATTTCAGTGGCTGCTTTACAACCTTGAGCCATCTTGATCCTTCCCTTTGTCACTACTAGAGATACTTCAACTTATGGTAACTAACTGTCCCCACACCATCACATGAAAGTTTCCTCTTCTATCCTATCACAATCTCGCAATTCACACAACTGCATTCTCATTCAGGCCAATATTCTACAAGTCCTTCCCTCCTCTGTCCTCCTCTTATTTTGCCCCTTCCCCTTCCAAATCCCCTCTCTTCTCACCTCTGAAATGCTTCTTATTCAGCCATGCAGTCCCTGCACACTTTGCCAGGTAGTATTGAGGTCTCTACCCCCAACTGTGGTCTGTGTCTTCATTATGGTGGGTAGCAATCTATATTTCTCACAATATTATCAATACCCCAATCTGCACTTGTTTAATGTATTCACTTAGATTAAAAAGCAACGAAGACTCATAATTAATAATGACAATGTAATCAAACATATACCATTGTCAAACAATGAAGTGAAGTAGGATATGAATCATGTCTCCCTCAAAGGAATCATCTACACTTTCACTTGTGAAATACAAATTAAGTATATAGATAATTACTGTAAGAGAGTGTACAATGACATACAATCAAATATCCAGTTCATTATCGAGGTTGAAAATTTAGTTGATATGTTGGTTGTTGATGGGTGGATGGGACCAAACAGCTAGGTTCAAATGTTTGTAGCACTTATGGGACTTAACTACGGGGTCATCAGTCTCTAAGCTTACAAACTACTTATGAACTAGCTAACACTAAGGACGTCACAAATATCCATGCCCGAGGGGGGATTCGAACCCCCGCCTGTAGTGGCCGTGCAGACCGTGACTGAAGCACCTTAATCCCCTTGGCCACCGCGGCCGGCAAACAGCTAGGTCATTAGTCCCAAGACCACTGAATGAAATGCAAGTGAGGGTGTGGTCGGCTAAGGCCTTACCGACAGTAAAATAGAGGAACTAAAAGGGAGTTAAAATCAGAACAGGATTAAAACCAACAGAAAAAAGTGGAATTCTGCCAGGCATGTGGCTGCATATCTAGAACCCCCATTTATTAACGATGGGCAGGTACAGAAGAACCTAAAGCAGAAGCCTTAAAATGTAAAAAAGGGAAACAATATGAATTAAAGCCAAATTAAAAGGAGAAATGGGAGTCTGTGAGGTGGGGGGGGGGGGGGGGGGTGAGGAGGGGAGACCTCCAAACCCCGCAGCTCGCAGCAAGGGCCACAATAAACCACCCATACTGTCCAAGTGTCAGGAGATAAAATCTTACAGCCGAGAGTAAGAACCGCTATCACGGATAAATTCAAGGACTGTCAGCCGTCCATGAATCATCCGCCAAAACTGAGGGCAATGACTGCGGGATTCCATATTTGGCACGGAGCACCAAGAGGAGTGGACATTCCACTAAGATATGAGCCACAGATTGTAGGGCTCCACAACCAAAATGTGGGGGGGAGGTTCATTACGAAAATAAAACCATAGGTCAGCCTGGAATGACCGACGCGGATTTCCTTCGAGGAGGGCATCAGGAAGAACTCCAAGCTGCAGTGGTCAACTTTATGGTGTGGAGTTTGTTAGATGGGGTAGTAGCTTGCCATTTGGTGCTTCAGTCCTGTATGAGTAGTGATCTCATCTGCACCCACAAATTCGCACCCAGGATTGCCCAGGGGAAGGAAGTTACAGCTACATGACTTGGGACCCAGAGAAAAGCAACGCAGCAAGCGGTATGACGAAGGTCAGTAAGGAGATTGTGGATACCAATGACCAAAGGATGTGACGAGTAGCATCGGTCTATGACCTGCAGGCTGCTCATTGAGTCTGAACAGATTAAAACATGGTCCAGGGCTACCTGTTTTCTAAAATGAAGTGCCCTACTAACAGCCGTACATTCTGCCGTAAACACACTGCACGATTCTGGTAGAGAATGGCATTCCATACCAATGGGAGATGTAAATACATATCCCTTATGACCAGCAAATTCTGCAAGTACTGATTACGGGGAAGACTTAAGCTTTTGGAGCTTTGTAGAGCCAATTGGATGTGTGGCCAAGGCACCATCCAAGGGTGAGTGTGCAATATAGCATGATGCATACAGTCAAGGGAGGGGAGTTGAAGTCCCTACAAATGGAAGCGAACCACAATCCGACGGGTAAACCCACCCGAGGGTGAGTATCAGGAGTTCTAAAACTATCACCCTCAAAGAGAGCTTGATATGTGGGATAACCAGGAAATGGACGAATTTCAATGGCACAGAACACCAAAAGCTTATGCTGCCTAGTCTGAAGATGGGGATTCCCACTTCAGCAAGGAGACTGTCAACATGGCTGGTCTAGAAGGCACCTGTAGCCAAGTGAACGCCACAATGGTGGACTGGGTCTAACAATTTCAGGGCAGAAGGAGCTGCCAAGCCAAAAACCTAGCACCCATAATCTAATCGGGACTGAATCAGAGCCCACATGCAACTTATCTTCAGTTGCCGAATATGGGGCAGCCAAGTCAGTTCTTCCTCTTTTTTTTTTTTTATCAATAAGGAGGCCAACAAAACTGTGCTGTGCCACAACTTCCAGGTGTTAAGTACCCAAGAAGTGCTCTGGGTCAGGGTGGACGTATGACGAAAGAAATGCATTACCTTGCATTTTAGAAGGGGAAAACTGAAAACCATAGGCGAGAGCCTATGTGGAAGCTCGCCAAATGGCACCTTGTAGCTGGCATGCAGCCGAGGCTACAGATTAGGAGCTGTACCATATGCAAAAGTCATCTACGTAAAACACAGCAGTGACTCAACAGAGTCACCAACCCATTGATGGTGATCAAGGAGAGTATAACACTTAACATACAACGCTATGGAACACCGTTCTCCTGGATCTGTGGGGAGTTGAAGGAAGAGCCAACCCTTACACAGAACATGCGGCAGGATAAAAACTGACAGATAAAAATTGGTAGGGAGCCTCGTAGGCTCCTGTCATGAAGGGTACATAAAATATGATGCCAAACGGTGTCATATGCCTTACGTAAATAAAACAGCAACAAGTTGTTGACATTTTGAGGTCCTTCTGACTGCAGTTACCAGTCAAAGTAGATGATCTATAGTAGGCATTCCCTCATAGTAGGCCTTTCCACCTGGAACTCTCACTGATAAGGTGACAAAAGCCCACATGCTTTGAGTAACCAGCATAATCTGTGAGCAACCATCCACTAAAGCAGTTTACTTGGCACATTTATTAGGCTAATCGGCCGGCAACTGTGCAGGGATAATGGATCCTTGCCAGGCTTAAGAACAGGAACCACTGTACTGTCCCTCCACTGTGAGGGGAAAACCCCTTGGAGCCAAATGCGGTTAAATATCTGGCGGAGATATTGCCCTTATGGCGGACTGCGATGTTGGAGAAGTTTATCATGGATGGAATTGGGGCCAGGTGCAGAATCACAAGAAGAGAAAAGGGCCAGAAGTAGTTCCCATTCAGTGAAGGGTTTGTTCTAAGGTTCCCTCTGGAGGTTAAAAAATTAATTATTATTATTCAGGAAAAGGGAGACAAAAATAGTATGAGGTGCCAGCAAAATTTTACAAAGAACAGAATTTTAATTACCACTAATATTTGGCTTGAGAATAATGAAGTAAGTTGTCACATGCTGTTCTCTAGAGATTTTGTTTATTTGAAAAGGGCCCCAAGACCAAGTTATTGAATTTTCTATACTTTTTGTGGTAGTAAATTCTTAAATTACGTTCATGTTTTTGTTTTCAAGAGCTTATTCCCATGTATTTGTTACATACTTGTTAGAGATGGCTAGGTACTGCATCTAATGTGAACAGAATCAGGAGGAAATGACCGTTGTTTGTAGGCAGCAGCTCGAAGTTATGTTAGCCACAGCCTAGAGGCTTCAGGTTGCTGCCCTGGGCTAATGTCACCAAGGCACCCGTGACAAATTCTGAAGTACCTCTGATGCCTATTTTGACATCTGAGATCCCATATGCCACTACACTTCCAGGTTCCCACCTCCCCGATTGTTGACATTTGCACGATGGTGACTGGTGAACTGTGGAATGGTCTGAAGCTGAAACAGCAGACCACCTGTAAGGCTGTCCTCTTGTCAACTGCTGATAGTTTCCCTGAGGCAGCAAGGACTGCCACATCTGTTGAGGCAGTGGCCAATCTTCCTGAGAAATCCAGACATGCACAGAGGTTAGGTTGGTTTGTTATTGGGAGCTCCAGTGTTACGCAGTTATGGAGCTCCTAGGGAAAACAGCAAGAAGGTGGAGAAAGAAGGCTAGTATATAATCTGTTTGCTTGATGGGAAGACTCATGTGAGTTATGGAGGCGGCTCTGCCAGTACTGATAGCGAGCACAAGTGCACCCGCCTACATACTGCTGCTCATATTGGCACCAATGACTCCTGTTGCTCATCCTTGGTTCCTGCAGAAGGCTGGCAGATTTGTTGAAGGCAACTAGCCTTGCTCATGGAGTGGAAGCAGAACTATTTATTTTTAACATTGATCCCAGTTTTGAACTGAGTGGAAGGCTTCAAATAGAGCCTCAGATGACTGTGGTGATCTTAGACACAAATTTCTTAAAAAGTGTAGGATCCTGCTGAATTGGCAGATATGCACTACATGCAGGAAGTGCCTGCTAGAGTAGTGGGTTACGTTTGGAGTGTACTTCTGGCTTTTTAGGATGTAAAGTTCTTTCACAGGCTCAATTCTGCACAATAGAAAGAAAGTGTTATCATATTAACAGATAACTGCAGAAGTTATCTATGGAAAGATCCCAGAAATACTCTCACTTATGAATGATCTCAATCCCACATCTTACTAGGGACAGAACGCTCACTGAAACCAGATGTCAATAGGAATAAAATTCTAAACTCTGACTGGAATGTACACCAGACATGAAAACTGAAGGAGTGGTGTGTTTATGGTGATCAAAAATATTATCATATGAAGTGAAATTTTAACAGATCTGCAATGTGAAACAATTTGGATGAAGTTCAGGGTTAAGAATGGATCAAAAATTGTCATTGGATTTTTTTCTTTTTATATAGGACCTCTGGCTCAGCAGTAGTCGCAGAAAATCTGAAGGGAAATTTTTTGAAGATATTTCACGTGAATTTCCTAGACCTATTAGAGTTTTTGATGATAATTTTAACTTATCAGATATAGACCGAGGGACTCTAATGTTGCAGATGGGTGTCAGGGACAGAGTGTCGAGTGGAATTGGTTGAAATGATTTCTCCGAAAATTACCTTGCTTCTCTTGTTGATATAACGAGCTTTAGTATGAAGGTGTTTAAAGTTGAGAGGACTAGTGAGGGATGGGTGGCACTCAAGTTGCAAGGCTCACCAACGCTCACATATTGCCGCGGCAATAGTTCATTCCACCACGGAACTGGGCAGTGGCTAGGAGGGCCTGTTGACCAGGTTAGAGCAATGCTAGCAACTCTAGTAATCGCTTTGGACTTATAACAGATGACACCTTCAATACAGGTAGATGGGGGTGGTGTGAAAACTACCTGGGATATGACTAAAACCCCTACGTGGTAGCCTGTCTCTCATCAAGTGATAGGGAAGTGAAAGAATCAATGGAAAGTGGTCACTATTGCAGAGGTCATCATGCGGTAGCCAGTGAAATGAAGGGAAAAGGGGAGGAGAGGTGAGTGAAAGAGCTACGGTTGAGAAAGTGCCATGAGCAGTACTAAAATGGGTTGCAGAACCATAATTGAGAAGGTGTAGATCATGGTCTGCAATGAACTGTTCTACGAGACAGCCCCAAATAGTTGCACAAGCACTGCCCAATGAAGGACGATGGCCACTTAAGTCCACAAGAATGAGGAAGAGAGGGGCGAGTTGTTGAAAGGAGGGCTGTTAGGGACGCAGACATAGGCAGCCTGTCAGGTGGGAGGTAGAGCCTACAAATAGTTAATGGAATGTGTAAATGAACCCAAACCGCAACCTCTTCCCACGTAGTGCGGACAGGAATCCATTTACCGGACTAGTGTGCAAACTCCAGCAGATGCTTGTAGGGGGCCCACATGGTTCCAATAAAAAGCATGGAACCCACGTAGGGTCGGATAATGTCCATCAGTGAAATGTGATTCCTGCAGAACAACACAAGCTGCAGGGTAAAATGAAGTAAGTTTTTAACTCCAGAAGGTGATGGTAACAGCAATTACAGTTCTAGCCGATGAGAACAGATAAGGCTCCAGATGGGAGGCGAATGCATTGAAGCCTATCACGTCGCTAGGTCAATGTCCATCACCTAAGTGGGATGCCATCCACTGGAGGGGCCTTGTCCTTCAACCTTTGTTTCTGTTTCTCCTCCTCCTCCTCTCTTGTATAATGGGAAAGGCAGCTCCCAAAGAGAGAGCTGGTGTTGTGAGGTCTGGGTCTGATGAACAGGTGACCTTGATACTCGCCGAATGTCAGTCCCGTGGCCGACCTGTGGTAGAAAACCTCCATTCTGGTGAATGCCGGGAGGCGGGACCATGTGAGGTGGCACCTTCACCGGCAAATGTCAGAAGGGAAGAAAGCTGGCTGGTAAGGAGAACACACAGGGAAGGGCAAGTGTGGTAGAAGGGGGGGGGGGGGAGGGGGTAGTGGTAAGGTGTAACACGGGCGAGAACGAAAAATTTAAACCATAGCCACTGTATTTAACTGTTCAAATGTCTGACGGGCCTAATGATATGTTAAACAATCTAACAACTTGTATTCCCAATTTCTTCACTCTTTTTACACTGGACAGTTTGGTGAGTATGAAGAATGATGTTGATGGCAATTGACACACACAGGAGGTGAAAAATAGGGGCTCCCCTCAGGGAGTGTGTGTCTGCATTCAACACACACAGGGACTGCTAAACAGCAGGAAGACATACCCCAAACAGCATACACCGGAAACATCTCATGGGAGGTAGGATGTATGGCTTTACATCACAATTATAGATCATGACTTTGAGCTTCTATGAGAGAGTATCCCCCTCAAACACTAAGATAAAGGCACTGGCATCAACTCAATTGTCCTTAGGACCTCTCTGCGTGTGATGAACAAAATGAACACCTCCTCACCTTCCAGATTAGCACAAAGTTCCTCATCAGTTTGGAGGAGGAGAAGGTCATGATTGAAAATAACTCCCTGAACCATGTTTAATGACTGATAAGGGGTTATGGACACCTGGATGACACCAAGATGTTCGCAGGTACACAGAGCTGCAGATTGGGCAGGCAGCAAAGACCATTTTAATGAGCAGGGCACCAGAACACATATTGCTCACTGATTCTACTTCCCCAAAATTGTCTTTGATGTTTTCAACAAAGAACAACAACTTGGTGGTGGTGGTGGTGAATGTTCCTTCGTCTGTCCTGGTCCAGACCAGGTGATGCGGAAAGGGTTTCACCCCAAGTCGACGAACCTGGCCTTCCTCTCAGAGGCTAGACAGGTCCTTGTCATAGGCAGCCACAGTATGACCATTTTCTAATTTCATGTTTCACTGTGTGAAACGCCCTCCATGGTAGCATCTGCTCTTATCAGGGGCTCTCCCCATGGCCGCAACACAGCCCTAGCAGAGGCCACCTGGGACAATGACCATTGCTGAGAGTCCTCATACCCTAGGAAGATGGGTATCAACTTCTTGGTCTGCTTGGGGAGGTTACAGCTCAGGTACTAATCACTGTGATGTCAGGTGGCTCAGCCAGAAGGGTACGTAACAGCCCCCCCGCCCCCCATGGACTTGCTACACATGCTGAGGATCTAGTGGGAGTAGGGGGCTACGGCGAGGAGGGAAGAGGGAAGGAATGGAGGGGGATCCACGCTGTAGGGGCTTCCCCAACTGGCTCACACTATTAGTTGTGATTTTGTAGTGGAGGTAAAACCCTGAGCGGGAACTAAACTGGGCTACAAACGGGGGGGGGGGGGGGGGGGGATAAAAGACCACAATCGCTAAAACCTTCATCAGAACCATAGAGAATAGTAGGCCATCTTAAAGAGGGAAAATAAGCAGGGGTGGGAGGAATTACAACTGGAAGGAGGGGAACTGGGAAAGGCAATGCAACCTGGGAAAACAGAAAGAAAGGCTGCAATGGCTCCGGGACCCGTGCGTACCACACACGTACCCACAAAAGAGCAGCACTGTGGGCCTCCTGGCGGGTCAGGGGAAAAAGTGTACAGACATATTTTGTCTCAAAAGGACAATGTTGAATCCGCTCAATCAGAACATAGACTCAGAAAATCCATCAATGTATTAGATGCAGTTCCTTGGATTTTTTCATCCTTAAAACAAGTAGCATCCACTACATTCAGCAACTGCTTTAAAAAGACAGGGATCATTTTCAATGAGTGTGCTTCAGCTACTGGAGACACTGCCGAAGATAAGAACCTCAAGGGACATATGCAAGAACTTTGGACTTTAGTAGAAGAATTTTGGTGTTTCTGAGGGGTATGCTAATATTGATGATGAATTGTTTACTGAAAGTAAGTCAACTCATGTACAAGAGCTTCATCAAGTAGGGTGTGGTCAACGTTGAGAATGGACAAATAGGATGAAGATGAAAATAGAATTAAGTCTGTTTCAGTTATGTCAAGTGAACAGGCTGTTGAAAATATAAGAAAATTGAAACACAATTTTTAGTGAAAAGTGATGAATGAGGATTCAATTTAACATTATAACTTTAAATACATATTGATAAAACAATCATTTACTCTCTGGTTATATATATATATATATATATATATAAATATTATAGAAGGAGACCTTCCAGGTAGGAAAATGGTATAAAATAAAGATTTTTGACTTACCTAAAGTACAGGCTGGTCGATAGGAACACTAAACACACACAAAAACACACAACCATTCGAGCTTTCGCCACCAGTGGTGGCTTCTTCGGGAAAAAGAGGGAGGAAGGAGAGGAGAAAGGGAAGGATACGGGTTTTAAGGAAGTGGAAAAGGAGCCATTCCAATCCCAGGAGTGGAAGGACTTACCTTAGGGGACAAAAAGGAAGGTAAACAAATACACACACACTCACACATATCCACATCCAAAAAAAAAATGGATGTGGATATGTGTGAGTGTGTGTGTATTTGTTTACCTTCCTTTTTGTCCCCTAAGGTAAGTCCTTCCACTCCTGGGATTGGAATGGCTCCTTTTCCACTTCCTTAAAACCCGTATCCTTCCCTTTCTCCTCTCCTTCCTCCCTCTTTTTCCCGAAGAAGCCACCACTGGTGGCGAAAGCTCGAATGGTTGTGTGTTTTTGTGTGTGTTTAGTGTTCCTATCGACTATATATATATATATATATATATATATATATATATATATATATATATAATTATTTCAAACCAGTCTTCCTGAATGCATGACTGGAATTTTAGTACTTATTGGGAGGTAGTACTGTACATAAATAAATACAAGTTTTCAGCAATTTAATTCAATTGTTATAAATGGAACAGTACTTTTCTAACCACAGCGCATCATATGTACTATATTATATATTGTATTTTTATCCTTTTCGTATCAGCAGACAATTTTATATTCTCCATTGGTGTCCATTATTCAGACATTTTACTGTATTAATTTAGTATTTATGTTTTCTATCAAAGTAATGATTTTTCTTCATGCAGTATAATTAACAAGTTTCAGTTATCAACAGTAACTATCTCAATTAAGAATTTGCAGATGGTATTTCAGTGAGATGATTCTCTACAATGTTTCTGTCTTCAATGGAGAAATATTTTCTCTTTTTCTCTTATTTTTAACAGAAAAAAGTGACTTCCTCTCAATGTATATGAATTTCACCCTAGAAAATGATCTGAAGATAATGTATAACTCAATTTCCTATAGCATCACAACTGAATTTTCAAATCACATTTTCCTTATACAAAGCATGTAACATAGCCCAATAGTTTCTTTTCTTCCAACAATGATAGTTTGAAATACTAGCTCTCTAAATAAATACTAATAACAAAACATCTTCATGACAAAAAATGATGCATTTCCGCTACACAAGGTTTCTTTTTCTATGTTGGAAAGTATTTTTTCTGTTTCCTAACTGGATCACTCAATGGGGAAGCAACATGTTCATGTTACTGCAGCCTTTTATATGATGTTAAAAATAAACTGCACTTGCTATTAGATTCAAACAATGTTTGTGTTTGGAACAAAAACACAGATTACCTGTGTATGTTATTTAAGGACTGTTACAAATAAAATTAATAGGAGAACACCACAGGTTATATCACAACACATGTGAAATAAAGGGGTCACATTAGAAGCCAAGTCAAGTCTTGGGACTAATACACCAAAATATGGAAAATTTGTTCATATAATGCTGTAACAGATAACATGAAACTGGCAGCTTTCATTAAATACCGTGAATTTCTTACCTCAAATCTTATGAATCTTCAAGCAAAATTTTATTAATTTGGATAAAAGTTGTTCAGTTTCAGAACTATATCTTAATTTTTTCTGGTCCATGAACTTAATTTCCAGTGTAAACAACTAATGGCGTATATGTGATGTCAGTCAGTAAGAATTTTAACTCTTAAACTAATGTTTCCTAATCCTTTTTCAAAACAATTCATACCAATAACATATTTGGAGAGCTCTTTAATTATTTGTGCTAATTAACAACATACTTCCGTAGCGAGGTAAAAAAAGCGGCTCGGTAGAACAGTGGTAGAGTACCGGACTATAAATCCAAAGTTCGCAGTTTCAATCCCCACCAGGTCCTAGGATTTTTATCTGTCACTTTTCACTTCTTTCACCTCTGGCAATGTTGCCAATGTGAAAAATATCGAGTAGCAATGCATCCAGTGGGTTTGGCCAGGACTGTAATGGAGTGGACAGTGGAATTTCCTTCACAAGAATGCCTGTCTGCACATTTAGATCCATGTGCTCAACTTTCTTGCTGGACACAAGGTCACTGTGCTTTGGCAATCTCCTTATAATATAGATTTGGGTCTGGCAGACTGCTTTTTGTTCGCCACCTTAAGTTAACCCTAAAGGTCTTTGCAACGGTTGTGGAGATCCAACAACGCATCACGTCAGTGCTTCAAGCGATTCCACAAGAAGCGTTTACTGACAATTTCTAACAGCTGTACAACCTATGTCAGAAGTGTATTGCAGCTGATGGCAATTACTTTGAGGGCCAGTAAAGGTATTTTGTTTCTAATTCTTGTTTCCTATATTTCCTGAGAAAATTGATGATCTTTTCAGATGCACCTTGTACATATATTTGATATGATTTGTTGTACAAAACCAAGTTGGCACATACATCTCTTACGTCTATTCATAGTTTATGAAAAGCTTGGAAATGGGGAAAAACGGAGAAGAGGGTTTTTTTTTTTTTTGTGTGAGATAAACTAGACAACAAAAATATCAAGAGAGTAACAAATCTGGATAAGTGAAGCAAACAGTGAAACATTAAAATTAGACTGGCACTCTTATGCCCAAAGACAAGGGCATAACCAGTAAGGGGCAGATAGTGACTGCTCCCCCCCCCCCTTTCCCCACCCTGTTTCTCATCCTCCTCTTGACACTGTCAACACCAGTAAGTGTCCTGCCTTGTCAGACAGACATATTGCAGAAATCTCCCACCAGCCTTTCCCCATCTGTACTACTGGATATGCTCTTAGCCATAAGGCCATGCAAGTCTCTTTATAACTCTTAAGTTCTCGTTTCATTCACAGGAAAATGTCTTCATGGCATAGATATCATGGCTACAAAATTATTTAATCTTAAATGTATTTATGTGCTTTTAACACAAATGGTCTTTTTTAACAAAGCAATGAATTAAGATACAGCTTGTTAATAAATTTAATGCAATTTTAACACAATTCTGAGAAACAAATAAGGCAAAATTAATAACATATCTGGGAAGAAAGCTGCTAGAAAATAATACCAAAAACAGGAAAATATAATACTGATATAGCCCATAAAATAACTTTCCCTGTCCTTAGTGATACTTCACTGCCCCCCCCCCCCCCCCTGCCCCTCATCTCTCTCACTGGTTATATCTGTGCAAGAGAGGTGTTAGCTGCTGTAAAGCTACACTAATTGGTTATTGAGCAAATAAAAAAAACCACACACAGTGTTCCACAAGAAAAAAGAACCAAAAAAAGTCACTACAGAGTAAAAGTCAAAATCTATGCTGACCTTTAGTCACTATTAGCCTTTGCAGGACTAAACATATTGTTCGAAATTGATGTGGATATCATAAAGAATCTGTAACCAGAAAAAAGAACGGTCACTCCTATCTGGTAAAGCAATCAACTAACACTATTTCATATTAAATTTATCAATTTACACTGTTCTCAACATACATATGTGCATACCTGCCAACTTTTGAAAAGGGCTATCAGTAAAAATTGCACAACAAAAAATCTGACGAATTTCGACATGCCCCAGGCTCCAGGAAATAAGAGTCCTGGGCTACAAAATACAATATTCTATGCTTCAAACAGAATATTTCAAGTAATTCATATCTACTTACATCATGGGTCAATGTTTTCAGATGAACATTAACAATAAAGAAGAAATCCACATTAAAGAGCAGCGGGTGTGGTGAATATTGGTTTGGCGCATATATAATAGGACTTCTTTGATAAATTAAGCAGTTCAAAAAGGCTTTACACAATACAACTAGTTTAACATGAAACAGGCAAAACATATATAATACACACTGCAAATCACATGCTAGTTAGATGTTACAATCATAGTAGTGGCCTTCTTAGCCTCCTTCAAGAAGTCTTGAGAAAATGTTTTGTCATAACAAGGACCAGTAATATTGGTCTTCAAAATAGAAGGAGTTCAGAGATTCACCAGATGTGGATGATTTGAAATCATTACTTTTTCTTCAATATTGAAACCATGTTTACATTCTGAATAGCTATGCAGTGTGGATAGAATAGAACAATACTTAAAATAACCAAATTTCCAGGGAAGTCCAACGGCTCCAAAAATCCTTAATATTTGTGTCCAACTAGAATCAATTGCAGCACCTTTACTTCCAAACTGTCGTCTACCTGAAAAGCTGTAAACTGCCTCTGTAGCTCATTCACCACCTTATCTGTTGTTTCATTGTCTTCCCTGCATAAGACAATACAAAACTTTTCCAAGAAAAAAGAAATGAAAGAAGACTGTGCCTCTTCAAACATTAAGCGAAAACTTCTTACTACAACATCAATAGGTAGTATGTACAAAAGTATTTTCTCATTCATGAAAAGAATTTATCTGTATCCTGGATCTTTTTCACAGTGTTTGAAGTCTGTATTCTAATAACTAACCTGTCATCACTTCTTTCAATGTGTGTGTGTGTGTGTGTGTGTGTGTGTGTGTGTTTCTCCCTTAGGATATGTTTTAGTTAGTTGAAGTAGTCTGTAAGTTTAGGGACTGACGAACACAGTAATTTGGTCCTGTATTTCATTTGAATTTGTTAGAAGTACTAAACATATCAAAGAATGTGTTAACTACCGTAGACTTACCTTCAAGTGATGCAAACAACTGTATGATTAATGTTAACATCACAAATTTCTGTCAGAAAAGTCATTAAGAGACACCTTTGATCAGTAACACCCTAAAATGCTGCAATTTCTGTAAACTTCGTGGATAAACCATAGAAGTTGGCAGGTATGTATATGGTACCATAAGGATTACAAAAACAGATTACAATAAGTTACTAAATGGGATGTGCTGAACTATAACAACAGCATGACTTGATTAAGTTTAAAACTCAATAATACTAATAAATTGAGATTTGATGTCTGTTAACCCTTGTTCAAAAGATAGTATTAAACTAAGTATTACATGGTATTAAAGAAGTATCACAAAAAAGTACATGATTTCAGCCATAAATTGAAATGTTTCCAAACTTATCATCTGTTTCAAACATTAAGAATCATCTGGTGGACCATTATGGAGACTACATCATACATAATAAACTATATTGGAGGAAAAAAAAGCATAGGGCCACCATAGAAAACCAAATTTCAAATCGGTGCACACTCAAGCGCAGTATGAAACTTCATCCTGGAAAGTTATTTTGTATTCTGCTTTACTCCTCTTATTCTTCTGTTCTGCTGTTAAAGATCAGAACTAAGAATTGAGAATATATGTGTGTGTGTGTGTGAGAGAGAGAGAGAGAGAGAGAGAGAGAGAGAGAGAGAGAGAGAGAGAGAGAGAGAGAGAGATATTCATTTAGCAGTTAGACCAGTGCTTTTCAACCTCTGTGTCTCGTGACCCCCAGTGAAGTTGCAACGTATTACTCGGGGGGGGGGGGGGGGGGTTGCAGTTGCAGGATGATACAGCAGTAGCAGAATGGACACAAATTAATCTATGTTTTTTGATGCTCATGTTTGGTAGAAATGCCACATGAGAGTGACAGACCATTCGGCTACTCCTGCACAACACATACACTACTTATGTGCAATACTTCGCACCACTGTTAATAGAATGCATCTCAGTAACTTTGTAGCACTGATCAAATGCATTATGTGAAACACTGCTACTTAAGCAATTCAACCTTTTAAGCATTGCACTGTTCATTGTTCAACAGATGTATCACTTTTTAGATAAGATGCTAGTTAAGCAAGGCTTGACTATAATTGGTTCATCATGTGTGAATGTGGTGACAGTTTCCAACATCCCTGCAAGAAGAAGTTGCCTGACAGTGATTGGCGAACTGTGCAAGGGTCTCTAAACTCTGTGCAGAAATCTAAACTTGGAACCAGCTGTAAGGCTGTACTTTAGCAATAGGTTTGATGCATTGTCTACTGCTGCCGGCTCTGAGCCAGTACAGGCTGTCTCGCCTTTTCACATTAGATTAAAGAACTGGGAATTTCTGTGCTAATATTTGACATGCTGGGAGATAGATGATATCCTCTTCCAACACCAATGAATACACACATTTGAAGCCCTGCTGAATGGAGGATATCCATAAATTTCACACAAAGAACATCACTGCAAGCCAAAGTCTACTACAACTAGTTTTGATCTGTTACATGGAGCCATCCATTGTGTGTAGTGGCCTGAAAGATTTGCTTTTTGGGATAAATAATTTTCCTTCAAAATGTGAAAAAGTGAAATTATCTAATAGAAGTTATTTTTAGTGAAACACCCTTTTTTTTCATGTATAACTATTGAGAATTTAACCAATTTTCGATTACTGGTATTTAACCTAACCCAGTGGAGGCCAATTTGGAAAGGTAAGTGCATAAAAGAGTGTTTGCAAATTAAATTTGTGAATGCAATGATGTATTAGTGTGCTCAATTCTATGAATCCGAGCAAATTGGGGGATGGCAAAATGGACAGTATAAGATGTGCACAGCATAATGCACCACAGTAACCTACTAGTGTGGGACCTAGCATTTCAGTACAAACTCGCATTCGTTTTCACACTGTAATTACAAAGTTTATATACACACAGAAACTTGATGCACCAATTTTAGGTGGTAGGTGTTTTCAACTGGAGTTGTACCGAATTCTGATGGAGGTTAGTCTGGAAGTTCCTATATTTGAAAACGGTGAATACACTGCCAATGTCAGCAAGCAACTGTGTAGTAACAATACTCTTGTTCATTTTTCATGTAACTTTTGGGTTTGCAACCAGTCGTCGTGTAATACATCACATGATATTTTGGCCCGATACCTGCTAGCTATCTTCAGGTGAGTCGTGGAAGACTGTTTAGCGTGTCCAGCATTTTGCTATATATAGCAAACTTAGCAATTACAGTGCATGCGTGAAAACATTATAAGCAGATGGGCCACATTGCTGGATGGCAGTGCCCTTGCTGGTGGAGCCGCGGATTTCAGTTGTCCCCTGCATTGCGACTCCCAGCCGATTTCAGCGCTTGTCATATTTGATCTGAGCAAATTTTAGAGATAAAAGGATTCCATGCTTTATCAAGTTGGTAGCCACTGTCCTAGTTCATCAGATTATCCACACCACGTTTTTCCACATATTCTTTAATAATGGAGTCCTAGAAAAATGTTGCTGTTGTCAAAATTACCATTTTATCATATTCCATCGAGTGTCCGCTGTAAATATAATGTTCAGCAATAGCAGACTTGCTTGGCTTCAAAAAGTGTGTAATACATTTTTGTTCACTACAATGTTCTTCAACGGTGTGTGTAGTTTGGCCTATATAAGAATTGGCACATTGGCAGGGAACTTTGTAGATGCCAGCTTTTCGTAACAACAAGTTATCCTTAACCGAACAAAGTAAACCTGAAATTTTGGATGATGGGTGAAAAATCACTTCCACCTGAAAATTATGGAGAATTCTTGCTATTTTAAAAGAAATATTACCCACAAACAAAAAGCAAGAGATTTTGCTGGTGTATCCTCTTCATTCTCCACTTTCTTGTTGTTCTTTCTAACACAGTTAGAAATAATAAATGCTGTGAATAACCTGACATCATCCAGTAGTATGGTATTTTTTGTGATCTCTCAAAGGCCTCCAATTGCGTAAATAATGGAATTCTTCAAGATAAGCTTAATCAATATGGTTTGAATGGGCCAGTGCATAAACGGTTTAATTCATACTTAACTGGAAGAATGCAGAAAGTTGAAATTAGTGGTTCATGTAATCTCAAAACATCAGCTGATTTCTCATGGGTACCTATCAAGAATGGGGTCCCACAGGGTTCGGTCTTATGTCCTGTACTGTTTCTGATTTACATTAATGACTTGTCATTCTACATGGATCAACGTGCAACGTTA
Organism: Locusta migratoria; assembly: GCA_026315105.1. Taxonomy (NCBI): domain Eukaryota; kingdom Metazoa; phylum Arthropoda; class Insecta; order Orthoptera; family Acrididae; genus Locusta; species Locusta migratoria. The sequence goes on from CM048751.1 coordinate 200,135,368, forward strand.
GTTCTTTTTGCTAATGATGCAATTATAGTAATCACATAAAAAAGAACTACATAATGTAATCATAAATAATGTTTTACAAAAACTTATTAAACAGAATCTCATTAAATTTTGATAAAACACAGTATATACAGTTCCGTACAGTAAATGGCACAACTCCAGTAATAAATAGAGACTTAACAGAAGTCTGTAACTAAAGTAGAATTTTCAAAAATTTGGTGTGTGCATTGATGAGAGATTAAATTGGAAGCAACACAATGATGGACTGATGAAAGGTTTGAGTTCAGCTATGTCTGCTGTTAGGGTTGTTGCAAATTTTGGTGATAAGAATCTCAATAAATTAGATTACTATGCCTATTTTCATTCACTGCTTTCATATGACATCATATTCTGGGGTAATTCATCAGAGTAAAAAAGTATTCAATGCACAAAAACATGTAACCAGAATAATTGCTGGAGCCCACCCAAGATGTTCCTGAAGACATCTACTTACGGATTTAGGTATCCTCAGAATAACTTCACAGTATATATATTTCACTTATGAAATTTGTTGTTAATAATCTAACCCAGTTCAAAGGTAATAGCAGTGTGCATAGCTAAAGCACCAGAAGAAAGGATGACCTTTACTATTCAGGATAAAGTCTGACTTTGGCACAGAAAGCAGTGAATTATGCTGCCACAAAATTCTTTTGTCGCCTACCAAACAGCATCAAAAGCCTGATAGATAGCCATCTAGCATTTAAAGATAAATTAAAAGAATTTCTGAATGACAACTACTTCTACTCATTGGATGAATTTTTAGATATTAGTAAATCTAAAAATAAACAATAAAAATATATTTATTTCATATAATATTTTATGTAATGTAATATATTGTACAGACACCTTTCATTAACCTGACATAGCCTCACCGGAAACACTACCTTGACAAAGCACTGCCCGTGTGGGTGGAGAGATTTGAGCATCCGTGAGAAGCCAAGGGCTATGCTGAAGGCAGAGAACCTACTGCCGGAAAGGCGTCAGCCGATGGATTGTTGTTGTTGTTGTTGTGTGTTTAAAGGGGACTCAACTGCTGGGTTATCAGTCCCCTGTTCCCAGCTAAGAGTTAACTTTGGAAGTTTCCTTTTTGTCGCATAGTACTCGAAGTCCAGTATACTCCGGGTACAGACAGACAGTCAATTGTAAAATGATGACATATAACAAAGAACAAGACAGGAGGTGACAAAATAGACAGAAAACTAAAACAAGGCAGCAGAAGCGTGTGGCTGGCTGATCACAAGGATAATACAGGATGAGCTAGCCACTCTGCACACTTTAAAATCCTTAATTGAAAAACAAGTCATAAACCGTAAAAGGACAGCGGCCTATTGTTCTGGAGGGGTTGAAGCCCGACAAGGCGGGCTTATAGGTCCCACCATTAGATAGACCAATAAAAGCCAGTTGCGCGAATAAAACCTAAAACACAATCGACCATAGAGTCATTGTCTGATAAAACTAATGGAAGCTCAGAAGGCAGGGTAAAAGACTGCCTCATGCCAGCTAAAAGTAAGCAGTCCACCAGAATGTGGACCACAGTCAACAGTGCACCACAACAGCAAGTTGGTGGGTCCTCTCGTCGTAGAAGGTAGCCGTGTGTCAGCCACGTATGTCCGATACGTAGTCTGCAGAGGACTACAGACTCCCTACGAGAGGTTCGCAGGGAGGATCTCCACACAGCTGTGGTGTACTTGACTGTGCGTAGCTTATTTGGAACGTTCAAGGCATCCCATTCTGAGGTCCAAATCCCCAGAACCTTACGGCTCAGTTGTAGTCGGAAATCCCTTTCTTGAAGTCCTATCTTCAAGGGCCGTGATGTGGTGGCCTGCTTGGCGAGGCGATCAACCCGTTCATTTCCCGGGATGCCTACGTGGCCTGGGATCCAAATGAAGACCACCAAACGGCCTGATTCACTGAGGGTAAAAATGGTGTCCTGAATGGACCGAACCAAGTGGTGCTTTGGCATAAACTGGCCAAGGGCGATCAGGCCACTCAGGGAGTCACTACACATAACTATGGACTCCCCGGGGCAGTTGCGGAAATGTGTAAAAGCGCGCGAGATGGCCACCAGCTCAGCTGTGAAAACGCTAGTCCCACAGGGTAGGGAATGCTGCTCAACGTGGTCACTATGAACATAAGCGTACTCAGCACGTCCGTCCATAAGGGAGCCGTCAGTGTAGATGACTTCTGCACCACGGAAAGTATCAACGAGTGCCTGGAACTTTCGACGAAGGACCATTGGCGAAACTGAGGCTTTCGAGTCCCCGGACAATCTAATTGAAGCTGTAAACGAGGTACAAACCAGGGAGGTGTAGGAGAAAGGTATCGGAATGTGGTAGGGATAGGAGGGGATGTGATGGACAAAAGAAGGGAACGAACACGAACCGCAATCGGGAGACCCGACCGTGGACGTCGTGGAAGGGAGGACGGCAGCTGGGAACAGAAGACTGTGATTCGGGTGGTCAGGTGAGACATGAATATGGGCAACATATGACGCCAGTAGCTGCTGCCGGCGGATTCGGAGGGGGGGGGGGGGAACCCAGCTTCAGCAAGGAGACTTGTCACTGGACTTGTCCGAAAGGCCCCTGTCGCTAAAAGGACGCCACTGTGGAGTACTGGGTCCAAGGCCTGCAATGCAGATGGGGCTGCTGAACCATACACAAAGCTCCCGTAGTCTAACTGTGATTGGATCAGCGCCCTGTAGAGCTGCAAAAGACTCGTATGGGCGGCTCCGCAACTAGTGTGGCTGAGGCAGCGTAGAATATTGAGGTACCGTACGCACTTCTGCTTGAGCTGGCGAAGATGGGGCACCCAAGTGAGCCGGCTGTCGAAGAGCATGCCAAGAAATCGGTGAGTCTCTTCGACACGAAGAAGTTCATCATATAAATATAGCTCTGGGTCCAAATGTACAGCTCGACAGTGGCAGAAGTGCATAACCCGGGTTTTAGATGGAGAAAACTGGAACCCATGGGTTGAGGCCCACGACTGCGCCTTTCGAATGGCTCCCTGTAGACGCCTTTCAGCTACCCCAATACTAGCTGAGCTGAAGTATAGGCAGAAGGCATCAGCGAACAAAGAGGAAGAAACCGATGACCCTACTGCCTCAGCAAGTCCATTGATGGCAATTAAAAAGAGGGGTACACTAAGGATGGAGCCCTGCGGGACACCGTTCTCCTGGACGTGAGGGGAGCTTAGGAAAGTACCGACCCGTACCCGAAAAAGTTCGGAAGGACAGAAAGTTTCGAATAAAAAGTGGGAGCGGACCCCTCAAGCCCCAACCGTGCAGTGTAGCCAGAATATGGTGGCGCCAAGTGGTATCGTAGGCCTTTCTAAGGGCAAAAAAGACGGCAACAAGTTGCTCACGCCTGCTAAATGCGGTACAAATGGCGGACTCCAGAGCCACTAAGTTGTCAACAGTGGAGTGGCCTTGGCAGAAACCCCCTTGACGTGGGGACATCAGACCCCGATGTTCAAGTATCCACATTAGCCGCTGGCTCACCATACATTCGAATAGCTTGCACAGAACGTTGGTGAGGCTGATTGGGCAGTAACTATCAGCCACCTGTGGATCAGCACCAGGTTTTATCACCGAAATAATGATGCTTTCTCGCCATTGTGACGGGATATCCCCCCTCCACCCATAAATGGTTAAACAGGGTGAGAAGCTGGTGTTGAAACTCCACGGAAAGGTGCTGAATGAAATGGCTGTGGATCCTGTCCGGACCTGGAGAGGTATCAGGGCATGCAGCAAGGGCAATTTCGAATTCCCATTCGCTAAAAGCAGAGTTGTACGATTCTGCTTGACGTGTGTGAAACGACAGCCGTCGCTGTTCTACCCGCTCTTTCAGTGCACGGAAGTCTGCACTGTATGCCGCAGTTGAGGAATTGCGAGCATAATGCTCCGCCATATGCTCAGCAATAGCAGTAGCGTCAGTGCATACAGTACCCTGGATCCGTAAGCTGGGGATTGCTGCTAGCGTGCGGTACCCAAAGAGGCGCCTAACGTGGGACCCCACCTGAGGTGGTGAAGCACGAGAGCCGATGCTGGTGACATACCACTCCCAGCTATCCTGTTTGCTCTGGCGAATGAGCTGTCAAGCTCGGGCCCGAAGCCGTTTGAAGGCTGTAGCGCCCGCCGACGCTCCCGAATGGCTGCAGAAATCTCTGGCGTCCACCAGGGTACAGGCTTGCGCCGAGGGGTGTTAGAAGTGGTGGGAACAGTGGCCTCAGCGGCAGAAACGATAGCAGCAGTGACGTGACCAACCGCCGTGTCCACATTGGCAGGCATTGGTACAGGAAAAGTAGCAGTGGAGGTGTACTCCTGCCAATTAGCTCGACAGAGGGGCCATCAAGGTGGGCTGCCTGCAGATTGGAAATGCAGGTGCGACACAAGGATCGGAAAATGGTCGCTGCCGCAAAGGTCATCATGGGTCCTCTAGCGAAAATGTGGGAGCAAACTCTGACTACATAGAGAGGGGTCGATTGCAGAGTAAGTGCCTTGCGCCACGCAGAAATGCGTGGGGGCCCCAGTGTTTAAAAGACATGTCCTGCTGTGACAGAAGTGTCTCGATGTCCCTACCACGAACCGTCATCTGCGTCCCACCCCATAAAGGGTGGTGGGCATTAAAATCCCCCAAGAGGAGAAATGGTGGGGGCAGTTGCGCTATCACTGCAGCAACATCAGTAATCGAGATGGTTGCATCCAGGGGAAGGTAAATGGAACAGATGGTGAATTCCTGCCCTGCCCGGATGTGAACAGCGACTGCCTCTAGGGTCGTTTGGAGAGGCACAGCAGCGCTAGGGACAGTTACGAGGACGTAAACAGCGACACCACCTGAAGCCCTATCGCATATAGCCCGGTTACAGTAAAAGCCCCGATAGCCTCGAAGGGCTGGGGTCCTCTGAACAGGAAACCATGTTTCCTGCAGTGCTATACAAAACACCGAGATGTGGCATAACAACTGCTGCAACTCAGCTAAGCGGTTGAAGAAACCGCTGATATTCCATTGTAGAATAACTTTGTCTCTTAGCTGAGAAGTCATAAATAATAGCTGAGGAGCAGTTTATTCCATCGCATCGCCATCTGCCTGGTGTTCAGCATCAATGGTGTCATGATCCATAGGTTCTATCAGATCACTAAGTGCAAGATCCTCGGGGGAAGTGAGGATCTTGACTTCATCCTCTGAACCAGAGGATGTGGGTATACGTGGGTGGCTTTGGAGCCACCAAGGGTTCTTTTTTCCTTGCAGATTTTTTCTTAGCCTCTCGCTGGCCCTTAGGTTTTAAGGGCCGCGAGGGCTTCTCAGGTATGGTCTCGGGGGCTGACGAAGAGCAGGAGGCCGTTTGGTCAGTAACAAGGGGATCCTGCAGCAATTTGCTGGGATCCTCTTTGCCATGTGGAGAAGCCTCAGAAGGGAGCGTCCCAAGGGACCCCTTCAGAGCAAGAGGGGCCGGAGAAGGCTTCTTCTCGACTTAAGAGGTGGGGAATGGTGTCCCCAATGTTTGTGCGGTTGTTGCTCCCACTGTGAAAAGAGTGGGAGCCACTGAAGAGGAAATGCCCCCAGCTGGTAAGGGGGCAGGGGTAGTTGACTGGGCATGGGAGCCCACTGGCAGTGGTTCAGTATGTGATAATCGAGGCACTATGGATGACGATGAGGCTGCTGTGGCATAGGAAGTGGTCAGATGTACGGGATGGAGCTTTGGATACTTCCGTTTTGCTTCTGAGTAGGTCAGTCTGTCTCGGGTCTTATATTCCATAATCTTACGCTCTTGCTGCAATACTGAGCATGTAGGTGAGCAAGGGGAGTGATGCTGGCCACAGTTTACACATACCGGAGGAGGGGTGCAAGAGACGTTTGGATGGACTGCATGTCCGCACTCCCGACATGTAGGATTGGCATCGCATCGGGAGGACATATGCCCAAACTTCCAGCACTTGAAACAATGCATAGGGGGAGGAACGTAGGGGCTTACGTCACACCAGTAGACCATCACCATGACCTTCTCGGGCAATGAATCACCTTCGAAAGCCAAGATGAAGGCACCGGTGGCAACCCTATTGTCCTTCGGACCCCTATGGACTCGCCGAATAAAATGTACTCCCCGGCGTTCCAAGTTAGCACGTAGTTCTTCATCAGACTGCAGCAACAGGTCATTATGGAATATTATCCCCTGGACCATATTCAAGGTCTTGTGTGGCGTTATCGTTACGGAAACATCACCCAGCTTGTGACTGGGCTGGGGATGACGACTTTATTAAGACTGACCCAGAGCACATCTTTGACATTCCTTCAACCTCACCGAACTTGTCTTCCAAGTTCTCAACGAAAAACAAGGGCTTTGTGTTCTTGAACAATTCTCCATCATTAAGGGTACATACAAGGTATTTCGGGGCATAAGCCTCACCCTGCCCGACGTTCCTCCCACGGTGTAGCCAGGGAAGGGAACGTTTGGGGATCATACTCTACCGCATTGAATTCATTTTTACCTCGCTTTGAGATGCCATGTTTGCGTGTGGCGACGCTATTAAATTGCTTGTTTTATCCTGGTCCCATGAGCAGCTAGGGAACTAAAGATCCACCGAGGCAGAGCCCCGCTTGCCTGGGTAAGCCTTATACAACTGAGGAGCGGCAGGTTCCTCAGAGGTTGCACGCTAGCGGCTGTTCAACCTCAACAGCCATGCATCTCCTCGGCACATACCACACCTTGAGATTGAGGTTTTTTTGTAGAGGTTTGTACCGTCCTCGCGACCAAGGCGATTAAGCCAAGATCCCCGGGCTCTCAAACGTACAACGTTCCACCGTCGCGCCGAACGATGGTCGTAGAAACACGCACAGAGCTTACGGTGTAGCGGACTGTTGGCGCGACACAGCCCACGGCTCAGGACCCCGGGTTCGCCAAGCCCGTACCCAGCAAATTAATGCTGAGCCCATGAGGGGCAGCCAATGGATCAGACTAAGTGTCCCACAATGTCCCAACCTCCTTATCCACTCCCAGTCCTTTCCAAGTTCTCTTCCCCAACCCAAGGTACGAAGTGATCCGTGTCAAGGGACGTGTGGCACATGGGGAGATGTGTCACAAATGGGAGCCACAGGGATACCAAGTGACCTCCCTGATAAAGTAGCCTCACACTGTGCGGGGCTATCATGGAGTGGACCAAATAAATCCACAAATCTTGTGGGACCGAAATGGACATGACAGGGGAAAAAAATATATTTAAAAGAAACTGAGGGGGCAAATCAAGGCCTCAGATGCCCAGACATCAGGAGCAAGACTGATAGAGTACACTCCCACTTCTGACTCAGGGGCTACACCTGACGAAGAAGTGGGAACTGTAACTGAGAAGTTGGAGCAGATTAGGCTTAAGGCCTAGTCTGGAGCCCAGAGGGGGAAACTTCTCAAAGAGAAAAAATAAAAGGAAGAGATAGAATGGCTTCCTAAACACAAGTGGAGGGAATCAAAAGGGCTTGAGCTCAAGATTCCCAAGATGGGGATATATGGACCCGTTCAACATCAGACATGTGGCAAGAGGGTAAGGGAGGAATCCAAGACTCCCTCCTCACTGGACAAGCATGAGCCTAAACAGCTGAGGCAGGAAATAGGGAAGCAGACATATAGTACTGCAGTCTCAGTCTTTAGGATGGCAGTTGTCCAAGAAGGATATCCACTGGTGATTATCACCTCACAGCAAGAGGAGCTCGTGCAGATGGCCCTCTTTGAAAAGATTGTGGGGAACACCAGTCTAGGACCCAAATTCAGGAGGGTCTATCTAGATCACAGTGCCCTCATTTTGTCTGCGAGGGGGAGCACTCAGCAGAATGTCTCAAGGACAAGGTGCCCATGATATCCCCATGGAAGGGGAAGGATGCAAAGCTGCTAGTCAAGACAGCAGCTGAGCTCCTGAAGATTGCAAAGGTATCAATATGGGCACCAAAGATCCTTAAGGACCTAGCCCGAAGACTCTGTTTGAGAAAATAACGGTCGAGAATCCAAAAGTCTCGACAGAGTATTGAAGCGTAATCAACCAAAACGTCGTATTGGAACGACGAACCCTGGTGGTTAAGGTCAGTGAGAAGTCCCTGAATGCAGTGCAAGAGCAAAGCCTAAAATTGTTTTTAGGCGTCTCGCAGCTCACTGTCAAGGTGATCAAAGGCCTCCAAGGCAATAATGGCAGCAAGATGGGAACCGGAAGTACTGCAGCTAAACCTGTGTCACAGTAAAGAGGCCACTTTTGAACTTGGTTGGATAATTAATGAAAAATTTCGTAAGTGAATGTATATACTGTGAAGTTACAGTGAGGATACCTAAACCCTTAAATAGATGTCTTCACGATGATCTTGGGTGGGCTCCAGCAATTATTCTGATTTTATGTTTTTGTGCAATCAATACTTTGCCTGGGGAGACAGGAAGTGGACATGGTCCTGATACGAGAACCCTATTTACACAAAGGGGGTGTATCGGGCCCCGGTGGTACTGGAGGTAAGGTGATTTACATTGGACATCTAAGAAACTCAAGAACATGCATTTACATTAGAAATGGTATCTCCTTCATGCCAATCATGAATTTTTGTTCCAGGGATCTGGTGACCATCTGGATGCAGCCACATGAGGAAGGTATCAAGAGAGAAATTGTTCTGGCCTCAGCATACCTACCTTACAGAATCAGCTCTCCTCCTCCTTTGAAGTGAGAAGATTGACAGAAGCCCACCATCGGCAGGCCGATCAACTGTTGGTGGGATGCTACGCCAATGCCCACAATCTAGTGTGGGGCAGTAAGGACACCAACAATAGAGGGTAACTACTTCTTTAATTTCTCCTATCTAACAACTTGAAGATCTTTAACAGGGGTGATGAACCTACTTTCAGGAATAGTAGAAAGGAAGAAGTAATTAACCTAAGCTTTGGTTCCATGATGATGGGTAGTTATGTCAAACAGTGGCATGTGGTGTTAGAGCCATCCTCATCAGGCCACATGTACCTTTAATTCAAGATCGAAATGGGGGAACCAGATAGACCATAGTCTATAGAAATCTTAGAAAACAGAGTGGGATACATATAGGAGAGACCTTGATTTCAGCCTATTGGAAATTAAAACTTTGATAAGGTTTCCAGCAAAGTTTGAGGCAGTAGCTGAGGCTGCCATAGTGAACGCATACCAGGACAACTGCTCAATTTTAGAGAAGTGCAAAAATAGGAGTGTGCCTTGGTGGAATAATCACTTAGAAATGCAAAGAAGACACGTACGAAGGCTGTTTAACCTTGTAAGATGCCACGGACAATGGGCATAATATCGCAAGGCCCTTGTCAATTACAACCTTGCTATCAAAAGAGTAAAGGAGGCATCCTGGAGTGTATTCTGTGAGGAAGTGGAAGGCACAGCTGCTCATGCCAGACTTCATAAAATTCTCACTAGAATACCAACTAATCCAGGAGGAACACTGAGGGAGGAGTATGGGAAGTATACAAAGACAGCACATGAGATGCTGAAACTGTTCCTAAAGATTCACTTCTCCCAATACACTATGGCAGATAACACAGACCAAAATGTGATCCCTGAGAGACAAAGGTTCTCTGGCATTTGCATAAAGGACTGGGATCTGCCCAAGGAGTGTGTCAATTTCAATAAAGTCATATGGACTGTCGGAACATTTCAACTGTTCAAGTCACCTCGCCCTGATGGAATCTTCCCAGCTTTCCTGCAATAAGCAGGAAAAAAAACCTTATAAGATCCCTGTGCAGATTATTGAGGGTTAGCCTAGTGGCAGGAATCATTCCCAATGTCTGGAGGACAATGAATGTTGTCTTCATTCCAAAGCCAGGGAGAACTGATCATACCAAGGCCAAGGATATGAGACCAATCAGCCTGCCCTCCTTCATTCTTAAAACATTGGGAAAGCTGGTTAATGTACATGTTGGAGAGATGAGGTTAACTAGGGATCCTCTAAACTGAAACCAACATGCATATCAACCAAGTAAATCATGTGACACAGCACTCCACCAACTCATTAGGAAGGTGGAGAAAGCATTACACTTTTGGAAAATAGCCCTCTGTATCTTCCTGGATATTGAAGGGGCTTTTAGCAATACTACCTTGATTCCATGGTTAGGGCAGCAGAGGTGCATAATCTAGAGACCACTATATGTAGGTGGACTAGGGCCATGCTCAGTGGAAGAAAGGTGGAGGTTACCATGTTGAATGAAAAAATGGTATTCAACGCAACTAGGAGTTGCCCGCAAGGAGTTCTGTCCCCTTTATTGTGGAATCTAGTGGTGAACTAACTCATTGGAGAACTGAATTTTAGACAGTACTTTTCCCAAGGATACACAGATGACCTTGTCATAGTAATACTTGGCAAATTTGCTAACACGGTCAGGAATATGGCACAAGGTGCATTGGATGTTGTGCAAGACTGGTGCAGAAAACAGTACCTGGGGGTTAGTCTTAAGGAGACTGTTGTTATATTATTTACAAAGAAGCATATCCAACATACAAGTTGGAAATTTAAAGCTTTTCAATGAAGCTCTACCTGTGAAGGGGACAGTGAAATATCTAGGGGTTACCTTAGATGAGAAACTGACATGGACCCCTCAAATTAGAATTATTTGCTCCAAGGCTAAAGGTATTCTGGCGAGTACCAGGAGAGTTTGTGGCAAAAACTGGGGCCGGAGCCCCAAGGGTATGTACTGGATATACACCAGTGATTAGACCCAGGATCACTTACAGGATGGTTGTGTGGTGGATGATCAGCAAGTTGCTGCTAAGGAGCTTGCTAAGGTGCAGAGATTAGTCTGCTTAGTCATAACAGGCAGAATTAGCAGCGCACCAACTGCTGGGAAGTGTAATGAAACCTGTCTAGAAATACTTATAACGTAATTTATATTGCTATCATGTAATTTCAATCATTATCTTTAATGTAATTTATAATTATGTAATTCTGTTCAATATCTGCTGAACTTGTATCCAAATCGATGTATCAATAAATTCTTAGACAGTGTTATCTTTGGAAGGCAGTATCTTTGGACTCCATTTTGTGTGGTGTGGCACTTTGAATTCAGGTGTGGATTCCGATTGGTGTTATCACTGTTTTCTGGTCATGTGATGTAACAAACAAGTATATTGTATAGCTTTCTTTGTTTGTGATGACGAACTTCAAGTGTAGCATAAAATACAAGTTTTTAAAAGTAACCCACGAGCCAGTTACTGGAAGTACAAACGCTGATAAAAACCTGGACCTCTTTATTGCAGCACAGAGGAAACAACTTTAGATGAGAAAGCCAAATTCATCATTGCGAATTCACCATAACCAATTAAGTTATACTTTCACGTGACCTCTAGCAGTCAATATTTCTACAAGGCATTCTGCGTGTTGAATCGTGTAGAACAGACCCGCATTATTTTCAGTGTTAAAAAACTTAGAGAGGTGTGAAAATATGGGGGCTTTGTTTGTGCAAACATAAACAGACTATACATTGCAGGAATCCAGCCATAAATAATATAATAGCCTATATATACTCGTGTGGAAGACTGCCTGTGCAAAAGGAACAAGGAAGACTACATGGAAACAGCTATTGAGTGCTGAAGAAAAGTGCAAAGGACCGATCAAATGGCAAAGATATGTGAAAAGTTTCCCCCCCCCCCTCTTTCCTTTCTGTAAGTGTGTGTGTGTGTGTGGGGGGGGGGGGGGGTGTGTGAAAAATCTTAGCAAGATGATGATTTTAGGCAACGGAAGTCAGACCAAATGTAGTAATGCACAAGCAGATAAATCAAGAGGATAAATAATTTAGTGAGGTTAATCAAATTGTTAACTTATCAGAAAAGGAGGGAACAGACACAGAAGTGTTACTGCGTATGGTAAATAAATCTTTAGACTTAAACAACTACCACTAATGTACAAGACATGATTTTAGCCGTTGAGAAATGCTTTCAAGACATGAATTTAGTAGTTGAAAAACTGCATGAACATAGCAGTTGCAGACAGTTTTGAGGTAATGGATAGGAAATCTGAGCAACAGTGAAATCACTAGAACAAAGAATGGGCGAAAAAGTATTGCACCTAGAAGAGGCAATGAACAAAAAGATAGATAATGTGTTACACTGGGGGAGCAAGCTTAGAAGTGACATTTCAAAAATGAAAAAGAAATTAAGCTGGGCAGAAACGAAAATTGTTGCTGTAGATGCGAAAGTGGAAAAAATTGACTCCAAACTGAGTGACAAAATGGAATATGTAAAGATGAACTAACCATAGATGGGGCAAATAATGAAAAAAAGCTTTGTAAGAGTAAAGTCTTGAATATTTGTGATAACACCAAAGCAATAGCAATAGATATGGGGAATAGGTTAGGCTCTCAAATATCAGTAGTAGATGAAAAAATAAAAACAATCTGTGATATTGTGAAAAGTAATGATGTTATTTGGAAATAAAATGTGAGTAAGCTAGAGGAAGCGATACTTCTTCGTGAAATTAGTATTTGCTATAAATGCTAAATATATGCTATTAATGCTAAATCTATGTTACAAATGCTACATAAGCCCTGTAAATGGTAAGTAAGTAAATATCAATGACATTTACTACAATTAGTTATTTCTGCAAAATTTATGGCTCAAGTTCTGAAACATCTTAATAGACTGACAGCAGACTTTTACTGATTACAATTATCCATAATTATATATGAAATCACCAAATAAAGATACCAAACTAGTGAAAATTAAGACTGGTAATAAATACTTCTTGTGTAAGTATACATGTGCTGTATACGATGTCCTGTTAAACCTTAACAATACACAGTTATACACTACCGAGTCACTGGAGTTGATGAGATACGTCTCTATGATATTAAAAATCACTGAAAGACCAAGGATATAAAGAATCATCAAAGTCTATTAGAGAAAAAAAGAATCTCTAGCTTACAAAACTGTAGAAGAAGACTTTGTACAGCATATTTTTTTTTTTTTTTTTTTTTTTTTTTTTTTTTTTTTTGCTTGTGAATACATAGTGAAGAATTTTTTAATTTGATGCTAATCAATGCTTTACTTCTTGTTTATTAGCTTCATTCCCTACAAGATATAAATTCAGCATCCTGAAAGCAGCAAATATATACCGGTTGCTTGAATTTTGGAATAGCTGTTTTATTCTATTGTCAATTTATAAAATTGTACGGCATTTGAATTACCATAGCAAGTGGCCTTCGTGCACACCCTGACACTGCTACTTGCAATAGTGGCAAAAACAAATTTAAAATCCAGTCACGTGGCCTGATGTGAAACCCATCTGGGAGAACAACAATTTAGAAGGACACATTTAAAGTGATAGGCACTAGATGTTAAAGAAAGAATTACCATGGCTCATTTGAACATCTAAACACATTTAAGAATATAAATACTAAATCTGAATTTCAAGATGCTAAATTTTCAAAGTTTATTTGCTAATTTCACATAGCTCTAGCGATACTGCACAATGAACTCAGTTTCGGTGCGGGAAGAGGTAGGTTGGACCAAAACTGTTTTAGCTTCCCTGGCAAAAACAAATCAATTCAAAATAAACTGCCATGTTCCACATCTTTATGAAGTTTCGTATTCATGATTTATGGGATAAGTATTTATCTAATTTAATCAATATTTTGTGTTTCATTGTTTGCAATAAACACAGACTCAAGACGCAGTGGCTAATGGGAGTATCCCTGTGCCATCAACCACCGCACTGATTATCAGCTTTGTTTACGCAACTGGTAGTTTTTCACGCTTTGCATGAAGCGTTTTCTAGAATTTATTCTTATTGTGAAATTCAAATATTTATCTAAGTATTTTTGTGACGTTTTACAAACGGTGAGACTGATGGTTTGCTTTTGTTTTCCTGCACATTGAAAGAGGCATGGTATATTATAACCTCAAAAACGTGACTTTAGTGTGAGATGCCGACCCTGTGCACATGTCATAAAGATACTGCACTCAAGAACGTAAATAAATTTTCGAACATAATCATGCGAAAGATCAAAACATACTAAAACTGCGGAACTTGTGCAGTTTTGCTAGATAAATAATGAATGCCTGTTAAAGGCTTGCTGACAAAATCGATTATGATGAATGAAACTACGTAAAAAATTTCTACTTCCTCTAAATTTACCCAGATACCCAGCAAACCTTTTGACACTGTTTATCACAAACTGCTTGTAACTGACACATATGCCTATGGTTTATCATCTCAGGTTTGAGAATAGATACATAATTTGCCAACATAAAGTTCATGGTGTACAGTGTACAGTGGTGTGTAGTGGAACCAAAGTTACATGTAGGAAAGTGTTAAACGAGCTTTGTTTTTCATAACCAAAAGCTGTGGTTAGCTGGCAGATAACTTACAAGATGTAACAAATCAATTAAAGAGACTAATTATGATTCACTACACTTGTCCACCCTCTTCTGTTCACAGGACAAAAGCGAAAGTTGTGGTGGTAATAATTAACAATGACACTTTTTGTTTGAGCAAAATAATATCAACAGATTTGCAATTACTAACTTTCTCCTCCAGATGAGAAATATTTCACCAATTCTCGAGTAAACAGGGCAACATAAATTACAAAATATGATATAATAAAGCTTGCATATAAGATGATTTAGATTTAATATATATACAACATTCTATTCAAGATTAGAATGATTGACAGATAATATGAAACTGGTTATATTATACCTGTGTCAGACATTTAAGTCTGATCTGGAAACTAATTACATACTCCCTCTTTAACGTGACCAGAATTATGTGTTTACCCCCATTTACAATATTTTCATCAATTTTTTTTTTGTTCACAATCTTTTTTGTGTTAACGTATTTACATTTTTTCCATGATTTATGCTTTATAAAACCATGTTCGGTTCAAATTCTTATTTCACATTTTTTGTTTACATGATGCTCCAAGATGACTTGCAGCATGAATGCTGATGGAAGACTTGACCTTTCAAGCTCTCCCATCAGCCACTTCAAGTGTAAACTTCGTATGCATAACTAGATGTTTTTCATGCTTAAAATGAAGAATTTCAAGAATTTATTCTTATTGTTAAGTGAAAATATGTAAGTATATCCGTTTACTTTTGAGACTTTTATAAACAATAATAATAATAATAATAATGCTTTGCACATGTATGTGTGTTTCTGCACACTTGAGGAGGTACAGTATATTACCACATTTACCTGCCCCTTTTTTCAGAGAGAACTCAGCATTACTTTAAAAAGTGCCGTCTGTACTCTTATGTTAAAATGTTACATTGGTAACGCCTGCCTCAAGCATTGATGGGAAGGCAAGATGGCGGAAGAGCTGATTTTTAAGGGTAACATTGTCCTCGCACAACTAGGAACACACGTGGTGTTATTTATTTTTCCTTCTTCAAATTTGTGTTTCTAAAATGGTCTGGGACTTCCTAAAAGAATTGAACTAAGCACGAAAAATGGAAATGCATGTAGTAAAAGAGAAGCACAAAGAACTCAAAAAGAAGACAGTACACTCAGTTCAATGTGTGCAAGGCATATTGATTTCTTTGGTTCTGAAGCATTCTGCACACAGCTATTGCATCTAATCTTGCGTATTATGAAATTACGGCAGTTCAAATGATACAATGCATTAGACATTGTAATTAAAAATGTATTACAGTGAAACCTCTATAGTGTTCCTCAGTATTATATCAATTTCTTTCAGTCCCAACTAAAGGTCCATTTAACTAATATTAAATTTTCCTCTTTACTGCGTTTCTTCTATATTACAGTTTCCCCAAAGTAATGCTGGTATTTTTGGAACCCTAATCAACATTTACGTGATGTGAGATTACCGCCCAATAGAAATACTGGTAATTAATAGCATTTGATAATTAAACAGTATGAAGTTCACTGCAAACATTGACCATGCCAATGCACTAAATGTTACACAATTTTAATCTTATTAATTATGGTAGCAATGTATGTACACAGTTGGGTGACAACATTTATAGTTAGGCCATAGGTAGAAATTCTCCACGTTGAGATTTGCTGTGTGCTTTTAGCTGACGGGAGGCCAGCGAGCAGGCCGACGTTGGTGGCTTGTTCCAACTTAGGATTTTACAGTTCGTTTCCGGTGAGGGGAGAGAGGGACTATGGCGAGTGCCAGGCACAGTGCAGTGCACAAGTATTGTAATACTACTGGCATTTGAAGTAATACAATGCAGTTAGGAACCTTTAAGGCCCTCATTACAAAATAGCCTGTTGATAAATAAACAATACATTAGCTGATATAGTCACATCTAACGTAATATGTTTAATTGACAGTGAAAAGTAATAAATTACCAATGAAGACAAGACAGTTACACAACTAGCATGGCAATGTTTGTTTATAAAAATAATATATTAACTATTTCCCATTTTACTTTCAATTAATCTTTTGTATTTTATCTTGAAGTATTCAGTTAAATCACTTATCTGTGGTATAAGAAATTGCACGATTATGATAAACAGTGCAGAGGATGTTTATACTAATATAAAAAGTAAGAAAATATTTGTTTAAAGTGTAGGGTAATTATTTTGATTTTAAGTAAAGTTTTAGAAATGTATTGGTTGAGCACTGTACGTTGGCAAATCGGTTAGAACAGTTCACATGCGGAAGTTGATGACGTAGGGGAAAAAACCCCGGCAGTTGAGCTTTTGGCGCGCGCGCGCGAGGGCAGGAAGTGAGGACTCCAGAGCACGTGGTGTGGCTGGCTGGGCGGCGTCGCTCTGCATCAGTCGGCATGTGGACCTCGAGGTGGTGACTTTAGATTTGTCTGTGGCAATCGCCACGTGTGGTTGCTCGTCGTAGACTGTACCAAATTAAATCGAGTGCTACTGTGTGTTTGTGAATATTTAGCTAGTGGAACAAGGTGTGCATCGCATTGAATTAAAGTGACTGTGATTTGTTAATGTAACATGTGTCGTCGCATAGGCATGAACATAAACGGTGTTTGAAACAGCCACGTGGTGTGAAAACAATTTGCGACAAATATTCATTTTGTCTGGGGGCTCACGAGCTATAACTTTATTTGGTAAATGTGTCGACGTACAGACGTATCAGCCAAAGGGTTCAAATATTGTGAAATAAACAACATCAAGTGAACTTTCACGTGTTTTCAAAAATAGTAGTTAGTACACCCTTTTCTCTCATGAACTTGAATTTATTATGAATTTGTTTTGTTAATCATATGCAGGGAAGGAAAGCTGCGAACATGTGATATCATCCCGTAGAAAATGAGTCAAACAGTCGCAATAACAGTTCCAGTGTTTTTGTATGTTTAGGAATTTGGTTCGCAGCTGGTGGTTGTGAGTTTTAGAAATTAATCTTTCCCTATTTTAAACTCTCACCCCGACCTTCACCCTCGCAGCGACTGGATGACGACATGTCTGTTCTGTGATTCACAGTTTGCACCGGCTCTGAAAACCCACATTTGGTGTTGCTTCATATGTCAGCAGCAGAGCTCGA
This sequence comes from Locusta migratoria, assembly GCA_026315105.1. NCBI lineage: Eukaryota > Metazoa > Arthropoda > Insecta > Orthoptera > Acrididae > Locusta > Locusta migratoria. The sequence goes on from CM048751.1 coordinate 200,152,870, forward strand.
GTCGTGTCAAAACATGCACAACCGGCTTGCACTCTCTTGCCGTTTCAGTTCAAGCTAGGTTTTCGTGTCGTGTGTTGTCTGAGCAAAGTAGCCAGCGTTTTACGTCTGTGTAGATATTGTACAACGAATCGAAGCAAAGTGCGAGTTTGAGGTTTTCTTTAAAGTTTTCATATAACAGTATGAACAGTATGAACAATACATGTTGCTGCCAATGTTTCTATAAATGGAACAATTTGGAAATAAAAGGCTCTTCAGATATTGTGGCAATTAGGAAGTGAAAATTTTAAAGCGTCCAATGGATGGATCGATAAATTTTGACAACGGCATAGTGTTGTTTATAAAGCAGAACGTGTCGAATGTAAAAGTGTTTTCGTACCCACTATAGCTCAGTGGATGCAGACTCTGCCTAATTCAATAAGTGGATATGAACCATGAGACATTTATAACACCGACCATACCAGCAAGGTCTTTAATGCCGGACAAAACTTCAACTTTTCGGGGTAAAAACTGTCATGGCGGCAAAAAGAGCAAAGAACGCCTCACTGTTTTGTTGTGCACAAACACCAATAGCAGTGACAAACTAAAACCTCTTGTGACTGGTAAGCCAAGAAATCCGAGGTGCTTCAAAAATATTTCCACATTTCCATGTAAGCAAATGAACAATTACAAGGCATGGATGACAAGTGAAGTATTTTTAAACTTCGCAAGCGTCCAATGCGAAAATGGGGGGTGCAGTGAGAAAAGTGCTGCTGTTTGTAGATAGAATGTGTGTGTTTCTTGAGGACTGAAAATCTTATTTCTGCCTCCAAATTGCACCAGCTGTCTTTGGCCAATGGACTTGGGGATAATTCATGCCCTTAAAGTAAAATATAGGACAGACCTTTTAAAAAAGGCCTGGAATGTAATGGACCAAAAACAGCCAGGAAGCCAACATTCTTCACAACTGAAGCTGAATATTTTCCAGGCAATTAACTTAATTATGTATTCATTGAAGGAAGTAAATGCCAAAACTATCAAAAATTGTTTCACAAAAGCAGGTTTCTGTGAGCTTAACATGGTTGCTCCTGTGGAAGACTAAAGTGACTTACAAGAGTTCAGTGAATTAATAGGGAATGATTCTATAAATTTTGAGGACTCTGTGGCCGTAGGTGACAACATTGCAACCACAAGAACTGAAGTCTTGAAAAATTGACTACAGAAAGAAGCCTGAAGAATACCAGTGAAACTGACATCGAAGATTGCCCTGTACTCTCATGTACTAAGGCAGCTGAAGCCTTCGAATCCTTTAAAAGATTCATGATGCCCCACAAACTTGAGGACAGAACTTGGTCATTTGGAACAAGACACAGTTGCAATCCAGTCCAAGAGAAATAAAAAACAAACATGCATGCTGGACTATTAAAAAAAAAAACACCACACACATAGGTATGTGATTTCCAGTTCTTATTATGTGCAAATTTGACTGGAGCTGCATTTCACAATTTCAATTGTTAAATTGAAACAGTATTCTTTTTGTAACCAATTTTTTAATGTGTACCATTCACTGTATTAGAATGTAATATGTCCAATATATGAGCAGTAAAATGTGGCTCATATTCTATAAATATCAACTGGAAGCCTTCCTCTTGGTAGTGATTTTCTCTATACAGTGTTCTGAATTTGTGGTCCCTTGAAAAACATTAGACAGAGGTTTCACTGTATTTAATATGATTTATTGTGCTGCAATGGAAGGAAGTGCGACTTTGGTATATTGAAGCTTTACTTAATCGATTACATGTCATAAAAATGTCGACTTTTGTTAGTCGTGAATATATATATATAATATAAATACTGTTGAAATGAGATAGAATGGCTGGCCAGTACTTACCATTGTGCTGTTTTTTTTCTTTTTTTCTTTTTTTCTCTTTTTTTCTTTTTTTCTTTTTTTCTTTTTTTCTGTTTTTTCATTTTGTGTTACTATCGGCGGTACAGCACAATGGTAAGTACTGGCCAGCCATTCTATCTCATTTCAACAGTATTTATTATCTCTGAGGAGAATTTTCATCATTAATCGTATATATATAATATTATAGAAGGAGACCTTCTAGGTGGGAAAATGGTATAAAATAAAGATTTTTGACTTACCTAAAGTACAGGCTTGTCGATAGAAACACGAAACACACACAAAAACACACAACCATTCGAGCTTTCGCCACCAGTGGTGGCTTCTTCCGGAAAAAGAGGGAGGAAGGAGAGGAGAAAGGGAAGGATACGGGTTTTAAGGAAGTGGAAAAGGAGCCATTCCAATCCCAGGAGTGGAAGGACTTACCTTAGGGATTGGAATGGCTCCTTTTCCACTTCCTTAAAACCCGTATCCTTCCCTTTCTCCTCTCCTTCCTCCCTCTTTTTCCGGAAGAAGCCACCACTGGTGGCGAAAGCTCGAATGGTTGTGTGTTTTTGTGTGTGTTTCGTGTTTCTATCGACAAGCCTGTACTTTAGGTAAGTCAAAAATCTTTATTTTATAATAGAAAAGAGATGACTTACCAAAAGGACCGGCTCGCCGATAGAAACAAATAAAATAAATAAAATCACACACAAACACACATACAAGCTTTCACCACCACTGGCAGATTCTTCAGGAAAAAGAGGAAAAAAGGGGAGGAAAAAGGGAAGGATATGGGTTTTAAGGAAGTGGAAAAGGAGTCATTCCAATCCCAGGAGTGGAAGGACTTACCTTAGGGGGAAAAAAAGGAAGGTAAGCAAATACACACACACTCAGACATATCGAAATGCAAACACACCTAGACAGACTTTATATATATATAAAAGAAGAAGAAGAAGAAGAAAGAAACCCCTATCTTATAATCCAGTAAATATGGTATAACCTCAAAAATACAATTACAATGTGAAACACAGACCCTGTGCAACCATCACAAAAAATACTCAAAGTATATATTTGAGCTGGAGAAGTCTAATAAATTATGAAATATTGTCAAGATAAGTATGGAAAATACAAAAAATATATAACTCCTGCAGTGTTAAATAATGAATGACATAGTTAAAGGTTTGCTGAAAACATTGATTATGAGGATCGAAATTATAAAGTTACTAGTTACAGTAGTGGTTGGCACTAAAAAAGAACAAAAATCAGTAACCTTTATTGTGTAATAAATAAATCTCATGGTGAATACTTTGATGCCTATTATGTCCATATATCATACATAAAATAAAAGGATAATTGCTACTCACCACAGAGATGACTGACGAGCCACAGAAAAGCACACAAAACAGAATACAAATACTTTAAAACCTCTTGGTCATTGCAGCCTTTGTCAGTCAGAGAAACACACTGTGACCGCCTTCTCCGGCTGCTCTGTTTCTCTGACCAAAATAGCCTGCAATGGCTGAAAGCTATTTAAGTATTTGTATTCTGTTATGTGTGCCTTTTTGCATCTCATCGGATGTGTCTGTGGTGAGTAGTAACCTACCCCTCTCAAAAATATTGCCGCGAGAGACCACATACACCGACTGCCGACGTGGCGTAGTGTCACGGACTGAGGTGCTGAAGGTCGCCGGTTCAATCCCGCCCAACGGCAAAAATTTACTTCTTTGTAATTAATAATTCCAGAATGTTCTACATCTTTCTTATGTTCACTTGTAAATTCTACTTGTTTCTTATGCTAACTGTTCTTCTAATTTCTGATAAAATCTGTCTGTGTATAAATAGCAGAGCACTCTGCCTGAGAGGCAGTCAGTGCTGCGTGTATGTTAAGTTCTTAATAAACGTGCTCTCAGTATAAGTGCTGTGTTCAGTTCCCTTCGAAGTCAAGCCTGCTTCCCTTTCAACGTGACATTGTTTGGTGGAGGCGCCGGGTATCCTGTGCAACAGCTGCATCACTGTGGCTCCGATTAGGCAACGTAAGAGCCGTTGCTTACACAGACTGGAACCAGAATACAAGGGATTTACCTAGTACATCCTTCCAAAAGTCCGTATCATCAGAAGAACCATGGAAAAGAAACCAGCGGTAAGCCAGCTGCACATCAGACACCCGTCGGTGTTCTCTGGAGAAGCTGGACAGGCCCCCAACAAATGGCTAAAAGGGTTTGACCGAGTCGCCAAGTACAACAGGTGGGATCATACGATGTGCTTGGCTAACGTTTACTTCTATCTGGACGGAACAGTCCAGCAATGGTTCGAGAACAACGAAGACAAGTTGAATGACTGGGAGATGTTCCAGGAGGAACTGAAGAAGACGTTTGGAGACCGCCAGTGACATATCCGTTCGGTGGAAGAACAACTGAAGAACCGAGCCCAACGACATGGTGAGCCGACACAATCGTACATACAGAATGTTTTGGCCCTGTGTAACCTAGTGAATCCGAATATGACTGAGGCCGACAAAATCACGCACCTCATGAAGGGTATTGCAGAAGACATGTACCAAGCTCTTCTGATAAAAGACGTCGCTACGACTGAAGAGTTCATTAAGTGGTGCCAGCGTATTGAAGAGATGCAGCAAAGGAGGGTTGGACGCAAGAAGTATGACAGACTTCCCAATGTAGTCCCTATGGCCGTTGTGGAAGACCTGCATGACTTCGCTTCTCTCATACAACAAATTGTGAGAGAAGAATTACAACAATTTACGGCAATCGGGACTGTTAGACCGAGCGAGAATCAGATTATGGCCATGGATGTATGCCCTGTAAGTCATGAGGGAGCCGACGTTGCTGAGGAAGAGGTATTTCAGACATTAGCTCCTGTCTGCCCCGTCAATCGTACCTGGCGTGAAGAATGGCGTCGTCCTGCTATGACACTCACTGCAGCCGCCAAACGGCAGCCCATGATTCGGCCGACGCGACCACAACCAACTCCTCCGGTAACTATGACGCCCCGCAGAAGAACAGACACCTGGAGATCAGAAAACAACACACCACTGTGTTTCCACTGAGGGCGCCCTGGACATGTCATATGCTACTGCAGATAGAGGAGGCGAGTATTCAATGATTATTTTGCCCCAAGACGTCAGCCGTCGGAGCAGTTCTATCCCAGGCAGTCACCTGCTGATGAGTTCAGTCAACCTATGGGAAGAAGCCCATCGCCGTACCCTAGAAGAGGTCGCACCCCGACGCGCCATAGCTGTTCAGCGTCGTCGTACAGAGGCACCAGCCGCTCCCCGAGCCGCCGCGCCCAGGAAAACTAAGAGAGGTGACCATCTACGGAGGTGAGGCCGCCGCAGATGAAAATCCTCCATGGACGACAGTTGCGAAGATGTTGGGAAATCTCATCGATGTCATAATCGACGGCCAACCTGTCCGAGCACTTGTTGATTCAGGAGCGTCTTTCTCTGTATTGTTGGATAATTACAGCTGCACACTAAAGAAGACAATGTTCTGTGATACTGGGGCAACTGTGCTGAAGGTCGCAAATGGAGAGTACATCCAGCCAGCAGGAACTTGTGACAAGAATAACCATCAACAACAGGACCCAACCATTTAAATTTGTCGTGTTAACAGAATGTAGTCATAATGTTATCCTCGGATGGGACTTCCTTTAAGCATCCCAAGCTATCATTGACTGTGGAAGATCTCAGCTGTAAATTTAAGAAGTCGTTCCGACAGATACATGTAATACAGAATTTTCTGGGAAGTTATTTGTCGTTGAAAATGTGACGATACAGCTGTTAAAAATGAGAAGAGTTGCAGTCAGAAACACAAATGACCGGTTAAGCTGTGAAGTTCCTGTTGATATTAAAAAGTTTATCAAGCTCACAAAAGAAATTTACATACCAGCAGCTATCATAAGCATTACTGGTGGTCAAGGAGAGATTTGGATCACAAATTGTCACGAGCAGTCAAAAAATTATCCCAAAGAGAATGTGTATCAGGACAGCTGAACCAATCCAGGACGGTGAGCTCAATGTCATCAATGAATGCCCTGCTTTTAGTACAGACAACACGATGGAGGAGACAAATGTGGAACTGCCAATAGGGCCTGGATTGACCAAGGAGCAACGCCAACGGGTGTTAGCTATACTACGCCAATTTTCGGGTGCATTCACACCTCAGCAGGCGAAAAGTCAGATGAACGGCCCATGATAAAGCACCGTATCAGTACTGGGGATCATCCGCAAATTAGTTAGCGTTCGTATAGAGTGTCGCCAGCTGAAAGACGGATAATTCGGGAGGAAGTGGAGAAGATGTTGCGAGATGACATTATTCAACCTTCGGAGAGTCCTTGGTCACCAGACAGGTTACTGGCAAATCGAGGTTGACGAAGCTGACAGGGAGAAGACGGCTTTTATTACACCTGACAGTCTCTATGAATTTAAAGTAATGCCATTTGGATTATGTAATGCTCCAGCCACATTCGAACGCTTGATGGACAACTTGCTCAGACACCTGAAGTGGACGACGTGTCTCTGCTATTTAGATGACACTGTTGTTTTCTCGAAAACATTTGAAGAACATATGAGTTGCCTGTCAACTGTGTTGGAGACTGCAGGCCTCCGCCTCAATCCAAAGAAGTGCCTCTTCGTCGCCAAAGAGAGAAAAATCCTGGGCCACCTAGTCGACGGAGATGGTATCCATCCTGATCCAGATAAAGTAAGGGCAGTCACAGAATTTCCAACTCCTCAGCACATTCGTGATGTGAGAAGTTTTCTCGGGCTGTGCTCATACTACCGACGTTTCATAAAAGGATTTTGTAACAAGGCACGTCCATTACAAGAACTTCTGCAGGGAGACGTCAAGTTTTACTGGGATGAGACAAAAGAAACAGCACTTAAGGAGGCTCTAACTTCTGCATCAGTGCTAGCCTTGTACGGTGAGAATAGAGAAACGAAACTTCACATAGACGTCAGTGGATACGGCATTGGTGTAGTGCTTGTACAAGTCCAGGAAGGTGCTGAAAAAGTGATAGCCTATGCATCAAGAGTACTCTCAAAGTCCGAGATAAACTACTCTACAACTGAAAAAGAATGTCTCGCCGTTATCTGGGCTATCAACAAGTTCCGGCTGTATTTATTCCACAAACCATTCACAGTCTTGACAGACCACCATTCTCTGTGTTGGCTGACTAACTTGAAGGATCCATCAGGTCTATTAGCAAGATGGGCACTAAGACTCCAGAAGTACGACGTCGCAGTGGTATTCAAGAACGGGTGCAAACACACGGATGCCGACAGCCTTTCGAGGAATCCATTAGTGGAAGACAACAGCATGAATGAAATTTCAGCCCTCACTGAATTAGGTGACGTTACAGCTGAACAGAGGGAAGATCCAGCACTATTAAAAAGCGATAGAGGCCTTGGAGAAAGGAGAACCAATCAATGGAGAGTTCCAACTGATAAACAGAACATTGTATAATAGCAACTACAAGCCACTGGGCCCCAAATGGCTACTTGTTGTTCCAGCTCATCTCCAGCCAGCTATTCTCAAAATTTCCACAATGCTCCAGTATCCAGTCATCTGGGATTCGTGAAGACCCTATACAGCATTAGACGCAGGTATTACTGGAAAGGTCTCTACCGATCTGTCAAGCACTATGTGAGTCACTGTAAAGAATGCCAGCGACGGAAGCATGTGCCACAATTACCTCCAGGGCATCTTGTACCGATTCCGCCGAGTGGGGATCGATCTTTTAGGGAGGTTCCCGAAGTCGACAACCGGTAACTGATGGATAATAGTCTGCACTGACTACCTCACATGCTACGCTGTCACTAAACCTGCAGAAGCTCCAGAGATCGCAAAATTTCTTGTAGAAGACATTATTTTGAAGCATGGGGCACCATGTGTCATTATATCTGATCGTGGGAAAAGTATTCCAGTCACGGTGCGACATTGTCCACAGAATGACAACTGCATACCACCGTCAGAAAAATGGTTTCACGGAACGTTTTAACAAGACGTTAGCCGACATGCTGTCGATGTTGAGCAGAAGGATTGGGATACAATTCTGCCAGTCGTGAAATTTGCTTACAATACCGCAAGACAAGACGCCACAGGCTTCAGTCCGTTTTTACTGCTCCATGGCCGTGAAGCTGAGACGACAATGGATACGCTGTTCCCATTCCAACCGGACGACACTCAGGATGACTATGTTAAACAGCTCATCACCAGGGTCAAAGAAGCAAGACAGCTGGCTCGCATACGGACACTGGACGCCCAGGAGAAGGACCATCAGCGGTATAACGACAAGCACCGACCTTTTGTGTACAGCCCAGGAGATCTGGTATGGATGTTTACCCCTGTACGGAAGGTTGGTTTGTCAGAAAACTTATTGAAGCGATACTTTGGTCCGTATCGTATCATACGCCGCCTGTCAAACGTAACATACGAAGTTGAGGATTATGAGCCGTCGTCGAAACGTCAAAAACGAAGAGACATTGTTCACGTCCTGTGCATGAAGCCTTACTATGATCCTGAAGAGCAGGTAGACGACAATGGCTTCTTGTTCAAGGAATCTAAGGACGGTAATGTTCCTGATGAAGCCACGACAGGAACGTCTGTCGTCGATAATCATGGAGAAGGGAAGGATTCTCTTCAACCGCCATACAGAGGACCCGTAACACGGTCAAGATCCAGGACATTGCAGCTGGCTCCACAGGTATCATAACAGCGGTTCGCTGTTTCTCCAGGAGAGTGAGCAATGCCGCGAGAGACCATGTACACCAACTGCCAGCGTGGCGCAGGGGATAGCGTCACAGACTGTGGTGCTGAAGGTCGCCGGTTCAATCCCGCCCAACAGCAAAAATTTATTTCTTTGTAATTAATACGTGACTTCTACATCTGCTAATTAAGATGAAATATCAGTATTATATTAGACACACAGTTTTATGGCTGATAATGAAATATGAGAAACAAAGGGATCAACAACCATTGATTCTCACATTATGTTACTTAAGCCTTACATCAGAATCTAAGGGTTTTGCCGCCTTTCTTTCTCATATTTCATGGTTCCCTCTTAACATGGGGATTCAGTGACGGTCAGGACCCCATTGCATTTCCATTTAAGTCTTTTTCTTCCCTTAAGACGAAACCTGTGGCACATATTAAATTGGGAAAAATTCTTAGTTTTAGGTGTATTGTCTGTTTCATTCTATATATATATATATATAGAAGGAGACCTTCCAGGTAGGAAAATGGTATAAAATAAAGATTTTTGACTTACCTAAAGTACAGGCTGGTCGATAGGAACACTAAACACACACAAAAACCTCTTTCCTTAATACCCTAGCCAGCTTCATCCTAACCCACAACTTCTTCACTTTTGAGGGCCAAACATACCAACAACTAAAGGGAACAGCCATGGGAACCAGGATGGCCCCCTCGTACGCCAACTTATTTATGGGACGCTTAGAGGAAGCCTTCCTGGACACCCAAGCCTGTCAACCCAAAGTTTGGTATAGATTCATTGACGACATCTTTATGATTTGGACTCACAGTGAAGAAGAACTCCAGAATTTCCTCTTCAACCTCAACTCCTTTGGTCCCATCAAATTCACCTGGACCTATTCCAAATCCCATGCCACTTTCCTTGATGTCGACCTCCATCTGTCCAACGGCCAACTTCACACATCCGTCCACATCAAACCAACCAACAAACAACAGTACCTACACTATGACAGCTGCCATCCATTCCACATCAAACGTTCCCTTCCCTACAGCTTAGGTCTTCGTGGCAAACGAGTCTGCTCCAGTCCCGAATCCCTGAACCAGTACACCAACAACCTAATATCAGCTTTCACATCCCGCGGCTATCCTCCTGATCTGGTACAGAAACAAATTTCCAGAGCCACTTCCTCATCCCCCCAAATTCAGAACCTTCCACAGAAGAACCCCAGAAGTGCCCCTCTTGTCACCGGATACTTTCCGGGACTGGAGCGGACTCTGAATGTGGCTCTCCAGCAAGGATACGACTTCCTTAAATCCTGTCCCGAAATGAGATCCATCCTTCATGACATCCTTCCCACTCCACCAAGAGTGTCTTTCCGCCGCCCACCTAACCTCCGTAACCTCCTAGTCCATCCATATGAAATCCCCAAACCACCTTCCCTACCCTCTGGCTCCTACCCTTGTAACCGCCCCCGTTGTAAAACCTGCCCTATGCACCCTTCCACCACCACTTACTCCAGTCCCGTAACCCGGAGGGTGTACGCGATCAAGGGCAGAGCCACTTGCGATAGCACCCACGTGATTTACCAACTGACATACCTGCACTGTGAAGCGTTCTATGTGGGAATGACCAGCAACAAACTGTCCATTCGCATGAACGGTCACAGGCAGACAGTGTTTGTTGGTAATGAGGATCACCCTGTGGCTAAACATGCCTTGGTGCACGGCCAGCACATCTTGGCACAGTGTTACACCGTCCGGGTTATCTGGATACTTCCCACCAACACCAATCTTTCAGAACTCCGGAGATGGGAACTTGCCCTTCAACACATTCTCTCTTCCCGTTGCCCGCCTGGTCTCAACCTCCGCTAAATTCTAATTCCCGCCCGCCATCTTTAACATCTTTGCCTCGGTTCTGTGACAGAGCCTCTGCCTGTAGTGGCATCTCTGTCCAACTTCTTTGGTTTCTACAAATGTCTGCCTAAGTGTGTTTGGATGTGGATATGTGTGAGTGTGTGTGTATTTGTTTACCTTCCTTTTTGTCCCCTAAGGTAAGTCCTTCCACTCCTGGGATTGGAATGGCTCCTTTTCCACTTCCTTAAAACCCGTATCCTTCCCTTTCTCCTCTCCTTCCTCCCTCTTTTTCCCGAAGAAGCCACCACTGGTGGCGAAAGCTCGAATGGTTTTGTGTGTGTTTAGTGTTCCTATCGACCAGCCTGTACTTTAGGTAAGTCAAAAATCTTTATTTTATACTATATATATATATCTCCAAATAAAAACAAAATTAAATTTTAATACGTACAATTTCCGAATTCCGGATTCGGATTTCTTCCATGGAGCATCATCAGGTTCAAAAGGAAGAGGTCCTTGTACTGGTGGTTCCTCCTCCTCTTCACTTGGAGACCTGAAAGTATTAGAGTTTGTATATTTAATATATTATGTAATATTCAATTAATGTGACAGAAGTTCTCTAAAGAGAGAGTGGCTGGCTAGTACTTACCTCACCTCAGTACACCAATAGTCACACAATATTCAATAATGGAAAATCCAGGTTGGAATTCAACAAAAGAATGAGGATAGTTTATAATTCAGTACAAACTCTTACGATGAGCCATGACATGCACATAAAAAAAAAAGAGACACACAGTATCACTTAAGCCATTGGCCATTAGACTTCATGAGTACAGGGAGCATTCAAACACAACCACTCCATATCTGAGTGTGGGAAATGGAGAGGACTGTTGTTTCTGAAGTGTTGTATGTGAGTGTCTTATTTTATATGCTTTGCAACTCATTGTATGTCTTTGCCGTGAGTGGTAAACTATCAAATAGATGTTCACAAGATTTCAGAAGTAACTTCCTTCTTCAGGTAGGAGAGAGGATGGAAGAGAAATGGTATAGAAGGAAGTGTTACAACCAAGGCCTTGAAATAAGGATGGAGTGAAGGATGGTGATATGTGGAAGTAAGAGATCTCGGAAGAAAGTTATTTCTGAAAGCTTGTGAATGTCTTTTTTGTTTATGACTATTGGCAGTACTGAGCTTAGTACAAAAAATTAAGTAATTATCTTCCCTATCACGGTTCAAAGTTGGTACAGATACTTACATGGACAGTATACCAACATGTACAACATAAAATATTGAAGACAATTTGCAATTAATTTATTAACTAAGAGAAAATAAAGTATTTTGCTCCAACACCCAAACTTATGAATGGTTCCATTCTGCTAAGAAGAAATTAATCAGCCACTGATGAGATTAACTATTGTACTATAATTTAGCACCAAGATAAAGGTGAACCTGCAGTGGCCTAACGATAAGACGTCTGCCTAGTAAGCACGGAGGTCCGGGTTTTTTTCCTGGCCGCATAACAATTTTTAATTCATTGCTTCACCTTTATCTTTAATGTCTTGTTATAATTTTTTAAAATTGTTCTGTAACCCCTCCCCGTAAAAATAATTAACAATTACTACATGTGCATTGTTTGTATTGTCACACCAAAGAACTCTTAATACAGACATTTACATAAAAGAAATTATTCTGTTAAAGGAGAGGAAAATTTAATTGCGATGAGGAACTGGAATTTTGTTGCTGGCAAAGGGAGAGCTGGAAAAATAATAGGAGAAATCAACTACACAGAAGGAAAGAGGAACCACCTGGTGGAATTTTGCACAGAACATAATTTAAATATTTCTAAAATTTGGTTTCAAAACCACAACAGAGAATTGTTTTTAAATGTAGAGATAAAAGAATCATATCTAGATATAAAAATCGCTTTATTAATAGTTTCAGATTAAAATAAAATTATTGTGTTCAGTGTGTCAACCAACCATGACTCCTCATGATATAAAATTGGATTTTGGCGGCATTAGGCTCTATATACTGAAGTAAACAATCATTTTTGTTATTTACATTGACAGTCATCAGTTACCATCAATAGATCAATAGATAATTGCTATGTTATGCGGCTACTTGTAGGTCGAACAGAATTGTGAATGCCGCGGGTCCATGTGATTCTTGTAGGCCTGCCGTGTTTATGCTGCCGCCACTCCAGTGTTTCCAGTGTCATGCCGTCACGTGTTTTGTCGGACAAATACCAGTAATTTTGATACGCCGTGGCTCCACGCAATTCATGTAAGCCAGCCGTGTTTATGCTGCCGCCAGTCCATGCTGCAGTATAATGCGACGCCGATGACCATGTGGGCTGTCCGTTGCTGTGCAGCTGCTTTGGTGTGGCAACAGAACTAAAAGGTCACCCAAGTATAGTTTCATTGAGGGAGTTCATCTCATTGCTAACACGCCGCTATCGGAGATCGTCGTCGTTGCTGGACATCACACTGTCACTGTTGGGCCAAGATTGGGCATCTTCTCATCGTCGGTGCCGTCTCATCAGCACCAGGTGCCTTTCTGAAGATCGGGCGTTTTCTCATCGCCGCCGATGTCTTAGCAGCAGTGTTGCAGCAACTCGATAAGTACACAACTTTATTATAAACATTATTAAATCGTCAGCCATGGCGGATGGCATTGAGAAAGTTTTGAATGATGGGAAATCGACAGAAGTTGCTAGTAATGCAAGTAGCCCCAGTATGCCAAAAGAAATAGGCTGGGTTCCAGGCAGTGAAATAACTGAATTATTTAAGGTGTTAAGTGACAAATTAATACATACATGTGATACAAAATGTAATGACGTGAAATGTGAAATAAGCGAAAATATCAAATCTGAGATTGGAGAGTTAAAAGTGGAACTGGGAGGTGAAATAAGTAGTGTAAACACGAGACTTGATTTGTTAGAGGGGAGATTTGGGGGAATCGAAAAGAAATTAGAAACCCAGGAAAAAACTGTGGAAGGGGTGAATAATAATATAGACAAAAGAGAACAGCAGTTTTTGATCAGGGTGGAAACTGTAGAATCTAAACTTACTGGGCGAATTGAAGAACAGGAGAAGCAGTGCAAAAAACTAGAACTGCATACAAATGCTCAACTAGAATCTGTAATTAAAATAAGCAATGAAAGGTTAAAGGGGGAGGTAAAGGTTATTGAAGGGAAAATTAGTGATCTGAAGGAAACAGTAAATAACGTAGCAGAGGGACAAGGATGTATGATGATAGGTTTTCCTATGAGAGTAGGCAATATGAAGCCATTTAATGGTGAAGATGGATATCATGCAGTAGACTTTGTAGCTATAAGCAAAGATAGCTTCATAGCAGGGAAAAAGACAGTTGCAGGGACCAGATCAAACTTGGGCTAACCAGCATGCTAAGGAATTTGTAGATTATAATAAATTTGAGTCACTGTTCTTGGACAAATATTGGGGGAAGGTCAAGCAAGGGAGGTTACAAAATGAGTTTATAAATGGAGCAAATTACGTAAGTGATAAAGAAACAACGAGTGTGTTTTGTATAAGGGAATTGAACAAATTGGTGCATTTAATTACACAATTAGATGCAGTGACCATAATATCTACATTAACAAGGAGGCTTCCAGAAAATTTGAAGTGGGACCTAATAAACAGCCCTACTCATTCAGTAGAGGGGTTTTTAGATTATGTGGATAAAATGGACAGAAACCTATGTTACAGACCAAAATTTGTAGAATATAAGGAAGAGGGTAATATGCAGTATAAGGGGACGAATTATGGAAATAGCAATGAGAATGGGAACAGGTGTACTAATAATAAAAATGGGCACAGTGACAATGACAAGGATTGGAGGAATAGGTGGGAGAAAGAAGGAAGAAACCGTGGGGAAATTCAGAAAAGACAGTCGGAAAACTAAATGGAGCCTCACTAGAGGTCCGTAGGGAGGCTATACGTGATGCAAACATGACCATGGAAGAATGCAATAGTAATGATAAGGAAAGGAAAGAGTTAGCCATATGTCAGATGGATGCTATAGTTGGAAATACTGATATGTGGGGAGGTGTAATAAAGTTAGTAAGAAAAAATGAAAGAAAATTTGAGGTGGTTGGATGCCCGCGCCCAAATGCCTATAGGGTGGTCTGCCCTGATACAAGGAAGCCGTTGGGACTGCGGAATGTCACCGATTTAAAGTTATATATGGACAAGTAATTGCATAACTAAAGTGATATTAAAATGCTTGTGTGTTCCAGTGTATCAAATGTTTTATTAAATGGGGTATTATAAGAAAATATTTATGTATCTGTGTAGTGACTACAATATTGTGTATGTTTACTGAAGAATTGCATAGGTATTGCTAAGACATTTTGGAGGGATAATTATGTTATGTGTTATTTTGGTGTCAAATCATGTTGGAAACTAGTACTGGAACTTTAGGCTGGTGCGTGGGAGTGGCACTTCTTTGAACTTCTTTGGTTTCTATACTATGTCTGCCTAGGTGTGTTTGCATCTGTGTGAATGTATGTGTGTGTGTGTGTGTGTGTGTGTGTGTGTATTTGTTCACCTTCCTTTTCTTCCCCCAAGGTAAGTCTTTCCTCTCCCGGGATTGATATGGCTCCTTACCCCCTTCCTTAAAACCCTCATCATTTCCTTTTCCCCTCTCCTTCCCTTCTGCCTGAAGAAGCAACTGCATTGCGAAAGCTTGCATTTGTGTGCCTGTGTGTATTTATTTATTTATTTATTTATTTGTGATGCTGTCACATCTGTGTCCCTTCGCCTGGTGAGTAATCTTCGTCTAATTTTATATATATATAACTTTTCCTGCTAGGAATTTTTCGTCTTAATATTCGTATCATATTATATATTTTAGAGTTAACTAAAGTGGTCAATAACACAACTAAAACATTACAGAACAAATAATTACTATAAACAGTTTAATGTGATATAAATCTTGTTTTCCTTTTGTTTATATATGCAATGTGAGAGAATGCTAAAGCGTTGTGATTTCAATTTTTATGTATATTTTTAAAAGTTTACTAAAGTGGTCAATCACGTGACTACACAGAGCTGGGAGCAAGGGAGGCAAGGTGCATGGTCTTTTGCTTGCCGGACGCTGAGTAGGTAAGGTAGCTGCTTATAGCAGCATTAGTGCTGTTCGCGTTTTGTACACCACGTGTGGCGTTCCGAAATTTGTAAGAGCGCTCTTACGCGAATGTCTTCCATTTCGGCTCCAATAGGTACGCGAGTGGCGAAGTTTATTGTAAATTGGGATATATAGTGTAAATGTCACTAAAGAAAATAAACTAACGTAGAAGCACAAGTGAAGACTTATTTTTTAACGGTACAGCACCTTGTTAATTCACTGGTTTACAGGTATAAACTTGAAAGGGTTAAAGCAACAGTGTTACAACCGCCCCTTAGTAGGCAAGCCAAGTTACCTGTTTGTTGCTATCGTGAATTTCAGGTTTTTTACTGTTGAATGATGGCCTGCAAATGCAGACAACTCACAACTGAAGCTGACAATTATCCGCGATGTAGAAGAGAATCGAAATGTAAAACTTTGTGACATGGCAAAGAAATACGATTAGCAAGCATCATCTTTGTGCAGAATTTTAAAAAACAAAGAAGCTTCATTAAATGCTGAATCCAGTGGTTCCTCAGGATACAAAAGGAAGAACATTCGTGCTTCAGCTTTTAGTGAACTTTAAACAATTGCATTGGAATGATTCGAAGAAGTGAGCAGTAGCGGAATTCCAGTGAATGGAAACCTTCTTAAAAAAAAAAAAAAAGAAAAAGAAAAGCATATGAAATCGCACTGAAGATCGCCGTCAAAAATTTCAGTGCATAGAATGGATGGTTCGACAGCTTTAAGAAGCGGCGTAATCTCACGTTTCAGTGTTTGAGTGGAGAAAGTGAGGCTGTAGATTATTAACGATTATTAGTCTTATGAGCTGAGAGACGTTTTTAATGCTGACGAAACTGGTGTTTTTTACAATTTACTGCAAGCAAAAACTTATTCTATAAAGGGCAAGAAATGCCAGGGAGGGCAAATTAGTAAGGAAAGGGTGACTGCACTTTTGTGTGTTAATGGACGCGAATAGTTACCAACACTTATAATCAGCAAATTCAAAAGCCCTAGATGTTTCAAAAATATTAGAACACTACCTTGTTCTTACAAATATACATATTTCCCACGTCATTGCTATTATAAGATTTCCGAGAAGTTTGGATACAAAGATGGGTGCATCAAGGAGAATAATTATACTGATGATTGACCGCTGTGCTGTACATCCAAAAGACACATTGTTTCTGTGGAATGTGACTGTGGTATTTTATCCTGCAAACTGCACAAGTCACCTTTAGCCTCTGGACCTGGGCATTATACACTCTAAAATCGAAATACAGAGTGTCAGTTGTGCAAAAGGCAGTTTAATTCCTTGACAGGACAGTAGAGATGAGGCTCAACATTCTGCAGGCCATGCATATGTTTGTAGCTGCCTGGAACAGTGTGTCACAGCAGACTGTACAGAACTGTTTCACAAAGTCTGTGTTTGCATAAAAACTTTTGACAGACACACAGTGCCGTTATTCTCAGGTTGAGAAGGAAGCTTTAGCGATGGTGTCACAAAATTCCATCACTATTTGTATGGGAGAAAATTCTATTCATTAACTAACCCGAAGCTTCTTTGTCATTGTTTCATCCAACCAAGCCGATTCCTACACATACGGCACACATATTGCGACGCTGGGCATTGCTCTTATCACAGTATCAATACAAAATTGTGAGCAGACCCACAACTTGCCATGGAAATGCCGACGGACTTTCCTATCTTCCAACTGGCTCTGATAAAGACTTCGACGATTCTGAGACATCTTGTTGTCAGACAGATACGCAGGAAAATAGTTTGTTGCCCTCCTTCCCATTGGACTATAGGAAAATTGCTCGAGGCATGGAAACGGAGCCCAATTTACGAATTTTTCTGTGCTACATTCGCACAGAATGGCCTCATTCACAATGCGACATTGAAAATTCTCTGATGCGTCGCTATTTTGCTTGAAGAAATGAACTTTCAGTACACAGAGGTGTCACTCTAGCTTCATATGACAGTGGACTCTCACCTGTGTTGATTCTGTGATGTATGCAGACGA
The DNA here is from genome assembly GCA_026315105.1 of Locusta migratoria. NCBI lineage: Eukaryota > Metazoa > Arthropoda > Insecta > Orthoptera > Acrididae > Locusta > Locusta migratoria. The sequence continues at coordinate 200,170,465 of CM048751.1, forward strand.
AGTATTGAACTTACTTCACAAAGAACATTTGGGAATGGTTCACACCAAGCAATTGGCACGACGACACTGCACTTGGCAGGGTATGGACACCCTAATAGAAAAGATGACGTCACAGTGTTCAGTGTGTGGTACCAATCAGTCCGCCCCACCTCAGAAATTTTTTGCGTGGCCAAAAGCAGATTCACCTTGGCAATGGGTTCATATTGACTATGCTGGTTCCTTCTGGAAACTAAGTGGCTTATTGTGGTTGATTCTTTTAGTGGTTACTCGTTTGCAGTGCCAATGTCTTCTACAACATCTAGTAGCACAATTAGGGTGTTGTCTTCAATTTTTTGTCTGAGAGGTCACCCTGAACTGATAGTCTCTGACAACGGCCCTCAGTTCACATTGCAAGAATTTTGCTCCTTTTGTGAACGCAATGGAATTAAGCATCTCACCAGTGCACCGTTTCACCACAGTGAAACAGCACTGCGGAATGCTTCGCCTGGACATTTAAGAAGCAGATGTCCAAACTTCGTTTGAAGCTCTGCAACTGTTCCTTGCCTCCTACCGCTCGCATCCACGAGAAGGATCACCACCAGCCAAACTTCTGCACAGTTGCCACCACCACATCCTGCTCCACCCACCATGCCGCCCGGAGCAGCAGCAGCAGCCGCCGACACCCAAGTATCGCTTTGCTCCATGTAACCCAGTCTTTTTCAGCAGTGCTCACAGGTTTCAAATTTCAGGTTCCGGTAGCAGCTTTCGCAGGCACTGCAACCAAATTCACCCTCGTCTTGTACCCTGTGATTCTCCTCCGTTTCTCTCGGCAGATTCACACAATGTGCAGACAACGTGGCCTTCGCCATTCACGCGTCCTCGGCAGTCATCCGTGTCGCAGATCTTCATGGCACCGCTGCCTGGCGTCATGGAGATGGCACCCTCGCCATCTCTACCTCACCTGGACATCCCCATTGACATCAAGCAAGATGCCATGCAGCATCCGATGCCGACATCACCACCAACATCATCATCTACGACATCACCTGGGCCACAGGTTGTTGATGTAGGCCCTTCGGAGGTTTCCCCAGAGGACATTCCCTCGCGAGCTCAGAGGCTGGATGGCGGGGCCAGGCCCGTAGCCTGGTGTTCTCTGAAGCTGCCTCCTCACGCGTTGTCTAGCGCCACACATGACAATGGTTCGGTGCTTCGGGGGGGAGGGGGGGGAGATGATGATGTGTAAAGTCAGCCCCACATGCCAAATGTAAGACAACGATCGTGGAGATGGCAGCGACCGACCAAAAGGCAATCTCAAGCAGGCGCTGCGCATCCTGGAGGAAGTAACCAACGATGCGTGCCGTCTACAAGGGGCTTTATCTAAGCCGATAAGCCGACATACGTCTGGACACCCCGTCAGTTACTAGTCAGAACTCTGCTACGAACCAAGCACTCACTAGGTCTCAGCACAGCTAGCATCATACGGAACACACCGTGATATAAGAGAAGAAACACACATATGTTCTAAAGTTGAGTATCATTGTAATTTTCAGCCAATAAAACTTTTAATACTAATCTCTATGGAAATGTTTTAGCCGACTGTCGATTCCTGCACCAGTACCTTTTCTGACAACTAGACCGGGACGAGTACTCAACTAACGGCAGAAAGAATTAAACAGCAAAAGGCGACGAGGACACAACATCACATCACCGCTTGCAGTAATGGTTACCAACATAAAGGTTATGATAAGAACTCGCAAGACGCTCTCTAGACTTTTATCGTAAACATTAGCTTCATTGACCACATCAAATTCAGATCATTTATGTGCTTAGGAAGTCTGTGTATTAGCCTACTTACTCTTTTGTTTGAGACCGCACAGATGTATCAAAACACTGTCGGCTGCTATTATTGGCTGCGGCACATAATGAGAACTTTGATTTAAATCAAATCAACAACTTTCCTTGATTGACCCACCGTTTCTGTGAATGTGTACAAAAATGTAGATGCAATTTTGCAATACAGTTACCATTATTTCAAAGACTATCTACTTTATTGTGTTTCTCAAGAAAAAATAATCTTGAGTATGTAATTTTTGAAACTAATGACGTACGGGTGGGAGGTGGGGTTGTAATAGAATCTCAATTATAGGCCACACTACAATTTTGCAAGGAAAAAGAAAAAAAGTGCAGCCGATATTTGAGTAAATACGGTATTACCTTTCTTAAGGCAATATTGTATCTTACATTTTAGAAGAGAAAATTCTAAGTGAGGAATGTACAAATGAAGAATGTTGTGCACCATTGTATCTATGGCGTACTAGTTTACCCGGAATTTCAAGAAGGAACATGTCCAAGAGTTGGAAAATCAATAATTTTATCTATAGTTCTCCAGCAATCAATGTTGGCTTTTATCATACCTTTGTACAAACACCAAGTACAGAAATTTACCAAGTTCAACAGCTGACTTGCCTTAATTTATATCATGTACAGTTCCACAGCTCTGCCTATAAATATACTAGTCATATCTGTAACTAATTGTGCGGTTGCAGAGGAAACACAGATTTTTCATACAGTAACAATTCACGTTTAGAATCCAGGAACTTTGTTTCCCCTCTATGGCATATACTTATTGCAAAATATGCAACTGCTAGTGCATAGGTAATGACCGTGGCAAGGCCGTAAGATAATGCATGTACCATTATGCACATCAGACATAATTATGCTTGACACCATGGGGGATGCTGGAAAATTATTTAACGAATCTTAAGCAGTAGAGGCACAGCAACAGTAAATGGAATTATGACAAATACAAAACCATTTCATAGCATTAACTTATGGTTGTCCGAGACCTGAAATACGAATCTGCATACTTTGCCCCCCCCCCCCCCTTCTTCTTCTTTTCTATAGGTTTGTAGACTGCTACAAATGCTAAACCAAGGAACAAATAAGTAACATGTTTGAGCAAATAAAGATTTATGAGCAGGTCAAACATGAAGGTTACAGTTTCCAAACATAATTAACTATGTGGTTAGCACCCAAAGAGTTAGATGGAAATATGTGAAGTGCATCCACAACAAAATAAAATTGAAATAGGCACTGCAAACAATTCATATTAACCCCCCCCCCCTCTCTCTCTCTCAAACACACACACACACACACACACACACACACACACAGAGAGAGAGAGAGAGAGAGAGAGAGAGAGAGAGAGAGAGAGAGAGAGAGAGAGAGAGAGAGAGAGAGAGGGGGGGGGACGCTTTTCGTAGCGTTAAACTGTGCAAAACCAAGTTGTATTTGCGAATAAGGAGTTTAAGCAGTGAATAAACAGGTAAATGAAGATTTCTCATCACCCAGACGCCATTAAACTTCAAAATTTTAATATTTCAGTGTACTACAGTGCACTACACACTATTAATAAGAAGTAGTTGAATGTACTGCAAATGCACTAAATATTACTGATATATTTCAAAACTACAAATGCATATTCCAAATTAAAGGATTATTAGTATTAATTTCATTAATCAGGCAATTTCTTTGATGCAGCCTCACATGCAATCTGTATCCTAAGTGTGATGTGTTGTTGGAAATGTATTTCAAGATAGGATAACTCCATTTACTTTATAACTTATGTCATATAAAGATTACTATGGATATTCATTGAAATTTACAAAGAAACAGTGACAATGGAAAAAAGTATCTTTAAATTCCAGCTACATTTTCTGTCTTTGAATAGAAATCTTTATGAAAACAGCCAACTTTTATTTTAATTACTAATTAATAGTATGATAACTATTACAATCAAATAACACCACTAACAGTCATAATACAGCAAAGGAACTATTGCTGGAACAAATACTGTAACAATGAAGATAAGTTTTGAATCTTATATCAAATGAAAATCCAGTTGGCAGATGAATCTTGTCCATCCTACTTGGCAGCATAACATTTTATCAACATGCTGCCTTTTGGTAACCACATCGAGCAAAGAAATTGCACAACCATCGAAATTGCACAGCTATATATAAAATGTTAAAAGTTTTAAAAGAGCTGCAGTATTTGGAATAAAGTAACAGTTAAAATGAAAAGCAACCATTGATGAATTTGTACAAATCAGAGAAGACTTCTATTTATGTGTGTTATGATGCAAGGTGCCTGGCCTTTAGAATATCACAAATATTTCACAATCATTGTTGCGAAACTGATTGGCAAAAAAATTGGATGGAAGATGTGGGCCGAGAAAAACTGTGTCATATTCCTCTCCCTTTGTACAAATATAACACAAAAAACGTATATAACGTAATGTATATTAATCATACAAGTGTTACAGTTTAAGTGAATATTCACTTATATAAAGAAACTTCCACCATGAAGTATCTAAAAATAGACAACACAAACATGCAGCATAACTTTCATGGGCTGTTTCAACAAACACACAAAGCCCCCAACTCCAAAAAGGTTGATCTCTCATTTCTGAAAATTGAAGCCCTAAGTTAACAGTTGAAGTTGTGTAGCATATTAATGACTGTGTGTTTAGCTAAAATTCTTATACACTTTCTGAAAGTGCATTAAATAGCACAGAACTGGTAAAAGTTTCTTGGTACAGGAAATCCACAAAAGTTTACTTTGAGATTTATAAATTTTGATGACTACAATTTGAAACTTCACTTCATTCAAAGAGAATTTGTCACATACTATCCACTGTATCAACCTTGTGCTATATTTCTTCCCTCCTTGCATTCATTTTTTTTTCTTTCAACAAATGACCATGAGAAACGAAAAGCAATATGACAACCATCAGGTACAAACCTCGTAACTCTGTCATGAGAAAGGATCCTCTCAGTGTTGACTAAACAGTCTCTTTCAGGCACCAATACTTTACTCTCATCTGCCAAGCAACAGATTGCAATCTCAACGTCAGATGCCCTGCAACGATTTCTTCATGAACAAAAGTTATGTTCTTCTCTTAAATGCAGAAAAATTCCTATGTATGAGTTCAGATTGGAAGAATCTAAAATAATAATTTTAATGTTAAGATAGAGAAAATGCAAAGCAAAAAGCATAAGATTGTTTAGAAGACACAAAAAATCCAGCAAATTCCTCATATCACACCGTGTTAGTCACATTTCACAACACAAATGTGCATTATCAAACTCTTGTTAATACCATATGTTAGTGGACATTTGTGTAAGAAGATATATAATCAAGAAAAAGAACTTTGTAGAAAAACTTGTGCTATTTCAGTGTGTTCATAAATGTCCTTTCTCCAACACAGGCATTATCTCTGCTACTGGAGAAAATAGTTTAACAGAGTACACAGAAAGCCAACAGTGCACATCAAGTTGATAGCACAGAAGAATTGAAGCAACTGGAGAAAGTGTTCTCTTTCCACAAGCATGTCACACTCAAAATCTAGCAGTTTTTAATAGTGCTTTTCTAGTACCTAATGTGTATGTTATGCTCCTGCTTTCCTCATTGCCCTAAGAAATATATTCATTAGAGGTTTACATTTTTGAACAAAAACTGAATCTAATGCACAATTCGTAATTACCTTTATACTGATACAAGCTTCGCTAGAAAATTGATATTAAGGATTTGAGAAACTACTTTGCCTATCTGATACTCAGGATAGCTTTGGATGCATTGTTTAACTAGGCTGTCTAGCAGACTTCCATCAAAGCAGTTCAAGTTCTCGTGATGAATGACGATGAACGGATTTATGAAACTTGTCAATTTGACAAATTTGTTGCAATGAGCAATAGTTTGTAAACACAATGGTCACATGTATTATTAACAGAAAATTTAAGAATTAAAACAAATATTCTACAGCAGAAAATCACAACTATGAACTAAAATTGCACCTGGTAATGCATAAAATCAAATTACAACCAGCTAACTACAGTAAGAAGAAAAATATTTGCATTCAAAGCATACGCATGCTTACTGAAAGGCAGAAGAGTTGCTATCTTTCTCTGTTGAGTTGAAAGTTTCCATCTCAAAATTGGAATAGGACTCTGAGATGGGTGATGGGGAGGGGAAATGTGGTCGAACAACAGCCACAGGTGACTTGGTGTTGAGATCACTGAAAGAGCTCCGTTGTTCAGCAGACCACCGAGGACTGTGGAAGCTAGCAGATAAGCAACACATTAAGCTTCGAAAAAGAATATGTACAAGTTAACAAAGTCAATGTGTTACAGCTAATTAAAAAGAAAGAAGGTTCAACCAACACACTGCATACAATGTATATGTGAGTGTGTGTGTGTGTGTGTGTGTGTGTGTGTGTGTGTTTACAATTGTGTGTTCCCAAGGCATGCACATCATGCAGGAATAAGCTTTAAATATACAGAAATACTTATTAGCCATCTGCAGTAAAACTGCACATTTCACCTGCCAGTTTGTTAGGAGTAACAAGTTAGCACTGTTACCAATTATTAGAAATCATTATCTCCTGGCACCGATATTACGATAGTTAAAATATTTGCATGGCAACAATATCTCAGATTTCAATGGAAAATCTAATACACTATATCTTTTATAAATGAATATATTTCAATCTTCAATGTTAGAATCTACTTCCAAGAATGAATAAGGTTTCTGTGAATTTCTAACTTTCTGCAGTAAAAAAAAAAGTTCCTTTTTTGGGTTTGCAGTTAGATCTTTAGTTCAAGTTAAGGCAACATTCTTACAGTCCAATGCACATGCACAATGCGCATGACACAGATTCTCCCAGAACTGATACTTCTCTGGTGCTGGAATCACTTTATAGACTACACTATCAGAGAGTAGTTCTTTTTTTCCAAGTGCCATGAAATCTACCCTATTGCCTTTTGCCAGTAATGAAGGCAAACAAAAGATATATACCACTTTTGTTTACCTTCTACACTAGTGGATACTGTTTAGGTATTTTGCAATGAGGCAGTAATGTCAGCACTTTGTGCATTCACTGTCTACTACCTGCTAACATGTAATGCTGTGCCAGTTCAAGCTTATCGTAAGATAGATTAAAATCCGAAATAGCATTACAGTAGTTTGTCTGAAGATGACAGATAGGTGGTCCACTGAAATTGGCTGCAAACCCGAAAGAGTATCACAAGCTGCTTTGCTGCAGAAGCTTATGAAGAATGATATCCTTGCATACCCTACCAATTATGTTACTAATGTATGTCATTAAGCTTTAATAATCCATGCAAATGTAAAACAAGCTTGCAGGGAGTAACAAGACTGATACAATCCACCAACAGTAAGCAAAAAGCACTGAATATATAACAAATATTAGAAACTGTAGACAGGCAGTACTTAAGCTTTAAACCAAAGCATTCACATCAAACAAAGAATAATCTTGAGTGGGGAAAGTAACAGGAAGGATGCTGATGCATGAGGGGATGGGAAGACAGGACTGCCTTGAAGCAAGCAAGAACTAAGAAGTTAAAGTAAGGCCGTTGGTGCAGGAATGGGAAGCTGTGGGTGAAGATGGAAGAGGGGGGCTACGGAGTGGAAAGGAGAGAGCAGAAAAGGGAAACACTAAGGGTTTGTTGGCAGAAAGCAGAGCAGAATGAGAGTGAGGTGATGTGGATGTGAAATGGTTGCTTTAATGATTAAAAGGGACAAAAACTGTGTCTCTGTCCTTCCTACAAAATTTCTGTAACAACCAATAAAACAGCAAGCAATAAAAGTGTCAACAATAAAATATCTCTATATCATTAGCATTTGGTATCTAAGACACACCTTTCATTTTATAATTAGAACAAATTGCTACTATTTTATATATAATAAAAACCATACAAAATAATAGAAATCTGGTATAATTTTAACAATGGAAAATCCATTGTAAAGAGGCTTGCTGAGCTGCTGCCAGGCACAAAAAAGTAGACAATCACATTCACACAACTTATATTTATGGCCATGGCAGTCATTAGAAAAAGAAACACACAATCACTCACACAACCACCATGTCCAGCCACTCCAGTGCCACAAACACTTAAGACTGAGTGAAATGAGCAGTGGAGGGGGAAGGATGCCGGGTAAGAGTGGGGATGGGGATATTGTAAGGGTGTGACACAGTAGCAGGGAAGACATGAACTGGAGAGATATAAGATAATGAGTGGGGAAGGAAGGGGGTGGGGAGTATGCTAGCCATAGGGTGCAGGGATGGCAAGTTATATTAGGTCGAGGCCGGGATGGTTGCAGGACTGTAAAATGTGTTGAAAGGACAATTCCCATCTGCACTGTTCAGAAGAGCTCATGGTGGAGGGGAGGATCCAGATGGCTCGGGTAGTGAAACAGCCATTGAAATCCAGAGTGTTGTGTTCAGCTGCATGTTGTGCCACATAGTGGTCCATCTTTATTTTTGCCATAGTTTAGCAGTGGCCATTCATCCTGATGGACAGCTCGTACATCGTCACACCACTATAAAACCCAGTGCAATGATTGCAGCAGAGTTGATATATCACATGGCTTCTTTCAAAGATGGCCTGACCTCTGATGGGGTAGGATGTGGAATGGACGGCAGCTATCTAAGTGCAGGTACTGCTGTAATTAGTAGGTTTAATGTGGATGGAGGTGCGGATGGAGCTGTCAGTGAGGTGAAGGGACATCCAGGAAGATTACTTGTCAGGTTGATAAGGACCAAGTTATACTGTTGAGGGAGAAGGAGTTAAGGTTATGAAAGCATGAGGAAAGGGAGTCATGGCCCTGAATCCTAAACATTGAAATATCATCAATGAACCTGAACCAGATGTGGACTTATCAAAGACCACCTCTCCTTCTGCCGATATTGACAATGGAAAAACTACTTGGCACAAATCTCTCCAATCAAAACCAATCTAATCCCAACATTGAACTCTACCTCACCATCTACCTGTGACCCTCACTCGCACCTAACCACCCTCTGGGCATCTTCCAAGAATTTCTTACATCCAACTTGCCATCACCATCCTTCCCCAAGTCCCTTTCTAAGAATACTAACCTTTTGAAAGAAGAAAGGACAGCCTTACACAACCTGAAAACAGATACCAACCTAAGCATCCTCCCTGCAGACAAGGGTTCCACCACTGTTGTCCGATTCCTCCACAAACAAGTTGTGCAAAGAGAACCCCATCCTAAAAGTCCTAAATGACCTGCAATCCCTGCTAAAATCTTTTGCCCCTTCCCAGAAACTCCCCCCCCCCCCAATCTCCCTCCTCACTTCAACCCCCCCCCCCCCCACACACATCTACATTTTACATGTCCCAAAAATCCAAAAACCTAACAATTATGAACATCCAATTGCAGCTAGTAACTGTGCTCTCATAGAAAGAATTTCAGCCCTTGTTGACCAGCATCTCCAACCAATTGTTCAAAACCTAGTTTCCCACATCCAAGATACCAACCACTTCCTACACAGACTACACCATCCTCATCCCTTTATCTCCTGGATCCTTACTTGTCACTGTTGATGCCACTTCTCTGTTCTCAAATATCCCACATGCCCACGGTCTTACTGCTCTCCAACACTACCATTCTCATCATCCTTGAGACTCCAAAAACAATTTCTCATTCCTTACATTCCTCACCTATTACATAGTACAAACAATTACTTTTCTTTCGAAGGAAAAGTATACAGTCAAATTTGTGACACATCATGGACACCCATATTGCATCCTCCTATGCCAACTTATTTATGTGCTATCTATAGGAAATCTTCATAGCTCCCAAAACAAATGGTCTTGTTCAGGTTCTGTGATGATATTTTCATGATTTGGACTCAGGGCCAGGACACCCTATCCTCGTTCCTCACCCCATCAGTTTCACTTGGTCCTCCTCAACCTGAAAAGTCACCTTCCTCAATGTTAAACTCCACCTCACTGATAGCTCCATCCACACCTCTGTCCACATTAAAACTACTAATTACCAACAGTACCTGCACTTTAATAGCTGCCAACAATTCCACATCAAAAAATCTCTCCCATACAGCCTTGCCACCCATTGATGGCGAATTTGCAGTGATGAGAAATCCCTTACCCATTATGCCGAAGGCCTCACAAAGGCCTTCACAGACAGACATTACCCTCCTGACCTAGTCTGCAAAGAGATTTCCTGTGCCATATACCCCACACACCACCAATCCTCCCTCCAACCCCAGTAACCAGTCACAAGGAGACTCACCCAATACCAACCCGGACTGGAACAACTATATCATGGTCTTCAGTAGGGATTTGATTATCTGTCATCATGACCTGAAATGAGAGGCATCCTACCCAAGATCCTTCAGACCCCTCCTAAAGTGGTTCTGTCGCCCACCCAATCTCTACAACATCCTAATCCATCCAGATGCCATTCCCAATCCCAACCCCTTACCACTTGTCCTATCCCATCAGAGGTCAGGCCACCTTAAAAGCAGTCAAGTGATTTACCAACTCTGTTGCAATCATTGCACAGTGTTTTATATTGGTATGACGACAAACCAACTGTCCATCAGGCTGAATGACCACCGTCAAACTGTGGCAAAAAGCAAGATGGTCCACTTTGTGGCACAGCATGCAGCTGAACACAGCACTCTGTGGATTTCAATGGCTACTTCCTTACCCGTGCCATCTGGATCCTCCCCTCCACCACCAGCTCTTATGAACAGTGCAGATGGGAGTTGTCCCTTCAGCACATTCAACAGTCCTGCAACCATTCTGCCTTCAACCTAAGAACTTTCCAACCCTACAACCTATGACTAACATATCTCACCACCCCCTCCCATCTTCCTTCCCCACTAATTATCCTTCATCTCTCAAATTAATGTCTTCCTTGCAATTGTGTGTCACCCCTTACAATATTCCCTAATTAATAACTAAAAAGTATTTTTTTAATTTTTCCTGTCATTTTTGTTCCTATTTTTTCCCCCTTATTATTTTTATCATTTCAAATCCCTCCACTCCCTCTCCAAACTCCTCTATACCCCCCTTTTAGCCTTTCCCTCCCCTTCCCTTCACTGTATTCACCACCCAATTCAAAGCCCCACCTATCAGAGCCTTAACAATCCATCATGCAATACGGAACTTTCCATGCGCACACTTTCTCGGCATCCTTCTCCCTCCACTCCTCACTTCACTTATAATCTAGATGCTTGTGGCACTGGAATGACGGGACATGGTGATAGTGTGTGTGTAGTTGTGAGTGATTGTGTGAATGTGTGTGTCTTTTTCTGATTAAGGCAATGGCCATAAATTTGTGTGAATTTGATTGTTATTTTTTGTGTGTCAGCAGCTTAGAAATTTTGTGTAAGTTGTCTCCAAGAGGCATTTTCTACTCTGTGAGTCCATTGGATCAAAAACACTCCTCTTACAGTAGGCAAGGAAAAACCACAGGTATATTGTAACCCACCGAATGTAAACGGTTGAGAAAGGAGGGAAGTGGGGAAGGAGTGAGGATATACTGGGAGTTTAGTTTGGAATGGGACTTCATATGTTAGTACTATATGTAAAGGGTGTCCACTAATCTAAGTGTTAAAACCGCACTATCCAGAAAATTCCAGAAAAAGGGGCTCTATTAAGCAGAACTTTTATATGTCAGCAGCATGGCGAATTACCTCAGGCAATAGCTTGACTGACTGTCATGTGGCTGATTGGGGGGTTTGATACTACCCACAGGAAACATGTTTATTACTAGTTTTAAAAATTATAACAATTTTTTAAATGTAACTAATGACATATAATATTACCAATTACATCATAAAGAACTTTATTTTAGTCATGAAATGAGGGTTGCAGCTAATTAAAATTTTAAGTACAATATTTTTGTTTCAAAATGTCTTAACAATTCCAAATGCTTTTTACAATTTAGGTAAATAGATTGAGTGTTAAATACAATTTCATTACAAAATTAGGCAATGTTGTAAGCTGAGGAAAGATTATATATATAATAAACAATCAAAATAATTGTCTGTTGGAAGCAGATTCAAACCTGGATCATCCACATGACGCAGGAACACCCTCCCACCCGAGATATTCTACTGTGCCATACCAGTCTTCACTGACGAGTCTATCAGTTGCATATGTCCTACACTTAAAACTTCAGAGCCGTTTTCTTAACTGTCTGGATAGTGCACTTTAGGACTTCTATAAGTGAACATCCTTGGGTATACTACCATCCTGCAAAGTCCCATTCCCAACTGAATTTTCAAGACTAGAAGGCCTCCTTGTAAGTGCTGCAATACTTTAAGGACCCTTGCACGCCAAGCACGTACTTGAGAAATAACAGTGAAGCTCCAGAAGGAAATGTAAAATTTATCTGGGAGGAAGTGATAAAATACAGGAGGAAAACTGTTGTGTAAAACGTGCGGTGACAGAAGGTTACCACGAGGTCTCACATCTGCGCAGTTTGTAAAATCTAGTGGTGGAGCCGAGGATCCAGATGGCCCAGTTGAGAAACAGGCATTGAAAAAGAATGATGTTCAGTTGTATGTTTGAACAGGATCGTGAACTGTGCTCTGGATAACAGCTACCATTCAATTTAATGGGAAACTGACTAGTTGTCCAACGATTGCAGCAGAGCAGGTAAAAGAGATGACTATTTTCATATGTGACCTGGCTTCTAACGGGAGTAGAATAAGTTTGTAATTGGCTATAGAGACATAGGACGGGAGGGACATGGGAATAGGAAGTGGTAGGTCTTGCACCTATGTCTCTGTAAAGATATGAGCCTTGTGGTAAAGGGATCGGATTGGAAATGGCATAGGGATGTCTGACTAAAATGGTATGGGACAGAACAAGTTTTAGGAGACATGGGAAGAATCTGTGGTAAGCTATTCCCCATTTGAGGGCATGATGATAACGCCCTATTTAAACATTTGGTTCAATTGGTCCAGTCCAGCATGGGAATGGGTGGTTATTTATTTATTTATTTTGGGGGGGGGGGGGGGAGTGGGGGATGTTCCTTTGTGGTAGGTACTTGGGGTTGGAGTTAACAGTGAGGAAGTAGTCAACCTTCACTCCAGAAAGGAGACAGTCCGGGAAAAGAAGGATCTGGGAGAGCAGGTGCTGTGGTTGTGGATTAGTTTGTCTTGGTTAAGAGTCCATATTTGTGAAGACACTCTCAATGAACCTGAATCAAGTCATGGATTGGAGGTTTGGGAAGATAGTAAGGTTTCCTGTTGATGGCATGGATGGATACTACAAGGGTGTTCAAAGCTGTGTGTTTTCCAGCAAAAGAACAGCTATTCCATTGCTATATTTAAATCAATAAAATGACAATAAAATGAAACACTACTGTGTTGGTCAATTCCATGAATGTGTCAATACAGCTCACAAGATGAAGTATAAGAAAGTGTACTTTTAAGTGTCCTTATACAATATATAGTCTATTAAGAAACAATGTTAAGCTCTGGTTCTGATTCAGTAGTGGAAGGCAATGACCACATTTTTACAGTCTATGGGTCTTAATGTACACATCCAATATGAAACAAAATGCAATTGTGAAGTTTTGAAAGATAACCTAGAAGTTATGAGTTTCAAAAGAACGGGAATTCTACAGTACAAAACAAACTAAAACAATGCCAACCTTGATCAGATATTGTATTATTATAGAAATATTTTAAGAAGAGGTCCTGTTACGAATATTACAAAGACTTCAAAGGAAAGTCTTCTGGATCACATGAATACCTGAATAATTAGTAGTTCACAAGTAAATATATCTCAAAGAATAAAGCAATGACCTCAAGGAACCTGATAGGATAATTATTGTGCTATTGACTCCAACTACAGAAATTCATTTTCAACAAGGGATTTAATATTGTAGTAAAGAGTACAAGTGTCGTGCATTGCACTACCAAGTATACCACCACACATTTAGTAGCATACTATCAATACTATCTATGAAAGAACTGTATTTGTGTTAAATTGTTTGGCACACAATATAAGCAAGGTTTTTACTAAAAGATCATCATTCTAAACCATCACACTGTGGTGTTACACAAATTTCATAAAACAATTAAGTTAATACAGTATTCTCCAAAGGTCACTATGTTACTGATAATACATATGGGCACTGAAGACTGCATTTAATAAAACACTGCTAAATCTTTAGCAGCTTCCTTTGCAACAAAGCACAATATTGTCTAAATTGGGTTAATAATTAACACCTAACAATAACATTCTTATATACTGATTAATACTGTCATCATCCTAAATATCTTTGTACTTGTCTTCCTGACAACTTGGCAGGTGAATATGTCTGTTAAATATACTATGCCAGAATGATGAAAAGATTCTGACAGTGGACTTCTTGTTTCCTATAGGCATGCGACAAATTTGTGAAGAAATGACATAATTATCATCAATACAAGAATATTAAAATGCAATTAAATTTAGGTACAAAACTACAATTCATAACTGTAAAAATTATTTACTGATATACTGTATTAACATCAGCCTGAAGAGCTACAGCAACATTACAATACTGCAAAACAATTTCAAATATTTAATTCAACAAATGATAGAGTGCAAACTTTGTTAACATAATGCATCCAATAATATTATCTTCAATTAGTGCAAAAATGTAACTTAATCTAACAATGGGAAGTCCAGGTCAGAATATCAGCAACACAAGAATTGATAGCAACTTTGAATACTTTATTTGTGTGAATGTCTTTTCTGGGTGTCTACGTGCAATTCAGTAATTATCTATCTAGTGAGTTCCAATCTATCTCCAAGAACAAAATAAATAAAATAAACTTATTAATAAATGGAATTTTATAATCAAAAGCATACAGAAATAAACAGTAAAAAACTAATGAATTAATTCAACATTTATGGTGATGTAATGAAGGCAGTAGATGTAATAACACCTCAGTTAACAAAAACGTAAGAAAGGAAGTATGTATGAGCAAAATGTTAAACCATAAAGATATGCAAGGAATCACAGTTACAAATTTAAAATGTAATAATAAAGCACAAAGATAGAAGAGGTAAATAGTTTTTTAATATTAAAAATTTATACATATGAAAATATAATATATACAAAAATTTCTTCAAGCAAACTTCATACGGTGAATAACAAATACACTCTTGGCCATTAACATTGCTACACCTAGATGATCTGCTACAGATGCGAAATTTAATCGACAGAAAGAAGATTCTGTGATATGCAAATGATTAGCTTTTCGGAGCATTTACGCATGGTTGGCGCTGGTGGCGACACATACAATATGCTGACATGCGGAAAGTTTCCAACCGATTTCTTATACACAAACAGCAGTTGACTGGTGTTGCCTGGTGAAACGTTGTTGTGGTGCCTTGTGTAAGGACGAGGAATGCTTACCATCACGTTTCTGATTTTGATAAAGGTTGAATTGTAGCCTATCACGATTGCGGTTTATCATATCGCAACACTGCTGCTCGCATTGGTCGCAATCCAGAATATTGAATTGATAGGTACAGGAGGGCAATAGGGAATGCTGTGCTGGATCCCAACAGCCTCTTATCTGCATGGCTGTAATGGATCATGCAGCCATGTATCGATCCCTGAGTCAACAGATGGGGAGGTTTGCAAGACGACAACCATTTGCATGATCAGTTCGATGACGTTTGCAGCAGCATGGACTATCGGCTCTAAGACCATGGCAGTGGTTTCCCTTGACACTGCATCAGAGACAGGAGTGCCTGCAATGGTGTACGCAACAACAAACCTGGGTGCACGAATGGCAAAATGTCATTTTTTCGGATGAATCCAGGATCTGTTTACAACAACATGATGGTCACATCTGTGTTTGGCGACATTGCGGTGAACACACATTGGAAGCGTGTATTCGTTATTGCCATACTGGCGTATCACCCAGTATGATGGTGTGAGGTGCCATTGGTTACACATCTCTGTCACCTCTTGTAGGCATCGATGGCACTTTGAACAGTGGCATTAAATTTCAGATGTGTTACGACTCGTGGCTCTACCCTTCATTCAATCCCTGCGAAACCCTACATTTCAGCAGGATAATGCACGACCGCATGTTGCAGGTCCTGTACGGGCCTTTCTGAATACGGAAAATGTTCAACTACTGCCCTGGCCAGCACATTCTCCAGATCTCTCATTAATTGAAAGCTTCTGGTCAATGGTGGCCAAGCAACTGGCACATCACAATATGCCAGTCACTACTCTTGATGAACTGTG
Organism: Locusta migratoria; assembly: GCA_026315105.1. Lineage (NCBI taxonomy): Eukaryota > Metazoa > Arthropoda > Insecta > Orthoptera > Acrididae > Locusta > Locusta migratoria. The sequence goes on from CM048751.1 coordinate 200,186,566, forward strand.
GTATCGTGTTGAAGCTGCATGCGCATCTGTACCTGTACACGCTATCCACAGTCTGACTCAATGCCCAGGTGTATCATCAAGGCCATTATTACGGCCATAGGTAGTTGTTCTGGGTACTGATTTCTCAGGATCTATGCACCCAAATTGTGTGACCATGTAATCACATCAGTTCTAGTATATTTGTCCAATGAATACCCATTTATCATCTGCCTTTCTTCTTGGTGTAGCAATTTTAATGGCCAGTAGTGTATATTAAGAAGGAGACAATAGTGTGAATCTGTGAGCACAAGTGACCAATATAACTCTTATCTGAGTTGAACTGAAATGGTTGTATTTGTGGTCAGTTGGTTTATTGGGGAGTAACTTCACTCAACTGTTTTATGTTCTGGATGTGGTGAAGTTCACCAGGAATGTGATTGAACAAGAAAAGTATGTAAGAGTTCAGAGAGTGAGAAATAGAAGGCAATACTGATGCCAGAGCTGAACAACTATCTAAGGGAAAGTAAAAGATTACAGTTTGGAACAGTATGTAGGTTACAGTTGAGCTCAATAACTATAAATCAGTAATGAAATTAGAGAAATAATTTAAGGCAGCAGGTGGATCTCCCTAGACTGTGCACACGAAGAGGAGGTCCTCCCACAAAGGGGGGGGGGGGGGAGTACGACAACACGCTATATTTTCCCCCTGGTTATTAAAATCCAAGAACATTTAGACATTTCTTCAGATTCTGAATCTCACTCTCTCTCACTCTGTGTGTGTGTGTGTGTGTGTGTGTGTGTGTGTGTGTGTGTGTGCGCGCACAAGTGCATGTGCACACTCAAAGATGCCAGGCTTGTCACTCTTTTATGGGATAACCACAGATTTGAGATTTCTATACCTGTTTGATAAGACAGCAAAACTGATGTCCGCCCTCATATACCTTCATTTTGATCATGGGCATACAGAAGAAATGGTTGGAACAGAGTTCTCAAGGGGAAGAGAAAACTGATAAAATGAAATTTATGTCCTTAAATGATAAAATGAAAAGTTGATTGTGATATGTATTAGCAACAGTTACAAGTGATTTGAAAAAATGAGAGACTATAAAGAACAAAAGAACAATACAAAGAAAAAATAAATTAAATGCACTTCATCCTATATATAAAGTCTACTTACCAGGCGAAGAAGCACAGGCAGTGATAGTAACAAATAAACACACACACACACACACACACACACACACACACACACACAAACGCTAGCTTTCGCAGCCTAGCTGCTTTGTGAGGCAGAAGGGAAGGAGAGGGAAAAGGAAATGATGAGGGTTTTAAGGGAGTGGGTAAGGAGTCATTCCAATCCCGGGACAGGAAAGACTTACCTTGGGGGAAAAACAGGAGGGTAAACAAATACACACACACACACACACACACACACACACACACACACACACACACAAACGCTAGCTTTCGCAGCCTAGCTGCTTTGTGAGGCAGAAGGGAAGGAGAGGGAAAAGGAAATGATGAGGGTTTTAAGGGAGTGGGTAAGGAGTCATTCCAATCCCGGGATAGGAAAGACTTACCTTGGGGGAAAAACAGGAGGGTAAACAAATACACACACACACACACACACACACACACACACACACACACACACACATTTACATAGACGCAAGTACACTTAGGCAGACATACTTTAGAAAGCAAAGAAGTTAGAGATGCCACTTGAGGCAGAGGCTCTGTCCAGAGAACCGAGGCAAAGATGTTCAGATGGTGGGTGGAAATTCGAATTTAGCGGAGGTTGAGACCAGGTGGGCAACAGGAAGAGAGAATATGCTGAAGGGCTAGTTCCTATCTCCGGAGTTCTGAAGGATTGGTGTCGGAGGGAAGTATCCAGATAACCTGGACGGTGTAACACTGTGCCAAGATGTGCTGGTCATGCCCCATGGTGTTTTTAGCCACAGGGTGATCCTCATTACCAACAAACACTGTCTGCCTGTGACCATTCATGCGAATGGACAGATTGTTGCTGGTCATTCCCACATAGAACACTTCACAGTGCAGGCATGTCAGCTGGTAAATCACGTAGGTGCTATCGCAAGTGGCTCTGCCCTTTATTGTGTACACCTTCCGGGTTACAACGGGGGCGGTTACAAGGGTAGGAGCCAGAAGGTAGGGAAGGTGGTTTGGGGATTTCATAGGGATGGACTAGAAGGTTATGGAGGTTAGGTGGGCAGTGGAAAGACACTCTCGGAGGAGTGGGGAGGATGTCATGAAGGATGGATCTCATTTCGGGGCAGGATTTAAGGAAGTCGTATCCTTGCTGGAGAGTCACATTCAGAGTCCGCTCCAGTCCCAGAAAGTATCCGGTGATGAGAGGGGCACTTCTGGGGTTCTGTTCAAGGTTCTGAATTTGGGGGGATGAGGAAGTGGCTCTGGCAATTTGCTTCTGTACCAGATCAGGAGGATAGCTGCTGGATGTGAAAGCTGTTATCAGGTTATTGGTGTATTGGTTCAGGGATTCAGGACTGGAGCAGACTCATTTGCCACGAAGACCTAAGTTGTAGGGAAGGGAACGTTTGATGTGGAATGGATGGCAGCTGTCATAGTGGAGGTATTATTGTTTGTTGGTTGGTTTGATGTGGACGGATGTGTGAAGTTGGCCATTGGACAGATGGAGGTCGACATCAAGGAAAGTGACATGGGATTTGGAATATGACCAGGTGAATTTGATGGGATCAAAGGAGTTAAGGTTGGAGAGGAAATTTTGGAGGTCTTCTTCACTGTGAGTCCAGATCATGAAGATGTCATCAATGAATCTATACCAAACTTTGGGTTGACAGGTTTGGGTGTCCAGGAAAGCTTCCTCTAAGTGTCCCATAAATAAGTTTGCGTACGAGGGGGGCCATCCTGGTCCCCATGGCTGTTCCCTTTAGTTGTTGGTATGTCTGGCCCTCAAAAGTGAAGAAGTTGTAGGTTAGGATGAAGCTAGCTAGGGTATTAAGGAAAGAGGTTTTTATGTAGGGAAGGGGGTGGTCGGCCTGAAAGGAAATATCCCATCGCAGCGAGGCATGTGGGATATTTGTGTATACACATGCTGTAGAAAGCAAAGCAGTATGTCTGCCTAGGTGTACTTGTGTCTGTGTGAATGTGTGGGTGTGTGTGCATTTGTTTACCCTCCATTTTTTCCTCCCGAAGGTAAGTCTTTCCTGTCCCGGGATTGGAATGACTCCTTACCCACTCCCTTAAAACCATCATTTCCTTTTCCCTCTCCTTCCCTTCTGCCTGAAGAAGCAGCTAGGCTTCGAAAGCTAGCGTTTGTGTGTGTGTGTGTGTGTGTGTGTGTGTGTGTGTGTGTGTGTGTGTGTATATACACACACACACTGTCCAACTTTTGCTTTTTACAAATGTCTGTCTAGGTGTGTTTGCGTTTCGATATGTCTGAGTGTGTGTATTTGTTTACCTTCCTTTTCCCCCTAGGGTAAGTCCTTCCACTCCTGGGATTGGAATGACTCCTTTTCCACTTTCTTAAAACCCATATCCTTCCCTTTTTTCCTCTTTTTCCTGAAGAAGCTGCCAGTGGTGGCGAAAGCTTGTATGTGTGTGATTTTATTTGTTTCTATCGACGAGCCGGCCCTTTTGGTAAGTCATCTCTTATATCTGTGTGTGTGTGTGTGTGTGTGTGTGTGTGTGTGTGTGTGTGTGTGTGTGTGTGTGCGTGCGTGTGCGCGTGTGTATTTATTGCTATCACTGCCTGTGCTCCTTCGCCTGGTAAGTAGACTAAGGAGACTTTCCTGGTGAGAAAAATATGTATAAAATAAAGATTTTTGACTTACCTAAAGTACAGGCTCGTCGATAGAAATATAAAAAAACACACAAACATTCAAGCTTTCGCCACCACTGGCAGCTTCTACAGGAAAAAGAGGAAGGAAGGAGACGAGAAGGGAAGGATACGGGTTTTAAGGAAGTGGAAAAGGAGACATTCCAATCCCAGGAGTGGAAGGACTTACCTTAGGGGACAAAAAGGTAAACAAATACACACACACACACACACACACACACACACACACACACACACACACACACACACATCCACATGCAAACACCTAGGCAGACATTTCTACAAATGTTTGGGATAATTTTTTGAGGTGGAGGGTGGCATGTTGTTCCAATTTCCGGTTGGCCTGTAAGAGGATGTTCTTAACTGTGGGTGTGGATGCGGGAGCTTGCGATAGCACCCACGTGATTTACCAACTGACATGCCTGCACTGTGAAGTGTTCTATGTGGAAATGACCAGCAACAAACTGTCCATTCACATGAACGGTCACAGGCAGACAGTCTTTGTTGGTAATGAGGATCACCCTGTGGCTAAAGATGCCTTGGTGCACGGCCAGCACATCTTGGTACAGTGTTACACCGTCCGGGTTATCTGGATGCTTCCCACCAACACCAATCTTTCAAAACTCCGGAGATGGGAACTTGCCCTTCAACACATTCTCTCTTCACGTTGCCCACCTGGTCTCAACCTCCGCTAAATTCAAATTCCTGCCCACCATCTTTAACATCTTTGCCTCGGTTCTGTGGACAGAGCCTCTGCCTGAAGTGGTATCTCTGTCCAACTTCTTTGGTTTCTACAAATGTCTGCCTAGGTGTGTTTGCATGTGGATGTGTGTGTGTGTGTATTTGTTTACCTTCCTTTTTGTCCCCTAAGGTAAGTCCTTCCACTCCTGGGATTGGAATGACTCCTTTTCCACTTCCTTAAAACCCATATCCTTCCCTTTGTCCTCTCCTTCCTTCCTCTTTTTTCTGAAGAAGCTGCCAGTGGTGGCGAAAGATTGAATGTTGGTGTGTTTTATGTGGTTTTTATGTTTCTATCGACGAGCCTGTACTTTAGGTAAGTCAAAAATATATATTGGAGTCATGCTGCAAGGTAAGGCTTATTCTTCAACACACACATTGTTACCCAAATATATGAGAGACTTCTAACACAAAATCTGACATTAAGGAGTTATGGTAATAAAAATAGCTCTTACGACAAGAATTAATTAATTATGATCAGTTTTGGCCATAAAAGGCTATTCTCGAGTGGCATCAGATACTTAATCACTTAATAATGGGCCCAATATAAGGTTGAGGACAGTTGTTTCTTTTATATAAAAATCTCACAACTGGAATCAGTGTCACTAGTTCTGTATTTACAGTCGTAGAACTACATGGTATGAGGCATACTAGCTCCCTTTCCTCCTTATTTGAGCATGTGTTTTATTGGTACTGTTATTCTAAGTTCAATAGCATTTAATTTTGGTTCTGTTCTGACTGTAAGAAATGTGAAAAAAATTCCTACCTCCTAACTAATTATTTGCTAGTTTTTCTTAAAAACATTTATCTGCTAAAGGTTTGGAATACCTGGAATCAATAGCTACAATGATATTACTGAAAGCATATTTTCACCAACATTAACTTTCTTACATTTGTTAGAAGTTTTAAAACTGAAGATTATTGTAAAAGTGAATGGGAAAGCATCTAGGTACTACGTCTGCAGTATCAAATATTGAACCATAATGTGCCAAAGGCTGCAAGTATCCTTAATTCAACACCGTAAACTGATTTATAGTCTGATTAAAATTACTTGCTAATTGACATTTCAAACGCTGGAGCTGGTTCCCTCCAATCAGTGTGCTCAAAGTCACATCTGAACCGTTCTCCGTTCCCCAACTGCCACAACAACTGGTCAATTCAATTGCATTTCCTTATCTGGATTCCTTTCCTCATTTGTTTTGTTGCTAATTCATAGGTCTGCCATGTTTATTTCACATTTCATTACTTTATTATAGCCATATAACAAAATACATACTCGTGTACTTCACTAAGCACATGCTACTGAATCCTTTTGTTCAAGCTGGGAATTAATGTTACAAGTATTTTATCACAGATAAAAAGGTAAAGCAGTTAACAATCCAAAGATTGGTTTGAACACCAAAGTGCTTTACTAGGCATGGTCCTGTTTGGAGGTGGTATGCCATTGCCTTCCTCCGACCTTCGAACTGATTTACCCAGCCAGTTATAGGGGGACCTACAGTTTAACGTGGGTTCCGAACCACGGTGCTACTCGGTATTTTTCACATGAGCAATACTGCCAGAGGTGAAAGAAGTGGAAAGTGACAGATAAAAATCCTAGGACCTGGCGGGAATCGAACCCGCCACCTTTGGATTTGTAATCTGGCACTCTACCACTGTGCAACCGAGGCGCAGATACCAACTCACATTTACAGCAGCTTTGTATGACTTATGTGAAAACAAGCTATCCAAATGCTACAATAATTCAGGGTTGTTACTAGGGGAATACAGTGACATAAGAATGAATAATATGTGACTGCATAGCACAGTGGTGAAAGTCATAGCTTCACATTCTAAAGTATGAGTATTCAACGCCTGTCATATGTGGTTATTTTAGTCTCTAAATCAAAATTATTTTTACTGTCCATTTTTATTAACTTAAATGAATTGTTTAAGTTCTAATACATTGTTACATGTGTTTCATAATAGGAGAGTTTTTTTTATTCACTTTTATTTTTCATCCTATGATTCTTCTTCTTCTTCTTCTTCTTCTCCTCCTCCTCCTCCTCCTCCTCCTCTCTCCCCTTTAAATTGCGATCTGTTTGTGTCGTTAATAACCTTTAATTAAGTGCCAAGCAAGACTGTTGATTTGGCTATGTAGACTTCCCCGGTGTATTGACTGATCAAATTCTTCTCAGGTTTCCAGCCGGATCATACCGACATCTGTACACAATATTTCTTTGGTCCAACTGGCCGCCATCACCAGGTAAGGAAACTAAGCTGCTCTCGCCATGACTGAGTGAAACTGTGGAATGGTTAGTTCTATATATGCAACGAAAGTACAAAGACACATGCTTTAAGTACGGAGTGTACGAATTTACTCGTAACTGCTGACCCCTGGCATAAGAGGAGTTGCAGTGCCTCCAGTGGTGGGTAATGTCAAAAACAATAGATCACAATGGTTTGCCATTATTTGCCATTGGATGCAAATGCCGATGTTTCTTCAGGTCCGACAGTGGTGTTGCTTTTCTTTCTTATGCTTGTAACATACCTGCTAAGGTAGGAAGAATTTTAAAGAAACACAAAATCAGGTGTGTTTTTTGTTCGTGGGCTAAGGCTAGAACACATCTTGGCTCTGTTAAAGATGATTTAGGCCTAAGGAAGCCTGGCGTTTATAAAATAGCATGTGAATGCGACAAAACGTGCATTGGCTGGACTATTCTTACCGTCAGTGACAGATGTGTTGATCACTACTATGCGAGATTGATACAGCCTGAAAAATCCACGGTGGCTGAACACTGTCTCTGAGAGGGACACAGGATGTTACATGATGAGACACAAATTGTTGCAAATACCTCACATTACTGGTATTAAATATATAACACAATTAACCGTGACAGTGGATGTTTGCTGAGTAAATCATGGAATCCTGTTTTGTCAGACCTGAAGAAACACCAGAATTTGCATCAAATGGCAAAGAATGACAATCCTTAGCGATCTATCATTTTTGACATTACCCACTACTGGAAGCACTGCAACTTCTCTTTCGCCAGGGGTTAGCACCTATGAGTAAATATGCACACTCTGTACTTAGTGCATGCACCTATGTACTTATGTTGCTTATACTGAGCCAGCCATTCCACAGTCACGGCGGCCAGTTGGACTGCAGAAATATTGTGTACAGATATCAGTATGATCTGGCTGGAAACCTGAGAAGAACTGGATCAGGACTTCTGATCGGTTCACAATATGGCAGTTTGTGTAAACACAGCCAGTGCAGGGATATTTTTGGGTAGGCTACCAATGATAATGAGAAATTAGTTTGCTTTCAGTATTGTATCTGAAATTTTTTTGTTCAAGTTTGCTCATGAAGGTAAGCTTTATTCGCCTTAAACGAAGAAATCATGATTTCAGTTCTGCTGGATATGGTTGAATGCTGTTTAGGCAGATACATAGTACATAACATTGGATTAAAATGACAACTACAAAACGCATCTACTGCTGCAGTGTAGTCACTGATGGCTTAAACTTAGCTGTCGACAGCACTTTTCGCATTGCTACCACTAACTCTTGGCAGCCTCTTAGAACACTTCTGTAGTCACTGATGGCTTAAACTTAGCTGTCGACAGCACTTTTCGCATTGCTACCACTAACTCTTGGCAGCCTCTTAGAACACTTCTCCACTTAATGTAATAATATTAACAGCATTTTTGAAGTGACCTGCCATGTTTATGCATTGTCTATAGCCAAACGGAAGCCAGCTGCCTATATGGCAACATTGTAGCATCATATGATAAACATCAACTAGCATGTAATTTTAATCGGACTATAGGTTCCTACACACTGTTGATTGCGCAACATCTTTACTATAACTGCTTCATACTGAATTCAGCTGTAATGATTTATTTTTGAGAACATTATGGAACAGCGATCTTATTTGCAATTATTAATTCAACTAACAATAACAAGTCAGTCAATATCACTATTCATTTTATTTCACTGGTAACCGGCTTCGGTCACTTACATGACCATCATAAGGCCTCATCTGTAATGTGGGCCACCAGTTGTTTACAGCTGGAGCTGCTAAAAGTTTAATTTTGACTGCTCTAGCTGTAAACAACTGGTGGCCAACATTATAGTTGTGGTCTGATGATGGTCATGTAACTGACCGAAGCCAGTTACCAGTGAAATAAAATAAATTGCAATCTTGACTGACTGTTATTGTTAGTTGAATTAATGAACTTTATTCACAAATGCTAACTTTTTCAGAAATGTGGACTAAAGTGGGCAAATCAGTAAGAAAAACCTTATCACCTCAAAAGAAGCACAGTAAATTGAGCAATAATGGTGTATATATAAATTTCTCCAGTGACACCAAGATTTGACATTTTTGTCGATTTTTATTATCTGAACATTAGGACATGATTCAAGATAAATTTCTCTCCTCATATTTTGTCTCCTAATATCTGAGACATTACAGACAACAACTTAAAAAGCTCAAACACTGAGTGTTTACATGCATCCATATATGAGTCAATTTGTATTGTGCTAATTTGCCTTATTGAGTTTTCAGTGGCAGGGAGAGTTGGTGGTTTTCTATTTCCATAGGCAGTCTAATTTCTTTTTCAGTTAAGCCCCCCCCCCCTCCATACAGTCTGTCTGTACACTTAGCATAAGCCTGATGCTGTGACAAACAGCAGACATATAAACAGTTTATCTGCCGAATTACTTTGAGACTTTGAGGGTTTTCTTAATTGTTATTGCTTCTGATGATGTTTACAGCATTAAAAACAAATTGTTAGGCTGTGAAAGAGCCTTGGACAAGAACCTAATGACTGCAAAACCATCACACATAATGTTAATACGCCTGCATTGTATGACTAAGCTGTATTCAGGAGACATAAAAACTACCACTAGGAAAAAATCTTCTGTAGCTTTAGTATTTCAAGTAAACCTTTGGATATGAAGCACTACATTTATTTGGCCATCCATTCCCTAGTCACATATATGGGAAGTGTACTGGGTGGGAGTGCGGGGAAAAGGGGTCTTCTTTAGAACTATTTTTTCCACTAAAGGATAGTACTGAAGCACAGGACAAATCAGCACTTACCTCCATGTTTCAGGAAACCATGCAATAGGACACAGTGAGAATAAATACAACCAGCATAAATCAAAATTATCGTCAACAGGAAAATAATTTTTGTATAATGTTAACCAAGTACCCAATACCAAATATTTGGATTAAGAAATAATTACTACATTTTATGGAAGCATACTTCAACACAGCCTGTTTAATTAGTTATGCAGTACAAATGAGCAATGTCTAAATTAAGCATTAGTGACCAATAATGGGAGAATGCAAGGTAACACAAAGCACACAACTCACAAGTCCCTTGACTTTGGCCTGTAAATTTCCAGTTCATCCTCCAGATCACTAACTTTAGCCTTCAGTTCATTTCGTTCATGCAATATTTCCTTTAGTTCTGCAGTTGTAAAACGTGGCCGGTTTGGATCATCCAAATCATAGACCACTTTATTAGTTAGATCTGGCACTTCAGACTGAAAAATAAGAAAAATGAAAATTATTTTTGTTTATATATTTTTGGTTTACAATTACGAAGCAAACTCTTCATGAGGGGGGGGGGGGGGGGGGGGGAAAGGAATAGAAGTACAAATAAGGGGAGCGAGTAGGCGGGGGTGGGATAAATGTTAAATCTCAAAATTTGATTACAGTATAATAATGGAAAGTCCAGGTTGGAATTAATAATATAGTGAGGACAGTTTACAACTCACCGCAAAGACGTGGCGACGAGCTGCAACAGGCACATACAAAAAGACACACACATACAACACATTCAGCTATTGGCCATGGTGTGTGAATGTGCGATCGTGTGTGTGTGTGTGTGTGTGTGTGTGTGTGTGTGTGTGTGTGCAGTCTTGTGTACTTGCAGTGTGCATGCATTTTCTATATATATTTATTTTATTTTATTTTACTTTATTTTATTTTCTCCCCTCACCCGCCTCCCCACTCCATTCCTAAGCTGCATCTCGTTATTCCCATCTAACCCATCCCCACCACCGTGATGTAACCTTCCTATCCCCTCTCCCCTCCTCACCCCTCCCGTCCACGATTCGCTGCAGAGCGTGATTCGAATGCGGCAGTCGGAGGTGATGGTTGTATGACTGTGTTGTGTGCCTGTGTGATTGCGTGAGTTCTATTTTCTGAAAAAGGCCATGGCCGATAACTGAATGTGTTGTATGTGTGTGTCTTTTGTACGTGCCTATAGCAGCTCATCGCCACGTCTTTGCGGTGAGTTGTAAACTGTCCTCACTATATTATTAATTTGATCACAGTGATATGTATGGCTGTAAGAGAAACTTTATTCATTACACAGTGATCATACACAATGATATGGGTTTTAATAACTGAAGTTATGATCTTGTACAATAATAAGACTTTACATTTATTGTGTAAAACTAATATTATGATACAGCCCAGATATGGCTTACAAAAACACATTCATTAAAAAACACCACACACACAAACAAAGTAGCTACAACTCCTGAAACATAATTTACTTGCAAATCAAAGTAAATTGTAAGTAAGTGGAATATAAGTTAATTCTCTTAATCAGGAGGGCTAAGTGAAAGTGAATAAATGAAAATACAATAAGTCTAGGGCTGAACATCAAAATAATAATATAACAATTTTGACAAGAAGTGTTTGCAATGGAAACGAAACAAAGGAACAGTGACTGATAGTGTGTTGTTTTATAATTAGTTACCATTGTAAAGTTGACCTGAGCATAGTGAGGTCACAAGATTGTATGTGTGTTCTAGTTGTAATATTGTAAATCAGAACTGTAAGTTGGTTTAATCATTGTAAAGAGGGAAAAATAAACTAAGATGTTGTTTACTTTGAAAGGAAGACTTCTCATTTCATGAGTGAGAAAGTGTGGTGTGCTCAAATCTCTCTCTTCTAACTAGGATTTTTATGGAGAAAAAGCCCGACCAAATTTAAACTGGAAGGACTTATTTAGAGGCACTGAGTAGCAGGACCTCTAACTAGAAAATCTCATCGACTTAGGGGAGTGAATATCAAATAACTAAACAATAAACTTTAAATATGCGATGGTATTCCTAAATATGTGGAATTACACGGTCTCATTGCAAGTTGTGTGTGTGAAGTGTGCCTGTGTGATTGTATTAATGAATGTGCCTTTTCTGTTGAAGGCTCTGGCAGAAAGCTACATATGTAAGAGTTTCCTTTTTATATGCCTGTCATGGCTTCATTAATATATTTGCGGTGAACTGCCAACTATCCTCATTATATTGTTCATCCATTTTTTTTTAATTATTTGCCCATAAACAGTTTGGAATTATCATTTGCTGTAAGAAAGCAATGTGCACAGTACAATTATCAGAGTTTTTGAGCTGATAAAGGGAGTTGTATATTAACTCCAAATAGTTCAATAAATTGCATTCATAACTAATGAGGACTGCAGCTGGTCAAGATTTGTTAAATATAATGGTACCAAAAAGCCATATATTTTTATAAATAATTTATTTTGCTACCAATTTTGGCTTCACTATGAAGCCATTTTAAAAAGGAAAGAAAGAAATAGAGGTTCCATGTCCTTTTACAGTACTAGGAGCTTACAACTACTGGTGTCATAGATTCACGGGAGTCTTTCACCTGACGATGACAACGAGTAGTTATAATTTTTTTATAATGGAAATTGCAGGATAATGCAGTGAGTGCTGAGCTAAGATCTATTCTCTTCTGCAAGAAGGAAGTAAGTACCAAGACTTTCAACCAAATTTGTTGTATGGGAGTGAAACTTGTGTGGATACAGGTTACCTTATGAATAAGGTAGAGGTTACAGATATGAAAGTAGCAAGAATGATTGCAAGTACTAATAGATGGGAACAATGGCAGGAGGGTGTCCATAATGAGGAAATCAAATAAAAACTGGGAATGAACACCGTAGGTAAAGCAGTTAGAGCGAACAGACTGAGATGGTGGGGTCATGTTACACGCATGGGAGAAGCAATGTTACCTAAGAGACTCATGAACTCAGCAGCGGAGGGTAAGAGGAGTCGAGGTAGACCAAGAAGAAAGTACTTAGATTCGGTGCAGAATGATTTTGAAGTAAAAGGCATAACATCAGACGAGGCATTAATGTTAGCATTGAATAGGCTATCATGGAGGAATTTTATTAGAGGTACTATGCTCCAGACTGAATGCTGAAAGGCTTAATCAGTCTCTCATGATGATGATGATGATGATGATGAGGAGGAAATTGACAAATTTCACAATATTTCCTAAAAATGGTAATTTTGCTAAATGTGCTAAGTATCAAACTTTGTTATTGTTTTTGTGCCCTTATAATAACATTTAAATGGCAATAGGAACACTTTTTATGATAGACACACAAAAAGTATGTGTGACATGCTAAAAGCACCATGAATAAAAGTAGCCTTTTAATACAAAACAAACCAGGAAAGCAAGACCAAAACATCAAAATCATTGCACATACTCTTCTCACTAACACAATATAGCTATATTACGAATCCAAAATTGATGAGGAAAACAAAATATTTTATTGTTTGTAAATAGCATCTTATAAACACATGGTAAATATAAAATTACCAGCATTCACAAATGGAAGTCAAGTGAGGCACATGACTAACTGTACAGTGCAAGAAGCTCATTCCCTAACGTACAGTGGTTAATGCCTTACCTATATGACATGTCCAACTGTATATGTAAATATCCAAATCTGACAATTATCATGTTTTGTACACACAAAGAATTTTAAGTAACACTCATATAAATTGAGATGTGAACATATGATAATTTTCAGATCAAAAATAAAAACTAAAACAAGTTTGTACTGTTATTTTTGTATGTGTTTGTTTGATGTCATATGTTTATCTGACCTGATATTCAAGAATATGGTGTATCAATTTTCTTTACACAATATCTCTGTGTCAAAAAACTTCCAGTACCCTAATAATGAATAATAGTCTGGCATTTTCCAGGGTCTGCACCTCACTCAAACCCTGCCACATCCTTGTACCAACTGAAATCTGGATTCATCTGACGAAGCCACAGTTTTCCTGTCGTGTAAATGCCCAAATGGTCAGGTTAATTTATGTCTCATTTTGGTTCCTGCAGTATTGATATTCTGTTAACAATGACAGCCTTACACAAACACTGCTGCTCTTCGTTCAGTAAGTGCAGGCTGTCAACCAGTACACAGTCTGTGGTGAGAGAGCATGCCTGAAATTTTGTATTCTCAGCACACTCAACACTGGATCTTTGAATATTGAATTCGTTAATTATTTCCAAAATGGATTGTTCCATATGTCTAGCTGCACCTAAAATTCTGGGCAAGTCTTGATTCTCATCATATTGTTGTAATCGCAGCCTTAGCTTTACACATCATTCACAACGTACCAATGACAGCCTTTTATAAAGTCTGTTGGTTAACTTGAGACCAAGCAGGCAAATACCGAATCTACCTCCCCAGCTCCATCACAAGGTGCTTCTACAGGGTGTGTGTGTCAATGCTGTATCAGCCCTTCCACGTGCACTTTTAACTGCCGCTGTTCCAGTGTGCAGATATGTATGTGCAGATACGTATTGAATCTTTATTTAAATTAATTAACAGTATATTCTTCAAGAATATAACACTTTAGAGTGATTTACATTATCTTGGGAACAGTAGTCATAAATTAGGATACATATACTTATAATTAATTCTGATATAACTTTATAATATTGCTTTTAGCAAGTTATCTATGGGTAGTACAGGAGTGTGTGAGATCAAAAAGATTATCAAAGAACTCCGCGAAGATGTTGAAAATAACAGCAACCTTGGGCAGGAAGATGAAATCGTGAGCAGAGTGAAAGAACAGAGTGAGACAGTTGAACTCACTGACTGTTCCTTCTTTATAGAGCACAGATTAAGATTCACTGCCTATTTTTTAATGCATTCACTCTTCCAATGAAGAGACAAAATAGAAAACAAAAATGTATTTCAACGCACCTTGTATCAAGCTTTTTTCAACAATTTGAAAATGAGGAAACTTCATCTTTGCTTAGCAAAGGTATTGTTTATGTGTTATAAGGAGTATGTGTCACAATCACGTGAACAATAACCGAACAGAAATTTTCCAGAACAATAATACCGTATAGAATGAATTTCAGCTAAATTCAGTTTTAATTGGTAGTTCCCCCATAAAGAATAAAAACATATCTTTGGCTCCAATAATGACCACCAAGACCGTGTTGCTTTCACTAACATTGTCCATAATGCCACAAACACCAGGGCCCTGTCAATATTTTCTGTAAGTATGTTGTTGTCAACCCAAAAATACAAAAAAGGAAAAAAAGCAAACCCTTTCCAGCCCAAATTTTATTAATTTGTGAACAAAAGTATTTCTTTGCATATTTATTTTCATAATTATTGGAATAATGTATAATTTTAATTTGAGATTTTGTAGTTTTTGGAGGGAAATTTAGGATGATTTCATATGGTATCATTGGGCAGGATATGTTTCCTTTACTGTTCATGACACCTTTTTCAAGCTTAATTAATAATTTAGAGATTTTACAATAATTTTTTGATGAAATTTTCAAATTATTTCGTTTCTTTTTCCTTGATACAATATTTTTAAAGTCTTGCTGTTTGTGCTCTAATTCTGAAATTAAATAACAATACATATTTTGTCAATGCATTGTAGCCTAGTGCTCCTATGTTTCCTCGAAGTAATGGAAGCCAAGCTACCCACAATGAGTTTTGAAAATTCCTGCAGTGTTCTTTATCATCTTTGGTCAAATGGTTGGGTTGAGAGTAACAGATAAAGATGGATAGGACTAATTTCCTGAAATCACATTTAATACAGTATCTTGTGTAGAACATTCTTCTGTTTTTGTTTTACAGCATTAAGTAATTAACACAATGTCAATACTAATCTTTGATTTCTGTAAAATCCTTCCATAATGTATCTAATAGCCGATTTCATGAAATGGTCTTAACTATAGATTTCCTAACAAAATTCTTAGAAAAATTCCAGTAAATCATGCGATCTATAGCTACATTGTTGAAACGAGATAGAATGGCTGGCCAGTACTTACCATTGTGCTGTACCGCCGACAGTAACACAAATGAAGAAACAGAAAAAAAAAAAAGGGGACAAAAAGGACAAGCTTTCGGAACAGAGTTCCTTCGTCAGGTGGGAGAGAAGGGAAGAAGAAAGGATGGGAACAGAAGGGAAAGGTGGTTCATGACCTAGGTCATGAAGGTGGTGTTTCGGGAGTGTGGACGTCAGAGATACTGCATGTATGCACTGAGCCAAGCCAGAGAGGATAAATATAACCATAGAGGAAAGATCAAGTAGTAAAGAGGATCTGCTGGTCTTTATACAATGCTGATATTTTATTCAGAGCTAATTGGACATTACTACAATTTTTACCAGATTTTCGTCAAAAATGTGTAATAGTACAGTCCCTATAGTAACATTTATTTTCATAAATTACTGGTGAACCTTGTATTATCATATGAAAGAAACAATACATGACATTACATATTGATATCTATCAAACATTATACAGGGAAATACACGATATAGCAGTTATTGGGAAAAATAAAATTATTTGGCTAGTAGATGCATTCTGAAGGAGATGCTAGTTGTTTATTTATTTATTTATTTATTTATTCTTTTTTTTGTGGTGGTTTTAGGGCGCACAACTTCTGAGGTCATTAGCGCCCAGATCGGAACAGTGATTCGCTGTATCTCGAAAAAATTTTTATAACTACCAGATAGGAGAGTATCACGAGAAAGCTAAAAATGAAAGATAAAAAACAATTAGAAGGGTTAAATATCCTTTGATAAATTGGCCATGTTGATAAAATGCAAAACTCTAGCAGCTGCCCGTGTGTCATCAGCTAAAAGTTCCTCCAGAGTAGACGGCAAGTTAGGGGCTACAGGAGATGATTAAAATTAGTACAAGACAGTAAAACATGTCGCACCATCAGCAATTCACCACAGGAGCACAGAGTTGGCAGTTAGCAAATGATGGTGGCTGAATCGGCAATGACCAATCCGTAACCGGGCCAGGATGACCACCTCTCACAGAGGGGCGTGAGAGATCCTCCAAGCGGTCGGGATCGGTTTTACTGTTCTCAATTTATTGTCGTGGAGTGAGAACCATGAACAGTGCCAGGACGACACAATACTCCGCCGAAGAGCCCACTGAACATCTTATGATGGGACGTAAAAAGTAGCCCTGCGAGGCAAAAAATCTGCTGCCTTGGCTGCAATGTCGGCGGTCTCATTCCCGGGCACACCCACGTGGCCAGGGACCCACAGAAAAGAAATGTGACAGCTGTTATCTACTAGCAACTGAAGGGAGTGTTGGATTCGATACACGACAGGATGGGTCGAGAAAGGGTCCTTAAGACTCTGAAGGCACTAAGGGAGTCAGTGGCATAAAAGGGATGGCGGCAACGGCAGATGTATAAAAGAGCCTGGTGTAGGGCAAAAAGCTCAGCCATGAAATTCGAGCTCCAGTCAGCAAGCCTGTATTGGAACAGGTTGTCCCCGACGACGAAGGCAGATCCGACATCATCAGTGCTCTTGGAACCATCAGTGTAGATAAAATATGGCATTATCGAACCGCAAACGGAGTTCGACAAGCCTCGAGCAATATACCAAATCCAGAGTGCTCTCCTTGGGGAGCGAACTAAGTTCAAGATGGGTGTGAACCTGGGCCTGATGCCACAGTGGCAATGGGCTCTCGCTCAACCGAAAGGTGGAAGGAAGGGTAAAATCGAGCCGCTGAAGCAGGTGGCAAAACTGAACTCCAGGTGGAAGCAAGGCTATCGCAGACAAGCGATATTGGCGATCAAGTGAGTCATCAAAGAATAATGGGTAAGATGGATGGTTGGGCATCGACAGCAGGCAGCATGCATACCGACACAAGAGTATGTCACGCCGAGAGGTCAAGGGTAATACAGCAGCCTCGGCATACAGACTTTCAACAGGGCTGGTATAAAATGCACCAGTCACCAGACGTAATCCCCGATGGTGAATAGAGTTGAGACGGCGGAGAATCGGCGGCCGTGCAGAAGAGTATACAAGGCTTCCGTAGTCGAGCTTCGACTGAACAATGGCCTGGTAAAGGTGAAGCAGGATGGTACGATCCGCTCCCCATGACATGCCACTGAGGACACGGAGAACATTAAGGGATCGGGCACAACGGGCAGCCAGGTAGGACACGTGTGTGGACCAGCAAAGTTTCCGATCCAACATTAGCCCCAAGAATTTTGTTGTCTCCACGAATGGGAGAGCAACGGGGCTGAGACATAGGGATGGTGGAAGAAATTCCTTGTATCTCCAGGAGAATCTGAAGCCGTTCACAATGCTCCAGGAATATAGGCTGTCAAGACAGCGTTGAAGACAACGCTCCAAGAGACAAGTCCGCAGGGCACTGCAATAAATTGCAAAATCGTCTACAAAAAGGGATCCGGAAACGTTGGCTGAAAGGCAATCTACGATCAGATTGATTGGAATGGCAAAGAGAGCCACGCTCAAGACAGAGCCCTGTGGCACCCCATTGTCCTGGCGAAAGTTGTCTGACAAAACAGAGCCCACCAGTACCCGGAACTTGCGATCCGCCAAAAAAGCTTGAATAAAGAGAGAGAGGCAGCCACGAAGGCCCCATGTGTGCAATGTGCGGGGAATGCCCGCTATCTAAAAGGATCGTAAGCCTTCTCCAAGTCTAAGAACACTGCTACTGTTTGACGTTTCCTTAGAAAGTTATTCATAATGAAGGTCGACAAGTTTACGAGGTGATCAGCAGCAGAGCGGTGTCTACGAAAACCACATTGGACATTAGTCAGGAGGTGTCGAGATTCAAGGAGCCAGACCAACCGAGCATTAACCATGCGTTCCATCACGTTACAGACGCAGGCCGGAGTCATTTCTGTGCCTGAAACGCATTCTCAATTTCAAGCAACAAGGTCCCATTGCACTGTCTGGAGCAGGTCTTCAAGGGACCTGCGATCGCATCGACACCCTTCTGAATAATGAAAGGATTTACAGCAGAAAAATCCTGATCGTCAGTACGAGATACTACAAGGAACTTGGCAAGACTATGTGGCTGAGAATCATCATGTTTCCGCTTTTGGGTCAAGGTTAAGGAAGGTTTGGAAGGTTTCATAGCAGAGGTGTCCCCCATGATTACCAGCGCCTCCTTCCTTGTGGGGGCCCTCTCTGAGGGCGCACCCGCCTTAGGTGACTGTTCGCACCTCAGGTCACACCTCCCGAGAGTGGACAGATGGACCAATGGGCGTGTTCGGAAGGTATCAGCTCGGGTAATCACCCCTCCCTGGGCCCGGCCTTTACCGGGGGTACGTACTACATGACTATCCACCTTACCCCGTCACCAGCTACGCAGAACGTGGGTCGACCTTTAGACACACACAGGGAGGAAAGGAGAGAGGAAAAAGAGAAAGGGATGAAATAGGGAGAATCTCAAATGCCGAGGCGGAGATTAAAAGGGTGGGTCGAGAATAAGGAGAAAGGAGCAAGAGGGGAAGGCGAAAGAAAACGAAAGGAAGAGGACCAAGAAAAGGAGAAGTCTTAGAGGAGGAGAAAAAGAAACCTTGGATTGACTGAAAACGCCCGTCTCCGGGCGAAGGCACGAACCAGGGGGAAAGAGGGAAGCGGCCTGGGACAAGAAGAAAGACCACTTCGGCTCGGGGCCCCGTGTGCGCCATACACGTACCCACAAAAAAGTTGTGCCCCCCCCTGGGCGGGGGGGATGCTAGTGTTGCTATGCAAGTAGCTCATGAGAGAGTAAAATTAAGTTGTGGGAACTCCTAGCCCCATTTTTGTTTTGCAACTCATTCTAACCCACAGATGGTTTTCTGGATCCTGAAAATGGAGGAAAATGTGTGACTTAGTTTCGAGTCATTGTGATAGATCTCGGTGCCCAAACTGGAGAGCAGTGAAAATTAGACATTATGCATGGAGACACATGGTGTCTTGAGTTCTTGATATTAAAAAGCATTCAATTTCACTTTTAGTTATTTACTAGCTGATTATAGGATGTTTCACTGGAGACAATTGTCTAGCAGCAGTTTTATTAATAATGGAAAGTAAGAGACTACATTTTTTTCTTTTTTTAAATTGCTAACATTACTAGTTGTGCCAAATTTATTTAAGATCTGTTTCTGTGTTTTGCGGTATCTTTTTAATCTATTTGGGGGTCACAAAAAGTTACTTTTACTTTTATGTTTGGGCATTCTGCTCCAATATATTTTTACATACTGTTTTGTTACTGTCTCCTATTAATGTAATGTTAAGGTACAATATACAAATTGAAAAATATCTTGTGTTAAAACACACAGATATTAATTATAAAAGTAGAATTGGAACACTGTGATACAAAAATACTGTGTAATTATCTTGGTGAAGACACTACTTGTGCGTTTTGCCACAAGTGTTCTCTTTTTAACGTTATTGCCAATACCAGTGACTAACAGTTGTCCTACATTCCCATTGTGAAAAAGTAATGAAAGCAACTTTAATCCTTGCAACTAAAATTTTAGAGCAATTTAAGTCAACTATTTCTATAATTTTGTAATGCATCACAAATTTAATTTTTATTTGTTATTTTTATCTTTGTAAAATCTAAGCCATATGCAGGATATTTTTAAGGTTTTCTAACCTCATGGCGGGACGTAGGATAAGGCATTAAAAAAGAAGTTCACCCTATTGTAGGCCAGTCACCAGGTATGTTTGGATAAAAAAAATTGCAGGAAGCTGAATTTTTCGTATGTTGTTAGGACATATTAGGGTAGTATTAAACCAAGTCTGCAGCTTCGAAATTCTTTAGCTTAACTTTTAAGAGCCAAAAAACCTCTAAACTTTAGGACTTTTTTCTTGTTTTGGCATATAACTCATGAAGGGAGGGGTTTGTTTGTTTTTTTTTTTTTTTTTTTGAAAAGTCACTAGCACCTTTATTAATCTCGATAAAATATTTCAAAGTTTAAGCCTAACTGCAGCTCTGTAAGTCCAATAGTTCCTGATATACTGGATTTCAAATTGACTTCTTTCTCCAAAAAGTCAAATTTTCGATTTTAGTCATCTTCCGGCTAGAACATTGGATCTAATGATCACCCCACAGGGTAAGTCATACACAAAAAATTATAGAGCAGTTATTTAGCTTCAATCTAAGTCCATAACGAAGTCCAGAGGCCTAATAGGTTTCAAGTTACCGTTAGAAAACTAGAAGTTGGGAAAAACAGATAGTTCAATAAATTGGTCCAGATGGTTAATTTTTAAGAAAACAAATTTTTATTTACAGTTATTACTACTTATTACAAAATGTACACGTGAAAACTTAAGTGGTACATTGAGGTGAGAGTTGATGTGAGGGGTGGGGTTATCGTCAAAGGAAACGCCTAGTGACTCCTGCAGCAGATTTAAACAACAACATAAATTTGTAGTAACGCAATGCGCTACTTCTCAAGTTTGAAGCTGCAATGAACTGAAATATAATGCTGTAGGTACCTACTCAAAATGTCTCTTACCATTCATTTTAATGAGTTTGCCGGCTGCAGTGACCGAGCAGTCTGCAACATGCCAGTCGCGTTCTGCACAGCCACCATGGTTGAGGGTTCGAATCTCCCCTCGGGCACGGATATATGTGCCGTCTTTAGTATTAGCTAGTTCATAAGTAGTTTGTAAGTTTAGGGATTGATGATCCCCATAGTTGAGCCCCATAAGCTCTACAAACTTTTTTTTTCTTTTTCTTTAACGAGAATGCTGAGATTTCTTCCTTCCTGGCTCAGGCTCCGTTGTTTCTTCTGTCTGTTGAAGCTCTGTAACCGAAGTTCGTTCGTCCACATCTTCATCTTCCTCTTCCGAATCTGCTGAGACGTTCAGGGTGTTGCGGCATGTCTTGCCCTGGCAGATTCGGCAAGGAACAGAGCACTTGAGCCCTGCTCTTTGGCATGAGCAGGTCTCATCAGCACACCTTTTCCTACATTTGCACAATGTCATCTTCAGTAGTGCTGAGGGTTGTGGGTCTTGGATTGTGGTGATAGGGAGTTAGCCCTTGCTGGCTTCTTGCTCAACCCCTGTCAGAGGGCTCTTTCTTGACACCCAAACACATCTGAATCTGGCGGTATCTTCTGTAGGAGTGCTGGACCGCTGCTTCTTAGGTTCCGGGTAGACAAGCAAGCTGAACTTTTGCACTCGCAGAAGACCTGAGGAAAAGTTCATAGTGGAGAGTTTGAAGGTTGTCGTCCTCTCCACCACCATATAGGGCGACCGTGCACTTGCAGCCTGCAAAAACTATCTCTTATTTCGTGCCATGTGGCTTTAGGAATATGGCAGCCATGCCAATCAGCTAGATATTCTTAATTATGCCCATAATTTTTGTTTTTCCCTGCTCGCAAATGGCAGATACGCGTGGAGGAACAGCTCTAATCCAGGAAGGAACAACATTTGTCCTCAATTGAAGGATGTTGACGAGAACTGTTCACAACTAGCTCCACCCGTTCCAGCTTTTTGGAGGAATATGTTCCTTGTATTGGAGCCCAACCAATCAAGGAGGACCAACAAATCGACATCCTCTCCAGCTATTAGGATGTGTTCATGTTGTCGGCTCTTCTCCAGCACTGTCATCGTCGTCAGTAGGTTGCTTGGTCTCCGGTCCTTTGCTCTCCATTCCAGTGTGGCTAAAGTTGATTAAGCGCTGCATGTTCTTTCCATTAGAAAGAAATTTTCTCTGAGCCACTTTGATCACACTACAATCTTGGAACATTATTTTGCTGCATGCAGGTATTGCATAACAGCATAGATGCTCAGCTGCTGTTGTGCTACTGCCTGCCCCCTCCTCCGAACACCACAAACACATTCCTCCCATAGCGTTTCCACTTGATGGAGTTCATCCCGTAGATATTTGGGCAATTTTTATCTGCTTCTTGAAATATTCCTTGGAGAATTTTTCACCACCAAGGAAACAACGATCTCCAATGATGTGATGCCTTGAACTCTATGCACTTCTCAGCCTTTCCCCACAGATGCTTTCACATTACTTTCCACAGTGTACCTCTTCCTGCATGCGTCATGTACGGCCACTTCATTTAAATTGCACAAAACCTCATGTTCCCTTCAAGCCCATGTTTCTGACTGACTGTATCAGCGCCTGAATTCTGCGTTTTTTTTTTTTTTTTTTTTTTTTTTTTTTTTTTTCACTGTCACTGTTCTCTCTCCAAGCACTTCGACACATGAAAAACATCCGACGGCGGTAGCTCCGACATATTGTAAAAAAGAAAGTACTTTAAACACCACTAAGATTGAGGCAATTTTTGTTTGGAATGTTCTTCACAGATCCGAATGCGGCCATGGGTGTAGTGAGAAAGACCTCTGACACCTCTGAGACCACTCTGAGTGAGGCACGTAGGAGGGGGGGAGGGGGCGGGGGTGCCTTCACACAACAAAAGGCCTCACTATGAACGAAAGTACCAATCCCTTAATGGCTGACCAATACCCACAAACAGAGAGGCTTTCATTGTTTTTACAGCAATACCTACTTTCACAAATATATTGGTATGCACCGACACATAAATTACACCTATTTACATACAATGCGTTAATAGTCATCATGAATGAGTAATTCCTCCTTTTCCTTAAATATATATAGGATAAGAGGAATGCAATTCGTCTGGGTCAGTTTATTGAATATTCCAATTTTTTTCGTTTTTTAACGATAACTAGAATTCTATTGGGCCTATGGACTTCATTCTGTACTTAGATTAAAGCTGAATAACTGCTCTATAACTTTTTTGCATGCAGCAAGATGGCGCCGATAGAAAAGTGTAGTGGCACTGTGCTCTCGTCAAAAAGGCAAAAAAAAAAAAAAAAAAAAAGCTGTTCGACGTGTAAAGAATGTGAGAAGCGAGTGATGAAAGGTATCAGGTGTATCAAATGCAATTATTGGTTACACGAAAAGTGCGCGAAAATCAATCTTAAATACATCGGTGATGATTTTCCGTGGACATGCCATGCTTGTTTAAGCGACGAAATGGCCGATATGGTAAGTCTAGTGGAATCCAAAAATGAAATTATAAAGTTACTACAAAACGACATTGAAGCATTAAAAATGGAAATACTGTGTTCAAAAAGGAAGAAAATGCTAGATTATTACAAGAAAAACAGTGCACTGTGGGTGAAAAACATCAAGAAAAGCAGCAAGATTGTGCAAATACGTGTGCGCGTGAAATCCAGCAAACGAAAAAGGAAACTCGCGAAAAAACGTGTGCTCGTAATACGGACGTTGTAAACGAAAACATATCTAGTGCGGTCGATGTCACAGTAAATCCAACGAGCAAAAAACCGGCAGATAAATATAAATGGCAGTTAGTGACCTATTCTAAAAGAAAATAGAAGAACACAGCTAGGCCTACACAAGAGGACGAGAACAAATTTCTAATAATTGGCAATTCATTGCTAAAAAATGTTGCAGTCCCAAACAGCAAAATTGATGTGCGCACAGGAATTAGAATGCAGCAACTCGGCAAACATTTTAAGAACTTGGAAAATGCAAAATTTGCAGAATCAGACTGTGAACCCAAGCGTAATTACAGAGGCGTTTTTGTGCACGTCGGAACAAACTCGTTAAGAAGCATCAGCGAAGAACAAATTATTAATGATACCAGAAATGCGATTCGCTCGGCAAGAAGTGTATATGCGAGATCCAAGCTCGTAATTAGCAGAATAATAAAAAGGAGGTCAGTGAGTGACAAATATATCTCGCAAATAAACTACGCCATCAAAGAACAATGCAATAGCCTAGGGGCAATTTTCATAGACCCAAACAAATTTCTATGTGAAAACTGTCTAGGAAAGGATGGCTTGCACTTAAATAGACTGGGATCTGTGACAGTAGAATGTTTACAGATGTCTGTAAAATCATCAGAAATGAGGGAAACGAAGATGGATGGCTGGAGGTGATAAATTGGATATTCTCGCTGAAAACGCAAATTGTAAACATCGTTCAAAAGTGAAGGAAATACAGAATAGGATCCCAAAACAAAAGCCTCAACATTTAAGCCAGCAATACGAAAATTACATTAAAGTGCTACATCAGAATATACAATCCATTGGCAACAAAAAATTAGAAGTAGAAATACTTTTAAGTGAATTACAACCAGACATATTATGTATTAGTGAACATGGACTAACTGAAAATCAGATAGATAATCTGAAAATAAGTGACTATACCTTAGCCAGCTATTTCTGCAGATCAAAACAGAAAAGTGGAGGTGTGTGTACAGGAAAGCTAGAAACTGCAAACAATAAAGGTGTGAAACTCCCAACAGTAAAAGAAAAAGTCTTTGAAATTACTGGTGTAATGATAGATGGCTTAAGTATGTTCTGTGTGTACAGATCACCAAGTGGCGATATTAGCATCTTCCTGAAAAAGTTTGCTAATTTACTACGAATGAATATGAAGAGAAACATTATAATATGTGGAGATATCAATATTGACATGGGAAAAGGATCAAAAATTAGGCAAGATTTTGAAGAACTGCTACTGCAGTATCACATGGAGGCAACAATATCTACACCAACAAGAGTGACATCTCATAGTCAGTCAGTTATTGACAACTTCATTACCAATATCAGTAGATCGAATTATGAATCACACGTTATTCAAACAGCAATAACTGATCATGACGGACAAATGTGCTACCTTTTTAGACGACATGGCAGGGCATGTGAAACAAAAGCAAAAATCAAAGAAATCAGGGTCATGAGTGAACAAAATATAAACACCTTTAGAACAATTTTAAGCAGAGAAACCTGGACTGAAACTCTGCAGGCACAAACGGTAAATGAAAAGTATGATGCTTTTATAGCAACAATTACATTTCACTTTGAGATAGCATTCCCAAAAGTTAAGAGACAAATCAAGGTACAGCAACAACAACAGTGGATAACCAGAGAAGTATTAGAACAACATAGGAAGCTACAGGAATTGAGACAGGTGGGAGATGTTGAAGACTATAAAACATTACAAAAAACTTACAGGAAGACAATAAGGAAGGCAAAAGCAAACTCAATTAACGCCACCATATTAAACTCGAAAAACAAGATAAAGGCAGCCTGGAATGTAATAAACGCTGAAAGAAAGGAAAATGCTGGACCAAACAAAGAAACGGAGATCAGGCCAATGAAAATTGACAATAGAATTATTACAGATGGTATCAAAATAGCAAACATTCTCAATGACAATTTTATAAATGTGGTTGAGAACTTAAAACTGGAAAGAAAGAGTCCAAAGAAAAAGGGTACAAAGTTAACAAAATATCCATACAGCAATATGTTCTTGAGGCCTGTTACAGAAGATGAGCTAAGGAAAACTATACAGAAACTGAAGGCCAAGAAATCAGCTGGTGATGATGAAATATCAAATCATGTGATACAGTTAGTAAGTGAGCACATACACCATTAGTAGATATAGCAAACAGCTCTTTCAGAGATGGAATTTTTCCAGAGAAATTGAAGACAAGTAAGGTAGTGCCAGTGTACAAGAAAGGAAAAAAAGGATGACCCCAACAACTATAGACCAGTCTCGCTGATGAGAGGATTCTCAAAAATATTGGAAATGCTCATGTATAATAGATTAGTTGACTATCTGGAGAAACACAAAATTCTTGTACCATCACAGCATGGTTTCGGAATGGGTAAATCTACAGAATCTGCCATTGCTAGTCTGACAGAATATGTTATACAGTGTTTAGATGAAAAGAGCGCTGTAGCTGCGATGTTTCTGGACCCTATCCAAAGCATTCAACACTATCTAACATGACATACTGATTAAAAAAACTGGAAAATTATGGCATTCGTGGGCTATCAGGTGAATGGATTGAATCGTACCTGTGCAACAGGAAACAATATGTTTCAATAGGAAACTCGTTTAGACCAGAAACCAAAACCATCAAGTATGGAGTACCACAGGGTTCTGTAATTGGGCCCCTGCTGTTTAATCTCTATGTAAATGACATAGGCAGTGAAGAGAAAGAGAAAAAAAATATTGTATGCTGATGACATGACAGTATTGAACCATGGGCAAAATATGCAACAACTTGAGAGAAGTGCATTTATTTCAGCAAACACGACAGCTCAGTGGCTTACAGAAAATGAGCTAGTTATAAACCTAAAAAAGACTATGTTTACAGTGTTCAGAAACAAAGAGAAGTCAGTGCAAATGAATTTAAAGGTCAATGATATGTATCTGGAAGAAGTAGAATCCATAAAATTTTTAGGTGTTATTGTAGACAATGAGCTGAAATGGAAAGAACATATTAACTATGTCTGCAAAAAACTAAGCTCTGTTATATTCATCATGAAGCAACTGTCACAATATGCAGACAAACAGCTATTGTGCACAGTATATCATGGACTCTTTGAACCATACCTGCAGTATGAAGTGACAGTGTGGGGAAACTCAAAAATCCAAGAAACGAAAAAATTGTTCACTTTACAAAAGAAAGCAATCAGGATCATATTAAGAAGGAAAAACTCAGAGACCTGTAGAAACTGCTTCAAACGTCTAGGCATCTTAACTTTCACGTCTTTATACATCTATAAAACAATAATGTACATCACAAAAGAGATTTCACTGTATGATACAAATGCTGGTGTGCATACCCACAACACACGGAGTAAAAACGAAATAAGAAACATACCCCACCGACTAACAATCCTTGAAAAAGGACCTCGGTACTCGGGCATCAAGTTCTTAAGAAACCTGCCTAAAAATCTTCGTGATAATATACATGGCAATAATTTCTCAAGGAAACTGAAAGACTATCTAATGGAAAAAGAATTTTACAGCATTGAAGAATACTTGCTTAATTAATTTTGTACAAAATGTTAATACATTCCAGTGAATTTGTAAAAAGTGACATTTGATTGTTATATACATGTCTTACACATGACATAATTTGTATTAAATTAAGTATGTATATGGTTTGCTGTTGCACATTAAGAGATAAGTGAAAATGAATATATAACACTATTGATGTATCCTATATTACACGTACATGTATTGTACACAATGTAATCCTACAGGATCAAATAAAATTCAATTCAATTCAATTCTCCATGGGATTATCATTAGAGGCATATGCTAGCCAAAAGATGACTAAAATCGAAAATTTGAACTTTTTTGGAGAAATAAGTCAATCTTTGAAGTCCAGTACCTTGGAAGCTATTGGAGTTTCAGAGCTGCAGTGGGGCTTAAATTTTAGAATATTTTATCTACATTAATGGAAGTGTGAGTGACTTTTGGTTAAACAAACATCCTTCAGGAGTTATAAGCCATAACCAGAAAAAACTCCGAAAATTTCGAGGTTTTTTGGCTCTTTTTTGGATTCAAAGTGCCAATCACTAGTTCCAGATTTTTTTTTTTAAATATAAATTTAAAAAAGTTCATACTACTTTTGAAAAGTTTTGCATGTATTCAACAGCATGGGACAGTTTTAAAATACAATTTTTTGGAAGTATTTGCCTCATCTAAATGAAATTATAGTAGTATGTATAAAAAAATAAAAAACGAATAAGTTACCCAAAGCACAGGCTCGTAGACACACACACACACACACACACACACACACACACACACACACAGAAACAATCAAGCTTTCGCAACCATTGGCCGCTTCATCAGGAAAAGAGGAAGGAAGGAGGGGGAAAAAAAGGGAAGGATGCAGGCTTTAAGGGAGTGGAAGTCATTTCAATCCCAGGAGTGGAAGGACTTACCTTAAGGGGATAAAAGGGAAGGTAACACACACACACACACACACACACACACACACACACACACACACACACCCATATACGCCAAGGCAGACATTTGTAGAAAGCAAAGAAGTTGGACAGAGATACCACTTGAGGCAGAGGCTCTGTCCAGAGAACCGAGGCAAAGATGTTAGAGAATGGTGGGCGGGAATTTGAATTTAGTCAAGGTTGAGACCCGGTGGGCAACGGGAAGTGTTGAAGGGCAAGTTCCCATCTCCGGAGTTCTGAAAGATTGGTGTCGGTGGGAAGTATCCAGATGACACGGATGGTGTAACACTGTCCCAAAACGTGCTGGCCGTGCACCAAAGCATGTTAAGCCACAGGGTGATCCTCATTACCAGCAAACACTGTCTGCCTGTGACCGTTCATACGAATGGACAGTTTGTTGCTGGTCATTCCCACAGAGCGCTTCACAGTGCAGGCATATCAGTTGGTGTATAAATTTATAGAAAGTAAAGAAAGTTGGACTTACCAGGCGAAAAGGCACCAGTTCATTGATACACACACACACACACAAAACTGAGCTTTTGCAATCTAAGGTTGCTTTTTCAGAAAGAGCAGGGAAGGAGAGGGAAAAGGAAAGGATGTGGATTTTAAGGGAGTGGGTAAGGAGTCATTCCAATTCTGGTACGTTGCATTATGTCTGCCTTGGTGTGTGTGTGTGTGTGTGTGGTGTGTGTGTGTGTGTGTGTGTGTTTTTACCTATCCTTTTTCCTCTAAGATAAGTCTTTCCTCTCCCAGGATTGGAATGACTCCTTACCCACTCCCTTAAAACCCACTCATCCTTTCCCCTTTTTCCCTGCTCTTTCTGAAGAAGCGACCTTAGGTTGCAAAGCTCAGTTTTGTGTTATATGTATGTTTTTATTTGTGTATCAAAGAACTGGTGCCTTTTGCCCTGTTAAGTCAAACTTTCTTTACTTCTTATAAATATTTTTCCAAACAGGATTGTTTCCCCTCTATATCAAACTAGGTATAGAGCGAACTACATGTTACCAACCCATAGATTAAAATTGTATGAAAAAACCCACACTATATAGGCATAAATTATGTAATTATGGACGACTCAGTTGTCAAAAACAGCAAAGGAGACCGGGAAAAATATCTAAAAGATAAATATTATAGTGTAGAAGATTTCTTGAATGACAACAATTCATTATAATCCAAAATACCTTCTTGTGCTGTAGCACCACATGCGTTATTAATTTACTGCCTATATGTAATAATACTTAAAAAAAAAAAAAAAAAAAAGATTGTTTGACTTACCCAAAGTACAGGCTCATTGACAGAAACAAAAATACAAATAAAAACACACAAACATTCAAGCTTTCCCCACCGCTGGCAGCTTCTTCAGGAAAAAGAGGAAGGAAGGAGAGGGGAAAGGGAAGGATGTGGATTTTAAGGAAGTGGTAAAGGAGTCATTCCAATCCCAGGAGTGGAAGGACTTACCTTAGGGGGGGGGGGGGGGGGAAAGGACAATTACTTGATAAACAAGAAATGACAGCACACAAAACTTAGGTAAAATTATTTGTAATAGTGGCTGCTTTGAGGAAAAAGGCCAAATATAGTTTATCTTATTTGAAAACACAAAATTCCACATTCATTTTTGCAGATGAGTGTTCATGATCATAAACAAAAACTTATGTATGAATTATCAAATAAAAATAGCAACTACAATTATTTGAAACCTATAACATACAATGTGCAATAACACAAACATGCAAGATGTATAAATACTAGAAGAATTAAACATGCACATACCACACACAAAAAAATTGCAACATTCCTAAGTGACTAGAACTGACGTGAAGGTCTATACCCCTTCACAACCAAGTATAATTCATTTGATGTAAGTGTGTGGACTGAATTTTATTAAAGGTCATTCTTATTACCCCTTACAGAGAGAAAACCATGTCTTTCAGCTTATGGAGCCTTGGGTATGTGCACAAATCAGAAAGAATTACAACCAATTGACTGTTTCCATGCCCCCAGGAATACAGATCTCTCCCCCTCCTCCTCCTCCTCCTCCTCCTGGTACATAGGGCTGTTCTAAGTCTACATTACAATAAACCTAGTTCTTATTAACATAGTAATATTATTGTAACTACTGACATGAGATTTGGCAAGATCTTCATTTTCTTTCTGGGCAAGCCCAAGGCGCTGCCGGAGGCCAACAAGCTCACGCTGCTGGTCTTGCAGCTGTGCAAGGAAGTCTGCTCTTTCATCTATGAGCGAGTGCACCTGAGCTTGCGCTCCCCGGTGCTTCCGCCGCAACTCACGGCCCAGCATTGTTAACCTCTCTACTTGAGCACTCAGCTGTAACATGCACAAACAAGGCAGTTAAATAATCTTGAACACATGCATGACTAAAATCAAAATACAGGATGTGCCTATAGTTGCAAATTACTTTAATTCAAATATCTGTGCTGACTGGTGATGTCAAATTTAAAATAAAACCACTGAAGTTATTTTACTATCCTACTGGACACACTGTACAAACTTCTGCAGAATGACACATTATGAAATATATTCAGAGTAATTTCATTTTTTGAAACTTTTACTGAAATGATATTAAAATTAGCAATACACATCTGACTACAATATTAAAAATGTTCAAAACTGTAGCAGACACTCAAATTGTTGATATGGTAAATCTATATAAATAAAAGAAAGTTGTGTTAGTTATGCCATTTATAACTCAAGAATAACTGGACTGAATTAAATAGCATACTAACTATTGAACTATTTTAATGTCCAATGCATCCTCCAACAACATACTCCAGCCCCACCACAGGAAACACCTGCCCTATTCAAAGCAGGGCCACACGCGAGACAACACTCATCATATATCAACTGACATGTGTCCACTGTGTGGCCTTTTTTTGTTGGTATGATCACCAGCAAAGTGGCTGAGTGGATGGTCACAGACAGACTGTTCACCTGGGGGACATCCAATATCCTGTGGCAGAGCATGCCCTCCAG
The DNA here is from genome assembly GCA_026315105.1 of Locusta migratoria. Taxonomy (NCBI): domain Eukaryota; kingdom Metazoa; phylum Arthropoda; class Insecta; order Orthoptera; family Acrididae; genus Locusta; species Locusta migratoria. The sequence continues at coordinate 200,217,974 of CM048751.1, forward strand.
CATGATTCCAGGGACCTTCGCACATGTTACACCACACATGCCATTTGGATACTGCCACCTAATGGCAATCCCTCAGAGCTATGGAGATGGTAATTTGCCCTCCAACATATCCTCTCCTCCCACCACCCTCCTGGCCCAAATCTACGCTAACCTCTCCCCCTCCTCCATTATCAACTCACACATCCATTACTCATTCCTTACCCCCTTCACACCCCCCCCCCCCCCGTGTGGTGTGTGTGTGTGTGTGTGTGTGTGTGTGTGTGTGTGTGTTTTTCCTCATATCTTTCCATCTTATCCAGTTGCATAATTTGGTTCACTCATTCTTATTTCTCTTTACTGCTTCATCTTTCCTCTTTGGTTATATACATCCTCTTTGGCATGACTCAGTACTAATATACAGTATCTCTGACTCCACACTCATCAAACACCACACTCCTCAAACACCATCCTTACGACCTAGGCAGTGAATTACCTTCCCCTTCCATTCCCATCTCCTATCTGGAGAAGGAACTATGTTCTGAAAGCTTTTTCTTTTTCGTCCTTTTTCTTTATTTGTGCTACTATCAGTGGTACAAAAAAAAAAAAAAAAAAAAAAAAAAAAAAAAAAAAAAGATAAGTACTGACCAGCCAATCTATCTCTTTTGAAAAATAATTTATCATTTAACATCTCTGTGGAGAATTTCCATCATTAATCAAACTATTTTAATAGTTATTATGTTATTCTCTCTCTCTCTCTCTCTCTCTCTCTCTCTCTCTCTCTCTCTCTCTCTCTCTCTCTCTGTGTGTGTGTGTGTGTGTGTGTGTGTGTGTGTTTTGCTTACAAATCTACAATTTTGTTCCGATTTTTACTTACAGGCATTTACAAAACCTACAAAATCTAAAGTTTTAGCTGACTTTGATGAAATTTTGCACATTTGACCTTCAAAACTAGAGGAAGGTCAATGCATAACATTCTGTATCATGCATGGTTGAGAGTATTTTACAACACACAGCAACACAGTTTTACTGACAGCTTGGCACTGCCAGAAGAACTGTTATGAGTACAGTCTGGCAGATTGGTACCATTGCGTGAACACCAAACAGCCACATTCTAAATAGCCAGAAGCAGGAGAAGGCACTGCTTATATGCCATTTCAGCACTGCATGCAAGTTCAGTTCTCTGCCAGCTGCTCAAACAAATCTTACGTGATTGCCTTTTCAAAGAAATTTCAACACTAATATACCAACACTAACTAAATTACAAGTTCCCTTTCGATAACACAATAACAAGACGAACTGACAATGGCACCTAACACATGACAAGTCCCACTGAAATATATGTCACAAATCAGTTTAACATGGTCACTAACTACTACTATAACTGCAAAATTCATTGGTAAGAGTTAATTAACCAATTAAGGACTGTTTGAAGAATATTGAGCCAAGGAATGGTAACTAAGTTTGTATTATTTGACTTAACCCCATTCAAAATTTGCTAAAAGTGACCTTTGGGGATTTAGTAATTACACGGTTCTGTACACCCCTTCAGGGAAGACTGATGTCACATTTACATCTAAGTTATTAATTCCATTGCTTTATTTCACGTTAGCAAACCACAAAGACGGTTAGCTCCATGAATTATTCGTGTATCGGTTTATGATTCGCCAAAATGTTGACAACTAGTTACCGTGATTTCATCAATTGCTTCAGCAGTATTGCATTGACATGTACATAAAACTCTAAACAGAGTGACTAACTTTCATTCAGTTAAACCAAGCAAAGCTTTGTTCCGAGTATAACCATTTATGCAATGCAATTCACACCAAAGGAGCTGTAGCTAATGTTGGTCGATTTACTATTCTACCAGTGATGTACACAGGTAGCCTGTGTCAAATACGTGAATATGCGGAAGATGCAATGACATATGTTCATCATTATGGTTGGCCATATCTATTCATTACCTTTAAATGTAGTTCAAATTGGACAGACATTGTTAAAATGCTACTTACCAGACAAACAGCAAAAGATTAGCATGACATCACCCCACAAGTAATCAGTAAAAAAACCAGTCACTGATAAACTACATTGTTTAGCAACACATCTTTGGGGGTAGTCAATGCTGGATGTATTCAATTGAATGGCAACGCTCACATTTAATAGACCAAATACATGATATATGTACAGAGATTTCTGATCCCCAAACTGCTCCAGACATACATGATTATGTAATTACAAATATGATACATGGACTGTATAGCAGCAATCACCGTGCATGGTCAATGAAAGGTGTTACAAATGTTATCCATGAAAATTCACAGCAGATACCATCACTGCCAATGATGGTTACCCATTATATCAGCAACAATTGCCCAATGATAATGGTCAAATTATCACAATAAAAGTTAAAGAAAATGATTTCATGGTCAACAACAGTTGCACTGTTCCATATTCACCACTTCTTTTCAAAACATTCAAGACACTTTGCAACTTTGAGGATTGCAATTCAGTGAAGTCTATCAAATACATATGCAAATATGCCAAGAAAGGCAGTAATATGGTTGTTTTTAGCAGCCAAACTTCCAATGATAACAACAACATTACGTGCTATCAGATTGGTCATTATCTGAACTGCAATAAGGCAATATGGCATATATTGTCATTCTATAATAATGGAAAGTCCAGGTTGGAATTAATAATATAGTGAGGACAGTTTGCAACTTACCGCAAAGACGTGGCGATGAGCTGCGACAGGCACATACAAAAGACACACACATACAACACATTCAGCTATCGGCCATGGCCTTCTTCAGAAAATAGAGCACTCATGCAATCACACAGGCACACAACACAGTCATACAACCATCACCTCTGACTGCCGTACTTCGAATCACGCTCTGCAGGGAATCGGGGACGGGAGGGGAGGGGAGGGGAGGGGAGGGGGAGGGGATAGAAAGGTTACGTCACGGTGGTGGGGATGGGTTAGATGGGAATAACGAGATGCAGCTTAGGAATGGAGTGGGGAGGCGGGTGAGGGGAGAAAATAAAATAAAATAAAGTAAAATAAATATATATATAGAAAATATATATATAGAAAATGTATGCACACTGAAAGTACACAAGACCGCATACACACACATACACATGCGTGCGCCCACACACACACACACACACACACACACACACACACACACACACACGATCACACATTCACATACCACTCAAAATAGGCGAGGTTTGGGATAGGGGTAGGAACTGTAAGGTATGGAAAATATATATTATATATATATATATGGGAAGTTATCGTAGGTTGAGGCCTGGTTGATTTAGGGGTCGGAGAATGTATTGTAGGGATAACTCAGAAAAGCTGGTGGTGGATGGGAGGATCCAGATGGCCCGGGTTGTGAAGCAGCCATTGAAATCGAGCATATGCTCCGCTGCATGCTGTGCCACAGGGTGGTCCACCTTGTTTTTGGCCACAGTTTGGCGGTGGCCATTCATCCTAATGGACAGCTGGTTGGTGGTCATGCCAATATAGAAAGCTGTACAGTGCTTGCAGCACAGTTGGTAAATTACGTGGCTGCTTTCACAAGTGGCCCGGCCTCTGATGGGGTAGGATAAGCCTGTGACAGGACTTTAATAGGAAGTGCTGGGTGGGTGGATTGGACAGGTCTTGCAGCGGGGTCTTCCACAAGGATATGATCCCTGTGGCAGTGAGCTGGGTTTCGGGGTGGCATAAGGATGAACTAGGATGTTGTGAAGGTTGGGAGGGCAACGGAACACCACTTTAGGAGGGGTGGGAAGGATCTTGGGCAGGATGTCTCTCCGATTTTATCCTCATTATCTCTCCGCAAGATATATTTAGAAGGGAGCAATATACTGCTAAACTCCTCGGTAAAGGTATGTTCTCAAAACTTCGACAAAGGTCTGTACCAAGCTACAGAGCATCTCTCTCGCAGAGTCTTCCACTGCAGTTTATTTATCATCTCTGTAATGCTTTCACAATTACTAAATGATCCTGTAATGAAGTGAGCTGCTCTCCTTTGGCTTTTCTCTACCTCCTCTATCAACCCCACCTGGTACGGATCCCACGCCGGTGAGCAGTATTCAAGGAGTGAGCGAACAACTGTACTGTAACCTACTTTGTTTTCAGACTGCAATTTCCTTAGGATTCTTCCAATAAATTTAAGTCTGGCATCTGATTTACCGATGATTTTATATGGTCATTCCATTTTAAATCACTCCTAATGCCTACTCCCAGATAATTTATGGAATTAACTGCTTCCAGTTGTTGACCTGCTATAGTGTAGCTAAATGATAAAGGATCTTTCTTTCTATGTATTCATAGCACATTACACTTGTCTACATTGAGATTCAATTGCCATTCCCTACACCACGCATCAATTCATTGCAGATCCTCCTGCATTTCAATACAATTTTCCATTGTTACAACCTCTCTATATACTACAGCATCATCCGCAAAATGCCTCAGTGAACTTCCGATGTTATCCATAAGGTCATTTATATATATTGGGAATAGCAACGATCCCAAAACACTCCCCTGTTGCACACCTGACATCACTCACTTTGGAAGACTTCTCTCCATTGAGAATGACATGCTGTGTTCTATTACATAGGAAGTCAATTGGTCCGACATACCATATGCTCTTACTTGGTTCATTAAAGGTTTGTGGGGAACTGTATCAAATGCCTTGCGGAAGTCAAGAAACATGGCATCTACCTGGTAACCCATGTCTATGGCCCTCTGAGTCTCGTGGAGGAATAGAGTGAGCTGGGTTTCACATGATCGCCTTTTTTGAAACCTGCAGAGCAGATTTCTAGTCTCAAGGTAAGTTAGTATACTCGAATATAATGTGTGTTCCAAAATTCTTCAACTGACTGAAGTTAGAGATATAGGCCTATAGTTCTGCACATCTGTTCAACGCCCCTTCTTGAAGATGGGGATGACCTGCGCTATTTTCCAATCTTTTGGAATGCTATGCTCATCTAGAAACCTGTGGTACACTGCTGCAAGAGGGGAGTGGGGGGGACAGCGACGGCACAAGTTCCTTCGCATACTCTGTGTAAAATCGAACTGGTATCCCATTAGGACCAGTGGCCTTTCCTCTTTTGAGCGATTTTAATTGTTAATCTATCCCCCTGTTACTTATTTCGATATCTGACATTCTGTCATCTGTGAGACAATCTAGTGTAGGAACAACACTGCAGTCTTCCTCTATGAAACAGCTTCGGAAAAAGACATTTAGTATTTCAGCCTTAAAAGTGTCGTCCTCTTTTTCAGTACCACTTCCATCATGGGGTGCCTGGACATTTTGTGTTGATCCACCTACCACTTTGACATAAGACCAAAATTTCTTAGGATTTTCAGCCAAGTCAGTACATAGAACTTTACTTTCAAACTCGTTAAACGCCTCTCGCATAGCCCTCCGCACGCTACATTTCGCTTCGTGTAATTTTTGTTTGTCTGCAAGTCTTTGGCTATGTTTGTGTTTGCAGTTTTCTAACTCTGTTGTTATACTATGGTGGCTCCTTTCCACCTCTTACGATCTTGCTTGACACATACTCATATAATGCATATGGTTCTGAACTTTGTCCACTGTTCCTCAACACTATCTGTACTTGACACAAAACTTGTGTGTTGAGCTGTCAAGTACAGTACTCTGAAATCTTTTTCTCACTTTTGTTAAATATAAAAATCTTCCTATATTTTTTAATATTTCTATTTACAGCTGAAACCATTGATGGTGTACCCGCTTTATGATCACTGTTTTCTTGTTCTGCGTTAACTGTTTTGAATAGTTTGGGTCTGTTTGCCACCAGAAGGTCTAATATATTAACGCCACGAGTCAGTTCTCTGTTTAATTGGTCAAGGTAGTTTTCAGATAAAGCACTTTAAACAATTTCACTGGTTTCTTTGCCCCTGCCACCCATTATGAACATTTGTCTCTCCCAGTCTAAACCCGGTAAATTAAAAAATCCTCCCAAAACAATAACATGATGGGGAAATCTACTATAAATATTTTCCAAATTTTCCTTCAGGTGTTCCGACAACAGCTGCTGAACCAGGGGGCCTATAGAAAACATCCAATTACCATGTTCGAGCATGCTTTAACTGTGACCTTCACCCAAATTATTTCACGTTTTGGATCAAATTGCTGCTTCTGGAATAACGACCACATTGTTGAAAGGATTCCGTATGGCTCACTCAGCATTACTATTGCCATTAAACTTTCAAACTACTGAACAACCAACATGTAACATAGTGAGACACTCGGCAATGGCCAAAGTTTTAATGGCATCTAAAGATATAATCTAGGACGAATGCACAATGGTACATAACCACGCATTGGAAGCAACTGATCGAACATTGAAAGACGTGCATAATGCCTCGAGATGTTTTGGAGGTGCAATGATTTCATTACCTGGCGATTTCTGCCTAACATTGCCAGTCATTCCAAGAGCGACTCTTGCTGATGAAATAAAACCTTGCCTCAAATCACCATATCTCTGGCACTATGTGAAAAATCTTAAGCTGATAGCGAACATGAGAGTTGCAATGCTCGACAATTGAGCTGCTTAAGATTTCTCCGAACAATTACATCTACATATATACTCCGCAATCCACTATAAGGTGTGTGGCGGAGGGTACACTGTAGCACTACTACTAGTTATTTCCTTTCCTATTCCACTCCCAAATAGAAAAAGGGAAAAAATGGCTATATGCCTCTGTACAAGCCCTAGTTTCTCTTTGTGATCTTTACGCGAAAGGTAAGTGGGCGATAGCAAGATCTTTCTACAGTCAGATTCAAATTCCAGCCCTCTAAATTTCCTCAGCAGAATTTCTCAAAAATAACTTTGTTTTTCCTCCAGCGATTCCCATTTGAGTTCTATGAGCATTTCTGTGACACTCGCACATTGGTTGAACCTACCAGTAACGAACCTAACTGCTCACCTCTGAACTGCATCAAGTCTTCCTTTAAACTGATCCGATGTGGGTCCCAAACACGTGAGCAATACTCAAGACATGATTGTACAAGCATTTTATATAAGATCTCCTTTACAGATGAAGTACATTTTCCCAAAAAAAAAAAAAAAAAAAAAAAAAAAAATCGAAGTTGGCTGTCCGCCTTACTCACAACTATCCTTACTTATTCGTTCCATTTCATATTGCTATGCAACGTTACGCCTAGATATTTGAACCATATGACTGAATCAAGAAGCTCACTACTAATGCTGTATTCTAACATTATGTGAGTGTTTTTCCTACTCATGCATCACCTTACATTTTTTTACATTTAGAGCTAGCTGCTATTCTTCACACCAACCAGAAATTTTGTCCAAGTCATCCTGTATGCTATTACAATCATTTAATGATTAATCCTTTTCATACCCACAGCATCATCAGCAAACAGTCGCAAACTACAAGTTATTTTATCCATCAGATTATTTATATAGGTAGAAAATAATAGCAGTCCTGTGACACTCCCCTGGTGCGCACTTGACAATACATTTGTCTCTGATGAACACTCGCTCTCGAGAACAACATACTGCATTCTATTACTTAGGAAGTCTTCCAGCAGGTCGGAAATCTGTACTTATCCAATATGCTTGTACCTTCATTAGCAGTCTGCAGTGCAGCAAATTGACAGAATTGATTTAATTTCCTCTGAATTTCTGCAATTTCGTCTTGTCGGAAAATGAGCTCATCACTAAAATTTTTCCAAACATAACCACTAACCACAAAAATTACAAATGGTTGAGCGAGCATGCGATTTTGGCGTCTAAGAACAAAGATGTGGATGATTTTAACTTCGTAATTCAAAATCAAATTGTTGGTACTCTGCATTCATTCAGATCTATTGACTGTGTAACAAATGAAGATGAAGCCTCCAACTATCCAACTGAATTTTTAAACTCCTTGGATGTGCCTGGCTTATCACCACACAATTTATAGCTGAAGCTTGGATCATTATTCATTATGCTTGGAAATCTAAATCAACCGAAACTGTGCAATGGAATGTGTTTGATGATAAAACTGATGATCAATGTGATTCAGACAAGAATACTCAAAGAAATGTTCAAAGGCGAGGAACTTCTCATTCTGAGGATTCTGATGATCCAAACTGATATGCCCTTTGAGTTTAAACAAATTCAGTTACTGAATTATCTTATGATTTTTTAAACATTATGGTGAATACCATAATGTTTAACAAATCATAAGGCCAATCCTTGTGTGTCTGTGGTCTGAATCTAAAAAATGCATTTTTTTCCATGGTCAATTTAAGTGGCATGTTTATGTGTCAGCAAACGATCAACTTGTTTGTTCTTGCACCTGATTAAAAAAAAATGAAAAATATCTTATATCAGAAGGTCCTTCAGTGAAGAGAACCAACATGTATGCAACCTTTGTTGAACTGATGCTAAAATATTTGTATTTTTATTGACTTCTTATTTTCTTTATATGTATTTTCCAAATAAACTGTATACATTAATTTTGTTACATTAATAAAATCCTTAATTACCTATAGCCAAACGTTATCACACTATTTATTGACTGTTTGGCATTACGAAGTTCACTGGGTCAGCTATTTAATAATAATCTTTTGCTAACCCCTGGAAAACTTAAAAGAGTGTGTCCTCTAGCATCATTTTAAGCTATTATCTCCAAGTTGCAAAATGTGCCATGAAGTGTGTGTATTGACACAGAAGCTGTGGGAAAACATCATACCTACTTCTCAGAGAGATACTTGCAAAATAATTGCTGTCGTGTTACTTCTTGTGTGCACAATTAATTACTCATATACAAATTATATATGCCAATTTGTGTATATAACTACTACCTTTTTACAATGATTAAAGTATTGAAAAGTTAATTAAGTCGAAATAAGGCTTGCGTAGAGCAAAAGCTGCCGCTAGAATTAACGTTTGTTACAGATTCTGGGGGCAAAAGGTGGCACAGTGTAGTCACAGATGACACACGAAGTAATTCAAGTTTATCCACGATCTAAGAGTAACTGAACATGACAGAAAAGACAAATGAAGCATTAATTCTTGTTGATTTTTATGTATGTTCTTCTTACTATCGTATTATTCATTCATTGTTTGACCGATGTTCAACATATTGTTCTACTATTCATCTTTAAGTTTAATACGGTGAATAAACTGATTTTAAGAAGTTTCTTAGTAAAATCGAGTTTTTTTAAAAGTTAAGAACATTATAATTGTTCAATTAACATCAAGAAGTTTACAAATTATAATTGCACGTATTGGAAATGACAGATGCGCAGCTGAGGCTGGATCTCTTAATTAAAACTGAATACAGCTACATTAAATTACGTGCTTAACCTGGCTGCAAGTGAGTTAAGTGTCAAAGTGTTGTTTCACTGTTTGAAGAATATACTTTAACCAGTGTCCAGAACACTTCTGGGTCTTATACAAAATTTCATCTTAATTAATTAAATCAAGCTGAAAACAAACAATATGGACTAATTCTTTATTACTCTTTATGGGTTACTGTCAGCCACAAGTAGACTTTGTTAAGTAATAGTAATTTTACAACAATTTTCATTAAAAAATAGTACAAAGCAGTAAAACAGTTAGGTATGACACTCCCTTGCGTAATCATGGCTTAGTGTTAGAGTTACATAATGTCACTTTAAAGTCAGAGATGCACAAAACAAACAGTGAAACACTTTAAAGCATACAAAATGCTAATTACACATCAGATTACAAACACCATTACAATTTTGATAATGATACAGGCACTAAGTTTTATTTATTATTATTATTATTATTATTATTATTTTAATGACTACCATGTGAGCAAAGCACAGTAGTCACCTAAGTAGGTATATTGTGCATACTTATTTGCCTTCATGGATAATTTCCTCACACTCCAGGCTTTGCTTGAAATTGGTGAAAATATTTCTAGGTGAGTTTTAATTTATAAATCAAAATTAAATAAACTGTGCTATTTGAAGTATACAAAAAAAGAAGAAAAAGATAACTACCATATAATCTAGAATGGCCTTCAAACCATTCAAGTATGACACCAAATAATTTAAACTTTTAATAAATTACTTCAAACCGGGGACTTTCGGAGCAACTATGATTCTTCGATAATTTTTGCTCTTTGCTGTGTATAAAGAGATATTTAAGTTCCTGAAATCACCTAAGGAACTCATAAAATTATGAACTGTCTGAAAAGTGAAGAAATTTATGAAAGATTAAAGTTACTGAAAAGTCTGTTTATTCACAGTAAAATGGGCATTTCAGTTCCCATAATTTCCTGTCAGATATATAGTCTCATTTCAGAAGTTGTTTAACAACTAAAAATACTGTATTCTCTTTTCTCCATCAGAGAGAGAGAGAGAGAGAGAGAGAGAGAGAGAGAGAGAGAGAGAGAGAGAGAGAGATACTTTGATTTGACAAGAGTATTTGATTGTGTTGAGCACAAGATATTGTTACAGAAGCTGGAACATTATGGAGTAAAGGGAGATAACTCAATTGGTCCACCTCTTACTTTAATAAGAGACATCATAAGATGATTCTCTGCAGTGTTGAAAATAGTTGTTAAATGCACTCACAATGGGGCACAGTTATGTGGGGGATGCCCCGGGATTCTGTTTTGGGGACACTGTTTCTCATTTATATAATAGTTATGCCTTCCAGTATAACATAAAATTCTAAGATATTTCTGTTTACTATGCTAGGTTGGCAATTTTAATACAATATCAAAAACTGCAGGTAAAGAAATAATTTCATGGCTTGTAGAAAACAAACTGATGCTAAACAATTTCTAACAAACAATTCAACAAAAACTGACATTTCATTTACACAAATTGGTTATAGTAGTGAGACTTAACAGTTCAAATTTCTGGGCGTTCATATAGTAAACTGTCATGGAAAGTTCATGTTCAATATCTTCTTCAAAAACTGAATGCAGCATTGTTTACAATTCAAACATTTTCTGAAATTAGTGATAGTTTATCAAGAAAAATAATCAATTTTGCTTATTTTTATTTATTTATGACATGGTGGTATTTTTGTGGGGTAACTCCTTTGGTTTTGAAAGGGTATTTATTGTGCAGAATGGGCGATTTACAGCAATATGTGGGGTAAGGTCAGGTACTTCTAGTCGACCGTTGCTTAGTAGCCTGGGAATTCTGACATTGACCTTTCAGAACAGATTTTCATTAATGTCATTTGTTGTTAATAATATTACAGTTATTCCCATAAGTTAGAAGCTTTCACTTTGTTAGTACAGAAATAGAATCTGCATTTAGATCACACCTTCTTGGCCCTTGGGCAGAAATTGTATGCCATATTCTGCTGCATCCATTTTTAATAAACTGCCACAAAAATTTAAAATGCTTCGTAGCAATCTCCGGACTTAAGGCTAAACTGGAAAGTGTCCTCATGGCTCACTATTCAGTCAAGGAATTCCTGGAATAATTAAAAAATTAACTATTTCTGAATATAATAAGGACAGTTTACAACTCACCGCAAAGATGTGACGATGAGCTGCAACAGGCACGCATGCACACACACGTAAGCTATCGAGCATCGCCTTCTTCAGAAAACAAAACATTCACACAATCGCACAGGCACACAACACAGTCACACAAACATCATCTCCAGCTGCCGCACATTGAATCACACTCTGTGGTGTGAAAATAGGGTAGGGGAGGGGGGATAGGAAGGGTGCATCACGGAGTACGGCAGCCAAAGATGAGGGTCGTGTGACTGTGTGATTGCGTGAATGTTCTATTTTCTGTAGAAGGCCATGGCCAATAGCTTAAGTGTTGTATGCGTGTGTGTTTTTTTATTTGCCTCTTGCAGTTTGTCTTTGCGGTGAGTTGTAAACTGTCCTCATTATATTGTTTTATTCTGCAGTTTCCATTTTAAGCTAATCAAAGTAACACACACCAAATAATATTTTAACATCAACAGTTGCGCTGTATTGTCAAATTATTATGAATCTATGTTACTTTCATTTATCTTTTTGTCCATGTCTTTTAAACTCTCAGATGCATCACTAATGCAGACCCTTTCTGAAAGCAGCCATTTTATTTCTTATTCTGAGAAAATATTTCCATTTTAAATGGAAAAATGTTTTCCACTAGTTATCACAGAAAAATAATATGAAACTGAAAGCATGTTATCTGAATGCCACTTCAATACATCAAATGCACTCACGGAGGTATCATTGGAATTAGTTTAGAACTTATTGCCTTGACCTCTTAAATGTACTACTCAATGGAAAAAGCTTTAATAATTACAGGACAACCAATCACGTGCAGACATACTTTTCAAACCCACTGATGAAGGCACCATGGATATATATGTATCAGTTGTGTCAACTTAAAGGAATCATCTTAGTTCTCTACATTAGCAAGTTTGTGGTACTTTGTTTAAATCAGCCAACAAAATGAGGAAAAAGCTTGTTTTCAAAGTGATGATGGATGTTACATATTACAACATTACAACCACATACAACACACAACATGCTAATAGCATAAAGTAATTTATGCACAAATAATGTTGTATACATTGAAATTATTGAAGTATTTTGTCCATTTCAGCAACTGTTCAGGTTGTAAATTAATAAAATGCAGCAACCAGTTGCTTGTGATTATTTATTTTTGACTACGGTTTCAGGTGCTTGAGTGCCCTTCTTCTGGTCTCTATAGAGACAAACAAGTGCATTGGTATAAAGTAAACGCTATAAAATGTACAAAAGTCGGTTACAGAAATTTGAAGCAGTTTTGAACCAAATAGATTGTAATAAAAGATATGTTCATATAATGGGTTAAAACAACACATTTTACTATTGTTGCTTAACCTTGCGGCGGGCACGTGGCGGCATACAGTGCCGCCAATTTTGTTTTCTTTCAATAATTACGTCAGCGTACCGAGCACGCAACAATGGTGCTAGATATGCTTCGATTGTTTAGTCACACGCCAAACTACATTACTTTGTCATCAATATGCTCACCGTAACAGCTGTGACTGACCTGTGGAGTGGACGACTGCACCGAGACGACACTGCATACCGCACGTGCCCGGTAATGTAAGTACATGTAGCCGTACCACTGTCAGATGTTTTGATGATTAGAAGCTTTGTTTTGTAACTCTATGGGTATATGGTGATTTAGTTATTAACATTGCTTTGGTATTTGAATTATTTTATTGCCTCCCAGGTCTGCACAAAGGTAAGGACTAACACCAGAAGAAATTGAGCGTCTTCTTCTGCAATCATCTGACAAAGAAGATTACGCCGATTTCTCCAACAGCGACGAGGAAGCAGAAATAGTTGAAACTGCAGATCATTCTAGCGATCTGAGCAGTCATGCATAGACGAGAATGGAGTGATAGGAATGCCACATGATGACTGCCATTTTTATATTAGTAAGGCCGAAGAAAGTTTGTGGATAAATAATCCGTTAGCACTACCAGGGAAAACAAAACATAAGAATATAATCAAAGTCCTACCTGGCTCGAAACTGAATGGTAGATAAGCTAAAACTTAAATTGAAAGTTTTCTCAAATTTTTTGATCCTGAGAATTGATTATGTTGTTGAAAACACAAACAAGTACATAAATAACAAGAGATCATCTGTTAATTACTCAAGGGCTAGAGATTGCAAAACTTCTTCTGCTTCTGAAATAACTGCTCTTTTAGGAGTGCTGTTTCTCATTTCTATACAGAAGGAGGACGCACAAATACAGTAAATTAGAACTGTGGGCATCAAATGGAACAGGAATGATTATTCTAAGGGCAGCATTTAGCTACAAGCGCTTTCTGTTCTTGCTCCGGTCACTCAGGTTTGATGATACTTCTACAAGAAAAGAACGACTAGCAACTGATAAACTTGCTGCCATCCGCAATCTCCACTCAGCCTTTTTGAACAACTGCAGAAATAACTACAGTCCAGGGGAGTTCACAACCATAGAGAAAAATGCTTGTCCCATTTTGCGGACGTTGCGGTTTTGTTCAGTACATGCCCAATAAGCCCGCTAATTATGGATTGAAGTATACTGCGGCAGACAGAATCCTGGACCATATGTTGCATCTAACCAGCCAATGGATACTGTGAAGGGATTGGTTGAGCCAATCAAGGGAACTAACAGGAATGTAACTACGGACAACTACTACAGTAGTTACCCTGTAGCCCAGCATCTTTTAGAAAATGGGCTAAAGTTCATTAGAACGTTGAAAAAGAGCAATAAGGAAATTCCTCCGGAATTTTTGCCGGACAGATCGCAAGAAATTGGAAATTGTCTTTTCGGATTTCAAGATGACTTCTGCCTTGTTTTGTGCCAAATAAAAAGAAATAAGGCTGTGCTTTTGCTGTCATCAATGCATGAAACTGCTGAAATAGACACTGCTACAGGCAGGTCTGTTGTAAATTTGGACTACAATGCAACAAAAGGTGGAGTCGATACTGTGGATTATATGAGTACATCCTATTCTACACAAAGGACCACAAGAAGATGGCCCTTAGCATTGTTTTTTCATTATCAGGATATTGCTGGGACAAATTCCCATGTCTTGTTCTTTGCAAACAATCCAGAGAAATGATTCAGAAGAACCACCTATCAAACAAATCTGGTCTTGGCTCTGAAGGACTGCTATTTGAAAGAAAGGGCTCAGCTCTCTACCGAGAGATATTCAAGAATTTCTGTCACCTCATCGATCAATTCCCGCCAATCACAATGAGACTGTAAGAAGGTGTGGGAGGTGCCATCTTTGTGGTGGTAAAAAAATAAAAATAAAACTACTGACACTTGCAATAGCTGCAAAAGATTCGTTTACGAGCAACATTGCCACAATGTTGTCACATTTAATGATTGCCGAGCTTCTCCGGAGGAAGAAAGAGTGTGATTCTTGATATGTATTTACTGACTTACTTATTCTTTATTATTACTACAAAGATTTTATACATATTACACTTCTTTTGTAAAACTTGCTTTAACAATGGTAAAAAATCTAATCATATCTGTGGTTATAATTTCTTTAGACCTTGTTATTAAAGTAGCGCTTACGAAATATCCTGGAAACTTATGTCAGATATACTGTAACGATTTTAATTTTCCCATTCACCCTCTATATATGTATACAGATCATATTAAAAGTTGCTGTTAAGAATGATGTTATACACAATAAATAATTAATTCGACCCGAAAGTTTTAAAAAAAATAGCTTTTCTACGTATTTAAATGCAGGCGGCACTGAGTGCCGCCCGCGCCCGCTGAGATAACAATCTTAAGTGCGCCTGCCGCAGGGTTAATGAATGTACATGCTAGTAGGAGAATCAACGCTAAGTGCAGAGATTATGCAATGAATAACAATCAGCTGTTAACAAAGTATCTATGGATGAGGCTTATAGTGAAAGAGTAAAAATAAATAAGGAAAAAAGGCTATGGGAAAACAATAATACTCTACGTAGTTGAAAAGAAAAGCATAAAGAGAGGAGCAGGTGACTGATAAATCAGTCGCTTAACAGATTAAAATGCAGTAGTCTAAGAAGCACAATGATAAGTGGCGGCATAGGCGGAATATTTCGGAACTACCAGCTGACACAGTAGTAGGATGCTTAGAATGTCACTGTCAGGGCATCTGTCAATATAAAGAATTTGTCATTGTGTCTATGGCTTCAAATATTAATGGGGGTAGATTGAGAAGTGATTCTCATACAACAGATAAGTTAAGGATGTGGGTTATAAGTTTTAAGATGAGTGAACTAGTGTGCAAAGAAATGTGAATGGTTACAGTAATATTAACCTAGTGTTACAATTGGTACATCTACTTAGAACCACACATAGACATTAGAATGTAAGGCCAGGGGTGGGTGTGAGATGTAAGGGGGGGGGAGGGAGTGGTGGTATACTACATAACTACATTGTGTAGTAAAGTAGAACAGAGTAGGATTACATAAAGAAATGGGAGTAGGACTGCAAAAATTGGAATCTGAGATAATTTTAATGTAGTTGTACCACAGAGGAAGAAGAATATTGTGAGTGACTGAATGTAGTATGTGGGGAGAGAGGAGAGGGGGAATATGGTAAGTTTATAAGTAAAGTAAACAGCAGTGAGTGAGTGAGTGAGAGTGTGTGTGTGTGTGTGTGTGTGTGTGTGTGTGTGTGTGTGTGTGTGTGTGTAAATGGTGAATAGATTGTGTAACTGTGGAGATAAGGTATGTAAGTTATGAGTATGGGTGTGAGCAAAGTTTATGGTTATTAGTTTGGGATAGTTTTATAGAATAAGGAGAATAGCTGATAATTGTATGGAATTTGGAGGGGGGGGGGGGAGATGGAGTGTAGCAGAAATTGTGCAAAGACAAATCCATATGCAATGCACTATAAGTGTATGCTCTGTGACTGTTGATAAAGTTATATATGGTCTACCTCTGTAATGTGGGGTGGCTACCACTTTCAATCTTAAGCTAGGCAGAAACATAAGGGACTAGTTTAGTGTCTGTGTAGAGCTAGTTATGCATTAATGTGCAGTATTAGGGTGGGTTAGTTAGAAAAGTTATGGCTGTAAAACATGTGTAATATGTAAAAGGGGCTGATGTAAAGCAACATAATGAATACTACAGTGACTTCTACGAAGAAGAGCTAATCAGTTAACGAGGAACTGTATGGGTTCATCATACCTTACTTGTGGTTCATTTAATTGTATTATTTCATCTTTATTAATCTTGACACCCTATGGAACAGGTATACTATGAAGGGTACTAGGATGAGTTAAAACTCAAAACGTAGGGAGGGGAGGTGGTTTTTGGAGGTGATACGTGAAGAAAGTGTGAGTAATTAGCACACTGGAGATAACATAGTGATAGAATGGAGTTTAATTTGTGAGTTTTACATAAAGTAGAGCAAGTGAAGGGTTGGGCAAAGGTGAACAAGTTCAAACAGTAATATCTGCACTTAGTGTTTTACAGAAACAATTACAAATAAGAAGTAACCATAACACTGTATGAACACATAGTACATTTTCAATGATCTTCCAAGAGTGTGGATAAACAATCTAAGAAAACCTTGTTTCTTAAAACTGTTTGTTCTTTTAATACATTACAGTCTTGTGATTTAGATTGCTTATATATTTCTAGTTCTTCAAGAAACTTCATTTTAGCTCCTTTATTTACAAAGTGCAGGATGTCTAACTTATCAATACTTGGAGCTGTATGTTTTTCATCTATTAGGTGATTTTCTTTTTTGTTAGGGAGGTGTTCCCTAAATCTAGTTTTAAATGCTCTGCCAGTGTGGCCAATGTACCTTGCTGGACAGTTTTCACAGTTTATTTGGTAGAAATTATTATTTAAAGGTCAGTTATCTTTCACCCATATTTAAATGTATATGTGAGCTGTCATGGTAAAGTGCAGTTTCGGTAACATTTAAAACATCAATAATTTATCTCCAAATTAAACAAACCAAATAATGTGCAATAAAGAACTCAGCAAAGAGCAATTATTGATCAAAACAGCAACAGTTAGTGCAAAGTAGGGTATATAATCATTTCAGAATTGATATTTAACTCCAAAAGACCACTGAAGCCAGTCCACATTTTCATGACCCATTATCTATTTACTGATGGGCATTAGTTCTTCCAAGTTATTTTATTGAAACAGGCTGCGAATAAACTTATGGTTAAAAAAAAAAAAAAAAAAAAGAGACCAAGTTCAACTTCTGATTCCGCCTTCAAAATGTGACAGCTAGACTAATTTGTCCCATTAAATACAAGTACCTTTATTATTTTGCAGGTGTCAAACAACATAACCTTTCACATGTTTCATGAATACATTTAGTAATGATGATGTATTGTTGACAAATAAAGAGCTTAATTGATGAAAATTTAACATTTACCAGTTAAATTTCCATTGGTCATAATTCCCTCGATTCAAGAGTATTATATGCAGAAGTATGGTCATTTATGGAGAACATGTTCTGACATAGTCAAAAGATTTGTACAGTAAACGCAAAAGAGATTTAGTAACTTAATGGTTAGCTGTTTACATATGATCAATAATAAAATCTAGATTCTGCGAACAAACTAACAGTTGGGCATTCTAAGGACTTTGCAGGTGCTCAGAAACTTTCAACCTACCACCATCCCACTTCTGACTCAGAAGTCTCCACTATTTAAGGGACCATGCCTCTAGAATGGAAAACTGGATGTGACCGAAAGGAGGTAAATAGAATCTGACAGTGATTAAAACAAGATTGAAAAAGGGCTGAAGTAACTGAGAATAAACAACATTCATGGAAAAAAACAATAAACAGTTCAATCATTTGTGAATTATCCATCCATATTAGAGGCAATGAGCAGTGAAGTCCATACTTAGCATGGAGAGCCAAAAGGAGGAGACAATCCAAGGTATGAGCTAGTGTGTATAAGGCTCCACAACAACAATGTGGAGGTGGCTCTTTACACAAAATAAAAATATGGAAATGATCAATTCCTTTTGGGGAGAGTGAAAGGAAATTTTCTATGGTGCAGCAATTCCTCGACAGCACAGAGTTCATTGGATAGAAAAGCAACCCAACAGATGCCATTTCATTTTTGGGTGGTCAGAGATCCATTTTGCACCTGGGATTGTCAAAGCACTGGAGAGCAAGCAACTTCTGCTCTAATCAAACTATCTGCCAGTTCATTCATCAGCACACCCCCCATAAAAAGGAACCCAGAAAGACACGTGAGCAGGCAGCATGTCTAACGCCAGCTAGAAGGTCATGGACAGTGGAAACCAAACAATTGCATGGATCAACAGCCTGGACTCTGCTCAGGGAGTCAGTTCACATTAAAACTCAGCTCAGGGAAGCCTATTTAATAAAATGAGAGGGGCTCTACTGACTCATAGGTTCTGCCATAAACATATATGCTCCTGGCAATGAATGGCTTGTGTTTTAAGTCACTGGAGCAAAAGATTTTATTGTCCCATAACACAAGTACTGCACGCAATAAACACTTAAAGATCATGGGAGTGCCAGACACTTTGGAATCTTTGAACAGTTAAGTCCTAAGTCACGGCCTCAACACAAACTAAGATGGAATGTTGAAAGCAAGGAGAGCACCATCCCTGTAGGGGAGATGGAGAGTTAGGTAGAGCAAAATGAGGCAGGTTCTAATTGGTAATCAGAACAGAGAACACATATCGGAAGGTCAACACTCCTCTTATACAAAGAGGAAATTAACAAGTGGCGACTCTGCTTTGGTAAGGAAGGAAAAGGGAAAATGTTCGATTAGGGTTTAACATCCCATCGACAATCATTAGAGACAGTTCAGTAAGCAGATTGCTTACAAGGCTGGAAGGCAAGCATACCACTCGGTCTGGCACTTTCAGAACAGAAGGAGCTGGCGAACCATGATACTGGCATCCATGAGCCAATCAGTAGCCTAGTAAATATGGAGAAGAGTAACAAGAGCCATACGCCAAGATAAGTGGGCAAGGAAGCAAAGTGTGTTAAACTTGCACATGCACCAACAGTCTTGATTTTCGCATAAATTTATCATCATATCCAAAAGGTGTAGGCATTCATACTTCCTACATATCTCAATGTACAACATGTGCACAATATATTTTCATTCTGTGATCTTTTCTTCCTTTAAAACTGAACAAACTGGCAAACAGAGGACAATGTTCTCGTGCCTGTATTATTCAACCAATGATCTAAAAGTTTTTTTAACTGTTGACTACTCCCCCTAATGATAGGATTTGTATTACTATTACACTTTGCTAAAACTGTGACGCTTATTTTTATAGGCAAGTATGAAATTTTCACAAAATGAATTTGAAGAGCTAACAACTCGCTAATGTTTAACAGATGGACCAGTAAATATAAATATATTATTTAACACGTTCGCTGTGGACACCAGTGCAGGATTACTAACACTCTAGGTGGTCGCCTGTAAGTGCACGTGCTGAGAGCTGTAATCTTACACTTGCGAAACCTGTAAGTTCATGTTGTGCACTTACGTCATATTGACAGCGAATATAGCCTCTGTGGAAGAGGTGGTGCTAGATATAGCTGCACGACGATAATGTGATAAATGCTGCACGCTGTCCGAGACTCAAAAGCATTTTACGCATTTATTGCAAACAATTCTAACAACGCCTCTTATTTATTGCAAACAATGCACAACACAGATGACTAAAGACGAAAACACATAACTGCAGATAGGAAAATGTTACGTGATATTTTGTTGGTGGCTTGTACTAACACAAGTGCACAGCCGAACAAACTTAACTGAGTACTCAGCTAGCGAACGCGCCGCTTATAAGCGTTACCCGCTCTGGCTTGTTGATCGTGGAAACACTTAAGTGTCGCCAGCACTAGCGTGTTGATTGCAAAAATGCTAGTGCGTCAGCCACAGCGAATGTGTTAATTATTGGTCAATTTACTGTACTTTTTTCACAGGAGTGATAAAATACACTTTGTTTGCATCAAAGCTGATCAACTAACAACCTTTCTGAAATTAAATGAACTGTTTCCATTTTTCTGTAAATTCCATTGCACTGCAAGGCTTCTGTGACAAATATCTGGGATTTTGATGTAGAACAGCAAGTGACAAAGAATAAGCATAAAATTCTAGATGGCAAGACATTTTACAGAAGAACCTCATACTGTAAACCACAAAACTCCACAGCTCTTTTTCTGCATATATTACTTATAATAATATTTTTAAAAGATAGATTACTACTCACCACACAGACATCACGATGAGTCACAGGAAGGACACTTTAAAGACAAAAGCCCCCCCCCCCTCTCTCTCTCTCTCTCTCTCTCTCTCTCTCTCTCTCTCTCTCTCTCTCTCACACACACACACACACACACACACACACACACAGCAGCCATTCTTCAACCGATACTCCGCAAGCCACTTCATAGTGTGTGGTGAAGGGTACCAATGTCACTTTCTCCTGTGATTTCCGTTACATATGGTTTGCAATTAAAAAAAGATAAAATTCCTTGCATGTCTACGTGTAGGCTCTAATGTCTCTAATTTTAGCTTTGTGTTTTTTCCCAATGCAGAATGTCTGTCTAGCAGTATCTGCAACTGTAGTTTCCTGATCATCTTTGTACACTATTGCACTTACTAAATTGACCTGTAAGTCTGCTACTCTTCATTGGATCTTCTCTCCGTTTTATATCAACCCTACCTTGTACAGATCCCACACTGATGGGCAATATCCAAGTATCAGCAGAACAAATGTTTTCTATCTTACTTACTTTATTGACTGATTACACCTTCTAAGGATTCTGCCAATGAATCTCAGTCTGACATCTACATCACCCATGATAAATTTTATATGGTCAATCCATTTCAAATAATTTCTCATGTCTACTCCCAGATATTTTATCGAAGTAGCTGCTGCAAGTGTTTGTCCTACTTTTGTGCAATGATATAATACAGGATCTTTCTTTCTATGTATATGCAGCACTTTACATGTGTTTATGTTGAGGGCCATTTCCCGCACCATGTGTTGATATACTGCTTACTACCCTTTTCCAATGTTATGACTTCACAATGTACTACAGCACCATCCTCTCTGACTGCTGTGTCAGTTTGGAGGCAGTGAGAGGGGGAGGGAATGGAAGGAATGAAAGGGGACAGAAAC
The DNA here is from genome assembly GCA_026315105.1 of Locusta migratoria. Classification (NCBI taxonomy): domain Eukaryota; kingdom Metazoa; phylum Arthropoda; class Insecta; order Orthoptera; family Acrididae; genus Locusta; species Locusta migratoria. Next base: position 200,239,597 of record CM048751.1, read on the forward strand.
TAGAGTACATTCCTGTATATACATAAAATACATAGAACCCTTACTATGTATGTGGTACCGTAGCTGTGAAGCACTGCTACTGTGTTACGCTGGCTGAGTCACTGCAGTTAAGGGCATTTGTATAATGAGCCTCTAGCCAGGTACCCAGGACAGTACAGATTCTTGCAGTGAACCTTCAATCTTCTTTAGCACTACATATACCTTCACACAATTACTTTAGTCAGCTGCCAACTTATTCTTTCCCCTTTTCACCTCTTTCCTTTCCTAACATTGCACCCAGCACAATTCACTAGTCACTCCATTGTGGTACCACTACTGGGGGACAACAATAGCTACTTACTGAGTAGGGATGTTCAATGTTCATTTGTATCAAATTATTTGTATGACATGATCAAAGACAACTAATTTAACCACTCCACAAATTTTCAACCAATTGTCTATTTTCAATAAACTGACAAACAGAACATGGCCTCAAATTTCACAGGGGCATGGAAATCAGGTCACATTTCTTATTAAGAATTTCACTAGCATGTTTCTTATTTCGTGTGACATACAAAAATATCATTCAAGCTCTTATCATGCAAATCTGAATGTAGCACATTTATGTGAAGTTATTTTACAATCTAAATTTCAATAACTATACTAAAGACTTAGCTACCATGCAACAAACTTTTGTACGAGTTATCAGTATCATAATTTTTGCCCTTACCTCTGAAGCCCTAAGTAGTTCTTTTAGGAACTCAATTATTTTAAAGTTTTAATTTTACAGTGGAAAACAAACTAATCAAAGTTGTTCCACATTTAATGGTAAATCACATCCTGCACACAGCCTACTAAGCTGAAAATACATTGGCTTGTCTTTTAAAATTCCACTGTATAATTTATGCATTACTCTTCATCTAAACTTACTACTTGTTCATAACCTTCTATATTATTTCCTATTTTATTCAGAATCTCTCTACTTATATTCATTTTCAACTGCAAAAATGTCTTACTAATAAACTATGGGATCTTTGTAATCTGTGAAAGGTTCAGGCAATTCACTACAATAACACTGTGCCTAGTAAATCTTTATGATCTTCCATCAACCTGCCAGTTGACTATTTTATATTAGCTAAAATCAATTAACTATATTTATTGATGACTATGTTGTGCCTGGTCAGTGAACAATAAGCAGAAAGATAGGTTCATGAAAGCCTCCAGCACTGAGTTTTGTTGTAAGTCAGATACCTGTCAACATATCAAATTTTAATGCAGAGCAACTTCATTATGTAATTTTTGTAATACCATATAAATTAAGATTACAGAAGGTAGGAACTGGGAGGAGAAACTGAATTTGTCTGGGAGTGTGAATTGTGGATGAGAATTAAACACAAAAAATAGTTATTGGTATGATGTTGCAGCAAATAAAAATGATGAGTTTAACTCATTATTCACAACACCAATAAAATATTGACTAAAAATTTAACAATAAGTGAAGGATCGGGTTTCACTGACAAAACCAGTACTGTATGAATTGCAATACTTTATTATGGTAGTGTGTGTGTGCGGGTGCGTGCGTTTGTATGTGTGTGTGTGTGTGTGTGTGTGTGTGTGTGTGTGTGTGTGAGAGAGAGAGAGAGAGAGAGAGAGAGAGAGAGAGAGAGAGAGAGAGAGAGAGAGAGAGAGAGAGCGAGCGCATGGGGGTGGGGGATACAGAATTACAAAGGTGCTGTTTTACACACATTTTGCCATGCATATGATGCTATTTCAAAAAGGAAATACCAAAATAGCATGCAACACAATATTGAACATTTAATACTATCAATAGCAAAAAAATATTTGTCTTTTGTTGTGTAGCAGATGTGATGTTTATCCAGACCACCACTATTGTTGCAGCAGAATTGTACTACCTTTGATGCAGGAAGGTAGAAGCAGTAACAACACATTAATCGTAACAACGATACTGAAAATAAAGACCATGCAGACTACTACATAGGAAAATTGTGAAGAACTATACTCACCTTAACCCTTGAATTATTGTTGATACTACAGAGTACACATTTATTTATTTATTTAGCATATGGCAATACAAAATGAAAAATTTGGAGCTAAAACTCAAGGAGAGGGACAATCCAACAATTATTTTACCCTATATGAGTGATGTGTATGGATTACTAATACCATTAAAAGAGTGTTGTTGTGAAATGTGCCTAAGAGCTCAGAGTGTTATAGTTAAGAGCAAAAAGACAGTACAAAAACGTAAGAAAATGAGTTAATTTTTGTGACTTATTTTTTTAAATGATAACAATAATACCTATATTTTGCAATTGAAAGTTAAATTTTGTTTTCCACTAAGTATTAGGAATCATCAGTGGTTAGATAGTGTATCATAACATAACAGGATGGGCAAAGCTATAATATGTCTATGAGCCTTGTCCACACAGTCACTATTCGCATTTGGAGTGATGGAAAATTAATGCAACTTATACAATAGTAACTAATGCAGGGAAATTTTTCTATAAAAATGGTGTATATAAACACTGAATCAAATGATGATCTAGTCTCAGGTAAGGATACTTTTTATTCGGCAGAATACAACAGGACAGGATGAAATCCAAAATGAAACTGCTCAATGGAAAATTTCAATACAGAAAAATAAATAAAAATAAAAGTCAGTGGCATTTTGAATTTTAGTTGAGGAAAACCTAGTTCCACAATTATCAAAAAAATTATTCTGGGTGTGGACTGCATTGTCAATATATTAAAACACACAAATGTTTTGGCCAATACTGCAAGCAGACTACTCCTAGGCATCGTGCTTACTTTATCAATAGTGACAACAACCATGGAAGCCTTCATTTACACCTGTCCTACTAATTTTACAACTGACAATAGAACACTATAGTCACCATAACCTACGAACTCGGCCCAGTTTTCAGCTGTTCTGCAAATTCCCCTCCATTACCTCAATGACAGCTAATAACGTTCATTCTGTAGGCACATGGCAGGCCACGAGTTACACAATGTTTCTCCTGCAGGAGCAACAGTTAGTTCCTCCCCTCCATGCTTCCCCTATCGCTCCTCCTCTATGCGTGCAAGCGCCTTCTTATATGACACCAGTTATAACTGCTATGACAACTTTAACTGGTATTCACAGTAAGCACTGAGAAGACTAATAACTTCATCTCTTCCTGTTTATACTATATCTAGTGTAATTATACAAATTTAATTTGCCTTCACTTCTACATCTCCATACACACATACATACATACATACATACTCCACAATCCACGCAAAAGTACATAGAGTCGCAGAGGGAACCTAGTACCACTACTGGCTACTGCCTTTCCTGTCCCACTCCCATATACAGTAGAACGAGGGAAAGACGAATGCTTGAATGCATCTGTATGAGACCTAATCTCTCTGATCGAATCATCTGTATCCTGAATTATATTCTGCAAGAGGGAATGTCTATCACTGACATTCAAGAAACTGTAGAAAATGGTTACATGGGAACCTCCCATCGCACCCCCTTCAGATTTGGTTACAAGATGGCACAGTGGATAGGCTATGAAAAACTTAGCCCACATCAACCGAGAAAACAAGAAGTTATGTGGAACTATGAAAAAAACAAGCAAAATATGAAAACTGAACGGTCCATGCGAAAGATAGGCAAAGTCAAACACATTGTGACTATGCGAGCAATGTGGTCATGTGGCTAGCGTGAGGCAGGTTGGAGCAAGAGGTCCATGGTTTCAAGCCTTTCCTTAAACGAAAATTTTTATTTCTTTTATTTTCACAAAATTAGGATCTGTCCACCCGTTGATTGGCGTCTCTGTTCGCTGCAATTAGTTTAGTGTCAATGTTTTGTAACTGCACCACAAAACCGTGGGATTAGCAGACAAAACGCAGTGCCTCTCCAATGGGAACCTAAAACATTTGATCGCGAGGTGATAGGTCAACCAATTCCTACACAGGAAAACACGTCTGATGTATTCTATGCGACACGGTGATGGTATTTGCGTCATATGACAGGAATCTCATGTCGACCCACCTAACTTGTACACTTGATGAATGGGTAAAGAGATTCTACCTTGCCCGATTTAGGCTTTCTTGTGGCTGTGATAATCACTCTAAGAAAGTGATGAAAACAAAGAGTTTGTCGCATAAACTGCAACAAATGGATGCAACAGTTTCACAGTCAAACAGTTTTCCCTGTGCTCTGTCAAAACATACATTTAGATGTTTGTTTAGGCGTAACGTCCCCATAATTTACCTTGCATCGGACGGATGAATGAACAGATAATAATTTTCTGAAAATGAAAAAATTAAAGTTTTCACCTGTAGGAAGGGTCGAACCAACGGCCTGTCGCTCCGCAACTGCTCATGCTAACCACAGGACTACGGTGCTTCTGCTGTGATCACAACATGCTCCTTGTTGCTTATGTTTCTCATGGACTGCTCACTTTTTATATTTTGCCTATTTTTTTTTTTTTTTTTTTTTTTTTTTTTTTTATGGTTCCACACAACTCCTTCCTGTTTTCTCACTTGTTCAATTTCCTCTCTTCACTTATTGTCAACTTGCATTCACATATACTGCTAATTCATATATTACTATTTCAAACAATATGTTGGAACAAATAAACAGTTTCAACTTCACAAACAACAGACAATAAGATCACATTGCTCGTGATTCATAAAGTAAAAATACAACATGGAGTCCAATAAGCTGTAGGAAAAACACTGGCATTCAAAACAGCTACCATTTGTCTCTGGATGGATAGATATGTACAAATTGTGTTTGGTTCTCAAGGGAGTAGTACATCATTCTTTCTACAAAATAATGGCAAATTCAGGTAATGATAAGGGAGTTGGATGGCATCATGCAACCTTATCTGCAGAGTTCACCACAAAGACTCAGTAATACTGAGATCCAGTAACTGTGGTCACCAGGAGAGAAGCTACTAAAAGCAGTCTTTGATTATTAAAGCTGTGTGACCAAGGACCCAGGCATATTTAAACACAGTATCATGACTGGGAAACAAACACTATACCATAGGCAGGAAATAATTGACCAAAATGGTAAAGCAATACTTGGCAGGTGACATTAAATTATCTCATCCACAGTTCAAAAGCGCTTTCTTTTTTAACAGATAATTCCTATAGGCCTAAATTCATTTCAAGAAATAGGTTTATAGATCTCCTGTTATCTGCTACAGCATGTTCAGTAAAAGTTCCCAAAGAGTGGTCATATTTTTAACTATCAAAACAAAAAAGTAACAGTTAAAAACTTATCACTATTACTCAAATAAGTGTGTTTTCTGTTGCCATTCATTCAGAAAGAGTGGTGTTCATGTAAATATTAAGCATTGGAAATATCCTCAAGATCAGTTGGTAATTTACGCAATTGCTCACAAGTTGCTTTTTTTTGTCATTCCATGTATGCATTAGTGTCATGATACTTTAAGGTATTTTGCAATATTGCAAAGACAATGTGCCTTTAGCCTGCAGTGAAGGTATGCAGTCTACGTTCATTCTAGCACAAACAGCAAAAACACAGCGCTACAAGTGCTGGACATCAGCCAATCACATCTGTTTCTCAGGCTCCACGAGCTCACCAACTTGCTTGCTCTGTAGGCAGAAGCCTTGCCATTTATTGTGACTTACAAGAATTGGGAGGAGCAACAGTGCAGACCACATGGCCAGTTGGGTGGGCAGTTATTTCCCCCTCCCCCCCCCCCCCCTCTCTCTCTCTCTCTCTCTCTCTCTCTCTCTCTCTCTCTCTCTCTCTCTCTCTCTCCCTCCCTCTCTCCCCCCCCCCCCTCCACACACACACACACACACACACACACACACACACACACACACACGTGTCTTTTCACAGCTCAGACATCTCTATGGTGGGTAGTGACCTATCATTCACAAAAATATTATTGAAACCTTTCTGGAATTTCCATTTTTTGAGTAATTATAATTGAAATACTATGTGCCTGCATAATGTAATCTGATTAGAATTATTTTATGTTTGATAGATGGTAGTGGAGGGGCAAAGGGCATAGTTGCTGGTGCCCCCTCCTCACCTGCACTATAGTTTGCATGCTAAGTTTTGCGGCAGTTGACCAAGCTATATAATAAACTGCAGGAGTGACTAATTAAGTATTAGGTTGTGTTCACACTGTTGGCCAGGTCAAGCCGGCTCATGCCTAGTCAGCAGACACTGCCAGCCTGGGTGTTTACATAGCACGACACGCTGGACTGAGACGTGAAAAAAATGTCTACTTTTCATTCAGCATGAGTTTTGAGTTTCGTTAACGCTCTATTTTGATGAATGTAAGCACTTAAAAAATCTGATTTTTGGAAATATAATAGTACACCACCTTAAAATGTGAATAAACCATTCACCTTTTCATAATACATAATATTCTTTTTCAAATGACGTTATTTATCAAGTATGGGCACCTGCTTTACAAACCATTTATTGAAAAATTTCAAAAGCAGTAGCTTACCATTCTATGCATTTTAGAGTAAAATGTAGGTAAAACTAAAGAAAAGTTTTTGAAATGGCTGTAGCACTGAAATCTATCTCCTTTCACAAGTAATTGCGAGTTATCTGAACAGCGTCAGTGCTACGATCGCAAGCCGATGAACAAGGTGGGTCTTGTGCATAGTGTGAAGCACTGCGACATCGAAAAAAGTCAATTACTGCCCATGTCATTCCCTTGTGATGTGTTAATGATCCATAACTAGAAAACAAGTATAAATTAATTTTTCTTGGGTTGTGACCGATTACAGTGGACAATGATATACAGTGGTTTTACATGAGGTCATACTTCAATGTATAAGGGATATACAACTACTTTGTTGTCCAGACCATACAATATATATTTCAAGTTTGGAACTAGAAGAGAAGAATAAATTAAAGTAAACTGTGACTGTGCTGCCAATGGTCTGAAATAAAACTTTCAGACATGGCACTTAATGGCTCTCTACTTAGAGATAATAAAAGGAAAAAGCCCAAAAATATACTTACACAAGCTTAAGGTAAGAATGAACTAAGTAAGAGAGATTAGATAGAAATATCATTAAAAACATGTAGTTACCTCCTTATAAGGGATGCTGCAAGTGGTGGCCATGGGTGTACATGAGGTAGCGGTTTTTGTGGGGCACGCTGTACTATATTTCAACCCATCTCCACTTTCAAACAACTCTACATAGTTCTCAGAATTTTTATTTATTTATTTTGTTAGGAAGCTGTTTGAGAGAAACTGCATTTCTATAAACATTTTGCTGAATCATCTGATAATTTTCTTTATTTCCATGGTACTTTCATTTCGATTTAACTGCTTTAAATGCCCCGATTTAGTTAGGCCTCAGAGACTGCACGACAGGTTCAGTAAAGGATGAGAAGTGTGTGCCACTTCCTTTCTTGTTGTGTTTTGGTTTTTCCTTCTTAGTGGGCTTGTCCCCAGCAACAAGGGATCCTCACCCACTGTAGGCAGAATATCGATCAAAATACAGGGGCAACCAAAACTTGCTCACTGCAGTCTATTTCGAGCCAGCTAACAGTTCACTGATTTTTAAATTTTATTACTATTGTTCTCACACTGAAGTTACTCATCAAATTTTAAGCATACAAGAAGTAGGTGGTAATGGACTCATCCCATGAATTTTGACCGACATTTAGTAAAGTTTTTCATTTTGTGAACAAATAAATACAATTCTACAAAATTTTTACTTATACTACAGAATTAATAGTAACACAAGAAAAAATAAAACATTTTCACAAGTGTATTTGAAAGAGAGAAAAATAGCTTTCAGGCAACGAGGCTTCAGTTGAAAGCAGCCAAATGTGATACTTGTGCTGCAGAAGCAACACCACAGCCCACTCAGCTCGCGCCAGAAATATTAAACATTCTGAAAGTCATCAGCTTGGTGCGAGCCGGCTCGAGCCGAGCTGTCTCGTACCAGCCGGTAGTGTGAACACCACAAATGAAGACAATGTGTTTAGTACCTCTGCTCGGCCCAGCTCCTAACGGTAGTGTGAACACGGCCTTATTTTACTCTGATTTTAAAATTTCTTTCTTATTTTTCCCCACCAGCCGGTTTCAGCCTTCGGCAACAGAAAATAAAAATCCATTCTGAACTGTAAAGAGGAAATCCCTAGGCTATACGGAAATTGTTACTTTTGGTATTGTGGTTTTGAAATGCCAATATCTTAAATGCACCCTTTCTACTAAGCAGGAAAACCCTTGAACTCCTACCTATTGGCATATAAAAATTCCTGAAGTGTTTGCTGCAATATGTTCAGCTAACAAGTTCGCGCAATATTCCTTCTTTAAATTTCAACCATATATCAGATCAGGAATGTGATGACAAGTAATGACAAGTAATTTTAAAAGATGGTTCTGCAGTTACTGTTGAAACTGGGACGCAATGGTAGGGTGAATTGTTGGATGTATGCTGTTACATGAGCAGCAAATTGATAAACAATAGTATTAAGTATCTTGGTGAAGGGCAAAATATTTAATAAGAACAACAATACTACATCAAAATGAAACTGCAAGGAAACTGTGTTCCCCGTAAAATAAATTAGCACACACATTTGAAAATATCTATCATGTTTCTTAGTGTAAACATTTATTACATCCTATCTTCAATTTCATTCACGTACATTTTAGGTTCCAGCTCTTCCTTCAACAATATGTTTACATTCACTCCTTTTATGTTTTCCTTACATCCTTTAGTTTATACAAATCTGTCCAAAGCATTTGCACTTATTTTTCAAATTACACAATGTAAGTTACATTTTCCCCACACTCACAAGCAAAAGAGTTCTAAATTTTTGCCTTACCTAATGAAGTTATTTCAGGGTGGCCACCAAATCTTCCTTTTCAAATTCAAGGTTTTTTCCAGGTTTTCCAAGTTAAAAATAATTATTTTCCAGGTTTTCACAAAAATTTTGCTCAAAGGGGTTAGCAAACAACTATACCGTAAAGAAACTAGTTACATATTTTTAAAACACATGTCATCCAAGTTGAACCATGTCACATTGTAATATACACCAAGCAATGTTGAATCCTGGATTTGTGTTGGGTAGGGAGGGGAGGGGGGGGGGGACAGAGCTCATAAAATTGTGGCATTGTAGCTCAAACTGATCTACAAAGAACCAGCTCATATGAGGTTTTCCTCATGGTTTTGGGGGATCTGCAGCCCCATAGACCCCCCTCCCTTCACCCCAGATTCGACACTGACACAATGTATAGTACAGGGTGCACATTTTAAGTTGACAAACCAGAATAATTAGGGAGGAGAAAAAAAGACAGAATTTTTGATTATTTTTAGTTTTTGGAAAGAAATTTGGGATGACTACAGATGGCATCAGTATGCAGGATAACATTTTCAAACTGTTGACTACTAATTTAGACATTGGACAATTATTTATTAATAAAGTTTTTTAATTATTTCGTTTCCTTTACCTTGATACAATTATTTGAAAGTATTGTTACATTTACTCCAACTTGGACATCAAGCAACAATATATATTTTGACAATGCATTGTAGCTTAATGCTTTTTGTTTCCTCGAGGTAATGATAGACAATCTAGTCACAATGAGTTATTGGAAGCCCTGCAATGTTATTTACAATCTTTGAACAAATGATTGTGGCTGGACGGGCAGATAAAGATGAGGAGAGGGAAAGGGTTAAGACGTAATTCCAAGCATAGGCGACACATGTCAAAAAGAGCAGAAACTAAGGTCCAACTACTAGGTTCAATTGTTGACAAATTGTTGAAGCCTGAATATTCAAATTCAGAAAAAACATCTATTACTAGCTGTTGCGTTTCGAGAATTTTGTAGAGCTGCCAATTAAACCACAAGGATCTTCGCAAGTTTGAGGACTGTCTCTTTACAGAATGTTTGTTGTTTGTAAGTCTTATGAGACTCAACTGCGGGGTCATCAGTCCCTATACTTACAAACTAGCTTATACTAAAGACTGCACAAACATCCATGCCCGAGGAGGGATTCGAACCTCCAACTGTAGCGGCCATGCAGACCGTGACTAGCTCGACGCAGACCGCTCGGCCACTGCGGCCAGCTTACAGAACGTTTTAGCTAGAAGGAAATATGTCGGCAAGTATGTCGGCTAACTGGTAATGTATGAGGTTGACAAAAGGTTATCTAAAAAAATACCGGGAATTAAATTTGTAATGTAAACATTTTCAATGTATCGTACCAAACCCACTTCATTTCTAGTTATTTAATAGACTACAGTTAAAGGTTGCCGCCTTTAGTTTACAATATTGACTTAACATGCGGAATTCCATTAACGGTCACTTCATTCACATGTGAATATGGTTTTTAACGCCTATGAATTCAATTACCTGTTTAAAATAATCTTTTTAGTGTGGTGTCTTACAAAAGCCCGTTGGCCATCAATTGGATGAGAGAGACGAATTTAATTACAATCAAGAAATATAACGTAAAGAAAAAATGATATGAAAATTGTCAGTGGGGAATGCTTAGCATACCCATTCAAATTTTGGGGTATACTTGAGTGACTGACTGAGCTTACCCGTAGTCGGCACCTATGCTAACGAAGCATCAAAATACCAACTTTTACGGAGTTTATAGTTAAAATCAACAAGATGCTTCCATGAAGAGATTTTTCAACACAGAATCAGACAGACGAGATCTGTGTTGATGAGTATCACTGAGGGAGGAGGGGGGGGGGGGTGGCAATCACGAAAATTGCTAAAATTTAGTACAAATAAATATCGCCTTTCATTCTTGCTGCAATTTCGCAGTCGCACCTTACGATAACATCGCGTCTCTTCGACGAACATCGTGAGGAATTGAGTCGCCTGGTTGAACAACACTGAGATAAATACAGAAATAGATAATGGAATACATAACCTATAACTATAAAACTTTTTAAACCACCCAGAAATATATTTGAAAATGTTTTTGTACACAAAAATGAAGCGATGAATATTATTTAACACGTGGGCACTAGCGATCTGAGCATTTTGCTAACCGTAATTTTTAAAATGACTGGCATTTTGTTACTTTTAAATATTAAACTTTGAGGTTTTTTCTTACGAAAACTACAGGGATTACTTATTTACACTTATTAAGTACATTTCAAACTATTTGTCTGATCTGAGCAATAGGCTATACACGTGAATGATCGTTTAACTCTTAAAGCCGCGAGATCTCATGGGTTAAAAATACCGGTGTCTGGCTGAAATTCGAGGTTTTTTCCCGGTTTTCCCGGTTTCAAGGTTCAGTGGCCACCCTGTATTTATGTTCGTAGAAATTAATATTGTTCATATAAACATTGGGCAGACTTTTGTAACTATGGTATGTCTAACACAAAAACGGAAACATGAGGAATACTAACAAAGCAAAATCAATCTTATCTGGCCACATTAAAGCATTACCTACAGAAATAATAATATAATAAAAAGCAAATGTTTTTATAGGAGATACAAAGAATTCAAAATACAGGGAAGGGAGAGTCATTTACAACTTGTACAAAAGCCAAACCGCAGTTATTAGACTCTAAGGGCATGAAAGGGAAGCGTCAGTTGGGAAGGGAGTAAGGCAGGGTTGTAGCCTTTCTCCGATGTTATTCAATTTGTACATCGAGCAGGCGGTGAAGGAAAGCAAGGAAAAATTTGGAATAGGGATTAAAGTTCAGGGGGAAGAAATAAAAACATTGTGTTTTGCTGATGACATTTTAATTCTGTCAGAGACAGCAAAGGACCTGGAAGAGCAGTTGAATGGAATGGACAGTGTGTTGAAGAGAGCGTATAAAATGAACATTAACAAGAGCAAAACAAAAATAATGGAATGCGGTCTTAGAAAATCAGGTGATGCTGAAGGAATTAAATTAGGTAATGAAACAATGAAGGTGGTAGACGAGTTTTATTACTTGGGTAGTAAAATAACATGCGATGGTTGCAGTACAGAGGATATAAAATGCAGAATGGCAATGGGAAGAAAAGCATTTTTTTAAAAAGAGAAATTTGCTAACATCGAATATTAATTTAAGTGTAAGGAAGTCTTTTCTGAAGGCATTTGTGTGGAGTGTTACCTTGTACGGGAGTGAAACATGGACGATAAGCAGTGCTGACAGGAAGAGACTAGAGGCTTTTGAAATGTGGTGATACAGAAGAATGCTGAAGATTAGGTGGGTAGATCGCATAACTAATGAAGAGGTACTGAACAGAATTGGTGAGAAAAGGAATTTTTGGCATACCCTGACCAAAAGAAGGGGTTGCTTGGTAGGACACATTCTTAGAGATCTAGGAATCGTAAATTTAGCATTGGAGGGAAGTGTGTGGGGTAAAAATCGCAGAGGGAGACCAAGAGACGCATATAGTAAGCAGATTCAAGTGGATGTGGGTTGCCGTTCTTATGAGGAGATGAAAAGGCTTGCTCAGGATAGAGCAGGGTGGAGAGCTGCATCAAACCAGTCTCCGGACTGAAGACCATAACACATAACAACACAAAGAATGCAGATCACACTTTTGATTAGGCGATAATTTACAGCATTAATGTATTTTAAGAAATGCAGAACAATGTGCTGTCCAATTAACTTTATTTGACAAAAAGTTTTGGTTTTAAACCATCTTTATTGTAGGAAAAATACAAGACAAGCTGGTATCATAAATTTCTCCTGTCAAATGTCAATGTTTAAAATCCCACAGTGATCTTTTGCCATGCAAAGCTTTAAACCAGAATAGTTGTGTGTGATTTTTTACAATAATTCCCCTATTTTGGTTTAAGGCTTCAGGATTGCAAAAGATCATTGTGAAATTTTACACATTTATAATTTATAGAAGAAATGTGACTGTATTATTTGTTCTTGTCACAAAGATCATTTTAAACCAGCTTTGAGCCCCCCCCCCCCCCCCCCCCACACACACACAGTGCTATAATGCAAATCCAAGTACTTACAGCATCAATTTCTGCAGCTTTGGCTTGTATTTCCCTTTCTCTGCAACGAATTTGCTCTCTCTGTTGATCAATCACGTTACGCAGTCTTTGTAATACCACAACATCAACTTCTGTGCTGACTGTATGACCTACAAAAATGCAAAGGAACAATATAGTATAAAGTGGACTTAACTGTACTGTATTTCCAAATCTAGACAGTAAATATTCTACACAAATCTAACAGGTTTTAGATGTTACCAGATAAAAATCAGGACTTTTATTTGCATGAAAAAGGAGATAGAATGGTGAACTTATTACAATTACAAAATAGCATTTCAACTAAAGGGTACCGATCTGCAGGCACTTGGAAAAATTCCAGTACAAAACTACACAGCCAAAATATATCTATATATAAAATGAGTAGTGTTAGCAACTCCATAAAGAAAAATTGCAAAGAAAGAGCAAAAAGGTGGGACCTGAGTAAGCATTAGAATGAAAATAATACCATCAACTGTGTTCAATACATTTATTTAGCAACCAGTTTCAACAGTCAATGCTGTATCTTCAGGCCCTTAAAGTAAGAAACTTGCATATTGCTGGATTAAAGTCAATATAACTGGTATCACACATTCGCCCAATCTGACAGCAAGAACTGTAATGTGTGTGACAGTCCCTGTTGTTCCTTGATGCAATATGCAGGTCTCTTATGGTAAGGGCCTGAAGATGACTGCATTGAATGTCTAAACTGGTTGCTAAATAAATGTATTGAACACAGCTGATGGTATTATTTTCATTCCAAGATATACAGCTGAAGCATCTGGTCCATAATTAAAATGGACAAAGTCAAACTGGTTAAGCATGGTTGATGATGAATGTAGTAGGACACAATACTAAAGTAGTAAGAATATGAGAATTTATTTGGATGTGTAAGTATATATTTGTACAGCTACCTGAAGCTCTTACAATAAAATACCTGGGAAATAATAATTCTGTTGCTCTCTCTTCCCTCCCCCCTTCCCAAATATCATAAAATTAATACAAATAATGACAGGTACCTACTATTTAAATTGGGGAACATTCAGTATCCAACCTCACTAATGCATGCTAGTTCAGTACTACAAGTCAAAAAAATTTTCGTCAGGTCAGAACTCAAGTTCACAATTATCATATTGGTTCATATGAATAAAATGCAGAATATACTTTATTCTCATAATTTCTTAGAAAGTTCTCGAATTCACATGAATAAACTGAGTCTGAGAATATACTTCACCTGAGAATGTACTCACAGCTTGAGTAAATGGTTGGAGGAAGTTTCTCAGTGCAAGGAACATTCTGAAGTTTTGTATGGATAAAAATAGAGAAATTTCTCACAAGTAGAGAACATTCTCCATTTTCTGAAGTGAGCTCTCTAGCATACTTCGAGCTGAGTAACTACTGCTGAAGTTAATGTCTTACTGTGGTTTATAATAAAAATGACAGAATTTGTATTGCTCAGAATGCAAAAAAGAAGAAAGTATCATATATGTAGTCTGAAGAAGTACAAGAGGAAGTGAAAAAGTTTACACAAATGAAATAATGAAAACATTATTTGATTACAGAGTAGCTCCATTCACAAAACTCATTACAATGGTACTTTCAGCACTTTACATATCAATGAGACTGATCTCAGTGTAGTTTTTTTTTTTTTTTTTTTTTTTTTTCTATTATTGACATAGAAATGAAACAAGTAGATTCATTCTACATGTATCGAGTGTGTGTTTACAACTGTAAATAGCTAATTAATGTTGTATATTTCAAAATAGCCTAATTAATAAGGCCTTATCACATTAATTCCAAATGAACTGCATCTCATGACTTCACAGTCTGTACCAAAAAATAAATATTGCTGCAATGCTGTAAATATTGTTTTTTGGACTGTTCTTGTTCATTCTAAAAAAAAACTGGTTGGCCTATTAAAGATGGGTTTACTGACACAGCAAATCTTAATTTCTGTAATGTTAGGAGTAAATAGACACTGCAGAAAAATTAATAACTGATTAATTACAAACCTAGTAGCCAGTTTCTTATAACAAAGCCATACGGCCTTTCACTTTTAATGCACAAGTAGACCATATTGAAAAGTATTTTGTCTTCAAAAACTTTAACAGAGAACCCAGTTCAAACACAAAAATCTGATGCATATTGTGTTAAATCTAAGTTCAATAAAAGAAAAAGTTTCTAGCAAGTCGAAAATTAAGTGACAGTGACAGTGTCAGTAAATTTATTTCCATAAACTGTCCATATTTAATCCTAATAATTTTCTGCTGTACAAGAAACTAACACCTAAATACTTCCTTAACACATACATGCCTACTCCACATTTGTACACTGTATAACTTGCCTAGTTGAGCTAGCTGAAAGAAATACATGATTAAATAACTATTCTATGCTGGCAGGACACACACATTCGAGACTATGGACTAAAGTGTATTAAGTACTTGAGATGTAGTCCGTGGGCAATATGAACCCATCAAATATAGCATGCGAAATGCTTAACAATATCAATGAACATTTTCTTAGCTTTAAGGAATCTACAAGTTCCTTGAAGGATCAAATGATTGACAAACATTTATATCATTATTTCCTACATTTTTTGATAAATAGTAAGTGCTATGATTAAGATATCTTGCCAATTGCTGTATATACCAGATGATGAAACACTGTGGCGTCAGTCTCAATGGCTTTTTGTTTGGTTACATAAGGAAATGCTCCATTACAGAGTAGTGTCCAAACCAATTAAAAGATGCATAAATTATGGAGTAAAGTCACAAATAAATTTAAGGAATTTAAAGGGATAAAGGAAGAAAGCACAGTTAAATATCGTAAAGAAGTTGTGGAACGAGGTGAACTAGAAAACGATGTACAAGTTCAGAAACTAGGGAATAGAGAACTTGCACAAACCATGACTGTCATTTCGAATTGCAATGACTCAGGTCAAATGGAGACAATACTAGTGAAAGATTTTAATAAAAGTGTTATTGCCTCCTTAAGCAGACAAAGATTTTTCTTTACTCGGCAGCTGTACAGAAGCTGTGCAACAATTAGATGTGTTTTGTATTCAGCAAGTGAATCACTTTGTAAAACGACAATGATTTTGCAAAGCTGTACAGAGAAACAGAACAGTATTCTTTACATGATCGTGTGTATTATCGAAGTCTAGGCTCTCATACAATGAACTTCTCTCTCCAAAATTTCAGATCATGTTCAGATTCTTGACATTCTATATGTGGAAAACTTTTTTAAAAAAAAATAATTAAAAAAATAATTTAAAAAATTAAAAACACGTTTTAAAAGAGCACAGGGAAAACTGTGTGAAGGTGCAACATATGCGTTAATTTGTCGCAGCTCATGTCACAAACTTTTATGTTTTGATCACTTTTTTGGGAGCGATTACATCCACGTGAAAACCTAAATTAACACAAGGAACCAGCTCTTCATTTATTCATCAGGTGCAGACATTAGGTGGGGCAACAAGAGATTACTGTCATATGACACACATACTGTCATCAGTGTCATATATATAACGAAAAGTATAGAAGGAAACTATCGTGGTGGGATAAACAAATATAAAAAATAGAAAACGGATGACTTACCCAAAAGGACCGGATCGTCGATAGACAAATAAAAATAAAATTCACACTCAAACACACATACAAGCTTTCGCCACCACAGGCAGCTTCTTCAGGAAAAAGAGGTAAAAAGGGAGGAGAACGGGAAGGATATGGGTATTAAGGAAGTGGAAAAGGAGTCATTCCAATCCCAAGAGTGGAAGGACTTACCTTAGGGGAAGAAAAGGAAGGTAAACAAATACACACACACTCACATATCTAAACGCAAACACACCTAGACCACCTAGCTTGGTTGTTTTTTTGAACCTGGATATTCAGCTCTGCAGTTCACCACCATAATGAGAGGACCATACTCGCTGTAGGTATTTCTCTATTTTTATATGTTCTACTTTTGATGTCACTGTTTCTGCTTTGCTTCTTTTTTCACAGTTCCACAGACATTCTTCCTGTTTTCATGCTTTATCTGTGATAAGTTTTTGATTGGATATTCATTGTGACATACTATCACTGCATCTGAAGAGGGTGTGATGGGGAGTTTCCTTTGTCAGACATAACTATGCACACATGATCACCATCTCAGGCCACTACAGTGCAACAACATTTTAATTACAATATTTTAACTCAACAATAAAAAATAACGATTAGTTTCTGTTGTTCATTCATTCAGTGTGTATATGTGGACAAGAAGAAAAAATCCCCAATTTTTCCCAAATTTCCAGGGTAGAAAGTAAAAATTTTCCTGGGCGAATGTACACTTTTTTTGGAGTGAAAAAACAATTTTTATCAGTGAATTGTTCTTTTTCTGTTATAATTAGACTGGAACAGAAAACTTATGAATTCTTTAAAATTTTAATGTGTCATACATCTGCCTATAACTCCCCATTGTTAAAATGATCAGTGTCAGCGTATTCTCTCTCTCCCCCCCCCCCCAACTCACTCCCCCCCCCCCAACTAACTCTCTTCTTTTTGTGACTAATGGGACAACAAGTAAGAAACGGCAATCAAAGGTCAGATTGAAACAGCCAGTGAGAACGTTGTTTTTCACTTCTGTTTTGTAAATGAAATTCGCGTATATTACAGTTTTTTTGCACGATGAGATAGATGATCTAATTTATGAGAAAGTTGTTTATCATTTTCTTTTTTTTGTAAAATACTTGTAGTTTTGCACAAATAGGTTACGATTTTCATATATGTTGTTAGGTTGTAAAACAACACAGCAGCTTTAACCACTTGTCAGGTATATTTTGCTGTTTTCTTCAATTGTGTAACGATTTTCAAGTAAGTTGTTATGCATCAACCTAATAAAACAACGAAAATATGATCACAATGCAAAGTTAGTAAATAACTCCCAACTGGTTGTCTACATATATCTATCTATCTCTCTCTCTCTCTCTCTCTCTCTCTCTC
The DNA here is from genome assembly GCA_026315105.1 of Locusta migratoria. Lineage (NCBI taxonomy): Eukaryota > Metazoa > Arthropoda > Insecta > Orthoptera > Acrididae > Locusta > Locusta migratoria. The sequence continues at coordinate 200,257,536 of CM048751.1, forward strand.
TCTCTCTCTCTCTCTCTCTCTCTCTCTCTCTCTCTCATTTTTTATGAATAATTTATACTTTTTGCCATCGATATTGCAATAATTTGTGATCTATCTAATGAAGAACTAAAATAAATCCAATAAACTACCCTTGAAGCTTAGTCTTTTTTAGTGTTTGTTACCCTTTAAGGTATATCAAGACATCTAAGTGGCTCGTCCCCAAAGAGTTGTTTCGAATGGGAGTCAAACAGTTCGTGATTTGAAAAATTCATAGCACATCCTCACTATTAAAGTAATTAAAATTGCATAAATGCCATTTACTCTGAAATTACAGCTGCCCCACTATTCACAATTTTTATCTGCTACCTGCTAGAAACATCAAATGATGGAACATTACGCTCATCAACAACAGTTTGTTTTGAAGAAATGCAAACTCTTCGTCCTGAAGTCTGTGTCACATTCTTCTTTCAACAGACACTTGTATGGTTTGCGGATGGTGTTGTGTTGTAGTACCTTTTCTCCCCCCAACTAAAGTTTTATTTTCATGTTATTCTCTTGTTAATGCTGTATTGCTATAGTATTATTCTGAACACAAACCCAGCTGAAGACTAAAAGCCAAAAAAGCCACACATTCATCATCAACATCATCATTCTGCAGCAGTGGGCTAAAGTCAAGTTTTTATCGAGCACTATTACAAAAAATATTAAATGATGAACAATAATTCCCGTATTTCCCCTGGATGAAAATATTTCCAGGTTTTTCCGCCATATCTCCCAGTGCGTATACACCCTGTCAGTGACGGGGACAGAATATTTTTCAGGGAAGGGGGTGGGAGGGAGGGTGGGAGAGGTGGTGGAGCATAACGCCATCTCAAGAAACTAACTTTTTCATCTCTTACTCCCACTTTGGGTTACCATTATCCACCCTCTTCCCAATACCCCCCAAATACACCCCACAGACCCTCATAACTGACAAATCTTACCTAGCAGACCTTTTGCATTTACCACACCCTCAGAAACTTCCCCACACCACCATAAAAAATCCTCAACTTAACCAGACCAGACACACAGTTATGAACCTCTCCTCAAAACGCCTCAGTCCCACAGATGTATACAACCTTTCCAATGGCCTTACCTTTAGGTTCATCACAATAAAGTGTGATGTTACTTGTCAATACACAAATAAGAAATACATACAGCAAAACACGGACAAGAGGCTGCTGGAGTGTAGCTTGTTGCCTTGGTATACTTCTTAAAGTTTACGGTATTGTTACAGCAGATTGTAAAACCGAATTTGATTTTCAGATTGCTTGGAAAGATGTTCTATGTGTCCTATGAAATCAATTACAGAAATAGATTTCTTAAAACAAGTTGAAGGCAACAGATTTATGTAATTTTTACAAAAATCGTAAATTAGCACTGCTTTTTATAGAAGTTAGGAAAGCAGTACGTAAATGATAATTTATTTTGGAAAACCTTAAGTAACTAAATTGTTGTCAGCAAAGTTTCACATTTATCATGGCTTTCATTAAATAGATCTAAAAATGCAAAAGTAAAAGTTTTTTTTGCACCGCTAATTTCCTGCCTAGTTTGCTTCAATTTATGTAGCATTATTCCTCAACGTTGGGCATTAAACCCATGTGTCTGTGGTTCCGTAAAACACGTTTCATATGAGACTGGTTTTGAAAGTTTACAAGAAACCGGTATCTGTAAAAGAAAAGTAGTGTAGAATATACCCTATTTTCACCTTCTCACAAAAATCATCATGTCTACAACAATTTTGTAGACTATTGGAAAATTGTAAGGGGCTCAATCTTTTTTATGCCACATCCCGGTACCGCAAGCTTATTAAGTATGCTCACCACACATTTATTTTAGGAGATATAAGAATCCAAAGTATACACTTTTATTCGCACCATGATTTATGCATTCTAGTTTGATGCAAATTATCTATCATTGTTAGCCCGTGTTGGAAAGTTTTACAGAAGATAGTTTTTTTTTTTTTACATAATAAGGTCAAAAATGCTGCATTTTTGGTCTTTTTCTAAAATCTTCAAATTTCCAGTTAATAAACTCAGAATTGGAAAGGAGTACACAAACGAAACTTTATGTTTGAGAACCTTGTACTTTTAGGTTACCACGTGCCAAGTTTCACGTTCATCATAAATTTAGTCCGTGAGCTCTAGAGCACCAAACTTTGAAGATTTTTTGCACGCTGATTTTTTTGATCAACTTTGCCAGACTTTTCCTGGCTGTATATGGCATGTAAAATTATTTTAATTATTAGTCCTAAAAGGATACATACAATGGTACAAGATGAAAAAATTGCATTTCTTTCAACGTAATATTGCCCGAGTTATAACAGCTCAAAGTCATCAGAAATTCACACTCACTCTGCACAAAGTCGCGCATGGCTTAAAACAACTGACTATATCTCAGCCAGTATTGCTTGCTGATTTTGTATTTATAATCCGGTACTCACCTGACTAGAAATCCTGTTCCTCTTTCCACCGAACTTCAGTAATCCCCACTATATCTAACTTCAACCTATCCATTTCTCTTTTAAAATTTTCTAGCTTCCCTACTCAATTCAGGGATCTAACATTCCACACTCCGATCTGTAGAATGCCAGTGTTGTCTTTCCTGATGATCATATCCTCCTGAGTAGTCCCCGCCTGGAGATCCAAATCGGGGACTATTTAACCTCCGGGATATTTCACTCGAGAAAATGCCATCATATTTTTATACAGTAGAGCTGGATGTCCTTGGGAAAAGTAACGGCTGTAGTTTCCCCTTGCTTTCAGCCGTTCGTAGTAACTGTGTGGCAAAGTCACATTAGGTGATGTTACAAGGCCAGCTCAGTCAATCATCCAGACTGTTGCCCCAGTAACTACTGAAAAGGCTGCTGCTCCTCTTCAGGAACCACACTTTTGTCTGGCCTCTCCACATATACACCTCCACTGTGGTTGCACATACAGTACATCTATCTGTATCGTTGACGCACGCAAGCCACCCCACCTCAGCAATGTCTGTGGTTCATGTTGCATTACCAATCTGTATAGCTGTCTTATCTGTCCACGCATCCCATGCATCATGAGCAGATCCTTTCCTGAAATATTGGGCAAGGAGGACCATACAGAGGGCGACGAGATGTAAAATTTCAGTGGATGCCGAAATCTTCGACATATACTACGACATTATTTTGCTTGTCAATTTCTTACAGGACTCAGATTGCAGTGCATAATCTTTGTTCTCTTGCAGGGAATAGCGTCAACTTCTATACTTTTGCATTGTTTCTTCTTGTTTTTGCAAAATGTCAACCCACACTAACAAGCATCCCTGACACTGCGCCGCAGCTCCCTGCATTGATGCAGATGTTTCAGTTTCAGAAATCGCCTCCTTGCTGCCTACTGTACAACAACTTCTAGCCACACCCGTGTCGCTAAATACGCAAGTACCACTGCAGCAGCTACCACCACCAGTCATTCCACCATTTCATAAGTATGACAAAGCCCAAGAGGAATGGACAGAATGGCTGCAACAGTTGGAAGCCTCTGCAACAGTTCACAAGATACAAGGTACTGTCATACTACCTTTCTTATTATCAAGTGTAGGCCCCCCATCGTCCGTCTTGGAAAAAGAAAAACTGTTTCCCACCACGGAGCCTTCTGAACTTTCTTATGATGCCAAGTATAGGAGTCCTCAGGACATATTACTAACAGCAAATCAAAGTAGTGACTGCTAGGTGTCAGTTCTGTCAGTGTAGGAAAGCCCAGAACCTAACATATCTTTAGTGGATAACAGATCTTCAGAGTCTTACGAGAAAATGCAAATTTAAGTGTTTGTATGGAGCTTTGTATTCGGATGTGATGTTACGTGACACTATTTCTGTAACCTTACTGACTGCAGACTTACAGAGCAGATTTTAAAAAATGTCAGATCCGTCTTTCCATCAAGTAGAACAGATTTTGGAACAGTACAATTCAGGTATTGTGGCAGCAGAAAACTTTTATTCAGTTCCACTGTGTACTGTAGCGATGTCACAAGCCCGCTAGCACAAGGTCAGATGACGAGTATTTCCTCCTGTCCGCGCCAAGCCTAAACAAGTTGAGACACAGAACATTGCCCGCTAAGGAAGTGAAGTCTTACCCAAAATGTTTCTCATCGCACAAAAGGCAGAACTGTCTGTCCCGGTCAGCGAAATGCTATGCTTGCTGACATGAAAGGTCATATACAAGCAGTCTGCTTGCAGCAAAAGGAACAGAATAACAGAATTTGCCTTTCTGACCCAAACAGCGAGAAGACAATACTTATTCAATTAATGCAGTATTGTCAAAAACTGTGGCTGCCCCTCCTAACATCACGGACACGGAAGTAGCACAAGTTGTTCACTGGGCCAATTGTGTTGCGAATGACATTTCTGTAAAATTTCAACTAGACACAGGTGCAGCAGTCACATTGAGCAATCGCAAAAACTTATGAACAGTTAGGATCGCTGTGCCTTTCTCGCACTAGTACACAGTTAACAGTGTACACTCTTTGACAAAAAAACCTGGCCGGCAGCCGGCCGCTGCTGAGCCTAACTACGAGGCGATCGCGACATGGGACAATAAATGTGGCCACGCTGATCCGCTCTAAGCCCGGATATTTGCACAATCTGGCAACACTGTAGACTGCAGGAGTTCATACAGTACTCCTAGTGTGCATGTGGAAGAGCTGTAGGTAAGCTACATCTGTGGTCTCGCAGTAAAGTGAGTGACTTGCACGTGCAAGTATTAGTGATCGAAACTGACTGTTGATAAAAAATTTAATTTCACGTCCCTCATGCATGCTGACACCACATGTGTAAGGGAAGCATATGTGTAACGCATTTCATTTTTTGATACACTGGTAATAACATTTCGGCCCAATAACATTGTTGCCTTGGCCGCAGCACTTGGCAGAGCTCTCCGCGGCCCACTCACCGGCAGCAGTGGTGGCGGCGCTGCGCTGCCTTGCCCTCTGCCTCACAGTGCCTGCTGCCATTCATCGCCCTGGATATGTAAAATGCTGTAGTGTTGCCGAGTAGTAATCCACAAAAAAGGTTGTGATGTGTATTGCAGACACAATATCAATGGAGCAGACCACCCATTTTGAATGGTGAGCATATTATTACAGTAATACATAATACATTAGAGAGGCAAAAAATTGTCATAGTCATTGATCCAATCAAATGGCACTCTAAGATGGTTAACACTTATTTGTGGTTTAAATCTGGATCCTTTTCCTTTCAGAAAAGCCCTTCATGTAATTTGTTATTGTCATCAGTCCATATGTTTTAATCGAGACAGTGCGTAACTGTACTATAATGTTTACTGTCATTGTTTGATTTCTTAGAGTAAATGTATGAGCTAAATTATGTGAATATGTTTCATCGCACGTTCTAAAGCAAGACAGGCACACTTCAAGGTTCGTGTCTTCATATCTTCTGTAGAGATGAGACATTTTGTATGAAGGAACTATATTAATCATGTTCACTTCCTCCATAAGTATCCCCTAGCATGTGGATCCTAAGGAAATAGTGAAAATTTGTATCTATAGAGGTCAATTCGAATTCCATGAAAGGCGTTTGTTCAAATGTTTGTTAAGCTTATGGGACTTAACTATGGGATCATCAGTCCCTAAACTTACAAACTACTTATGAACTACTTACGAACTAGGCCGGCACAAATATCCATGCCCGAGGGGGGATTCGAACCCCCGACCATAGTGGCCGTGCAGACCGTGACTGGAGCGTCTCAGTCCCCTCGGCCACCGCGGCCGGCGAAAGGCGTTTGTATGGTGAAGCAAAGAAGACAACTAATACCATTTCCATAATTTGAAGTCGACCTTTCTGAAAGACTTATTGTATAAAGCTTTTCTTCTGGTTCCATTAAAGAGTTTCTTCTTGCAATCTGCAGCTTATAAAGTAAAATAAAACAAAGTAAAATGAAATAACATCCCCAAACGCACTGTCTCCAACCAGGATTAGAACTGTCGACTCACACCAGAGTTGCATCACAAGACACGCAGAACCACGCAGCCAACCACATGCTGCCGCCTGGTGCCCTCAGTCTCTCAAATATTCAATGCTGAGCCTCTAATGCATCGCGAAAGATAACCTGGAAGTCACCTACACAAATAACAGCATTCCTTGAGTGCAAAAGTTAAATTTCTGTCTCTCATATCACATGGGCATTATACAGCATGAGTGATTAAAGTAGAAGAGGAATGTCAAGTGAATTTAGTGAGACAATTCAGTACCACCTGCAGAAGTAACTGCACTGTCACTGTTGCCAAATATTAGCAATGATGTTGCCAGTTCTTAGCTGTACTAGTAAGACCAGTGTAGCAATAAGCGACACGAAATCGCGCTAGTCTCATACGGGCTTCTAAAGGGGAGTCGCCAATTTTGGTTAATATGCGGCGCTATCTCCTGATAGTTTCCATCGTCACACTTAGGATGCAGATTCCTAATTCGTCCAATAAGGCCAAAACCGGCGTTCATATATTTTTTTAAAAGCTTAAAAGCATTATGATATAATTTCAGCAAATGACTAGAGAAGTTAAAAATACTAATATTGTGTTTGCAACATACGACAGGTCAAAGACTGAGATATGTAAACTTCCATCACCTCCCCCCCCCCCCCCTGAAAAATTACTTTGTATGCCATCATAAGGAATGGCTTCAGTCTGAATGCAGACATCAGCATTGACAAAGGCTGATATGACGACTTACCCTCACCAAATTTCAGTGAAAGATTTTTTTTGTATCAAAGCGAAAAAGTGGTGCGAGCAATCGTTTTCTCCAATGATACTATGCACCGTTTTCTAAAAACGGACTGTATCTACGTTGAGTCTTGTCTCATGTGTCTCATATTTTAAAAAATATTACCTAATATTCACAGAATATATGACATCAACTACGATTGGGCAAAGCTGAAAATGTGTACCCAGTCAGGATTTGAACCTGGGTCTCCTGCTTTCTAGGCAGTTGCGCTGACACCTACACCACTGGGGAGACCCAGGAAACTTTCCCGGTGGGATAAACAAAAATAAAAATAGAAAAGAGATGACTTACCAAAAGGACCGGCTTGTCGAGAGAAACAAATAAAAATCACACACAAACACACATACAAGCTTTCGCCACCACTGGCAGCTTCTTCAGGAAAAAGAGGAAAAAAGGGGAGGAAAAGGGAAGGATATGGGTTTTAAGGAAGTGGAAAAGGAGTCATTCCAATCCCAGGAGTGGAAGGACTTACCTTAGGGGACAAAAAGGAAGGTAGACAAATACACACACACACTCAGACATATCGAAACGCAAACACACCTAGACAGACATTTGTGAAAAGCAAAGAAGTTGGACAGAGATACCAATTGAGGCAGAGGCTCTGTCCACAGAACCAAGGCAAAGATGCTAAAGATAGTGGGCGGGAATTTGAGTTAGCGGAGATTGAGACCAGGTGGGCAACGGGAGGATTGCCCTTCAGCTTATTCTCTCCTCCCGTTGCCCACCTTATGATGACTTCTAGGTGCCATGTATCTCACGTCGATAGATCATCATTCGATAGGTATCATCGGCAGATAGCGGACGACATTAATTTACTAACCATTGCAATGTTCAATACAATTCAAGAATTAAATTTATTTCTTGTTATAGTCAAAACACAAAAGTTCGGGGAGGTCAACTGAACATCTGTTAGACTCCGTTTGATGGCTTCGTCTATTCAGAACAACTACCCTTTCCCTCCAGCAGGCGCACTCCGTCTTTTCCATTTCCAAATGCTCGCGCCTTCGCTCGCTAGTTGTACCAAAACGACCGTGGCTGCCGCCACCGCATCTACATCTACATAGATACTCTGCAAATCACATTTAAGTGTCTGATAGAGGGGTTCATTAACCACTTTCATAACTTTTCTCTACCATTCCATTCTCTAAAAGCACGCGGGAAGAAAGAACACCTACATCATTCCATTTTTGATCTGATTTCTCTTACTTTATTGGGATGGTCGTGTCTCCCTAAGTAGGTGGGTGCTAGCAAAATATTTTCACATTCAGAAGTAAAAGTCGGTGATTGAAACTTCGCAAACAGATCACGCCGCAATGAATAACTTCTTTCTTTTAATGATTTCCACCCCAATTCGTGCAACATTTCAGTTTTCCCCCCATAATGTGATAAAACAAAACGAGCTGCCATTCTCTAAAACTTCTCAATGTCTTCCGTCAGTCCCACCTGGTGAGGGTCCCAAAAGGGGCAACAGTACTCCAGGAGAGGAAGCACAAGTGTGATGTAGGCAGTCTCTTTGGTGGAGCCGGTGCATCTTCGAAGCGTTCTGATAATGAAACGTAACCTTTGGTTCGCCTTCCCCACAATATTTTCTATGTGTTCTCACCAGTCAAAGTTGTTCATAATTGTAACTCCTCGGTATTTGGTAGAATATACGACCTTAAGGTTTGACTGATTTATCGTGTAATTGAAGTTCAGCGGATTTCTTTTAGTGGTCATGTGTATTACTTCACACTTTTCTTTATTTAGTGTCAATTGCCAATTTTCGCACGATGCAGAAGTTTTGTCTAAATCGCTTTGCAGTTGCTTTTGATCGTCTGTTGACTTCACTAACCGATAAACGACAGCATCATCCGTGAACAGTCTAAGGGAGCTATTCAAATTGTCTCCTAAATCGTTTATAAACACGAGGAAGAGTTGAGGACCTATAACGCCCTGTGGAACGTCAGATATCACTTCTGATTTACTCGATGACTTACCATCAATTACAACGAACTGTGTCCTTTCCGATAGGAAATCGTGAATCCAACCGCACAATTGGGAAGATATTCCATAAGCACGCAATTTCATACCTCTTGTCAATTTCAGAAAGTTAATGAAAAATTACCCTTCAAGTCGGTGGTGACTAAACGCTACTGCTAGCATTACTCTTGAAGCTTTATGTTCCAGTGTTACTATGATGACTGACATAGCTATTAAAAATTAGAAATTTGTTTGGAACTATCTTTAACGTGATAGTGGACAAAAGTTTATTTATATGTCTTAGTCTATTTTAAAACCACGTTTATATGCATTTTTCATTTAAATGCTTATTTTACACTTTTTAAATTTTGTTTGTGTGAAATTTTTCCATTCAATTTCTAACCTTTTCACGGGAATACAACAGAGACATTCGATAAGTTTGTTTTATTTCTATTTCACCTGACCCCACTTACGTATTAGTTACGGAAAGATCGCGAAGGTAAAAGATAGGGCGATTGAACTCACACTAAGTCTTACCAGAAACAGTTTAATGGCGAACCATTCACGACTTGAGGAGAGAAAGGAGGAAACAGCAGTTGTATAAGAAGTGCCCTCCACCACACACCAATTAAGAAATGGCGTTAATGTAGCAGTGTCATCCATTTCGAAGTTAAGTTGAAAGTTTACGGTCTCTTGTTCAATGGGAAGTTGGTTTGAAATGAACTGCAAAATTTGTACCAACACACGAAAACATAAACTAAGTAAGCTCCATTGTACACAAGACACGAAAGAAAGAAGAAAGGTTACAATTTAACGTCCCCTCAACAAGAGGGTCATTAGATCGAAGCAGAAGCTCTGACTGTTATGATAAGACTGTGGAAGGAAATCGGCCGTACCCTACTGCAGGGACCATTCCAGCATTTGCCTAGGCTCACTTAGCGAAATCATGGAAAACTCAAATCCAAATGGCCGAATGCCAGTTTAAAGCGCCGTGCCGACTGAGTCCAGTGTGTTACCACTGCACCAACTCGCTCCGTAGCAAAGACAAATGCGAGTAAATATTGCATTGTCACACGGTTCTGAGATAATTAATTAAGTTTCTGGCCTATCGTTAGTAAAATCAATTGTAAAATTTGTGACAAACACATAATAGACAATAAAGCAACCTAATAAATATGTGTTACAATGATTAAAATTGAAATTGACCGATGAATTGTGCAATGGTTTAAATCAGTATTAAGGAAAGTAATTGCACTGTTCGTTGGTGAAAGATAGTAAATAAACGTATTGATGTATCTCTTATTCACCGTTTTAGAACAGATGCCGTAGAATGCGCAGGGCTGTAATGTTAACGCTGTTACAAAAATTAAATGGACTGAGTACAAAAATTGTAAATAAATCTGATCCAAATTATCATTATCAATGAATTTAATGAATGAGTAAGCCGTGAATGTCCTCTGCCTACATATCGGTTTCAAATTAAGAGTGTTAAAATAAGTGTTCCACATATTGAGAGGAAGTGTTACGGATGAAACAAGACAAAAATGACTGTTATACATTAGCTCTAATATGCTTATGTTAATGGATAAGAGAACTTGTTGATCTTCAATGCTCTGAAACATACTGAAGAAACAAATGTAACGGTAATAAAAAATACAAATTCAAAGCTCAACTTGAAATAAAAACTAATGGTACTAACAATAATAAAGCACAGCAGTTCATCCACTTCACGAGGAGAATTATAGGGAAAATTAAGGAGGCAAACAGCAAGAGCAAACTATTTTAGGTTGCGAACAATACTCGTACAAGTAAATATACGACCGCCTCCTGCGAAATGAATGATGTGGAACACATTTTTCTTTCGACGTGAGATCTGGGACCGGCAGATACAAAGTATGATTCATCTAGAGACAACGGAAAATGTAATGCTACTTGCAGAGAAAAAGATATCTCATTATTTTGTGAGACGTAAAGGTGAATATAAGCCTGAAAAAAATATAAATACAGGAGAAAAATAAAATTAATAGGCAAGTTTCTTAGATATGACTTCTTTTGTCAACATATAATTACATCTCTTCTCCACGGAGGACCGGCTACCTGAGCCGAACTCTACTAGACAGAAAACCGTCCGCTTCTCAGCCTTTCGTGGAGATATTTCAAATGGAAGCGTTCTGCCCATGGACGATAGACCTAAAGTAACCAAACGGTTTTGTTTATAGAACAATTTCACTTTTCACGGTTGCAATTACTTTATAAATAATAGCCTAGATCAAATAAATTGTGTAATTCGAAGGGAAACTTATTATTACAATTACTTTGAATCACCTGCAAAGATTAAATATTTAAGGCAAAAAGTTCTTCTGAAGCAACATTAAACAGTAACATTATAATTCATCTAAACACAGGCATCACTACATGAAGAAAACAGTTTCTTATCGGGAAAGGTTACGCGGATCTAATGGAAGTCGCTATATTATGCACAAAAGCCGTGTGATCAATTTTTTGATTATCGGTAAAAACTTGCGTAATAGCTGCTCTAGGCTGGTACACGTCAGATGCTCAATTTTGTGATATTTCTGGAATTTGAGCCACATATGACAAGACTGAACGTATATAGTTCCATTTTGGGACAACAGTCCGTAGGAACTTTGGAGAAAGTAGTCGTTTTGCACTTTCTTCGTTTAGTTAAAAGAAACTCTCCCCAGAATTTGATGAGGGTAAGTCATCTATTCATCAGCACTTTTCAATGCTGTTGTCTGCCTTCGGACTGAAGCCTTAATTAGAATGGGCTTTGGTAGCGCAGCATGCTAGTTACCATGCTGTTTGTAGGAATGAGGATATTGTGGGATGCCCAAGAAGTTCTTCCTATTGCTTAGCAGTATTGCTTATGACGCTAGACAACTCTGATCGTTCCCTCATTTCTGGCATTTGAGCTATTTTCCAATAATCACGAGGATACGAGTTTAGTCATTGAATTAATATGACTTATCCTGAATTACATATTCGACCTTAGGAAGGTCGATCCCTGTCTAAATTGAAAACAATTTTGTGTTTTATGTCAGGACTGTCTGTATTAACTGCCAACAAATGTCAGAAAACTGAAAGAGTATTCTCATTTTAGCTCGGTGGTGCCTTTATCGTCTCCTGATCTACAGTAAGCTTAATTGATTAGTGAGGTATCGTTGTACTAGTGATGTGGGTAGCTTTGGGTCTATTTTTCTCCTCTGAAAAATGTCCTAAACGGTATTCAGCAACGAAATACCAAAACTCATTGCAGTGTGTCAACCAAGAGATCAGCATTTTCTATTGTTATTGGAACCATTATCATTCTGCTGCAATGCGGTAAACGTCATTGATTACTATCATTATTACCATCATTATTATCATTAATTCAGTTGCAAAAGCTTTCTTTCGCATGTGGCCCAGAGACCAGAAGGAATGTGTGGTTTGACAGAAAATAGGACAATATGAGAAAATACACAAACAGTTTGTAATAATTTTTGTTGATTTATCATCAGGATGACAGATACTAAGCAACAACACATGCAAGTCGTGGGTGGCAACATTGGAAGAATCCATCAGACACGTGGATTAGGATTCTCATCATCATTTGTTGGCCCAACAAGGCTTTAACACTGCAAAATCAATAAGCTGGTTAGTAGTCTACAGATTATATGTATATGTTTGCAGATGAAAAACCTCAAAATTGCACATTTCCCACATACACAGTTTAGTTTCTGTGTTCATGGCCGTAATTGTAAGTACCCTGTCTTCAGAATACTCAAATAAACTAATTACTGTATTGCACAAATAATCAGTTAACTATGTTTCTTCTGGCTTTCAAACAATCCAACGCGTGAAATATTACTTGCACGGTCGTAAATCTGCATTTTGAAACGCAATCACTTTCAAGATACAAAGTTTTCATAACGGATGGGACAACATTGATTTACAGTAACTTTTCATGAAAAATATAGAAAAATAGCTTTTGTCGAAATCTAACAAAGTCTACAGTATAAATTTGCTTTATAGGTAAGGTCCGCCTTGAGCAAACAAATGTTTTTTGATTTCTCCCATACATGTTTCGCTGGCGTTGCAGCATCATCAGTGGGATGTTTAATTTGTATTGTCTTAATACCACATGTAGTTACATAAACATTGAGTGAAAGTGACACAATGCCTGTCCACAGCACGAAAAACAGCACATATCCACCAAAATGACAAACTGTCAAAAAATATCAGTGACTGTTTTGAGTGGAAAAACCACAAACCTAACTACATGTGGTATTAAGACAATACGAATTAAACATCCCACTGATGATGCTGCAACGCCAGCAAAACATGTATGGGAGAAATCAAAAAACATTTGTGTTTGCTCAAGGCGGACCTTACCTATAAAGCAAATTTATTTTGTAAGCAAACACTGAGACTGAAGAGCTTTTCAAACCTCAAGATGAAAGTCTACAGTTATGCCCTTGCAACCTATACAACAAAGGAGAGAGAACAGACAACAGAGGAATCAATCGGACAATTGTTTCATTGTTTCGTTAGGTAAAGCTGTACTGTGAGTGGTTGGTTTCATTTTTAGAGGGAAATTCAAATAACAAATGTCCTTCCGTAACAAATTTTGTGAAGTAAATATTTATTAAATAATCGTGTTTCATGTAGACCTATGGTACTGGAGATACCATACTGCAATTACTTTAGCTAGTTATGGACAACAAAATTACATATTAATTGACCATAAATTTTTATATTGAAATTATGTCAACAATTTGTTACGGAAGGACATTTAACATTTGGGGCTAATTTTATGTCCATGATATGTCCTTCCATAACAGAAAATTAGATTTTTTCTAAATTTGTGGAAAAAACTCATACCACAATTTTTGAGGAAAAGAACTTTAGTTTATTAAACTACATAGTTTTCTGAACTAGACAGCATAGAGCTTTTTGTGATTAACATTTTTTGAATTTTAAGTACTTGTGCCATACAATACCACGGCCTGCCCCTTCAACCAGAAATGGCGCAGAAAATTTGTTAGCAGAGCATGCACCCAATACTAGATAATATAAGTGGCATACAGGACTTGGCTGAAGACCCACTGAAGGACATGGTTATGATATTTGTGAATGGATCTCCTCCGTCTCAGTTTAACGCAAAGGTGCCATTGATAAATGGTACTTCTCAGCAGAAAGACGACACTACACAAAAACGAAGTGCTAGACTGCTAGACTTTAGAACTAGGCCTAGTAAGAATGTATTTTTTTTATTAAACAATTTGATATGGTATTATGTGTAAAGATATTGCCCAAACAATGACAGAGGAGAGTAAGTGGTTGTGGCAATCAAAGTTTTTAGACTGGCTGGTGGCTTCAGAACTTAAATTTCGCACCCTGGTATAGTGTCAACAATCAATATTCATATAATTTTACTTATATAGCCGCAGCGGCATATTGCGCTGTTGTTGGCAATGACATTTAAATGCTCTTCAGAAACTCAATCACATAGAAAGAGAGGGAATAATTTTTTCCATGTTGAACATGACATGGTTAAATCGTACAACGCTTCTCACCAGGCTGCAGTGGTTATGTTGGCACCAATGATAATGATGGCAACCCAGATGACCAATAAATGTTTTTGCGTGACAACTGCAATTAAAACGAATTTCCCCCCCCCCTTCTTCTTCTTTCTGAACGGTCAAGGGTACATACAACAACCTGTCTAGCATAGAGCAGGTACAGTATTACATTTGCTGCAAGTGAAACGAGCAGGAATAACATTTACTCTGTAGCTCGTGACAAATATTAACGCAATTCTACACTTCATTGTTCATCTGTTGCCAACATAAGCACTGGAGCCTGGCGAGAAGCAGCATAAAATTTTACCCATGCATAAATAATTAATGTTGTTGCTGCTCTATGGTTGATAGGTTCTTGTAGGTACGCATACCCTTACCTGGTGAATAAATTAAGTAGGTTTCCCTGTACAGCGAGGATTTTGTTGCTAACATTAGCACATTAGACTACCGATGCTGTAAGTAAAACTTCTACCTACTTTGTATACAAAACTTAGAGCAAGCACTGAGTAAACAACAAATGAATTGTTAAAACCTACAATAACATTTAAAAAAAGAAAAAAAGAAAAGAAAAAACACAACTAAGAGATGAGTACTTAGCCAATGATTAACACTGAATTATTACACAATGAAAACCATGGAAAAGATAGGGATCAAAAAGTAACTCCTCAAAACCCCAAGGATTGGGGGACGGGAAAAAAAAAAACCAACCAACCATACTTGCCAACATACTCAGTGACATTCATTACAAAAGTGGGAGGGTCAACCGTGTTTCAAATCCATTACATAGGCCGCAGTCCAAGAAAACAAGTAGGCTTTTTTTTTAATGCATAAATTTTTATTTGAAGCTATAATAACTAGGCCTAGCACAATTAATAGATACTAACATCAAATCACTCATAGCTGATCAGCTATATAGTGCTTCCATGATGTACCCGATGCAGTAAATGTCACTATTGTGCCGCTGATCTTTGCATAAAGTAACTCCTCATAATGCAACGGTAGTAGGTATGCAATTGACTAGTTTAACATATGGCAAAGGAGGTATACTAAAGTAAACAAACACATGTTACAAGTAACTCAATGCAGCTAACAAAGTGATTCAGGAGCACTATGCGACTTATAATTTGTAAGGTGCTTTTTGCATATGTGACACTATGTATACAAGCAGCTAGAATTAAATTTGTCGTACAATGGAGATCAGTTTGAGAGATAATGCTAAAAATTGGGTATGTAGCTGAGCAGCTACACTTTGCATTGGGGCCTAAAGGGTTACTCATAAGAAATGAAAATTACTTATTCCTGTGGCTATCTTTATTGTCTCTTCTACTGTGCATTCGTGATAGCTCTATCTGTGATTATGAGATAACCAACACCTTTCCAGTTATTACAGACTGCAAAGACAAATGTTTTCTCACCTGAATCGCCACACAGCTTGTCATTTCTTTCTGCCAACAATGCTGAGAGTTTATGATTTTCATCCTGTAATCTTGTTACCATAGACACCAAATCCTGAGACTCTTCCCGCCAATGTTCTTCAATTTGTTCCAATTCCTTCAAAGGTACACAAATCATGATTAATTACAAATTCGTAGCAGAAGTTTGAACTAACAGGTCTACGGATGCATGCACAATGATTAACAATAAACCAAACACTAACTGACAGGCCCAAGTGTTTATTTTTTCTGAGGGACAAAAACGACGTTGTATGCATCGTCATTAATTCTGTAGCTATACACGGGTAATACTGAACCACTAATAAACAATTCTGACCTTTTCAAATCTTTGGCGATCTTCTGCCTTTTCAAGTTTGTCACTTTCCAATTTAGCGATCCTCGCTCTTAGTTCTTCTACTGTGGTATTTTCCCTTTCATTTTTTGTCGCTAGTGCTTCAAGATTCTCTAATGCGCTTATTACTTTGGGCATCAAACCAGTAACAGCCTGTGTTCCGTACGCATCGATTATCTTTTCGAACTCCTTTCCAATTTCCGAGGCAATATCGTACACATCAACTACGGATAAATCTTGTTCGTATTCTTCCATATCCTTTTCTATCTGAAACGGCATGTAGATGACGTATTCAGGAAAACGAACAACCCCTAAAATTCCAACACGCTCTCATTACTTACTCAACTTGACATTTTCGCGATCACTTTAAATTATAGAAGTTGACGTCTGTGAAGTGACTAATCCACCACTGGTCAGCGATTGGAACTATGACAACCATAAAACAGGTACAAATTCTATCACACTTGTTCTGTTACTTAATTCAGACATCAGTATTTTGCTAATATCATTCCTAATTTGCCTTCAGATATTTGACAAAAACCAATATGTATAACAAATTATCTGTGAAAGTAAATTTAATCGATACTGCTAGCACAGTATCTCTTTCAAGAATAAGGTCTTTGCTTTCGAACTAACCTGCCATCTTCCTTTTGGGTCGGCAGGAAGGTCGGGCAGTATTTGGATTGTAGTGAAGGTCCGTAATAAATGTAGTTTGTTGTCACATAAGAATTGTTTGTGTTGAAGGAATGAGTTGACCCAGACTTTAGTGGTAACTGTTTTGCTTTGAACTGTTACAGGAAAAGTGGGCAGCCAGAGCTTCACCCGGAGCCTATCCTATCCTAGCAGACCATCAATATTCGAACAGAATAAGGATTAAATCATGCTGGGCAGAGCTGGAACGCTGGTGCCCCTTTGCGGGCAACAACAGCAGCAGGCGAGAGGTATGGCTACTCTTAAGGCCATTTCAATTCGACTAAAGTCAGTTAAAAATATCCAGAAAATAACACAAAGTATGAAGATGGTGTCAGCAGCAAAATACACTAAAGCTGAAAGAGAACTGAAACAAGCCCGACCGTTTGGGGAAGGAGCGAAACAGTTTTATGAGAAAGCAGAAGTTGCACCTGTGGGAGATGCTCCCAAGAAACTTGTAATTGCTATTACCTCAGACAGAGGACTATGTGGCGCTGTGCACACCCAGGTCTCACGAAGTATACGTACGGAACTGACAGAAGACCCCGAAAATACCAAGATAATATGTGTGGGAGACAAATCGCGAGCCATCCTACAACGATTATACGGTAAAAGTATTATTGGTGTCGCCAATGAGGTTGGCCGTAAACCACCTACCTTTACTGATGCTGCAAAGCTTACAAATATAATTTTAAACAGTGGATATGAGTTTACTGCTGGTAGAATTGTATACAATAGGTTCAAATCTGTTGTTTCGTATACTACCACAGATCTGCCACTTTTCAGTCTGGAGGCCATACAGGCTGCACCAAAACTCCCAATATATGATTCATTGGATTCTGAAGTTTTGCAGAGTTACTTGGAGTACTCCATAGCATCTCTAATATTTTATGCTATGAAAGAAGGAGCCTGCAGTGAACAGTCTTCAAGAATGACTGCTATGGACAATGCCAGTAAAAATGCAGGGGAAATGATTGATAAGTTGACATTGACATTTAATCGTACTCGGCAAGCTGTAATTACAAGAGAATTGATTGAAATTATTTCAGGAGCAGCTGCCCTGGATTAGATGGTTATGAGGCAATTTTTAACAAGATGTTACTGTTGAAAATGTATTAAGTTACACTTGCTACCATCAGTATGTTTGTGAAACTACAGTGGAGAATGTTAAACTTCGCCTATAAGAGTGTGCTACAACATTATTTATGTCATTGCATTTGATTAAAGACATCAGTGTAAAGAGTATCTTCTCCAATATTGGTTATGTCAGAAATAGTGCATTACAACTTCAGAAACTTGTTGTTAAATGATCATTGTAGTTTTGTTGTTATGTAAAGAGGTATTAAGTTGTATGTCATCCAGAATAAACATTGACAAACTTTTAAAGTTTGTGCTTTACTGTCAAGTTATCCTCTCACTGTATGTGTGGGAAAGTTTGCCTCTGTGTGTGTGTGTTTTTTTTGGGGGGGGGGGGGGGGCAGGTTGATTTTTCAGGGTGAAGTTTGCAGAATGCTAAAGTTTAAATTTCCTTGAGATTGGGTAAGAGAAGAGTTTTAATAAGGCAGAAAAACTGTCTAGTTTGTAGAACAAGTATTCATGTGTTCGTTTCTCCTCACCTCTTCCTCCACATTCGTTTTGCAAATATCCAGGTGGTCAGAAAGTATTTTTATTTTGAATGTACTGTTTACTATAATATTTCACTGTAGTTTCCTGATTACATTTTAGATACAGTATTTCTGAGAAATATTTGCTTTTTATTACTGTAGTTTCCTGATTACATTTTAGATACAGTATTTCTGAGAAATATTTGCTTTTTATTATAATGGAAACTTTGGGATAACCGCAGACTGAAAAGTATAGATGGCTTCTCACATGTAGACAAAACATTTGTCACATTCCCTGTATGTTACAGGCAGGCTCTTGTTTGAAAATGTTATTTGCTCATAGTGCATGTGTAGTGAACAATTCTTTGATACTACAAAATGTAAATGATTTAGATCCTAGATTAATCAAGAGGTGGATTTGTTATGTTCAGAAACATAGCTAACACTCATCTTCACACTGTAATGTTCTTAGGAAGGGTTGTGAACTATCACACAATGGAAAGTCCAGTATGAAATATTAACCTACTATAGAGGAAACATTGAGTTCAGTATTGCTTTTCAGGCAAAAGCACCTAGTAAAAAAAATAATCACACAAAAGGAAAAGCAGCACTATCTCCACCTACTGACAATGACTCACAGGGGGGGGGGGGGGGGAGATCTATCAAGTGTGCACACATTTTAATGCTTTCCAAGAAATTTCTGGAAACTTGTATAGTGACAGTCTTTATCACAATAGCATATATAGGCTAGTTATGCTTATGTTCCAACCCCCCCCCCCCCCCCTTAGATCAAGGTGCTTTGAGTGATTTACACCCATGCCAGCTGTCTCATGGATTGATGTTGCATGTGTATCAGTGTTGACTGAAATTTGCCAAGGCAGCCTAGAGCTACTCTGGAAGAAAAAACACACATTTATAAATCTGATATATTTAGGCAAATCATTTTATTGATCAGCACTACCTATGTTCTACTAATATAAATACAAATCAGTAATTTTACTTGATTTTTGTAGTGTCATGCCTGAGGGCTCATCATCAGCTGCCTCTATGTATCTTTACTCACATTTAAAGACTTGAGCCTGTCAAGATCAAATATGAGTGCTAACAATATGACAAATTTTAAATACAGATTCATATAATCAGAGAGATTTAACAGTTTACTGACTTATTAACAATGGTGCACAAACAAGTATGCTGCAGTGTGAGAATTGCAGGTATAAATAATCACCATTACAAACACTTCCTGCCTTTAAGCACATTGTGAAACAACAACTCAAAGACTTACAGCTATGAAGTTGTTCCAATTTTATAGTACTAAGGTGCCCTATACACGCAAAGGTGTTCAATTTTATAAACATAAAGATGTTGTTTTTTTTGTTTTTTTTTTTTAAATACAGATTTTTATGTTAAACTTCCTACATTAAAAATTGGTATTATGCACAAGGAAAAGATGATTTTTGTGACTGAAGGCGAGTTCTTTTACTTTATAGTTAAAAAAAATGTTTTCTCCTCCGACAGGAGTACTATTAGCCCAGATGTTCCACTCTTAAAAATCTGTATAAAATTTTGCCTTGGCCAACTGATTACACTACTGTTGTAGGTGTACAAGCACCTGAAAGTAAGTTGGGAGGGAGGGGAGGGTAATCTTTTGATACTGAAGAGTCATATGAGAGAGTGAGAACACTGCATGATGACTTGTATTGTACAAGTGTTTGTAATGGTGATTATTGTACAATCGGGGATGTGTCAGATAAGAGGTTCCTCCTCCCCCTCCCCCACACTGAGTATGCCATGACAGCATTAGGAAAGCGCCAGTGACCATCATCTGAAATGTATTGCATCTCCACGTAAGTGTGTTTTTAAAATTGTGCTTCTGTTTCAAAACTGAATTCAAAGCATAGATTCATATACATATACACAGAAAATTTAAAATTGGCCATGAGTAAGAAATAGAAACTTCAAGATTAGCCAAAGTTGTAAGTCAGAGAAGAAAGGGCTTACAATGACCTGTTGAATGAAAAGGATAGTGTTTTAACAATAATTTGTAAGATGGAGATAAAAAAGTAAAACACTGGAAAGTAGTTAAATTAAATTGGCAATAGTGAGGGAATTAGATTAGGAAGTGAGAACTAAAAGTTGTGGACGAGTTTTGCTATTTGAGCAGCAAAATAACCGATGATGGCCAAGGAAGTGATATAAAATGCATAATGGGAAGAAAAATATTCCTAAAAAAGAGGGCATTGGTAACAACAAATATAAATGTGTTGAAATGTATCCTCTTAATATACCTGGTGGTTATAATTAAACTTTACCTTTTTAACACCTTATGACGTGGAAACCAATTACTGTACAATACCAAACTTGGTACAAAGGACTTTGTGCTAAGGACATAGGAAAGAGAAATGATGCAGGATCAATTTAATTGAATAATGAAAATTCCAGGTTGGAATTAACCATTTAGTAATAAGGACAGTTTACAAATCACCCCCAAAGACATGGTGACGAGCTGCAACAGGCACATAAAAAGCACACACACATACAACACTTTCAGCTATCGGCCATGGCCTCCTTCAGAAAATATAATATTCATGTAATCACACAGGCACATAACCAGTCACAGAACCATCATCTTGAAGTGCGACAGCTGGATGTGAAAGTTGTATGACACTGTTGTGTGATTGCATGAATGTTCTATTTTCTGATGAAGGCCATGGCCAATTGCTGAAAGTGTAGTATGTATCTGTCTTTTTTATGTACCTGTTGCAGCTCGTCACCACTTCTTTGTGGTGAGTTGTAAACTGCCCTTTTTACTGTAATATCAATTTAATTGAAACACTGTTAATGTGTTGTTATCATACATCATAGCAGCACATTCCAGTACCATTACTGTTACAAAAGGAGACTCAATAAGGTTCCTATCAGTGTCTAGAATCTGGATTTTGCACAGATACCATTCGAGAATTGTTCAAAGTACAGTGAACCATGGGATGTTCAACTGTTGTGACACAGCACGTACACTGCCTGATGATCAGGAATTGCTTGTGGTGTAGCTTCAGTATTACTATTTTTTGATAATAGAGCTTCACTACATTTGCTGCTACATTTGAATAAGGTTACTGTGATTGGTCAGAAGTATGTGAATCAAAATGTGGCCATAGTTGGAACTGGGCAGTGGTGCTGTGATGCATGGAAATCATGCACCCCATGCTTTGGACATTAATGCTAGTTAGTTTGGTACTATATGGTAATTAGTTTCAGTGTTATAACATATTAAATAGGGAAAGTTTAATTGCAACCATCAGATTTTTACTTGGTGTGAACCCTTGTTCAAAATGATATGTGGACAATGAGGAGCTTATATAAGTGAAAATGTAAGCTTTGTAAATATAGTGGAGCAGAAGGATGCTGAAGTTTTGATGGGTGGATTATATAAATTATGAAGAGGCACTGAACTGAATAGGGTAGAAAAGAAATTTATGGAATGATTTGAATGAAATATGGACTGATTAATTTAACATATGTTGGAGCATCAAGCAATAATGTTCATGGTAATTGGAAGAGGAGATGAATTTCAGGGGAAGACGAAGGCTTGAATGCAGTGAAGAGGTTCAGATGGTATTTGATTGTAGTAGTTATCCAGATATGAAATGACTTTTACTGGGCAATACTACCATGGAGAGTTCCATCAAATAACCTTCAGACTCAAGACAAAACATGTAAATTCTGCCATGGAGTGAGGCAGAATTTTTCTTAATGGGTCATTCCATGTCAGTTCAACGCAGTAAAGTAACATTTTCAACCTGGCCATTTCAGATTTCTTTCAAATTTGGTGCATTTAATGACCCAGATAAGAGATAGAAAAATATCAATTTGCAGGGCTGTATTACAACTGTGAAGAAAGTTAGAGGGTACCTGGAATTGTCCTTGAATTTTTGAAACGTTTCAGCTTGGCCGAATCTTCATTATGATGGGAAACCGATGTATAATGGAAGATACATGAAGGAATATTTTCCTAGCACCAATCAAACAACTGTCTTGATGTCAGAATATGACTTTCATTAGGTCACTTGAGGCTGGCAAGTCTTGCTAATCTCTTTAAAGTCTCTTTTACTCCATCACAAGGTCCTTTACCATGCACTGTAGCAAAAAAATGCCATTCTGCTGTAACATTAAAATTTTCCTGATGGTACGACAAATTCATGAAGTGCTTTCTGTTTTTGTATTGGGCAGCACATACATCTGAAAAGTAATAAATGTGCTTTGGATTTGAAAACTGACATTTTAAGAAATTGATGAAATTTTTCTGGAAATAACAAACACACACTGTACAGCTGAAGACAGTCAGATATTTCCACGTATGATACATGTCCTATTTCCCAAATGGTGAAGGAGTAATTTTCTGCCAGGTCACAAAGAACAAGATACTCATTTACTTTGAGACCTTCTTAGTGATTTTACAGAAATGTGACTGCTGCTGGGAGATAAACGAGTGTGCCAGGAGCTGTTGTAACCTCGATGTAAACACCTCAATGAAATCATCTGTTGACTTTGTTATAGCCTCTAGAATTACCCTGTCTTTAGTTAACAAATACCTATATGTAATTTTGTCAATGCAGTTCTTACTAAGCAGATCATACAGATAATCACTTAGTCTTGTCACACTTGGACAATAGGTACATGAACCTGAAAATCAAGCCGGTACTGCAGGATTCCATGTAACAAATGCTAAACATTGCTTGTATGATGGTAATGTATGTTCTCCACATTTTGTTAGCACTTTCAGTTTACACCCTTCAATCATTAACTTGAAATTCTGGTATGAGACACATACACAAACAGTATTGGTCTCACTGGAATTGGCAAGAACACAGTGCTTTGCCCACAACTCAGAAAATTTTGGGAATCCAATATTTATATCTGGGTATTTATCTTTGAAATAGGAATACAGTCCCTTAAGGTTGTGCAATACTAGCTGCTTCTGCTTGTGTACTGTAATTCCATTTTCTTTCACAGGCACAAAGTCTTCCTGGCATCATACGGCTCACATTGTGATCACAGTAAAAATCACGCACACGCTGAACGGTTTTCTCACATAATGTCTATCTGGCTTTAGATTTGGTGTCACCAATATACCATGTTCTGCTACTAACTGTTTTGTTTTCCATACCATGTAATCTGAAGCAGAAAATTCTTGCATAGTTTTCCTATACTCCAGTTCTTTGAAAGTACAATTAGAATTTGTATTTTGTTGCACATATGGTCTGAAACTTATCTTTCAACTGGGTGATGATTTCACTTTCTCCATTTTCACTCTCTTCTTTTTCCAGTTCTGCCACATAAGTATGCTCCAACACAGGAGTTGTTTTCACAGTTTTTGCTTTGGGTACTTTTTCTCACTCTGAAGCCTCTTTTTCTTCACAGAAGATTCACTTAAATACTGAAGGCTGCTATTTAAAGAATCAAGTGCCAGATCTGAAACTACTTCATCTTCACTTAACTCTTCTCTGGAAGTACCTGGCTCAACTGAGGCAACATCTGCATTGCTTGTTGGGATTTGTATATCTTCTTTCTACATTTATTGCAAATTTTTCCACCTAAAAACACATTAGGACAATTGTTTATCATCCACTCCTGAGCATTCCTTAAATTCTTCTGCACTCTTGCATGACTTACTTTCCTAAATGGATTGCAACAATACAATTTTGACTTGAAATCCATTTTTTGCAAACTATTACTACTGTAAATGTTCTTTACAACACTTGAACACAGCACTTTATTAAACAACCCACAGCCATAAAACAGAATAATGGTGATTATTTAAGTCTCTCTAATTGGCTGTTCACTAAAACAGGCTAACGTTGATTGGTTGAAATAAAAGTCTCTCTGATTAGCTGTTCACCACAACAGGCTAAAGTTGACTGGTTGAAATAAAAGTCTCTATGATTAGCTCTTCACAGATAGAAATATTACAGAACTGGTCAGAATAAAAGTAACTGCTATTGGCTGGTTTTCTAGGGGGGAAAATGTATCTAGGCTAATAGTTGCTTACTGTATGTTGATGGTGCACTTAAGTTGACAAAATAATTTTTTGTGAATGAAGCCTTTGGTGTGCCATCTTGATATTTACCATATTTGTAGTAACATAATGGAACAATAATATATTTTCTCCAGAAAATTTGAAGATGGGGTGTTTTGAGATATTCAAGGTCAAATGTGAAGGTCAATGATCTTTAGATTAAAAATATTTAGAAACCTGCCATGTGGCACTTAAGTGTAAAAGTCTATTCATTAGCTTTCCAGTTGTACCATTTTCATTGCTGTAACTTAATTAGAACCAAAATTACAGTATTTTATGTTGAGATGGATGTACGTAAATTTCGCACAAATTCCAAACTTTCCAGACCTCTAACTTTCTTTGCAGTTGTAATACTGCCCTGCAAATTGGTATTTTTCCATCTCTTATCTGGGACATTGAATGCACCGCATCTGAGAGGTGTGTTGGATTGACTATTACAGTGAGATGAAGTGAGAAGTTACTACTATCTTTTTCATAACAAACAAAGCCATTACAGCTGTCAAAAAAAGTCTACAACACAAACAATGGAAAAATCCACGAAGAATTACAACAATATCTTGAAAAGGATATGTTACCACGCACTACATAATTGTTCTAATGTCTCTCTCTCTCTCTCTCTCTCTCTCTCTCTCTCTCTCTCTCACACACACACACACACACACACACACACACACAATGTCCACATCTTCACATAAACTGTTCCAGCTTCCATTCTCTTCTTGTCGAAACTGTTAGTCTGCTTATGTGAAAAGTTCACTCCAGGCAGATAACTTAAGTGACGACTTTCCAGCGAATTTCTGGTTGATGTTAACATATTTCTCTGTTTAAGAAAAAATTCTGAGATGCAGTCTTGTTCAGCTACTCAACTGAAATAGCTCTCTTAAATATTAACTTGCCACTTTATTAGTTTATAATGTGATATACAAAATACTCTCAATTTATTACACATCCATAAATAAGTGATGGATTGAGGACTTGTATGTAAGTCATTCAAAGAATTAATTTAAAGCCTCTCAATTTCCTGTTATGTGTTTAGTTAGTTCATGACCAGTTTCATTCTTTTTGCCAACCCACTCATCGACTGTACTTCAGTGACATTTATTCTTCTTTTAAGTAACCCATTTGGAGAGTAAGATGAGTCAACTGTGGCTACTCATCATTGTATTGGATTTTCTGTTTCTGAATTTCTTTCATCCTTTGAGAATATTGTTGCCATTCTTCTTGAGATCTACTTTGTGTATTTGTTTTCTTTCTCACCTGAAATCCTACCTGTTTTTGCTTCTCTGTTTCCAGTGCTTTCGGTGTGCTTTTCTATCTCGGTGAACCATGTGAGGCTGGGATGTGTAACTGTTGAGTAATTTGAAGTTCCTCTTGATTAGTCTGTTGTTATTCGTTCTGTTGATATGTCCAGGAAAAAACTGCAGTTGTCTCTTCTTTCAGTTTTCAACTATAACTTTGTTTCATCTTAACCTGTATTCTGCACTGTTATTTCTTTTAGCTCCCTGCATTTTCATCAGACTTTTTCTTTTGGCCCCCTCTAATTTGTTGAGATATACAGTACTTATTAGCTTAAGTGTTGCTGCTGCATACAGAGCACCCTGTTTGGAGGTGTGTGTTAATCTTGTGTTCCAGGACAAGGATTTTTGTTATAAACATTTTTGGTCAAATGAAACATCCTTTCCATTTTCTGCTTTCTAATTTCAATATTTGTCTTCTCTCCTGTGTTGTTATCCACTGTCCGTAGGTATTACAAGCAATTTGTTTTTGTGTACTGTATTGTGAATTGTGATATTTTGAGGATCATCACTTGTAGTGGATGTATTAGTGCAGATGTCAGTTCTGATAGTAAATTTTCTTTGAATATTTCTGTTAAACATAGTATTACATTTTCAACAAAGTATTTCCATAGTTCTTTCAAATATATAGTGGCTAGCCAGTAATTACCTAGCTCAATACTGCTGATAGTAACACACAAAAAAGATGAAAATATACCTAGGAACAAGCTTTCAGAATTTAAACCCTTCATTAGACAGGAGGGAGGAGAAAGGGGGTAGAAGGGAAAATGGATTTGCTTTAATTATAACCTAGGCCACGATGTAAAGATGGAACAAAGGGTATTGAGTTGGTTTACGTTCTAGGAGGCGATCCAATTATGATAATGTAGAAAGATTTAAAAATACTATGATCGCTGATCATCAATTTTTATTTATGGCGACCGGTTTCACTGAACTATGTCAGCATCATCTGGTCAAATAAAATATTTTACAAGGCCATAATCTTGTAATGTCAATCAGTTGTTATATAACAATTTACAGTCACTATGTCATTATAATAAAACATAATTATCACAGTGTCATTATAATAAAACATAATTATCACAGTGTCATTATAATAAAATATAATTATCACAGTGTGATAATTATGTTTTATTATAATGACATAGTGCACCTATGCACTGTCAATTGTTATATATTAACTGATTGACATTACAAGATTATGGCCTTGTAAAATATTTTATTTGACCAGATGATGCTGACATAGTTCAGCGAAACCGGTCGTCGTAAATAAAAATTGATGATCAGCGATCTTAGCATTTTTAAATCTTTCTACATTAAAGGGTATTGAGCTGAGGTTAAAGATGTTACACGATAATTACTATGCACAGACATACATTACCTAGACTGGCAATACATTATGTAGTCTCATTGGTATCTCTGAAGTCAGAATTTTGCAGTCGTCACCATATTACTATTCCAAAGTGTATGTAACTAACTAATTCCTAAGAACTAGGAATAAACTGTTATAACCATACCACCTTTAGAGCAACTATCAGTTCATGTGTCATATTTTGCTGTAATTTTTTGTACCGTACACAAACTTCTTGAGATTTGTTGTAGGTAAGATGGCAGCATCAGGCTTCGTTAATACCTGTGACTTTGGCAGCTTCTTTAATGTATGTCTGTAGTACTGTGCCAAGCCAGCTGTAAACCAAAGAAATAGAACAAGATGCAAAGAAAAGTAAGGGGCACTACCTGCAATTATACACACACACACACACACACACACACACACACACACACACACCAAAAGGAAGGAAGGAAGAAGAGAGGCAAGAAATGAAGACAGTGGAGGAGAGGCTAACATAATTTGAGGTCAGAGGAATAGTGGGAAGAGAGTATTTGTTGAATGGAAAGTTCCCAAGTGCTCAGTTCTGAGAAACTGGTGCTAGGAGGAAGTATCCAGATTGTTTGTCTGGTGTAACATGTTCTGAGGACTCTGGAGTCATGTTGGAGGGCAAGCTCCACCACAGGATATTGGCCGTAATCCAGGTGAACAGTTGGTCTGTGACCCTTCATGCATTCAGCCAAAATGTTGGTGGTCATACTGACGAAAAAGGCTGTCCAACAGCTGCTAAATGACATTTTGCTTGTGGCCCTGCAATGGCACAGGTTTTCACTGCTGTTGTGGGGCTTATAATGTTTTAATAGATTTTAACTAATTACAGTCTATTCTACCACTTTCAAACATAATACTCAGCTTTTCAACATTTCGATGTATGGGGGTTCTGCTCGCTGCAACATCATTCTCCTGGGGCGTCGTGGTAGAAATAAATACTCGTAGGTACAATTTATCCCTTCTTCTTTAATTTTCATTCAAACTTATTCTGCACCAAAACATTACAACTTCAATTTCAAAACATATACAATGGAACAGAACTTAGCTGACAGTACTTCCATTTTAAAACACAGAGCGACATAGATTCCAGAGCACTTAAGAAACAACTAAAACTGGAACTACCCCACGCAAGACGGTGAGGCAAATATATAACATCGAAAATAATGGCATTACATTATCCATTGTTCATAGCAATTGAATATACTGATTTACAATTACCGAACATACAAATAAAACATTTCATGTACACAAAAATAACCACAATATAAAATGAAAACTATACATACAATAATTTTAGATGACACATGTATTTTTAAGACAAAATTTCCGGTCTTTCTGTTTGACAACAAAGTGCGATGTTAAATGTCAATTAATTTGTTAATGAGTACATCATACACGTTCCTAACATATACTGAACTATAAAATATCTTAGTAATTCTCAAAATAAGTTCAAAATCTCATGTCAGTCAATATATACAACGAATCATAATATTTAAATCTCGACTATTATATTAATTAACACAATTAGCTGGTCAACAAAACTTGTTTATGAGCCTAACATATATACAATGCTATTTATTTCAATGTCTTTATGTAGATACAAAAGTTTTCACCATTTGTCTGTCTATTTAGTGAAATAACATACAATGACAAAACTATTGTTTATAGAACTGTCTGGAAACGTCTTATACAAATCTCTTAATTAATGAAATGTATCAGTTGTTTTAATAACAGTATCACCGAGACACTGTCCTACACTGATTCCTAGGCTGGTTATTTCGTTTGTAACTTCACACGCAAAATATATCACTATTACACCACATGATTCCGGGTCTGACGAAGACGGTATCGTACAATAACATTGAGATGAGAGGGCCAGCAGTATCGTTACAGGCTGTAGTAGGTAGATGTGGGGAAATGAGCCAGGTTTTTGCAGCAGGGTCGCTTTAGGTAGGGAGGCTGATGTGGAAATGTAATTTTTGACAATGATGGCAAAAGGCTGCTCTGAGTGGTTTGGGGGGGATACTTTGGAGGAATGATCTCATTTCAGAACTTTACCCGAAAAAGTCAGAGCTCTGATGGAGCAATTTATTAAGGTATTCCAGTGTAGAGTCGTACTGGCTGACTAATGGAATGCTTCTGGGTGGTCTGGGTTGAGAAATATTGCTACTCGAGGGGGGAGACTGCTTGCACATCTGTATGGTAGTTGTGGGAGAGATGGTAGCTATTAAAGTGGGGATACTATTGCTCCTCCTCCTTGTTGTGTCCGAGATCCATGCCGCAGTCCACATTAAACCTTCATCTCCTTCAACCAGAATTTCGTCTGGTCATTCTCCTTCCAAGATGTTATCCTCCATCTTGTTGAGTCCTAAATACACACCCACATATCAAACCATATTAACACTTTTGAGACTGGCCTTTCAAGACCACCTTGGAGGTGCTGGACTGAACATTTTAGGGGCTTTAAAAAAATATTTCTTTTGGAATGGGAAATAGAACTTCTATTTACATATTTATTGAAACAAACTATGTTTTACTCTATTTGCTGTAGAGTAGTCAAATAATGGCATTTAAAAAATACAGTGTTTCTATTACTGGAAAAAAACTCGTGCGTACATTTTTCACATGTAGCTAGCTACAGTGTGATATATTTCAAAGCATTAGGCATACAGATAGCCACACCATAGTCAGCTCACCACCACCAAGATTCTTTTCTGCAGGATTTCCCATTTCCTCTTTTACTGCTATCAGAGTCACTTTACACACTCTTGTCAGATTCGCCTTCTTTTCATATGGTGGAATTTTGTCAAGGAAATGCCTTCCTTGCAGTCTGGTAGTACTTGTCCTGGGGGATTCCTTACTTTCTATAAGCTTGTTACCTTCCACAACAAAACTGTCAGCTAACTCTACTAGAAACTCTGCTAACTTGCATCACTCCTTTTTTTCCCCCCCTAGCTTCATTTCTAGATTCGTGATATAGGATAAAAGCATTGGTGGCAGGAACAATAAAAGATGAAAAAGTAATTTTTCCCACCGCTTTAGATGTTTCCTTTTGAATGGATAATATGCAATCATCTGATCAGACCTCTCTCAACACCTGTCTTGTAAATATTGTAGTCAAGCACAACATTTTGTTGGGATTTTGTAACAGGCCATGCTTCCAACCACAGAACTACATCAGTTGTGGAAGCTGTGAGACATTTTGACAACTTAAACACAACTCTAGTGTCTCTCCATTTCAAGCACAACAGGTGCTTTCTTCTCACTGAAACTATTTCACTTTTTTAGTTTCTGTTTGACTATGGTATTTTGAGGAAAATTCTTTCCCTTCACCATACAAGTGCCAACAGCTTTAGTATTTCAACTCCACAAGTAATTGAAGACAGAAGGTGAACTTGTACACACTGAAGCCCTTGTCAAAATATTTCTCCAGGAACCTGTTCAGTAGTGCCGTAACTCCTGGCTCCTCTGCCCCTTTCCCAGTGTACACTTCCACATACTTATCTGGCTTATTTTTCACGTACACGCAAAATTTCAACGACCTCTGAATCCACACATGCCTTTGTCTACAGTGAGGTTAGCATAAGGCAAAAAAGACAACGAGAAGACTGAGGTCTGGTGGTCAAAGTATGTGCGTATTTTGTATAGTCAGTCACTGTTGTTGCCAGATACATAATTTACAGTGTTGCACAAATGCAAATTCAACAAGATTGTCTTGAAACAACATGTCTCAAGACAGCAGCAGCAAAAGGAGTGTGAAGAATGGCATTTCTTGACCAGTGAGCTTCGACTTTTTCAAGGCACACATGTGAATAATAATTGAAACAAAAAGTAAATCTCCAATTTTTTGTCATTTCCCATTTGTCTCAGATACTATTTGGCTTCAATTTATTTTACGATAATTCCACCTGCATATCGATTTGTCTAAGTTTTTTATAAGCCTTGTACCATTTCACGTGTCATAAACAATGAGAAACAATAGTAAGCAGTTGATCTACTGTCAGTGGGGCCACTCATATCTGTAGCTTCTTGGGAAACAGAAGTGCTGGCATTGCATTCAAAGCAGTCCACCTAAGTTCAACACCTGACAGCTTCTAGCCTGATATTTTCGTGTTTTTTGAGATGCAGATGTTGAAGGAGAAGGTTGTGGCAATTCAGCCTCATCTGTCTCTTTTCTGTCTTCAGCTATAGGGAATAATAATGCAATAAGTGCTAGAAATTATTTTGGACACAAGAAAACTAGTAAAACTGTTATTACTTGCACTTGCAGAATCTTCTGAATCAGGGTCTAAATCTGAATCATCCAGGTCTCCTTCTGAGCCTTGTCATCAAATGGTTCTTCTTGCCTTCTCAGAATATCACTTTTGTCTAAATTCTCCATTCCAACTGCTGAAACATAAATATAACTCGTGAAACTATCACTCGCAACAAAGACAACATGCTTGCTACAGGTTGCAACAAGTGTAGGCAAGCAATTGAAAAGAGTGAGCAGGCAGTTAACATCCCAGAAGAGGGCAGAGGAATACAACAAGGCTAACTGCTGCCTTCTAGCGCCTCGCAAGCCAAGTTTCACCAGAAGAAACGTCGCTGCAAAATTTTTTCTTGTGTCTGAGTGTGAGGCGGGTCACACTCGGGCTCCATCGTCAAAGTGTTGAATCTTTAAGCAACAGTACCTTCAAATATGTATCTGCTCCAATGATGAATCCCTCAACATCTACACCACTAACCTGTCCATTGCTTTCCTCTCCCTCAACTACCTCACATACCCTGTCTGGAGACAGATCTCCCAACAGTCTATTCCCCCTCCTCCCAGTAACAATGTTCTTTACGTAAGGCCACTCAGAAGCATCCTGCCAGTACTTAGTAACATCCCGCCCTGGAATGTCTTAACAAATTACTGTGTCAGGTCTATGATTTTCTCAAATCAGGTACTGAAATAAGATTATCCTTCTACAGCAGGACGTTTCAAGTCCACCCCATGGCCCAGCTAGCAGCCACTATGGAGTAGGCCACCTGCAAGGCTCCATTTCACTGCACATACCCACTGTTGCATTACATTCCTGTTGCTTAGTTACATTGTAGAATGTGCTGTGCATTAATCTCACTGAAACTCAGAAATGGCTTCACTGATAAAATTAAATTTTATTTGTTTTAATACTGGGGTAGTTAAAAGAAGGAAAACCCAAAGGAACAGTTAAAAAATTGAAATTGTCAATTTTGAATGAGAATCATCACTTTGAATTAGATTCGTGTTTTATGCGCTGCCACACAGTTCCCCTAATTATGATTAAATTTTGCGCACTTGGACCTTTGAAACAAGAGGAATGACACTGTCCACATAATAATTTGTATGATGGACAGCAAGGGTCTTCGCAACAGACATCGATGCCAACCTACAATTTTATTTGTACCTTCATGAAATTTTGCACCCAAGAAAAGCATCACATCATGATATTCAAGACTTCTGCAAATTATACAAGACTACACCTCACTTACCTATGTATGGCTCAACATATTGTTGTAAACAAATGTTTTCTGTAATGAAGAGAATAGAAACTGGAGGTAGGTACCAGCTTCGCAATCCAACACTTCCGATTATCTAATGACATGCGACAGCTCTAGGACTGTCACCCAATACTTCTGAGAGGTCCAGGGGTGGATCGTAGCAACAGAGAAATAACAATTTAGGAAATGCAATAATGGAAAGTCCAGGTTGGAATAAATAATATAGTGAGGACAGTTTACTACTCACCGCAAAGACGTGGCGACGAGCTGCGACAGGCACATACAAAAGACACACACATACAACACTTTCAGCTATCGGCCATGGCCTTCTTCAGAAATAGAGCACTCACGTAATCACACAGGCACACAACACAGTCATACAACCATCACCTCCGACTGCCACACTTCGAATCCGAAGTGTGGCAGTCGGAGGTGATGGTTGTATGACTGTGTTGTGTGCCTGTGTGATTGCGTGAGTGCTCTATTTCTGAAGAAGGCCATGGCCGATAGCTGAAAGTGTTGTATGTGTGTGTCTTTTGTATGTGCCTGTCGCAGCTCGTCGCCACGTCTTTGCGGTGAGTAGTAAACTGTCCTCACTATATTATTAATTTAGGAAATGCCATTTATTCACTCATTAACATGTTCAAAAAATACAACCAATGAACATATATCAGTATCTTGTAAATTATTTACATAGCTGGACACACTTAGACATTTAACTGAACGGATGAGACCAATAATTTCAAGTAACTCATCCAAGTGACTAACATTACTTAAGAGCATTTAATTAAACAGTTTCACAAGAGGAAGGTCTTTACTCTCGTACCACACAAAATCCAGTTAAAATATCTTTGATTGTAAAGGACGGTAACACTAGCATATCGCTTTGAATTTAAAGATTTGGTGCACTTACGATTACCAGGTCACAATCTTAACCCTGATACCAAGGTCCTTATTACATAAGGTAACACACAAACAAATACAAGGACCTGAGCACATGAGACTAACTTGATCAACAACACACAATGGACCGGGCAAATGACAACTTAGACCATCATATAACTATATAGCCAGGTAACACTGTCTTAACTAGTTTAGTAATGTTGAAATAAAACCTTACTTAAAAAATTTAATTAAACATAAAAAAAACACTTTAATGTGCCAGGTAATGTTGAAGTGTCTTAACCTTTAATACAAGGCGCCTTACTACACAAGGTAACACATTATTAACAAATACAAGACCCTATGCACATGAAACTTTAACTTGATCAACAACACGTAGTGGAACGGTCAAATGCCAACTTAGACCGTAACTATATTGGCAACTTAACGGACGGTCTAATGTAATTCAAGCCCAAATTATTGATTCCTTTGAATAAAATGCAATCAATTAAGCTCAGTTAAGTAGATTAAGTACCAATCGGATTCGTGTGATACGGGCATTTAATAACTAGCCTGAACAAGGTGCCAATAGAATTCATAAAATTAACAGTAAGTGGAAATTATCATTTATCTAAAAGGCACAGAACTGGCTAATGAAAGGGTATTCACAGTAGTACAAATGGTTAACAGGTTAAGATAACTGCAACTAACATAGGGACTACCAAGGCCACAGGGAGTGTGTTGCCCTTTCCCCACTTGGAAACGTCAGTCCGGGAGGTAGGGACTTTACAATAATTAAAATTTAACTTGCCCAAAAAGGAAATTTGGTTACAAGCTACAGTAACTTTAAACGGTTTGACTGTCAGCCCAGCCTCCTGCAATTTGTTCAAGACAAGTGACAAATGTTGTAGGTGCTCATCATATGATTTATTATAAACGACTAAGTCATACAAATAGTTGAAGACACATAATAATTTCCAATCCCCAAGAATGTAATCCAAAAGACGAGACAAAACGGCGGCTCCAGTCGCGAGACTAAAGGGGACATGACTGAACTCAAACAGGTTCCAATCGGTGCAAAATGCGCTGACATGTTTACACTGCTCCATGAGTATTCTTGGTTAAGGTCCAAGACAGTGAAACACTTGGCTCCAGAGAACCAAGTGAATGAGTTGTGTAAATCTGGCAATGACACCGATTCAATGATAACGTTCTTATTAAGTCTCCTATAGTCCACAACAGGATGAAAATATTTTCCCTGATCTTTAGGAACTAAGAATATAGGTGAAGCGTATGCAGTTGTGGATGGTCTTATGATTTCCTGCTGTAGCATATTGTCGCTTTCAGACTTAAGTATTTTCATCTTTGGGGGTGAAAGGCGATATGGTAACTGCACCACAGGTATGTCATTGGTCAATCTAATATGGTACTGGAGAACATTAGTAGTACCTAAATTGTCTGAAAACAGATTAGGGAATTGGTTTAAGAGGTCAAATAATTGTAATATGGAAAGTCCAGGTTGCAATTAATAATATAGTGAGGACAGTTTACAACTCACTGCAAAGACGTGGCGATGAGTTGCAGCAGGCACATACAAAAGACGCACTCATACAACACATTCAGCTATCGGCCATGGCCTTCTTCAGAAAATAGAACACTCACACAATCACACTGGCGCATAACACAGGTGAGGGGAGAAAATAAAATAAATATATATAGAAAATGCGTGCACACTGCAAGTACACAAGAACACACGCGCACGTGCGTGCACGAGTGTACACGCATATACGATCACACATTCACACACCACTCAAAATAGGTGAGGTTTGGGATAGAAAGGTAGGAACAGTAAGGTATGGAGAAAAAATATAGGGACGTTATCGTAGGTTGAGGCCTGGTTCATTTCGGGATCAGAGAATGTATTGTAGGGATAACTCCCATCTGTGCAGTTCAGAAATGCTGGTGGTGGATGGGAGGGTCCAGATGGCCCAGGTTGTGAAGCAGCCATTGAAATCAAGCATGTGCTCCACTGCATGCTATGCCACAGGGTGGTCCACCTTGTTTTCGGCTACAGTTTGGGGTGTCTATTCATCCTAATGGATAGCTGGTTGGTGGTCATGCCAATATAGAAAGCTGTACAATGTTTGCAGCACAGTTGGTAAATTACGTGGATGCTTTCACAAGTGGCCCAAGGTCTAATAGGGTAGGATAATCCTGTGACAGGACTGGAATAGGAAGTGCTGGGTCGGTGTATTGGACAGGTCTTGCAGCGGGGTTTTCCACAAGGATATGATCCCTGTGGCAGTGAGCTGGGTTTCGGGGTGGCATAAGGATGAACTAGAATGTTGTGAAGGTTGGGAGGGCGATGGAACACCACTTTAGGAGGGGTGGGAAGGAACTCGGGCAGGATGTCTCTCAGTTCTGGGCACGAGGATAGAAAATCAAAACCTTGGCGAAGGATGAAATTTAGTTGTTCGAGACCAGGGTAGTACTGGGTGATAAGGGGAGAGCGCCTTTGTGGATGGTTACTGGTGTAAGGAGGAGGGTTTGGGGTATGTGAGTATATGGCACGGGAGTATTGTTTGCGGACATGGTCTGTGGGATAGTTTCTGTTTGTGAAGGCCTTTGTGAGACCTTCAGCATATTCAGAAAGGGAATTCTTGTCACTGGATATATGCCGTCCACGGGTGGCCAGACTGTAAGGGAGGGATTTTGTGATGTGGAAGGGATGGCAGCTGTCAAAATGTAGGTACTGTTGGTGGTTGGTAGGTTTAATATGGACGGAAGTGTGGATGGAGCCATCAGTGAGGTGGAGGTTGACATCCAGGAATGTGGCATGGTAGGTTGAGGAAGACCGGGTGAAGTGGATGGGAGAGAAAGAATTGAGGTTCTGAAGAAAGGAGGATAGGGTGTCCTGGCCCTGAGTCCAGATCATGAAAATATCATCAATCAGCCTGAACCCGGCCAGTGGTTTGAGGTTTTGGGATGCTAGGAAGGATTCCTCCAGACGGCCCCTCGCACAGGTTGGCATAGGAGGGTGCCATGCGGGTGCCCATGGCTGTGCCTTGGATTTGATGGTAAACTTTCCCCTCAAAGGAAAAGTAGATGTTAAGTAGAATGAAATTGGTGAGGGTTGTGAGGAATGAGGTATCAAGCTTGCGTTCAGAGGGACGTTGGGAGAGGTAGTGTTCCAGAGCGGCAAGGCCATGGGCATGTGGGATGTTGGTGTATAGGGAGGTGGCATCCACTGTGACAAGTAAGGATCCAGGAGGCAAAGGGATGGGAATGGTGGAGAGTCGGTGAAGGAAGTGGTTGGTATCCTTGATGTGGGAAGATAGATTTTGGACAATTGGTTGGAGGTGTTAGTCAACTAGGGCTGATATTCGTTCGGTAGGAGCACAGTAACCAGCCACAATAGGGCGTCCAGGATTATTTGGTCTGTGGATTTTGGGAAGCATGTAGAAGGTGGGTGTGCAGGGTGCTGCTAGGGTGAGGAGGGAGATGGATTCAGGGGAGAGTTTCTGGGAGGGGGCATAGGATTTTAGTAGGGATTGGAGATCTTGTTGGACTTTGGGGATGGCGTCAATCTGGCACAACTTGTAGGTGGAGGATTCAGAGAGTTGCCGGAGCCCTTCTGCCAGTTAGTCACTGTGAGCCATAACTACAGTGGTGGAACCTTTATCTGCAGGGAGGATGATTATGTCAGGATTAGTTTTAAGGTTTTTGATGGCTCTTCTTTCTTCTGCTGGAAGGTTTGAGTTCTTGGGAAGGGGCTTGGGAATGGATGGTGAGGACAAGTTGGAGGTGAGAAACACTTGGAGGGTAACCAGAGGGTGGTTAGGTGGGAGTGCAGGGGGATCTTTGTTGGGTGGTGGTATGAATTGGGACAGGCAGGGTTCAATATTGGGACTAGGTAGAGAGAAGTCAGACGGATTGGTGGTAAAGTAGTGTTTCCATCGGAGGGATCGGGAAAAGGAGAGTAGGTATTGACAAGACCAACATGATTGAACTGCAGTGGAGGACTAAAGGTTGACCTTTGGATAAAACGGAAACTTCGGTGGGGTTTAGGTTTTTTGTGGATAGGTTGACCACAGTGTTCTGGGGTTGTTTTGGTATTGAATGTTGTGGAATGGTGGTAGGGAGTTTGGAGGGATGAGGTAGGTTCAAGAGGTCAGCTAAGCATGGTCTGGGAGCTATGAGGGGTTCATGAGGAGGAACACTGTGGTTCGGATAAGGATTCGATATGGGTGCTCCAAGGCGGCAATATAATGTCAGCAGTCTGGACAGTTTGTCGAGGTGGTGTTTGGAATGCTCCTCCAGTTGCTGGAGTGCAAAGGATTCGATCTGGGAGATGGGATGTAGTTAGTTTTGGTTGCACAATAGTAATATCTTACAGAGGGAGAGAAGGTAGCTAAGGGATTTATGAGCCATGGAGAGGTGATTTCGTAGGACTAGTTTCGTGGGGGATAATGATTGATGGAATCTGCAAGGTGCAGGTCATTGTGGAAGGAGGGGTGGGATCCAGACAATGGAATTTTTATGGTTAAATCGTTGGGAGGGATACCATGACTTATGAAGCATTTTTGGAATAGGAAGTGGGATTGGGTTTTGGCCAGCGAAAGGGATACTTTCCTGAACTGGTACAGATAGAAGGATCAGGGGTCCATTGGGACAGGGATGGTGCAGGGAAAGTGGAAAATGAGGAATGATGGGAGAGACAGTGGATTATGATGAGCCTAAGGCCTGGGAAGAGGTTCCTCAACACGCAAAATACGCACCAGGCACGCAAGAGTTTGTAAATTCGCGCACACAGGTACCCAGATACACACCCAAGCACGCAGATTCACGACCAGGCGCGCAATTTGACGGAAAAACTGCAAAATCACGTATAAAATCATGCACCAGAACGCAATATCACGCACTAAAACGGGAGATCTCACACATGAGCAAGCAGCTCACCGCAAAAATGCGCACAAAAACGTAAACAACGCGTAGGTACGGAAATATAATATAATGGATCTTCTAGAACAGAAAACTCAAGACACCGTAAAATAAATTTACATAATTCCAATATATAGTGCCAGAGGAGAAGAATATAAGGGACTGGGGATAAATGACTGCATGTGCATATCCATGGGCGGGCCCGTTAGTTCACACGAAACTGGTTTTGGAATTGTTGGGTCGTTAATAAATAACTTAAGGTGATAAAAAATATGAAATGAAGTGTATATAGATGACCAAAACTACGTGAAAATACAAGAGGGAGAGTAAGGAAAGGTGTGTTAGAATAACTGGAAGGGGGTGGAATAAGCTGCATCAACAATCGGCGTTATTATAAAGCCCTCTGTGGAAAGCTGGCGGGATTGTTGGCTCGGAAGTCGGAATGTGACAGTTACAAAGGATTGAGAAGAAGGAAAATAAAGAGCGAAGGAAATATTGATAGAGGAATGTTTTAGAAAGTAATAACAAAGGAAAAGCTTATGGGATGGAAGGGAGACCGATAGGCAAAATATAATAATGGGAAGTCCAGGTTGGAATTAATAATATAGTGAGGACAGTTTACAACTCACTGCAAAGACGTGGCGACGAGCTGCAACAGTCACATACAAAAGACACACACATACAATATATTCAGCTATCGGCCATGGCCTTCTTCAGAAAATAGAACACTCACGCAATCACACAGGCACACAACACAGTTATACAACCATCACCTCCGACTGGCGCCCTTCGAATCACGCTCCCCAGCGAATCGGGGCCAGTAGGGGAGGGGAGAGGGGTAGGATGGTTACGTCACGGTGGTGGGGATGGGTTAGATGGGAATAACGAGATGCAGGTTAGGAATGAAGTGTGGAGGCGCGTGAGGGGAGAAAATTACATATATATAGAAAATACGTGCACACTGCAAGTAGGCCTACACAAGACCACATGCACGCACACGTGTGCGCGTGAGTGCACACACACCCACACATACACACACGATCACATATTCACACACCACTCGAAATAGGCGAGGTTTGGGATAGGGAGGTAGGAAATGTAAGGTATGGAGAAAAAATATAGGGAAGTTATCGTAGGTTGAGGCCTGGTTCATTTCGGGATCTGAGAATGTATTGCAGGGATAACTCCCATCTGTGCAGTTCAGAAATGCTGGTGGTGGATGGGAGGGTCCAGATGGCCCAGGTTGTGAAGCAGCCATTGAAATCAAGCATGTGCTCCGCTGCATGCTATGCTACAGGGTGGTTCACCTTGTTTTTGGCCACAGTTTGGGGTGGCCATTCATCCTAATGGATAGCTGGTTGGTAGTCATGCCAATATAGAAAGCTGTACAGTGTTTGCAGCACAGTTGGTAAATTACGTGGCTGCATTCACAAGTGGCCCAGCGTCTGATAGAATAGGATAAGCCTGTGACAGGACTGGATTAGGAAGTGCTGGGTCGGTGTATTGGACAGGTCTTGCAGCGGGGTTTTCCACAAGGATATGATCCCTGTGGCAGTGAGCTGGGTTTCGGGGTTGCATAAGGATGAACTAGGTTGTTGTGGAGGTTGGGAGGGCGATGGAACACCACTTTAGGAGGGGTGGGAAGGATCTTGGGCAGGATGTCTCTCAGCTCCGAGCACGAGGATTGAAAATCAAAACCTTGGCGAAGGATGGAATTTAGTTGTTCGAGACCAGGGTAGTACTGGGTGACAAGGGGAGAGCTCCTTTGTGGATGGTTACTGGTGTTAGGAGGAGGATTTGGGGTGTGTGAGGATATAGCATGGGAGATTTGTTTGCGGACATGGTCTGTGGGATAGTTTCTGTTTGTGAAGGCCTTTGTGAGACCTTCCGCATATTCAGAAAGGGAATTCTTGTCACTGGGTATATGCCGTCCACGAGTGGCCAGACTGTAAGGGAGGGATTTTGTGATGTGGAAGGGATGGCAGCTGTCAAAATGTAGGTACTGTTGGTGGTTGATAGGTTTAATATGGACGAAAGTGTGGATGGAGCCATCAGTGAGGTGGAGGTTGACATCCAGGAATGTGGCATGGTAGGTTGAGGAAGACCGGGTGAAGTGGATGGGAGAGAAAGAATTGAGGTTCTGAAGAAAGGAGGATAGGGTGTCCTGGCCCTGAGTCCAGATCATGAAAATATCATCAATCAACCTGAACCAGGCCAGAGGTTTGAGGTTTTGGGATGCTAGGAAGGATTCCTCCAGACGGCCCCTCGAACAGGTTGGCATAGGAGGGTGCCATGCAGGTGCCCATGGCTGTGCCTCGGATTTGATGGTAAACTTTCCCCTCAAAGGAAAAGTAGATGTTAAGTAGAATGAAACTGGTGAGGGTTGTGAGGAATGAGGTATCAAGCTTGCGTTCAGAGGGACGTTGGGAGAGGTAGTGTTCCAGAGCGGCAAGGCCATGGGCATGTGGGATGTTGGTGTATAGGGAGGTGGCATCCACTGTGACAAGTAAGGATCCAGGAGGCAAAGGGATGGGAATGGTGGAGAGTCGGTGAAGGAAGTGGTTGGTATCCTTGATGTGGGAAGATAGATTTTGGACAATTGGTTGGAGGTGTTAGTCAACTAGGGCTGATATTCGTTCGGTAGGAGCACAGTAACCAGCCACAATAGAGTGTCCAGGATTATTAGGTCTGTGGATTTTGGGAAGCATGTAGAAGGTGGGTGTGCAGGGTGCTGCTAGGGTGAGGAGGGAGATGGATTCAGGGGAGAGTTTCTGGGAAGGGCCATAGGATTTTAGTAGGGATTGGAGACCTTGTTGGACTTTGGGGATGGCGTCAATCTGGTACAACTTGTAGGTGGAGGATTCAGAGAGTTGCAGTTGCCGGAGCCCTTCTGCCAGTTAGTCACTGTGAGCCATAACTACAGTGGTGGAACCTTTATCTGCAGGGAGGATGATTATGTAAGGATTAGTTTTAAGGTTTTCGATGGCTCTTCTTTCTTCTGCTGGAAGGTTTGAGTTCTTGGGAAGGGGCTTGGGAATGGATGGTGAGGACAAGTTGGAGGTGAGAAACACTTGGAGGGTAACCAGAGGGTGGTTAGGTGGGAGTGCAGGGGGATCTTTGTTGGGTGGTGGTATGAATTGGGACAGGCAGGGTTCAATATTGGGACTAGGTAGAGAGCAGTCAGACGGATTGGTGGTAAAGTAGTGTTTCCATCGGAGGGATCGGGAAAAGGAGAGTAGGTATTGACAAGACCAACATGATTGAACTGCGGTGGAGGACTAAAGGTTGACCTTTGGATAAAACGGAAACTTCGGTGGGGTTTAGGTTTTTTGTGGATAGGTTGACCACAGTGTTCTGGGGTTGTTTTGGTATTGAATGTTGTGGAATGGTGGTAGGGAGTTTGGAGGG
This sequence comes from Locusta migratoria, assembly GCA_026315105.1. NCBI lineage: Eukaryota > Metazoa > Arthropoda > Insecta > Orthoptera > Acrididae > Locusta > Locusta migratoria. Next base: position 200,299,431 of record CM048751.1, read on the forward strand.
ATGAGGTAGGTTCAAGAGGTCAGCTAAGCATGGTCTGGGAGCTATGAGGGGTTCATGAGGAGGAACACTGTGGTTCGGATAAGGATTCGATATGGGTGCTCCAAGGCGGCAATATAATGTCAGCAGTCTGGACAGTTTGTGGAGGTGGTGTTTGGAATGCTCCTCCAGTTGCTGGAGTGCAAAGGATTCGATCTGGGAGATGGGATGTAGTTAGTTTTGGTTGCACAATAGTAATATCTTACGGAGGGAGAGAAGGTAGCTAAGGGATTTATGAGCCATGGAGAGGTGATTTCGTAGGACTAGTTTCGTGGGGGATAATGATTGATGGAATCTGCAAGGTGCAGGTCATTGTGGAAGGAGGGGTGGGATCCAGACAATGGAATTTTTATGGTTAAATCGTTGGGAGGGATACCATGACTTATGAAGCATTTTTGGAATAGGAAGTGGGATTGGGTTTTGGCCAGCGAAAGGGATACTTTCCTGAACTGGTACAGATAGAAGGATCAGGGGTCCATTGGGACAGGGATGGTGCAGGGAAAGTGGAAAATGAGGAATGATGGGAGAGACAGTGGATTATGATGAGCCTAAGGCCTGGGAAGAGGTTCCTCAACACGCAAAATACGCACCAGGCACGCAAGAGTTTGTAAATTCGCGCACACAGGTACCCAGATACACACCCAAGCACGCAGATTCACGACCAGGCGCGCAATTTGACGGAAAAACTGCAAAATCACGTATAAAATCATGCACCAGAACGCAATATCACGCACTAAAACGGGAGATCTCACACATGAGCAAGCAGCTCACCGCAAAAATGCGCACAAAAACGTAAACAACGCGTAGGTACGGAAATATAATATAATGGATCTTCTAGAACAGAAAACTCAAGACACCGTAAAATAAATTTACATAATTCCAATATATAGTGCCAGAGGAGAAGAATATAAGGGACTGGGGATAAATGACTGCATGTGCATATCCATGGGCGGGCCCGTTAGTTCACACGAAACTGGTTTTGGAATTGTTGGGTCGTTAATAAATAACTTAAGGTGATAAAAAATATGAAATGAAGTGTATATAGATGACCAAAACTACGTGAAAATACAAGAGGGAGAGTAAGGAAAGGTGTGTTAGAATAACTGGAAGGGGGAGGAATAAGCTGCATCAACAATCGGCGTTATTATAAAGCCCTCTGTGGAAAGCTGGCGGGATTGTTGGCTCGGAAGTCGGAATGTGACAGTTACAAAGGATTGAGAAGAAGGAAAATAAAGAGCGAAGGAAATATTGATAGAGGAATGTTTTAGAAAGTAATAACAAAGGAAAAGCTTATGGGATGGAAGGGAGACCGATAGGCAAAATATAATAATGGGAAGTCCAGGTTGGAATTAATAATATAGTGAGGACAGTTTACAACTCACTGCAAAGACGTGGCGACGAGCTGCAACAGTCACATACAAAAGACACACACATACAATATATTCAGCTATCGGCCATGGCCTTCTTCAGAAAATAGAACACTCACGCAATCACACAGGCACACAACACAGTTATACAACCATCACCTCCGACTGGCGCCCTTCGAATCACGCTCCCCAGCGAATCGGGGCCAGTAGGGGAGGGGAGAGGGGTAGGATGGTTACGTCACGGTGGTGGGGATGGGTTAGATGGGAATAACGAGATGCAGGTTAGGAATGAAGTGTGGAGGCGCGTGAGGGGAGAAAATTACATATATATAGAAAATACGTGCACACTGCAAGTAGGCCTACACAAGACCACATGCACGCACACGTGTGCGCGTGAGTGCACACACACCCACACATACACACACGATCACATATTCACACACCACTCGAAATAGGCGAGGTTTGGGATAGGGAGGTAGGAAATGTAAGGTATGGAGAAAAAATATAGGGAAGTTATCGTAGGTTGAGGCCTGGTTCATTTCGGGATCTGAGAATGTATTGCAGGGATAACTCCCATCTGTGCAGTTCAGAAATGCTGGTGGTGGATGGGAGGGTCCAGATGGCCCAGGTTGTGAAGCAGCCATTGAAATCAAGCATGTGCTCCGCTGCATGCTATGCTACAGGGTGGTTCACCTTGTTTTTGGCCACAGTTTGGGGTGGCCATTCATCCTAATGGATAGCTGGTTGGTAGTCATGCCAATATAGAAAGCTGTACAGTGTTTGCAGCACAGTTGGTAAATTACGTGGCTGCTTTCACAAGTGGCCCAGTGTCTGATAGAATAGGATAAGCCTGTGACAGGACTGGATTAGGAAGTGCTGGGTCGGTGTATTGGACAGGTCTTGCAGCGGGGTTTTCCACAAGGATATGATCCCTGTGGCAGTGAGCTGGGTTTCGGGGTTGCATAAGGATGAACTAGGTTGTTGTGGAGGTTGGGAGGGCGATGGAACACCACTTTAGGAGGGGTGGGAAGGATCTTGGGCAGGATGTCTCTCAGCTCCGAGCACGAGGATTGAAAATCAAAACCTTGGCGAAGGATGGAATTTAGTTGTTCGAGACCAGGGTAGTACTGGGTGACAAGGGGAGAGCTCCTTTGTGGATGGTTACTGGTGTTAGGAGGAGGATTTGGGGTGTGTGAGGATATGGCACGGGAGTATTGTTTGCGGACATGGTCTGTGGGATAGTTTCTGTTTGTGAAGGCCTTTGTGAGACCTTCAGCATATTCAGAAAGGGAATACTTGTCACTGGATATATGCCGTCCACGGGTGGCCAGACTGTAAGGGAGGGATTTTGTGATGTGGAAGGGATGGCAGCTGTCAAAATGTAGGTACTGTTGGTGGTTGATAGGTTTAATATGGACGGAAGTGTGGATGGAGCCATCAGTGAGGTGGAGGTTGACATCCAGGAATGTGGCATGGTAGGTTGAGGAAGACCGGGTGAAGTGGATGGGAGAGAAAGAATTGAGGTTCTGAAGAAAGGAGGATAGGGTGTCCTGGCCCTGAGTCCAGATCATGAAAATATCATCAATCAACCTGAACCAGGCCAGAGGTTTGAGGTTTTGGGATGCTAGGAAGGATTCCTCCAGACGGCCCCTCGAACAGGTTGGCATAGGAGGGTGCCATGCAGGTGCCCATGGCTGTGCCTCGGATTTGATGGTAAACTTTCCCCTCAAAGGAAAAGTAGATGTTAAGTAGAATGAAACTGGTGAGGGTTGTGAGGAATGAGGTATCAAGCTTGCGTTCAGAGGGACGTTGGGAGAGGTAGTGTTCCAGAGCGGCAAGGCCATGGGCATGTGGGATGTTGGTGTATAGGGAGGTGGCATCCACTGTGACAAGTAAGGATCCAGGAGGCAAAGGGATGGGAATGGTGGAGAGTCGGTGAAGGAAGTGGTTGGTATCCTTGATGTGGGAAGATAGATTTTGGACAATTGGTTGGAGGTGTTAGTCAACTAGGGCTGATATTCGTTCGGTAGGAGCACAGTAACCAGCCACAATAGAGCGTCCAGGATTATTAGGTCTGTGGATTTTGGGAAGCATGTAGAAGGTGGGTGTGCAGGGTGTTGCTAGGGTAAGGAGGGAGATGGATTCAGGGGAGAGTTTCTGGGAAGGGCCATAGGATTTTAGTAGGGATTGGAGACCTTGTTGGACTTTGGGGATGGCGTCAATCTGGTACAACTTGTAGGTGGAGGATTCAGAGAGTTGCAGTTGCCGGAGCCCTTCTGCCAGTTAGTCACTGTGAGCCATAACTACAGTGGTGGAACCTTTATCTGCAGGGAGGATGATTATGTAAGGATTAGTTTTAAGGTTTTCGATGGCTCTTCTTTCTTCTGCTGGAAGGTTTGAGTTCTTGGGAAGGGGCTTGGGAATGGATGGTGAGGACAAGTTGGAGGTGAGAAACACTTGGAGGGTAACCAGAGGGTGGTTAGGTGGGAGTGCAGGGGGATCTTTGTTGGGTGGTGGTATGAATTGGGACAGGCAGGGTTCAATATTGGGACTAGGTAGAGAGCAGTCAGACGGATTGGTGGTAAAGTAGTGTTTCCATCGGAGGGATCGGGAAAAGGAGAGTAGGTATTGACAAGACCAACATGATTGAACTGCGGTGGAGGACTAAAGGTTGACCTTTGGATAAAACGGAAACTTCGGTGGGGTTTAGGTTTTTTGTGGATAGGTTGACCACAGTGTTCTGGGGTTGTTTTGGTATTGAATGTTGTGGAATGGTGGTAGGGAGTTTGGAGGGATGAGGTAGGTTCAAGAGGTCAGCTAAGCATGGTCTGGGAGCTATGAGGGGTTCATGAGGAGGAACACTGTGGTTCGGATAAGGATTCGATATGGGTGCTCCAAGGCGGCAATATAATGTCAGCAGTCTGGACAGTTTGTGGAGGTGGTGTTTGGAATGCTCCTCCAGTTGCTGGAGTGCAAAGGATTCGATCTGGGAGATGGGATGTAGTTAGTTTTGGTTGCACAATAGTAATATCTTACGGAGGGAGAGAAGGTAGCTAAGGGATTTATGAGCCATGGAGAGGTGATTTCGTAGGACTAGTTTCGTGGGGGATAATGATTGATGGAATCTGCAAGGTGCAGGTCATTGTGGAAGGAGGGGTGGGATCCAGACAATGGAATTTTTATGGTTAAATCGTTGGGAGGGATACCATGACTTATGAAGCATTTTTGGAATAGGAAGTGGGATTGGGTTTTGGCCAGCGAAAGGGATACTTTCCTGAACTGGTACAGATAGAAGGATCAGGGGTCCATTGGGACAGGGATGGTGCAGGGAAAGTGGAAAATGAGGAATGATGGGAGAGACAGTGGATTATGATGAGCCTAAGGCCTGGGAAGAGGTTCCTCAACACGCAAAATACGCACCAGGCACGCAAGAGTTTGTAAATTCGCGCACACAGGTACCCAGATACACACCCAAGCACGCAGATTCACGACCAGGCGCGCAATTTGACGGAAAAACTGCAAAATCACGTATAAAATCATGCACCAGAACGCAATATCACGCACTAAAACGGGAGATCTCACACATGAGCAAGCAGCTCACCGCAAAAATGCGCACAAAAACGTAAACAACGCGTAGGTACGGAAATATAATATAATGGATCTTCTAGAACAGAAAACTCAAGACACCGTAAAATAAATTTACATAATTCCAATATATAGTGCCAGAGGAGAAGAATATAAGGGACTGGGGATAAATGACTGCATGTGCATATCCATGGGCGGGCCCGTTAGTTCACACGAAACTGGTTTTGGAATTGTTGGGTCGTTAATAAATAACTTAAGGTGATAAAAAATATGAAATGAAGTGTATATAGATGACCAAAACTACGTGAAAATACAAGAGGGAGAGTAAGGAAAGGTGTGTTAGAATAACTGGAAGGGGGAGGAATAAGCTGCATCAACAATCGGCGTTATTATAAAGCCCTCTGTGGAAAGCTGGCGGGATTGTTGGCTCGGAAGTCGGAATGTGACAGTTACAAAGGATTGAGAAGAAGGAAAATAAAGAGCGAAGGAAATATTGATAGAGGAATGTTTTAGAAAGTAATAACAAAGGAAAAGCTTATGGGATGGAAGGGAGACCGATAGGCAAAATATAATAATGGGAAGTCCAGGTTGGAATTAATAATATAGTGAGGACAGTTTACAACTCACTGCAAAGACGTGGCGACGAGCTGCAACAGTCACATACAAAAGACACACACATACAATATATTCAGCTATTGGCCATGGCCTTCTTCAGAAAATAGAACACTCACGCAATCACACAGGCACACAACACAGTTACACAACCATCACCTCTGACTGCCGCACTTCGAATCACGCTCCCCAGCGAATCGGGGCCAGTAGGGGAGGGAAGAGGGGATAGGAAGTTTACGTCACGGTGGTGGGGATGGGTCAGATGGGAATAACGAGATGTAGCTCAGGAATGGAGTGGGGAGGCGGGCGAGGGGAGAAAAAAAAAAAATATATATATATATATATATATATATATATATATATATATATATATATAATGCGTGCACACTGCAAGGACACAAGAACACACACACGCACACAAGATCACACATTCACACACCACTCAAAATAGGTGAGGTTTGCGATAGAGAGGTAGGAACTGTAAGGTATGGAGAAAAAGTATACGGAAGTTATCGTAGGTTGAGACCTAGTTGATTTCAGGATTGGAGAATGTATTGCAGGGATAACTCTCATCTGTGCAGTTCAGAAATGCTGGTATCATTCGGGGCAATGCAGGATGATATGCTGGTGCCCACAACTACCTTCACAGAATGCAATCTTCCATGGTCAACACCAAAGTGAAATGAATGCCGTGACAGATCGAAGACCAAACCAGTCTTAATAATGAAGTAAGTACCCAGGAGTAAGGAAACCGGTAGGTCACGGACCAAAGTGAAAGCGCATGACCAAGAAAAGTTAAGAATTGGCAAATTTCCCTTAACAAAAGCCTGCAAAGGCAACTCTTGCCCATTAGCCATCCGAAATCTCTGATAAGGTTTATTAAGAATGGAACATTTAAGAAGATGTATATATTCAAGAAAGCACTGATAATTTAAAAGGTATAAGGAACTACACGAATCAAGAAGAGCACACACGGTTTCTTTTCCCACAGGACAACAGATAAATGGTAAGAAAGGTGTAGAAGCTTTTATAGTGTTACAGAACCTCTTTCGCCTTTTGTGAGGGTGTTTCCTCCTACTATTGAGAGGCCGTTTGACGTGCCTAGGAAACTTAGGAATAGGGCTTTGTTTAACAAGGTGGTTAGCATCCTTGCACCTAAAACAACGAGCAATATTAGGGATGTGGCGCCATCTGTTGAATGACCACTGCTTAGGAATCGGACATTGTTTAACTAAATGATTCCTCGATCCACACCTGTAACATCTATTTCCCTTCGGATGGTGTACCTGGTTCCTAGAAACTTTGCAAAAGGTCAGCCCCTGGTTAAGGTCTAAACGTTTATGTTGTTCATCAATGAACGATATTTTGGTTAATTCATTAGCCTGAGCCAGGAGTTTATTCCAAGATGTGGATCGACCCTACCAACAAAAACTGGTTCCGGTAATTAGGACACATAGCATCAACAATGCGAGTAATCGCCTGTGCTTCAGGAATATCAGGCTATACAGCGTCGTACGTCAGTCTAACTCTGTGTAAATATTGGTGTAAAGGTTCTTTTGTTCCCTGCAGTCTCCATAAATATTCATTTTCCAAATACCTGTATATGTGAAATGGTAATTCACCCTGTACTAACTGGCGGCGGAAGGCCAAGATTTTTTTATCAGACCTAAGAGTCTGGGATAACAGAACACGCAAATGCCCAGTCACCTAGTATCCTTTAGGGTACAACAGTGTGAGTACGACACACATATGATACTCGCAATTTGCGAATATGATCCTCAAAATCCACTAACAACCACAACAAATCTCTATTAGTAGTTTCATCGTGTCAGGACAACTGTGTGATATCTCTCAATAAATACAAAAGGGGTTCGGTAGGTTGGCAAACTTCATTGACATTACCCGGATGTTGGGATAAATTAATACCTATTATTGGTAGAGGATCAGAACTAGTAGATGGAAGTACTACATTACTGACTTTTGTGGGTACAAGTTCCGTTCCCACAGTTCCCAAAGTTTGAAATAACTCACCAATGGTACTATTAAGTCGCTGTAAGGTACCTGATTCATCACCATTAGTCTTGGTAGTGGTAATATCTTGAACTCTATTAAACAAATGCGTTAGTTGGGCTTTAACTTTTTGTTTGGTTGTAGGTTGTTCGATAATGGGAGTATTGGAAATAGCATCAACTAGGGTCTGCAAATAGGAAGAGCTTGCGGTGATCTCACCTGTTATTTCTGGTGTAACTTTAACTGGTTTATGAAGGGCGACGTGCAGCCGCGTCACAAGGTCGGGCACGATACCCTTGGTTGCTTCCCCACGAATATTCAGTTCGTAAACAAGCATCTCTTTTTCGAGATGCTCAATCCCGGAGCAACTTCTCGCCATACTGTGAATATCTGATAATGAACGCCAAGCCAGTAACTAGTTCTCAAAATTAACTTAAAATACGAAAAAACTGAGGTGAACAAATGGCCTTAAGGAAAATTCTCTGTTACCAATGAGAGGTCCAGGGGTGGATCATAGCAACAGAGAAATAACAATTTAAGAAAGGCCTCATTAACATGTTCAAAAAATACAACCAATGAACATATATCAGTATCATGATAATTATTTATGTAGCTGGACACACTTAAAGACATTTAACTTAACGGATGAGACCAATAATTTCAAGTAACTCATCCAAGTGACTAACATTACTTAAGAGCATTTAATTAAACAGTTTCACAGGGGTGAAGGTCTTTTCTCTCGTACCTCACGAAATCCGGTTAAAATATCTTTGATTTTAAAAGGACAGTAACACCAGGGTATCGCTTTGAATTTAAAGATTTGGTGCACGTAGTACCAGGTCACAATCTTAACCTTGATACCAACGTCTTTACTTCATAAGGTAACACACTATAAACAAATACAAGAAACTGTACACATGAGACTAACTTGATCAACAACATGCAATGGACCGGGCAAATGACAACTTAGACCATCATGTAAGTATATTGCCAGGTAACACTGTCTTAACCAGTTTAGTAATATAGTATAAAACCTTACTTAAAAACATTTAATTAAACAGTGAAAAAAAAAAACACTTTAATGTACCAGGTAATGTTGAAGTGTCTTAACCTTGCCAATGCCAACTTAGACCATAACTATATTGGCAACTTAACGGACGGTCTAACGCAGCGGTACTCAACCTGCAGGCCATTTGCCGCCCTCCGAGCTTTTTTGAGTGGCCCGGCTAGCTAGTCATCCAGAATTCAAAATTTCACAATAAAAATCTCTAATGACTGGCTGATAAAAATGGGTGAGATGCGTACAGCGAAATCGACGAAGTCAGGCCCTGAATTTAAGCAGCATGTTCTCCACAACGCATGTCGTTTGTTGTGAATGAGGCCCCTCTGAATGGAGCACTCGAGTGTTTGCGCACCCCGTACCGCACTGTGTTGCCCTGGTACTTTCCCCCTCCCTGACCTCCCCGGGTGATAGCGTTGCCAACTTGACGATTTCCCCGTCAAATTTGACAGAATTTCAAATTGTATGACGAATAAAATTTAGCTTTGACGGCTGGCACATTTTTTGACTCATATTATTAGTTTTGACGGATATTATTGGTTTTGACGGATATTGCTGGTTTAATGCAATTTTGAAAAAAAAAATTATAACATTTTCTTTGAAGAAGCTACAACGGATGCAAATATTTCTGTCTCTGCAAGAAAGTATCGTAGTATATTTGCAAGAAAGTAGCATAGCATGTTAATGAATTAATGCACTAAAATCCAATAACAAACATCTCAGATGATTGTAAAACTCAGTAAAATAAACAGTACGGACACATAATTATGGCTTAAATTTGTCTGGATGCAAAGATACGATAAGAGCTGCACCAGTAGCAACAATACGCTAACAATGATGTGCTTTGCTTTTCAAATTACTTCAGGAAATTCTGAATAGTGAGTTCAGAACACTGGCTGAGATTGCTGGATGTTGAAAAACTTATCCAACTTTTAAACAAAGTAATGAATATTATGTTTAGTATAAATTTTAATTTTATCTTTATTTCTGCGAGAAAACGGGGAATATGTAATTTTGACGAATTTTTAAATATTTTGCTGATGTGTAAACAAAATAAAAGGACCCAAGTTTTAAAATGTATTTTATTTTTTCTTTATTTTGCAAGAAAATACAGAGATATTGGACTTTTGGATCTTGGTCTGACGGAAAAAATCATCATGAGTTGACAACAGTGCCAGGTGGTGGCTGTGACAGCTCGGACAGCGATTGTGCGCTGAAATATCCGTTCTGAATTCTATCTAATCTGTCTTGCAAGAATTCAGCACGAAAAGAAAAGGTTCGAATACAAGTGCGCCATTTTTGATGGTCACCGGGCAGATTCGTATTTGTTTGTAATGTAGTTCATTTCATAAAACTAACATACCGTACCGAATTTCAAATGTGTTTATACGACCTGTGTGATGCCGCATTAATTATCGATATCTTCTATACTAATAACAAATCTGTAAATGTAGTCTTGTCACTGTTCTCTTCAATCTTCAAATCTACTGTATGAATCTTCATGTGGTTTTCACAGGAAACACGAGAAACGTTTGGGTCAACATATAGGCATAATGTTATCAAATGATCACGGAAAGAAAAGATATCGTAATTTTAAATGTTTTCAGTAACTGTCGTGACTGTTTTTAACCTCTTACCTCCAAAACTACTTCACAAATTTGAATGGGGGTTTCACAGGTAACATGAGCGTAACTCTGGACAACACATAGGCCTAGACTTCATTTCATAAAAATTGGATCACGGAAAAAAAGAATATCGCAAGTTCAATTTTGTTATCTACGACTGTTATGTCTGTCTCTTTGAACACACATATCTCCAAAACTACTTGACGGACTTTCAGGGGGTTTTCACATGTAACTTTAGAACATCGTAGGTTACTTAAAGGCTTCAATAATTACAATCAGCACAGAAAATAATGATATCATAATTTAATCATTTGCTTAAAAACCATCATGTATGTCTATTTGTTGAAGATAATCTCCAAAAGTACTACAATAACTTAAATGGGTTTCCACAGGTAAATAGAGAATAGTTTGGAGAGTAACATAGACTTAGTTTCATCAAAATCGGATCACAGGAAGAAAAGATATAGTAATTTTAAGGTTTATGTGTATATTATGCTTATAAGGATGGTGTAGTACAAAAGATCTCCAAGAGTACTAGATGAACTTTCATGGGGTTTCATAGGTCAACTGAGAGTACCTTGGCACAACATATAAGCTTCATTCCATCACAATCGGATCAGGGGAGGAAAAGATATCGCAATTTGTAGTTTCTGGTGTATGCTATGTTTGAATTGTAGCGTAGTATAGCAAAGATCCAATAGAGGCGCTGTTACTGACATAGTATACCAAATAACTAATAGATGGAGGTGATGCAATGTTTATTCTCATAACTAAAGTGTAATACACTGAAACCAAGGGCTATGATTTTCCTTACGGCAGCGATGTAGTGTATTGATGTTGGTAACGGCCGTTAAATCCTTTTTGAAAAATCAGTCACGTACAATGAGGGGAATAATTCTTAGTGTTGATAATGAAATAAATAATTAATGTTGTTCCGATTAGTAAATTAATGATCCCCTTAAAGCGAATATTTCGTTGCCAACGTTAACATACTAAACCACTGCCACAACAAGTAAAATTTAACCGAAGTACAGCACAAAAAAATAATTTTTGTACTACCGGTAGCTGTATACCGCATGACTTGCAATGCCATGGAAAGAAAAAAAAAGTGCTTCTTTCTGCAGGTATCATTTGAATTTAAAACATAACGACTTTCCTTCGTGTCTATTGTTGCTCTAATTTCCATAACAATTCTTTGCAAGGAAAATGGAATTTCTGTAGTTCCCTTTGCCGGCCGCGGTGGCCGAGGGGACTGAGGCGCTTCAGTCACGGTCTGCACGGCCACTGCGGTCGGGGATTCGAATCCCCCCTTGGGCATGGATATTTGTGCCGTCCTAGTTAGTAAGTAGTTCATAAGTACTTTGTAAGTTTAGGGACTGATGACCCCGTAGTTAAGTCCCATAAGCTGTACAAACATTTGAACATTTTGTAGTTCCCTTTCTGATTTGGGTGTATCCTCTTTTCATTTTGATTGCGTTCTGTTTAGGAATCCCTTGAAACGCCATAGTACAGGAAAGGACAAAGTCAGGCGATGTTAGTTATAGTACACTAAAGTGACTAAATAACTAATTATGGCGTTGCTGCGTTTTTTCATTCTCATAACTATGGTGTAATAAACTACAAGCAGGGCCGGCTCTAGGGCCGGACATTCCGGCCTTTTGCCGGGGCGGCAAATTTGAGGTGCGGCACTTTGGGTGTGCATGGAAAATATATTTAAAGCTGAACCAAGTTTTGCAACAGATTTTTACTTCGTGAAGGCCATCGGTCTGCTACGAGGAGTCCCGTAGATAGAATTCCTCCGGCAATGTGGCGAAATCTTTTGTCTCCGGGCCGGAACGTCCATTTAGCACCTGAGCTGGGAACCGACGTTTGTAATTCAGCTTTGGTATTTCCGCGACCCACATACCACTTATCTCCTTACCCCCATCGCCCTCTCCGCTAAGTTTACCCTTAGCTGAATCAACAACATTCGCAGAAGCAGCACTTCCTGGTGAAACGAACATATGAAGACGAGTCCGTATCGGCCTGGAGTGATTTCTGCCAGCGTTCACCATGTCGGTCAGGACACCAAGTCTACAAGTAAGTAATATAATTCCTAAACGAATGATATTGGATCTGTAAAATTATTTCGAAAATGTATTTCTTTTGTGAATAGGCATTCATTAAAAGGGCAAATATCCGTTACGGCAAACCTTAGGAAATAAGCAAAAAACATTTTCTTCTTTACTGCACGTGACTGGTTCTCTTGTTTGATCCCAATCTGTATAACTCTCATAAAATAATAATTCAGATTGAACGTCTGATTAAATATTCTATGCATGAATTGCAAGGAAATTATGCGATCACGATTATTAAGCCTTCAAACCTGTCATTGTTGCGAGAAAAACGGAAATAATTCGGGATGGGGATACCACCCGTCAGCTTTGATCAATGACGTCATTATTCAGAGGCGTTATATGCGTGGCTATCGCACGTATACCAAAGATGATGATATATGCTCTTAGGAACAAAGACATCATAGAGGTAAATGAAAGACATAAATTAATGTATGTATGTGGTTCGGAACATTTGAGTATTTACAATTTAACCCTCGTGTAACACTGCCCTCGGAAACCATAAATTTGATAGAATTTAATGCATAATTCGGGACAGGGATACCACCCGTCAGCTTTGATCAATGACGTCATTATTCAGAGGCGTTATATGCGTGGCTATCGCACGTATCCCAAAGAAGTTGATATATACTCTTAGGAACAAAGACATCATGGAGGTAAATGAAAGACATAAATTAATGTATGTATGTGGTTCGGAACAGTTGAGTATTGATGAAACCAAAGATATATAAATATCTCTGGAAATAACGTAATTTTATAAGCTAACATTACATACGCGATATACACAATGAATTTATTGTAGATATTCATATGATGAAATTGCGGAAAAAAATACCACACGAAAAAAAAATCACTGCATCGAGTATGTCGCAATAAAATCGGTGTTTTGGATGTGGAGATGAATAATAATAATAATAAAACACCGAAAACAAAATCACGCACACATTTAAACACACAATATATTGTGGATGATGAAGAAACTGACACTAACGGGACTAGCGCGAGAATATGGGGGTTTTGGGCGGGGACATTCTAATAGGTAAACTGACGATATAAATAAACTAATACCAAGAGAATATAAATTATCAAAAAGGTTAAAATAAAAATAACGGTGTAATGGCGTAAAAATAGATTACAAGGGTATCGGATAGTCAAATAGATCTATATACCTGAATTACAGACAGGGGTCAACTACCGAAAATAAAAATAAAAAATAAAAATAAAAAAAATCGTATCGAAAACTCGAATTCACCTATATAGCTCACTTACAGGCAGGGATACCACTGCGGAAAAGTAAAGAAAAAAGACCAAGTAAAGTGGTATCGTGAACTCGAATTGACCTATATAGCTCAATTGGAGAAGAGGATACCAATTGTAGTTTATTTAGTTATTTAAATAGTTTCATGGAAATCGATGTTTATTAAAATCAAAAGATAATATTTGCGGGATAGATAATATGTGATCGGTATCAGACACTCGAATTGACCTATATAGCTCACATAGAGACAGGGATATTACTGCAAAAAAGTAAAGAAAAATGACGAGCAAAATGGTATCGGGAACTCTAATTGACCTATATAGCTCAATTGGAGAAGAGGATACCAGTAGTAGGTTATTTAGTTATTTAAATTGTTTCATAGAAATCGATGTTTTTTTAAATCAAATAATAATAATTGACGGGATAGATAATATGTGATCGGTATCGGACACTCAAATTGACCTATATAGCTCACGGCAAAAAATTCACTAAGTGCACTCTTAAAGGTTAGTATCACAATTAATAAGAGCATTCTACTCTGCATACCACTTCATTGTCTCTTTTTACGAAATTATCTCTTTCTGTGTGAAGGCTGGCTGTCAACTAAAGCCGAAAAAATATGGAACATCGATGTGACACTGTATCTGGTTTTGGACAAATGCGTCTACTTCTCGACAAACTAAACTGGCTTGCTGTACACTCTTCGGTAAAATTTTAAGACACTTCTCGCCAGGCTCCAATGCTTATGTTGGCAACAGTTGATCAATGATATGTAGAATTGCGTTAATATTTTTCACGAGCAACATAGTAAATGTTATTGCTGCTCGTTTCACTCGCAGCAAATTCAACACTGTACCTGCTCTATGGTCGACAGTTTCTTGTATGCAGCCTTGTCCGATCAGAAAATAATTTTGCTCGTTTTAATTGCAGTGGTCACGAAAAAACATTTATTGATCATCTGAGTTGCCGTCAATACCTTTGGTGGCAACATAACCACTGCAGCCCGGCGAGAAGCGTTGTACAATGTAACCCTCGTGTAACACTGCCCTCGGAAAACCATAAATTTGATAGAATTTCAACCGCTTCCAAAAACTCGTGCGTTTGAATACGATATGAATCTTTAAAATAATCTCACAGGATGCATACATATCTATATTTTACTGCAATCACAGGATTGCCCAGATTAATGTTCGGGCAGTCGTATTTGCATGTTACCGCGGCGGGAAAATGTAGTATTGAATGACTACTATTCGCTGATTAATACTATTACATTATGCTGTGGTTGGCTGACTACATCACATGGCCTGTGCTCAGTTAGCGTAACAAATGAACATAGCGTAGCGTAACCTTTTATTTGAGATACTGTACCGTATTTGACGGATTTCGTATTTAATCTTACTTAGTACGAAAATTTAGAGGGAAAATGAAACATCGCATTAAAGATATTTCCAAAACACGCATTTTAAGACAAAGTATGCTGAGGAAAAGTACATAGAAGTGACATTTACATACAGTAAAATTTATCCGAAGAAATTAAATTAATAACAAATTTCCAAAGATGTTATTTACTTATATTCGAAACATCAGCGACAGAATGACGTCATACCGCACAACACGGCTACGTCACGGGTCAAAGCCGACGAGTGGTATCCCCTGCTCGAATTGACCCGAATTTAAACCGATTCCAAAAACGCGTGCTTTTAAATACGGTATGAATCTGTATTTTTCAGTTCATTAAAAATAATTCACAGGATGCATACATATCTATATTTTACTGCAATCACAGGATTGCCCAGATTAATGTTCGGGCAGTCGTATTTGCATGTTACCGCGGCGGGAAAATGTAGTATTGAATGACTACTATTCGCTGATTAATACTATTACATTATGCTGTGGTTGGCTGACTACATCACATGGCCTGTGCTCAGTTAGCGTAACAAATGAACATAGCGTAGCGTAACCTTTTATTTGAGATACTGTACCGTATTTGACGGATTTCGTATTTAATCTTACTTAGTACGAAAATTTAGAGGGAAAATGAAACATCGCATTAAAGATATTTCCAAAACACGCATTTTAAGACAAAGTATGCTGAGGAAAAGTACATAGAAGTGACATTTACATACAGTAAAATTTATCTGAAGAAATTAAATTAATAACAAATTTCCAAAGATGTTATTTACTTATATTCGAAACATCAGCGACAGAATGACGTCATACCGCACAACACGGCTACGTCACGGGTCAAAGCCGACGAGTGGTATCCCCTGCTCGAATTGACCCGAATTTAAACCGATTCCAAAAACGCGTGCGTTTAAATACGGTATGAATCTGTATTTTTCAGTTCATTAAAAATAATTCACAGGATGCATACATATCTATATTTTACTGCAATCACAGGATTGCCCAGATTAATGTTCGGGCAGTCGTATTTGCATGTTACCGCGGCGGGAAAATGTAGTATTGAATGACTACTATTCGCTGATTAATACTATTACATTATGCTGTGGTTGGCTGACTACATCACATGGCCTGTGCTCAGTTAGCGTAACAAATGAACATAGCGTAGCGTAACCTTTTATTTGAGATACTGTACCGTATTTGACGGATTTCGTATTTAATCTTACTTAGTACGAAAATTTAGAGGGAAAATGAAACATCGCATTAAAGATATTTCCAAAACACGCATTTTAAGACAAAGTATGCTGAGGAAAAGTACATAGAAGTGACATTTACATACAGTAAAATTTATCCGAAGAAATTAAATTAATAACAAATTTCCAAAGATGTTATTTACTTATATTCGAAACATCAGTGACAGAATGACGTCATACCGCACAACACGGCTACGTCACGGGTCAAAGCCGACGAGTGGTATCCCCTGCTCGAATTGACCCAGTAAAACGATAAGGGCGTTCTGTAATAGTTCAGTTCGCAATGCAGACTCTTAATACTTAAATGGGTCACTTTCAGTGGCGTAGCTATGTCACCGAGGGCCCCGGGGAAAAAATGACCTTGGGGCCCTCTTTAAAATAAAACTATATAGATACATAACTACATCAGCTCCTTACATAATAAGACAAACTGGATACTACTAAGTAAATGATTATGTGTCACGCAACAGATATTTAATCGTACTCTCTAACATAACTGTTAAAGTTAGTTATGCTTTCAAGTTAAAATTACTGGTTCGATTTAGATGAAATTTTGCAGGGGGATAGAGTTGGACCTGGGTAAGACAAACAGATAAAACGACCGCATGGGGTAGTTTTCGAAGTTGCTCCATACTAGCGATGAGTTCGCAAGAAGAAGCTAATAAAAAATAAACAATGAAGTATTACTCATCCACGAAAACATGCACGTGTAACATAGCACTTAGTCGAAGTATCAAATACATCAGTTAAAACACGAACAGCTTGTAACAGTCTCTGTGGATACAGCCATATCACCACTTTAGTTGTTTTCTGTTTCAATGATGAGGCACCGATCAGTAATACAATCCACAAAACCATTACGGTCCGTATTTTCTCTTCATCTTGCATGAATTTTAGAGTGAAATTGGTTACAGCACTACATTAGGATCTACGATTAAGGAGCACTCCCTTGGGGGAATTCACTACACAAACATCTGAGTTACCATAATAACACCGTTCTGAAATAATACACTATAGAGTCTTAATAGTCAAATGTGGTTAAACCCTGCATTGTCAAACACACTGCTGGTAATTCAGCGCAATTCACTGTTATTTCGCAAAGATTGGCAACAGTGGCGTATCCAGGATCGTGGTCTGATGGGGGCTGAGGTCAATCCGAGATGACGTGATTTCTAAAAAAAAAAAAAAAAGTTGCCGTGCAGTATTGCGCCTTTCTATTTGCTTTCCCCCTCTCTCTAAGCATGGTCTGGGGAATTCGAGGAGGGTCTAGGGTCTGGGGGGGGGGGGGGCTGCAGCATGGTCTAGGGGTTCGAAGAGGGGGCTAAGGCATGGTCTGAGGGGGGGGGGGGCTGCAGCCAGACAGCCGCCCCCCCCCTGATACCCCACTGATTGGCAGCCATGGCACTCTTAGTGGACCAGCAATGTTTATATTCGTGCGTTTGAGGTTTTTTGGACAGGATTCAAACAGTTCAAAATCATTCATTCATCTAAAATATTACATACAGTAGAATGTCGATTAACTGAAGTAATTGGGGGACCTGAATGTTCGGAAAAACTGGTTTATCTCTACACTTGTATTTGGCAATAAGAATTAGTGCATAGTGAATGTATTTATACAGTATTTGGAGGCGCGCGATCCTTCACACTGCGCCGAGCGGCACGCCGCAACACTTGTATTGCTCAGCTGTTGCTGTGAGCAGCTTTGATGCTGCCGCTACTTCTGCTGCGATGCCGACGGAATTATTGTACACGCCAACTGGCGGTTAGCAGCATCACCGAGTGGCGTCGTGTTAAGTGTTCCGCCGCCCGGTGACCCATTAGGTTATAGTGGGAAACTTGGTTTGGGAGAGGGGGAGATGATAAATTCGACGAACATTTTTCGAACGTCGGTCACGGAAGGCGAGGGGCCCCTTGAGCTCGGGGGCCCCGGGGCACAGCCCCGCCTAGCCCTATGATAGCTACGCCACTGGTCACTTAGCTAATTCGAATGTGATAAATTCTGTACTTCTACATTAGCAATCGGAAGCCAGAAATATGTTTGCACTATCATAAAAGGGGGAAAATGTTGAATCCTTTCACTAAAATATTAGGTGTCAATTATGCTAAGAGCAATGTAGATCAGTGTTTTCAAACTTATTCCCGTGTTTGGCAGAAACTAGGAAAACATTTTAGAGGACTGATTAAAACGGAAACAGAAGTGAAAGCATATGCAGGTAGTAATTCACCTATTGCATACAGCGGTATAACTTTTTCATGTCGTATTTTTTGTATCATTACCTTTTTTCCTGGTTTCTTTCCATACACAGAACTGTCGTACATTATTATTATTATTATTTACTGTTGCAACAATGAGAACGATTTAAGTCTTCGTTCTCGACAGAAAATAACACTACCGTAGTCCGTAGTAGAGATGGGCAAAACCAATCTTTTCAGAGATCGGATCAGAAATAGTCATTCAATGGGATGAACTAGTTCTTTTTCATGGTTCACCGACTCACCAACCGATAAAAAACGTAAAACGATGTCACAATGCTTTTTTGTCACTATACTTTTACCTGATTTGGCCATATTGTGAAAGAAGAAAGAAGAGTAATAATTTTACTGTAAGTCAGTAGTTTCGAGAATTAAAATTTGTTAGTTACACCTACATTAAAAATTAAACATGTTATAACAGAATTTAAATATTTTTTCAGGTGAAATAATTGGAAAAAAAAATTATATACTTTCATTAAAAAAATACAATATTTTGCAGAATAAAAATACTAGTTCCGTATGAGTTGAATGAAACGTGATATATCGCGAGAGTTCCGTGCAAAACGTGGCAACTGCCGCAGCGGATTAGCCGTGCGCAATAAGGCAGTGTCCTACGTGAGCCACAAAAGCGAGCGACCGCGGGAGATATTCAGCTATGCGACACGGCAGCTACATTCCGCGACACGGCCGGGTGTCTTACGTGAGCGCGACAGATTCTCGCTACAAAGATAGCCGCTAGAACCCATCACTTGTTATCTAAAAACTAAAGTCTGGCACTCATAAACAGTAAAATAATGATAGCTCCAGAGTAAGCAATAAAGTTTTATTTATTTTCGAAAATAAGGCGTCAAAAGAGTAATGGCCGTTAAATTTAAAAAGCGAGGAATGTTCGTGGACTATTTCATTCGTAACTTCAAGTACGAAAAAAAGACTGAAAATCTCCGGCCAAATTCTTCGAAAATACGACGACGAGTACAGATACTTTCGACTATGTCGTCAATCAGTTTTTCTTTTGTGAGTACAAACCATCAACAATTAAGTTCGAAGAGAGTCTTAGCTAAAGAAATAATTAGGTAAATAACTGCAGTGATACTCTTACAGTCGGCATAGTACACGGGTAGCGTTTTGGGCTCCTATATTCTAAGTTTTGCAGTTGCTGGTAAGATTTCCGTTCCACCTTATATTTTTAGTTCCTGTAACTACAACCCTTTCACCTGTTATTTGTGCAAAGTTTTATATATTCTCTATACAGAGCAATGCGATTTTTTTTTTTTTTTTTTTTTTTTTTTTTTTTTTTTTTTTTTTTTGAAGTGCTTCCCAATATAGTTTATTTTTAATTGCAAACGCACTCCTCCTACTGTACCAAACACATTAAATTCGTAATGAAACATTATAGCAAGATATTTTACTCAGAAACGTAATTATAGACATCTCGTTTGACATCCTAGTGTTCTCTCTCTCTGTCTCTCTTCGAAAACAAGTTTGTTGTTACTGTCAAAGATTTGACGCCAGCAGCAAAAATTTCAAATGGACACATTCCCGAAACTGAATGGTTTCAGCTATAGAAAACAATAATGTACATTGTTGTTGTCTTTGTTATTCGATTATATAGTCATTGTTTTCAACGTACCAAAATAATGTAGATGCATAAAAGACGCATAATTTGTTACAGGACACTCGTCTATCAAGTCAGGAAACTGTGTGATATAGGCTTACAAAATTTAAGCAACAGAATGCACATTGCACAAGACTTTGTCACTCTTGCTCACTTCATGCAAACTACAAGTGTTAGAGAAAAATGTAGTAGGATCTTTTTTGCAGAAATTTTATATAGTTTAATTTTGTACTGTAACGCGTTTTTGCTACCGACTGCAGATTTCCTGTTATTGAGAAAAAACATGTAACATTAAATAAATACGTTTCATCTCGAGTACTATTCGAAATAGGAATATGGCGGTTTCTGTTGCTTCAGATGATCATTTCTGTAAGTGAGCTGCAAGCTTTATCAGAACACAGGAGTCGAGAGATACGCGGAGTCGCTTTGTTCGGCCACAGAATAGGGAGTATACAGAAGGGAAAGCTGGAGGCGGCGCCTTTGATCTGTATGTTACCAAGCGTTGCGCTCGACGCCATATTGAAAAGCAGTAAACTCGGAACTATAGCCACTTAGTACTTCGGCTGTAAATGGACTTTTTCCGAACTGCAGCTAACCTCACCGACTTTTACGAAAGGAAACGGCTTTTCATTATGCTCTCCTCTATTTTGCGCCCTGTTCTTGCACCTAATTGTAACCCAACGAAAAAAAAGTAGGCCTAAATTTTAATACAACTGCGAAAATGTATCATGGAATCAGTGATCGTTTTATTTGGTGCTTATTTCCAGAAAAATCCCGAGTAACGCGCAGTTACGTTTGGGAAATAAGTTATAAACAAGAAAGTGACTTTACAACTGCCAGGTTTTATTTGACACGAATAAATTTGCACAAGTCAGACTTAGCAGTACAGCGCTATTACACAGAAGTAATGATGTCTGGGCATATATAAAACTGTTAAATTACACACAAATGAAGGACAGGTAGCCGAAACATAAAACTACATAACAACCTTAATCTGTACTTGTCGTATTGTGGCACACATTGTTTCAGTTATAGCAAAGGAAAAAGTGTTCATCATTTTCCTCTTAGTCTTTCTTGTCAATATGCATTTACTAGAACATTACACACCATTTGTACCTCACCGATGGGTCACTTTTATCACTTTGAAAATTTTTTCAATTTTGGTTTTATATTTCAAGTCTCTGTTTGTGAACCTCAAGAAATAGAAAATTCTAACTCTGACAAAAAGTTTTACTAAATATTGGATAATATATTTTTAAGTAAATCAGCTCTCCTTGAATTCACAGTCCGTTTCTTAGCACTGGAAATAAATTTTACCTGCCTAAGCAGCGTAGAACAAAGGGAGGAGGCAGGATGAGTGTCATCGATTTGACTGGTTCAGTTTTACTTACGGCAGTAGAGGAGTAATGTTTCAATGTTGGCAACATAATGTTCTTTTTACGAGGACAATTACTTTACCGACCAGAGAAAGGTAGATACAAGAAAATGCCATCCATAGAGCAAGAACAGCAAGATTATTCCCCTTATTCCATTTGTTTGAATATCTTAACAAGGGGAGGTCGGCAATCGGGACCCGCCGATTTCGCTTAAGTTACTTGTGTAGGAGGTGGGTCTCCACATAACGTGCCTGACATATTTCGCCTGAGTGGGCCTTAGGAAAGGAGGAAATGCTCTCGAAAGTATTTTCCAATAGCACTGTACATGTTATTCAGCGCTTTGTTCGTGAATAAACGGTGTAGCGTAATGAAGGGAAAAAATAGGAAGCTCCTGGGATTGATCCCAGGGCGCCTGCTGCGCAAGTAATGCGCTTGACCATTACGCTACGCCGTTAGTCACGAACAGATAGCTAAATAAGATGTACAGTACTATTGGAAAAACTTTCGAGAGCATTTTCTCCCTTCCTAAGGCCCACTCAGGCGAAATATTTCAGGCACGTTATAGGGAGACCAATCTCCTTCTACACACGCACTTTTAATAATTATGCACACATTGCTCTCATTCAAAACTGATAAAATTTAACTTTTACCACACATATAGCGACGTTCACTAACCGTTCAACATCTTTTGGGAAGGTGAAGAAGCTTATATCCTTATTTGCATGAGAATTATTGCGGCAATTAGGTGTAGAACACCATCGGCCGCCTTTACTTTTATTGCTGCTCGTAATAAAAACGGAACAGGTACACCTACTGACGCACAGTTCTTTCTTTTCATTGCACCAAATACTAGTTTACTTTTATGCGATTCAGGCAGCTAAAATACACAATTAACAAACAAAGACTGCGCATTACCACGCGACAGAGTAGGGAGTGACCACACGTTTACTGCTTTTCAAGATGGCCGATTCCGCGCATGCGCACTAAATTTTGGACGACAGACTGCAGCGGGAGTTTCCTTTCTGTATACTCCTTATTCTGTGGTTCGGCACCATGCGGTTAGCCAGAGGAGTGGGGGGAACAATGAGCAGCGCGCCACACGGGCGGCTCCGCAAGCGAGCGGAGTCGGAGAGTGGTGGGGAGAGGTGAACCGGTGAACCAGCTAACTCAGCGACTCAGTTGGCGGTCGGATCGCCTCGATCGCCGGAGTCGTGCGGAGCAGCGAGTCAGCGGTAGTCGGGAGCCGCGCGCTCACTGAACCATGCTGCTTGCGCGAGACTCACCGATTCACGACTCGAGGCGCGAAGCCACTGCACGTGTTTAGGCGCTCATTTTTTGCGTTTTATATTTGCACATGGTCTATAGCACATTTATTTTGTAGCTTAGGAAACTTCTGAAGCATGTGGCACGGGGTTTAGGAAACTTCTGAAGCATGTGGCAAGGGGTTTAGGAAACTTCTGAAGCATGTGGCAAGGGGTGTTTATGCAGCTCATTGCTGTCACCAGAGGGACTTTTCGGATCAGATGAACTACCACTCTTTTTTTTGGATTCATCCATCACTCGCTCCTTAGAAGGATCTGGCTCTCTGAATCAGTTCAGGAACAGATTGCCCATCTCTAGTCCGTAGTGACTTTTGGTCGTACCAACTGCCAAAGAAAGATGTGGAATGAATGTGCCGTGCCATGATCGATCTGTGCGAAAGCTCTCATACTCTTTTATTGCCACTAAAATAATTTGGTTGTACAACTCCAGAATCTATGTACGTAGTATCGACAAAAAAACGAAACGCAATATTAGAAAATAATGTTGCTGTGGTCATATTCACCAAGAGAAAAAGTTCTTGGTGGACTGGCATGATATCCTCGTGGACAGGAACCGGTACGCGGATGAGTTTGAAAAAATTTGATCTAGTTTAGACAATTTTCCTTTGTTCAGCACAGTTGTTCCTAAAGAGTTTAATATCTTCCAAATTGGTGTTAATACTTCTCAAATAATAAAAAAAAACCTCTCTGGTCGTTTTTGTTGGCATATCCTTCGTGATAAATATAGAGAACAGCTTTACATTTCTTGCATCATGCACGCAAAAAAATAATGACTTACCTGACGTATATATAAAAGTTAATCCACAGTAACATTTGGCAGTGATATGTTAATCGTGAAATCACAAAGTAGCAAAGCACATTACTTCTTACAGTTTACGCACACTTCACTTATAACTCACTCTTCAACGTATTTACAGAAATATTTACTACTTTTTCGTATTTCCTGATTTCCAGCTCTGCAATTGCGGAAAACTTTGCAGGATCTCTTATGTCAGGAGAATTCAGTTGAAGCTGAACACAAACACACGCAATTTTCCTAGTATATTTATAGCTGAATGAAACGAATTTAACAAAAATGTCACAGTTAACCTTTAACAAAAGCCCATTCAGTTTATTAATTTCTAGAAGTACGAAGTTATTTCTGCTTCCTCATGTATTATTTTATTAGTACACATTTTTACTGGATATTATTATTTCAGAATGTCTGATGGGGGTAAAGGCTGTCAGGCTGTCATTACAAAAACAAGCCAACATACAGAAACAAGCTGGAGCTTTAGCCACTTATTTACAAGGTAGCTTGGGTGGACCCAAAACAACGGAATGTGAAGCTCAAGCATCGAATCCGGATGGACAGAAAGGAAATAAAGATATATTACATCCTGACAGTGGTGGTGATCAACTAAAAAACCATATTTCCAAACCAGCTGTCAGCACATTGTCACCGACTGAAAGTACTTCGCCGTCCTTGAGCTCGGATCCTACATCGTGGCCTAGAATTTTAGGAGATGCAGACAGAAGTTTTTTGGTGACACTTGGTCCACCTAATCCTTTGTATGATTGTAGATTTCCATATGATGTCACGGATCGTAAAACTTAGCTCAAAATTATTATATTCGTCTTTTTAAGAAATGGGGAGCAAGTCACAAGAGACTGGTTGTTTACTCTATTTCAAAAAACTGCATATATTGTTTTTGTTGCAAACGTTTTGGCCGCATGTCTAGTTCTCTTTCAAAAGAAGGTTTTATGAGTTGGAAGCACACCACTGAAACTTTAAAAGAGCACGAAACTTCTAAAAATCATATTCAGGCTCGAAAATATTGGTTCGAATTCAGTCAAAGGTTAAAAACCAGTCAAACTATAGATTCAGCTGCTCAAAGAATCACTAATGCAGAAATAAATCACTGGTACCAAGTGCTGCTACGCATATTATCAATCATTAAAATGCTTGTAAAAGTTGTTTAGCTATTCAAGGCACAAGCAACAAGCTCTTTGAGTACAATAATGGAAATTTAAAAAAAAATGTTGAGTTACTGTCTGAATTTGATCCTATTACGGAGGAACACGTTCGGAGAGTACTTAGCAATGAGGAAACTAAAGCTCATTATCTTGGAAAAAATATACAGAATGAAATAATAGACCACCTTCATCATACTATTAAATCGCACATTGCTGGTAAAATTAAAAAGGCCAAATACTATTCAATAATTTTGGATTGCACTCCAGATGTAAGTAAGGTGGAACAAATGACTCTTATAATAAGGTATGTTTCAATTATAAAACCCGATTCTGATGAGGTGGTAAAAATTGATGAAAGCTTTTTAGGGTTCAGTTGGAAGATCTACGGGTAAAGAACTTTCAGAAATTTTAATTGAAGAGCTTCGTGAACTAGGATTAGATGTGCAGGATATCAGAGGCAAAGGATATGGCAACGGAGCTAATATGAGAGGAGGTAAAGCAGGAGTGCAAACTAGGATTAGGAACTTAAATCCAAGAGTATTCTACGTACCTTGTGCGAACCACTCGCTAGCCTAATGGTTAACGATATGGCAAAGGTATCCTTGGAAGCAGTCAGTTTCTTTAATATTGTCCAGAAAATATATTTATTTTTTTCGGCATCTACTTTTCGCTGGACAATACTTTTGAAACATGTTCAAGGATTAACTTTGAAACCTTTTAAGTGAAACCAGATGGGAAAGTAGAATAGAGGCTTTATCGCCTTTAAGATTTCAGATTGGAAATGTATACGATGCTTTGTTAAGCATTTTTGAAAATAATACTGATAATCCAGTAAGAGAAGAAGCTTTAGGTTTATTAAATTGTATTAAAAAGTTTAAGTTCTTATGTTCATTAGTCACATGGCATAAAATACTACACTGTATAAATCCAATAAGTAAGCTTCTGCAGACAAAAGATTTCGAGTTACCAACTGCACTCGACCTTCTGAAAAACTGTAAGAATTTCTTTGAGCAACTTCGATAGGATGAGTCTTTCGAACAAATTCTTGTAGATGCAGGAGAACTGGCTAACTAAATCGACATTGAAAGCAATTTTGAGTCAACAGTGCCACGGCATAGAGTAAGAAGAAAAAAAGTAAAATTTCTCGTATGAAAACAGAGATGAACCGATCGAAAATGCAAAAGAAAACTACAAAATAAGCTGCTTCTTTTTCACGCTCGATCAGGCATTAACTTCATTAGAATTCAGATTTGAGCAACTGCATCAACACAGTAACTACTTTCACTTTTTGTATGACATATACGAGTTAAAAAATATGTCTAAGGAAAAATTAATAACTTTCTGCAAAAATCTGGAAATGATTTTAACTCATGGCGAATCAGCTGATATAAATGGCTTAGAATTAGCAGAAGAAATATCTGCTGTTTCTGCACTTTTTTGGTTAAAAAGGAAAGCTCAAGTGATGTGCTGAAATTAACAAAAACACTAAATTTTGCTCCAAACCTTAGCATTGCGCCAACAATATTGCTTACCATCGTTGCAAGTGGGGAAATTATTTTTTCCAAATTAAAACTAATAAAGAACTTTTTGCGCTCTACAACTACACAAAATAGATTGAATGACTTCGTCATGTTGGCGATTGAGCATGAAATAGCAGATGAAGTAAACAAAAAGTGGTAATTAAACAGTTCGCAGAATTAAAAGTGAGGAAAAAGATTTTCGTGACTTCATAGCTTGGATCCTTTTGTAAGGTATAAATCGTTTTGCGTTGTGTATTATAAGATTGAAAATCCAGAAACCAAAACTTAAAAATTATACCTACTTACCTAATCTCTTTTGTAAATTGTGTAATCATGAGATTATGCTGTACTCGTTTATTTTAATGATGTGTCACTTTCTGCCTTGCACACAATGTAATTTTTTAAACATATATCCATTTAAATACATGATTTTTATATTACTTAAGATACTTAAATTTTATTTCAATAAATAAAATATTTAAATCTCCTAATTGCAAGGAGTAGGCGCAGATGGAGGTTTTCGGGATGGGAAAGGTCACCATCCACGTTTTAGTTTTTGAGAGGGTCATGATTCGGAATAGTCATTTTGTGTGGAATGAATACAACAATAACAACAACAATAATAATAAAGCGACAAACTGTAGAAATTTGTAAATCAGAAATATAAATATTTTATTATAATGTGTGGATCATGACTCCAACGCTTCTAACCCCCCGCTCCCTTGGATGCGCGCTTCACGAGGGGCGGTATTTTCACTTTCTGTCCGGGACGGCGTTAATGCTAGAGCGGCCCCTGCTACAAGAAAGCGTACAATTTTACTTACGGCGGAGGCGTTGTGTGCTGATGTTGGCAATGGCCGTTGAATGCTTTTCCAAATATCAGTCACGTAGAATAATTCTCTATGTTCATGATGAAATAATTAATTTATGCTCTTCTGGCCAGTAAATTAATCATCCTCCTAAAGCGAATAGTTCGTTGCCAACGATAGCGAACTAAACTGCTACCATTGCAAGAAAAACGTTTAGCCCAGATAGGACACAAAAAAAATTTTTTTTTCTTCTTAGCTGTATCCCATTTGCTTTGCAAGATCATGGAAAGAAAAGAAGTGCATCTTTCGACGGGTGGATGGATGCTTAGGGTTTAACGTCCCGTCGACAGCTTGGCCATTAGAGACGGAGCTAACGCTCGGAGTTTTTGGTTTAGGATGAGGAAGGAAATTGGCCGTGCCCTTTGAAAGGAACCATCCCGGCATATGCCTGGACTGATTTAGGGAAATCACGGAAAACCTAAATCTGGATGGCCGGAGGTGGATTTGAACCACCATCCTCCCGAATGCGAGTCCAGTGCGTTACCACTGCGCCACCTCGCTCGGTCTTTCGACGGGTAGAACCACTAAATTATACATAGAGTAGAAATTATCTATGGCGTGAGCATTGGCTGCTGTGCATCTTCTCCACATTAAGCTGGAATTACCAAGTGATACTGAGACAAATACACTCTTTCCACACATTTATTTGCTCTTATGATTGGTTCGTACCGCATCGGCCGCAAGGAAGCCACACCTCCTTTACGCAGAGCAATCACGTAACATGAAACAATATCTTATCTAAATAAATGTGTCACAGAAGCAACAAGAAAGTTGAGAAAGCTTCGCTAAAAGGGCCATTTACACATAGTCATCCGTCTTAACCGAAAAAAAGGACCAAGATGAAGTGAGCGATTACCAGATTTTTCCCAATATCAGGTGATATTTTCACCTTTAATGTTGAGGACAGAAAATCTGTTCTACGCATGTGAATGCTCTCGCCAGAGATATTTCTGCTCTGTGCCTGCCACTAGAGATAACATACACACGCGAGTGACAAACTCATCAAACAACCTCCCTGCTTTCATAATTCAAATGTTCAAACGTTTGTTAAGCTTATGGGATTTAACTACGGGGTCATCAGTCCTAAACTTACAAACTACTTATGAACTACCTTATACTAAAGACGGCACAAATATCCATGCCCGAGGGGGGATTCGAACCCCCGACCATAGTGGCCGTGCAGACCGTGACTGAAGCGCCTGTCTCCTCGGCCACCGCGGCCGGCCTTTCATAATTGTTCAGAACAATATTGTGATTAAAATTGGTAATTACTTACTTTTGCTGCGGTCTACATTATGATAGAGAAAGACGTCTTCTTTTGCAGAGACAATTGTAGTTATAGTTATAATCCGACTTCTGAATATATATAGATCGATTTCAACTTCGTCCTTCTCGAAGTAATCACGGCAGGATGCGAGGACATGTATTAGCTGAAAGAGTGGCCGATGCTGCTAACACAGTCAAGACAATTCACTGGAAATAGGTGACGCCATTCCTTCAACGATTAACCAGACTTATTTTATCACACATTGACGCTGTCATGACGCCTTATTTAAACAGACGTAAACTGCTCTGTTGACTGAGTTACCAGACTTTCAGTATTCGTCGACTTTTCGATAATTTGGAGCACTGCATTAAAAATAACTACATTGTCCCCAGTGCAATACTTACTGTGAGAGATAAACAGTTTAGTACTACGTCATAGAACGAATACATGGCGCTGTCATTATTATTACTATTTCTCATCTCAGTGATAGAAGTGTTTTCAGAAGTTTATGTCACACAGACAATTACACGCTTCAGTCTTTATGATTTACATCGTTCCGGAGCACGGACTTAAATTAATTTCACTTTTTCTATGAAAAGCTTTATGAACATTCGTCTTTTTCGACAATGACTTCTACTTAAATTTGACATTTTGACTAGGAGAACTGAGTTTATTGACAGAACGATCCAACAAGGATTCTGTTTTTTCTGACCTAGGTCCGGAACCCTAAAAAACCATGCTATTCACAGGTCGGTCTTTAACAAACTTTCCGAAGCACGGGCATATAAGCTAGTGTACAATAATACTTCCGCTGATGTTGGTGTTGCTGAGCTGGATTTTCCTAGCGGTAGCCCTGCTTTTTCTGATTGTTTTGACAGCGTGAGTATTTTAGCACACAAATCACGGAATCTTTACTCACTTTGTTTATATACTGTAACCAACGTGCATATCCCAAGCTGCACTGAATTTCCAATTCATAACTTCAGAAGAAGTGACACATTCATAATTAAGTGCCAAAAACTGCGTAATATAACTCCTCTTGAAATTAAATATGGACCACCTCTCAGAGAGCTATAATTTTTTTCAGTTGCGATAATTGATACATCATTGTAAACT
Source organism: Locusta migratoria (assembly GCA_026315105.1). Classification (NCBI taxonomy): domain Eukaryota; kingdom Metazoa; phylum Arthropoda; class Insecta; order Orthoptera; family Acrididae; genus Locusta; species Locusta migratoria. Next base: position 200,329,046 of record CM048751.1, read on the forward strand.
GACGTGGCCTGTCCCTAATAGGTGTGGTGCTCAGATGCCAGAACTGTAGGACTGTTAACACACTGTTTCTCTTATTAATCCCCAATGCAAACAGACCTGTGTTGTAAGTCAGTGTTTTCGAAGATCCGATTTGAAAGTCGAGCTTTTTTCTTTAAACTAAGTTCCATGAAAAGTCTGTTCAGCCATTTAAATTTCAGCAGACAAGTTAAATAAGAATTTTTACTTCCAGCGTTGTCTCATGATAGGCCTATATGCTGCCGGCCGCGGTGGCCGAGGGGACTGAGGCGCTACAGTCACGGTCTGCACAGCCACTACGGTCGGGGGTTCGAATCCCCCCTCGGGCATGGATATTTGTGCCGTCCTAGTTCGTAAGTAGTTCATAAGTAGTTTGTAAGTTTAGGGACTGATGACCCCGTAGTTAAGTCCCATAACCTTTACAAACATTTTTATTTAGGCCTATATGCTACTTAATGAAAAACAATTACATCAAGTTACGTAGTACTAGCTGTCAACATCCACAGTCTGTCATTTATTTACTTTTGAAACATTAGCCTGTGAGTGTCAAGAGCTGTGTTAAAATACCTAAGCAAGATTTTTACTAATTTTTAATACCTGAGTGTATCTTTTTACACAGTAGCTGTGAACATATGTAGTTTTATGTTATATTTGCTGTATTATGATTTGGTGTCTGTTACTCATTTCATTGTAAGCTTCAATAAACAATAATGTATAACAGTCACAGGCCATTGTTGCATTCTGAGTAGTTATAAAATTGGTTTCACCTTTGGTAATATGATCACCTTAATAGGCAATTATTAGAAGAAAAAAATAGTAAAAGTCAGAGGAATACATATAAGCCAGTTTGTCTACCGAAATTACCATTTCTGCATCACTCTTTCACACAACCAACATTAATTGTAAATATTTATTGGTGTCGTGTCTTTCGAACGAACAGACATCACACCAATATATAAGTAGTATTCACATGTGATGATGGCATTCTGGGCTCCAGTTTTTGTCACTAATGTGATAAAATCGGCGGACCTCGTGTGGAAATCCTTTATGGTGAACATTAAGAAATATGGTCGAGGGTCGCTACTTTGTTAGCATGAGACTAGTGAGAATTTTGGGCGGTTGGGAGACGCACTCTGGATAGACAAGAAGTTAAGGCGACTGCTGACGCAAAGTTTGTAATCGATTAATAACCTCATATTTCATCTCTACACCAAAGTCTGCAGTTCTTTCCAGCACTAAGATCACAGGGTGCAGTAATGAATATTATTTTTTTCTTAAGGTGTAGCAGTGTTTTTATATCAGGTAGGGTAATAAGTTTTACTTAATTTGCTCTATTTCAGTGGTACGACAAGATACAAATATAAATTCAGATACTGAGATTTCCGAAGTAACAATTAACATTAAACTGTCCATAAAGTGATGCTTTAACGTTTAACCAAGTTAACCTTTTTAGTAACAGGTTAATTATTAATGAAGTTAACTTTTTAGTTAACGCTGTCCAGCTCTGACAAGTATCATAGTGGTAGTTCACAGTAATCAGCCGCCTTGTCTGCCCTTTCTTTAAACAAAAAAGAAAAAAAAAACAAACACTGAATGTCATATTCTATTGATTAACGTACGTTACGAACAAAGATATTAATAAGAATGTAACTGCTTGGAAATGCCTGTCAAAAAGTTGCAGCAGAGTTTCAGATGGCCACTCAATCTTTTTGAGTTCTTACTAATTTTCTTTGAAATTAATTATGATGTGTCTAAAAAAGCCGGCCGCGGTGGCCAAGCGGTGTGTGGTGATCCAGTCACTGTCGGGCGTTCGATTCCCCCCTCGGGCATGGATATTTGAATTTTTTTTTTGTCTAAAAAAACAAGTGCACAAATTCTAAAAACTAAGAAAATATTTATTAACAATATGTTCAGCTATATTTCAAAAGGCAACGTACTCTTCTATTAACAATTATATATTAAAATAGATTTTGATGATAAAACAAATGGGTGTAGTTATTTCACAGTGTTATTTTGTCTGGTGATAATGTTGTGGCCCACATGAAATAAGAAATTTGAGAATGTGGCCCGAGGAGGAAAAAGGTTGATCATGGCTGGTCTAATGTAATTCAAGCCCAAATTACTGATGCCTTTGAATAAAATGCAATCAATTAAGTCCAGTTAAGCAGATTAAGCACCAATCGGATTTGGAGGTACGGCCATTTAATCACAACTAGCCCGAACAAGGTGCCAATAGAATTAATAAAATTAACAGTAGGTGGAAATTATCATTTACTAAAAGGCACAAACCTGGCTAATGAAAGGTTATTCATAGTAGTACAAATGGTTAACAGGTTAAGATAACTGCAACTAACATAGGGACTACCAAGGACACAGGGTGTGTGTTGCCCATTCCCCATTCGGAAATTTCAGTCTGGGAGGTAGGGACTTTACAATAATTAAAATTTAACTTGCCCAAAATACATTCGTCAATGGGGCACATAATGATGAAAGGAAAAGACTGTGAGAAAATAAACAGTAAGGATTCCCCCAGTAACACTTGTGTATTCATTCACATTCAGTAAATTGATTGATAAGGCACCCTACAACATGAGGGTAAGAAATTAAGTAAATAACAACAATTCCACCAGTGAGGTGACACCAAACATACAACACATGGACAAACGAAAGACATGGGCGGCAAACTCTGGGGACCGGTTACAATTCTGAAAACTCGACAAACACACACTAACACAAACACGCATGGGTTGTAAATCACAGGCCAACTAGGCATGTAATCACCTACCAATTAACTAACGGTATGCACCTGAAAGGAACTGGGGGGGGGGGGGGGGTTCGGGAGGTACACCAACAGCAACTAGATGGGTGGAAGAGCCAGACTGACAACTACACGTTTGGGCGGAGGAACTACCAGGCAACAGGTCGTAAGTACTAGGTAATGGAGCACAATGGTGAAGCAATGTTTAACGGAGTCAGTCACACAGCTTTCCACAAGAAATCAGTACGAACGGTGACAGAGAGACGATGATTGACTTGCGGAGCAGTTACAATCTGGTCTTACAAGCCCGCCATGTCCGCCAGGAATGAATCTGGGCTGCCGTCCTCGTACGGTAACAACACAGAAGGTGGAGAGATGTGCCGGCTTTGGAAAGTGCCACACTACTGCCCCGCGGCGCTCTTGACCTCAAGTGGCTCCACCCGACGGCAGTTCCGTACACCGACCACGACAGTCGCCTGCAGGTACGTCATTGACCCACAATCCACCACTGCCCTCACTGCGGCAAGTGTTTCCCTTTAAGGACCGCACCAGTCACGGATCGTAGTGAGGAACAGAAGAAATTCATCGCAGCAAAATGAAAAAGTAAATAGAAAGATAATCAAAATAAAGGGGGCATGTAAAAAGTAATTAAAAAAGGGTAAGGGAGAAATGGTACGATGCTGAGCCGGAACGGCTCAATTTCATCAATCATGAATCATGAAGAAGCTACTGTAAGGATGTCACTCGTTTTTTTTTTTTCCTTAAATACAGTTTAGTGGGACACAACTTAAAAAAAAAAGTCAGTAATTCTCTGACTTCGTGACAATGCTACACCAGAACAAAATATCCACAAAACTATATGTCCACTGCTTTGCAGTTACAGTACTTATAACATTCAAGTTCACCAATCTCGGACATCAATGAGAAGGATCTGTCGCTCTTCCATTTCCACAGTCGGTGGCGGTACTTCAGAGACCCGATGGCTTTCTTGACAGCGTGGCGGAACAGCGGTGGTGGCGACATCGGAAAGTGGAGAAGTTGAAGGACCTGTGGCTGGCGTCTCACTGCTGTAGCTAGGCTGTAAACAACATTAAGTATGTATGGAGAAGGATGTCTTCCCTGCCCTACTTTCCGATAACATGTATGGCAGACAGGAGTAGTCCATGCTTTCTGCACCCTCTGGAAGTTTGCCTAGTGCCAACTGTGAACTCGTGTGGTCCCGCAGTATTTGCCTAGCTGTTCTGCAACCCGCAACGCCTTCATGTCGTGAGTGTTGCCACTGTAGTAAGCGGACAGGACATCCTCCTCCCCCCCCCTCACGCCCCTCATTCCTTACAGCTGGTCATGGCTAAGAGGGAACAGTTCATGTCGACATCGGAAAGCAGGGCTGGCTCTGCGTCGCTGGGCACAATGTCGACATCCAAGGGGATTGGTTCCTGGGATGTGGGCTGCTCTGCCAGTGGGAGTGGTGGTGGGGTGCTGGACCTTCTTGGGGGGCGGCAGCCCATCGTCCGTCTCTGGAACGGGCAATATCTGTGAGATGTCTGCATGCGAAATGGCAGAGACAAGTTTTCACAGTTGTTTTACATTCATGCGGCAGATGCCACCTGAGGCGACGGTGACATCCACCATGTCTCTGCCCAGCAGTTTGGTGATCGGCGCATGGAGCTACTGCCGTTGTCCTCGGGGAAAGAACGAGGGCCCAGACTGGATCCTGCATTGCATATCGGTGCCTGACTGGCGAGTGTGAGTGGGTCTGAGAATTATGTGGATGGATGATAGAGAGTCTCGATCTGTGAGCTCATCCGTGCAATTTCTCAGCTGGAATGGTACCATTCTGAGGTGTGGAACGATAGGATGCTAGGAGAAGGATAGTGGCCTCCTCTAGAGGATAATGATAGGTGAGTTTGGCTAATTACTGTTTAAAGGTACGAACAAAACGTTCATTAAGGTCGTTGGAGGCAGGATGGAAAGGGGCATATGGAAAAGCTATATGCCATTTGTGTCACAAGAGGAGCAAAACTCAGCGGAGGTAAATTGGGGTCCGTTATCTATGACAATAGTCTACAGAAGGCTCTCTATGTAAAATATAGTGGCCAAAGCTTGGATGGTGTGACGGGAAGAGGTACTGGACATATGGGATACATAGGGGAAACCTGTACCAGCGTTGATTTTGATCAGCCATGTATGTCCCATAAATGGGCTGGCAAGATCCAGATGAACATGGGACCACGGTGTTGCCGTCTGTGGCCAGGGAAAGAAACGATGGGGTGGGGCTGCTTGCTTGCTTGTGCAGGTGACACATGCAGCGACCATGTGGATGATGCATCGAGACCTTGCCAATAGATGTGCTGTTGAATGAGGCGCTGGTGAAGACTATGCCCCAGTGACCTTCATGGAGAAGGTCAAACACTCTCTTCTGCAGTGATGTAGAAATCACCACCCACATGTGTTGGTTTTCACCTTGGAGCAAGAGAACTCCACAGAGCATCGACAACACATGGTGCCGGTGCCAGTAGGCCCATACTTCAGGGTTGGTGATCTTGGACTGCCGGGAGGCCAGTCCTGTTGGATGAAGCATCGGAGTTCCTTAAGCACTGGATCTGCAAAGTGGCGAGCCACTAGTGAGGCATCCAACGGTAGGTGAGCAAGGGCGTCTTCAGCAGCAGTGTCCAAGTGAAAACAAACCTCGGGGTCCTTGTCGAAGTCTAGGTCTGTACCAACTGGTAAGCAAGACAATATGTCAGCATTTGCATGATGAGTAGTAGGGCGATATTTTATGTCATACGATTAGGCAGACAAGAAATGATCCCAGCTTTGGTATAAAGCAATGGGCCTTTCTATTCCTTTGACCATGTGTTCTAAAACGGCCCCGACACCATAGTCAGAAGGATCGGCTGCTAGAATGAGGGGAAGAGAAGGCTCATATGCAGTGAGGCATGTGGGATGAAGAAGTGTGAGCTTCAAAATTGTTGACACCTGCATCAGGCGGGGAAAACACTGAGCTAAAATGGTTAAATAAGTCATCCAGGAGGTTTGCCACACCAAGAGAATGGACGTTGGGGGATGAGTCATGGATCTCCAACCCCAGGGCTCTGAAAAGGTCCATACCCAATAGATTTACTGTCCCAGGCGTGTTAACCTCCAAGATATGTGCCTAAATGGAGCGGGTGCCATACTGGTCTGGCACTGTGAACTGACCCTCGAAACGTACCACACCATTACTGTTGGAATGTTTCTGGAAATCACCTGGCTTGAGAGAGAGAGTGCCTACCTGTTGTTATGAGTGCCAATCAGTGATGGTATCCGATGACCCTGTATCTATCTGCAATTGGAGGGGCACCACTCCAATGGAGACAGTGCGAGAATGACATTTGGCGTTGGGGGGAAAAACTGCCCTCACATATGCAACCTCAGGAAAATTATCGTCACCATGCGTGTTGTCCCTGTCTAGGTGCTCAACCTGACCATAGTCTACCATCAATTTGGATGCCTGACATATACGTCGGCCATGTGACCAGTTTTGCCACAGGCTGAACATTTAGTCCGTTGGAAACAACACTCTTGCTGGAGGTGGGATACAAAACAATGGCTACATGACAGGAGCTGCTGGTGCCAGCGCTTGGGGGGCTGGGCCAAGTATGTCAAATGTGAGTCTGGTCGTGCGGGAAGTGGGGTCCGGTGCGTGGGCTTTGCTGCAAAAACCTGAGACTGATCTTGCAGCATCGAAGCTGAGTGTACTGACTGTTCAAAAGCGCAGATGAGTGGCAAACATGTGTCCAATGAAGGGTCTTTCAATTTCAACAGATCTGCATGTAGAGCATTATCTGAAGAATACACCAGGGTCATGTCCCGCACTAAACTAACTGCGTAGGATCTTTGGCAAGGTGGGTTGAGGCACACAAAACGACAGTCCCTAGTCCCACTATAAGATTGCCCAGCAGTTGAAAAACTTAAGGTAGGCAGCCGTGACATGAATTTGGGAGTCAAAATAATCAGAAAGGCTGGATCTCATCTGATCATATGGGAGGGCATGGGGCTCTGTCTCCAGATTGAGGTGTTGCACCAGCTGGTAGATCTCTGGGCCGGTGTACACGAGCAAGAATGCGTGCTGCTGCTCACTACTGGCGATGCCATGGACCAAGAAGTGTTGTTGCAGTCGTGCGATGTAGTTGGCCCATGGCTCCGGCTTGCAGTTGAACGTTGGGAACGCCAGGGCTGCTGGAAGGGCATTCTTTACCATGGTGTCAATGCTGGAGATCCTGTTGGAGACATTTGTGGGAGTCACCACCAGAGCGGTCACCCTCTCAGGCAAGGCCATGTTGGCCTGCTGCATATGTTGCTGGGTGCACATAATATTTGAAATCACATCAACCTCCTCACACATCTTGAACACAATAACACTGAGAAAAGTACCTAAGGTGGTTGTCATACAAGATATACACACTCAAGTGACAGGAAGAAGGAAAAAAAAAAAAAAAAAAAAAAAAAAAAAAAAAAAAAAAAAAAAAAACCCTCGGCACCACTGAAGAATATACTGTAATGTCATTCATTTTTTTCCGTAAATGCAGTTTATTGGAACACAACAAAACAAAAAAGTCAGTACTTCTCTGACTGTGTGACAATGCTACACCAGAACAAAATATCCACAAAACTAAATGTCCACTGGTTTGCAGTTATAGTACTTATAACATTCAAGTTCACCAATCTCAGACGTCAGTAAGGAGGATCTGTTGTTCTTCCATTCACACAGTTGGCAGTGGTGCTACAGAGACCTGGTGACGTTCTTGGCGCCGCGGCTGGGTGGCGGAGCAGCGACGGCAGAAGGCAGAGAAGTTGCAGGTCCCTTGGCTGGTGTCCGACTGCTGTGGCTAGGCTGTGCGCGACATTAAGTACACACGTGGAAGGATATCTGCCTGCCCTACTTCCCAGTCGTGTACTGGGGACGGGAGTAGGTCCCTGCTTTCTGTGCCCCCCGGAAGTGCGTCTAGCGCCCCCTGCGAACTCGTATGGTCCCATGGAGTGTTCGCCTAGCTGCTTGGCAACATGCGATGCCTTTGTGTTGTGAGTGTTGCCACTGTAGTAGGCGGACAGGACACAAACTACATGAAATGGTTAAATGTTTGGCTTATAATGAATGTATTTGTTAATTATCAGTAACTGTGTAATTGTTTGTACAGGGTCTGCTCCTAGCCCATGTTTTGTGCACAGTGCAGCATGTAAACTGCTTGCCAAGTCCAGTCAAATTACGAATTTGTGCTGTTTGCTTACTGCTGCCTGCAAGTACCTGCAGGCGCCTGGCTGTTCACAGCTGAGCTCTCAAGGTGGAACTCCATCACACCACCTGTAGTGGACTTACATCGTTATTCCAACCTCCACAGAATCCTCGTCAAACTGTGCAACATTCTCGAACCGTTCTCCCTACATAAAGGTTCCTATTCATTTAACTGTTCTCTGTCTCAGGCATTCCCCCACAACCACCTACTCCAGCCTCACCACAGGGAAAATGTTTTACCTTTGTTTTTCTCTTTTTAATGTTCAGCTTATATCCTCCTTTCAAGTCGTTGTCCATTCTGTTCCGTCACACTTACAGGTCCTGTGTTGTCTCTGCCAGAATTAAAATGATATAAACAAGCTGTAAAGTCTGTATTTCTTCTCCTTGAACTTGAATTCATAAACTAAATTTCTCCTTGCTTTCCTTCATAGCTTGCTGATTCTACAGATTAACACTGTGTCCTTTTCATACCCTTCAACTCTTATAACTGTGGCCTGATTTCTGTACAAGTTTTATATAACTTTTTGTCCCCTATATTTTACCCTGCTAACTTCAAATTTTAAAGACTGTGTATCCATCTCCACTGTCAAATACTTTCTCCAAGTCTACAAAAGCTATAAATGTATGTATGCCTTTCCTTAACCCCTCTTCTAAGATAATTTGCAAGGTGAGTATTGCCTCACCTGTTCTTACATTTCTGATAAATCCATACTGATCTTTCTCAAGGGCAGTTTTTTCCGTTTGTAAATAATTTGTGTTACTATTTTTGAACCATCAATTATTAAATTGATATTTCTGTAATATTCCCACTTGTCTGCACTAGCTGTGTTTGAAATTGGAATTACTGTATTCTTCTTTAAATCAGAAGGTATTTCTCCTATCTGGTACATCTTGCATACCAGGTGAAACAGTTTCATCATAACTGCCTTTCCCATGGATATCAACCGCTTAGTACCGGTTTTTCATCTGAACTCTTGATATTCATGCAACTGCTTTTTTTTTGTCTCAAAAGTCTCTTTCTATTTTCCTGTAATTGGTATCTACCTTTCCCTTAGTTATACATTCTTCTACAGAGTTGTTGTTTTCCTAACCACTCCTGGTGAACTAATCTGCTCTTCCTGTCCAAGCTATGTGTAATCTCTTGTACATGCTTCATTTGCTGTGTTTTTATGTTACCAACTTTCATCAATGAAGTTCAGTATCTCCTGTGTTATCCAATAATTTCTATTAGACCTTGTTGCTCTAGATATTTGGTCCTCTGCGGCCTTCACTGTTTCATCTCTCAAGCAAATAACTGGTTGTACTGAGTACCCTCTGCCACACACCTTTGAATGGATTGTGGGTATGTATGTAGATGTAGATATCCATTCTTATGCTACTGTAGTGATTTCCCCTGTTTCAGTCAGTCATTTCCTAATTCTCTCTATGAAGCTGTCAACAATCTCAGGTTCCATCAATTTATCCAGGTTCCATCTCCTTTCTTTTCTACATTTTTGCAGTTTTTTCACTTTCCTCTACAGTTCATAGCCAATAAATTGTGGTCCGAGTTTATATCTGCCCTGGGTGTATTTTACAGTTTGAAACCTCATTCTGAAATCTAAATCTTTCTATTATAAAATAAATTGGAAATCTTCCCATACCTCCTGGTTCCTTCCATACATGATTCTTTTTTCTAGCTTCCTTAAATCAATTGTTTGTAATGATAAATTATGCTCTCTGCAAAATTATACTATGTGACTTCCTCTTTTATTCCTTTTACCCAATCTATATTCACCAGTTAGTTTTTTCTCTTTCTATTACAGTACTTAATACTAGTTCCTTCATCACAACAAGGTTTTTTCATCTCCCTAAACTGAATAACTTCCTTTATCTCTTCGTATATCTTTTCCATCTCCTCATTATAGGCATAGCTAGTTGGCATTTAAACTTGCACTACTGTGGTCAGTGCTGGCTTCTTGTCTATTTTGGATGCTATAATGCATTCACCATGCCATTTATAGTAACTTACTGCATCCAATTTTCTCATTCTTTTTTTTTTTTTTTTTATTTTTTTTATTTTTTTTTTGTTAGATCTATTCTTGTGTTACCCTCAACTGATTTTGTATTTATAACCCTGTGCCCACTTGGCCAGAAATCCTATTCATCTTGTCACCAAACTTTACTAACCCCTACTATTATTAAGATACAGAGGAGTTTATTTTATGATCTGTAGAATGCTTGCATTGTTTTCCCAGGTGACAAAATTCTCGTGAGTGGTCTTTGCACAGAGATTGTAATATGGGACTATTTTACTTTCACAATATTTTATTCTAGAGGACGCCATCAAGTATCCATTCAGTATAGCTGCATCTCCAAGAGAAATGTAATGACTGTAGTTTCATATAGCTTTCAGCTGTTCACAGTAACCGTGTAGCAAATCCACATTAGCTGATGTTTATGGCTACATGAAATTGATGAGTGCTATAAACACTTGATAAGTGTGAAAATTGATTAATTTCAGTGAAATTTATTTTTTGTTTGACTGAAATTTATTACTCATGCTAAACATCTAAATATAAAGGTGGTAGACTTAAACTGATTTTAATATATCCATGATTATATGTGAAATCGCACATACAAATACCATAAGAGTATTTGTTGTTTAAGTACATAAATACTGATTGTATATGAAAAACTGCTAAACACACTTTAATGCTCTACCACGTTTCTCCAGAGTAAATACAAGGAGATACTGTGGCTTGACAATGTATAACATACAATTTTTAAATCTGATGCTTAATCATTTTTTTTTTCAGGTTTATTCACTTTATTCTCTGCTCAGAAATAAATGCGGCATCCTTGCATTAAACACATAAATATTTGTTGTAAAATAAATAAATGTATGTTGTTTACTTTAATTTTGGAATTTTTATTTAATCCACCCCCCCTCCTGCTTTTCTTCTCATGTAACCTTTTGTATTCTTTACATCGTTAACAACTATTTCTGCTAAACTATATTCCAAATGAAGTAAGAATTCCAGTTTTTCTGCATCTAATTATCTATCTATATATTTATTTATTTATAAATATAAGAAATAGAAAACGGATGACTTACCCAAAGGACACGCACGTCGACAGACACAAATAAAATGACACACATACAAGCTTTCGCAACTGTTGGTCGCTTCTTCAGGAAAAGAGGAAGAAAGGAGAGGAGAAAGGGAAGGATATGGATTTTAAGGAAGTGGAAAAGGAGTCATTACAATCCCAGGAGTGGAAGGACTTACCTTAGGGAAAAAAAGGAAGGTACACACATATCACATATCCAAATGCAAACACACCTAGACAGACATTTGTAAAAAGCAAAGAAGTTGGGCAGAGATACCACTTGAGGCAGAGGCTCTGTCCACAGAACCGTGGCAAAGATGCTAAAGATGGTGGGCAGGAATTTGAATTTAGCAGAGGTTGAGACCACGTGGGCAACAGGAGGAGAGAATAAGCTGAAGGGCAAGTTCCCATCTCCGGAGTTCTGAAAGGCTGGTGTCGGTGGGAAGTATCCAGATAGCCCGGATGGTGTAACACTGCGCCAAGATGTGCTGGCCGTGCACCAAGGCATGTTTAGCCACAGGGTGATCCTCATTACCAACAAACACTGTCTGCCTGTGACCGTTCATGTGAATGGACAGTTTGTTGCTGGTCATTCCAACATAGAACGCTTCACAGTGCAGTTCTGTACAGTTCTACAGTATGTCTGCCTAAGTGTACTTGCGTCTGTGTAAATGTGTGAGTGTGTGTGTATTTGTTTACCCTCCTTTTTTCCCCCCAAGGTAAGTCTTTCCTGTCCCGGGATTGGAATGACTCCTTACCCACTCCCTTAAAACCCTCATCATTTCCTTTTCCCTCGCCTTCCCTTCTGCCTGACGAAGCAGCTAGGCTGCAAAAGCTTGCGTTTGTGTGTGTGTGTGTCTGTGTGTTTATTTGTATTTGTTGCTATCACTGCCTGTGCTCCTTCGCCTGGTAAGTGGACTTCATCTATTTTTTACGTATATTTTTCCTATTAGGAATTTTTCCTCTATAATATTGTTTAACATTGTTAGATAATCCACATTTTACTTAATTGCAAGCTAGTTTCAACAAACACTAATCAAATATATATCAAACCAAAATAATTACAATCTCTTGTATTTGTTAAAATTGATTCTCCATTGTAATTCAGTTGTGATATATCATTTTCATATTAATTATGCAACTTGTATATTATTATACATTTCACCAGATTTTACTGTTCTAAAAGTAATATATAACAAATTCGTAAATTATTGCAACATTTGAAACTACAGTTCATTAATCTGTAATCACAGTCACACAACTTTCTCTGTATTCAAAAAGATTTCATTGTTATAAGATCTCATAATTAATCGCAATAATGAGGTAAATTTTTGAAAATCCATATAAGAATCATCTTCATGCCAAAGTAATTAGTAACAAGTTAGTATCAAGTGAGTACCAATTAGTGACAAGTTAGTAAGAAGTTTGTGATTGTCATTATAAGACTATGAGACTGTGTCTGTGATTCTCAGCAAGAACTGAAAGTATATTCAGAGTTAATCATTTTTATTGAGCACCCCTACAAAGTCATAAATCATTAAAGTCAAACGAAGAACATTACAATCTGCACCATTCTTAAGTCTGTGTTTAATGTGTAAGTGGCTGAAAGAAGATACTTACTTAACTCGTGTATAATATTCTGATTGCCCTCGTGTAATTCATGCAGTGCCTGCTCAACCACCCATCCCCCCACCCTATATTTGTGTCGTATGCCGTGCCACTGTTGCCTTAGTTAGCTCCACCATATTCCCCACATCCTGCAAAGCGGTGTTCAGCTGCACAGTGTCTTCGTTATTCGCTGTTCCAAAACTCATCTTAAAGATTTTACCTCCAGCATCTATCCAACACCATTTGGTTCTCTTAATGGTTTGTGGAACCATTCCCTGCATATGTCGTAATCAATCCTTTAATTGCCAGTACGAATACTGTAATGTACTAAACTCACTTGCTACATCCCGGAATACCTCTGACATGCTCATTTTTTCCTACAATGTATTAAATTGTACTTCCAAACTTCTAAGTTGGTTTCGTAGTGCCCACAAACTGTATTCCAGGGTGACAAGCTTGCAAACTCCTGTATTTATCCAAGCGAGGATGGCAACCAAACCTTCATATTTGTCTACTGCAGACATAATTTCATGTTTTAAAAACACTCAAAACCACTTGCCCGATCAGCTTGTTTTTATCGGAGGTGATGCTGCAGAAATATTTAAACATTCATCAAAATCAGATGCCACATGCTTAGAATTTATGTTGGTCTTAAAAAAAAAAAAAAAAAATAAAAAAAAAAATAAAAAAAAAGAGCATATTTTAGAGGTTCCGTATATATGCTCAAGAAGATGCCCTTAAAAAATCAAACGTTTATTATATTTTCTGGTCTTGATCCACATCTTAGAGGTCAAACTTCAACATTTATGGTTTTATTGAAATTGGCAGATATATTATCAACTGTGATATCTGAAGAAGAAAAATTTACCCTGTATATGAAACTGAGGAACTATCAGATTGATGATTGTCTGAATGGTTTAGAGAAGGAGAAAAGTGCCAGTCAATTTTGGAATGAAGTACTAAGTCTTCAAGTAAATAGACTTAAAAAATATCCAGTCTTATTAAAAATGGTAAAAGCTGTACTGTCCTGTTTCCATGGACCATCTATTGAAAGTACTTTCAAATTGATGGATGGCGTTATGGGGTCTAGAACTTCCCTGAATATTGATAGTTTGGATTCAATCCGGCAGTGAAATATTATCTCCTATCAATGAATACGACCACCTCTGAATTTTTTGGGTCTAACAATCCATTAAAGGGACCACTAGACAGACAGTTTGTACAAAACTTAATGAAAAGTTGGTTGTTTTATCAGTCGAGACTACACAAAGTGTAGGCGTCAGATTCATCTAGGCCCAGTTCTAATGGAGAAAGTTCTACTCATGAGTTGCAGGATAAACTGTCCAGTTCTAAATTATATTGCTCTGCTGGCAAAACTGAATGAAATTCTGCACATGAATTAGTGTTATCTACAATTTCTTCTTCATCCTCTGTGCAAGCTACTTTCATTGACCCACAGCCTTATGCAAACTTAAAAAATGATGGGGGGAAAAATCAGAAATAAAAGGAAACAGATGAAAATTAGATGCTACCCATTGGTGTAGTCCTTTCAACTGCAGATGATTACTGTCGATCTATGGGGAGAAGCCCATCGCCTTATCCTGGATGTGGGCACTCTACAACATGCTGCCACTATTCACCATCACTTTATAGTCATACCAACCACTTGCCTAGCCTCCGTGTTCAGGAAAACTAGATGAGGTGACCAGCTACAGAGGTGAGGCTGCCGCAGATGAAAATCCTCCATGGATGACAGTCGCTAAGATGTCGGGAAATCTCATTGTCGTCATCATCGATGGCCAACCTGTCCAGGCACTCATCAGTTCAGGAGCTTCCTTCTGTCTCTGTATTGTCGAATGACTACCACTGCAAACTAAGGAAGATAATGTTTTGTGATGCAAGAACAATTGTGCTGAAGGTTGCAAATGGAAAATATGTCTGGCCAGCAGGAACATGTGTTGCTAGAACAACTATCAACAACAAGATGCAGTCATTTGAATTTGTCATTTTAACAGAATTATCCATAATGCCATTCTTTAATGGGACTTTCTTCAGGCGTCATAGGCTGTCAGTCACTGTGGAAGATCTGGGCTACAAATTGGGGAAGCCATTCCATAACATGAACGCCCCTGGGAGGTTGTTTGCTGTCGAGAATGTTGAGATCCTGCCATTAATAAGTAGAAAAGTTCCAGTCAGCAGCTGAGATAATCAGCTGAACTATGAAGTGCTTGTCAGCATGTCAGGGGTACGCCCCCTGACCAATCACATGCGTGTGGTTGCGGACCTTCCCCATCCTTCTTACGTTCAAGAACATCAGGTGTTCCTGGATAAGGTCGTCTATTATCACTGGTTCCTCCCACAGGCGGCCACAGTGGTGCACCCCCCCCCCCCCCCCCTGCACCAACTGC
This sequence comes from Locusta migratoria, assembly GCA_026315105.1. Taxonomy (NCBI): domain Eukaryota; kingdom Metazoa; phylum Arthropoda; class Insecta; order Orthoptera; family Acrididae; genus Locusta; species Locusta migratoria. The sequence continues at coordinate 200,344,197 of CM048751.1, forward strand.
TGAGTAAGAGCATCCCCTTCTGCTGGTTTCCGGCTTGCAAGGGAGTTTTTCAAGCACTTAAAGTGACTCTCCTTGTGGCTCCTTGCCTTGCTACATACACCCTAGGGATATTGCTAGTGGTGCCAACAGATGCCTCCCAGCCCTCATCCTGCCTTTGACACAGAAGAACATTTGTGTTTCATGGTTGACGAGTTGGCACCGGAAATAGTGCGGGTACAGCTGCTGACCCTGTCTTCAGGGATGTCCTTAGCTGTGTTCAGCAGGGCTGGTTGGAGCGTCCTTCAAGTCAGGCGTTGCACCCTCTTCACAATTATTATGGAATTCGCCACCACCTTAGCATTTACGAGGATATTCTACTTCTATCCATGGAAGACGGCTACCACTGAGTGGTAGTTCCAGCGTTGTTGCACCGCGAATTCTAGATCTTCTACAACGGGACCTCTGGAGCATCTCCTGCAAACAGATGCTTGCCCGTCGGTATGTATATTGGTGAGGCATAGATGGGGACATAGCTCTCCTCATCTCTATCCCCATGGCCCACTGTGTCCTCACCTGGGGAGTGACTCCATGTCGATTTTGCGGGACCCTTCTTGGACAGCTATTGACTTGGGGTCCTCGATGCATACTCAAACTCTCCCCATTCATTGTTTGCCTGGTCGCAACGTCTGCAGATGTTACTGTGCTCTCACTGTTGAAAATATTTTCTATCATAGGTCTCCCAGCCCCGTTGGTGACAGATAATGGGCCCCAATTTACCTCACAACATTTTCAAGACTTGTGTTCTACCTATGGGATCTGCCACCTCATTGCCCCACCTTCTCACCCACAGTCCAATGGGGCAGCAAGGCTCAAATACATGAGTATGTGTCATGTCTTTCGGTGGTGGATGCCCTCCTTCGGTTCCTGTTGTCATATCGGTCCACACCCGATGGTCTGCATAGACCTGTTGAGCTTTTCATGGCTGCCCTCATCGGACACTGCTGTCCCTCTTGCATCTGGGCTCTCCCACACCCCCTCCTATTCCTTCGTCTCGTTTTGCCCTGGGTTCGGCTGTTTGAGCTTGAGGTTACAGCTGCCATCCTCACTGGATCCTGGCTGTGTTCTTCCATCGGTATTCTCACCTGCCACCATGATCACCTAAGGGTTTGCTATCCTCCCTCACCTACAAACCTTTCGCCTCTTTCCGTGGCATTTTTCCCATCATTCTGCAGCAGTGTCAGCGGAGGTTTCGATGGAGGATTGGCTGCCATAGAAGGTGCTGGAAGCAGCAGGATGCCACCCGTGGGGGTCCCACCCATATGAGGTAGTTCTGGCTAGGGAGCTGGTGGAGCTGCCTGTCGATCAGATGGAGGTGTGAACTGTCTCAGTAGCCAGAATTCTTTGCTGCTGTTCCGGGTTCCACCCAACATTCCCCCCCCCCCCCCCTTGTGCCCCAAGGGTGGGGGGGGGTGTCATGGGCTAACAAGCCATTCGGATTGCATGCACCCATATCACACATCATGAATGGGAACCATCTCGGCCATGGTAGTTCGTGGCCTGGAATCTGCCTCTGGCGCGCTGTCAAACGTCCGGCAGAGACTAGCGGTAATTGCTCTGTATTGGATGCCGAGGTGAATATGGTGTTGTTCCAAGAGTAGTCTCCTATTGGTGGTACAACTCTGCAAGAAATAATGGCTGTGGTTGTGAGCATTGGACAATAAAAAGTTAGCTCATCTTGATTGAGGTATATTTTGGAAATTTCAATGTTAAAAAAATCATGAAAATCCTAAAAAAATTCACCCAAACATATGATTGTGAGTCCTGTTTTATGACCTCATTTTAAAGTTATTGAATCTCAGAAGATTGCCTAAATTGTTTAATTTTTATTATTTTTTATTTATTTATTTATTTTTTGTTTAAATGTTTCGTTCTATGGTGCATTGCGTGAAGAAGATGATTTGCACTTTGTTGTGTTGACATTTTTAGGCATAAAACATAATTTGTGTCATTGTTAGTTTCATTGTCATTTGCTGACTTTGTTTGACACCAGATAGTATCACATGTATCTAGCTATGTTGTCAATGGATATGTTAGACGTAAATGTCATTTTACATTTCACAAATATGCTGTTTTGGAGTTGCTGACAGCACTGAAGATGGTTTCTTGGTAAACCGAAATCGATTTGCCTAAATAAAGCAAAAGCATTTATGGCTAATGCTACTCCTTTCATTACTGATAAAAATGATTTTGTGGCCGTTGAGCACACCCCTCCAGATAATGGAATCCAATTTAATCACAAAAATACTTATGCATATGTTTGCACTCGAGAACGTGAATAAATTCTCTAATATTGTTGTGTGAAACATCGAAAAATACAAAAAGGAATGGAACTTTAGGAATTTTACTACATAAATAATCAAAGCTGGTAAAAGGCAGTAATTTTGAAGATGTGTTACATAGCTTGGCAGCGGCATCCAAATGATATGTATCGAAGCGGTTCAGGTGATTTTGAAGATGTTTTACATAATCCAGCAGCGGGATACTCGATTATAATGAATGACATTACGTCAAAAATTTCTTCTTCCCACAAAATAACCAGTTCTGCCAGGCACTTAAAATAGCGGCATCCTCGATTATAATGAATGAAATTACGTCAAAATTTTCTACTTCCCATAAAATTTCCAGTTCTGCCTGGTGCGTAAAATAGTGGCGTCCTTGATTATAATGAATGAAATTATGTCAAAATTTTCTACTTCCCATGAAATTACCAGTTTTGCCCTTCACTTAAAATAGTAAAAATTTGGATAACCTTTATTGTATAGTAAAATTCCTTGCGAGTATTTAGATGCCTGTTATGTACATATATCACAAATAAATTAAGAAAATGCAAGGCTGATCCAGTAAGCATATTTTACCATTTAAAACATTATTTCCTGCATTTTACGTTTTCCTGAATTTTACACCATTTTACTGAATTCTCTTGAAAAGTGTAAATACGAGGTTCTACTGTATATATTGTTAGGGAACAGTGAAGATCCCTATTCCTTAAGGGGACTTTTAACGCCCTCCGACAATGTTAAATTTAGTGACTTGGCTTCCCTATATTTCAGGGACCACTGTGGCCATTGACATGAAATTTTTACAGGACATTAAACTGTATGTTCTGAGTCAACTGAAACAATAATTCCATTTCATCAACTACTTTCAGAAACACAATTTTTTTTAATTACACAGTTAAAATTTTGTGTACATTTTAATTATACATAACATTATGTTCTTCTTTCAGTTCAGTAGACTCAGGATATGTATGTTATTACCTTCTGAAAATTTGAATACCCTACTCATAGTGGTGTCTTGGGATTTAGGTAAAAATACAACAGAAAATGTAAATTTTCAGGAATGGCTGTAACTCAATATAGGCAATTTTTTATTGTTAGTCACTCAGAGCATCCTGCACCATACTTTATATTATCCTCTTGATCTTTTTCCAACTATTTTCTTCTTTCAGGACTTCTTAGTAGACAACTGTCCTGCATACTCTGATTTATCAATGCGAACCTTGTCCATGTATTCAGTTCTCTGATGCAATTTGCTCCAGGTATAATTTCCATATGCTGTAGCACTTTCACTCTATCAATGTTGCCGTCATTAAAAGCAATAACAGCATCACTAACCCTCCCACTTTAGTGTCTCCATTAAAAAAAAAAAAAAAAAAAAAAAAAAAAAAAAAAAAAAAAAAAAAAAAAAAAAAAAAAAAAAAAAATAAATAAATAAATAAATTGTTAATGAGTCTATACTGCTGCTGGGATGCAATGTTTATGACTATTATGAACTGTCTGAGTACTGGGCATTGGGTAAGAGCACCATGAATTAAGTCCGGGAGGGCAAAGGTTGTGTACTGGTTTTTAATCAGTTGACAGTCTGTGGAAGGAGGTAGCTCATACTGCCAGTTTCATTTTTACACCTGTTTTTATTTTATTTATTTTTTTACTCTTAATTTTGGTGTCATACTTTAATAACAACAACAATAATAATAATAAAATACTTCTGATATCAGTTTATTCAGAAGATTGCAAATTTTGTAATGTGTAATTTATGCAATCGAAAGCCTTTGAGAGGTCACAAAAAATTCCAACATATGATGTTTAGTTGTTCAAAACATATTTGACCAGTAAAAATGTATATAATGTTTTCTGCTGAAAAGCATTTCTAAAAACCAAACTGAAATTTTGTTAACACTTTATTTTTAGAAAAGTATGAAGCTACCCTTGTGTACATCACTTTTTCAAAAATTTTGGATTCAGTGGTCATAAGCCATTTTGGATAAAAGTTGTTGACATCAGGCCTATCCCCTTTTTTATGTAATGGTTTAACCGTAGCATATTTCAGTCTATTGGAAAAAATACCCTGCTTTAGAGATATATTACATATGTGACAGAAACTTACTTATCTATTGGGAACAAGATTTTAGTACTCTGTTGGAAATGTCATCAATTCCATGTGAGCTTTTACTTTTTAATGCGTTTATTATTTTTCTCATTTCAAATGGGAGGTAGGTGGAATTTAAATTGTATCAAATTGCATATGTATAGCCTTTTCCATTAACAGCCTTATCCCTTCTAATTAACTTCTGGGTCCTATTTTCCCAACAACATTTAAAAATGATCATTAAAAATAATCTCAACTTTGACCTCTTGTTAGTAAATTTTTCACTCTGTTTGATGGTAATACAGTCTTCCTGTGAATTTGGTTGACTTGTTTACCTTTCAATCATACTTCAAATTGTTTTAACTTTCGAGGTACTAACCTCAGACATGATACATATGCTTTTGGACTTTGATTACTTTTCTTAAGTGTTGCACATTTGTCTGTTTCTGGGTCATTACTCTGTCTTACTGTTAGATACAATTCTCTTTTCAAGTTACAATGGATCTATATTACTTCGGTGAGCTATTGCTTTTTACATTGTTTCTACAGTTGTTTTTAACTATTTTCTTTGGGAAAAGATGTATCATGAAATAAGTTGTTTTTAAATCAACATTGGGTCCCTTGTACAACTCATCCCAGTCTAACTGCTGTAGACTTTCCCTGAAGTTAGTAATTGTTGAATCATTACTTTAACACACAACTTGGAAGGACTGTTTTGAATTAATGTATGGAGCTATGTCATAAACTGTAACTAGCTGTGCACAGTGGTCAGAAAGACCATTCTCAACAGGATAAGCATTTATATTGTTAAATTTATGTTGGTCTATAGAGAAGGTATCTGTTATGGTGCTGCTGTCCTTTACTGTCCATGTTGGAAAATCAATAACGGATGTCAAATTGAAAGAACTGAGCCAATGCTTCAGGGTCAGCCTTCCAATTACACAATTTCACAGAATCAACAGTCAAATCCCCACACACAATAATTTGCTTCCCCTCGTCTGACAGATAGCACAACAAGGAATCCAAGTGATTCAGTAATATCTGAAAATTTCCTGATGGGGATCTACACCCAGTTACACTTATAAATATTCCATCATTTAGTTTAAGCTCACAGGCACATGCTTCTATATGTTGCTCTACACAAAACATTATTGTTTCTAAATTTTTCACACAGTGATAACTTTTAACCTATATGGCAACTCTTCCTTTCTCCTTATTTTCCCTAATTACATATGCTGACAATTTGTATTCACTGACATTTACTTTTTCCATATCAGTGACAATGTAATGTTCAGATAGGTACATTAATCTATTACATCCTTAGTGTCTATATCTTCCAAGCAAACCAGAAGCTAATGTACTTTATTGTTTAATCCCCCCATATCTTGATGAAATATACCAACATTATATCGTGCTTTACTTTTGTGAGGTTCTTGAGACATTTTTAAGATTTGCCTGACACTTTCTTGAACATGCCTGGGGAGCTACCATAATGGGGAAACAGTTTGTAAACACGGAGATCTGCTACTGTCATGCAGAGTAGTGTATGCTGCAACAGGTTGACCATTGCATCAGCTCTTTGACCAAAGAATGGTACCATCTACCAATAGGTGATTTACATTTCGTGAATAACTGTTTAGCAAATGTAAACAGATAAGTTTACTAATATTATAGAGGGAAACTTTTCTCATGGAAAAAATATGTATAAAAATAGAGATCATTTACTTACCCAAACTACAGGCTCGTTGACAGATACAAAAACACAAATAAAAACTCACACATACACAAAGATTCAAGCTTTTGCAACTGTTGGCCACTTCATCAGGGAAAGAGGATGGAAGGGAGAGGGGGGGGGGTAGGGAAAGGAAGGTAAGTCCTTCCGCTCCCGGGATTGGAATGACTTCTCATCCACTCCCTTAAAACCTGCATCCTTTGCTTTTTCTCCTCCTTCTTAAACATTTAAGATGATCTCTAGAAAACAGTGAAATACCCTGTTGCTAAGCACTGCCAGATTCCCCATTTACATAAAAGAGGGTGCCAAATGGGCATCTCACCTGGGGCACCTGGATTGTTAAAGCCGATCCTGAGCATCATCAAGAGCTAAACTTTATCTCCTAGTCTGGCAGTTCCATCTGCATTTCTGATTTCAATTGACCCCCATGCCTATGAAGCTACATGATACTTTGTTACAGAGTACTATCAGTTACAGTCTAGGGGACTTCGACTTCAAGGTCTGAGCTAGCTGGATTTTGTAACTTCGACTCTACGAGCTGCACTCATGCTAGCTGCCACTGATGATGGAGGCCAGGCAGATGTACTATACAAGTAATGAGCCAATATATCTGTTAACAGGATTTTTGACTTTAGAGTTGGGTACCTGCATCACCACCTGACTGAAGCAGTGCCTTACTTGCTGTAACACTGTCATTGTCTCTATGCTGCCATTCGTAAGTGAGTGATATATATGCCTGTGCATTTTTACGATAACCAATAACCAGAGGCATGCAGATCTGTGGATGGGGAGCTGAGTGTAACTTTATTCCTTGAGAACACGGAGATCTGATAGGGTGCCCATGGCCCCAGTGTCCTCATTTTGCACAATCAGGTATTCTGTCATTTATTCGCGTCTTTTCTTGCATGATATTTCAAATGCGTACCTCGCAGCTTTCTTCAGGTTCTTCCTGATAAGCTACTGAAGAAGAACTGTGACATACATAGTTGAAATATTGTGCAAAAAAAAAAAAAAAAAAAAAAAAAAAAAAAAAAAAAGAAGCAAATGACACCGCAGAATACCCAATTGTGCAAGATGAAAATGCCCCGCTGGGAAAACCTGCAGAATTTTGTGACATGTCTGACATGTCATTCATCACACCCACCTTCCACTGTGTCTGTTCCTGGCAGCCATGGGGAGATGGCTCAGTGAATTCTTCACTGATTGTCACGGTGTTGCCCCAATCCTAGAGGGCTCTTAGAATTTTGATAAAAGAAACTATGATTTCTGACCCCTCTCAGCTGTTGAGTAGCTGTACCTATGCACTTGATGCCATCAGCATTTCTCACAATGCACTGCAGTGAGTGGACAATTCTTGGGCCTATTTATTTCATAGGAAATGCTGAATAGAAAGGAATAACATATGAACATGAAAGTGGCATTGTATAGGCCACAAGAACCCACAGATCTATCACATTTCAGGGCTAATTGTAGGGATATAAATTTAGCAATTTGTCACACTTTATACTAAGGCACTGAAACCAAGTTCTGCATAGTGAAAGTGTATCTTGTAACGTTTCTGCTATGTTGCTAACTCCTAAAAATCAGTTGCCAACATAGAAACACGAAATATGTGATACCTCAAGTAAAACTTCATTACCGGACATGTGATATTTACATTTTCGCCTTCTGTTTGAAATTCTATTAACACTATTAGTAAAATACCTTTAAGAAATAGTACACTGATTTAAATATAACTTTGGCTAACCTTTTACGTAATTTTCAGTTTTTAATACTTTCGTAAATAATAGCTGCAAACACTAAAAATGCATTACATTTAGTTTCGGAAATTGCTGAACCTATATAGGTACTAATTTGTATAAAAACAATACTGCTACATGTTATAAACTATTGCACAACATGTAATGTTTTAATTTCTGTATTTTGTCATATTTAATGTAAAAGAATACTGTTTAATTGTGAATTACAAAACTTTGTCATCAATCTTATTACGCAGTCATGTAGAAAGATGTTGGAGAGAAACCATTGTTTGTTTAGTCTTGGAGGAAGTATTCGAGTGGCCAGAAACCTGTAAGCAGCTCTGTTGGCTTGCTGCTGCATTTCTTGATTGTGCAATGTTTAAGTGGAAATAAAAATCGTTTCCATATCAACTAAGATGGATTTACTTTATGAAAATATCCTGTAAAATCAAATTCTTTAGTGAATGCCGAAGACAAATCACAACGCAATGGACTTCAGCCAGCATATTAGATAAGTTCAACTTCACCTACAGTGGAATGATTTCGTTATAGACTGAGAACTAATAAACATTTCCGTGATTCAAGAATATATTAGGGCTCAGTTTGAGTCATTCCGAAAAGAGGTGATGGACGTTAGAATCTGTATACTAGTTTCCCACAGGTCCCATAGAATCTGAAATGCAACCTCTAGTTTTACTTCAATATATTTTCTATGTGCTCTTTTTACCTTGCCTTTTTATCTTTCCAATTCAAGTTGTTCATAATTGTAATTCTTTGGTATTTAGTTGAAATTACTTTAGACTCTGGATGCTCTTGGGTTGCCAGTTATGTATACTGTGTGACACCACTCCTTGTACCTATATTGTCACCATCATGTGAATATTAATTGTATCTTCAACATCTGCTAACCCAAATCCAATCAATGCCATAAATGGAGATCCTGCTACCTCTGGTCTTTAATTTCCTCCTCTCTTAAACAACGGAAACACTCCCCCTCTCTTAAACAACGAAAACACTCCCCTAATGCTTTGTACTGCTGCACCCAGCCTTAATAAATAAATAAATAAAATAAAAATAATTAAATAAAAATCATAAACAGATTAGTGTTAGGTTTTTGGCAAAAACTCATGGGCTTAATGTAAAAACACTATGTGTCTGCGGAACTATTATCTGAGAAATTGAATGTACTAAATTACTAGCTGACAGGCAACCATAGGTGAATGTAGTTCTCTTGTAAGAACTGGAGACTAGAGCTTTGGACATATTCGTGTAAGGCTTTCTATCAATTTGTCACAATATATAAGTATGGAAAATTCTGGTGATTTATTCTCAGAAATTAGGACTGTTGTGGGTCTTTCAGGGGGTGTGAGCCCCAGTAAACACACTTTTCTGTCTATCAACACTTTATTGAACTGACCGTTCACAAGCTTAACACAGACTACTTGAAAGAGATTGTTGGTGTCGGCCGAGAGGCGGCTCACCCAAAGACTATCATAAAGATATTATAGTTCATTCCTGGTCAATTACGTCTATCACTTCCACACTGCCAAACAGTTTGTGGAAATATATATTGCAAAGATGATTGAGATGTCTTTTCCCTCTAGGGGGCAGGGTAAGAAGCAGCAATCATTAAACATGAACAGGAGTGCCTCCTCTGATATATGGATTCCCATTAAAACAGTATACTGCAAGGACTTGTGCAAAGATGGATTGTTGTTTGATTGGTGAAGTGAAAATAGAAAAAAATACCAGGTGATCAAAAAGTCAGTATACACTTGAAAACTTAATAAACCACTCAATAATGTAGAGAGAGAGGTAAAAATTGACATTCATGCTTGGAATGACATGTAATTTTATTAGAACAAATAAATAAAAAATGTTCAAAAAATATCCGACAGATGGCACTTCATCCGATCAGAAAACTAATAATTAGCATAACAAATTAAGACAAAGCAAAGATAATGTTCTTTACAGGAAATTCTCAATATGTTCACCATCATTCTTCAACAATAGCTGTAGTCGAGGAATAATGTCATGAACAGCACTGTAAAGCATGTCCGGAGTTATGGTGAGGCATTGGCGTCAGATGTTGTTTTTCAGCATCCCTAGAGATCACGACACACTTGCAACTTCAGGTAACCCCAAAGCCAATAATCGCACGGACTGAGATCTGGGGACCTGGGAGGCCAAGCATGATGAAAGTGGCAACTGAGCACACGATCATCACCAAATGACGCGCACAAGAGACCTTTCATGTGTCTAGCAATATCGGGTGGAGCGCCAACCTGCATAAAAATTGAACATTCCAGCAGGTGTTTATCAGCCAGGCTGGGGATGATGCGATTCTGAAACATATCAGCGTACCTCTCACCCCTCACGATAGCAGTTACAGAACCAGAATCACACAGTTCCTTGAAGAAAAAGGCCCGATAATGGTAGATGTGGTAAATCCAACCCATACTGTGACTTTCTCATTGTGCAATGGAGTTTCCACGACAGTTCTAGGATTTTCGGTAGCCCAGATTCTGCAGTTGTGGGCATTGACTGACCCTCGGAGCGTGAAATGAGCTTCGTTGGTACACAACACGTTACTCAACCAATCGTCATCTGCCACCATCTTTTGAAATGCCCACACTGCAAATGCCCTCTGCTTCAGTAAATCGCCAAGTAACAGTTCATGATGCCGATAGTTTTTGTAAGGATAGCATCAGAGGGTACGCCTAAGTGCCAACCAAAGAGTAGTGTATAGAATGCCGGTGCAATGTGTGACTGCACGAGTGCTGACTTTCCCATGCATAGATGAACCCACTACAGTCTCAATTTCTTCCTGAACTGCATCAGCAGCATTACACCTTGTCCTCGGTCGGCCACTACGGGGTCTATCGTCTAAACAACCTGTGCCTTCGAACTTTGATATCGTTCTCACCACAGCTGCATTTGTCAAAGGACCTTTACCTGTTCGAATCCCCTTCCTATGGTGATAATATCATAACACTGAACTAGCACATTCCCCATTCTTATAATACAGCTTCACTAAAAGCGCCTTTTCAGGAAACATCAACATGCTGCGACTGCTGGTGCATCTGATTCTCTCTCTCATTACAGCTCCTTTTATACACGATTTTTGTGTGCAGTCACTGACGTTTTGCTTTCCAGTGCCATCACTCTTGACATTTTTGAACTTTCTTTTTTGTTCTAATAAAACCCCATGTCATTCCAAGCATGTGTGTCGATATTTACCTCTCTATCTACATTATTCCATGATTTATTAAGTTTTCAAATTTATACTGACTTTTTGATCACCTGGTATATTCTTGATAGACATGCGTGTGCATGTTGATAGTCTGGACCTCCTCTGTACAAAGAGCCTGCAGTCTCCATGGCAAAGGTTACATGGAGTGTGCAACAATGTGGTAGAACAATTGTGGACAACAACACTGCTGTCCTTGAGAGTAGGAAGTACTGCTACATATTGGTGTGGGGAACTGCATAATTCGTGAAATTGATTTTCTAAATAAACATCACACTAAAATTGACATTTTGTGATATACAATCATGCATGGAGAGACTGTGTTTTCTATAGGGGAGAACTCTTAGTGCATATGTAAAAAAATAAACAATAATTTGCATGATATTGTAATAGTCAGTACAGGAAAACTGTTGTGATTTAATATGGGTATGGACTTACTGATGGGATTATTGTGCATGGTAGAATTCATAACCGAAAGCCACAAACACACCATTGATGGTTTTGGACTATGGGAACAGTGAAGCATTTGCAGGGGAAGACATGCAAGCCTAATAAATCAGTTTTATGGGTTTGTGTAATCCAATGGACCAGTGACGCTTATACTGCAGCATAGAATACCCGCAAGGAACAATTCTCTTTATACAGGAAATCATACCACATCATGAGGCATTTACAGTGTCTATGAATTCATAGATAATCAGCTGATCGAATCATAGAACATATGCTCCCTGGAATGGATGTGTCATTCTTGTTCCCAAAAAACATCATCAGATGAGCCCAAGAAATACAGGTTTTTATGTGAGAGCACAGACTGTTAGTGATGCATATCTAATACTGAATATTTGGAAAATGCAAGATGGTCTATGTCATTGTAAATACTTTTAGACCAAGGTTTTGAAGATTGGCTACCACAAGCTAGAAATAGTTCTGGAAGATCAGCTTAAGAGAGCTTTAACCACACCATGGGGACATTACAAGCATTGAAGAGTGCCATTTGGGTTGAAGAACTCACCAAAGACATTGCAGCATCTCGTAGATGGTGTGCTTAATGTATTAGAACCAAGGAAATGCAAAATGTATTTGGATGACTTAGTTTTATATTCAAAGAACATGAAGGACCACATCAAGCAGTCATAAAAAATATTCAAATGAGCCTGACACTCAGAGCTGACTAATGCAATTGCACTAAAACAGAAGCAAATTATCTAGGACAGAATATACCGGTAAGTTAGGACGAGTAAAAACTGGTGCATGGATAATACCAGCTGTGCATGATTTTATGCCACTACAGACAATGAAACAGTTACTGTCATATTGAGGTGTCTGTAATTATTATAGAATATTTGTGAAGGACTTTCCGCAAAAGAATCGACTGCCAAGGAATGGTTGGGAAAATATCAAAATGAATTTGTAAAAAAAATGATGCAAGCTTTGATAACAAGGTCTGTCCTGATTTTTATAGGCTTCAAAAAAGAATTTAGCTTATTGTGTGATGTGAGTAATAGAGGTTGCATTTGAGTCAAATGTGGGTTAATAGAGAACATCCAATCAAGTATGCCTCCAGGCAGCTGAATAAAGTGGAACAATTATTTTCCTATGGGAAAAAATGCTAGTTGTAATATGTTATTGTAATCTATTGGTTGTAACTTAAACAGATGAACATTTAAAGTGGTGACAGATCATGCTTCACTGAAGTGGTTTCTGGGATTGAAGTGCCCTTCTAGTAAACTTATGGCGTTAGTATTAAAACTGAGTGAGTTTGAGTATGAAGAGGTACACAGATCCAAGAAGAAACATAAGACAGTAAATGTGCTCAGCAATAAAATTGGAATTCTGTACACATTGACTAAAATCTGGGCAGAGTGACAAAAGCCAAAAGCAGCTGACATGGTGCATAAGGCTTTTCATTTGCAGCCACTATTTGTGGCTTGCTGTTCTGTGCAGACCATGAGTGGTGGTTCCCATCATTTAGGAAGGAGTTTTGTAACAAGCATATGTCAATGTGTTACTAGGTCATGGGTAGTTGATATGTAGCTATCAGATGTATGGCACTATCACAATACAGTTACCACTCCATTTCCTGAGCTAAACATACTAAATTGAAACTGTAATGTTTTTGATACATGTGTGAAAACACAAAGGTCCAAGAGGCATATCTGAGTATACATTGGTTTATATAACTAGTATCAAAAGTAAATATGCAATATGAAATGGTCTATCAATTGGTAGGAATATTTTAATGTAAATTTGCAAATATAAATGAGCACATAGCTGACCAAATAGATGTAACGTATTTCAGATCAGATATCAATATACAGTTATGTAAAGGAAATAAGATCATATGTGAGTATGTAAGCTTTTAGCTGTAATCAATTTAGGTTAATTTTTGATAGAAAAAGAAATAAGCCCTTACTGCCAAATCCGTTGTTTAGGAACAGTCTCCTATTATTTATCAAGTTATACATAAAAAGTAGATGAAGTTTACTTACCAGGCGAAGGAGCACAGGTAGTGACAGCAACACAAACAAAACAGACACACACATGCACACTGCTACAGTATGTCTGCGTAGGTGTGTTTGTTGAAATGAGGTAGAATGGCTGGCCAGTACTTACCTTTGTGCTGTACCGCCGGTAGTAACACAAATGAAGATACAGAAAAAAGGGGACAAGCTTTCGGAACACAGTTCCTTCATCAGGTGGGAGAGAAGAAACGATGGGAACATAAGGGAAAGGTAGTTCACGACCTAGGTCATGAAGGTGGTGTTTCGGGAGTGTGGACGTCAGAGATACTGCATGTATGTACTGACATGTATGTGCATACATGCAGTATCTCTGACGTCCACACTCCCGAAACACCACCTTCATGACCTAAGTCGTGAACTACCTTTCCCTTCTGTTCCCATCCTTTCTTCTTCCCTTCTCTCCCACCTGATGAAGGAACTGTGTTCCGAAAGCTTGTCCTTTTTGTCCCCTTTTTTCTGTTTCTTCATTTGTGTTACTATCGGTGGTACAGCACAAAGGTAAGTACTGGCCAGCTGTTCTATCTTGTTTCAACAATATTTATCATATCTGAGGAGAATTTTTATATATACGTAAAAAATAGATGAAGTGCACTTACCAGGCGAAGGGGCACAGGCAGTGATAGCAACAAATAAGCTTCTTTGCTTTCTACAGTTCTACAGTATGTCTGCCTAAGTGTACTTGTGTCTTTGTAAATGTGTGGGTGTATGTGCATTTGTTTACCCTCCATTTTTTCCCCCAAGGTAAGTCTTTCCTGTCCCGGGATTGGAATGGCTCCTTACCCCCTTCCTTAAAACCCTCATCATTTCCTTTTCCCTCTCCTTCCATTCTGCCTGATGAAGCAGCTAGGCTGCGAAAGCTAGCGTTTGTGTGTGTGTGTGTGTCTGTGTGTTTATTTGTTGCTATCACTGCCTGTGCCCCTTCGCCTGGTAAGTGCACTTCATCTATTTTTTACGTATATTTTTCCCGTCAGGAATTTTTCCTCTATAAAATATATATATATATATATATATATATATATATATATATATATATATATATATATATATATATATATAACGATTATTAAGACGAAAAATTCCTAGCAGGAAAAATAAAATATAAAAAATAGACGAAGATTACTCACCAGGCGAAGGAGCACAGGTGTGACAGCATCACAAATAAATAAATGAATACACACACACACACACACAATCGCAAGCTTTCGCAACCCAGTTGCGTCTTCAGGCAGTAGGGAAGGAGAGGGAAAAGGAGACGATGAGGGTTTTAAGGAAGGGGGTAAGGAGCCATTCCAATCCCGGGAGAGGAAAGACTTACCTTGGGGGAAAAAATGGAGGGTAAACAAATGCACACATGCCCACACATTCACACAGACACAAGTACACCTAGGCAGACATACTGCTACAGTATGTCTGCCTAGGTGTACTTGTGTCTGTGTGAATGTGTGGGCATGTGTGCATTTGTTTACCCTCCATTTTTTCCCCCAAGGTAAGTCTTTCCTCTCCCGGGATTGGAATGGCTCCTTACCCCCTTCCTTAAAACCCTCATCGTCTCCTTTTCCCTCTCCTTCCCTACTGCCTGAAGACGCAACTGGGTTGCGAAAGCTTGCGATTGTGTGTGTGTGTGTGTGTATTCATTTATTTATTTGTGATGCTGTCACACCTGTGCTCCTTCGCCTGGTGAGTAATCTTCGTCTATTTTTATATATATATATATATATATATATATATATATATATATATATATATATATATATATAGAGGTGTGTTTGTTTTTTTTCCTCTTTTTCCTGAAGAAGCTGCCAGTGGTGGCGAAAGCTAGTATGTGTGTTTGAGTGTGATTTTTATTTTTGTGTCTTTCGACGAGCTGGTCCTTTTGGGTCCTATTTTATATATATATATATATATATATATATATATATATATATATATATATATATATATATATATATAATAATCAAATAGGAGCCAAAAGGACCGGCTCGTCGAAAGACACAAAAATAAAAATCACACTCAAACACACATACTAGCTTTCGCCACCACTGGCAGCTTCTTCAGGAAAAAGAGAAAAAAAGGGGAGGAGAAAGGGAAGGATATGGGTTTTAAGGAAGTGGAAAAGGAGTCATTCCAATCCCAGGAGTGGAAGGACTTACCTTAGGGGTGTGTGTGTGTGTGTGTGTGTGTGTATTTGTTTGCCTTTCTTTTTTTCCCCAAAGTTAAGTCTTTCCTCTCCCGGGATTGGAATGGTTCCTTACCCACTCCCTTAAAACCCTCATCATTTCCATTTCCCTCTCCTTCCCTTCTGCCTGAAGAAGCAGCTGTGTTGCGAAAGCTTGCATTTGTGTGTGTGTGTGTGTGTGTGTGTGTGTGTGTGTTTTGTTTGTGTTGCTGCTACTACCTGTGCTCCTTCGCCTGGTAAGTAAACTTCATCTACTTTTTATCTATATTTTTTCTGCTAGGAGTTTTTCCTCTACAATATTTGTCAAGTTATTATGATAAATGTAATATCCATTGTTGCTTCTCATATTTAAGTACATTTTCGATTATTAGAAACATTTAAATAAATGTTATTGAAAGATGAAGTCACCTTTAAACTTGTTGTATTGAAAATCAGATGTTATTAAGATAATTGATTGCAAAATTAATATTTTCATGTTTTTAACAACAATGCAAGCACTGTTGAGAATTGCATATAAAGGCAGCATGCAGAGGTCATAGAAGTGCAGTTTTGAATCAGATTTTGAGGCAGACATGTCCATCAGCATTTTAACTTTTCATTGTTGAAGTCATTATTGTATAAAAAGCCATTTATTTAAAGTGTTTGATTAAATTACCAGTTCAAACTTATCTGGTGTTGCTCTTCATAATTTCAAACCAATAGCAGCCACAATAATTGAGTCCAGCTCCTCGTATTCAGCACAATCCAGATGTTGCTGCATATTTGCGAATCCAGATGCTGAGTCACGAGAAATTACACAATACCTCGAGATAACAAAGTATTGCTTTATATGCACCATAGAGAACTTTGTGGGGGACTTTAAATGTTTGTGGTCTAATCGAAGTCAAGAGATTACGTCACAGTTGGTGAGGTGAGCTGGCTTTGTTTTCGACGTAGAGTGTAGAACAACTGATAGACAAGTAGTCAAACATTTTTGGTGGTGAGTCAGAAAAAAGCATTTGGAGCAATATGTGAAATACTGAATACCAAAGGGCCAATCTGTCATTGGCATATAACATTTCAGAGCTTGACAGAAGTGATGAAATCCACTGAAACACTAGGGTTGGATGTTCTTGTACTACTTAATAAGACAGCAGCTGGAAATAAGTATCTTCTTATGACAATATTCGATTAATGTGATGGAAATTCTCTAATGAGATGCAATAAACAAGTAAATAAATAAAATAAAAAAGATATTGAGTGGCTATCTAGTCACACCAAAAAGATGAAAATGAAGAGAGGAGGGAGGAGAAAGGGGATTCACAACCTAGGTTGAGAGATAAGGATGGTGTGAAGTCTAAGAGATTGCATGATAAGTACTAACCCATGTCAGTAGCAGAGCAAAGAGGATAGATCAAGAAATAAAGAGAAGCTGTATAATGCTGAGTGGGGGGGGGGGGGGGGGGGGAGAGACTTCTTATTTATTATTTTTAAGAAGAGAGAGAGAGATATATACATAGAAACACACACATACAACTATATAATAAGAGGAAGGAAGAAAAGGGGTGAGAATTGAATAAGTGTGTTTAAAATGATGGAGGGGGGGAGGCTAACGTAGGTGATAAAGCTGGATATCAAATAACACATGTCCTAAGTACCGCCTTACTTGCTGCATGCTGTTACAGCTTCCAATAATAAAATTAAACCATTGTGAACTAAATACTGTTTCATTTACATCCTGGCACACAGATGACCCACTGCTGCAATAACATGACTATCCTGAACCTGCTTAGGAGCACCCACCTTAGCTGTTCAGATTATTCTCCAGATGGATGCTATTACTCTAAATGAGACTAAACAGAAGTAATATCAAAACATATTTGAGTAATGTGTAACAAAGTACAGTGAATGTGACCATCTCACAAATTTTATAAAATGTTACTTCTTCATTAACATTTTGTCCTTTATTACTACCTTATGATTGAACTGTCAGAATATTCTTTTACTTCTTTATAGAAAAAAATATTGTAAAGTTACATGGAGGAGGGGAGGGTGGCAGGATGATCCTAGTTTCTGGTTGAATTCAAGGCATCTGTCTGTCTGTCTGTCTGTCTGTGTGTGTGTGTGTGTGTGTGTGTGTTTTACTGACTTGCACATGTAAGGAATGAACACACACATTTTAAAGACAAAGGCGCAATTCTTTATTTCATTGATTTTATACCAATAAAATATGAAGTGAACAAATTGTAGAAATCAAAGAACAGCCAGCAGAATTTACAAAAAAATCATTTTCTGTAAATAAATGATGGTTACATTATGCACAGATGTCTCCATATTGGAAACACACATTTAAATCAGTCAGTATTTGGACAGAATATAATTGGATCTACAATTTCAGTAATGTATTGTTTTACACAGTCACTACAGTAACTAAATAAACTCTGAATGACTGTCCAGCAGCCATAATTTTTTGTTTTGTCCCTAAATTTTGTGCTATTTCTGTTAAACACATCTCAATACATACTAGCATAATCACATAACTCAGTTTTTTTTGTCACATATGTGAGATTAGTAACATGTGATCCAGTACTCATCTTATGAGTTCCAGAATAATTGATTAGTTATTCTGACACAGAGACTAAGAAGAAAATATATGCAATAAGTGCTCTAACATTGCATTTTTTAATATTAGCTTTCTTTTTTACATAAAAATGTAAGTTCTTTCAGAAACTACATCTTATTTATTTACTTATTTTTTAATTGCATGGAGTTGGTAATGTTTATTTGGAGTTTTTCACCACACAAGAATATTCAATACTGTTCGTACACTATTGATTAATCATGTTCCTGTTTTTGCAAGCAAAGTCTGCAGTTTTAATCAGTCTGTTCAATTTTTGAAACTATATTGCAGTTGCAAAATTAGCATGAAAAAAGGGAACATTTTAAATGAAACACATGACATACAAAGTGAACAAAAATGACAGTCTTCCTTGGAAAGGTTTCTTTATGTTAGATTTTTTGTTGCTGTATACTAAATAGAGGTACTGTCTTCATGAAGCTAGATTATTCTTTCAATGACTAAACCATATAGGAACATATGGCCAAATTAAAACTATATGCTTGATCAGAAATTAAACATATATTTCTGTCTACCAACTACACCATAGGAACACCCTTTTTAAATTGAGTGAAATTTCACAAGCTTATGACAGGTTTCTCATTTTTGCCAAACTTTGCGGAGGTGGTTGCCTGATATTGGGAGGCTTAACACTCTTGGGAGAAATGATAAAGCAGGAAATTTGATTTATTCAGTGTTGGTGCAGTGAATGAACTAATTTACTCTAAACAGAGTATACAAGGCATAGATTATATAGGAGACATTAAGTAAAAGACTGACATGTCTATATGGTGTAATTGGTAGCATACTGTCCATAAAATCAAAGGTATGGCTTCAAGTTTTGGACAGGCATAATGTTCTTACTGTCTATAAAATTTTGTGAGCCACTCACAGCTAAAGCGGTTTCTCACTTCTCAACTTGTATACCATATTTGGTAAGGAATTATCATACATTTGATCTAAATAGAATAGCCAAACCACAATAACAACTTTTTCAGTCACTTGCATTATATTCTCTTCCACCTTATTCCATTTTTATTATTTCTAGCATGCTTTAATCCTTAGATTCCAGTACTTTTACTCCAGTAAACCTTCCTTATTTACTAAAATTCTGATCCATATAAACATATGAATTATATTATTGCTTTGTAAAATCTTTACTGTTTTTTTTATCTTACTCCTCAATCAACTGAATAAGTTTAATTCTTGTAGAACACATTTCCATTGCACAATCTTATTTTTAATATCTTCTACACTCTTTCCATTTGCAGATAAAGTTCTACCTAGGTATATGAAAGAACAACATTTAATACTAAAATTTCCATCTACATCATACTGTATTTGCCACCTACTATCATATAACCAATTCATTTTCAAACCTCACTTTTCATAATCTTCTTACAGTTTTCTCAGCATATATCTGCAAATTAGCACAATTTAGCAGGACTTCTCACTGATTCCTCTGTTTTAAATGTAGATAGAAGAAGTATTAAGGATATGAAGAAGTAACTGTAGCCCAGTGGTACAGGTTATACTACAATCTCCATTATTTGCTGATGATCAGGTGCCAACTGCCAAAGATAATGATTTCTCTAGCAGTGGTTTAATAAATTGAACAATGCACATTAAGAATACACATAACAAAATAAGAAACATGATGCTACACTCAAAGCCATTAAATATAAAATACAAAATGAAAAGCTGAAATATTAAATTCAGGGAGTAAACTTGTGGCAGCATCTGAAAGATACTGATTAGTTAACTGGCATTATTTGCCATTGTTTTCCCAATTGTTGACAATAAATGGCCCATGTAGGCCATGAGAGTGCTGATGGCGGTGGAGGGGAGCTGTCAGTTATCTAGAACCTTGAGCCTAACTCATTAATTTAAATATATTTGTCACAAGCAGAAACTAGCCAATCCTAATAAAACAACAACTCTGAAAGAGTAATAATAGCATATTTCCTGCTCCAATATTCTTAGAAATTAGAAGATGTTATAAAATTTTTGTCATGGTTTTTCTGGTCGCAGGGAAGGGAACTGAGAAAATTTTAAGTATTGTGTGTAAGTGATCTTAGCTATCATAAGTACATGAGACTAACACATTAAAAATGTGACATTCATTCCAAGTTAGGCACAGGTAAAATAATCTCAATCATTATTGAGATGCACTGTATCCATTGCTTTGGCTGTTTGAGACAATGTACGCTATTTGTATTATTAATTTATAGCACTTCCTCTGATTTAATAATCTATTTTGATTATAGCTTTAGTTGTAGGGTTGGCGTAACACTGATATCTTGAGAAGGAGTTTAAAGTGCAAAAGTTTTTGGTTCTGAGGTGTTTTTAGAGACAGAGATAATGTGGGCTATCTTTGAAAATATTAAGGATACAGCTGTAAATTAAATTTTGAGGCCAATTAATACGGTTTCGGTTGTATATGAATGATAAAAGTTACGTCATTATTACCCAATTTACTGTTCAGATTTATGGCTGCTGTGGTACTTAAAGGTAAAATCTATTTCACTATTAAAATATCTCAAATAGTGTCTTACATGGATGCTGACAGACTGTGGTAAAAAAGAAATATTGTTCTAGGCAGTTTTTGTGTGTTTGTTTCAGTCTGGCAATGAGACAGTGCTTCTGAAATAAAATGCTTCAGCCCTAAGAATATAATGAGTCTTACATTTATGAAACTTCGGAACAGTAAGTAGTTCATTTAATATAGATATACCTGTATATGCAGTTTCATTGTTGTTTTATGAGAAGCCAAGTAGTTTGTGTGTCCAATGACACAGAAAAATACATAGAAATTATACACTCTATAGTACATCATTTTGTGCTTCACTGAGATAGACACAATCAAGGGAAGCATGTGAACAAATTGGTTTGTACACTCAAATATGTAATTAAATTTTAAAACCTTGTAACAAGACAGTTTGTGTATCCTACCTGCATTATTGTACATAATGGTTCATTTTGTGAATATCTTTAAGCTAGTTAACATAGTAATTAGATTTAAAAAAATGATGTTTTGTCCTTGATATCAAACAATCAAATATCTTTGCTAACCTAAATACTATGTGTTTTAGGCATACTTAACCATACATGGTTTGTGATAGTATCAAGTATTCTTGATATAAGAAATGCATCTTATCTCCAAGTATACTAACTGGTATCTCCATCTCTCGTATAAGAAGCAATTTTATGGAGGGACTTTTGTTTCTATTATTGCTTAAGATGATACAGTTTTACAGTTACACACTGTTGAAACAATGAAGGATATAGCAGTGCCCTACACCAAAGAAAGGAATATTTATAATACAGATGTAAATGCTGGCAGATAGAGGTGGGTAGATGGCAAGGAGGACTGGGAGAGGGGCATGGGTGGAGAGAAAGAGAGACTGTATAATCATGAGTAACATGTGTCACTAGCTTTAAAAAATCATTTCTCACCACCATTTCTGCATCTCTGATAACTAATTTTTTGAGGCTTTTTTGGCTTAACATTATCACACGTTGCTTGATATTGTTCGCTATTTCTGTTTGTGAATATGGGCAGTTATAGCTTTTGAAAGAAAGGTAAAAGTGTTTTGCAGTTGTAAATTTTCTCAACAAAATTACCGATAAAGTGCTAATTCTTCACAGAATATTAGGAAAAAAAAAAAAAAAGAAAGAGGCAGTGTTCACATAGTGCTATTAGTCAGTAAGCAAAGTAAGATTGATGTTCTTGTTTTGCATTGTTAATATACTATTAGTATGGGAAATTTCACTATCATTTGGCAGTGTGATTAGCTACAGCTAAAGAGTGACACCCATACAATAATTTGTGTATGTATTGATAGCTGCTGCGTTCTTAGATGAATATCAATTTTGATAATTAAGAGGAAGTAACAAAAATATTCAGTTATAATGTCAAAGATTACATACAATTTTGAATTCATTTGTTTACTCTTCTTACATCAATCTAGTCACTTCATACAGCCTAGGCACTTTACATTCCCTGAAAGATCAGTGCTGTGAAATCTACCATCTACTATATTTTACTCTGTGACAGTAAGGCATATAGTACATTAATGACTTTGGATTTATACTCAGTCTTCTACTATGGTAATTTCTTCATTAAGAAAGAAAGAGTAAAAATACTTTTGGTTAGAATGTCAGTGTAATGTTGTACTGTGATAGAAAATTTCAATCACCTAGCAACTCTTCTCCGAGATTATGCCAGCCTTCATGTTTGTGGTCTGGGAATTTGATCATATCAACCCAGTGCTTCAGACGTTCACCCTTTGAGCGGCAGCTGAGTTCCAGACCACCTGTGGATTAACAATAATAACAGATCTCTAATCGATATAAAATAAAGAAACGAAATTCATAACAACTATGTTGATTAACCCTTTCAAACCAGATTTTTTTCTGCAGGAAGGAAATTATTTTTGTACTCTAATACTCTTGAGTTATATCTGTAATGATTTTAGAAGCAAGATCTATACAAATGTATGCACACATTTTAGTACTACACAATTGCATATATTGAATCACAAGGCTCCTTTTTATGGACATAAATAATTAATTTACTAGTACTAACTGTTGTACTAAAGAAACTGATCATTCAATATTTACCATAAAAAGTAGCAATTACTAGTTTCAGTTATACAGTATAATACAAGTAATCCACTATTTCTGTTTACTTTGAAGTTCACAAACTGCGCAGTGCAACAGTAATTTGTTAGTATTTTTATAGTTTCCCACCACAGGTGGCAAAGCTGTGCAGCTTGAGACTAAACACTTAATGTCCTATATATATTGTTTCCATTGAGAAAAAATGTTTCTGATGCAGCTAAGACAGAGTAAAAGTTAAGTATACAATTGTAGCCAGTGGATCTGAAAGGGTTAAGTAAACAACAATGATTATTAATATAACAAATGGCATTGGGAGGAATGCAGTAAAGTTCATAAAATTGTGGACTTTTAGAATAAGTTGTTATATCTATGGACATCTGACACTTACGGAATTAAATTCAATACATACATTAGCCACATAAGCACTGCCTTTGCAAATAATAGTAATACCTCACTCATTCTTTGTGAGTTAAGTAAAGCCTTTGATTGTATACCTTTTGGAATATTCATGGCTTAAATTTTATGGGTTATCTAATGCACCTATTAAAGTAATAGCTTTGTATGTATCAATAATGAAAATAAAACAAACCTTCACCAATGAAGATACTGAACTGTAAGTTGTGCAAAAATAAAGTTTTCTCAAAGAGTAGATTTCTTAAATTGGATAATAAATTTCAAAGCAGTCAGATCACAGTTAACACTTATGGTACCCAAACATCATTGTTTTTTGGGTGTAACTTGATAAAGTACAAAGAGTTTTCAAAAAGAGAAAATGATGTTTTTAAATAAATGTCTGTTTCTTCTAATGAAATACTAGAGTTGAAATGATATTGAGAACTTAGTTGTTCATTGTTGTCTTGCAAATATCTCAAGAATTCCTTATGATGAACCTTAGGCCATTAAGGTAAATAAAAAAAAAAAAAAAAAAAAAAAAAAAAAAAAAAAAAAAAAAAAAAAAAAGATCTTCAAAAAAGATACGTAAGCAGTCTTCTGAACTATTGTTGAGTACATTTTCCAAACGCTGCTTTGAGCAGCTAAATCGACAGCCCATATGCAATGGAAATATTTTGGATATTATAGCTACAAACAGCTCAGACTGTGTCAATGATGTCACTGTAGAGACAGGAGCAGTGATCATGATGTCGTCATAGTGACAGTGGCACCAAAGTTGATACAAAGGTCAAAAAGCCTAAAAGAGTGTTTTCGGTAGAAAGAGCAGATAAGAAATTGTTATTGTCCCACTTACGGAATGAATGAACATAATTTATTTCCAGTAAGGTGGATGTAAAGGAATTATGGGTAAAATTTAAATTCATTGTAAATAAAGCACTGGAGAAGACAGTAAAAAGAAGGCAGAAGTGTTAAATTTAACATTTACGGAATCACTCATGCAGGAGGACCATTCAAGCATACCTTCATTTGATGGACGCACCAACTTCCAAATTGAGGACATAGTAATAGGCATAGCTGGTATAGAGAAGCAGCTTAGAGAGTTGAAAACAAACAAGTTGCCAGGTGCAGATAGGGTACCAGTTCGGTTTTTCAAAGAGTACTCATCATCATTGGCCACTTACTTAGCTTGCATTTATTGCAAATCATTGATACAGTGCAAAGTTCCAAGTGACTGGAAAAGGCACAGGTAACTCCCACATATAAGAAAGGCAAAAGAATGGACCCGTGAAACTTCAGACCTATATCACTAACATCAGTTTGCTGTAGAATTCTTGAACATATTCTCAGTTCTAATATAGTAAATTTCCTAGAGACATAAAAGTTTCTGTCCATGCATCAGCACGGCTTTAGGAAGCATCGATCATGTGAAACCCAGCTTGCCCTTTTCTCTCATGACATCTTGCATGTCATGGATGAAGAGCAACATGCAGACTGCATATTTATCGATTTTTGAAGGTGTTTGTCATGGTACCACACTACAGACTGCTAACAAATGTACAAGCTTATGGAATAGGTACCCAAATATGTGAGTGACTCAAAGACTATGTAAGTTATAGAACCCAGTATGTTGTCCTTGACGAGTGTTCATCAGAGACTAGGGTATTGTCAGGGATGCCCCAGGCAAGTGTGATAGGACTACTATTATTTTCTATCTAAATAAATGATCTGACGGACAAAGTGAGTTGCAAGCTGCAGTTGTTTGCTGATGAAGTGTGGTGTATAGGAAGGTGTCGTCACTGAATGACTGTAGTACAATGCAGGATGACTTGGACCAAATTTATTGGTGGCCTGAGAAATGTCAAATAGCGCTAAATGTAGAAAAATATGTGATTCAGATGAGTAGGAGAAACAATCCCATAATGTTCGAATACATCATTCATAATGTGCTGCTTGACAGAGTTGTGTCAATTAAATATCTGGGCATAACAGTGCACAGGGACACGAAATGGAACGAGCATTTAAGGACAGTTGTGTGGAAGGCGAATGGTCAACTTCATTTTATTGAGAGAATTTTAGGAAGGTGTGATTTGTCTGCAAAGAAGAATGCATATAAAATGCTTGTATAGCCTTTTCTTGAGAACTGCTCAAGTGTTTGGGATCCCCACTTTATCAATTTAAAGGAAGATATAGAGACAGTTCGGAGGCGGGCAGCTAGGTTTGTAACTAGCAGATTCAATCAATGCATGAGTGTTACTGAAATGCTTTGGGAACTCAAATGGGAGTTGCACGAGTGTTACTGAAATGCTTTGGGAACTCAAATGGGAGTCACTTGAGGGGGGCGATGTACTTTTGAGAAACACTGTTGGAGAAATTTAGAGGGCTGGAATTTGAGGCACACTGCAGAACGATTCTATCACAGTGAACCTGCATTTCAAATAAAGATCACAAAGATAAGTTAAGAAAGATTAGAGCTTATAAGGATGCATACAAACATTCTTTTTTCCCTCATTCTATATGGGAGTGGAATAAGACAGCACATAACTAGTAGTGGTACTCCTATACTGTCACAGGATTGCAGAGTATGTATGTAGATGGAAATTGGCTGGCCAGTACTTCCCTCAGTTCTGTACCACTGATAGTCACATAAGAAAACGCAAATGGAAACAGAAAAATAGGACACTAGCTTTTGGAACTGTGTTCTTTCATCAGGTACAGAGGAGGGAAGAAAAGGGATCAGACGGGAAAGGTTATTTACAACCTAGGTCAGAGGTAATGATGGGTTATGTGTGGAAGTCAGAGATACTGTATGATAAGTGCTGAGCCATGCCAATAACAAGCCAAAGAAGGCAGATCAAGCACTAAAGAGAAGTGAACCAAATAATGCTGAGTGGGAGAAGGGGGAGGGGGATAGGTAAGAGGTTCATAATTAATTAGGAGGGAAAGATATAGAGAAACACACACACACACACACACACACACACACACACACACACACATACAAACACACTCCTGGCCATTAAAATTGCTACACCATGAAGATCATATGATACAGAGGCAAAATTTAACCAACAGGAAAAAGATGCTGTGATGTGCAAATGATTAGCTTTTCAGAGCATTCACACAAGGCTGGCGCCGGTGGCGACACGTAGAACGTGCTGACATGATGAAAGTTTCCAACCAATTTCTCATTCACAAACAGCAGTTGAACGGCATTGCCTGGTGAAACGTTATTGTGATGCCTCATGTAAGGAGGAAAAATGCGTACCATCACATTTCCGATTTTGATAAAGGTTGGATTGTAGCCTATTGGAATTGCGGTTTATTGTTTCACGACATTGCTGGTTGCGTTGGTTGTGATCCAATGACTGTTAGCAGAATATGGAATCGGTGGATTCAGGAGGGCAATATGGAACGCCATGCTGGATCCCAATGGCCTCGTATCATTAGCAGCATGGACTATCAGCTTGAAGGCCATGGCTGTGATTACCGTTGACACTGCATCAGACAGGAGCGCCTGTGATGGTGTACACAACAACAAATCTGGGTGCACGAATGGCAAAACCTCATTTTTTCGGATGAATCCAAGTTCTATTTACAGCATCGTGATGATCGCATCTGTGTTTGGCGACATTGCATTGAATGCACATTGGAAGCGTGTATTCATTATCGCTATACTGGCGTATCACCCAGCGTGATAGTATGGGGTGCCATTGGTTACACATCTCGGTCACCTCTTGTTCACATCGACGGCACTTTGAACAGTGGCCGATACATTTCAGATGTGTTTGACCCGTGGCTCTACCCTTCATTCGATCCCTGCAAAACCCTACATTTCAGCAGAATAATGCATGACAGCATATTGCAGGTCCTGTAAGGGCCTTTCTGGATATGGCCTTGCTGCCCTGGCCAGCACATTCTCCAGATCTCAAACCAACTGAAAACATCTGGTCAATGGTGGCCGAGCAACTGGCTCGTCACAATACGCCAGTCACTACTCTTGATGAACTGTGGTATTGTGTTGAAGCTGCATGGGCATCTGCACCTGTACATGCCATCCAAGCTCTGTTTGACTCAATGCCCAGGCATATTGAGGCCATTATTACGGCCAGATGAGGTTGTTTTGGGTACTGATTTCTCAGGATCTATGCACCCAAATTGCATAAAAATGTAATCACATGTCAGTTCTACTATAATATATTAGTCCAATGAATACCCATTTATCATCTGCAGTTCTTCTTGGTGTAGCAATTTTAATGGCCAGTAGTGTATATATATGAGGTGAGAAATACGTAATGAATAAGTGAGTTGAGGAGGGAGGAGGGAGGAGGGGGAGAGGTTAGTGTAGATTTAGGCCAGGGGGATGGCGGAATGAGAGAATACGTTGGAGGTCAAGTTCTCATCTCCATAACTCAGGTATTAGGTCATAGAATTCAGGTGGCATTGTGGTGTAACACATGCCAAGGTCTCTTGAGTCATATGGGAGGGCATGCTTTTCCACAGAATATTGGTGTTCCCCAGGTGAACAGTCCATTTGTGACCATTAATGCATTTAACGAATTTGTTAGTGGTCTTCAGTGCACAGACTGGTTTGATGCAGTTCTCCACGCTACCCTGTCCTGTGCCAGTCTCTTCATCTGAGAGTAAGTTCGGCAACCTACATCCTTTTGAATCTGCTTACTGTATTCATTCCTCAGTCTCCCTTTACAATTTTTACCCCACACACTTCCTTCTAACGCTAAGTTGACAATTCCTTGATGTCTCAGAATGTGTCCTACCACTCTCTCCCTTTTCTTAGTCAAGATATACCAAAAACTGTTTTTCTCCCCAATTTTGTTAAGAACCTCCTTATTAGTTACATGATCTACCCATCTAATTTTCTTCATTCGTCTGTAGCACCACGTTTCAAAAGCTTCTATCATCTTTTTGTCTGAACTCCTTATCGTCCACGTTTCGCTCCCATTCAATGCTAAACTCCAGACAAATGCTTTCAGAAAGGACTTCCTAACATTTAAATTAATATTGGATGTTTACAAATTTCACTTCTTTATAAACACTTTTCTTCCCATAGCCATTCTACATTTTATATCTTCTTTACTTCGGCCACTGGAAGTTATTTTGCTGCCCAAATAACAAAACGCATCTACTACTTTTATTGTCTCATTACCTAATCTAATTCCTTCAGCGTCACCTGATTTTTTGACATTACATTCAATTTCCCTCATTTTACTCTTGTTAATGTTCATCTTATATCTTATTTTGAAGACACTGTCCATTCCGTTCAATTGCTCTTCCAGATCCTTTGCAGTCTCTGACAAAATTACTATGTCATCAGCAAACCTCAAAGTTTTTATTTCTTCTCCCTGAACTTTAATTCCCTCTCCAAATTTCTCCTTGCATCCCTTGAATGCTTGCTCAATGTTCAAATTGAACAACATGGGGGAAAGGCTACAACCCTGTCTTACTCCCTTTGCAAGCTCTGCTTATCTTTCTTGCCCTTCGACTCTGATAACTGCTCTCTGGTCTTTGTATAGGCTGAATGTAACTATTCGCTCCCTATATTTTACCCCTGCTACCTTCAGAATTTGAAAGAGTTTATTCCAGTCAACATTGTCAAAAGCTTTCTCCAAATCTACAAACACTAAAAACATAGGTTTGCCTTTCCTTAGCCTATCTTCTAAGTAAGTCATAATGTGAGTATTGCCTCCCGTGTTCCTACATTTCTCCTAAATCCAAACTGATCTTTTCCTGGGTCGGATTCCACAAGTTTTTCCATTCATCTGTAAATAATTCGTGTTAACCAACATAAAAGGCTGTGCACTGGATGCATGTCATTTGTTGATGACATTTTTTGTTTCACATGTGACCCTGCCTTGAATGCAGTAAGTTTTTTCCTGTGGTGGGGCTGGACTATGTGGATGTGGGAGGATGCATGACTTTCATACATAACACATTATCACCTCATGGCATAGGTTGTGAATAACCTTCCCCTTCTGTTCTTTGTTCCCATTTCTTCCCTCCTCTCCTACCAGATGAAGGAACAGAGTACTGAAAGAGTGTCCTATTTTTCCATCTCCATTTGTGTTTTTTCTGTGACTATCGGCGATACAGAACTAAGGTAAGTACTGGCCAGCCAATCTATCTCCTTGGAAGAATATTTTAGCATCTGAATGGATTATTTACATCGGTAATCAAAAAATAAATAAAATAAAATAAACTGATTGCATCAAAAACATGCATTTGAAGGTGATAAGGAATATCTTCAAAATGCACTATTCTATCTGTTTCATGGAACTTTCAGAGCTGTGACACTGTCTTAATTTTCTGTGATTGATAATGTCACTTTTAATCATTTATTGAACCATGGTAAGTTTACAAGAATATATTTGCCAAAGGAAAAAAGGGGGAATGGCAATGTTCAGCTGTTTCAATGAAGCCATGAGAAATAGTCTGTGATTGGCAAAGATATAGTTTATCATCTTTTAAAGCCACGGTTAGATTACTCAAATGCTTGTGGAATTAGGGGAGGTACCAACATTTATCAGTTTTTTTGAAGAAAAAAAAAATATCATGGATACAAATATGTAACGGTGAGAGTTGTGAATGGGGAGATGTCTTTTTCTGTTAGACACAATTTACAGTGATAGGTTATGGGCAAACCCATCATTTAAACTGGAAAATTTTTCAATACAACCTTGATGAAAGTGAATATACAACAGGCTTGCCATGTTAACTCCAAAAATTTCCGCCACAGACATGATTTTTGAGTAATGAAATATGCAAAATCTTTGTCACAGCCACAATGTATGGTGATCTGTGTGAATACCACTAAAAATGGAATAATTTTCTATCACAGACCAAATTAACAATAATTTGTGACTTTTATAAATGTAATGATAACTATGAACATACTGTAGTTTGATGACTTCCAAACCAAAATGCCTTAGTTAAAACTACAGTTACATGTCATATTGGATATTACAAGCATATGTACAGTAATTTGAAACCTGTGGATCTCGTTAATGGATTGTATTATGGAAAAAAGTTTCAAGGCATTCTGGAATCCTCTAAAGAACATATCATAAAAACTGTGATTTGGTATGAATAAGAAGTGTAGACTTGCCAACCCAAATAACTGGTTCTTTTAATAGCAAAAAGTATGATTTCTTCCTAGCTTATCATGATAACAAAATACAGGTTTTTGAAAAAGGGAAATGTGTTTTCTAAATAAACATCAAAATAATGTAGATAGAACCAACACGACATTTGCTACTCCGCAAAATACAACTCTTTAAAAAACCCAATAACTTGTGAACCAAATAACATATCATTTTGCTCTCAACTTTAAAATGTCGATATGTTATCTACATTTCATGCACAGCTATGTATGAACTGAAATCAAGCATTCGAAAAGTCTACCCAATTAGTTTTTATCTCCGATTTTTTTTTTTTTTTTTTTTTTTTTTTTTTTGCCAAATAGATTTTGTCTAATTATACGGTAAGTTGCAGAGAGGCCTCAATGCCTTTTTACAGCACAACATGCATTTTTGTTAGGTAAACATAATGGTTTTTCAGATTCATAATGATAACGAAGAAAGATTTTTGAAAACTGTAAAAATGCCATTTCTAGATAATATCTACATGATGTAGATGAGTGATGAGTAAGGATCCAGGAGGTAAAGGAATGCTGATAGTGAAGAGTTGCTCAAGGAAACAGTTGGTATCTTTCATGTGGAAGGGTAGATTTTGAACAACTGCTTGGAGGTGTTGGTCATTGAGGGCACAATAACCACCCACATCTGGGCGTCCAGCATTATGAGATTTGTGGATTTTCAGGTGCATATAGAAGGAAGGTGTGTGGGGTGTTGTCAAGGCGAGAAGTGTGATAGATTCAGAGGAAAGGTTCTGGGACAGGTTGTAACGTTTCTGCTATGTTGCAAACTCCTAAAAATCAGTTGCCAACATTGAAACATGAAATATCTGATACCTAAAATAAAACTTCATTACCGGACATGTGATATTTCACATTTTTCCCTTCAGATTGAAATTCTATTAACACTATTAGTAAAATACCTTTAAGAAATAGTACGTTGATTTAAATATAACTTTGGCTGACCTTTTACGTAATTTTCAGTTTTTAATACTTTCGTAAATAATAGCTGCAAACACTAAAAATGCATTACACTTAGTTTCGGATATTGCTGAACCTATAAAGATACTAATTTGTATAAAAACAACAATGCTACATGTTATAAACTATTGCACAACATGATTTCATGTATACCTTTTGTTTAAATAAATTAGGGCAGACCATGTTTTATATATCACTAGATCCTAAATAAAATACTGATAATTTTTCATGCACTAAAATTAATAATCCGTTTGGTACTAAGAAACTATCTTCGAAATTAACAAAACTACGACAACCATATACAAATCCGTATTAATAAATAATTTGACCGCAAACTGAAACTCACTAAAATTCCATGTCACAATAATAGTACGCCTACACAATATTGGCAAAACAAATATGTGTGCATTTTGAAAACACACATAATGTAAATAATTTGAGCACTGTAAACACTAGTCAAAAGGATGACGTTAAATTTTTGTACCACATTAAATACAAATTTCATGAAACAAGTACATACATCGACATAAATAGTCAAAGCTTAAATGTAATGTTTTAATTTCTGTATTTTGGCAAATTTAATGTAAAAGAATATTGTTTAATTGTGAATTACAAAACTTTGTCATCAATATTATTACGTGGTTACGCAGAAAGATGTTGGAGAGAAACCAGGTTTTATTCAGTATTCTAATAGCCAGAAACCTGTAAGCAGCTCTGTTGGCTTGCTGCTGCATTTCTTGATTGTGCAATGTTTAAGTGGAAATAAAATCGTTTCCATATCAACTGAGATGGTTTTAATTTACGAAAAGATCCTGTAAAATCAAATGCTTTAGTGAATGCCGAAGACAGCTCACAACGCAATGGACTTCAGCCAGCATATAAGATACGTTCAACCTCACCTACAGTGGAATGACTTTGTTGTAGACTGTGAACTAATAAAAATTTCCATAATTCAGGAAAATATTAGGGCTCAGTTTGAGTCATTCCGAAAAGGGGTGATGGGCGTTAGAAGGTCATATGATTTTAGCAGGTATTGTAGTTCATGATGGACTTTTGGGATGAGGTAATCCTGGTACAACTTTTAGATGGAAGAATCAGATCCTTCCTGCCACATATTCACTGTGATTCATTAAAACAGTGGTAGAACATTTGTGAGGAGGATGATCAGGTTGTGATCTGTTTTGATGTTGTGTACAGTTGTCCTCTCTTCTGCTGAAAGGTTGGTATCCTTAAAAGATGTTTTATTAGAGATTAATGCCTCCCCCTTTCCCATGTGGTGTTTTTAGGATGGGACTTTGGGAAGGATGGTGATACTACAATGAGGCGAGGAAAAAAGAGAAGTAAGATTACAGTTTAATGACCTGTTGACATCATGATCATGAGAGACTCAGCACACACTCAAATTGATTTTTGTTAAGGATGGGGATGGAAACTAGGTGCACTCTTTGAAATGAACCATCCTAGCATTTGCCTTGGAGAGATTTAGGAGAATCATGGAAAACCTAAATCTGGATGGCCGGAGGCAGATTTGGAGTGATATTTTCCTTAATTTTGGAGGTGTGTAATTCCTGCAAAGTGGCGAGGGAGTAGTTATGTAGGAGTATGGAAGGATCACAGTTGGATGTTGGTACAAACTGGGAGAGGCAGGGTTTAATGTTAGAATTAAGTTGGCTTCGGGAGGAGGGAATGGTGTCAAAGTAGTGTATCTATTGTAGGAATCATCCAAACATTAGATTTACAATGAAGGTGAAAAGTGACAGGAAACTTCTATTTATGGATGTAATGGTTTATTAAAAACATGATGGCAACTTGGTACTTAGTGTTTATCTAAAGTCAACACATACTGGTCGGTATCTACATGCCACTAGTTGCCATCCACAGTATCAATGCAAGGGCGTCCTTAGAACTCTGGTATGCAGAGCATATGCTGTTTCAGATGCAGACTGTTGACCATTGGAACTGGAACATCTGATGACATTTTCAAGGAAAAAGGTTACTCTGAAAAACAGATTCTCCATGCTATAAAGTTCGGACCATTTCCAAAGTGCATGAAAAGGAGTATAGCACTTTAGCCTTCATTCCTCACTGGGGGCATTTATTTCAAAATTGGAGAAGTTTTAAAAGGTTTTAAAGTCAAGACTGCTTTTTGTCTGCCTTCCAAGGTTAGGGAACTGCTTCACTCTGTTAAAGATGACCTGGGTCTTAGGGAACCCAGTGTTTACAAAATACTGTGTCAATGTGGCAAGGCATACACTGGCTGTACAATTTGCACTGTGCAAGATATATGCATGGAATGTTGCCACTACGGCAGCTGGAAAAATCATTGGTAGTGGAGGGACACAAGATGATATATGATGAGACCATTGTAGCCAATACCTCCAGTTTTTGGAACTGTGTTTACAGAGAAGCTATTGAAATCAGGTTGGCAGATAATTTAATAAATAGAGACATATAGTTTCCTCTTAGTACGCTGTGGATTCCACTATTAAGTAATACCAAATTGCAATGTTTGGCTACGATTCCAGCACCAATAATTGATTAACGGAAGGTACAGATTTCTACATCTGCGTTATCGGGTGAGGAATTGTAGGATGCCCCTAAATAGATCAGGGATGCACGACACTAAGGAAGCGGCTACTAGGGTAGCAGAGTTCTTGTCGGTTGCACATGGGTTTTTTTTCCGGCTAGGCAGTATCTCTGATGAGCACTCATCTGTCACCATTCACACAGCAAATTCAGGCCTCATTAAGAACAATAATTCGACTATAAAAATATTCAAAGCATTACTTAGAAACAAAGTTCCAGAATTTACCGTGCTGCAGGGAAATCATTGTGTTCAGATAGTTTTAGGCACTGATAGCTGCCTAAATTAGTAAAGTTAATAGTTGGAGGTTAATACCCCCCCCCCTCCCCCCACTCCTGCTGTAGTGGTTGTAGAGTCATTCAAAGAAAGTCTAGGCAAGGTAGTGAATAGGTATCTGGGCCATACAATATTAGTCGGGGGAGTCTTCAAACTTAAGAATATAGATTGGGACCTCTCTAGTTTCATCTCAGGTGGTACAGACAAGCATTCTTGCGAGCTACTATTGGACATGTTTTCCAAAATCTGTCTTGAGCTGTTAAACCAGAAAACCACATGCAATGGAAGTATTTTAGACCTTATAGCTACAAACAGGCCTGACCTTATTAGCAATGTCAGTGTAGAGACAGAGTTAGTGATCATGATATCATCATAGCATCAGTTGTGACCAAAGTTAATAAACCAGTCAAGAAGGCTAGGAGTGTGTTTTTCTTAGAAAGAGCAGATAAGCAATTAACACATAGAAAATGAATGGACATTCTTTAGTTCGGATACAATGGATGTTGAGGAACTGTAGACTAAATTTAAATGCATTGCAAATAAAGAGTTAAAGAAATA
The DNA here is from genome assembly GCA_026315105.1 of Locusta migratoria. Taxonomy (NCBI): domain Eukaryota; kingdom Metazoa; phylum Arthropoda; class Insecta; order Orthoptera; family Acrididae; genus Locusta; species Locusta migratoria. The sequence goes on from CM048751.1 coordinate 200,379,181, forward strand.
CTTGCTTATAAAGTCAATTAAGGATGGAAAAGATCCACCGTGGTGTAATAATAATGTTAGAAAGCTAGTGAGAAAGCAAAAGTTGTTGCACTCATGGTTCAAAAATGAACACACAAATGATAACAGGCAAAATTTACTAGAAATTTGTGCGTTTATAAAAAGATCAATGCACTAAGCATACAATTACCACAGCCAAACTTTAGCAAAAGATCTTTTTGAGAATCTGAAAAAATTCTGGTCCTTTGTAAAATCAATAAGCGTGTCAAAGGCCACTATCCATCCACTTGTTGATCATTTTGGGGAAGCCACGAAGAAGTGTGCAAACTGTGGTGGCCCTCATGCCACTAACTCTTGTGGATGTAGCTACATTAGTAGCTGGAACTGAGAGAATAAGAAGAGGTGCACAGACAAGGTCTCCACTGAGGGGATGGAGACAGAAGAACCAGCAGCCGCTCCACCCCCTCCACAAAGGGTCAAAAGTGGGCTGGGTTCCAGAGCGATGACCACACATGCTGATGTGTGTGGAATCATTGAGCAACTGTGCACATTTGCTAATGACGGGGTGCTCACCCTCAAGACCGCCAAGGTGGATGAGAGATTGTTGCTCCACGCCGAAATTGGCGTGGTGCGCTGCCAGGTCAAAGATCTGGCTTGTGAAATCCACATTGCAAAAGAAGAGGCAGCCACCCTTGCTGCCTCCCCACAAGTGGGGACGAAAGCAGGGGTGGATGCAGCAACACATACAGAGGAAGAAGACAGGCACTCCCTCGGCTCCTGTAGCAGTGCAGCCTGCTGACATGGTGCATATGGAGGTGGGCGCACCTCCAACTGGAAAGGCTACAACTGTGGTGCAAGAGGAAGCAAGGACGGCAGCCACAGAAGTTGTGACTCTTGAGGAAGTGTCTTGGCACCAAAGAAGATGTCCTGCAAATGCCGGACAAGTGTAATGTAAAGGCAGTGCTCTCTGACCTCACCTGCTCCATCCGCGAGTGGACATACCCCCACTTCAACAACCCCCATCCCTTCCTTCCCATCAGAAACCCAACCTTCTCCACAAACCGTACTGTCTCCTTCAGGATTTATGAGAGGCATTGATACCAGCAATTTCTTCACCCTGTGTTTTCCCCGTATCAGTGGGAAACATTCGCCTTCCTGGCAGTTGACTGTGAAAAAAGGGGCAATGAGTCAGAAACAAAGAAGAAAATTCTACTAGCTTGCTGCTAGCAGCAAGGACACCCTTTTTATACATTGCAGGAAACAACATGAATAAGACAATCCACAACTCCAGCTAACCATAACATAACCAAACAGCTAGTATCAGCAGGAACAGCAACTAACTGCTTACACTCCATTCCAATGGGCCGTGGTTGAGGCCTGCCAAGAAACGTGAAGCATGGTTATAGGAGCGCAGTTCTGATTCAGATTTTGAGGCAGTCATTATTCCTGTCAGAACATTGATATTTTATGTCAGATGTGATTGTTGTAGTTGCAAGTTTTATTTAAAGTGTGCGATTAAATTTCCGATTCAAACCTGGTGTTGCTCTTCATAATTTCAGCCCAGTAGTGTACACAATACATGAGTTCAGCTGCTCAGATTCAACATAATCAAGATGTTGCTGCAGTATTGTTAATCCAGATGCTGAGTTACCAGAAATCACCCCATTCCCCAAGATAACTAGGTAACGTTAAATACAACCTTGTGGTGAAACGAGCAAGGCAGATAGGCTCATTTTGTTTCAATTGGTGAAATGAAATGGTAGGCTATCCTGTTTAGTTTCAATGTGGTGGAGGAGCTGGGATATGAAGTAACCTGGTTCAGTGTGCTTACGCTACTGTAATACTGCAATACTTTTGTTTAGGAAAGTGATTGTGTATAATATTTAAGTATAGTTCAAATTTTGCTGGGGAGTGTATTTGAGATATCTTTGAAGTACAACATCTTTAGTAAAGATGAGCTCAAAGTGAAGCACTGACAATTTAAATCAAACCATGGGAAATGTAGATGGTGACAAAAATACATAAGACAGTGAGGAAAATAGAAAGGGGGAACAGGACAGTGTTTGCTTACCGTTGCATGGATTTGATCAAGGTAGTAACCCAAATAACATGTTAGAACTGATGCAGCAACTTGTGAAAAACCTCATCAAGGAGAAGAAAGAAAAGTTTAAAACAAAAAGTGTTAATTTTGGCTGGTCAGTACCTGCCTTTTTGCTGCACCGCCAACAGTTACACACAGAAAGAAAAGAGGAGAAAAATAACAAGCTTTCAGAACTGTGTTCCTTCTTCAGGTAAGAGAGAAGGGAAAAAAGAAGGAAAAAAAGGATGGGAAAGGAAGGGGAAGGTAATTCGCGAGGATGGTGTTAGAGGATTGTGGAAGTCAGAGATACTGTGTAGTAATACTGAGCTGTGCCAAAGAGGATATATGTATCAGAGAGGAAAGATCAAGTAGCAAAGAGAAGAAAAGATGAGGGAACTGTATGATGCTGGGGGGTTTAGGAGGGGGGTGGTTGTCTAAAATATTTTTGATTAACAGGGAAAGATGGAAAGACACACACACACACACACACACACACACACACACACACACACACACAGAGAGAGAGAGAGAGAGAGAAAGAGAGAGAGAAAGAGAGAGAGAGAGAGAGAGAGAGAGAGAGAGAGAGAAGGAAGGTAAGGAAGGGATAATGGATATGTGAGTTGAGGATAGAGGAGGGGGAGGGGTTAGTGTTGATTTAGGCCAGGAGGGTGGCGGAAGGAGAGGATATGTTGGAGGGCAAGTTCCCACCTCAGTAGCTCTGAGGGATTGGTGTTAGTTGGTACTATCCAAATGGCACGTATGGTGTAACACATGCCAAGGTCCCTGGAGTCATGCTGGAGGACATGCTCTGCCACAGGATATTGGGTGTCCCCCAGGTGAACAGTCCGTCTGTGACCATTTATCCTCTCAGCCAATTTGTTGGAAGTCATACCAACATAAAAGGCTGCACAGTGGAAACATGTCAGTTGATATAAGACGTGTGTTGTCTCGCATATGGCACTGTCTTGAATAGTGTAGGTTTTTCCTGTGGAGGGGCTGGAGTATGTGGTAGTTGGAGGATGCATTGGACAGTTTTTGCAGCGGGATTGGTTGCAGGGATAGGAACCATTAGGTAGGGAGGGTGGTTTTGGGATGTTGTAAGGTTGGACGAGGATGTTGCAGGAGTTTGGAGGATGGGGGAAGGCTACTCTGGGTGGTGTGGGAAGAACAGTGTGGAGTGATGATCTCATCTCAGGGCATGACTTGAGAAATTCATAGCTCTGTCAGAGCAGTTTATTGAGGCATTCCTGACCAGGATGGTAGTGGGTGAATGAGGGGATGCTTCTGGGTCGTCTGGGGTTAGGAACATTGTTGGTGGAAGGGGAAGAATAGATAGCTTGGGAGATCTGCTTGGGGACAAGGTCTGTGGAGCAGTTGTGGGAGAGGACAGCATTGGATAAATTGTTGAAGGTGGTGAAGGATTTGTTACTGGAGCAGATACATTTCCCACTGTTTCTTGTTTGTGTGTTTAATACGGACTGAAGTGTGGATGTTGGACTTGGCAAGATGAAGGTCAACATCAAGGAAGGTGGCTTGAAGGAAGGAAGTTCAGATTTCTTCACCCCCAGCCTAAATCTACGCTAACCCCTCCACCTCCTCTATCCTCGACTCAGTTATCCATTATCCCTTCCTTACCCCCCCCCCCCCTCTCTCTCTCTCTCTCTCTCTCTCTCTCTCTCTCTCTCTCTGTGTGTGTGTGTGTGTGTGTGTGTCTTTCCATCTTTCCCTATTAATCAAAAGTGTTTTAGACAATCCGCCCCCCTTACACCCCTCAGCATCATTCAGTTCACTCATCTTTTCTCTCTGGTTTTATATATATATATATATATATATATATAGTAGATGAAGCTTACTTACCAGGCGAATGAGCACAGGAATGATAGTAACATAAGTAAAACACACACACAAACACACACACACACACACACACACACACACACAAACATAAACGCAAGCTTTCGCAACCTAGTTGCTTCTCCAGGCAGAAGGAAAGGAGAGGGAAAAGAAAATGATGACGGTTTTAAGGGAGTGGGTAAGGAGCCATTCCAATCCCGGGAGAGGAAAGACTTACCTTGGGGGAAAAAGAAGGAAGGTAAACAAATACACACACACCCACACATATACACAAATGCAAATATGTCTGTGTGTGTGTGTGTGTGTGTGTGGGTGGGTGGGTGTGTGTGGGTGGGTGTGTATTTGTTTACCTTCCTTTTTTTCCCCCCAAGGTAAGTCTTTCCTCTCCTGGCATTGGAATGGCTCCTTACCCACTCCCTTAAAACCCTCATCATTTCCTTTTCCCTCTACTTCCCTTCTACCTGAAGAAGCAACTAGGTTGTGAAAGCTTGCGTTTATGTGTGTGTGTGTTTTATTTATGTATGTATCACTATCTTGTGTGTTTTTGTGTGCGTTTTATGTTTCTATCGATGAGCCTGTACTTTGGGTAAGTCAAACAATCAAAAATTATAGAAGGAAACTTTCCTGGTGGGATAAAAAAATATAAAAAAATAGAAAACGGATGACTTACCCAAAGGACAGGCTCGTCGACAGACACAAATTTAATCACACACAAACACACATACAAGCTTTCGCAACCGTTGGTTGCTTCTTCAGGAAAAGAGGAAGAATGGAGAGGAGAAAGGGAAGGATATGGGTTTTAAGGAAGTGGAAAAGGAGTCATTCCAATCCCAGGAGTGGTAGGACTTACCTTAGGGGAAAAAAGGAAGGTAAACAAATACACACATACTCATACATATCCAAACACAAACACACCTAGACAGAAGGTAAGTGCTTCCACTCCTGGTATTGAAATGACTCCTTTTCCACTTTCTTAAAACCCATATCCTTCCCTTTCTCCTCTCCTTTCTTCCTCTTTTCCTGAAGAAGCAACCAACAGTTGTGAAAGTTTGTATGTGTGTTTGTGTGTGATTTTATTTGTGTCTGTTGACGGAACCTGTCCTTTGGGTAAGTCATCCGTTTTCTATATCCTCTCTGGCATGGCTCAGTACTACTACACAGATTCTCTGACTTCCACAATCCTCTAACACCATCCTCATGACCTAGGTCGTGAATTACCTTCCCCTTCCTTTCCCATTTCTCTTTTCTTCTTTTTTTTTTTTCCTTCTCTCTTACCAGAAGAAGTTACACAGTTCCAAAAGATTGTTATTTTTGCTCTTTTTTCTTTCTGTGCGTAACTGTTGGCAGTGCAGTAAAAAGGTAGTACTGGCCAGACAATCTATCACTCTTGAGGAATAGTTTATCATCTCTGTGGAGAATTGTGAAACTAAGCTAGATGAGCAGAAAATTTTGTATGAGAAACACAAAACTAAACTAGATGAGCAGAATTTTTTTTGTAAAACTCAGCATGAGAAACTTGAAACTAAACATGATAAAATAGAAAAGACAACAGATGTACTTAGATGCAATATACAAGGTTCTAGGGTTGAAATTGATGAGGTTAAAGTTAAAACAAAACTGCAGTGGCAGCCATAGATGTTTTAGAATCTGATTTTGAACTTGAGGATGAAGTACTGCCAAACTTATGAATCCAGTAAAGACAGTGAGTTAGTTAGTAATGATAATCACATTGATGAATTTGGTTTGTTAACATTATTAGAGTGTATCTTTAGAAAGGGTAGAGAACCAGGAAAGCATGGATATTAATGTGATAGAGGCTGAGAATCATGTACTTGAAGATGGCATTCTAAGTGATACTGTTTGTAGTGGTAGTTTGAAAGGGAACTTGGTAAAAATTGATAATGATGATGATGATGATGATGTTCATGTTGATGATGATGTATTTGAAGAATTAGGTGAGGTGATTTATGTACAGATGAAAATAGGAGAAGTGCTGCAAGATAATAATCATTTCGAGGGTAATGTGAGAGTACATGACGATTTGCTAATACTCATTGACATTAAAGAGATAAATTGTGCTTCTGGGGATACTAGTAAATGTGGAGAGTTAATTAGTGAGAAGAAAGGTAAAGTTACTTGTAATTATATTAACAAATATGGTGTTAGAAGTAAAGTCCAAGCTACATTTAAAGAGGTTCGTCAAAACTTGCATCCAGAGTGTGACAGAGATAAAATATAAAGAAGTGCCATAGCACTATTTTGAGATCAGAAGCCCCTACAGTCAGTCACGTGGAATCTCACGACAGTTTTGTCAAACATTGTGCACAAAGCCACAACAATAAAATTTAACTTTAAGAAATTACTTGATTTGATTTGTTTTGAAGGGCAACAGTGTAAGCCCAATGACTAGTTTTAGCGTATAATTTGCAGTGTGTTGAATATCATAAATTTCACGTATAAATAATTTGATCACAGAATGACTAGCTGTTACTTGGAAGTCGTGTGAAAGCTTTGCCCAACTTGCAGTTGTACAATGCTTTCCAGGGAGTATTGATATGAAACAGGCAAGACCCATAACAATATTTAAATACAGTTACTACCACATTTTCTTAATTAAACAGACAAAATTAAAACTGTAATGTTTTGTCATACTAGTGGAAATTGTAAAAAAAGTGTCAACAAAATATATCAGAGTACATAGTGGACCATCTAAGTATTATCAAAAGTTAATTAACACTATAAAATATCCTAACCATTGGTAAGAACATAAGCTATGGAATAGTTTGATGTTAATCTTCAAATATAGATGAGAACATGGCTGACTAAAAAGATGTCATGTATTTTGCCTTGAATATCAATTAATGTTATGTAAAGTAAAGAAGAATATATGTCACAACATAAACTTTTATTTATAATCAATTTTAGATTAGCTTTCAACAGAATAATGAAATGAGTCATAACACTGAAACCACGGTGTAGATACATCTTGATCTATTGCAAGGATATTAACCATGAGTGAAGGGTTTGGGAACACTGATTGGAGTTGGGTCATGAAAAGATATTGCATAGGTTTGGTGTATGGTAAAATATCACTGTGGGAGATGTTTTTAAGGACAGTGGTTAGGATTGCGTCATTTCAGGGCAGAATGTGAAGTAGTTGAAACTCTGATACAAAATTTGATTCAATTGCTCCAGTCTGGGGTGGTACTGGGCCAAGAGAGGAGTGGTCCTTTGTGATCACATAGTGTGTGTATGGAAGGTGGTGTGTTAATGTTTTCCTGAATTAATTTTGAATTTAATTTTGCTAGAATCTACTTATAATACTGCCTTTTTGTGTATAATACACACACACACACACACACACACACACACACACACACACACACAGAGAGAGAGAGAGAGAGAGAGAGAGAGAGAGAGAATGCCACAAAATTACATATTATGAAAATTATTTATAGGTAATTTAATGTAATTGCCATGAGTTATGAATGTATTTATCATACACACCAAGATAATCATTACTTTTCCCATAATCTTTGTCCCATACAGTGATCTCAAGTTCTTGTTTTGGAAGATCTGTCATCTTTGTATCAAAGGCAAATTCCTCATTGAACACTGGATTCAGATTCTTCCATTTGATCGATGTTTTGTGTTTACGATGGTATGGGTCAGGTTTCAGTCTCCTGCAAAAGAAGAATCACTGTAATAATAAATTGTATAAAAATTAATATTTACTTTAGAAAATTATTAAATTCACAGAGAGATGGATGGTCTGGTTAGTACTTACCTTCAGGAGGTGCAACACTAGCACCTGCTACAAATGTATTGTAATATATTACAGAACTTCTAGTCCATCAGACTAAAAACACTATCCGTACTGTGAAGTATGACACAGAAAAACTTAGAACCAGCACAGATTTCAAAACAAGCTTGAGTCAGAAGGACTATCGAGTGTGGGAACAGTTGAAAGATGCACTGATTGACAGTGCGATGAAAACAGTTTGCTTGGAGGAGAGGAGAAAACACGGCTGGTGGTCAGCAGAAGGAGATCAAGCAATTGAAAAGTGTCAGAAACTATGGGTTAATTGGTGCTCCCATAAAACATTAGAAAATCTAACAAACTTCCAAGAAGTAAGGAAAAACACTGCCAAAACTATGAGAAATCTTGTTGTTGTTGTGGTCTTCAGTCCAGAGACTGGTTTGATGCAGCTCTCCACCCTACTCTATCCTGAGCAAGCCTTTTCATCTCCTCATAAGAACGACAACCCACATCCACTTGAATCTGCTTACTATACGCGTCCCTTGGTCTCCCTCTGCGATTTTTACCCCACACACTTCCCTCCAACGCTAAATTCACAATTCCTTGATGTCTAAGAATGTGTCCTACCAACCTATCCCTTCTTTTAGTCAAGGTATGCCAGAAATTTCTTTTATCCCCAATTCGGTTCAGTACCTCCTCATTAGTTACGCGATCCACCCACCTAATCTTCAGCATTCTTCTGTAGCACCACATTTCAAAAGCCTCTATCCTCTTTCTGTCCACACTGCTTATCGTCCATGTTTCACTCCCATACAAGGCAACACTCCATACAAATGCCTTCAGAAAGGACTTCCTTAGGCTTAAATCAATATTCGATGTTAACAAATTTCTCTTTTTCAAAAACGCCTTTCTACCCATTGCCATTCTGCATTTTATATCATCTGTACTGCGACCATCATTTGTTATTTTACTGCCCAAGTAACAAAACTCATCTACCTCCTTTATTGTTTCGTTACCTAATCTAATTCCTTCAGCATCACCTGATTTTCTTACACTGCACTCCATTACCCTAGTTTTACTCTTGTTAATGTTCATCGTATATGCCCCTTTCAACACACTGTCCATTCCGTTCAATTGCTCTTCCAGGTCCTTTGCTGTATCTGACAGAATTACTATGTCATCGGCAAAACGCAATGTTTTTAATTCTTCCCCCTGAACTTTAATTCCTTCTCCAAATTTCTCCTTGCTTTCCTTTATAGCTTGCTCAATGTACAAATTGAACAACATTGGGGAAAGGCTACAACCCTGTCTTACTCCCTTTCCAACCACTGCATCCCTTTCATGCCCTTCAACTCTGACAACCGCTGTCTGGTTTTTGTACAAGTTGTAAATAACCTTACGCTCCCTATATTTTACTCCTGCTTGCTTCAGAACTTTAAAGAGTTTATTCCAATCAACATTGTCAAAAGCCTTCTCCAAATCTACAAAAGCTAGAAATGTAGGTTTGCCTTTTCTTAATCTATCTTCTAGGATAAGCCGTAAAGTGAGTATTGCCTCCCGTGTTCCTACATTTCTCCTGAACCCAAACTGATCTTCCCCGAGGTCGGCTTCTACCAGCTTTTCCATCCTTCTGTATATAATTCGTGTTAATATTTTGCAACCATGACTTATTAAACTGATGGTTCTGTAGTTTTCACACCTGTCTGCAACCGCTTTCTTTGGAATGGGGATTATAACATTTTTCTTAAAGTCTGAGGGTATTTCGCATGTCTCATACATCCTAGACACCAGTTCAAATAGTTTTGTCATGGCTGGCTCTCCCAGAGACTTCAGTAGCTCTGACGGGATATCATCTACTCCAGGGGCCTTGTTTCGACTTAGATCTTTCAGTGCTCTGTCAAATTCATCTCTCAGTATAGTATCTCCTATTTCATTATCATCTACATCCTCTTCCCTTCCTACAATAGTGTCTCGAAGTTCATTTCCTTTGTAGAGCCCCTCTATATACTCTTTCCACCTTTCAGCTTTCCCTTCTTTGCTGAGAACTGGTTTTCCATCAGTGTCCTTGATATTCATAGAGCTGTTTTTCTTATCGCCAAATGTTTCTTTTATTTTCCGGTAGGCTGTATCTATTTTTCCCCTATTTATACATTCTTCTACATCCTTGCATTTGCCTTCTAGCCATTCCTGCTTAGCCATTTTGCAATTCCTGTCAATCTCATTTCTTAGTCGTCTGTACTCCATTTTGCCTGTTTCATTTACTGCATTTTTATACTTTCTCCTTTCATCGATTAAATTTAGTATCTCCTGTGATATCCAAGGATTCTTTGTAGGTCTTGCCTTCCTACCTACTTTGTCCTCTGCTGCCTTCACTATTTCATCTCTCAATTTTACCCATTCCTCCTCAACTGTTTTATTTTCCCCTGTTTCTGTCAATTGTTGCCTGAAGCTCCCTCTGAAATTCTTAAGAACTTCAGGTTCCTTCAATTTATCTAGGTCCCATCTCCTTATTTTCCTACCTTTCTGTAGTTTCTTCAGTTTCAGCCTACAGTTCATAACCAACAAGTTATGGTCAGAGTCTATGTCTGCCCCTGGGTATGTCCTACACTTCAAAACCTGGTTCCGAAATCTATGTCTTACCATTATAAAATCTATCTGGTATCTCCCGGTGTCTCCTGGTCTCTTCCACGTATACAACCTTCTTTTGTGATTCTTAAACCAGGTGTTTGTTATAACTAAATTATGTTCCGTGCAAAATTCTACCAGGCGGCTTCCTCTTTCATTCCTTTTGCCCAGACCATATTCACCCACTATCTTCCCTTCCCTTCCTTGTCCTACTACCGAATTCCAGTCTCCCATAACAATTAAGTTTTCCTCTCCCTTAATTGTCTGAATAATTTCCTTTAGCTCCTCATATATTTCTTCGATCTCCTCATCATCGGCAGAGCTAGTTGGCATATAAACCTGTACTACTGTTGTCGGTGTTGGCTTCGTATCTATCTTGACAATGATAATGCAATCGCTGTGCTGGTTATAGTAGTTTACCCGCATTCCTATTTTCTTATTCGTTATCAATCCTACTCCTGTGATACCCCCAACTGATTTTGTATTTATAATCCTGTACTCACCTGACCAGAAATCCTGTTCATCCTGCCACCGAACTTCACTAATCCCCACTATATCTAACTTCAACCTATCCATTTCCCTTTTTAAATTTTCTAATTTTCCTACTCGATTAAGGGATCTAACATTCCACGCTCCGACCCGTAGAATGCCAGTATTGTCTTTTCTGATGATCACATCCTCCTGAGTAGTCCCCGCCCGGAGATCCGAAGGGGGGACTATTTTACCTCCGGAATATTTTACCCGAGAGGATGCCATCATCATATGTTCATACAGTAGAGCTGCATGTCCTCGGGAAAAATAACGGCTGTAGTTTCCCCTTGCTTTCAGCCGTTCGCAGTAGCTGTGTGGCAAAGCCACATTAGCTGATGTTACAAGGCCAGCTCAGTCAATCACCAGACTGTTGCCCCTATAACTACTGAAAAGGCTGCTGCCCCTCTTCAGGAACCACACGTTTGTCTGGCCTCTCCACAGATACCCCTCCGCTGTGGTTGCACCTACGGTACGGCTATCTGTATCGTTGAGGCACGCAAGCCACCCCACCTCGGCAATGTCTGTGGTTCATGGGAGTGGGAGAAATCTTAAAAGAAAATATGAACAGGTACACTTGACTCAGAGAGAAGAGGAATTCCAGAAGAACAATACACCAGACTTTTATAGGACCGTCAAGACTAACTTAAGTAGATATGATCCCCCAAACCTCAGCTTTAAGAATAAAGAAGGGAATACAATATATGGAGAGATGAAAAACTGTCAGATCTTGGCTGAATACTATGAAGAGCTCCTGCATTCTGAAGCACCAGCTGAAACATCGAGCTACAACAAGACAGAACCAAACCCTGACTCAGAACCACCAACTATAGAAGAGGTTAAGAACATCATAAATACCTTGAAAAATAACAAAGCCACTGGGAAAGACAGGATCATCAGAGTACTCTTGAAGTACGCCAACAAGAAGGTTATCATTGAAGTAACACAAATTATAAGTAAAATTTGGGAAGAAGAGATGCTTCCAGAAGGTTGGACATTGGCACTAATTCATCCCAATCACAAATAAGGAGATGAGACAGAAGCTGGGAACTACAGGGGAATATCATTAATACCTGTGGCCTATAAGGTATTTTCAAAAGTATTGCTAAACAGAGTGGAAAAACAACTAAATCCATAGATTGATAAGTATCAAGGAGCCTTCATAAAGGGTAGATCATCTGCAGAACAAATTCTGAATTTGAAAATGATAATGGCGTATCAAAAACAGAGGTGCAAGAAATTCGTGCTTACATTCGTAGACTTTAAAAAAGTGTATGATTCAATAGAAAGGCAAACACTGTTTCAAATTCTAGAGGAGTTGCAACTAGATAGAAAATCCAGTGAACTAGTAAAACAGACCCTAAAAATCACAACAGCTATGGTCAAGTTCAGAGGAAAGATGTTGGAGTCCTTCAAGATTAAAGCCGGAGTGAGACAGGGAGACGGAGTGTCCCCTATGCTCTTCACCTGTGTACTCAATAAGGTGATCAGAGAGTGGTGACAAAGAATGAAAGGAGTAGGTGGGATACAACTGGGGTGCAAGAAAAAAGGGAAACGAGTAGACTGTCTTGCATTCACAGGTGATATTGTTCTACAGTACGAATCATTAGAAGGGGCAGTTAACCAAGCCACATAACTACAGAGACAAGTAGCTAAAGCTGGCCTACAGATCTCTATTGAAAAGACAAAATATATGGCAAACATCATGGCAGCTCCTGAATGGAAGGCAATAGAAGGAGGGAAAATTCAGAAGGTGGATAAATTCAAATACCTAGGAGAATGGACAGATGCTGGACTGACAGAAAAAGACGCAATGGAAACACAAATAAACAAAATTAATTTAGCATACAAACAGATGAGGAACATCTATAATAAGAAGAATATTTCTATCAATGCCAAACTGAAACATTACTAGACAGTGATCGACCCTGATGCTTTATATGCAGCAGAAACACTTAACCTAGTACAAACTAGAGTGATCAAGAGAATAGAACTGGTGGAATGGAAGATACTTAGAAAAATATTAGGACCTCAAAGAACAGAAGATGGTCAATTTAGAAAGTGATCGAACCGGGATCTGTATTCCAACATAGAAAAAAAATCCAATGTCATCAGGAAAGGACGGAACATGTTCTTTGGACAGAATGGACCAGGGGAGCTTAATGCAGCAAATTACACAATTATTGTTGTACAAGAGAAACAAAGTATGGTGGATTCAAGAAGTATAAAGAGATCTGGAAAAAATGGGATTACAGGAATCAGAAATACACAACAGGGTGATTTTTAAATAAAAATTTCAGGCCTTTGCAGGTTTCAGGGACAGTACTAGACCAAAAATGAAGTTTTTGTGGACAGAAGAATGAATAAGGATGCAAAGTATGAGAATGAAGAATATTGGAAAAGGCGGAAGAACAAAAGAAATGAAGCTGATATGAATTAACGTGGTCCTAAGACAGCTGAAACGAAAAAAAAGAAGGGAACTTCTAGTCTCTTCAGGAAAGAGAAAGACATTAGTTTTGAGGTTTGTTGGATCAGGGGTGTAGGGATTTCAATTCATACTGAATTCAAGTTAACAGGAATCCACCAACAGAAGAAGGGAGTTGGTCAGTCAGTCTCAACCAATAAGAGGGATACACATTCAGAAACATCCCTCTTACCTTGTGTTTGGTTGGAATTACCTACTATCACATGTCAGCCTCCACAAGTCAATTCCACCTTCATCCCTGAGAAAAGGAATATATGGTCTGATAGTGAAAGAAGTGTGTAGAAGAAATAATAATTTATATATGAATTAATTACCCCAACTTGGCTGTGCTGTTAAATGCTCATGTAATACACCATCAATCATGAATGTTTCAGATGTCACCCATTTTAAGAACAATCATTTGAACTGGAGGATGAGATTGGTGTGACAGACAGAACTGGTTCCTGTTATGTCATTTATTAATAAAATACCAATCTGATGAGTGCCTCTGAACTACTGTCCTTGTGAAGCCCAGTATCTGTTTTTTAATAATTTTCTGTGGCCTTTTCTGTGCCTTTTCTATTCTTAAGTGTGTAAAGTTTGAAAATACACTGGAAAGTATCTATTTCCCAGATACATTTTAACATGACAAAAATATAAGGTGTGACATGCTCCACTATGTATGAAGTCTTTATATGGATAATTAATTAACTAGATCTGTCAAATGAAATATTTATGACATGTAATAGGATTTATAACTTATTGTCAGTCTGTATAAAGTATGTATGTTATAACTGCAAATGCAGGTAAATAAAAGATCAAGTACCAAAATTGAGACAGTGTAAATGTTGTCTTATGCCATGCAGACAATGGGGTCAAATAAGTTATTGTGTTCAGTCTCCCATTTGACATTCAAATATAAGACATCTTACAAAATTTAATACATTTTCTTTGGGGTAGGTGTTTCAATCATGAATGAAAAGTGGGATAGTAGATTTCCATTTCAAGTCTATAATTTCATAAAAAGCATACAAATTGAGTTAAAATAGCACATGTCTTCCTTCTTCAGCAAAATAAGGCGAAAACACACACACATACACAATCTACATCTACATCCATAGTCTGCAAGCCTTTTCTTTTTTGTGTGTCAGATGGTATTTTGTGTCCATTGTTACTTCCTCCTATTCCTATTCCAGTCTCATATGTTTAATGAAGGAAACAATTGCACATATGTCTCCATATGATTTTTATTTTTATTCTTGTGAGATATACTTAGGAGGAAGCAATATATTGGTTGACTCTTCAAGAAACATATGGTCTCAGAACTTTGACATAACTGCACTTTTGCAGTGTTTGATCGTCTTTGTGAAACTTTTTTGCTTACAAAATGAACTGCTCTCAGTTGGGTTTCCTCTTTCTCTTCTTCTGACCTCATCTAGTCCATATCCCACAATGAAAAGCAATATTCAAATATTTTATGAGATACCATATTTGCTGGCATATAAGATGCACTTTTTTTCCTAGAAACATTGGTCTAAAAGCTGGATGTGTCTTATACAGTGGTTGCCAGTTAAGGTAGGTACCAACAAGTTTGATTTCTTTTAAGGGATTTCAAAAAATAGTGTAAAATACGGGAAATAATCTTTTAAGCAGGATAATTTGCTTTAAGTTTCTCTCTTACATTTTCCTGGTTTTTATTTGATATATGTAAATAATATGCACAAAAATACCCATTGGGAGCTTTATTATGTAGTAAAGGTTTTCTGAGTTTTGTACCATTTTTAGTGCCAAGCATAATTGAAGCTGGTAACTTCATAGGAAGTATAAACTTTCGATGTATTTCATTTTTCATAATTGATTTTTTTGGCAATCCTGTAATGGTGTCATTCATTATTTGACTAATAAACTGCTGCTCACGTATTTTTCCATGTTTCACCTGACAATATCTGAGAATGTATTTATATTCCCAAGTGCAAATTTGTACACAAGTATTTTTTGTGATGTTTGTACAGCTTCTGCGCCTCACAGTTGTATTTTTGAGGTTATAAAATGCTGTGCCCCATACAGTGCGCCGACCAATACACAACACAAACCATCTATCATTCTCACAGTTTATGGAACATCACACAAATACTTATATAAATATTTGCACTTCACAATAAATTCTAAAAATGCATCATTTTGACCATGAAAAACCCTATTTGTCATGCGAAGTTCGCAAGCTGATACTCGGCGCGATGTGTGAATGGAGGAAATCAGAGCCACCTAGGTGTCAATGTCATAAGCCTTTAGGACACTCTCGTTAACCATTGCATCATTGTTGGTGCTCATTGTAAATAGTGATAGGTGAAATTTCCATTTGAATAAGCACAAACTATCAAGAAACTCAACTGCGTAAAGTTTATGAACACTACTTGAAGGCACTGCCTTAGATATTCGATGTACCTGAACAAATGTATTATAATTATGTTGCAATTGACGTAGCTGGGGCAGAGCGGCCGAGCACATTCCCTGTTGGGTGTTGGAATCCCCCCTCGGGCATGGATGTTTGTGCTGTCTTTAGTATAATGTAGTTCATAAATAGGTTGTAAACTTAGGGACTGATGACCCCACAGTTAAGTCCCATAAACTTCAAAACATTTGCAATTGACATATTAGGTATGCCGGCATCTTGTATGCCGGCAAATTTGGTACTTTCTTTGTTGATGGACTACACTTCCTGAGGATTCTTCCAATAAAACTCATCCTGGCAACTGCTTTACCTAAGATTAATTTAATTTGTTTGGTTCATTTCATATTGCTGTACCTACTCCCATATATTTTATGTAAGTAACTGCTTTCAGTGATTGTGCTACTATTGCCTAATTATGTGATGAAGGATCTTTCTTCCTATGTATTTGCAGTATTGCATTTATTTATGTTGAAAGTAAACTGCTACTCCTTGCACCACACATCAATATGATGCAAATCTACCTGCATTTTACTACTTTTTTTTATATACTTCAGTATCATCCACAAAAATCCTGATTGAACTTTTGATAATGTACTGTATTTACTAGGCTATAGCACCCACCACTTTTCCGGTTTCTTTACTTCTGAAATAGGGGAGGATACTAAAGGCACAAACTCCATAAATTCAATAGTGCATATGGTTAGTTAATAATTTTATCAAACTATATGATGATGATCCCATGTGGTATTTTTGGCTGTTAGATCCCAGCTGGGATTGCATTCGACCTGCGTGCTGCAAGTCTTTAGGTGACACCTCTAGGGCAATTTGTGTGTCAATGATGATGAGGACAACACAACATCCAGTCCCCAGGTGGAGAAAATCCCCTACATGATCAGCAATCAAACCTGGGCCCCCTGCGGGTCAACCCATGGTACTATCTTCTGGACAATGGAGGCAGACCAACTATACATGAAATGCCTATTTTATTACAATTTTAGTTGATACACACATACAACTAATGTGTTATTATTTTTTGCAAACTTGACAACTCTTAATTTGAATTATGCTGTAAAGATAATTTTCTGATTGCTGGTTTTAATTTTGGTATGTTGTGCACAGTATAAATCTGAATCAACACTAACTGCAGGAAAATGGAAGCCTGGCGAATGGAGAGTGGGGGTGGAGTAGTCAGCTATTGTTACTGTAAAAATATCATTATTCCACATGTCAGTGGTATGCAATATTGCTGAATATTTTTGTAAATTAGTGCTGCTGTACTTCACATAACTAAAAAATTCAAGAATTTTTAGATTTTTTAAATTTCATATTTTGATGTCAAAAATTAAGGGGGTACTATAGGTGGTGGGGTACTATAGCCAAGTAAATATGGTATATAGAAGTTGCTGAAATATGCGGATAACCCTATATTGCCTTTTATAACACACAATGTCATATCTAGGTCATTCATAAACAAAATTCCCAAGTCATTTACTTCTCTGACACTGTTATAAATCTGTAATCAAATCCCACTTCAAATACTGCATCCCATGGGCTGTTCCCTTGTGGCCAGCCCACATGCCAGACTTGTCCCATACACATACCTACCAAATGTCCACCACCATAGTCTATTGGCCGCGTGGGGGGTTGCCACATGGGGGGGGGGTGTCAATTCCCCTGGACAGATTGGGGATTTTCTCCACTCAGGAACTGGGTGTTGTATTGCCCTCCTCCTCCTCCTCATCATCATCATCAACAACAACAGTCACCTAAAGCCCTGCACCAGGCAGGCCAAACATGATCCCAGCTGGGGTTTAACGGCCAAAAATGCCACACGGAATCATCATCACCTACCATCAGCTGTGTTGCAATTACTGTGCAGCATTCTATGTGGGCATGACAAGTAAGTACGGTAACTGTCTACTTATATGAATGGCCACTGTTAAACTGTAAAGTTGACTTACCAATTGCTGAACATGGTATAATCACAATACAAATAATTTCTACAACTGTGTCTACAACTGCTCATATGGGTACTACCTTTCAGCATAACTTCTATGAAGTAGAAGATGGGTACTGTCTCTCCAACAAATCCTGTGATCTCAGAATCTGTCTGTCCTAAACACCTGCTAACCAGTACCCAGCTACTCACTGTACATTATCTTTTCGTTCTCTCACTGTTCCTTCCTTGTCCACCACTCTTCACCCCTCCTCACTCTCTCCTATTTGTGTTGCCTCTCTCACTGCCTCCTTCTCCCCTCCCTTTTCCACCCATCTCCCTTCTCTTGACTCCCTTTCTCCCTTTTCATCTTACTTTTTTTCTCTTCTTCCTCTTTTCTCCACTTCCCTTTCTCTCCTTCCACTTTTGCCCTTCTCTTTCTGTCCAACCCCCTCCTTTTTTTGCTCCGATTTTTATCAGCATCCTTTCCCCAACTCTCTCTTCCTCTTCTTCTCCTTTTGCTCTACTCTGTTTACTCATTTGTCTTGTGTGGTCACAGTTTTCTATCTAAAGGTCTTTTCCAGTACCCATTACCTGCATCATTCCATACCCTCTCTGCAGAGTTAACTGGCCTCTGTAATCAACTACAAACAAACAGTCTTACTGTATCCACAGGAGCCCACATTTGGGTGTCTATGTGGTTGTTTGTGTGCATTACTGCTGGAAGAAGAGCAAACTGCTCAGAAGTGACAATGAATTCTGTTTTGTTTTATATGTTTCTACTCACATTAATTTGCTTCAGGTGAATGGTTGCCTTTCCTTTATTTTATGTGTTGACTCATCCAGGAATGTCAATTACATTAACCTTACTGTACTGCCATGTTTCTTTTCTCTTCACAGTTAAGTTTGTGCACTGAGCACACAATAATTTTGAAAGATATACTTCTATTATTTATTATGGCACCAAAATGTACTGTTGTTGCATTATGATACTCTTCATAACAGCTGTGACTTATCTGTGCAGAACTGCACTGAGATGGCAATGCATACCGCACGTGCCTGGCAGTGTACACAAATGCACTGCAATCACTATCCAGTCTTTTGAAGATCAGAAGCTACATTTTACAAAAATCCTGTTATTTAATTATTAACTGCGCACCTTCTTATATAATCAACTGCCGAAGATGACACTGCTGATATCTTTGACAGCAATGATTAGGCAGAAATAATCAAGACTGCAGATCACTCAAGTGAATATGAACAATCATTCAATGGCAAGAATAAAGTGAAAGAAATGCCAAATGATGACTTATTTTCATATTGGTAAGGACCACAGAACTTTATGGATAAACAATCCATAATATTTTACCCATACCAGACACACATATGTGTTAGAGCTATGGGTATTTAACGGTACAAAATCATTATTCCATTTAGCTATAAGTGCATTCTATTCTTGCTCTGGTCACTGAAATTTGATGATACTTCAATGAGAAAATAACTATCATACTTAAACAGACATCCATGACCCATACACTCACTTCTGAAAACTGCAGAAATAACTACATCCTGCGGCACTTAATAACCATTCTAACAAAGCATGTTGGGATTTATTCCCATCTGCTTGCATTACTGTTCCTCCCTATACCAGTGTTGCATAATAAGAATAGGTATGAATGTTATTAGTCTATTATCATTTTCTGTTCCAAAACTTTTATTATTATTTTTTTTTCTAATGTGACTATCTGAAGTTATTTTCTATTATTTGGCATTACAGAGCTTCAATTAATTAGCATGTATTAATTAGTTCATGCAAGAGGCATGTTGTAGTTCTTTTGGAGAGCAGTGGGTAGGAAGCTGCCAAGATATTTATCTTGCATGTAAGAATTGGCCAAATAGCGTGCGAAAATAACATTTTTAAGAACAATTATTTAAACATTTATTACTGTATAAGAGAAGAACTTGCCTACTGAAATACATCATTATTTGAGAAGGTTTTGCTTCTACAGAACTATTCTCAATTAATTAGAATGTGCGCCTGTCAAAGAATATTCAGTAGTGTTATTTTCATGGAGCAGCATACCAAGCACAGATTTTATATATCTAGGAGAAAGCAACATGTCATTGCTGTACCGAGTGCTTCTGGTGGTCGGTTTGATAATTTTTTGACAGCTCAGCTTAAACACATGTTCATAACAATACACATTACACATCGGTGGACTGTGCTGAGGAGCAGTTCAAATGTTTGTAAAGCTTATGGGACTTAACTAAGGGGTCATCAGTCCCTAAACTTACAAACTACTTAGGAACTACTTACAACTAAGGACGGCACAAATATCCATGCCCAAGGGGGGATTCGAACCCCCGACCGTAGTGGCCGTGTAGACCGTGACTGAAGCGCCTCAGTCCTCTCGGCCACCGCGGCCGGCGCTGAGGATCAGTGATTTTGCTGCTACAGTTCAGTATGTTAATTAGTATTTTTGTTAATTCTGTGTAATTACCATTTATTCTGCATTTATTATTGTGAAGCATATTTAAATGGTGAGGTACTATTGACATAACAAAGATTTGTGTATCAATTTAGATAGTATTCTTTATGCTATAATTTACTGTAGCCAGTTGCATCTAATTGTTTACTGTTATGTTATAATTAATTTAATGTACGTAACTAACAATATGTAATTTTCAGAGTCATTGTTCAACTATTATAAATAGGTTGCTTTCATGTCATATAAAGAAGTCTTGTTTCATGTTTGATCAAAGGAACAATCCATGTCACTCTGAATTATAATTTGAATAATTATGCTAAAGTTCTTCTGTATTAGTTGTGCAGAAAGTGTTCTACAGGGACTATGAGCAGAATCTTAATATTCATCCCTTACTAAATGTATACCTCGATACCTTTTGTCAGGTTAGAAGTATTCCACGCACGAACTGTATAAATTGTATCATTGGCATGTGGAACGTGCCTACTGGGTTATAGTGACTTATTGATGAGAGGTGTATGCTGATCATAAATGGGGACAACTGAGCACTAGTGATTCATTAATGTGTCAATGCACTACAATTTTACTTGTCGCCTACATTATTTTTAGTAGACTAGTTTTGCCCAATGACTTTTCAGCCAGAGAGTGCCAATCCACAAGAACGTCAAGAGACAACAAACTATGACCCAGCATCGTCACACCGTAAAGAAAATGCTTGTTATATTTCACAAAAATTGTAGTTTTGTACAGCAAATGCTTAACAAGCCTTCCAATTTCAGACTGAAACTGTATTCATTATGAAACAGAATGACATTTTACACTTGAACTGTAACTTTGAAGTATACTGTACAGACAGAATCGTGGACCATATCTTGCATCTAACTGACTGACAGATATTGTGAAGAGATTAGTTGAACAAATCAAGGTGACTCATAGGAAATCAACTACAGACAACTGTAGTTATCCAAGCCCAGATTCTTCTAGAAAATGGGCTAACCTTCACCATAATAATGTAAAATAATAATAAGAAAATTCCCCTCGAATTTTTTACTAAACAGTTCATGAGAAACTGGAAACTGTCTTTTCAGATTTCAAGATGATTTTTGTCTTGTTTTGTGCAAACAGTTGTACTTTTTCTACCATCAATGCCTGAAACCGATGAAATAGAAATCACTACAGACAATTGTGTTTTAAATTTGGTCTTCAATGCACGTAGAGCTGTTGATTACAAATGTACATCCTACTTTACATGAAGCAAGATGATTATTGTTTATCCACACATCACCCATCATTCCTCGTGGCTTAGATTGTGGGTAACATTTCCATTCTGTACCCTTTCTCTTCCCTTCTCTGCTATCTGATGAAGGAAAATATTTCCAAAAGCTAGTGTCCATGTTTTTTGTCTCCATTTGCATCTTTTCTGTGCTACTATCATTGGTACAGAACAAAGATAAGTACTGCTCAGCCACTCTACCTTGATTTGTTGCAGACAATTTCTATGCAGTATATATCACACCAAGATGTTTTTCTCTTTTTCTGCTCTTTCAATATATTATTTACTGCTGCACTTTCACTTTACCTTAAGCTTTCTTCTCCATAGCCGCACTTCAGAGCTGTATAAATATTTTTCTTATTCCTTTTTAACTGCTATGGCTTTGAAGTCTTTTGCGATGGAGTGCTTCTATAAAAAGTTATTGGTTTACTAGCTGTCTCACATTAGGATAAAATCCCAAGTTTTTGATTATATCCACCATATTCTTCTGTATAGCTCGTGTTGCTAACTGGAGCTTTCTTTGTTTCTGGCTCTTAAATGTGGATTATTTTCACACCCGCATTCATTACCGAGGAACAATCTCCTATCCTTTTGTTGACTGAATGAGTAGACAAATAACAGTGTTTGACTTATATTCACCTATATAATTGACCATAAGCTGGCCCTGCTACTCTCTTCTTGCCATGCTTAGTAACTTCTTTTCCAAAGTATAACTGCTGCACAGAGAGTGAGGTTTCTTCTACTTTTCTCTACAAAAAATATTTTCTCAGAAACTTTGTTCTAAAACACTGTATTTTTATCAGAAACTTTCACAAGGAAATATCTGTTGTGGCATCATCATTCACCACAATTCAAGAGATTCGCGCAAGTCACCGCGCCACTCCGTGAAGTGGTGACAAGTTGCTCAACCATACTTCAACCACCGGGGGCAACTCAAGTCTCATAACCTCTGCACTTTGTGCCACATACCAGCCAATCAGAAAAGGAGAGCTAGGCTAGATAGGCCAGAGCACCACAGCCACTGGAGGAGTGAAGAGGAGAATAACAAAGGACAACAGACCAGTCTAAGTGAGTACAGCTGTCAGTACCAGAGCAGTATAGCAGTCTACCAGCAAGGAATCCATGTACAGTGAGCCAGTACAAGCAAGAACACTACTATTGACTGAATGAAGTAGATTATTGCAGAACCAATTTGTACGTAAGCACCAGACATAAAAGTTGAGTATTCATATCAACTGTAATAAACATACATGTGAACTAATTGCTTCTTTCATTTGCAGATCTTGTTCACAATCCTAGCTAGCTATGGCCAACCTCCTGAACCTACCGTCCACAGCAGTAGCATCCCAAAGGAGTACACAAAAGTAAGAATACTTTTAAATAAGGTTTTGCACTCAGGATAACACATCTATCACAAATCCTTCTACATCAGTGAATGGCATTGCCTGACAGGTCTCCTTTCTTATTTCCTGGTGGCCTCTACAAAACACTTTCAACTTCGATCAGCATAGAATAACATGTTCCATCAGTAAGTGGAGATGTCAGTTCACTGCTTGCACTGGTAGGGCCTTTCCTCACTTCATTCTGTACAAAGAGATACCTTGCATCAGTGCACTGTTTCTAAAATATTCAGTTAAGTTACATATATATATATTTTTTTGTACTTCATTTATGGGGCTATTGTCCATTGTTTTAAGAGACTTATGATGTGAGATGACTTTCCATTTGCAAATGTTATTAGACAACACATCTTAAAGCTTAGTTTTATCACATTTGTCTTTCTTATATTTATCTTCATTCTATAGGGTCCCCTCTTGCTCTAAATCCACCGGTAATGCACTGCATATTTTATAGTCTTTATTCTTTTTCCTCCAATGAAAATGCTTCTATAATTCTCTAAGTCCTTGTATAGCCTTTCTTCTCCATTTATCTTTAATAGATTCAGTGGCAGTGAATATCCTTGCCCTTTACCCCTTTCAATGCTCATGTCTTCTTATAACCCTTCCAATACTCATACCCTTCCAATACTGTCTCCTCATTTACTACTTTAATGGCTGTATATCTCTTTCATTAGCGTTATATCTTTTCAGCTATATTTTAAAAATCTCATCGGTGTACTTCAGATGCCTCTGATGAAATCTTTTGTATGCACATATCCCCACAAGGTTTGGAGAACTGCCACAGACAGAGATGACACATTATCAAGACAATAATATTTTATTTACAGAGCACATCTAACAGCAGACATTGCACTCTGCCATGTAGACCTCTGGTCAGAGGCATTACTTTTCTCACAGTCCTCATTCCTCTCAGTTGATAGAACAAATATACACATTCTTGTTTATTTTTATGATTTTCTTCTCAATCATCTTCAGACAATTTCTTGCATTTCTTGTTCCTTTACTCCTTCTGAAGTTGTACTGGTCTTCCCCAGTATTTCCCACAATATTATTTTCAGTCCTCCTCCTCAGTAAGACCTTTTTCTTTTACAGCCTGTGTCACGTGATTGATTAAACAATTTGTCGCATAGTATTTGAATTCTTTTGTGTTATACATATAAGTAAAGGTACTACAATTAGAATTTGAGAAAACAGTTCAACAGCACTAGAAAAGAAAATACCATCTGAGCAACTGTAATGTTATACTACAAAGATAACACTTTCACTAAAACATCTAGTGCAACTGTATAAAATCTTTCAGTATAAACCTATACAAAATGTACATAATCATTGAAATGACCAAGCACCAGAAATATTAAGATGGAACACTGAGTAGATGACAGTCACTTATTACTGTAGGTGGTACAACTTTCAAAATTACATGTGTGTGTAAAAACTTTAACTGTAAATCAATAGCAAATCATAATGGATTTATGCATCTCCTGCATTTGCTTATATCAGATCGACCCAAAACAGAGACTAATGCAAATATTCTAGAAACTCTAAAATTATATAATTATTTTGTAGTTGTCAAGTAAACAGGTTTAACAGTCTTTGCTTGTACTGAATTTACTAATATTTATTATATGCTTAGTTCTTACTTTGAAAGACAAATTGAAATCTGTATTGTTATGCTGGCAGAACTTCAATTCAACAATCCTATTTACTACAAGGGAAATTATACCCTCATTTGTGGTTAGTGTAAATTATATTGGCTGTCATTGATAGTACAGAAGCTTAAATAAATTGTCAGCCATTGTATAAGGATTTGTTAATTACAGTGTACTATACTCTGTTCACTCTGATGAGGCGGCTCAAGGTCATTCGACTGGCACTCCGCACTTCACATGATCATCCCCTCCACAGTGCATTTTCCCCTCTCCCCAGTGTGCCATCCATCCCTGCTGCTGTTCTACAACTGTGTGGTAGCGTTTCTCTGCATTTACATTTAAATTTGCTACAATGTTGAGTCTGAGTGGTATTAGACGTCAGTCGAAGGATATTGTGTATAAAGTGTATAATTTTTTCAAAGTGTTGGAAAACTGCCAAGAAAAGGTTTGTGACTTTTTCAGAGATATTCAAAAAAGAACCGAAGAAGGTAGTATCATCTGTGAGGAAGCGCCTAAAAGTGAAATCGAAAATGAAGATATCCTAGGGCCAAGCTTTTCATCTCCAAGAAAAAACATACTCACCAAAAGCTTGTTACAGAATTAGACAAGTTCCAAAAAGATGTAATCCGCTGCTCAATTCAAGAATTTTATGATAATGGTGAATACCCAACATTTAAAAAACTTAAAGATGTTTTAAAAGATAAGATAGACTATGCATGAGGTATTACATCTTTGCATAAAATTGTTAGAAAACTTGGCTTCAGATACAGAAAAGATAATGACAGTCAAAGATTTTTGATGGGGAGAAAAGATGTTGTAGCCGCAAGAGCCTCATTTTTAAGAAGAATGCTTGAAATAAGGAATGAATATCATCCTCGACCTATCATTTACACCAACAAAACATGGGTAAATCAAAACCATTCTAAAACTTTTATCTGGCAGGATTATAAAAGAAATCATGGTCTAAAGGTCTCATTAGGTAAAGGATCACGTCTGATAATCTGCCATGCCAGATCAGCCAAATATGATTTCATAGAGGGGGGCAGAATTTGTGTTCCAGTCTAAAAGCGGTGTTGATTACCACCAAGAGATGAATAATACAGTCTTTAGGGAATGCTTTACTGATCTCCTTCGAAGCCTGGAAGAAAGCTGATACTTACGGACAATGCAAGCTATCATTCCATGCTTAAAGAAAAACTTCCCTACTCAAGTTTCAAGAAAGCTGATATTTTGGAATGGCTGCAAAGCAAAAGCATACCTCATGATCCCACTCACACAATAGCTGAATTGCTTTGCACTGTCAGGTAACACAGCAGCAGTTTCAGGCGATATGAGTTTGATGATCTAGCTACAGAAATGAGACATGAAGTAATACGGCTTCCTCCTTATCACTGTCAGTACAATCCCATTGAACTGATATGGGCTCAAATAAAGCGAGGGGTATCAGAAAAGAATTCTACATTTAAAATTAGAGATGTGAGAAAATTACTGGAGGACACCATTAAAAATGTGACAATAGAAGATTGGTAGAAATGCATTGCCCATGCAGAGCGATTGCAGGAAGAAGACTTTGCAAAGGAAGGACTTAGAGGTGAACAAATTCAGAGGATTTTAATAAATCTATGTGAAGATAGTGACGAGACTTTCAGTGACGACGAAGATAGTGAAGCTGATGTCCGCCCACCGTAGTTTCTGTTTGGTAAGTTACATATAACTTTTGCACTATTTCACTTTATTAATGTAATTATTTTAACATAATAATGTAAATTATATACATATCACAACAAATGAAATGAAGGTCACTACAATTTTATAAATTAATTATAAAAACCGGCAGTGCTTTTTTTTGTTGGCATGTTGTTTAAGCGGGCTGCCCAAGGTTAAGGGGCTGCCTGCGC
Source organism: Locusta migratoria (assembly GCA_026315105.1). NCBI lineage: Eukaryota > Metazoa > Arthropoda > Insecta > Orthoptera > Acrididae > Locusta > Locusta migratoria. The sequence continues at coordinate 200,405,583 of CM048751.1, forward strand.
AGTGAGCTGGCAAGGGAGTAGGGGGGGGGGGGGGAGGGTGTAGTGTGGGGATACAGCTGCATGACCTTGAGCTGCCTCGTCAGAGTGAACGGAGTATAGTAATCGATTAATGATGAAAATTCTCCTCAGAGATAATAAATATTGTTGAAATGAGATAGAATGGCTGGCCAGTACTTACCATTGTGCTGTACCGCCGATAGTAACACAAAATTTTGTGTTACTATCGGCAGTACAGCACAATGGTAAGTTCAGGAGTATAGTAATCATTTGACAAACACAGACGCAAAAGCTGATAATAAATTTTTTGCTATTTTGAGTTGAGTACACTGTCATATAGATTTGACCACACAAATGAATAGGCAAAAATTGCTAATAAACCATTGAAAATGGCTGTAGAAACCTGTGTTCAGTTGCAAAACCCACCAAGTTCAACAGGTATGGCAACTGACATGCTGTGTGTAGATGCAAAGCATGCCAAGTAACATCAAAGTTGACAATATAGACATTCAAAGCTACCTTTCATTTTGTTATGATTATAATGGATATTTTTCTTATTCTGAATTAGGTTGGCTGCACTTTAACAAATGCATACACAACAATGAATTGCTCAGTGTTGATGTAGTGTTGAAATATTCACAGTAACCACATTTCCATTAATCAGCAGCGTGATTGTTGATGTCTATTTGCGTGAACAGTTTGAAGAAAATAAGTGATTTTGTGGGCCATTTAAATGCAGAAGATGGTACAAATGAAGTGGTAAGTCTAAGTTAATAATTGAAAGAGTAGAAATTCTGCAAGAAGTCAAACCCATCATAGTAGTTGCAAATGACCAGAATGAGACCATAGGTGATGGTGTTCTTATCAGTGGAAGATAAATGTTTGCAAAACAGAAAGTTAAGAACGTGAAACATATTATTACAGCAATGAAAACTGTATTGACACTAATTCTTATGATATAACATCAACAAATTCATTGTAAGACATATGCTCTCCTCTACTCAGTGACATAGTCCAAGCAATTTAATGGACAATTCCTGCAAAACTGAAATTGATTGTTATTTGGCAACAAAGGAAGAGACTAGTGCATAACAAAACAAAAGAAAAATTGTATTAAAAGAAGAATATCTCGCAGGGAGCAGGTAAGAGTGGGCATGGTTCACTCTTAGTTGTGGTATGCATTTCACTTACACTGTTGCCAGTTTGTTCTCAGATTCAAATTTTCAGGTATTATCCATTGTGGAGGATTTTAAGTGGCCACTTGGCAAGTGGTTAAATTGCATTTTTTATATACATATCAATGTAAATGCAAATATATAAACCCTGAGATGGATTTTTGTCTTGAATATGTCAAAGACATTAATGATAAACTGAAGCATTGAATTAAAATTTGTGATGCGACCGGGAATCAAACCCGGACCTCTATGCTTACTAGGCAGAGGTCTTACCACTAGACCACTGCATCACTAGCAATTAAGGTGCCTCGGAACATTCTAAGCATGATTTACTTCACGTCACAAACTTTAATTCAGCTTCTGTGTTCCATAGGACATTGCCACTACTGCCTCTCTCCATGCAGCAGAATAGCACCTTGGCAATGGACATATTGGAACATTCCTGTTTAAGGTGATATAAATATTAATGTAAATACAAATATACAATCCCTGAGATGGATTTTCATCTCGAACATGTCAAAGACATTAATGATAAACTGAAGCATTGAATTAATTTTTTTTTTCTTTTCTCTCTCTCTCTCTCTCTCTTTTTTTTTTTTTTTTTTTTTTTTTTTTTTTTTTTTTTTACAGACTAAATATAAAACAACTTTTATATTTATAAAAATAAAAGATTGTTTGACTTATCCAAAGTACAGGCTTGCTGACGGAAACAAAAAACACAAAACACAAATAAAAACACACAAACATTCAAGCTCTCGCCCCCGCTGGCAGCTTCTTCTGTATTCACAGCGAGAACCACCCGCTCTTCCTCAAAATCAAATGATCCGTTCCCCAAGACATCACTCAAATAGAACCTTGCCTGGAACAGTTCCGTCCTCCGTCACAGCGAGAACCACCCGCTCTTCCTCAACATCAAAAATCCATGTCCTTCCCTTTCTCCTCTCTTTCCTTCCTCTTTTTCCTGAAGAAGCTCCCAGCGGTGGCGAAAGCTTGAATGTTTGTGTGTTTTTATTTGTGTTTTGTGTTTTTTGTTTCTGTTGGTGAGCCTGTACTTTGGGTAAGTCAAACAATCTTTTATTTTTATACAACTTTTATATTTATTGATAAGTACAATTTTATGCATGCTGATTGTTAAGTAAAAAAATGCAAACTCGTATATAAGTAGTCAGTCTGTTCCTATTTCAAAAGGAACATTAATTTTTCTTCTACAATCACTATCATCACAGTCAAGACTCAATATACATTTCCTTAAAGTATGCCACAGTTTATTCAATTTCTGTTGAAAATGTAATATGTATCTTATTATACAATAAATTCTTACAAAAAATTTACAAGAATAGTCAAATATTAAGTTAAATATAGTGGGGATTAGTGAAGTTTGGTGGCAGGATGAACAGGATTTCTGGTCAGGTGAGTACAGGATTATAAATACAAAATCAATTGGGGGTATCACAGGAGTAGGATTGATAATGAATAAAAAAATAGGAATGCGGGTAAACTACTATGACCAGCACAGTGATCGCATTATCATTGTCAAGATAGATATGAAGCCAACACCGACAACAGGAGTACAGGTTTATATGCCAACTAGCTCTGCCGATGATGAGGAAATCGAAGAAATATATGAGGAGCTAAAGGAAATTATTCAGACAATTAAGGGAGAGAAAAACTTAATTGTTATGGGCGACTGGAATTCGGTAGTAGGACAAGGAAGGGAAGGGAGGACAGTAGGTGAATATAAAGGAATGAAAGAGGAAGCCGCCTGGTAGAATTTTGCACAGAACATAATTTAGTTATAACAAACACCTGGTTCAAGAATCACAAAAGAAGGTTGTATACATGGAAGAGACCAGGAGACACCGGAAGATACCAGATAGATTTTATAACAGTAAGACATAGATTTTGGAACCAGCTTCTACAGTGTAAGACATACCCAGGGGCAGATATAGACTCTGACCATAACTTGTTGGTTATGAACTGTAGGCTAAAACTAAAGAAACTACAAAAAGGTAGGAAAATAAGGAGATGGGACCTGGATAAATTGAAGGAACCTGAGGTTCTTAAGAATTTCAGAGGGAGCTTTAGGCAACAATCACAGAAACAGGGGAAAATAAAACAGTAGAGGAGGAATGGGTAAAATTGAGAGATGAAATAGTGAAGGTAGCAGAGGACAAAATAGGTAGGAAGGCAAGACCTACAAAGAATCCTTGGATATCACAGGAGATACTAAATTTAATTGATGAAAGGAGAAAATATAAAAATGCAGTAAATGAAACAGGCAAAATAGAGTACAGATGACTAAGAAATGAGATTGACAGGAAGTGCAAAATGGCTAAGCAGGAGTGGATAGAAGGCAAATGCAAGGATGTAGAAGAATGTATAAATAGGGGAAAAATAGATACAGCCTACAGGAAAACAAAAGAAACATTTGGAGATAAGAAAAACAGTTCTACGAATATCAAGGACACTGATGGAAAACCAGTACTCAGCAAAGAAGGGAAAGCTGAAAGGTGGAAAGAGTATATAGAGGGGCTCTACAAAGGAAATGAACTTCGAGACAATATTGTAGGAAGGGAAGAGGATGTAGATGAAGATGACATAGGAGATACTGTACTGAGAGAAGAATTTGACAGATCCCTGAAAGACCTAAGTCGAAACAAGGCCCCTGGAGTAGATGATATTCCCTCAGAGCTACTGAAGTCTCTGGGAGAACGAGTCATGACAAAATTGTTTCACCTGGTGTGTAAGATGTATGAGACAGGTGAAATACCCTCAGAATTTAAGAAAAATGTTATAATCCCCACCCCTAAGAGAGCAGATGCAGACAGGTGTGAAAACTACAGAACCATCAGTTTAATAAGTCATGGTTGCAAAATATTAATGCGAATTATATACAGAAGGATGGAAAAGCTGGTAGGAGCCGACCTCGGGGAAGATCAGTTTGGGTTCAGGAGAAATGTAGGAACACGGGAGGCAATACTCACTTTACGGCTTATCCTAGAAGATAGATTAAGAAAAGGCAAACCTACATTTCTAGCTTTTGTAGATTTGGAGAAGGCTTTTGACAATGTTGATTGGAATAAACCCTTTCAAGTTCTGAAGCAAGCAGGTGTAAAATATAGGGAGCGTAAGGTTATTTACAACTTGTACAAAAACCAGACAGCGGTTGTCAGAGTTGAAGGGCATGAAAGAGATGCAGTGGTTGGAAAGGGAGTAAGACAGGGTTGTAGTCTTTCTCCATTGTTCTTCAATTTGTACATTGAGCAAGCTATAAAGGAAAGCAAGGAGAAATTTGGTGAAGGAATTAAAGTTCAGGGGGAAGAATTAAAAACATTGCGTTTTGCCGACGACATAGTAATTCTGTCAGATACAGCAAAGGACCTGGAAGAGGAATTGAACGGAATGAACAGTGTGCTGAAAGGTGCATATAAGATGAACATTAACAAGAGCAAAAGTAGGGTAATGGAGTGCAGTGTAAGAAAATCAGGTGATGCTGAAGGAATTAGATTGGGAAACGAAGCAATAAAGGAGGTAGGTGAGTTTCGTTACTTGGGCAGTAAAATAACAAATGATGGTCGCAGTACAGAGGATATAAAATGCAGAATGGCAATGGGTAGAAAAGTGTTCTTGAAAAAGAGAAATTTGTTAACATCGAATATTGATTTAAACCTAAGGAAGTCCTTTCTGAAGGCATTTGTATGGAGTGTTGCCTTGTATGGAAGTGAGACATGGACGATAAACAGTGTGGACATGAAGAGGATTGAGGCTTTTGAAATATGGTGCTACAGAAGAATGCTGAAGATTAAGTGGGTGGTTCGTGTAACTAATGAGGAGGTACTGAACAGAATTGGAGAGAAAAAGAATTTCTGGCATACCTTGACTAAAAGAAGGGATAGATTGGTAGGACACATTCTTAGACATCAAGGAATTCTGAATTTAGCGCTTGAGGGAAGTGTGTGGGGTAAAAACTGCAGAGGAAGACCAAGAGATGTATACAGTAAGCAGATTCAGACAGATGTAGGTTGTCGTTCTTATGTGGAGATGAAGAGGCTTGCTCAGGATAGGGTATTGTGGAGAGCTGCATCAAACCAGTCTCTGGACTGAAGACCACAACAACAGTCAAATATTTAAATAATGTATGAATAACATATTTACCATTGCTAGAAAGTTAACAAACACACCTTAATTAAAACAAATGGAAGATAATTGATTATATAGATATTGATGTTTATAAATGCTTGATCATTCTAGACACCTCAGCACCAAGTAAAAAAGTAAATGGCTCCTCTTTAATCATTTTAATCTTTAAAAACATCATAGATATTGCCTCTAAATCTCAACTGTTGCCCTTTGTGTCCAGAAATAATTAATAAAAAAGGAAGACAAAATTTGTGGCACTCAAACAATTGGTTCTGTTTCATGACAAAGCCATTCCCATGCTTCATGATGACCCATTTTCTTCAAGAGTGGGCCAACCTTTTCACGACACTGCTTGTGGTACTCATTTAGGTAGGCAACCTCTTTATCGTTCAACATTTTATGAACCAGCATCTTTCTCTGTATGGGGACTAAAGTCACAGTTTCAAATGTGAGGAATTCGTGATTTTTAAATTTATATGGCACAGTTGCTAGAACTATTCTGCAAATATTCTCCAAGCAAATTCCAAATTTTCCAACTTCATAGAACCCAGGTTCATTTGATAGAAATATTCCCTCTTGTAAGCATGGATCTTCAGGATAAATTCGCCAAGAAATGCCCTTAGGTCCCTCGTGAACATTAAGGAATGAACCAATACCATGACCTGTTCCATGTAAGTAGTCCAAACCAACATCCCACAGATATTTTCTTGCTAATGTATCCAAGCAGTTTCCCTTTATTTTAGTGGGGAACACACTTGTCCCAATAAAAAATTGTTCCTTGAAGACTCGAGTAAAGCATTACTTTTCAAACTGAGTAGGGGTTCCAAAATGCATTGTCCTTGTAACATCAGTAGTACCCTCTGTGTATTGTCCATCCGAATTACAAAGGTGTAGCTCATCAACAGTTAATGTTCTGTCACATTCTGGTGATGGTGGATAATGAATAATGGCTCCATTTGGTCCTGATGATGAGATTGTTTCAAATCTTGGACCAACAAAATTATCTTGTTCCCTTCTAAATTCTTCAAGCGTACTTGCGCCTGACACTTCAGATACTGTGCTCTTCGCTATCTTTTTCTCCAGCCATGTAAAATAGCAACAAAGTGCTGCAGCCTCTCTTATATTAGTGTTAATCATACCTTGTATTTCAACATTATTCTTGATAGCTTTCATAAGAGCAAAAGGTGTAGCTTCTGATATACCTTTCTTGTCCAGAATAAGAGATGTGAGAGCATAACTTGCACCAGCACTTATCTAAACGTTCCCCTCCTGGTCTGAAATCTGTTCAGTAAGTACATCCTGTATTTTTTCATAAGGATGAATTGTGATGGCTAGTTCTTCCTGATTAAAATGTTGATATAAATATCAATGTAAATACAAATATACATTCCCTGAGACAGATTTTCGTCTTGAATATGTCAAATTCAATGCTTCAAATTTATCATTAATGTCTTTGACAGATTCGAGGCGAAAATCCGTCTCAGGGATTGTATATTTGTATTTACATAGATATTTATATCACCTAATACAGGAATGTTCCAATATGTCCATTGCCGAGGTGCTATTCAGCTGCATGGAGAGCCTTGGCAGTAGTGGCAATGTTCTATGGAACACAGAAGCCGAATTAAAGTATGTGACATGAAGGACATCATGCTTAGACTATTCCAAGGTGCCTTAATCGCTACTGATGCGGTTGTCTAGCGGTAAAAATGTCTGCCTAGTAAGCATGGAGGTCCGGGTTTCTAGACTTGCCTACGTTTCTAGACCTGGTATGTGCTGTATATGCCCCCCCCCCTCGCAATGATTATATACTGCTTCTACTGCCTAAGATGGGACTTTGTTTCAAATACGTTGCCAATGCCTACCTAAAGATGCCTGATTGTAAACATCTCCACAGAAAAAAAAACTAAGATGTAATGAACTTACTATGTAAGGCATAAGAAGACTTCACCAAAGACTTTACCAGAAAAGAACCAAATAGTGGCAGAATGCAGTACCACTGACAAAGAAAGTACATCAGCTCGAACAAACATATCTGTATGAACGTTTGGTTACAGAATCTCTATGTACACCTAAATGTGCTGGTGGGTGTCGTTTTTCTGCAAAGCTCTGCAACCATGCTCTAGATAGCACTGTAGATGTAACTGTAGATGCCATACATAATGCAGATATCTTAACTATAACTTATGTAATAATCATCGTACATGTTCTCTAGCAAATTGTCATCAAAAGCCGTGATGATAGTTGCAACTTTAACCTTCTTCCCAAAAGACTGTTGGTATTCACTGCCACTGCTTCAATCGCCTCTTCCCGCACTTACTGTAGCACTACTGGTTGCAATGAGCTGTTCATCATTATCATCCCTATTATCATTATTATGAGTTTGTAACAATAGTATCTAACTTATGCTCATATTTCTGTACCATAACAGATACAAGAAAGCATGAAAATGATTCATCTTCTACACTAATACCATCTTCACGAAGAAGGGTTCTTCGTAACTTCATCTCAACTAATCGCAATACATTAGCCGAATTTAATAGCAATAGCCACCCCATCTGACGCTTCAACACACAAACAATATCACAAAACTCAACTTCGGAGGTACACTGCATCGTCCCTACTAGCGAACCAACAGGTCAAAGTGCAATGCGGCATGGCACACGCAGAGGCCTCTAACGGACGACTGCAGAATTTTGCAGATGCGGTAGTATCACTAGTGCAATAAGGGATCTTTACATTATCTCGCATACAATTTTGGTGTATATGTGTTTGTTCGAGCCCAAGTACTTTCCTTGTGAGATGAGAAGAGGTGGCAGGAAAACTCAGATGTATGAAGCAAGAAAAGAGTGTGTGATAATTACATTAAGAAATTCATCTCCATAGATCATCACTACTCGCAAGAAACCAACATTCAAACTGAGCATAATGAAGATGTGGACCATGTATTGTAAAGAGAACTCTGAAAACATCAAATATGATTACTACAGGAGCATTTTTGCTACAATTTCAACATTGGATTTCGTGCCTCATATACTGATAACTGCTCGACAGGCTCCTTGTAGGAAAATCATATTGAAGTAAAAAGGAAAGTACTGGAAAGGAGATAATGCAAATCCAACTCTAAGTCCACAAAATTGTATACCCATTAGATTTCTATCTGATTATGCTGAAGCGATAGCTCCTTACTTAACAGCCATATGCAACTACTCTCTCAAAGAAGGATCTGTACCGAAAGATTGGAAAGTTGCACAGGTCACACCTATATTCAAGAAAGGCAGTAGGAGTAACCCATTAAACTACAGGCCTATTTCATTGACTTCAATTTGCAGCAGGGTTTTGGAACATATCCTGTATTCAAATATTATGAATTATCTTGAACAGAATGATCTATTGGCCCAAGGTCAACATGAATTTAGAAAATATCGTTCATGCGAAACACAACTAGCTCTTTACTCACACAAAGGGTTTGCAAATCGATTCCATATTCCTTGATTTCCAGAAGGCTTTTGACACCGTACCTCACAAACGGCTTTCAATCAAATTGCATGGTTACGGTATATCACCACAAATTTGCGACTGGATTGGGGATTTCCTCTCAGAGAGGACACAGTTCATAGTAATCAATGGTAAGGCATCGACTAAAACAGACGTGATATTGGGCGTTCCACAGGGTAGTGTTATTGGTCCTCTGCTGTTCATTATTTACATAAACGATTTAGGGGAACATCTAAGTAGCTCTTTTAGGTTGTTTGCAGATGATGCCGTCATTTACCATCTAGTAAAATCATCTGAAGATCAAAAACACTGCAGAACGATCCGAATATGATATCAGTATGGTGTAAAAATTGGCAATTGACTCTAAATAATGAGAAGTGTGAAGTTGTCTACATGAGTACGAAAAGAAATCCGTTAAACTTTGTTTACAAGATAAATCAATCAAAAGTGAAGGCCGTAAACTCCACAAAATACCTAGGAATTACTATTACTTCAGACTTAAATTGTAAAGAACACGTAGATAATGTCGTGGGAAAGGCGAACCAGAGACTGCATTTTATTGGCAGAACCTTTAAAACATGCAACAGAACTACAAAAGAAACTGCATACACTATGCTTGTCCATCCATTTTTGGAGTATTGCTACCCAGTGTGGGATCCGTATCAGGTGGGTTTGACGGAGGACATGGAAAGAGTCCAAAGAAGGGCAGCTCGTTTCGTATTGTCACGATACAGGGGAGACAGCGTTACGGAAATGATACAGGATCTGGGATGGGAATCATTACAACAACAGGGATTATCACTGCGGCGTGGGCGACTTACGAAACTACAATTGCCAACATTCTCCTCCATATGTGAAAATATATTGTTAACTCCCACTTAAATAGGTAGAAATGATCATCAGAATAAAATACGAGAAATCAGAGCCCAAATGGAGAGATTCAGGTGTTCATTCTTCTCGCGCGATATTTGAGAATGGAATGGGAGATAAAATAGTATAATGGTGGTTCGATGTACCCTCTACCAGGCACTTAAATGCAATTTACAGAGTATCCCATGTAGATGTAGAGCAAATGTGTCTACACAAAGCTTAAAAAAAATAATCGCTATAAAATTAGTCTTGCCTACAATGTGAAAAGAATCTAGTACTAACAAATTTATAGTCTGTCACGGCTCCTCAGAATTCCCCCGAGGACAGTGACATGTTTTCATACATTTTGTTGAAACATAAATATGCCAGAGAGCAGCCAAAAAGCATCAATGGTTCATCACAGCCTAGCTCAACTAAACTTCATAGGTGCAGAAATATTTTGTTTGTTTTCTGATGGATGTAGGGGCCAGAATAAAAACAGGATGATGATCAGCAAGGTATGTCACTGGTTTCTTCTCAAAGCTTCTGACAATATAGAAAAAAAAATAGAACTGTGGTTCCCTCAATGGGTCAACATTCATTCCACCTGACAAGATATGTGGTAACAATGAAAGAAAACTTCACAAGGTAAGCATAATTGAAAGCCCATCACAATGATAAGTTTGCAATCGTAGTATGTCTAGAACAAAATGAATGTGCTGTTCAATACTGGAAGGCTTTAGACCTCCACCTTAGTGAAAACTGGGCATCTAATGACAAACTCAAATTTTTTCACCAAGGTGTTTGACGAGCAGGGAAGCACTCCGAGAGTCGCTCCTGTCACTGCCAATTCTCATAACAAGGAAGAAGTGGGAAAAAATTTTGAGTTGATGGACAGTGTTGAGGGCAATGTCAATTTTCCAAGTCAGTTTTCAGCTATTTAATTTTCTAGAATTTTTTTAATGTAATAACTAAAATGCAACTATTCATCAATTTTTTCATTTACTGAAATTTTGAGCTTATGTTATTTTCTTCAATTTCTTGTGGTGTCTACAGCAAGATGGTGTATTATCTTAAACAGATTGTTGAACATTCATTTTTGCTGTCTTTTTTTATACTCAATAAGTTGATTTTTATAAGTTATATAAATGTGGTGTCTGTTCTTTGAAACATGTTTGTAAAAACAGACATCATGACAGGAATGATCCTTTCTTCAGTGCAGAGGCGCTCCTAGACCCTTACACTCATGGGAATCAGTTGAAAAAAACCACAAGTTTGAGTGATAGTGGTCACGAAAAAATTAATAGTTTGTAACTGACAGGAGGCATGCTTGAGTAGGCCCTTCAGGTCTGATGATCACTGTGTCTCCAGTGGTGTAGGAGCCAGTGCAACTGCCTAGTAAACAGGAGACCCAGGTTTGAATCCTTGCTTGGTACACATTTTCAACTTTACCCATTTGCAGTTAATGTCATACATTCTGTGAATATGAAGTTGATTTTTCCCTAGAACATCTCTTTTGTATTTTTATGACTGTTTCATAGTATTTGTCAGATTTCTCTTTAAAATAAAATTTATTATGTTTATATTGGTAATAATGAAATCCTGTCATACTATCATTCCTAAAACTGTCAGGGAAAAGCTGATAGTTTTATCTGATGTGAGGCATCTTGTTCAAATGTTTGTAAATCTTATGGGACTTAACTGCAGGGTCATCAGTCCCTAAATTTACAAACTAGTTATAAACTACCTTATACTAAAGATGGCACAAACATCCATGCCCGAGGGACGTATTCGAGCCCCTTACGTGGGAGGCCTCGTAATCTGCAACATGGCACTCCAGACTGCTCGGCTACTCCCGCATGGAAAGGCATGCTTGAGTAGGCCTTGCAGGTGTGGTGATCACCGTGTCTCCAATGGTGTAGGGGCAAGCACAACTGCCTAGCAAACAGGAGACCCAGATTCAAATCCTGGCTTGGTACACATTTTCAACTTTACCCATCTGCAGTTAATGTCATACATTCTGTGAATATGAAGTTGATTTTTCCTGGTAAAATAATATCACTTTTTATTTTTATATGTCTGTTTCATAGTATTTTCAGATTTCTCTTTAAAATATGGTATATTCTGTTTATATTGGCACTAATGGAATTCCATCATACTGTCATTCCTATCACTGAATAGCAGGTTTTGCATCCAAATGTTCATTTCTTAATTGGTTTGATATGTTTGGTAAACCTGGTAACTACATAAATCGGGTACAAAAACTGTTAAAACAATATTTCACTTAATCCTTTAACTTATGAAACATAATTGCTGATTTCAGCCATTAATACTGAATATGGTAATTAATCATTTTTATACTTATTTTTGAAAAAATTGCAAACTTCAGTTGTTTTGATTTTTTTGTGATTATCTCAGATTTGCTTAACAAACAATTAATAGATTTTGGTTTGCCATTGATATGGAAGTATGAATATATTGCCATCATAATTGCTAACCACTATTTTGGAAAAGGTACTTTGGACTCTCGAAGAGAGAGAGAGAGAGAGAGAGAGAGAGAGAGAGAGAGAGAGAGTGAGAGTGAGAGAGAGAGAGAGAGAGAGAGAGAGAGAGTGAGAGAGTGAGTGTGCACGCGCAGTGGCGGCGCTAGGCGTCGGCGCGTCGGCAACCGCCGACGGCCTCGCGCCTGCGGGGGCTTAGCAAACCATTTTTAAAATTTTATTTTTCATTTTTTTTTTTTTAATATTTCATGTTTAACAGCGCTTTTCAACTGCTAGGTTATGTAGCGATGACTTGCATATAACTTACACTAGCTTAACCAAAGCACGAACACAACATCCGTACCCAAGAGTGGGATTCGACCTCAACAAGAGCGACCTAGCTCACCGTGGTATGACGCCTTAGTGCGCTCGGTCATTCCCTGCCGGCAGCTATTTAGTTTCCATATTTACTTCCGAATGAGTGCAGTGGTGATGAAATTTCTTGTTAAATACTTGTAAAACAACTTCTTGAGTACATTTTAGAAAACAATTTGGAAGAGGTATATCCAAATGCTTCTACAACAATCAGAATCAAGCTCACAGTTTGTCAGTACAGCTTCGGCCGAGAGAAGTTCCTCAAAGTTAAAATTGATTAAGAATTACTTGAGAATCACAATGACCCAAGAAAAACTATCTGCGTTGTTAGTACTATGAATTAAAGCCGAAACAGTGGCTATTATTAATTATGTTGTGATTTTTAAAAAATCTGTGAGGTGAAAAGCCGAAAAGTTTCTCTATGTTAATTTGTGTTTGTTTATTGTAATTTTTGTCATTGGAATAATACTTGTATATTATACTAATAAAATTTTAGTATAAAGATTATTAATGTATAATTCAGCTCATTTTATTGAACATTTTCTTTCCTTACTGAAAAAATGAAAGGGGCCTCGCAAAGACGTGTTCACCGACGCCCAGTTTTCGTCTAGCGTCGCCACTGTGCACGCGTGTGCGTGCATGGCATGTGTGTGGGCATGGTGGTCGTAGTGGTGTTAGGGGGAAGGAGGGGGGGGATAAATAATTGCATGAAACCAGTCTTCAGGCTGAAGAGCACAACTGTTGGAAAAATTGAATTTGCATGTGGTGCAGTGACTTATCTTTGGCTTCAGCATTGTTATTATTATTCTCTGTTATTTTATTATTATTATTTATTTATTTATTTTTAGTATTATTAGTGTGGTATGTGTATGGCCATTGTAAAGAAAGCCAGTAGTTTTGTTCTTTAATAAAGTTAGTCTTTACAGTTTGAAATAACAGTGACGGCTTTAACAATTTCTATTAGCAAACTTGCACTATTCTCATCTGGTTATAGACCCAGGCAATGCGTAGTTTGCATGAAGAAAGTTGTTGTTTCACATAAAACTTTTGTTATCCTGAGTGCAACATGTTCAGATGAAAAGAAGAAATCTACAATGACTGAAGAAATGTCTTCAAAAAATATCACAAAGCTGGATGCAAAAAACTATCAAACATGGAAGTTCCAGATGACTGCAATCTTATAGGCTTATGGAATTTGTAATTGGTACTAGAGATCAACCTGCCAAAGACGATGCTGCCTTGAAAGCATGGGCAAAAGAAAATGCAAAAGGTATGTTCCTTATTTCCACATTAGTAGACGAAGCACAACTGCAAAGTCTGTTGGTTTGTGAGACAGCCCATGAAATGTGGAACAAGTTGAGATTCATACAGTAGCAGTGGTCAGAAGCCAGCAAATTAACCTTAACTCAGTGATTTCATGAATATCGAATGAATGTAAATGATTCTGTAGTTGCACATGTAGCTAAAGTTGAAAACCTGGCATTACATCTCAGAAATGTTGGAGAAAGTGTTTCAGATGTAGCTGTAATGGTGACAATTATTGCATCATTGCCATCAAAATATAACACATTTAAAACCACTTGGGACAGTGTGCCAAGTAGTCAACAAAACATGGAAACTTTGACGGAATGTCTCATCAAAGAAGAATTCCAGTTGAACATGACTGATTAAGAAATTTATGCATTTGCAGCGATGTCTGTCAACAGACAAAAGGTAAGGCCTGTATACAAGAATGAAAAACAAGATCAGATGTTGAGTGTTTTTACTGCAAAAAGCTTGGTCATATAGCTCGGGAGTGTTGGAAGAAAAAGCAAGAGAAGAGAAATGTAAGAGTGGTGAAAATAAATCCAGGTGTGCATTTATTGTGTCGGCAGATAACATGTGTACAGTTGTCAGAAAGTTAAGTGACACAAAAATGTTAAGTGGTTTTAATATGATCAGTCAGATGTGTGGTTGTTGGACAGTGGTGCTTCACGTCATATGACTTTACGACGGGAACGATTTTCAGAATTTTGGCAGGGACTGGGGAGCATGTGTTACTCGTTAATGATAATGAATGCCAAGTCTCTGGTGTTGGTACTATCATTATCAACAAGGAAGTTAATGGCAAATGGAGTGAGGCACATCTTTAAAATGTTTTGTCTGTACCAGGTATCAAAAAGAATTTATTTAGTGTCAGAGTATGCATGTCAAAGAAAATCACTGCAGCTTTCAAAGAAGATCAAGTTGTACTAATACATGGTGGAGAAACTGTAACTGAAGGTGTGAAGCAAGAAAACAATATTTATAGATTGTGTTTTGTGACAAAATCCTCACTAGGGAATGAAGTTACTGTTGCAGTGACTGATCTGAAACAGTGGCACGAACAATTAGGACACATCAGTGCACAAACAATCAACAGATGTCAGCAAAAGGGGTGGTCGAAGGACTAAGTGTACAGAACAGGAAGATTGTTTCTGTGAATCATACCAGCTAGGTAAAGCATATCGGCTGAAATTCAGTAACAAAGACATAAATTATCCAACGAAACCAGGTAAATTTATTTATTCTGATGTGTGTGGACCTATGTCAGTTGAATCAATAGGTAGTTCAAAGTTTTTTTGTCATATTCAAAGATGATGCAACTGAATACAGAGTTGTTCATTTTCTAAGACACAAAACTGATTTATAGATTGGTTTCATGAATTCAGTGCTCTTGTGTAGAACAAATTTGGTCAGAATGTCAAAACATTACGTGTGGCCAAAGGCACTGAGTACATTAGTTATGGTATGAAGCAATTTTTGAGGAACCGTGTAAGTCATTTAGAGATGACTGCTTCATATACTAGAGAACAGAATGATCGTTGTGAGAGGGACTCTCGCACAATTGTTGAAAGTGCACGCACTATGTTGGAAGCCAAAAATCTTTCAAAGTTTTTATGGGCAGAGGCTGTTAACACTGCTGTATACATATTGAATGGGGTAACAACAAATGCAATTTGGAGCTAATGAGTTGTGGAAAGCACAAACACCATCTGTTGGATATCTGCAAGTATTTGGGACAGATGCTTTTGCTCATGTACCAAAACAATTTTGCAAGAAGCTTGATGCCAAATCCAGAAAAGTTTTATTAGTTGGTTTTCAAGGAGAATCAACAAATTATAGACTTTATGACTATGCCAGTCATAAAGTGTTTGTATCAAGGGATGTCACATTCAATGAGGTTGGCAACAGCTCAGCATCGATACAACAAGAAGTTGATGGCACATACTTAAATTTCAATACTGATGAAGAAGAAGATATCGTGGACTGTAACAAGCAAGTTTCTGGTGAACCAGAGAGAGATGGAATATAATAATGGAAAGTCCAGGTTGGAATTAATAATATAGTAATAAGGACAGTTTACAACCCATCACAAAGACGAGGCTATAATCTGTGACAGGCATATACAAAAGACACACACATACAACACTTTCAGCTATCGGCCATGGCCTTCTTCAGGAAATAGAACACTCACGCAGTCACACAGGCACACAACACAGTCATACAATGTGTTCAAATGTTCAAATGTTTGTAGAGCTTATGAGACTTAACTACGGGGTCATCAGTCCCTATAGTCATACAACCATCACCTCTGTCTGCCACACTTCAAATCACACTGCAGAGTGTGATTCGAAGTGCGGCAGCTGGAGGTGATGGTTGTATGACTGCATTGTGTGTCTGTGTGATTGCGTGAGTGTTCTATTTTCGGAAGAAAGCCATGGCTGATAGCTGAAAGTGTTGTATGTGTGTGTCTTTTGTATGTGCCTGTTGCAGCTCATTGCCACGTCTTTGCAAAGAGTTGTAAACTGTCCTTATTACTATATTATAGAGAGAGATGGAAACTACACAAAATGATGTATCTGAGGCTGAACTGGAGACAGAAGAGCAACTTGCCAAAGTGTCATCAATGGAGCTATGAGATCATTTTATCCTCCGCAAGCCAGCAAGATATGAAGCTGATTTTGTGCGGTATAGTAATCCCAACAGTTTCAAAGAAGCGATATTCAAGACCTGACTCAAAACACTGAGAAAAGGCAATTGAAGAAGAACTGAAAGCTCATGAAGACAAATAAACCTGGAAGATAGTTCTAGGAACTATCAACCAGAGAGTTATTGACTCAAAATGGGTTCTGTTTGACAAAGATGGTAAGATTAATTGGTACAAAGCATGGCTGTGTGCAAGAGGTTTCAAACAGAACTATGGTATTAACTACAATGAGACATTTTCACCAGCGATTCGATATGATTCACTCAGAGTTTTCCTGTCAGTTGTCACATATAATGATCTAGAGATGGTACAGTTTGATCTTCGCACAGCATTTCTGTATGGAAGTCTTGAAGAAGAGGTCTACATGGATGTACCTGGGGGATTGGTGGTTGAAACAGGGGAACCTGTAGTCTGCAAACTTGAAAAATCACTGTAAGGGCTGTAGCAAGCTCTTTGGTGTTGGAACAAAAGATTTATAAACTTTCTTTCACATCATAATTTTCAAACAACTGATGCTGATCCATGTGTGTTCAGAGGTGTAATCAGTGGTGAAGTTATTTTGTTAGCCTTATTTGTTGATGATAGACTTATTTATTTACTTTTGGTCCTCTGAATCATACATTGTACAGACATGCACATCATGATATAGGACAAGTCAGAATAGGTGATGTGATGGAAGATGATGGAGATGCCATGATGATTACATTTAACATAAGGTAGAAAATTAATGCTATAAAATTATACATAATTACATGTTTGGAAGAGTACATCATTAGATGAGGATTCAGTGTAATTTTTACATAGGTCTCATACTTATTCAATATCAGAATTTAACATTTTACATTCATTTATATTATATTTCCTTCGAATGATGTTAATAACTGACATACATTGCCTGATGTTCTTTGAATGTGAAGCTTCTTATGACAGGTTGGTTTCAATAAATTCCTGTATGCTGTAGAAGCAATGTTTAATTAGGAGTGACCACAGTTTTACTCTAAAATCCTTCACTAGTCCAATATTCTTCACTTCTGCTGGGAGATGATTGTACAGTTTTATCCCCATACATTTTACACATTTACTGTATAGCTTTGTTGAATGTGGAACTAATTGTAGGGAGTTTTTTGACCTTGTATCGTGGTGGTGCCAATCTGAGTTTATGTCTAGGTTACCAATGTTTTTCTTCATGTAACACAGTAGGTCTTGTATGTACTGGCATGGGAGGGGTAGTATGTTCAGTTTCTGGAACAATGGTTTGCATGATTCTTTCTGTTGTTTGAACAGTATTAATCTAACTGCTTGTTTCTGGAGTTTAAACAGCTTCATTGCGTCTGCACTATGCCCCCAGAAGATACTTCCATAACTTAGTACAGAATGGAAAAGAGCATAGTACATTGATGTGAGTGTGCTGGTACTAACAATGTTTCTTATTTGTCTAATCATAGAACATATTTTACTCAATTTGGTACAGGTTGTGTTAATGTGGCTTTTCCATGAAAGTGTGTCTGAGATGGTAACCCCTAAGAATTTGGTTTCCTTGACGAAATTTACTTGATCGTCACTTAGTGATATAATTGGGACTGATTGGTTTTTATTCTGAACTGTGTGAAAGGTAATACCAACTGTATTCTTTATATTGAGTAGTAATCTGTTTGATTCTAGCCATGAGTTTAGTTTGGTTGTGCTTTTGTTTTCTGCACCTTGAAGATGGTCTATAGAGTCAGATATCATAAATGTGGTGTCATTAGCAAAGAGAAAGGTTTTGTCAGTGGGTAAACTTAAGGGGAGATCGTTTACATAAAGCAAGAACAGCAAGGGCCCTAACACTGAGCCTTGGGGAACTCCATGTTTTATGGTTTGGGTAGATGACTGTTCAGCATTAGCTATGCCTGATTGATTGGATTCATTTATTTGGACATATTGTTCTCGGTCTTTGAGGTAGCTATTAAACCAGTCATGGCCGGTGCCCCTTATTCCACAGGAGTAAATTTTTTGCAGCAGTATATTGTGGTTAACCAGTCAAAGGTCTTTGTTAAGTCAAGAAAAATGCCTATGGCTGGAAGCTTCTTGTCTACTAGTGTTAGAGTGTGATCTAGGAGTTTTTGTATAGCATCGGTTGTAGTTTTTTCCCTTTGGAAGCCAAACTGAGCAGGCGATATGATATTATTTTTCCTCAGGAATGACTTAAGTATCAAAGTCAATGTAAGTAATTGATAAGGTTATTACATCAGTAAAAGGAGTTCTTCAAATAACTGTTGGTGAAGGTCATTGTTTTTTTGGAGTGAAAATTGAGCGAGAAAAGAAAATGTTAATACATCAACACCAGTACATGAAAAGAATAATTGAAAAATGTTGAATGTCTAAGGCAAAAAGTTTAAGTATTCCTGCTGATCCTCATATGAATCTGTTACCGTACCTAATGATTAAGTCTTCAGTGATGATAAAGTAATGTATCGTGAAGCAGTTGGATCTCTCATGTTTTTGGCTGTTATCTCTCAACCTGCAGTGAACACTGTGAGCAGATTTTTGAACAACCATACTAATGCACACTGGCAAGCAGTGAAAAGAAATTTCAGGCACCTAACTGAAATGCCAGATTCTGGTATAAAGTATTCAAACAGTTGGAGCAAAATGCAGCTGGTTGGTTTTTCTGATGCTGACTACACAGTTGACCTTAACATCAAGAAAATCAACTACAGGATTTGTTTTTCTTTTGGCTGGTGGTCCTGTGACCTTGGCTTCTAAGAGCAAATAGTTGTTGCACTAAGTACAACTGAATCCAAGTATGAAACTGCTGCTACTGCTGCTAAGGATGCAGTCCAGCTGAGAAAAATATTTGGTGGTCTGGGCATTAAGTGTGAAGAACCAGCAAAGTTACAAGTTGACAATCAGAGTGCAATTAAATTGTCAAAAAACCCTGAATACCACTAACGCACCAATTATATAGATATACAGTATCTTTTTTGTGTGAAAAAGTTTAGTGTAAAGAAATAGAAATTGTTTGTGTGTACAAAGGAACAACTTGCTAATATATTAACCAAAGCATTAAGAAAAGAAAAGTTTGTATGTTTACGCTCAAAGCTCAATGTTGTAAAATCGCAAATTGCAATCACTTAAACAGCGGGAGTGTTGGAAAGGTTAGGTGTAATTGAATTTGCATGTGGTGCAGTGACTTATCTTTGGCTTCAGCATTGTTATTATTATTATTCTCTGGTTTTTGTTTTTTTGTTTTTTTTAGTGTTGTATGTGTATGGTCATTGTAAAGAAAACCAGTCATTTTGTTCTTTAATAAAGTTAGTTTTTACAATTTGAAACTAACAGTGACGGTTTTAACAATTCCTAATAGCAAACTTGCACTATTCTCATCAACAACAATCATTACATCACCACTTGTGTTAAGCAAGTTTCTTTATTACCTTTTCTACTACATTTGAAAAGAAAGGAAATAATATACTTTTCATACTTATCGAAAACTTACAGTTTGACAAATGGATCAGAAAAGCCATTGTTGTCCATAGGGATAAGATTTGCACAGCGGACAATACCAACAATGAGTGCTTTTTTTTTAGTGGAATAACATAGAGTTACAAGTATCTGTCCACGTGTCCAAGCATCATTATTCCACATGTTGTCTCCCTGCTCAACCTAAAAACAGATTAAATTACATAAACAAGTTACAGAGTATATTTTTAAAGAAATGGGGTGGAAGTAGTTTTATTTCTAAAGCACTATTTCATACATAATGTCACCAAAATGTACACTGGTGTTAAATAGTAAAGCAGAAAATGGAAATTTTGCAAGATTATATTTAATTTTCCACAAAACAATAGAAACATGAGATAGTAAAGTACAAACTAAGAAAAGGATACAGAAAAGAAACAACTGCAACATGCATAATATTTAAATTGAAACTGTAATGTTTAACTACACCTGCGAAAACATAAACAAAGGTTATTGAGACATATCTGAATACACAGTGGTTTGTGGAACTATTATCAAAAGTAAATACACAATATAAAATAGCCTATCAATTGGTAGGAACACAATTTATGAAATAGTTTAATGTAAATCTGCAAATATAGATGAGCACATGGTTGACTAAATATGTGTCATGTATTTCAGCTCAAATACCAATATAAATTAACGGAATGTACAGAATATCATAAGTGAGCATATAAACTTTTACTAATAATCAATTTTAGATTACATTTGACAGAATAATAAAATAAGTTATACATTCCAAATCCACTAATTAGTTAAACTCAGCATTTACATTAATCATTCCAGTCAGTCTTGTTACAGAATTAATCATACTTGTGAATCATAGCTATGTAAATGTTAGGAACAGTTTCCCATTGATATTTATCAAATTATTATGATAAATTTAATATTCATAGTCGATTTTCACATTTAAAGTACATTTTCAGCTCTTCTAAACAGTTATGAATGTTTAAATGTTATTGAAAGATGAAGATGCATTTAAGCTTCTTTTATACAATATCAAATGTTATTAAGATAACATTTTAAATTCAATATTTTCATGTTTTTAACAATGCCAACAATGCAGAGCACATTGAGAATAGTATACAATGTCGTGGGGGCACAGTTTTTAATCACATTTTAAGGCAATCACTATGTCTGTTAGAACATTCATATTTCATTGTTAAAAGTGATTGTTGTGCAGCTGAAAGTTTATTTCAAGTGTTTGATGAAACTGCTGATTCAAACTTACCTGGTGTTTCTCTTCATAATTTCAAACAATTAGTGTACACCTTAGAGTTCAGTTGCCCCTATTCAATAAAATCCAGAAGTTGCTACAAAACTGCAAATCCAGATGCTGAGTTACAAGACGTTACACCAAACCCTAAGATAACAAGGTAACATTTATATGCACCATACAGAAGCTAGGCTTCGGTTCCATAGCAATTAGTGAAGAATTGAGCAGACCTAGTTTCATCTCAACATGCTTTATGAGATTCAGATTGGGAGAGCAAGCAGGTCACATAGGTATTTGTTTACCTTCTTTTTTTCCCCCCAAGGTAAATCTTTCCTCTCCCGGGATTGGAATGGCTCCTTACCCACTCCCTTAAAGCCCTCATCATTTCCTTTTCCCTTTCCTTCCCTTCTGCCTGAAGAAGCAACTGGGTTGCGAAAGCTTGCGTTTATGTGCGTGTGTGTGAGTGTTTTTTTTTATGTTACTGTCACTACCTGTGCTCCTTCGCCTGGTAAGTAAACTTCACCCTAATTTTTCCTCTATAATATTCATCTCTAAAACGAAAAACACTTTTATTTTAATGATTTCCACCCCAAATTCTGCATTATGTCTATGACACTGTCCACTATATTGTGATAATACAATATGAGCTGCCCTTCTCTGAACTTTCTCTATATGATCTGTCAGTGCTACTTGGTATGGATCCACAATTTGCAACAATACTCCAAAATAGGATGCACAAATGTAGTGTAGGCAGTTTCTTTAGTATAATTGTTGCATGTTCCAAATGTTTTGCCAATGGAACATAGCTTTTGGTTTGCCTTCCCTACAATATTTTCTATGTGTAGTTTCCAGTTAAGGTTGTTCTTAATTATAATTCACAGGTAATTAGTTGAATTTACAGCCTTCAGATTTGGATGATTTATTGTGTAAATGAATTTTAACCAATTTCTTTTAGTACTCATGTGGATGACTTCACACTTTTCATTATTTAGGATTAATTGCCAATTTTTGCACCATGCAGATATCTAAATTATTTTGCAACTGATTTCCACCTTCTGGTGACTTTACTAACTGATAAACAATACCATCATCCATGAACAGTCTAAGAGAGCTGCTCAGCTTGTCTCCTAAACCATTTATAAAGATAACGAACAGTAGGGGCTCTAGAACACTTCCCTGAAGACCCCAGATATTACTTCCATTTTATGCAATGACTTCCCAGCAGTTACTACATACTGTGTCCTTTATGACAGCAAATTGTGAATCCAATTGCACATGCAATTTGATTAGAAGGCGCTTGTGGTGTACAGTGACAAAACCCTTTCATAAATCTAGAATTATGAACTGATTTGAGATCCCTTGTCGATAGCCTTTATTACATCAAGGGAGTAAAGAAAGAGCTAGCTGTGTTTCACAATAAAGATGTTTTCTGAATCCATGTTGACTATGGGCAACAAGATATTCTCTTCAAAGTAGTTCATAGTGTTTGAGGAAGGTATATGTTCCAAAATCCTGCTGTAAACTGGCGTCAGTAATTTTGCAGATCGCTCCTAATGGCATTCTTGAATATCGGAGTGACCTCCCACCGCCACATCCCTCTACATCAACATTCCCCACACCAATGGTCTTTCTGCCCTAGAACACTACCTTCTCCAATGCCCACTCAAAAGCCTCCCAAAAACCTCATTATTTGTCACACTTGCCAATGTCATCCTCATCCTTTCCATTTGACGACCAGACCCACAAACAAATCAGGACAGCTGTGTTTACCAGGATGGCCTTTTCCTATGCCAACCTATTCATGGATCACATGGAAGAGGCATTCCTTAAGGCACAACAATTGCACTACCTAGCTTAGTATAGATTCATAGATCAAATCTTTGTGGTGTGGACTCATACTGAAGAAACTCTTATGAGCTCCTTCAAGACCTCAACTCCTTCTCCAACCTGAAATTCACCTGATCCTTCTCCAGAACCCAAGCCACCTTCCTAGATGTTGACCTCCACCTTGTTGAGTCCCACAGCCACACTTTTGTCCACCTTAAACCCACAAACAAACAACAGTACCTCCTCTTTGATATCTGCCGTCCCTTCCATATCAAATGATTCCTTCCCTACAGCTTAGGCTCAAAGGCAAACGTATCTGCTCCGATGATGAATCCCTCACCACCTACACCAACAACCTGTCAAATGCTTTCCTCTTTCACAACTATACTACAGACCTTGTCTGCAAGCAGATCGCCTGAGCAGTCCATTTCTCTCCTTCCATAAACAATATTCCTAACCCCAGACCACCCAGAAGCATCCAAGTATCCTCCCCACACTACCTAGAGTAGCCTTTTGCTGTCCTCGCAACCTCTACAATTTCCTTGTAAAACCACCCTCCCTACCTAATGGTTCCTACCCCTGTAACCGAACCCACTGCAAAACCTGCCCCAAACATCCTCCCACAAACACCTTGTAACGTTTCTGCTATGTTGTGCACTCCTAAAAATCAGTTGCCAACATTGAAACACGAAATATCTGACGCCTAAAATAAAACTTCATTACCAGACATGTGATATTTCACATTTTCGACTTCTGTTTGGAATTCTATTTACACTATTAGTAAAACACTTTTAAGAAATAGTACGTTCATTTAAATATAACTTTAGCTGACCTTTTACGTAATTTTCTGTTCTTAATACTTTCGTAAATAATAGCTGCAAACACTAGAAATACATTACAATTAGTTTTAGAAATTGCTGAACCTAAATAGATACTAATTTGTATAGAAACAATAATGCTACATGTTATAAACTATTGCACAACATGATTTCATATATACCTTTTGTTTAAATAAATTAGGGCAGACCATGTTTTATATATCACTAGATCCTAAATTAAATACTGATAATTGTTCATGCACTAAAATTAATAATCCGTTTGGTACTAAGAAACTATCTTCGAAATTAACAAAACTACGACAACCATAAACAAATCCGTATTAATAAATAATTTGACCGCAAACCGAAACACATTAAAATTATATGTTACAATAATAATACGCCTACACACTATTGGCAAAACAAATATGTGTGCATTTCAAAAACACACATAATGTAAATAATTTGACGACTGTAAACACTAGTCAAAAGGATGACGTTAAATTTGTGCACTACATTTAAATACAAATTTCGTGAAACAAATATATACTTTGACATAAATAGTCAAAGCTTAAATGTAATATTTTAATTTCTGTATTTTGGCATATTTGATATAAAAGAATATTGTTTAATTGTGAATTACAAAACTTTGTCACCATTTTTAATACGCAGTCATGTAGAAAGATGTTGGAGAGAAACCATTGTTTGTTCGGGCGGTGATAGTGAGTTGTGGAGAGAGTTTGTGAGTGGCCAGAAGCCTGTAAGCAGCTGTGTTGGCTTGCTGCTGCATTTCTTGATTGTGCAATGTTTAAGTGGAAATAAAATCGTTTCCATATCAACTAAGAAGTTTTTAATTTATGAGAAAATCCTGTAGAATCAATTTCTTTAGTGAATGCCGAAGATAAATCACAACGCAATGGACTTCAGCCAGCATATAAGATAAGTTCAACTTCACCTACAGTGGAATGATTTCGTTATAGACTGAGAACTAATAAACATTTCCGTGATTCAGGAATATATTAGGGCTCAGTTTGAGTCATTCCGAAAAGAGGTGATGGACGTTAGATGTGGTGCCGTGAGACCAGGATTTAAAAAGCGTATTCACTAATGTAAAGTGTTTAAAGTGGTGACGTGATCAAACGATTTTAATGAGTATTCGCTAATATAAGAATGTGTTTCAGAATACAAGGAAAATAATGTATATGATGGATGTGCAGTAAAACCATCATAAAAGTGCAGAATTCGACTACAATACTATCCACACCTACGATGTCGAAATTTAATGGAGGAAGATGGCAATAATTTGGGCTACTAGATTCCTGTATCGCCGCATCCTTGTGTGAAGTTAAGTACTCATTTTTTTTTTTCTCTTTTTTTTTAGTGACTGTTTGTGTGATAGGGGTTTTATGTGGACTGAAAACTTATCTTAAAATGGATACAGTAAGAAAGGAGGGAGATGATAGTACTCAAGTTTCGGACTTTGACAGTGGGGTAGAAGGTTCTGGTATCGCGAGTTCTACACCGATTACAAGAAAGCAGCAGGTCCCATTTTCTAGTGATTTACAAGAGACTGGACAACAGATTAGTAATATGGCAGCAAACACAGAAATAGAAAATAAATCAATCTTGGAACTTTTATTAAAAATGGATACCAGGAACTCCAAACTTTCATTACAAATGGAAACTATGAAAACTGAACTAACAAATTCAATTAAATTTGAAATTAGTAAAACAAATGACTCAATGACTGATTTAAAACAATACATTAGAAGTCTAGTGACAAATTTTAGTACTGGATTCAATAGTGTAGAAAAAACTGTTGTGGTAGCTGCTACTTCAGTAGTTTCTCAGACGAGTGACAATGTTGAAGAAATAGATGACAGTTCATGTAATGTAAATTCTCAGAGCCAGGATACTAAAACAGAGTTAACTGGAAAGATTCGCGATGTTGAACAATGTAATAGCAAACTTGATATTTCTGATTTTAAAGTAGAAACTGAATGTAACTGTATTATAGATAACCCTGAGCAAGAAGTCGAAAGTAATTGTACAGTCACAGAATTACCACAGTGTGTAGACGAAATTCCAGAAAAGTCACATGCTGAAACTTTGAGTATTCCTAGACGTACTACTGTAATTTGTTTACCAGTAGTGAAGTTACCTGGTAGGCCTAAAAAGAAATTTCATCCTGTTTGTTTTATGCCACAGGACAATGATTGTTTTTCGTCAGATTTGAATGACACTTCTGAAATTATGTTGCTTAAGCAAGGTCTAAGGTGTAAAGTATGTTCTTGGGCAAACCAGACCCAGTTGTTTGCATTTAATTTTGAACCTAATTGTAATGTACCATTACCTATTCTACCTGATAGACAAAATGTAATGCATCAGACTGTGTACTGATGTAATACCTTAGGGGCATAATTACTCTTTAGTTATGAAACTGCTGACACCAGTTCAGGTCCCCAGTCGTGTGCTGTGTACTTCTATTAATCATTTTCACAGTACAGAAAAAATTGTAGTATATAAGTTTTCCTTCAGTGTAAATATTTATGCTTATTTGAAAAATATTTTAATTACCACTGACAAGTGAAAACAGCTGAGACATACCTTTTGATATATACATTTTTGCTATATGCTTATTGAAACTTAAACTAAACCTTATTACCAGTTGGAATTTTTGAGAAAATAAAAAATATGTGTAGGTGGATGTTAACCATCAGTTCAGAAGAACTTTATACCAAATACTAATACTGTACCTAATATGATATACTAGTTGGGGGTTTTCAATAAGAATTTGTTTTTACTTATACCAGTGTATAGGCCAATGGACTTAAGAGCTAAAAAGTAAATATACTGAAATACAGTTTGAACGGAATAGTGAATTCATGTTTACAGTTAATACAGTTGCAAATAATAACAAACATTGAGGATTTATGAATTAAAAATACTATGTGAATTTAAGTACCGAAAAAGAAAATAGGTAGATGATGGGGGTTTTATTAAATGTGTTTTGATAGGAATTTTGGAGTTTTATGTTATGATGTTTATGAACCACTAGCTAATGTGGAAGTCTTTGTGTAGTCATCAAAAGATGTTAACAGAGTTAGAAAAAAAGGGAAGTGCTGTTCATGAGAAATTAGGTTAAGAATTGTCAGTGAAAGTACTGAACAAATAGTTATTAAGATATTGAAATGGAAGTGAAAAATGCTTCAAATATATTGAAAAGAAAGAATTAATATGTCATAAAGAAAATGACTATGAAAATAATGAATATTTCAACGAAAAATGTTGATGTAGTATTTAAGATTAGTGTAGTCTCTGAACAGATGCTTTACTTGAAGTCTAAGATGTTGAATTGCTTGATACTGCTGAGGAAATCTCAAAATGATAGTGTTAAGTGTACTGAGAAATGTTAGCTCCAAACCCTGATATAAATGTGAAGTCATCTACTGAAATGTTAAAGAAATAATTGAAAGCAAATATGAAAGTATACCTTCTGTCAATGTCAACTTAAGTTGTGATTCTAGTAACATGAATAATTTTGAGGAAGTTTAAAAAATCTAGTAACTGAATCTGAAAACCAAGTACTATTTCACTATGTGTGTAGTTCATTTGTTAAGATCTGAGTTGAAGTTTATCTACAGTTATAAATTGAGCCTCTTGAAGTTAACTGAAACCCTTAGCTGTATGCTTATAGTTTTGCTTATCCACGATCTATAAAGTTGATCAGTCTCAGAATGTTAATACATTTAAATCCTACCTACAGAAAAGTTAATTAATGTCTTGTGAATAGTTTACCTTGCTCTTACTCTGAAACCTACAAGGAAGATATTTGTTGATAGTATTGATACCTATTATGAATATGGCACATAGTGTGTATACCGTATCTGCATGTACAGATCGGCACACAATAATTAATTTATTAACCTCATATGCATAGTCAAAGGTATGTTGAAGTGTTTATTATTTGCTTATGGCTTGAAATGTCATTGTATATACGAGAAAATTCTTACCTCAGTTATGTACTGTTATTTTTCTATTAATCACGTCCGCAGTGCATTACAATTCAAATTCTTTAATTCTTTTCACTCTTGTTAATAATTCATTAGTATTTTTGTGTTCTTGGTTGAATTTTGTGTTGTACGTTGATGTGTCAAGAGGGACTTGCTAACAATTAGTACAAAAGTGACTAAAAGCATGGGAGGACACACAGACCACACAAATGTTGACCAATGTAAAATTCAATTTCTATCCTTGAGCTTACAGCTTCATAGGAAAATATTTAATACTGGTTTAAGATGACCATATTATAGTATATTGTACATATGACAGTTTTGGCTGATGCAAAGTTTTTCATTTTTATTCTTAAAGTTTACAATGAAACTATTGATGTTTTACAAGTTACATACTTGGTATGTTTATCAAGTGTACTTGCACATACTCATGATGTAAGGTCATAATGTACCATTACAGACTACCTATTACTCTTTATTATTATTATCATTAAACTTGTATAAATTTGTATTTTTCATGTGGAACACCTATGTTTAATTCATGACACACTTGTTGATTTGCTCATACATGCAAGCTTTGTGTATCAATTTGTAGTTGATTACTGGGTGTTTAGTTTTGATATGGTACTGTATCTGAAAATGATCAGACAGACCATATGTCAATTTTGACTTTTGTGTAGTATATGAGATTTTACATTGTTAACGTAGACATGTACAGACTTTCAGAACACTTACAATAGTTACTCATTTTCATCCAATTCTACTGTATGACTGTCACTTATTTTCAAACACTACTGAACAACATTGAATGTTGATTTTTGAGTTATTGGGGGGTAGTAACTGTTCACCATTCAACAAACATAGGGTACTCTGGACTGTGTTGTGTTTGATTGGGGCAGTTTGTTCAAAGAAGAACAAAAACTATGTACTGTTATTTACTTCTGCGGAAATAGTCAAGTTGCCAGTTGCATCTTGTTACTCTTGGTAAGGTAGTTACCATTAATACAAACATTCCGTTTAGAAGATAATCTATGAAAACTAAATGGTGTATCGTAATATCTTACGAACACTAAGTTGTTAAACAAAATATAGGTAAATACAACCAGAGTCTTTTTCTGCTTATGTAGCCGTTTGCGAGTCAGTTACCTGCCCTGGCCGTGGACGTAATTTAATGGCAGCGTATTTTTCCGCCCTCTCTTGATTACTGCCTTGAGAGTGGGTGTAGTTTGGCAGTTTAAAAAAACTTTTTCATTTTTCTTTAAATTCTTCCACAATGGGAAAAATTTGACACTTTGGTGGATCAGTTGATAACTGACACTTGAAAAATTTCCATGCTTGTTTTGAGCTATGAGATTAACCATTGCCACTGCTAACTACTCGCAGGGGGGTTAGTTTTTGAATTTTTATTAATGGATATGTTTTTTCAATGAGTAAAATATTATTTAATACTATGATCTAATTTGTTTATACTCATTACTACTACTCATTCTAATCTCTCAAACTGTATGAGAAATATTTAATACCCACAGTACTTGAAAAAATTCCAAAACCACGATTACATTTTCTGTCTATATAACCATTTTAATTATACCATAATTTTGAATGATAATTGTTTGATGTGCTCACGGAGAGCTTGTTTCTATCCATTGTTTTACTATTTATGTCATTCTTTCACTTAGTAAATTGACTATAAATTGTGAAGTTATTACAATATACAACACCCTTTCTAGAGGAATTAGGAGCTTAGTACTCACATAATGGCATTTACATACACGTACACATAGAAGAAACTAGTAAAATACCTTTTTATATGAATTAATCCCAATCATAACTGTTTACAGTATGAATATCAATGCTCTTTGAAAAGAAAAAAAGTTGTAAAAGCTTGCTATTTCATTATTCAAACTAAAGTAAATTAGAGAGATTTCTCATTAATTTTCAGTAACATTTAAGGGTTAATTTGAACCCATAATTTTGTTTGTTTTAAATACCGTATAGAGAAAATTGATTACTCTTTCCAATAGCCTGATAACAGTATGCTTATTTATGTATGTAGTTAGGGAAAAATAGTATGTGGTTCTGAGAAAGATACAACCATGTTATAGGAATGCCTGTATCTACAGTCAGCTGAAGCTGCGAGCCACTACATCACCAACAGCAGTTTGCAGATAGACCAATGTCGGCGCATCATGCAACATCAACAACCACCAGCATTCGCAAGACTACAATCAACATAAAATTTTTTATTTTAGCCTAAACTAATACAGACTCATTATGTACACCTAAATCACAACATATTGAAACGATGGTACACAGTGAACCTTACATTACATTTCAGGTACACTATGTAGGGGGGTGTGTAACGTTTCTGCTATGTTGTGCACTCCTAAAAATCAGTTGCCAACATTGAAACACGAAATATCTGACGCCTAAAATAAAACTTCATTACCAGACATGTGATATTTCACATTTTCGACTTCTGTTTGGAATTCTATTTACACTATTAGTAAAACACTTTTAAGAAATAGTACGTTCATTTAAATATAACTTTAGCTGACCTTTTACGTAATTTTCTGTTCTTAATACTTTCGTAAATAATAGCTGCAAACACTAGAAATACATTACAATTAGTTTTAGAAATTGCTGAACCTAAATAGATACTAATTTGTATAGAAACAATAATGCTACATGTTATAAACTATTGCACAACATGATTTCATATATACCTTTTGTTTAAATAAATTAGGGCAGACCATGTTTTATATATCACTAGATCCTAAATTAAATACTGATAATTGTTCATGCACTAAAATTAATAATCCGTTTGGTACTAAGAAACTATCTTCGAAATTAACAAAACTACGACAACCATAAACAAATCCGTATTAATAAATAATTTGACCGCAAACCGAAACACATTAAAATTATATGTTACAATAATAATACGCCTACACACTATTGGCAAAACAAATATGTGTGCATTTCAAAAACACACATAATGTAAATAATTTGACGACTGTAAACACTAGTCAAAAGGATGACGTTAAATTTGTGCACTACATTTAAATACAAATTTCGTGAAACAAATATATACTTTGACATAAATAGTCAAAGCTTAAATGTAATATTTTAATTTCTGTATTTTGGCATATTTGATATAAAAGAATATTGTTTAATTGTGAATTACAAAACTTTGTCACCATTTTTAATACGCAGTCATGTAGAAAGATGTTGGAGAGAAACCATTGTTTGTTCGGGCGGTGATAGTGAGTTGTGGAGAGAGTTTGTGAGTGGCCAGAAGCCTGTAAGCAGCTGTGTTGGCTTGCTGCTGCATTTCTTGATTGTGCAATGTTTAAGTGGAAATAAAATCGTTTCCATATCAACTAAGAAGTTTTTAATTTATGAGAAAATCCTGTAGAATCAATTTCTTTAGTGAATGCCGAAGATAAATCACAACGCAATGGACTTCAGCCAGCATATAAGATAAGTTCAACTTCACCTACAGTGGAATGATTTCGTTATAGACTGAGAACTAATAAACATTTCCGTGATTCAGGAATATATTAGGGCTCAGTTTGAGTCATTCCGAAAAGAGGTGATGGACGTTAGAACCTACTATAGCCCCACCACATGAAAAACCTACACAATTCAAGGCAAGGCCACATGTAAAACAACACACATAATGTATCAATTAACATCTGTTCACTGCACAGCCTTTTATGTTCGTAAGATGACCAACAAATTGGCTGAACGGATGGTCACAGATGGACTTCTCACTTGGGGGACAATCAAATATCCTGTGGCAGAGTATGCCCTCCATCATGGTTCCAGGGACCTTGGCATGTGTTACATCATGTGTGCCATTTGGATACTTCTCCCTAGCACCAGATCCTCAGAGCTGCAGAAATGGGAACTTGCCCTCAAACACATCATCTCCTCCCACCATTCTCCTGCTCTAAACATACATTACCTCTCCCTCTCTGCCAACTGCAACTCACTTATTCATTAGTCACTTCTCACTCTCCCTTGCAAGTGTGTGTGTGTGTATGTATGTATGTGTGTGTGTGTGTGTGTGTGTGTGTGTGTGTGTGTGTGTGTATGTTGGTTTGCATTAGTGTGGATCAATACTTATGCAACATCTCTGAAAATGCAATATCTCTGATGTCCCCATTCACCCACTCCACCTCATGACCTATGTTGTGAGTAATCTTTTGCTTATATACCCATTCTCTCCTCCTACTTGCTGAAGGAAATATAAATTTCCAAAAGCTGGAATAAACATTTAGTTTCATTGCCTTTTGTGCCATTATTTTGTGTGTTCTATCAGTGGTACCAAACTATGGTAAGTACTGGCCAGTCACTCCATTTATTTTGCACATTATTTTCAAACTATTATAAGCTTCCCACATCGAAGTTTGAGCTAAATTTTGAGTTACTGTAAAATATTGCCAGTCTTAAGGAATTTGTGTCTGTCTAATTAGGTATGCTTTTGCGAGAGAGGGATAAACTGTTTTGTGTTCCACAGAGAGTGAGCACCCGCTTTTGTTAATTTAGTTGGCATAAATCAGTCAATAGTTGTTACTGTTATTTTTTTAAATGTAAGACAGGTCTGATTTACACTCACACTATTAGTTTCAAAGAATAGACCTTCTCACTCAGGAAAGCATTAAGCAAATTTTTATCTGCTTTTTTGAATAAATATATATTTTTTTGTTTAATTTTGGTGGAGTTAGGAATTTTGATATTTAGCCTTGCTATGACAACTCTGTTGATGCTCTTTATTAGCTCAGGATTATTTGTTGGTAGGAGGTCAAGTATATTTTCACACCCATTTACTATTCTAGTGGGTTCTTGAACTAATTGCTTGAGATAATTTTCTGGGAATGCATTCAATTTTGGATGACGCTTTACGCTTGCTTCTTGTATGAACATGTATTTTTGCCAACAAATTGAGGGTAGGGTAAAGTCACTACCTATTAAAATTGTATACTTTGGATACATTTTTGAAATTTGATCCAAGCTATCTTTGAACATTTCTGCAATATAATCATCTGAGTCAGGGGGTTAGTAAAAAGAACCAATTATTCATTTATTCTGGTTTTCAGGTATAACCACTACCCACACCAACTCAAAGAAACTATCTACTTCAATTTTGGTAGAGGATAAACTGCTTGTGACAGCAATAAACTCACCACCACCTATTTTATTCAATCTATCTTTTTGAACACCATTTGTCCTTTGTAAAACTTTCAGCTGAAGTTGTATGATTATATCATCAATTTGACACATCAAGGACAAATAGCAGTTGTTGCTTTAATTTTGGACATCAGTGAATTTTATAAGGATGATTAAAGTGGGGCCATCTCTTCAATAAGAAACTTACGAGACATGCAACAGCCACTGGTAGACCCAATGTCAATTGTTGAGAAATTCCAGAGATTCTGTTGGCATGTCAAAGGGAAAGTGGGAATGCATGCAAGGAACAAATTGGACAGTGTCACAAATAGGAATTAATTTGTTCAATCAAGAAGGTATTTTCTTATCATCTATATAATAAATTTGGGAGAATCAGCAGCTGCCATAATATTGGAATCAATTTATTATCTTATCATCAGTCAACAGTTACAATTTTTTTTACCCATTCATGTTTCGGTCCTTTTGGATCATCTTCAGAATCTTGTAATTGCAGCTGCAACCTGTCTAATTTATGTTGTGACAAATACAAATATTTAGATTGAAAAGTGCAGGAACCTCACAGAAGAAAGATTCAGTAATCTTTTTAGGTGTTAACTGTACTAAAAGGAAAGGCAAGAAAAATGATAAAGCTTATTTTAATGTATTGTACATGATAGTTGATACTGCATGAATATATACATTTATAAGATTAGCTGTATGCGTGTATGTATGTTCCACATCTCCTACTTAACTACTGGACCAATATCAACCAAATTTGGTACACATGTTCCTTACTCTCAGGCAATAATTGCTGTCAGGGTAAGAACTACTATGATGACACATATGTCAAGAGATATGTTGTCATAAAACAATGATATTTGTGAAAAACAGCTCCCTTATGTGATAATATTCTACATGTGCCCCTAAACTAATGAACCAATTTCAACCAAATTTGGTAAAAATATTCTTTGAGGTCAAGAATCATTTGCTATGATGGCAAAAACCACCTATGATAAATAATTAATATGATAGCACATCATAAACAATGAAAACTGCCCCATCTTGTGGCACATGATTT
This sequence comes from Locusta migratoria, assembly GCA_026315105.1. NCBI lineage: Eukaryota > Metazoa > Arthropoda > Insecta > Orthoptera > Acrididae > Locusta > Locusta migratoria. The sequence goes on from CM048751.1 coordinate 200,439,734, forward strand.
TATTTGTCAACTATTTGAGAATGAGAACAATTAATGACTTGCAAACTTTAAACATAATTTCAAATCTTTACAAAACATTTTCTTACTGACAACCCTAACAAGGAAAGGAAAAAACTTCATTCCTTATTACTTACCCAATGTTCATGATATATATGTATGAGATTTGGCTTGATGTTACAAGTTATTACTTCTACTCTGTAAATTGTATTCACGAGACATTTCACAGACAGTACACATAGAATGTTCCTTCAGTATTATATCACAGTTCGACAAATAGTTCATAAGATATGAAGTCATAAACAGTTTAGTTCATGAGACACTGCATCATCACACTTGAGGATTCGATGTATTATGTCTTTACTGATAACACTATTCATGACATATTTTGCAGGCATTATTACCACTGAATCTACTTTCAAATTTACATCATAGTAAGATACATATTTAAGAAGATATAACATCTTAAACAATGAAATTTCCAAGTAACTGCGACATCTTATGATATTTTTCAACATCTTATCCTAAAGTAAAGGACCGATTTCAACTAAACTTGGTACACATATTGCTTACTTTCAGACAATAATTGCTGTCAGGTTAAGAACTACCTACTGTAATTATGACACATAGTTCAGGAGATATGACATTGTAAACAATGAGTCATGCGACACCTGATTTATGATACTTCATTCTTCTACTATTTATTCATTGCAGACAGTTTCCTAATATTGTACTCTACAAATATGGAAAATTATTTTATTGTAGAATATATAGTCAAGGATATATGATATATATGATGTCATGAGCTTTAAGATGCATACAAACGAAACTTAATTGAACAGATAGTGGGGTAGAAGCCGATGGACAGAAAGGAAAGAACAAGATGGACTAAGATAATAAATTTGATTAATGATGGAAATTCTCCTCAGAGATGATAAATTATTTTTCAAATGAGATAGATTGGCTGGCCAGTACTTACCTTTGTGCTGTACTGCCGATAGTGACATAAATGAAGAAAAAGAAAAAAAGGGATGAAAAATGACAAGCTTTCGGAACACAGTTCCTTCTTCAGGTGGGAGAGAAGGGAAGAAAAAAAGGATGCGAATGGAAGGGAAAGGTAATTCATGACCTAGGTCATGAGGCTAGTGTTTGAGGAGTGTGGAAGTCAGAGATACTGCATATTAGTACTGAGCCAAGCCAGAGAGGATATATATAACCAAAGAGGAAAGATAAAGCAGTAAACAGAAGAGTAGTGAACTGAATGATGCTGAGAGGTGCAGGAGGGGAAGGGGGTTGTATAAAAAGTTTTTGATTAACAGGGAAAGATGGAGAATGTTTGCCCAAGAATTTTACAAGAAAAGAACATGAAGCCTGTATTGTTTCATATGATTCTTATTAACTAAATCTTCTGGCTTACAAATATAATGTTTATTTGCAATTTTCTGCCACTTCAATCTCTTTGACTGTGGTATTAAACCATAATCCAGATGTAGGTGTTTTCCACTTAAGCCAGAAGGCAAATGAAAATATTGTTACCTAGTATATGGTCAATTGTCTTTAACACTGTGAGTTTGTCCTCTAATGACATCATAAAGTCAGCTAACTGAAAAAAGTGTAGAATAATCCATATTTAATGTCACATATAACTAGATCCTCTATTCCACCACCTGCTTTTCTGAATTGTACAGGTGGGAGTTAATCTTACAATAAATGTCCCAGTCTTGAAATTGTCTGGGTCTCAACCTAAGAGAACCTACTGTTCCCACATCTCCCATCCAACAATTTCTGCTCCCTCTGTCCTTCACTTTCTACCAATTCTTGTCTCTTTCTCCACTGTTCGGGCACTTACCCCTTCTCTGCTCCCCCCCCCTCCCCCACTCACTGTATTTGAAGGTTGTGTCACAAATCTGTTTCCGCCAATCAGAGCTGCACACTCCACCAGATAGTACAGACATCTCTGGCCCCCCTTGCATTGCATCTTTTCCTATTACTTCTCATTCCTGCTCTGCATTGGTCTCACTCTTGAAGCAGCATTTAGGATGCAGTCGCTGGAGACAGCAATCCTTTGTGCATGAGTTGTGCCTGTGTGTGCTCTATTACTGTCAAAGGCTGTGGCCAAATGATAAGTTGTGGCATTGTGTTTTTCTTTCCTATTTGCATCGCTGTGGCTTTGCAATTGCTTTTATGTGAGTTCCAACCTGTCCTCATTTTAAATTTAGTTATCCTCTCTGATGAAATCTCACCTGAACAGATGTGGTCAAAATTCATTGTTACTTTCATGCATTGTACTTGGAACAATGTTTTACTTCTTTGCTGATATCAAACTTTAATGCAAACAAACTTGTTGGATAAGTAATATATTAGTTTACAAAATACTAACAATCATGTATTGAATTGGACATTACAATAATTATTCAGCTGATTTAAACAACACTATAGATTCCTGACAGATAAAAAGTAGGATTCATGTGTGGCTCCAGATTCAAGTCCATATGTAGCCCACAATTTGAATTTAAATGAATGTACATATCAGCACATAATGCTCCTTATTGTGAAAGTTTAATTTTTCAGTCGTTCAGTAGGTGTACTAAATGTTCCAATAAAGGCAATATTATTGACAATGGGATGACCAGGTTGGAATTTAACAATAAAATGAGGATATGTTGCAACTCACTGCAAAGATGATCATTGAGCCACAGACAGGCACATAGAAAAGGCAAAAGCCAAAGCTGTGATTCTTTTGTTTAGATAGAGTGAAGATTTTGAATTTTTTCTTGACTCTATACTTTGCTTTATCTCATTTTAATTTTCCACTGCTATAATGACCTTAATACTTACCAGGAACTGTTTCTCCAGTGGAACATTAAGATGCTTCATTTGCTGCATCTTAAGGCAAGAGAGAGGAATATGGGCTTCTCCAATAAAGTCATTGCCATATTTGTCATCATCTGAAAGTGAATAACAGTAAGTTACTAATGCTTAATAGTTAAAAACAAATGAAGTTCTGGTTTTTACATCTTAAAAAATTGAAACTGAGAAATTGCTTATTTCTTCTGTGTGGTGTTGCACACACACACACACACACATATATATTCTACTTACCAGGCGAAGGAGCACAGGCAGTGATAGTAACAAATACACAGGCACACACACACACAAATGCTAGCTTTCGCAGCCTAGCTGCTTCGTCAGGCAGAAGGGAAGGAGAGGGAAAAGGAAATGATGAGGGTTTTAAGGGAGTGGGTAAGGAGTCATTCCAATCCCGGGACAGGAAAGACTTAACTTGGGGGGAAAAAAGGAGGGTGAACAAATACACACACACCCACACATTTACACAGACGCAAGTATACCTAGGCAGACATACTATCTGTGTAAATGTGTGTGTGTGTGTGTATTTGTTCACCCTCCTTTTTTCCCCCCAAGGTAGGTCTTTCCTGTCCCAGGATTGGAATGACTCCTTACCCACTCCCTTAAAACCCTCAGCATTTCCTTTTCCTTCTCCTTCCCTTCTGCCTGACGAAGCAGCTAGGCTGCGAAAGCTAGCATTTGTGTGTGTGTGTGCCTGTGTTTTTGTTACTATCACTGCCTGTGCTCCTTCGCCTGGTAAGTAAAATTAATCTATTTTATATATATTATGACGAAAAATTCCTAGCAGGAAAAATTACATATAAAAAATAGACGAAGATTACTCACCACGCGAAGGAGCACAGGTGTAACAGCATCACAAATAAATAAATAAATACACACAGACACACAAATGCAAGCTTTCACAACCCAGTTGCTTCTTTAGGCAGAAGGAAAGGAGAGGGAAAAGGAAATGATGAGGGTTTTAAGGAAGGGGGTAAGGAGCCATTCCAATCCCGGGAGTAGAAGGACTTACCTTGGGGGAAGAAAAGGAAGGTGAACAAATACACACACACCCATACATTCACACAGACACAAACAAACCTAGGCAGACATACTATACTATATAGACATATATAGTATGTCTGTATATATATATACGAATATTAGAGAGGAAAAATTCCTAACAGGAAAAATATACGTAAAAAATAGATGAAGTACACTTACCAGGCGAAGGGGCACAGGCAGTGATAGCAACAAATAAATACGCAGACACACACACACACACACACACAAACGCTAGCTTTCGTAGCCTAGCTGCTTCATCAGGCAGAAGGGAAGGAGAGGGAAAAGGAAATGATGAGGGTTTTAAGGAAGGGGGTAAGGAGCCATTCCAATCCCGGGACAGGAAAGACTTACCTTGGGGGAAAAAATGGAGGGTAAACAAATGCACACACACCCACACATTTACACAGACACAAGTACACTTAGGCATATATATATATATATATATATATATATATATATATATATATATATATATATATATGTGTGTGTGTGTGTGTGTGTGTGTGTGTGTGTGTGTGTGTGTATTTATTTACCCTCCTTTTTTCTCCCCAAGGTAAGTCTTTCCTGTTCCGGGATTGGAATGACTCCTTATCCACTCCCTTAAAACCCTCATCATTTCCTTTTCCCTCTCCTTCCCTTCTGCCTGACGAAGCAGCTAGGCTGCGAAAGCTTGTATGTGTGTAATTTTATTTTATTTTATTTGTTTCTATCGACGAGCCGGTCCTTTTGGTAAGTCATCTCTTTTCTATTTTTGTTTATCCCACCGGGAAAGTTTCCATCTATAATTTTCGTTTCATCAATTTGAATCTAACAATTACGATCGTTTGTTATTGCTCTGTTACCTTTCGAAATCTTTTCCGTCCTCTTACTTTCTCCTTCTGTTTATGTTCTACATAGTATTTTCACTCTATTTTTACCTCCCTTCTTAGTTTACAATTTAATTTTCTCCAGGCAATTAGACTACATACAACAATCTGTACAACAATCAGTAATATTAACTTGGGAGCCTATCCAAACAAAACGACCAACGTCTTTATTATTTTTTATTCATATTCTGGCAGATACCGTCTTCAAAACTGCATCTCGGAAATATCCCCCTTTCATCTACAGTTCTCATTTTACTGCGTTAACATCATCTCAGAACTTCATTTACTATAACCTTTAACTGGCACTTCATAACAATTTTCGGCTTTTCATAACAATTTTCGGCATTTCGTAGCAACTTCGCGATTATTTCCATTCCGTTTTTCGACATTTCCGTTTGTTCTTCCGACATTTCCGATCTGTTTTCTACACGTTTACATTTCTTAACAATTTTCGGCATTTCGTAGCAACTTCGCGATTATTTCCATTCCCGTTTCTCGATATTTCCGTCTGTTCTTCCGACATTTCCGATCTTTTTTTCTACACGTTTTCATTTCATAACAATTTTCGGCATTTCGTAGCAACTTTGCGATTATTTCCATTCCCGTTTTTCAATATTTCCGTCTGTTTTTTCCGACATTTCCGATCTTTTTTCTACACGTTTTCACTTCTATTCATTCGTTAGATTATTTTTACCCTTCAACCTTATTCTACCAACAGAAAGAATCCTTATAGGACACTTTCCTTTCATTCTCACACGGTTTGCAAAACTTGTCCAGATTTTCTTCACCCCATAACCTGTTGGCCGCCCATACAACCGCCACACCCCTATATATATATATATATATATATATATATATATATATATATATATATAGGCAGACATATTCCTAACAGGGAAAATATATATATATATATATATATATATATATATATATATATATATATATATATATATATATATATACACACACTTTAATTATAGAGGGAAACTTTCCTGGTGGGATAAACAAAAATAAAAATAGAAAAGAGATGACTTACCAAAAGGACCGCCTCGTCGATAGATACGAATAAAATCACACACAAACACACATACAAGCTTTCGCCACCACTGGCAGCTTCTTCAGGAAAAAGGGAGGAGAAAGGGAAGGATATGGGTTTTAAGGAAGTGGAAAAGGAGTCATTCCAATCCCAGGAGTAGAAGGACTTACCTTAGGGGTCAAAAAGGAAGGTAAACAAATACACACACTCACACATATCCGAACGCAAACACACCTAGACGGACATTTGCAATTACCCTAATAGCATAAGTTGCTGAACCCAAATGTTTCAACAGATCTTCAATGTGTTTTTTCCAGTTCAACCCCTCATCAATGCTTACACCTAAAATTTTTGAATATTCTACCTTTGCTACAGATATCTGTTCAAAGTCTATATTTACTGATGGTGTCATTCCATTTACTGTATGGAAGTTGTTCTGTGTTTTATCAAAATTTAATCACAGACTATTCGATGAGAACCACTTAATGATTTTCTGAAAGACATTGTTTACAATTTCATCAGTTAGTTCTTGTCTGTCGGGTGTGATAACTATACTTGTATCGTCAGCAAAAAGAACCAGCTTTGCATCTTCATGAATATAGAATGGCAAGTTATTAATATATATTAAGAACAGCAAAGGGCCCAAGACCGAACCTTGTGGCTCCTCATTTTTTTTTTTTTTTGTGCATATTATGAGAACTATTTATGTCAACTTTCTGCACTCTTCCTGTTAAGTATGATTTAAAACATTTGTACACTGTCCCATTCATACGACAATACTGTATCTAGAAGAATTCCATGATTTACACAATCAAAAGCCTTGGAGAGATCACAAAAAATCCCAACGGGTGATGTCCTGTTATTCAGAGCATTTAATATTTCTTTGGTGAAAGTATATATAGCATTTACTGTTTAAAAACCTTTCTGAAAACCAAATGGACATTTTGTTAGACCTTTATTTTTACCTATGTGTGAAATTACTTTAGAATACATTACTTTTTCCAGAACTTTGCATAAGGCTGTCAGGAGTGAGATTGGGCGGTAGTTGTTGAAATCAGACGTATCCCCATTTTTGTGTAGTGGTTTAACTATAGCACATTTCTGTCTATCAGGAAAAATACCCTGCTTCAGAGAACTGTTGAATATGAATCCTACTTATTTCTTGAGTTTTTATTACCCTGCTGGAAATACCATCAATTCCATGTGAGCTTTTGCTCTTGAGAGAGTTGGGTGGAATTTCAATTGTATCAAATTGTGTGGGTATGGCCTGTTCCATTAACTGCCTAGCTTCTTCTAATGAACATTTAGATCCTATTTTCTCCACAACATTTAAAAAATAATTATTAAAAATGTTTTCAACTTTTGGCTTGTTAGTTGTAAATTTTTCATCCACTTTGATGGTAATGCTGTCTCCTGTGCTCTTGGTTGCCCTGTCTCCCTGGTAATAATATTCCAAATTGTTTTAATTTTGTCATCAGAGGTACTAATCTCAGACATGATGCACATGCTTCTGGACTTTTTAGTAACTTTTCTTAATGAAGCACAGTAGTTTTTATAATATTTGACTGTTTCTGGATCATTACTCTTTCTTTATGTTAGATACAGTTCCCTTTTTCAGTGACAAGATATTCTTATTCCTTTAGTAAGCCATGGTTTCTTATAATTATATTTAACTATTTTCTTGGGGAATAATGTTTCTCTACCCTGAATGATTCCTGCACTGTGCTATACATCCCTCTTCCACATTCCACCTCAGACTTTTACTTCCATTGAATGCTGTGCATTTTGGATAGACCAACTGGAGACAACATTCAAGTGTGTGCAAGTTGTGTTTATGATTGTATGGAAGCTTATGTGAGCTGTCTTTGTGCAGTGTCTGCCTGCTGAGCAGAGCTTTATATTTACACTAAGGTAACAAAAGTCTTGGGATACCTCCTAATATCATGGTGGACCTCTTTTTGCCTAGCAAAATGCAGCAATTTGATGTGCCATGGACTCAACAAGTCCCCTGCAGGAATATTGAGCCATGGTTCCTCTATAGTCATCCATAAGCATTGCCAGTGCAGGGGTCTGTGCATGAACTGACCTGCTGATTATGCCCAGTGAATGCTCAGTGGCATTCATATCAGACAATCTGAGTGGTCCAGAATGTTCCTTAAACCAATCTCAATAATTGTGACCTAGTGACATAGCTCATTGACCTCCATAAAAAAATATCATTTTTTGGAAATATGAGGTGCTTCAATGACCTCAGAGTTTTAGGTTAGTATGCGGAAGGAAATTAGCCATGCTTTGTAAGAAACCATCCCGGCATTTGCCTGGAGTGATTTAGGAAAATAACGAAAACCTAAATCTGGATGGCCGGAGGTGGATTTGAAACACCATCCTTCCGAATGTAAGTCCAGTGCATTACTACTGAATTCAAGGCTGATACCTCATTCCACATAACCCTCACCAACTTTATCCTAACAACTACTTCTCCTTTGAGAGGAAAGTTTACCATGGCTCCCTTCTATGCCAATCTGGGTTGTATGGAGGAATCCTTCCTAGCCTGGTTCAGGTTTATTTATGATATTTTCATGATCTAGACTCAGAGCTAAGACACCCTATCCTCCTTCCTTCAAAACCTAAACTCCTCCCCCATCCTCTTCAACTGGCCTTACTCATCCCATCATGTCATTCCTGGATGTCAACCTCCACCTCAGTGATGACTTTATCCACACTTCCGTCCATATTAAACCTACTAACCACCAACAGTACCTACACTTCAACAGTTGACATCCCTTCCACATAAAAAAACCCTCAATTACTGCCTGGCCACCCGTGGACGGTGTATCTCCAGTGGCGAGAACTCCCTTTCTCAATATGCTGAGGGTCTCACAAAAGCCTTCACGGACAGAAACTACCCCACAGATCTAGTCCGCAAACAGATCTCCTGTGCCATATCCCCATACATCGCACATCCTCTCTGTTCCAGCAGTAACCATCCACAAAAGAGTACTCCCTTGTCACCAGGTACTACCCTGGACTCAAAAAACTAAATTGTATCCTTTGCCAAGTTTTGATTTTCTGTCCTCATGCACAGAAATGAGAGACATCCTGCCCAAAATCCTGCAGTGGTGTCCTGTTGCCCTCACAACCTCCATAACATCCTAGATCACCACTATGCCGCCCCAAAACCCAACCCACTACCACAGGGATTATATCCCTGTGAATACCCCACTCCAACTCCTGTCCAGTCCACCCACCCAGCACTTCCTATTCCAATCCTGTCACAGGCTTTTCCTACCCTATTAGAGACCAGGCCACCTGTGAAAGCAGCCATGTAATTTAGCAGCTGTGCTGCAATAACTGAGCAGCTTTCTATATTGGCATGAGCACTAACCAGCTGACCATTAGGATGAATGATCACCGCCAAACTGTGGCCAAAAACAAGGTGGACCACCCTGTGGCACAGCATTCAGCAGAACATATGCTTGATTTCAATGGCTGCTTCACAACCTGTGCCATCTGGATCCTTCCACCCACCACTAGCTTTTCTGAAATGCAGAGATGGGAGTTATCCCTACAGTACATTCTCCGATCCCAAAATTATCCAATCCTCAACTTGTGATAACTTCCCTTTTTTTCCACACCCAACAGTTCCTACCTCTCGAACCTAAACCTCTCTTATTGTGTGTGTGTGTGTGTGTGTGTGTGTGTGTGTGTGTGTGTGCGCGCGCGCGCGCATACGCGCGTGCGTGTGTACGTGCGTGCGCACACTTACATTATTTTATTTTCTTCCCATGAACCGCCTCCCCACTCCATTCCTAAGCTGCATCTCATTCCTCCCATGCTCTACAAGGCTATGTTGTATCCATCCCCACCACCATGATGAAACCTTCCTATCTGCCCCTCCCCTTCCCTGTAACCACACTGCAAAGTGTGATTCACAGTGCAGCAGTCGGGGATGACAGTTGTGTGACTGTGTTGTTTATCTGTGTGATTGCATGAATGTTCTATTTTCAAAAGAAGGCCATGGCCAATAGTTGAAGGTGTACATGTGTGTCTTTTTTATGTGCCTGTTGCAGCTCATCCTCACGTCTTTGCGGTGAGTTGTAACCTGACCTAGACTTTCCATTATTATGAACTACAATTATGTTACAAGAGAATGATAATTGAAATTAAAGGGAAAGAAATAAAATAGAAAGAAAGAAGGAAAAATTCAAAGATAATATCTGTACAAGTAATAGTCAAAATGTATGTTATATGGGAAAATGTATTTATTGAAAGGAAAACTGTTTAATATGTTCAAATAAGTTCCCAGAGCTAATGTGGCAATATATTTTGAAGCAGTTGATATTGTAAATTGGAAGTTCAATGAAACAGTTTCTATTCAGAGATAGGATGGTAAGTGTTTCAAGATATTTTAACCATGGCAATAATCAAGTTTTTGAACTGACTATTTGTCTTCCTTTAACATTCTACTGGACGAAGAATATTCTCTCTCATTCCAAAAAGTTGCTCCAAGATATAATACCATATGTATCAGCCTTCAATGAAAAAATGATAGTCCCAATTCTAAGGTACACAAGTGCTCACATGTGTAGATATTACCAGCTCTTTGGGCCAGATGGTCTTAGTAAAGTGCATGAGCAGGAACCACAGGGTCATGTGTTTAAATCCTGGTCAGATCATAGAAAATATGGGACACTGCAGACAAAGTAACTCTTCTTTAGTGAAAAACAGGCAAGGAAAGTGAAAAGGTGGGGTTTAACAGCTTTTAAATATTTGTAAAATGACACATTAAGCACAGCTGCTTAATTTATTAACTCAAAGCTATTGGTTTTGGTTAATGTACCATTCTCAAGCGCCAGCAGAGAATAGCCAGTTGCTTAACATATCATGTTACAACACTGAAAACTTTAAAATAAATATTTGTCATCATGTTTAACTTCATATAGATGTTTTTCCAGTGACTGATTGTTACAAACTGAAGTTGTCACAATCAGTCACTGGAAAAACATCTATAGGAAGTGAAGCATGATGCCAAATATTTATTTTAAAGTTTTTCAGTTTTTTTACATGATATGTTAAACAACTGGCTAAGTTCTTCTGCTGGTGCTTGAGAATGGTACATTAACCAAAATCAGTAGCTTTGAGTTAGTAAATTAAGCAGTTGTGGTAATTTGTCATTTTACAAAAAAAAAGGTAAACCTACATTTATGGTAGTCCTCTACCTTTCCTCCTGTCCTAAAATTATACAAAAATATCCTACGCACTATCCTACAGTGGCATTCTGCTGCCCACCAAGTCTACATAATCCAAACTCCATCACTGCTCCCAACCCCTTGCCCCACTGTTCATATCCCTGCTATAGACCTAGGTGCATAACCTGTCCTGTCCACCATCCTATCACCACCTACCCAGTCCAATCACAGGCATTTCTCTGTCTAGATCTACTGTCTTTGCTTCAGGACCAATCGTGTGTAACCGCGTAACCAGAAATCGAGTAGCCAGGAGCTGGTGTGTCTACCAGCTCCAGTGCCAATATTAAAAACGGAGTCACTGACCACACTACGACTCATATACACACTGTCTCTGTGATGTAAAATGTTTCTCATGTGATAAAAATACTTTGAGTGTGTATATAAAATTATCTTATAGAAGAACGAAATGAAGAATGATAGTTTAAAAACACTTATTTATTTATTTATTTTTCATGACATTCTTTTTCCGGGGGTTCACTGAACCAGTGAACACATAAAACGCACTGCCACTGCTTTTATCTGAGCCTTTCTACAAATCATCGAGCTGTCCCTGTGGTGAGTAGCAACCTATTCTTTTGAAAATATTGTCGAATCCTTTCTGGAATATCCATTGTGGACTGGAATACATTCACTGAAATTCTGAAGATAGCAAGACAAATACAAAAAATTAAATATTATTTATAACTTTCACAGAAACCAGACTGCAGCTTTGTGATTTAAAGAGCATCAAAGGAGGCAGTAGTTGAGAAGGGAGTGAGACATGGCTGTAACTTACCACCTATGTTATTCAACATATATATTCAGCAGCAGTAAAAAGCTCAGAGAGATTTGGAATTAAAATTAAGAGAGACTAAATAAAAACTTTGATGTTTACTATGACATGGTAGCATTCATTAAATAACTAAGAAAATCTATGGAATGTATAGAAATGAGTTTACAAGATGAACATCTAAAAATGTTAAAAAAGGTTGTGGAATGTTAACAAGTTTCACTGCTTGACAACTGATAATGAGCAGACACATTGCTGGACAGGAATAATCACTTGGATGATGGAGATCATGGAGCGCAGTACATACATAATAGAGATGGAGTGGTATATTTATAACAAAACTGGTACAAATTTCACCAAATGGGAAGACAAGTTAACTGACATAATAGCATACCAGTTTGTCTTAGGTAAGACTTTGAGATTGGGCTCAAAATGACATTAGTGGAATATTGTCCCACTTCTCTACCAAGGTGGGTTTTAGTTAGTGCACAATTCTGGTAGGTAGTGTTAATTGAAGAACGCATCTGTCACAGTCATCCTAGGCATGCTCAACAGGATTCAGGTTCAAGAAATATACATGCCAATCCCTACATTCAATATCTTCACTTTCCTGTGTGTGCAACACCTCAGTGGTTCTGTGTGGCCAAGCATTGGCCATAAACAGTAAATCAAAACATATCACACTCCTAATCAGAGGGAAATGGTTCACAATAGTCTCCTTGTGATACTGCTACACTGTAATAGAAGCCTGCACAAAAATATGCAGTGGTGGGTGGCCATATTGCATAATGCCTGCACCCACCTTAATGCATAGGCCACACCAGTGATGTTGTGAACATTCTGTAGTATTTAATGTGTACCCTCTCTCCCATCCCTAACTTATAGTCAAAATCAATTACCACAGTGAAATGGGATTCATCAGATGACATCACTCTTCACTGCTCTCACCAACCACAAACAACATGCATCTGCACTACTGAACACTCTTTATGATGTCATGGTCGAAATGGGATGTACTTAACAGACTTCTGAGCATGTAAACCAGCTTTATTGAATCTCTGTGAAATGGTTCTGTCAAAGACATGTGTACTGGATGTGATATCAAGGTTTGCAGTGATCTATCTACAAGTGAAATGCTTGTTCCTTTCATCAACCAGGGTTACAAACTGATCCTCTTACAGTGTTGTGTTGCATCTATGACCAATGTCATACTTTCAGATAGAAAATCCACCTTCAGTGGCCTTTTGTAATCACAAGATGATTTGTGGTCACACCCATTATTGTGGTCATAGTAGTGACACTTCAAATATTAATTTAAGTGTTTGGGAGCCTACTCAAAAGATATTTGTAGATGGATTGTACTCCTCAAATGACTGTGACAGAAAAGGAATTCAAAGAAGCAGCATCTGAAATTTGATACAGAGAACATGACTCACTCCAAACCCAACACTTTTTTTTCTTTTTTCTTTTTGGTATTTACAGAACATGATTTACTTTTTTTTAGCTGTATGCAGACATTTTGAAACATTTGGAGGTAGTCAATCATCAGTCTGAATTTGAATATCATATTGCCTTATTAGGAGTCTGAACCATGGTGCAACTAGGCATTTTTTACATCAACAACATTGCTGGAGGTGAAAGAACTGATAAGTGATAAAAATCTTAGTATTGGCCAAGGATTGAAACTGTAACCTTTGGATTTTTAAGTCCGGCACTTTATTATGTTTCTTTCATTCTTTTTCTCCCTCTCTTGGTTTTTCCCTCTTTTTTTACCACCAAGCCACAAAACGAAAGGATTTTCTTAAGAAAGCTCCAAAATAAAGAGGTAAAAATATGGTTGAAGTAAAGATTTTCAAAAACAACTCCGAGTAGTCACCTTTGTGAATTTTCCATTTTTACTGGCATGACTTCTTTCTAATTGCATAGTGATCTGTGTTATATTGATATTTGGTGCAAGAAGTCGCAAATGACTCTCCACCTAAACAAGAGTAACATATTGTTAACACACAGAAAGAAAGATGGTTTATTGTATGGTTATGTGATCACTGAAAGCAGTTACTTCCGTAAAACATTAGGAAGTAAGCTTAAAGAGCAATTTGAATTGGATGGCCACATAAAATTAATTGTGGGTAAGGCAGTTGCTAGCCTCAGATTCAATGGAAGAATCCTCAGTAAGAATTGCAATACTGGAAACAAAGGAAATAGCTTACAAAAGAGTCCCCCCCCCCCCCAAAAAAAAAAAAAAAAAAAAAAAAACGACAACAAGTTGAGAAAGCAAAAAATCAAGAGACTGAGTTTTGTTTATAAAATTACTAATCAATGTTACGTGGATGCATTTTTTTTCTATATTTGTTCGTGGTGAAAGTTCCATAATTTCGGGTCTAGTAACAAGTTTTCAAGTTGGAACTGAGCTTATCACATGATATGTTGATGTTAGTCCTGGTACTCAAAATGTCTTTCAAAACTATTACATTTAACTGCATTTTGTCACTTCATTAGAGAAATAACTCTTTCAACAGGTGCATTACTTCCAGGTAAACATAAGATATATTCATTAATACACAATTTTTTGTACAGTTTAGAGTATTGACATGGAAAAATGTGAGTAACTCCACCCATTGTTTAGTACCAACATTTTTAGTGTTCCGGCTTGTTATTTTTCATCTATTATGATGTTGCAAATAAGCAAAAACTAATCGAATACATCCGTATCTTGGTTGCTGCTAAGAAAACCTTGTATAATTAGCAAATTCATCATATTATGTATTCTTTTAACATAGGGACATTTGTCAGAGTTGTCCATTCAAACACTTGCGTTGAAGTGACACGACTGATCCAAATATTTTTACTTCATCTTTTAAAGTTAGCCATCGTAGTTTCTACACTCCAACAACAATGCGAGTTTCTTTTATTATTAGATTACGAATGGAGTGAGGAAGAAAAATCAAATTCTTTATGTGCCAGTTGATCTCAGAGATACTTAATTTCCTTTGTAGATTCTAAGGCAAACACACACTATGCTTCAATTTTTAACTACGTTTGATGTAAAATAACTGCGTGTGGATGTGAAAAGTATAAGCATAATTCTGATGTGGGATTTTTGAATAATGTTTTAAAAATATTTGGGCATTTATCAATGCTCAAAAAACAGCTTTAAAGGGCTGCAATGTTTTCAAAATAGTTTCAAGCATGGGCATTAATGCAAACCACCTGGTTTGCTATAGCTCAGGAGTTTCTGATATTCTGTGTCATTGGGCTCACAGAATTCTTTGAGAGCTTCCACTTGAACACTGAAAATGTAAAAATAATTGAATAATAAAATAAATTTTTGCAAAGATACATTCAATTTGGAGACAATCTGAAACCGTTTTCATCTTGAACTGTGAACTCGCCATCCAATCCCAATTAGTTGTTTCTGAGTAATAGGTTCAGTTTTGTGTAAACATTATTACACCTTTTTCTGTTCTTTCTTCCAAAATTGCAGATAGCATTTTCTTCATAGAATGCCACAATTTTCTTATTTAAACCACTGCACGATAATACCTTCTTCAAATAATTGAAACGATATCTGATGTTTCACCACACTGCTCTCGAAACTCTAAAAAATTGAATTTCACGAATTCATAAGGTAAAAAATACTGAACGAAACCAGGTAATAATTTTACTGAGCCATGATTTGAAGGATCCATTAGTTAAGATATGCAGTGGGAGTGGAAGGACTTCTCACACACTCCCTTAAAATCCACATCCTTTCCTTTTTCCCCTCTCCTTTCTTTCCTTTCCTGAGGAAGCAACCTTGGGTTGCGAAAGCTTAGCATTTGTGTGTGTGCGTGTGGTTTTATTTATGTGTGTCTCTCGATGAACCTGTGCTTTTTCACCTGGTAAGTTAAACCGCACTCCCATGAACCACAGACATTGCCGAGGTGGGGTGGCTTGCGTGCCTCAACGATACAGATAGTCGTACCATAGGTGCAACCACAGCGGAGGGGTATCTGTGGAGAGGCCAGACAAACATGTGGTTCCTGAAGAGGGGCAGCAGCATTTTCAGTAGTTACAGGGACAACAATCTGGATGATTGACTGAGCTGGCCTTGTAACATCAGCTAATGTGGCTTTGCCACACAGTTACTGCGAATGGCTGAAAGCAAGGGGAAACTACAGCTGTTACTTTTCCCGAGGACATGCAGCTCTACTGTATGAACATATGATGATGGCATCCTCTTGGGTAAAATATTCCGGAGGTAAAATAGTCCCCCATTCGGATCTCCAGGCGGGGACAACTCAGGAGAATGTGATCATCAGAAAAGACAACACTGGCATTCTATGGATCGGAGCGTGGAATGTTAGATCCCTTAATCGGGTAGGAAAGCTAGAAAATTTAAAAAGGGAAATGGATAGGTTGAAGTTAGATATAGTGGGGATTAGTGAAGTTCGGTGGAAAGAGGAACAGCATTTCTGGGCAGGTGAGTACAGGATTATAAATACAAAATCAGTTGGGGGTATTACAGGAGTAGGTCTGATAATGAATAAGGAAATAGGAATGCAGGTAAACTACTATGGGCAACACAGTGAACGCATTATCGTAGTCAAGATAGATATGAAGGCAACACCGACCACAGTAGTACAGGTTTATATGCCAACTAGCTCTGCCGATGATGAGGAGATCGAAGAGATATATGAGGCGCTAAAGGAAATTATTCAGACAATTAAGGGAGAGAAAAACTTAATTGTTATGGGAGACTGGAATAATTCAGTAGTAGGACAAGAAAGGGAAGGGAAGATAGTAGGTGAATATGGTCTGGGCAAAAGGAATGAAAGAGGAAGCCGCCTGGTAGAATTTTGCACGGAACATAATTTAGTTATAACAAACACCTGGTTTAAGAATAACAAAAGAAGGTTGTATACGTGGAAGAGACCAGGAGACACCGGGAGATACGAGATAGATTTTATAATGGTAAGACATAGATTTCGGAACCAGGTTTTAAATTGTAAGACATACCCAGGGGCAGATATAGACTCTGACCATAACTTGTTGGTTATGAACTGTAGGCTGAAACTGAAGAAACTACAAAAAGTTAGGAAAATAAGGAGATGGGACCTGGATAAATTGAAGGAACCTGAAGTTCTTAAGAATTTCAGAGGGAGCTTTAGGCAACAATTGACAGAAACAGGGGAAAATAAAACAGTAGAGGAGGAATGGGTAGCATTGAGAGATGAAATAGTGAAGGCAGCAGAGGACAAAATAGGTAGGAAAGCAAGACCTACAAAAAATCCTTGGATATCACAGGAGATACTAAATTTAATCGATGAAAGGAGAAAATATAAAAAGGCAGTAAATGAAACAGGCAAAATGGAATACAGACGACTAAGAAATGAGATTGACAGGAAGTGCAAAATGGCTAAGCAGGAGTGGCTAGAAGACAAATGCAAGGATGTAAAGAATGTATAAATAGGGGAAAAATAGATACAGCCTACAGGAAAATAAAAGAAACATTTGGAGATAAGAAAACCAGCTCTATGAATATCAAGGACTCTGTCGGAAAACCATTTCTCAGCAAAGAAGGGAAAGCTGAAAGGTGGAAAGAGTATATAGAGAGCCTCTATGAAGGAAATGAACTTAGCGGCAATATTGTAGAAAGGGGAGAAGAAGTAGATGGGGATGAAATAGGAGATACTATACTGAGAGATGAATTTGACAGAGCACTGAAAGACCTAAGTCGAAACAAGGCCCCTGGAGTAGATGATATTCCCTCAGAGCTACTGAAGTCTCTGGGAGAACCAGCCATGACAAAATTGTTTCACCTGGTGTGTAAGATCTATGAGACAGGTGAAGTACCCTCAGACTTTAAGAAAAATGTTATAATCCCCATTCCAAAGAAAGCAGGTGCAGTCAGGTGTGAAAACTACAGAACCATCAGTTTAATAAGTCATGGTTGCAAAATATTAACACGAATTATTTACAGAAGGATGGAAAAGCTGGTAGAAGCCGACCTTGGGGAGGATCAGTTTGGGTTCAGGAGCAATGTAGGAACTCGGGAGGCAATACTCACTTTACGGCTTATCCTAGAAGATAGATTAACAAAAGGCAATCCTACGTTTCTAGCTTTTGTAGATTTGGAGAAGGCTTTTGACAATGTTCATTGGAATAAACTCTTTCAAGTTCTGAAGCAAGCAGGTGTAAAATATAGGAAGCGTAACGTTATTTACAACTTGTACAAAAACCAGACAGTGGTTGTCAGAGTTGAAGGGCAGGAAAGGGATGCAGTGGTTGGAAAGGGGGTAAGACAGGGTTGTAGCCTTTTTCCAATGTTATTCAATTTGTACATTGAGCAAGCTATAAAGGAAAGCAAGGAGAAATTTGGAGAAGGAATTAATGTTCAGGCTGAAGAATTAAAAACGTTGCGTTTTGCCGATGACATAGTAATTCTGTCAGAGACAGCAAAGGACGTGGAAGAGCAGTTTATCGGAATGGACAGTGGGCTGAAAGGTGATTATCAGATGAACATTAACAAAAATAAAACTAGGGTAATTGAGTGCAGTGTAAGAAAATCCGGTGATGCTGAAGGAATTAGATTAGGTAACGAAACAATACAGGAGGCAGATGAGTTTTGCTATTTGGGCAGTAAAATAACAAATGATGGTCACAGTACAGAGGACATAAAAAGCAGAATGGCAATGGGTAGAAAAGAGATCTTGAAAAAGAGAAATTTGTTAATATCGAATATTGATTTAAACCTAAGGAAGTCCTGTCTGAAGGCATTTGTATGGAGTGTTGCCTTGTATGGGAGTGAAACATGGACGATAAACAGTGTGGACAGGAAGAGGATTGAAGCTTTTGAAATGTGGTGCTACAGAAGAATGCTGAAGATTAGGTGGGTGGATTGCGTAACTATTGAGGAGGTACTGAACATAATTGGGGAGAAAAGAAATTTTTGGTGTACCTTGACTAAAAGAAGGGATAGATTGGTAGGGCACATTCTTAGACATCAAGGAATTGTGAATTTAGCATTGGAGGTAAGTGTGTGGGGTAAAAACCGCAGAGGAAGACCAAGAGATGGATACAGTAAGCAGATTCAGACAGATGTAGGTTGCCGTTCTTATGTGGAGATGAAGAGGCTTGCTCAGGATAGGGTATTGTGGAGAGCTGCATCAAACCAGTCTCCGGACTGAAGACCACAACAACAATAAATTAAACCATCTTTATTTTTTATTTGGTGTACTGTTAAAACTCTATTTCAACGTTCATTTCCTGAACCTCCCCCAAAATCAAATCCTGGCTACACCTATGGACCAGCATATTGCTTCCTACTACATACAATTTACAAAACAACCATGAGGATAAAATTACAGGTTTCAGAATCCAAACAGAGTAATAGCTGCCATGACTGTTACAGAAAAAAGAGGAAATACTCTCCACCAAACACTGTGAAGTTACTTGTGACATATACATGTAATTATAGAACTCTGTGAAGTGAAAGGTAATTTAAGCATTTCCACACTGTCACAGGATGTCATGTATGGCAGGCTTCCTAAGCCAAAAGTCATCTTTGTTGAAGCCAAGCAGAGCCCTAATCTTGGGAGCTGGATGGAATGCATTCTTCAAATTAAAACTGCTTCAAATTCTTCCAGTCTTAAATGATATGCTAATGTAAGGAACAAAGGCCACATATCAATACTACTCTTTATCGACATCTGGAGATTGTCCAAACAGTATTGCAAAATGAATCTCCACTTTCTTTAAATACAATAATAAAATGTGTGAGTTTTTGGGTTAAGTGAAAGCTGACATATATCAATAAATATCTGCATGCTAGGAGGTGCCACTCACCACAGAAACACAACAGTGTCCTTAGGACTTTGCAAATGAAATAGCATGCTCTGCATACCAGATATTTCCTTCTTAACTGAAAGTCAATACACATTGATCAATATCTGCATGCAGAGAGTTGCCATCTATCATACAAATGCAATGGCATCCTTAGACTCTGGTATGAAGGGCATATCCTATTTCTAATATGGTCTGTTTAGTCCAGAAACAGGCACATTTGACAATTGTTTTTAAGGACAATGGATAATCTGAGAAGCAGATTAATAAGGCTATGAGGTTTGGACATTCTTTAAACGTAAATGAAGAAGAGCATATATCTGTGCCCTTCATTTCTTATGTTGGAGCCATATCATTCAAGAGCAGAAGAATTTTAAGGAGTTTTAACATTAAGAGTGTCCACCTTTCAAGATTATGACACTGCTTGGCTACGTCAAAGTTGATTTGAATCTTAAAATGACTAGAGTATATAAAATACCACATCACAGTGTGTAGAATTACACTGGCCATTCAGTTCATGCTGTTCAGGAGAGCTCCATGGTATGCCACAGTTACATGTTGGCCTGTAAAAGTGATGGTAGCAGAACATTGTTTCAATTAAGGACACAGAATGGAATTTGATGAGACTGAGAGAGGAATTTTCAGTACTTCTGGTTTTTGGAACAGTGGCTATAAATATGCAGATGAAAGTATTCTCTTACACATTTTTCAAATTGCAAAATGTTTCAACTTTTGCTTCTGTTCTAAAAATGGACTATCATTTTGTGAAACATGAACATTTTTGCAGGTCCAGGATCTGAATCTGGGTTTCCTGCTTTTTGTGAGCAGTTGCCTTAACCTCTTGGCCACCCGTGCATGCTCCCTGGCCACACTGAAACTTCAAAGTGTCACATTTGCCTCCAGGGTTAGCCTTGGGCATCTGCAAACAGTGCAGTTGCACAGGGCCCCACTCTTCTAGGAGCCATGCGACAAAACATTGGAATGTAATTTGAAAACTGTCATTTGTAATTTTGTTTTTGGCACTACTTTTAATGTAATGTAATTCAAGTATATAGCCATTGGGACATGACTATGACCACTGCAGTACGTCTCATATTTAGAAAATTATGCCTGTAATGGGTCGAATGAACAAGGGGTTATGATACTGATGAACTATAGTGTTAACTAAATGACTGTTGCTCTTGATTAAATTAAGAGGTATGCTATTTATTGTCAGCACACCTCCATGCCCTTCTACTCATTGTTGTGACTAATAATCAAGTATTACGTTCGTCTGTTAGCAGATGCTTTTCAAAATTCAGCTTGTGTTGTGAAGCGCCCCCTGCTCCTCTCACTGGCAATAGTGAAATGGGACAACCACACACTTTTCACAAGACTGCAGCTGGCACATTGAGTTTTTTTTGCCTATCTGCTGTGCCTTACATCAGCATCAAGCTCCTACTCTTAACTGCTATGATGCAACATGCTACCTCACGAAAATAGGTAATAAAATGATTGTATGACTTTTATTGGCTGGAATATCATCGGCCATCTAGTGCAAATCTTTTGATTCATACCACTTCATCCACTTGCATGTTGATGATTCTGAAAGTGACTATGATGACGGACACATAACAC
Source organism: Locusta migratoria (assembly GCA_026315105.1). NCBI lineage: Eukaryota > Metazoa > Arthropoda > Insecta > Orthoptera > Acrididae > Locusta > Locusta migratoria. The sequence continues at coordinate 200,461,007 of CM048751.1, forward strand.
CCACGTGCCTTCTGGGAATCGAACCTGCTGGGCCTCTTGCATTGGTGGTCAGCAGTGCTGCCTATGAGCAACAGAGGTGGACAGAGAACAGGAAAATTAACTGCATACATTTATTGGCCTTCTGAAATTTATTTTCTTGTTATTATTTCAGAAGCAGTATGAGGATGCCTGTCTTCTCTTTGCCACGTTGTCAGTGGAACACAACATGGTTTCAGAATTGAGTTTTGAAGATATTATTGATGAATTTGCTGATCAAAAAGCAAGCAGAAGACCCTTAGTGTTTATAACCTGCAATTAATTTAATTTTTGTTATAAATACAGAGCATATCAAGTGCTGAAAACAATGTAAGTGTATATACTGGGCAATACTTTTGAACCTTTCACAATTTTGAATTTCATTAAATTGAAAGTATTCTGATAGTTAAGTTATTTTTTATTATTAACATTTTAGTAATTGCTATACATATTAAGATTTCTTCTCCGGTTAATTATTTTCCTATCATAACACTAGGTCTACTATAGTAAGCCTTTTGTTATATTGGTAGTTTGTCAATGATGGAACTTAGAATTCTTTTGAATGTGATGAATCCATATGTGGATACCTTGTTTTGGAGGGACCTTGAAGTTAAGTGTACTCACAACTAGTTCAAGTTTTCAGTCATGCTATTATTTGGATTTATTACATAGACAGGCCATTATTTTAATGATTATTTGGAATGGTTCTTTTATTCTTTTTAAAAATATTACTAAACATATATCCATATATCATGATGTAAACAAAAGTTTCCATGGCCATTGTCAGTGTTAATAAAATTATTCTGGACTATATCAAAATCCACTGATGTTTTGGCCACTGTTGCAAGCGGCCTTCTTCAGGTAGAATGACACTGAGAAGACAATATGCTCAAATGGCCAGAATAAATTTTATGAACAATTTGTTAGGGTGTTATTAGTTTCTGTTTTGACATTGAAAACAACCTTATTAAGAGTGAATATGGGGCTCAGAGTTTCTGTGCTTCTGCAGGATACTTGTGTAACTATTTTATGAACCATTCATCACTCAGAAATTCAAAACAGTATCTACTACATTGCATGACTCACCCAGAATGACAATGTGCAGTATTTTCCTGTTGATCTCTTCCTCTGATACTGCATAAAATGTGAGAGTTTCATTAAACTCAGGATTTCTTGTTTTGTGGACTGTTTTAGTTCTTAATGTATTGGACTGAAAAAAAGTAATGTGTTGTTAATCATTTCTATTTTTTAGCTATTTGAATATATTTTATTATCTAGTTATTTATTACCCTTCCTTCTGCTGGTATGAGACTAAGTCTGCAGAATGGATCTGATAGTCCATTGATATCCATTGGTTTTAATCCCTGGAAAATGATAAGAGTTGAAATATTAGAAAACACACATATTTCAATAAACCATAACTTCAGTTTCTTTGTTTAGATGTTAGTTGGAATGTTAAATAATTTTATGATCATTATTATTGAAACTGCAATATTATCACTATAAAATGAGTGTAACATAACAATAAGTAAATGAGAGCAGAGTTTTATGATTCAGCTGTAACTACAAGATAAACATATATATTGTTTATGGAAAAAAAAAGAAAAGAAAAAAAGAAAAAACTTACTTTTGCTCTGTGAAGTGAGCAGTGCAGTGCACCAGCCAAGGAGTCGTAGAGCAGAGACAATTCTAACTTGCCTAACTGGACTGAAAAATAACATAATTCTTAGCAGTGAGTGAGTTGACTGACAGTGTTTGCTTTCTGTGCTTTTCATCCATTCTTTGAACACCAAGTCAAACTGTCATTCTGCTTGAGTCAAGAATTTGATCTAAAGGAAAAGCACAGAAGGTTCTAAGGTAAGAGAATAATCTTACACCACACACACACACACACACACACACACACACACACACACACACACACACACATACTGTGTACATTGCACAAATGTGGACAAAAAACTCTTGGGATATTTCAGTTACTTCAACCAGAAAAGACTTTATTTAAACATGTATTTCAGGAAGAAATGTAATACTGCATAAAATATTTAATGAATTGAATCACTGGATTAGTATGATACATCTTTTGTGCCTACACTGTTTAATCCAGACATTTCAAGAAAACTTGATATTAAAAATTATTTTTTGTTAATTACTGACATAATTCCCCATGTATTTTTTGCTGTTAAAAGCTACTGTAGTTTGTCAAATCTTTCTGGTATGTACTTCCTGGCCCTGAACCTGCTTTATTTGTCCTTTCACACTTGTAATTACCATTTTCTCCTCCAGTGTCAGGAAAATCTTCAATTGTATCACCAGCAGTGCTTGAGGTGTGTTGCCCACTAACAGAACTGCTACCTATGGATGTTCTGTCATCTGACAAGTACCATTCACGGGATGTGCTTGATGCTTGGGAGTCCCTCCTCCTAAAACAAAGGTGTTCTTGGATAATATATTACATAATGCAGATATTTTATAATTATATCAGAAAGTTTAGGTTCAGATCTAAAAAAAAAAAAAAAAAAAAAAAAAAAAAAAAAAAAAAAAAAAAAAAAAAAAAAAAAAAAATTATTGTACTTAGGAATAAAGAGGAAAACAAAGGCACTTGTCAATGCCTCAGAATCTCTGCATTTCAGTGAGCGGCCTATTTATGCATAAGTGCAAAAATTTTGTATCAGTACTCTTGTGCTCTTCATTGTAGTATTGGTGCTGTTCAGAAAGATAATGAATGTGTACAAAAACTGACTTTTCTAATTGAGAACTGAAGAAGAATTAATGTTGCTACAGCACTTTTCTTTGATTAGATTATAGATCACTGAATGCTTAATTTATATTCTGATCACATTTTGAAGCACAACATCTACAAGGACACTACATGTTTTCCTGTGCATAATTATTTACAATAACTTTATCCACAGAGTGTAAAATGTAACTTTGATGAGGAATGCGTTAATCTTTTCATAAAATTATGAGAATCGGAAGTCCAGGTTGGAATGTCAATAATTTATGATGAAAGCAACTCACCCTAAAGACAATAGCAGAGCTACAGACAGGCATGTGTTTGTGCTGCAGGCATGTTGAGTGGCCATATAGGAAGAACAAAGTTAAAACAGGTGGATAGTTTCAAGTACTTAGGATGTTTTCTCTCACAGGAGGTTGGCTGTAAGAGAACTTGTATCAAGGTGCAGCAAAGATAATGCAGTAAGCACTCAGCTAAGATCTAATCTCTTCTGCAAATTGGAAGTCAATACCAAGACTAACGGCCGAGTGCACCAACCTCGGTCAAAAGTTAATTGCGGTTAAGTCGACATTTAACTGTGGTCAACTCAAGTTTCTGGTGCACCGACACCAATCAAAGTTAAACGAGGCAGTTGACCCGCGGTTAAATTTGATCGCGGCTGACGCCCGGTTTTGTAGAGATGATCAGGGTTATACTGGCAGTATCAAGATGGTGGTGCGTTTTGCTGTTTTAAATGGAATCGACAAAGATTTATTTTACCTCAATCATTTAAATCGGGATCAAAACCGGAACGTCGTGATTGTGAAAAGGGGGACTCTTTTGAAGATTACAGTGACAAAAAGTTCGAGGAAAGATTTTGTTCGTCCACAGAAAGTGTGGTGGTTGTTAAACCAAATCAGTGACAGGTTAGAATTTCCTACCGATAGAAATAACCCTATTTCGCCTATGAACAGACTATTGATTACGTTAAGAGCATATCCAACTGGTGCATTTAACATACTTATTGGTGCCAACAGTAACATATATCGCGACGACACATTGCCATGAAGAGCAGTTCGCCGCGCCATAATTAATGAATATTTCCAGTAAGGTAACTATCAAATTCAGGAAAAGTTTTGAATAAAAAATTACGATATGTTCCGTAACTATAATCGTAAAGCTTTCGTGTTATTAAAACATGTTATCTGTATATTTCTGTTACCAGGTGAACATGCGGTACATGGGAAAATACGCTGTGACCAACAATGACATTTGAGTTGATTTGTTCGAAACAATAACTCATAATTTAAGTAATTATATAAGTCTGTCTTAGGGTGTTTTTTTTAATAATCATTTCTCTTTGCAATATGACTGGATTTGGTAAAATTTTACGATGCTTCTCGTTGGGCTCCAGTGCTTATGTTGGCAACAGATGAACAATGAAGTGTAGAATTGCGTTACTATTTTTCACAAGCTACAGAGTAAATGTTATTGCTGCTCGTTTCACTCGCAGCAAAAGTAAAACTGTACCTGCTCTATGGTTGAAAGGTTCTTGTATGTACCCTTGTCCGTTCAGAAGAAAAATAATTTTAATTGAAGTTGTCACGAAAAAATATTTATTGGTCATCTTAGTTGCCGTCATTAACATTGATGCCAACATAACCACTGCAGCCCGACAAGAAGCGTCGTACAATTTTACCGTATTTACAATCTTGTACATACAAATCACGTGGTACTGTCGGCATTCACCAAAGATAGTCGAGAATACACATGTAGGTAAGCTCAACTAACACCTTTGCATCACTTGGGTGCCTTCCATTGCGCTACACGGACTTGATCACGATCAAATGTATGATTGGCTGATGACGGTTTGCTGACCGGTGATTAACGTTGGTGCACCGCAGAGACGTTTTAAGCACGGTTAACTTTTGACCGTGTTCTCGGAACCCTTGATTATTGTGCTTTTTGACCAAGGTTGGTGCACTCGGCCATAAGTTAGCAGTACACTGTTCCACCTACCAACCAACTTTGTTGTATAGGAGAGAAGTCTGGGTGGATACAGGTTACCTTATTGATAAAGTTGAGATTACAGATATGATAGTAGCAAGGATTATTGCAGGTACTAATAGATGGGAAAAATGACAGAAGGGTGTCCATAATTAGGAAATCATAGAAAAAACTGGGAATTAACATCATAGCTGAAACAATTAGAGCAAGCAGGCTGAGATAGTGGGCAAAAGCAAGGTTAACTAAGAGACTCACGGGTTCGGCAGTGGAGAGTAAGAGGAGTTAAAATAGACCTAAGAGAAAGTACTTGGATTTGGATAAATTTAAAAAATGGAAAATCTGATAGGAATGTCAATAATGGAGGATAGGTAAAAACTCACCATAAAGAGGCTCGCTGAGCTGCTGACAGACACAAAATAGATATCACATTTACACAACTTAAATTTTTGGCCATGGTCTTTGTCAGAAAAAGAAACACATACATTCACGCAATCATTCAGACAACTATACACACACAACTATCATGTCTGGCCACTCCAGCAACACAAGCTAGACAAGCAGTCTAGCTTATGTTGCTGGAGTGGCCAGTTTACAGACAGAGTTTGTTTACAGACAGACTCTGTCACTATTGGGAGGACTCGAACAAGCTTCTTCTCCTTCTCCCTCCTCTGACCTCCCTTCCTTCATTGATCATGTCCATCTGCACTGCTTCAAACTTTCCCTTCCACCCCCCGACCAGACATTCCCTTCCCCCTCCTTCACATCCCTTCCATCCTCTCAAATTGTTCTCATATTTTCCTCTGAGAAGACACTGTCCACCCCCCTCTTCAGCCACTGTAGTCTCCTTTATTATTTCTCTTAACTCTTTTGCTGATAAAGCCATGCATCCTGCCTTCCGGGTCGAGCATGCCCTTGAGGCCGTCTAATTCCGCTACCTGCTTAAAGGTGGGCCACACCAACCACTGCCTGCGCTGAGCCCACCACTAGGCCTCCCTCGCCATGTGCTGAATTTTCCTGGAGCCAACAGTCATGTCTGTCTTACCTTCTGAACGTGATCACCGATACACAATGTATCTGCAAACTTTTTACTTGGCTTTCAATCTGCTGATATATTAATGGACAGTCTTTAAGTGCATTTAAACTGCTTACCAGTATGGGCCAGTCCATGTTAAACTGCCAACAGTCATGTCTGTCTTACCTTCTGAACGTGATCACCGATACACAATGTATCTGCAAACTTTTTACTTGGCTTTCAATCTGCTGATATATTAATGGACAGTCTTTAAGTGCATTTAAACTGCTTACCAGTATGGGCCAGTCCATGTTAAACTGCCTAATTTCGGAGTATATTCTTGCTCGAATTTCATGGATTTCAAAGACATTTTATATGAACAATGATACACACTCTCTATGATGAAGTTTAACTATTGTTGAAATAATACTCGATGAGATGTAATCACTTGCTTGACTTCATTCACATAGTAACATGAATTTCTAGCAAATTTGAGCTGTTATATAATGGGCAAGCTTTTGCTAGAATAAATGAAATCTGGCCACCTTGTACAACTAAGTGTTCTCTTAGTCTCTTAGGAATAATGAAGAAAATAATTTTATGAGCCATACTTAGCCAGAAAATATTAAGCAAAGTCATTACAAAAATCGGCGCCAGGAAAAATACTCGAAGTTTGGATTCTTATATCTGAGGGACTGGAAGTATGACAAACGTGAAACTTGGAATGTAGTAACATAACAACACAAGATTCTCAAATACAAAGTTTCATTTATGTACCTCTTTCCTATGCTGAGTAAAGTTAGTTAAAATTTCTAATTAATTTACACAACATTGTCAAAGGAGAGCTCAAATTTGCCTGTCAAATCATACAAGTGACTATATCTCTGTCAGTAGTGTTTTGACAATTGTTTAATATTACGTGTTTGTACCTTCTGAATATATTTTCCATCCTTCTTTTTGATCTGCGCTTTGGACCGGCACTGGCAATGTTAAAATAAATTTTTTTGTTTTTATTTTTTTCTTTATTATTTTTTTTTTTTAATTTACTCGCTTATTTATTTGCTTATTTAGTTCTTTTCCCTTCTATTCTTAGTAATTCATTAAGAGTGCTAATAAATTCTCCCTGATTTAGTTCCCAATGATTATTAATACTTATTTGTATGATAAGTCTCAAAGCAGGGTACAACACAATGAAACATTGCAAGTTTTGCATTGGTATCTAGTTTCCCGGTGCATTTTCTGTTTCATGCAAATGACACATCTGAGCATTAACATACTTTACTGTGAATGTTCACTCACAATAACATCTGAAAATGTCTCCCTGTGAAATACAGAGGATTCTCATCATCATAGCGCCTTCCCCTACCAGCTTTTTTTCCCGTTCAGTGGCATATTTTCCTACAATCTCCTTTCTGAGAGAAAGCTGAAACTCTGCGAGTGCCATTTTTCACCCTGTTACCAAACCATGGAGAGCATGTGTATTTAAAATGCACAAATCCAGAATGTGAAAAAAATATTTCTTGTGCCATTTCACAGTCTTATAGACTGATCCCACTACACTCAATAACATATCAAAATGGTCTACTGAACCTATATTCGGATTGTAATCTACAATACATTGCAGTTTTCTATTTTTTTTATTTACTTTGCCAGTATTCCTGTCAGTCTTCTCTGTTTTAACCATCTGTGGTGTGTGGCATGTGGTCTCTTATTGCACAACTTGATAGCATGGATCTTGTCGTGGACATAAACACAGTTTCTCCTCATTTTAATTTCTTCTGCAGTTTTGGCATGTTGTGCCTATTCTTATGAACAGTGCCACATGTGGCTGTTGCATAGTTATGAAGCCAGAGGAACAGGTCTGGGCTGGAGTACCAATTATCAACAAACAGAATATCACCCTTTTCCAAATATGGTCCCATTGGAGTTGCCACTGCATCGCTACTTTTCCCTGACTTGTGGAACCCAATTTCTGTTGTTGAGACTATATATACAATAAAATCCAAAATGTACACACTCTGACAATCACACAGTACAAATGTCTTTATCTCAAATCTACTTTGTTTAGATTGAATATATTGTTTTAATGCTATCATCCTTTGACAGCAACATTTATACAAAGCTTATGATGTGGATAAAATGAATTGTGAAACATCTCACAACCTTTGTCAACAGTCATCCTAATTTTAAACAGACTGTTACCTCTAGTACTCACAGAGTTATCTTTGAAGTGTACTATTCTCAGAAGTAGAAAAAAGTTGTCTCTAGACATCATTTTGCTGAAAACTGGTGTGTTCAGAAGTGTATCTCTGAATGAATAATCATTTAATTTTAACTTCCTAACTGAAGTCAGCAGGGGTAAAATATAGGGAAAGGAGAGTTATTTACAACTTGTACAAAAGCCAGACCGCAGTTATTAAACTCGAAGGGCATGAAAGGGAAGCATCAGTTGGGAAGGGAGTAAGACAGGGTTGTAGCCTTTCTCCGATGTTATTCAATTTGTACATCGAGCAAGCGGTGAAGGAAAGCAAGGAAAAATTTGGAATAGGGATTAAAATTCAGGGCGAAGAAATAAAAACATTGCGTTTTGCTGATGACATTGTAATTCTGTCAGAGACAGCAAAGGACCTGGAAGAGCAGTTGAATGGAATGGACAGTGTGTTGAAGAGAGCGTATAAAATGAATATTAACAAGAGCAAAACAAAAATAATGGAATGCGGTCTTAGAAAATCAGGCGATGCTGAAGGAATTAGATTAGGTAACGAAACAATGAAGGTGGAGGATGTGTTTTGTTACTTGGGTAGTAAAATAACATGTGATGGTCGCAGTACAGAGGATATAAAATGCAGAATGGCAATGGGAAGAAAAGCATTTTTGAAAATGAGAAATTTGCGAACATCGAATATTAATTTAAGGGTAAGGAAGTCTTTTCTGAAGGCATTTGTGTGGAGTGTTGTCTTGTATGGGAGTGAAACATGGACGATAAGCGGTGCCGACAGGAAGAGAATAGAGGCTTTTGAAATGTGGTGCTACAGAAGAATGCTGAAGATTAGGTGGGTAGATCGCATAACTAATGAAGAGGTACTGAACAGAATTGGTGAGAAAAGGAATTTTTGGCATACCCTGACTAAAAGAAGGGATCGCTTGGTAGGACACATTCTTAGACATCGGGGAATCGTAAATTTAGCATTGGAGGGAAGTGTGTGGGGTAAAAATCGCAGAGGGAGACCAAGATATGCGTATAGTAAGCAGATTCAAATAGATGTGGGTTGCCGTTCTTATGAGGAGATGAAAAGGCTTGCTCAGGATAGAGTAGGGTGGAGAGCTGCATCAAACCAGTCTCCGGACTGAAGACCATAACAACAACAACTTGCACCATTAGAAGGCAAATAGCAACAAAACCATACATTTCCTGAGAGCCAGTGTCTTTCTGTTAAGGATTGTGTTAATTTCAATTCCATATTTTATTGTGCACATATATGTATTATTCTGTGATGTTTATATTTATTCCATGACTTTAAGATTGTGTCAGCGACAACCATAATTGACTCTGCAGAAACAATTTTAGCTTTAAAATGGTCTTTTGGTGAGCCACCTCTTGGCTGCCACCAACAATTACGTTTAGTCTGTAGCTACACTTGTTGAAGTTAAGGTGAATAAAGTGTTGTTACGCAGACAAGTGTGTTTTCTGTGGCTCACACCCTTTGAAAAGCCCACATTGGTGACCCTATACTGAGTTTCTTGTGCTACAGTGTGTGTTTCAGTGCATTTTGCTCGCCCGTACTGGGTTAATTCGCGAAATACGGCAATATGTGATCTCATGGTTACGACCACAATGAACACACTGGTACCACTTCCACTAGGCTTCACCGTCGCTTCTCAATCATCTTTCAACTCACCACTGCCCCACAACTCGTCAAATGTATTTGTTTCAATGCCTTGGCACATGGCTCAGCAATTTACTCTCTACTTGTTCAATTCAGCCCAGAACAACAATGCACAGAGTCACACGATGGAATCCAGCTTTGTGACCCCGAACTTGCATTCTGGTGTGCAATTGATGAACAATACTCATTGTTTCACAGGACTATTTTGTGTGTGCACTTTCTCGACCACTGATGACTGCAGATAGTTCAGTGTACTGTGCTTCAGATTTGTATTCTTGGCCCACCACAGCTTTGACATGTGCACAAGTGTATCTATCTGTGACCCAAGTGCCTGGACATAGTTGATGAACTGTCACATAACTATATTTTGCTGCCTGTGTCTAATGATCTGGCTAGCGGACTCATTCCTGACTCTTCTTCAAGTTCTGCATTTAGTTCAGGACTTTTGTCTCAAACTCCTTCTGCACTTTTTTCTGTGCGCGCAGTTTTGGTTGCAGACAGTGCAGTGCATTCATCTTTTAGACAACCACTTGTGCAGTGTTTATCTTGTGACCGTGTTTTTAACTGTCACAGTCTCGAGTACTTTCTTGTATGTGAACCTATCAGGACAGGACAATGTGTTCGATGTGCAGGCACATTCGGCATTCTGACATGCCCCTGCCATCCCATGCCCAATTTGGCGTATGACTTGTTGCTACTTCGTGGCAAGCAGACCATACTGGAGCATGTCACGTGCACTCCTGATGAAATCATCCACTACATTCTTCAGGAGGAACATCTCAGCAACAGGAAGCCTCCCCAGTTGTGGAGGTGTCTTCGACTGCTGTACAATGAGCAGGCAATCCCAGACTCAACTCCGATGACAGTCTGGACCAACAAGCTGCCTTTACTGGTCCAGATGGCTCTAGCCTACAATATCCTCGAGTCTCTGGCGCATCCGCATTGCTGACCGAGCTCACGCTGCCTATTTACATGTAGCCCATCTCATCACGTCTGCTCCTGCTCAAACCACAACACGTTTGGGGTCACTCCATTACACTGGATAACCTTGTCAACTCGCCTGGCATTCCTCATCTTCTCACAACCAAGACACCACAGCTGACTGTCACAGCAGAATATGAAGATGGACCTCCGCCACCCACTTGCTTTCCACTATAACAGCAGCCTCACTACCCATACTGTTTCTTCCACAGTCGCTTTGGTGCAGTTGCCAAGAAGTGCTGTCCTCTGTGCTTGTACCCATATTCAACTTGCAGGGGGTCATAGGTGCTGCGCCCCCCCCCCCTCCCCCCACTTCGATGACAATGGGCGCCTACCAATGCTGCATTCTGTTCGCCATACTTCCACTCAGGGTGGTCGCCTCTACTTGTGCAACTGTGTTTCCAGCATCAGATTCCTCATTGATAATGGTGCAGATGTTTTCCTGTCACATACTACGATAGGAACTACCCTCTCCACTCACATCACCCGCTGCTGCGAGGTGTCAATGCTACATAACTTCGGTGTATGGGTTCAACCTCTTACTCAGTGCATATCTCTCCTGATTGCAGACTTGAACCTGTTGTGGGTATAGATTTTTTAACACATCACACACAATGCTGTCCACCACCCTCAAACATTTTTCGTGTGATTCATCGAGCTCTGGCTCTGCTTACTGTTATTAGTGAGTATACCAAATTGACTGATGACTTTGACACACTGGTGAATAAGTGGTTTGACGAATGTAAACAAATGATTGATCTCAAGAGTGAATGGGAAAGCATTGTGAACCATCTTGGCCACACTGAATCGCAGCTGTCTGTGGTGAAACAACATCTTTCTGTTCTGTGGGCAGATTTCAAGGTTAGTACCAGTGTTTCCTCTGCTATTAATGTTTCTGCACCCGTGCATAGGCATGAATGTGCTTCAAACAGTTTGCCTAACCTTACCCCTCACTCCTATGCTGATGTGTGCAAATAGAATGTGGTTGCTGACATCTTGCTCATGCACCCAGGTGGCGCTCTCACCTGCACTGATGGCGGCCGTGTCAACTACTCTGCCGGTCAACCCACACACCACCGCTGTTAGGCTGCCATATTGCTCGCACACCCTGGTGGAGCCCTCACCTCTTCTGAATGTGCCCGCTTCAACTAATCTGCCTGCCAACCCGCATGCCGCTGCAGCCATCTTGCTCCCTCACACTTGTGGCACCTCCAGCAGCACCAGCAGATATCACAGATGGCTGGGACAACTGTCTCCTCTCATACCCACGCCAGCTCTCACAACATCGTCCACCGAATCCGATGCACTGGACACCCACCCCTTATTCCCTCCCACCCTCGACAGTGCCTTTCTGTAGTAACTAACAGCTCAGACTCAGACTCACTGATGTCATGCCTGTGTGTAGCAAACCACACCACCTTTGTGCAGAAAATTTTGTGGCCATTGAAGCATAGATCGCAGAATTACTAGAGGCAGGTATAATCAAACCTTCTTCTAGCAGTTGTTCCTCCCCATTCACTTAGAAAAAAAAAAGCAATGACTCTTGGAGAATGTGTGGGGACTACTGTGGGCTCATGCTGAGATGATCATGGACAGGTATCCCATCCCTAATGTGGCCGATTTCACTCATGCTCCCACTGGTGCTGAGGATGTTGAGGAGACTGCCATCACAACTCCAATAGGTTTATACCACTACCACTTCATGCCATTTTGACTTAAAAATGCCACACATACTTGGAAATGCTTCATCACTGAGATTCTCCTTCCCCTGAAGTTTATTTTTGTTTACTTAGACGACATTTTACTATTCAGTACCTCTTTCAAGGACAGCAAACATCATTTACAAATTCTCTGTGAGACTTTGGCTAAGCAGGAAGTAAGTTGAATCACAGCAAGAATCAACTCCACCTACCTTCCGTTAAGTTTCTGGGGTACACTGTTTCGACTGATAGCATTTCTCCCCCCTCCTAAAAGGTCAATGCCATCAAGTAATTAACATGCCCCTCCACATTCAAAGAATTGAGGTGGTTCTTAGGCACTATTAATTATTATCATTGGTACTTGCCTGGTGCTGCTGACATTCAATCCCCCCTTATTGATGTGCTGGCAGACAAGAATACCTCAGGCACTTTGCCCCATCTCTTGCACACCTGCGATGTCTGATGCTTTCTCTTTCCTTAAAGACCTTTTATCAAATGCTATTACTATCACTCACCCTCACTCTGAGGCAGACAACTTTATCATGACCAATGCCAACAAAACTGCCATTGGTGCTGTTGCAGCTAATCTCTAGACGGCAATATCTCTCCTCTCCAGTTCTTCTCTAAAAAATTAAATCATTCTCAGAGGAAGTATTCGGCCTTTGACCGAGAACTCCTTGCCATTTACAATGGCCATTAAGCACTTCTTCTCCGAGATCGAAGGCCGTCCTTTCCATGTCCTCATCGACCACAAATCTTTGGCCACTTGTTGCAATACAGAATCCACCAGCCAATCTTCCTCCTAGACACTTCCGATACCTAGATTTCATCTCCCAGTTCACCACCAATGTAAGGTACATCAAGGATGCTGACAACATTGTAGCCGACTTCCTCTCGTGAGTCGATGCTGTGTCCTGAGTCGATGCTGTGTCTTCCCTGATCGACCTCTCTAACCTTGCCAGTCTGCAGTCAGCTGATGATGAGCTCATGCAACTGGTTTTCAATCATTCCTCCTCTCTCCACCCCCATCTGCACCTCTGGTGTGATGATTCCATGGGCAAGCTTCACCTCTTCATTTTTCGCCCCTTACAGCGCAAGGTTTTCCAAACATTGCCCGAGCTTTTGCACCCTGGCATCCGCGCATCGACCAGACTTGTCACTGAATGATGTTAAGTGAGACTGTAAAGCTTGGGCTCGGTCCTGCCTTCTCTGCCAACACAACAAAATTACCTCCCACACCTCCCCTCTTTTGTGCTCTTTCCCCATTCCTGTGGGCAAATTTCAACATGTCCACATTGACCTCATCAGCCCTCTTCCTCAGGATGATGGTTTCCATTATGTTTTGTCAACCATCGATCGGATGACCCGCTGGACTGAGGCCACCCCTCTCACCGCATCATGGCAGAGACAGTGGTCAAAGCCTTTCTTCATTCTTGGGTTTCTCGGTTTGGGTGCCCCTTGGTCATTACCACAGACTAAGGCTGCCAGTTCGAATCCGCTCTCTTTCCCAACCTTTGCCACCTCTGCGATGTGAAACACATTCACACCACCGCCTACCATCCCCAAAGCGATTGGCTGGTAGAGAGGTGACACAGAACCATAAAAACTTCTCACCGCTGCCATGACTCTCTATGGACAGAGGCACTTCCCCTCATTCTGCTTTGATTACGAGCGACCTACAAAGAGCACCTATGGGGCACAGTAGCCGAATTTGTCTACAGACAATCCTTACTTTTAACTGGGAAACTCGTCTCCCCTTCTCTCATTCCTCACTCCTTTGACCTCCCCACCGTGGTAGACCGGGTGCACCAGCATTGCGCGACAATCTGCCCTCCACCACCCTCCAGCCAGTCTCCCCTGCGAGGTCATTTTTCCCATGAGCTTGCGAGTTCATCATGCTACAGGTTGACACCGTCTGTCCTCCACTCAGCCCTCCTTACTCAAGCCCTCATTGGGTGCTCAGGCGCTCGCCCAACACCTTCACCTTACTCATCAATAACTCTCCCTCTATTGTGTTGGTAAACCACATTAAACCTGCTCATGTTGAGGCCCCCTCCTCACCTTCAGTCGAGGGTAATACTTCTCCCTTCATAATGTTGCACAAGATTTATGATACTTAGTCTGCAGAAAATTTTGACTTCTTATGGCATAAGTTTCATAATATTGAATGGGAATGGTCAGGTGGTATGCAAGGGCATTTAGCAAAGTTTGATGAAGTTCAAACAACGATGTCTATGCTAAATCAATAGATGAGGCTGATTTGTGTGCATTTTTACTTCAGACATTGCCAATAGAATATGATCACATTTATGTGACATAGCATGATCTTCCACAAGAATACAAAACATGGCATAAATTGCAGAAAATATGTATGAATTATGAACTGTGAATACAAGGAAGAGACAACACAAACAAGGCAAGTGTTATGTTTTCAAAATCCATAGGATATATGTAAGCCCAGCAATGAGGCAAAAATAAAACTGACTATGCACAAAAAGGGCAAAATTAAAGAAAATATGATGTGAAGAAGTGTTTTTCTTCTGGTAAATGTGGACATACTTCTAAAGACAGCAAAACAGGTTAAGTGTGTTTTCAATGCAAAGGTAAAGGTCATTTTTTTAAGAACTGTCCTGTCCATGATAGCTCTGCAATGCTATCAGTTGTGAATACATTATTAGAAGAAAGACCAAGAATGATAATATCCAAGATATCTGATTTCTCTGGAAATATAGATATGTCGAAGTATGATGAATGGTTCATTGATAGTGGTGCTACACATCATGTGACAAACTGTCAAGATGTTTGTTTCGTACAGTCCTTTTGATATGCTGAAGAAGATGGATAGTGCTAAGAATAATATGCAAGGCATTTGGAAGTGGCCGTATTAATGCTGAAACTTTTGATGGAAGAAGGTGGATGAGACAATACTTTGATGATGTGGTATTGTCCAGATGGTGCTTGTAATTTATTCTGAGTTAGAAAGGTTAGAGGAAAAGGTATTGATGAAAGTACCAAGAATGATGGGACATTATGGTTATTAAACAGAAACAACATACCAACTGCTGTGCTCTATCTGAAAGCAAGAATGAATGGTAGCATTTGGCAGTGAAAGTGATTCAGAAAGAAAAGTCTTGTGTTGTAAAAAAAAAATATATATATATATATATATATATATATATATATATATAATAATAATAATAATAATGAGGATTTTGTGAAGGCTGTATGCTAGGTAAATGACATCAGCTAGTTTTTGGTAACAGTTGATAGGTCAACTAATCCAGGAGAATTAGTCTTTGCTTATGTGTGTGGCCCAATGGAAGAAAAGGATTTAGCTAGGTATCGATATTTTCTTGTTTTTAAGGATGATTTTTCTGGTTTCAGAGTGGACACATCTTTTAAGGCAGAAAGATGAGGTTAAACAGAAGCTACTAATATTTATTGAGATGGTGAAAACACAAGCTATTTTGAGTATTGAAGAAAGGTGAACTGATGATGGCAAGGACTTTGATAATGCTGATGTAAAAAGATATGCTGAGTCAATTGGCTTGAAGCATTCTATGGCTGTGCCATACACACCACAGCAAAATGGTGTTGCTGAACATGAGAACAGAATTATTTGCGAGATGGTGTGTCCTTGGCTTCAATAAGCAAGGCATATTCTGAAAGCATTATGGGGAGAGGCTGTACTTGTAATCTTAACAGGACTGGGTGAACAACATTTAAAGGAAAAACACAAATTGACTTATTTTTGAGAAAGTAAAGTCAGTTTGATTATCTGAAAGTATTTGAACAGAATGTGTTGTCTGGATTGCAGGTCAGAAAAGGAAGATGTTTGATGCAAAATCTTTGAAAGGTTATATAGTTAATGATGACTGTGGCTATCGGGTATACCTTCCAGACAGGCATACAGTTGTTGTCAGCCATGATGTAAAGTTCAAGAATGAAACATTACAACAGCCAGTAAAGAGTGACGTAATCAAGTTAGTAAGTTAGTGGATATCTCAACTATGGATGATTTAACACATGTGACCTTATCTAGACAGAATGACAAGGAAACCGTAGAAGGAAATACTGCAGGACCTATGAATGAATTTATGAAAGTCACACCACCTAATCTAGAAGATAATGAGACAACAGACAGACAGACAGTTGGAAGAAAAGCTATTAATAATAAATGGGTATTTGCAACAACTCTGAATAATAACAATGACATCATATACTACAAGGCAAGATTAGTTGCAAAAGGGTTTAGCCGCCAGAGGCCAGGAGTTGATTTTTCTAAAACGTTTGCTCCTGTGGTTAGGTCTGAGACTATCAGAGTTCTTTTATGTGTTGTTCAACAAAATTGAAACATTAAACAGTTTCATGTGGAAACAGCATTCCTAAATGTTACATTGGAAGAAGAAATTTACACACAACAACCACAAGGATATGGTGATGGTACAGGCCATGTGAGTAGATTACTTTAAAGCTTGTATGGACTGAAGCAAGCAGCAAAATGTTGGTATGAGTGTTTGAAAGAATATCTTAAGAAATCCAATTTACAGGAGAACTGCTGATCTGTCTGTGTATTTTAATGAAAATTTAATCATTTTATTTCATGTGGATGATGGATTAATAATAGCACACGATGAAATAGTTATTAATTGTGTAAAACAATTACAAGAATAGTTTGATACTGTAGTAAGTGAAGTAGATTGCTATCTTGGCTTTCAGATGAAAATATCTGAAAACTGTGTGAAGTTTAATCAAACAGCATATGCAAACAGAGTGATGGAAAGATATGGAATGATCAATGCAAACCCAATCTCGTTACCAATTGAACATGGATGGATACCTCACGATTCACCATCTGCTCCTGATACTGACAGTTTCAGGGGGATTATTGGTAGTCTCATTTATTTAACATTGGTGACACACCAAGATCTAACTTATGATGTGAATGTTGCTTTGAGAGCACTAGAATTACCCACTGAACCTCACCTTAAATTGGTTAAAAGAATTCTTCGTTATCTAAAAGATACAGTTGATGATAGGCTCCATTTTTAATATATATATATATATATATATATATATATATATATATATATATATATATATATATATATATATATATATATATAGTATAAAATAAAGATTTTTGACTTACCTAAAGTACAGGCTCGTCGATAGGAACACCAAACACACACAAAAACACACAACCATTCGAGCTTTCGCCACCAGTGGTGGCTTCTTCGGGAAAAAGAGGGAGGAAGGAGAGGAGAAAGGGAAGGATACGGGTTTTAAGGAAGTGGAAAAGGAGCCATTCCAATCCCAGGAGTGGAAGGACTTACCTTAGGGGACAAAAAGGAAGGTAAACAAATACACACACACTCACACATATCCACATCCAAACACACTTAGGCAGACATTTGAGCAAACCTGTTGATCAGCAACACTGCCATAAGCTACGTTTAGTAATACTTTTCTGAACACATTTTTTTTATTAACGACTGTCACATTGTCTTTAATGACTCTTGCTACAAATGTCTGCCTAAGTGTGTTTGGATGTGGATATGTGTGAGTGTGTGTGTATTTGTTTACCTTCCTTTTTGTCCCCTAAGGTAAGTCCTTCCACTCCTGGGATTGGAATGACTCCTTTTCCACTTCCTTAAAACCCATATCCTTCCCTTTCTCCTCTCCTTCCTCCCTCTTTTTCCCGAAGAAGCCACCACTGGTGGCGAAAGCTCGAATGGTTGTGTGTTTTTGTGTGTGTTTGGTGTTCCTATCGACGAGCCTGTACTTTAGGTAAGTCAAAAATCTTTATTTTATACCATTTTCCCACCTGGAAGGTCTCCTCCTATAATATATATATATATATATATATATATATATATATATATATATATATATATATATATATATATATACGAATATTATAGAGGAAAAATTCCTAACAGGAAAAAAAATATACGTAAAAAATAGATGAAGAACACTTACCAGGCGAAGGGGCACAGGCAGTAATAGCAACAAATAAACACACAGACACACACACACTCAAAAATGCTAGCTTTCGCAGCCTAGCTGCTTCATCAGGCAGAAGGGAAAGAGAGGGAAAAGGAAATGATGAGGGATTTAAGGAAGGGGGTAAGGAGCCATTCCAATCCCGGGACAGGAAAGACTTACCTTACCCCCAAGGTAAGTCTTTCCTGTCCCGGGATTGGAATGGCTCCTTACCCCCTTCCTTAAATCCCTCATCATTTCCTTTTCCCTCTCTTTCCCTTCTGCCTGATGAAGCAGCTAGGCTGCGAAAGCTAGCATTTTTGAGTGTGTGTGTGTCTGTGTGTTTATTTGTTGCTATTACTGCCTGTGCCCCTTCGCCTGGTAAGTGTTCTTCATCTATTTTTTACGTATATATATATATATATATATAATTAATGTATCTATGTCTGCCTAAGTGTGTTTGGATGTGGATATGTGTGAGTGTGTGTGTATTTGTTTACCTTCCTTTTTGTCCCCTAAGGTAAGTCCTTCCACTCCTGGGATTGGAATGGCTCCTTTTCCACTTCCTTAAAACCCGTATCCTTCCCTTTCTCCTCTCCTTCCTCCCTCTTTTTCCCGAAGAAGCCACCACTGGTGGCGAAAGCTCGAATGGTTGTGTGTTTTTGTGTGTGTTTAGTGTTCCTATCGACCAGCCTGTACTTTAGGTAAGTCAAAAATCTTTATTTTATACTATATATATATATATATATATATATATATATATATATATATATATATATACAAATTGATGAAACGAAAATTATAGAGGGAAACTTTCCCCGTGGGATAAACAAAAATTAAAAATAGAAAAGAGATGACTTACCAAAAGGACCGGCTCGTCGATAGACACAAAAATAAAAATCACACACAAATACACATACAAGCTTTCGCCACCACTGGCAGCTTCTTCAGGAAAAAAGGGGAGGAAAAAGGGAAGGATATGGGTTTTAAGGAAGTGGAAAAGGAGTCATTCCAATCCCATGAGTGGAAGGACTTACCCTAGGGGAAAAAAAGAAGGGAAACAAATACACACACTCAGACATATCGAAACACAAACAGTTTGCGTTTCGATATGTCTGAGTGTGTGTGTATTTGTTTACCTACTTTTTTTTCCCCTAGGGTAAGTCCTTCCACTCCTGGGATTGGAATGACTCCTTTTCCACTTCCTTAAAACCCATATCCTTCCCTTTTTCCTCCCCTTTTTTCCTGAAGAAGCTGCCAGTGGTGGCGAAAGCTTGTATGTGTATTTGTGTGTGATTTTTATTTTTGTGTCTATCGACGAGCCGGTCCTTTTGGTAAGTCATCTCTTTTCTATTTTTAATATATATATATATATATATATATATATATATATATATATATATATATATATAAAATTGGAAAGTCCAGGTTGGAATAAATAATATAGTGAGGACAGTTTACTACTCACCGCAAAGACGTGGCGACGAGCTGCGACAGGCACATACAAAAGACACACACATACAACACATTCAGCTATCGGCCATGGCCTTCTTCAGAAATAGAGCACTCACGCAATCACACAGGCACACAACACAGTCATACAACCATCACCTCCGACTGCCACACTTCGAATCACGCTCTGCAGCGAATCGGGGACGGGAGGGGAGGGGAGGGGGAGGGGATAGAAAGGTTACGTCACGGTGGTGGGGATGGGTTAGATGGGAATAACGAGATGCAGCTTTTCCTTTTCCCTCTCCTTCCCTACTGCCTGAAGACGCAACTGGGTTGCGAAAGCTTGCGATTGTGTGTGTGTGTGTATTCATTTATTTATTTGTGATGCTGTCACACCTGTGCTCCTTCGCCTGGTGAGTAATCTTCGTCTATTTTTTATATTTTATATATATATATATATATATATATATATATATATATATATATATATATATATATATATATATATATATATATATATACACATACACACACATACACACATATATATATATAGGGAAGTTATCGTAGGTTGAGGCCTGGTTGATTTCGGGATCGGAGAATGTATTGTAGGGATAACTCCCATCTGTGCAGTTCAGAAAAGCTGGTGGTGGATGGGAGGATCCAGATGGCCCGGGTTGTGAAGCAGCCATTGAAATCAAGCATGTGCTCCGCTGCATGCTGTGCCACAGGGTGGTCCACCTTGTTTTTGGCCACAGTTTGGCGGTGGCCATTCATCCTAATGGACAGCTGGTTGGTGGTCATGCCAATATAGAAAGCTGTACAGTGCTTGCAGCACAGTTGGTAAATTACGTGGCTGCTTTCACAAGTGGCCCGGTCTCTGATAGGGTAGGATAAGCCTGTGACAGGACTGGAATAGGAAGTGCTGGGTGGGTGGATTGGACAGGTCTTGCAGCGGGGTCTTCCACAAGGATATGATCCCTGTGGCAGTGAGCTGGGTTTCGGGGTGGCATAAGGATGAACTAGGATGTTGTGAAGGTTGGGAGGGCGACGGAACACCACTTTAGGAGGGGTGGGAAGGATCTTGGGCAGGATGTCTCTCATTTCAGGGCATGAGGATAGAAAATCAAAACCTTGGCGAAGGATGGAATTTAGTTGTTCGAGACCAGGGTAGTACTGGGTGACAAGGGGAGCGCTCTTTTGTGGATGGTTACTAGTGTTAGGAAGAGGATTTGGGGTGTGTGAGGATATGGCACGGGAGATTTGTTTGCGGACTAGGTCTGTGGGGTAGTTTCTGTTTGTGAAGGCCTTTGTGAGACCTTCAGCATATTCAGAAAGGGAATTCTTGTCACTGCAGATATGCCGTCCACGGGTGGCCAGGCTGTAAGGGAGGGATTTTTTGA
This sequence comes from Locusta migratoria, assembly GCA_026315105.1. NCBI lineage: Eukaryota > Metazoa > Arthropoda > Insecta > Orthoptera > Acrididae > Locusta > Locusta migratoria. Next base: position 200,482,168 of record CM048751.1, read on the forward strand.
CGTGGAAGGGATGGCAACTGTCAAAATGTAGGTACTGTTGGTGGTTGGTAGGTTTAATATGGACGGAAGTGTGGATGGAGCCGTCAGTGAGGTGGAGGTTGACATCCAGGAATGTGGCATGGTTGGTTGAGGAAGACCAGGTGAAGTGGATGGGAGAGAAGGAATTGAGGTTCTGAAGAAAGGAGGATAGGGTGTCCTGGCCGTGAGTCCAGATCATGAAAATATCATCAATGAACCGGAACCAGGCCAGAGGCTTGAGGTTTTGGGATGCTAGGAAGGATTCCTCCAGACGGCCCATGAACAGGTTGGCATAGGAGGGTGCCATGCGGGTGCCCATGGCTGTGCCTTGGATTTGATGGTAAACTTTCCCCTCAAAGGAAAAGTAGTTGTTAAGTAGGATGAAATTGGTAAGGGTTATGAGGAATGAGGTATCAGGCTTGCGTTCAGAGGGACGTTGGGAGAGGTAGTGTTCCAGAGCGGCAAGGCCCTGGGCATGTGGGATGTTGGTGTATAGGGAGGTGGCATCCACTGTGACAAGTAAAGATCCAGGAGGCAAAGGGGTGGGAATGGTGGAGAGTCGGTGAAGGAAGTGGTTGGTATCCTTGATGTGGGAAGGTAGATTTTGGACAATAGGTTGGAGGTGTTGGTCAACTAGGGCTGAAATTCGTTCGGTAGGCGCACAGTAACCAGCCACAATAGGGCGTCCAGGATTATTAGGTTTGTGGATTTTGGGGAGCATGTAAAAGGTGGGTGTACGGGGTGCTGCTGGGGTGAGGAGGGAGATGGATTCAGGGGAGAGTTTCTGGGAGGGGCCATAGGATTTTAGTAGGGATTGGAGATCTTGTTGGACTTTGGGGATGGGGTCAATCTGGCACAACTTGTAGGTGGAGGAGTCAGATAGTTGGCGGAGCCCTTCTGCCAGGTAGTCACTGTGATCCATAACTACAGTGGTGGAACCTTTATCAGCAGGGAGGATGATTATGTCAGGATTAGTTTTAAGGTTTTGGATGGCTCTTCTTTCTTCTGCTGAAAGGTTTGAGTTCTTGGGAAGGGACTTGGGAAAGGATGGTGAGGACAAGTTGGAGGTGAGAAACTCTTGGAGGGTAACCAGAGGGTGGTTAGGTGGGAGTGCAGGGGGATCTTTGTTGGATGGTGGTATGAATTGGGACAGGCAGGGTTCAATATTGGGATTAGGTAGATTGCGGTCAGAGGGATTGGTGGCAAAGTAGTGTTTCCATCGTAGGGATCGGGAAAAGGAGAGTAGGTCTTTGACAAGAGCAACATGATTAAACTGGGGTGTAGGACTAAAGGTAAGACCTTTGGACAGAACGGAAACTTCAGTGGGGTTTAGGTTTTTTGTGGATAGGTTGACCACAGTGTTCTGGGGTTGTTTTGGTATTGGATGTTGTGGAGTGGTGGTAGGGAGTTTGGAGGGGTGAGGTAGGTTCAAGAGGTCAGCTAAGCATGGTCTGGGACCTATGAGGGGCTCACGAGGAGGAACACTGTGGTTCGGATAGGGATTGTATATGGTGTGTGTGTGTGTATGTGGTCTTGTGCACTTGCAGTGTACATGAATTATTTTAAATTATATTATTTTACTTTATTTTATTTTATTTTATTTTCTCCCCTCACCCGCCTCCCCACTCCATTCCTAAGCTGCATCTCGTTATTCCCATCTAACCCATCCCCACCACCGTGACGTAACCTTTCTATCCCCTCCCCCTCCCCTCCCCTCCCGTCCCCGATTCGCTGCAGAGCGTGATTCGAAGTGTGGCAGTCGGAGGTGATGGTTGTATGACTGTGTTGTGTGCCTGTGTGATTGCGTGAGTGCTCTATTTCTGAAGAAGGCCATGGCCGATAGCTGAATGTGTTGTATGTGTGTGTCTTTTGTATGTGCCTGTCGCAGCTCGTCGCCACGTCTTTGCGGTGAGTAGTAAACTGTCCTCACTATATTATATATATATATATATATATATATATATATATATATATATATATATATATATATATATATATATATATATATATATATATAATGGAACGTGAAAAACTAACCAGATGTTCAACAAGTGGAGTTTTAATGAAGTACTGTGGTGGGCCAGTAATGTGGAAAAGTAAAATTCAAAAATGCATTGCACAATCATCAATAGAAGCTGAATTTGTTGCTGCAAGTGAGGCAAGCAAATCATTAGCGTGACTAGATCATTTATTAATGGAAAGTAAGGTTATTGAAGAAAGTTCAGTTCCAATATTATACATTGTCAATGAGATTACTATAAAATACATAAAACGTACTAGATTCTATGAATGCTGTAAACATATTGAAACACGTTATCAGTATGTATGACAGTTATTCTATGAGAAGAACATCCAAATAGAATATGTTTCAATTCAGTTCAAGATCAAGCAGCAGACATTTTCACTGAAGGCTTACCATTGAAGATGTCAAGAATGAAAGAATGAAGGCCCTGATTGGGATGGCATCAAGCAAGAAGGAACAATAAAATATGAAAATTGCAGGGGAGTGTTAAGGATTGTGTTAATTTCAATTTCATACTTTATTGTGCACATATAATTAATTATTCCGCGATGTTTATTTATATTCCATGACTTCAAGATGTGTTCTTTCTTTCTTTCCTTCTTTTTTTTTTCTTTTTTCTTTTTCTTTTTTTAGTAACATGGTTGTTGATTTTGAGAGCACTAATGAATCAATGTTCTAACAGAATATTTGTTGGGTAATTTAAAATATTCCTGACACTTTCCATTTAGACAGTCAAGAATTCACACAGTCTTTATTATTCTCTCTGGTGTAAACGTAAAATCGATTCATTTCATCTGCAGTAAATTGCAACAGTTCTTCAGGCACAAATGTCATAAAAATAAAAAATACTTGAGTCAGTATCTAGTTGACATTCGTGTCCTGCACTCAAGTCATCAAAGTCACGGTTTAATGGCTGGAAACTAGTTTCTTTCCAGCCAAATGTGTCATTAAAGTGAGCTCTTTTCTGAACCCTTTCACTGTCGCTTTCTGATTCCTTGGATTCTGAAGAACTGTCGACTGTACATCTTTCTCTCCCCTCTAATGTAGATGGCTGTGGAGTACAGCTTCAAGATTCTGTTGAAGACTCATCACTGCTGGTGAATTCACCCTCACTGTCACTTCTAGTGAGCATATTCAGAACCTCTTTATCCATGAAACCAGGGCAATGTGATATTTCTGCTGCAGGAAACAACAAAAATGATGAAAACACAGAAACTGAAGTCGAATTTACCAAAGACAGATCACAGCAACAAAAGTACATGCAGTTTCAAACTATACAGTTAGAACACAGAACACCTACTGGAAGTGAAGCATGGAAAGAGAGCCCTGCATGTTAACACATCAGTGGCACTCAGGAAGCTGTCATGCAGTCCACCCTCTGAAGATGTGTGTGGCGACCGATCAACCGGCCAATTGACCTAAACCAAAAGATTTGTAAAATAGCTTTGTCTTGAGATCTTTGGAGCTCAGCTTCACTGAGGCCTGAGGCCGCCAACCATGTTGAATCAGTTATCTGTTGTGTACTTGAATGTGTTAATAAAAATGTGGTTACTATCGGGACTACAACCCTACATAATTCCCATAATCTTATCTGATTGTTCTTAATCCCTTGCAACAAATTAAGTACAGTTGAGCCCTTGAGTGGTTTACTTCTTGTAAATTTTCTTTTTCTTTTTGTAGAAACTTCATACATCTTTGCATTTTAGGGCTAATTTTTCACATGTGAAGATTTAGCATTATAACACAATTTTAAGTGTATTTACGTTACTGTACTAATATTATATGTATATATTAGTGTGCTATATAACTTTAGTATCTCCTTTGATCTTTACTTTAGCTAAATATAATAAATACATTTTTAAACAATCTTGAGTACTATGTATTTGAACTGCTATAGGAAGTTTAGTTCTGGGGTTCCATGCAGCTTTTGTAATAAATGGGCTTATGGGGATAATGTAATTTGTTTTAATTATGAAGTTTTTGTTGAAAAGTGTCTTTTAATTGACAAGAAATAAAGAATTTACATTACATAAAACAAACTGTTACATCCATGTAGTGACTGGTTATTGATGTACTTTTCTGGTTTGCAATCTGGTAAGAATTTGTATTCACAAATAAACCCTAAGAACTTATCATGTGAAGAAATCAGCACATCCACTACATCAATTTACAAAGCATAAAGCTATATCTTATTCCTTCACCTCTAATCATTAACTGCACTATTGCCAACATTTATGTGTACCAGTCATCTACACATGAACTGCAACTTAGTCAGAAAAACAAATCTGTTAGAATTCTCTGCTTCTTTTGATTGATCTTGACATATTGTGCATGCTGGTCAAAATGCATTTCAAATCTGCTTCTTAGAGTACTCATTCTGGACAAACACAGAGCAAAATAGTTAAGCTCTGATGGTAAGTTCTCTGGATCCAATATGGCTCTAGCCCTATTAAATGACAGTCCATAATACACCAATGTGTTGGGAAGGGTGATGATAGCTCATAGCTCATAGGTGTAGGTCAGTGTGTGTGTGTGTGTGTGCGTGTGTGTGTGTGTGTGTGTGTGTGTGTGTGTGTGTGTGTGGAGTTAAGATTTCCAGAAAATAACAAAATGTTTCTGTCCCAATTGACCACACCGTAAATGTGTTGTTCATTTCTCCAAAATACATTTATGTTTCAATACCATCTTCTGTTCTTTATCCTTGAAGTCTTCCATAAAAAGTATAACTACTATTGGGATGGAAGCCTACCCATTACATCACCATCTTTTTGTTTAAAATATTGCATGTTATAGAAAAAGTAAGTTAAGGTAAGAAAACACTTTAAGAACTGCTGAAATTTGTTCTGCAGCTTATATCTTATAAGTTGCAGTGTATCCACCAGAGGCACTTGAATTAACAAAGAAACCACACTGACAAACACTGAACATTATTTGGTTCAAGATGAAGCTTCTTGAGCCTCCATATAAAATCTTATCAGTTTTGAATATAGTGCTCACATTTTCTAACCAACAGACTCAAAAGGGAAGCCAGATGTTTAGATATTGAATATCCAATATTGCTTGCATTGTGGTGAAGAGGAACCGCTTCCTTATGTATTTTAGGCAGGCTATAAAATCTTGGTGGCACACGTGCTTATATAGTAAGACTCTTTTTCAGATGATCAGGCAAGTCAATGGATTTGAGGAGGGTGAATGTCTTCCAATGTACTGCATCCTTCTGGACGTGAAGATGTGCTGCGTCCTGCAGTATATTCATCTTGCTAAAAAAACTATCTCAGAATACAAGCACCAGTGCCACATAGACTTTATAGCATGCCTGAAATACATAAAGCCCCATTGTGAGCAATATTGGAGCTCTAACATATTACTTAGCTAAACATTTGGTTTCTCTTTTGAGCCCATTGGTTTTAAAAATGTAGAAACTGTATTTGAAACCCAGAAGATTTTAGAACCTTCATGTCAAACCAAATGATGTTTTAGTGACTCAGTGTGGTTTCTTTGTTCACATGGGTGCCTCTGGTGGAATCATATAGGAGATAAGCTGGAGGAGGACATTTTACATCTCTTAAAGCATGTTCTTGCCTTAACTTACTTTTTTTAACAGACAATATTTTCAACATACTGACAGAGTTACTACAGATAGCCCACTGTCTTTCACAGTAGATAACCTTTTTATCCCTTTCCAACCCGAGAGAAAAAAAAAAATTCAATCTCTATCCAAAATGTAACAGTTTCCATGCATTTAGACCTCTAGATTCAAGTAAAAATATTTTAAAAATTTTCAAGATCATACTTTTTTCAAAAGTGACCTGCATGATCATGTCTAACATACAACTTATGCTTCATAAATTTGCTTAGGCACTCTAAATATGTACAATGAAACATTCTCTATCTAAAATACCACAGCAGTGTCATAAAATAATTAAATATAAGAAATTACACCACATTTACAATGTGACTGCATGGTTCTACCTTCTTGTGTAAGTTTATAATGATATGCTTCACTTCGATGTGAACACTACCGACTGCAATAGCTAACAATCACAAGCCAGATACTTCCACTATTGTCACCAGCCAGAGTTAAACCCGAAAGTTACATTGTTGAACAACAGCAGTATTAAAACCAAACTTGCATGATCATGCAGGTGAGGTTGGAAAGGGCTAAGCAAGACTTCAAGTGTAGAACACTGTAGGTGGTTTTTAAACCTAAATAAGATGGTTCCATGTGTCACAGCATTTTTCATAAACCAACACGCAATGACCTATACCTAAGAGCTGCCATCATCCTTCCCAATGCTGAATGCAGCAACATATTACAAATTCTTGGTCATAAAATTAGAGACATATCAGATCCAGAGGGCTTACGAGCGGAGCTTAACCATCTCTGCTTTGTGTTTTTTGAGAATGGTTACTTTGAGAAGAAGCTTTACAATAAGTTTTGATCTGCAAAGCAATATGTCAAGAGCAGTCAGATAAAACACAGTATTCTAAGAGACTGGGTTTTATTCCTCATGTTACTGGCATGACTTTAAAGATCAGCTTGCTATTGAGAACATACCATATTAAATGTGTCCTTTGCTCTCCAGTTTGAGTGTAGACAATGCTGTGTTTCGTAAAAGACAATTTAGGTCTAAGGAGAACAGGCGCATATAAAATCGCATGACAGTGTAGAAAATCATACATTGGCCAGACTTGTTGCACTTTCAAAAGTAGATGTGATGAATGCAAATGTCACACCAGATTAAGTTGGCCAGAAAAATCTGCTTTTACTGAACACTGGGCATAGCATGAACTATGAAGAGACAAAGATCCTCTTATCTACATATACTCTACCATTAAAAACAGTCAAGATGTGTATACCTTATCACCTGATTAACAGAGACACAGGATTTCAACTCAGAGGCATGGGAACCAGCACTGACCACATTCAAATGTATCAACGAGTCAGTGCAGGCAGATCTTAGAACATTTATATTGAGTGCCAGACTGCATCTACATCTACATAAGTACTCTGCAACTCATACTGATGTGCATCACAGAGGGTTCACTAAAACGCTTTTATGATATTTCTCTACCATTTCATCCTCTAATAACATGCATGAAAAAGTAACACCTAAATCTTTCCATTTTCAATCTGATTTCTTTTATTTAATTCTGATGATCATGTCTTCCTACATAGGTGAGTGCTAACAAAATTCATTTGCATTTGGAAGAGAAAGTTGGTGGAAGAAATTTCTCCACTAAATCTTGCTGCAATGAATAATGCCTTTCTTTTAATTATGTCAAAATCACGCATAATTTCTGTGGCACTGTCACCCCTATATTGCGATAATACAAATTGAGCTGCCCTTTCCTGAACTTTCTCTAAATCATCCATCAGTCCCACTTGGTGGGCAGCAATAATCCAAAATTGGATGCACAAGTGTAGTGTAGGCTGTTTCTTTAGTAGAACAGTTGCATCTCCTAAGTGTCCTGCCAATGAAACGTAGCCTTTGGTTCACCTTCCCTATAATATGTTCTGTGTGTTTTTTCTAATTTAAGTTGTTCGTAACTTTTATTCCTAGGTATTTAGTTGAATTTACCGCCTGTAAGTTTGACTGATTTATAGAGTAAATGAAGTTTGGCGGATTTCTTTTAGTGCTCATATTAATGACTTCACACTTTTATTATTTAGTGCCAATTGACAATTTTTGCACCCTGCAGATATCTTATCTAAATCATTGTGCAGTTGCTTTTGATATTAAGGTGACTTTACCAACCAATAAATGACAGCATCATCCACAAACAGTCTAAGAGAGCTGGTCACATTGTCTCCTAAATTGTTTATAATGATAAGGAACAGTAGGGGCCCTATCAACACTTCACTGCAGAATGCCAGATATTACTTCTGTTTTACTCAATGAATTTTCATCAGTTACAATGTATTGTGTCCTTGCTGACAGGAAATCATGAATCCAATCACACAACTGTAGCGATATTTCATAAGCACCCAATTTGATTAGAAGATGCTAATGAGGTACAGTGTCAAAACCATTCCAGAAATCTAGAAATATGGAATTGATTTGAGGTCCCTTGTCAACTATATCTATCACTTCATATGAGAAAAGAGCTAGCTGTGTTTCACAAGAATGATACTTGCTGAATCCATGTTGACTATGGGTCAATAGATCATTCTCCTCAAGGTAGTTCATAATTTTTGAAGAGAGTTTATGTTCTAAAATCCTGCTGCAAACCTATGTTACTGATACAGGCCTGTAATTTTGCGAATCACTCCTATTGCCTTTCTTAAATACTGGTGTGAACTGTGCAACTTTCCAGTCTTTGAGTGGGATCTTTCATTGAGTGAACAGTTGTATATGATAGGTAAGTATGGGGCTATTGCGTCTAGGGTTGTGTCCGAGTGGTTCGGCCGAATCTAGATTCGCCGAATCTAGCACACTGGGTTCGGATTCGAGATTCGATGCATAATGGCCGAATACTACCGAATCCCGAGTCCAAAGTTTATATGGAAACCTTCGGTTACGAATGTTTTAGTTCACTTTGCATAACAGTGCGCTTTAGTTTGCGTTATTTACATTATTGTTTCATAGATCCGCTGAAAAACGTGACGTCATAAAACGGGGTTAAATCGAGTACAAAACGAACGAAGTTCTGAAAAATGGCACTAGGAGCCGCCACAAGTAAGTTTTCCGTCTCGTCTGCTACACACACCCCGTTTACATGGGTTTTCAAAACCGGATTTCGCAAACCGATTTCCCAATTCCGCTTTTGGTTGGTAATGTAAACACTCCAAAAGCGAAAAACTGTTTTCGTCTTCCGTTAGATGTGTTACATGTAAACGTAGTGAGTGGCTTGCTTCGCAGGTGCAAATGTAAATACTGGCGCTAAAACTTTTGCACTCGTAAAAAAGGGAAGTCGAGTCTAATTTCCACTTTATTTTCGACTACTGAATTTTAACACACCATTCAACGAAGGAAATAGAACATTAGTATTGCTCAACTTCAAACGTAGCAGGTCATGTTGGTAAGAGGTAATTTCCTTGGAACCGTATACATCGAATGAAACGGCAATATAATCGATATATATATCAGACATTCAACTCCCGCTCCAATAGCAGTAGCAAGAAACTTTATTTTTTCCGTTTTAAAATAGATGTCGATGTTTTGACATGTTTCAGTCCCCAGCACTTTACCACATTAAGTTAGCCCAAAATATACATTGTAAAGTTGATTTGGCGATCAATAACATTTAGCGTTGTTTCTTCAATTACAGTATTATAATATGACTTACTACATAACACTTCGCCACTCATAACCTCACTTTCAACAAGGAGTACTGGAAAAAAAAAACGAATTGACGTGCGGGACAGTGTGAATACAACTTGATGTGACGGATCCGTGTGTTGGTTTGTATATCACAGCAAAATATGTTGAAATACTAATTTAGGAACATGTATTTTATTTAATTCATGTGTTCCCATCCATTCAACATACACATGTACATAATACACACAGAACATATAACAGAGACCACAGAACATTTATATCAACCATGGAATGTATACACACATTAGTTCATTTCACTGTGCACAGAGCAAATATTTTGTTCACCAAAATACCAACACCTCCCCTTGAACAAATATTTGAACACTGCATTATCTTGTAGCACTGTGCATAAAACTTCATGTTAAACCATATAATGTCACCAATTTCTTGAATTTCTCCTTACTAAGAGGTTTGGTCAGCAAATCAGAAAGCATATCCTCTGTGCATAGATAATTAATAATAATATGCTTCTCTTTTACATGATATCTGATAAAATGATGCCTAATATCAATATGCTTGGAACGCACACTTGTTATCTGATTCTGTGCTAACTTGATAGCACCCATGTTGTCCCAAAATACTTTGGTTGGCTTCATGATTGTATATGGCTCGATTTCACTTATCAGAGTCCTTAGCCATAACACTTCTTGTATGGTGGACGACAATGCCATATACTCAGCCTCAACAGTACTCAAAGCCACTGTTCTTTGTCTCTTGCAGGACCAGGATATCAATCCTCCCATCAATTTGAAACAGCTACCTGTAATAGAATGTCTGTTATGCAGTTCATTACCCCAGTCAGCATCACTATAACATTCTAGCTCCCAGTTTCCTGTCTTGTGATAACTTAATTTGTAATCAGCAGTGCCTTTTAAATATCTAAATATCCTTTTAACAGCCGTCCAGTGTTTAGTTCTAGGATCTTTATTAAATTTGCTCACAGTATTTGTAGCAAAGGCAATATCTGGCCTCGAAGTTTGAGCTAAATATAAAAGACTTCCCACTGCCTCCAAATAAGGTGTTTTCTCATCACACAATTTATCTTCTTCTGTTATTGACAACTTTACACCCTGTTCCATAGGTGTGGAAACTGCTTTACAATCATTCATGCCAAATTTTTCCAGTATTCTCTTTGTGTATACTGACTGATCAACTGACAATTCTTCCCCATTTTTATTTCTTAGAATTTTCATCCCAAGATATTGTTTCACTTCACCTAAATCATGCAAATCAAAATCAGACTGAAGTTGTTTCTTGAAGTTTTTCATTGAATCTTCACTTTTTGTTAAAATAAATATATCATCAACCCATACAGCCACAATGATAGTTTCCTTTCCATCTCTTCTGTAATATAGACCAGGATCAGCTACTGATTGACTCATGTCCATTTTTGTCAAGGATTTATGTAAGCACTGATTCCAACAATATCCACTCTGTTTAAGACCATACATACTCTTTTTTAGGCGCCAAATTTTATTCTTTTCTTGAGGAATTTTCTTGGCTTCCTCTGGTGGAATCACAAAAATTTCTTCTTCCAATTCTCCATTGAGATATGCAGTCTTTACATCCATGTGGTGGATTAACAAGTTTTCTTTTACAGCAAAAGATAGAAGATATCTTAAAGAGGCATATTTCACCACAGGTGAAAATGTTTCTTTATAGTCTATTCCCTCTTTCTGAGAACAACCTTTTACCACCAAACGAGCTTTAAATTTAGGTACTGCTTCTTCAGGGTTTTTAATTCTGAAGATCCATCTCACTCGTAATGGTTTCTTTCCTTGTGGTTTATCAACCCATTCATAAGTATCATTCTTGGAAAAAGACTGCAATTCCTTTTCTATTGCTTTCTTCCAATCATCTGCATTTGGACTGGCCAAGGCTTCTTCTACTGTCAGAGGTTCATTGTTGAATGTTTGAGCAGCCATATAAGTTTCATAATCTGGATATAACTTGGGTTTTATAGTACGCGATGAACGCCGTAAATTAATGTTCTCTGTCACTGGAGTTTCTTGAATCTCATCATCTGTTTCATTTTCAATAAACATATCAGAATTATCCTGAAAAGCTTTTTCTTCTGTAGTTTCTAAATTTACTTGTGCCCTTGCATGTTCTTGAACAATTTCTTCGTTATTGATATCTAAACATTTATTTTCAGCCTTTATTTCATTTTCACTTGATTCTAAAAATACCACATCTCTGCTAGTTATTACCCTTTTGTTTTTGGGATTTATAAATCTGTAACCTTTGGAATCTTCACAATATCCAATGAAAATATATTTTTCAGATTTGGAGTCCCATTTTCTTCTAAGTTTGTCTGGAGTTTTTATCGTGGCCTTACATCCAAAAATTCTTAAATGATTTAAATCAGGTTTGTTTCCAGTCCAAACTTCATATGGAGTCTTGTGTGGTACAGCTTTAGTAGGTGATCTGTTGTTTAGATACACTGCAGTCGATACTGCTTCTGCCCAATAGCTTTTTGGTAATCCTGCATCCTGTAACATGCTTCTTGCTTTTCTATAATTGTTCTGTTAGCCCGCTCCGCTACTCCATTTTGGGCAGGACTATAACGAATTGTAGTTTGATGCTTGATCCCAAGTTCACTTAACTGATGCCTAAACTGGTTATTTACATATTCAGTACCATTGTCTGATCTGAGAACTTTTATCTTCTTACCAGTCTCTCTTTCAACCCTGGCACAAAAACTAGCAAATATCTCATTCACTTTGTCCTTGGTTCTAAGAAAATATACATGCGTAAATCTTGAAAAGTCATCAATGAAGGTTAGAAAATAATGACTACCCCCTATAGATTCCTCTTCCATAGGCCCACAGAGATCTGTGTGTATTAGTTGCAAAAGCTCAGTAGACCTACTTTTACTTGTTTTAAAAGGTAATCTGGCTTGTTTACCTTGCACGCATATTTCACAAGGAGAATTACAACTCTTACATTCCTTTACCCCTGTACTCATATCTTTTAACAAAACCATACTCTTTCTGTTAAGATGTCCTAATCTCCGATGCCATAAAAAATCTTGTGCAGAATATACTGGGTAACTATTTCTAACTTGCATAACATTCAATTTATAAATACCTCTTTCTTTACTTGCTGTAGCTATCACATTGCCACTGCAATCAATTATTTCTGCACCATTGTAATCAAAAATTACTTTGTTGCCTTTATTCACTATTTCACTTACTGAAAGCAAGTTTGTAGCAATATTCTTCACGTAATGTACATCATGTGCTGTAATATCTTGTGATTCACCTTTGACATTCAAATTGAAATTTATTTTTCCTACTAGTTCACACTGTAATTGAGAACCATCCACTGTTGAAATGCCAACATCAGTTTTAGGAGAAACATCATATAAAATTGACTGATCTTTTGTAATATGCATAGATGCCCCAGAATCCAGATACCAATCTGCACTTTTACCTTCAATTTTATCATGAGAATAAAATGCAGTAAGTGCCTTACCTTTATTAGTTGCCTTCCTTTCTGGATCCTTAACTGTACTTGCCTTTTCCATGCACTGTGATGCAAAATGGCCCTTTCTTTGACACTTATAACATCGAATAGGCTTCTTCTTTTTGTATTTTGAATACAAAGCCATTTCCTTGTCCTGAAAAGGATATTCTTGTACATTCTTAACATCTTGCAATATTTTTACTTTCACACTGTCGCCGGTAATTGGTATTCCTGAACTCTCTAGACCCATTATCATTGGTGAGTACTTATCAGGGAGTCCTGCTAACAGCAAGGTACCGATCCATTCTTCAGCAATATCAAAACCTATATTTCTTAGGCGATTCGAAGTGGAGATGATTTTGTTTACATACTCATCCACAGTTTTACATTCATTTAAACGTGTAGTGATGAGTTCTCTCAGCAAACCCACCTTCCTGGTCAGCCCACCATCTTCGAATGCTCTCTTAGATTTTCCCATACTTCCTTTGCTTTGCTAGCTTTCTCTATATGTGCATAATTTACAGGATCAACTAGAAGAATTAATTTGGACTTTGCTTTACGATCCTTCTTCTGGAAATCTGCATCTGTGGATTTTAATGTTCCATCAATAACACTCCAGAGCTCATCTAACTGCAGATAAGCTTCTACTGCAAATTTCCAAGTAGCATAATTCTCTCGACCCATAAGCTTCTCAATCTGTGGTATCTGGGCAGTGGACATTTTGCACAGTTTCAATATAATTACTGAAAATTATTACTGGCATCAAACACTAACATTTTCTACCATTCAATGGTTAAATGTATTTTTAAGTAAACCACTCTGGGCCCATAACCTGTTGGTTTGTATATCACAGCAAAATATGTTGAAATACTAATTTAGGAACATGTATTTTATTTAATTCATGTGTTCCCATCCATTCAACATACACATGTACATAATACACACAGAACATATAACAGAGACCACAGAACATTTATATCAACCATGGAATGTATACACACATTAGTTCATTTCACTGTGCACAGAGCAAATATTTTGTTCACCAAAATACCAACACCGTGACATGACGTGCCGTGACGTTGACGTGACAGACAGTGTGAATCGGCCTTAATTCATTGTCAATGGACTTTTCAGTCAAAGCTATGGTCGTTAGACTAATCAATAGGTACCAGTATTCGAACAAGCGAATGTTATGATTTTTACGAATATGTCACGATTTTAAAGGATGTGACTAGGTAGTAGGTAGGAACCTAAGAGTACAACTTGTTCACTCACAAGTTACGTTGTACTCTTAGGTTCCTGACTAAACACATCCTTTAAAATCATGACATATTCGTAAAAATCATAAATTTCGCTTCTTCGATACCTATCGCACAGACCTATCGTTTCTATATGAAACACTATCTGATATATATCGATCGCACTGCCGCTTCATTCGGTGTACACGGTTCCTAGGACATCAACTACGATTGTTGCATGGGTTGTCTCATTGTAATTTCGCGTATTCTTTCGTCGAATCTTGTGAAGTGCTGGGTATGTGAACCTTAGAGAAACTCTAGGATTTCAAGAAGAAAGTTATTTACTACCGTATGTGGAAAAAAAAGTTCTAATCGTGCGCCATTCAGGCGGGATAACGTCAATTCAACAAACATCTGACGTCTGTTTCAATAAATCCGGTTAAATTGTATGACGCTTCTCGCCGGGCTGCAGTGGTTATGTTGACACCAATGGTAATGACGGCAACTCAGATGACCAGTAAATGTTTTTTCGTGACAACTGCAATTAAAACAAAAATGATTTTTTTCTGAATGGACAAGGGTACATACAAGAACCTATCAACCATAGAGCAGGTACAGTATTAATTTAACTGCGAGTGAAACGAGCAGCAATAACACTTAGTCTGTACCTCGTGAAAAATATTAACGCAATTCTACACTTAATTCGGTAAAATTTTACGACGCTTCTCGCTGGGCTCCAGTTCATATGTTGGCAACAGATGAACAATGAAGTGTAGAATTGCGTTAATATTTTTCACGAGGTACAGAGTAAGTGTTATTGCTGCTCGTTTCAGTCGCAGCTAAATTAATACTGTACCTGCTCTATGGTTGACAGGTTCTTGTATGTACCCTTGTCCGTCCAGAAAAAAATAATTTTTGTTCTAACTGAAGTTGCCACGAAAAAACATTTATTGGTCATCTGAGTTGCCGTCATTACCATTGGTGCCAACATAACCACTGCAGCCCGGCGAGAAGCGTTGTACGATTTAACCAACAAAATAAATTAGCTTTGGATGTATAATAAATTTTATAACGGCTTATATAAGTGACTATAAAATCATTAAACATTTACACATCCTATTTTTTAAGAAACTGTTTTTCAAACTTTCAAAATATCTACTCACATTTTCAGGTATTATTTTTGATTCTTCACCTTTGAAAAAGGGGAAAAAATGATTCTTTCCTGTGTAAGACTTCATTATACAATTATTTTTATTTCATCAAAATTAAACAGTTGGTAATAGTGTGAAGAAAGTTTCTTATTATCTTTTAGAGCATCTAAACAACATATATCTCAAAATGTTTCATAAAAATTTCTTTTAAGAGGATAAGGGGGTATTAAAAATTATTAAAATTTAAACTAAATACCCAAATGAAATTTTAATTTCTTAAATTTTACTGTAATGTTGTCATTTGAGATCCAACACAGAAGGCTTTATCTTCATCACTGGCTGTGATAGGGTAGTAATTCTTTTTAAATACATATTCTTGAGTTGACAGATTATTTGGGTTCGAGATTCGATTCGGGTTCGGGATTCGGCGCATGTTATATTTAAGATTCGGTATTCGGATTCGATTCGGTAAAATTCGGATTCGACCCATCCCTAATTGCGTCAGTGTACTCTGAAAGGAACCTAATTGGTATGCAATCTGGACTGGTAGATTTACTTTTGTTAAGTGATTTAAGTTGCTATAATACTCCAGGGATATTTACTTCTAAATTACACATGCTGGTAGCTCTTCTTGATTCAAATTCTGGATTATTTGCGTCTTCCTCTTTAGTGAAAGCTTTCTGAAAGTTGTGTTTAGCAAGTCTGCTTTAGCATACATACAACCAGAATTTCTTTGGACTTTCTACCAAACTACTGACAAAGTTTTTTTGTAGAAACTATTATATGCTTCTCGCATCAAAGTTTGAGCTAAATTTAGAGTTTCTGTAAAAGACTGCCTGTCTTGGGGATTTTGTGTATGTTAAGTTTGGCATTTTTTTTCTTTTTTGCAAGAGAGCTCTAACCTGTTTTGTTACCATGGTGGGTTAGCCTCCTCTTTTGTCAATATTATTCCTTTGAATTTAAGCCACATCTGATATACACTAATGTTGTTAGTTTCAAAAGTCTGGAGCTAGTTACTCAGGAAAGTGTTAATTGAATTTTTATCTGTGTTTTTGAATAAATATTTTATTTGTTTCATTTTGGGAGATGTTGGAAATCCAATATTTAATCTTGCTACAACAACTCTTTGTTTACTAATCCCTGTGTCTATTTTGATGCTCTTTATTAAATCTGGATTATTTGTTGCTAAGAGGTCAGGTATGTTCTCATAATCATACACTGTTCTAGTGGATTCATAAACTAACGGCTTGAGGTAATTTTTACAGAATGTGTTCAGTAAAATTTTGGATGTATTTTATGCTTGCCTCTGGTTTTGAACATGTAATTTTACCAACATATTGAGGGTAAGTAAAATTTGCCACCAATTAGAATTGTATGCTTTGTGTATATTTTTGAAATTTGATCCAATCTTTCTTTGAAAATTTCTGTAATCGAATCTTCTGAGTCAGGGGGTCAGTAAAAAGAACCAATTGTTAATTTATTCCAACTGCCAGGTATATCCTCTACCCACACCAACTCACAGGAACTATCTACTTTGATTTCACAAAATAAACTACTTGTGACAGCAATAAATACACCACTACCTATTTCATTCAATCTATCCTTTCAGAACACCATTTGTCCATTTGTAAAAATTTCAGCTGAACTTATCTCTGGCTCTAGTCAGCTTTCAGTACCTATAATTATTTGAGATCAGTACTTTATATTAGCACTTGGAGCTCTGGCACTTTATCCATAAAGCTACAACAATTTACAACTGTTAGACCAATGGTTTTGAGATCTATGTTAATTGTATCTGCAACCAGTACTCTTTGAGATTGAAACCCTTTCTGCGTGTTCCCAAGGTCCTCTAACTTAAAAAAACTGCCTGGGCCATGCTGCACAGCTCCAACTACCCATGCTTCCTGTGCATTGTGGATTTCTGGCCTATTAAGCGGATCCTGGAACCCAACCACCCAATGGAGCAAGTCAAGGAATCTGCAGCCCATACAGCCACAAAACCATCTGAGCCTCTGATTCAGTCCCTCCACTTGGCTCTGCGCCACAATTCCACAGTCAGTCCTGTCAACTTTGTCATCTTTTACAGATGGTGAGGTCTGACAGTCTTTACCACTTCAGATAGCTGGTCAAAGCCAGAGGGAATCTCTTCCTATCCAAAGTGACACACATTGTTGGTTGCGATATGAGCCACTACCTACAGTTGGCTGTACCCCGTACTCTACATGTCATCCAGAAGGAGCCATTCCACATCTGGAATGACTCCACCCAGTATGCACATGAAGTCCACATAGGCCTTCTCCCCTGCACTAGCAGCCATATCCCTAAGGGGCTCCATTACCCATATAACATTGGAGCTCCCAACTACAAGCAAACCCATCCTCTGTGATAGCCCAGATATTGCAGGCTGGTAGGTGACCTCAGAATAAGAGACACCATCTGTTATTGTTGTTTAGAGGGGACTAAACTACTTGGTCATCAGTCTCCTTTTCCTAACAAAGAACGTGCAGTGGATGGGAAACAATAGCCACATGGACCAGGAGACATGAAGACTCAATAGGAGTACATGTCAACGATTACCTTTCACCAACAGCACAGATAGAGAAATTAAAACAGCGCGGTCAATCACACTAAAATCTGGAAACGGAAATCCGTAGCTGGCTGGTCACTGAGATAATAATGGACAAGCCAGTCACATTGTACACATGAATGTCTACTTGTCAGAAGACATAAAATACTAAAATATGGCGGAAAGTCAGGAGAGAGCACCCTCCATTAAATGAAATTGTAAAAACCGGCTGCACGGATAAAACATAGCACAGACTCAGCCGTGGAGGCATCGTTCCCTAGCACTAAGGATAGGGTAGGTGGAAGATTAAAAGACTGCTGCAAGTGGGCTAAAATATTACAGTCCATCAGGAGATGAACTACTGTCAAGGCAACACCACAGTGACACATGGGTGGTGGCTCACGGCAAAGTAAATAGCCATGAGTCAACCAAGTGTGCCCAATATGGAGGCGGCATAGCACAACGGAGTCTCGACGATTGGGCCTCAGTGAAGTTTTCCATGTGGCTCTGGATGGTTTGATCGTGCAAAGCTTGTTTGGCACACACAGTGCAGACCATTTCAAGCTCCAAGCATCTTGCACATTCTGGTGTAGCGTCCACCTAAGGTCTGTTTCCACGAGACTAATTTCTAGAGGGCGTGAGGAGGTGGCCTGCTTTGCCAACTGGTCCACACATTCATTACTAGGTATGCCGATGTGCCCTGGGGTCCAAACAAAGACCACTGAGCGACCAGACCTATTGAGAGTGGCAACAACAATGTCTTGAATACTCTGCACCAGAGGTAGTTTGCTGAAACACTGGTCGAGTGCTCGCAAGCAACTCAGGGAGTCGCTACAGATGACAAATGACTCCCCGGGGCAGGCTCAAAGTTGTTCCAGAGCTCTAGAGATAGCGACCAGCTCTGCGGTGAAGACACCACTCCCACTTGTCAAAGACCACTGTTCAAAAAGGTCACCATGGAGATAGGCATACCCAGCATGGGCATCTATGAGGGAACCATCGGTATAGATGACTTCCACGCCTTGGAATGAGTCAAGCAGTTCTTAGAACTGGCGACGAAGAGCCAACAGTGAAATGGAGGCTTTCGAGTCCCGGGACAAGTTCAATTGTAGCTGCAGATGAGGAATACACCAAGTAGGGATCGAGGGAGGAGAGAAGGGAATGGACACGGACTGCAATCGGGAGACCCAACCGAGGCCGTCTTTGAGGGGATGGGAATGCAGCAGTCAGGAAGAGAAGCCTGTGATGCGGATGATGGTCTGAGGTGTGGACATGAGCAACATACGAGGCCAATGACTGTTGCCGACAGAACCACAGTGGGGGAACCCCAGCCTCAACGAGGAGGCACATCACCAAGCTCGTATGAAAAGCTCCCATTGCCAAGTGAACAGCAGAATTTAGGATGGGGTCTAAGACCCGAAGCACAGAAGGGGCTCACATAATCCAGGTGGGATTGGATGAGAGCCTTATAAAGTTGTAAGAGGGTTGGGCGGGCGGCTCCCCAAGCAGTGTGGCTGAGGCAGTGCAGTATGTTTAAGTACCACCAGCACTTTTGTCGAAGCTGTTGTATGTAGGAGGGGGACCCACGTGAGCTGGCCATCGAACAGCATGCCTAGGAAGTGATGCGTATCTTCAACACACAGAAGGTCGTCAGCCAAGTACAGTTCTGGGTCCGGGTGCACTGCCCGACGGCGGCAAAAGTGCATAACCCATGTTTTGGAGGCAGAGAACCGGAACCCATGGGCTGAAGCCCAGGAATGCGCCATTCAGCAACATTAATACTAGCCAAACTGTAATACATACAAAAGTCATCGGCATACAGTGAGGAGGACACCGATGACCCTACTGCTGCAACAAGTCCATTGATTGCAATTAGAAACAGCGGAACACTAAGAACGGAGCCCTGTGGGGCTCCATTCTCCTGGGTGTGTGTGGGAAGCTGAGGTGGATGCCAACCTTAACCTGAAAAGTGCGAAGTGAGAGGAAGTTCTGGGTGAACAGTGGAAGCGGTCCTGTCAAGTCCCAGCCATGCAGTGTAGCTGGAATATGGTAGCGCCAGGTGGTGTCATAAGCCTTTTGGAGATCGAAGAAGACTGCAACCAGGTGCTCATGCCTGGCAAAAGCAGTGTGGATGGCCGACTCCAGCGGAACTAGATTGTCCAGTGCAGAACGGCCATGGCGGAATCCCCCTTGTTGTGGGGCAAGGAGTCTATGGTCTTCAAGAACCCACATGAGCCGCTGACTCACCATATGTTTGAGGAGCTTGCAAGGAACGTTGGTGAGGCTAATCGGGTGGTAACTGTCTGCCACCTGTGGATCAGCGCCAGATTTTATCACTGGGATGATGATGCTGTCCCGCCATTGAGATGGGAAAACACCTTCAACACAGAGGCGATTGAAGAGGGTGAGAAGTTGGTCTTGAAATGTTTGTGGATTCGATCTGGCCCTGGTATCAGGGCAAGCAGTGAGGGAACTCTGGAGCTCCCACTCAGTGAATGGGGCATTATATGGTTCTCGCCGACGTGTGTGGAAAGAGAGCTGCCTCCGCTCAACCTGTTCTTTGCAAGTTCGGAAGCCCGCTATATAAGCAGAAGTCGCAGAGTTACATGCATAATGGTCTGCCATGTGTTCAGAGATAGCAGCTGGATCCAGGCATATAGTATCCCAAATGTTCAAGCTGGGGATTCCTGCCTGTGGTCGGTACCCAAAAAGGTGCCGAAGCTGTGACCACACCCGAGATGGGGTGGCTCGAGAGCTGATGGTAGCAACATATCTCTCCCAGCAGTCCTGCTTACTCTGGCATCTCAGCCTCAGAGCTTGTGCCCAGAGTCATCTGAAAGCTATCAGGTGCTCTATCAAGGGTGGCGCTGGTGGTGCTGGAGTGCCCTACGACTTTCCCTGATGGCCTCAGCAATCTCTGCAGACCACCACAGAACCGGCTTGCGCCGAACTGAGCCAGTGGTGGTTGGAACACTGGTTTCAGCAGCGGAAATGATGGCGTTAGTGATGAGCAGCCTGATCAACATCTTCCGGGATTCGAGGTATCACCGTAGTAGCCAAGGTGTCAGCAGGCCAGTCAGCCCTACGCAGAGACCAACGGGGCAAACAATCTGGAGGTTGATACTGTAGAAGATAGATATGGATGGGGAAGTGGTCACTACTACATAGGTCATCATGGACCCCCCAATGAAGCTGTGGCTGCAGAGAGAAAGGTCTATAGCTGAGTATGTGCCATGTGCCACACTGAAATGTGTGGGGGCACCGGTATTGAGAAGGCAGCAGTCCAGCTGTGCTATTAGAACTTCAGTGTCCCTACCGTGACCTGAGAGCCACCCCACAGGGGGTTGTTGGCATTGAAATCCCCCAATAGGAGGAATGGCAGGGGAAGTTGTGTGATCAAGTTTGCAAGGTCTGCAGGAGACACCACCTCATCCAGAGGAAGGTAGATTGAGCAGATGGTAACGTCCTGACGTGCCTGAATTCTCACAGCCACTGCCTCAAGCACTGTTGTAAGTGGCACTGGTGAACTGGGGACAGTGGAAGGAACGTATAGACAGACTCCTCTGTATACCCTGTCATATGTTGCGTGGTTTTTATAGTAAACCCTGTTCCCACGAAGGGCAGGAGTCCACTCGGCAGGAAACCAGGTTTCCTGTAGTGCTACACAGAGAGAAGGGTAGTGACGTAGCAGCTGCTGTAACTCGGTCAAGTGGTGGAAGAAACCGCCACAGTTCCACTGCAGCACCACACTATATTCCGACTCACGGGGCATATTTATGGAGATGGTAGAGTATGGCCCACAGGCTTCTCTGCAGTCACTGACCCAGGAGGCAGAGCCTCGATGTCCATTGCTTCCAAAGTCTTGGCAATAGCCAAGTCTTCAGGGCACACGAGGATCTCCACCACATCCTTGGCAGCAGACGACTTTTGTAGTGGCATGGTAGCCACCTGTGATTCTTTTGTTTTACATTTCTTCTGTTTTTCGCACTGATCCTTTGGCTTCTCGCGCTGGGAGGGCTTGGCAGACTCAGTCTCAGGGACGGAGGTTGACCTGGACGCCCTATGACCAGCTTTGGAAGGCACTTGGTGCCACTCACTGGCGTCCACTGAGCAAGTGGAAGAAACCGAGGGAGAAAGGGATTCAAGCGATCCCTTCCTCATGAGAGGAGCCAGAGCAGGCTGTTGTGGCTCTGGCTCACGTATGGGGACTGATGTCCCCGTTGGTTGGGGGGTTTTTGCTTCCAAGGCAGGGGCTTTGGAAGCAACAGTGTGAGATGTGTCCCCTACCACCAAGGGGGCAGATGGTGACAGTTGGGCTTGAGGGCCCACTATGATAGACGGAACTGGCGGCAAACTAGTCTGCGGAAATGGTGCTGTGGCTGCTGCATAGGACGTTTTGATGCTGACCAGATGCAGTTTCTCGTATTTCCTCTTTGCCTCGGAATAAGACAGCCGATCCATGGTTTTGTATTGCATGATCTTGCTTTCTTTGTGCAGTATACAGCAGTGCAGTGCAGTGCAGGCGAGCAAGCTGGGTGCTGCTGTCCACAGTTAACACAAATGGGAGGTGGTGTACAAGGGAGATCTGGGTGCGATGCATGAACACAGCCCCAACAGGTGGAGTTGGCGGTACACCTGGAGGACATGTGCCCAAACCTCCAGCATTTAAAACAGTGCATAGGGGAGGAACATAGGGCTTTAGTCACATTGGTAAATCATCGCCTTGACCTTCTCAGGCAATGAGTCGCCCTCGAAGGCCAAAATGAATGCACCGGTGGTGACCCTATTGTCCCTCGGACCCCTATGGACTCTTTGTCATCTGACTGCAAAAGGGATCTCCTGCAAAGATGAAAAAAAAAACCCATCTTGGTGCCCAGACTTTTCTAGCCAGCCAAAACATATATAGGTGAGGCGTCCGTCACATGGAAGGAAAAAGTGAATGTTGTCTCCAAAGTATGTATTTGAGAGCCGAAGAGCCAAAGTACCACTCGAAAACACGAACGCCATTTTGATTTGCCGTATATCTCTCAGTTTTGGTTTTATAACTCGCAGTAAACTGTTTCAGCGCAACGACGAATTACAAACCATCTCTGGATGGATTTATTATAACTAAATGTAATTAACAAATTAACATTGAGCAACAAACTTGTGGGAGCGACTATATATAATTTGAAGGTAGTAATAACATCGAGTTGCTGTGCTGTAACAGGTAGCATCCTAGACTTCCAAGCAAGAAGTTCTGGGAACGAAACGTACTCGATGCAATATATTTTTTTTTAAATCTTAGCGTTTGCAACACATTGTGGGAGTGTTATCCACAACACTTTCTGGAATTTTCTTATTCACATAACAGAATTATGTTATGGAGTACTCTTCTATGCTGTCTCAGGAGTTAATAACATCGATTTGATGATTTTTATGTGTGACTGAAGAACGGAAAATGAAACTGCTGCTGCAATTGGTGCGATCAGCAATGATACTTATGTTCTTCCTTCTCACAAATATTTCACTTTGTTCCAACTATGTTGCGATTTTCGAGAATATGGTTGGAGACAAAACTAGAGGAACGTTAAAATTGCTGGTACAGTAAGTGAAATGAGTATCAATGACATTATTATTTATTATTATTACATTTAGGCATACACTATTCGCTAGTCAGAAAGATGTGGCTATTTATTTGCGAATATTTTAGCGCTTAGTTTCGAATATATCGCGATTTCCTGAGAGTGTACTTACACCGATATTCCTTGTCACCAGTATTTGGTGGCTTGTTTCTGAATATGTCACGATTACAGTGTGTGCGGTTAACTAAGATCCTGACAGGATAAATTTAATTTCTGTTGCAAGTGCATACAGAATATTCAGAACAACGTCATCTGCTGGCATCCCTACACGTGCCTTTAATGGGCAGTCTTCAGGCCTATTGACATTTGTGTTCGTTGTCCTCTTTAAGATCTTAAAACGTAAACAAAGGCATTTAACTGTAAAAAAAGTATTTGTCGTAATTATTTACAGCACGTTAGCTTTGAAATTGCATTGTTCAATGATACGCGAGCTACGTGTCTTGGAATTCAAACGCGAAACTTCCACTTTTCCAAATAATCGCGAGTCAACTGCAGCATTCAGGCAGGTGCATTGTAGTTTCGGAATAGGAAAGTACAAACAACATTTTACTTTCAACTTGGAATATAAATACATAACAGGTACGGAAATGCAGGTAACACTTTCCAATTACACAACTAAACAAGTAATGAACAACTGGTTTAATTCGTCTGCTAGAATGGCTACCGCAGACTTGACAGCCACAGATATACATTTATCGTTGCCTCCAAAGTATTTCTTTGAGAGCCGAAGAGCCAAAGTACCACTCGAAAACGGTTCTACGAATAAAGGCACGTTACACATACAAGGTGGAATCCAAAATTTTTTGGACTGCTGCTGCCATCTGGAAAGGTAGGAGTAGTAGGCTGTGCTCCACTAGGTGGCAAAAGCTGCATATCTGATGAGCCAGTGTGCAGATTGGCATTCAGCTGGGAGGAAATGTTGCATGTCCACAGTGATTTCCATAATACTCTGTGTTTGGTGAGTGGCAATTTTATGATGGATCCATGAACAGAACAGCGGGTGTGTATCAAATTCTGTGCAAATCTCAGGAAATGTGCTACAGAGACCCTTGCAATTGTTCCAGTGAAAGATCTCAGGCTCTCCAAGACCCAAACAAGTGACTCAGGTGAAGAGCATGACCATTGTTTTCTTTCATACAAAGGGAATTGTGCACAAAGAATTCATCCCACCAAACCAAACAGTTAATTCCATCTACTACTGTGATGTTTTGTAACAGCTCCATGAAAACATGTACCGATGATGGCTTGAACTTTGGTGTCAAAGAAACTGGCTACTGCATCATGACAACACACCCCGTCACACGTCCTTGCTTACCAGAGCTTTCTTGCTAAAATCAACATGGCGGTTGTGCCTCACCCACCGTACTTGCCAGATTTGGCACCTTCAGACTTCACGCTATTCCTAAAACTGAAACTCAAGTGGAAAGGCTGTTGCTTCAACACTCTAGAAAGGATTTAAGAAACATTGGTGGTGGTGATAAACATCCTCAAAGAACAGGACGTTCAGAAAATGTTTGGCCAGTGGCAGAAGCACTGGGAGCAGTGTGTACATGCAGATGGGAACTACTTGGAGGATGATGGTGACCATTAGTCCAATGATAAGGTTTTGAACAGATGGCAGCATCAGTCCCGAAAGTTATGGTTGGCGCCTTGTACAGTGAAAAAGTACTTAATTCATTAGACAATAAATTACATGCCACTGGTATATTTTGTGATCTGTCAAAGGCATTTGACTGTGTAAATCACAATATGAAGTTGAGCAAATTAAAGTATTAGAGTGTTAGAAAACTTAAAAAGGGAAATGGATAGCCTGAAGTTAGA
This sequence comes from Locusta migratoria, assembly GCA_026315105.1. NCBI lineage: Eukaryota > Metazoa > Arthropoda > Insecta > Orthoptera > Acrididae > Locusta > Locusta migratoria. The sequence continues at coordinate 200,507,402 of CM048751.1, forward strand.
TATAGTGGGGATTAGTGAAGTTCGGTGGCAGGATGAACAGGATTTCTGGTCAGGTGAGTACAGGAATATAAATACAAAATCAGTTGGGGGTATCACAGGAGTAGGACTGATAATGAATAAGAAAATAGGAATGCGGGTAAACTACTATGAGCAGCACAGTGATCGCATTATCATTGTCAAGATAGATATGAAGCCAACACCAACAACAGGAGTACAGGTTTATATGCCAACTAGCTCTGCCAATGATGAGGAGATAGAAGAAATATATGAGGAGCTAGAGGAAATTATTCAGACAGTTAAGGAAGAGGAAAACTTAATTGTGATGGGAGACTGGAATTCGGTAGTAGGAAAAGGAAGAGAAGGAAAAATAGTAGGTGAATATGGACTGGACAGGAGGAATGAAAGAGGAAGTCACCTGGTAGAATTTTGCACGGAACATGATTTAATCGTAACAAACACGTGGTTTAAGAATCACAAAAGAAGGTTGTATACGTGGAAGAGACCAGGAGACACCGGAAGGTATCAGATAGATTTTATAATGGTAAGACATAGATTCCGGAACCAGGTTCTAAACTGCAAGACATACCCAGGGGCAGATATAGACTCTGACCATAACTTGTTAGTCATGAACTGTAGGCTGAAACTGAAAAAACTGCAGAAAGGTAGGACAATAAGGAGATGGGACTTAGATAAATTGAAGAAAAGTGAAGTTCTGGAGAATTTCAGAGGGAGATTTAGGCAACAATTGACAGAAACAGGGGGAAATAAAACAGTAGAAGAGGAATGGGTAGCATTGAGAGATGAAATAGTGAAGGCAGCAGAGGACAAAATAGGTAGGAAGGCAAGACCAACAAAATCCTTGGATATCACAGGAAATACTAAATTTAATAGATGAAAGGAGAAAATATAAAAATGCAGTAAATGAAACAGGCAAAATGGAGTACAGACGACTAAAAAATGAGATTGACGGGAAGTGCAAAATGGCTAAGCAGGAGTGGCTAGAAGCCAAATGCAAATCTGTAGAAGAATGTATAAGAAGGGGAAAAGTAGATACCGCCTACAGGAAAATGAAAGAGACATTTGGGGACAAGAAAAGCAACTCTACGAATATCAAGAACTCGGATGGGAAACCAGTTCTCAGCAAAGAAGAGAAAGCTGAAAGGTGTAAAGAGTACATAGAGCAGCTCTACAAAGGAAATGAACTTAGAGACGATGTTGTAGGAAGGGAAGAGGAAGTAGATCAAGAGGAAATAGGCGATACTATACTGAGAGATGAATTTGACAGAGCCTTGAAAGACCTAGGTCGGAACAAGGCCCCAGGAGTAGATGACATACCCGCAGAGCTATTAAAGTCTCTGGGAGAGCCAGCCATGACAAGACTATTTGAACTGGTGTGTAGGATGTATGAGACAGGCGAAATACCCTCAGACTTTAAGAAAAATGTAATAATCCCCATTCCAAAGAAATCAGGCGCAGACATGTGCGAAAATTACAGAACCATCAGTTTGATAAGTCATGGTTGCAAAATTTTAACACGAATTATCTACAGGAGAATGGAAAAGTTGGCAGAAGCTGACCTCGGGGAAGATCAGTTTGGATTCAGGAGGAACGTAGGCACCCGGGAGGCAATATTCACTTTACGTCTTATCTTAGAAGATAGATTAAGGAAAGGCAAACCTACATTTTTAGCTTTTGTAGATTTGGAGAAAGCTTTTGACAATGTTGACTGGACTACACTCTTTGAAATTCTGAAGTCAGCAGGGGTAAAATATAGGGAAAGGAGAGTTATTTACAACTTGTACAAAAGCCAGACCGCAGTTATTAGACTCGAAGGGCATGAAAGGGAAGCATCAGTTGGGAAGGGAGTAAGACAGGGTTGTAGCCTTTCTCCGATGTTATTCAATTTGTACATCGAGCAGGTGCTGAAGGAAAGCAAGGAAAAATTTGGAATAGGGATTAAAGTTCAGGGGGAAGAAATAAAAACATTGTGTTTTGCTAATGACATTGTAATTCTATCAGAGACAGCAAAGGACCTGGAAGAGCAGTTGAATGGAATGGACTGTGTTGAAGAGAGCGTATAAAATGAACATTAACAAGAGCAAAACAAAAATAATGGAATGCGGTCTTAGAAAATCAGGCGATGCTGAAGGAATTAGATTAGGTAACGAAACAATGAAGGTGGCAGATGAGTTTTGTTACTTGGGTAGTAAAATAACATGCGATGGTCGTAGTACAGAGGATACAAAATGCAGAATGGCAATGGGAAGAAAAGCATTTTTGAAAAAGAGAAATTTGCTAACATTGAATATTAATTTAAGTGTAAGGAAGTCTTTTCTGAAGGCATTTGTGTGGAGTGTTGCCTTGTACGGGAGTGAAACATGGACGATAAGCAGTGCGGACAGGAAGAGAATAGAGGCTTTTGAAATGTGGTGCTACAGAAGAATGCTGAAGATTAGGTGGGTAGAACGCATAACTAATGAAGAGGTATTGAACAGAATTGGTGAGAAAAGGAATTTTTGGCATACCCTGACTAAAAGAAGGGATCGCTTGGTAGGACACATTCTTAGACATCGGGGAAGCATTGGAGGGAAGTGTGTGGGGTAAAAATCGCAGAGGGAGACCAAGAGACGCGTATAGTAAGCAGATTCAAATAGATGTGGGTTGTCGTTCTTATGAGGAGATGAAAAGGCTTGCTCAGGATAGAGTAGGGTGGACAGCTGCATCAAACCAGTCTCTGGACTGAAGACCATAACAACAACAACAACAACAGAGTGTAACAGGAAGGGCTGCAGAATGGTTTAAGTCGTATATCTCCAATAAGAAAAAAAGAGTGTTAATAGGAAAGAGATGTAAACTGTAAGTCCTTATCAAATCGGAAAATAATCACATGTGGGGTCCTCCAAGGTTCCATCTTAGGGCCTCTGCTTTTTCTACTACGTGGCAATGACCTTTCATCAGCAACATTATTGGATGCCAAGTTTGTTTTATTTTCAGATGACACAAACATTGCAATAAATAGTAATAAAATGTAGTCTTAGAAAGGTCAGCTAATGAAATCTTATGGACGTTAATAAATGTTTCCTAGCCAATTCTCTGCCACTAAACCTCTAAAGAACACACTATATGCAGTTTAGGACTCGTAAAAGTTTTCCTGCCAGTATATGCCCAAAGTATGACAACAAGGAGATAGAAGAAGTTGAAAGTGTCAAATTCTTAGGATTACAGATTGATAATAAATTTAACTGGGAGGAGTATCCCACAGAACTCTCAAAGTGCCTAAACAAGCCCCTGTTTGCTATGCAAATGTTATCAGACATAGAAGATATAAAAATAAAAAAAAAATAAAACGCTAGCATATTATGCACACTTTCACTCCATAATGTCATATGGGGTTATTTTCTGGGGCAACTCATCACACATGCTAAAGTTTTCAGAGCCAAAAAATGTGCAACACAAATCATGTCGTTAGATTCTATTATTATTATTATTATTTTAGCAAACCAATAGCTCAGTTCATGGGATAAATACTGGAAACAATAACTTTCACAAAGGCTTAAAGTCACTTAATTTGGATGAGAAATGTGTGCACTATTCAGTAATATGAATTTTCAATAACATGCCAGCAGCTATAAAAATTTAACTCACAATAAAGTTCAGCTTGAAAATAGTATTACATCAGAAATGATTGAAATACGTTATTTTATGTAATATTCACAAATTTGAATATTGAGTTTTGTTGATTTCACTACCAATTATGTGCAGTAATGTGATCATTGGGGAAAAAATTATCATAAGAGTTATAATATGCACCTACTATATTCAATATAGTGTTTTTCCTGATGCAATTCCACATCTACAAGGGCAGTTACATTTGGGATCTGTGGAAGGTACATTAACACATATGTTCTCATTTTGTAAGTATTTATTGTGTATTTAGTTCTTATATGTTCTACATCCAAGTTGACTTCCTCAATTTGGATCTACTGAAACAAAAAGTAAATCTAATCTAATCTAATGTACATCAAACATAGCCTAAGTCTGTATTTAATTATTTTGGACCTGAGATATAATTTTACATACACTTACAATTTACACAAGTATATAGTGATTTTATGGTATTAAACTATCAACACTATTTTAGTTTATGGTATATAAGACAACAGTACAATTATAGTTTTTATCTCCTATTTATTAGTATAATTAAGTTTTAGGAGAAAGTTACTGCTTAAATTTCAGCTCATCTCTAGATTACATTATCACTGAAGTGACTGATTACTGTCTCTCCACAGATTTGATTATGATGTGGTATGTAATATAACTACTCACATGTGACTGGAACTAGGAGAACGCTGGGCTGAGTAGGCTGTGTAGTCATGTCCCTCTGTGACACTATTTGGGTATGTTGCTTCCCAGAATGAATTGCTGGCACTGAAAGCATTTGTTGTCACTCCCATCAAACTCTGCTGGCGCACAATTTCTTGCTGGTTAATACTGCTTTGTCTGCTGTACACGACACTGGCCATACTTGCAGTTTCAGATGGATAAAAATCTATGCTAGCACCAAGATGTGCCACTGTGTGGAATAAGAAAGAAACAAGTTGGAAAACTTAGACAGTTTGTTCTACCCTAATACAGAAGTTACTACTTAAAATTTGATAGACGTCAGTTTAATTTGTAGTGCTTGTAATATAGCAAGAATAGACCATGTAGCAGTAGGGAAGATATTACAAACAAACAGCTAACAAACCAATAATGGAAACTCTTTCATCAAACATGTGATAGTGATCCTGAGTACCTACTAAAACCAGGAGTGAACAGCTAATTTGTTTTGTGAGACTCAGAAGACTGATTTTTGTTACATCAGTTTAGTTATAGACATTCCATCCAAATAAAACATACAGAAATGATTGCTTTAGTTTTCTCTTACTCTACACATTAAATGGATTATTATGTAACATAATATATCAAATGGCATAACAAATGTAAAATTTGCAAAGTAATTTTGATGTGCAGGCACGTAAAATACAGAATCACAAATATCAACGCAAGTGTAACAGTAGTAATGTTTCTGTACATGTGGGATGCATGCAGTTGAATCAGCAAATAGCTTCTGAAGATAATAGAATTTTTCAGGAGACACTGGCTAACAGTGCAACAGTCACAATTTTTAAATGTCTTCAAACATACATGTACAAGTGTCATTTCCAATCTGAGTAATCCCAGACTAGAATATCTGTACTGAAATAATAAGCTACCAACACTACAGCTTATAAAAAGAGCTACAAAGCACTAAGAATATTTAGTGTCTGATAATATGCTTCTCATGCTAGAACAAATACACATTTAACAAACAAAATTAGAAAATAATTGCTACCAAAAAGGGACACTCATAATCAAGTCTTTCATAGGGAATATCAGTAGGCACTAGAGCTGAATGGTAATAATGTTTCTTTTTACATTAATTTTTTGGTATACATTACCAATTACATGTTGTTCACACACTGAAGCAAATCTTGAAAATATAATGAAACAGAAAATACACATAACAAGAAGCTGCAAGCAGAAGAAAGAACAAATTGAAGGCAACATTCCGGTATTAGTGGGAAAGGATAGAAGAAAAGTAGGAAGGGGGGCTTTAACTGAAACCATAGTTAATTAAAAGTACATATAACTTATAATATTGAGTAGAACCTTTCTGATTTGTTTGTCAGGAGATGAGAGACAACACAGGAGCATGTAAGATAGAGTAAAACATTCAAGTCCAGGATCTCAAGAAAAAAATATGATCAGAGTGAAAGCAAGCCAGAAGGGATTGATATGGCAGATGCAATTGATATTTTCACTCACCAATTAACTGTAACAACTCACCTGTAGCGTCTCTCACCTCCTGGTGGGGAAACCTTTATTTCCTGAAACTTCAGTGATCATTAGCAGTCATTATTTTTGTTTATATGAATAACATTTCTTATTATTACGTTGAGTGAGACTGAATATTACACCAATGGAGACTTTCTTCCAGTTTCCATAGTGCTAATGAATATCTTTTCCCCTATGTTCAAGTAGGCAAGTCAATAACTTCCTAATGAACATTCCAATAAAGATCCAGCACTTTTTAAATATCTCAAATTGAATAGATTAATCTGATGGAAATTCTTCGGAGATATGGAAAAAAATGTATTCAAAAGATAGAGTGTAGCTGGCCAGAATGTAGCTTAGAACCACCAATAGTAACACCAAAAAGACGAAAATAGATTAAGATACTCCCCACCCTTTCAGCATTATTCCCATCTCTTTACTTCTTGATCACTCTATTCCTTGATATAGCCTCTTTGATTTGCTACTGGCATGACTCAGTACTTATCATGCAGTATCCTTGACCATATCCCATCACCCTTCACTCCATATTTATCTAATGACCCAAAATCTGATTTTTCCTCTCTCCCGTCCGATAAAGGAAATTTATTTTCCTAAAGCTTATTTCCGCATTGATTTTCATCTTTTTGGTGTTACTGTTGGTGGTACTAAGCTGAAGTAACTATAGTGATGGAACCCTCCCATCATCATCAGACATGACATTCCTCTTATATAGATGTAACAGCAGTTACTGGAATCTCCCAGTGAGGACCAAAGTGATGCATACATGGAAGGCAAGTTGGGCAGTTCATAGCAGGTCTGTCCCACTGTGAGACTGAGTGATATCAAATGATGTGTGGGACCAAGACCGTTTTAAAAACTGCCACTACCTCCTCCCTACAAGTGTCAAGTATCTGCCTTTGCTTTTGGTCATAGGCCGAAGCCCATCTCAATCCTCAACTAATTGTGGACTCCTTGCATCTTTTAAAATTGTTGCTGTATATTCTAATTTGGCCACTTATAAAACATCAAAATACCACAATTACAATGTTTAAAAATATATATAATCTTTTAAAATTGTATTTTGTGTCCATTTTCCAGGCAATATTCAGCCATGTTTGATTTTTCAAGTTTGCTTTCTTCAATATTTCATGATTTCATAAGACGGTGATAGGAACTTTCAAACAGTTACAATTGTTGAGGTTAAAATAACTGAAATTCTAAAATAACTGAGAGAAAGGCCATTGATCCACATTAGCTGTATTTTTATTTCAAGTCTTGGAGACCTGTACAAAAAGTTTCGCAACAAATTACACCTGTATCTTCAGGTGTTTTGCTATATAAAAAATAGTGTTGTTTTAATAAAATACAAAGATTTTACATATAGGCATAATATAGCGAAATTACTCAGTTTGTGTTTCAGAAAAATAAATGGAGTCGTTAGGCTAGCTGTTGTGTAATTATCATGAGATTTACTTACACCATTTTTTTTAACATATGACTTTTATATGTTACCTAATGGGAATCATTGGTTAGGTGCATCACGATGGACCAAACCTCCTGAAGATGCAACTGTAATTTGTTTTGAACGTAGTTGTGCAGGTCTCCAATAATTGAATTGAATATTTGCCTGTAGACATTTACAAAATTGTATGAGGCATTGTCCACACATATAGAGTTTTATTTTACACGTGTTATCAAATATATATCTATAAATTTACACTTAATCACAACAAATTTACACAGCTTACAGATCATATTTATATGAGTAGTTTACAATAAATAAACATAAATTACAAATTTTATTAGTTTATAGTTCATATTTACAGTGAAAGTTCATCATTTGTCATTATAAAAAATAATTTATATTATAAAATGCTTTTCCTTTTAACCAAGTTTCAATAAACCTTATAAATTTAACTTCAGGTAGTATCCTTATTTCATATGGCATATTATTAAAAAATTCTCTACTCACATGTAAAAAGATTTTTTGAACCTTATTGAGATGGGTCCAGGACAAGTCCAATAAATTCTTATTTCTAGTTTTATAAGAGTGCACATCAGATTTGCTTTCATAAAAATGTAAGTTTTATTTAATGTAAGTCAATAACTTCCAAATAAATTAACTAGGAACAGATAATATTTTGTGATCCATGAAATACTGTCTGCAGGAAGTTTGATTATTTAAGCCAAAAATACACCTAATGGGAGTTTTTCTGCCATATAAAGACATCTTTGGCCCCAGCAGAATTTCCCCACAAATGCACACCATACTGGGGATGCATGTGGAAGAAGGCATGGTAAGCCATAAGCGTTAGGCCTTTACTGACAAAGTCCTTATGTTTCCTAAGGAGATTTAAGACTGTAGCCAACCTACTGCACAGCTTTCTGTATGGACACTCCAACTTAATTTTCTATCTAGGTGGATGACTAACAATTTCACAGAGTTCTTAAAATTGTTATCTTCATCACTAATGTCTCTTAGGGTGAAGAGGAAATGTTCAGTTTTGCTTTCATTTATTTTGAGCCTATTTTCTTGAAGTCACAGTGCTGCCACATTCATCATAGAATTATTCATTTGTTCAGCTTCATTTATATCACTGTGTGTAGTGATAAAGGTGGTACCATCAGCATACTTAATAGTTTTATATGGTAATAAATTGGGCAAATCATTAACATAAACAGGAAAGATCCCACAACAGAAATAAAAATACAGCTAGGCCTAATGTGGATCAATGACCTTTCTCTCAATTATTTTAATTTCAGTATTTCAGTTATTTTAAAATCAACAATTGTAACTGTTTGAAAGTTCCTTTACGAGTAATCATCCCAATTCTGCATCCCACCATGATGGTTGGATTGGACTTTGCAATCAACCTGGTGAGAGACTGTTGAACTGTTAGCTTATGCATTGCCGTACTGCTCCTGAGCATGCCATTATGATTTGGGGTGGTATTGGGTTCCACTCCCACCCTCCTTTAAGCACACATTGCTAGTAAATTAGTCAGCCAGCATTACACCTCTGAAGTAACAGAGCCTATTGTTCTCCCATACCTTCGATGCTTGCCAATAGCCATAATGCAACAGGATAATTTGCCTGACCTCTTGCCTTTCAAAACATGTTTGTGGACGATTGGAGATGATTAGCCTGGGATACACTATCTGCTCCTGTAACTCACCAATTTTGATAATAAGTAGAAGCAGCATGACTGCCATACCCCCAGCAACACATCCAGAGCCTCATTGATTCAATACTAAGACATGTAGCAACAGTTATATCCACCAATGGTGGCAACAATCAATATTGATTTAAACAACTTTCTCATTACACAAGGGGCTGTATTTTCAGTCATGTGACCTTTGAACAGCACGTTGTTTCCTAAATAAATTTGTCTGTGATATATCTGGTACTTCTTGGTGTTGCAGTTTAATGGCCAGCAATTTAGTGTTAACCCTTTAATTCGCAGTGTTGTTCCTGGACAACAACATATTAAAAGCTGATTTATACTGTATTTTGTGTACCAGTCTTTACAGTCACATGGTTGTTGATGAACAACATGCTTCTAGTATGACAGTTTGCCACTTGGTATGACATGTAGCCACTTCTGAGACATTAATTTATCGATCTTGGAGGTTGTGTTATGTTGCTGCCTGTATGTGGCTGCAAGTGTGAGTGTGAGTGTGATTCATGTTATTTTATTTCAGTAGTGAATTGTCTTGTCTTTGCTGATGTGGTGAAGATTATACTAGCATTATTCATCTGTCAGTGTTACCTATCAACAAAATAATGTCCCAAGTAGTAAAATACCTCGATAGAAACGTCTGTGTTGCACATGAAATACGCAAAATAAAAATTAATAGTTCAATCAAAAATTTTAAAACACATGTTTTGATGCTTAGGGCATTGAATTTTAATTTTTCCAAAGCTGAATTCATAAAGCGGAAATCAAGGTAAAGAAAATAGAGAGACAAAAAAGTTAAAGCAGTCAACAATCCTAAGATTGGTTTGAACACCACAGTGCTTTACTAGGCATGGTCCAGTTTGGAGGTTGTATGCTATTGCTTTCCTCCAATCTTTGATCTGACTTGCCCAGACAGTCATAGGGGGATCTACAGTTTAAAGTGGATTCCGAACCAAGGTGCTACTTGAAATTTTTCACATCAGCAACATTGCCACAGGTGAAAACTGATAAATATCCTAGAACCTGGCGGGGATCGAAACCACAACCTTTGGATTCATAGTGTGCCACTCTACCACTGCTACCAAGCCACACAAATAGAGAGAAAGGCATTTTTTTCTCGATTGATGTATTTGACAGATACAATAAAGCATGGATCAGTCCAGAGTGTAGATTTGTTGTGGAAAACTGAATCCAGAATTAGCAAATCATAAAGGTTGTTCTCTTTTTTTACTTACGGATTGTTTTATTGTGTTATTCATAAAAGTTTGGGGGTGTCATTATGGGACTTCAGACTGGATAACTGGCACCATATTTAGATATCTGTCCAAATTGTCCATTATGCTCTGTAGAACTGACAAGGAGATGACAGAAAAAAATGCAGACCACTGTTACATGATCATTTGCATCCAGGTTGACTGCAAACAAAACCAAATCCACAATCACACTGAGGAACCATCAGAATTTCCCATGAACTGACTGAAAACTATTAATTGCATTTTTCAGTACCTGACAGACATTATTATAAGGTACAGAAAAATGTAATTAATAAGTCAAAACGTTTGTGGCCTGCAGGAAGAATAGCTAATTGTCAGGATGAAATTAAAACCCCACAATCAGCAGCACAGAGCTGAGAATATAAAGTTACTGTGTAATCAAAATTTTTCTCCAGAATGAAAATTTCACTCTGCAGTGGAGTGTGCACTGATATGAAACACCCAGGCAGATTAAAATTTGTGCCCAAACTGGGATTCAAAGTTGGGACCTTTGCCTTTTGCAGGCAAGGTCCCAGGTTCGAATCCCAGTTTGGCACACAATTTAAATCTGCCAGGAACTTTCATATCAGTGCACACTCTGCTACAGAGTGAAAGTTTAATTCTGGAAACATCCCTCAGGCTGTGACTAAGCCGTGTCTCCACCATATCCTTTCTTCCAGGAGTGCTATTCCTGCAAGGTTTACAGGAGAACTTCTGTGCAATTTGGAAAGTAGGAAGCGAGGTATTGGCAGAAGTAAAGTTGAGAGGACAGACCATGAAGCTTGCTGGAATAGCTCAGAAAATAGAGCGCTTGCCCACGAAAGGCAAAGGTCCCAGGTTCAAATCTCAGTTCTGGCACACAATTTCAATCTGCCAGGCAGTTTCAAAATTTTTCCATTATTGATAAGTCAAATATATGTACATTATTTAATAATCACTTTCTAAAGATAGCAGATGAAGTAGACAGAGCCTTAGCTGCTACAGCTAATCTTAGAAAAGAGCATTCTGAGGCTGTTACCTGAAATAGCCATCTGTGATTTTAACAAGTGGGAGATTGAGTCAATAATTAAGTCACAAAAGACTAATGAGTATGATGGGGTATCTAGCAGAATACTAGTATTGTTCCACCTCTGTCAGCCCAATACTTAGCCATATTTTAAATTTTTCGGAATGGTTAATTTCCTGGCAGATTGAAGTACTCAGTAGTGAAACCACTCTATAAAAATGGAGAAGGTTATCATGTAGAGAACTTCAGACCTATTCCTGTGCCATCTGTTTTTGTAGACATTATTGAAAAGACTCTATATTTAAGATTATTGATCATTTCAGTTCTGATAATTTGTTGTCAAGTGTACAGCTTGGTTTCAGAAGTGGTTTAACAACCAAAAATGGTATATTCTCTTTTCTCTCTGAGTCACTTAATGGATTAAATAAAAGACTGAACACTAGGCATATTCCTTGATTTTTTTAAAAGAGTTTCATTGATTTGACCACAAGATATTGATGCAGAAGTTGGAGCATTATGAAATAAGGGGAATATCTCAGAATTTCTTCACTTCTTACTTAAGTAACAGACAGAAGAAGATAATTATCTGCTGTGTAGAAAGTGACAGTGATATGTACTTACAGTGGGACACAGTCAGTAGGAGATGCCCCAGGGGTCTGGTATGGGGCCTCTGTTATTTGTCATATAAATGATGTGCCCTCCAGTATAACTGGTAATTATGAGTTATTTTTGTTTGCTGATGACACCAGGCTGACAGTGAAAGTTGTCCCCCCCCCTTGTAAATCTATCGGACCAAACTGCGTGGTCATCAGTCCGAAAGATGTTGTTGAAAATATTGATAAGGTATCAAATAATGCAGTTAAAGAAAAAAATTCATGAATTGTAGTTAAAATAAAATGTGGCCAAATCACACTAAGACTCAGTTTTTAGAGTTTCGAACACACAATTCAATAAAAACTGACATTTAAATGACACAAGTGGGACTGGACAGTTCCTGTCATGGAAGGCACATGTTCAGGATTTTGTTCAAAAAATGTTGTTTACCATTCAAATAATTTATGAAATGAGTGATGGTTCAACATGAAAAGTAATTTCTTTACTTATTTTCATTTGCTGATTCCAAAAGGGTATTCATTGCATAGAAATTGGTGCTTCAAGCAATCTGTGGGGTAAAACAGTGTATCTCTTGTTGACCCCTGTTTAGTAACGTGGAAATTATGACATTGGCCACTCAATATATATTTTCCTTAATGGTGTTTGTTGTTAATAATATTTAGTTATTCCCAAGAGTTAGCAGCTTTCATTCTTGTTAATAGTAAACAGAAATTTGGATCACATCTCCTTGACCCTAGCACAGAAAGGTGGACAGTTTTCTGCCGCCTTCATTTTTAATAGCTGCCACAACATTTCAAAAACCTTAGTAATAATCCACACTCTTCAAAGGCTAAGGTGGAAAGTGTAATTGAGGTTCACTTTTTCTATTCTGTTGAGGAATTCCTGAAAAAATTAAGCTAATTTCTATATTACATTCCTGGTTCTTTTTGCTTATGCTTAGGCCTGTCACGTGCATAGGATTGCTATACATTTCACTATCCCTTTATTATAATCTGATGTACTGACACTTTCGATGACCATGGAGACTCGTTCCTTAATTCAGTCCTGCAGAACGTGATAAATAAAATAAAATAAACCTATTATATTGGTATACTGATTGCTAAAGAATCAGTACTTTTCATCACAGTCAGCAGTGTTAAATCTACTGTTTAATGGAGTCACAGACAGTGACAATTCACTAGTATAATTATAGCTTGAAATTCACCACAAAGACACACATTAAGCTGTGAAGGCATACAGAAAAGATACTCAGACACGGAACCCAACTTTCGGCTGTTAGCCTTCATCAAAAACGACATTACTCATACAGGCACATTTCACAGACACACAACCATTATCTCCGGCTGCTGCACTCTGGAGATGACAGTTAGCAAGTTTTTCCCTGAGATGTTCCGCCACTACTTTTGCTGAGCCAGGAGTGTATAAAACATGCAGTGGCCATGTTCGATCCACTTTTAATGCCGATCTTGGCCCAAATTATACCACATTCTGGGTCTGCATTAATCTCAGTCTATGGTATCGTTTTCTTTTTACCGCTATTAACACGCCTTCACCTTCAGTTTTCAGGCTGTCCTTGAAGTATTTCTTTCAGTCCTTGTTGAATTTAACTACTATTGACTTCTGGTTAAGGTAGCTTTTTGTCCAAAGTACTATGCAGTCATTGTGACTGTTTATATGCGAGTGCAGTTCTGGGATATTTCAATTGATGCTTCTGCTGATCATTATTATGATATTAATAATTTCTTTCTCCTTTCTGTTTTTGAACATGCAAGTGGAGGGATATCTCTAATCTAAAATATCCACATGTGCACTGCACCCATCCTCTTCTAGCTTAATAGCCGCTTCCTGCGTGTGATGCACACCTGACCTATCGAGAAGGCTCCTACATTTCTCCACCCAATAGCGGAGATCGAGAAATTTGCATCCAAGATTGTCACGAGATCATCTGAACTTCTGATTTAAGCCTTCCACTCTGCCCTAAACCCGAGGACTACCGGTACGAATGGTGTTGGAAATCCATAGCTCAGCTTGTACCATGCGAGCAAAGCTACCTGCCTTTACCAAAGCCACCAGACACCTGCTGTAACTGAGGATGGCCATTCAAACCCGGCTTCATTGATGCCACGATCCACAGTCAGGTGCACCAACTCCAGTAGCCAGCAACAGGACCTCCTACACATATCTGACGAGAGCCTCTGGCAAGTAGTGGACACTAGCATTCTTTCTCGACCTGCTTGCTGTTTCCATCAGGAGTCAGGAGCTCAGTCACCTCCCCCCCCCTCGCCCCCAACACTGAAGTTCCCAATGGCCAGCAGACTCATCAGCGGACCTCTCATGAAGGTCGGCCACCAGCGTAACAGGCTAGGCAGCTGGTGCTGCCTGAAAGGTGCGAAATGCCTCAAACCTGTTACTGAGATGTAAGGCGGCAACCTCATGGCCGAAACCTCGTTTTTATCTTCTGCCCAGAGATCCACGACTCCAACACAGTTCACCAATCATTATCAGCCAACTGTAAACCAGTAGGGCCATAGGAATCAGTAGTCACAGTGACATCAGATATCCTAGGAAGCGCTATAGGCTCCAGAGATACCAGTTCATTCGTTTGAGGTGCCCCTTTGTCTTTGCAGCCCAGGGTAGCAGCCTAAACCTGGGAACCATGACCAGCTTTTTACAGATGGTGTCTAGTTCCCTCTCAGTCTACACACAGGTGCAGTCACAATCCATCTCTATATAGATATTTTTAAACTACTCTATGCCTATCTGAAGCAACGATCTTACTGTTCAAATGAAAAATCTCTCACTAGAACTACACAGATTGCATTGATTAACACTATGAGTTACAAAATAGAATAAATCAATTAAAAACAAAATTTTACGAATTGACTACTACGAAAAACACAGAAAGGTTTACACAACTTGATGGTCTGGAAGTACTACACAAGTGGTCGCTGGCACTAGTGGTGATCTGTCACCCACCCATTCTCCACAACACCCTAGTCCACACCTACTTCATCCCCAACATCAGGCCTTGCACAAGGATCATATTCCTGTGGAAGGGCCCATTAAGAGGATCTGCCCAATCCACCCACAGTAGCATTTCCTATTCCAGCCCTGTCACAAGCACATTCTACTCCATTAACAGGCGACCCACCTATGAAAGCAGCTGCGAGATTTATCTGCTCTGCTGCAATCACTGCATAGCCTTTTATATTCATATGGCTACCAACCAGCTGTCCACCAAAATGAATGGCCACCACCAAAGTGTAGCCAACAGCACGGTTCACCACCTTGTGGCACAACATGCAACTGAGCAGAACATGCTAGATACCACTGATTGCTTCCCAACCCATCTGGCTCCTATCCCTCTCCCAGCTCCGTGTCTCTACCTGTTTTTCTGAACTGCACGGTAAGGAGTTATCCTACAGTACATTCTTCATTCCGGAAATTATCCAGGCCTCAACCAACAGTAACCTATTTTACCCACACTCCTCACATCCATCAGTGCCTACCTCTGTCATACATCATTACAAGTCTTTTTACCCATCGACTGTGCTAATTTTTCCCCTTCTCTACTTCTCTCCTTGCAGCTTTCCTCTCCTCCCTCCCCCTCCATCAATGCATTCCTAAGCTGCATCTCTTTCCACATATCTAGTAACTACACGCTCCGTAAGGCAGCACTAGTAATCCATCCCCACCATTGCCCTCCATCCTTCTCCTTCCTCTTCCCATCCCCTCCCATTCCATTCTCACTCTGCATAGCAGTCTCTACAAGACATTACTCGGAACACAGCAGCTACAGACGATGGTTGTATGTTAGTCATACTTGTGTGATTGTATGAATATGTGTTCTGTTCTGATGAAGGACGTGGTTGAAAGTTAAGGTTTGTTTCAGAATGAAAATAACAATCACGTTCGCAAAATTTTTCTACAATTTATTTGATAATAGGGTGACCGGTTTTGATCTAAACTGAGGTCATCATCACACCGATACCGAGGCGTTGAGCGTGCGAAGACGGCCTGTTTTTGACTAATGCTCGACGATCGTCTCTGCGGTGAGTTACGTCCTCATGATATGGTTCAAAGTGACAGTGATTTTCACTCGCATGTATGAGTTGGACACGCTTTTCATAATTGCATTTCACTTCAGTCTTTTCCATTTCAGTTTCATCTGAGTGTTTTTGTGGTATCACTGGAAAGTCGATATCAGAGACAAAGGCAGCATGAAAGAAAGTTCGCAAAAAGGTGTACTTACCTCCAAACAACTTTTATATACGTGAGGTTTAAATATCCCAGAGTGTTTGCTGTATCTGACTGGACGTTCTGGGCTACCCTAATGACTCTACTTCTCCAGGTGTTCACCAGTGATGTGGAGGACCTTCTTCTTGCTGAACATTCCAGAATGTTGCAGAACTTGAGAGAGATGTAATTTTATAGTACATACAACCAATTTTTCGCAAATATTTAGGAATGTCCGCGCTGAATGTCAGTTGTTTTGTCGAGGTCTGTTTGCATCTTTGTTGCAGATCTATTTGCCACTATCTTTCGTCAGAATGTAGTCTGTGCATCCACGTCGTGTGCTACGAAACCTGTTCAACTTTCATGTGATGTACAGGGTGCTCCACTGTTCCGTCTGATAGTGTACTGTCGTTATGGATTTTACAGTAATTATTTACACCAGTGGCGTAACTATGGGGGGGATGAGGGGGATAGAACCCCCCCCCCCCAGAACCCGAAAAGAGAGAGAGAGAGAGAAAGAAAAAGAAATCGTATGACAGCAATCTGGTAAAGGTAAAAATTTGAAACTTGTGGTGTTTTACCATAAGATTTCATTGGAAGTGAGTGAATTAGCTTCTTCAACGGGAGTGGTAGATGGTAGTCTGTCTGGAAACTGACTAAAATTTTGCTCGGCAAGCAGATCTATCCCCCCCCCCCCCCAAAGCCAAGTCCTAGTTACGCCACTGATTTACACCTTACTGGACAGTCTCTATCTGAAGGGAAAAAAGTACGAGTTCAGCAGTATTGTGATCTTAAAACATATGTATAGTAAAACACTTCAGACACGAAAGCTTCATCAACACGCATGCACTAAATACACTAACCTCTAAACTACGAGTATTTCCGACCTACGTTGTCTGCACTGTAATGTGTATGAATATCAAGCTTTCTAGTTGTCTACGGTTTGATTTATTACTCACAAGACTTGAAAAATTGTTCTAAATTTTCTACTTTTGATTTAGTCTTTACACCAGTGAACAATCAACAGCGTTTTCTAAACTACTGCACTGCATGGTGGATCATTTTGAACCAGGTATAGAGTATTTTTATGTAGAAATCAACGACACATTTGAACTTTTATGTTAGCGCAATCGACGTAGTACAAAATAGAAAGACTTAGTTCATTAGAGCTGCGTATTTTGAGTTTTGAGGAATACAGCCAGGTGGAAGGTTTTTTCCTTTCTTATTTTGGTACATTATTTTGACGACATGGTACGATGCTGGTATTCAGAGTGGGGATATCGACTAAAACTATAGTTTTCTCTTAAGACATCCCTGTGATAATGTAGTATATAGTTGGAAGCAATTCTATGCGGGCTACTGCCTTAGCATACGGTATATGTAACTTCAACGGTTGGGACGGAACTTTTTAAGAGCCGAAACCCACACAGCTGACATGAAATATTCACGTTCCCGTATCACGAGATTCAATTATTTTTTTCTTTTGCAACCTATTTTGGATGACAACTTGAGATTAGGTTGATATTGAAAGTTAATATCTTAGTAATAGGCCTAGTTGTAAAATATATACGCCAAGGTCGCTGTTCAATATTTTATTTAAGATTATCGGTATTGACAAAATTAGTTGTTATTTCAGATCTGCAAATCTTCATTATAAAAATAGAATTGCAGATCTGAAGATGTCAAATAAGTTTGTCAAAATAGGTAATCTGAAATATATATTTCGCAACAAATAAAAATTTAGATCGCCTCCTTGCTCTGAATAATGTCAAGCATATACAACACGTTAGTAATATTTTATTTAATAATGATTTTGCAGCCAAGATCGCATTTTACAATTATTATGTTACCGGTTTCGGCGTGCTCGACGCCATCTTCAGACCTGTTGTAATTTACATAACTTCACGACGTTTTTTATGTACGAAAAGAGTACATCCAGGTAATTTTATGTTTGGTGATGCCTCGACCTGGATGTACTCTTTTAGTATATAAAAAATGTCGTGAAGTTATGTAAATTACGACAGGTCTGAAGATGGCGTCGAGCAGGCCGAAACCGGTAACATAATAAATGAAAGTGCGATCTTGGCTGCAAAAATCATTATTAAACAATTATAGATCGCCCCATCGAACAATGAGTTCCTTATATAATATTTTATTGTTTCTGCAATACATTGACCACCACTGTTGCTAGATCCATTAGAGTCTGGTTATATGTCATCGCAAGTGAGACTTAACTCGCATTACCCAGTATCACTGAACATGTTTCATGAATTGTTGCACGTTTTGTATGTCAGCTTCTTTTAGTGCTGCTTATACTCCCACAGTTCCTTCTTCTTATGTCTTTAGAATACGATAGTACACATCAGTTGATCAATTTAAGGAAGAAGATCACGTGTTTTTGTCATTACGGATGAAGTATAAGCAAATAAAAGACAAGTATGGTTGGGGAAATGAAGTTTTATAATTTTAAAGGAACGTCTTATGCATTCACCCGAAAAAAAAAGTGGTCTGAATCTCTACGTGCGAATATAGTAAGTTAAAGTTAAATACACTCATGTTCAGAAAATACAGAACACATTGAAAGACTAGAGGTAAGTGGTTTACTCACAGAACATGTTTGTAATGCAGAAATGAACAGAATTTGATTGGGTCACGGGTCAAGTCGGTCGCACCACCTGGACTACCAATCCCCCCCACCCCCGCCGCCGAGAATATCGACATCACATCCGAATGGCATTTCGGACAGATCTGCACCATCGTCGAATATGGTGTAAATATCAACAATAATTTAGTTCCTTGAGAGAAACAGTCTCGCTATACCGAAGAGAGGCAATGAATTCAAATTTTTGCTTGAGCGGGATTCGAACCCTGAACCTCTTACTCACTAGCAAGGTGCTTTGGATCGCTCAGATAACACAGCATTATGGACAAAGTGACTACACGGACTGTCTTCTGCCGGCCGCGGTAGCCGAGCGGACTGCGGCGCGCCAGTCACGTTCGGCACGGCCACTACGGTCGGGGTTTCGAATCCTCCCTCGGGAATGGATATTTGTGCCGTTTTCAGTATTAGTTAGTTCATAAGTAGTTTGTAAGTTTAGGGACTGATGACCCCATAGTTGAGTCCCATAGCCGGCCTCGGTGGCCGAGGAGACTAAGGCGCTCCAGTCACGGTCTGCACGGCCACTACGGTCGGCGGTTCGAATCCCCCCTCGGGCATGGATATTTGTGCCGTCCTAGTTCGTAAGTAGTTCATAAGTAGTTTGTAAGTTTAGGGACTGATGACCCCGCAGTTAAGTCCCATAGACTTTACAAACATTTGAACATTTGAGTCCCATAAGCTCTACAAACATTTGAACAATTTGATTTGACTGTCTTCTAGCATCTCTCCCTTCACACCACATACTTCAATTTTGCTTCAATGTTCCTTGTGAAATCTTGGCAATTTGATAGGTATTTTACACAGGAAATTGAGTCATAACTAAAGTATGTGGTTGGAGGGAGACACAGTTGAAAGTCCCTGTAGTCGCTTTCTCCGAAAGGTTGTGTTAGCTGAGCTGTCTAAAGTGCCTGTGTGGTAAACATGATGCACTGGGTTCAAATCCCCGCCACAGATCAAATTTTAATTCAGTGCCTCTCCTTACCTTTGACGTGAGGGTGTAACGGTATGTCGCCGTTGATAATAGCATGGGTTACGTGCACGTCAACTACTTCTCTGCCTATCATGAAGTAATGTGCAGATATAAGCCAGATGGCAATGGTGTGTGGAATGACATCACAGGAAGGGCATCGGACGAATCCAAGTTCCGTTTCATTGAAAATGATGGTTGCATTTTGGTTCGCCATAGACAAGGTGAGCAGCACCAAAGTGATTGCATTCACCCTAGATATACGGCGCCAACTCATAGCCTTATGTTATGGGTGTCCAGGTCAATGCGACCAGTCTGACCTAGGTGAATGACATCCTGCGGCCCAAAGTTATACACTTTCTGCACGACACCTGAGACGCCATTTTTCAGCAATACAACGCGCGGCCACGAGCTGCTGCCTGAACCCGCGCCTTCTTGACTCCACGTTATGTCAGCTCTTTGCCTGGCCTGCCAGATACCCGACTTGGCGCCAGTCGAAAATGTGGCGGCTGGGGCTCCAGGTGTTGGGGGTTCACTTCTATAGTGGCTCCATCCCAAACAACCCCCACCCTGCCCCCCCTCCACTCGACGCTAAAAGATTGCAGAATGTCTTACCTTCAACTCGAGCTGAGACGTTGGCGTACGAATCTTCTTTATTTCACACTCTTGTTCCAAGCTTAAGGCTGAGAAATTAGTTTCTAAAAGATCCTGAACGTCGTTCATTTTTCTTTGGTAATAAATACAAAGAACCAATGAATATGCAAATGAACACTAAAACACAGTAAGTAACTGGTTACACTGTTAAGTGACTAACAAAATCAATCCGTTACGATGAAGAGACAAGCCACCTTCGTGTCACGTGACACTAAGCATCTTCCCCTCTCAACCTTACGCATGTGCAAAGGCTGCTCCCCCACATCTTTTACTTAAATATTTGTTACAACGAAGAATATAAAAGTGATTTACCCAAAAAATCGCGACACTTGTGCTAAAACGTCCAAAGATAAGTGGCAACTAACAATACAAAATTTATTGTAGTTCCCGTATCATTTAAAAAGACATTTCTTGCGGTCGGTCTCGAACCGACTACCTCCGCTTTGATTCGTAGTTATAAGATTTTTTACCAAATATGACGTGTTTGTGTTGCATCTTCAATGCGCCAAAAACAAATATGAAGAGCGAATGTTGCCCTCATGGAGGATTTGCGTATGTACAAGGCGAGACGCGCAATAGCTTCATTGTCTGGCTTCGTAACCGCCAGAACTCGAGTAGCTAGGAGCTGGTTTCTCTACCTGCTCCAACGCCAATGTTACAAGCGGCCTTTCCCCTCTCCCCTCCTTGCCGCGGGAGCAACCATGTGCTAAAAATAATAATTTCGTGTGGCTCATTGGCAAGTCTTTCAATTGGACGCCACTTCGGCGATTTGTGTGTCCCTAGCCTACCCAACCGGGAAAAGGGGACCTACAGCTTTACGTGGAATCCGAACCACGTGTCCTTTCTGGCGATTCCTCACATCGTCGAGAGGTGAAGGATGGGTTAAAGTGCGGACTGAAAAAATCCGATGTTCGCCCGGGTTTCGAACCCGCGACATTTCGGTTTCCAGTCGAGCGCTTTACCCCAAGACCACCAGGCCATGTGCTGCCTCAGAGGGGGGGGGGGGGGGGGGGGGGGTTTCAGAAGAGAATTTGAAGCTCAGGCGCGCATGCGCATTGCAACTCTGCGGCCAGTTCCCACGTATATTAAGCGGCCGCGCAACGGCTCGGTATACATGCTGTCTCCGTGACGTAAAACGTTTCTCATGCGATGAAAATACTTTGAATGTGCATTTAAAATAATCTGACAGAAGGACGAAACGAAGAACGACAGTTTAAAAGCAATTTTTATTTACTTTATTTTCTCACTCCGAGCTTTTTTCCTGGGGTTTACTGAACCGAACACATAGGACGAGCCGCCACTGGTGTGGGATGTGATGTAATGATGGGTGACCCAATGCCAACCACCACAGTCGAATGCAGCGTAGATGGCTGTACCACAGGACGTCATTTGCAGCCTTATACTCGTCCATACTATCATGCATGGAACAAGTCATCAGCGCCCACAGCGGACGCTGCACCTAATAGAAAACAGAACACATGGTGAACCGAAATTTAAAAAAAAAATTCTTCAGAGCACATGTTCTGAAAATCTGAACTGCCTTTGTCTAGTATTTCAATGTGTTCTGTATTTTTTTCTAAACATGAATGTATGTGATAACGACTGCAAGTGGTACAATCAATTGTCTATAAACTGCATCCTTCAAGACATGGAGTCTTCTAACTCAAAACTGTATTAAGCAACATACACTACGTGATTAAAATTACTTGATGCCAGTATGTAATGACAAATGACACGCTCGGTTAGCCGCGTGGTCTAACGCACCGCTTTCCGAGACGGGGAGGCGTACTGGGCCCGGTTCGAATCCACCCGGCGGATTAACGAAGGGAGACGGAATGTCGGCCAGTCTGGATGTGGGTTTTAGGCGGTTTTCCACACACCCCTCGGTGAATAGCGGGCTGGTCCCCAAGTCCCGACTTAGTTACACGATTCGCAAACATTTCGTAACACTTTACACTTTCACACATATAACACTATACGCAGACTTTGTGTACGGACAAAGAAAAAGAAAGTATGTAATGACAAGTTGATTATGTTACGATTAGTGGATCCACTACTACAAAAGGGGACAGGAATTCCTTTTTTGTCAGTAAAGAAACAATACATCAGAATGAGTCAGTCGGTAGAACTAAGCAACTTAGAACGTGTACTAGCCAATGGGTACCACCTGAACTCATCAGTAACATTTGAACCCATCAACAGCTGCCCAAGTCGACTGTTGGCGACGGTCGACGAAGCAGGTTGTAGAATGGCGTCAGTTCCTTCCAAGGACGTTACATAGTTTGGACTTGACTTTCAACTCCTCCATCTGTTGCTTCTTAAGCTGCATCTATGGGGCCTTTATCCATCGAACTTCAATGACCCATGAAGAGGCCTCACCAAATCATACATATAAAAATCATTAAGAACTCATAATAAAAACGCATACATGTTCCTAAAGTCTCTCGCGCTTGCAGCACAGTAATATATCAACACCTTTTGGATCTGCGGATTTTCATTAGCAGACCATCACCCTAACAAGGATGGGTAATATGCTTACCGACCGGAGGCAAAAATCGTACTCGGTACCATTCACTGCATCAATGAAGCTATCCGTAAGGTGGAAAAGTCGATTCAACAACGCAGTTTGGAGCTGAACCGTGGGGTTCTGGTTGGTGTGTTAGGGGTCACTGGCGCCAGTTTTGTCATGGCTATGGATAGTGGTTTCCGTGTTATCTTTGGTGTATGTAGGTTGGGTTCTGCGTGGACGTCGGAGGTAGACGGTTGCCGCTGGCGCTGTCCTGGTTTCCTGCCGAATGACCTTTACGACGATGGAATGGCCATCAGTGAGAGTCCGGGTTGGAAAAGCAGTTACTAGGAGCCCTGGATCGTGATGGTTTCCTTCGTTCGTCCGCTGACAGATATGAAAGTTGAGTGTCTTTCCCTGTTCGGGTTATTAAGTACCTGTATATTAAGTTGTGTAGCTTTTGTTTGTTTAGCAGCTTGACGTGTTTATGCCGGAGATTGACGACAGTGAATTTTTTCTCCGGTTGCCAGTGTCTAAGTTGGTGTCTGCTAATTTTGTTGTTACTATAACTTATTAAGTGGACGCATTGCCGCATGTGTCAACGCTCATTATGGAAGTGTACACGTGTTTTAAAGGAACACGTGAGCAGGAAGGCAGAAATATGCTTAAGTGGCAACATGAGCAAACTGTCAAGCAATTTGTTGGTATGTCAATCATGCATGTACTGAGTTACAGACAGTGCCCATAGGCTTGCAGTGACTGTTATACGAACTGAAGGAAATTTCACTGAGCTGGTTGCTTAAATGAGCCATCAGTTCCGTTTGGGTACCTGAAGAACCATTTTTTTACAGTATTTATGTCGTTCTACTTTCTTATGTAGGTTGACGAGACTGTTAAAACCTTCTACTGCGTTAGATGTGTCATTAGACGGCACTGTAACTAAATAGCATGGAAGCTGGGCTTCCGGTTGTTCCTATTGTTTAGCTTCCAGTTTAACTTACCCGGCTGTTAAATTTGAGTTACGTGCATGAGTTGCTGTAATTAATTATTTTTCATTCATGGTACCTTGTTCCTAGGTTATTATGACTCTAAATTTTCGTTTTGAGTATTGAATGTATTGTATTCTGTTTTGTGGAATACGATTCTGGTTCCGTGCTCGTGTGTTCGCAGATGTAACTCCTGGCGAGAGGAGTATGAGGGTCCGTGGATTGGCTGACGATTTCGACGGCATTCTTGATAGCGCTCAGAGCCTAGGTCGTCATCAACAGGGCACTTCATGGCGTGCTTAGACGAGTCTGAAGAAGGGGAGAAAGTTACATTCACTAAAGAACCTTTTTGCTATGATGTTTATGTTTTACGCCTAGCATTTCTATCCAGCTGTAAATGCTGTGTACGCCGGCCATTGAGGAAAATTTGCCTCAACAACTGGAGAATGAGATCGGGAGGGGGGAGGGGGTAGAAGAGGGGAGAGGCTGGATGGCGAATCAAGCACAAGGAACGAATTTGTTGCTAGGGGAGCAGAAAAATAAACTTGTCCACAGAAGGATCATCTACCTTGTTGGGCAGGAATTAAATAACAGTCTCTGCAGACTGCGAGTCTGAAACAAATTGGGACAGCTTCTGATCCACAATACTCGACTCCTAGGACGCATAATTGTTTCTTAGAAGGCAATACTTGGGTGTGGGTGAGGCGGCGGTGGGTTACGAATCATGTGCACCCGAAAATCGACGCGACTTCTCAAGATTCAGCCAGCCGCTGAAAGGACGCCTACATCCGCCGGTTTCACAATCCAGACCGGAAACTGATGGCTGCGGAGCAATTTTTTTCTCATAAGGACAGGCTGGAAGCAGAATGGGGTAGCACAGAGGATTCAACATCAAAGAAGCTTCATCCTGAGTATGGCAGCGCTTAGTTGCAGCACTCGAGTATCAAAACGGGTAATAGATGCCTTACAAGCTGTATTTAATTTCATTGTGGGAAAATCATTCACAGAAAGATTCAAACTGAGTTTTTGGTCCATACCGGATGCAACATGATCCTGTTCATAAAGAATGTCGAGTGGAACAGGATCTATTATCATCAGTTTATATCGTTGTTGAAGAGCATTTTTGACAACAAAAACCAGTTCAGATAATTTCATAGTTGTTGACCACTTACATTATATAAAAAGCTTGTTTCCAGCACAACAAAGAATGTGACATTAACAAAAAAAGCCTAAAATTTGAAGATGTGGTGGAAAGTTCTGTTTAAAACGAAACGTACAACACCTCAGCATTAAAATCAGCGAATGCCTTTATCATCACTAATTTCAAGCAAAGTATCCTTAGAGTAATGCTTAATTACTTTTGGAGCAAGTTTAAAAACCTTGCATTGATATGTTTAACATCAGCATTAGTAAGAGGGCAACAATATCTGATTCATCTCTGTCTCAGAACGAAACCTGAGAGCCATGTTTAGTAGCAATTGTCTACATGAAAAGGGTTCATGAATTTACAAATAAATCAAAGTTCAGTGTCAAAGTATGTCGAATGCACCTGATTTGCGGTAATATCCAACATTTCTACGAGCCAATCACTGATTTTGAGGGATCTTGGCTGCACATCATACTTGGACTTATCAAATAAAAAACTGTCTTAACATGTACCTGGAAAAACCCTGAATGCAATGAACAAGAACGAAACAAGAAATTAAACAAAAGGTAGACCAATCACCTCTAAATAAAACACCACAAAAATAGCCAAGAATGACGCTGCAATTGAGAAAAAAGTCATAATTAAATACACAATCAACAAGAGCCACCTGTACACCGAAGCACCACAGTGAAAGCAGGAAGAAACACGTCTGAGCGCTGTCTCAAGTTGAAATGAGCTTTATCAGTGGCCACATAGTCACTGCCATGTCGTGCCTCCAAGTTGCAACGCACAGGTACAAAAAGGACATATAAACTTGAGTTGCGAATTTACGGAAATTACCATGTCCAAATGGACTACTAAAAGTGTACGAAATTTGAGGTAAATTCGTGGTGCGAACTCTGTAGCTTTCCCTTGTTAGTCCAAACATCTCATATTTTGGAAGACTTTAATTTTGGGTTAAGTTTTAACTGAAACATTTTGAACATTTATCTATTATTGGAGAAGACTACATGAAAAAAACAATTTTTTTTCAAATTTTTAAAATAGAAAGTATCTGACTACATTGCAGTATTTTCGAAAGTTGGACATAAAGTCAATCGCCGCTTCTCTTGGTATTTCGAGCACAGCAAAGAAAATTAAAATAATGTGTAAGTATCGAACTTCTATTTACAAAAAATTACCTGATGAACTATGTATCTGCCACTACAATTCCCTTTCAAAAGTAACGTCATACTTCTAAAGTGGTTATCGGCGTTTGGTCTGCTCGCCTGAAGTCTCCGTACAGCAGAAGTAATAGGTGGTGACGAAATCCATGTCGTCGAAATACTGAACCAGTCAGAATCTACCATATAGTCATGTCGTTCCGATAAAGCCATTTCTTCAAATTTAGTTGGGCAGAAAATGCCCATTAATAATTCTTTCAACCCTTCCTGTTTTAGGCTAGTACCAATCTCCATATATATATATAAAGGAAATGAAGAGAGCAATAATAAAAATAAACTTACATAAACGGGACAATATTGGGCCTAAAATATTTCGTGTAAGCATTCGAAACTTAAAACAAAACAAAAATGGAAGAGAGAAAGAAGAGGGAGGTGTTAGTATGTGTGAGGATAAAGTATACAAGGTGAAACATGTGCTAAACATTCAGGTGATGACTAAACGGTGTTGCCTTCTGGGTTGGAACACTAAGTATGCAAAGTACTTGCCTAGGTTAGTTTGAAGCACTATGTAAGCAATACTGTTAGCCATAACACACACTAAGAGAAATATGAAAACATGTAGTGTGGTGACACAGGGCGTAACTCACTTGGACGGTGCGCGTCACTGCTGGGCGGGCCTACAGAAAGTTCTCCGTCACTAGCCAGTGATAGGGACTCTGATCTCTGAGGCGGCACGCCGGGAGACGAAGCCCGCAGGCTTGGCTCGCCCGTGGCCAGACTGCCTTGCCGGGTGCCAGAGCTGCTGCTGGTAAAAGTCCAACCATCAGCCAACCGCTCCACTCACAACTTGCACAACATCTCACTCTAGTCAGCCACGCACTAATTTATACGTCACTCCAATTTTGTTTCAATGAACAGAAATTAAATGTTAGTTGTTTAGTCTTTTTACTCTTACCTTTTCTGTGTTTTTGCTCCAATGCCTATCATTTCTAAAGGATATAGGTACGAGTTTATACGGCAACCACTCATAAAGTGTTATTAAAAATTAATTAATCAAATGACATCGATTTATTAGCGACATGTTTCAAGCCCCTAACGCTAATAAGAAGAAAACACAGCTTACAGATCTCTTAAATATTATGAGTGCAGATCAGAAAGTGTTTGCCCCTATTTTATTTCAGCCAAGTAACGGCTGTAAATTCGAAGTCAACACATCCATTTCCAATGTTCTGGCCGGCCTTACCTGCTGGTATAGTCGGCGTCATCTACGAAGGCGGCCCATTTTTCAGCCGTTCTGCGCATCCCCCTCCATTACTGCAATGACAGCCAATAATGTTCACTCTGTAGGCGCGTGGCTGGCCGCGAGTTACGCAATGTTTCTCCCACAGGCTCCACTGTTGGCGCTCGGCCGTAGCTCCTCCCCTCCAAGCTTACCCTATCGCTCCGCCTCTATGCGCGGAAGCGCCATCTTATATGACGCCAGCTATAGCTCCACCCGCACGGCGCTGCTGTCAGTTGTTAAACATGGCGGGTATACATAACAAGTGCACGGCGGTAGAGCAACGAAGTGTGATTCGTTTTAGATGGAGCAAGGGACAATCGCCACTCGAGATTGATAGCGAAATTGCAACCCACATACGGATAAAAATGTCTCCTTTCAGAAGTGCGAAATTGTGGTGTTGTGAGTTTGAAAACGGCCGTTAAGTCTTGCATGATAATGAGCGGTGGGTAGCACAGGTAGAGTATCCCGTATGTAATCATGATAACGTGCTCCAGTGAGCGTAGGTGGAAGAATATGAACACAAGCACTGAAGTCAACATTACCTTCCTTCACTTGGGCCAACTGGCGGTGAATCGAGGAAGTACAGTACTAACGAAACAATTGGGTATTTTGACAATTGTCTGCACGAATTATTTCAATTTTCATTTAAAGATAAATACGAAAATGAGCTCCAACATGGAAATTAAGCTTTTCCGGACACATGTCCAATAACATATTTTCTTTCTTTGCGTGTGAGGAATGTTTCCCGAAAGTTTGGGCGTACCTTTTTGTAACACCCTGTAAATATAATATCTGTTATTTCGACATGTCAGAAAGAAAAGACGTCATCATGTTTCCATAAGAGCCTGCAAAAATTTCACACGCCATCAGTTTGATGCAGGGAACCCAGGCTCGGAGAAGCCAGCATAAGGATATAATAGCATTACAATCCCATTACTGTCTACTTCTTTTATGAGGGTTGGAACTTAAATACTGGCACTATTTATTCACAATCGTTACAAAAGCGTTACATGTTTGCACCTCTTACTGCCCTTAAAAGCAGTCACCAGCGTTGTGAAAGGCGTATTACACCGTTAGCAGAGCCTGTTCTGTTGATAGTGCGAATGGAGCGGTCTATTGCCTGTCGAATTTCTGGAATAGTTCTGAAGCAAAGGCCACGAAGTGGTTGCTTCATCTTCGGAATCAAATAAAAGTCACAAGTCCGGGGAGTATGGCCCATGATACAGTACTTCCCAGTCAGATCGACCGAACAGAGCAGCCACAACTTGCGCTGTATGCGCCCGCGCATTGTCGTGCAAAAAGATGGGTGGATTGCACAGAAAGTGTTGCCGCTTCTTTCGCAAAGCTGGTTGCAGGTGATGCTCCAAGAACGAACAATAATACTGTGCATCGACGGCCTGCAGTGGAGGATCGTAATGCGTTAAGATAACACCATCACAGTCGGACACGAGAATCACCATAACCTTCACCATACTGGGGCTCTGATGCACTTTCGACTTTCGCGGCGACTCATAATGACGCCATTCGGTGGGCTGCGGTTTCAGTTTTGGCTCATCAATGTGGCCCATGTATCATCCAGTGTTACGATAGGGCGTAAGAAAGCCTCTCCTTCGCGCTCATAGCGCTCCAGGTGCGTTTGAGCAGCGTCGCAACGCATCCATTTCTGCATTTCCGTCAATTCATGCGGAACCCATCGTTATGCAATTTTTCACATGGCCAGGCGTTCCTTCAGGATGTTAAGCACAGTCGTATGCGCTAATCCGGTTTCGTGGGCGAGCTCATGAACCGTCTGGCCTCGATCACTGTCCACTAACCCGGAAACAGTATGCACTTCTTCTTCAGAGACACTAGGGCGACCTGCCCGATGCATATCTGCCGCACTTTGCCGACCTTCGTTGATGGCTTTTACCCAACGTGCCACTGTTCCCCTCCCGTCTCCTGAAGACCTTGATGACACTTTCGTGCTTTACGATCATTCAAT
The DNA here is from genome assembly GCA_026315105.1 of Locusta migratoria. Taxonomy (NCBI): domain Eukaryota; kingdom Metazoa; phylum Arthropoda; class Insecta; order Orthoptera; family Acrididae; genus Locusta; species Locusta migratoria. The sequence goes on from CM048751.1 coordinate 200,536,892, forward strand.
ATTAATGCAACTCCGTTGTTGCTGTTTGGAAAACATAGTGACACCGTTACGTTAGACCGCTCGCTCACAAGTGACTTTTTCCCTCGACGGTGCGCACGCCGGTGACGTGGGACGGGCCAGTTGCTCGTAATTTCAGAACGTTCAGCGTCATTTGTGACGAGTGACTATGGACAGACCAAACTTTTGGCACCGACCAATAAGAACTCGCTAGCTGTCAGCCAATGAGATGCTGCCTGTTTTTTAACCGGAGATTCGGGCGCTTTGCGCCCTCATTTACTAAGAAAAGAAGTACTTGTTTAACCTATACCTAACCTAACTTTCAGTTAAAAAATGTTATCTGTATTGTAGTCTTAAGTAGGTTAGGTATAGGTTAAACAAGAAGTCTTCTTTTTAGTACATGAGGGCGCGTAGCGCCCGAATCTCCGGTTAAGAAACACACAGCATCTCATTGGTTGACAGCACACGCAGCATCTCATTGGCTGATAGCTAGCGAGTTCTCATTGGCTGGTGCCAAAAGTTTGGTCTGTCCATAGTCACTCGATCTCGTGCCCATATGGCCACTCCAAAAATTTTGAAACCACTTATAAACTGTTCTACTCGAAGCTGCAGAGTCACCATAATGTTTATCAAACTTCTCTTTAGTCTCCTGAGGCGTTTTGACTTTCATAGAGTAATATTTAATCACCACACAAAATTCTTTTTCGTCCATTCTTCGAAAATCACTCGACTTCCTTGATTCACACGCATGCCAAACACAAAGAAATAGACCGATATGGTTGAAACTTGGTTTGTGTTCTTTTCAAAGAAGCTACTAACTAAACATGACCTCGATAGGCGCCGAAGGTGCCATCTCTAGGACTCTGCACGGACCTTTCAAACGCCCCTCGTACAGGAGACTATTCAGACAGTACGATAGAAGACATAACATTATGACTTCCTACTAATAAGGCTCGTCCTCCTTGGTTCCTTAAACGAAATCAGAAATGTAGGTTTATATAAACAGCATAGTACCTGTAAACGTGTACGTGTGTTAGTTGTAAATAAGCTGGAAAATAGTAATACGAGACGAGCGGCAGACAAGTTTACTTCCACGTTCCCTTTAAGCCGACATCTCCAATCCCAGGCCGAACATTCTCTATGTTATGTTATATTTTTGCACGTTATTACGGAAAAATCCTATATAAAGTTTACAAAACAGTATGTTTTGATTGTATAGTAGTGTACATTCCAGCACAGTTCTGAGGTCTCAAATGAGGAATTCCTGTGACATAATAAATGGGGTATCAGTTTACACTGGTATCAGATCACGCATCTGAGCTACCCATAATCAAGGTCACCCCTCCTCTCTCCTCCCGACCGCCGCCGATCAATGAGATTGAACGAGACCAACGACAACCGAGTTTCCCACCCTTACCGTCCCATTACCCAAAAGTTTTCTATCAGCAGTCAAAATGGCACTAGCTGGTCCCTCGCACTTCATCTTTTCATAGACGAAAAACAGATATCGAATGAGGACTCGGTCGAAAGCAGGACTCCTTGTATAAAACTATGAGGAGGGGCACCGCGATTCTCATTCGTCCATTCTAATCGTACGGGTGCAGAAGGAGAAGGTGGAGGGGGAGGGGGTCGACCGTGAAGGTAGGTAGTTCATTTGGGTAATCTAATACCATTATAACCTGATACTTTCATTATCACAGCAAGTCATAATTTACCTCAATCTGTTCAAGAACGTAACAAACCTGTACTAATTATCAAGGAGGTAAAAATTGGTGAACTACTAAAGACACTTGGAATTCAAGAAATCAGAGACAATGTAGTCGGTAGATTCGCAAATAAAATATAAGTGATTTGTATGCCGTGATGCCTGAAGGTATGCAATTATGGCTTGAAAATCATCGCTAGTAAATTAATGTTACAAGATTAAGAATTTTACAACTTTCTGAATGGTTGCGGTACATACATATAATGTCTGTTGTCTCACAGTCATGGGAAACAAGTCTGATAGTAATGCTAATTGTTATTATGTCTTTTCTACACTGAATGTCCTTGTATAAGTCTCGACGTACTACCAGCCTCAAATGTGAATTAAACAATTATGATTTTAACGTTCTTCCTCTTCGTCAGAAGCAAGACTGATTGCTAATGTCACTGTGTGCCACCTTATATATTCAGGCCCGATTTGCTATAATAATAAAAAGTAATGACGTGTGACGTGAACCTTCTGGAAAGTTATTAGATTCCACTTTGGCTGATAGCGTAACAGTCATGATCATCATCATCTTTATACCTTTCAGCGTTCAGTCTGAAGCATAGTCCCCATTATAAAACTCCTCCACAATTCCCTAATAAATGCTAGTGCTAAACACCTGAGTCTTTTAGGTAACCTTGCTTCTCTCATGCTTGTAACAAGACCCACCATCTAAGCCTGTTCGTTCTAGAAATTGCATCTTTGGCGTTAATTCCCATTTTTTCTTTATTTCTTCACTATGGACACCCTCCTGCCACCATTCCACCTGTTAATACCTGCAATGATCATTGTTATTTTCCTTTATGTAACTTCAACCTGTATCCACCCAGCTTTTACTCCTATAAAACAAAGTTGGTCGAAAGATAGAGCGGTGCACTGTTAACTTAGTCTTGGCGCTGACTTCCTTCATGCAGAATGCAGAAGAGAGTAGATCGTAATTGAGCGCTCACAACATTAGTTTTGCTGCACCTTGATTCACTATGGTGCCATCCTATGAGAAAATACATCCTAAGTACCTGAAACTGTCACCTGATCTTTGTTCCTCCTCCTTGGCATTCAGTCTTTTTAAATCGATTTCCCAGAGAGATTATTCTAGATTAGAAGATGATGATCTTCATACCATGACTCTTACGTCTTTCATCTAGCTTTGGAACCTTTCAATAGAATTTTCTATCACAACCAAGTCGTCCGCATATGCAAGACTGATTATTTTGTTTTCACCTATTTTAATTCTCACTGCCAGCGCATCGGTTGCAGCATATGACCCATAAATAATTTGAAAAACAGAGGTGACAAGTTACAGCCTTGAGTTACCCCTGAAGCTACCCTGAACTACGATCTCAATTAACTGTCTATAAGTGCTGCATGACTACGTAAAGACTTTGATTTGGCTGCAGAAGTTTGCCTCCTATTCTATAATCTCATACAACTAACTGTAACGTCCAGCGAGGAGCACGATCATAAACCTTTTCTCCCTCTATAATACACAGATAAAATTTCCTGTTCCATGCCATTATTTGCCGAAACCCACACTGATATTCATTCAACTTGTCTTCTAGTATTACACTGGTTACTGATAATCTTTTAATCGCCACCAATGCCAATATCGCTACACAGTGCACCAGAAAACGACCAAGATGATCTACTCTCATGGACGAATTTTCGCCTATGATGAATAGACTGTGCCTAAGATTCACCTTTCGCATCAGCTCTTTTCCTGAGAACGAGACGTATGAGCGTTGTCAGGCGAAATGCGCTGAAGAGGAGTTTCAATTTTATAGGTCAGCTAGGCTACGATACACCCGGAGAGTGTATGAAGTAACAATGAGAGAAAAAAATAAAAAGTCAGTAATTTTTCCTAACCAATAGGCTGCAGGTAATTTTCCTTTCGTAGAACTTTAATACACATTTGACACCTCTAGTACCGTAGTACAGGACGAGTCTTTACATACTCACTCTTCTGTTCTTGAAACATACCACGTGACTTGTTTTGAAAAAGAAAAGTCCGAGTCCAAACTAGTGTGTAGCATTCCAATGAGCTTTTAATTTAGTTATCTATATCTGAAAAGTTTACTTCTACATAATTAAGTACAAAACACAATAAATAATGTGTACTATATTACAAGACGTAGAATCATATTTCGATACCCATTACCAGACACTGCCCATTTCAGGTATTTCGTCCATATGCTTTACTCGTCAGAAGTGAAGCTCTCAACTAGGCCTTTACGAACAAATAGGGTATGAAGTAGCAGTTTATCAGAAACAGCCATTTGCATTTCTTTTAATACCGTTTTTACTGCCGGTGTACCTCACACTACTTGTGAAAAGAACTGAAAAGAAACTTTCTGGCAGATTAAAACTGTGTGCTTATCCGTATCTAAGCCAAGGACTTTTGACTTTGTCTGAGCTGCTCTGACACGCCTCAGGGCCCTTTCTCAATCGTTTACTGAAGCTAGTGCATTAGCTTCCAAACTTCAAAATGTTCTAACTGCGAACCTTGCAGGACTGTGAGGACGGGCCATGAAGCGTGCCAGGGTAGCTCAGACTGTAGAGCGCTTGCCTGCGAAAGGCAAAGATCCTGTTTGTGAGGCCTGGTCGGGTACACAGTTTTAATCTGTCACGATGTTTCATATCAGTGCATATTCAGCTGCCGAGAGAAATACCACTTTGAATTGTTCTATTAAAATTTTATCATGTTAGCCTGATTGTGATGTCCACTTCTGAAGAGTACAGCCTTTCTCAATTAGATCATTTACATTTTCAGTGCACACATCTTACTTTTCGTTTAAGATTCTAAAACGTGTTTCCACCACCTCCCAAGTTTTGACCAGATTCCATACCTGTTACCAAGTTTCTCATGCTGGCTGCAACATGCTGCATCAACACAGAGGGATTCTAGGGGGTGGAAAAAATAAACTAGGGGTTTGATAAAGGGCTCAACTAAAAGTGGGTGATAACTAACTTAACATACAATTACACGTATTTAAGTTGATACAAAGTCTATATATTTTCCGTTCAAAATGTACTACAGTAAAATATATATATTTCGTTTTCCATATTATGTGGAAGTGTAGGACTGTCTGGAATTTGTGGACTGAGACGCTACTGGTGCTTTCTTCGACGTTTACAGCATAATACGTGTATGTACAATACAGGAACTTTTTTTTTGTTTACACTGCACTGCTCACGAACAGCTGTTGGTGGGACCTGTTACTGAAGCCGGAAAGCGTTTGACTGGTGTGGAGGAAGCTCCTGCACGGGTAAGCAGCCTACGGGGGTGACGGTGGGCCGGGTCAAGCTGCCTGCGAGTAGGCCGTGAGTACTTAGGAAGACTCGGAGTGCGTCCAGTAGTGAACCGACTAACCAAGCCGACCCTGAGAGTAGTGCAAGCGGCATGCCGGGGGGTGCGGGCCGCAGGAGACGTCCGCAGACCCTCAGGTCTGGCCGCACAGTCTTCTGAGCAGCTCGTGCAGGATTTGGCCGCAGATGCCTGGGCAGTACCTGTTGGAGCCCGACGTGTCGGCGGCCGGCGCCGCGTCGGCGGCGCTGGGGCGCGGCGCGCGAGCCTTCTTCGCCACTTCCTCCTCAGAGCTGCTCTCCTCTTCCGCGTCTGCGCCGCCTTTGTGGCCTGCAACACCAGAGACGCCGCCTGCAGTGCACCAGCAAAGCGCCACGCCAGTTCGTATTTCCTTGTGATTCTTTAGCTTCTCCCGGCGTAATTCTAGATGAGAAATTATTAAATAATTCTCAGTCTCTATTGCAATATTTTTATTCTCCAATTACGCGTTTCGCGATGTTAGCGCATCGTCAGACTGGAAAAAGACTAATGTTTAAAGAAATCAGAAAATAACAGCAACCAGTCACCTTTCGTATGTATTTATTACCACAACCGGTTTCGAACTGCCTGGCAGTTCATCATCAGGCGGTGTACACGCTTTAGATGGTGCTTATAACATTGTGGAACACGTTTGGCTGTGGTGAGATAGAAAATTATTATGTGTGAGCTTTGTCATTGGCACTAAATTTCAATATTTGCAAGTTTAAATTGTATTCTTACCAGCTACTTACAGTTGGTTCACATTTCTGATTGATGGTATGTGATTTTTTAAGCATTTTAGTGCTCAATGGATGCACATATAACACAACACTCGCTTTCCACATGTTTTACAAACATAATGTTTTGTTACAGTACGTGTGCCTGGCGGGCAGCGAATCTAATGTGACTACGGTGAATAAATTTTGAAAAGTCAGACTTACTTGGGCGGAGATGGAGCCACAGAACTATCTATAGCTGGAGGTAGCTTAACAATTTGTGTTGTCATTGGGCCCCTGCAAAGAGGTAAACGTACAAAGTACATAAGGGGTATTTTACAACTGGTAGTATTGTTAATAACTGCGGAACATAAATACGACCGTTAAACAAAGCGGTATGGGCTGAATTACGCCTGCGAGAATGAGCGGCTTGCCAAGCGGTAGATCGGTATTATCAGAGATGTTTGTGACGTGGGTGAACGAACAATAACAATACTACCAGTTGTAAACGTGGACCTGCCGCGACAGCGACTCCTCTGCTGCTATGGTCAGTTTTATCATATGAAAAGCATTCTATTAATTTCCATACTATTCCCCTTTAGTCCCTAGTTATTCTACTTCAAATAGCCCTTATGTACTTTGTACGTTTTTACCTCTTTGCAGGGGCCCAATGACAACACAAATTGTTAAGCTACCTCCACCATAGCTATAGATAGTTCTGTGGCTCCATATCCGCCCAAGTAAGTCTGACTTTTCAAAATTTATTCACCTTAGTCACATTAGATTCGCTGCCCGACAGGTACACCGACTGTAAGGAAACATTTCTCTTTCTCCAGTCTGACGATGCGCTAACAGCGCGAAACGCGTAATTGGAGAATAAAAATATTGCAAAAGAGACTGAGAATTATTTAATTATTCAGCACTGTTGCCGCACCAGCCGCCACCACCACCATCATGGAATGGAATGAAATGGCCAGATGAGAAAGTTCATAGCTGTGCGGCCGGATCCCTGTGTCGAACTGTCACAATATTTCGGCAACGGAATGTGTCGCCATCATCAGGTGCGCGGTGGAACTGCCTGCCTCGGAGCGGTGGCGATGCTTGTATCTCCTCCCTCCTTCCGACGTTTCATACACCGTCTGTGCCCGTCGACGTCTGCTGGCTTCGGCGTCGTAGTACCCCGTCGGCGCCCAATTGTGGCCCCGGCCGACACCAGTTGGTTATGCGAAATTTTACTTCTTTTAATGATGCCGTGTGCAGGTTTCTATGCTCCACTAAGCGGATATCCGCTGTTTCGATTAATCTGCGATTCTGTCGCTCGGATCTCGATGGACTCAATTATACAGTTCCAGAAGCTGGACGTCTGGGTCAAAATTCTGGTATTCAGCGCACCTGATGATGGCAACAGGTTTGGTTGCCGAAATATTGTGCCAGTTTGACTCAGGCATCCGGCCGCTCACCCGTGCACATTTTCATCAAATCGTATTTCACTTATGCAACCCTTTTACTTGTGATAAATCGCTTACTACCGATAATATGAGATATCCGTCATGTCGAGAGAGAGAGAACCCCTGAGCGAGTAGACTTCCCAGCAGACTACCTGCAGTAGAAAAAAAGTTTGTAAATCTTGTGGGACTTAACTGCGGGGTAATATCAGTCCCTAAACTTACAAACTACTTATAAACTAACTTATACTAAAGACAATACAAACATCCATGTCGGAGGGAGGATTCCAACCTCAGACGCGGGAGGCCGCGCGATCCGCAACGTGGCCCTCCAGACTGCTCGACTACTTCCGTGCGGATACCTGCAAGTATCCTCTATGTTCCCAAAACCTAACTAACCCCCATCAGACACCACTTTGTACTGTCCTATCTGACTTACCCCAGGACACTGAATCCATTCTCTCCCGTCTTATCCAACGCCTCCTGCCCATCGCCCACTGTGGCTTCTCACAATCCACTTCTCAGTCTCAACCACGCCACCGAGCGAGGTGACGCAATGGTAACACACTAGACTTGCATTCGGGAGGATGGTGGTTCAAATCCACCTCTGGCCATCCAAATTTAGGTTTTCCGTCATTTTCCTAAATCGCTCCAGTCAAATGCCGGGATGGTTCCTTTCAAGGGGCACGGCCGATTTCCTTCCCCATCCTTACCCAAACAAACCGAGCGTAAGCTCCGCCTCTAATGACCACGCTGTCGATTGGGCGTTAAACACTAATCCCCATTCACTCAACCACATCCTTTCTCTCCAGCTCACTTCCTGTCAATCCGGTATCTTTGCCTCCCTCGATGACGAAAAGGCCTATGACCGAGTAAGGCATTCCAGTCTCCTTTCAAACCTCAAACCTATGGCCTCCCTAATAATTAAGTCCGTCATATCGCATCCTTCCTCTCCCCATAAATACCCTGTGTCGCCATACACAACTGTGATACCTACATCTTCGACCACTCCACTGGTTTGCTCCAGGGATCCATCCTCTCTCCCCTCCTCTTTCTCTTCTACAGAGCTGATATGTGGAATCCACCTCCTCGTATCCATCTTCTCCATTATGCTAACGACACTGCGTTCCTCGCTACTGCTCCTACCTTTCAGAATTTCCCACACCTCCTCCAAACCCATCTCACCCAAATATTAAATCAATGTCCAGAGACATATTTTGTATCGCTATGCATAAAAGATATTGAACTGAAGAAGACGCACTGAGTTAAAACTTGTGCCACAGCTGGGATTAGACGCCTGGACCTCCTGCTTTATAGGCAAGCGCTATAACCACTAAACCATCGCGACCTAATGGATACGGCGATAGCACGGACTGTCTTAAAGCACGTCTCCCTCCACAACACAAAATTTAATACAGTTCGTGCAATGACCATATCCATTAGGTCGCAGTGGCTTAGTGGTTATAATGCTTGCCAAGCAACAGATCTAGTTTTCGAATCCCGGCAGCAGCACGAATTTTAATTCAATGGCTCTCCTTCAATATCTTTCATATATATAGCGAGACAAAATTTGTCTCTGGACATTGATGTATTATATTTGTATCACCAGCACCTAAGGTACAAGGCAGGATCGTTTCCATTAACATTCACTGCTGGACTGCTATTCCGCTATTGCAGAGACTCGGCATATAGGGGAATATGAGGCACTGAAGTTTGTGTTGCGGAGGGAGACGTGCTTTAAGACCGTGCTATCGCCGTATCCATTAGGTCACGATGGTTTGGTTATAAGACTTGCCCAATAAGCAGGAGTTCCTGGGTTCGAATCCCACCCATGGCACAAATTTTAATTCAGTGCCTCTTCTTCAATCCAGCTCACCCACCTCATCACCTGGTGCAACCAGTGCTTCCTTACCGTCAATACTATCAAGTTCTAGGCAATCAGGATTAGTTGCGCCACTCACTGTTCCGACTCCACGGTTTCTATCTCACCGTCATCGACTGTCCTATTCACTTTACCTCCCACACTGAAATACCTTGGTCTCACCTTACCTCTAGTTTCAACCTCCTTTCCATCCATCACCGCACGGAAGTTGCCGCGTGGTCTGAGGCAGCATGTTACAGACAGCCCTGGGCAGTCACTCCTGGCGAGCGTCCGAGTCCTCTCTCGGACATGGATGTGAGTGTTGTCCGTGGTGTAAGTCAGTTTTAGTAGTTTGTAAGTCTAGATACTGATGACCATAGCAGTTTGATCCAATAGATTAAGAAACATTTGATTTTCTCCATCCAACGAAGAACTTACAAATGCTTCCTCCTCAAACAACTGTATGGCAGGCCTAGGGGCTACACCCTTCCACCACCAATCTTGATCCGTACAACTTGTGCTTTTACAGAGGCTCCTGGAATTCTACCCCTGCTGAATTCTACAGATTCTTTCGAACCCTTGAACGGCATGCACTCCGCTTCGCCTTACATATACAACTCCGACCTCCCCCCTACGCGGATCCTTAATCAAATAATCCACTTCCCCATCTCCTCCTCTAGGCTCAACATATCGACATTGTCTCCACCAGGGATGGGCGTGTTAGCTTTCCGCTAGGCTGCCCGCGGGCACTACGGAAACGTTTTCCGCCGTTGGGGCACCATGTGAGGTGCAGCTCGCCATGTCTTACTCTCGACCAGCTCCGAAGACCGCCGATAACACACGATCGACAGCTGACGCGCCGCGGCAGAGTGGCCGAGCGCATTGAGGCGCTATGCTCCGACGCGCGAGGCCGTTCCCCGTCAGGGGTTCGAATACTCCCTCGGGCATGGATGGTTGTGTGTCTTTAATCAAGTATCAAGTATCAGTTATTACAGAATGTTCACTACTAGAATTCAGGAGTCCAGTAACGTTCTTTAAATATATGAATAAGAAAAACCAATGCCCAGACTCACCTAACAGTCACGGAGAACTAATTTGTATGTGTAAAATGAAATAGATGCAACAATCTTTGGTTGGACGTGGTGGAGAGGATGTACAGGCTCTTAAAGACATCGTAAGGGAACTGGTGTTCATTTTCTCTGAGGATGAAGTGAAAAAAAAGAGAAAAATGTTCTTAGCGAAAAATATAAGAATTTTGTACCACACAATAATAAAAGTAATTTTCAGAGAGGAGGACACGGTAATGGATACGTAGGTAATTCGTACAGGGGATTTCAATATAGAGGAGGAGGACAACAGCAGGGTTATTTTCTGCATGAAGGAGACGTAATGCAAAATCGGCGTGCTCAAGAGCCTGGAAATTTCAAAAAAGGAAATCCAAAAAGTCACTTCTGAAGACATTTGTGTGGAATGTTGCCTTGTACGGAAATGAAACATCGAATACAGCCTCGAATACAGTCGTACAGGACGAAATGGATAGAGTAGGGTCGAGAGGTGTATCATGAGAGTCTCTGGAATGAAGACCACAACAACAATACAAAAAATGTTTCAAATGTTTGTTAAGATTACGGGACTTAACTACGGGGTCATCAGTCCCTAAACTTACAAACTACTTATCAACTAGCTTATCCTAAGGACGGCACAAATATCCATGCCTGAGGGGGGGATTCGAGCCCCCGACCATAGTGGCCGTGCAGACCGTGACTGGAGCGCCTCAGTCCCCTCGGCCACCGCGGCCGGCAACAATAATACAGGGGGTAACAAAGTATATAAACACATTTTTAATTGCTGATAAAATTCTCTCGAGCTTCCAGCCGCGTCAAGTGGTTGGATATCAAACTACTTGACGCGGCTGGAAGCAAGAGAGAATTTTATCAGCATAACTCGCCGCGAAACTATGCATTCATACACAATTTTAATTATTAATAAGGAGAGAACAGTTGCAACTATTCGAGGAAACGATTGATACGGTCTCTTTTTAATCTCCAACAGAATGTTACCCATTATTGTACCAAGGAATCGGCAATTATTTAATCATTATGGGAAGTGTACATCTGGTCCTTAGTTTCTGCTCTAAAACTCCCAATAACGGTTTAATTATGTTGCTCGCCTGAACATTTTTGGTTTTGTGTGCGGCTGGATATTATATTGAACTGTGGAATATGTTTTTAGCAATATGTTAGTCATAGTAAGCAGTTCGCTGTCAGGGAGGGTGAAATAATCATTCACTATTTTGCAACCTGGACGATAATCATACTAGCACTTGAATACCGTGAAATAGATGGCCAAATCATGACGCAGCGCCCAACACGCTTAACAGTAGGAAGCAGAAAAGCCGTATTGTAAGTTTGTTGTGGGGTTTTCAAATGTTCAAATGTTTGTAGAACTTATGGGACTTAACTACGGGGTCATCAGTCCCTAAGCTTACAAACTACTTATCAACTAGCTAAGACTAAAGTCTGCACAAATATCCATGCCTGAGGGGGGATTCGAACCCCCGACCGTAGTGGCCGTGCAGACCGTGACTGGAGCGCCTCAGTCTCCTCGGCCACCGCGGGCGGCTGTGGGGTTTTCGGTACACAAAACCGGTTATTTGAAGAATATAACGATTATCTATCGGACCATACGACATACATGGATCCATCAAGCGTCCAGCTTAGTGATCATGGCACCACTTCCTTCAGAGCTTTGTTGGCCTCCGATATAAAGGGTTTAGCAACTGCAGCCACTCCATGAATGTTATGCCCAGTCGCATTGCTTTCATCCAAACAGTATTACTCAGTTTTGCAGTCGCTTAAGTCGTTGTAGTTTTATGTTATCTGGCTTCAATCTTCCTTAATACCCGCTGCTCGTTTTACTTAATTTCCGGTTTCGCCCAATATTCCTCTTCGCCAACGATGTTTTACCTTGTTTGTGTCAAAGAGTAGAAATATTTCTGGAGCAAGGAGGTTAAAATAAGGGGATACGGCACTACTATGAAAATCTTATCTCTCGATTGAAGCCAGTCCGCCTTCTCGTGGAGTCAACGAAATATGATTCAGATTAATGCAGTGTGTGGTTCTTGCCCTGTTAACTTTCATAAATTTAAATGACTGTCGAGTACATATTTGATGTAATATACTTTCGTGGATAAATACCTACCAGACAATTGAATACACACTAGTCACCACAAATGTTATTGGGGTAGCGTTCTGTTCACACCACTTGGAATAAACGTAACGTCAGTTTTACGTCACACGCTGTATCGAAGACCGCACAGACAGCTATCGACTATTGCCTGTCGCTCATACTTTAGTGTGACAGACGCCATCTGGATTTGCCGTGTTTCTATGAGTTTGGTAATATAATATGCAGTAAGCCGTTTCATGAAAACAACGCATTACAGATGAATCACAAAACCGTTCTCGGTTCCATTTCTTATCACTTCATGTAAATAATAATACACCAACAGTAAAAAATTCATGAAACTACAGTAGATAAATGTACTTAAACCTCTCGCGTCTATAAGTCGCTATGGCGTAGTGGTTTTCGGATCGAAACTCCTATCATGGAAATATTTTTTTAATCTCACAGTTTGTAACATAATGCAGATGTTGCTTAATCGTAACACAGTGTGGACCTTTCTTAATTATATAACGGTAGTACCGTATGCAATACATGATGTTTATCATGTTTGATAGAGCGCTGTCTCAGGAATTAGTGACATCGATTTCGTGTCTTTGGTCTGATTACAAAACGGAGAATGGAATTCCTGGAAGTGGTACGGCCAGAAGTGACATTTCTGTTGGGAATGGACTTCGTGGAAATAATACGACCAGCAGTCACATTTCTGTTTTCCTTCTCACAAATATTTGACCTCCATTCCAAATATGTAACGATTTCCGGGATTTTTTTTTTTTTTTTTTTTTTTTTTTTTTTTTTTTTTTTTTTTAGCGGGCCGCGGTAGCCGAGCGGTCTGCGGCGTGCCAGTCACGGTCTGCACGGCCGCTGCGGTCGGGGGTTCGCATCCCCCCTCGGACATGAATGTTTGTGCCGTCTTTAGTATAAGCTAGTTCATAAGTAGTTTGTAAGTTTATGGACTGATGACCCCGTAGTTAAGTCCCATAAGCTCTACAAATATTTGAACATTTTTTGGATATGTTTGGAGACAAGCCTAAGGAAAACGTTTAATAAGCTACATTGTAATATTAAAAGACACTTAACGTACGGTATACAATTTCTCTCCAAACAGCAATCAAAGTATGAATAAACTGTTATAAGTAAAATAAGTGACGACGCCATTTACATTGTTCGCTTCTTAGAAATACTGTATTTCGCTGTTTATTTCCGAATATATTGTGTTTTGCGAGCGTGTGGTTAGACCTATGTCCCTTGATTATCTCAATATTTGGCTGTTTATTTTCGAAAGTGTTGCGATTTCCGAGTTTGTGGTTAGAACGATATTCCTTGCTTGTCACAAATATTTGGTACGGTAGCTTATTTCTGAATATTTTATGATTGCGGAGTTCTTGGTTGGCCAAGATACTATGAGGAAAACTTTAATTTCATTTGCAAATGTATACAGCTTACTCTCAGAACACTAACAACGCCATCTGATGACATCTCTACATCCTAATGTTGATCCACAGTCTTAATTTTGGAGATATTGGAGACCAGAAATTCCTCCACAACCCGTTAGAAATATTCATTTTAATCATAGTTTGATGTAGTTTACACAGACTAAAAAGTGTCCATTAAGGACATTACACTTTTTAACATTTCAGCTTAAACCCACTACTCACTTATTAAGGCCTGGAGAAAAGCGTAGTGTATTACGTCTATTTCTATTCTTAACATACATCAGTGACACTGCAGATAGTATAAGAGACGCTACTAATAGCAACGTCATACCAAAGGATAAACTTCTAGAATTCGGATCAGAAACGTATTTTGAATACTGACATGCATTTCCATGTTTCGTGCTTAGTATAATTTTATTAAGAAGTCTCGTAGTATTTTAGAAACACGAAGGCGAAGAAAGAAAAATAAAATAGATACGTCTCACAGTCAGTATATCAGGATAAAGTTGCGAAACTTCGGACGATACCAGTGTTTGTTTATAACCTGTCGTACCGAGAACGAGGTGTTTTTATGCTACCATTAAATGGGGCAATACCCAAACAAGTCACTTTTGCAACAGACTGTAATCGAACTAACAACAACGTTTATTATGATACAATAGCTATTGAAATAAACCAATACACATTACACTAGTATATCACATTTGCACCAAGTTATGTGACCGCAAGTCGATAGCTCTTCGTGTGATCTTCGATACAGCGTGTGACGTAAAAATGACGTCACGTTTGTTCCAAGTGGTGTGAGCAGAACGCTACCCATGTTATTGGCTCCGCAATATGCCGACAACGGCTTCACTTCTGTAGCGTTAAGGGCATCTCCCCCTATTCTAACCTCCTTGCATTGGAGTGAGGATTTAGATGCGCAGCATAGATCTTGTGTTGTCAACATCTATCGCCGTTGTGGTCACGTGATCTTGGGACGACGTACTTTTTTCTGTAATGGGGATGACGTAAACAGTGACTGTCCGATAACAGTGATGTCTTTGAATGCTACTTTTCGGTAGCTGTGACATTTAGTAGGGATTTGTCACGAATTAAAACAGAAGTTAGCGAACTCACAACTTATCCTTTCAGAACCTTACCAATTGCATTTTCTCCAATTACTGCGAATTCCACAAAGAATCATCAAATATGCTACTTCAAGGCGACTTTCACTCATACGTAGCAACTGGCGGTCACTGGGGAATATATATGCTAACTGGTAATTCTGGGTAAAATTTTACTTACAACCTCGGGGGCCTGGTGTGCTGATGTTGGCAACAACCATTTAATGTCCCTTGAAAACTCTATCACATACAATAAGAGGGAATAATTTTTCGTGTTGGCCGTGATATAAATAATTAATGATGTTCCTGCTCTATGGTCAACAGATTCTCGTATGTACTCATGTGTGGTTAGGAAATTTATTATCCCGGTAAAGTTAACATTTTGTTGCCAATATTACCACACTACGTGCCCAAAGCCTTAAGTAAAATTGAACAGTATTTCTGTTCAAGTAAACTGTGTCAGTCTAACGAAAATGATAAGTTCGTGCCCGTATAGCGTTCAAACTGAAAATTTCAACAGTATGTTGTTAAAGTCATTAAGCGTTTTGAAAAGATGAAAAGTCTGTTCTCTTGTTAAATATTTTACAGTGTTGTATCGTCATTGATAAGCGATTGGGTATGTATTTTAAAGCTGCTAGTATGCAAATGAAAACTTCCATTCTGTTACTGTTAGGCGTTAAACTGAAGGAAATGTTACTCCTATTAGGTTTTGGAAACGGAGTAGTGGCTCTGAAACACATTGGACAAGAAGCAAAGAAATAAACATTTGTTAATAAATCACTAACTTTACTCTTTTTCATTCTACAACTATGTATTTCCTTGAATAACGCGATAGTTAATAAAGTTTTGCGTAGTAACCATGTGGCAAAATACTCCCCTCTTAGCATGTTATCATTTGGTAAAATATCATTTTGATACCTCTAACCGTGTATGAGATACGCAATGATTGATTCTGGACTTATCGCCATAGGAAATGAGTGCGCTAAATAAAATAAAGTTTAGCGGTATGAGTGAAAGGTAGAGATCTCCTCCTAAGTCGAAAATAGAATTCAATTCATTGGGAAAGTTTCATCCGCAGCAACATATGGTGCAACAGGCACCAAAGGGAATATCATAGCAGCCTCTATCTTTTACTGCAAACTTTTCCTAATGTAGCGCAGTCTCTTATTTCGAAGCCAATATCTTATTAACTATGACGTAAGGAAATGACGAGCATTTTGTCACAATGCTGACATATAAAGATTTAAGTAGCGGAAAAATTAAATATTTCTGCCAATTCGTTTTTGCGAAATCGTTTGTGAAAGATGGCAGGGCATGCGCCTCTACGCTGTTAGTGCAGCGCGATTCCAACCATGTTGGGGAAAACATGGCGGACCATTCAGCCTGGGTATTTAGGAGCTCTAGTGCAGACGTTTTCGTCACAGATGCTCCCACTAACTATGCACCATTGAATTGGCTTCTATGGCAGTCTGAGAGATCATGGATTTTACACATCACTTGTGTTGAACATAGCAGAACAAAAAGTTTACTGCAAGGTAACGTTTAAATCTTCGTACGTCAATTGCGGTTAACCCTTTCATTCGCAGTGTCGTTCCTGGACAACAACGTATTAAAAGATGATTTATACCCTATATTGTGCATCAGTCCTTAAAGTTGTATTTTTGTTGATGAACAACATGCTTCTAGTACGACATTTTGTCGCTGGTACGGCGTGTAGCCACTTCTGAGGCATTAGTCTGTCCATCTTGGAGGTTGTGTTGCGTTGCCGTCTGTACGTGGTGGGAGTGTGAGCGTAGTGTGGTTCCTTTTATTTTATTCCAGCAGTGAATTGTCTTGTCTTTGGTGCAGTGGCAAAGATTATGCTAGCATTATTGATCCGGCAGTGTTAACTAACAACAAAATAACTTCCAGGTAATAAAATACCTCGATAAAAACGTTTGTGTTGTGTATGAAATAAATGACATAAAAACCATTAGTTCGACAAGAAATTAAAAAAAAACAACCTATTTTGATGTTTACTGCACTATATCGATTGAGAAAACACTGAATTTTAATTTTTCCAAAGCTGACTTCATAATGTGGGACTGAAAGGGTTAACATGTAGACAGTTAGCAACAAGATGTAATACACTGCACGGTGTTCATAATATTTTTTTCCATTTCATGTAAATCAGAAGGCCAATTAACGTAGCAGTTCGATGTTCAAATAAATAACAAATAAAAGAGAATAAGAAACGGATATATGATTATGAAAGCTAGATGTTTCCAGTAAACTTCTTTAATAACCATATTGATAAAGTGTGTGCAGACAGCATCTAGCAAGTTAAAGAGAAGCAGATGCTCACTCATACAGACCAACTGGCGCAGTCTTTTTGTAAGGAAGAACCAAAGACACTGCTAAACCTGCCTAATACCAGAGTCTAACATAAAGAGTCACGAAACTCCCGGTAGTTTTCTGCAACCTGGCGACTGCAGGGCTGCCAAGCGGCCGAGTCATAAGAACATACCGAGAGGCGAGAAACCATTGTGGATTAGATATGGAGTCGTACGACACGTTTAAAATGCGACTGCATTTCGGAGCTTATTGCGGGGCGATAAATTGTAGTTAAAGCAAAACTAAAGAAATGTACATTTTCTCAAATATGAAAACCTCTTACAATGTAGGATGAAATAAAGTTTGTTAAATTTTAAGGGTGTATGGTAACAGTAACAGAGAGAGAGGCAACTAACCCAGTATTTTCTTCAAAGTTATTTTTGATAGTCTACTGATAGGTTTGTGGAAATCAAAATAAATTTTTGCACAGTAGTCTATTATTGGTGATGCAGCAATGATAGTCGAAAGTTAACAGGGATTTGTTTGTACAAAATGTAAAATAAAACGTAACTAACTGTAGTTTAACATGTACAGACAAACTGAGATTTTAGCGGGAAAAGATTCTTAAAGATTTACAGTAAGTACGATGGAAACATGACGGGAACGGCACATGAAAGCCATCTGAGCAAGAATAAAGCGAAAAGAGCTTTTATAAGACGTAACAATTAGTCTCTAAGAATGCAAAAATCGTGTCTAGTACCAGTATCAAATGTATTAAGATGTTAAAAATCTGCAGAAAAGATACATGTGGAACGTGTAACTACGTACCAGTTTATTATATAACTATAAATCAGTTGATTTTGAACTTAATCACACCATGTTACAATTCTCTTCTTGTCTTAAATCGTTTTTGGATGTTATGATTACGACCTTGCTAGTGTGAGCCGTATGTATTACAATGCACTGTCATGTTATTATTACAAACTGACATCAACAGAAAACGGGATTTTCGTTTAATAACGTTTTCGTATTTGTGTCACGAAATACAGCACCACGTTTAATGCCTAGGAAATATATAAACAACAGCAATAATAAATAATAAATTCTTCGTTTCGTTAGTGCCATTTTCTGCTTCAGAGCTTGCTACCCAGCCGCTTGGAGCGCTAGTATCGCTTCAGCTGTCTAATGGTTGCATTTTTTCTCCAACTGAGTTTCGCGACTGTCTGTTTTAGACTGTGCTAATACCGTGTATGGACCACACGAGCACGCAGAAGTGCCCAACACGACGTGACGTGGACTCGACTAATGTCTGAGGAAGTGCTGGAGGAAATTGACACCCTGCATTCTGTATGGGTCCATAAATCCGGAAGAGTAAGGGCAGGTGGAGATCCCTTCTGAACAGCACACTGTAAGGCAACTCAGATATGCTCAATGGTAGTGTGAAAAGAGGGGTGCTGCGGTGTAGTAGCCGAGCGGTCTAAAGCGCCTCACTGAGGAGCGCGCGGTTGCTCGCCGTCGGAGGTTCGAATCCTCCCTGGGGTATGGGTATGTGTGTTTGTCCTTAGGTTAGTTTACCTTAGTTTAAGTAGTTTGTAAGCTACGGACCGATGACTATGCAGTTGGATCGGATAGATTTTTTTTTTTTTTTTTTTTTTTTTAAAAAAAGAGGGGTTCTGAACGTACCTTTCTGTCTTGTCCGACCACTCCCCCCCCTCTCCCCAGGATAGAAGCAGAACCCGCTCCCCTCCTACCCCTTGTTTGTCGTAATCAATCATTGTCATATCCAAAAGGGTTCTATAATTGAGTCATCAATCAAATTAGCATATCAATGACCCTGCTGTTGTATGTCCTGGTGTGCCAAGCCCTCCAAAGAAGCCGACAACTGAACCAGCCATCAGTGGAATTGTCCCTGCATCTGTGCTCCAAACAGGGCACCTGCCGGGCCTAGCACAACCTCTTCCTCTGTACACATTCCAGACTGTAATTAATCATTCACCGATCCACAAAGGGGCCTGTAATTAAGTCATTAATCACCTAGTTCAGTTACAGCTTCAGCTGCATGCAACAGGACTCTCATTACTTATATTCGCAGCCAACACACTTCTCATACAGTATTCTGGACTGAGTCTCACTGTAATAAAGTTCACATTTGGAATAATCACATGCAGATGCGGGATGCCCCTATGAATACTATGACCCTTCATACAGCGGAATGCTTTTGTGACGCGACATTAGGCGCTATAAACAACATCCATCACTTAACCCTTTCAGTTCCACATCATGAATTCAGCTATAGAAATTTAAAATTCAGTGTCTTCTCTATTAATACATTGCAGTAAAAATCAATTTCTTAAAATATTTTGTCGAACTATTGATTTTTCATGCCATGTTTTTCATCCACAACACAGACGTTCGTATCTAGGTATTTTATTACTTTGATGTTATTTTGTTGATACCTAACGCTGCCAGATCAATAATTCTAGCATAATCTTCGCCACAGCACCAAAGGCAAGACAATTTTCTGCTCGAATAAAATAAAAGGAACCACATTCACGCTCAATCAGCCACGTACAGACGGCAACGCAACAAAACCTCCAGATGGACAGATGAATGCCTCAGAAGTGGCAAAATGTACCAGAAGCATGTTATTCATCAACAAAAAGGCAACTTTAAGGATTGAGGCACAAAATACGGCGTAAACAAACTTTTATTACGTTGTCGTCCGTAGCTCAGACAGCAGCGATGCTGATTACCACGCAGGGTTCCCGGGCTCGATTCCCGACAGGGGAGTAGTGTGTATCTTGTCTTCATCACCATCGACATGCAAGTCGCCGAAGTGATGTCAAGTAAAAAGACAAAATCAAATGTTTGTTAAGCTTATGGGACTTAACTACGGGGTCATCAGTCCCTAATCTTACAAAATACTTAAGAAGTAGCTTACACTAAGGGCGGCACAAATATCCATGCCCGACGGGAGATTCGAACCCCCGACCGTAGTGGCCGTGCAGACCGTGACTGGAGCGCCTCAGTCTCCTCGGCCACCGCGGCCGGTAATGAATTATCTAAAGCTGGCTTCCAGACGTATTTTTGGAAGATGTAATCGATTGTTATCATCAACAAAGCTGTATGTGTCAATTGGCTACGATTGATGACACAGTACTCGGGCAGAAGTAGTGATTTTTTACGTACTGAAACGCAATTGTTCTCCAAGCCTTCTGTCAGCTGAGACCAATTGACTCGGATCGACACTCTGTACAGATGCATGCTTTGTAAATACTATCTGCTCCCCTTAAAAAAAAAAAAAAAAAAAAAAAAAAAAAAACCACTTAAAACAGTCTGATGGTGTCATGTTCCCTTCCCATCAGGAATGTAAATGTCTTATGCAATCACCTAACGATCTTCTGACGAATCACGACATCCCACTTTCTTTAGAAAGTGTGACGACACCATTCGATGCATCGCGATCTTTAGATGACAAACGTCTTTAGAGAATATCAACATCCAATCGAAAAAGTTATATAACTTAGACAATGGCCCTCCAACATCCACAACCGCTTGAGCATACTTCTAAGTTGATTTTTTTAGCCCTCCCCAAACACAACAGGAAATAGGTATCTGCTCGAGTAATTAAAATAATTCCCAAGAAAAACACACATTTGATGGAGAAAATTGGGGAATGACCTACAACCTCAATGTAACTGAACAAATTGACAACACTATAATCACCACAGTCAAACTGGAAACCTCAGACATAACATGCGAACAGGTCCGCCCATGACTATGCATATGAATGATAAACAAGCACAATCATATATTCACATCCGAGCAACGTACTGATGATTTCTAAACAATACCAAACAAGACATAGCCAAAATAATGATCAGGCCACTATAATAATCGAAGTTGTTGAAGATGTATGCAGTACAACACAGAACAATTCATAAAAAATAATGTCTACATGTTTTTCTAACTTCCTAGACCTGTCGGGGTGAATAAGGAAGCACCCGATTCAATTAAATTACCTATAATACAATAATGTCGAAAAAGTTATTAAAAGCTTTAAACGAGGAACCAGTAACATCAATTAAAAAAGAGACGCCTGTTGTTCCAATTGTAATTAACGCAAGAATTTGTGATATTCCAGTAAATATTAATATAGACGCAGCATCATCAGTTTTTCGCTATAGGTGAAAGTTTTTATAAAATGATTACGAAAAAGGTGTCTGCTCCCTATACTGCTAATACAGTCTTGCACGGTGAGTGAAGCTGTAGTAACTCAAAGGGTACAAAAAAATAAACAACAACACTGCTAGGATGTAGTTAATATTGTGGATGACGTGCTAAATGACGCACACATCGTAATCCCGTGCGAGACACACATGTATTGACATCTCCTTAGATAATTTAGTAGACAACAGCGTTCGTCTTCTGATGGACGTAAGAAAGATAATCGTACCAGTTATAACGCACCTAGGAAAGTTAGATGAATTATTAAAAACTTGTTTATGTTCCACAAATTTATTTATTGTCTTGGTATGAAATGGCTTTCAGCTTCTTAGGCCATCATCAGATAACTTAGTACTACACAGATAGTCCACCCAATGGTACAAAGATGACAATCCAAAGATATTTCGATACCAGAAAACAAGCATAATATTAACTATAATTGCAAACTGAATGAATACATTTTAGCTTCTTTTAAATTTGAACTTTGAAACTGTGGATACTATAAGTATTAAAACATTGTCCAGGTATATAATAATAAAAGCAGAATGTAAATCCCAGAGAAGCATCTAAATAATTTGACTGCATACATTTTTGATTAAAGTAATTAGAAGATTATTAATTTGTAAGTTAAAGACTACAGTACACATGAGGAGTGGTATAAACTGGATAATATGTGCAAGGGTACAGAAGAGGGGCAAGGATATGACGGCAGTTATCTGGTGATGGCCTAAGAAGCCGAAAGCCGATTCATACCAAGACAATAAACAAATTTGTGGAACATAAAAACAATATATCTGTGTTCCTTTAAGTACCGACGGAATATTCTATAAATTAGGTGAATTATTACAAAAATTTCACAGAGCACAGTTTTGTCTTCAAGTTATTGACAGATATATGGTGCAAGATTTTCTGAAGGCATATCTAAGTAGCCAGAGATAGTATACAGCGCAAGAAGAGTGTCAGCTCATCGACAGACAATGAGACATCAAGCTTGGTATGCCCGCACTTTTTGCGTATAACGTAATGATAGTTCACAATGTGGAAGGTTGTCAGTGCAATGAGGTAAAGACAGACAACGACAGACAGCGGAGACTTTTTGAATGTAAAAAAGTTTGCGCTAACCACCCGCTATAAGAGTCAAACACCCATTCTTTACACAGAACATCGACAGGCTGAGAGAAGTAGCATCATTCTTACTCCGCATACATTATTCTCTATAAACTAGGATCCTAACCTACTAGACACACCGCCCACACATGGTAATGTATCTGATCTGAATATTGCTCCTTTGCTCATGTAACCATACACTACCAGAAGCAGAGTTCGTTTTGTTTGCAGATGATACAAGTATTGCAATAAAAAGTACGTCAAGCATAGTTATAGAAAGGTCTGCTAATGGTATTTTCATGAACATTAATAAATGGTTTAAAGCCAACTCATTGTCATTAAACTTTGGAAAGACTCACTACATGCAGTTCAGAAAATGTAAGAGATTTCCCACCAGCATATGCATTAAGTATGAAGAAGAGCAGATAGAAGAGGTTGACAGTAGTAAATTCCTGGGATTACAGCTTGATAATAAATTTAGTTGGGAGGAGCACACCACAGAACTGCAGAAACGACTCAACAAATCTGTATTTTCAATACGAGTGTTTTCAGACATAAGAGACATAAAAATAACAAAGCTTGCATACTTTCATTCCATAATGTCCAATGGTACAATATTTTGGGGTAACTCATCAAGTCAGTCAAAAGTCTTCAGTGTCCAAACGCGTGTAATACGTATTGCCGGCCGCGGTGGCCGAGGGGACTAAGGCGCTCCAGTCACGGTCTGCACGGCCACTACGGTCGGGGGTTCGAATACCCCCTCGGGCATGGATATTTGTGCCGTCCTAGTTCGTAAGTAGTTCATAAGTAGTTTGTAAGTTTAGGGACTGATGACCCCGTAGTTAAGTCCCATAGACTATACAAACATTTGAACATTTTGTAATACGTATTATTTGCGGAGTAAATTCACGGACGTCCTGAGAAGCCTCTTCAAAGAATTGGGTATATTAACTACTGCTTCTCATTATATTTACTCCTTAATGAAATTTGTAATAAATAATATATCCCTTTTCCCAACAAACAGCTCAGTTCATACCTACAATACTGTGATCTACACAAAGACTTAAAAGCAAAACGGGGTCCACTATTCAGGAACATATATTTTCAATAATTTACCGACAACCATAAAAAATCTAGTTACAAATAAAGATCTGTTTAAGAGGAGCCTAAAATACTGTAGTGGCCAACTCCTTCTACTCTATTAGTGAATAACTAAATTGTACCAAATGATGCATGTATCGGTACTCAACCTAACCTAACCTAAGTAATTAACAAAAGTGTATGTATCTGTATTTATATTATTAGTATTATCTATTATTCAGCTTGTAAATTTTGCTTCTTGACATGTTCCATATCCACGAGGATCTCCTCAAAATGGATCTACGGAACGAAAAACTAATCTAATCTAATCTAATCTAATCTAGTTTTAAGACGACATGAATGAAGAACATATTTTAACCAGCGAAATTCTGCAACTCACCTGAACGAGACAATTGTGCGCAACTTGAACCTTACATAAAACGCATGTAATTACTGCAACAGGACCGCAATATTAAGATAATAACGGTATTGCAGTCACAGTCAAATAACGACCTGGTGGCTTTGACGGCAGGAACAGTTGCGAGTCCTTCGTGGAGAGGTTTTCACCCCGTCCCAACTCCGTTAGCCCTATGTAAGGATGCCCTGAGCAGGACCCGGTATTTTCACGCACGTACGATGGATCAGAGAGAGCGAATTGCTCTCTGCAAGTATGACCTAGTATTTTAGAGCTGTGTGCGTGTATGGAGTTACTTATGGAATAATTAACAGTTATTATATGCGATTATACATTACTGTTTGTGTCTTTCAACAGCTATCCCCAAATTTGAGATTATAGATCTGACAGATACTGATAGCGATGATGAAATAACGTATAAGTATATACCATTATTATTTAAGTCGTTAGAGTATTTATAATTTCTTATGCATTATGTTAACATGATATTATTGTCCACGTTTTTTACAATCCAATTACGCTCGTTTTTCCTTTCTCGTTTCATTAGATAGCGAGGAAATATTAGAAATACTGAGTGGAGCCATGATAGTCGGCGCAGTCACCAGAATCGCCTCAGTCACCAGAATCGCCTCAGACACCAAAATCGCCTTAGTCGTCAGAAATGCCTCAGTCACCAGAAAGGACCGTTACCAGAAAGGCCTGTTACCAGAATCGCCTTTCACCAGAAAACCCCGCCTCCGCAGCCGTCCCTGCCACCGCTCCCAGGTCTCTTATTTGACAAGGGACTGATAACCGTCGCTGTTTAGTCCCTTCCAAAACCCAACAACAACAACAACAACAACAATCTTATTTGACCGTGAGTGCAACACCATAATTATCTTAATATTGCGTTCCTATTTCAGTAATTACATGCGTCTTATGTAAGGTTTAGATTGCACGCAATTGTCTCATTCCGGCGAGTTACGGAATTTCATTGGTTAAAATTCATGTCATCTTAAACTATGGTTACATGATTAAAGGAACAATATTCAGATCAGGTACATCACTGTGTACGGGAGTAGTGAAGAGTAGTCTAGAACCCTAGTTTATAGAGAATAATGTGTGCGGAGTAAGTATGATGCTACTTCTCTCAGCCTGTCGATGTTCTGTGTAATTAATGGGTGTTTGACTCTTATAGTGGATGGCTACCGCAAACTTTTTACATTCGTAAATTAACTTCAGGTATCACGTGTGGGAAAATAAGGTTCATAGTCTGTCTTTTAGTCATACCTCTGACACCCTCTCACATTGTGAGCCATCATTACGATATTCGCGGGCTTGAGGTCTGTTTATCTGTCTGTGAGCTGACGCTCTTCTCGCACTGTACACTCCCGCTCGTTATTCAGATATGTCTACATAAAATCTTGCACCAAAATCTATCAATAACTTGATTTTAGATCACTTGAAGACAAAACTGTGTTTCATGATATTTTTGTAATAATTCATGTAACTTTCCTCGCTGCGTTATAACTGGTACGATTATCTTTCTTGCGTCCAGCACAAGACGAAAGCTGTTTTCCACTAAATTATCTAAGGAGTGGTCGATCTTTGTGTTACTCGTGTGTGTCATTTAGCACGTCATCCGCAATATTAACTACATCCTAGCAGTGTTTTTTCACCCTTTGAGGTACCAAAGCTTCACTCACTGAACAAGATGGTATTCGTAGTGTGGGAACAGACACTTTATAAAACTTCCATCTGTAGCGGGAAACTGATGATCCTCTGTCCATATTAATATTTACTAGTATATCACAAATTCTTGCGTTAATTACAACTTGTACAAAAGATGACTTCTTTTTAATTTTGTTATTGGTTCCTTTTAAATCTTGTGTTAAGTTTTTCGCCATTATTGTATTTTATGATATGTAATTTAATTGAATTACATTTTCCTTACTCGCTCCGACAGGTACAGGAAGTTAGAAAAAACATGTCTACATTAGTTTTAGTGAATTGATATGTGTTGGACTATGTACAGCTTCAACAACTTCGATTATTATAGTGGCCTGATCATTATTTTGGCTGTCTTGGTTGGTATTGTTTAGAAATCATCGGTACGTTGCTCGAATGTGTAATATGTGATTGTGCTTGTTCATTCATACACATAGTCATGAGTGGATCTGTTCACATGTTATGTATCTGAGGTATCCAGTATGATTATGGTGATTATAGTGGTGTCAATTTGTTCAGTTATATTGAGGTTGTAGGCCATTTTCCAATTTTCTCCATCAAATGTGTGTTTTTCTTGGGAATTATTTTAATTACTCGATCCCATACATATTTGCTGTTATGTTTGGGGAGGGTTCAAAAGAAATCAACTTAGAAGTATGTTCAAGCGGTTGTGTTGGAGGGCCATTGTCTAAGTTATATAACTTTTTCGATTGGATGTTGATATTCCCTAAAGACGTTTGTCATCTAAAGATCGCGATGCATCGAATGGGGTCGTCACACTTTCTAAAAACCGCGGGCTGTCGTGATTCGACAGAAGATCGTTAGGTGATTGCGGAAGACTTTTACACCCTGCTGTACAGGAAACATGACGTCATCAGACTGTTTTAAGTGTTTTTTAAAGGGGAGCAGATAGAATTTACAAAGCATGCATCTGCACAGAGTGTCGATCGCAGTCAATTGGTCTCAGCTGACAGAAGGCTTGGAGAACAATTGCGTTTCAGTTCGTAAAAAATCACTACTTCCGTCCGAGTGCTGTATGTCATCAATCCTAGTGAATTGATACATTCAGCTTTATTGATGATAACGATCGATTACATCTTCCAAAAATACATCTAGAAGCCACCTTTACATCATTCATTCCTTCACATGTCACTAGAAACATATCTTCTGTTCGACGTTGCACCAAAGACACATATAAGTCCTTAACTATCCTGATTTCAGACAGTTGGTGTTGATCTAACTACCTCCCCCATTGTACCATTACCCTCTCGTTACTTTATCGCTCAACGACTCATTATCTGTCATTATCTGTTTAGTCTCAACCAGTTGACTATGCACCGCATCCCACTTTACTCGGTTCTCAGAAAGTTTTGCTTTTATTTTTGTTATAATTTTGTTGTTGTTGATAGGACCCTCACATCTCAGTATCCATGATTATAGTCTGACTGAGCCAGATAATATTGTTGGGTGTATAAGGTGGTTCAACCATTGTGTACGTTTCCAACACACGGATGAATGTCATCATGCAAATATGCTGTTAATATCTGACAACTTAAATACTTAAATACCAAAAATTTTTCTATTTACTGTGATCTATGGGGGAGTGATGGACTTCATAGTTTTATACATAAATTACTCTGGACTGTCGTGGAGTAAATAAAAGTATATTGCAGGAAAAGAACACTGATATGAAGGTTGGAACTTAAATGGCGGCAACTATTTCTTGACAACCGATACATAAACGTTACATGCTTGCACCTGTTACTGTCCTTCAAAGTAGTCACCAGCGCTGTATAGAGCCCGTTGCCAGTGACGTGGAAGACGTAGTATAACGATAGCAGAGCCTGATTTGTTGATGGTGCGAATGGAACGGTCTACTGCCTGTCGAATCTCTGGAACAGTTCTGAAGCGAACGCCACGAAGTGGTCCCTTCATCTTCGGAATCAAATCAAAGACACAAGGACTTAAGTCCGAGTAGTACGGTGAATGGTACAGTACTTCCCAGTCCAACCGACCGGAGAAAAGAGCCACAGCTTGGGCTGCAAGCGCCCGCGCATTGTTGTGCACAATGATGAGTGGGTTGCGCAGAAACTGTTGCTGCTTGTTTCGCAAAGCTGGTCGCAGGTGATGCTCCAAAAACGAAGAGTAATACGGAGCAATGGCGGTGTGCCGTGGACGAACGTAATGTTCTGCCACTCCAACTCGAGCACTTGGTGCTTTTCCCCCACCACTGTCCACCCGCCTTCTAGCAGCACGTGACGGAGACAGGGCTCGCTGTCACGTGTTCTTGGATGCGCTGAATATCCGTTCTGAATCTCATCAAATAGGACATCCTTAATCTATCTTGCGAACGTTTATCATGGTCACAAAAGCTTCGGATTTGTGTGTGCCTTTTTGTTGCTCAATGGGAAGATTCTTTAAGCCTGATGGGAAACCACAATGCTTAGTACGCTACCTTACCGTAAGTATCAAAGCAGCGACAAAGCGCCGTCACTACAAAAATAAACATTCCGTAACACACGAGAGGATCGTCGAACCAGACAGAAGGAAACTGATTACTAAATTAAAAGCACAGTTACCACAATCTAAAAGAAAAACAAAAATATACCTTTTTTTAAAAAATTGCACTTATTACGGAACGTGCGGCCCCTCCCGTCGAAGTCCTCCGTCGGGCATGCGTGTGTGTGTTGTCCTTAGTAAAGTTAGCTGAAGTTCTTTGTAAGTCTAGAAACCGATAACGACAGAAGTTTTGTCTCGTACGATTACAAACATTTGAACATATGGATCACTGACCTCGCTTTCAGGAAAGACATCACGGGTTATTTACATGACTGAAATCAATGTTTGCAGAGTAAAAATAAATTAATCGGTACCATGTGGCTACTATATTGGAAGTTCCAAATTGTAGGTTTTGCTTTCTAAACGTCAGCTTCAAGAAGGAAATTCTGAAGTTTTTTCCTGTAAAAATCCTTTAAATTAAGTACTTTTGTCCACATCAGGGAGTACATGAAAGAATTACATTCATTGCATAAAAATTTTGAAGATAGGATTGAAGAAATAAAATAACTAAACCAGCACTTAAAAGTTTTTATGATGCCTTTTTCGGTGCACCCATAGGAAGCTCCATCATGTCTCCAAATTTAACTGATAAAACTACATTACGTTTTGACAGACCGGTACTACAATTACAATAGTGATGTCAATTCCTTTTTATAAAGGCGTCGATCAAGAGGGATTCGCGAGGATTCATTCCCTTGCCCCAAAATGTGTTGCAGTGTTCTAAACAACATTCATTTGTGAACTAATGTTTTTAGTTACGAATATTAACAAATCAAAAACAAGCTCAAGTTTCATGCATCGTTGCAAGCTGTATTTCGAATTGCAACTGCGAAAACGGATGTTGCAAATATGAGAAAATTAGTGGCTTCAAAGTGATACCAAATCTCAACAGTTTTGTAAATTTTTGCTAAATAGGGAGCACTTTAATTTTTTTTTGTCCCTACAAAAAATTGGCGTTATTATTACTATAGACAACAACACGCCTCTCGTAGCGCTAAGCGCTTCGACAACACGTTCCTCTCCTTGGCTGCAGTGCCTGCCTCGCTCACATCACGTGCTCTACACCACCGGCGCAGTAGCAGACCACCGTGCCCGCCGATGGCAGATTAGATTAGGACTTGTTCCATAGATCATGAATACGACAATTCGTAATGATGTGGAACGTGTCAGGTTAATGAAAGGAGTCTTTACAAATTATTACATTGTACTAAATATTACATGACGCATTTTTTATTTCTATTTTTTTATCTTTTTATTTTTTTTCCAAATTTACTAATTTATATCTAAAAATTCATCTATAGTGTAGAAGGAGTTGCCATGCAGAAATTCGTTTAATTTATTTTTAAATGCTTGTTGGCTATCAGTCAAACTTTTGATGCTATTTGGTTGGTGACCAAAGACTTTTGTGGCAGCATAATTCACCCCTTTCTGTGCCAAAGCTAGATTTAACCTTGAATAGTGAAGATCATTCTTTCTCCTAGTGTTGTATTTATGTACACTGCTATTGCTTTTGAATTCGGTGGGATTGGTAATAACAAATTTCATAACTGAATATATATACTGAGAAGCTACAGTGAAGATTCCTAGCTCTTTAAATAACTGCAGGATGATCTTGAATGGGCTCTGGCAGTTATTCTGATCACACGCTTTTGTGCAATGAATACATTTTTACTCAATGATGAATTACCCAGAAAATGATGCCATACGAAAGCAGAGAATCAAAATAGGCATAGTAAGCTGATTTACCGAGATTTATATCACCAAAATTTGCAATTACCCTAATAGCATAATTTGCTCAACTAAAACGTTTCAACAGATATCTAATCCAGATCTTTAATCCAGTTCAACCCCTCATCAATGTTTACACCTAAAATTTTTGAATATTCTACCTTTGCTACAGATTTCTGATCAAAGTCTACATTTATTGATGGTGTCATTCCATTTACTGTATGGAACTGTATGTAGTGTGTTTTATCAAAATTTAATGACAGTCAATTTGCTGAGAACCACTTAATGTTTTTCTGAAAGACGTCGCTTACAATTTCATCAGTTAGTTCTTGTCTGTCAGGTGTGATAACTATACTTGTATCATCAGCAAAAAGAACCAGCTTTGCATCTTCATGAATACAGAATGGCAAGTCATTAATATATATTAAGAACAGCAATGGGTGCAAGACCGAATCTTGTGGCACCCCACTTTTGATTGCTCCCAGTTTGAGGACTCAGCTTTTTTTTTTTTTTTTTTTTTTTTTTTTCTTTTTTTGTGTGCATATTATGAGAACTACTAATGTCAACTTTTTGCACTCTTATTTTTATATATGATTTAAACCATTTGTACAGTGTCCCATTCATACCACAATAGTTTTTTTACACAATCAAAACCCTTGGAGAGATCACAAAAAATCCCAACGGGTGATGTCCGATTATTCAGAGCATTTAATATTTCATTGGTGATAGTATATATAGCATTTTCTGTTGAAAAGCCTTTCTGAAAAGCAAATTGACATTTTGTTAGAACTTTATTTTTACCTATGTGTGGAACTACTCTAGAATACATTGCTTTTTCAAGAATTTTGGATAATGAAGTCAGAAGTGAGATTGGGCGGTAGTTGTTGACATCAGACGTATCCGCTTTTTTGTGCAGTGGTTTGACTGTAGCATATTTCAGTCTATCACTAAAAATACCCTGCTTTAGAGAACTATTGAACATGTGGCTAAGAATCCTACTTATTTCTTGAGAACAAGCTTTTATTACCCTGCTGGAAATACCATCAATTCCATGTGAGCTTTTGCTCTTGAGAGAGTTTATCATTTTCTTAATTTCAGAAGTAGAGGTGGGTGGAATTTCAATTGTATCAAATTGTGTGGGTATAGCCTGTTCCATTAAACTGCCTAGTTTCTTCTACTGAACATATAGAGCCTATTTTCTCCGCAACATTTAAAAAAATAATTATTAAAAATGTTTTCAACTTCATTCACTTTGATGGTAATGCTGTCTCCCTGTGCTTTTGGTTGCCCTCTCTCCCTGGTAATAATATTCCAAATTGCTTTAATTTTGTTATCAGAGGTACTAATCTCAGACGTGATTCACATGCTTCTGGACTTTTTAATAACTTTTCTTAATGTAGCACAGTAGTTTTTATAATATTTGAATGTTTCTGGGTCATTACTATTTCTTGCAGTTAGATACAGTTCCTTTTTTCGGTTACAAGATATTCTTATTCCTTTAGTAAGCCATGGTTTGTTGCATGGTTTCTTATCATTATATTCAACTATTTTCTTGGGGAAACAATTTTCGCGAAGCACCCGAGTTGGAGAGGCCTGCGTTAGCATAACACCATCACCATAACTTTCACAATACTGGGGCTCTGACGTACTTTCGACTTTCGCGGCGACCCACACTGGATTAGCGTTTCAGTTTTGGCTGGTACGATGTGACCCATGTCTCATCCAGTTTTATGATACGGCATAAGAATGCGTCTCCTTCGCACTCATAGCACTCCAAGTGCGTCTGAGCAGCGTCGGAAAGCATCCATTTCTGAGTTTCCATCAATTCATACGGTACCCATCGTGAGGTTAGTTTTCGCATGCCCAGACCTTTCTTCACGATGCGAAGCACAGCGGTATGCGCTAATCCGATTCCGTGGGCTAGCTCCTAATCATCTGGTGTCGATCACTATCCACTAACACGGCAACAGTACGCACTTCTTTTTCAGAAACACTAGGACGACCTGCCCGATGTATGTCTGCCACAGTTTGCCGACCTTCATTGAAGGCTTTTGTCCAACGCGCCACTGTTCTATACGGACATGACGATTCTCCGCATCCCTCTTGAAGACCTTGATGACTCTGTCGTGCTGTAGGACCTCTGGCACATTCACTCTTGATGCAAGTCCGTTGTTTCTGTTTCGAAAACATAGTGACAGCGTTATTTAGACCGCTCGCTCACTAGTGACTGTGTTTCCCTCGACTGTGCGCACGCCGATGACGTGGGACGGGCGAGTCCATTTGCTCGGGGCTAACATAGGTATGTCAACATCGTGTGCTATGAGCGACAGTAGCAGATTCAATTGTATAGTGCTTTCACACCAGTGTTGCCGCTATTTATGTTCCAACCCTCGTATTTACCTCTATATGAATAAACTCCGCCGGTAGTTTACAATATATGCACAATCTCTCTGTAAAATAAAAACGCATTCAGCGATGAGTATTTATGTGTATGACACTTGTGACAATAGTGAGCAGTATGATGCGCTTATTTTTTTACACACAGCTTACGGATATATCTCTTTGAGTCTCGGGAATATAAAAACAATATCCACTTTTACACTAAACAGGAAGGGAGACTGATCTCATTTTCCGTTGTTATACAGAATGGAGGGGATGTTGTCTTTATACACCGGTCATGACTTTCCATTATCGATTGCTATTGAGTCGTTTATGATTAATGATGCAGACGGCTTGCGTGCCGACCGCGGTGGCCGAGGGAATTGAGGCGCTCCAGTCACGGTCTGCACGGCCACTTCGTCGGGGGTTCGAATCCCCCCTCGGGCATGGATATTTGTGCGTCCTTAGTGTTAGCTAGTTCGTAAGTAGTTTGTAAGTTTAGGGACTGATGACCCCGTAGTTTAGTCCCATAAGCTATACAATCATTTGAACATTTGAACGGCTTGCGCCTAACATGTAAACCACACACCAAACACGCAAGGCGGTGTGGCTGCATCGCTGTAGGCAACTACGACCTATTGTGTTTCCATTAAATTCAAATAATTAATGTATCCATCGACGGCCGTACAGTTTATGTTGTTTTATTTAACGACCGGTTTCGGTATTAAATCTTCAGGCTCTATACAAATAATGTTACAAATCAGTGTTATATCTATAACATCATGTTCTACATATGTGATAGAAAATATAAAGAACAAGAAGTACAAATGACTCTACAATCAGCAGTGAAGCAATATAATAAGGCCTAATGCATGGCGTAATAAAGGGGGTATTAAAATAAAATGATTTTTAGAAATAATACAAGTATAAGTATTTGAAAGATATTACTTCTAGAAGCAATGGAGGTGATCGTATGCAATAAATAGCATTTCTTCAGACTGTTTGAGTCGTAAGACATCTTAGATATATATGTTGTTGTTGATGTGGTCTTCAGTCCGCAGACTGGTTTGATGCAGCTCTACACGCTACTCTGCCCTGTAAAAGACCTCTTCATCTGAGAATATGAACGACAACCTAGATCCTTTTGAATCTGCTTACTGTATTCATCCCTCGGTCTCCCTCTACGATTTTTACCCCACACACTTCCCTTTAATGCTAAGTTGACGATTCCTTGCGGTCTCAGAATGTGTCCCACCAATCTATCCTTTCTCTTACTCAGAATA
This sequence comes from Locusta migratoria, assembly GCA_026315105.1. Taxonomy (NCBI): domain Eukaryota; kingdom Metazoa; phylum Arthropoda; class Insecta; order Orthoptera; family Acrididae; genus Locusta; species Locusta migratoria. Next base: position 200,570,503 of record CM048751.1, read on the forward strand.
TGCCTGAAACTCCTTTTCTCCCCAATTCTGTTAAGTATCTCCTCATTAGTTACGTGATCAACCCATCTATTTTTCATCATTCGTTTGTAGCACATTTCAAAAGCTTCTATCATATTTTGGTCTGAACTCCTTATCGTACACTTTTCACTCCCATACAATGCTACACTCCAAACAAATGCTTTCAGAAAACACTTCTTTCTTTCTCTTCAGCCCTTTTCCAGCACATGCGCGGTCGGCTTGTTATTGGGATTTGGCGTGTTAATATTGACGGGGTGGCCGGATGCCCTTTCTGCCACCACCCCCTGCCCCCCCCCCCCCCAAGGACGAAATGTGTACCCCGAATATCTGTGTATAGTGTTATATCTGTGAAAGTGTTATGAAATGTTTGGGAATCGTGTAACTCAGGCGGGACTTGGGGACCATCCCGGTATTCTCCTATGGGGATGTGAAAAACCACCGAAAAACCACATCAAGGCTGGTCTGCACTCCGACCCCCTTCGCTAATTCGCCGGGCGAATTCCAACCGGGGCCGGTACGCCTCCCCATCTCAGAAAGCGGTGCGTTACACCACAGCGGGTCAATTGAATATTGATTGTCAACAAATTTTGCTTGTTCAGAAACACTTTTCTTCCCATAGTCATTCTGCATTTTATATCTTCTTTACTTCGGCCATCAGATGTTATCTTGCTATGCAAATAACAAACTCATCTTATTGTCTTATTACCTAATCTAATTCCTTCAGCATCGCCTAACTTTCTAAAGCTACATTTCACTATCCTTGTTTTACTCTTGTTGATGTTCATTTATACCATCTTTTGAAGATCCTTTGCGGTCTCTAACAGCATTACTATGTCATCGGCAAACCACAAAGTTTTTATTTCTTCTTCCTGAATTTTAATTTCCTCTTCAATTTTCTCATTGCATTCCTTCACTGCTTGCTCAATGTACAGATGGAAAGGCTACAACCCTGTCTTACTCCCTTCCCAACCTCTGGGTACCTTTAATGCCCTTCGACACTAGTAACCGCTGTCTGGTTTTTGTATCAGTTGAATATAACTCTTCGCTCCCTATATTTTACTCCTGTTACCTTGAGAATTTGAAAGAGTGTATTGCAATCGACATTGTCAAAAGCTTTCTCCAAATCTACAAATGATAAAAACCGAGGTTTGCCTTTCCTTAACCTATCTTCTAAGGTAAGTCGTAATGTGAGTATTGCCTCCCGTGTTCCTACATTTCTCCTAAATCCAAACTGTTCTTCCCCGAGGTCAGACTCCACAAGTTTTTCCATTCGTCTGTTAATAATTCGTGTTAGTATTTTGCAACCATGACTTATTTAACTGATAGTTTTGTAATTTTCACACTTGTCTGCACTTGCTTTCTTTGGAATTGGAATTAAGATATTCTTCTTGAATTAGGAGGGTATTTTCCCTGTCTCATACATCTTGTATACCAGGTGGAACCATTTCTTCATGACTGGCTCTCCTAACGATATCAGCAGTTCAGACGGAATATCGTCTACTCCAGAGGCCTTGTTTCGACTCAAATCTTTCAGCGCTCTGTCAAATTCTTCTCGCAGTATCGTATCTCCTTTCTCCTCTTCCTCCATTTAGTCTTCCATTTCTAGAATGTTACCTTGAAGTTTATTCCCTCTGTATAGGCCCTCTATATATTCCTTCCACAGTTTAACTTTCCCCTCTTTGCTTAGTATAGTTTTCCGTTTGAGTTCTTGATATTCATAGAGCTACTTTTCTTGTCTCCAAATATCTCCTTTATCTTCCTGTAGGCGGTATCTATGTTCCTCCTGGTTATACATTCTTCTACGGTTCTGAATTTGTCCTCTAGCCACTCCTGCTTAGCCAGTCTGCACTTTCTGTCAATCTCGTTTTTCAGACTTTTGTAGTCCCTTTTGCCTGCTTCACTTGGATTTTTATATTTTCTCCCCTCAACAATTACGTCCAGCATATCCTGTTTATTCCTGTGATTTCTATTAGGCCTTGTACTTCTGTCTATATGATCCTCTGCGGCGTTCACAATCCTATCTCTCAGAGCTACCCATTCTTCTTCTACTGTATTACTTTCCCCAGTTTTAGCCAATTTACATCTACATTTACATACATTTTCCGCAATTCACCGTAAGGTGCGTGGCGGAGGTTACACTATACCACTACTAGGCATTTCCTTTCCTATGCCACTCCCAAATTGAACGAGGAAAAAAAGAATGCCTATATGCCTCCGTACGAGTCCTAATTTCTCTTATCTTGTCTTTGTGATCTTTAGCGAAATGTAAGTAGGCGGCAGCAAGATCGTACTACATTCAGCTTCACATTCCGGCCCTCTAAATTTACTGAACAGAAATTCACGAAAAGAACGTCATCTTTCTTCCAGCGATCCCCAGTTGAGTTGCCGGAGCATTTCCGTGACACTCGCGCATTGGTCGAACCTACCGGTAACAAATCTAGCTGCTCGACTCTGAACCGCCTCTATGTCTTCCTTTAAACTGATTGCTGCGGGTCCCAAACACTTGGGCAATACTCAAGACGTGGTCGTACAAGCGTTTTATACGCGGTCTCCTTTACAGGTGAAGTATATCTTCCCAAAATTCTCCCAATAAACCGAAGTCGGCTGTCCGCCTTACTCACAACTGTCCTTACATGCTCGTTTCATTTCATATCGCTCTGCAATGTTACGCCTAGATATTTGAACGACGCGACAGCATCAAGAAGCTCACTACTAATGCTGTATTCGAACATTATAGGATTGTTTTTTCTACTCATGCGCATCACCTTCATTTTTCTACATTGAGAGTTAGCTGCCATTCTTCGCACCAACTAGAAATTTGGTCTAAGTCATCCTGTATGCTATTACAGTCTGTTACAGACGACATCCTCCCTTACACCACAGCATCATCAGCAAACAGCCGCAAATTGCAACTTACTCTGTCCATCAGATCATTTATAAAGATAGAAAATAATAGCTGTCCTATCACACTCCCCTGGGGCACGCCTGACGATACACTAGTCTCTGATGAACACTCGCCGTCGAGAACAACGTACTGCGTTCTATTACTTAGGAAGTCTTCCAGCCAGTCACAAATCTGTGAACCTATTCTATAAGCTCGTATCTTCGTTAGAAGTCTGCAGTATGGCACCGCGTCGAACGGCTTTTTGAAGTCGAGAAAAACACAATCCGCCTGTTGCCCTTCGTCCATGGCTCGCAAGATGTCATGTGAGAAAAGGGCAAGCTGAGTTTCACATGAACGATGTTTCCTAAACCCGTGCTGAATCATGGAAAGAAGCTTTTCCGTTTCAAGGAAATTTACTATTTTCGAACTGAGAATATGCTCCAAAATTCTACATGAAACTGATGTCAACGATATTGGCCTGTAATTGTATGGGTAAGTTCTCTTTCCTTTCTTATACACAGGAGTCACCTGCGCTTTTTTCCAATCACTAGGAACTTTGCGCTGAATTAAAGATTCGTGATAAATGCAAGCTAAGTAGGGGGCCAATGTCGCAGAATAGTCTTTGTAAAACCGAACTGGTATGCCATCCGGACCAGCAGACTTTTTCGTATTTAGCTCTCTCAGCTGCTTCTCTACACCGGAAATACCTATTGCTATGTCCCCCATTTCGGAATTAGTACGTTGATCAAATGATTGTACATTTGTGCGGTCCTCCTGAAAGATTTCTTAAAGGTTTAATTTGGAACTTCAGCTTTCCGTTTGCTTTCTTCTATTACTGCCCCGGAATGATCAACGAGTGACTGGACAGTGTGCTTTGACCCGCTTATCGATTTTACATAGGACCAGAATTTTTTCGGTTTCTCGGAAAGATCTTTTGCTAAGAAGATTTTGTGATAATTATTGTATGCTTCGCGCATCGATCTTTTTATAGACGCAAGAATCTCTACTAACTTTTGCCTGTCATCATTTGCGTGTTCTTTTTTGAATCGAGAGTGCAACAGCCTTTGCTTTCTCAGCGGCTTTCTAACATTATTATTATACCACGGTGGATCTTTTCCATCCTTAATCGTCTTTACTGGCACATATTTCTCTAACCCTTTATTAACAATGCGCTTAAATTTAGTCCACAATTACTCTACATCCATAGTCCCGAAATTAAACGATGCCCATTCATTTTCTAAGTGCGTTCGTAACATTTGCTTATCGGCTCTTCCCAACAAAAACACGCTCCTAGCCTTCTTGATTGGTTTATGAACTTTGGTCATCATCGACGCTATGACGATATCATGATCACTAATTCCTGTCTTTACACAGACATCGTTAATAAGGTCAGGCCTGTTTGTGGCTATTAGGTCTAGAATATTTCCATTGCGCGTGGGTTGCCGGTTTTGCTGCTCGAGACAGTTTTCGGAGAATGTGTCCAAAAGTAGCTCGCAAGACTGCTTGTCTGTACCGCCAGGATACAGGTTAGCTGCCTTCTACTCTAGGAGTTCCTTGCAGTGTGGGGGAGTGGCCATGTATGTAAAAAACGATTTATCATCGGAGTCAATCGATTTTTCTAAACACTGCACAGAACAGATATTTGAATGTTGTGCAGGAGTTGTTAATGTTAATGGAACTAAACTAGTAATAGTTGTTATTTATAGATCCCCTGACTCAAATTTTAAAATGTTTCTGCCCAAGCTGGAATTGGTTCTGGGTTCACTGTATAGGAAGTATAAAAATTTAATTGTGTGTGGAGATTTCAACATTAATTGTGTAGGTGATAGCTCAAGGAAAAGTCAGCTGTTAGATCTATTTAATTCCTATAACATGATGCAAACAGTATTTTTTCCAACGAGAGTGCAAGGAAATAGCAGTTCTACCATTGACAATATTTTTGTTCATTCTTCATTATTAGAGGGGCACTCTGTCAGCAGAATAGTAAATGGCCTATCAGACCACGATGCCCAACTTCTAATTCTAAAAAGTATTTCTTCTCAAACAAATGTTAAACATAAATATCAACTACTCAGAAAAGTTAATCCAGTTGCAATTGAGACCTTTTTAAGCCTAATTAAGGAACAAGAATGGCAGGATGTTTATAGTACTGATAATGCAGATGATAAATATAATGCTTTTCTGAACACATATATTATGCTGTTTGAAAGTTGCTTTCCGGTAGAACGCTCAAAACGAGGGTACTTTCAGTAACAGACAGCCAGGGTGGCTGACAAAGGGGATAAGAGTATCATGTAGAACTAAGCGGGAGTTGTATCAAAATGTTAGAAGCAGTCAGAATGAAGATGCAATAGCTCATTACAAACAGTACTGTATGGTTCTGAAAAATGTCATTAAGAATGCAAAAAGTATGTGTTACGCAAAAAGAATAGCAAACTCTCGGGATAAAATTAAATCTATCTGGTCAGTCGTGAAGGAAGTGTCTGGTCAGCAGCAGCAGGTAGAAGATATAACGTCAGTGCGTAGTAGGAATGTTTCTGTTACTGACAAGTTAGATATATGTGCAATATTCAATAATCACTTTCTGAATATAGTAGAGGCACTAAACAAAACTCTAGTTTCTACAGGTAATCATATAACGTTTTTAGAAAATGCCTTTCCGAGGCTGTTACCTGAAATGATCCTTCATGATACTTCCATAGGTGAGATTGAGTCAATAATTAAATCACTAAAGACTAAGGACTCTTGTGGATATGATGGGGTATGTAGCAGAATTCTAAAGTACTGTTCTCCATATGTTAGCCCAGTACTAAGCCATATTTGTAATTTTTCCTTTCAGAATGGTCAGTTTCCTAACAGATTAAAGTACTCAGTAGTGAAACCGCTTTATAAAAAAGGAGAAAGGGATAATGTAGACAACTATAGACCTATTTCTATGCCATCGGTTTTTTCCAAAGTTATTGAAAAGGCTGTATATTCAAAGTTAATTGATCATTTCAGTTCACATAATTTTCCTGTCAAACGTACAGTTTGGTTTTAGAAGTGGTTTAACGACTAAAAACCCTATATTTTCGTTTCTCTGTGAGGTACTTGATGGGTTAAATAAGAGGCTACGGACATTAGGCGTCTTCTTTGATTTAACAAAAGCGTTTGATTGTGTTGATCACAAAATATTGTTGCAGAAGTTGGAACACTATGGAATACGGGGAATAGCCCACAACTGGTTCACCTCTTACTTTAATAATAGACAACAGAAGGTAATTCTCCGCAGTGTAGAAAATGGCTATGACGTGCAATCCCAATGGGGCACAATTACGTATGGGGCGCCCCAGGGGTCTGTTTTGGGACCATTGCTGTTTCTTATTTATATAAATGATATGCCTTCGAGTATAACAGGTGATTGTAAAATATTTTTGTTTGCTGATGATACCAGCTTGGTAGCGAAGAATGTTGCTCGTAATATTGACACAGTATCAAATAATGCAGTTCAAGAGATAAGTTCATGGCTAGTAGAAAACAAGTTGATGTTAAATCACAGTAAAACTCAGTTTTTACAATTTCTAACACATAATTTGACGAAATCTGACATTATGATTACACATAATGGGCATGTGATAAGTGAGACTGAACAGTTCAAATTTCTAGGCGTTCATATAGACAGTAAGCTGTCATGGAAAGCCCATGTTCAGGATCTTGTTCCAAAACAAAATTCTGCTATATTTACCATTAGAACAATATCTGAGATAAGTGATTTTTCAACACGAAAAGTTGTCTATTTCGCTTACTTTCACTCACTTATGACGTACGGCATTGTTTTTTGGGGTAACTCACCTGATGCAAAAAGGATATTTCTGGCTCAAAAACGGGCGGTTCGAGCAATATCTGGTGTAAGTTCGCGAACGTCATGTCGACCCCTTTTCAGTAGTCTGGAAAGTTTTGACTCTGGCGTCACAATATGTTTTTTCTTTAATGTCGTTTGTTGTTAATAATATCAGCTTATTCCCACGAGTTAGCAGCTTTCACTCGGTGAATACTAGACAGAAGTCGAATCTGCATTTGCATCACACCACCTTAACACTTGTGCAGAATGGGTTAAAATATTCTGCGGCATCCATTTTCAATAAGCTGCCACAAGAACTAAAGAATCTTAGCACTAATCCACACGCTTTCAAATCTAAATTGAAGAGTTACCCCATGGCTCACTCCTTTTATTCTGTCGAGGAACTCCTAGAAAAGTTAAACAATTAAGCTAATTCATTTTTTTCTTTATTGATTCTTTTCACTTTGTCTTAAGATTGTCGTGTGCAAAGGACTACTTAAAATATTTCTATTACCATTCTTGTGTATCAATGTATTGACTTGTTCCATGACCATGGAGTCTTACTCCTCAAGTGGGTCCTATGGAACAGAAAAAACCAATAATAATAAAAACCGCCTGAAATGTAACTAGCTAGGTCCCAATCTATACTCTAAGGTTGAAGTCTCCTCCGACTAATATTACATGGCCCGGATACCTATGCACTACCTGGTGTAGACTTTCTTTGAATGATTCTAAAACTGCTACAGCAGCACTGGGGGGCCGGTAAAAACAACCAACTATTAACCTTACTTCTTTTATACCTGTTATACGTGCCCAGATAACTTCACAGTTACTTTCAACATCGATCTCAGTAGAAACAATATCTTTGTCCACAGCGATGAACAGTCCTCCTCCAGTTGTATCCGATCTATCTTTCCGATATACATTCCACGCTTCGCTAAATATTTCTGAACTTGCCATATCATGATTTAACCAGCTTTCGGTGCCTAAAACTATCTGAGCGCAATAACTTCCATGCAGTGCGGCAAATTCGGGAACTTTGTTTCTGATACTCTATAAGTTCGCGGCTAATATTTTGCCTAATGCTCCCTCTGAAACCCTCAATCATCTCTGGTTCCTTCAGTTTGTCCAGATTCCATGTCCTAACTTTTCTACTTTTCTGCAGTCTTAAATTTTAATCTACAGTTCAATACCAATAAGTTATGGTCAGAGTCTATATCTGCCCCTGGATATGTCTTACATTTTAGAACCTGGTTCCTAAATCTATTACATACCATTACAAAGTCAATCTGGTACCGTCCAGTGGCTCCTGGTCTCTTCTACGTATACAGCCTTCTTTCATGATGTTTAAACCAAGTGTTGGTGATCATTAAATTACGCTCTGCACAAAATTCTACCAAGCGATCTCCTCTTTCATTTCTTTTTCCCAGTCCATATTCACCTACCTTCTTTTTCCTTATACCGAGTTCCAGTCTCCCATCACAATCAAGTTTTCAAAATGTCTGTAAATCTATCGGACCAAACTGCGTGATCATCAGTCCGTAGCTTACAAACTACTTAAACCTAGGTAAACTAACCTACGGACAAACACACACACCCATGCCCCTAGGGAGGACTCGAACCTCCACGGCGAGCAACCGCGCGCTCCGCACCGAGACGCTTTTGACCGCTCGGCTACTCCACCGCGGCAATCAAGTTTTCGTCTCCCTTAATTTTCTGAATGATTTTTTTATGTCCTCAAACATTTCTTCGATGTCCTCATCATCGGCAAAGCAAGTATATATGTGTGTGGGTGAGCTTTGTGTGTCTCTGACCGATCCAGGCACTCGCAAGTCCTCATTGATCGATGGTTCGACCTCTGTACCACCCCATCCACACAGAGCGGAGGAAGGGCCAGTTTGATGGATGTCACGGTCAAGTGCCGGTTTCTCTGTAGGGCTCAAGCCCGACCACTGCGCCGCCTACACGTATCAGCCACGCAGGGTATGGGCGACACTGCCACTTGCGTTCAGTCTTGTACAACGTGTGGGTGGTGCAGTGCTGCGCAGGACTGTGTCGCGACAGGGGGTGGGGGTGGCCCACCGTTTGGGGCGGTCAGGGAGACACACCCTCCCAGGGCTGGCCACCGCCGTGTCCTAAAATCAAAAAGACGTGGCACCTATTTTAACATTTCAGGGATTTTGTTTGCGGTGAGGGTGTGTGACGCGTTTTTCAGCGATGAACAAATACTCTATTTAGCCGTGGAAGTGGATAAGGAAATGGTTTGTAGCTGCTTCGTAAACGCAAACATTGTGTGCTTTGTACTTTGATTGAAGGATATCCTTGATTTGCATAACAGCGTAAAGCCGAGAAGCCTAAAGGAACGGCTGCGTTGTACAGTAAGCAAGAAGTGTAGAAATAGCAAAATTTAATATGATATGTTGTGGGATTGAATATTAATGTGCAGGGTTATTCCAAGGTCTGGTAAGATGGTTTGTCCGAGAACTGACGCTAACTGAGGTAAGTAATCTCCCACGTGTTTTGGAGTTTAATGTGAATAATTTGTGTTTACGGTTGGTTTGGCGAAGTGTTAGCTGTTTTTTTTTTAATAGAAAACAGTTTCCTAAAAGCAATCTTAGTGATAAAAAGAAGGACAATGATCTCAAGTCTCCTTTCTCTTTATTAAAGCGATGAAACAATCGTATGTCAGTTTTGGCCGGGAGATCAAGCGTGGTTTTGTTCAACTGCCTAGTGAAAGTCTTTTTACTTGACGCCACTTCGGCGACTTGCATGTCGATAATGATGAAGAGATGAAGACAAGACACAACACTAGTCCCCTGTCGGAAATCGAGCCCGGGACCCCTTCGTGGTAGTCAGCGACGCTGCTGTCTGAGCTACGGACGACAACGTATTAAAAGTTGGTTTATACCGTATTTTGTGCCTCAATCCTTAAAGTTGCATTTTTGTTGATGAACAACACGCTTCTAGTACTTTTCCCGCTTGGTATGGTGTGTAGCCACTTTTGAGGGATTAATCTGTCCATCTTGGAGGTTGTGTTGCGTTGCCGTCTGTACGTGGCTGAGAGTGTGAGGATGAGTGTGGTCCCTTTTATTTTATTCTAGCAGAAAAATGTTTTGCGTTTGGTGCTGTGGCGAAGATTATAATAACGACCAAGTAATAAAATACATCGATACAAACGTCTGTGTTATGTATGAAATACATGACATAAAACATCTATTGTTCGAACCAAACACATACTTTGATGTTTAATGCACTGTATTAATACAGTAAACAACAAATTTTAAATTTTCAGAAGGTGATTTCATGATGTGGGACTGAAAGGGCTAAGTGATGAATGTTGTTCATAGCGAGCCTAAAGTCGCGTCACAAATGCATTCCGGTGTGTGAAGCGTTGCAATATTCATAGCAGCTTGCACGTGCATGGTCTCTGTACCGTCCCGACCACAGGTGCAGGGGCAATTTGATTGATGGCTCTGTCTTTGGAGGGTTCGCTCCGCCACGACACACAGTAGCAAGGGTCATTGATACGCTAATATTATTGATGACTCAATTATAAAACCCTTTGTGGATGTGACAGAGACTACGACCACCCAAGGTGGTGGGAGGAAGGCGCGTTGTGTTTGCATCCCGGATGGGTAGGGGGAAGGGTTGTACTTTGGGACATTTTTTACATTTTAATTTTTTTATACTATAATTTCTTTTACAAGAAATTTGAAAATTTACCCCATCACAGGAACCAGTTTTAGATAATGTTGAACGAATAGCAGTTTAGGCAAGCTCCAATATTTGACAATTACTCACACTTGTCCCAAGGTACAACGTATGGTTTCACACTGGGACAGTGGTCGTTTTACCTTCGGACATGGTACTGTACTTAAATTTCTTAGTTTTATGAATAAAAAAATCGTTTTGGAATTAGGTAGTACATGTTTATTTGTTATTCCTAATTCAAAAGTTATTTTACCTTAAAACAAGAGATGCTGGGAATAAAATATTATATGAATGAAACCCACAACACACAACTGGAGCTGGTAGCTCTTTCACTATATTACTGCGATTGACAGTGCTGATTTTCTTAACAATATGGAATACAAATGGGTCCTTTGCTTCGTTAAGAAATTGACAGTTACATCTTGTCCTGTGTTTCTAAAACTACTCCAGCATATATAAGAAGGAAGTTCTTCCTCTTACTCTGTGGTGAAGACATTTTGTGTAGCACTGCTGGCTTCATATTTGAAATGAATCTGACCAGAAAATTTGTGTTTTTGGGCGTGCCTAACAAGAGTACTTTTCGACAGTCCATATACTTCAGCCGCTTCTCTCATACATAGTTTCTGTATAATAAGCTCATTGGGAGCTGCCTCTATGCATTCCGCATATGGTTTTTCTCTTTTCCTTCCCACCTTACTTCTACCCATCTAAAAAGATAAACAAACTTAAGTAAAACAGTAGACGAAATGTTTGGTTGTACCCTGGGGCACGTCACAAGGTGCAACCAGAGAAGTGTGCCAAGGTAAACCGAATACACAATAACAGATAACAGTGTCCTGACCTATGTACACATTTATATCTTTATAACTGATGGCATCAATAGCTTATTTAAACAATTCCCTAAAAACTATATTTAAGAAACATCAATAATAATGCTTAGCTTTTATTTATATCTTTTAAGATAATGGCTAAATTTTACTATCAAACACGAAAACGTGTAAAATTCCTTCTCAAATCTTAAACATCACCCAACTACAACATGGCCTCCTATTCCCTCTGAAAATAGGCCTGACAACTTTACTTCGTAGTTCTTAGAGTTACCACTAGAGTGCACTGCCTTTATTAAAAAGTGTCCCAAGGTAAAACCGTCCCAAGGAACAACCCTTTCCCCTGCGGTGTGGAGTGCTCAGACAACACAGGAAGGTCCGTTTGGAACCCCGTTTTTACTCTACTCTCAATAATGCTCGTGTCTCGGGGGTCTGGTTGCCAGCGGTAGTGTTTAATCTCTGAAGAGTGTTCCTTAATCCACTCTGTCGCTATTTTGGAAGTTTGAGGTGTCTCATTGTCCTTCTGGAGCTGCCTCTCCTTCGGAATGCACAGTGGACATTGAGCCGGGGGCGCTCGTCTTGTTTGAAATCGCCGCGCCGCTTTTCCCTTGCTTTTCTATTTGACCAAAGGGAGATGGCGTTGTCTATGCCGAGCACATACGTCAGTTGAAGCCTGTCCGCCATCTTGGTGAGTTGTGGAATGCTATTTCTCCGTTAAAACTAAGCGACAAGTCGACCGTCTTAGTGATAATGCATTGAATTGTAAGTAAGTGCAAAGTATGTACTTTCAAACAGTTTATTTTATTGAATAAATACAAACAGATACTTATCGTAAGATATTTGAAAAATTGTTTTAACGCTAATTTTAACACTTTTAAAATGTTGTACATCACGGAAAGTGAAATACAACAACAGCTCTACAATACGAACACTTTAGCGATATGGCGGAGGCAGGCTTCACTTTTTCAGCATAAGGGCGTCCCCCAACATTGTTCCTGACCTGTGGCGTCGCTAGTTCACGACTGTTTTTCCGCCTTCCCGCGACCGCGAGAAGTGAGTCTACGGCAGCCGACGTTGACGCTTGGGCCGGTGCTCAGTTGTCGACTGCTTCCTGCGTGTCGAAGTTAAGTTTAACTTCTCGTGGTTATCACTGTTACTTTTGACTCTGGAATACCTCGGCTGTGACGCGAATGTCTCTTTAATCCCTTCACTACCAAGTCCAACGACCGGAATTTATGTGGCGTTTTTCCCTTCTACAACCTGGTTGCCGCCCCCAGGCGTAGTCGGTTGTTTCAAATGTTTGTTAAGCTTAAGAGACTTACCTGCGGGGTCATCGGCCCCTAAACTTACAAACTACTCATGAACTACCTTATACCACAGACAGATATATACAGACGGGAAACCTCCGTAAGGGCCCGGTCACACGCTCAGACGGTCAGAAGCATCCCTTTAAAACTGTCCAAAGCAGGCGGCAGGTAGCGGCTGTCCCCACCAGCACCTCCCCTCTAACGCCTGCACACCTGACACGTCCGGGGTCTCAGGCAGACGGCACGAACTCTCCCTTCAGCCTCTCCTCCACGCTACCCTCTGACGTGCGAGAGGCACCCTCAGAAATGCCTCTACTGTGGTCTACCGGTACTAAGCTGGGGAACCGCCTGACATCTGCTAGCATCTTACGGAACTACGAGGAGAACGTAGGACAGTGGTTTAGGGAGGGCTTCCTCTCTGTATATGTTACTCTGTGCTTATACTAAAGATGGCACAAACATCCATTCCCGAGGGGAGATTCAACTGTTCAACTGTTGTAGAAATTATGGGACTTAATTATGGGGTCATCAGTTCCTAAGCTTACAAACTACTTATGAACTAGCTAACACTAAGGACGGCACAAATATCCATGCCCGATGGAGGATTCGAACCCCCGACCGTAGTGGCCGTGCAGACCATGACTGGAGCGCCTCAGTCCCCTCGGCCACCGAGGCCGGCGGGGGATTCGAACCCCCGACCGTAGCGGCCGTGCAGACTCTGACTGGCTCGCCGAAGACCGCTCGACCACTGCGGCGGCGGCGTAGTCGGAAATCAGGGTTTCGCCTTTTTGTCCATCATCGTTGTTGCTGCCAGCGACGAGTTGTAATTTTGCAGTTCTGCTGTTTATTTTAGCTCTCTCTGTGAGCTGCTCACTGCCGATAATATGCGGTTCCCGATAGTTCTTGCCTCACCTTGTCAAGAGAGGTAAGGGGAGGAGTTTAATCATTTTCGCTCCCTTCAGCTGTTATCTGTGTCTGTGCCCTCCACACAGTGTACACTCCTGGCCATTAAAATTGCTACACCACGAAGATGACGTGCTACAGACGCGAAATTTAACCAATAGGAAGAAGATGCTGTCATATGCAAATGATTAACTCTTCAGAGGATTCACACAACGTTGGAGCCGGTGGCGACACCTGCAATGTGCTGACACGAGGAAAGCTTTCAACCGATTTCTGATACACAAGCAGCAGGTGACCGGCGTTGCCTGGTGAAACGTTGTTGTGATGCCTCGTGTAAAGAGGAGAAATTCGTACCATCACGTTTCCGACTTTGGTAAAGGTCGTATTGTAGCCTATCGCGATTGCGGTTTATCATATCACGACATTGCTGCTCGCGTTGGTCGCGATCCAATGACTGTTAGCAGAATATGGAATCGGTGGGTTCAGGAGGGCTATAGGAAACGCCGTGCTGGATCCCAACGGCCTCGTATCACTAGCAGTCGAGATGACAAGCATCTTATCCGCATGGCTGTAACGGATCGTGCAACCATGTCTCGATCCCTGATTCAACAGATGGGGACGTTTGCAAGACAACAACCATCTGCACGAACAGTTCTACGACGTTTGCAGCAGCATGAACTATTAGCTCAGAGACCATGGCTGCTGTTACCCTTGACGCTGCAGTACAGACAGGAGCGCCTGCGATGGTGAAGGCAACGTCGAACCTCGGTGATCGAATGACAAAAGTCATTTTTTCGGATGAATCCAGGTTCTGTTTACAGCATCATGATGGTCGCACCCGTGTTTAGCGAAATCGCGGTGAACGTACATTGGAAGCATGTATTCATCATCGCCATACTGGCGTATCACACGGCGTGATGGTATGGGGTGCCATTGGTTATACGTCTCGGTCACCTCTTGTTCGTATCGACGGCTCTTTGAACAGTGGCCGTTACATTTCAGATGTGTTACGACCCGTGGCTCTACCCTTCATTCGATCCCTGCGAAATCCTAAATTTCAGCAGCATAATGAACGACCATATGTTGCAGGTCCTGTACGTGCCTTTCTAGATACGGAAAATGTTCGACTGCTGCCCTGGCCAGCACATTCTCCAGATCTCTCACCAACTGAAAACGTCTGGTCAATGGTGGCCGAGCAACTTGCTAGTCACAATACGCCAGTCAGTACTCTTGATGAACTGTGGTATCGTGTTGAAGCTGCATGGGCATCTGTACCTGTACACGTCATCCAATCTCTGTTTGACCCAATGCCAAGGCGTATCAAGGCCGTTATTACGGTCAGAGGTTGTTCTGGGTAGTGATTTCTCAGGAGCTATGCACCAAAATTGCGTGAAAACGTAATCACATGCCAGTTCTAGTGTAATATATTTGTCCAGTGGATACCCGTTTATCATCTGCATTTCACCTTGGTGTAGCAATTTCAGTGGCCAGTAGTGTAGTTACATTGAGTTGTGAAGGACACGGAAGTGTACTGAGTGCGCACAGACTGTTTTAGGTTCTAAGGAATTTTCTTTTAACTAATTCTTTACCTAGTCAATCTGCCCTGTATGTGTGATTTCCCTCAGACCCTGTTATTTTGCTTTTATTTACTGATGTGGGTTGTGTGTTTGCCGAGATAGTGGGGCTTTGACTTGCATAAATGTATTGAATTGTAGTCCGCTCATGTTGAGTGTCGGACTCTCAGATATTGTTACCGAGTTGTTTTAAATGATCCATGGTCAAGGATTGGAGAATTTTGAGACTTTTTAAATAAGTGTTGTTCTTTTATATCTGTTGTCAAATGTTCCTACGGTTTTTTATTATTTCGTGTAACATTTTTGGCCGTTAGACCCCAGCTGCGGTCTGTTCGGCCTGCCTGGTGCCAGTCTTTAGGTGACGCCACTTCGGCGACTTGCGCGTCGATGATGTGGACAACACAAAACCCAGCCCGCAAGTGAAGAAAATCTCCGACCAGACCGGGAATCGAATCTGCACCCCTGCATGGCAATCTACCAGGCTGTCCACTGCAATTCGGAGGCGGTCTGCCTACCGTAGGCTATGAAGTGTCTCACAGTACACGTCACTGTTAATGGTTTTTCCTTGCTGAGGGAACAACCTTGACTTTTTAGGAGGAGGTGATGACACTACATTCGCGTCCATAGATGTCACACTACGTTATCCCAAAACGGCATATATCAAATTTCAAAAGATTTGGTTGTTAAGACGTCTTATTACTTTTCATTTGAACATCCCTCGTACATTAAAAATATGTATTATAGGCCAATGAAGATGATTCACAAATAAAAGAAAAATCATGTTGACACTTTCCACCACCAAAGAAGTCGTTCGTTGTTCGCTTAATAGCAGTCCTTTCCTTGGTCTGGCGTTGTCCAAGTACTCATAAAGTGCCCTTTGTGGGTTAAAATGAGACTATCTTTGAATTGGTAGATCGTGGGTGGTGGAACTTGTCCGTTAGTCTTGGGCTGGCGGATTATGAGTTTCTGGTGGATGGTACCAATAAGAAGGGTTTATCTTCCTTCCGGTATACTCTGTTTCTTGCTTATCATCTTCCTGTTCTTCTAAAGGTGACACACACCCTCTTTCTTTCTTTCTTTCTTTCTCTCTCTCTCCCTCTCTCTGTGTAAGCCGAATGAGGTGGCGCAATGGTTAGCACACTGGGCTCGCATTCGGGAGGACTGCGATTCAAATCCGCCTTTCGTCATTCAGATTTAGGATTTCCAGGATTTCCATAAATCTCTCTAGGCAAATGCCGGGATCGTTCCTTTGGCAGGAGACGGGCGATTTACTTCGCCATCCTTATTAAAGCAATCAGAGCTTGTTCTCCGTCTCTAATAACCACGCTTTTGATGGGACATAAAAACTCGAAATCTCTCCCTAGACCTTCTTTCTGTCCAGCTGCTCTTTCCAAACATGCTTCATTGCCTCGTTGCCCCTCAAGGCCTCTCCATTTCCCGTTACAACTTCCAGCCACCATTTCCTTCTGCCCCATCCCTCTCTGGAAATTTCTTCTCTCATGTCTCTCTTTCCATCTCCTCCACTCTCCCTGTCCCTTTCTATTCTCTCTAGCCCTATACTCACCCCCTCTCCCAGTCCACCTCTTCTCAAACCTCTCTTTGTCCATCTTTTCCTCCTGTTCTGTATTTGTCCACGTTATCCTTCACCTTGTATCTGCCCATTCGTTCTCTCTCAATTTATAACCTCCTCCCCTATCTCGGTTCCTTTATTCCTCCTCCTCTTACTCTCCGTCAATATCACACCAGCCCTCTGTCCCTCTCCCTGTTCCCCCTCTCAGCCCGTCTTTCTCTTTATCTCCTACTTCTCCATCTATCTCCACCTTCATTTATATCTGTACATCTCTTCCCACCTCCCTCCTCCCCCTATCTGTCGATCGCCTTCTACCCCTCGCTGTCCACCTGCTCCTACCCACTCTTCATATATCCTCGTCTCTCTATCTACACGTCTCCCCTCTCTGTCCATCCTTCCCTTCCACCTCCGCCCCGCATCCTCCCTCGAACATTTGTGTACTATCGTAATAGAAATTGCATAATCAGAGGAGCTAAGACCACTAGTTTCAAAATGCTTTATTCACCGGTTTCGCCAATCTCATGTTCCCGTCGTAAGTCTGTAAGACATATATAACACTAGTACATAGAACTTATGTAATTATATACCTATTGATATTTAATGGTAATATTTCGTCGTGTTTACTCTCTGTTCTTTCAAATGGGTATGTCGAAAATAAAATGTTTTGTTTGTCTATGGTAAAATAAGTTCTACCCATATTGCAAGTCCATCACTCAGAATGTTTGTTTACAAACAACCAAAAACGTCTTATATTAATGATCTTCTATAATTGATAAATGCATTATAAAATCGATGTATATTGTTCAGTTACATCCAGTGACATCAAATCGTAAAATAGTGACTTCCCGATAACGGTCTTATTGTAAAAATATCTTGTATTTACTTTGTCATGGATAAAATGCTCCATTAAAGCTCTATTTACTTTTATGAAGACATGGATAAATCATACAAATACTGTTAACATTGTCTCACTATAAAATATAATAATATAATGTAAGCACAAATTTTGTTTTCATAATCTGTTGTGTAATAACTAACAGTGCTATCAGTGTAAAACTATAATACATTTACCTATAGGGTCACTAAACGAGGATTAAAATAAAATTAGGTACTAATATTATTTAATAGTGGTGCTCTGAAAAGGAGCCACAGTTATATTTCTTATAATATTGAAAACATAATTGCATATCTGTTTCTGGAGGTAAGAGAGTGGACAGATATACAGTGGCCGGCCGCGGTGCCCGAGGGGACTGAGGCGCTCCTGTCACGGTCTGCACGGCCACTACGGTTGGGGGTTCGAATCCCCTCTCGGGCATGGATATTTGTGCCGTCCTTATTATAAGGTACTTCATAAGTAGTTTGTAAGTTTAGGGACTGATGACCCCGTAGCTAAGTCCCATAAGCTATACAAACATTTAAACATTTTTTAAGATATACAGGGTGTCCCATTTATCTTGACCACCCCAAGTAACTGTTTGTCCAAATGCAGATTACAAAATGTTTCAAGCAACTTTTTTTTTTTTTTTTTTTTTTTTTTTTTTTTTTTTTTTTTTTTTTTTTTTTTTTTTTTTTGCCAAACTAACGAATGAAAATGTTCAAATATTTGTTAAGCTTTCGGGACTTAACAGCAAGGTCATCAGTCCCTAAATTTACCAACTACTTATAAACTAACTTATACTAAAGACAGCACAAACATCTATGTCCGAGGGGGGATTCGAACCCCCGACAGGGAACGACCTTGCGCATCAGAGCATTGCGCTTCAATGCGCTCGGCCACTCCGTCGCGGCGCTCTTTAGCGGTCAGGATTAATCAGCATGATTGCCTTCTTTGTAGAATTTTTTTTTTACATAGATATAAACAGCGGTATGACATTTTTTAAATGGCACTCTGTATTATTCATTTGATAATTCATTTCATCTCCTAAAGAACACTCCATACATTTATAACACTGCACTATTCACTGAAACACAATGTTATTAATTACATAACATAATACTGATTTTGAGCCCAGTATCATAAACTTATCCAGTTGTTGGAGCTGTCAGAAAACAAATAATACCCAAGTAAAACATAAGACTAAATTGACTTTGAGTCTCTAGTACCATTGCCCAAGAGTAGAACATTCAAAGGTACTCAGAGTGATGACCCTGGACATCGATACGCTGGTGCGCTCGTTGAATGAAAGAATTGCTTACTGCTCTCAGGGTTGCCTGCTGAGGAGAATTACAAGCAAGCACGATGCGTTCCTGCATGTCATCTGGAGTTGTTAGAATATCACGATAGACAACGTATTTAACGCATCCCTAAAGAAAAAAGTCCAGAGGATTTAAATGAGGAGACCTAGCAGGCCAAGTACGAGTAACTGTTCCTCCTCGACCACTCTATCTGGCAGGATTATTTCGGTTCATATCACGACATGCACACAAGGCATTATGTGCTGGACATCCATCGTGTTGATACCACGTAAGCATCCTGATTCTTAGCGGCACTACATCCAGAACAGAATGAAGTATTAGTCTGAGGAAGTTGGTTAGACTACCATTGATGAAATAAGGGCCAATAATTGTAGTAACAGACATTAATTCTCCATTGACACTAATGTTCCACCAGTATAAACCATCGTGGGTTGTCGCTGGTCCTATAATGCATATTCCTTGTATTTACCTGTCCTTTGTTTGAGAAGGATCATACTTCGGCAAATAGAACACTGGAGAAGAAGTTCGGGGCCGGCCGCCGTGGCCGAGGGGACTGAGACGCTCCAGTCACGGTCTGCACGGTCGGGGGGTTCGAATGCCCCCTCGGGCATGGATATTTGTGCCGTCCTTAATCTTGGGTAGTTTATAAGTAGTTTGTAAGTTTAGGGACTGATGACCCAGTAGTTGAGTCCCATAAGCTTTACAAACATTTGAACAATTTTTTTAAAGAAGTTCGGGTTGAATAGTATTTGCTGCTGTGCACGCTGACAGATTCCTATGTAATTATTGTTGTAGGTGTACATGGTCTACATCTACATACATACTCTGCAATCCACCGTAAGGTGCGTGGCGGAGGGTACACTGTACCACTACTAGGCATTTCATTTCCTATTCCACTCCCAAATAGAACGAGGAAAAAAAGAATACCGATATGCCTCCGTACAAGCTCTAATTTCCCTTATCTTGTCTTTGTGATCACTACGCGAAATGTAAGTACGCAGCAGCAAGATCGTACTACACTCAGCTTCAAATTCCGGCCCTCTAAATTTCCTCAACAGAAATTCACAAAAAGAACGACGTCTCTACTCCAGCGATCCCCAATTGAGTTGCCGGAGCATTTCCGTGACACTCGCGCATTGGTCGAACCTACTAGTAACAAACATAGCTGCTCGCCTCGGAACTGCTTCTATGTCTTCCATTAAATTGATCTTTTGCGGGTCCCAAACACTTGAGCAATACTCAAGACGTGGTCGTACAATCGTTTCATACGCGGTCTCCTTTACAGATGAAATACATCTTCCCAAAATTCTTCTAATAAAGCGAAGTCGGCTGTCCGCCTTACTCACAACTGTCCTTACATGTTCGTTCCATTTCATATCGCTCTGCAATGTTACGCCTAGATATTAGAACGACGCGACAGCATCAAGAAGCTCACTACTAATCCTGTATTCTAACATTATGGGATGCGCATCACCTTACATTTTTCTATATTGAGAGCTAGCTGCCATTCTTCGCACAAACTAGAAATTTGGTCTAAGTCATCCTGTATGCTATTACAGTCAGTTAAAGACGACACCCTCCCATACAGCATCATCATCAAACAGCCACAAATTACAACTTACTTTGTCAGATCATTTTTATAGATAGAAAATAATAGCGGTCCTATCACACTCCCTTGGGGCCCACCTGACGATACACTCGTCTCTGATGAACACTCGCCTTCGAGAACAACGTACTGCGTTATATTACTCAGAAAGTCTTCCAGCCAGTCATAAATATATTCCATAAGCTTGTATCTTCGTTAGAAGTCGTCTGCATCGCGTCGAACGCCTTTTTGAAGTCGAGAAAAACACAATCCCCCTGTTGCCCTTCATCCATGGCTCGCAAGATGTCATGTGAGAAAAGGGCAAGCTGAGTTTCACATGAACGAAGTTTCCTAAACCCGTGCTGATTCATAGAAAGAAGCTTTTCCGTTTCAAGGAAATTTACTATATTCGATCTGAGAATATGCCCCAAAGTGAAATTGATTGAATGGTAAGAATGGAACCAGTGAAGCGTAAGAATACAATGTGCACCGGAGTTAGGGATGCCAATCTCGTGTTGAAGCTGTCGCGTGCTCACAATTCATAGCAACGGAAGAGAGAACAGTAACTTCGGCAGCTTCGTCTGTCGAGTACTGCGACGATTGCGTTGTTGTGGGTTGAAATTTACCGTTTTCAGAAGCGTCGCAACGAGAAAGCATTCGACGGGAAAGAGGGTTCATGTCAGGATATCGCTCTCTGTACAGTTCTTCCGCCTGCGTAGCATTTCGCCTACTTTCAACAACAATAAAGGAAACTCACATCAGGGAATGTATAACATTAACTGCATATATATGTCCGAAAGAACAGACTTCATTTTTGATCCAGCTGTTATTATCTATTCATATTCACGGAATGTATGATGTTTGAGTTCTAATGAGCAGCGGTAATTTGGAGAATTTGTATCTGACAGGAAGCGTACGTGAGTAATTCCGTGCAGGTATGATGATGGCTGTGTCCGCAGTGGTGTAGGGATCAACGCAACTGCCTAGAAAGCAGGAGACCCGGTTTCGAGTCCCGGCTGAGTGCACATTTTCAACTTAACCCATTCGCAATTAATGTCATACATTCCGTGAATATAAATATATAATAACTGCTGGATCAAAAGAGACGTCTGTTCTTTCGGACATGTATATAAATAATAGGAACGTTATGTCGATAAAGTTTGTAGAAAGGACAGACAGCCTTTACTGCATGCTTACACAACAGTATTTAAAAGCACTAAATTACTGCACTAAATGTATCCATATTGTACATAAGAAAACAGTATTGCAATTATTGTTCTGCTAACTTACATTCCCCATAGATAAGTAGCATTTCTACCTTCTCTTCGTTGGTATACATTCTACTCACACAACCCTTCAACTGACGATGGTTGACGGAATGACGGATGTACAGTCTACTTATGTTCACTCATTTGTCTTCTGTCAACGTGAGCACGTGGATGTGTTCCACTACCCCGAGTACCTGCACTAAGCGCTGGGAGCGTCAACGTCAATGTTGTGTTACGTAATTAATAACGTTGTGTTTCAGTGAATGGTACACTGTAATACATTTTTGAATAGGTCTTTAGGAGAGGAAATGAATTAGCGAATAAAAAATACAGGGTGCCATTTAAAAAAGTATTACTTCAGTTCATATCTTTCTAAGATACAAAGCCACAAAGAAGGCAATCATGCTGATTGAGTCCTCCTGACGCCTAAAGAACATTTGCTTGAAACATTCTGTAATTTGTATCTGGACAAACGGTTATTTATGGTGGTCAAGATAAATGGGCGCCCTGTATAATAGTGATCTGGTGCTTTAGGTCTACAGTCATACCCATCATTTGCTGTGTTGATATGGTATACACTCATATATAATGGGTAGCCTGAGGCCTATGTCAGCTATGATGTGTGATCAGGTCTATATAGCGAGAGACAATTTGTATACTACCGTTGTTCTCCAAGCAAATGAAGACACCAGGGGATTAAGAGGGAATGTCACAAAAACTAGATTTCGAGAGAACGGCGAATTAGTGCTTTCAAACACACCCAAAATAAATATTTTAAAATTTATTCATACACATCTATAAAACCCTTTTGAACAACTGTTTAGAAATAGTAATCAGGCAATAATAAAATTTTATTTGTACATTTATGCACAGAAACAGGTTTCCACACATTAAAAAGGGGGAATAGCAATAATCGACTTGCTGAATTAAAATAAACAGAAGATAATATTACATAGAGAAATGAGGCCTTTTAACAAATAAGGCCTATTTAAAAGTCAATGAGTTCTTGAACATATTAAGACATTTAATTGGATCATTAACAGTAGGCCTATCTTGAGAAAAAAAGGACCCATTATCCATCACATTTAACACTGTCAAAAATGCTCTCCCTTCTGATCCACACAGAGGTTTGAGATCTTTGTACTTGACTTTGGATATTTTCAATGGTTCCTCGCTTGATTCCTTTGGAAGTAAAAGCTCTAAAGGCTGAATGGCTTTTGCTAAAGATTTATAGGCAGCAAATTTTTCTTTCCTTTCCTTCTGGGTGGCTTCTTTTGCAGTAGTTTCTTATTTTTGGTTGCCCGAGTTTCCTTCTTTTGTTTGCCTGTCGATTTATTTTCGCCAGCAACAACAGCAGCCAAAGAATAACCTCCGTTGTAAGTAGTTCGATACTCAATGTCTCTGTTTGAAGTTACTCGAATTCGTATTGCCTGGCCGGGAAAGGACACTTTTGCATGTAAAGTGGAGAAAGAAAATCTGCCCACACCCGAAACAATGGCAGGTCCATATCGACAACCTCATTTGGAGCAGTTGTAATCACCTCGTTCCACTGCCCAGGAGTCTCTGCTGATGTGTTTTGGTTTACCAAAGCCATGTCCGCGTCACTCTGCATTATATGAGTGCTCTCTAACGGGGAATGTCACTAACTGAAACGAATCGCTTCATTTCATGAACAGCAAAGTGTAAAAATCTAATCCCTGTACAATGGACATTCCTCCTTTTTACCCTGCACGTCTTTATTTAACATTGTTATAGCTCTGGACACTACAGTTTCTTTCTTAGATCAGTTTACAGCAAATATGGAGCTTCTCACAGAGCACACGAACCCGTCAATTAAAAAAAAAAAAAAAACTTTGGACATTCCCCCTTTTTCCCCTGGTGTCTTCAAATTCTAAAAATCATTAGAAACAACAACATTAAAGAAAATCATTGGGTAATGCTCTCCATATATAATTTCTCTAAATCATAAAAATGTCTTGAGGATCTTGCTGAAGTTACTGCCAGAATTCTACGTTAAAATGTGAATCTGGTATGTCGTTTTAATACGTGTGTATGTGTATTTGAATTACCTATGCGCCTGGTCAGATACAATGCATTCTTGACATCAGTGCTCGGAAAGTTCGTCTTTTCTTTCAAATTATCGACCATTTTAGTTTTCTGTCGTCTTAAGCGTTGTGGGCATCGCCTTTTAGTGATGGGCAACTCTATTGTTTACATGCTGATTTCCTTATTAAGTAACCCAAGCAGAGACTACTGACTTGTTAAATTATTTAAAATGATTTCCAATCCATGGTGTACAGCAGCAATCAGTATTCCTTCAAACCGTCTTGATCGCAAATTTTTTATTAGTTAATGACGCGTTTCGCCCTTTAGCAGGGCATCTTTAGATTATCTGCGTGACAGAATTTATCCCAAATTACAAGGTGAAATTACAAACTGTTATAATGGTACATGGGCTTATTTTGTGTTAAGAAGACAGTATAAATGGTAAACAAAGCTTACAATGCGCTCTCCGTGGTGTGACACCGTAAGTCATTATTGCGGTGTTTTGATTTTTCTGGAATGTTTTTTTGGATTTCCTTGTGGCCCTATAAATGTTCAAGTATCAACGAATTACAGTTGAAACATACTCGGTAAAGATGTAAGAAACTACCCGTACATTTGTAGGGCCACGAGGAAATCCAAAAAAACATTCCAGAAAAATAGAAACGTCGCAATAACAACTTACGGTGTCACACCGCGGAGAGCGCATTGTAGGCTTTGTTTACCATTTGTACTGTCTTCTTAACACAAAATAAGCCCATGTACCATTATAATCGTTTGTAATTCCACCTTGTAATTTTGTGTAAATTCTGTCACGCAGATAATCTGAAGATGCCCTGCCAAAGGGCGAAACGCGTCATTAACAAATAAAAAATTTGCAATCAAGACGGTTTGAAGGAATAATGTTAAATTATTAGTTGCCTAGCATAACCCTTTTAATATTGTCATGATTAGGCTGGTCATAGTTTTGAATTTCTATCGGTGAGCAGGCATCACCTGTTGCACCGCAGCTAATGTAATTGATGTTACTGACATTTCGTCGGTCTCGGTAGGTAAGTAAAATTCCACCATCTATAAAGTACGTGTATAAAATGAGTGGAGGTGACGTCGTGTGCCAGCACTAAAGCGTGGACGCGGCGTGCTTACCTTGCCTGCCAGCTCGTGACCAGCTGTTCTTCTCCAGGCCGGGCCGTTGTATTCTGCGTACTCCGTACTTCCCACCACCGTCTTTCGTCTTCTTCTCTGGCAGTACGTATTTCGGTAAGCCCTGTTTGCATCAACACGGAAAGACAGTCGATGAAATTTCATAGTAACCAGCAAACAAAAGTCATTTTAACCTATGTTTTAGGCTACTTGTGAAAATACTGTCCAGGATATTTAGAAACTGACAGAAGCGTGGGACTATGGCTAAGTACACAACTATTCACACCTTAATCAACAACAAAGAAAAAATGGCACTGACGTGTTTTACGGCCCACTTTAGACTTGTAGTTTATTAAGATTTTTCAAACATTTTGGAACAATATGATAATGTAAATAATAATAAATTAATTAATAAGAGTGTCTGAAACCCCTTTACGAAAAAAAATTAGGTAGTGGCGGGTTTCGAACCACCGACCTTTCGAATCACAGTCCAGCACCTTGCCCACTATGCTACGGCTATAAACAAAAACAGGAGTTCTTTAATCACGTACTATTGTTGGCCTTTGTTAACTGATGTTAATATGACATTTGTAGACATTAGATTATCATTTATCGTACGAAGAACGATGTGTTTTTGTTAATTCCTCAGTGTGCCGTTGCTTTGAAATGACAACGTGTAAGTTACAATAAGAAAATCATAAATGCGCGAGGAATGTCACGTGACATCTCCGAACGGCTGGTTTTCGTTAATTCAATGGAGGGTGTCATATCTCCGTAATTTTTTCAAATATGTCTCAAACGATACGAGATATAAAAAAACATAAGGGAGCAAGGCTGTAGAGAATTTTCTCCCCTACCAATTAAGTTATTCAATTTTCGTGTCTTATGAACGGTTCGTTTGCAATTACAATTTTATTAGAAACGGCTAATTTTGGTATTACTACCGTGTTTTTCGTCCGAAAAGTTTGAAAAATGGAGATTCTGGTCTCTGGAGGCCTACAATCAAGTCTGTAAAATTTGGTGCTGATCGGTTGAACGGTTCGTCTTAAAAACAGCGAACACGTTACGGACAGACAGACAGACGGACAGACAGACATACATCCCAAAATCGCCGTTATTTTTGCAAATATCTTTGAAACGCTACGAGATATTAAAAAAAAGATAAGAGAGCAAAGTTGTAGAGAATTTTCTCCTCTACAAATTCGATTATTCAATTTTCGTGTCAGATGAATAGTTAAGCCGTTATTTTCATTTAAATTTCGAGCTGTCAAAATACGATCGCAAAGGCCCACTTTTAGTGTTACTACCGTAACCTAAAGTGGGCCAAAATTGATGATGTAGTTAATTAAATAATTTCTGGACGATATTTGGCGACCGCAAAATGGTGGCTTCTGTCAATAAATTATAACAACCAGCATTCAACTCGGCTATACTATCCATTCCATTGGTACTCTTCAGGTAAAATGGAGGAAATTTATCATCATACAATATCCCATTTGCGAACGATGGTGACCTAATATAGATTGATAAGTACCTCAGAAATATAGTTCTCCTAAGACCGCAACGAGAATTTTATTTGGGGAAGGAGAGAAACCAACATTAGTTCTGGAGAAGGATAGGGGTCGAGGAAATGAAACAGTCCCTTACAAAAAAAAAAAAAAAAAAAAAAAAAAAAAAAAAAAAAAAAAAAAAAAAAAAAAAAAAAAAAAACCCACCTCATAGCTATTTAAAAGGTTATGTTTATTAATCAGAAAACACACTAATACCACCACATTGTAATACATACCGGCTACCTACGTTGTACTTATCTCACATGGAACCCCCTGCCGAGGTGCTACATTGTGAACTGAAATGTCGATGGTTCGAGCCTGCTCAGTCCTAGCATTTTTATCTGTCACTTTTCAGTTCTTTCACCTTTGGCAATGTTATTAATGTGATAAATGGCGAACTGCACTGTGGTTCGAAATCCACGTTAAAATCTAGGACCCCCTAATAACTGCGCAAGTCAGTTCAAATGTCGGAGGAAGGCAACGGCATGCCACCTCCAAAAAGGACCGTTTCTAGTGAAGCACCGGGCATTCAAACCAGTCTTCAAATTGTTGACTGCTTTACATTTACTCTTTTTTCTTAGCCGTTTCCAGGTTCTTGTTCTAGTTGTCTGTTTTAGATCTTGTGTTTAAAGTTTATGGGTTTGCCATAAGGTTTTCGGCTTCTCTATCCAGAGCAGATTTTATACTTTTTTTATTTTAGCGTCTGACACCTTGGATGACATGACATCAGCGATATTGAAAACATGTTACACTGACATTCGAATAATCTTCGAAATTACTTCACTTCGTCAGGTAGTTATGAACAAAATTTAGTTATAAATTACTGAAAACGTCCCTTAGTTACGCTGCTATGTGATCATGTTTCATTCCCACACTTTCGTGAGACAGGTGTTTATTGCTCCCGCGAGGATTTTTTTCCATATAGTAACTGATTATATACCAAGTGTGGTTGAAAACGATGCAGTAGTTTAGGAGACGTAGAAAGTAAAGTTATGCGTACCGAGTAGAGAAAACTCCGAAGTAGATTATTTCCTATGTTAAAACAGTTAACGCATCGAAACAGTATGCCAAGACCTTCTTTGAAATAATGGCGATGAAACAAAGGATGACACACAAAAAGCCGAAATTCGGATGGGGATGGATTTTATTGTTTATAATACATAGTTGACGAAGCCCCACTCTTGGACAAAAGGGATTTTATAGACTGTTTTAAATGCAAAGTTGGTTATACACCTCGAGATATATGACGGGGATTAGCTAGTTCAAATTCCGTGTAATATATGGTTATGACTTGAATGAAATAAGCAGCTGATGATGCAAATTCATTTTGAAAAACCGGTCGTATGTTCTCAATAAAGAATTTTTAACAGTCGCAGTTGTGTGTTGGCAAGAAAACGAAATGCAGATGTTTCAAATATAATATTCAAATGTTTGTAAAGCTGTGAGATCAAACTGCAGTGCTCATCGGTCCATAGACTTACAAATTACTTCAACTACCTTATGCTAAGAGCTACACACACACACACACACACACACACACACACACACACACACACACACACAAGACCCAGGGAGGACTCGAACCTCCGACAGGAGAATGCCGAACTCTGCGCAGCAACGCGCCTTAGCGAGCACGACCAATCCCGTGCGGCCACAACTGTTTATCTATTAAGATCGCACTGTAGTTTCTTCTCCAAAATCAGAATATGATAAAAAATGTCAGATGTCGAAATAAATGACCGAAGGTTAGGAAAGCAACTAAAATCGCTCACATGATAAGCGCAATAAACAAGGGATGTCAAAAAGATTCCGTATTTCTAGTTTTCGGGAAAAATTTCGACACTGTACCTCACAAGCGACTTCTGATTAAACTGGGTGCTTAAGGAATATAGCCACAATTGTGCAATTGGATTCGTGATTCCCTGTCAGGACACAGTACCGTGACGGAAAGTAATCGAGTAGAATTGAAATGATAACTGGCGTTCTCCAGGGAAGTGTTATAGGGCCCCTACTTTTATTTATTTTTATAAACGATTTAGGAGAGAAACTGAGTAGTTCTCTTAGCTTGTTCGCCTATGATGCTTCCACTTGTCGGTAAGTGAAGTCACCAGAAGATCAAAAGCAACTACAAAATGATTTAGGTAAGATACCTGCATGGTGCAAAAGATGGGAATTGACCCTTAATAATGAGAAGTGTGAAGTCGTCCACATGACCACTAAAAGAACCTCGTTAAATTTTATTTACACGATAAATCAGTCAAAAGTACAGGCCGTAAATTCAACTAAATACCTAGTAGTAACAATTACACACAAATTGGAAAGAACACATAAAAATATTGTAGGGAAGCGAACCAAAGAGTACGTTTCGTTGACAGAACACTTAGAAGATGGAACTGTTCTACTAAACATTACACTTGTGCGTCCTATTTTGGAGTATCGTTGGTCATAGTGGGATCCCCACCAAGTGGGACTGGCAGACGATTTAGAGATTCATAGAAGGGCAGCTCGTTTCGTATTATCGCGGTGTAGGGAAGAGAGTGTCACTGAAATGAGGTGGAATTCATGAAAAGAAAAGCGCTAAAAGTTGCGACGAGGTCTATTTTCGAAATTTCTTTCACCAACTTTCTCTTCCGAATGCGAACATATTTTGTTATCACCTACCTACACAGGGAGACAAGATCATCAAAATAAAGTACGAGAAATTAGACCGAAAACGGAAAGATTTAGTTGTTCCACTTTTCTGCGAACTGTTAGAGAATGGAACTGTAGAGAAACATCGTAAAAGCGGTTCGATGAACCCTCTGCCATGCACTTGAAAGTAACTTGCAGAGTATTTATGTAGATATAAATAGAAAAGGCCCCTGGACCTGAGCGAATACTGACATAACCAAGGAGGGTCATCGAAAAGATTCGCAATCTCTGACGTCACTCTGTTGTGAATTTGGAATATGTTTTATGCTGGTTTAGAAATGTGAACAGGTGAGGTTCAACAGCTTTAAGATAACTGCAAAATGGCATGTTGAACATAGCTGTTTATTTTTTAACTCAACGCTACCGGTTTCGGTTAGTGAACCATTTTCAAGCGGACACTTTCGGACGGTATTTGCTTCGTGATGCATTACTCGTGTTAAAATGGACCATTTACCAATTGCAGAAAAGGTCGATATGGTATTTGTGTATGGCTATTACGATCAAAATGACCAACGGGACTGTGCTATGTAAGTTGATTGTTATCCTGGAAGACATCATCCAAGTGTCCGGACCTTTCGTGGGATAGTTACGTTATTTAAAGATACAGGAAGTGTTCAGCCACAAGTGAAACGTCAACCAAGAACCTGCAACAAATGACGATGCCAAAGTAAGTGTTTTAGCTGCAGTTACGGCTAATCCGCACATCAGTAGCAGACAAATTGAGCGAGAATCGGCAACCTCAAAAACGTCGGTGTTGAGAGTTCTACATCAACATAAATTTCACCCGTACCATATTTCTTTGTACCAGGATTTGCATGGCGAAGGCTTTGAACGTCGTGTACAGTTTTGCCACTGGGCACAAAATAAATTAGGGGACGATAACAATTTTTTTCACGCGTACTGTTTAGTGACGAAGCGTCATTCACAAACAGAGGTAACTTAAACCGGCAGAATATGCACTATTGGGCAACGCAAAATTCACGAAGGCTGCGACAAGTGGAACATCAGCAACCTTGGCGGGTTAATGTATGGTGCGGCATTATGGGAGGAAGGATAATTGGCCCATATTTTATCGATGGAAATCTAAATGGTGCAATGTATGTTGATTTCTTACGTAATGTTCTACCGATTTTACTACAACATGTTTCACTGCAAGACAGAATGGCTATGTACTTTCAACATGATGGATGTCCGGCACAAGGCTCGCACGTTCGCCGGATCTTACATCCCCGGATTTCTTTCTGTGGGGAAAATTGAAGGATATTTGTTATCGTGATTCACCGACAACCCCTGAAAACATGCGTCAGCGCATTCTCAATGCATGTGAGAGGATTACTGAAGGCGAACTACTCACTGTTGAGAGGAATTTCGTTATGCGTTTTGCCAAATGCATTGAAGTCATGAGGTAATTACAGATAACAGCATGCGTTCTCGTGATTTATGATAATTTCACAAAAGTACATTATCACATTGGAACGACCGAAATAAAGTTCAAACGTACCTACGTTCTGTGTTTTAATTTAAAAAAACCTACCTGTTACCCACTGTTCGTCTAAAATTGTGGGCAGTATTTTTATGAATATTACAGCGCCATCTATAACAAAGCGAAAAAAGTGTTCCAAATAAAACATTCAGATTTATTTACGTACTAGATTCAAATGTTCAAATGTTTGTAGAGTCTATGGGACTTAACTACGGGGTCATCAGTCCCTAAACTTACAAACTACTTATGAACTAGCTAATACTAAGGACGGCACAAATATCCATGCCCGAGGGGGGATTCGAACCCACGACCGTAGTGGCCGTGCAGACCGTGACTGGAGCGCCTCAGTCCCCTCGGCCACCGCGGCCGGCACGTACTAGACGAATATGTGATGAAAATGGGGTTACCTATTTTAAAAAAATGCTGTTGCTATCTGTTTGACTTATTTCAGCGCCATCTACCGGGGCAACCACAGCGCCATCTGTTTCCCCCCTTCAAGCTAGAAAAGTTTTGTTCTTTGTAGTGTTTTCGTTTGATACTTATTTCGTGAGATATTTGGCCTAGTCACTGTCAATAAACCACCCTGTATACACTGAAGAGCCAAAGAAACTGGAACACCTTCCTAAGATCGTGTAGGGTCTCCGCGAGCACGCAGCGTGGCATGGACATCACTAATGTCTGAAGTGGTGCTGGAGGGAACTGACACCATGCATGCTGTGGGGCTGTCCATAAATCCGTAAGAGTAAGGGTGGGTGGAGTTCCCTTCTCAACAGAACGTTGCAAGGCATCCCAGATAGGCTCAATAATGTTCATTTTTGGTGAGTTAGGTAGCCAGAGGAAGTGTTGAAACTCAGAAGATTGTTCCTATAGTCTCTCCGAAGCAATTCTGGGATAGGCCAAGGTGATCGGCCATCATGTATGCGTTCGTACGTGTCACCAGTCAGAGTCGTATCTAGACGTATCATATCACTCCAACTGCACACACACACACACACACACACACACACACACACACACTACACTAGTGATGGGCAGTTCGGATCATTTCACTGTTTCGAAACATATGGATCATCTGAGTCTAGTGAGTCGACTCACTGTTTCGGCACACGTAACATGTGGCGTGAGCCGCGCTACCTTCCCTGCTTCACGTGAACCGCGACAGGTGCAGGGCGCCGCAGTGAGTAGACTCACTGCTTCGGCACTCAAAACGCTTGCCGTGCCGCAGCCCTGCGTCCTGCTGCCTCCGCTGATTCACGTGAGCCGAGAAAGCTGCCGTAGGGCGATACAGCAAATACGAAACATCTATGAAATATCAACATGGTTTTTTAAATACGTTATTCACTAGACTTAATTGAACGGCACAGGATTTGTTTGCTACTAATGATTTTACAATCGTGTTAAAGAGTAAACGTTTCCTAACTTACTCGAGTTTTCATATAAATAAATATTGTAACAAAGGACACACTAAATAGTAATATTCAAATACCAAAGTCATGAAACTTTTCCCAAACTTCAAACTTCCATAATTAAGTTTAAATAAAGCAAGAAATATCATGGTTCAAATGTCTTTGTGCAACCAGAAATGAACAACTTTTCTAACTAATCATTATAAACAAAAGATTTAAGATTTGTTCCTAAGACATATTTAATGCAATCAACAGATATTACTAAAAGTATTAACACAAGAAAACACATTTTACAATTTAAGAGACGAAACCACAAAACTGAATTAAAATTTTTTAATGTCCAGATAGGTACTCCAATAATCAGATTCATCCTCAGTAGGTCAAATAAAGGAGAATCAGTTACAGTTTCTTCAATTGAAATTAAAAACGTTACTTTTGACATCTTACTAAGAATGGGGTTTCGTCTCACTGAAATTATTTGCCCTTGCTTCGAAAAGATGTGTTCACCTGGCAAAGACGTAGAAACAATGCATAACGCTTAGTTCACGCGAAACTACCCCAAAACACCAAAGGGCTTCACAACTGTTTTCGGTGGTATCCCAGTTTTCAAACCTCAGTTGAATGGTACCGCTAGCATAATTAAAAATCTCGCGTGGTGCGTTAGGGGAACAATTTCATACCCGTTGCACGCCTGGGCGCTGTGTCGAACTCATCCTGGCAGACGGACAGCAAAACGCATGTTGACTGTATCTAGCGTTCGATACATAAATCATAAGATTCGTTGTTTCGAAACAGTGCCGATTCAAGTTTCGACTCAGTCGATCAGTTCGCTGACTCGATTCACTGAGTCGAAACATCAGCTCAGTAGCCAACTCTATCCCACACCATTACAGAACCTCCACCAGCTTGAACAGTCCTCTGTAGCCATGCAGGGTCCATGGGTTCATCAGGTTGTCTCCATACCCGTACATCCATCCGCTCGATACAATTGGAAACGAGACTCGTCAGTCCAGGACATGTTTCCATTCATCAGCAGTCCAATGTCGGTGTTGGCGGGCCCAGGCGAAGCATACAGCTTTGGTCGTTCAATCAGGAAGGGTACACGAGTGGACCTTACGAAAGCCCATAACAGTGTCTTGTTGAATGGTTCGCACGCTAACCCTTGTTGATGGCTCAAGATTGGACTCGGCAACACTTTAAGGATGGGTTACGTGAAACGATTTTGTTCAGTTGGTCCCGTTCTTGCAGGATCTTTCCCCAGTCACAGTGATATCGGAGGTCTGATGTTTTACCGGATTCCCGATATTCGCCACTCGTGAAATAGTCACACGACAAAATCCGACCCTCATCGCCTCCTCGGAGATGTTATGTCCCACCTCTCATGCACCGACTGTAACACAACCCTCTAACTCACTTAAATCGTGATAACCTACCATTAAAGCTGGAGTAAATGATCTCACGCCTGCGCTAAACACCTGTACAATTATGTTAGCGTTGCCGACGGCAGCGCCGTCCTCTGTTACATATCTCTGTGTTTGCATACACATGCGTACACTAGTTTCTTTGGCTCTTCATTTAAAATCGTTCGGTGATGATGATTGCGATGGTAGTATTATGAAATTTTGCGGTACTCTTATGGTGAAATTTTTATATCTACATCCATACTCCGCAAGCCACCTGACGATGTATGGGAGAGGGTACCTCGAGTACCTATATCGATTCTTCCTCCTATTCCAGTCTCGTATTGTTCGTGGAAAGAAAGATTGTCGCTAAATTGCAAGCAGCAGGTATTTTCAGTGATTTGTCAAAGGCATTTGATTGTGTGAACCATAACATCTTTTTAAGTAAATTAGAATTGTATGGGGTCACGGGAAATGCTGCAAAATGGTTCAAGTCGTACCTCACTAACAGGAAACAAAGGGTGTCAGTGCAAGTGACTAGTGAATTAAACCAAAGTCATCATCGGATTGGGAAGAAATTACATGTGGTATCCCACAAGGATCCATCTTAGGGCCATTGCTTTTTCTTGTCTTCATCACTTCCAGAAGCAGAGTTCGTTTTGTTTGCAGATGATACAAGTATTGCAAAAAAAGTACGTCCAGCATAGTTACAGAAAGATCTGCTAATGATATTTTCATGAACATTAATAAGTGGTTTAAAATCAACTCATTGTCATTAAACTTTAAAGAGACTCACTACATGAAGTTCAGAACATGTAAGAGATTTCCCGTTAGCATATGCACTAAGTATGAAGAAGAGCAAATAGAAGAGGTTGACAGTATTAAATTCCTGAGATTACAGCTTGATAATAAATTTAGTTGGGAGGAGCACACCACAGAACTGCAGAAAGGACTCAACAAATCTGTATTTCCAATACGAGTGTTATCAGACATAGGAGACATAAAAATAACAAAGCTTGCATACTTTGCTTACTTTAATTTCCTAATGTCATATGGTATAATATTTTGGGGTAACTCTTCAAGTCAGTCAAAAGTCTTCAGAGTCCAAAAACGTGTAATACGTATTATTTGTGAAGTAAATTCATGGACGTCCTGCAGAAGCCTCTTCAAAGAACTGGGTATATTAACTACTGCCTCTCAGTATAATTACTCCGTAATGAAATTTGTCATAAATAATATATCCCTTTTCCCAACAAACAGCTCAGTTCATACATACAGTATTAGGAATAAAAATGATCTACACAAGGACTTAAAAGCACTTACTTTAGTTCAAAAAGGGGTCCAGTACTCAGGAACACACATTTTCAGTAATTTACCATCAAGTATAAAAAATTTTGCTACAAATAAAGATCACTTTAAGAGGAACCTAAAAGATTTTCTAGTGGCCAACTCCTTCTACTCCATTAGTGAATTTATAAATTGTACCAAATGATGCATGTACTCATACTATATTAGTATTATTATATTATCAGCTAAAAAAACTTAAAAATGTGTGTATCTGTATTTATATTATTAGTATTGTCTATTACTCAACTTGTACATTTTGTTTCTTGACATGTTCTGCATCCAAGAGGATCTCAACATGGATCTACGGAATAAAAAACTAATCTAATCTAATGCCTCTGTGTGGACTCTAATCTCTCTGATTTTATTCTCATGAACTCTTCGTGAGGTATACGTAGGAGGGAGCAATATACTGCTACACTCTTCGGTAAAGATATGTTCTCGAAACTCCGACAAAGGCCCGTACCCAGCTCCAGAACGTCTCTTGCAGAGTCTTCCACTGGAGTTTATGGATCATCTCAGTAATGCTTTAACGATTACTAAATGATCCTGTAACGAAGCGCGCTGCTCACCGTTGGATCTTCTCTACCTACTCTATCAACCCTACCTGGTACGGATCCCACATCGGTGAGAAGTATACAAGCAGTGGACGAACTGCATTTCCTTAGGATTCTTCCAATGAATCTGTCTGCTTTATAGACGATTAATTTTATATGGTCGTTCCATTTTAAATCACTCCTAATGCCTGCTCCCAGATAATTTATGGAATAACGATAATGTCATGCAATGAAATATTAAAAATGGTGCAACCTTTGCTGATATTGAGTCATTTCGTTTGTGCCGAATTCCATACTGTCGGCTTTGTGTCATGATAACGTAACGTTGGTGGTACACTTAGTGTATCAATAGTTTAAGGAAGTGAAAATCGGTTGTTACTTGTTCATGCGCCCTCCACGTTGTTTACAGTTTGCACCATCGAACTTTCATCTGCTACGATGATGGAATACTAGCTGACAAACACATCAAATCAAAACCAATTAAACTATATACGTTGATGGTTTCTTGGAAAGAAGTAGTTATGGAAATGAAGTCACAAGGGAAGAAAAGTACTGCTGAATTCGACTCACTGTAGTGATAATACACAGAACTACTTTTAGGTTCTATACATGTTGTTGTGTCACGTATTGGTCGTGAGTCACATATTGGCAATTTCGGGCTGCTACATCAACCAGCTGCTACTGTTTGGTTTCCCGTCAGCTTCAGCTGAGTCTTCTTTCATTCTCCACCGCTTTGTCGGCTGCCCCTCTGGAGGGCGCCTCCGTTCTTCCGGCTGAACTGGCTTCCTTTAATACAGCCTTCTTCACCGAGTGGATTGGTTTTCTCTGTCTCTTCTCTCTCTGTCAACCAGCGTGTAGCAGAACGAGTGCCCTTCATTTCTTCAGCGTACAGATCAAAAGGGAAACTAAATTGACGCTCCGACTCGGCGCTAACAATTATTCGATAATGTTGTTTGTAGAGCTTATGGGACTTAACTACGGGGACATTAGTCTCTAAACTTACAAACTACTTGGGAACTGCTTAACACTAAGGACGGCACAAATATCTATGCCCGAGGGGGGATTTGAGCCCCCCCCCCGACCGTAGTGGCCGTGCAGAACTTGACTGGCGCGCCGCAGTCCCCTCGGCCACCGCGGCCGGCAATTTCCCGATAACAAGCTGACAAGTACATGAATGAAAGAGTTTAAAATTGCAGGACTCGTAAAGCCTTAGCAATAATACAACAATGATAGTACTGTATGGCCTTGAATCCTACGGAGAGGTCATTCCACGAATGCTCAGTTGTATCACCTCTAGATTCCTAAAATTCAGATAACGATATCGCTTAAATACCGAGAACTCATACAGGATGTCCAGAAAAGGGCTCCCTGATTACAAAATTACATATCTCGAAAACAAAGATCGATAGAGGAATGCAGTAAACGGTATGTTCATTGTGAAAGCTGTAAAACGTTTATACAGCAGTTTGAAACAATAGTTACAAAAGCTGCTAACAGATGGTGCTGTACGCTGTACAGCTCATATCAGCATACGTTAGTGAAATAATCGTATGAAAACACTCTTTGCAAACAATCACATCACAATGTTTTCAAAATGTTCACCATTGGCACTACAGAGGTGGCGCAAACGAAGAATGAAATTCGCCATAACATTTCGTAGTGTCTCAACCGAAATGGATTCACATGCCACAGAGATCGCCGATTCAAGCTCGTCCAGCGTGGCGGGATGCTTCGGGTAGACCATGTCTTTCAATGTGCCCTACAAAAAAAAAGTCACAAGGAGTAGAATCCGGCGAATATGGAGGCCAATCCATGCCTTCACCAGTAAATTTGGGATATTCCAAAGCAATGACTCGATTCTCGAAGTATTCCTCAAGAAAGCGAAACACTTGTTCGGTCTGATGTGATCGGGCTCCATCTTGCATAAACCATTCAGTACCTGGTCGATCCTCTAACGCTTGCTGTGTGGCGACAAATTATTCCAAAAGTGCAACGTAACGTGCACCAGTGACCGTTTCTCGAATTAAAAAAGAGCCAGTAATGCCTCTGTTGCATACTGCAGCCCACACAGTAACTTTAGGAGAATACAGGAATTTCGCTTCACACCAATATGGTTTTTCTGAATCCCAAAATCGCAAGTTCTGCTTATTCACGTATCCATTCAGGTGGAAGTGTGCTTCATCTGTAAACCAGATGCAACCAACATCAAATCCTTCACTACCAATCATTGTGAGCATCTGATTAGCAAGGGCAACCATTTGTTGCACAGCTCGTACGGGTATGGCCTGGTGCGTTTGAATTTTGAATGGAAACGTGTGTAGGCTCTTTCTCAGTATTTTCTACGTGCTGGAACGTTTCAAACCAGTATCACATGCAATTCTACGGACGGATGACATTGGATTTCGCTGAATAATTCCAGAAACTGTGGCAATATTTTCAGGCGTAACTGCGGTTTGCTTGCGGCCAACATGCCCCACTAGATCATCAGTTACGCTGCCTGTTCATTGAAATTTTGCGAATAGCGTACGAATGGTTTTCGCATCGGGTCCTTTGGAACATTAAATCGTGCTTGAAAACTTTGCCTTGTTGCCGTAGGACTCCATTCTAACCTGTGGTACTCTAGCACCAGAAAAACGCGTTGTTCAATGGAGTAAATGGTTTTAATCTCTTCCTTCGGTATGATAACCTCCTTTCACGTTTCAATAGGGGAACTGATCGCTCTGGGCTTCGGATCACTATTTATACTAGGCATTACGTATGGCGATTACAGCGCCATATGTTAGCAGCTTTTGTAACTATTATTTCAAACTGCTGTATAAACTTCTTTCAGCTTTCACAATGAACATACCGTTTACTGCATTCCTCTATCGATCTTTGTTTTCGATATATTTAATTTTGAAATCAGTGAGTCCTTTTCTGGACGCCCTGTATAAACTAACAACTAGTCCCTAGAATTAAAGTATAATATTACACACTTACATTCTTTTCATCACCATTCCATTCAGAGATAAGTTAGCACTTCTTCCAAGCACCCGTTCCTAAGACTTCTGACATGAGGTGTCTAGCGCACCCCAAGTCCCTACCCCACTTCCTACCACACATTGGGCTTTGAGCGCCAACAATGAGGGATTTCGGCGCCGTCAAAGTCTATGTTTCCATTAGTGACCTACAAAAATTCGTTTATGGATGGACACAAGACTAAATTTCATCGATAATTGAATGCTGCAACAAGTATCTAACAAACTTCCAGTAAATAATTACATTCTAACATCAAATCTTGAACATGGCTGTCGTCAGCAATTGTAGAAATTATCACATTAAAATAAGCGTACCGCAAATCGATTGCAGGTACTTTTCAAATTCTTGACCTAGTTTTCCACATTACTAAGGATGTCTTGATCGACAGGTAAACGTAATCCATGTGTACTAGTAGTGTCGAAAACGAGGTCAAGAATTTCAAAAATACCTGCAACTGATTCGCTATAAGCTTATTAATAATTTCTACAGATGTTGAAAACAGGCATGTTCAAGATTTAAAATTTCTACCTTTCCAGGTTTCTAAGGCTGTCATAAAACATAAAGAAGGAAAAAAGAAAACTACTACACATAGATTACATTTACCTTCCGACGAAGAAACCCTTAGTAGTGTCGAAATCTAGGACAAGAACTTCAAAAGCTCATACAATTGACTGGGTGTAAGCTTATTAGTATGAAAAACCAACATAATATCTTTATAAATGTAGAAATGAATGGTTGTGCGTTGGTCTCGCTAAAACTTAGAAGTGGCTAGGTCAATATGAATAATTTTTGTTTTGTTTTGTTCCTATTTAATACAAGGGTGCTTCAGAAATAATAGGAAACACCCAAAGAAAGAATGGAAAAATCAGTATAAAACTAAAATCCGACGCCTGTTATCCCCTTGAAATGCAAGCTGCCATACACAACTGTTTGGGAGCTGGAGGGACCAGTAGGAAGCAAAAGCGGCACTCTACTACTCCTTTGACACCTCAACACAAAAACTAAAGTACCTATTTTTAAGAATGAAACTTTCACTCTGCAGCGGAGTGTGCGCTGATATGAAACTTCCTGGCAGATTAAAATTGTGTGCCGGAACCGGGACTCGAACCTGGGACCTTTGCCTTTCGCGGGCAAGCGCTCTACCACTGAGCTACCCCGACACGACTCACGATGCCGCCTCACAACTTTACTTCCGCCAGTACCTCGCCTCCTACTTTCCAAACTTCACAGAAGCTCTCCTGCAAACACGCAAGACTAGCACTCCTGGAAGAAAGGATATGGTGGAGACATGGCTTAGCCACAGCCTAAGGGATGTTTCCAGAATGAAACTTTCATTCTGGAAACATCCCTTAGGCTGTGGCTAAGCCATGTCTCCACCATATCCTTTCTTCCAGGAGTGCTAGTCTTGCGTGTTTGCAGGAGAGCTTCTGTGAAGTTTGGAAAGTAGGAGGCGAGGTACTGGCGGAAGTAAAGTTGTGAGGCGGCATCGTGAGTCGTGTCGGGGTAGCTCAGTGGTAGAGCGCTTGCCCGCGAAAGGCATACCTATTTTTAATCTTATCTTTCTCATATATAGATCGGAGAGTCCCTTTGTGTGTATAACGGCTTGGAATTATTAATTCAGATCTACAGTTTTATTCCATCTTGACCAAATTTGCACACTTCACCTTCAAAATAAGAAGAAGGTCTCACTCTACATAAAATTTCCAATAGTGGAGGGAGGAGCGTACTTCACTTACTGACTTCGACACATGCCTAAAGCTTTTTTCTTATCTTGAAGACATTTTGCACACCTGACCATCAAGACTTGTTCGCTCAAGTATGAATGTTTCCAAGGAGATTATATTGTATTAGATTAGATTAGACTAATACTCGTTCAATAGATCATGAATACAAAATTTCGTAATGATGTGGAATCTGTCAGTTTAGTAAAAGATAACATTACTTGACATATATTTTTTTATTATTTATTTTTTGGTAATAATACTAATTACTATGTACAAATTCATTTCCTGAGTAGAAGGAGTTGTTATTCAGAAATTCTTTCAATTTGTTTTAAAATGGTGGTTGGCAATCCGTTATCTAGTAGGTTACCAAAATCTTTCGTGGCGGTATAATGCACTTCCTTCTGTGCCAAAGTTAGATTTCACCTTGAATAGTGGCGATTATACATACTTTGAAGCTACTGTGAAGATCCCTAGATCCATAAATAAGTGTCTACAAGACGCTTTTTTGCGATGAATACTTTTTGCTCAATGATGAATTACCCCAAAAGTGATGCCATATGAAAGCAGGGAATGAAAACAGACATAGTAAGTTTTTTACTAAGACGTTTATCGCCAAAATTTGCAATAACGCTAATAGCATAAGTTGCTTAGCTCAAACGTTTCAGTAGATCGTCAATGTGTTGCTTCCAATTCAATATCTCATCACTGCACACACCTAAAAACTTCGTATATTCTACCTTAGCTACAGACTTCTGCTCACAAACTATAATTATTAATACTATCATGCCATTTACCGTATGGAACTGTATGTACAGTGTTATATCAAAGTTTTGTGAGTCCATTTCCAGAGAACCACTTAATAATTTTCTGAAATGCATCATTTACCATTTCACGATTTAACTCTTGTTTGTCGGAAGTGATTACTACACTTTATTGCCAGCAAAAGCTTTGGATCATCATTAATATAGAAAGGCAAATCATTAACGTACAGGGTGTTTCACTAAGTGTGTTTGCCTCTGTAACTTATAAAATAATAGTTGAAGGGAAATTTTAATGCGGTAGGTCAACACAAGAAATGTTACACTTTCTGCGGAGCTATGAATATAGTTTATTGTATCATTTTCCAAAGAGTTACAGCACAAAGATATAATTTTTTAAATGGAACAATAGTTTTTTCTATTGTGCATTGGAATCGTTGAAACCAGCTGCGTCCAAATCAATATAAACTACATTCCTATCACTGTTAGTTTGGGAGTTACAACCCTTCAAAGTTTCAGGGGCAGATACCACAAATGCTGCGCATAATGCAATGCGCCTTCTAAATGTGGTGCGGCCGAGTTGCTTCAGTGGCACCGTGTCGGCACTCGCCGAGCATCAGCAACATGTCAACGTACTCGTTGCTCGTGTATGCCATCGTCATCCGATGTCAGTAACTGTGGTATATTGAGCCCCGGTTTTTTGTGTGGCTCCAACTGTCGGGTATACGGCCGCGTTCGGCGACAGTCGGCAGTGTAACAGCGCATCGAGGAAGCTTCTCGCTCCGTGACAACGGCGACGTTACAACTCGGCCACACTACATTTAGAAGGCGCATTGCATTATGCGCAGTGTTTGTGGTATCTGCCCCTGAAACTTTTAAGGGTTGTAACTCCCAAACTAACAGTGATAGGAATGTAGTTTAAATTGATTTGGGCGCAGCTGGTTTCAAGGAATCCAATGCACGATAGAAAAAAACTATTGTTCCATTTAAAACATTATATCTTTGTGCTGTATCTCTTTGGAAAATGATACATTAAACTATGTTCATAGCTCCGCAGAAAGTGTAACATTTCTTGTGTTGATCTACCGCATTAACATTTCCCGTCACCTATTATTTTATACGTTACAGAGGCAAACACACTTAGTGAAACACCCTATATATGAAGAACAGCAAAGAACTGAAGACTGAACCCTGTAGGATCCCGTTATTGATAACCCACCCAATCTGAAGAATACACAGTTTTTTGCAGTTTATCTGATCCACTTGTTTCAACTTTCTGTACGTTTTCAGTTAAGAATGAATTAAACCATTTGTGCAAATCAGTGTAAGTGTATGGGACTTAAGTACTCTGGTCGTCAGTCCCCAAGCTTACAAACTACTTAAACTAACTTATGCTAAGAACAACACAAACACCCATGCCCTAGGGAGGACTCGAACCTCCGACGGGGAACAACTGCGTGCTCCGCAGCAAGGTGCCTTAGAGCGCTCGGCAACACCACCGCGGCTATAAAAATCAACTGTTGTGCGTTAGTCTCGCTAGAACTCAGAAACGGCATAATCGATTGGAATAATTTTGTTTTGTTTGCTTAAATACAGGGGTGGTTTAGAAAAATAAAATTTGAGAATCATAAAGCAACAGCTGAAAAAGCGAAAGAATCGAAATTGGGAATTATGATGGGGTCGGATTAGATTCGTATTTTATACGCTGTCATATCTTTCAAAAATGTTCATATGTTTGTATAGTTAATGGGACTTAACTACGGGGTCATCAGTCCCTAAACTTACAAACTACTTATGAACTACTTACGAACTAGGACGGCACAAATATCCATGCCCGAGGGGGGATTCGAACCCCCGACCGTAGTGGCCGTGCAGACCGTGACTGGAGTGCCTCAGTCTCCTCGGCCACCGCGGCCGGCTGTCATATCTTTCATGCAATTGCGAGAAAATCGTAAACAGTTGACTTAAAAAATAAGGATGCAAAAACATGCGCGTAATCCAGTAGTACGTTGTATCAATATTTCAAAGCATTCGGCGAAGAACTTTCGGAGATATAAGATTTTGAACATAAGACTAAATATTGTTCTAAGATTGAGTTCTAAGACGAGATACAGGAAGGGTAGGCAATGACGAAGAGGGGCGGGAGATATACACGTACTTTTTTAATTGTAACCAAGGCTCCAAATACCAACTTTTGTAGTTCTGGCTTCGAAACTGGCTTCATAGCAGCATTTTTGAAAAATCTTTTTATCCCCTATTTCACCCTCTTACTGGCTAATTTTCAGAAAAATCTGAAGGACGCTTTTTTCAAATTCTAACCAAGAATCCCTATACCAATTTATGTAGTTCTAGCTTCAAAATTGACTGGGTAACAACGTATTTTCAAAAAACTTTTCATCCCCAAATTTTTCACACCCTTAGGGACGGAATATCGAAAAATCGCCTCCTTAACGACGCCAACGGTGTAAGATGAACACCCTCTGCAAATTTCAAGGTTTTATCATCGTTTTGGCTGGGCGATGATGTCTCGTTCATTTAATCAGGTCAGTCACTGGGAATATTGCCTTTGTTTATACGAGGCGCGTCCAGGAAGTCAATTCCGTTTGGTAATAAAATGAAATTGTACACAGATACAAAAGAAATTTTTATTGCACAAAATTCTACAACTCTTAAACTACTTTTCCACATAACTGTAGGTACTTGTCGTAGCGTGCCACAAGTTTTTGCATGCATCCTTCACAGAAGGTTGCCGCCTGTGTATTCAACCATGTGGTAACAGCTCTTTATCATCGTTGAAGTGTTGACCATCAAGGACAGATTTTAGGTGTAAGAAGAGATGAAAGTCGCTAGGAGAGTGGTCCGAGCTGTATGGGGGATGATCAAACAGGTCCCATTGAAATTTCCGTAAGAATTGTTTGGTCACATTCGGTGTGTGAGGTCAGGCATTAACGTGAAAAAAAAAATCTTTTGACAGTAATCCTCCTCTTACACCTAAAATCTGTCCTTGGTGGACAACACTTCAACGATGATGACGAGCTGAAAGAACATGTTACCACGTGGTTGAATACACAGGCGGCAACATTCTATGAAAAAGGCACAAAAACCTTGTGCTATGCTATGACAATTACCTACAAAATTTCGGAAGCTATGTAGAAAAGTAGTGTAACAGTTGTAGATTTTTATACAATCAATATTTTTTCTGTATCTGTAACCGTTCGTTTTATATAACGAAACGGAACTTTGTGGACGCGCCTCGTAGATATTACGCGTTACTAGGTATTGTGATCTCTCTCGAAGGTAGTCTACCCAGTGTCCTGTGTTACACACCGAGTATTACCAATCAGAGCGCAGCGGAGTCGTCTACAAAGACGGACGACTGGGAGGACGAACCTGCCACTCAGCGAATTGATGTACGATGAACGTATCGATTACCTGAGTGCCAAATAGCAGCCCTCCACCGTGCAAAGGATCATGGATAAC
Organism: Locusta migratoria; assembly: GCA_026315105.1. NCBI lineage: Eukaryota > Metazoa > Arthropoda > Insecta > Orthoptera > Acrididae > Locusta > Locusta migratoria. The sequence continues at coordinate 200,614,763 of CM048751.1, forward strand.
ACAAACGCCATGGATATGAATAAACAGATATCATCATGTCTCCCTTATAGTTTTGAGGCAGTGATTAAATTTTACTTAAGGCGGCGGCGTAGCTTGTTAATGTTGGCAACGCAATATTCGCTTTATGAGGATAATTAATTTTCTCTCGGGACACGCTTCAACCAGAGAGCAAGCACAAATTACCTGTTAAACTTTAAACACAAAAGAATGTTCCCGTCAGCCTCTATTATTATTGGTTGCTCGGATAAATTTCACCTACGGTGTCAGCAGCGTAGAGTAGTAATGTTGACAACGAAATGTTCAGTTTACAAGGATAATTGATTTATCGACAGTGGTTCGTACAAGAACTTACTAACGACAGAGCAGGAACTGCATTAAATGGTTATTTTATCGTTAACACAACGATTCATTCAAAATAATCAATCTAGTAAGAATCTCCTTCGAATTACCATAGCGTTACAGAAAACAACATTGCACCAGTTGCTTTCTAATAATGTGTACAATTGAAGTAGCCGGTCCTCTAACGATGTATCGAATGTGCGCTTCTATATCCCTGCCGACAAAAGATGGACGTTTAGCAATGTAGAATTACTTGGAAATGTAGGTTTAATTTTACTTACTGCAGCTGCGGTATTCGGTGCTAATGTAGTATTTCATGGTAAACACGGAACATTATTAGCCTCATTGTATGTAACTGACTTTTCAAAGAGCAGTCAAGAGATTTTGGCAACATCAGCCGCTGGCGCAAATGAAATTTTACCTAAATCATTATACAAATGCATACATCAACATGAAAAATGACGTATCGATTTTCGATTATTATTATACAAGGAGGTCACTGTTTAAATCCTCCAGCTGCCAAATAAGTGAGTGTAGAAAATTAAAATGGTACCAACTTCTGCCCTGCGTATTGGTCAGGTGCTATGGCAAAAATGCGACACTGAAGTAACTACTTTTAGTGGAAACGCATTTTAGGAACGTTCATGTTGAATGGTTAATTTTCAGTAAGGTCGATCATGATTTTAGCAACAGAAATGAAAACACCATATAAGCGAATTCTGAACAAAACGTTGTAAATGGGTGTCGTTGTTTAATTTTATGTAACAGTAATTTTGTGATAGTTTCCAGCAGATAACACATAACTTGAAGCAATTCCTTAATTTTTCATTTCTTCATTTTATATAGGTACGACGAGGGAAGGCGATACGTGCATAGAGAGAGATGGAGGAGAAGATGGAAGATGGATGGAAGGAAAGGGAGTCATGAACAGAGGCCGGGGAATAGATAGAGGGAGGATGAAAGGGTAGATATTGGGGAAGCAGAAGATAGATATAGTGGATGGGGAATAGATGGAAAGAAAGTCGAAAAATTAGTTTTTTTGCTAAGGTGAATTATACATCGCATGGTCCAGAGTCGGTAAACTGATCTCTATGTTTGTGGAGGAATCGAACGACAAAAAATGTTATCTAACTTATGGGTTTAAAATCAAAATCAAATGTTTGAAGAGCTTATGGGACTTAACTACGGGGTCATCAGCCCCTAAACTTACAAACTACTTATAAACTACTTACGACCTAGGACGGCATAAATATGCATGCCCGAGGGGGGCATAGTGGTATTGCCTTGCTACCACGTTCAGTAGCTGCTAGCAGATTCTATCTAGCGGTGTTTTTCAGAACTACATTGTAAATTTCACAGTCTGCGATCGCTTGGCAATTGTTACAAAGAGTATGCAACTAGTGAGTGTCTTTGCTTGCAGCGGCCGATATATATATATATATATATATATATATATATATATATATATATATATATATATAGGCTGTTTTAATACTCCTAAAAGTAAGTGTTTTGCATCGATTATTTTTAATACACAGCAGAATAACATGCAACTCTGATATTTAATATTTATGAACACATGTTGTTATACTATATAGAGATATAGATGGTATCACTGCAATAAGCAGTACGATGTATTACAACTGTCAACAGTATTTTCCAAAAATAAGAATTAAGATATTCACTATTTTTATACATTTACAAAGTTTAACTTACTTGCTGTATGAATGTGTGTATTACGTAACTGTATTTTTTTTCAGATCATTATTAGATATGGCTAAGATAAATAGAAATTCGTGGAAATTCTTTGAAATAAACGAAGCCTTTCTGCAGGAACTTCTCACTTCTATACCCAGTGAGGGATCAGATGATGATCTAGTATCATCTGATGATAAAGCAAAAGGAAAAGCAGATGGAGCTGTTTCATCACCTTCGATTTTCGTTAACCAGCGAGAACTCGCACCTTTAAAAGTTACGCGATAAATCGCGTGTATAGGATGTTTTCTGACAGTCAAAAAACAGTTTGTAATGTACTTAATATGTCTAAATATGTATTTCAATTTGCGTTTATAAGAAAACACAAATATTTGATTATTTAAAATTGGTAAAATGCCGATTGTTTTAAAATTACTGCGAGCAAAATGCTCACGCGCGAGTCCTCGCAGGGTTAATATTTTTGATGAAAACCCTGAATCGGTGATTGGTGAAACATCTATGTCTGTTGGTGATGTAGGGCTAGCTCACACAGTTCCATCCATTCCAGTCGCTGAAAATAACAGTAAAATGAGAGATGTTTCAGAGTCCGACACAGTCGATTTTCCACTAATATGCAGGATAGATAGTGATCCCACGTCAGCACAATTACATAACACAAAACAGAAATTCCGTTTTACAGAACCGACTGGGCCATCAGTCCCTGATGACATCGAATATATTGCAGATATTTTTTGTTTTTCCTGATAGCCTAGTAGAATGAATCATTTGTGAATTCAATCTGTATCCAATGGAGAAGAGTGGTCGCAGTAATCGAGTGCCCACTAACTATACTGAAATAAGATCATTTTTCGCAATTAATATTCTCATGGGATTGAAAAGCTCACCTAGGTGCAGAGATTACTGGTCATCTGACAAACTCCGAGACTCGTACTTAAGCAGTTACATATCTATCAACGGATTTTCATGGCTCCTATCCCACATTCATTTTAATGATATAGCCATGAACCACAGACATTGCCGAGGTGGGGTGGCTTGCGTGCTTCAACGATACAGATAGCCGTACCGTAGGTGCAACCACAGCGGAGGGGTATCTGTGGAGAGGCCAGACAAACGTGTGGTTCCTGAAGAGGGGCAGCAGCCTTTTCAGTAGTTACAGGGGCAACAGTCTGGATGATTGACTGAGCTGGCCTTGTAACATCAGCTAATGTGGCTTTGCCACACAGCTACTGCGAACGGCTGAAAGCAAGGGGAAACTACAGCCGTTACTTTTCCCGAGGACATGCAGCTCTACTGTATGAACATATGATGATGGCATCCTCTCGGGTAAAATATTCCGGAGGTAAAATAGTCCCCCATTCGGACCTCCGGGCGGGGACTACTCTGGAGGATGTGACCATCAGGAAAGACAATACTGGCATTCTACGGGTCGGAGCGTGGAATGTTAGATCCCTTAATCGAGTAGGAAAATTAGACAATTTAAAAATGGAAATGGATAGGTTGAAGTTAGATGTAGTGGGGATTAGTGAAGTTCGGTGGCAGGATGAACAGGATTTCTGGTCAGGTGAGTACAGGATTATAAATACAAAATCAATTGGGGGTATCACAGGAGTAGGATTGATAATGAATAAGAAAATAGGAATGCGGGTAAACTACTATGACCAGCACAGTGATCGCATTATCATTGTCAAGATAGATACGAAGCCAACACCGACAACAGTAGTACAGGTTTATATGCCAACTATCTCTGCCGATGATGAGGAAATCGAAGAAATATATGAGGAGCTAAAGGAAATTATTCAAACAATTAAGGGAGAGAGGAAAACTTAATTGTTATGGGAGACTGGAATTCGGTAGTAGGACAAGGAAGTGAAGGGAAGATAGTAGGTGAATATGGTCTGGGCAAAAGGAATGAAAGAGGAAGCCGCATGGTAGAATTTTGCACAGAACATAATTTAGTTATAACAAACACCTGGTTCAAGAATCACAAAAGAAGGTTGTATACGTGGAAGAGACCAGGAGACACCGAGAGATACCAGATAGATTTTATAATGGTAAGACATAGATTTCGGAACCAGGTATTACAGTGTAAGACATACCCAGGGGCAGATATAGACTCTGACCATAACTTGTTGGTTATGAATTGTAGGCTGAAACTAAAGAAACTACAAAAAGGTAGGAAAATAAGGAGATGGGACCTGGATAAATTGAAGGAACGTGAGGTTCTTAAGAATTTCAGAGGGAGCTTTAGGCAACAATTGACAGAAACAGGGGAAAATAAAACAGTAGAAGAGGAATGGGTAAAATTGAGAGATGAAATAGTGAAGGTAGCAGAGGATAAAATAGGTAGGAAGGCAAGACCTACAAAAAATCCTTGGATATCACAGGAGATACTAAATTTAATCGATGAAAGGAGAAAATATAAAAATGCAGTAAATGAAACAGGCAAAATGAAGTACAGACGACTAAGAAATGAGGATTGACAGGAAGTGCAAAATGGCTAAGCAGGAGTGGCTAGAAGGCAAATGCAAGGATGTAGAAGAATGTATAAATAGGGGAAAAATAGATACAGCCTATAGGAAAATAAAAGAAACATTTGGAGATAAGAAAAACAGATCTATGAATATCAAGGACACTGATGGAAAACCAGTTCTCAGCAAAGAAGGGAAAGCTGAAAGGTGGAAAGAGTATATAGAGGGGCTCTACAAAGGAAATGAACTTCGAGACAATATTGTAGGAAGGGAGGAGGATGTAGATGAGGATGGAATAGGAGATACTGTACTGAGAGAGGAATTTGACAGAGCCCTGAAAGACCTAAGTCGAAACAAGGCCCCTGGAGTAGATGATATTCCCTCAGAGCTACTGAAGTCTCTGGATGAACCAGCCATGACAAACCTTTTTCACCTGGTGCGTAAGATGTATGAGACGGGAGAAGTACCCTCAGACATTAAGAAAAATGTTATAATCCCCATTCCAAAGAAAGCAGGTGCAGACAGGTGTGAAAACTACAGAACCATCAGTCTAATAAGTCATGGTTGCAAAATATTAACACGAATTATATACAGAAGGATGGAAAAGGTGGTAGAAGCCGACCTCAGGGAAGATCAGTTTGGGTTCAGGAGAAATGTAGGAACACGGGAGGCAATACTCACTTTACGGCTTATCCTAGAAGATAGATTAAGAAAAGGCAAACCTACATTTCTAGCTTTTGTAGATTTGGAGAAGGCTTTTGACAATGTTGATTGGAATAAACTCTTTCCAGTTCTGAAGCAAGCAGGAGTAAAATATAGGGAACGTAAGGTTATTTATAACTTGTACAAAAACCAGACAGCGGTTATCAGAGTTGAAGGGCATGAAAGGGATGCAGTGGTTGGAAAGGGAGTAAGACAGGTTTGTAGTCTTTCTCCATTGTTATTCAATTTGTACATTGAGCTAGCTACAAAGGAAAGCAAGGAGAAATTTGGAAAAGGTATTAAAGTTCAGGGTGAAGAATTAAAAACATTGAGTTTTGCCGAAGACATTGTAATAATCTCAGAGACTGCAAAAGACCTGGAAGATAAGTTGAAGGGAATGGACAGTGTGCTGAAAGGTGCATATAAGATGAACATCAACAAGAGCAAAACTAGGGTAATGGAGTGCAGTGTAAGGAAATCAGGTGATGCTGAAGGAATTAGATTGGGAAACGAAGCAATAAAGGAGGTAGATGAGTTTTGTTATTTGGGCAGTAAAATAACAAATGATTGTCGCAGTACAGAGGATATAAAATGCAGAATGGCAATGGGTAGAAAAGCGTTCTTGAAAAAGAGAAATTTGTTAACATCGAATATTGATTTAAGCCTAAGGAAGTCTTTTCTGAAGGCATTTGTATGGAGTGTTGCCTTGTATGGGTGTGAGACATGGACGATAAACAGTGCGGACAGGAAGAGGATTGAGGCTTTTGAAATATGGTGCTACTGAAGAATGCTGAAGATTAGGTGGGTGGATCGCGTAACTAATGAGGAGGTATTGAGCAGAATTGGAGAGAAAAGAAATTTCTGGCATATCTTGACTAAAAGAAGGGATAGATTGGTAGGAAACATTCTTAGACAGCAAGGAATTGTGAATTTAGCATTGGAGGGGAGTGTGTGGGGTAAAAATCGCAGAGGAAGACCAAGAGATGGATACAGTAAGCAGATTCAGACAGATGTAGGTTGCCGTTCTTATGTGGAGATGAAGAGGCTTGCTCAGGATAGGGTATTGTGGAGAGCTGCATCAAACCAGTCTCCGGACTGAAGACCACAACAACAACAACAGTCAAACAATCTCAGAAAGGCTGTCCTGAATATGAAAAACTGTATCAAGTGAAACCTGTTCTCGATGTCTTGTCAAAAACTTTAGCGATTACTACAAGTCAACCCAATAACAGTCTATTGACGAAGCAATGGTTAAATTCAAGGGGAGATCATCCTCTAAACAATATATGCCAGCTAAACCCATCAAGAGAGGTTATAAAGTCTGCATGTGTGCAGATCGAAGAGGGTATGTGTGTCAGTTTGAAATCTACACTGGTAAATTAGGAGAGGCTATTGAGAACGATTTGGGAGGACGGGTTGTAAGGACACTCTGCAAAGATTTAGAAGTGAAGGGTTATGAAGTGTATTTCGACAATTACTTCACAACAGTTCCATTGATGGAATATTTAAAACAAAAACAGATGCATGCCTATGGAACTGTTGGGAAGAATAGAAAACAACTACCAAAAGATCTAGAAGATGATAGGGAACTACGAGGATGAGATTCAGATTGGCGGAGTAACCCAAAAGGAATTCTCTGCCTCAAGTGGAAGGATAGGAAAGGGATGTATTTCCTGAGCAATTTTCATGAACCTGAAGAGATGTTTACTACAACCAGACGACAGAAAGATGGAATACACTGTCAGTAAACAGTCCATTGCTTGTCAAAGACCTTAATATTCTTGTTGTTGTTGTTGTGGTCTTCAGTTCGGAGACTGGTTTGATGCAGCTCTCCACAGTACCCTATCCTGAGCAAGCCTCTTCATCTCCACATAAGAACGGCAACCTACATCTGTCTGAATCTGCTTACTGTATCCATCTCTTGGTCTTCCTCTGCGATTTTTACCCCACACACTTCTCTCCAACGCTAAATTCACAATTCCTTCATGTCTTAGAATGTATCCTAGCAATCTATCCCTTCTTTTAGTCAAGGTATGCCAGAAATTTCTTTTCTCCCCAATTATGTTCAGTACCTCCTCGTTAGTTACGCGATCCGCCCACCTAATCTTCAGCATTCTTCTATAGCACCATATTTCAAAAGCCTCAAGCCTCTTCCTGTCCGCACTGTTTATCGTCCATGTCTCACTCCCATAAAAGGCAACATTCCATACACTAGCCTTCAGAAAGGACTTCCGTAGGGTTAAATCAATATTCGATGTTAAAAAATTTCTCTTTTTCAAGAACGCTTTTCTACCCATTGCCATTCTGCATTTTATATCCTCTGTACTGAGACCATCGCATGTTATTTTACTGCCCAAGTAACAAAACTCATCTACCTCCTTTACTGCTTCGTTTCCCAATCTAATTCCTTCAGCATCACCTGATTTTCTTACACTGCATTCTATTACCCTAGTTTTGCTCTTGTTAATGTTCATCTTATATGCACCTTTCAACACACTGTCCATTCCGTTCAATTGCTCTTCCAGGTCCTTTGCTGTCTCTGACAGAATTACTATGTCATCGGCAAAACGCAATGTTTTTAATTCTTCCCCCCTGAACTTTAATTCCTTCTCCAAATTTCTCCTTGCTTTCCTTTATAGCTTGCTCAATGTACAAATTGAATAACAATGGAGAAAGACTACAACCCTGTCTTACTCCCTTTCCAACCACTGCATCCCTTTCATGCCCTTCAACTCTGACAACCGCTGTCTGGTTTTTGTGCAAGTTTTAAATAACCTTACGCTCCCTATATTTTACTCCTGCTTGCTTCAGAACTTGTAAGAGTTTATTCCAATCAACATCGTCAAAAGCCTTCTCCAAATCTACAAAAGCTAGAAATGTAGGTATGCCTTTTCAGGATAAGCCGTAAAGTGAGTATTGCCTCCCGTGTTCCTACATTTCTCCTGAACCCAAACTGATCTTCCCCGCGGTCGGCTTCTACCAGCTTTTCCATCCTCCTCTATATAATTCGTGTTAATATTTTGCAACCATGACTTATTAAACTGATGGTTCTGTAGTTTTCACACCTGTCTGCACCTGGTTTCTTTGGAATGGGGATTATAACATTTTTCTTAAAGTCTGAGGGTACTTCACCTGTCTCATACATCTTACACACCAGGTGAAACAGTTTTGTCATGGCTGGTTCTCCCAGAGACTTCAGTAGCTCCGAGGGAATATCATCTACTCCAGGGGCCTTGTTTCGACTTAGGTTATTCAGTGCTCTGTCAAATTCATCTCTCAGTATAGTATCTCCTATTTCATCCTCATCTACTTCTTCCCCCCTTTCTACTATATTGCCGCTAAGTTCATTTCCTTCATAGAGCCACTCTATATACTCTTTCCACCTTTCAGCTTTCCCTTCCTTGTTGAGAACTGGTTTTCCATCAGATTCCTTGATATTCATAGATCTGTTTTTCTTATCTCCAAATGTTTCTTTTATTTTCTTATAGGCTGTATCTATTTTTCCCCTATGTATACATTCTTCTACTTCCTTGCATTTCCCTTCTAGCCACACCTGCTTAGCCATTTTGCACTTCCTGTCAATCTCATTTCTTAGTCGTCTGTACTCCATTTTGCCTGTTTCATTTACTGCATTTTTATATTTTCTCCTTTCATCGATTAAATTTAGTATCTCCTGTGATATCCAAGGGTTTTTTGTAGGTCTTGCCTTTCTACCTATTTTGTCCTCTGCTGCCTTCACTATTTCATCTCTCAATTTTACCCATTCCTCTTCTACTGTTTTATTTTCCCCTGTTTCTGTCAATTGTTGCCTAAAGCTCCCTCTGAAATTCTTAAGAACGTCACGTTCCTTCAATTTATCCAGGTCCCATCTCCTTATTTTCCTACCTTTTTGTAGTTTCTTCAGTTTCAGCCTACAGTACATAACCAACAAGTTATGGTCAGAGTCTGTATCTGCCCCTGGGTATGTCTTACACTGTAATACCTGGTTCCGAAATCTATGTCTTACCATTATAAAATCTATCTGGTATCTCTCGGTGTCTCCTGGTCTCTTCCACGTATACAACCTTCTTTTGTGATTCTTGAACCAGGTGTTTGTTATAACTAAATTATGTTCTGTGCAAAATTCTACCATGCGGCTTCCTCTTTCATTCCTTTTGCCCAGACCATATTCATCTACTATCTTCCCTTCCCTTCCTTGTCCTACTACCGAATTCCAGTCTCCTATAACAATGAAGTTTTCCTCTCCCTTAATTGTCTGAATAATTTCCTTTAGTTCCTCATATATTTCTTCGATTTCCTCATCATCGGCAGAGCTAGTTGGCATATAAATCTGTACTACTGTTGTCGGTGTTGGTTTAGTATCTATCTTGACAATGATAATGCGATCACTGTGCTGGTCATAGTAGTTTACCCGCATTCCTATTTTCTTATTCATTACCAATCCTACTCCTGTGATACCCCCAACTGATTTTGTATTTATAATCCTGTACTCACCTGACCAGAAATCCTGTTCATCCTGCCACCGAACTTCACTAATCCCCACTATATCTAACTTTAACCTATCCATTTCCCTTTTTAAATTTTCTAACTTTCCCACTCGATTAAGAGATCTAACATTCCACGCTCCGACTCGGAGAATGCCAGTATTGTCTTTCCTGATGATCACATCCTCCTGAGTAGTCCCCGCCCGGAGATCCGAATGGGGGACTATTTTACCTCCGGAATATTTTACCCGAGAGGATGCCATCATCATATGTTCATACAGTAGAGCTGCATGTCCTCGGGAGAAATAACGGCTGTAGTTTCCCCTTGCTTTCAGCCGTTCGCAGTAACTGTGTGGCAAAGCCACTTTAGCTGATGTTACAAGGCCAGCTCAGTCAATCATCCAGACTGTTGCCCCTGTAACTACTGAAATGGCTGCTGCCCCTCTTCAGGAACCACACGTTTGTCTGGCCTCTCCACAGATACCCCTCCGCTGTGGTTGCACCTACGGTACGGCTATCTGTATCGTTGGGGCACGCAAGCCACCCCACCTCGGCAATGTCTGTGGTTCATGGGAGTGGTAAATAAGCTATATGCTGAAATCTTGCTAAGGAATTAACAGGAAGAGTAAGAGAATTACTTACGTATCTTCTGACACTTTGTGGATATAGCACTTCTCAACTCACATATAATATTTTCTGAAAGAAGTGATGGAAAAATAATGAACCTGAAAGAATTTCGGTTGGCTGTGGTGGATGGACTTTTGTTAGTGAACACACCAAAGCAAAGATTAAGGCTAGAATCAACAAATTCAAGCCCAAGATTCCTCAGAAAGTGAGATTTACAGAGAATGGCCACCTATCAGTGAGAGGAACATGGAAAAGATGTGACAACTGCAGTTCATCTTCAAATCAGCAGCATTCATGCTGGTCTTGTGAAACATGTGGTGTTACTTTGTGCCTCCAAGACAAGAATAACAGCTTTTTTAGAATATCGCAGTAAATAATCTATACCTACACTTGAGTAGAAACAGTGATATTGCATTTCAGATAGTACAAAGTTACAACATATGTTTGGGTATTAGTGTAGGATTTTGATGCATTTATGTTCTAGTGGTAATGCGAGAATACCACCTATAATTTTGTAGTTATATGAAACAATTTTTTGAAAATAAATTTACCTATAAACATTAGTGGTCTATTTTGCTACTTTGTGTGGAACAATTTCAGATTTTGAGGAAAATTTAATTTAATGTGCAGCAAAGGACAAAAATTATTTTTTAGGATTGCAATAGGAAGAGGTATATATGGAAGGGCATGCTAGTATAAAATTCAGTATATACCATTTAAATTTTAGTCAACATTTAAGAGTCCATTTAAAACGTGAGCAAAACTGGATAAATGAAAGCATGAAACACAATGCAAGAATGAAAGAAAAATGTATATACTGGGCAAATCAGAATACGATCCTACGCTACTAGCATACTACTGAATTCACTGCAATATTTTACACAACATCATTAAAATATCGAGAAATAAAATAATAATAATTTCGTGTGGCTCAGTGGCCTGCTGAAAGTCTTTCAATTGGACGCCACTTCGGCGACTTGCGTGTCCCTAGCCACCCGTTATCCAACTGCGCAAAGGGGACCTACCGAACCACGTGTCGTTTCTGGCGACTCTTCACATCATTGAGAGGTGAAGGATGGCTTAAAGAGCAGGCTGAAAAATTCGATGTCCGACCGGGTTTCGAATCCGCGACCCTTCGGTTTCCAGTCGAGCGCTTTACCCCAAGACCACTGGGCCCGACAAAATATCAAGAAACATGCATATCATGGTAGTAATTAAGAATGTAGACAATAAGATTAAAACTGTAGGAGATGTTGTAAATTGGGAGGAAGGACAACTGCTCAGTATAAAAGATCATTAACCCTTATATGGTAACATATTGTGAAATATTGGTGAATATGTGAGATACTAAGATGACCAAATTTTATATTTTATGTAAATATAAGAAAAATGACAGATGTGCACCTGCTAATGAAATGAGGTCTCTTGGGCACAAATATTTTGAACAGGAATTTGCTTCTTAATGTGTTTAAACTCTCATCAACACATAAAATAACAACAAAGGAATATACATTTTTATATGTAGAAATAAAGAATTTGAAAGGTTATGCAGGGACTATCTCTTTTTTATTAGTATCTTCAAATGTGAAAGTCATTTTTAAAACTACATGGTTCTACGAAAAATAGAATACACAGTCGAGTCATTTGCAATATGTGATGCAAGTTTTTACGTCCAGACTTGAAAATGAAACACAGAATGATATTACCAGTAGATGCATCAGGTTGGAAGAGGAAGGAGTCAGTAATTTATAACAACTGTAATTTGCGCTTTTGAGTTGAGTTCCAAAATATCAATATAAGTGTTGAAAGAAAAAAACGACATATTTCTTCTGGGACTCGATCTTTACCCACCTGACTGGCAGGGCCTAACCACGAAGACTAAATGATTTTATTATATTTTTGTAAGGAGCCTGAATACTCTGAAAATATAAGTGAGACAGTTCATTTTACCATGATTAGCTGTGTCGATTTCGGTATCATCATTTCTCTTATTCTGAACACGACCTTCGTTCTCTGATGCATTGAGAGTATAATTCAAGTTTATTTCACTATCTCTGTAACATCTGATTTTCCTTCGTTCTCTGATGCCTTGAAATTATAATTCAAGTTTATTTCACTATCTCTGTAACATCTGATTTTCCTCAGAGTCATAAGAGTGTTATGAATAATGAAGAAAAAGGGCAGTGCAGCTTACAGTACGACAGTTCCATGAGAATGAGTCACTGTCACACTCATCGAACAACTCTAAAGTTATCTGCACCCATTTTTCCCGTCATTTTGACACGTGGAGCAACGCTTCACAACTTCTATAAGTAATGAGAAATATGAAAAGTAAGAAACACGACATAAGAAACTTATCCGGATAAAGTGATATCCTTCCTTTGGACAAAGGAATTAACAAAAATATCAGCAAGTGAGACTACGTGGCTGACGAATATTTGCGAATATAACAACACTACCGTGGAAATAAAACGTCGACGACCACACAATTACAAGTTCAACTGACAAAAAATATAAGATTTAATTAACAACGAACGTATGCCAAAGATTCGTTGATAAATTTGATACCCGTCCATGAGATGGTTGTTACCAATTAAGAGGTTAACTGAACAATAATGTTGTGGCCGACTGTTCAGAAGAAGCAAGTATTATAACTGTCACTTTCAAAATATAGCATCAAATATAGGATTAAATGGGTCATTTAAAAAGGAAGAGACTAAATTAAAAATTTCATTTCACAAAGCTTGAAAATAACACAATTACAAAAGTTATCGAAAACAAAAATTTCCTGTGATGATAACGGAAATTCAAAGATAATTTTAAAGAGGTGTAGTAACGTGATAAGCACTATCCTAAGTGATATATGAAATGCATCAGTGGTACTGGGAACTCCTCTAGCCAGATTAAAGTATACCACTGGTATGTTTCAAACAATGTGAAGTTCAAGGAAGATTGTTTTGTTGTTGTTGTCGTCTTCAGACCAAGAGCTGGTTTGATGCAGCTCTCCACACTACTCTGTCAGGTACAAGCCTTTTCAATTGTGAATAAGAACGGCATCCTACACGCTTTTAAACCTGCTTACTATATTAGTCTCTCGGTCTTCCTCTCTGTTTTTTACCTCCACACACTTCCCTCCAATGCTAAATTGACGTTTCCTTTACGTCTCGAAGTCTAGAATGTTTCCCACCAATGGATCCCTTCTCTTAACAAGATATGCCAGAAATTTCTTTTCTCTCAACTTCGGTCAACCACCTTCTCATTAGTTACGCGATATACCCATATAATAATCAGTATTCGTCTAAAGCACCATATTTCAAAACTTTCAATCATATTTCTGTTTGAACTTACCGTCCACGTTGCACTCCCGTACAATGCTACACTCCAGACAACAAATGCTTTCAGAAAGGACTTTATAACGTTTAAATTATTATTGTATGTAAACAAATTTCGCTTTTTCATAAATGCTTTTCTTCCAATCGCCTTTTTGCATTTACTATCTTCTTCACTTCGGCCCCCCGAAGTTATTTTGCTACACAAATAAAACTCATCTATTAATTTTATTGTCTCATTACCTAATCTAATTCCGTCAGCATCGGCTGTTTTTCGTAGTCTGAATTCCATTACTTTTGTTTTGTTATTGTTAATGTTGTCTTGTACCCTCCGTTCAAAATACAGTCCATTCCGTCCAATTATATTTGCAGGTCCTTCGCTGTCTCTGACACAATTTAATGTCATCGACGAACCGCAAAGTTTTTATTTTGCTCCCTGAACTTTAATTCCTTTTGCATTCCTTCACTGCTTGCTCCATGTATAGATTCAGTAACATTGGGGAAAGGCTAAAACTGAGTAAATACCCCAAAGCAGGACCGATATCTGGACGCACCTGCACGACAATTGCTGCAGATCCTTACAGCTGCCTCAGGGGTTGCAGTTCCCATGCGCCAAACTACGTACTGGAGGCTCCAAATGTCAAGCCTGTTTGCCAGACGTTCAACGGTATGCGTCTGGCTCACTCCAGCACAGAGACGGGCCCATTTACTTTGGAGTCGGCAAAGCCAACTCATTGACATGTAGTGAAAAGACTCACTACATGCAGTTCAGAACATGTAAGAGATTCCCATCCAGTACATGAATAAAGTATGAAGAAGAGCAGATAGTTGAGGTTGACAGTATAAAATTCCTGGGATTACAGCATGATAATTAATTCAGTTGGTAGGTGCACACCACAGAACTGCAGAAACAAATCTGTATTTGCAATATAGTGGTATCAGACATAGGAGACATAAAAATATGAAAAATATGAAAGCTTGCATACTTTGCTTACTTTCATTCCATAATGTCATATGGTATAATATTTGGGGTAACTCTTCAAGTCAAGCAAAAGGTTTCAGAGCCCCAAAGAGTGTATTATTTGTGGTGTAAATTCACGGACATACCGCAGAAGCCTCTTCAAAGAACTGGGTATATTAACTACTGCCTCTCAGTATATTTATTCCTTTCCTCAATGAAATTTGTAATAAATAATGTATCCCTTTTCCCAACAAACAGCTCAGTTCATACCTACAATACTAGGAACAAAAATGATCTACACTAGGACTTGAAAGCAAAAAGGGGTCCACTACTGAGGAACATATATTTTCAATAATTAACCAACAACCATAAAAATTTAGCTACAAATAAAGATCAGTTTAAGAGGAGCCTAAAAGAGTTTCTAGTGGCCAACTCTTTCTACTCCACTGACGAATTCTTAAATAGAACCATATGATGCATTTAGTATTATTGTATTTTCAGGTTGTAAAAATATATGTACCTGTATTAGTATTATATTATCAACTTGGAAAAAAGAAAAGAAATAAAAAGTCATGTTCCACATCCACGAGGATCTCCTCAACACGGATGTATGGAACGAACCAACTAATCTAACATCGAAACTGGACCATAAATGAATGGAGACTGTGTTCTTCACAGATGAATCCCGCTTCAGTTTACACAATGATTCACATCGCACATTAATGCTTTTAGTCCCACATTATGAAATCAGTTTTGAAAAAATTAAAATTCAGTGTTTTCTGTATTAATACAGTGCAGTAAACATCAAATTATGTCATCATATGGTATATCAGTGAAATTACATCATACAAACATGAACATTAAATTAAAAAAAAACTCTGCTCATAAACATAATTCCGAACTAAAACAAAGTGAACGTAAAAAACACAGCATGCTAAACCAACAGGTGAAAGACCTTGGCTGAAAAATGAAATCTCCTACCTGCACTCAAAAAAGCAAGAACTAAACTCGAAATTATACGAATTACACGTAGAACTAGAAAATCAAATCACAAGCTCATCAATACTATGACACCACAGAAAGGGAAACCACCACACAGAAACAGTAATGAGAAACAAATGGTAAAAACAGGAATAAAAACTAAACAAACTCATGAAAAAATACAACACTGAAACTGACACACACACACACACACACACACACACACACTACACACTTTCCATAGAAAAACTGATCACAGAAATTGAGTACATCATACGATTACATGAGAAAACCAACACACCAGACTTCAGCCTAGGTCTGACAAGAGAGTCAGTAGCAGAAGAAATTAAACAAATAACAGAAATAACAAATCATCAATAAATGCTAACATAAAAACTCAAACAACATGAGGCACTCATCACTAAGTCAGACAAAGAAAATTCACTGGTGTTATTAAAAGAGGCAAAATACATTGTGAAAACTGAAAAATTTCTTGAAGAAAACAATGTATTCAAACTAACCAGTGACCCAACACAAAGATTACAAAGGAATCTGAAAACACTACTAAAAACATCACACACACCATCACACAATGTCAGAAAAGGAGATTAACACAAAAGTGTGTATAAAAAAAAGACAAGTGCTTTGAATCAAGGCGGATCCACAAACCCACAACCAGAATACACGTTTTAAAATTTTTGGTCGAACTATAGATGTTTTATGTCATGCACAACACAGACGTTTGTATCGAGATATTTTATTACTTGGGCGTTATTTTGTTGATAGTTAACACTGCCAGATCAATACTGCTAGCATAATCTTCGCCACAGCACCAAAGACAAGACAATTCACTGCTGGAATAAAATCAAAGGAACCACACTCAGGCTCACACTCTTAGCCAAGTACAGAATGCAGCGCAACACAACCTCGATGGTGGAAAGATTAATGCCTCAAAAGTGGCTACACGGCGTCCCAAGCGGCAAAATGTCGTACTATAATCACGTTGTTCATCAACAAAAAATGCAACTTTTAGTTCAAATGTTTGTAGAGCTTATGGGACTTAACTACGTGGTCATCAGTCCCTAAACTTACAAACTACTTATGAACTAGCTAACACTATGGACGGCACAAATATCCATGCCCGAGGGGGGATTCGAACCCCCGACCGTAGTGGCCGTGCAGACCGTGACTGGAGCGCCTCAGTCTCCTCGGCTACCGCGGCCGGCCAGCGCTTTTTGTGGGATGTATTTAATCCAGTCATACATTATTATAAACACGTTCCATATATGTGCTTAGATTAGTAATTACTGTTAAGTTCTTTCTACTTCTTGTAGCCTTTATTTCTCGCACTTACGGTGTGTTGAGTTATTAGGTTTCTTCATGCCCTGATTTCTTCCTGTTTCACACGCTTTTTATATATGAATAATGACGTTTTAAAATGGCTTAAGTCCACTTCAAAAATGTTTCAAATATCTGTGATTCTAAGGGACGAAACTACTCTAATCATAGTTCCAAAGACTTGCCAACTACTTAAACTAACTTATGCTAAGGGCAAAACACACACACGCACACACACACACACACACACACACACACACACACACACACATATATATATATATATATATATATATATATATATATATATATATATATATATATATATATATATATATCCGAAGCGAGCGATCGCGCGATCCGTAACGTGACGCTTCAGACCGTACGGCTAATCCCTGGCGGCTAAGTCCAATTTTATATATTTTTCCATTATTAAAGTACGACTAAATGCTTTTGAAATGAAAAATAATTAACAAGTCATGATTCATATGCTATCACAACACAAGGTGTCACCGTTGATACTAAATGTTTGAAAATAAGGATCTGAACAACCCAAGAACTAAGAGTGAATAATGTATAAAACTGAACAACATGTGGTTCCAAGTTATTATGGTTGTTGAGATTGTGTAAACATTTTGTGAACATAGAGAGTTAATGTATAACCTATAAATGTCACGAGGAAGTGGTTCTTACTTAATTATGACGAGGATCGACTCATTACTTAAAACAGTTTTCTGGAGTAGTAATTCATGTACCTGCTCCATATAGCTTTTCACAACAAGTGATCGAGCCCCTGCAGTTATACACAATGGAAAGTCTATGAAGCTTGTAAAAGTCTTGTGCTGAGAAATAGCTGTCTCACGAAAACTTGTGATACGTTGCGCCTTTTCCGATTTAATTGGCATTTTAATTGGCTAATCAGGTAGTTTCGCGAGGAAATTCAAGCGGCGGGCAAGAGGCGGTGTTGCTAAAGGTTTCTTAATTTCGTTCCCTGAAGGCGAACAGAGTTGTAGCGTACGGGACTGCTGAGCTGTTGTCTCTGGTTACACAACGCCTCACAATTCCGGGAGCTGCGAAAAGTCTTCAGTTTGAAAGGCGGCCATTATGGTGTAAAGCAGGCCTGCCGAGCAATCTGCTGGAGCGAGCTGGCTCGCGCTCGCGCCACTGCAGTATGGCTTTCGTGGCCGGGAGATCCCTTACGGGATTGTTCGGCCGCATGAGTGTAAGTCTTTCTATTTGACGCCGCGTGGGCGACTTACGTGTCAATGATGATGAGATGGTGATGATTAGAGACGACATACAACACCCAGTCCTCTGCCGGGAATCGAACCCGGGCCTCATGCGTGATAGTCAGCGACGCTACCGCTGAGCTACGGAGGCGGACGCCACTGCAGTGAGCTCGCGGTGGCTGATGCTAGCGGACGAGTCGTGTGGGGCAGTGAGGGGACGCAGGAATCCCTACAAAGGAACTTGGCCATGGAGAACTGTCAGACAGTCTAATCGTTCGGCCACTGATATGTTCTACGTAGATGTTACACTTCTCAGTGGTTGAATGATCTATTCTGTGGCAAATTCATTGTATGAAGCTAATGTGAGAAAATGAAAGAGAAAATACAAATTATTTCTTATGAATGAAAGAGATTTATGACAGATGAAAGAGAAAATATAATATATTTACTATTTTTATTGTTTTGTACTGTTTTTGTACTGTGTGGCACAAATAGCTGTAAACAGACAATACACTTAATCGAATGTTAATCACTCTTCCCAATGCTCTACTTCAAAATAAGATTAGAAAAGGTATTATGATAATATTATAAAATACATCTGAAAAATGTAACAAAAATGGCCTTGACAGTAGTTCAAACCTGGATCCACAGATTGACAGTCGAACCTCTAGACCGATCAACCGGCGACAGCACTCAGAATGTCATTCATATTTACGAGTACCCAAGCTACAGCATGAAAAAATGTTCAAATGTTTGTATAGCTTAGGGGACTTAACTATGGGGACATCAGTCACTAAACTTACAAACTACTTATGAACTAGCTACTACTAACGACGGCACAAATATCCTTGCCCGAGGGGGGATTCGAACCCCTCACCGTAGTGTACAGCATGAAAACACAAGAAAACGTCAATTACTCGAATGTCATTAACTTTTGACCCCATATAAAAAAATAAAAAATGTTCGTACTTAGACGATCTTTCGATGTTTAGCATTGAAACCGCGATTTTCCATAATCAACTTTGACGATGATATTTCAAAAGCTACTGAGTGTCTAGCAAAACGCCAAAACACGTGTCCTTTATATTCAAGCAAAATTCGATCAAAATCGGTGACCTACACGTCAGACCTCATTCTTAGGATGTGTTTATTGCCCGCGGTTGCTCCGCAGCGAAGCAATCGCAGCGTGGGTCCAGTTTATAGGCGCGGCTGCGGCGGCGGCCCCTTCACTCTTACGCTGCGGTATCCAAATACCAGGCTGCATTTCCAAACCACTTACATGCCGGCTAATGCGGCTGTTCGGTGCGCCATATGTCTGGCCGCCAGGTGGGTACAGGGTGCTCAAGGTCATTCCGGCTGAAACACTTGCTGTGTGAGTGACAAGCGGTGCCTCCGCAAAATTAAAGCGGTTGCTCCGCGGCTATAAACACGGCCTTAGTTGTAGTCCAGTGCCAGCTGCTGTCGCTGCCACATAGTTCAGAGAGGTAAGTATCATAATTTAATTTGCGTGTAATCTCGTTGGCAGTTAATTTCTTAATTTTAGTTAGTGCTCCTGTTTTTAAGAGGTTTATGCTCACCTACTTGGCAGATTTCGTTAGTGCTACTGTTTTAAGAGTTTATTCTCACGCATTTTGATAAATACCGTATGGTATAGTTTTCGTCTGTTGCAAGCTACGTGATTTAAGTATCAAATTGTCATTTCTTTATTTCGTGTTCCGCTTTCAGAAAGCTTTTATTCCCGCATGTCTGATAATTGTATTCCATAGATTTTCTTGTTTATTTTGAAAACAGCCGTAGACGTTTCGTTGTTTTGACAGTATGTTTGTTTGTATAGTTTATGGGACTCAAGTACGGGGTCATCAGTCCCTGAACTTACAAACTACTTACGAACTAGGACGGCACAAATATCCATGCCCGAGGGGGGATTCGAACCCCCGACCGTAGTGAAACTACTTACCAACTAGGACGGCACAAATATCCATGCCCGAGGGGGGATTCGAACCCCCGACCGTAGTGGCCGTGCAGACCGTGACTGGAGCGCCTCAGTTTCCTCGGCCACCGCGGCCGGCTTTGACAGTATAGTTACCACTGACCACAGTTCAGTTAGTTGCCTGCCGCCTTTATTAAAGTACTAGACTATTGATTATTTAATTTTCTACTCTCCGCAGTTAATTGTATAGATAGGATGGATAGGATGTGTGCCTGCTGTGTTCGGACACAGGAGGAGATGGCCGCAGTTCACGAACTGCTGAGCGTGCTGTTGGCTATGGCAACACTACCTAGAGACAAGGCCTCACTACAGCCCGTGCTACATCACACTGACCAGGCCGCGGCTTGGGACACCTCAGGTGTCTTGCGCTTCGCCCTCTGTCCCTGCTGTCGAGGCACCTTCAGGTGTACCGGACGTGTTCGAACCGCCCTCTCCGCAAGGAGTGGCGGGTTGAATGGCATTCACGTCGCTGGAGACGGAAGGCCAATGTGGACGCTGGCCGTCCGGCCAAATCCGTTCATCCTATGAGTGGCTCACTTTGGCACCAATGACGCTTGTCGCTTGGCTTCTGAGGACATCCTCACTTCCTACGGGCGGCTTGTGAAATTGGTGAAGGCTGCTGCCCTCGCAACGAAGTGCAGGGGCGGCTCCTGCATACGTTTGCAGGTTTGCGCTACCCCCAGGAATAATAATATTGTTAAACTCCATTTACTGTTAAAGATTCTATGAAATGGGAGAAGTGGCAGTCCATCGATCTCTTTTGAAACGCCCGGGCTGTTACGCACCGACCGCTCCCGAGTGGACCGAACTTCGCCGACAGCGGCTGGGTTTGCAGCCGGCCTGCAAACGCCGACTAGGGTGCCTCAGGGGGTGTGCGGTGTGCGGGGGCAACGCTTGGCAACAGTGTTCCCCTATAGACGCCTTGAGTGTATACACATCGCGGCCGAGCCACCCTGTCAGCCGCAGAAACAGAGTCCCAACTCTCCGGAAGACAACCGGAGTAGGGCTTTTCGCGCCTTCTTCCCAGTTCACGTGTAGCTGCGAGCGAAGTTACTGTGCGTTGTGTCCGTTGTTAATGAATTTCGAGGCTTAAGTGAACTGGAAGTCTACAGGTGAAATAATGAATCAGGTAATTTCCTTGCTTTCTGTTCAAAATGTTCAAATGTTTGTAGAGTCTATGGGACTTAACTACGGAGTCATCAGTCCCTAAACTTACAAACTACTTATGAACTACTTACAACTAAGGACGGCACAAATATCCATGCCCGAGGGGGGATTCGAACCCCCGACCGCAGCGGCCGTGCGGACCGTGACTGGAGCGCCTCAATCCCCTCGGCCATCGCGGCCGGCTTGCTTTCTGAACCCATCAGTTTACGCAGGTTTGAAGAGACATTAGAAATCAAGAGACCAGGTAGACCGATTCCCACTTTGACAATATCACAGACAGTTAAAACGAAAAGTCGTCAACAGGAAATTTAACTCCGAACTGTACAGCAAATATGAATGGCTGTGTTGAACGAGATCTCGTTTTAGGAATTCCTGACTTCAATCAGAGAGTGACTGAAAAATTCGCTCATATGAAGGAAAGAAGAATGGAGTTCCAGTACAAGTGACCGCCACCAATTTTTTTTAATTAAAAATAAATAAATAAATAAATAAAACGAGCTACAGAACCTCCTCCGTTTGAAATGATACTAACGGCACTGAGCTTCCAAACTCTTTTTAATTCCTCGGGTAGATATTCTCTCTGCGGTCGTGTGATTGTTTCTGATCCATATACATCTATGATATCTTGGCGTAATAGCACTTTTTTTCCGAATGCGTTGAGCTACCACAATGGAGAGGCCGAACTTTTTATTGGTGAAAAAAAGTGCACTACCATCTTTTCTGGTCACCAGCCGCCACTGACGAAGTGCAAGCAGAACTGTCGATTTGTAGCATCGTTTCCAGGGTTGATTGGGGTCCTTTGCTTTGGAGCCGAGTGGAGGGTCTGAACCAGAGGCTTTGCCGGCTCTGTGACAGCCATGGCTTCAGATTTCTGGATCTGCGTTATCGGGTGGGGAATTGTAGGACGCCACTAGATAGATCAGGAGTGCACTACATTAAGGAAGAGGCTACTCAGGTAGCAGAGTACTTGTGGAGTGCACATGCGGGTTTCTTAGGATAGGCGCTAGCTCTGATGAGCACTCGCCTGTCAACATTCAGACAGCGATTTCAGGCCGTGTTCGGTTCAAAAATTCGAGTGTCAAAATATTAGCCGTGAACTCCATAATTTGATACGCTGTGTGGAAATTATTGTGCTCAGTTTTAGGCACTGAAAGCTGGCTAAATAATGATGTGGCAAATTCAGAAATATTTAGCGAGCCGTGGAATGTATATTGGAAAGATAGATCGGACACAACTGGAGGAGGAGTGTTTATCGCTGTGGACAAAGATATTGCTTCTACTGAGGTCGAGGTTGAAAGTAACTGTGAAGTTATCTGGGCACGTATAACAGGTCTAAGAAAAGTAAAGTTAATAGTTGGATGTATACGCTTCACTAAAGAGAAGAAAACGTCATTTTCGAAAATTTGTATCTTTTATATTTTATTCTTCCATGTATCTCGGAAACGGCTGTAACGATTTGAAACAAATTTTGTATGTAGATCAGATTTTGCTTATTATGTTTTTCATAAGTAATGGTATCATTCCTCCAAAAGCGTACGATTCAAATAAATAAATATATGCGAATACACTAATTTAATGTATCTCATAAACGGCGCTAACGATTTTCCTTGGTTAGAACAAGGAACTCATGCGTGTGTACATTAATGGTTACAATAGGGGAATCATATGGTGCGTATTCCTAGCCAATCGTTGCATATCAACTGATATATCCAAATAAGAATATCATTACACTTGGACGTATTTTTGGCCTCAAATCAATATTCACTGTTGCAATTCCTAAGTAGGTAAGATTTCAAAATATTCAATTTAATAAAAATCTCCTCCGAATTACCGCTGTATTACAGAAAACAACATTTCCGAGTAACGCTTTGGAACCAGATAATTTCTAATAATGTTGCAATTCAAGTAGCCGGGCCTCTGATCTATATCGAATGTACGCTTCTAAATCCATGCCGACAAAAGATGGACGTTTACCAACGTAGAAATACTTAGAAACGAACGTTTAATTTTACTTACTGGTGCGGCATTCGGTGCTAATGTAATATTTCCTTGTATTTAATTGAAGTGTCAAAGAGCAGTCAAGAGATTTTTGGGAACATCAGCCGCTGCAGCAAGTGAAATTTTACCGAAATAATTATAGAAATATATCAACATGAAAAATGACGTATTGATTTCCGATTATAATTATACAAGGACGCCAATGAAACTATGAAACTTACATATCAGTGGCGTATCCAGGGAGCGAGATTGAAGCATTCTGTCGGTGATTCTATGTTCACATGTTCAAATGTTCAAATGTTTGTTAAGCTTATGGGACTTAACTGCGGGGTCATCAGTCCCTAAACTTACAAACTACTTATGAACTACTTACGAACTAGGACGGCACAAATATCCATGCCCGAGGGGGGATTCAAACCCCCGACCGTAGTGGCCGTGTAGACCGTGACTGGAGCGCCTCAGTCTCCTCGGTCACCGTGGCCGGCAGTTCACATGAATTACAGTACTTCCTTCTCTATTTATTTCATATGATAGTGACCCACAGCCAAGCGTGGCCGGTTTAGATAGCTGATTTATAAATGAACAATATTAGTAAGAATATAGAAATTCAAATACTTTCTTAATGCGTACCTTAGTTTGAAAGCCTAGATACACTGCTCGTACAATGTGCTAACTTAGACGTGATCAATGGGTGGTACGAAATACGAGGGTCGTCCACAAAGAAAGTACTGTTCCTATTTGTATCCGCGGCAGCGCTAGTTCGCAGTTCCGAGCGTGCACGGCAGTTACTCTGACTCAAGGAGAAGACATGTACGCCATTTTCAGATCGCTGCAGCCGACGTGTGCTTTGTAGTGCTTCTTTATAATACCAGCCGTAATGGAAAATGCCACTCCCATGAACCACAGACATTGCCGAGGTGGGGTGGCTTGCGTGCCTCAATGATACAGATAGCCGTATCATAGGTGCAACCACAGCGGAGGGGTATCTGTGGAGAGGCCAGACAAACGTGTGGTTCCTGAAGAGGGGTAGCAGCCTTTTCAGTAGTTGCAGGGGCAACAGTCTGGATGATTGACTGAGCTGGGCTTGTAACATCAGCTAATGTGACTTTGCCACAAAGTTACTGCGAACGGCTGAGGACATGCAGCTCTACTGTATGAACATATGATGATGGCATCCTCTAGGGTAAAATATTCCGGAGGTAAAATAGTCCCCCATTCGGATCTCCGGGCGGGGACTACTCAGGAGAATGTGTTCATCAGGAAAGACAACACTGGCCTTCCACGGATCGGAGCGTGGAATGTTAGATCCCTTAATCGAGTAGGGAAGCTAGAAAATTTGAAAAGAGAAATGGATAGGTTGAAGTTAGATATAGTGGGGATTAGTGAAGTTCGGCGGAAATAGAAACAGGATTTCTGGTCAGGTGAGTACAGGATAATAAATACCAAATCACTTGGGGGTATTACAGGAGTAGGACTGATAATGAATAAGAAAATATAAATACGGGTTAACACTACGAGCAACACAGTGATCGCATTATCGTAATCAAGATAGATACGAAGCCAAAACCGACCACAGTAGTACAGGTTTATATGCCAACTATCTCTGCCGATATTGAGGAGATCGAAGAAATATATGAGGAGCTAAAGGAAATTATTCAGACAATTAAGGGAGAGGAAAACGTAATTGTTATGGGAGACTTGAATTCAGTAGTAGGACAAGGAAGGGAAGGGAAGATAGTAGGTGAATACGGTCTGGGCAAAAGGAATGAAAGAGGAAGCCGCGTGGTAGAGTTTTGCACGGAACATAATTTAGTTTTAACAAACACCTGGTTTAAGAATCACGAAAGAAGTTTGTAGACGTGGAAAAGACCAGGTGATACCAGGAGATACCAGATAGATTTTATAATGGTAAGACATAGATTTAGGAACCAGGTATTAAACTGTAAGACATACCCAGGGGCAGATATAAACTCTGACCATAACTTATTGGTCATGAATTGTAGGATGAAACTGAAAAAATTGCAGAAAGGTAGGAAAATAAGGAGATGGGACCTGGATAAACTGAAGGAATCTGAAGTTCTTGAGAATTTCAGTCGGAGCTATAGGCAACAATTGACAGAAACGGGGGAAAATAAAACAGTGGAGGAGGAATGGGTAGCATTGAGAGATGAAATAGTGAAGGCAGCAGAGGACAAAATAGATAGGAAGGAAACACCTACAAAATATCCGTGGATAGCACCGGAAACACTAAACTTAATTGATGAAAGGCGAAAATATAAAAATGCAGTAAATGAAACAGGAGTACAGACGACTAAAAAATGAAATTGACAGCAAGTACAAGATGGCTAAGAAGGAGTGGCTAGAAGGCAAATGCAAGGATGTAGAAGAATGTATAAATAGGGGAAAAATAGATACAGCCTACAGGAAAATAAAAGAGATATTTGGAGATAAGAAAAACAGCTCTATGTATATCAAGGACACAGATGGAAAACCAGTTCTCAGCAAAGAAGGGAAAGCTGAATGGTGGAAAGAGTATATAGAGAGGTTCTACAAAGGAAATGAACTTAGAGGCAATATTTTAGGAAGGGGAGAAGAAGTAGAAGAGGTTGAAATAGGAGATTCTATAATGAGAGATGAATTTGACAGAGTACTCAAAGATCTAAGTCGAAACAAGGCCCCTGGAGTAGATGACATTACCTCAGAGCTACTGAAGTCTTTTGGAGAACCAGCCAAGACAAAACTATCACCTGGTGTGTAAGATGTATGAGACAGGCGAAGTACCCTCAGACTTAAAGAAAAATATTATAATCCCCATTCCAAAGAAAGCAGTTACAGACAGGTGTGAAAAATACATCAGTTTAATAAGTCATGGTTGCAAAATATTAACACGAATTATATACAGAAGGATGGAAAAGCTGGTAGAAGCCGAACTCGGGGAAGATCAGTTTGGGTTCAGGAGAAATGTAGGAACACAGGAGGCAATAATCACTTTACGGCTTATCCTAGAAGATAGATTAAGAAAAAGCAAAACTACAGATCTAGCTTTTGTAGATTTGGAGAAGGCTTTTGGCTATGTTGATTGGGATAAACTCTTTCAAGTTCTGAAGCAAGTAGGAGTACAATATAGGTAGCGTAAGGTTATTTACAACTTGTCAGAGTTGAAGGGCACGAAAGGGATGCAGTGGTTGGGAAGGGAGTAAGACAGGGTTGTAGCCTTTCTCCAATATTATTCATTTTGTACATTGAGCAGGCTATAAAGGAAAGCAAGGAGAAATTTGGAGAAGGAATTAAAGTTCAGGGTGAAGAATTAGAACATTGCGTTTTGCCGACGACATGGTAAATCTGTCAGAGACAGCAAAGGATCTGGAACAGCAGTTAAACGGAATGGACAGTGTGCTAAAAGGTGCATATAAGATGAACATTAACAAGAGCAAAACTAGGGTAATGGATTGCAGTCAAAGAAAATCAGGCGATACTGTAGGAATTAGATTAGGTAACGAAACAATAAAGGAGGCAGATGAGTTTTATTACTTGGGCAGTAAAATAACAAATAATGGTCGCAGTACAGAGGATATAAAATGCAGAAAGGCAATGTGTAGAAAAGCGTTCTTGAAAAAGAGAAATTTTTTAACATCGAACACTAATTTAAGCCTAAGGAAGTCCTTTCTGAACGCATTTGTGTTGAGTATTGCCTTGAGTGGGAGTGAAACATGGACGATAAACAGTGCGGATAGGAAGAGGATAGAGGCTTTTGAAATGTGGTGCTACAGAAGAATGCTGAAGATTAGGTGGGTGGATCGCATAACTAATGAGGAGGACTGAACAGAATTAGGGAGAAAAGGAATTTCTGGCATACCTTGACTAATAGAAGGGATCGATTGGTAGGACACATTCTTAGACATCAAGGAATTGTGAATTTAGCGTTGGAAGGAAGTTTGTGGGGTAAAAACCGCAGAGGAAGATTAAGAGATGGATACAGTAAGCAGATTCAGACAGATGTAGGTTGCCGTAATTATGTGGAGTTGAAGAGGCTTGCTCAGAATAGGGTATTGTGCAGAGCTGCATCAAACCAGTCTCCGGACTGAAGACCACAACAACAACAACAATGGAAATCGCTGGCGCGTGTGAAATCAGACCTGTGATTCGTTTTCTAAATGCAAAGAGAGTTAAACCAAAGAAAATTCATCGCAAAACTGCGAGGATTACGGACAAAATGCTATGAGTGATTCAATGGTTAGAAGATGGACCAGACTGCTCTATGAAGGACATGAAAAAGCTCACGATGAAGAACGAAGTGGACGGCCGTGTATTTACTGATGAAGTGGTTCAAACAATTGAAGAGAAGTTAAGCACAACCGTAAGTTGTGCCTCGCTATGATAGTTCGTAAATAAAACGATTACTAATTAATGAAATTGTTACTGAAAAATTGAAGTTTTGAAAACTTTCCTCACGTTGGGTACTGAACAACACAAAAAACAACGGATGGGCAGTGCACTTCAGTTTTTGACACGATACATTGAAGAAGGCGATGCATTTCTATCTCGGATAGAAGCGAAAGGTGAAACTTGTGTATCGTACGACACCCCTGAAACAAAACGGCAATCAATGGAATGGAGGCACACTTCATCCCCAACGAAGGTTAGGAGCTTAAGCAATTGTGGATACCTCGAAAAGTCTGGTGCACCTTTTTTTTTTTTTTTTTTTTTTTTTTTTTTTTTTTTTTTTTTTTTTTTGGGGGGCGGGGGGACAGAAAAGGCATTTTTCTGAATGATTTCTTACCACGAGGCCAAACAATCAATACGAATGGTTATTGCGAGAAATTGCTACCACGTGGTTGAATAAACAGGCGGCAACCTTCTATGAAAATGCATACAAAATCTTGAGCCACGCTATGGCACGTACCTACGGAAGCTATGTAGAAAAGTAGTGTAACAGTTGTAAATTTTTGTAAAATGTATATTTGTTCTGTATCTGTACACGTTTGTTTTATATAACCAAACGGACCTTTCTTTGTGGACATACCTCGTAAATATCTATGGAGGAAAGAAATGAAAATTTGTGCAGTATAAACAGTCCATGAGTTGAAGCAGCCGACACGAAGCTAATATTAAATTATTTAAGAGCATGCTTATAATTGTACCGAGAACAAACTATATGATTTTGTAAGATGTAAAGGTGCCCGGTGTTTCTTGACTGAATGAATACTATATGGGCGCTGCGAATGGTATTTTGTCTGAGAAAAGAACAGAAGAGTAAATAAAATTAAATAACTACATTTACACGAAGTCTGTAGAGTAGAATAACTGACCACACTACACAGCTTTTCGATTTTCACTGCTGATGAAGACACGTATCGATATTAATTTCATCTCGAGAAATTTGAAGTACAAGCGCATTATCGCTTCAGACGTACCTTGAAGAACCAGGCGCCCGATTTCTTCCACATCTCTCGCGTCTCAGAGCAGATCTTGCAGAGTGAGATGGGCTCCTTGTGGGCGGTGAAGGTCTCGAAGCCGCACTTCTGACACACGGCCTGCACCAAGACCACACAGACAAGTCACTCAACACAGAAGGCTCTGACTAACATAATCAATGTGAGTAGATTAATAATGACCACGCTTATGCGTGCCTCTTTGCCAATTTTCTTTAAACTAATATATAACATGTCTCTGTGAGAGTAGTGTTTCAAACATTCCGTTTATCAACTTTGGAATGAAAATTAAGTTTTAATAAGAGCTTATAACAGTATGTAATGCTATAGTTACGTATGTTTTCCCGGCGTAGTATTTCTTCGTGGTTTCCTCGGGTCTTCTGTCAGATCTTCAAATCAAGCTGACTCAATATTTCGGCGATCCAACTGTTCGCCATCTGCTGCTGCTGATAAGTCCGCAATAAAATTAAGTCATCAGCGGGATTCAGTAGCAGCAGTTTCTCTTGAAGATGTCGAACTGTTGGATCGCCGAAATAATGTGACAGCTTGATTTGAAGATCCGACAGCAGACGCGACGACACTAAGAAGTATATAATGCTGCAAGTTTATCTCTTTGAGCTAGAATTGCCGATCCTCTACACTGTACTTAATTGTGATAGCTCTTTCAGGCCCTTCAGGCATAATTGTGCTCCCCTGGTTTTGCTCGCTTTATTCTTTGTGATTCACGCTAGGAAGTTCGGGCCAGTATCACACAATCCTGGATGGAATATGGTAAAGTGCGCAACGTGTTTTAGTTCCGTGTTTCCACACTGTGTGGTATCAGCAGTCGGCAGACTTCCAGTACACTTACAATGACAGAAAGAGAGACTTGTTGACAAAGTGTTAATATCCTTGTTTTGGCATGTGAAGCTATCATAACTGACAGCGTTGATTTTATATGATCCTTTGATATTATTATGTCATTTTTTTCAAAAGGCATGTTACTGTAAGATGGTACAGATCATAAAAATTTGTGGTGAAGGCCTAAAATAGACAATTCTGTGGGAACAAAAGTTTTGAAAATATATTTATTTTCATTTTTGTAATGAACTACTGTATGTATTTTGTATCTTAAACATATCTTCTTATATTATTGTCACGTCACCTACACCCTTGGGTCTGAAAGGGATAATAGTCATGTGCTCTTACTAATACATTTCAATTTCTTAAGTATTAGGGTGGGTTCTTAGTACAAAATATAGTTGAACGAAATAAGCACATTTTAAAAGAAGATTGAAAACTTTGGAGAGAAGGAAAGAGGAGAGGAGAATATTGTAAAAGAATTTAACTAGGTAATTGTATGGGCCAATGGTTTTCAGTATTTATACTAAAAACTGATACAATTATTATTAGAAAAAGTTCGGAATTTGCAACTTTTGAAGATGATCAAGCAGTGGTGACACATTCAGAGGCCATTCCAAAACAAAGTAATGAGATTCAGCGAACGTGAAGATTCTGTTAAAATGTCATTGATTGATTGGAGAACGCAGTATATTTTAGTGGCTTAGAAATAGACTCTGACCATGACGTATTGGTTATGAACAGCAGATTAAAACTTAAAAGACTGCCGAAAGTTAGAAAGGTTAGGAGATGGAACCTGGGCAAATTGAAGGAACCAGAGGTGATTGAGAGTTTCAGAGGGAGTATTGGGCAAGGATTAGCTGAAACGGGGGAAAATAATATAGTAGAAGAAGAATGGGTAGCTCTGAGAGATAGGGTAGTGAAGGCACCAGAGGAACATATAGGCAGAAGGACAAGGCCTAATAGAAATCCCTGGATAACACAGGATATACTGAACTTAATTGATGAGAGGAGAAAATATAAAAATTCAGCAAGTGAAACAGGAAAAAGGAAATACAAACGTCTGAAAAAATGAAACTGACAGGAAGTGCAGACTGGCTAAGCAGGAGTGGCTAGAGGACAAATGCAGAACTGTAGAAGAATGCATAACTAGGGGAAAGATAGATACCGCCTACATGAATATAAAAGATATATTTGGAGACAAGAAAAGCAGCTGTATGAATATCAAGTACTCAGGCGAAAAACCAGTACTAAGCAAAGAGGGGAAAGCTGAACTGCGGAAGGAATATATAGAGGGCCTATACAAAGGAAATAAACTTGAAGGCAGTATTCTAGAAATGGAAGACGAAGTGGAGGAAGATGACATAGGAGATATGATACTGCGAGAAGAATTTGACAGAGCACTGAAGGACGTGAGTCGAAACAAGGCCCCTGGAGTAGATGATATTCTGTCTGAACTGGTGATTTTGTTAGGAGAGCCAGTCATGAAAAAACTGTTCAACCTGGTATGTAAGATGTATGAGACAGGGGAAATACCCTCCTACTTCAAGAAGAATATCGTAATTCAAATTCCAAAGAAAGCAAGTGCAGACAAGTATGAAAATTACAGAACTATCAGTTTAATAAGTCATGGTTGCAAAATACTAACACGAATTATTTACAGGCGAATGGAAAAACTTGTGGAATCCAACCTCGGGAAGATCAGTTTCGATTTAGGAGAAATGTAGGAACACGGGAGGGAATACTCACATTACGACTTACGAAAGGGAAACCTACATTTTCAGCGTTTGTCGATTTGGAGAAATCTTTTGACAATGTCGACTGGAATACACTCTTCCAAATTCTGAAGGTAGCGGGAATAAAATATAGGGAGCGAAGAGTTATATTAAACCTATACAAAAACCAGACAGCGGTTATTAGAGTCGAAGGGCAAGAAAGGGGCGCAGAGGTTGGGAAGAGAGTAAGACAGGGTTGTAGCCTTTCCCCAATGTTGTTCAATCTGTACATTGAGCAGGCAGTGGAGGAATGGAAGGAGAAATTTGGAGTGGGCATTAAAGTGCAGGGAGAAGAATTAAATACTTTGCGGTTTGCCGATTACATAGTAAATCTGTAAGATACTGCAAAAGATCTGGAAGAGCAACTGAATGGAATGGACAGTGTCTTGAAAGGAAGATATAAGATGAACATTAACAAGAGTAAAACGAAGGTAATGGAATGCAGTGTCAGAAAATCAGGTGATGCTGAAGGAATTAGATTAGATAATGAGACAATAAAAGTAGTAGCCTAGATGAATTTTGTTATTTGGGTAGCAAGATAACTTCTGATGGCGAAAGGAAAGACGATATAAAATGCAGAATGGCTCTGGGAAGAAAAGCGTTTCTAAAGAAGCGAAACTTGTTAACATCCAATATTAATTTAAATGTTAGGAAGTCCTTTCTGAAAGCATTTTTCTGGAGTGTAGTATTGTATGGGAGTGAAACGTGGACGATAAGGAGTTTAGATAAAAATATGATAGAAGCTTTTGAATTGTGGTACTACAGACGAATGATGAAAATTAGATGCGTTGATCACGTAACTAATGAGGTGTACAACCGAATCGGGGAGAAAAGGAGTTCCTGGCATATCCTGACTAAGATAAGGAATTGATTTGTTGGTCACATTCTGAGACATCAAGGAATTATCAACTTAGCATTAGAACGAAGCGTGTGGGGTAAAAATCGTAGAGGGAGACCGAGGGACGAATACAGTAAGGAGATTCAAAAGGATGTAGGTTGCGGAACGTATTGTCAGATGAAGAGACTTGCACAGGACAGGGTAGCGTGGAGAGCTGCATCAAACCAGTCAGCAGACTGAAGACCACAACAACAACAGTAAGTCTGCCGATAAAATAGAATCTTATCGCGGAAATAACCAGGACATCTATGAGTAAAATAACTGAGGTTTGATGACAACAAAAAGTAAGTAATGTTTCTACAAAATTTCGCCTACAGTAAAGGTTTAGAGAGGAGTGACTCACAGAGGGCAAACAAAATGTTGAACAATATACAAATAAGAATAGCAGTCGGACAAAGTAAATGAACAACTAGCACAAACACACTGTTTATTTTTAGTTAACCAACCATTGGTTTCGTGAACTGCTGCAATTCTTCGAGGAACAGGTTGGTGAAGTGTGTTTACAGTTCACAACAGAATTTTAAGTGTCCAAATTCCGAAACATCCGCCAATTACGTCATAGATGTAGCAGCTGTCAATTTGTTCCTCTCTGCTCTGAAACTGCCCACAACGGCTATGCTGATATCTGCCGATTTTGATGTGCAGTGGAGGTGATAATTTTCGATCTTGCACAAAGCACGCCGGAACCTTTTTGGCTGTGTGTGTAGACCACGCGCTCTATGGTGCCATGAGGTTGGAGTCCTCCTCCGTGTGTGTGTGTGTGTGTGTGTGTGTGGTGTGTGTGTGTGTGTGTGTGTGTGTTTTTTGTCCTTAGCGTAAGTTACGTTTCTGTAGTTTGTAAGTCTAGGGACCGATAACCTTAGCAGTTTGGTCCGTTAGAGTTACAAACATTTATTTTTGAGACACAGGAAAGTTTCGGATTCATTTTATAATGGTAAGACGTGTGTTTCACAAGCAGGTTTTATACTGTAGGCATAGCCAGGGGTAGATATAGAATCACTTATTGTTGATGAACTGTAGACTAAAACCGAAAAAAAATTGCAAAAGGGTAGAGAAGTAAGGAGATGGAACCTGGATACAATGAAGGCACCTGAGGTTGTTGAGAGTTTCAGAGGGAGCATTAGCCAACGACTGAGACGGGACGGTGGAGGGTTTGGGGGGAGGGGGGGAGGAATTCAGTGGAAAAAGAATTGGTAGTTTTGACAGATAAAGTAGTGAAGACCGTGGGGAGGATCAAATGGATGGAAAGAAAAGGGTTACTCGGAATCCTTGGATAACACAGGAAATACTGAATTTAATCGACGAAAGGATGAAACATAAAGATACAGCTAAAATTTTCGTTGACAGGAGGTGCAAACTGGCTAAGCAGGAGTAGCTAGAAATGCAAGTCATTGCAGAATAATGTACAAAAAGAATAAAGATAGATATCGCCTAAGGGAATATAAAAAGACACGTTTGGAGACAAGATAACCAGTTTTTTTAATTCTCAAGAGCTCAGATTTTTACTATTATTTTTGTCTGGCATGATATCATATTTTTGGTGATACATTCTTGTTTAATTTGTTACGATTTTTTTCTAAATTGATTATATTTTTTTCCAGGTACGGTGTCCCGGTGCCAATTTCAATATTCCACATTTGTTGTGTATTGTGTCAAATTACGTGTTTCTTATGAAAAATTGGATGTTTTGTCAACTTATTGTCAATTGTTTACTTCAAATATTGGTGTTTATATCGCTAATGCCGGTATTTTCATTGCCAGTTTCGGTATTTGCATTCCCATTATTGCCAAATACGGTATTTTTGGTCAGTTTCTCTGATGTCATACATGGTACATTACATGGAAAATGAGCTGTCATTTTAGGTTTCTACAATAATCTCATCCTTGAGGAAAAGAGAAATTAAGAATGTAATTTTGATATTCAATAAGTGTACGATAAGAGTATTATCAAACTTCTCAGCTTTATGTCATTTTTATACTGGAAAACATCAAAGTTTAGGCGGTACTGTTAACGCGAATCTTTCGCGTTTCTAGAAATATGTCAGTGAAATTGAGGTACCTCTATACAGACTCGGGAAGGAAATTATCTGGCACAATATCAGTGCTGCTCCACACGAAATTTAACACCGTGTTTACAATATTCTGTGTTCTATAGAATTGGAATACATTTCACAATTTCTGTTTGCAATTATAACAGCATCTCTGTTTTCTGGTAACTTAATATCACTGTGTTTGCAGTAACACAAGGGTAATTGTTCGATACATTTCAAACTGTATCGTTACTTCGGCGTGTTTTGTTTTATTATCCATTATCTTTTGAACTACAGCTCTTTATACCTCGCAATTTCTGACTAGCAGTCTCCAGTGCTACGCGATGTGTTTGTTTACCTGATATTTGTTTTAATTACGCCTTTCTCGAATCTTTTCATTCCGTTGATCAATTTTTTACGAAACGTTTTATGGGATAATACCTTTACTATATAGTAGTGGCGTATCCATGGGGGAGAGGGGGGGGGGGGCTGTCGGGCTGCAGACCCTCGTCGAACCCCAACAGACATGTTTTTATTTTTTTATTTTTTTTTTTTATTTTTTTTTTTAATAGAAATCACGTCAGCTCGGATAGCCCTCAGCTCCCACCAGACCACGATCCTGGATACTCCACTGCTATACTATAGTGTACAAATATGCAGTATTAGTTTTAATCAGCAATTTTAGCTCACCATACCATTCGTTTTTATCCCTCTAAACGTTAAAGTTGTAAGTATTGTGCCGTTTTCCTAACTTACCGTTTTTCCTTATGTAGGTTCAAAATTTAAGGGAATATATCCAACATTCAAAAAATTTTAAATTTGATTAACGCCCTTCGGGCGAGTGAGGGTTTTATTATCGACTGATATAGAATGCTGTGCCGCCTACTACATACAGGGCCTAAAATATGAATTAATTGAGAGTACATTTTACCCTACAGCTATTTACATATTGTCTATTTGTAAATTTATCAAAACACGATTTTCATTACGAAGGCTTCGAAACTAGTTGGTACGATAAATAAATACTAATTAAAAAACACAGAGCTCAAGCGGTATCCTTCAATATGACTAGTCTAAATCTGTGGATGCTCAAATACAAAAACGTCTTGCTCTATAACACATCTGTTGGTGTAGAAGTCCCTCATTGATTCATGCCATAAGTATTCCTAACTCTGAAAAAATCGATTATTGCAGTTTTTGTGGTCTTCAGTTCGGAGACTGATTTGATACAGCTCTCCACCCCCCCCCCCCTCCCTACTCTATCCTGAGCAAGCCTCTCGTAAGAATGTCAACTTACATCCATTTGAATCTGCTTGTCTCTTGGTCTCCCTCTGCGACTTTCACCCCACACGCTTCCCTCCAATGCGAAATTTACAATTCCTAGATGTGTAAGAATGTGTCTTCCCAATAGATCCCTTCTTCTAGTCGAGGTATGCCAGAAATTCCTTGTCTCCCAGTACCTCCTTATTACTCACATAATCTTCAGCATTCTCCTGTAGCACCATATTTCAAAAGCCTCTATCCTCTATTTGTATCAACTATTTATCGTCGATGTTTCATTCCCATACAAGGCAACACTCTACACAAATGCCTAAAGGAAAGACTTCATTACACATAAATTAATATTCGATGTTAGCAAATTTATTTTTCCAAAACAATTTTCTTCCCATTGCCATTCTACACTTTATATCCTCTGTACTGCAACCATCATATGTTATTTTACTGCTCAAGCAACAAAACTCACTTATCACCTTTCTTGTTTCGTTAACTAATCATTTTTGCTTTCGCATTGCTTGATTTTCTTAGACTGCATTCAAGTACCCATGAATTGCTCTTGTTACTGTTCATTTTATTCCCTCCTTTCAACAGACTGTCCATTCCGTTCAACTGCTCTTCTAGGTCCTTTTCTGTCTCTGACAGAATTATAATGTCATCGGCAAACCTCAAAGTTTTTATTTCTTCGCCGTGAACTTTAATACCTTCTTCAAATTTTCTCCTTGCTTTCCTTCACAGCTTGCTCAATGTACAAATTGAATAACAATGGAGAAAGGCTACAACCTTGTCTTACTCCCTTCCCCACAAATGCTTCCCTTTCATTCCCTTCGACATTAACTGCTGTCTGGTTTTTGTATAAGTTGTAAATAACCCTATATTTTAGAACCATGTTCCAAAATATGCTAAATAAGCTGTAAAACATTTATTAAGTGTATCATTGGGAGACGCATTGCTTTCCGTTTATTTTCAATTGGCATCAGAGGGAGAGATGGGAGAGGGAGAAACTGACATGATGTGGGCATCTGAGGTCACCTACACGGAGAGTTTCGCGAGAAATAGAAAATATTTTAGTAGTTGGTAGTATAGAGGAATTGCAATACAAAGTGCTACATAACCTGCACAATTTTTAGTGAGTGGAGCCGAGTTCATAAATTTTCGTTTGGTATATTGGTACACCGGTGGCTCTGAGTTGCTATGAGCGTATATATCTACCGTTAGCAAAAGAGTGTTTATGTTCAAGTTCTGAAGTCGTGCTTTAGTTTACACTTTACATTGCAGTTTTCATTGTTATTTATTTGCCAACTCTCCTTACTGTAGCGTGCAGACATGCAGCACGTCTTTACACATTATGCCTGTATTGTATGTAATAAGACGATAACAGCTGCTTATAGAGAATACGGCGCACGATTTCCAAACCGCAAACTAGAGGATTCAAATAATTTTACTTGTGTGTTCGATACACAGCTTGACATTGGTACAATGTCCATTATGGACGTCAACGTGTAAATGAACAGACTGTGGATGACGTAGAAGACATTGTTCACCGGTGGAATGTAGTCTTTCAGCAAACACACGTAGTATTAATGCACATATCGATGTACAATATACAAGAGTATGGCGGACACGGCGTAAACACTGCTTCTGCCCGTATCGATGTTTTACTTTCGATGTTTTCCGTACATCGATTTCATTGAACAGATGTTAACATCGATGTTTTTTCCAAAATCGATCACCCATGGATTACTGCAGATATGTGACAGCTAAACGCACACAACCAAATACATAAAAAAGGCAAAAGGTTTTAGAAATTAGAATGTTCACGTGCTCTTGCGTTCATATATAACATGCCCCATTGTTTCTAACCCTTCGAACGTTATAATAGTGAACCATACAGTCCGTACTCCACGTAAAATGCGACGGTGTTTTCAACATACATATACTCAAACAGATAAATAGTACTTGATATTCGTTAGTCTTAACACGAATTATCTACAGGAGAATGGAAAAGCTGGTAGAAGCTGACCTCGGGGAAGATCAGTTTGGATTCAGGAGGAACATAGGAACCCGGGAGGCAATACTCACTTTACGTCTTATCTTAGAAGATAGATT
Organism: Locusta migratoria; assembly: GCA_026315105.1. NCBI lineage: Eukaryota > Metazoa > Arthropoda > Insecta > Orthoptera > Acrididae > Locusta > Locusta migratoria. Next base: position 200,652,451 of record CM048751.1, read on the forward strand.
AAGGAAAGGCAAACCTACATTTTTAGCTTTTGTAGATTTGGAGAAAGCATTTGACAATGTTGACTGGAATACACTCTTTCAAATTCTGAAGTCAGCAGGGGTAAAATATAGGGAAAGGAGAGTTATTTATAACTTGTACAAAAGCCAGACCGCAGTTATTAGACTCGAAGGGCATGAAAGGGAAGCAGTGGTTGGGAAGGGAGTAAGACAGGGTTGTAGCCTTTCTCCGATGTTATTCAATTTGTACATCGAGCAGGCGGTGAAGGAAAGCAAAGAAAAATTTGGAATAGGGATTAAAGTTCAGGGGGAAGAAATAAAAACATTGCGTTTTGCTGATGACATTGTAATTCTGGCAGAGACAGGAAAGGACCTGGAAGAGCAGTTGAATGGAATGGACAGTGTGTTGAAGAGAACGTATAAAATGAACATTACCAAGAGCAAAACAAAAATAATGGAATGCGGTCTTAGAAAATCAGACGAGGCTGAAGGAATTAGATTAGGCAACGAAACAATGAAGGTGGTAGATGAGTTTTGTTACTTGGGTAGTAAAATAACATGTGATGGTCGCAGTACAGAGGATATAAAATGCAGAATGGCAATGGGAAGAAAAGCATTTTTGAAAAAGAGAAATTTGCTAACATCGAATATTAATTTCAGTGTAAGGAAGTCCTTTCTGAAGGCATTTGTTTGGAGTGTTGCGTTGTACGGGAGTGAAACATGGATGATAAGCACTGCGGACAGGAAGAGAATAGAGGCTTTTGAAATGTGGTGTTACAGAAGAATGCTGAAGATTAGGTGGGTAGATCGCATAACCAATGAAGAAGTACTGAATAGAATTGGTGAGAAAAGGAATTTTTGGCATACCCTGACAAAAAGAAGGGATCGCTTGGTAGGACACATTCTTAGACATCGGGGAATCGTAAATTTAGCATTGGAGGGAAGTGTGTGGGGTAAAAATCGCAGAGGGAGACCAAGAGACGCGTATAGTAAGCAGATTCAAGTGGATGTGGGTTGCCGTTCTTATGAGGAGATGAAAAGGCTTGCTCAGGATAGAGTAGGGTGGAGAGCTGCATCAAACCAGTCTCCGGACTGAAGACCATAACAACAACAACATTCGTTAGTCTTTCCTGGAAGTATTAAAAATAAATAAGGCATAGAAATGCTGCGAGTATTCTTCCCTCAGCAGTTCAATAGGTATTTTCGTAAATAGGCGTCAACACAACAAAGATTCGTTTCCATGAGGGTACGATAAGAAGTTAGTACTTTTAGGATTTGTCCATCTTCAGTAACTGTCTCAGCTGTTGACAGAGAAACAAACAGCAACCAGTTGCATAACTGAAATATCTGTACGGGCAATCCCGGCCATTTAATGCTCTTCTTAATGGATGTACAGGCTATTTCAGTAAGAAATCTAAATCTTTAATCAGGTGGTAGTATAGACGAATTACATTTTAAAATGCCATGTAACATTTAGCACAAAAATGCAGAGTATGTAATGAAAAAAGATTGGAATTTCGTCGTTGGATACTTGAAAATCGCTAATTAGTCCCCTTTTTTACTGTTCACTGATGAAGTGACTTTCATTTGTGTCGGCATCAACAACTTTCGTACATCAAATTAGTGGTTCGACGAAAGTCAACACGTCATTGCGGAGAAACACATGAACACTTCTCTGTGAATGTCTGGTATGGCCGACTGGGTCTGTTCTGTTCCTCATCCTCTTGTAGGATCCCGTTATCTAGGCCTACACTTTCTTGAACCTGAACTATCATCATTTGGAGGAGATTCCTTTGCCTACAAGAATGGGTATGTTCTTCCAGCATGGCGGGGCTCCTACTCACGTTACTCGTGAGGTGACGCATCATCCAATCATAACATTCCCAGCGAGGTGGATCGGTAGATGTGGGGCACGAGTCTTGCCAACAAGCTCTCCGGACCATACACACCCATTTTGATTTTTACCTATGGTGTTGCGTGAATGACGAAGTTCACAAAGGAAAAGTAAATACAACAATCGCTTGACCGATTATGAATAGCGCAGCCCTCATAAGAGAATGTAAAGACGATGCCATAAGATTTTTGCTTAGGTGTAAGTCAACAGCCTTAATACACTTTAAAAAATTCATAGTCAACCATCAGCTGTTTATTGTATTTAAAACTTTACCGGTTTCGGATATTATCCATCAGCAGAAAAGTAAAATTAAACAGGCTGATTGCCGGCCGCGGTGGCCGAGGGGACTAAGGCGCTCCAATCACGGTCTGCACGGCCAGTACGGTCGGGCATGGATATTTGTGCCGTCCTAGTTCGTAAGTAGTTCATAAGTAGTTTGTAAGTTTAGGGACTGATGACCCCGTAATTAAGTCCCATAGACTGTACAAACATTTGAAGGTTTTTTGAAACAGGCTGATTGATGACTACATAGCCGATCTGATAAATTTAGCAGAGATTTCTGCTAAGTTTATCACATCGGCTATGTAGTTATCAATCAGCCTGTTTAATTTTACTCTTCTGATGATGGATAATATCCGAAACCGGTAAAGTTTTAAATACAATAAACAGCTGATGGTTGACTATGCATTTTTTAAAGATGCCATAAGAGCTACACGTGGTGTTATCAAGAGAAGTCTAAGCACACTGAAGTTATATGTATGTGGCGTCCGTTCTTTCGGACATGTCTGAAAGAACAGGCACCACATATATATAACTTATACAATTTGTCGAAGAGCTACGAGTTTGAGTAATAGTGGGCACGGTACAGTTGAGAATTTGTATCTGACAGGAGCCATACTTGAGTAATCCATTGCAGGAGTGGTCATCGCTGTGCCCCCAGTGGTGTAGGGATCAGCACAACTGCCTAGAAAGCAGGAGACCCGGGTTCGAGTGCCGGTTGCGTACACATTTTCGACTTTACTCATTCGCCGTTAATGTCATGTATTCCGTGAGTATGCACATTGAAGTTAGGGATGAAACTTTACACAATCAACTTTGAATATCTTCATTAGTCTTTGCTTTAGCCTCGGCGGAGCGGCCGAGCGCTTTGAGGCCGTTCCTCGTTGGAGGTTCGAATCCCCCCTCGGGCATGGATATTTGTGCCGCCTTCAGTATTAGCTAGTTCATAAGTAGTTTGTACGTTTAGGGACTGATGACTCCGGAGTTAAGTCCCATAAGCTCTACAAACATTTGAGTTACTGCAATGCAGCCAAATCCAGCAAATCTGTTGATGTTTTTCTTTACTTTATTATTATTATTTTGATAACATACTCTGCATCTTTGAGCTAAATGAAAATTGGACACATGTTACATGGCATTTTAAAATGTAATTCGTCTGTACTACCACCTGATAAAATATTTAGATTTCTTACTGAAGTACCCTGTACATCTATTAAGAAGAGCATTAAATGGCCGGGATTGTCCGTACAGATATTTCAGTTATGCAACTGGTTGCAGTTTGTTTCTCTGTCAACAGCTGAGACAGTTACTGAAGATGGACAAAATACTAAAAGTACTAATTGCTTATCGTACCCTCGTGGAACGAATCTTTGTTGTGTTGACGCCTATTCATGAAAATGCCTATTGAACTGCTGAGGGAAGAATACTCGCAGCCTTTCTATGCCTGATTTATTATTTAATACTTCCAGGAAAGTCTAACTTTTTTGTCTAACGAATATCATGTTGTATACTATTTATCTGTTTGAGTATGTTTATGTTGAAAGCACCGTCGCAATTTTTCGTGGAGTACGTATTGTACGGTTTTCTGTTATAACGATCGAAAGGTTGGAAACAATGGGGCATATTATATAAGAACGCAAGGGCACGTGAACATCCTAATTTCTAAAACCTTTTGCCTTTTTTATGTATTTGGTTGTGTGCGTTTAGTTGTCACATAGCTGCAGTAATCTAGGGGTGATCGATTTTGGAGAAAACATCGATGTTAACATCTGTTCAATGAAATCGATGTACGGAAAACATCGAAAGTAAAACATCGATGTTTAAAATGATAAAGTTTTTCCGTAAGTAGAGTCGTTAATTTCGATACCCGAAACATCGATATTTTAGGTTCAAATTCACAAATTCACATTTTTTCTTCGTCATTCATCATTATTATATGAAAAAAATTATATATATATATGAAAAAAATTATATATATATATAATAACAACCAAATATATAAAAAAGGCAAAAGGTTTTAGAAATTAGGATGTTCACGTGCTCTTGCGTTCTTATATAATATGCCCCATTGTTTCCAACCTTTCGATCGTTATAACAGAAAACCGTACAATACGTACTCCACGAAAAATTGCGACGGTGCTTTCAACATAAACATACTCCAGGGCCACACTACGGATTTATATCCTCTTTATTGCATGCAATAGATTTCGTCATTTCACTTAACCTACCAGTTTTACATATTTTATTTTACATATTTAGGTCGATATTAGCCATTCCTAAAAGTTCTTCTATGAACAGAACGGGTTTGTTAACAAGAAGCTGTGTAGCTTTTTATGGGTGTGGAAATAAATGATCAACCGCAAGGTAAAAGTTCAGACCACTCACAGTGACCTTCTTAGCGAAAAATGCAAATGATCAGTATTTCAAATGATAACATTCTCAAATTTAAAATTAGGGTACAGTAGGTGGATTTCTGCACGTAAGTTGGTCAGGTTATACTGTAAGTAGTAATGATAACTTTGTAGTAACAATACAAAAATTGATTGTTGACTTCACGCAACTCCACCGGCAGGAACGTCGCGCCGGCCGTGGTGGCCAAGCGGTCTGCGGCGCTCGTCACGGTCTGCACGGCTACTACGGTCGGCGGTTCGAATCCCCCCTCGGGCATGGATATTTGTACCGTCCTTAGTGTTAGCTAGTTCAGTTTGTAAGTTTAGGGACTGATGACCCCGTAGTTAAGTCCCATAAACTCTACAAACATTTTAGTAACGTCGCAAAAGTATTACACACTCGCAAGAACAAAAAAACCTGGCAGCCCTGGTTAAATTTTACTAACCATCCCTACGGCTTCGCGTGATAATGTTGGCAATATATGCTCAATTCTGGGAATCACTTGATGTCCTCATTGGTCTATGTCATGCTAAGACAATTTTTTTTTTTAATATGAAATCTTTTCTTTATGAGGGTACATACAAGAACCTGTCAACCATAGAGGAATAGCATTACAGAATGAAACTTTCACTCTGCAGCGGAGTGGGCGCTGATATGAAACTTCCTGGCAGAGTAAAAGAGTGTGCCGGAACCGGGACACGAATCTGGGACCTTTGCCTTTCGCGGGCAAGCGCTCTCCCACTGAGCTATCCCGACACGACTCACTATCCGTCCTCACAACTTTAATTCTGCCAGTACCTTGCGTCCTACTAGTTCCATAAGAAAAAGTCTCATTTTTTAAAATTGTCATTTAATTTTATTTTTGAGTTTAAAGTATTAATTTATTATTTTTATATTCCGAAATCCGGAATAAGGTTCCTTTCACTATGCACCATACGAAATATTGCGTCAGCAGTATTGGTTTTCTTGTTTTGAAGGTCAAATGCAGAACGCAGTGCCAGAGCGGTCTGCGGCGCGCCAGTCACGGTCTGCGCGGCCGCTACGGTCGGCGGTTCGAATACCCTTCGGGCATGGATGTTTGTGTCGTCTTTAGTATAAGGTAGTTTTAAGTAGTTTGTAAGTTTAGGGACTGATGACCCCGCAATTAAGTCCCTTAAGTTTAACAAACATTTGCACAGTTGAAATAATACGACCAGCAGACCGCTCAGCCACTGCGGCCGGCTCGTATCATATCACGAAGTCCATTCTCAACAGAAATGTCACTGCTGGCCGAATCACTTCCAGGAATTCCATTCTCCGTTTTCTAATCAGATCAAAGTCACCAAATCGATGTCACTAATTCCTGAGAAAGAGCTCTGTTACAGGAAACATCACGTATTGCATACGGTACTACCGTCTACTAAGGTCCACACTGTGTTACGATTAAGCAACATCTGCATTATGTTACAAACTGTGAGATTTAAAAAAATATTTCTATAATAGGAGTTTCGAAACAAAAACCTTTGTATTGTGGATCTCTAACGATAATCACTACGCTACGTCGACTTACAGAGGCGAGAGGTTTAAGTACACTTATCTATTGTAGTTTCGTGAATTTTTGACTGTTAGTGTATTATTATTTACATGTAGTGATAAGAAATGGAACCAAGAACGGATTTTGTGATTCATCTGTAATGTGTCGTTTGCATGAAACGGCCTACTGCGTATTATAATACCAAAAATCATAGAAATACGGCAAATCAAGATGGCGTCCGTCACACTAAAGTATCGAGTGACAGGCAATAGTCGATAGCGGCTTGCGCGGTCTTCGATACAGCGTGTGATGTAAAAATGACGTTACATTTATTCCAAGTAGTGTGAACAGAACGCTACCCCAATAACATTTGTGGTGACTAGTGTGTATTCAACTGACTGGTCTGTATTTGTCCACAAAAGTATACTATATCAAATATATACTCGACATTCATTCTAATTTATGAAAGTTAACAGGGCAAGAACCACACACTGCATTAATCTGAATCACATTTCGTTGACTCCACAAGAAGGCGGACTGGCTTCAATCGACAGGTAAGCTTTTCATAGTAGCGCCGTATCCCCTTATTTTAACCTCATTGCTCCAGAGATATTTCTACTCTTTGACACAAACAAGGTAAAACATCGTTGGCGAAGAGGAATGTTGGGCGAACCCCGAAGACAACTAAAACGAGCAGCGGGCATTAAGGAAGATTGTAGCCAGACAACATTAAATTACAACGACTTAAGCGACTGCAAAACTGAACACTGAGTAATACTGTTTGGATGAAAGCAATACGACTGGAGCAAGGCCAACAAAGCTCTGAAGAAAGTGGTGCCATGATCACTAAGCTGGACGCTTGATGGATCCATGTATGTTGTATTGTCGGATAGATCATAGTTTACATTACATCCTTCAAATAACCGCTTTTGTGTACCGAAATCCCACAACAAACTGCGAGTTGTGGCATTTGATGGCGATGTGAAAATTACGAAAATAAACAGAGGAGAGTAACTATGAAGCTTAGATTAAAGGGAAAGGTTAGCAAATACAAAGCATTGTTAACAGTGAATTGTTCAATAAACTAAGTGAGCGTCGTATAATAGCCATAATCGGTATTTGTTTTTACTTGCTGTAGGGAACTTGTTATTCCTCAAACCACTGTATGGAGAGTTCTTCGCTAAAAGCTGCACAAACGTGCGTACCATATCCAACTCGTACATACGCTTGAAGCGAAGGACCATGCAGCCATACAAGCTATGTGTCATGACCTGCTACAGGCTGTGGAAAATGATAATTTGATGCAAAATGTCTTGTTCTGTGATGAATCTACATTTCGTAACTGTGGACATGTGAACAGACACAACTGATGGATCTGGGCAGACGAACAACCAAGTGTGCTGCAGGAGTGGCAAAGGGTCACAACAAAAGTGAATGTGTGGTTACGGATAACGAGGTCAATAGTGTATGGGCCCTTCTTCTTCGCAGAACCAGCCTTTACTGGAGCCCCCATCCTTGATAGTCCCCTAGTTTGAGGAACATACTGATGTTTTGACATTACATGAACCACTTATCTCAACTTTCTGCATTCTTCCAGTTAAGTATGAATTAAACCATTTGTGCACTGCCCCAGTGAAACCATAATAATTATGCTTCTCTAGAAGAATTCTGTAATGTACACAATCAAAGGCCTTTGAAAGATCACAAAAAATACCAATGGGTAATGTCCTGTTATCCCCACAGAACACGCGTACGCCAAGAAGGTCGTATTGTAAGGGCAGCTGTGGCAAATCGTACAGCCACCTTGGCACAGATGAGAAGCTCTGTGAGCCCGTAAGTGTCAGCACGAACTGTTGACAATCGGTTACTGGCAGTGGGCCATTGGCACACACACTTCTAGCCCGCCTGCCACTCAAGCAACAGATTCGACGTACACAACTCGACTGAAGTTATCAGAGAATCACTGAGAAAATGGAATGGTGGGCCGTGGTCTTCAGCACTGGAAGCATTGCCTGCACACAAGTGATAGACGGTTGCTCGAATGACGTAGAACAGGCGAGCGCTGTCCTGTGGATTGCATTTGTGCAAACAGAGACAAAGATATACAGACGGGAAATCTCAGTAAGGGCCCGGTCACATGCACAGGGGTGCGAACGCTGACATGCCGGACTCATCTGTTGCCTCGTGGCAGGCGGCACGAGCTCTCCCCTCAGCCTCCCCTCAACGCTACCCTCTGAAGTGTGAGAGGCACCTTCAGAAGCGCCTCTAGTGCGATATACCGGTACTAATCCGGGGAACTGCCTGACATCTGCTGGCATCTTACGAAACTACGCATAGGACAATGGTATGGGGGAGGTTTCTTCTCTATATATGTTACTCTGTGGTGCAAGACACCGGCCCCATCCCAGCCCTTATGGTGTGATGTGCCGTAAGCACAGACAAATATATACAAATAGGAAACCTCCGTAAGGGCCCGGTCACACGCTCAGGGGTGCGGGGCGGGGGCTGCTGAAGCAGTTCCGTAAGATGTCCCATGATGGCGTTGCGGTCAGAAGCAGTCGTCTAAAACTGGCCAGACCAGTTCCTCTCAAACGCCGGCACACCGCGTGGCCATGTGGAAGGCGGCACAAGCTCTCCCCTCAGCCTCCTCTCCATGCTACCCTCTGATGTACGAGAGGCACCCTCGGAAGCGCCTCTAGTGTGGTCTACCAGTACTAAGCCGGGGAACTGCCTGACATCTTACAGAACTATGAGGGGAACGTAGGGCAGTGGTTAGGGGGAGGGTTTCTTCTCTGTATATCTTACTCTGTGCCGTAAGCTACAACTCCCATTCACAATCGTGTTTGTGGAGGGAACGCAACTAGTGCTGGGTACATGCAGTATATTATAAGACCCGTTATTGTGCTATTCTTGCAACAGAAAGGCAATATGTTGTTCCACACACTGCACATGAAACTCAATGTTGTTCACGACATCTGTAGCAACTTCCCTGGATGACACTACATCCAGACTTGTCCCTAATCGAACATATGTGTGATATGATGAGACAACAACTGACAAGTACAACTTGTCAACAAGTAACACTTGCAGAAGTATGTGAATAGGCATGGAATAATGTACTCAAAGACAGTATTCACGATCTGTATGGTGGAATGGATGCCAGAATCAGCGAATGTATTGCCGCCTGTCAAGGCTGTTCCACCTACTAATGTGGGTGTTTCAGCATGGGTTTTATAACTTCTACCCTCACTCATTTCACCTGCAATAGTCATTAATTTTTTTTAATGTTGTCGGTCGCTGTTTGCCTCAACGTCGGTGGTCTACATGTCAACGCGCAACTTCAAGAAGAGGCGATAAGTCGCTCCACAGTACTTCATCCGCCGGGCGCGCCCGCAGTCTCGGTACCTCTTTGCCTGCTTCGCGCGCCGGTCAATAGGGAGAATGGAGCTCGCCTAGATATGCTAGCGCACCTTAGCAACGACAGTCAGTATGGGTGAGTACAGGACTTTCTGTCATTTCCTGCCACCCCCAGGAATACTACAGTTTCAGAACTTCATCATAGATGAGCCAGCCTTTTGTCTACACACAAGCAGAAACAGTTTTCTATTACGAAGCAGAACTATGTAATGCTACAAGAAGTTTGTAACACACAAGCACACCCCAGTTGGGTGTTGATTTCTTGTGTCAATAAATCCTTTGAGGACTAATCACTTCTTTCAGACCTGCAGACCTTGTCCACGTCCTTGATAGCCACAGCCCACATCTTTCCACTGCAGCAATCAGGGAAGCGCAACAGTTATTTTGGATACTTTTTAACGTCAGTTGATCTATGGAAAGATTTTTTTATAAAATTGTAAAAGTATTCTGTATAGAACAACACTAAAGTCAAAACATTAGTTAGTGTATGCAAATACCTAACTTATGACGTAATACTGCATATAAATAGTAACGTTATGAGATGATCTATTCATTCTACTGCGACTATATTTCCATTCCGAGTACATTATTATTAGACTGATATTGAGTGCTACCTATTGGGCGATGAATGTTGGAAATACAGGATATGTGAATTTTATTCGTGTTTATATCTCAAATTATTTTTTCTCAAAAGTATTTCATTCCAAGTAATTAGTGACCTAGGACGATTTTTAAATTTTATCTGTGTATGTAGGAAGCTACATTAGACCGTAATTAATTTTCAAAGAATGGGAGAATGATAGTGGTGTTTTATGACGATTATTAATTTTAATATTTTCAGAAAGTGTGTCAGTGCATTTTAATTATTTTATTACACTTTAAATGACCCGGATTAGACTTCTGCATTAGTACGGATATTCTGTGTAATTTCGATTATCGATGGTCGATATCTGTGGTTTCAAGTTAACATCTCTGGTTCTTCTTCTTCTTCGCTGATGGGTCACTTAGGATCACGTTGATTCTACATTTGTGGGCCATCCTTTTTTACCAGTATTCCTACATAAGCAATGAATGAGGGTGAGTTCGTTGCGTAGACCACGTATGTCGGTTAGTTTCTTCTTCGTAAAAACCTTGTGAATTTATGATTTTTCTGTTTTATTTCGTTAGTGCAGATTTTGAGATCCTAATTCTTTTAGGTCTTCTTCTGTTGATTGTACCGGTTCGGTCTAGTAGATATTTTTAGAGAATATATGGATTTTGTGCGTTAACCTGTTTGACTCCAGGAACTGGATCTTTCACATGCGCATTGTGTCTGTTATTTTGGAAATATTTTACACGTTTCTGCATAATGAACACCATCTTTAACAGTTGGTCCTACGATTTCCTCATTATTTTACGTTCTTTCACTTCCAATTCCCCTTTTAATGTTCTGTGTTGAAACTTTAGTGTCTCAGATGCGTAGAGATCTTCGGGTTTAATTACTATTGTGTAGTGTCGGATTTTGCAGTTCCAGGAGAGACTTTTTGTTCTAAATATTTTTAGTTCACTTACAGGCAATCGTCGTTTTCTGGTGGCTTTGTTTGACAGATTTCTTTTCATTGCAATTTTCTATAATCCAGTCACCTACAAATTTAAATTGTTTTACTGTAGAGACGTAGCTGTTCCCAATTATGAGATCAGAAGGTGCATCTTCGATGACTGTTATAAGACTTTTTTTTCAAATGAAATTTCTAATCCTATTTTTGATGCCTGCACTTGTAATAATTCCAACTGGTTTCTGCATCGACGATGTCATGGGCAATCTCAGGTTCTTTGGTTATACCTATACAAAAATCAGACAGCGGTTATTAGAGTCGAAGGGGAAGAAAGGGACGCAGAGGTTGGGAAGGGAGTAAGACAGGGTTGTAGCCTGTCCTCGATGTTGTTCAATCTGTACATTGAGCAGGCAGTGAAGGAATGGAAGGAGAAATTTGGAGAGGGCATTAAAGTGGAGGGAGAAGAAATAAAAACACTGCGGTTTGTTGATGACATAGTAATTCTCTCAGTGACCTCAAAAGATCTGAAAGAGCAATTGAATGGACTGCACAGTGTCTTGAAAGGAAGATATAAGATGAAGATTAACAAGAGTAAAGCGAAGGTATTGGAATGCAATGTCAGAAAATCAGGTGATGCTGAAGGAATTAAATTAGGTAATGAGAGAATAAAAGTAGTAGATGAATTTTGTTATTTGGGTAGCAAGATAATTTCTGATGGCCGTAGTAAAGAAGAGATAAAATGCAGAATGGCTATGGGAAGAAAAGCGTTTCTAAAGAAGCGAAACGTGTTAACATCCAATATTAATTTAAATGTTGGAAAGTCCTTTCTCAAAGCATTTATCTGGAGTGTAGCATTGTATGGCAGTGAAACGTGGACGATAAGGAGTTCAGATAAAAAGATGATAGAAGCTTTTGAAATGTGGTGCAACAGACGAACGTGTTAACATCCAATATTAATTTAAATGTTAGAAAGTCCTTTCTCAAAGCATTTATCTGGAGTGTAGCATTGTATGGCAGTGAAACATGGACGATAAGGAGTTCAGATAAAAAGATGATAGAAGCTTTTGAAATGTGGTGCAACAGACGAATGATGAAAATTAGATGGGTAGATCACGTAACTAATGAGGAGGTTGCTTAACCGAATCGGGGAGAAAAGGAGTCTCTGGCATATCCTGACTAAGAGAAGGGATAGATTGGTTGGACACATTCTGAGACATCAAGGAATTGTCAACTTAGTATTAGAAGGAAGTGTGTGGGGTAAAAATAGTAGAGGGAGACCGAGGGACGAATATAGTAAGCAGATTCAAAAGGATGTAAGTTGCCGAACGTATTCTCAAATTAAGAGACTTGCACAGGATAGGGTAGCGTGGAGAGCTGCATTAAACTAGTCTACGGACTGAAGACAACAACAACAACAACAACAACAACAACAGATTTGAGAATGACATTGTTTCATGAAAGTAATTTCGTTTGGAGTGAACTATATTGAATTTTATTGGTACAGAACGTGAACAGTAGCTATCAGGGTTAATTATTGATTCGCTCACCACGCTACTTAAACAACCCAACTACACATTCGACAACCTTTACCACAGTCGGAAACAGAATAATAATGATACGCTCACGATGCTACTTAAACAACCCAATCCCACTATCGACAACCTGTAGCACATTAAGTCTTATTGAAACCATCATTGGTGATGGAAACGGGACAGCGGCTGGTCAAGAGTCTGAAGGAACTGAGATACCAACAGCCGTATGTATAATAAAATATTTATTGTAACACAACCAGTTTCGGCATTCCACTATGCCATCTTCAGGTCCCTACATCGGAGCATAATATCCAAAAGTAGGGATACTAAAATTGGATTTGTGGACTTGTGTCTCTTAGTGGGAAACAATAAGAACAATAACAATTTTTTCCCACTAAGAGACAGAAGTCCACGAATCCAGTTTTAGTATCCCTACTTTTGGATATTATGCCCCGATGTAGGGACCTGAAGATGGCATAGTGGAATGCCGAAACTGGCTATGATACAATAAATATTTTATTATACATACGGCTGTTGGTATCTCAGTTCGTTCAGACCTGTACCACAGTCGCAAACAGAATAATGATACGCTCACAATGCTACTTCATACAACCTAAACCGCAATCGACAACCCGTTCCGCAGTACGCCTTGAACTGTTGTCCTGTACGATTATAATTTCGGCACTCCACATGCAGTACATGTGTGGTGAGCAGGAAGACTGTGCGAGCGCCCACCTTCTTGCAGTCGTGGCAGATGAGGCTGGGCGAACCGAGCACGCCGAACGTCTCTCCGCAGAGCACGCACTGGCTGGTGCCGTTGCCCAGCGCGTTGCGCTTCATGTTCTCCAGCCGCTCCACCAGCCGCCTGCAACAACACAGAACACAACAACATCATCCACACTAGCTGTCGGCGACCGAAGCACAGAACAGAAACTATTCAGAAGGGAAGGCAGCGGCTGCTTCCTATAAATAGCCAAACCATGTGTTTGACGTAACGCGGAGCGATAGCCACTTGTCAGGGGCGCCGACTCCGTGGGTGCTTCAGTTTTTTTTTTTTTTTTTTTTTTTTAGCAGACCACAATCCGAAGATTGGTTTGAACACTACAGTGCTTTAGGGGGACGCGGATTCCGTACCACGGTGCTACTCGGTATTTTTCACATGAGCAACACTGCCAGAGGTGAAAGAAGTGGAAAGTTACACATAAAAATCCTAGGACCTAGCGGGGATCGAACCCGCGACCTTCGGATTTGTAGTCTGGCACTCTACCACTGTGCAACCGAGGCGCACAATAAAACTGTAAAAAAAAACCTCCTACCTTAGGATCAATAGGCATTACAAAACGTGATCATAGCAAGAGACGATATTTCATACGCGAAAGAAATGATCAGTTTTGTTCAAAAATTCAAATGTTTGTATAGTCTATGGGACTCAACTACGGGGTCATCAGTCCCTAAACTTACAAACTACTTATGAACTACTTACGAACTAGGACGGCACAAATATCCATGCCCGAGGGGGAATTCGAACCCCCGACCGTAGTGGCCGTGCAGACCATGACTGGAGCGCCTTAGCCTCCTCGGCCACCGCGGCCGGCTTAGTTTTGTATGTGGGTCCCCAAGCGAGTAGTAATGTCCGTGTTTTACCCACTATGCTAGCTTTATTCATCTTGAAGCACGTCGGTCCTTTTGACCTTTTGGGTGTACGTATGTATGAACATTCAATTGTGTTCTATCAGGAATTTAGCTTGAAGAATCTGATGCTGATACTAAAGTTAATCGTTTTTTTCATTTATCTTTGTCACTTCCCTCGTTATTAAAATTATAGATTCAGTTGAAATTTGTAATACTATTCTCTCAGGCTTAAAAAAAGCTTGGACTATATTAATACTGTCAGACATGTTATAAATTATCTGAAAATGATGAAAGTTTCAATGAAGTATACAGCTCTAGCTTGGAACTGACAGAAAAAATTGTTGTCGGACTTCAAAATATTTCAAAGATTTCCTTAAACCTTGGTGACGGTGTTCTACCAAACGCTTTTGTCAGAAAGAATAGCTTGGCACGAAAAGTGTTGGATTAGTGTACAGTGAAAAATTATTTCATTGGTCGTGTACAAGTTTTGGGGTGTTACTTATATCGAAATATCCACTTCGGTCAATTAGATCGCTTTATTTTAGTGTCATAGTGCAGCCATGCTTTCCTTTTCTTCCTCCTCCTTCTTTCTTCTATCTTTAAAAGGCCAGACAACTGCCTATTTACTTTTATCAAGTACTGATCATTCAAAAATGCATGAACATGATTTTCAGGAGGGTTGGTTTCGAACATTTGTGAACCGTGATATAGAACACCCACACTGATTTTCAAAAGTCGGCGCTTCTGCCACTTGTAACGAAGCATGTTGGTATTTATTCCCATCTGCTTGCATTACAGAACCTCCCACTGTTGCATAATAATAGACAGGAATGTAATTAGTCTATTGTCATTTTCTTTTCCAAAACTTTTGTCATTCTTTGTTATAATGTAACTAGCTTAAGTCATTTCCTATTATCTGACGCCGGAAAAGTTTGTTTAATTAGCAAGTATTACTTAGTTCGTTTCAGAGGTATATGGTTATATTTCAGATAGTACGCTAATTAGTATTTCTATTGAAACTAATTAAATTCTTTTCTCATAATATTAAAGTAAATCTTACTGTGTTTCACAAGTAATGTTAGGAAAGTTTTGTCCTCATTTCTTTCTGTATAATTACCGATAATTACGAAAGTATTGTTGATAAACCTTGTTAGAGGACAGCGCCCCTTACGGCAGAACCATTCACTTTCCATAGTGAGAATGCAGTATATCGACTGTTCAGGCGCCGAGCGCGCCACTTGAATTTGAGGAGAGTGTGGCTTTGTTTGTGTCTGGTGGTTGGCGTCCTACCGACTGAAGCGTGTGTCCCAAATCGTCGTGGAGGACCCCAAGTACAGATTTATACAGTGAAATATTCATTCAAGGTGCAACAGTGTGTCATTAGTACGACTACCGCGTCAACCATCGGTGTCATGTGTTTACCTACTTGGATTATGTAGACAAAGCATCAAGATTCAGTATAATGGCGACCAGTGACTTCAATGTTTGTAACAAGAGCAGTAACCGCAATTAGAACTGTTTGACGAAAGCTGTGAACAGCTCACATTTATGCAACTTAAAACAATATATAACAATTCTATCAGTGCAAATTGTGTTATTTACTCAACAACCTTGAACTGTGAACTGTATGTACCATTATTGTGTAGCCTCAGTCATTATCTATACGGTAGAAACAGCTTCCGCAAAATCATAACCGATAGCTTTATCCTGTAGCCACGGTCAGCACTGATTCTGGATTAGCTGTGACAGTAACCATATTGCGTACTGGAGAAAAAGGCGGGAGTGTTTCATCCTATTTTGTTAAATACGTAAATGATATACTATTAATTGAACCGACATTTGTGTATTAACTTAATGAGTTTTATTTTCGCTATGTTTCACTATCGCCAGTTGTATGTAATTGTTGGTTTTTCCATTATAATTAATTTTAGATACATCATTAACAATACGTAATTTTCAGTGATATTGTTTGAAATATATAAACAGGATCCGTTCGCGGCATGTAATAGAATACTGTTTCATCCTCTATCTCATGCACAATTTAAGTCAGTTCCGAGTACTGTTAATTGTTTCGGCCGCGATCTGAGGCACAAGCCATGCCAATTGCAACTTTAATTTTGAACAATTATGTAAAAGTTCGTCAGTGTTATTCGTGTGGAAAGTGTTTCTACCGGTATTATAAATGGAAGATCAATATTTGTGCCACGTTAAACTGTACATCTCGAACTTTTGTATTCCACACACGAACTGTGTTGTAAATCCGTATTATTGACGTGTGAAATGTGCGTACCTGGTCTTAATGGAAGTAATTAATGAAATTTGTAAGCTGGGCATAAATGTGGACAACTGGGCACTGATGACTCATTAAAAGTGTCAAAGAACTGCAATTCTGAGTGTTGCTTACGTTATTTCTAGTGGATTAGTTTTGCCCCATGAAATTTCAGCCAGCCCCTCCGAAAACAACGATCTCCGACAACATCGAGAATCATCGATCAACGATCAGGTAACGGCGCACACTCAATACTACGAATACAAATGGACGTTTTTCTGAACTAATTTCACCGACTAAATGTAGACTGAAACTAAAGAAAATTGCTTTTCGTTATGTTCTCTTCCATTTGAAGCCTGTTCTTGTACCTCACGGTTGTTGTTTTGTGGTCTTCAGTCCGAGGACTGGTTTGTTGCAGTTCTCCAGATTAGATTACATTAATACTTGTTTCACAGATCATGAATACGACAGTTCCTAATGATGTGGAATGTGTCAGGTTAATAAAAGATATCTGTAAAAGATATTACATTAGACAAAATACTACATGACACTTATTTTTTTAGTTTTACTAATTTACATCTAAAAATTCATCCAATGAATAGAATGAGTTGCCATTCAGAAATTCCTTTAATTTCTCTTTAAATACTAGTTGTCTATCTATCAAGCTTTTCATGCTGTTTGCTAAGAGACCGAACACTTTTGTGGCAGCATAATTCACCCATTTCTATACCAAAGTTAGATTTAACCTCGAATAGTGAATATCACCCTTTCTCCTAGTGTTGTAGCTGTGCACAATGCTATTACTTTTGAACTGGGTTGAATTATCAACAACAAATTTCATAAGTGAATATATATACTGTGAAGTTACTGTGAGGATACCTAAATCCTTAAGCAGATGACTGCAGAATGATCTTGGGTGGGCTCCAGCAATTATTCTGACTACACGGTTTTGTGCAATGAAGAATTACCTCAGAATATGATGCCATACGAGAGCAGTGAATGAAAATAGGCATAGTATGCTAATTTAGTGAGATTCTTATCGCCAAAATTTACAATAACCCTAATAGCATACGTAGCTGAACTCAAACGTTTCAGCAGACCATCAATGTGTTGCTTCCAGATTAATCTCTCATCAATGCACATACCTAAAAACTTTGAAAATTCTACCTTAGCTACAGATTTCAGTTGAAAATCTATGTTTATTACTGGAGTTGTGCCATTTACTGTTTGGAACTATATGTACCGTGGTTTATCAAAATTTACTGAGGCTCCTTTTGCTGAGGACCACTTAATAATTGTGTGAAAAATATATTTACGACTAGATGACCTGGTGAACTACGTATCACTTACCTCTTAATATAAACCACATTTAATTTAAATAATATGTATTTTAGATCCAGTAGCTTTATAAAGGCATCATCAGATAGTCTAAGTATCGGCTCGATAGTGGACGAAAAGAGTGGGTAAATCACACACACATGTCCAGGATAATATTTCATGTCACATTCGTGGAAGTTCAAGGAAGGTTTAAACGGTGATAAAATATGGAAAAATTACGAGGATAATTTAGTTTTGAAACATATGACTTGGTTGATGTGTTGGTGCGTTCCGAAATATACTTTGAAAGAGTATAGTTCGTTTTGCACGATCTGAATCCGTATATGAACTGTCAAAGATAAAAATGAATTGCTGTTCGTTAGTCTCGCTAAAACTCGAATTGGCTATATATCTTTACATAAACCACTGAATTGTGATGAAATCTGGTGTCGAGATAGCTTGAGCGCGGATAAGATACTTTAGAAAGTGTGTAATTGGAGATATATTTTTATTTGAAGTATATAAAGCGAAATGTCGAACAATAATTACTCTCTGTAAAAGCTATTTACTCTTTGACTTCTTACGTATTTTTCAGAAGTTATAATTAACTTTAAAAAATGCATTGCCCCTTTTGTAAAAAGTGGATAGAACGGCAGAACAACAGAAGTATGTATGTATTCTTGCTTTGAACGTCAAAGGTGCAAAATTTTAACGCAATCAGATGAATGGTATTGATATTTCATAGAAAATACTATTTCTATTTTTTCTGAATTTACCAATTTTCCGGGAAACTTTTCCAAACTTTTATTTCGTAAGAACGTTACTCTAGCTTTGAACGTCAAATATGCAAAATTTTATCGCAATCAGATTTTGATATCCCCATTGAAAAAAGCTCTTTCAGTTTCTTGCGAATTTTCAAATTTTCCGGGTAACTTTCTCAATTTTTTAGTTCAGAAGAACGCTCATCTTTCGTTGAAAGTCAAATGATCAAAATTCTATCGCAATGGGATGAACGGTTCTCAACTTACAGTGTTGAGTACATTTAGAAACACATTGAAAAAGAAACTTGGTTCGAATTTTGCGACTTTCCTTTTTAAGTGTCCCATTTTTTTACTGAAAACTTGTTCAACACCATAATGAACAAAATAAAAAAAGAATTACCCTTCTCTGTCGAGCGAATAGTCAGTTATAGTGCTGAATTGAATCAAAAACGCACTTTCAGTTTCTCTCAAATTTTCCAATTTTCCGGTAGATTTTCCAAAAAATTTATTTCATACAAACCTTGTCCTGTCAAGCCGTACTCAAGTGATGCTATTACAACCATGTGGTAATTGATTTTTATTCATAGAAAAAAATAGCTTTAGGTTTTTCCTAAGTTTATTTGAAATTTTATTTGATGCGAACGTCCCTCTTGCTTCCAACATGCAATGTACAAAATTTTATCGCAATTGGACTAACGGTATTGATAGCTCACTGGAAAAAGCTGCTTCAGTTTTTCCCGATTTTCCTCTTTTCCGGAGAACTTTTCCATATTTTATCACCGTTTAAACCTTCCCTGGACTTACACGAATATTTCAAAACTAAAATTAGACAAATCTGTTCAACCGTTCTCGAGTTTTAGCGAGAGTAACGAACAGCAATTCAATTGGATGTGATTACTGTCATCAGCAAAGAGAACTAACTTTTCATCCTCATCAATGTAGAATGGCAAGTCATTAATGTATTTCATAAACGGTAAAGGATCTAAGATCGAACCATGCAGGATCCTATTCTTGCTAGCCCCCCCGCCTCTACCCGTTTGAGGACTCATCTGATGTTTTGACATTACATGACCCACTTATTTCAACTTTCTGCATTCTTCCAGTTTAGTATGAATTAAAAACCATTTTTGCACTGCCTCCCATTCAAACTGTAATGATTAAGCTTATTTAGAAGAATTCCTTGATTTACACAATCAAATGCCTTTGAGAGATCACTAAAAACACCAATGGGTGATGTCCAGTTATTCAGTGCATTTAATATGTGATAAGTGAAGACATATATAGTATTTTGTTGTTGAAAAACATTTCTGAAAACCAAACTGATATTTAGATAGTACACACTACTGTATCCTTAGCAAGCATTTTCATCTCCTCATAAGAACGGTAACCCACATCAGTTGTGAATCTACTTAATATTGTTTGTAAAGCTTATGGGACTTAACTGCGGGGGTATCAGTCCCGAAAGTTACAAACTACTTATGAACTAACTTATACTAAAGACAACACAAACATCCATGCCAGAGGGAGAATTCGAACCGCCGATGTGGCAGACCGCGCAATCCGCAACGTCGCGCTGCAGACCGCTCGGTTAATCTCACGCGGCCACCGTTTTCAGCCCGACTGTATATCCACTTCAGTTTCATTTTCATACAGTTCAATACTTATGATGTCATATCTCACGAATTATGGGTTCTACAATAACATCATTTTTCAAGTTCGTAGACTGGAAATTTGGAAACAATCTGTGAAATGTATTGCGAATGGTGGTGGTGGTGGTTAAGACCTAATATCTGATGCAGAGAAATAACTTATCTTTGATGGAGCAGTTACAATGAAAAAAAATTTAATGAAATTTGTAAATTAATAATACTGATAAAAGGAAAGATTGATACTACACGTCGAATACATGGCTTACTTTACGTAAGTGACTAAGTTCGTTTGATAGGTTTTTCAGCATCTGAGGCAGTTTCGGCTGTATGTAGTAAAGTCTTCAGAACAGACTGTTTCTGAGCTGGGTGATGGTAGCTGGCGGCGTGCAAATACCAATCCGTGTGAGTGGGCTTGAGGTAAACGCTGTGACCCAGACTTTCATCGCGTTGACGGCGGACAAGAACGCCCAGGAATGGCAGGGAACCGTCCTTCTTTACTTACATCGTGAATTTAATGTGGCCGTGGATGCTGTTAATGTGCTCCAACAACTCTTCTTTTTCTGTCCACGAGGCCAGATGACGAAGTTATCGTCGAAATAACGATAAAAGCAGCTAGGTTTTGCAGGAGCCGTGTACAAGGCAATATCTTTGAAATGCTCCATGAAGGGGTTGGCTACAATTGAAGTTAAAGGGCTTCCCATTGCCACGCCCTCAGGTTAAAATTTTCTCCACCATATAAGAAATATGATGACGCCAGGTGACAATGGCAGAGGAGATCTCTTTCAAAAGCTCATGGCAGCAAACCAACCACATGACGCGGCTTGTAACACGAGAAGATTTTATTAATGGATATCGCTGCGAAAACATGAACTCATACAATACTGTTGATATTTGTGATTACGTACAATCTTCCTTTGTCGTTCCTGTAAGTAGATCCAAAAGTGTAATATATTGTTGGGGTATCTCTAAACAGACAGAGCACCAATTATACTCGAATCCATGTTACCGCATACGTTTTAGTACATGGATAGTACGCCGTGTCCAGGAAGAACACGGAACATGGTCCAATGTCTTGTTGGCCAACTCGAAGAAAGAAAGCTATTATCTCTTACCCTAAATGCCAATCTTCTGCTGCTGGATCACATGTAGTCCGGTGCACGTCGTCGTCCACGACTCGGTACTAGTGGCATAATGGTGAGTCCATCATATGTAGGAATCAGCAGTAGTTTCGAAAAAGGCGCTCGTGTGAAACTCAGCTCGCGCTATTCGTCCACGAGACTCAGAGAGCCATAGACACGGATTCTCAGGTAGATGCTGTGTTTCTCGACTTCCGCAAGGCGTTTGATACAGTTCCTCACAAACGTTTAATGAACAAAGTAAGAGCATATGGTCTATCAGACCAATTGTGTGATTGGATTGAGGAATTCCTAGATAACAGAAAGCAGCAGGTCGTTCTCAATGGAGAGAAGTCTTCCGAAGTAGGAGTTACGTCAGGTGTGCCACAGGGGAGTGTCGTGGGTCCGTTGCTGTTCACGATATATATAAATGACCTCGCGGATAACATCGGAAGTTCACTGAGACTTTTTGCGGATGATGCGGTAGTATATGGAGAGGTTGTAACAATGGAAAATTCTATTGAGATGCAGGAGGATCTGCATCGAATTGACACATGGTGCAGGGAATGGCAATGTAGACAAGTGTAATGTGCTGCGAATACACAGAAAGAAAGATCTTTTATCATTTAGCTACACTATAGCAGGGCAGCAACTGGAAGCAGTTAATTTCCGGCCGCGGTGGCCGAGGAGACTGAGGCGCTCCAGTCACGGTCTGCACAGCCACTACGGTCGGGGGTTCGAATCCCCCCTCGGGCATGGATATTTGTGCCGTCTTTGGTGTAGGGTAGTTGATAAGTAGTTTGTAAGTTTAGGGACTGATAACCCCGTAGTTAAGTCCCATAAGCTTAACAAACATTTGAACATTTTGAAGCAGTTAATTCCATAAATTATCTGGGAGTACTCATTAGGAGGGATTTAAAATGGAACGACCATATAAAGTCAATCGTCGGTAAAGCAAATGCCAGACTTAGATTCATTGGGAGACTTCTAAGGAAATGCAGTCCGAAAACAAAGGAAGTAGGTTACAGTACACTTGCTCGCCCACAGCTTGAATACTGCTCACCGGTGTAGGATCCGTACCAGGTGGGATTGATAGAGGAAGTGGAGAAGATCCAACGGAGAGCAGCGCGCTTCGTTACAGGATCATTTGGTAATCGTGAAAGCGTTTCGGAGACGATCGCTAAACTCCAGTGGAAGACTCTGCAGGAGAGACGCTCTTTCGCTCGGTACGGGCTTTTGTCGAAGTTTTGAGAACTTACCTTTACTGAGGAATCTAGCAGTATTTTGCTCCCTCCTACGTATATCTCTCGATGAGATCGTCAGGATAAAATCAGAGAGATTAGAGCCCACATAGAGGCATACCGACAATCCTTCTTTCCGCGAACAATACGTGACCGGAATAGGAGGGAAAATCGATAGTGGTACTCAAGGTACCCTCCGCCACACACCGTCGGGTGGCTTGCGGAGTATGGTTGTAGATGTAGATATAGAGTCTAGATCGTGTTGCTTGTTTACCATTAACTGACAGGTGCCCCATGTCACGTGTTTCTGTATCGATCGCCATACCACTTGTCAGTAAACATTTGGATGCTTCTTCTCGATAAAATTGCCAGTTCTTTTGGGCGCTAATATTCGGCAGACGTCGCGAACTGTCACAGATCTGGGTTCCCGCAGTGCCACCTATATATAAGGCACTTATCTGGTCGAGTGACAGAGAGATGTGCTGTGCGCTACTGGTGCTGTTTGAGACCCCGGTGCTTGTTCTTCTATTAAGATCGCTGTCAGAGATGTATGATGTCGTCTAAACAAGTTCAAATTCTTTGTATAGCTTATGGGACTACGGGGCCATCAGACCATAAACTTACAAACTACTTATGAACTAGCTGACACTAAGGACGGCGCAAATATCCATGCGCGATGGGGGATTAGAACACCCGACCGTAGTGGCCGTGCAGTCCATGATTGACGCGCAGCAGTCCCCTAGGCCACCGTGGCCGGCGATGTCGTCTCCACAACTTCAACATGGTGCCGATGTATAGCGCCATTGCTCGATCATGAACATATGCAGGACCTAGTCCTCTCCTACCGGGAGGGAGGATGAGGGTTTCATATCAACTCTGAAGAGTAGTCCAGCTCTGACGGAGCTCAATGCCGCCAATATGCGCCGTGCAATCACCATCGGCATCGGAAGGACTTGTTCGAGGTGGAGAATTTGTGAAACCATGTATGTGTTAACATACGTGACTCGCTGGATCATGTCTAAGGCCCATATAGCATTCCCTCTGACTGTTGTCCGGATTGACTGAGAAGTCTCTTGTAGTTGTAAGCTGCTGTCTGACGTACGTCGTTGGTAAAGACAACACCTAAGCGTTTCAAGGTCCCATGATCCGAAAGGGCGCTACATATTCTTCTGTTACTCCCAAAACCGATATTCACGGCCATTGAATTGTCCACATTGATGCGGCTGCCTGTAGCCATTCCATATTTGTTGATTGAAGATAAAGCCCGTACCATGTGCACCAGGTACATACGCTTTTGACTTGAATGAATACCCTCTCGTTGTCAATCCTGTCAATCGTTGACGAAGGCCACCAAGTAGTGGTTCAAGGTCTGTTGTTGTTCTGGTCTTCAGTCCGCAGACTGGTTTGATGCAGTTCTGCACGCTATCCTGTCTTGAATTTCTCCTATCTAACAACTTGGAGATCCTGAATAGGGGTGATGAACCCACATTCAGGAATAGTAGAAGGGAAGAAGTAATTGACATAACTTTTGGTTCCATGATGATGGGAAGTTATGTCCAACAGTGGCATGTGGTCCTGGAGCCATCCTCATCAGATCACATGTATATTAAATTCAAGGTTGAAATGGGAACCAGACAGACCGTGGCCTATAGGAACCCCAGGAAAACTGGGAGACATATAGGAAAGACCTTGAATTCAGCCTATCGGAAATTAAAACTTCGATAACTAATCCAGTAGAGTTTGAGGAAGTAGCAGAGGCTGTAACCTCGTACCAGGACAACTGATCAATCACCAAGAAGTGCACAAATAGGAGTGTGCCTTGGTGGAATAATAACTGGAAATGCAAAGGAAACAGGTACGAAGACTGTTTAACCTTGCGATGTGCAAAGGACAATGGGCAAAGTATCGTGAGGCCCTTGTCAATTACAACCTTGCCATCAGACGGGCAAAGGAGGAATCCTGGAAGGTATTCTGTGAGGAAGTGGAGGGCACGGCTGCTCAAGCGAGACTTCATAAAATCCTCACTAGGGTACCAACTAATCCAGGAGGAACATTGAGGAAGGGGGATGGGGAGTATACAAAGACAGCACATGAAACGCTGGAACTGCTCCTCAAGACTCACTTTCCTCAATATACTCTGGGGGATAACTCAGACCAGAATGCGATTCCTGAGAGACAACGGTTCTCAGGTATTCGCAAAGAGGAGTGTGTCGATCTCAGTAGGGTCCGATGGGCGGTGGGAACATTTCAACCGTTCAAGTCACCTGGCCCAGATGGAATCTTCCCAGCTCTCCTGCAACAAGCGGGAGAAAATCTTATTAGATTTCTATGCGGGTTATTCAGGGTTAGCCTAGCAGCAGGAATCATTCCCAATGCCTGGCGGGCAGTGAAGGTTGTCTTCATTCCTAAACCAGGGAGAATTGATCATACCAAGGCCAAGGATATGAGACCAATCAGCCTGTCCTCCTTCATTCTTAAGACATTGTAAAAGCTGGTTAATGTGCATGTCGGAGAAAGGAGGTTAAGTAGGGCTCCTCTACATTCAAACCAACATGCATATCAGCCAGGTAAATCATGTGAGACAGCTCTCCACCAACTAGTTGGGAAGGTGGAGAAAGCACTACACTTTCAGGAAATAGCCTCTGTATCTTCCTGGACATCGAGGGGGCTTTTAGCAACACGACCTTCGATTCCATGGTTAGGGCAGCACAGGTGCATGACCTAGGGACCACTATATGTAGGTGGACTAGTGCCATGCTCAGTGGAAGAAAGGTAGCAGCTACCATAATGAATGAAAAATGGTAATCAACACCACTAGAGGTTGCCCGCAAGGAGGAGTTCTTTCCCCTTTATTGTGGAATCTAGTGGTGAATGATCTCATTGGAGAATTAAACTCTAGGCAGTACTTTTGCCAAGGATACGCAGATGATCTTGTCATAGTAATACTTGGCAAATTTGCTGACACAGTAAAGAATATGGCACAAGGTGTGTTGGACATGGTGCAGAAAACAGGATCTGGGGGTTAGTCCTAAGAAGACTGTTGTTCCATTCACAAAGAAGCACATCCAACATTCAAGTTGGAATCTAAAGCTTTTCAATGAAGCGCTACCTGTGAAGGGGACAATGAAATATCTAGTGGTTACCTTAGATGAGAAACTGACATGGACCCCTCACATCAGGAATATTTGCTCGAAGGCAAAAGGTACTCTTGTGAGAACCAGGAGAGCTTGTGGCAAAAATTGGGGCCTGAGCCCCAAGGGTATGCACTGGATGTACACCACAGTGATTAGACCCAGGATCACCTATGGGGCGGTCGTGTGGTGGAAGAAGGTAGAACAGCAGGTTGCTGCTAAGGAGCTTGGTAAGGTGCAGAGATTAGCCTGCTTAGCCATAACAGGCGGAATTAGCAGCACATCAACTGCTGGGATGGAAACCATGCTAGATATGCCCCCATTACACCTTTGGGTCAAGATGGAGACAGCGGCTGGTGCATACAGACTCAAGTCTGGCAACAACTGGAACTCTTTGGGATATCCAGAATCACACACTAAAATAGTGAGTGAGGTAAATATAGAAAAGGTTGGGGAAATGCCAGCCGACTATATTATAACCCCATACTGCTTGAACAAGCCTTTCAATATAATAATTGGAAGTAGGGAGCAATGGGAGAAAATAGTTCGACACCGTACGGGGGATATTGTCTGGTTCACTGACGGGTCAAAATCCGACAAAGGTGTTGGGGCCGGGGTATATGGGGTGCAGCCACGACTGGAGGGCGTCATCTCTCTAGGGAAACTGGCCTCAATATTCCAGGCCGAAATCACTGCCATCAGGGCATGTGTGGAGGAGAATTTGCGTAGATGTTACAAAGATCGTAGCATCTATATCTATTCAGACAGCCAGGCAGCCCTGAGATCACTGGCAGCTCCTGCAAAAAGGTCTAAAATTGTTGCAGAATGTCACAGGGTTCCGGTGGAGCTAGGGGAAAGCAATAGAGTAAACCTATTGTGGGTCCCTGGCCACTCGGGGATCAGTGGCAACAAACATGCCGACAGATTAGCCAGGATGGGGGCAGAGACTCCATTTATTGGACTGGAACCTGTCCTGACAATCACCAAGGCAATGATCAAATTGGGGCTACGTAACTGGCTCAGAAGACAGCACGTAGAATATTGGACCAAAGTCCATCAACAAAAACATGGCAAGGTAATGTTTTAAAAGAAGCTCTGCAATCTTGGGTCTGAAAACGAGAGAGATTAGACTCATGGTTGGATTGCTGACAGGCCATGGGAATTTCAAAAAAAACCTACGTACAATGGGAATAACTGAAGAGGACCCTAAATGTAGGATCTGTGATGACGGTGATGAAACTGCATCACATCTAATCTTCGAATACATGGAATTGGAGAATAAAAGGCACAGAATATTTGGGACAACCAGACCCGACGAAATTGTGTCTAATAAAGAACTGGTAAAGGGACTCCTTGCACTGTTAAAGGGCATTGGTTGGCTTTACTAGATATACAGGGAGCGATACCGCACAATAAACTTAGTTTCGGTGCGGGCAGTGGCGGTTTGGACCAAGACTGTTTTGGCTTCCCTGGAAAAATCAGATCAAATCAAATCAATACCACGAAGCAATTAAAGTACCCGCAGGACAAGTACGTTATTTGGGAACACACCAGGCGGAACGCAATTCATGTCGTTGGGATATTTTTGCGCACGATATTACACGAATCGTTGATGGAGGGATTGCTCGGTGTCTGTTCTTTCACACGCGTATAAACATTCTGCCACGTCTGTTGAAGCTTCGTTAAAAAAAGAGGGGAAAAAACACCAAAAGGTTACAATACGTTTGATATTACCTTCATCCTATAAGCCTACACGACAACACTGTGTCTTTCTGCTAGAAACACATTTGCCGCTTCTCTTCTGATGACAGGAAATTGTTACGTGTAGCCACCAGTGTAATTGTGGTGAAAGTAAACGTTTGTACTAGGTGTTCATCTGCGGAGCTAGGTGCGTGTCCTATCGCGAAAGGAGCATTGTGGTCTGGGTACACTTTTCAGTTTGTCTACGTGCTTCGGAACTTCATTTGAAGCTTTGACCGATCGCGGCATTTTCGCTTTACCCACACGAAGCGGTCTGCAAATGGGACAATGAGCATTTAATTAAGGTCAACCCACACTGAATGTTCACAGAAAGGAACGGAAGGTTAGTTCACAGTGAAATGCTTGTATGTTCACATACGTCGGACCAGTAAGAAAAGCTCACTTTATTAAACCCTGTATGAATCGTCAAAGTGAAGTTTTGAGATACCACCTGTAAAATAAAGGAACATAATATCAAAGTTGTGGAGCTACATAGACCTTGAAGACCCTGTTAGTGATCAAAGAATTACGGATTTGTTAAACTATGGATGTATGGTACATTTTTCGCACTGCTGATAAATGAAAGATTGTAAGAAGTGACGCCAAACATCTATTTATTCCAAAAATACACAAACATATCCAATAATATTTAAAAAACCAACATATTTAGTTTTGCTTCTCTTTATAAGTGGTGAATAAAGTCACAAATGTATTTATCTTCGTAAGTAGAGCATACTTTACTACTGTTTCATAAAAGCTTGTAATTACAACAGTTTCCTCTATTTATGTTCTTTTCTTCGTCTGTATATGGTAAAACCTAAGTAACTGTTGATATTTGCTTTCTGTAGAAAAAACAAGAAAAAATCCGTCCTTGTAAAACTTTCGACGCATGCCACGATAACAAATCAAACATTGAAATAAAAGTTCAGGAGAATAAAGCAGCATCCCCTCCCCCTCCACACACAACCACCAAAGTCAACCTCAAAACTTTGTTTCCAAAATTTCTTCTAGCAGCAGTGTACCGTAGGTCTCTAGAGCAGCCAAGTGTTCCCAAGGATAAGGAAAAAAGAGCAAGCACTGTCGCATACAAGAAGGGTCGTAGATCAGATACACAGAACTATAGGACTATATTACTGGCATCGGTCAGTTGCAAAATTTATGTTCGAATACTTTGTAATTACTGCAAACCGGAAATCTCCTTTGTAGAAATCAGCATCGTTTCAGAAAGCAGCAATCTTATAAAACGCAGTACGCTATTCATCCACGAGAGCATCGGCAGAGCCGGCCGCGGTGGCCGAGGAGACTGAGGCGCTTCAGTCACGGTCTGCACGGCCACTACGGTCGCGGGTTCGAATCCCCCCTCGGGCATGGATATTTGTGCCGTCCTAGTTCGTAAGTAGTTCATAAGTAGTTTGTAAGTTTAGGGACTGATGACCCCGTAGTTAAGTCCCATAAGCTTTACAAACATTTGCACATTTTTTTTTGCATCGGCAGAATAGCCGTGCGCACTGGAGCGCCGTGCTGCGGTGCGCGCGTCCGTTCGCTGTGGGGGGGGGGGGGGTTCCAGTCCTCCCTCGGACATGGGTGTATGTATTGTGCTTAGGTTAGTTTACCTTAGTTTAAGTAGTTTGTAAGCTAGTGGCTGATAACCATGCAGTTCAGTCCCACATATTTACAAACATTTGACTTTTCATCCACGAGATCGAGAGAACAGGAGATACAGGACTGCAGGTAGATGTAAAGTTTGTTCCGCAAGGCGTTCGATACCGTTCCGTACTGTCTCCGATGAGCAAAGTGCGAGCATACGTGTGACTGGATTGGTGTTTTCCTAGGTAATAGGAAGCAGCATATCATTCTCAACCGAGAGAAGTCTTTAGACGTGATCTCAAGCATGCCCCAGGGGAGTTTTATAAGACCGTTTCTTTTCACAGTATACAGTATACACAGTATATACTCAACTCTTTCACCCCAGATATCTCTGGAACTACACGGGATATTAAAAAACGACTTTCACGGTCATGGACGTACGGTAGGGACTTAAGAATATAGGTACTACGAGACAGTCTAAAACGTAAAGAAGTATCATTGTCATCGAAAACTTACGTTTTTTTTAAAATGGATACCGCATATCATTTCTTAAGAAATCAATAGCATGAAAAATCAAAAAGGTTGGCGTCGGTTGCATCGCGATGCGTCAATTACATCCGGAGAAACTGCGAAGCGAAGTTGACGTTTGAAATTCATGAGGCGCGCTGCTAGCGCGTGTCCGAGACTCAACCGTGAGCCTCGCTTTAGTCTCAGACCCGCATTAGCTGAGCGCTTTATGTGTTTCACACGTCAACTTCGCTCCGCAGTTGTATATAAATATCCATTTAAACTAAGTTTTCAATGAAAGTAATATTTCTTTACGTTTTAGAGTCCTGCGTTTACATAGAAATAAAGATCCTTTGTTATGTAACTAGCAGGACAAACGGTGGAAGCAGTTACTTCCATAGAGTATCTGGGAGTAGACACAAGGGGCGACATGAAATGGAACGACCAATCGTCGGTAATGCAGACGCCAGACTGAGATTCGCTGAAAGAATCCTCAGGAAGCGTTACCGCCAACAAATTTGGTGTCGATCCATTGAAAGGTTCGACCTAAAAAGTGGGAACACGTTACAGACAGACAGACGTCGTCAAATCGCCGGTACGTTTGGAAATATGTCTACAACGATGCAAGATATGAGAAAAACATAGGAGAGCGAAGTTGTAGAGAATTTTCTCCTCTACAAATTCGATTATTCAATTTTCGTGTCACATGAATGTTTCGTTAGCAATTACATTACAAAAAGCTTTTTTTGTGTTACCTACGTATTTTTCCGACGGCCTATAAGTATGTCTGTAAAATTTGGTGCTAATTGATTGAACGGTTCGGCTTAAAATGTGGGAACACATTTCGGACAGACAGACAGACATCCCCAAATAGCCAGTATTTTTGCAAATACCTCTGAAACGATGCGAGATATGGAAAACACATAAGACAGCAAAGTTGTAGAGGAATTTCTCATCTACAGATTCATGTATTCAGTTTCCGCGTCAGATGAACGGTTAAGGCGTTATTTTAATTTAAATTTCGAGCTGTCAAAAGACGATGGCAAAGGCCCACATTTAGTGTTACCACCGTAACCTAAAGTGGGCCAAAAGGAAGGAAGGAAGAAAGCTTACGGTTTAAAGTCCCGTCGATAGCGACGGAGCTCAGACGCGGATTTTTGGGAAGGAATGGGGAAGGAAATCGGCCGTGTCCTTTCAAAGGAACCATCCCGGCATTTACCTGTAGTGATGTAGGGAAATCACGGAAAACCTAAATCTGGATGGGCGGAGATGGGTCTGAACCACCCTCCTTCATAGTGAGAGTCCAGTGCCTTACCACTATGCCACCTCGCTCGGTGAAAGTAGAGAAGATGTTCTTGTTGGATACTATGGCTTAAAAGGAAGTTGACGTTAATTCAGTGTTTATGCCTGGGTTTGACGCCACCAGCATACGATGCAGATTGCTTTTCGCCAAGAGTGAAATACTGCGGTGATTAGCTGATCCTTATGACAGCCATATTGTCATACGAGCGGTAAATCCCGGCGGTTCACGTGTGTGTAGCCTGAAATTACTTTGTTACTGGAGTTGAACTCATTACTTCTTCTCTGTCCACCGTTTTCAAAATGTTCGTTAAGCTTATGGGACTTAACTGTGGGGTCACCAGTCCCCAAACTTACAAACTGCTTATGAACTAACTTATACTAAAGACAACACAAACATCCATGCCAGAGGGAGGATTCGAACCTCCGACGTGGGAGACCGCGCGATCCGCAACGTGGCGCTACAGACCGCTCGGTTACTTCCCCTCGGCCACCGTTTTCAGCCCGACTGTCTATCCACTTCAGTTTCGTTTTCATACAGTTCAATACTGTCAATGACATCATATCTTACGAATTATGCGTACTACAATAACATAATTTTGCAAGTTCGTAGACTGGAAATTTGGAAACAATCTGTGAAATGTGTTGCAAATGGAGTTGGTGGTTAAGACCTAATAACGGATGCAGAGAAATAAATGATCATATTTGATGGAGCAGTTACAGTGTAAAAGAAACATTTAAATGAAATTTGTAAATTAATATTATTGAAGAAAGGAAACATTGATACTATACGTCGTGAAACAGTGCAGACATAACAATTTCATGTCAACACTGACTGCAGTGAATAAAGTAAAATAAGAATCTAATGTTCGAAGGGTTGTTCAAAATACAAGATGACGCAAAACCTATGCAATGTAGAATAAATATTACTAACCCGGGAGACTGTTATAACTAAATAAACAAAGAGACAAAAATAATACAGGGTATAGGTGGGATGTATTTGAGAAATGTGAAGCTCAACAAATCGGAGATAAGGACTCGAGCTGGGAAACGGTGAAAATAAACATACTAAATTATAGTGATCAGAATTAAATGAACAATTAAAGTAAGGACAGAGTACAAGAATAATTTGGGATATTAGTACTAACAAAGAAAGATACCAAACAGGTGCGATACCTTGGAAAGCTGAACTGGTATTAACACAGAAAGTAGATAAACAGTGGCTGTGCCAAATTTAAATTAGATTTACAAATTCATACCAGTAAAGTAACTGTAAGACAAAAGTACTGAAACCTATTACAAGCATATGCTGACTCCAAAAACGGAGTAAGGTAGAACAAAAAGATACAACAACTGGAGAAGTAATATGGAACAGGCCTGGTGAGTTGTAATGGAAATGCTCAGGATTAGGGTGGGTTCAGACGTGGTGATGTATTGAGGACTGTTTGATCATTTAATATTAAGCCTGGGTTGTGAGCTATATGTTGTTTATTTCTAGGGCCTCTAGCAGATTGAGTTTCAGGCCTTTCTTAGCGAAGTGGTCGGTATCTGTGGCCCTAACTCATAACATGTTCAGCAAAAGTCGAGTCACGATTTTGCAATCTCCACCGGCGTTCATGCGCTCTTAACCTAGTTTCTATATCCCTGCATGATTGGTCAATGTAAAACTTATCACAATATGGGCAAATAAGTTTCTATACCTCACTATTGGCTAACAGATGGGGTTGTCTTTACTACTGAAAATATACTGGACAATTGTGTTATTGGCATAGTAGGAAACCATGTAGTTGCAGGATTTCAGAGTTTTGGCTACACTCTGTGATACCTGTTCTAGATATGGAACATTATACCACTTCTTACAAATAGTGGAAGTTTTTGTTGCCGCGGTGGAGTAGCCGAGCGGTCTAAAGCACCTCGCTGAGGAGCGCGCGGTTACTCGCCGTGGAGGTTCGAGTCCTCCCTGGGGCATGGATGTACGTGTGTGTCCGTAGGTTAGTTTACCTAGGTTTACGTAGTTTGTAAGCTACGGACTGATGACCACGCAGTTTGGTCCGATAGATTTACAAACATTTGAAGTTTTTGTTTCCTCTGTAAGATAAGGTCAGCACCATTGCATTTTTGTCTATTTGTACATGTAATTATAATAATGTTCCAGGTTTCTAAATTTATTCTACATTTCATAGGTTTTGTGTCACCTTGTATTTTGAACAGCCTTTCAAACTTTAGATTCTTGTTTAATTTTATTTTATTCACTGTAGTCTTTGTTGCCACGACATTGTTATGTTTGCACTATTTATCGACGTATAAAATCAATGTTTCCTATTTGCAGTACCATTAATTTACAAATTTCATTTAAATATTTATTTTACATTGTAACTGCTCCATCAAAGATGATAATTTATTTCTCCGTATGTAACATCGCTTCTGGTTTGTTGACAACGCAAGTTCTTTGACTAAACTTCAGTTTATGTCTGATGACGGTCTCTGAAGCCGAAAATCGATTCACATAATAAGCATACCTGTAGGACAAACACAAAATTGTGTATTTTAATTTTCATAACACGTAATAAATTGCATCATGTTACTGGGGGTTGATGTTTATGCATTTCATTATTTCTGAGGTCATGTAGCCTGCATTATGTATCGTACTATGTTATTATTTCGAAGGTACATTCATTGATATCTGTACACATTGTCTGCAAAATATTTCGCGAATAAAGTATCAGTGAGGTAATAAATCGAAAACTCATTTGTTTTTCAGGAACCAAATTCTTTATGACGTCATTTCTAATGAACTATGTTTCGTACTTCCAGAGGTACATTCAGTCACATGTTTGTATACCGTCTTTTAAATGTCTTGCGAATACAAATAGGGCAGTAGAATAACTGTAACGCCATGTCGAATACCGTAGTTTTACTGCATAAACAGCGAGCAATTAGTAAGCGATAAACGTCTTTACATTCATCACTGCTGGCGTTGTGAGCGATATGAATTTCTGTAAAGGTTTGTAATTAAGTTTCTTTTCAGTCTCTTCTCTCCTTCCAAAATAGTGGATGAATTATCTCGCTATTCTCACTTCGCTTCATGTGACAGTTATTTTTAAACCTCATTGTTTATGACTCATCTCTCTATACCTATATAATGTATGCGATTCTTACCTCCTCTCCCCAAAGCGATTGTTGCATGATGGTAACGAATATGAGAATGTGTGTACAAAATATGGATGAAATAGGTCCAGTAGTTCAGGAAATGAAGACACACACACATACATACACACAGTACAAGAAAAGATAAGTCTCTTATCCGTACCAATTAATGTGTTTGAAATGGTATTGTTACACCCACCTAGAGTATCAAATATTGTCTCCCATTGCAAATATTACCTATGCATGCAGATAACATTTAGTTATGCAGGACCTGTTCAAAAAATTCCGGAACATTTGCGCCAATGGAGTTGGAGCGAAATGCGGTTGGCACCACTGCACACACCTGCACAGAATGTGTAACAGCTGGAAGTTTCATTAATGTTTCATTAATCTGTTACTTACTGCACAGTGCTGTATTGAGTAGCATGCCGTTTCGAAGTCCGCGAATTTCGAAATGGCAGACTATCTGTTACTTACTGCACAGTGCTGTATTGAGCAGGATGCCGTTTCGAAATCTGCGAATTTCGAAATGGCAGTGAGAGGAGCAACGCCTCTGCAATAAATTTCAAGTAAAGCTTTACAGAGAAGCCTGCGCTGATGGTTGCTTAAGCTACACTCTGTGTGTTACAAACGGCTCACGCGGTTTAAAAATAGCGCAACGGCAGTTGAAGGTGACCCTCGTTCAGGACACCCTTCCACAGTTAAGAGACGATGCTAGTGCCAGAAACGTGAACGAAACTGAGCAGGCTAATCGAATACTGACTGGACGAGACTGCAGAGGAACGGACTTTTCAGTTGGATTATATTATGGAATCCTGACACGCCATCTTGGAATGCAAGTTTGTCCCAAACTGTTTTTGGATTATACAGATGTGAACTAGATGTTCCGTAAGAGAATCGTAAGTTAAGGGTAGGCGTAGTAAAATTTTGTGGATAAAGTTCAGGAATTTTTTGAACAGACCTCATAATCGACCTGGAATACAACCTCATAGATTGTTTGTATATGTTTGTGATGTCATGAGAGCGATTTAAATGAGATATCGACATGGTGCGAAAATTGACCGTTAATAATGTAAAGTCTTGCACATCAGACCTAAAAGGAATCAGTTACACATCGTTTACAAGATAAACCAATCAAATTTCAATATCATAAATTCAACGAAATACCTAGCAATTACCATTACGACTTAACTTTCATCGGAAAGAACACGCAGAAAATTTTGTAGGAAGACAAAGCAAAGACTGCACTTTACTGGCTCAATACATATAAGATGCAACAGAATTATAAAGAGACTTAATAAACTACGCATGTCCATCCTGGTTTGGAGTATGGTTCCCTGGTATGGGATCCTTATCAGGTAGTGTTGATGTTTACTATCGAAAAACTACAGTGAGGGCAGGTTCCTTGTACTACAGCGTTACAGGGAAAGTACGTGGCAGAACTGATACACGAGGTATGGTGAGATTTGTGAGATCTAATTAGGAAATTTGATGACCTACTTCCTCTTTCAAATGAAAAAAAAAAAAAATGTCGATTTCACCTACATAGGAAGAAATCATCATCATAATAAGAGAAATTATAGCTAGAATGAAGACATTAAGGTACTCTTTCTTCCAGCGCGTTATTGGAGAATGCAATGGCGGCTAAATAGTAGCTACAAAATTTTTTGTTTTGAAGTATTCTGCACTCTACAATATCTGACTAATAAATTCCATAATGCCAAGATATAGAGATAACTCAAAACAAACGCGAGAAATTGTCCACAAACTGTTTCTTTTAGTATGAGTGATATCGTTGGCGGCTCACGCAGCAAGCGCATGAAGCAGCTAGGTGATGGAACTTCTCCCTCCACCAGCATGCGCAGACCACGCCGCTCAGCCGTCACTGGGAGCGGACGAACTAAAAGAACGAGCGCTCCCGATCGCGAAATATTATGCGCAAGTCTACAGGCAACACATTTCCAGCCGTCAACAGTCGGATGTCGGTATTGACGGGCCCAGGCAAGGCGTAAGGCTTTGTGTCGCGCAGTCAGCAAGGGTACACAAATCAACCTTCGACTTCGAAAGCCCATATCGATGATGTTTCGTTCAATGGTTCACGCTGACACTTGTTATTGGTCCCAGCATTGAAATCAGCAACAAATTACGGGAGGGTTGCATGTTCGGTCACGTTGAACGATTCTCTACACTCGTCGTTGGTTCGGACCTTGCGGGATCTTTTACCGGCCGCAGCGATGTCAGAGATGTTTTACCTAATTCCCAATATTCACGGTGCACTCGTGAAATGGTCGTACTCGTCCCCACCTCGTCGCTACCTCTAAAATGCTGTGTCCCGTGTCTCGTGCGCTGACTGTAAAACTACGCTCAAACGCACTTAAATCGCGATAACCTGCCATTGTAGCAGCAGTAACCGATATAACGCTGTGCCAGACAGGTAGACGCTCATCTAGAAATGGCTCTCTTCAGCAGAAGGCAAACACGTGATTTTTAATTCTGCTGCGCGCCCTCTCGCTATTGCCCGTCGGTCTTCGGAAAAGAATCCAACGAACTAAGAAGCGAGAAAAGTTTCAAAAATGTTCAAATTCAAAAATGTTCAAATGTTTGTAGAGTCTATGGGACTTAACTACGGGGTCATCAGTCCCTAAACTTACAAACTAATTATGAACTACTTACAACTAAGGACGGCACAAATATCCATGCCCGAGGGGGGATTCGAACCCTCGACCGTAGTGGCCGTGCAGACCGTGACTGAAGCGCCTCAGTCTCCTCGGCCACCGCGGCCGGCAGATAAGTTTCGCATAAATAATTCGCGACCAGTACAGCATGTTTTAGTTCACGACCGATCGCGTATATATTAGTTCGCGACCGATCGCGCATATATTAGTTCGCGACCGATCGCGCATATGTTAGTTCGCGACCGATCGCGCATGTTTCAGTTCGCGACCGATCGCGCATGTTTCAGTTCGCGACCGATCGCGCATGTTTCAGTTCGCGACCGATCGCGCATGTTTTAGTTCGCGACCAACTGCGCATATTTTAGTTCGCGACGTATTGCGGATATTTAAGTTCGCGACCTATCGCGCATATCTTAGTTCGCGACCGGTAGCTCTCCACTTAGTTCGCAGCTCGGCCGCGAAGTAGGCCGCTCTTTTTAGTTCGTCCGCTCTTTTTGGCTTTTGCTACTGCTACTAAAAGAGCTCTTTCTTTTGTTATGACAGCTTTTTTATGTAATGATCAGTGTTGCCAAAGCGTGTGCTATTACTCGTATTTTTGTGCAATTAGACATCAAATACCTTAGCAAATAAACCAGTTATTTACACGAATGGGTGATACAATGATATTCAACTACTGTGCATACAGAGTACTCGTAGTATTTCATTTTTAAAATGGATTTCTTTATTCAATAGGTCACTGAAGGAACATTACCTACAAATCACGCGATCCCGCGCGCTCTCGCTTCCTCTCGCTGTTCACCGTTAGTCTTCGGAAAAGGAGCGGGCCGGTCGCGGTGGCCGAGGGGACTGAGGCCCTTCAGTCACGGTCTGCACGGCCACTACGATCGGGGGTTCGAATCCCCCCTCGGGTATGGATATTTGTGCCGTCCTAGTTCGAAAGTAGTTCATAAGTAGTTTGTAAGTTTAGGGACTGATGACGCCTTAGTTAAGTCCCATAAAAAAAAAAAAAAAAAAAAAAAAAAAAAGAGCGGACGGACCAAGAGGCAACTAGTTCGCGTAGTTCGCCTGTGGGAGCGTTCTTCCAAACTAGTTCGTTCGCGAACTACACAAGACTAGTTGCCTGGTCTGACACGTCTCGTTTCCAATTGTATCGAGAGGATAGACGTGTACGGGTATGGAGACAACCTCATGTAACCATGGACTCTACATGGCGGCGGTGGACTTGTAAACCTGGTGGCGGCTATGTAATGGTGTGGGACGCGTGCAGTTGGAATGTATAGGACCCCTGATACGTCTAGATACGACTCGGATTGGTGACTAGATACGCTTCCTGGTTGGTCACCTGCGTCCATTCATGACTACTGTGCATTCCGACGGACTTGTGCGACTCCACCAGCAGAATGAGATACCTCACACGACCGCAATTGCTACAGAGTGGATCCGGAAACACTCCTCTGGACTGCGAACTGCCCAGACATTATCATTGAGCACATCTGGCATGGGTTGTAACGTGCTGTTGAAAAGGCATCTCCACCGCCTCGTACTGTTACGGACAGCCCTGCACGATGCATGGTGTCAGTTACATCCGGTACTACCTTTCAGATAAATCGAGTCCATGCCACATCGTGTTACAGTACTTTTGCGTGTGCCGCGGCGGATAAGCCGTGCGCATTGGGGCGCCGTGCTGCGGTACGCGCAGACGATCGATGTCAGACGTTCGAGTCACCACTCGGGCACGGGTGTTTGTACCGTTCTTAGGTTAGTTTACGATTAAGTAGTTTGTAAGCTAAGGACTAATAACCGAGCAGTTAAGCTCCATAGATTTACAAACATTTGAACATTTTAACTTTTGCGTGTTTGTGGGGGCTGTATACGATACTAGACAGGTGTACCAGTTTCCTTGGCTCTGCTGTGTAGATGTAGTTTTCTCGAAACCATACTAGACCTCTCTTTATCTAGCGAACTGCAAGCTGTTTCGATTGCCTTCGTGTTTCCTACAACCTAGTTGGTATGGTTACGTCATGCAATGTCTGTGTTTCATTAGTTTTTTCCACATCCTGTTGTGCTGTAGTATCTCACTACGTATGTGTCACCTGACCACCTTGGGTTGGAATATTCTTCACTCAGACTCGCGTAGTCGTCTGTTCATATCTCTTCCAATCAAGTATAGACACAAGATTAACCCTTCCAGTCCCACATTATAAAATCAGCTTTGGAAAAATTAAAATTCCCTGTTTTCTGTATTAATACAGAGCAGAAAACGTCAAAATACGTGTTTTAATTTTTTTTTGTGGAACTATTGATTTCTTATGTCGCGTATTTCAATACGCAGACATTTGTATCCAGCTATTTTACTACTATGGCGTTATTTTGTTGCTAGTTAACACTGCCAGATCAATAATGCGACCATAATCTTCGCTACAGCACCAAAGACAAGATAATTCACTGGTGGAATACGCTCTCAGACGGCAACGCAACACAACCTCCAAGAATATCAGATTACTACCTCAGAAGTGGCTACACGCCGTACCAAGCGGCAAATGTCGTACTAGAAGCATGTTGTTCATCACCAAAAATGCAACTTTAAGGACTGATGCACAAAATACGGTATAAATCAACTTTTAATACGTTGTTGTACAGGAACAACCCTGGGAACGAAAGGGTTAAGGAGCTACCTCTGAATACGTCGTGCAGTGTCTACGTTTATCGATGGAACCCAGCAAACGTCATTCAGACAGGCATGCGTGTCGAAAGGAACGGACGATGCAGCGGCTACAGCTGTTAATGCAAATACAAGAAATATATTCGCAGTTGCGAATATCAGTCAGCATCAGCGGTGAGATTTAATGCTGATTAATGGAAATTTATGACGGACGGGAATGGGAACCCAGATTTCTAGCTTTTCGCAGGCGGTCGCGTTAACCGCTGGGAGACTCTATTTGCATCGAAACGAGCCAAGGAAGCGACGTCAAAATGGCGTAGCCACCGCTCTTGTGAAACATTCTTGTTTTTTTTTTTTTTTTTTTTTTTTTTTTTTTTTTTTTTTTTTTTTTTTTTTTTGATTTTGGACATAGCTGCTGTTGTCAGCGACCGTTACAACGTCAAAGGATAAAAATGCAGCCCTCGGCCGTAAAATTAAAATTATGTAACCAGGTTCCGGCAATCTACATCTACATGGGATACTCTGCAAATCACATTTAAGTGCCTGAAACCACCATTACACCATTTATCTCCCATTCCATTCTCGAATAGCGCGCGGGAAGAAAGAACACTTGAATCTCTCCGTTCGAGCTCTGATTTCTCGTATTTTATTCTGATGATCATTTCTACCTATGTAACTGGCAGTCAGCAATATATTTTCGCATTCGGAGGAGAATATTGGCGATTGCAGTTTCGTAAGTAGCCCACGCCGCAGCGATAAGCGTCGTTGTTGTAATGATTCCCATCCCAGATCGTGTATCATTTCCGTAACGCTGTCTCCCCTGTATCGTGACAATACGAAACGAGCTGCCCTTCATTGGACTCTTTCGATGTCCTTCGTCAAACCACTTGATAAGGACCCCACACTGGGCAGCAATACTCCAAAAAAGGACGTACAAGCGTAGGGTATGCAGTCTCTTTAGCAGTTCTGTAAATGACGGCGTCATCTGCAAACAACCTAAGAGAGCTACTCTGATTTTCTCCCAAATCAGTTACGTAAATAAGGAAAAGCTGAGGACCAATAACTACCCAGTGGAACGCCCGGTATCACCTCTGTTTTAGTCGATGCCTTACCATCGATTACTACGAACTGTGTCCTCTCTGATAGAAAATCCCCTATCCAATCGCAAATTTGGGGCGATATACCATAACCACGCAATTTGATTAAAAGCCGTTTTTGAGGTACGGTATCAAAAGCCTTCTGGAAACAAGAAATACGGACCGATTTGCGAACCCTTGTCGATAGCACCCATCACTTCCTGTGAATAAACAGCTAGTTGTGTTTCGCATCAACGATATTTTCTAAATCCGTGTTGACCTTGGGATAACTATCGACCAACAACAATTAGAAGAAAAATTTCATTGGCAATTTAAAATCAACCTGTTCTACATTAGATTATTATGGCGTTTAAAAAAATTATTTGTGATACTTGCTCTTCCTACTACATAGGTCAAACGGGACGTGATTTTAAAATCAGGTTTAAAGAACATCCTTAGAGAAAGAATGGCACTAACCCCCAGAATTCGTCTTTTGCTGACCATCTTCTAATTACAGGTCACGCTCCCAAAGCCATTCATGACCTGAACATTTTGCATACCGAAAAGAAAGGCCACAAATTAGACGTGCTGGAGGAATCGCAAATATTTAAACATTTTTCTCTCAATGACGGGCTTATTCTAAATGAATAGTTACAATTCCGTAATAGAAGGTTTTTTTAAGGGTATTATGCCGTTACTCGATCTTTGATTGTGTACTTCGTGCAGTTTCCGAAATATTTCTTCCGACTTGATCTAAAAATTTGTATTCCAAAAGCTAATTTTGAACCATTTTGCTCACTACAATTTTGTTACTCGATCTTTCTCTCCACTAATATTGTATTGTCAAAATGATGCGTCAGCCATCTGTCATGTTAAACATAGCTTCTTGTACCAATTGTTTTCTCAATATTGTTTTTCTCTGTACAGTAGCCTAGTTGTAATTGCGGCTACGAGATGGCACTACTGAGTTGACGTCTACCTGTTCACAACTCCACTTCGTACACGATAGTCTGAAGCCTGCGTGCAGGCGTGCAGCCCATAGTGGCAAGCTTTTTCTAAAAAAAATGTTTTAAATTTTGTGACGTAAGATTTACAGCTGAGCTGTAACTTTTATTATGTGATTTGTTTTTATTTATAATTTCTGATGAAGGCAATCAGCCACAGCGGAGCGACCGAGCGCATTGAAGCGCTATGCTCTGAAGCGCGAGGCCGTCCCCCGTCGGAGGTTCGAATCCCCTCTCGGGCATGGATGTTTGTGCTGTCTTTAAGGTACTTCATAAGTAGTTTGTAAGTTTAGGGACTGATGACCCAGCAGTGAAGTCCCATAAGCTTCACAAACATATGATTTTTTGAAGGCACACATAGTTATTGCCGAAACCAAGTTAAATAATTTTAATTTTTCGACCGAGGGCTACATTTTTATCTTTTGGTTCTAAGGTTTGTTCGGCTTCAAGCTGTGTTCTGCAGAAACGCCATCTTCCCTCTCGTATTTTTATGATTTTCACCTTATATTTCGTGCGTTGCTATTTCAAAGTAACGTCAACTGAAGAGGTACCAAAAACACGTCGTTCTTAGTACGATTAATCGTAAAGTAGAGTCAATAAATGCCATATTGGCGGGTAACCGTTGATATTGGTGGTAATGCGCAACAGAGACAAGAACTAACTGATGTAATCGTAATTAATGTATTTCACAAAATTAGATATCCTCGCTGTGGGGTCACTTTTCAGTTCTTTGTAGATGGTGTCTTCAAGCAACTCGCTCATTTTGGCCTCATATGACGTGGTGTCCAATAATACTGTGGGGTTGCCCTTGTGTCCGGGTAAAACAACAATATCCTTGTTGTTACGGAGTTCACTTAGGGCATCTCTTTCTTCGATTGAGATACGAGGTATGTCCACAAAGTAAGTTCCGTTTGGTTATATAAAACAAACGTTTACAGATACAGAAAAAATATTTATTGTACAAAAATGTACAACTATTAAACTACTTTTCTACATAGCTTCCGAAATTTTGTAGGCGT
Source organism: Locusta migratoria (assembly GCA_026315105.1). Lineage (NCBI taxonomy): Eukaryota > Metazoa > Arthropoda > Insecta > Orthoptera > Acrididae > Locusta > Locusta migratoria. Next base: position 200,694,840 of record CM048751.1, read on the forward strand.
TTGTATAGCGTGGCAGAAGTCTTTGTATGCCTTCTTCGTAGAAGGTTGCCGCCTGTGTATTCAACCATGTGGTAACATGTTCTTTCAGCTTGTAATCATCGCTGAAGTGTTGACAACCATGGACAGGTTTTAGGTGTAAGAAGAAAGTCGCTAGGAGCGAGACTGTACGGACGATGATCAAACACGTCTCAGTGAAATTCCCGCAAGAGTTGTTTGGTCACATTCGCCTTGTGTGGTCGGACGGCAACGTGAAGGGAAGAAGAAGACTCCTTTCATCTCTTCTTACACCTAAAATCTGTCCTTGGTGGTCAACACTTCAACGATGAGGAGCTGAAAGAACGTTTTTGCCACATGGTTGAATATACCGGCGGCAACCTTTTATGAAGAAGGCACACATAAACTTGTCCCACGCTATGACAAGTGCCTACAAAATTTCGGAAGTTATGTAGATAAGTAGTTGAATAGTTGCAGATTTTTATACAATAAATATTTTTCCTATATCTGATCACGTTTGGGTTATATAACGAAGCGGAACTTCCTTTGTCGACATACCTCGTATTAAGTGGTTCTCAGCAAACGGACTCTCATTAAATTTTAATAAATCACAGTATATACAGTTTCGTTCAGAAAATGGAACAACTCCGGTAATAAAATAATATAGACTTTGAACATAAGTCTGTAGCTAAGGTAGAATTTTCAAACATTTTTGGTGTATACATTGATGAGAGATTAAACTGGAAGCAACACATTGATGGTCTGCTGAACAGTTTGAGTTTAGCTACGTATGCTATTAGATTTATTGCAAAGTTTGGTGATAAGAATCTCAGTAAATTAGTTTACTATGCCTACTATCATTCACTGCTTTCGTATGGCATCATATTCTGGGGTAATTCTTCATTGCACAAAAGCGTGTAATCAGAATAATTGCTGAAGCCTACCCAAGATCATTCTGCAGACATCTATTTAAGGATTTAGGTATCCTCACTGTAACTTCACAGTATATATATTCACTTATGAAATTTGATGTTGATAATTCAACCCAGTTCAAAAGTAATAGCATTGTGCACAGCTACAACACTAGGAGAAAGGGTGATATTCACTATTCGAGGTTAAATCTAACTTTGGCACAGAAAGGCGTGAATTATGCTGCCACAAAAGTCTTCGGTCACTTACCAAACAGTATGAAAAGCTTGACAGATAGACAACTAGCAGTTAAAACTAAATTACAAGAATTTCTGAATGGAAACTCCTTCAACTCATTGGATGAATTTTTAGATATAAATTAGTAAATCTAAAAAATAAAAAGTAATAAAAGATATATTTGTGTCATAATACTTTGTGTAATGTAATATCTCGTACAGACACCTTTTATTAACCTGACACGTTCCACATCATTACGAAGTATTCTATTCATGATCTATGGAACAAGTATTAATCTAATCCATAAACGTGCCTCTTGTAGCTCAGTGGATAGATGCGTCATGTTGAGGAGTTGATGATCGTGGCTGAGGGTTCGCTTCCCGGTCTCGGCAATATATTCCATTTACCTTGACCCCTAGAAGATTTCTTACACTGTTATTAATTAAAAGGAATTTACATTTTGCTATATTTGACATATTTATGTATACAAGCGCTTTCTCTAAAAAGTCCGTTTGTTTTCTTCAGTGGAAATACCATGAAATACGGACCAACGAATTGTAAATATTGTCTGTTGAACTACCTGCACATAAAAGGAAGACATACTGTAATATTTAGTGTTCTGGGGTGTAACGTTGGCCGCCCCCACGTGGTTCACTCTCGGTAACGCAAAATGGTATACAGTGAAGCTCATGATGGAACTTCTCAATGGGAATCAATCCGAACGGAAAACAGTCTCCCAATCGGATGTCCGGGAGGGGACTACACTGAGAAGAAAGAATGTGAACACCTTAAATATATTGCAGTGGAATGCAGGAGGGATGTCCCAGTCAAAAAAAGTAGAACTGCAAAAAATTCTAAATGATTTCAAGATCAATGTCTTTATGATATTAGAAGCTATTATCTCTAGAGAAAATTTAACATCTACAATTTCGAGGGATACCAGGTACATCTCTTACCTAAATATCGCCAAGTTGCAAGTGGCATACTTGTGGGCATACAAAAAGACATAACAAACAAGTTTGTAATAATTTAATGATCTGGAAAGGATGACACTAAAATTGGTGGCACAAATGTGCATTTAGTGCAGATGTTTCAGCGTAATGATAGGCCTTGACTTAATACAGCTGTAAGGCGTGTTAACATGGGCCTTGATGAGGTCATATGTTATATATACTAGGGGCAAAACACAAACAATATCCTCACTACGTCATAGTAATGGAGATCCTGCCGAGGGCAGCGCTACTAAAGCAGAGATACTAAATATAGCTTTTACAAACTCATTCACGAAGGAAGAAACCAATATTCCAGATTTCGAATTACGAACAGAGGTGAGAATGAGTAACGTAGAAGTAGATATCAGCGGAGTAATGAAGCAACTGAAATCACTTAACGAGAACAAGTCTTCTGGTCCGGATTGTATACCCATTAGATTTCTATCTGATTATGTTGAAGCGATAGCTCCTGACTTAACAACCATATACAACCGCTCGCTCAACGAAGGATCTGTACCAAAATATTGGAAAATTGCACAGGTGACACCAATATTCAACAAATGCAGCAGGAGTAACCCACTAGCCTACAGGCCTATTTCATTGACGTCAACTTGCATCACGGTTTTGGAACATATCCTATATTCAAATATTATGAATTATCTGGAACAGAATGATCTATTGACCCAAGGTCAACACGGATTTAGAAAATATCGTTCATGTGAAACGGTTCCCAAATTGATTCCGTATTTGTGGATTTCCAGAATGCTTTTGACACCGTGCGTTACAAATGGCTTTTAATCAAATTGCGTGGTTATAGAATATCGCCCCAGATTTGTGACTGGATAGAGGATTTCCTGTCAGAGAGGAGACAGTTTGTAGTAATCGATGGTATGGCATCGACTAAAACAGAGGTGATATCCGACGTTCCACAGGGTAGTGTTATTGGTCCTCTGTTGTTCCTCATCTACATAAACGATTTGAGAGATATCTGAGCAACTCTCTTAGGTTGTTTGCAGACTTCCCGTCATTTATCGTCTAAAATATCATCTGAAGAACCAAACTAACTGCAACGATCTAAATAAGATATCAGTATGGGTTAAAAATTGGCAATTGACTCTAAATAATGAGAAGTGTGAAGTCGTCCGCATGTGTACCAAAAGAAATCTGTAAAACTTTGTTTACAAGATAAATCAATCAAAAGTGAAGGCCGTAAACTCTACAAAATGCCTAGGAATTACTATTACTTCAGACTTAAATTGGAAAGAACACGTAGATAATATCGTGGGAAAGGTGAACCAGAGACTGCGTTTTATTGGCAGAACTCTTAAAAGATGCAACAGAACTACAAAAGAAACTGCATACGCTACACTTGTCCGTCCTCGTCTGTAGTATTGCTGCCCAGTGTGGGATCCTTATCAGGTGGATTTGATGGAAACCATCGAATGAGTCCGGAGAAGGGCAGTTCGTTTCGTGTTGTCACGATACAGGGGAGGCAGCGTCACGGAAATGATACAGGATCTGGGATAGGAATCATTACAACAACGGCGCTTAGCGCTGCGGCGTGCCTACTTGCGAAACTCCAATCGGCAACATTCTCCTCCGAATGCGAAAATATATTGTTGCCTCCCACTTACATAGGTAGAAATGATCATCAGAATAAAATACGAGAAATCAGAGCTCGAACGGAGAGATTCAGGTGTTCTTTCTTCCCGCGCGCTATTCGAGAATGGAATGCGTGATGAATAGTATAACGGTGGTTCGATGAACTCTGTTGGCAGGCACTTAAATGTGATTTTCAGAGTATCCCATGTAGATGTGGATGTAGGTCTCGCTCACACTCTCTTACGTTGACTGCACCGCTGTCCTCTGAGTGTCTACTTACCTGTGCGTTTGCCTACGCATGCCTACGCCAGTTTCTTTGACTCTGTAGTGGAAGATGGCGCCTTCGTTTCAGCACGAGGAGACTACGTCTGGGAAATTTATAGTGTGTTGCAGATTTTTTCGTTTATTTTTTATTTTAATTTTTTAATTGGGAAATTGTAAAGTAAAAGTTTTAGATATTTACTTACAGGTACAAGGCTATATAATTACTGCTGAAATTTGATTGCGATTGATCTTTGTTATTGGTCGCTTTCTGCAAGTAAGCGCCAAAGACTGGAGTGGAGAATGTCGCGTTTTCGATTCACGTCGCCGGCTAGCCGCTAAGTGGCGACGCTGGCTGAATAATAGAAGGCGACGCGGTGTCGCGGCCTTGTCCCGCGGATCAACAGGTTGCCGGCAGGTGTTGGAGCGCGGAGCTGCCGGCAAACAGCGGACGGCAAACAACAAACATAACACAGAACATCCACCGCGCACAGGCGCCCAGGGTTATTACCACGGTCTAACACATAGCTACAGTCACGACACGTCCATCGATTTTGTTACTCGCCACGACAGCAGCGCTCCAAGCGGCTGTCCAGGTACATTTCTGAATACGATATCGGATGAGAGTGAATGGTGTCGTTTAAATCGATTTTAAGGGGGAAACACAGTCTTAATTTAGGCACGTATTTGAAGCAGTTTTGAAAAAAAAAAAAAAAAAAAAAAAAAAAAAAAAAAAAAAAAAAAAAAAAAACTATTTGATGAATATTTTTACTATACGTTACATGATGCTAATAGAGTCAACTGTACTAAAATCTACTTCATCCATCTTATAGTTTTTAAGAAATACTTTTTTATATTTGTTAACAAATGATATTAAAGTTACGTGACATATTATGCCTATGGAGAGCGATCAAAATTTATGTAAAACACACAGTGAAGCCATAATTGATCGAAAATTGCAATTTATTTCATTAAAAATGAACGCTGTAACGTCGTCAAAAATACATAATTGAAAACACACTTACTTCTGCCAAGATCGCTAGTTTATGTGTTTTTTTTTCTTACCAGTTTCGATGAACTATGTCATCATCTTCAGAAACAATTTTGTTTCTGTTTTTATATAACAATTTCCTCCTAATTTCACTGCAATTCCAAAATGAGACGTTCTGTGGTAGTGATAAATGTATCCAAAGAGACGCCATTGCCACCTGGTGGACACCTATAGCAACACGCCTATGGAATGTTTACCTGGTACAGTCTCCTTGGTATTTGTGACTAGTACACACAATTTTTAAATGTGCAATACAGATGACAATGTTCCTTTTTTTCTTATATTTAATTTTCACAAGTAACTTTTTATTTTATATGATTACCAAAGGTTTTGTTAACTTTTATCTTATGTGTACACAAACAAGGTCTTTACAGATTTTAACAATCATTTTTTAACTTTTTGCAGTAAAATTAGGAGGAAATTGTTATATAAAAATATAAAAAAATTGTTTCTGAAGATGGTGACATACTTCATCGAAACCGGTAAGGAAAAACCAACAAAATTAACTAGCGATCTTGGCAGAAGTAAGTGCGTTTTAAATAATAAGTTTTTTCTGCAGAAAATATATTTTTGTGAACTTCCTAATGGGGGAATATTAATGAATGTAGTACCAGAGGTGCCTTTTTACGTTATGCAGAGTGTCTTAAAATTTCATTCATTTATCTATAATAATTTCTCATATAATAGGGGAAATGTACTGAAACTTTTAGTTTGCTGGAATCTGACTTTAAAGGAAAATAACTTTTGAAATTTGTTATTTACAGTTAATTAAAACTATCCTGCTGCATGTGAAGGTCCTTCATTGGCCTCTAGCAGGTCTTTCTACTTCTTTTTCACCTTCCAAGATGTTTGTCTTGCTTCCTTGGTCATATTTGATGAAGACCTGTCTGCATCGGCTATCTTCATTTTATCGCACTATTGCAGTGCTCATATTTTCACCAGGATTATTCCCAGATTTTTCACTACCCAACACTTTCAATATTACCACAACTGAATGTAATAACAGCATCATGAACTCCTAGTTTCATTGTATGCATGTCTACAAATGCCGTTTTAGGAAGGCGGTTCCAAATTATTCTGTTTAAACATTCATTTGGGTTCTGTGTCTGCCCATGCAGGCATTTCCTTAGAAGGCCAGGACGAGCCAAGTCTCTGAAAATAGGTTTAATTGCTGTAGTAACAGTAGCAGGAAGAGAATGCTGGTGAGAATAAGATTCCCCAGTTGCCTGAGCCTTATTGTATTTGCCCACGAATTTTCTCCTGGTGGACACAATGCATGACATGGCTTATCATCAGTAGACCTACGGAAAAATACGGCCCGAACATCTGTCGTCTTTGCCACAAAATTGTCTTTATTTCTCCTAATTACCTGCCCATAGTATACCTACAAGTTTTCTATTTCAGTTTTAGTTAACCGACCCTTTCCGGTCATCAATTTTCCATCTTCAATTTTTTTTCTCATATCAACAGTACGTTTTATCAGCCTTGTTCCCAAACGTTTTTGAACATGGCCTACACATTCTAATATGCTAATAATGGCATCTCCATATGGCTCAGAGTTGATCATATTGTTGTATGCCTTACTGTCACCAATGCTCAAATACTTGATGTACCGTACACCTCTTGTTTCTACGGAGCGATGACATATTTGTTGTTCTCCATGAACTTACATCCCACTACTTGTTCCTCTAAAATTAGCCACACAGTTGTGTTCTTTATGTTCAGTGACTTTACAATATTTGCAATATTTAGACATTATCTCCACATATCATTACCGGTATCTACACTCGTGGCAGTCACTACTCCATTCAGAGAAGTACGTCCTCTTTTCTGCCAACTTCCATCAAGTGCAACAGCAATACCCGAACATCCATCATTTTCTTCCACTGCTTCCCTAGCAGCCAGTTTCATGCTTTCCTCACTGACCTCACATACAGCTTTCTCTAATATTGCAGTCAGTTTTTCAAATTCATTTGGTGGATGATGTAAGTTCATAACTGAACAAAATGTTCTCCCTGCAGCCATGCCCTTGCCAATGGATAGTAAGGCATAAACTAATATAGTATTGATTCCATAAGGAGCACTTGCATCTGGTTTTGAGGAACTCATAAATGAAATCACAGCTGTGATTGATTGTTACTTTGATCTAATAAATTAAACAACTGTAGTCAACATGTCATTGTACCGATTGAGCATGTCTGGGATGCACTTGGAAGACTCATTTCAGCCAGATCAGATCCTCCCACAAAGGTTGAAGATTTGGATTTTGCACTCATGGAAGAATTGCCACATATCCCCCAAGAACTGATTGACAAGTTCCTCATGCTGTACACGCCGCGCAAGTGAGTAATTGTACTGGCCATCCGAGGTGATTACACACTATATTAGAGGGCAACAAGAATGAGTTGCTATTACGCTAGTCCCCTGGTGCCCCACTCAAGTAAACGCCATGTAAGCCTCGGGTAAAGAGTTGAGGCAGCAAAATTTCGTACTGTTTCACTCGCAATTGTAACCAATATGTGAATAAAATTAGTTGCCATAGGTATATTGTGTATGATATCTCTACTAATCGACTAAATGTTTTGAGCAGGGTGAACTATAAGAAAACTGACAAACTGCAGGGACTGATTCCTGACTGGTAGTGGACGAAAAAAATGTCCTATGAACATGTTTCCGGAAATGCACCGTTGCGACGTTAGATGGCAAGGACGAATGAAATTTTCCCTGACTACTTGCAGTGTGTTTCTTCTGTTTTAGATCGTGTGACTGAAGCAGCGTACTGTACGACCAATGGAAACGGTCGAGAGGCAGGTTTACAAATGTAAAATTTAGCACCAGCAAACTGTGATTCAAAAGTACTATTAACAAACTCTCGCTTGAAACTTCCTGGCAGATTAAAATTGTGTGCCGGGACCGCGACTCGAACCAGGGACCTTTGCCTTTCGCGGGCAAGCGCTCTACCACTGAGCTATCCCGACACGTCTGGGAAGTTTCATATCAGCGCACACTCCGCTGCAGAATGATAGTTTCATTCTAGAAACGTCCCTTAGGCTGTGGCTAAGCCATGTCTCCACCATATCCTTTCTTCCAGGAGTTCTAGCCTTGCAAGGTTCTAAGGAGAACTGTGAAGTTTGGAAAGTAGGAGGCGAGGTACTGGCAGAATTGGAGTTGTGTGGGGGAGCCGTGAGTCGTGTCGGGGTAGCTCAGTGGTAGAGCGCTTGCCCGCGAAAGGCAAAGGTCCCAGGTTCGAGTCCCGGTTCCGGTACACAATTTTAATCTGCCAGGAAGTTTCGTATCAGCTCACACTCCGCTGCAGAATGAAAGTTTCATTCTGGAAACTCTCGCTCCATTAGCAAAATAAAACGTCACTGAAAATTGCCAGCCGGCCGCGGTGGCCGAGGGGACTGAGGCGCTCCTGTCACGGTCTGCACGGCCACTACGGTCGGGGGTTCGAATCCCCCCTCGGGCATGGATATTTGTGCCGTCCTTAGTGGTAGCTAGTTCATAAGTAGTTTGTAAGTTTAGGGACTGATGGCCCCGTAGTTAAATCCCATAAGTTCTACAAACATTTTTTGAGAAACAGTGCAGACATAACAATTTCATGTCAACACTGACCAATTAATTACTTTTACCAAATCTACGTTATTGCATAATAAGTATTAAGGCATACCTTCTCCGACATTGTTAATAGTATATGATTGTGCTTTTCTTTTCCCAGAAATATAAACAAAATTTCTTGTGCAACCTTAACCAAATAGTTGGGTTGTAAAAATAAGCGTGACACTTCGATCCCCCTAATGCCTAGTCGTAGTTATTACGAAAACAGGGGGGGGGGGGGGGGGGGGACTAAGGCGCTCCAGTCACAGTCTGCACGGCCACTACGGTCGGGGGTTCGAATCCCCCCTCGGGCATGGATATTTGTGTCGTCCTAGTTCGTAAGTAGTTCATAAGTAGTTTAGGGACTGATGACCCCGTAGTTAAGTCCCATAGACTATACAAACATTTGAACATTTTGAAAATTGCCAACAAAGTCATAAAATTTAGTTGCTCAAGAATAAGTATGTTCCACATATAATAAAAACGTCTGTACGATAAACTTCAGACAAACACTATTAAAGCGGGTTTACAAGTATTTAAGTGAGAGGGGCAATCAGTAAACTTTACAAGGATAGACTTTTTTTTAACAAAATATTATACCACAGATTAATATTTAGAACGAGAAACTATGCGTAACAGGTGCAACAGAGATGTCATGCTCATGAGATGTGACCACCAACAGTTTCTTTACACAGGTTCACACCCCCAGTCGGCACGTTGACCAAAACAGGCAGACGCGAGATTCGCCCAGACCGCGCAGGTACACGGTGAGATTATGACTGAGTAAAACACTGCAAAACCGCGCTTTATTTTAAAAGGAAATAACACCTTAAGAGAAAAACTAAGTTTTCAGAAATTCCCACCGATACTAAAACGGTAGTTCAAAAACGAAACATAGTACTTAAACTTGCAACGGCTACACTAGCCCGGAAGTAGATTTTATCAATAGAGGCGAGCCGTTCCGGCTCAGCATCGCACCATTCCTCCGTTACCGTTCTTCTATAATTACTCGTTACGTACCCCCTTCCATCTTGATTATCTTTCTCTTTGCTTTGATCGAGAGTTATCGATTGTAATATCGCGGCGATGCGTTTTTCTTTCCTCACTACGATACTTGCCTGGTGCGGTCCTTAAAGGGACATGCGTGCCGCGGTGAGGGCAGTGCTGGATTGCGGGTCAACGGAGGTACCAGTCTACTTCCGCCTCCCGCGGAGTCCGGACGCGTTTACTGCTGCGCTCTGTGCGGTCGCGCTTTGTTTACGTTTCGCGGACGAGTGTGGTGCTACGTACTTATTCTTCCGTGCGTTTGTATACTCGTATCTGCCTTTTCGGGGAGAAACGTTCACGTGCAGAGTAGTACGCGCCGGAATTGTGTGTGTTGTCTCAACCACACGTTCGTGGTAGCAGTACTACTCAGTGTATCTTTGAAATGGCCGACCCACCTAATACGGGTCAGGTCATCCAGTCCGCCATGGAAATATGTAATCAACCTGCAGCGACGGCTCTCTCGCTGCCGGTGATGTCCGACAACCCTGCTGACGTACAGCAGAGTCAACTACCAACACAGGACCTACAATATGCACAACAACAAGGGCCACAGCAGCAACAAGAACCGCAGCTTCTACACCACCAACACCTACAATTCCAGCAGCAACTGGCCCAGCAGCAACAGCTTCAGCTACTGCAGCTGCAACAACGGCAACACCAGCAATTCCTCCAGCAACAACATCAACAACATGAGTTACAACAGGTTAGTCAGCACCTCAGCTATTCCTGCGACCCCTCCAGCATATTACCTAGCGGCGATACAGCTGCACAACAGCAGCAAGAAAGTGGTCCCCATAGTAAACGACTGTGTGTCGATTCTCCTTCAGTCACGGACTGTGAAATGAACCAGGTACCGGTTTCCCATGCGTCTTCTACCGACGGCACCGGACAGGCAAACACAGAACGCACGCCGGTACAGACATCTGCTTCTCCTGCCACCGTTACTCGACCGAGTATCAATAACCGATACAGTCGGACAGATGCAGGCCCATACATTGTCTTCGTGGAGAGCTTAGATAAAAACGTTGGCAAACTCCATCCCATGTCAGTGGGCAAGTTATTGTATTCCTACAGCTCTCACCTCAAGCACGATATTGTTGACATTAGTTCCTCAGGCAAGAACAGAGTTAAGATAGAACTGAAAACTGCTGCAGCTGCTAATAACTTACTAAATGTCCCTGCTTTCAAAGATCATAAGTTCGATGTTTACATCCCTAACTTTTTACTCCATACGTATGGCATTATCCATGACGTAGAGACCAGCCTAACGGACAAAGAGATAATAGATGCCATGGAAAGTGTTTATCCTGTAACAAGTATAAAACGATACACGAAGAAACATCCTTCCAATCCTGAGCTCACAGTACCCATTCCAGTCTGCATGGTGGTGTTTCGCTCTCAGACATTACCCTCTCATGTTGCTATTCTGGAGGCACGCTGCCCAGTGGTACCGTACGTTGCCCCAGTCATTCAGTGCATAAATTGCTGGCGTTTTCATCATCGGGCGAACCAGTGTCGAAGCCATACTCGTTGCAGCAGATGCGGCGGTCAGCACCAAGCTGATTCGTGCCCTGCGACGATTCCGACCTGTTTAAATTGCTCTGGACAGCACCCTGTCACTGAGAGGTCATGCCCCATTTTTCTCCACCAGCAAGAGCTACAACGTGCAAGGGCGTACGCCACGTCAGGAAGGGCACTCAGTGGGCCGCACCCCACATATTCCGCGGCCGTACGGAAGCCCCCTCGCCCTCAGAGTTCTGCGGACTTCCCGCCCCTACCTCCAAGGCATTTACAGCAACCGCAAGTCGCTGTACAAGAGCGTTCTACGGGGCCACAAATGCCGCCATTGGCGCCCCAGCTGCGTTCACCCCCTAAGGACGAAAGCTATCAATGGAATGATGTTCCCATAGCAGACAGAGCGGGTGTCAGCTCCGTCATGAGCGGCACGGGAAAAAAACAAACTTCCAGACCCGTCTGGCGTCAGGGATTTTCAGACGTTAGTCACGAATATTCTATCTCCCAACATCTACCACAGGCCCCTTTACCACCCAACCCGTATCCTCCTCAGTACGGACAACAAGCAGTGCCACCACGTAACAATAGTGAATACATCGTAGAGAAAATTATCTGGTTTATCCTTCACCTCATAGAAGACGCGAAAACAATGCCACCTGGAACTTTACAGATACAGCCTATTCGCCAACTATTAACGACTCTCCTTACTTCTAACAACAATGGCGGAATTTAAAATACTGCAGTGGAATGCGCGATCTGCGATTGCCAACAAGGGTGTAGTTCAACGTGAACTTTGGATGCGGAAGATAGCAGTGGCCGCCATCTCTGAGACATGGTTTCAACCAGATACCATCGTACGCTTCCAAGGATACCACGATTACCGCCAAGACAGAGATGATGGTCGAGGAGGAGTCGCCCTCTTGATCAATAATATGCTGCATCACACCCCTGTTCTGATTTCTCATGACGATATTGAAAGCTTTCAAGCGATAGCAGTAAACTTCTCATCTCCAACTGGTCGAATAACTATTGTGGCCCTCTACAGCCGACCACGGTCATACATTACCATTGAAGAGTGGTACGCTCTGGTACAACAGTTGGAACCTCCATTTCTGTTCTGCGGGGATTTTAATGCACACAACAGATTGGGGGGGTGTGCATATAACGATAGGCTGGGTGATGGCATTCTTGATATTATCGACGAGTTCAATCTTATCATCCTCAATGATGGATCCCCTACGTTACTTCCATTACCCGGACAGAGACCATCAGCCGTCGATTTGACTTTGTGTTCAGCGTCTGTTTCTTCATTCTTTACATGGTCTGTACTTTCATATCCTATGGGTTCCAACCATTATGCTATTCTGCTCTCTTCACCAACCTCGTCACCGAACACGGTCTGTCGGCCGTCTCGCAAATGGAATGTCAGGAGGGCAGATTGGTCTCGGTATGGTGCCATCATGGATACACAACTTTCGTCGTTCCCCACCGAGTTGTCACCGCAAACAAGGTACGCTCATTATAGGAATTGCATCAACCTAGCAGCATCGCAGTCAATCCCACAGACGAGGGTGGTAACTGGCAGTAGACGTCTGCCGGTTGCCTGGTGGAACCAAGAGTGCTCGCGTCGAGTGGCGCAAAGGAGACTGGCATGTAGCCGTTTTAAACGGGAAACCACATGGGAAAACTACCTCGCCTACAAACGTATAGATGCGACTACCAAACGCTTTCTCAAGACTTGTAAAAAAGAACATTGGAAGAAATTCTGTGAACAGTTATCCCTGCATACTCTTGTCGGAAGGATTTGGTCGAAAGTTAACTCACTCAAACGAAAACCAATGCCTCCCAAGCGGTTACAGACCTGGATAGACGAGTTTGCCAACATTGTAGCACCTCTTACGGCCATGCCAGAACCCATTGATCCCACCACAAATATCGCCGTTGAAGATCTTCAAGATGATCTCACCTCACCGTTCTCCCTCGCTGAACTCAACAGTGCGCTGCCGCCCTCGACCGATGCGTCGCCCGGGCATGACCAGATACATTACTCCATGATACGCAATTTGTCTGATGATGCAAAACTTATTCTTTTGAATATCTTTAATGACATCTTGAGAGAGGGGTCTGTTCCAACCGACTGGACCACTCAGGTATTGGTTCCTATATTGAAACCTGGAAAAGACCCTGGTCAGGCAACGTCGTATCGCCCCATTGCATTGTCGTCATGTGTGTGCAAGACCTTTGAACGTCTCCAGGTCCGGTTAGAATGGTGGTTAGAGCATCACGATCTGTTCCCACGGACACAATACGGTTTTCGCAAGGGGAAGAGCACTTACGATAATATAACATCTCTTGCTATGGACATCGAAAAAACATTCCTGACAAATGGGTATTTGACGGCTCTTTTTCTTGATTTTTCGAGGGCTTATGACAATGTTTTGATACATAAACTTATAAATAAATTACAACTTTTGCATCTCCCGCTAAAGGTGTTAAGAATTATATACAAATTACTTTGTTGCCGCACTGTTTATATCCGTGACCAGGACAATGTTTTACATGGCCCACGAATCGTTTCCCGTGGCCTCCCGCAAGGTGCGATATTAAGCCCCTTGCTATACGCCTTGTATGTTTCCGACTTAGACTCTATCTTTCATTCTACTGTCAAAGTTCTACAGTACGCGGACGACGTTTGTATATACGCCCACTCGTCGTGCTTTTGGGTGAATAACATATGGCTTACTACTGCATGTGAAAAACTGGCTGAATGGGAGTTAGAACACGGACTCACGCTGTCGCCTGAAAAATCTACTGTGGTGATATTCACGAGGAAACGACAGAATTATTTCTCTCCAGACCTTCAGCTCGGTCCATACAAACTGCCTGTTCGGTCATATGCTAAGTTCCTTGGTGTTTACTTCGACAGCAAACTGACGTGGACGCGCCATGTTGAATATCTCTTGGACAAAGTGGACACTACTGCAAATATCCTGCGTATGCTTGCCAGAGTTTGGTGGGGAGCCGATCCGACGGTACTCCTTACTCTTTATAAGGTCTTGATCCGCTCCGTTTTGGATTATGGCAGTATCGTCTACGCTACTGCAGCGCAATCGACCCTGCGCAAACTTGATGCCCTCTAGTACAGAATGCTTCGTCTTGTTCTCGGAGCTATGAAGTCAACACCCACCAACGCCTTGCTCGTGGAAGCGTCTGAAATGCCGTTAACTATACGTCGACAGATGCTGTCCGATATTTTCCTCCTCAGCCGAGCGTCAATATGTGATAGTGCCTCTCTCAAAAAGGTACACCAATTTTGGAACATAACAGAAATGCATCACAGAAGAGGCATGACCCGAGTTCCTTTACTGGTTCGCAGCTACGAGAAATGGAGACATCTCTTCCCACTCATCATACAGGACACCAAACTTCCTTGTTTCCGTTATTCTTATCATCTGTTTTTCAACCCAGTCCCGGTGACACATTTGCCATCAGACTACACAACGGGGACCAACATCACTCTCGACGTGGAACAGTTTCTTCTCCGCAACTGGCCACAGCATGCTCACATCTATACTGACGGCTCTAAAACTGAAGCAGGGGTGGGATACGCCTTCTTTTGCCCCTCTAACGGCACCTACCAAATGTTTGCGCTTCCGCCTGCGTCATCTATTTACACGGCAGAGTTACTAGCCATCAGGGAGGCCATTTATTACGGCGCACGAACATTTAACTCTATATTGATCCTCACCGACTCTCAAAGCGTGCTGAAAAAATTACAACATCCGACGTTTGACAAACGAACGAATAGATATATATTGGACGTCTTGGAGGCCATAACACATGCACAGACAGTGGGCATAGACATCCACTTACTTTGGATTAAAGGACATCGAGGTATACCCCATAACGAAACAGTAGACCGACTTGCCAAGAGAAGTATTACGGAAGGACAACAACACCCCACGCCAATTCCATATACAGACTTACGAACGACGATTCGGAAAGCTGCCTATCGCACTTGGGACCACGAATGGCACCTCTCTCATGTGTTTAAGGGAGGACACCTGGCAGCTATACAACCAAATGTCTCCTCACGACCGTGGTTTTCATCGATGACGCTTAGTAGACGTCATGCAACGTCTATCATTCGGATGAGACTGGGGCATGGATGTTACCCTGCCCACCTACACCGTTTGAAAATCATCGCTTCTCGGCATTGCGACAAAGATGTAACGGCAGTGGCGGATCTCAACCACATCATACTGGCATGCACCAAGTACACGGCCGCACAAAGTGTATTCTACCGAACGCTGGTCGCGAGGGGTTACCCCCTCCCCACAAGTGTCACTGTCCTCCTTCATGGATTCGACAAGCTTAAGTACACTTTACTGAAGGACTACCTCAAAGTCACTGGCATACAGCTCTAATTTTAGAGCTAGTGTGTTTACCTTGAACATGCACAGCGGGAAACTGCATAAGTGATTTTATATTATATTTTGACTTTTATTGGTCTTTGCACCTCTCATTTGGTCCTATGCTTTCAGCACTTTTATTGTATTACAAATATCTGTCGTACTGTTAAATATGTATTGTTTAATGTCTTTACATGTTATTTTTCTACTTTTATTCTAAGGCTATATTATGTAACATACTTATTAATATTGTGCTGTACATTGTAAGAATCTCAATTCTACTGTAATGTTGTCAATGTAATAACCGCTGGCTGTATGGTCACTGTCACCAAAAGCCATAATAAAGAATTAAAAAAAAAAAAAAAACGGAGGTACCTCGAGGCGGCTGTCGTGGTCGGTGTACGGAACTGCCGTCGAGTGGAGCCACTTGAGGTCATGAGCGCCGCGGGCCAGTAGTGTGGCACTCTCCGAAGCCGGCGCCCCTCTCCACCTTCTGCGTTGTTGCGGTGCACGAGGACTGCGGCCCAGCTTTCCTTCCTGGCGGACATGGCGGGCTTATAATGCCGGATTGTGATTGCTTCGCAATTCTATCATCATCCTCCGTCACCGTTCTGGCGGATGTACTGGCTTCTTGTGAAAAGCTGTGTGAGTGACTCTGTTAAACATCGGTTCGCCATTGTGCTCCGTTACCTAGTACTTGCGATGTGTCGCCCGGTAGTTCCTCGGCCCAAGCGTGTAGTTGTGACTCTGCCTCTTCGACCTATCTAGTTACTGTTGGCGTACTCCACGACACCACCCCATTTTCCTTTCTGGTGCGTACCGTCAGTTAATGTTATCTTTAGAATTGATAGGTGATCCTATGCCTAGTTGTGCTACCCTATGATTTACAACCCCTGTGTGTTTGTGTTGGTGTGTTTGTTTGTCTTTCGGAATTGTAACCGACCCCCAGTGGTTGCCTTCCATGTCTTTCGTTTGTCCGTGTGTTTTATATTTGGTGTCACCTCACCGGTGCAGTTACTGTTATTTACTTAATTCCTTATCCTCGTATTGTAGAGTGAATTACCTATCAATTTATTGAATCTGAATGATTTTACGAATTGCTAAGTGCTACTGGGGGTATTCTCACTGATTATTTTCTCTGTCTTTCCTTTCGTTACCGCATGCCCCGTTGACGAATGTATTTTTGGGCAAGTTTAAATTTTAATCATTGTAAAGTCCCTACCTCCCGGACTTAAGTTTCCGAGTGGGGAATGGGCAACTTACACCCTGTGTCCTTAGTAGTTCCTATGTTAGTTGCAGTGATCTTAACGATTTGTAGTACTGTGGATACCTTTCATTAGCCTTTCTAATAAATGATAATTTGCACCTAGGTTTAATTATATCAGTTCGATTAGCACTTTGTTTGGGCTAGTTGTGATTAAGTGTCCGTATCTCACGAATCCGATTGGTGCTTGTTGTTTAGCCTGTTTAAGTGAGGACACTAGTTAAGTCAATTGATTGCATGTTATTCAAAGGCATCAGTAAGTTGGGCTTGATTCACTTTAGTCCATCCGTTAAATTGGCAATATAGTTATATGACGGTATAAGTCTGTCATTTTGACCGTTCCATTACTTGTTGTTGATCAGCTAAAGTCACATGTGCACGGGTTGTTTGTGTTTGTTAATATCGTGTTACCTTATGTAGTAAGGAGCTTTGTCTAAAGGTTAAGATTGTGACCTGGTAATCCCAAGTGCCGGCTCCGTTACTGATGTGTTAAACCTTGAAATTCAAATTAATATACTGGTGTCCGCCCAAAATCAATGTTATTTTAGCATTACCTGGCACATTAAAATGATCTGATTATTTGATACTGAATTCCGTGACTCACGATAGTAAAGACTTTCATATCTGTGAAACTACTACCTGGAATTTGTTATTTGTGTCATCTGTTGAATTAAATGTCTTTAAGTGAGTTTAGTTACTTAAATGAGTTACATGATATTGATATATGTTCATTGGTTGTATTTGGATGTTTTAATGAGTGAATAAACGGTCTTTCTTTAATTGTTATTTCTCTGTTACCACGATCCATCTAAGGACCTCTCAAGGGGGAACGTCACTTTGCAGTAGGATGCAGGAAAGGAAACAAATTACATCTAAGAAGGTGACAGATTAGCGTTGCTAGGTCGACATAAACATGCCAAAAAGTCACTATCGGAGCGAAACCGACACAAAATAAAGAAGCAGTACCCTACGACAGGCCAAACAGCCAACGTGTCGAATAGTATCAGCTGGTCAGCTCTTTAGAAAACCACCAGCGCACAAGTATTATTATGGCGCTCACCCGGTCCTTAGCTTCTGGAGATGGGAAGTTTCCACGGGCCCCACAGCAGGCCCTCTCGCCGGTGCGCCAACGCCCATCTCGCCATTTCTCCACTGTTTCTCTTTGTTTCTCCAGGGAGTTCTGAAACGTCTTCGCGCACGGAGCCGCCTTGCAAGCAAAGCGAGCCCCACCGCCCTTTCTCGTTGGCTGTCCGACACACCAAACCAAACCAAAGAGAGCCACTATATCATAGCACCAGAGATACTCGCCAGTTCCACGCGAGATATCGACCTTGCACCAACTGAAACGACAATCAGCCACCAGGTAGGTGGCAACGTGTGCAACATACGGTGTCGTGTAGTTGCCTAACCTCCAGGCTTCAAGTCTTATAACTTCCGTTGTACCACGTACTGATTATCACCTAACATTTGCACCGCAAATATTGCGGAAATGGAAGTGCGATCGATGTGCGGTTTTCACAGAATGGATTGGTTGTCAGAGGATCGTATTTTTAGACAACAAACAGATTGTAGTATTACTTAGAAAGTGTAGTTTTTACCCAAACACACAGTTTTCTAAATGGAACAATGCCTGTAGACATTAAGCAACTAAAAGTTGGTTGCACTAGAATATCAGTAATGTTTGTTGCAGGATGTTAGTGCAAGTCGTTTACGAGAAATCGTCTTTTGAAACGTTCCCACACCGACATTTGCGTGTGTCAGTCATCCCGCAAAGTTGCTGGGTACGATGATGTTATGTTTTCTTACAGCGTGCTTGTGTGTTCCTTGAGTGCACTGCGGCTCGCTAGTCAGCGTGTAACAGTCCAAACGGTAGGTCGTGAGTGTACGATGGGCTTTATCAATGCAGAAAAAGCCGACATGCTCATGGTATATGGAAAAGTGTAGGAAGAATGCCGTTCGTTCTTGTACAGTATAAGCCGCACGATATCCCAATAGACGTCACCCATTTAGGCAATTTTTAATCAACCTCTTCAACCAGTTACGTGAAAGTAGTAGTGTAACACCGGGTCAATGTAACAGAAGGAAACAAATGAAGACAGACGAAGGGGAAATGAATGTTCCTGCTGCTGTTGCAGTTGATCCCCATGTCAGCTCCCGCGGAATCGCACGAGGAAGTGGCATGAGTCAGCAAGTGTCCTACGCAATTTCCATCGACATAGGCTCCACCCCTATTACATCTCTCTCCATGAAGAGCTGCATGGAAACGATTTTGAGAATCGTATTAGGTTCTGTAGATGGGCTTTACGATAGGATACTCCAGATGTTTCATGTATCTTGTTTAATGGTGAGTTGCACGGATATTTATCGTGAAGTCACAGACGAAGAAGGCGAAGGCCGCGCTCATCGTCCCGTTCCATTGCAGATGTTGACCGTGCGGATGCGATCAGTACAGTCGGCGCGTGAAATGGGGGCGAAACTGCCGGCACGCTGAATATTTCGTATGGCAGTGTGTTCTCCACTGTTTTCTGTATTAACACAGTGCAATAAACATCAAAATATGTTTCTAAAAAAATGTTCAAATGTTTGTAAAGCTTATGGGACTTAACTACGGGGTCATCAGTCCCTAAACTTACAAACTACTTACGAACTACTTACGAACTAGGATGGCACAAATATCCGTGCCCGAGAGGGGATTCCAAACCCCGACCGTAGTGGCCGTGCAGACCGTGACTGAAGCGCCTCAGTCCCCTCGGCCACCGCGGGCGGCAATATGTTTCTTTTAATTTTTTGTCAAACTATTGATTTTTTAATGTCATGCATTTCATGCACAACAGACGTTTGCATCGAACTATTTTATTACTTGAAAGTACTTGGACGTTATTTTGTTGATAGTTAATACTGCCAGATCAATAATGCTAGCTTAATCTTTGACACAGCACCAAAGACAAGACAATTCACTGCTGGAATAAAATAAAAGGAACCACACTCACGCTCACACACTCAGCCGTACAGACGGAAACGCAACACAACCTCCAACTCGGAAAGATGAATGCCTTAGAAGTGTCTACAAGCCGAACCAAGCTGAAAAATGTCGTACTATAAGCATGTTGTTCATCAACAAAAATGAAACTTTAAGAATTGATGCACAAAATACTGTGCAATACTGTGCAAATCAACAACACTGGGATCGAAAGGGTTAAGTACATACGGAATGATTTTTCAATGAAAAAATCGTTTTTGGTGCAAATGCTTTTGGAAAATTTTAAACTCTCCCGTTTAAAACCATGTATAAAATATTGAGATGATATGTATAAAAATATTTTAAATAATTTTTATAAAGAATTTCAATACACGATGTTCCGTACCTTATTTATGAGACAAGTAATATACCTGATATAGACAGCCTTGAAAGAGATATAATTCTACATGTTCATCTACATGGGATACTCTGCAAATCACGCAAATCACATTTAAGTGCCTGACAGAGTGTTCATCGAACCACCGTTGTACTATTTATCTCCCATTCCATTCTCGAATAGCGCGCGGGAAGAAAGAACACCTGAATCTCGCCGTTCGAGCTCTGATTTCTACCTATGTACGTTGGAATCAACAATATATTTTCGCGTTCGGAGAAGAATGTTGGCGATTGGAGTTTCGTAAGTAGCTCACACCGCAGCGATAGTGAGGAAGAAAGGAAGCTTGGGGTTTAACGTCCCGTCGACAGCATTGTCATTAGAGACGGCCGCAGTGATAATCGCCGTTGTTATAACGATTCCCATCCCAGATCCTGTATCATTTCCGTAACGCTGTCACCCCTGTATCGTGACAATACGAAACGAGCTGCCCTTCTTTGGACTCTTTCGATGTCCTCCGTCAAACCCACCTGATAAGGATCCCACGCTTGGCAGCAATACTCCAAAAAAGGACGGACAAGCGTAGTGTCCTTGTTGTGAAAGTCATATTTGGAGAAGTCATTGAGTTTTCTTCCCTCCAACATACCAAGACGTAGTCTGAAGGTATTTAGAAAGCGTGTACATTGGCGGAAGAAAGTAAAGTGTACTCAGAATTCGTCTGATTCATCTTCATCAGTATTAGATGTCCCAGTAGCGGCTAACCTCAACGATGGCAGTGATACATTGAGTGATGCTGCTGCCACTACACTGTGTTTGTAGGCATGAACTCTCTTCACTTTGGAAATGTAATACAGTGCAAAGTTCTGCAGAAGTTGGAGCTCTGTGTAGGATTACAAACTGTCACAGTTATTCTTTGTTTAGACAAGGAACTGCTCAGGTTTTCAGATAATGCCATAAAAGTATATTCAAAGATGGCTAGACAACATAAGAGAGCCATCAAGAGGAAGCTGTTGGACAATTCTGATGATAAAAGCTATGGAGCAGGCATGCACTGAAGTAAAAACTTTGAAGCTAATTGCCGGCTGTGGTGGCCGAGGGGACTGAGGCGCTTCAGTCACGGTCTGCACGGCCACTACGGTCGGGGGTTCGAATCCCCCCACGGGCATGGATATTTGTGTCGTCCTAGTTCGTAAGTAGTTCATAAGTAGTTTGTAAGTTTAGGGACTGATGACCCCGTAGTTAAGTCCCATAAGCTGTACAAACATTTGAACTTTTTTTGAAGCTAATTTCCTGTAACTTTAGTTTTTTTGTGCATAAGGTACATTTTCTTAGGGCCAATTTATAGTAGAAAGATGAAATTTTCTGTAGTTGTTCGTTAAGACCTTCTAATATATCTGAATTGAAAGATATGTGAAATTATTTTCTATTAATGGACGTGTGTTTTAAAAACTTGTTAAAAAGTGTAACGTTTTTAACATTTACAGAGAATAAAATTTCTGAAAAACAATTCATTTTTTTCCAAAATTATTAATTCAGCATAAAAGCATCACACATGTCTGCATTCTGTGAAAAAATAAAGAGTATCCTCCAAATAACAAATGAGAAAATGGTCCTAACTTTTAGCTCAATTTAACATTGTAAGCATAGGGCATTCCGTATAACCTTAACAAGGATCTCGAGTATCGTAAGCTGTGCCACAGACGAGTGCCGCGTGTTGTCACTGATGGTCAAAAGGGACAACGTTCCGAATCCTGACTGTCATTTCTGCGGCGAATCATCACAGGGGATGAAACGTGGGTCCACCACTTCTCCCCTGAAACGAAGAGAACATCGATGGAATGGGTACACAGCTCATCACCACACTTCAGCAGAACAGCTTTTGGCGACAGTGTTCTTTGACATGGAGGGTTTGGTGCACGTGGAATTTGTGCCGAAAGCAACAGCATGAACGCGGCCTCGTATTGTCAAACGTTGAACCGGTTGCGTAAAGCAATTAAAGAGAAGCGCCGGGGAAAATGTAGCTCCGGTGTGATTTTGTTGCACGATGACGCAACACCTGACAAGGCCCGCCAACAGTGCGAACTGCTGCAGCGTTTCAAGTGGCAGGTATAGCAACGTCTATGTACAGCGCCATGCAACTTTCATCTTTCCGGTAAGCTCAAAACGGATATCGGTGGACAACGATTTAGAAACGACGAGGAGGTGAAAGCGGCTGCCTCCGTGTGGTTACAAAGCGATGGAGGAGATTTCTGTGCATCCGCAATCGAAAAGTTGGTTGACCGTTCCGAGAAATGTTAACAGTCTCTTGGAGACTATGTGGAAAAGTGAACTTACAATGTATGTTGTCATAGCCGTGTTGCTTTTGTATAGGTGGTTTAATAAATGACCATAACGTGGAAGTTCAAAAATGTTCAAATGTTTTTTAAGCTTATGAGACTTAACTACGGGGTCATCAGTCCCTAAACTTACAAACTACTTATCAACTACCTTATACTAAGGACGACACAAATATCCAAGCCCGAGGGGGGATTCGAACCCCCAACCGTATGTGGAAGTGCAACTTAGTTTTGATCTGCCCACGTAGATGAGGCCGTGAACCGATAGTCAAGATGCTACGATTTCGTTGCAGTGATTAGTGCTGCCCGTGCAAACCTGGGCGGATCGGTAGTTACCTATAATTAGAGGTACGTGAAATTCGTATATGATGTAACGCTAAATAAATACTATAATTGCTATACATGCAAAATACGTAATTTTGAAGGATACTTACTGAAATTATTTATTTCAGTGAAATTTATTGCACAACTGATGAAACATCATCTACAGGCAGCAGACTTATTATTGATTACAATTTGCCCACAATTGTAGGTAAAACCACCAGATAAAAATACCAAAAAAGTGAAAATTCAGTTTGGTAATAAGTACTTGTTGTGTTACTACATACGTATGATCTTCTGCTAAACTTTGCAAAACACATTTATGCACTGCTGAGCTGACAAATAGTAGACAAGATACGTCTCTGTGATATTTCCAAAGTACCAAGGAATTTCATTTATACCTGGAGCTATAAAGCTGCATCAAGGTCGATATAAAGTTACAAAACTTACCTAAAGGTCTTCGAATAGTATATTTTCTTGCTTTACTTCTTGTGAATATAATATATTATAATGTACAATTTTTTTTTTTTAATTTGACGTTACTGAATGTTCCACTTGTTGGTTATGTGCTACATTCCCTCCACAGATATAAATTCAACACCCTTACGCTTGACACAGATATATTTGTTGGGAAAGCGGCAAACATACACCAGTTGCTTCAATTTTAACTGGCTGCTGTTTTTCCTCAATTGTCAGTTCATAAAATTACGTAACATTTCAACCACTCAAAACTTGAAACTTCCGGACTGAGATGCCGTGGTCCGTGCGTAAAACTTTCCCCTAACTTTTCGCTTTCGACTACGGAAGGCGTCCTGGAATGTGAAGCGACAAACTGCAAGGGCAATGGAATGAGCGCCATATATATAGTCCATCCAGAGAGCACCACTGTCAATCACGTGACGTTGCCTGCTCTATGATCTCTGATATTGTCAACTTTCTGGACTGAGAAGGAGGAAGGGGGAAAGTTTTACAAAAGGTTCCAAAAGGGATATTGCCAGTATTGCTATGTACTGTCGCTTATACTGACATGTATATTTTAACTACAGTGATATAGTGCATCAATGCACTTTATATTACTTTAAACAACAACTATTGACATCACAAGATGACCGAGTGAGGCGGCGCAGTGGTAACACACTGGACTCGCATTCGGAAGGACGGTGGTTCAAATCCACCTCTGGCCATCCAGATTTAGGTTTTCCGCGATTTCCCGAAATCTCTCAAGGCCAATGCCGGGATGTTTCCTTTCAAAGGGCACGGCCGCTATATCCCTCCAGTATCCTTATCCAACACTCCGAGCGTAAGCTCCGTCTCTAATGACCACGCTGTCGACGGAACGTTAAACTCCAAGCTTCCTCCCTTCACAAGATGACTGTAACGATATATAATTAAATTAATATTTTTTTTATCAATCTGCGACGCTTGTCGCTGTGTTGCCCTCCTCGAAATATTTTTATCTGTGGGACGCTTTTTTCGCTCGTCTTTCGTTTCTTCCGGCGCATAGAGAGGACGGAACCGCAATCACTCTCTCTCTCTTGTTTGAGCTTATTAAGTGTGGATATGTACGCAGACTGCTTTGTGATGTAAGTGTGAGTGCTGTTGAATTTTACTTTGAAATATACCCTCTTTTGTTAAGAACCATGTCTCCACCCTGTTTTCATTTGATAATGTTCCATCCTTCCTTAATTATTCATTTTCTTTGAGATTTTCAGCTCCTCCATATTCCGTGGTAATATGATGTTCACACGCCATCACTTTCGCTTCCTGTATTGCCTTGGTTAAATCCCTATCAGTTACTTTAAATCATTACCTTTCTTCCTTTTAGAACCTGCATTCGTATAAACAGTTTTGCGAAGTCCTACAGATGTATTTTTTCTGTTTGTTATTTGCGTAATCAAACTTTAGTACTCGGTCCGAGGCAAACAGTCTGAACTTTATTTTACTGCGGAAAGTATCTTAAGGCTTATGTAAACCATTAAACAGCTTAACATTTTCAGGTGCTGTGATCAACATTTCCAGAAAGAAGCTACAATGCGTACTTTCCGTAAGTTTTTTCTGCGACGTTATTTTTGTGTGTTGCCTCAACCCCAATCTTTATTCCGCCATTTCATCTATTCAATCATTTCGTGTATTAATTTCATCCACCCCTGACAAAAATATTTAATCAGATTTTTGTCCGATTTTTCTCTGATAGAAATTATAACAAAAATCATTAATCTTTTAACCGCGGAGATTAACATTAATTCGTACAGGCAATATCGAAACCGGTTGTCGAAGAAAATAATATATTAGCGATCTTGGCATTATTCTTTCTGGAACCTTTAAAAATATTGGATCGCTTCCTTACATTATAAACAGACAAAATAACTTTTACACATGGACCACAGCATCTCGACCCGGAAGTTTCTTTATGAAAACTCCTGCCGTGAAAGTCTTCCTTGTATGATCATTTCAACCACTATTGCAAGCTGCCTTCTCCTTACCCTGAGGCAGGCTATTTGCAATAGTGGTTCTGTCAAATTAAAAATCCAATAACATGGCCTGAAATTTTTTATTGACAGTAACAATGGCCACAGAAGCCTAAGCTTGCATTGACTGAAGTGTCTTAACCCTCTATTGCACTGTGTATGTTTAAATATACATATTTTCAGAGCTCTATTCTAGCTCACGTACTGTAAGTGTGCCATATTTCGACATACAGCTGTGCTTCTCGAGTATCACGGCAGATGGCAGCACCTGCTTACAGCAGTTGAGTGAATCCGATATTACACGACACACCTATTTAATTCCTTGCTGTCTCCATTAGACATTTGTGAGACGTGGCCATCTTGATGCACTTGAAATAAACTTTAGAGTCTTTACCAGAAATTTCAATTTATTGAGGCCTTACGCGTTACGACGTTTCGTCATTATCGAAGGCTACGGCAACACAGTGGAATTAATATTCATCAAACATTTTGATAAAACATAAATGAGAGCACTATCTTCACACCCACCATATCTTTTAAAATTATAAAAAAATACATATTCTTTTTAACATAATTGCTGTCAAAGACATAAGTCAAACATAAAAGAAATTTAAAATTCCCCCAGAACATCCCTTTAGGATGATCAAGTGCATACTACGATCAGCAAAGCGGTCAGTTACTAAGTGGAGAATCCGCTAGATGGCGATGTTGTCATTCTACTTCTCTCTCTCTCTCTCTCTCTCTCTCTCTCTCTCTCTCTCTCTCTCTCTCTCTCTCTCTCTCTCTCTCTCTTAATAGAGCCTGTAGCGGCGAACGCGGAATTATAAACGACACACTGTTTTGTGCGGAGAAGCATAGTAAAGATTGAGGAGATAGACGGGGTCAAAAAAGTACCAATACTTGTAGATAATTTTGGAACAGAAGATAGAATGTTGACGAAAGGAATATTGTTGGCGACAATTAGTAAGTTCAAGGAGAAAGATTTTGACTGGTCCGAGAGGAAAACCATGGGAAATCCAACAGCCTATAAAACTGCGATGCGCCAGAAAATTGCACATTTAAAAGGAAGTGATAGGGATAATATTGAAGCCATTTTAAATGGATATCAGGAACTGTTCAATACACAGGGACCATTGCCAGCAACGGCCATTACGTAACACAGCCCACCGATTTATAAGAAACCTTATAGGGTGGCGCGACACTTGCAACCATTACTGGACGAATTTATTGAGCAGCAATTATGGGATGGGATTATAGAGTATTCTGATTCCCCATACAGTGCGAATATAGTAATAGTGCCTAAGAAGTCAACTGATGGGACAAAACGGTATAGGTTTTGCTGCGACTATAGATGGTGACAGATGTTTATCCACTGCCGAATATTACAGACGTTATCGATAGTTTAGGCAGTAGTAAGTACTTTTGTACATCCGATTTGCACAGTGGCTACCATCAGTTGGAGGTGGCAGAAGAAGACAGGCACAAAACAGCATTTTCCACGCTTGGGGGGCACTGGTAATATAGGAGAATGCCCTTTGGGTTAAAATAGGTTCCAGAGATTGCTGGATGGGGTGTTGCGAGGACTGAAGACAAGAGAATGCTGTGTCTATTTAGATGATATAATCGTATTCGCCAAGGATATTGAAGAGCATACGACGCGGTTGCGTAGAGTGTTCCAGAGGCTTAGGGACGCCAGGTTAACGCTAAATTTAGAGAAATGGAATTTAGCGTTGAAGGGGGTTAGGCCGCTGTGGCCGAGGGGACTGAGGCGCTTCAGTCACGGTCTGCACGGCCAATACGGTCGGGGGTTTGAATCCCCTCTCGGGCATGGATATTTGAGCCGTCTTTAGTATAAGGTAGTAGATAAGTAGTTTGTAAGTTTAGGGACTGATGACCCCGTAGTTAAGTCCCATAAGCTTAACAAACATTTGAACATTAGCACATTGAAGGGGGTTACTTATTTAGGGCATGTGATTAATGAACATGGGGTTAAGACAGATCCACGTCTGAACAGCAGTTACAGATTTTCCAGTACCACAACGTGTTAAGGAGGTGCAATCTTTCGTCGGGATTACAAGCTACTATCGACGATTCGTAAATTTTTTTGCTGAGATAGCATGACCCTTGACGCAGTTGCTAAAGAAGGGGGCCAAGTTTCAATGGACGGCAGAATATGTGCAGCTTTCCAGACATAGAAACAAAAACTCGCAACGAGTCCAGTCTTAGTGTATCCGCACTTTAGCAAAGAATTCGTTTTATCGTGTGATACGGGTGGCCAATCGGTGGGTGTGGTTTTATCACAAAATGTGGATGGGGCGGAACATCCAATAGCTTATCCCTCCCGGCAGTTGACGAAGGCACAGCGAAATTATTCAACAACTGAAAAAGAGTTGCTTAGCGTTATATATGGAATTAATTATTTTCGATGCTACTTACACGGAAGAAAATTTAAAATGGCTCCTTGGCTTACGCGTTCCGTCTAGCCGGTTAATCAACTGGTGGCTGTGTTTGTCAGAGATAGATTATGAAGTGATCCACAAGCCGGGAAAGAAACATACGAATGCAGATGGCCGTAGGATAGTGGCATTCGTAGAGGCAATGGGAAGGACTGAAGAAGAGTGGCAGAGTGAAAGTTTCATTCTGGTCACATCAAAACGAAGTAAAATATCCAAGTCATCCAAGTGGAATCTCTGCAGTCGACGTAGGAAATCCGCCGAGTTCTTAATGTTGATATGCGTGAGGGCCAATGGTTGACACCATAGGCCTAAGAGGGCCGTTAGGAAGGCGAGATAACAGCCGCTAGCACTCACCCGACGCGCTCCTGCTCGGTGAGGTCGAGCATCTCCGCGCGGCGGATGACCTGCAGGATGGCCTCCTGCTCCTGCTCGCTCAGCGACTGCTGGTCCGCCTGGCCGCCGTACTGCTCCAGGGACTGCGTCTTCACCGACCAGCCCGTGCGCAGCCTGCAACACCAGTCCACCCGTCACCGAGCTCATTTATTATACACTACCAGAAAAAGAAAATATTAGGACACCTACGGAGAAGCCTTTCTTTGGTCCGGTGATGGCAGAGGCCATCTCGAGGATATTACATGTCTCATACCAGCTTAAACATCGTCCGCCAACATTTATCACAGTAACATAGCTGCCATATCTGTGTGTACTCATCAATACGAATCGATTACATCTTAATTTTGTCTGTTATTTTTAGTAATATTTCCGTGAAGTACCCTCCGCCACGCACCTTGAGGTGGCTTACGGGGTATGAATGTAGATGAGGAACAGAATGACCAGGAAGTTCACCGACAGTGGAGCATGTTACATACAATTGCCTATTGTATAGGACAGCGGTCGGCAACTGCTGGCGCACCTCGGTCCATGTCCGGACCGCGGAAGACCAAAAACTGAACCGCTAAAAAGTATAAGTTATACATATCCCCCCCCCCCCCCCAAAAAAAAAAAAAAAACTGTAACAGTTCGTATGAGAGCCACCAATTGTTCTAGAATTTTACAATTAACTGCTCAATAATTAGAACCGTTAATCATTATTATAGGTAGAGTAAATAAATAGTTGACATGTGTGTAACGCCTGAGAGTACACTGACGAGCGGCGGCAGAACGGAGCAAGCTGGCAGGTGAGCCGCATGAAAGCTGTGTACACAAGAATGCAGCACCGGAACTTTATTTAATGAACAATGAAATTCTATAAATCGACTTCCTACTCTCACAATCTTCGAAACCTCTACTTCAGCGGTCAGGGCATATCCATGTAAACATGTTTGTGCTCCTAGCAGATTCTTTGCAAAATAATAAAAGTTTTTTAAATTTTTTTATACATTTCTATTTTACTTCGATTGTATTTCATATTAGTTTATGAGAGAAAATTAAAGAAAAAATAGTGAAGAATTTAATTTTCTGGATTTTTTTATAGAAATATGCCTGTCTGTTGTATTTCATATTATTTTGTGAATAAAAATAAAAATAAAAATTATAAGGAATATGAGATTTTACTTACGGACCTCGATAAAAATTTTCAAAAGTATCCGGACTCCATCTAAGATTACTTGCCGTCCTCTGGTATAGGATGACCAGTCAGTCTAAAATAGTTTAGGGAAATAATTAAAAAAAAAAAAATTTCAAACCTTCGGCTAAGTTTTACAAGTGTTCTCCCAGTGCAACACCTGCCGTGACAACGTGACCAAGCCTGTATGACAGAGCCGGCCAGAACCAGTATTGACTGCTGATTCCAGACTCACACTACCCTTGTGGCGTCCGTGCTGAATCTACGGACGTTTCGATGTTAGCGTGTGGGCCAGTAGCGGACACCTACGATAGATGGTGTGTGCTGCTGATGAATGAGGTGCGAGAACCAGTTCCGTTGCTCTCTTCCTTCTAGCACTCCAGAGGCCCAGCCTCTGTGCAGGGCCAGCGGTCTCGTGGTGTACGCCCCCGACTGGCTATTGTTCCGTATCAGCCACCAACTGTGTGAACCGTAATCTTTTCCGTTTTATAATCCGCTAACTTACACTGGCAATCACTCATTGCATCCGACCTTAGGGGCCCTATTCTGTATCTTTTTAGTGTAACAAAGTTCGGTTCGGTGAGTGAGCGCACCAAGATGTCTATACTTCATTCGCCGAATCGAAACAGTGCGGGTTAACAATGCCACGCGCTGAACAGCAGTGGCGGAGGGCCTGGGCGCCGGCGAAACAAAATGAGCATCCCTCCCCCTCGGCCACTTGAAAATATATTACTATAAAACAGTAACATTTGAGATTTGGAGGTCCCCACAGAACTAGCGGCACGGGACAGTCTAATAACCAGTCTAAAAAGAATAGCTTTCGAGATATGGGGCCCCAGCAGAACGAGATGCCAAGCGCGCTAAAAAATAAATAAATAAATAATTAAAAAAACACCATCTTACGTTCGAGGCAACTGGAGCCCCCCCCCCCCCCGCCCCAAAGACCGGGGCCCGGGTCGGTCCGCCCCATCCGCCCCCCCCCCCCTTAGTCCACCACTGCTGAGCAGTCTCCATAAGCGAAACCCAGGGCCTGATCACGTGGTTTCCAGGGGTAAGCAAATAAGCAAAGAGAGGGCGAGCCAAGGAGGTTAGAATACAGGGAGACGCCCTTACGCTGAAAAAGTAAAGCCTGCCTCTGCCACACAGCTACGTTTTGGAGAAGTCTTCGTATTGTAGAGCTAATTTTTTGTCACTTCAAACAGGAATAAAACGACCGACGGTTTTGCCGTGATGTGCAACTTGATAAAAGAGTGCAATTTAGCAGTTAAAAATTAAGTTTTCAATTATATTATGATGAGAATTTATTACTATTTATTCAAGAAAGTATATTATTTGAAAGTACATACTTTGCAGTAACTGTTAGTTCAATGCATTAACAGTAAGAGGATGGACTTAACGCATAGTTTTAACGAAGAAATAGCATTCCAAAACGGACCAAGATGGCGGACAGGCTTCAACTGACGTATGTACTCGGCATAGATAATGCATCTCCCTTTATTTTGACCTCCTTGGGGCGAGCTGTCTCCACAGCAGAACGCTTAGCACGCGCAAAGCTTAACACTTAGGAAATGAAGAACAAATACGAGAATGACGTCTGCTGTTATGAACACATTTCTCGTGTTTAGTTTGTGGAGTTGTCAGCGATATTTGTAACACCGGGAAAAAGGAATTAGTTGATTGGTCCTTGCATATAATTTAAGAAAAGATGGGAAAGCTCCAGGTTACTTGAACGAGAAAGAAGGTGTTGTTCTTAAGTCTCGCAGGAAAGAATACACAAGAGCAAATTCAATTAAAAAGCTTCCGAGCAACACTGTTTCACACAAACAGTGATTACCCACTTTTGGCTTCGAATGAAGTAAAATTTGTTTTTAAATCTGTTTGTTTTGTGCAGAAGCTATAGACGAAGTGTTTCATTACAACGATTAGAAAAAGCCCATTGACAGGACGATATTTCTGCAGCAACGGAGGAGATAAAGACACTCAAGTAGAGAATGAGAAATAGGTATGGGGAGCGAATAGTTTTCAGCACAGTTTCGTAGAGCAGTTGAAGAAGTTTTGAATAATTTGTATATTCTTAGAGATGCAAAGACGAGAAAGCAGAATGTGAGAAAATAGTAAGAGCAGCTGCTACAATAATTAATGGCAAATGACAATTCTGCATTTCCATCTTATGATGAATTCAGCACGGTAGCTGAATAATTGGTACCATGATTGGGCCGCCTGTTCGTGGATTGGATTACAGCTTAATAAAAAGGGCAAAACATCAAATTAAAAAGAAGCTGACGTCTATATGACATGCTCTGATTGCTGCCATTTGCCTTTATATGGGGTGCCCTTCCTGACCACTCGTCGACGGAGAACTGACAGTCGTCATTTACTGCGATGGAATTAAATATCTCCTCCATTGCCGCAGAAACTTCTTCATTTGCCACTACATGATTTTTCCCCCTATTTTTCCTTCGTTGACTGGACTATGCTAATCGCACAGTTACGCGGACAGTTTTAACCAGTGTTGCCAATTGGAGGGTAAATACCCGATTTTCGGGTAAAATTTTTGTCGATGGGTGTGGTATGAGAGTACCATAATTCTGACATGTGATGTATTGTGCAACGAGCCTGGTAATTACCCGGTTTCTTTGCTCTTGCTTCTGCAGTTTTTGAACTTCAGTGTGTTATAAGCCTACTATTTATATTGTTGACCTTGTGGTAGCAGTGTCACACAGTTTTGCCGGACTTGTAGATTGTGTGAGTTATACTTGTGGACAGTAATAGCGCAGTTGTGAAGCTATAGTGCTGTTATTTCACTAAAATGGGTAGGTGGTTGCGCAAAGCAAGCAAACAATCTGCATGGTCCTCCTGTATTTCCTGTCTCATCTAATTTTCCTAAAACCCCCAATTTTAAAAAATGGGCTTGAAAACGACTATAATGCTACTTCATCATTGTGTACCGAGCGAGGTGGCGCAGTGGTAACGCATTGGACTCGCATTCGGAAGGATGGTGGTTCAAATCCACCTCCGGCCATCCAGATTTAGGTTTTCCGTGATTTCCCTAAATCGCTGCAGGCATATGCCGGGATGGTTCCTTTCAAAGGGCACGGCCGATTTCCTTCCCCATCTTACCCAAATACTCCGAGCGTAAGCTCCGTCTCTAATGACCACGCTGTCGACGGGACGTTAAACTCCAAAGCTCCCTTCCTTCCATCATTGTGTTCTTCTGTTAATAAGAAGGAGTTTGTTGTATTGAGTTTTGATTTTATTTATTTATTTATTTATTTGTGCTTTTAGCGTTCTTAATGTGAGCATACCAGAGACGTTTATTCAAGTGTTCACCTGTGATCAAGGAGGCATTTTCTGTTTTATTCTGTGACCTTATGAGATGTATATCTTTGTTTTGTTTTATTTTTGTCTTTGTCGTTACTGTGTCTTTTCGTGAAAGTAAATAGCGTTTTCGTTGTTTAACTCCGAATCTGTTTTCTAATTTTAAAGTAACAGTCATTCTGACTGTTAACCTCTGCTGTCTCGTCTCCGCGAATGGGCTACAGTTATCGAAACAGTGCCCCCATTTAATTCTGCAGGCCTTTCGGTAGCCTCCGTGGACACCGAGGCTCACTGTTGCGCTGCTTGCCAGATCTGTCAATCAGAAGGAAATGTCTGCTCCTCCGCGCATGCGCACTGCTGGTGAGCAGAGGACACGGTGGCCTTGGCCTGCGAATCGCTGCGTGATACGTATTCCTACCCTGCGATACAGCCCGTCAGAATGCAAAAAAATGAAAGTCGTGCATTGTATAATTTGGCGACATAACACGACAGAGTGTTCCTAGAACTAACTATTGACAGCTTTTTTCAATTACATAAAATTTTTTGTCACTGAAAAAGAGAAGTATTTAAACTTTAAAGAAAAGTTGTTTATTCGCGTCACTCTATCACACAATAACTTCTAAATTATGCTTCGCATAACAAAATAATATTGTAATTGACTTCAGTGCTATATTTTGACGATGCCTGCAATCTTTCCGGCCAATAAATTCTCTGATAGTGAAGTAATAAATTAAAAACTCGCGTCTGACGCAGAACTTTTACCAAACCAACGTCCGAAAGGTAGTAAGCGACAAGCATTTTCCCTTTACATTTTTTTGTGGGTGTGTAAGCGAGAAAAAGTTTCGCAATGGTTTCAATATATTTTTGCCGTCAGTTGGAAGGCGTTAGGTGCTACTGTTTGTCCTAGACGAGAGCAGTATTGTGCGGTTCATTGGCGACGCGCGAGTCCTAGAAGTTTGTAACGGGAATTTACGACCACCCTGCATACTGAGCAAGTCTTCAAAATATTCCCTCGATCTACCCGAGGCATCGACTGGATTCAATAGAAGTTTTTGTGCCGGCCGCGGTGGCCGAGGGGACTGCGGCGCGTCAGTCATTGTCTGCACGGCCACTACGGTCGGAGGTTCGAATCCCCCCTCGGGCATGGATACTTGTACCGTCCTTAGTGTTAGCTAGTTGATAAGTAGTTTGTAAGTTTAGAGACTGATGACCCTGTAGTTAAGTCCCATAAGCTGTACAAACATTTGAACATTTTTTGATAGGCGCGGGCCAATGCGGCGCGGCGGTAGCAGCAGAGAGCGCAGTGCTGGAAGTGAAACACTTTACATTTCGGCTCTACGGAAGTACATGGAACTTATGGAAGAGGAATAAGACTGCATGTTAGTCGAGACAGTTCTCAGAAGCGCAAATTAGACTAATAGTTTTACTGAAGAAGGAGCATATAATATTTTAATAACAAAACACTTTCTTGACGATGAGGACAGGCTTAAGGAATATTTTAGATTCACTCATCTGTTTTAATATCTTCTGTCGTTAACTGAAGAAAACCTGAACGGTTTGATTCCATGTTCTATCCTCGTGCTCACTGCCTGTAAACGTATATTTTGTTGTTGTTGTGTTGTTGTTGTTGTGGTCTTCAGTCTGGAGACTGGTTTGATGCAGCTCTCCACAAGACCTTATCCTGAGCAAGCCTTTTAAACTCCATATAAGGACGCAACCTACATCTGTCTGAATCTGCTTACTGTAACCATCTCTGCGGTTTTTACCACAAACACTTCCCTCCAATGCTAATTTCACGATTCCTTGATGCCTAAGAATGTGTCCTACCAATCTATCCCTTCTTTTAGTCTAGGTATGCCAGAAATTTCTTTTCTCCCCAATTCTGTTCAGTACCTCTTCATTAGTTACGCGATCCACCCAACTAATCTTCAGCATTCTTCTGTAGCACCACATTTCAAAAGCCTCTATCCTCTTTGTGTCCTGTCCGCGCTGTTTGTTGTCCATGTTTCACTCCCATACAAGGCAACACTCCACACAAATGTCTTCAGAAAGGACTTCCTTAGGCTTAAATCAATATTTGATGTTAACAAATTTCTCTTTTTCAAGAACGCTTTTCTACCCATGGTCATTCTGCATTTTATATCCTCTGTACTGCGACCATCATTTGTTATTTTACAGCCCAAGTAACAAAACTCATCTACTTCCTTTATTGTTTCGTTACCTAATCTTATTCCTTCAGCATCAACTGATGTTCTTAGACTGCACTCCATTGCCCTAGTTTTGCTCTTGTTCATCTTATACGCACCTTTCAGCACACTGTCCATTCCGTTCAACTGCTGTCTCTGACAGAACTACTATGTCGTCGGCAAAACGCTATGTTTTTAATTCTTGACTCTGAACTTTAATTCCTTCTCCATATTTCTTCTTGCTTTCCTTTATAGCTTGCTCAATGAACAGATTTAATATTACCAAAAAAATTGATTTCTGTTACTGTGTGACTCTCGTCAGTGCTCAAAACAGTTTGAAACGTACAAAAAATATAGGAAATAGTGACATGTTGATTTGCTTTGTAAAGGCAATTTGTCTTCAATGAGCAAGTAAATTATTGTTTAAAGTGTTGACTCATTTTCATTACGAAATAATCACAGATGTCTGTGAGGAAAAACTGCAGTTTTTCACCAGTGTAGTTTATAAATATATATGCATTTTTTCGTCATACAAACACTTTAAAATAATATTTATAAAGTCTTCAAATATTTTTTTTGCTTTTCATTCCCAATAAAAATGATAGCTTATTTATTTGTTAACAAAGATTACAAATAAAAGTGCTATAATCATTAGTAGTTTGAGACCTCTGATAAGATGCAATGAGAGATTGAGACTTACATTACACCATAACAATAACTTAAAAGATTTACTTAAAGTATACAAAATAGTGGTTTTGTATTTTTTCATATATTCGATGCTTAAAATATGATACTGATCATTTTACAAAAAAGTAATTTGATAATTTTACTTTTACTTCTTTGTCATGTATCGTGCATATAAGCTTCTCGGTAGCACAATTTTACACTTTCTTTTTTATTTTACACTCCAACAGATAATTTATAAAATGTGTGAATGCTAATGACTTTATCTTTTTACACTACAGAATAAGTAGCTTTATATTAACTGCAAGTAAGAAAGCGTAGTTTCTCCTTCTTTTTGCCATTTTCAATTTATCTACCTATACTTTTTTCTTTGTTAATAATGATATCTCTGTGATCAT
The DNA here is from genome assembly GCA_026315105.1 of Locusta migratoria. Classification (NCBI taxonomy): domain Eukaryota; kingdom Metazoa; phylum Arthropoda; class Insecta; order Orthoptera; family Acrididae; genus Locusta; species Locusta migratoria. The sequence continues at coordinate 200,730,805 of CM048751.1, forward strand.
TTATCAACGCAAGCTTGTTAAGCGGTTTGGCGCACAACAGCTTGATGAGTATCAGTGTCTAGCATGATATTTCTTATGTGGCACTCTCACCCGAAAGGAAGAAAGGAGCGTTATCAAAGCTATAATTGAAGGGTATATCACTGGAGTACTAAACTGCTAATACTCAACACAGAGAATAATTTTGTTCCCATCTTCCCTTTTCCATTTTGACGCCCACAACTTTCTCTCTGCCTTCATATCGAAGAAACTACTGCGAGCACTTGCGCCTACTTGTACATAATAAAGGACACTGCAGATTATGCTTCTCTTAAACGAATGACGGGGGGAAAAGTATTTTGCACCGGGCAGGATCCGAACCTATAACTACTCTACTCACCGCTTGTCGCCTAAACTACTTTTTTCTCTTTTTTTGGCTCTTGCGGTCGCTGATCGTGTTTGTTGAGCCCTTTGACCGGGCGCGCTGAGCCACGGCGCCCGGCTTACCAGTCGAACAAATGAACTACACATAACACAGTGCTTTGTTTCTGTTGACTTCTTTGCGGAACGATGAGAGCATAAATGTACTGTTTACAATCTTTATGATTTCCACTATCCGGCTTCACAAAATTCCTTTCGATTTTAACATAGAAGTTGTAAAAGCGTTTTTGTAAGTAATCAATAGTCTACTCCATTTGTACGAAAGGTATGACAAAACACTAGCAATTACCGTTCATATACATCGCTAACGCATATGTGAACACTACAGGACTTAAGATCGCGGTGGAAACAACTGATTTTATAGATATCTTCAATGCGGTGTAGTACAAAAATGTTCAAATGTTTGTATAGCTTATGGGACTTAACTACGGGGTCATAAGTCCCTAAACTTACAAACTACTTATGAACTAACTAATACTAAGGACGGCACAAATATCCATGCCCGAGGGGGGCTCGAACCCCCGACCGTAGTGGGCGGTGTAGTATCTGGAGTAATTCTTAAGTATAAGTATACCAAATACGACGCGAGAGCTCTGCGAACCGTGAAAACGAAGTGACGCCTTATTTGATGGATTTCGTATTTACACTTTCGTAATTTGAAAGTTTGCAGGCTAAATGAAACGGCGCATTAAAGACGTTTCCCAAACACGTATTTTAAGATAAATTGTGTTGAAATAGAGTATCCAGAAATGCTACGTTAAATATTAAACCCGAGCAAATTCTATAAAATATTGTTAATATTCGTAAACAATCCTGAAAATTAACTTTTTAAACTCTTAATTAAATAAAAACAACGTTTCGTTATCAGAAGTGAAAACCACGCAGCATTTCAAAAATAACGATTTATCTTTGCACTCAAAGCCCACCGAGACGAACGAACGGCCCTCTCGAAACCTCAGCGACTTTCGGTGCAGCTCCCGGAAATTCGCGGGCTTGTTCTCCGTTCTTTCAGAATATAGCCAATATTAACTTCAATCGTATCACTTATTTATCAATAATTCACCCCTTCCTAAGCCCCCCACAAGCCTTGACCGCTTCGCCATCCATCCAGACCACGCCTCCGACCTTATTTGTACAACAGTGGCATGGGTCGTAAAATTTTGGTATCATCTGCGGGATAAAGGTTAAGTGCTGTACACCTTGAGAGAAATGACAGACCCCATCGTTTTCTACATCCTTTTTATCTCGCCCCTCCTCCACCCTCTGTGCACCAATTCTTCTTCTTCTTCTCCTTCTCCTTCCTCCTCCTCGCTATCCATTTCCTGTCTCTTTCATTGCACTCATAATATGGAGTGTGGAATGTCGCTTTTCCAAGTATATTTAATTGAATGGAACCAACAGCCGTAATGTTCCTTTATAAAATTTGCTCTCTACTTTGAGCCTCACACTGAAACTATCTTCAAACCCTTAAACAAAATGGAGTTTTCATATCTTTTTAGCCAGTGTTGTCTGTTTCAATTTGACTCAAAGTTTAAGACATCCCTCTACACACACAAATTTATTCAAAATGCTGTCTACTTTTATTTCATTTTGCCCTTCGTACTGAAAGGTAATCGATTACTGATTGATTCTGACTATTTTTAAGGCTGTATTGTGCCATGAAAACTCTCAAATTTTAATTGCTGCACTTCGTCTGAATAATAATAATATATATAGAAAAGTGTAATTTAAGTTAGCTCTCAATCTAGAAGGACAGATGAATTATCTACATAGAGAAATTTTCGAACCAGTGAGTGTAAAGCAGTTTTGTGTGTACCTTTCCAGTCACTGCATAGCTTGTTGCTGAAGGCTGTCGCAACATCAGATCCATAATTTTCCCATACCTTCCGTTACGACTTTTCTACACGAATAAACTGCGACGGTATGGCTGCAGCGTGGGCCATAAAGACTTCTAGAAGATCGTAAAATGAGCCACTTATAAGCAATTAGCATGCAAATTATATTAATGTAGTTCACTCGCCGTTTATTATGCCTCCGTGCAGAATATTTTTTATTTGCATATTTATGATTACGGAGACGATTCCCTCTGCTGTAGTCGTGAATTCATTTCGCGTGAGGTACAAAGAGTGACGCCCTTGTTTTCACTCGAGAAAATTAGGCAATCTCCACTTTTATTCCAACCATACAGTGTGTTTTAGGAGGCGGTGGTATAGCGAACTGCAGTAAAATTTATTTTATTGAATATAGAGAGAGAAAGAGAGAGAGAGAGAGCTAACGACGATGCAGAATCGTTTTGTGTTTTCGTATACCGATTGCTAGGGGCGAATTTAACGAATGCCTGTAGTAGTCAATGCTGCGTGATTTAGTTTACTCTGATGTTGTCATTATGATTTGTTGACCAAGTTACTGCACTGTAGCGTGTAAACATGCCACACGTACTTGTATACGGACTTTTTGATGGAAACATTGCAGCAGCTCCTGCTGCTACATGCTGAGAATATGGCACACGATTTCCTAACTGCAGACCACCAGATTCAAGACTGGTTAATAGTGTGTTCCATAAACTTCCAGATAATCGTACAGTGCTGAGTAATAATATTGCATCAGGACATGTAAATGGAGAGACAGCGAATAAAGTTCAAGACTACTACCGAGTCGGTAGAATGCCGTTTTTCACAATTACCCGTAGAAATTTTGCACTTACCTATATTTCATATGCAAGAGGATGGCGGACGTTACGTATGCACACAATAAATCGGTAAAAAATCTTCGAGCAAGACATGAAGATAGAAGATAAATAGAAATATTCAAACATCTCGACTATTAAAGGACAATGAAATAAATTAAGCGGTGTAATTATAAAATTTGTGCAACCTTTCAAATGTTTTTAAGTTAAGGGACCAATGTACTGAGGTCACTGGTTCCTGGGCTTATAAAATACTTAATTAAATAATGATGGAAATTGTCTTCAGAGATGATAAATTATTTTTCAAAAGAGATAGATAGGCTGGCCAGTACTTACCTATGTTCTGTTCCGCCAATAGTGACACGAATGAAGAAAAAGAAAAAAAGGGACGAAAAAGGACAAGATTTCGGAACACAGTTCCTTCTTCAGGTGGGAGAGAAGGGAAGAAAACAGGATGGGAACGGAAGAAGACGGAAGGAAGCTTGGAGGTTAACGTCCCGTCGACAGCGTGGTTATTAGAGACGGATGGGAACGGAAAGGAAAGGTAATTTACGACCTGGGCCATGAGAGTGGTGTTTGAGGAATGTGGAAGTCAGAGATACTGTTTATTAGTACTGAGCAGTGATCTCTATACAAACTGGATGTATAACTCTGGTGTTTGAGTATGGAATTGCAGCGTGCCTGCACATTCATATGTTTTTCACACGATTTCACATTGTCCGCCATGTTTAAATTTGGCAAACGAATTTCCATCAGTTATTACGTGACGAAGAATTGCTTGCTTGCGTATTTACGTTGAATTTAATTCAATATTCGATGTTGTAGACTGATATGGGAGCGAAATCGAAACATATTTTCTTCTCTTTTTCTTTAAATGCTTCTTAGCAGCCATGTTTGAATTTGGCAAGAAACTAAATATGAATATCTATGGTTGGCACGCTAAGACATCTGAAGTTCAACATCCAGATAATATATACTGAGCCAAGCGAGAGAGGATATACGAGGGTAAGTCAATTATTATTCGCAATTTAGTTATATTTTTGTTTATGTTGGTAGTACTGTGGTTTTACGTTGGTGCCGCATGCTTTGTTTATTTGTTGTTATATCTTTGCAATTTTGAAGCTGCTACGTTAATTTCGTTATCGCTGCCGTGCTGTTAATCATGGCTGCTCCGCTGTCTATTTGCACAAAAGAAGAGCAATGTTCTGTGATACGTTTTTTGTGGGCGGAAGGTGTATCAGGGACAGAAATTCATAGAAGACTTTCAGTACGGTACGGAGCAGTGTTTTTCCACAACGAAGTGTGTACGAGTAGATTGAAAAATTCCGAAGTGGGCTCACGAGTGTTAAGCACGATGACGGAGCCGGACGACCGTTTACCGCCACAAATGAAGAAACCATTGAGCGATCACGTGAAATGATTCTCTTACACAGACGATTAACTATTGATGAAGTGGCTCATTGTCTTCAAATTAGTCATGGTTCTGCCTACGAAATTATTCACAACAGACTTGGGTTTCGTAAAGTTTGTGCAAGATGGGTCCCAAAACAACTCACACAGTTGCATAAGCAAACGCGCCTCGACATCTGCAAGAAACATTTGGATCGCTATGGTAACGAAGGGGACAACTTCTTAGACAGAATCATTACTGGATCCATCATTACGAGCCGGAGCGTAAAGGCAGAGTATGGAATGGAAACATCCAAATTCGCCGTGCAAGAAAAAGTTCAAGACCCAACCGTCTGCAGGAAAACTGATGCTTCCGGTTTTTTTGGGATGCACGAAGTCCTGTACTGGAACATTATGGTGAAAGGGGCACAACAATAAACAGTGTACGTTACAGTGAGATGCTCCAGAAACTAAAATTCGAAGTACTGGATCATCCTCCATATGGTCTCGATCTTGCCCCTTCTGACTATTACTTGTTTGGTCCACTCAAACAGGCATTAAGGGGCCGTCGATTTGACTCGGACGAAGCAGTGAAGGAAGCGGTGCATTCCTGGCTCGCAGCTCAACCGAAAACCTTCTTTTATGAGGGCATAAGGAAGCTTGCAGAGCGATGGACGAAGTGCATTGAAAAGCAAGGAGACTATGTCAAAAATGATGTTCTTGTAATTTTCGTACTTTATTACAATAAAATTTTATAACTACTTTGCGAATAATATAACCAAAGAGGAAAGATCAAGCAGTAAAGAGAAGAGGAGTGAACTGAATGATGCTGAGGGTGTAGGATGGGCGGGGTGGTCTAAAACGTATTTGATTAACAGGAAAAGAAGGACACACACACACACACACACACACACACACACACACACACACGCACACACACACACACACACACACACACACACACACACAGACACACGGGGAGAGAGAGAGAGAGAGAGAGAGGTAAGGAAGGGATGATGAAAAGGTGAGCTGAGTATGGAGAAAGGGGAGGGGTTAGCATAGATTTAGGCCAGGGGGGTGGCGGGAGGAGAGGATATGTTGGAGGGCAAGTTCCCACCTCCGTAGCTACGATAAAACGCATACACCAAAGCTCGAGGGAGGACTCGGACCTCCGATGGGAACGGCCGAGCAATCCGTCAAATGGCGCCTCAGACCGCGTATTCATCACTGCGCGGCAAAAAGGTTTGTGCTGGACCGGGATTCGAAACTGGATTTCTCGGTCGCCATAACCAGTAAGGCTGTCAAAACTCGCTTCCCTCCTGCCCTAATTGTCAGCTTAAAGGAGCGTCTTTATGATTCTTTGTCATAGATAAATAAGATATTACAACATGTACAGCACAAAGTCTCCCGAGAAAAAAATAGCGTAGTGGATAGAGCAGCAAGCTGCGGAGCAGAAGTTGCGAGTATTTCGGGTTCGCGACCCGATACTTCTAAAAAATGTTTATTGTTTTCCTTTTATGTTTCTAGTTCTTTCTTATTAATTTAAGTGTAATATCCGATATTCGTTGTTATTTATTTTGAAGACGACGGATTAGCATGGTGGTTAGCGTTACGAGCTGTGGAGGAAAAGAGATGTAAATAACAGGTTTGCATCTACACTCTTGGATATGTTTTTTTAACGATTTGGTAAATACAATTATAATAACCAGTGCTCGACGTTATTTACTACTAACAAGAACGAATTCTGCCCACGACAAAACTTGAACTTTTCGTGCAAGGGCACAGTTACCAATAAATTTCGTGACAGTACCATACGTCATTGGGTTTTCGCCAATTTTTGAATTCTGTTACAGTTCAGTACACTGCTAGAATAGTTCAGTTTCACAGTGCAGGGAGAGTGTGGTTATGGAAGCAGATGAAATAAAGAAGCAAAAGTGCTTACGTGCAATACTAAAAGCAAAAATTATCACAACGAACACTGTCGAGCTGAGGCGTTGTCCCGCATGTATGGACTGTATCAGGCAGAATTTATTATCTTCGAAGGAATGCCAATACTTTAATGAATTTTTGGGTTTGTTTTTCTTTTATTATTAATATAGATTTCCACTCAGTGAGACTCCATTTAATTAATTTATAACAATGATTTTTTATCGCGATTAGTGTAAAGAAAAAGGGGTTGAAAGTGTGATAAACTAATAATTCATATATCGACGTTGTCAATTCTAATACCGTTACCTGGGATAGGGTTTCCTTAGGTTTCGGAACATCCTCATTGCACACTTTGCAATAATACGCACATTCTTCGTTTCTGTGGTTTGTGATAGTTGAGGTGAATTTATTACTTATTATTCTTAATATTTTACATAAGGTGAATTTAATTAGTTTCATTGATTATTTCTTTTAATTTATTTTGGAAAGTAAAGGTGGGATCAAGTTTAGTATTACATGGATTTATAGCTTAGTGATAGTTGAGTGCATTGTAGAAATTCAGTCTCATGAACTAATTTAAGTGAAGAATGTGAAGTACTGCGAAGCGAGGTGTCACTTTCCAGAATTGAATATTTACTTCATTTATTTCATTGTTAATTGAGAACGGTGTCGGCTGGATTTAATACAGAACATTGCTTATAGGTATTTTGCCTTTATATAACTTTTGTTAGCAAGACAGTCAGATAGCGTTAAATTAAGTAATTCTTTGCCAGTCTGTAAAGTAACTAAATCAATAAGTGGCCACCCGTTGCTAGTATTGCCAAACCTCTTAACGTAGAAACATCACCCAGCCGCAGGTTTGCAAATGTAAAATATCGATTCGACATTGAGTTCTCTATACATTACAAACATTTTAGCTTTTTGTTTGTTTCAGAGTACTGAATTAAATTCAATGGCGTTGTTGAAATTTTAAGCTAGACTGGGACCCGAACGCGTTTTCTGTGTGTATTTATTGTTGCTCGGGTACATCATGTTTTCGTTGTATGACGTTCTTGAAGCCTTCACTCTGTTTTATGACGGAGGGCGGCTGGCCCCCTGAGCGATCTCCTACCCAGTCACGTTTCTCATCCTGCCCAAATCATCAGCTTATCGCGTACTACGAATGTACATTATTCCACTTTCTCGCAGATTTAGTTGTATTCCCGCCAGTGGCGGATTTTCACACTTGCCGCCACTACCGACCTCTTTAAGATACTCTATTTAACAATCATAATAATTATAATTTTTCTCAATGAAATTGTAACTTTGTTTTGTGCACTGTCGTCATAATTATACCACACGTTTTCGTAATTATTACGACTAGGCATTTGGGGGATCGAAGTGTCACGCTTATTTTTACAACCCAACTATTTGGTTAAGGTTGCACAAAAAATTTGTTTATATTTCTGGGCAAATAAAAGCATAATCATATATAATTAACAATGTCAGAGAAGATATGCCTTAATACTTATTACGCAACAACGTACATTTGGTAAAAGTAATTAAATTAACTTATTTAAAGTATAAAAATTTTGCCTCCCAATTTGCCACCCCTAAATCTGATGCCTACTGGTAAATCCGCCACTGATTCCCGCAATGGATCGAACTTGTTTCTATATCCGCACAGAAATGGGAATTTGCTTGTTTAATGCATACATACCATTACATATGTATACGTTTGCAGTGGATGAAGTGATTAAGAGATAAATGATGATATACCTATTTCGACAGTGGAAGCACAACCAGTTTTATGGAACAATGCACACGTTTAAAGATGAAAATGCGACTACAGATGTAAGGACACAAGTTTCTCCGAACTGATTGAGGGTTTTGCGGAAATGGAGGGCAAAGAAAAAAAAATGCATTTCGTAAGTGCTACACTAATTAAATAACTGTATACACTATGTATTTGTTCCACAATAATATTAATTTTTATTGTGAATTAGCTTTCGGCTTCTTACGCCATCTTCGGATAACTTAATACTGCAGATTATCCACATCACACCAGCTGCTGTGTTTCGAGTACAAAGATTTTACAAAGATAACTGTTGGTCATAGTTTATGTAGCCTTTACCTATTTTATAAACAGAGACGTCCAACCAATTAAAACAAAACTGTAACTAAAACATAACTGTCCATTAATTTTCAACAAATACGTTGAAACAAACAATGGTTCAGTTAATAATAATAAATACAATTGTATATTAAATTAACTTATATATAAGAACAGAAGTAGGAGGGGAACAGGTGAGTGAGGAAAACATAAAAAATTGAAATGTTGGTGGAGAACAATTACATAAGTTCGGAGTCTGTGAATATGAAATAAAGGAGCATATTGAAGTATATAGCCTATATTAAAATTCGCTGGTTTTCAAGAGAGTGGTGTGAGTAACACATGAATGGAAAAATTGAAGTATATAGCCTATATTAAAATTCGCTAGTTTTCAAGAGAGTGATGTAACAAAGATAGGAAAACATTGGAATGTGGGTGAGAGACATTACACAATTTCGAAAAGCATGGTGACAGAATTATACATAATAGGTTACTTTAATAATGGTGAATATTGAAATTGGGTCTGATCATTGAGGATTAGGTTCGGTTTTTGAGTTTGGTGTTTGTTGATGGGATCTCAAGCAATGTTAGCTTTCTGCCTTTATTAGCTCTGTGGAGAACATCTGATACGGTACTTTATTAGTTCTTGTATCATGTTAGCAACATTTCTCATATAATACTATGTAAAATCATTTCCGATTCATTAATTTGTGTGTGGAATGAACTTCGATCTATCACGACAGCCGAGCGACTGCTCGTTTGACCGGTGGAATTCCGGCGTGGGTGCAAACAGCGCTCCATCCATAAATACCGGCCGTCCAAAATCGGTGTGTGTGCAACCAGCCTAGTGGCTCCTCTGTGCGAGAGGGGGGGGGGGGGAGGGGGGGGTCGGCAGACGGCCACGAGAAAGCCGGCAGTATGGACAGCGACGGGATAGAACGCTTGTCACGAATCTGTGTATGTTCATTTCTGGCCCGTTATGTACTCGCACATGTGTAAATATAGCTAATTGCACTCAGTACTCCACTCATTTATTTGCTATCCGACATTTCATTTATCCTAAGGTATTCAAGACTACGACGGGACACACCAGCAGTAACAGCGACAAGTATAGGAAGGCAACAGGCTCTGACATTTCAGAGGTTTCGACTCAAATGTTTCAGCGATCTGTCAAATTCCCCTCGCAGTATCGTATCTCCTATCTCATCTTCCTTCACTTCGTCTTCCATTTCTAGAATACTGCTTTCAAGTTTATTTCCTTTGTATAGGCCCTCTATATATTCCTTCCACAGTTCAGCGTTCCCCACTTTGCTTAGATCTGGTTTTTCCGTCTGAGTTCTTGATATTCATACAGCTGCTTTTCTTGACTCCAAATATCTCTTATATTTTCCTGAAGGCGGTATCTATCTGTCCCGTAGTTATACATTCTTCTACGGTTGTGCATTTTACCTCTAGCCACTCCTGCTTAGCCAGTCTGCACTTCCTATCAATCTCATTTTTCAGACGTTTGTACTCCCTTTTGCCTGCTTCATTTACAAATTTTTTTATACTTTCACCTCTAATCAATTAAGTTCAATATATCCTGCGTTATCCAGGGATTCATATTAGGCCGTGTTCTTCTGCCTATATGATCCTCTGCAGCCTTCACTACCTTGTCTCTCAGAGCTACCTATTCTTCTTCTACTTTATTACTTTCCCACGTTTCAGCCATTCCTTGCCTAAGGCTCCGTCTGAAACTCTCAACCACCTCTGGTTCCTTCAATTTGTCCAGGTTCCATCTCCTAACATTTTTACCTTTCTGCAGTCTCTTAAGTTTTAATCTGCAGTTCATAACCAATAAGTTATGTTAATAATAAGAATTATATAATTTCAACCTTTCGATATTATTGTGACGTGATATCTTTTTTCCTGTTACAAAAAAGTACGGCCAAACTTTCAGGAAACATTCCTCACACACAAAGAAAGAAAATATGTTATGTGAACATGTGTCCGAAAACGCTTAATTTCCATATTAGAACTCATTTTAGTATTTCTCATGTTCTTCCACCTACGCTCACTGGAGCACGTTATCGTGATTTCATACGGGATACTCTACCTGTGCTGCTGGAACATGTGCCTTTACAAGTACGACACAACATGTGGTTCATGCACGATGGAGCTCCTGCATATATATATATATATATATATATATATATATATATATATATATATATATATATATATATATATATATAAGAAGAGAAAAAAAGAAATCACGTCACAATAAACGATAATAGAATGTGGCGTAACACTGAAGATGACTTTTAACTCGGAATAAGCTTATAGTGTAATTAATACTAATTATGAATATACAGTGTTGAAATTATATAATTCTTATTATTAAAATGTCTATGAACGACGTCACTAACACTGTGGGGCTCTGCAGACATCAATAAGTTATGGTCCGAGTCTATATCTGCCCCTGGATATGTCTTACATTTTAGATCTGGTTCCTAAATCTATTCCATACCATTATAAAGGCAATCTGGTACCGTCCAGTGGCTGATTAATGTAATACCACTAAGTCTGCATCTACTTACAGTATAACTGTTTCACGGCAGAGTTCTGAGGCGGGAACGCAGGAAGCAAGCCCCGCTTCACACCACGGCAGCCGCGGGGGAAGAGGCGACACAGGGACACGAGCCACGCCCACATCCTGCTAACCTACGAGGCACGCTTCCGCGAAAGCACAAGTCGCGCACATCGCTCTAAACGTTGATCGTAAACGAAACAAAGCAGCTTATAAAGAAGAATGGTTGATAACGGTCCTAACTGTAGCAATCGCAGTTTTCCTAAGGCAGAATTGTGTAACACAGTCTTCCGAAATTCCTTCACGAAAGAAGACGAAGCAAACACTCCAGAATTCGTATCGAGAACAACTGACAGCATGCTTAATTTAGAAGTTGACACCCTCGGTGTATTAAAGCAACATAAATCACTTAACAAAAGTAAGCCTCCCGGTCCTGATTGTATGCCAATTAGTTTCTTTTCACAGTATTCTGACGCAATATTCCCATACCTAGTTATCATTTACAACCGCTCGCTCAGCGAACCTTCCGTACCAAAAGACTGGCAAGTTGCACACGTCACCCCAATATTCAAGAAAGGCTATAGGAGTGATCCGGAAAATTACAGGCCTATATCATTGACGTCGGTTTGCAGCAGAAATTTAGAACATATATTTTCCTCGAATAGGCTATTACGAATTACCTCGAAGAGATCGACCTATTGACCTATTGACCCATAGTCAACATGGATTCAAAAAGTATGATTACACGATGGATTCCAGCTATCGACAAGGAATGTCAAATAAATTCCGTACTTCTACATTTCCGGAAGGCTTTCGACACTGTACCTCAAGGAATATCGCCACAATTGTGCGATTGGATTCTTCATTTCCTATCACAAAGGACACAATACAGTGTAATTCACGGAAAGTCATAGAGTAGAACAGAAGTGATATCTGGCGTTCCCCAGAGAAGTGTTATAGGGCCCCTACTGTTTCTTATTTTTATAAACGACTAGCAGACCCGACAACGCTTCACAGTAGCTAATGACTATTGGATATATTACCGCAATCTCGTTTCTTCTTCTCCCAATGACTATCCCTTCGTCCCTCCTCCATTCCCCACTTCCTTTGTCCATCTATAGATTCTATACTTATTTATTTATTTGTTGAATTCGAATTCTTACACAATTTTCATATCTAATGGCGCTTTTGTTTATTCGTAATGTTCTATATTTTATTAAAGGTTCTTAATAATGATGGTTTCAATTAAAAAAAGTAATATTTTTAGAAACATTTTTGTTTACCTGCCCAGCTCCATGACATCAATGAAGTTACAATTCCTGGACCAAAACTAGTTGAGTAAAAATCATTGCAATCTAGACTGTTTTTCATATATAATAACATAAGTTACATATTGTACAGTATTGGCTTCACTATTAGTTGATGATGGTAGTCTTTGATTATTCAATTTGTGAAGAGCTAAGACGCAGTTTGTTTGGAAAGCTAGTAATGGGGTTCCAAGCAGCTGACCTACTCAACTATCGTTTTAGGTGACGGCAGCTCGTTTACATTGACATAAATAAAAACGGACACAACATGTGGTTTTGAGAACCCAAAAACTTTTATATAACTGAATTCGAAAACAACGAAAAAAAAAACTGATACATCGGGATTCGAACCACCAATTCTATGGTTGTGAGGCCAGAACGCTACCACCTGAGCTACACCGCCAGATGCTGCAACTTTTTTAATTATTAATACTTACATGTACCAGATCTTTAGCTTACGGCAGGTAATGGAAAAGTGCTATGAGTGGAACAGGGAACTGTATCTATGTTTCATAGGTCTGGAAAAATCTTATGACCGTGTTCCTAGGAGGAAGCTACTGTCAGTTCTTCAAGATTATGGTATAGGAGGCAAACTTCTGCAGGCAATTAAAGGGCTCTACGTAGACTGTCAGGCAGTTCTAATGTTCTAATGTTTGTAAAGCTTATGGGACTTAACTACGTGGTCATCAGTCCCTAAACTTACAAACAACTTATGAACTACTTACGAACTAGGACGGCACAAATATCCATGCCCGAGGGACGATTCGAACCCCCGACCGTAGCGGCCGTGCTGACCGTGACTGGAGCGCCGCAGTCACCTCGGCCACCGCGGCCGGCCTCTCAGGCAGTAGTTAGAGGTAAGACAAGCTGTAACCTGTCACCACTGTTGTTCATACTATTCATGGATCATATGTTGAAAACAGTAGACTGGCAGGGCGGGATTAGAATAGGTGAAAACAAAATAATCAGTCTCGCATATGCGGATGACTTAGTTGTAATGGCCGAGTCGCTTGAAAGGTTGCAAAATAATATTTCAGAGCTCGATCAGAGGTGCAAGGATTATGATATGAAGATCAGCATCTTTAAAACGAAACTAATGTCTGTGGGAAAGATATTTAAACAGACTGAATGCCAAATAGGAGGAATAAAGTTAGAACAGGTAGACAGTTTCAAGTGCCTGGGATGTATTTTCTCACAACATAGTGAAAGAACTGTAGTCGAGGTGCAGCAAAGCTAATGCAGTGAGTGTTCAGCTAATTTCTACTCTCTTCTGCAAGAAGGAAGTAAGTACCAAGACTAAGTTAGCAGTGCTCCGCTCTATCTTTCGATCAACTTTGTTGTATGGTAGTGAAAGTTGGGTGGATACAGGTTACCTTATTCATAAGGTAGAGGTTACAGATACGAAAGTAGCAAGAATGACTGCAGGTAGATGGGAACAATGGCAGGAGGGTGTCCATAATGAGGAAATCAAAGAAAGACTGAGAATGAACACCATAGACGAAGCAGTTAGAGCGAACAGACTGAGATGGTGGGATCATGTTACACGCATGGGAGAAGCAAGGTTACCTAAGAGACTCATGAGCTCGGTAGCGGAGGGTAAGAGGAGCCGAGGTAGACCAAGAAGAAAGTACTTAGAGTCGGCGCAGAATGATTTTGAAGTAAAAGGCATAACATCAGACGAGGCATCGATGCTAGCATTGAATAGGGGATCATAGAGGAATTTTATTAGAGGTACTAAGCTGCAGACTGAACGATGAAAGGGATAATCAGTCTCTAATGATGATGATGATGATGATGATGATGATATGATGTAATTGCAAAACTTCAAAACGATTTTCTTGAGAATTTTTTAGAGTTGCGTCGAATGGCTTTGTTATTTAAGTTCTGACTTCACGTTCCACAACTGTAAAGAAATTCTAAAATTCTAAACCTATGTGGTCTTCTTGTTAAATTTGTATGCTTCTTGTATTTCCACTGTAACACACCTACAGCCCCCTTCCGCCTGATCACTGGGACTAACATTCAAAAGATTAAAGCTGCACCTCTGCAGAAATCCTGAGCAGTGAGAGCTGACTCTGTCAGACCTGTCTCTGTCACATACCCACATTCTTCCATTGTACGCACGCTACACGTGCATGCAAGCTGTGTCTTCTGCACATGTCACAAATTGACACTACGCAGAGAGGACGCCCATCACGCTAGTCCACTAGAAAATGCGCTTTAGAGAAATGTACCGCAGCTCGTTCTTCCAGTCATCAGTTCAATATTTGCTGACTGGGATCCGCGTATCTTGAAGGTAGAGCTCCTAAATACCCAGGCTGAATCGTCCGCCATGTTTTACCCAACATGGTTGGAATAGCGCTGCACTAACAGCGTAGAGGCGCATGCCCTGCCGTCTTTCACAAACGATTTCGCAAAAACTGACTGGTAGAAATATTGAATTTTTCCGCTACTTAAATCTTTATATATCAGCATTTTGACGAAATGAAATGCTCATGATTTCGTTAATAGTCATAGTTAATAAGATTTTAGCTTCGAAATAATAGATTGCGCTACGTTAGGAAAAGTTTGCAGTGCAAAATAGAGGCTGCTATGATATTCCGTTTGGTGCATATTGCACCGTATGTTGCTGCAGATAAAACTTTCCTAAAGGATTGAATTTTATCTTCGACTTAGGAGGAGATCTTTACCTTTCACTCACACTGCTAAACTTTATTTTATTTAGCGCACTCATTTACGATGGCGATAAGGCCAGAATGAATCATTGCGTATCTCATACACGGTTAGAGGTATCAAAATGTTATTTTGTCAAATGATAACATGCAAAGAGGGGAGTATTTTGCCACATAGTTACTACGCAAAACTTCATTAACTGTCGCGTTATTCAAGGAAATACATAGTTGTAGAATGAAAAAGATTAACGTTAGTAATTTATTATTCGATTTGAAGATATTCCTTCATCACTAACAAATGTTTATTTCTTTGCTTCTTGTCCAATGTGTTTCAGAACCACTATTTTCGTTTCCAATGCCTAATAGGAGTAACATTTCCGCCTAGCAGTAACAGAACGGAAGTTACTGGACCTAATGAGAATTTTATGTGAGAATACTTGAAAATGACAGATAGCAAGGATCTCTTCACTAGCTAACGAACTGACTTGCTCTCATTTCCTGACATAATAAAGCACTCTGTATTGAGATATTTAGAACATCCTTTTTATGTAACTGAAAAATTAAAATTGAATATTACATAAAGACACAGCAGTTTTGTGTTTTGCAACTATTAAATTTAATGGGTTAAAAGAAGTCAGTACCAGTATCTTCAAGTATGGATGTCATGCAGTAACAACATGTGCCTAATTATTAGGAGCTCTAATCCGGAAGACGTGTTACTAGTAGACGGGCGGTCGGATCCCAGAGCGTCATATTTACAGACCTTATCTCAAGTTATACATTTCTCACAGAGTTGCTGTTTGGAGAGGATGAAAATTTGATGTATTCTAAACATTTCATTCGCTTAATCTGTTCACCTAACTTTAACGGAAAAAAGTTCCTCGCATGTTAGTAAACTATCAGTATATGCTGTTTATAAATTATTGCCATAAATAAAACTAAAAAGAAAATGTAGTGTAGTTCTCAACGAAGACATAGATGAAAATTCCACGTTCGTACAGTGAATAGTTTGCGAGTGTGAGAGAGTTGAATGAAACGCGAGGTAACGCGTGAGCTCGTCCGGAACGTGGCTACTCCTACAGCATGGGATAAATATGGCGGATAGTTCATCTCGGGTTTATAGGAGTCTTACTCGAAGGCGTCCGGCAGTGCTGACATCTGCGCAGAGTTGAAAATACTAGAAAATCCCTGACGCGTGCCGGACCGTCGGGTCGGCGGGATTACAGAGTGGCGGATTATCAGGCGGCGGAGATGTACGTGCGTTCGATTGGCAGCTCGTGTCACGGAAAGGTCTGCAGCAGGGCCACAGCTGTCGAGTGCCGTCTTTTCTCACGTCTGGTACACGCCGAGATCCTCTGTGGTCCCAACTACAAGTTTTCTGGGTCGCTGGACGGTGCCGCTATCTAACCGTTGGGGCTGTGATTGCTGGCAGAGGTGTGTCACAGGGAATTCATTTAATGAAGGAATCGCAATTTGCGATCACTTATGGCATCACTGTACTAAGTTTAGATGGAATACCAAAGGGCAGCGAATGAAAAATTGTGTCCGGTCGGGTTTCGAACCCGGGATCTCCTGCTTACTAGGCAGACACGTTGACCACTCCGCCACCGAGGACACAGTGACCAGTCCGACTTCAGAGGACTCTTCCCTGCACGTCTCCCGCCACACCCAAATCTCCATTCGCCACGCTCTCTCTTTCCTATTACCACAGCCTATTTGTTCTGTAATGCTCGCAGCCACAATACTGTATTCCCGCATCAGGGAGAACAGACCATGAGGTATCGAGTCACAATTAATTGTCGTCAGGATCCCAGCCTCGGCCTGTGTATATATTTTTGACGACGCTACAGCGTTCATTTAATGAAAGAAATCGGAATTTGCTATCACTAATGGCATCACTGTACTAGGTTTAGATGGAATACCAAAGGGCGGTTTAGTAAGCAGGAGATCTCGGGTTCGAATCCCAGCCGGGCACAAATTTTCATTCGCCACCCTTTGGTATTCCATCTAAACCTAGTACAGTGATGCCATAAGTGATCGCAAATTGCCATTTCTTTCATAAGGAAAATAAATAGTGTGACAGCAATAACCATACCAATTTTCAAGCGTAGATACAGAAAAGATTGTAACAACTACAAAGGTGTCTTTGAAATACATTCTAATGAAAGTTCGAGATTACATCTTACCCTTTATTATATATACAGCTACAGCTGTGTCAGCTTCTTGCCATTATCGAGCGCCTGCTTACGTAAGAATTACATTAATCAATTTCCATCCCATTACAAGTCAAATGCGACGAAAATATATATTACAATTTTGTTATAAATTTGTCAATGTCTACGTGGTTTTGACGTTAGTTACTAACATCTGGCGTGACTGTTGTAAAAACCGCAGTGAATTAATCACACATTTCGCTGTTGTATACGTTTTTTTTTTTTTTTTTTTTTGCTGTCAGGTATTCTGCAGCTTGTTCCGCTATGATGTTAAATTATAGAAAACTTTTTATATTTTTGATAGATCTGAAGCATTGAATTAAAATTTATGGTGCGGCCGGGAATCGAACCCGGACCTCCATGCTTACTAGGCAGACGTAAATTTGAGACGTAAATCCGTCTCTGGGATTGTGTATTTGTATTAATTGATATTTTTATATTTTGCCTAATTAATAACAGTTCTGTCAAAGATATATATATATATATATATATATATATATATATATATATATATATATATATATGTCGAATATGAAGGAAGGAAGGAAGCTTAGGGTTTAACGTCCCATCGACAGCTTGGTCATTAGAGACGGAGCTAACGGTCTGACTTTTGGGTAAGGAAGGGGAAGGAAATCGGCCGTGCCCTTTGAAAGGAACCATCCCGGTATTTGCCTGGAGTGATTTTAGAGAAATCACGGAAACCTAAATCAGGATGGCCGGAGGTGGATTTGAACCACCATTCTCCCGAATGCGAATCCAGTGCGTTACCATTGCGCCACCTCGCTCGGTCAATCGACTATGATATCAGCAAGGAAGTGGTATTTTATCCCCAAAAAAAAAAAAAAAAAAAAAAAAAAAGTAAAGGTTACTTTAATTACCCATGGATGAGCAAGTACAACAATAAATTCTTCTGTTATTTTACATAGAGAAATTTTGTTGCTAAATTAATACTTATATGTATTCCAGTGTTTTTCCATCAATGACTTCTAATTTTCGTTTTTACGAGATATTGGTTCTTTTGAAATGGTAGTAAAAATTTTAGTATGAATATTTAATGACGTGGAAACAGTAGAAAGAATTTTCGTATGTGTCCAGCATAAACATCGTCTCTTCAGTACTGAACTTGCGAAAATCATACAGCTTGGTTTCATCATTAATGAAAAACTCTTGTTCTGCATTTCCTGTGAACTACTACAGCTGACAATTTGAGTTCTTGTAAATCATTTGGGTTCTATCCAGATATGTAACTCATTCTTTTCGAATGAGATCAAAATAAATCATAGTTGAGCTATCTGCAGGTCTGTATTTGCCAACAATAGTATACTGTATCAAATATGTTCTTATAAGTGACAATCATATACATGTATGAAAGGTAATGGGTCAATCACACAGTGCTTTATCTATTAAAAAAAAGCTCCTTGGTTATCAGATACTTTTCATGTTGACATTGGACAGAGAGGATTATTTTGTTTTTAGTTACCTCTGGTCATCTAGCATTCCCTCTCAGCCTTTTTCATCGATAAAGTCAATAAAATTAACAAGATAATTTTATGTTTAATTCGGTGTGTTCATTAGTATTTCATTCGGATAATTTTTAGTGTGAATACGTATTCCAAATTCCTCCAGAATATTCATTTCTATTCTCTTTTGTATTTTATGTAATATCGTAAATGCATTTTAGATCTTAAGTGCTGAGTGGTTTTCATTTCTGAGATGTATATAGAAACCTGACTGGTTGTTTTCACTTATTCTTACGTGTTCACAAATCTTGTGAGGAAATTACGTCCTGTCTAACCAAAACAAAAGAAAAAAACGTTTACGACGGCGAAATATGTGAATAATTCACTGCAGTTTTTACAACTGTCACGCCAGATGTTAGAAACGAACGTCAAAACATCGTAGACGTGAGTTATAAAAAATTATAACATTATTTTTGTATGTTTTTTCGTAGTATTTGACTTATAATGGGTTGGATATTGATTAACGTAAATGTTATATACGCAGGCGTTTGATAATGGAAAAAACCTGAAACAGCGGTAGTGATATATAATAAAGTGAGAGCAGTGATCTGAAAGTTTTGTTACAATGTTCTCCAACGACATTTATTGCACTGCATGCCCAACAATCAGGAAGTCAAACAGAGGTATCATTTTCAGCCGCGGTGGAGTAGCCAAGTGGTCATTCCCTCGGCGGCAGCCGTGCGGCTCGGATGTCCGGAGCGGCCGCGCCGCTGTTTACGTCGTCGCTGGCGGCCGTTGGCGGTGTTTACTGGTGAGTGCACGCTTTCGCCTTTGCTGTAGCGCTGAAAATGACAACATGAACGACTCAACGGAGCGACTTGAACGAAAAGATACTCTGAAGTTGACTTTTGATCCGACATTACCACGACCTAAACCTTTCGAAGTTGAATTATTCATTAGAGATGTCATGAAGGTAACTTTAGATGACTTGATCGGTATTCATTTGTCGATCGTTAGTAGCACTGTCTACCTTAAATTGGTCAGCCCTGAAAAAAATGCGTACAAATAGTCGAATCTTGTGGTGGACTATTAAAATTTAATCACTCAAACGGCCATGTCGGTGAAGTGAAAGTTACACAAGCCGGTCTTGGTCTGAGAACCGTCCGAATTTTCGAATTACCTTTCGAGATTACCGCCGAGCAGATTAATGACAAACTGAAGGATTATGGGACAGTGCTCAGTAACGTAGCTGAAAAGTGGTCTGGGCAACACATCTTTCCCGTCCTGTACGGAGTCAGGCAGGTAAAAATCGAACTGATTAAGCACATCCCGTCCTACATCGTTGTCTGCGGATTTAGAGCCATTGTTATATACGATGGGCAACCGAGGACTTGTTCGGCATGTGGCTCCACAGAACATGTACGTGCGCAGTGCATTCAACGGCGTGTCGCGCAGGTACCGATAGGCGAGCGAGAGAGGCAGGGCCCAACGTCTACGTTGCCACTGACTTACGTAGCCGCCGCCCGTGCGAACACCACTCCCGAGCCTAGTTTAGATGTTGCGCTGGCTGCTGTACATGACCAGACGGAACAATCAGCACAGATGGAGACTGATTCTGTACCAGAAACCCCCGCAATCACCCCCACGGAAGTAGGGGAGGGGACTACGAAGGCGCGAGACAAACAACCGAATGATGAATCAGCACCAGAAGCCGACGATGGCACTTACAGAGAGGACCCACCCGGGACAAACGGAAATCAGGAACAGAATGCCAAGAGCCCGTCACCGAAAAAACAACATAAGCGACGGAGAGCACACCAAGGGGCGGCAGAAAACGCGCAGATACTGCGCGAGAAAGCCATCCAGATCCTCCAGAAAATTACAGAGGAGACAGGCGGGAATTCTCCTGGCAATTCTCACACTTCCAAAAAGTCCAGGACTGACGTATCCGAGTCTGGGCAAGGGAAGAACAACTTAGAGACGCCCACAATGGACCAGGATGTTGAAATTGAGCAACGCGACACAACAGGGAAAGACAGAAGTGACAGTAGTCGTCCACTGAACTGGGCAGATGATACCGACGATTGATCTCCTGATGAAGATATGTCCGATGTACGGAAAGATAATGGACGAACGTCTGCTGGAGTCCGGACAACAGACTCAAACCAGCTACAGAAGTCTGCTGCTGCTGCTGCCGCAGTTGAGGACGACCCTGACTTCTTCTAAATGGTGCTCGCTTACAAAAAAGCAATACTATAAAGCATTCCTCTAGCAAATGACACCCTTGCAGGCCTATCGTATTGCAACAATAAACATCAACAAGATTAGCAGCACTTTCAATTTACGGAATCTTCAGGATTTCTTGTACGCGGCCGAAATCGACATTGCCATGTTACAGGAAGTAGTAGCAGGAATTAGGCTCGACCACATAACGGGCTATAATGCTTTGATTAATCCCGGACTTGGCAATGATCTCGGGACTGCCATAATGACGAGAGAAGGCATAGTCGTCACCCATGTGGAACGACTCATCAACAGCAGAGGTATTGCTGGCACTATTAATAACACACGACTGATTAACGTGCACGCACCATCCGGGACAGGGAAAAGGCAACAGAGAGCACAGTTTTTTAAAGAAGACATTGTGCCACTCTTCACAACCGGTGCCGACAAAATCATCTTCGCAGGCGACTTCAATTGTGTAATCAGTCCAAAAGATCAGACTCTCAATTTCAACACTTCCACGGAGCTTCAAACCATAATTCGAGACTTAAAACTAGTAGATACGTGGGAACTAAAACACGGCGATGCGCCAGGATTCACTCATGTGACCAATCATTCCGCCAGTCGCATCGACAGAATTTACACAACGTCGAACCTGGGTACACATGTCCTGCAAGCAGAGAGATGGCCGACAGTGATTTCCGATCATTCGGCGTACATATGTACTATCAACCTAGACAAACAAGGTACCTTCAGAGCACGAGGATCATGGAAACTGAACGCTTCACATCTAGCGGACCCAGGCTGCCACGCAGTTTTCCGAAACACGTGGGCAGAATGCGAAAGGAAGTTTGCGAGGTTCGATTCAGCCATTAAATGGTGGCTCAGATGTGCCAAACCCGCACTTATAGCGGCTATGAAACAATATTCCCGCGAAAAACGCTCCTGGCAGAAAGACACAATGGAGTTCTATTTTCACTGCCTGCGAGATTTATACAACCAAGATTCTAAGGTAATGGAAAATTTCGCTCACATTAAAAGAATAAAGGCCACAATACTATCACTGAAGCGTAAACAATTAGAAGGCTGCAAAGTTCGGACACGTCTTCATAATGCGGTACATGATGAGACAACGTCAATGTACCATGTAATACAAGAGCAGAAAAAGAGCAATCGAAAAATACTGACTGATTTGAAATCTGCGGATGGACGACTTCTGAAAACACAACCGGACATACGGGACGAAATTTATAAACATTTTACTGTCTTACTAACCGATAAACCAAAGGATGAATCGGCGCAACAAGCCATTTTGGCGAAGATGTCGAGGAGATTAACTCCAGAAGAAGTTGCAACACTTGAGCTAGACATCACAGAAGACGAAGTAACTGACGCCATACGACGCAGCCCGAAAAATAAATCGCCCGGTCCCGACGGACTGCCGGCGGAGTTCTACCAAACTTTCCGACAACAGCTCGCCGGTAAGATGACTCTCATATGTAATGAAATCATTAATAACAGGGCTGTCGCCTTGACAGAATTCTGTGCAGGAGTCGTTGTATTAGTTCCCAAAACGTCAGCAGGCAAGTCAGTCGACAATCTTAGACCTATTACTTTACTTAACACTGACTATAAAATTTTCGCACGCATCCTCATGCAGAGATTAAATTCGGTGATTAACACTGTTACAGGCGCATACCAAACAAGCGTTGGTAAAGACCGAACAATCTTCCAAACATTAGCCGAATACAGGGACATAATAGCAACAGCAGAAGCCTGCGACATAAAAGGCGCCATAGTGTCGCTTGACTTTGAAAAAGCATTCGACAGAGTTAACCACTCATATCTATTCCGTACTATGGAAACGATGAACTTTCCACAAAAATTCGTCGACGGCAGTAAAAATCCTTCTGACAAACAGCGTATCGAGAATTTGTGTCAATGGGCAACTCAGCAGACCAATCAAAGTTATGAGCTCGGTCCGACAGGGCTGCCCCATGTCGATGTGTTTCTTCGCCATAGCTCTTGAACCGTTCCTGTTCTCCCTGACTCACGACCTACCTGGATTAAGAATACACGGCCAGAAGATCCTCTGTCAAGCATATGCTGACGACGTTAGTTTCCTGGTAACAGACGGCGAGCACCTAGAAAGAGCGTTGCAGATTATTTCGACATATGAGGCCGCATCAGGAGCTAAATTGAACCGGCACAAATCTGGAATTATGACCATTGGCAGTGGAATACCTCTTAGAGCTGATACGCCGTTAAAGAGCATGGCCACACTAAAATGCCTCGGAATTGAATACACGAAAAACATCCGCCGCACGGCTGCCCTAAATTATAAAAAAATATTGACGAAAATACGGGCCGGGATCCAACAACACAGTATGAGGAACCTAAACGCCATACAAAAAGTGACGCTAGCCAACGTCTATATCACAGCTAAAGTAAATTATGTTGCCCAGGTACTGCCATTACCAAAGATCATCGCCCAAAAAATATTATCAGCGCTAGGCCACTTTGTGACTAGAGGTCACACCTTCAAGGTACAATACGAAACCTTAACACTGCCAACTGCGAGGGGAGGTCTCAACCTTACAGATGTTTACCTGAAAGCGAAAGCGCTCTTTATCACCAACATGTACAAACAATGGCGACGCTCGCCCAACACTCTAACGGCCCACCTCCTAAGTGAAATAGCACCGGACAATGTGGAGCCGCCCATAGACGTCCACCACATTTCAAATGCGCTTTGTCACATAAGATACTTCCTGCTGGAGCTCAGCTATCTCCAGAGAAGTACTCCCGAGAAGAACCGCTACAGGGTAAAGTTAGTCTATAACAGCCTTACGAAAAATAAACGGGAAAACATAGTAGAACAGAAGTATAAAGGACATGACTGGCAAAAAATCTGGGAGAATATCCAGGACCCAGACTTACCATCAAATGTGAGGTATAAGTGGTACCTAGCGGTAAACAGGAAGATCCCTACAAACGCAAAATTACATAAAATTCACTTGTCTGACAACCCATACTGCAGTAGCTGTCAGTTAGCCGACACGGAAGAACACAGATTGACGTGTATCTCCGTTAAAGATATCTGGGAACTCTGTACTCAGAAACTCGCGACCGTACTACGCACGTCACCTAGGTCGATCACACCAAATCGATTACTGTACCCGGACGAAGTCCCTTATCCTAATGCGAAGAGAAAAGCTGTCAACTGGCTAAAGGGACAGACAGTGAATTATATTTTATCTGAAAAAGAAAAAAGTAAAGAAGATTATTGGCTAACATTATTGACAGAACACCAGAAACTCCAACGAACAGAAAAGTATAGAGAAAAATATGGATTTTTCTTAATTAGGATATTAACTTGAACTGAACAATTATCTTCGAAGAAAGATTTATTTGCGTTTCCATTTTATTTTTAACAGTTTCAAAACATGTATTATTTTATTGTTTTTTTATTTATCCCTGTACTTGGAGTGGAGTACTCCGCCTTTAGTTTTAGTTATGGCAGCAAGTCAGATTTTGGAGACCAGCGCTTCGAGGTTAATGAGAAGACGACTTCAGAATTACACAATAAGAAGACACAAGAACGACAAAATCACGGCAACTTTGCGATGGCAAACATTTTCGAGAAGACAAACTTCGAAGCTGCCAGACGCCGAAATCGATTCAACATGCACATGTGAGACTGACAAAGAAATAGAAAAAAAAAAAAAAACATGTCCTGTTATTATTATTTCTCATCGAAGGATATTATTTATTTATAATTACCAAAAGAAGAAGTACTGTTATTTTTATTTCTTTATGAAGAAGGATATTCTGTTTATTATTCTCCGCAAAAAAAAAAAAAAAAAAAAAAAAAAAATAAATAAAAAAAAAAAAAATAAAAAAAAAAAAAAAAAAAAAAAGACGGCACTGAGGCGCTCCAGTCACGGTCTGCACGGCCACTACGGTCGGGGGTTCGAATCCCCCCCCTGGGGCATGGATATTTGTGCCGTCCTTAAAAAAAAATAAAATAAAAAAAGAAAAAAAAAAAAAAAAAAGAAAAAAAAGTGGTCTAAAGCGTCTCGCTGCGGAGCGCGCGGTTGCTCGCCGTGGAGGTTCGAGTTCTCCCTGGGGCGTGTGTGTGTGTGTGTGTGTGTGTGTGTATGTGTGTGTGTTTGTCCTTAGGTTAGTTTACCTAGGTTTATGTAGTTATTAAGCTACGGACTGATGACCACGCAGCTTGGTCCGAGAGATTTACATACATTTGAACATTAATTTTCATAAACTTTGTTGGAAAAATCTCAAGTTATTCAGCAGAATTGAAAGATGTTACTGTTAATTAAAATACATTCGCAACTCTTGGCTGATGATCAGATAATAAAGTGCTTTAAATATTATTGTAGTTGCTGACTGCCGCAAGTCGAATATGCCAACTACAGTAACAGTTACGTAGATCGTCAGGCAGCAGTTAGAGCTGACGGTAAATTGACTTCATTGTTTAGGGTAGTTTCAAGGTTAAGAAAAGGCTTTAATCTGTCACCACTGTTGTTCATGCTCTTTGTGGATCATATTCCCCGACAGGGAAAGATTA
This sequence comes from Locusta migratoria, assembly GCA_026315105.1. Taxonomy (NCBI): domain Eukaryota; kingdom Metazoa; phylum Arthropoda; class Insecta; order Orthoptera; family Acrididae; genus Locusta; species Locusta migratoria. The sequence continues at coordinate 200,756,350 of CM048751.1, forward strand.
AAATGGGTGAAAACAAAATGATCAATCTTGCATATGCGGACGACTTAGTGTCGATGGCAATTTCAGAGTTATATCAGAGATGCAACGGTTATCAAAAGTTCAGCAACTCCAAACGAAAGTAACGTCTGAGGGAGAAAATTTTAAACAGCTTTCCTGACAAATACAGGGTGTCCAGAAAAGGGCTACCTGATTTCAAAATTAATTATCTCGAAAACAAAGATCGATGGAGGAATGCAGTAAACGGTATGTTTATTGTGAAAGCTGTAAGACGTTTATACAGCAGTTTGAAATAATAGTTACAAAAGCTGCTAACAGATGGCGCTGTACGCTGTGTAGCTCACATCAGCATACATAAGTGAAATAATCGAATGAAAACACTCTTTGCAAACAATCACATCACAATGTTTTCAAAATGTTCACCATTGGCACTACAGAGGTGGCGCAAACGAAGAATTAAATTCCGTATCACATTTTGTAGTGCCTCAACCGAAATGGATTCACATGCCAGAGAGATCATCGATTCAAGCTCGTCTAGCGTGGCGGGAAGCTTCGGGTACACCATGTCTTTCACTGTGCTCCACAAAAAAAAAAAAAAAAAAAAAAAAAAAAAAAAAAAAAAAAAAAATTGCAACAGGGAGTCAAATCCGGCGAATATGGAGGCTAATCCATGCCTGCTCCAGTAAATTTGCGATATTACAAAGCTATGACTCGATTCCCGAAGTATTCCTCAAGAAAGCGAAACACTTGTTCGGTCCGATGTGGTCAGGCTCAATCTTGCATAAACCATTCCGTACCTGGTCGATCCTCAAACGCTTGCTGTGTGGCGACAAATTGTACCAAAATTGCAACGTAACGTGCACCTGTGACCGTTTCTCAAATGAAAAAAGGGCCAATAATGCCTCTGCTGCATACTGCAGCCCACACAGTAACTTTAGGAGAATACAGAGGTTTCGCTTCACACCAATATGGCTTTTCGGAACCCCAAAATTGTCAGTTCTACTTATTCACGTATCGATTCAGATGGAAGTGTGCTTCATCTGTAAACCAGATGCAGCAAACATCAAATCCTTCACTATCAATCATTGTGAGCATCTGATTAGCAAAGGCAACCCTTTGTTGCACAGTTCGTACGGGTGCGTTTGAATTTTGAATGGAAACATGTGTAGGCTCTTTCTCAGTATTTTCTGCGCGCTGGAACATTAAATCGTGCTTGAAAACTTCCGCCTTGTTGCAGTAGGACTCTCCTCTAACCTGTGGTACTCTAGCACCAGAAAAACGCGTTGTTGAAAGAAGTACATAGTTTTAATCTCTTCCTTCGGTACGCTAACCTCCTTTAGCGTTTCTATAGTGGAACTGATCGCTCTGGGCTTCGGATCACTATTTATACCAGGCATTACGTATATCGATTACAGTACCATCTGTTAGCAGCTTTTGTAACTATTATTTCAAACTGCTGTATAAACTTCTTACAGCTTTCACAAAAAACATACCGTTTACTGCATTCCTCTATCGATCTTTGTTTTCGAGATACTTAATTTTGAAATCAGGGAGTCCTTTTCTGGACACCCTGTAAGAGGAATAAAGTTAGAACAGGTGCACAGTTTAAAGAACTTAGGACGCAGCTTCTCACAGGATCAGTTGCGGATCGAAGGGGAAGGGGCTGGGTCCATTGGAATTTTGCACCATCACAACTTAAAATCAGAAGAGGCATAAAATCATCGACCAGATTTGCGGGCAAAAAAATCATAATACGCATATTTGGAGGTTTTCTTCATGCTCTGGTGAGACTGCAACCTCATAGGCCCCTGTCTCCCCACGCCCTGAATTAATCACTATACAGGATGGCAACATAGTGAAAGAACTGGATTCAAGGTGCAGCAAAGGTATTCCAGTGCTTGCTCAGCTACGATGTACTCTCTTCTGCAAGAAGGAATTCAGTACCAAGACTGAGCTAACAGTGCATCGCTCTTTGTTTCGAACAACGTTGTTGTACAGGAGTGAAATTTGGGTGGATACAGGTTACGTTATTAATATGGTTGAAGTGACAGTTATGAAAGTAGTAAGAATGGTTGCAGGTACTAACAGATGGGAACAATGGCAGGATGGTGTCCATAGGAACAATGGCAGGATAGTGTCCATAATGAAGGAATCAAAGAAAAATAGGTTATGAACGCGATCGATGAAGCAGTTAGAACAAACAGGATTACATGCTAGAGTCATGTTACGCGCATGCGAGAAGCGACATTCCCTAAAAGATTGGTCATTATCAGTGCCCGGCAGGGGACGGTAAGGAATGAGTATAGGAAAGGCGGGGAAGGGAAAGGAAATGCAGTCCAGGGAGGAAAGAAGGAAGAAAGACTGCATTAGCTCGGAGCCCCGAGCTCACCTCGCACTTACTTACGAAAGAACCGGGAGCGCCCTGTTGGGTCCCTAAGAGACCCAAGAGTTCAGCATTAGACCAAGGAGAAATTGCTTGCATTCGAACATTCACGTAGTTACAAATGTTCACAGTACCGTGGACACCCATGTTAGCATTGAATATGGGATCATGGAAGAATTTTGTAAGGGGTACCATGCTCCAGGCTACACGCTGAAAGACTTTTTTTTTAATTTATTACTTTATTGCGGCTTTTGGTTGCAGTGACCATAGGGCCAGCAGTTATTAAAATGGCAACATTAGAATATAATTGAAATTATTACAAATAATTTTATTGTAAGGCAGTATGATGTAAGGTAATTTATCTTACATCATACTGCCTTACAATAAAATTAGAAACATCACATGTGTAAGATACGATGTAAAACAATTCATATTTAACAGTAGTTTTGAGAAATTTATTAAAACACTAACAAACCCGGCAACGCTTCGCAGTAACTTCTCCCTATGCCTATCCCTTCCTTTGTCCATCTCCTCCTCATCCTCTCTTCACACCACTCCCTCTTCCCCACACCATATCCATCTCTTTCCCTTCCTCTCTGCGTCTATATCATCTCCCCTTTTTAAATCCATTTCCCCATACTCTGTCTCCTCCTTTCCAGCTCTCTGATCTTATTTCTTGTTATTGCAGTCGGGAACTTGACTGGGGAAAGAAGTCAAAATGGACAGATAAATCAATTGGAAACGGGTTATTAGAGAGACGTTTCGAGCTGCTCTATCTGCGAGGTTAGTAGCTTCAATGGCCGCACGTTTAATGGTTGTATTGTACAAACAGGTATGATTATAAGCGTAGGCATAAAAACAACTTTCCTGTTTGATGTTAGAAATGACTGGAAAAAAAAAAAAAAAAAAAAAAACCGCGCATGTTTACAGCACAGCTTAGCATATTTTTCTCCCAGTGAGCAGTATACAAATGTTTGTTATAACACATGTATATATTCTTAAGAGTTTCACCAGACCCTGAAAATCCCGTGTTCATGGGTGCGTTTATGAGAGTAACTCGGGCGTCCGCTCCTTGATTGTCGTGAGTGCACTCGTGCTCTTCCGATAATCCATTTGTAGTCCGGGGCAACGTCCACTCCTCGGAGTGAAGAATGAAAAGAATAAGTTTTTCTTTTCTTAAGAGTTTGTAAGTCTTTGTGTTCTGCTGCGCTCATTTCTTGTCTTATTAGGAATCTAATTGAAACTAGATTAAGAACATTGCTACATACCGGTAGAATTTTACAATCCGCGTCACATGCGTAGTATAACTATGTTGGCAACAGCCGACCAATCATGGCAAAGCTCGAGATAGCCAATGAAATTTTAAATGGCGACAGTTTGTTCCGAAGCCAACTGATGCATCCGCTGCGTTATCGACTGCTGGATTATATCTGTGTGTACCCCAAAAGTTCAATTATAATTGCCACGCGTGGCCTCCTGTTCTGTCGACGACCCAAATTATTCCGTGCGTAAACTGCAACTGAGGGAGTCGAACTCGACTGTACCCTTTGTTTTCAGAATCATAACGGATGACGCTTGAGAATTTCTTTTTGATTTACCTCCAAGCGCTGTGTACGATCTTCGTCGGTCTCATTGACTACGATCACGTAGTAAGATTGCGTTGCACGTATGCCGACCGATATTACGCCGACGCAGTGGAGGCATTGTTATAAAAAGTAAACCACGATCTGTACTTAATTTGTTTGTAACAAAAATACCACGAAATAACATCAATTCTATCTTTGAAATGCTCCAAAGATATGATCACCATGGATAACATCATGGAGGTAAGAATAATACGGAGGGGCTTGTAAAGAAACAACGTTTCATGTTAAATCTGTCTGACAGTTTTATCCTTGTGTGCATAACGCCATCTCCCTTTATTCTAACCTCTTTGGCGTATTTGTTCGTTCTGTTACAGCGTATTTGGTCGCTAGGCGAGTAGCGAATGAATAATCTGATTGTTGGAGAATCGAGAAAACGATCCCAGCTGCAAGCGTACTTTCAGTTTTTCTCAAATTCTGATATAATATGCGGTCAAACGGGACAAAAAGTATCCTATGTCCGTATCCGGCTTCTAAGCTGCTTCCCCAACAATTTTGAGCCAAATCGGTTCAGACGTTCTTTAGTTATAAATAGTGTAACTAACACGACTTTCTTTTATGTATATAGATAACTACAAATATCACTAAACAAAATGAGAGTTTCAAGGACATAATGAAGGTAAAAATGTAAAATAGTAAACAAGGGAGATATACCAGCTCGTAGACTAGAGCTGGATACCAATGCCTTTTAGGTAGTCTGTACTTAAACTTGTCGAATCACAGTGGCACATGTGAGGAGGTGATAACCCCTCTCAACGACCTTTCTGTAGAACATACTTTGTGCGGCCGTGTACTTGGTGCGTGCCAGTATGGTTGAGATCCGAGACTGGCGTTGGATCTTTGTCGCAATCTCTAGAAGTGATGATTTTAAGATAGTGTAGATGGACAGGGTAACACCCATGTCCTCGTCTCACCGAATGCGAGACGTTGCATGACGTAAACTAAGCTTCATCGAAGAAAACCATACTCGAGAAGAGACATTTGGTAGTATAGCCGCTAGGTGTCCTCCCTTAAACTCTTGAAAGACGTGCCATTCGTGGTTCCAACTGCGGTAGGCAGCTTTCTGAATCGGCAATCGGAAGTCAGTATATGGAATCGGCGTGGGGCGGACTTCTCCTTCCATAGTACTTCTCTTGGCGAGGCGGTCAACTGTTTTGTTATGGAGTATGCCTTGATGTCCTGTAATCCAAAGTAAATTGATGTCGATACCCACTGTCTGTGCATTTGTTATGGCCTCCAAGATGTCCAATATGTATCTGTTAGTTTGTTTGTCAAATGTCGGATGTTTTGATTAGTGTAACACGCTTTGAGAGTCCATGCGGATCACTATACACTGACATGTTCGTCAACCGCGATATATGGCCTCCTTGGTGGCCAGTAACTCTGCCGTGTAAATGATTCAGGCGGAAGCGCAAACATTCGGTAGGTGCCGTTGGAGGGACAAAAGAAGGCGTATCCCACACCTGCTTCAGTGTGAGAGCCGTCAGTATAGTTTGGGCGTGCTGTGGGCATTTGCGGAGAAGAAACTGTTCCATGTCGAGAATAACGTTGGTGTCCACTGTGAAGTCGGACGGCAAGTATGTCCCCGGGGCTGGGTTGAAAAACAGATGAAAGGAATAACGGAAGCAAGGAAATTTAGTATCCTGATGATGAGTGGGAAGAGATGTCTCCATTTCTCATAGCTGCGAACCGACGGCCGCGGTGGCCGCGGGGACTAAGGCGCTTCAGTCACGGTCTGCACGGCCACTACGGTCGGGGGTTCGAATCCCCCCTCAGGCATGGATATTTGTGCCGTCCTTAGAATTAGTTAGTTCATAAGTAGTTTGTAAGTTTAGGGACTGATGACCCCGTAGTTAAGTCCCATAGACTATACAAACATTTGAACATTTGAATAGCTGCGAACCAGTAAGGGAACTCGGGTTATGACTCTTCTGCGAGGCAGAACTGTCCAGAATTGGTGCACAGTTTTGAGAGAGGCACAATCAAATATTGACTCTCAGCTGAGGAGGAAAATATCGGACAACATCTGTCGTCGGTATTTCAGACGCTTCCACTAACAAACAAAAAGAGAACAAAAGGAAGCATCTGTAATCAAGTTTGTGCAGAGTTGATTTTGCTGCAGTGGTATAGATGATACTGCCATAATCTAAAACAGAGCTGATCAAGACGAGTCTGCGTCACGGAAATGATACAGGGTCTGGGATGGGAATCATTACAACAACGGCGGTTATCGCTGCGGCGTTGTCTTCTTATGAAACTCCAATCGACAATATTCTCCTCCGAATGCGAGAATATATTGTTGCTTGCCACCTACATAGGTAAAAATTATCATCAGAATAAAATGCGAGAAATCAGAGCTCGAACGGAGATATTCAGGTGTTCTTTTTTCTCGCGCGCTATTCAAGAATCGAATAGTAGATGAATACTATAAAGGTGGTTCGATGAACCCTCTGCCAGGCACTTATGTGTGGTTTGCAGAGTATCCTATGTAGATGTAGATCCTCCTTGAAAACGGAAATGCCCTATCACTAGCAATGCTTCACTCTACCTCGGGCTACAGTGTCCTGCTGCTATAAAGAGTCCAAGTTCCTTTAAACACATACTTTATATGGAATCCTATTTGTACCCGCGTTCTGAACTATGCGGTACTTCTGCTGATCCAGAATACATAAGTGCCAGGAATTGTCGCATTAGTAAGAGTCTAGTGTACGTAAATGATGTGACAGAGCGAGCAGTGATGTGCTGTCGCTGGCTTATGTTGCTTTTGTGTACTGAAGGTGTTGCCACTGAATGACTGTAGCGGGATGAAAGATGACGAAGAGTAAATTTATAGTTCCCGTGAGGAACAGCAGCTAGCTATATATATATATATATATATATATATATATATATATATATATATATATATATATATATATATGTGTGTGTGTGTGTGTGTGTGTGTGTTGGAGGAGAGTAGGAAAAACAATCCCACTCTGTTCGCTGTTCGAATACAGCATTAGCAGTGTACTGCTTGATACAGCGCATCGATTAAATGTCTATGCCTAACGCTGCAGAGCCATATAAAATGGAATAAGCATGTAAGGGCAGACGCGGGAAAGGCGGGTTGTCGACTTCGGTTTAATGCGAGAATTTTGAGACAAAGAGGTTCACCTGTAAAGGAGACCGTTCATAGAACGCCTGTGCAACCTCTTCTTGTTTACTTCTCAAGTGTTTTGGATCACCACAACAGCTGTTTAAAGTAAGACATACAAGGATTTCAGAGGCTACCGGCTAGGCTTGTTACTGGTAAGATAGATCAATAAGCGAGTGGTACTGAGATGCTTCGAGAACACAGATCGGAATCGCTGGAGGGAGGACGACGTTTTTTCCTAAAATTTAGAGAACCGTAATTTGAAAAAAATGTTCAAATGTTTGTAGAGCTTATGGGACTTAACTACGGGGTAATCAGTCCCTAAACTTACAAACTACTTATGAAGTAGCTAATCCTAAGGACGGCACAAATATCCATGCCCGAGGGGGGATTCGAACCCCCGACCGTAGTGGCCGTGCAGACAGTGACTGGAGAGCCTCAGTCCCCTCGGCCACCGCGGCCGGCAACCGTAATTTGAAGCTAACTGCAGAACCATTCTACTGCCGCCAACTTACAATTCGCGTGAAGACCACCACGATGAGCAAAATTAGGGCTCGCACAGAGGCGTTTCTCCCTCGTTCTATCTGGGTGTAGACCAGAGAGGGAAAAGACTATAGTGGTCCCAGGTAACCTATACCACGCACCGCAAGGTGCATTGCGGAGTGTGGATAGATGGAGACAATAATCGATAATAATAATTTTAATAGTAGACAAGTGCACTCTGTATTATGTTTGTTCATTGCTTTTATGAAGTGTTTGGACATATTGCTCTAACTTTTGTGATCTTTAAATTGACTGGTTGACCCGTGCAAATAATGCTGATCAGTCACAGATAGGTAAAAATTGAGAAAAGGCAGATGCAAGTACATATGTATAGAAGATAAACTTTGGGCAGTAGTAACAAATATTAGACTCACTGTAAGAAAATTTATATTATTTAATACAATATGAGCAATTGTGAAACATATTTAAAAAATCAGATATGGACTTCTTCATGCTTATTTTATTTTTTGAAAAATTGTTTATTTTACAAAACTTCTTTGAAAACTATGTTAGTAGTTATAATGTGATTATCGTTTACTTTTTGACTGTGTGTGTCTTTAGCACAAACATAAATGTCACTGAATGAGCGAACTCGTGAAAAAGCCACGTGTAACTGTCCTTTGAAGCGTCTGACCTTGTGCTTTATTTACAGTCATTAGGAACTGTCCTCTTGGTTGGATCAGAAGGCGTAAGGTTAATGCGGGGTATTAGCACAGTTTTATCGCAGTCAGTGAATTTAGCAGTGATGAAGTACTCGCCTAAGTGAGTCACCACTAATCTTGCACCATTAATTAATCCCAGATAATGTTACGATTTCTAATTAACATAATTATAGCATTTTTCCTTAAAAGCAGTTGATGAAGTGGTAAACCGGACGTATTTAAACAGTTGAAGAATTCTACGGGTTACAACTGAATGTCGTTTGTTATTTCATGTTGGACAGAATCAGAACTGAGGTAAAGCTTTGCCTCTCCATGTAACAAATTGGACACGACAAATTAATTAATTGCAGTACATCATCGTTTTTTGGACACAGAATTTAAGTAACTGCTAGAGCTGTTGTGCCTGTTAGTTAAATTATTTGTGTACTTTTCATCGGTACATCGACGTGTATAACCGAAATCGTTTGATGAACTGTGCTTTACATCGACGTGTATCATAGAAACCGTGTGATAAACTATGCTTGCATCAAAAAAGGTCTTCGGCTTTCATAATGTAAACAACTGCAAGAGCTTTCGTTCATTCAGTTAAACAGATTGTCAATAGATGTTACCTCCTACGTTGCTATAATATCGACCGCGCAAACTAGGTTGATAGGCTATTCGGCGCGGTGCTGATGGGAGCAACCTTAAATACAAGTCCCATTTACGATCGATCGCCTGGTATCAACTTATATTGTACGTGCAGTACCTTTTTTTCAAAATGAAGTGTTTTCTTTTCTGTGAAAACAATCTACATCTACATGCATACTCCGCAAGCCACTCGAGAGGTGTGTGGCGGAGGGTACCTTAAGTACCACTATCGGTTCTCCCTTCTATTCCGGTCACGTATTGTTCGCGGAAAGAAAGATTGTCGGTATGCTTCTGTATGGGCTCTAATTTCTCTGATTTTATCTTCATGATCTCTTCGCGAGATGTACGGGAGCAGTATGCTGCTAGACTCCTCGGTAAAGGTATGTTCTCGAAACTTCGACAAAAGCCCGTACCGAGCGACAGAGCGTTATACTATCTGTGTATTCAAAGTGAAACTTTCACTCTGCAGCGGAGTGTGCGCTGATATGAAACTTCCTAGCAGATTAAAATTGTGTGCCGGAACCAGGACTCGAACCTGGGACCTTTGCCTTTCGCGGGGAAGCGCTCTACCACTGAGCTATCCCGACACGACCCACGCTGCCGCCCCTCAACTTCAATTCTGCCAGTACCTCGCCTCCTACTTTCCCAACTTCACAGTTCTCCTGCGAATTTTAATCGTCGTTACCTTTATGCCACACTGGAGCCTGTGACATCACTGGAGCTAGTTGCCTCGCCATATACGGTACAGCTTACGTTACGAGTCAGTTCAACACCGCCTAGAGACAAGGCCTTACAACAGGCCGTGCTACGACACACTGAGCAGGCCGCCGCCGCCAGTAAGCTGGTCAGTATGTCGTAGCACGGCCTGTTGTAAGGCCTTGTCTCTAGGCGGTGTTGGTCAGTTGCGTCCGCTTTTGGCTGCTGGCTATGTCATCACTGAGGCACGCTTCTTCCTTCCCTGTCCACTGCATCTGCTTCAACCTCGCTACAGCCAGTTCCCAAGCTGTGCTGAGAAGCAAACCGATGTACATATTAATGGTGTTCTCTGATATTTTTATTTCATAGCTTGTTTTATAGTACTAACCCAATATCCCTTCGTTACTGTCTGCAACTCCGACTCCCGTTTGTTCTACCCCTCTGCCGGGGTGCCCCAAGGCTCCGTCCTCTCTCCTCTCCTTTATCTCATCTACTCCGCCGATATGCCCCAACCCGAGCCTCCCGTTTACCTTCTACAATATGCTGACGACACCGCCTTCCTAGCCCTCACCCCCTCCCTTGCCCGCTCCCAGTTTTTGCTCCAGTCCCACCTCACCGAGTTCGCCTCATGGTGCAACCGGTGGCTCCTCTCCGTCAATCCTGACAAATCCCAGGCAATTATCATAGGTCGTACCACCCGCTCCTTCCGTCTCCATGATTTCTACCTCACCCTCCACAACCGCCCTATCCGCCACACCCCCACCCTGAAGTACCTTGGCCTAACCCTCGACCGTAACCTCTCCTGGACCCCCCACCTCCGCACTGTCCAACAGAAAGCCCTCTCCCGCCTTAACCTCCTCAAACTCCTCACCGGCCGGACGTGGGGTCTCAGCCCCTCCACCATTCTCTACACCTACCGGTCCCTCATGCGTCCTGTCCTTTGCAGCTTCCATCCTGCCTGGATCTCCGCTCCCACATCCTACTATAAAACCCTCCAAGTTCTCGAGCGCCACGCCCTCCGCCTCGCCTACTGCATCCGGCTCCCGTCCCCCACGCGGATCCTGTATGACCTGCTCCCGTTTCCCCACCTCCTCGAATATCTCCAGCGTATCCGTATCCTCTATACCACCCGTAAAATTGACTCCCGCAACCCCCTGGTCCACCCCATCCTTACCAACCCTGGGCCTCTGCCACGCCTCTACCGCGTTATACCCCCTTCACTTCATCTCCACACCCTCCATGTCCTCTCCCAGGGTAATTTCCGCCGCCTCCCCCTTCCTGATGACGTCCTCCGTTCCGACATCTACCCGTCCTACCAGCTCTGATCCCCCACCCATAGATAAAGTGCCCCCTCTCCTCCCTAACCTTCCGCTCCCCCGCTTGGCTACCCCCTCCCTGCCCTGGAGTCCCTACGGCTCTTCCCTGCCACCCCCCTTTTCTTCACCGCCGTTTTTTTCCCTCTCCCCCACGCTTTGCTCCGCCCCCCTTTTTATCGGGGTCCTGGACCGACAGTTTTACAAGTGCTACGTCAAGTGTTGTGTATTGTGCTACAGTGAAGTGTGTGTTTTTTAACTGCGTCCACCGCAACCAGACAAGCGTCGCACCGTGTATTTTACTTAGTGTCTCCGTGTACTCGCCGTCCTGTGTTCTTGTCGTCCAGCATGTGCTTTTTAAGTCACCGTGGCTCCTCGTTTTTAACTGACTACATCCGGTTTTTGTTCACCTGTCAACTGTTTGTACCTCCAATTGTCGCCATGTATGTGTCATTGTTCCTCCGTTGATTTTTTCGCCTGTCATGTATTTTAAATTTCATCTCATCAATGTATTTTATTCTCTCGGCTGAAGAGCAGCCTCTGGAGCTGCTGCCAGCCTACTGGTGAAATCGCTGGTGTAGAAATACAATAAAGAAAAAAAAAATCCCTTCGTTTTAGCAATGACAGGTGTTTCGTCGAATATGGTATCGATTTTCTAAAGAACGTTCTGCCATGGCTCATTTTTGCAGGTAGCGAAAACGTAAACACTTATCGTGCTCTGTCCAGTATTGTTCCTATATAAAATTAGCCACTGAAATTTAAATATCAAAGAAAACCATTAATATAGAGTTTATTCATGTTATAGGTCCTTTGCTGTTTGAAAATATTGTGAGGTGCCTGTTTATTCCGCGTGAGCACTCACCGCTTCCCAACTGCTTCCCGTATATGTAGCTGAAGTAATTTAATAATTGCTGGACAGTTACTTGGCCGGGATATCATTTTAAGGGAATATCTACTCGGCTTGACCGTGAGCGCGGAGCGAGGGCCACCTGAGCGTTCTAGGTGTGTTCGGCGGAGGGCCGAGGGCGTTCTGCGAGTCCGCTGACCTCAAAGGGCTGTAGCCGTCCTTCCAGGAACTCGACCAGGTAGTCGCTGGGCACTTCTACGATGGACGCGCCGCGCCGTCGCTTCGAGTTTCTGACACAGACCCGGGCGCCTCGCCTTCAGGGGGTTAGAATGCCAAGCGGGCCAACTTGAGGCAGGAGAGGCACTGTCTGTACTTTTACAAGTAAATTCACAACATTTTATCAGCATGACTGGGAAGGATTCAGGATTGACATTCATAATCTGTCGCAGTTCTAAAACATAATGAAATAATTTTCACTTACACATAAAGTTTCATTATTTTTGTACTTACTATTGGCTGCATTTGTTGCTACAGGTACACTTCTCTTCAGAAGTAAGAGAGTTTCTTCGATGAGTTTTACACAGCACACGAACGATACTCACAGTTGTATGAAACTCTAGATTTAATTTAACTTATGAGAAACTGAATCAGTTGTTACATTTAAAATTTTATGTTCAGAAAAAGCTGAAACGTTATAGTTAACAAACTTGTTATCACAGTTTTTAACATATTTGGAAAATTCTTAAATTTCTATGCACCTGTAAGTACTGTTTGTATGTTGTGCAAAAATCATCGAAGAATTTCTCTTACTTATGAAGAAAAGTATGCCTATAGCAAAAAAATGCAGCCAATAGAGAGTGGAAAAAATGTCTAAATTTCACATGTAAATAAAACTTATTTTATTATGTTTTAGAACTCCAACTCCTATGAGTGTGAATCCTGAATCCTTCACGATGTAAAAAAAAAAAAAAAAAAAAAAAAAAAAAAAAAAAAAAAAAAAAAAATTTCGTCAATTCATTTCTGAAAGTATAGACAGTAGAAATTAGGTTAAGGTGACCATATTATGCAACTGTAAATTACTCTACTTTAGACCAGACGTGTTTCGCTTTATACTAAAGCATCTTCAGTGGTCAGCTGTACAAGAAAATGGCTAATAAAAACAGAAAGCACTGACATCTACCAAAAATCTGGTATTTGCCAGCTCAAATGTAACAGTTGTGATGCCCTATACTTAGGACAGACCAGCAGGACATTTGAAACACGATATAAAGAACACAAACGGTCATGGAAAAATGGCAACACCCATTCAACAAGACAAAGCAAATTCAGTGTTACCAGTATCTATGACTCTTGGTCGATTACTTCATTGAATAAAATCTGTAGTTGTTTGATTAACGTCTATCATATGCAATTTTCGTAAATAAATAGTATGGCAAAATAATCCCCTCTTTGCCGACTATCATTTTATGTAATGTTGCTGCAATATCTCCAATCATTTATCAGATATAAGGTATTTTATGATAGTTTCATTCTGTTATCTTCGCTAATGCGCGAAATCGTGAGGAAGTGCTTTATATACAACCCATTACTTCGAGATTGGTGAGGGCGACATCCAACTTCAAAGAATAATTCCATATTTTTGCTACATTTTATCATCTGCAACATGCGACCTGACACGTATCAAACGCAATTTCATAGCGAGCACTATTTTTCAATGGAAAATTTTCGGAATCCTTCTAGTACTGTACTAAATCCGTAAATATCACAATAAGTCTGACCACTAACATAATAATATTCCGTTCATCATGAACTACAAGAATGCATCTATACGTTGTGCGAGAAACATATAGTAACGGCCTGTATACGCCTGTGCAATGAGTCAAACAGAGCTTGGATGGCGTGTACAGCTACAAATGCACATGCAGCTTCAACACGATACCACAATTCATCAACAGTAGTGACTGGCGTATTGTGACGAGCCAGTTGCTCGGCCACCAATGACCAGACGTTTTTAGTTGGTGAGAGATCTGGGGAATGTGCCGGCCAGAGCAGCAGTCGAACGTTTTCCGTATCCAGAAAGGTTCTTACAGGACCTTCAACACGTGGTCAAGCGCTATCCTTCTGAAATGTAGGGTTTCGCAGGGATTAAACGAAGGGTAGAGCCACGGGTCGTAAATACATCTGAAATGTAACGGCCACTGTTCAAAGTGCCGCCGATGCGAACAAGAGGTGACCGAGACGTGTAACCGATGGCAACCCACACCATCACGTCGGGTGATTCGCCTGTATGGCGATGACGAATACACGCTTCCAATGTGCGTTCACCGTGATGTCGCCAAACACGGATGCAACGATCATGATGCTGTAAACAGAACCTGGATTAATCCGAAAAAATGACGTTTTGCCATTCGTGCACCCAGGTTCGTCATTGCGTACACTATCACAGGCGCTCCCATCTGTGATGCAGCGTCAAGGGTAACCGCAGCCATGGTCTCTGTGCTAATATTCATGCTATTGCAAGTGTCGTAGAACTGTTCGTGCAGATGCTTGTTGTCTTCCAAACGTCCCCATCTGTTGTCTCAGGGATCGAGACGTGGCTGCACGATCCGTTACAGCCATGTGGATAAGATGCCTTTCATCTCGGCTGCTAGTGATAAGAGGCCTTTGGGTTCCAGCACGGCGTTCCGTATTGGCCTCCTGAACCCAACGATTACATATTCTGCTAAAAGTCATTGGATCGCGACCAACGAGAGCAGCAAAGTCGCGATACGATAAACCGCAATCGTGATAGGCTGCAATCAGACCTTTATCAAAGTCGGAAACGTGATGGTACGCATTTATCCTCCTTATACGAGGCATCACAACAACGTTTCTCCAGGAAACGCCGGTCAACTGCTGTTTGTGTATGAGAAATCGGTTGGAGCACGTTGTAGGAGTCACCACCGGAGCCAGCCTTGTGTGAATGTTCTGAAAATCTAATCATTTGCATATAAAAGCATCTTATTCCTGTCGGTTAAATTTCGCGTCTGTAGCACGTCATCTTCCTGGGGTAGCAATTTTAACGGCCAGGAGTGTATATGATTCTTGCATATCCTTTAGTTGCATTCTTGAGCTTCATGATGAACTGTATATTATTTTATTGGTGGTCATAATTCTTGTGATATTTAGTACAGTACTACAAGAAATCCACGTGTTTTGAATGGAAAAATAGAGGTCACTATGAATTTGCGTTTGGTGCATGTTAGGTCATAAGTTGCTGCGGATGAAATATAGCTGAAAGGTTGAAGAATGTCGCTACCTATCAACAAACTCAAGATAATGGGTTATGTAAAGCACTTCATCACGATCCCACGCGTCAGTGAAGAAAACAGATCGGAGTTTTCGTGACACCCCTTACATCTCATAAATGACAGGCAATATCCAAGCAAGATTTTATCAGACGGAAGTAAAAAGTAGAGATTCTTTTGCCATACGATTAATTTAAGAAACTTGCATATGAATCGACTTATTCGAGGAACTACAGATTTTATTCAATGATGTAATGGACTTTTTAAAAGTCCCAGAGAGCTGGTAAAACTAAATTTGCTGTGTCTCTTTTCTTACAACGTAAGTTATGAATTTATTCGTTTAATTTAAATGGAATATGGTAATTTTATAGAATACTGACTTGTCTCGCTCTCATTATTACTGAATACAGTTTCAATATTCTGCCAGAGCATCAAATGCATTATCACATTGATGAGATGAATATTTGTCAAACTATGCTGCTTTGACAAAAGAAGCAGATTTTAGCAACGGAGCAAGAGTGTCCACATTAACAAAATCTCGTCACTGAAATGTTAACAGTGGAAGAAACTAGTTTTGTGAAAATAGCTGCTTCATTTGAAATTATAGTGAAACTCGATATCCTATTCTGTTCTTAAATGAATGGTATAGAACAAACTGATGAGGTGATTTCATTGTATATTTCCAGATGTCTGAGAAAAAAGGAAAACCATTTAAAGTACTTATGACACCAAACTTTATTTCCTGTCCTAACACATGACGAAGTGTTAAGCTTTTTGATCAGAAACGTCTTTTAGCTTGTCAAATAAATTCATTTTAGACCATGGTGGCTAGTTAACAGGATTCCAATAAGTTAAATGTTTTCATATTTATGTACAGAAGTAGATATTCTCGCCTGTTTTAATACAATATTCACCATTAAAAATATACTAGGGTATCGGATTCCACGGAAGTTTCAATATAACTACACATTTATATTCACAACCAGTCTTTTCTTCTTCAGACGAACGTATTATTCACGTCTCTTGTCCGTGAGGACATACGTTCCCTTGTTCCAATGTTAAAATCCACTTCTTTTGCCAAAACATAGCAGAGCTAACAAATACTATCTTCACTAGCATTTTTATGCTGCCCAAACAGCAACAAAATATTGAGTTATTATTCGATTGTTGAGGGGACTAAATGGCAGGGTCGTCAGTGTCCCCCCCCCCTCCACCCCCAACCCAAAAAAAGAGAATAATGAAACTATTTAATAATACTGAGGACAACATAATTTGTACTTCTGAAAATGCCAATTTTAAAATTACGTGAGTTACTTCTTTACTCACATTAGAGGAAAACAGTAATATCTTTTCACCAGCTATCCATGACCCTTTAAAAGTCCACTGCTTCATTTAATGAAACCTGTAGCTTGTCGAATATTGCGCTTCATATAGAAGTTTTGTAAATTAATCGTGTGACAAAATACTCTCCCCTTTGCGTGCTATCATTTGATAAAATCTTGCTTCGATACCTCCAATCATTTACGACATGGATTTTATGAAAATTTCAATTCGTTTTCTTCACTGCTGTGCGGAATCAGGTGCAAGTGTTTTAAATATAACGTATTATCTCAACATTGGTCCATAGCAACATATGACCTAACATGCACTAAACGAAAATTCATAGCGACCTTTATTTTTCAATGCAAAATTTTCAAATTTCTTGCAGTACTTTACCGAAACCGTTATATCACAAGAAGTAGACCCACAAACAAAATAGTAGATAAATCTTCATGAAGCTGAAGAATATAAAGATGTGTGACAATCAATTTTCTTTATCGAATAGTTTCTTCACAATCGTTTGTTACGTAATGCATCTCGCCGTGTGTCGCGTCTTTGCGTTCTCCCAGCGAATCCGGTATGCACACTTCCATGCGGAATCTTAAGCCTTCGGCACACGCAGCGTGTGTCTGAACGTGTGTGGTCAATGTGCCGAGTCCAACGTGCGGCAGAACGCTCGGAGACGGCGCGACTTGTGCATACGAGACGTGTGTCTCAGTGCGCTACACGCGACTGCAGCGCGCTCCAGCGACAGTTGTCGCCGGCATCAGGTTCTGGAATTACGCTGTTTACGAAATCAAAAGAGTGGAATTACTGCTTTACCTCTATTAAATATCTTATTTACGCGCTTCTGCATATGTTCGTAACGTTATGTGATATAGACCTACATAAGTAACAACGAAATATCTATGTACAATAAATTCTTATAAAATTTGCTTGTTACGTCAATAAGTGCAGCGAATAATAAAAGTTTCATGATACTGTGCCACATCAAATTAGAAAAGGCCTTCACATGAGGCAAACATTGTTGCAACAGTCTCGCTTTTTTGTATAACTTAAAGGCCTTCTTCCACGCTCAATGTTACTATTCAGTATAAGAATGATAAGAACGTGTAAAATGCAATAAGTGAAACAAGAAAGTGGGTATTTTACTACTGTTCATAAACTCCTCAGAAGATGCGCACTTATGTTTACTTTGCATCGAATATTATGCAGTATCCTTCTACGAATTGGCTTTATCAGAAAACCAGAAAAAAGAAGAAAATATTTCTGCTCCCGAGGAGCTTTGAACCAGCGCTATGAAGCCCTTTCTACTTCACAGTCCACAACTACGCCACGGTCATTAACGTATGTATATGTCATCAACTAAGGCATAGAACTGTTGTATACACTACTAGTAGATATGTTGGTTGCTAATATGTAAGTATAACAAATGATGTAAAGAACAAGTCGTGTTGACAGATCTTCAGTAACGCTTGCCTTTGAAACGACGGATTACTGTAATACGAAAATTTTTTAACCACAAATAAAACGTTTCCAGTCATTAATTCCAACAATCTAATGACTGGTTTTCGAGAGATTCTAAATTTATTCAGTTACTTTTAATTCTTTGAAAGTCATACATGCAAAACACCTAAGTTATATACGCAAATCCCATGAAATAAGATGGCCAATATGGCGTCTTCATCTCTCTACCGAAAAGAGCAGCCCCCCCCCTCCCCGGATAGCCACGTGGTGCGACGCCTGTGGCGTTCTCCCACCTTATTGGTGATCATTCAGACGCACGTAGAAAATATCTGTCATGCTTGATATTGCCCGACACGTTGGGAAAGCCTCGCCAACGTGGTATTCGTTCGTTGTGACGTCAGAAACTCACCACGTTGGCCCCACTTGTTAAGATAAACGCTCCGTGTGCAGACGGCTGTAACCGCACCAGACTGACGATTTCAGCCGGATTTCTATTGTGCTGCCAACTGACGTGCGCGCTGGCACAGAGCATTTCCCTGAGGAGATGTTGTTGCGAGCTGTGACAGGACGAATGTTGCTGTTTTCCTCTAGCACTACCATGATCGGCACGCACAAACAAAATACTGAACAAATCTAAAAAAACTCCAGTCTACTAGCGACTGCTCGAGGAGAGGTTGATCAAACTACTACCTTCGCCAGCGGTCGTCCAGCTCGAAATACGAAAAATCCCTCCAAAACTGCACGCTATTCGCCGACAGTGATTTTAAAAAAGGAGCCTATCGGTGACAGAAGGCGCTCTGTGACAATGTTGAGAAGCTCCCTGATCACTTCTAATTTATATCAAGATCAGCTGATGCATAGTCGAAGCTGAATACTTGGTGCTGTTTTGCGATTAGTTGGATTTTTAGAGCAGTGTTCGCTGTGTGGTCAGCCAGTGTGAGCATTTGCGTGTCGTCCACTTGAATGTCTACTCAATTCCACTCTCGTGTACTTGTCCATTTTGTGAAGAAATAATTGGAGAGTCGTCCGTACTGGCAGTCGAGGCTCTAATTCACTCGTTCACAGTCGCAGTGAACAAGCGGTGCGCAGCTTCCTTGTTGATCAACTGCCTGTTCAATGACCTGGACGTCATTGTCTTTAGGAGAGTACAGACACAGGTTGAACTTATGGCAAGTGACATCAGGAACTCGCAGGAGCTAGATAACCGCCAATAGCGGTGTGCCTGAGACTTCACAATTTATTTCGCGTCTTCTTTAGCAACCGACGGCAACCCACGGCATTCGCCATGAAGTCTGGCAACACCTCCTAGAAGACAAGGCCTCATAGCAGGCCGTGTCGACGTTACACCGAGAGGCCGTGAACGCTAGCTGACGGGCCGGCCGCTACGAGGCGGTGGGAGTGCCCCAGCAGCCAGCCAGTTAGCTGGCTCTCCCGACTTCTCGCTGTGACATCGACACGGCCTGTTGTGAGGCCTTGTCTTCTAGGAGGTGCTGGATATGCTAACTTGCACTTAAGCACCAGCATTGCAACCATTTTGTTCGCTGTTTCCCCTTTATCCCGATACAGGTCGATTTAACATAACTTTTTATCGTCCAGCAGTGACTATCAGTCCCCAATTTTATACCGCCCTCTGGTTGAGAGTGAGAGTATTTATTACATACGCCATCATTGCAGAAACTTTGCGAACTGCATAGGCAGTAGATGTTTGTAGAGGGTATGGGACTTAACTACGGGGTCATCAGTCCCTAAACTTACAAACTACTTATGAACTACTTACGAACTAGGACGACACAAATATCCATGCCCGAGGGGGGATTCGAACCCCCGACCGTAGTGGCCGTGCAGACCGTGACTGGAGCGCCTTAGTCCCCTCGGCCACCGCGGTCGGCAATAGGCAGTAGTGGTCATTCTTTTTCTTGGTTGTCAGTATATGCTTCTGGTTTATTATCCTGCGGCTAAATGCTCGTCTGACAGCACATAGAATCATAGGAAACCAACATTATTTTTATACCCATTTTGTATAAAGTGCCACTTGTTTATTCAAGAAAATGTTCAAATGTTTGTATAGCTTATGGGATCATCAGTCCCTAAACTTACAAACTACTTATAAACTAGCTTATCCGAAGGACGGCACAAATATCCATGCCCGAGGGGGTTTCGAACCCCCGACCGTAGTGGCCGTGCAGACCGTGGCTGGAGCGCCTCAGTCCCCTCGGCCACCGCGGCCGGCCTGTTTATTCAATAAATAAGTTTGGCCTGCGCCTCTGTTTAACTTTCAATGTCTTCCAGTCACATTTAGGATAAATGTTTTTTTTTTTTTTTTTTTTTTTTTTTTTTTTTTTTTTTTTTTTTTGCATCTTTATTTTTGCGCAAGAAGCTGTTGGCCATCTGCCAACTTAACGAACTCATTTTAATAAGGTATACACCTCCTGTGAGACTAAGACACGACTCAGGGGTCATAATTTTATTGTCAAGCTTCCCCTTCCCATCACAATAGGTCCCCGAAGCTGTTTTTTTAACGGAGAGGTGTGTTTCAATATACAGAAACCGCTAGATGATGGCCTCAGTAGTTTTTTAATTGCAACTGGATGCTTTGCAACTTCGCCAGCACAAAAATATGAAACATTATATGAAAAACTAGCTGAAAACCGGCGTTGCCCGGGTATTTATTTATTTATTCGACCCTCGAGTTAGTATTTTTCCTATCCACTCTCTCTCTCTCTGTCCATCTCCTTTTTTCTAAAAACATGTTACATTTTTCACAGAATATATAATAAATAAGAAATCACACGTAAAAATGTACTCGTTTCGAAGAATCCAATCACGAAATTCAACAATAATGATTGTAATAATATCACTGATCGACCAAAGAGATTAAAGAGATGTATTAAAAGAAATTTCCTTTTTAGTGCTTTATTTAATTATTCTTATGTTTCCTTATGCATAGACCAAAGATACGATCTGTGGCATCACGTTTCGCTGCATGTAACCTCTTTCCTATAGAGTCGCAAACGTCATCGCTGGCCGTCAGTCCGAATATTTTTATAATTTGACGACTTTCAACCACCTTATCTTCCACCCCCTTATAGCTATCGGCATAGAACTGCTATGGTATACAACGGGAGACTTCGGACAACAATTACACACAGACCATTCGTTTGCGCTCTGTAGTTTTCGCTACAGAGCTAAATATTAGCGCGCACACACACACGTAGAATTTTATATACACCGATAACTTTCCATCCCAATATACTCCACTCTTTTATCATTATCAATCATCAAGCAACAATGCAACCAATAAAACCATTTTCAAAGAGTAAATATAATTTTCAAAGAGTCATTATTGTTTCGCCTTTTGCGTTATATTCTTCAAATTACTAAATTACTAAATATCTATCAGATCGCCTAAAACCTTCCTCAGGTATAAATTAGTAACTGTACAAATATTTAAGTCTCTGCGTCTTGTCGTTCGGACGTGATAAGCGTACACTGAACAGACATTCGCATTAATATATATATATATATATATATATATATATATATATATATATATATATATATATATAGAGAGAGAGAGAGAGAGAGAGAGAGAGATAAATAGCTATCCGATCGCCATAAAACCGTGCCAAAAGCCTTCCCCGGGTAGACATTAGTAACTGTACAAATTTTTAGCTCTTTATGTCTTGTGGCTCAGACGTGATAAACGTACACCGAACAGACATTCACATTTATAGATGTAGATTACGAGGTAGCAATTTTGTTCTTCAGTCTTGCTGAACTACATGTTGTAAGTCAGAGTTTCAATCGAGACAGTTTACTAAAAGTACGAATGTCTGTGAGAAGTTCTGACGACGATTACGCAACCGAGAGGAGTTACATTCACGCGGAAACGTTCCCGTGCGGTAGCGCCCGGCGCTAACTAGCTGGAGACGCCCCCAGCAATTAGGGGCAACTTTCCCCTCGGCCGCTGGGGAGCGGCTCTCTGCTATCAACAGTCGCTCCCGGGGGCTGAGGCGGCAGCGAGGGTACACAGAAATTCCGCCCTCTGCGGCGAGAAATTGCCTCGCAAGTTTTTTCATATCAACTTCCGCGGTCGCTGGCTTCGTTGGCGCGCGTCCAGCAGCCCAATCGATTCCATCGATCAGTGGTCCGAGTCCACTGAGAGGAAGCAGTAGCGATAAATCAACAGCATCCGAACAGGAGCTGCGCCGCTGAGTCCATCGGCCCGAGAGGCAAATGAGCAAGAGAGAGTAAAACGACGCCAGCGCAGATATTGAAACACTTTCTATTTTCTTCCAAGGCATATTATTAGCTTTGGAGGGAGTTACAAAACCGCTATTAATCGCTGTATAAAGGCACATCGTCTTCTAAAGTTGTTACAAGAAGTTCTTCACCTGTTTGCTCTCACGTTCTACAAAAGGCTGTAATAAGCATATGCACGGACAGAGGCTCAATACATTTTTGATATAAATGTAATATTTAAATATATACAGGGTGTTTCACTAACTGTGTTTGCCTATGTAACTTATAAAATAATAGGTGACGGGAAATTTTAATGCGGTAGGTCAACACCCACTCCCATGAACCACAGACATTTCCGAGGTGAGGTGGCTTGCGTGCCTCAACGATACTGATAGCCGTACCGTAGGTGCAACCAAAGCGGAGGGGTATCTGTGGAGAGGCCAGACAAACGTGTGGTTCCTGAAGAGGGGCAACAGTCTTTTCAGTAGTTACAGTCTGGATGATTGACTGAGCTGGCCTTACAACATCAGCTAATGTGGCTTTGCCACACAGCTACTGCGAACGGCTGAAAGCAAGGGGAAACTACAGCCGTTACCTTTCCCGAGGACATGCAGCTCTACTGTATGAACATATCATTATGGCATCCTCTCGGGTAAAATATTCCGGAGGTAAAATAGCCCCCCATTCGGATTTCCGGGCGGGGACTACTTAGGAGGACGTGATCATCAGGAAAGACAATACTGGCATTCTACAGGTCGGAGAGTGGAATGTTAGATCCCTTAATCGAGTAGGAAAATTAGAAAATTTAAAAAGGGAAATGGATAGGATGAAGTTAGATATATTGCGGATTAGTGAAGTTCTGTGACAGGATGAACAGGATTTCTGGTCAGGTGAGTACAGGATTATAAATACGAAATCAATTGGGGGTATCACAGGAGTAGGATTGATAATGAATAAGAAAATAGGATTGCGGGTAAACTACTATGACCAGCACAGTTATCGCATTATCATTGTCAAGATAGATACGAAGCCAACACCGACAACAGTAGTACAGGTTTATATGCCAACTAGCTCTGTCGATGATGAGGAAATCGAAGAAATATATGAGAGATAAAGGAAATTATTCAGACAATTAAGGGAGAGGAAAACTTAAATGTTATGGGAGACTGGAATTCGGTGGTAGGACAAGAAAGGGAAGGGAACATAGTAGGTGAATATGGTCTGGGCAAAAGGAATGAAAAAGGAAGCCGCCTGGTAGAATTTTGCACTGAACATAATTTAGTTATAACAAACAGCTGGTTCAAGAACCACAAAGGAAGGTTGTATACGTGGAAGAGACCAGGAGACACCGGAAGATACCAGATAGATTTTATAATTGTAAGACATAGATTTCGGAACCAGGTTCTACAGTGTAAGACATACCCAGGGGCAGATATAGACTCTGACCATAACTTGTTGATAATGAACTGTAGGCTGAAACTAAAGAAACTACAAAAAGGTAGGAAAATAAGGAGATGGGACCTGGATGAATTGAAGGAACCTGAGGTCCTTAGGAATTTCAGAGTGAGCTTTAGGCAACAATTGACAGAAACAGGGGAAATAAAACAGTAGAGGAGGAATGGGTAGCATTGAGAGAAGAAATAGTGAAGGTAGCAGAGGACAAAATAGGTAGGAAGGAAAGACCTACTAAAAATCCTTGGATATCACAGGAGATACTAAATTTAATCGATGAAAGGAGAAAATATAAAAATGCAGTAAATGAAACAGGCAAAATGGAGTACAGACGACTAAGAAATGAGATTGACAGGAAGTGCAAAATGGCTAAGCAGGAGTGGCTAGAAGGCAAATGCAAGGATGTAGAAGAATCTATAAATAGGGGAAAAATAGATACAGCCTACAGGAAAATAAAAGAAACATTTGGGGAAAAGAAAAACAGCTCTATGAATATCAAGGACACTGATGGAAAACCAGTTCTCAGCAAAGAAGGGAAAGCTGAAAGGTGGAAAGAGTATATAGAGGGCCTCTACAAAGGAAATGAACTTCGAGACAATATTGTAGGAAGGGAAGAGGATGTAGATGAAGATGAAATAGGAGATACTGTACTGAGAGAAGAATTTCACAGAGCCCTGAAAGACCTAAGTCGAAACAAGGCCCCGGGAGTAGATGATATTCCCTCAGAGCTACTGAAGTCTCTGGGAGAACCAGCCATGACAAAATTGTTTCACCTGGTGTGTAAGATGTATGAGACAGGCGAAGTACCCTCAGACTTTAAGAAAAACGTAATAATCCCCATTCCAAAGAAAGCAGGTGCAGACAGGTGTGAAAACTACAGAACCATCAGTTTAATAAGTCATGGTTGCAAAATATTAACACGAATTATATACAGAAGGATGGAAAAGCTGGTAGAAGCCGACCTCGGGGAAGATCAGTTTGGGTTCAGGAGAAATGTAGGAACACGGGAGGCAATACTCAGTTTACGGCTTATCATAGAAGATAGAATGGCAATGGGTAGAAAAGTGTTCTTGAAAAAGAGAAATTTGTTAACATCGAATATTGATTTAAGCCTAAGGAAGTCCTTTCTGAAGGCATTTGTATGGAGTGTTGCCTTGTATGGGAGTGAGACATAGACGATAAACAGTGCGGACAAGAAGAGGATTGAGGCGTTTGAAATATGGTGCTACAGAAGAATGCTGAAGATTAGGTGGGTGGATCGCGTAACTAATGAGGAGGTACTGAACAGAATTAGGGAGAAAAGAAATTTCTGGCATACCCTGACTAAAAGAAGGGATAGATTGGTAGGACACATTCTTATACATCAAGGAATTGTGAATTTAGCGTTGGAGGGAAGTGTGTGGGGAAAAAATCGCAGGGGAAGACCAAGAGACGGATACAGTAAGCAGATTTAGACAGATGTATGTTGCCGTTCCTATGTGGAGATATACAGGCTTGCTCAGGATAGGGTATTGTGGAGAGCTGCATCAAACCAGTCTCCGAACTGAAGACCACAACAACAACAAGGTCAACACAAGAAATGTTACACTTTCTGCGGGGCTATGAACATAGTTTATTGTATCATTTTCCAAAGAGTTGCACCACAAAGATATGATTTTTTAAATGGAACAATAGTTTTTTCTATCGTGTATTGGATTCGTTGAAACCAGCTGCGTCCAAATCAATTTAAACTACATTCCTATCACTGTTAGTTTGGGAGCTACAACCCTTCAAAGTTTAGGGGGCGGATGCTACGACAGCGTATCTGACTGGCTGGTGGTCATGAGACAGTGGGACGTGCCCCAGGGGATAGCCACTCGGCCAGTCAGCAACGCTATCGCAGCCTCCGCCCCCGGAACTTTGAAGGGTTGTAGCTCCCAAACTAACAGTGATAGGAAAGTAGTTTAAATTGATTTGGACGCTGCTGGTTTCAACGAATCCAATACACAATAGAAAAAACTATTGTTCCATTTAAAAAATTATATCTTTGTGATGCAACTCTTTGGAAAATGACACAATAAACTATGTTCATAGCTCCGCAGAAAGTGTAACAGTTCTTGTGTTGACTTACCGCATTAAAATTTCCCGTCACCTATTATTTTATAAGTTATGGAGGCAAACACACTTAGTGAAACACCCTGTATAAGCTGCATAAATGGAAAACGACGTTATACAATTTTTTTCTTGGAATGTTTACACAATACCCTAACGAATTCACTTAGGCTAGCTACATACGTTTTGATGCATAATGTGCCATATAAAAGGGAAACATTGCTATTAAAATCTCGAAAATTCACGGTCGATGTGCTACACACAAGGAGGCATTATCTATGCCGACCACATACGACAGTTGAAGCCTGCCCGCCATCTAGGACAGCTTTGGAATGCTATTTCTACGTTAAAACTATACTTTAAGTCGACCGTCTTACTGTTAATGCTTTAAACTGACAGTCGCTGCAAAGTATGTACTTTCAAACAATATACTTTCTTGAATAAATAGTAGTAGATATTCATCATAATATATTTGGACACTTAATTTTTAACGGCTAATTTGCACTCTGTTAATAAGTTGTACATCACGGCAAACCGTCGGTCGTTTTAAGTGACATAAAACATTAGCTCTATAATATGAACACTTCTCCAAAACTTACTAATATGGCGGAGGCAGCTTCCCTTTTTCAGCATTAGGGCGTCTCCCTGTATTCTAACCTCCTTGGTTACATCTTGTTTCACAATAATCAACATTATGAATGACAGCCTATATACAGTTTAAGTGCAAATGACATAGGTTTCTATACGAAGGGAAAAAATTGTTAGCAAATATCTCGAAAAGTTCTCGAACGATTTGCTTCAAATTCTTAGATAATTAATGAACGTTCAGCCCCCCGCAGGAGCGGTTCTAGATTTCGATCAAGTGAGGGGAGCCGGCATCGGTGGCCAATCGGTCTGCGGCGCGCCAGTTCTGCAAGGCCACTACGGTAGGGGGTTCGAATCCCCCCTCGGGCATGGATATTTGCGCCGTCCTTAGTATTAGCTAGTTGATAAGTCATTTGTAAGTTTGACCCCATAGTTAAGCCGCATAAGCTCTACAAACATTTGAACATATGAACAAGGGAGGGGGGGGGCTAATTGGAAGGGGGTGGGATTGGGGGGGGGCATGGTAATCTCCCCCAACAAGCTAGTACAATTTACTGTAGCTTAGATTTTCGTAACTGCTTTGGTGTTGAGAATAACCCACCTAGAAAACTACAAAAACCATACAAGGCGTCAACTTACAACAGAAGAATTTTCCTTCATTTTTTTTTCACTCGGAACATGACGTGTATATAAGGACTTGGATTTGACATCTGTAACAAAAATCTCTACCTATTTCCGTCTTCTGCCCAGTTTGTCATGCTGAATCGTCTCCATTTTTTTGTTTTTTGTTTTGTTTTTTGTGTTTTTTATTGAATCTGTCAGTGATATTTTCAATGACCATATCTATTTTTAATGCATATTTGCAAGAGTCAAACCATTCAGTCTTACCTGTCCCATTGTACTACACAGTAAGTATTTATTCCCCTCAAAGTTGAGGAGTACTTGTAGTGATAGGAACTGTCGCAAGTTTTTGAAGTAAAACATATACATCAGGAAAAATATGCTTGTCACATTTTGTTGTGGCGTAAAGTGAGCACCACACGCCAGACGTAAGAGAACGATTGTGGAGAAGGCAGCGATCGACCGAAAGCCAATAGCTAGCAGGCGCCGCGCATCCTGGAGAGAGTAACCGAAAATCGCGCCCTCTACAAGCCGCTATATCTAGGCCGACATACGTCTGGACGCCCATCGGTTACTATTCAGGAATATGACAGTTACTAGTGAGAACTCGGACAGTTACTAGTGAGAACTCGGGCAGCTACGAAGACAGATATAGGACAGTACTAAGTTAGAACGCGGCTACGAACTTAGCAGTAACTAGGTCTCAGCACAGCAAGTATCATATGGACGACACCGCGAGAAGCAAGAAGAGAGAAGAAACAGACACTCGTTCTTAAGCTGTTATCAGTTTCAGTCAATAAAACTTGTATTATTAATCTGAATAGTTGGTACAGTTTACTTCGATACCTGCACCAGTACCGTTATTGACAAGTAGACGGGGACGAGTACTCAACAAAAGGCGACGAGGTCATAACACATTTCGTTAAAGCTTCAATCGCTCTTTCAGGTCTTTTATCTGCCCACTTTCCTTCCACAGTTAAAAAAAACATGTTGTCACTTTTAGTAAATAAATAAAACAGTAAAGTGATAGACATTAAACAAAGGTGAAGCATTGAATTAAAATTTGTGATGCGGCCGGGAATCGAACCCGGACCTCCACGCTTACTAGGGAGACATCTCAATTTTTGTTTTGTTTTTGTGCTCTTTATATCGAGTAACACCGTGGTTCTGAACCCACGTTAAACTGTAGGTGCACCTATAACTGGCTGGGTAAGTCAGTTCGAAGGTCAGAGGAAGGCAACGGCATACCACCTCCAAACAGGACCATGTCTAATAAAGAACTATACCAATCTTCGGGCTGTTGACGGCTTTACCTTTTTTTACTCTTTATTTATTTATTTTATTTTTATTCTTCGTCCAAACGTGTCTTCTCGTTGATTCATATGTTCCGTTGTGGGTTATGTTCAGTTCACGTTGGTTGTGTTAGGATTTATTTTCTCATGGCCGATACTCCCATGCCTTTTTAAAAGACGGCAAATCCTCACTTGTCCGTTTTTTCGATCCGCTCTGCATTTTCTGGTTTCTAAAAGGTAACGTTCGCTATGCAGTGGTCGCTCGGCATCATTGTCGGCAGACATGGCTGTCGTCACACTGCCGCAACCTGCGAGTTGCCGCCGCTGCCCCATGTAATACCAGTCCACGGCTGCTCGTGAGCAGCACGCGTGCGGAGCTAAGCGCACACGTGCCGCGTGCAACGTTTGCCCGCCCCTGCGCCTAACATGTCACATAGCCCTTGGCTTTCTCACTTTACTAGATAATGTTCTACGGACCATTAGCAGGAGCAGATGAAGATACTGTCTTGAAACCCGTCGGGTATGGGTGTGTTGTTGTTCTTAAGTTAGTTGAAGTAGTTTGTAAGTTTATGGACCGATTACCACTGCCGTTAGGTTACATAACTTTACAAACATTTGCAAAGGGTACACAAGGAAGATAACACACACAGTACAAGGTACTGCACAGTCAACACAACCAAAGATGAGCAATATCATAAATATCGATTAGTAATCAACAAGGGGGTGGCATTAATTCTGTCCCTCTTATTTTGCGAGAAACAGGGCCGGATTATAAACAGAATGTAAACAAAAATAACCACATCTATTTATACGGTCGCTTGCTACTTTAATTTCAACAGCTTCGTTAGTAACACTACTCCAATAGGTAGAAGTGTCAGCCAGAATCTCTGTGTTGTTGTATTCCATCGGATGACCGGTGCCAAGACAATGTCCTGCGACAGCGGATTTGAACGGCTGTTGTAAGCGTGTGTGACGCTTGTGTTCACCAAGTGATGGTTTACAACGTTTCTGGACGGAATCTGGAAATGCAGCACGCCACATGCACACCGTCAATAGATTGGCAGCGGATCCGTGGTGTTCAGAGCACGTGTCACGTGGGTGTTCAGCACACCACTGTAGCGCATCAAGAGCAAACTAAAGCCCCACAATATAGGGGTAACACTCTCCAACCCATCGTTGAATATTCTCAATAGCATTTCGTGGAAGACTTCCAGTCTATGGACATCTAATACCCATTTGACGATTTCATCTATCTTGCCAGTAGTGCATGATTGCATTGGCGTGTATGTCCCCCGACAGATATGAATGCGATTGAACACACTTGGAATGTATTGGAAACACGCACAAGCACGTCCTCATCAACCACGAAATGTATAGGTGTTAAGCCGGATTGAAGAAAAAATGTTCAATTGTTAGTAAATCTATCGAGCCCAACTGCGTGGTCATCAGTCCGTAGCTTACAGACTAAGTAAACTAAGGTAAACTAACCTAAGGACAACACACAGCCCTAGGTAGGACTCGGCGTGCACTCCGCAGCGAGGCGCCTTAGACCACTCGGCTACTCCACCGCGGCCAGGATTGAAAAACGGAACCAGGTTTTAAACCGTAAGACATACCCAGGGGCAGATATAGACTCTGACCATAACTTGTTGGTTATGAACTGTAGGCTGAAACTGAAGAAACTACAAAAAGGTAGGAAAACAAGGAGATGGGACCTAGATAAATTGAAGGAACGTGAAGATCTGGTGAATTTCAGAGGGAGATTTAGGCAACAATTAACAGAAACGGGGGAAAATAAAACGGTAGAGGAGGAATGGGTGGCAATGAGAGATGAAATAGTGAAGGCAGCAGAGGACAAAATAGGTAGGAAGACAACACCTACAAAAAATCCTTGGATATCACAGGAGATACTAAATTTAATGGATGAAAGGAGAAAATATAAAAATGCAGTAAATGAAACAGGTGAAATGGAGTACAGACGACTAAGAAATGAGATTTACAGGAAGTGCAAACTGGCTAAGCAGGAGTAGCTAGAAGGCAAATGCAAGGATGTAGAAGAATGTATAAATAGGAGAAAAATAGATACAGCCTACAGGAAAATAAAAGAATCATTTGGAGATAAGAAAAACAGCTCAAAGAATATCAATGACTCTGATGGAAAAACCAGTTCTCAGCAAAGAAGGGAAAGCTGAGAGGTGGAAAGAGTATATAGAAAGGGTATATGAAGGAAATGAACTTAGCGGCAATATTGTAGAAAGGGGAGAAGTAGTAGGTGAGGATGAAATACGAAATACTATACTGAGAGATGAATTTGACAGAGCACTAAAAGACCTAAGTCGAAACAAGGCCCCTGGAGTAGATGATATTCCCTTAGAGCTACTGAAGTCTCTGGGAGAACCAGCCATGACAAAATTGTTTCACCTGGTGTGTAAGATGTATGAACAGGGGAAGTACCCCCAGACTTCAAGAAAAATGTTATAATGCCCATTCCAAAGTAATCAGGTGCAGTCAGGTGTGAAAATTACAGAACCATCAGTTTAATAAGTCATGGTTGCAAAATGTTAACACGAATTATTTACAGAAGGATGGAAGAGCTGGTAGAATCCGACCTTGGGGAAGATCAGTTTGGGTTCAGGAGAAATGTAGGAACTCGAGAGGCAATACTCACTTTATGGCTTATCTTAGAAGATAGATTAAGAAAAGGCAGACCTACATTACTAGCTTTTGTATATTTGGAGAAGGCTTTTGACAATGTTGATTGGAATGAACTCTTTCAGTTCTGAAGCAAGCAGGGGTAACATTAGGGAGCGTAAGGTTATTTACAACTTGTACAAAAACCAGACAGCGGTTGTCAGAGTTGAAGGGCATGAAAGGGATGCAGTGGTTGGAAAGGGAGTAAGACAGGGTTGTAGCCTTTCTCCAATGTTATTCAATTTGTACATTGAGCAAGCTATAAAGGAAAGCAAGGAGAAATTTGGTGAAGGTATTAAAGTTCAGAAGAATGCTGAAGATTAGGTGGGTTAATCGCGTAACTAATGAGGAGGTACTGAATAGAATTGGGGAGAAAAGGAATTTCTGGCATACCTTGACTAAATGAAGGGATAGGTTGGTAGGGCACATTGTCAGACATCAAGGAATTGTGAATTTAGCGTTGGGGGTAAGTGTGTGTGGTAAAAACCACAGAGGAAGACCAAGAGATGGATACAGTAAGCAGATTCAGACAGATGTAGGTTGCCGTTCTTATGTGGAGATGAGGAGGCTTGCTCAGGATAGGGTATTGTGGAGAGCTGCATCAAACCAGTCTCCGGACTGAAGACCACAACAACACAACAACAAATTAGTCTACTTTGCTTTATTTTAAATCATCTTCCCTGGTCAATTGTACAGAAAATATTTGCTTTACATTTTTGTGTGGTATTTCAATAAAATCAATCATCAAAAATTCTCATGCTATGGGTTAATTTTATTATGTATAAAATGAACTATTAAGGTTACTCACGTTCTTTTTTATGTTGCCCTCTTTATGTGTTCCTTGCAGCACATTACCACTTGCTGTCACTATTTACAATTCCACTTTTTTTTAAAGTTGACGAAATATCGTAATTTCTGAAGCCTGGAGGCCTACGTTTGTTTTTCGTTTTGTTTATCGTTGGTGTAAGTTCTTTGTTCAAATTCAAATGTTTGAATTTCGTATGGGACCAATCTACGTTGGTCATCAGTCCATGGATATACATACTACTTAATCTAAGTTAAACTAACCTAAGGACAACACACACATGCATGCCCGTTGGAGGATTCGAACCCCGACGCGGAAGGCCGCGCGATCCGTAACGTGACGCTCCAGGCCGCTCGGCTGTTCCCGGCGGCTGTAAGTTCTTTGGTTCGCACTGTGATATATGTTCTTGTTTTGTTTCTGTCAAAATAGGCGTCTGCTAGTAATTTGTTCTGACTGTATTGTGTGTGTGTTTAGAAATATGATTTTCGCTCAACTAGCGAAGCTCTCTCTCTGCTTGTGTTCGTGTTATATTCTGATATTCTGCAGGAGTGTGTGTGTGTGTGTGTGTGTGTGTGTGTGTGTGTGTGTGGTGGGGGGAGGTGCGGGGTTTTGTTAAGTGGTGGGTTTGTGGGTGGGGGAAGATTGTTTTTGTCAACTGTGTTTTATTACGTTAAATAGTGTTTGGTTGCTGATGTTTACTTGGTCATTTCTACATCTACATAGATACTCTGCAAATCACATTTAAGTGCCTGGCAGAGGGTTCATTAACCACTTTCATAACTTTTCTCTACCGTTTCATTCTCTAATAGCGAGCGGGAAGAATGAACACCTAAATCGTTCCGTTTTCGATCTGATTTATCTTATTTTATTGGGATGGTCATATCTCCCTATGTAGGTGGGTGCTAGCAAAATACTTTCACATTCAGAAGTAAAAGTTGGTGATTGAAACTTCGCAAACAGATCACGCCGCATTGAATAACGTCTTTCTTTTAATGATTTCCACCCCAATTCGTGCAACATTTCCGTGACGCTTTCCCCCCGTAACGTGATAAAACAAAACGAGCTGTCCTTCTCTTGACCTTCTCAATATCTTCCGTCAGTCCCACCTTTGGTTCGCCTTCCCCACAATATTTTCTATGTGTTCTCTCGAGTCAAAGTTGTTCGTAATTGTGACTCCTAAGTATTTGGTAGAATTTACGACCTTAAGGTTTGACTGATTTACCGCGTAATTGAATTTCAGCGGATTTCTTTCAGTGGTCATGCATATTACTTCACACTTTTCTTTATTTAGTGTCAATTGCCAATTTTCGCACCATGTAGAAATTTTGTCTAAATCGCTGTGCAGTTGCTTTTGATCTTCTGTTGACTTCACTAACCGATAAACGACAGCATCATCCGCGAACAGTCTAAGGGAGCTATCCAGATTGTCTCCTAAAACGTTTATAAACACGAGGAAGAGTAGGGGACCTATAAAGCTTCCCTTTGGAACGCCATATATTCTGTTTTACTCGATGACTTACCGTCAATTACAACGAAGTGTGTCCTTTCTGATAGGAAATCGTGAATCCAATCGCACAATTGGGGAGATATTCCATAAGCACGCAATTTCATTTGAAGCCACTTGAGGGGTACAGTGTCAAAAGCCGTCCGGAAATCCAGAAATGTGGAATCGATTTGAGATCCCTTGTCCATGGCACTTAACTCTTCATGTGAATAAAGGGCAAGCTGTGTTTCGCAAGACTATTGGTTAATAGGTCGTTCTCTTCGAGGTAGTTCATAATATTCGAACAAAGTATATGTTCCAAAATCCTACTGCAAATCGACGTCAATGAGATTGGCCTGTAATTTTGGGGATCACTCCTATTGCCTTTCTTGAATATTGGAGTAACTTGGGCAATTTTCCAGTGTTTGGGTACGGATCTTTCGCTGAGTGATCGGTTGTAAATTATAGCTAAGTACGGAGCTATTGCATCAGCATACTCTGAGAGGAATCTAATTGGTATACAATCTGGCCCGGAAGATTTGTTTTTGTTTAGTGACTTAAGTTGTTTTACTGATCCAGGAACATCTACTTCTAAGTTTCGCATGCTGGCATCTGTTCTTGGATTGAATACTGGAATGTTCACTTCGTCTTCTTTGGTGAACGAATTTCGGAAAGCTGTGTTTAGTAATTCTGTCTTAGCACTACTGTCATTGGTAGTATTACCATTGCTATCGCGTAGTGAGGGAATTGTTCGTGTTTTGCTGATAGTGTACTTCACATATAACCAGAATTTCTTTGGATTTTTTGCAAGATTATGATACAGTATTTCGTTGTTGTAACTACTACAGGCTTCTCGCATTGAAGTCCGCGGTAGGTTGCGAGTGTCAGTAAAAGATTGCCGGTCTTGTGGATTCTGTGT
Organism: Locusta migratoria; assembly: GCA_026315105.1. Taxonomy (NCBI): domain Eukaryota; kingdom Metazoa; phylum Arthropoda; class Insecta; order Orthoptera; family Acrididae; genus Locusta; species Locusta migratoria. Next base: position 200,790,452 of record CM048751.1, read on the forward strand.
CTTTTTAAATTTTGCATGCGTTTTTCTTTGTTTCTGCAACAGTGATCTGAGCTGTTTTGTGTACCATGGGGGTCAGGCCCCTCTTTTATTAATTTATTTGGTATAAATCTCTCGATTGCTACTGATATTATGTCTTCGAAAGTAAGCCACAACTGATCTACACTCGCATTTTTAGTTTTGAAAGACTGTAGACTATCACTCAGGAAAGCGTGAAGCGAATTTTTCAAATGTTTAAATGTTTGTAAATCTATCGGACCAAACTGCGTGGACATCAGTCCGTAGCTTACAAACTACTTAAACTAAGGTATACTAACCTAAGCTCCGCATCGAGGTGCTTTAGACCGCTCAGCTGCTCCACCGCGGCAAGCGAATTTTTATCTGCTTAATGGAATAGATATATTTTTCGTTTATTTTTGGTGAATTTGGGAATTTCGACATTCAGTCTCGCTACTACAACTCGATGTTCCTTTTTTTTCTATTAATGGTCTTCGAATTTGGAAATTCTCTTGGACGGGTAAAAGATCTTTCTTCTAGCTAAATCTTTTTTCATGTACGTTTCTATGGTGGTGAGATAGTGGTTTTATTGCCTAAGGTGTTCTGCAAATGTTGAATGGGTGTTGCCATATTCCATGATCTTTTGTGTTCTGCTGGTCTGTCCTAAGAACAAAGGATCTACATCTACATAGATAGTCTACAAATCACATTTAAGTGTCTGGCAGAGTGTTCATTAACCACTTTCATAACCTCTCTACCGAACCATTCTCTAATAGCACGTGTGATGAAAGAACTAAATCGTTTCAATTTCGATCAGATTTCTCTTACTTTATTGGGATGGTCATGTCTCCCTATGTAGGTGGGTGCTAGCAAAATATTTTCACATTCAGAAGTAAAAGCGATGATTGAAACTTCGCAAATAGACATTGCCGCAACGAATAACGTCTTTCTTTTAATAATTTCCACCCCAATTCCTGCAAATTTCCGTGACGCTTTCCCCCCCGTAACATGATAAAACGAGCTGCCCTTCTCTGAACCTTCTCAATGTCTTCCGTCAGTCCCACCTGGTGAGGGTCCCACAAGGGGCAACAGTACTCCAGGAGAGGACGCACAAGTGTGGTGTAGGCAATCTCTTTGGTGGAGCTGTTGAATCTTGGAAGCGTTCTGCCAATGAAACATAACATTTGGTTCGCCTTCCCCACAATATTTTCTATGTGTTCTCTCCAGTCTAAGTTGTTCGTAACTGTAACTCCTAGGTATTTGGTAGAATTTACGACCTTAAGGTTTGACTGATTTATCGTGTAATTGAAGTTCAGCGGATTTCTTTCAGTGGTCATGCATATTACTTCACACTTTTTATTATTTAGTTTTAATTATCGCACCATCTAGATATTTTGTCAAAATCGCTTTGCAGTTGCTTTTGATCCTCTGTTAACTTCACTAACCGATAAACGACAGTATCATCCACGAACAGTCTAAGGGAGCTATTCAGATTGTCTCCTAAATCGTTTATAAACTAAAGGAAGAGTAGGGGACCTATAACGCTTCCCTGGGGAACGCCAGAAGTCACTTCTGTTTTACTAGATGACTTACCATCAATTACTATGAAGTGCGTCCTTTCAGATAGGAAATCGCGAATCCAATCGCAAGATTGGGGCGATATTCCATAAGCACGCAATTTCATTAGAACCCGCTAGTGAGGTACAGTGTCAAAAGCCTTCCGGAAATCCTGCTGTTACATCTGAGTAACCTTAATAGTTCATTTTATACAGAATAAAATAAACCCTTAGCATGAGAACTACTGATCGATTTTAGTAAAAAAACCACACGAAATGTAGAACAAAAAATATTTTCTGTACAGTTGACCACTTAAGATGCTTTAAAATAAAGGGAAACGTGTCTGGTATGAAGTAGACTAATTTACAGTTGAAAGAGTCGGTAACCTATCCTATAGAAGCTGTAAAGTGCAACTGCGGAGAAGGAGGCCATAAAGAGGATATACGTATAAAAAACTGCATTTTGTTCCCTTTATAAATAAATTGGATGATACAGAACTTTTTCTGATGTGTGTATTTTTTATCTAAATCAAACAAGACTTCTTATTGTTATTGTAATTTCTACCTGTTTCTTATGGTAACTATTCTTCTAATTTCTGGTACATTCTATTTTTGTATAAATAGCAGAGCACTCCGCCCGAGAGGCGGTCAGTGCTGCGTGTATGTTCAGTTCGCGATAAACCTGCTTTCAGTATAAGTGCTGTGTTCAGTCGACAACCTAGCCTTCGAAGTCAAGCCTGCTTTATTTGAACTCGACAATATTTATTTTGTTTTAGCTTGTGTGTGAACTTCTTAATAAATGAGAAGCGTAGTAAAGAGGTAAATGCTACATAGACAGCACCGACGTATGGGGAGAATGTTTCGACGTCCTTTACAGGAGGTAGAACGAGTTAATAGTGTTTCTGTGTAAACAGTTCTCGTACACTTTGATACCTTGTTTTCCTGGAATCAACTATACCACAATCACACTGCTTCATTTTTCTTTTTAGCAACAAGTTAAACGTGGTAAAGATTTAATACTGCGTTGCAGAAGTAATTTCTGAAGTTCTCCAATAACTTCCAAAAATTCTGCAAGCGGGTCGTAGTTACAAAACGAATTCACACGACTGGTTTGCATCTCCGAGAAATACTCCCACACTGCAGTCGGAGCTCTGCATTCTTTCTGTTGTATATCCCGATGTGAAGCTTTGTGTTTCTAATGTCCGCCGTCTACATTATTGATATCGCGATTTTCACATTATCATTAACGCACAAACAACCTTTCTCTCTAATTGATGTAGTACAAGGGTTAATGCAATGGAACCGTATTTGACAATGTGTGTATCCATATTTCTATCAGACCATGTGGGTTTATGTTTTTACGCAATACAATCATAGTATTTGGTAACACAGAAAATTATTTGCTGTATTCTTGGTACAAATCATGTCAATAATGAAGGTACGTTACACTTCAGTCTCCTTCCCTATCATTGTTCTACTTTTCGAATTATTTTTGTGTTTAGCAACACTCAAGGGTAAATACACTTAAGAGCCAGAGAAACGAGTATAGCCTTTCATATACTTGCAGAAAGCGATCAGTTTAACAATAAAGAAGCGCGGCTCGGCAGCACAGTGGTAGAGTGCCAGCCTACAAATCCAAAGGTCGCAGGTTTGAGCCCCACCAGGTCCCTCGATTTTTATCTGTCACTTTCCACTTCTTTCACCTCTGGCATTGTTGCTCATCTTAAAAATACCGAGTAGCTCCGTGGTTCGGAACCAAGTTAAACTTTAGGTCCCCTTATAACTGGCTGGGTAACTCCGTTCGAAGGTCGGAGGAAGGCAACGGCATACCACCTCCAAATAGGACCATGCCTAGTAAAGCACTGTGGTGTTCAAACCAATCTTCGGATTGTTGACTGCTTTACCTTATAACAATAAAGAGAAATCGAAAGTAAATTTCAGCTGTAATCATAGCTGGAAATCAACCTTAAAAATTGGAATTTCATGTTTCAAACGTATTACAAAAATCTTTAACCGTAATTAAAGTTTCTAGACAGTTTCCACTTGCTGACACGAAGGGAGCGACACTACACTCAAGAGTCAAAGAAATTGGCGTAGGCATGCGTAGGTACACCTAGAGGTATATTAGCACTCACAGGACGGCGATTCAGTCGGCAACACTTATACAACAGGTGTTCGTCGCAGACTTTACATCGCTTACGGCTGCTGCATTAGCAGTTAATCACAAGATGAGTTCGGTGTTACAGTCGGCGCAAGACAGATGGAACACAGCGTCTCCGAGATAGTGATGAGGTGGGGATTTTCCCGTTTGGACCATTTCACTAGCGAATATCGAGAATCTGGTGAAACATAACGTCTCCGACGTCGTTACGGCCGCAAAAAGGTCCCGCAAGTACAGGACCAATAACACTGAAGAGAATCTTTAAACGTGACCCAAGTGTAACCCTTCCGCAAACTGCTGTGGATTTCAATGCTGAGGAGTTAACAAGTATTAGCTTACGAACTATTAAACGAAATATCATAGTTATGGCAGATTCTAACATAAGAGTCTGAAACTCCCAGTGAATTCCTGCACCTTCGTGACTGCAGCGCTGCCAAGCGGCTGGGTCGTAAAATTACATCGCGAAACGATTAAGTAAGGAATGCGAATTTCGAGTGAAGCAGCACATTCAAAATACCTTCATATTTACGAGCTTTTGCGGCGCTATAAATTGTGGCGACAATCAAAAATATAATTCTGAAGTCTCATTTGCAAAGGATGCTCAAGAAGAAAGAATAACAAGTGATCATTTACAGTAGTTACTTATACTTTTAGGAATAGAAGTAAATCTTTAACCATTCATTCAGTCGAAACTTCTGCTCTTAATCGCCGGCCGCGGTGGCCGAGGAGACTGAGGCGCTTCAGTCACGGTCTGCACGGCCACTACGGTCGGGGGTTCGAATCCACCCTCGGGCATGGATATTTGTGCCGTTTTTAGTATAAGGTAGTTCATAAGTAGTTTGTAATTTTAGGGACTGATGACCCCGTAGTTAAGTCTCATAAACTTAACTAACATTTGAACATTGCTCTTAATCAGAATCACAAATACTTTACTACTATTTCATAATATTACTTCTGTAAGAAAGTAATGTCCGATTGCTTCCAGTAGCAGTGAATCAACAGTTTCAATAGAGCCTGCTTGATTTCTTGCCTCAGTTTCACAAACATTATATATATCAACACATTTTGGCGCTTACCTACTAGTTTGATAAAGTGAATGGGTAGCTACAAATAAATATGACCATATATAAACTCTTAATATTTGCTTGTCACAGTCTTGAAGCTATTCAATTTGATACCTTCCAGGAAGCTAAAAAAATTTAAGATAGGTACACGAAAGGTACAGAAGCAAGGACAAGGTGAAAAAAGGGTTTAAAAGAGAAATCTAGTCTCCTACAAACTACAGTAAATCCAAGAAAACGTAACTCGTGCAACATGTCAGTACGCATCGATCACGCGAACATAGTCATCATCAGTTCCTTTTACACTTGAGCTCATCAGTTTGCAATTCATTTCTGCTATCAAAACGTTTTGGACGATATGAATGTGACTCGGCGTGAACTGTAAGAATTACAATGCACTGATAATTCGTTATTATTCACTGCATGAACGGGAGCAGTGATATTACTTTAATAATGTTTTCATATTTGTATTAGAAAGTTCACAGCAACGTTCAGTGACTAGGAAATATGAAAGTAATAGCACTGAAAACGGCAACTTCTCAGTTTGTATCACGACATTCCACTGCAGCTACCTACTGGCCGATGGAGCGCTAGTATCACTTCAGTTGCATGTTTTTCCCTAGAGAGTTTCGCGAATGTCTGTGATAGACTGTGGTTATGGTCTTCCGACACAAAACCTTGCGCCAGGCCTGGGCCTTTCAACACTGACACTGGACTGTTGATGACTGGAAACATGTTGCTTGGTCTGAGGAGTTTCGTTTCCAGTTGTATCGAGCGGATGGATGTTTACGGGTATGTAAACAGTCACATTATCCTTGAACGCTGCATCTGCGCAGGCGACCGTTAAAGCTGGTGGAGGCTTTGAAATGCAGTTGGCGTGATTTAGAGCCCCCTGATACGTGTAGGAAGGACTCTGACAGGTGACACAGACGTTGGCGCAGACAGGTGTGAAAACTACAGAACCATCAGTTTAATAAGTCATGGTTGCAAAATATTAACACGAATTATTTACAGAAGGATGGAAAAGCTGGTAGAAGCCGACGTCGGGGAAGATCAGTTTGGGTTCAGGAGAAATGTAGGAACACAGGAGGCAATACTCACTTTGCAGCTTATCCGAGAAGATAGATTAAGGAAAGGCAAACCTACATTTCTAGGTTTTGTAGGTTTGGAGAAGGCTCTTGACAACATTGATTGGAATACACTCTTTCAAGTTCTGAAGCAAGCAGGAGGAGTAAAGTATAGGGAGCGTAAGGTTATTTACAACTTGTACAAAGCCGAGGTGGTGTAGCCGAGCGGTCCAAAGCAGCTCCCTGCAGAGCGCGCGGTTCCTCGCCGTGGAGGTTCGAGTCCTCCCTGGGGCATGGGTGTGTGTATTTGTCCGTAGGTTAGTTTACCTAGGTTTAAGTAGTTTGTAAGCTACTGACTGATGACCACGCAGTTTGGTCCGATAGATTTACAGACATTTGAACATTTTTGAACTTGTACAAAAACCAGACAGCGGTTGTCAGAGATGAAGGGCATGAAAGGGATGTAGTGGTTGGGAAGGGAGTAAGAGTTGTACCCTTTCTCCAATGTTATTCAATTTGTACATTGAGCAAGCTATAAAGGAAAGCAAGGAGAAATTTGGAGAAGGAATTAAAGTTCAGGGTGAAGAATTAAAAACATTGCGTTTTGCCGACGGCATAATAATTCTGTCAGAGACAGCAAAGGGCCTGGATGAGCATTTGAACGGAATGGATAGTGTGCTAAAAGGTGCATATAAGATGAACATTAACAAGAGCAAAACAAGGGAAATGGAGTGCACTCTAAGAAAATCAGGTGATGCTGAAAGAATTAGATTAGGTAAGGAAACAAGAAAGGAGATAGATGAGTTTTGTTACTTGGGCAGTAAAATAACAAATGATGGTCACAGTACAGAGGATATAAAATGCTGAATGGCAATGGGTATAAAAGTGTTCTTGAAAAACAAAAATTTGTTAGTATCAAATATTGATTTAAGCCAAAGGACGTCCATTCTGTAGGCATTTGTGTGGAGTGTTACCTTGTATGGGAGTGAAACATGGACGATAAACAGTGTGGACAGGAAGAGAGTAAGAGGCTTTTGAAATGTGGTGTTACAGAAGAACGCTGAAGTTTAGGTGAATGGATCACGTAACTAATGAGGAGGTACTGAACAGAATTGGAAAGAAAAGGAATTCCTGGCATACCTTGACTAAAAGAAGGGATCGATTGGTAGCACACATTCTTAGATATCAAGGAATCGTGAATTTAGCATTGGAGGGAAGTGTGTGGAAAAAAAACCAGAGGAAGACCAAGAGATGGATACAGTAAGCAGATTCAGACAGATTTACTTTGCGGTTCTTATGTGGAGTTGTTCAAATGTTCAAATGTTTGTATAGCTTATGGGACTTAATTACGGAGTCATCAGTCCCTAAACTTACAAACTACTTATCAACTAGCTAAGACTAAGGACGGCATAAATATCCATGCCTGAGGGTGGGGGATTCCAACCCCCAACCACAGTGGCCGTGCAGACCGTGGCTTGCGCGCCGCAGTCCCCTCGGCCACCGCGGCCGGCTATGTGGAGTTGAAGAGGCTTGCTCAGGATAGGGTATTGTGGAGAGCTGTATCAAACCAGTCTCCGGACTGAAGACCACAGCAGCAACAACAACAACAACAGATTCAGGAACACTCTTCTAACACCTCCGCTGGCCACCAAACTTGCTAGACATGACCATATCTGGAATATCTAGGAACTTGTCGTTCAGAAGAGATCTCCACCCCCTCATAGTATTACGCATTAATAGATGGCCCTGAAGGATGCATGGTTTCCATTCCCTCCAGCACTACGTCAGACATTGTTAGAGCCCATTCCACGTCATGTGCGGCACTTTTGCGTGATCGTGGAGGCCCTACGAGTTATAAGAGGGGGCTACCAGTTTCGTTGGCTCTTTAGTGCATTTTTTCCTTTAAGTCTGTATCATTCACACACTGGATTAAGATTGTAATCGTCACAACTCATGTATTCAAATGCTAACTACAATTATACACACAGGGTAAGAGAGACCGTTGGAGACGTGTAAACGCCGAAAATATGGGATTCCAGAAATACACTATTTGTAAAAGACATATTAGTAAATGTCAAAACATATTTCTTTCAAACAGCGCAATAACAAAAATACTACACAAAAGTGGCTAGTAAATCTCCCCTCAGGCAATGGTGGGGGTCATACTGATCCATAATTAAACTGCTTTGCACAATTCATGAAGACTCGTCAGAGAAATGTCACAGACTGTTTCTCAAACGAATCTGACCAACTTTGGGGCTGAAGGCCTGATCCACTGTCTGTATGACGGTTCATATCGCATATAGCGTACTGTTCGCTAACAGGCCCTGTAAAATTTCCAGCACTTATTTTTTCTCTCTGAACTGGTAAGACACGTTAGCACTTTCCAAACCGTACCACCCTCACCCATGAAAGAAATGATCACTGGTAGTACATTGGATCGTCGTCTTTATAAATGGGATTAGTAGAGTCAGTTTCAATTTCAAAGGGAACGTTTCTTGACCAGTATAAAGTTGACATTTAACGATGTGACAACGAGTGGTGTTCAACAATTTTTTTAAGGATTATTTTCGGAAACTGACACTCAAATCAGCATATGTATTATTATTGCATACAAAATTTACTATATGAATTCTGTAACATTAAATGTAGTGCAGTTTAACCAGTGGGTCTGAACTTAGCGAATAACCATGCACAGCACTCAGAAGGCTAATTACGCAAAGGAAGCAGTTCCCGATTTTTGGCCATTTTGAAGTTTAAATTAAAAATATGAAACATATATACTTGATTGTCCTTCAGAACCTGGTAGAAAAACATTTAATGACAGACGTAATTTTCCGACTTAAGTGAACGTGTCAAGTTGGTAAGAGGGCGGATATTATGCTGGTTTTCTGAATCATACAAAGAAAACGATTTTGTGCCACACTTACAAATGCGTAAGATTGGAACCAAAACAAGCAGAATAGAAACTAAATTATCTGAGAATTACTTCGAACAATTAGTTCATAAGCCAACTAGAATTGTAAATAGATCTCAAAACACACTTTATCTCTTTGGAAAAAGTAATCCCAAGCTCATAACCAACATCAAAACTGATACAGGTATTAGTGAACACAGGGCTGTCGTCGCGAGATTAAATATCGAAAGACCCAAATTTACCAAAAATAAACGAAAAATATTTGTTCAGAAAAGCAGATAGTAAGACACTAAACTGCTTTTTGAAAGACATATACAACTCTTTTCAAACACTAGTGTAGACCAGATGTGACTCAAATTCAAAGAAGTGGTATCGACCGCAATCTACAGTTTCAAACCAAATAAATTAATAAAAGAGGAGGGTGATACCCTCTTGGTACACGCAAAACAGGTCAGGAAACTGTTGCAAAAACAGCGAAAACGGAATGCAAAATTTAAACCAACATAAAATGCCCAGGGCTGACTATCCTACACAGATATTCGAAATTTAGCGAGGACTTCAATGCGAGATGATTACAATACCTTGCGCAACGAAACTCTTTCTAGAAATTTGACTGAGAACCCAAAGATATTTTAGTCATATGTCAAATATATTAGAGGCAAAATGCAAGTAATACCATCACTAGCACTACTAAAGCAGAGTTACTAAACACAGCTTATCGAAACTCATTCACTAAAGAAACCAATATTTCAGATTTCGAATTACGAACAGAGACCAGGAAGACTAACGTTGAAGTAGATATCCTCGGAGTAGTGAAGCAACTTCAATCACTCAACAATAACAAGTCTTCCGGTCCGGACTATATACCCATTAGATTTCTGTTTGATAGTTTCTTACTTAACAGCCATATAAAACCGCTCCCGCAAAGAAGGATCCGTACCAAAAGACTGGAAAGTTGCACAGGTCACACCTATATTCAAGAAAGGCAGTAGGAGTAACCCAGTAAACTACATGTCTATTTCATTAACGTCAATTTGCAGCAGTGTTTCTGAACATACACTGTATTAAAATATTATGAATTATCTCGAACAGAATGATCTATTGACCCAAGGTCAACACGGATTTAGAAAATATCGTTCATGCGTAACACAACTAACTCTTTACTCACACGAGGGCTATCGACAAGGGATCTCAAATTGATTCCGTATTTCTTGATTTCCAGAAGGTTTTTGACACCGTACCTCACAAAAGGCTTTTAATCAAATTGCTTGGTTATGGAATATCGTCCCAGATTTGTGACTGGATAGAGGATTTCCTGTCACAGAGGACACAGTTTTTAGTAATCAATGGTATGGCATCGACTAAAACAGAAGTGATATCGGGCGTTCCACAGGGTAGTGTTATTGGTCCTCTACTGTTCCTTATTTACAAAAACGATTTAGGGGAAAATCTAAGCAGCTCTATTAGGTTGTTTGTAGATGACACCGTCATTTATCGTCTAGTACAGTCATCTGAAGATCAACTGCAGAAGGATCTTAATAAGATATCAGTATGGTGTAAATATTGGAAACTGACTCTAAATAATGAGAAGTGTGAAGTCGTCCACATGAGTACGAAAAGAAATCCGTTAAACTGTCTTTACAAGATACACCAATCGATCGAACGTGAAGGCCGTAAACTCCACAAAATACCGAGGAGTTACTATTTCATCGGGATTAAACTGAAAAGAACACGTAGATAATGTCGTGGGAAAGGCGAACCAGAGACTGCGTTTTATTGGCAGCACCATTAAAAGATGCAACAGAAGCACTAAAGAAACTGCATACACTACGCTTGTCCGTCCTCATTTGGATTATTGCTGCCCAGTGTGGCATCCTTATCAAGTAGGTTTTACGGTAGCCATCGAAAGAGTCCAAAAAAGCCCCCCCCCCGTTTTGTATTGTCACGATACAGGGGAGACAGCGTCAGGGAAATGATACAGGATCTGAGATGGGAATCATTACAACCGGCGTTTATCGCTGCGGCGTGGTCTTCTTATGAAACTCCAATCGACAACTATCTACTCCGAATTCGAGAATGTATTGTTGACTGCCACCAGGATAGGTAGAAATGATCATCAGAATAAAATACGAGAAATCAGAGATATTCTTTCTTTGCAGACTATCTCATGTAGTTGCAGGTAACCAATAATAGACTGTAAATACAGAATCTGCTTAAACCAAGCAGCTCTTATTTTGCACAAGTTGTAGCATTCAAATGTCAGCCATTCTTTTTAATGATGAACTAATTAATTCTTTAAACGAGATAGCGCTAACTGAATTGTCAGTCGCGGCGGATTAGCCGTGCACACTGGTGCACTGGGGTTTGAGTGTCCCCACGGGCGTCTGTGTTGAAGTTAACAGAGAAGAGGGAGGAGGTAATGCTCACTCAGGTGTGGGGAGGAGAAGATCAACCGCGAGGGGGAGGGGCCTAAGAAGGTGGGCTGGAACATTGACGTTGTCTCAGTTCACCGCTTCAGCATATTGCGGCATATCGCACGGGACGTCAGTTTGTCTGAGGTGCTACAGTCGCTGCATGCCTCCAGACATCGCGCCCCGGCGAAGTACATCAAATCGATGTGGCTCATGGTCTCAACCAGTAGTTAGGAAGCAACTGACGGCTGGAATATTCAGTCAGGCTGCTTGTAAGTTGTCCATAAGTGCGAGTATACAAAGGAACCTATATAATGGGTGATCAGTCAGTATAAATTTGAAAACTTAATAAATCACGGAATAATGTAGATAGAGAGGTAAAAATTGACATACATGCTTGGAATGACATGGGGTTTTATTAGAACAAAAAAGTTCAATTAAAGATCTCTTGCGCGCGTCGTCGTGATGATCGTGTGTTCAGCCGCCAATTTCGTCACGCTTGGCCTCCCAGGTCCCCAGACCTCAGTCCGTACTATTATTGGCTTTCGGGTTACCTGAATTCGCAAGTGTATCGTGATCGACCGACATCTCTAGGGATGCTGAAAGACAACATACGACGCCAATGCCTCGCCGTATCCCCGGACATGCTTTACAGTGCTGTTCACAACATTATTCCTCGACTACAGCTACTAATGAGGAATGATGGTGAACATACTGAGCATTTCCTGTAAATATCATCATCTTTACTTTGTCTTAATTTGTTATGCTAATTATTGCTTTTCTGATCAGATGAAGCGATCTGTTGGACATTTTTGAACTTTTTTTGTGTTCTAATATAACCCCATGTCATTCCAAGCATGTGTGTCAATTTTTACCTCTCTATCTACATTATTCCATGATTTATTAAATTTTCAAATTTATACTGACTTTGATCACCCAGTATTATGTCCCACGTACACTGCTCTCCATAAGTTTGGAACCACGTAGTAATTACAGACAATAGAAGGGAAGTACATCTTAAAAATGCATTATTTTGTTTCCCAAATGTTTATTAAGGTCAAATAATACACAGGAAGATGCAACAAATTTTAAATTCATCAAAACAGCCACACTTTGCTTTCATCACTGCCTTACACACCCTCGACATGCGCTGCGTCAGTTTTGCAAGGTTTCAGTTGGAATTAATCTCCAGTCTTGCTGCAGGACCTCTCACAACTGTGTCCCACTCATGATTTCCCGTTTTCGGGTCCTTCTGTCTAATTCATTCCATAGCAGCTCGATTGCGTTACAATCGGGGGATTGGGGCGGCCATTCCATGTTTTTCAATATTTTACGAACCTCTAGAAACTGCACATAGTTCTAACACAAACGAGACGCATGTTTCGGGTCGTTGTCTTGCTGCAAAACAAACTCTTTCCAAATCAAAAGCAAAACAGATGTCTTAGCATGTTGCTGGAGAATGGCATTTTTCCATCTATTTCACCAATGATATGACTTTATTCCCTCCAAAGGATCTCCATACCATCACAGAACCCCCGTCATGTTTTACAGTTGCAATTACGCACTAAGCATCGTGACAGTACCGCCCAACGAGTAGCACTCAGTCATTATGGTTGGATAAATTTGACATGATAGATTAAACAAGCCGCAAACACTGACCTTTCCAATGTACAAAATTATTACACTCTTATTTTATTAATTTTGGTAGCATTATACCTATGTAGACAGGTGACATTGATGGAAATGCATTATCATTATATAAATACGCTAACACGAAAATTGTGGTACAGATTACTAATTTATTCGTACAAGAAGGCCAATGAAAGTTACATAATTCGAAAGATTGTTTGTCGTAGATTTCACGAATATAAATATGATGTGTGCTTTTAGCCATTAAAAGTGGTAAAAGGAAGTAGAAATTTTCCTATCTACAGCTTGGATCAAATTCTACATTCTCCAACAATCAGCTCACTGACTGGCTATTCGCCTCGTCCAAAGACGCTGTAATGCAGAGCATCTGTAGTATTAAAATAACGTATTAAAATAAGTGAATATCGAAACATGGAATGCTCCCAACTCACTTTCTTGTGCCGTTCAAATGCTTCATTTTCGCGGTGATTAAGAGTGGTTAAAGGAAATGGATGTTTTCATATGAATGTCGATATAAAGGATGATGCGCCGGGAGAGGCATCTAGCGGTGCTTGGGTGGAACTACGAAGTCTAGAATGCTGATATAAATGATGATGTCCCGAAAGAGGCATGTAGCGATGCACGGGTGGAACTACGAAGTCGACATGTTGTCAGCTCTGGAATTATACGAACACTGAAATTGTAGTTCCATTTCAAATATTAGCCTAATGAAAGTTATATAATTCGAAAATGGCATGAGAAGTATATACTTCCGTTTTTATTTGTTGTTATTGTGTCAGGCATTTTCCTTAACACATAAAAGATACTGTTTCATACCTCCCAGTGCCGGTTAAATTTTACCCAATATATCAGCGGCCTCCTATGATAATGTTGGCAATAGATTCTGAATAGTGAGAATCCTTTGAGTCTTCATTTTAACCAATCGCTTGACAACGCTGATGTTTTCTCATGGAATCTTAGCTTTACGAGGGCAATTATTTTTAATGAGCGGAAGAGGGTACATACAAGAACCTGTCAACCATAAAGCAGGAACAGCATTTTTGTTTACTTCATGGTCTGTATGATACACTAATCGAGGCTTTCTATGTGGTTCGAACAAATGTGCAAAGATTTTCTATCGTGGTTGTTGATGTGGCAAACATAATCACGCGAGGCCGCCGACATGATACGTAAAATTTTACCCCCAGTGACCATTGTAACCACAATTGGTCGATTTTCGACCACAAGCATTACTAGTCTGTATAAAACTGTAAATTAGAAGTGTCATGCTTAGCAGGACGTGTGGCGAGGGCTCGTATTGGGCTGGCTAGCAGAGAGCAAGTGAGTAAAACGCTCGGCCTGGGGGGGGGGGGGGGGGAGCGGGAAAGCGGTTGGAAAGGCCGTGACGTCAGCGGAATTCACTGGGCATGGGCAGCCAGGGTGAAGCCGGCAGTGTATTGTAAATGATAAAGTTAAATTTAAGAATAAAACGTAATTGAGACAGAGAAGTGCGGCACAGTTTTAAAAGAGTTTCATGACACGTCTAGTAATGAAGAGACATCCTTTCTATCAAGTACATATAAAAAGTTTTAATATAATGAAAATACGGCAAATTAGTAATTGGATAAAAATTCGTAACTTTTAAACCATACAAGATACAGTGGTGATCGAGGGCTCATATAAAAGGTCTCAGCAAGGTAAGATAAGTATTAATCACAAGAAACCTAATTGACTAATACGATTGTATAATTTGTTAATAGCAAAACTACAAGACAGATACAGTGCGTCCGTCCCCACAGTCGGCGGCGGTGGTGCGGAACCCGATGGCATCCTTGGCGGCGCGGCTGGGCTGCTGAGCAGGCAAGCGGAAGGATATCTGCCTGTCGTAACTCCGAGATCACGGCGCACGGTAGTCCTGCGCGTGCTGCTAGAGCCGCCTCGGATCTCGAGTGGGTCCGTGGATTATTCGCCTAGTTGCCCGGCAACCCGCGACGCCATAGTGTCGTGCGTGTTGCCGCCGCAGTAGGCGGACAGGACGCACGCAGGAGACCTGCATGTCCTCAGGAAAATTAACGACTGTAGTTTCCCCTAGCTCACAGCCGTTCACAGTAAATGCATGGCAAAGCCATGTTAGCTGACGTTACAAGGCCAGCTCTGTAAATTATCCAGATTGTGGCCCCTGTAACTACTGAAGATATCATTGGAGTAGTCAAGCAACTAAAATCACTTAACAAGAACAAGTCTTCTGGTCCGGATTTTATACCCATTAGATTTCTATCTGATTATGCTGAAGCGATAGCTTCTTACTTAACAGCCATATACAACCGCTCTCTCATAGAAGGATCTGTACTAAAAAATTGGAAATTTGCACCGATCACACCTATATTCAACAAAGGCAGTAGGAGTAACCATTAAACTACAGGCCTATTTCATTGACTTCAATTTGCAGCAGGGTTTTGGGATATATCCTGTATTCAAATATTAAGAATGATCTCGAACAGAACAATCTATTGACCCAAGGTCAACACGGATTTAGAAAATATCGTTCATGCGAAACACAATTAGCTCTTTATTCGGACGAAGTGATGGGTGCTATCGACAAGGGTTCGCTAATCGATTCCGCATTTCTTGATTTCCAGAAGGCTTTTGAAACTGCACCTCACAAACGGCTTTTAATCAAATTGCGTGGTTATGGTATATCGCCCCAAATTTGCGACTGGATAGGGGATTTCCTCTCAGAGAGGACACATTTCATAGTAATCGATGGTAAGGCATCGACTAAAACAGAGGTGATATCGGGCGTTCCAGAGAGTAGTGTTATTGGTCCTCTTCTGTTCCATATTTACATAAACGATTTATGGGAAAATCTAAGTATCTCTCTTAGGTTGTTTGCAGATGAGCCGTCATTTACCGTCTAGTAAAATCATCTGAAGATCAAAACCAACTGCAGAACGATTTGAATAACATATCAGTATGTTGTAAAAATTGGCAGTTGACTCTAAATAAGAAGAAGTGTGAAGTCGTCCACATGAGTACGAAAAGAAATCCGTGATACTTTGTTTACATGATAAATCAATCAAATTTCAAGGTCTTAAACTCAACAAAATACCTAGGAATTACTTCTGACTTAAATTGGATAGAACACGTAGATAATGTCGTGGGAAAGGCGAACGAAAGACTGCGTTTTATTGGCAGGACCCTTAAAAGATGCAACAGAACTACTAAAGAAACTGCATACACTACGCTTGACCGTCCTTTTATGGAGTATTGCTGTCCAGTGTAAGATCCTTATCAGGTAGGTTTGACGAATGACATCCAAAGAGTCCAGAGAAGGGCAGGTCGTTTCGTATTGTCACGATACAGGGGGACAGCGTTACGGAAATGATACAGGATCTGGGATGGGAATCATTACAACAACGGCGCTTATCGCTGCGGCGTGGGCTACTTACGAAACTCCAATCGCCAACATTCTCCTCCGAATGCGAAAATATATTGTTGACTCCCACTTACATAGGTAGAAATGATCATCAGAATAAAATACGAGAAATCAGAGCCCGAACGGAGAGATTCAGGTGTTCATTCTTCCCGCGCGCTATTCGAGAATGGAATGGGAGATAAAATAGTATAACGGTGGTTCGATGAACCCTCTGCCAGGCACCTGAATGTGATTTGCAGAGTATCCCATGTAAATGAAGATGAACCACACGTTTCTCTGACCGCTCCACAGATACCCCTCAGCTGTGCAACTACGGTATCGTTGAGGTACGGAAGCCAGCTCACCTCGGCAACGTCTGTGGTTCATGAGCGTATTCTCATCATATTGCATGCTTGTGGAATAACGCCTCAGCTGTGCGATTGGATTCGGTACGTATTCTGTTAGAAAGGACACAGTACGCAGCGTTTCACGGAAAGTCATCAGGTAAAATGAATAAATCGATCTGGCGTTCCCGAGGGAGGCATTATAGGATTCGTACTGCTCCTTATACATGAGATAATATGAGGTGCTGTCTTAGACTTCGCGGATGGTGCTATCGTACATTAGTTAGTAACGTCCTCGGATATAGATAAGCTATCTGCATGGGATAAAACATGACAATGGAACTTATGTAATGGAGAGTGTTAAGTTATCCGTATGAGCAGTAAAAGATATCAAACTCCATTTACACGATAAACGAGACAAATATGACGCCGCAAATTCAACTAATACCTAGGAATTACAATTACGAACAACTTAAATTGCAAAGAACACACAGAAAATACCGTAGGAAAGGCGAAACAAAACTTAGGTTTTCTTAGAAAATGCAAAAGTTGTTCAAAAGTAACTGCCTGCACTACACTTTTCCGAGTAATTTTGGAGAATTTCTGCGCATTGTGAGATCCTCACCAAGTGGGACTGACGCAGGGTACAGAGCTTGTTCCGAGAAGGGCATTTAGTTTGCATTTATCGTGTTACAATGGAAAGTCTCAGTGTGCTGGGTTTGCGATTGAAATCATTACAAAAAAAAAGTCTTATTCGCCGCGGCGATATCTATTTGCGAGCCGGCCGCGGTGGCCGAGGGGACTGAGGCGCTTCAGTCACGGTCTGCACGGCCACTACGGTCGGGGGTTCGAATCCCCCCTCGGACATGGATATCTGTGCCATCCTTAGTTGTAGCTAGTTCATAAGTAGTTTGTAAGTTTAGGGACTGATAACCCAGTAGCTGAGTCCCATAAGCTCTACATACATTTGAACTTATTTTTTCTATTTGCGAATTTCTTTCAAAGGCTTTCTCCTTCAAATGCAAACACCGTAAGGAGTCAGGTTATCCTTACATTGCTTTCCGACGTATCTCGACCCAGAAATGAATAGTACTAATCGAGACGATTAATTATAGATCTCACTCAATGGGGTAAGAATGTTACAAACAGACATTAATTACAAATTAACTTCAAGTATGCGGAGTCATGTTGCAATTAGCGACTAAACAAAAACGAGGTTGGCGCATATTACACAACAGGGCGAACGGCTGAATTTTTCATGGTAGGAAAGGAGCAGGCCATGACGCAGTTTTAGGCGACAGAGCGGCGGGCTCCAGCCAATGCAAAAAAAAAAAAAAAAAAAAAAAAAAAAAAAAAAAAAATGCTAGCGTGGCAGCGCCATGTAGTGACGTGACAGGAAGTGTCAGAACACGTAGCAAATATTCTACGCAGTCTGGTGAAACTTTTAAAGCAGGTGACGCCACACTCTGTGCATACGCTTCGTGCAGATGAGACACGCCTTCTCACTGGCCGGACAGTTCCGGCACGTCTTTGTAAGAAGCCACGTGATTGGTTCAGCAAAAGAGACGCGCACCCTGGCGGATATACACTGCGAGAAGGCAGGGATGAGTCTCACTCTGGTGCGAGCACTCTGACGTGGGCTCCTGACCGTTGCGGTCGGAGCAACTCTGTGGTGTACAGAGCGACTTACAGTGTGTCTCCAGTGGGAGGACATTGTACTGTTGGCGTTGTTCCTAGTGTTTTTGATCGAGATACTTCTTATCCGATCGGGAACTATCACAGAGAGGTTAGTTAACGCCTGTGGAAGCATTTTGTGAGTGGCACGACGATGGGTCATAATACAACGTACCAAGCCGAAATAGACAGACTAGGGAAGACGAGGCCGCCTTGACGTAATCAAGGCGTAGGTAACGTTGAATCGACCTCAGTCGATTAAGAATATAAAAGAACAGGTTGAGTACAACGGACGCAGCCAACGGCGTAGTAAAAGGTATTGTGAGCAGCACGCTTAGGCTAATTTCCTCCCCGCCCCTGATATTACAGATAACTCTGCAACATAGCAACAATAGCGACAACCTCGTACGTGAACTGACAAGACCGGCCTTTTGTGTGAAGTAGGCGCGGTGTTCAGTTATTCTAAGTAATTTCATTGCTTGGAAAACCTAATTTGTGATCCTGTTTTCTTTTATTTCAATTCAGTATTATTAATTCTGAAATCATTTTTGAATACAATATCATTTTTATCTTAAGTTTTATTGACAGTTTTATTGACATTTCAATTTAACCTCGTGGAAACAATAAACCACATTAACGTTCATTTTGTCTTAATATTTCATTGTAACTGATAGGTCACTTTCGTACCCTGACTGACCCTATTAGTTTCATCTGTGTCATAGGTTTAAGAAACCTAACAGGAGATGGAAAACAAGAGCTGCAAGAGCAGCCACAGCTTGATGAACTAACTTCAACTTTGCCGAGAACACGCTGCCGCTTTGCAAACCATCTTTCTAAATTCTCTGGTTCCTTGCTGGTGGTGTCTTCCTTACAGGAGCCTAGGGTACATTATAGCTCAGATTATCCATTGCGCATTTCACAGGTGGAGGACAAATAGGCCACAGGAACGGAGACCGTGTTAGAAAATGGCGACCATGCCAGGATCACGAATTGAGTTGGTGAAGTAGATCAATTGTTAGATAATGGTTAGTTTAGCGAGGGTCGCTATCCAGGAAAAGTTTCTTTGATTTTTGAACTTTTTTGTGTTGGAAAAATTTTTGTCAGTGTAGGTGGATAGTGAGGATTCTAGTTCACAACAAGATTGAGAAAAAAATATTTTTGAGTGTTAAGAAGTAAAGTTTTTGCTAGTTTCAGATACTATTAGGTTAGACAAGAAAGGAACAGTTAGAATTTTTCAGATAGCTCAAGTAGTTTGGGAGATAGCTGTCTCTGGTGATGTGTTATCCAACTGAAGCTGTTTTTTTGAAATTCTTGTCTTTAATAGATTAAATGTAGGGAAGCAAGTAGAGATCAAGTATAGAGCATCTATTGATCAGAATTGTAAAGAAATTTCAATTAAGATGTCATTGAGAAGTAAATTTTTGATTTTTGGGCAAAGTTTAGAATAGGAAATAGGTTGTAGGGATTTCAGGTATTAGGCACGGATGCTGAGACGCAGATTGGTGCTGAAGAAGCTGAAGAACCTAGATATAAGAGTGTAATCTCTTATTCTTTTTGGCAAACACACAGGTGCAGTGTTGGTGTGGTAGCAGAGCAGGTTGCAGAATTGAATTACGTCGTTGCTTTGTTGGTTCAACCAACTGGTAAGTGGTTGTACAGTTTTGTAGCCAGGAGTTGTTGTGCTGAAGTAAAGGAACGATTTTGAGGGTGAACTTAATGCTCACTAGGGCACAGGCTTTTAAGTCGCGAGAATCTCAGAGACAGATAGAGATGATGGAGGAAAAGGAAAATGGGCAACAGCAGACAGATGAGGCAGTAGATAGGAGAGAAAATGATCATGAGGTTAGGCAACAGAATTCCCAACCACAGGACGATCTTGATAAAATAGATTAGGCCCCGTTAGAACCGAGTAAAAAAGACAAGATTCCTGAGATTGCCGAATTTGACATGTCACAAAACAGTTTCAGAACCTGGAATAGACAGCCCACGTAAAAGATGGGAAACTTTAGAAGCTAATAGGGCAAAAGAAAGGAGACACACATGCATATTCAGATACAGAATACGCATCTGTACAGTCATTACAGAGACGAATACAGGATGAGGAGCTAGATTTAGATAGTGGGGATCAACAAGTGGAAATGCAGATGTACATACAAGTAGTAAGTCACAGCAACAGGAACAGGTTAACTTGGCGGGGTTACAATCGCCACAAAATGGTTCTGTAACGTACGCAACTGTTTCTGAATACAGACAACACACAGAACAGCGAGGCTATGTTGCGGAGTCACTTGCGCTACTGCAGAGCTCAATGACAGACGTAACAAGTCCGCTCTACACTGCTACTGGGAAGCAACATCAAACGTTGCAATTATCAGATTTGGATACGTCTCAATATGAGACACGAAATGAGGCAGACGATAGGGTAGAAGACAGGAGATTGTGAACTCACAGTTCAGCAGGGGAAAGTATGTCAGGACAGAATGGGATGCTAGAAATATTACCACTGGAATTGAAAAAAATGAATCCGGTATCAAAAAAGAAATCTCCTACTCAAAGTCAAAAAATGTATAATAGTATTGTTCGGGATTTGAATAATAGTATGGCTGCTCAAAATAAAAAATTGAATAATTTGGATAATAGTATTGCTACTCAAGGAAAAGAATTAAAACAGGAAATGAAAACTCAGCATCAGGAACCGAAGCAGGATATAAATCAGGTTAAAATACGATTGGAAGAAGGAATAGCACGTATTGACGGTCAAATTATACAACTTAATACAGATATAAAAGAGGCGAAAGAAAAGATTCAAGAACTTTCGCAAAATCAGCAGGAATTACGAAATGATGTAGAAATGGTGACTTTATGTGAAATGATGTAGACAGGGTCCAGTTGGACATAGTGAATGTAGATAAGAAAGTGGAACGTACAGCCATTCAAACTACAGGCTATACAAAGTGAGGTAACGAAAGTAGCATTAAAGAGATATGATCAACGTATCAGCAAAATCGAAGTGAAAACTAAGGATCAGCTTAAAAAACATAGATCAGAGTTGATTCAGACAATAGAGGAAAACATCGAAAGTGATGGTGCTTGCACCGAGGCGTCGGAAACATTAAGTACACGCTCCATACAGGAACCAGTAAACACGAAATCAATGCAAACAGAGAGGAGAGTAGAGGCGAGTCCCACAGAGGTAATTACGGACCAGTAGCTACGGAGTTACGTGACGCGACACAAAGGCAGCCGAAGTTTGCGGAACTTTGCGCAACATTTGGTCAGAGCCAGGTACTACCGCTAGAGAGACAGTCGACTGCACCGGTCCACCCAATGATGCAGTTTAACAGCAGTTCATTTGCACTACCACACGTAACGAGTAATGAACAACGTTTTTGTTCTCCAATGCAGCGTTACAAATTAAACACAGGTAACGCAACAGGTAATATCCAGACCAGATGCCAGCAAGTAGACAGGAAAACGTTACGGACACTAGAATGTTCGGCGGAATGTGAAATCAAACACAAGTAGGAGCTATGAACAGATACGATACAGACCATTTTCTTACAGTACGTAAATTTCAGCACTTTAAGAAAGAAGGCGGATCAATTCATGCACGTACTTTTGTTGATCAATTCCAAGTAGGAATACCGAACCATTGGAGTTTGGCACATAGGTTGGATTTTATTTGTGCACATATGTCGGGACCCATAGCGGAGGTAATGCAACATGTAGCACAGACTTGTACATCATATCAGCAATTCAGCACGGCATTTTTAGAGAGGTATTGGTTGAAAGAAGCTTAAAATAAAATTAAGTACGAGTTGTTACAAATGGCACCATATGAGAGTTCCGGGGAAAAAGCTGTTGTAAAATATTTGGATATAATGGACAATAAAAATCAATGTTTAGATCTTCCATATAGTAATGGAGAGCTTATACGATTGTGCAGAATGAAATTACCAGTCAGGTACAAACAAGCGACCGTAGGGAACAACGAGAACATAGGTTTTAAGGAGGTTCTGCGGAAACTTGAATTTATGTTCAAGGAGGAGGAGCTCAAAGAGAAAAGGAATAAGAAAGAGAACATGACAGAGAGACCACGTAATGATTACTATGGTAATAATAATAATTTCAGACCCGATTTCAACAGTAATAACAATGGTAATTTCAGATCTAATTTCAATAGTAAGAATTATGAAAATTTTAGGCCTTTTAACAACAACAGCTTCCAACCCAGACATAATTTCGGTAATGCAGAAGGGCAGAACAGTGGCGGAAACTTTGGAAACCGAAATAATGGATTGAGAAGTAGTAATTGTTTCAGTAATCGAGGAGGATATGGTTTCCCAAATCAAAATAACCAACGGTATTTTGATAGACGAAACGATGTGAAACAGGGAAATTGGCGAGACCGTGGCCAAGGTAATTTCCAAGGAAATCAAGGGCAACAGAGGCAGGAACACGCGAACCAAGGTCAACCGTATGTGGAGGTCAGGCCATCAGCTCCTGACAAGAGGAAAAATGGACTACAGAATAAGGAAGGGGGTAGGCAAGAGAAAGAAAAACCGCAAAGACACATACATTAGGACATACACTGCAGAGTAATAGGTGAAATAAATTCCAATCAAACACTTGATAAAAATTGTTTTAATAAAAACACACGTCCACAAGCAATAGAAGCCCAGTATAAAGCATGGGAAGAAAGCATTAACTGGACAGATTCCGAGAATGAGGACGAATTGCCACCTCTTCCCAACACAGTAGCAATGACAGACGACGAGCTATTGGTAGGGTTGGTCGACGTATTCAACGACGCCAACCAGGATAAAGACCAGAGACAAACTCAGACAGAGGGGACAGGGATTGACAAACACAGTCAACACAAAACATATAATGTGTATAATGCCAGTAACTATGATGAAATCGAACTTTAATACATAAGAGAATGTTTAGAAGCTAGGGAGAAGGAGAGAAACGAGTTGGAGAAAAAACGAAGGAACACAGATATTTCATAAGCCCTACCACTTAAGGACTTGTCACAACACAAAACTCAGAGCTATTTTTACAAAGAATGAGGAAGTTTATAGACTAAGATACAAAATTTCAATAATTTTGAAAAAAAAAATTCTTTCATACAAAAGTCAGTAATTTTTTTAGTCATTTGTTGCTTTGTATAATGGAATACTTTCAATTTCTATAATTTTGTAAAAGATAGTCCATCACAATACGACATTGCGGGGGAGAGGCAGCAAAAGTCCATCCACATCCCACGCAGTAAGAAGAGCTAGCAGTACCGAGGGTAGCAAAAATCGAGAAGAAGACCAATATGTAACTGGAGAAGCAGAGGGCTTTATCCAGGTTCGTCTTCGAACAACATGCTACAGGACATTGTCAAATGCCAACCATAATCGTCAAAAATGAGAATAGAAGGGAAGTAATTATGTTGCTAGTCCACATCAAATCGACGAGAAATCGAGACCGCCAATTGTCTCAACTCATAATGGAAAAAAAAAAAAACCAGTAAGATCCAAATCCTTTTTCCGCTTTAAATCACCATTCCTTGTCCAGAAGAAAAGAAGAGAAGAATCGAAGAAAGAAATGAAGAGCAGAAGAGAGAAGAGAAGGAAGAAGAGGGCAGAAGATGAAGATTCCTTTCTATCCTATCCCAACAACAAAAAGTCTTTTCATGGTTGTTGTAAAGTGGTCATCACACTAGCCACTTCTCAATGACATGCTTCAAATATTATTTCAATATTTGAAGAAAATCTACGTGGACAAACTGAGTGAGCCTGGTACTCACTATATACCATCATGCAACATGAGCAACATAAGTCACTATTTCAACATACCATCTGCCTTATAACAACTTTGAGATAGTGTCACTACTAATGCTAGTGTGACAGAAGAACTATGTTGCTGCAAAGCAACGATAGACAGTTGCCAATTGCTGTGAAGCTATAGGCACAATTCCAATATTGTGCCCCTGCAACGAGTAAAACCCGGCATCGTATGCTAAGGTACTAGTCATATGAACGTACACCACTCTAAGAAAGCAGCCGACGATCTATGCCTGCAATGAACCGATGAACAGTTTTGAACAATGATCACGACAGAACAATAAAAAACAGTGTGATGAAACAATAACATAACAAAAAACTAGTGCAGTGGAACAGAAAAGGCTATCTTAAATCTTGAAGATATGTTTGTATAATAATTTCATGTAATGTTTTTTCTCATAATTTGTGTATAATATTTTTCTCATGTAAAGTCTTATTATGCGTTGAATTTCATGTAAAGGTATATAAATTTATTATGCTATGTGGTAATTTGACAACAACACAGCCGTAGGTGAGTAACCAGCGTCTTTGAATGCGCGCGCAACTCCACCAGACTGTCGCTCTCGCACGGCGCGGCGCGTGTCGCGAAACTACACGCGTACTACACACGTCTCAATTTGCGCCTAGCCTCATGTCTGGAGCGCGTCTCCTGGGTTCGTGACCTCACTAGAGTCACCAGACTAGAACCTCTGTTTTCCAAATATTTCGGACATAAAATACGTTAGTAACTAAAAAAAAAGGCCGTTTGTAACGGTTTTTCGACAGCACGAAATTGCAGATAAACCGATTAACCGATTATCTAACACAAAAATTGAATAACCGAATTTGTAGAAAAAAAATTCTCTACGATTTTGCTCTCTTATTATTTTTTTCATAATCCACACCGTTACAGAGATATTTGCAAAAGCCGGCCGCGGTGGCCGAGGGGACTGAGGCGCTCCAGTCACGGTCGGCACGGCCACTACGGTCGGGGGTTCTAATCCCCCCTGGGGCATGGATATTTGTGCCGTCCTTAGTCTTAGGTAGTTCATAAGTAGTTTGTAAGCTTAGGGACTGATGACCCCGTAGTTAAGTCCCATAAGTCCTACAAACATTTGATATTTGCAAAAATACCGACGATTTGACACCGTCACTTGATTTTACGTAAACCAAGGCGTTCGGAGATGTCACGTTACATTCCTCGAACAGAACTGTCTGGTATATGCCATCTTGCCTTCTGTATTTCACGATTTTCTTGTTATAACTTAACATGTTGTCATTTCAAAGCAATGGTGCAACGAACAATAACAAAAACACGTCATTCTTACTACGATAAATTATAATCTAGTGTCTAAAATGCCGTTTTATTACTTGTTTTCGCCTTGGCTCCTAAAAGGGTTTTGGGACCAATATTAATTAAATAGAGCTATGTTCTGCAATGTTTAGAGTTGTGCATATGTAAGAGTGCTCCCTCTAATAAATGCGTTTGTTCTATTTCATGAACATGCCGTAAAATACGTAAAAATGAATTGAACTATAGTCTTCCGAAGCTTATGGACATAAAATAGGAGGATACTGTAATAATGAATATTCTAAACATCGTGCTGATGGTGGTAGTTTCATATATAAATGAAGTCCTAGATTTCTGTGGCAACTGTCATTCGTTGATGAAACGGAAGAGAAGTGTGTATATCGCAATAAATTACCTTGTTCCTTTTTTTTCTAAACAATTATTTACTACTTATGGAATAAGTTGAAAGTCATTAATTAGAATCAATGCGTCTACTAGAATGTTTGTCTTTAGTATGGTTGCTGTGGACGCTTATAACGTCGATTGTATTACGTTTTCTATATTTCAGATGTGACTTTGTTCATGTTGCTTTGTTCTGCGCTTAAGTAAAGAGCAAATGTTCTCTTTTAAACTGTGACTACTTTTTATTTTACAGCTAAAATAATAAACGAAATAAGTGTGATAACACTGAATTCCACATAACTATGGTACTTAACCAATATAAAAAGTTACTACTATAATTAAATTTACAATAGTCATTATAACAGAATCTCTCCAGCTTAGATACACGTGAAAAAGAAGTCCGTGTTTGCAATTCATGGTATGTTCACAAAATAGAACAAATGCACTTTTCAGAGAAAGCGCTGTTACCTTTGAAGAACTCGGAATCTTGCAGAATATAGTTGTGTTCAATAATAAGAGTGTGCGAGAAACCTTTTAGGAATCAAGATGAAAACATAAAAAAGGAAAAATCCCAGTGACGGTTCTTTATTTTTTATTTTTACTTATTCAGGTAGATCAATGTTTTTCTGTCGTTTTGTGGCGATGTCAAGCACTGTATCCAGTCGACCGCCATCATACCAAGCACCGATAGCACAATTTTATCTGTATCAGTAAATTAGTTACAATAACAACTTAAGAGTTTGGAGATGGGTAGAGATGTAAGCAAAAGGTGTCGTGGTAATGTTTTGTGACGACACCCCTGGTATTTTGGGCGTAAATCCAAAATTATCGAAGGTTTCAATCCGCGTGATATGAAGGGTACAAACCTGGAAATTTGCATGTAAAGTCTAATAGATGTAAAAACAACACACTGAGGGCAAGTTAGCGATATCTCTAAATTTTTCTGATTATTCAACAAAAACTGCTTTTGGCCTAAAATCTTCCAAAATGTTCTAGATTAAGTACCGTTAATAATTACGATACAATACTGAAATGTCTATACTAAGATCAAAAGAATAAATAAGGCAGATGTGCTAATTTTGAAAGTGATCTATACGTAAGAAATAGTACAGAAGCCAGAAACGAAGAAATTCAGAGGCTACCCCAGACTATTGGTCCACTTTAAAAATTCTAGAATAAAAAGTTTTAAGAACATCAACTTTATATTTTTTCCGTGGGTACTATTCACCAAGGCCTATTTCAAGAAAAAGTTTCAAACTCGAAGGTTGTATAGAAAAGACACAATAAATTTTTAAGTAGTCGAAGCATGGGTCAGCTGAGAGCTGAGTCGAGGACTTTTTGGCGAGGAGCTGCGCGGCGACAGTGACGGTGGTATATAAAGGCCACCACTGTGGCAGCTCAGGGTCACTGTGCGACCAAGCTACACCGAATCAACGTCGCTCTGCGGAATGCTTAGCAACTTAATAGCGTTGCGCTTTAAGCCTCAGAAGTGATAGTTTTCTGAACCGACACGACGACTGTTGTATGAGGGAAGCGCAAGTGTATGTACAGTGAAAAGAGAAGTGATTTCGCGAGGGCTGTACACCGCACTGGATAGCCTAACTGACTGAAGTACCAGTTTCGTGTGCTGTTCGAATGGATGTTTGAACAAAAACGCGTGAGAAGTGGGTTGGTAATTCCTCACTTTAAAGGCGAGCATAATTAAATAACTGTCGTTAGTTTACTTGGAACATAGGGTAGACATTGTCTTTGAACTGCGTCTATGGCTGATCACGTCAGAGCAATTCAGATGCGGTAACCAGACTTGTAAAGTGCGTGTTTAATGACAATTAAAATTTTCATTTGAAATAAAAAATTTCATTTGTAGACGTGGATCCTGCTCCCTTTTGTTAAAGTAGAGCAAGTGACAGTTTTCATTACACGTCAGCGAAAGTGAAGTCACAGGTCTGTGTACCTGCATCCTTAGTAGGTCGAGTGGAGGTGAGGACCTTACTGTATGTGCCCGCTGGGAGGACAGTGGGCTTTCGACTCGCCAACAACTTTCGAGCGGCAGATGTTGATACCTTTTCCGTAATCCGAATTTGCTGAATGACCTTTTCATCCTTATATACAGGGCAGTCCCGAGAGGAAGCCGCATGGTCACCGTTGCAATTAAGGCAGTGAGGGGACGGAGGTGGGTAATCCCCCTCATGGGCGTCCCTACCACAAGTGACACATTTTGCTGCGTTAGGGCAAGATTGACGGGTGTGGTTGTACCTGTGGCATTGGAAACAGCGCGTAGGGTTTGGTACATCAGGGCGGATAAAGATAACTTCATACCCTTCTTTGACCCTTGACGGGAGTTCAACTCTGTCGAACGTCAGAAACACAGTATGAGTTGGTGTCAGCTGGTTATCGACCTTTTTTAACACCCTATGCACGGCTGTTACACCCTGATCGGACATGTAGGTTAGTATTTCTTCGTCAGACAACCCGTCAAGGGATCTCGTGAAAACTACCCCCCGTGACGAGTTGAGCGTGCGATGCGCTTCTACCTGGACAGGAAACGCGTGTAGCAATGTAGTCCGTATTAGTTTTTGCGCCTGGAAGGCACTGTCCGCTTCCAGCGACAATGTTCCATTGCGCTGACGCGAACATGTCTTAACAGGGCCAGCAATCGCATCAACACCTTTCTGAATGATGAAAGGATTCACAGGAAATCTTTACCGTCGGTTCGAGAGACGACTAAGAATTTAGGGAGATTGGGCAAAGTTTTCTTATGCTGAAGCGAATCGATCTTTCTTTTTTGGGTCAAAGTCACAGAAGAAGAGAAGAAAGTCATTGCGGAAGTGTCCCCTCTGATTACCGGCGTCTCCGATGGCGCGCTCTTTCCTAGTGGGGGCCCTCTCTGAGGGCTTACCCGCCTTAGGTGATTGTTCACACCTCAGGTCACACCTTCCGAGAACTGATGGAGGGAACAATCGGCATGTTTGGAAGGTACCAGTTCGGGTAATCACCCCTCCCTGGGCCTGGCCTTTACCAGGGGGTACGTACGTGCCCTACTTGTCTACCCAGGGCGGGGAATTACGTGTTACGCATGATAATGCGTGGGTCGACCTTCAGACACGCACAGGGAGGAAGGAAGAAGAATAGAGGAAGTGAAGAGAAAGAAGTCTCTCAAACGCCAAAGCGGAGACTGATGAGGAGGAGAGGAAGGCTAGGAATGTACAGCAAGGAGAGAAAGACAGAAGCAAAGGTTAGGAAAGGGAGAAACCAAGGAAAAAGAGAAACTGGGACAAGAAACCACCTTGACTGTCAAGGACGCCCGTCTCCAGGTGAAGGCATGAACCGGGAGGGAAAGTGAAGCAGCCTGGGGCGGAAAAAAGGCTGCTTCGGCTCGGGGCCCCATGCGCGCCAGACATGTACCCACAAAAGAACTGTGGGCCCCCTGGGGGGAAATGTACGCTATGTTCCTTCCTGGCTATAGTCATTCGCAACCAGTACAGGCAAAGAAAAAAACTTAGAACAAATTACCAAAGCAAGACGTGATAATACTCTAACGGAAAAATATAATGAAAAATGTGGGAGAGATTAAAATAATTAAAGAGGTAAAAGTTAAAAAGTGTCTAAACTAAACTCAAATTTCAAATAATTTTGGCTGAGTGTTAAAATATGGCGACAAAGATTATTACATGCTGGGTGCATAGATAGTAGAGTCGTAATCGTCTCGTCCATGAATTTTTGTTATTGTTATTATTTTTGTCCGAAATGTTTGAAAAACTCAAAAAAATACAGGCAAATCTAAAGTGGGTCATAACATACGCGATTTTTGTTCCTTGTGTACGCGGTAAGCAGTAGATATCCTGTGACAGCTGTCACCTCAGTGTACGTGACTGTTATTGGTTAACCCATTTCTTCCCAAAAATAGAAATTGTGAAAAAGTATTATATTTATTCATCAGGTTCTCTTTAAAATAATTGAAATAACATTACAAATATTACAAACTAGCAGTATATGTTGTATTTTGGACCACCCATAATGTTGCGCTGTTTCCTAGTAAAAAAATAGAAAAATTTAGTTTTTGTGATCACATTCTTCTGGTTGTTGAAACTGTGCAATATTGTCTATTATATGATAACTCTAACTTACATTGATGGTATTACTCATGAAATATTGAAAAACACTCTGTGTGAAGCTGAACTTGACATTTCTTGTGTATGTAGATCGTCGGACGTTTGTAAATCTTGCATCTTTTTACGAAGTGTTAAGGTAATTGTGAAACTTTAACACATATACAGAGAGCTCGTGAATGCCTTTTAACACATGTGTGGTGAATTTTGTATAGTAAGTCCATTTCGACTGCATTTTGTAAGGCTAAATTTCGTGTTGCGTGTACGCAACACTGGGAAGAAATGGGTTAAGTGAATGTTAGCAGTGAGCTGCAGTACAGTAGAGCAGGTGGGTGGGTGACGTACTTGGCCCGGAGCGCCAGCTGGCGGTCGTTGGGACACACCCAGCGGTCCTTCTGCGTGTTGCCGAAGTCCACCATGGCGGCGGTCGCTCTCCTCAGCGTCCAGGGGGCCTCGCTGCCGCTACCTGAAACACATTGCGTTCATCAGTATGCAGGTCAGGTCACACTAGAGCATTTAGCATTCAGACAAATGACTACTGTTTCGAATACCGCAACACTTTACGAGCATGGACTTGTCGGTGGTGATATTCTGTCGATTTTGCACATCCTTCCAAGTGGCTAACCCGGGAAGTTCGGACAGGGGAATCTACCAGTATAATTCCCCCAAGCGGAATCTTATGGCCTTATTCCTTTCTCACACCTGCTCAAGTTTCTTGAACACCTCCGCCTCAGATATGTATCCCGCAAACTTAAAGCAGCATCCGCTTATATCCCATCTCTTGCTGCATCCCGGGTCCCTGCCACGCTGATACCTTGTTGTCCCCCCCCCCCTGCCTTCACCTCCACACTCTCCACATCCTTTCCGAGGGTAACTTCCGTCACCTCCACCTCCCGGATGACGCCCTATGTCCCGACATGTACCCATTCTACCAACCTTAGTCCTTCCCAGTACTTGTACACCCACTCTCCTTCCCCTTCCTATTCCACTCCCTTCCACACCTGGCTCCCCCTTCCCTCCCCATCCCTTGGCACCCTTGCACCTTCGTCCCCCATCTCTCCAACCCCCTCACCTCCTGCCCCTTACCCCCCACACCTCCCCTTCCTTCCCCATCCCCTGTAGGGTACCTGTGCCCTACAACGTTTAGCAGTGCACCGTTAGTGTTGTGCCAGTGCAAGTGTCAGTGTATTGTGCTACAAGTGTCTTTTGAAACATCAAGCAACCGCCAAATAGGCAGACTATTAGTGTTGCCTTCGTCATCGTCTAGTGTGCTCCAACATTGTGTTTTTAACTGCCTTGGATTTTAAACCTCTATGTATGTGTGATTTTAACCACCATGGCTGTTTTAATTCTGAATATGTAGCTTTCATTTCTTTGCATATGTATATTCTTCATTTTCATCTCCTTTCCCTTTTCTTTTTAAATTCTGCATATTTTAACTCCATTTCTTTGCTTACGTATATTCTTCATTTTCATCTCCTTTCCGTTTTCTTTTTAAATTCTGCATATTTTAACTCCATAATATGTTTTTAAACCAGCTTTTCAAATTGTTAAATCGATCGGCTGAAGAGCAGCAGTCAAGCTCCTGCCAGCCTGCCACCACAGGTGGCTTTAAAATATTAAAATAATAATAATAATAAAAAAAACAACAGTATAACAACAAACACTGTGTGTCAAAAATATCTTCATAAATCAGTGTGTGTGTGTGTGTGTGTGTGTGTGTGTGTGATTGTATTGCATATAAATCTACAGTTTTGCTACAGTCTTCATCAAAATTTCACGCACTTGATCTTAAAACGAAGAAGACGGTCCCGTAAGTAGAAAGTTCACTTACAACACATGGTTCACGAGATATGGCGTCATAAACAACGGCACGTGAGGAAAACTGCTGCATCACGTGACAATGTTGCACATTGCTTCCTAAAGTACTGGACCGAGATCAATGAAATTTGGTACACGTATTTCTTAACGTCAGGTACCAATTACTATAGGGGTAAGAATCACAAACGATACAGGGTTCACGACATATAATATCATGAACAATAAGTCTCAAAAAATCTTCCACAGAATGCGATGAGTCCTTATTCACACAGTGTATGAGAAAAAAAGAGTACTTGGCGACTTGCATCAACTTTAAACATAATATTTAACCTTTATTACACTTTTCTCACAGAGAATCAAAGAAAAATGATGAAAGGAAAAACGTTTTATGGCTACTTCTTTTCCGCTGTTCATGAACTACAGCATTCGGCATGGCTTTACAATTGATAACTTCTACATTACAAATTATACTAGCAAGAAATTTTGCAGTCAGTATACGGGCACACAGTTGAATTTACCTTCGAAATTTTATCATGGTACATGAGATGGGGTCATAAATGGTAACTTTCATTAAAAACATCCCCATAACGCATTTTAAGCACCAATAGGCATGCATCAAAAGCAACAGAAATAGACACTATAATTTCATCAGTTTATGGTGAAGTAGGGGATTTCCTCAACTGAGGGCATGACTTGGTATAATTGTTACATTCCCTTGATGTGCTTACTTGTGTCGTATCCGTCTAGCTGACAACCCCTATCTATTCACTGCGGGGTGGACGCCACAGACAACCACCGATCACACCGTGGTGCGTCGTCTGACGTCTGGACACCTGCACAACGTATTCTAGCTTTCCTCACCCGACATACACCTAATTAACTCTCATTCCAGACGCTCCTATTCCCACACACGATTTACAGTGTGTCCAGAAAAGAACTCCCTGATTTCAAAATTAAATATCTCAAAAACAAAGATCGATAGAGGAATGCAGTAAACGGTATGTTTATTGTGAAAGCTGTAAGAAGTTTATACAGCAGTTTTAAATAATAGTTACAAAAGCTGCTAACAGATGGCGCTGTACGCTGTACAGCTTATATCAGCATACATAAGTGAAATAATCGTATGAAAACACTTTTTGCAAACAACCACACCACAATGTTTTCAAAATGTTCACCATTGGCACTACAGAGGTGGCGCAAACGAAGAATGAAATTCGCCGTCACATTTCGTAGTGTCTCAACCGATATGGATTAACATGCCACAGAGATCGCCGATTCAAGCTCGTCCAGCGTGGCGGGATGCTTCGGGTAGACCATGTCTTTCACCGTGTCCTACAAAAAAAAAAAAAAAAAAAAAAAAAAAAAAAAAAAAAAAAAAAAAAAAAAAAAAAAAAACACAGGGAGTCAAATCCGGCAAATATGGAGACCAATCCATGCCTGTACCAATTTGGGATATTCCAAAGCGATGACTCGATTCCCGAAGTATTCCTCAAGAAAGCGAAACACTTGTTCAGTCCGATGTGGTCGGGCTCCATCTTGCATCAACTATTCAGTACCTTGTCCATACTCTAACGCTTGCTACGTGGCGACAAACTGTTCCAAAATTGCAAGGTAACGTGCAGCAGTGACCGTTTCTCGAATGAAAAAAGGGCCAACAATGCCTCTGCTGCATACTGCAGCCCACACAGTAAATTTTAACAGAATACAGGGGTTTCGCTTTACACCAATATGGCTTTTCGGAACCCCAAAATCGCCAGTTCTGCTTATTCACGTATCCATTCAGGTGGAAGTGTGCTTCATCTGTAAACCAGATGCAGCCAACATCAAATCCTTCACTGTCAATCATTGTGAGCATCTGATTCGCAAAGGCAACCCTTTGTTGCACAGCTCGTACGGATATGGACTGGTGCGTATGAATTTTGAATGGAAACGTGTGTAGGCTCTTTCTCAGTATTTTCTGAGTGCTGGAACGCTTCAAACCAGTCTCAGATGCAATTCTACGGACGGATGACATTGGATTTCGCTGAATAATTCCAGAAACTGAGACGATATTGTCAGGCGTAACTGTGGTTTGCTTGCGGCCAACATGCCCCACTAGGTCATCAGTTACGCTGCCTGTTCGTTGAAATTTTGCGAAGAGCGTGCGAATGGTTTTCGTATCGGGTCCTTTTGGAACATTAAATCGTGCTTGAAAACTTCGCCTTGTTGCTGTAGGACTCTCTTCTAACCTGTGGTACTCTAGCACCAGAAAAACGCGTAGTTCAATGGAGTACATGGTTTTAATCTCTTCCTTCGGTACGCTAACCTTCTTTCACGTTTCAGTGGTGGAACTGATCGCTCTGGGCTTCGTATCACTATTTATACTTGGCATTACGTATGGCGATTACAGCGCCATCTGTTAGCAGATTTTGTAACTATTATTTCAAACTGCTGTATAAACTTCTTACAGCTTTCACAATAAACATACCGCTTACTGCGTTCCTCTATCGATCTTTGTTTTTCGAGATATTTAATTTTGAAATCAGGGAGTCCTTTTCTGGATCCCTGTATAACCCAACGATGAAAACTAACACTCTGAACTTGATACGCGGCCACACCGTCCGCAACCTTTTCGCCCGCGACGAGAAATCTCAACTGGATTATTGGACGCACCGCTGTGATCGCCACTGCGAAATCATTCGTAACCCCAGATACAATCAGTTCTTTAAAATTTTTTTACGGAGCATCTTTCACGATCCGCCTCCTAGCTGGAATGTCCAAACTGTGAGGAGCTGTTATGATGATCTAGTTTTAATAAGATCGTCATATCAGCTCCTCATAGTTTGGAATGAACTGGAAATGGAACATCTTCAAAAGAAGTATCGAGAAGACAAGTTTGGATGTGCCACCACTGAAGGCGTGTGTGGAACTACATAGAAAGAACAAGAAGACATACATAATGAAAAAATAGAACAAAATATTCAAAATATTCCTTAGACCCTGTACTCTCTTCCTACATTTCACTTCCCCCTCTCTTGCTTTATTTTTTGGGTAGTTTGTTTTGGGATAGCTACAAATAGGTGCCAACACCCGAGGGGTACAGTTTTTTGGTCGTAGTGATGGAGGCGATGGGAAGTAGGCTCCTTGTCATTCGGCGCAAGTTTTCCGATCCCTCACAGCATGTGGCCTATAGAAGAATTTTGAAGATAATGTTGTGATGGATTTAACCTTAGGGAATCCATTTGTCTTCATTAAGGAATTGTGTCTATGTATGTAAAAGCAGAAAGTCCACTCAAGTATAGTCATTCTTTTTATCTATAGGCTACAGGTACTCAGATTATAATTTTATGTATACCATAATTACCGTGACAATCCTTTATCTGTCAGTATTTTCATTCTAAATTTGCCGCAAATATAGGTAGTACAACATTAATTAACCAGATTAATTTATACAATATTAATGGAGTAAGAATTTCGAAACTTACTCTAGAGAACTAAAGGTATCGTGACACTGATTAATTGTATTGTAATGCAAATGTTATAAAAATACTATGTCACACCTTCAACTTTACTGCTTTGATCATCGTCTTTCATATTACTTTCGTTTACTTACAGTTTATCAAAATGTAATAATAACGCTGTAGGCTGGCAACGATGCAATTACTCGTATTACTACAAGAATACAATTAGTACCACAGCCTGAAGTTATGTAATGTATCATAAAGGGTTTGATTTCATCAGTTTTTAACTAAATTATTCAATTGTGTAAACAAACCAACAGTGCAGTAATCTTATTTTGCATATATGTGTGGTACATAGTTTAACCGATCTGTAAATACTTGTAAAACTGTCTGATGTTTGAGCTGATTAATGTGATGTAAATCTTATTTGTGAAAAACGCCTAATTTAATGTTCAATTGTTCACATGTTTGTTAAGCTTATAGGACTTAACTAAGGGGTCATCAGTCCCTAAACTTACAAACTGCTTATGAACTACTTACGAACTAGGACGGCACAAATATCCATGCCCGAGGGGGGATTCGAACCCCCGACCGTAGTGGCCGTGCAGACCGTGACTGAAGCGCCTCAGTCCCCGCGGCCACCGCGGCCGGCAGGCCTAATTTAATCACGGAAATATAATTCAGTAGTGTTATTGTACCAACTTTATTCTGGAACTTTCTAGAACTTAGCATTATTTATAAATACGAATGTGACATATAACAACCAGCTTTAGTTGGCTCACTGTCAGTTTGGATTGTAACATCGCCATATAGTGTGTTTTTTATATATATACCAATGCATTTATGTTTTCTGGAAGATAATAGAAGGAAGTCAAACATGCAGCAGGGAACTTCCATTTACCATGATAAACTCAGACTGACAAATTCAATAGTTTCTCGACGACATGGATACTGTAAAGAAGCCTATAAACGCAGCAGTTTTGTCTACATCAGTGAAGCAGGCGATTAAAACATCATTATTAGAACTTGTGTTAGGGTTGTGGCGGTTCTATCTAATAGGTAGGATCGACAGAAGGGGTATCTGTAAATGAAGTTTTCTATAGAATTGGCAAAGAAAGTAACAGTAACAAGAATGTGGGACAGGATGACACAGCTGTTTGTTCAGACATAGGAAAAAAAAGAGAACTGTGAAGGGTATTTAGTTGTTGTTTTCTCTCGCGAGCTGTAGACATCGTCTTGGCGCGCGCGAGCTGCTGGTATTGAACTGGTCGGACTTGCTGGTGCAGCAGGTGGTTCGTCCGGGTGGCGTAATTAAAGAGTGTAATTAGCCGCAGTGACTGCCTGCCACCCGCAGCCACACGAAAGGAGGGGGTGCAGGGGCAGTCTTCACCAGTACTTCACCCTCTGCTGTGTGCATCTCCAGTTTTAATTACACATTTCGGTTGTTCCTTAAAAATGTCGAAACTAAACCTCCATCTATACTACTGAAGCCAAGTCACGGTGTACGGACCCTAAGGCTAATGCCACATTAGGTGATTTTCTCCTCTCGATAAAAATCGCGGCTGAAGTAGTCGCCTTTAGGTTGGGTTTATAGTCCGCGGTTCCTCCGCGGCGGAGCAACCGCTGTGAATTTGCGGAGGCTCCGCTCCTCACATAGCAGGTGTTTCAGCGTCAGTGACCTTGAGCAGCCAGCCACGGTGGCCGAGGGGACTGAGGCACTCCAGTCACGGTCTGCACGGCCACTACGGTCGAGGGTTCGAATCCCCCCTTGGGCATGGATATTAGTGCCGTCCTTAGTATAAGGTAGTTGATAAGTAGTTTGTAAGTTTAGGGACTGATGGCCCCGTAGTTGAGTCCCATAAGCTTAACAAACATTTGAACATTTGAACATTTTGACCTTGAGCACCCTGTTCCCACCTGGTGGACAGACATATGGCGCACCGAACAGCCCCATTAGCCGCCGTGTAAGCGGTCTGGAAGTGCAGCCGCTGGTATTTTGACGCCGCAGCCGCAGCCGCGCATGTAAACAGGGCCCACGCTGCCCTGTGAGAAACAGCGCACTGACAAACCGCTGCGATTGCTCCGCCACAATACAACTGCGGGCTATAAACACGGCCTGAAGTGCCACAATTCAAACGAGTGTTCGAAAAATGTTACAGCCAACATCGCTGGTAATTAATTTTATTTTGGCTGTAACATTTTCCGAACATATAATTGGATCGCCGCCTTGTAATACAAACAAACTCAAACGACTGTAATAGCGGGGTATAACGTCGCGCCGTACTTACCTGAGTGCCGAACACGCGACAAAAATCGGTGGCTTCTGCACCTGTGTTGGAATCAGCCACACCACGAGTGATGAGCTGTCACTCGAAACTTAAGTATTTATCTGCAGTAGCGTTATATGTAGTTCGTCATTGGAGGCAATCTTTAAAACCTTGCGATTTTATGTTGTAGATACAGGGACATTTCTTCACCTCTATTATTATCAGTTCACTGTATTGACATTTGCTGAGCTTTTGGACACTGTCACTCACACATGAAACAGAACAAGGAGGCCACATGGGTATCGGATTTTTGAACTTTTAGATATTTATGTAATGTGAAGTTCAGAACACAAATAACAATCAGCCAAATCCATTCAATGCAACTCTAAAAAATTCTCGAGATAATGAAGTTTGAAGTTTTGCAAGTATACGTGTCAATAATTAAACCCGTTGCACTACCTGTCGGTGTAGCTCAAGCCTTACAAACTTAGGGACTGTTGTTCTCTTTTCGTTGTGTTCGTATACTTACCCAATTTTAATATCTAATAGTAATTTTTACGAAAATGGCTCTTATATTTGTTTATTCGCAATTTTCTGCATTTTATTATAGGTATTGGCTTCTATATTAGTTGATGACGGTAGTCTTTGGTTGTTCAGTTTGTGAACAGCTACGGCGCTGTTTTTGGAAATTAATCTCCATAGCTACTAATAGCTTTCGTTTAAGTAACAACAAGGTGTTCAGCTCATTGACATACACATAAACAAGAAGTTACAAAACACGTGGAATTAGAGATCCCAAAATATTTTATACAACTTGTGACACAACAACACGGTGAATAACGCCGATTTCCATTCATGTGTATGTCCAGTATGTAATGAAAACGATGATTTATATGTTTTTCCTTATTATTTGTATTTTTTGTAATTTATTTTGTATTTGCGTATTTCATTTCTGTAACATATTAGCATTGTCCTGTTAATCTCTGTATGTGTCAAAACTAAAATTTAATACCAAAGTAGACAAGCTAGTTTAGCAAGGGCTTTGCTATTGTAGAGAATCATCTTTGTGTAGGGAGTTTTATCGCTGGTAGTGCAGAGGCGCACAGGGCGAGAGAGAGTCGTTGTTTTGACGTAGTAGCGGACAGACGTAATAGTAAGACGGTGCGCACAATGGTGTGTAGCAAAAGTACGTGAAGAAGAACGTGTGTTGGTTGGCATTAGTGGAGGATATTACGAACAGGCAACATTATTTATTCATACGGGCACAGCTCAAAATTGTAATTAACATTCGTCGGCAAGAAGAACCTGTGTTTGCCAACTGTTAAGTGCCAACAGTCTCCGATCAGCAGTGCCAAGTCGTACACCAAAATCCGTAAGATCTGTCGACTTTGTCTTAGCATGTACAGCTAACCAGCATATTAGTGATAACTGTTCAATAGTGAACACTGTTAATTGTGAACCTGCGTTAAATCGCTACCCCTAATCATTGTCCAGACAGGTTCCTTCTCATCCATTGTTTTATGGAGAATATTCACAAAGCCGGCCATGATGGCCGAGGGGACTGAGGCGCTCCAGTCACGGTCTGCACTGCCACTACGGTCGGGGGTTCGAATCCCCCCTCGGGCATGGATATTTGTGCCGTTCTTAGTCTTAGCTAGTTCATAAGTAGTTTGTAAGCTTAGGGACAGATGACCCCGTAGTTAAGTCCCATAAGGTCTACAAACATCTGAACATCTGAATATTCACAAAGTTATAGAAAACTAAAATCAAAGTCATTAAAGACAGTGTGTCAGTGATGAATAATAATTTGTTGAGAAAAGTATTACTAAATATAGGTTATGCCAGTGTTACTGATCAATAGGTTAGTTAAGTTGAGTGAAACTGCTAGACTAACCTTCGCTGGCAAGAGATATTTCAATAATAGTGCAAAAGATTAATTATTTTTAATTGCATATTAATATGAGGTAGAGGTTTTGCTTGCAAGAACTGATTAGTGAGAATAATGATTATTTGCAAGTGTTAGAAATGCTAATAATTCCTGGTTAAAGAGAAGGCAATAGTTAATCAGACGGTCAAATTGTTCATTTCAAAATATTCAGTGTTATCACGTCAAAACATTAATTAATTTTTGAGCATGCTATTAGTACAATTAACAGTGCAGTTACAACTTCATTATTGCTAAAGCAAATTGCATACTTCTTGTTGAATAATTCTTCGTACATATATAAACAATTAATTACTTGAAGCTATAAATAGTAAGCTTTGAGGTGAGAGTTTTGCATGATCTGCTGCATGTTGCAATTGCGTGGCTATTGCTTGCATTGTCAATCTCTTTTGTACCGGATTTGACGCACATACTCTGATTTCCTGCGCACCCAAATTTTACGTAATTTTTCACTTTGCTGATTAACTCTGCTATTATTAACATCCCACCGGCGACCGTAGATAATTATTAACTTTTTCCAAATTAATTCCCGTGTTCCGTTTATTCCGCATTTTTCATTTAAACATTAATTATTTTATTCCCAATTTTACTTTCCGCTTTCTTTATTACTATTGATCTTTGTTGTTTACGAAAGAGATGCAGTAACGTTCCAGTTATAACCCCCATAAATCATCGGCTTCATTACCCATAGCTTTCCCACTCAATTAAGATAATTAGGCACACGGGTCAATGTTTTTAAATTGTCGTATACTAACCGGTGATGTAGAACGGCTAAGGTTACAAACTTAATTCTAAAACAACGAAAGAAATATTTGTTATATCGGGATTCCAGCCACCAACTCTAGGGTTGTGAGACCACAACGCTACCACGTGAGCTACACCGACAAGCGCTGCAATTCTTTTAATTATTGGTACTTTAAAATCGATTTCCTCGAGAATATTTGAGAGTTGCGTCGAATGGCTTTGGCTGATTGTTATTTAAGATATGAACTTCACGTACCGTAAATGTAAAGAAATTCTAAAATATGTGGTCTCCTTGTGAGTACAGTAGCTCGTGGCTGCTGCGCGACTGCCGACAAAAACAGCCCAGTGTGACAGCACAGGATGCCGACGGTTACTGCCGCGTCAGGAATAGGCGCTGTATAGCGACAGTCGCGCGCGGAAATTTCACGGAGCGACAATTACAGCCTAGTGTGGCACCCTCCGTTTGCTACAGCAAGTTCCATTTCCAGCGCGACCAGCGGATTAACGAAGGGAATCGGAGTGCCGGCCAGCCTGGATTTTTTTTTCATAGGCGGTTTTCCATACACACCCCTAGGTGAATACCGGGCTGGTCACTAAGACCCGCCTCAGTTTGCGAATCGGCTGGCCGGCACTCCGATCCCCTTCGTTAATCCGCTGGGCGGATTCGGACCGCGGCCGGTATGCCTCCCCGTTTCGTTACAGTTCGCGGGATATATGTCTCTTTCTCGCAGAAGTAATGCAAATAAAACCACAAGCACCCAATGCCGGTCGCAGTGGCCGAGCGGTCTGCGACCCACGAGTCACAGTCTGCACGGCCGCTACGGTCGAGGGTTCGAATCCCCCCCCCTCCTCCCTCGGGTATGGCTGTTTGTGCCGTCTTTAGTATTAGGTAGTTCATAAGTAGTTTGTAAGTTTAGGGACTGATGACGCCGCAATTAAGACCCTTAAGCTTAACAAACATTTGAACACAAGCACCCACACTAATTTACAAATGTCGGCACCCCTGTCCAAGAGGAAGCAAGGCAGGGCGAATCACCTAAAACTTGTTCAAAATGTTCGCTGCGGCCGGCTCCTAAAACTTGAAACGCAAATATTTCAGGCATGGCACATGCTACTGATGCGCGGGTTTCACAGGATGAGATGGTACGCAGTGGCTCGTATTGTTATCCAACCAACAGATTTCAATAATAGAAAGTGTATTTTTGTGCAAACGCACTTCTTTAAATGAAACAATGGCTAGCCACACTACCAAAGGAAAGGTAGGATAACTTAGAATCTCAGTGGTGTTCGTTCCAGGACTCTAGTGTCATTCGTTTGTAAAGACTTTTCTCAGATCGGACATACATGTGTCTTGAACGACACTGCCAACCTTTATGACAAAGAAAGTGGGTATAAATAATTCTTACTTTTCTGAAGACTGATTCAAATCATATGAAAAATGACGATCCGCTTGATATGTTACAAATTTATGTCCGTTTAAAGTTCAGGAAGTTGATATAATTAATCCCAATTTTATTATATTATTCGTCTCCTGAATACCATCCTTTATAATCTAGTTTGAGTCCATGTATTAAATTTTCAAATTTAGATATTTCTTACCCAATAATAAGCCGTACAGATGGCTGCAAAACCAGAGGAGTACAGCATGTGCTGAGGTTTGGGCACGTCAGGAAGTGGTCGTCCGTCTGGACAGTCGCACAGAGGTTCCCGTCGAGTTAATCCCATCTGGAAAGGTTGAACTTGCAATTTGAGACCCCAGTCCTCAGGCTGTTGAGAGCCTTCCAGGTTGTAAAGGATTTGTTACCGTCAGCTGCAAGTTGCTCTTTCAGGGCCAAGATAGGGTTAGGTATTGTCTCCTTCCATAGCTGAAGCCTCCTCTCTTCGACAGTGACGTCAGTTGGCTGTGACGTCCCAAGGAAGCTCCTTCTTGAGCGAAGCCGCCTAGGCTGTTGTTGGTGCCCATGTAGGGGGTGGCGATTGTCTGTCAGTTGTTTCTTCCTTCTTTCCAACTTGGGAGCTACGTCCCTCCGTATGCTTGCTATCCCTGTGAGAAAGTGGATCTCTGTCGGCGTGGGTCTCAAACACCCCGATATGGTGCGGGCTGACTCATTTAGAGCTACATTGATATGTTTTAATGAAATCATATAAAACTAATTTTCCCCGACAGACCAGAGGACTATCGCTCGTGAGGACGAAATAAATATCCGGGTCCTGGAATAATTGGTTGGTTGTTTGGGACCAAACTGCCTAGGTCATGTCTTCCGGTAGGCAGAGCAAGGAGTGGGGAAAGGAAAGGATAAAGGAAAGGAGAATAGAGGATAAAGGAGAGGAGAGGATAAAGGAAAAACAATCCACGAAGAAGAAAGTCTGCACTAGGTCGGGGCCCCGTACTCGCCACGCACATACGAAAGAACCGTGACCTCCTTGGGGGACAGAAATAATTCATAAACTAACAAGATTATGATCAGCCACAAACGCTGCCGGAGCCGTTAAACTCAAATCCGTGGAACCCACACCGTCTTCGCGGAAAGACACTCTGTTACCGCCCTCTCAGAAGAGTTGTCTCCACGGCAGGCCGCTACCCTAGAAGCCGTGTAACCGGACCTTACTACTCTGGGTCAGGTTCGTAGAACGTCACTAGTTTCGCCGGCAGAAGAATCAGCGGTGCGAAACCCGCGTTAACAAAACTGCCGTGAGCGACGTGGCCTCCTTCAGTTGTTCAGTTGCTTCAGATGTTTCCAGTTCTTAGGAAGACAGGACAGAGGTCATCTAGTGCAGAGAAGAGCCGCCATGCCGGTATTTCGCGTTGACCGACATTAACTTCACAGTTTCACTGAGCATGCCTCGCGATTACAGTAAGTAATCACATTCGGCCA
This sequence comes from Locusta migratoria, assembly GCA_026315105.1. Lineage (NCBI taxonomy): Eukaryota > Metazoa > Arthropoda > Insecta > Orthoptera > Acrididae > Locusta > Locusta migratoria. Next base: position 200,833,389 of record CM048751.1, read on the forward strand.
CGAATATAATAAATATGCAACGGTTTGCATATCGGGCGATAGACGCGATGATTACTAAAATCATTTTGCTTTAGTTTTTGTGCCGCTACTGCTTTGGGGTCAGTCTACTGTACTCAAGACTAACGCTATTTTCATGAAACGCTGCCGGCCGCGGTGGCCGAGGGGACTAAGGCGCTCCAGTCACGGTCCGCACGGCCACTACGGTCGGGGGTTCGAATCCCCCCCTTGGGCATGGATATTTGTGCCGTCCTTAGTATAAGGTAGTTGATAAGTAGTTTGTAAGTTTAGGGACTGATGACCCCGTAGTTAAGTCCCATAGACTATACAAACATTTTTGAACATGAAACGCTCAATACGCTCTCTCTCTTCAAAAGGATGGCCAAATAATTTTAATGTTTTTTTGCTTTCGATGCTTGCTCTCTTTTAGTACGTCTTGTCCTGCAGCAAGAACTAGTAATTGTTTCGTCTGATGTAACAGTCTACCTCGTAATTCTGCGTGATACTTGCCTGTATACAATTATTGTTTCACTGAACTGACTTCTGGTTTGTAGCTTTCCCCCGATGCTACTATTTTTACTCGTTTTATAACAACAGAAACCCCTGCCGGAAGACAGGAGGTCCGATGCTGGCAATGGTCACAGCAACAGAAGATTAACAGTTATATCACCTGCTAACTGTGAAGCAGAAGCCAGGCAGGTAGAATAATTCCACAATCTCGTTTCATTTTTTGTTCCACCGACCAACCACATCAGAAGAGTAGACGCTACACGTTTATGAGGTATCGTATCCAATCCGACGCTTGTTTGCCCCATGCAACATACGTATTTGCTGCAGTATTACAGCTCGATACCGTCCGTGAGTCGATAGCCAGGAAAGGTAACATCGCTAGCGTGCGACTGGAGCGCCACCGCGCGTCCAACTGTGGGACGCCACCAGCCAGCACCGGTCTCAGTATTCAGCCGGACTTCGAGGACCTCACTCAGCAACTAGCTCTAGCATATTCAAGTTAGCAAGTGATAGTTAGCCGACGTCAATCACTGAACTATTATTCTAGTTAGGCCTAGCCAGCACAGAAGAAACCTGGAAAAGACTCACCCTCCGTGCTCATGAAAGATACGTATATTTTAACATCAATGCTGTATATAGTGTGTTACCAATAAATTAGTCATGTTGCATGTTGTTCATATGAAGGTGTGTGCTAGCAAGAGATGTTGGCATTCCGAAGAGAAGGTTGCTGAAAAATTCCGCAAATAGATCTCGCCTCTTTTTTAATGATTTCCACCCCAACTCGTGTATCATTTCAGTAACACTATCCTCTATATCGCGATAATACAAAACGAGCTGTCCTCCTCTGAACTTTCTCTAAATTGTCTGTCAGTCCCACTTAATGTGGACCATACAATGCACAGTAATACTCAAAAATAAGACGCACAAGTGAGATGTAGGCAGCTTCTTTGTAGAACTGTTGCATCTTCTAAGTGTTCTGCCAAAGAAATCTAGTCTTCGGTTCGCTTTCCCTAAAAATTTTCTGTGTGTTATTTCCCATTTCAGTTGTTCGTAATTGTTACTTCCAGGTATTTAGTTAAATTTACGGCCTGTAGTTTACACTGATTTATCGTGTAAATGAAGTTTAACGGGCTTCTTTTAGTGATAATATGGATTACCTCACACGTATCATTATTAAGGGCAATTGTCAGTTTTTTCACCATGCACATATATTATCTAATAAATCATTTTGCAGTTGCTTTTGATCTTGTGGTGATTTTACTAACAGGTAAATGACAGCATCATCTGCGAACAGCCTCAGAGAGGTACTCAGATTGTCTCCTAAATCGTTTATAAAAATAAGGAACAGAAGGAGCCCCATAACACATCCCTGGGTAACGCCAGATATCACTTCTATTCTGTTCGATGACTTTCCGTCAGTGACGACGTACTATGTCCTTTCTGGCAGCAAATTACGAATCCAATTGCACAAATGTGGTGATATTCCATAAGCACGTAATTTAGAAGACGCTTGTGAGGTACAGTGTCAAAAGCCTTCCGGAAATCTATAAATACGGAATCTATTTCACATCCCTTGTCTATAGCACTCATAACGTGCGAGTAAAGAGCTAGCTGCGTTTCACAAGAATGATACTTTCCGAATCCGTGTTTACTATGGGTCAATAGCTTGTTTCAGCTATTCAGCTTCTAGTTCAACTGACCTGCATAAAGAGTTTTATGTGGCGAAATCTGTCTCACGATATATTCGACATTGAAAATAGTTGATGAATAAAAAATATGACAGTTTTTGCCACCAATCATAAAAGGAGGAAACGTGTCAAATTGTTCATCAATTATGTTTATTATCGAGTTAAATCGTGACTTACGCATCTCGTCACTCAGAAGACACTGGCTCCAAAATGCTTTATGCACGTCAGTCGAACTAGATGTCTCCTTGACAATGGCAATAGCTGAAACAAGCTAGTAGTGGAAACAGCCAAGACAAGTTGAATAAATATGATTTGCAGTAAACTTGGATTCAATTTCTATTAGCAAAACAGAATAGAGATAAAACAACAATGTAAAATAAACATATAGTTTATTTATCTGTTACAGACTACAACAGTGTATATAAACAAATGCTTTTCAGTTACTCTATACAGGCCTAACCAACATTTCAAATGACTGCTCATTTCTATGTCTGCATTAAAACTATTGCTGTATGTTGAGAATTTGTGTTTAAAAAGTTCCAAATGAACTGCTCTCTGGTTTCTATTATTACACTGCTGTGGTGTGAAGTATTGAAAAGGCAGATTGTGTCGACAGTACGAAGCTTGCGTATTTAATTACATGCCACGGAATTTATCTCGCGGTAAGTTACTGACAAAGACGTGATTTTATGTAATATATATGGGGAGAAAAACATGTCTGAAAAAGCGAAATTTGTTGACATGCAAAAGTAATTTAAATATTAGGGAGTATTTTGTGAAGGATTGTAGGATTGTATGGGAGTGAAACATGGACAATTAGGAGTTCAGGTGAATAGATGATAGAGTCATCTGAAATGTCGAGTTACAGGAGAAAGCTGAAGACTAGAAGGGTTAAATCGTGTAACTAGTAAAATGGAACTGAACAGAATTGGGGAGAAACGCAATTTCTGGCTTATCTTGTCTAAAATTAGGGGCCGTTTGTTGGACACATTCTGAGACGTTAAGGAATCGCCAATTTAGCACTTGAGAGAAGTGTGCGAGGGTAAAAATCTCAGAACACCGATAGAGTACAGCAAGCAGGTGGAAGCGGATGTAGAGTGTCATTCTTATCAAGAGACTTGGACAGGACAGGGTAGCGTGGAGAGATGTATCAAACCAGTCACGGACCGACCACTACAACATTTCGAGATATATTCATCAAATCAATAAACTTCTCGAGATATACATTTTCTGAAGTTCCTTTCGTGTTTCCTCAGCATTCGAGCTATCTTCATACACCGAATTTAATCAAAATCGCTTCAGAGACTTAGTCGTGAAAGCGTAACAGACGTACTCTGCGCTGATGATGTTAGTATTCATTACTCTCTCTCAACTGCGGATGAGAAACGGAAGCAAAATATCGTAAGATACACTATCCGTAAAAAAATGAGGCATCAGGAGCAGAATAACGAGATAGGTTCACTCACTCAACAAAGAAAGGGAGCTGATTTAAGATTTCACTTTGCCCGCCTCCCCCCCCCTCGTTATAAAGTTAAAATGAAGCGTTCAGAAGCAAAGTCTCCTGCCTGCTTGTTCTGACTCGCGGAAGGTATTCCCGCCGCTGCGTCTTCTGGCACGTGTGCTTATAAAGACGGGCTCTGGAACCGGGCTTAGAGTTTCGCCTTTTTGAATGCTCGCTCGTAGCGCTTGTCGAACAGTTTAATTAACGAGGACGTCGGCACAGAGGCTGGGCGAAGCCCGAGGCGTTTCTGCTCACGTGCATCACAAAAGCTCAGCCGAGGGCCCGTGTGTGGAAACTTCCAGGAACCGTCTGCGGCTGGAGGGGGAGGGGAGGACCTACATCTGCATACACCAGGGGTGGGCAACTGTTTCGGCTCGGGAGCCACAATATAGACACAGAGGTTAGCGGAGGGCCACGCCTTATAAACCTTTCACTTCTAATGCCCTATATACAGGATGTTTCACTAAGCGTGTTTGCCTCTGTAACTTATAAAATAATAGGAGACGGGAAATTTTAATGCGGTAGGTGAACACAAGAAATTTTCCAAAGAGTTACAGCACAAAGATATAATTTTTTTAAATGGAACAATAGTTTTCTTTCTATCGTGCATTGGATTCGTTGAAACCAGCTGCGTCCAAATCGATTTAAACTACATTCCTATCACTGTTAGTTTGGGAGCTACAACCCTTCAAAGTTTCAGGGGCAGATACCACACACTGTACATAATACCACAGAGTAACATATACAGAGAAGCAGCCCACCCTAAACCACTGTCCTACGCTCCCCTCGTAGTTCCGTACGATTCTAGCAGGTGTCAGGCGGTTCGCTGGCTTAGTGTGCCTCTCGCACGTCAGAGGGTAGCGTGGAGGGGACGCTGAGGGGAGAGCTCGTGCCGCCCGCCATGAAGCTACGGCTGTGTCCGGCGTTTGAGGGGAGGTGGTGGTGGGGTAGCCGCTACCTGCCGCCTACTCTGGCCAGTTTAAAGGGCTGCTTCTGACCGCAGCGCCATCATGGGACATCTTACGGAACTGCTGGAAATCCTCCGTCCCCGCACCCCGGAGCGTAGGACCGGGCCCTTACGGAGGTTTCCCGTCTGTGTATATTTGTCTGTGATAATACATAGCTGTGTGGTGGGGTTGGGGCGCCATGGTCCTCATTCATAACCCGCAAGGTCGCCCGATTTAACACAAGTATATTTCTTTTTGTGGGGATATCTAAAGGATCGTGTTTATGTCACTGAGACCACATCCCCAGATGATCTAAAACGGCGCATCGAGGACGCATGTCGCTCCGTCACACCGGCGATGTTACATCTCGTCCGCAGAGCCTTTCGACGGCGTATTGCATTATGCATTGAGGAACATGGACACACATTTTAACATCTCATTTAAATCAACTTCCCATCGCCATAACATTCATCACCCATCACACAGCCATGTATTATGTACAGCGTGTGGTATCTGCCCCTGAAACTTTGAAGGGTTGTAGCTCCCAAACTAACAGTGATAGGAATGTAGTTGAAATTGATTTGGATGCAGCTGGTTTCAACGAATCCAATGCACGATAGAAAAAAAACTATTGTTCCATTTAAAAAATTATATATTTGTGCTGTAACTCTTTGGAAAATGATACAATAATGTTCATAGCTCCGCAGAAAGTATAACACACACTTAGTGAAACACCATATACAGGATGTTTCACTAAGAGTCTTTACCTCTGTAACTTATAACATAATAGCTGACGGGAAATTTTAATGCGGCAGGTCAACACGAGAAATGCTAACTTTCTGCGAAGCTATGAACACAGTTTATTGTATCATTTTCCAAAGAGTTACAGCACAAAGATATAATTTTTTAAATGAAACAATAGTTTTTTCTATCGTGTATTGGATTGGTTTAAACTAGCTGCTCCAAATCAATTTAAACTACATTCCTATCACTGTTCGTTTGGGAGCTACAGTCCTTCAAAGTTCCGGGGGCGGAGGCTGCGATAGCGTAGCAGATTGGCCGAGTGGCTAGCCCCTGGGGCACGGCCCACTGTCTCATGACCACCAGCCAGTCAGAAGCGCTGTCGTAGCCTCCGCCCCCTAAACTTTGAAGGGTTATAGCTCCCAAACTAACAGTGATAGGAATGTAGTTTAAATTGATTTGGACGCAGCTGGTTTAAACGAACCCAATACACGATAGAAAAAAATATTGTTCCATTTAAAAAATTATATCTTTGTGGTGTAACTCTTTGGAAAATGATACAATAAACTATGTTCATAGCTCCGCAGAAAGTATAACATTTCTTGTGCTGACCTACCGCATTAAAATTTCCCGACACCTATTATTTTATAACGTTACAGAGGCAAACAAACTTAGTGAAACATCCTGTATATATATACACGAGGTGCGTCCAGAAAGTAAGTTCCGTTCGGTTATACAAAACGAACGGGTACAGATACAGAAAAAGTATTGATTGTACAAAAATCTACAACTGTTAAACTACTTTTCTACATAGCTTCCGAAATTTTGTAGGCAATTGTCATAGCATGGCACAAGGTTTTGTGTGCCTTTTTCATAGAATGTTGCCGCCTGTGTATACAACCATGTGGTAACATGTTCTTTCAGCTCGTCATCAACGTTGAAGTGTTGTCCACAATGGACAGATTTTAGGTGTAAGAAGAGTATTACTGTCAAAAGATTTTTTTTTCACGATAATGTCTGACCTCACATACCAAATGTGACCAAACAATTCATACGGAAATTTCAGTGGGACCTCTTTGATCATCATCCATAGAGCTCGGACCTCTCTCCTAGCGACATTCATCTCTTCTTACACCTAAAATCTGTCCTTGGTGGTCAACACTTCAACGATGATAAAGAGCTGCTACCACATGGTTGAATACACAGGCGGCAACCTTCTGTGAAGGATGCATGCAAAATCTTGTGGCACGCTATGACAAGTGCCTAAAAAATTTCGGTAGTTATGTGGAAAAGGAGTTTAAGAGTTGTAGAATTTTGTAAAATAAAAATTTCTTCTGTATCTGTGTAAAATTTCATTTTATTACCAAACTGAAATTACTTTCTGCAAGCGCCTCGTTTATATATGCTGTATTCCCGAAATTTTTATGAAAATTCAAGTTTTCTTTATTTTTAATCCATATCACACACAGAGTTGCAATTTCGGGTGTAGCAGTGAAAGCTTTAAAATGCATTGATTAGTTAGCTTTACATTTCATAAAAGGCATCATAAAAATCATTAGATATAAATGATAGAGGCAGAAGTAAAGGGGTATAGGTATACTGCTTATAACTTTGATAAGACTTAAGTCAAAACTTCGCAAGGTTTCGGAACTGGTGCTTTCCGGAAGCACGGGTACCTAAGCACAGTGAGAGTCTACTTCTATCCCTCTGCCTCAATAATTACACACGCTTTATCATGATACCGTTTCACTAATCTCATTTTTCTGGGAAATGTCGCTTGTACCTCTTTCCTTCTGACATCCTCAAATAAGATAGTTGTTTTCAATTTCATTTATTTTGCTAATTTCATATCATCTACAAGTACATTAAATTTTAAACAAGTTTAATGGGACAAATGCATCCTATCACAATTTGCACAATTTTTTTGAAATCAGTAGTCAGACTGCTAGTTGATATTCTCATCACAGCTTGCAAATTGTTGTCTGCTTCGGTTTTTGCTCCTGTTGATTTTTCAAGCAAGAAAAACTTTATTCACAAATATACGTCGATCCAAATATGGAGAACATTTTTGCCTGCAAATTTCTTGATGCATGGAAATTTTTCAGCTGACAAAAATTTATAAAAGTCAACTAAAGTTACAGTACTAAACATTTCTTTCACTGCGTGATCTGCCTGCATGTCAGACGGTAAACAATGTACTAGTTACTTTTGAAATATTCGAGCTTTTTTATTTACAATATCGGTATTCGCAAAGTAGACGGGATTCTGCCTCCAGCAAGCCATCTCTCAGCTTCCGTATGGTTGCTCCCGCTCCCTCGCGGCTGGAACTAAAGTGAACTGGAAGTGCCGGGGGGAGAGGAAGGAGAAAGAGAGACAAAAATGGCGGTGCAGAGCGAGAGGGAGGGGTAGAGAAGAGAGAGAGAGAGAGAGAGAGAGAGAGAGAGAGAGAGAGAGAGAGAGAGAGAGAGCATCCGTTAGTCTAAGCCGTGAGTTAGTACTTCTCCTATCCCTTCTCTCTCTGTCCGTTTTTCTAAAAACATGTTATATTTATCAGAGAATACATAAAAATGTAAATTAAAATCAAATACAGTATCCAAACAAAGAAAGATTGTAATCAAAATGCAAATGATATGTAACATTCATTTAATTCATGTCGTGGATGCTCAAATTATAGAATAGTTTGTGCATCAAAGCAGTTTTTAAGAGGGAAGGACATAATTGTTGTCTTTTGGTTGGCACCTCCTGACCGCCGGCCGCAGTGGCCGAGCGGTCTCCGGCGTTCCAGTCACGGTTTGCAGGGCCGCTGCGGTGGGGAGTTAGAATTTCCCCACCCCCCTCGGACATGCATGTTTGTGCCGTCTTTAGTATAAGCTAGGTCATAAGTAGTTAGTAAGTTTAGGGACTGATGACCCCGTAGTTGCCGGCCGCGGTGGCCGAGGGGACTGAGGCGCTCCAGTCACGGTTTGCACGGCCACTACGTTCGGGGGTTCGAATCCCCCCTCGGGCGTGGATATTTGTGCCGTCCTTAGTTGTAAGTAGTTCATAAGTAGTTTGTAAGTTTAGGGACTGATGACCGCGTAGTTAAGTCCCATAGACTCTACAAACATTTGAACATTTTTGACCCCGTAGTTAAACCCGTAATCTCTACAAACATTTGAACATTTGAACCTCCCCGAGTGTCTAAAGCGCCTCGCCGTGGAGGTTCGAGTCCTCCCTGGGGCTTGGGTGTGTGTTTTGTCCTTAGGTTAGTTTACCTAGGTTTAAGTAGTTTGTAAGCTACGGAATGATGACCACACAGTTTGGTCAGATAGATTTACAGACATTTTGAACATTTGAACCTCCTGACCGGCCACCGAACACACAAGAGAGTGCTGCGGGTTGCCACCATGCCCCTAATTGCTGATCATCCTATGGCAAGAGCAGTTACGTCAATCATAAATCATGCAGTTGTACAACATAAAAAGGTACAGCAGTCAACAATCCAAAGATTGGTTTGAACATCACAGTGCTTTACTAGGCATGGTCCTGATTGGCGGTGGTATGCCGTTGCCTTCTAACTCAATAAATATGAGATCATGTACACTGCGATGGGTAAAAAGTTTTCACATCAGGCAGCAGGTTTTATTACATTTTTTATTTACTGCTAAGGCACTCTTATATTCCAGTGAGATTAAGTAAATTCCTGAAAGATGACAGTGCTGTTGAGAACTTTGAAGCAACTTTGAACTGTGAAGCGCATACCGCTGTAGGAAGAAGCAATAGACTTCTATAGAGTTACACGAAAATCAAATGTTTATAAATCTATCGGACCAAACTGCGTGGTCATCAGTCCGTAGCTTACAAACTACTTAAACGTAGGTAAACTAACCTAAGGACAAACACATACACCCATGCCCCAGGGAGGACACGAACCTCCACGGGGAGAAAACGCGCGCTCCGCAGTGAGACGCTTTAGACCGCTCGGCTACTCGACCGTGGCAGAGTTACACGGAAAGGAAGAGAAAGAAACGTTATACATCAGATGAATTTCCGACAGGTCTGGCTTTTAACTTTAGGAGACTGCACTTTGCTGTGAGACTTGCATTTTCTATTATCATTGATAACTCACAGGGCAATCTACTCAATACTGGAGATTCGAAAAATTTTTTCTCGACTTGCGCAAGGCGTTTTATACACTTCCCCACAGACGATTCATGAACAAAATAAGAGCATATGGTCTATCAGATTGAGGAGTTCCTAGATAACATAATGCAGCATGCATTCTCAATGGAGAGAAGTGTTCCGTAGTAAGAGTGATGTCAGGTTCGCCACAGGGGAGTGTCGTGGGTCCCTTGCTGTTCAGTATATATATAAATGACCTTGCGGATAACATCGGGAGTTCACTGAGGCTTTTTGCGGATGATGCTGTAGTATATAGAGAGGTTGTAACAATGGAAAATTTTATTGAAATGCAGGAGGATTTGCATCGAAATGACGCACGGTGCAGGGAATGGCAATTGAATCTCAATGTAGACAAGTGTAATGAGCTGCGAATACATAGAAAGAGAGATCCTTTATCATTTAATTACACTATAGCAGGTCAGCAACTGGAAACAGTTAATTCCATAAATTATCTGGGAGTAGGAATTAGGAGTGATTTAAAATGGAGCGACCATATAAAAATTAATCTTCAGTAAAGTATATGCCAGACTTAGATTCATTGGAAAAATCCTAAGTAAATGCAGTCCGAAAACAAAGGAAGTAGGTTGCAGTACTCTTGTTCGCCCACAGCTTGAATACTGCTCACCGGTGCGGGATCCGTACCAGGTGGGATTGATAGAGGAAGTGGAGAAGATCCAACGGAGAGCAGCGCGCTTCGTTACAGGATCATTTGGTAATCAAGAAAGCGTTACGGAAATCGATAAACTCCAGTGGAAGACTCTGCAGGAGAGACGCTCTGTTGCTAGGTACGGGATTTTGTCCAAGTTTCGAGAACATACTTTTACTGAGGAGCGTAGCAGTATATTGCTCCCTCCTACGTATATCGGGCGAAGAGATGATGAAGATAAAATCAGATAGATTAAAGACCACACAGAGCCTTACCGACAATCTTTCTTTCGGGTGGCTTGCGGAGTATGGATGTAGATGTAGAATCCATATTTCTCACACGGAGAGATGTCGCTTTCTCAGGGATGGGAACAGAAAATATTCATATTAGTCACAAGAAATAATGTTTATAGTCAGGAAGGAAGGAAGATTAGTGTTTAACGACCCGTCGACAGCGTGGTCATTGGAGACGGAGCTTACGCTCGGAGTCTTTGGGTAAGGATGGGGAAGGTAATCGGCCGTGCCCTTTGAAAGGAATCACCCCGGAATTTGCCTGGAGTAATTTAGGGAAATCACGGAAAACCTAAATCTGGATGTCTGGAGGCTGGTCTGGAACGCCTTCCTCCCGAATGCGAGTCCAGTGCGTTACCACTGCTCCAGCTAGCTCGGTGTTGTTTATAGTCAAGTTGCGTATTAAATGAATGTTACATGTCATTTGTATTTTGATTACTATCTTTCTTTGTTTGGATACTGTATTTGATTTATTTTACATTTTTATATATTCTCTGATAAATATGTTTTTAGGAAAAAAGGAGATGGACAGAGAGAGATGGGATAGGAGAAGTACTAACTCATGGCTTAAACAAACAAGTAAGTACCCGGGCAACGCCGAGTTTTCAGCTAGTGAAGTATAATTTTACTCACAGCCCCCCCCTCTCTCTCTCTCTTCACCCCTCCCCCCTCTCTGAACGGCCCTTTTTCTCTCTCTTTCTCCTTCCTCTCCCCCCGGCACTTCCAGTTCACTTTAGTTCCATCCGCGAGGGGGCGGGACCAACCATACGGAAGCTGAGAGATGGCTTGCTTGAGGCAGAATCCCGTCTACTTCGCGAATACCGATATTGTAAATAAAAAAGCTCGCATATTTCAAAAGTAACTAGTACATTGTTTACCGTCTACAAAATTGCGCGCTCTCTCGTAACTTCTACACTTCGTTGCCCTGCGTGGACCAACAGCGAAAATTCGCACAGAGATGCCTGCGGGCATCCGCTGCGGTCGTGACGTCAGCTGGTGCGCCGCCGACCGCAGGCGCTGCACAACAGACGCCGAAGAGCTTCCGCGGCCTCGCCCTGCTTCCCCACTGGTCGCAGAGAGGAAGGTTAACTCTTTAATGCAAAGTGTAATTCAATTGTACTTGCTTCTATACATTGTGTTACATAAGTTAGTAGCTCGTCCTAGAAATTATAAACTGCAGAGTGCTACTGAATCAGTTAGACAGTTAGTTACATTGAGTTACTCCTAAAATGTGAGTTTGTTTACTTTAGTATTCCCCCTTTGCCATGTAAAAGTAGTCAATCATATACTACTATTGTATTATGAGTTACTTTCTGGAAAGGGTAAAGTCATAATAGTAACATTTACCGCAGCGGGTACATCATTGAAGCACTAATATAACTTGACCAGCTATGAACATTTTGTTGCTAGTAGTGCATAATACTATTAAGGACTTTTTTCAATTTTTTCTCAGTATATACGCACTATACACTAAGAGTGGAAGTCTTTATAGCTTCAAATAAATAGTCATGCGTTAAAGGGTTAATTAGCTGATGAGACAGAAATGGACATAAACGGTCATATAGTCACCCCTCTCCTTTGGGACGCCTGTTAGAACATAACAGCAAAGCCAATTAAACAGCGTGCATACTTTGCTGGCAGGAAAGCAAATATGTAACATACGAGAATAATTTGTATGCTTTCTCGTTGTAATCCGCGTATTATTCGGTATTAATTTCAGTTACTTCTACAGACCCAAGCTCGGCGGAAAGATTTTCATGATTATGGTTGGGAATTTGTCGGAGCAACCTACAAATCAGACTTCATAAATTCCTCTTTGTTGAAAGCAGTGACTTTTTTCTTTTTCCCCAGTCGTTTACTCACATCTTCATCGAGAAGTTACTGGTAGAGGGTAGTCAGACTGATATGACACCCTTTCTTTCTTCTTAATATCCCACCGACCTTTCTCCCACCACTAATTCCCCAGCCGCCCATCCACAGTTATCGAGTAAGGCTGTCGGCACACACACAGATTTTGGACGGCCGGTAAAATATCGGCCGGTATTTCATCGTTGGAGCGCTGCTTACATACACCTGTCAAACGAGCAGTCGGTCGGATATCGTTGTCGTCTGGAGTCCAAACATAAATTAATGACTTCCAAATATTTTTCCTAATATGACCAATATTGGTGACATGATATAAGGAACTACTAAAGAACCTATCACTACATCAGTACATCAGTAACGAAATGCATTTTTTTCTTTGCTATCCATTTCCTCAAAACATTCAGTTCGCAGGGAACTTGTGTCCATGTACCTCTAGTCGTATTTCTATCTTCAACCGTTTCCAAAATTTTGTTCCATAAAACTGTTCGTACTCCCTCTACCGAAGTGTGTATGTCACTTATCTTTTAACCCAGTGCAAACGTATATATAATATTATTGTAAGTATGCCTCAAACATGCAAATGACCTTTTCTGTGCGGATATAGAAAGAAATTTGATCCCTTGCGGTAATGCAGATAAAGCTGCGAGAACATGGACACTTGCAGTACGCGAAATGTTGATGATTTGGGCATGACTACGAACGTGTCTGGCTGGATAGCCGATCGCTCAAGGGGTTAGCTGCCCTTCGTAATAAAACAAACAAGACTGAAGATCTCAAGAACATCATAAATAAAAAACAAGATCTAACCGAAGCAGTGGCAAATTTTCACATTTTCCGCCAGTAGGCTACTCAAATTTTGCCGATTCTACCGACCTCTACAATTCAGTACACAATTTCACAATCATACAAATTATAAATTTTTGTCATTGAAATTGTAGCTTTTTGTTTTGTGCACTATCCTCCTAATTACAACACCTACTTTTCGTAATTAGTTTGGCTGTGAAATATGGCATGGAAATTTCACTTCCTAGATTACTTTAAAATCCAATTATTTGGTTTGAATCGCACAAGGAATAGTTTTCGTTTATATCTCTGAGCTAGTAAAAACACAGTTACATACTACTAATAATGTGGGGGTAAGGTATGTCTTAATATGAGACTTTACCTTTTTCCCGGCGTAATGAATGTTCAAACAACTCACGGGTATGCTGCCGGTTGACGTCGTCGACAACCGCCGATATTTCGGCAGGAGGAAACCCTGCCATTCTCAAGGCACAACTCCACTTAAGGACGCAATGTGCAAGCGTATTTAAAATATCGGTTTGCAAAGGGTAAACAAGGAAGATAACACACACAATAGAAGTCACAGCAGAGTCAACACAACCAAAGATGAGCAAACATCGAAAATATCGATAGTGACCGTTATTCAACAGGTGAGGCAGCATTAATTTTGTCCCTCTGTTTTTTGACGAGAGACAGTGCCGAATTCCAAGCAGAATTTAAACAAAAACCAACATCTCTGTTTATAAGGTCGCTTGCTAGTTTAATTTCAACAGAATCCTTAATAACACTATCCCAATAGGTGGAAGTGCATGCCAGGATCTCCGTGTTGTTGTATTCCATGGGATGACCGGTGCCAAGACAGTGTTCTGCAACAGCAGATTTGTTTGGCTGTTGTAAGCGCGTGTCACGTTTATCTTCAATACACCGGTCTTCCACAGTCCTGATTGTCTGACCAATATATGACATGCCACAACTGCAAGGAATACGATATACACCTGCCTTACGCAAACCAAGATCATCCTTTACGGACCCCAACAGGGCCTTTATCTTAGAAGGTGGTCGAAAAACACGTTTCACATCATATTTCCGCAAAATACGACCAATCTTGTTGGAAATACTTCCTGCGCAAAGCAAAAAGGCCATAGATTTAGGTGCCACTTCATTACTATCGTCAATCACCCGTTGCACAGAAGGCTGATAGCGCAATGCACGTTTTGTCTGTCTCTCACTGTAGCGATTCTGACGAAAGGTCTCCTCGAAATGGGACAACTCAGCTGACAAACTTTCAGGTCTGAAATGACATGTGCCCTGTGAATCCACAAAAAAAAAAAAACGGGTTCGAGTTCCAGTTTGGCACAAAATGTCAGCTTCGCCATTGGATTTAATTGAATGCCCTGAAACAGACGAGAATCAGAAATATTTGTAATTTATTGTATACAGAACTTAGTGCTAATTTAGTAATTTGTATTTTAGTCCTATATGCGCTACGTCGACTGTATGTCGAGAAGGCGCACCGAGAATTGGGCAGGGAGGACAGTCGGTAAAAGTCGTTGCGTGTGTAAGCTGCTGTTAGACGACGTGCGCCTCCCTACCCTACTGTATGGCCGGCGCCGTTGGCCTGCAGTGTCCGTACAGTACAGTCGCCTCGCCTGCTGCGTGTGTGTGTGTGTGTGTGGAGGCAGCTGACCAACTTCTTGCCGGCGCCGGTCCGTGGCCGGCCAGTGTGCAAGTTACACAATGTCCAGAAAAGGACACCCTGATTTCAAAATTAAATATCTCGAAAACAAAGATCGATAGAGGAATGCAGTAAACGGTATGTTTATTGTGAACGCTGTAACAAGTTTATACAGCAGTATGAAATAATAGTTAAAAAAGCTGCTAACAGATGGCGCTGTACGCTGTACAGCTCATATCAGCATACATAAGTGAAATAATCCTATGAAAACACTATTTGCATGCAATCACATAACAATGTTTTCGAAATGTTCACCATTGGCACTACAGAGGTGGCGCAAACGAAGAATCAAATTCACCATCACATTTTGTAGTGTCTCAACCGAAATGGATTCACATGCCACAGAGATCGCCGATTCAAGCTCGTCCAGCGTGGCGGGATGCTTCGGGTAGACCATGTCTTTCACTGTGCCCCACAAAGAAAAGTGACAGGGAGGCAAATCTGGCGAATATGGAGCCCAATCCATGCCTGCACCAGTAAACTTGGGATTCACACGCATTATACCGTAAATAAATGTTGGCAACGTGATAGTGTGCGAGGAGTATTGTCAAACAAAAGTGCCGGTCACCGTTTAATTGTTGTTCATGCAGGCGGAAAAATGGGTTTCATTCCGGGTGCACTTCTCATATAAGATTCAAAAACCAAAACGTCCGACTATCACTCAGAAATGGATAGCAAAAACTTTGAAAAATACGTCGAAACCCAACTAATGCCAGGCTTACCTCAGAGAAGTATTGTTGTTTTTGATAATAAAGAATAAACCGTCTTCCTCCAGTTCTCTAAAAAGTTAAATACAATCCTGGCTGACCAACAACAACATACGTTATGACTTCGACCTACGGAAAGCCAAACTTCTGGCACTAGTTAAGGAGCACCAAACGTCTCCTGTTTGTTGTATTGACAAAAGTTTACAAGAGATTGGATTTGTACCCCTCCGACTGCCTCCGTACCATCCAGACCTGGATCCTATCGAATTAATCTGGAATATTGTAAAAAATTAAATCCGTACTCAGAACGTCTCAAGCGTTTCGTTCACGGAGCTGAAAAAAAAATTTCAGCTGATGCCTTTGCTGCTGCGGCATTAAAAGATTGGAGAAAGGCGGTATATCACGTAGAATAAGTGTGCGAGGACTATTGGAGAAGAGAGGATCTGATGGATGAAGAAAAAGAAAAAATAATACTATCAGTCGAGCTGGATTCAAGAGACGAATCATTATCGTCAGCGACCGAATCGGCAGACGACGAATCGCCAGACACAGTTGAGGGAGACGAGATCAGCATGGGAGGTAGTTCTAGAGATACTGCCAGCGAAGCTCCGTGAACAGATGAGGTAAGATACTGCTGTCAGGGATATATCGTAGAATCAGTATTCTAGCTATTGTTTTTAATTGAAATTTATTGTCAATGTCGTTCATTGTAAGAAATATTATGTGTCGATTACTAGATTTGTCTTTACTGAGTACTCGCAACGTCTTTATCCATTCGAAATACTTCTAGCCTTCGTAGGTGTTGCGCATTTTTGACTGCAGTAATGTTGAACCAATGATTGCTTCGTAATTTTTTTTAATAATATGAGAAGAATAAAACATTCGGAAACCGCCATGCAGGCTTAACATCTAACCACAGCATCCAACATTGCATTCGAATTTCCAAATTAGATTCAGTCTTCCGCAAAATTAACCGTGATTAAACGCGCTGCGTGTAACAGGCTGGCAGCGGCCCACTTACAAGAGCACTGGAGCGTACACGTACGCACCCCCCCCCTTCCCCACCCGTCTTTCTCCGGCGTAAACACGACAGTACTGCCACAAAAATGTTTATAGACCTTATGGGACTTAACTACGCGGTCATCAGTCAAAAAAATGTTCAAATATTTGTATAGCTTATGGGACTTAACTACGGGATCATCAGTCCCTAAACTTACAAACTACTTATGAACTAGCTAATACTAAGGACGGCACAAATATCCATGCACGAGGGGTGGGTTCGAACCCCCGACCGTAGTGGCCGTGCAGAACGTGACTGGCGCGCCGCAGACCGCTCGGCCACCGCGGCCAGAGGTGCTGCTACTAATGTGTAGTAGTACCACTATTGTGTAATAATAATTATGTACTCTACACGTAATATTCTCTCTGACCGTGTTTTAACAAACAGCCAAAATTATTTCCATTAAAGTACTATGAGAGAGTGGAGAGGAGTAGAACCAGAAGAATGCGAGAGGGGAGAGGAGGATAGTGATAGAAGGGTAAGTGGGGGGGGCTGGTTTACCTAAAATAATAGGCCAGTGTTAATCGCCGTTATTATTGCAAATAGGCCTACCTCTGTAACGGTGCCAGATGTGGCAATTAAATTAAGAGAGCAAAGCTGTTGAGAATTTTCTCCTCTTGTAATACATTTATTGAGTTTCGTCTCGGATGGCACAGCGAGAGAGAGAGAGAGAGAAAGAGAGAGAGAGAGAGAGAGAGAGAGAGAGAGAGGAGAGAGCGTGAGAGAGAGAGAGGAGGGAGAGAAAGGAATTGGAGTAGATCGACAGACTATAGAAAACTTGTCAGGAGTGATATATATTGCATACTACAGAGTGAAGTTAGTGCAGAAACCAGCCAAAACTTTTAGTCAAAATCGATTGATTAACAATTTTTTTTTTTTTTTTTTTTTTTTTTTTTTTTTTTTTTTTTTTTTTTTTTTTTGGAAAATATCTTATTCTGAATTTCCTTTCATTCTACGCAGGCGTTGCAAGGGAAATCATGGTATTGATTTGAGTTGTGTTTTAGTTATGAGTTTACGAACGTGAGACCTCTTCCTGTCAGACGAAGCCACAGTGAGGCGTGTCCTGTGTAGCTACTTCACATGAGTCAGGGTGACCAACTGCCCAGGATGCTGCGGAACAGCCCTGCATTTGGACTTGTTGTCCTGCATTTGGATAATAACGGAAAATAATGTCCCGCGAAATGGCGAAACTATCCCGCATTCCAGCAATTTTAAAACTGTTGGTCTCAGAGCATAAGCCGAAACTATTTGTGTTCGCCACGGTATGTCATACGTCCTGCAAGTCAACTTCACAATGCATCATCTACGAATAAATGATAGTCTTCTTACATTAAATGTTGCTGTTGTGGTCTTCAGTCCAGAGACTGGTTTGATGCAGCTCTCCACCATACTCAATCCTGAGCAAGCCTTTTCATCTCCTCATAAGAACGACAACACACATCGATTGAATCTGCTTACTATATGCCCCTCTTGGTATCCCTCTGCGATTTTTACCCCACACACTTCCCTCCAAAGCCAAATTTACGATTCCTCGATGTCTAAGAATGTGTCCTACCAAGCGATCCCTTCTTTTAGTGAAGGTATGCCAAAAATTCCTTTCCTCACCAATTCTGCTCAGTGTCTCTTCATTACTTATGTATAAACGTATTTAAAATCTGACATGAAAATACAGTATCAGCATTCATCTTACTTCCTTCAGGAATAAAAAGATGGTGAAATTCTGAAAATGATACAACGAAATTGATTCAGTACTCCAGGTAGTAAGGCACAATTAAACGCTGCACTTCATCAAATGTTCAAATGTTTGTGAAGGTTAAGGGACTTAACTACGGGCTCATCAGTTACCAAACTTACATATTACTTATGAACTAGCTTGTACTAAAGACGGCACAAACACCCATGCCCGAGGGGGGATTCGTGCCCCCGACGGGGAACGGCCTCACGCATCGCAGCAGCATAGCGCCTCAATGCACTCGGCCGCTCCGCCGCGGCTTTGCACTTCATCGAAAGAACATCTATAACAGAGTAGTTAAAATGGTTTTCAAAAGTAGTTTTCATCAAATTTCATTCAGGTTATTGCAAAACATAATTATTTCGGCGGAGTAAGCTACTTATAAAATGTGTGGAGCATGATGCTCTAATAGCTGGAACAAATGAAAGTAGTACAGACAACGAAGATGATCGGAAAAATGTAACGTACAAAGAATATGTAAAACCTGTCAGACTCGAAAATTCAAAATAGGAGTATGAAACAATATTTATGAACCGTAAATAAAGATTGAAAATTAAAAAAAAAAAATTTCACTCGTGTTAAAAAGTAAATGAGTAAGCCTACTCTGCTCGCCTAAAATTTCTTTCTTAGTTTCAGCAGGGCCGGCGTAACGTACGTGCGAAACGTGCGGCCGCACAGGGCGGCACTTTCTGGGGTGCGGCAAATCTTCCGCCTCCCCTCTCCCCTTTTGGAGGGAGCGGCTTCGGGAACTGTGGCATGGCGCCTCCCTGCCGGCCGCCCCTGTTGAAGGAGGGGAGGGAGGAGGACTAATCCCTTCCTCGCCCCTGTGGCAGCGCCGTCGTGTTTACGCCGGAGGAACAGAGGGGGGAGTAATCTGCCGTACTCGCCAGTATTCTTATGACTGGAGCGCTGCCACCCTGTTGCGCTCCGAGCGTTTACTCGCAGCTAATTTTGCAGAAGACGAAATCTATGCAATGTTCTATATTGCGATTATGTTTTAAGCCTGAAGCAATTTTGCTAAGCCCTTCAATGGCAGTTTCCGAGTGTTTTTTCTTCCCGCATTATGAGAAAAAAATATCGTTGAACATTATTACAGTCAAACAAGTCCAACACCGACAATGGCTAGAAGTTTTCCTAATGGGTAAATACTCTGCGAGTAATTACAAGGGATAAAGACATTGATAGTGATCCTGGCACAAGTTGCTTTTCGACTCATTTTCCAAACTTTTTGCTATCCGTTTCTGAATGAAAGTCGGACGTTTTGGTTTTTGAGCCATGAAACACCTGTCTGCGTCTGCATGAACAACAATTAAACTCTGACCGGCACTTTTGTTTGACAATACAACTCGCACACTATCACTTTGCCAACATTTATTTACTGCACTGTTTTCCACTGAATACATTATCTGTTCACAACCATTGAAAAAATGTTTATTTACGTTAATTGTAAGTTCATGCCGTGCGGGATTGGCCGAACGGAAGGCGCCGCAGTCATGGACTTCGCGGCTGGTCCCCACGGAGGTTCGAATCCTCCCTCGGGCATAGGTGTGTGTGTGTGTTTGTGTGTGTGTGTTTCCTTAGGATAATTTAGGTTGAGTAGTATATAAGCTTAGGGATTGATCACCTTAGCAGTTAAGTCCTATAAGGTTTTACACACATTTGAACATTTTCGTAAATTCACAAGGCTTATTAAAATTAGCTAGATTTCTTCAATCGGGATTGAATCAAATTTTGATCTGGTGCCCGGCGACTGTTTTGATGTGTAGTGAATATCACCAATCAGTCGCAAATTTCGTTTTTATTTTCCAGGTCTACATAGATTTCGGGCACAGTGTGGCTATTCTCGGTGCTTTGAGTTATGTTTATATCTATACCGTCATGCTGAACGTAACTGTCAACATAACGGTTTAGATGTAAGCAGATAACAGCTCTGAAACTGGCCACTCAGTGGCCGAAACATGGGTAGATCTGAAAAGTAAAAACAACAACTGCGATCGATTGTTGACATTTCCTACAGATTTGTTTAAATAAAGTTCCACAAACGTTTAAAGAAAAGAGGGGGCGGCAAATTAGCAGATCGCCTCGGGCCGGCACTTGGACTTGCGCCGGGCCTGATTTCAGAATAACTTGCAGAACAAGTCACGTGACCCTAGTCCTCCTCCACATTCTCGAAATGTCCCGCTTTGAGTTTTGAAAAATTTGGGCGCCCTAACATTAAAACATCGTGGATCTGCAATTACACAGTTTTCACTGCTTCTTTTAATTTTGGCTGGGAATTGTGTGCTCTATTCGCACTTTTGCTCCTTTTATCGCATGTGCTCGCCCACTGCTATTTCCCAGTTGCGTACAACACTGCGTGCATTGTTTGTGCGCGACCGTTAAACTCGCCGCAGCTGCCGCATCGCATCATGTTACTGTTCTGCCAGCCGCGGCGTGTGGCGAATAGCGGGACAGCTTCCGGTCACGTGTCGCTGAATTGCGCTTTCCGGACGTACCACCGCCCTTTACCTTGCTTATCAGGGCACGAGAATACTTTCCTCGACCAATCGCGGTAAGCTACCAAATAATCGGCGACGGTATTTTTGTCCGGGGTAAGGTGACCATATTCTGAAAGCCGCAGCTGGGACCAGATCTACATTTCCTCTCTACTCGGAATGCAACAATGCCGTGTAATTGTTATACATCAACAGTGGTTAGAACGAAATAAATAGTAGCCACAGATGATTAATTTAGGAAATACAAATCAGACATTCAGTTACTGTATAATACACGCAAATTTTACAAGTTAGGAAAACAAATCACACCTAGGTAACTACATACAGCTTTCCACGCTCAACTGCCCACGTTCCCAGACTTCATCAACAAATGTTTCCTTCCCTTTCAGTTTAGAAAGCCATAGAATTCTGTACAAAATTAGTTCACGCCAGTGGGATCCGTGCATCGCATCAAACTCATAGAGCCCTCTTCGATTTGCGAGGGTTTGTTAAATATTACGGAAGAAATAAATAGTTATTAGTTTTTCCATCACTGGATGCTTGCTGTTGCCGCAACTGTGTTTCAAATTTTAATGAAATTATTGGTGCTTTATTTAAATGTGTGCTTAAATAAAGCACCAATAAATGCAACTGGAGCTGGACTTTCATTAAAAAATAAATAGTTGCGTTCTGAGTGAAGGTCCATTGTAAGTGAAGGTTAATCAAAACCACAGTTATACCATATTGTTTATGAAAATAAATTATTAATACGTTAGTTACGGCTCCTAAAATACTGAGATGAATATGTAGATTCGTTTGGGCAATGCGAAGTTGGCTACAGTCCAAGCAAACTGAATAAAGAACTTGTGCTATATATGATACAATACACAGTCCAACGAAACAATCACAAGGTTAGATTTGTGTATAAGGGGAGGCGGGTTAACCAGGGGGCCTGGGATTACCCCCCCCCCCCCCCACAATTAAGATTATATATTTTTATAATGTCAACAATAGAAAATCTCGATATCGGTAAAGTAAAACGAGCTTCAGCGTGTGACGTTTCATAGGAAATATTAAAGATCGTGAGTTAAAAAATCTCACGATAAAACAGTCACTACTTTTCTTTTTTTTTTTTTTTTTGAAACGAAAATATTGTAAATTTTATGAACCTAATAGTTTGTCTAATGATAGTATCAATTTCGAACTATTTATGAAAAACTAGAATTATCATCTATTAAGTTTTGATAAACCATACACCTTTACTAACATTTTTCACTTGTAAATTGTCGTTACCTTAAATTTTGGTAAAATCTTGAATTTGAAGCTCTATCATAAGACGTCAGGTGCGAACTCGTTTGTTTACATGAACTTACAGCTCAAAGGTTATTGTATGACCTAGGGGCCGTGTAGTGAAATACGCACCACTTATTTTTAAATAATTAATTTATTGCATGAACTGTAACCTTTTTTTAACAACTTTTGTAACCAGTTATATTATTTGTTAACCACTAAATCGAACTGCATAAATTTCTTCAAAATTTGTAGTCAATTTATTTGAAACGGAATTTGGAAACGTCACGTGACGTGATGTGACGTATTCGCGACGTGGGCGCCAAAATCTAGTTATTTAAACATGCCGCTGCTGGCCGCAAGCAGCAGTTAATGGCAGTTGTAAGCTGCTGAAAGTCGTAGACAGCAGTGGTACGTTCTTGTAAGTTCGCTTGCCAGGAGCTTTAGGCCAGACGTATACAGTGCTGTAGTGTGATGGAAGATCAATGAAAATCCGTTCTCATCTAACGACGACTTTATTTTGGTAGAAGAACCTTGGACAATGTGCAGCTATTACCTTGACCAAGAACTTCTCTTTGTTGAAGTTTGATTCATGTGTGGCTTGGAGTGGTTTAGTAACAAGCAACCCTAGTGACGACATAAGCCCCATTCACACAGGCCACCCAACGTCTCAAGCATAAATTACGTAACTGACAAAATATCATGGGGTGTCTACTTAAAATTACTTAAGGGCGAGACAGCGTACACGGAAATGACGAAAATTGTGAAAATTTTTTTATTGGCTCTTCATTTACTACATAGCATTGAAATTTCAAAGAAGGCTGTTGATTGCGCTTGTTTACGAGTGATCTCTGTTTACAAAATTGTAATTACTTCGTTTTTCGCTAAATTCGACGTTTTAGTTTTGTTTTTTTAATCAAGCCACGACAAAGAAAAGTTTTTAAAAAGATATGCAAGAAATATGTACGTGTTTTATTAAACTGCAGACACAATAATTTGGTGTCGGATGACTGTCATTGTATTGTTATCCAATGATTTAGCACTACAAGGACCGATGGGGCAAACTGGACCCTTTTCGAAATTTTCACTTCTTTTCTAAAAGTAAACTGGATTGTTTTCAAATTGTATGACTTTTATCAACTAAATGTTAACCACATTTTTTGAGAGTGTGCTATTTTATTAGGTTGTGAAATATGAAGCTTACTACCTAGAAGGACCGCGGAGCCAACTGGCGTCTCACAATTGTTTTCTATACTTTTAGGCTACTTCTTTCCAATAATGCCTATGAAATCTTATCAACTGTTGTCCCTTTGTTGTTTAATATGCGACGTCAATGGCCTTCAATCCAGTGTTGTTTGTTGGTTAGTTGCATCAGGATTTTCAGATATTGTCTGCTATGACAGTACGAGGGCGGATCAAAAAAAAAAAAACGGACTCCGATGGCGCTGCCATTCGTAGACGTAGAACAGGGTTATCACGTTAGATGGCGTTAGTAGAGACCTTCACAAGACAGCTGTGCAGACGGCGTCAGTGTAGAGCTGAACGTGCAAGTGTGGTATTGTGTTTCTCTGACTGTTGGCGTGTTACCCCTGCGAAGTCGTTATGGCAACTTTAAAAGAACAAAGTGCGTGTGTGACATTTTGTTTCGTGCTTAAAACAATTGCAACGGAGCCACACCTAATGCTTCAGGAAGCTTTCCAGGAGGACGCTATGAGCCGCACACAGGTTTACGAGTGGTTTGGGCGTTTTAAACGTGGTGAGATGAGTGTTGACCATACTCGTTCTGGACGCCCTTCAACATCGCGAAACGAGGATAACATTGAAAAGGTCCGCCAAAAGATCAACGAGGATCGTCGCCAAACGATCGACCAAATTTCAGCAGAGACAGGAATAAGTTGGAGCTCGTACCAGCGGATTTTAAGTGAGGATTTGCACATGAGACGTGTTTCTGCTAAATTTGTTCTGCGCCTTCTCACACAGAAGCAAAAAGCCATTTGCAGGAATGTGTATCAGGACTTGAAAATAGAGATTGCATGTGATCCAAACTTCTTGTACAAAGTATTACAGGGATCAGAGTTGGTGTTACGGGTATGACTGAGAAACCAAGCAAGCGTCAAGCCAGTGGAGAACTTCCAACTCTCCCAGACCAGAAGGCAAGTGAGATCAAATGTGAAGACGATGATCATTGTCTTTTTTGATGTTCGTGGAATTGTGCATCGGGAATTCGTACCCCCTGGCCAGACTGTTAACCAGCACTTTTACTTGGATGTTTTAAGGCGTCTGCTAGAGGATGTGAGGAGGAAACGCCCGGAACATTGGCGACCAGGTGACTGGTTTCTGTATCACGACAACGCTCCGGCACACACGGCCTTACGAGTGACCCACTATTTGGCATCTCAGAGGTGGTCTGTCGTTCCCCACGCTCCGTATTCGCCGTACCTAGCTCCGTGCGACTTTTTCCTAGTTACACGAATGAAAAAAAAAGCGGTCAAAGGGCAGCCTTATGATGATGTCGAGGTGGTAAAAACAGCTTCGCAAAAAGCACTGAACAATATCAACTTGAAGAGTTCCAAACATGCTTCCAACAGTGGGAAAAGAGACTTGACAAGTGCATCGCATGTCATGGAGAGTATTTTGAAGGTGACTGAAGTAATTTTGTATAAAGGTTCATAAAAAAAAATTATGTAAAAAATCCGGTTTCTTTAGGGTCCCCCCTCGTGTAATTCATACTCTGCACAATCCTGATGTGAATACAAGGAGCGCCTAAAAGATGATGAAACACTTTAAGAACTGAGAATACCAGATGATGAAAGGCCAAGTGAAATTGAGTTTGTTTACAGCGATCAGGACAATGATGAAAGAGTTGTAGATGCAGTGTCTGCCGATGAAGAATGTAATTCTTGAGCCGGCTGCAGTGGCCGAGCGGTCTGTGGCTTGCCAGTCACATTCTGCACGGCCGCTACGGTCGGGGGTTCGAATGCTACCTCGGGCATGGATGTTTGTGTCGTCTTTAGTATAAGGCAGTTCATAAGTAGTTTGTAAGTTTAGGGACTGATGACCCCGCAGTTAAGTCCCTTAAGCTTAACAAACATTTGAACATTTTTGTAATTCTTGCAATGAAAGTGGTGATATAAACACGGTGCAGGATAGTTATACCTCAAAATTTAGGGGAAAATGGAGTTTCAGCATCCCTTCTGATGTTCCAGGTTTCAGCTCTAAAAGACGAACAACCCGGACAAGAGTTGTTTTCCCTGGTAGTCAATCAGAAACACTAAAGACAGACCCCAGAGAAGTGTTAAATTCGTATCTCATGCCAAGAAAATTATACTACTACTACTTGTTCAGGTTATGAGAATTTTAAATGTGGAAAATGTGAGATGAGGCGATGAGTGTGGTCCTACAAATGCAACCGTGAAGAGTAGTGAACTCCAGTGGCGAGTGCATATGTGTGATAGATGTTTGTGATTTTATTAATAATGGATGTGTATGAGATCATATTAACAAGTACATTGTGACGATACTGCTGGCCCCCTCATCTCAATGTTATCGTACGATACCGTCTGCCTGGTCCTCTCATCTCAATGTCATCCTATGATACCATCTGCGCCGGACTCGGAATCTTGTGGTTCAATAGTGATAAAAGTTGCGTGTGAAGTTAAAAACGAAATAGCCAGTCTAGGAATCAGTGTACGACAGTGTCTCGGTGATACTGCGATTAAAACAAGTGATAGATTTCATTAATTAAGAGATTTGTATAAGATGTTTCAAGACAGTTCTATAAACAATACTTTTGTTATGTACATTATTTCAGTAAATAGACAGACGAAGGGTACAAACTTTTGTAAAACATAAAGACATTAAAATAAATAGCATTGTATATATGTTAGGCTCATAAACAAGTTATGTAGACCAGCTAATTGTGTAATTAATGATGCACTCGAGATTTGAATATTGTATTTCTTTGTACATATTGACTCACGTGAGCTTTTGAAGTTATTTTGAGAATTGCCAAGATAATTGATAGTTCAATATACGCTAGGAACATGTATGATGTACTCGTTAACAAATTAATTGTCATTTAAGATCGCACTTTGTTGTCAACAAAAAGTAGCGTGATTAAGTCTTAAAATGATATGTGGCTTGTAAAATTATTGTAGCCTATGTATAGTTTTCATTTTATATTTTGATTATTTTTGTGTACATGAAATGTTTTCTTTGTGTGTTTATTCATTGTAAATTAGTATATTCAAATTGTTATGAACAATGGCTAATGCAAGGTCATTATTGCCGATGTTATATATTTGCCTCACTGCCTTGCGTGGGGGAGTTCGAGTTTTGTCTTTTGTCGAGTACTGTGTTGTTGTGGTAATTTGTTGTTATGTTTTGGTAAAGAAGAAGTTTGATTCAAATTAAGGAATAAGTGAAAAATCGTACATATCGAGTATTTATTTCTACCACGATGCCCCAGGAGAATAATGTTGCAGCGAGAAGAACCCCCATACAGCGCAATGTTAAAAAAGATGAGTATTATGTTGGAAAGTGGTAGAAAGAAACTGTAATTACTTAAATAGTATACAAATGTTTTAACATACATGCTACAAAAGACGTAACAATATTTACCGTAAACACAAAGTTTTCAAGAGATGAATAATTGATAAAAGTAAATTAATTGAAAGCCAAGTAATTTATGTAATTGTAATTCATATTAAACATAAAAAGTAATAAAAATAAAATAAAAAGTATATCAGTTTGTTAAATTCTATTATTTATCACTGTCTGGATAGAATATTAAGCAGGAGGCAAACTTGGCTTGGGCGGTTTTGTAGATAGGAGCCTGCAAACGGCTCTCTTTCTGTGCTACGAAAGAAATGTGAATAGAAGTTGAAACTCAACTAGAAGACAACAGACCTAACAACATGTATAATCTTTGTATGTCATTATTTCAACTATCTTTACCACTTTATTTGGAGTATTATCTTACTCCATACAATGAATATTTTCATTTATTGCAATAGAACCAATAGAGTATATCTGTTTCTGAATGATATTGTTTGGAAAGACAAAGCATGATTTTTACATTTAGGCTCGCCCTACTTCATACGCACACTTGAGTACTGTAATATCTTCACATCAAACGATTGCATATACTGAGCACCTTTTTCGCATTCTTATTGAGTCTTAAACGTAGTTCTACTTTTCAAGTTTTCCTCTCTTCCGTCGTTTCCAGCTTTTACTAGAAATATTAGTTTTTGTGTCCGTTTCATTGTTAATCATGATGCTAAGTAAAAGTCTTTTTACGCGTTTGTTTCTATCGCCTCTGTCAGCACAAAAAAACCACAATGTTTTAGACGTTGACCATTCTCCTTTACTTGGCCGCTATGATTTCACTGGTAGTACTTCAGTCAAACATCTTGAAGGTCATTAATTCCAAAATCGTCAATTTGAGTGATAATTGCATTACAAGCATCGCCATTAAATATTTCAAACCATTGAAGGCGGAATTCTAAGTATTTTATCTAAACTGGAGAGTAATTATTCACATTGAAGCTTTGACTTTTCAATTATTAAGCTACGAGTTTACTTTTTCATTTATTTCTTTTTTTCTTCTGCATCTTATGCAATTTCTTGGAGTTAGTTTTACGATCACTTGAAAATTCAAGACAGTTCATTACATCTCTGTTTTGGACACGAACTTCCGACTGAGCTCTGAAATATGCTGAAAACAGCATACAGAAATTTGTATTTGGTTAGCACGGGAGTCGATGTCGCCCACGTGAATTACGTGGGGCAGACCTAGCAGCAATCCCAAGGATATCAAATCAACAATTTGAGTTTCTTTCAAAATAAACGTAACTGTAGTGGCAGCCAAGATGGACAATTTCAAATTCATTTACTGACCGGTACCGGTAATTCTATGTTGCTATTTACATAGCACATGGTAATATTTCCTGAAGTTTACTCTCTGTTCTCGGATATGGGTACTTCGAAAATGAAACCTCTTTTCTGTCTATATTACCACGTGCTATTTATATAGTAATAGACTTGAAGATGGCAACACAGATTGCCGAAACCGATCAATATAGGAACTTCAAACTAGCCATCTTGGCTCCTCTGCTCATGATGACTTCTATGACAAGATTTTATGTCGCATCCCCGGCTTGAATGATGTCAAGCACATAAATATCACACTCCACTAGTGATGAAGTGGATTGTCGAGACACGCGTTATTTTCAATCACGGACCTGTATTTCAACGTCCCGTTGACTACATGGTCATTAGAGACATAGCACAAGCACAGATTTTTTTTTGTCAATTTTGAGGAACGAAATCGTTTGGGCTCTTTCAAAGGAAAAATTCTGGGATTTGCGTCAAGTGCTTTACGGAAACAGCATAAGACACGGGCTTGAACCGTCGCCCTCTCGAATTTCGAATGCGAGAGCCGTAAGCTAACTACTTTTCCACTGAGCTCGGTTTATACGTGTATGTGACGTGAAAGCACGTAACTCTATTTTGCTCATTTAGTGGCTTAACTGCCTTTCAAAATAATCGATTCAGTTGTAGTTGTTATGCAATATCGACTTATCAAGTTAACCGGGTTAACTGTTATCGCACTATCACCACAGTCATCAAAGGGAATAAAGTACTACTGAACGACTCTGTAAAAGCTGTTACACTTCAAACGATAAGTGCAGAACATTAGAAGGCACGATGAATTGCACGTACTATATATATTGCCGTTTAATAAAAAAGAATATAAAAATTTAGAATACATCGCAAACACAACAAATATAGGAAGAAATGGAAGAATAGATTGAAACAGACAACATGGGGATAATTGAAGAATGGTGAGGCTCAAGAGCAGCTTAGGAGAGGCAGGAACGCTCCTAGATGGGGACGAACAGTGTTACAGCTCTCGGCGGCAAGTTATGCGAGCATCAGAACTGCCAATAGTTTTCAAAACAGATGACTTAACAAGAAAATGAATATATTGCAGAAATGTAACGTGACAGAAACATGTAAAAACGAATCATTCATACAAAATTGTGTCTTACTGGTAATTATCTACGGTATTGTGAAACAGATGACAAACTAAGAGCCGCGTCATTCAAAACAGCGAAGTATTTTATTACAATGACATTGTTGACCCATATAAGTTTTACCAGACGCTTACACAACACTTGAAAAATATCTATATGAGTTAGAGTGTCCCTGCAGAAGCGAAAATCTCTCATAAGCGAATAGAGGTAAATATCGTTACAGTGCGATTTTTGAGACCTTGGTTCCCAGTACCTATTTGAGTCACTGCGTTTTTTCTACGGCCAACAGAACAAACATGTTTGTTTCTGTAGCTATGTTACTGTATGTGAGGGAACTTCAAACGAAGAACCAGATGTGGCGCGCTGGACAATCTATTAGGTTCCTCTGCAGAAGAAGATATTTCAACGTGTTTTACTATTAGTAATCTTCTATGAAATATGGTGTGTGTAAAATATGCGAAGCATTAGGAGGAGGAATACGGGAAGTACAATATCGCAATTTAACTGTTTTCGAATGCAACACTTAAGTTATCGTAAACGTATGTAGACGTGCCATTTATAATCCAGAAAATACGGTAATTATACCGTTTTTAAACGTATGTGGCAAATATTTAGAAAGACATCATATGCCTTACTTTGAAATGTAAGTGAATGTATCATATATCTAAATATACATCAAATCACTAAGTTACTTGCCTCTTACAATCGAATGTAAGCAAATAAATTTTTCTATGCTGTAATATTTATTTAGGGAAGTATATTTTATGGCCTTTGGAGCATGTTAAAAAGCGTAAGTGTTCCGTAGTTTCTGAATGCGCACCATCAACTTGGGATTCAAAATGGCGGCTTGTTGTGCTTGTACTATAGTACTCTAAGACAGAGGAAAACGTCAGCATGTGGGCCCTGTGTGGACACCACGGAGGTAAGAATAAATGGAGGTGGCGCTATGCTTTGAAGCCATGGCCGCTATGACACTCCGACCAAAACACTGACAGTGTGTTACAGCTGTGTCTGTATTTACAGTCGCTAATTGCATCATATACGCATGTAACGTCCTCAAACTGGTTCTTTCAAGGTTTTGTTTAAAATGTCAAAAACGAACAAAATTCGCGTTTATTCTGTTTAAAAATAGTTGTTACTACAATATTACGCATCACAAACGTGGGTTCTTCCTTCAGCTAAGCTGACGATCATCAGATAAAATAATTCGATTTAGTGAACGAATGCCAGATTTAGCAGCACAGTGACGATATCTTTTCTTTGTGTAGTAAGTTTCATTAATATTGAAACCAGGTTTTGCTTTCGAAATCATTGTCTTAATAACAATCAGATTTATATTTTATTCCTTATTCATTCGTAAATAGTATGTTAAGTGGAGGAAATAACTTTCATCTTTAGGAAATCGAAAATACAAAAATACGCTACAAGTAAAGATATTGTATATGTTCGTTCACAATAAAAGTGGTGAAATAACACGTTAGTGAAGCAATCTACACATGAAATGGTGTTTCCTTCGATTTCGAGTTACAGTCAGGACGATTCGTACACATAAACATCACACACATATTCCTTGAAAAGAGTGGGGTTCAAGTTTTAACAAAATGATAATCTAGCGACATTAAATAAATTATAACTTTCCAGAAACTACTATAAAAATATATAGAAGACGACAGACGGTCGTCTTTCATTGTAACACATAAGTGAAGGAAGGGGACCGATGACCATTGTAGTTTGGTCCCTTTAACTCCAAACCAACCAATAAGTCACGGAAAACGTACATCAACTACAACTGACAGACTACAACCACGGGTCAGCAGGAACACCACAGAGAAAAAAACACACGTCACAATCAGAACAATTCGTACACAAAACATTACACGAGTCACCATAACAGTGCAAAATCCGTCCAAACACGAGCAAAAAGCATACGCAAGCAAGGTAAATACAGCCGTGTTTTGGCCGGATCAAGATGGCTACCCTTGGCTTCACAGCTGTGACGTCAGAGCACCTCCGTTTATTCTTATCTCCATGGTGGACTTGGCGACGGACTGCTGAGGCGTGTTGTGCCAACACCACCGAACAAGACGGCCATGCCGCGCTCATGCCACATCGCGTAGAGCAGGTCGATATTGCGTAGCTGAGTGGCTGGCCAGTGGGACACAACCCACTGACTGGCAGGCTGCTATGCGGCGGTGGCGTGCCCCAGAGGCCAGCCAGTGAGCTGGCAGCCGCTGCCTTTAGGTGTGACGAAGGCACGGCCAGTTGGAAGGCCTTGTCTCTAGGTGGTGTTGGCTCGTGCCACGTCAGGTCACCAGTGCGTATGTGAACGGCAGGCCACTAGGGCCTAGTGGGTTGTGCCCCACCGGCTAGCCTTTCAGCTACGCGACAGCGATCTGCTGCAAAGCCACAGAGAAAGACAGGCCACGGTGCGCCTCTCAAATCACGTAAGCAAGGTAGGCCTGAGCCGGCACGATCGCTAGCTGTGGCCCGCTGCTATGATGAAAGGAAAAAAAAGTTTCTCGCTTACTACCTTTCCGCTGTTTATGGAGTAAAATAACGGCATTCGGTATGACGTTACACTTATAATTTGTATACTACAAATTGTAGCCGCAGGAAATTTTCCAGACAGTATACACGCATAAAGTTGATTGTACCCACTAAGTTGTATCACAGTACGACACGTAGTTTATGAGATTTGAGCACATTCATGGAAAACCGCCCCATAACGCACCACGTTTTAATCTATTACTTCTTTACTACTAATTTTATTCCTAAGAGATTTTACAGACTTATAGCCCTTATAGAAATGAATATACACCTGAAAAATTGCGCGAATAAATAAATAAATACCCTGGCTACGCCGGGTTTTCAGCTTGTATATTAATAAATATCTCGATCCGATCCCTACCAAAATTCACAGGACCATCTGCTGAAGCACTCAAAAGATTTCATGAAGATTTTTTTTCGAAATTTTTACGCCATTTCGCAGGGAACATACAGACACACATCCATTCATATCGACATGAATTGCAAGCTTATGAATTCGCATAATGATTCGTGAGGAATCTGTACACGTCGCCATTCCGCCAGGTACTCCGTTTAGCGGCACCCTGTTTTATTTCGCGACGTCCGCAACAGGTGGTGCTGTCATCACAGCGGCGCGGCTGCAGCTGTCGTTTCAAGTGCAGCCAACGTCAGCGAAGCAAAAGCCGACAACAAAGAACAGCGGCAGTCAGTCCGGCAGTTCCACTCGTCACCCCCCCCCCCTCCATACAGCACCTGCGACAATAAGCGCTTTTGTGCGCCTCGGATCTTCGGCGCCCTTTTATGCGCTGCGGAAAAGCGGGCGCATATTTGTGTATGTGTGCTTTCCACGAGTTACAGTTTCGTGAAATGTCGGGCAGCGCTCTGTTGTTCCTTTTGTCGTTCAGTAGCTGCAATAGGGTGCTGGTTTTTATTGGCCAGCGCGATTCTTTGCGCTCAAACAGTTGCTTCCATATTTAGAACAACTAGACAGCCTGTACTATTCCACTCCCTCTGTATATTACTATAAATTGCTCTGAGCCAGCGCAAAAAGCCATTATCATACATTCTATATGCAATGCATGACAGAAAAAGTGAAGCACGGCCTGACGTCAATGTAGCTTCGTACAACTACACACAGTGGTCGGACCATGGCCCCCACAAGGATGGGGCTGGGTGGACCCTTGGGTCCAGGTCCGGTGCTGAAGGGGGCCCGAGACCAGCCCTAAATGATTCAATTTCTTCGTTACTGAAATTAAAACAAACTAGAAAAGACATGTTGAATATTTTTCATCCAACAAAAATTTATAAGGTACTATAGGCAATTGTAATTGATATTTATGATAAATCGCTTATCTTAAACGATTACTTCGATTGATGCTCTTAGTCATTGCCTTTGGTTGTATGTGTGCAGGGTCATCAGTCCCTAAACATACAAACTACTTATGAACTAGCTTATACTTAAGACGAAACTAACATCCATTCCCGAGGGGGCATTCCAACCCCCGACTGTAGCGGCCAAGCATTCAACATGATGGAATTTGTAATCCGTCTATTAGAGCAAGTTCGTAAACATTTGATTCTTAGCAGCAATAAAATCAATTGTGTTCAAATGAATATTTAATAACTTCCTTAAATATTGTCAAACATTTTTAAGAGACTCTATCGCTACCTTCAAATAAAATCCTTTACTGTAAGCGTTACGGAACACCAGGTTTATGACAAATGCCACTAAGAGATCGGAATGAAAGGTATGCTGTCACCCTACCCCTAATAAGCTGGCAGTACGCCATGAACTGAAGTTCAGCGGGTCAGCCGATTCAATTGCTAGCAGGCTTTTTACCGCAATGAACAGGCGAATGTAAATAAACAAAGTATTCTCAAGCCTAATTTGGACCTTCTATTACAGAGATCGCAGCGTAGCTGAGAACGAGGAAAGTATTCCTATGACAGCTCGCGATTGGCTGGTGATCGCCTTTTGGGGACCAGTCAGGCGACTCTTGAGTCAGTCTCGCATCCACCAAGCATAGAATAGCCTCATCGAAGACTCCGAAGAAGAAGATGAAGAAGAAGAAGAAGGAGAAGAAGCCCGCTACGGAAGAAGGCACCGAAGACTGTTTGATGCCGTACTGAGGAACCACTCCTTGTGCTTCAATGGACTTCTGTAACCACATTCAAAGTAGCGACCATTGTAAATAATATTGAAGAAGTTTAGTTGTAATAAATTGGTTATTCAAGAAGAAGATAGTGTTCACAATAGATTGGTTACCAGTAAAAACTCCGACCATGGCAGAAAAAAAAAGCAACCTTTTCACCAGTTTACTCAACAACATATCATCGCCGAAGTTCAGAACATCCACCGTCCACCACAACCATTGCCATTTACAACATTTGATGAAGATTCCGTAGATTGGGAAACTTATGAGTAGAGGATATGCCAGCACAGTGCGATTCGCCAGGATAGCAATGAAAAGGCATGTGGGTCTATTTTCTTTCCTGTAATTCTTTCTGCATGTATGCCCTCCTCACCAACCTACAATCACGTCACCCTGATGCCCTTTTCTGGTCCTCCATTTGCGAATGCCTCAGTGCCTACTAACATTACAGGTACCACATCTTGTCCACCAGAGTAGAGTTTTTCCAATGCTGGAAGAAACCAGACCAAACTTACCGACATAGGGCTCCTGAACTCCAGGGCCAGATGTGCAACTTTGTAACCCACACTGCAAGGGAATCTTACATGGATCATATGATTCTAGCCATCCCGGATGCAGCTTTCTGCCATGACGCCTTCAAAATGGACGACTCATTGCTCGACCAGATCATCGAGTTTGCATTCAAGTTTGAAGTTCCTAAGGCAGCCAACAGGAGGTTATGATCATGGACCCACGTTGCCACTGTCAGATTAAAAAAAATGTCATAGCCATACAGGCGCCTCCTCAGAATGCCAACCACCACAGGGCAACCCTGTTCCTTCGTTCTTATTGCTCTACACTGATAGACTCCTGAAGTCCCATCAAACTCCTCCACAGGTGGCTACACTGTACCCTCCTGCATTCCCTCCAGCCCAGAGGCTAGAGCACATGTCCTAGTTGGGTCCACACGTTTCCTTCCCTTTTTGCTAATTTAGGCCTGCAGTTTTGGCCCTAAGGCAGGATGCCTCCGTTGGGTAATCTTATGCCCAAAGACCGCCAAATCTTCCGAGTTCACATAGACGACAGGATCATTGAACGACATGAGAACCAACGCTGCCCCCAGTACCCAAATTCTCTCGCTCCTCCCACCCCGGTACAGGCTCCTCCTCCTCCTCCTCCTTCCTCATCGGACACATTTGCCTTTCTACCATGTAATCGCTGGATGGGCGATATTGCAGCACCACTGCCGATGCAGGTGAGACACCGCCTCCACAGCCAGCGGTGCATCAGACGTAGCAACTGGCACCACAGCCACCATAGTCCGCCCCCCCCCCCCAGCCAGAACCTTTGCACTGGTGCTCTCGCTTGACAATGACGATGTGCCCATGGTGCTGGCGCCACAGCAGTCAGCCTCTCCAAAAGTGCCGTTGAGCCCGTCTCACTGCACCCTACTCCCCAGAGGCGGGTCTCCACCGCCATCTTCTCGTAGAGGCCCTGGCGGACCTACAGAACATCGCTGTCGTCGCTCAGCTTCCCCCTGGAAGGGAGGTGTGTGCGCTGTCAGCTTACCCCTAACAACTTGGCAACACACCATGAACTCAAGGTCCGTGGGTAAGCCGATTCAATTACTCGCAGGCATTATACCGCGAGAAACACGCGACTGTAAATAAACGGAGTATTCTAGAGCCTAATTTGGACCTTCTCTTAAAGGGGTAGCTAAGAACCAGCGAAATATTCCTATGCCAGCCTTTGACTGGCCGCCGATCGCCTTTTAGGGACCAGCCAGGCAATTCGTCAGTCAGTCTTCCATCCACCAAGCAAACGAGAGGCCTGTGGAAAACTCCGAAGAAGAAGAAGAAGAAGAAGAAGAAGAAGCCC
Source organism: Locusta migratoria (assembly GCA_026315105.1). NCBI lineage: Eukaryota > Metazoa > Arthropoda > Insecta > Orthoptera > Acrididae > Locusta > Locusta migratoria. Next base: position 200,869,090 of record CM048751.1, read on the forward strand.
GCTATGGAAGAAGTCACAGAAGACCATTTGATGGCCATACGGAGGAACCACTCCAGCTGTTCCAATGGAATTTTGTAACCACCTTTGAAGTAGTGAGCATTGTAAATAGTGTAGACGAAATTTAGTTGTAATAAATTAGTTTTTCAAGATGAAGACTGTCTTCAGAATAAAAGGTGCAGATTACTATTATGTTAACTTTTACATTAAATATTATTTTAATAAATTAATAATGAACGAAATGGAAAACAAATATTACCATGACTTATAAAATATTGTGTTCAGAAGAATTTTCTGTATAAATTTTAAGAAATCTGTCTTCTAAGTTCGAAACTGCCGTCTGTAGGCTTGAATTCTGTATCATAAATAGTTTATGAAGATCTTTAGGTAGTGTAAAATGAACTTTTATGGCACACAATGTTCGTATAGAGAAATAAACCTTAATGTAGAACGTTTCCGCATTATACATAACTAGCTAAAAACCTGGCGTTGCCTGGGTATTTATTTATTCCTGCCATTTTTCAGGTATAGGAGCATTTGTATAAAGGCTTTATGTCTGTAAAATCTCTTGGCAGTACAATTAGTAGTAAAGAAGTAATAGATTAAAACATGGTGCGTGATTGGTCGGTTTTCCATGAACGTTACTGTTTGTGCTCATATCTTATGAACTATGTGTCTTACTGTAATACAATTTAGAAGGTGCTGTCAGCTATATGCGTGTATCCTGTCTGTTAAATTTCCTGCTGCTGCAATTTGTAGTGTAGAAATTAAAAACTGTAACATCATAGTGAATGCCGTAGTTTTAGTCCATGTTCAAATGTTTGTATAGCTTATGGGACTTAATTACGGGGTCATCAGTCCCTGAACTTACAAACTACTTATGAACTAGCTAACACTAAGGACGGCACAAATAACCATGCCCGAGGGGGGATTCGAACCCCGACCGTAGTTGCCGTGCAGACCGTGACTGACGCGCCTCAGTCCCCTCGGCCACCGCGGCTGGCGTCATCAACAGCGGAACTTTACTGTTTATGTACTCATATCTTATGAACTACGTGTCGGAATGTGATACAATTTAGAAACTACATTCAACTATATATGTGTATACTGTCTGAAAAATTTCCTGTCGCTACAATTTGTAGTGTTCAAATTATAAATTGTCATACCGAGAGCCGTAGTTTTACTCCATAAACAGCGGAAAAGTAGTAAGCGATAAACGTTTTTCCTTTCATCATTTAACTATGGTTGCCAGCGAGGAAAAGTTTAATAAAGGTTTGAAATTATGTTTAAAGTTTGTTGCAAGTCGCTAAGTAATACAGTGTATTTCGAAAGTCTCGCCGCATTATATGGCATTTTTTGCGATTTCTATTGGTTATGACGTAATATCTTTTGAACCATGCGCCGTATGTGATTCTCAGCCGTGCAGAAATTATTACCTCACGGTAAGGAATGTGAGTACCAAATTTGGTTGAAATCGGTCCACTGGTTTAAGAGGAAATGAGCAGCTTTGTCGCAAAATCCAGCAGTTTTTCGCGCATCTCATTGTTTATAACGTAATATCTCGTGAACTATATATCGTACGTGATTCTTACATTTACTGCGACCGTCCTCGTGGATTGAAGCTTACGTGTACAAAAATTCGTAAAGATTGGAACAAAACTGTAGATTTGTATGCTACACGTACAAACATATGGACACTCTGCTTTATATATTAACTAGGTGAAAACACGGCGTTGCCCGGGTATTTATTTATTTATTTCTGCCATTTTTCAGGTATATATTCATTTCTATAAAGGCTGTATGTCTGTAAAATCTATTGGGAATACAATAAGTAGTAAGGAAGTAATAGATTAAAACTTGGTTCGTGATGGGGCGGTTTTCCACGAACTTTAGTGTTTATTTGCTCATATCTCATAAACTACCTGTCGTATTGTGCTACAACTTAGAAGGTACACTCAACTATATGTGTGTATACTGTCTGTAAACTTTCCCACGGCTACAATATGTAGTCTACAAATTATAAATTGTAACGTCATACCGAATTCCGTAGTTTTACTCAATAAACAACGGAAAAGTATTAAGCGAGAAACTCTTTTCCTTTCATCATTTTGCTATGTGTGTCAGCGAGAAACAGTTTAATAAAGTGTTGAATTTATGTTTAAAGTTAGTTGCTAGTCCTTAAGTATTCTTATTCTCATATAGCGTATTTATAAAGTCTCGCCGCATTATGTGGCAGTTTCTTGCAAATCCTATTGTTTATGACGTTATATCTTCTGAACCATGTATCGTACATGATTGTTAACCCTGCAGCAATTGTACGTCACGGCAAGGAATGTGTGTACCAAATTTGGTTGAAATCGGTCCACTGGTTTAGGAGAAAATTAGCAGCATTGCCGCTAAATGCAGCAGTTTTTCGCGTATCTTAATGTTTATGACGTCATTTCTCGTGAACTATATATCGTACGTGATTCTTACATTTACGGCGACCGTCCTCGTGGATTGAAGCTTACGTGTACAAAAATTCGTAAAGATTGGAAAAAAAACTGTATATTTGTATGCAACACGTACAGGCACATACAGACACTCTGCTTTATATATTAGGTGGCTAGGTTGGCAACTGACGAGCAACTGACCAACGGTATTAAGCCGCGATTGTCGGAAACCGACCCACAAAAGGTAGTCGCTACTTTGCGTGTGCGGAGCTCGGTGTTTGATCCGCCATAAACGAGACCGGCGCAGCCTCCTCGCCTCCGCAGTGGATCGGGCGCCGCTGCACCGCGTCCGCGCCAGTTGGCCCGCGCACTGCGAGCTGTTCCGGGAAGCGCCCTCGCGCGGTTCGCAGAATCGGTAATGACTTGCAGCGCGGCCCGCCACTTGCCAGTGACGGCTGCACGGTGCACGCCACTACTAGCGGCGCCAGCGGCAGCGGCAGCGCCACCTGCGCGCCACAATCGATGTGGGCGCTCGGCCGCTCCGCCGCCGCCGCCGCCGCCGCCCCCGCCGCCCACGCCGGCGAGTATTAATAACGGCGAGGCGGCGTGCAGCCCACCACAAAGGCGGCCACCGGGCCGAGAGCGCCGGCCACCGGCCCACGGGTCGCCGCCCACAAAAGCCAGCCGGCCGACCGGAGAAATAAACACTGCGCCACCGACACGCATACCCAGAGCACAGAGTAACATATACAGAGAAGCAGCACCCCTTAAACCACTGTCCTACGCTCCCCACATAGTTCCGTAAGATGCTATCAGGTGTCAGGCGGTTCCCTGGCTTATTACTGGCGCAGAGTAACATATACAGAGGAGAAGCCCCCCCCCCCTAAACCACTGTCCTATGCTCCCCTCGTAGTTCCGTAAGATGCTAGCAGGTGTCAGGCGGTCCCCTGGCTTAGTACTGGCACAGAGTAACACATACAGAGGAGAAGGCCCCCCCCCCTTAAACCACTGTCCTACGCTCCTCTCGTAGTTCCGTAAGATGCTAGCAGGTGTCAGGCGGTTCCCTGGCTTAATACTGCCACAGAGTAACATATACAGAGGAGCAGCCCCCCTAAACCGCTCCCCTCATAGTTCCGTAAGATGCTAGCAGGTGTCAGGCGGTCCCCTGGCTTAGTACTGGCACAGAGTAACACATACAGAGGAGAAGCCCCCCCCCCCCCCCCTTAAACCACTGTCCTACACTCCTCTCGTAGTTCCGTAAGATGCTAGCAGGTGTCAGGCGGTTCCCTGGCTTAATACTGCCACAGAGTAACATATACAGAGGAGCAGCCCCCCCTAAACCGCTCCCCTCGTAGTTCCGTAAGATGCTAGCAGGTGTCAGGCGGTTCCCTGGCTTAGTACTGGCGCAGAGTAACATATACAGAGGAGAAGCCCCCCCCCAAATCAATGTCCTATGCTCCCCTCGTAGTTCCATAAGATGCTAGCAGGTGTCAGGCGGTTCCCAGGCTTAGTACTGGCACAGAGTAACATAAACAGAGGAGAAGCCCCCCTAAACCACTGTCCTACGCTCCCCTCGTAGTTCTGTAAGGTGCTAGCAGGTGTCAGGCCGTTCTGTGGCTTAGGGCGGAATTACACTATCAAATTATTGGACAAAGAATTGGACGAAAAAATTGAATGAAATATTGGTCATATTTTTTGACAAAGACATTGGATGAATTGCAAAAGGGGGTATTACAGTATCATCCAATATTTTGTCAAATTTGCTTCAAAATGGTGGTGTAATGCTCAGCTGTTGTTTATACTACAGTTGTGTTGTGTCTGCATTTAGAAGAGAAGGAGGAAAAAAAAGACAAGGAAACACACTTGGATGAAACCGTGGGTGTCAGAGCGAGATAAATAAAATTTGTTACGGAACTGGGAGGATTTTCCTTTTTTATGCCGTCGGCAGAACAGCCAGGCCGTTCACTGCTAATTATTTTGTCGCTCTTCATCCTTCACAGTTTGCAATAGAGTAACAAAAAGGCTGACTCAAACAGTGTATACGAATAAGATTGTTTAGTTGATAAAGCAAGTTTCATTAAATAACGTTTTAAATGCAAAATATGAGCACTGACAAAGAGGATAATCTAAATTGTTTATGACATTATTAACAGTGTAAGGGGGGAAACATTGCTGATAAAGTAAATAGGCTCTATTTATTTCCTTACAAAAATTGGCTGACGTATTTATATGTACATAGATTCGCTTGCAAACAGATGTCGATGTTTTGAAAGTTGTTTCATTTCGCAGAACTTAGCACACCACGTTACCAAAATCATACATTCTAAAATCTGCTTCGGCCGTATTAAGATTTAGGGGTATTACTTCTTCAATTCCGATAGTATATAATGACCTTTTTAAAATAATGGATTGTAACTCAACCTCACTTTTGCTGCAGGGTATTGGGCTACGTGAATTGACGTGACAGACATTGTGAATTGGCCTTGTCACCTGTTATACAACGCCCCATCTGATTTTTTAAAATTTTGTTGTTGCTAGAAAACACTACACAAACATTCCACTACTAGCCATGTTTACGAATACGAACGTTATGTCCAAGTATTGTCAGATATTTAACTCCAAATAAAACAGCTGTAGTGGCAAGGCAGCTGTATACTACTAGCGCTCCAAGCGGTCACATTCTCACTGCAGGAAATAGAAGACGAGCGATTTCTTTGATCAAATCTAGGCCGAGACCTTAGATTGGATGAAATATTGGACGATGTTCCCATTACACTACGTCCAATTTTTCTTTGTCCAATTCTTTGACAAATAATTTGATAGTGTAATACCGGCCTTAGTACTGGCACAGAGTAACATATACAGAGGAGAAGCCCCCCCCCCCCCCCCTAAATCACTGTCCCATGCTCCCCTCGTAGTTCCATAAGATGCTAGCAGGTATCAAGACGTTCCATCGCTTAGGGTGCCTCTCACACGTCACAGGGTAGCGTGGAGGGGAGGCTGAGGGGAGAGCTCGTGCCCCCTGCCACAAGGCCATGGCTGTGTCCGGCTTGCCGGCGTTTGAGGGGAGGTGGTGGTGGGGACAGCCGCTACCTGCCGCTTGCTCTGGCCAGTTTAAAGAGCTGCTTCTGACCGCAGCGCCATCATGGGACATCTTACGGAACTGCTGGAAACCCTCCCACCCCGCACCCCTTATGGAGGTTTCCCATCTGTATATATTTGTCTGTGCTCAGAGGCTTCACTGCGCCTTAAGCCCTCTCTACACAGGAAGTGAGAGCTTATGAATTACCCATGATGCACCGATCACGCCAGCCAGGTACAGTGTAGACGTGTCCACTTACACAAGATGCACACGTAACATTGCTAGTAGACGGAATGGGATGGATCCTATTTTCACACGTATGGAAGTACTTCGCGCATGCGCAGACGATCGAATGGGGAACCAAGCAGACAAATGAAGCCGAGTTGCGAATTTGTTTGAGAATGTACACTTGTCTCCTGCTCAGAGGAACGAAGTTTAGCCACGATGGAGTAGCTGAGCGGTCTAAAGCGTCTCGCTGCGGAGCGTGCGGTTGCTCGCCGTGGAGGTTCGAGTCCTCCCTGGGGCATGGGTGTGTGTGTTGTCCTTAGGTTAGTTTACCTAGGTTTAAGTAGTTTGTAAGCTACAGACTGATGACCATGCAGTTTGGTCCGATAGATTTACAAACATTTGAACATTTGAATGAAGTTTATCAATTCAGTCGTAAGTGTTTTAGGAGGTGATACTATAGAGGAATGGCTTTAAAAATTTGATATAACGTGTGTACAATGTTTATTGAATTCAGAGATATATCTATTAATATGAAAACCAAACAAACTTGGAGCAAATGTAAATGAAGACATTTTCACTGACTTATCCTTCGGTTCCTTGTAGTACGACATCACACTGACTTCAAAGTAGAATTTTGTGTATGTTCTAACGTTCATTTCCACTTATTTACCATGTTTTCGGCTTACTAAGACATATTCAGATTTTAAAGTACGTCGAAAACCGGTGTCAGTATGGTGATCTACCAAAAACCGACGAAAGAATCAGTCAAAATATCCAAATTTGCATGTGCTTTAAGTTTGTTGTACATACCAAGACCTGTATCTCTGTACCCAATAAAAACTGGACGCATATGAAATTGCAAATCTTCTTTATTATTGCAAATCTTCTTTATTACCGTCTTCTAAAATATTTCCTATTTTTCGTGAAACATTCTTTAGTTAATAGATGAAATTTTTGTTTTAGTGACATTATTTGAAGATTTATCACAGTTAAATGTCTACGTATAGACAACTGAGCTTGTTCATCATATACATAGGTGCCTCAAACCGCAGGGGCTGGAAGTATGTAGTCGCATTTTATAATTATGTTAACACATGTGAGAGACGCAGTTATGCATCAACTGCACTTTATCCACAAATACAGTTTCACAGTGGCAATCTACAATACAAATAAATGTTTTAATCATCACAATAATCATAATATATCTTACAGTTTCGAAAAGTGATCTTAAGTCGGCGATTCATTTGTTGTAATCTGACAACAAACCAAGAAGACATGTGAAGCAAATGCGTACGGTACCGTTTGAACGCTTCTTTGTAGTTCGAAGGTCTACCGCAAGGAGCGCTGCAGCTGACAACGACTTTCTTGTGCGTGTTGCACGTCTCGTATAGAAAGGGCTTTAGGACAGGTGGGTCGCCACACGGCAGTGCATCGTTGCCTGACAACTTTAAATACTTTCTTTTTCTTTGTGTATCCACCTTGATTAGAAGGATGTTGGGGCGATGGTATTGCCTTATTGTTACAAATGAAAAACCTTCAGCAGTTACTTTTGGATTTTAATTACAATAATACAATTAATACAATATTCTCTTCTTCAGACCCTGTATCAGATATTAACAATAGTTAACAACATCGTAGATGTATGGTATAAAATATTAAGTTACAAACACATCAGTTGATTGTGTGGTGTCGCAAAAGTCTGAAGTGCGTGCCATGTACTTTCTCCGCTCACCGCCATGCAAGCACGGCGCTGCGTACTGGAGACGTCGGCCACGAGCGCCCTCTGCTGCAACCCCGCTCGCGGCCACCACTGAACTGGATCGGCACTTGGCAATAGGACAGGCACTAGAACGGTCTCTCATCAGTAGGCAGGCCTCTACCTAGTTAACCTATGTATCAGCCTTTCACTAGTCTTCAGTCATGAAACTTGTAAACATTACGTATTACAATATTTCTACGAAATATACATCTTGTTCTAATCTAGTTTAATGTTTCTAGTTTCTGCTGTCCCACTGGCTGGTCACCTCAGACTCTGTACCTGCACACGCGTCCATCCTATTTCCCTGTGTCGGTCTCTCTCTACTCGGCCACCGACATCTAGTACAACCAGCGGCAACGAGACGCAAAAGATTGTGATGAAATAACATGGAAATATTAATACTGGTCAAAGTATGGGTAAACATTTCATAATACAGGCATTAACTGCATGCTGGATATGAAAGTAACGATCTCAAATAAGCGTCGTTACAGTTGATTGAGTAGCTGTAACTATGATAGCATTTCAGATAACTGAACTAGATGCTTATAAAATAAGTAATTAACTGTAATGCGTGAGTGTCACGGAAATGCTTCGGCAATTCAATTGGGGATCGCTGCAGAAAAGACGACGTTCTTTTCGCGGATTTCTGTTGAGGCAATTCAGAGGGCCGGAATTTGAAGCTGAGTTTAGTAAGATCTTCCTTCCGCCTACTTACTAGACTTGCGCACAATAGTCCGCGATCGGGAGCGCTCACTTTAGTTCGTCCGCTCCCAGTGACGGCTGAGCGGCGTGTTCAGCGCATGCAGGTGTAGGGAGAAGTTCTCCCACCTAGCTGCTTCATGCGCTTGCTGCTTGAGCCGCTAACGATATCACGCAAACCAAAAGAAACGGTTTGTGATTATACCTTAGAAAAGAAAATTTGTGGCAGTGAACTATGAAACTACAGCTGAGCTGCATCTCAGCTCGAAATGACGGTAACTGGAAGAAGGAAATCACGCGGTTCTGGGCGCTCTCGCGTCCTCCTGCTGTTCCCCGTCAGTCTTCGGAAAAGGAGCGGACGAACTTAGAGACGAGGGATGGGATCTTCGAGCTAGTTCACGTAGTTCGCCTGTGGGAGCGCTTTTACGAACTAGTTCGTTCGCGAACTACACAAAACTACTACTTACATTTCGCGTAATGAACACAAAGAGAACTTAGAGCTCTTACGGAGGCATATAGGCATTCTTTTTTCCTCGTTCTATCTGGGAATGGAATAGGAAAGGAAACGCCTAGAAGTGGTACAGTGTACCCCCCGCCACGCTCCTTACGGTGGATTGCGGAGTGTGTATGCAGACATAGAATCCGCAAAGGGACGGTTAATTATTTATTAATTATTTATTTTATAAGCTTCTAGTTCAGTTATCTGAAATGCTACCATAGGTTCAGCCACTCAATCGATTGTAATGACAATTATTTGAGATCGTTAATTTCATATTCCCAATGCAATTAATGCCTGTATTTTAAAACTTTTACCCACACTTTGACCAATATTAATATTTTAATGTTACTTCATTACAATCAACTGATGTCGTGTTTGTAACAATATTTTATACCATACATCTACGTTGTTGTTAACTATTGTTATTGCCTGATACAGGGTCTGAAGAAGAGAATAGTGTATTATCGAAACTAATAATTAAAATCCAAAAGTAACGGCTGAAGGTTTTTTCATTCCTAACAACTTTAAAATGCTGTCGCCGATGACATAACATTCAAATGGCCGGTTTCCAAAATAGTAGTTACCTGTCGCGTCATAGTTATCTGTGAGTTAACTGAACGTTAAGTTCAAAATGGGTTTCCCAGACAGCAGTTACTGTCACAACTATAGTTACCTGTCCGTTAACCCTCCAAATGAAACAAAATCAGGCGCACCCGGCCTGAGAGGCCACCAACATATTTTGTTGACTAGCTCCACCATATTAATTCAAATTCAAAACGTGAGTTCGCTAGCCTCCAAGAGGATCGAAAGGAAGGAATTACAGCAAACTGAAAGCATAACAATGGATTTATTGAAAAGATTGAACGTTAAACCAAAGTAAGCTAAATTATCAATTTCCAAGAAGGAGTATTAAAATCTGATCGAACAGACATCCATAAAGGTAATAAAGCAATTTGTAAAAGACATTAGGCAGTCAATTCTCACATGGAATCATCTTTTCTCGCCACATCTGTAGCCAAAAACCGACGCTGTGGCTCCCAAATCAACAGCTGAAACACAGGATTGACACGCAACTTCTACGTGTCTCAAGCAGATTGGTTGTTGACAAGCTGAACATTCATAATTCTTCATCCTCCTAAATCTTGTTTCAGCCGTGTATGGTACACATTTTCGCCTTTTGGGAGGTAATGTGTGGGACTTTTCACGTTCCTCGTGGGGTAAAAATTTATTTAGTCAAATTTGAAGCTGAATCGACATTCCACATGTATTCACAGTACGCCGGGATAATTGTCCAATTACAAGTTGATGACAGAAGGTTTTGCAGTTGGTGGCGGACTCAAGTCCTTGTGACTTTGATTTGATACCGAAAATGAAAGAAAAACTTCAGAACTGTTCCAGAGATTCGACAGGTAGTAGACCGCTTCATTGGCACCATCGACAGAACAGGCTCTGCTAACGGAATACTACACCTTCCACATCGCTGGCAACAGATTCTACACAACGCTGGTGACTACTTTCAAGGACAGTAACAGGTGCAAACATTAATGCTTTGGGATCGGTTGTGAATAAATGGCGCTATGTAAGTTTCAGCCCTCATATATTAACAAGTATACTAAGCTATTTCTTTTTGATGAGTATACAAGTATAGCTGTCACGACTGTCAAATAGGATTTAACAGATGAAATTGTAAATGGTGTGATTCAGAAAATTGAGTTTCTCTTCAAATGGACTCCCATTAAACTTTGATAAAAGCCACGGCACGACGTCATTAATAAATATAGATTTTGAACAGAAATCTGTAGCTAATGTAGAATATTAAAAATTTGTAGGTCCTCTATTGATGGATTGAACTGTAAAAAACACATTGAAGATCTGCTGAAACGTTTGAGTTCAGCTACTTATGCTATCGGGTTCATGCAAAGTTTGGTGATATACATCTGAGAAAATTAGCTCACTACTCCTATTTTCATTCACTACACGGGATCATATTCTGGGGCAATTCAACATTGAGTAACAAAAGCGCGTAATCAGAATAATTGCTAGAGCCCACCCAAGATCATTCTGCAGACACTTATTTAAGGATCTAGGGATCCTCACTGTAGCTTCACAATCTATGTATTTACTTACGAAATATGTTATTAACTATGCGACTCAATTCAAAAGTAATAATAGTGTGCATAGCTCCAACACTACGAGAAAGGGTGGTATTCACAACTGAAGGTTAAATCTAACTTTGCCACAAAAAGGGTGAATTATATCGCCACAAAAGTCTTTTGTTACTTGCCAAGTAGCATACAAAATCTGACAGATAGCCAACTAGTATTTAAAAAGAAATTAAAAGAATTTCTCAATGGCAACTGCTTTTACACTTTAGATGAATTTTTAGACAAAAGTTAGTAATTTCGCTAAATAAAATAAAATAAATAAATAAATAAATAAATAAAATAAATAAAAGAAAACACTCATAACATTGAGTGTCATGTATTGACACTATTTATTAAACCGACACATTCCACATCATTGCGAAATATATTGATGATTCATTGAATATTTATTAATCAAACTCAGTGGAAGACAGCGATGGTGTGGTGTAGTGGTTATCGGGGGTTGAATCCCCCTCGGGCATGGATATTTGTGTAGTCCTTAGTATTAGCTAGTTCATAAGTAGTTTGTAAGTTTAGTGTCTGGTGACCAGTAGTTAAGACCCATAAGCTCTGCAAACATGTGAACATTTTATGTAGTGGTTAAAGTATTCGGTGGTGAAGCAAATATTCTATTGAACATTGTTCGCAGGAAAAAAAAAGCAATCTAAAATTTTTGAAATTTTATAATAATTAAACTGAATTAGAGGGGTTGAATTAAAATTTACGCACGGACGGGAATCGAACGCGGGACCTCCTGGTTATTATGCAGACGCCATAACCACTAGGCCACCGAGTGATGGGCTAGCTGCTCACTAGGACATGACCTGATGATGATCATTACTGGTCGAAACCAACTATCGTGACAAATATTGTATTGCGATCTCGACTGCTGCAATAATTATAGTATTTCAAATTTTACTGGGTTACATACCTATCAATTTTGTCAGGCGTGCCGCCTGGAGTTAATCTCTAGATCGCCACTCTCTGCCGTCAGTTTACTGACTTTAGGTATGGGGCGATTTCTGAGAGGGTGGATTGAGCCGTAGCCTTGGAATCTTCTTGGTGCAAGCTTCGTGGCGCTTATGCGTCGATTCTGATTCCTTCTATCACCGCCAATGGCGCTTGTTATTTTGTTGCTCTCCGGTAGACTTCTTGTCTCGGGTGGGGGGAGGGGTCGCTGGGGCTTGCCGCGAGGATTTTGGCGACATGCGGTTTGTTCGTGCACGACGAAGGGAGGAAGGAGTGGAAGACTCGTACTGGGCCGGCGGATGTGATGTCTTGTTTATGTGAAGCGCGGGGCAGGTGCGTATAATAATGACAACTTGCTTTGCGATTCTTCGGAACTACGGGAGCTACTGGGCCGGGCACAGATAGGACCTCTGTCGTTGTCGGTGAGAAACTACGGCCGCTGAGAGCGAAGCAATCGGGGTTGGAACACTTGCGCGGAGTGACACTTGCGCGGAGTGACACTTGCGCGGAACCCGGGGCCCTTGGGGCGGCTAATGCCTTTTCCTGGGTACAGGCACACCAAGAAGTCTAGCACTGCTGTTGTCAAGTTTCCACACTGTCAACACGAAACTCAGTGAAATTGCACAACCCTTTGCAAGCTGAAGAACAATATAGTAACTTGTTCTAACTACATATTAATCCGTTGAGTGTTCCTCCTGTAAACAAAAAGGTATTTTAACAGTGACAATGTTTGGAGAGTTAGTCTCTGCTACTACAAGACTATGACCTCCTAAAAGCATATTATTCAGAACACTAAGCATATCAAGACACCTGCGCAAGCAATAAATATATTAGGCATCCTGCACAGATACGTTGATGTAATTGACCGCTATGTAGTTAACCCCACTATCACGCAACTTCCATCTTTTTAAAAATAGCTACTATGCTTTTTAATAGGAGATGCAACCTTAAACCTCCGATTAAAAAACGTTAATAATAAGTCAATGAGTATTTTACATACTTAAAGCGTTTATTCGTAGACCCCAAAACGATTTGGCTGTATTCGAATTACAAATACATCTAAGAAATATATGAAATACGGAATGTGTAAGGGAATGTCACACACCGAAAAATGCTAAAGATGAAGTCTATTTTCCATCACTGTCATATAGAACCATTTTTACTCCGAACTTGGCATAAACCAACAGGGAGAAACAAGTTGCAAGACTTCCAAGAAAAATGAAGCGAAATTGGCAGGCAATAGTTGGTTATTAATTACATTGCCTGTTAACTGTATAAATATAAATTACGGAATACGCGGAACTACTGTTCAGTACAGTCAAAAAGGTCTAAGGTAATAGGCAGTGGTTTACAATCAGATATACGTATCACTCTACTCCTCAAGAAGTCTGTGTGAAGATTTATATTCAGAACATTCAAGAAAAAGGTGTTGAAACTATAAGAAGCAGCTCATTCACTCAGGAAGGGAAAACGTTATGGTGCCCGTAAATTTTGAATGCCTGTATCTCTTGTAGTAACATTTAATTTTTGATAAAATGTTAAAATCCAATATACCAGAATTTTGTTTTTCTAAACTCAGTGCCAACTTTTTTTTGTCGAAATTTTTGCAGGAAGTAGTCTTGACGTGATTTCATACTTCTATGCATTAATATTATCAAACATGTAATTTGTGTCACAAATTGCGCGGCCGGTCCGGTCGGAGGTTTGAGTCCTTCCTCGGACATAGGTATGTTTGTTTGTACTTTGCCTAAGTTATTTTAAGTAAGATTAAGTAGTGTGTAAGTCTAGCGACCAATGATCTAAGTAGTTTGGCCGCATAAGACTACACATATACACGTAATTTATTTATTTCATAACCAAATTTAAGTCCTAATAATTAAAGAAACTTAAAAGAGAAATTTGAAGTAAACACTGAAAACAAATGATTGATATTTCTCATAAGATGAATGCACATAACCGTTGACTTATGTCTTGTGAATGTACCTACAAATTCTGGCATATGAAAATTGTAGTGTGAGTCCCAAATATGTTTTTTCTGTAATAAGATTAAAAACATATTAAAAATTCAGAACTCCAAAATCAGTGAAGTTTTGGACTTTAAACGTTTTGTGTTGCTACATCTTTACATAGTAGACACGATTTTAAAATTTGTTTGCTATCGCCAAAGTAGACGAAACGTTAAATTTTTTGGTGTAATCTTCGCCGTGTAGACTGTATGTTGTAGAAGTCTACGTCGAACCTAATCATACCTCGTGGAGAGAACGTTGTTTGCACTTCTCCTGTGTTTCCAGTAGGCTGTGCTGTGCTACGTAACGACATCGTACCGTTCCACTTTACCGAGAGCTATATATGTATTGGTGTGATGTCTGTTCTTTCGAAATAAGACAACACACCAATATATGTATCATTTAGACGCAAAGATTCTGGGTTCTGTTTTCATCGCTAACGCGATTAACAACGTTAGACCTCGTGTGTAAACAAAATGTTCAAATATTTGTATAGTCTATGGGACTTAACTACGAGGTCATCAGTCCCTAAACTTACAAACTACTTATGAACTACTTACGAACTAGGACGGCACAAATATCCAGGCCCGAGGGGGTATTCGAACTCCCGACCGTAGTGGCCGTGCAGACCGTGACTGGAGCGCCTTAGTCTCCTCGGCCACCGCGGCCGGAGTGTGTAAACACTTAAAGGTTATGAGTGCCACTGGAAAAATGCATAAGTAACACCTGTTGTTTGAGACTTGAAGATGACCTGAAATTAGCCGAAATCGATATCTCATAATAAACATAAGGTGTAGCTGTTTATATTTCATAATGCTATTCCTAACATATTTAAAAGCTGCTCAAAACCACCTACAAAAAACCTTTATAATGAGATTGTATATAATTCCACGATCAAATTGTGTTTTAGTTATTTGTAGTACTACACCCAAAGATCTGCCCTTGCTTTTAGTGCCTTGATCAGCTGTTTATTTTTAGAGGTATTACTAGGGACAGGAAAAATTCGCATTTGCGATAAATGCGAATATATATGCAAATTCTGACTCAAAATGCAGTAAATCCGAAATTGTAGTTAGTAACGGTTGCGCTCAATTCCGATTTCATCACATTCCTCTTCACATGGTGCTGTATTGTAAATCGAGTGATATTTGTATGACGTGTTATCTCCCTGTTGAATGAGGCTGTGATATCTCCGGGCCGTTACTACAGCTCCACCTCGCTCGGTGGGTCTTTCCCTGAATACGGCACAGGTAGCGGCTGGAGGGCGAGGAGTAGGGGTGGTGTATCCCTACTTCTGGAACACCCTGTTCACTACCTGCAGCGTCCGGGTCTCCGCGCAAGTGTCTACACATTCCCTTTCCGCGCAAGTGTCACTCCTCGCAAGTGTCACAAACTCGAAGCAATCTGGAGCCGTGGCTCCCAGGTCAGCTCTAAATCGCCTTGTGGATGGGGCGATAGGCAGGTACCTTGCTACCGACGTGTAAAAGCCAGTGCGTGCTAAGAGAAGGGAGACGAGGAATTAGACTGCCTAGCCTCCACAATGACGACTTTCGGAAAGGAAATAAAGCGTAGGGTTTAACGACCCATAGACAACGTGGTTATTAGAGACGGAGCTTACGCTCGGATTTTGGGGTCAGGATGGGGAAGGAAATCTGTCGTGCCCTTTCAAAGGAACCATCCCGGCATTCCCGGAAGTGATTCAGGGAAATCACGGAAAACCTAAATCTGGATGGCCGGGGGTGGATTTGAACCACTGCCCTTCCGAATGCGAGTCACCTGGCTAGGTGACGTCATTTAGACATTCAAGATTTATCGCCTCGGTGCCTGATTAAGGATTCTTGTTTTGCTGTGGTGCGACATTAGCTCTCAACTTGTTCACTCTTTGTTACTTGTTTGGTGTTGGTTCTCTTGTCTGCAGTTCGAGAAATGGCACTGTATGTCTCCTGTGCTTTAAGAGCCTCGTTTTACCTAGCTTGAAGCTTGTGTCTGGCTACCTTTCACGTGAAAGTTAGGGACTCACGCGTCACGTGCCCTGTTAACTTGCGTTTGGGTTGCCACATCGGCCCGTTATGTTTTATGACCTATCTCCATCTTCTTCTGTTCTTAAACAGCGTTCCCCGGTATCGCTGATTTTCCTTTTGCTAATTCTTTTTCATTACTTTCTCTTTTTTAAAATGTTTTTCCTCCTTCCCAAACTCTCGCCGAACGCGTCGGCTCCGTGTGCCTTTTATACTTTGACTTCTCGTGCGTCTCAAATTCCTAAGTCGCACAGTACGGCCGTAGGGCAAGTACCGTCCACGCTCTCTTGTGCTCGCCATTTCAGATTTCCACACGAGGTCGAATGTTATTACCGCATCTGCGGTGAAGTTAAATGAAGCTAACGCCACAGTCTAACATATACAGTCGCGACATTCACTGCTGTGAAAGTTGTTACCAACTGACATTTGCAACGGCACTAGCGCTCCGCTGAAAGCGAGAGAATATAAACGGGTGAGAAACATTAATTTCTACTATGGTCTGTTCCTATGACATGAAGTTTCTTTGACGAGTAAAAATTCGATGTGGAGTCTAATGATTCGAACATTTTAACACTTTACTCTTTGTTAAAAACCAATATACTTTTGAGTGTAATTACTTTTGATTTTAAAACGAATGTCTCGAAGATTCTTGCCGTTTCTGGTTCAAATGTAGTAAAATTGTGGAATTGGTTTCTGCTTGAGGGGAAACTGGGCCGCGGCGGATTAGCCGTGCTGCGGTGCGCGCGGCCGTTCGCCGTCGGGGGTTCGAGTCCCCCTTTCGGGCATGGGTGTTCGTGTTGTCCTTAGGTTAGTTTAACTTAGTTTAAGCAGTTTGTAAGTCTTTGGAAATTTTGCTTTGCAGAGCGACATATATTTTCTTCTTTGTATGACTTTGTGACAGTTGTAAACACCCCCCTCCCTTCTTCGTGAAATCGTATCTTTTCAACGTGTTATATTTCGTAAACGGTTCATCATAAAGAAACGAAAGATAGCACGCAAAGAGTTGTATATATTTTCCAAAGTGATCTTTTTTTGTCTCTTTAGATATGTTAGCGGCTACAGTTCTTTTCTATTAAATGACATGCTTCTTTAAAAAAATATCTTTTAATATCACGGTAAAGAATACTGTGACATTGACCATGTTAATTTAACTACATTTATTGAAGCCTTATTAGGTTTAATTGAAACCCGTTTCTTGCAAGTCAGGTGTCAGCCACGCTGTGACGAACAACCATTATTTTGCGAGTTTGTTATAATTTTGTTGACGCAGGGGTCACATATTTTTATGGGAAAGTGGTCTGGGCATGGTAATCGTCCAGCCTATGGCCAGTTGTATTGCACAATGCTGAGACGGCGTACTGCTACAATTAGCCCACTTCTCAGTGCAGCCGGCCGCGGTGGCCGAGGAGACTGAGGCGCTCCAGTCACGGTCTGCACGGCCACTACGGTCGGGGGTTCGAATCCCTCCTCGGGCATGGATATTTGTGCCGTCCTAGTTCATAAGTAGTTTGTAAGTTTAGGGACTGATGACCCCTTAGTTAAGTCCCATAAACAAAACAAACATTTAAACATTTTCTCAGTGCAGAGTCCACTACGTCAGACACTTGGCAATACAATTTACGAGAATTACTGCTGTATGTATGCAAATTCCATATCCAAACGATTGGATCAATTGAAGCAGACCTGGGATACGTTTTGCATACTGACTTAGGTGTAAGAATACCTATGGTGGCGAAGGGCGGGGGGGAGGAATAGCGTGTGACGTTGACGCATAACTCAAGGATGTGTCGAGTAATTTCAAATAACATTTCTACGTACATGACTAATTATTGGTATAAAATATCGTGGGGGTAATATACCCATACCACTATCCCTATCACATGTAGGGGCGCGAATCTGTGACTTGTGAAAGTATTTGAGACGACTAGCATTACATGTTATAATGATCTGCATAGTTGACTGAGGGACAATTAGGTACCGAGCATTATCATGGTTAAGGAAATATGTGATTAATAACTTCAAGGCGATATATGTTAGAAAACTAATAGAAAGGTTGCAAGGACTGTGAAAAAACACATTAATCAGACTAATACTCACATGTAGTTAAGCAAAAAGGACTGCTATTTTTATTTAACAACTTTATAAACACTGCATGATCGATCCAGAACATTCCGGTATTTTATAAAAACGTATGCTGTTTAAGAAATATAATTACAATTCCCTAATATGAACTATTTCTAAAGCTTTTCTCAAAATTGCAGGTCTGGCTGTCGTAAGTGATAGAATAATTTAAAAACAATTATTAGTGAAACAATGACCTCTCGTAATTATGTAACCTTGAACTTCAGTAAGTAAGTAAGTAACCTCATAATTATGTAAAACTTTGTAAACAGAACCTGTGTATGTGTTAGTAATATTTTTCATATTCTCTGCAATGAGTTTAATTATATTTTGTAATGGATATTGTTTGTTAAGACACTGAAAAGAGATTTACAATTTTATCACATGTAAGTACTCGACTTTTCATAACAAATGTATGTATTGAAGGTAATTTGTTTCTGTGCTAATTTGTGACTGTAACTAAAATTGCATGTATTGCTCAATGATGTGTGTTGTTGTACCCATCGTAAAAGACGCCAAAACTATGCAGATTGTACGTCTCGGTGTGTTTTACAAAAAAGTCTAGTAACATGTTTGGGTATTAACTGCAGTTATTCCAGAAAAAAAAAAGTTTTTCTCAGGATAATGTTTTTTGGAAAAGTGGACACTTGGCAGTGTGTGTACGTGAGCAATTGGTTGCCGTTACTGCCCACTACGCGTACTAACATCGCGAGCGTGAATCGTAAACACACAGGCAACTACGGCACAATTACTAGGTAATTTCTTTGATATTAGCTCTTCTTTAACACCGCGACATTCATAAAGGTACTGTAAAAGAGGATAGTCTGGTTGTACTTAATTCATTGCTATTAAAAATTACACATTCTCGACAAGCCAGCGGCTGTCCAGATTGCTTGTTTCGGCAGCACCTAGCCGCCGTGCCACGCGGTTACACACGCCCCATATTCACGTTTCTCGTCACGTGCGGCTTTCGCGCGCTCTCCTCGCACCCCCAGGCGCGTGCTGGCACCGCGGATAGGCCACGCGGTCACAGGGCTCTCTCGAGTATCGTCAGTCGACTGAAATACGCCTACCATCAGTCCTACTAATATTGGTTTTTACGAATATGATACAACAATATTTCATTACACTTTTTTTGTCAAGCACGTCGAGGTGTACGAACGAGCTATATAAACTACATAGAGTGGCTATCTCCGGTTGAACAGCGCTCCTTGTGGCAGCAACCAGGAACTGTGGCAGCCATTTTTTTGAACGTCTATTTACGTGTTTTGGTTTCACATTTTATGTATCGTAGTAAGCTTCAAGGATTATTTATTAAGCTGAAATGCCGAGTGTATACATACGCAGCATATAACTGTACGAATCGCAGTAGTGAGACTGTTGGAATATCGTATTTTCAGTTAGTATTTGTATGTTTTCGTTTCTTACATTTCGTGTAATCGTCTTTTGTACTCACCACATTTCTGCATACAATAGTCCAATGGGCTGTGTATGTGTTTAACTGTAACTAAAGTAAGTTGTAATTATATTTTTAAGTTTTCCTTTGAAAAATGAAGAACTTACAAAACGATGGTTAGCCAATATGAGGCGAGATAAGTGGAAACTGCATACAGTTACATCTGTTCACCGCATTTTGAGGAGCGATCACGCAAGCAAGAAATGACACAAAGCGGCTTCTGGTTAATAGGTGAATCAGCTTCATCAGGAGATATGTCATGTAGCCAAGCAGATTACCTATTGCAAATCATGATTTAAGTCATTCAGAGAGCAGGAGGCCTATTCAGTTTGACCATGACTATGTGCCAGAATACGAAACGCTGACATTGTATTCCGAAAAAAAGTAGTTGAATATATTTCTGGAAACATTATTAGGCAAATGAGTAAAATACTTTGGTGTTTAGATTGCTTTGAAGTTCTCATTACTCCTAAAAATGAGAGTGAAACAGGATTAATCGGATTAAAAGGTATAAAAGACAGTCTGTTCAATCCCTATAAAGATCTTGTAAAGCTTTTCGAAGTGGCGGAAACGGTTCTGAGGTACCATGAACCGTAATTAGGGATGAAAAATTTTCTTTCGCGATTGTATGTAAATGTATTTTGAATATTGGGAAACAAACCTACTTTATTTGCCAACTACAAGCACTTAATCGTATCCGCAGAATTTTGCTAGGAATCTCATTACTCCAGCCTAATAAAGCTCTTATAACATTACTTCAGTTGTAGAATACATCATTTATATAAAGCCAAATCTGCGGAGGAAAGAGGTAAGCAGAGTAGGCAAATGTACAGAAAAATTAATATTGTTTAAAGGACAGTGAAAAGGCATGGTTTTTGTATGAATGAGACGATATTTAGCCGATCCAGTGTATCTGACATTTGTAATTAAATTTTCCGATTTGTCTACTGCACACTTGTTGTATATCATTTATCCTTTATTATTCATATTAGCTTGGGTATAAAAATAACAATAAGCAGGTAGAGAATGGTTTGTTAAGTAATTGCACAAAGTGAAAGTGATATGATTTAGTACTATAGCTGACGACTGGTTACGCCTACGTTACGTTGTAAAACATGACGGCCGAGCTTTCAATTTGCTTCAAGTATGGCAGCACCTTAGCCAGTCTATGTTGTTTATATAGGTCGTTGAGGTGTACCAGCTGTATAATTATGGCGGATTATACCTTTTACATCCTGTGTAACTTGTGTGTTGCAGCGCTTAGTTCGAGCTGGTGATTATAGTTAGAGTTCAATTTGTGAGTGTTTTGTTTTGTTGGTTGATAGTCGTGGAAGATATATGGAATTGGGGTCACTAAAATCATTCGCAACAAGCCGGTTGGCTTTGCATCCGTATAAGGGAAAGGGGAGGGAACCGAAGAGCCGGCCGCGGTGGCCGAGGTGACTGAGGCGCTCCAGTCACGGTCAGCACGGCCACTACGGTCGAGGGTTCGAATCCCCCCCTCGGGCATGGATATTTGTGCCGTCCTAGTTCGCAAGTAGTTCATAAATAGTTTGTAAGTTTAGGGACTGATGACCCCGTAGTTAAGTCCCATAAGCTTAACAAACATTTTGAACATTTGGAAGCGAAGACAGTAGTATATCTAGCATGTCTCTGCAACACCTGAAATAAGTTCTGCCAAATGAGACACTATCGCATATTGCTATAAGGAAAAAATAATTGTAAGCCGCAACACCTCTGTAGCTAATAGTGAACGGGAGGGGGGTCACCGATTCCCGCCAGATCACAGAAGTTACGCACCGTAGGGGCGTGTCCAGCACTTGGATGGGTAACCGTCCAGGTGCGCCAAGTGCTGTTGACAATTTTCCCTTTGCCTTACAGCAGAGGGGAAAGGAGGGGTGGTGGTGCAAAATCCCTGATCACCAGTCTTTGCACCAATGTCATAGATTAAATTCCAAACCCCTCCGCAGTGGCCTCAAATAATGAGGTCATGGGGTACTGTTGACTATTTCAAGTGTCCGTCGGATGGGGACGTTAAGCTCGGCGGCCTCCTTGGTGCTTATGGGGAGGAGTAGGCTGTGGGCCGGCACCGGGTTTCACCCTCTCCTTTCTCCCATCAATTCCAATACGAACACCACACTACACTACTCAGGCACCCATTATAGTCACCTACACATAACAGACACTTTAGCACGCAGTTCTCATACTTCGCGGAGGAAAGGTGCCTTCGGGGGTGGAGGATAGGAAAATTTTTTCCAATTAGGCGGCTGGACCTGCCCTTCGGAACCTCCCAGCCATTCATGCCATAAGACTTTAACGGGTGACGGGGGAGGTTGGATAGGGGTTGAAACTGACATAAAAACGTGACACATGGAGTAATTTAAACCACATTTTTATATATGTAACTTACAGAAAAAAGAATGTGTTGGACCACTGCAGAACGATTGTTTCATAATTCTACGGGTATTGAGGGAAAAAAAAAAAAAAAAAAAAACAAAAAGAACAGAATACAGAATACAACTGAGTTTCGTCCACAGGCCTCTTATCTTTATATTTTATTATTTTGTCATCCTACATACTTTTAATATAATAACAATCTGTGATGTTTTAACTGCCGTATTTTTATATTTAGACTAAGTGCTATGTTCAAATGTTTGTAGAGCTTATGGGACTTAGCTACGCGGTCATCAGTCCCTAAACTTACAAATTACTTATGAACTAGCTAATACTAAGGACGACACAAATATCCATACCCGAGGGGGAATTCGAACCCCCGACCGTAGTGGCCGTGCGGACTGAGACTGGCGCGTCGCAGAGCGCTCGGCCACCGCGGCCGGCTAAGTGCTATGTTACATGTACTATCTAATCGCAATTTTTTTAAAAATAAGATGAGCAACTTGTAAAATTTGATATGATCAGATGGTGGTGGCACAGCCCACTGAAACCGTTCGTAAAAAGACAAGTATTTTGCGATCTTGACTTTTCACGTTTGAAGATTATTAATCTATCAGAGCGCCTCCGTAACGTGCGATGTTAGGTAATGTCTGTATACTTTTGTTACCTCCGTCTATACGATTTTTCTCATATCATACGAGTTTCAATTTATTTAAAGTAATTGGTGAAATGTAGACGTATGTAGGCGTACTTCACGTTTGTCACAGTAAAAAATTACACATTTAACTTAGAAACACTATGGTAGTTTCTGATTTTCCGTAAGAGAGTAATATTTCAAGTGTCCACTCAATCGGGTTGTAGATCCTCCCGTGCAAGTGATTTGTTATGCTTTTACAAGGAGACCTTACCGTCTCAAATTCTGTTCTGGATTAGACTGCAGTGATTAGTTGAATACCTCAAGGGTTTTGATCTCTAAAAATTGTAAAGCGCACTAGCCAGAAGATTAAGAGAGAAACAGCTCTAAAGTTCTACGTGCAACTCATATACTGGTCAGTTCAGCTGCTATGCCAGCTCAACAACTTGGGTAAGTCTGCAGTGGATTCGTTTTCAAAGTGTACGATCCCGGTTGCATCCTACGCCTGGCATTTTATATTGCATGTTTTTGTTTCAAAAATTATTTTATAGCTCAAAAAACCTAATAAACCATTGTATAAAACTCCGCTAGCTGATTTGAAATAATAGTGACGACTGTACGAAAATACAATCAATAGTGCTTCATCAGCTGTCGTTGCTAATTTATATTAAAATAATCTGGTGTGCATGATTCGCTTCCTGGCTAACTGGTGACATAGAAGTTTTCATAAAAGTAACCCAACTCACATTACGACTTATCTTGGAAGAGAGGCTAAGGAAAGGCAAACCCACGTTTTTAGCATTTGTAGATCTGGAGAAAGCTTTTGAAAATGTCGACTGCAATACACTCTTTCAAATTCTGAAGGTATAAGGGGTAAAATATACAAAGCGAAGACTTATATTCAACCTATACAAAAACCAGACTGCAATTATTAGCGTCGAAGGGCTAGAAAGGGACGCAGAGGTTGCGAAGGGAGTAAGACAGGGTTGTAGCTTCCCACAATGTTGTTCAATCTGTACTTTGAGCAAGCAGTGAAAGAATGCAAGGAGAAAGAGAGGGAATTAAAGTTCAGGGAGAAGGAATAAAAACTTTGAGGTTTGCTGATGACATAGTAGTTTTGTCAGAGACTGCAAAGGATCTGGAAGAGCAACTGAATGGAATGGACAGGTCTTGAAAGGAAGACGTAAGATGAACATTAACAGCAGTAAAACGAGGGTAATGGAACGTAATGTCAGAAAATCAGGCGATGCTGAAAGAAATAGATTATGTAATTAGACAATAAAAGTAGTAGATCAGTTTATTTGGGTAGCAAAGTAACTTGTCATGGTCGAAGTAGAGAAGATATAAAATGCAGAATGGCTATGGGATGAAAAGCATTTTATAGAAGCGAAACTTGTTAACATCCAATATTAACTTAAATTATAGGAACGCCTTTCTTAAATCATTTGTCTGGAGTGTAGCATTGTATGGGAGTGAAACGTGGAGCGTAAGAAGTTCTGACAAAAAGATGATAGTAGCTCTTGAAATGAGGTGTAACAGACGAATCATGAAAATTGAGTGTGTAGATTACTGACTAATAAGGAGGTACTTAACCAAATTGGGGAGAAAAGGTGTTTCTGGCATATTCTGACTAAGAGAAGAGATAGATTGGTAGGACACATACTGAGACATCAAGGAATTGTCAACTTAGCATTAGAGGGAAATGTGTGGGGTAAAAATCGTAGAGGGAGACCGAGGGACGAATACATTATGCAGATTCAAAAGCATGTAGGTTGCCGAACGTATTCTCAGATGAAGAGACTTGCACAGGACAGGGTAGCGTGGACAGCTGTATCAAACCAGTCTACTGACTAAAGACCACAACTACAACATTTTAATTATTTTTTTTCCGAATTTTTCGTAAAAAAAACAACAACCCGACAATGTATTGCAACCCGTCCTTTACACAAGAGTTGAAACTTAATTGTAGATTAAAACTGCGTGTCTGGCTGGGATTAGAACTCTGGACCTTTGCATTTCTCAGCTGTACCGGCTGAGCTATCCTGGCACGCATCACGGCCCGTTTTCGCAACTTACTTCACCAGCACCTCAACTGCTGCCTTTCCCCTGTTCGAATCTCGGTCCGGCTCACAGGTTTAATCTGCTAGGAAGTTTCATATCAACGTACACTCGGATCCAAGACCGAAAACTATCATTCTGTAAATAAAGGTTGTTTGTGTAGGAAATCGTCGTTTATAGTTGGTGCAAGATATTTTCAATTACTCTGAGGCTTGAATGTAAAATACTAAACTGACAAACACTATATGAACAAGATATATATATAAATAAAACCCTATAAAATTTTTGTCATAGTAATGTATAATGTTTTAATTTACCTCCATTAAAATTCATTTGAAATCATTCAACTAATCAAAAATAAGATATTAATTTTAATTCGTGTTTTACTTAGCTGTAAATCATTTCATAAACAAAAGCCGCGATGGAATGGCCGAGCGCTCTAAAGCGCCTTGATGTGGAGCGCGGAGTCCCTCCCCGTCGGAGGTTCGAGTAATCCTTCGGGTATCGACATGTGTGTGTTTGTGCGTGTGCGTTTGTGCGTGTGTATGTGAATGTGTGTGTGTGTGTGTGTGTGTGTGTGTGGTCCTTCGGTTAGTTTAATTTGTAAGGCCAGGGACTGATGATGTTAGCAGTTAAATCCCCCAGATTTACAAACATATTTTGTCACAAATATATTTATTATAAAACTTCCTGGCAGACTAAAATTGTGTGCCAGAACCGGGACTCGAACCTGGGAACTTTGCCTTTCGCGGGCAAGCAGGAGAGCGGCTGCGAAGTTTGGAAAGTAGGAGGCGAGGTACTGGCAGAAGTAAATTTGTGAGGACGGACCGTGAGTCGTGGTGGTAGAGCGTTTGCCTGCGAAAGGCAAAGGTCCCACGTTCGAGTCCCGGTTCCGGCACACAATTTTAATCTGCCAGGAAGTTTCATATCAGCGCACACTCCGCTGCAGAAATTCTGGAAATTCATTATAATTTAAATGTTACTATTTCAGTTCATTCCCTTTATCGAAAAAATTCCCAGATGGGAAGACGAGAGACCGCGACTGTCGCATCCGTTTCTCTCTCTGCCTTGGTGTAGAAACGGACCATTAGACGAGCTGGGCGTAAAAGTTTAGAGCCCGTTTCCTTGTAATCTTCTGGCTAGTGCCTTTTAAAACTTTTATGGGAGGACACTCTTGAGTTATAATGCTAACCTACGACGTCTCATTCCCAACTAAATTTCCGAGTCCCTAAAGTCCCCTTGTTAAAGTTGCTCTTCTGGTTTCGGTCATTAAAATTTTAATTAACAGTCGTATACTCTTATTTTGAACGTTGTGGCCAAGTTTTGAAGACGGAACCCTCAAAATTTTAGGCTGTTGGTAACCTACGTACACTTCCGGATCCATGTATTGCCATTATTTCAATAGTTTAGTAACTAGTTGCACTATTTTAAGAAATTAAACATGGTAGAAATAGAATCCGCAACAGTTATCTTCCAGAGCCCTGAATGGGACGGAGGGGGGGGGGGGGGGAGGGCAAAGGAATAGTGAAGGGAGAGGAAAAATTTTTTTGTAGCTGATGTCTAACTGTGCCAAGGTGCAGCTGAAAGTAAGTTCTAATACGTTCCTTGGCAGCAAAGGCTGTTGAGCTACACTGGATTCTCTGTAGTCCGGCCGTTTCTGGGGTGCCGGAATAGCAAAATCGTCGGTTTAAAGATATTGCAGATATCGATACGATTCTTCAATAGAGCATGTATAGGAAAGAACTTGCTTCCTTCTTGCATCATTTCTCCGTGCAAGAGGGAATTATTTAAAAACAGAGGCACATGTCTTTTTCGTTTTCCGTTTTCAAGAAGGAACATCGAACATGATCTGTGGCGTCGGTCTGATATACGTTCGTATTTTGGTTGTTAAAGCATCAGTGCGTAGCTTGCTTATAGGAAATGCAATCGTTTGTAAGCTAGGGTCTCATAACCAGTCAGTTGAGTCCCAGAGATTTAGAAACATTTGAACATACGTGTACGTGTATGTTTGTGTGTGTGTGTTTTCCTTAGCGTAGGTTAGCTTAACTATTCTGGCAACTTATAGGTATGCAGTCAGATAAAGAAATCGGCGACGTCCGATATTTCGCCGGGAGCTCACCCTTCCATTATCAAAGCAATTAGAGAAAAATGTTCAAATGTTTGTTAAGCTTAAGAGACTTAACAGCGGGGTCATCAGTCCCTAAACATACAAACTACTTATGAACTAAATTATACTAAAGGCAGCACAAATATCCATGCCCAAGGGGGAATTCGAACCCCCGACGGGGATAATGAAGAGAGAGAGAGAGAGAGAGAGAGAGAGAGAGAGAGAGAGAGAGAGAGAGAGAGAAAGCAATGTGCAACTTTTAAAAATCTAGATTTTCAGTGACAACAGCAAAGACAACACAGAGAACAACCAGTCAAACAGCGTGTGATGGCGCTGTTTGCTTGGTTGTTGATGTGTGTTGTCTTTCCTGTTCTCACTGAAAATCGACGTTTTTAATCCTCGTTGCACATTACTTCCTCTCTCTCCAGTATTGCTTTGATAATAGTAGGATGGTCTCCTGACGAAATATCGGACGTCGCCGATTTATTTACCTGGTTGCATACCCGTAGCTTGTTTGAATATTCCCTACTCTGGGAGAAATTAAGGAGTCACATAGTTTAACTAGTTTGAAGTCTAGGGACTGATTACCACAGTAAAATGTTCAAATGTCTGGACATCTATGGGACTTAATTTTAATGGTCATCAGTCCCTAGGCTTACAAAATGCCAAGGGCCTAAACAAGTAACCTAAGGACAAACACACACACACACACACACACACACACACACACACACACATGCCCGAGGGAGAACTCGATCCTCAAGGGAGCAACCGCACGCTCCCAGGAAGGCGCCTTAGACCGCTCGGGCATTGCACCGCGACGATTTCCACAGTAGTTTAGTACCATAGGGTTCTAAAGATCTGAACAGTTAGTAAATGCGACGCTACACTTCTCCTGTCCTTAGTTGTTTCCATTGGTTTCCACGGAAAGGGCATATAACTGTTAGTGTATTATGCAGGAAACAAGTTACCATCAGCCATATGTTTTATAGAAACATTTATTTCTTGGCTACCAGTTTCGGCATTACATTATGCCATCTTCAGGCTCCTCTATCGGAGTATAACATCCACTTAAATAGGGATCCAAACTGGTTTCCTGGATTTCTTGCTATTAGTTAGATCTTACTAATAGTAAGAAGTCCTATTTGTATGGATGTTATCCTCCAATATAGGGGCCTGAAGATGGCACAATGTAATGCCGAAACTGGTAGTCAAGAAATAAATGTTTCTATCAAACATACGGCTGATGGTACACTGTTTTCTACATAATCTTGACAAGCCGCAGTCCCAGCTGCACCATGGACGATGCATTCAGTATAATTGTTAGGTTTTTATTTTGGTACAGAATCACCAGCGGTATCAACACTCAAAGGGTGTGCCTTTCCTCCTGACTCATCATGTACTAGCTGCAAGTACCCGGCTTTGCCCGGGTTTAAAATAAGGTTTTCTGTAGAAGCGTACAAAACCGTTTATTTGCATGTAATAAAAGGGTTCATTTATGTTAAAGCAATGTGATAAACAACATTTGTGGCAGTTTCATTTGGAGTATGTACAAAAAGATATTCGTCTTTGCCCACTCTGGAGCAGGCCACATAGAACTGTCCATGAGAGAAGCATGGTGTCAGCAATCCCAAGAGACTAGCCCTGTGACTTGCTGATTGTCATTGCAAAACACAATTTCAAAGGGAACTGTAATCTCTTGAATTGTATAGTGTTGTCTGAGGGAATGATAGGTATTCTTAGAATGAAGATATCCTCACCCATAGCACTCCCTGTGAGTTCTGTGGCCTAAATTACATGTTGCATCAGCTTTTTCACAATTAATCTTGTGTCATTGCACAACATTGGTGCATCAATATTTCTGATCAGCATTACTGGAGCATCAACTTTCGAATCAAGTTGTGGGCTTGCAAATCAGGAGTCTGGATGCAATTCAAAAACTCAATGGGATATTGTACTGCTTCATCATCATTAAGGATGCCGTCTATGGACTTGTAGGCA
The DNA here is from genome assembly GCA_026315105.1 of Locusta migratoria. Classification (NCBI taxonomy): domain Eukaryota; kingdom Metazoa; phylum Arthropoda; class Insecta; order Orthoptera; family Acrididae; genus Locusta; species Locusta migratoria. The sequence continues at coordinate 200,897,694 of CM048751.1, forward strand.
TTTTCTTGTTCTGGAAGCTGCTTCTGAATGGTGACATTCAGCTTCTGAACCACATAATTTCTGATTGCCAGAATTGCTCTGTTAGATTGGGATGGAACGAAACCTATTTAAGAACCTTCCCCATGTAATTTCGTGTACGTGTACCAAATTTCACGTTATTTGGTTGTCTGTATCTTTAGTTATAAGGGAACAAGGAAGGAAGGAAGCTTGGAGTTTTACGTTCCGTCGAGAGCGTGGTCATTAGAGACGGAGCTTACACTCGGAGTATTTGGGTAAGGATGTGGAAGGAAATCAGCCGTGCCCTTTCAAAGGAACCATCCCGGCATTTGTCTGGAGTGATTTAGGCAAATCATGGAAAACCTAAATCTGGATGGCCGGAGGTGGATTAGAACCACCATCCTTCCGAATGCGAGTCCAATGTGTTACCAATGCACCTCCTCGCTCGGTTATAAGGGAACAGACAAACAGACAACAAATGCGTCTTATATATATAGAGATTGCAATCGAAGCCTGTAAGTAAAGTACTCTCCCCCATGCACCGAACGCTATTTTATGTAGACAGTAATCTTCATCTTGTTTTCAAGGACAAGTGACCAAAATTTCATCAAGATCGAAGCAAAACTGTCCACTTTGGCGAAATCCATATGTACCCTCCAGTATTTTATGTAGACAGTGCGCTTCCTCTTGTTTTGAAGGTCAATTGTGCTAAATTTCATCAAAATCAGTGGGAAGATATAGATTTACACGGACAAATTGAAAGACACTTTCACTTTTTTCCAATTTTCTCTTTGGTTTTCCAAAAAAATATAACGAAACCTGCTTAAGAACCTTCACCGTGTAATTTTGTGTACGTGTGCCAAATTTCACGGTTATTTGGTTGTTTGGATCTTGAGTTATAAGAGAACAGGCAGACGACAAATGAGTCTTATAAGTATAGAGATATGTAAGGACCCACATGTCAACACTTAAGTAATAACGCGACTGTGTTTACGGTAGTAAACGTTGAAGAACTGATAACACTGAGTCGGCACCCACGTCAGTGGCCGTGCTGCCAAAGTATGGCAGCACTTCCAATAAGATTGGTCGCATTTTGCGTTAAAAAAATGTAAAATGTGTGTTTCGTCCACCTTCTAAAATTGAGGCACTGTTGGGATCCGTTAAGGATGATCTCGGTTTGCGCAAGGCGGGTGTCCACCGTATCCCATGTAGCTGTGGCATATCATATGTTGGTCAAACAATTAGGACTGTTGAGGACCGTTGTATTGAGCATAAACGTCACACACGTTTACAACAGCCAAACAAATCTGCTTTGGCCGAACACGGTATTGACACAGGTCACCCTATGGAATACAACAAAATGGAAATTCTGGCATGCACATCCAACTATCAAGGAAGCGATAGAAATAAAACTAGGTGACAACCTTATGAATAGAGATGGAGGCTTCTGCTTAAATTCCGCTTGGGATCCTGCTCTCTCACTTGTCAAAAAACAGAGGGACAAAACTAATCCGACCTCATCTGTCGAGAACTATTTATTATCGGTATTCTGACCGGTTCATCTTTGGTTGTGTCGGTGCTGTGTGCTTGTTTGCTCGGTGTGAGTTGCCTTTCCTGTGTACTCATTGAAAACCGCGGTTTTAAAGATCGTTGCACATTGCTTCCTTACTGCAGTTTCGCCTTGAAAATGGCAGGGTGGTCTCCTGCCGAAATATCGGCCGTCGTCGATTTTGGTACCTGGCAGCATACCCGTAAGTTTTTCGAAGTTGTTATTCACCAGGAGAAATTAAGGAATCACAACGTTGAAGAAGTTCCCAGAATGAATCTTTCACTCTACAGCAGAGTGTGTGCTGCAAGCAAGTTTCGTTTGAGAAGTTGCTTGTCTAGAACTGTTTTTTGATTTAATGCTAATTAGTGTGCTGTATGGCAGATAAGCTTTTTGTTACGAACGTTTTAAGCACCGGTGTAAAAGGGATTACATTTCATTGCGGTTGTTACTGGTGATAACAGCTCGTAAAGAGCTGAGTCAACATTTAAAGTAATCACGCGACTCGGCGCGAGTTCCCTATGCGGGCAGCAAACACTGCCAGGCGCATTCAATATACATGTAAATAACGTCATCTTCATCTATATCTATAAATGTGGATGTCTGATCGGTGTACGTTTATCACGTTTGAACCACAAGACATAATGGGCTAAAACTTTGCACAGTTACTGATGTCTCCTCGGGGAAGGCTTTAGGCACGGTTTTATGGCGATCGGTTAGCTATTTATCTATGTATATTAATGTGAATGTCTGACCGATGTACGCTTATCACGTCCGAACGGCAAGACGCAGAGACTTAAATATTTGTACAGTTACTAATTTATACCTGAGGAAGGTTTTAGGCGCGGTTTTATAGCGATCTAATAGATAATTAGTAATTTGAAGAATATAACGCGAAATGCGGGACAATAATTACTCTTTGGAAATTATATTTACTCTTTTAAAATGGTATTATTGGTTGCATTGTTGCTTGAGGGTTGATAATGACAAAAGGATGGAGTATATTGGGATGGAAAGTTATCGGTGTATATAAAATTCTACGTGTGTGTGTGTGTTAATATTTTTTCGCTCTGCAGCGAAAACTACAGAACGCAAACGAATGGTCTGTGTGTAATTGTTGTCCGAAGTCTCCCGTTGTACACCATAGTAGTTCCATGCCGATAGCTATAAGGGGGTGGAAGATATGGTCGTTGAAGGTCGTTAAATTAAATTAAAAAAAATTCGAACTGAAGGCCAGCGATGACGTTTGCGACTCTATAGCCAGGAGGTTACATACAGCGAAACGTGATGACACAGACCATAGCTTTGGTCTATGCGTGATACAATGTCTTCAGCACTTTCTCTGTAAGGATAATCAAACGAATTACGAAATATAAGAATAAATAAATAAAACAGTAAAAAAGAAATTTCTTTTAATACAGCTCTTTAAAAAAATCGATTTGACGTTTCGCGCAGTACATCAAGTGATCGATCTGTGATATTATTACAATCATTATTGTTGAATTTCGTGATTGTATTCTTCGAAACGAGTGAATCTTACGAGTGCTTTGATCTACACTACTTACTTTCCTGATAAACGGTAAGTGCATAGACTTCTGCAATGTGATAGGAATATTTTTTCAGTTCCGCTTTATCAGCGACATTTCCTCAAAAATGAGTAACATTAATTTAACACTTTGACTGCCGGCCATATAAATCATTCCATCCCTTAGAGTGCCAGACAATCTACTTGCAGGAGTAACCCCTGCTGCACTTAGTTTCTTTATCTTCAGTCTGGCGTAAATAATTGCCTGCTCTTTGAAATAAATTCAGAACTGAACACAGTGCATCTAAATCACATACATCTCCGACGCCAAGGGCCCCACTAAAAACTTCTCTATTTCGCAAACAGTCTGTAGATTCACTACGAAATGTTGCTGTGTCACCCCTTGTTATAGTCACCTCTCAGTACTTTCGGGCAGAATAATTTGCGTGAAGCCATGTCCGTTGATTTACCTACTGAGTGAGCGGACACCACTTTCTACCTGCCCCGTTTCATACAATGAATGCGACCAGTCGGACGATTTAGAAACTAAATAAAAGATCTATAGGCTGGTTTAGACACTAGGTTTACCAAGTAAGTTATTTAAGGTAGATCTAGCCCGTCAATAAACTCGATTCTGTTTTTAAAAGCATGAAAACAAAGATCACTACAAATGACCTGATTGGCATTTTACAGAAATTTCCGTATCCCGTCAATTGACGTGATTGGCACTCGGAGTGGCACTCGGAGTGTTAATTGTTATTTAAATTTCGTAGATAAGTGTGCATTGCGTTACTTTACGCATATTACAACAGTACATCTACTTTTAATAGCCGGCCGCGGTGGTCGAGGAGACTGAGGCGCTTCAGTCACGGTCTGCACGGCCACTACGGTCGGGGGTTCGAATCCCCCCTCGGGCATGGATATTTGTGCCGTCCTTAGGATAAGCTAGTTGTTAAGTAGTTTAGGGACTGATAACCCCGTAGTTAAGTCCCATAAGCTTAACAAACATTTGAACATTTTTACTTTTAATAAATCACATTCGGACAACATGCCCCGGAAAAGGAAAACGTCATTATTTCTTATATATTCTCCGATAATGATATTAAAAAAAGGGAGATGGACAGAGAGAGAAGGGATAGAAGATGTATTATCTGAAGGTAGGAATAAATAAATACCCGGGCAACGCCGGGTTTTCAGCTAGTTCACAATAAAATACCCCCCTTCGAAACCCCACACAGTCCGGTTCTAGATGAACTACTATGACTTCACACGACTGGTTAATTCACGTTAGGCTGTATGAGATATTTTGAGCCGTAGCGCCGCGTTGCGTCGCCCTAATATTGAGCTGTGTGTGAATAGCCGGCTCAGCGAGGCGTTCCACCTGCTCCTGACGGTGACACCTTGTGGCCTTTACGTGACGCGGCTGCCAGGAGAGAGAGAGAGAGAGAGAGAGAGAGAGAATGCGGGATGCGGGATGCTTTGTGGCGTGGCGGTGGTGGAACCTGTGCGGCGAGCAGATAAGCTGGTACCAGCGGACAGCGGGCCGACGATGAGTTGTGCCAGCACCCCCTATAGAAGAAAGCCTGCGCACCACGTCACAACATGGCGGCGGTGAGAGGCTTAGAGTCCTCTGGAAGATTGTAAACATTAGCAGTGCACGCTGTTTATAGTGCATTCTTTCGTTCAGGAGTGTACTTATTACGAAAATTGGTGTTGTGTGCGGTGTGATCGCTAAGCTGGACGATTTGTGTGTGTGAGGACAACGTGTGATTTCTTTTTTACGGACAAAATGCCGGCCGGCCGAGGGATCTGTGTCGCTGTTCGTCGACTGTACTGCAATAATGTCGGATCTTCCACCTCCAGTGCGAGTATCTCCTCTAATAAAGTTTGGCCGATGGAGTTTCCTCTTGGCAGGAATTCTTTATGGTGCTTCAAGAAATACAACTCTTTCCAAGAGAGAAGCAGCATTGCGAGAAATAGAGGAAAAAGAAAGGCCAATTCGTGAGGCTAAGTTGAAAGAAGAAAAGGCTATGTTAAATAAAATGCAAATGGCAGAACTGGCCCGTGCTGCTGGAGTGGAACCGGAACCATAAATAATCTGTTGTAGAATTGAAAGTAAACGCACACTTTGTATGTGGATTTTTGTATGTGTGTCTATATATAAATGTATGTGTGTAGACAATATTATGTTGAAATAAAATAAAATAGCTGTTAAAAAAAGAAAAAAAAAGAAATAATGGGGGGGACTGAGGCGCTCCAGTCACGGTCTGCACGGCCACTACGGTCGGAGGTTCGAATCCCCCTCCGGCATAGATATTTGTGGCGTCCTTAGTCTTAGCTAGTTCATAAGTAGTTTGTAAGCTTAGGGACTGATGACCCCGTAGTTAAGTCCCACAAACATTTGAACATTTTTGAAAAAATGCCGTTTGGCTGTTCTGTGCCGAAATGTAGAGGAAATTACGACTGTGGCCCAAATGTTACCGTCTTCAAAATCCGGAGACGAATAAGCTAATGGGGGTGGTTGCTTAAATGAAATGAATCACAATATCCAACGGTAAACAGTCATGACTTAAAACTCTTTTATAAGGTTAAACAAAAACGAAAACTTACTCATTAACTTGAAGGAGGAGCCAAATTATCCATTTCTTCTTCTCCGGACGTTTAAAGGCGGGCCACAGTTGTAATTTCCTCTACATTTCGGTACAGAACAGCCAAACGGCATTTTGTCAGTAAAAAAGAGATCACACGTTGTCCTCACACACGCACACACACAAATCGTCCAGCGAAGCGATCACACCGCACACAACATCAATTTTCGTAATAAATACACTCCTGAACGAAAGAATGCACTATAAACAGCTAATGTTTACAATCTTTCAGAGAAGGATAAGCCTCTCACCGCCGCCATGTTGTGACGTCGTGCGCAGGCTCTCTTCTGTAGGGGGTGCTGGCTGTGTGCGCCCGTGCAGACGCTGGGCAGTTGCGGGCTTCAGCGAGTGCGCTGCGGTTTGCCCCGGCAGCCGACAGGCGTCGGCCCGGCTCCACTGCGCTGGCAAACAACTTGTTGCTGCCAAATGTTCAAACGCTTGTACATCTATCGTACCAAACTGCGTGGTCATCAGTCCTTAGCTGACAAACTACTTAACCCATTAATTCCCCCATGGTATGTTATATCATACGTCACACATGTTTTTTTTTTTTTTTTTTTTTTTTTTTTTTTTTTTTTTTTTTTTTTTTTTTACCACTAGATAGAATGGTGTAGGTTAGGGCCGCACAAACGCGGAAAACCACACGCGTGCAAAGCGAGGTGCAGAGAGCGTTTGCACAGTGCATCGGTTCAACTCGGCATACTTCGCCTCAACTCGGATTGCTGTACGCTGCCCAATGCACTGCCAGACGCTTTAGTCAACATTGGATTAAGTAAGCGCAAGATAATTACTACAATAATAGAACAACCTGCTAAAAAAAAAAAAACCCTCCCGAAAGTCAATTTGAACTGGAATGGGAACTCTCTTACTTTTATGTTCGTTTTGACGATAAAGCCAAAGTCTAATCTGCGGTGCACTAATTAAGTGTGTCAGAAAACCGTCTATTGAATGACACTGCAGCAAACTTCATTCAGAAAAGCATAGTGATATCACAGGGGATGCCAGAGAGGAAAATTAAGGAAGTTGAAAATTCTTGCAGAAGAGAATTCTGTATCTACAAACGAGCTTGGTACAAGTACTATAGCATCTGTGCAGGAAGGAGCGCGCTTTGAAAAATACATCGAGGTGCTACAATCCCTTGAAAATGCCTTTAACGACCGATTACAGGTAATAACTAACAGCTAAATACAGGAGTTTACGTTACATATACAAGTGTAAAACTACATTAAAAGCAGTAGTACACAGTACATGTTTATTAAAACCTATCGCTTTTTAGTACTTCGAAACAACTACTTACTTTACTTTCATTTATTAATATTGTTTTGTTATTGTTTCGGGAAATTACCAACCTGCAGTCAATTCTGGATGTTTTTGTGAAACCCTTTTCGATGGATATTGTAAGTGCGCCTCCAGATTTACATTTCGAACTGACTGATTTGCAAACCGATGTTCACCGAAAGGATTTGTTTACAACGCAAAAGGTTTGCTCCAATTCTACCAGAATTTGTCGAAAGAAGAATTTCCCAAGTTACACAGAGAAGCAGCGAAGATTATTTCTATGTTTGGCTCCACATGTGTATGTGAAAGGTTTTCTTTCTCTTTTGTCTTGTACGAAAAGTAGATTGCGTGCAAGTATTTCTAATAGTAATTTAAAAACTGCTCTCAGACTTGCTGTTAGCCGAGCTCTTGTTCCAGATCTTAGTAGCATAATTGCAAATAAAAAATAGAAATTTAAAATTGTTATCATTACAATTATTACTGTTATTTAAATCTCTTTTATACCGGTAATCGTGTTCCACGAAACTAAGCTCTTCTCCTAGTGTACATAAGTATTTGGCAATGAAGAAGAAAAGAGGGTAAAAGTTTTGAAAATGTCGAGACAGGCGGCGCGAGCGACGCAAGCGTAAGGAAAGAGAGAAGCAGCGCAAAGCCGAGGAGTGGGGGGTTTGCACCGTCAACTCAGCGCAGCCGTCTTCTGCACTCTGCACTGTGCGATGCACCGGTGCATGCACCTTGAGCGGCCCTGGACTGTAGGTATTTTACAATTGTTTCTGTGTACAGTCTGAGAGTTCCACTTCACAATAATCGTAGTTTTCAGTGACATAACAATACCATTATTGTGCAGTTAGCCATTTCCTCTTAGTGGAACTTTGAACCGCCAAGATCATGAGTGACAGATAAGAATTTTATTTTATACTGAAGCTGCTTGTACTGATATAAATGCTGGAATTATGGTTTTAGTATTAGCACAGAATAACAATTGAGTATGACATTGTTTCTACATGTAAAATCTTTATGTAGGCTTATATAACAGACTGATTGTTTGTCGTGTGATATATAATACAATGGGAAACTAGCACTAGTTTTAAATGTGATTCGAGAAACATTTATTTTTCTACTAATCAAGCAAAATAACAAATCTCTTACTAGATTTTTATGTAGTATATTTTATCGTCAGGTTACATAAATACTATTATAATACGACAATCCCGTAATGCAGAAGAAATTATAAAACTACTCATGAATTTCGGTGATGATGATAGTATCTGCAGTGAAACAGATCGAGCTGATGAGCTGGATTTAGTCTCTCTTCCACCTGTGATGGAAATGATTCCGACTGTTATGTTGGCTTTTAGTGAGTTAGCTAACAAAGCTAACGTCTTATTTAGCAATTTCCTCCCAGACTAGGCGGCGCCATTGTAAGTCGCATTCCACCTGCGTCCTAAAAGTTCCAAGTAAACATGCTTTGTTGAACGTGGCATTTTGTAGCTTTTAACGGTTTTTTTCGTATTTCCCCACGAAGGCAGTGGCTTTCTGGCCGAGGCGAAGGAGTTGGGGTGACGAGGGTTTTGCCCACCTTCTATTGTCACTGGTGGCCACCACACGGGTGCCTCGCCTCGCTTTAGAAAAACAAATGTTTGTTCACCAGTACGCATCAGCCTTGATTATCTAATTGAACTTGCAACATGATCTCATAATTTACATATCAAACTGTAATTATTATCATTGAAAATGTCCGTACCCCATCAAGTTTATATGCAAAAGATTCATCTTGACGATGAGAAAGTGATTTTGAGGTTGGAATATTTACGAAATGAGAGTGAGGAAAACTTGATCCTTACAATATGTAACATGAATTTGTTGGAGCTCCAGCGAAATGTTGTACTATCTCTACTGACATCACCTACAATGAATAACCCTTGAGGACCCATGCCAAGATCCAGGAAAGGCGTGCCAAATGATATACGCGGAGACAATGTTGGACACTTTGTGGACAAAATTCTAACTGATGGGAGCAGAAAAGCTCGCGCTCAGGATTCTTAAAACACCTGAATTCCATCCACAAGAACATTCAATTTACCATGGAGGTCGAAAAAGACAGATGTCTGCCGTTTCTGGATGTCCTTGTCACTCGAAGAAATGATGGGTCTCTGGGTCACCCCGTCTACCGGAAGCCCACACACGCGCACACACACACACACACACACACACACACACACACACACAGATCTATATTTGCAAGCGACAAGCTGCCACCAACAAAGGAAAAAAAAGAAAAGAAAATAAGGAGTTAATCAGGTCCAGGTCGTTCCTTTCGTATGCTGGAAACTTCTCTTCTAAAATAGGAAAAATTCTAAAAAAGCATTGTGTACAAGTTATATTCCGACCAGCTGCAAAGATCTCGGCTTTGCTTGGCTCTGTGAAGGATGATTTGGGACTGAGGAAGGCGGGAATTTATAAGATCACAGTACGGGAAACATGCGTGGAGCATGAGCGCCACACACGTCTACTGCAGCCCAACAAATCAGCGTTAGCAGAACATAGTATTTCCACGGGACACTCCATGGATTATTCTGCAACAAAAATTTTGGTAACGAATAGATCCATTTGGGATTCCATTATTAAGGAGTCCGTTGAAATACGGTTGACAGAATACCTGATTAATCGAAATGGCGGCTTTCAAATGGGTGAAGCATGGGATCCTGTAATTTCTTTAATCGCTTCACGGAGATGTAGGTCTACATCTAGTGCGGCTTCTGACAAAAACTGATTTCTGTCGACCAACGCGCTTAAGATGCGCTAAGGCGCATTCCGACAGATGGCGCGAATGTAAGTACACCATTACGCAGACGCGGCGCTCTTCTGCTGAACAGCGCGCCAAATTCGACTGCGCAGGCGCCGCCGCGCCAATCTTCGGTATATATAGAACGACGCGCAGTCACATACTCACCTGAAGATGGCTGCAGGTTTGTTAGCCGAAATATCGTTGGAAGACGTCAACAAGATCCGGTTGCAAGCCCGAAATATGATGGACCAATCAATATGCCGGGAAAACTTCAAGATGCACTTCTGCTTATTTCGCAAAATTTTGTCTGCTGCCGTCCTTCTGCCGTCTTGGAGCACACCTTCCAACCCTTACGCTGCATCTACATACGTAATTCGTAATCCACCTCAAGCTGCGTGGCTGAGGGTACCTCGGACCTCTATTAGCCACATCCTTTTCTGTTCCAAATTCAAATGTTTGTATAGCTTATGGGACTTAACTAAGCGGTCATCAGTCCCTAAACTTACAAACTACTTATCAACTAGCTTATCTTAAGGACGGCACAAATATCCATGCCCGAGGGGGGATTCGAACCCCCGACCGTAGTGGTCGTGCAGACCGTGACTGGCGCGCCTCAGTCCCCTCGGCCACCGCGGCCGGCTTTTCTGTTCCACACCAAAATAGAACGAGAGGGAAAATTGCCTGTATGCTTCTGTAAGAGCCGTAATTTCTCTTATATTTTTGCTCTTTACGCGAAATGTAAGTTGGTGGTAGTAGGATCTTTTGCAGACAGCTTCAAATTTCAGCTCCCTTAATTCCCGCAACAGTGTTTCTCGACAAGAACGCCGATTACCCTTCCATCCCACAGTATTCCTTCTAGTTCATGCCGCATTGCACCCACATCTTGCCTATCTCACTTTTTCAACAGGCCTGATCCTTCAAACCTCCCTACCAACACTCCACAATTTCCAGAGTCAAAACAATCCCAGAACACAGTTGTTCACATTTCCACCAAATACCTCAGCCCCACAGAACTTTTTATCTCTATTCAAGGGTCTCACTGCCACTTACAACCAAATTCAACCAATTGGACTTGTGAAAGACCTTAATCTGGTTGTACCGATTTTTGCAATGAATACCTTAGTTTGGCATCAACCCCACAAACCAAAACCAACTTCATTCAAATACTGAATCTGCGTCACTCAATTCATACCTCAGTCCAATACTGATTCCCCCCTTACTGCCACTTAACCTCCCGGTCACCTTCCAGGAATTTCTCACCTCCAACTTGTCCTCACCATCATTCCCAAACTCCCTCGCTTTTAGCAGAAGAAAGTAGAGCCATATACAACCTCAATTCAAATCCTCCTTGTAGGCTGTGATGACCTGCAGGGACTACCTGGAAGAAGGCCTCTACCAGTTGTGTTTCTTCCACCTCTAAGTTGTGCCTGAAAGATCCCACGAAAAAGTCCATCATCAGTCCCAACAAATATAACAAATATCCTGCAACACTTCGTAAAACCTCTTCCCTGAATCCATCTCACTCCAATAAGTGCCTCAAGACCAGCGTTCTACATGCTCCCCTCAACCTGCAAACCTGATAACCCCGGCCACCCATTATAGCCAATTATTGTGCTCTCACTGGCAGAATATCGGCCCTCATGTAACGACACCTCATTATGTAGCTCCTGACATCAAAGACACAATCTACTTTCTTTACTTATATTTTGTTTAATTTTTTTTATGCCCACAGTTTGTACCAGACGGTGGAGTTCCAAAACGCGTCATACATAATAAAGTATTTTGCGACCAAAACATTTCTACAAATTTATTAAGTGCCAGTACTTCGATCACTTGCCTCAAATATGAATATTTTGTATCACTAATCTGAATGGTTGTTGTTGTGGTATTCAGTCCGGAGACTGATTTGATGCAGCTCTCCACAATACCCTATCCTGAACAAGCCTCTTCAACTCCACATAAAACGGCAACCATCATCTGGCTGAATATGCTTACTGTATCCATCTCTTGGTCTTCCTCTGCGATTTTTACCCCAAAACACTTCCCTCCAATGCTAAATTCACGATTCTTTGATGTCTAAGAATGTGTGCTACCAATCGATCCCTTTTTTTAATCAAGGTATACCAGAAATTCATTATCTCCCCAATTCTGTTCAGCACCTATGGTAACCTCTTTATGGAACACCTGTAAGAGACCTTCAAATCCTACTAAAGCCCACAACCCCTGGTTGAGGTTGAGTGATTATATTTTCATGATTTGGACCAAGGCACCCTATCCTCATTCCTTCAGAACCTCAGCTCCTTGTATCCTATCCTCTTCAAATGTTCAAATGTTTGTATAGCTTGTGAGATTTAACTACGGGGTCATCAGTCCCTAAACTTACAAACTACTTATGAACTAGCTAATCCTAAGGACGGCACAAATATCCATGCACGAGGGGGGATTCGAACCCGCGACCGTAGTGGCCGTGCAGACCGTGACTGGAGCGCCTCAGTCCTCTCGGCCAACGCGACCGGCTCTCTTCAAATGCTCCTCGTAAACCTGGTGTGCCACCTTCTTGGAAATTAATCTCTACCTCAATTACGACTCCAATAATGCACTTGCCAGATATTTAAAGTTGCCCACTATTTCGATATCCCCTCCCTTAATATCAATTTGTCCCGTCTCGTTACCACCTCCTGCTGTTCTCCACACTACATTTCATTCTATAGTTCTCAATATTATCATTTACGATGTCTTCACGACCTGCCGCCCAGCCACGGCTTGTAATTACAGTCTGCCCACCAAGGCTCGTGGCCTAGTACCTAGTAAGTGCATGTTCAGATCTTGTCGAAATATCTCTCATAACTTGGTATAGCGAGTTGCCAAACGTGGACGCTTCGCATCACCCTCAGTTCCCCATTTTGCCATTTGCGGGTTTCTCAAATAAAAATTCGATGTCGAAGCTTGTTTGGTAATAATTTACATTCATGTTGCTTTAGTGTTAATAAATGTGCCTTTTGCAGTCTCTTTAAAATACACACCCATTTCAAGACACACTAATTAATTTAGTTAGTTTATACGTTTTTGGATAGAGGGGATCAATTTTTGATGAGCACCAATATGTCGAATTCCCTCTCTGAGTTCGAATTAGGACAGCTCCATTCATTCACTTACGCGTTAGATTATTTTATTTCTCGTAGTCAGATGCGTATCCGTTACCGACATCACTTTTAACAATTACACAGGCCAGTTGCTGTGCCTCCTTCCTGACTCTTCCCCACACTACACTATCGTCAGAAAATAACAGCTCCTTGTACCTTCCTCTATAAGATTCTTTTGTCTATTTCATGCGTCACCATTGTAAAGAGTATTGGTGGTATCATACTTCCTTGTCTCACAAGGGGAGAACGCCAATTGTGAAATTCAGATTCGATTCATACTGCGCATAATGAAAACTCATGGCCAGAGGTGTAATTTGGCATAGCACCAATATGCACTTCTCACCCGTTGTCGAGAAAATCGATAATTAAAAAACGCCGTCGCGGTGAAATACGTATAGTGTAAGTCAAAGCTGACGAACGATAGAACAATTTTTCAGAATGTCAATCAGGTGTGTTTCCCAACAGATAATCAAAAAAACAATTGTTCTTGTAAAAACGCATCGTTTATCAGATGTGCTCGATGTCGTGCTGTTTTCTGCTTTCCATATTTCTATGATCAGTATCACTCTGGTTCGTGCGATATATATGAATTAAAAAAAAAAAATAATAATAAAAATAAAGTTGCATGCCGCGAGATTCGATCCGGAGACCTTCGGATTACGAACCTGAGCGCTTACTGCTACGCCACGCCTCTCTGCAACATTACTAGTCGTAGAGGTCGTAGAGAATATTTCACCGCAACGACTTTTTTTTAATTGACGATTTTCTCAACAGCTGAGAAGTGCATCTTGGTGCTTTGCCAAATTACACCTCTGGCCATGAGTTTTCATTATGCGCAGTATGAATCGTATCTGAATTTCACAATTGGCGGCCTCCCCTTACCAGTCCCGCAAGATCATTAGTCCAGTCAGTTCTTCCAACTTGTGTCTGGACACAAGTGAAGATTTCTTCATACATTGCCTGGAAGATTTCAAGTGTGTGTTTCCCAGCTCCATTTCTCTGCAACCTCTCATTGTCATTGATATCCCAACCTGGACTTTCCATGATTATGTACAATAATTTTCATTTATTGCAGAGTCTCAGTTGTGCATATTTTTTATTTGACTCCTTGTTTCGATCGGATCGCCGGCCGCGGTGGCCGAGTGGTCAACGACGCGCCAGTCACGGTCTGCACAGCCACTATGGTCGGGGGTTCGAATCCTCCCCTCGGGCATGGATAATTGTATCGTCCTTAGTATTAGCCAGTTCATAAGTAGTTGAGTCCCATAAGCTCTACAAACATTTCATTTTCTATCGGATCAATTTCAGTTCTAAAACAAAGGGAAAAAAGATGTACTGTCTAACATTGAATTCAAAATAATGCCCTCTCGGGCATGGATGTTTGTGCTGTCAGTAGTTTAAGTTAGTTCATAAATAGTTTGTAAGTTTAGGGACTGATAACCCAGCAGTTAAGTCCCATAAGCATAACAAACATTTGAACATTTTGGTTTGGATCTGAAGATAAACCAACTGATCGAAACATGTAAACGAATGAAAAGTGAATGCAACTAAGACTGAACAATGTATGAAAATTGTTTCAAAGTATTGATTTGAAGTGTTCATGATAAAGTTTCGGTAGAGTACATTTACAGTTTCTCGCCCCTAAATTGCTTAAGTTTTCTTGCTCCCTTTCCTTTGTGATGTGAAAGTCTTCTAATGACGAGGAGAGCGCGGAGCATCCTCTAACCTGATTTCCCGGAAACTTCTGACAGTGGCAGACGGTGCAAACTAAGCCAACACGTGTCTAGGCTCCGGCATTGTCCGAAGTTATTCCACTGTTTCCGAGGAAGCGAGCAAAGTTTCGATGCAGTTTGGGCGTCTTTTAGTCGAAGCGGTGGCTCCAAGCCTGGCATCCAATTGATTATTTCTTTCTTTTATCTACCAATGCCAATATAATATTACTACACGAGTAGTTTTGCTTTCGTGTTCATGAAGAATTAATATCCTCATTCGCCTAGTAATATGTCTGCTGACTCAATTTAAAAGAATAAAAAAAATAAAGACCATAAATAATTCAAATTCTTCTCGTTGCAATTTCTGAAACACCTCCTGTCAAAATATTCTTCGTATGTTAACATTTTTTTCCCGGAAGAGACAAACAGCAAGAATATGGCAACTTGCCTTTAAATGAAGCTCATTTTGTTGGAAATCTCTGGTTAGAGTGTTTATATGGCCGATGTCATTCACAGGAATGGACCAAATCTGCCTAAAGAATACACATAAGACATATGAATAAGATATACAAATCTATACAGGAGTACAACATAAGAATTAATCTCTATATATAAAAGGCAACGTCCCGACTGACTGACTGATTGACTGACTCATCATCGCCCAGCACAAACCACTGAAGACAGAAACTTGAAATTTGTGGAGGGTGTTGATCTTACTCTGTAGGTGTCATTTAAGAAGCGATTTTTCGATATTCCGACCGTAAGGGGGTGAAATAGGGTAAAGGCTGTGTACGTGTCGTTTTATGTTGAACCTATCGTTAAATCAGACAACAAATTGTTCATTAACACAGTAATTTGAATTGTGGCCCTGATATTGATGTATATACTGTTAAATAAGAAACAGTGCATTAAACTGATTATGTGCGCAAGGGATCTTTTAACAAAACAACTGTGACAAATAACCTGCATGAAACACACACTGACTATACTATGACTGCCAGAAAGATATTAAAAACACAAACCACTTTCTTAATGTTTGACTGCGAGAATTGTATGCAGATCAATACCTGATAATCAAAATTTAGTATCATAATCAATTAACTGCAGTGTTGCATAACAATCATTTACTACGGCACCAATAACGAAATCTGTTCAACAACATTACCAAAATCAATACTGCACTTTAAATCCACAAATAACTAATTATCAAATAAAGGAAGTAAGTTAATCTTCTAACTACGTAAATGAAACAGGAAAGAAAAGTCAACTTTGTTAAATAGTCACCATTACATTACCTACATAATACAACCTTTTCTTAATGACATGTAATACAATTACCTTCATTCCAGCGGTGGCACAACGTTTTCATAGTAATAAAAAATACAATATATAGTCCAAATACAATCAAATCAACTTGCTGGCACAGCAGCCTCTGCTCTACATCGGAGCCATACACACAACTCAACCGCCGGCCGCGGTGGCCGCGAGGACTGAGGCACTCCAGTCACGGTCTGCACGGCCACTACGGTCGGGGGTTCGAATACCTCCTCGGGCATGGATATTTTTGCCGTCCTTAGTCTTAGTTAGTTCATAAGTAGTTTGTAAGTTTAGGGACTGATGACCCCGTAGTTAAGTCCCATAAGCTTAACAAACATTTGAACATTTTTGAACAACTCAACCGCTCTCTAAGCGAGCGGAACCACAAGTCCCACTCTCTCTCTCTGCGCGAGCTACAATGCTATGCGATACATAATCTTTGCCAAAGATGAAACTTCACAGACTTAGGTACACATATCGATACACACAGTAGAAGCAATACTGTACATTTTCTTGCAAGCAAGTTACTCGACACAAAACAGGAGGCACAATATTAGACATTTTCTTACAAATTCGGAAATAAACATTTTCTATAGACACGTTTCAAGGCCATTAAACGTTTTTTGAAAAATGTTGCTATTTAGGCAATTTTGAAGCTAGAACTACAAAATTTCGGATTTTTATTTAGGGTTCGAATTTAAAAGACACGTGTTTCGGCATTATTTTTTTTTAATTTTTTTATTTTAATTTTATTTATTTATTTATTTATTTTTTTTTTATTTTTTTTTTTTTTTTTTTTGAAATTCAACCAATATGGGGGTAAAATACGGGACGCAAAAAATTGATTTTCAAAAATATATTACTGTTAACTCAAATTTTAAGCTACAACTACGAAACTTCGGATATGGAATTTTGGTCAGGATTAAAAAAACACGACTTTCTGTATTTTTGAAAATTCATCAACTAAAGGGGTAAAATAGATAAAAAATTCTTTTCGAAAACACATTGTCAAGACAATTTTGAAGCTAGAGCTGCAAAAATTGGTATCTGTATAGTTCGCTAGAATTTAAAAAATACGTGTTCCGGTATTTTTGGAAATTTAACCATCAAGCGGGTTAAATTGCAGAGGGGGTGTTTTTCGAAAATCTTTTTCTATTAAGGCAATTGTGAAGCTACAACCACATAAATTTCTTGGTCAGAATTAAAAAGATACGTGTTTCAGTTTTTTCAGAAAATTAATCATTTAGGGGATGAAATAGGGGATGAAACATTTCTTGAAAATACGTTGCTACTAAGCCAATTTTGAACCCAGAATTACAAAAAATGATATTTGCATACTTGGTTGGAATTTTTTTTTTTTTCGAAATACGGTTGGGGGTTCGAATCCCCCCACGGGCATGGATATTTGTGCCGTCCTAGTTCGTAAGTAGTTCATAAGTAGTTTGTAAGTTTAGGGACTGATGACCCCGTAGTTAAGTCCCATAAGCTTAACAAACATTTGTACATTTTTTTTTTTTTTCCTACATAGGAGGCGGCAACCCTTCGATCTGCACAGGTACGCGTGTAGCCTACACGGCCCCTGACCCATTTGGCATTGCGACCAAGCCTCGGTCAAAATACCAGTCACGACATTCGAGTTGGCAGTATATCGTGCATTGTTAGTCGGTTTATTCGTTTTCGTTGTCGTTTTTATAACGACGAACGCATTTATTTCAAATATATGACTCATTTGTCATATTTAAGTTATCCTATACCCTCAGAGGTGTGTAACAAGCGTTTTCTGTAGGGGTTTCGAACGCTCCCTCTGGCATGGATGTTTGTGCTGAATTTAGTATAAGGTAGTTTATAAATTTAGGGACTGATGAACCCGCAGTTGAGTCTCATAAGCTTGACGAACATTTGAACATTTGTGTAACAAGCATATCAGTAAAATGCTTTCCTTAACAGTCACCTGAAAATTTCATAACTGTAAATGTAGTAATGATGGTTTGACCTTTCTATTGGTAGGAATGACTCACACACAGACACACATTTTAAAATGTTCGTGAAGCTTAAGGGAAAAGTACAGAAAAATTGCAAATTATAAGCTACACGTACGATTCTTAATAATGTCCTATAAAAACGTAAAACCTTATTTTAGGGAAAATCAAAAGTTCGACAAATAAGGCGAAGACCATGTAGAAAAATTAGAGGGAGATAGGAAAATATCCAAAAGATGTAGAAAATATAAAGGCCAAACTCACATCTGGGCTTCAGTGGTCATACTCGTCCTTTTTCGGATTTAAGCACGTAACCGTAACGAGGATAGTTGGTAAACTTTCAACTACAGAAAAGTTTTCAATGCAGACTACTTTATGTCTAGGGTATCCACAGCTAAAATTATAATTTTAAGAGGAACACACAAATAGTTAAAATTATAAATGTGTTAAAGATGTAAGGAATTGCTTAAGGGCCCGATACTCCGCTGTAGCTGTTTATTGTCCTTGAAGATACACTACAGGTTCCATGTCCTTTACACACATCTTTAGGTGAAGATGATAAAAAATAATATAAAAAAAGCTGTTACAAACATACTATTTCTTTAAAACGTTTAGAAACAGATAGAATCAACTATCGTCATGGTCCTACTGAACTATACTAAAACAAAATAGCGTACAGCTCCGTCCAAGCAAACAGAAGATGTCGCCAGGTGGCACTAGTATACAGGGTGGTCGAAAATTCCCATTACAACCTTCTAGAACCTTAGGAGGCAGAGAGTACATAACATTTTGAATTGGAACCTATATCCGGAAATGTACCGCTTCCGTTCCACGACCGTTTCAAATCAGATTATTCTCTCATCCATCTACTTGTGGAAAGTAATTAGGAGTCACCCAGTACAGCTGTTACAATCAATTTGAAAAGAATACTGAATCGTTCCGTCATTACTTAGGCATTTTCATTACAATTTACACCCAGCATCTACGGCACCAGGCGCAACGTACTGATACATTACAACAGCGGCTCGATGTGGCGACCACCATCGTCGTTACACACATTGTACCTCCGAAGCATGTTCTGGTACACTCTCCCCATCCTACCTGGGGTCTCATCAGTGTCTTGTGCAGCGGCCAGAACTCGTGCCAGCAGATCTTTCTCTATCTCTACAGGTTTTTCATAAACTAGGCTCTTAATACGACCCCCCATAAGTGGTCCATCATAGGGGTTAAATCCGGCGATCGTGGCGGCCACGTGGTTGGACCACCACGGCCTAACCATCTTTCACCAAATCGTCTGTTGAGATGTCTCTGGACAGCCGGTGAAAAGTGAGGTGGTGCACCATCATGCTGAAATCATATTTCCTGACGGACATTCAATGGCACATCTTCCGAGAATGGGTCCAATACGTGTCGTTTGAAGACTATGCGGGACCCGTGAGCTTGGATGGAAGGAGGTATGGTCCATTCACATGACCATTCAGAATACCTGCCCACACGTTAATTCCAAGCCTTTGAAATCCCTGAACATGCGTGGCATGAGGGTTTTTGTCCTCCCAGACATGGCTATTTCGAGCATACCAGGCCAGGGATCTCTGAGACGTTTCTCTGTTCCAATGTTTGTTAAGCTTATAGGACATAACTGCGGGGTCGTCATTCCATAAACTTACAAACTTCTGATAAAACTACCTTATACTGAAGACATCACAAACTTCCATGCTCGAGGGAGGATTAGAACCCCCGATGGGGAACGGGCTCGCGCATCGGAGCATAGCGGCTCAATGCGGTCGGTCACTCTGCCACGGCCGTTTCTCTGCCCCTAAGCAGACGTTGGCGAGTTACATGTCTGAAATGAAACTGTCGTACAACGGAGACGATACGTTTCCGGACTTGGGTTCCCATTCAAAATTTTGTGTACTCACTATCCTCTACAAGTCCCAGACGTTTGTAAAGGGATTTCCGACCATCCTGTATATGATAAACAATGCAAAAGTAGGAGCCATATAGAAAGATATAGAAACTAAGTTGCCATAAGCTATTTAAAAATTAAAGGTAAGATGGAGAAAATGTGGGTACGAAAGGTTGTTGTATGCAGCTTCCGCTGTTAGAGGCACAAACCTATGACGGCGACCATGACAAGGCGAGGTTGAGAGGGCGGCAAATAGGACGGAATTCAAACAGCCACAGACTAGTAGTCGGCTAATACAAAATGCGATGGCCCTGAGGTTGTTATCATAAAAATGCTTACTTTGCATCAGTAAGCTTACAAAAGAGTACAGTTGAAATCATACCTGTCAGAGTGAAGCCAAATGAAGCGTTGGAATTAAAATCGTGTATAATTGCCACGAATTGGATTAAAAGTTGGATTAAAAATACCTACGTTGCATTAGTAGGCTTGCAAGAGTAATGTTTTCCTGAATGCACACAGTGATAGAATGAATAAAAATTCAACATAAAAATATTAGTTATAAAACAGTATAAAGATGTCATGAAGTGGGCATCACCAGTCATTATTATTAAAATAGTCTCATTTGTTTAAAAAATCTATTCCTCTTGTTTAAGACCCCTTGTGCCCTGGGGCACAATTTTTCCCACTTTTTTTTTTCTTTTTTGCTATTTTATCCCTTTTCTTTTAAATTTAGTTATTCTATTATTACAATTATTTTTGAACTTTGCAATTGCAGGATCGTAGCTGAAGTCTCACTGAAGTGGAAATCACAATATCACCACCCCGCATTATGCAGAGTGAACAGGACTGCCAATATAGCCATGTGGCCTAAATTTAATGTTTTATTAAGGTATTAAAATATAAGCTAATCATAAAAAGCATACGACCTAAAGGCAAATCCATTTAAAAACATAACAGAATATGTCAGTCTCCTGCGAATTGAATTACTTAGGAGCTGAGGAGTAGAAAGGATGGGAAGTGAGACGAGGCTGGTTGCAGTGATGGCGGCTACTGCCTGGAGTGATATAGGGAGGGTGTGAAGGGGGGTGTTGATACTTTCCGTATGTTAATTCATGTGTAGCAATCATATACGACGTACGAATGTAGTCTAGCTATCATTGACAGCATCATAAAGGCACTGCATATGTGCAACAGAGTATAAATTTATATCCAACACATAGCCATCGAGCAGAAACAACCTCGTGTACTTGTTCAACGTGTGACACCAAGCTAAATGATGATTATAATATTGCAAATTTGAAACGCGTCAATAAATGAACAACCTTTATGTTACTACAGCGAGCCTATTAGCACTGCCTAGTAAGTACGACTTTCAGTTATAACCAACTTCCTATCTATTGCTGAAATTTTTGTATTTCAATATTTTTAAGGCGACTGTTCTGTTGTTAATTAACAATTCTGCATATGCTACATTTTCATGCAATATTTCATGAAATTTTACTTTTCCTACCTTATTTATTTTGTCATTGGCTACTTGTCGAAATATAACTTTTTCCTCGCTGAAGTAGGAAAATTCAAAATATTTCACACAGTTGTAATTGTTGCAAGAAGTAACTTCCGCGTGCTACATCGAATATCGTCTTGTCTGCAATCTGGCAAGTATGTTTCCTTTCTCGTGTCAACCACAGAATTATCAAGTGGTAAGTATAGTTGTCGTTATTCCGGTCTTCTTTCACAAATGTTTTAAATCCACTGTGTTGCTGTGAGCGCTTCAGTTTCACAAGCGAACACATTACATAACGATAAAGCTTCTGTAAAACGACTTCTAATAAATTTACAGGCAAATGTTCAACGAAGCAGATGCTACAAGATGACAAAGTACATCAGATCCAACTATCACGATAATGTTGATGTTGTTTTTGTGGTCCTCAGTTCGTAGACTACATACATGCAGCTCTCCACGCTACCCTGTCCTGTGCAAGTCTCTTTATCTGAGAATAAGAACGGCAACCTCCATCCTTTTGAATATGCTTACTTTATTCGTCCCTCGGTCTCCCTCTACGTTTGTTGCCCCACACACTTCCTTCTAATGCTAAGTTGACGATACTTTGATGTCTCAGAATGTGTCCCACCAACCTATCCCTTCTCTCAGGATATGCCAGAAAGTCCTTTTCTCCCCAATTCTGTTAAGCATCTCCCCACTAGTCAAGTGATGTACCCATCTAATCTTCGTCCGTAGCACCACATTTCGAAAACTTCTATCATCTTTTTGTCTGAACTCCTTAACGTCCACGTTTCACTCCCATACGATATTACACTCCATACAAATGCTTTCAGAAAGGACTTACTAACATTTAAACTTATATAGGATGTCACCAAATTTCGCTTCTTCAGAAACGCTTTTCTTCCCATAGCCAATCTGCATTTTTTATCTTATATAATTGGACCTTCAGAAGTTATCTTGCTACCTAAATAACAAAACTCCTCTACTACTTTAATTTTCTCATTAGCTAATCTAATTCCTTCAGCATCGCCTGATTTTTCTGACACTATATTCCATTACCATCGTTTTACTCTAGTTAATGTTCATATCATACCTTTCCTTCAAGACACTGTACATTCCGTTTAATTTCTCTTCCAGGTCTTTTGCTGCATCTGACAGCCTTAGTACGTCGTCAGCAAACCGCAATGTTTTTATTCACTCATTCTGGACTACCTCCCTCTCCAAATTTCTCCTTACATTCCTTCACAACTTGCTCAATGTACAGATTGAACAACATTGGGGAAAGGTTACAACCCTGTATTACTACCTTCCCAACCACTGCGACCCTTTCATTACCTTCGATTCTAATAATTAATGTCTGGTTATTGTACAAGTTGAATTTAGCTCTTCACTTCCTATATTTACCTCTGATACCTTCAGAATTTCAAAGAATGTATTACAGTCAACATTGTCAAAATCTTTCTCCAGGTCCACAAATTCTAAAAATGTAGGTTTCCGTTTCCTTAATCTAATATTAGTCGTAATTTATTGCCTCTCATGTTCCTACATTTCTCCTATATTCCAACATCTTTCTCAAGGCCGGATTCCACCAGTTTTCCTATTCGTCTGTAAATAATTCGTGTTAGTATTTTGTATCCATGACTTATTAAACTGATAATTCTGTAATTTTCACAACTATCTGCACTTGCTTTCTTAGCAATTGGAATCACTATATTCTTCTTGAAGTCTGAACGTATTTCCTCTGCCTCATACATCTTGCATACCAGGTGGTACAATTTCTTCATGACTGGCTCTCCTAACGATAATAGCATTTCAGATGAAACATCATCTGCTCCAGTGGTCTTGTGTCTAATCAAATCTTTTAGTGCTCCGTCAATTTTTTCTCGGAGTATAGTATCTCGTATTTCATATTTCGTGTTTCATTTCTAGAATACTGCCTAAAAGTTTATTTCCTTTGTAGAGGCCTTCTATATATTCCTTCCGCCTTTCAGCTTCCCCTTCTTTGGTTAGTACTGGTTTTCCGTCTGAGTTCGTGTCGTTCACACCGCTGCTTTTCTTGTCTCCAAATATCTCTTTTATTTTCCCCTTGTTTTACATTCTTCTACGGCCTTGCATTTCTCCTCCAGCCACTCCTGCTTAGCCAGTCTGCACTTCCTGTCAACCTCATTTTTCAGACGTCTGTACTCCCTTTTGCCTGCTTCACTTTGCCATGGATTTCTGTTAGGCCTTGTCTTTCCGCCTATGTGATACTCTGCGGTCTTCACTACTCTATCTCTCTGAGCTACCCACTCTTACTTCTTCCCATTATTAGTTTCCCCCGTTTCAGACAATCCTTGCTTAATGCTCCTTCTAAAACTCTCAGCTACCTCTGGTTCCTTTAATTTGCCCAGATTACATCTCCTTAATTTTCTACCTTTTTACAGTCTCTTAATCTACAGTTCATAACCAATAAGCTTTTGTAATGTATTGTAATACATTTCAACGGAACCGTTAACTGACGATTGACGCGTTTCATGCCCTGCCTTACATTGTGGTCACGCCACGAGCCTCTCAATTTTATCTTCATAAACAGAAAAACTCTGTGTGTGTGTGGGGGGGGGGGGGGGGGGGGAATTCTGGTACATAGTGGTGAAGCATTACATTTAATATTTTTTTTAAATTAAAATTATATCTGCGACGAGATATACTAACATCCGTACTCTCTGATTATTTTGTTTTATAAGAGACTGAATTTTTTCGAATGGGCTGGAGAGAAAACGGAATAGCTCGTCGTCTTTCGTCTTCTTACTGTTGAATACATTTGACGTCTCCTTTGGATTCTCCACATTGACTATGTAAGTGTGAGCTAATAAGTAATTAATTGCAATAAATATCTCAGTTTATTTGAAAATAATGAGTTACGTCAAACATTTTTCCCCTTTTTTCATTAATATTGTAATCTTTCATATTCACAGAATATATGACTTCAACTGCGAATGGGCAAAGCTGATGGGAGGCGTGCTTAGGTAGTCCCTGCGGGTGCGGTGATCACTGTGTCCCCAGTGGTGTAGGGGTCAGCGCTACTGTCTAGAAAGCAGAAGACCCGGGTTCGAATCCAGGCAGAGTACATATTTTCAGCTTCGCTCATTCGCAGTTGAAGTGATATATACTGTGAATATGACAACAAGAACAACTGCAGGATCAGAAGTAACGTCTGTTGTTTCGGAATAGACGCCACATGTATATATACATTGTAATCTTTGTTTCCAGCATAATTCGTAAAATAATGCTTGGCCATTGTTGCAAGTCGTTTCGCGATTGCGTAAGAACATTCTAGACGCGGATTTCACTTACGCACATTTTGTGTTGATTTTTATGTAAAATAATGATAACCCTCATTTGTAAAGTGTTGAGATATGACGACTTGTATTTTTGAAAACCATCTCTCTGCAGATTCATGTACTACTTGAAGAAAATTAAGCATTCTGTCACGTTTTGATTGTTTGCCCCAAATACATTAAAAATACAAAAGTTGAGGGTTATCATTATTTACCACCGAGGTCTTCAATTCTTCTTTTCGTTAAACGACGTACAATAATTTTGCAATTTTAACCATTAATTGTAATTGGAATTAAACACGGTCATGAATCTATAGCATGTGAAGCCTACGTAACCAAGAATCAGTTTACAGTAAAAAAGAAATTCATACAGGTTCGATTACAGTTACATGGCTTCTATTCAACCTGAATTCTTCCGGCAGGAAAGAACGGATTTCGTCACTTTCTTTTGTAACGATACTTTCTGGTGTTGTCTTTATGCTAGCTAACCACTACTACCGCTAAATCCTAATTGGCGGAATCTTTCATGTTTTCTTAGCGTAGCTCTCTTCAGAATTATTATTCGCTGCCATATTTCACAGTTTGTTAAATTTCAGTAGCGGCACGTAACTCTAACCTTGACGTCAAGACCAACGGGAAAAAAATCGCACTGACGTGTTTTACGGCCAACTTCAGATTTGTAGTTTTATAAGTTTTTTCAAACATATTGGACCAAAATAGTAATCTAAAGAATAAGAAATTAATTAATAAGAGTGTCTGAAACTCTTTTAGGAAAAAACAATTTAGGCAGTGGCGGGTACCGAACCACTTACATTCAGCGTAGGAGTCCAACGCATTGCCGACTACGTCACAGCTAACAGTTAGGAGTTCTGTTCTTTAATCTCATACTATTGATGGCCGTTGTTACCTGATGCTAATATGGCATTTGTAAACACTAGATTATCATTTATCTTACGAAGAACGACGTGTTTTTGTTAATTCTTCAGTGCGCCATTGCTTTGAAATGACAACGTGTAAGTTACAATAAGACAATCATCAAATACGCAACGCAAGATGACGTATGCCACAGAGAGTTCTGGGCGAGGAATGTCACGTGACATCTGCGAACGAGTGGTTTTCGTTGATTCATTGGAGGGTGTCAAAACTCCGTTATTTTTGCAAATATCTCTCAAACATACGAGATATGAAAAAAACATAAGGGAACAAAGTTGTAGAGAATTTTCTGCACCACAAATTCGTTTATTCAATTTCCGCGTCGTATGAACAGTTTATTTGCAATCAAAATTACTTTACAAACGGCTCCTTTTTTGGTATTACTAACGTATTTCTTGTCCGAAATATTTCAAAAAGCGAAGTTCTGGTCCTTGGTAGCCAACAATAATGTGTGTAAAATTTGGTGCTGATCGGTTGAACGGTTCGACCTAAAAAGGGGGAACACGTTACAGCCAGAAAGACATCGTCAAATCGCCGTTATTTTTGCAAATATCTCTGAAACGATACGAGATACGAAAAAAACGTAACAGAACGAAGTTATAGAGAATTTTCCCCTCTACCAATTAGGCTATTCAATTTTGGTGTTAGATGAACGGTTCGTTTGAAAATACAATTATATTACAAACGGCTTTTTTTGGTATTACTACCGTATTTTTTCTCCGAAAAATTTGAAAAAGGGAGGTTCCGGTCTCTGACGGCCTAAAAATATGTCAGTAAAATTTGGTTGAGATCGGTTGAACGGTTCGACTTAAAATGTGGGAACACGTTACGGACAGACAGAGACATCCCAAAATCGCCGTTATTTTGCAAATATCTCAGAAACTATACGAGATATTGGAAAAACATAAAAGAGCAATGTTGTATAGCATTTTCTGCTCTACAAATTCGATTATTCAATTTTAGTGTCAGATGAGTAGTTAAGCCGTTATTTACATTTAAATTTCGAGCTGTCAAAAGACGATCGCAAATGCCCACTTTTAGTGTTACTACCGTAACCTAAAGTGGGCCAAAAGTATAATTACGGTGGCCACAGAGTGAGGTCACGGGAAGAGGTTACGTAGGGGCCAGGGCTGTGGAGCGGGCGTGGCCAGATTGGCGCAGGTGGATCACGTATGCCTGGGCGCCGTTTTACGGCCGGCCAGAGCCCCCTCCCGCCGCCTGTTGGCGGCCATATTTTACGACGCCCGTGCAATACGGCCGGTACCTCCCCCCCCTCCCACCACCACCACCGTGCCGTCGAGAGCTGGCCCGCTGCTGCAGAGGCCGCGGTAAATCCTGCCAGATCAAACCAGCCGAGGACGCTGTAGCGCGCGGCCTTCCCCAGAGCTCCACACTCCAATCACTTCTTGACAAAATCACACGGAGGCGCAACTGGAAAGATGTGTGCAGTATTAAATCAATAAGGCTCTCGCCCAATGAAAGCTTGTCGCCATGTCAAAGATGTCAATGAAAGGATTTTGTGCTTTAATAAGGAAAGGGTTGTGGTGAGTGAGTGAGACTGATAAACTAACTTTAAGGGGAGTGGTGACGACCCATCTCATCGATGTTGATTTCAGCAAATAGAAGGAACATTTTTTTCTAAAACCATTAAACATATTCATTAGATCTACATCTACATACATACTCAGCAATTCACCGTTAGTTGCGTGGTGGAGGGTACATTGTACCACTACTAGGTATTTCCTTTCCTATTCCACTTCCAAATAGAACGAGGAAAAAAAGAATGCCTATATGCCTCCGTACGAGCCCTAATTTCTCTTACCTTGTCTTTATGATCACTACGCGAAATGTATGTAGGCGGTAGCAAGATCGTACTACACTCAGCTTCAAGTTTCGGCCCTCTAAATTTCCTCAACAGAAATTCACGAAAAGCGATCTCCAATTGAGTTGCCGGAACATTTCCGTGACACTCGCGCATTGGTCCTACCTACCAGTAACAAACCTAACTTCTCGCCTCTGAACTGCTTCTATGTCTTACTTTACACTGATCTGCTACGGGTCCCAAACACTTGAGCAATTCTCAAGACGTGGTCGTACAAGCGTTTTATACGCGGTCTCCTTTACATATGAAGTACATCTTCCCAAAATTCTCCCAATAAACCGAAGTCGGCTGTCCGCCTTACTCACAACTGTCATTACATGCTCGTTCCATTTCATATCGCTCTGCAATGTTACGCCTAGATATTTGAACGACACGACAGCATCAATAAACTCACTACTAATGCTGTATTCGAACATTATGGGATTGCTTTTTCTAGTCATGCGCATCACCTTACATTTTTCTACATTGAGAGCTAGCTGCCATTCTTCGCGCCAACTAGAAATTTTGTCTAAGTCATCCTGTATTATATTACAGTCTGTTAAAGACGAAACCCTCCCATACACCACAGCATCATCAGCAAACAGCCGCAAATTACAACTTACTCTATCCATCAGATCATTTATATAGATAGAAAATAATTGTGGACCTATCACACTCCCCTGGGGCACGTCTGACGATACACGTCTGATGAACACTAGCCGTCGAGAACAACGTACTGCGTTCCATTATTTAGGAAGTCTTCCAGCCAGTCACAAATCTGTGAACCCATTCCATAAACCCGTATCTTCGTTAGCAGTCTACAGTGTGGCACCGCGTCGAACGCCTTTTTGAAGTCGAGAAAAACACAATCCGCCTGTTGCCTTTCATCCATGGCGCCTCGCAAGATGTCATGTGGGAAAAGGGCAAGCTGAGTTTCACATGAACGATGTTTCCTAAAGCCGTGCTGATGCATAGAAAGGAGCTTTTCCGTTTCAAGGAAATGTACTACACTGGAACTGAGAATATGCTCCAAAATTCTACAGGAAACTGATGTGAACGATATTGGCCTGAAATTGTGTGAATCAGTTCTCTTGCCTTTCTTATAAACGGTAGTCACCTGCGCTTTTTTCCAATCACTAGGAACTTTGCGCTGAATGCAAGCTAAGTAGAGGGCCAATGCCGCAGAATACTTTTTGTAAAACCTAGCTGAGATGCCGTGGTCCATACATAAAATCCCCTGCAGTTGTGGACAAGTTTATATGAGTACAACAAAAAGAAGTGTCAACACTCGTCTGGGTGAACACAAAAGGAACTGCCGCCTTGGACATACTCATAAATCGGCTCTAGCGGAACACATGTGTCAAGAAGGTGACCACGAAATAAAATTTAGCGAGACGTCCGTCATAGCAAAGACGTCGCATTATTATGCACGTATATACAGAGGGGCCATAGGGATTTTTAAACACCGAAATAACTTTAACGAAAAAGAGGAAGGTGCTAAACTTGATACGATCTGGATGTCAACATTGCAGTAACAGCATGACAATCGATTAATTTCAGTCGAGAAGGTTGTCAATAGCAGAGACCACAGCACAGCCGACACCACGTGACTGACAGCAGCGCCCTCTGAATTGCCTATATATACGACGCTTACTCGCGCTCTCGTTTACTTCGGAAGATGCGTTGCGCAGACGAAGGCGAAAAGTCAGGGGAAAGTTTTATGTATGGTCCACGGCATCTCAGCCCGGAAGCTTTAAGTAATGACGATACCTGCCGTGAAAGTCTTCATTCTATCGTTAAACATATTTCTCTCAAATGTGGACTACATGTTCAGTGAATATTTCTCTACAAAGTTATAATGCCACATTAATAAATATTAATTGCTTTTTGTTTTACAATTATTTTTATACAGATGCTTATTTTTTTCTCTAAACTTTTGCACTTTTTCTTCTATAACTTTTGAATTATACAACAATATTTTACAATTTGTTATAAAAAGGAAGTAAATGAAGTAAACAATGTTGTACATAAATTTCATTGATATACTGTTAGCAGTATTTGAGAAAATGTTTCTTAAAGATGAAAATTTTAAACTTATGGGAAATGGCTCCCAAAGTTTTTAAGTACATACCTGCCCCATATGTTGGATTATCAGCATTCTCTTCTTTTTGCAGCGTTAGTTTTCTTTTCACTGGTCTTTTGTTTCCTTTTGCTGCATGTTATAGGCTTTTGTCTCTTCTTCCTGCAATTGTTAGTCTTTCTTCCACAATTAGGCATATTATGGTAATGGTGTGTCTTGGTTGGAAACCTAAACGTTCCAGCACATCACATTTGATATCATTTTCTTCATTGTATGTTGCCATTGCATCATACACTCCAAAATGCATTTTTTGGAATCTTAATCCAAATTAAATTAATTAGACTTTCATTTGGATTTTTTTCCCCAGATAAACACTTTTCCAATAAACTTGCCTGTTATAAATATCTGAATATGGACTTAATTACATCAATTACAGACTTCCGAAAATTGTTTTTCTGCTCATATTCCTTTCCTGATTGGAACTTGCACCATGAGTCATCACCTTTGAGGCCCAGTGCATGTTGTGGGTGCTGTTTTGTTGATGTAGTATGAAAAAGTAATGCCCATACTGCTCTCCTCATATGCTCAATTCTTCTTGTATTTTGCCTAATTGCACACCCATAATACCTCTGCAAAATTTTTCCTCCAAGAGTCTTACCACCACAAAGCTTTTGGGTTCCTGTCTGCTTTAGTTCCTGTTTTTTAATGTGAATTTCATTATCATAATTTTTGAGTTCCTCTATAGTTTTATATTCCTTAGAATCACCATCTCCTAGATAGTTAGTGTATCGTACATTATACCATTCCTGTGATCTGGATGAAATTGCTCCACTCCCTCTACTTCCATCGCTCCACTCGTGCTGTGAAAATTTGCTGCACAACTTTCACTATGTTCATCCTTGGTATTGCCCTTACATTTACAATGTTTTGAGAGGACAGCAACATAAATTACTTTGCAACTGTCTCCAATGGTAGCTGTCACAACTGCATTTAGAGATTTAAGACCTCTACGTTGCCACGATCAATCTAAAGCAACAGTTGAATTTCTTCAATTTCCATTATCTGTCACAACTTCTTTAACTCCTTTCTTCATTATTTCTTGAGCAATATCTTCAGCAGAAGATCCCACCAATTTATTATGTAATCCACTTGTTTGGTGTTTTTGGCAAGTTAAAAATGCCACACAACATTTTCACTGCAGCACTGCCCTTGCCAATGCAACACAAGTCAAACACTAGCATAACATTGATATCATACACCTTCTTTCCACTATCACCTCTACGAGGAATACTGTTAGAATTAGGAAACGAAACTTCTGCAGCACATTTGTTACATTTCAATAACATTTTACATGCCACACCAATGTGTGAAGTTATTTTCAATTCCAGTCCTCTTTCTTGCAAACTTGGCATAATACGCTATGTTTCAAAATATTAGAGAACAAGGAAATGTTAATTATTTCATTCACGTCATTACTGTCACTTTCATAGTTTTCAAATTTTTCTTTGCTGTCACAAAGTTTCTTGCTGGACATCTCCCTTAGAAACAACATAAGATTTCTTCTTCCTCTCGTTGTGCCTTTTCTTAAATACCCTATTGCTGATACGAGGCATATGGATACCCACAAACCAAATACGTAAAACAGGTACGAACAAAATTCGTCAAATACCAAAATTGAACAGCTGTACAACACAAGGCAAACTCCACTAGTCAACACACGCGGTATAACGTTTATGTTTACGGATATGAGCCGTCACTTGTCACAGAGATAAATCCACACAATGTTGGAAAACAAAAGACTGTCTAATTCCGCAAAGATACCCTGCTTGCAGCCAGCGAGCGGCACCGTCAGAGGTGACACACCAAGTCGCCACAACCATTTATGCGGCGCGTCTACTTTACAGCGATAAAAAAACACACTTAGAATTCACTTTGAAGGGTGAAACTTGATTTGTTTTATTCAGAAAATTCCAAATTTTATAACGAAAAATAAAGCGTTACTTTTATCATTTCCCCTTAAGGATCGATGAAAAAATGTGTAAGACGCTGTGAAAGATCGGTAACGTGTCTTTTACTGATCTTAATTTCGTGGTAATGTCACGTTAACCTCGTAAAATCGGTAAGTGAATATAATTATCTTTTTATTAATTAACAAATCAATTAGTGTCATCAAGCCAAAGTTCAATTGATATCACTCACCTTTACCTTCCTTACATTGTCCTTTGCCGCGGTGGAGTAGCCGAGCGGTCTAAAGCACCTCGCTGCGGAGCGCGCGGTTGCTCGCCGTGGAGGTTTGAGTCCTCCCTGGGGCATGGGTGTGTGTGTTTGTCTGTAGGTTAGTTTACCTAGGTTTAAGTAGATTGTAAACTACGGATTGATGACCACGCACTACGGTCGGGGGTTCGAATCCCCCCTCGGGCATGGATATTTGTGCCGTCTTTAGTATAAGGTAGTTCATAAGTAGTTTGTAAGTTTAGGGACTGATGACCCCGTAGTTAAGTCCCATAAGCTTAACAAACATTTTTTTGATGACCACGAATTTGGTCCGATAGATTTAAAGACATTTGAACATTTGAACATTCTCCTTTCGGAGAGCTGCACACACGAGATAGCTGAAAATAATTCCGCGTATGTGCAATGCGTGCGACGTGCTAGTAATTTGTACACTTTTCGTTGTAATTTTGATTAGCGAATTTCTATATTAATCAATGTTTCGTGGATGGTAAGTAGGTACTAGCGAAACACTGCACTTAATATTTCTCCGATTATACTACTCTTTGAAAAATTGTAAAATCACATAAATTACACTTTGAAAAATGTTTTGCTTTCATAAACTAAAAATGATCAATCAGGTAAGATAGATTTTGGCGGTGGCAAGATTTGTTGAACTCAGACACTACTGTATTCACTGAATGCCTACACATTAATTTTGAGATTTGTAATTTTTAAATACGTTTTTATTTTTTATTTTTATTTTTGAACAGTGTTTCATCAAAGTAGGTGTCTTGACTGAATTAATTACTGTTCGCTGACTGAATTTGAAAACAACGGCGTCTGTCATACAATGTTCATGTGCAATTGAACTAATTAAATTCACAGTCAATATTTAAGCTTTGTATAAGGATTTTTAACTTCGAAATATTATTCTCAAACCTAATATCAGTCTGTTCAGTTATTATCAATTAGCTTCGTTCCTCAAGTTAAGAACGAGGGTAGTATTCATTATAAAAACAATGAAATAACATCTCATCTAGTACTTTTGCAGTGAACACTTTTACAATATACATTAGTTACATAATTTGACATACATATAAAGTTACTACTTATACAAAAGTCCAGCGATGTCCGTTATCTTTACATAGGTTTTACAACGGTGGTTTTATAATCCATCCTCTCCAATAAGTTTTGCAGAATCCATCATCTCCACATTCATGAGACATACATGCTCTTGCTCCACTTTCCACATTTCATAAGCAGTACGGTTTCTTAAAACGCCAATCGTGTATTCGTTCCCCGCGACCGTTAGCGTTCACAACGGCATCCCGTTGCGCATGATGCGATGGAAACGTTATTACGAAACTTCTGCCACGAGCAGATCGAACACTATATTCGCTTGTATCACACACTATGTTTCACTTTTATAACTTGTTATAAAAATACTAAATTTGAGGCGCGGGACTTTTCCCAAGAGATCTCATGACTTTTTATGGTGGAAGGAATTCGCTGCAAGACTTGCATTTTCGTACATGTCATGTTTTTGATGAGATCATATATTCTTTTCGGATTTTTCAGTTTTTTTTCTGAAACACCACTGCATAAAGGTAAAAAAGGAAAAAAAAAAATAAAAATTGCAATACTATTTCTGAGTTTCAGAGAGACTAACAAACATGTATTCATGAAGTTTTTAAGTTTTGACCCAGACCGATATGTCCGTAGTGACGGCTGGAGTGCTGCTGCAACATCGGCTGCAGGGTAGTGGTTTTCCTGTATTTCGTGAATGATGTATGCAAAAAGCAATGCCGACTGCTACCAGGCTAACCACGCCTGGAACTATTAGGGTGCAATTAAATGTAACACCGGGAACTTAGGTTTAAAGGAGCCCCGTAAATGAGACCGTGGCTGGTTTACGTTTTCCAGTAGTTTTATAATTTTCTCAAGTATTTCGAAAAAAATGTAGATAAAATTAAATGTATAAAAGTGATAATTACACAAAAATAGTTTACAACCTCTGTTAAACTAAGATGGAAAGTCCTGCAACATTGACGTATATGAACGGTGAACTAGAGTTACCTGAGTCATATCACATAACTATGTACCGCTGAGGACTGCGACACCTGTCCTGGAAACTTTAAACTAAGTCTCCTTTTGGGATGGTGTTCAAAAGCCTCAAAACGTTTAGTTGGTCGTCAAGAATATCGTCAAATCTCTTTCAAAGCGAGTTTGAGTCGATGGAATTTGGAAGTCTGGAGGACTGATATCCGGCGAGTATGGTGGATCTTCAAATTGCACCACCCCCTACTTTGCCAGAAACTCTTAGACGATTCTGGTTGTGCGTGAGCGAGCGGTGTCGTGAACAAAAACACCAGGTACCTCGTTCTGCGTATTGGAGTCGTACCCTACGTCGACGTTGCATGGTGTAAAAAATTCAACGTACCTTGCAGTGTTCAACATTGTTCCCGACAGGTAGAAATTCCTTGTGGATAATTTCTTGACTATCGAAAAAAGGGTTGAGCATTGTTTTCATAAGTGATTTTTCAGCACTGAGCTTTTTCCAAAGAGGTGATTCGCAGAGCGTCTTTCCATGCTTGGCCGTTTCGTTTCGGGGTCGTACTGGATACACCAGGTTTCGCTGCC
Source organism: Locusta migratoria (assembly GCA_026315105.1). Taxonomy (NCBI): domain Eukaryota; kingdom Metazoa; phylum Arthropoda; class Insecta; order Orthoptera; family Acrididae; genus Locusta; species Locusta migratoria. The sequence continues at coordinate 200,932,082 of CM048751.1, forward strand.
AGTGGCAATATGATTGAATAAATTGGGTGTTTCGACAAAATCCTGTGAAACCTCTAAACGTGCCAGCTACCGATCGTCAGTCAAGTGATCGTTCGTCATTAATGTCCTCACTTTCTCAATGTTTTTGTCACTGACGGCGGTCGCTGGTCGTCCGTTATGGGGATAGTCAGAAACGGGCGACCCAATCGTACACGCTCTTCATGGACAGAGCTTGATTCCCACAAACACGTACCAGCATCTCATGCGTTTCTTTAGGTGTCTTGGCAAGCTTAAAATAAAACTTTAAATTGAACCTGTCCTCCTTCATTGTCCTGTTCTCATTTCAGACCTAACGCACTAAACAAGCACTTCGTCCAACACGTCTGACACAAAACACACACACACGATGTTCAACTGAACTACAGTGGAGGCAGGTTGTCAACACGGGCCGCTAAGGAGGTGCGGCGTTGCGATTCACTTGTATTGGTCGATCGACCGATCTGAACTTCATCCACCGAACTTCATTCTCAGCTGTTGTATTTACTTAGATTTTATCATTTATTAGTCGTGGTTTTTTTTTTGCGAGATTTTTACAAAAGTCGCCGCTAAAAGAGGCCAGTGCGATTTTTTAAATAATGTATTTAATCAGATTCTTCTTCCACATTTCGCAATAGTTTCGTGTGCAGTTAGTTGATTCAGTCCATCATTTGAAACGTTTTATATTACCACGTTTAATTACTACCTACTATTTAATTTTAAAGTAGGTCCTCCTCCATTCCACTGCCTTATTATTACAATATACTTGTCGTTTACTGCAGCGTATTCCTCTTATTTTTCTGGCGTATTTATATTTATCTTATTGTTGCTGTTTTGGTCTTCAGTCTGGAGACTGATTTAAAGCAGCTCTCTAACCTACTGTGTCCCGTGCATCTCTTAATAAGAATGGCAAATCACATTCATTTGAATCTGTTTACTGTGTTCACCTGTAGCTCTCTTTCTGTAATTTTTATTACACACACTTCCCTCCAATGCTGAATTAACAATTCCATGATGTCTCACAATGTGTCCCATCAATCTAGCCCTCGTCAGTAAAGATGTGCCGAAAACTTCTTTTCTCCCTGATGCTATTCAGAACATTAGTTACGCCATCTACCCATCTCATTTTCAGTATTCGTCTTTAGTACCATATTTTAAAAGCTTTTTTATCTTTTTGTCCACGTTTAACTCCCGCACAGTGTTACAGTCCAGACAAATGCCTTCAATAAGATTTCTCTAACATTTAAATTAATTTTGGATGTCTACCAATTTTTTGTTAGTTATGTAGAATATATGTATTCATTCATTTATTAAAAAGAATTTTTCCTGCGAATTATTCATCCGCAGATGAAAAACGACTTCAAAACATTCTTCGAATTCCCATTAACCCTTTCGGTCCCACATTATGAATTCAGCTTTGGAAAAATTAAAAGTCACTGTTTACTGTATTAATACAGTGCAGTAAACATCAAAATATGTGTTTTAAAATTTTTGGTCCAACAATTGGTTTTTTATGTCATGTATTTCATGCACAACAGAGACGTTTGTGTCATGGTATTTTAATACTTGGATGTTATTTTGTTGATAGTTAACACTGCCAGTTCAATAATGTTAGTATAATCTTCGCCACAGCACCAAAGACAGTTGCTGGAATAAAATAAAAGGAACCACACTCGCCGGCCGCGGTAGCCGAGGGGACTGCGGCGCGTCAGTCACGGTCTGCACGGCCACTACGGTCGGGGGTTCGAATTCCCCCTCGGGAATGGATATTTGTGCCGTCCTTAGTATTAGCTAGTTCATAAGTAGTTTGTAAGTTTAGGGACTGATGACCCCGTAGTTAAGTCTTGTAAACTATATAAATATTTGAATTTGAATTTTTGAACCACACTCATGCTCACACTCTCAGCCACGTACAGACGGCAACGCAACACAACCTCGAAGGTGGACATATTAATGCCTCAGAAGTGGCTACACGTCTTACCAAGCGGCGAAATGTCGTAGTAGAAGCATGTTGTTCATAAACAAAAAGGATTGGTGCACAAAATATGGTATAAATCTTAATAGTTGTTGTCCAGAAAAAACACTGGGAATAAAAGGTTTAAATGACTTCCTGTAAAATAATATGTTGGTAGGGCATACGAAGATTTTTATGTTTAGAGGTGTGTACCAAATTCCGAGGTCAAAATATTGAAAAAATATCCAATTAACGTCACTCTATTTTAAATTGCGAAGATATTTTACGTGAACTTTTTTCAGACTCATAATAGCAGAGATGGGGCTTAGTGCCGCCCGTTAGAGGCAGCTTCTGGTCGCTGTCAAACAAGAAATGCGTCTTTTAATACTTGATGCCGGTGGCTTGAACGGCGCACCTGAAAGGTGGGAACAAGTTAGAAACACACAGTGTTAAATGACTGTTAAGTTTTGCAGATATATATGAAACAGTGCTGCGAGGTTCGGAAAAAAGACAACGCAGCAAAGTTGTAGACTGAAAATGAAATCCGTGATAAGTGCCGAAAATGAAAAAAAGAAAAATGTTTCATTGTGATAATGTGGGCTACATGCCTAACACTACCCAGTATCTGTTATTCGATGTGGAAAAAGTTATAACGTTTCTCACATGAATGCCCGATGATCAATTTGACACCTGTTGTGAAGTAAAATCTGGGCTATGTGGCAGTGGCCAGAGGTGCACATGAGCGTTGTTATTACTGTTTGAGTTGAGGTTCCATCGTGTAGCAAGCAGTAAGTATTCATTTTGTGCTTTTTCTGCAATGGAAGTGGTAAATAAGTGCCGTAAAAGTGGTTAAGGGAGTGTTTCTCAAGGCAAGAAAAAACTTACAGCAGAAGATAAATCCTACAAGAACAGCCGGAACGTGACAGTGCCAGAGAAACAACCTCCACCTGTTGCGGTAGGTCTAAATTCCTCTGTAACATCATAGACCTAGGTTGTCGTTTATTAATATCTATGCAGAAGCATTGCCTTCGAACAAAAACATCTTTAATCAGTTTTATGAACTAGGAGATAACGTCAAGCAAAATTCGTATCTAATGGGAAACATAAGTATTAAACGTAGATGACTTGGGTGGTACACAGATTCAACACAAAGTAGAAGGTAGGCCAGTGTATTTTATACGATTACTGAAGGCAAAGGTGATCATAAACGAGTGTGCAAGTTAACATTTATGGAATTCCATGGCATCACAAAGCGTATGGTTGAAACATTGGTTAAATCGAAAAAGAATGGTGACATTACGTACTTTGAACATAGGGGAAATAAAACCAAAGAGAGGAAGTACATAGGTGATGATGTACAGCGTATAGTCGAACAAAGAGCAATTTACCCCAAGAGGAAAGTCATTTCACAAGGGCCAAAAGTTAATTATGTGTTTAAGCCAAGATTTGAATTATCAGAGAATGTATGACTCCTTTGTTGACCTTCATCCAGATCACAAAGTCCAATACAGCTTTCCATTTACTCTAATTTTGGACATAGCCAGGTTTTTACATTAGAGGTTATGGCAAATAGCCCTATTCTTATTTTTTATGAGGAAAATATTTTGGCCCACTTTAGGTTACGGTAGTAATACTAAAAGTGTGCCTTTGCGATAGTTTTTTGACAGCTCGAAATTTAAATAAAAATAACGGCTTAAGCATTCACCTGACACGAAAATTGAATAACGGAATTTGTAGAGGAGAAAATTCTTTACAACTTTGCTCTATTATGTTTTTTTCATATCTCGTATCGTTGCTGAGATATTTGCAAAAATAACGGCGATTTGACAATGTCTGTCTGGCTGTAACTTGCTCCCACTTTTTAGGTCGAACCGTTCTACCGATCGGCACCAAATTTTACAGACATAATTTTTGGCTACCAAAACCTCGCTTTTTCAAATATTTCGGACAAGAAATACGTTAGTAATACCAAAAAAAAAAAAAAAAAAAGGCCGATTGTAATGTAATTTTAATTTAATATAAACCGTTCATCTGACGCTAAAATTGAATAACCGAATTTGTAGAGGAGAAGATTCTCTACAGCTTTGTTCCCTTATGTTTTCTTCATATCTCGTATCGTTTGAGAGATATTTGCAAAAATAAGAGTTTTGACACCCTCCACTGAATTAACGAAAACCAGCCGTTCGCCGATGTCACGTGACATTCATGGCCCAGAACTCTCTCTGGCATACGCCATCTCGCGTTGCGTATTTGATGATTTTCTTATTTTAACTTACACGTTTTTATTTCAAAGCAATGACGCACTGAAGAATTAACAAAAACACGTCGTTCATCGTACGATGCACGATAATCTAGTGTCCACAAATACCATATTAGCATCAGTTAACAACGCCCATGAATAGTATGAAATTTAAGAACGCAATTTCTAAGTGTTGGCTGTAGCGTATTGGGCAATGCGTTGGGCTGTGACGCTGAAGGTCAGTTGTTCAAAATTCGCCACTACATAAATTTTTTTTTCCTAAAAGGGTTGCAGATACTTATTAATTAATTTTTAATGTTTACATTATTATTTTTATCCAAATGTTTGCAAAAACTTAAAAAAACACGTGGGCCGTAAAACACGTCAGAGCGATTTTTTTCATAAAGATAAAAATTGAATCGTCAATACAACTGTAATAAGTCTTTAAAGATTAACGCTAAACACAATTTAAGGCTAAAAAATTGCACATAAAGAGAAACTGCTCATTTTAGGAAGATTTTTGCGTTTTACTCAAAACGTTCATTTTGGCACTTAGCACGGATTTTATAGTTAGTTTACAGTTGTAGAAAATTGCCGCCTCCCCCTCCCCCCAGAGGTTCGTTTACTCAGTTTCCGTTTTAGAGAGACGGTTATCATTTACAATTCAATTTCTCGCTGTCCAGGAGGCATGGCAAAAAGTCCACGTTTAGTGGTACCAACTTAAAGTGGGGCAAAGCCAAGAAAGGGTCGAGTAGCGAGTGGCGAGTGCTGGGGCCGGCAGGGAGCGCGGCAGAAAGGTCAGGCGGCGGCGTGCCGGAAGTGCGTCAGCCAGCGCTTAATTGGAAACGTGGTGGACCTCATTATGCCAGTCAATAGCGCCGTGCCAGTGCCGGGGGCTGCGGTCCCCGCTGCCCTGCCGGCCACTCCGCGCCCCTGCCAATGGTGGCCCTCGCCAGGGTCACAGAGTAACGTATACAGAGATGCAGCCACCCCTAAACCACTGGCCTACGCTCCCCTTGTAGTTCCGCAAGGTGCTAGCAGGTGTCAGGCGGTTCCCTGGCCTAGTACCGGTAGACCACACTAGAGGCACTACTGAGGGTGTCTCTGGCCACAGAGTAACATTTACTGAGAAGCAACCCCCCTAAACCACTGTCCTACACTCCCCTTGTAGTTCCGCAAGATGCTAGCAGGTGTCAGGCGGTTCCCTGGCCTAGTACTGGTAGACCACACTAGAGGCACTACTGAGGGTGCCTCTGGCCACAGAGTAACATTTACAGAGAAGTGGCCCCTCCTAAACCACTGTCCTACGCTCCCCTCGTAGTTCCGCAAGATGCTAGCAGGTGTCAGGCGGTTCCCTGGCTTAGTACCAGTAGGCCACACTAGAGGCACTACTGAGGGTCTCTCTCGCACGTCAGACGGTAGCTTGGTGGGGAGGGTGAGGGGAGAGCTCGTGCCGCTTGCCACGAGACCACGGCTGTGTCCGGCATGCTGGCGATCGAAGGGAAGTAGTGGTGGGGACAGCCGCTACCTGCCGCCTGCTCTGGCCAGTTTAATGGGCTGCTTCTGACCGCAGCGCCATCATGGGACATATTACGGAGCTGCTTCAGCACCCCCCGCTAGAGCTGGGTTTGAATCTGACTCGAACATGTCGAACAATTTACGTCACAGTTCGGGAAATTTCGGGAAATGTTCGAACACTCGATCACGACGCTATCTAGCAATGTTAGGAGGTACTATCTCTCCGATTTACAACGACGATATTTATAAATCGTTTCTGTGTTGTGCAGTATACGATTTATGACGAAGATAGGGTGTCATTAATGTACTATGGGCAGTGGCGTAGCTATCATAGGGCTAGGCGGGGCAGTGCCCCGGGGCCCCCGAGCTCCAGGGGCCCCTTGGCCTTCGCGAGCGACAATTTTTTTTTTCTTTTACTCTCCCACCCTATCGTCCATCATATCCCCTTCCCCTCAAACCAAGTTCCCAACAGTAGCCGCACTGGGCCACTGACTGGCGGAACAATGCTCCTAATTGGACCTTCACAAGACGCCACTATGTGGCGCTGCTGACAGGCGAAGCTGCCAGTCAATGTGTCCAACAATCGGCACACTTCAGTCGGCAGAAGAAGCGGCAGCATCAAAGCTGCTCACAGCAACAGCGGCGTCTTCAAAGTGTTGCAGCGTGAGCGCTCGGCGCAATGTGAAGGATCGCGCTCCTCCAAATACAGTATAAATACTTTACTGTACAGTACGTCTTATTGGCAAATAAAAGTGTACAGTTCGAATATCCGAATAAACAGGTTTTATGAATATCCATGTCCCCCAAATTACTTCGGATAATAGACGTTATACTTGAATGAAGGAATTTCGACTTTTAATTTCTCCTGCCGAAATTGACCCCAACATGGAAAGTTCGCCAATTATGTAAGGAAATTATAACAAAATATGCATTATTAGAATGTAAGGTTACGGAAGTATTTACCGCAGTTTTATTCTTCTGCAGCAGCCGAGCGGTCGTCAGCAAATTAAGTTATCAAAACGCATCTGAGATACAGTATGGTTCAAGTTTAACTCGGAAATTTGGCACTCATAGCAATCGAAAACAAGGCTGTATCAAGTCTAGATTTAACAGACATTACTGATGATTTTTGCAAAACCCAAAGCCAGGAAAAGATTGTAAAATAAGTGTTAAAATAAAACCGACTACTTTTTAATTGCGTACCCATATTATGACTATAATGTACTGCAGTCACGAAAACGCTTAAAGATAATTACCTATCAGAAATCATATCTTTGCCAACATCTGCAATCTAACAGTTTGAAGCATTGTATTACTCCAGTAGGTAATCTTTCATTCTAACTTTGGTGCGTGAGGAATCACGAACGAAATCCCCACGACTTGCAAAACGCCACTCATTAAGTTCGTGATACACAGTGAGGCGCGAAAATTAATTATGAATTTATTTCAAGGACTAATCGTACTCGTGTTACAAGAAATAGATAAATTCCCAACTTTTAGAAAACAATGTTTTAACACATTGACTGCCACATGAGTTAAATATAAGTCACAGGAAGTCTTATCTTCGGTCCACGTGAAGTAGATACAAGTCACGGAAATTTTTTCCATTTAAAGCTCCGTGGTGCAGTTGTAACTCACAGTAGCGTGCTGTGACTAGGTGTTACAGTAAGTTGTGGCCCCAGTAACAAATCATGTTCGTTGCCTCCAGTTTTCAAGAGCTCAAGAGCAGTTATTGACACTTGAAATCGTGAATTATATATACTTCACATGGCCCAGTCATACTCGTATTGAAGTCTCCTTGTTTTTATAATTTATTATTTGGTGTAACATATTATTTTATACAGTAGGTTGTATATCACATACAGTTTTAATTACATTCTCCAACTCCAATTGCAACAACAATGAAACAGGCTGAAAATTTGAGTAATTCCACTTCGTATCACTAACACCTGCATGCACTGTGCTTCATGAAGAAACACTCTACGCAAAAATATGAGTCACAATTTCTTACATTTCCATGTAGTTTGTTTACATTTGAGAGCTTGCTCTTGTCCAAATTCATTCTTCATTATTACGTTGCATCCGTACACCTATGACTTGCTGCTCCCATGTTCACAAGAGCACAATCTGCAGGCTGCTCGGTGGCTACGGTGAGAGACTTCTCTGGGGTATCGGCATCTTCTGTATGGAGTAGTCTCAAAGTCACTTCCTATTTGAATTCTGTGATTGAGCTGATCTTATTGTTGATGTATCGGTAAATCACAAGAGCATTTACCAGTGCTGACCCTGTCAACAGTTCAATTGCAAGCTTCCTGTACCATTTCACACCTGCCTTCGACAATATAGGACTTAATTTGGTGAGAGAGATGTATAAATGACTGATTGTAGTCAGTTATCATTGCTGCTTTTTTCTTTGTTCCCCTTTTGGTTTGAACTTCAGCTTCTTCCTCTCCATGAACAGTACACAGCATCAACACATTCCTCTTATTTTTCCATTTCAGTAGCATCTTCATCTTCTTCACTTATGTCTATAACTTCATCTAAGAGCTTCTGTACATGCCTATGTTCATCTACATAACTTCTACGAGACACTTTCTCCTGCTACAATATCACTGTTACGGAGCAAACAACACTGAATAAAGACTGTAGTAACAATGCAGAAAAACAATATTGGAACTGTACGCAAATAATGTTGTGGAATGAAAGACTTACAGGACTAACAACCTAAAATTATTAGCGACAAAGCAAATGTCACACCTGGCACTTTACTCTGGCGCCATGTGAGTCATATGTAACTCACACAAAAAAACATAAACTAAGGTACTAAATTGCAATGTTTTCAACTTATTTGTACTTAAATAACTTACTTCAAGCAAACTAAAGCAGAATATGGAAACAAGTAAAAATGTCCCCGGGGGTCGGTAATCCAAGTATACCTTTGGCAGCCAAAATGTTAATATAGTTATTGTTAAACAGAATGGACTAAGACAAAATATTAAATGTATACAGCATATTTAAGTACAGTAGAATAGTATTGGGGTTATGATTTGTTGTGGGGATGTGACAGGTGACAGCAGGAAGGGGTGAAAGGGGGGGGGGTTGGAGGGCAGAAGCTGTGAGAAAGGCAGGCCGCTGGAATGGTCAGGCATTGCCGTTCTTTGTGTGCCTGCAAAACGAATAGCGAGAAAGCGAGCCCCCACTCTGTGTACCCCATTTAGTCGCAAAAGGAAATTACAGAGTGTTTTAGCCGGCCGCGGTGGCCGAGGGACTGAGGTGCTTCAGTCACGGTCTGCACGGCCACTACGGTCGGGGGTTCGAATCCCCCCCCTCGGGCATGGATATTTGTGCCGTCCTTAGTTGTAGCTAGTTCATAAGTAGTTTGTAAGTTTAGGGACTGATGACCCCATAGTGAAGTCTCATAGACTCTACAAACATTTGAACAAAGTGTTTTACAAGGTTATACCGACCCTTCCACGGTGCACCTCATAAATTTTCCACAAAATCGGTTGCGACAGGAAACAGGCATGTTTATTTTCCACAAATGCGTTAATACTGAAAGGAATACCGAACACAATCTACATACCTTTCTACACACTACCTTGCAATGGTAGGCGGGAAATGGATTCGGCATTCTGTATCTTTTTTTCTGGGAACGGCGCCTTCCCATACCATAATAACTATTTGCTCTTCGATTTACGTTCATACTAGCACTATACCCTCCGCCGCATTCTGCTCAGGTCTTCTAACTGAAAAACAAACAACTTCACTGTGTTTTAAAGTAATGGTGAGAATTCAGCATTTCACTCAAACTTTTAAGGTACGTCTCTACCCGCACACTATTTGTTTATTCTGCCATTTAAAGGTTTAATTACATTCACGGATCAGACGTTTCATGTAATAATTACTTTGTCCCAATAGTGAATTGTGCAGCAAGACTCTGTCACGACAATAAGACATCGACTTAGTTATTTTACTTATTACTTTTCCTGGCCAGACACTAGCCTATACTTCAAGAAGCCTGGTAGGGGCACGGCTCAATCCAAAGTGTTTCATTTAACAAAATCCGGCAACTTACTTTTGATGAAACCATCCTACATGAATATTTCCCCTGTTTTCCTTCTTTGATTAAGCTATCAACGAAATGAGGTAACAGCGCAGTAGTTTAGCGAGAGTGAGTTGTCAGCACTGACAAAAGTCCACCTGCTGTCACCGCTGACGAAAAATATCCCATGGGGCATTTTCATCTGTATGTCCTACCCAGGTCCAGCTCTGTCTCTAGCCCTCTGCAAAATTTCATCCAATTCACTTATTAATTTTTGCGTGGAAACATAACAAAAAACTTTCACAATTATATTAGAGAGTACGATTGAATACTATCTGCTGCGTGACACGTATTAATTTGCGCAGTAGTATTTAGATGTACCTTATTATGTCTTCCAGTGGGCGGTAAGGAGCTTATGAAATAGTTTTGCATATTAAAGAGGGCCCCAATGTCAGTTTTGCCCCGGGGCCCTTGGTGACATAGCTACGCCACTGACTATGAGGATTAGTAAGTGCGATATTTCGACTGTAGTAGCTTCTAAGGTGCAGGTCATAAGTATAGTAAAAGTAGTAACGAAAAGAGGCTATAAGTAAACGACTGCAATCGGTTAGAAAATTCTAGTGCTGCGATCGAGCGACGCATGTTAAATGTTGATACTACGCACACAACAGCTCTTGCACCGTTTATTCTGAGGTCGCGATTACAATTTATTTTTATATGACTTATTTCCGTTATTGGATATTAAATTTCTAATTTTTTTCCTATTTCATCTCTTTTAATCTTGTTTTCAAGGCGGTTAAAAGGTGGTAACATTTTTATCTGTTACTGTACCGTATGGAATACTCATTTGCAACATATCTCTTATAATCATATTAAATGTAATTTCTAGTTCTCAAAGATTCACATTTTTTCGTTTGAATGCTAGCCTTCCATCATGTGATGCAGTAGTTATGTCATAATAACAGATATTTTATCAGTGGATCATATCTTGCAGTGATACCAGAGAGGGCACGTATACATTTTTTTTATATTTATAGTTTTTCATAGTGATGCCCTTCTTTTCTTTTACATGTACTTTTCTTCCTACGAAATTAGTTCTGCGCAAAGGATAGCCCGGTTACTTAAAAATTACCCGCGTGTCGTTCGCAGATATGCAGCGTGAGTCATTTATTACCTGAGTGTCCGAACACTTCGATACTGTATCGAGTTCTCCGCTGTATCGGGAAATCCCGAGCATGTTCGAATGCGAGTATCATTTGCCCAGCCTTACCCCCCCGCCTCGCAACCGTGAGCGTGGGACCGGGCCCTTACGGAGGTTTCCCGTCTGTATATATTTGTCTGTGCCAGGGTCCAACTTACGGTGGGTTGTCCAAGACGCGCCTGGTACCTGCGACTGCGTCTCGACCCCCCTCCCTTTTCCGGCCGTGGCGGACGGTGGCGAGGCCGCAACACGACGGCAGACGCTGCCGTTTACCAAGGCGCGGCTCTGGTCGGCGACTAAGGAAATTCATGACGAAAATAAAATTGTCGATATTCTTGCTGTAAAAAATACTGCATCTTAAGGGAGCAAAGCTACATCAGTTACTATATTTAGTTTTTCGTTACAGATTCTCGTTTTCCATTAAATAATTAAAAAAGTACTACTTTTGGTCCTTACAATAATTCTTTATTTAATTGTGAACACTATAACTGAATATGTTTATTTTCACCGTTCGAGTGCATACCTCCGATTTGTTAAGCCTCTAAATTCTCCAATGCACCCCACCTATACCCTCCAATCCAACTCCTATATTTTTGTCTACTTGTTTATTTGGTTATAATAGTGTCTCAGGTTTCTAATATTTGTGTCACCTTGTGTTTTGAACAACTCTTAAAACGTTAGAGTCTTGTTTAATTTCATTGTTAGTCACTGTAGTCATGTTGTAAGAATTTATATTTGCACAGTTTCTCTATGTACGGTATTCATGTTCCCATTTTTCAGTACTATTAATTTACAGATTTCATTCAAATATTTATTTATACTGTAACTGCTCCATCAACGAAGTTAATTTACTTTTCTGTATGTAACATCTCTTCTGGTTTACTGACAACACAAGTTCGTTGAACTGAACTTCAGTAAATGTCTGATGATGGCCTAATAAGCCGAAAATCGATTCACAAAATAAACAAAACCGTAGAACAAACACAAAATTATATCTTCTCCTTTCATCAATTAAATTTAAGATTTCCTGTAAAACCAAGGATTTTTGTAGGTCTTGCCTTTCTACCTATTTGGTCCTCTGCTGCCTTGACTATTTCATCACTGATAGTAACGCATTCCTCTTCTTCTGTTCCCGTTTCTGTCAATAATTGCGCAAATCTCCCTCTGAAATTCTTAAGAACTTCAGGTTTCTTCAATTTATCCAGGACCCATCTGCATATGCTCCTACCTTTCTGCACTTTTTCAACTTCAACTTATAGTTCATGATCAATAAGTTACGGTCAGAGTTCATATCTGCCCCTGAATATGCAGCGGTGGAGTAGCCGAGCGGTCTAAGGCGCCTCGCTGCGGAGCGCACGGTTGCTCGCCGTCGGAAGGTTCGAGTCCTCCCTGGGGCATCGGTGTGTATGTTTGTCCTTAGGTCAGTTTACCTTCGTTTAAGTAGTTTGTAAGCTACGGTCTGACGACCACGCAGTTTGGTCCGATAGACGCACAAACATTTGCACATTTGCCCCTGGATATGCAAAATCTGGTTTTGAAATCTATGTTCAAACAAAATGTTCAAATGTTTGTAAATCCTCATACATTTCTTGGATCTCCTCATCATCGCAGAGCTAGTGGGTACATAATCCTGTACTACTATGGTCGGTGTTGGCTTTGTATCTATCTTCATACGATAATCCGAAAGCTGAGCTGCTCGAAGTAGTTTACCCGCATTCCTATTTTCTTGTTCATTATTGGACCTACCTCTGTGACACCCCTACTGATTTTGTATTTATAAACCTGTACTCACCTGACCAGAAATCCTGTTCCTCTTTCCACTGAACTTCACTAATCCCTACTACATCTAACTTCAACCTATACATTTCCCTTTTTAAATTTTCTAACCTTCCTACCCGATTAAGGGATCTAACATTTCACGCTCCATCCGTAGAATGCCAGTGTTGTCTTTCCTGATGATCACATCCTCCTAAGTAGTCCCATGCCGGCGGAGATACGAATGGGGGACTATTTTACTTCCGGAATATTTTACCCGAGGGAGTGCCATCATCATATATTCATACAGTAGATCCTCATGTCCTCAGGAAAAGTAACGGCTGTAGTTTCCTGTTCCTTTTAGCCCTTCGCAGTAACTATATGGCAATGCCACATTAACTGACGTTACAAGGCCAGATCAGTCAATCATCCAGACTGTTGGCCCTGCAACTACTGAAAAGGCTGCTGCCCCTCTTCAGGAACCACACGTTTGTCTGGCCTCTCCACAGAAACCCCTCCGCTGTGGTTGCACCTACGGCACGGCTATGTTGTTGAGGCACTCAAAACCACCGCACCTCGGCAATGTCTGTGGTGGGTGGTCGCACTCAATATAATTCAATAAATATGAGATCTTATATACTACGATGGGTAAAATACTGTGACATCATGAATCATTGCCTTTGCTTTGAGCTATTTGAAGCTGTATCTATGTTCTCAATAAAAATTGGACAAATATCGATTTTTTAAGGCTATCCCCCTATATTTTCACCTCATTAAATATTTGCAATTACTCCTGGAACACCCTGTATTCTATCCTGAGCTGAATACTTCCCCGGGTTGTCCTTTTATTAACCTAGGGTGACAAAGTGGCACGAGAAGCCTGAGGGATTGGGTGGGGCGTGTAATACGACAAGAAGATTGATGAAACAAAAAGTTATGTCCATTTACCCGCCTAGAAAGCACCCATTTCTAGAATGGCGGAAAACAGGCAGGCCTGTTAGGTAGTCCCTGCTCCAGACGTCTATTCCGGGACGTGGTTTCCTACGTCCCGTTAGGTCAGAGGTCACCAAACAACGGCCCGAAGGCCGCATCCGGCCCGTGACGTCAGATCCTCGGCCCTGCCGACCGTACTTGGATTCGCCTTGTAGAACGTATAAGAGACGCTGTGATGCAATAAGAAACTTGACCGATTTCATGGAGTCGTCTTAAAATGTTGTGCCATAAACCTCTTTTCATCCTTGTAAAAAAAGAAAACCAGAAAATAGAATCAGCAGGAAATTAACAAACAGAGACTGGGAAGGGTGATTTCGGATGAGGAGAGAAGGGCACGATCTGAAAGAATGAAAAAGTATTGGGGGAAAAAAAAACCTAATTCATAAAATTTATGTTGGCCATAAAAGTAATTAAAAATGTAATAAACAAATAACCTCAGTATAATTAAATTAATGCATAACAACAAATTGTAATAACCTATGTATTATTATATTGTCATGTTAATTATTTTTGAACTAAATTGTGTTAATGCATAACAACAAATTGTAATACCTTTGTAATATTGACTAAAGTGGTCCAATGAAGGCCATAAAATAAATAAATAAAAAAAAAGAAAAGGGATAAAAAGTTCAAATGTTTGTATAGCTTATGGGGATTAACTACGGAGTCATCAGTACCTAAACTTACAAACTACTTATGAACTAGCGAACACTACGGACGGCACAAATATCCATGCTCGAGGGGGGGATTCGAACCCCCGACCGTAGTGGCCGTGCAGACCGTGACTGACTCGCCGCAGTCCCCTCGGCCACCGCGGCCGGCGAAAAGGGAAATGAAATCCAAATAATTCGAAATCCGAATAAAACGCTCCATTTGATTCGTGTGCTGCCTGTGACATCAAATGAGACGATGCTATGCCTACTATCGTGAAATTCAACAAGAGTAAAAATGATCTACAAATATTGCGTAGCACCGCACTGTATGAATACGTCTTAGAAACTCAGGATAAGCTATTTTTGCGCTTCAAGAAATGATAAATGTGTAAAATATGATAAACTCGCTCTCAGAGATCGCAATGAGCTAGGGAACACTTCGTTCATCTTTTTTTTTTTTTTTTTTTTTTTTTTTTTTTTTTTTTTTTTTTTGTGTGAGATTCATATTGATGTAAGAACTCCCTACCAGGACGATAATGGTTATTCTATTAGATCACTCTTAAATATCGTGCTCTGCAGTGCAGAGGTGTGAAGTATTACTATGAGAGGATTGGTGAGCTGATGTTTACATTTGTGAAACGGCTGTTCACGATATGACACTAACTATTTGTATTTAAAGTCGTTTACTAATGTAATTGGTAAAAGTTTAAAATTTATGTCGGCTGTCAGTTTCATTATTTACGTCAGTGATGCAGTATTTTATTATATGATGGATAAACCAACGATTGGCGTTTCGAAAACTTCTTTTGAACGCTTCTGTTGAATATGACTTTTGAATACAAATTTGAAATTGTTACTAATTTCATCAATAATTCTATTCTATTTCATAGCATAACATTTTTCCACGACAAATAAAAGAGAGAGAGAGAGAGAAAGAGAAAATAGGATGGTAAAAAGGAGGCATTCATTGCTAGGAAGGGTGTTATTATTTATTAAGAAAAGTCACAAAATATGCATATTGCTTTGATGGTGAACAGCTGTTACAAGGAGAGTCATACTGCAGTACCAAAGACATTGCCATAATCGATATATCGAAATTACACAACATACAACAAAAACGTACTGGATATCACCTCAATAATGATGGATTCAATAAGACTCAATAAAAGAAGCCGTTCTCTGATACCATTTCCTTGCTGAATAACAGCTTTAATTCTATAAGTAAGGTGGAAATAATTTGTTGACATGAAAAGTGTCCTGTCAGTATTAATAACACAAAATGGGAAAAAATAATCCTGTTTAGTCAGTTATTTCGCATTTAACTGCCGCTAATTAAATGTCACTATAGCATTTGATACAAGGTTGTCGACTCTTTCTCATCAGTGCATTAACATAACCTTTCAAAATGACGTGCCTAGTACGATTTTTGTATCACAGTCTTACACTTACAAATTCTTTCCCTATATAATTTCAGACCGAGCAATACGCTAAATAAAGAAGTCCCTTCAACCCAAATACCATAGTAATACCGAATGTATGCACCAAAAGCGATATTTTTATTTAAAAAATGCAAACTCTAAAACAAGTAACATGTCTTTTAGGTGACCTAATATAACTATAAAATATTTCTCTTTTATTTGCTGTCTGTTGCGATAATGTATCCTAATGTGTTATCGATAAGCATTCAAATGATTGGTAGATGGCCAGAGATATGGGAAGGAGAGGATGGGCAGAAGTGATAGGTGTGTGTGTGTGTGTGTGTGTGTGTGTGTGTTCGCGCGTGCACAACCTCTGAGCCAAAGCTGGGTGAATAGTTTTAACATTAACGCAGACTATGAACAACAGTTACCCCACTATAATGTTCAAATTTTGGTAATTCTTATGGGACCAAACTACGTTGGTCATCAGTCCCTAGTCTTACAAACTACTTAAACTAAGTTAAACTAACCTAAGGATATCACACACATCCATGCTCGAGGGAGGATTCAAACCTCCTACGCGGGAGGCCGCGCGATCCGTAACGTGGCGCTCCAGACCGGTCGGCTACTTCAGCGCTGCGTTACCCTACTGTCCTTCGAAATAGTCATCCCCCATAAAGTATGCACCGCTGAGCACTGCGATTCGTGTTCTTTAAACTATGCACGAAGTCTTCGTTTGGTTTGGTGTTCGAAAGCCTCGTCACGTTTCGATAGATGTCAGGAATATCGTCAAATCTCTTTCCTTTCAAAGAGAGTTTCAGTAGAAGGAATAGGAAGAAGTCTGGAGAATTGGTGGATGTTTAAGTTGCACCACAACGGTCGCCCACACACACTCGCCCACACACACTCATCAAACATCATCTGGCAAAAAAAAAAGGGGGGGGGGAGTTGTGCACTTAAACATCCACTATAGTCGCCGGATCTGAATCCTCCAGACTTTCCTATTCGTTTGATTCAAACTCGCTTAGAAAGGAAAGCGATTTGACAATATTTCTGTCGTACAAAGAAACGTGCCGAGGCTTTTGAATGCCATCGCAAAGGAAGACTCCGTGCAAAGTTTGCAGGACACGTATCGCAGAGCTCAGCGGTGCATACTTTATGTGGGATGACTATTTCGACTGACAGTAAGTTAACTGTAGTCCATAGTTCATCTGCGTTTATGTTACAGGATTCTTCAGCGAACTTTATAATCGGAGATTGTATATACAAGACCCAAAGAAACCGGTATAGATCGCACATGCAAGCACTGCGCCGGCCGCGGTGGCCGAGAAGACTGAGGCGCTTCAGTCACGGTCTGCACGGCCACTACGGTCGGGGGTTCGAATCCTTCCTCGGGCATGGATATTTGTACCGTCCTAGTTCGTAAGTAGTTTGTAAGTTTAGGGACTGAAGACCCCGTAGTTAAGTCCCATAAGCTTTACAAACATTTGAACATTTTTTTGACGGCATTGCGGTTGGCAACGTCCCGTCGATGTAAACTACAAGAGCATGGAGCAGGCGTCAGATCGGGTACTGCTGCTACAATCCTACGTTATCACGATGTAACCCTTTCAGTCCCACATTATGAAATCAGCTTTGGAAAGATTAAAATTCTCTGTTTTCTGTTGTAATACAGTGCAGTAAACATGAAAATACACGTTTTAAAATTTTTGGTCGAACTATTGATTTTTTCTGTCATGTATTTCATGCACAACACAGATATTTATATCGAGGTATTTTATTACTTGGACGTTATTTTGTTGATAATTAACACTGTCAGATCAATAATGCTAGCTTAATCTTTGCTACAGCGCCAGCGACAAGACAATTCACTGCTGGAATAAAATAAAAGAAACATCACTCACGCTCACACTCTGAGCCACGTACAGACGGCAACGCAACACAACCTCCAACATGGACGGATAAATACCTCTGAAGTCGCGACACGTCGAACAATGATTCCAAATCCCAAAAAAGTTGGCCAAAAGTCGAGAACTTTATGAAATCGGCTGAAAATCTGGATTTGGCGGTTTTCGGGGTCGCTGATTACGATTTCGAAGTCACAATTTAGAAAACAAAATGGCGGCTGAAATACGAAGGAAAATCCCTTAAAAAACTATTTCATTTCGTTCGTGCTCACTTGTTGCCACATCTTCTTGAATACCGATACCAATTTAGCTGTGGAAAATTTCAAACGTTACGGCGGAATGTATGGATGCTTCAATTTGTTTGAGACCACCATCTCAACAATGTCAGTGACCACGTTGATATTCTCGTTCTACACCGATTTAACAAATTCGATAATTTCCTTTCTCATGAAAGAAATTTATTCGGTATTATCCAGAGGTTCTACAGAAAATGGAGTAATAACATTAATAGGAGAATTCTTTTGACCAGTTTTTCTGGCGGTAAAATTAGGAAAAACTACAAAGTGAGAGTTACATCATGGCATAAAAATTATAAGTGAAACCGAAGTCGCAGCTAGTTGCAGCTAATTTTTTTTTATGTTTTGAAGAGATGTCTAAGAACCAGTTTCCATTCTTTTTAATAAGAGCAGGAGTCGACAAGAGTTTTGACTTATTGTGTTTTTCAACAGGACTTCTCAGAACGCGACCGAGAAAAATACCACTACAAAATGTTTGTATAGCTTGTGGGACTTATAAACTACTTATGAACTAACTAATTCTAAAGACGGTACAAATACCCATGCCCGAGCGGGGATTCGAACCCCCGACCGTAGCAGCCGTGCAGACCATGACTGGAGCGCCTCAGTCCCCTCGGCCACCGCGGCCGGCAATACGACTACTTTCATTAATTATTTACTATTTCATACATTGTCAATAACAATTTCAATCTACTCGTTCAAATTGAAATTACTTTCTGGAGAAGACTTCATTCTGCAGAATGCAAATCTGTTAACTTTTCGCGATTCTACACACGTCTGAACTTTGAGCTGCTTTTGGCTCTCGACGAGTAAACAGTGCGGCAGGCCCAATGCTTACAAATGAAATTCGTTCCTGAGCCAGGGAGGGACGATTCCCTTTTATTTACGGTCATAATACATACTAGGTGTACCACTACAAATATTACAACTATTAAATGTCCCGAAAATAACAATTTCTATATCCTCCTTTTGGTCAGCTTTTTGTGATTTGGGACCACTGTGCGCCGTACGAAGTGGCAAAATGTCTTACTAGAAGCAAGTTGTTCATCAGCAAAAATGAAATCTCAAGGATTGATGCACAAAATACGATATAAATCAACTTTTAATACCAAACTGCAACGTTGCCTTCTCGGCCAACAACAATTTGAAAAAAAAAAAAAAAGTTCATTCACAATTTAAAACCAACCTGTTCTCCATGAGAAAATTCTGGTGTTTACAAAATTATTTGTAATACTTGCTCTTCCTACTACATAGCTCAAACGGGACGTGCTTTTAAAATCAGGTTTAAAGAACATATTTTGAGAATTCGTGTTTTGCTGACCATCTTCTCATTATAAGTCACGTACCTAAAGCCATTTATGACATGAACATTTTGCATACCGAAAAGAAAGGCCACAAATTAGACGTGATGGAGGAATTGCAAATATTTAAACATTTTTTTCGCAATGACGGGTTTGTTCTAAATGAACTGTTATAACTCCGTAATAGAAGCTTTTTTGACGGTATTAAGCCGTTAGTCGGTCTTTGATGTTGTACTTTGTACAGTGTCCGAAATATTTCCTCCGACTTGATCAAAAAATTTGTATTCCAAAACCCAATTTTTTACTGTTTTGCTCTTTAGTACACTTTACTAATATTGTATTGCCAAAATGACGCCTCAGTCATCTCCCATGTTAAATATAGCTTCTTGTAGCAATTGTTTTTTTAATACTGTTTCTCTCTGTACAGTAGCCTAGTTGTAATTGTGGCTACTAGATGGCACTACTGAGGTAACGTCTACCTGTTCACAACTCCACTTAGCACACGCCACTCTGATGACTCCGTGCAGGCGTGCAGCCCATAGTGGCTGGCGTTTTCTAAAAAAATTGTGATGTTAGCTTTAAAGCTAAGCTGTAACTTTTATTATGTGATTTGTTTTTAATTATAATTTCTTATGAAGGCAGTCATAGGTATTGCCGAAACGAGGTTAAATAAATTTAATTTTTCGACCAAGGGCTGCAGTTTTATCCTTTGACCTTGTAACGGTCGCTGACAATAGCAGCTATGTTCAAAATTTTAACTTTTAATACGTTGTTATCCAGGAACAACACTGGGAACTTTAAACACATCATGTCAAAAGTTGCAACAACCGTTCTAAATTTACAATTATTGTAGAAACAGCCCAACACGTTGCACTTTGTTTAGATACTTTATCTAGATTTCGGCACCACATAAGGGTACCTTCATCAGAAGATTAAAATTATAACTCACATTAGACGTAAACTGATTAACGATATTCCAATGTTATTTATCTTTTGGACTTGAGCATATCGCTCGTAAGTTTACGTCTCATATGAATAATAATTTTAATCTTCTGATGAAGTTACCCTTAGTTGGTGCCAAAATTTAGATAAAGTCTCTAAACAAAGTGCAGCTTGTTGGGCTGTTTCTACAGTCATTGTAAATACTGGGAATGAGAGCGTTAAGAGAGTTTGAAATGCTGTTATAGTCGACGCACGAGAGATGGGACACAGCGTCTCTGACGTAGCGGTTATGTTGTGAATTTCCGTGCGACCATTTCACTTGTGGACCGTGAATGTCGAGAATCCGCTAAAACATCAAATATCCGACATCGCTGCGGTCGGAAAAAGATGCTGCAAGGTTGGAGTCAACGAGTACTGAAGAGAATCGTTCATCGTGGAAAGTGCAAGCCTTCAACAAATTGCTGCTGATTTCAGTCCAGGGCCATCGGAAAGTGTCAGTATGCGAGCAATTCAACGAAACATAGTCGATCAGGGTTTTCGGAGCCTCCTAACCACTCGTGTACCATTGCTGACTGCACGACACAAAGCTTTCCTCCTCTGCTGGGCCCGTAAACACCCACACTGCACACTCTTGACTGGAAACTTGTTGCCTAGTCGGACGAGTCTCGTTTCCAGCTGTATCGAACGGATGGACGTGTACGGAAATGGAGGCATCCTTATGAAAACCACGGACGTTGGATGTCAGAAGGGGACTGATCAAGATGATGCAGGTTTTGGAATTGTGTGGGGCGTCAGCAGTTGGACACCTGATACGTCTAGATTCAACTCTAACAGGTGATCCCTACTTACGCATCCTGGATGATCACCGGCATCCACTCAAGGCCAATCCGACGGAATTTGGCAGTTCCAGCAGGACAATGCGACACCTCCATGTCCAAAATTGTTACGCAGTGGCTCCAGGAACAGAGTTTTAACACCTCTGCTGGCCACCGAACGCCCCAGACATTAACTTCATTGAGCAGCAACCTGCTGTTAAGAACCCCTCCCCCCCCCCTCGTACTTTTACGGATTTATTGACAGCCTTGCAGGATGAATGTGGCAGTTCTCTCCAATGTTGCCAACCCGTGGGATTTGTCCCATATCGTAGGACATTTTATCAATTGTTTATCAGACAGGGACAAAGGATTTTTTTTCTATTTTTTGTTGTTGCGATAATTGAGATGAATATGGCACATTTTGTTGTTGCCTCCTTTTTTTATTTTTTAAAAGGTAAAACAGCTGAAAGAAGTAATTATACGACATCTGCTGACTGTCGTTTGTTCCACCAGCAGTCACCACTCCCATTGCGGAGTAGCTATATTTAGTTCACGACTTAAATGCACCATTATTTAGTTTGTATTCCTGTCCATCATAGAGCACAAACAGCATTAATTATATAATTTTTTTTTTTTTTTTACTTTTTTGTTTGCCGTGGGACACTTTACGCTGAGAACGGACATTATGAATTCCTGGGTGGGACGTTTGAGCTTCAGAGGTTGGCAACACTGGTTCCTTCCAACACGACTTCAAACATGTGATGTCAAGTCGTGTTGCAGCACTTTTGCGTGCTACCGGGATAGGGTTATCAGACGTACTCTTTTACCCGGACATGTCCTCGTTTTTGGACCTTAAAAATGGTCCGGTCGGGTTTTTAGGAAAATGGCGAAGTGTCCTTTCGTTTTGCGCTATGCAACTGCTTCAGCTTGAAAGTGCGTCAGTAAAACTCTCTGACCAGTCACAGTAACTAACTCTGGAGAATATAACCTTTATTATGTATCAAACACTCTACCAAGCATCAACGGAACATTCAGTTAATAAAATAGAGTACTTCGTGGAATAATGATGCACATGATGACTAGTTTACTCATTATGATTTTCTTGTTGTTTATATTAATCCTTTATTTGGCAATCTTGCTCTCAAGCACTTTACGTTTTCTCAGAACCGGTACATACAGTTAAAGTAACATAATACACTGAACCTTAATCCTTTATTTGGCTACGTTGCTCTCAAGAAACATCAAAATTGCACGTGGTTTTCTGAAACATGTTTCAAGTTTCATCCTTGGATGACTTTCGTTGACTTTTGCGAAAAGTTTAGCAATTAACTGATTCCTTAGCGGACACTCCAAGCACATGTTACCGAGGTACATGTTTGTTTCAATTTTGTGACGATATTTTTGGTGATACATAGAAAACTGCTTATAAAAGGGAAAGAGGAAGCCTTGAAGTTCAATTATTATGGAAAATTGTTGATGAGTTCTTTTATGGGAAACTGAAAATGGACTTACATTTATTGGGAAGACGGGAGTGGTAATCAACTACAAAATAGGCATTAACTCCAAAATAAGAATGAAACAGCATCCCCTGTATCAGTCAATGATGTACGGCATGACAGATATGACAATATGTTGACACTTTAGAGATTACTGTCCAAAACGAATTTGCAAGTTTTATCTTCAGGGATACTTGACTGTAAAATGTGGAAATCACATGCTCTGAACTTTGAACCAAAAACGACTTGTTTTCATCCGTTTTACTTGAAGTAGTGCCGGCCGCGGTGGGCGAGGGGACTGAGGCGCTACAGTCACGGTCTGCACGGCCACTACGGTCGGGGGCTCGAATCCCCCCTCTGGCATGGATATTTGTGCTGTTCGTAAGTAGTTCATAAGTAGTTTGTAAGTTGAGGGACTGATTACTCCGTAGTTAAGTCCCATAACCTTTACAAACATTTGAACATTTGAACTTGAAGTAGTCCAAAATACAAGTTTTTACGCAAAGTTCAGGGTGAAGAATTAAAAACATTGCGTTTTGCCGATGACATAGTAATTCTGTCAGATACAGCAAAGGACCTGGAAGAGCAATTGAACGGAATGGACAGTGTGCTGAAAGGTGCATATAAGATGAACATTAACAAGAGAAAAACTAGGGTAATGGAGTGCAGTGTAAGAAAATCAGGTGATGCTGAAAGAATTAGATTGGGAAACGAAGCAATAAAGGAGGTAGTTGAGTTTTGTTACTTGGGCAGTAAAATAACAAATAATGGTCGCAGTACAGAGGATATAAAATGCAGAATGGCAATGGGTAGAAAAGTGTTCTTGAAGAAGAGAAATTTGTTAACATCGAATATTGATTTAAGCCTAAGGAAGTCCTTTCTGAAGGCATTTGTATGGGGTGTTGCCTTATATGGGAGTGAAACATGGACGATAAACAGTGCGGACAGGAAGAGGATTGAGGCTTTTGAAATATGGTGCTACAGAAGATTGAGGAGGTACTGAACAGAATTGGGGAGAAAAGAAATTTCTGGCATACCTTGACTAAAAGAAGGGTAGGACACATTCTTAGACATCAAGGAATTGTGAATTTAGCGTTGGAGGGAAGTGTGTGGGGTAAAAATCGCAGAGGAAGACCAAGAGATGGATACAGTAAGCAGATTCAGACAGATGTAGGTTGCCGTTCTTATGTGGAGATGAGGAGGCTTGTTCAGGATAGGGTATTGTGGAGAGCTGCATCAAACCAGTCTCCGGACTGAAGACCACAGCAACAACAACAACAACTCTTACAAACCAGAAACTATATTTTGAAAAATATCGTTTAAATCTGTTCACATGGCCCTACCTGTTTAAAAAATAAAAAATACTTTTTCTTCTCGTGATTTCTCTGTGGGCCAAATAAAGGGTTATAATCCGCCTCATATTATTGTAACGTTGTATGATTACATAGATTGATATGAAATGTTTCAGCTGCAAATCATACAGTTCAGTACACATGATTTGAAACTCCCCCTTTATTATATTTAGGCTTTTTCAGGTCGGGGTGCTGTGTGACACTCAAATACAAGACGTTCAATCTATATAGTTCTGGGACTCAGCAGTCTGTGTGTTGTCTGCTTAACACACTTACAACTTTAAGATCAAAACGTAGCCGTCCGCGGTGGCCGAGGGACTGAGGCGCTCCAGTCACGGTCTGCACGGCCACTACAGTCGGGGGTTCGAATCCCCCCTCGGGCATGGATATTTGTGCCGTCCTTAGGATTAGCTAGTTCATAAGTAGTTTGTAAGTTTAGGGACTGATGACCCCGTAGTTAAGTCCCATAAGCTATACAAACATTTGAAACATCAAAAGGTAGTGCAATGTTCGTTATACACGAATTAAAATCTGGTGCAAAACGGAATACATATGAGGTCAGATGCCACAGTCACCATTGCCGTTTCACCATTCGCCTGTTTAGGATCAAAGAAAAAAAAAAAACATTGATTTGGTATAATTCGATTTAAAACTTTCGTCCTAAAAACTGAACAGTATCTGATTATTATTTGTTGAGCCTTTGTACGGCAAAAAAAAGTTCATTTCATTCATTGCTTTTTTTTTTTTTGGTGTTACTTATTCAATTCATTCACTAGAATCTAGATGATACTCATGTATATAGTCACGTTCAGTGGTGCAGACAGGATTTGGTTCTGGGTGGTGGGCCAATTTTTAAAAAATAAAGCTTATTGATTTTGTTAATCTATGATTTATTTTCACACTTTTTATAATTTAACCAATTACACTACGAAAAGAATTGCACAATAAATAAAATGAGTAGGCTCGCATTAATGTGAAAGTGGAAGAGGAGCAACGTGGTGGAAATGGAGTGTATATAATCATCTCGTAAAATAATTACACAGCTTCTATGTTACTAGCAAAAGAGAAAGATCTATACAGTTTAATTAACATGAGACTGTAGGTCTAAAAACTGAACTAAAATAATGCTATTGTGGTTCATAAGATTCCACTCGGTGGCGCCGCTGACCTGCTAAGCAGAGGGTCCCGCATATAAACAATCGGCTCGTACTTTCAGCATAGCAGTGTCAACAGCGGCAACATCAAAGCTGGTCGCGGCGGCATTAAAATCACTCACAGTGACAGCAGTACACGTTCTCAGTGCCGGCATCACGTCCCGATCCATTGACACATTCACTTGTGCTTGGCAAATTATAGTTACGTTGTGATTTATTACACGTGTTCTATTTCAAATTTCCATTGCCGACCTGTTTAAAAAATAAAAAATGAAAACATAAAAAAAAGAATTAAAGAATCTTTGGGAGGTGCTGGGGGGGCATCCGTGGCCGTGCAATGCTCACGTCGGTCTGATCCTAAATGGGCCTATATCAAGGTACGGTTAGATAATTTTTAAAGTTTTTACTTAGGACGATTTTACATTCACCAGTATCATGGTTTCCATAAATGATGTAACGTAAAACCTTTGTGATGAAAGCAGGAGTGGTCAGAAAGGTATCAAATAAGTATGGAAAAATGTTCAACATTTAAGACGAACAGTACAGGCGGTGAAGTAATGAAATATTTGGGGTTCACTGCTATGCAATCATGTAATTGGTTCCAATTATTTAATTATTCTTAATTTGTAAGAAGATGAACAAACAGTAGGAGGATTTTCCCCCTTTTTTTAATTTCTATGAGCTCTTACCAATTTTGTACGAAGCTGGAAATGTCCTATTTTCTGAAGACGAACATCTGGTAACGATATACCGAGAGCCCTATTCTGTGTTAGGCAGGTGTAAGAGTTTATTTTGCTCTTTAGTGTTACTACTTGACAGTCTCCAAACGCTGTAGCCGTTCTACAGAACAGATCAATTGCGTTTTGTACGTGCTTCATTTTACAGATGGATCACGCTGTTCCAATGCCCTACTAAGAGACCACTCTTCCAATCACCTGGCCTATTTTAGAGGAAAAAAGGTTGAAAACATGCAGCAATACCAAAAAGTAACTGGATAGGATTAGCCCTTATGCAACAGTCCTTTTCTGTAATGTTTCACCTCGACATGTTCAGTACTTACAGGTATGTGCTAGCTTCAGTGGATTTATACATTTCTGACATGAAGTTACTGACCGTGTTTATTGGTGGCTTTAAAATTACAATATTTTGTTATTTCACACATTTTGCGCTGTTTGTTACTGAGAAGTAATACAAATGCCGCGGTTTGAAGTGAAATAGCTTGAAGATGTGTTGACACAAATAGAAGAAAAGAATACCACAGCTTAGAGACGTGGCAAGCTGTAAAGTATATTGTATTCTGAAAGCCATGCACACACACACACACACACACACACACACACACACACACACACACACACCTACGTAAAATGTAATTCACCTTAGCAAGCACGGAAATAATTGCGAAAAATACATGATGATCGTTGCCAAAAGATTTTACAATAATTCAGAGTTACGCGAGGCAAACAACCCATACATCAGTAGTACCGTGAAACTTTTTTTATCTCCAGCAATTCCAAGTGATTTCGTTGCCACGGGAATAGGCCAAAGTGAATGGAGAAGTTAGTCGAAGATTATCATGCAAAGTATTTGATCAAACACGAAAATTTCATTTTCTGGGCAGGGTATTTGAAATTCATCTCGCAGCGCGGCGCATTCATAAATCTCCGTGACCTGGAGGGAGGTCTCGGTTAATTTGTTTTTGCGCGCCCAAGTTGAAATTAATGAGTTCGTCTCGGCGCATTAAATTTGGAAATCGATGAGGAGCACGGAGTTCCGCAAACAAATTACTTTCAAAAATGAGACCAAGAAACGTCACACCAGCTGATTGCGTATATGATTTCCTGAAGTAATATAAGATGCTGAAAAAGAATTCCGTGAGCCCAATATTGTCTACAGATGTTAAGTTTACAGGCTTTCTGTAAACTGGTATTGAAGTGACTTCATTTCAAGGTAGTTTCGTGCCTCAACAAACGAAGAGCTAAATCTATTGTTCAAGAAATCTCTCTCTCTCTCTCTCTCTCTCTCTCTCTCTCTCTCTCTCTCTCTCTCTCTCTCTCTCTCTCTCTCTCTCTGTGTGTGTGTGTGTGTGTGTGTGTATGTGCGGAGGTAGTGGACGTACTCATTGTTGTTCGTTGGTAAGTGTGTCCCGTAATTTTCTCTAAGTGATTAATGGAGACGAAGGGGAATTTAAATTTCAATGCTATTGTACTGCATTGCATAAATTAAGTTTTAAATCTTGGCGTGATATATCGGATGATTATCCATCGTCTGGTGTACTTGCTTTTAACAATTAAGAGAGGAAATTCTAGGCCAACGCAGCGCCAAGTAAATTAGAGAGGGTGCATTACAATGGTGAAGAAGGAATTGTCCATGACACTGTTTACTTAAACAGTAGGTTATTCGTATTAACGAAACTGTGGTACCAAACACGTGATACATTTGTTTCAAAGTATTTAAGTTTCTTAGCTGTTCTGAAAACCCTTTTACTGCTCTCATCACTCTGATATCTGATCAGACTTCGACACCAATCTGTATTATTTCGATCTTGAAATTTTGCGCACGTGACCATTAATGTCTAAGATTTCAGACGTTGCTTCGACACCTTATCACCGATCACAATAAAAACATACTGTATATACAGTATATGAGGAGGGGGACATGGACAGAGAGAGAGAGAGAGAGAGAGAGAGAGAGAGAGAGAGAGAGAGAGAGAGAGAGAGAGAGAGAGAGGAGAGGATATGGATTGAGATATGGGGAAATGAACAGAGATAGAGGAGCAGGTGGACAGAGATGAAGTACTACCTCAAGACTGGAATAAATAAATACCCGGGCAACGCAAACTTTTCGGTTGGTTAAGGAAAAAAAAAAAGAGAGAGAGAAACTAGTGACTGTAGACGAAATATCCATATTAATACCAGGTTTGGAACTTAAATACTAGCAATACTGCTGTGGAGACACAATGCAATGGAATCTACTATTGTCGCTGATAACGCACGTTGTAGACATACCTACCGGACTCGCCCGTCCCAAGTCACCGGCGTGCGCATAGTCGAGGGAAACAGTCACTTGTGAGCGAGCGGGGTGTCATCCTTACGCATTACATTCCTCCGCGGCAGACCGCCAATGCACAGTATTACTGTTCGTTTCTGGAACATCACCTGCGAATAGTTTGCGAAAGAAGCGGCAGCACTTTCTGCGGAACCCATCCATCATTTTGTACGACAATGGGCGAGCGGATACAGGCTGTGGCTGTTCAGTTTGGCCGATGGGACTGGGAATTACAGTACCATCCACCATACTCCCTGGACCTAAGGCCTTGTGACTTTGATTTGATTCTCGTGGCATTCACGTCAGAACTGTTCCAGAGATTCAACAGAGAGTAGACCGATCAATTTACGCTATCAACAGAACAGGTTCTATAATATTCATAGAATATATGACATCAACTGCGATTGGGCAAAGCTGAAAATGTGTACCCAGCCGTGATTCGAACCCGGGTCTCCTGCTTTCTAGGCAGTTGCGCTGACCCCTACACCACTGGGGACACAGTGATCACCGCGCCTGCAAGGACTACCCATGCACGCCTCCCGTCAGATACAAATTCCCAGCTTCGCCCTGCCCATAGTACTCAAACTCGTAGTTTAACTAATTCCCGTAAGAGTAACGGCTTCAAACTTGTCCACCCCTCCCCACTAACGATAGGATCATTGCCCGTCACCGGCATATTATATATATATCTGTGGCGTCTGTTCCGAAAGAATAGACGTCACTTCTTATCCTGCAGCTGTTATTATTTAATATTCATAGAATATATGACATCAACTGCGATTGGGCAAAGCTGAAAATGTGTACCCAGCCGGGATTAGTTAAACTACGGGAATTAGTTAAACTACGAGTTTGAGTACTATGGGCAGGGCGAAGCTGGGAATTTGTATCTGACGGGAGGCGTGCATGGGTAGTCCTTGCAGGTGCGGTGATCAGTGTGTCCCCAGTGGTGTAGGGGTCAGCGCAACTGCCTAGAAAGCAGGAGACCCGGGTTCGAATCCCGGCTGGGTACACATTTTCAGCTTTGCCCAATCGCAGTTGATGTCATATATTCTATGAATATTAAATAATAACAGCTGCAGGATCAGAAGTGACGTCTATTCTTTCGGAACAGACGCTACATGTATATACATATAATATGCCGGTGACGGGCAATGATCCTATCGTTAGTGGGGAGGGGTGGGCAAGTTTGAAGCCCTTACTCTTACGGGAATTAGTTAAACTACGTGTTTGAGTACTATGGGCAGGGCGAAGCTGGGAATTTGTATCTGACGGGAGGCGTGCATGGGTAGTCCTTGCAGGTGCGGTGATCACTGTGTCCCCAGTGGTGTAGGGGTCAGCGCAACTGCCTAGAAAGCAGGAGACCCGGGTTCGAATCACGGCTGGGTACACATTTTCAGCTTTGCCCAATCGCAGTTGATGTCATATATTCTATGAATATTAAATAATAACAGCTGCAGGATCAGAAGTGACGTCTATTCTTTCGGAACAGACGCCACAGATATATATAGAACAGGTTCTGCTAACGGTATACTACGCCTTCCACATCGCTAGCGACTACTTTGAAGAACACTAACAGATGGAAAAAAAATGTAACGCTTTGGTATCGGTTGTGAATAAATACTTGCCACTATATAAGTTCCAATCCTCTTATTATAAATGCGAAAGAAGCCCTGTCTGTTTTGATTTCACGACTAAACCACTTAACCACTTATGATGAAATTTCGTCTGTAGATAGTTTATTCCACAAATAATACATATTATGTACTTTTGAACTTTGAAAACTTTTGTTTGACTTGATGATTTAGACCAAAAAAGTATACTGTATGACATTATGAAATGAAAGTAAGGAAAGTATGCAAGCTTTTTTATTGTTATGTCGCCTACGTGTGGCATCAGTCAAACTGCAAATACAGATTTGTTGAGTCGTTTCTGCAGCTCTGCGGTGTGCTGCTTCCAACCGAATATATTGTCGTTGTTGTGGTCTTCAGTCAGCGGAGTAGTTTCATCCAGCTCTCCACCCTACTCTATCCTGAGCAAGCCTGTTCATCTCCTCCTAAGGCAACCCACATCCATTTCTTCACTGTATTCGCCTCTAAGTCTCCCTCTGCGATTTTCACCCCACACACTTCCCTCCAGTGCTAAATTCACGATACCTTTATGTCTAAGTATGTGTCCTACCAATAGATCCCTTCTT
Organism: Locusta migratoria; assembly: GCA_026315105.1. Classification (NCBI taxonomy): domain Eukaryota; kingdom Metazoa; phylum Arthropoda; class Insecta; order Orthoptera; family Acrididae; genus Locusta; species Locusta migratoria. Next base: position 200,962,375 of record CM048751.1, read on the forward strand.
TCAGTCAAGGTATGCGAAAAATTCCATTCCTCACTAATTCTATTCAATACCTCCTCATTAGTTGTGGGAACCATGCACCTAATCTAAAGAAGAACATAGGCTCCTTTGAAGTGCGTAATTCAGGATATTTGTTAGTTTCCATTATATGACTGAAAATATGGAACAGATGAGTATCACGATTGTCTTGCAGCTTCTGAGACGCTTTAAGACTTCTTATAAAAGCTATTTATTGTTCGACTTTTGAAATTTATCTCATTCATTAGAATACTTTTAATGGTTAACATGTTGTCCGTATCAAGATTTAATATAATAAATACAACCCTTACACAAAGCGTCAACGTCTTCAAACGACGGAACCGATTTCAGAGGCATTCGAGTCTTGCATAGTTGACACTTTGTATTAAATAGAGCTTCTTCAAAATGTTCAAATGTTTGTATAGTCTGTGGGACTTAACTACGGGGTCATCAGTCCCTAAACTTACAAACTACTTATGAACTACTCACAAACTAGGACGGCACAAATATCCATGCTCGAGAGGGGATTGGAACCCCCGACCGTAGTGGCCGTGCAGACCGTGACTGGAGCGCCTTAGTCCAAAAATCAAATGTTCAAATGTTTGTATAGCTTATGGGACTTAACTACGGGGTCATCAGTCCCTAAACTTACAAACTATTTATGAACTAATTACTACTAAGGACGGCACAAATATCCATGCCCGAGGGGGGATTGGAACCCCCGACCGTAGTGGCCGTGCAGACCGTGACTGGAGCGCCTCAGTCCCCTCGGCCACCGCGGCCGGCAGAGCTTCTTCAGTCAGCGTGTTAGTCATGATGTAACAAACATTATCTTTTCGTATTTAATAATACCTTCGTTTTCATCTCAATGGAGGACAGTATTTACCGTCATTATACCTACGGTTTACATTCAAACCGGAAAACTGGAAACTTTTCCCCTGATGATCCTGGCCATAACTTTAGAACAAAGTGGTCAAATTATTGTACTTTCTAAGGTATGCAAGGACATTATCGCGAGCGAGGCCGCGGGTAAAAGGTAGTTATTAATAAATAATCCCTTAAATCACGGCCAACCCAAGACTTATGCCAATTAATAACAAAACCATATAAACAATTGTTTTAATATTTACAAATACCGCGTTATTTGTTGCGTTTCTATGTCTTTGTTTCCCAAAATGCTAAAAAAAAAAGGAGAGGGTAAAGGAAATTCACCCACTGAAAATGTTATACGAGAATGTAACTCAGGAGAAACGTCATTCACCAATAATTCTCAATCAGCTTCAGTCGTCTTACGCGTGGTATGAGTTGGTGCACGCAGTTCGCAATGTTTCATCAAGATGCACATCACTCTTGGTGGCCACAGTTATGCCGTGTGTTAGTTAATCTTTGCTTCGTATTACCTCCCCCCCCCCCCCCCAGCAGTCTAGATGAATAGGCATCCTACAAAAAAAAAATCACTTATTCTAATAGAATTTATTTATATAAATGACATGCCTTCGAGTATAACAGGTGACTGTAAAATATTTTTGTTTGCTGATGATACCAGCTTGGTAGTGAAGGATGTTGCTCGTAATATTGACACAGTATCAAAGAATGCATTTAAAGAGATAAGTTCATGGCTTTTAGAAAACAAGTTGACGTTAAATCACAGTAAAACTCAATTTTTACAATTTCTAACACATAATTTGACGAAAGCTGACATTCTGATTACACATAATGGGCATGTGATAAGTGAGACTGAACAGTTCAAATTTCTAGGTGTTCATATAGACAGTAAGCTGTCATGGAAAGCCCATGTTCAGGATCTTGTTCCAAAACTAAATTCTGCTATATTTACCATTAGAACAATATCTGAGACAAGTGATTTTTCAACACGAAAAGTTGTCTATTACGCTTACTTTCACTCACTTATGACGTACGGCATTGTTTTTTGGGGTAACTCGCCTGATGCAAAAAGGATATTTCTGGCTCAAAAACGGGCAGTTCGAGCAAAATCTGGTGTAAGTTCGCGAACGTCATGTCGACCCCTTTTCAGTAGTCTGGGAATTTTGACTCTGGCGTCACAATACGTTTTTTCTTTAATGTCGTTTGTTGTTAATAATGTCAGCTTATTCTCACGAGTTAGTAGATTTCACTCGGTGAATAGTAGACAGAAGTCGAATCTACATTTGCAATTTGCATCACACCACCTTAACACTTGTGCAGAAAGGGGAACAGTATTCTGCGGCATACATTTTCAATAAGCTGCCACAAGAACTAAAGAATCTTAGCACTAATCCACATGCTTTCAAATCTAAATTGAGGAGTTACCTCATGGCTCACTCCTTTTATTCTGTCGAAGAACTCCTAGAAAAGTTAAACAATTAAGCTAATTCATTTTTTTCTTTATTGATTCTTTTCACTTTGTCTTAAGATTGTCGTGTGCAAAGGACTACTTAAAAAATTTCTATTACCATTCTTGTGTAACAATTAATGTATTGACTTGTTCCATGACCAAGGAGTCTCACTCCTCAATTGGGTCCTATGGAACAGAAAAAAACAATAAAAAATAAAAATACAGCGAATAATTGCCAATGACCACCGCGACGATTTCAGTCGTACACCAACGCCTGTTAAAACTGGAATTTCGAAAGAGGTAAATGTGATCCAATTGTGAAGTTATGCACACGCTGATGACATAATGCCCCTGCCCATAATTCTCGTAAGGTCCGGAGTTTCGTCGATTACTGTAAGAGTTCGTACGTGGTGTGCTCCTGCATTGTCCTGTCATCGTCTTAATTACACACATTCGTTCGGAAATGTACCTACATCAAAGTTTTAGATCACCGGTGTATGACAAACATTCATCCACGATCTACTTCGGAATGATTCGATAAGCTGGTTCTTGTAATCTATAGTAAAATGTAAGAAAACTTTCCTATATCCTGTAGAGGCCCTCTATCGAAAGTATAAACACTTACTTGAATGTACAGACAGTTGACAAAATAATATGAATATCTAAAATTTATACAACAGCTTCTTAAAGTGTCCTTATAGTTTCCAATAGAATGTTAGCCATTATTGTACCGAAACATACGAAAATTACATCAACGATGTTGCATATTTAAATTAGGTCCTCATTCTCTGTCCTAGAATTCCCCATAATCTAGATCTACATCATTCTATAAATACGCTAACACGAAACTGAGGGTACAAATGTTTATTATTAATCATACAAGAAGGCCAACGAAACGTACATAATTCGAAAGGTGGTTTATCATACATGTTGCGAATACAGAAATTATGTGTGCACGTAGCCCCGTAGTGGCAAAAAGAAGAAAATTCTCCATAACTTTTGCCACTCAATTATAACCCGTTGTAGGGGGGATATTGGTAAAGGTAAAATTAGCTCAGTTAGTGCGTGGAATTCCTATCTTAAGATCCAAGGTTCGATACCCAGTGCCTCCCTCCCCCTAGTTTTTAATATACTTGGTTTGAAATTTTATATTTGTGAACATAGAGAACAAGGACATTGAGCAAATGATGATAGGATTGTTACGAGAACTATTGTTTTTACTGAAGTTTTGTAAGGAAATATGTGTAATATTTATATATAAAGCTACATGCTGTTTTGTTTTGCTCCTTGCAGTCAAATCTGATCAGAAAACTGCAAAGTTGTATTGATGCGTTACTTTGTAATGCTATCTATTTGGAGATAATGTGCAAAATAGTGTCACTGAAACGACTATTATAACAGACCCATCAGAGCAGCCGGGATGATCTGTGTGACAACCCATCGACCTACGATCCTTTCCAACAGACCCATTCGTTTCAAGACACTTAATCTACTCATTTGTAACAGCAATATACAGGGCTAAGGTAAGAGAGAACTGTAAGTAGAGATGGGGAGGCCATTTCTGGCTCTTATGGATGCCGGATTAGCAGAAGTGCCAGATTATTAAGAGAACCGATACAAAAAAGATTATATACAAAGTGCGATGGTCGGGAACTAAATAGTGGCAATTATTTATTCACAGATCGATTCAAAAGCTTTACATGTTTGCACCTGTTTCTGTCCTTCAATGTAGTCACCAGCGTTGTGTAAAACCCGTTGCCAGCGATGTGGAAGGCCGCAGTATACCGTTAACAGACCCTGTTCTGTTGATGGTGCGAATGGAGCGGCCTATTGCCCGACGAATCTGTGGAACAGTTCTGAAGTGAATGAAACGAAGTGGTTCCTTCATGCCGAAATCAAATCAAATCAAACTCACAAGGACATAAGTCCGAGGAGTATGGTGGATGGTACAGCACTTCCGAGATCCATTGACAACAGAGCAGCCACATCTTGCACTGTATGCGCCTGCGCATTGTTGTGGAAAATGATGGGTGCGTTGCGCAGAAGGTGTTGCCGCTTCTCTCGCAAAGCTGGTCGCAGGTGATGCTCCGAAAACAAACAGTAATAATGTGTGCTGACGGTCTGCTTTGGACGAGCGTAATGCGTTAGGATAACACCATCACAGACGTACATGAGAATCATCATAACTCTCGCCATACTGGGGCTCTGACGCACTTTCGACTTTCGCAGCGACCCATAACGCCGCCATTCTTTGCATTGGCGATTCAGTATTGGTTCGCACGATTTGGTCCATGTCTCATCCAGTGTTACGGTACGGCGTAAGAAAGCCTCTCCTTCGCCCTCACAGCGCTCCAAGTGCGTCCATTTCTACATCCACTTCTGCAAGTCAGTCAACTCATGCGGAACCCATCGCGATGCAATTTTTGGCATGTCCAGGCGTTCCTTCAGGACGCGAAGCACAGTCATATGCGTTAATTTGGTTGCGTGGGCGAGCTCAGGAATCGTCTGGCATCGATCACTGTCCACTAACGCGGCACCAGTGTGCACTTCTTCTTCAGAGACGCTAGGTCGACCTTCCCGATACATGTCTGCCACAGTTTGCCGCCCTTCGTCGAAGGCTTTTACCCAACGTGGCACTATTCTTTACGACAATGCCGATTCCCCGCACCCCTCATAGAGACCTTGATGACACTTGTGCTATATGACCTCTGGTACATTCAATCTTGATGCAACACAGTTTTTCCTGTTTCGAAAACGTGGTGACACCGTTACGTTAGACCGCTCGCTCACCAGTGACTGTGTTTCCCTCGACTGTGCGCACGCCGGTGACGTGGTACGGGCGAGTCCGTTTTCTCGGAGGAGGTAAGGTAGGTATGTCAACGTGTGCTAACAGCGACAATTGCGGAGTGTTTCCACAGTAGTTTTGCCACTAATGGCACAAACATATACCAGAGCTGAAACTCAACTTGAATGAACTTGCGCCCCTTCTAGCAGTATTGCACTTTAGTCCTTGGTAAAGTGAAGCTTACTAATGATCGTAAAAATACAGATAGTTTGCGTTTTCAGGGATGATAGTCGAGCAGATAGGCTGTATCTCTGACATCGCGGTCTGATGTACGGTATGCTGGTATCCTGCTTATTATGGCGACAGTACAGAACTGTGTCGAACGCCTGCCTGTACGAAGTAGAAGACAACGTCCACCCAGGCGCCCGCGGATCTACTGAAAAGGAAGGAAGTATAGAGTTTAACGGCCCTTCGACAGCTTGGTCATTAGAGACGGAGCTCGCGCTCGGATTTTCAGGGAAGGATGTGGAAGGAAATCGGCCGTGCCCCTTGAAAGGAACTAGCCCGGCATTTGCCTGGAGTGATTTACGGAAATCACGGAAAACCTAAATCTGGATGGCACACAGAACTGCAAATAATGGCTCATTTTGAAATACGGTTTGTATAAAATTGTTTAACTAAGGATAGTTCAACTAACAACAGTTTTGCGCGTTATAATTCGTTGTTGTGTGCGTCTTTTAGGATGTGCGCCGGAGTACTGAACGCGGATTAGCGACCGCGGCGGAATAGCCGTACGCACTGAGGCGCCAAGCTGGGGTGCGCGCGGCCGTTCCCCGTCGGGGGTTCGAGCCCCCTCTCGAGCATGGAAGTGTGTGTATTGTCCATAGGTTAGTTTAAGTAGTTTGTAAGGTAGGGACTAATAATCAAGCAGTTAAGTCCCATAGATTTACAAACATTTGATTTTGCGGATTAGCGAGGTTATGGTTTATATGTACCAACTGACAACAGTTGAACATATTGCACTGAAGACGAGTTTTGAATCAAATTACCTGGTCATGAGTCACATATGGCATTTGATTCAGTATACCATGAAATGTTACCAACTGACAGTTGTAACGACACAAGCGCTCCTAGCTGTGGACAAGCCTCTGAAGCAGTAAAGTTTATTTACAATTATTTTTGTATATAAGTAACAAAATAGTTACTATAACATTTTTCGTTACAATCATTACTAAAATATGAAGAGACATATATAATGGAGAAATTAGTGTAAAGGCAGTCAAATTTCACTGATTCATGGTATAAAGAGCAATTTTGTCACGAAGAAATACTTACGAATATGAGTAAATTTGTAGCTTATTCCGCTGAAAGTAAGTAAAATATAAACGTAAGAGAAAGAAATTGCTATTATGGTCTGTTCTTATTACGACAGGCACTTTTATTGTCGCTTGTCAATTCCGTTTAGAATATAATGATAAGCATATTTCTACTACTCACTCCTCTTTCTTATACCCTCAATAACAGTCTTTCTATTTGTGGTTCAGCTGTAGAAAGACAAATGTGAAGTTATTTTAAGTTATTAGCTATTTTTATGGCACCACATACGTTCCCTAATGTAAAAAATGCATTGAAGTAGATATAAAGAATGCTATTCACACTCATCCAATATTGTATGCGGAAATGTAGCTCGCCTGCCGCTTGGAGCGCTGCTGTCGCCATGTATAACAAAGATCATTGGCGGTGTCGTGAATGTATATGTTGGTCTGTGGTTACTAGAAGGCTATGGCGGGGTATAGTGCACACCTGTTGCCCGTTATTTAAAGGCTTCGAGAAATAAAAGAATGTGCGACTACACTCTGATCAGCCGCAGTTTAACACACGCTGCCTGGCGGGAGCAACCGTGCTAGCCAATACCGCTGTGCCACAAATGGAAGCAGAACTTCTTTTCAGCGCTCAGCGTGCAAGCGGTCGGCAAATATGTGGCCTTTACAGTCCGCTATGTATCCTGACCACCCCCATGAACCACAGACATTGCCGAGGTGGGGTGGCTTGCGTGCCTCAACGATGCAGATAGCCGTACCGTAGGTGCAACCACAGCGGAGGGGTATCTGTGGAGAGGCCAGACAAACGTGTGGTTCCTGAAGAGGGGCAGCAGCCTTTTCAGTAGTTACAGGGGCAACAGTCTGGATGATTGACTGAGCTGGCCTTGTAACATCAGCTAATGTGGCTTTGCCACACAGCTACTGCGGACGGCTGAAAGCAAGGGGAAACTACAGCCGTTACCTTTCCCGAGGACATTCAGCTCTACTGTATGAACATATGATGATGGCATCCTCTCGGGTAAAATATTCCGGGCGGGGACTACTCAGGAGGATGTTGTCATCAGGAAAGACAATACAGGCATTCTACGGATCGGAGCGTGGAATGTTAGATCCCTTAATCGGGTAGGAAAATTAGAAAATTTAAAAAGGGAAATGGATAGGTTGAAGTTAGATATAGTGGGGATTAGTGAAGTTCGGTGGCAGGATGAACAGGATTTCTGGTCAGGTGAGTACAGGATTATAAATACAAAATCAGTTGGGGGTATCACAGGAGTAGGACTGATAATGAATAAGAAAATAGGAATGCGGGTAAACTACTATGAGCAGCACAGTGATCGCGTTATCATTGTCAAGATAGATACGAAGCCAACACCGACAACAGTAGTACAGGTTTATATGCCAACTAGCTCTGCCGATGATGAGGAGATCGAAGAAATATATGAGGAGCTAGAGGAAATTATTCAGACAATTAAGGGAGAGGAAAACTTAATTGTTATGGGAGACTGGAATTCGGTAGTAGGAAAAGGAAGAGAAGGAAAAATAGTAGGCGAATATGGACTGGGCAGGAGGAATGAAAGAGGAAGTCGCCTGGTAGAATTTTGCACGGAACATGATTTAATCGTAACAAACACGTGGTTTAAGAATCACAAAAGAAGGTTGTATACGTGGAAGAGACCAGGAGACACCGGAAGGTATCAGATAGATTTAATAATGGTAAGACATACATTCCGGAACCAGGTGATAAACTGCAAGACATACCCAGGGGCAGATATAGACTCTGACCATAACTTGTTGGTTATGAACTGTAGGCTGAAACTGAAGAAACTACAAAAAGGTAGGAAAATAAGGAGATGGGACTTAGATAAATTGAAGGAAAGTGAAGTTCTGGAGAATTTCAGAGGGAGATTTAGGCAACAATTGACAGAAACAGGGGGAAATAAAACAGTAGAAGAGGAATGGGTAGCATTGAGAGACGAAATAGTGAGGGCAGCAGAGGAAAAAATAGGTAGGAAGGCAAGACCAACAAAAAGTCCTTGGATATCACAGGAAATACTAAATTTAATAGATGAAAGGAGAAAATATAAAAATGCAGTAAATGAAACAGGCAAAATGGAGTACAGACGACTAAAAAATGAGATTGACAGGAAGTGCAAAATGGCTAAGCAGGAGTGGCTAGAAGCCAAATGCAAATCTGTAGAAGAATGTATAAGAAGGGGAAAAGTAGATACCGCCTACAGGAAAATAAAGGAGACGTTTGGGGACAGGAGGGGCAGCTCTACGAATATCAAGAACTCGGATGGGAAACCAGTTCTCAGCAAATAAGGGAAAGCTGAAAGGTTGAAAGAGTACATAGAGCAGCTCTACAAAGGAAATGAACTTAGAGACGATGTTGTAGGAAGGGAAGAGGAAGTAGATGAAGATGAAATAGGAGATACTATACTGAGAGATGAATTTGACAGAGCCTTGAAAGACCTAGGTCGGAACAAGGCCCCAGGAGTAGATGACATACCCGCAGAGCTATTAAAGTCTCTGGGAAAGCCAGCCATGACAAGACTATTTGAACTGGTGTGTAGGATGTATGCGACAGGCGAAATACCGTCAGACTTTAAGAAAAATGTAATAATCCCCATTCCAAAGAAATCAGGCGCAGACAGGTGTGAAAATTACAGAACCATCAGTTTGATAAGTCATGGTTGCAAAATTTTAACACGAATTATCTACAGGAGAATGGAAAAGCTGGTAGAAGCTGACCTCGGGGAAGATCAGTTTGGATTCAGGAGGAACGTAGGAACCCGGGAGGCAATACACACTTTACGCCTTATCTTAGAAGATAGATTAAGGAAAGGCAAACCTACATTTTTAGCTTTTGTAGATTTGGAGAAAGCTTTTGACAATGTTGACTGGAATACACTCTTTCAAATTCTGAAGTCAGCAGGGGTGAAATACAGGGAAAGGAGAATTATTTACAACTTGTACAAAAGCCAGACCGCAGTTATTAGACTCGAAGGGCATGAAAGGGAAGCATCAGTTGGGAAGGGAGTAAGACAGGGTTGTAACCTTTCTCCGATGTTATTCAATTTGTACATCGAGCAAGTGGTGAAGGAAAGCAAGGAAAAATTTGGAATAGGGATTAAAGTTCAGGGGGAAGAAATAAAAACATTGCGTTTTGCTGATGACATTGTAATTCTATCAGAGACAGCAAAGGACCTGGAAGAGCAGTTGAATGGCATGGACAGTGTGTTGAAGAGAGCGTATAAAATGAACATTAACAAGAGCAAAACAAAAATAATGGAATGCGGTCTTAGAAAATCAGGCGATGCTGAAGGAATTAGATTAGGTAACGAAACAATGAAGGTGGTAGATGAGTTTTGTTACTTGGGTAGTAAAATAACATGCAATGGCCGTAGTACAGAGGATACAAAATGCAGAATGGCAATGGGAAGAGAAGCATTTTTGAAAAAGAGAAATTTGCTAACATCGAATATTAATTTAAGTGTAAGGAAGTCTTTTCTGAAGGCATTTGTGTGGAGTGTTGCCTTGTACGGGAGTGAAACATGGACGATAAGCAGTGCGGACAGGAAGAGAATAGAGGCTTTTGAAATGTGGTTCTACAGAAGAATGCTGAAGATTAGGTTGGTAGATCGCATAACTAATGAAGAGGTACTGAACCGAATTGGTGAGAAAAGGAATTTTTGGCATACCCTGACTAAAAGAAGGGATCGCTTGGTAGGACACATTCTTAGACATCGGGGAATCGTAAATTTAGCATTGGAGGGAAGTGTGTGGGGTAAAAATCGCAGAGGGAGACCAAGATACGCGTATAGTAAGCAGATTCAAATAGATGTGAGCTGCCGTTCTTATGAGGAGATGAAAAGGCTTGCTCAGGATAGAGTAGTATGGAGAGCTGCATCAAACCAGTCTCCGGACTGAAGACCATAACAACAACATGTATCCTGAACGGGCGACGGACACCAGATATATGGCGTGGGTGCCGGTAATCAAGGCGACAGAGGATGACGCATGGCCGTAGATGACTGCGGCTGCCCATTGACTGCATTGCTTCGTCATCAGTGGAACCGAGCCCAGCGTCCCGACGATGCCAGCTCACTGACGTGTCGCAATGGAGTCCCTTAAAATCGACCTCGCTTACTGATTCACAATAAGTATTAAAGTTGCGTTGGATGCTGGTATGTATGTTATGTTGCGTATTTGTTAGGCTTCATTGTACTCCTGTTTTCAATGCCACTGACTGAGCATTAACGATAATGTATTGATCGACGTTTGGGCGAGTAACTAAATAATCTGTTGCACAGCGCCACTGAACAGAAACATATTGCGTAAAGTGTGTCGATGTCGTGGAAACATTATAGCTCTTTACTTTGATACAAGTGCAGATCAACAATACCAATTACTGATTATAAATTATTTTATGAACAGCTTTCACTTAACAGAATTATATGTCATACAAACAACAGTGACGCATTCATTGACGAAGAGAAACACCCCCTTTTCTATGGATAACTTTCACTTGGCGACCCTGCCAGGATGATAATAATGGTACTGTTCTCCATCCAGTCTCCTAAATAGTTTATGATATACTCTGCGCCCTTGGCAGTTCAGCGCGTATATATATATCAGGATGAGTAAAATGTCTTTTGAATAATTAAGTATGCTGTAAGAGTGTAAGCTTGCAATTATGTAGACATAAACTTGACATTTTTTGGTAATTGTGTGCCATGAAAGGCATCATTAGCAAGACATTGTAAAAAGTAAGAAAACTCTATTAAGCCTTGTATAAGGTTTCTCAAACTTATGCCCTAGGAAACATAAGAGTGTTTGTACAGCAGGAATTTTGTATGCTCTTTTTGAGAGTGCAGAGAGTGAAGGAACTAAAGTTTGGTGTAAAGTATTCCCTTGTAACTATCTTACAGTTTTTGTACAACAATGTTTAGAATCTTGTTCAATATAGAGGATTTCAACTTAAATGCATTTCATGCCTACTTCAAGTTATCCATATACCCATAAAACTCCATTAATTATTTTTCTACAAACATGGATGAAATTTGTTTTTATTGTACTAAGTGAATTCGGATAGCACCTTCGCGAATTCAGTAGTTAGTCTTTTGTCTCTTAGTAGCAGCAGCATGCTTGTGGCAGTAGAGTTGAGAGAAGTTGCACACGCTGTTTCCTTGCGCACAGGTAGGCCACAAAGACATACTGTGTTAACCCTTGAAACAAATATTTCCAGAGGAAGTGTCACATTCTGATTTAATTGTCAATCTGTCTCTTCAGCACCACGCTTGCATCGTACTGTTCAAAGTCTTATGTAATGATACAGGTTTTTTTTTTTTTTTTTTTTTTTTTTTTTTTTTTTTTTTTTTTTTTTTTTTTTTTACCAGAGGTCAAGTTGCATATTCTATTAACAAAGTTACACTATCAGGATTTGTTTTTATTTTGTATTTATTTTGTTGTTGCTCAAAGTCATCTTTATTCATTTTGATAATTGTTCAGTTAGATTAGCGTGTTATGATACAAGTGCAGATGAACAAACCAATTATTGATTATAAATTATTTTATGAACAACTTTCACTTAACAGAATTGTATGTCATACAAACAACAGTGACGCATTCATTAATGAAGAGTAACACGCCCTTTTCTATGGCTAACTTTCAACTTTGCTCAAAATTATTTAACGAGTAACACATATTTTTATGTTTGAATGGCAGTCAAATGATCTAGAATTAACAAAAAATTAAACACACTGTATTTATGTTCCGCATAAATATTTAGTTACATATTATTATCAAATAATTATTTACTCGCAATTTCTATAAAACTGGCGACTTAATCTGCACTTCTGTGACGCATGAACATTTGTGCCGGATCGGGTCTCCAGCAAATAGAAATTTGCGTCTGGCCAGGGGGCGCGTTCAGGTTGCCCAGAGGTTAAAGACGACCGCTCGCTAAAAGCGAGAGACCCGGGTTTGCGTCTCGGTCCGGTACAAACTTTCATTTGTCACAAATTAATGAACTACCTTTAGAACTACAGCATAAATCGAAAATTCGCAGAATTGCGAAAAAATATATTTGATTATTTAACAATAGTTTCGGAAAGAAGGTGTTTCAAATCCACCTACTGCCATAAAGATTTAGGTTTTCCGCGATTTGCCTACATCACTCTAGGCAAACGACGGGATGATTCCATTCAAAGGGCACGGTCGATTTTTTCCCCACTCTTGCCCAAACAATCCGAGCGTAAACTCCGCCTCCAATGACCACACTCTCGACGCGGCGTTAAACACTAATCTTCCTTCCAGAGATGTCTCGATGGAACACAGAAAAACACACATGAAAAATTACATAATTTAAGCTTTCTGCGCTTAAGGCTCTCTCCCTCTCTCTCTCTGTCTGTCTCTCTCTCTCTCTCTCTCTCTCTGTCACACACACACACAAACACACACACACACGAGTGCTGCCTCCAGCGCCCGTCGCCATTTAGTTTGTTCAGTATTAAGTTGCCTCACCATGGCGTAAAGTGCCGAAGACTGGTCCATAACAACTAATAAGTAGTATTGTCGAACATAAATACAGCGTATTCAAGTTCTTATTACACTACTGGCTATTAAAGTTGCTGCACCAAGAAGAAATGCAGATGATAAACGGGTATTCATTGGACAAATATATTATCCTAGGACATGTGATTACATTTTCACGCAATTTGGATGCATAGATCCTGAGAAATCAGTACCCAAAACAACCACCTCTGGCCGTAATAACAGCCTTGATACGCCTGGGCATTCAGTTAAACATAGTTTAGATGACGTGTACAGGCCATGCAGCTTCAACTCGATACCACAATTCGTCAAGAAGAGTGACTGGCGTATTGCGACGAGGCAGTTGCTCGGCCACCATTGACCAGACGTTTTCAGTTGGTGAGACATCTGGAGAATGTGCTGGCCAAGGCAGCAGTCGAATAATTTCCGTTTCCAGAAAGGCCCGTACAGGACCTGCAACATGAGGTCCTGCATTCTCCTGCTTAAATGTAGGGTTTCGCAGCGATCGAGTGAAGGGTAGAGCCTTTGGTTGTAACACAACTGAAATGTAACGGCCACTGTTCAAAGTGCCATTGATGCGAACAAGAGGTGACCGAGACATGTAACCAATGGCACCCCACACCATCACGCCGGATAATACGCCAATATGGCGATGACGACTACACGCTTCCAATGTGCGTTCACTGCGATGTTACAAAACACGGATGCGACCATCATGATGCTGTAAACAGAACCTGGATTTATCCGAAAAAATGACGTACTGCCATCCGTGCACCCAGGGTCGTCGTTGCATACACCAACGCAGGCGCTGCTGTCTGTGATGCAGCGTCAAGGGTAACCGCAGCCATGGTCTCCGACTGATAGTCCATGCTGCTGCAAACGTCGAACTGTTCGTGCAGATGGTTGTTGTCTTGCAAACGTCTCCATCTCTTGACTCAGGAATCGTGACGTGGCTATACGAGACGTTACAGCCATGGGGATAAGATGCCTGTCATGTTGACTGTTAGTGATACCAGGCCGTTGGGATCCAGCACGGCGTTCTGCATTGCCCTCCTGAACCCACCGATTCCAATTCTACTAACAGTCATTGGATCGCGACCAACGCGAACAGCAATGTCGTGATACGATAAACTGCAATCACGATACGCAACAATCCGACCTTTATAAAAGTCGGAAACGTGGTGGTACGCATTTCTCCTCCTTACACGAGGCATCACAACTGCGTTTCACTAGGCAACTCCGGTCAGCTGCTGTTTGTGTATGAAAAATCGGTTGGAAACTTTCCTCATGTCAGTACGTTGTAGGTGTCGCCACCGGCGCCAATCTTGTGTGAATGATCTGAAAAGCTAACCATTTGCATATCACAGCATCGTCTTCCTGTCGGTTAAATTTTAATGTTCAGGATTGTATGTCTTTTTTCCTCCAAGTACCGACGGAATATACGATTCATATGATATTGAATTTTTTGCATTCTATTCTTATTGAAATCATAGATGTTGTTCAGTTCTCATCCAATGCAGGCGTCTGAATAGCACTCATCACTATCAGGAACGTCTTTGAGGTAACATCTGCAAGAATAGGACAATTTGTGCTCAGGATTTTAACACTGACGTATTCTAAAAATTTATTTCAACGATTTTATTATTGTGATAACCTAATGTGGAATCATTTTATAGCTCTAACACATTGTCATTTCAACGACGACGGTGACACGTAGTTCTATGAAGTGAGAGCATCTAGGAGGGCAGTTAGTTATGCTGAAACTGGCAATGAAATAAATTGTTTCAACTATGAGGTCTTGCATTCAGTATAACGATTCAAACATGTATATAGTATACAAGTGATGCACTTCAAATCTCCCACAAAACTGGTTTTTGTGACGTAAAATAAAATCCGAACGGTACACACAAACGCATATTTTACGTGAGCGGCAGCTCCGGTTTGTTGCTTAACAAGATTATGTGAAATTTGACTTTAAATAAGACGGAGAAAGAAAAATTTCCTCGGCGTAAGTTTATCGAGTCTATTTACATACATATGACGATGAGTAGCTTATAAATTTTTCTACGGGTCGGAGCGTGGAATGTCCTAACCCTTAATCGTGTATGAAAGTCATAAAATTTTAAAAGAAAAATGGTTAGGTTAAAGTTCGATATGATAGGGATTATTGACGTTTGGTGGCAGGGTGAACAGGATTTCTGATCAGTATTTTTCGTGTGGTGTGCAGTTTATTGTGTGCTTTTGAAGTCTTTCTTCGTCCATTCTTTCCCCATACCCATATGACTGAGCTACTTTGATAATAACGGTAATGCCCACCAGAACGTAGTCTATCAATGAACAAAATACTGGTGTCGGACTGAAAACTGCACCTTCTGCCCTTCAATTTCGCTACTGTAAGGGAAGAAAAGTGTAAATAAAATACACCTGGCTCTTCACTGTGGGTATTGCTGGCACGGACTTACTCCCCAGTCACAAAAAAATCATCTTATAAGGGTATCATAGGATTTCGAAACGGCGATATTAATGGGGCGTAGACTCATATGGGTTCAGGACACAAAAAGGACTAAATATGTAGCGCAAGTTGGCAAAAACATGAGTTACGACTTACCTAGTGACGTAGTCCAGCTCCCTCAGCCAGTGGTTGCCTCAGTTGAGCCTGTAATTAAAAAGACAAAATATTACTATCAGTAAATTAATACTGTAGCGTGATTCAACAATTGGCGGTGTGTGGTGTTTGTCGCGGGTTTGTGAAGTGTCAACAGCATCCCTAATCCTCGATACACCACTGCTATCAACACAACAATCTGAATTTTAAAATTCTGTTGCTGTAATCGAAACTCAGAATAATGATGATTCAGTTAATTATTAATCGACAAATACAGCCTTCCAAACATCAACAAAGACTTAACAATCTGCCATAGACAACCATCAGGCACCAAACTTAATATATTTGAGGCACTAGAAATACACAAACAATGAATCATCCAACCCAGCCACATACTGAATAAACAGACAGCGAATACAACAGATTACTTTCTGTATTTAATTAAGATTGCCTCTTCATACAACAGCCACACAAAAAGTAAATAACACAAGTAGGTCCCTTAATTCCTTCTGAGAAACAACAACACAGTGATCAACGCCTTTTTCCAATCATGTGGGCGTACAGTATGTAATGTAAAACGATAATTTATGTATTTTTCCTTTTCATTTGTATTTTTTTTTTGTGTGATTTATTATGTATTTGATGTTAATTTTGTACGTTCATGTTAATGTTGTGAAATAAATAGATATTTATATCAATGTAGTAGACACGCTGATTTAGCGAGGGCTTTGCTATTGTATGGAATCATCTTTGATTAGGGAGTTTATCGCTGGTCGCGCATAGGCGCACAGCGAGAGAAAGTCGTTGTTCTGAAGTAGCGGACAGACGTATTAGTGAGACGATGCGCGCAATGGTGTACGGCAAAAGTACGTGAAGAAGAATGCGTGCTGGATTGGCACTAGTGGATGAGACTGCTAAGAGCCAATATCATTTATTCATACGGGCACAGCTCAAATAATTAATAAATGCACCAAGAGAAATGCTGTGGGCCCAAAATTGTAATTAACATTCGTCGCCAAGAAGAGCCTGTGTTTGCCAGTTGTTAAGTGCCGACAGTGTCCAATCAACAGCAACTCGTCGCACACCAAAATCCGTAAGATCTGTCCATTTTGTCTTAGCATGTACAGCTAACCAGCGTGTTAGTGATAATTGTTCAATAGTGAACACTGTTATTTGTGAACCTGTGTTTAAAAACATTACCCATAGTCATTGTCCAGACAGGTTCCTTCCTCGTCCATAGTTTTACCGAGAATATACACGAAGTTATAGAAAACTAAAAATCAAAGTCATTAAAGACAGTGTGACAGTGATTAATAACACTTCGTTCAGAAAAGTATTGCTAAATGTAGCTTATGCCAGTGTTGTTGATCAATAGGTTGCTAAGTGGAATGAAACTGCTAGACTAACTTTCAAATTCAAGACATATTTCAGTAAATGTGCAAAAGATTATTTTCCATTGCATATTATTTTGAGGTAAAGTATTTAATTGCAAGTACTGATTAGTGAAAATAGTCATTATTTGCAAGCGTTAGAAATTCTAATAATTCCTGGTTAAAGAGAGTGCAAAAGTTAATCAGAAGGTTAAATAGTTCTTTTCTAAATATTCAGTGTTATTATGACAAGTCATTAATTAATTTTTGAGCTTGCCATTAGAACAGTTCATAGTTCAGTTACAATTTGATTATTGCTTATGCACATGGCATACTCGCTGTTGAATAATGTCTAGTACTTACATAAACAATTAATTATTTGAAGCTGTAATTAGTAAATTTTAAGGTGAGAGTTGTGCATGATCTGCTGCATGTTGCATTTGCGTGGCTTATATTCAACCCCTGTTTTAATGAACTATTTCTCAGTAATTAATATATTGTCAGTGTCTTTTGTACCGGATTTGATGCACATACTGTGATTCCAAAAATTTTCAAATGTCTGTAAATCTATCGTCGGACCAAACTGCGTGGTCATCAGTCCGTAGCTTACAAACTACTTAAACCTAGGTAAACTAACCTAAGGACAAACACACTCACCCATGTCTCAGGGAGGACTCGAACCTCCACGGCGAGCAACAGCGCGCTCCGCAGCGAGACGCTTTAGACCGCTCGGCTACTCCACCGCGGCTCTGTGATTCCCTGCCCACCCAAATTTTTCGTAATTTTTCACGTAGTTAATTAACTTTCCTATTCTTGAGATCTCACCAAATTATTTGCTCGTAGAACGAGTTGGCGACCGTAAATCTATAAGTTAATCATTTTTTAAAAATAATCCCTGTGTCCCGTTTGTTCCGCATTTTTATCATTTAAACGTTAATCATTTTTTTCCAAATTTTACTCTCCACATTTTTTATACCTATCGATCGTTGTTGTTTACTAAAGAGGTACAGCAACGTTCCGGTTATAGCCTCCGCTACATCATCGGCTTCATTACCGATAGCTTTTCGACCCAATTAAGATAATTAGGCACATGGGTCATTTTTCTAATTATCGTATACTAACCGATGGTGTAGATCGGATAGGGTTATACTATCCCATGCAAAAATACACCATCTCTCTCTCTCTCTCTCTCTCTCTCTCTCTCTCTCTCTCTCTGTCTCTACCTCTCCTAAATCCCGCTCCACTAACTGAAGTCATTTTGCTGTCTATTAATTTATGTCTTACTTATAGAGGTAATATAACAACCTTTCAATTCCGGCAAACCGCTAAAACACTTGGTAATATACACAGTTTATTTTTCGAATTATCTTGTATGACAATAAGTTTGTCAAATATGCCTAATACAAACAAAAATTACCGACGCTCTATCATCTTAATAATGTTGTATATTTTATTTCGTCAATGAAAACAAATGATTGTAACTAAAGCTTCATTACTCCATAACTGTAACGTAATGAATTTGATGTATACAGTACCGGCATAAACATTCCAATTGCGAAAAAGTGCTGTAAGATTTGTTCAAATGCGGAAATTATTTCACCGATGCAGGAGATAATTTCATCTCGACAAACGCAGGTAACACTTCACAATACTTCACTGTATGTTTATTATAAGATCCTTGCATTAACGACTGCGGCAACTTTCTTGCCAAAGCCTAACAACTCTGCCGTTCTTCTAACGTTAGGTGAAAAACTGAAGCAGATGTAACACAAAAATACAGTAATAAAGTCCTCGATAATGGAGTTATAGCTCCGAAATGCGTCGGAGAATAAAAACAATAAAATTAATGTGACTGAAGACGGCTTAATATTATATACCCCTAACCTATGATTCAATTAACATTAAAATAATTTTCAATGGCAAAAAATTTGCCGCCCCAAACATTTTGCCTCCATGTGCAGCTGCACAAGTTGCACCTGCCTCAATACGGCCCTGGGCAACACTAACGATTGTCACCCGGTTACGAGCAGTGGGATTAAGGACACAGCACAGTGGCGACTTGCACGACTCGAATGGTGACGTCAGAGGATCAGTTGTAAGATCGAATATCGAGCCATGGTCTTGAGCGGTGACAGCAGATTCTGCCTGGACGTGCATTGCACGTGGAGTGTATGAGTGCATTCCTGCATGAAACGCAGCCCCCCCTCCCCCCTTACACCAGGTCTCATTGCCTGGGGCCCAATAAGCTACAACCCTCGTTCACCTTTGTTGTTTGTGGAGAGAACGCTCATGAGCGCTCGGTACATGCTAATGTTGTGAGACCCTTTCTGTTCTTTTTGTTGTTTTTGCAACGGATAGCTGATGCATTGTTCCAAAACATGCTGCACGTGACAATGGACATACTTTGTGATACACGCAGCAATGTCCCTGACCAGCCCCATCTCGACTCCAATCAAACATGTGTGGGATGTGCTAAGACGAAAACTGATACATGCGACTTGTCCACCCTCAATTGTTACGGAACTACTTCAGCATACCTGCAACCCTTCAAAATAAAAATCAGGATATCCAGTTTTAAAAAAATCGGAAGATTCTTCAATAACTCAGGAGATACGTTCTATGAAAGAACTGTCACGCACTTTAGTATAAACATTAAGATTACTGATATTTGCCTTTTCCTATCATCTCACAATGCTATATAATGGCTACAAAAAGCACTTCCTTAATCCGAATGTCGATTACATCCTTATTTGTAGCCAGACCAGGTAAAGTGATTGATTTTTTTTATCAAAATAAAAACGTTCCTAGCTGTATTTTTGCGATATGTTGTTACCTGGGAACATTTTACGAAATAAGCGACCCACATGGTCATGGCATTTAATTGGTAAATAGTACTCTATAAAAACAATGCAAATAAGCACTCTGCATGTATCACACGATAACTTCCACTTTTATCTGCAATTTCAGTTTTTTATTTGTTACTTACACACTTTTCATTTTCTCTGTGTTTCTCTGTGTGCACGTATACCCGGTACATTGCTTTTCCATCTTGTGATGTGGAAATATCACATCCAAAAAGAATACAAAATTCAAATAGTATTCCGAAAACTGCTTAAAAAAGAATATATATTAGTTTTTTTTTTTTTTTTTTTTTTTTTTTTTTTTTTTTTTTTTTTTTTTTGCCGTACTGGAAAACATACCACCGAATCAAAGTCCCAGGTTGTTCTTATGGTCTTCAGTCCGGAGACTGGTTTGATGCAGCTCTCCACCCTACTCTACCCTCAGCAAGCCTCCTCATCTCCTATCTCCTCATAAGAACGGCAACCCACATCTATCTGAATTTGCTTACTGTATTCATCTGTTGTTCTCCTTCTGTGATTTTTACCCCACACAGTTCCCTCCAAGGCTAAATTTGCGATTCATTGATGTCTAAGAAAGTGTCCTGCCAATCGATCCCTTCTTTTAGTCAAGGTATGCCAGAAAATCCTTCTCTCCCCAATTCTGTTCAGTACCTTCTCATTAGTTACGCGATCCACTCACCTAATCTTCAGCATTCTTCTGTAACACCACATTTCAAAAGCCTCTATCCTGTTCCTGTTCCCGCTGTTTATCGTCCATGTTTCACTCCCATACAAGGCAACACTCCACACAAACGCCTTCAAAAAGGACTTTCTTATTCTTAAATTAATATTCGATGTTTATAAATTTCTCTTTTTTAAAAACGCTATTCTTCCCATTGCCATTCTGCATTTTATATCCTCTGTACTGCGACAATCATTTGTTATTTTACTGCTCAAGTAACAAAACACATCCACCACCTTTATTGTTTCGTTACCTAATCTAATTCCTTCAGCACCTCCTGATTTTTTAAGACTGCATTCTACTACATTTGTTTTGCTCTTCTTAATGTTCATCTTATACCTTCCTTTCAAGACACTGTACATTCAGTTCAACTGATCTTCCAAGTCCTTTAAGTCCTTTGCTCTCTCTGACAGAATTACAATGTCATCAGCAAAACACAATGTTTTTATTTCTTCACCCTGAACTTTAATTCCTTCACCAAAATTCTCTTTGCTTTCCTTCACATCTTTCTCAGTGTACTAATTGTAAAATAGCTGTTTGCACTAACATTGCTCTTAACTATCAACTCAAAACGTTTCCACCAATTAAAAATACCACTGAAGCGATTTCCCTTACGAACAACGACAAAACATCGTATTCAATAAGATCACAAGACCGAAACACTACAAGTGTATTTGCAAATGCGCAGGAATGAGCAGAAATAATCTGTCATGCGCAGCTCTTAATTGCTATGTATTTCGATACATATTTAGACTGATAAATGAGTAAATGACTTTTGACCATGGACCAAAAAACGATTCTTGGGTTTCAGGATAAAAGCTAAAAATCGGGAGGAATAATGGCAAAATCAGGAGGCGGGATAAAAAGTGAAAAATCGGGAGACTCCCGCCTAAATAAGGAGAGTTGTCAAGCATGTACTTGAACAGGTCGAGAAGACGTGGATTGGTGTATCTGAAAACAGTATCCACCATATATGAAGAGTCAATGGTAGAAACAATAGATGTCATATAGAATCAGTTTTTCAGGATAAACAATTTAAACTCTGAAACACTGTGTGATCAAAGCTTGGGTAAGTGGTGTGATTTTATATGCACTAGTAGTTTAGAGTATTTTACTGGCTCATGCTTTTAATACATTTCATAATTATTTTTAATATTACGATCATTATGTCCAATTCTGTATTGTCACTACACACCATAATCAGAAACAATGTTAAAAGTCACATATGTTACACTGAAAGAATGATATTTTATGGACACATCATTAGTCCTCACTGAATGACCGAATACTTTGCTTTTTTTCTAAGATTTGTCTTTTTGTTATTTTCACAAATCCTGCTTTGCCATCAAGTGTCTGAGGCAAGTGATAGTGGGGTGAGATCTGTATCAGAGTGCAAATGTTATTTTCTTGTTATGAAAGACTAACAAAACCCTGATGCCAGATGTTTTATTTTAAGAGCTTTAAATTAAAGTAACTGTCTTACCTCTGTACGAATAATGTGGAAGGACGAATTCTCCAGAATTTAGCTCACCAACTGTATCCTCAACTTCATTGAGCCAGAGCGAGGTTGCTTTATTGATGAACTCTCCCATGCATCGTTGTGAGACCTTGAGAATTGAAAAAGAGTCCGATCTCTTGTTATTAAGAAGAGCCCCTTCACTGGCTGAATGGCAAAAGCACACTTCTACTTGTACAGAAGTGATAAAAGAAAACAGCTCCACCGGCCGCGGTGGCCGAGCGGTCTGCGGCGCGCCAGTCACAGTCTGCACGACCGCTACGGTCGGGGGTTCGAATCCCCCCTCGGGCATGGATGTTTGTGTCATCTTTAGTATAAGCTAGTTCATAAGTAGTCTGTAAGTTTAGGTACTGATGACCCCGCAGCGAAGTCCCTTAAGGTTAACAAACATTTGAACATTTTTTTTAATCATCTCCAAGATCTATTACAATGGCATGAGAATGAGAAGGTCTCACTCTAGCTGCAGAAAAGTGGTTCAGCCAATGGTCACGGAATTTGGGCAGATGTCTTATTGTTAATGAAGACCGTTTTATGGTCAGAGCCATATAATACAGACCTCTAAAGGAAAACATTACTGTCGCTGAGTTCAGGCTTCTTCTGCTGTTGACAACGTAATTTAAGAATGTGAAAAGAGAGTTTTTATTTTGGCCCCTGCATGCATCACAGAATATGTCCAGATGTACAAAGTACAAACTTTGTGAAACACCACTGCAGTTATGACAACCTATAGCTTACGAATTACATCCACAGAATAATAATTATCAAAACGAAAGACTGGGAACACTAAAAGCACGGTTGCCAACAAAGTTTACAAGACAGACAGAATAAAATAAACATTCAGAAACTTGAAGGAACGATTTTCATTATTTTCCCTTACACCGGATTGACATTTAGCATCGCATCCGTTCGTACTACTCAACTATCAGTGTTCTTACCATAAAATGTTGTCCTTGCGTTCCACATGTCTCCAGCTATGCAGTGCCACTCATAACCCATTTTCATAAAAAATGTGACATCCATCATTTTGTTACCTGGCCTCTATATATGTTTGAATCGATGGCAGAATCAGCGACTGCTTTACTATTCGTGGAGACTACAGGAATGATTATAATGGGAGTTTCAGCATTGATCGGCACCTGGTATTTCAGTAACGCTTGAGCTACTCAACTGTAAATATACAGTGGTGGACAGAAGTTTTCAGACATCAGGGTATATCACACGTACATTTAATGTTTACACAACTCATAACATTTGTGAGTACAAGCGAGCAAATTGAAACAATCTATTCTCGATGTATATCCGTCAAACAACTCTGAAACATAAATAATCATTAATACTGTTCCATCAACAACAATAATAATAATAATAAATCTTAGCTGTACTGTGATAACGGACGGTCGTAAGTATTCGCGCAATCACTTATGTTGCACTGCTTGATTTAGCTGCACA
The DNA here is from genome assembly GCA_026315105.1 of Locusta migratoria. Taxonomy (NCBI): domain Eukaryota; kingdom Metazoa; phylum Arthropoda; class Insecta; order Orthoptera; family Acrididae; genus Locusta; species Locusta migratoria. The sequence continues at coordinate 200,985,909 of CM048751.1, forward strand.
TATCTAACAGCCTGTATTCATTCCCTTGTTTCTAATAACAGCCTTCAGCCTGTCCTGCATTGATTGTACTAGCTTTCTCGTTACCGATGCGTCAGTCTTTCCCCATTCTTGCACAATCACTTTCTTCAGTTGCGATTTACTCGAAATATGTTTCCTGTTTCTTGTTCATAACTCGTCCCACAAACGTTCAATAATGTTCATGTCTGGGGACTGAGTTGATGTTTGTGAGGTGTGAGGGTATTATACGAAATCCACAAACGTACGTTGTGTGCTGTACATTTTGGATCATTGCCCTGTTGGAAACTATAGTCATTATTCAAACCTAGTTTTTAGCCCTGACTTTCAAATTTCACTTTAAAATAACCACATACACATACATATCCATAGTTACATCAATATATAACATGATGTCCACATCTGACGCAGCCATGCAGCCCTGACCATGACACCGCCACTACCATATTTTACAGCACATGCCATATTAGCAGATTACAACTCGGTATTTCGTCCCCACTAAGATACGTCCATCATGATGGAAAAGCTTGAACTTGCTCTCGACAGAAAAAAATAGTTCCAGTACTCTAATTCCTTAGACACGTACTGATTTGCATATAGAGATTCTTTCTTGGAAATCCACCTTCATAGCCGGCTCTATTTCGCTTAAAGCTCTTTTTTTGTGCAGAAATTCTGATGAACGTATTTTAGGTGTTTTCTTAATAATCCTTGCCACGTGTTTCTCTTTTGTTTCTGAAGCGTGACGTGGTCTTCCAACACGATGTCCATTTATCAATTTTTTATTATTATTATTTTTTTTTTTTCGTATCTGTTAACAACACTGCACACTGTGTAAGGCTCCTCTTAACGATCGTTGCTATTTCGACATATGATTTACCCTCATGCAATGTTACCATTATCTTCCTCTCTTCTGGAGTTGTTTCTACCCATGTTGTCAGTGGCGTATTTCCGTGTTCGCACACTTACCTTGCTGCTTGCTGTCTTCAGTCAGCGACATTAAGTTTTGAACTGTGGCGATGTCTTTGCATTGTACTACCGGTGTGTGAATACTTCTGTATGCGTCAATACCTATCAGCGTTTCGGTGTCTGGCTTTTAACAAGTGCTGTGGATTTAAATAAATATATGTATAAGCAGACATTTGAGCACATGACGTGAATAATAAACATAACAAAAACGACAACGACAGTTCATCGCCTTCATTATAAAGGCAGGATGTACTACAAACAAGACTGTGTGCGAATACGTCAGGCCACTTGTGTAGTCTTTCCTGTATTCCAATTGCACTGATTCCACAATACATTTTGAGTGAAATGGCAATCTCTACAGCAGGGGTAGTCAACCAGTCGATCGCGGCAATGTGATTTAGCATTTTTAGCAGATTTTACCGGAATACAGAACACATTTAATCTGGATCTACAAGGCATGTATAAAACAGTAACAGAAATGATGAGTTCTATTGTAGCATTTCAAAGTCAGTGTCAATGATAATTGACATTAGGAAGAAAAAATTTCAACAATTTGTAAGCATGAAAGATCAGATTGGAAAACATCCCACCGGCAATTTCATTGCTGACAAGTACACGGCAGAAATTAAGGCAGTGGTATCTGACTTTGAAATTCGTTTCAAGGAATATATATAAAAAAAAAAAAAAAAGAGAGAGGGAGAGAGAGAGGAAAAAAAAAGAGAATTTGATGGAATTCATCAGTTACCCATTTAACAATTCCAATTATCATAGTGACATGTATGAGATTGCTAAGAAATTTGGAGACACATGTCAAACTGACCCCATGATACTGCAAGATGTAAATATTACTCTGCGCTGCGATATACTTCTAAAATCTAGGTCATACTTGGTCTGGATTTCTGGTCATTGGTTTCCAATGAGAAATATCCTTGTTTGAAGAAATATGTTGAAAATCTGCATTCGTGTTTAGGTTCATCATATTTGCGTGAATCAGCATTTTGCCGCGATGGAGTAGCCGAGCGGTCTAAAGCGCCTCGCTGCGGAGCGCGCGGTTGCTCGCCGTCGGAGGTTCGTGTCCTCCCTGGGGCATGTGTGTGTGTGTGTGTGTGTGTGTTGTGCTTAGGTTAATTTACCTTAGTTTAAGTAGTTTGTAAGCTGCGGACTGATGACCACGCAGATTGGTCCGATAGATTTACAAACATGTGAACATTTCAACATTGAATCAGCATTTTCCTACTTGAAACAAACAAAAAGTAGACACCGTTCTCGTTTGACACACTCTGACATGTTGCATTCTTTAAAGTTGGCGATTTCCAACTACAAACCTGACTTTGCTAACCTGATAGAAGATGCTCACATAGCGCTCACGCTAGTATATAGAAGTAGTTACTAAGAATAATTTTCAATTTAATTTTTTCCCTCTTAACAAAATAAAAATACTGCATAACTGTAAACTGAACTATACTGTTTTATTTAAATTTTCAAGAAATGTGTAGTAGTAGAGAGAACAGTTTCCTATTTAATGTTTTTCCTCTGAACAAAATTAATTTGCTACATAATTGTATACTGTAATATTCTGTTTCATTTAAAATTTGAAGAAATATTGGGTATAATGAAGTTCGCCACCCCTGTACTACAGGGTGCACTATTATCAATTTTGCGGCCGTCTTTATCAACAGCTACAGCGATTACTTGCTCTCTCGCAGTTCCATTTAGCTGTCCCTTACACGTCTGAATTTTTCTTTTAGTTTCCGCCTTGTCCTTCACATCCTGAGTGCCTCTCAACTGAGGCAGGAATGGAGTCCACGATGCCCCCCTTTGCCGCTGCGGTGTCTTCGGATGCATGGGGCGTAGGCTTCGGCGACAGCGGCGACCCGATTGCTGGAAATGCAATTTCACCGAACGGCCGAATGGCCCCATTAAGGCCGAGTCGAGCTGTCTCGAAACGTCGGCGGGCGGAATAAATTCCCCTCGGACGTCATCCGAGAAAGGCCACTGGAGGCCGCTTAGAGCGCAGATATTCCGCGAACTTCAAAACGCCCAATGCGGCACCCAAGAGGTTTCGGTTAGGCAGCACAGCAAAGCACGGAAAAAGTTTTTGTTTGAGCACACTTCGGAAAATCGCATAAAACAGCAGAGATTTAATTTTTTTCATACGCACCGCGGAAACTCGTGCTTTACTTGTACAAAGCTCCTGAAATACGTTCAGTACAAACAAACTTGTTTTAGGAAGTGTCAGATATAGATGACAAACTTGTGAAAAAATAATCTGAACATTAGTAGGGACAGGAAAAAGTTTTGTATTATACGGCTAAAATATTTTTATTTAAATTACTCCACTCCATATTTTTGTGGCGCTGGCACGGCAACCGTAATTGACATTTCGGTAAAAAAAACAGTCTCGGTTGCATAAAATTGATGTTTCATTTATTTAAACATGGCGCGTTTCACCTCTTCTGGGCATCATCAGACGTTTAATGGGGGAAATTTACAAACTTGTTTGAAAACCAAAACTAAAAATATGTTAAAACTTCCGTAAGTAAGAAAAATTAGAAAAAGGGAAGGAGCAGGCTGAAAAAACCTGCAAGCCACATGTCCATATTCACGTTTAGACGTGGGGGGAATGAAGATTAAAATAACAAATACCGCTAAAGAGCAGAGTATAACAATTAAATTACTTATCACAAAGGTTGCAGATTAAATTATTAAATCCAATTGAAATAATACCTTTCCAACAGATGTAAGTGTTCTCAAGAATGGGGAGGGGGTGGGGCAACGAAGTCAATGGTAAAACCTAATTCAGCCGCGTGAAGCTTTGTTTACTCACGTAAAAGCCGCTCCCTGCCACAAATACGGACTGCTTCCGCGCTCGCGCCTTGCTGGTAATTAGGTTCCACCATTGACATTATTACATAGTAATCAGACCAGCATCTCATGGAACCTATTTCATGCTTTAGATCCTTATGACCGGTGTGCACCTATAAATGTTGAACAAATAAACCCAGAATTGGATTATGTTCGAAAATACTTTGGTGAAATTATTTACATACATGAAAATATTAAAAAACTTAACGCTAGTTAATTATACTGTGCACTTGCGAAAGGTCACCCGAAAAACAATATCGAAATGAAATGTGAGGGTAAGAATAGGAAACCAATTTGGCGTAACATTAATACCCGGATGTCAAGATCAAATTTTCGCTCTGTCTTGTATGATGTAGTTAACGAGATAGTTCCCACGGGGAAAAGTTGCGCAGAATAAATTTACGACTCACTCCTTTTTTATGATTCTAGTGCACACTTTAGAAGATGTTCTTACCTGTAAAGAAAAGATTTTGATTTGTAAGTAGACGAGGAAAAAAGTACCATCATCAACAGAACCTCTAAGAATTATGTTCCAATAAAAGATGTACTTCAGCCAGAAATTCATTTCCTGCTTCAAAACATAATACCTATAATTTGCTCATTGGACAGTACGTATTTTAAGCAATTAAGAAGGGAAATCCAAATTTAAAGACTACGTACAATTTATCTGTCAATTTGTCAATAATGACCAAATTTCTTTTAGTAAGCATTACAAATATAAACAAAATGTTCAGAGGTTTTTAATAGCCGGTTTAAATCAAGACTGAGAAGTAAACGAAGAATATCAAGAGAGCACATGCATTATCAAAACATGAAGAAGGAGTCTAAACAAAATTGGTTGCTTCAGGTTAACATACCGAGTGTAATGACAATTATTTTATATATACATGTGGCGTCTGTTCGGAAAGTGACGGGCAATGATCCTATCGTTAGTGGGGAGGGGTGGGCAAGTTTGAAGCCCTTACTCTTACGGGAATTAGTTAAACTACGAGTTTGAGTACTATGGGCAGGGCGAAGCTGGGAATTTGTATCTGACGGGAGGCGTGCATGGGTAGTCCTTGCAGGTGCGGTGATCACTGTGTCCCCAGTGGTGGGTCAGAGGGCTCAACGCCCTCTGTAATAAAAAAGCTGAGCCAACAACACACCGAACAACAACGAACAAAAACGATCAGCGTCCGCAACGAAGAGAACTACCCATAGAACACACACAAAAAAAAAAAAAAAAAAAAAAAAAAAAAAAAAGTGGTGTAGGGGTCAGCGCAACTGCCTAGAAAGCAGGAGACCCGGGTTCGAATCCCGGCTGGGTACACATTTTTAGCTTTGCCCAATAGCAGTTGATGTCATATATTCTACGAATATTAAACAATTATTTTAGACATAATGGAGGATGACTTGTATCGTGATTATAAGTTTTTCAAAAATGTAAACGTTATATCTCTAAACAATAAAGTTAATTATTAAAAAAAACTATGTGTTAACTGAGAGGTCTAAAGTGACTGTCTGGTAAGCAGATCCGGGGTTCGAATACCGCAAATTTTAATTCAATTCCTCTCCTTATGTTTAATACCTTTGCTACAGAAAGGCTTCCGTATGGAAAATACTTTTCTAATTAAAAAAAGACTACCTAATTTCAAAATATCCATGTTGGATGCGAACTACAGCTGTAGCGTAAATTAGCGGTTTAGTTTGGTAAAAAATACAACCAACTGCTTTTATGGTTCTTGTTATTCCGTAACTAGTTTTCAAGCCACTGCAGGGTCATCATCAGTGAATAAGTTACCGGATCCTTAATTATCTTCCACAAAGTGTAGGTTCACGCTGTCATGGTGATTCTGGTAACATAACTAAGATTTAGTAATCGGGAACACCCGATGCAGTCACATTTGCTTGCCATTCGCGACCTGCCAGCACCAAAGGATGTGAAAGAGTTACAGTCCGTCTTGGGAAAGTTAACGTACTATATTAGTTTTATTCCCAATGCAGCACAAATTGCAGCCCCTTTGCATCGGCTATGCCGTAAAATTGTTCGTTTTGTTTGGACAGACGAATGCCAACGCACATTTCAACAGTTAAAAGATGCATTGCTTAGTGATTGATGTTTGGTACACTTCGATCCAGATAAACAAGTACCTTTGCAAGTGGACGCGTCATCGTTTGGTCTAGGAGCAGTACAGTCGCATAGACATGGGGATACGGATCGTCCGATTGCGTTTGCGTCAAAACTTTTGACATACACACAGTGTTGTTATTCTCAAATCAAGAAAGAAGCTTTAGCAATAGTGTATGGTGTAACGAAATTCCATCACTATTTGTATGGGAGAAAATTTTATTTAGTCACGGACCACAAGCCGTTACAGTCATTGTTTCATCCAGCCAAGCCGATTCCTACTCGCACGGCACACAAATTGCAATGTTGGGCACTGCTCTTATCACAGTATCAGTACGAGACAGTGCAGAGTCCCACAACTCGCCATGGAAATGCCGACGCACTTTCCCGTCTTCCGATTGGCCCTGATAAGGACTTGATACTTCTGAGACGTCTTGTTGTTAGATAGATTCACAGGAAGGTAATTTGTTGCAATCCTTCCGGTTGGACTGTAGTAAAATTGCTCGGGCTTCGAAAACAGATCCTGATTTACGAATTTTGTTGCACTACATTCGCACAGAATGGCCTCGTTCACAACGTGACATTCAAAATTCACTGGTGTGCCGCTATTTTGCTAGAAGAAATGAACTTTTAGTGCATAGAGGTATCATTCTAGTTTCAAATGACAATGGGCAATCGCGTGTGTTGATCCCGTGACGTTTTCAGAAAGAAGTATTGAACATACTTCACCAAGAACATTGGGGAATGATTTGCACTAAGCAGTTGGCACGACGACACTGTACTTGGCAGGGTATGGACGCCCAAATAGAAAAGATAACGTCACAGTGTTCAGTGTCCGCTACCAACCAGTCAGCCCCACCTCAGAAATTTTTTGCGAAGCCAAAAGCAGATTCACCAAGGCAAAGAGTACATATTGACTATGCTGGTCCCTGCTGGAACACTAAGTGGCTAATTGTGGTTGATGCTTTTAGTGGTTACCCATTTGCAGTGCCAATTACTACGACTTCTAGTAGCACGTTTAGGGCGTTGTCTTCAAATTTTTTGTCTGGAAGGTCTGACTGAACGGATCGTCTGTAACAACGGCCCTCAGTTCACATCGCAACAATTTCGCTCCTTTTGTGAACACAATGGAATTAAGCATGTCACCAGTGCACCGTTTCACCCGCAATCTGCCGGCCGCGGTGGCCGAGGAGACTGAGGCGCTTCAGTTACGGTCTGCACGGCCACTACGGTCGGGGGTTCGAATCCCCCCTCGGGCATGGATATTTGTGCCGTCCTAGTTCGTAAGTAGTTCATAAGTAGTTTGTAAGTTTAGGGACTGATGACCCCGTAGTTAAGTTCCATAAGCTTTACAAACATTTGAACATTTTTTTGAACCCGCAATCAAACAGCGCTGCGGAACACTTCGTCTGTACATTTAAGCAACAGATGTCCAAACTCCTTTCGGAGCACTCACGGGAGGCACCTTTGCAACAATTCCTCGCCTCCTACCGCTCGCAGCCACTAGAATGATCATCGCCGGCCGAAATTCTGCACGGCCGCCGGCACCGTACCCTGCTCCATTTGTTATCGCTTCGCTCCGCATTCTGGCGGTCGCAGACGATGGAAGTGGGGCAAGATCACCCAATGTTGAGGTGTTCATATGTTGGAAATTTCAGGTCCAGATGGCATCGTCCGCAGGCACCGCAACTAAATTCGCCCTTGCCATGTACCCTGTGATCCTTCTGCGTTTTTTTCGCCAGATTCGCACAACATGCAGACCGCGCGGCCCGACGCCATGGAAACGGAGCTCTGCACCTCAACTCGCCATCCACATGGAACTGGACCAAGACGCCACGCAGCATCCGACGCCGAAGTTGCCACTGACGTCACCGTCTACGTCATCACCTGGGCCACAGGTCGTGGACGTGAGCCCTTCGGAGGTTTCCCCAGAGGACGTTACCTCACGGGCTCAGGCGGGGTAGCGGGGCCCGGCCGGTAGTCTGCCGTCCTCTGCTGCTACAGACTCCGGTCCATCAGTACGTCCATGAGGCTGCCTCCCCCCCCCCTGCCCCCCCCTTCCCCCCCAATTTCGAGCTCCCTACACGAGAACGGTTCGGCACTTTGGTGGGGGAGGAATGTTTTGGCGTACAGTCAGCGCCACACGCCAAACACAAGAGAAAGATCGTAATGGAGGCAGTGGTCGCCTGACAGCCTATCGCACGCCGTCGCCGCGCCTCTTGGACGGAGTAACCGTAGACGCGAGCCCTCTACAAGCTACTATATCTAGGCCAACACGCGTCTGGACGCCCGGCAGAACTTGGTCAGAACTCGGCTATTAACTAGGCAGTAACTAGGTCTCAGCGCAGCTAGCATCGTACAGAAGACGGCGCCGCGAGAAGAGAGGAGAACAGTTCAAAATTGAGTATCATTGTATTCTTCAGTCAATAAAACTTGTAATATTAATCTCTATAGAATTATTTTAGTTGAATATCGATTCTTGCACCATAAGTTTCCTGATAGACAGGCTGACCAGGGACGAGTACCCAACAAATGCCATTGATGATGATACAACACATATAATGACTTCGCAATTGCACCTAATATAATGACATCAGGATACATATAACGATAGGGCAATTACAAATCTACATATAAAATAATTTATATTCTACTATTTAAGCAAACATAATCACATAGGAATGAAATACCTCACATTTATATGAAGCATTTTAAATATTAGTTTATGCTGCCATGCGATTGCCAAATCATTATATTTATTATACAAATAAAGATTTATAATTTTGATATAGTCACTACAGATGTTGGTAGATAACTAAGTAAATAAAAGAAAATATGACAAGGTGTTGAATAGTTGCTTCCTTGAACACAACTAAAATAACCGACTTTGTTTCCCATGAGATCTCACGACTTTGTATGGTGGAAGGAATTCTTCGCGATACTTGCATTTTTGTACATTTCATGTTTTCGGAGGGATATCATTTCTTTTTGTAGGTATTCCTTTTCTGTAAAATTTTTTGTACTTATGCCACGAATTTTCTTAAAACCCATTCTCTGTCTCTGCTTTGGAGTGGTTTCATTTGGTTTGATGTAACAGTATTTGGAATTCTGGAAAGTCGATTATATTGTTATTCTTCAATCTTTTCGTCACGTACTGCAACGCGTGGTGGATCACTATACAAATATGAACAAGTCAGTGTTGTATTTCGCATCAGTTTGTGAACTTCATAATACACGGAAGTTGCGGATAAGGTATATTTTCATGTGTTAGTAGTAGTTGCCTTGGATTTATTGAATGATTAGTTTTTCATGCAACTGTTAGTAATTCAAAATTAATTATTTTAGTGTTTTATAGTGCACACAATTGTATGGCTATGAAAATGGTTACATATAACTGCACAACTTTCTCCTAGAATCAGTCGCTACAATTTCGTTCTTGAGAAAAAATTAAGGCTGAGAGCTTGAATAATAACTATCAAATTAAAGAGGAATTTCTTTAATTTTCATCATTGTAGGCTCCACCTGGAAGTGCTTTTAGACATGATGACGATTTCTTGAGGCATATTTGGCCGTTAGACCCCATCGACACTTTGGCGATTTGCGTTTCTGTCATGATGAAATGTTGATGAGGACGCCACAACAGCCAGTTTTCGAGTGAACAAAATCTGTGACCGGACCTGGAATCGAACCGGCCCCCCCTCCGTGGGAAAGCACCATGCTTGGCATAATTATTTAGTGAACTTGCTGTATAATGCACGCTGCATTAGTTCCGTATTTCATTCTCCACATTATTTCTGAGATACAACTTAATAACATCTATTTCACGGTCTATTTCTTTTTGGAGATAATCCTCCTCCTTTTCTTCTCTGGTATCAGTTGTTGTACATCAGCAACGGGTTTTCTTAAAACCCACTCCCTATCCTTTTTTTAAAAATTTTCTCAGATTCTTTGATGCAACAATTTTCAGCATTCATATTGACACCACGTTGGCGCTCACACTAACACCGATATTGCACTAATCTCCTCGACACATTCGCCCAATATTCTTTGATAAAGAATCTTTAACGTGACGCCAAGACCGATCCACAGGCATACAAAACTTAAGACTATCATACACTTATAATTAATATACGTCTGTTATACATCAACGGTATGAAAACATCGGACTACCGATATTTCAATACTGAAGATTCAACTCGATGATCTAAAAAATAGCCTAATATGCCACAAACGAGATAGGCGAATATAAATGTATGTTTTGTTTTGTATACTACATATATGTCTAGTACTCAATAGAATTTTACTTACGGCAGTGGCGGCGTAATGTGCTGAAGTTGGCAGTGACGACGAGTGAGACACTTCGGAAAACCAGTCACGTAGAATGAGAAACATTGTCTTTCGTGTTGACCATGAAGTAAATAATAAATTCGGCTCCTGCTCTGTAGTTGACAGGTTCTTTCTTGTATGTACCTCTCATAAATCAAACATTTCGTTGCCAACATTTGCACACTACGCCAACGCCGTAAGTAAAATTTAGCCTTTTCGTCAAAACTCTAAATATGGCGTATTTATATCATGTTATTCCTACTTCTTAGAACTGCTGTATCCGCACACAAATAATTGTTGATACGTTGTTTAAAGTGACAGGGAGACCAATAATACTGAATTCGGTAGTGCCACTCTAGTATTGTGTGTCATTGGTTCTGCGAGATTTGTTTGTTTTGGCACCGAAAACATCGATGTCGATGTCTTCCTTTCGATGTTAATCGTACATCGATTTCTTTGAACTGATGTTAAGAATGATGTTACCATCGACGTTTTTCTAATATCGATCATCCCTAAGGCAGTAGTTGGAAGCACTTCAGTTTTTGATGTTCGATTTTTATTAGAGATGGAGAATTTAAATCGTCGAAAGATCTATTTTGTTTTATCACTCTTCACGGCTATGTACACTCATAATTATTGTAATGTGCACATCTGCAGCAAACTACCTTTCGAATTACACAAGTTTCATTGGCCTTCTGATAAAAGTACCGTAGATAATCGGTACTTCAATTTTCAAGTTCGCGTACAATGCCGTCTACCTATCTCTGCCGTGTTATGGTTTGAAACGAACATCTAACGTTTTTGCGTTAGTCCCGCGTCATGTGACGGAATTTTCGACATTACGAGCAACAGTTTTCTCATTTATAACTGAAATCAACCTAGAATGTTGGTGTCATTGGTACTGTTTCCATTTACAGCAATTTAAGCTATATCTTTCCAGATATTCTTCATTCTCTAATCAGGTGCCACATGTCATTACTGACAACTCTTCACTTTGTAGAAAGGAGATGGCTATGTTAAAATGAACAGAAAAAAGGGGGCACGCACCAAGAATTGAACCCGCGACCTTTCGGACGTGAAGTCATCGCTCTACCACAAGACCATTACGAATAAAGTCCTGAAAACGCCAAGTTAGCATATACTGTTCCATCAAGCGAATATGTGTTCGTGACCGGAATTAATATTTACAGATGTTTGAATTTTTCCTTCCATTACAGGCTTAACAGTATCTAAATACAAAATTTGACGTTTGTGTGTCTGCTAGAAGTACCTTACAATTTTGATGATCGGTGAGTCAGTGAGTCACAGAATTAACGATTTACGACTGCTAAGACTTCGTAAACGATAAGGTGTAGAATAGTGTAATTTGAAAATATAGCTAGTTATAGTAGATACTCTGGGTAACCGAAAATTCAGACTTCTAGCTGTATCCACAACAACAGGGATACACGGGTTCGAAAGTGCCGTCTACTGCATCGAGAAAAGGATGGTACGGCCGTGCCCCCAGATAATTAGTTTGTTAATAAAAGTAGATCAAAAGGTGTCGGTACACGCAGTAACTATTGCTTCTCAACGTCTTTCAAATCTACAAAGATTGTCATTGGTGAAAGAAATGATGTCTAACAGATAAAAAATATTGTAAAGGACTGGGGATCGATCATGAGAACTCTGCATTTACAATCTGGTATTTTAAATGTTCAAAAGTTTGTAAATCTTTGGTACTTCTAGATTATCAGTTCGTAGCTTACAAACTACTTAAACTAAGGTAAACAAACCTAAGGACAACACAAACACCCATGCCCTAGGGTGGGACTCAAGCCCCAGACGGCGAACGGCCGCGCGCACCGCAACAAGGCGCTTCAGTACGCGAGGCTAATCTACCGTGGCCCTAATATTTTAACACTGAGCCACCAATCTATACGTACTACGGAATTTGTAGGTAACAAATTTTTAATATTATTTGAGACCTGATAGAGTTAATTGTGACTAGGCAAGCCTTTCACAGCTGCCGTCTGCAAACATATTCAGACACACTGACAGTATAATAAAAATGAAACTTTTCGTAGAATCATTAAACGACCAACTAAAGAAGTTAAACTGGTGCATTATGAAATGTCTGTCAACAGTGGCACAAAACGTTGTAATTTCTTCTCTATGTTACCTTTAATTTTGTCGAGAGCTGCGCAGAGTGTTACTTTGGCGTAAAGAAATGCGTATTGCCGATAAAAAAGGATTCCGTTTAATAATAAGAAATGGCACCGGACTTCCATTTTAATCCAACAACCGAATCCCCTCAGAGCTAAGATACCTGTAATTTTTTTTAATCTGAGCAGCCAATTAAATGATCTAAGGAAATAAACATTCTCTCTAGCAGTGATCTCTTTTTATACATCTTCCGTCAAAGATGCTCATTAGTAGCTTTATTAACTTCTCTGTTATTCATTCGTTATATCTTTCATTAAACATGAAAATTACAATAATTGTACGAAAATTTTTCCGAGCAAACAGAATTGTTATTACAAAATTTACTAATGTTTGTATAAGAAATAAGGAAAATTGTTGGGGTTTCAAACTTAGTCATGGAAAACCTACACAGAGTGGAAGTTTTATAAACGAACATATTGTAGGAACGGCTTGCAACTGTCTGGGGTTAATGTTTTGGCGAGAGATATGACTACTATCATCATAATCCAACAGACATATTTGTATTCATCTTGGGGTTTAAAAGCTGTTCAATCACCGTGTTTGCTTACAAATTAATTTGCTTTACAGGTTTGGTCCGCCTTGAGCAAACACAAATGTTTTTTAATTTCTCCCAGACATGTTTCGCTGGCGTTGCAGCATCATCAGTGGGATGTTTATTGTCTTAATACCACATGTTGTAATGTTTGTGGTTTTTCCACTCACAAAATGTCTCTGATAGTTTTTGACAGTTTGTCATCTTAATACCACATGTTGTTATGTTTGTGGTTTTTCCACTCATAGCATAAACATTGAGTGAAAGTGAAAGTGACACAGTGCCTGTCCACAACACGAAAAACAGCGCATATCTACCAAAATGACAAACTGTCAAAAACTATCAGAGACATTTTGTGAGTGGAAAAACCACAAACATAACAACATGTGGTATTAAGACAATAAACATCCCACTGATGATGCTGCAACGCCAGCGAAACATGTCTGGGAGAAATTAAAAAAACATTTCTGTTTGCTCAAGGCGGACCAAACCTGTAAAGCAGACATATTTGTACTTATTTGGCACACGAGTATTCGTTGTAGTACTACACCTTTTTTAGTGTGTACAACAAATAATACAAAAATCAAACAAATTGAAAGTAAAAATTTTTACTTATTTATGCAAAATAAGCAAAATTATTGCATGTGAACAACCTGTTGTAAATTTATGAAGCTCAGTTAAACTGCTGAGCTAAGGTACTGTTGTTGTATATAGTAAGGTAGTTTTAGTTTCCAGATCGTCAATCCACCTAAACATAAAATGTCAAGTGTTACAATTTATCATTTCCTAAATTCACGAAAATACCGTGAAATTCATAAAAATAAACTTACCTTAGGAAGAGTTCGTCGAAATCCATATCTCATGTATCTGTCAGTCTTCTTTCAGCCTTAGGAGGTTGTATTAAACGCACTTATGCCCTGTGTTAATTCCATTAATGTACTTTTTCTACTACAACAACACATGTGATAACCATTTGCTCTTGAATAATATTTGTATGGCAATTTCACTTAATTTCATTCTGCTTAAAAGAGAAATTAGTTACATATGTGTTTATGGAATATCTGAGACTCTGTAAATTATGCCAAATTGTCATAATTTTCTCGTTAGTGATACAGATTTCACATAACTCCACCTACGGTAAATTTCTATTTATGATATCCTCTGTCTTTCGTGAATTTAGGAAGTGATAGATTTTAATTCTTGATGCTTTGCTTTTAAGTGTAGTAAAATTGGTCAATCTGGAAAGTAAAATTACCATGGTAAATGAATTTAGAGTAACTAAACAGTTTAGCCGTGCTACAGAAATTTACAACAGATTGTTTACGTGCAGAATTTTTGTTTTTCATAAACGAAAAGTCGAATATTTATTTACATTTTAAAAGTTTCACATTCTACAGGGTTGATTTTTTGTAATATGTGTTGTCAACACATGAAAATCGCTATATAGTACGCCGAAACTAGCAGTGTGTCTAACACATACAAGAGATTGGAATTTGCTAACTATTCGTGAGAGTTCCAGAGTATCGGTGTAAGGGGCGCTGGAATTTATACCCGACCGCTGAAACATTGTACTTGACGTTTCGCGTTACGGCGAGTTCAGTTGGCTACACTGCTATAGCGACGTTACAACACTAGCCTTTCTACACGCAGCAGACGAAATTTTCAGTTGCATCTCGTAAACGTAAGATATTGAGCAATACAAGTGCCTAAGATAATTCGTTCTTGAGCTGCTACCACAAAGCAGCAGTTAATTAACGGCACAGAACTGTAGATAAGAGCACAACAACGCACACGCTTTCAATAATGGAGCAAAGAAAATAAGCATTTGATCATGACAAATACGAAATAAACAATAATGAAGGTAGTAACTTTTTTTTTTGCCGTTGTCTGTGCTACCCTAATCGACTAGTTTATTTATTTATTTTCTTACAAAGATGCAGCATACACTTTGCCAACAGCTTCATGCGACAGCCTTTCCACCTCTGTTATTGTGAAAGACATGTAATTCTTCACGTCACTCCATACTAACTCTATAGGGTTAAACGACAGCCGGCCGCGGTGACCGAGGAGACTGAGGCGCTCCAGTCACGGTCTGCACGGCAGCTACGGTCGGGGGTTCGAATCCCCCCTCGGGCATGGATATTTGTGCCGTCCTAGTTCGTAAGTAGTTCATAAGTAGTTTGTAAGTTTAGGGACTGATGACCGCGTAGTTAAGTCCCATAGGCTATACAAACATTTGAACATTTGTTAAATGACAGTGATATTGGGGCAACCTTATTACATTGTGACCCTGCTCCTTTGCGATTTCGTCTACTACATATGAGCACGTAATAGCCTTATTTTGTTTCACGGGCGAATATAAAAGAAGTTTTGAGATTGATATATCTGCAGGAATATTTCTTTGTTGTCCCGCAGCCACTGCATCGTAACTTCTTTCCGATCGTTCGAAGCGAGAATGAACTTCCTACTCAGAGCATATGCTTCGAAGTTTTTATTCATGCGAAATTAATAATTTACTCAGAGAACATCACTAGACAAACGTCTTTTCGGCGACATTATTCAATTACTTGAACTCGGAAAGTCAAGTTGAACCACTCACAGTAAAATAAACTGCAGCGAAAAAAGCACACACAACGTAAACACGCTATAGACACGGTACACACGTTGTTTACGGTAGCAATGAACACAGCCGGCAACGCGGAAACTAAGGCTCCTATAAGTACGAGCTGACGCATCCGCCATTTTCATTCCGGTAGCTCTTAACTTAAACATAATGCGGTGCTATAGGATTTGCGTCACGGCATTTTAGCACGATATTACGGGTGGTTGTGTTGCCATAAACTGCTCAGATCATTCTAGAGATGGGTACAGAATGTTTAGTTTCCCGAGGGATTCTGAGGGTAGAAAAAATGGATCATTAACTGTCGGCCCAAAAACTGGGGACTCGGACCGAGCCTACAGTTATGTATTATAAATAAATATATATTATTATGACTTGAAGCAATATTTAATAGTAAAAATCGTGTGTGATATTCGAACGTATGTTTTTGTTTAGCTCTTTTGAAACTACTACATCTTAACAGGGAAGCTGCCTGTAGGGAGTTAGCAGCCGCAAAATATCATAACGCAGCAAAACATCCCAGAACATACTGTTTTTAGAGCAAAATATGTGTGTCTTCAAATGCCAATATTGACGCTTATCTATAAGATCCTATAACATAACTGACAAAGAATACTGCGTAAATTTTACTTACGACAGCGGCGGCGTAGTGTGCTAATGTTGGCAACGAAATGTTTGCTTTACAAGGATTATTAAATTACTGACAAGGGTATTGTTACATGTAAAAGTCTGTCAACCTAGAGAAGGAACAGAATTATTTATTTATTTGATTGTCAACACAAAGGATTATTGCCCTCATTCTATACGATTAGGTTTTCTAACAACATTCAACGGTTGTTGCCAACATCGGCACCCTGTGCCTCTACGACCGTAAACTTTAGATCCTGTACACTAATGTTCTTTTTCGTTCTAGTGTTTGTAATACGTTCTGAAACTTTTCCAATAACGTAATAGAAGCAATGTGAGTACGACAATCCGATGTGGTGAATTTGTCACAGCAGACAACAAACACTTATTGCAAGACGGCAAACAAACCTCGCATATTGACAGTCATTATTCAAATACAAGCCAAGATAGCATAAAACCTTTATCTAGATGATCAGTTTCGGCAGATTTAAACGTTACGGGATTTTTATGACATAAATATATACGTTTCCTACGCTTTTTTCTTTATTTGGACAGAAAAGAAAAACATCAATAACTAAAGAAAACGCGAGATTTTTGTATGTAATCAACATATAGATGTCAACAAGAGCGGAACGCAAGCTCAAAGTAGCACTATCTAAGGCTCTATGCCGGTACTTCCAAAATATTTCACTAAACATGAACAAAGCAACACTGTTCGTATAAGCTAAGTGTTGTGTTTAGCATTCGCACGGAATGAAAATGGCGGATGTGCCAGCATGTGTTTTTAGGAGCTCTAGCGGAAACTGTGACGTCAGAGCACGTGACCACCGGAAGTGTTTCCCACGCTGTGATTGGATCGTTCCTAGCGACTAGCGCCTCTCGCTTCTTCCCCTGCACTTGTTATTTGTAAACGTCGAGTGCAAAGTTTCAGCGGCCCCGGTATACAGGCGGTGTGTACCCGGACTCGAAGCCGCGACGTTGACCTCCGGAGTGCTCGGCCTCTACTGCTGTCTGCGACTATGCTATACTCCCGCAACTTGACGGAATTAATAACGTGCGTGGACTCGGCAAGTTCAACATCAGCGTAATCTAGTTCAGAGCACGCTGATTTACAGGGTGATTCCGTAAAGGTGTTACAAACTTTCAGAGGGTGGTGGCGAAGGGTAAATTTATTAGTCTGAAGGAAGGGACCCTAATCCGGAATCTACCAAGTTGAAAGGTATAAACGTAAATCCATGGAAGTTTCGGCCTAGCGTCGCACACCGCTCAAACTGAGGGCTCCGAACTGTGATAGAGGGCGTAGTGAACTGCCGCCGCGTACCCCCAATACACTCGAATAGTTTTCTCTCTTCAAGTGCTAGTCACGGCTCAATTAACTCGGTGTGAGAGACCGAAAAATGTGGACCTTCATTGAGGCTGGCCATCAGCTGGTTATTTTCATCGTCAGTGCTTCCGGTACCGACCAGGTGTCGTTAAAAAGAAAAACAGCCCGATTATGCAACTCTGATGTAGGTGAAAGAAACATAGACTTTATTACACTATGTAATCTTCGTGGTGTACTGATAAGCAGGAGAGGCACACATACCTTTCTACATCAGCACTGATATTTTACAAGGCACATCAAGGGCCCGTATGAATAAGACGGAGAATCTACTTTCATACTCTGAATTCCAGAGAACATACTCAGGTTCGCGTGGATAAAGGGAGTCGGAGAATATACTTCAGCCGAGTACGTTCCCAGCGTGAGTAACAGGGTGGGGGAAGTTGCTCACAGCAGAGAACATTCTCCATTTTCGTATGAATAAAACTAGAGAAGTTTCTCACGACCGGAGAACATTCTCCGATTTATGGAGTGAGCTGTCTAGCATACTTCGTGCTAACTTCTATTAAGGTTAGGTTTTAATGTCGTTTATATTAAAAATGACAACATTTGTGTTACATAGAAGGCAAAAAAAGAGTTCCTTCACACGTAGTATTTAAGAAATACGAGGAGATCTAAAAAGTTAATGCAAACACAAATATTTTGTTGACGGGTATGTTCCTTCAGAAAAATCGTGAGTGTGACATTTCAAACATTTTATGTACTGAGTGAGTGATGTAAGAGGAATGCCTTCATTACCGACATAGAAATTAAACACAAATGGATTCAGTTTATTGGGAGAAATTTGGGAAGATGTACTTCATCTGTAAAGGAGACCGCATATAAGACGCTTGTATGACCACGTCTTGAGTATTGCTCAAGTGTTTGGGACCCGCAACAAATCAGTTTAATGGAAGACATAGAATCAGTTCAGAGGCGACGAGCTAGGTTAGTTACTGGTGGATTCAAACAACGCGCGGGTGTCACAAAAATGCTCAGCGAGTTCAAATGGAAATCGCTGGAGGAAAGACGACATTCTTTTTCGAGAAATTATGTTAATGAAATTTAGATGGCCAGAATTTGCAACTGACTGTAGAACGATCTTCCTGCCACCTACTTACATCTCGTGTAATGATTACAAAAACAAGATAAGAGAAATTAGAGAATTCACTTTCACATAAGTGGATGCATGAGACGAATTTGAGTGGGAGTTCGGAGTTTATCAGTAAATAAGACAACTTAAAGCCGTTTCATGCAGCAGAACTACTCTAAAATTACAAATAGGTATCAAGATAAGTTAACGTATTAAGCGTGTTTCAGCAAACTGCTCAAGGTTTTCACTGAATTGAAAACTTGACTTAACGTCCTTAAATGAGCGAGATACAACAAGATTCAAACACACTAAGTTACCAGAGAAATTTCAACAACAGTTTTTTTTATTGAATTAAGAAAACTAAACATTAAAATGGAACATGTATAACAAGTTCTAAGGCATGTTGACAGTTACTATTAATAAAGAATAATTAGGTAGAAAGACAATCATATTACTGTTTACAATGATAAGCAAAGACTTTAACCACAATTCAATTGAAGCAGTAATATCTCATTTAAATAAGAACTTGAAATCGAACATAAATAGCTAGGTAGCAACGACCGGGCTGCTAGAAAACTGTAATTATTGAGCCGCAGTTGGTGAAACAGAATGTAAGGCCCTATCGATAATTTGCGTGTGTTTCGCCAGCCTTACGGTATCACTCCTTTTAACTAGACAATTATTGATAGGGTAAGGTGGTACAAATTCGATATAGGTACAATTCCGATCAACATAAGGTTTCGCGCCATTTTTCAGTCTCGTAGTGTTGGTAGCACTTGCCTTTGTGTGGCGTCGTAGTGTAGCAGGTTTCCACTGCTCCTCCTGTGTTTTCCAAGAATACACCACTTTGTACTACGGAGATATAAATGTTTTCCTGTTAAGAGGTAAGTGAAGCTACTTAGTCTAACGCGCTCTTATAAATTTTCTAGTTTCCACGCGCTTATAAATTGTATATTAGTAAAGTTAGAAACTTGTTTTCCATTCGGGCGTGTTCTGAGGCACCTACAGAGAAAGCCTCTGTGACATGTGCTGCCATTTCTTGGCAGAATTCACTACTATTTATTCGTGAATTCACTCACGCCAATAGTACATTTTCGATCAGAAAAATGGTACAATTTCGATACCCTAGTACAATTTCGATCAATGCAGTTTTTCAGTTTAGTCCGTCACGATTGGTTACCATAGACATATTATACACAATTATTGCAAATAAATTATGTATATTTAAAGATTTTCCTACGCGAATTTTAAAGCCACCTCTTATTTTCTAGATGCCACGAAAACGAGCAGAAAAGAAAATCTACAATAAATGGAGTCCAGCTGCATTAGATGAGGCAATAAAGAGTGTAATGACTCGACATTTGAGCCTTCGAGCTGCTTCACAATTATGTGACATTTCTTTCAGCACTTTACATTGTAAAGAAAATGAAAGCTGAAGTAACTCCAAGTAGTCCTATAGAAAACAGTATTGGTCATCCAAAGGTACTCAGTTCTGAAATGGAAGAAGCTTTGGTCCAGAGAGCTTTATTTCTAGACCAGCGCGGATGGGTCTGTCGCCACTCCAGTTACGAAAAGCTGCATTTCGGTTAGCTGAGATAAATAATTTAAAACATCCATGGAACTTAGAAAGCTAGGTTGCTGGAATCGACTGGTTTAGGGCATTTGTTAAGAGACACTCTCACCTTAGCCTGAGAAAAACCGAGGGTCTTTCGCGAGCTAGAGATGAAGGCTTAAATAAAGCAGAAGTAAGTAAATATTTTCAGAATTTAGGAAAAATCTTAAAGGATTATGATTTGTTTGATAAACCAGAGTGTATTTATAATATGGATGAATCCGGCTTTCCTCTTAACAACAGACCCACAAAAGTAGTAAGTCGTAAAAGAAAGCGAGAAGTTCTTTCACTAAATAACGTGGAAAGAGTACAAAATGTGACTGTTGCTGCATGCATGAATGCAAGTGGTGCGTATTTACCACCAATGGTAATTTTTAAAGGAGCGAGAAATTTGCACCTTCAACGTTATTCGAGGCTCCTGCAGTCAAGCTACTAACAGCATTATGGGAGAAGAACCCTCATCGTCAAATGATGTAACTGAAGAAAACGGCAAATCCGTAACGCCAGGGTCCAGTACAATTTCTCAGCGTGGTGCTGTCAAGGATATTTTGCCAAGTCCAAAGAAAAAAATTATCGTCTCGGAAGAGGAAACACAGACATCAGATAGACTCGCAGCAAGAGGAAACTTTTTCAACAGGGCACAAGGAAAACAATGAACAAATGCAACAAGAACAATAAACGGAAATGTACGTCTGTGTGTAATGGTGACAGAAGTTTACCAAGCTTCAATTCGCCTGCAAACAACGAAAATAATTGTGGATTTTGTTTATTGAATTATTATAGTGCAGAATCAGTAGATAAAGGTGGCTGGATTTGCTGCCAAAAATGCAATGTTTGGTACCACGAAGTATGCTTTGGTGCCCGAGGGAAAAAGTGCTTTATATGTGGAAGATGCAAGTGATCAAAATTGTACCAGGAAGTGATCACAATTGTACCTAGTCTGGTACATATTCGATCGATTCTTCTCAATTCTGTAACCTGTTTTTGTGTTTATACCAACTTTTGTAATTGTCTAATATTTGTGATACATATTCATTAAAAATCCAAGAACAAATGCCATAGTTAAAATTATTTCTTTTCTCAATATATTTCCAGTTACAATAACAAGTGTCCGAAATGATCGCAATTGTACCACCTTACCCTACAAAAACACTTGGTTTTAATCTTAGGCAATTTAGTATCACTAGGGATAGCTGGGAATCCAAAGCCTAATAAATGAGAAATAGGAGGATTCAATGTTCTATATAGCAATTTAATTATAAAAAATTACGGTGCACAAAATCATGAATGAATTATGATACAAAAATAATGAACCTCTAAGGATGGCACAACCTCTACCTATTACGAAAAATGGTTGATACTGAGGTGTTAATTGTTTTAAAAGAAATTAAAAATCGCTATCCAACTCGGTAGAGAAGACAACCAGAAGCTCAAGAACACAGCCAACTAGTTGAAGGTACCATTTATCTTTAACTGCACTAAAGCAAATGCAATGTGCTTATATCACCAATACCAAATACTGCTCTGATAAGACGAACGGCGGCTGACCACCGTAGATGCGTAGATGGGTCGGTTCGGCGTGAAGCTGAAGCTGTATGACGATGGCTACTCAGTGAATGATCTACTTCGTAAAAAAAAAACCCGAAGTCGAACAAAAGGTTCACGCAGACTGACCAGAAGCAGAAGAGAAGGTCAATTGTAAGCTTGTGAATGAGTGCTTCAAAATGCAAATACAGTGCTCTGAAGTAATAATTTTGTTCCTCTGCTCACAGAGAAACAATTCTGAATACTTCAAGAAATGCAATCTGCACTTGCAACTAATTGTGAGTTAAGTCACTGGACACTTGGCCAGCAACTACCTAAATGCGTCTTCGTGTCCACTTTTCAACAAGCCACTAGTCTCTTCAGACCGTTTTCTCAAGAGGCAATCTCGGCTATATCTTCAAATCTCTGTCCCCCACCATTATTTACTACCACAGATGTGAAGCTTCTAGAGGCTTCTAGAAAGTTCAAAAACGTTTCGACCGTTTGGCGGTTCAAATCAACTCCCAATCGCAGCGTCGCCTGCTAGTTTTGGCGCAGAGCGGCAAGGGGCCGGTCAGTAGCCTGAGACCTCACACTGCCTGGTCAACAGACCGTGCCCTCCAGGTACCGTCACCACTCTGCTGGTCGCTTGCCGGCCTCCCTCACTGACTTGGCTGCGTTCCTGCTTCCAACCAAGAAAAGTACTACGTGCAAATATTGTTAATATTAAATGTTGCCTACCAGTGTCAACCAGTTTTCTCAGTGACCTAGTCAACATTAATATTCCCACTCTTCCTACCTATTTATGCTCTCAGATTATCCAGAATCAAAGTGATACCAGTAATTACGTTATAAATAAATTCACGTTATTAATACTTAAACACAGCATGTAAGGTGGTGAAATTTCCTGCCGCCTTACAACGGGAAGGTGACCGAAGAACAGCTGGAAAGATTAGACATAAGTGTAACACATAAGTGAAGGAAGGGGACCGATGACCAGTGTAGTTTGGTCCCTTTAACTCCAAACCAACCAATAAGTCAAGGGAAACGTATGTCAGCTGCAACTGGCCGAATACAACCAGGGGTCAGCAGGAACACCACACAAGAGAAAAACACACGTCACAATCAGAACAAATCGTACACAAAACATTACACGAGTCATTATAACAGTGCAAAATCCTTTCAAAAACGAGCGACAAGCATACGAAAACAAGGTAAATACAGCCGTGTTTTGGTCGGATCAAAATGGCTACGCTTGGCTCCACAGCTGTGGCGTCAGAGCGCCTCCGTTTATTCTTACCTTCATCATCTCTTCTGTAAACCAAAGACTGTATGTTTTATCTTTGGTGTGTGTCTTGCACAAGGAGGTTAAAATATAGGGAGGGGGCGTTACCTATGCTGAGATCAGGCACTGGTTGAAGCCAGGGGGCCATACTTTTGTGCCCAAAACAAAGATTTCTCGGTTAAAACCCTGTGTGAATATTGCCTTCTTTACGTTAAGTAACAAAATTGACAGTCACATTGCAGTATTTACTTACATATGACGCACATTTCAACGACTAGATCTCCTATACACAGACACTGTGCCCAAAGTTTTGAGCACAAACAAATGCCGGAATACGCATATTTTGCCGGCTTCATTTTTTTAGTGTTAGGGCGTCTCCAGAGATTCTAACCTCCTTGGTCTTGCACTCGCAGTTGTTGCGTTAAGAGAGTCGTTGTGTGACTGTCGTAAGAGACAGCTTATGAGTAGAAATCGTTGTCGAACTGTCCAATAAGTCAGCCGATGTGAAAGATTCAAAGAGTAAAATGTTTAATGTTTTAGTCGTTTTAAAGAGTCGCAGCCAAGTCTGCAGATTGTAATTTTTGTAAGGAAGCTGATGTTAATGAATACTGTCACTAATAAGGTAAAACTTGTACATTTCTATTGTTATGAATCGTAGCTTGAAGTATTGTAGCTCGTGTTTGTCGGTTGCTAATGAATACAGTTAACTGCAGCTGGCATTTATTATTTAACCCAGAGTCATTTTACCAGTTCCTCTTTCTTTTCATCAATTTGAAAATTAATTTTTAAACAGATCTGATCATTCAGATCATTGTTTCTTATTACAGTGTTGCATAAGAATTGTGTTATCACATTTATAAGTGTTAATTAGAACAGTTTAGTGTAGGCATTTTTGCCTTGATCAATGAGAGTAGAAGTAGTTTGTTCGTAAGTTCAGTGAAGTTCATATTTAGAGATTTTCTCGGTGTTAATGAAAGTTTACATTATTAGCTCACTTAATTTTAGTAAGAGTTAAAGTGATTTGTAAAGAGAAAACAAATATTTGCAGTGTCTGATATTTTAAAAACATCACCAGATTTGAAGGACATTTGTATGTCACTGAATCAGTATGGTAATTGTTGGGCAGATGGGCACATTATAAAGTGTAGTGATTTTCGTATCCCATTAATCCTAAATGTCTTGATTTGAAATCATATTTATTCAAATGAAGGAAGTATTACAATAGTAGCACGATGGTTTATTGGCTCTCGCAGTGTAACTTTGCATGTACAGTGTGGCCACCAGTATTTGGTGCACGCTAACAAATCTGCACATTTCATTTGCTCACATTGTTTCTCACACACTAGATTAATGTGTAGACAAATTACGAGTTTAATATTACAGTTGATATATTAACTACTGTACAATTTAAAGCGTTATTCGTTGCGCATAAAACAAAACCACATACACGTAAGATTACTGCATTCCATATTACCTGTAATTTATTCTGATGGGGCAGAGGAAGGTACTAAGCCTCATTACTTAGTCAAGATATTTTGTAGCCAAAGTCACGACAGAAAATTTATTTGCAAATTTTATCGGTCACTGTCAACACAAACAGTGACACGATATTGTTCTGACACACATGCACATTAGTTTGCCATAACCATCCAAACACATACTACTTTTAAGGGGAGCACTGCCTATCTAACCCATGTTAATTTAGGCAAGTATTTGACCCATTTGTGAAAAAAACTATTTGATGCAGGAATTTAATATTTTTACTATGCTGTATGCTACATGACGCTAATAGAGTCAACCGTTCTAAAATCTACTTTACCAATGTCTTAGTTTTTAAGAAATACTTTTTTAAATTTACAGAAATAATAAGTTTTTTCTGCATAAAATATTTTAGTGAACTTCCTATTGGGGGAATATTAATGAATGTAGTAGCATAAGTGGCTTTTTATGTTATACAGAGTCTCTGAAAATTTCATTCATTAATGTATGATAGTTTGTGATGTAATGGGGCATAAGTACTGATAATTTTAGTTTGCGGGAAATTGAATTTAATGAAAACACTTTTGAAATTTGTTACTTACAGTTAATTAAAACTATCCTGATGTATATAATGGCCCTTCTTTAACCTCTAGCAGGTCTTCCAGGTTCTTTTTCACCTTCCTGGATGTTTGTCCTGCTTTCTTGGCCATATTACTTGCAGACGTGACTCCATAGGCTACCCTCAATTTATAGCAATGTTGCAGCCCAGTGATCATATTTGCACCAGCTTTTTCAGTACCCAACACTTTCCAATATTAACACAATTGATTGTAATAACAGCATCATGGCCTCCTAGTTTCATTGTATGCATGCGTACAAATACGGTTTTAGGAAGGCGGTTCCAAATTATGCTGTTGAAACATTCATTTGGGTCCTGTGTCTGTCCATGCAGAGAATAGGTGTAATTGCTGTAATAACAGCAGCAGGAAAAGAATGCTGGTGAGAATAAGATTCTCCAGTTACCTGTGCCCTATTGTATTTTCACCACTAATTTTCTCTTGATGGACACAATGCATGACCTGGCTTATCATCAGTACAGGACATAAGGAAGAATATGGCCGAAACATCTCTCTTCATTGCATCCAGATTCTCTTTATTTTCTCTAATTGCCTGCCGATAGTATACCTGCGAGTTTTCTATTTCAGTTTTAGTTAACTGACCCTGCCCGATCAACAATTTTCCATCTTCTAATTCCAAGGATAGCCAACACACTTTGGAGGAAAAAAAAACCCAAACGTGCAATGTAGGGGATATAAAGATCTAAAATATGTGCAGAAAAGGGGGTGACAAAAGTGGGCGTGACACATAAACACACGCCGAGCGCATTGAGCCGTTTTGCTACGATGCACAAGGCTGGGGGTTCGAATCCCCCCTCGGGCATGGATGTTTGTGTCGTATTTAGTATAAGCTGGTTAATAAGTAGTTTTTACGTTTCGGGACTGAGGACCCCGTAGTTATGTCCCATAAGCACTACGAACATTTGAACATAAATACACGTAGTAAGAAAATGCTTTTTAAATGCTCGAAAAAAAGTTTTGTGTAGTAAAATCCTTTTCAGAATACTTAAATAAAACCTTAATCTATCGAAATATGATGAAAACTGAAAATCATTTTTTTTCTCGACCTGAACCACGGTTGTGTCCCCATGAACTGAAGATCCGATGTGTACGTACGAGACCACAGTCAAATGTCACCACTGAACGACTGCACAGTCAAAACTCCGGCACCCGCGGCAACCAGTCACATGTTCACATGTTTGTAAATCTATCGGACCAAACTGCGTGGTCATCAGTCCGTAGCATACAAACTGCTTACACCTAGGTAAACTAACCTAAGTGCAAGACACACACACACACACACACCCATGCCCCAGGGAGGACTCAAACCTCCGACGGCGAGCAACCGCGCGCTCCGCAGCGAGGCGCCTTAGACCGCTCGGCTACTCCACCGCGGCGGCAAGCAGTCACAACAACAACAACAACAACGATGATGACGACGACTAGCAAGGGAGCCGGGTGACTGGCGAACGACCGTTCTCTTCCTCGATCGGGCAGAACTCCCCGTCCCTCGCGCAAGCGCGCTAGATACCACCTCTGCCTCCACTAGGCAGGTGTTTCTTGCTCGCCAACCAACACCAGAGTCCCAAGCTCACGCGAGCGTCGCCGATATCAATCCCCAGCCGCGGCGGAGAACACAAGCCATCAGCAACAAGTGCCGAACGGCAAACAGACGCGACTCCGGCGGTAAAACAAAGGAGGACAATCGATCGTAACTTGAGCGCCATAATACTTGCAGATATAAACCAGCCAAAGCAGCGACCAGAATAAAACCGTAATAAAGTCATCAAATACGCGAGCTTCAATAAAATACCAATGCATCACAGTCACACAAATAAATTAAGCGCCGAGAACGAACAAATCATAAGAAATACAATAACTACAAATAAGAAAGCGGCTTCTAATGAAATTGCGTACTTATGGAATATTCCCCCAATTGTCCGATTGGATCGCGATTTCTTATCAGATAAGACACAGTTCGTAGTAATTGACGGTAAGTCATCGAGTAAAACAGAAGTGATATCTGGCGTTCCCCAGGGAAGCCTTATAGGTCCCCTACTCTTCCTTGTGTTTATAAACGATTTAGGAGACGATCTGAATAGCTCCCTTAGACTGTTCGCGGATGATGCTGTTGTTTATCGGTTAGTGAAGTCAACAGAGGATCAAAAGCAACTGCAAAGCGATTTAGACAAAATTTCTACATGGTGCGAAAATTGGCAGTCAACACTAAATAATGAAAAGTGTGACGTAATACATATGACCACTAGAAGAAATCCTCTGAACTTCAATTACACGATAAATCAGTCAAAACTTAAAGTCGTAAATTCAATCAAATACCTAGGAATTACAATTACGAACAACTTAGCCTGGAGAGAACACATAGAAAATATTGTGGGGAAGGCGAACCTAAGGTTACGTTTCATTGGCAGAACGCTTCGAAGATGCACCAGCTCCACCAAAGAGACTGCCTACATCACACTTGTGCTTCCTCTCCAGGAGTACTGTTGCCCATTGTGGGACCCTCACCAGGCGGTGACTGACGGAAGACATTCAGAAGTTTCAGAGAAAGACAGATTGTTTTGTTTTATCGCGTTATAGGAAAAGTTGCACGATTTGAGGTGGAAATCATTAAAAGAACGACGTTATTCGCTGCGGCGAGTTCTATTTGCGAAATTTCAATCACACACTTTTACTTCTAAATGTGAAAATATTAGAGAATGGGATGGTAGAGAAAGGTTATGAAAGTGGTTAATGAGCCCTCTGCCAGACACTTAAATGTGATTTTCAGAGTATCTATGTCGATGTAGATGTACAAATAAGAAACGAGCCGTCATGGTTCAAAACGTTAACACGCGTTCTCATATGTCAGGTAGGAAATCACTGTGAACTGTTAGAATACACTGTAAAGCTTAAGACTAAGTAATTAATTTTTTTTGCTATTTGGGAGCTGCAGCACAATAAAGGTCGTGTAATGACATTTTTACTAAAGAAAGTTCGAAATTTGCTGCTAAGTTTAGATTTGTTTTTATTTCGTCACTACAGACCGTTTCGGTGCATTATTGCCATTTTCAAGTGTCCTGCAGATATAGGTAATACTTTCTACATAGTATTTCGTATTTTAATTAAAAATCTTATTCGGAAAGTATAACAAAAGTTTTTACTTACGTCTAGATGAAGTGAGGTGCATATATCATCGTCTGATGTTTGCCAATTATCTTCAGGTATTATAAAAAAAGTATATAATTGCGTTTAACAGTGCCAAAGGAGATGTTTATATCGCTATCTGTGTAGTTGCATTACATTTAAATGCACCGATTTTGTAATTTATATAAATATAAACGTCGTAAAAATAGGCGAAGGATAGATATTATTGCTGTTATATAATTGTATATGTAATAGTTTTATTTCTACATTTTGGTGTTATTTTCGCTTGATAATATAGCAGCGTTATTTTTTTTTTTTTTTGTTTAAATTGCCGTTTCATTTAATGACCTAGATATTTTTATAAGGGTGATCTTTGGTTGAGCAAAACAGTAATGGATTCATAATTTTAGCCATTTTCTTTCATGAGAATTTCAATACGATTTTAATGTAGTGTTGGTGTTGAAGCTCTGTTTGCTCATTCACAATTTCTTGCGGTTGGTTTTCCATATATAATACATAAATTGCATGTTTTTCAAGAATAGTCATTCTAGGACCTTTTGGGATTTTATGTAGTACCTGTAACGCACTCTCAATTTCGCTTACAGAGTGATGGAATTTTGTTTAGGTGGAGGAAGAAACTTGAATGGTTGTCTTTCAACTATTTCTTGTGTTCTATAAATCGTATGTTAAAATTTCTTCCTGTTTGGCCTATGTAAATACTGTTACAACTTGGCATCTGATATATTCCTGGGATAGCGTACATTGATGAATTTGTGTCATTTGATCGGAATTTCAATTTAATATTGGTGTTATGGGATGCTAATTGTTTGTTGTTCGCTTTAGAAAGTGCTTAAATTTTGTTAGAAATTCGTCCTAAATAGACTGTGGGTATTTACATCGTTTTCTGTTTAGCTAGTGTTTCTTTTGTTAATCGTATTTCATAGTGTATTATATTGTATTTGTTTCGTGTTTAAAGTACAATTTTCTGACAATGTATGGGTCGAAATTATTGAAGTGTTTTTAGTTCTTGCTGTATTTCATCATTTTCTGGTGGTAGGTTATGCAATCTATTGATCATGGAGTGAAAGTATGCAAGATTTTGTGACTTGGAATGGCAGGGGCTTGCGTTAACTACGTTGTCTGATGTTGTAGGATTCCGGTAGATGTCAAATATGAGTTGATTATGCTTTTTAATAACGGTCAAGTCCCAGTAGTTTATAGTATTGTTTGTTTCCATTTCATATATTATTGTCGTTATGTAGATGACACCCTCATGATAATTGAGGGTGATCACACAGACATCAATAACATTCACCTGGTAATGAACTGTTTACACCCTAAAATTCAGTTCACCATAGAAATGGTTTCACTAGGACGTTAAGAAACGACGGCGCCCACCACCACAGCCGCTAACCTTTACGACATACCTTCACTCCATGATCAACAGATTGCATAACCTACAACCAGAAAATGATGAAACAGAAATGGAACCAAAATCACTTCAATATATAGCCCATAAAATAATTTCGAACGTAACATTGGCACAAAATTATACTTTAAACACGAAAGACCCAAATACAATACAATACTGAATTAAGTACGATTAACAAAAGAAACACTAACTAGACAGAAAACAAAATACATACAAAATACAAACAAAATTAATGCACTTCTTAAAGCCACCAACATACAATTAGCATTCCATACCCCCAACAACCGTAAATTGAAACTCCGATCAAATAACACAAATTAATCAATATACGCTAACCCAGGACTATATAAGATCACATGCCAAGATCGTAATCGTATTTACATAGACCAAACTGGAAGAAATTTTTACAGAAGATTTAAAGAACACATAAGAAATAGTGAAAACAACGAGTAAAGTTTCTTCCTCCACCTAAAAAAAAAAAAAAAAAAAAAAAAAAAAAAAAAAAAAAAAACACCCACCATCACTCTGTAAGCGAAATTGATATTGCATTACAAGTACTACATAAAATCCCAAAAGGTCCTATTATGACCATTCTTGAAAGACCTGAAATTTATGTACACATGGAAAACCAACCACAAGAAATTCTGAATGAGAAAAAAAGGGCTTAAACACCAACACTAATTAAAAAAATTGACAATGACTTAAAAGAACCTGTCTGCAGAGTTTTATCACCAGATAATGGCATAATGCCGAAATCTGGTTGAGGAAATAAACAATATTTCAGTCAAATGGCGGTAAATTCCTTTAAAAACTTCATTAAAATTCTCATGAAAGAAAAAGAGTAAAATTACGAACCGATTGCTCTATTGCTCAACCAAAGATCTCTAGGTCATTAAATAAAAGGGCAACTGAAACAAATAATGATCCATCTATATTATCAAGCGAAAATCCAGAATATAACACCAAAATGTAGATTTAAGATAATATATTACACGTATAATTATATAACAGCAATAACATCTTTCTTTCGACGATTATACGACGTTTATACATATATAAATTACAAAATCGGCGTACTTAAATGCAATTCAACATCCAGAGATCACAACTACCACAGATAACGATATAAACATCATCTTTGTCACCATCAAACTATAATCCGTAAACATATATAATCGAAACTATCAAAACTATCAAACGATATTCAATACTTTTTTTTTATAATACCAGAAGATAATTGACAAACATCAGATATTCCAATACAATAATATGCACGTCATTCCATCTAGGCGTAAGTAAAGACCTTTGTTGTACTTTCTGAATAAGATTTATAATTAAAATACGAAATACTATGTAAAACGTGTTACCTATAACTGCAGGACACTTTAAAATGGCAATAATGTGCCGAAACAGTCTGTAGGGACGAAATAAAAAGAAATCTAAATTTAGCAGTAAATTTGGAACTTTAGTAAAAATGCGACAATTTATCTTTTTTTCGTTATATGAGAGTACTGTGGAAATTACACTGGATAGGTAAATAGTGAAGCCACTGAAATTACTTATCCAGAGCTAGTCATTCGGTTATCTTTCAACTGCTTTCATATGAAAACAGTTCACCCTTGGAACATTGACGATCCACAAAGTCATCCAATCTCCACATTTTATCATAGAATGTAGGCTTTGACGGAAGGCGTCCATGTCATTCAAGGTCGAATAATAAAATTTTGCTCCGTAGTAAGCAGGGAATTCCGATGAGAACTCTAGAGTGCTCAGAGTATATGGGCCGTAGACACGGGAGCTCAGACAATCATTTGACGCCGCGTAAGACACTAGCTCTGGGATTTCCGACTTTAGTTATAGTAATCGACTGTCAGTCCGTTGGTAGACACTCTACGTTTACTAGTAAGGTTACGGATCGAGCTGTAAAACTGATAACGAAGTATGGCGTGGAAACTATTGTCAGACCAACTAGGAAGTTAATATTTAAGATCTACAAAAGATGTACGATACCCTTTGGTACAGTGCCCTTGGGATAGACGATACGTATATAAAATAATTTGCAGCTGCGTTCTGGTTTCCGTCGGTACTACATAAACTGCGATAAATAACGGTTTGTTTCAAAGTTATTTATTTAATACATTGCGCGCTAATCGCGCATCATCAGAACACTAAAAATAATAATGACAAATCATGAGGATTTTATACCACTAACCTATGCACAGCTTATATAATAATAAAAAAAGAAACACCTTGAAACCTATCTAACCAACAGCGGGATCATATTACTGAATCGTAAAAGTACACTATGATGGACATCTTAGTCACAAATGAAAACGATATGATATTTGAGCTAAAATCTACTGATCAAATGTTAAAATAGAAGGAGATCCCTGAAAAGAAAGTACACTCCTGGCCATTAAAACTGCTACACCAAGAAGAAATGCAGATGTTGGCGCGTATTCATTGGACAAATATATTATACTAGAACTGACATGTGAATACATTTTCACGCAATTTGGGCATAGATCATGAGAAATCAGTACCCAGAACAACAACATCTGGCCGTAATTACGGCCTTGATACGCTTGGGCATTGAGTCAAACAGGTACAGGTACAGATGCCCATACAGCTTCAACACGATACGACAGTTCATCAAGAGTAGTGACTTACCTGCCGTGTTAGTTATTTACTTCTTAAATTGTAAACTGCTTGGTCGACATGTGTGTGCGTGTTGTGTTGTTAATCGAATTGTATTCAGTCTGCCACTTTTGACCGATAGTATTTTAATGGTGAATTGCTAAATCAGTTGCTGATAAATGAAAAGAAAAAAAAAAAAGAAGTATTTATTGTGAAACGGTCTGCGGCATGGCAAGTCGTAGTTGAGACGTTTTCCTTGGAAGAGGCATTAAATTGGTTAGTTCGTTTCAATAAAAGTTTTATTAGAGCTTGCTTGTCTTCCAACCCCCAACCACCTCTTTCACGTAATTCTAGTCCTAGTCGTTTCAATAATGCCATCGTAAGATTGATTTTTAGTGGTCAGCTAGTGATTAAGGCTGAGTTGATGAGAAGATTAGAGAAATTTCGTTGTTTCAGCTTATTCGTGGAGGTTTAGCATTTTACCCTTGGGGTCAGAGTCTTATTTCTAACAAAAATTCACTGTTGCCGCGCCAAGCCAATGGAAAGTGGAGTAGTATATACATAAATTATTGTCAACACTCGTCTGGGTGAATGTAAAAGGAATTGCCGCCTGACACATACGGAGAAACTGGCCTTAGCAGTACACGTTTTCCATGAAATGATATTTAACGAATAGTGTCATATCGAAAACTGCAAAGTGCGCGCATATATAGAGTAGCTATCGAGATTTACGAACACCACAATAACAGAAAATAGGAAGGTGTTTCATTAGACAACATTTGTACGTAAACATTGCACGAGCGGATTGACTGTGGATTACTCTCTGTGAGTAATATTGGCACCACCAGAGACAGCCTCGTAGCCGACATCATGTGATGGCTAGAGGTGCCCTCTACACCGCCATGTAGTCGGCGCTCTCTCGAGTTCTGGTGCCAATTTACCGCTTCACCTCCGATGATGCCTCTCGCAGCCGAAGACGAAACGTTAGGGTAAAGTTTTACTATTCGACGCGGCCTGCCAGACAGGAAATTTTAAATGTTAAAATGTTTGTATAGCTTATGGGACTTAACTACGGGGTCATCAGTCCCTAAACTTACAAACTACTTATCAACTAGCTTATCCTAAGGACGGCACAAATATCCATGCCCGAGGGGGGATTCGAACCCCCGACCGTACTGGCCGTGCAGACCGTGACTGAAGCGCCTCAGTCCCCTCGGCCACCGCGGCCGGCAGGAAATTTTAAGTGAACCCTCCGTTTTATGTTTTTTCTTTATTATACTTTGTTCTACATTCAGCCAGAGCTCAGCTGTAACTTCAGACAGACCTTCGTGTAGCAGTTTCACGTCAAGTATATTAAAGACTTGTCATTTCGTGTATCCTTTAAGCTGGCTCCAAGTAGGCTACGTTCAAGTTGACACTGAAATAGTATGGCGGTAGCCTAACGAGGTTGTGACCCGCAGCCATTGCCGTTTCGTCATGTAACGTTCACCTTGTTTGCAATAAGTCTAACTGAAGTAGGATCAAAATTAGCTCTTTTCTGTAATCCATTTTACAAAAACTTCTTTTCTACATGACGTTTATGGCTTACATTCGACTTTGGTACCACGCGTTGTCCATGATTATAATGCTCGAAGCCGACTATTTCATTTGCATACTCATAAACGGTCAAAATGTTTCAAAATTTTAATTCTTAAAATTACTCCGTTTGTGTCAACCAATGGTGTTCGGTCATGTACGAAAGAACGTACATCATATCAGTAACTGCAGCCCCTAGCAGGCAATTGATAATTTCAATGCGGACGCATTAATACACTCGATCACTTGTTGGAATCCCGCATAGGCTGCGAGCAAGATGAGGAAATTGGCAGGGCTGTAATATAAAAAGTGAGCCAAATACTCAACGAACAATCCAGAGCGAATGACCGCAAAGCATCTATTTACCTGAAGAAAAAAAGAAAGAAAAAACAAATGATAATAATAATAAAGGTAACTGGTTAAGGTGATCACTGGCCCAAACCGGAATATCCGGTACAACACAAATGATGTGCAAATTATTACGACTCCTATTTTTATGACGTCGTATCTCCTGAACCACGTGTCGAGGGTGGTTCTTACCCCTACAGCAATTGTTACCTAACGGAATGTGTGTACCAAATTTGGTAAAATCGGTGCAGTGGTTTAGGAGGAAATGTAAATCATTATCGCTTGATGCAGCGTATTTCCGCGTATGTCATTGTGTATGACGTCATATCTCGTGAACTATGTGTAATATATGATCCTTACACTATAATATATGATCCTGACCGTCCTCATTTGTTGATGCTTACGTGTGCAAAAATTTCATAAAGAAGACGATAGACAATGTCACACTTTACAACCATTACAGACGCATAGGATACCATTCCCTGCGTGCGGTTGCTCTAGGGAGACGCTCGACCATTGTTTGTTGTTTGGTCGAGCTGATCCCTGCGAGATTACGAGAGTCACTCGGCCGTTCTTTTTGGTAGAGGAGAGTGATATAGGGTAAATTGAACGTTTTCCATGAAGGAACTGCGAGAGAGTAATCTGTATTGTACTCTATGTTCAAATGTTTGTTAACACTAGAAGGACCGCATGCAGGCTACTACCTACAAGGACCGCTGGGGCCAAATTGGCCCCATGCAGTTTTATTTCTTATATGGCCAGATTGTGAAAAATAATGCAATGTAATCTTCATATACACTTTTATTGAGTATAATTTACATGAATTTGTGCAATATATGGACGACACTTACTGTCTTGTAACCAAAATCTAGAAAAAATTTATCTACTCCAACTTACAAATTTTAGAATTGTTTTCTGCATGAATGTCTAAATAGTGAAGAAGATTTCACATACATTCAGTATTAATAGAATAAATGCTTTAAATATATATTTCACAACAATTGATTTTACACAAACACTCTCCACAAGAACTCACTGCTGTTCGTTGCTGCACTTGTCACACCACACTCGTCTTTTCTTCTCACATTTCCCACACACTGCTTTCTCACAACCTGAACAAACAGTAGCTGTGTGATTTCCTTTGCATGAGGTACGAATTTTACACTTCTCTCTCTCTTTGTTGCCTTCTGTGGTCCACCTTTATTGTCTGCATCATCTCGATCTGACGTTTTATTTCTTGCTTCCGTATATGGCGCTCGAAGCTCCTCACACAAATCCAGAATATACTCCCGTCTACTAATTCGCTCACCAGTCACTTCCTTATACAATACCCATGAATTTATGGCAGCCAAATCAAGAATATTGTAGAATATATGCATTGGCCAACGTCTTGACCCAGCTTTTGTGGAGTACATTCTTGCCATTTGATCCACAACGTCGACCCCAAATTTTGTTTCATTATAAAATTGCACTGTTTCAGGAGTCCTCTTCTGACTTTCAGACACAGATACATGAGAGTGAAGTGAACGCAATAATAAGACATTTTTATTTGTTTTCCCTTGATAAACTGTTAGGGTTGTACCATCATCATTTTTATACACAACAGTCGAGTGGAGTGGTTGTTTTCGTGTCTTTGCTGTAGGAGGCACCTCCCTTCGATTACGGTTCAGTGTACCTACTAAAGTTGTGGATGCTGCCCTCAAACGTTTTGCAAGTTTTAGCGAAGTAAAGTAGCTATCAGTAGTAATATTCACACCTTTGCCTAGGTATGGTTCCATAAGCCTAAGAACGACGTTTTCACCTATGCTTTGGTCAGCTGGTCGAAGGGGATCGGCACCAGTGTACGGGAATCCATTCAGTATGTATTTACTAGAAACACATACAAGTAACCACAATTTTATACCAAACTTGTCTGGCTTGCTAGCAATGTATTGTGTGAAAGGGCATCTTGTTTTCGAGGGCAAAAGTTGTTCATCAATTGTAACGTAAGGTTCTGCTTTATAGCATGACCTACTGTTTTCAATGAAAGAATTCCAAATAGCTGAGGCAAGAGCAAATTTGTCAGTCTTGAGACGTTCAGATCTAGTGGACTTTATGTCAAACCTAACATACTTCAGTATTTCAACAAATCTATTGCGCCCCATAGTTTGTCTGAAAAACGGAGGACCCCATACTGTTGACCAAAGACCTTTCAGAGGAAAATTCTTTGCCCCATACACCCCTCTTGCATACATTATGGCGACAAAGGCATCCAATTCTTCAATGTCTACTGTCCAGGAATCGTCTTGTGTTCGACGACGAGCCTCAGTTTCAGTGCAAAGCTTGATGTGGCGCATCATGGAGGCACTGAAAATAAGCCGCCAAGCACTAAGGAGTTTCCCATTTTGAATGTTCCTTTTAGCATATGATGTTGGTCCTGGACTCTCTCGCAGAATGTTACAATTTTGCAGACGACCTGAAAATGTACAGAAGAATTATATTTTTGTAATGTGTATTGTAATAGTATTATACATATATATTTGTTCTTATATGCTATCAAATCTAGTTATATTATGCAAAGCTATATCAACTTGTTGTTACTGTTATTTATCATACATATTTTGTATTTAACTAGTGTTTATTTCAATTTTACCATGTATAACTCTATCTAAAGACCAGACATATTACTGACCTGGGTTAGAGCCCACTGGTACAACTTTCCAGACAGTTCCATCTTTTGCTGTTTCTTTTTTCTCTTCACTTCCAGAAGAAGAAGCCTTTTTCTGGGTTGTTGATCTTACAGAGTTAGGATTTCGGACACTAGAAGGGAGACTAGCTGTAGAAGCTTCATTTTGTTCCAAACTGGTTAGAAAACTAACACTTTCGTTAGAAGAATCACTTCCTTCATCTGCAGACACTGAAACTACCATACGTTCTTCACTGTCCTGATCGCTATCGCTATCAGAAACCTCAAATTCTTCACCTGAGCTTTCATCTTCTATTTTTCTTAGTTCTTCTAGTATTTCTGCGTCCGTTAGACCTTTCTTGAATTTATAGGTCATGTTTGCAGGGACGACTATCAGATACTGTGACAGACAATAATCGAGAGTATTGCTTCAACAGTCCAACAATCAGTGCTGGAATGTATTGCATTGTTGTCGCTTATTGAAACAACAAAGCTAAAACCGATGGTTTTATTTGCTACACATTATTACAAGGCAAAATGCTGAAAATACAGAGAAACGCTAAGAGGGGCCAAATTGGCCCTGCGGTCCTTCTAGGTAGTAATCTTAATATTTCGGAATCTAATAAAAGTAGAACACTCTAAAAGAGGGTACACAATAGTTTATATGAATGATGAAAAGTCACAAAATGTCAACTCAAATCAGTTAACGGTTTGCTCAGGACACAAGGGAAAAATCGTTACAGGGGCCAATTTGGCCCCTCGGTCCTTCTAGTGTTAAGCTTATGGGACTTAACTACGGTGTCATCAGTTCCTAAACTTACAAACTACTTATCAACTACCTTATACTAAGGACGGCACAAACATCCATGCCCGAGGGGGGATTCGAACCCCCGACCGCAGTGGCCGTGCAGACCGTGACTGTAGCGCCTCAGTCCCCTCGGCCACTACTGCCGTCGTACTCTATGTCTTTGTCCAGTTGTGACATATTTCCGTCACTCATGGAAATATCATCAGTCTAAAAATATTTTTAAAAATTGATTCTAACACCAGTATCTATCTAACAGCGATAAATATCGATCAGCTCTAGCACAGTGCATTACTCTTTCGCAGTTACTTCACGGAAAAAAACGTTTGTAATAGCTATCGGCGACAAACGGACAGTCCGACACATGTAAGCTGCAAATCTAACTGTGCATGCACATACCTGCTAATGGAACTCCTCAACAGCTCTGCGCAAGCGCAAGTCTATCGCAGACAAACTAACACAAACTTAAGCCGTTTAAGATTAAGATAAAATTATAAAAGTAAATGCCAACAGTGTTCTCAAATCCTCCAAAAAATCGGAAGATCTCCCGATTTTTAAAAATTATTCCAGAAAATATGAAATTTCGAATGAATCTATCGAAATTTTCCGAATTCACCTGAAATGTCAAGTGAATCTTCCGAAATTTTCCAAACGTCCTTTTTCAACATGGCACGCCATCTGTGAGATAACCTTATCAACATATATTGAGGTTGCGCTAACAGATGGCGCTACTTCAGTACAACTACTATACTACTACAGTATTGTTCAGACATAATCTTCGGCAACGCCATTAAAAACGCAACATGCATCACCATCTGTGAGACAGCCTTGTCAACGTAAAAACATATTGGTATAGAAAGTATTAGTTGCAGCACACTAATATGTATTGACTTGTGCAAAAATATTTCTGTAAAGTTTCGTATAAGGCTCTATTTGCTTTTACTTACTTTCCTAACAAGAAAATAATAGTTACAATTAATTGTAAGTTATGTTTATAAATATTTTCACCTAGAAATGTCAGTAAGAATAAAGGTTAAATTGGTTGTAAGAGACTGTCTTAATTTCACTTCCCTAGTTCTGAAATAACTGCGTCTTCTATTTCTTATATAGAGTTTGTGTACCTTTCGAAATTTTAAATCTTCAGAAGTTTTAAACGTTCATATTCGGGAAAAAAGAAAAAAGGTCAGCGTTACACATTGCTTCAACCGAGAAAGAATTCCTGGGCTACGAAAGATGGCGCTCTGGCTTCTACATCTGCATCTACATGGGATACTCTGTAAATCACATTTAAGTGCCTGGCAGAGGGTTCATCGAACCACCGTTATACTATTTTATCTCCAATTCCATTCTCGAATAGCGCGCGGGAAGAAAGAACACCTGTATCTCTTCGTTCGAGCTCTGATTTCTCGTATTTTATTCTGATGATCATTTCTACCTATGTAAGTGGGAGTCAACAATGTTTTCGCATTCGGTGGAGAATGATGGCGATTGGAGTTTCGTAAGTAGCCCACGCCGCAGCGGTAACGCTTTTGTTGTAATGATTTCCATCCCAGATCCTATATCATTTCCGTAACGCTGTCTCCCCTGTATCGTGACAATGCGAAACGAGCTGCCCTTCTTTGGACTCTATCGATGTCCTCCGTCAAACGCACCTGATAAGGACCCCACACTGCGCAGCAATACTCCAAAAAACGACGGACAAGCGTAGTGTATGCAGTTTCTTTAGTACTGTTGCTTATTTTAAGGGTTCTGCCAATAAAACGCAGTCTCTGGTTCGCCTTTCCCACGACATTATCTACGTATTCTTTCCAATTTAAGTCTGAAGTAATAGTAATTCCTAGGTATTTAGTGGAGTTTACGGCCTTTACTTTTGATTGATTTGTCTTGTAAACAAAGTTTAAAGCATTTCTTTTCGTAGTCATGTGAACAACTTCACACTTCTCATTATTTAGAGTCAATTGCAAATTCTTTCACCATAGTGATATTTTATTCAGATCGTTCTGCAGTTGGTTTTGATCTTCAGATGATTTTACTACACGGTAAATGACGGCGTCATCTGCAAACAATCTAAGAGAGCTACTTAGATTTTTCCCTAAATCGTTTATGTAAATAAGGAACAGCTGAGGGCCAATAACACTACCCTGTGGAACGTCGGATATCACCTCTGTTTTAGTTGATGGCTTACCATCGATTACTACGAACTGTGTCGTCTCTGACAGGAAATCCCATATTCAGTCGCAAATCTGGGGCGATATACCGTAACCACGCCATTTGATTAAAACCCGTTTGTGAGATACGGTGTCAAAAGCCTTCTGGAAATCAAGGAATACGGAATCAATTTGCGAACCCTTGTCGATAGCACTCATCACTTCGTGTGAGTAAAGAGCTAGTTGTATTTGGCATGAACGATATTTTCTAAATCCGTGTTGACCTAGGGTCAATAGATCATTCTGTTCGAGATAATTCATAATATTTGAATATAGGATATGTTCCAAGACCCTGCTGCAAATTGACGTCAATGAAATAGGCCTGTAGTTTAGTGGGTTACTCCTACTGCCTTTCTTGAATATAGGTGTGACCTGTGAAACTTTCCAGTATTCTGGTAGAGGTCCTTCTTTGGGAGAGCGGTTGTACATGGCTGTTAAGTAAGGAGATATCGCTTCAGCATAGATAGAAATCAAATGCGTATACAGTCCGGACCAGAAAACTTGTTCTTGTTAAGTGATTTTAGTTGCTGTACTACTCCGATGATATCTATTTCTGCGTTAGTCATTACGGTCTCTGTCCGTAATTCGAAATCTGGAATATTCGTTTCGTCTTCTTTGGTGAATGCGTTTCTAAAATCTATATTTAGTAATTCTGCTTTAGTAGCCCTGTCATCGGCAGGATCGCCATTACTATCACGTAGAGAGGGCATTGTTTGTGTTTTGCCCCTAGTATATGTAACAAATGGGCAAAATCTCTTTGGGTTTTCAGTCAAATTTCGAGAAAGAGTTTCGTTGTGATAAGTATTGTAGGCATCTCGCATTGAAGTCCTCGATAAATTTCGAGCTTCTGTGTAGGATTTTGTGTTCGTTTAAATTTAACATGACTTTTCCGTTGCTTTCGCATCAGTGTCCTGACCTGCTTCGTGTACCAAGGGGAATCACCTACTTGTTTTATTAATTTATTTGGTATAAAACTGTGAATTGCGGTCGATACCACTTCTTTGAATTTGAGCCACATCTGGTCTACACCTTCGTTTAGTGTTAGAAACGAGTGGAAGCTGTCTTTCCAGAAGCTTCAGTCTACAGCCATGTCTTGACACAGGTAGCCCCACAACAATATTGAGCTCCCAGGTGCTGGTCGACGGTCGACCTCATCGCTGGCGTGTGCGAGGAAAACAGCTGTCTGGCGTCGACGAGTCAGCGGGACCGTCGCTGCTGCCCCGGGGCTGTGCAGCGTTCGCCCTGTCTGCACAAGTGGTAGTGGCGGTGGGAGGGGAGGGCTATTTGCCAGTGACAAGAGCTCCTCGCGGAATTTCTCTTCCCCCCTGTCTCTCCTTCATTCTCTCTTTGTTTTTGTCTCTGCTCCGCGCCATTCACGAGCTTTCCTTCCGTCTCGCCGGGACGTTCATTTGCTGAGCGAATTTAGCCGAATTTCGTGTCACTGGTCTGCAGTGTTCTCCAGCGCTCTCCTTCGGTAGTTGGCGTTAAAGTTGCACTGCTAGTGGAGTAATGTCCTGTATAAAAGTCGTCCGCAGTTGTTTCTTTTCTTTCCTTATTTATTGTGTCTCTACGCCGCCACGTCTAGTGGCAGGCTGGCAGCGGCATCAGCGCTGCTCTTCAGCCGATGGTACATAGGTTGTTCTTAACATTAAAGAGTAGAAATAAATGCAGAATTTATAAATATTACAAGGTGATAAAAATGGCGAATAAAGTACATGATACGTGTTTAAAAACACACACATTCTGATTTAAAATTGCTATGGTGGCTAAAAGCACACTGAAGTTGCAACCAAAGACGATGACGAAGGCACTGGTTAAAACATACGGCAACTCATTGTTCAACCTGTTCGGCTCATATTTTAATAAGATGCTAAGCACAGAACACTGACACAACACTGAACAGTTCACAGTTAAAACTGGAAGCATTGGTAACCCACTGAGGAGGGGAGGGGCAGGGTGTAAGTACTCCTTGAAAAGGGAGTGGAGGGGAGAGCTAAGTGTGGGAGGGAGGGAAACAGAAGGGGGAGGAGAGGGGGCGTCTGAAGTTGCTCACATTTAATTTACGTTTATAATTTTTATTATTAATTAGATACGGGAACATGAGGCAGAATTTGTTGTCATGTGGAAGGAGACATGACTTAAGGCAGTCCGTGCAGTTGTTTGTTTGTAATTCTATGGGAGCAAACTACTTTGTTCATAATTCCCTAGATTTACAAACTACTTAAACCCAATTAAACTAAAGTAAGGACAAAACATACATCTATGTCCGAGGAGGATTCGGAGTCCCCGCAGCGGGAGGCCGCGCTGTCTGTAAGGCGGTTGCAAAAATGTTCAAATGTTTGTTAAGCTTATGGGACTTAACTATGGGGTCATCAGTCCCTAAACTTACAAACTACTTACGAACTACCTTATACTAAGGACGGCACAAATATCCATGCCCGAGGGGGGATTCGAACCCCCGACCGTAGTGGCCGTGCAGACTGTGACTGGAGCGTCTCAGTTCCCGCGGCCACCGCGGCCGGCTCCGCGGTTGCTTC
Source organism: Locusta migratoria (assembly GCA_026315105.1). Classification (NCBI taxonomy): domain Eukaryota; kingdom Metazoa; phylum Arthropoda; class Insecta; order Orthoptera; family Acrididae; genus Locusta; species Locusta migratoria. The sequence goes on from CM048751.1 coordinate 201,028,492, forward strand.
GCGGCGGAGGAATCGCGACGGTTGGCAGTGCGCTGTTCCTCATAAGGCAGCGTGGGCCCTGTTTATAGGCGCGGCTGCGGCGGCGGCCCATCAAATGTTTAAAAATGTTCAAATGTCTGTAAATCTATCGGACCAAACTGCGTGGTCATCAGTCCGTAGCTTACAAACTGCTTAAACCTAGGTAAACTAACCTAAGGACAACATACACACCCATGCCCCAGGAAGGACTCGAACCTCCACGATGAGCAACCGCGCGCTCCGCAGCGAGGCGCCTTAGACCGCTCGGCTACTCCACCGCGGCGGTGGCCCATCCCCGCTTTCGCTGCGGCGCACAGTGGTTCAGAACGGCCTAATCCCTGGCCAAAAGTCGAAAAGTGAGAAAAATAATTTCAAATTTCCCGATTTTATGTTTTTGGAGTCGCTGATTACGAATTTGATAATAGATTCATGATATTTCAAATTCTAAAATGAAAAAAAATTTTGTAGAATATATAAATTTCTATTTTATGTACATAATTCCATACAACACATCCCATTAGACTGAATTAAAACGGTATGTATCAATGTTGGCATCTATTACCAGGAATATAGCTCAACATATCGTTTCGCGACGTCTAAGCTATAAACCCTGAACTTGTCGATATGTACAGCGAAACCGCTCATCATTGTCTGCAAAATTACTTTGCAACTTGCTACGAATTTTTCGTCCAAATTTAAAATATCTACTGTTAAGGCAGCATTCTCAATAAATAAATAAATAAAAGATAAAAAAAATAAAAATAAGTCGGGCTCTATTGCCGTCGTTTGTACTGCCAAATCCTTGCTTAGGCATATCGATATGTAAACCTAAAGCAGTTTTAAAATTTCTTTCGTATTTGTTCGTTACGATCTTTAACTACTTTATTTCCATCCATTAGTTCTGTCATTCAGTTTATATGCAATATGATGCATCCATTCCATAAACCTTATCCACGCGTGTAAGGAAGAAATTCCAAAATTTAGTTTCGAGCTATCACATTTTGTTTGTTCCACCAATTGTAAATTGTTGAAATTTTTCGACGTCAAATTACATAAATAACATCTATGTGCAGATTTAGAGTCAGTAATAGCATTTCTCACGTTTACAACTATCATTGTAAACGGTAAGTCATATTTCGCTTGAACGTTAGTCCCCTCCGTTACCTTAGTGAATGTGACGAGAGATGCTATCTACTTATCGATGATATTTTTTTCATCAACAGTTGACTGACGGTTTCTTTCAAAACTTGCTATCTCAGTGGTCTGCAGTAACAGAATGAAGAAGGCCTTTGGTTCATCCAAACATATTTGTAAACATATTTCTGTAAAAATGGTCATTACGGTTGGAATTTTATTTAAAATCTTTATTCACAATGCTACACCGTTGCAATAATATACCGTACTTATCTCCTCAATACTTTAGAAAGAGGTAGAAATCATCTACAAAAAACCTGTCATACCTGGGACCTTTCAAGCCTCAGGTATAGGAAGTTGAGGGGAGAGTATCGCCATTAAGTCACAGTGCGCAATGCGCACGACAGCGTGCACAGTAACACTAAAATCTTTATTATTCTAAATGGGCAACTTTGGAGCAGCTAATTCTTGAAAATTTCATTAATAGATAGTTCAACAATCATGTCCCTGTCAATTCCAGCGTTAAAATGTGTTAAAATTTTTTTGTATCGACACAAATGTATTTCTAAAGAAGCGAAAAAACAAGATAATCACGATTACCTTTAGTATAACGTTTCATAAACAACAACATACATTTTCGAACATTGAAGTACATAAACTGTTCCTACATACCTTCGTAAACATTTTCCTTTTTGGAAAATTGGAATCGGACGCTTCGTTGTAAAATTCTGTATGATTTTGTGAAGCACTGTATAACTGGGCACTGACGCGTCGCGAGTGTGTTTCTACGAGAGGCAACTAGCGACTGTCGCAGGGAAGCAGGTGGACAATATTATGACCTCTGAGAGATCTGAGATCTGAGAGCCCCGAACCCTCCTTAACAAGAATCCATTCCAAAAACATTGATCTTTCAACCTTCATTTTTCGACTTTTGGCCAGGGAATCGGCCGTTCTGAACCACTGTGCGGCGTCAAAATTCCAGCCGCTGCACTTCCAAACCGCTTACACGGTGGCTAATGGGTTAGTCCAATTGACGGCTTGTAACTTTGAATTATCGTGTAACTGAAATATGTCGGATTTCTCTTAGTCGTCATATGGATGACCTCACGCATCTCAATATTAAGGGTCAAGGTGGTGCTATGGACGAATGATGAAAATTAGATTGTTAGATCACGTAAATAATGAGGAGCTCAACATAACTGGGGAGAAAAGGAGTTTCAGGCATTTCCTGACTAACTGAAAAGATAGGTTGTTGGGACACATTCTGATACATCAAGGAATCGTCAGTTTAGCATTAGAAGGAAGAGTGCGGGGTAAAAATCGTAGAGGAAGACCGAGGGACGAATACAGTAAGCAGATTCAAAAGGATGTCGGCCTGCACAGGACAGGGTAGCGTCGAGAGCTGCATCAAACCAGTCTGCGGACTGAAGACCACAACAACAATCAAATCAAATGTTCCAATGTTTGTAGAACTTATGGGACTTAACTACGGGGTCATCAGACCCTAAGCTTACAAACTACTTATGAACTAGCTAAGACTAAGGACGGCACAAATATCCATGCCCGAGGGGGGATTCGAACCCCCGACCGTAGTGGCCGTGCAGACCGTGACTGGAGCGCCTCAGTCCCCTCGGCCACCGCGGTCGGCACAAAAACAATATGTTTTAATTCTTTTTAACCGAAATTTTCGTAAAAAATCATAAAACTGCAGGAAAACCTAAAGTGAGTCGTGAAACACGACAGTGCGGTTTTTTTCTGTTTTATACGTAATTCTCAGGACAAGGTTTTTACTTATTAAAGATTTTGGGGTATCTACCGGAAAATTGAAGAAATGAAAGTGTGTGTCAATGTGGCCGTGTGTGGCTATTGCATACAGATCTATAGCTTTTTTCCGGTCTCGATGAAATTTTGCACACTTGACATTCAAAACAAGAAGAATCTCAGTGTCCGCATAACGTTTCGTATGGTGCATAGCGGAGGATACTTTACTTACGGAATTGACAAAATCTAAAATAAGAGGTAAGAAAGGTCGACAGCGTCTGTGGTATAGCGGGAATAACCGTGCCCTGCGGAGTTCAGGTCTTGTGTTCGAAACTAGCTAGATACAACATTTTTCCCACTTTCCCTCTGAGTTCTGAAACCATGCGTGTAATGGAAGCTTACCTTTATACACTCCCGGAAATTGAAAAAAGAACACTATGAATTCGTCAATCCAGTAGAGGGAAATTTTATTTTCACATTCTTGAGGATATATACAACGCACGATCTCACAGGAAGAGCCATACGCACGTGAGTACAATCACCAAAGCGTGCGAATTGTCTGCGGTAGTACCGTGTATACCCTACTTTTACAGCATTGCAAGCTATAACTATTCCATGGAGACGATCCTAGAGGTGCCGAATGTGATCTTGCGGAATGGTCTGCCATTCAATTTGCACCTGTTGCCACAGAGCAAATAAAGGCAGAAAACTAACATTGCTTGAAATTCTCTTTATCAACAAACACCAAGCTCAAAAACCGAACCTAATCCTCAATCATCAGACCCAGTATTCACCAATATTAAAGTAATCTATAATGTATAATTCTGCCACCATGCTTGTCGAAACTGTGTAATGTCTCTCACCCACATTCCAATGTTTTCCTTTCATGTGTTACTCACACCACTCTCTTGAAAACCAGAGAATTTTAATATAGGATATATACTTCAATATGCTTCTTTATTCAACATTCACAAACTCCAAACTTATGTAATTGTTCCATATCAACATTTCATTTATGTTTTCCTCACTCACCTGTTCCCCTCTTACCTTTTTCGTTTATATAATTTAATATAAAACTGTATTTACTATTATTCACTGAACCAGTGTTTGTTTCAACCTAATTGTTGAAAATTAATGTACCATTATTTTTAGTTACAATTTTGTTTTAATTGGTTCGACGTCTTGTTTACAAATACCCAAAGGCTACATAGTCTATGACTGACAGTTATCTTTGTAAAATCTTTGTACTCGAAACACAGCAGCTGGTGTGATATGGATAATCTACAGTATTACGTAGTCTTAAGATGGCCTAAAAAGCCGAAAGCTAGTTCATAACAAAAATTAATATTGTTGTGCAACAAATACACATTGTATACAGTTATTTAATATGTCTATGTTCCATCAAGAACCGACGGAAGAGTCCATAAATATTATTTCATGCGAGAATACTAGAAAATGACATACAAAAGATGTATTCTCTTCAGTAGCTAATGAACTGACTTGTTCTCATTTTTTAAATAATAAACGACTCTGTATTGAGATATTAGAAATTCATTTTCATGTAACTGAAAAATTGAAATGGAATATTACACAGAAATGAAATGTAGTAACAATCTCTGCCTAATTATTAGGACCTCTAATACTGACGAATTGTTACTATGTAGATGGGCGAGCGTGTTCCGGTGCATTACATTTAACTTACATTATCTCAACTTATAAATTTCTCACAGAATACTTGTTTGGAGTGGATGAAAATTTCATGTAGTTTGAACATTTCATTCGCTTACTGTGTTCACCTAACTTCAATAGAAAGAAAGTTGCTCGCATGTGGAAAATTTCGTAACGTAGTCAGAACGTACATGTTCGTAAACTGTCAGTGTATCCTTTTAATGAATTATTGCCGCAGATAAAACTGAAATGAACATTAGCATAGTTCTTCACGAACACATTGATGACCGATCCACGTTCATACAGTGTGTGGTTTGCGAGTGTCAGCGAGTTGATGAAACGCGTTGAGCCTCGTCTGGTACGTGACAATTTCTATAGTTTGGGGAAAAAATGGCACACTTCAGCTCGGTTTTACAGGAGTAAAAAAAAAAAAAGTTCAAATGTTTGTAAATCTGTCGGACCAAACTGCGTGGTCATCAGTCCGTAGCTTACAAACTACTTAAACCTATGTAAACTAACCTACGGACAAACACACACACCCATGCCCCAGGGAGGACTCGAACCTCCACGGCAAGCAACCGCGCGCTCCGCAGCGAGACGCTTTCGCCCACTCGGCTACTCCACCGCGGCTTTATAGGAGTCTTACAAGGGGAGGCCACGACGTTTGGAACGCGGATTTACTGTAAATTTCGTACACTCGTGATACTCCATGACGACAACAAAATGTGTAAGCAGTAGCGCGTACTTCTCAATTGTTATTGAGAAAATCTCAAGATACTTTCGGTCGGTCGTCAAATATGTACCATATGTACCTGTGCGTGGCCGTTTGTGTCACGAAGCGGCGGCAGTCTAGTGCTTCTCGTCCGAGCGCCGTACTCGTTGGTTGTTGGATCCAGTCCCGTTCGTCACCTTTCTTTTTCCATTACTGTTGACGAAGAACTTGTAACATGTGCGGTTAAAGTCGCACCTCCGAAATGCACGCCAGTTTGCCAACCGTGCGACGTTTTATTTCTACAGGCAGGTTAAACATTACATTAAGCGTCTTCCAAATTGTTCTTATTTAATCGAAAGAGAAATTGCTTCTCGTGAAGACGCTATTGAAATACACTCGATACTGCATGAACAATTAAAAGCGCCGATATTTAAGGAAATGCTGCGTTATGCATGGTTTGCTTCCATATTACCGGATGAAAAAGAGGTTTCAAAAATGTTTGCGTGGTTTGTTTTTCCATGGAAACCTTCAAAATACCTTGCGTATACGGAAAAATCGCATTTATTCAATGTAGCTGGTGGCGTTTAACTTTATGTTTTACATATTTTTACGAAAAATACCGTACCGCAACTTGTAATGTCGAAACAGATATTAGTTGTACATCTTTGCAAAGCCGTCTGTGGCGGTCAACACTTGCCGGTAACAAGTAGTTTCGGGCTGCTTCTGGGCATAAGGGATTTCTCAAATCACGAACAAGCAAACGTTTTCATGTCAGTATCACTTTATGCGTTTGATCGTTTACTAGTCGGTAATTAAAAATATTATACTACTAGCTGAAAACCCGGCGTTGCCCGGGTATTTATTTATTTATTCGAATCTTGAGTTAGTACTTTTCCTATCCACTCTCTCTCTGTCCATCTCCTTTTTTCTAAAAACATGTTACATTTATCAGAGAATATATAAGAAATAAGAGAAATCACACGTAAAACTGCACTCTTTTCGAAGAATCCAATCACGAAATTCAACAATAATTATTGTAATAATATCACAGATGGATCACTTGATGTAATGCACGAAACGTCAAATCGGTTTTTTAAAGAGATGTTTTAAAAGAAAATTCTTTTATACTGGTTTATTTATTTATTCTTATATTTCCTTAATCGTACGCTTATCCTTACAGAGAAAGAGCCGAAGACATTGTAACACGCATAGACCAAAGATATGGTCTGTATTCCTTCAAACCGTCTTGATTGCAATTTTTTTTATTAGTTAATGACGCGTTTCGCCCTTTAGCAGGGAATCTTCAGATTATCTGCGTGACAGAATTTACACAAAATTACAAGGCGGAATTACAAACGGTTATAATGGTACATGGGCTTATTTTGTGTTAAGAAGACAGTATAAATGGTAAACAAAGCTTCCAATGCGCTCTCCGTGGAATGTTTTTCTGGAATGTTTTTTGGATTTCCTTGTGGTCCTACAAATGTTCGGGTAACAACTAATTACATTTGGAATATACTCCGTAAAGATGTGAAAAACATAACACCGATTTTTAAGATTACCTTAATAGAAGCGGTGGTCTCTGGTGATACAAGATAAGCCCATGTTTACAATTGCGCTCACAGGCGGTGGGCGGGCGTGTGTGCTGCTCCGCCGACTTGTACAGACTAACTAAGGGAATGTGGGTAGAGAGTGACATAGGAAGCCTATGTATAAGACGGGACGGGTGAAATCTAGCTATCTGAATATAAATTTAACGAAAGGGAGGTTATTAAGCAGGACGGAAGTTTATAATTTATGTTGGTAGTTGTAAATGAGAGGAATTTTATTTGAATTTGTAATTCCGCCTTGTAATTTTGTGCAAATTCTGTCACGCAGATAATTTGAAGATGCCCTGCTAAAGGAAGAAACGTGTCATTAACCAATAAAAAAAATTGAAATCAATACGGTTTGAAGGAATATTTATTCTAACTGATTGCTGCTGTACACCATGGATTGGAAATCATTTTAAGATATGGTCTGTGGCATCACGTTTCGCTGTACGTAACCTCCTTGGTATAGAGTCGCAAACGTCATCGCTGGCCTTCAGTCCGATTTTTTTTATAATTTGACGACTTTCAACCACCATATCTTCCACCACCTTATAGCTGTCGGCATGGAACTGTTATGGTGCACAATGGGAGACTTCGGACAACAATTACACACACACCATTCGTTTACGTTCTGTAGTTTTCGTAGAATTTTATATACACCGATAACTTTGCATCCCAATATACTCCACCCTTTTATCATTATCAACCCTCAAGCAACTATGCAACCAATAAAACCATTTTCAAAGAGTAAATATTATTTTCAAAGAATCATTATTGTTCCGTATTTCGCGTTATATTCTTCAAATTACTAAATATCTATCAGATCGCTATAAAACCATGCCTAAAACCTTTCTCAGGCATAAATTAGTAACTGTACAAATATTTAAGTCTCTGCATCTTGTCGTTCGGACGTGATACGCGTACACCGAACAGACATTCACATTAATATATATACATAAATAGCTATCCGATCGCCATAAAACCGTGCCTAAAGCCTTTCCCGGGTAGACATTAGTAGCTGTACAAATTTTTAGATCTTTATGTGTTGTGGTTCAGACGTGATAAACGTACATCGAACAGACATTCACATTTATAGATATAGATTTGTGCTGATTACACGTATTTTCCCCGTTATATCAATTGTAATATAAATAGTAACGAATATGTGTTAAAAAATTAAAAATAAATACGAGTACAGGCCTCCGACGCTAAGCATTCGACTGCCTCCGCGTCCTGAAACAAACGTCCACGCACAAGTAGATATGGTACGACCGACCGAAGTTAACTTGCGCTTTTCTCCATAACGCTTGAGAAGTACGCACTACTGCTTACACGTTTTCAAAAAATGTTCAAATGTTTGTAGAGTCTATGGGACTTAACTACGGGGTCATCAGTCCCTAAGCTTACAAACTACTTATGAACTAGCTAAGACTAAAGACGGCACAAATATCAATGCCCGAGGGGGGATTCGAACCCCCGATCGTAGTAGCCGTGATGACTGTGACTGGAGCGCCTCAGTCACCTCGGCGTCCTGAAACAAACGTCCACGCACAAGTAGATATGGTACGACCGACCGAAGTTAACTTGCGCTTTTCTCCATAACGCTTGAGAAGTACGCACTACTGCTTACACGTTTTCAAAAAATGTTCAAATGTTTGTAGAGTCTATGGGACTTAACTACGGGGTCATCAGTCCCTAAGCTTACAAACTACTTATGAACTAGCTAAGACTAAAGACGGCACAAATATCAATGCCCGAGGGGGGATTCGAACCCCCGATCGTAGTAGCCGTGATGACTGTGACTGGAGCGCCTCAGTCACCTCGGCCACCCGGTCGGCTTTACACGTTTTGTTGTCCTCATGGAGTACTACGAGTGTACGAAGTTTGCAGTAAATCCGCGGCTTCCCCTTGACAGTACTGGCTATTAGTCAGTAGCAGCAGCAGCAGCAGCAGGCCAGTGGGAGGCGGCTCAGAGCTGCGGAGCGCCGGGAATGTGGTTCCGCCCACTGGAATCCTCCCCACTGGCATTCCTGACGCCTCTGCGATTGCGGGACAGACGCCGCTATTGCCCGCCAGACGGGGGCGGGCCCGTAGGCCGGGCACTTACTTACGCCCCTACACACGATCCGATTCATCGTCCGACTAGCCAACTGACCGACGAACCGACCAAATTCGTAGCAGCCTACACACCTTCCGATGAACGGCGTGTAGCCGTTGCACCGCCTCCATGTTCTGGTGTGTCCGTCGGTTTTCGTTTTCGCGTGTTCGCTGTGCAGACAGCAGACGATCGCAGGCAGGAACTCGCGCTACACACGCACAATTTGTCGGATGGAGTAGTGTGTGTGTGTGTGTGTGTGTGGGGAAAGGGGTGGAGGGGGACGTTGGACGACCAGGCCCGACCAACCATCCCACAAGCGAAGTTGGTCGGAAGCGCCTCCAGACGTCATATTTATCGGCCCGACGATAAATTAGTCACGACAAATCGGGACGCTGCCAGTCTACACGCGGCTCGCGACGGCACGGTCCACTAGGTTTGGTCACAGTAAAAAAGTGCGTTAATGCCAGATTGCGCTACACTGGTCTCATGTTTACGGTCATCGTACGTCCCACCACATTCTAGTATTAAAGTATTACTTTCTACATAACAGATCGCCACTCATGACCTCATTTTCAGTATCGCGTATTGGGCGAATTGATGTGAAGGACGGTGTGAAATGGCCTTAATGCGTCACGCTGAAACCACAAAAAAGGCGTCGGCGGGCGCGGACTAAAAGGCCAGACTGCAGCCACTAACATCCCGCACGTCATCATATTAACTTACTGTCTCGTTACTTAGGGAATTACGAAAGCGAGGTGATTCTCCGTTTTTTTCGAACCTGCACCCTGCCTCTGGTGACATATTGTGAGATTTTGCTCGACGCTCTGCCCCGCCCCCAATATCAGGTGAGATTTTTCAAAATTCGTGTTATACTATGGCTGGAAAATTAATAGTGGCAACACTGCTGTGGACACACGATGCAACGGAATCCATTATTGTCGCTGACCTTGCCACCGAGTAAATGGACTCACCCGCCCCACGTCACCGGCGTGCGCACAATTGACGGAAACACAATCACTTGACAGCGATCCATCTATCGTAACGGTGACACTGTGTTTTCGAAACGGGATCAACGGAGTTGCATCAAGATTGAATGTGCCAGAGGTCGTACAGCACGACAGTGTCATCAAGAGACGTGCGGCGAATCGGCATTGCCGTACAGAACAGTGGCACGTTGGGTAAAAGCCTTCAACTAATGAAGGCAGACATGCATCAGGCAGGTCGTGCTAGCGTGTCTGAAGAAGAAGTGCATACTGCTGCCGCGTTAATAGATACTGATTGACGCCAGACGATTCGTCAGCTCGCGCAACAAACCGGATTAGCGCGTACGACTGTAATTGGCATCCTGAAGGAACGCCAGGGCACGCGAAAAATTGCATCACGATGGGTTCTGCATCAACTGACGGACAAGCAGAGATGGATGCGTTACTACGCTATTCAGACGCAGTTGAAGCGCTTTGAGCGCCATGGAGAGGCTTTCTTACGCCGTATCAGAACGCTGAATGAGCCATGGGCCACATTGTACGAGCCAAAACTGAAACGCCAATCCAACGAATAGCGTCATTATGGGTCGCCGCGAATTCGAAAGTGCGTCAGAGTCTCAGTATAGTGAAAATCGTGGTGATTCTCGTTTACGACTGTAAATGGTGATATCCTAACACATTGCCTTTCTCCACGGCAGATCGTCAATGCACAGTATTACTGTTCGGTTTTTCAGCATCACGTTCAACCAGCTTTGCGAAAAAAGCGTCTAAACGTCTGCGCAAGCTGCCCATCATTTTGCACGACAGTGCGCGGACGCATACAGCGCAAGCTATGGCTGCTGTGTTCGGTCTCTGTAACTGGGGAAGTACCGTACCTTCAACAATATTCTTCTGACTTACTTCCTTGTGACTTCATTTGATTCCGAAAATGAAGGAACCGCTTCATGATATTCGCTTCAGGACTGTTCCAGAGATTCGACAGGCAGTAGACCGCTCCATTCGCACTACCAACAGAACAGACTCTGCTAACGGTACACTACGTCTTCCACATCGCTGGCAAGGCTTTGTGACTACTTATAAGGACAGTAACGGGTGCAAACCTGTAACGCTTTTGTATCGGTTGTGAATATATAGTTGTCACTTTTTTAGTTCCAACCCTCATAAATACATTAATCTGTAGTTCATTTATTAAAAATCACACAAAATGTTTATTTTTTGATTTTAGACTTACGAGTTGTCTATAACACAGAACATACAGAATCACAGAAAAAATGGAACAAAATACTAACAGGAACTACTAGAATACGTACAATATTGTACACGGGGACGAATGTGTGGTCTCAACCGTCATTACTGAAATCAAGATGTCCGTATTGTTTCAATCTCGCTCTGAGTGAGCCAATCTAACCCGCTCTCACCTGTACAGAGAATACAGAGAAGCTGTGTACATCGATACGTAACAATCCATAACGGCCGTACTTCTGAGAGAACACATCGATTTCCCAGTGCCAATACCCATCTAAAATTTGATTTGATCCATAAGAAACCGTTGATGAAAAGCATGCGGATTTTCTTTTTATTTATGTTTTGCACTTTGTGTTTCAGAAAATGTTTCTCACTAACGAGTGCATTTCTTCTAACAAAATGTCAGTTTAGTTTTCAAAAAAGTTTTTCAACTGAAAAAGCTATATATACCTTCACTGATGAAATATTAGATGCTTTGAATAACCGGACATCACCAGTTGGGATTTTTTGTGATCTCTCAAAGGCTTTTGATTGTGTAAATCATGGGATTCTTCTAGGTAAGCTTATGAGTGGCACAGTGCACAAATGGTTTAAATCATACTTAACCAGAAGAGTGCAGAAAGTTGAAATAAGCAGTTCACATGATATACATGAAACAATTAATACCTCTAACTGGGGAGTTATCAAAAATGGGGTCCCACAAGTTTCGGTCTTGGGTCCCTTGCTGTTCTTAATATATATTAATGACTTGCCATTCTACATTCACGAAGATGATACAAGAATAGCTATCACACCTGACAAACAGGAATTAACTGATGAAATTGTAAATGATATCTTTCAGGAAGTTATTAAGTGGTTCTCTACAAATGGATTCTCATTAAACTTTGATAAAACCCAGTATATACAGGTTCATACAGTAAATAGCATGACACCATTAATAAATTTAGACTTCGAAGATAAATCTGTAGCTAAGGCAGAATATTCAAAATTTTTAGGTGTTTGCATTGAGAGGGACTGAATTGGAAGAAACATATTGAAGATCTCCTGAAACGTTAGAGTTTAGCTACTTATGCTATTTGGTGATATACATCTTAGTAAATTAGCTTACTACGCCTATTTTGATTCATTGCTTTCATATTGGATCATATTCTGGGGCAATCAAACATTGAGTAAAAAAGTAATCATTGTACAAAATCGTGTAATTAGAATAATTGCTGGAGCCCACCCAAGAGCATATGCAGACATTTATTTACGGATCTAGGAATCTTCACTGTAGCTTCACAATACATATATTCACTCATGGAATTTGTTATTAACAATCCGACCCAATTCAAAAGTAATAGCAGTATACATAGCTACAACACTAGGAGAAAGGACGATATTCACCATTCAAGGTTAAATCTAACTTTGGCACAGAAAGGGGTGAATTATGCTGCCACAAAAGTCTTTGGTCACTTACCAAGTAGCATCAGGAGCCTGACAGATAGCCAACTAGTATTTAAAAAGAAATTAAAGGAATTTCTGAATGGCAACTCCTTCTACAATGTAGATGAATTTTTAGATAAAACATTTAAAAAATGTAATAAAAAGTCCTTAAAATATTGATCGTCAAGTGTAGACAACATTTACTAGACTGACACGTTCCAGATCATTACGAAATGTCGTATATATGTGATCTATGGAACAAGTATTAATCTAATCTAATCTTCTGTGCTGTGCCATTTATTCATGTTTTCCACGTATCGGTACGGTGTAGTGGCTGAGCGCTGCGGAGCGCGGGGCTGTTCGCTCGGCTCCTATTTCTTCGATTAATTACTCGCGCAAGTACCATCGACCTCTCTGTGCTTGCACCGCTCGTGGCGCTGTTTGATCTATCGCGCGTCAATTGTCCTCTGCCTTGTGTTTTCCTTGCCGCGTGTGGCGGGGACGTTTGTAGCCGAGTCCGGCGTGTGTACCGAAGTTGTTCTGGGTGGCACTCTGTATGTCCGTGGGCAGCCGTGCATGCCACGAGCTGAAGAGGTTGGTTCGGAGAGGCTTTGCTGTCAAGCTACAACAGCACCTCGGCGCGGCCTGTTTACCTCGTCTCCCGGCTATGTGGTCGCGTTGCTAGCGGCCGTGCGACACCGCGTCCGTCCCTCGCCAAGCATCGCAGCTGTCAGCAACTGCTAGAGTACTCCGTACTCAGCCCCGGCTGCGCCTCACGTCGTTCCAGCCGCTTTTCATCTGGGATCTACGAAATATTTCCGGTCGCTGGTTGACACCCTCCTCTTACAACTAGCTATTTACTCACACGAAGTGATGGGTGTTATCGACAAAGTTTCTCAAATTGATTCCGTATTTCTTGATTTCCAAAAGGCTTTTGATACCGTACCTCACAAACTGCTTTTAATCAAATTGCGTGGTTATGGTATTCCGCCCCAAATTTGCGACTGGATAGGGGATTTCTTGTTAGAGAGGACACAGTTTGTAAGTCATCGACTAAAACAGAGGTGATATCGGGCGTTCCGCAGGGTAGTGTTATTGGTCCTCTGCTGTTCCTTATTTACATAAAGGTGTCTTTCCTTGAAGCAGTGCTATAGCAAAGGACATCCCTTATAAACTCGCGTGAAAAGAACGCTCTTATGGCCGTAGTGGCTTGCGCAGGTATTGACGCAGCGTGGGAGACCCGGGTTGCGTATGAAGTCCGACCAAAACGGGCGCGAAAATAAAGTTTGTGAATCCTCAGAGAATATGTTACTACGAGATGTTTACACAACCGCGATAAATCTTTCTGTGTAGGATTTATTGACATTTTAGCACTGAAACGTGTTTTACCTAATTTAACCAAGTTATCTCGCAGTTGTACACTGTTTCAAGCGTAGAAAATCAGATTTGCCGAGACCACCCCTCCCCCTCTCACCCACGTGGCATTCGGTGAGATTCGCATCAGCTTCCTCCCCCCGCCCCCTTAAACACTACAAGTCATGAATGGACGCCCCGTAGTGGCTGCATCAGGCCACGCGTTGTGGTGACTTTTTTCTAATCAAACGGAAAATAAAGGAAAGAGAGATCACGCATTTCTAATAAGTGTAATTTCACAATACTCTTCTGAATGGGACCTGCTTTCGCTTCTTCTGTCTGTTCCCCCTCTCACACTGCCTATTTTGTCCTCCTCGTTTCTTTGTCCATCTTCCTGTGTAGCACCTCCTCACCTTTTCATCTACTCCCCCTCCCTATGGTCTCTCCCTTTGTCAATCGGCTCTTCCATCCCCTCTTTGTGCATCTCTATCTCCTTCCTCATCCCCTTCCTGCCCATCATCTCACGCCCCCCTCTCGATTCCCCCACCATTATCTTGCTCTTATGCACCAGTTTATTTATATTTATCATATTATTTATACACTGAAGAACAAAAGAAACTGGTATACGCAAACAATGAGACGGCGATATGGTCAGCAACGCCTTTGTAATACAACAGGTTTATGCCGCAGGCGTTGGATCGGTACTGGTGGTAGGTAATCCTATTGGGGAAAAACTACTGTGGTCATCAGTCTCTACACTTGCAAACTAATAAATGAAGTATGCAATGAGCTACATAGGTCGCTGCATTGATAAAAGCCATGAAGTGGTTACAATATGACTTTATTCGACGTGTTTCGGCCTGGGCCACCGTCAGAATCATGTGGTTAAAAGCCACCAGTATACATTAGTTACAAGTTGTTCAGTGGTAATCGTTACATATTCTTTACGTAACATCAAGTCAGCTCCTCGATGTTACGTAAAGAACATGTAACGATTATAACTGATCAACTTGTAACTAATGTATACTGGTGGCTTTTAACCACATGATTATAATGATGGCCCAGGCCGAAACATGTCGAATAAAGTCATATTGTAATCACTTCATGACTTTTATCAGTACAGCGACCTATGAGGATTATTGCAGACTTCATTTATTATTAATCATGATTGCCTGCCTCCTCCGTGACTTTATCACATTAAAACTTACCTAAAGACAAAACACACACACTTATACCCGGAAGGGGTAGAACCTGCGGTGGGAACGGCCTGTCAGCCCACGACATGGCGGTTACAACCACGCGGCTATTCCTGCCTGCCGTACAGCTGATACTGTGGCAGGTTATCATGGCTTATGTTCAGAGGTTTGTAAATCTGAGGGACGTAACTACGTTGGTCATCACTCCCTAGGCTTACAAACTACTTACACTAAGTAACTTATGCTAAGGACAACACAAACACCCACACCCGAGGGAGGACTCGAATCCCCGACGGCGAACGGCCACGCGGACCGCAGCTGTGCGCCTTAGGGCCGGTTTGTGAATGTCTCGTTAAGTGTCAGTTTAGTTTTTAACATGCCGTTAGAGGAGAATTGCGTTTGTCAATGTTTCGTAATGAGTTAACCTGACGATAAAAGACCTCAAACTGGACGTTAAGTTAACGAGTAAAATTCTGCTCGTTACCCGGATAACGACCAGTTAAGTGAGAATCTGTATGAAAATGGCAGGATTCCAATATATTAAGGTGATAAAGACCGATTTATCGAACAAACTAACAGAAGCACTACATATATGAAAAACTAATGTGGCAAGCACCTTTACTGGAAAATTTTATCGTCATTTTTCTCGCCCCATCCATATCAGCAGCGATTAGATGAGTTTATATATGGCAGATGTGCAACATAAACTTTAAATTATTGTTGCGATTTCAACATACAAACATACGAGTAACGAATAATTAAGTGGGAATCGGTATGATGAAAATGGCTCGAATAAGAAATTTGATTGACAGTTATGACGATGTTAATATTTTGGACTATCTAGAGGTCATTACATCTGTAAGTATTTCTAGACATATTTATGTTCATCCAAATCATTTTGAGTGCTGGGATGACACAGAATTTGCTACGCGATTTCGTCTTCGAAAAGTCACTTTGGAAACGCTGCATGAAAAACTCCACGCACGACCATATGAAGAATCCAACAGATAGTTACGTATTTTGTAAGTTATGTATCGTAATAGAAAACAGAATACATTATTTATGTCTGCAAGCTTAATAATTCAGTATTTACTTATGCATGTTGCGCCCCGTGTAAGGCCTTAATTGTGATTTCTTCCCCGATCTACAGGAACCGAGCACTTTCGCCTGTGTGCAAGTTATTGCTTGCACTAAGGTACTACGTACTTGGCAGTGTGTTATCGTACTAGGGCCTAAACACTTTTACTGTCCTGCATGTTCCATGGACAGTACTGAATTCATTTGCTACATGTCGCTTCCTATTCTTTCCATGTGGTAGCGTCGGTGTTTTTGCATTCCAATGTGTCATTATATTTCTCTATTAAGGACACAAGACTCTCGCACTAACTTCTTCTAAAATTCGAGCTTCTTTCACGTTTGTTTGCCATAGCGCCAAATAAAAACTGTCTGCTAACCTCTTCTCTGATAGTCAAATATGTCGAACAGCTGTCTTTTCAGACGGCAATTTCATTTATTTCTATTGCCAACCTAGTTGAAATATATCGTACCTCCTCGTTTTCTCCAGGTTAGCAAACGAGAATTGTATCTGTCAATGACGAAACGCAATGCACTTGACGAGGACCGTACACCCAATAGATTTCTATCTCATTGTGCTGAAGCGATAGCTCCTTACTTAACAGCCATATACAACCGCTCTCTCAAAGGATATGTACCAAAAGATTGGAAAGTTGCACAGGTCATACCTATATTCAAAACAGGCAGTATACGTAACCCAGTAAACTACTGGCGTATTTCATTTACGTCAGTTTGCAGCAGGGTTTTGGAACATATATTCAAATATTATGAATTATCTCGAACGGAATGATCTTTTGACCGAAAGTCAACACGGATTTAGAAAATATCGTTCATGCGAAACAACTCATACTCACACGAAGTGATGAGTGCTATCGACAAGGGATATCAAATTGATTCCGTATTTCTTGATTTCCAGAAGACTTTTGACACCGTACCTCACAAACGGCTTTTAATCAAATTGCGTGGTTACGGTATATCGCTCTCAATTTGCGATTGGATAGGGGATTTCCTGTCAGAGAGGAAACAGTTCGTAGTAATCGATGGTAAGGCATCGACTAAAACAGAAGTGATATCGGGCGTTCCACAGGGTATTGTTTAGGTCCTCTGCTGTTCCTTATTTAAATTAACGATTTAGGGAAAAATCTAAGTAGCTCAATTAGGTTGTTTGCAGATGACGCCGTCATTTACCGTCTAATAAAATCATCTGAAGATCAAAACCAACTGCAGAACGGTCTGAATAAGATATCAGTATGGTGTAAAAATTGTCAATTGACTATAAATAATAAGGAGTGTGAAGTCGTCCACATGAGTACGAAAAGAAATCCGTTAAATTATGTTTACAAGATAAATCAGCCAAAAAATGTTTAAATGTTTGTATAGTTTATGGGACTTAACTACGGGGTCATCAGTCCCTAAACTTACAAACTACTTATCAACTAGCTCATCCTAAGGAGGGCACAAATATGCATGCCCGAGGGGGGATTCGAACCCCCGACCGTAGTGGCCGTGCAGACCGTGACTGGAGCGCCTCAGTCCCCTCGGCCACCGAGGCCGGGTAAATCAGACAAAAGTGAAGGCCGTAAACTACACAAAATAGCTAGGAATTACAATTACTTCAGACTTAAACTGCAAAGAACACGTGGACAATGTTGTGGGAAAGGCGAACCAGAGACTGCGTTTTATTGACCCTTAAAACATGCAACAGAACTACAAAACAAACTGCATACACTACGCTTGTCCGTCCATTTTTGGAGTATTGCTGCCCAGTGTGGGATCCTTATCAAGTGGGTTTGAAGGAGGACATCGAAAGAGTCTAAAGAAGGGCAGCTTTTTTCGTATTGTCACGATACTCGCCAATCGCCAAAATTCTCCTCCGAATGTGAAAATATATTGTTGACTCCCACTTACATAGGTAGAAATCATCATCAGAATAAAATACGAGAAATCAGAGCTCGAACGGAGAGATTCAGGTGTTCTTTTTTTCCCTCGCGCTATTCGAGAATGGAATGGGAGATAAATAGTATAATGGTAGTTCGATGAACCCTCTGCCAGGCATTTAAATGTGATTTGCAGAGTATCCCATGTAGATGTAGGTGTAGATGTAGAGCACATTTAACTGGGCGTTAAAGGCATCTTCTCGTTTACTAATGAGAAGTTTAATGAGAGATGGACGAACCGGCCCTTAGTGCGCACGGCTATTCTGCCGCGACATGACTTAAGTGAGTTTGAAGATGGTGTTAAAGTAGGAGCAAGAGAAATGTCCGAGGTAGCGTTGAGGGGATCTAGTTCCGTACGACCACTTCACAAGTGCACCGTGAATGTCAAGAATCCGCTAAAACATCAAATCCCCGACATAGCTGCAGCAGGAGAAATATCGTGCAAGAACGTTACCAAACGACGACCGAGAAGAATCTTTGATCTTTGATCGTGACAGGACAACCCTTCTACAAATTTCTGGCAATTTCAACGATGGGTCAACATCGGCATGCGAACCATTCAAAGCAAAGTCTTCGATATGGACTTTTGGAGCCGGAGCCCCACTCGTGTACCATTGTGAACTGCACGACACAGAGCTTTACGCTTCGCCTGAGCGAGGGACTGGACTGTTGATGATTGAAAACAAGTTCCCTGCTTTCATGAGACTCATTTACAACTATATCGAGCGGAGGAAGTTATACGGGCATGGAGACAACCACATGAATCCATGGTCTCTGCAAGGGACTGTTGAAGCTAGTGGAGGTGTGGAGTGACTATTTACAGGCGAATAGAAGAACTTGTGAAAACCTACCTTTGGGAAGATCAGTTTGGATTTAGCAGAAATGTAGGGACATGGAAGGCATTACTCATCTTAGATGATAGGCTAACCAACGTATTTAGCATTTGTACATTTGGAGAAAGCTTTTGGCAATGTCGGCTCGAATAAACCCTTTCAAATTCTAAAGGTAGCAGGGATAAAATATAAGGAGCGAAGAGTTATATTCAACTTGTACAAAAACCAAACAGCGGCTATTACAGTCAAAGGCCATGAAAGGGACGCAGAGGTTGGGAAGGGAGTGAGACAGGGTTGTAGCCTTTCCCCAATGTTGTTTAGTCTGAGCAAGCAGTGAAGGAATGCAAGGAGAAATTTGGAGAGGGAGTTAAAGTTCACAGAGAAGAGACAAAAACTTTGTGGTTTGCTGATGGCATAGAGAGAGACCGCAAATAATCTGGAAGAGCAATTGAATGGATGGACAGTCTCTTGAAAAGAGGGTATAAGATGAACATCAACAAGAGTAAAATAAAGATAATGGAATGTAAAGTCAGAAATTCAGGCGATGCTGAAGGAATTAGATTAGGTAATGAGACAATAAAAGTAGTATATGAGTTTTATTATCTTTGTAGCAAAATAATCCTGATAGTCGAAATAACATATGAAATGCAGAATGGCTATGGGAAGAAAAGCGTTTCTTAAGAAACGAAATTTGTCAACATCCAATTTTAATTTAAATGTTAGGAAGTTCTTTCTGAGAGCATTTGTCTGGAGTGTAGCATTATATGGGAGAGAAACGTGAACGGTAAGAAGTTCAGACAAAAAGATGATAGAATCTTTCGAAATGTGGTGCTAGAGACGAATGATGATCAGATGGGTAGATCACGTAACGAATGATGAGGTGCTTAACCGAAAGGAAAGAAAAGGAGTTTCTGGCATATCCTGACTAAGAGAAAGAATAGATTGGCGGGGCATGTTCTGAGACATCAAGGAATCATCAACAGCATTAAAGTGTGTGGGGGTAAAAATCGTAGAGGGAGACCGAGGGACGAATACAGTAAGCAGATTCAAAAGGATGTGGGTTGCCGAAAGATGAAGAAACTTGCACATGACAAGTTAGCGTGGAGAGCTGCATCAAACCAATCTTCGCAACCATTCGTGTCTGTTGTGCCTCCCGATGACCTTTGGCAGTTTTATCAGGACAAGGTAACACCACAAACGTCCTGAGTTGCTACAGGGTGGTTGCAGGAAACGGCTTCTGAATTTAAACACCCCACTCGCCGGAAAAGTGCCCAAACATGAGTATTTCTGGGGTTTCTTGCAGCGTGTTGTTCAGAAGACATCTGCACTCCCTCATACCCTTACAGGTTTATGGATAGCCCTGTAGGATGCATGGTGTCAATTTCCTACACCGGGCACGACCCCATTGGAATTGGGATAGCTCGCTGTCTCGCTGGCTCTCTGGTCCTCTAGTCTGGGGATTAAGCACCGGGCTAACAACCCGACCCATAAAAAGGAAAGAGTTACGAAACGTCAAGAAAATGCCTCGGATGAAAATGAAAATTTGGAATATGGAAAATGGCTTATGAATAAGGAGGAACATTATATCTTTAATGAAATAGAAAGTTTTATCTTGGTGGGCGATATGAAGTATTTATTTTACAAAATTCACGTATCGATTTCGTTCTTATGATAGAACATCATCATTTCTGTAAATTCAGACATTAAAACAACATATATACACCAGGAATGTTATTATTGTATAAGAAATTACATACCAGAATTGTAAGTCATGATGACTGATGTGCTCTGTATAAACAATCAACGCTCATATCAATAAAACAAAAACTCTTTCTGGTACATGCCACAAGTTTAAAATGAGACGAATCTCCATTAAAACATCAAAATTTGCCTACGTTAAACATTAAAATTTAAGACTAACAGTATATCAGGTACAAAGTGCTTTCCTTTTAAAATTCAATTAAGAGGCGCACAAAAGGTCAACAATTTTCATAGAATACTGTTGAGAGACAGAACGCAGTATACGCCATCTGCCGTTGTTTCCGAACAATATTTTGCTGGCCGACTTTCTTTATTCGTTATAGTTCGTCCAATCATAAGAAATACAGATCATATAGGTTGATGTTAAAACAGGCATCTAAAAATTAATGAGAAACAACGAGAATAGTATTCTAATTAAAATGAAATCCTTTCATGCTCCTCTTAATTCAGTTTTAAAACGAAAGAAGTTTGTACCTGATATACTGTAAATCTTAAACTTTAATGGTTAACGTAGGCAAATTTTGATGTTTTAATGGAGACGCGTCTCATTTTAAACTTATGGCATGCACCAGAAAGACCTTTTAATTCTTCTATGGATTGACTGTTTATGTAGAGCACATGAGTCATCATGACTTACAATACTGGTATGTAATTCGTTACACATTCTTGGTGTATATATTTTTATGTTGTTTTAATGTCTGACTAAAACTTGAATTTACGTCACTAATGATCTTCTTCTATCATGAGAACGAAATCGATATGTGAATTTGTAAAATAAATATTTCACATCGCCCACCAAGCTGAAACTTTTTCTTTCATTAAATGTTGTGGTGGGTTGGCACAATTTTCCGTAATGGAATCAAGTTACAAAAACATTAGAATACCTGGCAACACCTGGGGCCTTTGGCATTCTGTCAGAATAACTCGACAGTTACAAAATTGATCCTGTAGCTCTACGAGACATTAGATATCCAGGAACAGAAAAATTGGATACAGACAGACATATTCTATACTACAGTGCATTGGAAGATGGAAAATTCCAAAAAAAGAGTGGGTTTTGTGGTCAGCAAAAGGTTAGTAGCTGCAGTAAATGATTCCAATCGATTGATGATAAAATAACTGTCTTGAGACTAAAAGGTAGATTCACAAATATAACCGTAATTACGTTATAGGCCTATGCACCAACAGAGGAGGCAGAAGATGAAAATTCTATGAAATTCTCGAAGAAGTAGTTGGTAAGACATCAGCGTACGATATGAAGCTCATTATCGGAGACGCCAGTACGCTAAAGTTGGAAGGAAGAGCATCTGAGAAAGAATGGCAGGGTCGTAGAGCTTACATCTTGAAAGTAATGGTAACGGCCACTAAGCTGTGCAAGTGCAGCCAACCTAAAGGTTATGAGCACATACTTCTCTCGGAAGAACATGCACAAGGTAACTTCGGTAGATTAGATTAGATCAGCTTAATATTTGTTCCATAGATCACTTTCACGATATATCGTAATGATGTGAGCGTGTCAGTTTAGTAAATGGTGTCTATAGATGACAATATTTTAAGGATTTTCCATTTATTATTATTTTTTTAAGTTTTAGCTAAAAATTCATCTAAAGTGTAGAAGGAGTCGCCATTCAGAAATTCCTTTAATTTCTTTTTAAATACCAGTTGGCTATCTGTTAGACTTGTATGTGACCGAAGACTTTTGTGGCAGCAAAATTCACCCCTATCTGTGCCAAAGTTATTTTTCACCAAAGTTAGATGTCACCAGATGGAAGAACACGAAACCAAATCGACCATGTCCTGGTAGATCAAAGGCATAAAAGAGGTGTAAAGAATGTGAAAACGGTAAGTGGAGCCGGGGTAGGCTCAGATCACAATCTAATTGTACCAGAGGCAAGCGTATGATTGATACTGAAAAGCCATGGGTAATATTAAGAGTCGAAAACAACCTCGACATTGAAGACCACCGGGGACTGATGAAGAAGTGTGCGGAAAAAGGAAAAGGAGGAAGAAAAATCCACGGTTTTGAGAAGAACGTGGGCAGAAAGTGAAGGAAAGAAGAGCTGCGAAGAACAAAAATACCTACTAGATGATTCCAACGGAAGTAAAGAAGCATATAAAAATGCTAACAGAGAAACCGAAAATCTTCAGAAAAGGAAAAATAGAGAACATGCGGATAGTATGATAAAATGAGCGGAGGGGGAGGGTGATAAAAGTGCAGAGAATGAAAGAAATTTTACAGAACAGTCGGGTTCTTTAGAAAAGGAAATTTACCACGGATGTATGACGTTAAAGATGAAAGTGGCAATATAGTTCTAGAAAGATCGAAAGGTATGCAAATTTGGAGGTAATATTTTGAAGAGCTACTAAATGTTGAAGCTGGAAGTGCAGAAACGGAACAGCAACATCAATATCAGAGGGAAGATCACTTCGTTGAACCGCCAACATTGAAAGAGGCGATATAGTATCAAAATACTAAAAAACCAACAAAGCTTCAGGGAGATATGGCATAATAGCCGAACTGGTTAAGAACGGGGGAATAAATCTGGCAAAGCTAATACACAGACTGGTTACTAACATCTGGAACAAAGAAAGAATGTCATAGGAAAGGACAGAAGCTGTCAACATACCAATGAAAAGGCTGACAAACAGCAGTGTAGGATTGATACAGGCATCTCTTTAATTAACACCGTCTATAAAGTGTTCTCCAACATCCTCCAGAAAAAATTTGAACCATATTTAAAAGAGGTAGTAAATGAGAAACAAGCAGGCTTTATGAAGAATCATTCAACCACTGATCATATATTCATACTGAAAGAAGCTATGTCCAAATATGGGGAATTTAACAATGGCAATATTATTTGTTGACTTAAAAAGAGCTTATGACAGTATATTCAGTTATAAGCTGTGGGAGAAAATGCAGGGATTTGGAAATGCAAAGATTATAAATCTTGTGAAAAGTACAGTGAAAGGCTTAAAAGAGGTAGTGAAAATGGTTGGAAAATATTCCAAGGCGTTTGATATAAAAAGAAGAGTCAGGCAAGGAGATGGATCAACACCTGTCTTGTTCAATATAATAACACCGGAACCACTGGATGCAGCAAGTGAAGCAGAAGCGGCTGTTTTTTTTTTTTTTAATAACCATACCTTTGAAGAAGTAGACGAGTTCAAATATCTAGGAGTATTAATAAACAACAGAAATTATGAGAAGCAAGAGAGAGTGAAAGCCGCATCCGGAGGATCATACTCAACAAACTACTGTCATCCAAAATTTTGTCAATAGGAAATAAAATATGTAAGAACCATGATCAGACTAGTGTTGTTATATGGGGCAGAAATATGGAGAACAGATATAAAGATTCAGAGGGAAAGATAAAAGTTTCTGAAAATAAAGCTTTGCGAAAGTTATTTGGGCCAACCTCTGAGGAGGAGTATGGCGAAGAAGAAAGAACAGAGAGCTCAAGGTGCCAAACAATGAACCAGATGTTGTTGCGGAAGCCAAGACAAGAAGACTACGGAGGGACGACCACGTATATAGAAGAGAGCAGGGATCTCTACTGAAAGAAGTCAAGGAGAATAAACCAGAAGGACAAAGACCTCTGGGCAGGCCGAAAATGGGTTGGTGCGGCCAGATTGTCAAGGAGGAAGGGAGGAAGATGTCGAGGACAAAATACTATTGAAGAGGCTACTCAACGAAGCCAAAAATAGTCTGCGGTTTGTGGAGCCAGGAGAGTAAGTGAGTAAGTAGTGGTTCAGACGTTGGTCGAGAGCATGTCAGGTCGTGTGCTGCCTGGACCCTACACGATATTACGCACGTGAACCAGTTTCTTTAGGCCCTCTGCGTATGTATCGTGTTCCGCAGGACCCAGTTGGGACGCATGTCTCCATCGTCATGGAACGACTCAGTACATGAAATTTTAACGGGAGTAATATGTAAATTGAGTAGTATAGCCAGTAGTGGCGTGCACTATAACCGGCCAGTAGTGGCTGCCACTGGCAAGTGGCCTTGTATGTAGGGGTAATGGAGGCTTCCACGGCCCGTATCTGGTGGCGGCCAATGAAGTCAAGCATGTTTGCGTTTAGTGGCCGGTGAGGCGAGCACTAGCAGGTCACGTGACCTACTGGCTGTCACTATTGGACGGTTCTCAAGTGCAGTGGCCGCCAGTACAGCTGCGTCTGCCGTCGTGTGAGCAGCTGTGCCATCTTCTAATACATAGTGTCCGTATGTTTGTAAGTGTTGCATACAAATCTACAGTTTTGTTCCAATCTTTATGAAATTTTGTACACGTAAGCCTCAATCCATGAGGACGGTCGCCGTTAGCAAATTAAGCCGACGGAAATGTTAGTGTATTCTCCTTTATGATTAACATTAGCCCCTCTCCCTTTCCCTGCTCACCAACAACATGAACAACACAATTTTGATCGCAACTGCTGTCAACGTATACAACGTGTTATTTTGCGATGCTTCTGTACTCATTACAGCATCACACAATGACAATAATATTTACTTTATTTTGGTTCTTTGCCGTTTTGTTGTTTCTTTATCTGATAAAATTGTTATAAGCTGAAATTAGTTATTCTTTCCATGGCAGCTTTGTGCAACACAAGATTGAAGGCTATAGTTAATCAAAAACTATACAAATGTTACACGTTATCGTAAGTATTCACTGCTTTATGATACTGTAGCAATTATGACAGTGCAAAGGACGTGCTAAAATGACTACAAACCCGCGCCTCATCTTCGACACCTTTTCTCAGAACACAGTTATTCATGGACAGGGATAGGAGGCTATAGACAGGATATGAAGAATAAGAAGAAGACAAAGACATAGGAGGGGAGATAGAGAAAGAGGAGGAGATAGGGTGCAATAGGGTGAGGAGGAGATAAACAATAATGGACAGAAAAGTACTGGAAGAAAAGTAATAATTCAAGACCGCCATAAATACCCGAGAGACACTGCTTTTTCAGCAAGTGCCTAATATATAAAGCAGAGTGTCCGTATGTTTGTACGTGTTATATACATATCTACAGTTTTGTTCCAATCTTTATGAAATTTTGCACACGCAATCTTCAATCCATGAGGACGGTCGCCGTAAGTGTAAAAATCACATACGATATATAGTTCAAGAGATACGACGTCATAAACAATGAGATGCGCGAAAAACTGCTGCATTTTGCGACAATGCTGTTCATTTTCTCTTAAACCATTGGACCGATTTCAACCAAATTTGGTACACACATTCCTTACTGCGAGGTAACAATTGCTGCATAGATAAGAATCACATACGGCACATGGTTCAAAAGATATTACGTCATAACCAATAGAAATCGCAAAAAAATGCCAAATAATGCGGCGAGACTTTCTAAATACACTATATGAGAATGACAGTATTTAGCGACTTGCAACAAACTTTAAACATAATTTCAAACCTTTATTAAACTTTTTCTCGCTGGCAACGATAGTAATAATGATCAAAGGAAAAAAGTATCTCGCTTACTACTTTTCCGCTGTTTATGGAGTAAAACTACGGCTCTCGGTATGACGTTACAATTTATAATTTGAACACTACAAATTGTAGCGACTGGAAATTTTACAGACAGTATATAAATATATAGTTGAATGTAGCTTCTAAATTGTATCACATTCCGACACGTAGTTCATGAGATATGAGCACGTAAACAGTAACGTTGATGGAAAATTGCTCCATCTTGCTGGAAGCGAAAGCAGTTTACTTCCATAGAGCTACACGGAAAGGAACAGAATGAAACAGAGTACACCCAACGAATACCCGTTATATCCCACAAATCTACCTTCAAGAGACACCAGTTTCCATTTGACTTGCATTTTCTATTACGATTAATAAATTACAGGCCAATCTGTTACATACTTCGGAATGGATTTGACATCTTCATGTCTGGGGCGGGCTCACCAAAGAATTTATTCACGTTAGAGCCTGGAAGATATACATATTTCGGGTGTGTATGTGTTTTATATAGAGGGGGAATGGTTATTGCATTAGGAAAACAGAAATCTTAAACGTTCTTTTACTTCAAGGTATTCAATGTTTATTAAGGTTATGGGACTTAACTGCGGAGTCATCAGTCCCTAAACGTATACACAACTTATGAACTACCTTATACCGAAGACGGCACAAGCCTCCATGTCCGAGGGGGGGGGGATTCGAACCTCGACGGGGTACAGCCTCGCGCATCGGAACATAGCGCCTAAATGCGCTCGACCACTTAGCCGCGGCTTCAAAATTTCACAAGAAATATATAAATAGAGAAAAAGTTATTGGCTGATTTACTTTAAACTTTTACGTATTACTCTAATAAAGAAAATTAACAAAAGTCAGATGCTACGAAATAAATTGTGTTGTGCTAAACCGACTAACTGATATCATGTCAATAAATTACAGCGCAAATATTCGTCTTGAAGATAATACTATCAGTAGTCACTAGATCGCGGGATGAGCGCAGCTTCATAATTTGGCAGAAACACGAAAAACCTTTGGTTTGAAATTGATGTATATCCGGAAAGTCAGCCTGGAACATGATTTTTGTAATATGTGCTTTCCATCTACACCTACTGCAGTTTCACATGCAGCCTTGGAGATATTTAACATCCCAGAAAACGCCGAATTTTCAGCTAGTTTATATATAAAGAACAGTACAGAGTGCGAAAAAAGAAAAAAGAAAGAAAAATTCGACTACTTTCGGTGTTATTTTAGACCATCTTCAGGAAATTAAGCGCCATTGATGTTATGGGGTTGGCAGGAAACTTGGAGCCTTCTTGTGCATCACTTTAAGGCAGTTCCACAACATCAATGGAGCTTAATTTCCTGAAGATGGTCTAAAATAAGACCGAAACTAGTCGATTTTTTTTATGAGAAGGCCAATGAAAAGTATATTAATTCGAATGGTGGTTTGTCATAAATGTTGCGAATATAAAAATTATGTGTGCATGTAGTTGTGAAGAGTGGTGAAAGGAAAAATAAATTTTAATTTATTTTATATTTGTGAACATAGAGAACAAGGACATTTAGCGAATGATGAAAGAATTTTTAAGAAAAATGTAGTTTTTACTGAAGTTTTGTAATGTTAAATTGTGAAATAAAGCAATTAATTCCCTCATTTGTGTCTTTCATTCTTTTATGTTTCCTCTTTCCGCTTTCTTTCACCTGTTCTCATAGCATTCACATAAAACCTAAAAAATTTGCAGTGCTCAATAAATTCCAATTACATTATTATTATTATTATTATTTTTCATTTTCATGTCTTTGAAAACACAACTGGTCCAATTTCGACCACAGGCAATACTAGTACAATTAACAACGTGGTACAGAATTTAACTTTAAAAGATTTCCACGCATTATCGACAAAATAGAATGATTGAGACACGAGTAAACTCTTCAACCTGAAATTGTATGGATTACTGCTAATCTTTTTTTTTCCCCTTTTGACTGCTTACTGAAAATGAATGCAGCAGAATCTGCACGATTTCTCAATAGTGCTCAAAGAGGTATCATCCAAATGCAGATTCTGTACACTATTAACTGAGAGGCAGCTGATAACTCTTGAAAATAAGCAGACGTTGTTAACAACAAACAACACTACAGAAAATACGAATTGAGAGGCTAAGGTCAGAATTCCGAGGCTACAGTACAGGGGTTGAGCAGAAGTTCGCGAGCTTACACCAGTAATAATAATGATGAAGTTAGATATCCACAGTGGAATTCATTTATTATAAATTAAATTAATTAGAAATTGAAAAGAATAATTTGTGATTTTATGAAAAGAAGGACTAAAAATTGATCGTTAAATTTATATATGTACCAGAGACTGGTTTAATGGAGCTCTCCACCCTTCTCTATCCTGTGCAAGCCTTTTCATCTCCCCATAAGAACGGCAACCTACATCCACTTGAATCTGCTTACTATACGCATCTCTTGGTCTCCCTCTGCGATTTTTACCCCACACACTTCCCTCCAACGCTAAATTTACGATTCCCCGATGTCTAAGAATGTGTCCTACCAATCGATCCCTTCTTTTAGTCAAGGTATGCCAGAAATTTCTTTTCTCCCCAATTCTGTTCAGTACCTCTTCATTAGTTATGTGATCTACCCACCTAATCTTCAGAATTCTTCTGTAGCACCACATTTCAACAACCTCTTTTCTCTTCCTGTCCGCACTGCTTATCGTCCATGTTTCACTCCCACACAACACTCCACACAAATACCTTTAGAAAAGACTTCCTTATACTTAAATTAATATTCGATGTTAGCAAATTTCTCTTTTTCAAAAATTCTTTTCTTCCAATTGCCATTCTACATTTTATATCCTCTGTACGGCGACCATCGCATGTTATTTTACTACCCAAGTAACAAAACTCATCTACCACCTTTATTGTTTTGTTACCTAATCTAATTCCTTCAGCATCGCCTGATTTTCTAAGACAGCATTCCATTATTATTGTTTTTCTCTTGTTACTGTTCATTTTATACGCTCTCTTTAACACACTGTCCATTCCATTTAACTGCTCTTCCAGGTCCTTTGCTGTCTCTGATAGAATTACAATGTCATCAGCAAAACGCAAAGTTTTTATTTCTTCCTCCTGAACTTTAATCCCTATTCCAAATTTTTCCTTGCTTTCCTTCACCGCCTGCTGATGTACAAATTGAATAACATCGGAGAAAGGCTACAACCCTGTCTTACTCCCTTCCCAACTAATGCTTCCCTTTCATGCCCTTCGAGTCTGATAACTGCGGTCTGGCTTTTGTACAAGTTGTAAATAACTCTTCTTTCCCTATATTTTAGCCCGCTGACTTCAGAATTTGAAAGAGTGTATTCCAGTCAACACTGTCAAATGCTTTCTCCAAATCTACAAAAGCTAAAAATGTAGGTTTGCCTTTCCTTAATCTATCTTCTAAGATAAGACTAAAGTGAGTATTGCCTCTTGGGTTCCTATGTTCCTCCTGAATCCAAACTAATCTTCCCCGAGGTCAGCTTCTACCAGCTTTTCCATTCTTCTGTAGATAATTCGTGTTAAAAGTTTGCAACCATGATTCATCAAACTAATAGTTCTGTAATTTTCCCACCTGTCTGCACCTGATTTCTTTGGAATGGGGATTATTAAATTTTTCTTAAAGTCTGAGGGTATTTCGCCTGTCTCATACATCCTACACACCAATTCAAATAGTCTTGTAAGGGCTGGCTCTCCCACAGACTTTAGTAGCTCTGAGGGTATGTCATCTACTCCTGGGGTCTTGTTCCGACCTAGGTCTTTCAAGGCTCTGTCGAATTCATCTCTCAGTATAGCATCTCCTATTTCATCTTGATCTACTTCCTCTTCCTTTCCTAGAACATCGAATCTAAGTTCATTTCCTTTGTAGAGATGCTCTATGTACTCTTTCCATCTTTTAGCTTCCCCTTCTTTGCTGAGAACTGGTTTCCCATCCGAGTTCTTGATATTCGTAGAGTTGCTTTTCTTGTCCCCAAATGTTTCTTTTATTTTCCTGTATGCGGTATCTACTTTTCCCCTTCTTATACATTTTTCTACAGATTTGCATTTGGCTTCTAGCCCTTCCTGCTTAGCCATTTTGCATTTCCTGTCAATCTCATTTTTTAGTCGTCTGTACTCTATTTTGCCTGTTTCATTTCCTGCCTTTTTATATTTTCTCCTTTCATCCAATTTAGTATTTCCTGTGATATCCTAGGATTTTTTGTAGGTCTTGCCTTTCTACCTATTTTGTCCTCTGCTGCCTTCACTATTTCATCTCTCAATGCTACCCATTCCTGTTCTACTGTTTTATTTCCCCCTGTTTCTGTCAATTGTTGCCTAAATCTCTCTCTGAAATTCTCCAGAACTTCACTTTCCTTCAATTTATCTAAGTCCCATCTCCTTATTTTTCTACCTTTCTGCAGTTTTTTCAGTTTCAGCCTACAGTTCATGACTAACAAGTTACGGCCAGAGTCTATATCTGCCCCTGGGTATGTCTTACAGTTTATCACCTGGTTCCGGAATGTATGTCTTACCATTATTAAATATATCTGATATCTTACGGTGTCTCCTGGTCTCTTCCACGTATACAACCTTCTTTTGTGATTCTTAAACCACGTGTTTGTTTCGATTAAATCATGTTCCGTGCAAAATTCTACCAGGCGACTTCCTCTTTCATTCCTCCTGCCCAGTTCATATTCACCTACTATTTTTCCTTCTCTTCCTTTTCCTACTACCGAATTCCAGTCTCTCATCACAATTAAGTTTTACTCTCCCTTAACTGTGTGAATAATTTCCTTTAGCTCCTCATATATTTCTTCGATCTCCTCCTCATCGTCAGAGCTAGTTGGCATATAAACCTGTACTACTGTTGTCGGTGTTGGCTTTGTATCTATCTTGACAATGATAATGCTATCACTGTGCTGCTCATAGTAGTTTACCCGCATTCCTAATTTCTTATTCATTTTTAGTCCTATTCCTGTGATACCCCCAACTGATTTTGTATTTATAATCCTGTACTCACCTGACCAGAAATCCTGTTCATCGTGCCACCGAACTACAGTAATCCCCATTATATCTAACTTCAACCTATCCATTTCCCTTTTTAAATTTACTAATTTTCCTACTCGATTAAGGGATCTAACATTCCATGCTCCGATCCGTAGAATGCCAGTATTGTCTTTCCTGATGATCACATCCTACTGAGTAGTCCCCGCCCGGAGATCCGAATGGGGGACTATTTTACCTCCGGAATATTTTACCCGAGAGGATGCCATCATCATACTTCCATACAGTAGAGCTGCATGTCCTCGGGAAAAGTAACGGCTGTAGTTTCCCCTTGATTTCAGCCGTTCGCAGTGGCTGTGTGGCAAAGCCACATTAGCTAATTTTACAAGGCCAGCTCAGTCAATCATCCAGACTGTTGCCCCTGTAACTACTGAAAAGGCTGCTGCCCCTCTTCAGGAACAACGCGTTTGTCTGTCCTCTCCACAGATACTCCTACGCTGTGGTTGCACCTACGGTACTGCTATCTGCATCGTTTAGGCACGCAAGCCACCCCACCTCGGCAATGTCTGTGGTTCATTGGGGTGGAATACAATTTTATAGTTTTCAAAATAAAAAGCCAAGATCGCACATTAATGATTTATTAAATGACAACTGGTTTCGGTGCACTGTGTCACCATCATCTGGTCTCATATATGTTATAAGCTGGTCATCTTGTTAAAAAAATTGCAAAATAAAAATATTGACAGCTCTGAAGATTCTAGTTTACATTTTAACCTTGCGCCAAAATGTAAACTAGAATCTTCAGAGCTGTCATTTTTTTAACTTGTGTATTTTTATGTAGTGACTAAGTGCAATGTTGCACTTTTTATTTTGTATCCAATTTTTTTTTTAACAAGATGACCAGCTTATGACATATACGAGACCAGATGATGCTGACACAGTGCACCGAAACCGGTCGTCATTTAATAAATCATTAATGTGCGAGCTTGGCTTTTTATTTTGAAAACTATAAAACTCTGAGATCGCCTCCAAACCCAACTATGTCAGGTAATCTTAAAATACAACTTTAAAATTGTACATTTGTAGTATCGGCGGCCGATGATATGTTGTCTGTTTGAACTGAGCTGTGGTCACGAGGCCAAGTTTTCAGAGGGACCAGATAAAAAGGAAGTCTTTTTAGCTGCAGCGCTGGCAGGAGGAGGATCTGTGCGCCTAAAAAATGTTCAAATGTTTGTAAATCTATCTCAGTCCGCAGCTTACAAACTACCTAAACGAAGGTAAACCAACCTAAGGACAATACAAACACCCATGCCCGAGGGGGGACTTGAACCCCCGACAGCGAATGGCAGCGCGCAGCGCAGCACAGCGCCCCAATGCGCACGGCTAATCCACCGCAGTTGTGCGGCTAAAAGCCGCTTGTGCTCGTGTGATATAAATTTCATATATGAACATGTGATGCACTGTGGTAGGAGTAGTTTTAATTTCATTTGATCGGTCACAGTATTATGAGGTTTTGTAGATCAAAATAAATGACAATGTGTATCGACTAATTTGCTGATTACTTACTGTAAATGCACAAATGGAACCCAGTACAGGCATTTCATTTTAATGCAACGCCACACAACCAGCCCTTTAGACTGTAAAACGTGCCAATAAACCATAGGTTGTGTGTGTGTGTGTTAACTACTTCCGTTGAGGGACTTTTAAAAAAATGAAAAATAGGCCTAATACCGACCACGAAACCGGTAGTGTTGTAAATTGTTGTTACAAATAATCGCAAAAGTTATATGTAATATGAAGCTATAGGTATACAAAATCCCTCATGTTATAGAATCCACCAGTGTCCCAAAAATTCAAAAACATTAAATCAATAAATAAATAAATAAAAAATCGGCCAAGAACTTTAGAACATTTACATTTTTATAACGTCCACATTTATTGGATTCAGGAGGAACGTAGGAACCCGGGAGGCAATACTCACTTTACGTCTTATCTTAGAAGACAGATTAAGGAAAGGCAAACCTATATTTTTAGCTTTTGTAGATTTGGAGAAAGCGATTGACAATGTTGACTGAGTTCAAATTCTGAAGTCAGCAGGGGTAAAATACAGGGAAAGGAGAGTTATTTACAACTTGTACAAAAGCCAGACCGCAGTTATTAGACTCGAAGGGCATGAAAGGGAAGCATCAGTTGGGAAGAAAGAAAGACAGGGGCGTAGCCTTTCTCCGATGTTATTCAATTTGTACATCGAGCAGGCTGTGAAGGAAAGCAAGGAAAAATTTGGAATAGGGATTAAAGTTCAGGGGAAGAAATAAAAACATTGCGTTTTGCTGATGACATTGTAATTCTGTCAGAGACAGCAAATGACCTGGTAGAGCAGTTGAATGGAATGGACAGTGTGATGAAGAGAGCATATAAAATGAACATTAACAAGAGCAAAACAAAAATAATGGAATGCTTTCTTAGAAAATCAGGCGATGCTGAAGGAATTAGATTAGGTAACGAAACATTGAGTTTTGTTACTTGGGTAGTAAAATAACATGCGATGGCCGCAGTACAGAGGATATAAAATGCAGAATGGCAATGGGAAGAAAGCAATTTTGAACAAGAGAAATTTGATAACATCGAATATTAATTTAAGTGTAAGGAAGTCTTTTCTGAAGGCATTTGTGTGGAGTGTTGCCTTGTACGGGAGTGAAACATGGACGATAAGCCATGCGGACAGGAAGAGAATAGAGGCTTTTGAAATGTGGTGCTACAGAAGAATGCTGAAGATTAGGTGGGTAGATCGCATAACTAATGAAGAGGTACTGATCAGAAATAGTGAGAAAAGGAATTATTAGCATACCCTGACTAAAAGAAGAGATCGATTGGTAGGACACATTCTTAGATATCGAGGAATCGTAAATTTAGCATTGGAGGGAAGTGTGTGAGTTTGACATCACACAGGGAGAACAAGAGATGTATATAGTAAGCAGATTCAAGCGGATGTCGTTGCCATTCTTATGGGGAGATGAAAAGGCTTTCTCAGGATAGAGTAGGTCGGAGAGCTGCATCAAACAAGTCTCCGAACTGAAGACCTAACAACAACAGGGTGTTACAAAGAGGTACGGCCAAACTTTCAGGAAACATTATCTCACACACAAAGAAAGAAAATACGTTGTGTGGACATGTGTCCGGAAACGCTTATTTCCCATGTTAGAGCTCATTTTAGTATTTCTCTTCAAATGTAAATTGAAATAACTCGTGCAGACAATTGTCAAAATACCCTATTGTTTCGTTAGTGTGTACTGTACTACCTCGATTCACGTCATCAACACAGATTTTCTGTGAACGTTTGGGCAGGAATTGTTGGTAATGTCTTGATTGGGCCTCATGTTCTTTCACCTACGCTCAATGGAGCACTTTATCATGATTTCATACGGGATACTCTACCCTTTACAAGTACGACACAACACGTGGTTCATGCACGATGGAGCTCCTGCACATTTCAGTCGACGTGTTCGTACGCTTCTCAACAACATATTCGGTGACAGATGGATTGGTAGAGGCGGACCAATTCCATAGCCTCCACGCTCCCCTGACCTCAACCCTCTTGACTTTCATTTATGGGGGCATTTGAAAGCTCTTGTCTACGCAACCCCGGTACCAAATGTAGAGACTCTTCGTGCTCGTATTGTGGACGGTTGTGATACAATACGCCATTCTCCAGGGCTGCATCAGAACATCAGAGATTCCATGCGACGGAGGGTGGATGCATGTATCCTTGCTAACGGAGGACATTTTGAACATTTCCTGTAACAAAGTGATTGAAGTCACGCTGGTACGTTCTGTTGCTGTGTGTTTCCATTCCATAATTAATGTGACTTGAAGAGAAGTCATAAAATTAGCTCTAACATGGAAATTAAGCGTTTCCGGACTAATGTCCACATAACATGATTTCTTTCTTTGTGTGTGAGGAATGTTTCCTGAAAGTTTGGCCGTACCTTCTTGTAACATCCTGTATATAGACCAAATAGCGTTCTATTGGGTCCTTAAAACATCTTTGAACTCTAATGCAACATTATGCCAAAATTTCAATGCGATCTGAATGAATTTAGCAGGTTTGAGATTTTGAACAAACGAACATTTACATCTCAACGTATATCGAAAATATAATTTTCCTAACCGCAAATCTCCGAAAGTTCTCGATTGCAGGGTTTGATATTTTGACACAAAGTTGCACATGCACACGTTT
Organism: Locusta migratoria; assembly: GCA_026315105.1. Taxonomy (NCBI): domain Eukaryota; kingdom Metazoa; phylum Arthropoda; class Insecta; order Orthoptera; family Acrididae; genus Locusta; species Locusta migratoria. The sequence goes on from CM048751.1 coordinate 201,064,024, forward strand.
TTAAATCCTTATTTTTTAATATACAAGGTGTAAACGGTATAAGCCGCCAAAATTATACAGATGGTACATCTCTATGAGGTTGACAAAAAGTTTAATGAGATATTGTTGTATCATGTACTTTATTTTTGTATTCGTAAAAACCAATATTAGTTGGACTGATGGTAGGCGTATTTCTGTTGACATTGTCGACTGATGATACACGAGAGAGCCCTGTGACCGCGCTGCCAGCAGGCGCCTTGGGGTGCGAGAGAGAGAGCGCGCGCGAATGCACTACACGACGAGGAAAAGTTAATGTCAAAGAAAACGAAAATGTGTTTACCTTAGTATAAAATCAACCAGTTACCTAGTAATTGTCCACTACTTACAATCAACCATTTCCTATTTTTAAAGCATAACTGTATTAAAAATTAAATTCAGTTTGTTTTCAGAATTTTCACACAAGGGAAAGTATATAGTGCCATAAAAATAGGTAGTAATTTAAAATTAGCTCCACCTTTCTCGTAATTATGTTTACTGAGATCCTTGCTGAGGTACGAAACGGTACCTTGCAGGACAGATTATTTACAATTATCTTGTAACCTATAGGCTTTTGCTGAATAATATCATTTTCTACTAAAAGTAGGAAATGGCTAAGAAACACCGGAAGACCTGCCTTTGCCAAAAAGTCGTCGCTTTTCTATTCAGGAACGTTATGGTTTCTTCACTACAATTCCAGTAAAATCGGTAAGGGTGGAACGTAGGAAACGCATATAGAATGCAATAACTACAGTATTTAACATACCAAAAGCAACTACCACAGCTGTAAATGAAGGAAAAACGTCACAGACCTGGCAAGAAAACGGAAAAAGCAATTGTTTTCAACAAAGAAGAACTCCATTCCAAAATTGTTGCTGCAACTGAACCACAAACGGCAAGAATCTTCAAGGCATTGTCTCCTTAAGCTAAAGTAATGACACTCAAAAGAATATGCGCGTATCAGGAAGACGAGTGAAACCTAAAAATGTTCGAATCATTAGACTACACACCAAATTAATACGCGTCAAAAAGCTATAGTCATATAAGAACACACCATAATAGAAATTTATGTTTCCATTATGTTTATATTCTACTTACTTTGAGCAGAAGCGGAAGCGGAAGTTGTTCATTACATCTCTAAATCAGTTAAATTCGTCTGTTTTTACATTAATGTCCGTGTTATGTATATCTCTTAAAATTTTATTGATAATTATAACGCAAAAACTATACGAACTATTTCGTTTATTACGCACACACATAATTATAAACAAACATCACGGCGGCTTTCCCACCGATAGGAACGCTAGTGTCGTTGCAACTGTCAGTTGGTAACAACTTTCACAGCGGTGAGTGTCGCGACTGTATAAGACTGTGGTAATACCCTGAGTGATGACAGTCGGTCGTCGACCAACCTGTGAAGACTCCGTTAGCTGTTAGGATGGAAGGGAGATTTACTATTTCTGAACTGTACGATATTCTTTTAATTTATGGCGAGGCAAAAAGTGTTGCGAGGGCAGCTGTACGAATTTTTCGAGAACGCTTCCCACAACGACGACCTTCTGCACGAGAGGCGTTTGTTGCTATGGACCAAACGTTTATGTCATTGTATTAGGAGTACGTATTTAATTTCCTTTGAATGAGAGATACTGGCTATTTAGTGCCCTGTTCAGAAGGCAGAGGCACACAAAGCGTCAATCGTGCATTGGAAGCTGAGGAATGGATTCTGTACCGCACCCAGAAGGTTCCTGCTCATAGTACTAGAAGCATCTCTCGCCAAGTGGGTGTACCGCACACTGTCGTCCATCGCGTCTGCGGCCTTACCACATTCAACGCGTACAAGCATTGGAAGAACAAGATTTCCTTCAGCGACGTGGTCTCAGAGTGGCTTTTGTTACACAGTGCACAGCATAATTTTCTCAACAAAATACTCGTCACAGACGAAGCGTGTTTCAGTCGCGACAGAATAACTAATTCCATAACATGTACACTTGGAGTGTAGATAATCAAATGTTCAAATGTTTGTTAAGCTTATGGGACTTAACTACGGGGTCATCAGTCCCTAAACTTACAAACTACTTACGAAATAGGACGCCACAAATATCCATGCCCGAGGGGGGATTCGAACCCCCGACCGTAGTGGCCGTGCTGACCGTGACTGCAGCGCCTCAGTCACCTCGGCCACCGCGGCCGGCTGTAGATAATCCTAACCACGTAGTAGAAACACATTTCCAGTGATTTTCCGTAGATTTAGGGCGCGTTTGCTCCGTGATTACATTATTGGCCTCTATGTTTTACCAGCGCGTTCGATCGGTAACTATTACTGAAAGTTTCTAAAGGAAACATTGCTACCAACATTGTTACAAGAAGTTCCGTTAGGCATCGTCCTAACATGTGGTTCCTCCACGATGATGCTGGATTGGTCACAGAGAACGCAGATTTTTGTATACACGGTTTCCAGGACGATGGATCGGGCGTTCGGGTCCACGTCGATAGCCAGCACGCATCCCTGATTTAAATCCACCGTATTTTTACTTCTGGCGCCAATGAAAGAACGGGTTAATAATGTGCGCGAACTTAGGCAGAGGATTTTCGATGCTGCTAGTAGGATAAGGAAGGCCTCACCAACTCGAGCACTCTTTTGCTTGCGCGCCCCGTTGCCGCGCCGTGCGACCCCGGTGCTTTCCCCCCACCACTCTCGCCACGCCGTGTCGCAGCACGTGTGACAGGGGCAGCGCTCGCTCTCGCGTCTTCTGGGATACGCTGAATATCCGTCCTGAATCTCATCAAATAGGACACTGTTAATCTAGCTTGCGAACGTTTAGCATCTGCACAATAGGTTCGGATTTGTGTGTGCCATTTTTATTGCTGAGTGGGAAGATTATTTAATCCTGATGGGAAAGCACAATGCATCATACATCTCTGTGCCAGTATTCGTCCCAAATAGTTTACACTTTATCACGTGACTTTTACCAGTCATCTTTCGTAATGCAATGTACTGCAGCCGAAGTCAATTGCTTTACTTGGGACAGGGTAACACTGCAGACGTTGTTCGATGCAACTTTCTGTTTCATATCATTCAATTTAAGTTCGATGGGGTTCAGATCACAATGGTAGGATGTAAGGCGCACCACTGTAAGTTCTTTATCGGATTCTTTCAGTACTCTAACTACTGTATATTCCGGCTCGGGCTTGAAACGTATTACAATGTCCAAGAGCTCTTTGCGTGTTAAATCTGCACCGAAAGGAATTTTATGTTTAGTCATCCATGATTGTATATCTACTTTACGTGAAGATGTGTTGGGCGGTGTACTTTCGTGAATACAATGATAGGGAGCATTGTCTCCTACCACAATACTTATGTTTGGTATTAGACGCTCTAGCAACCATTTTATGTAATTTTCACTGTTAATTTCGTTCTGAAAATCTTCCGACTTTGATATGGAATCACAGATGAGCTCTGCACCCTCAATGAACCACATTTCCCCTCCCACATAAATCACTCTCGCTCTTTGTCCAGAACTTTCAGTTTTTCTTACACTTGGTACGTCACTATGTTGCCAACCGATGCAGGCCGAGGCGTGCACGTAATATCACGTTATCAAGTGATGCCTGTGCCGACGCGATAGCTAGCTGATTGGCCGGCCGTTGGGGCACAGCCCACTGTCTCATAGCGGCTAACCAATCCGCTAGCGATAGCGCCGGCTCAGGCCTCACTTGATCACGTGATATGGCGTGCGCGCCGCGGCATGTCTCTCGTCGACCTCGGTTGCCAAAATTTACTGACAATATAGTGTCTATGCACCTATTTTTCGTCAGTAGAAGCGACGGGTTATTTCGCAACTTTTTCGTTTTCCCTCGGTGTTCTAAGAAAACGTGAATGACATGCTACAAAGTCTTCCGTCTCAACCAGATCCTTTGTTTTCAATTTTTTTGAAAGTGGATCTTTTTTTCCGTGAAATTAATATCTGGTTCCTTCTACATCCAGTTATAAAGTTTTCTATGGGTGGGTATATCTCTTTCAATATCGTAATACTAAAAAAAAAAAAGAAAAAAAAAATTGTTTTGAGTAAGCATTTATCAAATTCGTCAAGACACTTGTTTTTCTTCCTCAGTCTCTTCTTTCTCGCTGTTACAATTTTCTGAGCACTCTGTCTGGCCTTCTTAACATCGTTCACAATGTTATGGACTGTTCTTGCACTTTTTCCTACCGCTGCTGCAGCTGTCTCCATAGCTCTTTCCAACGGTATGAACAAGCCTTTTTGTTTTTCTTCTTTGCAGAATTTAACATTATTTATTAGCACTTTTCCATAGGAACGTACACTTTGATACCGTGTATTTTCGCGATGACTGTCCATTTTACCAGCCGCTAAGAATACGTCGCATTACGACAATAACGCGACTGTGCAATGGGCGCGACACGTGCGTCGATCGTGTCGATTCGAGTATTGTCGGCAAGCTTCGGCCCCATCTGAGCAATTGTAATGCAATTGTAATGTGTACGGGTAATACACTGCAAAGTGTCTACTTTTCCAATAACATTATCCTGAGGTGAACTTTTTTTGTGGGTCAACCGTAGGAAATACGCAAATATGTTACTAGTCTTTTTTTGTCAAGCGCACCGAGATGTGCCATCTGTATAATTTTGGCATCTTATACCACTTACACCCTGTATGTCAAATATAGTTTACGTAAATGTTATAATGGAAAAATGTATATACAGTAATATGGTATACAATCAATGTCGCCCATTTCAATGGTTAAGATATTTGTATGTAGAAACCTTCCTGAATTGAAATGAAAATGTGTCAGAATTTCAAACGAATCAATAAAGAACTTTGGGGATCAGGGGTTGTGAACAAAACAGAACATTTCCTTTTTAATGTGTAAATTTGCAAAATCATTTATTATTTGAAATAATTGCCACATCCTACTAATATTTAACTAGCCGTATGCGTTTCGGCAGCATGCTGCCATTATCAGGTGTATTTACAGTTACTCGTAAATTACATTATTTGAGGTGCAATAAGGTTGCTTTGCTACATGCGCCAGTGAGGTTGTGAATCGAAAATAAAAAGCCTGTACAGGACAATAAATACGCTACACCTATATGCATATATAAAGGTGGCGATACTATCCCGTAGACATCGCTAGTTACATATTTTTGGAAACATTTTTGCTTCACTCTTTGGGATAACACCACTCTCAATCAAATATTATATTAACGGTCAACCATACACTTATTACAGAAATTGATTTTGTATTAAAAAATGAAAGAGAAAAAATTTTTTGATCTTCACTCTAGCGACATTGATGACAATGGGTTTCGACCTTTGTATTCTGACGACAGTCAGTAAACTACAGTTTTGTAGCTAATTAATTGTATACGGGTTCGTTACTTTACAGTGTTAGTGTCGCTTATACGACGTTCTCCTCAACATTCTATCCCGCGAGCCGTCAACGGTATCATGCAGGCGAGAGAAAATGGTTGATGCATAATTTCTCGCATATAAATGCAAACGATGTAAAGTTTTGAGTTCTCTTTACTTCTTTACACTATGGAATGAAGGTCATATTTAGACACTGCTGAATCCCTTAGAAAAGTAATTTGTGGCAGTGACCTATGAAACTACAGCTGAGATGCATCTCAGCTCGAAATGACCGTAACTGGCAGAAGGAAATCACGTGGTTCTGCGCACTCTCGCGTCCTCTCGCTGTTCCCCGTCAGTTCTCGGAAAAGGAGCGCACGAACTAAGAGGCGAGGGATCTGCGAACTAGTTCGCGTAGTTCGCCTGTGGGAGGGCTCTTCCGAACTAGTTCGTTCGCGAACTGCACAAGACTCCGTAACTTCATAAAATTGATCTGAAGATAGGCAGCTGTCCCGAAACCGGTCATGTTCTAGAAAATAAAAGCAATCTGCAGACGCATCTTCAAGAATTTTATTCATATGACAATCGCGGAAACTCCCTCGAGACTCAAAAGTCTAGCTTTGATAAACTGCAAACTAATTAATATGATGGCTAATTATGTAATTGAGCCACACAGAAATAGCGCTATTCTGGCCAAGAATGGAAACCAAAAGACACAAAAATCCACATGTACTGTAGTTAAATAATAATGCTTACAACTATCACGTACTAACAGCCAGCTGCAATGTAATTATTGTAGCGTGCGTATTCGCCACAACGCCGGCGCTCCACGCAAGTAGAAGAGCGATAACCGGCTCGATGGTACTTCGACTGCCGTGGGCGCCCGCAGTTTCGTTACCTCTCTGCCACTGGGAAGAAGGGGACTCGTCTAGATATGCCGGCGTCCACAGCAACGACAGACAGTATAAGAGGCAGTACAGCAGTCAGTACTGGATTACGGCAGAGTACACAGCAGAGCCAGCAATGCTACAGTTCCAGGAGTTTCGTCTACAGTGAGCCAGCAGCCTACGTCAGCACAAGCCGGAACACTACTATTGACTGATGTAGAAGAGATCATTGCAGAACTGTTTTGTAGCTAGGAAGAAATTGCACAACTCAGCGAACAAACTATTAACTGTAATGTTTTGCACTAAACTGTCAGGTATCTAAATATCCACGGGTATACTGCCGGTCTATAGTGTCCAGCGGGCACAATACTTCGGCGATCATACATGTCGCCATCATCAGGTGAACTGACGGATCGAGCTCCTGGATACGCGCCGGCACGGACATCGGCACGCTACGGCTGCTCGAAGGGAACTGGATTCTAGCCCGGTAGCGGGCAATTTAAATACCCTCGGCCCTTCGGAGCGACCCCTCAGCGATCCGCGCCCCGCGCCGCGGCCGCGCAAAAATGTTCAAATGTTTGTTAAGCTTATGGGACTTAACTACGGGGTCATCAGTCCCTAAACTTACAAACTAATTATGAACTACTTACGAACTAGGACGGCACAAATATCCATGCCCGACGCGGGATTCGAACCCCCGACCGTAGTGGCCGTGCAGACCGTGACTGAAGCGCCTCAGTCCCCGCGGCCACCGCGCGGCCGCGAAGTGGAACCGATTGCGGCGGCGTCTGAGATGACGTCGGTTTGAGGGCTCTGTCCATCGTGGTCGTCATTTCGTTATGTTTGCTAGATTTACTCTTAATTAACCCAATCGCTGGTTCCCAAGCTTTGCTAAGATTATAGCCACAGTCACGGTTTATGAGGTCGTCACTTGCGCGAATTTCAATAGCCTCTCTAACGACGCAGTCCCAGTATCTCGACGTCTGTATCAGAATCCTAGTGTGTTCATACTCCACCGCATGATTCTCCGCCAAACAATGTTCAGCGACCGCCGACTTGATCGGATACATCAATCGTGTGTGCCTCTGGTGTTCAACGCATCGATCCTCGACGGTACCCATCGTCTGTCCAATATATGACTTGCCACACTGACACGGAATCTGGTACACGCCGGCCTTCCTCAAACCGAGCTCATCTTTAACGCTCCCCACTAGTGCACGAATTTTATTCGGCGGACAAAAAACAGTTCCAACCTGGTGTTTTTTCAAAATGCGGGAGATCTTCCCCGAGAGTGCGCCGGTATATGGAACGAACGCAGTGCCTACATCCTCCCTCCTGTTATCATCCGTTTCCACAGGTTGTGTTGTAGTGGTTGGGCGGAGAGCCCGCTGAATCTGCCACTCTGAGTACCCATTTTTTCGAAATACAGTTCTCAGGTGTTCCAATTCCTGCGTTAGACTCTCTGCTTCGGAGATAGTGCGCGCCCTATGTACTACAGTTTTAAGTACCCCATTCCTCTGTGAAGGGTGGTGACAGCTGTCTGCGTGTAAATACAGATCAGTGTGCGTTGTCTTCCGATACACACCATGACCCAGGGTGCCATCAGCTCTTCTCTTGACCAAGACGTCAAGGAACGGCAATTTACCCGCCGTTTCAGTTTCCATAGTGAATTTGATGTTGGGGCGTATGGAGTTCAGATGTGTAAGGAAGTCAAGGAGTTTATCCATATCATGTGGTCACATGACGAAAGTGTCGTCCACGTAACGGAAAAAGCAAGTAGGTTTCCATTCAGATGATGCCAGGGCTTCCTCCTCGAAATTCTCCATGTACAAATTTGCGACCACAGGGGAGAGTGGGCTACCCATGGCGACTCCCTCCGTTTGTTCGTAGTAATCGCCATTGAAAAGAAAATACGTGGTCAAGACATGCCTAAAAAGTTCGGTTGTCTTCTCGTCAAACTTCTGCCCAATCAAATCTAGTGACTCTCGAAGGGGCACCCTCGTAAACAACGAAACGACGTCAACTCACCATGATATCTGACTCATCTAGCCTGAAGCTATTAAGGCCTTTAACAAAATCAACGAAATTAGGGATGTAATGAGGGCACTTACCCACATAAGGACTTAATATTCCCGTCAAGTATTTGGCCAACAAATATGTAGGTGCTCTGATGTTAAAGACAATGGGACGTAACGGCACCCCATCTTTGTGAACCTTAGGGAGTCCATAAAGTCTTGGCGGTACCGGACCTTGAGGTAGCAGTTCCTGGCGACACCCTCCGGTAAATCAGCATCCTCGAGAAGCGCCACCTTCTTTGTGGGGTCAACGCTGATCTTCCGGTAGGAAGCAGGCTCTGCATCTTTTCAGTGTAGTCCTTATGGGAGACAACAACCGTAGCATTGCCTTTGTCAGCCGGTAAGACAACAATTTCAGGGCGCTCCCTCAGGTCACGAATGACCGCCCTCTGTTTACTAGTGATGTTCGACTTCATGGGCTTTGATTTCGTCAACGCACGACAAGTTTTACGACGTATTTCCTCAGCCGATTCAGGAGGAAGTCGAGCTGTTCAACTGCACTAATAATTTATGCGACCGGTGTGAACTTGGGGATAGGAGCAAAGTTGAGTCCTTTCTCCAAAACTGAGACAGCATCATCACTAAACTCCATGCCACTCATTGATGACAGTCTTGCACGGAACCTGCAGAGATGGTTTGTCAAGGAGGCGTGAGAACTTAGCTGTTTGACGTCCCGTTACGTTCTTATGGGCGGAATCGACTGCAACCGAAGTAACAGCATCAATCCAATCCCAGGAAAAAGACGTGAATTGACTAGCCAGTTGCAAATGCAGTTTGAATAGTTCCAGTGAGATGAACTCAGGGCTACGGCGGGTGAAATGCACTCTCTCACGAAGCAATGCGAGGCTGGCCCGCTTCTTAATTCTCTTGGCTGCTACAGAATCGATGTGATGCGTAACCTTAGCAAAATTTGGAACAACATTCTCGGAACGACATCTCTTTAGAAAAGCAAGAGTACTTAGCAAACGACATCTACGGTGGCGCAACTTTTCAAATTTCTTCATGCTGCGATACATCTCCTCCCCGTAAAGGTGTATGATGTGATTCTTCAGTTTCTCCCGGCGTATTTGATAATCAAAGTATCCACGGGTGTATTGCCGGTCTATAGTGTCCAACGGGCACAATATTTCGGCGATCATCAGGTGGACTGACGGACTGAGCTCCTGGAAACGCGCCGGCATGGAGATCCGCACGCTACGGCTGCTCGCAGGAAGTTCATTATTAAACTATTCTAATTATACTGTTCAACACAATTTTCAAAACACTGGCACTAAGTAGAATTGATATATCTTACCAGTAAAATTATATTCACTTGAATCACTTTCATTTTTCATGGATTAGTTTCCGAGTAATAATGGAGAGGACAAGGACACTGCATACGTCTAGGATGAAAAATGTGCCGACACAATTAGCTGTTTCGCAATTTAGTCCAATTTTGCTAATACGCTGGCTAGTCATCTATGCTAATTGAAAAACATCTAGCTGGGTTTTACTTTTCTAAGACGGTTTTCGTTGTAATCTGCCATTATTGCGCCACACTTATTGACAAAAGGCTTTTCATGTACACACATCGCAATCTACCCAAAGGTGCGTCACGGAGGGTACCAATACTACGTGCTTGCTTTCCTACTGCACTCCCGTATAGAACTTGGAAAGAACGAATGCTGATATGCATACATACAACACTCGCGCATTCATCGAACCTACAAGAAACAAACCAAGCCGCCCGCCTCTGAATTAATTCTGTGTCTTCTTTTAAACCCATCTGGTGTGGATCCCAAACATTTGAGCAATACTACATGTACATGGGATACTCTGCAAATCACATTTAAGTGCCTGGCAGAATGTTCATCAAACCACTTTTATACTATTTATCTTCCATTCCATTCTCGAACAGCGCGTGGGAATAAAGGACACCTGAATCTCTCATCAGTATGATGATCATTTCTACCTATGTAAGTGGGAGTCAACGATATATTTTCGCATTCGGAGGAGAATGTTGGCGATTGGAGTTTCGTAAGTAGCCTACGCCGCAGCGATAAACGTCGTTGTTGTACTGGTTCCCATCCCAGAGCCTGTATCATTTCTGTGACGCTGTCTCCTCTGTATCGTGACAATACGAAACGAGCTGCCCTTCTTTGGACTCTTTCGATGTCCTCCGTCAAACCCACCTGATAAGGATCCCACACTGGGCAGCAATACTCCAAAAATGGACGGACGAGCGTAGTGTATGTAGTTTCTTTTGTAGTTATGTTGCATCTTTTAAGGGTTCTGCCAAGATAAAAACGCATTCTCTGGTTCGCCTTTCCCACGACATTACGTGCTATTAAGTCTGAAATAATAGTAATTACTAGGCATTTTGTGAACTTTATGGCCTTCGCATTCGATTTATTTATCTTGTAAACAAAGTTTAACTGATTTTTTTCTCGTACTCATGTCGACGACTTCACACTTCTCATTATTTAAAGTCAATTGCCAATTTTTGTACCATAGTGATATTTAGATCGTTCTGCAGTTGGTTTTAATCGGCTGATTTTACTTGACGGTAAAGGACGGCGACATCTGCAAACAACCTAAGAGAGCTGCTTAGATTTCCCCTAAATCGTTTATGAAAATAAGGAACAGCAGAGGACCAATAATACTACCCTGTGGAACGCCCGATATCACCTCTGTTATAGTCGATGCCTTACCATCGATTACTACAAACTGTGTCCTCTCTGACAGGAAACCCCTGTCCAGTCGGAAATTTGGGCCGATATACAATAACCACGCAATTTGATTAAATGTCATTTGTGAGGTACGGTGTGAAAATTCTTCTGGAAATCGAGAAACAGGATGCATGGATGGTTTGATTTTTAAAGAGTCTAAACGACTATGGTTATTAGTCCCTAGTTCCGAACGTAGAGAATACAATAAAAATCACTACAATGTCGTATAAAACAACGTGTTAAAATGCACCAAGCAAAGAGTTTAACACATCAAGAAATGAAAGAATCGAAGTAAAAACCGATAAAAGAAGAAAAATGTGTAAAGAGGATGCCGGAGAGTCTTGGCTGGGTGACCACAGACATGTAGGACATCTGGTCACTGTGTTACACTTTAAAACCACCTACCAATCGAGAAATAAGGAATCAATTTGTTGTCTAAAGCACTCATCACTTCGTGTAAATAAAGAGGAATACGACAGGGTCGTCCAAGCATTTTACATGCGGTCTCTTTTAGAGACAAATGACATCTTCCCGAAATTCTCCCAATAAACCGAAGTCGACCACACGCCTTTCCCATGACTGCCCTCATGCGCTCGTTCCATTCCATATAACTGTGCATCGTTACGCTCAGATAAAGTGACGCGAGTCTGTCAAGCAGCACACTACTGATGCTATATTCGAATATTACGGAATTGTTTCCCCTACTCATATGCGTAACCTTACATTTTTCTTAATTTGCAGCTATCTGTCATTCCTCACAGTACCTAGATATTTGGTCCAAGTCATCATGCATCCTACTACCACGTGTTGGAAAGGTAAGTGCTAACAGCCGTCATGTATTTAATAAAATGCATCTTTAACCATCAGCTGTTTTACGAAATCCTTACAATCGACTAGTTTCGGTCCAGGACCATCATCACAGATAGAAAGGTGTTAAAACAGGTTAGTCAACAGCATTAAATACATTTACATTTTATTTGTTTGTTTGTCGTATGGCAACAACAGCAGTATTGAGCATTACATATGAGATAGTTATTTACTTTTACATTAGATACAAGTTTAACATATATATTCCAATGCTAAAATTTACTAATGTGATAAATATGCTACTATAATACATAGGAATACTGGGTCTTACTAGTTTAACACAGTGGCAAGTTTGAGAGATACGATGAAAACTTAAGTAAATACATATATACAGATGATCATAAATCAATATCAAGTGACGGAGTCCAACTAGTTGCAGAAGGGGTAGCATTTATAAAATCACTGAATGGTCCAGGATATTTCCTCAGAGGACAGTCTCTGACGATATGTTGGATCGTTTGTTCTTGGCACCACAATCACAGGCTGGAGAATCTCGGAAACCCCACTTGTGAATCATAGCATTGCACCTGGCTTGACCAGTTCTAATTCTATTTAATTTTGTCCACACACTTCTCTGCAGATGGAACCCTGGTAGGCCGGCAGTTGGGTCTTCGACGCCATGATGTGCTGTTGCATCCGCTTTCCACTTCTTGCGCCAGTCTTCTTAAATGTCGAAGTTGTTCATTCCTTTATGCCACAGGGGAGTGCAGGACTTTAGGCGCTCTGGAAGAGGATTTTTTGAGATCTTCAGAATTGGAAGATCTTGTGGGCAGTTGGGGTGGTGAAGTTTCCTCCATTCTCTATTCGTTGATTCCTGGCGTCGCAATTGAGGTGGAGGGATGTTACTGATGGTGTGCAGCCAGGGGATCGGCGTGGATTTTAGTGTACCTGCAATGACCCTCACTGATCGTTCAGCTGTACAATTAACTTCCTCGTATGGGTGCTATGTTGCCACAGTGGAGCACAGTATAGATCAGTGTCAATGCTGTAGTGCGTAATGTCGATGCATCAGCACCCCAGGTTGTACCAGCCAGTTTTCTAACGCTGTTATTTCCGGTCTTTACCTTTTGGCTTGTGTTTTCCAAATGACGTTTATACCTTAAAGACCGTGTGATACCCAGGTATTTAGGCTGGAACCTGTGTCTAACCCTTTGTTGGCAGAAGTTAACATTGAGTCAAACAAAGGGTTATTGAATGCTGTTCGCTAACCTGTTTTAATACCTCTTTATCTATGATGATGGTCCTGGACCGAAACTAGTCGATTTTCAGGATTCAGCATAGTTCAAACGGGCCGTGCTTTTAAAATCAGGTTTGAATAACATCTTTTGAGAAAGAATGGCACTAACACCCAGAATTCGTCTGTTACTGACCATCTTCTCATTACAGGTTATGCATCCAAAGCCATTCACGACCTGAATATTTTGCATACCGAAAAGAAAGGTCACAGATTAGACATGCTTGAGGAATTGCAAACATTGAAACATTTGTCTCGTAGTGACGGGCTTATTCTAAACGAACAGTTACAACTCCGTAATAGAAGCTTTTTTAACGGTATTAAGCCGTTACTCGGTTTTTGATGTACTTCACGCAGTGTCCGAAATATTTCTTCTGACTTGATCTAAAGCATTTGTATTCCAAACGCTAATTTTTTAACTATTTTGCTTATTACAACTTTGTTACTCGTTAATTCTCTCTACTAATATTGTATTGCCAAAATGACGCCTCAGCCATCTCTCATGTTAAGGAATTTTATAGCAATTGTTTTGTCAATACTGTTTCTTTCTGTATAGTAGCCTGTTTGTAATTGCGGCTACTAGATGGCACTACTGAGGTAACGTCTACCTGTTCACAACTCCACTTAGCACACGCCAGTCTGATGCCTCCGTGCAGGCGTGCAGCCCATTTTAAACATTGTGACGTAAGATTTACAGCTGAGTAGTATATTTTATTATGCAACTTGTTTTATTTTATAATTTCTGATGAAGGCAATCTTAGTCATTGCAGAAACCAGGTCAGCCCTTTAGTGGCCAGTGGGAACTGTAGTTCCCACTTTTTTGTTTTCCCTATAAGTTCAGTGGTAATCTGTATTCCCACTTCTAACTTGTGCTACCATCTATGTTAGAGTGTGCTAACTACATACAGATTGTGAACAGGCGCGCGAAAGTGGTTTTATTTCTACATTGTTAGTGAGGCAATGCAGAAGCGCAGTTTCCGCGGGAAAACAAGCCACTATTTCGACCGTAACAGCGTTTTTTGAATAGTGTGCTTTTCTTTTGCGTGTGAAGTGACTTGTGTTGTATTTGTCTACTTTTATATTTACGTGGGAGATAGAATTTGTGTATATTGGCTGGATATCAATGAAAATTACATAAATATTACAAGGTAAGTTAGTGGGAACTACGTTTTCCACTGAACGTGTGTGGAATGCAGTTTGTATGTCTGTGCAATCGGAATCGTAGTTATTGTTTGTCTCTTATTGTTTAGAATGCCTGGACTCCCGCCAGAAGAGGTTTTGAGAATTTTGTACGCTTTACCAGAAGATGTAGAGATTCAGATGTCGATATTGACTCTGAAGAAGATTTTGAGTCACGAAATACTTCGCAGATTTTGAACGAAACTTGTGATAACATTATTGTTTCAAAAAAATACAACTATTTCAATTTTCCAATTGTCGCCAGTAAAATTGGGAAATAATGTGTAGCAACTGTCGTGTACCTCTGTGTGTAGCACCATGCTTCTCTTCCATAGTACATCACCTTAGTGAATTCAATGGGCAATATGAAATAATACAAAAGAAAATCAAATGTTTACTATGCTTGTTGTACTAAAAATAAAGAAAATACATCTTTTAATTATAAAGTCCAGTTACTCCAAACTTTGATGGAAACAATAGTGCCCACTAATTTTATTGTACGTATATGCTAAATTCTCAGTTTCAAGAAAATAAATGTTCAAATGTTTGTAGAGTCTATGGGACTTAACTACGGGGTCATCAGTCCCTAAACTTACAAACTACTTACAACTAAGGACGGCACAAATATCCATGCCCGAGGGGGGATTCGAACCCACGACCGCAGTGGCTGTGCGGACCGTGACTGGAGCGCCTCAATGCCCTCGGCCACCACGGCCGGCTCAGTTTCAAGATTTGAACTATGATTTTATGTATGACTTCTTAACCCAATAAACTATTAATAGAAAGTCTACAATTTCTGGAAATAAGTTGGTCAAACAATTTTTAATTTGCGATCGAGGGCTGCATTTTTATCCATTGACATTCTACTACAGTTTTCATGGCGGCGAAATATTTGCAACAAGTTTGGGCCGACACCAGTCCCTTACCACGCGCATGCTCTTCATTGTTCTATGTTGAAATGTTTGTTACGTTTAAGGGACTTATCTGCGGGCTCATCAGTCCCTAAACTTACAAACTACCTATGAACTACCTTTTACTAAAGACGACACAAACATCCATGCCCAAGGAGGGATTCGAACCCCCGACGGCGGTCGGCCGCGCGCACCGCAACACAGCGCTCCAGTACGCGAGGGTGATCCACCGCGGCTGTCCTTAATTAAAATGCGCTGTGCCCACGAGCACTATTAATTTCGCATGGTTACTAGCAACTCCCTGTTGTACGGCGCCGATGCTGGGCTGTTCGCGAGTTCCTGCAGTGCGTACCGATGGAGCGACCACTTCCAACGACTGGCGCGCTTCAGCGATACCAGCGACCAAGTTCTCAGTCAAAGGCTATCTTACTCTAAACAAGACGAGAGGCCCTGACTAGACCATCGTGTCAACTACCTTCACTTAAATATTCATATTACTTACAGTATAACATGATTCATTAATATTCACAGAATATATGACATCAACTGCGATTGGGAAAAGCTGAAAATGTGTACCCAGCCGGGATTCGAACCCGGGTCTCCTGCTTTCTGGGCAGTTGCGCTGACACCTACACCACTGAGGGACACAGTGATCACCGCACCTGCAAGGACTACCTAAGCACGCCTCCTGTCAGCTTTGCCCAATCGCAGTTGATGTCATATATTCTGTGAATATTAAATAATAACAACTGCAGGATAAGAAGTGACGTCTATTCTTTCGGAACAGACGCCACATGTATATGATCATTAAGTCATTAACAAAAATCCATTTAAAATATTTAAAATTAAATACAAAATGAACTTGACTTATAAAAACACAACCACAAAAATAAATCGCAACATACACATACAAGAAAATTTAAATTGGTAATTCAGATACATAATTTACAGAAGAACGGAAAAACTGGTGGAATCCTATCCTGAGAAAGATCACTTTGGAATTAGGAGAACTGTAGAAACACGCGAGGCAATACTCACATTGCGTATCTCAAAAGATAGGCTAAGGAAAGGGAAACCTACGTTTTAAGCATTCGTGGATCGGGATAAAGCTTTTCACAATGTTGTTTGGAATACATTCTTCCAAATTCCGAAGGTATCGTGGGTAAAATATAGGGAACGAAGAGTTATATTTAACCTATACAAAAACCAGAGAGCGGTTATTAGTGTCGAAGGGCAAGAAAGGGACGCAGAGGTTGAGAAGGGAGGAAGACAGGGTTGTATCCTTTCCCCAATGTTGTTCTATCGGAACATTGTACAAGGAGTGAACGAATGCAAGGAGAAATTTGGAGAGGGATTTAAAGTTAAAGGAGAAGAAATAAAAACTTTGCGGTTTGCCAATGACATAGTAATTTTGTCAGAGATTGCAAAAGATCTGGAAGAGCAATTGAAGGGAATGGACAGAGTATTGAAAGGAAGATATAACGTCAACATTAACAAGAGTAAAACGAGGGTAATGGAATGTAGTGTCAGAAATTCAGGCGATGCTGAAGGAATTGGATTATGTAGACAATAAAAGTGGTAGATGAGTTTTGTTATTCGGGCAGCAAGATAACTTCTGACGGCCGAAGTAAAGTAGATATAAAATTCAGAATTGTTTCTAAAGAAGCGAAATTTGTTGACATCCAGTATTAGTCAAAATGTGAGGATGATAAGGAGTTCACACAAAAAGATGATATAATCTTTCGAAATGTGGTGCTACAGAAAAATGATGAAGATCAGATGGGTAGATCACGAAAACTAATGACGAGGAGCTCAACAGAATTGGGTAGAAAAGGACTTTCTGGCATATCCTGACTAAGAGAGGAGATAGATTGGTGGGAAACATTCCGAGACAGCAAGAAATCGTCAACTTGGCATTAGAAGACAGTGTGTGTGGCAAAAATTGTAGATGAAGACCGAGAGACGAATACAGTAAGCAGATTCAAAAGGATGTTGGTTGCCGTACGTATTCTCAGATTAGGAGGCTTGCACAGGACAGGGTAGCGTGGAGAGCTGCATCAAAGCAGTCTGAGGCCTGAAGACCACAAGAAGAAGAAGAAGAAGAAGAAGAAGAAGAACAACAACAACAACAACAATTCGAGTAATACCTTTACTGATAAGCGTGTGAGAAAAATATGAAGAAATGGATACGTTAGTCACTGCCTTGTTGTTACAGTGCAAGTAAACCGACCATGGACTGACAATGGCATACTTCGAGACTAACTGCATCCATTCATGAATTTCATGTTCCCAAACAACGTTGGAATTGATTTGGAAAATATTCAGGACATTTATTAAGTAGAGGAAGGAAGAAGGGTTAGGAAGGACAGGATTGACATTGGCTGCACTGGGGCTCTGAAATTATACAATGGCGAAAAGTGAAAATGTGAACAGTGTCGGGAATCGTTGGACACAGAAAGCCCTAATGGCGAGTATAAGTGGGCATGGACGACGGAGGCGCTACAGCCACAGCGTGCGACTTGTGAAAGTTCGAGAAAGACGGGAGGCGCGGGCGGATAGCCAAGAGGCACGAAGCGGTACCCCTGGTTTCGATTCCCGGCCAGGTTCGCACCAGAACAGACACCACACCAATCTATAAAGTTCAGGACAATTCCTGCGAACGATCTGGCCAGCCAGATTGCGCAACGCCAATCCCAGTGAGCACTCACGGCACGTAACGGAGAAGTCATCTGGTCCACAAAATCCATCACCGGATGCACTCAACGCAATTATTGACGGCTATAGGTGCGCCATGAGCCATTATTTCTGGAGGGCGCTTCAACTGACTGGATGAGTGCGCGCCGAGTTGAGTGCTGCACTTAGCCGGACAAAACGACGTCCGACGTGATATTCGGAGATATTATTAGTTTTGCCACCTTAATGTAGTGTACGTTACGCGATAAGCAACATTAGGGCATCGCGTTAGTACATTTAGCTACATTTTCGTAGTGTGGCACACAGGCCACATATTTGCATGATAGTAAAGTGCCTTACTACCAGCTAGGACAAATCATTTTCTATTAATAACGCAGTAATACACATTAAAGATGATCAATTTAGATCATTACTTCCTGGACGTGATTTTTTTGTAATGAAATAAACATTCAACATTAGTGACGTTTTTAAAGACGTTAGTATGATTTATTTCAAACTTATCATTTAGCAACTAGGCGCCATTTGCCATGAACGTAAATTTCCATGAACATCGGCGTCCTGTGTTCATTGTAAGTCATATATGAACATTCTCAATATAATGGAATGAGTGGCAGGTACTTAGGTTGCTGTTGCTCATTTATTATAGTGGTTGATGCAGTAGACGTGTTTATTGTATCCTTTGAAGTCTTTCAGAGATTGTTCTATATGGCTCTGATGAACTGTAGACTACTTTATAGAATTCTGATTGTTTGTATGTAATATTGTGTCTCTGTTTAAGTGTTCGGTTTATTCAAATGTTCAAAAGTTTGTAATCCTATTGAACCACACTGCTGTGGTCATCAAGCCCTATACTTACAAACTACTTAAACTAACCTAAGGACAACACACACACACACACACACACACACACACACACACACACACACACACACACAGAGAGAGAGAGAGAGAGAGAGAGAGAGAGAGAGAGAGAGAGAGAGAGAGATACCCATGCTCCAGGGAGGACTCAAACCTCCGATGGCAAGCAACCGAGTGCTCCGCAGCGAGGCGCCTTAGAACGCTCAGCCACTCTACCGCGGCTTCGGTTCAATGTGTGTCGGAAAGCCAGCATTAACTTTGCATGTTCTAATAACGTTTATTCTTGTTTACTCTTGTTGTTACTTTAATAATTCGATCTGGAGTATGATTTGATATTTAAGCGCATGTACAATAAGTCTAAAAGTGTATAGTTTGGTAATGGGTATTACAGATAAACTGGTGCATAACCCTCCGTATACAACCATATAGCCGGCCGCGGTGGCCGAGGGGACTGAGGCGCTCCAGTCACGGTCTGCACGGCCACTACGATCGGAGGTTCGAATCCCCCCTCGGGCATGGATATTTGAGCCGTCCTTAGTCTTAGCTAGTTCATAAGTAGTTTGTAAGCTTAAGGACTGATGACCCCGTAGTTAAGTCCCATAAGTTCTACAAACATTTGAACATTTTGAACAACCATATATTAGGAAATGACGCACACGGTGTAACTATATTTTTCAAACGATGTAGGTGAAACATAATTTTTCAGTTACTGCTATCTTTATCTGTGGTTAACACTACAATTTGCATCAGTCAGTTGAAACATTTGTGGTCACGTTGTATCCGTGAGATACAAGCTCAACATTGCAGCGTTAGCTTTAATCAACCTCAGATTATGCTGTGAATAAGTAAACAAAAACAAGGGAAAAATACTGAAGTATTGTAATAGTTGCAGATGAACATATATTTTATGAAAAACAATAATATAATGTTAACATCTGCTGATGCGTGCGTTGCCTATTCCGGGAATACGTAACTGTGAGATACTACGGGACCATTCTAGTGTGAATATAGTGGGCGATGGTGTGTGTATGTGTGTTATGTCCTTAGGTTAGTTTCAGTTTAGGTAGTTTGTAAGCCTAGGGATTGATAACCACGGTAGTTAAATCACATGGATTGATAAACATTTGAACTTGATATAGGCATCATGTAATATTACACAATTAAAGAATAGTTGTAGTTATAGATCAATCAATGGTTGTGGTTATGCAACAACAGTTGAATGAACTGTAATTTAGAATTTAAAAAAAGGTTGTTAAACAATTCTAGAAAGTAATACAGACGATTAAACCAAGATTCCTTTCCATGAATTACCGTAATGCGCCTTAGCTGTCTTATATGTCTATATTAGGTTATGGGGGCTTTCCTCAAAGTTGTTAGAAAGGTTTATGTGTGACACCATTAAGTAAACGTCTAACTGGTTGTAATCAGTAGATGGTTAAACCAAGTTTACTGCTTAAAAAAGCGGTTGTAATCTAATAAATGTATATAAGACAGCTAAGACGGATTACGATAATTCATTCAAATTCGTCAGTAGGCCTATTACTTTCTAGAATTGCTTAACAACGTATTTCAGCTGTGGATGCCCAAAGTATAAAATAGTCTGTTAAAAATGTACATGCGCATAAAAAACTAATTCCTAAGTAATATACTGTATAGATAACGATAGCAAATCATAGAAAAATACATAATTATTCATTTGCTGAGTATCAACTGATATACCAACCGTTATTATATGGTAATCGTTGGAACATTTGTCCCTGATATCCTAAGACGAGGGTCGTTCACAAAGTGTGGCAGCGCTACGATCGCAGTTCCGAGCACGCTCGGCAGTTATTCTAAGGAGAGGACATGTACGCCATTTTCAGATCGCTGCTTCCGACGTGTGCTTTTTAGTGCTTCTTTATAATGTCAGCCGTAATTTAAAATACCGCCGCGTTTGAAATCAGATATGTGATTCGTTTTCTAAATGCGAAGAATGTTAAAATAAAGGAAATTCATCGCCAAATCTGCGAGGTTTACGGACAAAATGCCATGAATGATTCAATTATTAGCTGGTGGGTCACACTGTTTTGATTACTGATGAACTGGTGCACACAATTGAACAGAAGATTAAGCATTACCGTAAGTTTACACTTAGTGCCCTTGCTATAGAAGTTCCCCAAATCTCACGATCACTAATTCATGAATTTGGTACTGAAAGACTGAAATTTCCAAAATTTTCTCACGTTGGGTACGTAAAATTCTTACTGAACAACACAAAAAACAACGGATGGGCAGTGCACTTCAGTTTTTGACACGCTACAATGAAGAAGGCGATGGTTTTCTTTCCGGATAGGCATGGGGGTTGAAACTTGGGTATCGTACGACACCCCCTGAAACAAAACGGCATCAATGGAATGGAGGCAGACTTCATCCCCAACGAGGGTTAAGCCTAAGCAAATCTTGACATTTCGAAAATTCATGTGCACCATTTCTCGGGACAGAAAAGGTATTTTGCTGATTGATTTATTACCAGGAGGCCAAACACTCAATGCACAAGCTTACCGCGAGACCATTAAGCAATTGCGCCGCGTAATACAGAAAAAGCGCCGATGATTACTGACAAAAGGTGTTGTTTCTTTCCACGATAATTCCCGGCCTCACACGACGAATGTGACCAAACAACTCTTACGAGAATTTCGCTGGAACGTGTTTGATCATCCTCCGTACTGTTCAGACCTCGCTCCTAGCGACTTTCATCTCTTCTTACACCGAAAATCTGTCCTTGGTGGTCAACACTTCAGCGATGGTGACGAGCTGAAAGAAAGTGTTACCACATAGTTGACTACACAGGCGGCAACCTGTGCCACGGTATGAAAAGTGCCTACAAAATTTCGGAAGCTATATAGAAAAAATATTTTAACAGTTTTAGATTTTTGTTAAATAAATATTTTTTCTATATCTGTACGCGTGCGTTTTATATATCCAAATGGAACTTACTTTGTGGGCATACCTCACATATGGCTAGCTAGAGATCTGTTTTCGGGTTCACCTGTAATACTCATTGTTAATGTATACGATTCTGTAGTTATTGTACCTGATCTTAAATATGAAATTATACTCGAAATCGAATGATAATAGTAACGGCATGAGTATATGTTGTCATAAATAAAACCAAATGTAAAAGGTTTATGTTGTTCAAAAGTATGATAGAATAAGCGTTCATTACTCAGTTGTAACGTTTATGTACTATGCAATCATCAATTATTTACAAAAAGTAGTAGTATCCAAGTATGTTAATATCGGTCGGTTGCGTCACTAACGTGAGATGTAATGCCTGTATCCTCCGCACACTACTGACACCTTGTGTCTCGTAATATTTAATTTATTGGCGCTTTTTGAAACGGTGTATGCCATTAATATATTATGGCTTCAAATTACTTAAGGATCGCCAATTACGATCTAGTGGCCGTAATCACACAGGAAATCCTTTCATATGAATGACCGGGATACAAACGACTCGTCTGCTACATGACTGGGGATTGTTATACCTCATGTAGCCGATATTACCGCCAATTGTATCCGTGTATATTACAATATTTTTGCACACAGTGTTTGCATTATAAAAACATTACTATCGTCTTCTCTATTCATATGCACAATTTTACGTGACATCTAGAACAAGACAGAATGCTAGTAAACCGTTATTTATAGGTGGAGCAACAAATGCTCCATACAGTTGTTCACACTAGATGGCAAACTGTTGTAAAATTCCAAACCTTCTAACGAGGAGCCCACATGGTAATCGGATTTACATTTTTTTGATATTTATGGTACCTGGAGTTCAGAACGCAAATAATAGCCAAAGCCATTCGACGCAAGTCTCAAAAGTTCTCGAGAAAATCGACTCTGAAGCTTTGAAAGTACATGTAAGTACCAATAATTAACGTCGTTGCAGCATCTGTTGGTGTAGCTTAGGAGCCAGGCGTCGCGGTTCAGCGAGCCTGGTCGGATGGCTCAATGCCCTCTGTAATGAAAAAGCTGAGCAAAGAGCAGATCGAACAAGAGCGAACAAACACTATCAGAGTCCGCAACAAACAGAAGTACGCATAGAAGAAAAAAATAAAAAATAAAAAAGGTAGCGTTCTAGCCTTACAACGAAGAGGTCGGTGGTTCAAATCTGGCAATAACAGGTGTTTTATTTTTATTTTTCGTTCTGTTCGAATACTTACGCAATTAGTAATTTTTATGAAAAATGCTTGAGTTCTTGTTTATTCGTAATTTTCTATATTTTATAAAATAATGATGGTTTCAGTGAAACAATATGACTTACATTTTTAGAGTATTTGTTTTACTATTAGTTGAGGACAGTAGTCTATGATAGTTAAAAATTTGTGAAAAGTTGCGACTCTGTTCTCGGAAAGTCATCTCCATAGCTACTAATGACTTTCCAAGCAACAACCTTCGTTTTAGGTGACTACAAGATGTTCAGCTCGTCTACATACACATAATCAACAACTGACATGACACGTGGAATTAGTTATTCCAGAATGTATTATATAACTGAATTAAGACAACGAAATATATATATTCGTCACAGCGGGATTCGAACCACTGACCCTATGGCTGTATGGCTGTGAGGGTAGAGCACTACCACTTCAGCCACAGCGGCAGATGTTGTACTTAGATGTACTTGCAAAACTTCAAAGTCGAGAATTTTGCCTGATTGTTGAGTTCTGAACTTCACGTACCATAAATATAAGAAAATTCTAAAATCCGAGACCCATGTGGTCTCCTTGTAAGCAAAAAACGCAAGAAAGAAAAAAGATATTGGGACGAGATGAGTACTATCACAGAAACCTGGTAGACGACATCCATAGAAACTCGTGCAGAATATAGAATGTAACGTCATCCGACAGCGTGTGATCAGATGCGGAGATGGAAGGCTTATCGTTTTCTCTCCCGAGAGGACGCGTACGGTACCTTGTCCATCTTTCGGTCCTATACGCAATACATGTGAGACCGCAGACGTATGTGGTCAGGCGCCTCGAGGGACGTAAAGGGTACCCCTCCCACCACCTCTCTCTCTCTCTCTCTCTCTCTCTCTCTCTCTCTCTCTCTCTCTCTCTCTCTCTCTCTCTCTCTCTCGTTCTCGCTCTCTTTCGCTCTACTGGAGTGGGGAAGAAAGTGAACGTGCCAACCAGAGAAGGACGCCTGCCGACGGGACGAATACTGTCCCGCAACACATAGAGACGTCTTTCGTCTTGCGGTGTCCCCTTCGCTACATTTTCGGCTCCTCCAGAATCCATTTCCTCTCGCGGCAGAGGAAGGCTCTGGAATTATAATTTAGATTGGATCAGTCACGGGCACCATATGCGTACAGAAATAGCAGCGAAAAAGGAAGCAAGCAGAGACAGGTCCGTGAAGGACAGTTGGTGATCTCTAGCGTGCCTTCGTCAGTACAACGTAGTACGTAAAAAAGAAATACGAGGCGTATTTTTTAAGTAAGTAACGTTTTGAAATTTAAAATGACGTGCTACGATATCTCAATAGTTTTAATTTTTAATGAAAGCCTGTCTCTTAATTTACTTTTCTACATAATTTCCGTCAATATTAAGGCACTTGTCATAACGTTGTACCAGTTATTGAATACGCTCCTCATAGACGTCTGCCGCCTGACTTGTTAACCACTGAGTCACAAGTGTTTTGACTTCGTCATCGTTTTGCTGGGTCAAAATGCCACACAAAACACTACGAGAAACATTAGAAAAGTCATCCCGCAAGTAGGAAATCGTAAAGCGTCTGTTTTCTCTCACCTTATTGTCCACTTTCTGCACCAAACTTTCATTAACAACTGAAGTACGTCCACACCGTTGTTCATTATACACATTTGTGCGGCAATCTTTAAATGCTCTCACCCACTTTCTTACCATTCCATCACTCAAAATGTTCAAATGTTTGTAATTATTATGGGACCAAACTACGTTGGTTATCAGTCCCTAGACAACCAAACTACTTAAACTAAGTTAAACTAATCTAAGGACAATACACACATCCATACGAGAGGGAGGATTCGAACCTCCGACGCGGGAGGCCGTGTGATCCGTAACGTGGTGCTCCAGACCGCTCGTCTACTCCCGCGCGGCCACTCAAAATGTTTTCTCCGTAAACTGCACAGATCTCACGATGAATATCGAGCTCTTTTAGGCCTTTAGCACTAAGGAATCTTGTAACAACCCGTACTTCACAGTCGGCGGGACTCACGATTATCGGAGGCATCTTAAACATTCAGTACACAACGTAAACAAGGAGGAATCAGACTGTAATGACGTCTGTGCGTCGACAACAGATGTAGGTACCCAGTACGCACAAAATTATTGAGATATCTTAGCACATCTTTATTTTAAATTTCAAAACGGTACTTACTTAAAAAAAAAAAAAAAAAAAAAAAAAAAAACCACGCTCGTAAATAAAGGAAGGAAGGGAGGAAGACGAGGGTCTAACGTCCCTCCGTCACCTTGGTCATGGGAGACGGAGGACTAGCCCCGACTGTTTTGGAAAAGATAAGGAAGGAAATCTGCCTTGATCAAATAAAGGAGTCACCCCAGCATTTGCTTGGAGTGATTTAGAAACATCACCGAAATTAAGCCACGGCGGAGTGGGCGAGCGCATTGAGGCGCTATGCCCCGATGCTCAGTCAGGGGTTCGAATTCTCCCTCGGGCATGCATGTTTCTGTTGTATTTAGTATAAGTTAATTCATAAGTAGTTTGTAAGTTTACGGACTGATAACCTCGCAGTTAAGTCCGGTAAACTCAACAAGTATATGAACATTTGAACGGAAATCAAATAATCAATTTGACAGTACAAAATTTTCGAATTCCGCCGACTCTAGCAAAACTCTTAAAGTTGTCTATTACTTGCTGACAAATGAAAAATAAGCTGGACCGGGACACGAAGCCGCGCATCCTTCTTTTTGCGAGCGGTCAGCTCAAGCAGTTGACCACCGGAACACGCTCCCAGGGCAGGCCTTGGCTACCGTTTGTGACACTTGCCTACATTTAGTGCGACTCGGGCGATGGCCTATCTGGGCGTGTCATTTACTGTACTACATCTGTTCCAATGGAACAGACATTCGTTCGGGTGCTCAGCCATATACACTCCTGGCCATTAAAATTGCTACACCGCGAAGATGACGTGCTACAGACGCGAAATTTAACCGACAGGAAGAAGATGCTGTGATATGCAAATGATTAGCTTTTCAGAACATTCACACAAGGAAAGTTTCCAACCGATTTCTCATACATAAACAGCAGTTGACCAGCGTTGCCAGGTGAAACGTTGTTGTGATGCCTCGTGTAAGGAGGAGAAATGCGTACCATCACGTTTCCGACTTTGATAAAGGTCGGATTGTAGCTTATCGCGATTGCGGCTTATCGTATCGCGACATTGCTGCTCGCGATCCACCGTTCAGGTGGGCAATACGGAACGCCGTGCTGGATCCCAACGGGCCCGTATAACTAGCAGTCGAGATGACAGGCATCTTATCCGCATGGATGTAAAGGATTGTGCAGCCACGTCTCAATCCCAGAGTCAACAGATGGGGACGCTTGCAAGACAACAACCAACTGCACGAACAGTTCGACGACGTTTGCAGCAATATGGACTTTCAGCTCGGAGACCATGTCTGCAGTTACCCTTGACGCTACATTACAGCCAGGAGCGCCTGCGATGGTGTACGCAACGACGAACCTGGGTGTACGAATGGCAAAACGTCATTTTTTTCGGATGAATCTAGATTTTGTTTACAGCATCAGATGGTCACATCCGTATTTGGCGACATCGCAGAGAACGCACATTGGAAGGGTGTATTCGTCATTGCTATACTGGCGTATCACCCGGTGTCATGGTATGGGGTGCCATTGGTTACACGTCTCGGTCACCTCTTGTTCGCATCGACGGCGCTTTGAACAGTGTGTTACTACCCGTAGCTCTACCCTTCATTTGATCCCTGCGAAATCCTACATTTCAGCAGGATAATGCACGACCGCATGTTGCAGGTCCTGTACGGGCCTTTCTGGATACGGAAAATGTTCGACTGCTGCCCTGGTCAGCACATTCTCCAGATCTCTCACCAATTGAAAACGCCTAGTCAATGGTGGCTGAGCAACTGGCTCGTCACAATACGCCAGTCACTACTCTTGATGAACTGTGGTATCTAGCTGAAGCTGCATGTGCATCTGTACCTGTACACTCCAACCCAGCTCTGTTTGAGTCAATGCCCAGGCGTATCAAGGTCGTTATTACGGCCAGAGGTGGTTGTTCTCGGTACTGATTTCTCAGGATCTATGCACTCAAAGTGCCCGAAAATGTAATCACATGTCAGTTCTAGTATAATATAACTAAATAACCAATTATTGTTTCGCAGTTTCCTAATTCAGCCGGTTTTAGATGAATTCTTAAGATGAAAATTTGTACGAGGTCTGGCCGGGGAGCGGTGTTCGTATGGCAGAGTGGTTAAGGCGACCGCTCGCAAAAAATCTGAAACCCGGATTGGAGTCCAGGTCTGGGAGAACTTTTCATCAGTCACGAAATAATAGCTTAAGTCGGAGGAATTCGCAAATTGCGATTCAGTAATTAATTATTTACTTTCATACACCAGGGTTGGAACTTAATTAGTGGCAACACTGCTTTGGAGAGACTATGCAAAATAATCTACTATTATCGTTGACAGCACACGTTTCTGACATACCTACCTTACCCCGAGCAAATGGACTCGCATCCAATGTCACCGACGTGCGCACGATCGAGGGAAACACAGCCACTTGTGAGCGGCGGTCTAACGTAACGGTGTCACTATGTTTCCGAAAGAGGAACAACGGAGTAGCATGAAGACTGAATGTGCCAGAGATCGTACAGCACGACCGTGTCACCAAGGTCTTAACGAGGGGTGCGGGGAATCGCCATTGTAGTACAGAACAGTGGTACGATGGGTAAAAGCCTTCAACGAAGGTCGGCAAACTGCGGCACACATGCATCGCGCAGGTCGTCCTAGCGTCTCTGAAGAAGAAGTGCGTAATGTTGCCGCTTTAGTGGAACTGATCGACGCCAGACGATTCGTGAGCTCGCTTACGAAGCCGGATAAGCGCATTCGAGTGTGCATTGCGTCCTGAAGGAAAGCCTGGGCATGCGAAAAATATTATCTAGATAGGTCCCACGTGAATTGACGGTCATGCAGAACTGGATGCGCTACTCAGATGCACTCGGAGTGCTATGAGCGCGAAGGAGGGGCTTTCCTACGCCGTATTAACACTGGATGACACAGGGGTCACATCGTACGAGCCAAAACGAAAACGTCAGTCCAGCGAATGTCGTCATTAAGGGTGGCCGTGAAAGTCGAAAGTGCGTCACAGTCCTACTATGGTGAAAGTTATGGTGATTCTAGTTTACGACTGTGATAGTGTTTTTCTAACGCGTTACTTTCCTCTACGGCAGACCGTCAATGCACAGTATTACTGTTCGTTTTTGGAGCATCACCTGCGACTTCCTTCGCGAAAGAAACGGCAATACTTTCTGCGCAACTGACCTATTACTTTGCACGACAATGCGCGGGTTCATACAGCGCCTAAGCTGTAGCTGCTCTCTTCGGTCGATGAGACTGGGAAGTACTGTACCATCCACCATACATCAGTGAGGCTTTGATTTGTATTCCGAAGATGAAGTAACCAATACGTGGCATTCGCTTCAGGACTGTTAGAGATTTGTGAGGTAGTAGACCGGGCCGCTCCATTCGCACCGTCAACAGAACAGGCTCTGCTAACGGTAGACCACGCCTTCCACATTACTGGCTACGGGTTCTGGGGACTAATGAGCTAGATGTTTAGTCCCCTCAAAACTACAACAACAACAACAACCGTTTCTACACAACGATGGTGACTACCATGAAGGACAGTAACAGGTGCTAATATGTAATGCTTTTTTATCGGTTGTGAATAAATAGTTGCCACTCTTAAGTTTCAAACCTGGTATATGTATCCAGACCATCACCAAAGTGTGTTCTTTGGAACAGAGGTTTTATAGTAAATCACGAAAACCTAAATATGTATGGCAGGAGGCGGATTACTACTTAAACTAACTTATACTAAGGGCAACAAACACACCCACAACCGAGGGAGGTTTCGAACCTCCGCCGACGGACAACCACGTGCTCGGCCACTCCTCCGCGAAGAACGTTACAATATTGCAAACGCAGATTTAAATTTAGGCAAAGTGCAAAATATGGTATTGAGCTACCGTTGAATGATGCTACATGACAGAGTTGTTCCAATGAACGTCGAAAGGCAGAGTAGGACACGTTTAAGTTCACTAAATTGACATGTTCCCTGTAACGGGTTGCAAAATCTGTTGCGTGCTGACCAGAAACAAACACGAAAATAAATTTTGTGGAGGTGCATTTTTGTCTACTGAAACTAAATGAAAAGCGTTTTTTATGCCATACATGTTTCGGTTCTTTATTTGTGAAGCATCATCAGTGACCTGTAATATATATATTTTTAATATTGTGTCATTGAAGAACAGTTATAAATGCTTTGCTATGTTTCACAGTAGAACAAATATACATTTTAGCCACATTACCGTTTCTCAAATACTAACCTCTCAAAATTTTGAACATAGCTGCTATTGTCAGCGACCGTTAAACGTCAAAAGATAAAAATGCAGCCCTCGATTGCAAAATTAAAAATATTAAATCTGGATTCGAAAATAACTAGGATTGCCTTCATCAGAAATTGTAAGTTAAAACAATCTCATGATAAAAGTTACAACTCAGCTGTAAAGCTTACGTCACAAAATTTTAAAAGAATTTTTTAGAAAAAGCTAGCCACTAGACTATGGGCTCCACGCCAGTCTGATGCCTCAGTGCAGGCGTGCAGCCCATAGTCTAGTGGCTAGCTTTTTCTAAAAATTTCTTTTAAAATGTTGTGACGTAAGCTTTACAGCTGAGTTGTAACTTTTGTTATGTGACGTGTTTTAATTTATAATTTCTGATGAAGGCAGTCATAGTTATTGCGGAAACCACGTTAAATAATTTTAATTTTGCGACTGACCTCTTAGGTTAGTAAGAACTTCTGCAGCAATATTTTTTTCCTTTTTTCTACGATTTCTACTGTCGCTTTTGATCTGTCGTTTGCGTTCCTTGTATCTGTATGTTAAGAACGATTGCCTTCATTAGCTACGCTTATTACTTCTATCGTTGATTAAACTGTTACATTTATTATTTGTGTTCTGTAACCTACTTCTTAATTCAATAATATAATGAAACACTCTTCAATGTGTGTGGTATCGAAGAATTTTTTTTCCGATATATTTTCGACAAACATTCTGTTATTTTGTTATAATAAACAAAACACGTTGGCACTGTATTAATTTTTACTGTCTAAATACTATACATTATTATTAATAAATTATTATGGATTTTCATTGGTCACGTTGCTATATTAGCTCCGCCATTTTGTTTAGATAATTTTTACCATCAAACTTGTTATCATCGATCTCAAAAACCCCCGCGCGATGAGTTTTGTGTGAATTAAACGTCTTCTCGGGGTTTCGGCCATGTTTTGGGGATTTCATTCCACTGTGCGCCGGTGTAAAGACATACAGACGGCTCAAGCAGCGGAAATCACCCGCCGACGCACGCCGCACGACGCCCACTCATTTTGTTGCAGTAAGGATAATTGTAAAGTGTAAACTTTCACGGCAGGTAAGGTCAGTTTTACTAAAATTTCCGGGCTATTAACCCGTGGTCTTATGCATCTGTTACAGGAACCCAAAGTTTTGTCTCCATCTGTGCCAGCCGGCCGCGGTGGCCGAGGAGACTGAGGCGCTCCAGTCACGGTCTGCACGGCCGCTACGGTCGGGGGTTCGAATCCCCCCTCGGGCATGGATATTTGTGCCGTCCTTAGTTGTAAGTAGTTCATAAGTAGTTTGTAAGTTTAGGGACTGATGACCCCGTAGTTAAGTCCCATAGACTCTACAAACATTTGAACATTTGAACATCTGTGCCAAGAACCCCCTTGAGAATTTAAAAGTCACTCCCCTCCGTCTCTTTGGCACAAACAGTGATGGGGGCGGGGGGTTGAGCTTTAGGTGAATGGCTGGCCCTTTTCGAGTTGAACAGAATTATAACTTTTTAAATAATATTTTTATTTTTCCGAATATTCCGTTTTACATGCCTCAAAAATCAAATGTTTGTACAGCTTGTGGGACTTAACTACGGGGTCATCAGTCCCTAAACTTACAAACTACTTATGAACTACTTACGAACTAGGACGGCACAAATATCCATTCCCGAGGGGGGATTCGAACCCCCGACCGTAGTGTTAAATGCCTCACCTGTATACTTTTGGCATAAATTATTTGCATTTTTTAAGGCAGTTGTACGTGTTCAAATACGTCGTATCGTTTTCACATTAGTTCTCGTAAAGTAACTGAGTTTTAGGACATATCATTGAGCTGCAATAATAACGCTGCAAACTAATCCAGCGATTAACTATCACAAAGGTAGAAACTCTTTATGTAACTCTTTGATTTCTGTTGCAAGTTTCAAGGAACCTATTATGTGGAATAGTGAATATGTGAATTCGCAATGTATTTCAGTTGCAATTGCGTGCTGTTGAAACAATATAAGCAGACTCAATCGACAATGGAGGTCACATACGTCTTAGCTTTTGTGTCTGTTTACCTTTTCATTTTTTCTACCCTTTAAAGTTACTTTTACAATGTCTACTAATACTACTTTAAATAAAATGCTGAATGATAGGACATTACATTTATTAATTCATTATTTCATTAACAAATGAAACGTAATGAAAATTACATAGAGTTTAAGTTCTAAAAATACATAGTAACAAGCTCCTGAAACTATTCAGCACTACTTTCTTTTTTGAAATTTGAGTATTGTACTTTCAATAGTTTCTTCGCTAAGAGTATCACAATCGAGCGATTATATTAAACTTGATAACTGAAATCCTAAGAAGCTGCGAGTTTGCACAAGTTATTAATGTCTACCTGCACAAGAAATAGAAGGTTCCCCATCCGATTTGAATTGGAACAACAAGTGAGCAAGGAAAATGATAATGAACTGGCAGCCGCGGCGGAGCGGCCGAGCACATTGAGGCGCTCTGCTACGTAGCGCGAGGCCGTTCCCTGTCGGGGTTGCGAATCCCCCCTCGAATTTGGATGTTTGTGTCGTCTTTAGTATAAGCTAGTACATAAGTAGTTTGTAAGTTTAGGGACTGATGATCCCGTAGTTAAGCTTTACAAAAAAATGAACATTTGAATGAACTGGTAACGAGTGATAACCTCACTGGGTACTTAAAACTTAGAATATGGAAATCACACCCATGGGAAAAAATATGTCTTGTATTACTTTAGAGGTAGATCCACAGAGTATCCTAAGAATTCAGATTACACCATCCCACATTCTTGAGAATGATGTCACGATTTTCTACCTACTTACCTTTTGGAAAATCTTCACACTATGCCTTCAGAATCCGCCACCGACCTTCCTCTGAAGGAAGAGCAGTTCCAGTAATCAAGACAGACAGAAGACTTCAACCGAAAAATTGTGAGCTGTCACTTATCATGTTGTAGATGTTAGTGAAAAGGTCTATCGAGTAATATTAGTGAAAGCAGTTAATACCATGTCACAACTTTCTACGACCAACTTGTGCGAGCAAAAGAATTTCAGGTCTGACTCTGTGTCGAAATAATAATTAATCAACCAAGTAGCAGGTCAGAAGAACCATAAATGAGAGAGAAAACAGGAAAATCTTTCTGTGTTTCCCACTTTCTCTCCTAATAATTTGATAAGTAAGTTTCTATACTCATTAGTATAAGGGTTGCGAGGTTAACAAACCGCTTTTACCAGCTATCAGCTGAACTGTTTGTTCACAATAACATTAAGTAACTGCAGATTTGCTGATTATAAGCCTCTCCGGATAAATGTCAATTTCAACCATTTTTCTAATAAAATACCTTACCTGAAACAACCTGTATTCCAGAAATTGTTTCAGTCACTATATATAAGTAATATACGAGGTATATTCCAAAAGTAAGATCCGGTTTAAAAAAACCATCCAAAATGAAATTTGTTTCCAATGCAATTGCTTTATTGACAGCCCTTCCGTCTTTCTCAATTTTTCTACATAATCTCCATACTTATTTAGACATTTGTCATATCGTCACCTGCGAAGATGACCAGTCTTTAACAGCTTCTTTCACTTCATCATCTGTGTCGAAGCGCTTGTCGCCAAGAAACTGCTTTAGGTAGCGAAACAGGTGGAAATCACTTGCAGCCAAGTCGATCGTCACGAATTTTATCTTCAGCCGCATGAACCAACTCATCTGAAATCACGGATGGTCGTCCGGAGCATGGTGCAACGTGCACATTTCCCCGTCCTTTATTAAAGGCTTGGACCCACTTGCGCACTTTACTGTCACTCATTGTGTTAGGATCGTACACTTCAGTAATCTGCCAGTGGATTCCTGCCGCTGAAATGTTTCTTGTAGACAAAATCCGTATCACTGCCCCTGCTTCACAATCGGCGGACTGAATGATTGCCTTAAACATTGTGAACTGACACTATGAACAGCACACAGCAGCAGTAACAACGATACTGGCGGCGTTTAACGCGCGATGGATGCCAGGAGTCGGCACGCATACGTGTTTTGTCCTTGGCGCCGCTTTCAAATATTTACGGCGAATCGGTCTTTTCTTTTGGAATAACCCTCGTATTATGTGACAGTTACTTGCTGCAAAAACATCACGATGGGAATATGCGAAGAATTTTACTCGGTAACGTCAATTTGGGAAAACAGTTGCGAACGCCTTTCCCTTTCCAGCCATCAAACTGTCACCATTCACTTCAAGCAGCTTTCGCACCAAAACAAAGGCACGTATTAGTCACCAAAGTTCAGTATTGAACAATGTAGTCGTCTTTATGAAGCATCTATACGAATGGTGAAATTACAGACAATTATTCGTCATGAATTGGTTATCCGTCACAGTATTCAGAAATTAATTACAGTATTCTGCTGTCGATCAACCGTTATAATTAAATCTTTTTGAAACAGACGCGCCAATTAACGGCTTGATTGTATGTACCAGGAGCGAGCGTCACTATACAGTGTACAGGTGAGCGTTCCGTCAGTTGATTACTCTCAGCCATCTCCGCTGTGAATGTACGGCTTGGGCCAATGTACTGGAATCTTTAAAAAAATGGCATATTAAATTGTTAACTGGTAGAGATTAGTAAGTAGAAGAACTGAAAAAAATGACGCCCGAAACAAGTACCTAGGAGTAGACATGTTCTCAGAAGCACTGATACTTGGTAGATCCAGCCATGATTAAACTAATGCACCTTGCGTGAAAGATTTATGACACGGGTAAAATATCAAATGACTTCAATAAGAATGTCGTGATTTTACTTCGAAAGAAAACAAGTTGTCAATTTTAATTACCAGATATGGCAGCTGTTACCATACAAGTTATAATTACGTTAGCATATAGCAACTCATTTTACGAATATAATCCTCACCAACGCGTTTCTGCGCCTATGTAAATACTCTGTAAGCCACGGAAGGGTGCGTGGCAGAATATAATCGTACTACTATCTGTCACTTCTATCCCTGCGACGCTACAAAATATACTAACGGAAAACGATTGACTACATACTTCCGTAAAAACCCTGATTTGTATTACAATTATGGTCCTCGTGCAGAATTTAGGGTGGCAAAGTAGAGTCCTGCTTAATTAACATTTAGTAGGACATGGTTGCAAAATACTGACACGAATTATGTTCAAAATGATGACGTGTCTTGGGAGATAAGTTAAATAACAGGAAATCTTCATTTAAAGATTTGAAAAAAGCTTTCGACAATATAAGCTGGAATACACAGAGGTAAAATACAGGGAACGGAAGCTATGTACAACTTGTGAACGGGACACACCTCCTGTGCCCAGACGGCAACTATCATGAATGTGATGACATTATGTGAAATAAATCACAAACGCTGCTATTTATTTTCTTTATTTATACTATAAGCCTATTTCGGAAATACTGCCATCATCAGGTATCTTATCGCCAGTCTGTCTATGGTTTTCTTATTAAATCAATCCCAAGGCGTCAACAGCAAATTTTTATTAGGTATTTGAAGGTTTTGTTCACGTGGCAACTCGTTTGACAGATGACAGCGACCTTAATATCAATTATTAATATTAATATTAATAATGAATATCGCTGTCATCTGTCAAACGAGCTGTCACGTTAACAAAAACGTAAAAATACCTAATAAAAATCTGCTGTTAACGCATAGGGATTGATTTAATAGGAAAACCATAGACTGGCGATAAGATACCTGATGATGGAACTATTTCCGAAATAGGCCTATAGTATAAATAAAGAATGTTGTGACCTCAGCGCCTTTTGTTGAGTACTCGTCCCGGTCTAGTTGCCAGGAAAGGTACTGGTGCAGGAATCGATGGTCAGCTGAAATATTTCTATAGAGACTGGTATTATAAGTTTTATTGACTAAAAATTACAATGATACTCAACTTTAGAATATGTGTCTGTTTCTTCTCTCTTCTCTCTTCCGTATGATGCTAGCTGTGCTGAGACCTAGTGACTGCTAAGTTTGTAGCCGCGTTCTGACTTACGAGTGTCCTATTTCTGACTTCGTAGCTGACTAGTAACTGACGGGCTGTCCAGACGTATGTCGGCCTAGATATAGCCGCTTGTAGAGGGCGCTCATCTTGGGTTACTCCCTCCAAGATGCGCGGCGCCTGCTTGCGATTGGCTTTCGGTCGATTGCTGCCTTCTCCACGATCGTTCTCTTACGTCTTGCATGTGTCGCCGACTTTACGCCACAACAAAGAAAATGAATAGAGCGTTTGGGATTTAATTTAGATAATGTCATAAAAGGATATTTTGTTTGATACACATATAAAAGTAGGTAGTCTGCAAACAACTTCTTACATCTGTTCACGTGTGCACATGGCACGGAAGAGATGCTAATCTGATTATGGCAACCCAAAAATAGTATACGTAGGCTGACAGCGTTCCGTCGAGTAAGGTGTTGATCTGTCGTGGCTTCTGGAGGACTGTCAATGCGTCGGGTATCATCGGCGAAGACTGACTGCCGCTGGAGGCCGGGTGGCCGTCTTAAAAGGACTTGCCGTGGTGGCGCCAGTGGAGGCTGGTAGAGACTCACTTCCGAGTCGCGATGCTGGCCCGCCTGGTGGATCGACCAGGACGTGAAGCACAGGTTGGCCGGCGAGTCGTACTGTGGAGTCGGCTGGTACATCGCTGGCCAGGGCGTCTGTAAACACGCCTAGTCGCTTGTTTGAGTGTCCACGCTTCGGTCGATAGCCCCGGAGACTGTGTTGCGGGTTGCCCGCTTTCCAGGGCGCCGCATTACGTCACGCTGCCAGTACTGGGTTTACTACAGTTTTGTGATACGTCAACTCGGGAGCAGGCCTCATACAATTAGCTATGTGACAAGCATGGTTGTTTGAAATTTAGGGCAGCAATAGTAACCGTTTGTTGAAGGTAATAGCGAAGGCCAGACGCAGAGGGAACTGCAGTCGCTTGAATTAGCTACTGGTACCGCCTGAGCTACTGATCTGTAATCACATGGTGTAATCGATATGCACTGTTCCAGCAATAAGTCTCGAGGGAATCGAATATCTTCGGGAGGGTGTAGTAAGTTTTATTTCCGGCTGCGTATATCTGCTATAGGGCTGTGGACGCGCGCTTTTTCCCCGGGGTGAGCGGAT
Source organism: Locusta migratoria (assembly GCA_026315105.1). NCBI lineage: Eukaryota > Metazoa > Arthropoda > Insecta > Orthoptera > Acrididae > Locusta > Locusta migratoria. The sequence continues at coordinate 201,100,628 of CM048751.1, forward strand.
ACCAGCTAGAAACGCAGTGGGGCGCGGTGGGAAGTCATATCCTGCGGCCGGCGCGGAGGCTCGTTACGGCCATTTCCTGGCCGGCGAGCGGCGGCGCTTCCGTCGATATGTGGCCCTAGAGGACTCCCTACCTACCAGCCGCTCTGCCCACCAACGTCTGTAAACGCGCCACTCTTACACGAGAGGTGGTCTCCAAGTGAAGTGGGAAGTGTGAAGTCGTCCACATGAGACGAAAAGAAATCCGTTAAACTTTGTTTACAACATAAATCAATCAAAAGTGAAGGCCGTAAACTCCACTAAATACCTAGGAATTACTATAACTTCAGACTTAAATCGGAAAGAACACGTAGATAATGTCGTGGGAAAGGCGAACCAGAGGCTGCGGTTTATTGGCAGAACCCTTAAAAGATGCAACAGAACTACTAAAGAAACTGCATACACTGCGCTTGTCCGTCTATTTTTGGAGTATTGCAGCCCAGTGTGGGATACTTATCAGGTGGGTTCGACGGAGGGCATCGAAAGAGTCCAAAGAACGGCAGCTCGTGTCGTATTGTCAAGATACAGGGGAGACATCGTTACGGAAATCATACAGGATCTGGGATGGGAATCATTACAACAACGGCGCTTATCGCTGCGGCGTGGGGTGCTTACGAAACTCAGGTCGCCAACATTCTCCTCCGAATACGAAAATATATTGTTGGCTCCCACTTACATAGGTAGAAATGATCATCAGAATAAAATACGAGAAATCAGAGCTCGAACGGAGAGATTCAGGTGTTCTTTCTTCCCGCGCGCTATTCGAGAATGGAATGGGAGATAAATAGTATAATGGTGGTTCGATGAACCCTCTGCTACGCACTTAAATCTGATTTGCAGAGTATCTCATTTAGATGTAGATATCGATGAATTGTGGGAGTCTGTAATGATGCTAGTACTACACCTAATAAAATACGCTCCTGGAAAATGAAAAAAGGGACACTGAATTCGTTTACTTACGAGAGGGAATTTTAATTAATACATTCTGCATCTACATATACACAGATCCTCTGTAAATCACATTTAAGTGTCTGGCTCAAATGTTCAAATGTCTGTAAATCTATCGGACCAAGCTGCGTCGTCATCAGTCCGTAGCTTAGAAACTACTTAAACCTAGGTAAACTAACCTACGGACAAACACACGCACCCATGCCCCAGGGAGGACTCAAACCTCCACGGCGAGCAACCGCGTGCTCCGCAGCGAGACGCTTTAGACCGCTCGGCTACTCCACCGCGGCTAAGTGCCTGGCAGAGGGTTCATTAACCACTTTCATAACCTTTCTCTAGCGTTTTATTTTATTGGGATGGTCATGTCTGCCTATCTAGGTGGGTGCTAGCAAAATATTTTCACATTCAGAAGTAAAACTCGGTGATATAAATTTCCCAAGTAGACCTCGCCGCAACGAATAACGTCGTGCTTTTAATCGTGCAACATTTCCGTGACGCTCCCCCCCGCCCCCCGTAACGTGATAAAACAAAACGAGCTACACTTCTCTGAACCTTCTCAATGTACTCCGTGTCCTGTAGTGTAACATTGTTCACTACTGGTTTCTAGCTCGACGCAAGATATTCAAATAGCTTATGTTATAAGGGGTTTGGCACCGTGTGAGCAAATACTGGCAAACGGAATTTATTTCCGCAGGTTTTGGTGGGTATATTTGTGCTCACTGTCACGGAGTAAAAGAACTGTACAGTGCCAAGGAAGAGAGAAGATTAAGGTTATTTGAAGATTCTGTCTGTTGTTTTTATGATTTAAAGCAATTGTTATTCTTATTTAGGATTTCGTTCAGTCCATATCAGAATTAGAAATGTAAAACTGATGTAGTTCTTAACGAAGAAAGAATAAAGTTTAATGTTATTGGAAAGAGTAGTTATCTTTCAAATGTTGATATGGACAAAATTTCCAGGTATCCTGATAACCATATCAAGCAACTTCGGATACTAGCCTGATTATAACGACTATTTTCTTTCAATACAAGGTACGGACTAGCCGGACCTTGTGGGAAGAACAGCTTGAACTATATATTATAACCTGAAATGAAAAGGCAAAGGTATTATTTGTGCTGTGGAAATACTGATAGAAAAATACACGGTGACAGCACAGTCCCACCTGGTGAGGGTTCCAAACTGGGCAACAGTACTCCTGGAGAGGATGCACAATTGTGATGTAGGCAGTCTCTTTGGTGGTTCTTGTGCATCTTCAAAGTATTGTGCGAATGAAACGTAATCTTTGGTTCGCCTTCCCCACAATATTTTCTATGTGTTCTCTCCAGTCTAAGTTAAATTCAGCGGATTACTTCTTCTGATCATGTGTATTTCTTCACAGTTTCCATTATTTAGTGTCAATTGCCAATTTTCGCACCATGTAGAAATTATGTCTAAATCGCTAAGGAGTTGCTTTTGATCCTCTGTTGACTACACTAACCGATAAACGACAATGGGATGGGTTGAAACATGCGCATTATGCATCACGTTTTACAACTAAGACACTCCTGTATTCCAGTCAGGTTAAGAAAATTCCTAGGAGCTGACTATTCTGCTGAAGCACGAAAGGATGCAGGCGAAATGAATATCTTTCCATTGAAATGCGACGAGGAGCTGGCAAACACACGTTGTCAAACATCAAATGTTTTTAAAAGCTTACTGCCGGGTCATCAGTCCCTAAACTTACAAACTACTTATGAACTAACTTATAGTAAAGACAACACAAACATCCGTGTCCGAGGGAGGATTCGAATCTCCGAAGCGGGAGGCCGCGCGATCAGCAACGTGGTGCTCCAGACCGCTCGGCTACTCCCGCGCGGAACACGTTTACAAAATCGCGTTGTACGAACGTGAGGCAGGTTCGCTCAGACAACTGCAATCAGTCCGCAGTCGACTGCAACAGTAAATTACATATAAGGTTAGAAGATACTAATCAGAAGGTTTAAATGTTTGTTTACCTTGAAACACGTCTGTACAAATTCAATAATATTGTGTCGCCTGTCTTGTATCGATATTTAGATGTAGAATGTTGTATGAACGTCTTTGAGTAACTACGTATATGGTTTATTCTGTTGTGTAACACCCTTGTCAAAAACTATGTATGTGATTGGTAGTTGGACAGAAAGAGAGAGTCGGTGTGTAGCTCTGGAATTGATCGGACGTGCTTTGGTTAGCTACTTTTGTACGAGCTGATGATGTAATTTTGAAATCTCTTTTTACAGAACTGTGTCTGTCAAAAATCAGATTTCAAAATTATACTTTCAACTCGTACAAAATCTGATATTCACAGAACTGTGTCAGTAAAAATTAGATTTCAAAAGTATACCATCAGCTCGTACAAAAGCAGCTAACCAAAACACGCCCGATCAATATCAGAGCTACACACCAACTCTCTCTTTCTGTTCAACTACTACTCACATACATAGTCTTTGACAGAGATCTTTCGCCGGCGGCGGTGGCCGAGGGGACTGAGGCGCTCCAGTCACGGTCTGCATGGCCACAACGGTCGGGGGTTCGAATCCCCCTCTCGGGCATGGATATTTGTGCCGTCCTTAGTGTTAAGTAGTTTGTAAGTTTAGGGACTGATGACCCCGTAGTAAAGTCCCATAATCTATACAAACATTTAAACATTTGAAACATTTGACAGAGATGTTACACAACAGAGTAAACCATAGACGTAGTTACTCAAAGAAGTTCATATTTTACATCCAAATCCAAATATCGATACAAAACAGGCGAAACAATATAACTGAATTTGTACAGACATGTTTCAACCTAAGCGACCAATTTACTAGAGTCGTCAGCTCCCTTCACTTAAACCAACACACACACACACACACACACACACACACACACAGGAATGTCCCAGGGAGGACTTCAACTTACGGTGGGAACGGCCACACAATCCATAGCAACGCGCCACAGACGTAGCGGCTATTGCCGTGCTGCCTGTACTAATCAGTTGATTTTTACGTATAGCTCCTCGACAAGTAACATTGTTTACACTGTTTAAAGTCGACTTCCGATTAAATCAGGCTGTTCCTTCTCGCGCACTCCCCCGCGAGCTAGGGAGCGCTGACCTGCTCGCGGGGAGCAGCTTCTGTAATTTCGTAAATTTGTCGTGAAACAAGTAGCATTCTCTCAAAATCCGAGGTACCAAGACTGAACTTGACAAGACCTGAACGTATGGGCCTTCAGGAATTCCGTAATGACCCTCTTATCGTAGTCTTGCCAGCCGACAAGGGCAATGCAACCGTCATTATAGAACGTTCCAACTACGACGTGAAGATTCGGGAGATGTTGGAGAAAGAGACATACCAAAAATTACCGAAGAACCCAAAATTGAAAATCCTGAGGAAGACGTCCGAGCTTCTCAAACGGTCTCCACTGGAAGAAAGCTGCTTTAAAAATCTCCTTGCACAGGCACGTCTCAAAGGTTCACAAAATGAACAATCCTCTTCGTCTGATCATGAGTACCATTGGCGCGCCGACTTACAGACTCGCAAAGCATCTGGTCACCCTTCTTACTCCACACATCAGTCACTGTGAGCATCATGTCAAGAATACGACCGACGTCATCAAAGAAGAACAAAATCCTTGCGTCTTGGAGTGGAGGATATCATGGTCAGCTTTGATGTGGTGTCATTATTCAAAAACGTTCCCATCAAAGAATCCATAACCTGCTGACCCAGTTATTCGACGACACTGTTGTGGATTTATTCAGACACTGACGTCATCATATTTTTATATGATGGAGAACATTTCAACCAGATTGTCGGTGTCGCAATGGGAAGCCCATTAGCTTCTGTTATTGCCAATCCGTTTATGGAATACTTAGAGAACATCGCCATAGACACGGCTCCTGCAAAGCCTAGCTGTTTCTATTGTTATATTGACGATACGTCCGTTGTCTGACAGCACGCATGTCAAAAACTGCGTGAATTCTTGGTCCACATCAACAGCATCCATGACAAAATAATTTTACGATGCAGGTAGAGAGAGATGGTGCCCTGCCGTTCCTTGACGTACGTGTCAGGTGCAAAAAAAAAAAAAAAAAATAATAATAATAATAATAATAATAAATAAATAAATAAATAAATAAATAAATTGATTCCTTGGCTATAGTATCTACCGGAAACCCACCCACACAGACCTGTATCTGCACGCTACGAGCCACCATCACCACCCATCGCAAAAACGATCTGCTCTAAGGACGATGGTGCACAGAGCAGAAATAGTCTCAGATAATGAACATCTGCAGAAGGAAATGAATGCCTACAGCAACCGCCAGATAACAGAAGCCCTCCATCCGAAGACACGCAAGCAAAGACCGTCGAGGAGGAGACAAAGAAGCTTGCATTTTTGCCGTTTTGTGGCTTGGTAACGGGAAAGATTAGCCGGATTCCTAAGAGACACGAGATCGACACGGTCTTCAGCCCTCCTACAAAATTGCGACAGATGATGAGAACTGTGAAAGGTGATTTAGGCCTTAGAACGCCAGGTGTGTACAAGATACCGTGTGGATGTGGGCAATTCTACATCGGACAGACAGTGCGCAATATTAAACAGTGGTGTGTTGAACATTGAAGATGTTTCCGCCTACGTTATCCCGAGAAATCAAAAAGTTCAAATGTCTGTAAATCTATCGGACCAAACTGAGTGGTCATCAGTCCGTAGCTTACAAACTACTTAAACCTAGGTAAACTAACCTACGGACAAACACACACACCCATGCCCCAGGGAGGACTCGACCCTCCACGGCGAGCAACCGCGCGCTCCGCAGCGAGACGCTTTAGACCGCTAGGCTACTCAACCGCGGCCCCAAGAAATCAGCAATTGCGGAGCACGCTCAAGAAAACAAACATCGCATTGCGTTCTAGGTTACATCACTCATTACCAGAACAAATACTTTCTGGGATAGCGTAATAAAAGAGGCTATCGAAATGAAAATATCTGAAAAATTTCTTAATAAAGATGGCGGCCTGCAACTGAGACAGCTTGGCACCCGGCCATCGGACGGCTGAAGCGGGCGCGGCAGGCACGCGGCCAAAACATTGCCTTATATGGCGATGCGGCTGAGCACCAGTGACGTCACAGGAGGCCGCGCAGGTATATAAGGACGGCGGCAGCAATGATAAGACAGTCACCACTTGACAATGGCCGAGGAGATTCCGGCCGTAAGCTCGTGGATATCAAGCCCGGGAGAATTTTATCAGCATGACTCGCCGCGAAACTATGTATTTATAAATTATTAATTATTATTATTAGTAGTGGTAAAATGTTACGCAGAAGACAGAAATCATAGAAATATTATTAAAACACTTATCTCACACGAAACAAGAACTTCATTGTTACGAAAACAAATATATATTCCGCATGTATTTTTTCTTACATGAGAGAAAAGTGCTACAGCATGATACATCAGAAAACTCCTTGCATACATTTACTAATTGTAGAAAAAAATAAAGAAGAACTTACTGTACCTACGCCTGCGTCTTTATTTCAGCGTCGCGGTGAAGTAGCCGAGCGGTCTAATGCGTCTCGCTACGGAGCGCGCGGTTTCTCGCCGTGGAGGTTCGAGTCCTCCCTGGGGCATGGGTGTGTGTGTTGTCCTTAGGTTAGTTTACCTAGGTTTAAGTAGTTTGTAAACTACGAACTGACGACCACGCAGTTTGGTCCGATAGATTTACAAATATTTGAACATTTTATTTCAGCTTAAAGCTCTGGTACTTCCTCAACACATCCACCACAATTTACAACTACAATACTGAACGTTGGTTGTCAATCTGTTCATAAGTTTTGATAGTGTTAATTTTAACGCATTTTGCATGCTATTGAAGACAAATTAAAAATTACAGGTTTCCGATACTGGCGGACTGTTTCAGGCACTATCCAAACTTTTTACCGAATTCCCTTTTAACGTAGTTTGAATGGATAGCACACACTATAGCTAGGTATTTTGTCTGACTTGTATTAAAGTAAGAATGTTAAATGTTCAAATGTTTGTAAATCTATGGGACTTAACAGCTTGGTTATTACACCATAGCTTACAAACTACTTAACCTAAGGTAAACTAAACTAAGGACAACACAAACACCGATGGCCGAGGGGGAAATCGAAGCCCCGACGGCAGATGGCGGCGCTCACCGCAACATGGCGCTCCAGTACGTGCGGCTAAATCGCCGTGGCAAAATAAGAATGCAACTTTGTGAACGTTTCTGTTTTACTGCTAGAAATATTGCGTAATTTTAAAGTCTTGACATTTCTATGGAGCTTTGCAACAGACGTCTCCATCCTCCTACTGCCAGCTTTGGTTTTCGTGAATCCAATGCCCGTACTTCAATGATAATCACAGCGAGCTGCGAACCTTGGCAGCGCGTGACGTGGCGTGCTGGCTGCCCCAGTCAACCGCAGGACAGCGGAACGCCCCGCAGCGCCGCTTCTCGTGAGCTTCTCGAGAACCGCTCGAGCGCCGGCAGCTCGTGAAATTCTCGGTACGCTTGAGTCGCCGCGCCTCGGTCCCATCCCTACCGCTGGCAGCGCTGCTAAGGCCGCCTGGTGCAGGTGTAGTGGGGGATCGCGCGGTTGCCTGGTGTGCTGGCAACCCGCGACTCTGATATGGCTGAAGGGTTGCCTAACAAGCAGGCTGAACGCCGCAACCAGTCGTTCTGGCCGCAATCGCTTTTAATTAGGGCCAGCCAAGGAGGGCCAAATGACCAGCTGGGCGCCACAGTTTACGTTCGGACTGTCTCGGTTCTGCTCGGCACTTCTCGGAAGCTCTAGCTACGCCGCGCAATTTCATGTTGCAATGCAACGCACCTTCCTTCCAACTTATTGACCCACTTTAGGTTACGGAGTAACACTATAAGTGGGCCTTTGCGATCGTTTTATGACAGCTCGAAATTTAAACGAAAATAACGACTGAACCATGCATCTGTCACGAAAATTGAATAAACCGAATTTTTAGAGGAGAAAATTCTCTACTACTTTGCTCTATTATGTTTCTTTCATATCTCGTATCGTTTGAGAAATATTTGTAAAAATAACGGAGATTTGACACCCTCCATTAAATTAATGAAAACCGGCCATTCGCAGATGTCATGTGACATTCCTCGGCCAGAACTGTCTCTGGCGTACGCGTTGCGTATTTGGTGAGTTTCTTATTGTAACTTACACGCTGTCATTTCAAAGCAATGGCGCACTGAAGAATTAACAAAAAGACGTCGTTCTTCGTACGATAAAGAATTAACAAAAAGACGTTGTTCTTCGTCCGATAAACGATAATCTAGTGCCTACAAATGCCATATTAGCATAAGTTAACAACGGCCATCAATAGTATGAGATTAAAGAACTCAATTCCCAACTGTTGGCTGTAGCGTAGTTGGCTATGCGTTGGGCTGTGACGCTGATGGCCAGTGGTTCAGAAACCACTAATACATAAAATTACTTTTTCCTACAAGGGTTTCAGACACTCTTATTAATTAATTTTTTATTATTTAGATTATTATTTTGGTCCAAAATGTTTGCAAAAACTTATGAAACTACAAATCTAAAGTGGAACGTAAAACACGTCAGTGCGATTTTTTCCATGCTTCTGGCGCCTATTTCTTGGAGCTCTCTGAAATTTTGCAAAAATTCATTTCAATTTTCGAAGAAATTTTTATTTAGTAAAATTGATTTTAAGATTCTAAGAAATACAGGAATATTTTTCAAATCGTTACAATATACTACCAAAATAGCACCTCCTTTTGAGTCGTACTCGGGGCCATTTGCTATATCAGCCGAATATGCCGCTTTCCATCTGCAGATAGACCTGATAGATGTGTAAAGTAATAACGGGCTGAAAGACAAATTATGTTACGTTAAAACCGTTCCGGTCTTCAACGAAAGATTTCTTCGAGCCTACGACTTGCAGCTGTCCTGTAGTTTATCTTCATCAAGGGGATAACCTCAGCATACCTCCAGAATACTATTGGTTTTAGATCATCAGACTCCAGCACCTTCTCCTCGAAATTTTCCATAATGAAATTCGCCACCAAGAACAATAAGGGACTACGCATGACGACTTCGTCAGTCTGTTCAATAATTTCAATGTTAAATAAGAAGTACGTTCAAAGAGAAGAGTTCCCGTAGCTATTTACACTAGCTGTTCTAGTTTGCTGTATATTCAGAGCGAATATTTGTGTGAAAGCTTTTTTTCTCATTCTAAAATGAAAATAACGACGTTGAAAGTCAGGATTAATTTTACTGATGTTCGAATCACTTCTCAGTCATATTATATGAATTAATTTTGTTTAACAAAATGCAAGTTTTTTTGTTTGTTTGTTACTTTATGTCTGTATTTATGACTAGAAAATTAAGTCGACGAAAATGATAGCGTATTCTCCTTTAAGATTAGCATTAGCTCCTCTCCCTTTCCCTGCTCACCAACAACATGAACAACACAATTTTGAACGCAACTGCTGTCAACGTATACAACGTGTTATTTTGCGATGCTTCTGTACTCATTACAGTATCACACAATGACAATATTAATCAGTTTATTTTATTTCTTTGACGTTTTGTTGAGTCTTTATCTCATAAAATTGTTATAAACTGAAATTAGTTATTCTTTCCATGGCAACTTTGTACAACACAAGATTGAAGGCTATAGTTAATCAGAAACTATACAAATGTTACACGTCATCGTAAGTATTCACTACTTTATGATACTGTAGCAATTATGACAGTGCAAAGGACGTGCTAAAATGACTACAAACCCGCGCCTCATCTTCGACACCTTTTCTCAGAACACAGTTATTCATGGACAGGGATAGGAGGCTATAGACAGGATATGAAGAATAAGAAGAAGACAAAGACATAGGAGGGGAGATAGAGAAAGAGGAGGAGATAGTGTGCAATAGGGAGAGGAGGACATGAACAATAATGGACAGAAAAATACGGGAAGAAAAATAATAACTCAAGACCGCCATAAATACCCGAGAGACACTGCTTTTTCAGCAAGTGTAATATATAAAACTGAATGTTTATCTGTTTGTTAGTACTTTATGCTTTACCGTACCATTCATTCAATTTCAATGAAACTTTGCTCACTTGATCTTCAGTACAAGAGGAACATCACTGCCTACCTAGGATTTCATGCGGCGCATGGTTGAGGGTACGTTCCAATAAACTTAAGACACCATTTAACTGAGCGCCATCAGAGCTATATACAGGGTGGCCGACTCAACTTTTCACCTATAATATCTCTGGAACTACAATCCAAGTTGGGAAATGACTTTCGCGGTAATGAACGTCCGGAAGAGGCTTATGAAGGTAAACACTGTGAGACAACCTAAAAAGTAAATGTATATTATTTACTGAAGATTTTTAAGAGCATACCGCCAATTATTTCTTACGGAATTAATAGCTTGAAAAAAGACAAAAACAATAGCTTTGGGTGCATCGCAATGCGTCAATTACAACCTGAGAATTTGCAAAGCGAAGTTGACATTTAAAATACATGAAGCGCAAAGGTAGCGCGTCCGGAGACTCAAACGTGAGTCTCGCTAAAAGAGTCTCTGAACATGCGCTAGCAGCACTCTTCATGTATCTCACACATCTTCGCTTCCCAAATTCTCTGGAAATAATATTGGCAACTATTTATTCAAAACCGAAACAAAAGAGTTACATGTTTGCAACTGTTACTGTCCTTCAAAGTAGTCACCAACTTATTATAGAACCCGTTGCCAACCATGTAGTATACCGTTAGCAGATCCTGTTCTGTTGTTGGTGCGAATGGAGTCTCGGGAACAGTTCTGAAGCGAATGGCATGAAGTGGTTTCTTCATCTTCGGAATCAAATCAAAGTCACAAGGACTTAATCCCGGGAACTATGATGGATGGTACGGTACTTCCCAGTTCCATCTACCGAACAGAGCAGCCACAACTTGCGCTGTATGTGCCCGCGCATTGTCGTGCAAAATGACGGTTCCGTCGTGCAGAAAGCGTTCCTACTTCTATGAAAAAGCTGGTCGCAGGTGATGCTCCAAAAAAGGACAGTAAGACTGTTCATTCGACGATCTGCCGTGGAGTAATGTAATAGGATAACACCATCGCAGCCGTACATGATAATCACCACAAGTTACACCATACACGGGCTATGATGCACTTTTGATTTTCACAGCGGCCGATAATGATACCATTCGTTATATTGGCGTTTCAGATTTGGCTCGTACGATGGAGCCCATGTCTCATCCAGTGTTACGATACGGCGTAAGAAAGCCTCTCCTTCGCGTTCATAGTGCTCCAAGTGCGTTGAGCAGCGTCGTTACGCATACATTTCTGCATTTCCGTCAGTTCATGCGGAAGAAAGCAAACGGAAAGCTGAAGTTCTAAATTTAACCTTTAAGAAATCTTTCACGCAGGAGGACCGCACAAATATACCATCATTTGATCAACGTACTAATTCCGAAATGGGGGACATAGCAATAGGTATTTCCGGTGTAGAGAAGCAGCTGAGAGAGCTAAATACGAAAAAGTCTGCTGGTCCGGATGGTACACCAGTTCGGTTTTACAAAGACTATTCTGCGGCATTGACCCCCTACTTAGCTTGCATTTATAGCGAATCTTTAATTCAGCGCAAAGTTCCTAGTGATTGGAAAAAAGCGCAGGTGACTCCCGTGTATAAGAAAGGAAAGAGAACTGACCCATACAATTACAGGCCAATATCGTTGACATCGGTTTCATGTAGAATTTTGGAGCATATTCTCAGTTCGAATATAGTAAATTTCCTTGAAACGGAAAAGCTTCTTTCCATGAATCAGCACGGGTTTAGGAAACATCGTTCATGTGAAACTCAGCTTGCCCTTTTCTCACATGACATCTTGCGAGCCATGGACGAAGGGCAACAGGCGGATTGTGTTTTTCTCGACTTCAAAAAGGCGTTCGACACGGTGCCACACTGCAGACTGCTAACGAAGATACGATTTAAGGAATAGTCTTGTTCTTTATGTTAGAGCCATCACATAGTTTAATATGAAGTTAAAGTGAAACATTGTGTAAGTAAATACTGAGCAAAGTATAAAACTACCTACAAATTTGCTGGAGCCGGCTAACGCGAACCCAACGACTTTCAACATGTTTAATATTTCCGGCGCGAGCCGATTCGGCTACCGTTTTGCTTCTACACCACAAAATTGTACGATCTGCTTTTACCAGGTGCATTACTGCGCACGTCATTTTTTTTTCCTCGCAACTGATAGTACACTGACAATTCAGTCAGTGAGAAAAAATCCCAAGTGTTTCAAGATACATGAAAGACTGTCAAGCGACTGCGACCTTGAATGTCACCTCTCGAATAGTGGTGACTCCCTCGGGGTTTCAGCTACCACCAGCCAAAGGGAAAAGGAGGAATATAAAATAAAAGAAAACAACAACAATGGTCCACACGCCTGTATCGAGGAACAGTAATTAGTTTACTTACCTTGGAGTGATTAAGCGTAAGCTGAACCTCCTAACATTCTACCAGTTAATCGTTTCTAATGACCTCGATTGCAACTGAACGTCTATTCTTATTTTTATTTACTTACTTATTTTTTCTTAGCAGCAAGGAAACATCAAGCGATTTAGCGAAATGTCCACAGAAACGCTGTTCGAACACGCGCTGAATGCGTATACTTGCTATGGCAGCACTGATGCTGCTCATTAACTCGCAATTACTCATGATTTGAGACAGCTCTATTGCACTCGCGTTAATGAGTGTTCTAAAATGCATCGGTTAGTAAGCTTCCCGCTATCTAACATTTTCAATACATGGTTTGTAAATGAAAAGTTGAATGCTTTGTTAGAAAGCTAAGTTGCTGTACTATCAGATGTCCAAAAATCAGATTTTTTAACCTCATAATTTATTCAGAATCGAGTGAAAAGTATTATGAAACTGAAAATTCACGCGGAATGAAAAGCAGACATGTTATTTTTCCCAAGGAAAGTAAAGATTTTAAGGTAAAACTACGTTAATAAACCGATCTGGGATGGTCGTTTGTATCGTGAGCTGTTTTTACAGTGTGAAAATCGGAACAGTGTATTTCCCGCTAAGAGTGCAGCGGCTGGCGGACGCGTGTCGTGGCTAGCAGCAGAGCGGCACGGGCGGCCGGGCGGACTGGCACTCGGCGGGTAGTTGGGGTACCCGCGCTGCCCGCCGCCGTCTGGTGGGGCTGGTGCCGGCTGGCCGGGCAGCGCGTGGCCAGGCCCGCCCGGGGGGCGTGGCTACGAGCCTGGGCGAGCAATGCAGGCCCGCTGCACCACTGTTCACTAACGCAGCAACAGTATGCACTTCCCCTATGCATGTGTGCCTCAGTTTGCCGACCTTCGTTGAAGGCTTTTACCCAACGTGCCACTGCTCCCCGCACGCCTCTTGAAGACCTTGATGACACCGTCGAGCTGTGAAATCTCTGGAACATTGAATTTTGACCCAACTCCGTTGTTCCTGTTTCGAAAACATGGTGACACTGTTACGTTAGACCGTTCGCTCACAAGTGACTGTTTTTCCCTCGATTGTGCGCACAACGGTGATGTGGGACGGGCGAGACGATTTGGTCGGCGGTACGGCAGGTATGTCAACAACGTGTGCTCTCAGCGACAATAGTAGGTTCTATTGCACAGTGTCTGCACAGCAGAGTTGCCACTACTTAAGATCCAACCCTCTTATTTGTTTACGTTTTATACTGACAAGGAAAGTACATGGGCTCGAACAAACATATCTGTATGAACGTTTGGTTACAGGATCTCTACGTACACCTCAATGTGCTGGTGTGTGTCGTTTTTCTGCAAAGCTCTGCAACCATGCTCTAGATAGCACTGTAGATGTAATTGTAGACGCCATACGTAATGCAGATATCTTAACTGCAACTTATGTAATAATCATCGTACATGTTCTCTAGCGAAATGTCATCAAAAGCCGTGATGATAGTTGCAACTTTAACCTTCTTCCCGAAAGACTGTTGGTATTCACTGCCACTGCTTCCATCAACTTTTCCCGCACTTACCGTAGCACTACTGCTTGCAATGAGTTGTTCGTCATTATCATCTCTATTATCATTATTATGATATTTGTAACAACAGTGTCTAACTTATGCTCATATTTCTGTACTATAACAGATACGAGAAAGCATGCAAATGATTCATCTTCTACACTAATACCATCTTCACGAAGAAGGGTTCTTCGTAACTTCATCTCAACTAATCGCAATATATCAGCAGGACTGATCAGCAATCGCCGCCCCAACTGACGCTTTACCATACAATAACATCACAAAACGCAACTTCGGAGGCACACTGCACCGTCGCTACTGGCGAACCGACAAGTCAAAGTGCAATGCGGCATGGCACACGCAGAGGCCTCTAACGGACGATTGCAGAGTTTTGCAGATGTGGGAGTATCACTAGTGCAGTAACGGATCTTTACATTATCTCTCATATGATTTTGGTGTATATGTGTTTGTTCGAGCCCAAGTACTTTCCTTGTGAGTACTTTCCTTGGTAAACAAAACAGGTCAGGGCACAATTGCAAAAGCAATGGAAAAGGCATGCTAAATTTAAACGAACACAAAATCTCCAGGATTAACGATCCTACACAGAAGCTGTAAATTTAGCGAGGACTTTTCAATGCGAGATGCCTACAATACTTTTCACATCGAAACTCTTTCTCTAAATTTGACAAAAAATCCAAAAGAGATTTTGTTCATATACTAGGGGCTTCATATACTAGGGGCAAAACAAAAACAATACCCTCACTACGTGATAGTAATGGCGATCCTACCGATGACAGTGCTACGAAAGCAGAGTTACTAAAGATAGCTTTCAGAAACTCGCTCACCAAAGAAGACGGAACCAATATGCCAGATTTCGAATTACAAACAGATGCCAGAATGAGTAACGTTTAGATATCCTCGGAGTAGTGAAGCAATTGAAATCAATTAACAAAAACAAGTCTTCTTGTTGGGACTGCATAGCCAGTAGATTTCTATCTGATTAAGCTGAAGCCGTAGCTGCTTACTTAAGATCCATATGCAACGTCTCGCTCAAAGAAGGATCTGTACCAAAAGACTGAAAAGTTCCACAGGTCACACCTATATTCAAGACAGGCAGTAGGAGTAACCCACTAAACTACAGGCCTATTTAATTGACGGCAATTTACAGCAGGGTTTTGGAACATATCTTGTATTCAATTATTATGAATTATCTCGAACAGAAGGATCTATTGACCCAAGGTCAACACGGATTTAGATAATATCGTTCATGCGAAACACAACTAGCACTTTATTCACACGAGGTCATGGGTGCTATCGACAAGGGTTCGCAAATCGATTCCGTACTTCTTGATTTCCAGAGGGCTTTTAACAGCGTACCTCACAAACGGCATTTAATCAAGTTGCGTGATTATGATATGTCGCCGCAAATTTTGGACTAGATAGGGGATTTCTTGTCAGAGAGGACACAGTTTGTAGTAATAGATGGTAAGGCATCGACTAAACGAGAGGTGATATCCGGTGTTCCACAGGGTAGTATTATTGGTCCTCTGCTGTCCCTTATTTACATAAACGATTCAGGGGAAAATCTAAGTAGCTCTCTTAGGTTGTTTGCAGATACCGCCGTCATTTACTGTCTAGTAAAATCATCTGCACATCAAAATCTGAATAAAACATCACTATAGTGTAAAAACTGGCAATTGACTCTAAATAATGAGAAGTGCGAAGTCGTCCACATGAGTACGAAAAGAAATCCGTTCAACTTTGCTTACAAGGTAAATCAGTCAAAAGTGATGGCCGTTATCTCCATTAAATACCTGGGAATTATTATTACTTCAGACTTAAACTGGAAAGAACACGTAGATAATGTCGTCGGAAAGACGAACCAGGCACTGCTTTTTATTGGCAGAACACTTAAAAGATGCAACAGAACTACTAAAGAGACTGCATACACTACGCTTGTCCGTCCTTTTTTAAGTATTGCTGCCCAGTGTGGGATCCTTATCTAGTGGGTTTGACGGAGGACATCGAAAGAGTCCAAAGAAGGACAGCTCGTTTCGTATTGTCACGATACATGGGAGACAGCGAAGGGAAATGTTACAGGATCTGGATTAGGAATCATTACAACAACGGCACTTATTGCTGCGGCGTGGGCTGATTACGAAACTCCAATCGACAACATTCTCCTCCGAATGCAAAAATATACTGTTGACTTCCACTTACATAGGTAGAAATGATCATCAGAATAAAATACGAGAAATCAGAGCTCGAACAGAGAGTTTCATGTGTTCTTTCTTCTCGCGCGCTATTCGAGAATGGAATGAGAGATAAATAGTATAAAGATAGTTCGATGAACCCTCTGCCAGGCACTTAAATGTGATTTACAGAGTATCCCATGTAGATATACAGAGCGTGGCATCGCAGGGAGCGCTAAAGATCGTGCCACCGCCTCTCTGTGCATAATCTGTCTCTTTGGTAGAAACGGTTGCACCAGAGTGTTCACGAGGCACTACGAGGGTCAATCCAAACGAAATGCACACCATTTTTAATACAGTGTTTATTCTACATGTTTGAATGTTTTACAGTGTGTAGAAACATCCTTTAGGAATAATATTTTCATTTCTCCACATAATCCCCATCCCTCTCAACTACATTACGCCATCTTGGAACCAGCCTGTATACCCGCAAAATTCTGGACCAACACGTTGGAACCACTGTTTGGCACCATGCACGAGGTAGTCATCATCTTCAAACCTATTTACACGAAGAGAGTCTTTCAGTTTCCCAAAGAGATGATAGTCACACGGAGCCAGGTCAGGACTGTAAGGCGGGTGTTTCAGTGTTGTCCATCCTAGTTTTGTGACCGCTTCCATGGATTTTTGACTGACATGTGCCCGTGCATTGTCGTGCAACAGCAAAAAGTCCTGCTTTTGCCGATGTGGAGCTTCTTCAGAGTCGACACATATGCATCAGAATTTATGGTGGTTCCATGTGGCATGATGTTCACAAGCAAGAGTCCTTCGTAATCGAAATACACCATAGCCATAACTTTTCCACCAGAAGCTGTGGTTTTGAATTTTTTTTTTCTTGGCGAATTTCCATGATGCCACTCTAATGACTGCTTCTTCGTCTGTGGTGAAAAATGAAGCCATGTTCCATCACCTCTCACAATTCTTCCAAGAATTTCATCTCCACCATTCCCCTACTGTTCGAAAAGTTCGCCGCATACCGATTTTCTTTGTGAGCTACGGTCAACATTCTGGGCAACCAACACTTCAAGTATTCTGCAAACAGTTCCTTCCCCTATCCCAACGTAGCGCGACAATTCGTTCACCTTGATGCGACTGTCAGCAGTCACCGATTCGTTAACTCTCTCCACATTGTCTGGAGTGTGTGCAGTACGAGGCCTGCCGCTGCGAGGACAATCCTCAATATTGCCGGGCCCGCTTTCATCACGTAACCTGCTTGCCCACCGGCTAACTGTACTGCGATCGACAGCAGCATCTCCATACACCTTTTTCAACTTCTTTTGGATGTTTCCCACTGTCTCATTTTCACAGCACAGGAATTCAGTGACAGCACGTTGCTTCTGACGGACGTCAAGTGTGGCAGCCATCATGAAGACATGCTGTGACGGCGCCACTCACGGGAACAGTTTGAACTAACAAGGAAATTACTTGGGCTCGAACAAACAGAAATAAACCAAAATCGTATGATAGATAATGTAAACGTCCCTTATTGAACTAGTGGTACTCCCGCATCTGCAACGCTCTGCAGACGTCCTTTAAAGGCCTCTGCGTGTGCCTTGCCACATTGCACATTGAGCTGCCGGTACACCAGTAGTGATGGTGCAGCGTGCCTCTGAAGTTGCGTTTTGTGACGTTCTTTGTGTAGTGAAGCGTCGGATGGGTCGGCGATTGGTAATCAATTACGAAGAAACCTTCTTCGTGAAGATGGTATTGTTAGAAGATGAATCATTCGCATGTTACCTAGTATCTATTATACTGTTTCTAATCTATGCTCATATTTCTGCACTATAATAGATACCAGAAAACATGTGAATGATTCTTCTTCTACTCCAAGATCGTACTCACGAAGAAGGGCTCTTCAGAATTTCATATCAACCAATTACCGTACATTAGCAGGATTGATTACCATTCGCCGACCCATCCGACGCTTCACTACACAAATAACGTCACAAAGCGCAACTTCAGAGGCACACTGCACCGTCACTACTGGTGTACCGGCAGGTCAAAGTGCAATGCGACATGGCACACGCAGAGGCCTGTTTTGGGCGACTGCATAGTTTTGCAGATGCGGGAGTATCACTAGTGCAATAAGCGACCGTTACATTATCTATCATACGATTTTGGTGTATTTTTGTTTGTTCGAGCATAAGTACTTTCCTTGTAAGTTTGAAAACATGCGGGAAGGATGAATCTACACACTGTAAAACTTCCAGACATGCAGAATGAAAACTACTTTTTTTTTTTTTTTTTTTTTTTTTTTTTTTTTGAGTGACCATCGTAACTGCGCCGTCACAAGAGTGTCCTCCGGGCCGCTGATTGCCCCGGTAGTGCAGTGGAGTCGTTCCGAGACGTGCAGAAGGCAGCCGGCGCGCCACGGCAGCCACACAGAGCGGCGCGTGATGCCGCCGCCGCCGTGGGTTTGCACAGTTGTGTCAACGCCAGATAAAGAGGCAGCAACACGCCCCGGCGAGCGGCGAGGCGCGTTCTGCCAAGCCAGAGGAGCCACAAGGCCAGCAGAGGCGCGCCGCCGCCAGAGCGATCACAAGTCCCAAAACGTGGGACGCGAATACCGACATTCCAGCGACTTTTAATGGTCGCAATAGTTGTAGTGGTACACTTAGTATGTATTATGGCCGTAAATAAAACGTAACCGTCTGTACCTGGCTCAGGAACGAATTTCGTGTGTCAGCATTGCGCCTGCTGCACTGTTCACTCGTCGTGCGTTGATAGTAGGAGTGTTACGGAGGTTCGATTCCGATTATGAGAGGTGACATCGGGCGTTCCACAGGGTAGGAGGTTTTTGACACTGTACCTCACAAACGACTTTTAATGAAATTGCATGGTTATGGTACGTCGGCCCAAATTTGTGATTGGATAGGGGATTTCCTGTCAGAGAGGACGCAGTTTGTAGTAATTGACGGTAAGGCATCGACTACAACAGAGGTAATAGCCGGCGTTCCACAGGGTTGTGTTCTTGGTCCTCTGCTGTTCCTTATTTACATAAAGGACTTAGGGGAAAACCTAAGTAGCTCTCTCAGGTTGCCGGCCGCAGTGGCCGAGGTGACTGAGGCGCTCCAGTCACGGTCAGCACGGCCACTACGGTCGGGGGTTCGAATCCCCCCTCGGGCATGGATATTTGTGCCGTCCTAGTTCGTAAGTAGTTCATAAGTAGTTTGTAAGTTTAGGGCCTGATGACCCCGTAGTTAAGTCCCATAAGCTTTACAAACATTTGAACATTTTATTTCTCTCAGGTTGTTTGCAGATAACGCCGTCAGTAAAATCATCTGAAAATCAAAACCAACTACAGATCGATCTGAATAACATATCAGTATAGTGTGAAAGTAGGCAATTGACTCTAAATAATGAGAAGTGTGAAGTCGTCCACATGAGACTGAAAAGAAATCCGTTAAACTTTGTTTGTAAGATAAATCAATCAATAGAGAAGGCCGTAAACTCCACAAAATACCTAGGAAATACTATTAGTTCAGACTTAAATTGGAAAGAACACGTAGATAATATCGTGAGAAAGGCGAACCAGAGACTGCATTTTTTTTTTTTATTTTTTTTTTTTTGGTCCTACTGAATATTTTACTTCATGAATACAATAGAGAAATACGTGTAATACGTATTCCAATCAGTGACGATCCTTTGTTATGGTGGAAGAAGAATACAAGATTTCAACCCCTGCACTCGAGTGTCCGTCAACATTTGTCGTATGCACCAAGCTTAGTAGCCAGTGAACAACTTTTTAGTGGCGCTGGCCTAATCTATGACCCGTTGAGGAGTCGATTGGACGGAGAAAAACTGCGAAGCTTTTGTTTATAAAATATAATTTAGTTCATTTGGGTTGATTTATTATCAGTGTTTAAGATTTTAGTTTGTATTTTCAACTCCCAGGTATATAGTATAAATCTGCCTGTATTACTTTTTTAACTAATAATAACTATATAACTGATGAACTTATTGAATCTCCCCGTAACAGTTTAACACAGTTATCTTCTGCCTCCAGTTCCGTTTCGGTTCCGATTCCGAAACCCCAAATTTAAAAACTCCGCTTCCGATGTAACCACTTCCATTACATCCCTAATCGAGAGTAGTACAAAGTTCAGACGTGTGTGAAATCGCGAAAAGTTAACAAAAATGTCCAATGTTTGTAAAGCGTATGGGACTTAACTTACAGATTACTTATGAACTAACTTATACTAAATACAGCAGAAACATCCATGCCCGAGAGAGGATTCGAACCTCCGACGCGGGAGGCCGCGCGCTCCGCAACAATGGGCTCCAGACCGCTCGGCTACTCCCGCGCGGCCCTACATGTTTATAGGTCCTCACCATCTAAAGAAAATGAAGGAATAATTTATTACAATAGTATTACAAAACAGAAAATCTTTTCTAAATGCGCTTTATCCCATATTCCATCAGATTTCCACCACTGTTCATGAACTCCATACTTATTCAGATAGCCTCAAAGTACACTAAAATGCGATTGCGAAATAGTTCCAAAATACACTAACAAATGGCAGAACAAGTCACCAATAAGGCGTAGGGAGGACCCATTATCAGGCCTAAACTCATTTTACGGATTTTATTTCTTACAAACTGCAGGAAATCCTTAGCGAACAACATGTCAGTTTACAACCCGTGCAATGTGAGCCACTTGAAATAAATCTTGCGTAAATTTCTGAAGTCTGAAAACGAAATAAACATGTTCACTTGATGGACAAAACCTCCGACAACAAGAAACACTCACATAATGGCGTCTCCACTTTTATGTTGTTACGCTGCGTGCGCAAAAGCTAACAACTATTCATCCAGCCCCTCTATTCATTAGCCTCGCTCTAGTCTACTGAGAGATCGATGATTAGAAAGGAAAGGTGCAATAAGGCGAACGTAGTTAACTGGAAGTGCACAGGTCTGAATTTATCTGAGAATTTGAATTTACCTGAGAACAACGCCATCAACGTCGCGATATATATATATATATATATATATATATATATATATATATATGAATCACCGTATATATATATATATATATATATATATATATATATATATATATATATATATACGGTGATAAAATATGGAAAAGTAGTCCGTAAAAAGAGGAAAATCGGGAAAAACGGAAACAGATTTTCCAGTGAACTATCAATACCGTTCGTCCAATTGCGATAAAATTTTTTACATTTCATGTTGAAAGCAAGAGAAAGGCTCATATCGAATAAAAATTTGGAAAAGTCGCCCGGAAAGTAGGAAAATTTAGGAAAAACAGAAGGCGATTTTTTTCTGTGAATAAAAATAAATTGCCACATGGTTGTAAGAGCATCACTTGAGTACGACTTGATAGGACAAGGTTTGTATGAAATAAATTTGTTGGAAAATCTGCCAGAAATTGGAAAATTTGAGAAAAACTGAAAGAGCGTTTTTTAATGTATTTTTGATTGAATTCAGCACTGTAACTGACTATTCGCGCGACGAAGAGGGGTAATTCTTTTTTTGTTTTGTTCATCATGATCGTGGAAAAGTTTTCAGTAAAAAAATAGGGACAGTTAAAAAGGAAAGTCATAAAATTCGAACCAAGTTCCTTTTTCAATATGATTCAAAATGTATAACATTATGAGTTGAGAACCGATTTTGAACATTTGACGTTCAACGAAAGATGAACGTTCTTATGAACTAAAAATTTGGGAAAGTTCCGCAAAATTTGAAAATTCGCGAGAAACTGAAAAAGCCTTTTTCCAATGGGATAACAATATCATTCGTCTGATTGCGATAAAATTTTTCATATTTGACATTCAAAGCAAGAGTAACGTATTTATGAAATAAAAATTTGGAAAAGTTACCCGAAAACTTGGAAAATTCAGAAGGAGATTTTTCTATGAAATATCTATACCATTCTCTGATTGAGTAAAATTTTCAATATTCGACGTTCAAAGCGAGAGGAAGGTTTGAGTGAAGTAAAAGTTTGGAGTAATTGACCAGAAAATAGGAAAATTTGTGGAAATCTGAAAGAACTCTTTTCTTTGGGATATCAATATCACACGTACGATTGCGATAAAATTTTGCACATTTGACGTTCAAAGCAAGAGTACATACATATTAGCCATTGCAAAGCATTGCCGGGACGACTAGTACTTCGATAAAACATCCTGCAAACCGAGCCTGGTTGTTGCTCCTGTCAAGACCGTATACACCGACTATTACAGATGTTTGAGCTGTGAGTGCTTACCCACAGTAAGTAATTGATCCGCTAATACTCTTTCTCTGGCGGCCGTAGCACGATCTGGCCATTACCACTGCAACCGTCACTCTACGTCCCGGCCTCTACAATATATACTGACACGAATATATCGGTCCGCCCTTATAAGCCGTACGGCGTTGCATTCAAGATTCGGCATATCGTGTCTAGTACATCAGCTAATAAGTGCAGCACACAGTATGTTCGAAATAACAGTCGACATAGTCATTCAATTACCTTGTGAAGGTGACAGAGGTCAAAATGTAAGAAGACGGCGTTCAGTCGAATTGTTTGGTTCTTGTGAACAGTATCGCTTCTTTCTGGGCATCAAAGTCAGCTGGAAAGTAAACGGAATACACTCCTTGTATGAGCAGATACTTAATTTTTAGTTTAATATATATCTAGTATTGTGTATCATAACAATATTTAAGTATTACGTTCGCTGTTAATATTGCTATCACAGTGTCACAGATTAGATTAGTTTAGATTAGTACATGTTCCATACATCATGAATACGACACTTCGTAATGGAGTGGAACGTGTCAAGTTAATGAAAGGTGTTTTTACAAATCATTACTTTGTACTAAATATTACATGACACAATTTTTATTTTTTATATTTTTTTTTTCAAATTTACTAATTATATCTAAAAATTCATCTATAGTTTAGAAGGAGTTGCCATGCAGAAATTCTTTTAATTTATTTTTAAATTCATGTTGACTATCTGTCAGGCTATCGATGCTGTTTGGTAGGTGACCAAAGACTTTTGTGGCAGCATAATTCACCCCTTTCTGTGCCAAAGCTAGATTTAACCTTGAATAGTGAAGATCATTCTTTCTCCTAGTATTGTAGTTATGTACTATGCTATTGCTTTTGAATTCGGTGGGATTGGTGATAATAAGTTTCATAAGTGAATATATATACTGAGAAGCTACTGTGAAGATCCCAAGCTCTTCAAAGAAGTGTCTGCAGGATGATCTTGGATGGGCTCCGCCAATTATGCTGATCACACGCTTTTGTGCAATGAATAATGAATTACCCCAGAAAATGATGCCATATGAAAGCAGAGAATGAAAATAGGTATAATAAGCTAATTTACTGAGATGTATATCACCAAAATTTGCAATTACCCTAATAGCATAAGTTGCTGAACTCAAACATTTCCACAGATCTTCAATGTGTTTTTTTCCAGTTCAACCCCTCATCAATGCTTACACCTAAAAATTATGAATATTCTACCTTTGCTACAGATTTCTGTTCAAAGTCTATATTTATTGATTGTGTTATTCCATTTACTGTATGGAACTGTATGTACTGTGTTTTATCAAAATTTAATGATAGTCCATTTGCTGAGAACCACTTAATGATTTTCTGAAAGACGTTTACAATTTCATCAGTTACTTCTTTACTGTCAGGTATGATAAAAGAACCAGCTTTGTATCTTCATGAATATAGAATGGCAAGTCATTAATAATATATATTATTGTGGCACCCCATTTTTGATTGCTCCCCAGTTTGAGGATTCAGCTGTTTTTTGCGTATTATGAGAACTACTAATGTCAACTTTATGCCCTCTTCCTGTTAGGTATGATTTAAACCATTTGTACACTGTCCCATTCATACCACAATACGTTATCTAGAAGAATTCCATGATTTACACAATCAAAAGCCTTGGAGAAATCCCAAAAAATCCCAATGGGTGATGTCCGGTTATTCAGAGCATTTAATATTTTATTGGTGTAAGTATATATAGCATTTTCTGTTGTAAAGCCTTTCTGAAAACGAATCTGAGATTTTGTTAGAACTTTATTTTTACCTATGAGTGAAACTACTCTAGAATACATCATTTTTTCAAGAATTTTGGATAAGCCTGTTAGAAATTAGATTGGGCGGTAGTTGTTGACATCAGACATGTCCCCTTTGTTGTGCAGTAGTTTAACTATAGCATATTTTAGTCTATCAGGAAAAATACCCTGAATATGTGGCTAAGAATCCTAATTATTTCTTGAGAACAAGCTTTTATTATCCTGCTGGAAATAGCATCAATTCCATGTGAGCTTTTGCTCTTGAGAGAGTTTATAATTTACTTAATTTCAGAAGGAGAGGTGGGTGGAATTTCAATTGTATCAAATTGTGTGGGTATGGCCTGTTCCATTAACTTCTAGCTTCTTCTAATGTCCATTAAGATCCGATTTCCTACACAACATTTAAAAAATAAATAAGACAGATCAACAATGCTGCCCACACAAACGCAATGATATGATTCATTCGACACTTCAGAGATCTGTCTTCCAACAAGCACTTGCGCAACTAATGGAAATGACACTTGTATATACTACTGTAACGTTGTTTAAACGGGTGAAAAACACTGTGTATGTGCAATTTTTCAATGTCAAAAATAAAAATTAGACTTTATGAGAGCTGCAAACTCGAAGGTGAGGCTACCGTTTTTTCCCTTGAAGGTCACCAACCAAGTGGTGTGACGTTTCCAGTCGTGTGTTACTTGTTAGAGTGCACGCAGGATAAATTGGCCGGTAGATGTGCAGACGGTTGGGCAGGAGTGGAGATAGCAGAGTGGTGGGGGGTAGCTGCTGGAGCAGAGAGGGGAAGTCACCAGCGCTGGACGGGAAGGGAAGCGCCGTTCTGAGACTGAAGCCTACGCTCCATTACCTGCCAGAGTTCTATAAATTCTCCCTTTGTACCAAACCATACCACCAAAAATACTTTTTTTCTAAATACTAAACTCAATGCTATTAATATCTCATTATTTTTATCATTTTATTAACATTACCTATCTTACTTCGAAATACATGTTACTTAAAGCGTTGGTTACGTAACATTTGCGATACAGGATATGGACCGATTTGTTAGTACTACTGGTGTGCATGCAGGAATCATAGTGTTTCTGTTTAACTCGCAAACAGAAAATGTTGTATTAGTCTTCAATTTATTGCAGTCATCTGGATAGAGGTTACACAGTCAGAAACAATATTAAATCAAACACCCACAATACAAAACGCGTTAATAAAACCAATGGTGCTTTTGTCTCTGCATGATAGACCGCGTTTAAATTTAAAAGGAATGCTCACTTTCTCCTTCCTTCAGTACTGTAAACCAGAACACGTATATGTTTCATTTAGCCTTAAGAAATAATAATGTTTTATAATCTGCAGAACTAGCCTACTTGTCCTTATCAGTTACCTGCGTGTACTATAATCAGACGGCCTTTTCAAAGTGGCGCCTTTACTCCATTACTTGATCCATCTGTCCACTCATTGGGTGTAGTATGAGAAATGGGAATGTATGTTTCATCAATAATTATAGGAGAGTACTATTTTATCTTATTGAAATTATCGTTTACTTTTACTGCGAATTTCTAAACGTTCCAAATCACCATCCTGTAACTTTTTTTTTTGCGTCACCTGCTAAATATTAAGTGTTTTAGTTGCACGAAAAATAAAGCATGTAAGTATTACATAGAAATAAAAAATAAAAAAAAAATAAAAAACGAATGTACCTGAAGCGTAACTTTTGAAGGAGGTACTGTAATGAAGAAATACTTCGCTTGAAAGACGTATTTTCCCTTATTATAGGAAAAAGGTACTTTATTGTGGGGCGCTGTTTGTTTGTCACGTGGAAATCGTTTATCAATCTCCGCACAACTTGTTTATGAAATCAGTACTCCACATTCCGCAAAGGCGGCTGAGATCGGGTTTAATAGCTCATGCTCGTGTTCGCTCTGTTCTGAGTGCACTGGAGTCTGTTCCCATACCATCTCTATTCAACTTCCAGTCGCGTATACCACCATGGTGTATACGTCGGCCTCGCCTTCGACTGGAATTGTCACAGTACTCCAAAACCTCCGTTCACCCTGAAACCCTTCGTCGCCAATTTCTCTCAATTATTGACCGCTTCCGGGGCTCTACAGTAGTGTACACCGACGACTCGATGTTAGATGGTCGTGTCGGTTTTGCCCCTACACTTGAAGGACACAATGAGTTGCGCTCCCTGCCAGATGGCTGGACTGTATTCACTGCAGAGCTGTCAGCCATCCATCGCGCACTTCAACATATCCGTTCACGTCCCGAGGTGCCCTTCGTCATTTATAGTATCTCCCTGGGCGGTTTGCTGGCCATCGACCGGTGTTTCCAACGCAATCCTTTGGTTGTTGCCATACACGAGTCTATCTACACGGTTGATTCGGTTTTAAGTTTTATTCATGCGAGGGAATTGTATAGTTCCATATGAGTCCACTTACCTACTAGTTTTAGGTTTAAGTGTAACAGACCAGGTGTACTACATTTATGTCTGTGGTCACCCGGCCAAGACTATCTGGTATCGTCTTCACACATTTTTCTTCTTTTACCAGATTTTACTTTGATTCTTTTATTTCTTGACGTGTTCAACTCAGTGCTTGACGCATTTTAACACATTGTTTTCTACGACATTGTAGTGATTTTTACTGCATTCTCTGCGATTGGAACAAGGGGCTGACAACCATAGTCGTTTAGTCCCATTAACAGTCACACCATCCATCCAATCCAAATCATCTAAATATAATACCTTCCTCTCTTTATTCAGCGTTTTCCTGCAGTAGAGAAGCCTTCAGGGCTACCGGCAACTAATTTCTTTCTTCAGAATGAAACTTTCACTCTGCAGCGGAGTGTGGGCTGATATGAAACTTCCTGGCAGAATAAAATTGTGTGCCGGAACCAGGACTCGAATCTGGTTCGAGTCCCGGTTCCGACACACAATTTTATTCTGCCAGGAAGTTTTAATTTCTTTCTTTCTCTCTCTTCCTTTTCATTGGCTATTGCCTATAGCGCTTGGAGACCGTGCTGCCTCGCCGTTAATAGCGGTGCGCTCACTCGACATGCAGTGGCCGGCAGGTGGAAGTGGACTGACGCGGCCTCCCCTTCCGAACGAAGGTGTGAACTCGCCCGGCGCTTCGGACGAAAACTCCTGCACGGACTCCATGTGACAGACATTTGCCAAAATACTAATTTTAACATACCAGCAAATGTCGTTATTGATCATCACACTTAGAATGTTTTATAAATACGTTAAAATAACAACGAAACGTCTGTGAAATAAAGTTATTATACGTTACAGAACGTTGTAGAAGCAAAATAGTTGACCTATATAAAGAATAATATAAATTGCAGATCTGACGTTGAGCTTAATTCCACATAATGTAAAAATTACAAATAAAGATAATTTCAAATGGAATGCGTTAAATAGAAAAGCAGTTCTAGTCATAATTGGTGACTCCAAATATAAATGCAGCCTTTTAGATAATGAAATTATTCTCAGCATTAGGTCAATCAATAAGCACGACTCCAAAGAAAGCAGATATGGAGAAAACGTTTGACATTATCATTGGATAAGTCTGTGACAGGACTTGAAAAGGAAGTGCTGGTTGGGTGGATTGGGTATGTCTTGCAACTAGAACTTCCACAGGCATACGACCCTGCGTATTTGCACATGTATCAGATAGTATAAGTGAAAAGAAAGGATTTCTTTCAATCTGTATACAACTGGACCAGCATTTATAAATTAAAGGATGTTTCATGATTGCATTATTTATTTATTCAAATATATGTACAAATGTTTGTAAATCTGTCGGTCTCAACTGCTTGGTCATTCGTCCGTAGCTTACAAACTACTTAAACTAAGGTAAACTAACCTAAGGACAACAAAAACACCCATGCCCAAGGGGGGACTCCAACGACCGACGGCGAAAGGCCGCGCGCACCGCAGCACGGCGCCCCAGAGCGCACGGCTAATCTGCTGCGGCTTATTTATTCATTTAGGCAAAACGGCCGATTTCGATTTGCTGAATCCCGAAGTAGGTAGGTCCGAAATATTTCGCGAATAGTAGAATGTCAATGGTCAAGATATATCAGATGCAATTGAAGGGTGTGCGTTCATTGCAGTCGACAAAAATATGTTTCTACTAAGGTCGAAGTCGATAGTGACTGTGAGATTAACTGGACATATTTCACGGCTATAGACGAAATCAATGGTTGGTTCTTTTTACCGGCCGCTCTGTCCGACCGCCACAGTGATATTCATTCTAAGAAAGTTTACGCTCAGTAGCACGAAGGTACCCGAACCATCGATTATTACTTGGGGCGACTTAAAACTGCCGAGTATACACTGGGAAGTCTATGGTTTTACTACAGGAAGTACACACAAGGTCTTGTGGTTTTCGAAACAATTATTTGAGCTGCTAAATAGTCAGCCCACATGTAATGGAAATATTTTAGACATCGTTTAGATCAGGTACGAGGGACGTAGAGAAATTATGGGCAAAAATTGAAAGCATTTTAAATAAATCATTAGAGAATTATGTGCCGTCGAAGTGGATTAAGAAAGACACACCGTGGTTTGTTAATAATGATTCTCGAAACACGTTGAGAAAGCAAAGGCAGCTACACTTTCGGTTAAAAAATAGATTCGCGAGTCTATAAAAAGGTCTTTGTGCGAAACATACAATAAGTAGTTCCGTCATACATTAGAAAAAGACCTTGCAGAGAGACAGCAAAAAATTCTGGTCCAATCTAAAAACGCTAAGCCAAATCACTAACGCAGGAGGACAACGCAAACATAACTTCATTTGATTATCGCATTAACTCCGACATTGAGGACATAGTAACAGGCATTGCCGGTGTAGAGAAACAACTGAAAGAATTGAAAACAACAAGTCGCCAGGAACAAGTAGTTTACCAATTCGGTTTTACAAAGAGTACTTAGCGGTATTGGCCACTTACTTGCATTTATCGCGAATCTTTGATCAGCGCAATGTTCCAAGCGACTGGAAGAAGGTGCAGATGACTATCGTGTATAAGAAAGGCAAAAGAACGTTCCCACATAGTTACAGTCCAATATCATAGTAATGCGTTTCCTGTATAATTCTTGATCATATTCTCACTTGTAATATAGAAAAATTTCCTTGAGACGTAAAAATTCAAGCATCAGCACGACTTCAGGAAGCATCGATCTTGCGAAATCCAGCTTGCCCTCTTCTCTCATGACTTCTTGCGTGCTATGGATAAAGGGCAACAGGCATATTTCTCGATTTTCGAAAGGAGTTTGACACGGTACTGCCAAAGAAGCTTCGAGCTTTTGGAATAGGTACCCAAATACATTACCATTCATTAATTTCAATACACCCTGGTATTTCAGATTTACAATACAAATCAAACGTTATTTCTTACAAAATATAATTATATTAGCTTAAACATATAAAATACAATCACAATCACAATTTTACTTTCATCAAAGTATCCTCCTTTGGATTTAATGACTGCTGACAAACTTGAGGAATGCGGCCAATCAGTTTTTGTAGGTATCATGAATCTATATGATTCCGCACACATTTAACAATATTCCAGAGATGTTCCTTGCTGGATATATTAACTTCCCTGATACGTCTCTCCGCTTCATCTCACATCATTTCAATGGGATTACAGTCCGGGCTTTAGGACGGCCATACCATATCTTTCAGTACTTTCTGTTTTTCCTTTGATGCAATGTAGTTACTGCAGTATGCTGACCGATGTTTTGAGTCATTAGCCTCTTGTTAGGTGAACCTTTTTCATATTAAGCGCAATCCACTTGGTATTTTCAAGTATGCTGTGGTACTGCTTCTTATCCATACATCCTTCTATTTTCACAATGTCGCCAACTCCATCTCCGGCAAAACATTACCAAACCATAACAGAACGTCCACCGTGTTTAACTGTTAAAGCGGTCGGATGGAACCGAAGGATCGCAGGTTAGAAACCCGATGGACCTCAGATTTTTTCAGTATGCGCTTTAACTCATCCTTCACCTCTCAACGATGTGAGGAATCGCCAGAAACGACACGTGGTTCGGATTCCACGTTAAGCTGAAGGCCCCCTTTTCCCCTGTTGGATATCTGGGGTAGGCTAGGGACACGCAAGGCGCCGAAGTGGCGTCCAGTTGAAAGACTTGCACCAGGCCAATGAGCCACACGCAATTATTATTATTATTACCATTGAGCCACGTAGTGTGTAAGTAGGATAATAGGCAGCGAGAATTGTAAATTTGAGTGTGTCGAGAGGCGTGCTAGGGTAATCCGCACAGGTATGGTAACCACTTTGTCCCGATGGCGTCGTCGTCAGCGCAACTGCACAGTAAGCACTATACCCGGTTTAGAATCCCGGTATGGGGCCAAATTTCAAATTTTCGCGTTGATGTAACTTATAGAGAACAGTCATAATGCTTGACATAGTTTGGGATTTTTTTCCTGTAAACACAGGTTGTTGAATTGAATATTCGCTTTAACAGTTATTAATGCGTTGCTCATATTTAAAAATTTGATAAAAGCCCGTTTTGCCCCTCTAGGCAGACGATTGCAACAAATCATGTATTGTGGGCATCCGAAGCTGTAGAGATGATTCATAATGATGTAAACCGCTTCAGCTGTATGTTGTTATTTGCTTGTTTAAGGGGGACAAAACTACTATGGTCATCAGTCCCCTCAGCTGTATGGTGTTCTTTATTAACCAACTAGTTTCGTGGCATTAGAGCCACATCATCAGGGTTATCTGTATACAAAGAAGAGAAAATGCCAGTAACAATCGCGTTATGCTATTTTACATTTGGGCTATAGATAAGAAAACTGTAGGTGAAAGTACTCACAAGTTATTTCATATTCTTCTCTCTCAGTGGACTAGACGACCCAACTTTCTGTGGTCCTATTCCATAAAATGATAAATAAAGCGGACTGACATAGTTGAAACAATGTGGAAATGGTGAATAAGAGAAAATGAAGCGTACATACCGGTGGCGGGCGTTGCGCTGGGGCCGACCGTCGTCAACTACGTGGTGCTCGTGACAGAGCTGGTAGGTACGTCGTAAGTGCGCATGCGCGAAAATGAAATTGAGCATGAGGCAGTTAGCGCTTTGAAACAAGTGTTGTAGCAGAGAAGGTTGGGCTACGTCTTTACAGATTACAAAAATTGTTCTTAACGATATAGTACACTTCATCACTATTTTACATCGTTAAGAAGAAACCGCCATATAAAATATAGATTTATTGAACAGAAATTTGGTAATAAATTATACCACGTGAATTATGTCTTACATTACTCTATTGCATATTTATAATGTAAATAGTGCTTCAGTAGGCTCTGTTTGGGTATTCGACATAAATACTGCATGCCAAATGTATTATGTTTGAATGTGTTGCATACAAATCTACAGTTTTGTTCCAATCTTTATCAAATGTTGTACACTTAAGCTTCAATCCACGAGGACAGTCGCCGTAAGTGTAAGAATCACATACTATATATAGTTCACGAGATATGACGTCATAAACAATGAGATGCGCGAAAAACTGCTGCATTTTGCGACAATGTTGCCCATTTTCTCCTAAACCATTGGACCGATTTCAACCAAATTTTGTACACACATTCCTTACCGCGAGGTAACAATTACTGCATAGTTAAGAATCACATACGGCACATGGTTCAGAAGATATTACGTCATAACCAATAGAAATCGCAAAAAATGCCATATAATGTGGCTATAATTTCGTAGTACACTGTATGAGAATGACAGTACTTAGCGACTTGCAACAAACATTAAACATAATTTCAAACCTTTATTAAACTTCTTCTCGCTGGTAACCATAGTGAAATAATGAAAGGAAACAAGTTTCTCGCTTACTACTTTTTCGCTGTTTGTGGAGTAAAACTACGGCATTCGGTAGAACGTTACAATTTATAATTTGTGCACTACAAATTGTAGCCTGATAAAATTTTACAGACAGTATACACACATATAGTTAAATGTACTTTCTAAATTGTATCACAGTACGACACGTAGTTCATGAGATATGAGCACATAAAAGTAACGTTTCGCTGTTCATGGACTAAAACTACAGCTTTCGATATAACGTTACAATTTATAATTTCAACACTACAAATTGTAGCCGCAGGAAATTTTACAGACAGTATACACGTATACAGTTGAATTTACCTTCTAAATTGTATCACAGTACGACAAGTAGTTCATGCGATATGAGCACAAAAACAGTAACATTCTTCGAAAACTGTACCATCACGCACCAAGTTTTAATCTATTACTTCTTTACTACTAATAGTATTCCTAGGAGATTTTAAGGAAATACAACCCTTATACAAATGAATATATACCTAAATAAATAAATACACGGGCAACGTCGGGTTTTCAGCTAGTTATAAAAATAGAGAACAGCCAGTGTCTTCGATTCCCTTGTCTCTCGTGTCTCTACCCGTTACCATTCACATTGTGAAACTTCAGTTACTTTTTACAGGGAAAAGCTTATCTAGGGAAGCACAATACTGCAGCGGGAACTGTATACTGTGGTTTCTGTCTGTTAACGGTTGCACCGAGGTTCCGAGGGCGTCGAGGAAGACGAAGAGGATGGAGAGGAGAGGAGAGGAGAGGAGAGGACGCAAGCCGAAGGGCGCAGACGAGCGCTCAGGCATGCGAGTCGAGGGCGTAACGCAATAGAGCCGCTCCCCCCGTCTGTCTGTCGGGGACACGGCTTCCAGCAAGTGGCCTCCACAGCACAGACGCGCTCCTGCTTCTACACTGAACTAACCTAGCGCTAAACACAAACTAAACGCCTCGATTTTCCACACAATAAAACTTGAATTTCGCATCAATTTACATGTAAAATCTCGTGGAAACATCTGACGACGACCTTAACACTAGAACGACCAAGTGGGTCATTTTGACCCACGCTTTTCTTTGCGTCTTTGCCCAAAGCGCTGTAATTGCAAGAGCAGCAAATGCTTCCGTTACTTTTATTTATTTTACTAGCTGAAAACCCGACGTTGCCCGGGTATTTATTTATTTATTCCTGCCATTTTTCGGGTATTTATTCATTTGTATAAGGACTGTATGTCTGTAAAATCTCATTGGAATACAATTAGTAGTAAAGAAGTAATAGATTAAAATTGGAGCTCGATGGGGCGGTTTTCCATGAACGTTACTGTTTATGTGCTCAAATCTCATGAACTACGTGTAGGATTGTGATACAATTTAGAAGCTACATTCAACTATATATGTGTATACTGTCTGTAAAATTTCCTGTCGCTACAATTTGTAGTGTTCAAATTATAAATTGTAACGTCATACCAAAAGCCGTAGTTTTACTCCATAAACAACGGAAAAGTAGTAAGCGAGAAACTTTTTTCCTTTCATCATTTTACTATGGTTGCCAGCGAGAAAAAGTTTAATAAAGTTTTGAAATTATATTTAAAGTTTGTCGCAAGTAGCTAAGTACTTTCAGTCTCAAACAGTGTGTTTCGAAAGTCTCTTCGCATTGTATGTCATTTTTTGCGATATCTATTGGTTAATACGTAATATCTTTTGAACCTTGTGGCGTATGTGATTCTTAATCATTCAGTAATTGTTACCTCACGGTAAGGAATGTGTGTACCAAATTTGGTTGAAATTGGTCCAATGGTTTAGGAGAAAATGAGCAGCATTGTCGCAAAATGCAGCAGTTTTTCGCGCATCTCATTGTTTATGACATATCTCGTGAACTATATATCGTATGTGATTCTTACACTTACGGCGACCGTCCTCATGGATTGAAGCTTACGTGTACGAAGTTTCATAAAGATTGGAAGATTTTTATAGATTTGAATGCAACACGTACAAACATACGGACACTCTGCTTTATATATTAGATTGCGCCGATATCCCCTACAGGTATTCGAAAAAATGAAGAAGGTACCCCTAGAACAGCCAACGTCGGTCAAAATGACAAATAAGCGAGTTTTTTTCTGCTTATCTTTGTGTTTTTTCGCGATTTTTGGGCTGGATCTCTTTGTTGATGCATATCTCAAAATTTTACAGTGTTCGGGAAGATGTTAAGAGTTGTGGCGTAAAGTCAGCGCCACACATCAGACGTAAGAGAACGATCGTGGAGAAGGCAGCGATCGACCGAAAGCCAATCACTAGCAGGCGCCGCGCATCCTAGAGGGAGTAACCGAAGATACGCGCCTAGCGTACAAGCGGCTGTATCGAGGCCGACATACGTCTGGACGGCCCGTCAGTTACTATTCAGGACTCAGGGCGGTTACTAGTGAGAACTCGGACAGTAACTACTCAGACCTCAGGCAGTTACTAGGCAGCTACGAAGTCTAAACGCGACTACGAACTTATCAGTAACTAGGTCCCAGCGCAGCCGCTGCAAAAAGTGACAAGAGAGAAGAAAGTGACATATGTTCTAAAGACGAGTATTGTAGTACTATCTACATCAATCTTTTAGACGTCAAAGGATCCTGCATCGATACATTTATTGACAACCAGACCGGGACAAGTAAACAACAAAAAGGCGACGAGGTCACAACATTAAAATCTTAACCCTTTGGTACACTAAAACATTCTTCGAGAATCGCCTGGTCCAGTACCATATGCCAAACGATCTGTGGAAGATGATTCCCCGTTGTCAGCATGGCGACTTTATTTCTCTGAACAAATGGTGAGGCTCATAGAAACTTGCACTGAAAAGAAGAGCGGAGTAAGGTCGGAAACAATGAGTGGTCTGTTAGTTTGAAAGAACTAGACGCTTTCATGGCTATTCTGTACGCTCGCGGTGTAACGGGTTTGAGAACGTTTTCGTTCGAAGATACGTGCAGTGAAACGTACGCACGATCACCGTTCAAAAATATTACGTCAAAAACAGATTCAAAGAGTTGATGAGGTTCCTAAGATTTCATTTACGGGCGACCAGAGCACAGAGGAAAGTTGAAGCAAGTTTTGTGTGGCGTTCGAACTTTTGACAAATTCCAGGAAATCTGCATTGAAAAAAAAAAAAAAAAAAAAAAAAAAAAAAAAAAAAAAAAAAAGGAAAGAAGGTGTGGAATCTGTCGAAAGTGTAGTGTCAGAGCAGGAGCTCACCTGTCCACGTTCTCTATAACATACTTGAGCTGGCCATGATCAATGCCCACATCATATAGAAACTACTTACCAGCATTCCCAGCAGAAAATCAAACGCCTGAGCACTTATAAACCGATAAAACACCATAAATATGAAGATCCAACGATAAAATTTCCGAATAAAACAAATATAAGAATAGAAACGGCGTCGTTTTGACCCACGTGGCCATTCTAGGGAGTAGCGAAGTCCGGCCGTTATAGTGTTAAAATACTTATGGCAATGAAAAAAACATTAAATAAAAAAATAAATAAATAATCGTCGCGTGGAAATGGTCACGTGTTTCTACGCACAATGTGTGGAACTACGCGGCCGCTCCGGCCGGAAGTTCGAGTCCTGTCTCTGGCTTGTGTGTGTGTGTGTGTGTGTGTGTGTGTGAGTGAGTGTGTTGTCCTTACTGTAAGTTAATTGAAGTTAGTTTGTACTTCTAGGGACTGATGACCTTAGTAATTTGGTTATATAGATTTACAAACATTTTTAACATTTGAGCCAAAACAGCTTGTATACCTGATTAAATGCGCGTTGGATCACCTCTCGTAAGTAACACAGCAGCTGTTCTCCATAGCATGGGCGTGTCTTCAAACGATTGGGTACCTTACGAATGATTTAATGAGTTAAATATTTGACATGAAGCATTTAATCAAGAAAATATTTGCAAATGGTTTGAAATTATGATGAAAATTTGTTACCGTCCACAAAACCCTCTCATTATTAACCCTTCAATGGATGACTTTTTATTTGAGGCTATAAAAAGTACCATGATTAAAAAATACCGCGTATAAACCGAGAAAAAATTCTAGAAAATTTTCCTTAAAATTATTATGCACTACTAACAACAAAAAGTCATAGCTGGTCAATTATGTAGTGCTTCCTTTTTGTACCCGATGCAATAAATGTCACTATTTGGCCACTGATCTTTTCATAATGTACCTCTTAATGCAACGGTAGTATGTGATTGAGTACTTTTACATGGCAAAGAAGGTAAAGTGCAAATGTTTATCGAGCTTAAGGGACTTAACTGCGGGGTCAACAGTCCATAAACTTACAAACTACTTATGAACTACCTTATAATAAAGACGACACAAACATCCATGCCCGAAGGGGGATTCGAACCCCCGACGGTAGCAGCCGTGCAGACTGTGACTGGCGCGCCGCAGACCGCTCGGACACTGCGGCCGGCTAAACTAAAATAAACAAACGCACAGGTTACGAGTAACTCAATGCAGCTAACTGTCAAACTGATTCAGTGGCACTCTGCGACTTACAATTTCTGGGACGTGCTTCTTGGATATGGAACACTATGCATACAAGCAGCTACAATTACTTGTGGTAAAATGTTGATCAGTTTGAGAGATAATGGAAAAATTATGTATGTAGCTGATCACCTACACTATGCATTACGTTAATCTTCGGTAATAGCAAATTTTCCACCCCTCTTAAGTTTTCTGACCACGTATCTCATAAATCAGTGTTTTTCAACCTTCGCCACGGTGGAGCAGCCGAGCGGTCTAAGCGCCTTGCTGCTGAGCGCGCGGTTACCCGCAGTCGGACGTTCGAGTCTCCCTAGGGCGTAGGTGTGTATGTGTTGTCTTTAGGTTAGTTTAACTTAGTTTATGTAGTTTTTAAGTCAAGGGACTGATGACCAATGCAGTTAAGTCCCGTACATTTACATACATTTGAATATTTTTTTTCAACCTTTTCGAATATGCGACCCCCTTCCAAATAAAAATATTCTAGGGACCCCCCCCCGTTCTCCTGAACCGTAACAAAACTATATTATCTCATAGGAAACAAACTTAGTCTTCGATTTTTTTAAGTATATTTCGGAATGGGACCCATTAACCCATTTTTAGATATTTCCTACAAAAAACATATTTTACTTGTGGAGTGTTTAGCATTTCAAGAAAGACTCAGAAGCGAATTCTGGTCATTAATAAAGGTCCCACTGTGTAGACAATTTGTAAAGAAGGTTTTTTTTTTTGTATTTTTGAGAATTACTTATTGTATCATGTTTTTTACCTATCTATCGGTTGCTGAAAACAGTCGACTGATCTATGCAAATTCATAATTAATGTTACACAAGGAACTTTGTAATTTTGACATAAAAAGAATTCACCTAACCATACGTCTTTGTATTATTGAACGCCTAGTTATTTCATGGTGCAAGAGTTCCTCACGTGATGGCGACCCTCCATAGCAAGAGTTGGCGAACCTTCCCTACCCCCACCCCCTGGAGATCGCGGTCGACGGGTTGAATAAACACTGGCGTGACTATTTCTCAAACGTTGAGAAAAGATGGCGAATTTGAGGGCCTCAGATTCAAGGCAAACCCGCAATTTTTAATTCTAATTCTTCATTGCCTTATCGAGCGAAGAAATTTCAAGTATGATTACACCTATTAACGAGTAGATTTCGACAGCATTTATTTTTTAATCGCTCAGTAATTATGGGAATTATTGTACGTAATATTTTTCTTTGTCCTGAAACCCGTTAGAAATGTGGAGCGCAAAAGGCCATGACCTTGTTCCAGGATAGGTAATACAAATTCGACACCTATAAACGTATTACCAAAGGAAGGTGGCAAAGAGTTCCTCTCTCCCTTTTCGTCACTCCACGCAGATCGACCTCACTATGCTGTTCCTGAATAGCAGACACGCTCACATGGCACATGGCAGGCATATGTTCCATACTATCTATAGAGTTTCAAAGCAACCAACGTGCCGTTTCAATCCTCCCGAGAGAAAATCATCAAACTGAACTTCAAAATCATTCTGCTACATTTATTGGTATCATAAGATTCAACTAAAATCTATAGACCAATACGCAAACGTACTTAAATCAGGAAAATTGAACGATAAACACCGTATATTAGTGGGGAACGAAAATGCCTACGTCCGGCAGGAATGGTCGTGGTCTCTAAGGCGCCTTGCTGTGGAATGCGCTCCTGCTTTTCCATAACGTTTTGTTGAGCCGTGCTTGGTTGTTGATCGATAATTCACGAAGTTCTTGATGTTATCGATGGTCTCAGTAGTGACTGGATGAAATCTCGTGGGGTGGAAACCAGTTCGCTACAAATTGCAGTTCTTTGACACTTTTAATGCCTTATAAATGCCCAATTGTCCCCATTTATGGCCAGCTTACAAGTCTCATTAATTACATCCATTAATAACAGGTACACACATCAATAATATGACTTAACACTGACCAAGTGTGGAATACAAAAGTTCGAGGTGTACATCGTAATGTCGCGCAAATATTAATTAATCATGGTAAATGCACCTTCCTCACTAACAATACTAACTTATTTTTGCATAATTGTTCAAATTTAAAGTCCAAACTAGCGTGACTTGTTCCTCAGATCGCTGCCGAAACAATAAACGAGCTCGGGACTGACATCAGATGGTTGACAAAACAGTACTCCCCCACATGCCGCGAGCGCATCCTATAAATATGTTTCAAACAATCTCACTAAAATTACGTGCTCTTAATTATGAACATTAAATTAATTATAATTGTAAAGTAAACAGTTACATACAACTTCCTGCAGTAAAAAATTAGGTTAGATAATACTCAGTTACTAAATATACACTCTTGGCCATTAAAATAGCTACACCAAGAAGATGACGTTCTACAGACGCGAAATTTAACCGACAGGAAGAAGATGCTGTGATATGCAAATGATTAACTTTTCAGAGTATTCACACAAGGTTGCAGCCGGTGGCGACACTTACAACGCGCTGACATGAGGAAAGTTTCCAACCGATTTCTCATACACAAACAGCACATGACCGGCGTTGCCTGGTGAAACGTTGTGATGCCTCGTGTAAGGAGGAGAAATACGTACCATCACGTTTCCGACTTTGATAAAGGTCGAATTGTAGCCTATCGCGATTGCGATTTATCGTATCGCGACATTGCTGCTCGCGTTGGTCGCGATCTAATGATTGTGAGCAGAATATGGAATCAGTGGGTTCAGGATGGCAATGCGGAACGCAGTGCTGGATACCAACGGCATCGTATCACTAGCAGTCGAGATGACAGGCATCTTATCCGCA
The DNA here is from genome assembly GCA_026315105.1 of Locusta migratoria. NCBI lineage: Eukaryota > Metazoa > Arthropoda > Insecta > Orthoptera > Acrididae > Locusta > Locusta migratoria. The sequence continues at coordinate 201,140,166 of CM048751.1, forward strand.
TGGCTGTAACGGATCGATCCCTGAATCAACAGATGGGGACGTTTACAAGACAACAGCCATCTGCACGAACAGTTCGACAATGTTTGCAGCAGCATCGACTATCAACTCGGAGACCATGGCTGCGGTTACCCTTGACGCAGCGACACAGACAGGAGCGCCTGCGATGGTATACGCAACGACGAACCTGGGTGCATGAACGTCATTTTTTTCGAATGAGTCAGGTTCTGTTTACAACACCATGATGGTCACATCCGTCTTTGGCGAAATCGCGGTGACAGCACATTGGATGTGTGTATTCGTCACCCGGCGTGATGGTATGGGGTGCCATTGGTTACACGTGTCGATCACCGCTTGTTCGCATCGACGGCACTTTGAACAGTTGCCGTTACATTTCAGATGTGTTACAACCCGTGGCTCTACCCTTCATTCGATCCCATTTCAGCAGGATAATGCACGACCCCATGTTGCAGGTCCTGTACGTGCCTTTCTGGATACGGAAAATATTTGACTGCTGCCCTGGCCCGCACATTCTCCAGATTTCTCACCAATTCGAAACTTCTGGTCAATGGTGGCCGAGCAACTGGCCCGTCACAATACGCCAGTCACTACTCTTGACGACCTGTGGTATCGTGTTGAAGCTGCATGGGCATCTGTACCTGTACACGCCATCCAAGCTCTGTTTGACTCAAGGCCCAGGCGTATCAAGGCCGTTATTACGGACAGAGGTGATTGTTCTGGGTACTGATTTCTTAGGATCTATGCACCCAAATTTCGTGAAAATGTAATACATGTCAGTTCTAGTATAATACATTTGTCCAATGAGTACCCATTTATCATCTGCATTTCTTGTTAGTGTAGCAATTTTAATGGCCAGTAGTTTACAAATCTCGGTTAAATGAATAGTATTTCATTTACGTATTCAACGAAATTGGCTTTTCAACAATACTTTCGTAATTAATGGTAATTATACAGAAACTAATGAAGGCAAAACTTTCTTAACATTTCTTGCGAGACATAGTAATAATATCTTTAATAATATGAGAAAAGAATTTACTTCGTTTTAAAAGAAATAATAATTATTATTCTATGCCAACTTTAACGATATACTTCTGGCACGAATTAATTTATATTTACTAACTGAACAAACTTCATCGTCGTAATTATACCCGTGTGTATGCAACAGTCCTACCGGGAGATTCAGTAATGCAAGCAGATAGGAATAAATCGCAACATGCTTCGTTACAGTGTGAGTAAAGCATAGAGCATATGGTCCGGTGAATAAGTATAGCGTGGGTAATCTTCGTCCACATTTCCTTCTAAGATCTGATTGGCTCTTACAAGTAGTCTCAATCCGCTAGAAACCTCCAGAACTTTTATTAATATGTAATGTACCGCAATTAATTTAAATATGTATGTTTATACAATATAATTACGTTTCTGTTATTTAAATAAGTTATTTAAATGTAAAGTTTGATAGAAAGATGCCAGGCTAACACTCTAGAATGTTCCGTGGGCGGAGTGTTACTTCTGCGGCAGTCAGTCGAGGTAAGCGCCTCCTCTATGTCAATCGAGTGCGTGTATCGTGTACTATAACTCAATATAAGATTGTTAAACTATTCAAGATATCCATGTTGGACACGAACTGCAGCTGTAGCGTAAATTGACGGTTTATTTTCGTGAAAAGAATTGCAACCAGCTGTCTTTTTGGATGTTTTTTATTTAATCCAGAACTGGTTTTCGAGCCCATGCAGGCTCATCTTCAGTGAATACTTTACAGGAACATTTATCTTCCACTAAGTGTAGGTTATGCTGTCATGTTGGTTTGTGTTCTTATTGTAGGTGTACATGTAACCAAGTTGTGCCTTGGGCACTGACATTTTTTAACACATGAGAGCATTTTTGCTACACTTAGCGTTACACATTACAAAATATAAACAGTGAATGTCGTACAAAGTGTAGCAAAAATGCTCTCATGTGTTAAAAAACGTCAGTGCCCAATGCACAACATGGTTACATGTACACCTACAATAAGAACACAAACCAACATGACAGCATAACCTACACTTAGAGGAAATGTTCCTGTAAAGTATCCACTGAAGATGAGCCTGTAGTGGCTCAAAACCTAGTTCTGTATTAAATAAAAAACATGCAAAAAGGCAGCTGGTTGCAATTGTTTTCACTAAAATAAACCGTCGATTGTTAAACTTTTACCAATTTTTATTATACATTGTGACTTTCTGTATAGGAACAGTCTTTTATAAATAAAAAAAGGAAAGCCACTGGAAACCCGAAATTTTGTATGACATTCCTTACTGTCACACCCTAGCCAAATTACACCATTATTTCAGCCTTACATAAAGAAACAACTGATCCACGACCTGAGTGCTGTTTCTGCGCGTGGGACAACAGCAGCGAAAGAAGATATCAGGTTAGTGGAAATCTGTCATCTTCATATCCTGACGAGGTACGAAGCAATGCAGCCTCTCACGTGCATTGCTTCTTTCTATCAAAAATAGAAACATTGGCACGAAGTGTCTTGGTAACAGGACCGAGGGAAGAAAGATGGGAAAACGAAACTTGCGTACTCACTTTCAAATAATTAACTTTCTCGAACTTTAAAGACATTCATCATCATCATCATCACCATCATCACCATCATCATCACCAGTGTTCTGCCCTAAGGCAGGTCTTCACATGCAATTGTCCATGCAGTCCTGTAGTTTGCTGCCCTCTTTGTTTTCCCACAACTGTTTCCTATCTTCATACTATCAACCACCTGGTAACTTCTGCGTCCTCTTCTTCTTCTTCCGTTCACTGCTTCCTCCACAGCATCCATCAACAGACAATCTCTTCTCATCCAAGGTCCAAGCCATTTCCGTTCCCTCTTTCTGATTACCTTTAGAATGTCTCCCTTCATCCACTCTTCTCAACACGTCCTCATTCCTCACTTTACATTCCTAGATTATCTCTTCCATCCTCCTCCAAGTCCACATCTCGTATGCTTCGAATCTTCTTTCGTCCTGTTTTCTCATGCCCATGTCTCAGAGCCATATAGTGCCACACTCGATGTAAAACATTTTGTCAGTCTTTTCCTCAGATTTCTGTCCATACGGCCGCATAGAAGCCTCCCATTCTTATTAAATGCCTCCTTGGCGGGTTTTCACCTCCTTGTGGCATTTCATATCTTCTGTAATTATGCTTCCCAGGTCTATGAAAGCGCTAACTTGCTATATTACTTCCTGACCTAGCCGTATTGATGTTCCTACTTTTCTTGCGTTTATAACCATACATTTTGTCTTTTCTTATTAATTTTCATTTCAAATTCCTCATAGGTCTTACTGAAATCATTTAACATTTCAATCATAGTTCTTTCGCTCTCTGCCAGTAATATCATATCATCAGCGAATCGAATACCTTCTATTCTCCTACCACCGATCCGTACACCCCTGTTTTGTTTCATACATTTCTGCATAATGTGTTCCAGATATATGTTAAACAGTATTGGGGAGAGACAGCAACCTTGCCTCACTCCCCTACCTATTGTGCTTTCCTCTGTAATCTCATTCCTAATTTGTACTTTTATTTTCTGTTTCAGGTATAATCAGCCTTCTGTCCAGTCTACTCCATTCTTTCTTAGTATGTCCATTAAATTATTCCACTGTACTCTGTCGAAGGCCTCTACAAGCTTCCTAGGGTTTTATTTGCGGACGGAGAAGTTAATACTGCTTCCTCCCACAAGTCCCCTAAAACCTCCACATCCTTGCGGATGCTGTTGCGTAGCAGTGTGCGTTTGTACCGCCCTACAGTACGCACGAAGTGCCGTAATTGCTGTCCAAGTCTTTATGGAAAGCATAGAGTTCTGACTAACCTGTTGTCTTCTATAGTTGTGTCCCCAGCTCAGAAGACAGCACACAGGTCGTTGGGTCTTCTACAGCATACAAGTGAGGCTAAAATAAGTTCTCTATGATGGAAGCATAAGAAGCGACTCGCGAGATTTTTAATTGTCAGGGATGCCATTTATTAAATAAATAATAATATTGTTATTACGAAACGGACTATGCTGCTCGTAGTACATGTTGAGACCTCGACTGTTATCACAATTATACGAAACTTTACTCATGACCGGCGCGGTCCGGCGCGTATAGTGGTCAGCTGAAACTGCGGCGCGTTGCGAGAGGGCACCTGACGCTCTATTTCGCGCCAAAACAGGGCCGTCGCGCGCCTTCTGCAAAATCGCTCTTCTCTTGTTACAATAAGAGAAGGCACCTTAAACTTTTTAAATTGTCAAAATCTAGCCTGTCCTTGAGAGATATTTATCATAAATTCTCAGCTCTGAATAATTAATATTTAGTATATAATAAACAAAACTAATTTCAAAAGAAATGCAGCAGCCAATGCGAGGAAAGCACCAGTATCATAGGCGGGCTTTCCCACGGGAACCAGCACCTACTGTGCCATATGCTACTGTTCCCCACCCCACATTTCAACATATGCTGCACTTCTGTCTCCCTTCTGCGTTTAAGACACGTACGAAGTTAGCAAAGAAACGGCCAGCGCCCAGAAATATGAAGTGGCCATAGGCCAGGAATATCACACCTTCTCCAAGTCAATGAAAACAGTATACTCTTGTCTTCCTCTTTCGATGTATCTCTCGCCTATAATTCTTGGCAGTCCAACAGCATCTCTCGCTCCTTTTCCTCTTCTAAAAGAAACTGCTCCTCTGCAATACATTTTTTCCAGTCTTCCATGCAATCTTCTATCACCCGTAGCAGAACTTTTGCTGCATGAGAAATCAAATTTATGGTTCGAAAATCCTACCATTTCTTGGCATTTCTTTTCTTCTCAAATGGTATCACTACTGATACCTCCACCTTTTCCTCTTTCATCCCGCCGTACGCCTTACAATCGTTTGAGACACGCGCGCACAGTATCGGTTTCAGGACAGCAGTCGCCGATCGGCCGGTCTGACTGCTTGCAGCCAGTGGCGCGCGCGCCTATAGATCAGTGCAACGCTCCGGCAAGTTCCCGGGCCGGCAAAGTGCCGTTAAAACTTGGCGTGCCGGGCAGTTAGCTCACTCGGTAGATAAACGCCGCTGTTAGTAGAGTTCGGAGCCTCCGGCAACGCAAGCACTTGCCGGCAAGTTGGCGCAGATAAACCAGCCAGTCCATTTGTCTTCACGCCGGGTCTCGCAGCCAAGGCGGCGCAGGCAGTCGCTGAACTCTGTCAACGGAGGACACTCAGAGCAGCTGTGGCAGTGGCATCAGAGTCCAACAACTGGCAGCCCACGATGGGGTGTACAGAGACAGGCGGCCAATGCTCCGTATACCGTACATAATATGGACTAGTGACCGACATTTCTTTTTCTTTACAAAATTAGCGGGTTCGTGGACAAATTTTAATTCAATGCGTCTCCTTATACAGGGTGTCCCAGCTATCTTGTCCACCCAAAATATCTCTGGAACAATAACAGCTATTGGAAAACGACATTCACCGGTATCATTGTACGGCTGGGGCCCATGAATGTACATTTTTGGAAACATTCTAAAACGAAAGCAAATGTGTTTTTAACACAAACTTATGTGTTTTTTTAATGAACACCCTATATTTTTTCTTCAGCAATCCATTGCATGACAAATCACATAAGCAATGGCGTTGATTGCATCGCAATATTCCATCTACATCCCGAGATATTCTGACGCGAAGTTGGCGCTTGAAATACGCGAAACGCGCGGCTAGCGCAAGTCCTGAACAGCATGGGGTTCTCTCCTGAGTCTCAACGCCATTGTTTATGTGATTTGTCATGCTATTGATTGCTGAAGAAAAAATATAGGGTGTCTATTTAAAAAACATAAGTTAGTGTTAAATAACATATTTGATTTCGTTTTAAAATGTTTCCAAATATGTATATTCATGGGCCCCAGCCGTACATTGATACCGGTGAAAGTTGTTTTCCAATAGCTGTTATTGTTCCAGGGATATTTTGGGTGGACAAGATAGCTGGGACACCTTGTATTTAATACCTTCCGCAGTTTTTTTATTTCTCCTCCCTGAACTTTAATTCCCTATCCGAATTCCTCCTTGCATTCCTTCACTGCTTGCTCAATGTACAGATTGAACAACATTGAGAAAAAGGCTAACACCCTGTCTTACTCCGTTCCCAACAAATGCGTCCCTTTCATGCCCTTTAACTCTAATAACTGCTGTCTGCTTCTTTGCACAGGTTGAATATAACTCTCTGTATTCCATCCCTATTACCTTCAGAATATAAAAAAGTGTATTGTAATCAACATGGTCAAAAGCTATCTCCAGATCTACAAATGCTACAACGTAGGCTTACCTTTTCATTGCCTATCTTCTAGGATAAGTCGTAATGTGAGTAGGTCCTCCCATGTTCCTACATTGCTACTAAATCCAAACTAATGTCTCCTAGGGTCGGATTTCACAAGTTTTTCTATTCGTATTTAAATCATTTATGTTAGTATTTTGCATCCGTGACTTATGAAACTAATAGTTCTGTAATTTTCACATTTGTCTGATCTTGCTTTCTTTGGAATTGCAATTACTGTATTCTTCTTCAAGTCTGAGGGTATTTCTCCTGTGTCGTACATCTTGTATACCAGGTGGAACAATTTCTTTAGGACTGGCTCTCCTAACGATATCAGCGGTTCAGAAGAAACCTCATCTACTCAAGGGGCCTTTTTTTTCCACTCAAGTCTGTCAGTGCTCTGTCAAGTTCTTCTCACAGTATTGTATCTCTTATCTCATCTTCCTCTACATTGCCTCCAATTTCTAGAATACTGCCTTTGTATAGGCCCTCTGTATATTCCTTCCACCTATCAACTTTCCCTTCTCTGCATAGTTATTATTATTCATGCAGCTGTTTTTCTTGTCTCCAAACGTACCTTTTATTTTCCTGTAGGCGGTGTCTTTCCCCTATTTCTGCATTCTTCTACAGACTTCCTTTCATTTCTTCTCTAGCCAGTCTGCATTTCTTGTCAATCTCATTTCTTAGCCGTTTTTACTCCATTTTGCTTGCTTCACTTGCTGCATTTTTGTATTTTCTCCTTTCATCAATTTCTCCTGTTTTTGAACTGAAATTTTTTATTCTTCAATACTGTGGCAACAAATATTCATCTTTTGCAACTAAATTCTTTTCTTCAATGTATTTTCAGTTGTAAATGGTGGAAGTTTCATCTTTACTTGATTAAACCTACTTAACTGATTTAGCATTCTTCAATGGGCGTCTGAAGTGCAGTTTCTAAAATTCAACTGGAGCTTTGTGACGTTCACTGAAGTGATCAGGGACAGGATATCGGGCGAGATCGATTCGCATTCGGGAAGTTGGTGGTTCAAATCCACCTCCAGCCACGCAGGTTTATCTTTGTAGTGTCGCAAAGGTCTGAAGTGCGCCACATACTTTCGCCGGGCGCCGCCATGCAAGCACGGCGCGGCGTTCTTAACGTCGGCTACGAGCACCCTCTGTTGCAAACCCGCTCGTGGCCACCACTGAACTGCTTCGGCCATTGTCGACTGCAGACTAAGTGTTATGCTGATACATAGGTTAACTAGGTAGAAGCCTGCCTACTGATGAGATTCTGTTCTATTGCCTGTCCTATTGCCAAGTGGCCGAAGCAGTGCGCTGGTGCAATTACTAAAGATGACGGTATGTTGATGAAATAACAGTACTGACGTATGCTACTCGGGGGCGGTAGCAGGACAACCGAGAATGGGTTCACGGTGTCCACAGAAATATGGAGGAGGTTGTCAAAAATTAAGTTGCATGTAAATGATACTTTTATTTTCATATTAGTTGACTTCCCTTAGACCCCATGGATTTATTGCTGCTTTAATAACTGATTAATGAATTTATTTCGTTGAATGTTAAAATCTTTATCCAAACTGTTGACTGCGATTAAGATGTCGATTTGTGCAGGGAATAAGGAAGAGAAAATGTTTGTAAAGCTTGTGGGACTTAAATGCGGTGTCATCAGTCCGTAAACCTACAAGCTACTTATGAACTAACTTATACTATAGACTACTCAAACAACCATGTTCGAGGGAGGATTCGAACCTCCGACGCGGGAGACCGCGCGCTCCGCAACGTGGCGCTCCAGACCGCTCGGCTACTCCCGCGCGGCTAAAGAAGAGAGATCTAAGGAAATAGAGCCTGGAATCAATAGGAGTTGAAATGCAGCATATAATAAGGAAAAAAAGGAAGGAAGATTAGTGTTTAACGCCCCGTCGATAGAATGGTCATTAGAGGAGGAGATTGCGCTCAGGTTGTTTTCGGTAAGAATGGGGAAGGAAATCGTCCGTGTCCTTTGAAAGGAACCACTCCGACATTTGTCTGGAGTGATTTAGGAAAATCACGGAAAACCTAAATCTAGATGGTCGGAGGCGAATTTAAACCGCCATCCTACCGCATGCGAGTCCAGTGTGTTACAACTGCGCCACTTCCCTCAGTCAGCATACAAGAAATGGACACCCTGTTAATGCCGCTGCTAGGCAGTTCATTCTCCCCAAAGCTAATGATTCATTTAATAGTTATTAACTTTAGTTCATTAAATGTAGTTCATTGCGTGCAGTTCTGTGACATCCCATCATCTTCATCATTTAGTAGCCGGCCGCGGTGGCCGAGGGGACTGAGGCGCTCCAGTCACGGTCTGCACGGCCACTACGGTCGGGTGTTCGAATGCCCCCTCGGGCATGGATATTTGTGCCGTCTTTAGTCTTAGCTAGTTCATAAGTAGTTTGTAAGCTTAGGGACTGATGAACCCGTAGTTAAGTCTCATAAGTTCTACAAACATTTGAACATTTGAATTTCATCATTTAGTAAACAAACAGCTCCTGGCTATCCAACATACTATCAGCCTGAACAGCAAGAACCAAGAACCTGAGTGCTGTTTTCTGCGCTGGTGCAATTACTAAAGAAGACGGTATGTTGGTGAAATAACTTAGTACTGACGCATGCTACTCGGGGGCGGTGGCAGTGTAGTTACCACAGAGAACGGGTTCACGGTGTCCACAGTAATATGGAAACTTAAGAAGAGAATAGGTATGGATGTTAGTCTATTGTGAAAGTAGAGAGAGAACCAACAGCTAGCTCTCGCAATCATAATATCAAATCAAAGTTAAACCCTCCCCAAACATATGTTTCCATTTCTTCTTTCACCCGTCGTAATCTCCCCGTAAACGGTGGGAGAGACAAGCCATGCACAATAGTAGGTACAACACAAGCCGAACACTACGTACTGTGGCTATACTACAGTCGTTATTCACAATGGTGGCGTCCTTCCTCCGAGCTGAAATCCGTAAGCAGCTGCCATCAGTCGCAGTGGTAGCCTGTATTGTGTGACTGTGGAAGTGTTGCGTTCATTTCTTACATATTCTGTGACCATTATACACTAATGTCTAGTGCAGGCATCCCAATGCAAACACAGGTGAAGGCGTTGCGGTCGGCAACATGTGACAGGCGCAGTAGGTAGATCGGTCACTGCTGGTGCAATTGCGGCTCGTCGTGGTTGGTGTTATGGTCGGCGCACGAACGATCTGGCACGACATCTCCGAGGTAGCGATGTGGGGATTTTCCCATGCGAGCACGAGTGCACAGTGAGTGTCGGGCATCCGGTAAAACATCAAATATCCGACATCGCTGCGGCCAAAAGAAGATCCTGCAAGTACGGGAGCGACGACAACTGAAGCGAATCGTTCAACGAGACAGAAGTGCAGCCCTTCCCCAAATTGTTGTGCCATCAACAAGTGTTAGCATGCAAACCGTTTGAAGTGAACAGTGACCAGTCGTCACACAACGTGCACTTTACTATTACCATTGGAACGTGACTGAACAAGAAGACCAGGTGTAACGGCACAGAAATGTCCCCTACTGGTGCGGTCTCTCCTTTGCCGGTCGTCGTCGGGAAAGCTGGAGTCGTCCTGTATGTTCAGTGTTCACGATTAGACGAATGTAGAGAGACTATGAAGGCCGGTGTCCGATATGTTTTTACCAGACTGCTCGCGGGACATGCACTTACAAAGCCACCCAGGCAGAAGTGCAGCCATTTAACGACTGAAATAATGCACCATCTCCACCCATGAGACCAAAGCACATCTTCTAGCAGACTGATCAGTACGTGGTTCAAGAAATGCCATTCATGTTTATACAGGCCTAATAAATTTGTAAGCAAATAAATGCCGTGAAACAGTTTCTACGACTGTCGATTGTTAATACTACTATATTTTACCATGTTCTGGTAATTTAGACATTTGGCAATTGATTTATAAGAAAGAGAGGTATTTACTGTTACGTATCTCAAGGAAAATGCTATTTCAGAATGTTCAGTTTTTATATCCATCGCTGAAATTAGTACACTATTATTGCTTTCCACCTCCATATAACGCATTTTAACTGTGCTACTGTCGATCTTATAGCATTTTCCTACACTAATATATACCAAAAACGTCATTCTGTACATACTTTTTAGAGACAAAGTATCACATAAAATTGGAAAAATGCCGATACCAACTCTACTGAAACAGCACAAACAGACTCAACCAGTCAAATGTCCCGCCTCCCCCCTTTTTCATGTTACATCCCGTAACGCGTAACAAATTATAGGATTGTGAATAGCCAATAATACACAGGCAAGGGGGAGGTGCCGTAGACAAAAAAGTACGTTGTAACAAGACATGTCAAAAACCAAAACTATGAACGAAAAGCTAGAAAATACTGTTTAAAAAACATATACCACTCTCCGGATTCAAACTCGGGGTGCCGGCCGCTGTGGCCGAGGGGATTGAGGCGCTCCAGTCACGGTCTGCACGGCCACTGCGGTCGGGGGTTCGAATCCGCCTTCGGGCATGGATATTTGTGCCGTCCTTAGTTGTAAGTAGTTCATAAGTAGTTTGTAAGTTTAGGGACTGATGACCCCGTAGTTAAGTCCCATAGACTCTACAAACATTTGAACATTTGAAACTCGGGGCCTTCACATTATAGTTTCAGTACGCAACCCCTACACCACGCGGGAATTACACAGATCGAACTTCTACTATAAATTTTCAGCAATTTCTTTCTTGCATTGGGCGGGGGAGGGGTTAGCAGAAAATATTTACTTCACGCAGAAAGGAAAAATTAGTTGTTTTCCATGCGTCGTCTTTACCTTTCCCACTTTCTCGGTTAACTTTCATCGCACACTTGTTTCCGTCTTTCCTCATTCGTTGCGAACAGAAGCATAATACGGCAATCTTGACTTCAATTTTTACAGTCAACAGAGGAACAACGAGGCATTTCTCTTGACTGTCCTTAACGATTATCTAACCCACATTATTAATTACACTCGGTATATCACTTCAAATCAAAATTAAATCGTAAAAATTGCCGTGAATTATCGTTAACGACCGTCGAACAACTCGTTAATTTACGTAGATAGAACCAACAAAGACGTGTAAAAGTGGATCAGTGCCTACGGTAATATGATCTTTATGTAACTGTACAGTGAAATCGCTGCCAGAAGATTTTAATACACTCCACAGTACAGAAACGCACATTGTAGGTGTTGACTTACACACAAAGCCCACCAAATCTGGTAAAAACATGGCGTCCTAGACTGTTAGCCAATCAGAAGTGGTTTTACGCATGGCCACTCTCTCCCTATAAAGGTTCTCTAGACGGATGTTGCCTGGAGCGTGCCGGCGTGCCCTTAAGTAAAGTCCGATCAACGATGTGTAGGTTGCCCGGAATTCTTTTGTGAACGTTGGGTTGTCAGAAATTCAGGGGCTATGGGAGGTCGGCAGAGCACCATTCATCGAAACATCATCGGTATGGGCTTCCGGAGCCGAAGCGCAGTCAAAAAAAAAAAAAAAAAAAAAAAAAAAATTGAAATGTTTGTATAGTCTATGGGACTTAACTACGGGGTCATCAGTCCCTAAACTTACAAACTACTTATGAACTACTTACGAACTAGGACGGCACAAATATCCATGCCCGAGGGGGAATTCGAACCCCCGACCGTAGTGACCGTGCAGACCGTGACTGAAGTGCGTCTCCTCGGCCACCGCGGCCGGCGAAGCGCAGTCATTACCCTTACTTAGAGCACAGTGAAAGGTATTGTTTTGGTGGGTGTGTTAAAAAATAAAAGTAAGGAAGGGGAGAGGAAGGACGGTATGCAAATGGAGTATGAAAATTGTTTGTTCAGTCCATATTAAAGGATAGGCGTGGCTGACCCAACATCTGATTTCCCAGTAATAAAACCGATCCAAAATTGTGTAAAGGGGGCTAACCAATTTGAATGATTTGAGTAAAGAAATTTGTTTTGACTCGTTTTATTCTTTGAAGTCAAATGAACGTCAGAGCAAAAGTTCACATACAATTCAACACAGATCAAATTTAACGAACCTATTTTACAAAACAATATACACTCCGACAGCAAGTGACTGGTAAGTCGAAGATAATTGTATTTGATTCTAAACACTTGTGACAACCCACATTTAAATGGAAACCGTTGCGTAATCGAGAGGAATATTCCGATAAGAGATTTCTGTGAGTTTACCTAAGGTTTTCAAAAGTCCGAAAACGTGAATACCTCTTGAAACACTTGCAAATGCATGTGATACTGAATCAAATTGTGCTGGCTGGCGATGTCAGCAACACGACGGCTGGGCGGCGGGTGTGTGTGTCGAAAACTGGAAGTCGCGGACGCGGAGATAATTCAGCTTCATATTCCAGAAGCGATATTTGACTAACATCAGCCAACATCGACCCCGGCGGATCTCAGTGCCTACGATCTCACTCGTTCAGCTATGTCGTGCCACTACAGAAAATTTACTTGTGAAACACGAATGTACTATAGGCAGAGGTGACACTAGAACTGTGACAATTAGCACGCCGGTGCGTGTAATATCAGCAGGGTGACCTTGCACTCGGCTTGCCAATACTCAGCGCTATTAGTACAAGTTTTGGAGCAACTCCAAAAATTTACCGCAAACTCCAAGTACCACTGCTCGAAGACAAGTATAAACTGAGAGCAGAAAAGAAGCGTCTGCTCTCCTCTCTCTCTCTCTCCACTTCTAAATCTCCTCCCTGCTAAGGCTCCAGGCTCCGCCTATTGAAACGCCACTCCATAACGAGTAGCCAAAGTACGGTCAATTATGGCTTGTGTTCGGGAATCGGACAGCCGTACCACCTTACTATAAAACAGCAGCTAATGACCAGCTCTCCCGCGTTCCCACCGGTCGGGCCTCGCCCTTACGTCCAGCGTTCTCACGGTAGCGGCGGATGGCCTTCAGGCACCTTCGAAAACACGGCCAGCAAGTTGTTCCCAGCAAACAGCCAAATTCCCTCGCTATTGTATAATTGCGGCGCCCCCCAGCTTGGCGCCAGAGACGTACAATGTCCTAGTGGGTGCCACCCTGTCATTCGCCAACTCGGCGCCAGATGTCTCAGTTCTCCCGTCGGAAAGCACCGTACACCTCCCGTGGAGGAATGTTGTATTGCTCCAGATGTTCCCACCTAGACGACGCCAGCCAGATGGTGGCAACGTGTGCGAAAGTACTTGGAAGGCTCACGCCTCAGTCCTACCTGCTGTGGTCCTCGGCTGTAAGTTGTCTTGCGAGAACCGCTGAAAGATTAAGAGCCACGCTCGTGCTCGCCACCGGTTGCCGTTAGCTCTGAATGTGTTTCTCCGTGCTGCTACAGGTCTCACGCAACCAAGTAACAGAATATTTCTCTTTCGCCACAAGTTATTAAATCGATAACCTACGAATAATCTAATAAAATTAAAAGGTTGCATTGTCCTTTTACTGTTGGAAAGCAACGTGGCAGTACTGAAATTTCTCTGAAATCTCTCATCAACACGAAGCTTTACGTCTCGCCTGGGCCCATCGGCATAGGCATTTCATTACTGTATTAGTGGAAGCATATTGCCTGGTCTGATGACGCTTTCTCATTAGTATGGAGACAATCGACGTGTATGGGTATGGAGACAACCTGATGAATACTTGGACCCTACCTCAGCGTGGAACTGTTCAAGGGGGTAGGGCTCTGTAATGGGTGTGTGTAGTTGAGTGATATGGGACCCCAGATACATCCAGCAACGACTCCGACCGACTTGGGCAATAACGGCAGGACAATGCGACACTCCAAACATCCTGAATGGCTACAGAGTGGCTCCAGAAACACTCTACTGGCCACCAAACTACCCAGACATGTAAATTATTGAGCACGTGTCGGATGCTCTGCAACGTGCTATACACAAGAGAGCTCTGTATCCTACTGTTACGGATTTATGGACAGTCCTACAGCATGCGTGGTGTCCGATCCCTCAAGCACTGCTCTAGAGACCAGTAGAGTCCACGCCACGTCATGTTGCGGCACTGATGCATACTCGCAGTGGCCCTACACAATATTAGCCGATCGCTTCAATACATAACCAGTGTTTAGTACGACAATTGCCAGTACTACAAAAAAGAGAATAGACGCGTCATTAGCCGGCGAACAGGTGATGATTTCTTGAAAAAAAAAATGAAGTACATAATGCAGCTAAATAGTGATTTTAACATGGACGATTTGCGTGGTCGGGACATCGATGTCTGTGCTGTCTTTAGTATGGTGGTTCATAAGTAGGTAGAAAGTTTACAGACTGATGACCCCACAGTTAAGTCCCATAAGCTTTACAAACATTTGAACATCATCATCGTGATTCGCTCCATCTTGCATATCTTTAATTTGGACCATACGCTGATTTTTTTTCTTTCTTTTAGTTCATTACACATTCCTGTTTTCATACATAACTGTTTTCAGGTTTTGTCGAGTTGCCCGGTGGACCACATCGGCACTAACTCTGAAGGACTTGCACTAGCCCACAAGGCGGTTTCCCTTTGTCAAGGGTGACGTAAGACTGTTGCCACCGGTACAATGTTGGATAAGCCACCTTGCGTTGCGAAACATGTTCACTGAATGTGTGCTCCTGTTCCATTTTGAGTTTGAACTGTAAAAAGGTCTACCTTCATCACTCTAAAGTGCTTTTCCACAGTTAACTTCGTTTATCTGTACATCAGTTATTTTTGTCCTTTATTATTGATCAATGACCCATGTTTATATACAAGGTGTTTCACTGTGTTTGCCTCTGTAACTTATAAAATAATAGGTGACGGGAAATTTTAATGCGGTAGGTCAACACAAGAAATGTTACACTTTTTGCGGAGCTATGAACATAGTGTATTGTATCATTTTCCACAGAGTTACAGTACAAAGATATAATTTTTTTAAAGGGAACAATAGTTTTTTTCTATCGTGCATTGAAATCGTTGACACCAGCTGCGTCCAAATCAATTTAAACTACATTCCTATCACTGTTAGTTTCGGAGCTACAACCCTTCAAAGTTTCAGGGGCAGATACCACACGCTGTACATAATACATGGCTGTGTGGTGAGTGATGGATGTTATGGTGGTGGGAAGTTGATTTACATGAGATGTTCAAATGTGTGTCCATGTTCCTCAATGCATAATGCAATGCGCCGTCGAAAGGATCTGCGGACGAGATGTAACATCGCCGGTGTTACGGAGCGACATGCGTCCTCGATGCGCCGTTTTAGATCATCTGGGGATGTGGGCTCAGTGACATAAACACGATCCCACAAAAAAAAATCTACTGGTGTTAAATCGGGCGACCTTGTGGGCCATGAATGAGGATCATGGCGCCCCAACCATCTTCCTGCAAACCTGTTGTTTAGTTCTTCCACAACAGCACGCGCAGAATAGGCTGGGTGACCATCGTGGTGCACCCACATATGGACTCTCGTGTGTAGACACACATGTTCAAGGAGACCACCCAAACTGTCGGCTATAAAAGCGCGATATAACTCACCTGTCAGTGTAGCTGGGAAGTAGTGTAGACCGATGATTTCATCCCCAAGGATGCCACACCACACGTTAATAGACCACCTACGTTGACGGTCGACAGGTCGTACCCACCGAGGATTGTCTGCGGCCCAGTAGTGCATGTTATGGCGATTCACTGCACCATAATTTGCGAACGTGGACATAACACTTTTTAAAGACTCCAGCGTGAAATTAAGCATGGCCCACTCACAGAAAGTCACTCTTGCACGGAAATCGTTGCCATGCAGCTCCTGGGTCAGTGACAGGCGGTACGGGTGAAACCTGTGGCCGTGTACTATACGCCACACAGATGTGAGACTAACACCAGCGACTGCAGCAACGGCTCGTAAGCTGACATGAGGATCGTGGTGTAGTGCAGCTAAAACAAACACCTCCGTCTCCTCCCTTCTTGCAGGTCTTCGTCTGTTACAGCGGCGCATTACCAAGCTGAGTGTTTCCCGAAGTCGTTGTTCGGCACGTAAGAACGTAATGGCTGCCGGGGCTCTTTGCCTAGGATCTCTCACGGTATACGCCATGGCTGCTTCAGTGGCAGCGTGTCGGCACTCGCCGAGCATCAGCAACATGTCAACGTACTCGTTGTTCGTGTATGCCATCGTCATCCGATGTCAGTAACTGTGGTATATTGAGCCCCGGTTGTATGTGTGGCTCCAACTGTCGGGTATACGGCCGTGTGCGGCGACAGTCGGCAGTCTAACAGCGCATTGAGGAAGCTTCTCGCTCCGTGACACCGGCGACGTTACAACTCGGCCGCATCACATTTAGAAGGCGCATTGTATTATGCACAGTGTTTGCGGTATCTGCCCCTGAAACTTTGAAGGGTTGTAACTCCCAAACTAACAGTGATAGGAATGTAGTTTAAATTGATTTGGACGCAGCTGGTTTCAACGAATCCAATGCACGATAGAAAAAACTCCGCAGAAAGTGTAACATTTATTGTGTTGACCTACCGCATTAAAATTTCCCGTCACCTATTATTTTATAAGTTACAGAGGCAAACACATATGTTCATATGTTTGTAGAGCTTACGGGACTCAACTACGGGGTCATCAGTCCCTAAACTTACAAACTACTTATGAACTAGCTTATACTAAAGACAGCACAAACATCCATGCTCGAGGGGGGGTTCGAACCCCCGACCGCAGCGGCCGTGCAGACCGTGACTGGCACGCCGCAGACCGCTCGGTCACAGGCAAACACACTTAGTGAAACACCCTGTATGTTTCCAGCCATGTGATTGAACTTGTGTGTCCGTATGAATGTGGAAGGTTGCTTTTAATATTGACTGACTGCCTCACAATTGCTTACAGTCGCCGCTTTGGGCGTTAGGCCTCGTTTACTATAGTTGCTTGGTTTCGTATGTCGTCTACACGGCCGTCTGCTATGTGGCCGTACTTGACAAGATGGCGAGGTGGCTTGTTCCTAGGGTGGCACCAAAAGAATCATGGACCTAAGATGTTACAAAAGAGAGGGAATTATCTTCCTCAGGTAGCAAGGGTTGGTAGACAGTAGGCTTTGAACGCACCCTAATTATCGATACGGCCAAGGAAAGTCTGGGCGTAGTCTTCGGACTCACTTCTTAAGTAATTCTTTCATTACGCTGGGCGAAGTTTTTCTTATTTATCAGAACTCGAGTAATTTAGTGTAAATTTAATATTTAGTATTTTCTATCTGGTAATCATTTTTGTGTCTTGTTTTCTCGAGTTAGAATATACATATATGGCCTTCGGGCTTTCCATAAACTTGGTGTGTTTGAATTCCTTGCTGCTTTTAACTAACGTTTTCGTGTGGTGTCTGTGTCCATGAGCATGCTAAATTCTCTCTCGAAATTTCTGTATTGATTCCGTCTTTCCTATCTTAGTATGACCGATTACACAACGTGCTTTCGTAACGGTCATTGCTTCGACCTTCAGCCATGCTCTTTATAGAAACCAGCTTTCTTCTGTTGAATTCTCACGTGTGCTTTACTTGTTTATTTTAAATTAATTTCTTTTTGTAAATTCTATGTTATTCACCCTGTTCGTACACCACATGGTACTAAAGGACAGTATGTTGCTGCCTCCCTGCACATGAGTTCGTTAGTGCATAGTATACTTTTAAATTGTGCATGAAGACATCCTCCATCTCGTCAAAACGCCACAGACGCTTCGTTTTCCAACAACCATGAATTGTTCCCGATTGAGTCAGTGTCGCAAGCATTATGCATGTGTCTGTGAGTGAATGAGTATGCTTTCTTTATAGCCTGTGTATTTGCAAATGTCCTCCCTCGTTCCCTCCATATTCAGAAAGGCCAGAAACCATTTTATTATGGGCAGTAACTTCATAACTTAATTCACTGTTGTACAAGGCGTGTGATTCATCATGATTATCTGGTCTCCCCACATTTTTGCTTGTTTATTTTTTGAATAGGTAATTATCTAAAGTATCAGACTTCTGCTTTATAATTTCATGCTCCCCGTCCTATGTTTATTTATCTATTCCTTCTTAATATTCGTGGAATATATGACTTCAACTGCTATTGGGCAAAGCTGAAAATGTGTACCCAGCCGGGATTCGAACCCGGGTCTCCTGCTTTCTAGGCAGTTGCGCTGACCCCTACACCACTGGGGGTCAGCGCAACTGCCTAGAAAGCAGGAGACCCGGGTTCGAATCCCGGCTGGGTACACATTTTCAGCTTTGCCCAATAGCAGTTGAAGTCATATATTCCACGAATATTAAATAATAACAGCTGCAGGATCAGAATGTGACGTCTGTTCTTTCCGAACAGACGCCACATGTATATATATATTCCTTCTTATATATTATTTTTGTGTTTGTTAAAATTTTGGCTTCTTCCTTAAGGAGTAAGTAGTTACATAAATTTCCGTTGCGCAAGAACTGTGGCCATTCTCAAACTAATATGGAGCAGCAGTAAGCGTTTCAACTTGCCTTTTCTTATCTTTACCGCCAGAGATTTTTGAATAAAAAATTTAACAAGCTACTTTCAATTGTACTGATAACCAGCTTTGAGTTTCAATGCACGATGGACAGCTATGTAAGCCGCAATTTTTCTACAAAGCTGGATTTATTGACTGCCTGGATAATTCGAAGTTGCAGCTTCTCGAGCCTTTGTCATTCATTTCGAATTAAAAAAAGACTGAAAAAAAATTACTCTCCAAGTCTATGTCGAAAGAGCGCGTCAGATGTTGATTTCAGTATTGAACTACTGGAAAGTAATTCTATTAGCTGAGTGAGAGCGGCGAAGCCCAATACGTTATTGCTTTTGCACGAAATTTTAATATGCATTGAAATTTCCATATTCCCTTTTATTACAGTCTTGTTTTTTTAGTGGGATACGGCGAGACGGAAAGTGATGGCACATCGATCCCAAAAATATGAAGTATAAAAGCGTTACTCTACACTACAGATGACGACTAGGGATACATGTACAGTGCGACGTTCCCATCTATAGCCGGCACTCATCTAAATCGATGGTTCCGAAATTTATTATACTATTAGCGCACCCGTCAAGCTCTGCAACTGCTAAATATGCATGGGTATTGGATATAACCTTAATCCCTCTGCCCTTTACTCCCCCCCTCTTTATATCTAACTCTTACCTCTTTCTCCTCTAAGGCTTCTCACTACATTATACGAGGGTCGTCCACAAAGTAAGTTCCGTTTCCATTTCTATCCGCGGCAGCGCTACGATCGCAGTTCAGAGCAACCAGCAGTTAGACTCAAGGAGATGACGTGTACGCCATTTTCAGATCGCTGCTGCCGAAGTGTGTTTTGTGACGCTTCTTTACAAAGTCAGCCGTAATTGAACATCCAGAGAAGTTAAACTAAAGGAAATTCATCGGCAAATCCTCGAGGTTTACGGACAAAATGCTATGAGTGATTCAATGGTTAGAAGATGGGTCAGACTGTTCAATAAAGGACGTGATCAAGTGCACGACGAAGAACGAAGAGAACGCCCATCTGTGGTTACTGATGAACTGGTTCACAGAACTAAAGAGGAAATTACGCACAACCATAAGTTTACACTTAGTGCCCTTGCTACGGAAGTTACGCAAACCTCACGATCACTAATTCGTGAAATTGTTGCTGAAACACAGAAATTTCGAAAACTTTGCTCACGTTGAGTACCAAAAATTCTTATTGAATAACCCATGAAACAAAGAACTGGCAGTACACTTCAGTTTTTGACACGCTACAGTGATGAAGACGATTGTTTTATTTCTAGGATAGTCACATGGAATGAAACTTGGGTATCGTACGCCACCGCTGAAACAAAAAGGCAGTCAATGGAATGGAGGCTCACTTCATCCCCAATGAAAGATATGATCTGTACCGTTTTATGGGACAGAAAATGCCTTTTGCTGATTGACTTCTTACCACGAGGCCAAACAATCAATGCACATGGTTACTGCGAGACCATTAAGAAATTGCGCCGCGCAGTTAGTCAGAAGTTTATTTTATTTTATTTTAAACGATCAATCCTGACCTTATATGGTGAATGTGACCAAACGACTCTTACGGAAATTTCACCGGGACATGTCTGATCATCCTCCTTACACCCCGAACTTCGCTCCTAGCGACTCCATCACTTCTCACTCCGAAAATCTGTCCTTGGCGATCAACACTTCAACGATGATGACGAGCTGAAAGAACAAATTACCACATGGTTGAATATGCAGCTGGTAATTTTCTATGAGGAAGGCATAAAAAAACTTGTGCGATGCTAAGTAGAAAAGTAGTTTAACAGTTGTAGATATTTTTACAATAAATATTTTTTTTTCTGTATCTGTACACGTTTGTTTTATATAATCAAACGAACCTTGCTTTGTGGACTTACCTCGTAGTTGGAGTCACCAATAATGGCGGTCGAGTTTAGGCTTCTACGTGAAGCTTTCTTCGACATCCAACGAGAGTTCAGTAAAGTTCTAAACGTTCTGCTCCAACTATCGTAGGCATTGCCAAAATTAAACTTGATTGTAGCGAGTTAATGAATGTATTTTAGTCTATTTGTTGCTAGTTGTCATCGCTGATGGTTATGGCATGTAAAAAACAGTGTCTAAACAAGCGAGAGCCGTTATTTGCGGGCTACAAGTTGTCTTCAAGCGCAACGCACTATATAAGCGTACTTAAACTGTCGCTTGAGACCGGTAAAGATGCTGTTCCCAGACATGCGCGACACGCTACCTTCGTGTGTACAACTATAGCTACGTGAAAACACGTCGTTGTTCGGCTATCCATTTATTCCAATATTACGTTGTTCGATGTACTCCTCCCTCCTCACTCTTTCCACCTGCTCCTCTCTTCTCCCCATTCTATCTACCTCTGCCTCGTCGTCCTCCTACTCCTCTCAATCCAGCTATTCCTTCCCCTACATCTGCCATTACCTTCCACGCTCTCCACCAATCTCCTCCTCTGCGTTCATTCCCCTCTCTACTTCTACATGGGATACTCTGCATATCACATTTAAGTGCCTGACTGAGGGTTCATCGAACCACCATTTTACTATTTATCTCCCACTCCGTTCTCGGATATCGCGCGGGAAGAAAGAACACCTGAATCTTTTCGTTCGAGCACTGATTTCTCGTATTTCTGATGTTCTTTGCTACCTATGTAGGTGGGAATCAACAATATATTTCCGCATTTGGAGGAGAATGTTGGCGATTGGAGTTTCATAAGTAGCCCACGCCGCAGCGATAAACGGCATTGTTGTAATGATTCCCATCCCAGATTCTGTATCATTTCCGTGACGCTGTCTCCCCAGTATGATGACAATACAAAACGAGCTGCCCTTCTTTGTACTATTTCGATGTCTTCAGTCAAACCCACACAGGCAGCAATACGCCAAAAATGTCGGTCAAGCAAAGTGTATGTAGTTTCTTTAGTACTTACGTTGCATCTTTTAAGTGTTCTGCCAATATAACGCAGTCCATGGTTCGCGTTTCCCACGATCTTATCAACGTGTTCTTTCCAGTTTAAGTCTGAAATAATAGTAATTCCTAGGTATTTTGTGGAGTTTACGGCCTTCACTTTTGATTGATTCATCTTGTAAACAACGTTTAACGGATTTCTTTTCGTACTCATGTGGACGACTTCACAGTTCTCATGATTTAGAGTCAGCTGCCAATTTTTACACCATAGTGATATCTTATTTAGATCTTTCTGCTGTTGGTTTAGATCTTCAGTTGTTTTACTTGACGGTAAATGGCGGAGTCATCTGATAACAACATAAGAGCTGCAAAGATTTCCTCTCAAAATGTAAATAAATAGCAGTGGCTATTCTGTAAGCAAAAACCGGCGTCGAGTAGAAGCGAAATATAGTATTTAAATTTTTGTGTCTGCGTTTTCGTTTCAGTTTGTAAATTTATACTGTGCTCTCGTGCATATTAGATTTAAATTCCCATTTTAACAAACAGTGTAGTTTCCTTTGAGTGCACGCGACAGTAGGTTTTGTTTTCTCGGCACTGTAATCACGAATAGGGACTGTAACTGCTGTGTGCGGATGCAGTCTGAGCTGGTGACACTTCGCTCCCAGCTTCAAGCTGTGTTAACCTCGGTTGCACAGTTGGAAGCTACGATCGATGGGCGTCGTTGTTGTTGGCCGGCGGTGGGGACCGGACGGACCCCCGTCGTCTCCCCCGATCGGCCAGCGCCATCGACATGTCCTGATACTGCTAGCACTGAGGCATACACCCCACCCGTGGTTGCGTGGGAGGTTGCTCCATTGCGTGGCAGGCGGCGCAAGACATTCCGGGGGACCGATCGTGAGGCCTCCCGGTTCGTCTTGCGAACAGATTTCAGGCGCTATCTGCTCAAGACGACGTTCCTGAGTCGGATGGTGTCTCTCACCCTGTCACCACCCAGCCTGCAAGATCCGGGCTTTCACAGAGGGTGGGTTTGCTTGTAGTTGGGAGCTCCAACGTAAGGCGGGGGATGGATCTTCTTAGAGAGATAACTGCCAAGGAGGGGAAGACGTCCAACGTTCACTCCGTGTGCATACCGGGTAAGGTGATTTCAGATGTGGAACGGGTCCTTGCTGATGCCAGACGGGTGTGGGGTGCAGCCAAATGCAGGTGGTGGCTCACATCGGTACCAATGATGTGTGTCGCTTCTAATGTGAAAAGATTCTCTCAAGTTTTGAGCGGCTATCTGAAGTGGTAAAGACTGCGTCTTGTTCTTGTTCTATATATATTAATGTGAATGTCAGTTCGGTGTACGCTTATCACGTCCGAACGACAAGACGCAAAGACTTAAATATTTGTACAGTTACTAATTCATACCGGAGGATGGTTTTAGGCGCGGTTTTATAGCGATCTGTTAGATATTTAGTAATTTGAAGAATATAACGCGAAATGCGGAACAATAATTACTTTTTGAAAATTATGTTTACTCTTTGAAAATGGTATTATTGGTTGCACTGTTGCTTGAGGGTTGGTGTATATTGCGATGGAAAGTTATCGGTGTATATAAAATTCTACGTTTGTGTGTGTTAATATTTCACTCTGCAGCAACTACAGGATGCAAACGATGTCCGAAGTCTCCTGTTTACACCATAGCAGTTCCATGCTGATAGCTATAAGCGAGTGGAAGATATGGTGGTTGAAAGTCGTCAAATTATAAAAAATTTCGGACTGAAGGCCAGCGATTACGTTTGTGACTCTACAGCAAGGAGGTTACATAAAGCGAAACATGATGCCACAGACCATATCTTTGGTCTATGCGTGCTACAATGTCTTCAGCGCTTTCTCTGTAAGGATAAGCATACGAATAAGGAAATATAAGAATAAACAAAGCAGTAAAAAAGAAATTTCTTTTAATACATCTCTTTAAAAAAATCGAATTAACGTTTCGCGTATTACATCAAGTGATCTGTGATATTATTACAATCATTATTGTTGAATTTCGTGATTGTATTTTTCGAAAGAAGTGCATTTTTACATGTGATTTGATCTCATGGCACACTACTGAAAGATAGCTTATCTATAATAATCAACCAACACGTGAGCGGAGGCGCGGGTTTAAGCTAGTACTAAATATTGTAGGCAAGGCGAACTAAAGGCTACGTTTCATTGGCAGAACACTTTGAAGATTCAACAGTTCTAGTAAAGAAACCGACTACACTAAGCTTGAGGGCTCAATTTTGGAGTATTGCTCCGCATTGTGGGATCTACACCAAGTGGGACTGACAAACGATTTAGGGATAATATTCATAGAATATATGACATCAACTGCGATTGGGCAAAGCTGAAAATGTGTACCCAGCCGGGATTCGAACCCGGATCTCCTGCTTTCTAGGCAGTTGCGCTGACCCCTACACCACTGGGGACACAGTGATCACCGCACCTGCAAGGACTACCTAAGCACGCCTCCCATCAGATACAAATTCCCAGCTTGAAGCCCTTACTCTTACGGGAATTAGTTAAACTACGAGTTTGAGTACTATGGGCAGGGCGAAGCTGGGAATTTGTATCTGACGGGAGGCGTGCATGGGTAGTCCTTGCAGGTGACTCAGACGATGCGGTTGCAGAAATGTTCAAAGAAAGCTTGAATCATATTTCAAATAGGTATCCGAAGCATACTGTTATAATCGGTGGCGACTTTAATTTACCCTCGATATGTTGGCATAATTACGTATTCAAAACCGGGGGCAAATATAAAACATCGTCCGAACTAGTTCTGAATGCTTTTTCTGAGAACTACTTCGAACAGTTAGTTCATGAACCCACTAGAATAGTACGTGGTTGCGAAAATACTCTTGATCTCCTAGCAACAAATAATCCCGAGATAGTAAAGAGCATCAAAACAGATACAGGGATTAGCAAACATCGAGTTGTAGTAGCGAGACTGAATATCGAAATTCCCAAATGCACCAAAAATAAACGAAAAATATATCTATTCAATAAAGCAGATAAATATTCGCTTCACGCTTTCCTGAGTGATAGTCTCCAGTCCTTCAAAACTAAAAATGCGAGTGTAGATCAGTTGTGGCTTACTTTCAAAGACATAATATCAGTAGCAATCGAGAGATTTATACCAAATAAATTAATAAAAGAGGGGGCTGACCCCCCGTGGTACACAAAAGAGGTCAGATCACTGTTGCAGAAACAAAGAAAAACGGATGCAAAATTTAAAAAGACACAGAATCCGCAAGACTGGCAATCTTTTACTGAAACTCGCAACCTAGCGCGGACTTCAATGCGAGAATCTTATAGTTGTTTCCACAACGAAATCCTGTCTCGTAATCTTGCAGAAAATCCAAAGAAATTCTGGTCATATGTGAAGTACACTAGCGGCAAAACACAAACAATACCTTCACTACGCGATAGCAATGGTAATACTACCGACGACATTACTGCTAAGACAGAATTACTAAACACAGCTTTCCGAAATTCTTTCACCAAAGAAGACGAAGTGAACACTCCAGTATTCAATCCAAGAACAGCTGCCAGCATGCGAAACTTAGAAGTAGATGTTCCTGGAGTAGTAAAACAACTTAAGTCACTAAACAAAAATAAATCTTCCGGGCCAGATTGTATACCAACTAGATTCCTCTCAGAGTATGCTGATGCAATAGCTCCGTACTTAGCTATAATTTACAACCGATCACTCAGCGAAAGATCCGTACCCAAAGACTGGAAAGTTGCCCAAATTACTCCAATATTCAAGAAAGGCAATAGGAGTGATCCCCAAAATTACAGGCCTATCTCAATGACGTCGATTTGCAGTAGGATTTTGGAACATATACTTTGTTCGAATATTATGTACTACCTCGAAGAGAACGACCTATTAACCAATAGTCAGCACGGATTCAGAAAGTATCGCTCTTGCGAAACACAGCTTGCCCTTTATTCACATGAAGTGTTAAGTGCCATCGACAAGGGATCTCAAATCGATTCCATATTTCTGGATTTCCGGAAGGCTTTTGATACTGTACCCCACAAGCGGCTTCTAATGAAATTGCGTGCTTATGGAATATCTCCCCAATTGTGCGATTGGATTCACGATTTCCTGTCAGAAAGGACACAGTTCGTTGTAATTGACGGTAAGTCATCGAGTAAAACAGAAGTGATATCTGGCGTTCCACAGGGAAGCGTTATTGGTCCCCTACTCTTCCTCGTGTTTATAAACGATTTAGGAGATAATCTGAATAGCTCCCTTAGACTGTTCGCAGATGATGCTGTCGTTTATCGGTTAGTGAAGTCAACAGAGGATCAAAAGCAACTGCAAAGCGATTTAGACAAAATTTCTACTTGGTGCGAAAATTGGCAATTGACACTAAATAAAGAAAAGTGTGAAGTAATACACATGACCACTAAAAGAAATCCGCCGAATTTCAATTACGCGATAAATCAGTCAAACCTTAAGGTCGTAAATTCTACCAAATACCTAGGAGTTACAATTACGAACAACTTTGACTGGAGAGAACACACAGAAAATATTGTGGGGAAGGCGAGCCAAAGGTTACGTTTCATTGGCAGAACGCTTAGACGATGCACCAGCTCCACCAAAGAGACTGCCTACATCACACTTGTGCGTCCTCTCTTGGAGTACTGTTGCCCCTTGTGGGACCCTCACCAGGTGGGACTGACGGAAGATATTGAGAAGGTTCAGAGAAGGGCAGCTCGTTTTGTTTTATCACGTTACGGGGGGGGAAAGCGTCACGGAAATGTTGCACGAATTGGGGTGGAAATCATTAAAAGAAAGACGTTATTCATTTCGGCGTGATCTGTTTGCGAAGTTTCAATCACCGACTTTTAGTTCTGAATGTGAAAATATTTTGCTAGCACCCACCTACTTAGGGAGACATGACCATCCCAATAAAATAAGAGAAATCAGATCGAAAACGGAACGATTTAGGTGTTCTTTCTTCTCGCGCGCTATTAGAGAATGGAACGGTAGAGAAAAGTTATGAAGGTGGTTAATGAACCCTCTGCCAGGCACTTAAATGTGATTTGCAGAGTATCTATGTAGATGTAGATGTAGATGTGCGGTGATTACTGTGTCCCCAGTGGTGTAGGGGTCAGCGCAACTGCCTAGAAAGCAGGAGACCTGGGTTAGAATCCCGGCTGGGTACACATTTTCAGTTTTGCCCAATCGCAGTTGATGTCATATATTCTATGAATATTAAATAATAACTGCAGGATCAGAAGTGACGTCTGTTCTCTCGCAACAGACGCCACATGTATATAGATTTAGGGATAGTTCAGAGAAAGGCAGCTCGTTTTGTATTGTCGCGATATAGGGGAGACGAGTAACACAGAAAAGATGTACGAGTTGGGGTAGAAATCGTTTAAAGAATGGCGTTATTCGTTGCCCGATATTTGTGAAATTCTTTTCACGAACTTTCTCTTCCGAATGCACCCACCTACACAAGGATAAATGATCATCATAATAAAATAAGAGAAACCATATTCAAGTGTTCCCTCGTCCCGCGTAGAACTCGAGAAGGGAACGATAGAGAAATATCATAAATGCGGTTTGATGAACCTTTGGCCGTGCACTTCAAAATGACTTGCACAGTATTTATGCAGATGTAGATGTAGAATTCACGGTCAATCGGTCGTATCCTCCACCTAGCACCACACCTAATAATATGTGGACAGTAAAGTTAGTCTTGTTTTGAAGGTAAAGTCTGCAAAATTTCATCAATATAGGAATAAAACTGTGGGGTGTGTCGATGTCTGTTGTAAAGTACCCTCCATCATGCACCGTGCGAATTATTATGTGGACAGTGCCGTTCCCCTTTTTTTAACCACACGTGTGAAAATTTTAATGCAGTCCGAAGATCGGTATGGCAGCGCATAAAATAGGAATCTAAATCCGAAGTGACGATGCAACTTCGTAGTTGTTAAATTTCTCATCGTTTCCTTTGGCTTTTTCCTGTTTATTTTTATTATTTTTTTTTTTTTAATTTTTTTTTATTTTTTTTATTTTTATTTTATTTCATTTTTTTTAAATCACTCCTGTTAAAGCAAACAAAACACCACAAAAGTGTTAACCAAGTCGCTAGAACCATTCCTCTATATTTACGAAGATGCTAAACTGACAATCAGCAATTAACTGATGAAATTGTGAATGACGTCTTTCAGAAAATTAAGTGCGTCTTTAAAAATGGACTCGCACTAAATTTTAATAAAACCCAGTATATACAGTTTCATACAGTAAATGGCATAACGCTATTAATAAATATAGACATTGAACAGAAATCTGTAGCTAAGGGAGAATATTCAAATATTTTAGGTGTTTTCATTGAAGAGGGATTGAATTGTAAGAAACACAATGAAGATCTGCTGAAACGTTTGAGGTCAGGTACTTATGCTATCAGAGTTATTGCAAAATTTGGTGATATATATCTTAGTAAATTAGCTTACTTTGCCTATTTTCGCCGCATGGATGTGTCTGCTGTCCTTAGGTTAATAATAACCCCGTTGTTTGGTGCCATAGAATTACAAACATTTGAACATTTTTTAAACAATAGCTCGTCTAGTCTGTCCTTTGAAATATTAAAAAAATTGAATAAAGTATTTTACACTAAATAATGTTTGTTAATTTACTAAATAATTCATTTCTAAGTGTTAATTTTAATCTTATGATGAAGGCACCTATAAAATGTTCAGATGTTTGTAAATCTATGGACTTAACTACGATGTTATTACTCCCTAGCTTACAAATTACCTTTAACTAACCTAACCTAAGGACAGCACACACATCCATGCCCGCGGGAGGATTCGAACCTCATACCTCCAGTGGTCGCAGGTTCCTTGAACTTTCAACCTCACAGACAACGTCTTTGTTTATTTCAAACAATTAGACTAAAGACATAAAACCCCAATGATAGACTCTAACATTTTATACAGATATTGTCATTCACACAGTAAAACCTTTAAAACAGAAATGTGCAGATAGGTAAATAAATATGCTTTAAAGTTTGATAATTAACATTATAAATTCAAATATATAATTTTGTGCTGCAAGGGGTACGTATGTTTCGATGGGTGTATGTTTGGGTGGATGTGTCTGTGTGTGTATTACAAATTTAGGACGCTGTTGAAGACGACAATTATACAATGCATTTTCTCTTGTTGTCTGGGCAACCGTTCACCTTTTCATACAACCCATATTTAAACAGTGTAATATAAAATTCCACCTGATAATTGGTTGAAGCCCTTGAAACACGTTGAGGGAAAATTTAACAACGTGACAGGCAACGGAAACACTTTCTAGTTTCATCAATTTCATAAAATAGACACGGTACAGCCTAAACAAAAATGTTTTCATTTTAAGAATTCTTGATCATTAAATCGACGTGCTCGGTGTAGAATTTCACGAGTGTTCCTTTAATTTTATAGCAGATATCGGAAATTTTATTATATTCAAATCCATACGCGATTTTAACATTGTTGTAGACTACGCATTATATCTCCTTATAAATGTTTTTTCCGCCTTGTTTTATTTAATTTTATATGAATTATAGTTTTATTATTTCTGTCAGAAATATTCGTAAAAATAATCGTAAAACCTCATTAAATGACTCTACTATCCGATAAATGACAACATCATTTGCGAACAATCTAAGAGAGCTACTTAGGTGCCTCCTAAATATATATATGTTTGTCTGTATGTCCTCTATAAATGCAAACCATTCATTCGATTGCAATGAAAATTTGGTGAACTACTCACCGTACAATCATAACGTATAGGCTTTCACGGCCGGCGTCTTCAGTAGTTAAAACTTCCGGGCTGAGAGGCCGTGGTCGAACAGTAGAAATTTCTTCCCCTAACGTTTCGTCGCCGGCTGCGGGCAACGTCTTCTGCGGTGAGTCGACGACTGGCTGCTGAGCCGTGGAGATCCTGCATATATAGAGGGCATAGAGGGCGCCACCACTCGTCACGTGATGTCAACAGTAAAACTATCTCTGGCTGGCGTCATTACTCTCGATCGAAGGTAATCGATTGTCACGTCTTTGGTACAAAGCAGACCGCCATATCTTGTCTAACTTCAAGCCTTCTTCCTTTCTGTTAAAATTATTGTGGTGTTTAAAAATCTCTATAGCCTCTCTATTCATACGTGCATAATAATGCGATGTCTTAGTTAGCACGCTTGTCTCACTAAATTTTATTTGGTGGTCACCGTTTTCAAAAACATGTTCCGCTGCGGCTGATTTGTCCGTGTGTCCCAGTCGACAGTTCCTTTTGTGTTCAGTTAGGCGAGTATTGATACTTCTTTTTGTTGTGCCAATATATCCGTATCTATTCACGCATGGAACTGGCGATGCTACGAGAACGGATCCATCAAACTCGTCGAGGACTGGCGGTAACAAGTAGTGAATTATTAAATCTCCATCTGTTTATTAGCAATACAATGCAAGTTGACGATTGGAGTAAGGTGGATGGGCTAACCTTTAGATCTATGGAACGTAGTGCAGAAGTGTCTTCTAATAGGCGGAAGAAGAAGTTCGACAATCTACAGAAGAGCAGACAGGAAAAACGAGATATAGACAATGCCAGAACGGTTATAAATTTGTCCGGAAAAGAATTATCCAGCGAAGAATTTTCTGTTCTTTCAAAAGGTGGAAATTTTGCAATTACTCCACCGAAGGTTCCAACGGAGGACATAGCTAATGTAGAGGCGGGGATTCGTCTGCTACCATCACACACTGCTGA
This sequence comes from Locusta migratoria, assembly GCA_026315105.1. Classification (NCBI taxonomy): domain Eukaryota; kingdom Metazoa; phylum Arthropoda; class Insecta; order Orthoptera; family Acrididae; genus Locusta; species Locusta migratoria. Next base: position 201,170,721 of record CM048751.1, read on the forward strand.
TGAGATTAGGATGGAAACATCCAGGATACTGCGTAAGGCTAAGCCACCTATCAGCAATTTGTCTCCAGGAGAAAAGAAGGCATTGCGGGAGATTAATGCGGACAAGAGTATCTTTGTACTTTCTGCTGACAAGGGAAATGCTACCGTGGTGATGAAAAGTGAAGACTACCATAAGAAGATCAGTGACCTTTTGGATTCGACCACCTATAAAAAGTTGAAAAAGGATCCTACAACTAAAGTGCTGGCAGTTACCAGTCAACTGATAAAAAAGTCTTCTATTTCTCTAGAGGATAAAAAACACATTTGCAAAACGGAAGCTTACGCTCCTAGGTTATATGGGCTACCTAAGGTGCACAAAATCGATATCCCTCTGAGGCCGATTGTAAGTGCTATTGGATCCCCTACTCAAGAGTTGGCTAGACATCTTGCCTCCTTGCTACAACCGATTATTGGGAAAACTGATCATCACATTAAAAACTCTGTGCACTTTATCGGAAAACTGAAGGAGATTACTGTCTGCCCTGGTGATATTCTTGTCAGCTTTGACGTGATTTTCCTGTTCACCATGGTTCCTGTCAACGAAGCTCTTGCTTACATATCTGACTTGTTTCCCACTGATATTATTGATCTGTTTCGACACTGCCTATCCACGACTTATTTTCAATATGATAATGAATTCTATGAACAAATCGATGGAGTGGCAATGGGTAGCCCTCTAAGTCCAGCGGTTGCGAATATTTTTATGGAATTTTTTGAACAACAGGCACTGCAGTCGGCCAGAAAGAGCCCTTTGAAGTGGTATCGGTATGTGGATGATACATTTGTGATTTGGAACCACGGGGAAGAGGAACTGAACTGTTTCTTAAAGCACTTGAATAGTATCAACGCGAAAATACAATTTACCATGGAGACGGAGATTGATGGACAGATAAATTTTTTGGACGTTACAGTGATTAAACGTGCAGATGGGACTCTGGGTCATAAAGTATATAGAAAAGATACGCACACCGATCGGTACCTTCACAAAGATTCGAATCATCATCCCAGGCAGAAGAGAGGTGTTATTAAAACATTAGTGGACAGGGCTAATAAAATCTGTGAGCCAGCTTATTTGCAAGAGGAACTCGATCATTTACGAACCGCATTTAAAAAAAAAAAAACGGATACAGTGATAAGGAGATAGATCGAGCACTCCAGCCCAGAAGACAAATCTCTGCTAACGTCCAACAACAACCTTTGGCGGGGAAAGTGTTTCTCCCATTCGTCCACAATATCACGGACCGCATTGGGAAAGTGCTGGCCAAGTTTAGAGTGGAAACAATATTCAAACCCACCAAAAAGATCAGTGAATGCTTACGATCAACGAAAGATGCGCGACACCCTTTGGCTACTTCAGGTGTGTATAAGATCCCATGTAGTTGTGGGAAGGTTTATATTGGCACAACAACAAGAAGTATCAATACTCGCCTAACTGAACACAAAAGGAACTGTCGACTGGGACACATGGACAAATCAGCCGCAGCGGAACATGTTTTTGAAAACGGTGACCACCAAATAAAATTTAGTGAGACAAGCGTGCTAGCTAAGACATCGCATTATTATGCACGTATGAATAGAGAGGCTATAGAGATTTTTAAACACCACAATAATTTTAACAGAAAGGAAGAAGGCTTGAAGTTAGACAAGATATGGCGGTCTGCTTTGTACCAAAGACGTGACAATCGATTACCTTCGATCGAGAGTAATGACGCCAGCCAGAGATAGTTTTACTGTTGACATCACGTGACGAGTGGTGGCGCCCTCTATGCCCTCTATATATGCAGGATCTCCACGGCCCAGCAGCCAGTCGTCGACTCACCTCAGAAGATGTTGCCCACAGCCGGCGACGAAACGTTAGGGGAAGAAATTTCTACTGTTCGACCACGGCCTCTCAGTCCGGAAGTTTTAACTACTACACACCGTACGTCCACGAAAGTTCCTGACCCAAAAACAAAGGAACACAACACATAGTTCAGGAGATCATAAATAATGAGAAGCCACCTGGTGAGAATACCCAAATTTATGTGTCAATTATTGGAAAATGGGAGTAGTTAGGGACCTGAAACAAAGTTTGCGTGTAATTTCAGACGTTTATGAAGCGTTTTGTAACTGAAACCCCCCTCTCCCCCCCCCCCACATACAAAATGATCAAACGAAAAGAAGTCTCGAGGAGACTGAGGCGCTCCAGTCACGGTCTCCAAGGCCACTACGGTCAGGGGTTCGAATCCCCCCTCGGGCATGGATATTTGTGCCGTCCTAGTTTGTAAGTAGTTCATAAGTAGTTTGTAAGTTTAGGGGCTGATGACCCTGTAGTTAAGTCCCATGGACTATACAAACATTTGAACATTTGATTTGAAAAGAAGTCTACCGCTCACAACAGTTTCGCTGTAGATGTCGTTAAACTATCGCATCAGGCATGAACTTGTATCAAATAAAGTTAGCATTACAGATTTGCATGTTACTATTTATTTTTGTTTGCAAGTCTCCCTTTACTCTATTGCATCTAAAATTAAGCAATCTGTTTTCTTAATCTCTAGCTATATAAAAGCACTCACTCACTGACTAAACACGAAATCTCGAAAACTACTTCATCTGTGGAGCTGAAAGTTGGTAGGAATATAATTTATAGATAGAAAACGTCAGCTGTGATAGGTGTATGGCGGAGTTACGTCTCTTACAGCTCTACTAAATCTACAGTTTCATTCCGATTTTCACGAAATTTCGCCCGCTTGACTTTCAAACAAAAGGAACGTCACCGTCTACCTTAAGTTTCATACCGTGCATGGGGGAAGGTACTTGGCAACATAAAAATGGATCCCTAAATACCTTGGCCTGCACCATAACTTTTTTTCAGAACAAGAGTTGTATGAAGTAAAACTGGAATATTTGAGTACAACAAAGTGCGTTTTTCAATGTTACCCTGCGTTTCTGTTGCATAGAAATCTATATTTTTCCGATATTGATAAAATTTTGCACACTCTACCTTGAAAATAAGAGGAATGTCACTGTCTGTATAAAATTTCGTTCCGTGCGTTATGGAGGATACTTAACTTACGGAATACAAAATGCATAGTTTTGCTCCAATCTTTATGAACTTTTTAACCTCTAAACCAAGAGGAATGTCCTTGGGTACAGAAATGTTTGTATGGTACCTGACATAGGGTTCCTTGTAGAAAGTTTTCGAGAGAGAAAGATGAAACATGGGAGAGATAGAGGTGGTTCGAGAGACAGAGGGGGGGGCGGGAAGGGGATGTGGACTACGACCGTGTAGGATAAATAAACACCCAGGCAACGCCGGGTTTAAGGCTAGTCGTTTATAAAAGTAACGAAGAGTAGAGGCCCTACAACACTTCCCTGTGGCAAGCGAGATATCACTTCTCTCCTCCTCGATGACCTACCGTCAGTTACAACGTACTCTCTCCTTTCTGACAGGAAATCACGAATCCAGTCGCACAACTGCACTGATATTCCATAAGCACGCTGTTTGATTAGAAGACGGTAGCCAGGTACAGTGTCAAAAGCCTTCCGGAAATCTAGAAATACGGGACTCTATTTGACATCTCTTCTCGATAGCAGTCACCACATCATAGTAAAGCGCCAGAGCGATACTTTCTGAATCAGGGTTGATTGTGGGTAAATAGGTCGTTCTCTTTGCGGTAGTTCATAACATTTGAGCAAACTATGTGTTTTAAAATCCTGCTGCACCTCAACGTCAGTGATATAGGTCTGTCATTCTGCGGATCAGTCCTGTCACCTTTCTTGGATAACGGAGTGACCTGTGCAACTTCTCAGTCTTTGGGTACGTATCTTTCGCTGAGTTAGCGGTTGTGTATGATAGGTACGTTACACGTTATTTTAAAACCTACCCGTTAGATACAGGATCACCTGAAATCGACAAAGGATGCTCGCAAACCGCTGGAAAAAGTAGGAATTTATAAGATTCCGTATAGCTGTGGAGACGTATACGTGAGTACCACAAAAAGAACGGTCAAAAAACGATTAAATGAGCAAATGTTTAAATGTTCAAATGTTTGTATAGTTTATGGGACTTAACTACGGGGTCATCAGTCCCTAAACTTACAAACTACTTATGAACTACTTACGAACTAAGACGGCACAAATATCCATGCCCAAGGGGGGATTCGAACCCCCGACCGTAGGGGCCGTGCAGACCGTGACTGGAGCGCCTCAGTCTCCTCGGCCACCGCGGCCGGCGATTAAATGAGCACAAGGGGAACTGTAGAAGGGGAGAGATTGACAGATCAGCTGTTGCTGAACATGTTTTTGAACCAGGGGACCACCTTATTCAATTTGATAAGACTCGGGTTTTAGCAGCCACAAATGGATACCACGAAAATCTGTACAGAGAAGCTATAGAAATTGTAAAACACCCCAATAATTTCAATAGGATGGAGGAGGGCGTGAAACTAAATGAACTCTGGATTCCGGTTTTGAAGAAGAAATGTAACAGTCTTCCACCATGGGACAATATTAACGGACGGCGGCAATCGGCAACGACGAATTGTGCGCGAAAATCAAAAACATCTGACGTCACAACTCTAACACCTCTGCCACGATCCGCCTTGAAAATGTCCTTCGCAGTCCGGGACGAAACGTTTGGTTTCCACAATAAATCCACAAGTGCACGGCATAATAGCCCGGAAATTTTTAGTAATTTTGACCATTCCGGCTGTGAAAGATTACATTTTGCAACGTTGCACGTATGTGCTTTCAGACATGACCGAATGAACACACTTCGCAGTTCTTTACTTCTTTTGTCCGATTCTATGAGACCATTCAGAGTCTGTGCAAATTCACAAAACGCCTTTAGCTCTGAAGAACTCCACTTCTGATTGAGATATTCAATCTGTGTGTACCGTTCCATTTAGTGTGGCAGAAACCACTCGAAATGCAAGCGGTATTTTCCACTGGAATGTTGCAGAGTAACGCGCGCGAGAGAGAAGTAACTCGGAGGAATTCAGTGAATGACTTCCAAGTCTGAATGCCATTGTGCAGCATCTTGTAATGAACTCGCATATTATTATTGAATTGCAGGTGGGAAAGTGTAGGTATTAATCAATGAAGAAAAAGACGCAAATACAGCAGATGACTTACAAGAAGTATCTCTGAAATTATGAATTCCATGATGGGAAATAATTCCATACCTGGCATTCTGCCACTGTCTCAATTGCTTTATGTAACTTACAGACACTTGTATCTTAGAAACAACCTGCGCGAAAGTAGTTCGTAGCGCTGTTCGTCACATTCCAGCAATAATGAAAGTATGTCAGAAAATTTAGTCGTGCGCGAATTTCCGGCAGTAAATGGACGTCGAAGATTGACAAGGGGAGGCCACGACGTTTGGATCACGAATTTTCTTCAAACTTTGTACCCTTTCAACAGACCAATAGGACTAAACCGCGATACTTAAACGATGAAAGATGGCAGTCCATCCCTCATCTTTATTAATTCAACATAAGAATAATCATGTAATGAAATAAATCGCAATTTGCTATTACTTTTGGCTTCACTGTACTAGGTTTAGATGGAATACCAATGTGCGGCGAATGAAAATTTGTGCCCGGCCGGGATTCGAACCCGGGATCTCCTGCTTACTAGGCAGACGCGTTGACCACTCCGCCATCGAGTACACATTGACCAACCCGACTGCAGAGGACTCTTCCTTGCACGTTTCCAATCACACCCAAATCTCCATTCGCCACACTGTCTCTTTCCTATTACCACAGCCTCTTAATTCTGTAATGCTCGCAGTAAGCAGGAGCAGGAGATCCCGGGTTCGAATCCCGGCCCGGCACAAATTTTCATTCGCCGCACATTGGTATTCCATCTAAACCTACTACAGTGAAGCCATAAGTGATCGCAAATTGCGATTTATTTAATTAAAAATGAACGCTGTAACGTAGTCAAAAATATATAATGATAATCATGTAATTAGTTCGTTATGCGAAATTTGCTGTTGCTATTAATGGAATTTAGGAGCAGGGTAGTTTTGTGTGAGAATAGGGAGTTGTGTGGGTGTTTTGGTGAAGGAGGAAGGCCTGTCTGGGGGAATTCCAGAGTGGGTAGACCGGCGTTTCGTTACCTGCTGGTTCGCCGCCCCAGGGGTAGGAGCGAGAGTTGCCGACGCGGCAAGCTACAGCAGAAGCCTTGGGCCGAGAGCTTCTAGAAACGTCTTCCAAGCTTTCCACATTGTGGAAGGAGGAAGGCGAGTATTGTGTGAGCTCTTAAAGAGCCGATGTATCTGATTTTGATTAAAAAAAAATAAAAAAATAAAAATAATAAAAAAAAAAAAAACCACGACGGGACGTCCTGTCTCCTCTCTCGAGGGATGAGCGTCCAAATTGTGTTTCCCAAAAAACGACAGCATTAAGAAGCAAGCCGCGGAGCGAGATGAAAGAGGCTTTTGCTAACGGAAAAATTCCTACGCACCCCGGGATGGGAGCGGGTCTGTGGACGGTTACAGAAAGCGTGAGAATCGCGCCAAGAAGAGTTAAGGGAACGAGTAGTAGTCTGATTGGCTGCTGCGTAGAACTTCAGATTTTCGAAATCGGCCAGGCGTATGTGAAATTTTACTGTCCGGTGTTAGGAAGTTTGAATGTGATTGCCTTTCTGCAAAAACGGCGTTTTTCGGTAGGTTTTGTGCTGCAGACGGTGTGTGAGATATGGACTTCGCTTCATGCTAGCCTTGTGTAGATCGCGAACGAACTAGTTCGGAAGAGCGCTTCCACAGGCGAACTACGCGAACTAGTTCGCAGATCCCTCGCCTCCAAGGTTCGTCCGCTCCTTTTCCGAAGACTGACGGGTAACAGCGAGATGACGCGACAGCGCGCAGAATCGCGCAATTCCCTTCTGCCGGTTGCCGTCATTTCGAGCTGAGATGCAGCTCAGCTGTAGTTTTAGTAGCGATAACAAAAGCCAAAACGAGCGGACGAACTAAAAAGAGCGACCTACTTCGCGGCCGAGCTGCGAACTAAAAGGAAAGCTACCGGTCGCGAACTGAAATATGCGCGATAGGTCGCGAAGTAAAATATGCGCTATAGGTCACGAACAGAATTAAAAATCACGTGTTTGCCTTCTGCTGATGAGAGCCATTTCGAGATTAGCGTCTGCCTGCTAGATTACATAGTTCAGAGCTACAAAATTTCTGCTTTGAAGTGTTCTGCATTCTGCAATATCTGACTAATAAATTCCATAACGCCAAGATATAGAGATAACTCTAAACTTAAACGCGAGAAATTATCCACAAACAGTTTCTTTTGGTTTGCGTGATATCGTTAGCGGCTGAAGCAGCAAGCGCATGAAGCAGCTAGGTGGGGGAACTTCTCCCTCCACCTACATGCGCAGACCACGCCTCTCAGCCGTCACTGGGAGTGGACGAACTAAAAGAACGAACTAGTTCGCAGCAGAACCACGAACTAAAGTGAGCGCTCCCGATCGCGAACTATTATGCGCAAGTCTACTTCATGCTCTCCTCGTGCACGGATCTGGAGATTTGCTTGTTTAGCCTATAATTGATAAAATTAGCCAAACAACTAATCGGAGGTACTCGCAGGATACGGAAAGGACGAGTATCTCTTTTACCACTCTGATTAGTCCCCTTTGTGTCTGGTATCGCGGCTACTTCGCCACAACATAGTAAAATTATATCAGTAGTATTCTGTATGTAAATATACGGGTCGCTGAGCACAAAAATACACACACACACACATTTCGGCGGTCAGTTTTTTTCCAGCGAAATGATTGCACTCTGTTTCGATATGGGAACAGCGAGAGCTGCCACGCTCCAAAAAATAGCAGAAATGTGTTTAACGCGATTACTGGCACGCTCCTAGAATTCGCTCTAATGATCTGGCAATTTTGATGCACGGCTTGTTGCGGCCGTAGACGCTCGACAAAGAGCAAAATTATCACCGGTCTCCATACATTATCTTGCATTCGGCCGACTTGTACGTTCGCCAAACATATTGTGAGGTACGATCATCGGCATAATCCTATTGCACGGGATTGTTTTCCTTCGTTTGGCTGACCACGTTACCTGTAGGCGACTACGTACTCAATAACACCCCAGCAGACGTCTTCCGTAGCAGGAGGCGAAACATGAGGAAGACTTTTTATGCATCAATCAGCATGATTTCGAAGTCAAAGATGAAATGAAAAAAATTGCTATCTTAACTAAAATAGCAAAAATAGAAAACAAAACACAACACAAAAAATGAAAATAATCAAAATCATATAATAAAAAGTGATAAAGAGTATTAAATACATCATTGCTCTTAAATAAAACTAATAATAAAGGTAATCTAGCAATCAAAGTATAAAAAATTAAGTAAATACCAGCCTGTAAACGTTCAGGTTGATAACCTTAACGCAAAGTAAAAACTGATGGGAATATGAGAATTGTATTTTTATATGTACTCAACACTAAACATAACATCACCTTAATATTCGAAACAATAAATCTATTCTTCTTAAATAAAGTATACTCTACAAGATATTTAAAAACAGGGTGCGGAATACTTAACTGAACAAAACGCCGCTGTGAAAGTTTACTCTGTGTGATTTATTTGTTTACCACAATTAACTGGATTCCATGAAAACAGACGTACATGAGCCAACTTTCATGGTAACTTCATGTTAATTTCATCAATATCGGAATAAAAAGTAGATTTTGGCGACTTCCGTTACATAAAATACCCTCCTCCAAGCACCACAGGTCATTTTAGGTCGACTGTGACCTCCCTTTTGGTTTAAAGTTTAAAGAAATCCATAAAAACGCAGCGAAACTATGCATTTTGCATCGAACAAAATTTTATTTGACTGTAGTGAGTTTCCTCTTGTTTTGAATATTGAGTGTGCAAAATTTCATGAAGATCGGGAAAACACTATTATATCTCTTCCACTTGAGCCAAGTTCCCGCACAAGCAGGGTCGGTTTTGTTAATCGGATTTGGTGTGTTAATAGTTACGGGGTGAACGCATGCCCTTCCTGTCGCCACCCCATCCCCCTGGGAGGAAATGTATACGCCAAATGTCTGCGTATAGCGTTATATGACTGAAAAGTGTAAAGTGTTACTAAATGTTTGTGAATGGTGTAACTGAGGCGGAACTTGGACACCAGCCTGGTATTCACCTAGGAGGATGTGGAAAACCGAGTAAACACCACATCCAAGCTGACCAGCACTCCGAGCCCCTTCATTAATCCGCCGGGCGGATTCGAACCGCGGACGGTACGCCTCCCCGTCTGTGAAATTTGTGCGTTAGACCCAGCGAGCACAGAATAGCTCAGAGAGGCCTTGCAATGACAGTGAAATGAAGCCGGCTGAGAGCGCGACACCCAACCAACATGGCGGCCGAGCGCCAGCCGGCCACAGCTGCGAGCACAGGGCAGTTCACTGAGTTCGCTGTCTGTTTCCTTTTTCATATATTTGGAGGCGTTCCTTAATATAATAACGTAGAATCGTTTACCGCTTCTGCACTTTATTCAGCTCTGGAGCCTAAACTATAAGAGCTACGCAATAATAATTATTAGTATACATTTATCATTTTTTTCCTTGTACTTTGGCCCACGTCTCATACTTTACGCCACAAAGGTCACGATAGTGCGGAAGTGGTAAACCTTTTTCAAGAAAGCTTTTCTACCCATTGCCATTCTGCATTTTATATCCTCTGTACTGCGACCATCATTTGTTATTTTACTGCCCAAGTAACAAAACTCATCTACCTCCTTTATTGTTTCGTTACCTAATCTAATTCCTTCAGCATCACCTGATTTTCTATGACTGCACTCCATTACCCTTGTTTTGCTCTTGTTAATGTTCATCTTAAATGTATTTACTGTCCATTCCGTTCAACTGCTATTCCAGGTCCTTTGCTGTCGTTGACAGAATTACTATGTCATCAGCAAAATATATGATTTTTATTTCTTCACCCGACTTTAATCCGTATTCCAAATTTTTCCTTGCTTTCCTTTATAGGTTTTCAGTGTACAAATTAAATAACTTTGGAGAAAGACTACAACCCTGTCTTACACCTTTCCCAACCTCTGCATCCCTTTCATGCTCTTCAACGCTGACAACTGTTGTCTGGTTTTTGTACAAGTTGTAAATAACGTTACGCTCCCTATATTTTACTCCTGCTTGCTTCAGAACAGAAAGAGATTATTCAAATCATTGTCAAAAGCGTTCTCCAAATCTCCAAAGCTAGAAATGTAGGTTTGCCTTTCCTTAATCTACCTCATAGGATAACCCGTGAGTATTGCCTCCCGTGTTCCTACATGCCTCCTGAACCCAAACTGATCTTCCCCGAGGTCAGCTTCTACCAGCTTTTCCATCCTTCTGTAAATAATTCGTGTTAATATTTTGCAACCATGACTTATTAAACTGATGGTTCTGTAGTTTTCACACCTGTCTGCGCTTTGCTTTCTTTGGAATCAGGATTATTACATTTTCTTAATGTCTGAGGGTACTTCGCCTGTCTCATACATCTTACAAACCAGATGAAAAAGTTTTGTCATGGCTGGTATTCCCAGAATCTTCAGTAGCTCTGAGGGAATGTCATCTACTCCAGGAGCCTTGTTTCGACTTTCAGTGCTCTGTCAAATTCATCTCTCAGTATATTATCTCCTATTTCATCCTCCCCTTCCTACAATATTGCCTGTAAGTTCATTTCCTTGGTAGAGCCTCTCTATATACTCTTTCCAACTTTCAGCTTTCCCTTCTTTGGTGAGAACTGGTTTTCCATCTGTGTTCTTGATATTCGTAAAGCTGTTTTTCTTATCTCGATATACCTCTTTTATTTTCCTGTAGGCTGTATATATTTTTTCCCTATTTATACATTCTTCTACATCCTTTCATTTGCCTTCTAGCAAATGTAATGTTTGTAGAGTCTATGGGACTTAACTACGGGGTCATCAGTCCCTAAACATACAAACTACTTATGAACTAGCTAATCCTAAGGACGGCACAAATATCCATGCCCGAGGGGGGATTCGAACCCCCGACCGTAGTGGCCGTGCAGACCGTGACTGGAGCGCCTCAGTCCCCTCGGCCACCGCGGCCGGCTGCCTTCTAGCCACTCCTGCTTAGCCATTTTGCACTTCCTGTCAATCTCATTAGATTATGGTTTCATTAATACGAATGGATTTATATATAATATTTTGACTTCATGATTCATCTGTAGCAATTAATACAACATGCAGTGCATTCATGGACAATACTCCCCTCAGTGCCATCCAGTGTTTGTTACACTGTATATGTTGGCAGCGCAACGATTTACACCCACTTGCTAGTAATTGCCAATACTAGTCGGAGGCAATGGTCGTGTTTTCGTGGCTGAATAATAGTAACTGAAACGAGAGTCGTGTCTGTCAACTACATTTTCATTTTCTCGTAAGTCCGAATATCATTTTTATTTTAGTTTTTTTTTTTTTTTTCCTTCCTAGTTATTTCTGCTGACATGTGATTTTCATATAAGTATAACTGGTTTGCAAATCTAAACACAAGCTTACTAATAAATACATTGAAAGATTGCAGTTAGAGCATGATAATTAATGATAATTAACATTACACTAGTATAACATCAAAATGATCCTCACAGAAATAAGCGCGCGGAGCGATCGCTATCTTATTTGGAATCTACGACCGTTTTTCGAGCACAATTTACGCATCTGCTCCTTCTTTGGAAAATGCACAAACTTTTTTTTCTTGGTAGATATATTTGTACACTGAGGTAGAACGAATTTTTTTAAATATAATTTTTCCAAAATCTTAATGCCCAAACAGTGTATCCCTGCTGTATGCCTACAGAGTGTTACGACAGCGGCAGAGGCATGCTGGACAGTGACGTCACAGGCAACACAATACTCAAATGGTTGCGTATCAGCAGGATTTCAAATCATTTGGATTTCATTTCCGATTTTTCGTTTTGTGAAATATTTAAATTCACGAGGGAAACACCATTTTATGAGCATAAGATGTCGTAATTAGCTATTTAGGACGATCTCTAGAAAACTGTTACATACCCTGTGGCAAAGCAGTGCAAGGTTCGGTGTTTGTGTAGTAAAGAGCGCCAAATGGCAACTCGCCCTGGACGCCTGGACGTTTCAGGCCGGTCCTGCCGCTATGCGACAGTTGCTTAGCAACAAGGCTCGCAGGCACGACGGCATCACAGGCAAAACCCTATACATTTCAGTCATATAGTAACGGAATATTTGTTTCTTGGAGGTTCTACGACAGAATAGTAACCAAGGAAGAACGAATCGCCGTTGTTACTGCTTGTCATCGTGGACTGACGTAAGAACAGGTGCGGACAGACTTTTCCCGTCTATTCCAGAAAACAGGCCCCACCAGGTCTGCTATCGAGACCCCAGTCAATAAATTTCAGCCTACTGGTAGTGTTGCAGATGCAGAACGTCCAAGGAGGCCGGCCATGACGTCAGCAACCGTGCAAAGTGTGCGTGATGCGGTCTCACGCAGCCGTTCCGTATCTGCCACGAGACTTAGTAGGGAGCTCGGTATTCCTCAAACCACTGTATGGAGGATTCTTCGTTACAAGCTGCACAAACGTGCGTACCATATCCAGTCCTACATAAGCTTGAAGCGGAGGACTATGCAGCCAGACAAGCTATGTGTAATGACCTGTTACAAGCTGTGAAAAACGATGATTGGAAGCAAAATGTCTTATTCATTGATGAAGCTACATTTCGTACCTGTGGAATTGTGAACAGACACAACTGCAGGATCTGGGCAGAGGAACAACCAAGTGTGCTGCAGGAGTGGCAACGGGACACAGCAAAAGTGAATGTGTGGTCACGGATAACGAGGTCAACAGCGTACGGGACCTTTATTCTTCGCCGAACAAACCGTTACTGCAACCGCATACCTAGATATTTTGGAACAGTTTTTGCAGCACCCGTTGACAGGATACCCTGGTTCGAATCCCGGCTGGGTACATATTTTCAGCTTCGCCCATTCGCAGTTGGTGTCATATAGTCTGTAATATAGAATAACAACCACAGGATCAGAACTGACGTCTGTTCTTTCGGGACGCCGCATGTGTATATAGAATATGCCGCTGACGGGCAATGATCCTTTCGTTAGTGGGGAGGGGTGAGAATTAGTTTATGAAACTACGATTTTGAGTACTGTGGGCAGCGTAGAACTGGGAATTTGTGTCTGGCGGTAGGCGTGCTTAGGTAGTCCTTGCAGGTGTGGTGATCACTTTGTCCCCAGTGGTGTAGACGTCAGCGCAACTGCCAAGAAAGCGGGTGACCCGGATTCGAATCCCGGCTGGGTACACATTTACATCTTTGCCCATTCGCAGTTGATGTAATATAATCTGTGAATATGAGAGACTGATTTTCTTTGTAAGATGTGGCAACCCTGCAGGTTTGCGTAGGCATAATATTGGTGACCTTGGTCTATAAGCTGCTTCTAGTCCAGGCGACACATCGACGCAACTGCTCAGTCGTAAGTTGTACGGTAAAAGTTAACTGGCACTGATGACCTTGTAATTTAGTCCCCAATAAAACAACAACAACAATAATGAGTTAACACATGTTGTGTCTCTCGTCGCTGAAATGGAATCGCATAATATTGCGCAACGGTATGCCATTTGGTTTTGCGTTAAATTGGGTGAAAACGCGACGACAACTTACGGTTGTTTTGGAGAGGAGGTTATCTCAAGAGCTCAAGTTTTTCGTTGGTATGAAATGTTTAGTGAAGGCAGAACGAATGTTGAAGGTGAAGACCGCAGATGGACGGATGTCAACCTGACCAGGGTGAGTGAACTCATACAATCTGATCGAAGATTATCCGCGAAAATGATTGCAGAAGAACTGAACATCAATCGAGAAACGGTTCGTCTAATAATGAGTAAAGATCTTGGTATGAGAATGATTTGTACAAAAAATTGTCCCCAAAAATCTCACACCACAACAGCGAGAAACACGGAAAAATGTGGCAGCTGATCTGTTAGAGCAAACGGAAATCAATCCAGAATTGTTGAGCAGTGTTATCACTGGTGATGAAAGTTTGTTTTTTCAGTACGATCCTGAGAAAAAACGCTACAGTTCGCAATGGTGCTCAAAGGGATCATCCAGGAAAAAATAAAAAAAAAAAAAAAAAAAAGCTCTCATGTCAAGGTCAAAAGTGAAATGCATGCTTGTGTGCTTCTTTGATTCCAAGGGAATTATTCATAAAGAGTGGGTGCCTCCTGGACAAACAATTGATCAATATTACTACAAAGAAATTATAGAAAGACGTCATAAAAGAGTTCTTCATTCCTGATAATTGGATTCTACATCACGATAATGCGCCATCTCATACTGCTTTGTCAGTACAGCAATTTTTAACTTAAAACAAAAATAAAATAAAAATAAAAAATTCAGTTCTTCCACAGCCACCTTATTCACAAGGTATCACTCCGTGCGATTTTCCATTTCCAAGAGTTAAAACGGCGCTCAAGAGACACCGTTTTCAAACATGTCCAAAAAGCTGTGACGAGGGTCTGGGAATATATTACAGAACATAAGTTCCAGAAATGTTACCATCAATGATAGAATCGCTGGACAAAGTGTGCGCAATCAGAAGGGAACTACTTTGAAGGAGACAATAGTCAACGTGACTAAAACGATAAGCAACATTTTTTCCACATCAGTCTCATTACTTTACTGTCGCACCTTTTACACGTGAATAACAATACAATGGCTGTACCGTTTTCGCGCATTAATTCCACTTCATATGGTGCGAGTAAATCGTTCCTTTGCGCTTTGACGCACTACTGCGCTTGACGAACTGTTAACCACCGCCGCAGGAACTAATAAAGTGCTATGTGTGGAACGGATTCGCCAGATAAATATTCTGTGTCGCTGTTCCGGGTGTCAAAAGCGATTGAAGTATGAGTGCGAGCGTTTAATAAAGACAGACACGAAACTGTTTCACGATAGTTGCGTTGGATGTAAACAGTTGCGGAATGTAACCGTCAGCAGCGTTATTACCATGTACTAATGGAATGGAGAATAATCTGCTGGCGACAAAACCCTGGTGCGAGCAGACTGCTGCGCGCTGAAGCGGATTGTGTGGAACCTGCTGCCGCCGACGCATTTATTCGACTTCGACGAAATGACTTCACTCATAGTCGCTTAACAGCTCTCTCTCTCTTCCTCGCACAGTATAAAGAGCCGTTAACATGCTTGAATAACTTATTTATGTCAAATTATCTATCATGAGTTTTCCCTTTATATATAAACCACTCAACTTATTAAAATAATAATTGGCACAATATGTGTGTGTGTGTGTGTGGTGGGGAGGGGGTGTGATCCAACTAAAAGGTAGGATAGTTTTTGCCTGGATTAATAACCTCAATGTTATTGTTTTATAACTTAATTTATTTTTTATTCGTTGCATAAATACCCAACAACTGGTACTGATCTTGAACTTGCGTCCTAGGCTAGCGGCAAAGTGCTCGGTTGAATAGCAAAAGGACACGGATTCGAAACTCGAAACTAGATGGAATCAAGGAACTGTTCACGTTGTGTTTCAACGATGTGAGGAGTCGACAGAAACGACACATACTTCGAAATCAACATTAAACTGTAGGTCCTCAGTTTCCTATTGGATAACATGTGTGTATTAGGGGCATGTTCAGCTTCGAAACGAAGCACTTGCACCAGGTCACTGACCCAAACTAAATTATTGTTATATTCGATTTCAAACGTTTTCCTTGACACTGCAATTTATTTCACATTAAGTGTGTTTTCCAAATTTGCAAAAGACATAACTATGGTTTTAATTTTTGTGTTTCCATTTTATTCCAGTAGTACTATATATTATCTGATATACAAAAATTAATGTTTGTCTTTTACGTAGTATTTTATGCGCAGCCATACGAGTACATCTGATTGCGACAGAACTTTGGCAACATATTACTTGCGCTTTCATGAAGGTTATGGGCATAATTATGCATTCGAAAAATATTTTACAAATAGTATTCCTTTATGCCAATGAATGTAACTTAAAATTTATTTATTTGTACTAATTATAGTTTATGATATACAATGTCACAGACCCTGAAACACCTGGGAAACTGCCGCATCATGTTTGTTCGTCTTTTATGCGCTGCCGTATCGTTAATATGATTATAATTAAACTTTGGGCAGTTAATCTTCAAAACAAGACAAAAGGCACTATTTATGTAATATTTCATACGGTGCACCATGGAGGGTACCATGTAATATTTTTAGAAACCACTTTACTGATAACCGTGAAAGTTAACAGTTATATATCGGTTAACAGATGGAGGAGGCAATGGACATGAGGTGGAGGAGGAGTTTAACAACATAGAGAAGAGGAGGCGATTGTCAGAGAAAAGGGAAGATGGAGATGTCAGATGTTGTGGCGTAAAGTCAGCACCACACGCCAGATGCAAGAGAACGACCAGAAGGCAGCGGACCCGGCAGCCAATCACACGCCAGCGTCGCGCTTCCTAGAGGGAGAAACGAAGAAGCGCGCCCTCTCAAAGCTCCTATATCTAGGCCGACATACGCCTGGGCAGCCTGTCAGAACTCGGCTACGAACTAGGCAGTCACTAAGCCTCAGCGCAACTCATCATACAGAAGACGATGCCGCGAGGAGAAGAGAAGAACAGACAGAAGTTCAGTATTGTATTCTTTAGCAAAGAAAACTTGTATTAATAATCTGAATAGATATTCTAGATGATTACACATCCTGCACCGAAACTTTCCTGATAGCTAGACCGGGACGAGAGCAAATAGTGACGAGGATGACTCAACAACAGAAGATGTGAAAAGAGGGGAGATGAAGTGAACAGAGAGAGGGGGAGGGAGAGGAGGAGATGGGCAGAGAGAGAAGGAAAGAAAAGGTGGACAAACGGGAAGGAGAGATGGGCTAACTTAAGATTGGAATATATATATACCCGGGAGACGCTGGGTTTTCAGCCAGTTTTCAATAAAAAGTCGTCAAGATAAATAAGAAATATGTCCGTTTCTTCGTTTCTAATGCGAACAAATCAACAATTTTATTCCGATTTTGAAGAAATTTTGCACGCCTGGCCATCAAAACAAGAGGACAATCACTTGGCACAAAAAATTCCATGTCGGAGAGTAGTTTATTTGCAGAATTGTACACTAGTCAACGGTTTTATTCCGATCTTGCACACTTGTACGTCTCAGACCTCGACAGCTTATGACTGGTCACCGTAGAAGTTGCCACGTGAATCTACTTTTCCGTGGAGAATTTATATTCCGAAGACACCATACGGTGCTTGGTGACGGTACATCGTAATCAATTTCGACACCGTTTCATCTATCCCCATGAATGTTCTCGGCAGTCAGGTATACCTAATTTTTGGTCGACATAGCGATAAGAGATTGAGAGAAAGAATGAGGAGCAGTTGCAGGACTAGAAGGTAGGCCGCGAGAGGGGGAGAGATGTGCTGAGAGAGGGAAAGGATGGAGATGAATAGAGAGAGACAAGGGAGGATAATGGTAGTGCTGCGGGTGGGGGGGGGGATGATGGACAGGTGACACGAACAAGTGAAATGGGCCGAGCAGGTGAACTGGGGAGGAGGTGATGAACCAGTGGAAAATTGCAATTAAGTAGGAAACACCGAAACGTGTAACAGATGTGAGACGGAATGAGACCCACAGATGTTGGGGGACGTATATGGGAGGATAAAGCGGAAGAGCAGAATGAGTTGGAGATAGACAGACAGGGAGAAGGATATAGACAAATAGAGGAGGTAAATCAGGATATGGGCTGAGAAAAGATGAAATACACAGAAAGAAGGGGAGAGAGAGGGGAGAAGGGGTTGGGTCGAGAGTAAGAGAGAGAATTGAGAGTGGAAGGAAGATCGTTTGTCAGAAGAATACCTGGTAACGACAGGTGCTGGTGCTAGTGTAACATATAAAAATGAATGTGTGTTTGTCTGTTCGTATGACTTGAACTCACCGATGAGGTACGCGTCCATTTCTTCAGTTTTCGTCATTAAACAGTGCTGTGCAAATACGAAGACTAAAGGTAGTGATGAGGTTGTTCATTTATTTACGCGTTTCGAACTCGTCATCGTCAGAATCAAAACCTGAGTTAAAGTTTCATACAGCAGGGCCTTGACGTTATACAACTAAATGAAACTTTGCGATGAAACTTTGTCAACATAATGCTTACACTTTCGTGATCAGCGTTTACGTGAGATTTCATACGCTGCGTGAAAGGTAACAGAGTTATGTAATTTTTCACTGATGGAATAGGCACTGGATTGAGGAGATGGAGCAGGAGTTAGACAGAGAGAGAGGAGGAGGTGACTGACAGAGAAAGGGGAAGGTGGGTTGAGAGAGGGGCAGGAAGTGATAAACAGGGGTGATGAGGAGAGGTACAGAGAAAGAATGGGGAGGTGGAGACGGACAGAAAGAGAGAGAGAAGGAAAGAGAAGGCGGAGAGAGAGAGAGAGAAGGAGAGACGGACTGATAGCGAGTATGGAATAAATAAATACACGGGAACGCCAGGTTCCAGTTATATATATATATATATATATATATATATATATATATATATATATATATATATATATATATACATATATAGTGAGAGTACGTAGTATTGACAATGTTTGTTTTATTATTAGGAGTATATGATCATATTTTAATTTTCTGTGTGATTGTGGTGGGGGTTACGTGTAGAGTACCTATCACTTTCTAAGGCAGCGTAGGTCTCACTGTGAGGTTTTCCTTGTTTATTTACAAGAATTTACATATTTGAAGCACATGTCGCAATCTCTGTATGTAATGGATGCCATGATCTCTGACGTCCAACGTAATTTCAGAGTGCCGAAGAACAAGAGCTAAGCAAGTCGTTTGTGAATGGTGAACCGTGTTCAGTGGGAGAAATCATTAAATTCGACAGTTATAATGTTCCGGGAACGGGTTTGCATATTTTAGTTCGTCTTACGCTATGTATTTGTGTTTTACAGTACAGTTCCTTCCTAAACCAGGTATTTATATATTTATAACGGAAAATAGAAATTAGTCCCCGTAGATGTAGCTTCAAATATTCTTTAGTAGTTCTTCAACTATTATATATTTTCATAAAACATTGTTTGACCGCCACCCTACATATTGAATTTTCAAAAATACTGAAATACATATTATTATTATTTAATTTCTAGCTAAGAATCTAAAGACAAATTTTCATAGTTCTAGTATAAAAATCGCCTTATAGCGACATGTTGTCAAAAAAACGAAAAAAAATCGTTCATCCACTATGTCACACTGTCTGGGCAATAATTTCGAAAAATCCCTTCTGAAACTGTGCCTGTAATATAATATTAACATTCTCCATAGATTTTGAGTTGCTGCCTTTAGTGTTTTAGCCTGAACGATGATGAGACAGTGAATGAATAAATCACTCAAGCCATTTCCTTTTGCATATTGAATATGCATATGCAGAGCGTTTTCTGCGTAACTTCAGAAGGTTACTGAAATTATATATTTATTAGAATCGATGTATTGAAACAACGGAAAATGAAAGCGAGTGTGAGTTTTTTATGAATAATTTTTTATGCATTTCATATTTGTATTTATGGAATGGATAATGAATGCTGTTTAATACGAAACATGAATTTATTAAAGACTTATTGTACTGGTTTGCATGGCAATTGTCAATGAATAGGTAAAGACCCCAAGTGCTGTCCAGCGAACGAAGAAGGACTACCATATTGAAAGTGAGTACACTGTAGAACAAAGACATGAATTTTATTTATTGAGTATTCTGCTCGTATGATACTCGTACTGAATAGTCACATTTCTTCAAAACAAAGAGCACAGTTAAATTTTACAATAAAAACGACACACAGATGTACGCTTGTAACAATCAGAGACATTTACCACTATTATACTGACCCCACTACACAAAAAGAAATAAAATTCCTGATCAGTGTTTTTCTGTGGGCACGCCATATCTCCCGCATTACTTCTCCAAAATTAATGATTGAGGTATCGTTTATAAGGTTTCGTTCTCCACTAATGATGAAAAATACACAGATAGTTTAAAGTTATTTTTTCACAAGAAACTTTATTTTGAAAAAAATGTATTGTTCGTAATACCTAAGCTGATAATCGGCAAACGATCGTAAATAGGATATGTATTTACGGTTGCTTCCATCAGCCACCGCACCTAGTATCAACTTTATTTGAGCAGCCGATATAAAAGCAATGTAGAAGGTGCCATCTATTGACAATCTGTTTCACTAACATGAACGACAGCTCTTGTAGTTGTTTATATTATTTATGCAAGCAAAGACCTTCTTTCAAAAATGTTCAAATGTTGGTAAATCTATCGGACTCAACTGCTGGGTTATTAGTTCGTAGTTTACAAAGTACTTAAACCAAGTTAAACTAACTAAGGACAACACAAACACCCATGTCCGAGGGGGGACTCGAACTCCAGACGGCGAACGGCCGTGCGCACCGCAATACGGCGCACCAATGCGCACGGCTAATCCGCCGCGGCTGGACTGTGTTTCATCTCACGATTTCGGTTATACACGTCGATGTAACGACGAAAAATAGGGAAATAATTTAATTTAGCACGTCAGCTCTTGAAGTTGTTTAGATTCCTTACACAAGCATAGCTTATCTCGAGGTTTGAGTTCCACACATCCATGCACAACTGCCGTTGAAATTGTTGACTTTGTTCAAGCAAGCGATGTGTATTGCGCCAATGAACTGCATTACCTCAACGTTCATCATCACAGGTAAGCACCGCGTACTACTAAGAAGTTACTAGCTAAAAAAACCAGCGTTTCCCGGGTATTTATTTATTTATTCCTGTCTTCAGTTGGTACTTCTCCTAGGCGTTCTCTCTGGCCATCTCCTTTGTTCTAAAATCATGTTGTATTTATCGGAGAATATATAAGAAATAACGCTGTCTTGCATATTGTACAAAACTGTACGTGCAGTATCCAACAAAGAAAGATAGCAATCAAAATACAAATGGCATATAAAATTCGCAAGATCACATATTTTTAAAGTTATTCGTTGTAAAAATGAATAATTTTTCAGGTATATATTTATAGTAAAGAAGTAATAGATTAAAACTTGGTGCGTGATAGGACGGTTTTCCATGAACGTTACTGTTTATGTGCTCATATCGTATGAACTACGTGTCGTACTGTGATACAATTTCGAAGGTACAGTACATTCAGTTATATGTGTATATACTGTCTGTAAAATTTTGCGGCGGCGCCGCGGCGGAGCGGCCGAGCGCATTGAGGCGCTATGCTGCGATGCGCGAGGCCGTTCCCCGTCGGGGGCTCGAATCCCCCCATGGGCATGGATGTTTGTGTTGTCTTTAGTGTAATCTAGTTTGTAAGTTTAGGGACTGATGAGGCCGCAGTTAAGTCCCATAAGCTTTACAAACATTTGAACATTTTTTTTCCTGCGGCTACGTCATACAGAATGCCGAAGTTTTAGTTCATGAACAGCGAAAACTAGTAAGCGAGAAACTTTTTTTCCTTTCAAAATTTTGCTATGGTTGTCAGCGAGAAAGTTCAATAAAGGTTTGTAATTATGTTTAAAGTTGGTTGCAAGTCGTTAAGTACTGTCATTCTCAAATAGTGTGTGAATATAGTCTCGTCGCATTTTGTGGCAGGTTTTTGCAAATATATTGTTTACAAGGTCATGCCCGATGAGACAGTTTTACGGCATCCACAGCAAAACTTTTTTTTTATTTTTTTTTATTTATTTATTTATTTTTTTATTTTTTTATGGGACTTAACTACGAGGTCATCAGTCCCTAAACTTACAAACTACTTATCAACTAGCTTATACTAAGGACGGCACAAATATCCATGCCCGAGGGGGGATTCGAACCCCCGACCGTAGTGGCCGTGCAGACCGTGACTGAAGCGCCTCGGTCCCCTCGGCCACCGCGGCCGGCACAGCAAAACTGTTGTGAGCGGTAGATTTCTTTTCGTTTCATTCGTCGCATCTACTGAGCTATGTGTCATGCTTATTCTACTGTTTTTTGTGAGGGAGGGAGGGTGTCAAGAAATTTCGCGGACGTACGGTAAACAGTTCACCAAAGTTTCATTGCAATCGAATGAAAAGTTTATGAACACATATAGGACATACAGACAAACATTCATTTTTGTATATATAGGAAGATAATATTTTATTAAACTTTTGATTCTCCGCTATTTTACATTGCGTGCAGTATTATTATTATCTTCTATACATATGTACGTGCATCTGCCTTTTCTCTATTACTATCTTACCTAACTGTGATTGATCAACGTGGAGTGCGAATTATTCCCATGTGTCAACTAGTTTTTGTCTCTATTATTATTTAAAAACCAACTCACCCCAAATGTGTGTGGTGGGTAGTCGTCAGTGAAACACTCGGCTCTTCAGCCTTGTGTTTACATACAATAGGGAAAATATTACATTCAGTAGCGAAATCACTTCTTTAAAAGGGGCAAAGGGATGATGTAGATAAGTTCGGACCTATTTATATACCAGCAGTTTTTGTTAAAGTTATTGAGAATCCCATGTATTCAAGGTTAATTGATCATTTCGAAGCCCATAACTTCCTGTCAAACGTACAATTTCGTTTCAGAAGTAATTTAAGAACCGAAAATGTTATATGGTTTTCTGTGTGAAGCACTTGATGGATTAAATAAAAAACTAGAATTCTAGACGTATTATTTGATTTAACAAAATTGTTGGTAATGATCATAAGATATTGTTGTAGAAGTTGGGTCATTATGAAGTGATCCTCTGCAGTGTAGAAAACAATGAAATAGGAGATACTATACAGAGAGATGAATTTGACACAGCACTGAAAGACCTAAGTCGAAACAAGGCCCCTGGAGTACATGACATTCCCTCAAAGCTGCTGAAGTGTTTGGGAGAACCAGCCATGACAAAACTGTTTCACCTGGTGTGTAAGATGTATGAGACAGGCGAAATACCCCCAGAATTTAAAAAAAAATGTAATAATCCCCATTCCAAAGAAATCAGGCGCAGACAGCGGTGAAAATTACAGAACGATCAGTTTGATAAGTCATGGTTGCAAAATTTTAACACGAATTATCTACAGGAGAGTGGAAAAGCTAGTAGAAGCTGACCTCGGGGAAGATCAGTTTCGATTCAGGAGGAACGTAGGAACCCGGGAGGCAATACTCACTTTACGACTTATCTTAGAAGATAGATTAAGTAAAGGCAAACCTACATTTTTTAATTTTGTAGATTTGGAGAAATCTTTTGACATTGTTGACTGGAATACACTCTTTCAAATTCTGAAGTCAGCAGGGGCGAAATACAGGGAAAGGAGAGTTGTTTACAACTTGTACAAAAGCCAGACCGCAGTTATTAGACTCAAAGGGCATGAAAGAGAAGCATCAGTTGGGAAGGGAGTAAGACAGGGTTGTAGCCTTTCTCCGATGTTATTCAATTTGTACATCGAGCAGGCGGTGAAGGAAAGCAAGGAAAAATTTGGAACAGGAATTAAAGTTCAGGGTGAAAAAATAAAAACATTGCGTTTTGCTGACGACATTGTAATTCTGTCAGAGACAGCAAAGGACCTGGAAGAGCAGTTGAATGGAATGGACAGTGTGTTGAAGAGAGCGTAAAAATGAACATTAACAAGAGCAAAACAAAGATAATGGAATACAGTCTTAGAAAATCAGGCGATGCTGAAGGAATTAGATTCGGTAACGAAACAATGAAGGTGGTAGATGAGTTTTGTTACTTGGGTATTAAAATAACATATGACGGTCACAGTACACAGGATATAAAATACAGAATGGCAATGGGAAGAAAAGCATTTTTGAAAAAGAGAAATTTGCTAACATCGAATATTAATTTAATTGTAAGTAAGTCTTTTCTGGGGGCATTTGTTTGGAGTGTTGCCTTGTACGGGAGTGAAACATGGACGATAAACATTCTGGACAGGAAGAAAATAGAGGCTTTTGAAATGTGGTGCTACAGAAGAATGCTGAAGATTAGGTTGGTAGATCGCATAACTAATGAAGAGGTACTGAGCAGAATTGGTGAGAAAGGGAATTTTTGGCATACGTTGACTAAAAGAAGGGATCGCTTCGTATGATACATTCTTAGACATTGAGGAATCGTAAATTTAGCATTGGAGGACAGTGTGTGAGGGAAAAATCGGAGAGGGAGACCAAGATACGCATATAGTAAGCAGATTCAAATGGATGTGGGTTAGCCGTTCTTATGAGGAGATGAATAGGCTTGCTCAGGATAGAGTAGGGTGGAGAGCTGCATCAAACCAGTCTCCTGACTGAAGACCATAACAACAACAAGTTTCAGTCCCTTAGGACGGTCACCGTAAGTGTAAGAATTACATACAACACATATTTTACGAGATATGACGTCATAAACATTGAGATGCGAGGATAACTGCCGCATTAAGCGACAATGCCGCTCATTTTTTCCTTGGTACACATATTCCTTATGTGAGCTAAAAATGGCTGTAGGAGTACGATCTACGTACGACACAGGTTTCAGGAGATTTAATGTTATAAACCATATGACTTGCAATAAACTGCCACATAATGCGACGAGACTTCATAAATACACTATATGAGATGACGGTACTTAGAGACTTGCAACAAACTTTAAACATAATTTCAAACCTGTATTAAACTTTTTCTCGCCGACAACCACATCAAAATAATGAAAGGAAAAAAAAAAAAAAAAAAAAAAAAAAAAAAAAAAAAAAAAAGATTCTTGCTTACTACTTTTTTGCTGTTCATGGACTAAAACTACCGCATTCGGTTGGAAGTTAAAATTTATAATTTCTACAGTACAAATTGTACCCTTAGTAAATTTTACACACAATATTCACACATACATTTGAATGTACCATCGTAATTGTATCTCAGTACTACACGTAGTTCATGAGGTATAAGCATATGGAATTCGCCCCATCGCACACCAAGTTTTAATCTATAACTTTTTTACTACTGTTGTTATTCGCAACAGAGTTTACAGAAATACAGCACTAATACAAATGAATATATACCTGAAAAACTGTGCAATTGTACAACATATAACTCAATAAAAAATGAGATCGTTCGCATTTTATATGTAATTTGTATTTTGATTACATTTTCTACATTATGCGAAGCAGCCTTATTTCCTATTTATTCCCTGATAAATAAAGCAAGTTTTTAGAAAAAAAAAGGAGATGGACAAAGAGAGAAGATATAGGAGAAGTATTAACTGAAGGCAGAAATATAGAAAAACTGTACTTTAAGTTTGTTAATATAATGTTTGTTTCAGCTATTAGGGCTAGGTTTATTAACAATTTTCAACTCATTTTCATTTTTATAGATTTCAGCGCTATCATGAAACGAAAAACATGTTTCACACACAAGTTTCACGTTGTAAAAAATGTTCCTTGTTTGTAAAGGTTGGAGTTTGACTCAGTACTTAACTTAAATTTCGCTGGTTCTGCTGCCGTGGTCCATTTCAGTCATGCCAGATCCAAACTATAACTGCTGTGGTAACATTAGTGTGGAAAAGGGTTCAACTCGCTCCGCACACAACTTCTGTGTTATAATCAGGTTTGTTGCACAAGATGTTACAGACTTAATTTCCGAAAACTCATCGAAAAACTGACCTCCCAATCCTTCTCTCCTAGCCGTTTATATGTGCTTTAACAATCAGTAAGTTTTGACTAATTTATTGTTAAAATTAATTTTATCAGACTTACAATCATTAAATTTTAATTTATAGCATTTCAAGTTATAAAGTGGAGTCCATGTTTTACGACATTTGTTTATTATAATAATTCTTAACAAAACAATTAACTTTTTTGTAATAAAATAGCTTTAAACATATTTTAAAACAATGCTTTAATTTTCAGTGTTAAATAAATTGCCTCATGACTGAATGAATTGATGCTAACATAAATTTACTACCGGTAAATTGGAAATACATGTCACAGTAGAACGAAATGTTTTTTGTTAATGAGTAAAATACGAAACAGCACTTCTCAAAATTACAACTTAGCAACATTAAAAAATAAAGTGATTTAATTTATCTACTGCATTGGGAATCGAATATTTCACTTTACTTTTGTAACGGGTTTGCCTAATGAAAGGGGCTGTTTTTGTTACTTTACAACGTATAATCCAAATCTGCAATAAAAATAGGAGTCCGTATTTAAGATTACAGTCACCCCCTTTCTGCCCCCGGGGATGGTACAGAGAGTCGAGCTTTATGTTAATAGACGTCTCTCTCGGAGTTGAATAACTTTCATTCCAACTTTTTTTTAAATCCGATTTGCATTTTTCCGAATATTCCGAAAAGCATTTTTATATGCCTCACCCTGTATACCGTTACTAAAAGTATGATGTCCGACTAACGTTCAGCATGCGCAGACGAGGATTAAAGTAATAAATGTCAGTTCGGCAGAAGACGACGACGTAAATTGGTGGAACCTTAAAAGCGCAGTGAGAACTGAGCCTCCGGGGAAATATTTTGTGATATAAAAAGTCCCTCGCGGAGCGGCCCTTACATTGTTATTCAGTGCTTTCGCCCGCCTCAGCATCGATATATTCACATCACGCGCATCGACGCCCACGCGTGAGGCCCAAGCCAAGTATGGGAGAGCGAGGCCTGATCGCAGGGATTTGGTGGATCTGAATGCCGCGGTAAATGCACCGACACGACACGGAACATGTTCCTCTGTTCGTGAGCGGACATTTTGGGAACATTCAAATCTACAGGCTGAGTTTTATTAGCGGCGTTTACGTCACTGTGAGTTCAGTACGATTATGCAAATTAAACTGTTCAGGGTTTATTACCCGCGTGATGTAACACGTGTATTGTTTGAAAGTGCATTAATAGTGTCGGGGAAGGTGATTCAGAATAGCACAGCGCAACAATAATGAGCCATGATTGGTATTGATCACCTAATCGATGGAGGTTTTTCTTCTTAATCGGAATCTTGAATCAACTTGGACCCGTCTACGACAATAAATCAGTTTAACAATAGAAACGTATGGGGTTTTAGTTTCATGCGCCCGTCTAATCTCAGTACGTTGTAAGCTGCACTAGGGTCTGGGAGCTCATGGTTTGAAATTGAAGGGGAGGTAAGTGCCGACGCTGGGTCCAATTAGACCAACGTTTCCAGATACGGGATTCTTTTTGGTCTATATATGTGGTAGTGTTTCTATGTATGTTGTAGTGTTTCAGCACAAGGTGGACACTCGTTGAAAAAGAAATCTGTGGACTATTATTAGACGAAAGTTATTCAGTCACAGGATCTTTAAGCAATTTTCCACCTCCTGTTGTAGAAAAAACACAACAATAAATTTCTTCTCTCTCAAGTAATTCTTCGTGTGATGATTCATTATAGGGAGATTGCCAGCTTTCAAGAAGTACATACATTTTAGACAAAAATCTACTCAAACAAACAACTAGGTCACAATACTGACAACATTTGAGACATTTCCATCTTTCGTTGTCATTATTTTTGCTTCCGGGTGATGAAATAGAGAGTCCCTGTTTATGTTTAGGGAAAGTTATGATATAGCATGTAGCATATGTAGGATTTTAATTTAATGCATTTTTAATGCGCGCTGGGTACCTACATCTGTTGTCTATGCACTTGTTTGCTGAGTGTTAAATGTGCCTCCGATAATCGTGAGTCCCGCCGACTGTGAAGTACGGGCTGTTATAAGATTTCTTAGTGCTGAAGGCCTAAAAGCGATCGATATTCATCGTGCAGTTTACGGAGAAAACATTATGAGTGATAGAATGGTAAGAAACTGGGTGAGAGCATTTAAAGATGGCCGCACAAATGTGTATAATGAACAATGGAGTGGCCATCCTTCGGTCGTTAATGAAAGTTTGGTGCAGGAAGTGGACCATAAGGTGAGAAAAAACGGACGCTTTGCGATTTCCTCCTTGCGGGATGTCTTTCCTAATGTTTCCGTAGTGTTTTGTATGGCATTGTGATCGAGCAAGACGACGACGAAGTCAAAACAGTTGTGATGCAGTGGTTAACAAGTCAGGCGGCATACATCTATGAGGAGGGTATTCAAAAACTGGTACAACGTTATGAAAGTGCCTCAATATTAACGGAAATTATCTAGAAAAGTAGATTAAGGTACTGGATTTCATGTTAAAATAAAACTATTGAGATATCTTAGCATATCTTTTTTTAATTTCAAAACGGTTCTTACTTTAAAAAAACACGCCTCGTATGAGGCCTAGAACTTAAGGATAAAAAATAACAATTTAAAATGTACAAATTGATTTTCATTTGAAATAAAGTCTATTTTAATACATTGCTTGCGAATTTAGGTATTAATTACACCTTTTATATGAATTACGTGGTTTTCATTAATCAAGGGTCCATATGGACCCACGATTCCAGTTATGTTCGTCAACATAACGATTCCGGTTACGGGGTTAGGGTTCATGGCATGCGTAACAAGTTTTTCATAGATTCAATAACGTCCATAAATATGAGTCCCATCATGTTCTTGTCAATTGGTATGTTTGGTGTCATTTAGAGAGAGTATTTAGACACGTTTAGCTTTGAAGGACGAAAGTGATGATACATCTTACTGGAAATGATTACGGAACAACGTCAACAAATTCAGGTATGAGACTGCTTTAACATGTAGGCCTAGTAGTAAGAACACATTAATTCACTTCATACGCACAACGTTCTTTTGTTGATAAATGAGTGGGGTGGGAGTATCTGCACACGGTAAGTCACAAAAATTTCATTACACTCTCTCCTGCTTTCTCGCCCCTTCAGTGGCACATCGTAAAGGAAAGATTGCGACATTGTCTATAAATATTTTGAGAAAAATTAACATAATTAATAACATTTCTTTACTAGGAGTTACTTTTCTTCTAGATTCCGTATTGAATCTATACACATTATTGTGCACGTTTTTAGATGAAAATTGATGGACGTTACTAATGAGGTGGTGAAATTAATCGGCAGCCATCTTGGATTCTTTCGGAACATACCATACTATAACAGCAAGTGCGTAACATTTTATGTTCTTATAAAATGATTTCAGTTCATGGTGCCGTGCAGTAACCAGTGAAATTACATTTTTGAATAAAAGCCGTGCTGGTTGCACAGTATTTCATTATTCTTCAATGACGCGTTTCGCCCTTTAGCAGGGCATCATGACATTGTATGCGTGACATATGTTACAAAAAAATTACAAAACAGAATTATAAAACGGTGGGGTGGACATGGGCTTATTTTGTGCTAAGTATGTTATGTAAAATAGCAAATAAATACTCACAAGGCATTGTCCGTGTTGCGTTACAGTGTACGTTGTTTCGCGGTATCTTAAAGTTTTCTGCATTACTGAACTTTTCCGTAGCCCTACAAACGATCTAGTAACAATAATTAGAGAATGGTAATCATATAAAGCCGACAAAACTGATGTTGTATTACCTTAAAATGAGCAGTGGTATCTGTAGACAAGTGATGTAATCGTGTTTCGTAATTCTTGTGTAACATCTGCTAAAGGGCGGAAAGCGTTATTGAAGAAACAAAATCGCAACCAAGACGGCTTTCAATGAAAAAAAAATTGGGCTTTTAGTTTATTAACTGCAATTATGCTCATGAATTCAGTGTAATGCTAATGTTTTATTTTCAGTCAGAGGACATATATTTTCCATGTTCGAACAACACGGCTTTGGCAACAATCCATGAGTACACCACTGTAATCTATTCTTTACGCTTTATCGACGCTCATAGCTCCTCTCTGCATTGATGGACAGATTTTAAAGGGCTAATATTTAATCAAAACGGGGAGGAGCTATAATGACAATTTTTTGTCATAAAAAGATTCTAAAAATACATCAGTTGTGAGACAGCAACACGCAATAACGTTTTCCGATCGGTAAGGACATGGAAAAAATGTATTTTTTTTACGTTGCGAGAAAAATGTTTAAATATTTGCAATTCCACGAGCAGGTCTGATTTGTGGCCTTTCTTTCCGGTATGCAAAATGTCGAGGTCATGTATGGCTTTAGGTGCGTGACCTGTAATGAGAAGGCGGACAGAAAAAGACGGCCGGCCGCGGTGGCCGAGGGGTCTGAGGCGCTTCAGTCACGGTCTGCACGGCCACTACGGTCGGGGGTTCGAATCCCCCCTCTGGCATGGATATTTGTGCCGTCCTAGTTCGTAAGTAGTTCATAAGTAGTTTGTAAGTTTAGGGACTGATGACCCCGTAGTTAAGTCCCCTAGACTATTCAAACATTTGAACATTTTTAGAAAAAGACGAATTCTGGGAACTAGTGACTTCTTCCTCAAAAGATTCCTTTAATTGTGTACTTCGTGCAGTGTCCGAAATATTTCTTCCGACTTGATTCAAAAAGTTGTAATCAAAAGCCATTTTTTTAACCGTTCTGTTTATTAAAATTTTATTACTCGTTATTTCTCTATACCAATATTGTATTGCCAAAATGACGCCTCAGCCATATCTCATGTTAAACATAGCTTCTTGTAGTAATTGTTTTCTCAATATTTTTTTTCTCTTGTACAGTAGCCTAGTTGTAACTAATAGAAGCCACTATTGTGGTAACGTCTACCTGTTCACAACTCCACTTAGCACATGCGAGTGTGATGCCTCCGTACAGGGGTACAGCCCATAGTGGACAGCTTTGTCTAAAAATTGTTTTAAATTTTGTGACGTAACCTTTACAGCTGAGTTGTAACATTTATTATGTGATTTCGGTTTTTTATTTATAATTTCTGATGAAGGCAATCATAGTTATTGCCGAAACCAGGTTAAATAATTTTAATTTTGCGACCGGGATCTGCTTTTTTATCCTTTGAATAATAATATTTTTCTTATTTTTATATATTCAAATTTACATTCCTTATGTTTGAATTATTTTTCGCCCGAAATATTTACAAAAGTGGTCCGAAAAACAGGCCAGGGCGATTTTTTTTTTTTTTATATTATCCCGCCCATCTAGTCCTTTTCAAAGAAATGAAATTACGTCAAAAATCATGTTTCGGAGAGCGCGTACAAAAATAGTAATTAATCATTTTTATGAATTATGAATATACAAGGGTTGGAACTGAAATAGAGGAACTGAAATAGAGGCCACACTGCTGTGGAGACATAATTCAATGCAATCAACTATTGTCCCTGACAGCACACGTTGTTGACATACCTACCTTACCTCCGTCCCTCGTCACAGGTGTGTGCACAATTGAGGGACTCACAGTCACTTGTGAGCGAGCGGTCTAACGTGACGCTGTCACTGTGATTTTCAAACAGGAACGACAGGGATCAATATTGAATGTGGCAGAGGTCGTACGGCACGACTATCATCAAGGTTTTCAAGAGGTGTGTGGAGAATCGGCGTTGCCCTACAGAGCAGTGGCACTGTACAGGATGACCAGCCAGTCTAAAACAGGTTAGGAAAAAATTCAAAAATTTTATTTTAAAACTTCGCTTAAGTTTTACAAGTGTTCTTTCACTGCAACATACGCCTTGACAACGTGACCAAGCTTGTCCACCTTGCAGGACAGAGCCGGCCAGAACCAGTATTGAATGCTGATTCTAAAATCACGCCACCCTTCTGGCGTCCGTGCTGAAACTACTGACGTTTCCATGCTACCGTGGAGCCAATAGCAGACAGCCACGTTTGATCACGTGTGCCACTGCTGGAGGACTGGGAAGTGTGAGAATCAGTTCCTTGGCTCTCTTCAGTTTGAGTTCTCGTACTGAACAGACTCACTCGAGAGGTCCAGACTCACTCGAGAGGTCCAGCCTCAGTGCGGGGCGAACGGCCGCATGCCGTCCGCTCCCGCCTAGCGGCTGTTCGGTATCAGCCACCAACTGTGTGAACCATTACCATTACCTTTTCCGTTTTGTAATCCGTTTAGACTGGCATTCATTCATTGCATCCGACCCCAGGGCGAGTCCCGCCATGTATCCCCTATTTCAGAATATACCAAATATTTACTTGAATTCTATCTTTTATCTGCCTTCACCGCTCCGCCTTCCATCATGACAGCACTTCCAACCCATTTTATTTATGCAGCACTGGAATGGGTTGTATGATTTTCCTATCATCCGTTGGGTAAAGATCAAGTGCTCTACAGCACGTAGGTTAACCCATCCATTACCAGTGTTGTCCCTGGACAACAACGTATTAAAAGCTGATTTATACCGTATTTTGTGCTTCAATCCTTAGAGTTGCATTTTTGTTGATGAACGACATGCTTCTAGTACGACATTTTACCGCTTGATACGGCGTGTAGCCACTTTTGAGACATTAATCTGTCGATCTCGGAGGTTGTGTTGAGTTGCCGTCGGTACGTGGCTGAGAGTGTGAGCGTGAGTGTGGTTCCTTTTATTTTACACCAGCAGTGAATTGTCTTGTCTTTGGTGCTTTGGCGAAGGTTATGCTAGCATTATTGATCTGGCAGTGGTAACTATCAACAAAATAACGTCCAAGTAATAATATACCTCGAGACAAACGTCTGTTGTGTGCATGAAATACATGACATAAAAAAATCAATAGTTCGACTAAAAAATTTAAAACACATATTTCGATGTTTTCTGCCCTGTATTAATGCAGAAAACACTGAATTTTAATTTTTTAAAAGCTGATTTCATAATTTGGGACTGGAAGGGTTAAAAGCGTTCTTCAAAGTAGATCGGCAAACTGGGAAGGTCGTCCTAGCGTCTCTGAAGAAGAAGTGCGTACTGCTCCCGCGTTAGTGGACAGTGATCGACCCCAGACGATTCGTGAGCTAGTCCGATTAGCGCATACGAGTGTGCGGGAGCATATAAGGCAATCTGTGGCTGCTCTGTTCGGTCAATGGGACTGGGAAGTACTGTACTATCCACCATACCCCCTGGACTCAAGTGTTGTGACTTTGATTTGATTCTGAAGATGAAGGAAATACTTCGTGACTTTCGCTTCAGACCTCTTCCAGAAATTCGAAAGGCAGCAGACCGCTCCTTTCGCACCATCAACAGAACAGGCTCTGCTCACAGTATACTTCGCTGCCACATCGCTGTCAACGGGTTCTACAGGCCACCGGTGACTACTTTGAAGGACTGTAACAGGTGCAAACATGTGACGCTTTTTTATCCGTTGTCAATAAACAGTGACTACTATTTTCGTTACAACTCTCGTACTGGCTGAATTTAAGACAAATATTTCACACCAGAAGGGTTTTGCTTTTTATTTGTAAATAATCTTCCGTGGTTCTATAAATATTGATACATAGGTTTGTACAATTCGTTTTGCATACATGCATTAGAAACGTTTTTAACTTTTTGTGCACGTAATGTGTTTATAATTGATGTATGATCTACTCACGATGGTAATGTCTCTTTCTTATATCTTGTTGGCTGAGTTTTGTCGGTTTCTGATGAGCGTTTTTTACATTGTACACGATAAATGATGTCTATTTTTGTATCGTTATTTATCGACTCATTTGATCAAAAATGTTCCAATGTTTAGTCATCAGTTCCTAGTCTTACAAGCTACTTAAACTAAGTTAAACCAAACCTACATATATACCAATTGCGTATATAGGCAAATTATCAAACAAATTAACCTCATTAATGAAAAACAGAAGTATCCAATTCGCCTACAGAACTAACAATAATATCTACCATAGACTTCACTTAGATAAAACAAAGTTACCAATATACAAAACCCCAGGCATATACAAAATCGAATGTAAAGACTGTAACAAATGTTATATAGAACAAACAGTACGAAATTTCAGTATTAGATACAACGAGCACACGAAATTAAGTGATAATAACCCATCTACATTTTTTATCCACCTGAAAAACGATAATCACAGTGCAGAACGAATAGAGGTTGCAATGAACACTTTACACATCATCCCTAAAGGTCTAATAATGAACATCCTAGAAGAGATAGAAATATATATACTTACAACACAACACCCTGATGATATTTTAAATGAACAATCTGATTTTAAAAACAAAAATTTTATAGATAATTTTATTGATTTCTTGACCAAAGACAACGGATAAATACGACCACTGACAAACCACAGACTGACACACATATCGATCACAGAGATTATTAAATTATCAATCATAACGCAACCTTCCACAGCAATCATAATAATAAACATCTTTGCACGTCTGCTAAACGTTTTTTTAACATAGATATCGAATAATCATAACCAATAGATCACTGACATTTAAACCACGGTATAAATTTACCGTAGCAACTGCCAACTGTGAACATGTAACATCTTTGTCCAACTGCCAGAACATCACGATAAAAATATAAAACAAATTTATTTAACGATATTTGTATACTACAACATAAGTGTCACACAAAAGTTCATATTATTGTTAAATAAACAACAATACATTGCCAAGGATGTCACATGGTCGTAAGTAAAAATCTTTATATCGAAAAAACGGACCTAATTTTAAGGTATATACATATAACAAAACGATGATTATTATATAAAAAATGTTGTGTATTTCGCAGATTGTCTGAAAATGTTCAAATGTTTGTAAATCTATCGAAACAAACTGTGTGGTCATCAGTCCGTAGCTTACAAACTTAAACTAAGGTAAACGAACCTAAGGACAACACACACAGCCATGCCCCAGGGAGGACTCGAACCTCCACGGCGAGCAACCGCGCGCTCCGCAGCGAAGCGCTTGAGACCGCTGGGCTACTCCACCGCGGCGCAGATTGTCTGACGATGGCTAATTGTGCCGAAATGGATCCATAACAGCATTATAATAAAACACTATAAACAGCATAATGGTATAATCACCTGATGTCTCAGAGATATATTCTGTGCTGCGGGCCCATTAGATAGTAAGTTAAAGTAATCTAAGGACAATCCTCCCTCGCCCGAGGGAGGATTCGAACCTCCGACGCGGAAGGCCGCGCGATCCGTTACGTGGCGCTCCAGACCGCTCGGATACTCTCCCGCGGAGACTCTCTAAGCTAGTGGAATGCTGGTTAAAAAAGTGAAGTGGTAAAAAAACGAAACAAAATAAATAAATAAAAATAAACGTTCAAAATAGGAGAAATTTGACGTGCACAATTAAAAAACATGCATGACAAACCGACCAATCCCAGGCAACAAGACAGAAAAACACAACTGGGATTTAAGGAAAAGGCAGTAACACCGTGAGTAGATCATTAATTAATTAAAAAAAAACACATAACGTGCACAAAAAGTTAAAAACCTTTTTTAAACCATATGTGCAAAGGAATTGAACAAAGCTATGTATCAATATTTACAGAACCACGGAAGATACTTTACAAATGCAAAACCCTCGTATTCTACTGTGATATATTCATTCCTTAATGAAATATCAACCTCAGATTATTCTTTGAACATCCATTCAATGACTTAACAGCAATAGTATATTACGGTACAGCTATTTCAAGAATACCGCCTTTAGACGTGTTTCATAGTCAAACTATAGGGCAAAAAAAAAAAAAAAAAACAAAAAAAAAAAAAAAAAACAAAAAAAAAAAAAAAAAAAATACTCGATATTAAATTCTGAACAATTTTTATTTGTAATATTTTTATCGATCCGGCGCGTAATGGCCGAGAGAGGAAGAGTACGTTACAGACAAGCACGAGAACAGTTTGAAATCGCAGTGATATTTTGTAAATATTTCTGCAATGCTGCGAAAAATAATAATAATAATAATAATAATAAAAAACACATGAGAGAGCAAAGTCGTAGAGAATGTTTACACATTCTTTTATTCAGTTCATACCAATATGAGTCGCTGACGCGTTATTTGCAATCAAATTTACCCCTCACGCCTGTCACCATCCCTCCGCTCACCCCCCCCCCCCCCCCGCCCCCCCTCCCGCTTCCTCTCCTTCCCTAGCTCCTTCCCCGTCTTCATCCGGCATTTTGGCCCACTTTAGGATACGGTAGTAATACTAAAAGTATCATTGTGTAAACATTCATTTTAGTGCTTTCATATCATTAAGGTATTGAACATCCCACAATGTTTGTTACCCTTTTTGCGGCGTACAGTATGTCATCTGCAACAATGTTAACGGGTGTTTTTAGCAAGAGTGTCTATCGTTGTGATCAACCTTATTTGAGGGTACCGGTACTAGGTTGTGTATATTTGGAATCCTACTCTCATTAGTTTGGACGGTTCTCTTTATTTAATTGTCGCGGTACCGTCATGAACTGTAATAACAGCAATAAACAGAACCGAGTTTCTATGTACACTGTAATAAGGCTGCTCACAGAAGTCAGTCTTGCTATTAGCCGCGGTGGAATAGCCGTGCGCGGTGAGGCGCCGTCCTGCGTCGGAGGTTCTAATCTTCCCTCGGGCATCGGTGTATGTGTATTCTTTAGATTATTTTAACGTAGTTTAAGCAATGTGTAAGCTAGGGGCTAATAACCAAGTGGTTAAGACCCATAGATTTGCAAACATTTGAATTTTCTTGCTATTAACA
Organism: Locusta migratoria; assembly: GCA_026315105.1. Lineage (NCBI taxonomy): Eukaryota > Metazoa > Arthropoda > Insecta > Orthoptera > Acrididae > Locusta > Locusta migratoria. The sequence goes on from CM048751.1 coordinate 201,207,280, forward strand.
GCCGCTGCTGCAGATGACATACTGTACGCCCAAAAAAGGCAACAAACAATATGGAGTGTACAATAGCTCACAGATATAACGCAGTGTGTCTTGTACCGGTGGTTCGCCTGACGTGCCGACAACCCGCAATGCAGGGTACCAGTGCGTGGATGTATAGCAGTAAGGCGTTTCACAGCGGCAGTTCCGGAGTCACCAGAGCACCGCCAGAGAGCACACTAAACGGGACTATTTTCCTCCGCACAGTCACGTGAGACGAGCTGCCACGTATCACTGCGGCCGACTATTTAGGGGGGCGCCGTGCAACACGACGGCATGCTGATGACACCGCCTTCCTTGCCCTTGCCCGTCCCTCGCTCTCCTTCAGTCCCATCTCTCCGAATTTTCCTCCTGGTGTAACCAGTGGCTCCTTACTGTAAATCCTACAAAATCCCAGGCAATCATCATAGGTCGCACCACCCCTTCCTTTCGCCACCGAGACCTGTACCTCACCCTCCATGGTCGCCCCATCCCGCAAACGAAGACTCTCCGCTACCTCGGATTAACATTAGACAGAGACCTTTCCTGGAACCCTCACCTCAAAACCGTCCGACAAAAGCCCTCTCCCGCCTTAACCTTTTAAAATGCCTCTCCGGCCGGACATGGGGACTAAATCCTTCCACCATTCTGTATACCTATCGGTCCCTCATGCGTCCCGTTCTTTGCTGCTTCCATCCCGCCTGGATATCCGCTCCCCCCTCCTATTATGAATCCCTCAAAATTCTCGAACGCCACGCCCTTCGCCTTGCCTACCGCATCCGCCTCCCCTCCCGCATGCGGATCCTTTACGACCTCATCCCATTCCCACACCTGGTCCAATTCCTTCAACACATCCGCCTCAAGTACATCCACCGAAAGATAAGAGTCCCATAACCCACTAGTATCTCCTCTCCTCCTGGATCCCGGGTCCCTGCCACGCCTTTACCGCCACATCCCTCCCTCCCTTCACCTCCACACCCTATACGTCCTCTCCGAGGGTGTCTTCCGCCACCTACCTCTCCCTGACGACGTTCTCCAAAACCGTCCCGGCATCTATCCCTCCTTCCAACTTTGACCCCTCTCTGTGGATTGCCGCCTCCTCCTCCCTCCCCCTCCCCTCCCACTCCCACCCCCCGCTTGGCTCACCCCCTCCTTTCTCCACCTCCCCAGGAGCTCCTTCTGGTTTCCCCCATTCTCCCCTCCCCCACCTCCTTCCCCTTCCCCCGCGCCCTCTCCATCCTACCCCCCCCCCCCACCCCACTGCAGGTCCAGTACAGTGCTGTGTTTTTAAATGTTCAGTGCTTCGTATGTATAGTGTTTCGTCGCCCAGTGTTTTTTAACGTTGCGTACACCAGTGTTCAGTGTTTCTTACCTCAATGTCGCCGTCTTGTTATGTCTCGTCGTCTGCAGTGAGTGTTTTTTAGCCACCGTGGCAACGTCTTGTTTTAACAACCATATATGTTCTGTCCGCTGTCATATTGTCTTTTAATATTCTCCCAAATTTTCATCTTGACATTGTAAAAGCGCCATTTTATCACCTTTAATTTTATATTCTGTTTTGTCCATTGTTTACCATTCGCTCGGCTGTAGAGCAGCATCAACGGCTTCTGCCAGCCTGCCTGTATAAGGGCATTAAAAAAAAAAAAAAAAAAAAAAAAAAAAAAAGAAACACGACGGCAGTTCTCCGCCGACCGCCTACGAGAACCATAGCTGAGGGATCGCGACCGACGCCTCTGCGGAAGAGTCCCTGCCAGCGACGCCGCGCCTCCAGGACTTCCGCCTCCGTCTCCCTAGCCTTATTCTCAAGACTGTCGTTATCTCCCTGGTTTATACCTAACTAGCTTATATGCCCGTGCTTCGCAAAGGTTGTTGAAGTAGGGCCTGTGTGTATCATGGCTTTTTAGGGTTCCGGACTCCAGTCAGTAAAAATAGAATCCTTGTTGGATCGCTCTGTCAATAAACTCAGTTGTCCTAGCCAAGATGTCAATTTTAAGTAAAAGTCATCAGCCGAAACGATGAATCTTCATAAAGTTTTTGATACAAAAGGTGAAACGTGCCAAGATAAGCAAAGAAATGTCGATAAGCATTTAATACAACAATACAAAGCGAAATCAGTAACACTATGTTCAATGTTTGTTGGTATTGGTAGACATAAGCTTGCTTAATTCTGTCACAGACATTCGCTTCCTTGTTGTACTACCTCTATACTTATAATGCAGCAGCGGTATTTATTAGTTCTTTGGTGCACTACAGCACCTCTATCGCTTGTTTACTGTATTACGCAAGCCAGACTTCAAGCATAACCTACATCTTAAACAATTTCACTGATTCCACCTTTATGAAACGAAGTTGCTCGATGCATGAAGTAGTTTAGATTAGGTATTTCTGATAGATGAACAGACAGTTACTGAAAACACTTAAGATTGCGATGTATCTTTTTTCCGTGATTTGATTTTGATGAAATCATGCCTATAAGTTGCTCCAATCTTAGCTCAAATTTTGCTGTGAAAACCGCTTGAAAATGTCTCAGTAATTTGTTTTTAATACGTTTTCGAAACGTGTTAGAAATAGGCATATCTTCATCAATATGATGTAGCTTACATCATACATCTGTTATATTCGCCATTTGACATTTATTTCATGATCATATCTCTGGACAATGGGCTGAGGCATGGAAAGCTGAAATATAATAAGTATATCCTTAATGAATTAGAAATATCACTGAAAACAATTATTATTCTTACGGTTGGCTCTATTTCCGCTAGAGGCGCTATTGTCGCTCCAAGCGTAAGACTTAAACTTACATAGCAGTTGTACGTATATGTTACACTGTGATTCAGTATGTAAATATATGGATTAAACAAGGCGGGAATTGTATCAGTTTTATATTCATTGCGTTATCATATTTCGTAGAACATAGAAACCAAGAAAACGATTCTCAGAAATATGGTAAATTTGAAAAGTCAAAGAGTACGATATCTTTTACTTTTCTGATCTGATTTTGATAAAATGAAGCCTATATGTTGCCCCAGGATATTCTCTAATTATTTGTGATACCCCCATGAATGTCCATTTACTACTTTTGGAAATTATTCTCTACAAATAGACACAAGCGATTGCTTTCAGAGAAATGTTTAAATTGTGATATCTTACTTTTACTGATCCGATTTTGTGAAATGAAGCGTTTTTGCAAGCCCAAGATACCCTCACGTCTCTTGTGAAAACCCCTGAAAATTCGTCTATTAGTTTTGGAAATGAAAGAGAAATATAAACATGACGGTTAAAAATGACGATGTAAAACGTTAAATTGTGATGTTGTTCTCTCCAAGACCCGATTTTTATGAAACTAAGTCTATATGTTGTCCGAAGGTACACTGAAGTTACCAGTAAAAACCCCATTAGAATTTGTAAAATAGTTTTGGAGAAATGGTTTCTAATAGATGAACAAACAGAGACGACAGTTTCTGAACACGCTTCATGATTATATTTTGATGAAACCGTGCCTAGACACTGAACCAATATTCACTCATGTTTCCTGTGAAGACCGCATGATAATTCGTCCAGTAGTTTTGAAGATTATTAATATAGATATGTTGTTAAATTGTAAAATTTTGTAGGAATATATTGACTTGTATAAGTGCTGTATGTCGGTAAAATCTGTTGTCAATACGATTAGTAGTAAAGAAGTAATATATTAAAACGTGATGCTTGATGGGGCGGTATTCCATGAACGTTACTCTTTACGTCCTCATATCTCATGAAATACGTGTCGTACTGTGATACAATTTCGAACGTACATTCACCTTTAAGTGTGTATTCTGTCTACAAAATTTCCTTCGAGTACAGTTGGTAGTATAGAAATTATAAGTTGTAACGTTATACCGAATGCCACAGTTTTGCTCCATTAACAGCGGAAAAGTAACAAGCGAGAAACTTTTCTCCTTTCAGTATTTTGATGTGGTTGTCTGCGAGAAAAAGTTTAAAGTTTGTTGCAAGTCGCCAAGTACTGTCATCTTCATAAAGTGTATTTATAAAGTCTCGTCGCACTATGTAGCAGGTTTTTGCGATTCCTATTGTTCATGACGTTATATCTCCCGAACCATGTGTCGTGCGTGTTTCGTACTCCGCCGGCCGCGGTGGCCGAGGGGACTGAGGCGCTTCAGTCACGGTCTGCACGGCCACTACGGTCGAGGGTTCGAATCCCCCATCGGGCATGGATGTTTGTGCCGTCCTTAGTGTTAGCTAGTTCACAAGTAGTTTGTAAGTTTAGGGACTGATGACCCTGTAGTTAAGTCCCATAGACTATATAAACATTTGAACATTTTTTTTCGTACTCCTACAGCAATTGTTATCTCACGTAAGGAATATGTGTACCAAATCTAGTTGGAATCGATCCGGTGAATTTACAGTAAATGTGCTGCATTGTCGTTTAAAGCAGCAGTTTTTCGCGCATCTCATATCTCCATGTGTCGTAGATGATCCTTACCCCGACAGCGATTGTTGCCTGATATTAAGGAACATGTGTACCACTTTTGGTTGAAATCGGTCCAGTAGTTTAGGAGGACATATGGAACATACATACATACATACACACATACAGCCTATTTTATTAGATGTAAGATTGGTGAAGAAGAAAACTTTTAGTAGCTGTTTATTGGTTTTGCCTTAAGTTTCAGAAGTTAGTTTGTTTGTTTTTTGTCTAGTCAATAAGCACTATTTCCGTATCAAAGAGTGACTTTCAGTTATTATCTCGGAGGCGAGATATAGCACAGTGTTTTTCTACCTTTTCGAATATGGGACTCCCTACAAAGTAAAAATATTCTAGCGACCCCCTTCCAAATTAAAAATATTATGGGGACACCTCCCTCTTGAACCGTAACAAAACTATGCTATCTCAAAGGAAACAAATTTAATCTTCTTTCTTTTGATTCAACATTCTTTTAAATTGTAGGACGAAGTTGTTTTGTGTATTTTTCGGAATGAAACACATTACTTTCGCATGGTATCTGACAAAAAAGTTCAAGACCCAGAAGCGAAGTACACTCATTAAGAAAGGTCCCAATGTATAAACAATATGGAAAGAAGTAGAGCTTTTTTCGATTTTTTTAACCTATCGATTGGTTCTTAAATACAGTTTTCACACTTTGCGCTCATTCATTGTTAACACGCGGTATTATAAAACAATCTACGATATATACCATTTATAATGAATGTTACACGAGGAGCTCCGTATTTTTTATTTCACGTAGGCAAACATTTTATATTACTGAAAACCTAGTTATATTCGACGACGAACCCCACCCTTGTGGCCGAGACCCAGAGGTTGAAAAACACTGTCATAAGGTACGACATTGAATGTTTACACAGTGACTCGGCGAAAAAGGAATGAGACAATAAAAATAGTAGATGAGTTTTGTTATTTGGGTAGCTAAATAACGTCGACGGCCGAAGTAAAGTAGATACAAAATTAAGAATGGCTATTCGAAGAAAAGCGTTTCTGAAGAAGCGAAATTTATTGTCATCCAATGTTACTTTAAATGTAAGGAACTACTTTCTGAAAGCAGTGTATAGGAGTTCTGACAAAAAGATGAAAGTTTTCGAAATATCGTGCTACAGACGAATGATGATTAGATGGGTAGATGCTCAAGGAGATGCTCAACAAAATTGTGGAGATAAGGATTTTCTGGCATATCTAAGAGAAGGTATAGGTTGGTGGGACACATTCTGACACACCAAGGAATCATCAAATGAGCATTAGAAGGAAGTGTGTGGGGTAAAAATCGTAGAGGGAGACTGAGGATGTAGGTTGTCGTACTTATTCATAGATAAAGCTTGCACAGGATAGGGTAGCGTGGAGAGCTGCATCAAACCAGTCTGCGGGCTGAAGACCACAACAACAACAACGGCGAAAAACGTGTATACCTGACACTGCAATATGTTTGACAGTTTTGTAACTATGTAATTTTTGCATTCCTTTAGAATAAATACAGAACCCAGTGATGATAGGTGATTTCCGCCGAAACTAGTATAGATATGTAAATAAATGTTTTGCATCAAGGCGCATTTTTAACTCAAACACGGACTAACAGAATAGATTCAGATCACAATGATAGCGTGTGTTAATCCGTATTACGCGATATACCTGAGGCGTGCACCTACGCAGCAACGCCCCAAGCGTGGTTATCTGAACTTCACGTAGACCTAATAACACGATGCACGGCGGATATTCCTTGGAGCGAATCCGCGCATGCGCAGTAGACAGCAATACCGCGCACGAAATGCGGTAAAAGTGGAGCTCTTGTATTACCTAGAGCTCTGCATTTCGATGAAAATAACCGCTCGAGCATTTCCCGTTTCGTGCCGCTGCTCGACGGCTGGGGTAGGCCCGTGCTGCGGCACGCCTGCGGCCGTCTAATGCCCCACGTGGCCGGTCGCCCTGCCGGGCGCTCGAGCGCGCTCGCAGTCTCGGCCGGTGACAGCGCGACCGACGCGCGCTCAGCACTGTGGAATCGCATTACAAACCGACCTGGCTTTGAGCAGCGCAGCAGGTCGTAAAGGCTCCATTCATAAAACAAAAAGAAGTATTGTGGAGACAATTAGGAGCGGCTCGTTAGTCCAGAAGAAGAAAGACACGCCGAAAAGTGAAGGTTGGAAATCTTTTGCACTTGTAGTGGATCCTGTCACACAGGTTTCTGCTGGTTTCGTGCAATGTACCACATGCGATACTATACTTACGTACAGGCAAGCACAACAGATATGATTTGGCACTGCAAAAGTAAATGCGGAGCATAATTACACCGACCACTTGCAGTACCAAGTAGCATAAAGAAAGTTCTTGTTGATAGGTTGGTCGATATGGGCGGATTAGGTTTGCTACCATTAAATACTTTTAGTAAGATTGGCTTCAAGAATTATTCGCAGGAGCTCATCAATGTTCGCGCCACGTATGGCAAAGTCAATATAGAAGATGTTCTTCCGCACCCCACCACTGTATCGCGGCATATTAGAGAAAAGGCCGACAAAATACGGTTGACAATTGTGTCCAAGCAAATATGTGCTTTAAAGAACAAAATGTGCTCTTAAAACGCTGATCTGTGGTCTGATAACTACAAGGAGTTACGCTGCACATAACGCAAGATTAGACTACTGTATTACCGCTTGTGTACCAAAACAAAATACTACATACAGAAATTACAGTTTTTAACGTTGCAGTTACTGGAAGACATGATCACCTCAATGGTCGAAACTCCAGTAGTTTGCAAAATATTTAAAAATTTTCTTCTTGAGACAGGTCTTCTTGAATTTTATACTTTCTATGAGTTTTACCATTTTTATTTTAAGTCTTATGTATGCCAGAAAATTCCCCATGTCACATACAGTAATGGGGAATTTTCTGGAATACATACGACTTAAAATAAAAATGGTAAAACTCAAAGAAAGTATATTTAAAAATGTTTAATGTGGTTCTAAGCAAACGGACTCTCATTAACTTTTGATAAAACACAGCATATACAGTTCCGTACAGTAAATGGCACAACTCCAGTAATAAATATAGACTTAGAACAGAAGTCTGTAGCTTCATCGAAATTATTCGTTCGTTTTGAAGGGAAACCAGAGTTTTTCAAAAATTTTAGATGTGTGAATTAATGAGAAATTAAACTTGAATCAACACATTGATTTTCTGCTAAAACGTTTGGGTTCAGCTACGTATGCTGTTAGGGTTTTACCAAATTTTGGCGATAAGAATCTCAGTAAAACAGTTTACTACGCCTATTTTCATTTACTGCTTTCGGATGGCATCATATTCTGAGGTAATTCACTATTGAGTAAAAATGTATTCATTGCACAAAATCGTGTAATCAGAATAATTATTGGAGCGCGCCCAAGTTCGTTCTGGAGACATCTATTTAAGGATTTAGGCATCCTCACAGTTACTTCAGAGTATATATATTCACTTACGAAATTAGTTGTTAATTATCCAACCTAGTTCACACACATGTTCACATGTTTGTAAATCTATCGGACTATACTGCTTTATTAGTCCGTAGCTTGCAAACAACTTAAACTGAGGTAAACTAACCTGAGGATAACACAGAGAGGGGACCCGAACCCCAGATGGCGAACGGCCGTGCGCATACCGCATGGCTAATCCGTCGCGGCAAACCCAGTTCAAAAGTAATAGCAGTGTGCATAGGTATAACACCAAGAGAAAGGATGATATTACTATGCAGGGTTAAATCTCACTTTGACACAGAAAGGGGTGAATTATGCTGCCACAAAAATCTTTGGTCACCTACCAAACAGCATCAAAACCTGACATAGCTAACTAGCATTTAAAAATATATTAAAAGAATAACTGAATGACAACTCCTTCTACTCAATGGATGAATTTTTAGATATAAATTAGTAAAACTAAAAATAAAAAGTAATAATAAAAATAAAAAGAATACAAAATATATTTGTGTCATATAACATTTTGTATAATGTAATATCTTGTACAGACACCTTTTATTACACTGACGAAGTGTCGTATTCATGATCTATGGAGGAATTATTAATCTAACCAGTCTGACACGGTGCAGCTCGCTGGCGCTGAGTGCGCCGGTTACAGGCGACCGACCGAGCGTTCGGCGCGCTCGGCCGAGCGCTGGCGATCGGTTGCCCGCAACCGGTTAAAGAGGACGCTCGGCCGCGTACTCCCGAGAGACAGAGGGGCGAGCGGGACTCGCCGGTAAAAATCGGACATAATGCAGACCTCTAGTATTACCGCACAAGAACCCGAGGGAAACTGATTTCTTGTAAAATCATTCAAGTTATTTCTGTGAGCTCAACGTTTTTTATCCGAAGTGTTTTGCTCTTGAGTAGTTAGTACGGAATAATCACTACTGCTTTGAATGACAGATTCAACGCTTTCGTTTTAAAGTTGGTGTAACTAGGAGTCAAACTGCTTACGTTATCGGACCCTAGACTTATGCTAAGGTCAACAAGCAGACAAATTCCCCAGGGAAGACTCGAACTTCCGGTGGGAGAGACCGTGCACTTAGTGAAATGTAGCCGCAGATCGCGCGGTCATTATGTATTATGGCATGTGATTGCATAGTATCTGTATATCTAATTTTACATTTATGCAACATTAGGCACATAGAGGACTCTTTTTTTTTTTTTGGAGTTGTAAATCTTCAGTTTAGAGCACAACGTCTAAAAGCATGACGTTGTGTTCGACTATGGCCGGTAAAGAGTAAGGCGGGGGAATATACTCATAGTTGAACAAATAACTGAGTGAGTCCCATAGATCCAAAAGAATTTCGGTACTTCGTGAGAGAGGACGTGGTCTCTGTTGAAGAGCTGCTGCCTGTAACATTGTACCCATCTTTCTGACGAACAAATGACTGCTGACATAACTTATTATGATGCAGGGGGTCGTGTGGGTCATACAAACACCTCTCCTCCTTGTACGCCCCAATTAAGGCACGACGGCTCTCTTCCATTTCATTCCAGGAGTATGAGGCAACCAATATAAAAACCTCTTTTACTTAAACACCTAGTATAAAAGTCTACGCTCAAACAAATATTGTTTATGTTTAATTACCAATAACGGAAAGTCCAGGTTGGAATTAATAATATAGTAATAAGGATAACTTACAACTCACCACAAAGACATGGTGACGAGCTGCGCCAGGCACATACAAAAGACACACACATACAACACTTTCAGCTATCGGCCACGGCCTTCTTCAGAAAAGAGAACATTCACGTAATCACACAGGCATAGAAAACAGTTATACAACCGTCAGATTCCGATGCCGCACTTCGAATCACGCTCTGTGGTATGTAAATCGGGGAGGGGAGGGGAGGGGAGAGGGGGCAGGAAGGTTGTATCACGGTGGCGGGGATGGGTACAGCACGGACTAGATGGGAATAGAGAGATGCAGCTTAGGAGTGGTGTGGTAAGGCGAGTGAGGGGAGAAAAATAAAATACGATAAAAAGTAAAATAAAATATATATAAAGCGTGCACGCCGCACGTACACAAGCGTACACACACACACACACACACACACACACACACACACACACACACACACACCAACAAAAACACACACTCACGCACCACACAAAATAGGGGAGGCTTAGGATAGGGGTAGGAACTGTAAGGTGGGGAAAAAAGGGAAGTTATCGTAGGCCTGGATGATTCCGGGATCGGAGAATGTACTGTAAGGATAACTGCCATCTGTGCAGTTCAGAAAATGTGATGATGGATGGGAGGATCCAGATGGCCCGGATTGTAAAGCAGCCATTGAAATCAAGCATGTGATCCACTGCATGCTGTGCCACAAGGTGGTCCACCTTGATTTTGACCACAGTTTGGGGGTGGACGTTCATCCTAATGGTTAACTGATTAGTGGTCATGCCACTAGCGAAAGCTACACAGTGATTGCAGCACAGTTGGTAAATTACATGGCTGCTTTCACAAGTCTCTGATAGGGTAGGATTAAGCAAGCGAAAGGACTGGAATAGGGAATGCTAGGTGGGTGGATTGGACATTTCTAACAGTGGGGTCTTCCACAAGCATATGATCCCTGTGGCAATAGGCTGGGTTTCGGGATGGCATATGGATAGACTACGATGTTTCTGGGCACGAGGACAAAACCTTGGCGTATGATGAAATTTAGTTGTTCGAGTCCAGGAGGTACTCGGTGACAAGGGGAGCGCTCTTTTATGTATGGTTACTTGTGTTGTAGGGTTTGGTATATGTGAGGACATGGCATGGGAGATCTGTTTGTGGACTACGTTTGTGGGGTCTGTCATAGAGAGACCCTCAGCATATTCAGAAAGTGAGTTCTTTTCACTGCAGATACCGCTGTCCATGGGTGGCCAGGCTGTAAGTGGGGGATTTTTTGATGTGGAAGGGATGGCAACTCTCAAGGTGTAGGTAATGTTGGTTGGTAGGTTTAATATGGATGGTTGTGGATGGAGACATCAGTGAAGTGGAGGTTGAAATCCAGGAATGTAGGTTGAGGAAGACCAGGTGAAGTGGATGGGTGAGAAGGAGTTGAGGTTCTGAAGGAAGAAGGATAGTGTGTCCTGGCCCTGAGTTCAGATCATGAAAATATCAGCAATAAACCTGAACCAGGCCAGTGGTTTGGGGTTTTGGAATGCTAGGAAGGATTCCTCCAGATGGCCCATAAACAGGTTGGCATAGGAGGGTCCTATATTGGTGCCCATCGCTGTGCCACGGATTTGATGGTAAACTTTCCCGTGAAAGGAAAAGTAGTTGTTAGGATAAAGTTGGTGAGGCTTGAGTTCAGAGGGACGTTGGGAGAGGTAGTGTTCAAGAGCGGCAAGGCCATGGGCATGTGGGATATTAATGCATAGGGATCAAGGAGGCAAAGGAGTGGGAATGGTTGAGAGTCGATGAAGGAGATGCGTCCTTGATATGAGAAGATAGATTTTGGACAGTTGGTTGAGGTGTTGGTCAACGAAGGCTGAAAGTCTTTCAGTAGGAGCAGAGTGACCAGTCACAATTGGGCATTCAGGATTATTAGGTTTGTGGATTTTGGGGAGCATGTAGAATGTGATCTTGGCGTGAGGAGGGAGATGGATTCAGGGGAAAGCTTCTTTTAGGGGCCGTAGGATTTTAACATGGATTGGAGATCTTGTTGGACTTTGGGGATGGGGTCATTCCTGCACAACTTCTAGGTGGGAGTCAGAAAGTTGCCGGAGCCCTTCTGACAGGTAGTCACTGTGATCCAAAAGTACAGTGGTGGAACTATTATCTGCAGGAAGTATAATTATTTGGGAATTTACTTTAATGCTGTTCATGGCTCTTCTTTCATCTGCTGAAAGGTTTGTGTTCTTCAGAAGGGACTTTGGGAAAGAGGTGAGAAACACTAAGAGGGTAACCAGAGAGAGGTTAGGTGGGAGTGGGAGATCTCTGTTGGTGGTCTTTGATGAGACCAACATGATTGACTTGGAGTGTAGGGATAAATCTAAGACCTTTGGATAAAACTGATAAAACTTAACCTACCATGCCACATTACTGGATGTCAACCTCCAATTCACTGATGGCTCTATCAAAACCTGTCCATATTACACCTACCAACCACCAACAGTACCCACACTTTCACACTTGCCATTCCTTCCACATCAAAAAATCCCTCCCTTACAGCATGGCCCCTCTTCGCAGCGTATCTGTAGTGACAAGAACTCACTTTCTGAATATGCTGAGGGTTTCACAAAGGCCTTCACAGACAGAAACTACCACACAGACTTAGGATATGTCTTCACACATCCCAAATCCTCCCTCAAAGCCAGTAACCGTCCACAAAAGAGCGCTCCCCATGTCACCCAGTAGCTCCTGGACCCGAACAACTAAATTGCATCCTTTGCCAAGGTTTTGCCCTCGTGCCCAGAAATGAGACATCCTGCCCAAGATCCTTCGCCCCCCCTCCTAAGTGATATTCTATGAGCCTCCACACCTCCATAACATCCTAGTCCATCCCTATGCCGCCCCAAAAAGCAGCCCACAGCCACAAGGATCATATCCTTGTGGAAGATCCCGCTGCAAGATCTCTCCATTCCACCCACCCAGAACTTTCTATTCCCGTCGTGTTACAGGCTCATCCTACCCTATCAGAGGCTGGGGCACCTATGAAAGCAGCCATGTAATTCACCAACTGTGCTGCAATCACTGTGCAGCTTTCTATATTGGCATGACCACTAACCAGCTGTCCATTAGGATGAATGGCCACCGCCAAACTGTGACCAAAATCAAGATGGACTACCCTATGGCACAGCATGCTGCAGACCACCTACTTGATTTCAATGGCTGCTTCACAACCTGGGCCATCTGGATCATCCAATCCAATGCACAGATGGCAGTTTTCCTTACAGTACATTCTCCAACGCCGGAATAATCCAAGCTTACGGCAACTTCCCTTTGTTTCACACCTTACAGTTCCTACCTTTATCGTAAACTTTCCCTATTTTGTGTGTGTCTGTGTGTGTGTGTGTGTGTGTGTGTGTGTGTACGCACATGTGTCTACGTGTGACGTGTACGCGTTTTATTTTATTTCATTTTATTTATATATTTATTTTGTAATTTTACTTTATATATATTTTTATTTTACTTTTTTTCTCCCCTCACCCGCCTGCCCATCCCATTCTTAATCTGCATCTCGTTATTCCCATCTACGCTGTGCTGTACCCATCCCCACCACTGTGACGTAACCTTCCTATCACCTCTACCCTCCCCTCCCCGAAATACACCCGCCAGAGCGTGAAGTGCGGCAGCAGGAGCCGATGGTTGTATGACTGTGTTGTGTGCCTGCGTGATTGCGTGAATGTTCCATTTTATGAAGAAGTCCACCATGGGCGATAGCTGAAAGTGTTGTATGTGTGTGTGTCCTTTGTATGTGCCTGGCGCAGCTCGTGTTTGTGGTAAGTTGTAACCAGTCTATATTACTATATTATTATGTTTAATTACTGCATTTGTAAAAATCTACTAACTGAAAAAATCGACAAAATCCGTGACAGGGAAGTCTGAAATCAGTCGCAACCACAAATGTCATACACAAGTAACAAGCAGGAAGCTTCCTGCACTGTGCAGGACCCTCTTCTGCGCATGCGATCGTTAGCTCTGCCTAGTACGCATGCGCGGATTCACGGGCGTTCAGAAATGTTCTCTATTCTGGCGCGCGGATGAAGTGTCTGCTAGTAATGACGGTTCTGCTGTAGTTCCACGTAAGTTGCCGCTAGATGGCTGTCGCGCTAGACCAGCACTAGAGCGCCTATAAAGGGACAGAGTGGGCAACCGGCCAGTGGCCACCAGGTTTTACCAGACGGGACGGGCGTGGGAGTGGTACCTACACTGGGAAATACCAAAATGGTCATTCTGTACATAGTTTTTGAGACAAAGTTTCACAGAAAATTGGTAAATGCCGAAACTATCTCTACTGAAACAGCAGAACAGACTCAAACAGGTAACTCAATATTTACAACCAGTCAAATGTCCCGCCTCCCCCCCCCCTTTTTCATGGTACATCCCGTAACCAATTATAGGACTGTGAATAACCAATAATACACAGGCAAGGCTGAGGTGCCGTAGCCAAACAATACTTTGTAACACGACATGTCAATACCAAAATCATAAACTAACGAAAAGCTAGAAAATATACCGCTCTACGGAATCGAACTCGTGTCCTTCACATTACAGTTTCAGTACGCAACCACTACACCACGCGGTAATTACACAGGTCGAACTTCCACTATTAATTTTCAGCAAAGCTTATCTTCCATTGGGTGGGTAGGGGAGGGGGGGGGGGCGGCAGCAGAAAATATTTTCTTCCCACAGATAGAAAAAAGTATTTACTTTTCATAAGTCCCAATTTCTCGGTTAATTTTCATCGCACACTTGTTTCCGTCTTTTCTGATTCATCGCGATCACAAGCATCATACGGCAATCTTTAATTTCTACAGTCAACAGAGGAACAACGAGGTATCTCTCTTGACTGTCCTTAATGATTAGGTAACACACATTATTAATTACACTCGGTAAATCACTAGCAGTCATCTTGAAAATTACCGCGAATTTCTAAAGTTATCGTCAACGACCGTCATACAAGACGTTAATTTACCTAAACAGAACCGACAGAAGACGTGCGAAAGTGGAGAAGTGCCTACCGTAATAGAAACTTTATGTATCTGTACAGTGAAATCGCTGCCAGAAGCTTTTAATTTGCAAATTATTGATAAAGGAGGGGGAAGGAAAAAGGATTAGGAAACGAAGGAATGACAGTGTCTGCATTGGGGCACTGTAATGAAGCAATGGCGACACGTGAAAATGTGAGCCGGCCTGGGAATCGAACTCGGGTCTCCCACTTCGGGCCTTAACCACCTGGCTACCCAGTGGTAGGAATATCAGATTGAGCAGGGTACTAGTGACATATCACGTGACTCACCACAGCCGGAAGTGACCTGTCGAAGTAGGTTTTATTCACCATTGAGGTCAATGCTTTTGGCGAGTACTTGTTCTCGAACTTAAAAAAATAAGTAAGCCGAAAAAGTGAAGAATGGATTCAAAGAAAACATTGAAAGACTTTGGGGGAATTCTTGAAAACACATAAGATTAACAAATTCAATGTGCATCAGATTTGTTTTTAGATGTTAAGCGTACCTTTAAGAATTACACCGTATCAAGACTATATACTGTTTCGTTTAGTCCATTACTGGGAAATGTTACTTAGTGTGAATGTACTCCAAGGAAGTCAGTCCGTGTTTGAGTGCGTTGTAAACTTCTTTGCCGTTTTGTAAGGACTTCGGTTTGCTGTCTAAGGACAAAGTGACAAATTGCGTAGTCTGTGGCGAGGAACAGTGTTAGAGACTAGGAGTTGTGATTACCCCTTCGAATTGTCATGTTGCAAGTGCAGGATAAGCAGGAGAGTAGCAGGTCGCCGTGGCCGAGGGGACTGAGACGCTTCAGTCACGGTCTGCACGGCCACTTACGGTCGGGGGTGCGAATCCCCCCTCGGGCATGGAATTTGTGCCGTCCTTAGTGTTAGCTAGTTCATAAGTAGTTTGTAAGTTTAGGGATTGATGACCGTCCCACAAGCTCTGCAAACATTTGAACATTTGAAGGAGAATAACTAATTTACTGGTAGGAAAAGGTTACACACAAGAACCTGTCAATCATAGAGCAGGAATATCGTTAATTATTTACTTCATGTTTAGCACATAATGTATTTCCGTCTTTCTATAAGATTCGGTTTTGAAATAATATTAGCTGAATCCTATAGAATTACCGGAATACTTTATGGTGCTGACCATGAAGTAAATAATTGATGCTGTTACTGCTCCATGGTTGACAGGTTCTTGTATGTACCCTTGGCCAGTCAGTAGCTAGCAAACAGAATTCTCTACAAAACGGCAAACAATTTTCCAACTCACTCAAACAGGGAATTAACTCCCGCCAGGTAAGAGTGCATGTACGCCGGAAATGACGGGAAAATACAAGGCACTATACCGTGTCATAATCAAACACAGGACAACGATGTTCTATCAATATCTGTTTCGCGGAAATGAGCTGAACATGTACAGCTGTGTTTAGACGCCTGCAGGTTGTCTCCCTGTGCTGTACCCTCCTTGGTATGAACGCCGACGCTTCGATTCAACGATATAGTCGCGGTGAAATGGGAGGAGGCTTGACTTCGAAGGCAACTGAACACAGCGCTTATACTCAAAGCACGTTTATTACGAACTCAACATACACGCAGCACTGACTGCCTCTCGGGCAGAGTGCTCTGCTATTTATACACAGACAGTATTTACCAGAAATTAGAAGAAGAGTTAACATAATAAACAAGTAATATTTACCAGTGAACATAAGAAGGATGTAGAACATTCTGGAATTGTTAATTACAAAGAAATAAATTTTTGCAGGAAGGCGGAATTGAACGGGCAACCTTCATCTCCGCAGTCCGTGACGCTATCCCCTGCGACACGGCGACAGTGTGTGTATATGGTCTCCCGCTGCAATATGCAGCTAAATTCCGGTTTCGATGTATCACGTGGTACATTTGTAACCTGCTCAATCCGATATCCCTGTGATCTGGCTACCCATGCTCGCAATATGGCTGCTAAGCAAGTGTGGTGTTTGTTATTTCGGACATGTGCAGAAGAACAGACAGCACACCAATATAATGAGATTTTTAAGACATTCCACAGTACAGAAACACACACTGTTGGTATTCGCATATACACGGAGCCCGCCACATTTAGTAAAAACGTGGCGTCCTAGGCTGTTAGCCAATCAGAAGCGGTTTCACGCAAGGCCACTCTCTCCGTATACAGTCACTCTAACCAATATCTTCCGCGGCGGATCGTCGTCTAATACAGCCTTTATAAATGAGACAACTGCAAAGTCCATAGCGCGCCGACGAGACTCCTATAAAAGCTGAGAAAAAGAGCTGCGACAGGAGAGGCAGGAGGGCAGCGCTGAAGACGTTAAGGCACTCGCAGGAATTGGCTGCCGCCGAGTGCTCAAGCTCCGAGAGGCCTCGTCAAAGCGGCAGGGCAGGCTCCATTGTGTGCAGCTCACCAGCCGCTGTTCTCGTCTGTCTGCCGCTGCTGACAATGGCGTGTGCGCCCACCACTGTGCTCACCTGTTGCCGCGCGACGCGGCGACACCGACACTGCGTGGCTCCCCACTCTCTCTCCCCCCCCCCTCCCTCTTTCCACGCACCCACTCCCAGGACAATATTGATCTCACGGGACTGTAGCCGGGGGGAAAACCACTCGAACAGAAACTGAAACAGCAAGTATGCGGTACACTTTCAGCTAACACATTTTTTTTAATACTCGGTGAAGTTGTGGAAGTTACAGAAACAACAGTTCAAGTCGTGGTTGTTGAACTTGAATTATTTACACAGTGTACAGAAGTGGAAAAGAAGAAAAAAATCTGGTATTTCTCCCGGGTAAAAAGTAAAATTACACTTTTTTTCGGGATGAAATAAAGTTTTCCCCGGGTAAATTCAAGTCGTGGTTGTTGAACTTTTAACACGAATTATTTACACAGTGTATAGAAGTGGAAAAGAAGAAAAAATTCTCGTATTTCTCCCGGGTAAAAAGTAAAATTACACTTTTTTTCGGGATGAAATAAAGTTTTCCCCGGGTAAATTCAAGTCGTGGTTGTTGAACTTCAACACGAATTATTTACACAGTGTATAGAAGTGGAAAAGAAGAAAAAATTCTCGTATTTCTCCCGGGTAAAAAGTAAAATTACACTTTTTTTGGGATGAAATAAAGTTTTTTCCCCGGGTGAATTGCTCTTTTTCTGTTGTATTTGGCCGGGAGCAGTAAAACATATCAATTCTTTAAAAGTTTAATGTTTTATATTCAAGTGTATATCTTCCCAGTAGGGGAGACCAGGGCACGTTTTCCACCATTTTACATTTTTATTTTTGTACTTTTCATTTTTATCGGTTTTGGGGCAAACGGCGGATCACTATATCTTCTATACCTTTATCTACAGTCGTGTATAAATGATTTTGAAAATAGTAAATATTCTTCGTGACACCAAATGATTTTTGACTGACCATGTTGCGTGAGAAAATTTGCTCCATATGCAAGGCAACTTTTCCAGCTTACTTAAAATTTACAGGGCAAATTTTCCAACTATACTTTAAATGATAAAACAGATATAATTATCTTGATTTCACAGTATATGTTATTTTATTAAGAATTTATAATACATTACAAAAGAAGCATATCAAAACTAACCACATTAAATAAAAACAAATGCTACTGAATTTTTTTGCAAAATATGTCGCTTAAATATTTTACAAATACAGACATTTTTGACAATATTCATACTCATTGTCTGAATCACAATGTTATCAAACAAAAATGCAACTATTCCTTTCGTACAGTCTCCATGCGCCCATTTTTTGCATTTTGTTCACTGTAGCCACTTTTCATTTGCTTTAGACTTGGCGTAAGACTCAAAAGCAATAAGAAATATGTGTCCCGTATGCTCTCGGAAAACGTCTCTGTCGCCATATTTGGAACTATAACACTACATCAATGAGTAACTGTGTAAGCTATTTACAAAACAAATGCACAGTTCCATGAAGATAGAAAGCCTCTTTTAGTGCATGCAATGTCAAAATAATACGTTTAACGCTGGTACGTTTGTTTTAAGTTTCAACAAAGACGTGAAAGTTTACTTACCTTTGCAAAGATGACGAAAACAGCCCTGCCGACGTTGTGACTGCTGGCACAACACTGAAACTTTCGTAAATGAAGCGTGCTTTGTTGCTGCTTCTTACAGTATCGCCGGTGGTTTGTTTCGAAATTAAATCGACTTGGAAAACTTGCCCCTAAGGAAAACGTGCCCTGGTCTCCTCTATTATAAAATGCACTTACAATGTGGGCGAATTTTTTTTTTTTTTTTTTTTTTTTTTTTTTTTCGTGACCCGTATATGTTGTCATGTTCAAATGTTTGTAAATCTGTCGGACTCAAATGCGTGCTTTTTGGTCCGCAGCTTACAAACTGCTTAAACTAACGTAATGACAACACAAACACCTGTGCCCGAAGGGGGACTCGAATCCCCGACGACGAAAGGCTGCGCGAACTACAGTACGGCGCCCCAGTGCGCACGGCTAATCCGCCGCGGTTGTTGTCATCTGTTTTGATGCAGCTGTCATTGGTGACCAAAGATATTATTGTTCAAACATCTAACACATATTTATAAAGTCATCCTCTAAATTTGCAGGTGTTGTTATGGAAATAACTCCGTTGTTTGAAAGCAAGACGTCGATATTTAACACAGGAGAACATATCAGGATGATATTGCCCACTTTGTACACTATGAGGATGCAGATTGGGTGGTATCAAATTTGGAAGAAATTGATATCTTTTGTGCATTGAGGGAAGATCCCAGCAACGTTCTCAATGCGAAGACAGAACTATCTAACAGCTATTACTGAGCACACTTTAACGATCTCCTCCTTGAGAAGCACTGATATGTTCTGTTTTGAACATCGACGTCTTGCTTTGAACATAGCTGAGTAACTTAGGGCGTGTTTCCATTACAATACTCGCAATTTTAGAGACTGACTTTATGAATATGTTTTAGATATTGAACAATAATATGTTTGGTCACCAATGATAGCTGTTATGCATATGGCTCGGCCAGTTCTCCGCGGTTAGGAATATGTGTATATTCTGTATCCTACTCCTCTGAAAGTGAGAGAATGTAAATATACGAGAAACATAAACACTTGTTGTGGTCTGTTCCTATATGACAGGAAGTTTGACGTGTAAAAATCGGACATGTAGTCTAATGATTCGAATATTTTTACACTTTACTCGTCTTTGTTAAAAATCCATATAATTTTGCATTTACTTACTTTTGATTATAAAACGAATGTCTTGAAGATTCTTCTCATTTGTGGTTCAGAGAGTGTCACGAAAATGATGCACGAGCTGGGGTGGAAATCATTAAAAGCAAGGTGTTATTTGTTACGGCGAGATGTGTTTGCGAAATGCCTTTCACCAAATTTCTCTTCAGAAAGCGAACATATATTCTTAGCACCCACCTAAGAAATAAGAGAAATCAGATCGAAAACAGAAAGATTTAGGTGTTCCTTTTTTCCACGAACTATTAGAGAGTGGAACTATAGAGAAATATCATAAAAGTGGTTCGATGAACCCTCTGCCATGCACTTCAATATGATTTGCAGAGTACCGATGTAGATGTAGTAAGAATTGTATAATTGGTTTCTGTTTTGTTGTGAAACTGTGGTATTCTTCGATGTTTTATCATCACGTTTGTGAGGACTTCCCTTCAGCTACAGCTATAGTGGTTGATCTCGTACATTTATAGCTGGTGACATGTAAGAAGGCGCTTTCGCTCATAGAGGCGGAGCGATAGGGGAAGCGTGGAGGGGAGGAGCTACGGCCGAGCGCCAACAGTGGAGCCTGAGGGAGAAACACTGCGTAACTCGCGGCCAGCCACGCGCCTACAGAATGAACATAAAGTAGGTAATGCATTTCATATCAGTTTATGTTCAACACTTACTGATTAGGCTGGACTGTTACGAAGCAACACCGACGACTTTCTGAAGACATTTGAGTCTTCTGTTGTTTATTAGCAACTAGCTGAAAATCCGGCGTTGCCCGGGATGTTAAATATCTGCCAGGCTGCATGTGAAACTGCAGTAGGTGTTGATGGAAAGCACATATTATAAAAATCAGGTTTCAAGCTTCCGATTCTGACTTTCAGGATATACACCAATTTCAAACCAAAGGTTTATTGATACCACTTATTCTTCGATTTCTTTTTAAATTACGAAGTAAATAATTTTATCATTTCAGTATACTTGAATTTCGTCAAGAAATGAGTTGACTCTGAAAATAATCAATAAATGAAAATGTTTCATACACAAATAGTTTTAGCATTTTTAATATAATGGGTATTCGTTGGGTGTACCATTCTGTTCCTTTCCTTGTAGCTCTATGGAAGTAAACTGCTTTCGCTTCCAACCGGATGGAACAATTTTCCACGAACGCTACTGTTTACGTGCTCATATCTCATGAACTACGTGTCGGAATGTGATACAATTTATAAGCTACATTCAACTATATATGTGTATACTGTCTGTAAAATTTCCTGTCACTACAATTTGTAGTGTTCAAATTATAAATTGTAACGTCATACCGAGAGACTTAGTTTTAATCCATAAACAGCGGAAAAGTAGTAAGCGAGAAACTTTTTTCCTTTCATCATTTCACTATGGTTGCCAGCGAGAAAAAGTTTAAAAAAGGTTGGAAATTATGTTTAAAGTTTGTTGCAAGTCGCTAAGTACTGTCATTCTCATACAGTGTATTTCGAAAGTCTCGCCGCATTCTATGGCATTTTTTGTGGTTTCTATTGGTTATGACGTAATATCTTTTGAACCATGTGCCGTATGTGAATCTTAATCATGCAACAACTGTTACCTCACGGTAAGGAATGTGTACCAAATTTGGTTGAAATCGGTCAAATGGTTTAGGAGAAAATGAGCAGCATTGTCGCAAAATGCAGCAGTTTTTCGCGCATCTCATTGTGTATGACCTCATAACGTCATATTTCGTGAACTATATATCGTATGTGATTCTTACACTTACGGCGACCATCCTCATGGATTGAAGCTTACGTGTACAAAATTTCGTATACATTGGAAAAAAAACTTTAGACTTGTATGCAACACGTACAAACATACGGACACTCTGCTTAATATATATTAGATTTTTACCCTTCATAGAAACTGACATTCTTGATTAAAAAGTCGTAGATTTCAAGATAATCTTAAATAAAATGTCCTGCAAAGTACCGTTTCATACCCTCCAAAGGTTCTTACAAGGGAACCTCCCCATCGCACCCCATCAGATTCTGTTATAAGATGACACAGTGGACAGGCCGTGAAAAACTGAATACTGATCAATCGAGAAAACAGGAAGAAATTGTGCGGAACTATGAAACAATAAACAAAATATAGAAACAAAGCAATCAATGTGAAAGACAAGCAACGTTGAGCAGACGGTGAGCAGAGGAGTGCCATGGTCCTGTGGCGAGCGTGAGCAGCTGCGGAGAGGTATGTGGTTCAAGTCTCCCCTCGTACGATATTTTTTTTATTTTCGCAAAGTTATGATATGCCTTCCGTTCATTGACGTCTCTATTCGCCGTAATCAGTTTAGTGTCTGCGTTTTGCGACCGCACCGCAGAACCGTGCGATTAGCAGACGAAAGGAAGTGCCTCTCCAGTGGGAACCTAAAACATTTCATCGCAAGGTGATAGGTCAACATATTCCTCCACAGGGAAAGTCTCATGTATTATGCCGTGGAGGTTCGAGTCCTCCCTGGGGCATGAGTGTGTGTGTTTGTCCTTAGGTTAGTTTACCTTAGGTTTAAGCAGTTTGTAAGCTACGGACTGATGACCACGCAGTTTGGTCCGATAGATTTACAAACATTTGAACATTTCATGTATTATGTACGATACTGGTGACAGTATGAGTCTTGTTACATTAATCCTCTGTCTGCCGTGTAGTCGACTGACGTGTTTGTTTGTTTAGGCGTAGCGTCCCCATACTACGGCGCAGTTACCTGGCATGGGACGGACGGTCGGACAGATAATAATTTTCTGAAAATGAAATAATTTTCGCCTATATGAAGGCTCGAACCATGGGCCTGTCACTTTAACGCTAGCCACAGGACCACGGCGCTGCTGTTCTCTTAATGTGCTCGACGATGTCTATCATTCACATGGAGTGCTCAGTTTTTATATTTTGCTTTTTTTTCCACACAACTTCTTCCTGTTTTCTCGATTGATCTGTGTTCAGTTTTTAAGGCCTATCCACTGGGCCAACGTATAACTAAATCTGAAGGGATACGATGGAGAGGTTCCCCTGTTAGGAAACCTTATAAAGACAAATGTGGAGTTATTTTCTGGTGATTACCTATTTTTACGGCAATACATACCTTACCCGTTGTGAAATGTCAAAATCGATTTAAATGACCGTATTCACACTCACCCGATATACAGTAGAACCCCTCTGTTCTGTCCTTGGATGGTCCATCACTCCGGGTGGTGCTACCATGGTCAGGCTCGCCTTTTTCACTGACTGGATGCCTCTCGGGCCATTGTTTTGGTGTCTGTCACTGTGCATATTGTTATACTGTACATTATTGTGCAGTTTTATCCTTTGCTGGGATTAAAAAACGTCGTTGTCTCTACAGTGTCTACAGCAAAATTTTAGTCAGTTTCCAGACAGACTAACTCCCGTTGAAGAAACTATTTCACTCCCATCCAATGAAACCTTGTGGTAAAACACCCCAAGTTTCCAATCTTAAGCTGATTTCTGTTTTACGATTTTCTCTCTCTCTCTCTCTCTCTCTCTCTCTCTCGCTCTCTCTCTCTATCTCTCTTTTTTTTGGGGGGGGAGGGGTTCTGGGGGAGAGGGTTCTATCCCCCACATACCCCCCACACAAAGTTAAGCCACTGATTCAAACGTAAAGACTAAGTGAAAAATTAGCAGTGCTACAAAGACTGGACAAACGTAAATCGCTCCAAAAATTTGCAAAGGAACTGACTGTACGTGTTACGACGATTAAGGATGGTGAAAACACGTTGAAGAATCGCAAAACATTGAAAAAGCCTAACCCTGAAGTGCTTGATAACGCATTGTGGATGTGGTTTTGTCAAGAAAGAAGGAAAGTAACTCCAATATCCGGGCCAATTCTCGAAGAAAAAAAACGATAGTTTTGCACAAAAAACTGGAAGCCTAACGTAAAATTTGCTGCCGGCTGGATTGCCGGCAGCGGTGGCCGAGGAGACTGAGGAGCTCCAGTCACGGTATGCAGGGCCATTACAGTCGGGGGTTCGAATTCCCCCTAGGGCATGAATATTTGTGCCGTCCTTAGTATTAGCTAGTTCATAAGTAGTTTTCAATTTTAGGAACTCATGACCCCGTAGTTAAGTCCCATAAGCTATACAAACATTTGAACATTTGAAGGCTGGATTGATAGTTGGAAAACTCGTCATGGTGTCCGATTTGTCTCTGTTTCCGGTGAAAATCTATTTGCCAGAGCCCAAGGTGCTAACGAGTTTTCTGTTAATCAGTGGCGGACTAAGGGGGGAGGGGGAGGCTTTTTTTTGGATCGCATGTAGTGCACTGGCATTTTGTTTTGCTGGGGCCTCCAAATCTGGAAAGCTATTTTTGCAGACTGTCCCGTGCCTCTCGTTCTGTGGGGGGGCCTCAAATTGTTTTTTATAGTAATACATGTATTTCGAAGTGGACAGGGGAGAGGGGGGAGGGCTCATTTGGTATTGCCGCCACCCCGGGACTCCAACAGCCTTAGTCCGCCACTGCTGTTAAGTTCAAAATGTTCAAATGTTTGTATAGCTTATGGGATTTAACTACGGGGTCATCAGTCCCTAAGCTTACAAACTACTTATGGACTAACTAATACTAAGGACTGTACAAATATCCATGCCCGATGGGGGATTCGAACCCCCGACCGTAGTGGCCGTGCAGACCGTGACTGGAGCGCCTCAGTCCCCTCGGCCACCGCGGCCGGCTGCTGTTAAGTTTCAACAAATTGAAGAAAATGAACTGTTACCCTGTCATGTGAATAACATCCACGAGACAGGGCTGATAATCCGACCTTTTTTCTCTTGCAGCGCTGCTGTTGCGGAGTACAGCACAAATCAGCGTAAGTGTCCCGAATATATGTGTTCAGCTGGCCGCAGGTGCGCGCTGCCCACCTCGCGTGGCCTGGTTCCCCGCTGCCACCTGCCACGGCGTAACCTGGATGCGGCCGCGCGTGCGCCTGGCATGGGGGCGCCCGCTCAGCCGACGCCGACGCCGTCCAGCTACCAGGCCTCACAGCGAGTCCGTGCCAAACCAGTATGAGACGTGATAAGTGGCAGCCTACATAGTATAGTTACATATGCTCTTGTCATTTTGAAGAAAAGTTATGGATGCCACCACTAATGGAAAGCGGCTACAACATAGAGAGGCTACAGGTAGAGCCCTGCATTAGGAGAGTAGCGCCAACCTTTTATGAGTGGCTTGCCGACAACCGCCGGCTGCTATTGGTCAGTTGAGCGCGGGTGGGGCACGTCCGCCATTTTAGGCCTAATCAATCTATCAGCGTCAGTGGCGTAACTAGGACTTGGCTTTGGGGGGGGGGGGGGATAGGTCTGCTTGACGAGCAAAATTTTAGTCATTTTCCAGACAGACTACCAGCCTCCACTCCCATTGAAGAAACTAATTCACTCCCATCCAATGAAGGATTATGGTAAAACACTCCAAGTTTTCAATCTTTACCTTTACCAGATTCCTGTTATACGATTTCTTTTCTTTTCTTTTTCTTTTTTCATTTTTTTTTTTTAATTTTATTTTTATTTTTCTATTTTTTTTCGGGTTCTGAAAGATTATGGTAAAACACTCCAAGTTTTCAATCTTTACCTTTACCAGATTGCTGTTATATGATTTCTTTTCTTTTTCTTTCTTCGTTTTTTTTATTTTTTTTTATTTTTTTATTTTTTTTCGGGTTCTGGGGGGGGGGGGGGGGGTGTTCTATCCCGCTCATCCCCCCATGGTTACGCCACTGATCAGCGTAAATGACATATTTCACTAAACTAGCTGTTATTTTAGCATTTAGAGGTCTTGAAAATGTATAGACTTATTATGTATTAAATTAAGAGCTTAACATTGCATATTCCATTTTTATTTGGTGAAAAATGCCGCATTGTTGGCAGTGAATTGATATACTAAAACAGTCCGAGGTACTGTAGCAAGTTTTACGCATTCCACACGGTGAAAGAGATGCGAAATGACGCAATTTTTGTGTATACGGCATTTGAAGAAAAAATGCATTTCCATACGAGAATGTAAAATTTTGTGAAATAAGTAAATTTGTATTAAAATATCGAGTAAACTTATAGGTTCATATGTTCATACAAGTTTCTTGTGAGCAATGTTGGACGGACAAACATGTAAGAGAAAAGATATTATTAAAAGATGTAAATACATGAAAATCTAACATAATGTGCCGTATTTGACGAATTTCGTATTACTTAGCCTGCATATTACGAAAGTTTGGGCGGTATATGAAACCGCCCATTAAATAGATCTCCAAAACTTGAATATTAAATTAAAGTTTATGTTACTGAAGTACCCAGCAATACGATAACAATGGGTAAAAACAGAAACCTTCCCAAAATGTTAGCTCAGTTAATGTTACGTGATAATATCACATGTAGGTTGGCACACACCACCTATCAACATTAGGCACTAGATTAATGGAAAGCAACATGTATTAATTACATCTACTTTGATATAAACCAATATATTAGAAATAAAAACGTCAGTCCTTAGCTAATTTGAAGGCAGGAACGTCACTTATTGCGAAAGCAGTGCATTTGGTACAGGGTTTATATTTTAGCACGAAACAATTTTACAACTAGTTTGCTCAAAAATAAAGGTCTTGAACTCAGATTACCAATTTTTCCTTAATATTCGCTGTAGATGTGATGAAACGATTAAAAACTTAAGTTCATTGTTTACTTAACGTATTATCATACCACGTCGATGTACAGACCGGTTCCCTTCATCATAAATGCTAATTTAACAGGTCCAACCAAAGCGCTGCTATTGCGAGATAGGCCTACAATGGCGGCGCTCGCCCGGTTGGCGGTATTCTCCCAATACAGGGTCCCAGCTACATGCAAGTTACAGCGCCCTGGGTGGCAGCACTGAACAACACTGGGCGCCATATTTGAGAACGACAGTTTGAAGCAGCAGCGTGATCAGACGCTTCTGTTTGTAATCTGAACTAACGTGTAAGCGCTATTATTAGTGGTAAATCAAACCCAGTGTATGTTCGGCGTACAGTTGCAGCAACCGCAATGATAAAACTGTTACAATATCATACATAAAAAAGAGATATGTAATTATATAGGTCGTTGTGTATCAGCGTTTATTAGCCTATAAACATTCATTATACTTAACTTTCGCATTTACTAAGTTTCAAAATTATGTTTACTTCACAACCATCAAAAAGCTAGGCGGAAGACGGATGTATTTGGTGTGTTTGAAAGTAATGGCATTTGTTTATGTAGTGTACAAAAGCGTATTAACCATTTGGTAAGTTGCCTAGGTATATGAACTGTGATTAAACTATTATTTATACAGATTTCCGTTGAAAAACAAGGGGTTGCTAACCAAATGGGTATCCAGTATGAGACGTGATAAGTGGCAGCATACAAAGTATAGTTACATATGCTCTTGTCATTTTGAAGAAAAGTTATGGATGCCACCACCAATGGAAAGCGGCAACAACATAGACAACATAGGCTACAGCCAAGTTACAGCGCTCTGGGTGGCAGCACTAAGCAACTCTGGGCGCCATATTTGAGAACGTCAGTTTGAAGCAGCAGCATGAGCAGACGCTTCTGTTTGTAATCTAAATTAACGTCTAAGCGCTATTATTAATGGTAAATCAAACCTAGTGTATGTTCGGCGTGCAATTGCAGCAACCGCAATGATAAAACTGTTAGAATCTCATACATAAAGAAAGAGATATGTAATTATATTGGTCGTTGTGTATCAGCGTCTATTTGCCTAATAAACATTCATTATACGAGGTGCATTCAAGTTCTAAGGCCTCCGATTTTTTTAATTAACTACTCACCCTAAATTGATGAAACTGGCGTTACTTCTCGACGTAATCGCTCTGCAGACGTGTATATTTTTCACAACGCTGACGCCATGATTCCATGGCAGCGGCGAGGCCAAGCGTGACGAAAGTGGTGGCTGAGCACACGATCATCACCAAACGACGCTCGCAAGAGATATTTCACGCGTCTAGCAATATGGGGTGCAGCGCCATCCTGCATAAAAATCGTACGTTCCAGTAGCTATTTATCAGCCAGGCTGGGGATGATGCGATTCTGTAACATATCGTCGTACCTCTCACCCGTCACGGTAGCAGTCACTGACGATTTGCTGTCCAACGGCATCTGTAGAATAGTTTTTGAACTTTGCTTCTTTTTTTGATAAAACCCCCATGTCATTCCAAGTATGTGTATAAATTTTTACCTTTCTATCTACATTATTCCGTGATTTATTAAGTTTTCATATTTATACCGACTTTTTGATCACTCGGTACATGAAGCACGATGGTGAAGAGTTCCTCAGCGCTTAACTGCATAAATCGATTTAAGAAATGAATAAAAACTAATACTCTCTTCCCATTTATATTTCTCAGGAATACAAGTGGCCCTACTAGTTGTGTTCAGAGATAGCTACTCTATCTTAACAGGCTGTCTGTCAAGATAGACAATATACGATTGAATTAAATAAATAACAGACTGTTGCAAAACTTTTGGCAGTAGTGCTGAACAGGAAGTTCAAAAAGTTCCATTTTATGATTGTGTAAAATAACTATTGTAGGCACGAGATCGGTTGCCTCACTGCAGTTAGAATTTTTGTTTATGAAATTAATTTTAGCAACTTGTAATACAGAATTTAAAGGTTATCTGCATTACGTATAGGTAAAATAACAAGGGGGTTTGCAGAACTGTGTATAGTTCCATGTATGAATGACACATAGCCACGCTGGACGCACATTGTGAAGTTGAACCATATGACGATAGTTGCTGGCTATTGAGCAGTTCACGCTACTGTAAGGTATGTGGCTTACAACATTCAAAAAATGCTAATATTCTGGCTAGATACCCTAATGCTAATGTTAGATGATCTTAGTTACGAAAACGTTATGGCGTACTTCGTGTTCTTCAAAAAAATTTGTAGTGGCTGGTTGTTGTATTCACATGGTAAGACGCTATTTTACAGTTACGTATCTTATGGAATATTTCATTTTCACAGTCGATTTTAACATAAGCTGTTGCTGGCAGCTCTGTTTTTTGAAGCGATGTAATATCAAAGTATTGCAGAATACAGCAGTCACTCAAAACGTAAAATGTTGTGAAACTCTTCAGAAATTAATGTTTCTAAAAAAGTTTCACCATCGTAGAATATACTGAGAAAGTGTCAAAAAACCGTGTCTCACGATAAATACCGTTCATATG
The DNA here is from genome assembly GCA_026315105.1 of Locusta migratoria. NCBI lineage: Eukaryota > Metazoa > Arthropoda > Insecta > Orthoptera > Acrididae > Locusta > Locusta migratoria. The sequence continues at coordinate 201,236,428 of CM048751.1, forward strand.
CTACGTTAAAAAACTAAATGTTATAATTCGGTTTAATTACGAAGAAGAAAAGCTGTTGGCAGGTTTCTACATCGTATGTGTAATAAATTAACACACCGGATAGCACAGTCGGTAGTGCGCTTGCCCGCGAAAGGCAAAGGTCCCAGGTTCGAGTCCCGGTTCCGGCACACAATTTTAATCTGCCAGGAAGTCTCGTATCAGCGCACACTCCGCTGCAGAGTGAAGTTTCATTCTGGAAACATCCCTTAGGCTGTGGCTAAGCCATGCCTCCACCATATCCTTTCTTCCAGGAGTGCTAGTCTTGCGTGTTTGCAAGAGAGCTTCTGTGAAGTTTGGAAAGTAGGAGGCGAGGTATTGGCAGAAGTAAAGTTGTGAGGCGGCATCGTGAGTCGTGTCGGGATAGCACAGTCGGTAGTGCGCTTGCCCGCGAAAGGCAAAGGTCCCAGGTTCGAGTCCCGGTTCCGGCACACAATTTTAATCTGCCAGGAAGTTTCATATCAGCGCACACTCCGCTGCAGAGTGAAGTTTCATTCTGGAAATTAACACACAACCGATAATTGCTGTATATTCAGAGAGTCTGAAGCTGTTTTGTAGTTATATATTTAAATGAGTAATAGTTTACGAGACATAACTCGAATGAATACAGACGGTGCTCAAAAGAGTCTTACGCACATTTAAAGTTCTCATACACACCGAGTGAGGTGGCGCAGTGGTAACGCACTGGACTCGCATTCGGAAGATTTAGGTTTTCCGTGATTTTCCTAAATCAGTTAAGGCAAATGCTGGGGTGGTTCATTTCAAAGGGCACGCCCGATTTCCTTTCCATCCTTACCCAAAATTCCGAGCGTTAGCTGCGTCTCTAAAGATAAAGCTGTCGACGGGACGTTAAACTCCACGCTTCCTTCCTTCCTAAAGTTCTCACAGAAGTTTGCCACCATAGTGGCCGCCGAAGACCCTTCAATTTGCCCGCTGTTCTCAGTCGGCCGCTTACGGACTTGTGGGGGCTTGGCCATCGCTAGCTGAGTGGCTGGCCTCTGGGGCACAGCCCACTGCCTCGTAGTGCCATACAGGGAGCTATCGATGGCGGCGTATCGGTGTGATGTGACACGGACTTGTTATGAGGCCTGGTGTCTATAGCCTGATTCAAACTACTTGTCACTTGACGTTTGCAGGCCAAAGCTGCAGCGTTATAACGACAAGTACTGGCTGGCGGCAACCACTACAGCGCATTGCAATCCGCGGCGATAGAGAACCGATTAAAGTCTCTGTCTTTTACGAGGATCGAGTAAAAAAATTCCAAATACACACACGATGTATATCTCTTATAGAGTCTCTCAGTATGTGCAAAATCTATTCTTGATTTTAATTAGGGCAAGAGTTACGTCAATTTGTTTCAAACTATTTGAATTTTCTACTTCTTAAAAAGCTTCAAACGTGTCACTTCGTATCTCAAAAACTATTGCTCTCAGAGCAATAATTTTTTTTCGCATTCATTGCCAAACTAACACACTTGGGAACGAATCTTCAAAAGTTTTCGTAGTGGATTGCGTTTTCGGTATATAAATTTCTCAAAACTACGTTTTTATGCAATTCAGTGATGAACGCGACAGGTTACTCTGTAACTGTTACTCTGAAGATGGGCAGCTCTCCAGAAACCGGTCATATTCTAGAAAATAATTGTGATCTGGAGACGGAAATGCAAGATTTTTATTTTAATATTTTTTGTTAACCAATTTAAAAATGCCGGCCGCGGTGGCCAAGGGGACTGAGGCGCTCCAGTCACGGTCTGCACGGCCACTACGGTCGGGGGTTCGAATCCCCCCTCGGGCATGGATATTTGTGCTGTCCTTAGTCTTAGTTTGTTCATAAGTAGTTTGTAAGTTTAGGGACTGATAACCCCGTAGTTAAGTCCCATAGACTATACAAACATTTGAACATTTGAATTTAAAAATTTCTTAAAAACCGTAATACGGATAGAGTAGATTTTAGTACAGTTGACTCTATCAGCGTCATGTAACGTACAGTAAGAATATTAAGGTCCTGGTTTTATTGACAGGGTGCGGCCCGCCTGAATCTGCGCTGGCGCTGTCAGCCGCCGGTAGGCCCGTGGCCAGCCAGCAGCCAGCAGCCAGCAGGCAGCCGCCGCGGCTGATCACTCCCGCCAGCCCTTTATTGGCTTTCGCGCAGACTCCAATTTCCGGTTCCGTCCCGCAGGACTTTGTACCGGCTCATTAGCGAGGACGCGTCCAACCGTGGAAAACAGCAGGTGCCGAGTACCGTTACATAAACCCACCAAACGAATTAGTACACGTAACTCAAGCTACCAGGCTGGGGGAAAATAGGCAGCCCCGAGTCTTATTCAACTTGTACAAAAGCCACACACCACGTTGGGCCACAAGGTCTACAGGAAGGCTACTCATACTGACCGTTACCTGCATAAAGACTCTAACCACCATCCCAGACAAAAAAGAGGTGTGGTTAAAACATTGGTTGACAGGGCGCATAAAATTTGTGAACCTACTTATTTAAAAGATGAGTTGGAGCATTTACGATCCACCTTCCAGAAGAACGGTTATTCTACCAAAGAAATAGACAGAGCCCTTGGTCCCAGGGAGAAAGTTAATGTTAACAAGGAACAACAACCGCCTAAGGGGAAAGGTTTTCTTCCGTTCATAAATAAGGTTACAGACCGTATTGGAAAAGCGCTGGACAAGTATGGGGTAGAAACCATTTTCAGACCTACAAGGAAGATAAAAGAATATTTAAGATCTGCAACAGATGTACGACATCCGTTGAATACACCAGGTGTATATAAAATTCCCTGAAGCTGTGGTTCAGTCTACATTGGAACTACAAAAATGAGCGTCAATTCTCGTCTGGTCGAACATAAAAGGAATTGCCGCCTGGGGCACACGGAGAAATCGGCCGTAGCGGAATATGTATACCAAGATGGCAATCATGAAATTAAATTTAATGAGACTAGTGTCATCTCAAAAACTTCGCACTATCATGCGCGCACATATAGAGAAGCAATCGAGATCTATAAACAACGTAATAACTTTAACAGGAAAGAGGAAGCTGTTAAATTAGACAGAATTTGGACTTCTGCTTTACACCAGCGAAATGACAATCGATTCTTCTCCGCCAAGAATGTTGGCAATACCAGAGATAGTGTCGTAGCAGACGTCACGTGATGTCTTGTGGTACCCTCTACATTGCCTATATATATACGGCGCTCCCTCAAGTTCTCATCGCAGTTCGCCATTCTACCTCTGAAGATGTCTTCCGCAGCCGAAGATGAAACGTTAGGGGAAAGTTTTATAAATCGACCACGGCTTATGAGCCCGGAAGTTTTAAATGAAGTTGACGCCGGCCGTGAAAGCTTACATTGTATGAAAACACCACACAGTTTGCGGGTATGCTGGCCGGTGACGTCATCGACAACCGCCGATATTTGGACTGGAGGACTCCCTGCCATTTTCAAGGCACAACTGCACTTAAGGAAGCAATGTGCAAGCGTATTTAATACAGTGGAGACACCAAAATTCCGTCTAATGTAGATTAATTGGCCGACTTCGTGAAAATGCCGGGTTATCCAGAACGGTGTTAAAAAAGAATAAGTAAGAATTTTTGCTATAAAATACTTTCTAAAAATGTTCAAATGTTTGTTAAGCTTAAAGGATTTAATTGCGGTGTCATCAGTCCCTAAACATCCAGACACAAACATCCATGCCCGAGGGGGGGATTCGAACCCCCGATCGTAGCGGCCGTGCAGACTGTGACTGCCGCGCCGCAGACCGCTCGGCCACTGCGACCGGTAAAATACTTTCTAATATTATTTTAGAATACATTACAAATGATGAAATACTGTAACACAAAATAGATTTAAGAAAATATCTAATAAAAATTATATTCCTTACCTACGAGTACGTACTTTAACTTAGAAAACTACTTTAAGGAAGCATTCAGCCTTGGGCAATGAAATGTATGGACAATAGTGATTTACTTCATAAAAACATTCCACTAAAATTCCCATCTCTCCTGAGCTGATTTTATAAGGCACTGTGAAAAAATGAGTCTGATAATTTGGATGACGTCTCTTTTTAATATGAAGGCGCATCTACATGATGTATTAATTAAACTCAAAGGATTTTTAAATAGAGTGTAGGTGGCAGAACAAAATACGTCTAGGCCCATTTATGGTATGCCTATAAATGCTACACGCCACGATTTCAATTCTATCTTGCATTATGCGAGCACGGAATAATTCCAGCGGGTGTGCAAGGGGGGGGGGGGGGGGGGGGGAGTGCAGTTACCCGGACTGCGGGGGAACAGAGTGCCAAGTTTTCGGAACTCTACTTCCTTCCTTCTTCCGCCACGTTCCCGCACATGCAGGGTCGGCCTTGTGAAATTCGGATTTGCCGTGTGTTAATATTTACGGGGTGGACGCCACCCCATGTGCACCCAAAATGTGTGCGTATAGTGTTATCGGTGTGAAAGTGTAAAGCGTTACGAAATATTTGGGAATAGTGTAACTGAGGCGGGACTTGGGGAACAGCCCGGTATTCACCTAGGGGGATGTGGGAAACCGCCTAAAAACCACATCTAGGCTGGCCGGCACTCCGTCCCCCTTCGTTAATACGCCGGGCGGATTAGAACCGGGGCCGATACGCAAATGTTCAAAATGTTCAAATGTTTGTATAGTCTATGGGACTTAACTACGGGGTCATCAGTCCCTAAACTTACAAACTACTTATGAACTACTTACGAACTAGGACGGCACAAATATCCATGCCCGAGGGGGGATTCGAACCCCCGACCGTAGTGGCCGTGCAGACGATGACTGGATCGCCTCAGTCTCCTCGCCCACCGCGGCCGGCCGATAGTAATGAAGTGGCACCTAAATCTATGGTCTTTTTGCCTTAAGCAGGAAGCACTTTCAGTAAAGTTGGTCGTATTTTGCGGAAATATGATGTAAAATGTGTTTTTCGACCACCTTCTAAGACAAAGGCCCTGTTGGGGTCCGTAAAGGATGATCTTGCTTTCCGTAAGGCTAGTGTCTATCGTATTCCTGTCATATGTCATGTCATGTCATATGTTGGTCAGACAATCAGGACTGTGGAAGACCGGTGTATTGAACACAAACGTTACATACGCTTACAACATTCAAACAAATCAGCGGTTTCAGAAGTCTTGGCACAGGTCATCCTACGGAATAAAACAACACGGAGATTCTGGCATAAACTTCCACCAATTGCGATAGTGTTATTGGGGAAACTGTTGAAATTAAACTAGCGAGCGGCCTTATGCCAGATATGGTGGTTTTTGCAAATTAATGATAAAGGAGAGGAAGGAAGAAGGATTTGGAAGGTTTGTTTGTTCAAATGTTTCAAATGGGACTTAACTACGGGGTCGTCCCTAAACTTACAAACTACTTATGAACGACTTACGAACTAGGACGGCACAAATATCCATGCCCGAGGGGGGATTCAAACCCCCGACCGTAGTGGCCGTGCAGACCGTGACTGGAGCGCCTCAGTCCCCTCGGCCACCGCGGCCGGCAAGGAAAGTATTGACAGTGGCTGCTTTAGAGCATTGAAATGGAACAATGGCAAGTGAAAATGTGAGCCGGACCAGGAATCGAACCCAGGTCTTTCGGGAATCGAACCCGGGTCTCCCGCTAGCCCAAAGCGGCTCTCGATCCGGCTCACTTTTTCACTTGTCGCCATTGTTTCATTTCAATGTCCTAAAGCAACCACTGTAATCCTTTTCTTCCTAATCCTTCTTCCTTCCTCTCTTTTATCATTAATTTGCAAAAGCAATTTGGCTGCGAAAGAACAGACACCACACCAAAATAATAAATGTTGGTTTTTGTTTAAATTCTGCTTGGAATGCGACACTGTCTCTCGTCAGAAAACGAAGGAACAGAATTAATGCTGCCTCACCTGTTGATTAATAGTCACTATCGGTTGTGTTGACTCTGCAGTGACTTGTATTGTGTGTGTTATCTTCCTTGTTTACCCTTTGCAAACTGAGGTATTAAATTCGCTTCCATATTGCTTCCTTGGGTGCAGTTGTGCCTTGAGAATGCCAGGTTGTGCTGTCGAAATATCCGAAATTGTCGACGACGTCACCCGGCAGTACACACGCCAGTTTGAAAATTCATTACGCCGGGAACAGTTTAAGTTTCACTCATAGTAGATATAAGAGTCGAAAGGTACGAATGGTCGGGAGGGCGGCGAGACAGAGTTGTAGCCTTTCCCCTACGTCACTGTTTTTCAACCTGTGGGTTCCGACCCGCATGGCGGCCGCCGTCACTGGAGGAAGTAGTTGCACCACACAAGCAGTCACGAGCGTGCCTGAATACTATGTGTTCCATAACGCAAAACATATGCCTAGGAAAAGCGAAATGCATTTCATATTGCAACTAGCTGCACGCGGCGCGTTCCTGCCGCAGAAGAAATAATTGTGCAAATGATGTTTGAAATTTGAAAGTGTTCGCTTCTTGTTCCTCCTGTCCCTTTCTCTGTCCATTTCCCGATCCCCTTCTTTCACCTGTCTGTCACCATCTCCCCTCTCTCATTCTTCTCCTCTCCCCTCTGTCTCCTCCCTCCCCTTCCTGACGGTCTCGTCCTTCACCTTCTTCTCTCCCTCCTATATATGAAAGCACACGTACAGGATGGTCGGAAATTCCCGATACAAACTTCTAGGACTAACATTCTGATAGGAACCCATGTCCGGAAACGTATCGTTTTAGTTCTACGACAGTTTCAATTCAGATAATTATCTCCTCCTCTCCTACTTGAGGAATGTAATTAGGCGTTGAAGAGACCAGGTGGAATGGAGAGAGTGTACGAAAACATGCTTCAGAGGTACAATGTGTGTAACGACAACTTTGGTGGTCGCCACATCGAGCCGCTGTTGTAATGTATCAGTACGTTGCGGCTGCTGCCGTAGATGCTGCGTCCACTAAAGGAAACCATAAAGTGTAAATTATAATGAAAATGCGTAAGTAACTCTTTTCATACTGATTGCAACAAATGGACTGGGTCACGCCTCATTACATTCCACAAGAGGAGCGGATGAGATAATCATCTGAATTGAAACCGCTATGGAACGGAAGCGATACGTTTCCGGACATGACTTCCTATTCAAAATGATATGTACTCACTACCTTCTACAAGTCCCAGAAGGTTGTAACGCGAATTTATGACCACCCTGTATATAAAAATTGAGGCGTTTGTGCCTAATTTCACTCTGCAGCCATAACTAAACGTCGCAAACGAAAAGTGTTAGTATGTGGTAGTAGGTATCAGTCTCTCATTGTGCACTATTGTAGTAAAGGGTTGATGACGATAAGGGGGTGGAAGATATGAGAGTAGAAAGTGACCGACTTACAGAAAATTCCACGCGTAAGCGCCAATATTTTGCTCTTCAGCAAAAACTGCACAATGGAGACGAACGATCTCTCTGTCTGGTTGTAGTACAAAGTCTCCCATTGTACACCATAGCAGTTTCGTGTCGAAAGCTATTAAAGGGTGGAAGATATAATGGCTGAAAGTCGTCAGCTTATATAAAATTCGAAGACCAGCGATGAATTTCGGCACTATAATAGCAATGAAATTATATCCACCGAAACGTAATGCACATTATTCAGTTGTTTTTCTGCTACAAGCGTACGAATAAAGAAAAATAAGTGTATATTGCAGTTTCGAAAGTAATGCTACCAAGAAAGGTACCAAAGCGTAAAAAAGAAATTTCGTATTTTCGATCCGTTTCTAAAAGGTAATAAATGGCGGTGAAAAGTGAATCTACGGACGATAGAAACTTGAAATTTGTAGACAGTGTTTATGTTACACTATAGGCATCAGCGATTTTCGATGTTCCCGTCCCTAATGGAGTGAAATAGGGGATGAACAATTTTTTAAAAATACGTTGCTATTAAGGCAATACAGATTATATATATATAAAGATCAATATAGAGTGCAAAAAAAATTTTCCGACTAGTTTCGGTCTTATTTTAAACTATCTTCAGGAAATTGAGCTCCATTGATGTTGTGGAGCTAACAGGAAATTTGGAGTGCACTATAAGGCTCTAAGTTTCCTGCCAGCTCCACAACATCAATGCATCTTAATTTCCTGAAGATTGTCTAAAATAAGACCGAAAGTAGTCGAAAAAGATTATTTTTGCACTCTAGATTGTTCTTTATATATAAAATTTAAATAATTGTGCTGTTCCCCATACGTGAAACAAAAATGTTTCCAAAAATATGTTAAGAAATACAAAACTTCGGATTTAGATTTTTGTTTGGAATTTTAAAAACATGTGTTTCGATATTTTTGGACATTCTACCATTAAGCGGGTGAAATAAGGGAAAATCCTTTAAGGGTGCTACTAAGACTATTTTCATGTTAAAAATACGAAAATCTAGATTTGGAACCAAGGTTAGAATTTTTTTGAAAATCTGTTTCGGGATGTTTTGAATTCTGCCATTAATTGTATCAAAATACTTGATTAGGAAAGCATTTTTAAAGTTAAATCTATGAAAATTTATATTCCGATGTAGAAACAACCAATGCAGACCATCCAGTCTACGCGTGCGAAGCAGCGGGAATTTAGCTAGTCTAATACATAAAAATTAATATTTGTTTGTTTGTCTTTTTGTTCGTATTTTATGCACGGCCATATCGTATATCCGATTTCGATAAAACATTGTCAACTCATTGCTTGCAAGGTTATACTAAAATTAACTTCGTGGTACATGGCGGAGGGCGCTTTACAAATAGTAAATTCGTTTCTTACAACTTCACGGTGAAACGGCTGGACAAATGTGAATGAAAATTGAAACAGAAGTACGTTATACTCTGATTAATACATGGGCTACCTTTCGTAAGCCTCCGTAGGTGCATGAAGGAGGGTACGTTACAACAAACTAGTCTTGTACATAATAGTTCGCGATCGAGAGCGCTCACTTTAGTTCGCGGCACTGACGCGAACTATTTCGTTCTTCAGTTCGTCCACTCCCAGTGACGGCTGATTGGCGTGGTCTGCGCATGCAGGTGAAGTTCTCCCACCTAGCTGCTTCATGCTCTTGCTGCTTGAGCCGCTAACGATATCACGCAAACCAGATTGTGGATAATTTCTCGCGTTTAAGTTCAGAATTATCTCCATATCTTGGCATTATGGAATTTATTAGTCAGATATTGCAGAGTGCAGAATACTTCAAAGCAGAAATTTTGTAACACTGAACTATGTATCTAGCAGGCAGACGCTAACCTCGAAATGGCTCTCATCAGCAGAAGGCAAACACGTGATTTTTAATTCTGTTCGCGACCTATCGCGCATATTTTAGATCGTGACCGGTAGCTCTCCTTAGTTCGCAGCTGTGCCGCGAAGTATGTCGCTCTTTTTAGTTCGTCCACTCGTTTTGGCTTTTGCTACCGCTACTAAAACTACAGCTGAACTGAATCTCAGCTCGAAATGACAGCAACTGGCAGAAGGGAATCACGCGATTCTGCGTGCTCTTGTGTCCTCTCGCTGTTCCCCGTCAGTCTTCGGAAAAGGAGCGGACGAACTAAGAGGCGAGGGATCTGCGAACTAGTTCGCGTAGTTCCCCTGTGGGAGCGCTCTTCCGAACTAGTTCGTTCGCCAACTACACAAGACTACAACAAACACCCAAGTTGTTTGACTGGTCACCATGAAACTCAGCACATAAATGTGTTTTTTCATGAATGAGGTTTTTATAATCTGCACGCCAGTGAATGTAGCATGGCGAAGGGTACCTTGTGACTTTGACACCGTTTGACCAATTACCATGAAACGTGGCGTATATATGTATGTTTTTGCACATAGGAATAGGAGGGAGAGGATTAGGTGGAGGAGGAGGAGATGGACAGGGGATGGAGGCGACGGACAGAGAGAGGGGAGGAGAATGAGAGAGTGGAGATGGTGACAGACAGGTGAAAGGAGGGGGTTGGGGAAATGGATAGAGAAAGGGACAGGAGTACCAACAAGCTAACACTTTCAAATTTCAAACATCATTTGCACAATTATTTCCTCTGCGGCAGGAACGCGCAGTAGCAATATACAAGACATTTCACTTTTCCCAGGCATATGTTTTAGCTGCGACCATCCGCCTCTGCACCTCGTCGGCTTGTGAGAACTATGCCGCAACCCACACTAGGGAGCTCCGTTTCCTGTGTCGCAATGTCTGTGTCGCATGGTGTGTGACCTCTGGTGGCGCAGCTCAACAGGACGAAGGCGGAGGCAGTCCCGGTGAGCTGGCTCCTGGCCCTGACGTCAAACACCTCCCGAGGGCCAAACATAGCGCCACTCTGTGGCTGCTGCGGTTCGTGCCAACCATTAGCCATTCCGAATCTCGCTTAACTGCTCGATCAACATCTCCAGATAGAGACGACCCAGAAATATCGTGACACGTTAGCCGACTTCCAGGCCGCCCTTTTGATCCACGGCTGTTGTTGTTGTTATGGTCTTCAGTCCGCAGACTAGTTTGATGCAGCTCTCCACGCTACCCTGTCCTGTGCAAGTCTCTTCACCTGAAAATACGTTCGGCAACCTACATACTTTTGAATGTGCTTACTGTTTTCGTCCCTCGGTCTCCCTCTACGATTTTTACGCCACACACTTCCTTCTAACGCTAAGTTGGTGTCTCAGTATGTGTCCAACCAATCTATCCCTTCTCTTAGTCAGGATATGCCAGAAACTCCCTTTCTCGCCAATTCGGTTAAGCACCTCCTCATTACTTACGTGATCTACCCATCTAATTTTCATCACTCGCCTGTAGCACCACATTTCAAAAGCTTCTATCATCTTTTTATCTGAACTCATTATCGTCCACGTTTCACTCCCATACAGCGCTACACTCCAGAGAAATGCTTTCAGAAAGGACTTCCTAACATTTAAATTAATATTGGATGTTAACAAGTTTCGCTTCTTTAGAAACCCTTTTCTTCCAATAGCTATTCTGCATTTTATATCTTCTTTACTTCGGCCATCAGAAGTAATCTTGTTAGCCAAATAACAAAATTCATTTACTACTTTTATTGTCTTATTACCTAATCCAATTCCTTCAGCATCGCCTAATTTTCTGACACTGCATTCCATTACCTTGGTTTTACTCTTGTTAATGTTCATCTTATATCTTCGTTTCAAGACACTTTCCAATCCATTCAATTGCTCTTCCAGATCTTTTGCGGTGTCTGACAGAATTACTATGTCATCGGAAAACCGCAATGTTTTCATTTCTTCTCCCTGCACTTTAATACCCTCTCCAAATTTCTCCTTCCACTCCTTCACCGCCTGCTCAATATGCAAATTGAACAACATTGGGGAAAGGCTACAACCCTGTCTTACTCCCTTCCCAACCTCTACGTCCCTTTCCTGCCCTTTGACTCTAATAATGTTTGAGGCGGTCGCCCGCCAAAACACGGTCATATTTTTAATAATATTTAATAAACTAATTGTTGAAATTCTGAGTAGGGAACCTCTCAATGTTAAGCTATGTCGTAAAGAAATAAAATGCATAGAAATCAATTATAAGTGAAAAAATAGTAACAAAAAGACAGACGACGCCCGTCGGTCATGTTTTGGCACCAGAGCGAGAGAAGCCGACGCGGGTCGCGCTGCCGAAGTTCAGTTCAGATACTGCATGTACAGTTCGGATTCGGTGATACTGTACGGTCACAAAGGACTATGTTTCCTTTAATAGTTATGAACTTTAATGTAGAGACAAGGAACAATGCAGTTAATTATGTGCAGTTTGTTAATTTTCTGCGGTTATGACTAATAAATTATCTGGCATTCCATATCTTAAGCTCATCATTTAATAGTAAACTACACAATACAGTTCCCAGCCAATAGCAGCCTCAAGAGCAAGAACCAACGAATTGCGAGCTGTTTTCTGCGCTGGGACGCCAGGTTGGTGAAATAACTCTTAGAACTGATGCATGCCTTCTCAGAGCGGTAGCAGCAACTAGGCGCCTCACGTGTTCCGTAGTCTTGTTTCAACCGAGAACGGGTTCAGGGATGTCCATAGTAATATGGAGGAGGTTAAATTACGAGAAAATTTATAAGAGAATAATTAGGGATGTTCGCTATGGTAAAAGTAGGGAGAACCAACAGTCCCGTAATGCTAAAACGAATCAAATTTAAACCCCAACCCTACCTAAAAATAATCTTTTATTTTTCTTATACCTGCCGTACCCTCTCCCCTCTTCCGCCATGGAGGATATTTTTCTTTATTTTACACTTACAATACTATGAATTTTATTAATTTCCTGAAGTTAGCATATGGGATATCTGCCTAAATCAATTTCTAGTCTGCTAAAGTGGAGAAGATTCTCACTTTCCTTAGTCACGAGTATTACGTTTTTTGATTGACCTAATTCTCTAGTAGACGTAGCAGTGGCACGGTGTTTCTGAAGAACGCTTTCTTCATTGATTGTTTTTGGTTATTTGTCATCCCTCAATGGATTTGTTTCCTTCCGTTCTTGTAGGTAGAGGTCCTGCTGTCGCTTTGAGTTTCCTTAGAAACGATTTAAGAATCTCAAGATGTTTCTCTGTTATCAGGGTGTTGCTTATTTTGATTCACTTTTGTAACTGGAGTCATTGACCTACAGAGGCTTTCTTTAATATTCCAATATCGTGCGTTGCGAGGGTCTAAAATTTTAGATCCGCGGCGACGTGGCCGAGCGCACTGAGGCGTTATGCTCCGATGCACGAGGCTGTTCCCCGTCGGGGGTTTGAAACCCCCTCGGGCATGGATATTTGTGCTATCTTTAGTATAAGTTAGTTCATAAGTAGTTTGTAAGCTTATGCTTATGGACTGATGGCCCCGCAGTTAACACTAGGAGGACCGGCATTAGCGAACTACCAAGAAGGACCGTTACCGGTCATTCCGACCGGCGAGATTTTTTTCAGTTTTACTTGTGGAATTAATTTAGTTTAATTTAATGTTGCAAGGGTATTATGTTTACCCTATCGATGTGCTATGCGCAGAATTTCGTATAGAAATTTTCTTTAATTAAATAATGGATAAAGGTAAATAATACATCGTAAAAACACTAGAAATTGATTTACAAATAGAAATAAACACATAATAAAAACAAATAATTTTATATCCACTAATTTGTTTTCAATCAAATCCACCACCTTTGTCAAAACATATTGCTCACACATGCTGAAAACTTCCAGCACAAGGACCACATAATATTATTGTCCATCAATACTCACCATGCACTCAAGTAACTTCCTCTGACTGTACGTTTCTTAGTATTACCCGTTGGCCCTGGAGTTTCCACAAACACATTGTGACACCCTAATCTTCCAGGTACATCGCCTGGTGCAATTCGAGTCCACACTGTTCCATCGGCTGCAGTCTCTTCCCTACCGACTACTGCATGAGATTGTTTTCGTTTTCTTCCTCGGCTGCGAGTACGAATTTGAGGTGTCATGGGAATCAAACCAATAGGCTCTCGATTATCTGCATGTTTTTATGTGGGTTCTGAATCTTCATCTTCCGAATTTGACGATTCGCCGTGTTGTGTACCATCGGGGTATTACTCTGTATCATCATTATCATCCAACTCATCAAATTCAAAAATATCTTCTTCTTCAGAATCTTCTTCTGGTAAACTATTCAAATATTTCAGTAATCCTACGTCTGAACGAAAATTTGACACTTCATATTAACGAGGAGAGCAAAACCTCTGCTGAGCTCAACAACGTACTGACAGAGTACAACAATAAATTTTATCGACTCAGATACGAAATAAAGTAAAAGGGAAAGAAAGAGGGGGAACAATATCACAACAATGAAATAACGTACCGGTATTCTAAGTGGATGAAGAAAGTAAATGTTGAGCCTTTAGGGACATGGAACATAAAAATCTCACCGGTCAAAATGACCGGCTGTGGTCCTTTAAGGAAAATAAAATTCAGAAAAAAATATAAATCATTCAGTTTTCGTAATACATATTTCTATTTTACGAAAATTGTAGACCACCGAAATACATTAAAAGTCACGAAATATAAGAATGCTAAAATAAAACGTAGGCGATTTATTAGATGTTAAACAACGCTCATCAGTCAGACTGACTGGGACGGTCCTTCTAGTGTTAAGACACATAAGCTTAAACGAACAAAATAAATGAATAAAAGTAAAATAAATAAAAAAATAAAAATAAAAAAATAAATTTTAAAAATGTTTCGGCGTTGTAGCCTATCCTGGAGCAGCATTTGTCGCACGTTATGATTGTTATAGGGATATTAGTGTAAAATGCGCCGCGAGATCTTTGGACTGTTAATCTGGTGAGGGACGAATCGCCGCGACGAAGTGGCCGAGCGCATTGAGGCGTTATGCTCCGATGCGCGAGGCCGCTCCCCGTCGGGTATGGATATTTGTGCTGTCTTTAGTATAAGTTAGTTTATAAGTAGTTTTTAAGTTTAGGGACTGATGACCCAGCAGTTAAGCTTAAGATTTTGAGGGAGGAATCTCGTGCCACAGCGCGACTGGTGACTGCAGAATTTGAGGCCTGTGGAGCAAAAAATGTTCAAATGTTTGTAGAACTTATGGGACTTAACTACGGGGTCATCAGTCCCTCAGCTTACAAACTACTTATGAACTAGCTAAGACTAAGGACGGCACCAATAACCATGTCCGAGGGGGGATTCGAACCCTCCACCGTAGTGGCCGTGCAGATCGTGACTGGACCGCAGTCCCCTCGGCCTGTGGTGCACACAGCTGCAGCGACTCAGCCAGCAGGCGCTACTAGGGTGCAACACCCCACTCCCCCCTACACCACTATGTTTCTTCAAATTTTTCTATCCTGCCTTTTAAACCATTTATTGCGAAGTTCACGCAATCCTCATCCTGTATATCAAAACACTTACCTAATCTGCAAAATCCGTCAGGAACTATAGCTATTTTGATCTGATTTATAGCAAGGTTCCTCTCTATATACTAACTAGCTTAATTGCCGCGTAGACTGGATGGTCTTCATTGGTTGTTTCTACTTCTAAACATAAATTTCCATAGATTCAGCTTCAAAAATGCCTTGCTAATCAAGTATTTTCATACAGCTCGCCACCCCGTATTGAACCATTGATGGCAGAATTCAAAACATCCCGAAACACAAATCACAATACTAACCATAGTTCCAAATCCAAATTTTCGCATTCCTAGCATCAGAATAGTCTTAGTAGCACCCTTGAAAGATTTACCATATTTCACCAGCTTAATGGTTAACTTTCAGAAAATATCTAAACATTTGTTTTTAAAATTCCAAACAAAAATCTAAACCCAAAGTTTTGTAATTCTTGCTTCAAAATTACCTGAATAGCAACGTATTTAACAAGAGTTCATCCTCTGCTTCACTCCCTTAGGGATGAGAATATCGAAAAACGCTGCTATCTACAGTGTAAGATACGTAAATAACGTCTACACCACACAGCCATGTATTATGTACAGCGTGTGGTATCTGCCTCTGAAACTTTGAAGGGTTGTAGCTCCCAAACTAACAGTGATAGGAATGTAGTTTAAATTGATTTGCCCGCAGCTGGTTTCAACGATTCCAATGCACGATAGAAAAAACTATTGTTCCATTAAAAATATATATCTTTGTGCTGTAACTCTTTGAAAAATGATACAATAAACTATGTTCATAGCTCCGCAGAGAGTGTGACATTTCTTGTGTTGACCTACCGCATTAAAATTTCCCGTCACCTATTATTTCATAAGTTACAGAGGCAAACACACTTAGTGAAACACCCTGTATACATATATAACGATATTTCGTGGTAGCCGGCTGCTCTACGCTGAAGTACTGTGGCCTGCCGCTGTGGAAACGGTGCCTTTGTCACCTCTCTGTGGTAGGCGAAAGGCCGCCCCACCGCCGAGCACACAATACGCGCCCACGACTGGTGCAGCATTTTTAATGCTTCAAATCAAAGCAGTACAGGTTTATTAATGCAGGATTATACTTCCATTGTCTGGGATGACGTTCCGATGTCCCATAAATTTCCATTGAAACGTTGCTCATGTCAGTTCGCTATCGGCATAACAACAGCTCTTCGGCGAGAACAGACGAAGTCATTGCATTTTCTAATATCAATTAGATTATTATATCAATGTTGCTCCTAAATAAAATAAATTAGAGACTACATTGGAAAGTGTAAAATTACTGACAATGTATCTTCTCGAAAGTGTTGGAATTTCGTCGGTTCGGCATCTTTTCAGTATCGATATTAATTATGGCAAAATTGGTCGAAAGTGTCGTTCACGTATGCAGAAATTACAGCTGTTGTCCAAATCGTAGCGCTGAAAGGCAGCAACAGCGTATTGCTGTGCAGAGTTTCCTAAACGCCACCTCATGGAGTAAAAACTATTCGGACGTTCCTCCCCACCCAACCAAGCTATAAGGCTTCTATTTTTGTGATCTCAAAACGTATAAATATAATATTCTGATGATACTACTTCCTTGTAAGGAAATGTATAACATTATACATTTCTATTTATTTTCCGGATTTGAACACACACACACACACATATACTACCTTATATATTATTATATATTAAAAGAATCTATGAAAACTAATGTCAGTCGGACAGATCAAACAACTCACCTGATTTCCTTCGTTTTTGTTTTAAACTAAAGATCCGCAGGTTTGTCATCAAGTGTCAGAATTTATACAACTCTTTCCTTCCTTTTTCTTTACTGAAACGCTATTTTCTTCTGTATATTTCTTACTTGGATGTACTTGCTGTAAACGTAAAGTCAATCGATCAGGCCGTTCTATCCGACCAATTTCCTTCATTTTAGCTTTAAAGGAAAGGTATTCATTCGCAGATTTTTCCGGAATGGAACACATTATACCTTATATATTAATAGAATCTACGAAAACTAATGTCATTCGGACAGATCAAACTACCCAGCTGATTTCCTACATTTTCATCCAATGACGTGTCTTTTGTTGCTGATATAAATAAAATAACTTATATGATGTTGCGGTTAATTGTGACGTCCGTCTACATCTACATCAATACTCTGCAAAACCACTGTGAAGTGCACCGCAGAGGCTTTTTTCCCATTCCATCCATGTATTGAACGTGGGAAGAATGATGGTTCAAATGCCTCCGTGCGTGCTGTAATTTGTCTAATCTTGACCTCACGATCCCCACGGGAAAAATAAGTACGTGTATGCATTGCCAAGGAGCAGAAAAATTTGCCGCCTGGTGGAGTTGAACTCGCGACCTTCTCAATACGAATCTGACCTTTTACCGCTGATCCAAACACCGCTTTCTAAACAGACTCTCTCAGGGGCAGTTAATAAGGTGTATAAGGTGCATATGGTGAGAGATTCGTATCAAAGTTCCTTTTATGTCCAAAACGCTTGGCCATCTGGAGTTCCCACATGGGGCACTTTCGTGTCTCACCATGCCCTACATTTACCATAAATTTGGACGAATTCGTTTTCTAAGACGTACTCCAGTGTCCATAATCGCACTCCAGTTTGAAGCTATAAGGACCTATGTATACTGTGTATATACTGAAAAAAAATGTAGGATAAAATCCTTAAAATTATTATGCACTACTAGCAACAAAAAGGTCATAGCTGGTCAGCCATATAGTGCTTCTATGATGTACCCGATGCAGTAAATGTCACTATATGCCTCTAATCTTTCCAGAAAGTTAAGTCATAATGCAACAGTAGTATGTGATTGACTAGTTTTACATGGCAAAGGAGGAATACTAAAGTAATCAGACGCACATGTTAGGAGTAGCTCAATGCAGCAAACTATCGAACTGATTCATAAGCACTCACAATTTATACATACATAACACTATGTATACAACTAGCTGCAAATGAATTTGTGGTAAAAATTTGATCAGTTTGAGAGATAGAGGAAAAAAATAAGATATGTGGCTGATCATCTATACTAAGCATTAGCAACACAACTAGCTCTTTACGCACACGAAGTGATGGGTGCTATCGACAGGGTTCGCAAATCGATTCCGCATTTCTTGATTTCCAGAATGCTTTTGACACCGTACCTCACAAAAGGGTTTTAATCAAATTGCGTGGTTATGGTATATCGCCCCAAATTTGCGACTGGCTGGGTATTCCCTGTCAGAGAGGAACAGGTCGTAGTAATTGATGGTAAGGCATTGACTAAGAGGTGATATCGGGGGTTCCATAGGATAGTGTTATTGGTCCTCTGCTGTTCGTTATTTACATAAACGATTTAGGGGAAAATCTATGTAGCTCTCTTAGGTTGTTTGCAGATGACGCCGTCATTTACCGTCTAGTAAATTCATCCGAAGATCAAAACCAACTGCAGAATGATCTGAATAAGATATCACTATGGTGTAAACATTGACAATTGAGTCTAAATAGTGAGAAGTATGACGTCGTCCACAAGAGTACGAAAAGAAATCCGTCAAACTTTGTTTACAAGATAAATCAAGCAGAAGTGAAGGCCGTAACTCCACAAAATACCTAGGAATTACTATTACTTCAGACTTAAATTGGAAAGAACACGTAGATAATGTCGTGGGAAAGGCGAACCAAAGAGTACGTATTATTGGTATTAAAAGATGCAACAGAACTACTAAAGAGTCCAAAAAAGAGCAGCTCGTTTCGTATTGTCACGTTAAAGGGGAGACAGCGTTACGGAAATGATACAGGATCTGGGATGTGAATCATTACAACAACGGCGCTTATCGCTGCGGCGTGGGCTACTTACGAAAATTCAATCGCCAACATTCTCCTTCGAATGCGAAAATATATTGTTGACCCCCACTTACATAGGTATAAATGAACATCAGAATAAAATATGAGAAATCAGAGCTCGAACGGAGAGATTCAGGTGTTCTTTCTTACCGCGCGCTATTTGAGAATGGAACGGGAGATAAAATAGTATAATGGTTGTTCGATGAACCCTCTGCCAGGCACTTAAATGTGATTTTCAGAGTATCCCATGAAGATGTAGATGTAAAGGGTTAAATCACATCACATTACATTACATTGTTCCAGAAACAAAATTACGTATGACAGTTTTGAAATTAACTTGTAATGTTTTTCGCGGGGCCCCTAGAAGTTCTGGGCTGTGTGCGGCTGCAACGATTGCACACGTCTTAGGCTGGACCTGAATGGTGTGCAATTTAGCAGAAATAATTTTGTAGATATCACTTAGTGTCACAATTACGCCAATTTTCAATAGAATACATAATTACACTGTTGTTTAAACGTCATTTAGTTTTCTGTGTCTTCTGCAAACTTTTCAATCTGACAGTTACGTCACTGTTCTTGCGGAACGGCGATAATAGCTATACCCGAATGCAGTCCGTCGTCTGACTTGCTTCCGTCGATACTTCAACAGGGTAGCATCTGTTTGCGTCCTTGTCAGATATTCTCGTATTCGGTACTCTGGGGCGATGTAAAGTGTAGACGGAACAGCTGTGGCGAGTATTGGCAGCGGGGCGTTATCGCCAGCAGAAACGTGCGCCTCGGAGCGCGGCGGACGCGGCCGGCTATCTCTGGCCGCTATCACGGCCGCGGCGCGTCACGTGACCGCGAAGCCACCTGCTGCGCAGCCCCTAGCCAGCGCTGCCGCTGCCGCAGCGCGTGTACGTGAAGCGCAAAACACTGCTCTACGTCCTCATGTGACTTTAAAATTGAAGAGAACAGAAACTCACAAAGGCTGACGGTTAAAACACGAACTAGCAAAAGACTAATATAAACTTACTACAGACATCGTTAGCCTTTATTGTACTGGATGTAGTAGCAATATTTATAGATATTTTTTTACGGTTTCATTTTGCAAATTACGATTCCAGCGAAAGCCATACCATCCTGTGTTTTAATAAATTATTTTATTTTTAAAAGATCGTTGTAATGGAAGGATCTTACTAGTTCACACAATGTTAATTTTTTTCTATTTGACAGCGAATGTAATGTTTTATTGCAAATACGCTTACTTTAGCAAATGCACTGACAGCACAAGTACTGCTTGTCATTCAGATTCAAAATGTTCAAATGTTTGTAAAGCTTGTGGGACTTAACTACAGAGTCATATATGACTCTGTTCATATGTTTGTAGAGCTTATGGGACTTAACTAAAGGGTCATCAGTCCCTAAACTTACAAACAACTTATGAACTAGCTAATACTAAGGACGTCACAAATATCCATGCCCGAGGGGGGATTCGAACCCCCGACCGTAGTGGCCGTGCAGACCGTGACTGGCACGCCGCAGTCAGCTCGGCCACCGCGGCCGGGTCATCAGTCCCTATATTTACAAACTACTTATGAACTAACTTATACTAAAGACAAAACAAACATCCATGCCCGAAGGGGGTTTCGAACCTCCGACGGGGAATTGTCTCGTTCATCAGAGCATAGCGCCTCAATGCGCTCGGCCGCTCCGCCTCGGTTTGTCATCCAGACTTTATACTTGACACACAACCTAAATGATGGTTAGCCACGATTTCTTCGTTTTGTATTCTTTTCTGATATCTGAAATTCACTATTTCAACGGTCTTTATGCATCACACATAGCGTAAATGATGTTTAACTCGACGTTTTTATTTCACTTTTGATTATTAATTTGTAACCACAAACCTCAGAACTTTTATATTGCACAGTTGTAACTGTAATATACATATTATTCTCACATTGTAATATATTCTGTTGGACACAGTATTTATTTCGGCTACTCGACGATTTACATCATAAAACTTCTATCTAGTACAAAACATTCCAAAGATTGTCACTAACGATATGTTATTTGCCTATAATTTTCAATGGAATGATATTGTAATCTTTGGCGTAAAATATGCATATAATTTCACCATTATCTCTACCAGACAGTAATGCAAGACACTGCGTACTTGTTGGTTAATTTTGTGAAAATGCAAGCTGTACACTTTCTTTTGGTCTTATATTTTCAACATTGTGATATGTTATCACAAGGTAAAGCTGTCAACAATCTGAAGATAGGTTTGAACACCACAGTGCTTTAGTATGCATGACCCTGTTTCGAACTGACTTACCCAGCCAGTTATAGGGGACCTACAGTTTGGCCTCCCAGGTCCCCAGACCTCAGTCCGTGCGATTATTGGCTTTGGGGTTACCTGAAGTAGCAAGTGTATCGTGATCGACCGACATCTCTAGGGATGCTGGGAGACAACATCCGACGCCAATGCCTCACCATAACTCCGGACATACTTTACAGTGCTGTTCACAACATTATTCGTCGACTAAAGCTATTGTTGAGGAACGACGGTGAACATATTGAGCATTTCCTGTAAATAACATCGTCTTTGCTTTGTCTTAATTTTTTATACTGATTATTGCTTTTCTGATCAGATAAAGCGCCATCAGTCTGACATTTCTTGAACTTTGCTTTTTTTTCTTTCTTTTTGTACTAATAAAACCCCATGTCATTCCAAGCATGTGCGTCAATTTTTACCTCCCTATCTACTTAATTCCGTGATTTATTAAGTTTCCTAATTTATACTGACTGTTTGATCATCCGGTATATCTGTGGGCAGTTCACAAAATTCACTACATTGTCTATATCTACATCTATAAATGTGAATGTCTGTTAGGTGTTCGTTTATCACGTCCGAACCATAAGACATAAAAAGATAAAAATTTGTACAGTTACTAATGTCTATCCGAGGAAGGTTGTAGGCACGGTTTTATAGTGATCTTATAGCTATTAAGTAATTTGAAGAATATAACGCGAAATGCGGAACAATAATTACTCTTTGACAATTATATTCACTCTATGAAAATGATTTTATTGGTTACATTGTTGCTTGAGGTTTGATAATGATAAGAGGGTTGAGTATATTGGGATGGAAAGTTATCGGTGTATATAAAAGTATATGTGTTTGTTAATATTTTGCTCTGTAGCGAAAAGTACAGAACGCTAACGAATGGTATGTGTGAAATTGTTCTCTGAATCCCGTTATACACGATAGCAGTTCCATGCCGATAGCTATAAGGGGGTGGAAGATATGGTGGTTAAAAGTCGTCGAATTATGAAAAAATTTCCGACTGAGGATCAGCGATGACATTTGCGACTCTATAGCAAGGAGGTTACATACAGCGAAACGTGATGCTTCAGACCATATCTTTGATCTATGCGTACTACAATTTCTACATCTGTTTCTCTTTAAGGATAAGCCTACGAATACGGAAATATAAGAATAAATAAAGCAGTAAAAAAGAAATTTCTTGTAATACATCTCTTTATAAAAAGTCGATTTGACGTCTCGCGCCGCGGTGGAGTAGCTGAGCGGTCTAAAGCGTCTCGCTGCAGAGCGCGTGGTTGCTCGCCGTGGAGGTTCGAGTCCTCCCTGGGGCATGGGTGTGTGTGTTTGTCCTTAGGTTAGTTTACCTAGGTTTAAGTAGTTTGTAAGCTACGGACTGATGATGACGCTGTATGGTCCGATAGAACTACAAAGATTTGAACATTTGATTTGACGTTTCGCGCATTACATCAAGTGATCGATCTGTGATATTATTACAATCATTATTGTTGAATTTCGTTATTGGATTCCTCGAAACGAGTGCATTTTACGTGTGATTTGATATAGCACACTACTGAAAGATAGCTTATCTATCATAATCAACCAACACACGCGCGGAGCCGCGGCTTGAAGCTATTTTAGTATAAAGTATGTACCAAATAAGTTATCTGCAATGAAGACTAACAAACCGTATGAATAACAATAATACAACCTACAAGTACTGTGTGAACACCATTATGGCCTAAATATTATAGAAAACCGACTATGTCGGGACCATACGGACCTAACACATGTTCGTTCTCAGGTGCGAGCACACCTCCGCCACCTCTCTCCCTTTGTGTGTGTGTGTGTGTGTGTGTATGTGTGTATGTATGTGGGAGGGGGGGGGGCACGAAGCGAGAGACCTGGCGACAGATAACGCACCACACCACACGGGCACCGCGAGGCTGTTTGTCACGGCCGGCTATCGAGCTGACGGCCCCGCAACAAGCAGTGCCGGAAACGCAGGCACGCAACCGCGTGGAAATAGCCCAGCCAAGCTATCAGTTCCTCCGTGCCTCCTATCTGCACGACTAACAGTGTTACGAAACAGTCGCACAAGTCTGCGGCCAATACAAACTGTTTCTGGAGGCATAGTAAGTACAGGGTGTACAGTGTCTTTTCGCAGTGCCGTATGTGTTAGCCGCGCGTGCCGTATGCCGCAGTGTTGTTGTTGTTGTTGTGGTCTTCAGTTCGGAGACTGGTTTGATGCAGCTCTCCATCCTACTCTATCCTGAGCAAGCCTCTTCCTCTCCTCGTAAGAACAGCATCCTACATCAACTTGAATCTACTTACTTGCATCTGCAAGGAGAGAGCTTGCATTTACAATTTTCGTCTTGTTCATACGATCATCGTTAGGCGAACTGCAGCAGTCTACGCCTACCATTTTTAGGACAAAACTAATAGTCAGAAAATAACGAAACACCGTCTGTATATAGAACAAGGTTGGATGTTTAAACTGTGCAAAGGAAATGTTGTTGTTGTGGTCCTCAGTCCGGAGACTGGTTTGATGCAGCTCTCCACAATACCCTATCCTGAGCAAGCCTCTTTAACTCCACATAAGAACGGCATCCTACATCTGTCTGAATCTGCTTACTGTATCCATCTCTTGGTCTCGCTCTGCGATTTTTACCCCACACATGTCCCTCCAACGCTAAATTCACACTTCCTTGATGTCTAAGAATGTGTCCTACCAATCAAAAAAAAATGTTCAAATGTTTGTAGAGCTTATGGGACTTAACTACGGGGTCATCAGTCCCTAAACTTACAAACTACTTATGAACTAGTTAAGACTAAGGACGACACAAATATCCATGCCCGAGGGGAGATTCGAACCCCCGACCCTAGTGGCCGTGCAGACCGTGACTGGAGCGCCTCAGTCCCCTCGGCCACCGCGGACGGCTCCTACCAATCGATCTCTTCTTTTAGTGAATGTATGCCAGAAATTCCTTTTCTTCCCGATTCTGTTCAGTGCCTCCTCATTAGTTACGCGATCCACCCACCTAACCTTCAGTATTCTTCTGTAGCACCACATTTCAAAAGCCTCTATCCTCTTCCTGTCTACACTGTTTATCGTAACTCTCATACAAAGCAACACTTCACAAAGGACTTCCTTAGGCTTAAATCAATATTCGAGGTTAACAAATTTCTCTTTTTCAAAAACGCTTTTCTACCAATTGCCATTCTGTATTTTATATCCTCAGTACTGCGACCATCATTTGTTATTTTACTGCCCAAGTAACAAAACTCATTTACCACCTTTATTGATTCGTTACCTAATTTAATTCCTTCAGTATAGCCCTATTTTCGAAGACTGCGTTCCATTACCCCTGTTTTCCTCTTATTATTGTTCATCTTATATGGTCCTTTCAACACACTGTCCATTCCGTTCAAATTGCTCCTCCAGGTACTTTGCTGTCTCTAATAGAATTACAATGTCATCGGCAAAACGCAACGTTTTTTTTTTTTTTTTTTTTTTTTTTTTTTTTTTTTTTTTTTTTTTTTTTTTTTCACTTTGAACTTTAATTCCATCTCCAAATTTCTCCTTGCTTTCCTTTATAGCTTGCTCAATGTACAAATTGATTAACACTGGAGAAAGGCTACAACCCTGTCTTGAACCCTTCCCAACCTCTGCATCTCTTTCATGCCTTCCATCTCTAACAACTACTCTCTGATTATTGCACAAATTGTAAATAACCTTCTGTTCCCTATATTTTACGCCTGCTGATTTCAGAATTTGAAAGAGTGCATTCCAATCAACATTGTCAAAAGCCTTCTCCAAATATACAAAAGCTAGAAATGTAATTTTGCTTTTCCTTAATCTAGCTTCTAAGATAAGCTGTAAAGTGAGGATTGCCTTCCGTGTTCCTACATTTTTCCTTTATTCGAACTGGTCTTCACCAAGGTTGGCTTCTACCAGCTTTTCCATCCTTCTGTAAATAATTCGCGTTAAAATTTTGCAACCATGGCATATTAAACTGGTGGTTCCGTAATTTTCATACCTGTCTGCACCTGCTTTCTTTGGAATGGGATTATTACATTTTTCTTAAAGTCTGAGGGTATTTCCCCTGTACATCTTATGCACCAGGTGAAATAGTTTTGTCATGGCTGGCTCTCCCAGAGACTTCAGTAGTTGTGACGGAATGTCATCCACTCCAGGGGCCTTGTTTCGACTTAGGTCTTACAGTGCTCTTGTCAAATTTTTCGCATTAAATGTTGAAAGTCTCCTCCTCAATTGTTCTAATCATGTTTCTAAACACAAGCTGTAACGTTTCTCCTATAACAGAAGTAGTGAAACTGGATATTGCTATTTTCAATTCCTCGATGAATTTTGGAGGGTTTTTATAGACATTTGCTTTCGCTGCACCTCAGAAGAAAACAATCGTGGAGGCCAGAGTCGCTGTGAAATTATTCGACCACCCAAAAACATCAGCAAGCAGCGATTATGAAACGCGAGCTGTTTGCGCGGTTGCACCACGTTGTTGAAAATAACCGTTTAGCATTTCACTTAAGTTCTCCTGTGAACGGGTACAGAATATCACTGCAGTATCGATGTGGGTTTGTTGCTTCGTGCCGGCCGCGGTGGCCGAGGAGACTGAGGCGCTCCAGTCACTGTCTGCACGGCCACTACGGTCGGGGGTTCGAATCCCCCCTCGGGCATGGATATTTGTGCCGTCCTTAGTTGTAAGTAGTTCATAAGTAGTTTGTAAGTTTAGGGACTGATGACCCCGTAGTTAAGTCCCATAGACTCTACAAACATTTGAACATTTTGTTGCTTCGTTGAAGCCGGCCGCGGTGGCCGAGGTGACTGAGGCGCTCCAGTCACGGTCAGCACGGCCACTACGGTCGGGGGTTCCTCGGGCATGGATATTTGTGCCGTCCTAGTTCGTAAGTAGTTCATAAGTAGTTTGTAAGTTTAGGGACTGATGACCCCGTAGTTAAGTCCCATAAGCTTAACAAACATTTGAACATTTTTTTGCTTCGTTGAAAATATTCGGACCCACAATCCGACATCTAGAAATCCAAACTCCTATTGTCACAGAACAAAATGGTTCCTCTTGAATATACAATGGATTTGAAGTACTCCACATACGGTAATTTTGCGATTTCACATACCCTGATAAATTAAACCACGCCTCATGAGTGAAAAAAGGTTCATTTTGTTGAACGAAAATTTTGAACCATTGACAATACTGCAGTCTCTTCCCATGTGCAATGTTTTTTAATTCTTGCACTCTGTATGGGAAAAGTTACAGTTTTTTTCTTACAGTTGTGTTGGCCGTTCAGATACTAGAATCCATTTCCTGGGCGAGTTTTCTTATGACTTGTTCGGAGTCATGGATATTTTATCGGAAATATCAAGTAGTTTATGCTGAGGCAAAACACTAGGACGACCACTTCTCGGTGTATCTGCCAAGGAACTCTTACTTCGAAATTTGTTAATCAAATCTTGCGCAGTATCATGATGTGGAATTTTTATCTCGGAAAAAAATGAAGAAAATGTTTGACTTCCTGAAATTGTGTATTTACCGCCAGCTTTAAACACTTGTTTGACTAAAAACACACGTTCTCCAATGGTTAGCATTGTAACGGTGATAAAAAAGAAACAAACGAACAAAGGAAGTAAACCGAAACGTAAAAAACACTGGATTATAAATAAAACAAGAAAAGCCACTGGCATCCCGAAATTTCGTGTGACATACTTTATTTCAGCCTCACATCAAGAAACTGCGGATCTACGACCAGAGTGCTGCTTCTGCGCAGGGGACAACAGCAGCGATAGAAGATGCCAGGTCAGTGAACAGAAACTCCCGTCTTCATACCCTGGCGAGGTAGGAAGCAATACGGCCCCTCACGTGCTGTGCTTTTTACCTATCACAAATAGAAACATTGGGACGAAGTGTCTTGGCAACAGGACCGAGGGTAGAAACAAAGAAAAAAGGTAGAAACTTTTGTATTCACGTCGGAGAAGTTGGTCGCAGATCGCGAACAGCTGAGTATGCTGTTGGCTACGGTCAGCCGTCTTCAGGCTGCTGTCTCGGCGTCGCAGCGATGGTGAGGAGTCTGGTGCGTCGAGTGGGACATCTCAGGTGTCTCGTGCTTCGCCCTCTACCGAGGCACCTTTACATGTACCAGACGTGGTCGAGCCACTATCTCCACAAGGGGTGGGGGGGGGGTTGAACAGCGCTCGAGGCGGAAGACCAATGTGGAGGCTGACCGTCCGGCCACGCCCGTTCGACCTATGAGTGGGAATGAGGCCACTCCTTCAGCAGGGTCCGAGCAGGTGCACAGGAGAGGGGGGGGGGGGGAGAGGGAGAATTATTTGTTATTGGGAGCTCCAATGCTAGGTGCTTGATGAATCCTCATAGGCAGATAGCGACGATATCCGGAAATAATTCCAACTTGTCTGATGGATGGCCTCATTTGAGATGTGGAGACGGCCCTGCTGGCGGCTATCGAGCGTACGAGCTGCGGTCAGCTGCAAGTCGTGACTCACGTCGGCACCAATGATGCCTCTCGTTTGGGTTCTCAGTTCCTACTGGCGGCTGGCGGACTTGGCGAAGGCTTCTGCCCTCGCCCGCGGGATGCAACAAGAGCTGTCGAATGTAGCACTGTTCACAGGGTTGATCGGGTTCCTTTGGTTTGAAGCCGAGTGGAGCGTTTGAACCAGATGCTTCGCCGACTCTGTGACAGTCACGACTTCAGATTTCTGGATCTGCATTATCTGCATTTGACGCGGTGCCACACTGCAGACTGCTAACGAAGATACGAGCTTATGGAATAGGTCCACAGCTTTGTGACTGGCTGGAAGCCTTCCTAAGTAATAGAACGCAGTACGTTGTTCACGACGGCGAGTGTTCATCAGAGACTAGTGTATCGTCAGGCGTGCCCCAGGGGAGTGTGATAGGACCGCTATTATTTTCTGTCTATATAAATGATCTGGTGGACAAAGTATCTTGTAATTTGCGGATGTATGTTAATGATGCTCTTGTGTACGGGAGGGTGTCGTCTTTAACTGACTATAATAGCATACAGGATGACTTCGACAAAATCTCTAATTGGTGTGAAGAATGGCAGCTAGCTCTCAATGTAGAAAAATGTAAGGTGATGCGCATGAGTTGGAAAAACAATCCCATAACGCAATTCTTGATGCAATCGCGTCGTTCAAATACCTAGGCGTAACATTGCAGAGCGATATGAAATGGAACGAACATGCAAGGGCAGTTGTGTTACTCACACGAATATCGTCGTGGTATTCCTGCTAATCCCAGACTCACGGACAGCCGACTTCGGTTTATTGGGAAGAATATTGGGAAGATGTACTTCATCTGTAAAGCAGACCGCGTATAAAACGCTTGTACGACCACGTCTTGAGTGTTGCTTAAGTGTTTGGGACCCGCAGCAGATCAGTTTAAAGGAAGATATAGAAGCAGTTCAGAGGCGAGCAGCTAGGATTGTTACTGGTAGGTTCGACCAATGCTACCTAATTGGGGATTGCTGGAGGAAAGACGACTTTCTTTTGGTGAATTTCTGTTGAGGAAATTTAAAGGGCAGGAATTTAAAGCTGTCTGCAGAACGATTTTGGTGCCGTCTACTTACATTTCGCGTAGTGATCACAAAGAAAAGACAAGAAAAATTAGGGCTCGTTCGGAGGCATATAGGCATCCTTTTTTTCTCGTTCTATTCGGGAGTTGAATAGGAAGGGTGGTAAAGTGTACCCTGCGCCACGCACCTTACGGTGGATTGCGGTGTATGTAGATGATGTATTTATCTGTAGGAAGTAGTCCTACACAATAATAAATTTTAAATATTCCTATGAGCCAGAGGCAGTTACTATAACGGGCGTTCAAAAAGAAACCTGCTGGAGTCTGGAATGAGCGAATGGTTACATGAGTGTGATGTCGTGGCGTGTGTAACGACCACCCCTAGAGGGCATGCCTGCACGTCACGTGACTATACAGAGCTAGCAGCAGCATGCTTCAATCGTCCGCCGCTACCAGTCGCATAGCAGATAGTGACTTGGAGGCGTCAAAAGAAGAGCGAACAGGTGTTCGTTTTCTGACAACGGAACGAGTGGAGGAAAGGACATTCGTCGACGAACGTCACAAGTGTACGGCGAACACTGCAGGTCCCGGGTGTCGTTAGCCGATGGTGCACGGCCTGGAGCACCACACTGCATTATCGCAATGTCCAGCTGGTTGACGTCCTCATTGCCCAGGACCGACGAGTGATAAGAAAAGCCACAACCGCCGTAGTCGGACGACGACGTCCGGCCAGCTGTACGTGCGTGACAGCCGCGGGCATTCTATGAGACAGCCATTCACTGCCTCGAGCCACAGTAGAGACAGTGCCTAAACAGCCAGGGTCAACACTGCTAACGTACTCGTTTCTTGGGGTAGTCCGAATATCGTCGTGGTATTCCTGCTAATCCCAGAAAGTGTTGTGGAAAAACATGTTAAATTTTCTCCTATAAATACAATGGCAATGTGGATTTTTAATCATTTATTGTTTATTGTTAGTCCTGTAAATAAGGGCTATCACTGAATAAGTCCCTACATCATTGCAAATACTGCTCCTGTAGAAATTACATAATGGAAATGTGCTACTACGTAATGTGTGTAGTGTAATGCAATGTCTAGTGATGAGTTTGCGAGTCGTTTCTTTCTTGAATGTCACTTATATGGCATAACTGTAGACTGGGATACCACCCGTCTGCTTTGAACCATGACGTCATATATAGTATAAGAGATAATACTTCTGTGTTGTAGATACAAATAATCTGTAGTTATTATAAATAACAGAATGTACATAACAGGTCTTAGCCCAAAAATTCGCCCCTTCAGCTCTCACATACGGAAAAAAAATCTCTCAGTTAACATACATCTAAGCTACAGAACACATTTTAATCACAAAATATTAATCTATTTTGTTTGTAAACATACTATCCTCTTTAACTCAACCACCACATAATAACTCAGGCCTTCTACAAACACGCACGCATTGCGATGACGTCACGGCTCATAGGTGACGGGCAGTATCCCCGTCTACAAGTGAGCCCCTTATATTTAAGCCAGTGCCATAGCCAGTTACTATTAAGAGTTCAAAACCCTGCTACACGAGAATCAATAGTTATCGTTTCTCGGCCTCAGTGGCCGAGCGGTCTGCGGCGCGCCAGTCACAGTCTGAACGCCCGCTACGGTCGGGGATTCGAATACCCCCTCGGGCCTGGATATTTGTGTCGTCTATAGTATAAAATAGAAGACCCCATAGTTATCTCCCTAAAGCTTAACAAACTTTTTTAACATTAGAGTTATCGTTTACTGTGAAGGCGACGGGCGCAAAGACGCAAATGAAGTGTGCACAATGTTCAGTTGTATATCAATAATACTGTCGATAACGACATTAAGTGCGAAACAGTGTACGTTTTAAAGTTGCTCTTTGCCTTCCTCGTTTTCACCCGTTTCATTCGAAATAAATTTACCACTTGAATTTGTAATATTTCATAGTTTTTAGTAATATTTTATTGTTTGAATATTGTAATGTGTTCGTATAGTGCCTCAATGCGCTCGGCCACTCCGCCGCGGCAACTTTTGTCTCAGGAATTTGAAATATGGGCTATCCCCGTTTAAAACACTTAAACAGTATTGTAGAGTCAATCCCTTGATCTATTCCGTAATTGTATATTGTAGCCTCTAGCCTGGTAATGACTTGTTCGAGACCAAACGAAGAAGTAGAAGTCTCCCGCAAATGCATCTCAGGACACTTTATAAAATCGATAAGGTCAATACTTGTAATTTTATTGACCTCATAACACGTGATTCAACAAAATATATTATATATTTTTTTCTAGGCAATTTGATGTCAACCACATTAAACAATCGATTCCAACTGCCTTATCAATGTTCCTTCCAGGCGAAAGTCATGGGTGGATACAAGGTACACGGACAGTTCAGTTTTGTTAAAAACCCATGCGAAATCTAGTGGGATGCCCAAATCCAGGAGATAGAACTACATGAAGCTGTTGTAGTGTAGAAGGGAGCTCCTCCATACATTAAACTGTATGTACGAATTTCGAGAAAACCGAATGTTTTAATTTTAATGCAAAAACATAGGATGTTGCATGTACGAAGTTGTACTGTAACAAAATTGTATACACAACATGTCCGATGCCTCTTTATCTGATGCTCTTCTCGCACTGTGTAATGTCGTTTCTGAGTCCTAAGGTACGCTGTTTTCGTCTTTAAGTTGCTGGTTTAAACGTTTTTGTTTGTGTAATACTATTTCGAGAGAGGATGATAGCTCAACACAAAAAAATGGCATGTGCCTAGTAGTGCTAGCTATGAAGTGCTGGAATAACAAAAAACGCAAAAATGAACGTAACTGAAGCAGAACAGCCGGAAGCCACCGATGAGCACTAAATGTAAAGCAATATCCACGACATATTGCCACTGATGATTCCTTCCAAATAAAGGCGAAATGCATATGGCAATAAAATATTTTATTAAATCAGTTGCATAGACGAATAACCTAAATATCTACACTATAATAATTTTTATGAGCATTATGTATTCTGTTGTTGTTATACCGAAAAAGTGTTTGCTGATGTGGTCACATAAGTTTCAGGCGATCGTTACCGTTACATCACGTTCATTATCTAACACGAGCTATTTTTAACATGTTCGTCGGCTGTTGCAGACGGAGTCTAAGCAAAGATCGTGTCTGATGGTATTGCCACATACCTGTGACAGATGATATTCTTTATGTCTTACATGTAAAGTTTGCAAACCTTACAAGTCGTAATTGTATTACAATATGTAACAGAGTGTATCAAGGTGTAGTATACAGTTATTTTTCTTATAGACCTAAGGTGATGGATGAGTTCCGAAAACGGAACATTTTTTGGTTAGAATTGTTTTAAATAATTGTCGATAAATGTGCGTAGGTTATGCAACATTTAAGAGTATACTCAACTGTAGCGTGCTGTATGCTGCGTCTGTATTTACCAGCAAAATTGCGTCCATAGGAGTTGTACTTAAGCTCCGATGTATTATGTTACGTAAAGTGTATGTGCCGATTCCGAGAAAACGGAATGTTTTAGTTCTTAATACAAAAAACATAGGATGTCGAAATTAATTTGATACGCAAATTAGGAATAAAAAAAAAAAATCGGGAGCGGTGGTGGATCGCCTGGCGGCTTGTGGGGATGTTAGTAATTCATTGTGGAAGCGGTCAATTTGTTTACGAATATAACGTGTGAAGTGCAGGTACATGTTTGATGTCATCAGTTATTATTCCAGGTAATTATATTGTCTGAAGTACGGCTATAAATGAAATAATAGGCTCCTTTTTTCAATGTTATTGGAGGACAGAGTAATAAAACCGCAACGTCGGTAAGTATTAACATTTGTAAAAAAAAAAAAAAAAAAAAAAAAAATGGGAAAGGGGGGGGGGGGGCGGGTTCGAGTCCCGCACCGGTTCGCGCGGGGACGGCAATCTTTAGTTCGTGGGCGGGAGCGGGGGCGTGGGTTGTACTCACGCAAGTGCCCACTTGTGTTCAGATGTTCAAATGTTTGGAAATCTATCGGACCAAACTACGTGGTCGTCAGTCCGTAGCTTACAAACTACTTAAACTTAGGTAAACTAACCTAAGGACAAACACACACGCCTATGCCCCAGGGAGGACTCGAACCCCCGACGGCGAGCAACCGCGCGCTCCGCAGCGAGACGCTTTAGACCGCTCGGCTACTCCACCGCGGCTCCCACTTGTGTAGGTGGCATGCTGATTACGAGAATATTGATTGTTATTTGTCTCTCTCCAAAAGTCTACACAGTTTCAGCCGACCAGTTGCATAAAATGGTTTACATCTATAAACCTTTACCTAGGTTTCGGCAAAATTAATTTTGCCTTCTTCAGAAGTATACAATAAAGCTCACATTAAAAAAAGTTGTTAAAATGTGGCTGACTCCATGTCAATATATTAAAAATTAAAATTTAAAAACAAAGTCACATTATAAAATTTTGGAGCACGTCCACACACAGGTCGAGTGACCTCCACGAGGACGTGCTCCAAAATTTTATAATGTGACATTGTTTTTAAATTTTAATTTTTAATCTATTGACATGGAGTCAGCCACATTTTAACAACTTTTTTTAATGTGAGCTTTATTGTATACTTCTGAAGAAGGCAAAATTAATTTTGCCGAAACCTAGGTAAAGGTTTATAGATGTAAACCATTTTATGCAACTGGTCAGCTGAAACTGTGTTGACTTTTGGATCGTGTTCCACCGTTGCTGAATTGCAGCCATGTTTTAAATTTGTCATTCTCTTACTAAGTGCGATTACATGTTCGATGACAATCATTCTTAAGTGCGCAATTGTTCGTCCTTTCATTCCGGGAAGGACGGGTAACAGTGTCCTTGTTATTAGCGGTCGGGCAAGTGGCCTAGGGAGGAGGGGTTGGTGGGTAAAGGTACCTCGCGCAATGCATTATGGGTAGAATCTCGTTGATTCCCAACTCTCATCATTATTTCCCCCCCCCCCCCCCCGCACCACCACCTTGCACTGATATTCGTATATCGTCGAAAATTAAAATCGCATAAAAATGATAAAATTACCTGTTGTGAACGATGCACAATATTAAAATTCATCAGTCGCGTGGGGATGATTTCGCGGACTGAATCTCATGTAACGAATTACACTTCCACTCCCACCAGAGTTTCGAGACCTTCCTCTGACATACAGTGAATAACTTAATATCCGGACACTGAGATATTTTTAGTTTGCTGTGTTATAACTGTAATCTGAACAAACAAAAATTTAATATAACCAAATAATATCTGAAGGTGCATGTCTTGTAAATAACAGTATTAACGTTGTTTACATAACGTAAAACAGTTGTTAAAGAATGCGACTAAAATAAACCACTGTGCGATGATTACGTTACTTTAATATCCGGACAGATGGCAGTGTCGCACTTGTCACCGTTCACGCCGGGTGAGTAGGCGTGCTTCTAGTCAGAAGGCAGGTGTGTGTTCACAAGCGCGGTCGACTGTCCAGACGGTACGATGCCACGCAAAGCTAATACCAGCTTTGAGATACGAAAACTCGTGATTTTTCACAATGAGAAAGGAAAATCATATCGACAAATTGCTACCATGCTCAACACGAGTAAGAGTACTGTGGCAGATATTGTCAGGCGTTTCAAAAACGAGGACCGTATAAACTCCATACCACAAATGGGCCAGCCACAGAAGTTAGATACTCGTGATAAGAGGAAGCTAATACGAAAAATAAAGAAGGATCCAACACTCAGTGAACCGAAATTAGCACATGAGCTTCTAAACGAGGCTGGCAAGAAGGTACATCCTCAGACGATTCGCACGGAAGAGTGGCTAGGAAGAAACCGTAAGTGAATCAACAGAATCGACAGAAAGATTGGACTTTGCTAGGGAGTTTATTACGAAGGATGCAGTTTGGTGGAATGGCGTCATTTTTTTCCGACGAAAGTAAACTTAACATTTGTGGGTCGAATGGACGAAGCATGGGGTGGCGGAAGAAGAATGAGGAATTTATAGTCACAAATATTAAACCAACTGTAAAGCACGGAGGTGGCAGCGTCCTTGTCTGGGGCTGTATATCGACATTTGGACCGAGCGAATTGGTGTTCATCGACAATACTATGGACAAATATATCTATTTGAACATATTAAAGAACA
Source organism: Locusta migratoria (assembly GCA_026315105.1). Classification (NCBI taxonomy): domain Eukaryota; kingdom Metazoa; phylum Arthropoda; class Insecta; order Orthoptera; family Acrididae; genus Locusta; species Locusta migratoria. Next base: position 201,271,243 of record CM048751.1, read on the forward strand.
ATTTACGAAAAAGTGCTGAAACCATGGGGATTTCAAACACCTTCAAATATTACCAGGACAATGACCCTAAACATAAGGCTCACATTGTGCAGGAATATTTGTTGTACAACTGCCCCAAAGTCCTACAACCACCACATCAGTCACCAGATCTCAACCCGAATGAGAATGTGTGAGGAGAACTGAAGCGACGTAGTAGAAGTACACCAATATCTCCCAAAGAAAGTCTGAAGCGTCGACTAAAAGAAGAATGGGACGGTCTACGTGCGGACTATTTAAAAAATATCATTAGCAGTATGCCGCGGCGTTTGAAAGAAGTGATAAAACAGAACGGCTACCCAACAAGATATTGAAACATTAATTTTCCATAAAATTTGGCTTGAAATACTTAGTTCTGCAAAGTGTCCGAATATTAAAGTAACGTGAATATAGCACCGAGTTGTATTTAAATTGTATTACTAAGGAAGTTATGTAAGTTATCTTAATAAAATTTATATTATTACTTAAAAGACACATCACGTAATGTAATAATTAGTTATATGTTTTGTTTGTTCTGTTATATATAAGGTTATGATGTTACAAGATTGAAATATCACAGTGTCCGAATATTACAGTTATTCGCTGTAGGTAAGTGTGATGTTTCGTATAAATTGGTTTAAATAGTACGTCTAGGGGTCGATGACCCTAGCGTTTATTTAATCCCTCAGACAAACTTGGAACTTTCAAATTTATCACTGTCATAGTTTGTATAAACGGTCGTCTAATGATTTAGCTACAAATGTATGAAATATATTTGTTTACAGTTTAAATTAGTAATTTGGAGTATATATTGACAATAACTTATGTAGGCTATATTATAAATTCCGATACCGCAGCGCAATGTAGCTGAATCCTAGTACGCTCGTAGCGGCATTAGCCTATTTTGGGTTGGCAACAATGTCAGTATATTTATGATGGTATAACGCTCGTCGGTTTTACCAGGACTAGAACTTACTCGGACTCTTGGCAAGATCTTTTGCTGAAGATTGACAGTGTAGTTACTGCATGTTTCGCACACCGATGTATCCTCAAACTTCCTTTTTGCTTGACTTTTATTGCTTGTTCTTTCTCGAACTGAGAGGGCGATTGCCTCTTTATTTTGCTGCTAATGCCCGACCTTGGCGAGTTGTATGGAAATGTCCACAGATTGTGGAATAATACAGCTGAAAACACGGAGGACGAAATATAACGCTGGGGATAGTTGAAGAAATAATTACATCATTCACTTACTCAAGGCACATATGCACCTTACTTTTATATTGAACTGCGAAGAGGATGAAGTATATTTTGGCAACAGGTATAGCGTGTTCAGTATAATTTCTTCAACACGCTAATATTCTTTGTACTCAAAGTCTTCCACACAGTAATGTGTTAAACGAGGTTCACAGTATTCTCTCTTTGATGCTATGGGAAGTATAATGAGCTCATTGGTTTGGAAAGTATAATCAGCTCATTATATACCGGCGGTATTTTCTCTGATGCAATAAACTATGCTAAACAGTGACTAACAGACTGATAAAATTTCCATTTTCATTATGCAGTGATACGGAGAGTGTTTGTTCATTAATACACTTAAAAGCGGTACCGGAATTTCAGGTATATCAGATGCAGAGAAACGACGTTATAGACCCGTTCGAGGAACTGGTAATACTATCTACTCTGTTAACTATATTTATTCCGTGCTGAGTTTAATACTGCATGTTTCCCACACAACTTTGCTCTCGGAATAATTCAAATAAAATTTTAAATCGCTTACTTTAAAACGATTCATTACTCAGGAAGAGACATTTTCGATATGTTGTCAGTAAACATGAAAGTTGCTAATAATATACAATTTGTTCCCAGCTCATTTTCCACTGTTTAAGAATTTAACAGAACAAGTTAATACATAAAAATAACTTTTTATGGTAGTGTTATTAATATATCAATGCCTCTTAACAATCCTTCTTGAGCATAACGTGAATCATCTAAGTGAGGAATATAACCTTTTTGTTTTGTTTTGGGTGCTTGGTGAAGATAGCATCAAAATAATCATACCCACATTCCAATTTATAGATTAACACGTTCGTAGTACGTTCCGTATTACTCTTCAAATGAAATTATATTTAAATTCTTCAATTAGATGGTACCTTAGGGTCAATTTATTAGTGATCCGTAGAAAGAACTGTACATGTTAATTCTTTCGATTGTGTGAAGACCCCAATTGTAAACAAAGGAAATGGACAAGTTAGTTGTTCCCAGAAATTGCACACTAAAGTTTGAAGAAAATCTCGTAAATAAGATAATTTTGGTACTAAAGTGTGATACTTCACTCATATTACCGTTGATAAATATTTCCAAAGTAACGGCACGTTTTTGTAACAGTACGTCCCATCCGTAATTTGTATCTAACACTGACTACTTGCAATTAACAAGAGTACCATTTGCATACCACTTTTTATTAATTTTGTTGGTCCTGTTATCGTAACATTACTTTGGAAAAAGCTCAAATTTTAAAAAATCTTATTTCAGTTTATAATACTAACAGTAAGATTTTAAGTACCATATTAAAAAAAAAAAAGATAAAGTATAACAACCTTGAAAAGTAATGTGTCGTATATGGTTCTCCATCACCATTTCTGCCAACACATTGTTGTGTAGACAATAATAATAAACACAAAATTGTTTACTTTCGTAAAGAATTATTCACAGTTATCTAATTGGACGCCACTTTAGAAGCGTATTTAAGTTCAGGAAAATATTCGAGGTCTTTTTCTGATTAGCAAATACCTACATGATCCTCGGATTCTTCCAAATAGTCTCTGGAAAGCGTTTTCCTCCACGAAATACGCAGAAATTACTACTATTAAAAGGCATGATTGTGGAGCACACTACATGCGCATATCCTGGCAAAGCTACCATTAATGAGAATTTGAAATTATTAATCCACAGTGCATTCTTAAGATTAGTATAATACAACTGGGTCTGCTTCTGTAACATAGCAATATTTTGTTTGGCCCGGATTCAATCTGTGCATACATTGATTCGGCTACTTAGTGTAATCCCATATTATAAGGCTTTGAAAATAATGTTGCTCCTAAAATTCCATTTTTAATTTCATCACTCAAGGAAAGACAAATTGTGTCACAGCCATGCACCTACAGTGTATTAGTACGCTAACAACAGTGAAATTGAATAATCAACAGTATAATGGATTTACATGTCAACGCAATTATTCCTGCTTTAGGCTGCACCTAGTTTTTCATTTTATTCATACGTAATCTTTGTATATGTGGTGTCAGCCACTTAGAAAAGTGCCATATTATAAAATGCTGTAAATAATTTTAATCCAAAACTCTGTTTCAGTTAAATTCACTGTAAAGCAGAGACATATTTTAACATAGGCATAAAGTCGAATGCATCTGTATAGCAGTAATTTCTCTGCAAAGTTTACATTAAAAAAAAAAAAAAAAAAAAAAAAAAAAAAGACCAGAAGACAACATCATCATAAACAGACACATGACGCGTAAGTTTTTGTCACACCTCATGTGTCATTAAGTTCAAAATGCTTTAACTAAAGTGTGGATAAAATAAATAAACCGCTGTACAAAATCATGAAACTGCGCATAAAAATTTTTGTTTTTTCTTAGAGCGGCACATCTTTAACACAAAAACGAAGCCACAGCTTGTAAGCAGTACAACATCTGATGATGTATTTGTGAAAAAATCCGAAACCGGTCATGGTTAAAATAAATTAATATTTTATATCCATACTTGTGGTATGAATGAGGCACTTTACGTACTATTGTTACCCATTATAACTTCATCACCATGGGTATACGACTCAAGTAACGCCAAATGTGCATGAAATTTAGTATCTACTTGGGTAGTCATTTTATTATCCTCTCAGCACCTCCGCACGAAGTAATGAGATTACTGTCGCGCTTGTTCTGTATATGATGGCAATTCGGGAAGCAAGTTCTGGACTAAAAGTCACGTATATGAGTACAGATTTGCTTCCTTGTTTAGCATGATTCAGTACGCTTCCAGCACAATAACAGTAAAGTTGTATTCGGACACTTTCCTAAATAATAGATGTGTTTACAAGGTATACAGCAATTGTAGATACCACGTAGCGTGAGATACGCGTTGCAATACGATTTTTGTGGACAAAACAAATGACACGCAGCAATTCATCGTGAGATTACAGAAGTGTACAGAAATGTTACGAGTTTCATGTCATGCATTCGTGACATACATGATGAGGAATGTTATGGCCAACTATCTGTTATGAATGATGAACTTGTTGGAAAATACTTTGAAGTCGGCCGGTAGAAATGCAATATCACCATTTCTAAACTCCGTTTAGGAGGGATTTCGAAGTCTGTAAAGTCCTATGACAATGTTTGAATGTGTTGAACAATAGCTGAAAGACTGCGCCATTCGGTGGTACATAATTAAAAATCCTCACCATAAAGTGTGTTTGAGCATAAAACTTACTTTTCGAATTGCTTTCGTTTTTATGATTTTTTAAATATTTTTTATTTAATTGTAAATTTCATTCAGGTGGGCTGATAGCGGTATGTGTGACTACAATAATTTGACAAATCAAATAATTGACAAATATCAAACCTTGACATCTGACCTAGTGGTCGAAATTTAGTTAGCAGTCGATCCTAAGTGATGTTTTTCCGCTCTTAGTTAAAGGTGACTGTTCACATCAAAAGCGAACACATACACAAGAGCTTCATATCAAATTCGGACACTTGTTGAATAAAGCACTGTGCACCAATGGGAACACAATGTATGATCACATCACCTCGAAAATCATACATGGCGACAGTATGTGCCAGGTACTAAGACGTATTGGTCAGTACTTAAGTTTTTCAGTAATTTTTTATTGTATTATTGCTAATAACTATCTTAAAGGTAAGGAAATGGAACATATCACCAGGATCCGAAGGAAAAGCTAGGAAGCGGTTGAGACAACCTGAAAAGTGTAAAATAAACACTGAAAAGAAACACAGGTAAGAATATGTTGTAAACTACACTTTTCTGTTGTAAGATGTGTTGTACGACATTATCACTTGTTGGAAAGACGTTCAACGAAGGAATAACGTAAGGATTTTAACGGAAAAATCTGGGGACAGTGAAATTGTGAAGAGCGACATTGGCGATGATCCTGTTTTAATGGCAATTTGAAATTTGATACACATCTACATATATAAAAATGAATTGCTGTTCGTTAGTCTCGCTAAAACTCGAGAACGGCTGAACTCATTTGGCTAATTTTTGTCTTGAAATATTCGTGTAAGTCCAGGGAAGGTTTAAACGGTGATAAAATATGGAATAGTTGTCCGGAGAAAGAGGAAATTCTGGAAAAACTGAAACAGCTCTTTCCAGTGAGCTATCAATACCGTTCGTCCAATTGCAATAAAATTTTGTACATTTCATGTTCAAAGCAAGGGGAAGTTTCGCATCAAATAAAAATTTGGAAAAATCGCCCGGAAAGTAGGAAAATTTAGGAAAAACCGAAAGCGATTTTTTCTATGAATAAAAGTCAATTGCCACGTGGTTGTAAGAGCATCACTGAGTACGACATTCGCACGACGGAGAGGGGTAATTCTGTTTTTGTTTTGTTCATTATGCTCTTGGAAAACGTATCAATAAAAAAATAGGGGCAGTTAAAAAGGAAAGTCCCAAAATACGAACCAAGTTCCTTTTTCAATGTCTTTCTAAATGTACTCTACACTATAAGTTGAGAACCCTTCATCCGATTGTGATAAAATTTTGATCATTTGACGTTCAACTAAAGATTAACGTTCGTATGAACTAAAAATTTGGGAAAGTTACCCGGAAATTTTGAAAATTACTGAAAGAGCTTTTTGAAATGGGATATGGGATAAAATTTTGCATATTTGACGTTCAAAGCAAGAGTAACGTTCTTATGAAATAAAAATTTCGAAAAGTTTCTCGTAAAATTCAGAAAAAACAGGGATTTTCTATGAAATATCAAAACCATTCATCTGATTGCGATAAAATTTTGCATGTTCGCCGTTCAAAGCGAGAGGAATACTTGGCCAGAAAATAGAAAAAAAAATGTGGAAAAATGAAAGAGCTCTTTTCTTTGGGATATCGATATCATTAGTACGATTGCGATAAAATTTTGCACATTTAACGTTGAAAGAAAGAGTAAATACATACTTCTGCAGTTCTGCCATTCTATCCACTTTTTACAAAGGAGACAATGCATTTTAAAAGTTAATTATAACTTCTGAAAAATAGTTAAAAAGTCAAAGAGTAAATAGATTTTCTAGAGAGTAATTATTGTCCGATATTTCGCTTTATATACTTCAAATAAACAAATATCGTGAATTACACACTTTCTAAATTATCTTATTCGCTACTTCAGTGCTAAAGCTATCTCCACACCAAATTTCATTACAATAGATTCAGTGGTTTATGTAATGATATATAGCCAAATCGGTTCAGCCGTTCTTGAGTTTTAGCGAGACTAATGAACAGTAATTTATTTTTATCTTTGACATTTTTAGGCCTACTCTTTCAAAGTATATTTCTGAACGCACCGAACACAACAATCAAGTCTTTATTTTACATGTTTTAAATCTAAACTTTCCTCGTAATTTTTCCATATTTTATCACCATTTAAACCTTTCCTGAACTTACACGAATGTTCAAATGTTTGTGAAACTTAAGGGACTTAACTGTGGGTTCATCAGTCCCTAAACTAACACTCTTTATGAACTACCTTACAGTAAAGACGACATAAACATCCATGCCCGAGGGGGGATTCGAACCCCCGACGGGACATGGTGTCGCGCATCAGAGCATAGCGCCTCAATGCGCTTGGCTACTCTACCGCCGCATCCTGAACATGTGTGCGTGATTTGCCCATTCTTTCCGCCCACTATGGAGCCGACACTTAGGCTATCTGATGATGACTTTATAAAGCTACTGGGTCTGAAATACATATGATTTTAAATTAATATGATTTATATTAAGAGGTAAGTGTACGAAGTTCACCGGGTCATCTAGTCTTCAAATATAAAGTAAAATTTTAAGTTGCTTGGGAAATTTCCACACGTTATAGTAACTTCAAAAATACAAAAAGTTTTATTACTACTGAAATTACTGGAAACGTAATATTTAATTTTGTATATAAAATTATGATTATTGTAGTTTTTCATTTTTCCAACATGTAATAGAGATCAAAATTTAATATTTTCCACTTTATGTCGAAATTCCTATAATTTAAAGTTGATAATGCTGAAATCAACATGTAAATATATTAGCCCTACGTTTCGCAATAAAAATTTGTTTTTCTTAGTTTCTTGCAATCAACAGATGTCCATCTTTGATAATAGGGTACTCAGATATGCGAGAGAATAATTAGGATTTCACGTAGTATACATATTAGACAGGCGATGGAAAACGTATGTGATGTACGGCGACACGGCGACTGTACATTGTAACACCGATGAAAATGATGGACAACATGGAGATTGAAACACAATAGTTGGCGTCATGTAAGAAGGCCCTTCCGTGCATAGAGGCGGAGCGATAGGGGAAGCGTGGAGGGGAGGAGCTAAGGCCGAGGGCCAACAGGGGAGCCTCCGGGAGAAACATTGCGTAACTCGCGGCCAGCCACGCTGTCTACAGAATGAACATTATTTAGGGTTACCATATGTTCGTCACCAAAAAAGAGGTCAGTTCATATAAAAAAGAGCACACTTTAACATAATGTAATTTAGAACTTTATTAACCAGCGAGAAGGCGCGCTATGAGCATTTCTCTCACACAGTAATTCATTTCGCTAACTGTGCATGTTATTAAGACGATAACGCGACGAACGGCTCAGTGCCTCCCTATGAATGCATCCCTCCACACTTCCGCGTCGCTCAGTGTGCCTGCGACCTCGCAGTGAATCGGTTGTGCCACCGCGCCATAAAGTGCGGCATTTTGCTCACCTCGCGGGCCTATCCGTGTAAGTACTTTTTTTCTTGTTACGTAAACGTTTATTTCTAGCTTTATTACATTTTAACAAGCGGAAGGTAATTTTAATTTTATTCATTATGTTTTTATTATATACAGTTTACAATATAATCAGTATGGGTGACCGACAAACGAAACAAATACTTGCATGGCTGGAAGACCCTGATTTGGAAGAAGAATGTATATTGGATCCGGATGATACAGACGACAATCGTGTAAACAACCCTGAAAGCAACTGCCAGATATTGATAGCCCCATCAGACAGATGCAGACCCATACCAGTCGCTTTTGTGCGCTTTGTACAAGAAGAATAGACGCTCTAAGAAGACATGTACTTTGTGTCGCAAATCACTCTGCACTGAGAATCTGACATTCATGTACAAGGGATGTTATGAAAAGACACATTTCTCCAGATACTATGGGGGACTGATTAATTAAAATATATGAAATTTTAGATTTTTTATTCTTCATATTCGTTATATGTGCCATAAGTTAATAACCAAAGTTCGGAAGACATTATGGCTAAGAAGGCGTTTTTGTTACTTGCACCTTAATAAATAAATACTCATAATCACGTAGATAAGTGCCTTTCATTTTATTTAATGTTTTTTTAATACGATTTAAATAGCGTGAGCATTTTGCTCCCGCGCGCCAAACCGTGTAACTTTGTAGGGCGCGCCTTCTCATTGGTTAATCAACCACGGAAAACTACTACAAACTAAAACAGTAACCCTGTGTGGTTGTTGGAAAAAGAAGTATTATGAACCTTGATAGTTTATTCCTCATCACTACTCTCAGTTGTCTCATTCTTGTCTTATTCACTACATTTGGTGGACGACGAAATCACTCAAGAGGGTGAAAAGCTCAGGCATTTCAAATGTTTGAAATTATACTACACACCTGTAGTATAATTACAGTATATTTTAAATCTATTCCTGTCTTTTGTCCACTGTGTGGAAAACACACACTATGTGTCGGCATTTTGACTACTTATAGGAAAAAAGAAGTCTACAATTTTCAGCAGTTCAGAATAACAACACTAGATGACTGATTTAAATATGCACACCACACATTCAGCTGCTGGTATACTCTGTTTCCTCTGATTATCTTTCAAAAATTTCATAAAATTACAAAGATGATCGGGGCACAATGTATTATTAATTCTTACATTCGTTTGATCATTCTTTTGAATGATTTGTATTTCTCCAGGAGAACATATTTAACACTGACTTTCTCTTCGGCATTATGTTATATTTAAGTTCGTAATTTATTTTGAAGCAAAAGGCTCCCTACGATCTCGAACACACAATACAGCTTTAACCTAAACCACAAAGTATATCAAAAGCAACATCAAAGAACATAATGCAGAAACAGAATAGACTCATTGAATACATGATAGACAACCGGGTTCCTTCGTAGAGAAGTTCAGAATCGTTTGCGACTATCATACCCATGCGGAGTACGAAATTGGGAACGGCAGTTCCACTCTGTGTACGCGCGTAATAGTTATGAACAGTTTGGAACTGCAGTGCGAATAAACATGTTGTAGCCATTGACGCAAAAATAAATTTTCTTTCTCGGAACCTAAAAAAGAGGACATTTTGTAGAATTTTATAAATTCTGGCTGGACACATTTTCTTGCCTCAAAAAGAGGACATATCCGGGGAAAAGAGGACGTATGGTAACCCTAATATTGTTGGCTGTCAGTGCGGTAATGGAAATGCGCAGAACGGCTGAAAACTGGGCCGCCTTCGTACGTGACGCAGACTATAGAAAGCTTAAAGCACCGAGGCAGGGTGGACGTTTGCGGTACTTGTTAAAATATCATGGAATCTCTTAATATCACTCGATGCACGAAACAATCACGAACCAAACAGTGAGTGAGCATGCGTTAGAACTCACATTTCAGTAGTATTTGTGGCGGAAAACCTGCGGGAAAGGTTCGGAGAAGGGAAGGTGGGGGGAGAGCGGAAACAGGGATGGAGACTACAAGGAAGGGGGTGGGAAAAGGGACAGAAGAGGGAGGCCTGAAGGAGCAACATCAGGTATAGGTGGAGTGAGGGGGCCCTGGGGGAGTGGGGGATCGATGTTGATAAGAGGGAAGCCGAAGTTCGGCTGATTTTTTTTTTTTCTTTTTTTTTTTTTTTTTTTTTTTTTTTTTGCCGAAACCGAAAATGCGTCCGAAACGAATATTTTGGCCGATACCGAATATTCGTTCGGTTCTCAGTTACAACCGAATTCAGTTGGTGGAAGTCCATGTCTACATGGAGGAGATCACGGAGAAAATAAAATATGTGCGACTGATTTTCGGTTAATTCTGAGGGTTATTATCTATTCTATTCTCCCCCTGCCGTAATAGCGGTAGCCAATGTGTGGCATATGAAAGTTCCAAATGTGTCCGAAAGGAGTGCGCTTATAGCGTGATTGTTAACGCGAAAACTGGAAAATCCCGGTTCGACTGCAGCTTCTACATCTACATCGGATACTCTGCAAATCACATTTAAGTACCTGGCAGAGGGTTCATCGAACCACCATTATACTATTCATCTGCCATTCCACTCTCGAATAGCGCGCGAGAAGAAAGAACACCTGAATCTCTCCGTTCGAGCTCTGATTTCTCGTATTTTATTCTGATGATCATTTCCACCTATGTAAGTGAGAGTTAATAATATATTTTCGGATTCGATGGGGAATGTTGGCGATTGGAGTTTCGTTATTAGCCCACGCCGCAGCGATAAGCGCCGTTGTTGTAATGATTCTCTTCCTGGATCATGTATCATTTCCGTAATGCTGTCTCCCCTGTATGGTAACAATTCAAAGCAGGCTACCCTTCTTTGCACTCTTTCGATGTCCTTCGTCAAACCATCTGATAAGGATCCCACACTGGGCAGTAATACTCCATAAAAGGACGGACAAGCGTAGCGTATGCAGTTTGTTTAGGAGTTCTGTTGAATCTTTTAAGGGTTCTGCCAATAAAACGCAGTCTCTGGTTCGCCTTTCCCACGACATTATCTACGTGTTCTTTCCATTTTAAGTCTGAAGTAATAGTAATTCCTAGGTATCTTGTGAAGTTTACGGCCTTCGCATTCGATTTATTTATCTTGTAAACGAAATTTACCGGATTTCTTTTCGTACTCATTTGGACGACTTCACACTTCTCATTATTTAGAATCAATTGCCAATTTTTACATCATAGTGATATCTTATTCAGATCGTTCTGCAGTTCGTTTTGATCTTCAAATGATTTCACTAGACGGTAAATGAAGGCGTCATCTGCAAACAAGCTAAGAGAGCTGATTAGATTTCCTCCCAAATCGTTTATGTAAATAAGGAACAGCAGAGGACCAATAACAGTACCCTGTCGAACGCCCGATATCACCTCTGTTTTAGTCGATGCTTCACCATTGATTACTACAAACTCTGTCCTCTCTGACACGAAATCCCCTATCCAAACGCACATTTGGGGCGATATATCATAACCACGCAATTTGATTAAAAGCCGTTTGTGAGCTACGGTGTCAAAAGCCCTCTGGAAATCAAGATATACGGAATCAATTTGAGGACCCTTGTCGATAGTATTCATCACTTCGTAAGTGTAAAGAGCTACTTGTGTTTCGTATGAACGATATTTTCTAAATCCGTGTTGACCTTGGCGCAATAGCTCATTCTATTCGAGATTATTAATAAGATTTGAATACAGGATATGTTCCAGTACCCTGCTGCAAATTGACGTAAATGAAATAGGCCTGTAGTTTAGTGGGTTACTCCTACTGCCTTTCTTGAATATAGGTGTGACCTGTGCAACTTTCCAATCTTTTGGTACAGATCCTTCTTTGAGAGAGCGGTTGTATATGACTGTTAAGTAAGGAGCTATCGCTTCAGCATACTCAGAAATCTAATGGGTATACAGTCCGGACCACGGCACAGATTTCCACATTTTACCATTAAATCATTCATCTGCTGCTGATTTGTACTTGAAATTTCCAGAAACATTTATCATATTTTGTATGGACATATATCAAAGATATTGAAGGAGATGGTTGAATTAAAATATGTGCTGTGACCAGGATTTGAAGCCCTCCTGCTTACCACCGTTAAACCATCGTGACGGTGATTTCACGGATCGTCTTAAACCACGTCTCCCTCCACAATAATCGTTGAGCTGTATTTATATAAGGAAACACGAAGCAGTATCGAAGCGTGTATTGTGGATCGCCGAATCCATTACGTCGCGGTGACTTAGTGGTTACAACGCTTGCCTCGTAAGCAGGAGGTCCAGGGTTCGAATCCCATACACAAACATTAATTTCAATGCCTCTCCGTAACGATTTTCGTTTTATTGGCTGATTATATTTTGCCACGTTTCGTCTTTAAAATGACGTATCATAAGTAGCTCTACTAGAGTTATAACTATTTTATTTTTAAAATCCTTCCATTCCATTTCTGCGTGGTGTGGTACAGCAACCGTATTAAGTCGAACTCTTGCAAAAACAAAAAGTTTTTGTAAAAAGACATTCTTTTATTCAAGAATTTTATTTTTATAGATTTGTGGAATCGGGTGTTGCGCTTTAGTTATATGCGTCTCAAATGGCTGACCATAAAGTTTTTGGCACTGCATTTGTGTGACATGAATTCAAATACCCCACTTTCCAGCGACTCTTTATACACTATTTGTCCGAAAATGTTTCTCTCTGGTTTCATCAAGTTACTCTTTGACTTTCTGACTTGGAATTGTTTATAAACTAGGTACTATATGAAAGGGAAAAAAACTAGATGGTGGGAAAACCTTGAAAGGCAAAGAAATATTTACTGACTCCATAACAGACCACATTCAGAATTCCTATGGAGAAATTAGGTAAAATACAGGCAATGTTTAAGAAATGCGGAACGTAATATGGGCGTTGTATTTCCACATCACATCCTAAGAATAGCATCCAGTATATGGTTTGTGCCTTAGAAAGTGAAAAGAGCTGGTCTAAATTCAATAGCGGACTAAGAACTGAAGAGAAATACGAGGTGCTATGCTACGATGCGCCAGGCCGCTCCCAATCGGGGATTCGAATCCTCCCTTGGGCATGGATGTTTGTGCCGTCTTGGCAGTTTATAAGTAGTTTGTAAGTTTAGGGACTGATGACCCCACTGTTAATCCCATTACAAAAAAAAGTATGAGACGAGCGTGGGTTAGTAAATAGGTCGCAAACTGAGGCAGAGACACCAGTACTGCGTTTACATGCCAGAAAATAGCTCTAATTTTCAGCTCACTCCACCTGCAAATTTAAACACTCGCCCCATCTTTCGAGAAGACTTTAAAAGTCTGGAGCTCGGGATATTTGTGACAGCGTTTGCAGCCTATAAGTGACGCTCTTGAGCTGTAATTTTGTTTTGTTCCTTAAACTCCTGGAACCCACAAGACAGATGTGTCGTAGTTGTTGAGAAATACCCCTACACAGCTCGCAGTACTGGTGTGTCTACTGACTCGCCCTTGAACATTCACCACCACATTCAGCCATTACCCATCATGGAAGAAATAAAGCCCATTTTCAGAGATCTGGCTGACAGAAGTCTTCTGTTTAAATGTCTTCACGGAAAATAGCAGAACCCCAACGAGTGCTTGAAAAGTGTGTTACAAGGTCGTCTGGCAAAAAGAGTGTTCGTCGGAATTAATAAACAACATTTTGTCTAATAAACTCACGGTTCGTTGGGAGCGATCTAAATCTTTTTTTACAGGTTAGTAGGCAAGATCGCGTTTTTATTTTTAAGATGACCGGTTACGACGTTACCCAGACTTCATCTTCTGATCTCCTATATGAAAGTTGTAATGAGAGGATATAGCTAAAGCCATATGAGATATGTCATTGCTAGATATAGGATATTAAAAAATGATGTCTGAGTAACGTCAAAACTGATCTTCCTAAAAATAAAATCGCGATCTTGGCTGGACACCTGTACAAACTACATTTTGGTGTGTATTATGTTGCAGAAACCTTCAATCTTGGAAATATACCTAAATGCCAGTTCCTCAAAATGTTTGGTTTGCGTGTTCGTTCTCGCACAGTAGGTGCTATGTTGACTTTAGATCAGCATAGACCAAGGCATGCTGAGGATATAATCAAGAAATCAGTGAAAACAGCAAGACAGGTACAGAGGGGTGACAAAAAAGATCTGAAGATGATTATGCAGACTGAAGGGGCTATTGACTACGGTTCTGGAATATTTTAATATTTTTTCTCCGTTTCCCGTAAGTTTAATTTTTCCTTCTTCTAGAAACATTCTCAGTTACTGGTGAACCAAGAAGTCTAAAATTTTTATGACTGAGTCAGATGGGTTTCTTTTACATACTGAAACAATAATTTATTAATTACTTGATTTACAAAAGGCTTAAGGGTGATAATCTAGTCGAATGTTATGGAAAAAATTATTTTAAAATAAGTTGAAACATTTCTGTACAAAATCAAAAATATTGTTTCACCTGTTTTGTAACGATACTTGTATGTAAAATGTTATATGAACTTCTTTGGGTAACTACGTCTATGGTGTACTCTGTTGTGTAACATCTCTGTCAAAGACTATGCATGTGAGTAGTAGCTGAACAGAAAGAGAGAGTCGGTGTATAGCTTTGCTATTGAACGGACGTGCTTTGGTTGGCTGCTGAGGCAGCAAGTTTTGTACGAGCTGATGGAATAATTTTGAAATCTGATTTTGACAGACACAGTTCTGTTTTTATAAGGTTTTGTGTCATTCATATATGTATCAGTCTGATAAGATTTTTGTTGTTCTCCAATCATAAGGTAATGTAATCATTATTGCTAATAATACTTGAGGAAGTTAAACTTCTTTAACTGTTTCACTTTTGTAGTTAGAAAGCTAACCCTCTTCCTTTCATTGAAAGTTATTGACTATTAAAATCAAAGTATAGTACTGACTAAGCTGAGTTTGATTAACGTATTCTTGTTTGGTGCGACGTTTAATGATAATAGTGAGTGTTGTGCAATACTACACAGTGAACAAGATACTAAGGTTCTGCAATCAGTCAGCGGGATAATTTCTTGCAGTTGCATTATTAGAAAGTGGTTTGTGTTCTTTTTTTTTTCATTTTTTTTTTCTTTCAGATTTCTCTCGCAGTCAAATTCATAGTGTAGTCACTGAGCCTTATTATGCAGACTACGTATTGTTCTTGCCGTGTTCAAAATATCCGTTACGCTTTCAGTCAGTTTAGATGAACTGTTTCTTAATTAACTGTACAGATATTAATATTAGGGCCATAGCCAAACAGAATTATAGTTTTAATGAATAATAATTATATTCAACTAATCTTTAAACAGCTTGATTGAAAATTTAGTTATCGTGAGTGTTGACTACCAGCGGATGACAATTATTAGTGCTGCATTTAATATCACATCAGTTTTGAATGAGTAGCTTTAAAGCAGACCTCCTTTAGTTGGCTCTCAATTGCCAAATCCCTGTAGCGACCATGTTCTTCCTATCCATAGAATAGCCTTACCTTTATCCAACAAACAACAATCTAGTTTTAAAATATAAAATATCTCTGTAAGAAAATATTTTGACAATGAACTGTTGTTTAAGTATTGTTATATCAGTACACACTCAGTCAAGTTTTTTATCTGTCTCCAGTAGTTTGTGAGAAAATGTTCCCTATAGTCGGCATATGTCAACATTGCGGGGATAGGCGATCCCGTATCCCCATAATTCAATATCTTTGCTAATACGAGGGTTGTCCATAAAGTAAGGTTCGCAATGCGCTACAGTCGCAAGGAATGCGTGTAAGTGCGATCTGGCAACACTGTCATGGAGCTCGGTTACCCCTCTCCCCACTGCCACAAGTTGGAGCTGTCTGCGACCAGGGTTGCCAACGTCAGTGGTTTCCCACCGAATCTGGCGGTATTTTAAAGCCGACGGTGGGAAAAAATCTACGTCAGTGGGAGGTGGGAGAGTTGCATAAAGAGTCAATCGTCCCCCTTTCAGAACTGATGCATTTTCCTCCCAAATCACGACGAAAATTGAACTTCAGTCGGCTAAGTTAATTTTAATTGAGTGGAAACATGTTAACAACACTGTATCATTCTGGAGTGAAGTGTTACAACACAAAGATGCGAGTGGCGAAAATTCCTTTCAAGAACTGTGTAATCTTGCCATGTGTTTACTAGTATTTCCGTGGTCAAACGCCGAAGTAGAGAGAGCATTCAGTCAGCTAAATTTGGTGAAGACGAGACTTAGAAACAGGATGGGGAACAGAATGATTAATGCCATTCTGATCATCCGTGCAGCCTTAAGAAGATTGGGGAAATGTTGTCGAGATCATGAATTTCCTGACAATGTTTTAAAAGATATCGCTAATATGACTACAACTGCATATACTTCGGGCGCCGATTCTGTCGAAGATGATGGTGATGAAGTCGAGGACAAAGAACTGGCATTGCGTTAGTGGTATGTATTTGTTGCTACAGCACTTTATCAGATTTTTCTAGTGGTGAAAATGACTGAACATTGCAGACACCTAATATGTGACTGTACTTTCATTGTTAACTTTCTTTTTTCTCAGATGTGATTACATTGGAATACAGCTGAAATCTAGATCTTCTGGCATAAAATAAAGACAATAGTTTGACTGACGCTGAACTCTTTTACTGACTGGATTACTTTCTGTTTTCAAATTTAAATATTTCACAATTTGCTGTCTGTACCCGACAAGCATTGCAATGGTTCAAAGTAATTATTGTTTGTTTTTATATATAACATGTTTACTGAAGTGCTTTTGAATAAACAATATTTTTCTTGTATTTCCGTCTAGTGTGTATACAGATAAGTCAGGTACATAAAAACTCCTCCTTTAAAATGCATAGTTGCGACCAAATTTGAAATCAATCGGTCAAGAACAAACGAATAGACAGTGGTTTTTGTGCATGGGAACTTCGGAATGTTCGGTTGTTTTTGGTGGGATTTTACGGTCACTTCGGTGGTTTTTATCATGACCTCGATGGCAACCCTGTCTGCGACGTTCAGTGTAGGCTTGGCAGCCATTAGCGATGGAGCTTCCGCTTGTTTTTCCTGCCAGGTGCGAGTTACGATCAGTAATTCGTTTTTGTGCCAATAAACACTGCGCCGATGGATATTCCTGCAGAACTGTGTGAAGTTTATGGTGACAAGTGCGTGAGTGTACAACACGTTCGTAAGTGGTGCAAAGAATTTAAAGAAGGACGTACAGATATCCATGACGAACAGCGTTCTGTTAGGCCATCGGTTTCGGACGAAACGATCGCAAAAGTGGAAGAGACAATGCTGAAGGATCGACGAATAACAGTTCGGGAACTTTGTGAGCTTATCCCTGATGTAAGCAAGTCCACCATAAGCCGCGGTGGAGTAGCCGAGCGGTCTAAAGCGTCTCGCTGCGGAGCGCGCGGTTGCTCGCCGTGGAGGTTCGAGTCCTCCCAGGCGCCTGGGTGTCTGTGTTCTCCTTACGTTAGTTTACCTAGGTTTAAGTAGTTTGTAAGCTACGGACTGATAACCACGCAGTTTGATCCGATAAATCTACAAACATTTGAACATTTTTTCAGTCCAGCATAAACAATATTTTGACAGAAAATTTAGGTTATTCCAAGGTTTGGGCAAGGTGGATCCCAAGAATGCTTACGGAGACCACAAACGGCAACGCGTTCAGGCGGCCCGCGAATTTCTCCAGCCCTACGAAAGCCACGGAGAGGAATTCTTGGGCTCCATTGTCACTGGGGATGAGACCTGGGTCCACTATTCGACACCGGAAACGAAGGAACAATCCCGTCAGTGGAAACATCCATCGTCACCGAAGCCACGTAAGTTTAAGCAACAACTGTCTGCCGGCAAAGTGATGGCGAGCGTGTTTTGGGACAGGAAGGGGTTATTGTTGTGCGAATATATGCCTACTGGGACGACAATAAATGCTGATTGTTATTGTGAAACATTAAGGAAGCTTCGCCGAGCGATTCAGAACAAGAGGGGCATGCTGACGAAGGGAGTGAGTTTTCATCAAGACGAAGTTCGTCCGCATGTCGCCCGTGTGACAACTGAACTGATCGACAACTTTCAATCGGATATTGTCACACATCCGTCCTACAGTCCAGATTTAGCCCCAAGTGACTATCATCTATCAGGGCGGGACGCATTACGTAACCGGAGAGGAAGTGAAAGAATGAAGTTCTACGCTACCTTCGCAGCGCGGCGGGAGAATTCTACGACGCCGGCATCAAGAAGATAGTACACTGCAGTGGCGTAACTACGACTTGGCTTTGGGGGCGGGGGGATATATCTTCTTGCCGAGCAAAATTTTATTCAGTTTCCAGAAGGAACTACCATGTACCACTCCCGGTGAAGAAACTAATTCACTCCCATCCAATGAAAGATTATGGTAAAACACCCCAAGTTTTCAATCTTTACTTTTACCAGATTGCTGTTATACGGTTTCTTTTCTTTATTTTTTTCTTTTTTCGTTTTTTTTTTCTCTTTTTTTCGGGTTCTGAGGGGTTCTATCCCCCTCATCCCCCCCCCCCCTCCCCCATAGTTACGCCACTGGTACACTGAATGCAAAAATGCATTAATCTTAACGGCGATTATGTCGAAAAATAGGAAATATTCTAAGCTTTTTTTTCAATATATAATGTTATTTAAATAAATTTTTCATTTTGAAAAAAAAAAAAATTGGGAACCTTACTTTATGGAAAACCCTCGTACATTTCTTGTATTTAATTCTGAGAATGCAAGCTCCACAACAGAAATTAAACTTCCAGGAAAACACGCTTTAAAACGAAAGTTCGCTGCCTCGGTAACTCCAGCATAAACGAGGAGACGCCTGGGCGCTTGCTTCCTCCCCGTTCGCCGTGCTTCGCTCGCTGTTGGCGCTCTCGTAATTGGGCGAGCACCCCTTTCAGACGGCGACTAGCCGCGCGCCCCCTGCGACTGCCTCACTTTTATCACAATTACAGCGGCGGCTGCATCCTTACGGCCTTCTGCTGCCGCAGGAATCCAATTATCAATAATTGCTTCTCACTCGCAGAAACCCGCCATTTACTGGGGGTCGTTTTCGATCCGAGTTTCGCTACAGTCAGGCCTCGATCGCTCGAGAGCTATCTGAAAGTGCGTTTAAAAAGCGTCAAAACGAATCAGATAGTTATCCGTGTATTTATTCGCAAGTCAGCGCTTTTTAAAAAGCGATGCTTTATTACAGAGATACGTGCCAGTTTTAGCGTTTCGCTTCGGGCATTTTTTTCAACATACCATATGGCAGTGTGTTTAGACCAGAGACACAAAAGCGCCGGCTCACACACGGAGAATTCGTACCAAAATCGTCGCCAAAATTATTTCCGATAATCTTAACCCTTGAAGAAACAAACAAAGCCAAACGGATAATTGCAGGCCGGCCGCGGTGGCCGAGGAGACTGAGGCGCTCCAGTCACGGTCTGAACGATCGCTACGGTCGGGAGTTCGAATCTCCCCTCGGGCATGGATATTTGTGACGTCTTTAGTATAAGGTAGTTGATAAGTAGTTTGTAAGTTTAGGGACCGATGACCACGTAGTTAAGTCCCATAAGCTTAACAGACATTTGCTTTGATAATTGCAGACTCCAAGCAGAAATCATGGAAAGACATTGGAAACAAGCTAGAAACTCTGGGTCAAGCCGCGGTAAAACCATTTTGGAGCGTAATTAGCAATCTTCGAAAGGGAGGGAAGAAGGAATTAACAAGTATTTTGGACAGGTCAGGAAAGCTGCTAGTCAATCCTGTGGATGCCTTGAGCAGATGAAGGGAATATTTCGAAGAATTGCTCAATGTAGGTGAAACGTTCAATGATGTGTCAGATTTTCAGGTAGAAAGGGACAGGAATGGCGATGGTAACAGGATGTCATTTGAGGAATTGAGAAAATGGTCAGTAGATTACAGTGCAATAAAGCGGCTGGGGTGGATGAAATTAAGCCGGAACTCGTCAAATACAGTGTAATAACAGGTCTCAAATGGTTCCACAGGATAATTGAAAAGGCGTGGGAATCGGGACAGGTTCTGTCTGATTGGACGAAAGCAGTAATCACGCCAATTTTCAAATATTGAAACAGAAACGATTGCGACAACTATCGAGGCATTGTAGGCAGAGTGCGAGTATTAACTGAGGACAAGTTAGATGAAAATCAGTGTGGGTTTAGGCCTCTTAGAAGCTGTCAGGACCAGATATTTAGCCTACGGCAAGTAATGGAAAAGTGCTATGAGTGGAACAGGGAATTGTATCTATGTTTCATAGATCTGGAAAAGGCTTATGACCGTGATCCTAGGAGGAAGCTACTGTCAGTTCTTCAAGATTATGGTATAGGAGGCAAACTTTTGCAGGCAATAAAAGGGCTTTACGTAGACTGTCAGGCAGCAGTTAGAGTAGATGGCAAATTAAGCTCATGGTTCAAGGTAGTTTCAGGGGTAAGACAAGGTTGTAACCTGTCACCACTGTTGTTCATACTATTCATGGATCATATGTTGAAAGCAGTAGACTGGCAGGGCGGGATGAAAAAAGGTGAAAACAAAATAAGCAGTCTCGCATATGCGGATTACTTAGTTGTAATGGCCGATTCGATTGAAAACTTGCAAACCAATATTTCAGAGCTCCATCAGAGGTGCAAGGATTATGATATGAAGATCAGCCTCTCCAAAACGAAAGTAATGTCTGTGAGAAAGAGATTCAAACAGATTGAGTGCGAAATAGGAGGAACAAAGTTAGAACCGATAGACAGTTTCAAGTACCTAGGATGTATTTTCTCACAGGTGCCAACATAGTGAAAGAACTGGAATCGAGGTGCGGCAAAGCTAATGCAGTGAGTTCTCAGCTAAGATCTACTCTCTTCTGTAAGAAAGAATTCAGTACCAAGACTAAGTTAGCAGTGCAACGCTCACTCTTTGAATGGGTTTAGATTTATATGGATCTGGACTTAACTCCTTGTTTGGGAAAAAAAAATTTCGGTTTTCAATGTTTTAAATATCAATGAATTAGCCCTATAACTATAAAGCATTAAAATTTATTATTCTTACGTTTCCCATAACTGCCAACCTCGAAATAAGACACCTTTAGAAAAAAAAAAAATTATAATATTGATATACCATCTAGTGACTTCTTACTGAACAATAAAATACACAGGGAGGTTTGTTTATTCAATTTGTTAAGTTTTATGTCAACGTTACTGATATTTGGGCTATGAAGTTCAAGATAAACGGGTGCGAAATTTGTAATGAAAATGGCACTGGGGAAAAATTATGTAAGTAAACCGACAAAGATTTATGATTTAATTGAAAATACAAGTGATTTTATTAACATACAACACTGTAGAACATAAATTAAAGATTCTAAAACTGAAAGTGATAGCAATAATTTAGAAAATATTTCTTTTATAAATCATAATTCATCGCAGGAATTGAGGAGTCTTTGAATTCTCAAAGTGAAACACCTCTAGTCATTCGTTTGGAAAAATTAAAAATAGTAAAGATGACTGTCGGTTGAGAACTACGCATCCAGAGATATATTTTGTAAGTTTAGGTTTCATTCAGAGAAATGTGGGGTTTCAACTTTCTGAAAAAGTGTAGCTCTAGCGAATATTTTAAATTATTTTTTCCACCAGACTTAAAGTAAATGATGTTCTGCATGGAATTAGCTAGGAAATTAATGCGGAGAATGATAATCTTTGATTAAAATGTATGAATTCACTTAGTTAACCTAGTTATAAGGTTTCTTAACTGTTAATGACTGTTAAAAGTTAACAAACATAAAAATTTTCGGAAATTCCCAATTTTTTGCAATCTTGCAGGCCCAAAGAAATATTCCCGGCAATATTCCCATTTTATAACTTCCTTTCCACTGGGAATATTCCCGGCCCAAATACTTACTTTTAAAGCACTCCCGTTCGGTTCTAACTTAATTGTCCATGTCAATAACACCAAATTATTTTATTGTTCATCTTTTGAGACTCTTCTGGGATGACTCAGTAAGCGTTTGTTAGTTTGTCTGGCTTTCAGTTTGTATTACACTACTTTGCGCTATTTATAGTCTCGAAAATTTCATTGTACTGACTCGTGAGATGCCCTTAATTAGCTGCACAGATTATAGGTGGCGATATGGTAACGGGAATGCATCTATTAAGGTAACCAAACACGATTTTTCCGCAAGTACTAGATTTGCTAACATTCCTTGCAGTATCTTTTAAAAATATTATCTCAAACTAATTCACTTGTTGGAGCTACATTTATAATAGTAGTTCGTTATATGTACGTGTACTGAAGTATATTCATGTATGTGCCGTCTACGGTTGCGTAGATATCACGGTCATTTTTCTGTTGATCCAGATCGTGATTGGCGACTGTTCCATTGGCTATACAAGTTTTTACGAACTTCAGCTCGAGATCGAAATACTTTGGAAGTGAACTTATGAAAACAAGAAGAAATTATTTACGTATCAGTAGTCACCCATATGCTAGGAGTAAGTACTATACATTTTAATTTATATATTTGCACAAGGCTCCTCCATTCTGGATTCACTAGTATGAAAAAAAGTATGACCGCTTCTTATTTTTTTCAAAAACTATTTTAACTATTAATAATTTTTAACCGCGTATTGTTGGAGTGGGAACGGAAATATTGGTTGATTTAAATGTTGAGTTTAAATTGTCCTTTTCTATATCGTTTGCCATTCGCGGGATGTAACCAAAATACGCTTTGTTTCTTTCTTTGAATTATTGAAACACAACGCTATATCATTACCACTTTTGTGAAATTAATTTCACGTCCAAATACAGTAAGATACGAGTGATGATTTTAAAGCATCCGTTCGATCTAGGATGTCAAGGACGTTTTAAAAGCGCCATCGTCGATTTGGCTCCTGACACAATTCGAACCACTGTTGATGAGAAGAGGCAAATGTCGTACTCCATAATTTAGATTAAGAGTAATAAATGCTCAGAACAACAAATAAGAGACTAGTGACACCTGAAGTACCGAAACAAAATAAAGGACGTTGTAAACAAAGGGTAAAAATATACGCACAAAAAACTCAAATCTGACAATGTTACCAAAGTAAATATGATGTAAGAAACACACTGGTGTCGCCAAAGAATATTTTGTGGAGCAAAGTTGTTCTTAAAACCAAAAACATCAGCACCAGAGGGAAAAGGTATTTCTTAATCTGTAGATCGGCACCACAATTTTGTTTGGATGTATAAGAATACATGAGAATTATGTTAACTAATAAGAACAGGTGAGGTAGAGTGTCTAGATAAACCATTACCAGTCGGGAAGATCGCTTAATAGAGCAACTAACAGTAGATTACAAGGAGGAATATTGAAGAAAAACAGTTGTTGATGGGAAAACAGCAAGATATGAACGAATGTAAAAGAAGATAATAAAGTTAGAGAAAGAATAATTTGTATATAGTAGCGCAGGTTGTCACTATTTGCTCCCATAGTTTTGCATGACACATATCGATATATTTCTGCCATTGGTGGCGTTCTACATTTTTCAAAAACTGTAAAAAAAATCGCATTAAAAATCTTTATTTATGTATTAATTTCAACGGTTTCGGCACATCTAAGCTGCCATCATCAAACCTTGTCAATAAATAAATAAATAAAATTTAAAGCCAGCTAACAATCTAAGTATTTTAGCAATTTTTGAAATATATAAATGTCACCCTTATCTGAACTAACATCACACGGAAACAGTGCTACATCATTTTTTCTGAAAATAATAATAATAATAATATGATAAAATGAAAGAAAGATGTTGACAGTTGGAAGTATTCTCTGACATATTTAGGAAATATACAAGCACTATATACTTACCTTTATAAATTTTGTTTTTGTGGCGACAAAATAATCGTAAATTTCGCTGAGTTAGTGATGAATCTATGCTGGCGTTTAGTTACTTTGAAACCGCAAGTTTTCAAGAAGACTTAACTAATTTTTATCATAGGATTGTTCGTCACAAATACAAGGAGAAAAATGTTGGTAACAGCTTGCGAAACTCGCATCAACCGATATCTTAAAAGTTAGATTAACACTAGTATGCTTTACATATTTCAAATAGTCACGTGAAGATGAACTGAGGCACCGAACAATTTGGGTAACTCAAATATTTTTGATGTCGCGTTTTGCAGCTCTTAAATATTGTAGAAAAGACATTTTTATATATGCAGCAAAGCTGCTTTTATTTGAAATGCTGATTAGTTTCGTGCTTTGCCCATTTTCTTAAGCCACATTCATATATATTTTTATTTGGATACTGCTGATGTCACGTTGTTTGTTGTAATTACTTTGGTTGACACCAAAGTAATTACAATAAACAGCATGACATAAGCAGTATCCTAATAAATATATATACGAATGTGGCTTAAGAAAATGGGCAAAGCCCGAAACTAGTCAGCATTTCAAATAAAAACAGCTTTGGTGCATATATAAAAATGTCTTTTCTACAACTTTGGGTAACTTTAACAAGTAAGAAATTGTGCATAGGAGGAATTTTTGTGCTGGGCCTAATTTGAATAAAGTAAAATGTGAATTTTTAATGATCAGCTGCAGACTTTCCCTCGTAAACATTGTTATCAGCGTGTCTCTTTACCTTCAATTACTCCTTGCCAGCTCAGTCCGAGATTTCATTCATTTCGTTCCACCGTTTCCACCGCGCATGCGCAGTGGCACTCTCCCTTTTCCTACCGCTGCGGTGCACCGGAGTCAGAACTGACCGTTAGTGCAGGCGCCGATCGCAACAGTCGAATGCGGCCCGCTGGGCGAGAGCAAAGATCGTGCGCGCGCAGATGCGCCTCCGCAGCCGCCTGTTGCTGGCAGCGACCTCGGCCCGACTGCACTGCTCTGGCGAGCGGAACAACTGCCGGCCGGCAGCCTGTTGCGCTCCCCCGCCGCGCAGCTCGCCGTCCCCCCTCCCCCCGCCATTCA
Source organism: Locusta migratoria (assembly GCA_026315105.1). Lineage (NCBI taxonomy): Eukaryota > Metazoa > Arthropoda > Insecta > Orthoptera > Acrididae > Locusta > Locusta migratoria. The sequence goes on from CM048751.1 coordinate 201,296,234, forward strand.
CAACTACGTCACAGCAAACAGCCGGCGCGCCTGCTACACCCGACAGTCGATAATGCCCCCTCCCCCGCCCAGCCTAAACTCTGTGTGCCCACTCGAGCGCACTGTGTCGACGACGGCGACGAGCAGGAGTGCTTTTTACTCGCTGTATTCTGCTCGCCCGCTGCCATCTCTCCAGCTTATTAGCGTTCAAAGCGAATCATAAACTTCCCGTTTTCAGTGGGAACACACAAGTACCGAATTAATATTCGTTCATACCGGGATGGGAAACGCATCCCAAGATGCGTACTGGAGCTGACAGGTTCACTACATTGATATCCGAAATTGAAGTAAAACAATATACAGCTATTTTCCCGACTTGTTCGAATTCACGATGTACGAGGTGCATTCAAGTTCTAAGCCCACCGATTTTTTTTCTCCGGCCTGGAAAGAAATAGAGACATGCGCATTGTTTTAAAATGAGTCCGCGTTCATTGTCAATACGTCTCCAGAGGTGGCAGCACCGTATGGCAGATAGAATTTTACCGCCAACGGTGAGAATGAGAACTTTTTTAGATACTTAAAATGGCGACGTTTTCCTTACTTGAACAGAGTGCAATAATTCGTTTACTGAATTTGCGTGGTGTGACAGTTGAAGGAGACATGTGTCGAAAGTGCGTTTGTGGGTGCGACGGTTTAATGATGGCAGAACATCGTGTGACAACAAACCGAAACAACTTCGGGCTCGCACAAGCCGGTCTGACGACATGATCGAGAAAGTGGAGAAAATTGCTTTGGGGGATCGCCGAATGACTGTTGAACAGATCGCCTCCAAGTTGGCATTTCTGTGGGTTCTGTGCACACAATCCTGCATGACGACCTGAAAATGCGAAAAGTGTCATCCAGGTGGGTGCCACAAATGCTGACGGACGACCACACGGCTTCTGCCCGTGTGGCATGTTGCCAAGCAATGTTGCCGCGCAACGACATCATGACTGGGACTGTCTTTTCGTCGGTCGTGACAATGGATGAGACGTGGATGCCAATTTTCAATCCAGAAACAAAGCGCCAGTCAGCTCAATGGAAGCACACATTCACCGCCACCAAAGAATTTCGGGTAACCGCCAATGCTAAAAAATGATGTTGTCCATGTTCTGGGACAGCGAGAGCGTAATCCTTACCCATTGCGTTCCAAAGGGCACTACGGTAACAGGTGCATCCTACGACAATGTTTTGAAGAACAAATTCCTTCCTGCACTGCAACAAAAACGTCTGGGAAGGGCTGTACGTGTGCTGTTTCATTAAGACAACGCATCCGCATATCGAGCTAACGTTACGCAACAGTTTCTTCGTGATAACAACTTTGAAGTGATTCCTCATGCTCCCTACTCACCTGACCTGGCTCCTAGTGACTTTTGGCTTTTTCCATCAATGAATGACACTCTCCGTGGCCCCACATTCAACAGCCGTGCTGCTATTGCCTCAGCGATTTTCCAGTGGTCAAAACAGACTCCTAAAGAAGCCTTCGCTGCTGCCATGGAATCATGGGGCGATTACGTCGAGAAGTAACGCCAGTTTCATCGATTTCGGGTGAGTAGTTAATTAAAAAAAAATCGGAGGCCTTAGAACGTGAATGTACCTCGTAATCAAATAATTTCTCAACAGATGTCAGTATAATCGTGTTCTACATGGATCCCTGTATTGGGACTACGAAGCATAAATACCAGTGCACGGCAAGCAGTGGCGGCCTGGGCTCTACGCTATACAACATATATACACCGGATATACCTTCAAACACACGTGTCAGAAAAGCTATATATATGCTGATGACACAGCTCTAATTGCCCAGAGCCGATGGCTGGAAATCCTAAGGAGAAGACTACAGGAGGCATGCAATGACTTACAACGATGGGCTGAAGAGAAGAGGATCCAGTTCAATACCTTTAAATGTCAGGCACTCCTCCTCACAAAAAGATTGAAGACGAATGTGGACCCCATCAAGATATGCGGCACTGACATTCCATGGACTCAATCGGCCAAATACCTGGGACTGACTTTCGATAAAAGACTGATGTGGAGCAAGCACATCGACGAAACCTTGAAGAAGACTTCTCAACGTCTTGGGGCACTGTACCCACTGAGGAGACATCAAACCTCCCCATAAAAACGGGACTACAATTATATCGAACCAGCATTCGACCAGTAATGGATTACGGAAGTCCACTCTGGGAAAATGCCGTGAAGACTCATATAAACAGATTGCAAAGACTACAGAACAAGACTCTCCGGAGAATTTTTCATATACCAAGAGACTTCCCTGCAAAATACCTCCACGAAGAAGCTAAAGAACCGGCAGTAATAAATAGATTCATGAATCAGGCAGCATCATTCTATGACAGATCTTGGGCGTCTACCAACGCACTCATCTCCCAACTCGGACAATCCAATGACGAAAGAGATCTTCATGCACGCAATGTCCGAAGTTAGGTAACGTTGTGAAGCACTTGAAATAAGGAAACCAGAATAGTAGGCGAAACCCACAAGGGTTAATACTACAAGTACGTCGGGGTCACTATAACCCAGCGAAGAAGAGAGCAGCAGTGGCGGCTCAGACGACATCGCCCTCTTCTCTCGCCATTGAAACCCGGTGGCGATACATCGTCGACTCCAAGCGTCCTGCCACGACGTCGAACAATGGGCCTTTCGCTGGCGGGTCCGATTCAACGCTACCAAGAGCCGCGCCATGCTCATCACGTGCGGCGCAACGCCCGCATGGCGGATGTTACTCTCTTCGGCGACCCCATCCCGTGGTCTAGTTCCTTATCTTGGGGTCACGCTTGATCGACAGCTCACCTAGAAGCCACACATTGATACCACGTGGAAGCGCGCCCCCGCTGCTTTGATTGCGCTCTACCCCCTCCTCAACCAAAATTCGGCATTGCCAGTGTCCTGCGGCCTCCAGATCTACCATATGGAGCACTGCATGCGAGTAACCTCCACAGACTGCAGACCCTTCAGAACTGAGTCTTCCATGGAACTTCCCGGCCCACCTGCACGATGACGCTGGGGAACCGACGATCCACGAACGCATCCAGCGAACCGCAGGCCAACTCTACAACACCGCTCAGCACTCGAGGAATCCTCTCATCTGAGGGCTGGGCACACCCATCGACGACCGCTTCAAGCGGCCCGTGTCCCTATTGGCCCGCTGTTAGGCCCATGTGACCTTTCACCCCTCCTGGTAACCGAGCTTTCTTAAAACCCTTCCGACACCAGTTGCAGCAGGCAATACCTTAGGGTAACATCCTGCACTCCATTCAGTAGGAACCAATCTACTTTGCAGATGCCGTGTGGCGGCAGTGGAGGCTGGTTCTTCCTATGACCGGAGGCTCACTTCTTTGAGTGCTGGACCTTGATAGTGGCGCCCCCTCTCCCCCACCCCCCACGCACGGTGTCGAGAGTGACAATTTGGCACAGGTCCCCCATTCCCACCCATCCTTTAGTTATATATTTTTCATTGCAAGATTTGCAGAATTTCTTACCTTCGCTAGTTTACTCTTGCTTCAACTCGAGCTGAGGCATCGGGCTACCAAGCGTTTTTACTTCGCACTTTTCTTCCAAGCTTAAAGCTGAGTAGTTTGTTTCTAAAAATTACTGAACATTATTGACTTGTCTTTGATAATTAACACCAAGAACATATATTATCAATGGCGAGGCACCGTTCCTACACTGTGCGGGTTCTCTGGCGCCACTTGCCGCGACTATCGACGGGATCCGCCTTCAGAGTGGAATATCTTTGCCTTATATGCGGACGTTTTTGAATTTTACCGAGGGCTGTCAGTTAGCGTTTGAACTCCGAGCGGGTGTTTTGGACGACAGGACGGGTTGAGGCGACAATCTTCGTTTTGCGCGGAATTGTGGTGTCCGCTGTGGATGGCTACCGCTGAACAGTGTGTTTAACTATTGAGGGAACTGTGTCCATATTCGAATGTTGCCGCCGCTTGTCACCGAAGTCGTCAACTCAGCTGAAATTTCAACCATGTTATTTGAAAGTGAGGAGCGCTAGTTTTACTGAGTGCAGCTCCTTGGATTCCGGTAAGCTCCTGACACAAGATGAGTGTTGTACCCGTTATTGTGTTCCTTTAATATTAACTATAATAACTATACTGTGCGCGTGGTGTTCTTTATTCTTGTTGACATTGGTGCCGAGTTGTTACTTCCAAACCATAAAGGCAAAATCATCAGATTAAGCAGTAAATATTTATTTACGAGTAAGCTGTGCTTCACCTACATACAATGGGAATAACACAAGAGGACCCTAAATGTAGGATCTGTGATGACGGTGATGAAACTGCATCACATCTAATCTTCGAATGCATTGCATTGGAGAGTAAAAGGCACAGAACATTTGGGGCAACCAGACCTGAAGAAATTGTGTCTAATAAAGAACTGGTAAAGGGACTCCTTGCACTGTTGAAGGGCATTGGTTGGCTTTACTAGATATACAGGGAGCGATACCGCACAATAAACTTAGTTTCGGTGCGGGTAGTGGCGGGTTCGACCAAGACTGTTTTGGCTTCCCTGGAAAAATCAAATCAAGCTGTGCTTGGCGAGTCAAGTACGTGGAGGGAGCCTATATCTTGCTTACCGTAGCTGCACTGTTGATTTTTTGTGGGACAGAATTTGTTACTTACATTAAATAAACTGGAAGTCCCCTACTTTTGAGACTTGGGATATGTATGTGATTCATGTTGTCCTTGGTAAAAAACTGCCCTCGCTGTAATTATGCTTACAGGTTCCGCTGCTTGTGGGCCCTGTGTCCAGTTGTTTGTCACATCACCGCCGCGGTGACGCCTGGCTCGTCGTAGTACGCAGAGATCCACAAGTCTCGCGTCCACCTTTTTGGCGCCTTCTCCTTTCGTTAAGTTTTATTTTCCTACTCTTTCCGTCATGAGAGGTCGTGGACGACAGTCAGGGGCCACTGAGGCGTGTTTAGTTATTTGGTCTTAATGATATTAATACTTCTCTTGTAAAAGTTCACACTTATGTAATTTGGAGGATTAAGCAAGTAAATTTAATTCTGACTGCTTCTATTTATACCTTATTAGTTCTTTTTCATATTTGTATTTTTTCAATGAACTTTGTCTTTTGGTGTTTGTAAGGTTATACATTTTCTAAGCAGGGCGAATAATGTTCGGTACCTTGTTTGTTGCTTTGGACTAATTGTTGTGTAAGATAGTGTCTCTAGCCTGAGTAAGTGAAATTGTAATCTTATGTTTTTCCTTCACGCCCTGATGTTTCGCATTTTGGTTTGTCAAGTTATTGGTTAATCAAGTTTAAAGCGATGTTAAAGGTTTTTCCTTTGCTTTGGGCAGTTATTTGATAATAAAGTTTAAGGATAATGTAAAATTGTTTTTTTTTCTGTTTGTTTTTTTATTTTTGTACACTACCCAGTTAATTGTAAACCTCATATTAAAGAGTTGTCAGGGGATGTTCGCTGGATAATGTTGCTTTTGTTTTACGATGTATTATTGATTAATAGATTGGTATTAAATAGAACGACAAACGATACGTGCTTGGTCCCGCCCTTCCAAGTTGTTTCATAATATACTTTCCTTGATTTCGAAATACTGACCTCAATATAAATATGCACGTGTACGTTAAAATACACTGAGTAACTGATTACACTGTTAAGTGACTGTAACAAAATTGTTACGATGAAGAAGAACTACGAGAAGAACTACCTTCGGGTCACATGACACTGTAAGCAGCTCTCCCTCCTAACCTCACGCATGCCCAAAGGCTGCTCTCTCCCCCATATCTTTTCAAACAGTTAAATATTTGAAACTTCCTGGCAGATTAAAATTATGTGCCGGAACTGGGACTCGAACCTGGGACCTTTGCCTTCCGCGGGCAAGCGCTCTACCGACTGAGCTACCCCGACACGACACACGATGCCGCCTCACAACTTTACCTCCGCCAGTACCTCGCCTCCTACTTTCCAAACTTTCCAAGTTTCATTCAGTTAAATATTTGTTATAACGAAGGGTATTAATGTCATTTACCCTCAAAATCGCGACACATTTACAAATACGTTCAAAGTAAATGTGGTAATTCATTATTTTTCCTATATCCGTTAAAAAGAAGATTGGGTTTAAAAAAAAATTGCTTGCAGTCGGTAAAGGCGGCCACAGACGTAACAGCGTACTTGAGAAGCACGCTTGCCCAAGCGTGCTTATGCAAGCATGCTTGAGCGTGTGTGGGATAAATTGCATCAATCATCATGCTTGTACAAGTAGTTTGATGCTTGATCGAATATCGATTATGCATGTTTGTGCAAGCGTCAGGAGTGTGCGTGTTTGAGCGTGTCAGGACGATAAAGATGCTGTGATTTGACAGTCTGAGTGAGGCTGCATACCGCGAACGTCCTTTGTTTTCGATAAGTTTCAATTAGTGCTGTAATAGAATGCCTGAATTAAGAAAAACCACGACCTCTTAAAGAAATTTTTTAGACTGTGTGAAACGTATCCCTCCTTGTGAAATACTACATGTAAGGACTATCATGCTAAAAATAAGAGACGCTGCATATGACATACTACTCGCGAAATATCTCAAAAAGTGCCTGTGGTGAAATAATAGTAGTATATTTGAGGTCTTCATAACTTCTTCCTGTTGCGAGAAATCGCAATGCTGCTGTTAGTCTCTCATGTTGTGTTATAGCCGCCGGCCCCAGTGGCCGAGTGGTCTGCGGCGCGCCAGTCACAGTTTGCACGGCCGCTACGGTCGGGATTCGAATCCTCCATAGGGCATGGATGTTTGTGTCGTCTTTAGGATAAGGTAGTTCATAAGTAGTTTATAAGTTTAGGAACTGATGACCCTGCATTTAAGTCCCTTAAGCTTAACACACATTCGAATATTAGTGTTATAGCCTTCCTCATTATTGTATACTGCTTCTTGATCAAAGCACGACGCACGAGAGATAGTTATGCCAATCATTATGATATATCTTCAGTTCACGGAGTAAATCTGTATGTGAATACGATTTTTTTTTCAACAGCTCTTTACACCAAGGTTTACATTTTTTCTGTTCCTTTTTTTAACACGAGCATAAAAGCTGCCACAGTCAGCACATCGTCGTCTGCAGGGCCGTCTTAAACGATGCAGGGGCCCCTGGGCACTCGGTGTTTTGGGGCCCTTAAAAAATTAAAAAAAAGTAAAAAAAAAAAAAAATGAAAAAATTTTTGCAAACCAAATACTGATGATTAGTTCCACAAATTAATCTTTCATTAAAATTAATGATTTCTTTAAAGGTTTCCAAAATATACAATTTTTGGAGCATGTCTCTTTCTATGCAGATGACTAGCACACAGATTACGGCACGCTACAACATATCAGTAATTTCCTTTGAATGAGCTAATCAGAATGATGTACATTTGTTTAGTGAATTAAATGGTTATTATGGTTAGAAATACACAAATAAAATACTTGTGTTTACTGTTTTGGAAATTGGACTTACGTTGCTGTTAAAGGTTTCTTTCGGGATTTCTGAAATGCAAAATCTATTATGTCTTTAAAGTCCAACTGTTGAAGGACATCACTTTCTATGCACACGATTGACGAATTAGTAAGTCGTTCCTGTGCATAGTCGTTCGTAAATTCATTTTTGATTCTTTTTAACTCGAAAATGAACGCTCTCCACTGCAGTTGGTTGCCATTATACAAAGAAACATCCGGGTACCAACTTCTACATTCGGAAAGGTTTCTTCTATCTTTTCTGCTTCTATTAAAGAATGCCAGAATGATTAATTTGGATTTTTTTTCAGTATTGTTTTAAATGAAAACATTCTGATATGAATTCAGTAGCATTAACGTCTGCATGATAAAATTCTGCAAATTCTTTGCAACTGTTTCTCAACTGTTCAAAATCGATTTGTTTTAAATGAGAAAGGAAATTAAAATATTTGCTAACTTTCTCGTATGCTTCTGAACGTCGTTTCGAACTAGAATCCTATGTATCGATTATAGGCAGAAAAACTTCTACACGATATTTTTCTTTGGCAGTCACCTAGACAGTCTGACGAATCTTCGGAAAAAGTGATATGCTTGTTGCAAATTCTCGTCCTTTGGGTATTACCCTTATAGTCAGCACTTGGATGTTTCTCTTTGGCTGAAGATTCATACTGATCAAATCTACTGCGTGCAGAACTGATGGGAATAGGTGCAGAAAGTTTTGTTGCAACGTCTATTGTAACGGTAATACTTTGTAAAGTTACATTTGTGTTGTTGATAGTTTTCAAAAGGCCATGCCATATCTCCGTTAGGAGAATGGTCTAGAGTTTTTCATTTTCTTGCAAAGGCTTTGAGCTTCATTTCTTGTTTCCACTGACTGATGAGTGTTGCTACTAATTGACTCTAAAGCTTCAAAAATATCAATGTAGCCATTATGCAAAGCGTTAAGAACGTCAGCACGAGCAGGCCATCTGGTTTTAGATAAGGACTTCAGAACTTTATTTACACCTAAACATTCTTGTAAAACTTTCCATCGATTGTTCAAAGCAGAAAAAAGGTGAACAATTTTTAGACAAAGTGGAAGTATGGTACTGCTTCATAACGCATGCAGCCGCCTGCACACCTACTAAATTTAATGAATGTGTGGCGCATGGTACAAAAATAGCAAATTCACATTTCTCTTTTATTCTTGCCTGAAAACCTGAATACTTTCCAGCCATAGTTGCTGCATTATCATAACTCTATCTGCGGCAATCTTTTATTGGAATGACAAAGCTATCCAAAAACTACATACCAGTTTCTTGTATACTTTAATCCCTATGCTCCTCCATAGGCAAAAATTGCAAAAATCTCTCAACAGGCTGGCCATCTTTTACGTACCGAACTATGAAAGTTAGCTGGACAACATGGGAGATGAAACTTCCTGGCAGATTAAAATTGTGTGCCAGAACCGGGACTCGAAACTGGGACCTTTGCCTTTCACGGGCAAGCGCTGTGCTAACTGAGCTATCCCGACATGACTCACGATGCAGCCTCACAACTCTACTTCCGCCAGTTCCTCGCCTCCTACTTTCCTCCTACTTTCCATGAGTCGTGAGTCGTGTTGGGATATATGCCACCTCACAACTCTACTTCCGCCATTTTTGAAAGTAGGAGGCGAGGAACTGGCGGAAGTAGAGTTGTGAGGCGGCATCTATCCCGACACGACTCACAATGACAGGGTCATTCTCCTGTTATCGCTTGAGTCCCTTCCCATCCCTCCCACTTCTCACTGCTCTTACCGTACTGATCCTTGGACCCTTCAACGTCTGCAGGTTCGGCTGGACTTGTCACATGACTCAAAAGCTTCTGTTGTACCGCTGAATCTCCGTCGCCAGTTTCAGGCAATTTTGGAGTCGTTCCGTGGCGCGGAATTTGTGTACACAGATGGTTCCCTCATTGGTGCCCGTGCTGGGTATGCTTCTGCCTGTAGTCTGCATATTGAACTGCCGGTCTTCTCATAGGGAATCGGTTCTTTGTCTCCTGTGAATTGGTCACACGTGGATGACACATGGCCACCTCCTATGTCGGGAGGACCCGCTACATAGTCACTGTGGCGCCTCCTTGACAGTGGTCCGTGTTCTGTCGGACTGTCCACTTTTAGTTGCCTTGTGGCAGTCTTTTAACCTGCCAGATGCGCTTTCTTTTATGATAGATGACAATGCTGCTATGGTGGACCGTGTCTTAGGTTTTATTCGTGCAGCTGGTTTTTATTATATGATCTTTCAGGCCCCAACCATTCAAACAGTTTTACATTGTTGATATATCTGTGAACGAATGTTTGTAAATATATCAGACCAAACTGTGTGGTCATCAGTCCGTAGCTTACAATCTACTTAAACTAATCTAAAGTAACCTAAGGACAACACACACACCCATGCCCCAGGGCGGACTCAAACAACCGCAAGCAACCGCGCGTTCTGCAGCAAGGCGCCTTAGACCGCTCGGCTACTCCACCGCGGCTTGTTACATCTGTCTTGGCAGTCCTCTTTCTGACTGGCAGTTTTAGTGTGTGCAGAGTGGCTGTCTCATCGATTATTATTCATTTGATCATCCAACCACGGAATTCTGCCACACTGTTTTGCGTCAATTTTACTGTTTTATTCTTGTTTTACACGTTTAGCGGTTATTGTCACTCTGTCAAACATGCCAATTATCCCTGTAAGTGTTAATGTTCCTTTTACCTTCATCTCCTCAAGTCGCATTCACTTCGTTTGGAACAGGGGACTAATGACCTAGCTATCTAGCCCCCCTTTAACTACCATCAACAACAATCCTCACGTAATGAAGTGACGTGATGCCGCAAGCTCGTACTGCTGATGCGTGCTATTCAGTCCGGTGCGTGTGCGTCCATTCCTGTATGCTTGACCCAGTCAGTATGACGCAAGGTAGCTACCCACTGTTTCCCTTCCCGGTTCTGCCGACACACCCGTAACGTTTCCACAGCAATCGACCCAAGACTTAGAAAATTTTACCGCTATATTCCTACGTGCAACTATATCTTTCAGGATCTCCCCTACACTCATGGATAATTACGTCTGTTTTCCGGTAAGCCTATTAGGAGCGTGGTTGCAAATGACAGTAGCTTTCCACATTTCGCTTCGCCAATACGTGTTAATTTTACAGGTCAGGAAGGCGTGTTTGGGAAGCTGGCGCAATATGTTACGGCGTCTGCGTGTCGTGTTCTCACAACGAAAAGTGGAACTAGGAGGGTGAGCCACTGGGGCACACACCAGACAAATACCATTGTCACTAATCGCTTCCAGCTCACCATGGTGTCTACCCTCTCCCACTCACTAATTCACCGACACGTTTTAGTATTGCTTACCTGCTGTCAATTTGATTTGCCACATTTCTAAACTCTTCTCCTCATGCTGCGGACTTCAACGATGTGCAGCCTGCAGTGTGTGTTGCTACAATATGGCACCATGAGGAAATAGTTCTACCTACTTCGAATAAAAAAAGTTTTTCCTCGCACTCTTCTTTTTTTTTATCAGTGTGGCAGTTAAATGTGATGCCAAATGTTGTAGTATCAAATAATGGCTCTCGTTGAGCACTTTTTGTTTTATTTAAACATCAAATTATCAAGGCCGCGACAAAGTGGCAGATTGCATCTACCACAAAACGAAAAAGTGTTCCAACTAAACATTCATATTTATTTACGTACTAGACGAATATGTAATAACAAATGGGGGTACCTATTTAAAAAATGCAGTTTATAGCCGTTTAACCACCTTCTAGCGGGCCAGCCATAGCGCCCTTCGAGCTAGAAAAGTTTTGTTCTTTGTAATTTTGTCGTTTGATGTTTATTTCGTGAGATTGATAAGTGGTAACATTCTGTGTCGTGTTTTTATGTTTTTAACAGTTTTATTTTACCAGTGGGTTATCTCACATGACTATGACCACACTTCCCACTCAGCCTTCTCTTGCAGAAAGGGGTACCCTCCGTTACTCCCAGTTGGAGGGCAGTGGCGACCATTTAGTTGGTTGGTTGAATTCTGTCTTGAACACTGCTGTGCATAATGAGTACAACACTAGGTAGGCTGATACTCATTTGTCTAGTTAGTTTGCCACTTGCCAGACTTTCAGTCATCAATCTCTTGGCTGGGTTGATGCAGCCAGTTCTTCTCCTGCGGCTACCTCTTCATTTAATAGTAGACTTTGCAGCGTATAGCCTCAATGTTTGCTTTTCTGCCCATGTTTCTTCCAGTCCTGTGGCGTCTGTTTCCTGATGCCTTAACACAGTCACATAATCCTGTGCCTCCTTCATGTCAGTGTATTCCATATTCCTGTGCCTCCTTCATGTCAGTGTATTCCATATATTCCTTTATTCGCTGACTCTACAAAAATCTCATTCGCTAACTTGTTAGTTGGTATAATTTTCAATTTTTCTCTGCGTCACCATATCTCAAATGGTTCGATTCTCTTCTTTTCGGTATTCCCAAATGTCTGTGTTTCCCTATATTCTTAGTAACTTCTTCTGCACATTAAAGTCCGAAGTTTGATGAAAGTAGATTCTTCTGAATTTTACGTCCATTTTGCTTCTTTAGTGATGGATTATTTTGCTCCTTAACTTCATCAACGTCGTGGTTAATGTTAAATTTTCCAATATTTTCATTTTTTAAAGTTCCCATTAATTCTGCCTTTCGCGGGTTACTCTTAATCCATATAGTATACTACTCGTCCCATTCAGTAGATCGTGTACTTCTTTTTCATTTTCACTGAGGATTGAGACATCATCAATACATATTTTTTCCGTCTCTTGCATGTTTCTTTTATTTCTACCAATGTTTCTTCGATGTACATATTGAACAGTAAAAAAGAAAAAAAGTAATGTAGTTTGGAATTTGTTAAGCTTAAGGGACTTAACTGCGGGGTCATTAGTCCCTAAACTTACAAACTACTTATGAACTACTTTATATTAAAGATGGCACAAACATGCAAGCCCGAGGGGAGGGGGATTCGAACCACCTGGCCTCGTGGATTGGAGCATAGCGCCTCAATCCGCTCACCTGCTCCACCGCTCCACCGACAGTGCGATCGTTCGAGATAGTTAAAGAGGGGACAGGAAGTCGATCATTTTTTCATATCCTATCAACGTATCGTGATGATCTTTAGGTCTAGGTCCTATTATCGTGTGGACTATATTTTTGTGAACGTCTGATACCAGTCTCATATATTCATATATTCTAAACACCTTGAACAGCCTAGTCATTAGGTTGCTATTTTCTCGAATGATTTTAGAAATTCGGGTGGAATATATCTATGCCTTTTGCCTTATTTGGTTTCAAGTCTTCCAGAGTAGTTTTAAAATACGACTCTACTGCTCAACCGCCAATGTCTTCCACTAAGACCCAGATAAGTCTTCCGCCTCACTGAGGCTTTCAGTGTACTATTCAACCCATCCACTCTCTCCACTTTGTTCAACTTCGGCAGTCTGACTTCGTTCTCAACGTTCGCCCCCTTGCATTTAATTTCAGCGTGGGTAGTTATGTTTCTATGGCAAGGCACCTCTTTGGACGATTATTGCGTTTTCGATTTCTTCACTTTTCTTTCCTGCTTCCATTTAGTCTTGGTATCCCTAGACTTTCTATTTATTTCGTTCATAAGTTACTTGATTTTTTTTATATTCCAGGATTTCCTAAATACTTTTGTACACTGCATGACAAATCTGATTTATTTGGGTCAGTAACCGCCCATCAGAGTGCATTCACGATGTCACCGTCCTGTTGATGCTGTCAACTGATGCGAGTGAGACAGTGAAAAAGGAGCTTTAAGTGCTTGTACCCACGACAACTCACAGAAAGACGACCTAGCCACCAAATCAATGTATTTATCTGGCTGCAAGAAACGGGTTTTCGTAGTGTGCAGCTGCCGGGTAAGATGGCATCCCAATATCAGTCGCCCGATGGTAGTGGCTACATGAGGGCATACACTGATAACGCACAGGCTTTCATTGACTAAAAAAAACACCACTGCGATGGAGGACCGTCGTATGGTGCCCCAAGCAAAGCCAACACCACCTAGAGACAAGGCCTCACAACAGCCCTTGTTAGTCACACTGACCAGTCCGTGGCCGCCAGTTTAGGCCACGTTTATAGCCCACATTTCCTCCACAGCGGAGCAACCGCTGTGATTTTCTTGAGGCACCACTCGTCACTCACAAAGCAGGTGTTTCAGCCGCAATGACCTTGGAGCACCCTCTTCCCACCTGGCGGCCATACATATTGCGCACCGAACAGCCGTAATAGCCATTTTGTAAGTGGTATTTTGACGCCGCTGTGTCAGAGCGGAGGGGCCGCCGCCACAGCCACGACTACAAACAGGGCCGCAATTGCTCCACTGCGTAGCAGCCGCGCGGGCTATAACACGGCCTTACTGCCTGTCAACTGCGAGGCAGTGGGCGTGCCCCAGGGTCAGCCATTCTGCATCTACATTACGTAGATACTCTGCAAATCACATTCAAGTGCCTGGCAGAGGGTTCATTAACCACTTTCATCACTTTTCTCTACCGTTCCATTCTCTAATAGCGCGCGGGAAGAAAGAATACCTAAATCGTTCCGTTTTCGATCTGATTTCTCTTATTTTATTGGGATGGTCACGTCTTCCTAAGTAGGTGGGTGCTAGCAAAATATTTTCACATTCAGAACTGAAAGTCGGTGATTGAAACTTCGCAAACAGATCACGTCGCAATGAATAACGTCTTTCTTTTAATTATTTCCACCCCAATTCGTGCAACATTTCCGTGACGCTTTTTCCCCCGTAATGTGATAAAAAAAAACGAGCTGCCCTTCTCTGAACCTTTTCAATGACTTTCGTCAGTCCCACCTGGTGAGGGTCCCTCAAGGGGCAACAGTACTCCAGGAGAGGATGCATAATTGTGATGTAGGCAGTCTCTTTTCTTTGGTGGAGCTGGTGCATCTTCGAAGCGTTCTGCCGATGAAACGTAACCTTTGGTTCGCCTTCTCCACAATATTTTCTATGTGTTCTCTCCAGTCAAAGTTGTTCGTAATGGTAAATCCTAGGTATTTGGTAGAATTTACGACCTTAAGGTTTGACTGATTTATCGCGTAATTGAAGTTCAGCGGATTTCTTTTAGTGGTCATGTGTATTACTTCACACTTTTCTTTATTTAGTGTCAATTGCCAGTTTTCGCACCATTCAGAAATTTTGTCTAAATCGCTTTTCAGTTGCTTTTGATCCTCTGTTGACTTCACTAACCGATAAAAGACAGCATCATCCGTGAACAGTCTAAGGAAGCTATTCAGATTGTCTCCTAAATCGTTTATAAACACGAGGAAGAGTAGTGGACCTATAACGCTTCCCTGTGGAACGCCAGATATCACTTCTGTTTTACTCGATGACTTATCGTCAATTACAACGAACTGTGTCCTTTCTGAGAGCAAGTCGTGAATCCAGTCGCACCATTGGGGCGATATTCCATAAGCAAGCTATTTAATTAGAAGCCGCTTGTTACGTACAGTGTCAAAAGACTTCCGGAAACCCAGAAATATGGAATCGATTTGAGATCCCTTGCCGATGGCAGTTATCACTTCATGTGAATAAATGGCAAGCTGTGTTTCGCAAGAGCGATACTTTCTGAATCCGTGTTGACTATTGGTTAATAGGTCGTTCTTTTCGAGGTAGTTCATAATGTTCGAACAAAGTATATGTTCCAAAATGCTACTGCAAGTCGATGTTGCATTTTAATTGGCAGCTGTTCATGTAGTCTCCACTTTTCACTGTGCATTACTGAAAATTTTAAAGAAACACTTACTTTCTGTAAACCTTTGGCAGCATTTAGCGTGGAATATACAAATATTGCTTACATAAAAATCTTTAACTAAAGATAGATAATACTGTTTTTTCGAGCGCATGTAATGTATTCTCTGTGGGCAGCTGTTTTGATCAGAACTGACATTAGTATGAACGCACAAAATAATCTAGTTGGTATACAATCTGGCCCGGAAGATTTATTTTTGTTTAGTGACTTAAGTTGTTTTACTACTCCAGGAACATCTACTTCTACGTTTCGCATGCTGGCAGCTGTTCTTGGAGTGTTCACTTCGTCTTCTTTGGTGAAAGAATTTCGGAAAGCTGTGCTTAGTAATTCTGCCTTAGCAGTACTGTCATCGGCGGTATTACCATTGCTATCGCGTAGTGAACGTATTGTTTGTCTTTTGCCCTAGTGTACTTCACAAATGACCAGAATTTCTTTGGATTTTCTGCGAGATTACGAGACAGTATTCCGTTGTGGTAACTACTATAGGCTTCTCGCATTGAAGTCCGCGCTAGGTTGCGAATTTCAGTAAAAGATTGCCAGTCTTGTGGATTCTGTGTCTTTTTTAATTTTGCATGCGTTTTTCTTTGTTTCTGCAAAAGTGATCTGACCTGTTTTGTGTACCTCGGGGGTCAGCCCTCTCTTTTATTAATTTGTTTGGTATAAATCTCTAGATTGCTACTGATACTATGTCTTTGAAAGTAAGCCACAACTGATCTACACTCGCATTTTTAGTTTTGAAAGACTGGAGACTATCACTCAGGAAAGCGTGAAGCGAATTTTTATCTTCTTTATTGAATGGATATATTTTTCGTTTATTTTTGGTGCATTTGGGCATTTCGACATTCAGTCTCGCTACTACAACTCGATGTTCGCTAATCCCTGTATCTATTTTGATGCTCTTTACTAGCTCAGGATTATTTGTTGCTAGGAGATCAAGGGTATTTTCGCAACCACTTACTATTCTAGTGGGTTGATGAACTAACTGTTTAAAGTAGTTTTCAGAAAAAGCATTCAGAACTAGTTCGGACGATGTTTTATATCTGCCGCCAGTTTTTAATACGTAATTATGCCAACCGATTATAACAGTATGCTTCGGATACCTATTTGAAATGTGATTCAAGCTTTCTTCGAAAATTTCGGCAACCGCATAGTCTGAGTCTGGGGGCCGATAAAAAGATCCAATTATTAATTTATTCCGGTTGTCAGGAATAACCTCTACCCAGACCAACTCACAGGAAGTATCTGCCTCAATTTCGCTGCAGGATAAACCGTTAGTAACAGCAACAAACACGCCACCCCCTTTTTTATTTATTCTATCCTTTCTGAAGACCATTTGGCCCTTGGAAAAAATTTCGGCCGAACTTATCTCAGGCATCAGCCAGCTTTCAGAACCTATAACGATTTGTGCCTCAGTACTTTCTATCGGCGCTTGGAGCTCTGGAACTTTCCCAATACAGCTACGACAATTTACAACTGTTATACCAATGGTTTCTAGATTTGCTTTCTTTCTGTGTCTGACCTGCCCCCTTTGAGACTGAAACCCGTTTTGTGTATTCCCGAGGCCCTCTAGCCTATAAAACCGCCCAGTCCACGCCACACAGCCCCCGCTACCCGTGTAGCCGCTTCCTGAGTATAGTGGACTCCTGACTTATTTAGCAGAACCTGAAAACCCACCACCTTTTGGCGCAAGTCGAGGAATCTGCAGCCCACACGGTCGCAGAACCGTCTGAGCCTCTGATTCAGACCCTCCACTCGTCTCTGATCCAAAGGTCCGCGGTCAGTCCTGTCGACAATGCTGCAGATGGTGAGCTCCGCTTTCATCTTGCAAGCAAAACTGGCAGTCTTTACCACTTCTGATAGCCACTCAAAACCACAGAGGATCTCTTCCGATGCAAAGCGACACGCATCATTGGTCCCGACATGAGGCACCACCTGCAGCTGGCTGCACCCTGTGCTCTTCATGGCATCCGGAAGGACCCGTTCCACATCTGGAATGACTCCCCCCGGTATGCACATTTTCCTAAGGGGCTGCATCAACCGCCTAACGTTGGAGCTCCCAACTGTGAGTGCCCGGATCTTGAAGGCAGGGGGGGGGGGGGGGGCGAGTAGAGGACAAGCGACACCATCTGCGTCAGGAATATCCACTGCCACAGACAGCGCCTCGAATCTGTTGGCAAGACTAGCCGGGAAGGCCTCCACTTCGGTCCCCCGGGAAGTCTTATGCCGCCTGACATGCGCTGAGGAGACCTCCCAATCCACCACGGATAGGGGGGCTACCTCCTCGCGGGCAGTGAGCGGGCTGGCCACAGCCGCAGGCCGATCGGAGGGCACAACAGACGCACAGGACGTCTGCTGTACCCCCGCGAGCGGCCCACAACAGCGGCGCTCACCCACCGCAATCTCAAGCGTTGCCAGCGAAGCCAACACCGCCTGAAGCTGCGAGCGAAGAGTCACCAACTCTGCCTCCATCCGTTCGCAGCAGTCACAGTTCCTAGCCATTCTAAAAACCTTTGTTTTTTCCAAGTAAGTACGTCTGAGGACACAGAAGTTTGATAAACAGCGAGCTTCGAAAACTATGAACCTAACACTAAATTGTTTATTACCGGAGAATCTGAGAAATATATACGCTAGCTAATAAATCAAAATATCAACAACTGAACTGACAACTAAACGCGATTCTTAATAAATAAACACGCGAGCACACTAAAGTATAAAGAGCTGCAAAAGAAAGCAAACACGAAATGTAAATAAGTCGCTTCTATTAAGAAGCCGGTTATCTTACAATGTAGAGCAGCTGCTGTCCACGTGTACACTGGCCGCCGGTCACTGAGCAACTGCTGGCAGCTGCGGCTTGGTCAGTGTGGCGCAGCAGAGACTGTTGTGAGGCCTAGTCTCTAGGTGGTGCTGGCAAAGTGGGGGCCCATGACACGGCTTCCGCCATCCGCAAACATGTACAGGAGTCACTACAGTATCTTCACAATCTGCAACTGAAAGACTGGCATTCTACTGCACCATGCGTCAGTTCGGACGACCATTGTTGAGATCTCAAATTTGCCATTAGACAACGGAAAAGACCACAAAAAAGGTTCCTTCCCAATGTAGTCAATTTAAAAATTCAAAACTGGACTGGCAGTGGGTGAGGACATACAGTAATGATTAAGAAAGCTTACAAAGGTCGGGCCCTGTGCTCTTCGACTGGAAACCGAAGGGTCACGGGTTTGAAACCCGGGTGGACCTCAGATTTCTTCAGTCTGCATTTTAACCCATCCTCTACCTCACAACGATGTGCGAAGTCGCCAGAAACGACACGTAGTTCGGATTCTACGTTAAGCTGTGGGTCACCTTTCCCCGGTTGGATAACAGGGGAGCTGTGGCGGAGTGGCCGAGCGCATTGACGTGCAATGCTCCGATGGGGGAGGCCGTTCCCCGTTGGGTGTTCGAATCCTCCCTCGGGCATGGCTGTCTGTGCTGTCTTTAGTATAAGTTATTTTATAAACTGAAGATGATCACAAGAACGGTGTAATTAAACAAAATTTAAAGCCGCAGTACTTACATGACGCGACAGAATAAACTAACAGACAAGTCCAACAATGTCGAAAGCACACCTGGCTGACAATACTTACATCTTAAGAGAGGCAGGTGACGGTAACCGTCAAAAACCACAAAGAATCAAATCTACGAGGTAGTAGGCAGTGAGTGGACATAGGATAAATATGAACACTTCAACCAGAACTCGTCACCAGTAAAAGGATAAATTCCACACAAGGTTGGGCGGGACGTTTACTCAAATTCCTTAAAACTGCCAAATACAACCACTCCCCGAGGCAGTAATCCAAGAGGGGCGGAAAGAATCCTGCCGACAAATACGTTGATGGCCAAGGCAGGAGTTACATAAGCAGAAAAACACCCTGGTTCCACGTCAAGAGGGCCAGGAGAGTCAGGACAGGAGATTTTAATTTCTAGTTTATAGTTTTACAAATCAATTCACAAAACTTTGTCAACATGATTGGGAAAAATTCAGCATTCACACTCATAATTAAATGAGTTTTATTTATATGTGAAATTTCGACATTTTTACAATTTTTATTGGCTGCATTTGTTGCTATAAGTACACTTTTCTTCATAAGTATGAGAGATTCTTCGATGATCTTTGCACAACGTACAAGCCGTAATTACAAGTGTAAGAAACTCAAGAATTCTGGAAATATATTAAAAAATGTGATAACAATTAAGTTTGTTAACTATAACGTTTCAGTTTTTTCTAAACATAAAATTTTAAATGCAACAGCTCACTCCGTTTCGCATAAATTAAATAAATTCTAGAGATTCATACACCTGTAAATATCGTTTGTATGCTGTGTAAAACTCATCGAAGAATCTATCTTACTTATGAAGAAAAGTGTACCTATAGGAACAAATGCCGCGATGGAGTAGCCGAGCGGTCTAAAGCGCCTCGCTGCGGAGCGCGCGGTTGCTCGCCGTCGGAGGTTCGAGTCCTCGCTGGGGCATGAGTGCGTGTGTTGTCCTTAGGTTAGTTTACCTAGGTTTAAGTAGTTTTCAAGCTACGGACTGATGACCACGTAGTTTGGTCCGATAGATTTACAGACACTTGAACATTTGAGCAACAAATGCAGCCAATAGTAAGTGCAGAAATAATTAAATTTCGTCAGTAAATAAGAATTATTTCATTATGTTTTAGAACTGCTACTGCTTATGAGTGTGAATCCTGAATCATACGCGGTCATGCTGACAAGGTTTAATGAATTTATTTGTAAAAGTATAGACAGTGGAAATTAAAATGTCCACTCGTGTCTCTCCTGGCTGAAGTCGGCCCACTTGACGTTCTAGCCCCCTTAAAGAATTGCAATGAAAACAACATGGCGCTTGCAGATTACACGACACACTGAGAAACTATCAAAAAACGCCGAAACAAAAATTTGGTGAAGTGTTTTGTCGTCCTTGTTGCCATGTGTTAGTCATTCCCGGCCTGTCTTTCTGGAAAGGTTCTATCAGGACACTTGGGATGCGTTGACATCTATAACAGCTATACTATTTTATTTACTTATATACTAAACACTCAACTTCTATAAAGTATGTCTCTTCTCGCGGTCGTCTTCTTCCTCGAAGCTAGCTGCGCTGAGTCCCAGTGACTGCCTACTGACTATTTCGGAGTCGGGTTCAGATGGACTCTTCCAGACCCATCTCGGCCTAGATATTGCCGCTTGTAGAGGGCGCGCTTCTATGTTACTTCCTCCAGGATGCGTGGCGCCGGCTTGTGATTGGCTGCCGGTCGTCCGCTGCCTTCTCAACGATCGTTCTCGTGCGTCCGGCGTGTGGCGCTGACTTTACAATAAGAAGTTCATAATACGAGGCATGGCCACAGGTATTGACCTACTTATAAGTTCCATAGTGACGAAAGTAACTACGTCCTCGGTTGCATCTTGACAGTTATTTCAATTACTTGTCTGTAGACGTTGTCTTTAATACTTTGTTTACATTGCGTTTTGCATTCTCATGCCATATATCATTGCTGAGTCAGCCGTCTCGTTCACTCCAAAGGCAACTGAGAGTTCCGAACCTCGGTCTACTTCTGCATCCTCTTTGACGAGGCCGTTGGAAGAACGAGGTTGACTTCTGATTCCGAAAGTCTTCGGCCGCCACTATTTAAGATTTTTATTCAAATTTTAGGTAATGGCCAGGTTCGCATATGAGAATGATGAGATTCTGGTTATTTATCAAAGACACTACTCCTAGGCAACAGGTTCAATCCAGCCCAAATTGTAATATTCCCACCCCACACTATCGGCAATGCAGTGAAGAATTACTTGAAACCGTGTGCCCAAAATTCTCTAATTGTCCGGGTAAAGCTATCGAAAATGAAACCGCTAGTGTAGTGGAAGTTACAACGTGCATACAGTAAAAAAAGGGGGGGCGGGAATCTGGAACAATTACTCAATATTAATAAAACGGGGAAAAGTATGAATGGTATTGACTAATCAGTATAGCAGGTAAGCCAATAAACGGTCGCCAGGTCGCGTAACGAACAACAGAAAGAATAATAACAAAGGGAATTAATGAATGTCAGATTACTAACAAATCACTAAACCACAAAATTATGTTAACGGAAGGGCATGAAACACACACAACCAGAAAAAACAAGGCAAAGTGGCAAAAGACACTCAGGTATAAAACAACAAAATTACACATGAAACATTTCTTAGCAAATTGGCGGCAAGCAACAATTATCGAAGCGCGGCAGCAAATTCAACGTAAGTACTTATAAAACTGCAAATACCTCACCTTAAAGCTTGATTTATTGCTGATAGATTCAGTAACTCCAATAATAGTAATTATTAAACCTGTTATTAAGCAGTTGCAATGGTCTAAGTATTACACTACGTAATTGAGCACAGATTTATGTAAGCGAAGTTCGTTAAGCCTCGAACCACGGTTTTGATTTAATATTACTAATAATTAACCTTTTATAATGATAGTCTGTTTGATCTGATGAAGTTTTAACTGAATTTCCGCTATGCAACAAACAAAGCCTACAATTAAACTTTGCATAACACGTAAAATATTTACTAGTCAGTAACACAATTTAACTACATTCAATAACATCGAAATACGCAAATATTCAACTGAACAAACATTGCTACTGCTCTCTTTATGAGGTTATAGAAGCAATCATACAGCCTGTAATTAAACAGGCCTTGACTCGGAATAATATTGAATAGGACAGGGATCCTGCCTGGTTGATGAGCTGGGAGAGTGATTTGGACGACACCAGGCATTTTGTAAGAAAAGTTTTCGCTACTGAAGTTGATCACTAACACGTTGGCTAGTAGTACACGCTAATTAACTAGTTGCTGGCTCGATCTTACTTCAGATGGAGACAACGTGGCGTGGTGCAGGCATTGTTGGCATGCAATAGCAAATTCTTCTTTGCGTCGGGCAAACTCTTTGGGCCCACAGCTTTCCTCTTGACTATTACACCTTGCTGGGTAAATGCTGTGCCCGTGTTATTTGCAAATCCCCCAATCACCATAACGTTTGTGTCAAAGCAGTGCATTTCTCCTTAGAACCCACGTACTGTAGCCACACCGATCAACACAGACCGGCCGCTGTGAGCAACACTCTCCAACTAACTGATTCGCCACGCGCCATTGCGCTGCCAGCGAGTTACCTACTCCAAAGATGACTCTATACAATAGCAACGACCCTGACTAGTCCAGCGTGTCTACTACATTCATATTTGATTTTGTATTCATATTAAATACTTAAATCATGACATCACCTCATTCCACATCACAATTACCAACACAAATAAACACATAAGTGATAATTACATAAAATATGACAATAAATAATCAAACCAATAATATTTACGCCTGAGTGACACGTAGCTGGCTTACACAAAGCGTAACAAGGTTGAATCATGTCTGTACAAATGAGGTACTATTGTTCCGCCTGTCTTGTACCGATATTTGTATGTAAAATGTTATATGAACTTCTTTGAGTAATTACGTCTATGGTTGGTTTACTCTGTTGTGTAACATCTCTGTGAAAGACTATGTATGTGAGTAGTAGCTGAATAGATAGAGAGAGTCGGTGTTTAGCTCTGGTATTCAACGGACGTGATTTAGTTGATTGCTGAGGCAGCAAGTTTTGTACGAGCTGTTGGTATAATTTTGAAATCTGATTTTCACAGACACAGTTCTGTCTTTATAAGATTTTGTCATTCATATATGTATCAGTCTGGCAAGATGTTTGTTGTTCTCCAATCATAAGGTAATGTAATGATTATTGCTAATAATAATTAAGAAAGTTGAACTTACCTGTTTCACTTTTGTAGTTAGAAAGCTAACCCTCTTCCTTTCATTGAAAGATACTGACTATTAAAATCAAAGCATAGTATTGACTAAACTGAGTTAGATTAACATATTTCTTTATTTGTGTGTCGTTTAATGATAATAGTGATTGTTGTGCAATGCTACACAGGTGAACAAGATACTAAGTTTCTGCAATCAGTCAGTTAGCGAAATAAATTCTTGCAGTTGCATTACTAGAAATTGGTTTGTGCTTTTCCAGATTTCTCTCGCAGTTAAACTTATAATGAAGTCAGTGAGCCTTATGCCTTCTTGTTTTTACTTTGTTCAAAATTTCCGTTGCGCTTTCGATCAGTTTAAAGTCTTAGCTTGATTGAAAAGTTAGTTATCGTGAATGTTAAATACCATATGATGATAATTACTAGTGCTGCATTTAACATCTGATCAGTTTTGAGTGAGTAGCATTGAGCCGCGTTGGAGTAGCCGAGCGGTCTAAAGCACCTCGCTGCGGAGCGCGCGGTTGCCCGCCGTGGAGGTTCGAGTCCTCCCTGGGGCATGGGTGTGTGTGTTCGTCCGTAGGTTAGTTTACCTAGGTTTAAGTAGTTTGTAAGCTACGGACTGATGACCACGCAGTTTGGTCCGATAGATTTACAGACATTTGAACATTTGAGTAGCTTTGAAACATACCACCTTTAGCTGACTCACAATTACCAAATCCGTATAGCGACCCTGTTTCTCCTATCAGTAGGCCAGTCTTACTTTATTCCACCAAATAACATACCAGTTTTAAGGTAGTGGTCACTGTGTTGTTGTGTCACAAAATGAAAATAATGACTTACTCCCACTGATGGTGACGACGTAAGGAAACACTGGGAAGCACCTAAAAGGAACATCCATTGAAGGGAAGCAGTCCGCCATAAGTCGGTAATTGTGTGTTTCTGAAAATATTCCGATCTAAAGTGAGGGAGGCCGGAAAGTGATGGAGAAGATATTGTAGTGTGGGACAGATCTCGGACCCGGCCCCACGTAACCAAAGGATCAAGGAAGGGCTGAGCGGTTTTTATTCACTAGCACATAATTGATGGAAAGTTTACACACAATTTATGTAATCTGCAATACATAGATAATAAAATAGAATTTGCTGATTAAATTAATAAAAAATAATAATTTAAACAATCCAACGCCATAAGGGCAAATTTTGAGGTCAAGTTAATAATTGAACACCTAATCATTTAAACAACCAACACGCCTGATGGGCTATCTTACAATATTATTGCGATTAAAAAAAAAAAAAAAATTATATAAAAAAACAGCAATGCCAGAAGGGCGACCTTAAAAAAATTGCAGTTAATATAAACCTTAAACCTTAAGGGCTGATGTTTAATATGTGAACCTCGAAACAATAATCTTTGGTTAAACCTTAAATAATACAGCCAAGATATAAGACAATAAATCTCCCAAAAAAAAAAAAAAAAAAAAAAAAAAAAAAAAAAAAAAAAAAAAAAAAATATCACATTCCAGCTAACTGTCTAACTGTCTTGTAGCAGGCTCCAGACTTCCAGAAGATTTATCTTTAATACATGCCACTACTTCGCGTTATTTTCCATGGCCTTCAGACATCGCCACGTTAGTAACAGCAGCTTGTTCGCTAACCACGAGCTGCGAGTAGATGTACACAGCATGAGAGCAAAACATAACACTTCAACAACTTGATCTGCAGGAGGGGGGGATTGAGCCATCACTCTGTTCAAAAACGGCGACGAGACAATTCAATTACATCGCTATCAACCGAGACCGTTGACCAAGCAGAAGAATCCCAAATAAGGCTAAACGCACAGTTAACAAGTTCTCTGCGGCTGACGCTTATAAGCGTTTCCGCGATCAACACGCCAGAGCTGCCGACGCTTATAAGCGGCGCGCTAGCTGAGTACTCAGTTTAGTTAGTTAGGCTGTGCACTCGTGTTAGTACAGGCCACCAAAAAAACATCACGTAACATTTTCATGTCTCCAGTTGTGTGTTTTCGTCTTTACTGGTTTGCTATAAAAACATCGCCTATACACCTTGCAAATTTGTTATATCGGATTAGGTTTCCATAGCACCACATTGCAAATCAAATGTTCAAATGTTTGTATAGTCTATGGGACTTAACTACGGGGTCATCAATCCCTAAACTTACAAACTACTTATGAACTACTTACGAACTAGGACGGCACAAATATCCATGCCCGATGGGGGATTCGAACCCCCGACCGTAGTGGCCGTGCAGACCGTGACTGGAGCGCCTTAGTCTCCTCGGCCACCGCGGCCGGCACCACATTGCGATGAGACGTATTTCTTTTCCTCCGTTTAATAAACCTTTTGTGGTTTTCAGTACAATTCTTTGTCAATGAAGCGGATTTATCGCTTGTTTGAATTTAATTTTCTTACCAGTTTGCAATAAAATCAATAAATCAGAGGCTTTGTTAGAATTGTTTGCAATAAATGCATATGACGCTTACCGGTCAGAGAGCTTGCAATTTGGCACATAATCGGCATGCAGCTTAGCAGCACCTCTTGTGCAGACGTTATATTCGCTTTCAATATTACAGGTTTCGCAAGGATATAATTTCAGCTCTCGCTGCACGTGCGCTTACAGGTGTCCGTCCGGCCGCGGTGGCCGAGGGGACTGAGGCGCTTCAGTCACGGTCTGCACGGCCACTACGGTCGGGGGTTCGAACCCCCCCTCGGGCATGGATATTTGTGCCGTCCTTAGTATTAGTTGGTTCATAACTGGTTTGTAAGTTTAGGGACTGATGACCCCGTAGTTAAGTCCCATAAGCTTTACAAACATTTGAACATTTTGAACAGGTGTCCGTCTAGAGCGTTAGCGGCCCGCACTGGTGACCGCAGCGAGCGTGTTATACTGTGAAATTCACAATAGCACTGCCTCACCGTAGCATAAAATGCTGATTCCGCTGTCTTGGAAGACGCGTTAGTAGCTGGTTCCAAAGTTAATGAGTGCTGAAATGTTCAAATGTTCAAATGTTCGTAGAGCTTATGGGACTTAACTACGGGGTCATCAGTCCCTAAACTTACGAACTACTTTTGAACTAGCTAATACTAATGACGGCACAAATATCCATGCCCGAGGGGGGATTCGAATCCCCGACCGTAGTGGCCGTGCAGAACCTGACTGGCACGCCGCAGACCGCTCGGCCACTGCGGCCGGCTTAATGAGTGTATCTCACACAGACGGAGTCATCGCCACAGCCTTCGGAACACATCAAGGCAGCTCGGCCAGCCGTTCCATTGCTCGGTATGACTGCCCCTAACACGTCGCGCAGCGCAGCCGGCACTGACTACTTGCCAGACAGCGACGTAACGTACACATCCAGTATACTACCCATACCGCGCGTAGCGTCCCTCTCGTCTACAGCACACACCTCCTAGCCACGCCCTCCAGAGACCTTTCCACTTGTCTCATAAAGCTCTCTGCCAAAGATAATGGGTCGATCGAAACTCGCCGATCGCTGATGGAGATCATCGATCCGGCTCAGATATTACTGACATTTCATAAGATCATTAAAGCTCTCTAGACAGTTCATTTCCTCCACCAAGATCCATCTTCTCAGCGCCTGTGACCGCATGTAAGCTACATTAAAGCCCCGTTACGAGCATGATGATAAACAGTCAGGGCGTCTTGGCACCCCACCTTCTCTCCTTCAAGCTTAGTGGAAAGGAGTAGGATCGGACGGAACTGCACCACGAGTGTGTGTGCTAAAAAAGGAAGATTCGTATTTAACGCCCCGTTGACAGCGTGGCCATTAGGGGCTTGGCTCGGATTGTTTGGGTAAGGACGGGGAAAGAAATCTCCCGTGCCCTTTGGAAGGAACCATCCCGGCATGTGCCTGGAGTGATTTTGAGGAAATCACGGAAAACCTAAATCTGGGTGGCCGGAGGTGGATTTGCACCACCTTCCTTCCGAATGCGAGTCCAGTGTGTTACCACTGCGCCCCCTGCTCGGTGAGTGACTTTATACTGCTTTTTATTGACTTCGTCCTTAGTTCCCTTGTCGCTGGGAACTCCCTCTGTTTGTCTGGTTTCCGCCAGAGGGTAGTGGAATCGATAAGTGGGGGTGGTGGCGCTAGGGGGTGGGGGTGTACGGTGGGGAGTATTTAAGCGCCGCCTCTGTGGCCTGGTCTGTGAAGTTGGCTACAAGCCGCTACTCAGACGCTCGCGGGCTGCCACTCACCCGTGGCTGGCGGCGCAGCGCGTGTTGTTCGAGTGCCGAGCTTTGCGCTACGGGCCGTACAGCCAGCAAATTGCCGGGTGTTGTAAGACCAGAGCGACCTGTCCTCTGCACTGGGCTGTAGTTTGTGGCGGGGCGATTATGCCTTAACAGTGTACAGTGAGTTCTGAACGCTAGAGGTAACCTACGGTAAGTAACATTTCGTTGACTTTGCTACCTGTAGAATAAGTAAAATACCCAATCATGAAGAGCTCTAATTTTTATATCTTTTTTATTCTCTACATCTACTTCGTTTTTAGAAATATTTTATGAAATTTTATGGGACAAATAGCACTTACGATATTTTACCTCATATAAATACACTCCTGGAAAATGAAAAAAGAAAACCATGAATTCGTCAACCCAGCAGAGTGAAATTTTATTGACATATTCTTGAGGATGTACATAACACACAACCACGCGCGTCAGAACAATACGCACGTCAGTACAGTCACCATAGTATGAACAAATTTCGACGCTAGTATCGTGTATGGAGCAATGGAGGGTGTTACTTTCTCATAAAGACGATTTCAGAGGGTCCGAATGAAGTTTTACGGTATGGCCTGCCATGAAATTTCCATTTGATGCCTCAACTGGATCAGATCTCGTGTCGGTCATGTAGACCGCGTCAAGATGACGTTTCATCCGGTCCCAGACATGCTTAATGGGGTACAGATCTGGGGATAATGATGGGCACGGTAGTTGACGTATACCTAGAAGAGCACGTTGGGTTGTACGGGATACGTTTGGAAGTGCATTGTCCTGTTGGAAAAGAATATCGCCCTGTTGGTGCATGAACGGTGGTAAGCCGGTGTACTGTTCAATTTTCCCACAACAAACACCAGAAGAGAAAGGCCAGTGTAGGATATGACTCCTTACACCATGACGCCAGGTGTCTGCCCCGTTTGCCTCTGTCGCGTACACTCCAGATTTTCGCACTCCCCTGCACGTCACCACACATGCGTACGACCATCATTGGCACCGAGGCAGCGACGACTCTCATCACTGAATATAACAAGTCTCCATTCGTCCCTTTGTAAGAGGCTACCATGACACCATTGGAGGTGGGCTGAACGATGTTGGGGAGTGAGCGGTGGACACTCTAACGGCACAGATGATCGTGCGTTATTGTAAGGGGAGCGATATTCTTCACTCGCCATTCTTCTCTAGTGATCGTCTAGAAAACAATGAACAGTGCACGGTACACTGTAACCATCATTTAACCCGTCTTACTACCACACATGCACCAACAATGTGACATTCTTTTCCAACAGGAGAATGCAGATCCACATGTATCCTGTACCACCCAACGTGGTCTTCGAGTACCTCAACTACCCTGGCCAGCACGATCTCTAGATCTCTCCCCCATTGAGCATATTTGGGACCGCATGAAACGTCATGCTGGGCGGTCTTCATGAGCGACACGAAATCTTGCCCAACTGTGGCACCAGATGGAAATTGCGTGGCAAGCCATTCCACATAACCACTTTCGGAACTTCGACGATCGTTTCCATGAAAGAATTACAGCTTGCATTTCTGCAAACGGAGGGTATACACGGTACTAACGCCAACATTGTCGCGCTCTGGTGACGCTCTGCCTGTGTGATCGTGTGTTGTATACAAGCTCAAGAAAGTGTCAATAAAATTTCCCCCTGCTTAGTCGACGGATTGATAGAGTTCTTTTCTCATTTTCTATGAGTGTATATTAGAAGAATTAAAAACATTGCGTTTTGCCGACGACATAGTAATTGTGTCAGAGACATCAAAGAACCTGGAACAGCAGTTGAACGGAGTGGACAGTGTGCTGAAAGGTGCATATAAGATGAACATTAACAAGAGCAAAACTAGGGTAATGGAGTGCAGTCTGAGAAAATCAGGTCGTGCTGAAGGAATTAGATTAGGTAACGAATCAATAAAGGAGGTAGATGAGTTTCGTTACTTGGGCAGTAAAATAACAAATGATGGTCGTAGTACAGAGGATATAAAATACAGAATGGCAATGGGTAGAAAAGCGTTCTTGAAAAAGAGAAATTTGTTAACATGGAATATTGATTTAAGCCTAAGAAAGTCTTTTCTGAAGGCATTTCTGTGGAGTGTTGCCTTGTAAGGGAGAGAAACATGGACGATAAACAGAGCGGACAGGAAGAGGAGAGAGGTTTTTGGAAATGTGGTGCTACCGAAGAATGCTGAAGATTAGGTGGGTGGATCCTGTAATTAATGAGGTACTGAACAGAACTGGGGAGAAAAGGATTTTCTGGCATACCTTGATTAAAAGAAGGCATCGATTGGTAGGACACATTCTTAGACATCAAGGAATGCCGCGGTGGAGTAGCCGAGCGGTCTATAGCATCTCGCTGCAGAGCGCGCGGTTGCTCGCCGTGGAGGTTCGAGTCCTCCCTGGGGCATGGGTGTGTGTGTTGTCCTTAGGTTAGTTTACGTAGATTTAAGTAGTTTGTAAGCTACGGACTGATGACCACGCAGTTTGGTCCGATAGATTTACAAAGATTTGAACATTTAGACATCAAGGAATTGTGAATTTAGCGTTAGAGGGAAGTGCGTGGGGTAAAAACCGCAGATTAAGACCAAGAGATGGAAACAGTAAGCGGATTCAGACTGATATAGGTTGCCGTTCTTATGTAGAGTTGAAGAGGCTTGCTCAGGATAGGATATTATGGAGAGCTGCATCAAACCAGTGTCCGGACTGAAGCCCACAACAACAACAAATATATTTGTGAAACTCTTTATTTACACATTCGATATTGTTAAGGTGCTTAGTACATTACGTTTGCTGTTCATTTGCATCCCTTGTTATGTTTATAAATTTTACTGCTTATTTTGTTTTCACCTATTTTAATACCGCCCTGCCAGCCTCCTGTTTTCAACATATGATCCATGAATAGTATGAACAACAGTGGTGACAGGTTACAGCCTTGTCTCACCCCTGAAACTACCCTGAACCATGAGCTTAATTTGCCATCTACTCTAACTGCTGCCTGACAGTCTACGTAAAGCCCTTTAATTGCCTGCAGAAGTTTGCCTCCTATACCAGAATCTTGTAGAACTGACAGTAGCTTCCTCCCAGGAACACGGTTATAAGACTTTTCTATATCTATGAAAATAGATACAGTTTCCTGTTCCACTCAAAGCACTTTTCCATTACCTGCCGTGAGCTAAATATCTGGTTCTGACAGCATCTAAGAGGCCTAAACCCATACTGATTTTCATCTAACTTGTCCTCAATTAATACTCGCACTCCCCTTTCAACAATACCTGAGAATATTTTGCCTGCAACACTAATTATAGAGATACCTCGATAGTTGTTACGATCTTTTGTTTCCATGTTTGAAAACTGGCGTGATAACCGCTTTCGTCCAGTCAGATGGAACCTGGCTCGACTTCCGATCATTTCAGTTATCCTGTGTAACCAATTTAGACCTGATATTCCACTGTATTTGACGAGTTCTGGCTTAAATTCGTCCATCCCAGCCGCTTTATTGCACTGTAATCTACTGACCATTTTCTCCACTTCCTCAAATGAGATCCTGTTTCCATCGTCGTTCCTACCCCATTCTACCTGAAAATCTGACACATCATTGAACGCTTCGCCTACATTGAGCAATTCTTCAAAATATTCCTTCATCTGCTCAAGGCATCCACAGGATTGACTAGCAACTTTCCTGACCTGTCCAAAACACTTTTTAATTCCTTCTTCCCTCCCTTTTGAAGATTGCTAATTACGCTCCGAAATGATTTTCCCGCGGCTTGACCCAGAGTTTCTAGCTTATTTCCAAAGTCTTCACATGATTTCTGTTTGGAGTCTGCAATTATCCGTATGGCTTTGTTTCTTTCTGCAACATAACTTTCTCTGTCTGCCTGATGTCTAGTACGGAGCCATTTTTGAAATGCCTTCTTTTTCTTTTTACAGACTGCCTTGACTGTATCATTCCACCAGTCTGTCTGCTTCTTCTTGCCTTTACACACTACTGTTCCAAGACATTCTCCAGCTGCTTCCAATATTGTGTCCCTGTACCTTGACCGTAACTCTTCCAGTGACTGTAAATCATTACATTCAACTAACTGGAACCTTTTCGAGATCATTGTTATGTTTTTGTACCTATGTCCTTGTCTTGAAGCTTCTCCACTCTTATCCTTCTATACATGGACCTGACTTTCTGCTCTTTTGGCCTCACAAAACCAATTCCACTGCAGATTAAATAATGATCAGTATCATCAAAGAACCTACTGAAAACACGTGTGTCCTTGTTGGACTTCCTGAACTCCTGATCTGTTATTATATAGTCAGTGACAGATCTGGTTCCCCTTCCTTCCCAAGTATAGCAGTGAATGAACTTATTCTTAAAGAATGAGTTTGTGATAGCTAAGCCCACACTGGAAGAGATATCCAAGAGCTGTTTTCCGTTCCTGTTGGCCTCCATATCCTCTCCAAACTTACCCATAAATTTTTCATAACCTTCTGTTCGATTTCCTATCCTAGCGTTGAAATCACCCATGAGTAAAACACTATGCTTATCCTTCACTCTAACAACTACATCACTAAGTGCATTGTAAAATCTGTCTATCTCATCTTGATCATCTGTCTCTTCACAGGGTGAATACACTGCCACAATCCTAATTTTCTTGCTGGTGATGGCCAAATTTATCCACATCAGTCGTTCATTTACATTCCTTATTGCAATTATGCTGGGTTCGATGTAAAACCCCACACCCCACTGTACTCTTCCTACTTTGACTCCTGACAGGTAGACCTTATATTCTCCGACTTCGTCCTCTTTCTTCCCTCCCCCCCTTACTCTAACGTCACTAACAGCTAAAACATCTAACCCTATCTTATTTGAAGCCTTGCCTGTTCTACCCTCTTCCCTGTGTAATCCTCATTGATATTAATAGCTCCCCA
Organism: Locusta migratoria; assembly: GCA_026315105.1. NCBI lineage: Eukaryota > Metazoa > Arthropoda > Insecta > Orthoptera > Acrididae > Locusta > Locusta migratoria. Next base: position 201,328,553 of record CM048751.1, read on the forward strand.
TCTCATTCCAGATCGTTTGCCAAGTCATATCGGAGAAGTGCTTGGTCTGTCAAATAAAGGTGGGACTCTATCACCTCCAAAGGTCAGAGGCCTTTTGCTCTGATTGTTGCCAGCATGATATTGAAGTACGTGGGAAGCAGGGTGCTAGCCTTACTTGCCCACGGCCCCACTGGGTTTTACCCCTAATGGTTGAGGGACTAACCGGTGGATTTGGTAGTCTTTGCCATCTGAGCACAAAAGTGGCCACGACTCAGAATATGTCCGAGATGCCCAAACTTAACCCAAGGTAACTGGTATCCCAACTGTCAGGACACTTACTTGGCCACTCATACGTTGGCCGTGGTTCATGAACTGAGACATGACTACAGGAACCCACACCATGAACCACAAAAGAATAAATTGTTTTGAAAATAATACTTCTTTGCGTTTTAGACTGCCTCATAGTACCTACTTTCATAAGCCCCTACCGTATGTTCGTGACCGGGAAAGTCGTTTTTCAAAATCTCTTGTAGTTCCAGAGATATCTGAGGTGAAACACCTTTTATATGAGCAGATGATGGCGACAAATTTCACCGAAATCGGTCGTCATTCAACAAATTATGAATGTGCGATATTAGCATTTCACTCTGAAGACTGTAGAAATTTTTTGAACTAATTTATACTGCAGCAGTAACTTTTATTAGCACGACGCGTTTCCGCAGCAAGCTGCCATGATCGGGTGCATCTAACAGTTACAGGTTCATTATTCTTTTATTATGTTTTCTGTTGTGTGTGCCAGTGAAGTTATGGTTGTATGTGTTAACCTGTTGAGGAAGATATAGCTATTTTAGTATTATGTTTCGTGATTATAGCTTCTGGATTATTGTAGTGTTGTGTTTACTTACAGTTTTGTTGATAATCTTGTTGTCTGGCACACACAACACAAGAACACAGTTTTTGTACACCACATGTAGACATTTTGTATTAGATGTTCACTTAGATAAATACTGATGTAAGTAGTTTATCTTAGCTTCTAAGGATCTACATGTGGTGTATACAAAACTGTGTTGTGTGCGCCTGACAACAAGATTATCAACAAAACTGTAAGTAAACGCAACAGTACAATAATCCAGAAGCTATAATCACGAAACATAATACTAAAATAGCTATATCTTCCTGAACAGGTTAACACATCCAACCATAACTTCACTGGCACACACAACAGAAAACATAATAAAAGAATAATGAACCTGTAACTGTAAAATGTAGCCAATGATGGCAGCTTGCTTCCTGAAACGCGTCGTGCTAATAAAAGTTACTACTGCAGTATAAATTATTTCAGAAAGTTTATAATATAGTCGCAGACGTCAAGACAATCCACAAAACATGGATATTATGTAGAAATTTTGTCTAAATCATCCTGTATGCTCTTACAATCAATTAAAGACGATATCCTCCCATACACCACAGCATTATGAGCACACAGCCGCGTGAGTAGAGCGTTTCGGCGTCTACATTTCATTGCAAATGACGCTTTAACTGAGGGTGCCACCACGGGGCGGAGCCGAAACCGCGCGCAGCCTCCACGGAGGGAGAGAGGCTGGTGGCGCGTCGCCTTTGTTCTCGCCTGTCGCCAGAGCGCAGCAGCGGCGCTGATAACAGTTCCATTTCCTGGCGGACGCAAAACAGCGCTGCCAGCGAGCCTGCCATACCTTCCCCCCCCCCCCCCCCCCCCCCAACCCCAGAACATTCTGGTGCTCCCTGGTCAGTCGTGTACCCCACCTCCCCTGCCTCTTCTGACCCACAGTGTTTCTGCCACAGCTCTCACACGCCGGAAGCGCCTTCTCTGCTTGTCCTCGAGGTCACCAAGACATGACAGTGACGCGCTCCCACAGACTCTATCTAGCCCAGTGCGGCCACTAGCAATGGCGACTAAAAACGGAACACGACCAGGCCCGGCGGTTGCCTTGAAGGAATATTTATTTACAGTGAGTGAGAAATGTATTCTATATAAGGAACTCATTGTTCGATGGGGCGATCTATAATTGTTTAATAATGATTTTGCAGCCAAGATCGTATTTTTCATTTATTATGTTACCGGTTTCGGCGTGCTCGACACCATCTTCAGACCTGTCGTATTTTACATAAGTTCACAACATTTTTTACATACTAAAAGAGTACATCCAGGTTGAGGCGTCACCAAACATAAAATTTCTAGTCACAATAAAAGTTAGAGTTAGTGTTATACTGGACTTCAATCAATATAGAACTTAGACTTTGATGTACCTCGCTTCAGAACCATTAGAAGAGGGATGTATATATTTTATTTGTGACTAGAAATTTTATGTTCGATGACGCCTCACCTGGATGTACTCTTTTAGTATGTAAAAAATGTTGTGAACTTATGTAAAATACGACAGGTCTGAAGATGGCGTCGAGCACGCAGAAACCGGTAACATAATAAATGAAAAATGTGATCTTGGCTGCAAAATCATTATTAAAAATGTATTCGTGTAGCTGTATTTTTTTAAAATAAATGTCTGTGTCACGTGAAAAGAAGAGAACGTAAAATGTGAACCATCAGTCCTGTAGAAACTCCATCGGCAAATCACTTCAAATCAAAAACAAATAAATAAATACATCAATAGCAATAACAAAGTTAACACAACGGAAAATAGTCCATTAAATTTCGGGAATGCAGCCGCGCAAAATCCATTTCTTCCCCTGATATTTCTGCCGCGTACCGATCGGCCATCTTCAGAGTCAAGAGTGTCGACGAGGTGCCAGGCGCGACCTTATTAAAGGTGCGTCCACACTACTTGTGTGGCTCGTATACTTGTGAGAGACTTGAGAGCCTTACGAGTAATGTGGACGGAGGTAAGGCAGGCTCCGAGGGCTCGCTGCGAACAGGCTCGCGAGCCCCACGGCTTGTCTGGCTCCGGCAGTTGTCGGTACATCGAAGGGATGCGCGACGAGCTGCGCGAGTAAATATAATATCCTGAGCTGTACATCCAACCAACCCCAAATTAAAAAAAAATAAAAAAAATGAAGCGTGGTATTCCCTCGTGATAGAACTCCGAGTGGATGTGGCCGAATTAAATAAAGAAAATGAGCAGCTTCTTAGGCACTTACAGCAAAGACCACTAGAAGAAAAAGGAGCCTGGGAAGTCTGGCGCTGGGGTAAAGTAAGTGAACGCTACAAACGGGTTCGCTTTCCAAGCGTTTGAATTTATGCACTGCAAATATTAGCCGCGCAATACAATCAACGCAGATTTAAATAAAAAATATTTAATTTTGGAAATGTATAAAAAACCTTGAAACACATCCCCTAATTGTTGTGTTCCATTTTGATTTATTCATTAAACTAAAGTGTTTCTGCAACATTAACGTGTGTTAATTTTTTTACTATTTTTTTCAATGACCAATGCCCCATGTTTATACATGTTTGCCCCATATGTATATATGATTCCACCCGTGTGACTGAACTTGTGTGTTCATGTGAATGTGGAAGGTTGCTTTTAATATTGACTGACTGCCGCGCAATGGATTACAGTCGCCGCCTTCCGCTCTAGACCTTGTTTTGCTGTAGTTAAGAAGGCATGGCTTTGGTTGTCGTCTGCGCTGGCGTCTACTGGTTGGCCAGAGACAAGCTTATTGGGCAAGGTGGCGAGGTGGCCATGTTCTTAGTGCCGTACCAACCTAATCTTGGATGAAAGAGGTGACAGGAGACCTCTCTGGGAGCGGATGTTGAGGGAATTGCCTTGGACATGTACCAAGGGTTGGTAATCACTAGTTTCTGAACGCACTCTGTGTCGCTATTAGCGCGTTCTACATCCGGTGTATGGCGGGGGAAGGTTTTTCCGAGGCCTTAGATCTTCAGTCTTCATTCTGGTTCCAAAGACTGAGGAAGTAAGTACTGCGCCGAATCATGGTAAGAGGAAGGCATGCTGTTAGGACTTTATTTGTGATCAGGCAGTGATAGTTCATTTGAGTAATTTTTTCGCTATGAGAGGCGAAGTGTTTCTTAATTTATAGAACACGAGTAAATTCAGTGGTAATTTATTTGCATTTTCATTCCAGAGATGGCTGTGTATCTGGTTTTGCGCAAGTTAGAATACACGTTTGTGGCCTTCAGCCTTTATGTAAACTTAGTATGTTTTATGTTTTTAACTAACGTTTTCGTGTATTTTCTGTATCTGCGAGTATGTTAAATATTTCGCCAATTTTCTGATTTGATTCCATCTTTCCTGTCTTGTATGACTGATTAGACTACGTGCTTTGGTAATGGTCATTACTTCGGCCTTCAGCCATGGTTTGATTAATACTATCCTTTTTCTATACAAGTCCTTGCATGTGCTTTACTTGATTGCACCACATGCTTTCGTAACGGTCGTTACTTTGGCCTTCGGCCATGGTTTTACTAATACTAGAATTCTTCTATACGAATTATTGTGTGTACTTTACTCGCTTATTATAAATTAATTTTTGTTTGTAAATGCTTTCAAATTCGGCGTGGTCGCACACCACGCGGCACTTAATAATAGTGAGCTGCTGTCTTCCCAAGCATGAGATCGTTTAGTGCACAGTGTAGTTAAAATTAGTGATCAAAACACATGCCATCTCGTCAAGACACCGCTGATGCCTTGCATCACCACCACGTTCAAGTGTTTGCAGAGAGTAATGTACTGCCTAGCTTCATGCGCTTGTCTGTGAATGAATGTGCTTTCAGCTCCCCATTCTTTATTTGAAAATTTCCCCGCCTGTTACCTCCATATTCATAAAGGCCAGAAACAATTTTAATATGGGTAGTAATTACATGATTTAATCCACTTTTGTACAAGGTGTGTGCTTAATTTGGTCTCCCTACATTTATGTGCTTGTTATTTTTCTGAATAGATTATGATTTTAAAAGTATCAAACCTCTGCTTTATGATTTGATGCTCCCCGCCCCATGTTTAATTATCTATTTATTTATTTTTTAACATTGAATTTTTTGTTTGTTAAAATGTTTGCAGTGTGCAGTTAGATTAATATCCGTTGCGCATGTACTGTGACCATGCATAAAGTAATTTAGAGCAGCAGTGAGCGTTTTAACTTACATTTGCAAATTTTCAACTGCCTGAGATCTTGCTAATCTCAATAACAGGCTACTTTCAACCTATTAACGAACTTCCAGAATTAACTGGACTTTAGACTGCGCAATGTTTGCCATACATTGCACCGAGGCAATGATGAAATTCCATTTTCTGTCAAGTTCCTCTGCTACAAGTAACCACTCTAGTTGTGTTCTAGTGATAGAATATCATCAAAACAGACTTCGTACAGGGGACTACAACGACAACTACAACAAATGTTTCGTATTTAAAACGTAAATAAATGATACATTCTGGTAACTAAAGCTGTAATATCGGGACATTCTAATAATTAATATCAATAATATTGCGTAACAATAGGTAGGTAATATAACGAATATTCTGAATTTCACTTATCAACTTGATTGTTCCCAATTTTTTACGCTTATTATCGTATATCTCCTATTAGTACATCCATTCTTTCATTTTTATTTTAATTGCTTAGTTATTGTTTACATTAATATATTGTCGTCGCTTTGTTTCAGGAGGAATTTAAGAAGGGTTTAAAAGAACAGAGGGATGCGGGCATGGATACAAACGAAGGAACAGCGAGCACTTGCGAAGAATTTATTAGTCAAGATGTCGATCTTCAAACAACGCAATACAACAAACTACCACCCACACCAAACAAATGCACGAAGGTATTTCCTTCACCTAGAAAACATTAGACGAAAAGGGACGAAGATCCTCGTACAGGAGAGGCATATAATGCACTACAAACTGCTTTATCTAAAACTAGAGACGAGTTTGACGCCTATGGAGAATACATAGCGAACGTTCTACGGTCCATGGACAAAATAACACGTGCTGTGGTTTAAAAAAAGTTATTCGACACGATTTTTAAGAGCAGAAAGCGGCTGATTCGAACATTCTAGACCAAGTTCAACCAACAGTGACTACCGTTCTCGTCGCATTTACCGACTCCTTCAATTCAACATCTTCATGCCCATGACCAGATGCAAAGCAACATCGAACAGACATCTACTTCTGACAACACCGAAAAGGGTCTCTACATTTTGTGGATCAGCTTGATTTATAATCATTAAAAGTAATAATCTTTGCATTTAATCGATTCTCATTCTTTAAACCAAAATTTTTTAATTTCTTTTGTTTATTAACTCATGAATAAAAGCGCATTACTAACAAAATTTTTATAATTTATAAACTTATCTTTACAAACTCCTTGAAGCTGGCAGTAAGAGCTGCCCATACTTCAGGAACAATGTTTGATATCACTTGCTTGGAGATTTTAAGCAAAACAAAAAAACTCAGGCTGGTGTAGGAATCGCCAGTTGCTACGTATCTGACTGTAAGTGCCAACCGCTCAGAAACTGATATAGCTTTCCGAAATTTGTCTGTCAGCCTTTGAAATTTTGCGGACTAGACAAATATATATATATATATATATATATATATATATATATATATATATATATATATATATAATGCCGTATGTTCGCATCACATTATATATATATATACTTTACAGCGTTCAATGAAAAAAAAATGATTTGCGATCAGTTATGGCTTCACTGTACTAGGTTTAGATGGAATACCAAAGTGCAGCGAATGAAAATTTGTGCCCGGCCGGGATTCGAACTTTGGTATTCCATCTAAACCTAGTACAGTGAAGCCATAAATGATTTTTAACGTCGTCAAAGATTCGTCCATTTTTGCATTTTTGAATTAGGGAACTGGTACTGGGCACGCCTGCGAGCACCGTGTGGATCCTGACGAGCAACTGGACTGGCCTTTAAAAACACCCACTAACTCATTTCGCAAAACTATATATTGGAATAGGTGTGCCAGAGCTCCTTTTCATTATAAGTATTAATGAGATTATTTGTTTTCCACACAAAGCCTACACATTTAATCTATCGAAAAATGTAAGTACATTATTACATATGGTAGACAGTGAAACAACTAGGCCGGGGTGGAGTAGCCGAGCGGTCTAAGGCGCCTCGCTGCGGAGCGCGCGGTTGCTCGCCGTCGGAAGTTCGAGTCCTCCTTAGAGCATGTGTGTGTGTGTGTGTGTGTGTGTGTGTGTGTGTGTGTGTGTGTGTTGTCCTTAGGTTAGTTTACATTAGTTTAAGTTGTTTGTAAGCTACGGACTGATGAGCACGCTGTTTGGTCCAATAGATTTACAAACAACTGAACATTTTTGAAACAAATGTTTCAATGTGTACCACGTCCCAGTGTTTCACTGTGTACCAAAATAACCATAAACTGAAAAATGACACATAGGTCTTAATCTACATATGTGCCACATTTATAGCTCATCAATATATAGCTAAAGGTGTATACCGGACCACAAAACATAATATTTCTTTTTAAAAAGTTTTCAAATGTTTGTAAAGCTTATGGGACTTAACTACGGGATCAGCAGTCCCTAAACTTACAAACTACTTATGAACTACTTACGAACTAGGACGGCACAAATATCCATGCCCGAGGGGGAATTCGAACCCCCGACCGTAGTTGCCGTGCAGACCGTGACTGAAGCACCTCAGTCTCCTCAGCCACTGCGGCCGGCTATTTCTTTTAGCTCCTATTGAAAATGCTCAACTCACAAAGAGACGTTAATTGTAACTTCTGACCACCAGAAACAAATTTTAACGTATAAACTCGGCGCGGGGGTGCGGCCGAGCGCATTGAGGCGCTATGCTACGCTGCGCGTTCGAATACCCACTCGGGCATGGACGTTTGTGGCGTCTTTAATATAAGCTAGTTCATAAGTAGTTTGCAAGTTTAGAGACTGATGACCCCGCAGTTAAGTCCCATAAGCTTTACAAACATTTGAACATTTGAATTTGCTTTCGGTTTACCAAACGTGCTAGATGTAAATAAAATTTAAAATCCGACAGTAGCCATGCAGACATCACTGCAGTAGGTTTCTCTATAGAGGTTCCAAGGCGGCAATAGCACGTTGATGTGGTGTGATAGATTTCCTATTGTGCATGTTTCGTAGGCGTACAGTAAGCTCATCAAATTCTAATATACGATTGTACTAGGAGTTCGCCGGAAGGCAAGTCAACACTTCGGTCAGTATCGTGTTGCGGGCGTATATACTTGTCAGGGGTCCACTCACTTTTTGCTCCCATCGCCGCTCATATCGGAACCACCAGAAGGCCGTTCAAGCGACGCCATAGGTTCTCCTTGCCAAACGACGTGAGCGGAAATACACCGCAGCCGGTCGTAGGACTAATCCCAGGACAAACTCGTACCTGCCAACATCGCTTTGACACGTATCTCCTCCCACCTTGGGGCGAGTACATAAAGCTACGTTACCGTTGCAAACAACCTATTTACCAGAATGAAACTTCCACTCTGCAGCGGAGTGTACGCTGATATGAAACTTCCTGGCAGATTAAAATTGCGGGAGAGCACCGGGAGAGCACCTGTGAAGTTTGGAAAGTAGGAGGCGAGGTACTGGCGGAAGTAAAGTTGTGAGGCGGCATCGTGAGTCGTGTCGGGATAGCACAGTCGGTAGTGCGCTTGCCCGCGAAAGGCAAAGGTCCCAGGTTCGAGTCCCGGTTCCTGCACGCAATTTTAATCTGCCAGGAAGTTTCATATCAGCGCACACTCCGCTGCAGAGTGAAAGTTTCATTCTGGAAACATCCCTTAGGCTGTGGCTAAGCCATGTCTCCACCATATCCTTTCTTTCAGGAGTGCTAGTCTTGCATGGTTCGCAGGAGAGCTTCTGTGAAATTTGGAAAGTAGGAGGCGAGGTACTGGCGGAAGTAAAGTTGTGAGGCGGCATCGTTCGTGGTTCTACAGGTCGAGGTAGTCATTATTTTGGCTGTGGGAAGAAATTTTATTCATCGTTATTCTGTTGGCTGTCCAATGAACGTTTCAGTGGTCGTTTTTGGAAGTGTGTTGTTTCAGATATTTCCCTCCGTAATGTGTAGCAGTTGTGGTACAGTTTTCCTTGGATACAGGTGGTAATGTCTAACCAGTACTGCTCCAAGCCCGACAATCACATCGGGTATTCGGTTTTCCCTATGAGCTTCTGCCGGCCGCAGTGCCCGAGCGGTCTGCGGCGCGCCAGTCACGTCTGCACGGCCGCTACGGTCGCGGGGTTTGAATCCCACCTCGGGCAGGGATGTTTGTGTCGTCTTTAGTGTCAGGTAGTTCATAAGTGGTTTGTAAGTTTAGGGACAGATGGCCCCGCAGTTAAGTCCCTTAAGCTTAGCAAGCAACCCTATGAGCTTTACTCTACAGGTATTCGAAGCACACATCGCCAACTAACTGACACCCTCGACAAGGGTTTTCAAGGCACCGAAGGTGTTACTTGCCGCGTGACTGTGGCGAAGTTGCGAAGTAGTGGCGAAGTTGCTTAAAAAATCAAATGTTCAAATGTCTGTAAACCTGTTGCACTAAACTGATATTGTCCCCAGATTTACGGACTAATTTAACTTACAATGAGATCAACACACATACACACTCATGTCCAAGGGAGGCCTCAAACCTCCGACAGCAACCAATTGCGCGCTTTGTATCAAGGCGCCCTAGATCGCTCGGCCAATCTACCGCGCCAGGCGTAACTGCAACGCTTGCCAGACTTTATGCTGAGGCCACACCCAGAGGTCAGTGTAACACCCCCCACTACAATTTTGAACATGGCTGATTAACAGCAACCGTAATCCAATTTTTTAACTATTTTGTATATTAGCCAACCGGTTGCTTAACTTTCAAGTTCTTGACCTAGGTTTCTTTGCCACTAAGAACAAATTCATTAGAAGAATAAAATAGTTACATGAAACACTTGACATCAAAACTATTACGAGCAGGATTGCGCAAGTAGATTCTACATCTACATGGGATACTCTGCAAATCATATTTAAGTGCCTGGCAAAGGGTTCATCGAACCACCTTTATACTATTTATCTCCCATTCTATTCTCGAATAGCGCGCGGGAAGAAAGAACAGATGAATCTCTCCATTGTAGGCCTAATTTGTCGTATTTTATTCTAATGATCATTTATACCTATGTAAGTGGTAGTCAACAATATATTTTAGCATTCGGAGGAGAATGTTGGCGATTGGAGTTTCGTAAGTAGCCCACGCCGCAGCGATCCATTCCAGATCGTGTATTATTTCCGTAACGCCTTCTCCCCTGTATTGCGACAATACAAAACGAGCTGCCCTTCTTTGGACTCTTTCGATGTCCTCCATCAAACCCATGTCTTAAGGATTCCACACTGTGCACCAATACTCCAAAAAAGACGGAGAAGCGTAGTGTATGCAGTTTCTTTAGTAGTTCTGTTGCATCTTTTAAGGGTTCTACAAATGAAACGATGTCTCTGGTTCGCCTTTCCCACGACATTATCTATGTGTTCTTTCCATTTAAGTCTGAAGAAATAGAAATTTTCGTACTCTCGTGGACGACTTCACACTTCACATTATTTAGACTCAATTGCCAATTTTTACCCCATAGTGACATTCAAATCGTTCTGCAGTAGGTTTTGAGCTTCACATTATTTTACTAGACGGTAAATGACGGCGTGATCTGCAAACAACATAAGACAGCTAATTAGATTTTCCCCAAAATCGTTTGTAAATAAGGAACAGCAGAGGACCAATAACACTACCCTATGGAACGCCCGATAGCACCTCTGGTTTAGTCGATGACTTACCTCCGATTACTACGAACTGTGTCCTCTCTGACAGGAAATCCCCTATCCAGTCGCAAATTTGGGGCGATATACCATAACCACGTAATGTGATTAAAAGCTGTTTGTGAGGTACGGTGTCAATAGCCTTCTGGAAATCAAGAACTACGGAACCGATTTGCGAACCCTTGTCAATAGCACCCATCACTTCGTGTGACTAGAGAGCTAGTTGTGTTTCGCATGAACGATATTTTCTAAATCCGTGTTGACCTTGGGTCAATAGATCATTCTGTTCGAGATAGTTGATAATATTTGAATACAGTCTATGTTCTAAAAACTTGCTGCAAATTGACGTTAATAAAATAGGCCTGTAGTTTAGTGGGTTTCTCCTAATGACTTTGTTGAAGACAGGTGTGACCTATGCAAGTTTCCAATCTTTTGGTACAGATCCTTATTTGTGAGAGCGGTTGTATATGGCTGTTAAGTAAGGAGCTGTCGCTTCAGCATAATCAAATAGAAATCTAATGGGCATACAGTCCGGACCAGAATTCCTTCATGCCCTTCACACCAGACTGGTGTAATTTATATTTTATTTTCATGACCAGAATGCTTGTTTTCGTTGGAATCCATTTAGAAATCCTGCTCGTAATATTTTTAACGTCATGTGTTTCATGTAACTATTTTATTCTTCTTATGAAGTTTCCTTTAGTGGCAACGAAACCTAGGTCAATAACCTGACAATTACGTAACCGGTTGGCTGATATACAAAATTGTTAAAAAAAAAAAAAAAAAAAAAAAAAAAAAAAAAAAAAAAAAAAAAATCACTATGCTTCACGCGGGCTAAAAGGACCCCGCGCAGCTAGAAATCTCCTCTTCCACTGTGCCTTCTGTCAGTAGGCCGATCTGTAGCAAGAGATGCCATCTCTGTTATTTGGTCTTTCTAGCAATCTTCTTCCACTAGTGAATTCCATGGATTTCAAAGGTCACTTTATCTTTCTCCATTCGAAGAACATGTGATGTCCATATACACTGTTCATTTTTCATGAGACCTATAAAATTTGGGTTGTTGTAGGTTTCATGCATCTCGGTATTATGCCGGTTCTTCCAATTTCCAGAGCATTAGGAGAGAGGGAATCGGCTAGGTTGGTTGGCGACGTGCGCACGATGTGGACGAGAGACGTTTCGTACGAGGATGCTGATTGCCCGAAATATCGTACATAACACGATACGTACGTAATCCAAAGTGGGTTTTTAGGTTAGACGGGAACACGAAAAAAGGGTTTTTGATGTAAAAGTTGCAAATTGTCGTATCTTCGGTGGAAAGTAGCAGATCTGGAAGCGCTAATACAGGCCACTCCAAGTCGAGTACTCGGTGCTAGCGCGCCCACTCCTGCCCTGCGTAGCAGGGTGTGAGTGACAGAGACAGCGCTCGCTCTCGCGTCTTCTCAGTTACGGTGAAATATCGGCGCTGAATCTTATCAAATATGACACCGTTAATCTATCTTGCGAACGTTTATCATGAATACAAGGAATCTGATTTGTGTGTGCCATTTTTATTGGTCAACTAGCTTAAACCCGCGGCTCCGCTCGCGTGTTGGTTGGTTATGATAGATAAGCTACCTTCCAGAAGTGTGCTATGAGACTGTTTTTGAAGGATGAAATGAAATACAATATCTTTTTTAGAAACAAACATTTTTAATCAACATTGGAATAAAAAATAAAATTATGTGAAGTGCTTAATGATTTACAATAAATAATACATACGTTATTCCTTATAGCCTGTGTTGCAATATCTCAACACGTATGGTGAGAGTAATGTCCAAATTCATATTCATTTTAGGGCATTCTAGTAAACCACGTTATTTGTAGTATTGTTTGGAGAGTAAATGTAGAGACTTTTTGGGTTGCCCACCCTTGAGCAAGCGACGTATACTTGACCATGTGAAAAACATGAGGGCTGTAAATGGATTCCTGCGATGTTTTATGATTGTCCTTGAGATTTGTTAATTGTCATGGCAAAAGCTAGACGAACTGGAAAAGGAATTCTTTTGAACTGAAATGGCATATCTGAAGCGATTGAAGGAAATTCAACAATAATGATTGTAATAATATCACGGATGGATCACTTGATGTAATGCGCGAAACGTCAAATCGATTTTTTTAAAGAGATGTATTAAAAGAAATTTCTTTTTTACTGCTTCATTTATTTATTCTTATATTTCCTTACAGATAAAGAGCTGAAGACATTGTAGCACACATAGAACAAAGATATGATCTGTGGCATCACGTTTCGTTGTTTGTAAACTCCTTGCTATAGAGTCACAAACGTCATCGTATGCCTTCAGTCCGAATTTTTTAATAATTTTATGACTTTCAACCACCATATCTTCCACCTACTTATAGCAATCGGCATGGAACTCCTACGGTGTACAACAGGAGACTTCGGACAACAATTACACACAGACCATTCGTTTGCGTTCTGTAGTTCTCGCTGCAGAGCAAAATATTAACACGCACACGTAGAATTTTATATATATCGATAACGTTCCATCCCAGTGTACTCCACGCTTTTATCATTATCAATCCTCAAGCAACAATGCAACCAAAAAAACTATTTTCAAAGAGTAATTATTGTTACGCATTTCGCGTTATATTCTTCAAATTACTAAATATCTATCAGATCGCTATAAAACCATGCCGAAAACCTTCCTCAAGTATAAATTAGCGTACACCGAACAGACATTCACATTAATAGATAGAGATGGGAAGATTCTTTAAGCCGAATGGGACAGCACAATGGTTAATATGCCACTCTACCGTAAATATCTAAGCACCGACACAGCGCCATCACTACGAAAATAAACATTGCGTTACACACGAGGGGATTGTCGGACTAGACAGAAGGCAACTGATTACTAAATTAAAAGTATAATTTCCACAACCTTTACTAAATTAAAAGCATAATTTCCACAACCTTTATTCTAAAAGAAAAACAAAAATATACCTTTTTTAAAACATCGTACTCATTACGGGTCGTCAGGCCCCTCCGTCGAAGTTTCGAGTCCTCCAGCGGGCATGCGTGTGTGTTTGTGTAGTCCTTAGTGTAAGTTAGCTTTTTTCTAAGTCTAGGGACCGATGACGACAGAAGTTTTGTCTCGTAGGATTACAAACATTTCAACATTTGGATCCCTGACCTCGCTTTCAAGAAAGACATCACAGGTTATTTACATGACTTAACTAAATCGTTGTAGGGTAAAAATCAATTAATCGGTAGTATGTTTGACCGCATTGGAAGTTCCAAATTGCTTGTTTTGCTTTCTAAAAGTCAGCTTCAAGAAGGAAATTTGGAAAATTTTCCCTCTCAAAATCCTTTAAATTCAGCACTTTTATCCACATCATTAGCACATGGAAGCGTTACATTCATTGCATAATTTTTGAGGATAGGTTTGATGAAATAAAATAAGTAAACCTGCACTCGAAAGTTGTTACGATACCTTTTTCGGTGCACCCGGAGTACGCCGCATGATGTCTCCAAAAAGAACGATTAAGACTATAGTACTATTCAATTTTCAAGACCGCTGCTAGCATTACAATAGTGATTTCAGTTCCTTTTCATGAAGGCGTTGATCAACAAGAATTCTCGAGAATTCGTGCCCTTTTCTTAAAGAAAGCCGGCCGCGGTGGCCGAGGGGACTGAGGCGCGCCAGTCACGATCTGCACGGCCACTACGGTCAGAGGTTCGAATCCTCCATCGGGCATGGATATTTGTGCCGTCCTTAGTGTTAGCTAGTTCATAGGTAGTTTGTAAGTTTAGGGACTGATGACCCCGTAGTTAAGTCCCATAAGCTATACAAGCATTTTTATCTTGAAATGCGTTACTATGTTCTGAACAACGTTCACTTGTTAACAAATGTTATCAGTTATGAATATTAACAAATTAAAAACAAGCTCAAGTTTAATGCAACGTTGCAAGCTGCATTTCTGATTGCAACTGCCAAAACGATTGTTTTGAGAAATTTATTTGCCCACCTTTTTATCATTCCTTGTTAATTTACTTATCTTATTAACCCTCCTATCCATATGAAATGAGATATAGAAAAATACAAACGAGACGAATAACGTCCGCTAGGTTTCTTCGAGATTCGAACCCGGGTTCTTTGATTCCCAGCCAGTCACCTTGGCCGTCACGTCGTACAGGAGCGACAGTTGTAAATGTTTCTTCCCTCGATGTCTGGAAAAGTATGCGTTTGCGGATCCCATACCTGAGTAGATTGCTCGTCATAACCTTTAGAGGCGATTTTCTCAAAAACGCGGGGGTGTTGACCCGAAATATCGTTTTAGGTTGTTCACAAGCGAGCTGCCAAATGTGAGCCGCATTGGTTGGCCGTGCCCGCCCGTGCTCGCGAAGCAAATTTTGTTCAAATGTTTGTATAGTCTATGGGACTTAACTACTGGGTCATCAGTCCCTAAACTTACAAACTACTTATGAACTACTTACGAACTAGGACGGCACCAATATCCATGCCCGAGGGGAGATTCGAACCCCCGACCGTAGTAGCCGTGCAGACCATGACTGGAGCGCCTTAGTCTCCTCGGCCACCGCGGCCGGCGCTCGCGAAGCACGAGGCACGAGTTGGAGAGGCCCGCTCTAACAGAAGTAACCAGGCGTTACTATACTGGCGCGCGACGTGTAGTGGCACAAACATTGATGAGTTCCACTTCCCTACATCAGCCCTGTTTTGCGGGATACGAATATAACTGTTTGTTTTATGCAAATACCGTGAATTTGTGTATAAATGTTGTAATGTCATGATGTGATACTTAAAATGTTATTTTGATTGTTTTCTCTCTGTTTCATGTACGATAGAGGTGCCGCTATGAAAAAGGGCGTCGTCGTCGTCGCGGCCGCAGCCAACATTGCTGTATCTGGTCACTAACGACAAACAACTGACGGCTACGGGGATACGACTCTAAATGTTCAAATGTTTGTCAAGCTTATGGGACTTAACTACGGGGTTATCAGTCCCTAAACTTACAAACTACTTATGAACTACTTACGAACTAGGACGGCACAAATATCCATGCCCAAGGGGGGATTCGAACCCCCGACCGTAGTGGCCGTGCTGACCGTGACTGGAGCGCCTCAGTCACCTCGGCCACCGCGGCCGGCGGATACGACTCTGGCTGCGCCTTCTCCACAGACATATATTAACAGACTGGCCAAGGATGTTAGAATAAACGGAGGGGGGGGGGGGGATTATCTATGCCTACCACAAACGTCAATTGAAGCCTGTCCACCATCTTGGTCAGTTCTGGAATGCTATTTCTCCCTTAAAACTATGCATTAAGTCGACCCTCTTGCTGTTAATGCATTGAAGACAGTCACTGCAAAGTATGTACTTTCAAACAATATACTTTATTAATTAAATAGTAATACATACTCATTATAATATATTTCAAAACTTAATTTTTAACGGCCAATTTGCACTCTTGTAACACGTTGTACATCACGGCAAAACCGTTGGATGTTTTATTACTGTTTTAAGTGACATAAAACATTAGCTCTACAATACGAACACTTCTCCAAAACTGACCAATATGGCGGAGGCAGGCTTCACTTTTTCAGCAAAAGGGCGTCTCCCTGTAATCTAACCTCCTTGAGACTGGGAAACAAGGAGGTTAGAATCTCTGAAGATGCCCTAACACTGAAGAATTAAAGCCAGAAAACTGGCCTTTTCGGAATTTGTTTGTGCCCAAAACATTGGGCATAGTGTCTGCGTATATGAGTTCTAGTCGTTGCGGTGTGCGTCATATGTAAGTAAATACTCCAATGTGACTGTCAATTTAGTTGCTTTACTCAAAGAAGGCAATATCCACCTAGGATTTTAAGCGAGAAATCTTTGTTTTGAGCACAAAGCACGGCTTCTCTGGCTTCACGCAATGTCTGTTCTCAGCATAGTTAACTCCACCTCCCTTTATTGTAACCTCCTTGCTGGCAATGCCTTATTCAATATCATTGGTGTCACTGAAGTCTCCCCGCCATACTTCTATACTATAAACGCGAGAGCAGTCGCGTGTGCTATTACAGAAAACAGTCGTAAAAGTATGACGTAACTACGCTGTCTTTTAGAGTTTTGACATGTGGGTAATTCGTGTGTTGTATATGGCTGTAAATTTTTCAGCCGCAGTAAGCTTCGATACATACAGTAATGAGTTTCATAGATTTGCTGTTATTATTAATCTATTCCCAATTTAATTAAACTTCAGATTTTATTTCAATAGTGTGGTCATTAGAAAAGTGTTGTTTATCGTGGATAAGCCGTATCCTTATTATTTTGAGAGACCTTACGAAATATTTGACACATGCTCTAATAAATCACGTCGCGTTTTCTGTTTTTAGTAGGCCTGGTCTGTTATCAGATTCGATCAATTTCGACCTTTGTTTTAATAGTAAGACCTATACTTGTGCTATTTGTCGTGGATAACACAATCGTTATTCTTCTTAGTGTTTCTTCGATAATTACAGTCTGCTTTAAATGTACCGATACGTAACGGTAAAATTTTATTTACCTCTCGCCGGCCTTGTATGAATATGTTGACAACATCAACAAAACGGTAGAAAGCCCTAAACAAGATGTTGATATTCTTAGAAATCACCACAGTGTGACTTGATTAGCGTTTTGTACAGATGAAGAAATAAATAAATAACGCTGTTCCTGCTCTATGGTTGTCAGATTCTTGTATGTACCCTCGTTCACTCTGTAAAAGTAATTGCCCTTGTAAAACGAAGATTTCTTCAATAAAAAATTTGCGTTGTCACGGGATTGACTAATGCCAACGTCACACGATTGACAACATAATCACCGCCAGGACGGGATTGATTTGATTGATTTGATTTTTCTAGGGAAGCCAAAACAGTCTTGGTCCAACCCGCCACTGCCCGCACCGAAACTAAGTTTATTGTGCGGTATCGCTCCCTGTATATCTAGTAAAGCCAACCAATGCCCTTGAATAGTGCAAGGAGTCAACTTACTAGTACTTTATTAGACAATTTCTTCGGGTCTGGTTGTTCCAAATGTTCTGCGCCTTTTACTCTCCAATGCAATGCATTCGAAGATTAGATGTGATGCAGTTTCATCACCGTCATCACAGATCCTAAATTTAGGGTCCTCTTCTGTTATTCCCATTGTATGTAGGTGTTTTTTGAAATGTCCATGGCCTGTCAGCAATCCAACCATGAGTGTAATCTCTCTCCTGTTCAGGCCCATGATTGCAGAGCTTCTTTTAAAACATGGCTTTGGCATCATTACCTTGCCATGTTTTTGTTGATGGACTTTGGTCCAATATTCTACGTGCTGTCTTCTGAGCCAGTTACGTAGCTCCAATTTGATCATTGCCTTGGTGATTGTTAGGACAGTGTCTGTGCCCCAATCCTGGCTAATCTGTCGGCATGTTCGTTGCCACTGATCCCCGAGTGGCCAGGGACCCACAATAGGTTTACTCTATTGCTTTCCCCTAGCTCCACCAGAACCCTGTGACATTCTGCAACAATCTTAGACCTTGTTGCAGGAGCTGCCAGTGATCTCAGGGCTGCCTGGCTGTCTGAATAGATGTAGATGCTACGATCTTTGTAGCACCTACGCAAATTCTCCTCCACACATGCCCTGATGGCAGTGATTTCGGCCTGGAATACTGAGGCCAGTTTCCCTAGAGAGATGACGCCCTCCAGTCTTGGCTACCCCATATACCCTGGCCCCAACGCCTTGGTCTGATTTCGACCCGTCAGTGAACCAGACAATATCCCCCGTACGGTGTCGAACTATTGTCTCCAACTGCTCCCTACTTCCAATTGTTATACTGAAAGGCTTGTTGAAGCAGTATGGGGTTATAATATAGTCGGCTGGCATTTCCCCAACCTTTCCTATATTTACCTCACTCACTATTTTAGTGTGTGATTCTGGATATCCCAAAGAGTTCCAGTTGTTACCAGTTTTGAGTCTGTAGGCACCAGCTGCTGCCTCCATCTTGACCCAAAGGTGTAATGGGGGCATATCCAGCATGGTTTCCATCCCAGCAGTTGCTGTGCTGCTAATTCCGCCTGTTGTGGCTAAGCAGGCTAATCTCTGCACCTTACCAAGCTCCTTAGCAGCAACCTGCTGTTATACCTTCTTCCACGACCGCCCCATAGGTGATCCTGGGTCTAATCACTGTGGTGTATATCCAGTGCATACCCTTGGGGCTCAGGCCCCAATTTTTGCCACAAGCTCTCCTGGTACTTACTAAAGTACCTTTTGCCTGGGAGCAAATATTCCTAATGTGAGGGGTCCATGTCAGTTTCTCATCTAGGGTAACCCCTAACTTCCCAGGACGGGAAGTAAAATTTAACCGTACGTAACACGTTCTTCTCGTAACACGATTCGACAATGTAGGCCCGTATGTTAAATTCAACTATTGTGGAAGTATTAGCTTAAATGCAAATCATGTTCAAACGAACTCGTCATATCGTGTCAGAAGAACATAGCAGTACCGCACGGAAACTTTTTGACGTGAGGTGAGGCAAGATGGCGGCTTCAGGCTTGTCACAGAGGCACGTTTGCCAATCTAGTAATGTAATCTGTGGCCTTCTCTGTTGCCGCGCGTCGATCGTTTGCAAAGAAGAAATAAAATGTCACTTCATTGTTGTCTATCGTTGCGAGCTAACGCTTAATATGAGCATCGCTCTAGCTGACTTATATCAGACGGCAATAAATGTAAATGTGGTATCTTGAAAGTATCAAAAAATAAACAAAATTTGAGCCAAATAGTTGCGTTCAAATGGTTAATATACATAAACCATGACCCGGGTTTCGGCAAAGGTATTTTATCCAAAGAAAGTTCAGTATTGGTCGTAAATTTGTTTATTTATTATCACAGATCGATTTCGGCTATTGAATAGCCATATTCAGTGCAACAGAAAAATGTACAAGCGTGACAGAAATACAAGAGAAACAACATTGATTATATATGCATTACATCTGTTTTACATACCTTGCAGAATCGACTAGAAACATTATTGATTTTACTGATCCAGCCACAAGACATAGCTACAAACAGATACAAACGATGTCAACCAGAGTGCAAAATCACTACTGAGCGACCTGTAGGCTGCCTGTATAGCTGACTTCTACATAAGTGGCGCACTCTGTTACGGATGTAACGTAAACAGTTATGTGTCATAAAGAGAATTAAAAAATACAATATGGAAAACAAAATCCATAAAGTACAAAATATAAAATATATACATAATAATCTTAATGCCGGTTGGCATACAAGATGAAGTCGTTTGTTTATTACACAGTTTCCTCTATAATTTATATTATAAACCAAAACCTTTCAACGGTACATTTCGTCTTGACAAAGACACTTTTAATTTGTGGATCACATAATTACGACACAAGCGTCTCACTCAAGGTGTCCCCTCGTAAAACTGAAAGTAAATTGCAAATAAATATAACATTCTTGTGATTTTAAATAAAGTAATAAAGGTGAATAACGTAAATGGCTCATGAAGGATCAGACTCCGATGCAGGTATGTTCAAGACCGGTTTATATAGAATTCTAGTCTTCAGTGTCTACATTTTCAATTGATATCACATTTAATTTTATGTTGACTAATAAGTTAATAAGATCCCATCGAGAGCCGAAGACAAGCTTGCATTAGCAATAATGGAATTACGACGAACACAAACCACATAACATAACGTCTTGGTTCAAGGTCGTTCATATTCATAAATTAAAATGTATTTATGATCATTCTTACAGAGGCTATACACTTAAAACAACGGATTAAAGAAGGAAAGTTAAAACAAACAATGCTGCTGTTTTATAATATATGTGCAGTGCTCAGCCGCCATATACAGCATTGAGTTCCAGATGACAATTTCAGGTCATAGATGCGATATAGCTGAAAAACATATTGCTTTACTAGGAGATTTACAACAGTGTCACATATAGACGTTTGAAAAAAAAAATCTTAAAAATTGAAAGTATTGAACCCCATCAAGAAGACAATTGGAAGGTTTATTGCATTTTAACATTGGCTTACCTTGAGATGTGACAACTTCAGGTACATTTCCTATTAGTACTAAACTTCAAGTTTAGCAGGCAATGACCTTCAATGTGAGATTGGTATCAGTTGACGTTGCCTGTGATTGATTTTTGAGAGTGAACAGTTTTAAAATTAATTGTCCTGTCCTGTTCGTACAAGGATATTATTTTATTTAATTGAAGAGGAGATTAATTTATTTATTTTAGTTTATATATTTATTTATCTAATTATTATTATTTATTTTTTTATCGTGCTGGTGGTGCGGGAACTTCGGATCGAAGTAAATAACTTACACGGCCAAATTGACAGTTAATGTTGATACATAACAACGAACTGAAACTTAGTGCAAACATTTTTATTATGAAATGGTGTTCAGTTATAGCCTTTATTAAGCTATTATGGACTTGTATGGCAGTTTTATCATCGCCCATACCCCGTCCCACTGCTATAGTTGTTCAAATGTTTGTACAGCTTATGGGACTTAACTACGGGGTCATCAGTCCCTAAACTTACAAACTACTTATGAACTAGCTAATCCTAAGGACGGCACAAATATCCATGCCCGAGGGGGGATTCGAACCCCCGACCGTAGTGGCCGTGCAGACCGTGACTGAAGCGCCTCAGTCCCCTCGGCCACCGCGGCAGGCACCGCTATAGTAATATCCAGTGTCAACACATGACTATTGGTCATAAAAGTGGTGTGTGTTTTTGTTTGAAGGATAAAAGTAGTGTGTGTGTGTGTGTGTGTGTGTGTGTGTGTGTGTGTGTGTGTGTGTATGAACAAGCGTGTCACAGTTTGCGTTAAGTGACCGTGCCCGCTAAAATTCACAAATAAATTTTCTGTTGTGGTTTTGGTTACAAAATAATTTGACTAAGCAATGAGACTTAGTACTTTCCTTTGCCCTGTTGGAATAAATAACAACTGACATGGAATGCAGATATCTTACGTGAATGTGGTTTTGTTTGATGCACAACGGATAACACTTTAAACTGTACAGTAGTTAATTAGTTAACAGTAATTAAACTCCTAATTGGTCTACACATTAACCTCGTATGTGAGAAACAATATGAGGAAATGAAAAGTGCAGATCTGTTATAGCGTGCACCATATACCAGTAGCCGGACTTCACGTGCACAATTCCACTGCGAGAGCCAACAAAAAGATTACTTTGTCACTTGAATAAATAAGATGTCAAACAAAGACATTTGAGATTAATTGGATATCAAAATCACTGCACTTGATAATGTGCCTATCTGTACAACAATTACCATACTGATTCGACGTAATAAAAAAGTCCTACAAATTATTTCAAGTATCACTCACTGTATGTATTTCGTATTACTTCTCTTCTGATCAGACAAATCACTTTAACTGTTACTAACATTAATTGACATAATAATTTGAACTTTCATTAAGACTGAGAAAATCTCTAGCTATTAATTTTACTGGATTTATGAACAAAATACTTCCTGCTCTCATTAATAGACCAATTGATCACAACAAAATGTCTACTCTGAACTGTTATAATTAACAAATAAATTTTCAAACACAATAATTATGCAACAGTATCACAAGAAACAATGATCAGACCGGATTTCAATTCAAATCGGTGAAAGGAACGAGGAACTGGTAAAATGACTCAGGGTTAAATGATAAATGCAAGCTGCACTAAACAGTATTCATTAGCAAAAGAAGACAAACGCCAACTACAATAGTTCAAACACAGGCTACCATACATAACAATAGAAAACTACAAGTTTTACCTTATTTGAGACAGATTAGTTTCCATACAAAAATTCCAATCTGCAGACGTGGCTTAAACCTTCTGAAATTTTTTCTACTCTTCGAGTCTAACACACAGACAGACTTTCTCGACAGTTCCTCCCCTACTACTCATCGACTCAACTCTATCATCATCACACAACGACTCCTGCCCACGACAGTCTCACATCGACTGATGACTGAGCAGTCTAGTCTCCTCTAAAGAACAACAACAACAAGTCACACATGGAATCCTCTGCACGAAGTTCACACACCGACTCTTTAAACGCAATAAGTGCAAGACGCACTCCAAAGATAAAACAGTCTTTGGTTTACAGCAAAGATATGAAGATAACTGCAGTATGTTATATCGATTAATGAAATGGTTCAAAATATTACATAAATTGGTTTTGTATAGAATAATAGTTTAGGTTTTTATAACAAAACATGCAGAAGGCTGTATGACAGGCAAAAATTAAGTGAAATTATATTGCGTACTCCTTTCAGTCATGTGGAAGAGGTACGCGATTCATGGTTTCTGGGCGCCTCCCGCGGCTTCTCCACTCATCGTTGTGACTAATAGTCAGGCATGATATTCGTCCTTTCCTTCAGCAGATGTTCAGCTGTTGCAGCTTCGGCCGAGCTGCGCAGCCCTTCCTGCTCCGCCCGCTGCGAAAAATCAAATGTGAGGGCGAGGCACTGTGCTATGAGGCCGCCAGGCTGTTTCCCAATGTTCACATGTTCACCTGTTGGACCTAACTATTGTGGTCATCATTCCCTAGACTTACAAACTAATGAAACTAACTTACACTAAGGACAACACACACACACTCATACCAGAGGGAGGACTCGAAGAAGCGACCTGTCAGACTGCAGCATGTCGCCTTAGACCACGCGGCTATTTCCGAGCGGCAGCGAGATTTTCCGACTGTCTGCTGTTCCTATACGAACGCCAAACTCTTACTAGTAACTGCTGTGATATAGCGAAATGCTGCGTCGGGAAACAGGAAATTGTAACCTCGAAAATTAATAGGTATTACGTTACCCTGACAAATTTGTGGACGAGGTAGAGGATCAAGGAACAGATTTTTCCAGACTTTAAATTAAAACCACTAAAATAGCAATCTATTTTGAACCGTTGCACTTCGTGTATCGATGTTAGCGACTGCTTTTGTTATCTTTGCTTGAGATCGATGCCTCGTGACGGACGTACGAGAGAGGGTTGCTGGCTTGACGGGAGAGAGTGCGGTTCCAGCAGTGAGCTCAAAGATAATTTGGAGTCAGTACTGTATATTACTAAGTCGTGACGCTCGACGCCATATTGATGAACGTACATCTGTCATACACTATCCAGTTATCAGTAATTTGTACTTACAACAAGTTGAATATTTTAAAATTTCTGTTTCTACTAGTTGCTTTCGTATAAACTAACTTATATTCTGAAAATTTGGATACTATTTACAAAACATCCGAGACTTGTAATTAACCGTACTCTTGCAACGAAACCGTATAACGAGACACGAGTTGTACAAAATGTATACTTGAGTTATATTTTGATTCAAAACTAGTGTTTCTCCCACAATGCATTTAATGGCTACAGTACACTGTTGTAGACAAATAAATAAAGGTGTAGTGACGACAGATTCGAGGCGTATGACACAAGCACGTTTTTCCACACAGCGTGCGTATCCAGTCCGTGAGCTAAAATGGAAATCAGTATAGACAAGAGCCAAATATAAAATGAACACGAGAAATATTATCTACAGCAGGGAAATATCGTCATTAAATGAAAATAATGTGATAGACACACTAGTCTGAATAAAAATGTATCGGATTCGATCTCTACTTCTTTTACTTTTACTTCTCTACAACATAAGCGACACAGAATTCATCATTATGTATTTGTTAAAGCAATCAATCGTTGATAACGCTTTTTTAAAGGACGCAAGGTTCAGAACAACACGACCTATACGTACGGAGTTGCCAACGTCACCATAATAGACCGTCACGATTTTCACCCATCCAAACCACTACAGATGTGTATCCAGTGTTAATAATTGAGATCACTGGGTTCCAGAGGCTCACGGCGTGTTTTCCGGGGAACGAGGCGGCTTGCCCGAGCGGGTGGTTTTGGGCTGGTCGCGCGAGTGCGAACTTTGACCGCGTAGTTGGGATCTCTGGAGCCGTGAGTTTGAGTGCTGCTGGTTGGAATAAAAGGCCTGCATGAAAGACAGGAAGAGAGGCCAATCTTGTCTGTTGATATGCCGTCACGTTTTCCTCGAGTGCTAGTAAGTGAGACCGAGGTTGCTGAGTTCTCTGTGTGCGGACTGTTTAGATTTGTCAGTTATGATTTTATTGGTTGAGTCGACGAGTCTTATATGTTCATGCCGTTAAGATTGGGTCTGTTTAGATTAATGGTTAGTTACCAGTTTATTTTAGCTGTATTATAACATTTACCAGTTCACATTTTAAGATAACACGCTTGTGAAGATTAGTGGCTTAAGCAGATACTTCTTTTAGTACTGATGGGACAGTTAAAGCAAGCAAATGGTCAATTAAAAAGGAATAGCCGAAAATCAGAATGGCTTAGTGGCGCATCTGAACACCAAAAAAGGAAAAATGTTCAAATGTTTGTAGAACTTATCGGACTTAACTACGGGGTCATCAGTCCCTAAGCTTACAAACTACTTATGAACTAGCTAAGACTAAGGACGGCACAAATATCCATGCCCGAGGGGGGATTCGAACCCCGACCGTAGTGGCCGTGCAGACCATGACTGAAGCGCCTCAGTCTCCTCGGCCACCGCTGCCGGCATCATCTGAACACATTAGCGTACAATGACTAATGTTATTAACTGTACACTGCATTGTGTTCCCATTCGGAAACGCAAATATTTGTTACATTTTCAGGCCTACTTCTTGTTGTCAGATACATAATGCACAATGAATATTGTATACAATGGATTCTGTTGTAAGCATTTTGTTCATCGTTTCCTCCATAGATTACAGCGAAGTCATGAATTGAGGAGAAATGCAACAGAGAGCTACAGTGGATTTTATTCACTGTTGATCATTAAATTGTAATTACAAACTACTAGGACTTCTGTCAAGTAAATAATTTTTAGCTTACAAAATTTTTGTAAGACTTAAGGGCTTTAACTAAGGGGTCATCAGTCCCTAAACTTACAAACTATTTACGAACTTCCTTATACTACAGACGACAGAAACATCCATGCCCGAGGGGGGATTCGAATCCCCGACGAGGTACTGTGTTACAGACATCTTACAGGAGTACAAAACATGTTAGATACCAATATTTTCCTTGAAATAACGTTTTTGTGCATGATATTGCCAAATGGAAACACGTAATACATAATTACTTTCACATTATTAAATGAGTTATATATTTTTTTCATTATTTTTCCACTTCATTCGTGGACATTTTGTACCATTATATAAAAAATGTAAAGCAGTCAACAATCCGAAGATTGGTTTGAACACCACAGCGATTCACTAGGCATGGTCCTGTTTGGTGGTGGTATGTCGTTGCCTTCCTCCGACCTTCGAACTGCCTTACCCAGACAGTTGAACTTGAAGTTTACTATTAATAGGAAGGTACCTGAACTTGCCACATCTGAAAGTCAGACAATGTTAAAATGCAATACACCTTTCAATTGTCTTCTTGATTGAGTTAAATACTTTCAATTTTTAAGAAAACTTTTTTCTTCATGCAGTGTAGGGTTAAGGCACAGATTATGATACGGCAAGCAGACCACCTTTAACAAGAATAAAATGCAAATAGTCTCTGAACATTCCCAAACAATTTTTCTTGCACTTAAAATGATGCATAAACAAGATAAGTCCTTAAATTCTAAAACAACAACTTAACAAGAAGATTCAAATGGATTCACAGTAATCAAAATACAATAGTTATGAAATCAGGAGAAAATTCAACGGCCTGTATAACTGATCAAGCAAGCGGCTCAACAAGCTTAAGACGGGATGGCCCGACTTAAAACCATCACTATTAAACCAGCTCGAGCCAAATTTTAAATCTAGAATTACATTCTGAACAATACCAAAGAAACATAGCGTAGGAAGAGGGCGACAAAATTAATACTTAAACAGAATCACGATTTATCTGATCCAGTGGTACTGATATAAATATTTCAAAGGCGAATCACAAACTCTTCAGGTAGGTAAACATTCAGATATTACTGTAATAGAAAAAACATGACTGCCAGTTAAGGTAAAGAAAAGCTGAATGCCTGAACGCTTAGCAGCGCATTTTGAAAGAATGAAATCAAAATTACAATAATTTTGAATGTACCAAATAACAAGGAATACCAGAAAAAATGATTTAACTAGTATGTCATATTTGAAAACTAGCGCAATCCTAACACGGTATTCCAATTTAAACAGATAAATTGCCATTTGAAACTTTAACTTTGCCCGGCGTAATGAATTTTCTAATAACGTACGGGTATGCTGCTACATTACCTTCTCTTCGCTTTCCTACTATACATTTCCAGTCCCCCATCGCAATTAAGTTTTCTTCTCCTTTAACAGACTGATTTTTTTTTATCTCCTCATACATTTCTTCGATCTCCTCATTGTCGGCAGAGCTAGTTGGCATATTAACTTGTACTACTATGGTCTATGTTGGCATTTCGTCTATTTTTGCTGCAATAATGCGTTCACGATGCTGTTCATAGTAACTTACCCTCATTTCTGTTTTCTTATTATTTATCAGAGTTACTCCTGCGTTACCAGAAAATGATTTTGTATTTATAACCCTGTACTCACCTGACCAAAAATCCTGTTTGGCCAATCCGAATTTCACTAATCTCCACCACATCTAACTTGATCCATTTCTCTTTTCAAATTTTCTAATTTACCTACCCGATTAAGGAACAGAACATTCCACGCTCAGATCTGTAGAATGCCTGTATTTTTTTTCTTTACGACGACATCCTCCAGAGTAGTCCCCGCCCGGAGATCCAAATAGGGACTATTTTACCTCCGGAATATTTTACCCTAGAGGATGCCAGTCATATATTAATACAGTAGAGCTGCATGTCCTCGGGCAAAGTAACGGCTGTAGTTTCCCCTTGATCTCAGCCGTTCGCAGTAACTGTGTGGCAAAGCCACATTAGCTGATGTTACAAGGCTAGCTCAGTCAATCATCCATACTATTGCCCCCGTAACTACTGAAAAGGCTGCTGCCCCCCTCCGCTGTGGTTGCACCTACGGTACGGCTATCTGCATTGTTGAGGCACGCAAGCCACCCAAGCTCACCAATGACAGTGTTTCATGAGGGTGGACGCGTAAGCTATAGGGAAAATCATAAAATACAGGAAGCAAGAAAGCGTATGAGGGTTGTATTTCAAATTCCTTGAATGTTCCTTGCTATTGTGATTGCATGAAACATTCTGTAGAATTATGGTACGTGAGATGACGGGTCGTTAATAGTATATAATATTTTGTTTTTACATTTTTAATATTGGATAATTATATTTCTTAATTTGTAGTCTGTGCATTCTCAGAGATACTGAGTTGTTTGGTTAGCGTGATACAGTAACAACAATTTGCTGTGTATGGGACTTGTAGAGGCATCGTTTCACTAAGTAATTTTGTGAGCACTGATTCAAAACTAAAATCATTTCTATCTTTTGCCTAAGAGAAATATCCCAAGAGTTTTATTTATGACTCTCACATAGTTAAACGACTCTCGAAATGTTCGATAACACTATTCAGGGCTGCTAGTAATTTTTAATATAAGTAACCGTTAATAGAGATTACAATTTTCAAAAATATTAATAGTATTACTATTTCGATTCAGTGGAAGTAAAAAAATTTCTGCAATTTCAGCTCAGAACTTTTACTTAAATTTTATCATGTTAGTGGAAAGCGTTCGTTTCAGTTTTCCAGACCGTATGTAACAGTGGATAATTAAGAAGTACTTTTTTTAAGTTTTAAAACACTAGTTATAATTATATTAGCTTAAATGTTATTATAATACGAAGTCATATTGGTACACAGTCAATAATCAAGTGAATTAAATATTTAACGGAAATATTTTATCTCTAGGAGTTGAAATACTTCCATGTCCGCTGCATTACATGCACATTCCATTCGGGCTGCAAGGGCATTTTTCGTAGAATTTATACATTACGCATTTAATTGCTTTTATACCATTTTTACGTATTGCAGAAAACATGATTTGAGTTACATGCACAGTAAAGCAAGATCACAAACAGGAGACACATACGAATATTCAACAATAAGATTTTTTTTGTATTCTTCTGCACCCGCTTCGACAGATATGTCTTTTAGAGATATTATTAAAAGATTATTTATACCAAAGAAGCTTTTAAATAAATAGTTTATTCCTACAGGCCTATTTCGGCGTGATTGCCATCGTCAGGTCCAACTCACGACGGCATAAGAAATAAATTTGATAAATGAACAGCTTCATGCGGAACCACAAAAACACCACTACTTTTATATTCGTTAATCTAATAAGTAAACAGAAAATATAAACAGCATTAGAAATCGATATTGCAAGGAGAAGAAGACTAACCACTTTAACGTGTCGTTGGCAATCACGCCGAAAGAGATCTGTCGTATTAAAGACTTATTTAAAGCAGCGCCCTTGGTATAAATAATCTTTCAACAATTTCTCTAAATTTACCAATAAGACTTTCGTAACGACTATCTGTATCGTAACGGCTACGGCCTTTCCATTCAAAATATACAAATGTCAGATTTGGACCTAAAAAGAGACGATAGACATATTTGGTGTTGAAGGAAACCGCTTAGCGCTTCTCTCACAGCAGATGTAACGAATTAATTGGTATGACGATATTACGCAACCGCGGAGATAACTGTCAACACTTTCTCTTCCACGAAGTAGTGATTTTTTATACTACCTTCATGTTATTATTGTTATTATTTTAATGTTCCGGCACTTGACTTAACGTCATTCGCCTTCTTGTTCAAAATGTTCAAATGTTTGTTAAGCTTGTGGGACTTTAATACGGGGTCATCAGTCCCTAAACTTACAAACTAATTATCAACTACCGTATACTAAGTACGGCACAAATATCCATGCCCGAGGGGGGGGGATTCGAACCCCCGACCGTAGTGGTCGAGCAGACCGTGACTGGAGCGCCTCAGTCCCCTCGGCCACCGTGGCCGGCTCGCCTTCTTGCTTCCCAATACAATTTTGTTAAATCTAAATTACAGTTGTACAATTCTGAACACTCTTTTAAATGATGACTTCATTATAGCACGACTCTTGTGACTCAGAGCACATTCTGGAGATGGCAGGATGATCTTGTGCAGGTGGGCGGCCAAACAGTGGTGTGCAGTAGTCATGCGGAATATCGCTACCGCCTCTCTTCTTGGTCCATCTGGTATCAGTTGACTATCCAAGAGGATTTCAAATGTTTGAAGAACTTATGGGACTTAACGACGGGGTCATCAGTCCCTAAACTTACAAACTACTTATGAGCTAGCTAAGACTACGGACGGCACAAATATCCATGCCCGAGGAGGGATTCGAACCCCCGACCGTAGTGGCCGTGCAGACTGTGACTGGAGCGCCTTAGTCTCCTCGGCCGCCGCGGCCGGCTCCAAGAGGGTTTCCCAACTCCTCCACTCACATGAGACTTTATTACTTTTTCTCAATACTTCGTTAAGAATATTGTTAATATGGCGTTTTACTGCAAAATATGACAGGGTAGTTTTTCCAATTTGTTTAATGTTTGTGCCCTTTTTGGCTAGGAAATCAGCTTTCTCATTACCATTTACAACGCAGTGAGATGGTATCCACTGAATTGCCATTTTATTGTTATGTTGCTGTAGGGACATAATTATTTCTTGGATATCTTTAGCAATTTTTGGATCTCTTAAGTTAACAATTGCTGATATTGCTGCTTTGGAGTCACAGAATATGACTGATTTATCAAATATGTGCAAATAGCTATTTAGCTGATTTAGTGCAGTTCTGATGGCTTCAACTTCACCTTTTTTTTGTTTTATATTCCTACAACAAGATTTCCTTCTTTTTCCATTAATGACCCATCTGTGTAAATGTGTACCCACTGATCTTCGGGTTATCTCTGACTGGTTGTTTCTAATGCTGTAGTTTTCATTATTGATGGATCTGTTTCACTTTTGTTATTATTATCATTTATATCTAGTTGATACTGTAATTGAGGAAGAAGAATTGGAGAGAGTGGGAAAATAAATTTCTCAGCAGTGACTTCTGGTAGGTGATGTAATCTTATATTTTCTACTTTTTCGATAAAGCTAATATGTGTTTTTAACTTTCTGTTATTGTTACATGACTCTTTATGTTTTGTCCATTGATCATGATTGGGTAGCTGCTTGGCCGTTCCAGCCATAGATCCTAATATTTCGTTTCCGACCCAATCAAAATATGGTTGCTACGAAATATTGTTATTGCAGGAAAAGAAAATACCGCACGACCCGTCTCCTATAACAGATGTGAATCATATACGTATAGACATTAAGTTAAACGAGAAGTAGGAAACCTGTTGTTTGCCCCGTACAATGTCCTTTCCGAAATTACTTGTTCGACAGTCGCGCTACATTAACATGCTCAGAGCAGAGTTATACGGGGTGGGGCAAAATTATAGAGAGGCTGATGTAAGCATATAAGCACACTATGTGAGGACAAAAAGACTCATTAATACTCCCAAGTGCCCGTATAACTGTCCTACCCTCGGATAACTTTAACTCAATCTGCACGCCTGTCAGAATTGTCAGTAATGGTCGCGGCCGTAGCAAGACAGTCACGCCATCTGTCCTGTGAGTATGTGATCACTGTGTGTGGGGAGCCCGTGAAGTGTCTCGACAGCCTCTCAGTTTCCAAGAAGTGCAGCACGACGTTTAAGATTAAAAGCTGTGTACGTGTTGTTTGATGTTGAACCTATCGTTAAATCAGACAACAAGTTGTTCATTAACACAGTAATTTGGTTTAATTATGGCCCTGATATTGATGTATATACTGTTAAATAAGAAAGAGTGCATTAAACTGATTATGTGCGCAACGAAAATTTTAACAAAACAACTGTGACAAATAACCTGCATGAAACACACAATGACTATACTAAAAAAATTTGACTGCGAGAAACATATTAAAAACACAAACCACTTTCTTAATGTTTGACTGCGAGAATTTTATGCAGATCGGTACCTGAGTATCAAAATTCAGTATTATAATCAATTAACTGCAGTGTTGCATAACAATCATTTACTACGGCACCAATAACGAAATCTGTTCAACACGATTACCAAAATCAATACTGCACTTTAGATACACAAATAACTAATTATCAAATAAAGGAAGTAGGTTAAACTTCTAACTACGTACATACAACCTTTTCATGATGAGATGAAATGCAATTACCTTCATTCCAGCGGCGGTACAACGTTTTTATAGTAATAAAAAATACAATATATATTCCAAATACAATCAAATCAACTTGCTGGCACAGCAGCCTCTGCTCTACATTGGAGCCATATACACAACTCAATTGCTCTCTAAGCGAGCTGAACCACAAGCCCCACTCTCTGCGGGAGCTACAATGCTATGCGATACATAATATATGCCAAAGATGAAACTTCACAGACTTAAGTACACATATCGATACACACAGTAGAAGCAATTTTATGCATTTTCTTGCAAGCAAGTTACTCGACACAAAACAGGAGACACAATATTAGACATTTTCTTACAAATTCAGAAATAAACATTTTCTATAGACACGTTTCAAGATGGATGGCAGCAATTCCAGCAGCCCAGCTTAGTCTTCAGCAGCTTTCTTACAAGGGCCCAAAATTACCAAGAGACGAGTCTTGGGGGAGGGGGGAGGGCTAGCCTTCTTGATTTTCGTATCTTTTCGTACGTTTATTGTTTATTTATTATTTATTGTTTATTGCTTTTTTCTGTTCCATAGGACCCAATTGAGGAATGAGACTCCATGGTCATGGAACAAGTCAATACATTAATTGTTACACAAGAATGGTAATAGAAAATTTTTAAGTAGTCCTTTGCACACGACAATCTTAAGACAAAGTGAAAAGCATCAATAAAGAAAAAATAAATTAGCTTAATTGTTTAACTTTTCTAGGAGTTCCTCGACAGAATAAAAGGAGTGTGCCATGAGGTAACTCTTCAATTTAGATTTGAAAGCGTGTGGATTAGTGCTAAGATTCTTTAGTTCTTGTGGCAGCTTATTGAAAATGGATGCCGCAGAATACTGTACCCCTTGCTGCACAAGAGTTAAGGTGGTGTGATGCAAATGTAGATTAGACTTCTGTCTAGTATTCACCGAGTGAAAGCTACTAAATCTTAGGAATAAGCTGATATTAATAACAACAAACGACATTAAAGAAAAAACGTATTATGACCTCTTTGCGCCGAGAGTAGCGAGTTGATCGCGTCGCGGCTTTCTGGACGGAGGACGTACCAGCTGTGGTAATCGCTGATGTTGTCAATACGGGGTTCTGCTGGTGGGAAGGGCAGTCTGGCGTGCGCTGTCAACTCTGAGAGGCGGTGAGCGCTCCACTGTCCGGCCCGGCTGTTTACGTAACTCGCCAGTTACTCCGGCCGCAGCCGAGTGCCCCGGAGACGGGGATTGCAAGTTTAACCTGACTCTAAAGGCTAGTCTACACGACGACATTATGTTTCATAAAACTGCGCTACTGGCCAGTGCGCATGCGCAGCAGGCGTTCGCGCAACTCGATGGCGAAACTAAACAGTTTCGGCACCTTCCAACTTTGGCGAAACTGATTGCTCGTGTTTTTAGGTTAGGTTAGAACCAAAACAGAACGAAATACAACCTAATGGGGGGAACGGAAGAAATAATTTGGTTTTTGAGCAGAT
Organism: Locusta migratoria; assembly: GCA_026315105.1. Taxonomy (NCBI): domain Eukaryota; kingdom Metazoa; phylum Arthropoda; class Insecta; order Orthoptera; family Acrididae; genus Locusta; species Locusta migratoria. The sequence continues at coordinate 201,362,043 of CM048751.1, forward strand.
ATGCGATGCGTAGTGGTTTGTGCGATTTCAACGATGAAAATTTCAGGAATAAGCAGTGGCGTATTGGTGTTTTTCAAGCAATTGTTAGTGAATTAAATATTCATGGGTTGACGATTAATGAATTGCAGACTAAAATACATTCAATTCGAAATACTTATACAAACTAACTATTGCAATTGTGGATTTCTGAACACGGTACAGGTACTGTAGAGACGAATATCTACTTGACAAGAAACGTCATGCAATTAAATTAATTTCAGTTCTGGTAACAGTGCTTCATACATAACAGTATCTTGTTTCTTTATTGCATTACTAACGTGAACTTCCATGGTGGCGTTCTAAGTTGATTAAAATTACTTCTAGGGGCTTCAATCAGAATTTCTTGCAGCAAGGTCGCTGAGCAAACGAGCAGACGTCTTTTTCTATTCCAGTCACGAACCCAAACACGTATCTTATTCTCTTTATGTTTAGTCTTATGCAGTCTTAAAGGCTACTCTACACGACGACACTAAGTTGCGAAACTCGCTGCATGAAATGAATTGCGCGCAACTGGTTTCGTGTATGTCTGTAGACACAGCACCAATACTATACACTTCAGTTTCGTTGTTTTGTGAGTGCTGCAGTCGCTGTAAAATGAAAGTTTTGGTAGATGTAAGAGTTGTGGCGAATCTATTGCCTGTGTGTGTGAAGTCGCTACATAAGACTAAACATAAAAAAGAATAAGAAACGTGTTTGAGTTCGTGAATGGATTAAAAAAAGACGTCAATTCTGTTGCTCAGCGACCTTGCTGAAAGAAATTGTGATTGAAGACCCTAGAAGTTATTTTAATCAAGTTAGAATGTCACCAGAGCAGTAACGTTCCTTTTAAACAGAGTTAGTAATGTGATAAAGAAGCAAGATACTCTTATGCATGAAGCATTGTTACCAGAACTGAAACTACAAATTGCATTTCGTTTCTTGTCAAGTAGACATTCGTCTCTGCAGTACTTGTACCGTGTTCCGAAATCCACAGTTGCCATACTTCGTTTATATAGCTATTTCGAATTGGATGTATTTAGTCTGCAATTCACTAATCGTCAACCCATCAGTATTTAATTTCACAAATAATTACTAGAAGAGCACTAACACGCCGTTAAAATCGCACAAACAGCAACGCAACGCATATATGTTCAAAACCTGAATTATTTCTTCCCTTCCCCCCTGTACATTGTAATTTGTTCTGTATTGGTCACAATCTAACCTAAAAACACACGCAGTCAGTTTCGCTAAAGTTGGAAGGTGCCGAAACTATTTAGTTTCGCCAACGAGTTGCGCGAACGCCTCCGCGCATGCGCATTGGCCAGTAGCGCAGTTTCATGAGACGTAGTGTCGTCGTGTAAACTAGCCTTAACACAGAGTCGGGCAAACGTTGCATCGGCACGTGTGCGCCTAGCGCCGCACGCGTGCTGCACACGAGCAGCCGTGGACTAATGTGGGACAGCGGCGGCAACTCGCACTTTGCGGAAGTGTGACGACAGGCATGGCTGCGGACGTTGATGCCAAGCGACCACTATCTACATAGCGAACATTACATTTCAAGCACTATAAAGTAAAGTACATGAGTTTATTCCACTTTCCATCGCACTTGATGAGTCCCCAGATATTTCTGACACCCGCGCAATTAGTACTTCATATCCTTTCTGAAAGCATTTTTCTGGGAGTGAAACGTGGACGATAAGGAGTTCAGATAAAAAGATGATAGAAGCTTTTGAAATGATGAAAATTAGATAGGTAGATCACGTAACTAATGAGGAGGCGCTTAACCGAATAGGGGAGAAAAGGAGTTACTGGAATATCCTGACTAAGAGAAGGGATAGACTGGTTGGACACATTCTGAGACATCAAGGAATAGTCAACTTAGCATTAGAAGGAAGCGTATGGGGTAAAAATCGTAGAGGAAGACCGAGGGACGAATATAGTAAGCAGATTCAAAAGGATGTAGGTTGCCGAACGTATTCTCAGATGAAGAGACTTGAACAGGACAGGGTAGCGTGGAGAGCTGCATCAAACCAGTCTGCTGACTGTAACTAATTAGTTTTGTCTCTCGTTTCCGCCGGTTGTCCTGGCTGTCGGTGGCCGAGTAGTGAGAGACCGACACAGGGAAATAGGATGCACGCGTGTGCAGGTACGGAGGTGACCAGCTATTGGGACAGCAGAAACTAGAAACACTAAACTAGATTAGTATCATCATCATCATCATCATCATCATCATCATCATCATCATCATTAGAGACTGATAATGCCTTTCAGCGTTCAGTCTAAAGCATAGTACCTCTAATAAAATTCCTCCATGATCCCCTATTCAATGCTAACATTGATGCCTCGTCTGATGTTATGCCTTTCACTTCAAAATCATTCTGCACCGAATCTAAGTACTTTCTTCTTGGTCTACCTCGACTCCTCTTACCCTCCACTGACGAGCTCATGAGTCTCTTAGGTAACCTTGCTTCTCCCATGCGTGTAACATGAACCCACCATCTCAGTCTGTTCGCTCTAACGGCTTCGTCTATGGTGTTCGTTCCCAACTTTTCTTTGATTTCCTTATTATGGACACCCTCCTGCCATTGTTCCCATCTATCGGTACCTGCAATCATTCTTGCTACTTTCATATCTGTGATCTCTGTCTTATGAATAAGGTAACCTGTATCCACCCAACTTTCACTCCCATAAAACAAAGTTGGTCGAAAGATAGAGCGGTGCACTGCTAACTTAGTCTTGGTACTTACTTCATTCTTGCAGAAGAGAGTAGATCTTAGCTGAGCACTCACTGCATTAGCTTTGCTGCACCTCGATCCCAGCTCTTTCGCTATGTTTCCATCCTGTGAGAAAATGCATCCCAGGTACTTGAAACTGTCTACCTGTTCCAACTTTGTTCCTCCTATTTGGCACTCAGTCTGTTTGAATCTCTTTCCCACAGACATTACTATCCTTTTGAAGATGCTGATCTTCATATCATAATCCTTGCACCTCTGATCGAGCTTTGAAATATTAGTTTGCAATCTTTCAATCGAATCGGCCATTACAACTAAGTCATCCGCATATGCGAGACTGCTTATTTTGTTTTCACCTACTTTAATCCCGCCCTGCCAGTCTACTGTTTTCAACATATGTATAAGAGATATATTTCGTAGAAATAATACATTACTTAACTTGGAGAGCAGCAGACTAGTAGAATGTTGATACATAGTTTAGATAGAGGTCTGCCTACTGATGATTCCTAGTGCTTATCCGATAGCCTTCACTGGTGCCTATCTGATTCCGAAGTGATTCCAAGTGGCCGATGCAGCAGTCGTGGCCACGAGCGGAGTTGCAGCAGAGAGCGCTCGTGGCTGACGTCGTAAGAACGCCGCGCTGTGCGTGCATGGCGGCTCGCGGCGAAAGTACGTCGTGCGCACTTTAGACTGGTGCGACACCACAATGAGGAGGTCCTTAACCGAATCGGGGAGAAAAGGAGTTTCTGGAATATCCTGACTAAGAGAAGGGATAGATTGGTAGGACACATTCTGAGACATCAAGGAATTGTCAACTTAGCATTAGAAGGAAGCGTGTGGGTCAAAAATGGTAGAGGGAGACCGAAGAACGAATATACTAAGCAGATTCAAAAGGATGTAGGATGCTGAACGGATTCTCAGATGAAGAGACTTGCACAGGACTGGGTAGCGTGGAGAGCTGCATTAAACCAGTCTGCGGACTGAAGACCACAACAACAAAGAACAAAATGTTCAAATGTTTGTAGAACTTACGGGACTTAACTACGGGGTCATCAGTCCCTAAGCTTACAATCTACTTATGAACTAGCTAAGATTAAAGACGGCACAAATATCCATGCCCTAGGGGGGATTCGAGCCCCCGATCATAGTGGCCGTGCAGACCGTGACTGGAACGCCTCAGTCCCCTCGGCCACCGCGGCCGGCCAGCAAAGAACATCTGAGGCGTGGACGCTGCTCTGCACATAACAGAGGATTTGTTAGATATCATACCTTTAAAAATCACTACCACCAGCGCGCACATGATTCTGTTGGGCTGGACTGGGATTGTTTGGTGTCAGTGACGAGAGACGGAGCACCTGCCACGAAAGGGGAGCAAACTGGAGTTGTTACATTGCTCAGAAAGAAGCTACATTGCACAGACGAATCATTGCACAGCATTCATTGCTGTTCACTCTGTGCAAAAGTAGCAAACCTAGGGGACATCATGCAAGATGTTACTCGTACAGTCAATTATTTGAGATCCCACGGCATTACACATCGGCAGTTTCGACAATGTTTAGTCGAAATTAGGGAACAATACGGCGACATTCCATATCACAGTGAAGTCCGCTGCCTTAGCCGAGGCAATGTTCTTTAAGGATCTTTTGAACTGAGGATACCAGTAATTCAGTTTTTAAAGGACAAAAATTAGAAAATCCATAGTAGGATGCCGACCTCGCATTTTTATTGGATAGAACTTCACATATGAATAAATTTAAAGCTAGATTGCAAGGCGATTGTCTTGTATGCTTATCCTTTCCACATCCTAAATTTCCTTGTGAAGTCACCTCATTGTCTGGGGATCTTTCTCGCCATCACGCTGTGCTCGTGCAGTTTAATTACTAAATTTGATGTTGTATCTTGCACCTACCTGATACGTAAGAAGATCTGAAGTGTGGCTGCTTTTTCATTTGGTGTAACAGACTTTGACTTTTAAATCTAGGCACTAGTACTCTCAGTTGCTGTGTCTTAGAAAATTAGACCAGCTTCTCTGGTGTCGTGATACATTGTGAGTAACCGATTTGTAAAACAAAACTATTGAAAAGGGACGTGTTGCAGTTTTCAAAGGCCTGCTAGATTTTGTTGATTAAATATGCCTAAATTCAATAATTCTATTTAAGATTTTTAACGATCGTGCAGCATAGGGCCGCATCTTAATGTCTTCTGTATTTCCTACGTTGTTGTAGCATTCTAACAGGTTTTGTCGACCATATCCTAGTTTTTATGATTTGGCAGTGCCAGATTGTGGCTAGCAAAGGTTTTAGTTCTAATCGTCTTCTGATGTGATATTTTAAGGTCAGTAAATATTCTATTAATAGTAGTAGGATAGTGAACGTTAAGATTGGGCTTTTAAGTTTTTTGCCCCACGTTTCATTTATTTTCTCGACTTTCTGAGGATGCCCCACAAGGGTGAAATGCGTCAAAAATCAATAAAAATGTTGCAAGTACGACTGCCTTATTGCTAAACAATTTTATTGGTTGCTGTACCAGCCGGCCCATAATGTAGAAGTAGGTTGTTAAATTTTTCATTGAACGATCTCTGGCGGTAGAGATCAGAAAAGGCAAGTTAAAACGCTCACTGCTGATCTCAAATTACCTTGCGAGTGGTCACAGTTCTTGCACAACAGAAATTTATCTAAATGCTTACTCCTTAAGGGATCAGCCAACGTTTTAACAAACACAAAAATAATATATAAAAGGAAATAGATGAATAAACATAGGACAAGGAGCATGAAAATATAAATTATCTATTCAATAAAATGAACAAACAAAATGTGGGGAGACCAAATAAGCACAATGAAGCACACACCTTGTACAAAAGTGATTAAATTATTAAGTTACTGCCTGTAATAAAATGGTTTTTGCCCTTTCTGATTATGGAGAGAACATGGGAGGATATTTGCAAATACACAGGGGACAAAGGAAACACACTCATTCACTCCCAGACACACGCATAATGCTTGCGACACTTACTCAATCAGGAACAATTAATGGCAGCAGCAAAATGAAGCGTGGGCGGCGTTTCGACGAGATGGCAGGTGTCTTCGAGAACATTTCGAAGGATACTATGCACGAATGAACTCATGTGTGAGGAGGCAGTGGCATACTACCCTTAACTACCACATGGTGTATGACCATATTGAATTACATAGAATTTACAAAAAGAAATTAGAATAATCAAGTGTATTCTATCTTGAGAAAACAAGACACTAAACTGATTACCAGATTTTAAATATAAATACTAAATTGACACTAAGTTACTCGAGTTCGAAAACGTCGCCTCGCATGATTCGACGAAATACTCACCTTGGTGGTCGTAGCAAGAGTGATTCCTCAGGCCATACACAGAGCGTTCCCTGCCCACACTGGATGTTAGGGTGCGTTCAAAGCCTACTGTCTACCAACCCTTACTACCTGCGGCAGATAATACCCTCTACTACTGTCCCAGACAGGTCTCTTTTGTTACCTCTTTCGTCCATGATTATGTTCGTACCACACTAAGAACAAGCCACCTCACCAACTTGTCAAGTAAGGGTGTCTCTGGGTACCTAGCAGACGGCAGTGCAGACGACATACGAAGCCATGCGTGTTTAACTGTAGTAAACGAGGCCTAACGCGCAAAGCGGCGACTGTAAGCCATTGCGCGGCAGTCAGTCAATGTTAAAAGCAACCCTCCACATTCATACGAACACAAAAGTTCAAAAAAAAAAAAAAAAAAAAGTTCAAATGTTTGTAAATCTATCGAACCAAACTGCATGGTCATTAGTCTGTAGCTTACAAACTACTTAAACCTAGGTAAACTAACATAAGGACAAACACACACACCCAAGCCCCAGGGAGGACTCGAACCTCCACGGCGAGCAACCGCGCTCTCCACAGCGAGCCGGCCGCGGTGGCCGAGGGGACTAAGGCGCTCCAGTCACGGTCTGCACGGCCACTACGGTCGGGGGTTCGAATCCCCCCTCGGGCATGGATATTTGTGCCGCCCTAGTTCGTAAGTAGTTCATAAGTAGTTTGTAAGTTTAGAGACTGATGACCCCGTAGTTAAGTCCCATAGACTATGCAAACATTTGAATTTTTTTCTCCTCAGCGAGACGCTTTAGACCGCTCGGCTACTCCACCGCGGCCACACAAGTTCAATTGCACGGGTGGTAACATATAAAAACATGGGTCATTGAGCAATAATAATGGAATAAAATAATTGATGTAAGATAAACAATATTAATGGTGGAGAAACACTTTAGAGTAATGAAAGTAGACCCGTTTTACAGTTCATAACTCAAAAGTTTCAGATTATCGAAATAACTGCATTAGTCGGTATTGTGAGGCACGTGATGTTAGCGAGGCAGGCACAGCGCTGTCAGGGCACTGTTAAGAGTCGAACATACCGAAGTGCTTAGCGCCAATTTTTGTGTATAGACAGAAAGAATAGTTTCAATACGCTCCTTATTTTGCACAAATTTTCCATCATACTTTGTAGATCTTTGGCATCGCTTCGAAGGCACTAATTTTCTCATATTATTCAAAATCGTTTTTCGCTATTTCAATTCAAAATACAGCTTACAACGATGCATTTAACTTGAACTAGTTTTTCTTTTGTTAATATTCATAACTGAAAACATTTGTTCACAAGTGAACGTCGTTCACAATGCTTTTTAGGAGGACCCGAATCTTCGCGAGTTTTTGTTGATCAGCGCTCTTATAAAAAGGAATTGAAATGTCAATTGTAATGGTAGGTCTGCCAAAATTGAATAGTACTATAGTTTTATCAGTTCAATTTTGAGACATTATGGGGCATTCTTTACGTGTGCCAAGAAAGGCAAGTTCTGTGTGCGGTTTTACTTATTTTTAATTCTTCAAACCTATCTTAAAAATTTTAATGCAATGAATGCAACTCTTTCTTGTACTTACTGATGTGGACGTAAGTACTTAAAGGATTTTGAGAGGGAAAATGTTCCAAATTTCCTTCTTGAAGCTGACGTCTAGACAACAAACTCTGCAATTTGGAAGTTCCAATACGGTCACACATAGTACCGATTAGGATTACATGACATAGTCGCGTTTGGAGGCGATCTGATCGTTTTATAGTCTTCAAAATGAAATTCCAAGATCGCACATTAATAATTTATTCAATGACGACCGGTTTCGGTGAATTGTGTCTCCATCTTCTGGTCACATATAGATTTTACAAGCTGGTCATCTTGTTAAAAAAAATGGGTATAAAATAACAAGTGCAGTATTGCACTTAGTCACTATATAAAATACACAAATTAAAAACAAGACAGCTTACACTTGTGTATTTTTTATATAGTGACTAAGTGCAATACTGCACTTGTTATTTTATACCCATTTTTTAAACAATATGAACAGCTTGTAAAATCTATAAGTGACCAGATGATGGTGATACAGTTCACCGAAACCGGTCGTCATAGAATAAATTATTAATGTGCGATCTTGGCATTTCATTTTGAAAAATGTAGTACCGATTAATTTATTTTTACCCTGCAACAATTTTTTGTGTAAATAACCATTCATGTCTTTCTTGAAAGCGAGGTCAGCGATCCAAATATTCAAATCTTTGTAATCCTACGGACAAAAGTTCTGTCGTCATCGGTCCCTAGACTTAAATAGAACTTAAGCTAACTTATACTACGGACAAAACACACATGCTTGCCCGATGGAGGACTTTAACCTTCCACGCGAGGGGCCTCACGATTAAAAAAATTCTTTTAGAATAAAACAAAGAGTTACCTCTTCAGATTGTGGCAATTGTGCTTTTAATATAGCAATCAGTTCCCTTCTGTCCGGTCCGACGGCGGACGGCGCTTTGTCGATGCTTTAATATTTACTGCATATTAACTATTGTGCTCTCTCATCAGGCTTAAAAAAAAAAAAAAAAAAAAAAAAAAAAAAAAAAAAAAAAAAAAAAAGATCTTTCGTGCTCCTGATAATCATTATCAAAATAGATCGACAACGTCCAAATTTGATGAGATTCAGAACGGATATTCAGCGCATCCAAGAAGACGTGATAGCTAAAGCTGTCTGTGTCACACACGTGCTGCTACTCGGTGAGGCAAGAGTGGTGGGGGAAGCTCCGGGGCCGCATGGCGCGCAAGCATTATAGGGTTATTGTTGAACAAAATGTGGTATACCTTCCACACAATAAGAAAATGTTTAAGTGTTCAAAGTGACCCCGACCCATGGGGAGAGATTGAACAGTCAAAAAAAATTTTTTTTTAATTACAAAGAGCACCTGATAAAAGTATATGCTTTGCCATATTCAGTAAAGGCTGGTTTACACGACGACACAACGTTTCATGAAACTGCGCTAGTGGCCAGTGCGCATGCGTGACAGGCGTTCGCGCAACTCGTTGGCGAAACTAAACAGTTTCGGCACCTTCCAAACTGATTGCGCCTGTTTTCAGGTTAGGTGATAACCAATACAGAACAAAACACAACATAAAGGGGGGAAAGGAAGAAATAATTCGGTTTTTGAACATATATGCGATGCATAGGTGTTTGTGCCATTTTAACGATGAATATTTCAGGAATAAGCAGTGCCGTGTTAGAACTCTTGAAGCAATTATTCGTGAATTAAATATTGATGAGCTGACGATTAGTGAATTGCAGATTAAAGTACATTCAAATCCAAATATCTATACAAATGAAATATGGCAATTGTGGATTTGGGAACACGTTATAGGTACTGTAGAGACGAATATACATTTGACAAGAAAAGTAATGCAATTTGAAATTTCAGTTCTGGGAACAATGTTTCACACTTAACAATATCTTGTTTCTTTATTGCATTACTAACTCTGTTTAAAAGGAACTTAAACTCATCTGGTGACATTCTAAGTTGATTAAAATAGCTTCTAGGGTCTTCAATTACAATTACAGTTTCTTTCAGCAAGGTCGCTAAGCAACCGAGCTGACGTCTTTTGTTAATCCAGTCACGAACCCAAACACGTTTTTTATTCTTTTTATGTTTAGTCTTATGCAGTGACTTCACACAGAGAAGCAATAGCTCCGCTATAACTCTTACAGATACCAAAACTTTCATTCTACGGCGACTACGGCACACACAAAACAACGAAACTGAAATGTATAGTGTTGGCGCCGTGTCTACAGAATCACACGAAACCAGTTGCGCGCAATTCATTTCCTGAAACGAGTGTCGCAACCTAGTCGCGTCGTGTAGACTAGCCTTAAGAATTGTTGCAACTTTCAAAAAGTATCTTGTCAATAGCTTGAGAAGTTGTGGTTTAATGTATAAAAATAAAAATAAAAATGTTCAGAGTCAGTCCGTTTTACGGTAGTATCTTTGTTCTCATTTGTTCCTTTACACGCTCCCATCGTTCGTCGTTTATCTTCCAAAAACTTGTGCGAGATGTGGTCAGGCTGTAGTGTGAGGTGATTCACGGGGAGGCATTGGTATTTCCGCTGTCACCGACAGTAAGAGGAACTTTCAATTGTTCAAATGTTTGTATAGCTTATGGGACTTAACTACGGGGTCATCAGTCCCTAAGCTTACAAACTACTTATGAACTACCTAAGACTAAGAACGGCACAAGTATCCATGCCCGAGGAGGGATTCGAACCCCCGACCGTAGTGGCCGTGCAGACCGTGCCTGGAGCGACTCAGTCTTCTCGGCCACCGCGGCCGGCAAGAGGAACTTTGTCCGTGGAAACTGTGCGAGCACTCGGTCTGCATTGAGCCACCTGTGAAGTCGAGATGTTACGCTCGGCGCGTCGATGGCAACTGTCGTGGTGTGACCCCACGAGAGGGAGAGCCTGCCAGGTCATTCCGACAGCTGGACAATGTGTAGGAGGGGCGTAAACTTTATGGCGAAAGTAAAAGGCGGGCGCCGGCCTTCTGCCCTTTACGCTCTCAACCCCGGAGAACCTCTGACACTTCGGGTGCAGGGAGTCCTACCGACTCCAGCAGAGGCGGATATACGGGTGAAATGTTGTTTTTGTTCTCTCACTAACGAGGGAACCTCCCCATCGGAGCCCCTCAGGTTTAGTGATAAGTTGGTGCAGTGGATAGGCAGTGAAAAACAGAACACGGATCAATCAAGAAAACTGGAAGAAGTTGTAAGGAACTATGAAAAATTAAGCAAAATATTAAAAAAAAAAACCTAGCTAAATTCCCGCTGCTTCGCACGCGTAGACTGGATGGTTTGCATTGGTTTTTTCTACTTATAAATTTTCATAGATTTGGCTTTAAAAGTGCTTTCCTAATCAAGTATTTTGATACAACTTCCACTCCCTGTTGCACCATTGCTGGCAGAATTCAAAACATCCCGAAACACATTTTTTTTATTAATTCTAACCATGTTTCCAAACCCAAATTTTCACATTTCTAGCATCAAAATAGTCTTAGTAGCACCCTTAACAGATTCTCCCTTATTTCACCCGCTAGAATAGTTGAATTTCCAATAATATCGAAACACGTGTTATTAAAATTTCAAATCAGAAATCTAAATTGGAAGTTTTGCAATTCTTCTTCAAAATTGCCTGAATAGCAACGTATTTTCAAAAAGCCGTTCATCCTCTTTTTCACCCGCTTAGGGATGGGAATATCGATAAATCGCTGATTCCTATAGTGTATGATAAACAACATCCACAAATTTCAAGTTTCTATCGTCTGTGGATTCACTTTTCAGCGCCATTTTCTGACTTTTAGAAACGGGTCGAGAACGCTAAATTTCTTTCTGACGCTTTGCCATCTTTCTTAGTAGTCTTACTTTCCAAACTGCAATTTGCACTTATTTCATTCGTACGCTAGATGTAGAAAAACAACTGAAGAATGTGCATCATGTTTCGCTATATATAACCTCTTTGCTATTATAGTGTCGAAAGTCATCGATGGTCTTCAGTGCGAATTTTATGTAAGCCGCCGACTTGCAACTACTATATCATTCACCCTCTTATAGCTATCGACACGGAACTTCTAATCCAGTTGTCAGTATTTTGATACTAAGCACTACAGTTGTCTTTCCAGTGTTTATATTGAGATCATTGGTGTATTGCCAGTGTAGTTACTGCGCAGATAATGTATGTCTGTGTTTCCCACTGTTTTATCTTTGAGCATCTGTTGATCGTTGTATTGCTCCACATTTTACGGAATTTTGTTCGCCACACCCACCCACCGCCTCACACCGAGACCAAAACACCATAGTGCACACCGCCAACCTAAAGGCTACTCTCATGCATAACCGCCGTTGGTCTGCAGTGAATAATTTTCGTTACCAAGTGAAATATACGGACACACGTCCCATGTTCCATTTTTATATACGTATATTGATTAACGGTTCTTGAGAAAAATAGGCAACGTTGACCACACTACGAGCATAAGAGACGAGAGTGTTGATGTAAGCCCTTAGGATTCTTAATAATTCTGATTTTGATTTTGTATTTTTTGTAATGTTAATAAGGTAACAATGATAATAATAATAATCTTGACTTGCAACTTTGTTTTTTAATTCAAGACAGCTTTATGTCCCCCTTTTGTTTAAAGATAGTATTATCGCCAATTTTAGATGTCCACAAAGTATGTTCCGTTTGGTTAAATAAAACAAACGTGTACAGATACAGAAAAAATTTATTGTACAAAAATATACAACTATTAAACTACTTTTCAACATAGCTTCCGAAATTTTGTATGCATTTGTCATAGCGTGGCAGAAGTCTTTGTATGCCTTCTTCGTAGAAGATTGCCGCCTGTGTATTCAACCATGTGGTAACATGTTCTTTCAGCTCGTCATCACAGCTGAAGTGTTGACCACCATGGACAGGTTTTAGGTGTAAGAAGAAAGTCGCTAGGAGCGAGACTGTACGGAGGATGATCAAACACGTCCCAGTGGAATTCCCGTAAGAGTTGTTTGGTCACATTCGCCTTGTGAGGTCGGGCGGCAACGTCAAGGGAAGAAGAAGACTCCTTTAATCTCATCTTACACCTAAAATCTGTCCTTGGGGGTCAACACCTCAACGATGATGAGCTGAAAGAACATGTTTGCCACATGGTTGAATACACAGGCTGCAACCTTCAATGAAGAAGGCACACAAAAACTTGTGCCACGCTATGACAAGTGCCTACAAAATTTGGAAGTGGTTTAGAAAAGAACAGTTGTAGATTTTTATACAATAAATATTTTTTTCTGTATCTGTTCACGTTTGGTTTATATAACCAAATGGAACTTACTTTGTGGACATACCTCATATTAGGCTGTAAATTTTAAACGGTAGGATAGATACAAGTTTCAACATTATTTTAAAAAATGTTCAAATGTTTGAATAGCTTATGGGACTTAACTACGGGATCGTCAGTTCCTAAACTTAGAAACAACTTATCAACTAGCTAAGACTAAGGACGGCACAAATATCCATGCCCGAGGGGGGATTCTAACCCCCGACCGTAGTGGCCGTGCAACCCGTGACTGGAGCGCCTCAGTCCCCTCGGACACCGCGGCCGGCAACTTTATTTATATTTCATCATTAATGTGCTGCAAGAAGCTGCTGTCTTCGGCTGCTGTCTTCGGATGAGGTGAGTGAATTTAGATAGAAGAATCGTAAGCAACTTGTTTATCAGGTAGCTACCAATATTTCTTGCCAATCGTGGAAAGTACAATTGCATCACTTGCGTTTTGTTCAGTTTTGTTATGTCATTCATATTCAGTTGTAGAAGTCGTAACCAAATTGCTTATCAGGTAACTACCGGTATTACTTCTCTATTGTGTAACGTGCCATTTCATACAGATATTAATTACACCACTTGCTGACAACACAATAATTGGTTTGTTAATAAAGTTAGATCAGAAGGTGTCGGTACGCACAATAATTGTTGTTAAGCTCGCAATCGAATCCATACTTAGTTTTGGCATTTAATAAGCTAAACTTTGTAAATAATTCGTCAGTTACACAATTATCGACTTAGACGTTTCCACTCTAGAACAGATACTACAAATTTATCAACTTAGATGTTTCTACTCTATGATAGATTGTTGGCTACAAGTTCTTTTCATTGCTATCAGCTACTGTTATAGTTTGTCATTCTACGAATAGATGTCATACTCAGACTGTGTAGTAGTAATCTAAACTTTAATTACGTAATAGGCACATAATTGTCAACTTTATTGTTTTTATTGTCCCATTCCGTTACGCCATTCCGCTGCTATCAGTCACTGTTCGAGATTGTTTATCACTCCATCCTTGATCACATTTAAATTTTGGGTATCAAATTTGTCTCAAACATTGATCAGTATTTAATTTAATTAATGAATAATTTGTCTCTGATTAATGAATCAGAACTTGAGCTACAACCGGAGTTGTCATTCATTCTTTAACCAGACTTGTGTTCTGGATAGTTCAGCACACTAACAGCGCCATACTCATTACAATCAGTCGAGGCCAGGCTGATTAATTATAATGTTGACTCTTACTTGATGTCCAGACATTCAGATAAGTTTTACATTCACAGTGCTGTACTAATCTAGATAGGTACTGTTGCATCAACACACAAACCTCACATACGCTAGTTCCAGTCTCCAATCCAAACCATAAATAAACATTTTTTTTATTTAAACATATAAGTTTCAAGAGGATCTTGGTTCACGGCTTTTCTCAAATAAAATTTTTAATTTTTTTGTTTTCGCGAAATTATAATATCTCCGTCCGTTTATTGACTTCTCTGTTCGCTGTAATCATTTTAGTGTCTGTGTTTTGCGACCGCACCGCAAAACCGTGCGATTAGCAGATGAAAGGTAGTGCCTCTCCAATGGGAAGCTGTAACATTTCATCGCAAGGTGATACGTCAACCAATTCCTTCACAGGAAAACACATCTGATGTAAACTATATGACACTGGTGATGGTATGTCTTATGACAGGAATCTCTTGTCGACCCACCAAACTAGTACAGTTGGTGAATGGGTAAAGAGATTCTACCTCGCCCGAATTAGGTTTTCTTGTGGATGTTGTAATCACTCCCCAAAAAATGATGAAAAAATAAGAGTTTGTCACATAAACTGCAACAAATGAATGTAAGTTTCACAGTCTAAAATTTAAAAAAAAAAAAAAAAAAAAAAAAAAAAAAAAAAAATTCGCTTCAGAGAAGGCTCGAACCAAGGACCTTTCGCTCTCCTGCTCCTGACTCTAGCACCTTTACCAACATTTTTTTTCTACTGGTGGATCTATGCTTTGCGGTCGTCGGTTCAGTTCGTTCTTGGTCATTCGTTGAGCATTTGGCTCAACTTTTTTTTATTACAGAGGGCATTTAGCCCCCTGACCGGGCGCGCTGAGCCACGGCGTCCGGCAACAACAGGACCTTTGCGCTCTTGTACTCATTATCTGCTTTACGTTGCTTATCTTTCGCATGGACTGCTCAGTTTTTATATTTTGATAATTTTTTTCATACTTCCACAAAAGCGTTTGATTTTGTTGATCACAAGGTATTGTTGCATATGTTCGAACATTATGGAATACGAGAAGTAGCTCACAATTGATTCACCTCTTACTTTAATAGTAGACAACAGAAGGTAGTGTAGAAAAAGGCTATGACGTACAATCGCAATGGGGCACAATTAAGTGTGGGTTGCCCCAGGGGTCTGTTTTTGGACAGTTGCTGTTTCTTGTTTATATAAATGACATGCCTTCCAGTATAACAGGTGACTGTAAAATATTTTTGTTTGGTGATGATACCAGCTTGGCAGTGAAGGATGTTACTCGTAACATTCACACAGTACCAAATAATGCAGTTCAATAGATAAGTTCTTGTAGAAGTCTTGTAGAAAACAAATTGCTGTTAAATCAGAGTAAAACTCAGTTTTTACAATTTCTAACACATAATTTGACGAAAGCTGACATTTTGATTACACTTAATGGGCATATGATAAGTGAGACTGAACAGTTCAAATTTCTACGTATTCAGATAGACAGCAAGCTGTCGTGGAAAGCCCATGTTCAGGATCTTGTTCCAAAACTAAATTCTGCTATATTTACCATTAGAACAATATCTGAGATAAGTGATTTTTCAACACGAAAAGTAGTCTATTTCGCTTACTTTCACTCACTTATGACGTACGTCATTTTTTTTTTTTTTTGGGGTAACTCACCTGATGCAAAAAGGATATTTCTGGCTAAAAAACGGGCGGTTCGAGCAATTTGCAATAAGTTCACGAACGTCATGTCGACCCCCTTTCAGTAGTCTGGTAATCTTGCCACTAGCGTTACAGTATGTTTTTTCTTTAATGTCGTTTGTTGTTAATAATATCAGGTTATTCCCACGAGTTAGTAGCTTTCACTCGGTGATTATTAGACAGAAGTCGAATCTATATTTGCATCAGACCACCTCGACACTTGTGCAGAAAGGTGTACAGTATTCTGCAGCATCCAATTTCAATAAGCTGCCACAAGAACTAAACAATCTTAGCACTAACCCACAAGCATTCAAATCTAAATTGATGAGTTACCTCATGGCGCACACCTTTTATTCTGTCAAGGAACTCCTAGAAAATTTAAACAATTAAGCTAATTCAATTTTTTATTGATTCTTTTCACTTTGTCTTAAGATTTTCGTGTGCATAGGACTACTTAAAATTTTTTAATACCATTCTTGTGTAAAAATTCATGTATTGACTTGTTCCATGACCATGGAGTCTCACTCCTCAATTGGGTCCTATGGAAGAGAAAATCATATTATTATTATTATTATTATTACGTCTTTCAGTTTTCTCGATTGATCTGTGTTAACTTTTTCAAGGCCTATCCATTGCGCGAACTTATAACTAAATCTGAATAGGTTGCGATGGGGAGGTTCCCTTGTAACTTTTATCTTCCGTTGTAGCAGGCATCAAGTGTCAACACGATTTACTGAGAAGCTTCTCTCAATGAATTAAAACTGAGTGCATAGTTCCAAAGGGCGAAACGGCATGGCGTGACGTCAGTGTTCCTAGTATTTTTTCTGAACAATAACAGCATTGTTTACGAAACTTGGATAAAACTGAAAACTGACAGGCCAGGCTGGAAGTGTACAATCATACTTTTCGTATATTGTAGTTTCAGATACAAATTGTCAGTACATAAATTACATTTCCATTCGTAATTAAACCAACAGCTAATAAACTCTAGTAGACATTTCTTGCAGTGTTATATTCCCGCCTACGGTTCTAAAATGTCAAATATTTAAATACGAACGTCCAGTTTCTAAAAGTTTCTACATAAGGAGAGTTGGAGAGCAACCAGTGTAGACATGTATACTGTAGATCCAACTTCACTATCAATGTTTGTGTGAAACTACTCCATAACAAAAGTAATGAAAGGATATAGGTAAAACCATATAATATATGACATTGTATATTATAGATCGGAATATAACGTCTATGAACATCGAAACCGGTCATCCATAAATAAATACCGCGATCTAGGCTGGAAGCTTGTATAAAGTAATTGTTTTTGTTTAAAAAGCCAGTCTTTTGAAGATTTTGTCGTTTGAGGTTCAGCTGTAACAAGGATTGTGGAATTAGTTTCTTCATTACTGGGCAACTGTTGGATTGTTTTTGCCGTTTTATTGCCACGAATGTGGCGTTTTTTACTTCGATACAAATGTGGTGCTTGATTTTGTACATTAAATACTGTAGTTACTGCATTCCGTACACGTTTCATACGTTCAATCCACGCCTATTTTACTGGAATTATCAGTGACGAAATCTTACGTTCCTGAGTAAAAAAGCGATGACTTTCAGCAAATGGTCAGATCTTCTTTTTTTGTTAGGCACATATTGTTCTTAATATAAAATTAAATACGTCAGTGAAAACGTGTATATCACAAGACCATCGTAAATAAACCGTCCTTCAATATCCCGTTTCCAAAAAAAATAAAAAAAAAAAATAAAAAAAAAATAAATAAAAAAATAAAATAAAATAAAAAAATAAAAAATAATAATAAAAAAATAAAAAAATAAAAAAATGTTTGTATAGCTTATGGGACTTAACTACGGGGTCATCAGTCCCTAAACTTACAAACTAGTTATGAACTAGCTAATACTAAGGACGGCACAATTATCCATGCACGAAGGGGAATTCGAACCCTCGACCGTAATGGCCGTGCAGACTGTGACTGGCGCGCCGCAGACCGCTCGGCCACCGCGGCCGGCCTAAAAAAACTGATACATTTCATGTCAGCATTACACGACGTCGTGTCTTGATCCTGCAAGCATCGTATATTAAGAAACAATAAGCACATTTTCACCTGTGCGGCTATGCTAGTAAGTCACACAACATATATCTTTGAGCCTAACGAAACAGTGAAAACGTCAGGAAGAAGTACCAGAATATTAAAAATAATTCAGTTTCTTGAGATAAACATTGGATCATACGAAACGTATTGAATATAAGGAGATGCGGTTGAATTAAAATGTGTACTGTGGCCAGGATTCGAACCCGAAATCTCCCACCTACTAGGAACACGCTTTAAACCGCGTTTTATTTTATTTTTTTAAGCAGAATGTGACACATAAAAATCCTAGCATCTGGCGCAGGTGATTTTAAATAAATAAATGAAAAAGAAAGATAGAAAGTGGAGGGAGTTGTCATTGGGATGAATGGATTTAGCCTTTTCCTGGCAGGCATAAAAATATTGATAAAGAAGATAAGAAACGTACCCTGCTGTATCTGTCAAGCTTCAATATTACTAACATTTTCCGGGCTATTATGCCGTTATTACTCACACCCAACGTTTCGTCCCAAACTGCGGAGGACATTTTCAAAGGGGATCGTGGCACTTATCGTCTACATAACGGAGTGGAGGCATGGTAGAGAGGAACTAGATAGTTTTCTTCAACACCTCAACGGTATTAATTCTAGAATTCAGTTGACAATGGAGAAGGAGGCAGATGGAAAACTGAACTTTCTTGACGAGTCAGTTTTCAGAAAAGGGGAATGGCAGACTGGGCATTATAAAGACGTTGGCGGACAGAGCAAGCAACATCTGCAAACCGGAATTACTCGACGCTGAACTGAAACACCTGAGTAATGCCTTACTTATGAAAGAATATTCCTCCACAGAGATAAGGAGAGCGTTCAGACCGACACGTAGAAATGAAAACGATGAACATATTCCTATGAAATCTAAAGTCTTCCTGACTTTTATTAAGGACGTCACCGATCACATCAACGTAATGTTGCCGTTATTTAAAAACCTACTCGGAAGATACAGGATTACCTGAAATCGACGAAGGATGCTCGCAAACCGCTGGAAAAAGCAGGAATTTTAGGATTCCGTGTAGCTGTGGAGACGTGGGTACCACAAAACGAACAGTAAAAAAAAAAAAAAAAAAAAAAAAAAAAAAAAAAAAAAAAAAAAAAAAAAAAGGAGACTAGAAGAGCACAAAGGGAACTGTAGAAGGGGAGAGACTGACAGATAAGCTATTGCTGAACATGTTTTTCAACTAGGGGATCACGTTATTCAATTTGGTAAGACTCAGGTTTTAGCAGCCACAATTGGTTGCAACGACAGACTGTACAGAGAGGCTATAGAAATTGTAAAACAACCCAATAATTTCAATATAATGGAGGAGGGCGTGAAACTAAATGAAATCTGGATTCCTGTGTCGAAGAAATGTAACATTCTTCCACAATGGTACGATATTAACAACGGACGACGGCAAACTGCAACGACGAATTGCGCGCGCATATCCAAAACATCTGACGTCACACCTCTGTGCGCGAGCCCTTGTAAACGGAGTTTGGCTTCAGTCAGTAGCGAGCCAGGGTGTGCATCGGACATTCAAAAGTGCCACGATCCCCCCTTGATAATGTCCTCCACAGTTGGGGACGAAACGTTGGGTTTGAGTAATAAATCTATAACGCTACGGCATAATAGCCCGGAAAATGTTAGTAATGTTGAACTTTCCGGCCGTGAAAGTTTAAATTTTAAAATCTGCTTAGATAACAAAGCGTTAGGTCTAACGCTGCTACACGGCCTGTTTTCAAACACATCTCTCACCACAGCACAAATTTTAATTCAACGCCTCTCCTTATATTCAATTCCTTTAATATAATGAGACAACGTATCAAGGAAACAAAATTATCTCCGCCTGAGGACTAAGGTGGGTTTGTTTCCATTCACGTTATTTGCTGAGGTGCTATTCGAATGCAGAACAGCTTTTACATGGAGCGAATTTGGTCGCTAGTCGCTGGCATATTTGGACGCAGCTGCTAAATTCGCTCCGTGTAAACAGGGACAGCGAACAAAGTCGCTGCTCCGAAACGCGAGCGTCTAAAGTTGAAGGGTGGGCTACTTTAGACTCTGGTCGCTGGCGTTTTTGGTCGCTGGCGTTTTTGGTCGCCCCGTGTCACATACGAGAGCGTCTAAGGTAGCCACCAGTCGAGTCAAAATGTCGAAGGAAATTGTAAATGCTGGCGTTGTGTTTCTCGCAACAGTTTTAAAAGAACAATTAAAGAACCATAAGCAAAACGGAAAAATAGAAAAGAATAAAACAAAATGGATTAGAAGGTGGATTGCGAGGAGGGATAAATATGGTGCTTCTGCAAATCTTTTGGGTGAATTATCGTGCGAAGGTCCATCTGTCTACAGAAATATAATGAGGACCACATAAGAAAATTTTGATAGATTACTGTAAATGGTAGAGGATAAAATAAGGAAACAGAATACCATCATGAGGATGGCGATCTCACCAAGAAGAAAATTTAAATAATCGTTTCTTTTAATGTCTCATAATACTGGAAAACTTCGATAAATTTTCAGAAATTTGATTAAAATTCCACTTCATATTTTGTTTGGTTGGACACAGAACTTTTAATATCTTTATTTACGTCAATGATCACAAAATTTCTCGTCGTTTTGACGACCGGTTGCGGTCAGGATGTCCATTTTCAAGTCTGCAGCAAATCAAAACAGAGGGATACATGTAGTATTAGACTACCTTAGAAAACATAAATAAGGCATTAACTTACAGTCATCAATACATGTAATATAGCCATATGGCTTCATCACAGCATAAGTGAATCTTCATTAATGAATGTAACAACAGGTATGATGTATAATTTTAACACGTTTTTTATATTGATGACTGTAATGCCTTATTTATGTTTTATAAGGTACCGTAGTCTATTACTAAATTTGTCCTGTTTCCGATTTCCCCGGTAGACTTAAAGCCGGCCGCGGTGGCCGAGGAGACTGAGGCGCTCCAGTCACGTTCTGCACAGCCACTACGGTCGGGGGTTCGAATCACCCCTCGGGCATGGATATTTGTGCCGTCCTAGTTCGTAAGTAGTTCATAAGTAGTTTGTAAGTTTAGGGACTGATGAACCCGTAGATAAGTCCCATAAAAAAAAAAAAAATAAATAAATAAAAAGTTGAAAATGGTCATCACTGACCGAAACCGGTCTTCAAAACGATGAGAAATTTTGTGATCGATGTAAAAAAATATATTAAAATATAATATAACAACATGGATCACTGATATAAATTAGTGACCATGTCGCACCTTTGGTATCACCTAACCTCCAAAACAATATATCATATGCTACGTCGTGTTTCAATTGTTTTTACGAAGACGCTAGCGTCTGAAGTCGCGTGTAATTGTGTCAGCGTATTCATTCACTATTCGCTTATACGCCGAGCGACAACAGACGCCAGCGACTAGCGACCAAATACGTGTCTTGTAATATACCCTTAAGGCAGAATTAAAGTATGTGGTGTGGAGGGAGACGTGCTTGAATTCAGTCCGTGTAGTCGCTTTCTCGATAATTCTGTGATAGCTGAGCGGTCTAAAGCGTCTGCCTAGTAAGCAGGAGGTCCTGGGTTCTAATCCCGGACACAGCACACATTTTAATTATATGCCTTATATTCGACACCAGAATATTGTTGTTACCCATGAGGCCGTGTAGTTTTCCTATCTTTCTGGATCTTCATTAAACTGTGAGTCAGAAACGTACTGAGAGATGAAAACCGCACGTGTCTGATATCAATAATACGCGACGTTATGTCTCGAACGCGCAAGGATCGTATTATGGAACTATACCAAGCCCTTTGTCATTAATCACACTGTCAATGGGTGAAAACCGTATGAACATCCGTTTAGTAGTTTTTTAGTTTATGAATGACACGTACTGAGACGTGGCAGGACGACTTTTACAATATTTGCGACAAAATTACACGAAGTTATGTCTTGATCGTTATCGAAGTAAACATCGTATTATGAAACAATAAGGTTCTTTTCCCGTGTATGCTAAAGTTCACAAGTCACAGGACATTAGCCTAGCTATTTCTAAGAGTAGTTATGCTCCATATTTCGCCCATGTTTGATCGCCAAACCCACCCGCTGTCAGGCACCTTAAGGAATTCAAAAAATGTTAAATGTTTGTAGAGCTTAAGGGACTTAACTACGGGGTCATCAGTCCCTAAATTTACGAACTATTTATAAACTGGCTTATACTAAAGACGACACAAACATCCATGATAGAGGGGGGATTAGAACCCCTGACCGTAGCGGCCGTGCAGATCGTGACTGGTACGCCGCAGATCGCTCGGCCACTGCGGCCGGCTTTAATGAATTGTAGACATTAACCTACAACATGAATAGCACCGCCAGTTGGAAAAATCGATCCAGTAGAGTTTACGTTTATCGAGGACAGCAGCTGTGAAAATATCTAGATTCTTAAATGAATATCTACAGCATGAATGGAGTGAACTCAATCATTCTGAACTGGGCAATGAATAAGTTTTTTCTGAATGATAGATTACCCCAAAATGTGACACCATACGGAAGCAGTGAATCCAAATAGTCATATTATACTAATTTATTGAGCTGTTCATCACAAAAATTTCCAACAAACCTAATAGCGGTCTAGGTAATTGAAATAAAACGTTATAGTATATCATCAACGTGCTTGCTACAGTTTTCAAAAAAGTTCAAACATTTGCGGTGTCATCAATCCCTAAACTTACAAACTACTTACAGGGTGTCCAGAAAAGGACTATCTGATTTCAAAATTAAATATCTCGAAAACAAAGATCGGTAGAGGAATGCAGTAAACGGTATGTTTATTGTGAAAGCTGTAAAAAGTTTATACAGCAATTTGAAATAATAGTTACAAAAGCTGCTAACAGATGGCACTGTAATCGCCATACGTAATGCCTAGTATAAATAGTGATCCGAAGCCCAGAGCGACCAGTTCCACTATTGATACGTGAAAGGAGGTTATCGTACCGAACGAAGAGATTAAAACCATGTATTCCATTGAACAACGCGTTTTTCTGGTGCTAGAGTACCACATGTTAGAAGTGAGTCCTACGGCAACAAGGCGAAGTTTTCAAGCACGATTTAATGTTCCAAAAGGACCCGATGCAAAACCATTCGTACGCTCTTCGCTCTTCAACGAACAGGCAGCGTAACTGATGATCTAGCGGGGCATGTTGGCCGCAAGCAAACCGCAGTTACGCCTGAAATTATCGCCACAGTTTCTGGAATTATTCAGCGAAATCGCCATACGCCCATAGAATTGCATATGAGACTGGTTTGAAGCAATCCAGCTCAAAATACTGAGAGAGAGCCTACACATGTTTCCCTTTCAAAATTCAAACGCACCCTTACGAGCTGTGCAACAAAGGGTTGCCTTTGCTAATCAGATGCTTACAATGATAGATGATAATGAAGGATTTGATGTTGGCTGCATTCAACCTGAATGGATACGTGAATAAGCAGAACTGGCGATTTTTGGGTTCCGAAAAGCCATATTGGTGTGAAGCGAAACCCCTGTATTCTCCTAAAGTTACTGTGTGGGCTGCAGTATGCAGCAGAGGCATTATTGGCCCTTTTTCCATTCGAGAAACGGCCACTGGTGCACGTTACCTTGCAATTTTGGAAAAATTTGTCGCCACACAGCAAGCGTTAAAGGATGGACCAGGTACTGAATGGTTTATGCAAGATAGAGCCCGACCACATCCGACCGAACAAGTGTTTCGCTGTCTTGAGGAATACTTCGGGAATCGAGTCATTGCTTTGGAATATCCCAAATTTACTGGTACAGGCATGGATTGGCCTCCATATTCGCCGGATTTGACTCCCTGTGACTATTTTTTGTGGGGCACAGTGAAAGACATGGTCTATCCGAAGCATCCCGCCACGCTGGACGAGCTTGAATCGGCGGTGTCTGTGGCATGTGAATCCATTTCGATTGAGACACTACGAAATGTGATGGCGAATTTCATTCTTCGTTTGCGCCACCTCTGTAGTGCCAATGGTGAACATTTTAAAAACATTGTGATGTGATTGTTTGCAAATAGTGTTTTCATACGATTATTTCACTTATGTATGCTGATATGAGCTGTACAGCGTGCAGCGCCATCTGTTAGCAGCTTTTGTAACTATTATTTCAAACTGCTGTATAAACTTGTTACAGCTTTCACAATAAACATACCGTTTACTGCATTCCTCTATCGATCTTTGTTTTCGAGATATTTAATTTTGAAGTCAGGGAGGCGTTTTCTGGACACCCAGTATGAACTACCTTATGCTAAAGACGACACAAACATCCATGCCCGACGGGGGATTCGAACGCCCCACGGGGAACAGCCTCGCGCATCGTAGTATTGTGCCTCAATGCGCTGGGCAGCGGCTGCTCCAGTTCCATCTCTGGTTAGTGCACTCAGCTAAACATGTTGAATATTCTACCTTACCCCGTTCAATGTCTATACCAGATTTGTTCAGGCGGCTAGCCAGTAACTAGCATATTATTTATAATCTTTTATACAACATGAGCATTCCTTACTTCAATAAAAGTCTCATGTTGAAATTTTACAACCTGATGATGATTCCGTACTGCTGTCAAAATCTAGTTAATTTGTTGTAATTATTTTAAAGCAACTTGCGGGGCTGCAATTGTCAACATTATTTCAAAAGTCTCTACCCTCTTCTTATTTATCGTCCAAGTTTCACTCCCGTTCAAGGCAACACTACACACAAATGCCTTCAGAAACATTTCCTTACACTTAAATTAACATTCAATGTTAGAAAATATATCTTTTTCAAAAACGCTTTTCTTTCCATTGCCATTCTGTATTTTATATCCTCTGTACTGCGACCGTCATATGTTATTTTACTGCCCCAGTTTCAATACATATCTACCATCTTTAATGTTTCGTTACCTAATCTAATTTCTTCATCATCGCCTGATTTTCTAAAACTGCATTCCATTACCTTTGTTCTGGTTAATGTTAATCTTATATGCACCTTTCAGCACACTGTCCATTCCGTTCAATTGCTCTTACAGGTCCTTTTCTGTCTCTGAGAGAATTACAATGTCGTCAGCAAAACGCAATGTTTTTATTTGTCCACCCTTGACTCTGTCCTTCTCCAAAATTCTCTTTGCTTTCATTCTCAGCTTGCTCGATGTAAAAATTGAATGACATTGGAGAGAGGCTACAACCCTGTCATACTCCGTTCCCAACTGATGCGTACCTTTTATGCCCTTCAATACTAATAACTGCTGTTTCGTTAATGTACAAATGGTACATAACCTCCCGTTCCCTATATTTTACTCCTGGTGACTTCAGATTATGAAAGTGTGTATTCTAATCAACATTATCGAAAGCTTTCTCCAAATCTACAAATGCTAGAAATGTAGGTTTGCTTTTCCTTAATCTATCTTCTAAGATAAGTCGCAAGGTGAGTATTGCCTCCCATGTTCCTAAATTTCTCCTGAATCCAAACTGATCTTCCCCGACGTAAGCGTCTATCAGTCTTTCCATCCATCGGTAAATAATTAGTGTGAAAATTTTGGAACCATGCTTTATTAGACTGTAATTTTCATACCTGTCTGCGCCACCTTTCTTTGGAATGGGGATTATTAGATTTTTCTTAAAGTCTTAGGGTATTTCGACTGGCTCATACATATTATTTACCAGTTGAAAAAGTTTTGTTATGGTTGGTTCTCCCAGAGACTTCAGTAGCTCTGACGGAAATTCGTCTACCCCAGATGCGTTGTTTAGACTTGGTTCTCCCAAATGATCTGCTAATAATATTTATTCATTCCGTCACTACACGATTTTCGGCAACCTATGCGATCTTCAAGCGAGTGAATGCCACGGTCACAGTTAAAATATGCGACTGACAGTTACATTAAGAAGAAAGATTCAAATTTTAATGCATGTTACAGTATAGGCTTACATAACAATTTTTCTTGCTAAAAAAAAAAAAAAAAAAAAAAAAAAAAAAAAAAAAAAAAAAAAAAAAAAGAATTTTGTAATCGTATTGTTTAACTTCATGTTAAATGTACCTCGAGATAGAAAACATTCTTTTTTAATTTTTCTTAGTAAATTAAGTTATGCAAGCCATCGTTATAATGATCTCTATCCTAAGTCTGTAAAAGCCCCCATATATGTTGTATATGATGAAATATTTTCATTGTTTATGAAGTTTATAATAATTTTGTCTTATTTTGATTTGTTTAAATATTATTTAGGGCAACCTCATGTGAGTGTACTGTAACCCGCAAGGACTAAAATACGGTCGGAGCGCGTCCATGGGTGCAAATATTCTCGTTCTTCTACGCACGCGCAATAGTTCGTGTTAACAGCTGGTTACGGTATGCATTTTAGTAAAAAATATTTTAAGAAAAACGACCCATTTCCCATCCTCTCTCCACCCGACTTTTGTGTCCATTTTGTGCCACGAGCAGTGAGAGAAAACTTTGTTCGGAAATAATTTCGAGCATATGTAAACGTATTATTTGATCATCCTTCATTCTATCCACGTTCCCCCCCCCCCCTCTCCCACTTTGCAGTACACAGTGCACAGTTAAAAAAACATCTCCTCCACCCACCACCAACCTCTTCCCCTACCGCCTTACTGTTATTGACTATATGAAATCTGTTTGTATATTTTTATTAATTTTAACTGTATGGAAGGTTGAAACTGGTTCCACTCCATACTGGTACAGCAACTGGTTAAGAATTTACCTCAGTCTCAGTTGCGAAATTTTTCTGTATTTCACTGACGCGTTTCAACCTTTTGAGGTATCATCAGATTACATAAATACGATGCGCGTCCAGAAAGTAAGTTCCGTTTGGTAATAAAATGAAATTGTACACATATACAGAAGAAAGTTTTATTGCACGAAATTGTACAACTCTTAAACTACTTTTCCACATAACTGCCGAAATTTTGCAGGCATTTGTCATAGCGAGGCACCAGGTTTTGTATACCTTCTTCATAGAAATCTGCCGCCTGTGTCTCCAACCAGGTGGAAACATCAGTGATCGTGAAATTGGGGGGGGGGGGGGGGGCGAGAGCACTAATTGTAAACCTACGGTTTTCCTGGATCTCGTCATCAATCGCGTGAACCAGTTCTTCTGTAACCAAAGGTGGACACCCACTTCGTTCTTTATCGTGCACATCACTACGCCCGCCATTGAACTGTCGGACCCATCTTCTCACCATCGAATCATTTAGTCCGTAAACATCGCAAATTTGCCGATAAATTTCACTTGGTTTCACTTTCCTCGCATTCAGAAACTGAATCACCGACCTGATTTCACAGGTGGCGGGATTTTCGATCAACTCCGACATTTCAAACAAGCACAACAAAGCGTACGTAACTGACAGCGATCTCCAAATGGCGCACGTTCTTCTCCTTGATACACTTCGTCTACATCGCAAGTGCGGAACTGCAATCGCAGCGCTGCAACGGAGATAAATTGAAACGGAACTTACTTTCTGGACGCGCCTCGTATTTGATGAGCTATTTGTCACCATATATTTTCATAATCTGATGATGCCTCAAAAGGGCGAAACGCGTCAGTGAAATTAAGAAACATTTTGCAACTGAGACTGCCTTTTGAGATAAATGTACGGAATGTTGTATGATATTTTTTTGGTTTCTGACAAGATAGGCCATGTATCCCATGACGAGCAAATCGCATTAATTACATAATTCTTGTTAAAATTACTTGTAATGATAAAAACGTGTATTTTCAAATTTTACATAATAATTTAATGGGCACCTATTATGCCTGGAAAATAATTAACATGGGTGCCTTTATATGTTAGGGGGCCACTGTATGCATTGTAGTGCCACCTGGTGGCAAGAAATGTCTTCCTAACTGGCTGTAACGGTTCACACACTTGTAGTCTGCACATGGCTGTGACTCAAACAGCTGACAACACCTACGTAAAGGTATCTTGTGTGAGAGTGGCTGAAGTCACAAAGAGCTACAACATACAGTAAAGAATGTCTCTTAATATTAATCACAAGGTATATGTAAGAGCTGTTATATAATATTTATAAAATGTTGTCTTTTTGGTATACAAATCTGATGACAGAATTCTCCTAAAGGCGTCATTAAAGAATAATTTTTATTGAAAGTGTTTTTGCGACCTAATAGCATACCCGCGTTACTACCAATCATTCTAAAGGCGCCTACAAACTCTGGAATTTATCGTTCGACCCACGCACTGACCAACGAACCAACCCAATTCGTGGCACCATACATACGTTCCGACCAACTGCACGCAGCGGTTGCATCGCCTCCATGTTCTGGTGTCTGTTTGTCGAATTATTTTTGTTTTCACGTCTTCGTTGTACAGACAGCAGACGATCGCAGGTGGGAAGTTGGTCGGGTAGCGCTACACACGTCCAATTTGTTTGGGCAGTTGGGGGGGGGGGGGCGGATGTCGGAGGGCCAGACTCAACCAACCACAGTCTACAACAAACCATCCGACAAGCAAAGTTGGTCGGAAACCGCCTCCATACGTCCAATTTGACGAACCTCCGATGAATTAGTCCTGACAGATCGAAACTTGTGTATGGGGCCTTAAGTGTGGTCGCCTGCCTCTATCGCAACTTTGTGTCGCATTTACAATAGGATCGTTATGTATTGATTCTTTTTGTTATCTCGTTTTGTACCTCAGTTTGAGCTTATATGTACTTATTTTATTACAAATGTTCCAATGTTTCAGGAACTTATGAGACTTAACTAATGGGTCATCAGTCCCTAAACTTACAAACTACTTATGAACTAGCTAATACTAAAGACGGCACAAATATCCATGGCCGAGGAGGGATTCGAACCCCCGACCGTAGTGGCAGTGCAGACTGTGACTGGCGTGCCGCAGAACGCTCGGCCACCGCGGCCGGCTATTTTGTTTATACCCAGTTTGTATCAGAAGAGGGAACACCGAAACCACGTCATTGGCAATAATATATATATTGCTACCAGACAATACTATGTATTTAATAAGTGCCAATACGGCAATACGGAACAGTCCCTGCAGTGGGACAGACAGCCCTGTTTTGCAGGATACGAATATAGAAACGATTTGTTTTATGCAAACATTATGAATTTGTATATTTGTATTTGTTTATGAATGTTGTAATGTCATGATGTGATACTTAAAATGTTATTTTGATTGTTTTCTTTCTGTTTCATGTACGATAGAGGTGCCGCTATGAAAAAGGGCATCGTTGTCGTCGCCGCCGCAGCCAACATTGCTGTATCTGGCCACTATCGACAAACAACCGACGGCTACGGGGATACGAACCGGCTGCGCCTTCTCTATTGCCGCGCGTCGATCGTTTGCACAGAAGAAATAAAATGTCAATTCATGCTTGTATGCCCGAATCGGCCGAGCACATTGAGGCGCTATGCTACGATCCGCGAGGCCGTTCCCCGTCGGGGATTCGAATCCCCTCCCATAGTTCATAAGTAGTTTGTAAGTTTAGGGACTGACGACCCCGCAGTTAAGTCCCATAAGATTAACAAACATTTGATCATTTTTTGAACATGCTTGTATGCCGTTAAGAGCTAACGTTTTATATGAGCATTGCTCTAGCTGACTTGTATCATCTCAGACGGCAATAAATGTAACTGTGGTGTTTTTGAAAATTATTTAGAATTTATTACAAGGTTTAATTATTGTGTGCATTATTAAAAAAATGATTTTGATTTATTTAAAGTATTGCACTCCGTCAAGAAGATAATGGAACGGTTTATGGAGTTTAATATCGGCTTAACTTCAGATGTGACAAGCTCAAGTATGTTAACTGTTAATACACAACTTCAAGTTTAACAGGCAGTGAACTCCGATGTTAGTTAGAAAAGATCGATATCAATTTACGTTGCCTGTGACTGAATTTTGAGAGTGAATATATACTAACAATTTTAAAACTTAGTTCTCCTGACCCGTTCGTACAAGGACCTTATACACTCCTGGGCATTAAAATTGTTACACCACGAAGATAACGTGCTACAGACACGAAATTTAAGCGACGGGAAGAAGATGCTGTGATACGCAAATTATTCCTTTTTTAGAGCATTCACTCAAGGTTGGCGTCGGTGGCGACACCTACCTACAAGTACTGACATGAGGAAAGTTTCCAACCGATTTCTCATACACAAACAGCAGTTGACCGCCGTTGCCTGGTGAAACGTTGTTGTGATGCCTCGTGTAAGGAGGAGAAATGCATCCCATCACGTTTCCGACTTTGATAAACGTCGGATTGTAGCCTATCGCGATTGCGGTTTATCGTATCGCGACATTGCTGCTCGCGTTGATCCAATGACTGTTAGAATATGGAATCGGTGGGTTCAGGAGGGCAATACGGAACGCCGTGCTGGATCCGAACGGCCTCCTGTCTAGATGACAGGCATCTTATCCTCACCGCTGTAACGGATCGTTCAGCCACGTCTCGATTCAACAGATGGGGACGTTTGCAGAACAACAACAATCTGCACGAACAGTTCGACGACGTTTCCAGCAGCTTGGACTATCAGCTCGGAGACGATGGCTGCGGATACCCTTGGCGCTGCATCACAGACAGGAGCGCCTGCGATGGTGTACGCAACGATGAACCTGGTGGCAAACGTCATTTTTTCGGTTGAATCCAGGTTCGGTTTACATGATCATGATGTTCGGATCCATGTTTGACGATATCGCGGTGAATGCACATTGGAAGCGTGTATTCGTCATCGCCATACTGGCGTATCACCCGACGGGGTGCCAATGGTTACGCGTCTCGGTCAACTCTTGTTCGCATCGACGGCACTTTGAACGGTGGCCGTTACATTTCAGATGAGTTACGACCCGTGGTTCTACCCTTCATTCGATTCCTGCGAAACCCTACATTTCAGCAGGATGTTGGTGGTCATGTTCGGGCCTTTCTGGATACGGAAAAAGTTCGACTCCTGCCCTGGCCAGGACATTCCCCAGATCTCTCATCAATTGAAAACGTCTGGTCAATGGTGGCCGAGCAACTGGCCCGTCACAATACGTCAGTCACTACTCTTGATGAACTGTGGTATCGTGTTGAAGCTGTATGGGCATCTGTACCTATACACGCTCTAAGCTCTGACTCAATGCCCAATCTTATCATTGCCGTTATTATGGCCATAGGTGGTTGTTCTGGGTACTGATTTCTCAGGATCTATGCACACAAACTGCGTGAAAATGTAATCACATGTCAGTTTTGGTATAATATACTTGTCCAATGAATACCCGTTTATCATCGGCATTTCTTCTTGTTGTAGCAATTTTAATGGCCAGTAATGTATATTATTTCATTTTATCTGATTGAAGAGAAGATTTTTTTTTTTTTAAACTGTCGAGAGGGCAAGCTGGCGCACAGAGTACGCCACTCGTTAAAAAGTTTCTATGAAATATAATTAGTTGGTACCACTCTATTCTTCTCTCGTGTATTTCTTCATTGATGTCTTGGCGTCTGTTGTGAACAGTCGTTTCTGTCTGTGATTGTTACAAGTGGAGTTATCACATATTTCAACAAGTGAGCAAGAATGTGCCCCTGAAGTCGAAGAAAGTGATATCAAATCTCTTTCAAATGACAAGTATTATATTGGAAGGGATCAAACGCGTAAATCGAAGAAATCTCGCAGTACAGCTGCAAGAAGACAAAAAGTAAGAACATTGTCTAGATACTTCCCGGACCCAAAGCCATAGCCAGGGATGTGAAGGATGATATAAGTGCATTCACTAAAATAATCAGATTTGAGATGATCGATTAGCTTGTAAATGTACCGACATATATATTCAACATAAAAAGACTAGTGTAAATTATGTGAAATAAAACGATGCCAAAGACTCGAAGAGAGACGAAATAATGGCGTTGTTTGAATTGCTATACATCTTAGGAACGAAGAAGGCTAACCATACACATGTGAATGAACTTTTGACGACTGATGGAACAGGCATGCAAATATTTAGAGCGCCAAGTGTTTTCTGTTTCTATTACGGAGTCACTGATGCTAAAAGAACACGATAATCGAGACAAGAAACGGACAAGTTGGGCGCTATTAGAACAATTCTTGACGAATATATTGGAAACGGCCAAAAGAGTTACAGCGTGAGTGAATTCGTAACTGTGGATGAAAAGCTACAAGTCTTTAGAGGACACATTTAACTTCATTCGGTACTTCCCAAATAAAATGGGATAAAGAAGTTTGCTCTATGTTATGCGAAAACTTATTACACCTATAACTTGGATTTCTACTGTGGTAAGCAACCAGCCATATGCTGTTTCAAATTCTCCTTCAAATGAGGTCATCAGGCTTACCAGTCGTATTGAAGGAAGCAATAGGAATGTGACAATGGATAACTGGTACATTAGTTACGCACTAGCAATTTCCTTACTGACCAGGACACTCAGTGATTCCCCTAAATCACTCCAGGCAAATGACGGGATGATTCCTTACAAAGGGCACGGCCGATTTCCTTCCCTATCCTTACTCCAAACTCCGAGCGTTAGCTCCGTCTCTAATGACCAAGCTGTCGACGGGACGTTAAACCCCAATCTTCCTTCCTTCCAGAAAATTGACATACATTGGAACAATGAGGAAAAATAAACGTGAGATTCCTCCAGAATTCCTGCCAAAGAAAGATAGAGTACAAAATTCGTCTTTTTTCTTTTTCTTTTTTTTTTCCCTAGACTTACAAACTACTTATCAACTAGCATATCCTAAGGACGGCACAAATATCCATGCCCGACGGGGGGATTCGAACCCCCGACCGTAGTGGCCGTGCAGACCGTGACTGGAGCGCCTCAATCCCCTCGGCCACCACGGCCGGCAAAATTCGTCATTATTTGGGTACCAAAAATATTACTTTGGTGTCCCATGTAGCTAAAAAGAATAAAGCCATGATTCTTCTATCTACGATGCATGATACCGGAGCTATCAATAAAGAAACTAACAAGCCTGAAATCATTATAGATCATAATGCTACAAAAGGAGGAGTTGACACTGTTGATCAAACGTGTGCCTCCTATTTGGTTGCAAGAATTACGAGATGAAGGCCTTTGGCAATATTTGTTGCGCAGATGGACACTGCAGGTATCAATATCCAAATAATCTACCATGCAAACTCTAAGCATCCTAAAATCCCAAGAAGAATATTCCTGAAAGGCTTGTCATATACCCTAAGGAAACCACATCTGCTACATACAAAAAAGCAGAAGTAGCAAAAGTTGGAGAGCCTTCTTCAATGAAGCATGGACGACGTGTAAACTCTGGACTCTTCAAACGGTATGTGACTATCAGATACACATGTGAAAACTGTAAACATTTCGACTCAGAATAAGACGATACAAAGAAATGTGTGGACATTGTTCACTTTCATAAGAATGAAAAGTTTTATAGTTGATTATTACGATAAAGAAATAACGTTGTACTGTCGCTATGTAATATTTAGTATTTTACATGTATGTGGAATACATTTTTCTGCTAACCCAAACATGTGTGTCGTGTTTCTTTTCTGATTCATAAATCCATGTAAATAGCAATAAAAATACAAATGAATCGTTCGGTGGAGAAAGGAACTATGTCACTTTTTTGTACTTTTCAGGAGAGACAAAAAACTGTTTTATTGTTAAACTATTTAACAGATTGCATTGAAATTTTGGTCATTTGCTGTACTCTAACCATACATACTGTGAATGAAAATAATTTTTATATATTCTACAAAGTATCTTCTGAAAAAAAATTGAAATTTGTAACATAGTTCTCCAGTCAACGAAGGAATTAGTACTTTTCGAGAGTATAATACATTCAAAGATACACATTTCTGGATTGAAGTACAAATTTATTGGTAAATTATATTCAGCTGAACATGAAAACGACTATTTAATAGAATTCAAAGATCGAAATAGTTGATATCACACTGAGTTATCACTTGACGTTAGCCATTTCAAAATCTCTTCATAAAAATCTCAGTGTCTTCTCCATGAATGTGTTTCATCAGTTTCTGAAAATATCTTTAATTCTTTTTATATCTATTCGCACTTTGTAATTATCAAATTAAAATGTTCAAATGTTTGTAAAGTCTATGGGACTTAACTACGGGGTCATCAGTCCCTAAACTTACAAACTAGTTATGAACTACTTACGAACTAGGACGGCAGAAATATCCATGCCCAAGGGGGGATTCGAACCCCCGACCGTAGTGGTCGTGCTGACCGTGACTGGAACGCCTCAGTCACCTCGGCCACCGCGGCCGGCTTAGTTTTTTATTTAAATTTCTCGTATATATTACTCTGCAAGGTCTCAAAAACCTTTCTATGAAATCCACCTTCAAAGAATAAATGAAAAATGTTGTCATCTAACACCAATATAACATTTTCTCATTCGTGTATTTAGAAGTAAACATATGGATTTTCGCGCCACATTTTTCGGACTGAAAGTTCACTGCCAGGCCACTAGTAGAGTTGCTGTCGTTCTGTGTTTCCGTGTGATAACATGGTGTTTGCACTTCTGTTATTTTTGGTGTTCTGTGGCGCGGGAGGCAGTCGGCAGCCGGCAGTCGGCGCGTGGCCGCCCGCTGCGCCGCGGCGGACTGAGGGCCGGCCGCGCCCATCGATCCACCGCCGCCACCGCCACCTCCCGCGTCACCGTGACGTCAGCAGCGGGCCCCGCCACCGGCCAGGCGCTGCGCTGGCTGGCTGGCTGGTGGCCCTCTGGACCCAGAGGCGGCCCTGCCGCGGGCCCTGCTGGGGGGACGACGCCGACACCAGCCAGACTGGACAACACTGCGGAAAGTCATCCGTGTGAGCACTAAAAGTAACCCCATAAACTTCATTTACATCATACATCAGGCAAACCTACACGCCGAAATTGCAACTCTGACTTTGGAAACAAGCTAGAAACTCTGGGCCAAACCGCGGGAAAACCATTTTGGAGCGTAATTAGCGTAGTGACTGTCCAGTCACTGGTTGATCATTCCGGGGCAGTAATAGAAGAAAGCAAACGGAAAGCTGAAGTTCTAAATTTAACATTTAAGAAATCTTTTACGCAGGAGGGCCGCACAAATGTACCATCATTTGATCAACGTACAAATTCCGAAATGGGGGACATAGCAATAGGTATTTCCGGTGTAGAGAAGCAGCTGAGAGAGATAAATACGAAAAAGTATGCTGGTCCGGATGAAATACCAGTTCGGTTTTACAAAGACTATTCTGCGGTGTTGGCCCCATACTTAGCTTGCTTAGCTCTTTAATTCATCGCAAAGTTCCTAGTGATTGGAAAAAAGCGCAGGTGACTCCCGTGTATAAGAAAGGAAAGAGAACTGACCCATACAATTACAGGCCAATATCGTTGACATCAGTTTCATGTACAATTTTGGAGCATATTCTCAGTTCGAATATAGTAAATTTCCTTGAAACGGAAAAGCTTCTTTCCATGAATCAGCACGGGCTTAGGAAACATCGTTCATGTGAAACTCAGCTTTCATTTTCTCACATGACATCTTGCGAGCCGTGGACGAAGGGCAACAGGCGGATTGTGTTTTTCTCGACTTCAAAAAGGCGTTCGACGCGGTGCCACACTGCAGACTGCTAACGAAGATACGAGCTTATGGAATAGGTTCACAGATTTGTGACTGGCCGGAAGACTTCCTAAGTAATAGAACGCAGTACGTTGTTCTCGATGACGAGTGTTCATCAGAGACGAGTGTATCGTCAGGCGTGCCCCAGGGGAGTGTGATAGGACCGCTATTATTATCTATCTATATAAATGATCGGATCGACAGAGTAAGTTGTAATATGCGGCTGTTTGCTGATGATGCTGTGGTGTATGGGAGGGTGTCGTCTTTAATAAGTAATAGCATACAGGATGACTTGGACAAAATTTCTAGTTGGTGCGAAGATTGGCAGCTAGCTCTCAATATGGAAAAATGTAAGGTGATGCGCATGAGTAGAAAAAAACAATCCCATAATGTTCGAATACAGCATTAGCAGTGAGCTTCTTGATGCTGTCGCGTCGTTCAAATATCTAGGCGTAACATTGCAGAGCGATATGAAATGGAACGAGCATGTAAGGACAGTTGTGAGTAAGGCGGACAGCCGACTTCGGTTTATTAGGAGAATTTTGGGAAGATGTACTTCACCTGTAAACGAGACCGCATATAAAACGCTTGTACGACCACGTCTTGAGTATTGCTCAAGTGTTTCGGACCCGCAGCAGATCAGTTTAAAGGAAGACATAGAGACGGTTCAGAGGCGAGCAGCTAGATTTGTTACCGGTAGGTTCGACCAATGCGCGAGTGTCACGGAAATGCTCCCGGCAACTCAATTGGGGATCGCTGGAAGAAAGACGACGTTCTTTTCCTGAATTTCTGTTGAGTAAACTTAGAGGGCCGGAATTTGAAGCTGAGTGTAGTACGATCTTGCTGCCGCCTACTTACATTTCGCGTAAAGATCACAAAGACAAGAGAAATTAGGGCTCGTACGGAGGCATATAGGCATACTTCTTTCCTCGTTCAATTTGGGAGTGGAATAGGAAAGGAAATGCCTAGTAGTGGTACAGTGTACACTCCGCCACGCACCTTACAGTGAATTGCGGAGTATGTATGTAGATGTAGATGTAGATCTTCGAAAGGGAGGGGAGAAGGAATTACCAAGTGTTTTGGACAGGTCAGGAAAGCTGCTAGTCAATCCTGTGGATACCTTGAGCTGATGGAGGGAATACTTTGAAGAATTGCTCAATGTAGCTGAAACGTTCAATGATGTGTCAGATTTTCAGGTAGAATGGGATATGAACGACGATGGACACAGGATCTCATTTGAGGAAGTGGAGAAAATGGTCAGTAGATTGAAGTGCAAGAAAGCGGCTGGGGTGGATGAAATTAAGCCGGAACTCGTCAAATACAGTGGAATATCAGGTCTCAAATGGTTACACAGGATAATTGAAAAGGCAGGTTCCGTCTGACTGGAGGAAAGTGGTAATCACGCCAATTTTCAAACATGGAAACAGAAAAGATTGCAACAGCTATCGAGGTATCTCCTTAATTAGCGTTGTAGGCAAAATATTTTCAGGTATTGTTGAAAGGAGAGTACGAGTATTAATTGAGGACAAGTCAGATGAAAATCAATGTGGGTTTAGGCCTCTTAGAGACTGTCAGGACCGGATCTTTAGCCTACAGCAGGTAATGGAAAAGTGCTATGAGTGGAACAGGGAATTGTATCTATATTTCATAGATCTGCAAAAGGCTTATGACCGTGTTTCTAGGAGGAAGCTACTACCAGTTCTTCAAGATTATGGTATAGGAGGCAAACAGTTGCAGGCAATTAAAGGGCTTTACGTAGACTGTCAGGCAGCAGTTAGAGTAGATGGCAAATTAAGCTCATGGTTCTCTGTAGTTTCAGGGGTAAGAGAAGGCTGTAGCCTGTCACCACTGTT
The DNA here is from genome assembly GCA_026315105.1 of Locusta migratoria. NCBI lineage: Eukaryota > Metazoa > Arthropoda > Insecta > Orthoptera > Acrididae > Locusta > Locusta migratoria. The sequence continues at coordinate 201,399,532 of CM048751.1, forward strand.
GTTCATACTATTCATATGTTGAAAACAGTAGACTGGCAGGGCGGGATTAAAATAGGTCAAAACCAAATAAGCAGTCTCGCATATGCGGATGACTTAATTGTAATGGCCGATTCGATTGAAAGGTTGCAAACTAATATTTCAGAGCTCGATCAGAAGTGCAAGGATCATGATATGAAGATCAGCATCTCCAAAACGAAAGTAATGTCTGTGGGAAAGAGATTCAAACAGATTGAGTGCCAAATAGGAGGAACAAAGTCAGAACAGGTAGACAGTTTCAAGTACCTGGATGTATTTTCTCACAGGATGGCAACATAGCGAAAGAACTGGAATCGAGGTGCAGCAAAGCTAATGCAGTGAGTGCTCAGCTAAGATCTATTCTCCTCTGCAAGAATGAAGTCATTACCAAGACTAAGCAGTGCACCGCTTGACCTTTCGACTGTCTTTGTTGTATGAGAGTGAAAGTTGGGTGGCTACAGGTTACCTTATTCATAAGGTAGAGGTTACAGATATGAAAGTGGCAAGAATGATTGCAGGTACTAATAGATGGGAACAATGGCAGGAGGGTGTCCATAATGAGGAAATCAAAGAAAAACTGGGAATGAACACCATAAATGAAGCAGTAAGAACGAACAGACTGATATGGTGGGGTCATGTTGCACGCATGGGAGAAGCGAAGTTACCTAAGAGACTCATGAGCTGGGCAGCGGAGGGTAAGAGGAATCGAGGTAGACCAAGAAGAAAGTACTTAGATTCGGTGCAGAATGATTTTGAAGGCATAACATGAGTCGAGGCATCAGTGTTAACATTGAATAGGGGATCATGGAGGAATTGTTTTAGAGGTACTGTGCTCCAGACTGATCGCTGAAAGGCATAATCAGTTTATGATGATTATCAGTTAATGATGATGCTGAAGAAGAAGGAACAGACACCTTATATATAACTAGCTGTAAACCCGGCGTTGCCCGGGTCTTTATTTATCCTACACTCGCGTAGTCCACATCCCCTTCTCCCCCCCCCCTCTCTCTCTGCATCCACCTCTTACTCCCCCATCATTCTGTTCGTTTCCTCCTTTCTCTCTCTCGGCAAAGTTTTCTACAAGGTACCCTCTGTCATGTACCATACAAACATTTATGTACCCATTAACCTTCTTGCTCTTGGTTTCAAATGTCATGTGTACAAAAATTTGTATAGATTGCAGAAAAATTACGCATTTTGTAAAATTCCGCAAGTTAAGTACCCTCCATCACGCTCCAACGAAATTTTATACAGACAGTGACATTCCTCTAGTTTTTAAGGTAGAGTGTGCAAAATTTCATCAATATCGGAACAAAAGTATAGATTTCCGGCACGCGATTTTAATCTGCCAGGAACTTCCATATCAACGCTCACTCCTCTGCAGTTTCATTCTGGAAAAACCTGTGGCTAAGCCAAGTCTCCATTATATCCTTCCTTCCAGGAGCGCTAGAGAACTTTTGTGAAGTTTGGAACGTATGAGGACAGGTACAGGCAGACGTAAAGTCGAGAGGACGGACCGTGAATCGTGTCGGGATAGCTCAGAAGTAGAGCGCTTACCCGCGAAAGGCAAACTTCCCAGGTTCGAGTCTCGGTTCCGGCACACAATTTTAATCTGCCAGGAAGTTTGAATGATTTTAATGTTTGAGCAATCGAAAACTGTAACTTAAATCTGCGAAATATTAACGGACTTATTAAACGGGTGTAGCAACGCTTGCTATCTCTTTTTACTGTCGCAGCACTGAATAACAGTCAGAATTACATTCCACACACCACTTTCAATGACAGCCTTCCACTTTCTAAACGTAGTCATCGGGGTATGTTATTTTAGCGAATAACGAAGTGGAAGACAACAATCAACACCTTGCACGTATCAACAACATATTGACGATGGCTACGGTCAGTGGCGGAGTCATCACTTGGTTCTGGGGGGGGGGGTCCTTTTTTAAAATTAAGCCTATTGAATTTATTAATTTATGATTATTTTTACACTTATAACTTAACCAATTATACTACGGAAACAAGCATTTGAACAGTCGGCTAGTAGCAGTAATAATACCGGTAGCTTCAGAGATGGTCGCGGCAGCATTAAAACCGCTCACAATAACAGCAGCATGCGTTCTCAGTGGCGGCATCACGTTGGCGACACATTTTCACGTTCACTTGTGCTAAGCAAATTATAGTTACATAGTGTACATGTGTACTATTTAAAATTACCGGTACCGACCTGTTTAAAAAATATGAAAACAATAAAAAAAATCAAATAATCTTTGAGAGGTACTTGGGGGGATGGGGCTTCAGCCCCCATTATCCCGCCTCCCCCTGTGCCTGTGCCACTGGCTACGCTACATGAAAATTTTCAAATGTTTGTTAAGCTAATGAGATTGGCTGTCAGACACGTAATGTTATCCGCACATAATTTTATCAGGTAAGTGACAGAAGACTTTTGTGGCAGCAGAATTCACCCCCTTCTGTGTCAAAGTTAGATTAAACCTCAGTAGCCTAGATTATCCTTTCACATGTACTCCACTAATACGTTTCCAATAGATTGAGTTATTAATAACAAATTCTATTGTGAAGCTCCAAAGATCCCTAAATTCTTAAATGTCTGCAAGATGATCTTTGGTACCCTCCAGCAACTATTCTAATTACTCGCTTTTGTGCAATGAATACTTTTTTGATTTATGATCAATAAACTCAAAATATGATGCAATATGAAGGAGTGGATGAAAATGGGCACAGTAAGATAATCTACTGAGATATCACCAAAAATTGAAATTACCCTTATAGCGTAAGTTGCTGAATTCAAGCGTTGGAGTAGATCGCCAATTTCTCATCAAAGCACAAACCTAAACGTTTTGATTATTCTACCTTAGCTACAGACGTCTGGAATTATTATATAGTGTTTTTTTATCAAAGTTTAATAAGAGTCTATTTGGAAAGAAGCATTTCATAATTTTCTGGAAGACATTATTTACAATTTCATAAGTTAATTGCTACACTTCTATCATTATAAAAAAGGATTAGCTTTGCATAATCGTGAATATAGATTGGTGACAAGAACAGCAAAGGACCCAAGGCCAAACCCTGTGCGACCCCATTTCTGATAGCTCCCCAGTTTAAGTAATCAACCGATTTATCAACTTCACCTGAAGCACTTATTTCAACTTTCTATACCCTTCTAATTCAGAACGAATTAAATCATCTGTGCACTGCCCCAATAACACCATAATGCTTAAGATTATCTAGAAGAATTCCATGATTTACAAGAAAGCGTTTGAGAGATCACAAAAGAACCCCAATGGGTGACGTTTGGTTATTCAGAGCATACAATATTTGATCATTGAAAACATTTATAGCTTCTGTTGAATAGCCCTGCTAGAAACCAGACTGACATTTTATTAGTACCTTATTTTTTACAAAAATAGAAAGCTACTCTTAAATATATTAATTTCTCAAGAACTTTGGATAAAGCTGTCAGAAGTGATATTGGCCAGTAGTTATTGCTATGGACACATGTCCTTTCTTATGCATGTTTTCACAATAACATATTTTTGGGAAAATACCCTTCTCCAGAGAGCTATTATGTATGTGGCTGAGAATCCTACTTACCTGTTGGGATCAAGCTTTTAGTACTCTTCTGGAAATGCCATCAAATCCTTACAAGCTGTTACTTTGAGTTTATTGTTTTATTAATTTTAAAGGGAGAGGTGGCTGGAATTTCAGTTGTATCAGATTGCATAGGTATGACATCTTCCATTAATAGCTTTGCCTCTTCTAGTGAACATTTAGATTCTACCTTCTGCAAGATATTTAAAAAGCGACAATGAAAAATATTCCAATTTTTGTTAAACTCTTCATTACTTTAATGGAAGTCTCCCTCTGCTCATTTATATTCCAAATACTGTTATTATCAGAGGTACTAATCTCAGATATAATACACATGCTTTTTGAATTTTTAATAATTTTTCTTCAGATCACAAAATATTTTTTATAATATTTGACTCTTTCTGGGTCATTATTCTTACTTGCTGTTAGAGTCAGTTTCCTTTTCCTGTTGCAAGTTACTTTTGTTCCTTTATTTAGCCATATTGTTTTACATGGCTGCTTACAATTATGTTCAACTACTTTCTTGGGAAACAGTTTCCAAATACGACACACTTAAAAATGTATCATGAAATGTGTTACAAATTAGCATTGTATTCCTTGTATACCTTATCCCAGCCTATTGTAATCTTTCCCTAACCTTGGAAATTGTTAAATCATTAATTGAATGCACTATTTTGTAGGTCTGTTGTAACTTGCTGTATGGGGATACATCATGTGCTGTATCTATCTGTGCACACAATAAGCAATGTATCATAATTTATAATTACTGCAAACAGTGGACTTGCATTTCCTTCAAAGTATTTGTATATGCAGGATGCAGCTTCTCGACAATAAACACAGTTTCTCTGATTATTTTTAATTGAGCTTGTGCTTGGAAAAGATTGTTCACCTGATATTTGGAGCCGAAAAGTGACAGACTAGTAAATGCTAATTTTTGTAGTGAGTCTCAAATACTTTTACTTTCGAAAGAAGAGCATTTGTCCTGTGAATTAAGACGCCATATTATTCTGTAATAATTCCAAATAAGCCACTGTAATTTCTAGATTCATTATTTCTTATTTTACAGCTATAGAATTTGTATTTCAGTATTGCCAATTTCAATACTAACGGGAGCATTGAATTGATTTTTAATAAAAACTAATGACTGATTGCTATTTTTCCTGAAACCTCTGCAGGATAGCTTTTCTCAAATAGAAACACTGTGACAAATTAGTACAGTATACTAAATTAACAGCACTGATTGTCAGATGGTTCAAAAATAGAGGTACCTTAATACACCGTGTAGATCTTCTAACACGTTCTAGTTTATGTGCCACCGGTCTGATACAAAAAAAAAAAAAAAAAAAAAAATAAAATAAAAAAAAAAAAATAATAATAATAATAATAATAATAATAAATAAATAAATAAAAGGATAATTTCTTCTACCTTGTATTATGCACAGGGATTGATCTGCAATTTTTTGAACCCTAAAACGGGTCGCTCTGCTGGTGGGACAAATCTCCGCAAGACACAGGCTAGACATCAGAAAGCAGTGCACGTTTCAGTCCAAGACAGGTAAGAGGTTCTTAACTGTACTCATAATGTACCGAATGACCACGTCTGTAGAGAGTAAAATATTTACTGCCAAATGATCTCACCGGGAACACAAATGTGGTGTTAAGTGGTGTGTTAGTAAAATGAAAAATGCTGTTCTACTGAGTGGTTAAAATCTAATTCATTAGCTTTAAAAATCGGAAAACATAAGCAAATAAATATAACAAATTAAGTATTCTGGGATGCTGTTCCGGTGACCATGCTTAATCTTATACCACCAACTAAGTTTAATAAAAATGTAGACAATACAAAGGTGTGACCGATAAATGTTTTCGCAGCTAAAATACAATATAATGCATTCTATTGATCAAGACAGTTTTGTAAGAGACATTTTTTTTTTTTACTGTTTGAGGTTCTCTAAATTCTATGAAAACCCTTGGAAATGCTCAACAACTTGCGTACGAAAGGGTTGGACTTTTAAAGAATTTTAGAAAACAACTTACTATCACAGAGCAAGTAACAAGTTTAATAGTTTGAATAATGTAATATAGTTTTACAAGAAAACCCAGTAGTTAAGAGTCTCTAAACTTCAGGCTGATGAAAAGGAGATCAGCTTTTAAACAATTTAAGAGCAATTTCCTATTGTAGAGCCACCAACAAGATGAAGAACTTGAATAATATAAATTAAATTTACAAGAAATCAAGAAATCCTATTGATGAATTCGCATAAAACATAGTTATCAAAGCCTCTAAATTTGAGGCAGATGAATAGAACTTGATTAATATTAAAAAAAGTTACAAGAAATCCCCCTATGATACCACATAAAAAGCACTAAATTTCAGGCTGATGAACAGGGGTTTAGCTTTTAAACAGTTTCAAGACCAGTTTACTAGCATGGAGCAAGCAGCAAGGTTAAGAACTTGAACAATGTGATAAAACTTTTTACCGGAAAACTCTCCCCCTTGTGATTCAATATTAAGAACACAGCTTCTAAAAGTCTCAAAACGTGACAAACGTTAATTTCAGCTCTTTAAAGTCATTTAACAGATTTGTCCAAATAAAATATACAATCCACTTTAAGAGGTGGTGGTGGTGGGTACCGCCACGGTTGACAGGTCAAGCAGGGAGGGTGGGGGGACGCAAATGTTTCAAAATTTAGCTCTTGCCATTTACTGTCCTTGACGAGGTGCGGTACATCTATCAGATAACGGAACGACACATCCACCGCATACCGTCAGCAATGACGAGTTCACTAAGGAAGATCAACCATAACCAAAGATCGCAAATTGCAACCCGTCACTGGCAGGAACAACGACGATAGGGAAAGAAAACAACTAAACAGAATAACTGCAAAATCACGACTCGTCGCCGACAGGAACAACGACGAGAGGTGAAAAGGCCAAACCCTGATTTCTGACTACGCCCGGGGGCGGCAACCGGGTCGCAGAAGAGCAAAACGCCACAAATTCCGTACTTTGTGGTTACTAACAAAGTGATTCAGAAAGTCGCTGGCATCACAGACGAGTTATTTGAAAATTGGTAATAACCAGTGGTAATAACCGAGGGAAGTTAGATATATTTTCAACCCGTAGGATGCAGCCAACACGCACTTAAACAGAAAGAACTGGCCCCCACGCCCGAGTGGACAGCGTCGTCCGATCACCGGGCCCCAGCTTAGCGTTCCGCTGCCGCAGACCCACTAGCCTACACCGACCTCCGCCGACCACGGAAAGGCGGATTTTTTTTCTTTATAGTTTTTTAAAAACCCCAGAAGGGGCAGGCGGGCAGCAGCTATCATGCGGCTCTTCAGCCGAGAGCAAACAAATATGGCAAAAGAAGAATTAAAACAATAAGAACAGGTGACAAATATGAAGAATTTTAAAATTAGACACGGTGAGACAAATGGGTGGAATGACAATGACTGTGAAAAGGATGACAAATGTACATATTCAGAACGTAAAACACCACGGTGGATAAAACTGAGCGATGATAACGAGACGAAGAGAATCATTTAAAATACATGGCAACAGTATATTCTGCCTGTGCGGTGGTTGCTGACGTTTTAAAAACACACGTACACTCGAAGCACTAAATCACTGGACACTTATAACCACTGACACACAAGTAAAATCTCTGAGCAGGCCCCGCAGTGGAGAAGGAGGGGGAAGTAAAGTATGGTGGGTAGAAGAGGAGGGGAGGGGGGCGGAGTGGGGATGGGATGGAAGGACTCCAAGGGAGTGGGTGGGGATGGGGTTCAAAGCGGAGGAAGGGAAAAGGATGGGTGGATGGGTGGACGTGGCACCAATCTACAAGGAAGGCTAAGGTTGATAGGAAGTGTAAATGTCAGAACGGAGGAAGTTGATGAAAGTTACCCTCGGATAGGATGTGGAAAGTATGGAGGTGGAGAGAGGGAGGAACATGCTGGAAACGGCGTGGCACAGGATCGTGATTCAGGAGGATAGAGAGACCAGTGAGTGACTAGATTCTATTTTGCGGGAGGTGTATAGGATGCAGAGATGTTCAAGAAATTTTAGAAGGTGGGGGAAAGGGATAAGATCATAACGGAAAGGCGGAAAACCAGACGTGAACTAGCGCCGCCACAGGACGGAAAGAAAAACAAGGGAAAAGCGGCGTGGTGATTGCGAACGAGACGAGCCCCTGGCTCAATTCAAAGATAGTAATAAGATTCAACTGTTGACCCATTTTATCCCATTGTTACACTTTTGGAACAAAAGTTTGTATTTTCTTTATTGTGCATAGGGTATGCTGGCCTTTTACATGCTCTTTGCTTTCACATAAAACTGCTAGTTGTGCTGCGAGCATCTGCATAGCGACATTGTTGTTGCTGTAGTAATTGCTGTTTATGGAAAAATGACTGCAAGGAAGGGGTAAAAGATCTAATATACTTGACAGTGGTTGACGATATTACAGTTCCTAAATATGACGTATATATACAAGAATGATAGTGTGTATGAGTTATTTGTTCATATCTGTTCTCAACAATGGGTTGTAATGCATTGTAGCTGAGTGTTCCATTATTGGAACAGTGGGATTGAATGGGTGCATTTGCATTTCAGGTTGACTGCCGATGAAATTATAGCATTATTGGTAGAGTATATTGATTTTTCTGATGCTGGTTTGTAAATAAGTCTCCCTGATAACCCACGGTGGGCAGATTAAGATTCAGGTGACGAGTATGGAAGTTATGTAAATCATCTAAACATCAAATACCATTTCTGTTACCGGAAGAAGAAAGAGGGTTGATAGGAGATGAACTTATTATTATTATTACAGGATTAATTAATTCAAAGATTAATTAATAACAACATCTTGTCGTATTCCTATTATCCTCCGCCAAGGATAACCTGAGATAACTGATGATATCCTGAGATGAACTCAGAATGATATAAATGAAGTGCATATGAAGACATAGACACTTCCAGAACTTTTGACGGAAGAAATGTTACCAGTACAGGTATATCAACTGTTTTACGATGACATTATTGCGAACTTGCTAGACAATTACACAAATATTTATGCTCATCAGCAGGGAGATACAACATTCAACGTGTCAAATGCAGAAATAAGAGCATTCTTGGCCATATTTCTTGTGACAGGTGACAACCCTTTACCGGGATATAGAAAATATTCAAATGTTTATTAAGCTTATGCGACTTAACTACGGGGTCATCAGTCCCGAAAATTAAAAACTACTTATGAACTAACTAATACTAAGGACGGCACAAATACCCATGCCCAAGGAGGGATACAAACCTCCGACCGTAGTGGCCGTGCAGACTGTGACTGGCACGCCGCAGACCACTCGGCCACCGCAGCCGGCCCGGGATATAGACTGTACAGGCAAATGAAGGAGGATTGCTATAATCTATCTGTGTTAAAAAATAATGTCAAGGGGACGATTTGAAAGAATTGTGAGATATATATACCTGCCTGCGATAACAGCGGCATATGTAAAGATGACAGATTTCGATACAACTAAGTTGTGGTCGTTGCAAGAAAAACACAACGAAATAATGTAAGAAACGTAAAAATTTTTGCATGCGAATTGTTATATGTAATTTCATACAAACTAAAGTTGAAACTGAACTTAGTAAAACACAGTGTAATTTAGTTTATTCCTTATTTGCTTACATATTCAAATTTTTTATATCTATAGAGAAGCTGTATAAAATATGTAGTGAGAAAAATAGACGTAAACATGAAAAATTTACATTCGTTTCTCACAGTATTACATGCACGCTAACTGTACCCTCCCGTTCCCACTGTTCCATTTTAGGAATGTCAATTTTTTGTACTCAATACATTGTTAAAAATATGAAAGTGGTCTTTATGGTTTATCTACACTTCAAACATAAGATTCAAACAGAGATTTGTAAAAGATTTGCATGGCAAACTGTCTTGGGATCATACGGATTAATGGTATTGTTTTGAGATCCAAATTTCAAACACATACAACGTAATTATCATTAGAAAAAATATGAGAGACGATGACTGCGACGTCACACCTATACTTGATTGTACAATTGAATTGATTCTGAAGACGCTGCCAGGATAAATGTGGTGATTAACGTTGTACTGGTGGTGCTTCCGTCACACAGAAGCGATCTTGCAGACAAAATTAGCTTTGCATCAGCACACTGCTACTGTTCATTGCATCAGCGGCAGCTGCGTCCACGACTTCGAAATCCTATCAAAAACTAACTAGTTTCAACTGCCCTTGATGTGAATCAACTAAAACTTTCTGTCAGTCTTGATGAAGTCAAAAATCGCTAGCTTCCCTCGTCACTACTAACACGACAGGGTACGCTGATACAGCAAACCAGCTCACCGTTGCTATAATCCGCAGACATGAACTAATCAGTATGGACTGGCACCAAATTTCCATTTACTCGCTCTTTGGAAGTGCCTTAATTGAAGCTGAAGCCTGCAACTCAACTGCGCACTGCTGTTTGTGCCACTAGGCAAACCACAGCAACTCACACATTATTCTCGCAGGAGCGCAACATCTGTTCGCCCGAGGAGGAAGACAAACAGACCAGAGACACATCAGCCGAGAGCGAGTGTTCTTAGCTTGGTCATCTCTATATGTCTTTCTTTATGTACTTAAATTTGCCATAAAACGCACCTGCTCCAGACAGCCAATGAGAATTTACATACCAATATATTGGTGTCTTCGCTACATTGTGACTCTCCAATGAGACGTGAGGTTTCAAACCCTTATGGCACACCTTAAAAATCTGATGTAACTGTCCAGAGCCACGGTTTCTCACAGAGCAGGTGACTCCTGCTGCTGCTGGTGCAGGGGTGAGGGTGAGTCAACCTGACCACAAAGGACACGAACTGTTGCAAAACCCCTATTGTCTTCCAAAAGCTTTTGCTCGGTGTACCACTTGCAGCATAGATTCGGCCAGGCTTTCTCCCTAAGCTAATAGAGGTCCTCTCTCGAACATCTCAAACTCATCTGTCAGGAGCTGTGGTTGGAGTCTATTAGTCAAAGAGCTTCACTGTAGGGGCCAAAGAGCCACATGCGACTCGCCAGCGAATGTTCTATTGCTTGTAATTGGGATCAAACTACTTCAGTCATCAAGGCCTTACTTACAAACCAACAGTCCTGTCCGCCTACTACAGCGGCAACACTCACGTCACGAAGGCTACGCGGGTTGCTGGGCAGCTAGGCGAACACTCCGCGGGACCACACGAGTAGTTGGAAAGGTCTCCATGGGCAGACACAGAATGCAAATGAATGTTTCTACAGCATAATTTGGAACCGCCTTCCTAAAACTGAGTTTACAGACATGCATACAATGAAACTAGTATTTCATGGTGCTATTATTACATTCAATTGTGGTAATATTGGAAAATGTTGGGTACTGAAAAAGCTGGGAATTAATCCTGGTAAAAATACGATCACTGCATATACAGGTTCAGTCACCAAACATTACCGCTGGATATATTTAGTAAACCACATCAAATACTGACCGACCGATTCCATAGGCCGAACGTGAGGAGAGGGGCTAGTGTAATTTGTTAACATAAACCATAAAAAATGAAAAGAAGTATGTTTTTTAGAAGAAACCTACGTTTTTTTAAAATAAAAACAAATACGTAATCAGTGTTGCATTGTAAAATGTTAATTACATTCGGAGATACTGTAAGCTAAAGTTGACGCTTTAATACCAGTCCTCCGCTGTTTGATCGTGTGTATCGGAGAGCACCGAATTAAGTATGGAGCCAAAGGGAACGGTGATGTACCTTAGGTACAGAAGAGACTTGAACAGCACATTACTTCCACATGCTAACATCTTTATTTTGGTCTTTTTCAGTGACGCACATGTACATTACCATGAGGGGTGAGGTACACGTACACATGTGGTTTCCGTTTTCAATTACGGAGTGGAACATGTGTCCCGACATGTTAGGCCAATAGATGTTCAAAGTAGTGGCCATCATTTGCTGCACACAATTGCAATCTATGGCGTAATGAATGTCGTACACGCCGCAGTACATTTGGTGTAATGCCGCCGCAGGCTGCCACAATACGTTGTTTCATATCCTCTGGGGTTGTAGTCACATCACGGTACACATTCTCCTTTAACGTACCCCACAGAAAGAAGTCCAGAGGTGTAAGATCAGGAGAACTGGCTGGCCAATTTATGCGTCCTCCACATCCTATGAAACGCCCGTCGAACATCCTGTCAAGGGTCAGCCTAGTGTTAATTGCGGAATGTGCAGGTGCACCATTATGCTGATACCACATACGTCGACCCATTTCCAATGGGACACTTTCGAGCAACGTTGGCAGATCATTCTGTGGAAACGCGATGCATGTTGCAGCTGTTTGGGCCCCTGCAATGAAGTGAGGACCAATGAGGTGGTCGCCAATGATTCCGCACCATACATTTACAGTCCACGGTCGCTGTCGCTCTACCTGTCGGAGCCAGCGAGGATTGTTCACGGACCAGTAATGCATGTTCCGTAGATTCACTGCCGCGTGGTTTGTGAAACCCGCTTCATCGGTAAACAGGTAGAACTGCAACGCATTCTCTGCTAATGCCCGTTCACGGAATTGCACTCGATGATTAACACATGAAACGGGTTAAAGCGGTGACGATGCAATATGCGAATGACACAACTTTGACTCAGTCCACCGGCTCTCGCAATGTCCCGTGTACTCCTGGGTGGGTTCACGGCAACAGCACCCGCTTCTCCTGTGACGGGACTGTTACGGACCCGTTTGCGTGCTACGACCATACCTATTGCGTACAGTTGGCGGTGGATGTTTTGAAATGTGCGGCACGTTGGATGCTCTCTGTCCGGGTACCGTTCTGCATACACCCTGCAGGCTTCAGATGCATTTTGTCGACAATCGCCATAGATGAGTATCATCTCCGCCTTTTCAGAGTTCGAATACACCATGGCCACAGTTCCTATAACACTACACTCTCACAGACGTCTGGTAACACAGTGTACTACAGTTAATCTGCGTGGAAAGACGAATGCGGAATATTAATAGCAGCACGCGCTACATGCGGACACTGCGATAGCTAGACCACCACAACAGTGCACTACAGCCACACTCGCAAACACGGTCGTCATCGTAAACATGTCCCTGCAGATGCTGCTCGCCAACCGTGGCCCGTGTTTGTTACAACACGCAACCGAACGTCGGAGGTTTCAAGCGTCAACTTTAGGTTACAATATCTCCGGATGTAATTAACATTTTACAATGCAACAAACGGCGCTGATTACGTATTTGTTTATATGTTCAGATGTGCAAACAAAACTAACGGGGTTCCATTTTAAAAAACCTAGGTTTGTGTTAAAAAACACACTTCCGTGCACTTTTTATGGTTTGTATTAACCTATTACACTAGCCCCTCTCATCACGTTTGGTCTGTGGAATCGGATCGTCAGTATTTGATGTAGTTTACGAAATATATCCAGCGGTAATGTTAGGTGACTCACCCTGTATATATAGGTGATTTGAACAGTCATCATACTAATTGCGGCTACAACAGCAATTATGGAATTGGTGAAAAACTAGCTCAGTGGATAGAAAAAGAAGGTCTATATTTGACATACGATGCCAAGGACTTGAAAACTTTCCGGTCTGCGAGATTGAATACAGACACCAATCCTGTGTATGGTTTGCAAGGACACTAATAATACCACTCTCCACAAGCAAAGGGAGTGCAAGAGCTTTTCGAACAGCCAACACAGGCCTATGATAGTTACCAAGGGTATAGAATTCCCACTAATGAATTCCATCAGAAAGCCACGATGGAACTCTCAAAAAGCAAACTGGCCACAATATACTCAATGTAGAAAACTACAAACGATTTATAGTGATTATAATTGGTGCTCCTGAGAGAAACATACGGCGAGGCTATCATAGAGATTACATACCCTGCTGGGACGAAGTCACTGAAAAGTTATACCGAGACCGCAGCCAGAACGGTGACAGCAAAATGGAAAAACTAATTCTGGAATCACTAAACCAGAAACGCAAACAGAGATGGGAAAACATCAGAAACGAATTTCACCCACCCCAGCAGGAAAGCATGGTCACTGTTAAGGAAATTGGGCTCTGCTTCCTCCAAATCCAACTTTAACAGCATCACAGATAGCGCAGCACATTAAACAGAGAGCAGGCAGCTGCAGCTGATGTAAAGAAATGGCTGGATGAAATGTACAAAAATCTGCAACCTCACCCCTATTACTCAAACCCCTTTACAGAGAATGAAATAACAGAAGTCATTAGGAGCCTCAAAATTAGGAAATTCGCTGGCGTGGACGGGATCTTTCCAGAATTCATCAAACACCTTGGTAAGAATGGAGGAACGTGCCAAGAGAGTTCTACATCGACATGCTCAGCACTGGTAAGCTCCCACAGCAGTTCAAAACAACTCACACCACAAAAGAGGTCAACCGGCCAAAGACGCATCTAGCTATCACCCAGTAGCATTACTGAGCATAAGCTTCACATTGCTCGAACGACTCATATACAATCGTATCTACAAGGCTATAGATGAAGTGATACCACCATTCCAGGCAGGCTTCCGCAGCAATCACACTTGTAAAATCATACACAATTTTTGGACTACTTAATTGGATCAAAGTGACTGCTTTTTTCAACATTTGTATATAATTAGTACTAGATAGTCATTAGTGCTTCAAAACCATGGTTTCCTTCGATGAAATTGAAGACACGAACCTGAATCGTAAGGCTTTGATAAGAAAAAATAAAAAATAAAAACTTTTCCTAACTACTATCACTCGATACTGCAAAAACGTCCAATGTATATGCGGAAAGTAACAATACAAAAGTCATTGTTGCTCCTGTACCTGTTAAAAGGAAAATTGCGTTTCAAAAAAATTGCTTGCAGTCGGTCTCGAACCTACTACATTCGACGACACCGCAGCGCAAACGACACGGCTGTTATTGCTAGCTGGAGAGTAGTAACTACATTATTATTCATGATCGGATAGAATGAAGGCTTTTACAACTGATGCATCTTTAATTTACAGTTATAAGACATTTTACCAAATATGACGTGTTTTCGATGAATCTTCAATGCACCAAAAAGAAATATGAAGGTCGGATGTTGACTTAATGAAGGATACGCGCAAGCGCTTGGCGAGGTGCGCAGTAGCTCCATTCACCACTGTCTTGCTTCGCAACCATTCGTGCGTAACCGCCGCAGATCGAGTAGCCAGGAGCTGGTGTCTATGCCAGCTCCAACGCCAATGTTAAACGCAGCGTTTCCCCTCACCCCACCCGGCCGTGGGAGCGATCTTATCCTGCCTCCAGGGGTTCAGGAGAGAATTGAACTCCAGCCGCGCATGCGCATTGCAACGCTGCGGCCACTGCCGCCTGTATTAGGCGGCCGCGCTGCGACTTGTATACGCGCTGTCCCCGCGACATTAAACGTTTGCCATGCGATAAAAATACTTTGAATGTGCACAAAAATGATATGATAGAAGAACGAAACGAAGAATAATCAAAAACACTATTTTACTTATTTTACTTTTTTTCACGACGTATTTATTTTTTCTGAGGGTTCACTGAACCAGTGAAAACATTGGACGAGCCGCCACTGTAACAACCATATACTAGTCTAGAAACGTCGGAAAAAGTGAATGTGATTGCGCTTCCACGGAACACGACGTGCCCACTGAAACGCCTTTGCGTAAGCGCTATATAATTTTCAGAACTGCAGCAAAAGTGTTTGTCGAGTCCAAACAACGTTCAATGGCGACGAGCGAGTTGCTTGGTCTTGTAAGATCACAATTATCATTGTAGAGTACAAAACGGAATTTTGACACTCGCGGAGAACTAGGACTGGAGCATGTCCATTTCAAACACTGTGCAGCGTTACGCCTAGATATTTAATTGACGCGACTGACAAGCAGCACATCGTTGTTGTTGTGGCCTTCAGTCCGGAGACTGGTTTGATGCAGCTCTCCAAAATAACCTATCCTGAGCAAGCCCCTTCAACTCCACATAAGAACGGCAACCTACATCTCTCTGAATCTGCTTACGTATGCACCTCTTGGTCTTCCTCTGCGGTTTTTACCCCACACACTTCCCTCCAACGCTAAATTCACAAATCCTTGATGTCTAAGAATGTATCCTACCAATCTATCCCTTCTTTTAGTCAAGCTATGCCAGAAATTCCTTTTCTCCCCAATTCCGTTCAGTACCTTCTCATTAGTTACGCGATCTACCCACCTAATCTTCAGCGTTCTTCTGTAGCACCACATTTCAAAAGCTTCTACCCTCTTCCTGTCCGCACTGCTTATCGTCCATGTTTCACTTCCGTATAACTCCACACAAATGCCTCCAGAAAGGTGTTCCCTAGGCTTAAAACATCGAGGCTTCCCTAGGCTAATATTCGATGTTAACAAATTTCTCTTTTTCAAGAACGCTTTTCTACACATTGCCATTCTGCATTTTATATCCTCTGTACTGCGACCATCATTTGCTATTTTAGTGCCCAAGTAACAAAACACATCTACCTCCTTTATTGGTTCGTTACCTAATCTAATTCCTACAGCATCACATGATTTTCTTAGGCTGCACTCAATTACCCTAGTTTTGCTCTTGTTAATCTTCATCTTACATGCACCTTTCAGCACACTGTCCATTCAGCTACTCTTCTAGGTCCTTTGCTGTCTCTGACAGAATTACTATGTCGTCGGCAAAGCGCGATGTTTTTAATTCTTCGCCCTGAACTTTAATTCCTTCTCCAAATTTCTCCTTGCTTTCCTTTATAGCTTGCTCAATGTACATATTGAACAACATTGGAGAAAGGCTACAACCCTGTCTTACTCCCTTCCCAACCACTGCATCCCTTTCATGCCCTTTAACGATGACAACCGCTGTCTGGTTTTTGTACAAGCTGTAAAAAACCTTACGCTCCCTATATTTTACTCCTGCTTGCTTCAGAACTTAAGAGTTTATTCCAATCAACAGTGTCAAAAGCCCTCTCCAAATCTACAAAATCTATATATGTTAGATTTGCCTTTTCTTAATCTATCTTCTAGGATAAGCAGCACATTACTAATGCTGTATTCGAAGATTCGGGATTGTTTCTCCTACTCATCGTGATCACTTTACATTTTTCTACATTTAGCGCTACTTGCCATTCCTCGCACAACCTATAAATCTTGTCTAAGTCATCCTTCATCCCACTACAGTTGTTCAATGACGACACCTTCTTACAAACAACAGCATCATCAGCAAAAAGCCGCAAATTTCAGCTCACTCTCTCCGACAGGTCATTTATATAGAAAGAAAAATAATAAAGGTCCTATCACACTCCCATGACGACACCGTAGTCTTTGGTGAACACTCGCGGACAACGTACTGGGTTCTATTACTAAAGTCGTCTTCGAGCCACTCACTTATTTTGGTACCTATTCCATAATCTAGTACCGACGGTAGCAGTCTGTAGCGTGGTAACGTGACAATCGCCTTTTGAAAATCGAGAAATATTCAGTTTACATGTAGCCCTTCATCCATATCATGCAGGGTGTCATGGGGGAAAAGGGCAACCTGGCTTTCGCAGACTCGATGTTTCCTAAAACAGTGCTGATGTACGGACAGAAGCTTTTCCGTCTCAAGGAAATTTATTTGATTAGAATTAAGAATATGTTCAAGAATTCTACAGCAAACTGATTTTAATGATATAGGTCTGTTTTTATCAATGTTAACTCGATTTAATATCCTTAGGATTCAGAAAACGAATTACAGTAAGATGAACGATGAACGATGCCATATAAACAATCACTAAGAACGAAACAGAACAAAGAGCGAGCTCTACATGGTCTCTTTCGCCAGAAATACTACTCGACATGACCGGAACTGCTGTCGTAGCACTTCACGGATAAAAATCGAAACGGATTTTATCTTCCCAACTACGATCGTATGTTTTTAATTGAAACTTCGAGAGGCCATGAGAAATATGAGTTAAGGGTACAAGCATACAGTTATCGGACATGCATCTGTTTTGGTCAAAGAAAAGTGTGAGAATTCAACAGGTGCTGGGTGCTGATGTGTATTGGCAGAAAGCTGAAGTATGTAATAAATGATATCTCTCTAAGCCATTGGTGATTGATGAAGTAAATGCTTATTTTGCATATTTATAGCACTTGATATGCAGGGTTCCTTCCTGAACTTGGAAGAGGTGTTGCAGCAAAGGTACTAGCAATAGAAAAGATGGCGTTTTCAGACTTAATTTTTAAACAATAGTGATATGCACTATTCAAGGTTAAATCTAGCTTTGGCACAGAAGGGGGTGAATTATGCTGCTATAAAAGTCTTCGGTCACTTACCAAGTAGCATAAAAATCTAACAGATAGCCAAATGGTATTTAAAAAGAAATTAAAGGAATTTCTGAATGGCTACTCCTACACTTTAGATGAAGTTTTAGACAAAACTTAAAAAAATTAATAAGAAATATATAAAAAAAATGAAAGAAATTAAAATTAAAAAATTCTTAAAATATTGTCATGTATACACAGCATTTACTAAACTGACATGTACCACATCATTACGAAATGTCGTATATGTGATGTATGGAACAAGTATTAATCTAATCTAATCTAATCATACAGAGTCGTGTGTGTGCGCTTATCTTCCTACCACGTAGGTAGAATTAATTATGGCCTCTAGACTTTGACCTCAATTTTCTCAGAAGTAAAAAGTGTCACTTCCCTCCCTTGGCCTCTCGACGCCTCAATTGACTTTCGAAGTACTGTGCAATGCTAACGGGGGTACCGATGAGGGAAATTTTCGAATAGAAATACAAACCGTTCTCCGGGGCTAAAACCGAAACGATGTCGTTTTGCGCAACTCGGTAATCGGCGAAGTGGCTGCGTTTGTTGTCGGGCCTTTCCGACTGCCAGGGAGGGCTGTCTCCCGAGGGGGCGCGGACGGCCTCTCCCAATCACCCTCCCCTTGCCGCCCCGCCTCCTCCCCCGTCATCCCTCTCTCGCCCTCCAGAAACCAATCCGCCACCCCCAGAGCTCTCTGAAGCAACAAGTGGCGCGGGCATGACCCTGCAGACAGATCGGAGCCTCTGTGTCGGCAGTTGTTTGTCTCCCGGCGATCTCTACATTTTGTTATTTTTTGATTATAAGAGGTAATCTGTCTTATGCTGACTGCAATTAAGAGACTTATTTGACACCAGACGCGTTTCGCTTCTTTATTTTAAAAGCATCTTCTGTGCTCTGTAAATGGTACAAAGGTTTGTACAGTTTGTTTTCGATAAATAGATTAAAAACAGTTTTAAAAAATTGCACGTTTGTTCATGGCATGTGTTTGCCAGGTGTGTACAGCACTTTTCGTGTATTTTTGTTTCGTTTCTTCCTTTTCATCCCGGCACATCACATCACTTCACTTTTGAAATGTATACAAATTACATATCAGCTGGAATGAAAAGGAAGAAACGAAACAAAAACACACGAAAAGTGCTGTACACATCCGACAAATACACGCCATGAACAAACGAACGCCAGCCAACAAGACGGAGAAACAGTAGTAACATGTAAAGAAGAGACATCAACACCGCCAGTAGACCGAATATTAAGTGAAAAACACTTAGGCCTAATGTGCAAAATGCTTTTTACAAACTGTTTTTAATCTATTTATCTAAAACAAACTGTACAAACCTTTGTATCATTTACAGACCACAGAAGATGCTTGTAAAATAAAAAAGCGAAACGCGTCTGGTGCAAAATAAATCTCTTAATTGCAGTCAGCATAAGACAGATTACCTCTTATAATCAATTTTAACAGCTGCTGCGGAATATGGCCACACAACAAAACATAGATATTTTTATTTATTTATTTATTTATGTTTTTTTCGGGCAGTGGGAGGTACGAGTACTACCGCCTTTAGCGGCTGGAATTCCGGTGTTAATGGTGCGAAATCTTTATCTGTAATCATATGTAGGTATTAGGGCTGTATTGCTGAAGTTTACCGAATAGGTGCACAGATTTCTGACTGGCTGGAAGACTTCGGAAGTAATAGAACACAGTACGTTGTTCTCGACGGCGAGTGTTCATCAGAGACGAGTGTATCGTCAGGCGTGCCCCAGGGGAGTATGATAGGACCGCTGTTATTTTCTATCTATATAAATGATCTGATACACAGAGTAATTTGTAATTTGTGGCTGTTTGCTGATGATGTTGTGGTGTATGGTAGGGTGTCGTCTTTCATTGACTGTAATAGCATACAGGATGACTTAGACAAAATTTCTAGTTGGTGCGAAGAATGGCAGCTAGCTCTCAGTGTAGAAAAATGTGATGCGCATGTGTAGGAGAAACAATTCCATAATGTTCGAATACAGCATTATTAGTGAGCTTCTTGATGGAGTCACAACGTTCAAATGTCTAGGCGTAACGTTACAAAGTGCTGTGAAATGCAAAGAAGTTGTAAGGACATGCGTAAAATTTTTTTGAAATGTCTTGGTCGCACTGTTTTTATTTTATAATTACACATTTCAATACATCATCATCAGATCGGTGGCAAAAAATAAATTACATTTCGGAGTTTACAGTTCTTAATCATAAAATTCATATGGAGCACAAACACATTATATGAAAATATTCTCAATTTAAAAAAAAAAAAAAAACGATGGTAAAATACATCTTATTGGAGATGACTAACTAAAACATGTTAGACATGTAACACCCCCTCCTTCTCCTTACCTCCCTTTATTCTTCTGTCATACCCAAAATTGTGGAAAAAATTAAAAAACCGCTGCCTGCTCCTCTTTGATGATGTTAATCAGTTATCCCTGTTTGTGTAACTTTCAATGTCTGGCATACCCTTATATTTATATTTTAATATCTCCAGTTAAGGTACTTTGAATTATTTATTCCTTTTAATGCATACTATAAATGCTCTCACTAGGAGGTGTTCATGCACCTTTGTTATTTCATCTCAATATTAGACATGGCTCAATATATGGCAAGTTGTGTTTCTTAGAAAAAAATCATTGGTTTTTTTATTTTTTATTTTTATTTTATTTATTTATTTTCTTAATGCACCACAGGCATAGTCTACAACCTATAAAACCTTGCACATTGTCTTATAACCATCACGACATTATCCATCTTCTACTGTATTCCTTTCCCTCTTTTTAACATTCATTTTATTGTATGACTGTGGATGATCAGATTTAAATTAGATCCATGTATGATTATGGTTGGTTTAAGATTATGAGTGCACTACAGGTACAATCTGTAACCTTATAATACCTTTACTTTTTCTTGTAACCATAAGATGATTATCAAATTTCTAGTGAATATTTCTTGTTCCTCTATTTTGACTCTGTTCCATTTTATTCAACGACTTTTGGATGATCTGTTTTATATTCCGTCCATGCATAATTATTTTATTTTAAAACTATGACTAAAATTGCTGTGTTCTACAAATACTAACTTCAACATAGTATCCCCCTGTCTAAACACTGTTCTATTTTTAATATAGACTGTGATCTAAGTCATGTCCATGTAAGACTATTGTAGTGATATGAATTGTGACCTTATTATTATATTCAAATGGGTGCTTTAACATAGCATTCTAATTGATGGGCCACATGCATCCATTTGTTCACTACATATTATGTAACATGTATCTTGGCAAATAATGTCTTGGTCTTGTATATAAAAAAAAATAGATAGAGAGAGAGTGAGGAAATGAAGAAAGTCTCCACCTACTCCTATTCACATCTTGATTGCCCCCCCCCCCCCTCCCCACTCCTTTCTTTCTCTCATCTTGCTACTCTTCCCTACTTCCCTGTCTTCATCAAATGATATGTAGTGTATAAGCATGTATTATCACCCATTGGCACATTGCCTGTGTATATATATATTATATTGTCAGTTGGTTGTATTCATTTTTTGTACGCACAGTTCAGTAATATGTTTTAAGAAGAAGATGATGTTACATATATTCATTCAAATAATATTTAAGTTTAACCCTGCGCCATCTGGCGGCTATTGGACCTAATTTACCTGTTACGGTGTCCCCCCCCCTTCTCACCACAGTTTGGCATGAGATTCTAGTCGACACACCTTGACATCCAAGATGGTGGTTTATATTTTAGTTAGTCATCTCCAATAAGATGTATTTTAATTACCATCGTTTTTTTTTTAAACGTTGTAAGTATGTTTTCATATAAAGTGTTTATGCTCCATATGAATTTTATGATTAAGAACTGTAAACATCCGAAACGTAATTCATTTCTTGCCACAGATCTGATGATGATGTATCGAAACGCGTAATGATAAAATAAAAACAGTGCAACGAATACATTTAAAAAAAATTATGTATGCCAAAGTATTGTCGCTGTCGACAATAATGGAAGGTCTTATGAAGCAAGTGATAAACATGTAAGGACAGTTGTTAGGCGGACGGCCGACTTCGGTTTATTGGGAGAATTTTGGGAAGATGTACTTCATCTGCAAAGGAGACCGTTTACAAAACACTTGTACGACCACATCTTGAGTATTGCTCAAGTGTTTGGGACCCGCAGCAGATTAGTTTAAAAGAAGACATAGGAGTTCAGAGGCGAGCAGCTAGGTTTGTTACTGGTAGGCTCGACCAATGCGCGAGTGTCATGGAAATGCTCCGGGAACTCAATTGGGGATCGCTGGATGAAAGACGATGTTCTTTTCGTGAATTTCTGTTGAGGAAATTTAGAGGGCCGGAATATGAAGCGGAGTGTAGTACGATCTTGCTACCGCCTACTTACATTTCGAGTAGTGAAAGAGAAGAGAGATGAGGGCTCGTATGGAGGCAAATAGGCATTCTATTTTTCCTCGTTCTATTTGGGACTGGAATAGGAAAGGAAATGCCTAGTAGTGTACCCTCCGCCACTCACCTTACGGACTGCGGGGTATGTATGTAGATGAATAGCAACGTTTCTAACCAACATTTCTTATATACTTCTGTCATTGGTTCAATATAGCTCTGCGGACATTAATTATATGTCACGGTCTGGAAGGTATGGCTCCGATATTTGCCAGTCGCGCTGCCGTGTTATTCATCCAATTAAAGAAAAAAGAAAAGAAAAGAAAAACCTTTCATATTCTACCTCTTTTTTTATTTGTCGTCTGTATCGAGCAAGTGTAAACTGTTTATGTCATCTTGCTTCTTGAAACCACGCAAGGAGCGATCAAAGAAGAAATCATTATTAATGTGTATGAAGCTGAGCTGTTGTATCCAGAACACTAAATGACAGATATCGTTATAAAAACAGCTGCATCTACGGGTGTTGCTCGTTCCTCAGTTTATCATATGGTAATTGATTACAAGGCCAGACACTCTTTGAAGTCTCCAAAAAAATATCACGACAGAAGCTTGCAGAAAGTGTTGATGACTTTCACAGAAACATCATACCAACAAAAGTACATGATTTGTTGTTTTGTTGACATAGTTCTTATTGTCGTAAACGAAAATTGCAGATTTGGGCAATTTTCAGAGACTCTATGAATTATTAAAATATATGAATTTTTAATAGCTGTGGCGTTTAATATCACTGCTATATAGCAAGACACACAACTGCTTTACACCTGATACAGAGGTTTTATTTTCAAATTTTTAATTTATCCCTCAACAGCCGTAAAGTTCATGTTCTTTTATTTAACGACCGATTTCGGTATTGCATTAATACCATCTTCAGGACCTATACAAATTAAGTTGCAAATCATTGTTGTATGCATAACACCATGCTGTAGGGGAAGGGTTGTAGCTTGGGACATTTTTTACATTTTAATTTTTTTATACTATAATTTTTTATAAGAAATTTGGCACTTTACCCTATGACAGGCACCAACTTTAGGTAATGTCGAACGAACAGCAGTTTAGGCTAGCTCCAATATTTACACAATTACTCACCAATGAAGACTTTTGTGACACTTGTCCCAAGGTACAACCCATGGTTTCATCATGGGACAATGGTGGTTTTACCCTTGGTACACGGTGATGTATTTCAATTTCTTAGTTTTATGAATGAAAAAATCGTTTTGGAATCAGGTAGTAAATGTTTGTTAGTCCATATACAAAAGTTATTTTACCTTAAAACAAGAGATGGTGGGACTAAAATATTAAATGAATGAAACCCACCACTGGAGCTGGTAGTTCTTTCACTATATTAACAATTCTGATGTTCTCAACCTTAGGAAATACAAAATGGTCCTTTATTCCTTAAGAATTTCACAGTTACATCTTCTTCTGTATTTTCTAAAACTACTACTGCATAGTAACATGAAATCTGCTACTGATGTCAAATTTTACAAACTCCCAATTACCTTGAGAACAAGAAAGTGTTACTTTTCTAGATGGAAAGAAGGATGAGAAATCCTCTTCTTCAGATGACAAATCAAATATGCTACCTCCAGAGCTACTGCCAAGCTCATTCATCAGAAGAAGTGGAAGATGAAAACTCCTTTGTCCATTTAGTGGCTTCTTTCTTTGTAAAGGACTTCTTTTTCTTTTTTTCCTCTTCAATTTTTTGTTTTTCTGGTGTATAAGTGACAATCATACACCTTCCAGGTGTCCCAAGGTCCAACCAGAGAAGTGTCCCCAAGGAAAACCAAATACACAATAACAGAAAACAGTACCCTAACCTATGTACACATTTATATCTTTATAACTTATGGTATCAATAGCTTACTTAAAGAATGCCGTACAATACTGTATTTAAGAAATATCAATAATGATGCTGAGCTTTAATTTATATCTTTTAAGGATAGTGGCTAAATTTTACTTTCAAGCACGAAAACTTGTAAAACTCCTACTCAGATGTCAAACATCATCCAAATACAACATGGCCTCCTATTCCCTCTGAAAATAGGCCTGACAACTTTACTTCATAGTTCTTAAAGTTTCATCTAGAGTGCACTGACTTTATTAAAAAGTGTCCCAAGGTAACACCGTCCCAAGGTACAACCCTTTCCCCTACCTATGTCATACAAAATATAAAGAAGAATTAATGTAATGTCGAAACCAGACGTTAAATACAACATAAACTTTACAGCTGTTGGTGGATAAGTTAATAATTTGGAATTAAATCTCGAGTAACAGCCGCAGTCTCTATTCCATTACAACACGGAACCACATAGCTCGATACACAGGTAGCGACACTGAGCGAGCGACCGTTTTTGTCCACCCCTGGTCACGCGCCCTGGTTAGACCTCTCCCTCGAGTGTTCGCACGCCTGTGACGTGGAGTGGATGAGTCCATTTTCTCGGAGGTAAGGTAGGTACGTCAACAACGTGTGCTATCAGCGACAGTAGTAGATTCCATTGCATAGTGTCTCCACAACAGTGCTGTCACAACCCTCGTATTTCTCACAGTCTAAAACAAGAAGTCTTTAGTCGAAATTTTCCGATGACATGCGTCAATCCTCTCTGGTAAGTATTCACTACCGCGCAGCTGTCCTTTATCAGAGGGCGGACAAGAATAGGCACTGTAGTGGATTTGTTGCATTTCCTAAGGATTCTGTCAACAAAGACCAATTCTTGGACCACGTTCCACACAATATTATCGCTGTGGTTGTTTGTAATAGTAATTCCTAGGAACTTACTTTATTCAACAGCCCTGAGACTTTTGCAATTTATCGTGCGACCCAAATGTGTATGACATCATACATTTCTTAATTAATGATTAATTGCCTCTTTTCGGACAATACAGGTAGCTTGTTTAATTTGATCTTGTAATATTCCAGCGTTACCTGATCTTCCACCCTCATGAACCACAGACATTGCCGAGGTGGGGTGGCTTGCGTGCCTCAACGATACAGATAGCCGTACCGTAGGTGCAACCACAGCGGAGGGGTATCTGTGGAGAGGCCAGACAAACGTGTGGTTCCTGAAGAGGGGCAGCAGCCTTTTCAGTAGTTACAGGGGCAACAGTCTGGATGATTGACTGAGCTGGCCTTGTAACATTAGCTCATGTGGCTTTGCCACACAGCTACTGCGAACGGCTGAAAGCAAGGGGAAACTACAGCCGTTACTTTTCCCGAGGACATGCAGCTCTACTGTATGAACATATGATGATGGCATCCTCTCGGGTAAAATATTCTGGAGGTAAAATAGTCCCCCAGTCGGATCTCCGGGCGGGGACTACTCAGGAGGATGTTGTCATCAGGAAAGACAATACTGGCATTCTACGGATCGGAGCGTGGAATGTTAGATCCCTTAATCGGGTAGGAAAATTAGAAAATTTAAAACGGGAAATGGATAGGTTGAGGTTAGATATAGTGGGGATTAGTGAAGTTCGGTGGCAGGATGAACAGTATTTCTGGTCAGGTGAGTACAGGATTATAAATACAAAATCAGTTGGGGGTATCACAGGAGTAGGACTGATAATGAATAAGAAAATTGGAATGCGGGTAAACTACTATGAGCAGCACAGTGATCGCATTATCATTGTCAAGATAGATACGAAGCCAACACCGACAACAGTAGTACAGGTTTATATGCCAACTAGCTCTGCTGATGATGAGGAGATCGAAGAAATATATGAGGAGCTAAAGGAAATTATTCAGACAGTTAAGGGAGAGGAAAACTTAATTGTGATGGGAGACTGGAATTCGGTTGTAGGAAAAGGAAGAGAAGGAAAAACAGTAGGTGAATATGGACTGGGCAGGAGGAATGAAAGAGGAAGTCGCCTGGTAGAATTTTGCACGGAACATGATTTAATCGTAACAAACACCTGGTTTAAGAATCACAAAAGAAGGTTGTATACATGGAAGAGACCAGGAGACACCGGAAGGTATCAGATAGATTTTATAATGGTAAGACATAGATTCCGGAACCAGGTTATAAACTGCAAGACGTACCCAGGGGCAGATATAGACTCTGACCATAACTTGTTAGTCATGAACTGTAGGCTGAAACTGAAAAAATTGCAGAAACGTAGGAAAATACAGAGATGGGACTTAGATAAATTGAAGGAAAGTGAAGTTCTGGAGAATTTCAGAGGGAGATTTAGGCAACAATTGACAGAAACAGGGGGAAATAAAACAGTAGAAGAGGAATGGGTAGCACTGAGAGATGAAATAGTGAAGGCAGCAGAGGACAAAATAGGTAGAAAGGCAAGACCTACAAAAAATCCTTGGATATCACAGGAAATACTAGATTTAATCGATGAAAGGAGAAAATATAAAAATGCAGTAAATGAAACAGGCAAAATGGAGTACAGACGATTAAAAAATGAGATTGACAGGAAGTGCAAAATGGCTAAGCAGGAGTGGCTAGAAGCCAAATGCAAATCTGTAGAAGAATGTATAAGAAGGGGAAAAGTAGATACCGCCTACAGGAAAATAAAAGAGACATTTGGGGACAAGAAAAGCAACTCTACGAATATCAAGAACTCAGATGGGAAGCCGGTTCTCAGCAAAGAAGAGAAAGCTGAAAGGTGGAAAGAGTACATAGAGCAGCTCTACAAAGGAAATGAACTTACAGACAATGTGGTAGGAAGGGAAGAGGACGTAGATCAAGATGAAATAGGAGATGCTATACTGAGAGATGAATTTGACAGAGCCTTGAAAGACCTAGGTCGGAACAAGGCCCCAGGAGTAGATGACATACCCTCAGAGCTACTAAAGTCTCTGGGAGAGCCACCCACGACAAGACTATTTGAACTGGTGTGTAGGATTTATGAGATAGGCGAAATACCCTCAGACTTCAAGAAAAATGTAATAATCCCCATTCCAAAGAAATTGGGCGCAGACAGGTGTGAAAATTACAGAACCATTAGTTTGATAAGTCATGGTTGCAAAATTTTAACACGAATTATCTACAGGAGAATGGAAAAGCTGGTAGAAGCTGACCTTGGGGAAGATCAGTTTGGATTCAGGAGGAACGTAGGAACCAGGGAGGCAATACTCACTTTACGTCTTATCTTAGAAGATAGATTAAGGAAAGGCAAACCTACATTTTTAGCTTTTGTAGATTTGGAGAAAGCATTTGACAATGTTGACTGGAATACACTGTTTCAAATTCTGAAGTCAGCAGGGGTAAAATATAGGGAAAGGAGAGTTATTTATAACTTGTACAAAAGCCAGACCGCAGTTATTAGACTCGAAGGGCATGAAAGGGAAGCATCAGTTGGGAAGGGAGTAAGACAGGGTTGTAGCCTTTCTCCGATGTTATTCAATTTGTACATCGAGCAGGCGGTGAAGGAAAGCAAGGAAAAGTTTGGAATAGGGATTAAAGTTCAGGGGGAAGAAATAAAAACATTGCGTTTTGCTGATGACATTGTAATTCTGTCAGAGACAGCAAAGGACCTGGAAGAGCAGTTGAATGGAATGGACAGTGTGTTGAAGAGAGCGTATAAAATGAACATTAACAAGAGCAAAACAAAAATAATGGAATGCGGTCTTAGAAAATCAGGTGATGCTAAAGGAATTAGATTAGGTAACGAAACAATGAAGGTGGTAGATGAGTTTTGTTACTTGGGTAGTAAAATAACATGCGATGGTCGCAGTACAGAGGATGTAAAATGCAGAATGGCAATGGGAAGAAAAGCATTTTTGAAAAAGAGAAATTTGCTAACATCGAACATTAATTTAAGTGTAAGGAAGTCTTTTCTGAAGGCATTTGTGTGGAGTGTTGCCTTGTACGGGAGTGAAACATGGACGATAAGCAGTGCGGACAGGAAGAGAATAGAGGCTTTTGAAATGTGGTGCTACAGAAGAATGCTGAAGATCAGGTGGGTAGATCGCATAACCAATGAAGAAGTACTGAACAGAATTGGTGAGAAAAGGAATTTTTGGCATACCCTGGCTAAAAGGAGGGATCGCTTGGTAGGACACATTGTTAGACATCGAGGAATCGTAAATTTAGCATTGGAGGGAAGTGTGTGGGGTAAAAATCGCAGAGGGAGACCAAGAGACGCGTATAGTAAGCAGATTCAAGTGGATGTGGGTTGCCGTTCTTATGAGGAGATGAAAAGGCTTGCTCAGGATAGAGTAGGGTGGAGAGCTGCATCAAACCAGTCTCCGGACTGAAGACCATAACAACAACACCTGATCTTATAAAAAAAGGCATCGGTGCAAACGTAATTTAGTAATCTATAGTATAGTATGGAGTTGAAATAAAGGTTCGAAGATGATAAAATATCTAGTGCTGAGAAATCGAATACAAAACCACCGTCTACTTTCATACAACCTCAAACCTTAAACCCACTGAAGTATTGTTTTATGTTCAGAGACGATATTAGTGTTGACTAAACTGGCCTGCTTAGAGAATTATTTTTAGTATTTATCAGCGACATGATGTTTCAACTAAACACACGTAACTGTTAACGAACAATCAGAAGTATATCTCGGATCTCCCACTTGCCAAGCACTAATTATTCTACTATAATAATACACATTGCATGCAGGGTGCAGCATCCAGCAGAAACATATATTTATGCAGGATAACGTTCCACTCATTGATAATTCCTAGAAATATATATTTTTTTAACGAAGCGCATTTAAATCGCTTCCTAGAACTAGCAAAACGGTATGAGTATTGTAACTACACTGTATAGCCAATCAAATTTAAAGCTTTCAACAAAAACCAACGAGCGCCAAATGACGAAATTATTGAAACTAATGGTGTGGACCGTTTGTTCATTAATTGTGAGTTAATGGATTGCTCTTAAACCCTCCGTCCCTGCCGTTACTAATGCTGACGGCATAAATAATTGGATTCCTCATTTCAGTGATTGTATACGATTTTAATCTGTTACAAATTTTCCCAAAAATCCAAGAGGGTGATTTAATGACGTCTGGGCCTCATTGTATCGAAGTAACTGAAAAGGAAACACCTGTCAGTAATAATCTCAGAGCCGCGGTGGAGTAGCCGAGCGTTGTAAGGCGTCTCGCTGCGGTGCGCGCGGTTGCTCGCCGTCGGAGGTCCGAGTCCTCCCTGGGGCATGGGTGTGTGTATTGTCCTTAGATTAGTTTACCTTAGTTGAAGTAGTTTGTAAGCTACGGACTGATGACCACTCAGTTTGGTCCGATATATTTACAAACATTTGAACATTTAAATAATCTCAGAAAATAAATATATTCACTCCGCCTTAATGCAGAACACTTTTATTTTGCACGAAGAGTGCCTAGAAATATTATTTCGTAAACTGACACAATTATAAGACTATAATTATATGTAATTCTCATCACAGTGCTCTCCTATCAAGCACGTACGGGATATGATGCTATAACAGACCCGTGACTCGGCAACCCACAACCCTTGCAGGACTACGTGAAGAGATTCAGCAGGTGTGGAATAATGTATCCCAATGCAGTATAATCTGCGTGGTTGAACGGATGACATGATAGCACCCGCTCCGTTGCCAGTGGATGCTACGTCATGTACATATAAGGGTACCACAGAACCGCTTAAGCTTCTCATCTGTAAATGGAGTAGTTGCATGTACTTCATATGCACTGTTTCGACGATAAATTATGATGGGAAACTCCAAGAGACTGTACTAATTTTTGTTTCTAGCTGTATAAGTCCTGGTAACAATGAACGCGGTCCTTGAGTTTGTTCTATTTTCTTTCTGCAGCGTATAAAACAGACGGCCAAAAACAAGCAGTCGTCATAAAGTTACTGACTAACATTTAGCCTCAAAGCTGTTTTCTCAAGGAGCCCATGTAGGTGCCATATTTTCGTATGACTACTGAAACCAAAAGTTGTGCATGAACCGTTCCTTCTGGTTTGATTTGACTCGGCACAGCGAATCCGTGGAACCGGGGGAGGGGGGAAGGAGCTATATGGGGCTGCAGCCTCGCCACCCAGAGCAATAGGAAAAACCCCTAATTTTTTTAGGTAATCAGGTTAATGATTTTATCCCTATTCTGAAAACGGCATACCAAGCATGGATTGGAACATTAAGAAAACTTCCTTTTTTCACTTCAGTTTGAGGTACGTTGACACGAAATTTCTATGAGGTTGCCACCCCCCCCCCCCCACCTCCGACCCAGATCTCAGCCCTCGCAAAGAAAAATCTTCGGCACGACTACCTCTAATGCGTCAACCTTTTAATCGCAGCACATCACACACACACACACACACACACCATTATTACTAACTGTCGGATAAATTGCAGTCTCTTGTCATCCCGCTAGAACCATGCACGTAACTCCCTGATACCTTAAAACATCTACTATCTACTTTCACGCTGTTCCCTCCGGCAGTCAATTATCCACGCATCCTTTCCTCGCGGATACTGCTTAGAACCGCCTGATTTCTCATCCCATCAGAGGCGGCGCGTTCTATGTGTTCGGTGGTTCAGTGAACACCCGGAAAAAGCTCGTCGCGAAAAAAAGGGTAAATAAAAAAATAAAATAAAAAGTGTTATTAAACCATCACTCTTCGTTTCGTTCTTCTATCACATCATTTTATATGGCCATACAAAGTATTTTTATCACATGAGAAACGTTTTACCTGGGGAGACAGCGGGTTTACGAGTCATAGCGTAGCC
Organism: Locusta migratoria; assembly: GCA_026315105.1. Taxonomy (NCBI): domain Eukaryota; kingdom Metazoa; phylum Arthropoda; class Insecta; order Orthoptera; family Acrididae; genus Locusta; species Locusta migratoria. Next base: position 201,430,709 of record CM048751.1, read on the forward strand.
GCATAATATAGGCGGCAGTGGCTGCAGCGTTGCAATGCGCATGCGCGGCTGAGGTTCAAATTCTGTTCTTAACCCCCTTAAGGTAGTATATGGGCGCTCTAGTGGCGGGAAGGGTTGTGACCCTCCTCCCTTCCTTTCCACTGCACTTAAGCCCAGCCATGTAGTTTTCAGTGATTTGGGTCATAACACTCGATGGCCAAGGCAAGACGATTAAAGTTCATCAGAGTTCTCCGTTTTGTGAATTTTATGCCTTGATCCAAGAAAATTATAGTACGTATTTCGTTTGTATTATTTAGTCAGAGATATTACTTATCGTTGCCTGGCGAAATATTCATTCAGTAGCTTTAGTACACTTATTAACACATTTCTCGCTCCGGTCCGGTTTAAATTCTATCATTTGAAGGAATGCACCTTTATTTTATATTCTACATATTCAAAATTAATACATTCCCGTAACACGATTTCCGTATTTTAAATGTTCGGATAATGTTCGCACCAAAGAAACACTCGCGAAATAATGTTTGTACCGATAAGTAGAAGTTCACTTCATTATATTTTATCAGTTGTCTCTTCAGATGAAATGACTGATGATTAAATGATACCTAATCATTCTTGAAAATCTAAATTAAAGTTCTCATCGCTATTGAAGTAACTCAATTCCATAAATTATTTGATTAAAATCTGTCCGTGTTTTATAGCTCACGCTACTCCGTATCGATCTTAGACGCGATCTGATTTCGACTGTTCTGTCTTCATCAGACACAAACTAACTAAAAGTAAACTGTAATCTAAACTTCTCAAAAAACGAACTTCCGACCCGAACCGAAATAATAGCAGATTTTTTTGTAACAGTCTCGTAATTTTGCTTATATACCCCAACATGGAGAATATATCAGAGACTATTGCATCCTCCATACTGTTACTTCCTTCTTTATTTTGCATTTAAGTATTCTTTATGACCGAAAAAACTAATTTCCTACTATGATAACTGCATATATACACTAATAATTTCCCAAATATAAATACCCGTGCTGATAAATACGTTAATATTCCTATAAAAATCCAATATTGCGCATACAAAAATCCTAAAAAATATAACGAACGTCATAGGGTCTAGGGAAGCGGTCGGCAACTGGCGGAAAGCGGTCCAGGTCCGTACCGCGTATTCCCAAAAACTGCATACTCGAAAAAGAAGAAATCCCTTTTTATGTAGAAAACAATTCGTATGAGAGCCACGTTTATAATTATTTTTCTCGATTTTTACAATTAACTGCTGAATAATTAGAACCTTTAATGATCTTTATAGGCAGGTTAAATAAATATAAGGGTGAGTCATTAAATAAGTCGCAAACTGAGGTCGACACTCCAGTGCTGCATTTACAAGCCTGAAAATTGCTTTAGTTTTCAGCTGTAAATTGAAACACACGTCCCATCGTTCGAGAAGGCTATAGAAGCCTGGAGCTTGGAATTTTTGTGGCAGCGTTTGCATCCTGTAAGTGAGGCTCTTAAAAAGGACTGGTAAAGAGAACCAAAGATCAGAATGCTGAGCTAGTGCATAATTCACCAGGCAGTCCTTTGTGGTGAACTTAGTGTGACTCTGAAAGAAGTGATGCACAGGTTGACCAAGCTGACTATGAAGTCTCGTTATTCTCTTAAGCACAGACAAATCAAAGAGTTTCTTTCTGAGTGTGATGCGACGCATTCTAACTTATTGCAGTACAGCAATGTTTGTTGGCTAAGTAAAGGTAGAGTGAATGGACATTTTTGGGAAATAGAAGAAGATGTAACATGCTTCTTTGAAAACCTGGATTCATCAGAAGCAAGAAACTATTTGCAGTTCTTTTCCAACGAAATCAGTGTAGTAGCTGTGGCTTTTTAAAGACAAGCTGAAACACTTAAATGCAGTCAATACCGATCTACAACGAAACGGAAAATTAATATGTAATGTAGTTCAAAGTGTATCATCTCTTTCCCCGCAAGCTGGATATTTCAAAATAATTTTTGAATATAATATTAATTCTGAAATAGTTGTTGTTGTGGTCTTCAGTCCGGAGGCTGGTTTGTTGCAGCTCTCTACCCTACTCTATCCTGAGAAATCCTCTTCACCTCCTCATAAGAACAGCAACCTACATCCATTTGAATTTCCTTGCAATATACATCGCTTGATTTCCCTCTGCGATTTTTACCCCACACACTTCCCTCAAACGCTAAAATCACAATTCCTTGATGTTTAAGAATGAGTCCTACCACTCGATCCCTTCTTTTAGTCAAGGTATGCCAAAATTGCCTTTTCTCCCCAATTGTGTTCAGTACCTCTTCATTAGTTGCGCGATCCACCACCTAATCTTCAGCATTCTGCTGTAACACGACATTTTAAGAGTCTCTATCCTCTTCCTGTCCGCACTGTTATCGTCCGTGTTTCACTCCCATACAAGGCAACACTCCACACAAATGCCTTCAGAAAGGACTTCCTTGTGCTTAAATTAATATTCGGTGTTAACAAATTTCTCTTTTTCAAAAACGCTTTTCTTCCCATTGCCATTCTGCATTTTATATCCTCTGCACTGCAACCATCATATGTTATTTTACTGCCCAAGTAACAAAACTCATTTACCACCTTTATTGATTCGTTACCTAATTTAATTCATTCAGTATCGCCTGATTTTCTAAGATTGCATTCCATTACCCTTGTTTCGCTCTTGTTAATGATCATCTTGTATGCACCTTTCAGCACGCTGTCCATTATGTTCAACTGCTCTTCCAGGTCCTTTGCAGTCTCTGACAGAATTACAATGTCATTAGCAAAACGCAAGGTTTTTATTTCTTCACCCTGAAGTTTTCTCCTTGCTTTCCTTTATAACTTACTCCATGTACAAATTAAATAACATTGGAGAAAGGCTACCAAACTGTCTTACTCCCTTCCCAATCACTGCATTCCTTTCATGCCCTTCAACTCTGACAACCGCTGTCTGGTTTTTGTACAAGTTGGAAAAAACCTTACACTCCCTATATTTTACTCCTGCTTGCTTCAGAACTTGAAAGAGTTTATTCCAATCAACATTGTCAAAAGCCTTCTTCAAATCTCCAAAATCTAGAAATGTAGGTTTGCCTTTCCTTAATCAGTCTTCTAGGATAAGGCGTAAAGTGAGTATTGCCTCCCGTGTTCCTGCATTTCTCCTGAACCCAAACTGATCTTCCCCGAGATCGGCTTCTAGCAGCTTTTCCATTCTTCTGTAAATAATTAGTGTTAACATTTTTGAACCATGACTTATTATACTGATGGTTCTGTATTTTTCACACATGTCTGCACCTGCTTTCTTTGGAATGGGAATTATTAAATTTTTCTTGAAGTCTGAGGTTATTTCCCCTGTCTCACACATCTCACGCACCAGGTAAAATAGTTATGTCATGGCTGGCTCTCCCAGACACTTCAGTAGTTCTGAGGGAATGTCGTCCACTCCAGGGGCCCTGTCAAATTCATCTCTCAGTATAATATCTCCTATTTCATCGTCTTATACATCCTCTTTCCTTCCTAAAATATTGTCTCTAAGTTCATTTCCTTTGTATAGCCCCTCTATATACTCTTTCCACCTTTCAGCTTTCCCTTCTTTGCTAAGAACTGGTTTTTCCATCTGAGTTATTTATATTCATACAGCTGCTTTTCTTCTCTCCAAATGTTTCTTTTATTTTCCTGTAGGCGGTATCTATTTTATACCTATTTATACATTCTTGTACAGCCTTGCATTTGCCTTCCAGCCACTCCTACTTAGCTATTTTACACTTCCTGTCAATCTCATTTCTTAGTCGTCTGTACTCCATTTTGCCTATTTTTTATATTTTCTACTTTCATCAATTAAATTTAGTATTGCTTGTGATATCCAAGGATTTTTTGTAGGTCTTGCTTTTCTACCTGTTTTGTCCTCTGCTGCCTTCACTATTTCATTTTCCAATGCTACCCATTCTTCTTCTACTGTTTATTTCCCCCGTTTCTGGCAATTGTTGCCTAAAGCTCCCTCTGAAATTCTTAAGAACTTCAGGTTTCTTCAATTTATCCAGGTCCCATCTTCTTATCTTCCTACCTATAGTTCATGACCAACAAGTTATGGTTAGAGTCTATATCTGCCCCTGGGTGTGTCTTACAGCTTAAAACCTAGTTCCTAAATATATGTCTTACCATTATAAGTTCTTTCTGGTATCTCCCGGTGTCTGCTGGTCTCTTCCACGTATACAACCTTCTTTCGTGATTCTTAAACCAGGTGTTTTTTATAACTAAATTATGTTCCGTGAAAAATCCTACCAGGTCATTGCTTTGCCCAGACCATATTCACGAAATCTGGAATAGATATTCCCGAATTCCCAAATTTCTTGGCAGATCTTAGGAAGGAATTTGTAGTAGGATACAGAGGTAGACAATGTGTAACAACTATTAATATAACTTTTTGAGGTTTCTGCAGCAGCGGAATGGACGGATGTGGCTGCAAAGATGTTCCACCTTTCAAAGCCTTTATTCCAAATGGAGATAGTAGACTTGACAGGAAGACATTTCCTTGCAAACGTATAAAACTGCATACACTAAGAATTTTGGAGTCAACATGTCCTGGGGAAAATATGAAAATTGCAAAAAATTACTACGTAGCTAAAAGAAAAGAAAAAAAAAGGTCGTGTTTGAAAAATGCTGTAAGGGCCAGAGATCGTAAACAGTACCATTATTTCCTCTTTCTCCTTTTCCTCGTCCATCAAAAAACCTAGAATGGTACTGCTACACACGTGTTGTTTCACAGAGACACAGCAATGAGTGGCGTGGTCGCTGCGGCGAGCAGTCGCGACGAAATACGCGGGCAGCGACGGTCGGCACTTGCTGCTGGCAGCTACTGCCCGCCGCTGCGGAGGGCAGTAGCAGTCAAATACAAGGTGATCCATCCTCAGCGCAACCGCCATTGCGGCGTGCGACTTGCTGGCGACGGCGGCAGCTACGTTGCCCGCTTAGAGGGCCGCCCGACGTCCGCGCTGAATTTAATACGGGTTGGCGCGCAAGTAATTTATGACATGCACAACACAAACACGTAGAAAGAAAAGTTTATTGCTCACTTGTACTATGCAAGGAGGTGCTGGAACTGCCTCCCTTCGTTCTTCAAACATTTCTGACACCTGCTGAGGATGTTGCTCATTACACTCTGAATTTCCCTCTCAGAAATTGCAGTAATTTCATGACGAATGTTTGTTTTTAGTTCATCTAAAGGGTGGGGATTTGATTTGTACACTTTCTCTTTTAATGCTCCCCACAGATAAAAATAGCATGGGGTTAGTCTGAGAAAACGAGTGGGCCAAATGTGCTTAGTGATAATTCTTTCATCAAACACATTACCAATTTCCTGTAATGATAAGTTGGCTGTATGTGCCGTCACAGAATCTTGTTGAAATATCGCGAAAACACATTCTCTATCAGTTAACTGGGCAAAAAAAAAAAAAAAAAAAAAAAAAAAAAAAAAAAAAAAAAAAAAAAAAAAAGTCCGCAATTTGTGTTAAAGGTATATGTCACTATTGTTTCCTGAAAAAATATAGGCCCTATTATTCTCTCGGCGCTAACAGCGCATCACACTCCTAGCTTTTGATCGTGCAGGAGCTGCTCGTGAATTAAGTTAGCCTTTTCCGAACTTCAGTAACGATTATTTTTCGAATTAACATACCCAATTATGTGGAACTACGATTAGTCTAAAAATAAAGTTAAGTTTGGGTCAATTTCTCAGTCACGCATCTTTTTCAGAATCCATTCTCAAAACTGCAACCTTTTTTGCAGGGTCACCCGGTTTATTTTCTTCTAGTGCGGTTATTTTATACGGTTGTAACTTCAGTAGATTCGTACCGATCTGAGCAGAACCGTAAGAAATTCCAATCTGCCGAGAAAGGCGTCGAATTAATTTTCTAGGAGACCTTTCCAAAGCTTATCCAGAGTTATTCAATGTTTATTCTGTGAGGAATGGACGTGGTTGTTTATGTTTCCTGTCTAGAAAAATTCCAGTTTCCCGAGAATTACCCACCAATCGATGAATCGTACTCCAATTAGGAACACGAACACTAGGAAATTGACGTAATAATCTCTGTACCTCACGCGCTGATTCTGTGCGCACACAAGAATCCTAGATGAATACTCTTTGGCGAAAAGAATAAGTTATTTTCACCATTTCCCTAAAACCACTTGTCACACATACACAGTAGTGCATCGGCTGAGAAACACGTTCTACTTTCTCAAGAATGCGGTACAAACAAAGGCCTCGCAGTAGAGCAGAAAACGAACTCCCCACCACCTCCGCCTGTGGCCGTCGGCGGGCTGGCAAGCCAGATAACGGCTGGCCGCCGACCGGCTCAAAAATTCTGCGCCAGTCGGTTGCGCTGAGGATTGATCAACCTGTAGTACAGAGACTAACAAATTTAGACTCTAAACAAAACAAAACAAAATTGTCATAAAATAACAAAATATCCTTCTCTTCATACTACCATGAAGACCGCTTCAGCAGCAGTAGACACTCAAGGTTCGTTCAAGCAGCTGGCAGTTCCAGCAAACTGTGCATATGCAGAGCTGCTGCTGATACTCGTTATACCTCTTCCCATGTGCAGTTTGGTGGAACTGGCAGCTGCTTGAACGAACCTTCACTGTAGTCCGCTTTCCTTCCCAAAAAGCTGCAGCTGAGCGTTTTTAATGGATTTATCAAAGCCATGTCACCCTTTCTTACAATTAAATGTCAATCAATGACACAGTGGCTGTAAAAGCTGTCACAGATTGTAAAAGTAGTCACAATTGTCCACTGACTAAAGCTATTCAGTAGCGATGTTTAGTATGGAGTATGGCCGGGTGATTAACGGAGAGTAGTATTTTAAATGCAGTGATCGTTGGTTCGAATCCTGGTATGCGTTAATTTTTTTTTTCTCTCAGTTTCCTGTATGTAACAGATTCTGGGACCAGAAATGACATTCATATTCTTACTTGTCACAAATATTTATCCATTTTTTTTCGAATATGTCGTGACTTTCGAGGTCATGGTGAAGCAAGAACCTAACAATATAACTTAAATAATATTTCATCAAATGTCATAAATATGTCCTCTTTATTTCTGAAAATAATGTGGTAATGTTTAACTGAATGGGAACAGCCACTGTGCTGTCTAAAGCAGAAATCCGAGCAGCTAATTTCCAGATGCCGTTTTCAATCCATCCAGGTAAACCGCATATGGCCCTGACATATACACATGACAGCGAACAACGGTTTCCAAAATTAAGTTTTCGTGTTTCGGAAGTTGGGTCGCATGTAGAAGAAGCAAGTATAAAGGTGCGGACACACATATCCAGGCCGTGTCCGCGCCGGCACACGTCCGAGTATCGGCCGTCACCCGGAGAACAAAATATACCATTGAAATAAATGTAGGTGGCCACACGTGACCCGGACCGTGCACAGAACATCAACGGACCGGGAGCGGGCCGGGCGGAATTCGCAGAGTTTAATTTTTGACGTGACGGGCACGGACGCCGGACGACGCGGCGGTATTGTTTCTCAACAATGGAAGACTGTTTGTTATAAAAAATGGACGCGGAACGTTTAATAGAACAAGTTCGTAAGTTTCCGGTACTTTACGACCAGACAGGCGTGAAGTACGGTATATCGATTACAAGGACAAAGTATGGAAGACAATTGCAGCAGATTTGCAAGCCAAAGGTAAGATAAAAATTATTCCAGTTTCAATGCCAGAAAAATATATATTTAGTAATGTAAAAATTCTACATGTTTTAATACCAGACAAATATTAATTTACTCTTTATTTCGCAAACAAATATGTGTTTTTGGTTTATGTCACTGGTATATCGTCTTTAAAAGTTTTCAGAAGGTGTGCTGGGTCATCCTAAAATATTCATAAAACTTCGCCTTATCATCCTTGAGATGAGGAAATAATGTTAGAAACTCTGCCTGTACTTGTTTTGTTTTCCAGGAGCTGTGGATTCCCAGATTTCTTCGTTTTCTTTGCCTTGCTTTGTTTCTTCTTCGTCTAAAGCAAGTGCTATGAGTCCTAATTCACTATTACTAAAATTAGCGAACATATTTACAACTTTCACAAACAGGAACACAGATCAGCGCGTCCGAGTCACTACAATGAACCGAGACACGGACGTGACTGGTAGAGGAACAGGCCGGAGCACGGACGTGGCCCGGTTGTGTGTGGCCGCTAGAGGGACGGGTACGGAGCACGGACGTCATCCGTCCGACACTCCGTCCGGACACCGCCCGGATATGTGTGTCCCGACCTTTACTGTGTGAGTTAGGCATTTTTGCCTGCGGTGTAACTCTTTTCCTTTTCTTGCGATGAGTGTGCGTAATTGCTGCAGGCAGGATCAACATTAAACATGTCAATGCGTACGAGGATTTCAGTTTCGATAACAAACTACATTTAAGCGATACTTTATTTCCGTCCCCCTCCCCCTCGCTAGAACCATTTGAATTCTACCATATGTATTTATATTAGTGAAAGGGTGTCGCGAAAAACTGTAAGCAATAAAAGGGTGGCGCCATGAGGGAAAGTTTGGAAAGCACTGCTGTAGTAGCTTAACCCAGCACGTGGTGTAGCGTGTCTTGCTGCCCCAGTCTACCGGAAGGCACCGGCTAGCGCCGCGCCTCACCTCACAGTCCCATCCCTAGGCCATCGGGTGACCGCTGCGACATCTCATTTATATCTATAAATGTGAATGTCTGTTCGGTGTACGTTTATCACGTCTGAACCACAAGACATAAAGAGCTAAAATTTTGAACAGTTACTGATGTCTACCCGGAGAAGGTTTTAGGCACGGTTTTATGGCGATCGGATAGCTATCTCTCTCTCTCTCTCTCTCTCTCTCTCTCTCTCTCTCTATATATATATATATGAATATCTGTTCGGTGTACGCTTATCATGTCCGAACGGCAAGACGCAGAGACTTAAATATTTGTACAGTTATTAATTTATACCTGAGGAAGGTTTTAAACACGTTTTTACAGCGATCTGATAGATATTTAGTAATTTGAAGAATTGCGGAACAATAAATACTCTTTGAAAATTATATTTACTCTTTGAAAATGGTTGCATTGTTTGCTTGAGGGTTGATAATGATAAAAGGGTGGAGTATATTGGGACGGAAAGTTATCGGTGTATAAAAAATTCTACTTATGTGTGTGTCTGTGTATTAATATTTCGCTCTGCAAGCGAAAACTACAGAACGCAAACGAATGGTCTGTGTTTAATTGTTGCCCGAAATCTCCCGTTGTACACGATAGCAGTTCCATGCCGATAGCTATAAGGGAGGTGGAAGATATGGTGGTTGAAAGTCGTCAAATTATAATAAAATTCGGACTGAAAGCCAGCGATGAGGTTTGCGACTCTATAGCAACGAGGTTACATACAGCTAAACATGATGCCATAGACCATATGTTTGGTCTATGCGTGCTACAATGTCTTCATCTCTTTCTCTGTAAGGATAATCATACGAATAAGGAAACATAATAATAAATAAATAAAGCAGTAAAAAAGAAATTTCTTTTAATACATCTCTTAAAAAAATGATTGAAGTTTCGCCCTTTAGCTATCATAATCAACCAACACGCGAGCGGAGACGCGGGTTTAAGCTAGTTCGGTATAAAAACGTGAAATTAGTCCGCGCGCTGTATAAAGGAGTGTATCGACTGTCGGCAGGCAGCCGCGGCGCTGTCCGTGTGGGGCCGGCCAGAAGCTTTCAGAAGCCAGGCTGCCACGCCACGTGTCCTTTTGTCCTCTCTCTCTCTCTCTCTCTCTCTCTCTCTCTCTGTCTCTAGAGCACTCCGCGCCGTCCACTGTTCGCCCGTTGCAAATCAAAACGCGTTCCGACGCGCCCTGTTTCCACAATTTCAAAAAAATCCACCTCCCCTGCTACAGCCAAGAACGACGCAACATCAAAGGGCATTGGTACCGCTCTGTTCATACGGTTCCGCGAACTCGATACTGTTCTGAAGTCTCTTTCTACGACTTTTCCTATCTACAGCGGCGGTACAGGAGACCGTACCGCGTGATTTTACAGCAAAATGCTGTTTCTGGGATACGTGAACGGTACAAACGACACACGTCGCTCACACTGGCTTTTCCGTAACTACTAATAGCGATGATGTGATTGAGACCAGATCCATGTGAGACTACTACAGTCTTTAGAATTGTACCTTATCATATTCAAATGTATACCTGAACACTTGATGTATCATATGTATCCTATGGTTCATTGTATCTATACAACATATACTATATTTTATCCAACGAGCATTCATTGTGATTCAATGGCACTTCAAATGTTCAAATGTCTGTAAATCTATCGGACCAAACTGCGTGGTCGTCAGTTCGTTGCTTACAAACTACTTAAACCTATGTAAACTAACCTAAGGACAAACACACACACCCATGCCCCAGAGAGGACTCGAACCGCGCGCTCCGCAGCGAGACGCTTTAGACCGCTCGGCTACTCCACCGTGGCACTTGTATTCTGCCTATTTATATATTATTTTGTAATTAATTTTGATTTTCAAGCCTTGATTATATTCATATTGTCATATTCTGTCTGTTGTCTCGTTATCATAGCCCATAAGTGGTAAGTGATATATTGTCATTTCACATAATTTATCTACCTAGGACTCTTGATAGAGTTTTCTACAATATTTACTTGTAACATATGGTGAGCAGCTATGTGACTGTCACGTCACAATGGTCTAGCTTGCGTACTCTTTGACATTTTCGTGTGGTTTGTGCTGTATTTAGCAACGCCCAATCCCATCCTTTGGCCCTCCCACGCCTTCCTTGTCGTACGCCATATCAAATTAGTATTTTGAATGTACTTAAAATTAGTGTCTTATATATTTTTATAAGACATAACACATTAACCATATTTTCACACTTCTATGACTGCACGCAGTACAGAGTGCCCAAGACGATGTATGTGTAGTTCTATTCAAGTAACTTTTAATGTTAACCCTGCGCCATCTGGTGGCGAGTGGGCCTATTTTATCTGTTACGGTGTCCCCCCTCTCACCACAGTGGGTAGTGGGCATATGAGTGTAGTTCAACACTCACTAGATGCCCACAATGGTGTCTTAAGTGTTAATCAAGCATCTATACTAAGATGGTTGTAATTCCCATCTTTTTTTTTTTTAAATTTTTGTAAGTATATATGTATTAATATGGTTTGTACTCCGTCTAGATATTGTAATTACGTGCTTAAACATCTAAAATGTAATTTTCTTCTTTTATACCACAGTTCTGATGATGATGTACTCGAAACGCGTCATGTGAAATAAAACATATTGCGACCAAGGCTTTTCAAAAAAATTTCATGCAATTGGGTGTTTAGGACTACACGTATCATGTACCTCTGCTGCATCTGTGTAACGACAGGTATCTACAGCTACATAGAGTCTCTGCAAATCACATTTAAGTGCCTGGTAGAGGGTTCATTAACCATTTTCATAACCTTTCTCTACTGTTCCATTATCTAATAGCCCACGGAAAAAAGAACATCTAAATCGTTCCGTTTTCGATCTGATTTCTCTTATTTTGCGGTGGTCATGTCTCCCAATGTAGGTGGGTGTTAGCAAAATATTTTCAAAGTAAAAATCACTGATTGAAATTTCGCAAATAGAACTCGACGCAACTAATAACGTCGTTCTTTTAATGATTTCCACCTCAAATCGTGCAACAATTCCGTGACGCTCTCCCCCCCCCCTCCTGTAACGTGATAAAACAAAACGAGCTGCCCTCCTCTCAACGTTCTCAATGTCTTCCGTCAATCCCACCTGGTGAGGGTTCCACACTGGGCAACAGTACTCCAGGAGAGGCCGCACAAGTGTGATTAGGCAGTCTCTTTGCTGGAGCTGTTGCATCTTAGAAGCGTTCTGCCAATGAACGTAACCTTTAGTCCGACTTCCCAACAATATGTGTTCTCCGGTCTAAGTTGTTCGTAATTTTAACTCCTAGGTATCTGGTAGAATTTACGACGTTAAAGTTTGACTGATTTATCGTGAAATTGAAGTTCTGCTGATTTCTTTTAGTGGTCATGTTTATTACTTCACACTTTTCATTATTTAGTGTTAATTGCCAATTTTCGCACTATGTAGAAATTTTGTCTACATAGCTTTGCAGTTGATTTTGATTCTCTGTTGACTTCATTAAGCGATAAGCGACCGCATCATCCGCGAACAGTCCAAGGGAGCTATCTTCCGTGGGGAATTCCAGAATCACTTCTGTTTTACTCGATGACTTGCCGTCAATTAGTACGAACTGTGTCCTTTCTGATAGGAAATCTCGAATCCAATCGCGCAATTCGGGCGATATTCCATAAACACGCAACTTCATTAGAAGCCGCTTCTCAGGTACAGTGTCAAAAGCCTTTCGGAAATCCAGAAATATGGAATCGATTTGAGATCCCTTGTCGATGGCACTTAACACTTAATGTGATTAAAGGACAAGCTGTGTTTCGCAAGAGCGATACTTTCTGTATCCGTGTTGACTATTGGTTAATAGGTCGTTTTCTTCGAGGTAGTTCATAATGTTCGAACAAAGTATATGTCCCAAAATCCTACTGCAAATCGACGTCATTGAGATGGGCCTGTATCGAACGGATGCTCTCCAGTTAACTCTGGTCTGACCGTCTTCCGTGATCTGCTACTGACTTCTACATCCACATCTACATCCATACTCGCCACTCGGTGTGTGGCCAAGGGCAGTACGCCTACTACTGCCACTTCGTGCAACTCTAGTCGCGAAAGGTTCACGGGAAAAGTGACTGCCTATATGCCACCGTGTGGGTCCTTTCTCTCATGAAACGATACAGTCTAAAAAAATCAACCGAAGATACGTTTTATCCTGGATCGTTTTTTCTTCCTCTCGTATATCTCTGAACCCTGATCACTATTCCCTTGTTTTTCTGGACACTAGAGAAAGAACAGCGTTTCACTTCATCTGTCTGTTCCTCTCTTCCGAACTGTTTAGACGTTTCTGTGTCGGCTCATGTTATCCCTCAAATGTTTTTTTGAAGCTTATGGAAGTTAACTGCGGGATAATCAGTTCCTAAACTTACAAACTATTTATGGAACATCTTATACTAAAGACGACACAAACATCCATGCCTGAGGGGGGGGGGTTCGAACCCCCGACGGGGAACGGCCTCGCTCATCGCAGCTCAGCTCCTCAATGCACTCGGCCGCTTCACCGCGACCCTGTTATGTGAGTATAGTGTGATCAATTGTAAAATAAAACGTAAAAAATTTTGACAAAAATTAATGTGACGGGCATTTTTCATTTCAGTTTGTGCAGTTTACAACTGGCGAAGTAATTCAGTCCGGTTAAGTTGTGCGATAGGTTTGGATGCCATTACGGCTGACGAACATTAGTGCAGTGATTAAAATTTCTTAATTTTCAAGCAAAATCTTTCTCATTTTTTTAAAAATAAAGTCTACTGCAGAGGTGCCCATCCCCCTTGGCCAATGGCTCACACGACTAGCCCCCACACCCAAAATAAATAAATAAATAAATCCTGCGACTACTACCCCGCAACTCAACACCCGAGATATTAGGTCCTGGACTCCTAGTCTATTATCTAATAAAATGGTTTTGCATATAATATTAAAATTAAATATCTTTTATTTCACGTTTCGTACTCGTTTTTCACCCCCTCTGACCATATTTCAATGACGCAGTTTGCATCATGGCCAACCTCCCCCCCCCCCCCCCCCAATCCCCCTGTGGGCATCTCCGGCCCACTGAATTTATTAATGGCAAAAGCTTCTTATCATTCGTTATCAGAAATATAAAAAGCTGTTTAATTTACATGAGACTCTATGTGCAAAAGTTGAACTAAAATAACACTATTGTTGTTCGTAGGTTTTGGCGGCCTTCATAAGATTCCACTCAGTGGCGCCGCTGATCCGCTAAGCAGCGGGTCGCCGTGTATGAAGAATCGGCTGCGAACTTCAGCATTAAAACCGTTCACAGTAACAGCAGCACACATTCCCAGTGGCGGGACCACGTTGGCCACTCACTGTCTCGTTGACTTTTGCTTGGCAATTTATAGCTACGTTGTGATTTATTACATGTGTCCGAGCGGTCTAAAACATCTCGCTGCGGGGCGCGCGGTTGCTCGCCGTGGAGGTTCGAGTCCTCCCTGGCGCAGGGGTGTGTTCTTGTCCGTAGGTTAGTTTACCTAGGTGTAAGTAGCTTCTAAGCTACGGTCTGATGACCTCGCAGTTTGGCATGATAGATTTACAAACATTTGAACATATTTATTACATGTGTACTATTTCAAATTTCTGATTCCGGCCTGTTCCTTTTTTCCCCATTATATATAATTTTTTTGGGAGGTGCCGAGGGGGGGGGGGAGTGGGGTTCAGCCTCATTACCCGCCCCCCCCCCCTTTCCCGTTAATGCAGCGTCAGCTGCACGAAACAGAACGCGTAAACAGTCCATTTCATGGAGGCGATTTACCTTAATGAACATGCATTTTATTACAGCTACACCAGAATGAGCTGATCTGATAGATAATTGATAGTAAGGTAAACTCCGTCTTTTTTATGGTGTAACTGCCAGCAACCTCTACTCAAAATAGCTTTCAAAATCTTTAAAATATCCAAACTAATTCCACCGTTTATTTAGTGCTTCCTATCAGTGAAATGATTTTAAAAAATCAACTGTTTTTGACCGCATTCCAGACTTAGAAACTTTTATGAAGTTAAATCAGAATAAAAATTCTAATCGCCATGGCAGTTCCATAGATCTATAATCTATGTTCTGCTTGTAAACAAACTATCGCCCTTAACCAACACCATCTAGATACAAGGCCTCACAACAAGCCCGTGTTACGTCACACTGACAGGCTGCCATCGCTAGCTGAGTGGCTGGTCGCTGGGCCACAGCCCACTGACTCGTAGCGCCATCCAGTGAGCTTGCGATGGATGCCTATCGGTGTGACGTGAGACGGACGTGTTGTGAGGCCTTGTGTCTAGACGGGGTTGCCTTAACTCAGATATGACGTCATTGGTCAAAGCGGATGGGTTGTACTTCGGACTTCAATTGCCCACCCCCCCCCCCTTCCACACACACACACACATACAGTCCTTCGTTAGTTGAACTAAAATTATCTTACATGATTCTTTTTTGTGTTTTTGGCCTCCTCCTCCTCCGCAGTTGCAGTTTGTGTAAGTTAGGTTATCACCTCCTGCAACAGTAAATTAGTCTACTTTAGACTAGACGCGTTTCGCTTTATTTCAAAGCATCTTCAGTGGTCAATTGTACAGGAAATATTTTTTGTTTTACACTTAGTATCGATTTTTACTATATTCGTTCATAAACATTTTTCATGCAATTGGTTTATTTTACTCTGAATAAATGACCTATTAAGATTACCAACGTTTTTATGTTGACCTCTTCACGTGTTCTTTGTAAAACAATTTCACTTGCTGTTACAATTTTCAATTATATTTTTTATGAATTCAGCCGAGAACTCGACGTTACTGTAGCTTGGTGGACTGCGTTTGTTTTGTTTTTGTCTTTGTTTATCATCTCTATGTGTCTTTTTTGCTTATAAATTCTTTGGTTCGCACTGTGCGATGTGTTGTTTGGTTTCCGTTAAAATAGGCGTCTGTTAGCAATTTGTGTGTGATGTTATGACTGTATTGTGTGTGTGTTTTTAAATATAATTTTAGTTCAGTTAACGAAGGACTGTGTGTCTGTATGTGTGTGTGTGTGTGTGTGTGTGTGTGTGTGTGTGTGTGTGTGAGTGAGTGAGTGTGGAGAGGGGGGTTGTAAGGGGGTGAGGGGAGGGAGTCAATTGAACTCCACGATATGACCCATCGGCTTTGACCAATGACGTCATATCTCATATAAGAACGATAGTTTGTTTACATGTAGAACATAGATTATAGACCACGATTTTGTGTTTAAAAAAGTGATCTTTAGCTCCCCTGTTAGTTAGGTATAGGTTAACAGAGAGGGTTTCATTTTTTCGCAAGTGGTGCCGAAGGCGCGTATTTTTGGGCAGAGACCTGTGATCGATGGTACCTTATGTTGTAGGAATCTGAGGATAATCAGAGATTATTTATTATCTAAAATACTTATGTATTACGATATTATACCGTATGTTTATGTTCGTTGATTGTTTTCCTAGTTGGTATATCTATGTACCTATCTTGTGAGACTCGGGTATGACGTCATTAGTCAAACCCATCGGCTTGTATCGCGGTCTTCAGTTATGCCTGTGTGTGTGGGGGGGGGGGGGATGGGAGGGAGGGTGGGTGTCTATAGGGGGTTGTTACTGTTTATGTGCTCATATGAGGTGGTCAATATCTGGCCCGGTGGTCCTGGGGTAAAGCGCTTGACTAGAAGCAGAAGGGTCGTGGGTTCGCACCTCGGATTTTTCAAGTCTTCATTTTAACCCAACCTTCACCTCTCAGTGATGTGAGGAGTCGCCAATAACGACACGTGGTTCGGATTCCACGATAAGCTGTAGGTCTCATTTCCCCGGTTGGATAACTTGGTGGCTAGGGACACGCTAGTCGCCGAAGTGGCGTGCAATTGAAAGACTTGCACCAGGCCACTGAGACACACGAAATTATTATAATGTGGTGGGTTTGAGGGTGGTAGGTATTTGTCTTCTATGTATTTTGTTAGTTTAAATAGTGTTTGGTTGCTAACGTTCACTTGGTCATTTAGTATGTGTTTCTTTTCTATTAATGATTTTTGAATTTGGAAATTCTCTTTGAGGGTTAGCAGATGTTTCTTATTGCTAAATGTGACTATTTTCATGTCCGTTTTCATGGTGTTGGGATTGTGGTTTTCTTGCCGAAGGTGTTGAACAAATGTTGAATTCCTATTGCCACATTTCCATGATCTTTTGTGTATAGAGCATCACAACCGTTACGTTTGAGCTGGTAACTCCCAGATCTGTAGTAGATGTCGTTGCTCCCTGTTTTTGTTAGGTATTTCTTTAATGAGTTATAGCTTTGAAATACTTTTTTCTGAGCTTTGAAGAATTTTTATTCTTTGTGTGAGAGCTGGCGACAAGAAGTCCGACGTGGTCAAGAATAACTTTCAACCAGTAGCAACTGAAATCAGTTTAGTACAATCCTATTCTCAGAATATATGACTTCAACTGTGAAAGCTGAAAACGTGTACCCAGTAGGGATTGGAACCCGGGTCTCCCGCTTCCTAGGCAGTTGCGCTGACCACTACTCCACTGGGGACACACTGATCACCGAACCTGCAAGGAATACCTAAGCATGCCTCCCGTCAGTCCTTGATATCATATATTCTGAGAATATGAAAGAATAACAACTGCAGGATCAGAAATGGCGTCTGTTCTTTCGGAACAGATGCCACATGTATATATATAATACAATCCCGTCGTTCCCCTAAAACGGGTTTCTCTTCCATTCTTTTCGCCAGTCCATGCTCACCTACTATTTTTCCTTCCTTTCCTTTTTCTACTGCCGATTCCAGGCACACAAACGAATACACATTAATTTTTATGTATAGGTGAGTGTAAGCAAGGATTGACATATGGTACCTTAGTACCATTGAGCTATTGATCTGTAAATAAAAGGTGTCACAAAAAGGTACGGCCAAACTTTCAGTAAACATTCCTCACACACAAAGAAAGCAAATATGTTATGTGGACATGTGTCCGGAGACACTTAATTTCCATGTTAGAGCTCATTTTATTACTTCTCTTCAAATCACAATAATTCTGGAATGGAAACACACAGCAACAGAACGTATTAGCGTCACTTTAAACACTTTGTTACAAAATGTCCTCCGTTAGCGAGGATACATGCATCCACCCTCCGTCGCATGGAATCCCTGATGCGCAGATGCAACCCTGGAGAATGGCGTATTGTTTCATAACAGTCCACAATACGAACACGAAGAGTCTCTACATTTGGTACCGGGGTTGCGTAGACAAGAGCTTTCAAATGCCCCCATAAATGAAAGTCAAGAGGGTTGAGGTCAGGAGAGCGTGGAGGCCATGGAATTAGTCCGTCTCTACCAATCCATCGGTCACCGAATCTGTTGTTGAGAAGCGTACGAACACGTCGACTGAAATGTGCAGGAGCTCCATCGTGCATGAACCAAATGTTGTGTCATACTTGTAAAGGCACATGTTCTAGCAGCACAGCTAGAGTATCCCGTAAGAAATCGTGATAAAGTGCTCCAGTGAGCGTAGGTCGAAGAACATGAGGCCCAATCAAGACATCACCAACAATTCCTGCCCAAACGTTCACAGAAAATCTGTGTTGATGACGTGATTGCACAATTGCATGCAGATTCTCGTCAGCCCTCACATGGTGATTTTGAAAATTTACGATTTGAAAACGTTGGAATGAATCCTCATCACTAAATAGAAATGAGCTCTAACATGGAAATTAAGCGTTTCTGAACACATGTTCAAATGTTTGTACATCTATCGGACACATGTCCACATAACATATTTTCTTTCTCTGTATGTGAGGAATGTTTCATGAAAGTTTGGCCGTACCTTTTTGTAACACCCTGTATAATCATTTCATCTACTCTATGCGATCTGTGTCACCAGTCGTGGAAAGGATGTACCAATTTTTACTTCCAGCAGGGCGTTTCATCTCAAAGACCTCACTGGAGCAGTTAAGAGCTAAAATTGTCACCAGTTGGCATTTCAACTGCAGGCTGAAATATAACGATATCCCTGTCGCGGGTGCCATTTTCAAAGTCGGGAATTTTGACGCGAGACAGTCATATGTGCCGGTCGGTTAAAGCAGTCTGAAGCGGCCGAGTGACGTACAAAAACGCTGATTGCCCGCCTGACGTTCCAGACTGTGGGATCCTGGTGAAAGGGAGCAATTTCGGCGGGCCCGGCACGCAGATAAGTCCCGCAGCCCCCCCTCCTCCCCCTATTACGTCAGCTTCAAAGCGCGCCGCCCGGCCAATCGGCTGCCGCGCTCGGCTGCCGCTTGCGATCTCTGCCGTCGCGGGCTTTGAGCGGCAACCCTCTGGCTCCCCGGCGGCAATATCTGCGCTAAAACTGTGCAGTTACTCGCGGTGAGGCCGATATGCGCGAACCGCGGGGAAAAAAAGCCAATAAAGCAATTTCGCGGTGTTTGCTCCACCGCTGTGTAGCTCATATCTCGGCCGCCACTTCAGCTCCGCTGTCATTTCGTCATTCTTTCCATTATACACAGATTGCCGTTGGCACTAAACAAGAACGGCGGCAAGAAAATCACTTTTACCTTGGAACTTGACAATATGATATGAGTTTCGGGCAGGTCGAGTTGAATATTACATCTACATCTACATGGGATATTCTGCAAATCACATTTAAGTGCCTGGCAGAGGGTTCATCGAACCACCATTATACTATTTATCTCCCATTCCATTCTCAAATAGCGCGCGGAAAGAAACAACACCTGAATCTATCTGTTCAAACTGATTTCTCGTATTATTTAAGTATGAGTCAACAATATATTTTCGCATTCGGAGGAGAATGTTGGCGATTGGAGTTTCGCAAGTAGCCCACGTCGCAGCGATAGGCGCCGTTGTTGTAATGATTCCCATCCCAGATCCTGTATCATTTTCGTAACGCTGTCTCCCCTGTATCGTGACAATACGAAACGAGCTGCCCTTCTTTGGACTCTTTCGATGTCCTCCGTCAAACCCACCTGATACGGATCCCAAACTGGGCTGCAATACTCGAAAAATGGACGTACAAGCGTAGTGTATGCAGTTTCTTTTGTAGTTCTGTTGCATGTTTTAAGGGTTCTGCCAATAAAACTCAGTCTCTGGTTCGCCTTTCCCACGATATTTTCTACGTGTTCTTTCCGATTTAAGTCTGCAGTAATAGTAATTCCTAGGTATTTTGTGGAGTTTACGGCCTTCACTTTTGATTGATTTATCTTGTAAACAAAGCTTAACGGATTTCCTTTCGTACTCATGTGGACGACTTCACACTTCTCATTAATTTAAAGTCAATTGCCAATTTTTACACCATACTGATATCTTATTCAGATCGTTCTGCAGTTGATTTTGATCTTCAGATGATTTTACTAGACGGTAAATGACGGTGTCATCTGAAAACGACCTAAGAGAGCTACTTAGATTTTCCCCTAAATCGTTTATGTAAATAAGGAACACTACTCTGTGGAACGCCCGATATCACCTCTGTTTTATTCGATGCTTTACCGTAGATTACTACGAACAGTGTCCTCTCTGACAAGAAATCCCCTATCCAATCGCAAATTTGGGGCGATATACCATAACCATGCAATTTGATTAAAAGCCGTTTGTGAGGTACGGTGTCAAAAGCTTTCTGGAAATCAAGAAATACGAAACCGATTTGCGAACCCTTGTCGCTAGCACTCATCACTTCGTGTGAATAAAGAGCTAGTTGTGTTGTGATAGAACGATTTGATCGTTACAAAGCTCCAGAAAAAATGAACAAAGAAATCGAAGATATAGCTAAATTAGTAAAGATTGTTATTAAGGACGCTCTTAAAAATATAATATCATTATAATTACAAATTTAAAACCCTGACACTGTTTTCCATCTCGAAAATGTCAAACACATTGAAGGTGAAGCATTGAATTAAAATTTGGGACACGGTCGGGAATCGAACCCGGACCTCCAAGCTCACTAAGCAAACATCTTAACCACTTTTGGGGGCCTCCCTTCTCCCCTTACAGCCCATCCATGCTCTCAACTTTTTCGCCTTCTTCGGCTAGCTCCTTTTCTATGGTTTTTCACAATATATATATTTTTCCCCCTTTTTTGTGTGTGGTTTCCTGCAGACTGACACTTTCAAAGTTCGTCTTCTCGTTTCTGTGCTGCTTAAGCAATGCATTCAACAAACTAATTTCGATTCTTGTTGTCCTATTCTTGTTTAATAACTGTCTAGTTATTATCATTCTCAACTTTGTGAACGCCTGTCGCAGTAACAAAACTCTGTTTAATTTGTTAGTGAAATGAAAAATAATGTCTGTTAAATAAAGAAATGCCTCTTCAGTGGCTAACTGAACAATAAAATAAATTTTCCTACTGTTGGTCATAAAATGAAATGTAGTTTCTCATAAGTAAATATAGCAATTTCTACTGACATTAAATTTCCAAATATTTTTTCTTTTAATCTTAACGTATTTGCTCTTAAACTACCGCACCACTAGCGACTAAGGCGCCTCGGAATAGTCTAAGAACGACTTTCCTCCACGTCATAAACTCTAGTTCAGCATCTGTGTTCTTTGGCAATTTCATGGAACACAGAAGCTGAATTGGAGTTTATGACGTGGAGGGAAGTCATAGTTAGGCCCGAGGCGCGTTAATTGTTAGTGGTGCGGTGGCCTAGTGGTTAAGACGTCTGCCTCGTGAGGATTGAGGTCCCGGTTCGATTCCTGGCAGCATCACAAATTTTAATTGAATGCTTCACCTTTTAACTCTAAAAATATAAAGACCACAGGTGATGATGAAGCTGTACGTTTCGAAAAGTATCTGGCTGAATCAAAAATAAAACATTTACTTTGAATTCTAAAAAAATGTAGTAAAATGGGTACCTTCTACATTATAACCTGAAAACGCTTTTGAAATGTATGACAACAGCATTTAATTAGTCGCGAATGAGGTAAGGCTTTTATGCGCAGAAGTGGCAGAACGTCAAAGTGATTTCCCTGTTTTTGCCGAATTTATGGCCCTGTTCTTTCACTTACCTCCAAACTGAATAACGCATTCAGTTATCTCGCAAGAATTAAAGCGACACAGGAACATCAGTAGTAAAGGCAGCGGCAGAAGGTAAAATCAATAAAGAAATAGATAATTTCTGTATAGAAAGTGCTATGTAGAGGAAAGTTGAAACTAACTACGTGCATTAGGTTGACACATCTTTAGTTTCAACAAGGGTCCGTTATTGACTTTTAAGCAAAATTTTTACACTTCCGAAAGAAATTGACATTAAGAATTCTTTTCAACAAGTCACAGTGAACATAACAATACAAAATTTGGATATAACTTTAACATGAGAAAATGGTTGATATCTAGCTCATGTATTTTTTCCCCCTCAAGAAAAGATGTGTTGATGATGTTCCCTTGTAAGATCGTATTTTATTCGTCATATAGACGCAAAACCACATTTGGTCAGGCTGTAAAGAAGATAAAGAAATGAAGAATGGAAGATGAAATGCAGTTTCTAATTCGGTTTCTTTAAAACCGTGACACTTTTACCAACGTTCAGAGTTCCCTTTATGATGATGTAAATGGAGAAGAAAAGGAAGATGTAGAAACAGGTTCACCCTCGGTGGATCGCAGTACTTCCTTTCCTGCCAGTTTTACGTCATTAAGGCGTGCTGGCCACATAAACAAGGCGAGGGTCGTTGATCTCGCCTGACAACAATTTTGAAACCGCAATGACCGCTTTTGTAAGAGCCGGGAGAGAGCCCCAGCAACCGTTGCAAGTGGAGGAGAAGAAAAGGAAATTAATGACCTCTTCCGAAGATGTAGCAGATATAATGATGTCGTTTTCCAATCTCGACACTGCGGAAATAAAAAAAAGGAACAACAGCCATTTGTTCCAAAGTTTTGTGTTTCCCTTGAACTATCCATATGAAGAAGGTCCAACTAGCTCCGGAGCTGGCTTACAAGAGCAGCAAAATCGTGCCAGTTACTGGGTAAATCATCCAAAAGAATGAACGTAATTAACGTTTTTTTAATGTAACTATATGTAAAGTATTAAGATCAATGGAGTACCAATTAAAATGATAAGGTTTGCTGATGACATAGCCATCATTGAGGAGAGCGAAGAAAATCTGAAAAAGGCGTTATCAAGAATGAATGAGATTCTGCCAGCTAAATATAACATGAAAATAAACACAAAAAAGACAGATCATGGTATGCAGCCGCGAGCAAATTACAACTGATATTAAGATTAATGATGTACCATTGAAATAAGTTAATGTATTCACATACTTAGGAAGTAAAATTACACCGGATGGCAAAAGTTCAGCAGACATAAAAAGTAGAATTGCGCAAGCTAAACTAGCCTTCAACAATAAACGGATGCTTCTTACATCAAGAAATATAAAGGAAGAGACCAAAAAAGTATTTATAAAATGCTATGTGTGGAGTGTGGCATTGTATGGCTCGGAAACTTGGACAGACGGCGTTTGCGACAAGAGAAGACTAGAAGCATTTGAATTGTGGTGTTGGAGGAGGATACAGAAAATCCCTTGGACGTCCAAGATGACAAACGAAGAAGTTCTTAGAAGAATCGGCGAAAAAAGAGCACTTGTGAAAACGATAATGAAAAGAAGAGACAAGTTAATAGGCCATCTGTATAGGCACAATGAGTTTATAATTAATATTATGGGTGGTAGAAGGAAAAAGAGGCAGAGGAAGACCCAGATTGCAGTACGTGAAACAGATTCAAAGAGATGTAGGAGTGGAATGTATCAGGAAATGAAGAGGCTATCCGAGAACAGAGAAGTTTGGAGGAGAAGAATTGCTGCCAACCAATCTTCGGATTGAGAACGAGAGAAGAGAGAGAGATATGTAAAGTAGAAAAAAGAAGTCCCGAGAGCCACAACAAGCTCCTCGTCTCTTCGCTCCATAGCGAGTGAGCACAGCCGGCACACGGTATGCTATGTGGGAAAGCACGCGACGCGAAACCGCTGGAGGACAGTAGTATGACCACAGTCGGGACAAGGTGCTCTATGTGGAAACCTTCCGTGCTGTCTCCTAGCCTCTCTTGGACTACAATACGATTGTTCACTATTACTCTTTATTAAAATTGTTTAGTTATTTCCGTACAATTTAATTTTTCCCAAAAAAAAAATCCTCAAAAAATTCCAGAAATTTCTACTTTTTGACCTTCCGTAACTCTGAAACCATTCACTTTAGCAAGATTATGCACGGGGCCATTTTTGTTAGCAATTTAATTTAGATTATTTTTCTATTGGTCACTTTTCGCGCTAAACCCCATAGTATCCTAAATATTCAATAAAACCCCGTAAAAACCGCTGATTTCTAACTTGCCACCTCCCTGCCCCCAAATCCCCGACACTCTAAATGGTGTAACGTTTCACCAAACATTATGTGGACTGTACAGAATAGTTTAGAGTTGAAAGGAAACTTTTACTTTGCCTTGGTTGGGATTGCAGTATACTAATGAGTGCGCCTCGGTTGCACAGTGGTAGAGTGCCAGCCTATGAATCGAAAGGTCGCGGGTTCTGTCCCCCTCCCCTCCCCCCAAGGTCCTAGGATTTTTATTTGTCACATTACACTGCTTTCACCTCTGGCAGTATTGCTCATGTGAAAAATAATGAGTAGCACCGTCGTTCGGAACCCGCGTTAAACTGAGGTACCCCTATAACTGGCTGGGTAAATTAGTTCGAAGGTCGGAGGAAGGCTGCTTTCCCAGCTATTTAAATTTACTTATGTCTATCAATGCTTAAATCCCTAGTTTAAATCCAGTACCCTTAAAATTTTTACAGACGACTTAAGAGGTTAACCACATTTTTTAACTGTTTGATGGCCCTGACCTATAATTTACACCACTTTTAGCAATATTAAGTACTGTTTTGTATTAAAATGACATATGTTTCCATTTGATTACAGTTAATATGCAATATGTTATAGCACACTTACAGCGCACCAGTGGTGCAAGTCCCACAGTTTATGATATGTAGGTTCCTACGATGGAAAACAATCTAGACACAATAACTGAATAAGATCCTAAGGCTCACTTTTGGAGCTATATTCCAATCACAGTTATTATGTAACTAATAAACTTTCTATAACTTTACATGTATCCAATAACCGTCGAGGTACTGGCGCCAGCAGACTCTGCTAAGCAACATTGCCTTTGCCTGTGGATGTCGGCGGTTACACGCCATCGTCAAGACATCGAGTGGCATTTCCCATTACAAATATTTCTTCAAGCAAGGAACTAGACTGTGATACCTCCAATAAAATGATTTCCACGATGATACCTCCCAACGCCAGCAGACAGCGATCGACCACAAGCAGTATCATCTTTGCAACCACCACCACGTGCCATCGCCATGGCAACAAGTGGCGTCCACTGTATACATCTACGGCGAAGGCAGAAATCTCGGCCATGCTATCTCCACGGGAACGGCGTCCCCGGTGATACTTTCAGTTATCGCTATCTTTAAGTTCATGTATTGTCTTTGGGTTATTTTGAAAAACAAATGTTTTATCCGCACCACAAAGAAAATAGTCGGGAGGAGACAAATTCGGTGAGTGAGGGAGCCAGAGGCCTTTTGTAATTATTCTATCTCCAAAGATTTGGTAAAATTGTACGACGCTTGTCGCAGGGCGGACAAATTTTACTGTATGTAAATGTCACTCCCAAGTACTCTTCCTCAACATACTTTGTCGTAAAATGCGTGTTTTGGAAAGTTTTTTAACGCGATGTTACATTTTCCCTCCAAATTTTCGTAGTAAGTAAGATGAAATACGAAATCCGTCAAATACGGTACAGTACCTTGAACTGACGCTTACGCAACGCGATGTTCCTTTGTTATGATAACTGAGCACAGGCCACGTGATGTAGTCGGCTAGTCGGCCAACCACAGCACACTGTAATAGCATTAATCAGCCAATAATAGTCATTCAATACTTCACTTTCCCGCAGCGGCAACATCCAAATACGGATGATTATCGTTGAAATATGCATATTGTATAGTAAGAAACAAAGTTATGTCTTCACGTGCTATGCCCACACATTAATCTGGGCAATCCTGTGATTGCAGTAAAAGATAGATCTGTCTGCATCCCGTGAGCTTTTTTTTTTTCTTTTAAATTAAGTGAAACATGAAGAATCATATCGAACTGCAGTGGTTATGTTGGCACCAATGGTAACGACGGCAACTCAGATCACCAATAAATGTCTTTTTTTTTTTTTTTTTTTTTCGTGATAACTTCAATTAAAACGAAAATTATTTTTTTCTGAACGGACAAGGGTACATACAACAACCTGTCAACCATAGAGCAGATACAGTATTAATTTTGCTGCGAGTGAAACGAGCAGCAATAACATTTACTCTGTAGCTCGTGAAAAATATTAACGCAATTGTACACTTCATTGTTCATCTGTTGCCAACATAAGCACTGGAGCCCGGCGAGAAGCGTCGTAAAATTTTACCAGAGATTTCATATAGAAGTCGTGGGAATTGGTGTGCTGTATGGGCAGTAGCGTTGTCTTGCTGGGAAAATGAATGATTGCTCTCATCTTGCCGCGGCGGATTACCCGTGCGCACTGGGGCGCCATGTTGCAGAGCGCGTACGTTCGCCGTCGGGGGTTCGTGTCGCCCCCTCGGGCAAAAGTGTTTGTGTTGTCCTTAGGTTAGTTCAAGTAGTTTGTAAGATACGGACTAATAACCCGGCAGTTGAGTCCGACAGATATACAAACATTTGAACAACTTGCTCACGGCCGAGAAGCAAGTGAGCACTCCCTAGCCTGCACCCCTAGAAAAATGTCAACAGATGAATTGTATCTGTGGCGCACAAAAAAAGACAGTGATGGTGAGACAGTTAATATTAAACAGACTGATTAAGAACAAAATTGTGTGTTAATAACGAGCGCGTTATTTATAGTAACGACACAGCAATACCATAGCTAATTATGATACGCAATGTAATGAAGATATTGAATTAAAATACATACTACTTTTTGAATAATATTTTTGACATAAGGTAGTGTTTACTTTTGGTTAAAAAATTACAAATTTTCCTCCCAACCTACCGATATTTTCTTCCTCGTGTGCCGTAATTCGTTCCTTGCTGGTTGGCAGCCCTGCTCCCGGACAACGTCCCAGGTGGTGGGCCGACACAGGGGCGAGGTCGCGCACCGGCTGACCCACTGACCTGGTGCGCATGCGCAGTAGCGCGCCGCTGCGTCTGCACGGGTCGCTTCCAGAAGCGTCGCTACTGGTACGCTGCGGGGCCGCCACGAGCGCCCGTACTCAATGAACGGCCGATCGATCTGCCATTCGCAAATTCTGAGAGAGAGACAGAGACAGAGAGAGAGAGAGAGCGTTAGACGCTACGACTGCACTCAAATTCTCCTGTAACTGTTGATTCTGTAACGTACCTGCTATAAACTGATAACTTCCTTAAGCTGATGCTAAATAAATGTCACTTCCACGTAGCAAGGTTACAATTACAAAATTATTAAGTTCAACACATTAACAGATTGTCGTAGGTTGGGTGTACCTCGTAGAATCTGCTTCGCTTGTGAAGTTCTCCACGTGCCTGAAATTCGGGATAAGTTTGCGTGCTGGGTGATATCTTACAGACCTACATCACTTAATGTGAACTCAAAACACAAGTCGCACTTTTCATAAAACTATATTCAATAATACATTACATTGTTGATCTGCATACTGGCATACATAGTGACTTCCCAAAGACAGCCTTAGTAATGACGCCCCGACTGTCTCTACTCGGATCCTTATATACTATTTTAACATGTGACAACAATATAATTATCATTCACTACGGATTTGTTACAAGATATATTTAATATTGGTAACTAGAACATTAAATGTTTATTCTTTTAAATACGATCACATTGATAAGTATTGCTACAATTGAGCAATATATGATATGTATTCGAACAATGGAATTCATAAAGACGTTAATAACGTGAGAATTATGTTATGAATATAATTCCTAACATGTATAGGTTTACGTTTCTACAAGATTAACTATTGACAGTTTCTTTTAGTTCTATAAATATCATAGTTTTCAAGTAATACTTAAAAGCTGACCATGTGGTCATGTTGGTTTCAGATTAAGTCTTCGGAATTCACTTAATAAATTATCGTCAGTATTACATTAATGCATCAGACGGCATTTTAAGTCCATGTACTGAGTTTGATGAGAATCTAACATCATTTAATATGTTTTCTGTTACTATCTGTTAATTTTACATGTGCTTACTTTACATTACGGAATACAGTTTTAACATGCAATAACTCTGCCTCCTACCAATGGATGAACATTAACTGAATAGTTATTAGTTTCTGTGGTATGTTTACAATCTGGTAACATTCTTAAACCAAAGTTATGTGTTATCCGTAGATCAGCATAGGGCTAATACACAGGCATTTTCTTACAACAGTTACAAATTGTATTGGTGTTGCCTACATGCAAATGCACATTCTTTAAGTGTTTCCCTAATGGTCTGTTACGCCTCAATTCCTCACGAATTATTAGTAAGTGACGGTGGCTAATTATTGACGATCGCGTAATAGCTTATTCGAATGTTCGCTGCAGATGTCTTAACCTTCCCATTCCCAGTGTTTGTTCCTGGACGCCAATGTATTAAAAGTTCATTTATACCGTATATTGTACATCAACCCATAAAATTACATTTTTGTTGATGAACAACATGCTTCGAGTAGTCACTTCTGAGGCATTAATCTATCCGTCATGGAGGTTGTGTTACGTTGCCGTCTGTACGTGGCTGTTATTGGGATCATGAGTGTAGTTCCTTGTATTTTATTCCAGCAGTGAATTGTCATCTTTGGCGGTGTCGCGAAGATAATGGTAGCATTATCGATTTGGCAGTGTTAACTATCAATAAAATAACGTCCAAGTAATAAAATACCTCAATACAAAAGGCATGAAATGCCTGACATAAAAAATCAATAGTGCGACCAAAAATTTTGAAACACATATTTTGATAGTTTTCGGAATGAAATCCCAAGATCGCACATTAACAATTTATTCAATGACGACCGGTTTCGGTGAACTGTGTCACTATCATCTGGTTTCGGTGAACTGTGTGGCCAGATGATATGGCATTTAACTCAGTGCAAACACTTGTTAACCTGTACTGAACACTGTATGAATTGTCCTACCCTGAACTCTGTGAATCATACTGAACTGTAAGCATGACAACAGAAAATTGATTCTTTCTCACTTTCACTTACTGCATTAATTTGCGCAACACCAAACTGCTTCCTGCTGTACTAACTACTGGAAAGCTAACTACAGGAAACATATGTGGCACTTTTAATAAAAATGTGAGGAGGGATAAATTGGTAAACTGTTTAAGAAACTCGAACTAATAATAATAAAAAAAGAAATATCTGGTTTATTTTGTAACTGATGTAACATCATGAAAATTACTAGCAATGTCATATTTTGGATTTTAAAATCTTTCAGAGATAATATAACTCAGATATTTAATCTGCCTACAAAATTACTTTAAAAAAAAAAGATTAACATTTCTTTACTGATAATAAATTTAATTCGATTCACACAAATCATCTTACAACAATACCATATTTCAAAAACACTACCCATGAAATTTCTGTTTCATAAAAAACGCATTCTCAAATCTAAACTATTACAATAAATACTTTTCCTAACACAGAAAGAGGTCGCTAGCCTTAATCATGAGACTACAAGCTAACAGCAAGATCTTTCCTGACTGTTACTGTTACCATCAGTTCAACCTACAATGCGAAGTTGTGCCATAGAAACATGCCAAGTATTTCATGAAAAACTTTACCTTATAAGAATTTCAAAAGATCGTTTCTCCAACGTCATCTATTCCTTTCGTCTCCATATCTTAAACAAACACCTTGGCTCAGCATTCAAGTCTCAAAATCTCATCCCCTCGGCTATACCGCCGGAACGACAACTGCACACAACCACGGTCCCCACTCTTCTGCCTTCTAATTCGCGAGCCCAGCAAAGTCAGCTCTCTCAATAATCACATCCCTACTTCCCGGCAACAATACTATCACCGTCTCCAATATCGATAGTACTGCCATCGAAAAATAAGCTTGCAACCAAAGATAAACAACCAATGCCCGACTAGCTTGACACTGGTCTCAAATTCGCAGTACATTTGAATATTAAATGTATACCTTCCCATAGCAGGTATCAGTTTGAAGGAAGACATAGAAGCAGTTCAGCAGGTTCGTTACTGGTAGGTTTGACCAGTGTCACAGAAATGCTCCGTAAAGTCAAATGCGAATCGCTGGAGGAAAGTCGACGTTCTTTTCGAGAAATGCTGTTGAGGAAATTTGGAGGGCCGGAATTTGAAGCTGAATGAAGAACGATCTGCTTACCACCTACTTACATTTCGCGTAAAGATCACAAAGGCCGGCCGCGGTGGCCGAGGAGACTAAGGCGCTCCAGTTACGGTCTGCACGGCCACTACGGTCGGGGGTTCGAATCCCCCCTCGGGCATGGATATTTGTGCCGTCGTAGTTCATATGTAGTTTGTAAGTTTAGGGACTGATGACCCCGTAGTTAAGTCCCATAGATTTTACAAACATTTGAACATCTTTTTTGAACACAAAGACAAGATAAGAGAAACTAGGGCTCGTACGGAGGTGTATATACATTTATTTTCCATCTCGTTCTATTTGTGAGTGGAATAGCAAAGGTAGTAGTGGTATAGTGTACCCTCCGCCACGCACTTTACGGTAGATTGCAAAGTATATATATGTAGATGTAGATCATTTTGGAGGTATCAATGTGTGTGTTAAAAACATCTTGGGAACTTCAGTGGACATACTCGCGAACCTGCTCCTACACGGTCAAGTGCTGTACCACTGAAGGAAAGACTGTTTATTTCATCGAGAAAAGCAACAGTCATTCCGACATTGTTCTCTGAGTATGGGAAAAACCAGTTTATATTAATATTTCTAGGGTCGACTATAGTTTGCAGTCGCTGCAGAAACTTTCAGATAATATTTTTACATTTCTAATTAATCTGATTTTATTATCACTTCACCGACATGACATTACTAACCTGCACAAATATTAAATCTCGAACTGAGCCTGAACTTAAACTGTGACATTGATGATTGTCACGAGATAAATAGCAGAAGTTTGTAACATTTTGATTTGAATTGATTTATACGCGAGTTTAAACTGTCTACGTCACTGAGCCCACAACAGCAGATGATCTGAAACGTCGCTCTGTGACACCTGCGACGTTGCATCTCATCCGCACATCCTTCAGAGGTCGCCCTGCCTTGTGCATTCAGGAACACAGACACACATTTGAAAATCTCTTTGTAAATCCGGCGCCTGAGCATCCATCAGCACACAGCCATGTATTATGTATAGCCTGTCTCTAAGCGTATGGCCGAGCAGGTAGGTCCCCACGCTGCCCACCCAGCTACATCACGACGTGTATCTTCTACAGGATGATCCACAACGCCGTTACCAGCCATTCCGATCGCGCTTTAAATCAATATCGTTCCTGTGAAGACAACAAGTGTTAAAGCGTTGAAAAGGACGACAATCTAAAACTCTGACACGATAACCGATTAAACGGAAGATAGAGAAAACCAGTTGAGTGTATTTTATCCATAATGGATACAGTTAAACTCCGTGATAGTTCTCTACTGTTCGTTAAAAACCCTTCTTTCAGTAACATTGATCATGATGCCATTAACGGCAGGAACCTGTCAATATTTTCCGTAAGTAATTTTGCTGTATGCTTAATTTTTATCGATATGAATAGCTAACTTCTAGCCTTGCTCCCCTGATTTCGTTACTCCGATCTAATATTAACATCGGCATCCAATGACATCGTTACTCTGTAACAAAATCTTTCTTTTACTAACAGATCTACATCTACATTGATATTCTGCAAATCACATTGAAGTGGATGGCAGAGGGTTCATCGAACCATTTTTATGACATTTCTCTTTATTTCCACTCTTTAATAGCTCGCTGGAAAAAGGAACACCTAAAACGTTCTGTTTTCGATCTGATTTCTCTTATTTTATTATGGTGGTCATGTCTCCCTATGTAGGTGGGTACTATCAATATATGTTCGCATTCTGAAGAGAAAGTTGGTGAAAGGAATTTCGCAAATAGATTTCGCCGCAACAAGTAACGCCATTCTTTAATAACTTCCATCCCAACTCGAGCTTCATTTCCGTGACGCTTTCTCCCCTATATCGCGATAAAACAAATCGGTCTGCCCTTCTCTAAATTTTCTCTAAATCGTCCGTCAGTCCCACCTGGTGTGGATCCCACAAAGCGCAGCAAAACCCCAAAATTGGACGCACAAGTGTAGTGTAGACAGTTTCTTTAGTAGAACTGTTGCATCTTCCGTCCTGCCAATGAAATGTAGTCTTTGGTTTGCCTTCGCTACAATATTTTCTGTGTGTTCTTTCGAATTTAAGTTGTTCGTAATTGTAGGTATTTAGTTGAATTTACGGCCTCAAGATTTGACTGATTCATTGCGTAACTGAAGTGGTCATATGAATGAACGCAAACTTATCGTTAAGGATAAACTGCCAATTTTTGCAGCAAGCAGATATCTTAATCATTTTGCAGTTGCGTTTAGTCTTCTGTTGACTTCAGTAAACGATAAATGACAGCATCATCCGCGATCACTCTAATGAAGCTACTCAGATTGTCTCCTAAATCGTTTATAAAAATAAGGAACCGTAGGTGCCCTATAACAACTTCCTGGGGAACGCCAGATTTCACTTCTGTTGTACTTGATGACTTACCGTCAGTTACAACGTACAGTGTCCCTTCTGACAGGAAGTCACGAATCCAACCGCACAACTGTGGCTATATTCCATAAGCACGCAATTTCATTAGAAGACGTTTGTGAGGTACAGTGTCCAAAGCCTTTCGGAAATCTAGAAATACAGAATTTATATGGCTTCCCTTATCGATATCACTCATCACACCATGTGAGTAAAGAGCTAGCTGTGTTTCCAAGAACGATACTTTCTGAATCCGTGTTGACTAGAGACAATAGTTCGTTCTCTTCGAGGTAGTTCATAATACTTGAGGAAAGTATATGTTCAAACATCTTGCTGCAAACCGCATTGATATAGGCCTGTAATTTGGGGATCACTCCTATTGCCTTTCTTGGATATTGGAGTGACCTGTGCAACTTTCCAGTCTTTGGGTACGCCACGTTCGCTAAGCGAGCGGTTGTATACGATAGGTAAATCACGTTTTAGGCAGTGTCTTATATAAACTATGTTTCTACCAAGAAACATGAATTTTTAGAACCACGAATAATTTTTGTAATGTCGGAAATATTTTTTGATTCATCTACAGGTTTCCAACCGTTTGTCATACCACCGATTTCGTGAAACTGTCTATAAACGCTGGGCTTCCCATAAAATTGTGGGTTTTTTGACTGTGCGAATCCAACAAACCATGTAGCCTATTTTGACGTTAATTCGTGAGGTGCCCTATTGTGGAATGGCTGACGTTTCTTTCCCACATTATGAAATCAGCTTTGGAAAAATTAAAATTACGTGTTTCCTGTATTGACACAGAGCAGTATACACGAAAATATATGAAATAAATCGCAATTTGCGATCACTTATGGCTTTACTGTACTAGGTTTAGATGGAATACCAAACTGCGGCGAATGAAAATTTGTGCCCAGCCGAGATTCGAACCCGGGATCTCCTGCTTACTAGGCAGAAGCGTTGAACACTCCGCCACCGAGGACACAGTGACCAGCCCCACTGCAGAGTACTCTTCTCTGCACGTCTCCCGCCACACACATATCTCCATTCGCCAAACCGTCTCTTTCCTATTACCACAGCCTATTTGTTCTGTAATGGTCGCAGACACAATACTGTATTCCCGCATCAGGGAGAACAGATCATGATGTTTGGAGACACACTTAATTGTCGTTAGGAGCCCAGACTCGGCTTCTATACAATTATAAATTTTTGATGACATTACAGCGTTCATTTAATGAAATAAATCGTAATTTGCGATCACTTATGGCTTCACTGTAATAGGTTTAGATGGAATCCCGGCCGTGCACAAATTTCATTCGCCGCAGTTTCATTAAATGAACGCTTTTATGTCGTCAAAAATGTAAAAAAAAAAAAATGTAATCAAAATATGTTTCAACATTTTTTGTCGAACTATTAATTTTTTATGTCATATATTTCATGCACAACACAGACGTTTGTATCGATATATTTTATGATTTGGACGTTATTTTGTTGATAGTTAACACTGCTAGATCAACGATGCTAGCACAATCTTTGCCACAGCACCAAAGATAAGACAATTCACTGCTGTAATAAAATAAAGGGAACCACACTCACGCTCACACTCTGTCACTCTGTCACGTACACAACCTCCAAGATGGACAGATTAATGCCTCAGAATGTCGTACTAGAAGCATGTTGTTCATCAACAGAAATGCAGGTTCAACGTTTGATGTACAAAATACGGTGTAGATCAACTTTTAATACGTTGTTATCCAGGAACAACACTGGGAATGAAAGGGTTAACATGCATCCATTCGATTGGGACTAGTATATTAGTTATATTTTCGCCCCCTCTTTAACATTAGAAACGAGCGAGCGTTTGGTGCTCCGAAAAAATACGTGTTCTTCCAATTACGCACGTTTTCTAGCTGTTTAGCACGTTTGTCCTTAACATCTGAAAACCTCAATTTAGTGTTTCCCAAAAATTTTTATACGGGACCTACTTTAAAGGAGAAAGTAGACTTAACGTTAACTAGGAATTATGTATTCTAATGTGAAATACAATCACTTTTTATTGGACCTGTGTTTTATATTATTCAATCGCTAGTGTTCAGACACATAATGGACCGGTTGTTTCACGGTGCAAGTACTTCCTACAGTGACGCGACCCCCAGACGAAGACTGTGCGACCCACACGCTGAAAATACCGCCTTAGTATATCAACAGATATACAATCTCACCAACACTGATAACTAAAGTCACCCGAACGAAATTTGAGCAAATAACAGTACGTTTCGCTACACGTCTGGGCAGGTAACGGTCAACTGATTTCTTGTGCCCCTGAATGCGTGCGATACTTATTGTGCCTCATGAACAATAGTTGGCGAAATATTCAGTTATTTGCCGATGTATAAAGTAGGACCACCTCCGCATTTTCATGTCCAAAATGAGTAATAAACTTCATTTATAAAGAATTACTTCGTGAGTGAACCATTTCTTTATCTTAGAATCCATT
Organism: Locusta migratoria; assembly: GCA_026315105.1. Taxonomy (NCBI): domain Eukaryota; kingdom Metazoa; phylum Arthropoda; class Insecta; order Orthoptera; family Acrididae; genus Locusta; species Locusta migratoria. Next base: position 201,465,746 of record CM048751.1, read on the forward strand.
TGTTGGTTATTCAGAAGTATAATTTATCTATGTTTAATTATATTTTCACGTCATCATATGCAAATTGATAGATTGGCTAAACTACAGATTAATTATTGATCTTGTTTAAACAGATTGGGTAGCTGTTTAGGGCATAGATGCTGACATACATAACTCACCCCTATGAACAGAGACAACGACCCATAAACTTTTTACTACCCTGAGTTGCGTATTGCCCAATTCTTACTGGTGAGTAGCGATAGTGGTTCTATCGGCAAATGCCACTAGAACGCTGCTCGGACGTGTGGTATCTGCTGTATATCCATTAGATTTCTGATTATGCTGAAGCGATAGCTCCTTACTTAACAGCCAAATACAACCGCTCTCTCAAAGAAGGATCTGTACCAAAAGACTGGAAAGTTGCACAGGTCACACCTAACTTCAAGAAAGATAGTAGGAGTAACCCACTAAACTACTGGCCTATTTCATTGACGTCAATTTACAGCAGGGTTTTGAAACATATCCTGTATTCAAATATTATGAATTATCTCGAACAGAATGATCTATTGACCCAAAACACGGATTTAGAAAATATCGTTCATGGGGAACACAACTAGCTCTTTACTCACACGAAGTGATGAGTGCTATCGACAAGGGTTCGCAAATCGATTCCATATTTCTTGATTTCCAGAAGGCTTTTGACATCGTACCTCACAAACGGCTTTCAATCAAATTGCGTGGTTATGGTATATCGCCCCAAATTTACGACTGGATAGGGGATTTTCTGTCAGATAGGGCACAGTTTATAGTAATCGATGGTGAAGCATCAACTAAAACAGAGATGATATCCGGCGTTCCACAGGGTAGTGCTATTGGTCCTCTGCTGTTCCTTATTTACATAAACGATATGGGAGAAAATCTAAGTAGCTCTCTTAGGTAGTTTGCAGATGACGTCGTCATTTACCGTCTAGTAAAATCATCTGAAGATCAAAATCAACTGCATAACGATCTGAATAAGACATCACTACGGTGTAAAAATTGGCAATTGACTCTAAATAATGAGAAGGGTGAAGTTGTTCACAAGAGTACGAAAAAAAAATCCGTTAGATTTTGTTTACAAGATAAATCAATCAAATGTGAAGGCCATAAACTCCATAAAATACCTAAGATTTACTATTACTTCAGACTTAAACTGGAATAACATTTAGAAAATGTCGTGGGAAAGGCGAACCAGAGAGACTTAAAAGATGCAACATAACTACTAAAGAAACTGCATACACTACGCTTGTCCGCCCTTTTTTGGAGTATTGCTGCCCAGTGTAGGATCCTTATCAGGTGGGTGTGACGGAGGATATCAATAGAGTCCAAACAAGAGCAGTTCGTTTTGTATTGTCACCATATAGGGGAGACAGCGTTACGGAAATGATACAGGATCTGGGATGGGAATCATTACAACAACGGCGCTTATCGCTGCGGCGTGGGCTGCTTACGAAACTGCAATGGCCAACATTCTCCTGCGAATGCGAAAATATATTGTTTACTCGCACTTACATAGGTAGAAAAGATCATCAGAATAAAATACGAGAAATCAGAGCTCGAACAGAAAGATTCGGGCGTTCTTTCTCCCCGCACGCTATTCGAGAATGGAATGGGAGATAAATAGTATAATGGTGGTTCGATGAACCCTCTGCCAGGCACTTAAATGTGATTTGCAGAGTATCCCATGTAGAACTAGATGAAACTCTGAAGGGTTGTATCTCCCAAAACTAAACCTCATCACAATGCGACTGAAACTGTTGTAAACACAGCCCGTGTCTATGATTCCACTGCATGATAGAAACAAGTTATTTTCATTTAAAATGCATCTTTTTACTGAAGTCTTTGGATAACAATACAATAAACTATGTTCATAGCTCCGCAGAAAGTGTTACGTTCCTTGTGTTGACCGACCGCAATAAATATTACCATAACTTTGAGAGCTATACAGAGGTGAACACGGTCGCTGAAACTACCTGTATATGTGCCGCTATAGAGCATAGATAATATAGACTGCGCATGACGTCATTACACTGAAACCAACATCTAAGTCACGTGACTTGGGGCAGGGAACCGTTTTCAACATTACGAATAATGCGAACTGTAGCTGAGACTTGCAGTTCTTATTCTTTGTAGTGGAAAATTAAGCGTAGATTTGAACAATAAAACGTCTTAGCGAAAATGTTCAAATGTTTGTAGAAATTATGGGACTTAACTTTAACTACGGCGTCATCAGTCCCTAAGCTTACAAACTACTTATGAACTAGCTAATCCTAAGGACGTCACAAATATCCATGCCCGAGGGGGGATTCGAACACCCCCCCCCCCCCCCCCCCCCGTAGTCCGTGACTGGAGCACCTTAGTCCCCTCGGCCACCGCGGCCGGCACGTCTTAGCGTACCCTTATTAAATCGTTGGTAGTACAGTTAGAGTTAGTTCTCCGCAATTGCAAGAATTAATGCGATATGTACACTTTTCTTCATGTGCCTAGATGATAGTTATTTTTAGAAGCAATAGAACTACAGATTTTAAGCAAAAGATTTTTGTCGTCGTACTGTGAGTCTTTCAGTTTGATACGAGCATCACCTTCCTTACTATTCCTCAACAATATATGTGAAATGTTTGGTTGTGCTTTTATAAGAAATGAAATCTGATTGCATCCATAATATCCAATCTTAACAAAATACAACCGTTTATATTTAAGACTTTTACCACAGACTGTGATGCCGATAGGAAAAACGAACAAAGTATTTGCTGTTTACATTAAATAATAGGTTAGTGAGGAAACATTATCCATGCACTCGGAAAGAAGTGATTTTATAGGTATAATGATCAGTCTGTATGAATATTTAGCATTTACAACGTTAAAATGAAGCCGACTTTCATCAGAAATGACTTACCTGCTGACATATAAACTCGCTCAAGAGCAGCTTGAATAATCATCGCATCGATAATCACATTCATAATGTGCAAAAACAAAAGATTCATAGCGCAGCACGAACACTGAGGATACGTAATTCTGTAGCTTATAAAAATGAGACACTACGGTACTTTTCACCTGGGCACATATAAACACGACAATCATTGCATTAATATTAATAATACGATTAAATCACATTTCCTTTACTTCTAGATGTGTAATAGCAATACGAGAATTCGTTTCATTGTTAAAATGAACGCATTATTACACCTGTAAGTGGGAATAACTGTTGCTCGTAACGACGGAAACTGTCACGTGACTCGGGGCAATTTTAGACGTTGGTTTCAAACCACAACAATGCAGAGATAGGGACGTGCGCAGTCTCTATTATCTTTGGTCTATGTGTGTCGCTTTGCCACTGAGCAAGGTGTGTGGCTTTGCCATATTCTCATAGGTGCGATCCACAAGTTTAAAAGGACGGAGCTGTTACTGGAGCCTCAGTCTTCCGGTTCACTTTGAAAATGGCTGATTGGTACACAGTCGTCATACTGCACTGGGAGAAATAAATTTATGGGGCTCCGTGCCTGAAATTTAAAGGAGCATTCATTGCGCCGCGGAAACATGAAGATGCACTTAGCTATTCGTGAGCCGATAATGAATTTCAACCTCCGTCGTCCTTTCATTGCATGAAAGCGCAAGTTAAACATTATATTTTGAAAGCTCTCAACGCAGCTTGCGTACTGTGATAAAAATGTTTCTCTTCTGATTTTCGTTCACACACTTGTATTAGTGGTTTAGGAATAAAAATACTTGCTACTACATATTTCAAATGTTCAAATGTTTGTAGAGCTTAAGGGACTTGACTATGGGGTCATCAGTCCCTAAATTTACAAACTACTTATAAACTAACTAATACTAAGGACGGCACAAATATCCATGCCCGAGGGGGGATTCGATCCCCCGACCGTAGTGGCCGTGCAGACCGTGACTGGAGCGCCTCAGTCCCCTCGGCCAACGCGGCCGGCACTAGGGAAAAAAACTATACTTCTGCCTAGTAGTATCTAGGTATGTTAAAAGTTTTGATTTTGCTCAGATTTTCTCAGGTGCAGGAAACCTTTTCCGTTGTGATACCAATAAGTAATGTGGTATCTCTGGGAAAAGAATCTTTATGAAACATGTAGAAAAAATATTTCTTAATAAATTATTGTCATAACTTATATTTAAAAAATTGTCACAAACCATGCCCACGAACCACAGACTGCCGAGGTGGGGTGGCTTGGGCGCCTCAGCGATACAGATAGCCGTACCGAAGGGGCAATCACAGCAGAAGGGCATTTGTGGAGAAGCGAGACAAACGGCACCAGCATTTCAGTCTGGATGATTGACTGAGCTGACCATGTAACATCAGTTAACATGGCTTTGCTATCAGTCACTGCGAACGTCTGGAACCAAGCTGTTCCCGAGAACAAATTTATTGTCTGACCATGTAACATCAGTTAACATGGCTTTGCTATCAGTCACTGCGAACGTCTGGAACCAAGCTGTTCCCGAGAACAAATTTATTGTCTGACCATGTAACATCAGTTAACATGGCTTTGCTATCAGTCACTGCGAACGTCTGGAACCAAGCTGTTCCCGAGAACAAATTTATTGTCTGACCATGTAACATCAGTTAACATGGCTTTGCTATCAGTCACTGCGAACGTCTGGAACCAAGCTGTTCCCGAGAACAAATTTATTGTCTGACCATGTAACATCAGTTAACATGGCTTTGCTATCAGTCACTGCGAACGTCTGGAACCAAGCTGTTCCCGAGAACAAATTTATTGTCTGACCATGTAACATCAGTTAACATGGCTTTGCTATCAGTCACTGCGAACGTCTGGAACCAAGCTGTTCCCGAGAACAAATTTATTGTCTGACCATGTAACATCAGTTAACATGGCTTTGCTATCAGTCACTGCGAACGTCTGGAACCAAGCTGTTCCCGAGAACAAATTTATTGTCTTTGGTTTTTTTTTTTTTTTGTTTTGGTAAAATATTCAGGAGGTAAAATAACCCCTCATTCGGATCTCCTGGGGTGACTACTCAGGATGATGTCGTCCTGAAGAGAAACAAAATAAGCGTTATAGGGATCGGAGCGTGGAATGCTGTGCATGTTAGATAAGGTGGGGATTAGTGATATTAGGTGACAGGATGAACAGCATATCTGGTCGGGTGAGAACCGGGTTATAAATACAAAATCGGTTGGTGGTAACGCAGGAGTAGGTCTGATAATGAATAAGAAAATGGAAATGCTGGTAAGTTACGATGAACAACATAGTGAACGCACGGCAACATGCTGTGCTGATGACAAGCAGATCGAAGAAATGTATGAGGAGATAAAATAAATTATTCAGGCAGTAAAGGGAAAGGAAAACTTGTGATTGGAGACTGGAACACGGTAGTAGGAAAAGGAAGAGAAGGAAATGTTGTTGATGAATATGAACTGGGGAAAAGAAATGAAAGAGGATTTCGCTTGGTAGAATTTTGTGCAGAGCACAATTTAATTATTACCAACACTTGGTTTAAATATGATGAAAGAAGGCTGTATATATGGAAGTAACCAGGAGACACTGGACGATACAAGAATGACTTAGTAATAGTAAGGAATAGATTTAGGAACCAGATTTTAAACTGTAAGACGTATCCAGGGGCAAGCATATTCTGACCATAACCTATTGGTTATGAATTGTAGACTAAGACTGAAGAAACTACAAAAAGGTAGGAATATAAGGAGATGGAACCTAGACAAAATGAAGGAACCAGAGGTAGTTGAGAGTTTCAGAGGGAGCATTAGGCAAGGAACGGGTGACACAGGGTAAAGTAATACAGTAGAATGGGTAGCTCTGAGAGATAGAGTAGTGAAAGCAGCAGAGGTTCATATAGGCAGAAGGACAAGGCGTAATAGAAATCCCTGGATAACACAGAATATACTGAACTTAATTGATGAGAGAAGAAAATATAAAAATCCATCAAGGGAAGCAGGCAGAAGGGACTACAAACGTCTGAAAATTGACAGGAAGTGCAGACTGGCTAAGCGGAGTGGCTAGAGGACAACGGCAGAACCATGGAAGAATGTATAACTAGGGGAAAGATAGATACCGCCAACAGGAAAATAAAAGAGACATTTGGAGATAAAGAAGACAACTGTATGAATATCAAGAATTCAGATAGAAAACCAGTACTAAGCAAAGAGGGGAAAGCTGAACTGTGGAAGGAATATATAGAGTGTCTATACAAAGGAAATATACTTGAAGTTAGTGTTCTAGAAATGGAAGAGAAAGTAAAGTGAACTGCTGATATCGTTAGGAGAGCCAATCTTGAAGAAATTCTTCTACCAGGTATGCAAGATGTATGAGACAGGGAAAGTACCCTCAGACTTCAAGAAGAATATAGTGATTCCAATTCCAAAGAATGCAAGTGCGTCAAATGTGAAAATTATAGAACTAACATTTTAATAAGTCAAAATACTGACATGAATTATTTACAGACCAATGGAAAAACTGGTGGTATCTAACCTTGAGAATATCAGTTAGCGTTTAGGACAAATGTGAGAACAAGTGAGGCAGTACTCTCATTACGACTTTTCTTTAGGGCGTGAAAGGCATGCGATGGTTGGAGAGGGAGTGAGATAGGTGTGTAGCCTTTCCCCAATGTTCATCAATCAGTATATTGAGCAAGCTGTGAATGCAAAGAGAGATTTGGGAAGGAAATTAAAGTTCAAGGAGAAGAAATAAAAACCCTGTGGTTTGCCGATGACATAGTAATTTTATCAGAGACAGTAAAAGACCTGGAAGAGTAATTGAATGGAATGGAGAGTCTGTTGAAAGACTTAACAAGAACAAAACAAAGGTAACGGAATGTAGTGTCAAAAATCAGGAGACGCTGAGGGAATTAGACTAGGGAATGAGGCAATAAAAGTAATATATGAGTTTTGTTACATTGGTAGAAAAATGACTATTGATGTACGACGTAAAGAAAAGAAAAATTCAGAATGGCTATGGGAAGAAAAGCGTTTTTGAAGATGTGAAATTTGTTGATCCTATACTAATTCAATTGTTAGGAAGTCTTTTCTGAAAACATTAGCCTGGAGTGTAGCATTGTACAGGAATGAGACGTGGACGATGAGGAGTTCACATCATAAGATGCTAGAAGCTTTTGAAATGTGGTTCTGCAGAGTAATTATGAAGATCAGATGGGCAGATCACGTACGTAATGAGGAAGTACTCAATAGAATTGAAGAGAAAATGAGTTTGTCGCATATTCCAAGAAAAGGTATAGCTTGGTGAGACACATTCTGAAACATCAAGGAATCATCAGCTTAGCATTAAAAGGAAGTGTGTGGGGTAAAAATAGTAGAGGGAAACCTATGAAAGAATATAGTAAGCAGATATTAATGGATGCAGGTTACCACCAATAGACAGTGTGGGTAACTGACAAGAGGAGTAAGAATATACTTGAGCTGTGGCAACCTCCAGGGCCTGCGCAAGGCTCTTATAGACTATTCCTTCGGTTTTTCGCCGCTGGTGGCGTCGCTCGTCTTCCTTCTTCGTTTGTGCGAAACGAGCTATATAAACTGCATAGAGGGTCTATCTCTGGGTTAACAGCGCTCCTTGTGGCAGCAACCAGGAACTGTGGCAGCCAGTTTTTTCAACGTCTAGTGCGCCGAATACGAAAGTTAGACCGACGCTATTTACGTGTTTTGGCTTCAAATTTTATGTATCGTAATAAGCTTGCGAGGTTATTTATTAAGCTAAATCGTGCCCAGTGTATGCGCAGCTTATAAATGCACGAGTCACGGTGATATGACTTTTGGAATATCGTAGTTTCAGTAACATTTCTATGTTTTCGTTTCTAATATTTCGTGTACTCATCATTTTTCCTACCACATTTCTGCATACAATAGTCCTACTGAAACTAAAGTAAGATGTGATTATATTTTTCAATTTTCCTTTCTAAAAATGAAGAACTTACAAAACGATGGTTAGCCAATATGAGGCCAGAGGCGAGATATGTGGAAACCTACTGCATACAGCTGCATTTGTTCAGCGCATTTTGAGAAGAAATCATGTATACAACAAATGATACAAAGCGGCTTCTGGCTACTGCGATTCCGACGATTTTTTCGTTCCCTGAACATCTTGAAGATATGTCATGTAGCCAGACAGGAGACATGGAACCTCTTTTGTTACCCATTACAAATCATGATTTCATTCAGAGAGCAGTAGGCTTAGTCATTATGACCATGACTGTGTGCCAGAATACGAAATGCTGGCATTTTATTACGAGAAATTAGTTGAATATATATCTAGAAGCATCATTACGCAAATGAGTAAAAAACTTAAGTGTTTAGATTGCTTGGAAGTTCCCCTTGCTCCTAAAAAATGAGAATAAAGCAGGATTAATCGAATTATGAGAAACAAAAAACAGACTGTTCAGTCCCTCTAAAGATCTTGTAGAAAAATTTTTCTTTTGCGAATGTATGTAGATGTATTTAGAATTTTGGGAAACTGACCTACGTCATTTACCAACTAGGAGCACTTAATGGTATCCTCAGAATTTTGGGAGGAATCTCATTACTCCAGCCTAATAAAGCTGTTATTAAAACATTACTTTACATCATTTATGTAAAGCCAAATCTGTGGAGGAAAGAGGTAAGCAGATTAGGCATGTGTACACGAAATTAATATTGTTTGAAGGACAGTGAATAGGCATGTTTTTTGTATGAATGAGACGATGTTTAGCCGATCTAGTGTATGTGCCATTTGTAATTAAACTTTCCGATTTGCCTGTCTTCAACTTGTTTTCTATCATTTATCCTTTATCCATATTAGCTTGGCTATAAAAGTAACAATAAGCAAGTAGAGAATGGTTTATTAAGTAATTTCACAAACTGAAAGTGACACGATTCAGTGCTATAACAGACGAATGGTTACGCCAACGTGACGTTCTAAAACATGGCGGCCGAGCTTTCAATTTGCTTCAAGTATGGCAGCACCTTAGCGAGTCGATGTTTTTTGAATAGGTCGTTGTTTGTGCGTAGGTCTCTGACGTTCGCTCGTTGGTTATCTGTGGCGCGGCAGGCCAGGGAAGACAGCAAGTGATACGCCTCGGTAGCGAAAGGAGAACGCCTCCGGACTAGCAACACTTCGGCTGGGAAAGCAGCAAGTGTTTACAACGGCACTCGACTAGTGGCGAAGGTGGCCCGCAGTGCAGTGTTTGCAAGTTTACCGGTGTGTTGTGAAGCGTCGTCTGATCCGAGGTCCGGCGTGTGTTTATCGCCTAATATTGCAGAGTCTGTGGAAAGTTGATCTCACGCTTGGTTCCGAAGTTCTGGGATCCAGTCCTTCCGACGTCCAGGAGCGAGCTGTTTCTAAGTTGTTGGCATTACTTTCTGCACTTCACTGATGAAGCGGCTTATGGCAACTTTGGCCACTCTACGGCACAACACCGGCTGCCTCTAAAGATGCGTAATATAGTGGACTTTCCTTTCCATCTGGTGGTTTTCATAACGTTCCACCTGGTTGTGTTCACGCCCACCCATGGCGGAACTGGCGACTTAGCCTTCATCGTTCCGTTTGTCGATCCCAGTAGGTTTGTTAACGGAGCTGTTAGCAGCGCCTAATGTCTATACTCTTCTTGAAAATTTTGGTCGCCGGCCGCGGTGGCCGAGGTGACTGAGGCGCTCCAGTCACGGTCAGCACGGCCACTACGGTCGGGGGTTCGAATCCCCCCTCGGGCATGGATATTTGTGCCGTCCTAGTTCGTAAGTAGTTGACCCCGTAGTTAAGTCCCATAAGCTTAACAAACATTTGAACAATTTTTTTGTTGTTGTTGAAAATTTTGGTCTTTGTTGCTTGGTGGCGATGATGTCGCTCACCCACTCTCAGTGTTACTGAAATTTATTATTGAATCAGATGATTACCCTTGGGTGTTAAGTGTGTCTGGAGCTTTTGCCTGGCTTGTGCCTGTCTGTTTTTTCCGTAACCTACACGGGGTTGTTGTTCTGGTCTTCAGTCCGCAGATTGGTTTGATGCAGCTCTCCACGCTACCCTGTCCTGTGCAAGTCTCTTCATCTGAGAATACGTTTGGCAACCTACACCCTTTTGAATATGCTTACTGTATTCGTCCCTTGGTCTCCTACGATTTTTACGCGACACACTTCCTTCTAATGCTAAGTTGTCAGTTCCTTGATGTCTCAGACTGTGTCCTACCAATCTATCCCTTCTCTTAGTCAGGATATACCAGAAAATCCTTTTCTCCCCTATTCGGATAAGCACCTCCTCATTAGTCACGTGATCTACCCATCTAATCTTCATTATCCGTATGTAACACCACATTTCAAAAGCTTCTATCATCTTTTTGTCTGAACTCCTTATCGTTCACGTTTCACTCCCATACAATGCTACACTTCAGACAAATTATGCTTTCAGAAAGGACTTCCTAATATTTAAATTAATACTGAATGTGAACAGGTTTCGGTTCTTTAGAAATGATTTTCTTCCCATAGCCAATCTACATTTTATATCCCTTTTTACTTCGGCTATCAGACGTTATCTTGCTACTCAAATAACAAAACTCATCTACTACTTTTATTGTCTCATCACCTACTCTAATTCCTTCAGCATCGCTTGATTTTTCTAACACTACATTCCATTACCATCGTTTTACTCGTGTTAATGTTCATCTTATAACTTACTTTCAAGACACTGTCCATTCCATTCAATTGCTCTTCTTGCGTTTTGTTTCTTCTCTCTGAACTTTAATGCCCTCTCCAAATTTCTCCTTGCTTTCCTCTATAGCTTTCTTAATATACAAATCGAAAAACATTGTGGAAAGGCTACAACCCTATCTTACTCCCTTCCCAACCTCTGCGTCCCTTTCCTGCCCCTGACTCTAATAACTGCTGTCTGTTTTTTGTATAGGTTAAATATAACTCTTCGTTCACCATATTTTACCCCTACTACCTTCAGAATTTTAAAGAGTGTATTCCAGTCGACATTTTCAAGAGCTTTCTCCAAATCTACACATGCTAAAAACGTAGGTTTGCCTTTCCTTAGCCTATCTTCTAAGATAAGTCGTAATGTACTACCTCCCGTGTTCCTGCATTTCTCCTAAATCTTGTCTTCCCTGAGGTAGGATTCCACAAGTTTTTCCATTCGTATGTAAATAATTCCTGTTATTATTTTGTAACCACGACTTATTAAAATGATCTGTAATTTTCACATCTGTCTGCACTTGCTTTCTTTAGAATTGGGATTACAATATTCTTCTTGGAGTCAGAGAATATTTCCTTTGTCTCACACATCTTGCATACCAGGTGGAACAATTTTTTCATGGCTGGCTCTCCTAACGATATCGGCAGTTCAGACGGAATATCATCTACTCCAGGGGCCTTGTTTCGACTCAAATCCTTCAGCGCTCTGTCAAATTCCTCTCGCAGTATCATATATCCTATCCCATCTTCCTCCACTACGTCTTCCATTTTTAGAATACTGCCTTCAAGTTTATTTCCTTAGTCATTCCATTAACGGTGCGAATTATTCGCACGTCTCCTCTAGTGACTTTTAATTATTTATGTGTAATATGCTACTGTTTCTGTTATATGTGACATTTGATGTTAGAGGGACTTCCTTTAAACAGGAATACCTATCAGCTGATTTCATTCTAAAAAAGGTGCTGCTGTAAGATCCACTACTACAGGAATGTTCCCACGACTACACTGTCACCTATGAACAGTGTTTAATTTCATTGGTAACTAAGGACCAGATGGGAAGCGTGTGGGAACAACCTTTTGGCTCAGGAAAACACATTTTCACCGCTATGATCGGCAGTCTCCAAGAAGCGATTAAGTGGACGAGAATATGCGCGGGCGACACTCTTGAGATCACAACAAGATATCAAAACAGGCGTCCTGACCAGCGCCGACTATATCTATGCCGCCGTTACTTCCTGTAAAATGTTCCCCTCTCCTGCCAGAACTCAACTGCCCGTCATTACTCCAACACTCCCTATCCGTACGCGCGCCCCCTCCCAGAGCTCTAAACCAACCCGCGCCACAGACGAAACAAAACAAATGACAGATTTGCGCGGTTAAATCAAACGGCTGAACCTATAAGCTTTGTCAACCCCTCCTTTCCATACCTATTGAGGTGCAGACCGTGCCTGGTGAAACTTGACCGGCTGACAGACTCAACTGGAAGCACGGGAATGTGAGTCGTGCCTGCTGACGTCAGCGCTTCAAAAATGTTCAAATGTTTGTAGAACTTACGGGACTTAACTACGGGGTCATCAGTCCTTTAGCTTACAAACTACTTATGAACTACCTAAGGACGGCACAAATATCCATGCCCGAAGGGGGATTCGAACCCCCGACCGTAGTGGCCGTGCAGACCGTGACTGGAGCGCCTCAGTCCCCTCGGCCACCGCGGCCGGCGTCAGCGCATCCCGAGGCTCGACAGCTGTTTTAAGATGAAACCTATGATCACGCTGAAACACCTCCACACAATGCACCCTTGCGTCACCAGTTTTAGAAGCTCTTTTCCAGGTCCACACCTATGTCATGCTCCCCATCCCTATATTCCTGCATACTGCATAACTCTATGCTAACAGATACCTGATCCAAAGCTGCACTATAGCTCGTGTCATGTAAGACGGCGCTTCCGCGCATAGAGGCGGAGCGAGGGATGGAGATGTGGCCGAGCGCCAACCGTGGAGCCTGCGGGAGAAACAATGCGTAACTCGTAGCCAGCCACGCGCTTACAGGATCAACATTGTTGGCTGTTATTGCGGTAATGGATGAGGATGCGCAGAACAGCTGAAAACTCCTTCGTAGCTGACGATTTGAATATCCGGACATCACCAGTTGGGATTTTTTGTGATCTCTCAAAGGCTTTTGATTGTGGATATCGTGGGATTCTTCTAGATAAGGTTAAGTATTGTGGTAAGAGTGGGACAAAGCACAAATGGTTTAAATCATACTTAACTGGAACAGCAGAAAATTGAAATAAGCAGTTCATACGATGTAGATGAAACAATTAATTCCACCAACTGGGGAGATATCAAAAATGGGGTCCCACAAGGTTCGTTCTTGGGTCCTTTGCTGTTCTTAACAAATATTAATGACTTGCCATTCTACATTCTGCGGCAATTCGACATTGAGAAAGAAAGTATTCATTGTACAAAAGAGTGTAATCAGAATAATTGCTGGAGCCCACCCAAGATCATCCTGCAGACATTTATTTAGAGATCTAGGGATCATCACTATAGCTTCACAATATATATATATATATATATATATATATATATATATATATATATATATATATATTCACTCGTGAAATTTGTTATTAACAATCTGACCCAATTCAAAAGTAATAGCAGTGTGCATAGTTACAACACTAGGAGAAGGAGTGGTATTAACTATTCAAGGTTAAATCTAAGTTTGGCACAGAAAGGGGTGTATTATGTTGCCACAAAAGTCTTCAGTCACTTACCACGTAGCATCAAAAAGTCTGACAGATAGCCAACTAGTATTTAAAAAGAAATTAAAGGAATTTCTGAATGGCAACTCCTTCTACAATGTAGATGAATTTTTAGATTAAAAAAAAATAAAATGAAAATAAAAAATAAAAAACAATATAAAATTAAATAAAAATATCCCTAAAATATTGATTGTCATGCATAGACAACATTTACTAAATTGACACGTTCCACATCAGTACGAAATGTCGTATTTATGATCTATGGAACAATTATTAATCTATTCTAATCTACTATAGGCTTCACAATGATGGTGATATGGTACTCAAATCCCATCACTTTTTGCAGCTTTCTATTAGCCTTTTTTATACATTTAGGTTTCCTAACAGCTGCGGTCTGCTACATGTTACATGCACATAAAGCTACACAACATGTAAGTGACGTTTAATATGAGAGTATCCACACTTAGGGACGCTTGGTTTTACACCTGCTACCCGGTTAGAGCGCTGGATAATTAGGGTTAACTGGTAAGAAGGCGTCATTTCTGTAGATTGTGCCATTTAAATGTTTTTAAAACGTGTTAAAATTTTTAAAATGTGTTAAACAGGGGAAAAATAAATACAGCCTACAGGAAAATATAAGAAACATTTGGAGATAAGGAAAACAGCTCTATGAATATCAAGGACACTGATGGAAAACCAGTTATCAGCAAAGAACGGAAAGCTGAAAGGTGGAAAGTGTATATATAAGGGCTCTACAAAGGAAATGTAGATTTGGAGAAGGCTTTTGACAATGCTGATTGGAATAATCTCTTTCAAGTTCTGAAGCAAGCAGGAGTAAAATATAGGGAGCGTAAGGTTATTTACAACTTGTACAAAAACCAGACAGCGGTTGTCAGAGTTGAAGGGCATGAAAGGGATGCAGTGGTTGGAAAGGGAGTAAGACAGGATTGTAGTCTTTCTCCATTGTTATTCAATTTGTACATTGAACAAGCTATAAAGGAAGGCAAGGAGAAATTTGGAGAAGGAATTAAAGTTCAGGGTGAAGAATTAAAAACATTGCGTTTTGCAGACGACATAGTAATTCTGTCAGATACAGCAAAGGACCTGGAAGAGCAATTGAACGGAATGGACAGTGTGCTGAAAGATGCATATAAGATGAACATTAACAAGAGCAAAACTAGGGTAATGGAGTGCAGCCTAATAAAATCAGCTGATGCTGAAGGAATTAGATTGGGAAACGAAGCAATAAAGGAGGTGGATGAGTTTTTTTACTTGGGCAGTAAAATAACAAATGATGGTCGCAGTACAGAGGATATAAAACGCAGAATGGCAAAGGGTAGAAAAGCGTTTTTGAAAAAGAGAAATTTGTTAACATCTAATATTGATTTAAGCCTAAGGAAGTCCTTTCTGAAGGCATTTGTATGGAGTGTTGCCTTGTATGGGAGTGAGACACGGACGATAAAAAGTGCGGACAGGAAGAGGATTGAGGCTTTTGAAATATGGTGCTACAGAAGAATGCTGAAGATTAGGTGGGTGGATTGCGTAACTAATGAGGAGGTACTGAACAGAATTGGGGAGAAAAGAAATTTCTGGCATACCTTGACTAAAAGAAGGGATACATTGGTAGGACACAGACATCAAGGAATTGTGAATTTAGCGTTGGAGGGAAGTGTGTGGGAAAAAAATCGCAGAGGAAGACCAAGAGATGGATACAGTAAGCAGATTCAGACAGATGTAGGTTGCCGTTCGTATGTGGAGATGAATAGGCTTGCTCAGGATAGGGTATTATGGAGAGCTGCATCAAACCAGTCTCCGGACTGAAGACCACAACAACAACAACAAATGTTTTTAAACAGCCATATAAGGAAGCTAGTTCTCCCCGTTCACATATTTGACTCGCAAAGGGCATAACCGCTTTCTGACGCGCTCTAATTATTCATCCTCTCGTTATACACATTGAAAAGTAAAAGTACCACGTCGCCGGTCGAGTGGTGCTTTTAACGCATTCGCACAGCAAGGAGCTGACGTCGCTAATTTATCGTTCCGCCCATTAAACAGCGCGTTTACGGCTGTTTCAGATTTAGTACCGAGCAGCTCCAGAGTGGGAAACGGAGCACTGCATTACGACCCTAGTCGTCGCCCCTTTACGGCTTGTAGATCCGGCGTGGGCAAAGCCGTGTGCTTCATCCAATTTCATAAAAACTGGGTCCTAGATGTAGGTCATACACAGTGGGAGATTTGAGTGAGGTTGCGCTTGCCTGAAACTTTCCTTTTTGCTGCTGCCAACTTTATTAAATTCTGTACACGTAAGCTTCAATCCATGAGGTCAGTCGCCGTAAGTGTAAGAATCACATACGATATATAGTTCACGAGATATGACGTCATAAACAATGAGATGCGCGAAAAACTGCTGCATTTTGCGACAATGCTGCTCATGTTCTCCTAAACCATTGGACCGATTTCAACTAAATTTGCTACACACATTCCTTACCGTGAGGTAACAATTGCTGCGTGGTTAAAAATCACATACGGCACGTGGTTCAAAAGATATCGCGTCATAACAATGAGAATGACAGTACTTAGCGACTTGCAACAAACTTTAAACATAATTTTCAAACCTTCATTAAACTTTTTCTCGCTGCCAACCATAGTAAAATGATGAAAGGAAAAAAAAACGGTTTCTCGCTGACTACTTTTCCGCTGTTTATGGAGTAAAACTACGGCTCTCGGTATGACGTTACAATTTATAATTTGAACACTACAGAGTGTAGTGACAGAAAATTTTATAGACGCTATATACACATATATTTGAATGTACCTTCTAAATTGTATCACAGAACGACACGTAATTCATGAGATATGAGAACATAAACAGTAACTTTCATGGAAAACCGCTTCATCACGCACAAAGTCTTAATCTATTATTTCTTTACTACTAATTGTATTCCCGAGAGATTTTAAAGACATACAGCCCTGATACAAATGAATATATACCTGAAACATGGCAGGAATAAATAAATAAATATCCGGGCAACGCCGGGTTTTCAGCTAGTCTAATATATAAAGCAGAGTGTCCGTATGTTTATGTGTACGTGTTGCATAAAAAACTAAGGTTTCTTTATAATCTTTCTGAATGATTGTACACGCAAGCTTCAGTCCAAGAGATCGGTCTCCATAAGCGTAAGAATCACGTACGATACATAGTTCACGAGATATGACGTCATCAACAATGAGATGCGCGAAAAACGGCTACATTTAGCGACAATGCTGCTCATTTCCTCCTTAACCACTGGACCTATTTGAACCAAATTTGAAATACATATTCCTTACGTAAGATAACAATTTCGGTACGAACCATATACAGCGTATAGTTCATGAGATATACCGCCATGAACAATAAGAGTTGCAAGAAACTATCACATAATGAGACTTTATAAATACATATATGAGAATGGCAGTACTTAGCGATTTGCAACAGACTTTAAACCTTTATTAAACTTTTTCTCGCTGACAACCACTTCAAAATAATGAAAGGAAAAGGTTTCTCGCTTAATACTTTCCGAATGTTCATGAAACGAAATTACGGCATTCGGTATGACGTTGCAGTTCATAATTGTAGTCGCAGGAAATTTGGCAGATAGTATACACACATACAGATGAATGTACTTTAGAAATTGTATCACAGTACGACATGTAGTTCATAAGGTATAAGGACAATAACAGTAACGTTCATGGAAAACCGCTCCATCACGCATCAGGTTCGCAACGGATTTTACTGACATGTAGCCGTTGTAGAAATGAATATATAACTGCAAAATTATACAACTATACAACATATAATTCAGTAAGTATGAGATTATTTATACTGCGATGGGTAAAATCTGGTCACGTCGTGCAACAAGTATTCCAGTCAGCTTGAGGAAATTCCTGGAAAGCTGACAGTAATGTTAACAATTTTGAGCTCTGAAGCGCACACGGATACAGGCGTCAGAATTCTCTAGAGTTGTAAGGACAGGAAGAATACTCAGATCTGGCTTTTAACTTCAAGAGACCGCAGTTTCCGGTGAGACTAGCATTTTCTGTTACGATTAATAAACCACAGGGCAATCTATTAAATACTGTGGTGTGCATTTCACATGCTGATATTTCTCACACGAACAAGTTTACGACACTTGCTAAGGGGAAACCTTACCAAAGAAATTATTCATATTAGATCCTGGACAAGTTACAAGAAATAGTGTTTGTAGTAAAGTTGTAAATTAAATGAATATATGAATGTTACATATCATTTGTATTTTGATCACTATCTTTCTTTGTTTGGATTTTGTACCAAAGTTTCTGTATGCATTACGCAAGACAGCCTTATTCGTTATATATTATCTGACAAATATAATTTGCTCATGGCAGAGAGCGATATTATAAAGGTATTTTGTGAATAATGAAGTGCCAAGATCGCGGTATTTCGTCTTTATTTGTAACAGACGACCGGTTTCGATGTACATAGACATCTTCTCGTCTCTAAGGGCGAACATAAAATGTAAAGGTTGTATGTGAAATCCTTACAACTGTTATCAATTGTCGATAATAAAATTTAAAATTGCAGGTGTATGTACTGAGATTTCATCAATTTACGTTTGTTGCATAAAAATTTAATTTACCTATAACCAAGAAGGAGTTTCGTTATTTAAATTACGATAAGCTGGACAACCAAACGGCATATTATAATGTGTGACAACCCACCAATACTATCCAACTGGCTACAATGTGTATTTATGTAATGATGTTATAATTTAGTGCAGGTATGTGAAGAAAACTGTTGACATATAATTACCTATGCATACGGTTTCTGGCATGTTCCTTTGTTCGTTTTTTTTTGTAACCATACATTTTATGTTTCCCCTTAGAGACCAGAATATGTCTATGTAAATCGAAACCGGTCGTCTGTTATAAATAAAGACGAAATACCGCGTTCTTGGCATTTCATTATTCACAAAATGTAACCTGTTATTAGAAAAAAAGAGATGGACAGATAGAGAGATAGAGAAGGGATAGGAGAAGTACTAACTCGAGGCTTGAATAAATAAATACCCAGGTAACGCCGGGTTTCAGCTATACATGTATAGCTATAGCCACCAGCACACTGTATGAAAATGAATAATTAATAGTTTGTCCAGGCTACACTAAGCCAAAATAATACAGTTAGATTTCTAAGTACGTGTTCGGCCTGGTTTCAAGTCAAATGGTCAGTCGCCCACCCCTCTCTTTGTTCGTATTTCATGCACAACCATGCCGTACATCCCACTGCGATAAAACATTGTCAAGTCATTGCTTTCACACGCGCGAAAGTTATAGGCATACTAAAATTAAATTCGTATGGTGCATGGCGGAGGGCGCTTCGCCGGCCGCGGTGGCCGAGGAGACTGAGGCGCTTCAGTCACGGTCTGCACGGCCACTACGGTCGGGGGTTCGAATCCCCCCTCGGGTATGGATATTTGTGCCGTCCTTAGTTGTAGGTAGTTCATAAGTAGTTTGTAAGTTTAGGGACTGATGACCCCGTAGTTAAGTCCCTTAAGCTCAATAAACATTTGAACATTTTGGAGGGCGCTTCACTTTTAGTTATTTCGTTTCTTACGCATACACGCTGAAATGGCGGGACGGATATGAATGACATTTGGAACAGAGGTAGCTTATCCCCTGATTAATACATGGGCTGTCTTTCGTAAGCCACCGTAAGGTGTGTGGCGGAGGGTATCTAACAATGGGTTAAAGTATTTGCTGCTCCTTCATGCTGAATGGGATGGACATGTTGTTGTTGTTATTGTTGTGGTCCTCAGTCCGCAGACTGGTTTGGCACAGCTCTCCACGCTACCCTGTCCTGTGCAAGCAAATTCAAATGTTTGTATAGCTTATGGGACTTAACTACGCCGGCCGCGGTGGTCGAGGGGACTGAGGCGCTCCAGTCACGGTCTGCACGGCCACTACGGTCGGGGGTTCGAATCCCCCCTCGGGCATGGATATTTGTGCCGTCCTTAGTCTTAGGTAGTTCATAAGTAGTTTGTAAGCTTAGGGACTGATGACCACGTAGTCAAGTCCTATAAGTTCTACAAACATTTGAACATTTATTTGACTTAACTACGGGGTTATCAGTCCCTAAACTTACAAACTACTTATGAACTAGCTAATACTAAGAACGGCACAGATATCCATGCCCGAGGGGGGATTCGAACCCCCGACCGTAGTTACCGTGCAGACCGTGACTGGCGCGCCTCAGTCCCCTCGGCCACCGCGGCCGGCTCCTGTGCAAGTCTCTTCATCTGAGAATACGAACGGCAACCGAAGTCCTTTTGAATTTGCATCATGTGGGTGTACCGAAAAAGGTATCATAAAAACTTCTGAGTGCAGGTTTAGTTATTTTATTTGTTCAAACCTATCTTCAAAATTTTTATGCAATTAATGTAACTCTTTCGTGTATTTCCTTAAGTGTATTCCTATAAGTACTTAATTTTGAGAGGGAAAATTTTCCAATTTTCCTTCTTGAAGATGACTTTTAGAAAGCATAATCTGCAATTTGGTACTTCCAATACGGTCACACTTAGTACCGATTAATTGATTTTTATCCTGCTATGATTTATTTAAGTCTTATAAATAACCGGTGATGACTTTTTTGAAAGCGAGGTCAGCGATCCAAATGTTCAAATGTTTGTAATCCTTAGGGACAAAACTTGTGTCGTCGTCGGTCCCTAATCTTACAAAGAACTTATACTAAGGACAACGCACATACGCATGCCCTATGGAGGAACCAAACCTTCACCGCGAGTGGCCACAGGATCCGTAATAAATAATTTTTTGAGGTATATTTTTGTTTCTCATTTAGAAAAAACAAGAGTTACCTCTTCAGATTGTTGCAATTGTGCTTTTAATTTAGTAATCAGTTCCCTTCTGTCTGGTCCCACAATCCTCTCGTGTGTTACGGAATATTTATGTTTGTAGTGACTGATACTTACGGTACAGTGGCATATTAAAAAGAGTGTTTTCCTATCAGACTTAAAGCATCTTCCCATTGAGCAATAAAAATGGCACATACAAAACCGAACCTTTTTTCTCTTGATAAACGTTCGCAAGCTAGACTAACGGTGCCGTATTTGATAAGATTCAGAACGGATATTTACGTGATTCGGAACCCACATTAAACTGTAGGTCCCCCTATAACTGGCTGGGTAAGTCAGTTCGAAGGTCGGAGGGAGACAATGGCATACCACCTCCAAACAGGACCATGCCTAGTAAAGCACTGTGGTGTTCAAACCAATCTTCGGATTGTTGACTGCATTGCCTTTATTCAGCACAACCAAGAAGATGCGATAGCGAGCATTGTCTCAGTCACACACGTGCTGCTACACGGTGAGGCAAGAGTGGTGGGGAAAAGCACCGAGTCGTCTAGTTGGAGTGGCCTAATCTAAGTGCACGCCCACCAAGGGGTGCGCCATCAACCGTAAGACCCCCTGCAGATGCATGGCGGAGGGGAGTTTGTGACACTTGCGCGGAGTGACACTTGCGCGGAAAGGGAATTTGTAGACACTTGCGCGGAGACCCGGACGCTGCAGGTAGTGAACAGGGTGTTCCAGAAGTAGGGATACACCACCCCTACTCCTCGCCCTCCAGCCGCTACCTGTGCCGTATTCAGGGAAAGGCCCACCGAGCGAGGTGGAGCTGTAGTAACGGCCCGGAGATATCACAGCCTCATTCAACAGGGAGATAACACGTCATACAAATATCACTCGATTTACAATACAGCACCATGTGAAGAGGAATGTGATGAAATCGGAATTGAGCGCAACTGTTGCTAACTACAATTTCGGATTTACTGCATTTTGAGTCAGAATTCGCATCTATATTCGCATTTATCGCAAATGCGGATTTTTCCTGTTCCTAGTAACACCTCTAAAAATAAACAGCTGATCATGGCACTAAAAGCAAGAGCAGATCTTTGGGTGTATTACTACAAATAACTAAAACACAATTTGATCGTGGAATTATATACAATCTCATTATAAAGGTTTTTGTAGGTGGTTTTGAGCAGCTTTTAAATATGTTAGGAATAGCATTATGAAATATAGACAGCTACAACTTATGTTTATTATGAGATATCGATTTCGGCTAATTTCAGGTCATCTTCGTCTCAAACAACAGGTGTTACTTATGCATTTTTCCAGTGGCACTCATAACCTTTAAGTGTTTACACACGCCGGCCGCGGTGCCCGAGGAGACTAAGGCGCTCCAGTCACGGTCTGCACGGCCACTGCGGTCGGGGGTTTCGAATCCCCCCCTCGGGCATGGATATTTGTGCCGTCCTAGTTCGTAAGTAGTTCATAAGTAGTTTGTAAGTTTAGGGACTGATGACCCCGTAGTTAAGTCCCATAGACTATACAAACATTTGAACATTTTGTTTACACACGAGGTCTAACGTTGTTAATCGCGTTAGCGATGAAACCAGAACCCAGAATCTTTGCGTCTAAATGATACATGTATTGCTGTGATGTCTTATTTCGAAAAAACAGACATCACACCAACACATATATAGCTCTCGGTAAAGTGGAACGGTACGATGTCGTTACGTAGCACAGCACAGCCGACTGGAAACGCAGAAGTGCAAACAACGTTCTCTCCTCAGAGGTATGATTAGGTTCGACGTAGACTTCTACAACATACAGTCTACACGGCGAAGATTACACCAAAAAATTTAACGTTTCGTCTACTTTGGCGATAGCAACCAAATTTTAAAATCGTGTCTACTATGTAATGCTGTAGCAACACAAAACGCTTGAAGTCGAAAACTTCACTGATTTTCGAGTTCTGAATTTTTAATATGTTTTTAATGTTATTACAGAAAAAACATATTTGGGACTCACACTACAATTTTCATATGGCAGAATTTGTAGGTACATTCACAAGACATAAGACAACGGTTGTGTGCATTCATCTCATGAGAAATATCAATCATTTGTTTTCAGTGTTTACTTCAAATTTCTCTTTTAAGTTTCTTTAATTATTAGTACTTAAATGTGGTTATGAAATAAATTACGTGTATATGTGTAGTCTTATGCGGCCAAACTACTTAGATCATTGGTCGCTAGACTTACACACTGCTTAATCTTACTTAAAATAACTTAGGCAAAGTACAAACAAACATACCTATGTCCGAGGAAGGACTCGAACCTCCGACCGGACCGGTCGCGCAATTTGTGACACAAATTACATGTTTGATAATATTAATGCATAGAAGTATGAAATCACGTCAAGACTAGTTCCTGAAAAAATTTCGACAAAAAAAGTGGCACTGAGTTTAGAAAAACAAAA
Source organism: Locusta migratoria (assembly GCA_026315105.1). Classification (NCBI taxonomy): domain Eukaryota; kingdom Metazoa; phylum Arthropoda; class Insecta; order Orthoptera; family Acrididae; genus Locusta; species Locusta migratoria. The sequence goes on from CM048751.1 coordinate 201,488,560, forward strand.
TTCTGGTTTATTGGATTTTAACATTTTATCAAAAATTAAATGTTACTACAAGAGATACAGCCATTCAAATTTACGGGCACCATAACGTTTTCCCTTCCTGAGTAAATGAGCTGCTTCTTATAGTTTCAACACCCTTTTCTTGAATGTTCTGAATATAAATCTTCAAACAGACTTATTCAGGAGGAGAGTGATACGGATATCTGATTGTAAACCACTGCCTATTACCTTATACCTTTTTGACTGTACTGAACAGTATTTCCGCGTATTCCGTAATTTATACAGTTAGCAGGCAATGTAATTTATAACCAACTATTGGCTGCCAATTTCGATTCATTTTTTCTGGAAGTCTTGCAACTTATTTCTCCCTGTTGGTTTATGCCAAGTTCGGAGTAAAAATGGTTCTATATGACGGTGATGGAAAATAGAATTCATCTTTAGCATTTTTCGGCGTGTGACATTCCCTTACACATTCCGTATGTATTTGTAATTCGAGTACAGCCAAATCGTTTTGGGGTCTACGAATGAACGCTTTAAGTATGTAAAATACTCATTGACTTATTATTAACGTTTTTTTAATTGAAGGTTTAAGGTTGCATTTCCTATTAAAAAGCATAGTAGCTATTTTTAAAGAGATGGAAGTTGCGCGATAGTGGGGTTAACTACATAGCGGTCAATTACATCAACGTATCTGTGCAGGATGCCTAATATATTTATTGCTTGCGCAGGTGTCTTGATATGCTTAGTGTTCTGAATAATATGCTTTTAGGAGGTATGACTGTGGAAAGTCATAGTCTTGTAGTAGCAGAGACTAACTCTCAAAAACATTATCACTATTAAAATACCTTTTTGTTTACAGGAGGAACACTCAACGGATTAATATGTAGTTAGAACAAGTCACTATATTGCTCTTCAGCTTGCAAAGGGTTGTGCAATTTCACTGATTTTCGTGTTATGTTGACAGTGTGGAAACTTGACAACAGCAGTTCTAGACTTCTTGGTGGGCCTGTACCCAGGAAAAGCGATTAGCCGCCCCAAAGGCCCCGGGTTACGCGCAAGTGTCACTCCGCGCAAGTGTCACTCCGCGCAAGTGTTCCAACCCCGGCGGAGGGTGCCTTACAATGTGTTACTATGTTTGCTACTCCTACTTGCTGAAAGGGACGGACAGATTTGAATGAAATTTGGAATGGGGATAGCTGATACCCTGCATTAATACATGGTCTACCTTTCGAAAGCCACCATACGGTAAGTGGCGGAGAGTACCTTACAGTGGGTTATACGTTTGTTTCTTTTCATGGTCAAACCACTGGACGATTTGAACGAAACGAATGCAGACAGCTTATCCCCTGAACTAACGTAAGAGCTACCTTTGGAAGCATGGCGAAGAGTAGCTTACATTGGGTTAACAAGTTTGTTACTCTTCACGCCGAAACGGCTGGACGATATTGAATAAAATGTGGAAAGAAGATAGCTGATACCCAGAATTAATACATGGGCTATCGTTAGTGAGGCGCCGAATGTGCATGGCGGAGGGTACGTTACAACAAACATAAAGCTTTAGACCACAGATCTAAAGAATAGAAGAAATTACTACACGGGCGACGACGGATTTTCAGCTAATGTCCCAGTGCGATATAACTCGCACACTTGACCTTCAAAACAAGCGTAATGTCTCTGTATACGTAATATTTTGTACGGTGTATGGCAGAGGGTACTTTACCTACGAACTTCGACAAAATCTGCGGTTTTATTCCGATCGTGATGAAATTTTGCATTTAACCTTACAAATAAACATCATCCTCTACCTAAAATTTCACACGGTGCACGGTGTAGGGTACCTTGCAGTAATTTAGATACCATTTCACTAATCAGCATGAAAGTTGACAAAGTTATATAATTTTTCACATATTAAGCAGGCAATTGAGGAGTTCGATAGAGAAACGAGGAGGTGATTGGCTGTCAAGAGTGGAGAGGCCGTAGTGGAGTGGCCGAGCGTCCTAAGGCGCTTTACTGCGGAGCGGGCGGTTGCTCACGTCGGAGGTTCAAATCCTCCCTCGGGCATGTGTGTGTGAGTATGTGTGTGTGTGCGTGCGTGCGCGCGCGCGCGTGTGTTTGTGTGTGTGTGTGTGTGTGTGTATGTGTATTGTCCTTAGAATAAGTTGGTTTAAGTAATTTGTAGGCCTAGGGACTGATGACCAGAGTAGTTAAGTCCCACAGATTTACAAAACATTCGAAGGTGGACATGGGCAGAGAGAGAGAGAGACAGAGAGGCAGAAGCAGATGAACAGAGACAAGGGAGGGGAGGAGATGGCCAGAGAGAGAAAGCGCACAGAGAAAGAAAAGCGAGGCAGGGATGGACCAGACTGAAATGAACAAGTCCCCGGGTGACGCCGGGTTTTCAGCTGGTTACTTATGAAAACACACTGCGAGCAATTTGTTGACAATGATCAATCGGAATTGAACGAACAGTTTTTCCTTGGAATCTGACCTAGGGGAAGATCAGTTTGGATTTTAGAGAAATGTAGGAACACTAAAGGCAATACTCACATTACGACTTACCTTAGAAGATAGGCTAAGGAAGGGCAAACCAGCTTTTTTGGCTTTTGTAGATTTGGAGAAAGCTTTTGACAATGTCGACTAGAATACACTCTTCCAAATTCTGAATGTAGCAGGGGTAAAATATAAGGAGGAATAGTTATATTCAACCTATACAAAAACCAGACAGCGGTAATTAGAGTCGAAGGGCAAGAAAGGGACGCAGAGTTTGGGAAGGGAGTAAGATAGGGTTGTAGCCTTTCCCCAATGTTGTTTAATCTGTACATTGAGCAAGCAGTGTAGGAATGGAAGAGACTGCAAAGAATCGGGAAGAGCAGTTGAATGTAATGGACAGTATCTTGAAAGGAAGATATAAGATGAACATTAACAAGAGTAAAACGTAGGTAATGAAATGTAATGCTAGAAAATCAGGCGATGCTGAAGAAATTAGATTAGGTAATCAAACAATAAAGTAGTAATATAATTTCTAAGACTTTCCCGGCGATTTGTTGTCATCTCGTAAAATCGGGTGTACTGCCGGTGGTCCGCGTCTTTCCAACACGATATTTCGACGTCGTAACTCGGCGTCTTCTCAGGGAACACCTGATGAAGACGCCGAGTTACGACGTCGAAATATCGTGTTGGGAAGACGCGGACCACCGGCAGTACACCCGATTTTACGAGATGAAAATAAACTAGTAGATGACTATTGTTATTTGGGTAGCAAGATAACTTCTGATTGACGAAGTAAAGAAGATGTAAAATGCAGAATGGCTATGGGAAGAAAAGCGTTTCTAAAGAAGCGAAGCTTGTTGAAATTTAATATTAATTTAAAAGTTAGGAAGTCCTTTTTGAAAGCATTTGTCTGGAGTGTAGCACTGTATGGCAGTGAAACGTGGACGATAAAGAGTTCACACAAGCCGGCCGCGGTGGCCGAGGTGACTGAGGCGCTCCAGTCACGGTCAGCTCGGCCACTACGGTCGGGGGTTCGAATCCCCCCTCGGGCATGGATATTTGTGCCGTTCTAGTTTGTAAGTAGTTCATAAGTAGTTTGTAAGTTTAGGGACTGATGACCCCGTAGTTAAGTCCCATAAGCTTAACAAACATTTGATTGATTTGATTGAGTTCACACAAAAATATTATAGGATATTTTGAAATGTTGTGCTACAGACGAATGATGGAAGATTAGATGGGTAGATCACGTGACTAATGAGGAGGTGCTTAACCGAATTGGGGAGGAGTTCCTGGCATATTCTGACTAAGAGAAGGGATAGATTGGTAGGACACATTCTGAGTCATCAAGGAATTGTCGCCGGCCGCGGTGGTCGAGGAGACTGAGGCGCTTCAGTCACGGTCTGCACGGTCATTACGGTCGGGGGTTCGAATCCCCCCTCGGGCATGGATATTTGTGCTGTCCTAGTTCTTAAGTAGTTGATAAGTAGTTTGTAAGTTTAGGGAATGATGACCCCGTAGTTAAGTCCCATAAGCTTTACAAACATTTGAACATTTTTGAAGGAATTGTCAACTTAGCATCAGACCTAGTGACGAATACAGTAAGAAGATTCAAAAGGATGTAGGTTTCCGAATGTATTCTCAGATGAAGAGACTTGCACAGGGCAGGGTAGCGTGCAGAGCTGCATCAAACCAGTCTGCGGACTGAAGACCACAACAACAACGAACAAACAGTATGGGAGCACATAAAATACGAACAAACTACAGAGGTTCCAACGTAAATGTTTCAAATTACGATTGTAGTGCTTCGAATTCCGATTTTCAGGTGTAAATAGCAAATCTGTGTCATTTCTTTTTCGTTGGGAAAATTCGGTTCGTTTCAAAACTCAACAAATCTAGTAAAAAAAGAATAAAAGTCAACACCAAAATAATAGCCAACCATTCTTAAATCAGAATAATAATATATTGAAATTATGAAAACAAAACTTAATTAAAATATTAAAGAATGAATTAAAGTGATTCGTTCGTGTGATGTCATCGACAAAAATGAACTGGTTAGGAGCAACACCTTTCAGCTTGTTCTGGTAGACATCGCCAAAATTGACAGTAACTTGTACGCATCCGAAAACTGTGTAATACGCATACGGAATGACTGCACGATGGTGCGACATTGTGGAATCTAGCAGCAGCCAATGACTCGTAGCTGCGCCCCTACAGGAAAAATCGTTACGCGTGTGGGCAATAATACACAACGCTCATCATATATCCTGGTTCTTTACATGTACTCAGAAATTAAAGTTGTGTTGGTTTTGTTTCTTATTGCATCGTATCCACTAATAAAGCGATTTCGTGTTTTTATGTGCTGTGCCGAAGTGTTTGATGAATATTTCTTATTTGTAAACTAGAATTCTACGAGTAAATCACTCATAAATGTTATCTTGTCGTTTTTTTCGTAAATTGAAGTTTTTTCTGCAAGAAAAAACTAAAACTGTTGATATTGATGATTATGTACCACTGCAAAAACAGCTATAAGTTAAGATTTTACGTAATCTTGTGTTTGTGTGCATTTTTAATGAGTAATAAATATCATTCTGGAAATCAAAAAATCTAAGATGTTCGGTTCTGAGGATGAAAATAATTAGTTATTAAGTTTGGCTTCCCCCCCCCCCCCGCGTCCACACACGTTTCTACTGTACAACTCATCTGCAACCTTACGGAAACTTTTTTTTTTTTTTTTTTTTTTTTTTTTTTTTTTTTTTTTTTTTTTTTAAACAATTTGGATGAGACCTTATTCACTTATTCTTCTTGGTCCCCTTCCTACAACCCCTCTCTCTTCGCTCATACACATTAGGTCACATTACTATCTGCCATGTTCAAAAGTTGCAACCTTAGTAAACATAGAAACATTTATTTTTATGTATTAGACTACGAATACGGCAATGCTTCGCCATTCATGAAAATACGTGGGAACTGGATATACATACTACGTACTACACTCCTTTCCTTAATCTCTGATTGCTTCTCTTAGTGCTCTTAGGCTTCTCACTGTATTATAAAATAAATAAAAAATAAAAAAAGGTAAAGCAGTCAACAATCCGAAGATTGGTTTGAACACCACAGTGCTTTACAAGGCATGGTCCTGTTTGTAGGTGGTATGCCGTTGCCTTCCTCTGACCTTCGAACTGACTTACCCAGCCAGTTATAGGGGGACCTTCAGTTTAACGTGGGTTCCGAACCACGGTGCTACTCGATATTTTTCACATCAACAACACTGCCAGAGGTGAAAGAAGTGGAAAGTGCCAGATAAAAATCCTAGGACCTGCCGGGGATCGAACCCGCGACCTATGGATTTGTCGTCTGGCACTCTACCACTGTGCAATTTTTTTTTCCTCTATGCCTTTAAACAAAATATTTCTTCGGAGATAAAACGAGGTTGTCTCTTCTGCGTAACTACTGACTGCTGTTATTTTCATTTCTGCATTATTATCGTCTCTTCTAACGCCAAGAAAAAGTAGTTCGAATTGAACGAATAAGTTGTAAATAAACGTAACGTGGTATTTTTCCCCACCTGAAACAGAAAAATAAGTTATAATAAAATAAAAATTTACAGGCACATAAATTGGCTGTAATTAACTGAATATGCCTTATTAGCTTGTGACTCAAAATGGTTATAGATCTTCAGACACATATGTAATCCAAACTATTCTAGGTCGTATTAACTACGTAAAAAATATAAATGTCTTCTTCGGCGATCAAATAATTCCGGAAAACTTCCTCTTAAATGGCAGGAGGCATAATGATGATAACTGCAGTGCTTCTTCGTTAACTAATGTTGATTAAATTTCTCTTAGTTAATGTTCTGTTAACATTTACATTATGTTTTTAATCAAAAAATTAGCGTAATGTTCCTTGTATTTTTTCTTTCTGTGGATCATGTCGTGTTACATTGTCAGGCAATGTATGAAATCTTCCTTTCTCTTTGATTCTGTACTGAAGATAAAGTATAATGAATGTCACATTATCCAGTTTACCGCGTTCCTCTTAGTCCGTGGGAATGGGATGTTATCGGGATGGAGGGCATCCGCTGACGATATTGCGTGTGGCGAGGCTCTCGTGATGAGTGCCAGTTTTTGCCTCGCATACGCCCATATTCCTGCGTTTATACTGCAGACGAATCTGTGTTCATCACTATCGACTAACTGACATGTCGGGCACAAGGGAGAGTCTTGTAGATGTATCTTATGGAGGCGGGGCATCGTCTGGGTTTTCCTGTTGACCGTCATATACCACGTGGCCCGCACTTGGGAAGGTAAGTCAGGGCTGTGGATGTTTTCCCACGTTGTTTTCCAGTCGTGGTTCGGCAGTTTCCTTTCTATCACTTTTCGTAGTCTATTTTTCAATAATTACTGGTATACCTACTTTACTTTTGTCATTTTCAGTTCTGGGACTTTTGTTCGTGTGTAACTGTATTCGACTAGGAAAAACTGTAAGTGCTGCGAAGCGTGCGAGAGATGACTTACATCGATGGGCGGTCGTAGGTCTGCTGGCACAGTTTCTTCCAACAGGTGGGTAGTCAAACTGTTTGTGGACAGTTTCCATTGCTTGTATGTTTGGCATATATATAGTGATTGCGCCTTCTTGTACAATCGACGAGATTCAGGTCACCTAGTAGCGTCGGAAGAGTCAAGGTATCGTATTTAATTTTGAAAATATGTTCGCGACATACAAAGTGACCAAGCACTGCCAGCATTCTTTTCGCTATGTCGCGTGGTATTTGCAGGACTTGAGCCACGTAGTTGACCTTGGCAGTGATATACGTATTCGCCAGTGCAACTTTTTGCAACTCATCCAACTTCCTTACACTTTGCTGTTGTACAGACGCTCGAATCTTAGCCTTTAACTGTTTATAATTTGCGGCAACGGTTTCTCGTATTGTATTTCTAAAATCGACACCGAGACATTGCATCTTGGACACCTCTAGTAAACCGGGATGATTAGTCAAACCTATGCCTTTGCCTATGTTCATTACACCCGATTTTTGCCAGTTAACTAATTCACCAGATGCCTTTTCATATGTCACGATGATCTGCAGGGCGGTGTGGACTTCATATGCGTTGGTGATCAGGAAGCCAACGTCATCAGCATAAGTCCGACACACTAACTTCTGTCCATGTATCTATAATCCGTTTATCTGCGCCGTCAATGCTGTTGGTAGAGGTTCTATGGCGATTGCAGAGAGATGCTGACATCGGGCAACCTTGTCTCACGGAGCTTCTTACGGGGATCATGCCACATGGCCGTCCACTGACAATCACTAGTGATGTGCTGTTCTGCAACAGGTTCTGTATTACAGCGAGGAAATGCACAGGAAACCCCAGCGACTGCATAACTTTAAACAAATTCAGGTGGTTGACTCTGTCGAAGGCTTTATCAAACTCGAAGCTGACCATTACACATTCAATCCTGCATGTTTCCGCCACTGATATTGGGTCGCGGTAGTCCACTAGCGTTTGATAAATGGACCTACCTCTGCCGACACTGGTTTGATATGGACCGGTGACTTTATTCATTACGTTCTTCATCCTTTTTGCAAGAATACGTGCAAAAAGTTTGTAATCGCTATTTAACAGAGTAATCGTTCTCAGATTGGCAATAGTGTTACTGTTTGCACGTTTTGGAACTAACACCACCACCCCCTCACTGATATTAAGATCTGGTGTCATTAATTCATTACATATCTCTGTCTGTTTCGTCTTCATGTGTGTCCAAAAGGTTTGCTAAAACTCTACAGGGAGTCCGTCACATCCGGGCGATTTGTTGATTGGACTGTGAAACAGCGCATCTTCCAGCTCATCTTCAGTCACTGGTCTTATTAGTTCGTCTGATTCCTGGTGGGTAAGTCTGTTGGTTAAATTATTTGCTAATTCTTGAAAGGCGTTGTCATCGATCATTTTCTCAGACATCAACTACATGTAAGCAGTCTGAATCGTATTTATAATCTCATTTTGGTAAGTTAACCACGTACCGTCGTCAGTTTGCAGTTCCGTCAGTAGCTGTGCAATGCGTCGTTGAATGCACTCAGCACGCACGTGACGTGGCATATTACAAAGTGCACAGGTCTTTGGTAGAGCGTCATACATGACGATACCTCTAAATCCGTAGACGTTTATATAAGACGGAATGTGTCGACAGAGCTCTACGTTTAACTGCCTGACACCGTTCAGCAAGGGAAGTTTATGTGCGGAAGACCACCTCTCGGCAACATTACTGAGAACTCTACCATAGGGAGCAATGACGGCGACTATTTCACTGGCAGGTACCTCAAATGGCAACTCAAAAATTCTAATGGTTCTAATTCCAAAACAGACATGGTCGACAGTGACGTTACCTACATTACCATATCTGTGGTTAAATTTCAAGGACCCACCTGAGTCTAGAACGACCTTCTCGCATAACTCGGAATATGCCAACTTTTCGAAAACTATTTACAATCGACATGTGGTATCCAATAATGTCCTCTAGTCGAATCTTTGCAGCAGCAATCAACCAATCTTCAAACTCAAAAGACTTTGGTCGGGAAAATTTTCGTTCGAAAGTGAACATCAGAGTGTCTCTTCTACTAATTTGATCCATTATATCCTTTTCATGTTACCGCAACGTCACAAGAAAGCAAGCGCTGGCGTAAGCGAGCAGTCTTACCCACGGCCGGCCGCGGTGGCCGAGGGGACTGAGGCGCTCCAGTCACGGTTTGCACGGCCACTACGGTCGGGGGTTCGAATCCCCCTCGGGCATGGATATTTGTGCCGTCCTTAGGATAAGCTAGTTGATAAGTAATTTGTAAGTTTAGGGACTGATGGCCACGTAGTGAAGTCCCATAGACTATACAAACATTTTTCTTACCCATGCAGGAAGTAAACAAACCGCTGCCGCAGCGAAGCACCGCAAGAGCTGCGTACAGCGCCGCTGCCGCCAGCAGACTGCGTTATCGAGCCGCACCTCAGTGTATTAGGTGGCTGAAAACCAGGATTTCTCCGGTATTTAATTATTCCAATTTTCAGGGACATAATGTACAACTCCCACCTCCTCTCTCCACCTCCTCCCCCTCCTCCTTCTCCCCCACAAACTCCCCTCTACCCACCCGTCAATCCTGTTATTACCTTCGCCACTCTCTTCCAAACTCCTCCTGCCTCCTCTCTTTGTTAATCGCCTCCCTCCCTCGTATATGAAAAGCTACAATATCTGACAGATTCATAGTTATCGGTTCAACGACGTCAACGTCTGGAGTAAAGTATCCCAGGTCATGTACTGTAACAAATCTTACGACGACAATGACGTTTCCCTTGTTTTGAAGATCAGATGTACAAAATTTCATCAAAATAGGAATAAGATTGTGTCGAAGAGAGTTGTTAAGTACCCCCCGTCATGCACCGTGAGAATTATTATTGACAGTGACATTGGTCCTGTTTTGAAGCTCAAGTGTCAAGATGTTATTGCAGTCGAGTGGACGGTATGACGATGCGTAAAATGCAAATCTTATACGAAACGATGTCCCCAATACGAAGTTACCAATTCCGAGTTTTTCGATTTTTCAGTAGTTCCTTTGGCATTTCCCTATTATTTTCTTAACCATATCTGTAGTAAAGCGAACAAAAACATGTATTATTTCAATCGATGATACCTTATCTGAGTTTTGCGAGACTAACGCACAGAAATGGTTTTTTTTAATGATACGACACAGCAAAACTGAAATATAATGAAATACACGAAATAAAAAGCGCAGTTATGCCTTATGTAAATATGGGAAAAAGTGTGTTATGTAAAATAAATTGTAGCATCTAGGAAACGTCCTACATAGAAAATGACAAGTTCGTGTGGTTAGGTGACTCGGTTCATTTCGGCGCCTAACGTGTATCTAACCTATTCCAGTTATCAAAAAGCGAAAAGGGGGCCTACACTTCAGCGTGGGATCCAAACGACGTGGGGTTTCTGATGGCTCCTCGCATCGTTGGGAGATGATAACTATACTCAAAATGGAAAAAAAAAAAAATCCCAGCGAGTTTCGAATCCATAACGTTTCGCTCTCCATCCGAGCACCGTGACGTCCACCCCCCCTCTCGATCTCTTTTCAGTTTGGTCGGTCCTTTGCGGACGCTGGTTCGTTTTGTTCTGTGTTCATCATTTCCTCATGACTCAGGTTTTCTTGCCATTAGTTGAAGAAAAGCGCCAATTATTGTATACTTACCAAGTCTAGAGGAAAACTTTTATTATGTAATAAAATTAATATTGTAATTACTAATACAGATGAAAACTATCCTACATTTTAATTTGGACTAAATCACACACACAGAGCATAATTTCATTAAGATCAGTTGAAAAGTTTGGAGTTCTTCGCGGACAAATATCTAGACTAGGGATGTTTTTATTATGTTGTTGATGTAGTCTTCTACGTACAAATAGTTGTAATTCTATGGGACCAAACTACTGGGTCATCAGTCCCCTAGGCTTACAAACAACGTAAACTAAGTTGAACTAACCTAAGGACAAATCACGCACACTCAAGCCTGAGGGAGGACTGGAATTTCTGCCGCGGAAGTCCGCGCGATCCATAACGTGGTGCTCCAGACCACTTGGCTACTCCCGCGTGTATTGTAGTCTTCAGTCCGGAGACTGGTTTGATGCAGCTCTCCACATTACCCTATCCTGAGCAAACCTCTTCAACTCCAAATAAGAACGGCAACCTACAGCTGTCTGAATCTGCTTACTATATGCGTCTCCTGGTCTCCCTATCGCACACTCTTCCCTGCAATGCTAAATTCACGATTCCTTGATGACTAAGTAAGTGTCCTACCAAACCATCCCTTCTTTCAGTCAAGGTATGCCACAAACTCCTCTTCTCCCCAATTCTGTTCAGTACCTCTTCATTAGTTATGTGATCTACCCAGCTAATCTTCAGCATTCTTCAGTAGCACCACATTTCATAAGCTTCTATACTCTTCCTGTCTGAATTATTTATCATCCATGTTTCACTTCCGTACAAAGCGACACTCCAAACAAATGCCTTCAGAAACGACTTCCTTACGCATAAATTAATATTCGATGTTAGCCAAATTCTCTTTTTAAAAACGCTTTTCTTTTCACATCCATTCTGCGACCACCATATGTTATTTCACTAACGAAATAACAAAACTCAATTTTGTTACGTTATCTAATCTAATTCCTTCAGCATCATCTGATTTTCTTAGACTGCACTCCATTATCCTTGGTTTGATCTTGTTAATGTGCATCTTATATGCACCTTTCAACACACTGTCCATTCAGTTCATCTGCTGTTCCAGATCTTGTGCGGTCTCTGGCAGAATGACAGTGTCATTAGCAAAACGCAATATTTTTAATTCTTCACCCTGAACTATAATTCCTTCTCCAAATTTCTCTTTGCTTTCCTTCACAGCATGCTCAATGTACACATTGAATAACATTGGAAAAAGGCTGCAACCCTGTCTTACTCCTTACCCAAACACTGCGACCCTATCTTGCCTTTCAACTCCAATAACTGCTGTTTGGTTGATGAATTACTTGCAAACAACTTTCCTTTCCCTATATTTTACAACTGCCGACTTCAAAAATTGAAAGAGTCTATTGCAGTTAACATTGTCGAAAGCTTTCTCCAAATCTACAAAAGCTAGAAGTGTAGGTATGCCTTTCCTTAATCTATCTTCTGAGATAAGTCGTAAGAGAGTATTGCCTTCCGTGTTCCTACATTTCTCCTGAATCTGAACTGAACTTCCCCGAGGTCGGCTTCTACCAGCCTTTCAATCCTTCTGTAAATAATTCGTGTTAAAATTTTGCAAGCATGTCTCATTAAACTGATGGTTCAGTCATTTTTGCACCTGACTGCACCTGATTACTTTGTAATGGGGTCCGGCCGCAGTGGCCGAGCGGTCTGCGGCGCGTCAGTCAGTCACAGTCAGTCATAGTCCCTGGCCGCTACCGTCGGGGGTTCAAATCCCCCCCCTCGGGCATGTATGTTTGTGTCGTCTTTAGTATAATGTTGTTCATAAGTAGTTTGTAACTTTAGGGACTAATGACTCCGCAGTTAAGTCCCTTAAGCTTAACAAACATTTGAACATTTTATTTGGAATGGGTATTATTAAATTTTTCTTAAAGTTTGGGGTATTTCGTCAGTCTCGTATATCTTACGCACCAGGTAAAACTGATTTGTCGTGTCTGATTCTCCCGGAGAATTCAAATGTTCAAATGTTTGTATAGCTTATGGGACTTAACCACGTGGCCATCAGTCCTCGAAACTTACAAACTACTTATGAACTAGCCAATCCTAAGGACAGCACAAACATCCATGCCCGAGAGGGGATTCGAACCCCCGACCGTAGTGGCCGTGCAGACAGTGACTGAAGCGCCTCACCCCCACCCCTTTTTTTTTTTTTTTTTTTTTTTTTTTTTTTTTTTTTTTTTTTTTTGTTCTGTGGGTAGTTCTGTTCATTGCGGACGCTGATCGTATTTGTACGCTGATGTTCGAAGTGTTCTTGGCTCAGCTTTTTTATTACAGTGGGCGTTGAGCCCCTGACCGGGCGCGCTGAGCCACGGCGCCCGACAGTCCCCTCGGCCACCACGGCCGGCCCCGGAGAATTCAGTAGCTCTGGGGACTGTCATCTACTCCAGGGTCTTTATTTCGGCTTCGGTCTTTCAGTGGTCGGTGAAATTCATCTCTCACTATAGTAGCTGCTATTTCAACTACATCTACTTCTTTTTCCGTTCCTACAATATAGTTTGCAAGTTAATTTCCTTTGTAGAGCCCCTCTATGTACTCTTTCCACCTTTCAGCTTTCCCTTCTCACTCAGAATTGGTTTTCCTTCTGAGCTCTTGATATTAATACTTCTTTTTCTTGTCTTTTTTATTTTCCTGTATGCGGTGTCTATTTTTCCTCTAGTTATACATTCTTATACAGACTTGCATTTCGCTTCTAGCCACTCCTGCTTAGCCATTCTGCACTTCTGTCAATCTCATTTCTTAGTCATCTGTACTCCATTTTACGTGCTTCATTTACAGCATTTTATATCTTCTCCTTTCATCAATTAAATTTAGTATTTCCTGTGAAATCGAAGGATTTTTTTGTAGGTCTTGCCTTTCTATCTATTTGGCCCTCCGCTGCCGTGACTATTTTAGCTCTCAAAGCGACCCATTCTTCTTATACTGCTTCATTCCCTCCGTTTCTTTCAATTGTCGCCTAAATCTCCCTGAATTCTCAAGAACTTTAGGTTCCTTAAATTTCTCCAGGCCTCATCTCCTTATATACCTAACTTTCTTCAGTTTCAGTCTACAGTTCATAACAAATAAGGTTATAATGTATATCTGCCCGTGGAAATCTCTTACAGTTTAAAACCTGGTTCCGAAATCTGTTTCTTACCGTTATGAAATCTATCTGGTAGCTTAACCGAATCGGGGAGAAAAGGAGTTTCTGGCATATCCTGACTAAGGGAACGGATAATAGATTGGTTGGACACATTCTGAGACATCAAGGAATTATCAACTTAGCATTAGAAGGAAGCGTTTGGGGTAAAAATCGTAGAGAGAGACCGACCGAGGGACGAATACAGTAAGCAGATTCAAAAGGATGTAGGTTGCCGTACGTATTCTCAGATGAAGAGACTTTCACAGGACAGGGTGCATCAAACTGCATCAAACCAGTCCGCGGACTGAAGACCCCAAAAACAACAGCTGCCGGTGTATTCTGGTTTCTTCCACCTATACAACTTTCTTGCTTAGAAGTTCACTATTTCATCGTAGTATCTAGAAACTTTGTTGAACTAAATGTCCTAGTCTTGTAGTGATTAAATTTATCAAATTATTTTGAAATTTACAATTAGGTGTTGGTATATTTCGTACCAGCAGCCGCAGTTATACTATTAATACGAGTGAATATTTTCAGTTAAGGTAGTTGCTGATATATTTGAGCTGTATGTCAATTTTATTACGTAAAAATTAATTTTTTGTGTAGCTTATGAATCTATGAAACTTAAAAAATAAAGTAGAATTAAGTACCCTGTAATTTTAACTGTTAATTTTAATTTATTGGGACCTGCGTAATATTGGTGGAGCTCTTTAAACCCAGAGAATTTGGCGGTATTTCATTCCATTCAGAGAAACGTAACTCGTAATTAATAGTACACGATTTTCTTTACTTTTCGATATTTGTTTATATATCTCTGTTATCTGAAAATCTTTTTGGGACCATAATTTTCTTGATGTTTCATTACAGACTATTACAGGTCAAGGTGCAGCTGATAGTTAAAGAGAATGATGGGATACAATAATTTTTTTGATTATGCATTTAATTATAAATGAAAACTAAAATTTCACCAATAGACAGGGTTCAAAAACCATACGAGATTTTCATTGCTAACTTTTCCCTATCTCTACATACTAGTAACCTGGGAAACTTAAAGTGTCCCTGACGACAAACCATTGGTTTTTCAAAGAAAAAGAAATTTCCTTACAAATAGTGCGTATTTTTTCAAGTAAAATCCGTCTCGGTAGCAGAGAGAAAGAGTGCCAGACTACAAATCAGAAGGTCGCGGGTCCGATCACCGTCAGGTGCTAGGATTTTTTTTCTATCACTTTCCACTTCTTTCACCTCTGACAATGATGCTGATGTGAAAAATATACAGATTACCTGACATAGTCGGGGTTGGAGGCGATCTGATCGTTTTATAGTTTTCAAAATAAAATGCCGAGATCGCAAAAAAAAAATCAAATGTTTGTTAAGCTTATGGGACTTAACTACGGGGTCATCAGTCCCTAAACTTACAAACTGCTTATGAACTAACTAATTCTAAGGACGGCACAAATATCCATGCCCGAGGGGGGAGTCGAACCCCCGACCGTAGTGGCCGTGCAGACCGTGACAGGAGCGCCTCAGTTCCCTCGGCCACCGCGGCCGGCGCCGAGATCGCACATTAATAACTTATTCAATGACGACCGGTACCGGTGAACTGTGTCACCATCATCTGGTCACATATATATATTTTATAAGCTGGTCATCTTGTTAAAAAAAATGGGTATAAAGTAATAAGTGCAACATTGCACTTAGTCACTATATAAATAATACACAAGTTAAAAAAACGACAGCTTACACTTGTGTATTTTTTATATAGTGACTAAGTGCAATGTTGCACTTGTTATTTTAAACCCATTATTTTAACAAGATGACCTGCTTGTAAATTCTGTATGTGACCAGATGATGGTGACACAGTTCACCGAAACCGGTCGTCGTTGAGTATATTATTAATGTGCGATATTGGCATTTTATTTTGAAAACTATGAAAAATATAGAGTAGCACCATAGTTCGTTGAACTGTAGGTCCCCCTATAACTGGCTGGGAAAGTCGTTTCGAAGGTCGGAGGAAGGCAATGGCATACACCTCCAAACAGGACCGTGCCTAGTAAAGCACTGTGGTGTTCAAATCAATCTTAGGATTGCTGACTGCTTTACGTTTTTAGAATCCGAATATGGAATAATACAGGGTGTCCAGAAAAAGACTCCCTGATTTCAAAATTAAATATCTCGGAACAAAGATCGATAGAGGAATACAGTAAACGGTATGTTTATTGTGAAAGCTGTAAGACGTTTATACAGCAGTTTGAAATAATAGTTACAAAAACTGCTAAGTGATGGCGCTGTAATCGCCATACGTAATACCTAATATAAATAGTGATCCGAAGCCCAGAGCGATCAGTTCCACTATTGAAACGTGAAAGGAGGTTAGCGTACCGAAGGAAGAGATTAAAACCATGTACTCCATTGAACAACGCGTTTTTCTGGTGCTAGAATACCACAGGTTAGAAAAGAGTCCTACGGCAACAAGACGAAGTTTTCAAGCACGATTTAATGTTCCAAAAGGATCCGATGCGAAAACCATTCGTACGCTCTTCGAAAAATTTCAACGAGCAGGCAGCGTAACTTATGATCTAGTGGGGCTTGTTGGCCGTAAGCAAACCGCTGTTACGCCTGAAAATATCGCCACAGTTTCTGGAATTATTCAGCAAAATACAATGTCATCCGTCCGTAGAATGGCATGTGAGACTGGTTTGAAGCGTTCCAGCACGCAGTAAATACTGAGAACGAGCCTACACTAGTTTCTATTCAAAATTCAAACGCACCAAGTCATACCCGTACGAGCTGTGCAACAAAGGGTTGCCTTTGCTAATCAGATGCTCACAGTGATTGATAGTGAAGGATTTGGCTCATCTGGTTTACAGATGAAGCACACTTCCACATGAATGGATTCGTGAATAAGCAGAACTGGCGATTTTGGGGTTTCCAAAAGCCATATTGGTGTGAAGCGAAACCCCTTTATTCTTCTAAATTTACTCTGTGGGCTGCAGTATGCAGCAGAGGCATTATTGGTCCTTTTTTCATTCGAGAAACGGTCACTGGTGCACGTTACGTTGCAATTTTGGAACAATTTGTCGCCACACAGCAAGCGTTAGATGATCGACCAGGTACTGAATGGTTTATGCAAGATGGAGGCCGACCACATCGGACCGAACAAGTGTTTCGGTTTCTTGAGAAATACTTCGGAACTCGAGTCATTGCTTTGGAACATCCCAAGTTTACTGGTGCAGGCATGGATTGGCCTCCATATTCGCCGGATTTGACTCCCTGTAACTTTTTTTGTGGGGCACAGTGAAAGACATGATCTACCCGAAGCATCCCGCTGGACGAGCTTGAATCGGCGATCTCTGTGGAATGTGAATCCGTTTCTAGGAAATGACACTACAAAATGTGATGGCGAATTTCATTCTTCGTTTGCGCCACCTCTGTAGTGCCAATGGTGAACATTTTGAAAACATTGTGATGTGATTGTTTGCAAAGAGTGTTTTCATACGATTATTTCTCTTAGGTATGCTGATATGAGCTGTACCAGCGTACAGCGCCATCTGTTAGCAGCTTTTGTAACTATTATTTCAAGTGCTGTATAATCTTTTTACAACTTTCACAATAAACATACCGTTTACTGCATTCCTCTATCGATCTTTCTTTTCGAGATATTTAATTTTGAAATCAGGGAGCCCTGTTCTGGACACCCTGTAATAGGGCTTAATTCTGAAAACAAAAATGATGTGTATCTAGGTTTGTCCCTGAAAATAGGGTTCAGGGTCTTTCGCAACAACCATTCCATGGCTCGCTTCAATCCCTACAACTGTTAATAGAGACTTTCTTTTTCAGTTTTGATCGCTCTAGAGATACTGGCCGGAATAGATAAAAAAATGTGACACCCTTTATCAGGGCCGGATCTAAGGGGGGCAAAGGGGGCAGTTGCCCCGGGCGGCAGAATTTAGAGGGCGGCAAATTTTGACCGATTTTTTTTTTTTTTTTTTTTTTTTTTTTTTTTTTTTTTTTTTTTTTTTTTTTTTACAGAATGTTACTTTCTGGTATAATTTAATAAAGTTAACTGACACAGAATTATTAAAAGTAGGATAAAGTAAGTTCATGTTGTGAGATTGTGACATTTATTTAGAAATATGTATCCCAATTAGCGTCAAAAAGTCGATTCTTACGGGGGGGGGGGGGGGGATGAAAGAAGGGGCGGCAAATTTATGCTTGCCCCCCTTGGCAAATGTCCTAGATCCGGCCCTGCCCTTTATAGATATACAGATAATGCGCAGTCACATGCGATCCATTTGAGTGCAAGCAAGCAGTACGAAATGAGTGGGAAGGTGTGTAACGTGCAAGTGTTGGGTGGGCCGTGCCTTGTGGACGCAGACTGGTGGTGAGTTGAGCAGCAGCCAGCTGGGCTCCCAGTCCGCGCGTGCGAGCGCCGTGTGTTGGTTGGGTCGGCGGTCGATACCGCCGCCGCAACAGGTGGTGCATCTGCTGCTGGAGGGGCACCGACAGCTCTGGAGGGGAGCGGGGGGGGGGGCAGAGGGGAGGAGGAGGCACCGCTTACCACACTCTCCTCACCACGAGGGGATGCCCACTCGTCATAACCGAATTTGTCCAAATTCATGATGCATGTAGGGCGTGGTGAGACACTAAAGTGCACCAGTTGGGAACTCCAGATGGCCAAGCGTTTAGTAAAATGAAGTTTGATACGGATCTGTCACCATATGCATCTGATCAGCTGTCCCTGTGACAGCGTGTTTGGGATGCGGTGTTTGGCTCAGCGGTAAAAGACTGCGAGGGGTCTATATTCAGTTGGATTTAATATTTTGAAATATTCTGTTGGAATTATTATTTTGTGAATAAGATTCAGAGGTGGGCAATGAGCGAACCGCGCTCTCGGAGCCGCCTGCCTGAGCTGGAGCAGAGCCGCGAGCAGCTGTCGCCCATCACGTAGTCCCTGCTGAAAAGACTAGACGGCGTTATGTGCAGCCAACGCGCTAACGTTGTTGTTGTTGTGGTCTTCAGTCCGGAGACTGGTTTTGATGCAGCTCTCCACAAAACCCTATCCTGAGCAAGCCTTTTCATCTCCTCATACGAACGACAACCCACATCCACTTGAATCTGTTTACTATACGCGTCTCTTGGTCTCCCTCTGCGATTTTTACCCCCACACACTTCCCTCCAATGCCAAATTTACGATTCCTCGAAGTCTAAGAATGTGTCCTACCAAGCGATCCCTTCTTTTAGTCAGGGTATGTCAAAAATTTCTTTTCTCCCCAATTCTGTTCAGTACCTCTTCATTAGTTATGCGATCTACCCACCTAATCTTCAGCATTCTTCTGTAGCACCACATTTCTAAAGCCTCTATCCTCTTCCTGTTCGCACCGCTTATCGTCCATGTTTCACTCCCATACAAGGCAACACTCCACACAAATGCCTTCAGAAAAGACTTCCTTACACTTAAATTAACATTCGACGTTAGCAAATTTCTCTTTTTCAAAAATGCTTTTCTTCCAATTGCCATTCTGCATTTTATATCCTCTGTACTGCGACCATCGCATGTTATTTTACTGCCCAAGTAACAAAACTCATCTACCTCCTGTATTACTTCGTTACCTAATCTAATTCCTTCAGCATCACCCGATTTTCTTAGACTGCACTCCATTACCCTAGTTTTGCTCTTGTTAATGTTCATCTTATAAGCACCTTTCAGCACACTGTCCATTCCGTTCAATTGCTCTTCCAGGTCCTTTGCTGTATCTGACAGAATTACTATGTCGTCGGCAAAACGCAATGTTTTCAATTCTTCCCCTGAACTTTAATTCCTTCACCAAATTTCTCCTTGCTTTCCTTTATAGCTTGCTCAATGTACAAATTGAACAACATTGGAGAAAGGCTACAACCCTGTCTTACTCCCTACCCAACTGATGCTTCCCTTTCATGCCCTTCGAGTCTAATAACTGCGATGTGGCTTTTGTACAAGTTGTAAATAACTCTCCTTTCCCTGTATTTTACCCCTGCTGACTTCAGAATTTGAAAGAGTGTATTCCAGTCAACATTGTCAAAAGCTTTCTCCAAATCTACAAAAGCTAAAAATGTAGGTTTGCCTTTCCTTAATCTACCTTCTAAGATAAGACGTAAGGTAAGTATTGCCTCCGGGTTCCTACGTCCCTCCTGAATCCAAACTGATCTTCCCCGAGGTCAGCTTCTACCAGCTTTTCCATTCTCCTGTAGATAATTCGTGTTAACATTTTGCAACCATGACTTATCAAACTGATGGTTCTGTAATTTCCACACCTGTCTGCGCCTGATTTCTTTGGAATGGGGACTATTACATTTTTCTTAAAGTCTGAGGGTTTTTCGCCTGTCTCATACATCCTACACACCAGTTCAAATAGTTTTGTCGTGGTTGGCTCTCCCAAAGACTTTAGTAGATCTGAGGGTATGTCATCTACTCCTGGGGCCTTGTTCCGACCTAGGTCTTTCAGGGCTCTGTCAAATTCATCTCTCAGTATAGTATCTCCTATTTCATCTTGATCTACTTCCTCTTCCCTTCCTACAACATCGTCTCTAAGTTCATTTCCTTTGTAGAGCTGCTCTATGTACTCTTTCCACCTTTCAGCTTTCCCTTTTTTGCTGAGAACTGGTTTCCCATCTGAGTAGCCGCAGTAATGCACCTGGCTGAGTGCGTAAGTAGAGGTATGTGTTGTAATGCTGTACCTACTTACGAGATAACTTAATCACAGTGTTTTGTTTAATAAAAGTAATTTTCCTTTGAAATGACAACTCTGTTAATTTCTTACACGGGAATGCGATGCCTCGTCCTCCGATGTAGCTGTTACAGAATAGCTTTGCTGATAGCCCGTACTTACCGACCATTTTGTGACGGTGAATTTGTGAATCAGAATTTGGAAGTCGTAGCAGACGAACTATGTCCACAGTTACCACGTTCTTTCGCAAGTTTGAGTTTGTCGCGTCGTACTATAACTCGCCGTATCGAACGTTTGTCAGGTGCGCCAGCAAGCATGTAGACCTCTAGTGGCAACTAGGATAACTACCGGCCGAGAGCGAACGCTGCTCTTTTTCCGCCCTGAGCTGGAGCGCTGCTCATTGAGCCGATTTGTGCCCACCTCTGCTGTAAGTCAAAGAGTATATACTGTATAGTTAGCTTCCTTGGTCAGAGAGGTAGCTTTATTGCTCTGTCTGTTAATGGTGGCGTGGGTGGCGCGCTGGGTGCCGCAGTGTAACGGTGGGAATGGGCAGTCGTGTCTTGTTGTTGTAATGTAGCGGGCGGAGTAGGAGGTTGAACTGTGAGCTGTGGGCAGAGGATGTCTGTGAGCTCGACTGATGAATAAGATGAAGATGTTCAGACTAAGAATGTAGAAGGTAATATGTATATGTTTTTGTAATGATGTTGCTTTTTAATTTTCAATATAAGTGTCATAATTAAATTCCTCTTCCATTATTTTGTAGTGTGTAGAAACTTCCATTTTTTCTCCGATAAGTTTTACGTCCAGTTAATTGATGTGAGTTCTTTTGAAGTGAAGTAAAAGTGTTAATCTCAAACGTACTTGCATGTGGTGGCTCTGTGAGTGTATGTTTTAACAGATAACTTTCAAGACCACATTCGTATTGAGAAGGTCGCGGGTTCAACTCTGTCGGCGAATTTATTTATTTATTTATTTTCTGCTTCTAATGACCACACCTCATCTGGAACGTGGATTTAACTGTTGAAATGAAGTTTTCTAAATAACGGATACACCATTCGTTTCAACAGTCAGATTTATAGCAATCCACTTCACTTTCGATGGGGAAGATCAAACATAAATATTTTACAATTATATATATAGTTTTGACGACGTTACAGAGTTCATTTTTAATGAAATGAATCGCGATTTGTGATCACTTAGGGCTTCACTGAACTAGGTTTAGATGTAATACCAATGTGCGGCGAATTAAAATTTGTGCCCGGCCGGGATTCAAACTCGGGATCTCCTGCTTACTAGGCTGACGCGGGTTCGAATCCCGGCCGGGCACAAATTTTCATCCGCCGCACATTGGTATTACATCTGAATCTAGTACAGTGGCGTGCTATACATGGTGATTAATAGAATTTAAAAAAATTAAAAAAAAATAATAAAAGAAAATAAAAAAGACCAAATGACAAAGACAATATCCAAGACAATATAAAGTACATTCATAATAGTTGTTTACAAATACATGTGATGATTGCTTTAATACAAATTAAAATTACAATTACATATTGTGGGGAAAAGCAAGGGCGGGCAGCATAAGAGAAATGTAACGGGGCGTGGTGCAGGAAAAAGGAGTACATCAAAGAGCATAAAATAAATCATTAATACGACAAATCATGAAACGTTACGAGACCAAGGTAGACTAGATAAATCGCCCTGGTACTAGGAAATAGCAGAACGTAAGGGAAGGGTGTAAATCATGATAAAAGCCAAAATTTGACATTATGACATGCGGAACTGAGTCCAGGTTCAAAACTAAAACTGCGCGTTGCGCTCAGAGCAACAGAACTAGCGCACACACTTTAGAAAAAAATGTCATGGGGTAAAAAAATAAAGGTGTGGCGTCACAAATAAAAACAGAAAGGACACAAGAGTGATATGGAATAATGGAACCTGCGGTCAAAGGCTAAAATTAATCGAGCAAATCGTCAAAAATGTTAAAAACCAACGCTTGCTACTTGCGACTGCTCGTTAATGACGCTGTCAGGCTTTGATTTGTGACGCACATTCATTTCTAGATCTTCCAAAATGTCAAGGTCCCTCCCCTTCGGTTCAATGTGAAGAATTTTTAGGCATTAGTCCATAGAAAGTAAAATATTACCTTTAGTTTTTAAATGACAGCCTAGCGCACTATTGTTGCTTCTGTACGTGTGCTCTCTAAACCTGGTTGTGAAATTCCTCCCCGTCTGCCCCCCATAAACCCCATCACAGGACCCACAACCAATCTTATATACTCCTGACTTTTTTTAAATTTGTCACTGTGATCGTCAAGGTTGTGCCGCAAAGTAAGCCCAAGCTTTTTCCTTGTGCGGAAGCCTACCTGCACTTTAGCTTTTTTAAAAGCGTGCGCTATCTTGTCACATCAAGGACCAGAGTAGGATAGTGACACATATTTCAATTTAATGTCAGTAGCAGGTGACTGAAGCTGTACTTTTCTGAATATTCTGCTATCCATTCTTCGTACATCCTTTTCAGAGAAACCGTTGGCAAAGCCTACCTGTGTTATAATTCCTATTTCCTTATTGACGGTATCTGCATCTAAACATAATCTGGCAAGGCTGTGGAACATGGACGAAAAGTATGCGCGCTTAGGTGCTGCGGGATGACAAGAATCTGAAGCAATGATAACATCAGATGCAGTAGGCTTACGAAAAATATCCTTAGCCAACTTTGAACCCACCCTCAAAATCTTGAGATCTAGGAAATTTAAACTCTCGTCAACTTCGTGTTCTACAGTGAACTGTATCTGATCATGCATACCGTTGAGAAACTCCGTAAACGCATTTACATCTGACCTGCTCACTTGAAAGAGGACAAATTTATCATCTACATATCTGCGATAACTTTCTTACCAATGTCAGCATGAGAATTGAAGAACTTATTCCCCAGATCGTTTATGAAAAATGTCTGACAGAATACCGGATAACGAACATGGCAGGACCGTCCCTCTGGTGGTAGATATGGCCATGAAACATGAAATAATTAAAAGACAAGGATAAGCGGATGAGCTCTACAAACTCACATGCCTCGCTAAAGCTAATCTTTCCAAATCTGAGAAAATTGGCCATTTTGATTCCAAGAATTTCCTCAATGGGAATGTTTGTGTGCAGATTCTTGATGTCCAAACAAGCAAGTACAGCCCCCTCTGGGACCACAACATCTCTATTCCATAATGTTTACTTTTTGGAGGACGTAAACAATTTTCCGCTTTTTAAAAATAAGTTATATAAAACATTTTGGAGTCTCTAATTCCAAGTGTTGTGCCAGTTTTTGTTTATGTGTATGCAGACGAGCAAAACATGTCGCCACCTAAAACGACGGCTAGTATGTAGGTTAGCTGCTTCGAGAGCCATTAATAGCAAAGGACATGACTTTCCAAAAACAGCGATGTAGCTCTTCACAAAATAAACGATCAAAGACAACTGTCCACAACTAATAGTGAATCCTATACTGTAAAAAAACCCTTATGTTTCTTGAATGAAACTTTCACTCGGCAGCGGAGTGTGCGCTGAGCTATCCCGACACGACTCACAATGCCACCTCACAACTTTACTTCCGCCAGTACCTCGCCTCCTAATCGCCTAGGCGGCATCGTGAGTCGTGTCGGGATAGCTCAGTCGGTAGACCGCTTGCCCGCGAAAGGCAAAGGTTCCGGCAAACAATTTTAATCTGCCAGGAAGTTTCTTATGTTTCTTGATTCTCAGTCGGTAGACCGCTTGCCCGCGAAAGGCGAAGGTCCCAGGTTCGAGTCCCGGTTCCGGCAAACAATTTTAATCTATCAGGAAGTTTCTTATGTTTCTTGATTCTAACCATCATTATTAACAACCTTTTATAGAATAAACAAAATTATGAATAACCAAAAGTAAGTGCATTTTTCGTAAAAATTAACAGTAGGTATTAAAATTGTGTAACTATGAATAAAATAAAATTAATAAATAAAAAATTAAAATTAAAATAAATAAATATAAAAAATGAAAAGATATATATATAAACATAAAAACTATTTCGGCGGGTTGCGAACGAAACATTCAATGTCTGTAAGGCCAGATCGCTACCACTAAGCTAGACTGGCAAATATTGTTATTTTACTTCTGAACTTCACATAACATAAATATCAATAAATTCTACAATCCGATACCCATGTGTTCTCTTTGTTTGTAACTGATTAAAGAAACTGATAAATCGTTATGTACACAGAAAGAGTATATTGGAAATTACAATTATCAGAGCTTATGCTAGTAAAAAATTCAATAAAATTACAGAATGGACAGGAAGGCAGATAAAATTATCCCAAACAAATATGAAAATTGGGATATAAGCGTGAAAGAAACACTCGACGTATGCCAAGATATTCAGAACAGGAACGGATACCGAAAAACTGGCCGATAGAATAGTCACACTATTTGCTCCATTCTGAATGTTACACAACAATCGTAAATCGATAATGTGAAGCACATTCGTTCCTCCTTGTAAGAAATGAAACTAACATAGTTATATATTTATTACATAACAAGTATTAACACGTGGTGAATTCAGGTTGCAAAAAATTTTTTTTCACATTTAAATTTTTGTTTAGTTTAATAAGTTATTACTTTTTGAAATACATACCTGTAGTTGGTTATAACAGAAAGTATTCACAAAACAATTGAGCGAAAAATCATTCATATTAACGGGGGAGTAGCATTTTCTGTTTTCACGGACAAGAAGATCCTAATATTTTTTCCATTGCGAAATAAATATAAAAATGAGAAACTGATATTTCATTTAGTTTCAGAACGTTTATTTGATTTACATGATAGTTTTCCATCTGCAAGTTCTCTGCTGTTTAGAATTAATGATGAAATTTAATGAAAATGTACTGCAGTTGTGTACCCTGTTCATTTTGTTTCTGGGTTGAACGAGTTTTAGCTACGCCATTTCAGTCTATTAAATACTAACGCTAATAACCTTACTGCTGAGCCCCATAATCCCAAACAGTCTACCAAACAACCCTTTAGTGATTAATTAATACTAACTCTCGTTAAAGTATTAGCCTTAATTTTCATAAAATATTCAATCCTTCATGATGGCAGAGTACGCGTAGCAAGCGACAAGCTTCCGTGTTTTTTGCATGCTTTTATTAGTCTCGAGCGACAAAAAATTCCATATTCCGTGAAATTTTAATTGTACAACAATCAAAGGCGTCAGTATTGAACGTAATGTAATAATGTATAACCTTATTTTTAAGAATTTTAAATGATGATCATAAATGTGTAGGTACTGGCAGTTACCACTTTCGATCATATACATCGTTATCTTCAGATTACAATATTGATCTGCTTTATACATGAACTGAAAAATGTGTAGTTACAGCTACAATTTCAAGTGCTTTTATTTATTTTTATGCTTCTTTTTGCAAAGGACATTTATTTACAACTAGCTTAATTCCTGCTGCTTCGCACGCGTAGACTAGATGGTCTGCATTGGTTGTTTCTACTTCCGAATATGACTTTCATAGATTTAGCTTTAAAAATGCTGTCCTAATCAAGTATTTTTATACAACGTGCCACCACGTATTGCACCATCGATGGCAGAATTCAAAACATCCCGACACACTTTTTTTTAATCTAGCTACGGTTCCGAAACCAAATTTTAGCATTTTTAGTATCAAAATAGTCTTAGTAACACCCTTAAAAGATTTTCGCTTATTTCACCTACTTAATGGTTGAACTTCCAAAAATATTGAAATATTTATTTTTAAATTCCAATCAAAAATCTAAATGCGAAGTTTTGTATTTCTTGCTTCAAACTTGCCTGAATAGCAACATATTTTCAAAAAATCGTTCATCCCCTATTTCACCTCATTAGAGATGGAAATATCGAAAAATCGCTGATACCTACAGCGTAAGATAAACAACGCCGGTAAATGCAGTTTTCAGCGCCGTATTGTGTCTCTTAGAAATGGATCGAGAATACGAAATGTCTTTATTACGCGTTGGCATCTTTCTTGGTAGTTTTACTTCCAAACTGCAAAATGTACTTATATTTCTTTATTGATAAGCTTGTTGCAGAAAAAAAAAACTGAAGAATGTGCATCACGTTTCGTGGTATGTAACTTCTTTGCTATTATAGTGTCAAAAGTTATCGCTGATCATCAGTCCGAATTTTATATAAGCTGACGACTTTCAACCACTATATCTTCCACCCTCTTACAGCTATCAACACGAAACTGCTATGGTGTAAAACGTGAGATTTTGTACTACAACAACACAGAGAGATCGTTCGTATCCATTGTGTATTTTTTGCTGAAGAGAAAAATATTGACACCCACACATAGAATTGTATTTAAGTCGGTAACTTTAACTCCCATATTTTCCACACCCTTATCGTTGTTCACCCTCTACCACCATAGTGCACAATGGGAGACTGATACCTACTACTACACACAAACACCATTCGTTTGCGATGTGTAGTTTTGGCTGCAGAGTGAAAAATAGACACAAACGCCTCAATTTTTATATATATTAAGATAATAATGACATTCCTTTAGAGTCCGAGTAAAACAAAGAAACTTTCCATGATGTAATATCTATAAAAATATCTTTTTATATTAAAAAATTTTGGCACCACATAGAACACCATTTCGGAAAAGTATAAGGTAAAATATGTTTTGCCTCTGTACGTGAATGAGGTGACCTTAAAGCAGGTATTCATACAACATTCTGAAGTTACTAACGTCTCCCAAGTTGAAGACAACATATACATACCAAAGTGAGTGTTGCATCACATTGGCTCCAAGGTATCGTGAACACTGACGTTGAATTCATGTGTTGTATCAAGAACACAGTTCAAAAGATTGTCCATAGATGTCACTCAACTCACAAAAAGATGTAAACAACCACGCCTGTGTAGGGCCAACATGACGGAGTGGGTACGAAGACGGATCAGTTTCGTCTTAACAAAGGGAAGGACTACTTGCGTTCACTCTAGTTCTACCATGCCTACGGGATCAATTACCAAGTTTGATCGCATCCGTATTTTTACTTTGTGTCAAGAAGTTTCCAGATATCTTGGAGTGAACCATAACCATGTTATACTGATGTGGAGAAGGTACAGAGATAAACTGCCGATATCTTTCCATGCTGTGGCCTCCCAAAGGCTTAAACAGCAGCTGATGACAGTTACTTACGATGCTGAATAATGATTTTCGTGCAGACTGTACGACGTTTAACTTCCGACGTCCATCTTTGACACCTAGACACCATGCAGCGCGCTACAAGTGAGCCCAACCAACCTCTCCCCTTAAATCAGTAAAATAATGAACTCACTGAAAAGTAAAGCTCTTAAGGAACTGATGGCATTTCCAACAAGATACTTAAAGCTTGTTCCCCACAGATTAGAAGGACACTCAGTCACTTATATAATAGCTCTCTGAAGCAAGGTGTTTTACCTGATAGACTGAAATATGCCATTGTCAAAACACTGCATAAAAAAGGGATTACATCAGATGTTAATAACTACCGCCCAATCACTCTGACAGTTTTATCGAAATTTTTTGAGAAAGTAATGTATTCAACATTAGCCTCTCATATTTGTAAACACAAAGTTCTCGTCAAATGTTAGTTTGGTTTCCAAGAAAGTCTTTTCAACAGAAAGTGCTATATATGCCTTCACCGATCAAATATTAAATGCTCTGAATAACTGAACATCACCCATTGGTATTTTTTGTGACCTTTCAAAGTATTTTGATTGTGTAAATCACGGAATTCTTCTAGATAAGCTGAATCATTATGGTTTCACAGGGGCAGAGCACAAATGGTTCATAGTTAACTGGAAGAATGCAGAAAGTTCAAATAAGTGGATAAGTGGTTCATGTAATCTCAAAACATCAGCCGATTCCTCAAACTGGGGGACTATAAAGGATGGGGCGCCACAGGGTTCGGCCTTAGGTCCTTTAATGTTCTTGATATACATAAATGACTTACCATTCTACATTGATGAAGATGCAAACTTAGTTCTTTTTTCTGATGGTACAAATGTAGTAATGACATCAAAAAAAAAAAAAAAAGAACTAAGTGATATAATCATAAATAATCTTTTTCACAAGATTATTAAGTGGTTCTCTGCAAACGGACTATTACAGACATTTATGTTCAGTGAATGCCACCACTCCAATAATAAATATATAAGTATCTTATCTTTAGCTTCGTGCTTATCTGCTGACGCTATACATGATAAATGTGCAATAAAATGAAAACGTATGAACTTGAGCAAATCTATGGTCCACTTTCCAAGGTGGATTTTAATTTTCAGATTCCCAAGAGAACGGTGACCAGTAGTGGTGATGAGGACACAGTATCGTTTGTATCAGATGATGATGATACCTTTTATCTGAACACATAAGAAATTAGCGAAGATGTAATGAATGAAGTTTGTTTGTGCAACAGTAGTATTCGTGCCTCAAGTGGTGATGATGAGATAATTCAGAATGAGGGGAGCGCGGGGTGGGAATAGTGGCTTGGTGGTGTTCTGAATGTGCATAAACCATGCACCACACTTAGTTGTATGGTGAGAAGTGAGAATTTTTGCAAATGGCGAACTGTATATTTTAACGTTCGAAATGTCATATATTGTATGTAAAAGTAGTGTGATAGTAAAGGTCTGTTCGAAAAGGGTTTTGTACAGTAGCCCAGAGGTAAAAGACAAGTGGGGTGTAAAGGGGTAGATTGTTTCTAACATTGTGCCAGCTGTTGTTAGAGACTTTTGAGAAAGTGTGTTCTTTATATTGCGACTTCATTTTTCATTAAAATACTTTCTAAATCGTCGTGAGCGTAAAGAGTAGTAAAATAAATAGTTAAAGTAACGACATGATTGATCCAGTCTATAAAACTGATAGTGGACTACAGTTGGGCACTTGCCATACAATAATGTACCAGTTTTTGGCATGAAGTTTCACCAACACATTGACAGTGTTTTGTCCAACTGTCACAGTAAGCCGGCCGCGGTGGCCGAGGGGACTGCGGCACGCCAGTCACTGTCTGCACGGTCACTACGGTCGGGGGTTCGAATCCCCCCCTCGGGCATGGATATTTGTGCCGTCCTTATTGTTAGCTAGTTCATAAGTAGTTTATATGTTTAGGAACTGATGACCCCATAGTTAAGTCCCATAAGCTCTACAAATATTTGAAAAATTTGATTTCTCACAGTAATTCAAATTCTTACATAAACTACTATCTGTAGAAAAAAAAGTGGCTTTCGGAAATTATACAATAAGGTTACGTATTAAAATATGTCAAAATTGGTATATATAGTTGTGGGAAGTTACGATACTTAAAAGTGAGCTATGTAGTTTTCTGAAACAGTTTAGTAAGAACAACTATTTGTAAATTAATGGTTCCGCAAAAAGAACTACGTTTCTCATCTGTAATCCCTACTGCTTCAATGCTTAAGATCTATGTCTAATGCCAACGGGTAGTATCTGGGAGTTGGGTTGTATGGTTGGGATAGGGGGACTAAATACCTGTCGGCCGCGGTGGCCGCGGGGACTGAGGCGCTTCAGTCACGGTCTGCACGTCCACTATGGTCGGGGGTTCGAATCCCCCCTCGGGCATGGATATTTGTGCCGTCCTAGTTCGTAAGTAGTTCATAAGTAGTTTGTAATTTTAGGGACTGATGACCCCATAGTTAAGTCCCATAAGCTTAACAAACATTTGAACATTTGAATTTGACTAAATACTGAGGTTATCAGTCCCCCAGTGGTGAGGAGAAGGAGAAAGGATAGGAAAGGAGGGGTGGGGGAAAGGAAATACAGTCCGGGAAGTAAAGAAGGAAGGAAGACTGCATTAGCTCGGGGCCCCGTGCTCGCCATGCACTTACTCACGAAACAATATTTTTTTTTTTTTTTTTTTTTTTTTTTTTTTTTTTTTTTTTTTTTTTTTTTTTTTTTGCTTGGGATATAAGGACAGGTTCAGTCGAGCAGCCGGCTGCTGATTTGGCAACGCTGGCGTGCCACGTAAGAAACGTCGAGTAGCGAGTACTTTCAATGGGACTGTCGTGCGGACCCTCTGGCGGATTTCCGTGAACGAGGGCGGCGCGAGGTTCGGCCCGCCCACTGCGCCCTGCGCTCTGCGCCACGGTTGACGGCGCCCCTTGACAAATGAAGCGCGAGGCGGCCGCGCTCCGCTGACCCAGCGGCCACCTGAGGTAAGAAGCTGGCCAATCGATGGCGCGTTATGCACGCCCGCTGCCCGCTGCCTGCAGCCGCGCTCTGCCACAGGATATATCCGGACAGCTGGCTGCGACGACAGCGCCGCGCCGCGCCGCGCTGTAAAAACTCCACTCCACTCCACTCCCCTACCAGCCCCCTGCCCTGCCGACTCATCTTTTTAGTGCGACTCGCGTTACTGCGAGCGAGGCCACCCCCTCCATCCTCCTCTCCCCACCCCTCTCTAAATCTCGAGGAGTAACTGCTGCGGGGGGGGGGGGGGGAGGCAAGCGGCGGGAGGTGTCCCCCAGTCTCATACTGCAGGGTTCACCCGCGGTCACAGTCAAGGGCGCGCGAAGATTCCCCGATGGAGATTATTCTTCCGAATTTTTTACTAATTCACTGTGCAATGGCGGTGCTGAAATAACGCGAAAACCAATTTTATGATGCAAAAGCAGAAAACCTGGCGCATTTACGAACCTCGTTTGATGGTCACAATCACTACGTTTACATGCAACATACCTTCCGGAAGATGAAAACCGATTTTTGTAAACCGTTTTTCGGTGTCGTGTTTACATGCTACTGCCTGATATTGGGTTTTCTAGCCCACTTAAGATGGCGGTTTCAAAACAGCTGATTCAGTTCCTGATTTAGTCAGTACAATCGCGATTTTTCTGTACTTAAATACACATACTCATGCTCACCCTGATGTTTGTACTTTTACTACACGCAAAAAAAAATTTCATTATGAGCCGAAAAATCTTAACAAGAAACCACAATCTGACAAGCCAAGAATCGGTTGCGTTTACATAGATACGAAAATCGATTGTGGAACTGGAGAACTGCTTTACATAAGTGGATTTCCAGAATCGATTTTGGAGTGTTAACATGGCCAACCAAAAGCGGAATAGAGGAAATTGGTTTACGAAATCCGGTTTTGGGAGCCCATGTAAACGGGCTGAGTTATTCATCCAGACTTTCGCTTCTCAAGGGCCTGCAGCGTTGTGTCGGATGGTTAAATTGACATGTTCCGAGTGCCGCAGTGCAAATTTTCTGAAATTTGGATATAATACACGGCCGCAGTGGAGTAGCCGAGCGATCTAAGGCGCCTCGCTGCGGAGCACGCGGTTGCTCGCCGTCAGAGGTTCGAGTTCTCCATGGGGCATGGGTGTGTGTGTGTGTTGTTCTTAGGTTAGTGTACCTTAGTTTAAGTAGTTTGTAAGCTACGGACTGATGACCACGCACTTTGATACGATAGATTTACGAACATTTTAACATTTTATACTACACGAAAAAACAAAGTACACGTATGTTTTGGGATAAATGTAGACTGGGATACCACCCGTCTTCTTTGACCCATGACGTCATCAAGATGTCGGAAAATCAGTATACGGGATATCTTAATACTTCTGTATTGTAGATACAAATAATCTGTAGTTATTATAGATAACAGAATATACCATCGATCCCAGGTCTTATATTAATCTGTTTTGTTTGTAAACAAACTATCGCCTTTAACTCAACCACCACATAATCACACACGCCTTCCACAAACACGCAGGAACCTCAAAACTACCGGGCTGCGATAACGTCATGGGTCAAAGCTGACGGGCGGTATCCCCGTCTACAGGTGAGCCACTTTATTTTAGTAGTGATAAAACATCTTTAAGGGTTAAAACGGTCCCATTTATCTTGACCACCGATATCAATGCACTACAAGGCTTCGTGGATATAAATATTTTGAAACATTCTAAAACTAAATTACATGTTAAAAGTGAAGCATGGAATTAAAATTTATGTTGTGGGCGGGAATCGAACCCAGATCTCCATGCTCACTAGACGGACGTTTTAACCACTTTAGTTTTTTTTACCACTCTTTATTTTTTCCATATAACACAGTGACATTCTATAACAAGACGTAACACAGTTTCAATGCACACACAAACAAACTCAATGTCAGTTATGCCTTAAAAACACAATATAAATAATAAATACAGAAAATAATTTCACACAACATATTGTACTAAATATCGCAATGAAATGTAAGTATCAAATGGTTTCCTTATATAAAACTACCAAAGGCCCATTCATGAGGCTTCTATTTGTTTTGCAGTCAATTTAAATAACATTCTTCTCTTGAACAAAAAGGAAAATCCAAAACATCATGAAATACACAGCAAGACCAAATGGGCTGCAAGTCTACCTGCCCTCACATCATCATCAATGTGAATTTTTTTTTTTTTAATATATCTAGACCACCGCACCACTAGGTTATATGTTTGACAAGGTGTCATGGCGACATGTTACAGAAAGCAGTATGTAAACATTACGAAAATAACATTCTGTAACATGTCGAAAAAAATTCAAATGTTTGTATAGTTTATGGGACTTAACTACGGGATCATCAGTCCCTAAACTTACAAACTACTTATGAACTAACTAATACTAAGGACGGCACAAATATCCATGCCCGAGGGGGGGATTCGAACCCCCGACCGTAATGGCCGTGCAGACCGTGACTGGAGCGCCTCAGTCCCCTCGGCCACCGCGGCCGGCGTAACATGTCGCTATGACACCTTGTCAAAGATATAACCTATGATACTTGCCTAAGATATATCATTTTCACATCATGTATACTTTGATCATCGCTAATTTTATCTCATTGACTGCTATGTTCACTAGTTGTGTTACGTTCTCTTGTAATAGACCTTGGTTCATCATCACACAGCCTGGCATTGCTTTTGTGTTTTTAATCAAGACTTGTCACTAAGCATCGTCTTATTTATTTTTATTGTGTGACATGCATGCCAGTATGCATAAGGAGGCATATAATGCACCTGTTTAATCAGTCAGTCTAGTTGATAACTACTTACTATATGAAGCTACTGGGTTAGATTATGTATTTTACTTCAGCTTGTGTACAATTCTGTTTCTGTATTTTTATTTAATAGTGTGCCGTGAAGATGGTTTACAAGCGAAACCGGGAGAAAAATAATAAACAGAAGATGGTTTACATTACGCGTTTCCTCAACTAGCGATTAACGCGCCTCGGAGTAGTCTAAGTACGACTTCCCTCCACGTCACAGAAACTAATTCAGCTTATGTGTTCCATGAAATTTTGCCACTATTGTCAAGGCCCTCCATGTATCGGAATAGCACCTCGGAAATGGATATATCGGAACATTCCTACCTTTTACCTTAGGCTAAGGTGATATAAATGTCATTATAATTATAAATTTATTTCCCCAGAGACTGTTTTGTGTCTCAAAATGTCAAAGACATTAAAGGTGAAGCATTGAATTGGCTAAAGCACACAAATAGTCCGACGTACCTGGGAGTGACATTGGACTTAGCCCTGACTTTCAAGCAGCACTGTCACGACATCATGAAAAAGGTCTGTGCCAGGAACAACATAGTGCGGAAACTGATTGGTTCGTCGTGGGGAGCTCAGCCACATGTTCTGCCCACCACCGGACTAGCGCTCAGTATCTCAGCAGCGGAATATGCGGCGCCGGTGTGGAGTAACTCGGCGCACGGTGAACAGGTTGATACCGGTGTGAATGAAACAGTACGTATAGCCACAGGATGCCTCAAGCCAACTCTCAGAGCCAAAATTTATCCTATCATAGGCATAGCACCACCCGCTGTTCGAAGGAAGGTCTTCGCCGAGATAGTAATGTCAAAACTAAAGAATGACCTTCGACACCCGATGCATTTGCATCGCAAACAAGGGGTCTGGTGGAAGTCCCGCAATAGTTTCAGTGACACAACGGAAGAGCTCTTCATTAAGCACAGGATAAGGCGTATATCTTTGTGGAAAGAAACGGTGCCACACTCCATGATGAACCTCAGTGAGGAGCGACCTGCAGGGTTTGAACTTCCATTTCCTACTTGGAAGACATTAAACCGGCTGCGCACAGGAGTAACTAGAAGCAAATCAGACCTATTGAAATGGGGATATAGTGATGATAACAGTTGTGAATGCGGGGCGGTGTAGGATTTTAACCATCTACTGACTTGTCTAAACATGTCAATAACATGTAGTATGGACGATATGCATAAAGTAAACGACAAAGCAATCTATGTTGATGATTACAGGAAAGGGACAGTATAATTGGTGCAGCCGGACACGGTAGAAGAAGACTGATTGGTAAAATTTCTGTGCTTCATAAAATTCAATGAACATCACCTTTGGTCTTGATATGTGCTACTTGAAGAGATCTTTTGCCAGTAAAAATAATTTTAGCATTTTCGTCAGATTTGTGAAAATCTACGATTGACAACACTGACACTGTTTATTGAACTTCTTGACGCTATCCTGAACAAATTAATTACTGTTCAACTGGCACAATCAATCAGATTAAATTTTAGTTTTCAATATGTTTGATACATCCTCGGTAGAACAATGGAGGCTGTCTGGTGGATGACTGTAGATAATGAAGTCTTTAACACAGGTTCAATATTGAGTTTACACTGTTGAAAATACCGCTACCACGCCGGTTAGCCATACATGCTAATTCTGGTCATTTGGTCGGGTCTTACGTCTTTTATGTTCGATGTGGTGGTGCTGTGATGACTGTTAGCACATAACAACTGGCAAACATAGACTCTTCCTAGTGAAGAACAGTAACAAGTGTGGGCCCACAGTATTTCTCTTGATGCGTACTTGCTGATTATTTCAAGCTGTGCTAGTAAAAATAAATAATATTGCCTGTTCGCCATTTTCACTTCTCTTGGGCAGCCAACGCAGGAACCACAAGCTTTCACAACACACCACTACACGTACCGACTGACTGTTACGTCCTGCTCAGTCTAACTCTCAACAGCAACTCGCTCGCTGCGCACCTCCGCACTACCAACGACAATACTCTCTCTAATGATAGATGTCTTTATACAACAGCAAAGCCCTTGCTAAGCCAACGCGTTTACTTCGTTACAAAATTACTTTTTGACACACAAACACAATAACAGGAAATTGCAATTACATCAAATTAATAGAAGATAACAAATACAAAATTGATTACAAGAGAATAAACAACAAGTAAGAAACTTCCTGGCAGATTAAAACTATGTGCCGTAACCGGGACTCAAACCTGAGATCTCGTGAGGACGGACCGTGAGTCGTGTCGGGAAATCTCAGTGGTGGAGCGCTTGCCTGCAGTTTCGACTCCAGGTTCCGGCATACGATTTAATGTGCCAGGAAGTTTCAAATCGGCACGCACTTCGCTGCAGGGTGGAAGTTTCATTCTGGAAACATCCCTTAGGCTGTGGCTAAGCCATGTCTCCACCGTATCCTTTCTTCCAAGGTTCGCAAGAGAACTTCTGTGAAGTTTCGAAAGCAGGAGGTGAAGTACTGGCAGGAGTGAAGTTGTGAGGACGGACCGTGAGTCGTATCGAGATAGCTCGGTGGTATAGCGCTTGCCTGCAAAAAAGTAAAGGTCCCGGGTTCGAGTTCCGGTTTCGGCAGAGAAATTAATCTGGTAGTAAGTTTCATATCAGCGCACACTCCGCTGCAGAGTGAAAGTTTCATACTGGAAACATCTCTGAGGCTGTGGCTAAGCGATGTCTCCACCATATCCTTTCTTCCAGGAGTGCTAGTCTTCCAAGGTTCGCAAGAGAACTTCTGTGAAGTTTCGAAAGCAGGAGGCGAGGTACTGGCGGAAGTAAAGTTGTGAGGACGGACGGCGAATTGTGTTGGGATAGCTCAGTGGTAGAGCGCTTGCCCGCGGAAGGCAGAGGTCCCACGTTCGAGTCCCGGATCCGGCAAACAATTTTAATCCGGCACGAAGTTTCATATCAGCGCACACTTTGCGGCAGTGTGAAAGTTTGGAAATATGTAGGAAGTAAACTATTACGTTACAGCACATGCTGTATACATACATGAATTAAAAGTGTCTTCGATGATTGTGTTGTTGTGCGACTAATGTATATGGAGTATACTTAATGATTACATTTTGCAGGTAAATAGTTCGAGCATACTGAGGTATCAGGTGCCTATCCGTTATGGGACAGTCATATTATTAGGTGGTGTTGCCTCTATGGGCGCTGAATCTGGTGCACATTTAGTCATACGATGGGCTGCGCTGCATTACTCCACGCCTGCTCGCCTTGTTTGCGTATCTCTGCAAGGTCTGTGGGTCGAGGAGTCACACGTGACAGTTGTTGTCCCATCATACGCCACACCAGCTCGATTGGAGGGAGGCTGGTCCGGAAATCGTGCTGGCGAGGGCAGCTGCAGCACGTCTTGCATAAAACGCAGTGTGTGGTCCAGCATTATCCTGTTGGAACAACACGTCAACTTCCTGTTGGATAAATTCGATAAGAACGAGACCGGCAACATCTGCACGTAACGCGCGCTGGTCAGCATTCCCTCTATAAATGCCAAAGGTGAACTAGAGCTGTAGCTTATCGTATCCCATATCATAAGACCTGGGGTGTGTCTTCAAATGTTCAAATTTTTGTAAAGCTTAATGGACTTAACTTCGGGGTCATCAGTCCCTAAACTTACAAACCACTTATGAACTGCCTTATACTAAAGACGACACAAACATCCATGCACTAGGGGGGGGGGGGGATTCGAGCTCCCGACGGCGGACGGCAGCGTGCACCGCAACACGGCGCTCCAGTACGCGCGGCTAATCCGCCGCGGCGGTGTGTCTTCGACACACGTTCAATATTAAGAGTTTTCACTATTGAAAATACCACTATCACGCTTGTTAGCCATACTTGATAATTCTGGTGATTGGTCGGATCTTACTTCTATTGTGTGTGGTGTGGTGCTGCTGGACACGACTGTTGGAACTGGCAAACATAGGCTCTTCGTTGTCACTAGAAGTAACATGGCCCACAGCATTCCTCTTGATGCGTACTTGCTGATTGTTAAAGTGTGTACAGGCACGCTATCCTTTATATGTATTTGTTACAGAGGAACCTCCTCATCGTACCCTCCTCAGATTTAGTTATAAGTTGGCGCAGTGGGTAGGCCGTGAAAACCTGAACACTGGAAGAAGTTGTGTGGAATTATGGAGAAAAAAAAAAAGCAAACTATAGCAACTGAACGGTCTATGCGAAAGATAGGCAATATCGAAGAAATGTTCAGCTTTGGAGCGCCATGGTCCTGTGGCTAGGATGAGGAGCCGCGGAGCAAGAGGTTCTTGGTTCAAACCTTCTCTTGGTGAAAATTTTAATTTCAAAAAATTTTGAAATGTACATGCTATGGATTAAGCTAGATAGATTAAGCTACATAGATTAAGCTAGAATACTAAAATGTAAGTGTAAATTTTATCCCATTAAATGAACATATATTTTATTACAATCTATTTGTTACAAAACTGCTTCAGTCATTGTATTAGCTTTATAAACTTTCACACTCAGGTCGAATACTTTTATACTCACAAATTCAAATTTCTGTAACCGACTTTTGATCGTTTTTCATGGTTTACTGTAATACCAATGCACTTGTTTGCCTGTATAGAGACCAGAAGAAGGGCACTCAAGAGCCCAAAACCGGTCGTCGCAAATAAATTATCAGAAGCAACTGGTTGCTGCATTGTGTGGGTTAATAACCATTTTAGTAAATTTTTTCTTAGCGGATATGGGGTCTAGTTAGACTTTTGTAATCTATTAAATAAGTTGTCGACTACATTTACTTTAATTACTTCTGTACAGCGATGGTTTCAAGGGACAATTTTAACAATCTGAAAACATCCGTTAGTTATTCTTTTTTTTCTCGGATGATATCTAGTACATGGATCACTTATTGTGTATTCGAGGTGGGCAATTTTTTTCCGTAGATATTTTTGTAATTGTAAGGTTTTAGTTCCTACTTTCGTGCTGTCTTTATCAATTTATGGGTATCGTTACAGAAGTAACATTTCATTTTGCGGAGAAGCAATAAAGTGCAGCAGTACGCCCCTGGAGTAGGATTGATATGAGATATCCAGTAAGGCGGTTATTTAGAATTGCCTCGCCTTAAATCCCGGCCACCTGGCCCCGGAGATTTGTCGCGGCTGGAACTGCAGGAGGTGGAGGAGCGCGGCGCGTGTCCGTCCCCCCGGCGCGGCGCGGGCAGAGGGCCTGTTGTGCCTGTGCCTGGGCCTGAACTCCCCGGGGATTAGCGACGATGAATAATGCAGGCTGCCGGCTGCCGGGCCAGTGTTTCCAGACGAGCCGTTTATGCGACTCCGGACGGGCGCTGGCCGGCCAGCACGTGTCCGCCGTTAGCCTGCCGCGCTGCCGCTCAGGACTTGATCTGCGAGCGCCCAGCCGGACCGGCCGCACGTCCCTTTGCGCCAGTCAAAAGGAAGCTGCTTCTCACTAGGCGTCAGTGATAATCATCAGAATAATTCAAGACAACTACATCTTTGACTAGTATGTAAGTAAATGTATAAAATATAAATAAATGTATATATTGTAAATATGAATATATAATTAGTATGGTTGGTTGGTTGGATAGGGTGTGGGTGGAACCCTAATTGCAGCCACCTCCTCGTGGTGAGTTCTGGGTCATTTAACCAAATTTGCTGGTGAAATGGGCGAAGAGTTGCAAAGTTACGATGTTATCTCTTTAAATAATCAAATCACAAAAAATAAAACTTAACACTGTCTTGGCACCGGTCATCCTATGGAATACAACAACACGGAGATTCTGGCATGCACTTCCACCTATTGGGATAGTGTTATTAAGGAAGCTGTTGAAATTAAAATAGTAAGCGACCTTATAAACAGATATGGTGGTTTTTGTTTAAATTCTGTTTGGAATTCGGCACTGTCTCTTGTCAAAAAACGTCATTCAGAGCATTCAGAGAAGGTTGGCGTCGGTGGCGACACCTACAACGTGCTGACACGAGGAAAGTTTCCAACCGATTTCTCATACACAAACAGCAGTTGACCGGCATTGCCTGGTGAATCATTGTTGTGATGCCTCGTGTAAGGAGGAGAAATACGTACCATCACGTTTCCGAATTTGATAAGTATCGGGTTGTAGCCTATCGCGATTGCGGTTTATCGTATCGCGACATTGCTGCTCGCGTTGGTCGCGATCCAATGACTGTTAGCAGAATATGGAATCGGTGGGTTCAGGAGAGCAATATGAAACGCAGTGCTGCATAGCAACAGCCTCGTATCACTAGCAGTCGAGATGACAGGCATCTTATCCGCGTGGCTGTAACAGGTCGTGCAGCCACGTCTCGACCCCTGAGTCAAGAAATGGGGACGTTTGCAAGACAACAACCATCTGCACGAACACTTCGACGACGTTTGCAGCAGCATGGACTATTAGCTCGGAGACCATGGCTGCGGTTATCCTTGACACTGCATCACAGGCAGAAACGCCTGCGATGGTGTACGCGGCGTCGAACCTGGGTGTACGAATGGCAAAACGAAATATTTTTCGAATGAATCCAAGTTCTTGTTTATAAAACTGTTCTGGGTGTTGGGCCGCATCATCAATATATCTATTACTTCACCGACGTTTCCGCCACTATTGCAAGCGGCCATCTTCAGTAAACGTAACACCCAGAAGATGGCAGCTTGCAATAGTGGCCGAAACGTCGGTGAAGTATTTGATATATTGACTATGCGGTCCAAAACCCAGAAGAGTTTTATAAACAATGACAACGGCCGCGGAAGCCTTCGTTTTCATGAATCCAAGTTCTGTTTACAGCATCATGATGGTCGCATCCGTGTTTGGCGACATCGCGGTGAACGCACATTGGAAGCGAGTATTCGTCATCGCCATACTTGCGTATCAGCCGGCGTAATGGCGTGGGGTGCCATTGGTTAAACGTCTCGATCACCTCTTGTTCGAATCGACGACACTTTGAACTGTGGTCGATACATTTCAGATGTGCTACAACCTGTGGCTCTACCCTCCATTTGATTGCTGCAAAACCCTACATTTCAGCACGATAATGCATGGCCGCATGTTGCAGGTCCTGTACAGGCCTTTCTGGATACGGAAAATGTTCGACTGCTGGCCTGGTTAGCACATTCTCTAGAGCTCTCAGCAATTGAAAACGTCTGGTCAATGACGGCCGAACAACTGACTCGTCACAATACGCCACAGTAGAACTCTTGATGAACTGTGGTATCGTGTTTAGGCTGCATGGGCATCTGTACCTGTAGACACTCACCAATTGAAAATGACGGCCGAACAACTGGCTCGTCACAATACGCCACAGTAGAACTCTTGATGAACTGTAGTATCGTGTTCAAGCTGCATGGGCATCTGTACCTGTAGACACCACCCAAGCTCTGTTTGACTCAATGCTCAGGCGTATGAAGGCCGTTATTACGGCCAGAGGTGGTTGTTCGGGGTACTGATTTCTTAGGATCTATGCACCCAAACTGCGTGAAAATGTTCTAGTATATTTTTCCGGTGAATACCCGTGTATCATCTGCCTTTCTTCTTGGTGTAGCAATTTTAATGGTCAGTAATGTATTAACTTCCGAGAAACTCGCGTGCTTGCCGCGAACCGTGGATGCAACAACGCAAAATAAGACAAGCCATCGAAATAATTGAACGACCTAAGGATATGAATAGGGAGGATGGCTACAAGTTACCTTCAACGTGGCTGCCGGCAATTCCTGCCCAGCGGACAGCGTGTGTGCGCACGGGTTCTGCGGTATAAACAACGGCCACAGTAGAACTGACGCGCGGCCTGAACGTTAGCAGCAGGAAACACCTTCCTGTGGATGCTAGTTGTTGATTGGCTGTTACCTTCCAGTCAGACATAAGACTTTGCCTACCATACACTTATAAAGTAGCAAACGTAAGAGCCTGCTGATACGCTACTGCCAGCCATCTTAGTTGTATGACATCGGTATTAGATAACCGAAAAATGCACAGGATATAAAGGTGTAATTCAGCAGCATCCAACATTTAACCACCATGATGAGGACGACTTCACAGTGGTCGAAACGTCGGCAATTCATTTGCTAAGTGTTTAAAAATGACGGGGCCTAATACACAGAATTGTTTTGTTCAATATCTGCATCCTTTACATCTCTCACAAGATAGAATTCTGTCGGGTGTCTCATCTCCTCTCAAGACCGCCGTGCTTGTATCAATGCATCCCTCCTCCCTACCTCCAGCTCCACAGTTACCGCATCCATTCCAATGGTAAATTTTGCCACCTCCCACTCCAGGATGACGCCCTCTGTCCTTCCTGATATGTCCCTTCCTGTGTATGATGTGCCCCTCTCTCCCCACCCTCCTCCCCAGGAGTTCTTATGCCCCTCCACTCTCGGCCCCCTCTCCTTATACTGCCCCTCCACGCCTTCTCGAACCTCCCTTTCCCCTTCCGGGTCTCTCTGATTGACAATTTAACCAAGTGTAGTTTTATTGTCAGTGTTGTGCCCTCGCGTTTGAATATGCATGCAACCGCTGTCACCAGCAGAATCAGTGTTGTGTGCGAGTATTATACAGTGTCTCCGTTTTTGCCGCCTCCTTTATGTTCTTGTTATCATCAGTGTCTTTTAGTCACTGACATACCTCTTCATGTACGTTAGAGCAAGAGGTTTGGATACACGGATTCGAAAGTGGTAATCCACTGAGCAATTTTGATTACCATTTTATTTCAGGAAATATTATAAACACATTCATTGGCACTTGAGCACAAGGTTGAATAAGCGAACAATGCCCAGCAGATCATCCAATATTAGGAGAGTCCTGTTTTAATAACAAATTTCGCCAAATAAAAGTGTATTTTTAAGAAAAAATTCGCCAAAGAAAGGGGCCACTCATATTATAGTAAACTAAGAAACAACCAAAATCACTTGACGTAAGAGGTACACCTAACACTTGATTAAATTTAATTCATCACAGCAGCGTGAAATTAACATTAACATGCGGCAGAGAAAAAAGTTAGAGAACTATCAATTCAAACGTGCACTGAACTCAATAATAGTTTATTACTTAAATAAGACCTCATCGCTGAGCACTAAGAACCAAAAATAGGAAAATATTAAAATTACTCAAACAACGAAACATTAACATATTTGGGGCTAATGTGTACACTAAGTACAAGGTGCGTGCACTTTGGTATTAACACTGACAAAAAATCCCTGAAGTCTCAAGCAAATTTACGTGCTTAATATTTCAATTTTCACTATAACAACACCGACTTCAGTTTTATCAAACTAATTGTTTAAGAAAAGCTTGCAATCACGGCATAAGTCCTCATTAATCAGACTTGGTTATCTTAATTTCAATATTTCAACAGTTCCAAGAGAAACAGAGAAACATACTACAACTAGTTGTTGTTGTTGTTGTTGGTATTTAAAGGGGACTCAACTGCTGGGTTATCAGTCCCCTACTACAACTAGTTGATTATAGCTTTACAACGGCAACCAGTTACTCGGCCTGTTGCGATCTTCTGCGTAGGTGCCCGAGCTAAACAACAGTAAAGCACGACACGTCGGTGGGCGCGTACTCAGAGCTCAGTTATATCTCTTATGTACACCAAGGTTTTACAACAGGAAAAGAAAACTACATGAGTTTACACTCCTTGGCAAGACAGTTAAACACATTAGGCACAGTCCGAGACACTTTAAACAAGTGAGGACCAGAAGCTAGCCGCCAATTCCGCAAACAATTCTAAGCTGAATCGTAAGCAATTTAACGTGCAAGTGGATATTCATGAATTCTGCACTGAAATCTGTTCTCAATGGAAACCAAGTGCAACATAGGTCACAAAAGTCAGCGTTTCACGGCTCACCCTTGAACACACAGGGCAGCAAGACACACACCACTGTAGCAGTCACCCTTCAGGAAGAAACCCACGTTTGAGCAAGATGTACCGCACAGACTTCTTGACGACACATAACGCGCGGCCGCAACGGCTGTGGCATAACAAAGAAACAGAGCAAAATAAAATGAATTATGTTATTCCGGCCACAGATTCGAGTTGCCAGTAAAATTACGAACTCATGGATA
This sequence comes from Locusta migratoria, assembly GCA_026315105.1. Classification (NCBI taxonomy): domain Eukaryota; kingdom Metazoa; phylum Arthropoda; class Insecta; order Orthoptera; family Acrididae; genus Locusta; species Locusta migratoria. The sequence goes on from CM048751.1 coordinate 201,532,321, forward strand.
CCAATAACAGACCGGACGGATCATTAATTAAAAAGTAGCAAAATTAAATCAATTAATTTAGGACGTTTTATTAATTTTCACCAACAAAGCATCACAGAGTCATTGCGTACTTAGAGGACAATCGAGTAGAAGGGACAGAGTAATTTCTACATTACCCATTGAAAGACGGCTGTCTGCCGTCTTCCCTAGGTTTTTAACTTTGTAAATTATCTAAGTTCACTAGACGGCCTTTTTTGCTAAACGAGAACCCCTCTTGTTCGGAGAGAGGAATAGTATTTCATTTAATGTTCTTAGATGTTAGTTTCTGTAATATTGCTGGGATTTTAATAGACAAATAATTTATCATTGTGTCTACGAATGTGGCAAGATGAACGGTTTCTCCGTGACGCCACTGTCCCTGTAAGAATGTGTACTTGCTTTATTCTGTATCTGCATGTATGAGTATCCTCTAGCATGGCAGTCTGAGTGTATGTATGAGAAGTTTCGTCGTCGGCTGCTGGCTGCTCGCTACTAGTGTCTCTCTGGCTTCATATCGATAGGTAGTCGTAACCAACCTCTGCTTTTGATGCTACCAAAGAGGTTCCTCCACCCTCTGGTTTCAAGTTGGGTTGGCAATGCCCATCTAGCCAGCGTTGACAGGACGCGCAAGTTTCAGCTCTCCCCACCACCTCATTTCTTCCTGGGGTTTCTACCGATTTCCGGGTTTGGCGGGGGTGGAGCGGCCGATTGCACATTCTGTGGCTGCACTTCGAGCTGGCAAGACGTTCTCGTTTTTTTTCCTCCCTTGACATGATAGTGATTCGTTGTGTGGTTTGTTAGACTTAAGATCTTAGGTTCATTTTCCGGAATATGTTTCTCCGATCATGTATGGAAATGTATTCAATTTCATTTTGGTGATTTTGCAAGGTAAATGCGGTGAATATTCAACTAATTCGGTTTGATAACGGCTGGGAATGAGTAACCTGTATGAGGCTAGCTGGCGGTCTATGAACTCTGTTTAATATTTTTCTGGCTATGTGGAATGTGACTAATATGCGGGAATATTTGTATTCTATGTAGTGCATGTGAAATATTCTTTTCCGTTTTCTCCTTCTGCGGGTGATATGTACTCCATGTGGTGTGTTCTTAGAACAAAGCCTTCAGCTACTCCTGTGCCAGATTCTATGCCCTTCAGGCAAGAAATTATGTATGTATCTTTCTGATTTCCATTAGTACCTCGCGATCTCATCTCCGTCTATTTTTAAATTGTTGTTTCATTTCCAACTTGTACTTTGCATTCAGACCCCCTCCCCCCCCCCCTCAGTAAATTCTCTTCTAGACTTGTACAACCCCCTTTATTAGCTTGCTTATGAAATACTACATATTTCTAGGTGCTGCATGCCGTATTTCGTAGTTGATTTACTCCGACTCTGAATTTATTCCACTTTTCTAACTTTTGAAGACTGGACTTCTTCCATGCGTGCAAAACCTTCCCAATCGCATCTGTCGTTCTTTAGCTTACTTATGATGTCCTACGCATTTCTAAGGGTTGCACACCGTAGCTATTTTTCTTTATTTTTCAGAAATTGAGTTTTTATTTTTTAACTGGTTTTCGCAACCACATGGCTCCGAACTCCGACTTCAAGGGTTTATAGCTAGTCACTTGAGTTTCTGCCACTGCTCACACACCAGTGCCTTCCTATTGTGGATTCTTGCTTCGTAATCTGTGGTTCCGTTGGTTTTTGTTGAAATGAATGCGATCTTTAAACACTTTGCCTTCAGTGGGGTGCGAATATGTAATGTAGCAGACACGTGCCGTGTGTCTCAGTAAGTATGCATGCTCACGGTTTGATTTAAATGGACATTAATCTCGCTATTATCGCGTACCATCTCAAGTAAAGAAAGACAGACCAGAGCCACCTACGAAGTTTATTTTCCTTTGTGTTGTGTGGTACATCCTGCTTCGCTGAATTTCGCCTTCGATAGCGGCGCCTGCTTCTGCTTCGTATCAGCACGCTGAGTTGGGTGAGATTCGCTTTGCTTCGCGCGTGGGAGTATATGAATGCTTGTTGATTGTAAATCTTTCACCCGACGATATTCAGTTCAGATTACTTTAGGTTAATTTTCAATGGGATGCATTTTTATTGTTTAACAAAATTGGTTCCGCCATTTTCTCATGTTTGACATGAATAGATAATTTATTGATATGAATTTGATCCTTTTTATAAATATTAATTTATGAATACCCCCCCCTTTTTACTTTTTGTTGTTTTTCACCAATGGGAACAAACTCAGATGCAAATTGTTATATTTTTCATTCCATTGCGCCATAAATATTCTCACAGTCAGCTTCATGAAATGGTTTAGTTCACAGTGGCTTGTATATTAATGATTGTGTGTAATTCTCGTGAGTTACAACGTATGTTGGCCACCGTCTCTTTGTCTTCCTGCTGCTAAAGTAAAGTTTGAGTCAGTTCTAAATTCTGCGCCAGAGAACAAGATTCTGTTCCAGGAAGTAGTCAGTAGTTCACGCGAATCCTTTACCTGGTTTTACGGCCAGAGTTATAAGTTTACTTTAAACTTTCAACTGGCTCCTCTCAGCCAGAGTTAATTTTACAATTAACGGTGGTCTTTCACCGTTTGGTTAATGTAAAAATTGCTCAAAATGGAGAGTTTCCTATAGGCGTTAAATTTAAAAGCAAGCGGAAGCCACAGCGTGGCGGAGGCATACCAGCTTTGTCCCGCGCTCCAAACAGCTGAGAATCCGAGACACAGTGCCGCCCGCAAGGGCTAAGCTTCCCCAACTGTTTCTCCCCCCTAACAGTAAGGTTGGCTACTTTTGAACATCGGAAGCGCACTGCTGTGCCGTTCCTGGAGAATAGTCACGCACCGCCACTTCGGTTGCACAGCTTCAAGGAATCCACCTCGGCCGGCCGCGGTGGCAGAGGGGACTCAGGCGCTTCAGTCACGGTCTGAACGGCCACTACGGTCGGGGGTCGAATCCCCCCTCGGGCATGGATATTTGTGCCGCCCTTAGGATAAGCTAGTTGTTAAGTAGTTTGTAAGTTTAGGGACTGATGACCCCGTAGTTAAGTCCCATAAGATTAACAAACAAATATCCACCTCGCGGACTGTCTATGGCGAAAGTCATCTCCGCGGTGGCGTAGCCGAGCGGTCTAAGGCGCCTCGCTGCGGAGCGCGCGATTGCTTGCCGTCGGAGGTGTGTGTGTTGTCCTTAGGTTAGTTTACCTTAGTTTAAGTAGTTTGTAAGCTACGGACTGATGACCACGCAGTTTCGTCCGATAGATTTACAAACATTTGAACATTTGGAAGTTATCACCGTAAAGTGTGACTTTGAGGACCTTCCACGTCTGTTACAATGATGGGCGATTGGAAGCATTCGGTACACTTTCCATTCAGTTCATAGTGAGGTAAGCTTGGCCGTTTGGCCCCTGCTCTGATTACAGTATTACGACTTTCATGGCTAGCAACGTTCTCTCTGATTCAACCACTCTTCGCTCTCTCTAGGACTGCAAATGTACCTGTATAAAATGTATTTATTTATTGACTATTGCTAGTAATTCCTTGTCCTACAGCAAGGTGGTTTCGTGGCAAAATAGCCTTATTTGTGACACAATATTTAACATGCAACAGGGCTACCTCAAATTCGTCATATCTTTATGAATACAGATTTCACCACACTTCTGCCTATTTGTTCTGTAACTTTCCTACTGTCCTATTTTCGGTAAAGGAATCTTCAATAGGGCGACGAAACACCTGCCAAGAGAGGAAGTCCGACGCCGTTACGGTCCAAGGACAGCAGGTGAGTGTAACTTCCTGTCTGAGAGGAAATGCGATAGGCAGCAACCCTTCTTGCTTCATCTTCTTTAGAAGAACTTCACCATTTACAAGAAGACAGGTGGTCTCAGCATTCACCAGTCCACAGATTGTCAACCAGGGCTATTATACCTCGTTCAAAACAAGGCACACGTGCCCCCTCCTTTGTCATTTTTTTTAAAGGTTATACATTTTTAAGCAGGGCGAATAAAGTCCGGTACCTTGTCCGTTGCGTTGTGCTAAGATAGTGTCTCTAGCCTGAGTAAGTGAAATAGTTATTTATTATGTTTTTCCTTCATGCCCTGCTGTTTCGCATTTTGGCTTGTCAAGTTATTGGTTAATCAACTTTAAATCTATTTTAAAGGTTGGTCCTTTGCTCTGGGCAGTTAATTCTTAAACAAGTTTAATTTTATGCACTGCCCAATTAATTGTTAAACCTCATGTTAGAGAGTTGTCAGGGGATCTACGTTGGGTAATGTGTTTTTAACGATGTATTATCGGTAAATATATTATTATTAAATATAACGACAAACGACACGTGCTTGGTCCTGCCTTTCCAAGTAGTTTCATAATACAGCTTCCTTGATTTCGGAATCTTGAGCTCATGTGTCATGTCATTTACTGTATGAAACCGGGTATTATCAAAGTTTAATGAAAGTCCATTTGTAGAGAACCACTTAATAATTTTCTGAAAGTTATCATTTACAATTTCATCAGTTAATTCCTGTTTGTCAGGAGTGATAGCTATACTTGAATAATCAGCAAAAAGAACTAGCTTAGGATCTTTGTGAATGTAGAGTGGCAAGTCATTAATATATATTAAGAACAGGAAAGGACCCAAGACTGAACCTTATGGGACCTCATTTGTGATAACTTCCAGTTAGAGGAATTAATTGTTTCTTCTGTATCAAGTGCACTGCTTATATCAAGTGCAAGTGTACCCAGATATAAATGAATTTTTGGTGGCCATTAGTGAAAAGATATATTCTTATTGCTCATCGGCGTTGCTCAAACCAGTGGGTGAATGGGCGAAGGCTGGGAGAAGTGAAATGTGTAATACAAGCCGTCCGCAAAGTCTCTCCGCAGTGGCGATCTTCGCGTGTCTCACGTTGCGGGGCGTGGCAGCACAGACAAAGCGCACCTGCACGTGTTCCGTGGTGGATCTGCAGTGGTAGTAGGGTGGGGGTAGTGTTATGAGTGCGCTTCAGCTGTTACGTGTGTTATTGTCTTATTCCTGTATACGCTGAGTGTAGCGAGAATTCTTACCGTTGCAGAGAAGAGCCTTTTTAGTGAAAGAAGTTTTCCGGGCAGAGCATGTGAGACGACCATTTAGGTTGAGTTTTCCTACGTCGAGGTGTCCACATTGCGACACTGTACGTGATTTAATTCGCGAATTCCGTATAACAGGTACAGTTCGTGATGCACCACGAACTGGTAGGCCCACGGTTTTAACAGAACTGGAGCTCGACGAAATTTTGGAAATCCTGTTGCGGAGTCAAATAAAACCAGTAAGGAAATTATCACGACAGCCTACGACAGCACATAAGGCCGCAACCAGAGAACTGTATCCATATAAAATTACTGAAGTGGAACAATGACATTGTATGGACCATACAAAAAGAATAGGATATTGTGAATGGTTTCAGCGATTTATTTACAGACATGGAGTAGGTGTTAGAGACCGAACATTTTTCACTGATGAGGCTTGGTTTCACATTTCCGGCAACATTAATTCTAAAAATTCACGTATTTGTTATCCGAAAATCTACACGCCTAAAGAGAAACGCTATTACAAGTAAAGAAAATAGGGGTGTGTGTTGCCATAACAGGAGCGCGAATTATAGGGCCGATATTTATCGAAACTTCCGTCAAGTCCGAAATATATTGTTCATAGATAATTTATCCATTTATTGCGCCGCTGAATGAAGATGAGATCAATCAATCATTTTTCCAGCAAGACAACGCTACTGCTCATACAGCACACCAATCCCTACGATTTTTAGATGAAATCTTTGGAGACAGAATAATTACAAAATATATCTGGCTCCTCGCTCACAGAATTTGTTTCCTCCCGAATATTTGCGGTGCGGCAAAAACATATGTTTAACAAAATAACCCACAGACAATACATGGACTTAAGAGAGAGATAACTGAATATCTGCATACTATTACTCGTGAAACATTGGTAAAGGTTTTCGAAAATAAATGTGAATGTGTTGAACTCTGCCTTCAAGAAAGAGGAAATCATTTCCAGCACTTACTGCGATAATGGCGAGTTCAGAGTATTTTCTTGTAATTAACATAACCAATTAATTTCATTGTTTTAGGTGTAATAATGTTGAATCTCATCTCGCAATATAACCGCAGCCTGTAGCAGTGAAAACCGGCCGCCAGCTTATACAGCGACATCAGACTGGTTCTGGTGCGAAATATACACATTTGTCGCAGGGGGCAGGGGGAACGGATGCTCTGATGGGATGTAGTATAATTTTGTAGTCTGATACCTGTAAGGATGGGGACTTAGAGGTCTGCAAATCGCCGTTTTCGCTCGCTCGTACTCGGTCGAGTGCGCAACGCTCGTCGGTGTCGCGAGCGTGTTGACACTCGAACGACGCTACGTGGGGCGGGGCGGGCAGAGGCCGCACAGCGTAGTGCTGCCGCTGTAGTCACGAGGAAACCTACCCAAGTGTCACTCCCCGATTTTTATGAAATTTGCATATTTTATATATAATACATGAATAACTATGGGACACGTAATTTTTTTTTTTATTTTTTTTTTATTTTTTTTTTTTTTTTTTTTTTTTTAGCGGCGGCAAAACATATTTAAGGGGTGAAACGGCCCCTCCAAAATTGGGCTACATTAGAAAAACAGCGGTAACTTAGAGATTAGTGAAGCGATTTTAATGATTTTTGGTATGAAAGTATCTTTTGATAAAAGACAAATGTCATAGATTCAACTTCGAGTAAATAAAAAAAATTGAGCACAAAAAATTGGTCACTTTAGGGGTAGTTGCCCCCCTAATTGTCACTCCCCCTGCAATGTACCTAGGCCGATCTCTTATCAAAAGATACTTTCATACAAAAAATCATTAAAATCGCTTCATTAATCTCTGAGTTATCAAGATTTTTCTATTTTAGCCCCAATTTTGGAGGGACCGTTTCACCCCTTAAATATATTTTTCCCACGCTAAAAAAATAAATAAATAAATAAAAATAAAAATACGGGTCCCACGCCGGCCGCGGTGCCCGAGCGCTCTGCGGCGCGCCAGTCACGGTCTGCACGGCCACTATGGTCGGGGGTTGAATCCCCCCTCGGGCATGGATATTTGTGCTGTCCTTAATCTTAGCTAGTTCATAAGTAGTTTGTAAGATTAGGGACTGATGACTCCGTATTTAAGTCCCATAAGCTCTACAAACATTTTATTTGAACGGGTCCCACAGTTTTCATGTATTATAACAAATCCAAATTTCATAAAAAATCGGAGAGTGACACTTGGCTAGGTTTCCTTGTCAGTCGCTACGGCAGCGGCTCTGTGGCTGTGAGGTGTGGGCTGCTGTTGCGTCTGACGCACCCCCACTAACTAGAGGAACTAAAATCAGTTATGCTGTAAACGTGTATTCCTGCATCGCAGCATGTAACCGTAATATCATTATACCGGAAACGAGACAAAAAGTTTGTTTTCACTAACTACAACATTTGAATGTAATGTAAAGGATCTAAAGAGAAACGACGGAACGAATAACGTTTTTATAGCAATGTACAAATGTGAAAATTACTGGTGCACCCGGGTGACATTCTTCAGATGGGCCTAAATAAATATAATACAGATTCACTGAAACAGCAGGAGCACCATAAATTCGTACAGCTGTGTAAAGTAAACAGTTGGAATAAGAGGATTTAAAACAGGTATATAACCATTAGACCGGCATATGACCCTGACGACGGAAGATAGCGCGGATCCTATATATTGTACAAAAGCTTGCATGCGTTCTTTATTATGTAGATAAGAAAGACGACAGTGGCAGTGGGGAATATATGAATGTTGCAATTGGAAAAATTCCCGTTGAGGACTCACTCGGAAAAGATAGAGGCGCAACAACCACGCACAGTGACAAAAGTCTACGGGAATATGTATTAACGAGGTACAACGGAGAGAGAGATGCACAAACCTAACGTAACGGGTGTACATCAATATCGGAGTATTTAATATCAATATAAAAGATGGACAAAGTATTACAGGACTTGAGAGTGGTAAGAGGGATGGATATGAAATACAATCATTTGCTCGTTAAGACGGCAAGCAACACCTACCACTAAACAGGAACTAACAGTCCACAAAATGGGAACAAGAAAGTAAGAAAGATCATGGAAAACTCATTTAGTAAATGATCTTAGCACTGATACTTTATGTTAATTACGTATAATAACTTGTATGGTAAAGTACAAAATGCGAAACTGAATAGCTAGTTCAACTCGATCGAGAGAACAGCTTTCGAGGCACCCGGGAAAGGAAACTATTCAAAATTTCGCTGTCAGGATTTATTCTCAAGCATCTAGTTTGCTCCCAACACTCGCCTTGGACTCGAGTGGCGCTGCGGCTGCGGTGGGCGACCGCGTGGCGAGCGGGCAGTGTGGACGGTCGGGCCGGTCGAGCGTGCCCCGCTCGAACGAGCGTGCAGGAAGTCGAACGCAGCCACACGCCTTGCCGCAAGCTGCAGTAGCGACACGTGCCGGACTGTCATAGAACGACGTGTACCACGCGATTCGAGCGAGCAACCGAGCGAGGTGCAGACCTCTATGGGGACTGCTGTGGCCGGCCGCGGTGGCCGAGGAGACTGAGGTGCTTCAGTCACGGTCTGCACGGTCTCTACGGTCGGAGGTTCGAATCCCTCCTCGGGCATGGATATTTGTGCCGTCCTAGTTCGTAAGTAGTTCATACGTAGTTTGTAAGTTTAGGGACTGATAACCCCGTAGTTAAGTCCCATAAGCTTTACAAACATTTGAATTGATTTTTGACTGCTGTGGCAGTCCCTGATCGTATAGAGTGCCCGCATAACAGGCAGCCAAGGCGGGCTGCAGAGCTCCCTTTCGTAGGCGCTCATACGTAACCACATAACCGTAAACAGCGGCCAATAGCAGAAGAAACGGCGCTGTACGGCGGCACTACATTACGATCAGCCAAGTGACAGTGGCCAGCCAATGACAGCGCAGTAACCGGCTGCAGCCCCCCGCCGATGCCGGCTCCATAAGCGCACAGACGGAGTGTGGAAGGCAGTGCAGACTCAGCCACCGGCCGCTCCTACGCCGGATCCAGCTCCTGTAGCGTAGTTTTCGTGTAGCAGTAGTTGTTTTGCCTTGGCCTAGCGCCACGTGTAATAGTTTATTGTCTGTTTATTTGTTACATTATTAGACTTGTTGTTTGTTGTCCCTACGTGACTATCTGTTTTCTTGACGTTGTGATGTTGTACGCCCAGAAGGTTCTTTTGTTTAATAAACCGTTGTCAATTTGAGGAGTTGTTAATTTTTCCTGCAGATCGCAGGGAGAATTATCCTGTCCCCTCCCATTGACACGCCGAGCTGTTGTATGACACTGGTGATCTTGAGTCAGCAATCCTGAAATGACTTCTGGGCAGGGTGCAAGGTCAAGCAGCAGACCCAGATTGGCGGTTCAAGGCCCTCTAATTAAAATATTTCTGCCATATGAACATCTAGCTATTCTTAAACTAAAAAAAATGTATATTTATCTATTAAAAAAAGCATTGTGTTAACCTAAGAACCTTCAAACAGTTTAAATAAGCCAAAACTTTGCAATACTTTGCATACAGCATACTGAAATCCTATTTCCAATGTTCATAAATCATAGAAACCCTAAAGATGTAAACAAAAACTGAAGTCGACTACATGTCAGATGAGCAAATTACGGGTCAAATGTTCCAGTGCTACATCAGAAAGGAAATACCAAAAACAAAAATGCAGAACAGATTGCAAGTACTCTCAAGAATAGCACTGTGTAAGTGTAAATTATCGAAATTGAAGCAAGTGAACCCACATTCGTTCTGGTGTTACATTTACTTACTGAAGGAAAACTGGCAACTAACCATTGGTGCATACATGAAACGCGTTTTGGCATAAATGACACTTGTTGAAAAAGTGGCTAGTTGCTGTATTTATTAAAATAAAATAACGAGATGTATTATTTGTTCCTTTAATATACAGACACAACAACAAGAAATGGGGGGGAGTGGGGGTGCCATGAACTTTTGACATATCCACAGAGCAGTAGAATTCTGGCGCGGCGGAGTGGACGAGCGCATTGACGGTTCGAATCCTTCCGCGAGCGTGGATGTTATTGCTGTCTTTAGTGTAAGTTAGTTCAAAGTAGTTTGTAAATTTAATTATATCCATTATTGATTTGAGGTCGTGGTTGTATGCTTAATTATTTTGTAAATTAGGCTCAACCACATAGATCGTGTATAAAACACTATAATATGACGCGTTTCGAGGGTCAAGCCCTCATCATCAGATAAAATATACAAGAATCTTTAAAACCCGAGACAAATAAAATCTAAAACGTAATAAAAGAAAACGTGGTTACTTCCCTTGTAACCGTGTCTCCGTAGAAAGCTCAGCATACTGTGCTTCGTCAATATTAAAAACAGTCCCCAGTACTGGCGGCGCATAGCACTAGTGAAGCGCATGGAGTCAACAACACGAGTGGGGCGCACGTATGAACATGAAAACAAAGACCTCTAAATGCCAAAGACTATCCACAAGGCAGTGGGTACATTCAGGTGTACAGTAAGACAGAGGTTGAAATTTAAAATAAACGACTTTTGTTATAATAGGTCCACAAAGTTTTTAAAAAAGCTGTATGCATTGCCGTAAACTTGTTCATTTAATGAAACGTCGCTTTTCGCGTTTTGTATTGTAATCTCTAGCTGTTCTAGCAGATCTAACATTCTTCCCTTATCCTGTTTATGTAAAATCTTCAGGTCATCTTCAATATGCTTTAATGGGTGGCCAGTTTCGCGGATATGTGTAGCTACAGCGGACTTGTCAAAATTGTTAAGTCGGAAGGCGTCCACGTGTTCCTTGTACCTAACTTTAAACGATCTACCGGTCTGACCAATATAGCTGGCATTGCAACTACTACACTGTATCTTATAAACCCCTGCTTTGTCATATTTATCAGTCTTTTGGTTTAAGTTATTTCGTAATTTATGATGTAACGTATTATTAGTTTTAAAAGCAGCTTCTACTTTAAAAGGTTTTAGTATGTTGGCCACTTTCTGAGACAGATTACCAAAATATGGAACCATTACCCTCTTGATATTATCTGTGCCATTTCTATATGATTTCGCACGTTGTTTCTTTCGTATTAGGTTATTAACTACGTTTTCTTGGTAACCATTCGCCTTAGCAAGCTGTCTTATAATGTTAAATTCAGGGGTTCTTTCTTTTTCATTCATTGGCACTTTGAAGGCTCTATCGACTAAACAACGTAGATACAGTGTAGTAGTTGCAATGCCAGCTATATTGGTCACACCGGTAGATCGTTTAAAGTTAGGTACAAGGAACACGTGGACGCCTTCCGACTTAACAATTTTGACAAGTCCGCTGTAGCTACACATATCCGCGAAACTGGCCACCCATTAAAGCATATTGAAGATGACCTGAAGATTTTACATAAACAGGATAAGGGAAGAAAGTTAGATCTGCTAGAACAGCTAGAGATTACAATACAAAACGCGAAAAGCGACGTTTCATTAAATGAACAAGTTCACGGCAATGCATACAGCTTTTTTAAAAACTTTGTGGACCTATTATAACAAAAGTCGTTTATTTTAAATTTCAACCTCTGTCTTACTGTACACCTGAATGTACCCACTGCCTTGTGGATAGTCTTTGGCATTTAGAGGTCTTTGTTTTCATGTTCATACGTGCGCCCCACTCGTGTTGTTGACTCCATGCGCTTCACTAGTGCTATGCGCCGCCAGTACTGGGGACTGTTTTTAATATTGACGAAGCACAGTATGCTGAGCTTTCTACGGAGACACGGTTACAAGGGAAGTAACCACGTTTTCTTTTATTACGTTTTAGATTTTATTTGTCTCGGGTTTTAAAGATTCTTGTATATTTTATCTGATGATGAGGGCTTGACCCTCGAAACGCGTCATATTATAGTGTTTTATACACGATCTATGTGGTTGAGCCTACTTGACAAAATAATTAGTTTGTAAATTTAGGGACTGATGACCCCGCAGTTACGTCCCATAAGCTGAACAAACATTTGAATATTTGATTTCAATTCTATACATCTCGACGGTTGAAGATCATTGAAATAAATTTATGGGCGAAGTTAAAAATTTGTGCTGAATCGGGTTTCGAGCTCGTATTTTCGGCTTCTGGCCAGCGGTCGCCTTAACCTGCCCCTCCCTTCCCTAGACGGGTCTATCGGTTCCTTGTGGACGCGGTACCGTGTGTGTGCTGTGTTGATCGTCGACTTCTTGTTTTTCTTTTATTCTTTTTTTTTTTTTTTTTTTTTTTTCTATGTAAGGTGAAAGTTGACCACTGCAGATGTACTGTGATATTTAGCTATTTTAGCTGAGTATATTCACTGTAACTGTCTGTTAACTAGAATATATTGATCTTAGTCTTGGTAAATAATCACAAATGCACTGCTTAAATAGTGTAATCAAATCTGGCATCAATTAATTTAATGAAAAAGTTATAAAATTAGTAAATAGAGTCTTGACGCGAGGAGCCAAACCAAGATCAACATTAATTTAATGAAATGATTCTAGTAGCAGAAAACATAGGATTACTTTTGACAATTATAGTTCTGGGTGTACAAGCCAGTTAAAAGATTCATATGAACTACTTGATGTGCGGCTGAAACTTGTTCCCTGGCCCAAATTGAGAACTAGTTTGACCTTAAATTACTCTCACAGCCGCAAGTTAGAAAAGCAGCGGTCATATGAATTGTAGCTCACAGGAATCACACTTACCATGAAACGAGCCACCACAAATAAATTACTTTATGAAAGTGGCGGACGAAACAAGAGGATCAACGGAAATATTAACAATAATCAGCATCTGAATCTGTTCTCAGCACATGTGAAACAATATTTATAATGAAAGGGGTAGGTATTCTCAAACAAATTAGCATTAGATTTCACTGAACAAAATGCTTTTATTCAGCGTAAGCACAAGCACGTGGGGGGAACCAATTTAGTTACACAATAAAATGCACCCCATTAAAACTAGATCACAAGCCCTGTCATATCTTATGCTAAAAATGCCCATAATAGAAATTTAAATTTATCTACACTGAATTGAATTTTAGTTGGGGGAGGATCTACAAATAACAAGCATTCATCCACACACACACGCAATGCAAGCGAAACTTACTAAAATAAGCGTGCTGAACAAGGCAGAAACGGCCGTCGATCTCGTAGGGGAAGTTTCAGCGAGCCAAGACGAAAGACACAACACAATAAAAATAACTTTCGTACGTGGCTGGCTCTATTCTTTCTTAACTGGAGATGGCGCGTATAGCAACAAAATCTGTTTGCATTTGAAGCTAAACCAAGCGCTGGTAAACTAACTGAGGCGCGCACCACGTGGTTCCGAAATCCAGTAAAATGAAGAAAATCAGTTACTAAAATATTACGAAAATTAACTATAGCATGCAACCCATAGAAATGCGTTGAATGTTACAAGGAAACGGAAGAAACACTGTTCCACACGATAGGAGAACTTTCGAGAGATGGATGAGGTCCGCTCTCAGAAATCATCAAAGTTTGATAAATTCAGATTCGCGGTAAAACAAATACAAAATACGGCATAAGGAAACGAATGAAACACAGATATACGCGATAGTACGAACTTTACAGAGAAGGGTGAAAGCCTATCTCAAAAATCATCAAAGTTTAATGAATTCGGAATCGCGGAAAAACAAATATGAAATATGGCATGCAACATTTCATAAGCAAGCAAATGAAAAAGGTTGTACAGGGCTAGTAAAGAATTTACAGACCGCGGTTGCGAACTGAGTACAAGTTCGAGAATAAAATAGCAATGTACAACAGGCGGAAGAGGAAGATCGCGCAGTACTACCACAAAATTGGAAGATACATGGAGTTATTCTAGCCTGAAGGGCATAGAACAAACACAGGTTCCGCTGAAGGCTTTGTTCTGAGAACACACCACGGAGTACATGTTACTTGCGGACAGATAAAACGAACAGTAAAATTGCACACGAGTTACAAGAAGCAAAAATCCTACTTAGTTCTCGTGCATCTTTCAATGAGAAATCCTGCTTAGTTCTCGTGCATTTTTCGATGAGAAACTTACTCCGAAAATGAATGCAAGTTCTAAAACCTAAATTGAACTGAACAACGAATTGCTGCCATCTCCAAGCTGAAAGAACAGAGCTAACTCACCATTCCGAAATACAGCCACTGAATGAGTGCGCCTTTGGCGGGCCATGTGGGCCTCCGGCCGGAAATCGGCAAGGCCGAGGGAGCCAGGGGTGGTGGGGGAAACACAGAGATTCACACAAGGTCGCGTATACGCTCACACCAGCCTCTTGCCAACCTAACTTGCAACAAAAGGGTGTGGAAACTTGAGAGCATAGAAAGAGAGGTTGGTACTAGCCACCTATCGACGCAGGTCCAGAGAGCATCGCCCAAGGTTAAATTTCTCATACTTCCCAGACACACTAGCACGCCAAAAAAATCTCATACTCACACATGCAGAGACCAAAAATTTTACAGTCTTATAGACACGGTGGCGAGACGGAGAAGCCGTTCATGTTGCCACATTGATTGACACACTAATAAATTAATAACATAAATCTAACACAAATGAAGTTAAATACGATTACTCATAATAACATTTAAAAACGAGAACTGAAAGGCTACATTACTCCTCATGCCTCAGAAAACGAATAGAGTGTCGTTAAGCGACTTTAAATAAAATACAAGATTAAGATTTAGGGAAGGCGGCAGACAGCCGTCTTTCAAAGGGAAACATACAGCTGTCACACCGAACGCGCAAAGCCACGGCGCCGGCTCTTACTTTGACTACCAGGTACGCTACCATCGTTCCGAAGATGTCGACTGTGCGATAGTGGTGCTCCCTGCCATTACTTCCTCTCGCTATTAATGCAACCAATGGAGTTTGTTCTTTCGCACATCTCCGAAACAACAGACACGGAAAAAGTGAACAAATACTGAACATCATTAGATCCCTCACCAGGACATGCTGGGGGGCACATCCCTCAGTGATGCTGCTTTTGTATCGTGCCCTCATCCGATCCAGACTAGACTATGGCAGCATGTTCTACAACTATGCAACAAACAAGCAGTTAGAGAAGCTAGACAGATTCCAGTACCGATGTATTCGCACTTGCTTAGGTGCAATGAAATCCACTCCAACAAATGCACTACTGGTGGAAGCTCGTGAGATGCCCCTACATATAAGGAGGAAGATGCTCATGGATAGATTCATTGTAGAGAAGCTGTCATGTTCACAACACCCAATACATGAAATAATACGTCTGTTTCATTCATCCACTGGAAATTGGGGCAAAAAGCTGTATGATATAGTTACAACCTACAATGACATTGCAAACATCAGTAGAAATATTTTATCGAACACACAGTGGCCTATATATAAATATGACTATTTCGTGCTCAGGGACCAGATCCCGTTCCAAATAATAGAGGGAAAGACTCAGTTTTTGGAGGCGATCTCAGCCATGCAAAGACAACTGCAGGTATCAGGAAACAAGATAATTCACATATACACAGATGGATCAAAGTCGGCTGACGGAAATGGCACTGGATGTGCCATTTATAGTCCACAACTACAAATGGAGCAAAAATTTAAATTACCAGAGAATGCTTCGATTTATTTGGCTGAGACATATGCAGTTCTAAAGGCGATACAGTACACTATAAATCAGAATTACTCACACTTTGTAATATTATCGGACTGTAAGAGTGTACTACAAGCAATGTCTAATATAAAAATTTCGAAATCCACGAATGAATACCTGCTACAAATCCGCCTATGGTATCATGAAAGTTTGAGAAGACAGAAAAAGATCATATTCATGTGGGTGAAGGCACATTGTGGCATACCAGGAAACGAGAAAGTGGACCAGCTGGCAAAGCAGGCAACAAGTAATGGGACAAAAATAGAGCTAAAACTTCCTTACACTGAATATGGTCATATTATTCGCAAAAGGGCATTTGACTCTTGGCAAGAAGAATGGACACATAGCTCACGCTACAAAGGACGCAACTATGCTCATATACAAGTTAGAATACCTAAAAGACCTTGGTTTGATCTAGTCAATGGACCCCGACAAGCAACGAGTACATTAAGTAGAATAAGATTTAACCATGGTTCATTCCCTGAACACTTATACCGATTGAATATAAATCAAACACCGGCTTGTGATTGTGATGGCATCTCGCGAGGAGATACGAACCATTTATTTTTTCAATGCCCAAAATATCAAGAAGCGAGGAAAGGTTTTTTATCATCTATCATCAAAAATAAAGTGCCACAACCAATGACAATGAAATCCTTACTATACGAATCCAACACAAAAGTCTACGAAGCCATAATCGAGTTTATATGTAACGGAAAGATTAAAATATAATGGTCATTACTAAAGTAATTTGGGCAATAAAGGTCTATATAAAATAAAGGAAGGAATTAATAGTATTATATGGCATTGATTCTAAGAAAGAAATGACTGAATGGTCTGAAACCGAAGTCAAAGAAACAAAGAAACAACAACAACAAACAACAGACACCATAACTGTGTTCGTATACATGCCTTTACCAGACATATAAAATAACTTGCGCCAATACTGTTAAGGGGTAATTGGTTAAGGGGTAATTGTCAGGGTTGATAAGTTGGTTTGTGTTTTAAAGGGACTGACTACCAAGGTCATCGGTTCCTCAATTTTCAGGAGACATTACAATCTTAGTGTGCGATAAGTTGAGAACTTGGGCAGGACGGGAAACGTATATGGGTAGCCTAATTGGTTGAAAGGGACCGCTGGTTCTAAGCGGGAGAACCGGATTCGAATACTGGTGTATCGCAAATTTTCAATTTCGCCATTGAATTCATTTCAGTGCCCTGAAGCGCCCAACGCGTATAAATGGTTGGTATTCGTACAGAGTAATACTTGTAGGTAAATCGTGGAAAAATAAACAGAGAGAAAATTATGCTAATATTGCCTGTAATGTTTACCGGTACAATTTCTTAATACTTGTGTCCTGTAATAGCAGACATAAGACACCCCAGCATAATATGTGGAAATGGATGTAATGAGGGAATTTAGAGAGACGTAATACACATACGGTACGTCGTCGTATGTATCTATTGTGTGTACTTGGAATATTTAGAAGGGTTGTCTGCATTTAGTATATCAGTGAAAAACGGAGTTGCGAACGCGAAAAGGTCACGTATGAATTATTCGAACTTTCCTGAGTGCACGTGCAAAATTTATGGATCTTCCGATGCACAGCGTACCTGCAGGACGTTTCAAATTGGCTTCTGTAAGTGATGTACGTTACGAGCAGCGTGCAATAATTGAATTTCTTACTGCATAGAAAGAGACAGTGAGGAAAATTCACTAAAAGGTAAAATTTTCTCTGTTTACTTGCCACGTCAGTTCGGAATAACTGCAGAAATCGGCAGTTGCTGAGCGCAGCCTCACAAACAATCATAAAATACTGTGGTTGCCTAGATTTTTCCGGCGTAATGACTAGTAATATTCTTCTCGGGTCTGCTGCTGGATAGCATCGTCCACTAGACACAATATTTCAGCAGAGTAACTGGCTGCCATCTTCAGTTGAGTGCGCGGATTACACTTACTCGCCGGAAACTGAGGCAGAGCAGAAACATCGACCCCTTTATACACTGATGACGATCCACCGTTCGAGCGCGAAACCGAAGCAGAGGCCCTCTACGCGCAGTAGCGCGCCGGTGCAGAAAATCGGCAAAACTATGGATCGAAAACAAGACTAGTTAAAAGAGACTGCAGGTCGAAATGAAGACGGTTGTTGCTTAATATCAGATAAAATTGGGTTCCAAGTTTTACTTAAAGGGTAGCCCTTATCCCTATTTATAATATTATCGGCCATAAGAATTTCCATAGATTCTTTAAGAATACATTCCAATAGCTGAAAGCATGAACAATCATTTTTGTTTCATTATATAACATCTTGTGTTTCTCATTCACACAATGTTTAGAAACAGCCGACATTTAAGGTTGAAGTAGACGGCGATGTTCCACACACACCGATCCAGAACTGTGTGGAACGTTTGGCCGATGAAAGTCTTACCACAGTGACACAGAATTCTAATTGCTATCAGCGCACTCACCTGAAGATGGAAGCCAGTTAGTCTGCCGAAATATTGTGTCAAGTTGACGATGCTATCCGCCTGCAGACCCGAGAAGAATATTATTAATCATAAAATACTGTTTGATGAAAGGAAAGTTTCCTCCCGGGCTACCACATACTGGGATTCTGTTATCAAAGACGCTGTTGGAATAAGAATGAGCGGGAAGAACATTAACCGTGACATTAGATACAAGCACAGAAATGCATCATGACTGTGTAAATCAAGGAATTCTTCTAGATAAAGTATTGTGGTATGAATGGGACAGTGTACAAATGGTTTAAATCATACCTAACAGGAAGAGTGCAGAAAGTTGACATAAGTAGTTCACATAATATGCAAAAAACAGCTGATTGCTCAAACTGGGGAACAATCAAAAATGGGGTGCCATAAGGTTAGGTATTGGGCCCTTTGCTGTTCTTAATATATATTTATGGCTTGCCATTTTATATTCATGAAGAGGCAGAGCTGGTGCTTTTTGCTGATGATACAAATATAGTTATCAAACCTGACAGACGAGAACTGAAGAATTTGTAAACGACGTCTTTCAGAAAATCATTAAGTGGTTCTCAGCGAATGGACTATCATTAAATTTTCATAAAACACAGTACCTACAGTTCCGTACAGCAACTGGAATGACACCATTAATAAATATAGACTTTGATCAGAAATCTGTAGCAAAGGTAGAATATTCAAAATTTTAGGTGTATGCATTGATCAGAGATTGAACTGAAAATAAACACATTGGAGATATGCTGAAGCGTTAGAGTTCAGCTACTTATGTTATTAGGCTAATTGCAAATTTTGGTGATATACATCGCATTAATTACCTTACTATGCCGATTTTTATTCTCTGCTTTCGTATGGCATCATTTTCTGGGCTAATTCATCATTGAGTAAAACAGTATTCATTGCACAAAAGCGTGTAACCAGAGTACTTGCTGGAGCCCATCCAAGATCATCCTGCAGACACTTATTTGAAGAGCTAGGGATCTTCACAGTAGCTTCACAGTATTGATACTCACTTATGAGATTTGTTATTACCAATCCCACCGAATTCAAAAGCAATAACTACAACACGTGGAGAAAAAATTATGTTCACTATTCAAGGTTAAATCTAGCTTTGGTACAGAAGAGGTGAATTATGCTGCCACAAAAGTCTTATGCCACCTACTAAACAGCATTAAAAGCCTGATGGACATCCAACTAGCATTTCAAAAAAAATTAAAAGAATTCTGAGTGGCAACTCCTTCTACACTATAGATTAATATTTATAAGGCAGTAAATCTAAAAAAAAATTGTAAAAAAATAAATAAAAAGTAAATAAATCGTCATGTTATATTTAGTACACAGTAATAATTTGTAAACATTTATTAACCTGACACGTTCCGCATCATTACGAAGTGTTGTATTCTTGATCTATGGAACAAGTACTAATCTAATCTCATCATTGAGAAGTAACTGAGGCATTCCTCGCAGTGTTTACGATCCTATGGGAAAAATAAGGCCACCACAGCTACAGTGGGAATTGACACGGCAGGTAAACCACGAAAATTTTGACCTATTAATGTCGGCGCGAAGGACATCTTTCTAACATTCACAAACCTTTGAGAGAGCCTATGGAGGGTCTGCTGTCGACAGGAGCACAGTTAGTCGCTGGGCATAAAGGGTCAGGCAGTCAGTAGGCGATTGGACAGCTCCAGGGATTGCGGAGACCGTTGCAGCCCTGACCTAGCCACCTCGCAGTTCCTCTTGTCTAGGCCACTGAAGGACTGTCTTCAAGAGAGATATTTTGAGCGTGACGATGAGGTGTTTCACTCTGCGACGATACGTAACCCAATTGGAAATGATGCAGAAATTACTCAGTACAGAAAATGTAGCTGAAATAACTTGTCTTTATTGATGACAAACATTTATTACACCTTTGAAACGTTCGTGACTTGAATGTGTTTTTGAGTAATGTCTTTTCTAAAATGCACTACTGGCCATTAATATTTCTAAACTAACTAGAAATGCAAGTTATAAACGGAGATTCACTGGACAAATATATTATACTGGAACTGACATGTGATTTTCACGCAGTTTTGGTGCATAGATCCTGAGAAATCAGTGCCCAGAACAACCACCTGTGGCCGTAATAACAGCCTTGATACGCCTGGGCATTGAGTCAAACAGAGCTTGGATGGTTTGTACAGCTACAGATGCCCATGCAGCTTCAACACGATAGCACGCTACATCAAGAGTAGTGGCTGGCGTATTCTCACAAGCCAGTTACTCGGCCACCATTGACCAGACGTTTTCAAGTGGAGATATATGGAGAATTTACTGGTCAGCGCAGCAGTCGAACATTTTCCGTATCCAGAAATTGCAATTCCTCCGTTCCCCCCTATGAAACTTGATCGTAATTAACCTGTACTCAACTTAGCAGGTGAGCAATTGTGGATAATTTTGAATATTTTGTAAGGTGTGTTTTTTATTGTATTTTTAAAAAATGGTCTTCCCTCCTGGTTGTTCTTTTGAATAATAAACTAAATTGTTAAATTATAATCCTGTTGTGCTAATTTAAATTCTCTCCTTATCATTTATTTTGAATTAATGTGGGGTAATTGGTTCATGTATCTTGTGATTCTGCTCCCTTCTGGAGCATTATTTGCGTTTCCGTTGCCAACATTCATGATTTTTTACTTAGATCCCTGACTGCGGATCATTATTTAATTGTGTGCAGTTTCCTCTAAAGATTGCAGTAAAGGTAGACTGTTTGCTTAACTTATAGAATCAGAGATTTGCTTAAGGGAACTGCATACTTCCTCCGCTGTATGAATATCGCCGTAATAAGATTTTGTGAGCAAGCAGTCAATTGTTAACCTCACAAACAAGGCTAGTTAACAGTCAAAAGAACAGCGGGCGAGTTTCAAACGGTAACCGCAGCCATGATCTCCGAGCTGATAGTCAATGCTGCTGCAATGGTTGTTGTCTTGCAAACGTCCCCATCTGTTTACTCGGGAATCGAGACAAGGCTGCACGATCCGTTACAGCCATGCGGATAACATGCCTGTCATCTCGACTGCTAGTGATATGAGGCCGTTGGGATCCAGCACGGCCTTCTGTATTGCTCTTCTAAACCCACCGATTCCATATTCTGCTAACAGTCATTGGATCTGTAGCGACACATTAATATTTTTTTTAATTGAAAATTACATCTGCGACGCTTGTCGCTAGCATCCGTTCTCTCTGCCAATAAATCCCTGATTATCCTTGTTTCAAGTAATACATTCAACTATTTCAAACGATCTGGAGAGAAAACGGAATCGCTTGTCGTCTTTCGTTTTTCTACCTTTATACTGATCGGACGTATTTTACTCGACCTCCAGAACAATGTAAGTGTGAGCCCTGGTTAGCATCCTTTAAAGTAATAAACTTTAAATATCATTTGAAATTTCTATTTTATTTAAATAATGACTCTTTCTCCCCATCTTTCATTTAATTTATGACTTGATTTTCAGCAATATTAGTAAATTGATGCTTGGTAATTGTTGCGTATTGTTTCATGATGACAAAAGAACATTCTCGATGAAAAAAATTTATTTACTCTCATTTTATATTAAAAATTGAATTCAATGCCTGCAGGAAATCTTCGTTCTGTTAAAAGCGAAGTCCGATATTTTCTTTAACTTTCGATAACCATAGTGATCAAAATTGCACACGGTCTTAAAACTTTCATAATTAATAGTCATGAAACCAAGCATCAGTTTACGAGAACTAAGATATTAATCAGTTCATACAGGTTGAACTGCAGTGTCACGGCTTCCACCAATGAATGCATACCAGGTAACTGATTCCGCTATTTTCTTATGTAATGGTGCTTTCTCGTGTTGTCGTAATTTTAACTTACATTGCTACTGAGAACTAACGGCGGAATCTTTTGTGGTCTTTCAGTGTATTAACCATTTCGAAAATTAATATTCATTGCTAATCTTACGGTAAGTTAAATAGATACCGCCTACAGGAAAATAAGACATTTGGAGGCAAGATGTTTGACTATAAAGAACTCAGATGGGAAAACTGAAAGGTGGAAAGAATATATGGAGAGGCTCTACAAAGACAATGAACTTAGAGACAATATTGTAGGAAGGAAAGAGGAAGTAGATGAAATAGGAGATACTATACTGAGAGAAGAATTTGAAGAAGCACTTGTAAGTTGAAACAAGGCTCCTGGAGAGAACGACATTCCCTCAGAACTAATGAAGTCTCTGTAAGAGCCACAAACTGTTTCACTTGGTGTGCAAGATGTATTAGACAGGGGAAATACCCTCAGACTTTAAGAAAAATGCAGTATACCCCATTACAAAGAGAGCAGGCGCAGACTGAGTTGAAAATTATAGAAAAATCAGTTCAATAAGTCGTGGTAGCAACATTTTAACACTAATTATTTACAGAAGGATGGATAAGCTAATAGAAGCCGACCTGGGGGAAGATCAGTTTCGGTACAAGAGAAATGAAGGAACACGGGAGGAAATCCTTAGTTTACGGCTTATCTTACAAGATAGATTAAGGAAAGGCAAACCTACATTTCTAGCTTTTGTAGATTTGGAAAAGGTTTTGACAATGTTGGCTGGAACAAACTCTTTCAATTTCTGATATCAGCTGGAGTAAAATATAGGGAATGGAGGGTTATTAACAACTTGTACAACAACCAGATAGCAGTTTTCAGAGTTGATGAAAGGCATGCAGAGGTTCGGAAGGAAGTAAGACTGGGTTGTAGTATTTCTCCAATGTTATTCAATTTGTGCATTGAGGAAGCTATAAAGGAAAGCAAGGAGAAATTTGGAGAAGGAAATAAATTTCAGTGTGAAGAAATAAAAACACTGAGTTTTGCTGATGACATTGTAATTCAGTCAGAGACAGCAAAGGACCTGGAAGAGCAATTGAACGGAATGGACAGTGTGCTGAAAAGTGCTTATAAGATGAACATTAACAAGAGCAAAACTAGGGTAATGGAGTGCAGTCTAAGAAAATCTGGCGATGCTGAAGGAAATGGATTAGGTAACGAAGCAATAAACGTGGCAGTTAAACGTTCTCTACAGTTGCTAGATACGATCTCTGCTGCGAGGGACGGTCCTCGGTGCGGAAACCTGCTGCTACGTTTGAATGGGCCGTGTCACACGAGCGTGCAGGCGGTAACGTGAGGGGTCGGGAGACCACTAAACCGCCAAATTTGCATCACTTTGCATCTCGGTTGTGGTCAGGCGCTGGCAGACCGCCAGTTTACTAACAAGCCATTAGCGCGCTCAGAAGGACGCTGAGGCATCGTCATCAGCTTACCGGCAGCTACGTAGCCTTGCCGAACGAATGTGAGTAGCGACTGCTAGTTCGAAAGTGCCAGAAATGCTGCAACAATCTCTTCACAACACTGCAGCCATTAGGTGTAAACACATGCGGGAGGAAATCACTTAGACGAGGCCCCTGGAGTAGATGATATTCCGTCTGAACATCTGATATCGTTAGGAGAGCCAGTCGTGAAAAAATTGTATCACCTTTTATGCAAGATGTATGAGACAGGTGAAATACCCTCCGATTTCAAGAAGAATATCGTAATTCCAATTCCAAAGAAAGCAAGTATGAAAATTACAGAACTATTAGTTTAATGTTATGGTTGCAAAACACTAACTCGAATTATTTACAGATGACTGGAGAAACATGTGCAATCCGATCTCGGGGAAGATCAGTTTGGATTTAGGAGAAATGTAGGGACACGGGAGGCAATACTCACATTACGCCTTATCTTAGATGATAGGCTAAGGAAAGGCAAACCTACGTTTTTAGCGTTTGTAGATTCGGAGAAAGCTTTTGACAATGTCGACTGGAATACACTCTTCCAAATTCTGAAGGTATCAGGGGTAAAATATAGGGAGCTAAGAGTTATATTCAACCTATACAAAAACCAGACAGCGGTTATGAGTCAAAGGACAAGAAAGGGACGCAGAGGTTGGGAAGGGAGTAAGGCAGGATTGTAGCCTTTCCCCAATGCTGTTCAATCTGTACATTGAACAGGCAGTGAAGAAATTCAAGGAGAAATATGGAGAGGGCATTAAAGTGCAAGGAGAAGAAATAAAAACATTGCGGTTTGCTGATGGCATATTAATTCTGGCAGAGACCGAAAAAGATCTGGAAGAGCAATTGAATGGAATGGACAGTGTCTTGAAAGGAAGATATAAGATGACCGTCAACAAGAGTAAAACGATGGTAATGGAATGCAATGTCAGAAAATCAGGCGATGCTGAAGAATTAGATTAGGTAATGAAACAATAAAAGTAGTAGATGAATTTTGTTATTTGGGTAGCAAGATAACTTTTGATGGCCGAATAAAGAAGATATAAAATGCAGAATGGCTGTGGGAAGAAAAGCGTTTCTAAAGAAGCGAAACTGGTTAACATCCAATATTAATTTAAATGTTAGGAAGTCCTTTCTGAAAGCATTTGTCTGGAGCGTAGCACTATATGGCAGTGAAACGTGGACGATAAGGAGTTCAGATAAAAAGATGATAGAAGCTTTCGAAATATGGTGCTACAGACGAATGATGAAAATTAGATGGGTAGATCACGTAACTAATGAGGACGTACTTAACCGTATCGGGGACAAAAGGAGTTTCTGGCATATACTGACTAAGAGAAGGTATAGATTGGTTGGACACATTCTGAGACATCAAGGAATTGTTAACTTAGCGTTAGAAGGAAGCGTGTGGGGTAAAAATCGTAGAGGGAGACCGAGGGACGAATGTAGTAAGCGGATTCAAAAGGATGTAGGTTGCCGAACGTATTCTCAGATGAAGAGACTTGCACAGGACAGGGTAGCGTGGAGAGCTGCATGAAACCAGTCTACGGACTGAAGACCACAACAACAACAAGACTCTTTTAATTAGAATGTTCAAATGTATGTAATTCTTTGGGCCCAAACTACGTTGGTAACCAGTCCCTAGTCTTACACACTACTTAAATTTAGTTAAACTAACCTAAGTATAACACACGTATCCAGGCCCGAGGGAGGATTCGAACCTCCGACACGGGAAGTCGCGCGATCCGTAGCACGGTGCTCCAGACCGCTCGGCTACCCCCGCGCGGCTCTTTTAATTAGAGTGTCTAGTCATTCCAGTTACGTCGCGGAAAATGTCTCTCGTTTTAATCTTAATATATATACTAGCTTATATGTCCATGCTTTTCAACGGTTGTTAAAGAAGGGCATGTGCGTATCATGGCTTTTTAGGGTTTCAGACCTCAGTCAGTAAAAATCCTTGTTGTATCGCTCTGTCAATAAATTCAGTTGTCCTAGCCAAGATGTCAAATGTAAATAAAAGTCATCCTCCGAAACGATGTATCTTCATAAAGTTTTTGATACAAAATGAAACAGGCCAAAAGAAGCAAAGAAATGTCGTCAAGTATTTAATACACAAAGCTACATCAGTAACACTACGTTGAGTGTTTGTTGGCATTCGCAGAGATAAGATTGCTTAATTGTATCACAGACGTTCGCTTCCTTGCTGTACTACCCCATACTTATTTCACAGCAGCGCGTCCATTAGTTCTCTGGCGCACTACAGCGCCTCTATCGCTTGTTTGCTGTACTATGCCATCCATACTACAAGCAAAGCCTACATCTAAATATTTTTCCGTGATCTCACTTTTATGAAACGGTATCTTTTCCTTCCCTGATGCGACTTTGATGAAAAGAAGACTACGCTATGCTTCAAGCTATTCTAAAATTATGTGTGAAGCCCCACGAATGGTCGTCTCATACTTTTGGAGATCACTCTCTACAAATAGACAAATGTGATTGCTTTCAGAAAAATGTTTAAATTGTGATATCTTACTTTTTCTGATCCGATTTTGTGACATGAAGCGTTTATGTAACCGCACGACACCTTCACGTTACCTGTGAAAAACTTCTGAAAATTCGACTGTTAGGTTTGGACATTAACGTGATGAAAGAGAAAGACATATGACGGTTGTAGTTAAAAAACGTTCAATTGTGATATTTTTTTACAGTGATACGAATTTTATGAAACTAAAAAGTCGAAGTTATCTGTGAAAATCCCATCCGAATTCGTGAAGTAGTTTTGGAGACAAGTGGTTTCTAATAGATGAGCAGACAGACACGGCGATCACTGGAAGCACTTAAAATTACGATATCTCTTTTCTTTCGTGATTCTATCATACGTAGATCATGAACCTATCTTCGCGTATGTTTCCTGTGAAAACTGCATGATAATTCGTGCAGTGATTGAAGCGAACAGCGACAGACCTATATTTACAGATTTATTATTCGTACAAATGTGTTGTGCAATTGTATAATTTTGCAGGAATATATTGATTTGTATAAGTGCTGTATGTCAGTAAAATCTGTTGCGAATACGGTTAGTAGTAAAGAAGTAACAGATTAAAACGTAATTGTTGATAGGGCGGTTTTCCATGGACATTACTCTTTACGTCCTCATATCTCATGAACTATCTGTTGTACTGCGATACAATTTCCAACGTACATTCAGCTTTAAGTGTGTACCGTCTGCAGAATTTCCTGCGAGTACAATTTGTTGTGTAGCAATTATAAATTGTAACTTCATACCGAATGCCATAGTTTGGCTCCATGGACAGCGGAAAAGTAGACTTTTTTCCTTTCATCATGTTGCTATGGTTGTCAGCGAGAAAAGTTAAATAAAGGTTTGAAATTATTTTTAATTTTGTTGCAAGTCGCTAACTACTCTCATTCTCATATAGTGTATTCATGAAGTCGTCGCAAGTTGTGGCAGTTTCTTGCAACGCTTATTGTTTATGATGTTATATCTCCTGAACCGTATGTCGTATGCGGTTCGTACTCCTACACCAATTGTTATCTCACATAAGGAATATGTGTACCAAATTTGATTGAAATCCGTCAATTAGTTTAGGAGCAGATGTAGAATATTATCGCATGATGCGACCGTTTTTCACGGATGTCATTGTTTATGACGTCATATCTCCTTACGTATGTGTCGTAGGTAGTTCTTACCCCGACTGCGATTGTTGCCTGATAGTAGGGATCATTTCTACCACGTTTGGTTGAAATCGGTTCAGAAGTTTAGTAGGAGATGTGGAACACACACACACACACACACACACACACACACACACACACACACACACACACACATACATACAGCCTATTTTATAAGATGTAAGATAAAACTTGAGGTGTTTGTGTCTATATTACACTCTGCAGCCAAAACTACACATCGCAAACGAGCAGTGTTTGTATATTGTAGTAGGTATCATTGTGCACTGTGGTGGTAGATGATTGATAACGATAAGGGGGGTGGAAGATATGGGACTTGAAAGTTAACGACAAAAAACTAAACAATGGAGACGAACGATCTCTCTGTGTTGTTGAAGTACAAAGTCTCCCGTTGTACACCATAGCAGTTCCGTGTCGATAGCTATAAGAGCGTGCAAGATATAGTGGTTGAAAGTCGTCAGTTTATATAAAATTGCGATTGAAGACCAGCGATGACTTGACACTATAATAGCCAAAAAGTTATATACAGCGAAACACGATGCCCATTCTTCATTTGTTTTCCTTCAACAAGCGTACGAATAAAAAAAATGAGTACATATTGCAGTTTGAAAAGTAAAACCTTCCAAGAAAGTTGCCAAAGCGTAAGAAAGAAATTTTGCTTTTTCCGTGCGTTTTTAAAAGTCAGAAAACGGCGCTGAAAAGTGAATCTACAGACGTTAGAAACTTTAAATTTGTAGACATTGTTTAACTTACACTGTAGGCATCATCGATTTTTCGATATTCCCATCCCTAAGGGAATGAAATAGGGGGAGGAACAGTTTTTTTTGGAAATACGCTGCTCTTAAGGTAATTTTGAAGCAAGAAATACAAAACTTTGGATTTAGATTTTTGATTGGAATTTTAAAAACAGGTGTTTCGATATTTCTGGGAATTCAACAGTACTTGATTAGGAAAGCATTTTTAAAGCTAAATCTATGGAAATTTACATTAGAAGTAGAAACAACGAATGCAGACCATCCAGTCTACGCGTGCGAAGCAGTGGTAATTAAGCTAGTATCAAAACAGCTTCAGACTCTTTGAATATACAGCAACTGTCGTGTGTAAATTTCACATACGGTGTAAAAATCGGCCAATAGCGTTCCCTCTTCCTAATTAAACCCAATTATAACATTTCGTATTGTAGTGTTCCTAGTGCAGCGTATGAATGTAATTTATCGTGAGACACGATTTTTTGGCTCTTTTTCAGTACGTTCTAGGATGGTGAAACTTTAATATAAACAGATTTGGAAGAAACAAATAGCAATTTGCGATCAGTTATCGCTTCACTGTACTAGATTTAGATGGAATAGCAAAGTGTGGCGAATGAAAATTTGAACCCGGCCGGGACTCGAACCCGGGATCTGCTTACTAGGCAGACGCGTTGACCACTCCGCCACCGGCGCACAGTGACCAGCCCCACTGCACAGGACTCTTTCCTACACACATCCAGCCACACCGAAATCTCCATTCGCCACGCTCTTTTTCTATTACCACAGCGTATTTGTTCTGTAATGCTCGCAGCCACAATACTGTATTGCCGCATCAGGGAGAACAGACCATGAAGTATCGAGACACAATAAATTGTCGTCAGGAGCCCAGCCTCGGATTGTATACAATTATTATGTATGATTGACGACGTTACAGCGTTGAATGAATGGAATAAATCGCAATTTCCGATCAGTTATAGTTCACTGTACTAGGTTTAGATGAAATACCAAAGTGTGGGGGGAAGAGTCCTCTACAGCGGGGCTGGTCACCGTGTCGTCGGTGGCGGAGAGGTCAACGCGCCTGCCTAGTAAGCAGGAGATCACGGGTTCGAGTCCCGTCCGGGCACAGATTTTCATTCGCCACACTTTAGTATTCCATCTAAACCTAGTACAGTGAAGCCATAACTGATCGCAAACTGCA
Organism: Locusta migratoria; assembly: GCA_026315105.1. Taxonomy (NCBI): domain Eukaryota; kingdom Metazoa; phylum Arthropoda; class Insecta; order Orthoptera; family Acrididae; genus Locusta; species Locusta migratoria. Next base: position 201,561,558 of record CM048751.1, read on the forward strand.
ATTTATTCCATTCATTGAACGCTTAAACGTCGTCAATACTATATAATAAATTTGGAAGAGTTTTTCAACAACTTACGTCTTTGCTTGAGTGTCTGCAGTATTCTCCAATATTTAAAAATTTTATAGCAGTAAAAAAAGGGAACAAGGCTGCGTAAAACAGCTGATGTTAAAAATCGACTACGAAACTGAAATATCCCAACAGGTAAAACAGCTTCTTAGCTCGTGAACAAAGCAATCAGAAACTTCCAAATTCTTTTAAGAACACGAAGTAAGTCGTAACGTTTTCTTAACTAAGTGCACGTAACATTATCATTAAGGCATCTAACACGCGTATTAGGATTTTTAATGCTGTAAGCCAAATACCTTACAGTAGCGTGAACTGCTCAAAAGTCAGCGACTATCGTCGTGGGGTTCAACTTCACAATGTGCATCCTGTGTGGCTATGTGTCACTCATATATGGAACCTTACACAATTCTGCAAACTCCTTTCAGTTGTTACACCCATTTGTAAAGCAGAGCCGGCCGCGGTGGCCGAGGGGACTGAGGCGCTTCAGTCACGGTCTGCACAGCCACTACGGTCGGGGGTTCGAATCCCCGCTCGGGCATGGATATTTGTGCCGTCCTTAGTTGTAGCTAGTCTATAAGTAGTTTGTAAGTTTAGGGACTAATGACCCCTTAGTTAAGTCTCATAGACTCTACAAACATTTGAACATTCGTAAAGCAGATGTCCTTTAAAATCCCTAGTACAAGTTGCTAATGTTAATTTCATAAACAAAAATTCGAATTGCAGTGAGGCAACTGATTCGTGCTTCCAACAGTTGTTTTACACAATCAGAAAATGAACCTATTTGAACTTCCTGTCCACCAGTACTTCCTAAACAAGCGCGTTTTTTTAACCCTTTCAGTCCCACATTATGAAATGAGCTTTAGAAAAATTATGATTTAGTGTCTTCTGTATTAATGCAGTGCAGTAAACATCAAAATTTGCGTTTTAAAATTTTTCGTCTAACTATTGATCTTTTATGTCATGTATTTCATGCACAACAAAGACGTTTGTATCCAGGTATTTTATTACTTGGACGTTATTTCGTTGACAGTTAATACTGCCAGATCAATAATGCTAGCTAGCATAATCTTCGCCACAACACCAAAGACAAGACAATTCACTGCTGGAATAAAATAAAATGAACCACACTCACTCTCACAGTCTCGGCCAAGTACAGATGGCAACGCAAAACAACCTCCAAAATGGACGGATTAATGCCTCAGAAGTGACTACACGCCATACCAAGCGGCAAAATGTCGTATTATAACCAGGTTTTAGCAGGACAATCACACGGCTCTGCCGCCATATCTCTGGAATTTGATGTCTGCTCATCGAATTGTTGAAGAGCTGCAGAATCAATTTCTTTGTTGTCGTGCCAAAGTACTTAATTGGTCTGTACGAATATCATGCAAGCCAGCTGATCTACTCTGTTCGATACTCTTCTCTAATTCTTCCATGCTGGATGGTGATGTAAGGTCATTACTCTTATCTTTGTCTGTCTTTAATATACGTCACTCAGTGCACACGAAACTTGCGTACCAGTGACGGGGTTGGGGAAAAACTTCTTTTATTACATTTCTCCTGCGACGAAAGTCAAAGACGGATCCGATGATGGCAGTAAAACATGCCGAAACCTATCATCCAAATAACAATGTCAACACGGATTTAGAAAATATCGTTCATGCGAAAGACGACTAGCTCTTTACTCCCACGAAGTGATGGGTGCTACCGACAAGGGTTCGCAAATCGATTCCGTATTTCTTGATTTCCAAGGAGGTTTTTGACACCGTACCTCACAAACGGCTTTTACTCAAATTGCCTGGTTATAGAACATCGCCCCAGATTTGTGATTGGATAGGGAATTTGCTGTCAGAGGACACAGTTTGTAGTAATCGATGGTAAGGCATCGACTAAAACAGAGGTGATATCGGGCGTCCCTCAGGGTAGTGTTATTGGTCCTCTGCTGTTCCTTATTTACATAAACCATTTGGGAAAAATCTAACCAGCTCTCTTAGGTTGTTTGCAGATGACGTCGTCATTTACCGTGTAGTAAAACCATCTGAAAATCAAAACGAACTGCAGAACGATCTGAGTAAGATATTACTATTGTGTAAAAATTGGCAATTGAGTCTAAATAATGAGAAGTGTGACGTCGTCCACATGAGTACGAAAAGGAATCCGTTAAACTTTGTTTACAAGGTAAATCAATCAAAAGCGAAGGCCGTAAACTCCACAAAACACCTAGGAATTACTATTACTGCAGACTTAAACTGGAAAGAACATGCAGATAATGTCGTGGGAAAGGCGAACCAGAGACTGCGTTTCATTGGTAGAACCTTAAAAGATGCAACAGAACTATTAAAGAAACTGCATACACTACGCTTGTCCGCCCTTTTTTGGAGTATTGTTGCCCAGTGTGGGATCCTTATCAGGTGGGTGTGACGGCGGACATCGAAAGAGTCAAAAGAAGAGCAGTTCGTTTTGTATTGTCACGATACAGGGGAGCCAGAGTTACGGAAATGATACAGGATCTGGGATGGGTATCATTACAACACTTATTTCTGCGGCGTGGGCAACTTACGAAACTCGAATCGCGAACATTCTCCTCCGAATGCGAAAATGTATTGTTGACTCCCACTTACATAGGTATAAAAGATCATCAGAATAAATTTAGAGAAATCAGAGCTCGGAGAGATTCAGGTGTTTTATGTTTCCACGCACTATTCGAGAATGGAATGGGAGGTAAATAGCATAACGGTGGTTCGATGCACCCTCTGCCAGGCACTGTAGAGTATTCCATGTAGATGTAGAAGAATGTGATCGTGTCTTAACATACAGCACTGAGCACATGGGCAACTTAATAAAATAAATAAATCTTTTTCGACAACACTTTTATTAGCGTATTTTAACGACAGATCCGATAATGACATTGTAAACTGTCGAAACTGGTCATCTAAATAAAATAATAACAATAATTAGTGATTTGACACTGATTTTATGATTCTTATTAAAATACATCATGTATCTGACGAATGAAAGCTAGGCGCTTGCAGAATGCTGCTCTCTGTGGCGGCATGTAGCGAAGGGAATAGCTACGCTGGCCCACAGCAGCTGAGCGCCAGCCAGTCGATGTCAGTCGAACGACCAGCTGGAAGCTGCCGCGCTGCCGCGCTGCCGCTCCAATGTCTATCGGTTGATTAATTAACTGCCACATTCCTGTCGGCTCTGCTGTTTCGGCTACAAAGTAAGTAGGCCTGGAATATTCGGCGAAGCGCGAAAGCAAATCAAATATTGTTGCGGCGCCGTTCCTGTATAATCGCAACACGGCAGCCGATGAGCTTCGATCGAGGTCATTCACCGTGGCAGGCGAGCTACGCTGCGGTCCATGTTGTTGCCTCACAACGGACAATAGGGCGAGTCCGCTCGAGCGAGAAACAGAATATTACATGTCCATATCTTTTTGGTGAACATGTCGGCAATCACACTTCCAAATAAATTAAGCTACCTAATATCACCAAGGTAGTTAAGATGTATCCATTATGTTTAAAAAGTAACTAGCCGTGGTTTTCGATATTATATGACACAGAACGTGGTGAAAATCCTGGCGAAGGCAACTAGCTGTTCAGTAATATCAACGACACTGCAATTATTTTCTTATTGAAGCTTTTGTTTTTGCAGTGTTTCGGATTTAAGACACATAACGTTTGTAGAATATCATCTAATGAATTCACCATTAACCCTTTCATGGATAAAATTCATTTGTTACAGATGCCTTGTCATCACAGCCTATCCCTCTGCCAGCTTTCAACCGTTCTGTAGCGTGTCAACAAGTACTCTTACCAGAGGCAGATGAAATTCTGCTGTTGGCATATTTCGCTCAGTTACTTCTTTGTGGAGACCGGGGCATTTAAAACGCACAGATATAATACACAGAGGAAAAACTTCTTGTACAATTTTACCGTCTTTTACACTGATACGACTGAACTTAGTAGGGCCGGCCGCAGTGGCCGAGCGGTCTGCGGCGCGCTAGTCACAGTCTGAACGGCCGCTATGGTCGGGAGTTCGAATCCTCCCTCGGGCATGGATATTTGTGCCGTCCTTAGCTAGTTCATAAGTAGTTTGCAAGTTTAGGGACTGATGACCCCGCAGTCAAGTCCCTTAAGCCTAACAAACATTTGAGCTCAGTAGCATGTCAGTGCGATCAATTTCCCCCATACTCGCGTTGTAATCCGCAGCACATTGTGGTTTCATGCGTCTTTCATTAGTCTTTCTGTCTGTCTTCTCCGTGTCACACAATTTTGCAGTATTACAGGTGTTCAACATCCACACTTCTCTCTTAACGCACCATTTCCAGTTTTGGCAAGTTAAGGGTTTATTATTATTATTATTATTATTATTATTATTATTGTACAGTACCACATGCGTTTGAACCATGGGAATGAAGCCGGAGGAACCGATCCGGGCTGCAATACCAGTTGTAAACACAGTCTGTGTCCCCACTGAAAATATGGTTTTAGCAGTGTCGTTAGTAAGTCGCCACTTTTCTCCAGATTGTGAAAGCGAATTTCAGTCGTGGTGCCTGTATACACAGTGAAGACCGGTATGTAGCCAGTCCGACTGTCACACAGCGCGAACGTTTTACTTCCAAACCTACTTCGTTCAGTCGGAACAATTTGTTTGAAAGACAATCGCCCTTTGAAAAACAAGAGGCTTCATCAATGCATAGCTTTTGGTACGGATGAAATGCACAATGGAACTGTACTAACAATTTTTCTAATTTTAAACAGTCTGCCTCCTTCATTGCTGGCAGAGTTATCACTAAAAAAAAGTATTCTTTAGAGGAAGCGGTCCCTAGACATTATTTCGGTGAAAACTGGAGTGTACAATTGTATGTCTCTGTACCAATAGTCGCTAATTTTCAATTTCTTCACACGACCCAGTGAGCAAACAAAAAGCAATGAAGCTTTCTCAAACTTCGTATCTTTCCACCTTCACAAACGCGAATGCTCAGAGTGTGGGGTAATTTGCTTCGCATAAAAGTAACATGTTTTGTTTCGTTTGCGACAAATTTCAACAGACCTTCCGTTAAAAGTGACAAACAAAATGACAGAATGCGTGCATCTGGTCCTAATATACATTTGTGTCCTGAAGCTATAGTCAAATGTATGTACAAACGGACGATAATCATTTTTCCAGTCAAACGTGTTACTTTTCAGTGGCATCTCTCGCTCAGATTCATCAGCTTTTCATCTCTTCTTGAAACAGATGGTTCTGTTATAGTTCCTGATGAATGTGGCACAGAACTGATACTTCGAGATTCTGTTGAACAGTCGTCACCATCATCACAGTCGAACAGTTCATATTCACTTGTCGCTTCCAGTGAGTATCTCGAAGATTTCCTCATCTGTACCACTGCGAAGGTGTGCTATTCTCTTCGTAAAAACCGGTAACGTCGTTAGTATCCAGTAAACAAAGCGAGAAAAGAGGAATAGCGCAAAACAAGCCAACAGCAGCAAACTCACGCGACACTCCCACTGCACTGGCCTAATGCCGAGCAGGCACTGAGCGCTCAGTGGAAATAACGCTCATGCGTTATGACGTCCAGAGTACACAGGGGCAGGGCGGATCGCGTTAACACGTCCAGAGCATTGGGAGGAAGCAGCGGCGACGCCCGTAAACACGTCTCCAGCACACTGGGACAGGTATACAGGCGCGTGAAATCTCGTCCAGAGCAATTAAATGGTTCTACATGTACACTTGACAGCAAAAAAAGTGGACTACTGCTGAATGCAAGCCAACTAACATAGCTGTGTTGCGGGTACTCTACACACAAGAAGCAGTAGAGAACATTGCTCATTATGGCAGTCATTCCATATGTAATTCCATACCGTCATACAAAAAACATTAGAATACATGTTATTGGAGAGGAGAAAGCAACGTAAACTCAATTTCCTTACAATAAGTGATAAATCGGACACCTTATCAAACTCATTCAATGACACAATGAGTTTTTGTTCGTACTCTCAATTTGAACGCACTGTTGACCAAAAAAGCTTCCGTTTCTGATCAATACTAGACTAGGCCTAAAGAGATGTAAAACATTGCCGTTTCATTGGTATCGATTTACAAGGCCAATGTTCGAACACAGTAATGTATGGTTAACTTTAGCATTGCACCAGGAACTGCATGAAGTTCAAGTTGTTTCTGAAAGATAACCACAGGTGTCAAACGTCAAAAAATGTGTAATAAAACACAGTACCTATATGAATCGTTACGTCACGATCACACGTGATATATTAAATAAATTCACAGATAGCGCTATATTTGAACTTGAAACGACGATACAATTTTCTTTCCCGGCAGGGTCTCAATCCCAGCTCTATTCGCTATTTATTATATCTATATACGCAAAGAAATGAAATAGTTACTGTTTCTACTATTAGCGGGATGTGCTTATGTTCGGGTAAAAGTAGCACATGGCGCGGCGGATTAGCCGTGCGTACTGGAGCGCCGTGCTACGGTGCACGTGGCTATTCGCCGTCGGGGGTTTGAGTCCCCACTTCGGGCATGGGTGTTGGTGTTGTCCTTAGGTTAGTTTACCTTAGTTTAAGTAGTTTGCAAGCAACGGACTAATGACCAAGCAGTTGAGTCCGATAGATTTAAATATTTAGAAATATTTTGAAGTAGCGCAATAAATAACGTTGTGCTGCCTGGCACTCCAACCCCGCGCCTATCGTCAGCGTTGACCTCAGATGACAAGGTAACAACTTTCCCAATCTCGTTTACTAGTAATTAGGATTGCGCCGTACGTAGAGACCTGGAGGGGTTTGGTATTTTTAGGAAACAACGAAAACTAATCCAACTTTGTTCTAGTCAGTAGCAAATGGACACATGTAATGTTGATTTGAAACACGCCACAATCCTAAATTCTTTACTTGGAGGTACTGGAGGTGGAGAGGGGGACGTCTGCGATTGTTAAAAACTATTACCCCAGCGGGAATCAAACCATATCTTAGCCGTTACATCATCCCGGCAAACTTCCGATATTAATATGTGGTAGCATAATGTTTTTGTCAAAATGGAGTGCAGAACACTTCGTACGAGAAGTAAAATAGTTCGCCGTACGTAACAGGATTTCTTGGCCACGGAGTTGCGGCCGCTCACGCCTGACGTCAGACTCCTTCCTCGGGCATGGGTAGTTATGTGTATGTGTGTGCGTCCATGCCAGTATAATATGTTTCAGCATGCTCCTTGATGATTTTTTATGGCATGATCTAAATTCTTATTTAACTATGCTCTCATTTTGTTCAAGTTTGTAGAAAAAATGTGTATGAAATCTAATAGGCCAACTAATAAGGTTATTAGTCACTAAGCTTACATACTACTGAAACTATCTTAATCTAAGGACAACGCACACACCCATCCCTGAGGGAGGACTCGAACCACCAACGCGAGCAGCTGTTCAGTCCACGACATGATGCCTTAGACCGCGCAGAGTAGCTGGGCTCAGGTTTACAGCATAGCTCTTACCATAATAAATGGAATATTACACATCTTAAAGGTTGTGAAGAGCGTCGTTTACGCATTAGAAAACAGATTCTAAAACGGCGAAATGTATACCATTTGTAACATGAAAGCAGAGGAGATCAATCGAAACACCAGTGCTCTGTATTTCACAGAATGAAGAATGGATTGCCAGCCGCGGTGGCCGAGGAGACTGAGGCGCTCCAGTCACGATCTGCACGGCCACTACGGTCGGGGATTCGAATCCCCCCTCGGGCATGGATATTTGTGCCGTCCTAGTTCGTAAGTAGTTCATAAGTAGTTTGTAAGCTTCGGGACTGATGACCCCGCAGTTAAGTCCCTTAAGCTTAACAAACGTTTGAACATTTGAAGAATGGATTATAGCCAAGGAGATGTGACAGAACACTGATAGTAACGAAACCATAAATTAAAAGAGAAGGTTTGCTTCAACAGAAACCAATAGATTTGATCAAAGCATTTTGAGGGAACAGACCAAAAGGGAATCTGTGGTTATTGTGTAAGAGAGGCGAAAGGGAGTGAGAGAACAGAAGATAACAATGAATAAATAAAGGACAAATCGTTTGCTTATTTTTGTGAACAGTGGAGGGTGAATTAATGGATGGAAGGGAGGAGAGAGACATATTTGAAATAACAAAAACTACTTAGACAGCGTCCATCTAAACTGATTACTCTGTATGCATGGAAGCTGGGTATAAGTGAAACGATAAAAATAGGATATTGAAAGGAGAATAATTGAATTAAAACTTGTGCGATGGGCGGGAATCGAATCCAGACTTCCATACTTAGTTTAATTCAATACTGTTCCATTCACTCAATGTCTTTCACATATTGACACGGAAAACAGTGTATATTAGTTTGTAATAAAAATGGGAGAATAAGGGAACCGTGTATTAAAAAAAACTTCAATACAAAGGTAGCTCAATGGAAAAAAGACTATTTTATTTCAGTTGCTATGTGATCTTCCATAGTCTCTTACTTACGAAATATGACAACAGAGACGAGGTTAAAAAATAAAAATAAAACATTTTAAGGACTAATAATTTATTCAGAATCCTTCATTATTTGTTGTTAAACAATAGAAATATGATCAACGTAGCTACCACATAATGTTTCACGTAGATAGCAATCTTACGACACAGGAAACTATATTTCTTTTCAGCGTTCTGCATTAGATCTAGACATAAGAAAATATGTATTCAACCTCACAAATACATATATGTAGTATATCATTCACGTTTTGTGCATTTATAAAGTGTTCTCAATGTCTCTGAAACAATAAGTGCTACACAACGGAAATTACCTTCTGCTGGGGCCCTTCATTTAAACGATTGTTCTGTTATTCACAGTGAAGTGTTTCGTAATGCGTTCAAAGAATCGCTTCAGTTTCTCGACTGTTCCACGCTTATACGAAGCTCGAAATAATAATAATAATTCATACATACATGCAATTGCCAAATAGCGTAGATGCAAGTTATAATCTCATATATTCTTTCAACTTTTTCGACGTCCTCCCTCTATCCCGTCAGGTAATAATCGCACACTGCTCAGCAATACTGCATAAGAGGGGGAACAATTGTAGGGTTGGCAGTCTCCTTAGGTAGATTCAATGACAGACCGTTTCTTTCACCTTCGCCAAAACATATGTTATTCACAGTTAACATTGTTTTTAACTGCACCCCCAGGAATTTCGTTATATGTAAAACCTTCAAATTTGCTTTGCTTATCGACGAAACTCTGAGTACTTATGTTCCGGCTCAAGGCATATTGATGTTTAAGGTCAATTGTCACCATATGCGCCATGAAGATACAAATTCAAAATCATTTCGCAATTGATTGCTTTTCTGAGTTTAGTAGTCGGCAGCATTAACTGCCTCTAAGAGCAATGTTCTTATTGCTCATTTATTTCGAATATATAATCGAATCAGGAGAAGTCTACTTCACTTTGCTGGAAGAAACACACTCGCCACATCCTTTTAACTAGATGACCCCTCGTCAGTTAGTGCCAACTATTACCTTGCAGACAGGACATCACGATCCCAATCGCACAACTGTCACTATACGCCTTAGGAAAGCGATATGGTTCGAAGTTGATTATGGCTGAAGATACCAAAAATCGTTTTGGCACTATAAATACGGAATGAGTTTGAGAGTACTCAGTAGTTCATGGAAATATAGTATCATAAGTCTCACGAGGTGTTGGACCACTCGAGATAGACATTGCCTGTAAAAAAAATGATCTTTCTGGTACGTCTATAATAGTGAAATGACAACATGGTGAATCATGTCTGGTGATAGTTCTACCGCTTCCTGGAATGACAGAGAAGAATCTAGACTAAAAGAAATAATCCGACACAAGCTGCTTGTGGCCACTGAGTGCGCGCATTGGGGAAGCTTAACAGTTGTGCCCAGCCGGAATTCGGGCCCATTCCTACTGCTCTCTGAGCAGTTACGGTATCCAATGCGCGAGCGAGAAAACAACGATCATTGCATGTGCGCGGCCTACCCCCCCCCCCCCCCGGGCAGCCCCTCCCCCCTCCTCGTTTCCTCCCTCGTCTCCCTCCAGACTCTACGTCCTCAGATTACTTACGTAGTTGCCGTTTCCAATTTGCACTTGAACCGTACGGTTCGATTTTCGAGATCCACTCCGTGGAATTGCGATTATCGTTGCCATTTCCGCCGATGCTCCTTTCATCTCTAGTCAATTTAAAGCCTTTTGTTTTAATTATGGCATACATCATATCGGCACGACACCCTATTATCCGTAACCCTCTTTTGCGGAAAGAGTGAATCGCAACCTCAAGGCGGTTCTCATTATATATAACTCTAGATCACCCACCAAATGGGATGAAACGTTACCCTGCCTCACCTTTGCGTTTAACACTGCCCATCATGATGCCATAGGTACATCTCTAGCATCTATTCTTCTAGCTTATCTGGTCAATAGCCCACTCGCTAACCTGTGGAATGTCAATGACATTTTACCATCTAAATTCTCACCCAATCACATTAAAGAAACTTGGCAACGGATACGCCGTAACATTCAGGTTGCACATCAGCGGCAACGCCAGCGTTATAACCAGGGCAGGAAACCCTTTCCAGGGAAAGTGGGCGATATGGTATTTATCGCTAATAACCTCGTGCGCCAGAGGACCAACCATCAAGGGCAGGGCAAGTTAGTGCCGTGTAGGGTCTTAAAAATCGTAACTCGTGTAAACCTTTTGGTTTATGATCCCGCTAGCAAAAAACGGATTCGAGTACATGTTAGTAAGGTTAAGTCGTAACCCCCTCTTCCTCCCTTGCCTCTGTGAGGGGGGGGGGGCTTGTGGTTTTTGGAAGGGAGGATGAACCGTGCGGTTCGATTTTCGAGTTAGGCTCCGTGGAATTGCGATTATCGTTGCCATTTCCGCCGATATATCGCTGTTTCCCCGAGTGGGAAGTGTGGTGATTTTCGGGGGGAAGGCGTGCGGCGGCCGTTGGAGATGTAGCACGCACCAGGGGGCAGTACCTTCCGTGGGCCGGGCGAGTCGGCATGCTCGCGCAGTGTCTCAGAAGACGGTGGATTTCGGCGACGGTTACAACTGTTGGCGGTTCTGTGCCACTTGGTTCTGTAGCAAGGGAATGTGGAAGTCAAGTTTGGTATCGGAGTGTGACACTTACCAGCGGATGTTTGAGTGCTGTACTGTAATACATCTGTCTGTTTCAGAAGTGTTGTGTATTATTTAAGTCGCCAAGTGTCTCGCAAATTATTTGTACGTCGTGGATGGAGATGCCTGTTGTTATTGCCGTGTGATATTGTGTGGCTGGCATAGAACCGTCACGCCTCACCTGAATACGGCACTAGTTAGTTGGTGATGCACTTGGTAACAAACTGATTACAAGTTGGTAAGCTTATGCTCGGTAGACTTGAGGTAATATTATTTCCAGTAAGTTGTCACAAGATCTGTAGGGTTATTTGGTGATAATAGCGCTCTCGAACATTTAATTTGTGTCTGTGATACTATTTTATATTTTATGTGCACCGATTTTGTGAGCGCTTATATTTGATATTTATTCATTACTGGCACTCTGCGCTACCTTTCCGTGGTCCTTAAATGTAGGGGACTGTTTAATGCGGGATGCAAATGCCTATGTTGGCGCATTTTCTTCCGCATTTGGATTAACGATAATCTACTGTCCCGTAATATTTCAAAAATTTAGTGTAGTGTATTTGATTACTTTTATTTAAGTTGTTGTTGATTTATGAAAATTTTAGTAATTGTTTCCTTTATATTTGTATGTTCCAGTTGTGCATTGAGGTTAAGATTTGTAGTCTGGCGGCCGGACCCAGCGGACAGGGCCTGGTTAGGTTTCCATTCCAGTAGTGTGCTGGTTCCTGTACTTAGTGTTGAAACCTACTGTCTGTAATTGGTTTCACGATAGCTTTCTCCTTACGGGCTATTGCCCACTGCGGTTCGTCGTAAAGTTAAATTCTTGTCCTGTAAATACTGGTTTTCTTAAGTTACATTTGTTTTCCTTGTTTTCGTTTTTTTTTTTTTTTTTTTTTTTTTTTTTTTTTTTTTTTTTTTTTTTTTTTTTTTTTTTTTTTTTTTTAAATAGGTGCTCACGAGCATTTCCTTGTTTTTAAGTGTCAATCATGATTTTGGTTTAAATTGTGCAGTTTCCTTGATTAAATTTTGCCAATGTTCCTTCTATGTAAAAAAAAAAATAGACTTGTAAATGTTGATCAGTCTGCTAGCAAAATCTATCTTGTCTTGGGGTTGTCTATTTGTCTATTTTGCTTGATTCTCTATTGTCCAGATTTTTTTTATAGAATAAGGAGCTATTTATGTGTCCTTTAAATAAATTGTTCTTTAATCTGGCAAATGTTTTTACTTGGGGCTTGGGCCTTCCGTCAAACCCAATTCCTTTTTCAGCACTCACTGCTCGTGGCATTTTGCCGATTACCTCAAGGGTTCAGGCGTAGTGTGCATTTGCACTGAAGCTGGATCTGTTGTCGTCTTCTCCTTAATAATTATGTATGTTATGTGGTGTCTGTTCTTTCGAAGAAACTTTCAAGATTCACTTATTGGTGGTATTCAAGTTAAAATGTCTGAAAATTGAACTTGTGTGTTTCATTTACTTATCACATTTATGATGAATTCCACGTAGGAACTACAACTATTCTCGGACCCTACATTCTGAATTATCTGCAACGGCCTTCATAAGTGCAATGAGGAGGCGATTCACGCTGCAGCTGTTCGCTTCCTACATGAAAATGTTCAAATGTTTGTTAAGCTTAAGGGACTTAACTGTGGCGTTATCAGCGCCTAAATGCGCTTGGCCACTCCGCCGATGCCACATGAAAATGTCGACCCTCTCTAAAGATTAAGAGGCAGCAGCTCTCAATTAGAAACTGGAGCGAGAGTAACATTTTACCAACTCCCTGACAGAGCTACAAACTTCTATATCGAACTGAGAAATATTTGAGGCAGATTATGCTGCTGTCTAGAACACACCTCAGAAAAACAAAGCCAATTTTAAAATGATATTGAAGTTATATCTTCGCGGTGCAAATTGTAACAATTGACACTAAACATGATTACCAGAAAATTTTAGTCAGGCCTTGAGAAATCGATAAACAAAACAAATTTAAGGATTATACATGATATACGTGTTTTGGCGAAGATAAAAATAAAACAAGCGGTTTGTCATTAACACGACCATTAAAAGATTAAAACCTCTCTCAAGGAGACTGCCAACACTTCAATTGCTCCACCTCTTCTGCAGTATTGCTGAGCAGTGTGTGATTACTACCTGACGGAATAGAGGGAGGACGTTCAAAAATTTGAAAAAAGATCAGATTGTGAGCTACAGTGAATTAGCGGAAAGAAAGTCTCGGATGTTTTCCGTTTTGTAATTTAGGTTGGGTAGGAGGCGGAGAGGGCAAAGGGATAAGGTGGGGACGACATATTGAAACAAAAGCGTGTTCAGTGTAGCATGCTTCTTCCTTGAGATTTCAATCACCAAAAAGTTCAAATGTTTGTATAGCTTGTGGGACTTAACTACGGGGTCATCAGTCCCTAAACTTACAAACATGAACTAGCTAATCCTAAGGACGTCACAAATATCCATGCCCGAGGGGGGATTCGAATCCCCGACCGTAGTGGCCGTGCAGACCGTGACTGGAGCGCCTCAGTCCCCTCGGCCATCGCGGCCGGCCTAACACACATTTGAACATTTGATTTGAATTTTACGAATAACATAATGAAAATTCTAACTCGCACATGTCTTTTTTTTTTTTTTTTTTTTTTTTTTTTTTTTGTACTTGTTTTTCTCGATCTTCGTATAAGCGTGGAACAGACGAGAAACTGAAGTGATTCTATGAACCCACGACGAAATACTTCACTGTGAATAACAGAACAATCGTGTAAATGAAGGGCCCCAGCAGGAGGTAATTTCCGTTATTGTTTCAGAGACATTGAGAACACTTTATAAGTGCACAAAATGTAACTGATATACTACATATATACATTTGTGTTATTGATACCAGAACTGTTTAATTTTACAACATATGTAGTTATCTAGGTTGAATACATATATTCCTTTGTCTGGATCTAATGCAGAGCGCTGAAAAGATAGTTTCCTGTGTCGTATGATTGCTATCAAGGTGAAACATTATGTGGTAGCTACGTTTATCATATTTCTATTCTTTAACTTCGTTAAATATTTGAATGAGCCACAGGTTGGCCGGTCAACCACAGTTGGTGCCGAGGTGAGGCTTGGCGGAAACCAGCCAGCTGGCGGTAGCAGGAATACAAATCAGGCCGTCTCACTGCGAGCAACCAACTCGAGCTTTTACTGGAAAGAAGCTCATCCGATTGCGTTAAAGGTTATATGCTGAGATGCATTATGGAAGAAACAAATAATGAAGGATTTTGAATAAATTATTAGTCCTTAAAATATTTTTTTCTTTATTTTCTTTTTTAGCCTCGTCTCTGTTCTCATATGTCTTAAGTAAGAGACTATGGAAGATCTCTTGGTAACTGAAAGCTTTGAGCTACCTTTATATTGAAGTGTTTTGTTGTTTTTTTAATACACAGTTCCCTTATTATACTATTTGTATCATAAATGTATATACCTAGAGTCAGTTTTTCGTGTCAGAATGTAAAAGACATTGAGTGAAAGCAACAGTATTGATTTAAAGTAAGTATGGAAGTCTGGGATCGATTCCCGCCCATGGCTCAAATTTATTCAATGCTTCTCAGTTCACTCAATTTCCAATTTTTATTTCATTTATACCCAGCCCTCATGCATACTTAGTAATCAGTTTATATGGACGCTGTTAAAGTAATTGTTATTTCAAATACATCTCTCTCCTCCCCTACATCCATTAATACACCCTCCATCCTTCACAAAATATGCAAATTATTTGTCTTGTATTTATTCGTTGTTAATTTCTCCTCCATTCTCTCTGTCACCTCTTATATCATAACCTCAGTTGCCCTTTTGGTTTCAAAATGTTCAAGTGTTTGTATAGTCTATGGGACTTAATTACGGGATCATCAGTCCCTAAACTTACAAACTAATTATGAACTACTTACGAACTAGGACGGCACAAGTATCCATGCCCGAGGGGGGATTCGAACCCCCGACCGTAGTGGCCGTGCAGACCGTGACTTGAGCGCCTCAATCCCCTCGGCCACCGCAGCCGGCGCCCTTTTGGTCTATTCCCCCAAAATGCTGTAAAAAAATTAGTGATCTCCGTTAAAAGAATACTGTCTCTTTTAATGTCTGCTTCCTTTACTGTCCATCGGTGCTCTCTATGAAGCAGTGTTCTTTTATATCTCCGTTAATCCATCCTTTGTTCTGTAAAATATGCGTTCCATTTCTGTCGGCCCTAAAACATTATGTGATACATGCTAAGTAAGGAGTACTTTGCAAGCATTTCACTCTTTCATTTTCCAGTTCTGCACTCCTGTTCATTCCTAGATCCCACCCTCCCTCCTGCTACCCCTCCCTTGACATATTTATCTTCATCTACGTGCTTCATTTCACAATTTTGTGCTTGACAGGCTTTTTTTTTTAATCACTGGCGTTATTTCTCTGCCGCTTCTATCGAAAAGGACGTGGATATAATGGACAACTGAACCTTACCGTGCAAGTACTAATAAATCCATTGAAATGGACATCTATTCCGACAAATCCCAGTATCCAACCTTTGAAATGGCAGACACTGAAGTTCTCCCCCATCCTTCCCAGTTGGATATTAGCTTCGCATGTAATCGCATTTTCGATGCGATATTGTATCAGAATCCTCATTGCTATTTTTAACCTCAATGTTATTGAAGGCAACCACACCGTGAAGAATAATTGCTCGACACACTTGCCAGTTATCAGATACCTTTTCACTGACCGTACTAGTAAATCACAGAAACCTCCTTCGTTGAAGTCTGTTTGTGTTCCTGAACGTGGTGAATAATATATGTTAAAACGAAGTTACTTTCTCAATTTCAGAATCCCTTTTCTAATGCATAATTGATGCTTGTCATAACTTTAAAAATGCGTAATATTCAAGTTATCGTGGCAACAACTACCCAAAAATCTTGATTAAAATGTGCCCATAGTTAAATAAGCTTATAGCAAAAAGCCATACCAAATCGTAATGTAGCATACTAAAACGTAGAATATCATGCAAAATCCGCGATAAGGCGCCTCACACTACGTGTCCATCCCGTGCGGCCAAGAATGTCTTACCTAGCCAGACACCTCTGAGCTCTTTGATTGGTCGTACCATCTAATGAGTACTCCATTAGGACAAAACATTATGCTAACACATCTGTAATTCGCTGGAGCCCCGGGGGGAGGTTAACTTGTAATGGCTAATGCATGGGTCCGATTCCCGCTGGGGGTAACCGTTTTTAACGGCCATCTGTACCTCCAGTAACGCCAAGTAAGGAACGCAGGACTCTTCCCTGTTTCAAATCAAAATTGCACATGTCCAGCCGCTACTAAGTTAAACAAAGATTTCGCAAAATACCAAACTCCTCCACGTCTCTGCGAACGGCGTGATCCTAACTAGTAGTGAACGACAGTGTGATAGTTGACGCCTCATCGTGGAAGGCCAAGAGTGACGGTATTTGCGGCGTTAGAGTCCCCGGAGGAAACAATAAATATCATCAGTATTACTTCCTATCATGCAATAGCAAATTGTGCCGGGTTCGAGTCCCTGCCGGAAAAAAATTAATTGTATCGTCGTTTCAGGCACTAGTATAACGCTGTTCATAAACATATTTAATATCTGACATCAGATTGTGCTTAGTTAACAAATCATCAATATACTGCATTCTATTCCACAACTTTATGATGTGCGACATCGGTGAATTGCACTATGTTATCTACCTTCAGCGGTTACCTCTCAGCAACAATATGAGCTTAATGAAATTCCTGGTGCAGTGCTAAGATTATCATTTGTTT
Organism: Locusta migratoria; assembly: GCA_026315105.1. NCBI lineage: Eukaryota > Metazoa > Arthropoda > Insecta > Orthoptera > Acrididae > Locusta > Locusta migratoria. The sequence goes on from CM048751.1 coordinate 201,578,602, forward strand.
CTGGGTTCAGATATCTGTCTTGGAAACTAATCAAAACGTCAGTGTTTTATGTTTATTTATGCCTAGTGATGCCGCACTTAAACGTTGTCCCTGAGCGGAGAATGTTGGGAGCTCAAGCTTGCATTCAGCTTGTAGCGCATTGGCTGTTAGAACCAAGGAGGTTAGAATACAAGGAGACGCCCTTAGGTTGAAAAAGTGAAGCCTGCCTCCGCCATATTTCTAAATTTTGGAGAAGTTTTCGTATTGTACAGCTGATGTTATTTGTCACTTAAAACAGAAATAAACAGTTCGAAGCTTTTGCCTTGATGTACAACGTGTTAAACGAGTGCAAATTAGACGTTAAAAATTAAGTTTCTTTTTAAATATAATATGCTGATTATTTATTACTATTTATTCAAGAGAGTATATTGTTTGCAAGTACATACTTCTCAGTGACTGTCAGTCCAGTGCATTAACAGTAAGAGGGTGGACTCAACGCATAATTTTAACGGAGAAATAGCAATCCAGCACTGACCAAGATGACGTACAGGCTTCAAATGACGTATGTGCTCTGCATAGATAATGCCACCTCCCTTTCTTCTAACCTCCTTGGTTAGAACAAGTCCTGCCTCTTTCTCCCAGTGCCGCCAGCTTCCAGCGTATAGATTACAGATTTTAAAAGAAAGAACATGAAACGCGTTAAGGCGTCAGAAATGGAACACGAAATTAAGTATCACTTTAATGTTTGAGCAATAGAAAACTGGAACGTATATCTACGAAATATTAATATTGTAAAAGGGCTTACTAAGCGCGTGTAGCAAAGCTTTCTGCCTCTTTCTATTGTTATAACTGAATAACAATGTGAATTAACATTCTCCATACCACTTTTTTGTAAAAGAAGTCGTCAGGGTATGTGGACTTATTTTAACAAATAACAAAGTGGAAGACGATAATTGAAACCAAGCACAAATCAACAATACATTGACGAGGTCTACTGTGTACAATGCTGTTAGACGTAAGGTTGGTAGAGAGCGTAAACATTCTGTAGACACACGAACTCAGCTGACTTCTGGCGATCAGGGAGGGGCCATGTATTTTTATTTATTTATTTTAGGGATACACCACCTGTGATACGAAGTTAGGACACAGAGATCATAATTTTATTGTCGTGCTTCCTCTCAATACCAAACATATCCTCCCAAGCATTTGTTTATAAGTAACGTGTATTTCACACCGTTATACTACTTACCTTCCATTCCATTCTCGAATAGCGGACGGAAAGAAAGAACACTTGAATCTCTCCGTTTGAGCTCTGATTTATCGTATTTTATGATGATGATTTTTCCTACCTATGTAAGTGGGAGTCAGCAATATATTTTCGCATTCGGAGGAGAAAGTTGGCATTGGAGTTTCGGAAGTAGACCACGCCGCAGTGCTGCCCTTCTTTGGACTCTTTCGATTTCCTCTGTCAAGCCCACCTGATAAGGATCCCGCACTGGGCAGCAATACTCCAAAAACTGACGGACCAGCGTACTGTATGCAGTTTCTTTAGTAGTTCTGTTGAAGCTATCAAGGGTTTTTCCAATAAAACGCAGTCCCTGGTTCGCCTTTCACACGACATTATATACGGTTTTTTTTTCAGATTACGTCTTAAGTATTTTGTAGAGTTTACGGCCTTCACTTTAGATTGATTTATCTTTATTTCGTACTCATGTGGGCGACTTCACACTTCTCATTATTTTGAGTCAATTACCAATTTTTGCACCATAGTGATAGCTTATTCAGATCGTTCTGCAGTTCGTTTTGATTTTCCGATGATTTTACTAGACGGTAAATGACGGCATCATCGCAAACAATGTAAGAAATCTGCTTAGATTTTCTCCCACATCGTTTATGTAAATAAGTAACAGCAGAGAACCAATAACAATACCCTGTGGGATGCCGGATATCACCTCTGTTTTAGTCGATGCCTTACCATCGATTACTACAAACTGTGTTCTCTCTGGTAGGAAATAGCTTATCCAGTCGCAAATTTGGGTCGATATACCATAACCATGGAATTTGATTAAAAGCTGTTTTTGAGGTACGGTTGCAAAAGCCTTCTGAAAATCAAGACATACGGAATCAATTTGAGATCCCTTGCCGACAGCACTCATCACTTCGTGTGAATAAAGAGGTAGTTGTGATTCACATAAACGATATGTTCTAAATCCGTGTTGACCTTGGGTCAATTGATCATTCTGTTCGAGATAATTCATAATATTTGAATACAGGATATGTTCCAAAACCCTGCTTAAAATTGAAGTCAATGCAATAGGCCTGTAGTTTAGTGGGTTACTCCTACTGCCTTTCTTGAATATAGGTGTGACCCGTGAAACTTTCCAATCTTTTGGTATAGATCCTTCTTTGAGAGAGCGGTTGTTAAGTAAGGAGCTATTGCTTCTGCGCCGCATTTCGCGGGGTTCCTATCATCACGGAGCCTCTTAGTGTACGCCTTTGGGGAAGTTATGATCTAAGTATCCGTTAGCCTTCCCTGTCTGTAGAATTACAGCTGGGGGGTTGACTCAGCCCACGTTTTTTCAGGGTTGTATACTGCCTGACGTCTTGGGGAATTTCGGCACACAGTGGAGTTTCGTCTGGTATTTCGTGTCTTTTTTCCACTTTGCTATTTTATCTGTGGCTATTCGGGCTACTAGTTCGCTAGATAAGACTATAAATTCTTTTTAGGGCAAAAGGCTGGGAAACGTTGGGCATGAGGAATTTTCGAAAGGACGGTTGACTCGGGTGGCGTCCTCTGGAGGCGATCCGAGTGGCTCCGTCTTTGCAGGCGACATGTCTAGCTATCTGTCATAGCTGCCTGTCGATCTCATTGGTCAGAGGGTTAGAGCTCTCCAGTGATTGCTATATCCAGTTTATGGAGGCGTTGACACCGGAGCTTTTTGAATGGGCGGACGAAGAGTCGTTGGACTCCTCGTGTATTTTTTATTTATTTATTCATTTTTTTAATATTTTTTTTTAGATGGGAACTGAAGAGTTTTATTCGCTCTTCTGGGCCGAGTCCAGTGCGTTTGTTGGGCTATAGTTTTCTGAGCTTTTAGTCTGCAGCGGACGCGGACTTAGAAAAAATCACATGTAGATCCGGAACAGGAACTCAACTGCAATTGTTTGCTCTGCGAAACAGCTGTGTTTTATATTCTTGTTCGGTCGAGACTTGAGATTAGACAGCCACCGTCGTACTGGCCGTGCCGACGTGCTAGTGGTTTATGCAATACTCGTGTTTTGCGCTTGAGTTTGTGAGTAAATGTTCTAGCCGACACTGGAAGCATTTATCTGACAACTGCTATGTGCCTTGATAGTGGGGCTGTTATAGTTAAATGTCGATACTGCTTCACAGGTCGTAGTGAGATTTTCGGACGGAAGAATTTATTCTTTTTCAGCTCCACTCCTTCGTCCAGTCGCCAGCGAGATCCTGCGTCGACAGATCAAGCCGACTCAAGGTTATTGGTAAAGTGATGCTATTTCCTAGGGTTGTTTCATTTTGTGGCAGTAATCACCCATCATTGTGTATGTGCGTGCGTATGATCGATGTTCGACTTCTCTTTCCTATAACTAATTTCTTAGCGCCTCTGTCCACCTTTCTAGTTTTTCACGTTACGACAACGCTACATGTATAGCCAGATATTTCACTGTGTTGATTAATTTAGTTTTAAAAATTCTGTTGTGACCTCGTCGCCTTTTCTTGTTTCCTTGTCCCGGTCTGGTTGTCAGGAAAGGTACTGGTGCAGGATTCGATGTGAACTGTAACAACTATTCAGATTAATAATACAAGTTTTATTGACTGAAAATTATAATACTCAACTTTGGAACATGTCTGTTTCTTCTCTCTTCTCGTTTCTCGCGGCGTCGTCCGTATAATGCTAGCTGCGCTGTGACCTAGGTACTGCTTCGTTCTCACTAGTAACTGCCCTATAACTGACTTCGTAGTTGACTAGTAACTGACAGAGTTCTGAATAGTAACTGACAGAGTTCTGAATAGTAACTGACAGAGTTCTGAATAGTAACTAACAGAGTTCTGAACAATAACTAACAGAGTTCTCACTAGTAACTGACAGAGTTCTCACTAGTAACTGACAGAGTTCTCACTAGTAACTGACAGAGTTCTCACTAGTAACTGACAGAGTTCTCACTAGTAACTGACAGAGTTCTCACTAGTAACTGACAGAGTTCTCACTAGTAACTGACAGAGTTCTCACTAGTAACTGATGGGCAGTCCAGACGTATGTGGGCCTAGATATAGCCTCTTGTAGAGGGCACGCATCTTCGGTTCCTCCCTCCAGGATGCGCGGCGGCTGCTGGCTATTGGCTTTCGCTCGATCGCTGCCTTCTCCACGATCGTTCTCTTACGTCTGGCGTGTGGCGCTGACTACGCCCCAACAAATATTACAAGTAAAAGTTACAGCTCCATTTGTTTCATTCCTATTAGACTTCGTATATTGATTTGTAAATGTATTTGTTAAAAATCAGACAATTTACTGGTCACACATATATTTAACGCATTTGATATCCTTTTTATAAATATTTGTTTTCATTTTTAACCCATTGCTTGACTACACTCTCAAATGTGATTTCATATACAAAACCCTTTATATTAATTGTTAACTATCCAGCGAATTTCTGTGTGCTTTAATGAATAAATGAATTTGTTTAAGTCAAATTTACTTTCCTTTACAAAGTCCTAACTCACTATTCTAGAGGGTAATTAGATAGAGGACTATGTTTATTATTTGGTGCACTCTGATCAATTATCTCGCCACCGTGCTTGTAGATTTAGGGTGTTGGATCTTTTTCCATGTTTTTAATAAAAATATGGTAGCTACCCTTGATATTAACATTAATGAGGATTATATTTATAATTAATTTGCATATCTGTGTACAGGATGACCAGCCAGTCTAAAATAGTTTAGGAAATAATTCAAAATTTTATTTCAAAACTTCGCCTAAGTTTTAGAAGTGTTCTTCCACTGCGACATACGCCTTGACAACGTGACCAAGCCTGTCCACCTTGCAGGACAGAGCCGGCCAGAACCAGTATTGAATGCTGATTCTAAAATCACGCCACCCTTCTGGCGTCCGTGCTGAAACTACTGACGTTTCCATGCTACCGTGGAGCCAATAGCAGACACCCACGTTTGATCACGTGTGCTACTGCTGCAGGACACTGAGGTGCGAGAATCAGTTCCTTGGCTCTCTTCAGTTTGAGTCTCGTACAGAACAGACGCACTCCAGAGGCTCAGCGTCTGTGCGGGGCGAACGGCCGCATGCCGGCCGTTCCCGCCTAGCGGCTGTTCGGTATCAGCCACCAACTGTGTGAATCGTAACCATTACCGTAACCTTTTCCATTTTCTAATTCGCTAACTTAGACTGGCATTCATTCATTGCATCCGACCCCAGGGCGAGTCCCGAAATGTATCCCGTATTTCAGAATATACTAAATATTAACTTGAATTCTATCTTTTATTTGCCAGTCAGCCACCCTTTCCTAGGGAGCCCACAAGCCTTCACCGCTCCGCCTTCCATCCTGACAACGCCCCCAACCCATTTTATTTATGAAGCTCTGAGATGGTTTGTATAATCTTCCTGTCATCCGTGGGATAAAGATCAAGTGCTGTACATCTGTGATATTACACTTTTGCATACCAGTGGACCGTCTTTGACGAGTAAAAATATATCCACTCGGTGGGGTTATCCCTCCTTTTTCGACGCGACGTCATACAGGCGTCGTCTTCTTTGATGAATTAGTTTCTAAAACGATGATGCGTACTACAAAAGAAAGTCGCGAGCGTCAGTACAGCCAATACGGTCTAGCTCAGGGGCGGGCAGGAATTGTGCTCGTGTGAAGCGCACTCGCACGTGTGCTGGTAACTGTGTGCAGCGAGCACGCAGGGGCCAGACGGCCACCCGCGTCTCTTGCCTCCCCTCCCCGTCACACCCATTCCTGTCCTCTCATAGCATCTGTCTGTAATTTTTTCCCTAGCTTGATTTATTACATAAAGGAACACGATTAATAGGATAGCTGTAAATAAATCCTGGTTTGAATCCTATTACTTATGATTCATTTTATTTAATGATCAATAATATTTACAGAATATACGACATCAACTGCTATTGGGCAAAGCTGAAAATGTGTAACCAGCCGGGATTCGAACCCGGGTCTCCTGCTTTCTAGGCAGTTGCGCTGACCACTACACCACTGGGGACACAGTGACACCGCACCTGCAAGGACCACCTAAGCACGCCTCCCGTCAGATACAAATTCCCAGCTTCGCCCTGCCCACAGTATTCAAACTCGTAGCTATGAAACTAATTCCCGTAATAGTGAGGGCTTCAAACTTGTCCACCTCTCCCCACTAGGATCATTGCCCGTCACCGGCATATTATATATATATATATATATGTGGCGTCTGTTCCGGCTGGGTACACATTTTCAGCTTTGCCCAATAGCAGTTGATGTCATATATTCTGTGAATATTAAATAATAACAACTGCAGGATCAGAAGTGACGTCTGTTCTTTCGGAACAGACGCCACATGTATAATGATCAATAGTTGTGTTTAAAATGAGGTTAATGTCTGGTTCAAAATTTTTGCATACAGACAAACGCAAAGAATTATGAAAATTTTCATCACTCATGGTTTGCTCGTATCCGTGACTTATTAAGTTTCCTTACCGAAAAAAAATCGCTCACATACATATGTCGAGGCAAACACTGACATGGACTACGCCGCTTTACGATGGGGCCGGCCGCAGTGGGCGAGGGGACTGAGGCGCTTCAGTCACGGTCTGCACGGCCACTACGGCCGGGGGTTCGAATCCCCCATAGGGCATGGATATTTGTGCCGTCCTTAGTATAAGGTAGTTCATAAGTAGTTTGTATGTTTAGGGACTGATGATCCCGTAGTTAAGTCCCATAAGCTTAACAAACATTTGAACATTTTCACGATGGGGAAACTCGTGTTGTAGAAAGTCTTGATAAAATTCTGTTAGACGTCTTGCGAATTCCGCAGTAGCTCTATTACTTCCATTTGCAGATCAGATCTACAGAAACAGCAAATGGTCTCGAAAACCATTCAAAAGCTTGGGATACATCTAATACATCCCCAAATAGCTTGTGAAATTCAGGCTTTATGGCAATAATTACGGAAACATATTCAGTGTATTTCTTTTCTTGAATAGAAGACAGAGTAGGGAATTGCACCGTGTTCTCTGATTGGAGCTGTCGTTCGCACAACGCAAACGTTCTAATGAAAGCTTCCACTTTTTCACTCATTTCCCAAATCAGTTAATTTAGCCTTTCATGGTTACATGGAAGACATGAGAATGTTGTGCCGGCCGCGGTGGCCGAGGGGACTGAGGCGCTCTAGTCACGGTCTGCACGGCCACTGCGGTCGGGGGTTCGAATCCCCCCTCGGGCATGGATATTTGTGCCGTCCTTAGTATTAGTTAGATCATAAGTAGTTTGTAAGTTTAGGGACTGATGACCCCGTAGTTAAGTCCCATTAAAAAAAAAAAAAAAAAAAAAAAAAAAAAAAAAAAAAAAAAAAAAAAGATCCCGTAGTTAAGTCCCACAAGCTTAACAAACATTTGAACATAACAAGAGCAACTAACGGCGGATTCACCTGGCGTCATGTGATAGCTCTTTTTGAGTTCAATTTCCCCATCCACTCAGAATCCGAAAATAAGCTATACTCCTCCTAGTGAAATATTTTGTTCAAATGTTTGTAATTCTATCGGACCAAACTGCGTGGTCATCAGTCCGTAGCTTACAAACTACTTAAACCTAGGTAAACTAACCTAAGGACAAACACACACATCCGCAGCGAAACGCTTTAGACCGCTCGGCTACTCCACCGCGGCGAAATATTTTGTAATGGCGTTCAAAGGTAAATTTCCGCTGACCAGCGAGAATACGGCCACATATAAAACATACCGCATTTTCCCTCTTTGTCCACAAAGAAATATTTATATAAAAGTACACTTACTTCAGCCAAGATCGCTAATATTTTTTTTAATTTGCTGATTTTTTTTACCGGTTTCTTCAGAAAAAGTTACAATGTTCTGAATATGATCACATAGATCATTGAAACCGGTAAAAAAAACAGCAAATAAAATAAATTAGCGAGCTTGGCTGAAGCCAGTGTACCTTACTTAAATGTTCGATCGCTCTCCATAGGCGTTCAAAATGTTCAAATGTTTGTAGAACTTATGGGACTTAACTACGGGGACATCAGTCACTAAACTTACAAACTACTTACGAACTAGCTAAGACTAAGAGCGACACAATATCCACGCCCGAGGGGGTATTCGAACCCCCGACCGTAGTGGCCGTGCAGACCGTGACTGGAGCGCCTCAGTCTCCTCGGCCACTGCCGCCAGCTCCATAGGCGTAATACGCCAGTTAAGTATAATACAAAAAATTCCCCACGCCTGAAGCTCTTAGCTCTTAACGTCTCTTTTCTTTGCAGCGGTTTTATAAAGAACCAGCTGAAGACGCGGCGTCGCCTCGGTACTCCGGCCTTAACTTAGTTCTTCTTCCCCCTTCTCTCTCTCTCTCTCTCTCTCTCTCTCTCTCTCTCTCTCTCTCTCTCTCTCTCTCTCTCTCTCTCTCTGTCCATCTCGTACTCTTAGTATCACAGCTCATCTCCCTACCCCTCCCCCTTCTCTCTCTCCCTACTACCTCCTTGTTCACCTTCTCAGTCTATCGCACCCTACCCCTTTACATCAGTAATTACGGTATGTGAAAAGGTGTAGACGCTGCCCTCAGCCATATTACGTAGAAGGTGTGTAAAATTTAATTAAAATCGGAACTAAACTAAAGATTTTGTTCAAGTCCATAAGTGCCCTCTGTAATGTAGCTAACCTACGAGGCGTGTTTTATAAGCAAGTACCGTTGTGAAACTAAAAAAGTAGACGTACTAAGATATCTCAATAATTTTATCTTTATATGGACGCCTGTACCTTAGTCTACTTTTGTACATAATTTCCGCCCATATTGAGGCACTTGTCCTAATTTTGTACCAGTTTTTGAATACCCTCCTCATAGAAGTCCGCCGCCTGACTTGTTAACCACTACATCGTAACTGTTTTGACTTCGTCATCGTCTTGCTCTGCTCGGTCACAATACCATACAAAACACTACGAAAAACATTAGGAAATCGTAAAGCGTCTGTTTTCTCTCACCTTATTGTCCACTTCCTGCACCAAACTTTCATTAACGACCGAAGGACGCCCACTCCGCTGTTCATCATGCACATTTTTGCGGCCATCTTTAAATGTTCACACCCACTTTCTTCCCATTCCATCACTCCTAATGTTTTGTCCGTAAACTGCATAGATCTCACGATGAATATCGATCGCTTTTAGGCCTTTAGCACTTTATAAAAGCCCATACTTCACAGTCGGGGGGACTCACGACTATCGGAGGCATCTTAAACACTCAGTACACAACGTCAACAAGGAAGAATCAGACTGTAATGGCGTCAGTGCGTACGCAACAGATGTAGGTACGCAGTGTGCATCAAATTATTGAGATATCTTATCACGCCTTTTTTAAATTTCAATACGGTACTTAAAAACACGCCTCGTAATTTCATGTAGACATTGACATTTCTATTGTTTCAATGGTCAAGTGTGGCAAATTTGATCACTATCAGAACAGATTGTGTCTGAATACGGCAGTTTTCATGACTCTCAGTGTTAACGACGAAATATCCCCTGAAGTCGTATAGTGATGTCATTATGCCCATAAGCTTCACTAAAGTGCTTGCAATACGTTGACAAAGTTTCAAAAAAATCGGATAACAGCACAGCAGCTCATAAAATACGAACAAACAAACATTCATTTTTATGTATTAGACAGTTCGTCGTTGGTCTTTCGTAAACTGAAACCATCTGATCTGCCTTATCAGAATGGATAACCGTGACTGTATTTGGCCCAATTTGGTAATTTTGTTTTCAATTGAGTTGCATAGTACAAAAGAAAAAAATAGTTTTCCCGTGTATTGTTCAATTCAAATGTTTGTACAGCTTATGGGACTGAACTACGGGGTCATCAGTCCCTAAACTTACAAACTACTTATGAACTTTTTGTGTCCCAACTTCATCGCCGCTTTTGTGTCCCAGCCTCGTCGTAGGTGTCGGTGGCCGAGTGGAACGAGACCGACACAGTAACAAAAATAGCACGCTGGTGCAGGTACGGAGGGGAGCAGCCAGAAACTATAAACACTAGAGTAAATTAGAAAGAGATATATATTGCACAGAATGTAACAATACTTAACTTTTACATAGTACTGCAGAATGTTGATACATAGTTGTTAGAGGCCTGCCTAGTGCCTGTACGATAGCAAAGTCTTCACTGGTGCCTATCTGATTACGAAGGTCCTAACTCGTTGCTATCTCAGTCCGAAGTGCTCGGTGTCTTTCCGTGGTGGCCACGAGCGGGGTTGCAGCAGAGGGCGCTCGTGGCTGTCGTCGTGAGAACGCCGCGCCGTGCGTGCATGGCGGCGCGCGGCGAAAGTAGGTGGCGCGCACTTTGTACTTGTGCGACACCACACCCCTCCCCCCCAAACCGCCGCGCCGTCGTGGCGTAGGGCTGAGGGCCACGGCGACGGCACTGGGAGGAGGGCCTGGGCGGGGGCGTTACTGATGGGACGGGCGTCGTAGCTGAGGCTGGGATCGAGACGCCGTCCGCGCCCCGGCATCCGCCTTGCGATCCTCCAGGGAACCCACCGAAACCTGGGGAAGGGCGCACCCCCCCCCCCCGCCCAGAGGGAGCAGGTCATCTTCTTCTGAGGTGCGTGGCCCAGGCGGCGGCGGCACGCACGGTCCCGGAGTCCCTCTCGGTGACGCTGTCATCTGCGGCGGCGACAGCGGCGGCGTCGCGTCGATCTCCATCGGGACGATCTCGTAGTCCGGGGACGCTGGACCCGTTGACGAACGATGTGTTTGTGCTCCCTGGCGGTGAACTGGGTCTGGAATCAAGAAACCGGAGACAGGATCGCGCGGCCTGTGCAGGCGCAATTGGTTTGCGTGGCGCCGCAGCTCCGACCCTGTGGAAGAACGTACAACAAACATATTGCGCCCGAGCACGCGCTGAATGATGCCCGGCATCCATTTCTTCTTGTTTCCAGCAAACACCCTGTACAGCACCGGCGTAGAAACCTGAAAACGCGTAGCGCCATACGAACCGACTCGGTGCTTGGGAGGCTGCAGCAGGTGAAGGAGAGTGCGGTGACGGCGGCCGTGTAGCAGCTCGGCAGGAGACGGGCCGTCACGTGGCATGCACCGATACGTAGACAGGAAAATTTGAAGAGCTTGCTGCCTGGAGTGCTGACCTTTCATCTTCTCCATGTGAGACTTGAATGTTCGAACGAAACGTTCTGCTTCACCATTGGACTGAGGGTGAAAAGGTGCGGTGGTGATATGCTGAATGCCATTCACACGACAAAACTGTTGAAATTCCGCACTAACAAACTGTGGTCCATTGTCACTAACGATAGTTTCAGGCAAGCCTTCGATGCAAAACACTTATGTTAAGGCACTGATTGTACTAGACGCCGTCGTTGAGTTCATGGCAATCACAAAAGGAAACTTGCTGAAAGCGTCTACAACAATTAACCAGCGCGTATTCCTTGGGCATTAATCACATGGCCTAGGTACTCTATTTCAGTTTGAAAAAACGAACACTTTGCTTTATTGCAACGTAGACCTGCTGCAGTCAAAACTTTGAAAAGGCACTCCAGGTTTGCTAAATGTTCTTCAACTGTACGTCCGGATACCACAATATCATCTAAATAGTTCGAACAACACGGTACAGAAACTGTCAGCTGTTCCAAAAAACGCTGAAAAATAGCGGGAGCGGAAGAACTGCCAAAGGGTAGGCGTTGAAATTGAAAAAGGCCCATGTGAGTATTAATGACGAAAAATTTTTTTGACTCGTCATCAAGTGGAATCTGTAAGTATGCCTCTGCTAAATCAATCTTGGAAAAGAAGCGAGACTGTCCTAATTTGTCCATCAGTTCCTCAGGTCTGGGCAGGGGATAAGTGTCGACAATTGTTTGACTGTTCACTGTTGATTTGAAGTCCGCACAGAGACGAAGTTTTCCTGACGGCTTGGGTATAATTACTATAGGCGAGGCCCACTGACTCGCAGAAACAGGAGAAATCACCCCACTATCTTGCCAACGTTTAAGTTCTTCGGCAACTGTATCACGCAAGGCGATAGGCACTGGTCTAGCTTTACGAAATTTTGGAACTGCAGTTTCTTTTAAAGTTACATGTGCCACGAAGTCTTTTGCACAACCTAGTTCCGGCGAAAACAAGTCACTGTATTTTTCACATAATGCATTAATTTTGTCCTGAGGCACTACTGACGAAATCTGAAGCACATCTCTTTGAATTGATAAACCAAACAAGTCAAAAGCATCTAGTCCAAAAATGTTCTGTGTCGATTTGGCCTGAAGAACTACAAAAGCAGCTGTTTTTGTTACACCTTGAAAAGAGGCGGGCAGGCTACACGTTCCTAGCACGGGAATATGTTGACCTGTATAAGCTGTTAACACTTGCTGTGATGGCGACAATTTTGGCGAACCCAGAAGTTCATAAGTATCTTTATTTATTAACGTAACAGCGGAACCAGTATCAAGCTGAAATTTCACAGTCTTATTTTCTACGCAAAGAGTCACAAACAGTGTGCTTCTGGCGCACGACAGGTGCGCGAATGTGGGCAACGTCTGCTACGGTTTGTTTACTGCGCTTGCGCGGGCCGCGTAGTGAAGGAAGCGGCGCAGACTCGGCACGCAGCGGATTAACAACACTGTCACTAGATGACACTACCGCCGGATCGGCGTCCGCGCAAGCCTGCGAAGCTACTCCAGATTTATTAACTACTGCACTACACTTTTGAGTAGCTACTTGATGTCTACTGTCACTAGCTACACAGTACTGGGCACTATTACAAGGAGCAGTTGCAGAAGGCACTATTTTCACTACAGGAATGCACTGTTCATAGTCATTTTGCTTGTCTCGAACCCTTTTCCGTTGCACTGTTTTACGCGCTCGTCGGCGCTTGCTACGTGGTGCACTATATAGATTTGCCATAGGCGCAGAACTACTTTCTTGCAATTGAGATCCAAGGAAAGCAGTGTTCAATTCCACAGCCCGTATAACATTTACAGAATGAACTGTTCTCGCACTCTGCGAAGCACTGTTTCTAACGTTACTGTTCTTTGAGTTTTTAATTTGCATACACACAGACTGCACATGTCCCAATTTGCCACATTGATAACAGGTTGCGTTGCGACTAGGGCAATGAGCACGCTTGTGGCGAGACACACACTGGGGGCAAGATTTACGTACATTTTTCTGAAATGAGCGTTGGCGCCCGTTATTCAAATTACTGTTTCTAACACGACGGGGCGACCTTTGCGTCGCACTTTTACACTGGCTACTGTTCACTGTCTGTTCAGCACGGCCGGTAGAAAAATAAGAATCACTAGTGCTATACTGAGAACTACGGCTAGGAAAGCGTCCGTTGCGGCGCACTGAATTTACACTATGGCTTTGCATTTCTACATCAGCTAAGTCAAAAGTATCATGCGCTTCTATAAGCTGCAGTACACTGTCTAAGGAGGGGTCAGACTGTTTCAGAATTGCTGCTCTAATTCTGGGGTCCTGACTATTCTGCGTAATCGCATCCCTCAACATCACGTCACTATACGAAAGTCCACAAGAGCAAGTAAATTTACATTGGCGGGTTAAGCCCTTCAATTCCGTGATCCATTCTTGGTGTGACTGCTACAGTAATTTTTTAAGTCTGAAAAATCGGTATCGTGCAGCGGCTACAAGAACTTTTCTCTCATAATGAGCATTCAGTGCATCTACAATTTGTTCAAAGTCTACATCACGAGGAGATGCGTAAGGGAATAGTTTCTGCAATAGTACGAAGGTCTGGGGGCCCACAATCGATAAGAAAAGGTTCTTCACTCTCTGACCTGTAATTTGATGAGCCGCGACGAGTTCTTGAAACTGTGCGAAGTAGTCGCTCCATTCTTCCTCACGTTCGTTGTACTGGCGGAACGTAGGGAGCGGTACGGCGGCTGGTGTGGGCTGCTGAAGCGGCGGCTGTTGTTGTTGGTTAGCTGCTTGTGCTGTGAGCTGGGCCACAGCCTGGAGAAGTTGTGTTATTTGCGCCGTCTGTAACTGAATAATTTCCATTAAGTTTGGGTTCGGGGTAGTGGCCATGCTGACCGATTAGGCGCCGCGCATACAAGTAACTTATAACAAAACACAAATGCAATATGAAAGAGGACGCTCTGCAACAAAAAAGTCCACAAAATACGTAACAGAATATGTTCCCCCAAAAATCTTATAATAAGGGTGGGTGGGCGGGATCAATTTTTGCGTGCTCCGACTGCTGCTGTCTGGCTGCTGTAAGCGGGCTGGTCCAAGGTTCTATCACTCCTCGTCGCCACTTTTGTGTCCCAACTTCATCGCCGCTTTTGTGTCCCAGCCTCGTCGTAGGTGTCGGTGGCCGAGTGGAACGAGACCGACACAGTAACAAAAATAGCACGCTGGTGCAGGTACGGAGGGGAGCAGCCAGAAACTATAAACACTAGAGTAAATTAGAAAGAGATATATATTGCACAGAATGTAACAATACTTAACTTTTACATAGTACTGCAGAATGTTGATACATAGTTGTTAGAGGCCTGCCTAGTGCCTGTACGATAGCAAAGTCTTCACTGGTGCCTATATGATTACGAAGGTCCTAACTCGTTGCTGTCTCAGTCCGAAGTGCTCGGTGTCTTTCCGTGGTGGCCACGAGCGGGGTTGCAGCAGAGGGCGCTCGTGGCTGTCGTCGTGAGAACGCCGCGCCGTGCGTGCATGGCGGCGCGCGGCGAAAGTAGGTGGCGCGCACTTTGTACTTGTGCGACACCACAGAACTACTTACGAACTAGGACGGCACAAATATCTATGCCCGAGGGGGGATTCGAACCCCCGACCGTAGTGGCCGTGCAGACCGTGACTGAAGCGCCTCAGTCCCCTCGGCCACCGCGGCCGGCCCCGTGTATTGTTTCTTGGCGCTTGAAACGTGAAGGCCTGGTCACTTACTGAGTTTTGATACAGTTAGGCTGGTACAAGTAAACGAACGGATTACGTAGACAGGTAGTTATGTACTGAAAAGACAATAGCTACTAAATGAAGATTTCTTGTTCTGCATTTTCAGTGTAATTGTGATCGAGTTGCTCCTCTTCAGGAGAATTTCAAGTTATGACACTTGATAGGGTTTGTTATTCACGAAACTCAAGAACTGACTGACGAAGGCACGGCACGTGGGATACTTTACCCATTATAGACACTCCCAACCGCACAGAACATAGGCGAGACAGCTCCTCGGCAGCGTGGTGGGACTCGAGGTATTATGTTTTACAGCAGGTCATCATTGACGAAACGTAAGTCCTATATACACTAATGCTGCACTCAGCCAGTAGGACTTGGCACAAAGTTTCCAGACAAGCAGTGAAGCGTGTTTTATTCCATGACGCCATTTGAATTGTAACTTGTTCTGTTTTTGACATCTCATTGCTAATATTTTACAATGTTACAACACAGAATATATCATGGACCTTTCATATGTATATAAAATACATTCCCTTTGCCTTACTTTATTACAGTATTACTGTATTACTGTAAAAAGTAAAATCAACCGTTCTTTGTACGTTATTAACAAAACAATAGCTTTACACAAATTTCAACGACAAATGAACCAAATGGTTTTCTCCAAGGTATCATATCCTGAAATGTTTTTCCATGTATAGTAAATAAATTTTATAGTTAATTTTTGATACCTGTATATTACACACAGCACTGCAGTACTGCTTTGAAAATATTAATAAGGACCTGATTCTTTTTATTGTCAGTATTTTAATGTTTTAATCTTTGTTTTAATACCACAAAGATGACTATAATTATTTTATCTTAGTCACTGACAAAGAAATGTGTGGCTAATTATAATTTTATATTTTTGGGCTAGATTCATCTATGTAGTCTTCTAATTGGCTATCAAAGATGGGTGGAGCTGGCAAAGGGGTGGAGCCTCAGATATTTAAGAGAAGTAAACCTTGCTCCAGCCAGCAGCTCCAAGTTTCCTGCCAGCTCCACAACATCAATGGCTATAACATCGTTTTATTTCTCTTTATTAATTTAGTTTAAGTTTGACACTAATGTATATTACTGAAAGTCCTCTAAATGTAATTGTGATGTGTTTCAGAGCTTAATTTCCTAACGATGGTCTAAAATAAGACTGAAACTAGTCGAAAAAAAGTAAAATGTTTTGCACTCTAGACTGTTTTTTTTATATATAAAAGCAGTGAAGTGTCTGAGAGGTGTCAGTGAGCTAAACTCGTTTTCACCACGTTTGAACTTGATAAACTACCCACAGCGAGAACAGAAAATTTTTCTGAAAATTATGCAGATATTACTTCGCAAGATGCGATATTTTGCGTCTTAAATGAAAATTTGTGCCAGACTGGGACTCGAACCCGGTTCTCCCGCTTTTCGCGAGCGTTCGGCTACCCGGACACGCTTCCCGGCCAGCCCCAAACTTCCATATGTTACATATGTCCCCTTAGTGCTCACTCGCATTTAGCGTGATTCCCGCCACGGGAAGAGACATACTACATCGTCTATAGCCCTATTAACAACAGACGTACTATAACAGCCAAGATAGGCTAAAGATATTGTAGTATGTCTCTCCCCTCACGGAAATCACGCTAAATGCGTGCGAGCAACAAGGGGAGTAGGCAACTGTGACATACGGAAGTTGTGGCCGGGGAGCGTGTCCGGATGGCCGAGAGGTTAGTCGCCGCAGGAAAGTGAACACGTGATGCGCGATCCGAGTCAAGTGCTATTGTTTACATTGTGTTTGTGGCTATCTGTGTGGCGTTACTTCGTGTTCGTGTAACTAGTTTTTCGAGGTGTACATGCAATTAGCCCAAGTGGACCAATTTGCACAATGGCCCGCATTGTTTCAAGAAAAAACACGCTGCAATTCGAGTTTAACAAGGAAACACGCTCAGGTCAACCAAGCTCCCTGGAAATACACGACTGGATTGTGGATACTGTCGGCATCACCACTGATCAAGTACACACGGCGTATCACGACCTGGAGTTACACTGCTTTTTTGTGAAACTGCTGAATCCTGTCCTACTGGAGAAAATACTGCAACAACAAAGTGCGACGGCTCTGTAAGTACTGTTAAAATGTGTAACGCTGATGTAGAGTACAAAAATGTCCGGATTTTCAATCTCCCTCCTGAATTGGAGAATTTTCTTGCGAGAAGTACTGTCTCAATACGGTGACGTAAAGAGCATTAGAAACGAAATGTGGTCCAAACAGCATCGATTTTAGGTCTTTAGCTGTATCAGATCGGTTAAGATGCACGTAAAAAGTAACATTACGTCGCACATTATAGTGTGTGGTTACAAGGCACAGGTTTGGTATACCGATCAAGAGTCCACTTGTTTCATATGTAACTAGAGTGGCCATGTACAGCAAAATTGCCCCACGCGAGTGACAGTACTCAAACCAACATTACAGAGACGCCAAAGACTCACCTTAGCGGACTTAGTGACACGAACCTCATTAGCTGATAATGTAGTTCCCAGAACTAGTGATAATCTGAATAATACAAGTAAACCTTTCGAAGAGGAATTCCCACCATTCCCTCGCGCAAAGGACCAAGATTTTGCAGAAAATCCAAAGAAATTCTGGTCATATGTGAAGTACACTAGCGGCAAAACACAAACAATACCTTCACTACGCGATAGCAAAGGTAATACTACCGATGACAGTACTGCTAAGGAAGAATTACTAAACACAGCTTTCCGAAATTCGTTCACCAAAGTAGACGAAGTGAACACTCCAGTATTCAATCCAAGAACAGCTGCCAGCATGCGAAACTTAGAAGTAGATGTTCCTGGAGTAGTAAAACAACTTAAGTCACTAAACAAAAATA
Source organism: Locusta migratoria (assembly GCA_026315105.1). Taxonomy (NCBI): domain Eukaryota; kingdom Metazoa; phylum Arthropoda; class Insecta; order Orthoptera; family Acrididae; genus Locusta; species Locusta migratoria. Next base: position 201,596,655 of record CM048751.1, read on the forward strand.
AATCTTCCGGGCCTTATTGTATACCAACTATATTCCTCTCATAGTATGCTGATGCAATAGCTCCGTACTTAGGTATCATTTACAACCGATCACTCAGCGAAAGATCCGTACCTAAAGATTGGAAAGTTGCCCAAGTCACTCCAATATTCAAGAAAGGCAGTAGGAGTGATCCCCAAAATTACAGGTCAATCTCATTGACGTCGATTTGCAGTAGGATTTTGTAACACATACTTTGTTTGAACAATATGAACTACCTCGAAGAGAACGACCTATTAACCAATTGCCAACACGGATTCAGAAAGTATCACTCTTGCGAAACACAGCTTGCCCTTTATTTGCATGAAGTGATAAGTGCCATCGACAAGGGATCTCATATCGATTCCATCTTTTTGGATTTCCGGAAGGCTTTTGGCAGTATACCCACAAGCGGCGTCTAATGAAATTGCGTTCTCATGGGATATCTCCCCAATTATGCGATTGGATTCACGATTTCCTCTCAGGAAGGACACAGTTCGTTGTAATTGACGGTAAGTCATCGAGTAAAACACAAGTGTGCCTGTTGTTCCCCAGGTAAGCGTTATAGGACCCCCTACTCTTCCATTTGTTTATAAACGATTTAGGAGACAATCTGAATAGCTCCCTTAGACTTTTCTCGGATGATGCTGTCGTTTATCGGTTTGTGAAATCAACAGAGGATCAAAAGCAACTGCAAAGCGATTTAGACAAAATTTCTACATGGTGCGAAAATTGGCAATTGACACTAAATAAAGAAAAGTGTGAAGTAATACACATGACCAATAAAAGAAATCCGCTGAACTTCAATTACGTGATAAATCAGTCAAACCTTAAGGTCGTAAATTCTACCAAATACCTAGGAGTTACAATTACGAACCGCTTAGACTGGAGAGAACACACAGAAAATATTGTGGGGAAGGCGAACCAAAGCTCCGAAGATGCACCAGCTCCACCAAAGAGACTGCCTAAATCACAATTGCGCGTCCTTTCCTGGAGTACTGTTACCCATTGTGGGACCCTCACCAGGGGGGACTGAAAGGTTCAGAGTAGGGCAGCTCGTTTTGTTTTATCACGTTACCCGGGTGGAAAGCGTCGCGGAAATGTTGCACGAATTGGGGTGGAAATCATTAAAAGAAAGATCTGTTTGCGAAGTTTCACACACCGACTTTTACTTGTCAATGTGAAAATATTTTGCTAGCATCCACCTACTTAGGGAGACATGACCATCAAAATAAAATAAGAGATATCAGATAGAGAACTGAACGATTAAGGTATTCTTTCTTCCCCCGCGCCATTAGAGAATGGAACGGTAGAAAAACATTATGAAAGTGGTTAATGAACCCTCTGCCAGGCACTTAAAGGTAATTTGCAGAGTATCTATGTAGATGTAGACGTAGAAGATCAGAACCCGCTCAGCCGTAACAACCCTTAACTGTCTTTTAAGCGACGCCGGACGGATGATGGTAGCTCTGACGAAAGTGTATCTGTTTCAGAGAACGTTGCAACGGACGATGTCCAAAAACTGGTAAATATTAATGAATCCCTCAATAATCAAATACAGGAACCGATAGTAGTCGAACGTTCTTCGCTAGCAGAAAACAGCAGCGCGCAGTTGCAAATAGAGGTTACGTTGCCCGCTGCGCCTCGTAGCGAAGTATGAGAACAACTTGTCAAGGTATCGGAGCAGAATGCACACAGTGACGTAAGCGAGGCGCCGGCTTGTCAACAGCTCGTCACCACGCAACCGGCCTCCGAAAACAAACAAGAGCCCGGCGACGTAAACACACAACACGAGCCGGCTAGTGTTGGTTAGCAAGCCGTTTACCAGCAACCCGCCAAAGCGAACAAACACGGAAATAGCGCGTCGGAGAGGCGCGGGCGAAGAAATCCACTGCCAATACTTCAAAAATGTGGCCAATATAGGAACCCCGTCAGGGTAGCCTGCAGAAAAAGTCAGTAAAAGTGGCAGGAGAAAAACCTAATCCAACCAAATCGGAATAGAGTTCGGAACAGGTCACAAAGTAAAGAACCAAGCGATAACATCAGTAATGATGTAGCCTCCTCTAAAGCTGCTTCAGTAATTGATTGGTTGCCGGCCGCGGTGGCCGAGGGGACTGAGGCGCTCCAGTCACGGTCTGCACGGCCACTACGGTCGGGGGTTCGAATCCCCCGGGCATGGATATTTGTGCCGACCTTAGTTGTAAGTAGTTCATAAGTAGTTTGTAAGTTTAGGGACTGATGACCCCGTAGTTAAGTTCCTTAGACTCTACAAACATTTGAACATTTGAATTAATTGGTTCGAGGACGAGGACGAGCCGATGTGTCTGAAATAAATTAACCAGCTACATGCTATAAGCGTACAATTTTATTAGCATCAGCATTAACAAAATGAAATCTGATCTGAAAATTACATTGTAAAAGCAGTTCATTTATGATTCCGAGGCTGATGTTGTACTATTGCGGGAAGTTACGACTCCTAATTTGTTTATTCCTGGATTTCATTACTTAGCACCGGTACGGCTTTATGGGTGCGTGAAGGAATCCCCGTATCAGAAACTGAAAAGTTGTAGTCAGGTCGTGGTCTGAGTTGCGAAATATATATGGCGTGACGGTGATCAATCTGTACGCCCCGTCAGGCAGTAGTCGTAAAGCAGACAGATACAACTTATTTAAAGACGACATTATATATCTGTTACGAAAAAATCCCCCAAATACTATCATTGGAGGCGATTTAAATTGTGTTTTTCATCCGAAGGATCAAAGGCCACATTTTAATTTCTGCAAAGAATAGCGTGAAGATACGTGGCAATTGCTTTTTTCCAACTTTCGTGAAATTTACGTATGTGACCTCAACACCAAGCAGTCGCCTGGACAGAATCTACATTTCATCTCGCTTGAGTGGTCGTGTAGTCGATGCTGACGTCATCCCAGCCCCCTGCTCAGACCATTGCGTGTACGCCACCACTATCAACCTGGACCCTCAACCTACCAGGCGATTCAGACGGCCGTGCATGCTCAACGTATCCCGTCTGCAGGACACATGTCAACTTGGTCTCTGTATTTACGCTCTATGAATCGCTACGCCTCAAAAGTAGACTGGTGGACGAACTGTGCCAAGAAAAGGCTACGTCGGTGTTTAATCTCGTACTGTTATCAACAAGCGAGAGAAAAAAAAACTGACAACCGAATTCTACTACACCGTTTTGCGGAAGTTGTATGAGAAAGCTAATAGAAACAACGTATATACAGCACAAATAAAGGCGATCAGGGCAAAATTAATCAGTATTAAGCGCCGACGGCTAGAGGGACTAGCGAAATACGTAGTGCAGTCTGAGACAACCACCCTGTATCATTTAATCAAACACCAAACCAACCGAAGACGTTCTTTTATAGACGAACTGGCAACAGAAAACGGAGACACGCTGACGCGTCATAGTAGCAGAAATATAAGGGCAGTACATCAGCCTGTATTCCGCACGACCGACCGATGACGGACAACTTGCTGAAGTGCTACAAGTTGTGGATCCAGAAATCACTCAAGACGAAAATTGGGAGTTTTTAACAGATTTTAGCGTTGAGGACACTTTCGATTTAATTGTCAACTCACCGTCCAATAAAGCCCCAGGACTGGATGGCCTCCAAAAAGAGTTTTATACGCGTTTCTGGATTATCATTGGTACAGTTTTTACTGTAGTTTTAAATGAAACAATCAAGGGAGCTACAATCCCTTCCGATATGAATGAGGGCACAATTGTTGTCGTCCCGAAACGTCGAGGAAGGAAAAGCTTTGACAACCTGCGACCCATCACCCTGCTTACCGTTGCTAGAGCTGTCAACACCAGAATGACTCCGTTGATTAAAAAAATTGTTAGTCCCCATCAGACCTGCACCCCAAGCAGATCCGCTATGTCAGCAGTTTCAAAAACCAGGGTCATTTTATCCATCGCCTCAGTTACCAGCCTGAAATGTGCTTTGTGTTTCATAGATTTTTAATAAGACCAAGTTAGCCATTCGTACCTAATGCGACTAATAGCAAAAGAGGGATTTGAAGACGGGTCACGGAAAGATATTAAGAACATCATCACAGGAATTTCTTCGAGAGTGCAGATTAATGGGCAACTAAGACTACCGATTTCCATCCAGCAAGATGTACCCCGTGGCAGTCCCCTTTCAATGCTCTCGTTTGTTTTATCTCTGGAGATGTTGTTACGATCATTTGATGCTTTATTAATAGGCCTCTACATGTCTGATGTCACGCTTAAAGTCCGTGTTTACGCAGACGATATCGTCGTAATGATACGACGTGAAGAGGAAACGTGACATCGATAAATACAGTGCTGCATCCTGGGCCAAATTAAGTGACAATAAGAGTGAATTGTTGAACATCAGGGCATTCGACAATACAACAATATCTTGGGCACAAATTAAGGAATCACACAAAATACTAGACTTCAAAATAAGAGAGAAGCGCTCTTAAAATAATGGCCAACAACTGGAGAGCAGTGACGCAAAAGATGCGAGGTGTCCTACTTGAATGTAACTGGAGGGCGGTTAACATAATTGGAAAAGTCCGAATAGTGAATACTTACGTGTTCTCAAAGGCATATTACGTTGCAGAATTCTTCCAAATTCTACAAATACAAGGCAACAACATAATGCCTACAGCAAATAGGTACATGTGGCAAGGAAGTATCTTTAAAGTGTCACATACCACTGTAGCAAAACCGAGACATAATGGAGGGCTTGATCTCGTCAACATTGTTAGATTACCACCCAATAGAAATATTGTTAATTAATAGCATTTGATAATTAAACAGTATGAAGTTCACTGCAAACATTGACCATGCCAATGCACCAAATGTTACACAATTTTAATCTTAATAATTACGGTAGCAATGTATGTACGTAGATGGGTGACAACATTTATAGTTAGGCCATAGGAAGAAATTCTCGACGTTGAGATTTGCTGTGTGCTTGTAGCTGAGGGGAGGCAGCGAACAGGCCGACGTTGGTGGCTTATTCCAGCTTAGGATTTTCCAGGCTCGTTTCCGGTGAGGGGAGAGAGGGACAATGGCGAGTGCCAGGCGGAGTGCAGTGCACAGCGTGAAATAAAATATTCTAATACTACTTGCATTTGAAGTAATATGATGCAGTTAGGAACCTTTAAGGCCCTCATTACAAAATAGCCTGTTGATAAACAAACAATACATTAGCTCATATAGTCACATCTGGCGTAATATGTTTAATTGACAATGAAAAGTAATAAATTACCAATGAATACAAGACAGTTACACAACTAGCATGGCAATGTTTTGTTTATAAAAATAATATATTACCTATTTCTCATTTTATTTTCAATTAATCTTGTGTATTTTATCTTTAAATATTCAGTTAAATCACTTATCTGTGATATAAGAAATTGCACGATTATAATAAATAGTGCAAAGGATGTTTATATCAATATAAAAACCTAATAAGAAATTTGTTTAATGTCTAGTGTAATTATTTTGATTTTAAGTAAAGTTTTAGAAATGTATTGGCTGAGGACTGTACGTTGGCAAGTCGGTTAGAACAGCTCACCGGAAGTTGATGACGTAGGGAAAAATCCAGCAGTTGGGCCGCTAGCGCGCGTGCGTGCGGCCCAGGGAGGCAGTCAGGAGTCGGGAGCGAGTGGTGTAGCTGGCCGGGCGCGGCGTCGCTCTGCTCGGTCGGCATGTGGATCTCCAGGTGGAGACTACAGAATTTTGTGTAGCAATTGCCAGGTGTGGTTGCTCGTCCTAGACTGCACCAAGTTGAATCGAGTGCTACTGTGTGTTGTGAATATTTAGCCGGTGGAACAAGGTGTGCATCGCACTGAATTAAAGTGACTGTGTTTTGTTAATGTAACACGTGTCGTCGCATAGGCATGAACATAAACGGTGTTTGAGACAGCCACATGGTGTTAAAAAAAATTGCGACAAATATTCATTTTGTCTGGGGGCTCACGAGCTATAACTTTATTTGATAAATGTGTCGACGTACAGACGTATCAGCCGCAGGTTTTTAATATGGTGTAATAAACAACATAAAGAGAACTTCCGCGTGTTTTCAAAAATAGTAGTTAGTACACCCTTTTCTCACATGAACTTACTTTATTATGAATTTTTTTGTTAATCATATGCAGGGAAGGAAAGCTGCGAACGTGTGATATCATCCCCTAGAAAACGAGTCAAACAGTAGCAATCACAGTCCCAGTGTTTTTGCATGTTTAGGAATTTGGTTCGCAGTTGGTGGTTGTGAGTTTTAAAAATTAATCTTTCCCCATTTAAACTCTCACCCCGAATTTTCGCCCTCGCAACATCAAGAGAAAGGCAATGGCCTTGTTCGTTAAGCGGACCACAAGCATGATGGACGATAGCCAGGATAAGATCACGAAAGCACTTTTTGTGACATTGCTTCCGGCTAGCATGCTTCCCCCCTATAGACGTCGGAAGGATAAACTATACTTCGAAGTACACCAGAGATTTCTTCCTGCAAGTCAGCTACACGGACGCCAGTATTATTAGAAGAAGACCTTTATAACACGAGACTTACAACAAGAGTGGGAAACGACAGAAAAACCTAACACAGCCGGTCACGGTGGCCGAGGGGACTGAGGCGCTCCAGTCACGGTCTGCACGGCCACTACGGTCGGGGATTCGAATCCCCCCTCGGGCATGGATATTTGTGCCGTCCTTAGGATAAGCTAGTTGATAAGTTGACCATTTTTTGAAAAACCTAACAACATTGAACTTGTATCCTGCCACGAGCTGGACGAAAGTGTGGGCTAATACTAGCTTAAAAGTGCTCACATCAGACGTAGCACCCACATGGTATAGGGTGGTAAACAACACCATCGCCACTAATCACAGACTTCACGTCATAGGAAAGAGTGACACGGACCTGTGTGGACTGGTCGACACCTTAACTCACCGCTTCACTTGCCATGGTCACGTACAGAACTGCCGGTGGGTCAGAAACCGACTAGCACTGTTGGTAAGGACCACCAAAGAAAACTTCAAGCCAGACATCCTTCTGCGGTCAGACACCAAGTTGTACCCCACCACGAAAAACAATACCGTCATGTGGCTTTTAGGTAATTCACGTCATAGGAGAAGACGACTTCTTCAGCTTTATGAGCTACATTCACATAGCGTACTGGACTATTGAAAACATCACCAACACCAAAAAACTAATTTGGAAACATGTTAGACGTAGTCTTTGGAAAACATGGAATCGGATAATAGACTTGGTAGAGTACTGCATGATGTAACTAAATTAGTTTATGTTCACGAGGAAAAGTGTTTTATTTGTTTTTGTTTTAATTTACTCTGATGAAGAAATATGTTCAATAACACCTGTATTTTAAGATGAACGGCAGAACGGCATTCAAGAGTGTACTTTATTTTTGTGTACCTCTGCTGGGAAGAATTATTGAGGTATAAATAAAAAATATAGTAATAACAAAAAACTGACAAACGTCGAAAGACAGGAGGCAGTATGAAGACATCGTCGATTGGCGGTTCACGGGTTAAAAGGAGACGAAATAATTTTGAAATAAAATGAAATACCTGGAAGAGTCCAAAAGCCAAGAATCAACTCCGGAATTATCTGCGAAAGCAGACAACTGTCGAGAAGACGAATTCGGAAGTTGTCAACGACTTGAGCTCTTCAAGCAGAGAAGCCGTCGTAGGCAGTCATTTCGAAAATGAGGGGAAAAAAAGAAGAGGTCATAGGTAATACAATTATTTTATAAAGTAACAGGTAGCCAAGAGGTCAAAGGCGACTGTACTAATTTTGCATTGTCTTTAGGAAATATCTGTATTCAGATCATATTGCCCTTTTTTTTTTTTTTTTTTTTTTTTTTTTTTTTTTTTTTTTTTTTTTTTTTTTTTAATGTGGATAGGATACCAGGCTTTCACTCAGCAGGCCCGGGTTCGATTATCGATACTGGAACGTCTATTCCTCGTCTTTTCTTTTTTCTTAGAAAACAGTTGTTTTTAACTGATGCAAAAAAAAAGGCCAGTCTAGGGTACACAGTAACGGTGGGTTGTGTGGGCGGCCCGATGACTACCGCCGGCCTCCAGCAGCCGAGGCACTCGAGCAGCTACTCCCGTCTATAGTACAAGTTTTGTTTCTGTTAAACTGGAGTACTGTTGTCTTTACTGCTTTGAACGCTGTCAGACGTTAGTTTCATTTAAAAAAATAATAATAAAAAAATAAATAAAAAAAGTTGAGGCGACCGCTCGCGAAAAGCGGGAGACACGGGTTCGGGTCCCGGTCCGAAACAGATTTTATGTTACATAATGATAGACCAACTGAAGAAGAGCAGCTAAAAGTCGGAATTTTTCGCATATTGCTCATTAATATCTTTATATTTAACATTTATAGCTCAGGATCATCAGCAACATCTGTTCCTTAAGAACAGACGTCATCACCACCATCATCATCACTTTCCAACTCCAGTTTCCAGGGTGTGGTGTACAAGCGCTCTCCGTCTCCCCCTGTCTACATACATCTTCTGTTCCAGGAAGTCTTCCCATTTGTGTCCTTTCTCCTCCACATCTGATCTTACAGTCTCTATCCAGCGTTTCCTTGGTATTCGCCGTGGTCTTCTTCCTATGAGGTTGAGGTTTTAGCAGGTCTTTCACAATTTATTCTCATTAAGTGCCCATACCACTGAAGTCTACGTTTCCTTATGATGCTGGTGACAGGGACCTCAATACCAGCTACTTTCCTATTCACCTCATTCCTAATTTTATCCTGTTTGGTTGTTTGATTCATAGTTCTAATGAATCTTATTTCATTTGCCTGAATTCTACTGAGGGCTCTATTAAGTAAGGCCATGTTTCTAAGCCGCATGTAAGGATTGGAACGAAATAGGTATGGTACATGGTTGCTTTTGCTTTTTGTGGCATTTTATCATCCCAGAGAAGATTCCTTATTTGACTGTAAAAACTGGATGCTTTCTGTGTTCTGGTACTTCCTGCTTAACGGTGTTCTCTTTAGAGATCATGCTTCCCAGGTATTTGAAATGAGAAACATACTCTACTTTGTCCCCATCCAGAAATATATTTGATGTTTCTTGCCTGTTGATGGTCATTTCTACTGTCTATGTTTTACTTATCTTTACTCCGAAATTTTTGAATGTGTTGTTCCAATCATTCAGTTTCTTCTGTGCTTCAGCTTCTGTCTCTCCCCATACCATCAAATCATCGGCAAAAACAAGGGCATTAGGTTCGATGGATATTTTCTTGATAGTTTTTATAATTTTTTCCATTACTATTACAAATAGAAGTGGTGATAGGGCACTTCCTTGCTGGACACCTCTCTTTGTTTCGAACCATTCTGATCGTCCGTTGCTTATCTGGACACAGCTATAACACTTATGGTATAACATTTTTTACTTTTTCTTCAGATACTTTGGCACCTTTAGGTTTTCCAACCATTCCTATATCTTGCTTCGAAGAACAGACGTATCATGGTAAATTTATCTGAGCCTGTGCACAAGAAACGCAATGCAGCTACTCCTACTTTAGTACCCGCTGCTTAAACTGCAATCTTTGAGCTGCAGTTTTAGTTGACAGGCACGATCTGCAATGTGCGAGCCCGAACTAAATAACACGTGCGTTTGGGTCAGGCGTAACGACGATACAGAAACATTAAATCTGTAAGATAAAAGGCAATCGTCGCATGTAACTGCATCATTTAAGAACTTCTTCACCAATTTGCCTGACCTCCATCTTGCAGTGTCCGTAATTCTCAGGAGAAGGTGTGTGCGAAAGAAAAATTTAGGAAAATCTATCGGAAAAGTTTGGAAACGTATATATTTCACTTTGTTTTTTAATGACTTCAACGCCAAGACTCACGATTCCGAAGTTGGAGAGGGGTAATTTTTATTTTTTTCATTATGGTTCTGGAGAAGTTATCAGCAAAAAACATCACGACGTTACGAACAAAAGTTGGATAATTCGAACAAAGTGCAAAATGATAATTATCTTATGCGCTGTCATATAGTAACGACGTATTTAGCTTGAACCATCACCGTCAATAAGATCGCAATACATTTCGACAGTGTACTAGCGATCAGTATATTTTATCACCGCTTTACCATGAGACTTGATACAACTACTAGGGTGAGACAGTAAATAAGTAGCAAACTGCGGTAGACAGGCCAGTATTGCGTTTACAAGCCTGAAAATTGCTTTACCTTTCAGCTGACTACACCTGTAAATTTGAACACCCGTCCCATCGTTCGAAAAAGCTTTAAAAGCCTGGAGCTTGGAATTTCTGTTGCAGTATATAAGTGACGCTCTTCAGCGGTGACCACAGTCTATCAAAGACAGTAGTCAAACTCTGTAGGAAAAAAAAATTGCAGCTGAAGGGATACTAGCGCTCCAAGCGGCCAGTAGGGAATAGCGGTGGAATGGTATGATACAAACTGAGAGATTGACGTTTTTAATGCTGTTACTTTCATGTTTCCTAGTCACTGAACTTTGTCCTGAACTTACTAATACAAATATGAAAACGTCATTAAAGTAATATCACTGATTCTCTCTGTAATAAAAAATTGTCTGTCACAATACCCGAGTCAAATTAATATCGTCCAAACCTTTTTGCAAGCAGAAATGAATTGCAACCTGATGTGATGAAGTATATAAATGGAAATGATCATGATTATGTTCGCGTGCTCAGTGTGTACTGTTGCAGGAGTTCGTTTTAGCGGATTACGGACATTGTAACATTTTCTACAGTATACACGATTATTACATTGTAGAGGACTAGATTCTTCATCGCCGTATAAACCATCTTTTCACCTTGACCGTGCTTCTGTGTCTTTCGTGTACCTATCATTATTTTTTTGGCTACTTGGCAGGTAACAAACTGAATATCTTGTAGAATGTGACGTGCTAACATTTACACTTTATATATGGACAAATTATTTATTTGCAGCTACGTATTCAACTCTTTGCACCTGCTCCTCAGCCTTTCTCTATGTTTCTCTGCTGCCCCTGACTCTACTCGTTCTTCCCCTCTCTGTCTCCTCCTCCCCGCTGTCTATCGAATATTACACACTCATCCCAACTTTCATGGAGAGTGTTCAAACGGGCCGGCCGTGGTGGCCGAGGGGACTAAGGCGCTTCAGTCACGGTCTGCACGGCCACTACGGTCGGGGGTTCGAATCCCCCCTCGGGCATGGATATTTGTGCCGTCCATAGTTGTAGTTAGTTCATAAGTAGATTGTATGTTTAGGGACTGATGACCCCGTAGTTAAGTCCCTTAAGCTTAACAAACATTTGAACATTTTGTTCAAACGGGGTCGAAGCCTACCGCACTTTACCCTCTGCCACGCACCATACACCATACACCGGCTTGCAGAGGGCAATACACCTCTCCGTGAAAGCACACATACGAGAGCGTCTCAGTAAATAAGTCTCAAACTGTTAGTTAGATAAATTGAATACGTAGCTGGAAATAAATAAGTTGTCCTTATATAAACAATTAATGTTAGCACGTCACATTCTTGAAGATATTCAGTTTGATACCTGCCAAGTAGCCAAAAAAATTATGATAGGTACACGAAAGGCACAGTAGCAAGGTAAAGGTGAAAAGATGGTTTATACGGCGATGTAGAATCTTGTCCCCTACAATGTAAAAATCGTGTGTACTTTTGAAAATATTACAATTTCCGCAATTCGCTAAAATATAACTCGTGCAGCACTCACTACGCACCGAGCACGCGAAAATAATCATGGTCATTTCCATTTATACACTTCATCACATCAGGTTGCAATTCATTTCTGCTTTCAAAAAGTTTTGAACGATATTTATCTGACTCGGGTATTGTGAACTATTTGAATTACACTGCACTGCCAATGTGTTATTATAGACAGAAACAGTGATATTACTTTAATGATGTTTACATATTTGTATTAGTAAGTTCACAACGACGTTCATTGACTAGGAAACATGAAAGAAACAGCAATAAAAACCGCAACGTCTCAGTTTGTATCGTGTCGTCCCACCGTTATTCCCTACTGGCCGCTTGGAGCGCTAGTATCGCTTCAGCTGCAAATTTTTTTCCTAGAGAGTTTCACGACTGTCTTTGACAGACTGTGGTTACAGCTCGAGAGCATCACTTGTACACTGCCACAGAAATTCCAAGCTCCAGGCTGTTATAGCATTCTCGAACAATGTGTTTAAATTTACAGGTGGAGTCAGCTGAAAAGTAAAACAATTTTCAGGCTTGTAAACGCAGTACTGGCCTGTCTACCGCAATTTGATACTTATTTACTCTCTCACCCTCGTACTTGTATCATGTCTCGTGGTAAGACGGTGATCACTAATACATTGTCGAAATGTATTGCGATCTATTGACGGTGATAGTTCAAGCTAAATACGGCGTTACTATATGACAGCGCATAAGATAATTATAATTTTTGCACTTTTTGCGAATTATCTGACTTTTAAGAATGAATCTTTCACTCTGCAGCGCAGTGTGCGCTGATATGAAACTTCCTGGCAGATTAATATTGTTGACGGAACCGGGAATCGAACCTGGGACCTTTGCCTTTTGCTGGTAGCCGCTCTACCACTGAGCTACCCCGACACGACTCACGGTGCTGCCCCACAACTTCAATTCTGCCAGTACATCGGCTCCTACTTTCCAAACTTTACAGAAGTTCTCCTGCGAAACTTGCAAGATTAGCACTCCTGCAAGAAAGGATATGGTGGAGACATGGCTTAGCCACAGCCTAAGGGTAGAGCGCTTGCCCGCGAAAGGCAAAAGTTCCAGGTTCGAGTCCCGCTTCCAGCACACAATTTTAATCTGCCAGGAAGTTTCATATCAGCGCACAGTCTGCTGCAGAGAGAAAGATTCATTCCGGTAACAACCCTTAGGCTGTGCCTAATCCATGTCTCCACCATATCCTTTCTTCCAGGAGTGCTAGTCTTGCAAGTTTCGCAGCAGAACTTCTGTGAAGTTTGGAAAATAGGAGGCGAGGTACTGGCAGAATTGAAGTTGTGGAGCGGCACCGTGAGTCGTGTCGGAGTAGCTCAGTGGTGAGCCAGAAACACTTCGAGCATCAACGAACAAATAAATCAGCGTCCGCAATGAAGAGAACTAACCATAGAGGGAAAAAAAGTGGTAGGGTATAGCGCTTGCCCACGAAAGGGAAAGGTCCCAGTTTCGAGTCCCAGTTCCGGCACACAATTTTAATCTGCCAGGTAGTTTCATATCCAACTTTTGTTCGTAACGACGTGATTTTTTTTCTTTTAAGTTCTCCTGAACCATAATGAAAAAATAAAATAAAAATGGAAAGTTTGAAACAGTAAATGTATACACCTTCTATGACATCTTTTACCGACTCCTAGTTAGGCTTCCACACACTGAAGAAGTTTTACTATAGTGAGGGGATCTTGCAAAAAGTTAGAAACCTCGTTATTTGTCGTATAAAGTAAATTTAACGAAATATTAATTTCGTTACGTAAATTTCAGTTTCGGCCGAAACTAAAAGAGGAGTCAAATATTCGGCTATGGTTTCGGTTTCAACGTAAATTGTGTTTCGTTCGGACATCAACAAAAACAAAACTTCACGTTTTTACAGCACAGTTTATCTTGTACTTTCTCGCAGCGGGATGAAAAGGAAGATATTATTTTTACAACAAGTCTGGATATTTTAGGGGGATGTTTGTCCACTTTTAGTCGAGCTGATCTCTACGAGATTACGAGAGTAACTCGGGCGTCCGATCTTTGATTGTCGTGAGTGCATTCGTGTTCTCTCGATAATCTATTTTTAGTCCGGGGCAAGTCCCGGAGACAAATTAAATTGGTCCCAATCCCCCGGTTCCGACCAAGGTTTTCGGGAGGTTTTCCTTGGTTGTAAGGCGTATGCCGGAACTGGTAAGCCCCTCCCACTTATTCCCAATTGGGATTCCCCCTTTGCCCCACTATCAGCTTGTCTGATAATTGGCTGAATAGAACCGCGACTCTTTATGGGCCGGATCTCAAACAGCCCGCTCCACTCCTCGGAGTGGAGAATGAAAGGAATAAGTTTATTTTTTTTATTTTTATTTTATATTTTGCTTTGGAATCTAAGCGGGCAATGAATGTTCCTAAAGGTAAATAGATCCGTGTAACACAACGCTTTATTACAATTGTATGAATAGAATCAACATGATTTTTTATGATCATGAGGTTAAATCAATAGTTCAACTCATTTGGAATTGCAATGCGGTGGTTTGTAAAAACCATCTCGATGACACAATCTTGAAATTTATCCAAATTTGATAGTGAACGGTCAAATCAAATACGTCGTTTCGTCAGCAGTGATGGTGCCTACAAAAATTATTATTTTTGCGATTTGTTCGAATTTGCCAACTTTACTTTTCTGAAAACTTTTACAGCATCGTATCGAGCGAAAATGATAATTTACCCTGTCCATCGATCTAATTGTAGGAGTTCAGTGCATATAAAATCACAGTGAAAAATGAAGTTTCAGTTTTTCTCAAATTGTCCACTTATCCTGTACATTAAAAAAAATTCTTTCATACAAACGTTGTCCTGAGAATTACGAACACAAGAAAAATGTCAAGCCGACCTCAAGTGATGCTCGTGTGTACTCGCGACGATCGATTTTTTGTTTATAAACTAGGTTGCCATACTGCAACTTCGCGACTGCAACACTGCTAAGCGGCTGGGTCGTATAAACATATCGGGAAACGAGTGAGTAATGAATGTGTATTTAGAGACAAGCTGCGCATTCAAAATACCTTCGTATTAACTAGCTTTTGTGGTGCTATAAATTGTAGCAACTATCAAAAATATAATTCGGAAATCTTTCATTTCCCAAGGATGCTCAGAAGTAACAAAATAATGTTATGAACCACAAGTGTTCGTTTACGGTTGTTATTTATACTTTTAGGCACATAAGTAAATCTCATTCACGTCCCGACTTCAGCTCTTAATCAGAATCGCGAATGACTGACCACTATTTCATAAAATTACTGCTATATAAAAGTGATGTCTCAATGTTTGCAGTAGCAGTTAATGAACTATTTCTGCTTTGTTTGGTACCTCAATTTTACAAAATTGTAAGCCTGTATGTAGACATGTTTTGGCGGTTACCTACTAGTTTGATAAAGTGAATACGTAGCTGCAAATAAATAATTTGTCCATATATAAAGTGTTAATGTTAGCACGTCACATTCAAAGAGAGAGAGGGCAGGATGGATGAAAGGAAGATTTGAATAAATACGTAAAGTAGGAAATGCTACTATGGAATACATATGAAGATAAGGGGAGAAGTGCAGAAACGAGAGGGACGGATTACGGGGTGGAGGAAGAGGGGAGGGAATTGGAGGTAGATGGGGAGGAGGAGTTGAACAGGGAGAGGAGAGCGGGACAAAGAGTGTGGGATGTACGGGGAGTAGCGTGGAGAGAGGGGGAGGGAAGGAAATAAATACAGAAGGGAGGAGGCGAAGGGAGCACAAGCAGGTATAGACTCAATTCCCGTACATACCATCATTTACGAAGCGTTGCCGGGTTTCCTAGGCTATAAAACAATCGATCGTCACGTGTATGCACGAGCGTCACTTGAGGTCGGCTTGACCGTTCCCCTATTTTCCTTGTATTCGTAATTCTCAGAACAACATTTGTATAAAAGAACATTTAAAAAGAAAATCTACAGGAAAAGTGGAAAACTTGAGAAAAACTGAAAGTGCATTTTGGACCACTTTAGGTTACGGTAGTAACACTAAAATGGGCCTCTGCGATCGTCTTTTGACAGCTCGAAATGTAAAAAATAACGGCTTAATCGTACTTCTGACATGAAAATTGAATAATCAAATTTGTAGAGGAGCAAATTCTCTACGACTCTTCTGGATTTTTCCTCTCCATATCTTGCAGCGTTTCAGAGATATTTGCAAAAGTACGGCGATTTCACGATGTCTGTCTGTCCGTAACGTGTTCCCATTTTTAAATCGAGCCATTCAACCGATCGTCCCCAAATTTTACTCACATAATTGTTGGCCGCCAGAGACCAAAACCTCCCTTTTTCAAATTTTTTGGACAAAAAATACTCTAGTAAAATTTAAAAAAAAAAAGCCGTTTGCAATGTAACTGTAAACAAACCGGTCATCTGGCACGAAAACAGAATAGCCGATATTGTAGAGGAGAAAAGACTCTACAACTTTGCTCTGTTATGTTTCTTCCGTAACTCTCACCGTTACAGAGATATTGGCAAACATAATGGCGCTTTGGCACCGCCTCTTGACTTTACGTAAGCCAGGATTTAGGAAATGTCACGTGACATTCCTCGTCCAGAACTGTCTCTCTCTCGCATACGCCATCTTGCTTCCTGTATTTTATGATTTTCTTATAACTTACGCGTTGTCATATCAAAGCAGTGCCGTACTGAAGAATTAACAAAAGCACGTTGTTCACAGTACGATAAATTATAATCCAGTGTCTAAAAATGTCATTTTAGATGTTAGCAACTGGCTACGAGATTTAATGATCAAAGCCGTAGTTGTTCGCCGTAGCGTAGTGGGTAGTGCATTACGTTGTGATGCATGTGGTCGGTATTTCGATACCCACCGATACCAATTTTTTTCGCCTTAGCTACTAAAAGGGTTTCTGAAACTCTTATTAATTAAACAGAGCTATCTTCTGCAATGTTTAGAGTTGTGCATATGTAAGAGTGCTCTGTCTAAAATGTGCATTTGTCCTATTTCGTGAACATGCCGTGAAACATAACAACGAATTTAACAATGGTCTTCTGAAGCATATACACAGAAAATCGGAAGTTACTGTAACAATGAATATTCAAAACACCGTGTTGATACTGGTACTTTCATATATAAATGGAGTCGTAGATTTCTGTGGAAACTGATATTCCTTAATGAACTGAAGCGAAGTGTATAAATCGCAACAAATTATCTTGCTTCTTTTTTTCATTACTTATGGTATATGTTCAAAGTCACTAATTAGAATCAATGCATCTAATAAAATGTTTGTTTTTGGTATGGTTGCTATGGATGCTTATAACGAAGATTGTATTACCTTTTCTGTGTTTCGGATATGACTTTGTTCTGAAATAAAATAAAGAGATAAAATAACAAACGGAATAAGTGTGGTAACACTGAATTCCACAAAAGTTACTACAAACATTACGTCATTTACAACAGTCATTATAACAGTATCTCCCCAGTTTATGTACATGTGAAAAAGAAGTCTGAGTTTGCAGTTCGTTGGTATGTATTTCATGCTATGTTCACAAAATAGAACAAATGCACTTTTCAGAGAAAGCGCTGTTACCTTTAAACAGCTCGGAATCTTGCAGAATATAGTTGTGTTCAATTAACAAGAGTGTGCAAAAACCTTTTAGGAATCAAGATGAAAAAAAGGGAAAAATGCCAGTGACGTTTTTTTTTTAATTAATTTATTTATTTTTTTTTTTTTTTTCTTCAGCTAGATCGATGATTTTTCGGTCGTTTGTTCATGTTCGTTCTGGGTTGTTCTTTGAGAATTTTGCTCAGTTTTTTATTAAAGATGGCGTTTACCTCTTTTTCTTTATCTCCCTTTTCATTGGTTATTCGGTTTGATCGGTCCTTTGTGGACGTTGCTTTTTATTTAATTTTGATTGCTCCGTCGTTGACTCCGTTTCTTCGTTACAGAGGGCTTCGAGCACTCTGACCGAGCGCACTGAGCTACCAAGTCGGCAACGCTCTGACCGAGCGCGTCGAACCACCGCATCCATCATGTTTCGTACCACCGTCAACATGTTAGTGCATCACAAACTAATTCGCCGCCCAATAACCTACGCCGAACAAATGCGAGAGTGATCCGTAAGTCTCGTACCATCTATGGCAGGTTTTACATGCTAACATGGCAGTTTTAGACATTTTGATTATAATTCATTGTCCTAAGAACGACGAGTTTTTGACAAATTTCGCCGCGCCATTAGTTTGAAATGACAACGCTTGATTTATAGTAAGATAATCATCACATACACAATGCACTATGGCGAAATTATATTTTCCAATCAGGAGGTACGCATAAAACATCGTGTAAAATTGCACTCAACGCATTCTTTGAGAATTAGTTCGAATAATTAGTTCATGAGCCAACTAGAATTATAAATGGATGTCAAAACACTCTTCATCTCTTAGCAACAAATAATCCCGAGCTCATTACTAGCATCAAAACGGATATAGGTATTAGTGAACACACAGCTGTCGTAGCGAAATTATTTAGAAATGTTCAAATGTTTGATAAGCTTAAGGGACTTAACTACGGGGTCATCAGTCCCTAAACTTACAAACTACTTATGAAAAAAATGTTCAAATGTTTGTTAAGCTTATGGGACTTAACTACGGGGTCATCAGTCCCTAAACTTACAAACTACTTATGAACTACTTACGAACTAGGACGGCACAAATATCCATGCCCGAGGGGGGATTCGAACCCCCGACCGTAGTGGCCGTGCTGACCGTGACTGGAGCGCCTCAGTCACCTCGGCCACCGCGGCCGGCAACTACTTATGAACCACCTACAACTAAGGACGGCACAAATATCCATGCCCGAGGAGGGATTCGAACCCCCGACCGTAGTGGCCGTGCAGACCGTGACTGAAGCGCCTCAGTCCCCTCGGCCACCGCGGCCGGCAATTATTTAGAGTTTCCAACATTAAACGTAGGTATAGACCAGATGTGGATCAAATTCAAAGAAGTGTTATCGACAGCAATTGACAGTTTTATACCAAATAAATTAATAAAAGAAGGAGGTGATCCCCATTGGTACACAAAACAGGTCAGGACACTGATGCAAAAGCAACGGAAAAAGCGTGCTAAATATAAACGAGCACAAAATCCCCAGGATTGGCGATCCTACACAGAAGCTAGAAATTTAGCGAGGACTTCAATGCGTGATGCCTACAATACTTTTCACATCGAAACTCTTTCTCGAAATATGACTGAAAAACCTAAGAGATTTTGGTCATATTTTAAATATACTAGGAGCAAAACACTAACAATACCCTCACGACGTGATAGTAATGGCGATCCTGCCGATGACAGCGCTACTAAAACAGAGTTACAACACAGCTTTTAGAAACTTATTCACCAAAGAAGACGAAACCAATATTACAGATATCGAATTACGAACAAAGGCCGTAATGAGTAATGTAGAAGTAGATATCATCGAAATAGTAAAGCAACTAAAATCACTTAACAAGAGCAAGTCTTCTGGTCCGGACTGTATACCCATTAGATTGCTATCTGATTATGCTGAAGCGATAGCTCCTTACTTAACAGCTATATACAACCACTATCTCAAACAAGGATCTGTACCAAAAGATTGGAAAGTTGCACAGATCACACACAGATTCAACAAAGGCAGTAGAAGTAACCCATTAAACTACAGACCTATTTCATTGACAATTTGCGGCAGGGTTTTTGAACATATCCTGTATTCAAATACTATGAATTATCTCGAACAGAATGATCTATTGGCTAAAGGTCAACACGGATGTAGAAAATATCGTTCATGCGAAACACAACTAGCACTTTACTCGCACGAAGTGATGGGTGTTATCGACAAGGGTTCGGAAATTGATTCCGTATTTCTTGAGTCCATAAAGTCTTGGCGTTACCGGACTCCCTAAGGTTCACAAAGATGGGGTGCATTTACGTCCCATTGTCAGTAACATCAGAGCACCTACATATTTGTTGGCCAAATACTTGACGGGAATATTAAGTCCTTATGTGGGTAAATGCCCTCATCACATCCGTAATTCCGTGGATTTTGTTAAACGTCTTAACAGCTTCAGGCTGGATGTTTCAGATATCATGGTGAGTTTTGACGTCGTTTCGTTGTTTACGAGGGTGCCCCTTCGAGAGTCACTAGATTTGATGGCCAGAAGTTTGACGAGAAGACCACCGAACTTTTTAGGCATGTCTTGACCTCCACGTATTTTGTTTTCAATGGCGAATACTACGAACAAACGGAGGGAGTCGGCATGGGTAGCCCACTCTCCCCTGTGGTCGCAAATTTGTACATGGAGAATTTCGAGGAGGAAGCCCTGGCATCATCTGAATGGAAACCTACTTGCTTTTTCCGTTACGTGGACGACACTTTCGTCATCTGGTCATATGGTATGGATAAACTCCTTGACTTCCTTACACATCTGAACTCCACACACCCCAACATCAAATTCACTATGGAGACTGAAACGGAGGGTAAATTGCCGTTCCTTGGCGTCTTGGTCAAGAGAAGAGCTGATGGCACCCTGGGTCACAGTGTATATCGGAAGACAACGCACACTGATCTGTATTTACACCCAGACAGCTGTCACCACCCTTCACAGAGGAATGGGGAACTTAAAACTCTAGCACATAGGGCGCGCACTATCTCCGACGCAGAGAGTCTACCCCAGGAATTGCAACACCTGAGAACTGTATTTCGAAAAAATGGGTACTCAGAATGGCAGATTCAGCGGGCTCTCCGCGCAACCACTACAACACAACCTGTGGAAACGGATGAAAACGCAAGGGAGGATGTAGGCACTGCGTTCGTTCCATATACCGGCGCACTCTCGGGGAAGATCGTCCGCATTTTGAAAAAACACCAGGTTGGAACTGGTTTTTGTCCGCCGAATAAAATTCGTGGAGAGCGCCAAAGATGATCTCGGTTTGACGAAGGCCGGCGTGTACCAGATTCCGTGTCAGTGTGGAAGGTCATATATTGGACAGACGATGCGTATCGTCGAGGATCGTTGCGTTGAACACCAGAGACACACACGATTGATGTATCCGAGCAAGTCGGCGGTCGCTGAACATTGTGTGTCGGAGAATCATGCGATGGACTATGAAGGCACTAGGATTCTGGTACAGACATCGAGATACTGGGACTGCGTCGTTAGAGGGGCCATTGAAATTCGCACAAGTGACGACCTCATAAACCGTGACTGTGGCTATAATCTTAGCAAAGCTTGGGAACCAGCGATTGGGTTAATTAAGACTAAATCTAGCAAACGTAACGAAGTGACGACCACGGCGGACAGAGCCCTCACACCGACGTCATCCCAGACGCCGGCGCACGATTAAATACGATTAGGAAGAATATTACGTGTTGGATGCATAGATGTTATCACAATACTAGAGTCGTAATAGTATCGTCCATATTTTTTTATGAATAATATTTTTATTAATTTTGTCCGAAATGTTTGCAGTAACTCATAAATCTGCAGTCAAATCTAAAGTGGGCCGTAAAACAAGGCAGTGCAATTTTTTTCACTGTGATTTTAAATGAACTAAACCCTCACAATTCGATCGATGGACAGGATTTATTATTATTTTCGTTCGTTATGACCCTGCAGAAGTTTTGAGAGAAGCAAAGTTGGCAAATTCGAACAAAATGTAAAAATGATGATTTTTGCATTTTAGGTGACTAAAGGACGTATTTGGTTTGACAGTTCAAAATCAGTTCATGATCAAATTTGGAGAAATTTCTAGATTGTTTCATCAAGAAGGTTCTTACGCTCTGCAACAACTGCATCGCAATTACAAATAATTTGCCACTGTTAATTTGATTTCATGATCATAACAAAATAATTTTGATTCTATTCACACAAATGTAATGAAACATTGTGTTATACAGATCTATTTTCCTTTAAAAGATTGATTGCCGGCATAATTCCAAAGCAGTTTATCCCGACATGATACAAAAATAAGCTCTTCCTATTCATTCCGCTGCGAGAAATACATGATAATCTGTTCTGTAAAAACGTGTAGTTTTGGTTTTGTTGGTGTCCGGACGAAGCACAGTTTACGTTGAAACCGAATATTTGAGTCCTCTTTTAGTTTCGGTCGAAACCGAAATTTACGTAACTAAATTGATATTTCGGTAAATTTACGTTATACGGATATTTGTTATCGTGATTCACCGACACGTGATTTACTTGCGTCAGCGCATTGTCAATGGATGTAAGAACATTACTGAAGGCGAACTACTCGCTGTTGAGAGGATTTCGTTAAGCGTATTGCCAAAAGCATTGAAGTTGAAGGACATCATTTTGAGCTTTTATTGAAGTCATGAGGTAACTACAGGTAATGACGCAGTAACAGCACGCGTTCTTATAATGTATGATTATTTCACAAAAGTGCATGTAGCACATTGGAACAATCGAAATAAAATTCAAACATACCTACGTTCTGTGTTTTAATTTTAAAAAACCTACCTGTTACTCACTGCACTTCTAAAATTGTGAGCAATATGTTTGTGAATATTACAGCGCCATCTATCACAAAGTGAAATAAGTGTTCCAAATAAAACATTCATATTTATTTACGCACTAGACGAATATTTAATAAAAATGGGGGTACCTATATAAAATATGCAGTTGATATCCGTTTGACGTATGGCAGCGCTATCTATCGAGCCAACCATAGCGCCATCAGTTTTCCCCCTTCAAGCTAGAAAAGTTTTGTTCTTTGTATTTTTTTTTGTTTGATGCTTATTTCGTGAGATGTTTGGCCCGGTCACTATCAATGGACCACTATGTTATAGAGGGCAGACTCGAATTGGGCAAATATTAATAAGTTGGGATTGGAAAGGGTCAGTTAACCCCTCACTCGAATTCGGTAGTTCTGCCCCGAAGTAACAGGGTAGCCGGGCACTCTGTGAGTCTCTAGGTGAGGGCGGGAATTCTCGCTGTAAACACGCCTCGTCACCTCGTCATCTGGCTAGCGTCTCGCCGGCCGTGGGGGCCGAGGGCACTGAGGCGCTCCAGTCACGGTCTGCACGGCCAATACGGTCGGGGGTTCGAATAACCCCCTCGGGCGTGGATATTTGTGCCGTCCTTAGGATTAGCTAGTTCATAAGTAGTTTGTAAGTTTAGGGACTGATGACCCCGTAGTTAAGTCCCACAAGCTGTACAAACATTTGAACATTTGACTGCGGCGCGTCAGTCACAGTCTGCACGGCCGCCAAAGTCGGGGGTTCGAATCCTCCCTCGGGCATGGATATTTGTGTCGTCTTTAGTCTAAGGAAGTTAATAAGTAGTTTGTAAGTTTAGGGACTGATGACCCAGCAGTTAAGTCCCTTAAGCATAACAAACATTTGAACATTTGCTAGCGTCTCGGCAGACTTGTATCGACTCTTGCTGTGTCCTTCACGTTCAGGTCATCGCAGAGCAAAATATGCCAAATAGACATATTTTTCGACCAGTTTATTGTAAACGTAGTTCAGCATATTAAATTTTATGTGATGGTTACAAACTCTAAAAATTAAGTAGAAGCGTTTCAGGATCTGAAGCAAACAATCTCACCATAGGCAACGAGAACTTTTTTACGCGTTTTTCAGGTCAACAGAAGTGCATACCAGTTCCAGTAACTCAATTTACGAAATTTTCTTCGTGAGCCTTATGCTGAACCTACCTTACTTCTTGGGCAGCACGACCTGAAAAATAGTTGTATCATTCCACAGTTGTATTGTGGTCATCAAAGGTGATTCGAAAGTGCTGCCTGGTGCTGCAGAATTTGTTCTACAAATATGATGCAGCTAAACACGTTGATTCTGTCATGAATAAAAACATTTCGCAATAATATCAAGAAATGCAGTGTATCGCACTATTATTAGTGACAAGCAATTAGCAATAGTTAGGTTGAAAAAATACTGTGAAACACTATATTGCAAATGAATAAAAGATCTAGGAACAGAACATTTCTATAGAATCAAACAAACCTGAAATTGTATACAGTGAACTCGAAAATGCCATCAAGCATTTGAAAAGCAACAAATCCGCCAGGCATAGACAGCATTTCCAGATACATGCTAACTGCTATACATTTAAAATGTAATGAGGTGTGGAAAACGGAGGAATCGCCTAAAGACTGGACTATGTTTCAATTCCTCTGCTCATAATAGGATAATTTATGGATTGTTCCAACTATAGGGCCATAGAATTAATATCAGATGTCAGTAACGTAACATATAATGAATCAACACCTTCACAATATATATATTCACTCATGCAATTTGTTATTAACAATCCGACGTAATTCAAAAGTAATAGCAGTGTGCATAGCTACAAAACTATGAGAAAGGGAGATAGTCACTATTCAAGATTAAATCTAACTTTGGCACAGAAAGGGGTGAATTTTGCTGCCACAAGTCTTCGGACACTTAGCAAGTAGCATCGAAAATCTGACAAACTGATATTTAAAAAGAAATTAAAGGAATTTCTGAATGGCAACTCCTTCTACAATTTGGATGCATTTTTAGATAAAACTTTAAAATAATAAAAAATAAATAAATTAAAATTAAAATATCCTTAAAATATTGTCATGTATGGACACCATTTACTAAACTGACACGTTCCACATCATTACGAAATGTCGCATATATGATCTATGGAACTAGTATTCATGTAATCTAATTTAAAACCTTAAAAATTTCCTACAATTTCACATTTCACCTGAACAATCAGGTTTTGTTTAAGGTAAAGGTACTCAAGAGACAAATTTGAGGCAGATTATTGAGAAATGTCAAGAGTTCTGTGTCCCTGACTACATCTATTTCCTAGATTATACAAAAGTCTGTGACTGTGTCATGTGGGACAAGATGTGACACGTGCTCCACGAGTATGGGGTTCCAAAACACCTGGTATCCTTACTAAAAGGTATCTGTAATAGCCACACCGCAAAAGTAGTAGGTGAATACTCGGAGTTTTTCGATGTGACGAACAGCGTTAAGCAAGTTTGCATTATGTCACCTCAGCTCTACAACATCTATGCAGAGTATGTAATCGGGAGAGCGCTGGATGGCTGGAACGGGAAGATTTCAATGCTGGCAGGAAAATCAACAACTTACGCTTCGAAAAAGTTACTTCACTCATAGCAGAAACTGAGAAAGAACTTGGTGACCTGCTCTCAAAAATGAAAAGCATTAGTCTGATTTTTGGTCTACAAATAAACATGAAGAAAAAAACTAAACTGATGGTTATGAATCGCCATAACAGGATGTTAAAAGGATATGGAGATTGTGAGTCATTACGTATGTTTAGGTTCTCTGATCAATTGCACTGGAAAGGGTGATAAAGCGATAAGACGACGAATTAAAAAAAAAGTTCAAATGTTTGTAAATCTATGGGACATACAGTGGAACCCCTCTAATCCGTCACCTTCGGGACTGCAAGAAATATAAAACATTTAGTACAAAAAAATTAAACGATTTAAGAGCTAAAAGACGTTACATTTATAAGAAAGATGTTTTTTACACAGTGTTAAACAATGTATTAACTAAAACGCGTCTACACACATTATAACATGTATTGGTTTTAAAATGAAAAACGACAAACAAACTACTTACTGTAGAAACAAATCGGACACTGTGTCGAGTTTCCCAACGCTCAATCTAGCCTTCACTCGCAGGAAATTTAATTTCGGCTTCCATTTTTTGTGCAAAACTAATACCTTTTCTTTGAGAATTGGCCCGGCTCTTGGAGTTCCTTCATTCTACATGTAGAGTGCGTTATCAAGCAGTTCAAGTTTATACTTTTAATGTTTTGTGATTCTTAAGAGTGTTTTCACCATCAATCGTGAATGTATAGGATTCAATGTCTTTCCAATTCTTCCTCCAATACTTAATTGTCGTAACACCTACATTCAGTTCCTTTGAAATTTTTTCAGAGCGGTTCTTCTGTGTCCAGTCTTTGTAGCAATGCTAATTTTTCTTTTAGTGAAAGAGTTACGTGTTTACGTTTGAATCCAGACATGCTGAAAACAGACAACTGTACACATAATGAATGTAATATGTACTGTAGGGAACACGGAATAAGCCGGCCGCGGTGGCCGAGGGGACTGCGGCGCTTCAGTCACGGTCTGCATGGCCGCTACGGTCGGGGGTTCGAATCCCCCACCGGGCATGGATATTTGGGCCGTCCTTAGTTGTAGCTAGTTCATAAGTAGTTTGTAAGTTTAGGGACTGATGACCCTGCAGTTAAGTCCCATAAGCTTTACAAACATTTGAACAGGGAATAAAGCAAACAACGACGTTTTTTAATCCCAACAAAGGATAAAACTGCACAATAACGTACAGTGTAACAATATGCACAGCGATAGATATCGCAACAAGCGCGACAGGCGTCCAGTCAGTGATAAGGCGGCACAGGCTCCCGAGCCTGAGCATGGTCGGATTAACCGGAGTGACGGACCATCCAAGGTCGGATTAGAGGGGTTATTAGTCCCTAAGATTAGAAACTACTTAAACTAAGTTAAACTAAGAACAACACACCCATGCCCGAGGGAGGACTCGAACCCCCGAAGGCGACCGCCGGGCGCACCACAGCACAGCGCCTCAGTGCGCACGGCTATTCCGCCGCGGCGATGACGAATCATTCTTGGCCGAGCCGCAATGGTCAGCTGACAAAGATGTGGCAGAATCGGGCAATATCCAAGAAAACAAAGATGTGCCTGGTCCGTGAAAGGCAGTGATAAGAGCCGCATTGATACCTTCGAGATGTGGTGTTGGCGGAAGATGCTACGTGTACCGTGGACACAAAGAAGAACTAATGCTTCAATAATAGAAGAACTTCACATCACCAGTAAGTTATCTTCTCGTGTTAACCAAAAATACCCTCAGATTCTTGGGCCCACCTTGAAGGAAAGGGGATAATTTAGAGAAGACCAACTTGCAGGGAAAAATTGAAGGGAAAACCACGAGGGAGAGCAGCAAGCAGATGGGTGGATCAAGTGAAGAAGATCACCAGCCTACCTCTTCACATCATATTAAGAAGAGCTAAAGATTGCTGTGTATGGAGACATCTGAAGTTTCAATTAAGAAAGATGACGAAATGAGGTCGGGACACTCAGCAGAAACGACGAAAGACGTCTGGACCTGGAACACTGGAGGACTCTGGCCGCGTACTGGAGTGTTGGGTGGGGACGGTGTCAGGACGTGGACTGCAGAGGTGGCTCAGGTGTAGGGCGGACTGCTCGGGAGGTCAGCCCGCCACGTTGCCGCCCCGGCTGATCAATATTTCCGGGCCAGGTGCGGCAAATCGACCCCCTCCTCCCCTTCCCCCGTCATGCCATTAGCCGGACCACCTGTGGCAGCCTGGCCCACGTCCACTCTCGCCGTTTGGGTTGGTCTTTCTCTCGCCGGCACGGTGGTCATCTATACCGACCTGTTGCTCCGCTGCGGTAGATGACCAGCTGGACGACTGATTATGCTTCCCTCCTCTCAAAGCTTCAAGATGGATTCTGAAATTATATGTGTTGTGCTCTGAGCTTCAGTCAGCTGACTGGTTTGATACAGCTCTCCGCGATACCCTATCCTGTGCAAGCCCCTTCATCTGAGAATACGTACGGCAACCTACACCCTTTGCTTACTGTATTCGTCCCTCGGTCTCCCTATACGATTTTTACCCCACACACTTCCTTCTAATGCCAAGTTGACGATTCCTTGATGTCTCAAAATGTGACCAACCAACCTAGCCCTTCTCTCAGAGATGCCAAAAACTCTTTTTCTCCCCAATTCTGTTGAGCACCTCCTCATTATTTATGTGATCTACCCACCTAATCTTCATCATTCGTTTCTAGCGCGAAGCTTCTATCATCTTTTAGTCTGAAGTCCTTATCGTCAACGTTTCACTCCCATATTATGCTACACTCCAGACAAATGATTTTGCTTTCAGAAAGGACTACTATTGGATGTCCAAAAAATCCGCTTCTTCAGAAACGCTTTTCTTCCCATAGCCATTCTGCATTTTATATCTTCTTCAGCCATCAGAAACTATCCTGCTACCCAAATAACAAAACTCATCTACTACTTGTATCGTCTCACCATCTAATTCCTTGAACATCGCCTGATTTTCGCCTTTGCCTTTGTTTTACTCAGGTTAATGTTCATCTTATACCTTGCTTTCAAGACACTCTCCATTCCGTTTAATTGCTCTTCCAGATCTTTTGCTGTCTCTGACAGCATTACTATGTAGTCAGCAAACCGCGAGGTTTTTATTTCTTCTCCCTGGACTAATTCCCTCTCCATATTTCCTCACAGCCTTCTCAATGAACAGACTGAACAACATTGGGGAAAGGCTACAACCCTGTCTTTCCCCCTTCCCAACCAATGCTTGCCTTTCATGCCCTTCGACTCTAATAACTTCTGTCTGGTATTTGTACAAGTTGAATGTAACTCTTCGACCCCTATATTTTACCCCTGCTACCTTGAGAATCTGAAAAAAGTGTATTCCAACTAACATTGTCAAAAGCTTTCTCCAGATCCACAAATGTTAAAAACGTAGGTTTCACTTTCCTTAATCTATCTTTTGAGTCGTAGTGTGAGTATTGCCTTGAATGTTCCTACATTTCTCCTACATTCAAATTTATCTTCCCCTACGTCAGATTCCACCAGTTTTTCCATTCGCCAGTAAATAATTCAGTTAGTATTTTGCAAACATGACTTATTAATCAGAGAGTTCTGTAATTTTCACATTTGTCTGCACTTGCTTTCTTGTATATCTCTTAGAACAAGAATACAACGAAAAGGAGGCAGAAGATCAAGCAGGTTTTAACCCATTTCGTCCCAAAAATAGAAATCGTGAAAAAGTGTTATATTTGTCATCAGGTCCTCTTTAAAATAATTGAAATAACATTACAAATATTACAAACTAGCAGTATGTGTTGTAATTTGCATCACCCATAATGTTGCGCTGTTTCCTGGTGAAAAAAAAAAAAAAAAAAAAAAAAAAAAAAAAAAAAAAAAAAAAAGTTAGTTTTTGTGATCACATTCTTCTATTTGTTCAAACTGTGCAATATTATATGATAACTCTGACTTACATTGATGGTATCACTCATGAAATATTGAAAAACACTCTGTGTATGTAGATCGTCTGACGTTTGTGAATCTTGCATCTTTTTACCAAGTGTTAAGGTAATTGTGAAACTTTAACACATATACAGAGAGCTCGTGAATGCCTTTTAACACATATATGGTGAGTTTTGTATAGTAAGTCTATTTCGACTGCATTTTGTAAGGCTAAATTTTGTGTTGCGTGTACGCAACACTGGGAAGAAATGGGTTAAATCTGGAAGCTCAGCAGTTGATCATATATCTTGCCTACAACGAATAATTGTAAAAAAATTAGTTCCAGTACAGCCTCCACATTTAGTGTTTAAACTATGGGGAGTTGGAAAATAAGTTTCCCCTGTCGACCGTGGTCAGAGTTGCGTACGAAAGGAAAAAATAGAATGAGACATTATAGATAAGAAATATTTCTATATAATTTCCAAGTACATTGAGACGTTTGTCAGTCCAGGAAAAAAAATCAGGTCGTTGCATACGGAAGAATAGTTGAACGGCTTGTTTGACGTCAGCATTGCCTCCACAGCGCCTTCCGCCGAGAGTCTTCAAAGCAGGAAACAGTTGGCAGTCACTTGGTGCGAGGTCAGGACTGTATGGCGGATAGTGCAGGCGCTCCCAACCAAGAGTTGCAACATGGTTTTGCGTTGCCGTCGCCGAGTGTGGTCTCGCATTATCATCCGACAGCAGAACGCCAGATCTGAGAAGGCCAGGACGCTTTTTCTGAATTACGTCATTCAGTTTCGACAGAGTGGCACTGTTCCACGCAGCATTGATGGTTGCATCCTCCAAAAAGTCCAGCAACAAAACTCCTTGGTCTCCCCAGAAAACGGTGAGTAGCATTTTATCCGCAGACGAAGATTTTTTATCTTCTTTCGGACAGGTGATGATGGATGCTTCCACTCCATGAATGCGGTCTTCGATTCGGGCGTGTAATGGTTGACCCATGTTTCAAACCCACGTCATAGTCGGAAACTAAAAGTCTTTGTCATATTCATTGTCGACCTCTAACCAATGGTGTATCGGTGTCTTGCATGTGCGCGTTCACCTGCTGAGGCGTCTTTCACCCGTAGCCGTTCAGAGCTTTTTCCGTACCCAACGCCCTGATTTTTCCCAGATAGAAAAATAAAGATATGTATTATCTTCAATGTCTCGTTCAATTTTTTTCCTTTCATACACAATTCTGCCCACAGTCGATAGGGGAAATGTATTTTCCAACTCCTCCTTATAGGTACAGAAAACGCTGGTGATAGTGAACCATTACACAGTTTATGGAAAACTTTCCATAAACTTTAATAGGAATAAATCCAACAATAATAAAAACAATTCAATACTTACATAAAAATTTCACATGAAAAATAAAATTGGTAAATATTTATCACCTACGTTCCAAGCCATAAAAGGATTTCGTCAAGAATGTAGCAACTCACCTACATTGTATAAAATACACACACAGAAGTAACTTCTCAGAACTGTAAGAAAAAATGCAAACCACTGGAATACTAAAAAATGACAAATCAATATACTCATTATAATTTTCTGATTACCGACTGGTCGTAGCCCAAGACTATGAAGATACAGAGTAGTGAGCAGGAAACTGATTCAAAAAAAAAAAAAAAATGGTAATTGGTGAAAGAATGAAAGGCTTAGTATTAGAAGAAGGCCCGGGGACAATAACTGCTACTGAGGAATTACATATTTGGGTGTGAAAATTACAAATATAGGAAAAAAGACAGTGAAATTAGATCTAGAATAAATTCAGGAAAGAAGTTTATCGAACGCAATTCTCTGGGACAAATACATAATAACTGATAACAAAATAAGGATGTTTAAATCAATAATTTGGAGTATTACAAATTATGGGTCAGAAGTATGGACAGCAAAATTATTAGTAACAGAAGTGTATTTCTGGAGACGTT
Organism: Locusta migratoria; assembly: GCA_026315105.1. Taxonomy (NCBI): domain Eukaryota; kingdom Metazoa; phylum Arthropoda; class Insecta; order Orthoptera; family Acrididae; genus Locusta; species Locusta migratoria. The sequence continues at coordinate 201,627,468 of CM048751.1, forward strand.
CAGCAAGAATTTCAGAAAGATAAAAAACAAGAAATGAAGAAATCTGTGACAAAATGAAATGTAAAAACTCAGTTATTGATTTCATCGAACACAAACAAATAAAATGTTGTGGGCATGTCGGAAGAATGGGACAAGAAACCCTTCCAACATATTATTTCACCAAAGAAAACGAAGTAAACACTCCAGAATTCGAAACAAGAACAACTGCCAGCATGCGAAATTTAGAAGCAGATGTTCCTGGAGTAGTAAAACAAAATCTTCCGGGCCAGATTGTATACCAACTATATTCCTCTTAGAGTATGCTGACGTAATAGCGTCATACTTAGCTTTCACATACAACCGATCAATCAGCGAAAAATCCGTACCCAAAGACTAAAAAGTTGCCCAAGTCACACCAATATTCAAGACAGGCAATAGGAGTGATCCCCAAAATTACGAGCCCATCTCATTAACGTCGATTTGCAGTAGGATTTCGGAACATATACTTGGTTCGAAGATTATAACCTACCTCGGAGAGAACGACCTATTATCCAATAGTCAACACGAGTTTAGAAAGTATCGCTCTTGAGAAACACAGCTTGCCCTTTATTCACATGAAGTGATAAGTGCCATCGACAAGGGAACTCAAATGGATTCCATATTTCTGGATTTCCGGAAGGCTTTTGACACTGTACCTCACAAGCGGCTTCTAATGAAATTGCGTGCTTATAGAATATCGCCCAAATTTGTGTGACTGGATTCACGATTTCTCATCAGAAAGGACACAGTTCGTAGTAATCGACGGTAAGTCATCGAATAAAACAGAAGTGATATCTGGCGTTCCCCAGGGAAGCGTTATAGGTCCCCTACTTTTCCTTGTGTTTATGCACGATGTAGGAGATAAAATGAATAGCTCCCTTAGACTGTTCGCGGATGAAGATGTCGTTTATCGGTTAGTGAAGTCAACAGAGGATCAAAAGCAACTGCAAAGCGATTTAGACAAAATTTCTACATGGTGCGAAAATTGGCAATTAACACTTAATAACGGAAAGTGTGGAGTAATACTCATGACTACTAAAAGAAATCCGCTGAACTTCAATTACACGATAAATCAGTCAAACCTTAAGGTCGTAAATTCTACCAAATACCTAGGAGTTACAATTACGAACAATGTAGACTGGAGAGAACACATGGAAAATATTGTGGGGACGGCGAACCAAAGGTTACGTTTCATTGGCAGAACGCTTCAAAAATGCAACAGCTCCACCAAAGAGACTGCCTACGTCACACTTGTGCGTCCTCTCCTGGAGTACTATTGCCCCTTGTGGGACCCTCACCAGGTGGGACTGACGGAAGATATTGAGAAGGTTCAGAGAAGGACAGCTCGTCTTGTTTTATCACGTTAGAGGGGAAATGTTGCACGATTTGAGGTGGAAATCATTAAAAGAAAGACGTTATTCGTTGCGACGAGATCTATTTGCGAAATTTCAATCAACGGCTTTTACTGCTGAATGTAAAAATATTTTGCTAGCATCCAACTAATAGTGAGATATGTTCATCGCAATTTAAAAAAAAAAAATGAGAGAGAGAGAGAAATCAGATAGAAAACGGAACGATTTAGGTGTTCTTTCTTCCCGAGCGCTATTTGAGAATATAACGGTACAGAAAGGTTATGAAATGCGCCCTCTGCCAGACACTTAAATGTGATTTTTAGATTATCTACTTAGATGTAGATATAATCGATTGGATACCAAATGGAAGAGAAAAAAAGGGGGAAGATCTCAGAGTACATGGGTACAGGGAGTTCAAGCATCAATGAGGAAGAACAGTATTCTGGAAGATTTGTGAACAAATAGAGAAGAATGTAAAACAATACTTAGTAATTTAATGTAATCTAATATAGGTGCTGGGAAAAAGCATTCATATTGTAAAAACCAGAATAATATTAATAACAATAACAGTAATCATACCCTTGTAGTGAAACGTCTTACCAGGAGCTGTTTCGTGGAAGTTCGGGCTTGTTCCTACACTATTCATTTTGTATATGGTTGACGTTGTTCAAGGCAAGAGGGCGATCCAAATTGTTATTTTTTGAAAAACATATAGCTGTTCAATATTTTATCGAAAATACCGCTTTCCACAAAACTTTGTTGTCGTTTGAAAGTACACTACCTATTCATATTTCATTAACAATTCCACAGTACAATCGCGCTGTGTCTTGATTTACAACAATTTTGTATCTGCTCGTGATTTATAAGATGTATAGCGTCATACAATCGTGTTGTGTCATGATTTAAAATAATGTGCCTAAGGCCGTCACTTTTAAAGTTAAAAGTGCAGTTATGCGGAAGGGCAATTCCACATGAAATGGCACGAAACATGGAAAAAAAGTCCTCTTATTTTCTTCAAATAATTAATAATTTATACATGTGCTAATTAATATAGAAGAAAATAACTGCCATAAAGCTATCTCTTAAATTTTTACTATTTTTAGAGTTAAAAATTCGTTGAAGTTAACATTATTTTCCGAACGCGACACTGAATTCGGTGTAGCTCGAGACCCTCATAACGGATTTCATTGAATTACCGTTCATTCTGATGATGAATATCTGAATTTGATGTAGCTACATAACAATGAAATAACAATTCATTGCTGTAAACGTTTTTAATTTATTAAAATAAATGCATTTTTTAAGGATGAAACTTACATAGACTTGATCATTTTTTATTACACGTTGGGGGAAAAAAGCGTTGTTACCTAAGTACAGTGGCGGACTAAGGCTGTTGGAGGCCCGGGGTGGCGGCGAAATAAAATGACGCCCCCTGTCCACTTGCAAATGCATGTATTACTATAAAAAAGTAACCCTTGAGATTTAAAGGTTCCAGAACAAGAGGATAAAAAAAATTCAAATAAAAAAAAATCTGCTTTCAAGGTATTTGGAGGCCTTCCAAGTCGAGAGGCCCCTCAGTCCGCCACTGCTTAAGTAATAAATAGGTCTCGCTGCAATTACTATTTAGACTGCAGCGGGATAGCGCCCGGCACTCAGCAGGGAAAACGCATCACAGCTGGGCACAGTGAACGGGGGGCTTGATTGACCGACTACTTGCATAAAATACGGTGAGGGCAGCTGGCAAACTCGGCGCAGTTTCCGGATACACTTTAATTTGTCTACGGCTCTCTATTCAAGACATCATAAAACGGTTTACTGATACTGCTTTTAAATCAAATGCTGAACAATATGGCATACAATTTTCCATTTAAAAACACATATTAGAGAAAAGATGACAAATGACGAAAGTACACGAAATTTAAATTTTAAACATATCGCATCAATACGACATCAATCTATACAACAGTGTCTTCGTTATGTAATTAATTTGAAAATTTTACTTCGAATAGTTTCCAATCTATGTCTGTCACAGTCTCTTGATTTCATTAAATTGCATTACTTTCGTTTCTACGAAAAACAACGGGAAGCGTTTCCATATCACAGCTGCGATTTCGTCAAAGATATTAACTTACTCTGTACTTCGTATAACAGAAAAATGAAACCCCACAGAAAGTGGGATGTTTCTCGCTGTCCGATTCGAAACGCAATGGCCCGTATGCGACTGGCACTTGACGCGTAGACGTTGGCAATGGTGAAATAAATGACGGGGTGTGAACGCAGCCAATCAGGAGTCGCGTTCGAGCGGCCGATAAGTTTACGTGTAAATTCGGCGTCAGTTTTATAATCCAATCTGTCTTTTTTTTTTTTTTTTTTTTTTTTTTTTCAACAAGTTATAATTTGATGATTGGAAGGTTATACTGCTTGATGGCAGATACAATTACTAACAAACACGTACACTGATCCGAGGATCACTCACAAATGTGTTGAAACCGGTCACCACTGTTAATAAATTTGTGGCCAAGACTATATATCTATAGTATACTTAGTACACTTTATCAAAAATCAATAAATAATGTTGTTCCTTCTCTAGAGTTGACAGATTCTTTATATAGTCTGGTGCAGTGAGTATATTAAATATCTCCATAAGTAATAAACGTTTACAAACCATGAATACTAAAGCTATTTCTTATTGAACGCATGAACGCGGCTCCTGATTGCCTGTCATGAGCTTGTGAGGCGGTAGCCTGTTCCCAGGCTTTGCTTCTCACATTTTTAGAACAACGACAACGTACGTTCGATATCAATTTCATATCGTTTGTTGTTGTGGTCTTCAGTCCGGAGACTGGTTTGATGCAGCTCTCCACCATACTCTGAGATGGCCTCTTCATCTCCTCATAAAATCATTTGATCTGCCTACTCTGTTCATCTCTAGGCCCTCCTCTGAGACTTTTACCCTGCACACTTCCCTCCAACGATAAATTCAGAATTCTTTGATGTCTATGAATGTGTCCTACCAATTTATCCCTTTTTTTTAGTATTATAGCAATTCCTATTCTCCCCAATTCTGTTCAGTACCTCCTCATTAGTTACACGATTCACCCACCTAATCTTCAACAGTCTTCTGTAGGACTACATTTCAAAAGCTTCTATCCTCTTCCCATCCGCTCTGTTTAAGGTCCATGTTTCACTCCTGTACAAGGGAATAATCCACACAAGTGACTTCAGAAAGGACTTCCTTACCCTTCCTTTCGATGTTAACAAATATCTATTTTTCAAAAACTCTTTCCTTCCCATTGCCATTCCGTGTTTTTTAGCCTCTGTATTGCGACCGTTATATGTTATTTTGGTGCCCATTGTTTTGTTTACCTGATCTAATTCCTTCAGCATCGCCTGATTTTCTTAGACTGCACTCCATTACCCTTGGTTTGCTCTTATTAATGTTCTCATATGCACCTTTCAACAAAGTGTCCATTCAGTTCAACTGCTCTTGCGGGTCCTTTAATGTCTTTGACAGAATTACAATGTCATTGATAAAACGCAATGTCTTTATTTCTTCGTCCTGAACTTTAATTCGTTCTTTAATTTTCTCCTTGTTTTCCTTTATAGCTTGCTCAATGTACAAACTGAATAACATTGGAGAAAGGCTAAAACCCTGTCTTTGGGGGACACAGAAGAAGCCTCCTAAAGGATCGAAAGATCGGGCGTCCCTGGAAACGCCACACAGACGGCTAATCCTTCTAACACCAGAACACCATAAGAGAATGAGTGTGAATAAAAGGTCCTTTTAACAACCAGCCTTAAAAATGACTTCAGTTAACATGGAAGGTTTATCTGCAAATGAAGAACTTTTACTATCTGATATATGCAGCAAATGCAAATGTGATGTTTTAATCTTACAAGAAACCAACAGAGCACCCACCAACCACAGGCCAAACATAAAAGGTATGATATTGACATTAGAAAGACCCCACTAACAATACAGGAGCGCAATATTCACAAAGCCAGTCCTCATGGTTCGATCAGCAGCAATGATGCAAGCGGATGACATAGAAATTTTAACAATTGAATTAAAGAAATGCACTGTTACAACCCTCTACAAGCCACCTGGAGCAGATTTCACGTTCAGAGAACCAATTAATTTCCAAACGTAGCCATTGAATTTTATAACCGGAGATTTCAATAGTCACAGCACGACATGGGGTTACCAAGAGACAGATTCCAATGGGAAAAAAGTCGAAAGATGGGCGGAGAGTTCTGGACTTAAGCTTGTACTCGAGCCAAAATTACCAGCTTCTTTCAACAGCGGACGTTGGAGACATTGATACAACCCAGAAACTATATTTGTAACAGAACAGGTAGCCCAGCAGTCGTTCAAGTCGGTAGAAGACGCGCCACCAAGGACTCGGCATAGATCCATCTTACTGTTAAAGCTGTAGTATGCCCAGTTACCGTCGCATTTAAAAGGCGGTTCAATTTCAAGAAGGCACGTTTGTGACTCTTCACGGAAGAACTGGATAGTAAGATTGACGAGATACTGCCAGCTGCTTGCTCCTACGACAAATTTATACAGCTTATCAGAAGTGTATCACGGAAATTCATTCCTAGGGGCTGCCGGAATGAATGCCTCGATGACAACATAGAAACACTGCTAAAATAAAATATGAGGAGCTTTACAGTACCGACCCATTCTCTGAAGACATCTTAGAGGCGGGAGAAGACCTGCTCCGAGCCCTAACGACTACTAGAAAAGAGAGGTGGTGTGACGTAGTCACATCACTTGATTTCAAACAGAACAGCAGACAAGCCTGGAGCCTTCTCAGGCACCTCAGCAACCATCCAACTAGCTCTAAGACACTTCGTACTACTGTTACACCAAACCAAATTGCCCATCAGCTATTACTCAATGGGAAAACCACCCACTGATCACCCAGGCCTTCTATAATAAGAGTCATGGAAAATCAATCACTAGAGGCACCCTTCACGCTTGAGAAACTGCAGGTGGCTATAGACAAAATGAGAAACAACTAGGGTCGAACAAATTAAACACTTTGGCCTAAAATCTCCCAGATGGCTAACACACCTGATGAAAACTGCGTCAACACCATGCAGATTCCCAGAATGTGGAGAAAAGCAAGAGTGGCAGCCCTATTAAAACCACGAAAGGAGACAACAGATGACAAAAACATTCGCCCAGTATACTTGCTGTGCCATCTGTTCCAGGCCCTCAAGAGAATGGTGCTTAATAGAATATCCAACCATGTAGACAAAGCCTTAAGTCCTGAACAAGCTGGATTTAGGCCAGGAAGTTCATGTATTGGCCAAATACTGAATTTAACCCAGCATATTAAAGATGGGTACGAAAGAAAGCAGGTGACTGGCGTGGCTTTTGTTGATCTTAGCGCAGCCTATGACACCATTAATCACAGTAGACTGGTACATAAGGTTTATTAGGCGACTGAGGACTTTGGACTTTCAAGCTTTGTGCAGTGCATACTACAGAACAGGCGTAGCAGATGGAGAATAAAAAAAACGTATATTAGGCAGTTTATATACGCTGACGACACAGCTGTGGCACCCATGTAAGCACCTTCGAGGTAGTGGAGGAGAAGTACTTGGTAATTATTATAACCAGAACCATTTGAAATCGAATCCAGCTAAGACGCAAGTCTGCAGTTTTCATCTAAGGAATAAGGAAGCTAAGACAAAGCTCCATGTAAGTCTGCAGTTTTCATCTAAGGAATAAGGAAGCTAAGACAAAGCTCCATGTAAGCTGGAAAGACCAAGAACTGGAGCACTGCTACGCTCCCAAATACCTAGGAGTGAAGTTGGATAGAAGTCTGTCACACAAACAACACTGTTTAGACACTAAGAAAAAGGTAAGCACCAGGAATAGTATCATTCGCAAACTGGGGTGCCGAACCACAAGTGCTTCGAGCAAGTCATGGCACTTCGTCTGTCGGCAGCTGAATATGCCGCCCCTGTGTGGAAGAATTTGGCCCACGTGACTGTAAATGACTCAGCTCACATCATATCGAGATGCTTGAGACCCACGCCGACAGAGAAGATCTACCCTGACAAAGGGATAGCTCCCCCTAGCATACGGCGGCAAGTAGCTGCCGAGGTGGAGAGGAAGAAACAGTTGACACACAATCGCCACCCCCTACATGGGCACCAACAAAAACGTAGGCGGCTTCGCTCAAGATGGAGCATCCTTTGGATGTTAGAGCCAATTGACGTCACTGTCTAAGAGACAGCAATGAAAGAACTACTTGCTGGAGGTGACAAATCCTTTACAACCTGGAAGGGTCTCAACAGGCTGAAGACTGGGGTCTCAAACTGAAAGTTCAACCTTTCCAGACGGGGCTATCCCGACGGGGAACTTCTGTGCGACTGTCCAGACGGAAGACTACTTACTGACGTGCCCAAACCTCCTCAGCACATGCTGTACCCCCCTTGGATTCACAGCTAGTTAATGACAATGCCATCTGTGTAGCTAATTACTAAGCAATAAATATTTAAAATTTATCACATGGACTCACACTAGAGTGTAATGGATGGTGTTCTGGACAGGAAAAATAAAACACCCTCTCTTACACCCTTCCCCACTATTTCATCCCTTTCATGCCATTCAACTCTGAAAACGCTGTCTGGTTTTTCTGCAAGTTGTAAAGAACCTTCCGTTCCCTATTGTATTCTTGTTTGCTTCAGAATTTGAAAAAGTGTATTCCAATCTACACTGTCAACCGCTTACATAAACGATTTATGGGAAAATCTAAGTAGCTCTCTTAGGTTGTTTGCAGATGACGCCGTCATTACCGGCTAGTAAAATCTTCTGAAGATCAAAAGCACCTGCAGAACAATATGAATAAGATATCACTATGGTGTAAAATTGGCAATTGACTCTAAATAATGAGAAGTGTGAAGTCGTCCACATGAGTACGAAAAGAAATCCGTTAAACTTTGTTTACAAGATAAATAAATCAAAAGTGAAGGCCGTAAACTCCACAAAATACCTAGGAATTACTATTACTTCAGACTTAAATTGGAAAGAACACATAGATAATGTCGTGGGAAGAGACTGAGTTTTATTGGCAAAACCCTTACAATATGCAACAGAACTGAAAAAGAAACTGCATACACTACGCTTGTCCGTCCAGTTTTGGAATATTGCTGCCCAGTGTGGGATCCTTATCAGGTGGGTTTGACGGAGGACATCGAAAGAGCCCAAAGAAGGGCAGCTCGTTTCGTATTGTCACAATACAGGGGAGACAGCGTTACGAAAATGATACAGGATCTGGGATGGGAAGCATTACAACAACGGCGCTTATCGCTGCGGCGTGGGCTACTTACGAAACTCCAATCGCCAACATTTTCCTCCGAATGTGAAAATATATTGTTGACTCCCACTTACATAGGTAGAAACGATCATCAGAATAAAATACGAGAAATCAGAGCTCGAACGGAGAGATTCGGGCGTTCTTTCTTGCCGTGCGCTATTCGTGAATGGAATGGTGTTTCGATGAACCTTCTGCCACGCACTTAAATGTGATTTGCAGAGTATCCCATGAAGATGTAGACACGTTACATCTGCAACTGTGATACTGCACAAAGTTTTATTTTTGAGAATGTACATACACAGCTATTGTGTTTGACGATGCTTCCTAGCAGCAGATAAGTTTATGAACTTGATAATGGGACAATGTCGTCCCGAAACATGTCGTGTTGACACATATGTTTTATTATTGACAAGTGGTGCGTGAAGTACAGTTATAATTGTGAAACAGTTGTGTGATGGCGTCTAAACAGATGATAACTGACATTTCGTCGAACGAACAAGTAGTCGCAGTGTCGTCTTGGCGCTGCCTGACATCCGCGATACTTGACGAGGCTCTTCAACTGCATCCCAAAGGAAGACTTGGCGCAAAGTTTCCAGGACATACATAGGAGAACTCAGTGGTGCGTGGTTACGGGAGGTGACTGTTTCGAAGGACGGTAAGATAAATGCAGTTCATAGTTCACCTACGTGAATGTTACAGGACTGTTCACCGAACTTTATTGTCACAGGTTTGATATTGTAAAGGTCCCCTAGGGCGGACACATGGATCTTGATCCATGCTTACGTCAACCGGCGTGATTTTTCCGCGCGTGGATCATTCACGCTTCGGCCGCCTGCCTCGACACGAGGATTTCTGCGATACCTGTGAGCCTGTCAGCCGCACATCAAAGGCGCCGCTATCTACAGGCAGGCGTTTTAACTCTCTACGCGTCAGCCAGCTCAGCCCAAGTAGACATTTCCACTCTTTCCGAGCTGTCAACGTGGCGCGCACCGGTCCTGCACGGCGTGCTGCAGTGCTGCCACAACCCACGCGTTCAGGCATTTGCGTTAAAATACAGTGTGTCCTGTCATCCCGACGGGCTGCAATCTCCCAAGCTCCAGTTACAACGTAAGGTTGGAAATAACAATGTCTCCAAAGGCATCGATAATCACAGTTTCTCAAAACAGAATCTGAGAATGCAACGAAACCAATTCTAGAATTACGAAGCTTATCACAAAAGACCGAGCATTTTCTCGTTTTGTTTGAGTTATACACAGCACTGTGACTTGCGACTAATGAGATCTCTACTATAAAGTTGCAATAATTCGGACTAGTTGGGGTGGTCGGTGTTCCTTCCAACAGGAAACAAGAGTCCTCACAGCCAATGAAAGGGCAGTAGTCGGATCCACTTGGGCCCTACTCACTGTTTTAAAAAGATATTACTGAACCAACCAGATAATGGTAACATGATGGACTGAGTCTCTCTCTTTTGAAAAGAGACAGACTGGAAAATGATTCAAACTTTTACTAAGATGAGGAGTAACAACCGTAATATAAAGAAAACCATCTTGAGAACAATCATATGTTAATTATAGTTAAAACTTTACCGGTTTCGGATTTTAAACCATCTTCAGGAGAGAAAACTAAACAAACTCATTACATTGATACATTGTCTGGTATCCATATGAATCAATAAAAGATTCGTAACATGGCACTTGACATTAAGCTTGATGAGCAGAGAGCGAGAGGTAATAACGGGGTCAGGGAGATGGTTGGATGAAGGGGGAGGAAAAAGAGAAACAGAGATAAGCAGCCCAGAAGAAACTTCCTGAAAGATTAAAATTGTGTGCCGGAATCAGGACTCGAACCTGGGACCTTTACCTTTCGCGGGCAAGCGCTCTACCGACTGACCTATCCCGACACGACTCACGATGCCATCTCACAACTTTACTTCCGCCAGTACCTCGCCTCCTATTTTCCAAACTTCACAGAAGCTATCTTGCGAACCTTGCAAAACTAGCACTCCTGGAAGAAAGAAAAGGGTGGAGACATGGCTGAGCCACATCCTAAGGAATGTTTCCAGAATGAAACTTGCACTCTGCAGGCAAAGGTCCCAGGTTCTAGTCCCGGTTCCGGCAGACAATTTCAGTCTGCAATAAAATTTCATATCAGTGCACACGCCGCTGCAGAGTGAGAGTTTCATTCTGGAAACATCCCGTAGGCTGTGGCTAAGCCATGTCTCCACCATATCCATTCTTCCAGGAGTGCTAGTCTTGCAAGATTCGCAGGAGAGCTTCTGTGAAGTTTGGAAAGTAGGAGGCGAGGTACTGGCGGAAGTAAAGTTGTCAGACTGCATCGTGAGTCGTGTAATAAACAAATACACGAGCAACACCGAGCTCTCAGCAAGCTCATACAAAGAGAGGACCAAGAAGATAAAGAGGCAGCTTAGAAGTAGATACAGCATTAGAGGAACTCATGGTAAGAGAGATTAACGGAAGGACAGTGGGATGTATATCCACTTCCCAAGCTTATTTATAAACTGGAAGACATTGATGTGTTTGGTATTAATAAGTGACTAACAGAATGTTTTCAGCAAAATCTGACAGCTAACAGTAATAGTAAAAATCGGATAGTCCCCGAAAATCTGGCATCTAGTAAAAGTAGGTTCTAATAAAACTCCTGATTCCGCAATGAATCGAGTTCCCATGCACAGAACCGCTTCAAACGTCTATTTACTTACAGTCACTTCATGCGATAAATGTTGGATTCAAAACATGTAACCTATTTATCCGACATCACTAATGCAAGATCGGAACCAACGACGACTGAAGACAATCGTTCAACGTGACAGAAACACAACCCTTCCGTAGATTTCTTCGTATGTTAATGCTCCGACATCAACTTGTGCCAGCATGCGAATCATCAACGAAGCATCATCGATATGGGCTTTCGAAGCTAAAGGCCCACTCGTGTACTCTTGCTGAATGCATGACATAAGGCTTTACGCCTCGCCCGGGTCTCTCTGTGTCATGACCGGAAACATGTTGCTTGGTATGAAGAGTCTCGTTTGCAATTGTATCGTGCGGACTGACGTGTAAAGGTACGCAGACAACCTCATGAGCCCATGGAGCCTGCAAGTCATCATAAAATTGTCCAAGGTGGTGGAGGTACTGTGAGGCGTCTGCTGTTCGTATGATACTTGATACTTGTAGATACAAGTCTGAAAAGTGACACGTACATACGCACCATGGCTGATCATCTGCATAGAGTCATCTACATTTACATCTACAAAAATCACATTAAAGTGCATGGCAGAGGATTTATCGAATTGCTTTTATGATATTTCTGTATAGCTCTATTCCCTAACAGCTCGCTGGAAAAAAAGAACACACAAACCTTTCTGTTTTCGATCTGATTTATTTTATTGTCATGGTCATGTCTCCCTACGTAGATGGGTGCTAACAATGCATGATCGCATTCTGAAGAGAAAGTCGCTGAAAAAAAATCGCTAATAGCTCTCGCCGCAACAAATAACGCTTTTCTTTTAATTATTTCCACCCCTTCTCGTGCATCATTTCCGTGACTCTCTCTCCCCGCTGTATCGCGATAATACAAAACGAGCTGCTCTTCTCTGAGTTTTCTCTAAATAAGCCGTCAGCCCCACCTGGTGTGGATCCCGTAGTGTGCAGCAATACTCCAAAGCAGCACGCACAATTGTTATGTAGGCAGTTTCTTTAGTAGAACTGTTGCATCTTCTAAGTGTCCTGTCAATGAAACGTAGTCTTTGGTTCGGCTTCCGTACAATATTTTCTGTGTTCTCTTTCCAATTCAAGTTGTTCGTAATTGTTACTCCTAGGTATTTAGTTGAATTTACGGCCTCTAGGTTTGACTGTTGTATCTTGTAACTGAAGTTTAACGGATTTGTTTTAGTGGTGATATGAATGTCCTCACACTTATCGTTATTAACGGTCAAAATCCAAATATCGCATCTAAATCATTTTGCAGTTGCTTTTGATCTTCTGGTGACTTTACTAACCGATAAATGACAGCATCATCCGCGGTCTAAGGGGGAGCTAATCAGGTTGTGTCCTAAATCGTTTATAAAAATAAGGAACAGTAGGGGCCCTATAACACTTCCCTGTGGAACACCAGATACCACTGCTACTCGATGACTCGATGACTGTGTCCTTTCTGACAGAAAATCACGAATCCACTCGCACAACTGTGGTGATATTCCACAAACACGCAATTTTACTAGAAAACGCTTGTGCGTTACAGTGTCGAAAGCCTTTCGGAAATCTAGAAATACGGACTCTATTTGTGACCCCTTATCGATAGTATAACATCATGTGAGTTAAGAGCTAGCTATGTTTCACAAGAACGATGCGCTCTGAATCCGCGTAGACTCTGGGACAATAGGTCGTTCATTTCGAAGTAGTTCGTAATGTCCATTGTGCATTCCGACGGACTTCGGCCATTCCATAAGGAGAATGCAACACCTCACATTTCTAGAATCGCTACAGACTGGATCCGCTGGTCACCAAACTCGCCATACATGAATATTATTGAGTGTATCTGGAATGCTTTGCAACGTGCTGTTTAGAAGAGGTCTCCACCTACTGGCATTCTTACGGATTCATGGACAGCCTTGCAGCATGCATAGTGTCAGTTCCTTCCAGCACTAGTTCAAGCATTAGTCGAGTCAATGCCAAGTCCTGTTGTGGGGGACCTACACCATATCAGTAAGGGGTACCAGTCTTTTTTAACAATTATACAAACCGGTTGCATAGTTTTAAGTTACACTTGACAGCAAAAAAAGTGGATCACCCCTGAATTCCAAAGTGGAGGCCGCACCTGACGCTATGCAACCACCATTGCACAGCTGCGTCGCAGGTCGTCAAATCATTCCACAGTACAGTTATGACCTGTCAGAGAGTGGGTAAAATGTTACTCTCGCTCCAATTTGTATTTGAGAGAGCTACTGCCTCTTAATCTTTAGAGAGCGTCGACATTTTCATGTAGGAAGCGAACAGCTGCAGCGTGAATCGCTTCCTAATTGCCCTTGTGAAGGCTGATGCAGATAATTCAGAAAGTAGGGATCGAGATTAGTTGTAGTTGCTACGTGAAATTCATCACCCTTGTCTGTAATCATATATGTTATAAGTAAATGACACACCGAAGTTCAATTTTCAGACATTTTTAATTGTAATACCACCAATAAGTGAATCTTGAAACATTCTTCTGTATACATATAAGTGTGGTGACTGTTCGTTCGAAAGAGCAGACACCACACAAATATACATAATTAAGGAGAAGACGAGAACAGCTCCAGCCTTCAGCGCAAATGCACAATACGCCTGAACTCTCGAGGTAATCGGCAAAGTTCCACGAGCAATGAGTGCAAATTGGAAACGGAAATTACGTGAGCAGCGTGTGGAAGTTGAGTCCTGGAGGTTACGAGGGGGGAGGGGGGTGGTAGCCCGCGCACCTGCGATGATCGTTGTTTTCTCGCTCGCGCATTGGATGCCGTAACTGCTCAGAGAGTAGTAGGAACTGGACCCGAATTCCGGCTAGGCACAACTGTTAAGCTTCCCCAATGCGCGCACTCAGTGGCCACAAGCAGCTTGTGTCGGATTATTTCTTTTAGTCTAGATTCTTCTCTGTCATTCCAGGAAGCAGTACAACTATTACCAGGCATGATCAAACATGTTGTCATTTCACTACCATAGAAGATCATTTGTCTACAGGCAATGTCTTTCTTGAGTGGTCCAATACCTTAGGAGAACATCTTGTGCACACATTATGTATGGCTTAATTACTTCCCCTACGAAGTGATGTAGAGCATTGAAGTATTTATAGTGAGAGTGACGAATGGAATGATGCACAGATATATAAAAAAAAATAAAAGTAATCCACTGAGTTACAGATCCATTGTATTGATATCGTCATGTATCAGGACGTTTGAACAAATACTTTTACTAGCGTTATGAAATATCTAGAAAAATATCACGTATTAACATCAAACCGCAAAGATTTCTAAATCCTTACTCTTGTGAGACTTTGGCGATACTATATTGGCATGAACTACTGAGTTCTCTCAAACTGATTTCGTATTTATAGAGTGCCAAAACGATTTTTGGTATCTTCAACGCCGCAGCGGAGTGGCCAAGCGCATTGAGGTACTATGCTCCGATGCGCGAGGCCGCTCCTCGTCGGGGGTTCTAATCCCTCCTCAGGCATGGATGTTTGTGTCGTCTTTAGTATAAGGTAGTTCATAAGTAGTTTGTAAGTTTAGGGACTGATGACCCCGCAGTTAAGTCCCTTAAGCTTAACAAAAAGAAAAATAAATAAATAAATAAAATAAAAGAATAAAAAATAAACTATCTTCAGCCATAATCAACTTCGAACCATATCGCTTTCCTAAGTTGTGCGACTGGACTCATTATGTCCTATCTGCGAGGTAATAGTTTGCAGTAACTGACGAGGAGTCATCTAGTGAAAAGGACGTGGCGAGTGTAATTCTTCCAGCAAAGTGAAGTAGACTTCTCCTGATTCGAATATATATTCGAAATAATAATGAGCAATCAGAATATTGCTCTTAGATTTGAGGCAGTTAATGCTGCCCACTACTAAAATGCGAAATGATTTTGAATTTGTATCTTTACGGCGCAAATGGCGACAATTGACCTTAAACATCAATATGCATTGGCTCGGAAAATAAGTACTCAGAGTTTCGTCAGCATTCTAGATATCGATAAGCAAAACAAATTTGAAGGTTATACATATAACGAAATTCCTGGGGGTTCAATTAAAAACAATGTTAACTGTGAATAACACATGCTTTGGCGAAGGTGAAATAAACGGTCTGTTATTGACACAACTATTAGGAGATTTAAACGTCTCCTAAGGATACTGCCAACCCTACAATTGTTCCCCCTCTTATGCAGTATTGCTGAGCAGTGTGCGATTATTACCTGACGGGATAGAGGGAGGACGTCGAGAAAGTTGAAAGAACATATCAGATTATAACTCGCACATATGCTATGTGGCACTTGTATTTATTATTATTAATGGTAGTAGTATTTCGAGCTTAGTATAAGCGTGGAACAGTCGAGAAACTGAAGCGATTCTATGAACCCATTACGAAACACTTCACTGTGAATAACAGAACAATCGTATAAATGATGAGCCCCAGCAGAAGGTAATTTCTGTTGTTTAGCACTTATTATTTACAGACACATTGAAAACACTTTATAAGTACACAAAACATGAATGATATACTACATGTATACATTTTTGTTGTTCCCACCAGAACTGTTTAATTTTACAACATGCTTACATTTCTAAGTTAAATACATATTTCATTACGTCTAGATTTAATGCAGAGCGCTGAAAAGAGAGAATAATTTTCTGTGTCGTATGATTGCTATCTAGGTGAAATATTATGTAGTAGCTCCGTTTATCATGATTCTATTTTTTAACTTCGTTAAATATTTGAATAAAGTGTCAAAAGATAACTTGTCTGTTCATTTTATAGCATAATAGCTCTGGCTGTGGTAGTTTATACTACACGTTAGGGTAGGTTTGCAGAAACTTTTGGTACTTCAAAGGTTGAGTCTGGCTTTATGACCGGGGCCTGTATTTGCTGTGGCTTGCAAGCTGGTGCCAAGGCGAGGCTTGACGGAAACCAGCAAGTTGCGGTGGCGGGCAACAGCCCCCAGTACAGCGCAAACCGGGGCTCTGAAGTAAATACAGAATGTTTACTTCCTGGAATCATAGTAAGAGTGGAAAGCTGAAATACAAATCAGGCCTTCTCACTGCGACCAATCAATTCGAGATAGATTCGTCGCTATTACTGAAAAGAAGCTGGTCTGATGGCGTTATAGATTATATGCGGCGATGCATAACGGAAGAAACCAATAATGAGGGATCCTGAATAAATTATTAGTCCTTAAAAAGCTTTTTTTTTTTTTTTTACTTCGTCTCTATTTTCTATTTACTAAGTAAGAGACTGTGGAAGATCTTTTGGCAACAGAAATAAAATGTGAGTTTCTTTTCCCTTTGAGCTACATGTAAATTGAAGTTTTTTTAAGTATACAGTTCCTTTTTTTAACCACAAACGTGTGGTTCCTCAAGAGGGGCAGCAGCCTTTTCAGTAGTTACAGGGGCAACAGTCTGGATGATTGATTGAGCTGGCCTTGTAACATCAGCTAATGTGGCTTTGCCACACAGCTACTGCGAACGGCTGAAAGCAAGGGGAAACTACAGCCGTTACCTTTCCCGAGGACATGCAGCTCTACATATGATGGCATCCTCTCGGGTAAAATATTCCGGAGGTAAAATAGTCCCCCATTCGGATCTCCGGGCGGGGACTACTCAGGAGGATGTGATCATCAGGAAAGACAATACTGGCATTCTACGGGTCGGAGCGTGGAATGTTAGATCCCTTAATCGAGTAGGAAAATTAGAAAATTTAAAAAGGGAAATGGATAGGTTGAAGTTAGATATAGTGGGGATTAGTGAAGTTTGGTGGCAGGATGAACAGGATTTCTGGTCAGGTGAGTACAGGATTATAAATACAAAATCAGTTGGGGGTATCACAGGAGTAGCATTGATAATGAATAAGAAAATAGGAATGCGGGTAAACTACTATGACCAGCACAGCGATCGCATTATCATTGTCAAGATAGATACGAAGCCAACACCAACAACAGTAGTACAGGTTTATATGCCAACTAGCTCTGCCGATGATGAGGAAATCGAAGAAATATATGAGGAGCTAAAGGAAATTATTCAGACAATTAAGGGAGAGGAAAACTTAATTGTGATGGGAGACTGGAATTCGGTAGTAGGAAAAGGAAGGGAAGGCAAAATAGTAGGTGAATATGGTCTGGGCAAAAGGAATGAAAGAGGAAGCCGCCTGGTAGAATTTTGCACAGAACATAATTTAGTTATAACAAACACTCGGTTCAAGAATCACAAAAGTAAGTTGTATACGTGGAAGTGACCAGGAGACACCGGGAGATACCAGATAGATTTTATAATGGTAAGACATAGATTTCGGAACCAGGTTTTACAGTGTAAGACGTACCCAGGGGCAGATATAGACTCTGACCATAACTTGTTGGTTATGAACTGTGGGCTGAAACTAAAGAAACTACAAAAAGGTAGGAAAATAAGGAGATGGGACCTGGATAAATGGAAGGAACCTGAGGGAGCTGTAGGCAACAAGTGACAGAAACGGGGGAAAATAAAACAGTAGAGGAGGAATGGGTAAAATTGAGATATGAAATAGTGAAGGTAGCAGAGGACAAAATAGGTAGGAAGGCAAGACCTACAAAAAATCCTTGTATATCACAGGAGATACTAAATTTAATCGATGAAAGGAGAAAATATAAAAATGCAGTAAATGAAACAGGCAAAATGGAGTACAGACGACTAAGAAATGAGATTGACAGGAAGTGCAAAATGGCTAAGCAGGAGTGGCTAGAAGGCAAATGCAAGGATGTAGAAGAATGTATAAATAGGGGAAAAATAGATACAGCCTACAGGAAAATAAAAGAAACATTTGGAGATAAGAAAAATAGCTCTATGAATATCAAGGACACTGATGGAAAACCAGTTCTCAGCAAAGAAAGGAAAGCTGAAAGGTGGAAAGAGTATATAGAGGGGCTCTACAAAGGAAATGAACTTCGAGACAATATTGTAGGAAGGGAAGAGGATGTAGATGAAGATGAAATAGGAGATACTGTACTGAGAGAAGAATTTGACAGAGCCCTGAAAGACCTAAGTCGAAACAAGGCCCCTGGAGTAGATGATATTCCCTCAGAGCTACTGAAGTCTCTGGGAGAACCAGCCATGACAAACCTGTTTCACCTGGTGTGTAAGATGTATGAGACAGGCGAAGTACCCTCAGACTTTAAGAAAAATGTTATAATCCCCATTCCAAAGAAAGCAGGTGCAGACAGGTGTGATAACTACAGAACCATCAGTTTAATAAGTCATGGTTGCAAAATATTAACACGAATTATATACAGAAGGATGGAAAAGCTGGTAGAAGCCGACCTCGGGGAAGATCAGTTTGGGTTCAGGAGAAATGTAGGAACACGGGAGGCAATACTCACTTTACGACTTATCCTAGAAGATAGATTAAGAAAGGCAAACCGACATTTCTAGCTTTTGTAGATTTGGAGAAGGCTTTTGACAATGTTGATTGGAATAAACTCTTTCAAGTTCTGAAGCAAGCGGGAGTAAAATATAGGGAGCGTAAGGTTATTTACAACTTGTTCAAAAACCAGACAGCGGTTGTCAGAGTTGAAGGGCATGAAAGGGATGCAGTGGTTGGAAAGGGAGTACGACAGGGTTGTAGTCTTTCTCCATTGTTATTCAATTTGTACATTGAGCAAGCTATAAAGGAAAGCAAGGAGAAATTTGGAGAAGGAATTAAAGTTCAGGTTGATGCAAAAAGGATATTTCTGGCTCAAAAAGGATATTTCTGGCTAAAAATGGGCGGTTCGAGCAATATGTGGTGTAAGTTCGCGAACGTCATGTCGACCCCTTTCCAGTAGTCTGGGAATTTTGACTCTGGCGTCACAATACGTTTTTTCTTTATTGTCGTTTGTTGTTAATAATATCAGCTTATTCCCACGAGTTAGTGGCTTTCACTCGGTGAATACTAGACAGAAGTCGAATCTGCATTTGCATCACACCACCTTAACACTTGTGCAGAATGGGGTACAATATTCTGCGGCATCCATTTTCAATAAGCTGCCACAAGAACTAAAGAATCTTAGCACTAATCCACACGCTTTCAAATCTAAATTGAAGAGTTACCTCATGGCTCACTCCTTTTATTCTGTTGAGCAACTCCTAGAAAAGTTAAACAATTAAGCTAATTAATTTTTTTCTTTATTGATTCTTTTCACTTTGTCTTAAGATTGTTGTGTGCAAAGGACTACTTAAAAATTTTCTATCACCATTCTTGTGTAACAATTAATGTATTGACTTGTTCCATGACCATGGAGTCTCACTCCTCAATTGGGTCCTATGGAACAGAAAAAACAATAAATAAATAAAAAAAGAAGAATTAAAAACATTGCGTTTTGCCGACGACATAGTAATTCTGTCAGAGACAGCAAAGGACCTGGAAGAGCATTGAACGGAATGGACAGTGTGCTGAAAGGTGCATATAAGATGAACATTAACAAGAGTAAAACTAGGGTAATGGAGTGCAGTGTAAGAAAATCAGGTGATGCTGAAGGAATTAGATTAGGAAACGAAGCAATAAAGGAGGTAGATGAGTTTTGTTACTTGGGCAGTAAAATAACAAATGATGGTCGCAGTACGGAGGATATAAAATGCAGAATGACAATGGGTAGAAAAGCGTTCTTGAAAAAGAGAAATTTGTTAACCTCGAATATTGATTTAAGCCTAAGGAAGTCCTTTCTGAAGGCATTTGTGTGGAGTGTTGTCTTGTATGGGAGTGAGACATGGACGATGAACAGTGTGGACAGGAAGAGGATTGAGGCTTTTGAAATATGGTGCTACAGAAGAATGCTGAGGATTAGGTGGGTGGATCGCATAACTAATGAGGAGGTACTGAACAGAATTGGGGAGAAAAGAAATTTCTGGCATACCTTGACTAAAAGAAGGGATAGATTCGTAGGACACATTCTTAGATATCAAGGAATTGTGAATTTAGCGTTGGAGGGAAGTGTGTGGGGAAAAAATCGCCGAGGAAGACCAAGAGATGGATACAGTAAGCAGATTAAGACAGATGTAGGTTGCCGTTCTTATGTGAAGATGAAGAGGCTTGCTCAGGATAGGGTATTGTGGAGAGCTGCATCAAACCAGTCTCCGGACTGAAGACCACAACACACAGTGATAGTTTTCCGAGTCAATATCTCAAAGACATTGAGTGAAAGGAAAAGTATTGAATTAAAGTAAGTATGGAAGTCTGGGTTTGATTCTCGCCCATGGCACAATTTTTAATCCAACAGTTTTCCCTATCAATATGTCAAAGACATTGAGTGAAGGGAGAAGCATGGAATTAAAGTATCTAATATATATATATATATATAAAGTATCTAATATATTAAAAAAATAAGTATAATAAAGTTAGATGGCCATGCCGTCCTATCAGGCCTATTCCTTTCACTTTAAAAAAAAAATTAAGCAATGTATAATCATCCACATATTTCTCATCAAGTATCATAATTCACTTAAGTCTTTCCTCCCTTTATTTGCAATCAAACGCGATTTCTTTCTGTACATTTCTTACGGCCCTTCAGAACAAGTTACTAGGCCACGTCGTTCTATCCGGCCGATTTCTTGTTTTAAACGTGAGCACATACTTGTCATCAAATATCAGAATTCACTTAATTCTCGCCTTACTTTATTTATACACAAACGTGATATCCTGCCATTGCTATGCATATTGTAATGTTTTACGGTATCTTCTGTTCTACTTACGGTGTGTAGTCCTTTTTCACCTAAGAACTTTCAGTGGATCAAGCTCTTTCATTTTCGCACTTCAGTTGATTAATTCTGAATTATATTGGGGAGCCAATAATGTTGTCTCGCATGGATTTGACACCGTCTGACATTAGAATGCGTTTATCTGTCAAACAACGGCAATTTTCAATTAGATTAGCGTTTTGTATTACGATTAACAAAGTGCAGGGTCAAACACTTGATCAGTTTGGAATCAACTTGCTTGATCCAGTTTCTGTCCAGGATAATAATATCCCGACGCAAAACGTTCAGAAATGTAAAAGTAGATTTAAACCTAAGGGTCGACGAACAGCTGACATTGTCTCGAACGAAGTATTGTAAAAATAATATTTATTTCCAATTTACATCACTGACAACTAACGATGCGAAGTATTTGCAAAGGTCATCCAGTATCATAGTATAACAGTCTTATATATGTAATTCTACTATCTTTTACAATGAAGTTCGGTGAGTGAAGTCAGAACGGTCTATCGAAAAACACAAAGGCAAGCAAATCACAACGCTGCACCCGCGTAGCGGCTGGTGTTGACAAAAGTAGAGAGTGCCACAGATACCGGTTAATCTGCTTTTCATCCCCATAAACATGTACCAACATGGTATGCGTTTCACTTTCTCGATGTTTTCGTCACTTTGGACACCCACACCTCCTAAACGATCAGTTGGTATGCAAAGATCAAACATTCTTAGATATTATGATGTCTATGTTCAAATAAAATTCCTCTCATTTATATATACCAACATAAATTATAAACTTCTGTCCTGCTTAATAACCTCCCTTTCGTTAAATTTGTACTCAGATAGCTATATTTCACCCGTCCCGTCTTATACATCGGCTTCCTATGTCACTCCCTACCCACATTCCCTTGGTTAGTCTGTACAAGTCGGCGGAGCAGCACACCACGCCCGCCCACCGCCTGTGCGCGCAATTGTAAACATGGGCTTATCTTTTATCACCAGAGACCACCGCTTCTGTTAAGGTAATCTTAAAAATCGGTTTTATGTTTCTCACGTCTTTAAGGAGTATGTTCCAACCGTAATTCGTTGCTACCCGATCATTTGTAGGGCGACAAGGAAATCCAAAAAAAAAATCCAGAAAAATAGAAACACCGCAATAACAACTTACGGTGTCACACCACGGAGAGCGCATTGTAAGCTTTGTTTACCATTTATACTGTCTTCTTAACACAAAATAAGCCCATATACCATTATACCCGTTTGTAATTCCGCCTTGTAATTTTGTGTAAATTCTGTCACGCAGATAATCTGAAGATGCCCTGCTAAAGGGCGAAACGCGTCATTAATTAATAAAATAATTTGCATAATTTGCAATCAAGACGGTCTGAAGGAATATTTATTCTCACTGATTGCTGTACACCATGGATTGGAAATCATTCTTTTACACAATGGAACTCTGGAAAGGTAATAGCGGAAATTGTTACTTGATCTGTTAAAATAATAAGCAAAGGGAAAATATGCAATTTCGTTCGCATTTAGTTGCTATCAGTCACTGATTTTTCTCTACGTTCTTTATATTTTCGTTCTTTTTTCCTCATAACTTCTCAATATAATTAGCAGGCAGCTACATGTCACGAGTTTCTATCAGCAGGGCAGCGTAGATTCATGACTGAAAATATTTTGTGGTTACATACGATACCAATTCTGTCGAAACGGAATATTTTGTACATTAATTATTCATAGGGTGCCATATGGCTGTCGCCTTCGCTGTCCATAGAAAAGGTGAGTGAATTGCAATTTGTTGATGTTTGACATTCGCAGTAGAAACACAAATAGTTTGTTTGTTGGTTGGGTATTTGGTACGTATTTGGTTCGCCACGTTTATTTTGCTCTTGTGTTATGAAATTAATAATAAACAAACCTGAAAGTATTGATTACCAAGGATTTAGATGCAATAACAGCATTTGTATATTTACACTGTTGTTACATAAACAAATCCTTGAACCTTCTGCTATTACATAAGTCGGCTCTTAGTTCGATATTATGCCCCCAGAGACTCTCGGGAGCCAGCTCGTTTAATATTAGAAAGTTGTAGGATTTAAAAGCCGGTGTTTATGCGACAATAACGTAAATAGACTAACGCTGTTATTGCAGTATGGAAAGCACTAGGAACACAAAAATTGATTACAATGCAGTTATTTGTCAGTGAAATTAAATGTCAGTCTTACAGTGATCCTTTTTGTGCAAATGTTGTCTGTCCTGGCAGTCAAGCACACACTCATTTTTAATTTTAAAACTCGAATTAAATATTTGTATGCACTTTGTTTTTATTGATGAATTTCATTATTCTCATTTTAAGCAGTTCCATTTGATGGTATATCAGTACATGTTACTGTGTTCTTATCACTCACTGTTAAATATTGTCCGTCCCGCTACGCATATTCACTTTTACATTTCGTATCATGGTTATATTAAAAGTTGATTTGCTCTCTGTTTAATTAATGAACTACCTGATTGTTACATTACGCAATATACAACAGAACTTGTCATTCAATTAAACAGATTATCATTCAATCAATCTACCTGATTAAGAGCGCATTTACAGGGCCATATATAACGCTATCAGTCAATTCAACGCTGATGAATCACAACATAAAAATAAATATACATAAAATATCCGACAGTATTAATACTGCAAACAACTGCTGGCAGAATCTAAAATCACACGTAATGCAACTGACTTTCTTGCTCTTTATGTGGTTTGAAAGTGGATGAAAGTCGTTAGTGCATGATCTGTCGAATGATTTTTGAGCTGTAATCATGGCGAATTGCGATCTATGTATCAATTCCTTGTAGGCTTTAAAGAGAAATCAGATTTTTCTGAACTAGAATTACTGAGTTCGGCTAACCTGAGTTCTGCGATTGGTAAGTTAGAAGTTAAAAGATCTTTGGATTTCGTACATAAATACACAACGTGAAGGAAATTAATGGCTCAAAACTTTTGATAAAATTTAGTGATAGTATGTTTCTCCCTTGAACAACAGACATTGCCGAGGTGGGGTGGCTTGCGTGCCTCAACGATACAGGTAGCCGTACCGTAGGTGCGACCACAACGGGGGGGTATCTGTGGAGAGACCAGACAAACGTGTGGTTCCTGCACAGGGGCAGCAGCCTTTTCAGTAGTTACAGGGGCAACAGTCTGGATGATTGACTGAGCTGGCCTTGTAACATCACCTAATGTGGCTTTGTCAAACAGTTACTGCGAACGGCTGAAAGCAAGGGGAAACTACAGCCGTTATTTTTCCCGAGGACATGCAGCTCTACTGTATGAACATATGATGATGGCATCCTCACGGGTAAAATATTCCGGAGGTAAAATAGTCCCCCATTCGGATCTCCGAGCGGGGACTACTCAGGAGGATGTGATCATCAGGAAAGATAATACTGGCATTCTACGGGTCGGAGCGTGGAATGTTAGATCCCTTAATCGAGTAGGAAAATTAGTAAATTTAAAAAGGGAAATGGATAGGTTGAAGTTAGATATAGTGGGGATTAGTGAAGTTTGGTGGCAGGATGAACAGGATTTCTGGTCATGTGAGTACAGGATTATAAATACAAAATCAGTTGGGGGTATCACAGGAGTAGCATTGATAATGAATAAGAAAATAGGAATGCGGGTAAACTACTATGACCAGCACAGCGATCGCATTATCATTGTCAAGATAGATACGAAGCCAACACCGACAACAGTAGTACAGGTTTATATGCCAACTAGCTCTGCCGATGATGAGGAAATCGAAGAAATATATGAGGAGCTAAAGGAAATTATTCAGACAATTAAGGGAGAGGAAAACTTAATTGTGATGGGAGACTGGAATTCGGTAGTAGGAAAAGGAAGGGAAGGCAAAATAGTAGGTGAATATGGTCTGGGCAAAAGGAATGAAAGAGGAAGCCGCCTGGTAGAATTTTGCACAGAACATAATTTAGTTATAACAAACACTCGGTTCAAGAATCACAAAAGTAAGTTGTATACGTGGAAGTGACCAGGAGACACCGGGAGATACCAGATAGATTTTATAATGGTAAGACATAGATTTCGGAACCAGGTTTTACAGTGTAAGACGTACCCAGGGGCAGATATAGACTCTGACCATAACTTGTTGGTTATGAACTGTGGGCTGAAACTAAAGAAACTACAAAAAGGTAGGAAAATAAGGAGATGGGACCTGGATAAATGGAAGGAACCTGAGGGAGCTGTAGGCAACAAGTGACAGAAACGGGGGAAAATAAAACAGTAGAGGAGGAATGGGTAAAATTGAGATATGAAATAGTGAAGGTAGCAGAGGACAAAATAGGTAGGAAGGCAAGACCTACAAAAAATCCTTGGATGTCACAGGAGATACTAAATTTAATCGATGAATGGAGAAAATATAAAAATGCAGTAAATGAAACAGGCAAAATGGAGTACAGACGACTAAGAAATGAGATTGACAGGAAGTGCAAAATGGCTATGCAGGAGTGGCTAGAAGGCAAATGCAAGGATGTAGAAGAATGTATAAATAGGGGAAAAATAGATACAGCCTACAGGAAAATAAAAGAAACATTTGGAGATAAGAAAAATAGCTCTATGAATATCAAGGACACTGATGGAAAACCAGTTCTCAGCAAAGAAAGGAAAGCTGAAAGGTGGAAAGAGTATATAGAGGGGCTCTACAAAGGAAATGAACTTCGAGACAATATTGTAGGAAGGGAAGAGGATGTAGATGAAGATGAAATAGGAGATACTGTACTGAGAGAAGAATTTGACAGAGCCATGAAAGACCTAGGTCGGAACAAGGCCCCAGGCGTAGATAACATACCCTCAGAGCTACTAAAGTCTCTGGGAGATCCAGCCATGACAAAACTATTTGAATTGGTGTGTAGGATGTATGAGACAGGCGAAATACCCTCAGACTTTAAGAAAAATGTTATAATCCCCATTCCAAAGAAAGCAGGTGCAGACAGGTGTGAAAACTACAGAACCATCAGTTTAATAAGTCATAGTTGCAAAATATTAACACGAATTATATACAGAAGGATGGAAAAGCTAGTAGAAGCCGACCTCGGGGAAGACCAGTTTGGGTTCAGGAGAAATGTAGGAACACGGGAGGCAATACTCACTTTACGACTTATCCTAGAAGATAGATCGAGAAAAGGCAAACCTACATTTCTAGCTTTTGTAGATTTGGAGAAGGCTTTTGACAATGTTGACTGGAATATACTCTTTCAAGTTCTGAAGCAAGCAGGAGTAAAATATAGGGAGCGTAAGGTTATTTACAACTTGTACAAAAACCAGACAGCGGTTGTCAGAGTTGAAGGGCATGAAAGGGATGCAGTGGTTGGAAAGGGAGTACGACAGGGTTGTAGTCTTTCTCCATTGTTATTCAATTTGTATATTCAGCAAACTATAAAGGAAAGCAAGGAGAAATTTGGAGAAGGAATTAAAGTTCAGGGTGAAGAATTAAAAACATTGCGTTTTGCCGACGACATAGTAATTCTGTCAGATACAGCAGAGGACCTGGAAGAGCCGTTGAACGGAATGGACAGTGTGCTGAAAGGTGCATATAAGATGAACATTAACAAGATCAAAACTAGGGTAATGGAGTGCATTGTAAGAAAATCAGGTGATGGTGAAGGAGTCAGATTGGGAAACGAAGCAATAAAGGAGGTAGATGAGCTTTGTTACTTGGCCAGTAAAATAACAAATGATGGTCGCAGTACAGAGGATATAAAATGCAGAATGGCAATGGGTAGAAAAGCGTTCTTGAAAAAGAGAAATTTGTTAACCTCGAATATTGATTTAAGCCTAAGGAAGTCCTTTCTGAAGGCATTTGTGTGGAGTGTTGCCTTGTATAGGAGTGAGACATGGACGATAAACAGTGCGGACAGGAAGAGGACTGTGGCTTTTGAAATATGGTGCTACAGAAGAATGCTGAAGATTAGGTGGGTGGATCGCGTAACTAATGAGAAGGTACTGAACAGAATTGGAGAGAAAAGAAATTTCTAGCATACCTTGACTAAAAGAAGGGATAGATTGGTAGGACACATTCTTAGACATCAAGGAATTGTGAATTTAGCGTTTGAGGGAAGTGAGTGGGGAAAAAATCGCAGTGGAAGACCGAGAGATGGATACAGTAAGCAGATTCAGACAGATGTAGGTTGCGTTCTTATGTGGAGATGAAGAGGCTTGCTCAGGATAGAGTATTGTGGAGAGCTGCATCAAACCAGTCTCCGGACTGAAGACCACAACAACAACAACAGTATGTTACTAATACCACAGCAAAATAATGGAATGCACGTCACTATGCAACTGATTTACGATGAGTTGAAATACTTTCAATACATAATGAGTTAAAAATTGAAGAACTTCCTTTAATTTGTGTGGGGACCGCAGTGTTAAAAATTTCTTTTAATGACATATTAAAGTTTTAAGCGAATACACCGCTTTTAAATATTGATAGCTTTCATTGGCGGATTGTTATTGGCACAATACGCTTATTTAGGCTATCAAACGCAATCCTCGGGTGTTGTGAGATTTTCTTCAACTCCGTTCAATATCGTTGGATATCGACTTGTCAGATGTCTTACACTGTTTCTCTATTTTATCAATCTGTGTTTACGTCTATTTATGCCTGGATCTTGATTTGACATATCGTTGACACAACTTTCTAGCACGACAGCTCACGGGTTTCGATTGTCACGTGTTCCGGTTTTCCCACTGCCCATGTTTCACTTCCAAACGGGGATGTGCTCCAACCGTACATTCCCCGAAATGCCTGCGTCACATTGAAGCGAATGTTTGACAGTAGTAGACACCTTATGCCCATGAACGCCATCGTTGTCCAAGTAGGTCTACTTTTGTCTTTCCGTCGTAGGATATTTTCCTTTCATTGTAAAATAATACCTTAACTTCATCTACGTTGTGATCACCAATATTGTTGTCAAGTTTGTCGCTACAGTCATTTCTACACATATCATTACTGTTGTCTTTTTGCGTTTTAGTTGCCGTCCATATTCTGTACTCATTAAATTATTAATTCGACTCAACAGCTCTTGTGATTCTCCTTCAATTTCACTGAGCATAATTTACCAGCGAGTCATAACACTGATATACTTTTTGATACCACTCTCGAACCTATCTTTTATTTGAGACATTGCTTCTACGACGTATATATTCAACAGCAGAGGTGGAAGACAGCATCCTTGTCTTACACACTTTTTAATCCGAGCGCTTCGTTCTTGGTCTTTCATTGTAATTATTCCCTCTTGATTCTTGTACATATTACACATAACCCGTCTTTCCCTATATCTCACTCCAATTTTTTTTCACAATTTCGAACATCTTGCACCATTTTACGTTGTCGAGCGCTTATTATGAGACAAAAAGTTCCATAAACATGTATTGATTTTGTTTCAGTCTTGCCTACATTATCAAGTGTAGTGTCCGAGCTGTATCTCGGGTACTTTACCTTTCCTAAAGCCAGACTTGTCACCATCTAGGAGATCCCCCCTTTCGTGTGTATTTAATACTCGTCAGTCTATGAGGCTGGCGACGTATCATCAGACTTCCGAAAAAATATCTATCACAGAATTCAAAAGATAGCAATGACATATGTTACGCTGTCTGTGACGAAGCTCTCACATATGTCATTGCTATCTTTTGAATTCTGTGGTTGATATTTTTTCGGAAGTCTGATGGTACGTCGCCAGCCTCATAGACTCTACTCACCAACTTCAGCCCATAGCCCTGATTTAGTATTAAATGATCAAACACAACTAAACAGTTCACCCCTATTGGATTTCACTCAATTCATCCCTGAGTTACATTACCTTCAGCACTGTCAGTTCCAGTCTCTTCATAGATTTCCTCATAGTACAATCAATTAACTAAGTTTTACATCAACCCCCACACTGGCTGTTCCATTCCTGCACTACAAAAAAATTAAAAAACCTGAATTTAGACATAGCCGTTTATTTATTTGTATAACTAATAGATCAAAGTCAGAAAATCACAGTTTCAATATTAATTCTAAAAACTGGATTCCTTGTTTACCCCACAGTCCCAAACTCCTGTGTATTTATTTATTATGATTTATTTTTAAGTTTATATATATATATATATATATATATATATATATATATATATATATATATATATATATATATATACCTTTGGTATAACGAGACGATGTTGTCTCAAAGAACTGTATTATTTGTTGATACTTTTAAACCTGTTTCAAATGGAATTTGGTTTTAAAAAATACACTGGAGTATCATTTTTTCCTTTAATTCCTTATGTGGAGCATACGGCTGCAACAAAGGATCACCATCTTGTTCTATAATGTGCCAGTATTTCCACTTCTTCCCATCCGACTCCTCATTGTTGACCTCCTGCTTCAACTGATAGTCTCCACGTCACTCTGGACCTGCCTCGTCTTCGTCGCCCTTGCGGAATCCAGTGAAGTGCTTCCTTCTCCATATGTTTCAACATGTCTTCTGAGTGTATGTCCTAACCATCTCCACTTCCTGCTCCTTATTTGCAGCTCAGTTGGCTTGTGCCTTGTCCTTTTCCAAAGTGTTTCGTTAGAGATGACATTTGGCCACCGATCCTCAGGATGTTACTCAGACATTTGTTGTTGAATATCTGTAGTTTATGTATTACCTTCTTCGTCACTCTCCATGTTTCACATCCATATAGAAGTACAGATTTTACGTTACTTTCATATATCCGTAATTTGGTCCTCAATGTTATTTCCATCGATCTGCAGATAGAGCGGAGAGTTGTAAAAGCGAGCCGGCCGCGGTGGCCGAGCGTACTGCGGCGCGCCAGTCGCAGACTGCACGGTCACTAAGGTCGGGGGTTCGAATCCCCCCTCGGGCATGGATATTTTTCCGTCCTTAGTAAAAAAAATCGTGATTTAGCTAAAGTGTGTAGTAATCCGTGTTTTTTGGCCAAACTTTTTGGTGAATGAATTTCTTTTATTCAGTACTCTTCCAGTTTGTGTGAATAGTTTCTAGTGGCTTTTGGTGTAACATTTACGTTTCAGTCAGTACTTATCAAGTTGGTACGTTTTCTGTTTTTACCATGGGTGTGACACGCTGTAAGATCGTTAGTTCAGGGATGTGATGTGATGGTTGCAGTGATTTATTTCACTGGGGCGAATGTAGTGGCGTGGGAAATGGGGACATAAACGAGGCACACCAGTAGTTTTATACGATCTGCAATAGGTAAATAATGGAACAAAAGGGGAAAATTGCAGCTCTTTAAGCTGAATTAGATAAGGCAAGGGAGAATCGAGCTGGTTATACAAGGAGAAGGGCGAACAGAGATGGGAAGTGGTAACAGATAACGAGGAACAGGCTTAGGACAGTCTCAGGCGGCTTTATCATCAATCTGGGAATAGATTTGACCTGTCGCCTCGTCTATTCTTTATGCTATCAGCTCCTGTTCCTTTCTGGTTCTGCCATATTCCCCTTGCACTATGTCCCATATTGTTTTTATTTTTTATTTTATTTATTTATTTATTTATTTATTTATTTATTTATTTATTTATTATATATATATATTTTTTTTTTTTTTTTTTTTTTTGTTGCCTGAAATTCCTGTCTTCTTCTCAAGTGTATTTGTTAAGATGTTTGAATTAATTCTCTTAAAATTATATAGTATTCCTTATATTTAGGTAAAACATCAATATTGAAGCTATTCTTGGCTGATGGATAAATTTACCTTTTTGTCTTACAGGAAATCTTTATCATTGTATAATCTATGGTTTCATTATAGACGTCCAGTTGAGTTACTTTTAGAGGAAAACAATTTTCCTAAAGGACACTGACATTGTTGTTGTTTTGGTCTTCAGTCCGGAGACTGGTTTGATGCAGCTCTCCACCCTACCCTATCTTGAGCAAGCCTCTTCATCTCCTCATAAGAGCGGCAACCCACATCCATTTGAATCTGCTTATTATACGCGTCACTTGGTCTCCCTCTGCGATTTTTACCCCACACACTTGCCTCCAATGCTAAATTTACGATTCCCCGTTGTCTAAGAATGTGTCCTACCAAGCGATCCCTTCTTTTAGTCAAGGTATGCCAAAAATTCCTTTTCTCACCAATTCTATTCAGTACCTCTTCATTAGTTATGCGATCTACCCACCTAATCTTCAGCATTCTTCTGTAGCACCACATTTCAAAAGCCTCTATTCTCTTCCTGTCCGCACTGTTTATCGTCCATGTCTCACTCCCATACAAGGCAACACTCCAGACAAATGCCTGCAGAAAAGACATCCTTACACTTAAATTAATATTCGATGTTAGCAAATTTCTCTTTTTCAAAAATGCTTTTCTCCCCATTGCCATTCTGCATTTTATATCCTCTATACTGCGACCGTCATATGTTATTTTGCTACCCAAGTAACAAAACTCATCTACCACCTTCATTGTTTCGTTACCTAATCTAATTCCTTCAGCATCGCCTGATTTTCTAAGACCACATTCCATTATTTTTGTTTTGCTCTTGTTAATGTTCATTTTATACGCTCTCTTCAACACACTGTCCATTCCATTCAACTGCTCTTCCAGGTCCTTTGCTGTCTCTGACAGAATTACAATGTCATCAGCAAAACGCAATGTTTTTATTTCTTTTTTCTGAACTTTAATCCCTATTCCATATTTTTCCTTGCTTTCCTTCACCGCCTGCTCGATGTACAAATTGAATAACATCGGAGAAAGGCTACAACCCTGTCTTACGCCCTTCCCAACTGATGCTTCCCGTTCATGCCCTTCGAGTCTAATAACCGCGATCTGGCTTTTGTACAAGTTGTAAATAATTCTCCTTTTTCCTGTATTTTACCCCCGCTGACTTCAGAATTTGAAAGAGTGTATTCCAGTCAACATTGTCAAAAGCTTTCTCTAAATCTACAAAAGGTAAAAATGTAGGTTTGCCTTTCCTTAATCTATCTTCTAAGATAAGTCGTAGAGTCAGTATTGCCTCCCGGGTTCCTACGTTCCTCCTGAATCCAAACTGATCGTCCCCGAGGTCAGCTTCTACTAGCTTTTCCATTCTCCTGTAGATAATTCGTGTTAAAATTTTGCAACCATGACTTATCAAACTGATGGTTCTGTAATTTTCACAGCTATCTGCGCCAGATTTTTTCGGAATGGGGATTATTACATTTTTCTTAAAGTCTGACATTATTAATGAATATTTTTCATTCATGTCATGAGCACACCTTTCCAGCTCATATTTTTGAGCAGTTTCCTAAAATACTCAATATTTTACGAATTGAATACGCTCCTGTATTTAGATTTAGCAGTCTTCATAATCTGACGAGAATCTACACCTAAAATATAATTTGATAGACCATTGATTTTTTTGTTTTATCGTATGATTTTGCTTCCTTGATTCGTCTGTAAAATGTTATCAATAGCTCTCCTAGAGGATTTAGCTATCCTAGTGAAAGTTATCAGTTTTATGATATTTATTAAAAATAATTTATATTTTGGATTGGTAGTAGAGAAGGACCTGGGATTTGCTCTCTAACCGCGTGTGTGTATATGTGTGACTTTGTTTGTCTGACTAACAATGATTTCTGTTGATAACAAACTATAGGTTACGTAAAATTCAGATTTTCCACACATAAGAAAAGCACATCAAATTATTTGTGACTGTTCTACACACTGGACCAAAAAGTAAGCCCTGATAGTGAATTAGGTGAATAATTTTTTTAAAACGTCAGGCCCGCGCAACGGATAACTCAGCCGTGCATTGCTATAGAAAGAAGCTCTAACTGATCCATTAATTACTTCCTGTAAATTCTCAACATTAGTATCCAAAATGAAAATACTCAACTATTTTGTATGGTGAAGTTAATCTCTCGTTTCAGAAAATCAACTAAGAGTGCACATAAATATTTTACTGTGAAATGCAGTGAATCCTTGTGAAAATTCAAAGATGCCAATACTTTTAGTGAGAAGTAAATTGAATTTTTGTAACAGTTGAAACGTACTGTGGTTCGATTATCACGCTTAGTCAAACACTTGATTATCGAGCGTTGTTAATCACCTAATTACTTTATCAAAAAATGATCTCATAAATTCTCTACTCACAGTTAATACAAGCACAGAAAATTTGAATTAACCCACAGATAAACACTCTACCTTTGATATTTCACTCATTGTAACTGCCTCATCATTATCATATTCTCAACATAGTTTTCAACAATCCTAACCTGGACCCTAATCATTTTAGTGAAAGTTATCTGTTAAAACATACTCTCACAGAGCCACCACGTGCAAGTACGTTTGAGATTAACACTTTTACTTCACTCCAAAACAACTCACATCAATTAACTGGTCGTAAAACTTATTGGACGAAATAATGGAAGAGCAATTTCATTATCACACTTATACTGAAAATTAAAAAGCAACATCATTACAAAGACATATACATATTACCTTATACATTCTTAGTCTGAACATCTTCATCAGGTGGAACGTTTACAGTATGAGTTACATTGAAAGACAACGTTACTGACTGCAATAAATGTTTACTGGAAGACTTCGGAAGAAAATTTGTATTAAAGTCACCAGCAACCAAGATTTCTTCGTTTCTTCCTGTTAAATAACCGCAGAAAATTAGCAAACTGAACGTAATTAACTGCATTGTTCCTTGACTCTGCATTAAGTTGATAACTATTAATTAAAAAGTGAATCTACTGTGCCCGTACGATATCACCGAATCCTAATTGCTACATGTTCACCGTCTGGACACTCGATCTTAACGGTAACTGTTAGCAGTGTGAGCGCCGAATCTGAACTGGACTTTGGCAGCGTGAGCCGCGTCGGCTTCTCTCGCTGTGACTGGCGACAAAACATGGCCGACGCGCGTCGTCTGCCTATTTGTTAGTGTTTTGTTTTCACTTATAATTGATTTTTATACATGTATTTTGTTGTGACATTGAGGGGTTCCTTACTCACAATTTCACCTTTGTTCTACAATTAGTTTATTAAATGTGTTCGCGTTTTGGCGGGCTACCACCTTATACATTGACAGCCAATCAGCGTGAGAGGTACAGGCAACTCAAGGATCTTTGCTACATTCCTTCACACGAAAACCGAACCTGTGGTAGCACCTGCTATGCTTCTCACACTACCTGCACCATCTATCAGATACTGGTTCCAACCTGCTATACGGAAGCGATTATCAAAGCTGAATATGATGGCAATAAGCCAGAAAGAAATATTACACTTGCCCAGAAGTTAGTATGAATAAATCCTTTGGTGAGTCCACCATTGAGCAAGCTACATAAAGTTGTCCATGTGAGAAACATTAAGCAAGTGCAGCGTAAGGAGCCACAGAATTATTTAAAGCTGTGGTGGAAGTAGCTTAATTTGTGTTCTGTTATTGGGCCCCTGCAAAGAGGTACAAAATACGTAACGGCTATTTGAAGTGGAATAACTACTAAAAGGGTACAGTATGGAAATTAATAGAATGCTTTTAATATGATAAAACTCACCATAGCAGCAGAGGAGTCGCTGTCGCGGCACATCCACGTTTACAACTTGTAGTATTGTTAATAACTGCGGAACATAAATGCGACCGTTAAACAATGCGGTATGGGCAGAGATACAGCCTGCGAGAATGAGCGGCTTGCCAAGCGGCAGCTTAGTAGTATCAGAGATACTTGTGAAATGATACATGGTGGTAGTAAAACAATAATAAATGAATGAAAAAGTTTAATGGGGCGGAAGAAAGGTGTTGTGAATCGTCAGGAGGGGGTATTTTGTAATAAGATGGATAACATGATATCGTAGAAAAATTAATTTTTGGTAATTATCTGTTCGTTGAGACTGTGTTCTGCGGACCGTTTCACAAACTTAGTGATTTCTGATTCTTCCAGGGGGCGATGTGAAGAACTGCAAATTCTTGTTTAACTGCTGCATTTATGTTCCGCAGTTGTAAACGTGGAACTGCCGCGTCAGCGACTCCTCTGCTGCTATGGTGAGTTTTATCATATGAAAAGCATTCTATTAATTTCCATACTGTACCCCTTTAGAAATGCGCCTCGGTTGCACAGTGGTAGAGTGCCAAACTACAAATCTTAAGGTCGTGGGTTCGATCCCCGCCAGGTTCTAGGATTTTTATCTGTCACTTTCCACTTCTTTCACCTCTGGCAGTCATGCTCATGCGAAAAATACCGAGTAGCACCGTGGTTCGGAACCCACGTTAAACTGTAGGTCCCCCTATAACTGGCTGGGTAAGTCAGTTCGAAGGTCGGAGGAAGGCAACGGCATACAACCTCCAAACAGGACCATGCCTAGTAAAGCACTGTGGTGTTCAAACCAATCTTCGGATTGTTGACTGCTTTACCTTTACCCCTTTAGACCCTAGTTATTCTACTTCAAATAGCCGCTACGTACTTTGAACGTTTACCTCTTTGCAGGGGCACAATGACAGAACACAAATTGTTAAGCTACCTCGACCACAGCTTTCGATAGTTCTGTGGCTCCATCCCCACCAAAAAAGTTCTGACTTTTCAAAATTTACTCACCTTAGCCATAGTAGATTCGCTGCCCGCCAGGTACACGGACTGTAATAAAACATTTGTCTGTTTCCAGACTGATGAGGCGCTAACAGCGCGAAACGCGTTATTGGAGTAATACAAATATTTCAACAGAGACTGCGAATTATTTAATACTGGGTATTCCTTGGGTGTACAATGTTTCATTCACTTCCTTCCTCTTTAGCTCTATAGAAGTCTACTGCTTTCGCCTACAGTCGAGTGCGCTTCACAGTACTGTCAGCTTTCAGGAATTTCCTTACGCGAAATCGAATATGAGATTGTCTTAGAGGTAAATAAGAAATGCATTAGAACATGGTGCATGACATCACCCGCCGCCGCATTATACATGATCTTGATTTACGTGTTGTACAATGGTATATTTTTGCCGGTATATATTCATTTCTATAATTTCTTTATGTCTGTTAAATTTATTGGGAGTATAGTTAGTAGCACAGAAGTATTAGATCAAAGCGTGGTGCATTATGGGGCGGTTTTCCATGAATGTTACTGTTTATGTCCTCATGTCTCGAATGTTCAGATGTTTGTATCCTACTGGACCAAACTGCTGTGTTTATCAGTCCCTAGATTTACAAACTACTTAAACCAACTTACACTAAGGACAACATACACACACAAACACACACACACACACACGCACACACACACACACACACACACACACACACACACACACACACACACACACACGCACGCACACCTATGCCCGAGGAAGGACTCGAACCTCCGACGTCGAGCGTCCGCGCGCTCCACAGCAAGGCGTCTTAATCCTCAAATCTCATAAACTGCGTGTCATACCTGATCCCCGTCAAGGTAATTAAGGCAACAACTGCCTACGACATTATCAGACATGGGGTCAATCGGGCAGTACCAAGCTTGTGGAGTAGGAGAGGTGCTGGGATACAACATACTACATTTATAAAAAAAACTTACTTATTATCTTAAACCACCAAAAGAGACAATTTGCCAGATAATTAATCAATCATTAATGTTCATTAAGGCATTTATGACTTCACTTTGAGATGAAATTTAACTCTTACAAATAATTAATCATTCATTAAGGCTTATTAAAACTTTTGACTTTCACTGAAAGACGAAAACTTTTACATATTATCATAAACTTTAACCGAAGCATTCATTCAACATCAGAGGCAACATGTTAGTTAACTGTTCGAACATAGCTCTTTACAGAAATTGCTGTAATCCTTACTTCTGGTGCAAGTTACTCAGTTCTTTACGGTGAAACTTCAAAACACAAAATTTACGAAGAACATACAGCACACCAACACCATTTAAATCCAATCACGTATTAATAGAACCTTGAAAATTAATTCAAACAAATCCTTATACAGGTACGAAGTCCCACTTCAGCTCTAGTACACGTAAGCAATTTTCCTTTGAACTTCAGAATACAGGCTCTATGACAATATCGGTTTTATTGAAATCAGAGGAAAACATCCATGATTATATGCCACTACTGGTGCTGCCCAGTAAATATCATCGGAATGTAACAGCACTGCTGCACAAAATTTTCATTACGCATAACCTGCAACAGAGAACTGTCAGGAACCAACATGACACACAATTCTTGTACTCGTTGAAAGTTTATCGATGTGTAGTAATGGAGTGCAGTCTAAGAAAATCAGGTGATGCTGAAAGAATTAGATTCGGAAACGAAGCAATAAAGGAGGTAGATGAGTTTTGTTACTTGGGCAGTAAAATAACAAATGATGGTCGCAGTACAGAGGATATAAAATGCAGAATGGCAATGGCTAGAAAAGCGTTCTTGAAAAAGAAAATTTTTTTAACATCGAATATTGATTTAAGCCTAAGGAAGTCCTTTCTGAAGGAGTGTTGCCTTGTATGGAAGTGAAACATGGACGATAAACAGTGCGGGCAGGAAGAGGATTGAGGCTTTTGAAATTTGGTGTTACAGAAGAATGCTGAAGATTAGGTGGGTAGATTGCATAACTAATGAAGAGGTACTGAACAGAATTGGGGAGAAAAGAAATTTCTGGCATACGTTGACTAAAAGAAGGGATAGATTGGTAGGACACATTCTTAGACATCAAGGAATTGTGAATTTAGTGTTGGAGGGAAGTGTGTTGGGTAAAAATCGCAGAGGAAGACCAAGAGATGGATACAGTAAGCAGATTCAGAGAGATGTAGGTTGCCGTTCTTATGTGGAGATGAAGAGACTTGCTCAGGATAGGGTATTGTGGAGAGCTGCATCAAACCAGTCTTCGGACTGAAGACCACAACAACAACAAGTTTTTTGCTTCTCCTTCTCTCTTACAAAATTTCCGTCTGCTGTGTGTTTGAACTTGTTCTAGCTGAATGCCTTTGTACAACGTTATGTTAATCTGATTGCGTATTTTTAACTGTATTCTATGTGAATGTAAAGGTAATGCAAAACCTATTTGACTGCGTAATGTTTATTATAATGAGACACAAACTGCTAATTGATTCTGTATGAAAATGTCCTAACAAAGTTAACTGTCTGAAAATTACTGATAATAAAAATCACTGTGTTAATAATTCTGGCCCTACAAACTTATTTCTGACTGAACTAACAATTTAACGGAATGTAACGAACACAATATTTATCAATGCAATGTGA
Organism: Locusta migratoria; assembly: GCA_026315105.1. Lineage (NCBI taxonomy): Eukaryota > Metazoa > Arthropoda > Insecta > Orthoptera > Acrididae > Locusta > Locusta migratoria. The sequence continues at coordinate 201,665,858 of CM048751.1, forward strand.
CTTAGTGCAAACACTTGTTAACCTGAACACTGTATGAATTGTCCTACCCTGTAAGCTTTAAATCATACTGGACTGTAAGCTTGAGAAAAACTGCTTCTTTCTCACCTTCACTTACTGCATAAATCTGCGCAACACCAAACTGCTTCCTGCTATACTAACTACTGGAAAACTAACTAAGGAAAACATCTATGGCAATTTTAATTAAAATGTGAGGAGGGATAAACTGGTTTAAGAAACTGGAACTAATTATTAAAGATGAAATATCTGATTTATTTTCTGATGTAAAATGAAAATTACTAACAATGTCATGTTTTTTATTTTAAAATGTTTGAGAGAAAAATATAACTCAGATATTTAATCTGCCTACAAAATTATTTTTAAACAAAGATAAACATTTCTTTACTGTTAATAAATTTAACTTGATTTATACGAACAATGTTACAACAATACCATATTTCAAGAACACTACCCATGAAATACCTGTTTCATAAAAAACGCAATTTCAAAACTAAACTATTACAATAAGTACTTTTCCTAAAACAGAAAGGGGTCCCTAGCATGAATCGTGAGACGACAAGCTAACAGCAAGATCTTTCCCGACTGTTACTGTTACCATCCATTCAGCCTAAAAATGCGAAGTTGTGCCATAGAAACATGCCAAGTATTTTATGAAAAACTTTACCTTATAAAAACTTCAAAAGATCGTTTCTCCAACCTCATCTATACCTTTCGTCTCCATATCTTAAAGAACCAGCTTGGCTCAGCATTCAAGTTTCAAAATCTCATCTCCTCGGCTATCCCGCCGGAACGACAACTGCACACAACCACGGTCCCCACGCTTCTGCAATCTCATCCGCGCGCCTAGCAAAGTCTGCACTCTCAATAATCACAACCTTACTTCCCGGCAACAATACTATCACCGTCTCCAATATCGATAGCACTGCCTTAGAAAAATAAGCCTGTAACCAAAGATAAATGACCCATGCCTGACTAGCTTGACACTGGTCTCAAATTCGCGGTACCCTTGAATATGAAAATGTATACCTTCCCATAGCAGGTATCTTACAGCGACTTACTGGCCTCATTCTCAACATCACTGACCAAGTTAATGGCTAAGCCCCGTTAGGTTTGCGTAACTGCCCCACACCATTGAAATCAATTTCACATAGTCAAGATATATAAGCTCCAGCAATAGTTACTCATAATAAAAAAAGTCTCGACTGTCAGAACTTTGAATACTCAAAGAGCAACCTGAGCAACGGTACGAAACGCCCCAGATTTGTTAATAAACAACTGCCGGCCGCGGTGGCCGAGTGGACTGAGGCGCTCCAGTCACGGTCTGCACGGCCACTACGGTCGGGGGTCCGAATCCCCCCTCGGGCATGATATTTGTGCCGTCCTTAGTGTTAGCTAGTTCATACGTAGTTTGTAAGTTTAGGGACTGATGACCCCGTAGCTAAGTCCCATACTATAAAAATAATACTAATAATAATAATAATAAATAAATAAATAAACAACTCGTAAACGCCCCTAGCAACCAGAATGACAACGTCACACAGGACTACGGTAGTTCGTATATTAAAACGTTCCAAGCGCTTATCCGCGTCAGATTCTGCAGCACTTATTTTCCGCCAAATGTCCATCCATATGATTCTCTTAAATCTGTCCAGTTTTCCAGATAACTACTGCAGTACTCTTCCAGGAACGAAAACCGCCAATATTACATTTGCCGGAGGCCAAGCTTAGTAAATCCACCAAATTCCACTTACGAGCGCCGAAGCCGATAACTGTGGCCTTCCGAGTTGCTCGTCGTCCAGCCAGACGTAGTGTCGGACGCCTATCATCGCAATCGAGCAACAACAACAACAACACACAAGCAGCCGACACAGCCTTGCCGCAGTGTCTCACAACACACTCTCCTCAGCTCTCTTTTCCACGTTCCCGCCACTCCTCTCGCCCCGGCACGCCGCTCCAGAGATAACCCTCGTGATACATCGAAGCGGAAGAGCCAAAGATTAGACGTCTGGAGATCGACTCCACGGCTTAACCCTCGCATGATGCCTGGGGTCTCTTTAGACCCCAAGTCTCATTTAACTATAAATAAACGTAACACCCAGAAAATGGCCGCTTGCAATAGTGGCCGAAACGTCGGTGAAATACCCAGAAGAGTTTTATCAACAATGACATCGGCCGCGGAAGCCTTCGTTTACATATAAATAAACAGTTTTTATGTAAGTGCAGACAGCTCATCCTTCAGATATCCTATGAAAGGACTTCTTATTATAACTAGGTAAAATATTTATGGTTATATCTTATTTTCCAGTACAACGATTTGAAATTTTCGCAGTGGGGTCAGAAAATACCCCAGGTATACAATACGTTTTACTAGAGCTGATACCATGCTAGGGTTAATACCGTGGTACAGTTTAAAAGATACATTCGGCAGCACATGTGTATCCCGTCTCTACAATTTCATGCAAGTACAATTTTTAGCGTAGAAACTATAAATTTTAACGTCATCCCGAATGCCGTAATGTTACTTCATGATCGGCGAAAAAGTAGTAATCGAAATATATATATATATATTTTTCCTTCCATAAATTTTGGTTGGCTGCCATCGAGAAAAATTATAATAAAGTTTTGAACTTTGTTGCAAGTCGTTAAGTACTCTCATTCTCAAAGAGTGTTTGAATAAAGTCTCGTAACATTATGTGCCAGTTTTTTTAATTACTACTGTTTATGACGGTATATCTACTGAACCATGTGTCGCATGTGGTTCTTACCTTGACAGAAATTGTTATCTCACAGTAAAGAATATGTGTACGAAATTGCCGCGGCCGATTGGCCCCACGTACTGGAGCGCCATGTTGCGGTGCGCGCGGTCGTGGGCTAGAGCATGGGTATTCGTGTTGTCATGTTAGTTTACCTAGGTTTAAGTAGTTTGTAAGCTACGGACTGCTAACCCAGAAGTTAAGTCCGATAGATTTACAAACATTTGAATATTATGTACGAAATTTGGTTGAAATCTTAGGAGAAAATGTGCAAACAATTGTTTGTAAACCTATTGGACGAAACCGCTATGGACATCAGTCCTTAGAGTTACAAACTGCTTAAACTAATCAAAGAACAACACACACAACCATGTCCTAGGGAGGTCTCGAACTTCCGACGTCGAGCAACCGCTCTCGCGGCAGCGAGGCGCCTTAGAGCGGCAGGAAATGATTAACATTGTCGCCTCATGCCTCACTTGTGCGTGCATCTCATTGTTTATGACGTCATATCTTCTGAACTATGTGTTGTGTGTTATCCTTACATCATCGGCGACCGACCTCTTTGTTTGAAGGTCATGTGTCCAAAATTTCATCAAGATTGAAACAATGCTGTAGATGTTCATCAATACATACACTCAAACCCACACACAAACGGACACTCTGTATATAAAGATTCTCTAAGCCGCTGCTACCGAATTGTACGGTAAGGGTGTGAAAGTATTCGTTAAAAGTGCACATGAGATTGGGGAAAAAATAGTTCAAGCTTCAGGGCTACGCCTCATATAAAAAGTGAGAAATGTTGCCAGTCCTTAATAGAAAAGTGTGCAAAACTTGAGACTTCGATTATTTTCTGCTTCTTGATACGCAGTCAACGTTGGAATATTGTCACTAATGCCTTTTTCCTCCGAAAAAGTGGCGTAAAAAACCTTTAAAGTGGGGCTTTTACGAGCCGTTATTGATCCACGTTCGCAAGAGTCAACCTGTAATCAATCACCAGCAATTAAGGAAATTGTGAAACACGCTACCGAAGAGTTTCCAGGCGCTTGTACTCTCCTGTTGATGAAAACTCGGCGCGCTGAAGCTGAAAATTGTTATATGCCAAAGCGAAGAGGGTATTATGGATTTATCAGGCAAAGAGAGAATATCTATTATATACTTGTCCATTCTTATCTCATTCGCTTAGAAATACTGGAGGAAAAAAGACTGCTAGGGAGAGAGAGAGAGAGAGAGAGAGAGAGAGAGAGAGAGAGAGAGAGAGAGACAAAGGGTGCGCGTTTGTGTGAAAGAGATAGAGAGAGGGTAGAGAGGGGGGGGGGGGGGGAGAGTGACTTTTTATGAAAGAAAGAAGAGAGGCAGATGGGAGAGAATGTGAGAGACAGAAAGAGGGAGAATGAGAGACAGGAAGAAGTGTAGAATGGAAGAAAGAGAAAGAGAGGGAGTAGATTTACAATGAAAACTACACTCTTGTTCCGTATCTGCTTACTCTGCGTAGAGAGCAGGTCGAGAGGATTGACAAAAGACCTCTTGTCACAGAAGGTTGAAGATTGGTACAAGAAACATACATGGAGACAATTTTTTAACTACTTGAAGCAAAAAGGAAATTAGTAACAACATACAGTGTGTACACACTTTATTCAACATGTTAACGTCACCACAGATATTCGTATTTAAGTTATGTGTGTTAGATATGCTAGCTTCTGTGGCAATGATATGTCATATACATCTACATAAACATTATGCATGTCACATTGAAGTGCATGCAGAGGGTTTCGAACCACTATTATCATATTTCGTTACAGTTACATTTTCTAATAACTCGCGGGGGAAAACAAAGGAAAAAAAATCTAAAATATTCTGCTTTCGATCTGATTTCTCTTCTTTTATTATGATGATCATGTTTCCCTACGTAGGTGAGTGCTATCAAAGTATGTTCGCATTCGGAAGAGAAAGTTGGTGAAAGACATTAAGCAAATAGATCGCGCCGCAAAGAAGCCTTTCTTTTAAAGATTTCCCTCCACATCGTGCATCGTTTCTCCCCGACATCGCGATAATACAAAACGAGTTGCCCTTCTCTGAACTTTCTCTAGATCGTCCGTCAGTCCCACCCGGTGTGAATCCCATAATGCTCCGCAAAACATCAAAATATGACGCACAGGTGAAGTGTAGGCAGCTTCTTTAGTAAAAATGTTACATCTTCAGTGTGTTCTGCGAATGAAACGAAGCCTATGGTTCGCCTTCCCTACAATATTTTCTGTGTGTTCTTTGACATGTAAGTTGTTCGTAATTGTTACTCCTAGGTATTTCGTTGAATTTACGGCCTTTACAGTTTACGCATGACTTCACACTTATCATTATTAAGGGTCAATTGTCAATTTTTGCACCATGCAGATATCTAAATAAGTTTGCAGCTGCTTTTGATCTCCTGGTGGCTATACTAACCGATAAATGACAGCATCGTCCGCGGTCTAAGGGAGCTACTTAGATTGTGACCCAAAAACAAAAGAAACAAAAGAACACGACATATAACACAGGAAATGGATGTCATACAAAATGAGAGGCCACCGCGTGAGACTACCCAGATGTATGCGACAGTTATTGGAAAATGGGAGTAGTTAGGGACCTGAACAAAGTTTGCATGTAATTTCGGACGTTTATGAAGCGTTTTGTGACTGAACCCCTCCCCATAAAATGATGAAACGAAAAGATGTCTACCGCACACAACAGTTTCGCTGTAGATGCCGTTAAAACTGTCGCATCAGGCATCATGACCTCCTATCAAATAAAGTTACCATTACAGATTTGCATGTTACTATTTATTTTTGTCTGCAAGTCTCCCTTAATTCTCTTGCATCCAAATTTAAGCAATCTGTTTTCTTAATCTCTATCTATATAAAAGCGAAAGGACACGCACTCACTGACTAAACACAAAATCTCGAAAACTACTGCACCTATAAACCTGAAATTTGGTACTAATATAGTTTATAGGTAGAAAACGTATGCTAAGAAAGTATTTTGTGATAGGTGCATGGAGGCCTCACGAAACTCACAGTTTCATTTCGATATTCACGAAATTTCGCACACTTGACCTTTAAAAATAAGAGGAAGGTCGCCGTCTACCTTAAATTCCATACGGTGCATGAGGCAGGGTATTTTGGAACATAAAAAGGGATCCCTAAATACCTAGGTCAGGCCTTAAATTGTGAAACGGTTAGACCTATTTCACAGATCTTTTTTTTTCCTCGTTATTCTCAGAACAAGATCGCTGCTGCTATGACCCACAGTTGTGGGCTAAAGGCCATCTGCTCTCATGTACCAAAGACGATCCGTATGGAACAAAGCTTTTCTGCTAACTCTTGAAATGGAAACGCGTAGGCAAATAGCCCTAGAAAATGGTTATCGTCTCCTATAAACACAAACACGGAATATGTAAAGCTTACCTTTATGGCCAACAGTAAACAGGAACAAAGGCTAGAGGTTGCTAGAAAGGGTCCAGTAATGCCCTCTATCAGTTGTGTCTTCTCATTAAGCACGCTCTTGCAATCCTCCCTTATAGCGCACCTGGTACGAGCTTTGTTTCAGTACTTCGAGACACAGTTGTGCTATGACGTCAAAACAGTTTATTGTAAGTTATCTTATATACACCCTGGCCATTAAAATTGCTGCACCATGAAGATGTGCTACAGACGCGAAATTTAACCGACAGGAAGAAGGTTCTGAGATATGCAAATGATTAGCTTTTCAGAATATTCACACAAGGCTGGCGCCGGTGACGAAACCTACATCGTGCTGACATGAGGAAAGTTTCCAACCGATTTCTCATACACAAATAGCAGTTGACCGACGTTTCCTGGTCAAACGTTGTTGTGATGGCTCGTGAAAGGAGGAGAAATGCATGCCACCACGTTTCTGACTTTGATAAAGGTCGGATTGTACGAGCGACTACGTTGGTGTACGAAACGAAGAACGTGGGTGAACGAATGGCAAAACGTCATTTTTCGCATGAATCCAGGTTCTGTTTACAGCATCATGATGGCTGCATCCGTGTTTGGCGACATCGCGGTGAACGCACATTGGAAGCGTGTATTCGTTACCGCAAAACTGGCGTATCACCCAGCGTGATGGTATGGGGTGCCATTGGTTACACGTCTCGAGTGAAAATGTAATCACATGTCAGTTGTAGTATAATATATTTTTCCAATGAATACCCGTTTATCATACGCATTTCTTCTTAGTGTAGCAACTTTAATAGCCAGTAGTGAACATAGTACAGTTGCGTGATGGCGTGAAAACAGAAAATTTTCGGTGTACAAGCCGCGTCACGTAAAATAAAATCCTCGAGTTTTCCATGGCAAGGTCCATCTTCAGGAGTAACACCTTGAATTTTATGTTTGTATTGACACCGCCGAGATAAAGAAAGAAAGCAAGCTCCCGTCTTGGACGTTTTAGTTGAGCGGAGAGCAGGAGGCCGGCTTGGTCATTCGGTTTACAGAAAGTCGACGCACATGGATCGTTACGTTAACAGCATGAGTTTTCACCATCCTGTTCATAGGAAAGCAATTTTTATTCCATTCTGTGGAGCAATGATTAGTAAGACAGGACGCGTACTGAGGAAACATGGCTTGAGACCAGTGATCTAGCCTATCTCCAAGGTCAGAAACGTGTTACGCCCTATTAAGTAAAGAACAGGTTTGCGTGCTGTGCTCGTTTATAATGTTTCCTATGAGTGTGCAAGCTTTTAAATTCACCAGACTGTTCGAACAGTTATTAAACGTTGTGCAGAGCACACGCGACACGTAAAACGAAGAGAACTTTGTAAGTCGCCCGCCGCAAAACATTTCCTAACAAACGGACATAAAATTCAGTTTTAAAATACGAAAATTTTGTTCTCAATACCGTAGTACTGGGAATCTTTATACAGGATGTCCCACTCTACTCATTCACCCCAGGTATCTCTGGAACTACACGAGATATTGAAAAACGACTTTCACGGACTTGAACGTGCGACAGGGGTTTATGAAAGTAGGTACTATGGGACAGTCTAAAACGTAAAGAAGTATTATTTTCGACCCAAATATTTTACCGGATAATCCATATTATTTCTTAAGCAATCAATAACATGAAAAATCACAATAAGAATGGCGTTGGTTGCATCGCGATGCGCCAATTACATCCGGAGAAATTGCGAAGCGAAGTTGACGTTTGACATACAGGAGGCGCGCTGCTAGCGCAATATATAAAAGATTAAAAAAGCAACAAAAGAGAAAAAATGCAAAATAAAAGAAAACACTAAAAAGGAAAACAGATGTGTGTGGAGGGGGGGGGCGGTGGTTCGTTTCTCGCTTCCGACAATATTTTTATTTTCACCTTGACTCCCAAAAGTTTTTGACACGTTTATTAAATAGAATTTATGAGTTGCAATATTCCGACATATTTGCAAGTACAACCGCTTTTTCTTAAAAGTGCATTGCTTCTATTTAGTGCACATGCCGTGAAATATGGTCCAACAAATTGTATACAGTGTTACAGTGTCTTCTGAACTACAGTACCTGCACACAAAGTGCGGACACATTGTTATAGTGAATGTTGCAAATGACATGCTGTTACAAATAGTTTCATACATTTACTAGAAAATACAGACAAAGCTCTTGAAATCAGTTAAATGGCCCCAGTATTAGCGCAATTATCTCCCAAACAGTGCGTATAGGACGCAAGAACGTGTATAACAATTGCTGCAAAAAAGAAACAAGGCACTTCAGGCTCATTAAGAAACGACAGTTGCCACACATCTCTAGTGCGTAATCTATGTATAAAATTATTTAAATCAGCGTGACATTGAGAACATTAATAATTATAGTGTGACTTCAGTTTATTTGTAGGTAGTTCAAGAGAATGTTTACAATTCGTGGCCCATATTTCACGGTATTCTCACTAAAGAGAACAATCGCACTTTTTAGAGAAAGCGTAAGTATGTCGAAATATCGCAAAATGTAAATTCCTTTTAATTAACAACAGTGTAAGAAAATTTTTAGGAATCAAAGTAAAAAAAAAAAAAAAAAAAAAAAAAAAAAAAAAAAAAAAAAAAAAAACCTGTCTGGACCGGGAAACGAACCACCGCCGACGCTTAGCAGCTCCTTTACCCTCTACGCTACAAGGAGCATGTGTAGTAAACTCACTGTTTTACATTACCATCAATATCAAGGGTTACTCGCCAATTTACTGACTGTAATTTACAACTGATTGTACTAAGAACGGCATGATTTTGGTACCTCTTAAGTGTGCCGTAGTTTTGAAATAGAAACACACGAGTTATAAGGAGAAAAGCATGAAAATACGAAATGGAGAATGACGCCTCTGCAGGACATAGCTTGCGACCGTAGAGACATCAATCGGTTGGTACGGATAACTGGAGCCCGACACATTATTGTCCCTAGACGCTTGTGTACACACAGTTTCAACTGTCTAAGTGTTGTGGTTTTCGTGTGGCAGTTTTTTCAGTTTTGTGGTGCTGGATTTCTGTAGCATTGGAATGTCATCCTCACTTAACGGAGCACCTACAGGTTTACTGCAGAGTCACTTGAAACATTACTGGGAACATGTGTTCTCCAATATCTTATTAGGTGGAGGTGGTGGCCCAGTTACCCCCCAAAATTTTCAAAACTGGGGTAAGTGGTCAACCTTACAAACTACTTAAACATAGTTAAGCTAACCTAAACACAACACAATCACTCATGTCTGAGGAGGCGAATCTCTGTCAACATTTAATACTGCAAGAAGAGGAAACTGACTAAACAATAGTATCGAACCCGAACTGAGATTTTGTTAGGGAGGTTTTTCCTCGGTAATAATCAAAAGCGGGTAATCTCCCAGGAAGATGAAGATTAAGTAAGAAGTGCTAAAACAAAATATTTTATGTTAAGGAGCTCACACCCTGCCTATCTAACCCATGTTAATTTAGGCAAGTATTTGACCGATTCCTGAAAAAACTATATGGTGCAGGACCTTAATATTATTACTCTCTGTTACATGACGCTAATAGAGTCAACTGTACTAAAATCTACTTTATCCATTATGTAGTTCTTAAGAAAATAAATACTTTTTTTAAATTTATTAACAAACAAAAATTAAGTTTTTCTGCAGAAAATATTTTTTGTGAACTTCCTAATGGGTAAATATTAATGAATGTAGTACCAGAGGTGGCTTTTTATGTTATGCAGACTCTCTGAAAATTTCATTCATTTATCTATGACAGTTTTTGATATAATGGGGCAACTGTACTGAAAATTTTAGTTTGAGCGAAATTGACTTTAAAGAAAAAACTTTTGACATTTGTTACTTACAGTTAATTAAAACTGTTCTGCTGCATAAGATGGCCCTTCTTTGGCCTCTAGCAGGTCTTCCAGCTTCTTTTTCACTTTCCTGCATGTTTGTCTTGCTATCTTGGCCATATTAGATGCACACCTGTCTGCATCGGCTATCCTCATTTTACCGCAATGTTCCAGCCCAGTGATCATATTTTCACTAGGATATATACCTGCCATCTGGAAAAAGAGCATCATCATACTAATATTAAAACCAGGAAAACCAGCAGATAATATGCACAATTACAGACCCATATCTTTGACAAGCATAGTAGTTAAAACTATGGAGAAGATGATATATTCTCGACTGATGTGATACCTTGAATCAGAGAACCTCCTTTCTGCAAACCAACAAAGATTTAGAAAATTCCATTCAACTACTGGTCAGATTCTAAACCTCTCACAAGACATAAAAGAAGCCTTCAGAGATAAGAAAACCTCCCTAGCATTATTTGTGGATTTTAAAAGAAGCTACGACAATATATAGAGAGAAAATTGCTAGAAAAACTAAGGAATTTAAACATTTCTGGAAAAATGTTGCGCTGGATTTCCAACTCCACGCAAGGAAGACTATGTGCAAAGAAAATAAATGACAGTCGGCAAGACTCATCGCTACCAGTACCTCTGAAGATGTCCGGCGCAGCCCTGGACGAAACGTCAGGAACGGATATGTTTCGTGGACCACGACCACATAACCCGAAAGATACAACAACTATTATTTCAGCCGGTCGTGAAAGCCTTCACTGCATGAAAATAAATGACACATTAACTAAATATATTAAGTCGAAGATGGGAGTTCCTCAAGGTGATGTGACCAATCCAACATTATTTAACACCTTTATCAATGACCTCTTCTTATTTGTATCTACAACACAAGAAGTTAAAACTGCACTGTATGCAGATGACCTGGTTATCTCGATTTCATTGCCAAACGACAAATGGGAATCGCCTTGAAAGGGTTCACATGAAACCCTTCTAGAAATAAAAGAACAAAAAACCTTCTACCAAATATTTTCGTTAGGTCATTGTCAACCAAAATTAACTCTTAAAATTGGAGTGGAAATTATACAGCAGAATGATAACCCTAAATATATAGAATATATATGGATCAAAAATTAAACTGGCAGAACCACATCAATAAAACTGATAATAAAGCAAAAACCAGGCTCAACATACTGAAAAGATTAGCAGGAAGTAAATGGGTATGTTCAAGGACAGTGCTTAACAATACTTACAAAACCTACATCAGACCAATTTTAACATATGGTAATGAAGCACTTGTTACCAGAAATATTAACAAGTTCACAGATTTGTGACTGGCTGGAAGACTTCCTAAGTAATAGAACGCAGTACGTTGTTCTCGACGGCGAGTGTTCATCAGAGACGAGTGTATCGTCAGGCGTGCCCCAGGGGAGTGTGATAGGACCGCTATTATTTTATATCTATATAAATGATCTGATGGACAGAGTAAGTTGTAATTTGCGGCTGTTTGCTGATGATGCTGTGGTGTATAGGAGGGTGTCGTCTGTAACTGACTGTAATAGCATACAGGTTGACTTTGACAAAATTTCTAGTTGGTGCGAAGAATGGCAGCTAGCTCTCAATGTAGAAAAATGTAAGGTGATGCGCATGAGTAGAAAAAAACAATCCTATAATGTTCGAATACAGCATTAGTAGTGAGCTTCTTGATGCTGTCGCGTCGTTCAAATATCTAGGCGTAACGTTGCAGAGCGATATGAAATGGAACGAGCATGACGACGACGTCTTGAGTATTGCTCAAGTATTTGGGACCCGCAGCAGATCGGTTTGATGGAAGACCTAGGGGCGGTTCAGAGGCGAGCAGCTAGATTTGTTACCGGTAGGTTCGACCAATGCGCGAGTGTCACGGAAATGCTCCGGCAACTCAATTGGGTATCGCTGGAAGAAAGACGACGTTCTTTTCGTGAATTTCTGTTAAGTAAATTTAGAGGACCGGAATTTGAAGCTGAGTGTAGTACGATCTTGCTGCCGCCTACTTACATTTCGCGTAAAGATCACAAAGACAAGATAAGAGAAATTAGGGCTCGTACGGAGGCATATAGGCATTCTTTTTTTTCCTCGTTCAATTTGGGAGTGGAATAGGAAAGGAAATGCCTAGTAGTGGTACAGCGTACCCTCCGCCACGCACCTTACGGTGAATTGCGGAGTATATATGTAGATGTAGATGTAGAAGTTAGAAATAGTCCAGAACCAAGCTTTAAGAATCATAACTGGTGGAGTAAAAACTACTACTCTAGCATCAATGAGAATTCTGACTGGGATAGAACCCATTGAAACAAGTATCCAAAGGTTTAGCACTGCTTCAGTATGAAAAACGTATTCGTCTACCCAATCATGATCAATGGACAAAACATAAGGAGTCATGTAACAATAATTGAAAGTTAATAACACAGATTAGCTACATAGAAAAAGTAGAAAATACAAAATTACATTATCACCTACCAGAAGTCACTGCTGAGAAATCTATTTTCCCACTCTCTCCAATTTTTCTTCCTCAATTATAGTATCAACTAGATATAAATGATAATAATAAAAGAATTGAAACACATCCATTAATAATGAAAACTACAGCATTAGAAACAATCAGTCAGAGATACCCCGAAGATCAGTGGCTACACATCTACACAGATGGGTCATAAATGCAAAAAGAAGGAAATGTTGGTGTAGGAATATACAACTAACTTTTCTGTTTTTATCAGAGTTTAGGATCACACCACTCCAATTTTGAAGGTGAAGTTGATACCATCAGAACTGCATAAATCAGCTAAATAGTTATTTTCACACATTTGATAAAGCAGTCATATTCTGTGACTCCAAAGCAGCAATATCACCAATTGTTAAGAGATCCAAAAATTGGTAAAGTAAAAGATAGCCAAGAAATAATTACGTCCCTACATCAACACGACAAGAAAATTGCAATTCAGTGGATACCATCTCACTGTGACGTAGATGGTAATGAGAAAGCTGATTTCCTAGCCAATAAGGGCACGAAAATTAAACAAATTGGAAAAATTACCCTGTCATATTTTGCAGCAAGAGGCATTATTAACAATATTTTTAATGAAGAATTGAGAAAAATCAATAAAGTCTCACGTGAGGAGAAGAGCTGGGAAACCCTTTTGGATAACCAACTAATACCAGATGGACCAAGAAGAGAGGCAGAGTAGTAACATTCCGCCTGACTACTGGACACAACTGTTTGGCCGTCCACCCGCACAAGATCTCCAGTCTGCCGCCTTCAGAATGCGTTCTCTGTCACAACAGCGGTACCATAATGAACAGTGATGATTTAAAAGAGTGTTTATAATTGTACAATTGTAATTTAGACTTAACAACATTGTATTGGGAAGCAAGAAGGCGAATGACGCTAAGTCAAGTGCTGGAACATTACTATTATTATTATTTTAATATTTTCACTAAGATTAATTCCCAGCTTCTTCAGTAGCCAACACTTTCCAATATTAGCACAACTGAATATTTCATTGTATGCATGCCTATAAATAGTTTCAGGAAGGCGGTACCAAATTGTGCTGTTGAAACATTCATTTGGGTTCTGTGTCTGCCCATGCAGACATTTCCTTAGAAGGTCAGGATGAGCTAAGTCTCTGAAAATAGATTTAATTGCTGTAATAACAGCAGCAGGATGAGAATTCTGGTGAGCACAAGATTCTCCAGTTGCCTGAACCCTATTGTATTTGCACCACGAGTTTTCTCCTGATGGACACAATGCATGACACGGCTTATCATCAGTAGAGGACTTATGGAAGAATATGGCCCAAACATCTTTCTTCATTTCCTCCAGATTTTTTTTTAATTTCTGCCAATTGCCTTCCCACAAGTAAACAAACACTGCAAACGTAAGTATAACAACTACTCGCAATCACACTTGAACAAAACTAACCGCGTGTTTGAAAGCGTGTTGTTTACAAACAGCAGAAACAAAAGAATACCGACCGTTGCATTCCAAGGATAGCCAACACACTCGGAAGTAAAAACAATTCCGTAACGTGCAATTTAGGGAATATAAAGATATGAAATATACGTAGAAAAGTGGGTGACAGAAAAGTGGGCGTGACACCTAACCACACGTGATAGGAAAATGCTCTTTAACTGCACGAAAAAAATTGCAACAAAATCCTTTTCAGGGTACTTAAGTAAAAAGCTTAATCTATCGAAATGTGATTCAAACCGATAATCGTTTTTTTTAAGACCAGAGCCACGGCGTGGTCCCCTTAATTCCTCTATTAAATTTGAAATAAAAAGTGTCATCACAACACAAAGTTGTTTTATTCCATGGCTTAAACGAACTTATATGTTCGACAATGGGCCCGCCATTCCCGTAAGGAGTGGAATAAAAAGTCTTAAAAAAGTTTTATTCGTGATGACGATGGCGGAGCTTTCCATCGTAAGCTCGAGGATTTCATTTGACGAGACGCCGCTTGTACACCGACAACATTTTATAGAGGAATATCACCGCGAAAGACTCGAAGGACACACTGCACCATTTATTTCTGAAATACTGCCTCCTGCGTGTAGTGGAAGCCCGGCTTATTTAACACAATTCAAGAACCCACCATCCTACGCACAAGTCCAGAAATCTGCAGCCTGAACAGTCGCAGAACCATCTGAGCCTACGATTGTCCTGCAATCCGCTGTGCACCAGAGGTCCACAGTCGTCCCTGTTAGCTATGCTGCAGACGGTGAGACCTGCCTTCATCTTTCAAACAAGACTGTCAACATCTACCCCCTCAAATAGTAGAACGAAACTGGAGAGGATGAAGATGGTTGAAAACTTCAGTATGTCACTGATCAAAAAAAGTCCGCTATGACTGCATTATCCTTTCATTAAAAGAAAAGCACTGACGGTTTCGCGTCCTGCAGACGCATTATTAGATGCCCTGTAAGGTGTAATAAAACGAAATGTTCTTACAGCGTCTTTACAAATAAAAAAATAGAATGAGTTATTAAAATTCAGATCAGTAGATATAGTATCTAAAGTCTCGAACTCATATTTCATTAATAAAGGTAACAAGTTTCAACCGATTTCTGAGTCATCTTCAGATATAAAATAACACAATAATGCAGTACAAGGTGTGAACAGTTTGAATACATAAAAATCGTAAGAAATTTTTACCTTATAATACGTACAAAATTACATGTTGGTAAGTCAGTAGCATCCGGCAACAGACAGTATAAACATCTAATTACAAAACCGAGCCAGGTGGCGCATTGGTGAGACACTGGACTCGCATTCTGGAGGACAGTGGTTCAATTCCATCCCCGACCAACAAGATTTAGGTTTTCCGTGATTTTCCTAAATCACTCCAGGCAAATGCCGGGATGGTTCCTTACAAAGGGCGCGGCCGATTTCCTGCCACATCCTTACCCAAAAATCCGAGCGTAAGCTCCGTCTGTAATGACCACGCACTTGCCACTATGATGTTGGTTCATCTGAAGTGTATTTCTTACCATGCCTTTGTAAGGGATTAATGTCTCTGCTACCATGTCAGCAGTTTGTTAGCTGTGTACCAAGGATTATTTATTATTTCCGCTCTTGTTTCTCAACTATGTTGTTTTCTGAATTTTAATATGTGAATTAACTAATTATTTATCCATAATGATTCAATGGACTGTGTATTCACGTCTGTTACTGATTCGAACAGTGATGCTTGCACTCTTCTTTGCTTTCGG
This sequence comes from Locusta migratoria, assembly GCA_026315105.1. Taxonomy (NCBI): domain Eukaryota; kingdom Metazoa; phylum Arthropoda; class Insecta; order Orthoptera; family Acrididae; genus Locusta; species Locusta migratoria. The sequence goes on from CM048751.1 coordinate 201,681,717, forward strand.
TTCTTGTGTAATTAGGGGTCAGCTACAGTGTAGTATTACAGATGCACTGTTTCATAAACTTACCTGTCTATTTGAGATCTTACAGACCTTCAGTAAAAGTGCAGTTTTGTTGCCAAATAGCTGCTGAACATTATGGTGTATTTGTCACACCTTTTTGAACTATGCGAGTAGTACCTTTGATGTTTACTGAGGCAAATATATATGCATATTAGCCGGCTACATTACTATTTATTGAACATTTCTGTGTTTACCAATTTTTATGAAGTTGCTTCAGAGGACTTAGAGCCTGTAATATATTTGTAGAGACTGTCAGTAATTAGCAAAGACTTTTGACAGCTAGTATGATAATTAACATAGAACAGTCATGACAGACAGTTTATCAGAGGCATTTCACACATAACTTGTTATCTGTAGACCTTTTAATGAACTTATTGTATATCAGACTAGTCATCATCTTGTACTGGCAGTTTTAATAACAATATTTGAAGAGTGTCAGGGTTGTTTAGTATTTGTATTGCACTTTACGCAATTCTGTAAGGTTTAAATTTGTTTTGTTCTATGATTAACATCAGAAGTTTACATTATCTGACCAAATACTATGATCTGTTATCAGTGGTACTGTGAGCTACCTGTTACCATTTCATGAAATTTCAGGGACAGCGAATTAGTGGCTGCCTCTTATTAATGACTTTTGGTCTTTCTAATCAAGATATCATTCATTAATTATCAGCTAATTTACTAATTATTATTCTTTCTCTCAATTTATTTTAATTTTGTGATTCTTTAATTTTTTTGTGACTGTTGCATTAATTTTGTGTCCCCCCCAAAAGTTATATTTACAGTCTTAGATTTGTGGGGATATGTAAGGGATTAATGTCTTTGCTATTATGTCTTTGAAGTGAGCCGTGGTATTTGTAATATCGCTGCCTTGTAGCGCCAGCAGTGGCAGTGGTGTTCATTGTAGAAGTAGTAGCAGTTGAGTTGCTGACCGCTGCGGTTGCATAATAAGAGTGAGGTTCTGTATTGATATTGTTAGGCTGATAGTTAGAAAATAGTGGCACAAAGTGTTGAAGTTTTATATGTTAATTTATGTGTTGTGCGTGTGAGGCTAATTTAAATATTATAAATGTCAATCTTACCAGTGAAACTTGCATTATCCATTGAAGTCATCTAATAATTGTTGAGATTGAAGTGTAGGCCCAAAACTAAGAAGAGGAAAACTTTATTCAAATTAAATATTAAACATTAAATGCATCCCTTCTCCACCAATTTTTTGAGTAGGGCAGTTAGGCCCCAGGTAACAGCAACCTGACGGGAGGAGGAGGGGCTGCACCAGGACAATTAAGATTTGATAAAGAGTCTTTAACGAGTCGAAACTAGTCATCATGTAAAATCAATAAGCGATCTACGGTAAATAAATATCTCATAAAGGGATTCATAACCATTACATTAAAGATCGCCTCCTATAATACAACCTCTATAAGATATCAGGTAATTACAATATTTTAGTTATTGTTCACCAGAAATTTTTCGAATGTCAAGAGTAAAATTCGGAGGCTGTGGTCGTGTTTTTCATGGAGGGGGCTTGTATGCCTTCTTGATTTGCGGGGCTGTATTACTCCAGGAGCCTACATTGTTGTTTAAGTACCTTCTTGCTTCCCACTGTTGAAGAGAAATTTGGGAACGGCGACTGCACCTTTCAACACGATCGAGCACCTGTTCATAATGCACGGCATGTGACGGAGTGCTTACATGACAGTAACATCCCTGTAATGGACAGGCCTGCACAGAGTCCTGACTTGAATCCTGTAGAACACCTCTGCGATGTTTTGGAACTCCGATCTCTTGCCACGCCATTCCCCAGCCAATCAGCGCCTGATTGATGACGGGTAAATTTTCGATACGCCCCTTTTCCATAGTATTTACTTCGTTCTCCGACGTACGACTAGTCAATCAGCAACACTGATTCGAACCAGGAGCTCCTCTGAAAATGTCCGTCGTAACTCTAAACGAAACGTTGCAAGCAAATTCGTTTCATAGACCACGACCACACAAGCCGATAAATTCTTCAATAGCTAGAAGTATGGGTGCGAAAGTATTCATTGTACGATATGCTCTAAAATGTCACTCGGTTGGTGATAAGAAAATTTAGTACATATGTTCAGTTATGGATAAATCCAGCAGTAGATTTCATTTAGCTAGTTTTATACCCAGGAAACTGCATCACATCCTTGCAACATGCTATCATTAATTGTACGAGTTCTTAGAATCCATATCTGATGTTATTATCACCGTCATTTATTAACGGTGTACGTTCTAGCGCCCATGAGAGATTTTAATTCCTTATTGTTAAAAAAAGGAAATAAATAAATCCAGTGAACACTCTCAAAGGCACAACAAAAGTTCACGTCTGGTTTAACAACAGCAGGAATCATTCGTATTCTGTAGTATATACATGACAATACAGTACCGAAGACTTAAGAGGGTCACTTTACGGTATTCTAATTTAATCAGAAAATCTTCCCGCTCGTACTATTTAATACACAATAGCCAAGCAGAGGAACTAATCGGATTATAGCATCATAAAATAATCTTATAGGATTATGCATTATACTGGATTCGTAATTAATGTGCAGGGCGCTGTAAATTTAATAAGATTAAATAATTACATTTTTCCGTGATGAATGGTACTTTAGCGGCTTCATCTGAGAGGGGAAAAATGCCGTTGAAATCAGGCGCTGTCTTGTAGAGGCAAAATCAGCATAGAAACCTGAAAGCCGATGCGGCGGCGGTTTAAGTGTGTAATGGAGTGTAACACACAATTCTTATTTAGCTCCGAGGTACTTGTTGAAAATGTTCGAATCTATCGGACCAAACTGCGTGGTCATCAGTCCGCAGCTTACAAACTACTTAAGCTAAGGTAAACTAACCTAAGTACAAACACACACACACACACCCATGCCCCAGGGAGGACTCGAGCCTCCGACGGTGAGCAACCGCGCGCTCCGCAGCGAGGCGCCTTAGACCGCTCGGCTACTCCACCGCGGCTGAGGTACTTGGTCCTGAACACTATTGTGGAATGGAACAGCGAGCAATCGTCACTTGTAATTAGGATAGGAACTAAAAGTTTAAGTCTCGTGTTACCTGAAATGCACTGACACGCTCAAAGTTCAATACAGCTACATACCTAGGTATGCCATGTGGACTACTTAAAGAGACACGACATTACTTCACGCGCGTTCGTCAATATCTGGCTGGATATAATACGATAAAGCTGTAAAGCACAGTTTTACCGCCGCGGTGGAGTAGCCGAGCGGTCTAAAGCGTCTCGCTGCGGAGCGCGCGGTTGCTCGCCGTGGAGGTTCGAGTCCTCCCTGGGGCATGGGTGTGTGTGTTGTCCTTAGGTTAGTTTACCTAGGTTTAAGTAGTTTGTAAGCTACGGACTGATGACCACGCAGTTTGGTCCGATAGATTTACAGACATTTGAACATTTGAACACAGTTTTACCTGCTTGTGTATAAACCAACCACCAGCCATTTAGCGAGTGCGCCTATGACGCCAATGATCTTTATAAGGCTTCTATAGGAACGAGCTGGCACATCCGTCTTTTTGTTGCCCTTAGCTCTTAAGGTGTAAAATTGCTGCGGTGCTATAGGATTTACGTCACGGCACTTTAGAATGGGTGGTTCTACTGCTATAAGCTGTTTGAATCATTCTCGAAGGGGATTTAGAATGATTCGCTTCGAAATAGATTCGGAGAGAAGGAGAAAAATGAAACTTCCTGGCAGATTAAAATTGTGTGCCGGTACCGGGACTCGAACCTGGGACCTTTGCCTTTCGCGGGCAAGCGCACTACCGACTGTGCTATCCCGACACGACTAAAGATGCCGCCTCACAACTTTACTTCCGCCAGTACCTCGCCTCCTACTTTCCAAACTTCACAGAAGCTCTCCTGCGAACCATGCAAGACTAGCACTCCTGGAAGAAAGTATATGGTGGAGACATGGCGCAGCCACAGCCTAAGGGATGTTTCCAGAATGAAACTTTCATTCTGCAGCGGCTGTGGCTAAGCCATGTCTCCACCATATCCTTTCTTCCAGGGGTGCTAGTCTTGCATGGTTCGCAGGAGAGGTTCTGTGAAGTTTGGAAAGTAGGAGGCGAGGTACTGGCGGAAGTAAAGTTGTGAGGCGGCATCGTGAGTCGTGTCGGGATAGCACAGACGGTAGTGCGCTTGCCCGCGAAAGGCAAAGGTCCCAGGTTCGAGTCCCGGTTCCGGCACATAATTTTAATCTGCCAGGAAGTTTCATATCAGCGCACACTCCGCTGCAGAGTGAAAGATTCATTCTGGAAGAAGAAAAATGGATTTTTGTCGTCGCGAGAACCTGGTTGGAGCACACAATTATATATTGTAAGTAAATAATATATATTATGACTTGAAGCAATATTTAATAGTAAAAATTTGTTATTGATATTCGAACGTAGGGATTGTTTAGCTATTTTGAAAGTACAAGTCCTTAAAAGAGATTCTGCCGGTAGAGAGTTAGCAGCCACAAAATATCATAAAACAGTAAAATATAATAGAACCTTACAGTATTTAGGGAACAATATATGAGTGTCTCATAGTATATTCACAAATACACCACATCAAGCAAATTCGCACTCGTATTGCACAAATTGCTGAACATACTTCTCTTGCGTTATTAAGAAAGTTCCACAATGTATTACAAACACTGAAACGGAAAGGAATGTAAGTTTACTAGCTAAAATTTTACTTACGACTGTGAAAGCGTTCTGCGACGATGTTCTCAACAACCGAAGAGTGCTATTTGTGTTATTTCAAAGTTTTGACGTAATATCTTCCAGTGTGCAATTTAAAGGGACAGTACCTGACGTTTTATCACACCCTTAGTACAATTTCTTATAAGTAAATTTCAATACTGACGCATATCTATAAGAAACTATACCATAACTAACACAGGTAGCGTACTGGGTAAAGTTTACTTACGGCTGCGTCGGTGTAGTGTGCTAATATTGACAACGAAAAGTTTTCTTTACAAGGATGATTAATTTACTGGGAAGAGAAAAGTACCGATACATACAAAGACCCGTCAACCTTAGAGAAGGAACAACATTATTTATTTATTTCATGGTCAATACAAAGATTCATTGCTCTCATTCTACGTGATTGGGTTTTTAAACTGCGTGCATCGATTGTCGCCAACATCAGACCTTTACGCCTCCACGATCTTAAGTAAAACTTTTATCCTGTGTACTAACAGTTTTTTTCGTTTTAGTGTTTGTAACACATTCTGAAACGTTCTCAATAATAGAAGTGTATTCAGCAATGAGAACACAGAAATCCGATATTTCACAAGTATGCGCTGCGAATGCAGCTGCACCAACTCGTAATTACAGGGGCGTAATTTAATAAACGTCATGGTCAATATTCATTTTTAATAATAAGAATTATATAATTTCAACGCTGTATATTCTTAATTCGTATTAGTAACACTATAAGCTTATTTCGACTTAAAAGTCATATTCAGGTGTTATGCCTGCAATACATAAGTTTTCATAATATTTAGTACTATGCTGCCTACTTGTTTTATACAGAGGTAAAGGAAATGCTACATACCACATTCTGTCATGCTGTACATTTCGATATTATTGTGACGTGATATATTTATTATATCTTTTCTTCTTCTTATATATATATATATATATATATATATATATATATATATATACAATATTAATATCACGTAACTTATAATATTGTGCTGTCATGCGAGATCTTTAGATCTTTATCAAGTGACGGATTTTGACATTTATTTTACAGCTCTACAGAGATGTAATATGTTTACATTATTTGCACAGAGAATATATATCTATGAGTGTTAAGAGATAGATTATATGTTTGTTTAGTGAGTGTGGTGTCGATTCTGTGCATTTGGGGGAAATCTTTTATTTGGAATTGAACGAAATATGTTGGGTATTTTTCTTTTATAATTTTGTTGGCATATTTTTATGTCAGATCAACGATGAGATTGTCTCTATGGATAATCATAAATGGTAATTTTATTATTGCGCTTTTATCTATGATCGGCAGTGGGATTGTTTATCCGTTGTCATGCTTTAGAATATGAATAAAATTATCGAAATAATTTTTGTGCCTGAAATTCGTTTGATCGTTTAGCAAACTATTTTTGTTCTTAATTGCATGTACGCATACTTCCATTTCTTCAAGAATATCTCGTATCCTTTCTTTACAGTATGCAAAATTTCTAGTGCGTTGTCTATGGTGCAAACTATGTGATTTTCGGGCTGCAAATGTTGATAAAATATGGAAGGGTTCTTTTCACTTTCTATATTGTGTTCTTTGTATCTTATAGTGAAAGTCCGCCCAGTCTGTCCTATATAATACTTATTAAATTAATTAAAAGATCTTTTATAAACTCCTGAGTTAAGAAATTTTGAAGATTGTGTGGTATGTGTTATGAATTTGTATTTAAGGGCGTGTTTGTTCTGAATCGCAAAAGTGGTGTTAGTCTGCACTTTATTAGATATTTTACCTAGGTATGATGTACTGATGTAAATTGGTTTATTTAGCTTTGAAGTTGCCCTCTGTAATGTAATTTTTGTACGTGTTGTTGGTGGTTTAGGACTCGTTTTGTTGTTATAGAGCTTTAGAATAATGTTAGGGTCGTATTCATTTTGTTGTGCAATGTATTGCAGTATGGTCAATTCTTTTTGCTTGGTTGCATCATCTAATGGTACGTTTATAAGTCTATTTATCATTGAATGGAAGAAGGCTAATTTATGTGAACTAGGATGGCAAGAATGAGCGTGGATAATGTTGGTCGTTGTTGTTGGTTTCCTATATATTTCAAATCTGTGTTTATTTTGTACATTTTGTATAGTGAGGCCCAGATGGTTAATCATTTTGTTGGTTTCTAGTTCCATACTAAATTTAATTTTAGGGTGTAGCGTATTGATAAGGCCATGAATATTATTTATGTCTGTTTCATTTCCATCTATGAGAACGATTATTTCGTCCACATATCGATAACGATAGATAAGTTTGTTTGTTTCTTGGTGTAGGAAGAAACGTTCTTCGAGGGTATTTAAAAATATATCTGCTATGGTGCTTGCTAGGTTACAACCCATTAAAACACCATCTGGTTGTGTATAAAAATTATCTTCAAATTTGAAATAGTTTTGTTCTAAGACCAGGCGTAGCAGATTTACAATTTCGTATGTACTGTTAATTGGAAGTTTGTCATGACTGAGTAAGTTAATTTCTATTATATTAATGGTTTCTTTGGCAGGGATATTTGTAAATAGGTTGATAATGTCAAATGAAACAAATTTCCCATTAATAAGGATATCTATTTTTGTTGCTACACACTAGTATTAAGAGAATTGAACACAGTAAACTTCACACAAACAGCTTTATTTCTACACCTCCATCTTACAGTAGTGAAAACAGTCTGAAGTAAATTACAACACTTCCTGCTGAGGGCAACACTGTCAACACAAGTTACATAACCGTCAGTAGATGGCGTAAATGTTCATCCTCAATCGTTCTCAACCTGCAACAATTTTATTTATATTTGCTGCAAGGGTTCTGGAATTTTTGATAGTATATTTTTTCTTGTAAGTGTAATATTTTTGCAGTAGTATATTTAATTTTTTACTAATCAGGTAAGTGGGACAATTTATACTATCCACAACTGGCCGAATAGGACATAATTCTGTATGTGTCTTTGGATGTCTTCTCAATTGTGGTGTTTTAGGGTTCATTGGGATGTATTTTCGTTTATCCTTGTCTGATAAAATTTACGAACAAGATTTAATAATCTTTCTTGTTTGTGCTATATATTTGTTGGTAGGATCACGTGGAATTTGTATAATACCATTTTTGTCGAAAAATTCAAATACTTTTTGTATGTAGTCTTGTTTGTTAATGAAAACCAGAGTGCCTTCTTTATCAGCTTTAATTTCTATAACATTATTCTGTCCTATCTCATGGTTTATATATTTTAGAGTTGATCGTTCTTGGTATGTGCGTGTTGGGTACATGTAGTTAGATTTATTTTCTAGAGAATTAGCTACTTTTACTGTGATTTCGTTTTTTATTTTAATAGGCAGACATGCAATGTCTATAGCTAATTTGGCTGTGGCTATTATTTGTTTTAGTTCTTTGACAAGGATTTTGGGAGAGGTGCTATATTTCAAACCTTTATCTAGCAGGCTCTGTTCACTATCATAGAATTGAATGTTACTAAGGTTAATTGTACGTTTACAAAATTGGAAAGGTGATATAATTTGGTTATTAGATTTTGATGGGTATTGTTTAGCCATGAGAGACTTGATTTTATGTTTGTGTCTAGACACAACATCATAACGCACATAATGTAAATAATTTTCTATAAGATTAAGGACATGGTTAAATATTAAGGGAGAAGTAGAATTACTAAGGTCTAGATGTGATAAATACATATCTTGATTAAGACACTCTTTAAGCTTGATTTTCTTGTTAATTTCAAGCTTCATCCACAATCTTGCACTGTACTGTTTGATGGTTTGTGCAGTGTATGGGTTTGCAGAAATCTTGATGGAAATGTAAGATGGAGTAATCTTCTTACGTAGACATAATTTGTTGAATTTTATACCTTCGATAACGTTAATTAATTTAATCTTCAATCTTATGTAATGTAGAATTTTTCCCTTTTGATTACATGACAATAATGTCAATAACTTATGATCTGCAGGGCCCACAGTGTTAGTGACGTCGTAGATCGACATTTTAATAATAAGAATTATAAAATTTCAACACTTTATATTCTTAATTCATATTAGTTACATTATTAGCTTATTTCGACTTAAAAGTCATCTTCAGGTATTATGCGTGCAATACATAAGTTTTCATAATATTTAGTAGTATGCTGCCTACTTGTTTTATACAGAGGTAAAAGAAATGCTACTTACCACATTCTGTTATGCCGTACATTTCGATATTATTGTAACGTGATATATTTATTATTTCTTCTTCTTATATATATATATATAATATTAAAATCACGTAACTTATAATATTGTGCTGTCATGCGAGATCTTTATCAAGTTACGGATTTTGACATTTATTTGACAGCTCTACAGAGAAGTAGTATGTTTACATTATTTGCACAGAGAATATATATCTATGAGTGTTAAGAGATAGATTATATGATTGTTTTGTGAGTTGAAATTATATAATTCTTATTAAAATGTCGATGTACGACGTCACTAACACTGTGGTCCTTGCAGATGACAAGTTCATTTTCAATTTGGAAAAGGAAATAAAACATAAACATAGTATGCGATTTGATCATAGAAAAATATATGTTCCTTGCACCTTTATTCTTTATTCGTACTGAAGAAAAGCAGAAATAAGTAGAAAATACGCCAGATGTTTGTGTCTAATCCACATCAGATATGTTCAAGTGTTTGTTAAGCTTAAGGGACTTAACGGCGGGTTCATCAGTCCCTAAACTTACAAACTACTTATGAACTACCTTATCCTAAAGATGACACAAACATCCATGCCCGACGGGGGATTCGAACCCCGACCGTAGCGCCCGTGCAGTCTGTGACCGGCGCGCCACAGACCGCTCGGCCATTGCGGTCGGCCTAATCCACATAACAGTGTCAACATGGGCGGAATGCAAGCTCAAAATAGCGCGACCTTGTCTATATGCCGGACACTTCTAAAATATTTCACTTAATTAGAACAAAAGGACTCAATTCGCATAAGCTACGTGCTATGTTTAGGATTCGTTGAGAAACAAAATGGCGGATGTACCAGCCTTTATTTTTAACAGCTCTTAATCTGTAAATAGTATCGAGTGTAGAGCTGTAAATTTCCGATCAGGCTGCACAAGCGCATGCGCAGAAACAATGAACATCGGAAGTTTACTTATTCTCGCCGAGTTCATTACAACTATAGAAATAGTTTCGCGTCTTCTTAGAGTTTGTTTTGTTGTTTGCTTTGTTTTCTCGTCATACTGAAAAGGTTGTAACACTACTTAATATTTATGCAAGTAGCGTTCTCCTACAAAAGGGACAAAATATCTTAATTCCGAAATGTATTTAAGGTTTACAAAGAAAAAGCTTACACTATGTACAAATGTTTCTGCAAGCAGGTTTCTCCTACAAAAGAAACGAAATACCTTAAATAAATAAAAAAATTACGTTTTACAGACAAAAAACGTACACTGTGCATAAATAGGACCGTAAACCTATTAACGTGCTTTAATTTAAAATGTTTTAACAGTGAAAAAATCAGAATTATTAGACGAGAAAAATAATTTTCGATGTTTTTGACAAATACTGTAGCAAGAAAACAAGATATGAAAAAGTAACGTAAAAGGCCCTATTTACTACATTTTGGACACAGACTGATATGACAGGAGATATTCATTTTCATGAGTAAACAAATGTGTATGTTTCAAATCTTTGGAAGAAACTTTTACTGTTTTTTAGTGTGTTGGGAACTAACCATTTGCCTTTTGACAATATTATCCACTATTTATTTTGCTTTGATTATTAATAAGGCCTATTACCATTACTTGCCCCTGCATAATAGCCCACTTTACAATTCAGGTGTGATACTGAGCAACAGAGAGTTCTACAGTTTTTATCCTCACGTCCAAACAAAAACGACCTTTCGAGAAAGACGAAACTCAGTGCGACAATAACAAGCCAGAGGCAGAGGCGCTGTTGTAGACTCAGCCGGCTCGGGTAGCCAATCCAGACAAAAAAGTCGATCGCGTGATAAGGACTTTAGTACACCTGAGTGTTTCTGCTGATGTTTTGTATCCAGTATCAGGGTAAAGGCAAGGATTAAGTATTCAACTGGACTACAACTTTCTCCACCCGAAAACCCTACAGATCTACATCTACATAATAAACTACAAATTACACTGAAGTGCATGGCAGAGGCTTCATGTAACTGCTTTTATGACACTTCCCTACTGTTCCATTGCTGATAGCGCGCGGGAAAATGGAACACCAAAATCTTTCCGTTTTGAATCTGTTTTGTCTTATTTTATTATTATGATCATGTCTCCCTATGTAGGAGGGTGATAACAATATGTTCGCATTCGGTAGTTGCTAAAAGAAATTTTGCAACGAATAATACCCCAACTCGTGCAACTTTTCCGTGACACTCTTCCTCCTACATCACGATAATACAAAACGAGCTGTAATTTTAATAGAATGAATCTTCATCAAAGCACTGTACTTTGTATTGTACGACTTTCTTAGGCATCCCCATTATCAGACTATGTTTGTATTCCATTGAAAATTTACAATTACTTAGTTAACACACCTCTTTCTCTCATTACTAAAATATGTATAGTAAAATCTATTAATCTTTTGGCATCAAATATTGTTATAAAGACATTAAGCCTTGAATTTTTAATGGAATTAACTTTCATAAAATCAATGTATTTCTTATTGTGTGACTAATAATTGTTAATAATCATTGCTATGTCTAATTCATACAATGTCATACCATTAATAAACAACTCTAGTTGGTGTTAATGACTTCGAGAACTGTAATTTTAAACATCTAAGTATTATACAATCAATGCATTTTATATTCTACAACTAATACTGTAACTGTCAATACTTACAATACTACATTGCTAAGTGATATAATGCAAAATACTTTCTCGTTTCTCTTTAATTGCTTATATTAACATGTTTATTTTACTCCTAACAAACAGTATATTGCATATTTTAGTGTTGAATATTCTCTTATATCTAATATTGTATGTTTCTTTACTTAACTCATACCGAACTGAATACCACAACAAAAATTTGTGAAAACACAGAAGACATTACATTTATATGCTAATTGTGTTAATAATTGGAAAGTTGTAATTTCACACACAGTTAATCATTTTCCTTTGTAAACAATAACATATTGTGAACACTAATATCACAGGGAAAACAAAGTTGCCACGAAAGCTGGTTCGCCTCAACGTGGCAGGGAAGGTCAACGACGTAGTCCACTGGAAGCTAATTAACTTGCGAAGCCTACGGCGGCTAAGAAGCCGGCATACGCAACTTGTGGAACTAGACTTGGTAGTATACAACCAACCATAGATTTGCAAGGTGGTGGGTACTAGGTGGTATTAATGAAAAAAAGGCCATAGTATGAGTTAGTTCAAGTATTTTTCAAATTTAGGGACCGATGACCTAATTTGAACATTTTAGTTCAGTGGCCGATGACCTCGCACAATATTTCGGTATACAAACTCTGAACCGGCCGTGGTGGCCGAGCGGTCTGCGGCGCGCCAGTCACGGTCTGCACGGCTACTATGGTCGGGTGTTCGAATCCCCCCTCGGGCATGGATATTTGTGCCGTCCTTAGTATTAGCTAATTCATAAGTGTTTTGTTAGGTTTAGGGACTGATGAGCCCCTAGTTAAGTCCCATAAGCTTTACAAACATTTGAACAATTTATTTGATTTTGCCAAAGTCTCCCACGCACAAAAAGATATGTTATGTAACCAGTGAGTGACCGTCTTCTTGTTCTGAAGGTCAAGTGTGCAAAATTTTATCCCAATCGGATCGTATAAAATACGAATCTAATCCGAAGTGGCTGTGCCCCTATAAAATTGTCATTTTCAACTTCATATTAGACCTCTGATGACGTACGGTGCTCCGTGCTGGGCATACGCGGCGCCAACACGACTACGCCGCCTGCAGCTCATACAGAACAAGGTACTACGCATCATAAACATACGCACCGTGGATCCTCACAATGAATACCACCTAGAGCGACTCTCGGTGGTATTCAAGAAACTCGCCACACGACTGTACAAAAACTCGAGACACTCGAACAATCCCTTCATACTACGCTTGGGAAACTACGATCACAACCATAGGTGTAAACATAAACGACCCAAAACACTTCTCCTCAGAGACTAACCACCTACGGTCATAGGGACCACCAAACACAATGAATAAGGTGAACCCCTGCAGAACAGCAAACTGACTGGCAATGTCATCTGAGCTCACAGCCGACCAACAGGCAAGGCAGGGAAACCATATTCAACGCACTGAACACAAACAAACCTATACAGTCTCACATATTTAGCCAGTTGTATGACCGGACTGTCTAACTATCATGACAAACTTGGCTATGTTCACATGTATTTTGCCGCAGCCGACTCAGGAGACTTCGCAGGAGCTCAGCTGCAGCAGAACCTCGCTTCAACCGGACTGATTCTTTATGACAAACCTAGCAAAGTTAATGGTACCGAGATATACCCTTTACTAACCTTACCAAACCTTGCACGATCTGTCGCCAATAGCATACCGCTACTGCCCTTAAAATCTACCCCAATGTCGCAGGTTTTTTCCCTTGGCACCTTTTTTCCTCTGCCCTTACATACCTTTACCCTCCGTATACCTTTCGACCACTACTATCTCCAGATGCACCGTATTAATGGGTGATCATGCCCACACGTACGGATAACATCGCGGCTTCCACATCCCGTGATCCACCTTAGCAAACTAACAAATACTGAGGTGACAGTAGAACTATTGAGTTGGTCACCACGTTGGTGTGGGCGTGGAGGGGCCCCATCCTTCGATTTTTTCAGCAGTTCCTTTACTTTTTCCCATAAGCTCTACAAACATTTGATTTTACAACCTCTGACAATAAAGTTGCGTGATTGAAGTCAGATCTGTCGATCGGGCAACAGAAACGAATGACAACGCTGCACCTTCCTAGTGGCCGGTGTCGAACTTGCCCCCATCGTGGTTCAGTTGACCATCGAGGGTGTCCCGTGATAGGTGTGGACGAAGTGCTTGATTAGTGTATTGGTTCTGAACTGAGAACAGGACAATACACTAGCAAAGCGTCAGTTTATTGTTTTAAACCTGGCGAGACACGCAGGGGCCGCGGTGGAGTAGCCGGGCGGTCTGAAGCGTCTCGCCGCGGAGGTTCGAGTCCTCCCTGAAGCATGGGTGTGTGTGTTTGTCCTTAGGTTAGTTTACCTAGGTTTAAGTAGTTTGTAAGCTACAGACTGATGACCACGCAGTTTGGTCCGATAGATTTACAAACATTTTGACACGCAGGGTACTATCGCAGTACGCACAACAACGTTCCTGGTCTCTTGTTCACGACAACGATCGCCCACACACAGACAATATCGTCAAACAATTCCTGGAAAAAAGGTTGTGATTCTGAATATCCCCCAGACTACTTCTTATTCCCTCCACTGAAATTCCCTTTGAAAGGAAGGAGATTTGACGATATTTGGGAAATCTAACGAAACATGACGAGGCTTCTGAACACCATCACAAAGGAAGACTTCGTGCAAAAGTTCCCGGACGTGTTTCGCAGAGCTCAGCGGTGCATAGTTGTGGGAGGTTACGATTTCTGAGGACAGTATGGTAACTGTAGTTCGTAGTTAATCTACGCTAATGTTACAGGACTATTCATCGAACTTCGTCAGAGTTTGTATTATACTATATTTAAAGAGGGAGAAATTTTAACACTAAAAATGTAACGTCCTAAGCACTAATACGGCCATGTGATCCTCTTTTGTTTTAGATTAATTATCCTCTGACTGTTGTGTGGTATTTCATATTGTGAAGAACAAAAAAAAAACGTATTCTTCCTCACTTTTATTTAGAACAAATAGTACTAAAATACTGTCAATCTAAATTTTATGGAATGAAAATGTAATAATAGCTACAAATATATAATTTCTGTAACAGGATATGATGGACACAATTTTAAAGTTTGTAACGAAATGTTATGCAATAATTTTCCTTTTCAAGACTGAAGTATTTTTGTTACTATTAGCGTTAGTTCCGGCTGTATTTATTCCTTTCTTATGTTCATCGCCTTATACCACACTTACTCTCTTTCCGTTTTCATGTAGCTGTTTGTTTGTATATGTAAGGGACTTAACTGCTGCAGTTATCAGTTCTAAAGGCTTACAAACAACTTAAACTAAATTATGCTGATGACAACACACACACCCATGTTCTAGGGAGAACTCGTATCTTAGAGGGCGAGCAACCACACGCGCCTCAGAGCGCTCGTCCACTCCACCACGGGCTTCATCTGGCTCAATCTTAATTATATCTTCCTCGTTTTTGTGGCCAAGATGTCCGTAGTTCCTTTTTATGATGGGTAACTACAAATAAAATGCGATTTTTCTCACCAGACGCGTTTCGTTTTAATGTCAATAAAACATCTTCAGTGATCTGTAATCATACAAATCTACAGTTTGCTTTTTTTCTTTGGATCTAAAAACAGTGAGTCAGAGAAAAATGTAAAATAGGTCTACTGTTCATTATTATTATTATTATTATTATTATTATTATTTTTTTTTTTTTTTTTTTTTTTTTTTTTACTTAAGGAAATTGTAGTCTTCGTTTCCGCCTCACATCGTGGCATGGCGGTTTGTTTCATGCATACCGTAGATTCTTCTTTCTCCATCACTATTTTTGCACTAATTTCCATTTCACTGGTGCACTATCCATAGTTATGTTTTTCACAGATAAGACGTATTTGTTTTGATTGTGACTGCACAGTGGACAGTTGTAGTGTTGCCAACATCGTAACTGTAATTTTCTATTTTTTATGCTTTCTAATAAATTATAGTATATTTAAGTTTGATATTAGCAAATTTTTGGGAGGTCAGTGACAAATGGTCTAATGTTTGTAAATCTATCAGACTCAGCTGCGTGGGTAGCTTACAAACTACTTAAACTAAGGCTAACTAACCTAGGGATCCAGAATGAAACTTTCACTCTGCAGCGGAGTGTGCGCTGATATGAAACTTCCTGGCAGATTAAAATTGTGTGCCGGAATCGGGACTCGAACCAGGGACGTTTGTCTTTCGCGGGCAAGCGCTCTACCGACTGAGCTACCCCGGCACTATTCACGATGCCGCCTCACAACTTTACTTACGCCAGTACCTCGCCTCCTGCTTTTCAAACTTCACAGAAGCTCTCCTGCGAACCTTGCAAGACTAGCACTCCTAGAAGAAAGGATATGGTGGAGACATGGCTTAGCCACAGCCTAAGGGATGTTTCCAGAATGAAACTTTAACTCTGCAGCGGAGTGTGCGCTGATATGAAACTTCCTGGCAGTTTATATTTGTGTGCCGGAACCGGGACTCGAACCTGGGACCTTTGCCTTTGGTGGGAAAGCGCTCTACCGACTGAGCTAAGGACAACAAAAACACCCATGCCCCAGGGGGGATTCGAACCTCCGACGGCGAACGGTCGCACGCACCGCAGCACGGCCCCCCCCCCCCAGTACGCACGGCTAATCCGCCGAGGCAGGGCAAAGATGACTGAATGGTGGTTGAAAGTGGGAAATAGTGGAATGTAGAGTGAGGTGAAAATAAGAGTGAGGGGCAGGAGGTGGAGTGGTGATTGGGGGAGGAGAGAGGTTTGAGAGTTGGCTATCAGTGAAGAAGTAACAGTAAAATTGAAATTTTGGATAGAGTGTTTCAGTGTGGGAGACAGGGTGGTTGTAATGCAATTAAGTGTAAGTCTGTGGGGGGGGGGGAGATTGAGAGTTGTTTATGACGTCATAATTTGGGAGTCACTTTGAAATTTTAGCAAGGTTTACGTGGATGCGTGTTAAACGTTTCTTGAAACGACAAACTCTAAGGTCAAGTTTCACACAATGCAATAAGAAGAAAGAAGTCTAACAAATATTCGCTCTAATCTGATTCCTTAAGAGATACGAGACGTGTCGTGCCTGCTGCAAGCTCTTTGCGTTCCACAATTTGGGGGGAATGTAGTATGGAAAAAAATTGATAGAAAAGCGCACAGTAAACGTGGATATTCAAAAGCATTCCGAACACTTGTCCAATAGAAGTGACGTGTTTCGCAAAAGCGAAGATGAACGAGTACTCTTACGGTATACATCATAGAGCTCATGTTTGGCAGACTTTTTTCTCTTGTTTACGTGTAAGGAATTTGTCCTCAGAGTTGTCGGTGTAACAAATGTTCGCCCTGTATTTGCGCAATTACCTTCCGTGTGGCGCATACCTGCGTCTGTTGTGCAGGTTAATTGATCATTTCAGTTCCCATAATTTGCTGCCAAATGTATGGTTTCAGAATTGGTTTAACTATAGAAAATAAACTATATTCCCTATCCTCTGTGATGCTGGATGGGCCGGCCGCGGTGGCCGAGCGGTCTGCGGAGCGTCAGTCACGGTCTGCACGGCCTCTGCGGTCGGGGGTTCCAATCCCCCCTCGGGCATGGATGTTTGTGCCGTCATTAGTATAAGCTAGTTCATATGTAGTTTGTAAGTTTAGGGACTGATGACCTCGTAGTTAAATCCCGTAAGCTCTACAAACATTTGAACATTTTTGAACTAGATGGATTGAAAAAAATACTGCAGACGCTAGGCGCACTATTTGATTCAACAAAAGCGTCTTAATTCTTTTCCCAAAAAGGTATATCATTGTTGATTACGACATATGTGTTCTATGTAAATCTTACACCCACAGTGATCTTCCTCTTGATTTTGAAGGTCAGTTGTGCAAACGTTCATAAATATTGGAACAAAACTGTAAATTTGCATTTAATACAAATACATGGACACTCTATACACGTAGATTTTAAGATCTATATCCCTACATCTGCTTAGCATTCACCATCTGTTATGTTACTGTTTTCATGGTACTCAATAACAGAAAATACTGGCTTACTATAAGGAGCCGTGTAATCAAAACACGACATTTAGGGGAAAAGGAAGCACAGCTTACACACACACACATACACACACACACACACACACACACACACACACACACACATATATATATATATATATATATATATATATATATATATATATATATATACGAGGCGTGTTCAGAAAGTAAGTTCCGCTTGGTAATAAAATGAAATTATACACAGATACAGAAGAAATTTTTATTGCACAAAATTCTACAACTCTTAAACTACTTTTCCACATAACTGCCGAAATTTTGCAGGTATTTGTCACAGCATGGCACCAGGTTTTGTATACCTTCTTCATAGAAATCTGCCGCCTCTGTCTTCAGTTCTTTGGTAACAATTTCATGGATCAGAGATCGTGAAATTTGGGGGAAGTCCATAGGGAGAGCACTAATTGTAAACCTACGGTTTCCCTGGATCTTGTCATCAATCGCGTGAACCAGTTCTTCTGTAACCAAAGGTGGACGCCCACTTCGTTCTTCATCGTGCACATCACTACGCCCGCCATTGAACTGTCGGACCCAGCTTCTCACCAATGAATCACTCATCGCATTTGGTCCGTAAACATCGCAAATTTGCCAATAAATTTCACTTGGTTTCACTTTCCTCACATTCAGAAACCGAATCACCGACCTGATTTCACAGGCGGCGGGAGTTTCAATCAACGCCGACATTTCAAACAAGCACAACAAAGCATACGTAACTCACAGCGATCTCCAAATGGCGCACGTTCTCCTCCTTGATACATATCATCCATAGCGCATGTGCAGAACTGCAATCGCAGCGCTACAGCGGAGATAAATTGAAACGGGACTTACTTTCTGTACGCGCCTCATATATACCTTGGTCACTCCATAACTTGAGAACGACTCTACCAATTCTGCTGATCCTTGTTTTATTGTGGATGTAATTCCTATGACAATGTTTTTTTGAATCAAAATATTTCGTAAATCCACCGAAAAATAAGAAAATTTGAATAAAAGTGAAGGTGTGTTTCTTAGAAGGTACATTCATCTCTGTGTGTGTATATTACATGTAAAATTTCCTGCGACTGCAATGTGTAGTATAGAAATTATAAACTGCAACGTCATACCGAATACCGTAGTTTCGCTCCATGAACTGCGGAAAAGTACTAAGCGAGAAATTATTTTCCTCTCATTATTTTGGTGTGGTTGTCAGAGAGAAAATGTTTAATAAAGGTTTGAAATTATGTTTAAAGTTTGTTGCAAGCTGCGAAGTACTGTCTTTCCTACATAGTGTATTTGTGAACTCTCGTCGCATTACGTGGCAGTTTCTTTCAACTCCTATTGTTTATGCCGTCATAGTTTCTGAACAATGTGTCGTATGTGGTTCTTACTCATACAATAATTGTCATTTGTCGTAAGGAATATGTGTACCAAATTTGGTTGAAATCGGTCCAGTGCTTTAGGAGAAAATGAGCAGCATTTTCCCTTAATGCAGCAGTTTTTCGCGCATCTCGTTGGTTATAACATCATATCTAGTGAATTACGTGTCGAATGTGATTCTTACACTTACGGCGACCGTCCTCATGGACTGAAGCTTGCGTGTACAAAATGTCATAATGATTGGGACAAAACTGTGAATTCGTATGCAATACGTACACTCAAAAACACGGGCACTCTGCTGTATATATAAGGAAATGCCAAGATCGCTGTTGCAAATTGTATTTCTGATAATCGGCGCCTTCAAACAGTATTCATCTTTAGAGTTGCAACTCTAAAGATGACAAATAAGTTTGTCGAAAACTGTTGTCTGAAATAAAATTTTCAACAATGATCTATTTTTCAAACGATATGTCAAATTACAAAATAAATTCGACATTGGCATTAAGGCAAATGTCCTAGGTTAGATTCCAAGTTCCGGTACACAGTTTTAATTTGCCAGGAAATTTCATATCAGCGCACACTCCGCTGCAAAGTGAAAATATCATTCTGAAAGCATCCTCTAGTGCAGGGATGGCTAACCTTTATGCAAATACGTGCCATTTTTCCGAGAAATGCATTTAATTTACTCGAGACGTGCCCTGACATAAGGCTTCTGCACGTGAAGCTTGGTTTCAGGAGAAAAGGGTATGTGGTTTCCATGTAAGTGCCACGTAGGAAAAATACTGGCTTATTTTTATCACAACTTCGTGGAACTCTAGAAAGGCAGTAAAGCGAATACTTGAAAAAAATCTATTCTCCCGAGTCTTCAAATGAAGATCTGCAAAACATGCCACTGTGTTTAACGTTCTCAAATTAAATCCATAATGAATATTACTAATAAATATCTAAACATTGTTCTGTTCTTATGATACCAATGAAAAATGATCAGATATGTAAGTGAATAACGAAAGGAAGTACTTCCTTACTAAAAATATGTCTCCCAAATTAATTCCCATCTGTTTGCATTACTGAACCTGCTGATACCAGTGTTGCATAATAATAGGTATGAATGTAGTCTATTATCATTTTCTTTTCCCGAAACTTGTGTTATTCTTTTTTCGTAATGTGACTAGCTGAAATTATTTTCTATTATTTGACGTCGGAGAAGTTTGGCTAATTATAAGATATTAATTAGTAACTGCTAGAGGCGTATTGTTATAGGTCATGTATTAGGCTAATGAGTATCTCTGACAAAACTAATTAAATTCGTTTCTCGTAATATTAAAGTAGGTATTGTTATGTTTCACAAGTAATGTTAGGAAAGTGGTGCCTTCATTAGCATCTGTATAATTACCTTTTATTACGAAATTATTGTCAACAAACCTGTTTCATAAAATACGTCAATGAAACACAATTAACATAACTGAGACTTGTATATCAATTTACTCAGTATTATAGATGCTACCTTTTACTATGGCCAGTTGTATGTAATTGTTTACTTTTCCATTACAATTAACATTAATTAACAATTTTTATTGTTTGGATGATATAAATAGGATGCTTTCGCGTCATGTAAATGAGTCTTGTTTCATATTTCATCTGAGGCACAATCCAAGTCACTCTAAGCTCTAATTTAAACAATAATGTAAAAGTTCTTCCGAGTTAGTGTTTCTGCCGTTATGATTAAAAGCTAACTTCAAACGTGTCGCCTACATGATTTGTACGTTTCCTTCTCTCTTGACTCAGCCAGTAGCGTACGTGCAGACTGTGACTGGCGCGCCGCAGACCGCTCGGCCACCGCGACCGGCAATATCACTTTAATATCTAAAAATTAAAGAATTAATTAAAAATATTTTAACAAGTTGGGATTTGCTTACTGAGAACTGTCGCAGTTGACAAAACTCGCACACATAGTGAGGAAATTTCCATACACAACTGTAAACAGTTCACATGAAATGATGAGTGCTATCGACAAGGGATCTCAAATCGATTCATATTTCCAGATTTCCGGAAGACTTTTAACACTTCGACCTCACAAATGTATTCTAATCAAATTGCGTGCATATGTACTATCCTCTCAGTTCTGTGAATGGATTCGCGGTTTCCTGTCAGAAAGGACCCAATACATTGTAATTAACAGAAAGTCATCGAGTAAAACAAAAGTGATATCTGACGTTCCCCGGAGAACTGTTACAGGACTCCTGCTGTTGCTTATCTTTATAAAACGATTTAAGAGACGATATGAGCATCTCACTTACACTGTTGGCTGGTGATGCTGTTATTTATCGGTTAGTAAAGTCACCAAAAGATGGAGAGCAATTAAAAAATGATTTAGATATCTCCATGGTAATAATGTATATCAGCACTATAAGAAATCCGTTTAACTTCGTTTACAGGCTATACGCTGTAAATTCAACTAAATACCTATGAGTAAAATCATTTTAAATTGCAAAGACGACGTAGAAAATAATGTACGGATTGAAAACCAAAGTCTACGTTTCACTTGCTAAACGGTTAGAATATGCAACAATGCTGTTAAGGACACCACCTACACTACACTTGCACACTGAGGGATCCCCACCAAATGGGGTTAACCAAGGATGTAGAGGAAGTTCAGAGAATGGCACCTCGTTTCGTATAATGGCGACATAGTGGAGAGAGTATCACCGAAATATTGCATGTGTAGGTATGGAAATCATTAAATAAAAGGCATTATCCGTTGTGACGAGATTTACTTGCAAAACTTTATTAACCAACTTGCTTTTCCGAATGCGAACGTATTTTGTTAGCACCCAACGCGGATTTCGAACATATCGTTCATGCGAAACACAACTAGCTCTTTACTCACACGAAGAGCTATTGACAAGGGTTCTCAAATTGATTCCGTATTTCTAGATTTCCAAAAGGCTTTTGACACCGTACCTCACAAACGACTTTTAATCATATTGTTTGGTTATGAAATATATTCCTAGACTTGTCACTGGGTACGGGATTTCCTATCAGAGAGGACAAAGTTTGTAGTAATCGATGGTAATGCATCGACTAAAACAGAGGTGATATCCAGCGTTCCACGGGGTAATGTTATTGTTCCTCAATTGTTCCTTATCTACATAAACGATCTGGGAGAAAATCTGAGCAGCTCTCTTAGGTTGTTTGCAGATGACGCCATCATTTATGGTCTAGTAAAGTCATCTGAAGATCAAAACCAACTGCAGAACGATCTACATAAGATATCAGTATGGTGTGAAAATTGGCAATTGACTCTAAATAATGAGAAGTATGAAGTCGTCCATTTGAGTACGAAAAGAAATCCGTGAAGGCCGTAAACTCCACTAAATACCTAGGATTTACAATTACATAAGACTTAAACTGGAAAGAATACGTAGATAATGTCGTGGGAAAAGCGAACCAGAGATTGCGTTTTATTGGCAGAACGCTTAAAAGTACTAAAGAAAATGCATTCATCGCGCTTGTCCATCCTCATTTGGACTATTGTTGCCCAGTGTTTGGATCCCTGTTAAATATTGGTTTGACGGAAGCCATCGAAAGAGTCCAAGGAAGGGCAGCCGGTTTTGTATTGTCGCGATACAGGGGAGATAGCGTCACGAAAATTATACAGGATATGCGTTGGTAATCATTAAACAATGGCGTTTATCGCTACGACATGGTCTAATTACGAAACTCCAATCTCAAAATTCTCCTCCAAATGCGAAAATATATTTTTGACTCCCACTTCCATAGGTAGAAATAAAATACGAGAAATCAGAGCTCGAACGGAGAGATTCAGATGTTCTTTCTTCCCGCGCGCTGTTCAGGAAGGGAATGGTAGATGAATAAAGGTGGTTCGATGAATCCTCTGCCAGGCACTTAAATGTGATTTGTAGACTATTCCATGTAGATGTAGATGCAGATACGCAACCCACCCATCATTTTGCTGGTGTAAGGCCTTGTCTCTAGGCGCTGTTGGTCTATCCCCGTGGCGGTATGGCCTGTCGTGATTAGCCAGATGCTATTTTCCTTGTCTTCGTTGTCAGGGGAACGCGGACGCAGCAGTGAACTGAAATTGTCAGTTGACTGCTACGCTGTGCCGAGGTAATAAGCGCCACGGTGAGGACATTGATTACACCACACTTTACGAGGAGAATTCACCTTATAGGGAAACGATGTACGGTCCATTAACACCTAATGTAAGGGCAATTTTTAGATACTTTTCATCTAAATAGGAAGTTAAATAAGAGAGAAATAATATTTCATGCGTAAAGGGGCCAAGAAGGATCAGGGCACTTTTTGACAAATCGGAGTTAAACATAGAAACATATACTAAGCTTGTAACTTAAATAGTGACAATTATTTATTCACAACCGATACAAAAGTGTTACATTTTGCACCAGTGTTGTGTATAACCCGCTGCCAGCGATGTGGAAAGCGTAGTATACCGTTAGCAGAGCCTATTCTGGTGCGAATGGAGCGGTCTACAGCCTGTCGAATCTCTGGAACACTTCTGAAGCGAATGCCACGAAGTGGTTCCTCATCTTCGGAATGAAATCAAACTCACAAGGACTTACGTCCGGGGAGTATGGTACATGGTACAGTACTTCCCAGTCCCATCGACCGAACGGAGCAGACTCATCTTGTGCTGTATGCGCCTGTGCATTGTCGTGCAAAATGATGGGTGGGTTGCACAGAAAGTGTTGCCGCTTCATTCAGAAACCTGCTAGCAGAGGTTCACTGAATTCTGGGCCCAGTGAATTCTGGGCCCAACCAGAAATGTGCGAATTCTGGGCCCAGTTTCCTGGAAACTACCTGCGCGAGGGCAGAGCCTCCCTGCCCCCCCCCCCCCCCCCCCCCGGGAACGCTCCTTGTTAGTCACGGCCCGAAGGTCTCGTTCAACGCAATGGCTGACCGGTTAGACAGTCACTGCCAGTACGACTCTAGCTTGCGTAGTATTCAGTTCGTGCACCTTTTCTCCCAGTGTGCTTTAAGTCCGAAATGGAAGTGTCAACGACCATCCGTGGTAAGCCATGTGCGTAATATGACGGCTACTCATATACCATAAGGAGAACCAAAGCAGATGGGCCTGCGCCATCGTACCACCAACGCTGTAGTAGGTTGGCACAACAAGATTAGTAATTTGCTTGTGAAGCAGAATCCTAAAATTAAAGATGTAATCAAGTGCATGAAGACAGAAGCATAGAACTCGGCACGTGCTTTAATGAGATCAGAGTTAGGTATGGAGGGAAAACGAAAGAAAAAAAAAAAAAAAAAAAAAAAAAAAAAAACCATATGTGAAACTCTATGAAAAGATGGCAAAAATAATACAAAAGTACGAAGAGGATGGTGACATCAGGGCCTGTTTGAAAGCGATCTCTTACCTTCAAGAATTTGAATAAATTTCATTAGCCTACTTTGAGACAACGTATGTGAAAAAATGTACAAAATGTACAAATAAATAATAATTTAAAAGTTAATGAAATAAAATAAATTAAAAAAAGACAATAATACTGATTTTAAACGCGCCTGAATGACAATGTATTCTTGTCATTTAGCCAGTCCAAAACCTGGATAAAGTGTGATGGGAGTCTGTTTATTACGAACATTCCGTAAACATAACATGATCACTTCCTGGAAAAAGCGAATTTCTTATATGGAGTACTGTGACTTTTTGTAATATATTGTCTCTCTGACGCAATCATTTACACCTAAATCTTCAAAAAGGTTTCACTTATGACCAGTTTCAGCCAATGTCAACTACCTCCAAAAACAATGGAAAACTTAAAACCTAATTACAAAAATGTAATTTAAAAATCGTATCTATTCTTCTTTACAAAACTTTATATTAAAATAAATATAAAATAATATACTCCTCATACCTCTGGATGGTATATGTAATGTAAAGAACATAATATATGATGGCGTACGAAAAAAGGGTAGAATTATGCACATAATTAAAGATCATTGGATATAACTCACATATAGTGCGTAGGTGACATAAGCTGTACATGGCTTCTTCTCCCGCTCCTACCACTACATGGGCATATCCCCTGTACGTGATTTCAAAACAGAATAACAACTGGTAAGCCGTCAGAAAAACTAAAACATACATTTTTGGAAGCAAAGAGTAAAAACTGCGTTCAGAACGACACAATCTTAAAGTGCGATTGCGTGATAATATACCACATAAGAAGCCAAATTTGCAAATTACGGGATTTATGAAAGTCCTGTCGCTGAGAAGCCCTCCACTGGGCAGACTCGAAGGTCTTTCATACGTGGCGATTTGAAGAAAGTACTTATGGTTGCAAGAAAATTGAATTATGTTTGCATTTTGACAAGGAGAATTTTAGCGTAGATAATATTGAAGATCAAATGGAAATGGTGCACAAAAGCGACTCTACGTTGTAGATACAGATTGCAAAAAGAAATGAGCAAAATTTTCTCCTAATGCCTACTTTAAGATTTATGATGTTATGCCGTCGTGTCAGAGCCGCGTTAACACCGCCCTTCAAATGACCACCAACGGAAACAAAATGTCCTGCTGCCGGAAGATGTTCAAATGTTTGTATAGTCTATGGGACTTAACTACGGGGTCATCAGTCCCTAAACGTACAAACTACTTATGAACTACTTACGAACTAGGACGGCACAAATATCCATGCCCGAGGGGGGATCCGAACCCCCGACCGTAGTGGCGCTGCCGGAAGAACAACGTTGAATGTTGACATAATGCTCAACGATATTTCCTCTTTTAAACGTGTATTGCACTGGCTCTAATTTTTTTCATGTTTTCCCTTGTTTTACGATGCATTCTCTGTCATGGTATGGAAAATCATGCCATTCATTATAGCCATAAACACGCACTCTTATTATGTAAACTATTTTATGGTTCACACACTCTCGTTTTAATGTATGCGCGAGTTCATATTGCTGATTCTATATATTTTACATTTGGCAATACTAATAACGTTATGCAGGATTATAATTACAAAATAGAAAGGGTTTTCCTGTTTCGAAGTCATATGTAGGGGCCATGCACATTTAGCGATATGAGTGAGATGGGAAGCAATACGCAGATTATTTCACCTATACGTGCACACTCCTGGTTCATGTACATTACATATAGGTCTAACATTCGCAGATCGATGAGTGTGGAACAGATTTTATTTTACGTTAATTTAAATATTCTTTGTCAAACAGACGTGACTTTAAAATTCTATGTTTGTAATTTGGTTTCCAGGTTTTCCATTGTAGCTTCTGAGTATCCAATCATGAGTAAAAGTTGTCAAACAGAAATTACATGACCATATCCAACTGTATCACGTTTGGTTCTTGTTTGATCATCTCCATACCTCTTTCATCATACCTCTTACAGCACGTAAAGCTACGTTTGCACGGGCCATAAAATTGTTATTGGCGACAACACTGGCCCACAATGTTTTCTGGCAACATTGGAACCACTCGAATTGCAGCCACATGTACTATAACAATGACGGTCACTGTTGCCTTGTAATGTTTGTAGAAAAGTATTTCAGGGCCGAGTGTGTTTACATGAACCAAGCTACCGGCGAAAAATAATGAAGTCGGCTCCGTTACCGGCCGGCCGGCACTACTCTGTGCCGGCACCCATCCCGGCGCGAGGGAGGGGGGGTGGGGGGAAGGAGGATTAGAGGCCCGACCTTTTCCGGGCCCAGAATTCAGTGGGCCCAAAATTCACTGGGCCCAGAATTCGCGACACCGCTAGCAGATGATGCTCCAAGAACGAGCAGTAATACTGTGCATTGGGGGTCTGCCGTTTAGGAACGAAAAGCATTACGCTGGACAACTCGGTCATAAGTTTCTCTCGCCAGTGAAGTGGGACGGGCGAGTCCCTTTGCTCGGAGGTAAGGTGGATATGTCAGCAACGTGTGCTGTCGGCGGCAATAGTAGATTCCATTGTATGGTGTCTACACAGTAATGTTGCCACTATTTAAGTTCCAACCCTCGTATCTTTTCTTTCGTTGGTGTTGATATTTTCCGCATGTCAACTAAGCTTTTTCCGCTAACGCAGCATTAAACAGCCCCCTTTTTGGAAGTCATTGCTGCTCTTCATATTTTGATTCTGTAGTGTTGGTCACCACCGATCGCTATAAGGTTTTTTTTTTTTTTTTTTTTTTTTTTTTTTTTTTTTTTTTTTTTTCCTCCCTCCAGAAAGCGCTAGCCGTCTTAGTCATACAAATAATGGCTCCTACTTTTACGAGGAATGATACACACCTGAAATTTTGTCTGTCCCTATGGAAAATGTTACGCGGATGCCATGTTTCTGGATGCTATTGTTCAAAATGTTACCGATTCCCACTTTTGTGCTGATGTTCTAAATCTCTCTGACACTGCATCCGCATCTTGAGGCACAGGAGTTATTCGACTCTGCTCAATTGAAAATGTCTTCCCCAGTGGTAGCTGCCTTTGATTCTCGCCGGTTTTATCCATGTGGGCGTCCAACATCTTCTGTGTCTCGTAAGCAACCTATAGCACGTCGCTGACCACCCTGTTCTGCCGGGAAAATTACAAGCATGCCATCGGTGTTTCATTTCTCATAGCAGGGATGCCTCCCATTTTATCCAAGCCAAATGTCTGATCTACAAGAAGGCTGGGCACATCCGTGTACCCCAAGAAATTACATGGCCAGGCCGCCCCTCTAACCCCTTATGACTCTGAAGCCATGAATGTTCATCAGGTCGATGACGGTAATGCTATTCTGCACCGCTTGTTATCTGACGGAGCAGCTCCAACTCACACCACTTACAGTATTTTCATGACACTGCCCACTTCTCAGTCATCTCCATCGTTCCTCGCTGGCTGAACGGGAGCCAAAACAGATTTTTGTTTAGCTACGCATTCCGAATGGAACCAGGTCTCTAGTTCCAGTTAGCCGGCCGCGGTGGCCGAGGGGACTGCGGCGCGCCAGTCACGGTCTGCACGGCCACTACTGTCGGGGGTTCGAAACCCACCTGGGGCATGGATATTTGTGCCGTCCTTAGTGTTAGCTCGATCGTAAGTAGTTTGTAAGTTTAGGGACTGATAACCCCAAAGTTAAGCCCCATAAGCTATACAAACATTTGAACTTTTTTCTTCTAGTTCCAGTTAGACACTGGGGAGTCGCTGACTTTGGTTAATATGGCCACTTACAACATGTTTCGTTTTGCACGGCTCATTGGTGGTGAGAGCCTGCTTCGGACCTACAGTGGGATCGCGTTGTTCTTCTTGGCACCCGTTTCTTGTCAATGCAATATCTTTCAACCTTTAAGACAGTTCCCCTTACAGTGCTTCAGGATTATGACAGTCCTAACACTTTTGGTCTTAATTCTTTTGACATTTTTTGGTTTTTTAGACCTCAGATAATGTGGGGATAATTCTCACGTGCCTGATGGTAGCATCACAGCACTTTGTGAAAATTTGGTCGGCATTTTTCAGGGTCTCTAGGTATGGCAAAAAGGTTTTTCGCCCATAGTACCCTCAAAGACACTGCACAGTGCATTAGAGCTCGGGAGGATCCACACGCCATTCAGAACACTATTGCCACAGAACTACATCGGATGCAGCAAATGGGTGTTCTCAAGCCAATCTGCTAGTCAATGGACTTGCCATTGTAAAAAGGCTATGGGCATCTCACACTTTGCACTGGTTTCAGTTCTACTTTTGATGCACAATCTGCCGTGAATTCTTACCCTTTTCTTCGCCAAGGGGGCTTATTTTTCTCAAAGACAGATCTCAGGGACGCTTATTTGCAACTTTCTTTTGGATAAGGGAACGAAATCCTACCTCATCTTTAACACTCACATTGGCCTCTTCCAATATCAGCATCTTCCCTTTGGCAGTGCTTCCGCCCCTGCCATCTTCCAACGGTTTTTGGATTAACTGACAACGAAAGTCCATTATCGTTCCAGTAAATTCAACGACATTATTATTTTTGGCAGGTTTCTAGACGTACATCTACGGAATCTGGAATGCCACTTCCAGACACTCGCTGATATAGGGCCCCAGTGCAACCGCGAGAAATGCGATTTTTTCTGTACTCATATCGAATACCTTGGCCACATCATTGACGTACAAGGGGTCCACCTTTCACCAAACGGAGAATATTTAGGCACTTCCAAACCCGGAGAACCTCTCTGAACTTTCAACTATGCTTGGGAACCGCTTCATCGCTCATTCTGCCCAGACTGAAGCACCTTACATGCCCTTCGGAGAAAGAACGTTCTGTTCTTCTGGTCGTCTGAACAAGAAAACGCTTCGAAATTCTGAATGGCTTCTTCCTAATGACAGGGTTCTGGTTCACTTCGATTCCGCTAAACCAGTGATTCTCTTGTGGTAACGGGGCTGTACAGTCTCACAAGGTTGACACCATGGGCCGCCCGACTGCTTTTGTGACTAAACTGCTGAACAAAGTCCAGCGTCAATTATACCCAACTTGAGACAGAGGCCTTGGCGATCCTCTACAAATTTCACCAATACCTCTACAGGCGGAAGTCCTACATCCTGACGGATGAGAAGCCCACCTACCAAACTTGAAATTTTCACACTGGAAAATGATCCTAGCAAACTGTGGTTATGAGATCCTATATCGCCCCACTGCCCGTCACACCAACGCAGAAAACTTTTCTCATCTCCCATCAATATATCTAGATTTTGATGCTTCCACCGTGACGTCATAGAGGATGCAGCAGTACCTTCGTTGACCTTCGTCAAATTGCTGCCACAGGACAATATGCTCTTTCTCCTCCGCCATTACATACAGTCTGGGCTGGATGTAAGGTGGCCGTCCACAATAAATCCGTACGATGTTGGTTCTCCCCTCGTGATGTCTTTTCCATCGCGAGGTAGTGTTGCTTCACACACCCAATGGCGGTTCCAGCATTTCTACAGCAGGACGTGTTGAGCTTGCTTCATAAGGTCACTGTGGCATCGTTCGTACCGAGCAGTTGACACAACAACATTGCACCTGGTTGGGAATGTACAAAGACTTTAAAAACTATCACAAACGTTCTTGCACTCTAAATTCGGCCTCTGTGGGAAGTGCCCCTTCTCTTTCATTCCCCTCGCCCCCACAGAGCCAGCAATGAAGACTATGCATTTCCCCGTTTGCATTCCATAGCAGTCGTTGTAATGATCGGCATGTCACTAGTGATTTTTGACAGACCACGGTTTTGTTGCACAATGAGCATGTCAGCTATTCCTGTTCTCCCTTGTATTGGATGCCATGTGACCTCTTATGATTGTTTTCCTGCTCCCGTTGACACAATAACCTCTGTTCGTTTCTGCTGTCATGTGCTTCCCTTGTCACATGCTCACAACGCCACCACGTGGCATCCAAACACGTGATTCCCAGTAGCTCATCGGTATTTCTCAATTAAATCAACAAGTACGGTACGTGAATGCAAGCTGTTTATAGTTGACATTTTTCCTGCTGCAGATATTTTCGACGAGATCAGATGGGCTACGAGGAGTGGCACAGAAGCTAAGCTCGCTCGAGCAGCTTTGAACCTGCGTCGCTTTTGTGTACTCGCATGACGTAAAACACAAATATGGAGGCCTGGCGCCGCCGTTCTGCTGCCGCGTCTTTCAGTCAAACGAACCTGGCTTGTTTACTTAATTAAAGTCGACAAAGAATTCCATCCAGAGAGAGAGATGTACGTGCAGATACTCGGGTAATTTGCCTTTAGAATGGGAGCGGAAAGGACTCTGATGAGTTTCTAGTGTGTCCACATGGATTCTTTGATACAGCGGTGGGTAAACAGGAGCAAATTGCGCCGAGTCAATGGCGGCA
This sequence comes from Locusta migratoria, assembly GCA_026315105.1. Classification (NCBI taxonomy): domain Eukaryota; kingdom Metazoa; phylum Arthropoda; class Insecta; order Orthoptera; family Acrididae; genus Locusta; species Locusta migratoria. Next base: position 201,712,674 of record CM048751.1, read on the forward strand.
AGCGTAGAAACTGTGTGACACTGAAATATCCTGTATAGCTCAGCGGTGTATGTATTCTGCATGCAGCAAATTGAGGTGGATGTTGAAAACATTCTATGTTCCTCTATAGTCGAACGTTAAATAAATAAATGGCAAACTTCCACTTCAGACTGGTTCGTTATTCTAAAGTTTGTGACGTCCTTTTTATTTGATATTTTGGTTGGTGGTGGAAATTTATTTGGTTTATTGTAGTGCTTCGGTATGATAGAACTGACATCAGCGGTAGTGCAAGTTTTCGTCGTCTTCACATAAAGATTCAGTAGGCACGTAAAATTTTTATTTGAGGCATACGTTGGTTATTTAAGTTGGTACACCTGATAATATTTCATATATTCAGTTACGGATGCCTCTGATTTAACTTTCCGTTGCCTAACACAGTTTATGGATTATATTTTAACTGATGAACATGGACTCTGTGATTTCAGGGGCTTGTTTTAAAAAATTATAAATTCTTTTGTAATATAATCTTTTTTTCCGGTAGTTTCATATAACGAAGCACGTCCCATAAACATTCACTAGTCTTTAGCTATAAAAGTCATAACATTTTAATTATTTTTAGTCACTTTGATTCACAGATAATTCAAAGATGTTATTTTTAAAAGTTCTTTAATTATTAATGGGAAGGTCACAAAATTTTAAATTAATATTTCTCCTATATTTCACCTTAAGCACAGATTTACAAAACACTGTCAAAGTCACACGATATATTTTAAATAAGCAGTTCTCTATAGTTCATTTCACAAAATCAGTTTGATATTCTTGGCAAAGTAATTATTATTATTATTATTATTATTATTATTATTATTATTATTATTATTATTATTGTTTTTAAAAGTTAAAGTTATTTAATTTAATGTTTGTCAATGAAGAAAACCTTTTTAGCAATGATTAATATTTTCTTGACTATTACGTTCCTATTGGGAGGCAGAATTTTTCTAAGTCCGTAGCCTATCCCGAATTAAAGTCCACAGATACTATTTACGCACTCGCGTATAAGTTCGATTTAATTAAGCCTTTCAAATAAATTCAATCATAGTAAACCAAAAGTTCGGAATATTATTTTTGCACCTGACTATCTATTTCAGATGCAACTACAAAGACAGTGAGATCCTATCGTTACGAGCACCAATTCTGAGAGCTGTTAACGTTGGGAGAAACAAAGACTGAGAGAGCGAGTAGCTGTACTGCGGAACTATTTATATTACAATTGCGATAAAAGATTGCTCTGATTTACGATGTTTAGACGCCGTTACTCTGAGACTGCACTGTTTCGATACTTCAAAGATATATTGACTGTTACTGAAATTTTGACAATTCGTAAAAATTCTGCCTCTTACAAATTATTAGAATCGAATATGGATGAAAATGGCTAGTTTGTGCTGTGATTGCGATGTAGTGTTACAAGTTCAGTGTATAGACGGAACAGTTTCTCGACTTTAAACTAATTTATAGCCACCAAACATGAACATAATCACTAAGCTGACGTTCAATCAACAATAATATTTGCTCAAAAAGAAGTATTAGCCAATCCTGTTTTTTTATTGTTTTAGTAGTTGATGATAACCCGCTTCAGTGAGTTTTTATTGTTAGCTAGCTATCTCAAACATTAGAGACGAACGATTTGCTGTAATAATAAACGCAGTGTGGTCGGTCTTAAACGCCTCACAGACTATTCTAGACTGTGGCCACCCTGCAGTTTAGTATCATAGCGTGTAGTGGCACAAACATTGATGAACCCCACTTTCCTACATCAGCCCTGTTTTGCGGGATACGAATAAAACAATTTGTTTTATGTAAATACTGTGAATTTGTGTATATTTATTTGTACATAAATGTTGTAATGACGCGATACTTACAATATTTTTTATTTCTTTCTTTCTGTTTCGTGTACGATCGAGGCACAGACATACTTTACTAGGCTGGCAAACGTACCTCTGTGACTGAAGCCCGACGCCGCCATCTTGCCTCACCCCACGTCAAAAAGTTTCCGTACGATACTACTACGATCTTCTGACACGATATGACGTTGTAAGCTTCACTAGTTGGTTTGAACATGATTTGCAGTTAAGCCAACACTTCCGCATTGTTGAATCGTGTTATGAGAAGAACATGTTATGTACAGTTAAATTTACTTGCCGGCCGCGGTGGCCGAGGGGACTAAGGCGCTCCAGTCACGGTCTGCACGGCCACTACGGTCGGGGCTTCAAATCCCCTCTAAGGGCATGGATATTTGTGCCGTCCTAGTTCGTAAGTAGTTCATAAGTAGTTTGTAAGTTTAGGGACTGCTGACCCCGTAGTTAAGTCCCATAGACTATACAAATATTTGAACATTTTTAAATTTTACTTACCGTCCTGGCGGCCTTGCGTGATTGTGGTGTCAGTCAGGTTAGCCAACCCCGTGACAACGAAAAAGGTTTTGTCATGAAATCTTAGTTTTACGAGGGCAATTACTTAGTGAACAAGAACCTGTCAACCATAGAGCAGGACGGCATTATTTACTTCATCGTCTGTACGAACTACTAATCAAGTCACTGTGTGGATTTCTAAGAATATTAACATTTTAGCAAAGACTTTCTACCGTTTTGTTGATGTTGCCGACATAATCATGAGGCCGCCGAGATGATTGTTAAAATTTTACCGTTATTTACTGTTAAAGAAGTAGAAGTTATCTGAAGAACACTAACACGAATAAAGCTACATGTTATCCACGACAAACAGAACATTTATAACAGTCATACTATTAAAAGAGAAGCCGAAGTTGATCGAAACTGGTAACAGATGAATAAAAACAGGGAACAAGACTCATTGCAGTAGTTTATGTGTCAAAGGCGACTGTAGATTTCGTAAGAACTCCCAAAAGAATGAGGGTACGTGTTATCCAGTATAACAACAATTTTATAATACTACTGAGAAAAAAAGTCCGAAGTTGAATGAAATTGGTAACAGATAAATAATAACAGCAACTCATGTGTCGAAGCTTACTCCAGCTGAAAAAAAAAATTACAGCCACATACGAAACACGAGTTTCCCACATGTGAAAACTCTAAGGACAGCATAGTTACGGCAGGTCATCCGTATTTTTACGACTTTTTTTCTGTAATAACTCGCTGGACTGCTCGCACGTTATAGTATAGAAATATGGCGGCGAGACCTCGCTGACACCATCTACATCTACATGTCTGCATCTACATGGGCTCTGCCAATCACATTTAAGTGGCTGGCAGATATACGGCATTGCCAGTTTAGTAATATATGTCTGTGGATCGAGGTGCCGCAATGAACAAGGGCAGCGTCTCGCCGCCGCAGCCAACATCGCTGTATCTGGTGACTATCGACAAACAACCGACGGCTACGGGGCTACGAGTCCGGCTGCGCCTTCTCTGTTGCCGTGCGTCGATTGTTTGCAAAGAACAAATAAAATCTAAATTCATTCTTGTCTGCCGTTACGAGCTAACGTTTTATACGAACATTGCTGTAGCTAACTCGTACCATATCAGACGGCAATAAATGTAATTGTGGTATTTTTAAAGTTATTTCGAATGTAGTACAAAGTTTATTTATTGTACGTCTTATTATTGGAAGAAGATGATTTTGATTTATTGAAAGTATTGAACTACGTCAAGAAGACAATTGAAAGGCTTATTGAATTTTAACATTGACTTACCTTCATACGTGGCAAGCTCAAGTACGTTACCTATCAATACTAAACTTCAAGTTTAGCAGGCAGCGAACTTCGATATTAGAGTTGAAAAAGATGGATAGCCGCTTACGGTGCCTGTGATTGATTTTTGAGAGTAAACATATAGTAACAATTTTAAAACTTTGTTCTCCTGCCCCGCCTGCACAAGGAGCTTATATATTATTTTATTTTATTGAAGAAAAGATTTAATGTTTTTGGATCGTTGTGGTGGTGCGGGAACTTCAGATCGAAGTAACTTTCACGGCCAAATTGATAGTTAATGTTGCTAGGTAACAGAAGACTTCATTTCAATAGCTACCTTACATCCAACTGAAACTTAGTGCAAACATTTTTATCTTGAAATGGTGTTCAGTTATAACTTTTATTAACCGAGTATGGACTTTAATGACAGTTTTATTATCGCCCGTACCTCGTCTCACCGCAAGCGCTATCGCCTATATTTTTCGGATTATTTGAAAGTAGAAGTCGGACTAAAAAAAAATACAACAGTTGTAGTTCACTTCGAAGAGGGGCATCCCCGAGAGCGTGAGGGGAGGGGGATGACTTTGAAATCTTAAATAAGAACACTTATTTTTATTGCAAATTTGGAATCTCCGTGGGAAAAAAATGTTTCACCTTTGAGTGAATCATTCTTTTCGCTGTAATCAACTCAAAGAAGAATAAGTTGAAAATTGTTGAAAAACGGTAATATCTCGAAAACAAAAGAAGGAGACGTCGGACTCTTTCTCTAGGTTGAACACTTCGTCAGTAAAAATTAGGATAGTACTGTGAAAAGGTGTTGCAGAAGCTTCTTCAACATTTCTATGATCTTCAGAGCACGAGGAAATGACATCTACTCTCTCTAAAATAGTTAACATCGTGGAACAATTGCGTAGACATGTGTACATGTCCAAATCATTGTAGAACAATGAACAGTCTGACCATAGAACGAGGGCAAAATCACAGTGTGTGCGTCATTCGGTCGTCGGAGGTATAACATGATACCATTATCAAAAATATAAAAAAACGTAGTTTTGTTTCCCTAATCTGATCTGTAATTGTTTGTGATATTACAGTTTTTCACCAATTTTCAACTCATTATAGTGCCATCTATCATGAAAAGATGTTCCATAGAAAAGTTACATTTTTTATTATCATTATTTTTTTCACGACAAATCCAAATCTGCAATAAAAATTAGGGGTTTCTATTTAAGATTTGAAAGTCACCCCTTCTCCCACTCCCACGGGTGGTGCAAGGCGGGGAGGGAGTGAGGGGTGAGCTGTTTATTAATGGCTATCCCTCTTTGAGGTGAAAGATATTTGTTGCAAATTTTGTAATCCGAATTATATTTTTCCATTTATTTCGAAAGTTTTAAATTCCTCACCCTGTATACGATCACGACACTCGCGCTGAATTTCATTTGATACACTGTGACAATTGTGCTCCAAGAATGTGTCCCACCAAATTATCCCTACTCTTAGTCAGAAACTGCTTTTTCCCCAGTTCTCTTATGCACCTCCTCATTAGTTACATAATCTACTCATCTGATCGTCATCATTCATCGTTAGCACCACATTTAAAAACTTCCTATCATTTTATTTATTTACTTTTTTTAACTCAGTTCCTTATTGTCCACATTTCGTTCCAATACAGTGCTATACATCAGAAAAATGCTTTCAGAAAGGACTTCCTGACGTTTAATATTGGATGTAAACAAATTTCGCTTCTTCAGAAACGCTTTTCTTCCCATAGCAATTCTGCATTTCATATCTTCTTTACATCGGTCAAAGTTATTTTGCTACGCATATAACAAAACTAATCATCTACTTTTATTGCCTCATTAGATACTCTAATTACTTCAGCGCCGCTTTATTTCCTGACGCTACATTCCATTACCCTTGTTTTACTTTCGTTAATATTCATCTTATACCTTACCTCCAAGACACTGTCCATTCCGTTCAATTGCTCTTCTAGTTCCTTTGCTGTCTCTGAATTATTATATCATCGGCAAAGTTTCATTCCTTTTCCCTGAACTTTAATTCTCTTTCCAAATTTCTCCTTGCATTCTTTTACAACTTGTTCAATGTACAGATTGAACAACATTGGGAAAAAGGCTCCACGCATGTCTTACTCCCAACTGCATCCCGTTCATGACCTTCGACTCCAATAACTGCTGTATGGTTTCTTTTGCACATAACTTCAAAAGTTCGTTAATCTTAAGGGACTTAACTGCTGGGTTATCATCTACATCTACATAGGACACTCTGCAAATGACATTTAAGTGCGAGCAGGGGGTTCATCGAACCACCGTTATACTATTTATCTCCCATTCCATTCTCGAATAGTGCGCGGGAGGAAAGAACAGCTGAATCTCTCCGTTCGAGTTCTGATTTCTCGTATTTTATTCTGATGATCATTTTTACCTACGTAAGTGGGAGTCAACAATATATTTTCGCATTTGGAGGAGAATGTTGGCGATTGGAGTTTCGTAGTAGCCCACGCCGCAGCGATAAGTGCCGTTGTTGCAATGTCTCTAATAAAAGTCCGCTTCAGCTGTTTTACTTTTTTTAAAAAGACGACCGGTTTCGCGAATTAAAGTCGCATCTTCGGGTCACATACCTGAATAAAAAAGAAACGCCAGACTATAAGCCAGTGACAAACCAGAATAAGCCTATCTGGACAAAGATGGATAAATATAATTACAGTTAAAAAATAAAACCAGGGGCTCGCCAATACAATCAACAACAACCCCGGCTGTCAGAACACTTCACACAAAACATCAAGGCGACTACCGCCCTCGTCGATCAAAGCACCTGACAGAGCCAGGCGGCACGGACAGCGGCGTGGCTGGACGTAATCTGGCGCAGGAGCGCGTGGTGACAGACTGCACCGGGGGTCGCGCATTTGGCGGACACAGTAATTACAGGAAAAACACTTGGTACACAATGTGCGTGAACGGGACGTACGAACGTAAGTTGGTATAACACCATATGAAACATGATATAGCGTGAAATGAAACCATAGGCTGCAAGGAGCCTTTCCCACGACATTATCTACCTGTTGTTTCCAATTTAAGTCTGAAGTAATAGTAATTCTTAGGTATTTTATGTAGTTTACGGCCGTCAGTTTTGATTATTTATCTTGAAAAAAAGTTTAACGGATTTCTTTTCGTACTAATCTGGACGACTGCACACTTCTCATTATTTAGACTCAAATGTCAATTATTACACCATAGTGATATCTTATTCAGATCGTTCTGCAGTTGGTTTTGATCTTCAGACGATTTTACTAGACGGCAAATGACGGCGTCATCTACAAACAACCTAAGAAAGCTACTCAGATTTTCCCCTAAATCGTTTATGTGAATAAGGAACAGCAGAGGACCCATAACACTACCCTTTGGAACGCCCGATACAACCTCTGTTTTAGTCGATGACTTACCATCGATTACTACGATCTGTGTCCTCTATCCAGTCCAAATTTGGGGCGATTTATCGTCGCTAAGCAATTTGATTAAAGCCGCTTGTGAGGTATGGTGTCAAAAGCCTTCTGGAAATCAAGAAATACGCAATCGATTTGCGCACCCTTGTCGATAACACCCAACACTTCGTGTGAGTAAAGAGCTAATTATGTTTCACGTGAACGATATTTTCTAAATCCGTGTTGACCTTCGGACAATAGAACAATCTGTTTGAGATAATTCTTAATATTTGAATACAGGATATGTTCCAAAACCCTGCTGCAAATTGACGTCAATGAAATAAGCCTGTAGTTTAGTGGGTTACTCGCACTGCATTTCTTGAATATAGGTGTGACCTGCGCAACTTTCCAATCTTTTGGTACAGATCCTTCTTTGAGAGAGCGGTTGTATAATGGCTATTAAGTAAAGAGCTATCGCTTCATCATAATCAGATGGAAATCTAATGGGTATACAGTCCGGACCAGAAGACTTGTTCTTGTTAAGTATTTTAGTTGCTTCACTACTCCGATGATATCTACTTTTACGTTACTCATTACAGCCTCTGTTCGGAATTCGAAATCTGGAATATTGGTTTCATCTTCTTTGGCGAATGAGTTTCTAAAAGCTATGTTTAGTAAACTTTGCTTTGGTAGCGCTGTCATCGGCAGGATCGCCATTACTATCACATAGTGATGGTATTGTTTGCGTTTTGCCACTTGTATATTTAACATATGACCATAATCTCTTTGGGTTTTCTGTCAAATTTCGAGAAAGATTTTCGTTGTGATAAGTATTGTAGACATCTCGCATTAAAGTCCTCGCTAAATTTCGAGCTTCTGTGTATGATCGCCAATCCTGGGGATTTTGTGTTCGTTTAAATTATGCATGCCATTTCCGTTGCTTTTGCATCAGTGTTCTGACCTATTCTGTGTACCAAGGGGGATCATCACCTTCTTTTATTAATTTATTTGGTATGAAACTGTCAATTGCTGTCGATACTACTTCTTTGAATTTGAGCTACATCTGGTGTACACATACGTTTAGTGTTACAAACGAATGGAATCTGTCTTTCAAGAAGGAATGTATTTTATTTCTATCCGCTTTCCTGGACAAATATACTTTTAGTTTATTTTTGGTAACTTTGGGACTTTCGATATTCAATCTAGCTACGACAGCTCTGTGTTCACTAATATCTGTATCCGTTTTGATGCTCGTAATGAGCTCAGGATTATTTGTTGCTAAGAGATCAAGAGTGTTTTGACATCCATTTACAATTCTAGTTGGCTCATGAACTAATTGTTCGAAGTAATTCTCAGAGAATGCGTTGAGTATAATTTCACACGGTGTTTTATGCGTACCTCCTGATTTAAAAATATAATTTTGCCAACATATTGAGTGTAAATTAAAATCGCTGCCTACTATTATCGTGTGAGTCGGGTATGTTTTTCTAATTAGACTCAGGTTTTCTTTGAACATTTCTGCTATTGTATCGTCAGAGTTGAGAGGCCAGTAAAAGGAACCAATTATTAAGATTTTCAGGTACAACCTCTACCCATAATCGCTCACAGAAACTATCAACTTCAACTTCGCTACACGAAAGACTGCTTTTGACGGTGACAAACACGCGTCCACCTATTTTGTTTAATCTATCATTTTTGAACACAGTTGGATCTTTTGAAAATACTTCCGCTGAACTTATTTCCGGATTCAGCCAACTTTCACTGCCTACAATGATGTGTGCTTTCTATTAACGCTTGGAGTTCTGATACTTTCCCGACACAGCTACGGCAATGTACAACTGTAATACCGATAGTTCCCAGATCTACATTTCTCCTGTGATCCACCTGCTCCTTTTAGATTGCCCATTATGTTTTCCCCCGAAGCCCTCTATCCTATAAAAAAAAAATAAAAAAAAAAAAATAAAAAATAAAAAACGCCCAATCCACGCCACACAGCCCCCGCTAGTCGTTTCCTGCGTATAATGGACTTCTGACTATTCAGCGGAACCCGGAAACCCACCACTCGTAGAAAGTGTTACCGCTTCTTCCGCAAAGCTGGTCGCCGGTGACGCTCCCAAAACGAACACGAGCTCACGAATCGTTTGGCGTCGATCACTGTGCACTAACGCGGCGACACTATGCACTTGTTCTTCAGAGATACCAGGACGACCTGCCGGATGCATGTCTGCCACAGATTGCCGACCTTCGTTTTAAGCTTTTACCCAACATGCCACTGTTCTGTACGGTCATGCCGATTTTCCGCATGCCTCTTAAAGACCCTGATGACACTGTAGTGCTGTACGACTCTTGCACATTCAAGCTTGATCCAACTCCGTTGTTCTTGTTTCGAAAACATAGTGACACCGTTACGTTACACCACTCGTTCACAAGTGAATGTTTTCCTCGACTGTGCGCAGGCCGATGACGTGGGGCGGTCGAGTCCATTTGTTCGGAGGTAAGGTAGGTATCTCAAAACCGTGTGCTATCAGCTACAATAGTAGATTCCATTACATAGTGTCTCCACATAAGTGTTGCCACTAAGTTGCATCCCTCGTATAAAACATCTTAGGAAGCCAACAGTGACATATCAAACAAAGGTCAGCCGCAAATTTCCATTATAGTATATAAAGCGTTCATGGAAGGCGCTTTGGACAAACATCTTGTATCCGAGGTATCAGCGATAGAAAATTTATATAACCTCAGCAATAAAGCTCGGTGAATAGTCCTGTAACCTTAACTAAATAGTTCAAAAAATGTTTGTATAGTCTATGGGACTTAACTACGGGGTTATCAGTCCCTAAACTTACAAACTACTTATGAACTAACTAAGGACGGCACAAATATCCATGCCCGAGGGGGGATTCGAACCCCCGACCGTAGTGGCCGTGCAGACCGTGACTGGAGCGCCACAGTCCCCGCGGCCACCGCGGCCGGCAACTAAATAGTCACCCCCTATAATTATGCACGGCTAAGCTCTGAAACAGATGTCCTAGAAACTTTGGACGAAGTGTTCCCTTGGAATAGTATTCAAAAGTCTTGCCACGTTTAACTTGGAGTCAGAAATATCATCAAATCTTTATCCATAAAGTAAATTCGGGTTCTATTCCTATGCGCGTAGCGCTGCGATCGCAGTTCCGATCATGCGCCGAAGATACTCTGACTCAAGGAGAAGATATGTACGCCATTTGCATATCGCTGCTGCCGACGTGTGCTTTGTAGTGCTTCTTTATAATGGCAGCCGTAATTGAAAATGCCGCCGCGTTTCAAATCAGATCTGTGATTCGTTTTCTCAATGCAAAGAAAGTTAAACCGAAGGAAATTCAACGGCAAATCTGCGACGTTTACGGACAAAATGCTACGAGGGATTCAGTGGTTAGAAGATGGGTCAAATTGCCCGACCTCTCACGGCGAGTGGAATGTTACCAAATACGAGAATTTCATGCGGCGTGTTTGATTATCCTCATTAAAGCCCGGAGCTCGCCCCTAACGACTTTCATTTCCTCCTACATGTAAAATCTGTCCTTGGTGCACAACAATTCAACTATAATGACGATCTAAGAGAACATGTTACCACATGGTTGAATAGACAGGCAGCAACCTTCTATCAAGAAGGCATACAAAACCTTGTGTCACACTATGACATATGCCTATAAAATTTCGAAAGCTATGTAGAAAAGTAGTTTAAGTTGTAGATTTTTGTACAATAAATATTTTTTTCTTTATTTATACGCGTTTGCTTTATTTAACCTGACGGAACATACTTTGTTGATATACATCCTACAAAAACAGTATAGAGCCAAAACTGATTATTTATTGCCTTTGCTAATCAGATGGTCACAATGATTGATAGTGAAGGATTTGATGTTGGCTGCATCTGGTTTACCACACTTCCACCTGAATGGATACGTGAATAAGCAGAACTGGTGATTTTGGGGTTCCGAAAAGCCATATTGGTGTGAAGCGAATGCCCTGTATTCTCCTAAAGTTACTGTCCTAAAGTTTCAACCCAATGTTTTGTCATCTTTAGGTGTACTGCTCAGCACCTGACAGCAGTGACACCACCTTTGAAACTCGAAGCTCCTCCGCCGCTCGACAGCGTCTTGGAGCAACACCTGAAGATTAGGTTGAAACTAGTTCGAAATAAATAATCAATTTTGGCTCTACACTGCTTTTTATGTAATATTAGCACAAGGGCGCTGTTATCCCTAACGAAAGAAAGCTATTTCCAAAAATATTGTCACATCTCTTTCCTTTCAAAGCGACTTTGAGACGAGGGAATAGAAGTGTGGAGGATTGAGAGCCGTCGAGTATGGTGGATGTTCAAGTTGCACGGTAACGCTCGCTCACATACAGCCAATATCGACAGTTCCTGGCAAAAACTACATGGTTCAGCTTGAACATCCACCATGTTGTTGTTGGGGTCTTCCGTCCGGAGTCCGGCTTGATACAGCTCGACCCTACTCTATCCTGAGCAAGTCTCTTCATCTTCTCTTGAGAACGGCAACCTACATCAATTTGAATTTGCTTACTATATTCATTTCTTGGTCTCCCTCTGCAATTTTTACCACACAGACTTCCCTCCGGCGCTAAATTTATGATTCTTTGATGTCTAAGAGTGTGTCCTATCAATCGATCCCTCTTTTAGTCAAGGTATGCCAGAAATTTCTTTTCTCCCCAATTCTGTTCAGTACCTCCTCATTAGTTACGCGATCCACCCACCTAATCTTCAGCATTCTTCTGTAACACCACATTTCAAAAGTCTCTATCCTCTTCCTGTCCGCACTATTTATCGCCCATGTTTCACTCCCATGCAAAGCAACACTCCACACAAATGCCTTCAGAAAGGACTTCCTTATGATTAATATTCGATGTTAACAAATTTCTCCTTTTCAAAAACGCTTTTCTTCTCATTGCCATTCTGCATTTTATATCCTCTGTACTGCGACCATCATATGTTATTTTACCGTCCAAGTAACAAAACTCATTTACCACTTTTATTGATTCGTTACCTAATCTAATTCCTTCAGCATCACCGGATTTTCTAAGATTGCATTCCATTACCCTTGTTTAGCTCTTGTTAATGTTCATCGTATATGCTTCTTTCAGCACACTGTCCACTCCGTTCAATTGCTCCTCCAGGACCTTTGCTGTCTCTGACAGAATTACAATGACATCAGCAAAACGCAAGGTTTTTATTTCTTCAACCTGAACTTGAACTCCTTCTCTAAATTTCTCCTTGCTTTCCTTTATAGCTTCTTCAATGTACAAATTGAATAACATTGGGGAAAGGCTACAACCCTGTCTTACACCCTTCCCAACCTCTGCATCCCTTTCATGCACTTCAACTCTGATAACTGCTGCTGGGTTTTTGTACAAGTTGTAAATAACCTTCCCTATATTCTACTCCTGCTTATTTCAGAATTTGAAAGAGTATGTTCAAATCAACATTATTAAAAGCTTTCCCCAAATCTACAAAAGTTAGATATGTAGGTTTGCCTTTCCTTAATCTATCTTCTAGGATAAGCCGTAAAGTTAGGATTGCCTCCAGCGTTCCTACATTTCTCCTGAATCCAAACTGGTCTTTCCAGAGGTCGGCTTCTACCAGATTTTCCAACCTTCTTTAAATAATTCGTGTTAAAATTTTGCAACCATGACTTATTAAACTGATGGTTCTGTAATTTTCTGTTTTCTTTGAAATGGGGATTATTACATTTTTCTTAAACCGGATCTCAATCCAGCCCGACTTCTTCCTATTCCCTCGAGTCAAACTCGCTTTGAAAGGAAAGAGATATGAGGGTAATCTAGACATCGAACGAAACGTTACGAGGCCTTTGAACACCTTCCTAAAGGAAGGCTTCGTGCAAAGTTTCCAGGACATGTATCGCAGAGTTAAGCAGTTCATAGATATAGGAGGCGACTACTTCGACGTACAGTAAGGTAACTGCAGTTCGTAGTTCATCTACGTTAATGTTACAGAAGTATTCACCGAACTTTATTGTCAGATATTGTGGTATGGACTGGAAAAGAAAGATCCTTTACTTTTTAAAGACATTTTCAGTGTACTTACGCGTTGGACGAATACGATATTAAGTGTAAGAAAACTTTGGTCAACTTCACAGATTTCCAGCGAATCCTACTAAATTACCTAAATACAATGATCTTCAAACTCATCTGAATTTAATCCCCCACCCTCATTCATCACCAATTGACTGTTTTTTCTTTTAATTCAACCTTTATCTTAAAGGCCGTAACTGCAACATCTTATTAGAAATATGCCGATAATGTGAATGACGTTGGTTGTATAATGTCACATACTTTTGAAAGGAGATAAATAAAACCGTAATGATGATAGAAATATAAGATTGTTGTATGAAATATGGATTTAATATTTCCGTTAACCTCTAAATTTTTTTCGGAATTTTGAAAGTGTTACTTGCCTGCCTTAGCCTCTCGATATGTCATTTGGCCTATAACAGTAGGAAACCTTCCGAAATACTTTATCGAGAGCAGGAGAATGGAAATATCATTTTATTGCTCTAGACAAAAATGTTTTCTAACATTTTGCGACTTTGCGTGATCTTCAGGTGTTGACCAAATTATGTTGTATTGACCAAACACAGTATAAATGTATTGGGCTATGTACGGCCCTGTTAATGAAATATGCCTCAATCCCAGGGTCGATCAATACATATCTGCTTTCATGCGCAGCAACTACAATAGCTAGAAATAGCATCTTGTAGCTGTGATCCTACAGCCAATCTATGCATAAGCCAACATTTGCGAAATAATAATGGAGTATAAAATGTATCTAAATTATTAATTAACGAAAGAAGTTTTAGTCTAACGTTTAAAATGATATAGGCAACGCCAGATACGCCAGTTGAATAGTGTTTATACAAACACATGTATTGATCTATTGGAAGTTGGTTCTGCACAAACAAAAGTAATGAATTAAAAAGGAATCTTTTAAAATGGTCAAAACATATGCGTCGACTGCTTTATGAGAATGGAAGAAAAATCTCCAACTAATTAATCATTGAAAATGCTCAGACACTACGTCCATTTTCCTATGACACAACACGAAATAATCGCCAGTAAAAATAACTCAAATCTTGCTTTCAACACTCGTAAAATCCCTTCTAGAATCTTATCAGTTACAATTTTGTAATGAAATCGTTGAAGTTAGAGTTCTTAAATTGGCACTCTTTACCCCTACCCAAAGTCACTAAAAGCGGCCGTTTGCCACGCAGGTTCTAACGCCTTCGCAAACGAAGTGCTTACTCTGTACTGGCAGCTCCTGTTTCTTCCAAGACGAGGCATAAAGTGTTTGTATAGCCCAAGGAGCTCTCCTCACGAACGGTCGAAGTATTTCAGTTAGCACAGCAGTTTTCTTCCCTAGCCACTCTCTCACTGCATACCGCAAAGTAGCAAGTTCTTACTATAAAAGACTTCTTTCAACTTAACTTTCACCATTTCCTCACTAACTTAAAATTATGTTTATAATATAAACAAAAAATGTATTAAATAAATAACAAGCCATCTTTTATGAGCTTGACCACTCAAACTAGACAACATACGCATAAAGTTACTGGCAAAATAGACTAATATTAATTAAATAGTTACACCAAACTGAGGACATGAGGTGATAACATGATGCTTGTAATTTCTGAGTTACTGTGGAAGATAAAATTATCTGACTATACTTCCATCTAGATACAACAAGTATAATAAATCCTTAAATAAACAGATACATGTGTGTTGCTTACATGATGATGCTTCAGGTAACAAGCTAACATACACTCCTGGCCATTAAAATTGCTACATCACGAAGATGACGTACTATAGACGCGAAATTTAATTGACAGGAAGGAGATGCTGTGATATGCAAATGATTAGCTTTCCAGAGCATTCACACAAGGTTGGCGCCCGTGGCGACTCCTACAACGTGCTGACAGGAGGAAAGTTTCCAATCGATTTCTCACACATAAACAGCAATTGCCCGCGTTACCTGGTGAACCTTTGTTGTGATGCCTCGTGTAAGGAGGAGAAACACGTTTCCGACTTTGATAAAGGTCGGATTGTAGCCAGTCTCGTTCGCGGTTTATAAAAAAGAAAAAAAAATCAAATGCTTGTAAAGCTTATGGGACTTAACTACTGGGTCATCAGTCCCTAAACTTACAAACTACTTATGAACTACTTACGAACTAGGACAGCACAAATATCCTTGCCCGAGGGGGGATTTGAACCCCCGACCGTAGTGGCCGTGCTGACCGTGACTGGAGCGCCTCAGTCACCTCGGCCACCGCGGCCGGCCGCGGTTTATCGTATCGCGACATTGCTGCTCGCGTTGGTCGCGATCCAATGACTGTTAGCAGAATATGGAATCGGTGGGTTCAGGAGGGCAATATGGAACGCCGTGCTGGATCCCAACGGCCTCGTATCACTAGCAGTCGAGATGACAGGCATCTTATCCGCTTGGCTATAACGGATCGTGCAGCCACGTCTCGATCCCTGAGTCAACAGATGGGGACGTTTGCAAGACAACAACCATCTGTACGATTAGTTCGACGACGTTTGCAGCAGCATGGACTATCAGCTCGGTGACCATGGCTGCGGTTACCCTTGATGCTGCATCACAGACAGGATCGCCTGTGATGGTGTACGAATGGCAAAACGTCATTTTTTTATGAATCCAGGTTCTGTTTACGGCATCATGATGGTCGCATGTTTGGCGACATCGCGGTGAACGCACATTGGAAGCGTGTATTCTTCATCGCCATACTGGCGTATCACCCGCCGTGATGCTATGGGGTGCCAAGGGTTACACGTCTCGATCACCTCTTGTTCGTATCGACGGCACTTTAAACAATGGCCGTTTCATTTCAGATGTGTTACGACTCGTGGGTCTACCCTTTGTAATGCTGCTTTCGCATGAAAATGGGTGTTGCGTACTAAAGTTGAGGTGGGGACTGCAAATGAAATTTTACCAGGTAGTGAAATATTTTTAAATGAAAATAGCGATTTTGACAAGGAAGGGACAATTTAAACAAAATTATTGAATTACGTAATTAAATGGTAGCGCTCGTAATTTCGGTAGCAAATCCAACACGAAGAAATCGACGGAATCTAAATTTTACCTTATTGAGAGCTGGTACTAATATTTCGGTCAGATTCTGTAGTGATTCTAGCTGAGATGACTGGAATTTTTTCTTCAATAAATTGCTTCTGGTATAACGTTGCCCTTGCTTCGTATGATGCCATATTTTTTTGGACAAGGAATTGATGGTACCGATTTTTTTTTAAATTTTGAAATAAGTTAGTTAAAGTACAGCACAAAATGAACATTAAAGCAAATAAACCGCGGGTTGCATATTAAAGTCGGACACCATACAAGCAACAGCACGTTATAAGACTTACGGAAAGCATCTAGCTGGATCCTGCGCTTCGTATTGTAGAAGCTGTAAATAATAACTTTTATGTCTTATTTAATAAGTGAATGTTCGAGATACTTTCCGTAGGAGATCAATGTTCAGACTGTTCAATTCGCTTTTCATTGTTGTGTTATCGTGGGTGGAACATGAAGTTACTGGTAATGATAAAATAATTTGAAAAAATGATCGGACTACGTGAAATTACAAAAGAAATGACTGCAGGTTCTAAAATCTAGCAAAGTATTGTATAAGGATAATTGATTGATTGAAATTTTGCAGACAATGCGAAGCGATTGTAATGGCGTCTGAACATTAAACTATTACGGAGGCGAAGGAGCTGAAAACAATAGAAAACAAGTATTTGACGTGGAGGGATTCATTTAAATAAAAGCCAAAGAGAGGGGATGATTTTAAATTTAAGTAATATATTTTTACAACAACTTGCATCACAATACCTGCCTTTGAATAGATACATGAATGGAAGACGTCCGTACAGAACGAACATAGACAAGAGAGTGAGTAAAAACTACTATCACGATTCCGTCTTCTCGCTTGTTTTTAAGTAAAAAATGACGAACGAAATTAAATTAGTTGCATTGCGAGTCGGAGGGAACCAGAGGCTTTAAGCATCATTGATCAAAGATAAACAAAAAAAAATTTAAGTTCATCATTACACTGGGATTGTGCATTTCGTTTACTATTGTTCTAAGATCGTGTTGAAAATTAATCATGATAGTCGCCAAAAGTTGCAAAATTATCGGACTTCATAAACATCACGAAGATTTTTCTGCAGGCCTTAAAATGTAATAAACCATTCATACACACGAGAATGTTCTAGTACAATCGCGAAACAAATCGCAACATTGCCCGAGCTAACTTCATGAAGCACTGGATCTGCTGAAAATAAATAACTTTAAAATTATTGAGAATGGAGAAGGGATTGTAAGTAAGAAAGATATTTCAAATTAACTGTGGGGTTTTATTGAAATTAATTAAAAAAGGACTGAGCTCACACTTACATTAATTAGACAAAATCCTGGAACACGTCCTAACACATCGAGGAGGAGAAAGTAAGTAACTAACAGTTCGATTCTCTCCCTACAGCTTGTTGCAAAAATGTTGAACGTGATAAATATCGAGTGTTTATCGATACGCTGGCAGAGAGAGGGCGGAAGTCAGCGACAAACATCACACAAGTTATTTTAAAAAAATCATTAATGTATTACTACTCCTTCATCGATCCCTGCGAAACCCTATATTTCAGTCCTATATAATGCACGAACGCATGCTGCAGGTCGTGTACGGGTCTTTCTGGATACGGAAAATGTTCGAATGCTGCCCTGGCCAGCACATTCTCTACACCTCTCACCAACTGAAGACGTCTGGTCAATGGTGGCCGAGCAGTTGGCTCGTCACAATATGACAGTCACTTCTCTTGATTAACTGTGGTATCGTGTCGAAGTACGCATGGACATCTGTACTTGTACACGTCATCCAAGCCCAGGCGTATCAAGGCCGTTATTACGGTCAGAGGTGGTTGCACCCAAATTGCGTGAAAATGTAATCACATTCCAATTCTTGTATAGTATATTCTTCCACTGACTACCCGTTTATCATCTGCATGTCTTCTTGGTGTAGCAATTTTAGTGGCCAGCGGTGTATAAGCTATAGATTTGAGAAATATTCAGAGATCAGCCGAAGCTATTAATCATAATAAATAAAAATTGCGATCAAGACTCTAAGATTGATAATTTGATCAATTGAAAAAATAAGCATTGTTTATCGAAATGGAACGACGAATTCAAAAGTTGGCAATTTTAAGTATAATTTTGCTATTTTCAGATAATGTGAACATTAACTTTTTCAGTTTTGAAGATATTAAAACTATCTTTGATTCACGAAATGCGCCTAATTGTTCTGACATCGTAGATACCTTCTGAGTTTATGGGGACAGGACACTGATCATTATTTTTTATCTCTAAGTCAAGAGAATATCGTCAGAATCCGTCAGAGCATACATTAAGACATTCCCTATCTTCTGCCTCAGCTCCCCCATAATGGGTCTATCCAGTTCTGGCAGTTGGCCGTAGTCCAAGCCGGCGTTCAGCGGTTGCCGGAAGAAACTCGGCAACTGATCGCTCGCCTCCCCCTCTTAAACGGGAGCTGCACGTCTCGCCCCGCCTTCCAAGCAGTTACAGAATTAGAATAATTACGTGACATCTACATCTACACCCATATTCCGCAAGCCACCTGACGGTGTGTGGCGGAGGGTACCTTGAGTACCACTATCGCTTCTACCTCCTATTCCATTCTCGTATTGTTCGCGGAAAGAAAGATTGTCGGTATGCCTCTGTGAGGGCTCTGATTTTATCCTCATGATCTCTTCGCGAGATACACGTAGGAGGGAGCAATATACTGCTAGACTCCTCGATAAAGGTATGTTCTCGAAACTTCGATAAAAGCCCGTACTGAGCTACAGAACGTCTCTCTTGCAGAGTTTTCAGTGGAGGTTATCGATCATCATCGTAACGCTTTCACGATTACCAAATGATCCTGTAACGAAGCGCGCTGCTCTCCGTTGGATCTTTTCTACCTCCTCTATCAATCCCACCTGGTACGGATCCTCCACCGGTGAGCAGTATTCAAGTTGTGGGCGAACAAGTGTACTGTAACCTACTTTCTTTGTTGTCGGACTGATTTCCTTAGGATTCTTCCAATGAATCTCAGTCTGGTATCTGCTTTACCGACGATTGATTTTATGTGGTCGTTCCATTTTAAATCACTACTAATGCATTCTCCCAGATAATTTATGGAATTAAACCTTCCAGTTGCTTACCTGGTATAGTGTAGCTAAATGATAAAGGATCTTTCTTTCTATGTATTCGTAGCACATCACACTTGTTTACATTGAGATTAAATTGCCATTCCTTGCATCATGCGTCTCTATATACTACAGATTAATCCGCAAAAGCCTCAGTGAACTTACGATGTTATTCACAAGGTCATTTACATATAATGTGAATAGCAACGGTCCCATGACACTTCCCTGTGGCACACCTGACATCACTCTTACTTCTGAAGAATTCTCTCCATGTGGAGTATGTACTCGTAATATCACAAGTTTCGGATAGAAAGCAAATTAAATCTAATGAATGGTTCCGAAATTGGCAGGGAAAAGATCAGGACTATGAGAAGCTGCTGTCTTTGGGTTAACTCAAATTTGCGTGGGAGAATATACTTAATTACTGTGTAGCGTATCTGTGAAGTAAGAGACAGTCTAAGAGCGTGAGGAGAAGAGCGGGGTGAAATTCACTGGTGTCTGGTGAGTGGGGTAGTTAGCCTGCATGTGAAGAGTACTATGAATATATGACATTGCTTGCAGATTTTCCTGTCATGATTGAAGATGTATTTTCTCATAACTTCAGTATTTTAAAGAAAATTTAATATTGTGACCAATTTTTTTTTTTTTTTTTTTGTGACGTACCTGGGCCGTAGGGTAAAAAAGACTGGCGTCATTATTGCTTTAGCAGATAATCCATTAACTGTCGTTTGAAGCTGGCAGTGTTATTCAGTTCTCTGATATACTGAGGTAGATTGTTCCAGAGCCTGGTTCCTGCTACTGAAAAGGATTTTGAGAAACCGGCTGAGTGATGGATAGGGACAGAAAGGGTTTTGCTCTGACATGAACGAGTAGTTCTTTTATGTTGATCAGATAAGAGTGTTAAGGTCGAGGAAAGATATGAGGGACAGTGTACGTTGATAAGAGAGTAGAGGAAACAGAGTGTATGAAAATCTCTGCGCTTGTCAGCACGGAGCCAGGATAGTTGCTTATAAGATGGTGAAATGTGATCAAAGAGACGGATGTTGCATATATATAGAACGCAGGCATTCATGATTAGTTCCAGACGTCGTGAGCTTTCCCAAGAGAGACCTTGCAAGATAACATCACCGTAATCAATAATTGGAATTACAAGCGTTTGTATAAGTTTCTTTTTAAGATCGAGAGGAAAAAACTTCTTATATCTCTGTAGGGCATGAAGAGATGCTGATGCCTTCCTACACACGGCGGCTGTGTGCTCAGCCCAATTTAGTTTGTCGTCTATTATCACTCCCAGACTTTTTGCCGAGGGCGAAAAATAGATAGGTGTGTCATTTAATATTAATGGTGGTTGAGATTCGCGGTATTTGTGGTTAATGAGTCTAGGATGACCTACCAGAATCGCTTGTGTTATACTTGGATTGAGCTTTAATCCTATATTCTGTGCCCACTTTGATAGTGCACATAGGTCAGAATTAAAATTCTCGATTGCTGCCTTCAGGTTTTTTGGTTTTGCACTTAAATACAACTGGAGGTCATCGGCATACATGTGGTATTTACAAAAGGACAAGACCGATGATACGTCATTTACATACAATGAAAAGAGAACTGGACCTAGCACACCGAACCCTGTGGTACGCCTGATAGAACTTTTCTCCACTGTGACTTTTCGGTGCCGGACATGACGCACTGAAGACGCGATGTCAAGTATGAGCGAAACCATTGCACCACGCCTTGAGAGAATTTTAGACTGCTAAGTTTAGCAAGTAAAATATCAAAGTCCACAGTGTCGAAAGCTTTGCTAAAGTCTAAGAAGCACATAATAGTCGCCTCTTGTCTATCCATTGCCTGCTTAAGATCGTCTGTTACTTTTATCAAAGCAGATGTTGTGCTGCGATATTTGCGAAAACCTGATTGGTGTTCGTCAAGAAGTTTATTAGTAGTCAAGTAGCTGGTTAGCTGATCATGTACTATATATTCTAGGGCTTTGGACAGTGCCGGAAGAATGCAGATAGGTCGGTAATCAGAGGGTGCTGTGGCAATGTCCTTTTTTGGCAGTGGCTTAACTAGTCCACGTTTCCATGCATCAGGAAAAACACTTGTGGCTAAGGACTGATTAAATATATCTGTTATGATGGGCAGCAGTGGATCAATAATCAGCTTTATCATTTGGATAGTGATACCATCATCCCCGGTAGATGCTGATGTAATACGCATAATGGCTTTTTTTTACTGTATTTCCAGTAACATGCTTAAAACAAAACTTATCACGGTTAGCGTTGTTGATCCTCGTGATATGGTCAATAAGTGTTTGTTTCGTTAGGTGATCGATTGAAGTGGTAGGCGTTGTGAAATAATGATTTAGTTCCTCAATGGAGACAGTGGGTTCGGCTGCAGTTTTTATTTTCCCAATACCAAGACCGCGCAGGTTTTTCCAGAGGACAGCCGGTCTATTTATGTTGTCGGTTAATGAATGGGCGTATCTGAGTTTAGCGTTTCTCACAGCCTGGCTGACTCTGTTACGTTTCTGCTTGTACGAGGTGTGATTTTCAGGTGTAGGGTGCAGTTTGTATGTCCGATGTGCAGTGTCTCTGAGATTCATGAGCTGTTTTAGTTCATCAGTTAGCCATGGTGCGGGTTTCCTTCTCACTTTTTTGGTTTTGATGGGCGCATATTTATCATACAGCTGGTTAAGTTTATTTGTAATTTTGTGAAGTTTCTCGTTTACATCCGGGAGGGTGTCGGAGGTTGGCTCGAAAATTATTTCTAGTGCATCAGCTGTCAGTTCAGGTAAGTTGATGCGTCTTAAGTCACGGTATGCAGTTAACAGTGGTTTCTTCCTAGGGCATTCTAGCGAGTACGTCATGAAAATTACATCATGGGCAGACATACCAGGCGCAGATGTTTGTGACGTTCGAATTACTCTGTCTGGAAACCTTGTTGCAAATATATCTATTAAAGTGTGACTATCAGCTGTGTGATGAGTGGGTGCAAGCTGAAGTAAGGTTAGATTCGAAGATGTAAGCATACGCTTGAACTTCATACAGGACGGACTGTTGAACAGAAAATTTATGTTAGTGTCACCTGCTATAATTATGTGCTCATAGGTTGATTCGAGGTCTGAGAGGGCAGTTTCGAAGCAGTCCAACGCACCTACCTTCAGAGGTTTATAGAGGACGCATATTAAACACTTTTCTTTGAGAGGTTTTATCTCTATGAACATGTATTCCACTTGTTCAGTTTCATCGTTATTTGACGTGTGCAACACGGTAGGAGATAATTCAGAGCGAATATAAGCTCCAACGCCGCCTCCGCGTTTGTGCAATCGGTCGTGTCTTAGGAAGACATAGCCGTCTAAATTTACGGAACTGGTGGTAATGCTTGGTTTGAGCCAGGTCTCCGATAGAAGAATTATATGAAGACACAAGTCTTGAAATATATGGCGGAACTCAACTAAATGAGCTTGTAGTGATTGAACATTTGCGTGTGCCACGTGGAGCTGTGTGCGCTCAGTTGTAGCGCGCGCGATGATACCGCTAGTCGGTAGGGCAGCGGCAGCGGGCTGTGGGGTGGCGGCGTCCTTTTCTGCGAACGCAGGACACATTGGAATGTGGCGTGGCTGGGTGGCTAGCGGTCCGGGGGGTCGGGGGAGGAGTGCAGGACACCAGAGAGAGAGATAGAGCGGAAGCAGGTCAGGTGGGTTCAGAGACAGGGGAGGGACAGGGAGGCGCTGCAGCCAAGGTCAGCACGACCTGTTTACGCCAAGCGGCAGCGTGGCGCCGAGGGGTGGAGGGGGAGAATCTCGCCAAGCAAAGACAAAATAATCTGCACGGAACGACACTAAGTAAAGATAACAATATCGACAGTGGAGCGAAACAATTGCCAATGATGCGTGAGACCAACGCTATATAAAAGTGAATTTAAACCTAATATGGTACCGTAATTGATAATGTAGGTATGAGAGTAATAGTAAAACAGCACTATCCTAAAGTGAACCAGTAAGTGTCACTAAAAATATAATGATAATTTGCTAGAAGAAAGAGAAAAAAAGTGTAACAACAAATCACACCAATCAAATAATGATAATTTACTAAAATAATAAAGAGAAAGCTAACTAATGTAGTATAATAGATATTAATGTACATAAGATTTTCTTTAGAAAATCGATATAAAGTGTAGCAAAAAAAAATAGGAAAGAAAAAAAAATAGTAAGCTACACGTAGAAGTAGTGGCGGCAAGTGTTCAAGTGTTTTTATCTCCTAAAGCAGAGGCTTTCGAGTTCATTTGCATTTGTAATTGATATTTTGCCATTGTTCGTCTTCACCATTATTCTGCCGTCACTTGTCCATACATTGTGTAGGCCAAATGTTGCGATTGCACTATTCAAAATTTTTAACCGCTCGGAAGTGAGATCTTCACGTATCGTCAGACCTGATTTTACCTGTTTCTTCTTGGCTCTAAAGATTTCGGATCTCTTTCTGTACGAAACAAACTTCACTATTATGGGCCTATGTTTAGTGGATTCCCCTGTCTTACGTCCTACTCTGTGACTTCTGTCGATGTCGTTAAGGGTCACCTGCACCCCTAGCTTTTCTGTGGCCAGCTTCACTACGATTTCATCGGTGTTTTCACTACTATTTTCTGGAATCCCGAACAGTCGTAGGTTGTTACGTCTCTGATATTGTTCGAGTTCATCTGTTCTCTCGATTAGCTTCTGCTCGAGCGATCGTGCTCTGTCTGCGGTGTCCTCCAGGGTCTTTTTCAGTGCGCATATCTCACTGGCATTCCTGTCGAGCGTCTGCTGTATTTTGAGCGTCACTGAGGCAGTGACGGCGTCGGTGATGGTCTGGAGCACCGTGGCGAGCGCGCCCTCCGCCTGCAGCGCGGCACTTACCTCGGCCCTGACGAGTGCGCCGATGTCGGCGGTGGCGGGCGGCGCGGCCGCGGTCGCCGGCACCGGCTCGCCTGCTGCCCCCTCGCCGGACTGGCCGTTGGCGGTGCTGCGCGTTGTTCGACGACTTTCCATTTTAGATGCAGTTACACGATCACAGGCACTCCGAATAGTACAGCGATTCAACACTTGGCACTTAACACACGTTTTGTGACTATTTCAAACAGCCAAACTGCTTAGTAACACCTCCAAATACCAGATAAACTTGCGAGCCTAACTAGCGTGCGTCACTCACTGGCGGCCATCTTGGAAACAATTTGGTTTATTGATCATTTCAAACTGGCTAATACAGGGAGGAGATATTGTAAAGTCCACGTTTTATTTCATTTTGAACAGTTGTATTCATTGTGATGATCATTGCCTTGTACTTTCGTTCAGATTGGCTATTGAAGTATTGGCTTTACTTTATATGAAGGTTAATGTATAACTTCAACAGCACTAGGTCCAAAAATTCACATTTATACGTAAAAAATTGGCCACAACAGTTAACTTGTTTTAACGCCAGCCTACATAACCGATGCGGTGGCAGCATAAAACAATGAAATATCTGTTCGAATGTAAACTTTTCAACAGTCGGTATTTCTACATAAAAAAACCTGTAAAAGTGTGCAGACTTAAGGTTTGTACTTGATCAAATGTGGCTAATTTGTTTCATGTACTCAGGTTATCAGTCATGCTGTTAGTATTTCAGTTAACTTAACAGATGCATTTGGCAGTGACAGTTTAATCAGACTTTTTTGGTGTGATCTTTTGAGTCATTATTTATACAGCCTAACAACGTAGGCAGGACTACAGTCTGACTAATTGTTTATCACGTAGACTCGGTTAATTCCATTTTTACGCAGTTACAGGTATTCACCAGATACCGGAATTCTCTCGCGTTAATTCAGAATGTCACACTTTAATCATTCTTCCCCTTGGAGTTCCTTTATATTGTTTTTTGACCCTTTTGTTACAATATTATTTATTCACTGTACCCCCCCCCCTCCAGCTATTAAGACAAACCTAATTTACTACATTTGAAATCGAATCTTATGGAGGAGTTAAACCGCAGTTGGCGTAAGTACAACTTACGAAGTATCCTCTTTTCCAGTTTTCGTATTTGTTGGATGGAAATGTTAGAGCAGCGAACGAAGTTAACTTTCACTAAGAAATAGAACTAACATTTTTTTATTTGTGGTACGTGATGTTCGGAACACAAATTCCAATCAGCCAATGCCATTCGACACAACTCTCAAAAATTCTCGAGAAAATCGACTTCGAAATTTTGCAAGTACACTTTTTTTCAGTATTGGCTTGACTATTAGTTGATGAGGTAGTCTTTGATTGTTCAGTTTGTGAAGAGCTACGATGCTGTTTTTGGAAAATCATCTGCATAGCTACTAATGGCTTTCCAAGCAGCTAACCTACTCAACCATCGTTTTATATTACTGAATTCAGAAACAATGAAAAAATATTTGTTACAGCGAGATTCGAACCACCGACTCTATGTTGAAGACACCAGGACGCTACCACGTGAGCTACACCTACATATATTGCACGTATTATGATTATTGGTACTTACATGTACTTGCAAAACTTCAAAGTCGATTTTCTCGAGAATTTCCGAGAGTTGAATCGAATGGCTTCAGCTGATCGTTATTTAAGTTCTGAACTTGACGTACCATAAATGTAAAGAAAGTATAAAATCCGATACCCATGTGGTCTCCTTGTAAGAGAGATCATGGCAGAGATTTTTTCTAAGCTCTTGTGCCTTATCTGACGTGGCAAGTGAATTGCATATTAGCACGCATACCTTATCAAACATTAAGATGAGAAAAGAGCAGGAGGCAGGAATAATGGAGATTTATGTTTGTGGCGGGACCTGAAGACGCCATTAATCGTAGAGCGAGTAAATGGAACCACTTAAACGCGATGATTACGGCCTGGGCTCCCGCGCCCTGTGCAGGCTGGTGCGCCCTGAACGACGAAAACCCACCACTGAGCGTGTTACGAAGAATGGAGAGGATGTAGGCAACGCCATTATGAACACCTCATCTAAAATAAAACATACAATATGCTCTCCAAGGCGTGACTAACAAAGGCAGAAGATTAGCTGGATCATCAACTGGGAGAATATCAGGAGGGCTTTAGGAAGATCCGATCCTGTGCTGAACAGATTCTTAACCTTATAACTGTACTGGCGTATTCCACGATGAGAAACCGCAATATGGTTGTCGCCTTTGTTGATTTCAAAGGAACGCTGAACAAAATACTCTAGGAACGAGGACTAGACAACGAACCCCGCAGACCTGTTCTAGAAACCTTGACCAACACCCATTCCAAGGTCAAATTTACAGGTGAGATCTCGGAAAGTTGGAAGATAAAAACTAGAGTGAAACAAGATGATGGACTCTTCCCGCTTCTCTTTAACTGTGTCCTTGAAAAGGTTGTGAGACAATGGTGCAAGGATATGACCAACTTAGGTATTCAGAGTGGTTAATACCTGACCCGTAAGAACCAAGGACTGATTGTAGACTGCCTGGTTCCTGCAGATGATAAAGTACTGATGGCTGATTCTCTCGAAATGGCAAGAATACAGGTAAACTGCCTCATAAAACACGCAGCCAAAGGCGGTCTTCATGTGTCGCTGGAGAAAACAGAATTCTTCACCAACATCAAAGAAGCTAACAGAGAAATGTTACTGGAACAAGAAAAAATCAAAATGATAGAAATTTAAGTCTCTCGGCAAATGGAATAAACCCAATATATCATAAAAACATCATTATCCATGAGAATCAACAAGTTGGACTTAGCCTATCGACTGTCTATGAACACCTACAACAAAAAAATCCTATCGTGCAACCTGAAACTTAAGCACTACCCATCAGTCATACGACCAGAAGCCCTGTATGCCATAGAATGTCTTTCCATGAAACGGAGTGATATGATGGAGAAATTGGAAGTCAGAGAGAGAGGAGAATCCTCAGGAAGATCCTAGCCCCAAACATGTTTCAGCAAATTTTTCGCTATCTTCAGTGAGAATTTTTTACTGTCAGTCTGAAAATTATATTAGTACTGTACAAAATGGCTTTTTGATATACATCTAAAAAGTTTTTTATAAGATCTTTAACAGTGTTGTAGGTTGAGTTTGGAGGCAGAATTATCTGTTTTAGTTTTTCCGAAAATTAGGCCTAAAAATACGACTTTCACAGTTTTTTTTTTTTTTTTTTTTTTTTTTTTTTTTTTTTTTTTTTTTTTTGTATATACCTACTTAAATTAGACTAAAATTACACAGTGAAGTACTTAGTACTTCTTATATTAATTTTCTACAACTTGTCGTCTTCAGGGCAAAACAGTTTATATTAATCGTTTTTCAATTTTGAGTTCGAAAATCGTGTTTTTTGTGTTGTTATCGCGGTTCTATTTCTTCTTTCTTGGCACCTTGTTTTGTCGAGTTTTCTTTGTGGTTTGTTTATACCTTATTTTCCACTTAATATTGTCGGTGTACATTATGCAAATGTTTACATTGTGCAAGAAATAGAAGGGTAGCTTTCTATAGCCATGTGTCAAGATCGCCTTCAAACAAATTGACCAACCATCTATTCACCTTCTGGCAAAAAAAGAAAAAGGTTCGTACCACTTGGCGACAGAAACCGAGAAGGATATTAAAGAACTGTGAATCACTAATCTCCAGAAAAGACAGTCTGTAGGACGCGCCTTAAAGGAAGTGCGAGGACGTCAGGAAAAGTCCTGAAGGAAACGTTCCCCCTGGATAGAAGAAAGGATGGAGTACACCGGCAGAGGATAAGACAGTACTGGGCAAAAGTCAAAGTCCAACGGTTGAACAAGTGTGGTCCAGAGTAGGCCCATTCTAAATAATAAGAAGAAGAAAACATACTGGTGCTATCGGCCGGTTTACGATGTCGGGATGATTGGAGGAACGCTATAACGAAGAATAAGTTAACCACAT
This sequence comes from Locusta migratoria, assembly GCA_026315105.1. NCBI lineage: Eukaryota > Metazoa > Arthropoda > Insecta > Orthoptera > Acrididae > Locusta > Locusta migratoria. Next base: position 201,741,004 of record CM048751.1, read on the forward strand.
TGTAACTTGGGGTGCACGTTGTACCATGTTTTTTTATTCTGCGGCTTGTTATCACTGAAATAATGTTCCTATACCGTTCATTTGGCAACAGCTGAAATTTATTCTGGGTACTTTCGCATGCTTGGTTCAATTTACTGCACCCTGTAGTCTGCGAAGTGTCGTCTTCATAATGAGCGATAAACGGCATATGTCGCAAACTATGCCCTTGAGGATATCTTGAGCCGGCCGCGGTGGCCGAGGAGACTGAGGCGCTCCAGTCACGGTATGCACGGCCACTACTGTCGGGGGTTCGAATCCTCCCTCGGACATGGATATTTGTGACTTCCGTAGTCTTAGTTCATAAGTAGTTTGTAAGTTTAGGGACTGATGACCCCGTAGTTAAGTCCCATAGACTTTACAAACATCTGAACATTTGAGGATGTCTTGAAGCTGATAAATGTTGTTCAGGAGCTTGGGATTATTGTAGAAAACAAAACAAAAACGGAGACAATATCGTGTAACGAAAACATTGGTGCAATCAAACAATGGAAATACCTTAAAGGATTCAACAATATTTTGGAGAGGCTAGGTTGCTACTCACCACAGAGAACCGATGAGCCGCAGAAAGACACACATGACAGAATAACCAAAATGTAGCTCTCAGCTGTTAAGCCTTCATCTATTACTCAAACAACAAATACCTGATTCTTCAACTAATTTGAAAATAGATCTTTTGTTACAGGTCTACATACTAGTATCTTACGAGCTTAGATAAATATTTTGCACCAATATTTTCAATGAACCGCAGAAAGGCATACATAACAGATTAAACAAAATGAAGCTTTCGGATGTTAAGCCTTCAGATGCCACAGAGAACGCACACACACACACACACACACTCACACACACACACTCACACAAACCCAAGCGCCATCTCTGTTGCGACTGGACTGCAACAGACAGCACAGCTAAGACGAGAGCAGCCAGTGGTGGGGATGAGGAAGCGGCATGGAGAGGGAAGCAGGAAGGGAGGGAAGGGGTGCCGGTGGGAATGGAGCAATACGTTTCTGTTTGACAGATAGAAAGGGACTGGAGTATTTGGCGGAAAGGGAGATAAAGTTAAGCTGGAGTGTGGGTAGAGAAAGGGAGAGGAAAGTGGTGGGGGCAGGATCTAGCGAAGGTTTAGGCCTGGGGGATTGTGGGAGCGTAGCATATACTGTAGGGAGAGTTCCCATCTGCGCAATCGGGACAAGTTGGTGTTATTGGGGAGGATCCATATGGCATAGGCTGTGTAACAGTCATTGAAGTCAGACACACCATGCAGTGCTGCATGCTCTTTAACATCTATCTCCTTGCCACAGTATGACTATGACCATTCATCGATTCAGACAGCTTGTTGCTGGTCATGCCTATTTAGAAAGCTACACAGTGTTTGCAACTCAGTTTGTATACAACATGACTGCTATCACAGGTTGTCCTGCCTTTTATAGGATTGAAAATGGCTGTGACAGGACTGGAGTAGGTGGTGATGGGATGGTAGATAGGACAGGTTTTGCATCTAGGTCTATTGCAGGAATATGGGGTAAGGGGTTGGGAGCAGTTAAGGTTTGGTAGACAGAATACCACTGTATAGGAGAGGGGAGGATTTTGGGCAGAGTATTTCTCATTTCAGAACAGGATGAAAGGTAATGGAAACCCTGATGGAGAGTGTGGTTTAACTGCTCTAGTCCTGGGTGGCAAAGGGTGACAAAGGGCTGCTCTGTTGTGGCCGGACAGTGGGTGTGGGGGAGGTGGCGGGTGACCGTGATCTCTCTTTCTAAACAAGGTTTGGTGGGTAACTGCGGTTACACATTCTTAGACATCAAGGAACCATAAATTTAGCAGTGGAGGGAAGCGTGTGGGGGGAAAAACCGCAGAGAGAGAGACCAAGAGACGAATGTAGTAAGCAGATTCAAATGGAAGTAAGTTGCCGTTTTTATGAGGAGATGAAGACGCTTGCTCAGGATAGAGTATGGTGGAGAGCTGCACCAAACCATTCTCCGGACTGAGGATTACAACACATTTCAGCTTTAGACAACGACATTAAGATTTTCATGCAGCAAGAAAGAAACAGAAAATGCTTTCTCAACCGTAGAATATAGCCGCACGTTCCCCAGTTTTTTACAAAATTTTAGCTTTTATCTTTTAAAGGCATCGTTGTTTTTTTTTTTTTTTTTTTTTTTTTTTTTTTTTTTTGCTAGACCTGATCTGGCGTTCTGTGCAACCCTGTTTGTTAATTCTAAATAATTACTACTTTCTCCCGCGCTTGATCCTTAAATTCAAAAATATATGTGTTACTCAAACAACAAATACCTGATTCTGCAACTAATTTGGAAATATATCTTTTGTTACAGGACTACATACCAGTATGTCAGGAGCATAGATAAATATTTTGCACCAATATTTTCAATGAACCCCAGAAATTCACACATATAACAGATTAAACAAAATGAAGCTTCATCTGACACAGAGAACGCACAGCTGAGACGAGAGCAACCAGTGGTGGGGATGAGGCAGCGGCATGGAGAGAGGAGCAGGAAGGGAGGGAAGGGATGCCGGTGGGAATGGAGCAATATCTCAGCTCTGTCTGACAGACAGAAAGGGAGATGAAGTTAAGCTGGAGTGTGGGTAGGGAAAGGAAGGGGAGAGGAGAGAGGTGGCGGCAGGAACTACCAAAGGTTTGGACCTGGGCGATTGTGGGAGCGTTTTATATACTGTAGGCAGCGTTCCCATCTGTAAAATTCAGATACGTTGGTGTTTTGGTGTTTGTGGGAAGGATCCATATGGCACAGGCTGTATATCAGTCATTGAAGTGAGGCACATCATGCAGTGCTGCATGCTCTGCAACGGGATGGTCTAGTTGTCTCCTTGCCACAATATGGTGATGGCCATTCATCCGTACAGACTGCTTGTTTCTGGTCATGCCGAAGTAGAAAGCTGCACAGTGTTTGCATTTCAGTTTGTATACAACACGACTGTTATCACACGTTGCCCTGCTTTTTACGGGATAGGAAATGCCTGTGACGGGACTGGAGTAGGTGGTGGTGCGATGGTGGATAGAACAGGTTATGCATCTAGGTCTATTGCAGGAAAGGAGTAAAAATATTACTTAGGTTTGGTAGGCGGCGGAATACCACTGTCGAGGGGTGGGGAGGATTTTGGGCAGGGTATTTCTAATTTCAGAACAGAATGAAAGGTAATGGAAACTCTGGTGGATAGTGTGGTTTAACTGCCCTAGACCTGGGTGGTATAGGGTGACGAAAGGGGTGCTCTGTTGTGGCCGGACAGTGGGTGTGGGGGAGGTGGCGGGTGACCTGACAGACAAGGCCCGTGATATCTGTTTCTGGACAAGGTTTGGTGGGTAAATGCGGTCAGTGAAGGCCTCAGTGAGGCGTTTGGCATATTTTGAGAGGTATTGCTCATCACTGCAGATGCGAGGCTGTATGGAAGGGTTTTTTTGCTGAGGAATTGGCGACAGTTGTCTAAATTGAGGTATTGTCGATGGTTGGTAGGTTTAATGTGGACATAGGAACTGATAAGGCCATTTTTGAGGTGAAGGTCAACGACGAGGAAGATGGCCCGTTGTGTTGAGTAGGACCATGTGAAGTGAATGGGAGAGAAGCTGTTGAGGTTTTGAAGGAATGTGGATAGGGTGCCCTAACCTTCATTCCAGATTATGAAAATATCATCAATAAATCTGTACCACATGAGGGGTTTGGAATTCTGGGTAGTCAGGAAGGATTCCTCTAGATGGCCCATGAACAGATGGCACAGGAAGGTGCCATACATGTGCCCTGGCTGTGCCGTGAATTTGCTTGTAGGTGATGCCTTCGAAGGAGAAGTAATTGTGGGTGAGGATGTTGTTGGTCAAGGTAATGAGGAAGGAGGTTGTAGATTTGGAGTCAGTAGGGTAAAAAATGTTCAAATGTTTGTAAATCTATCGGACCAAACTGCGTGGTCATCAGTCCGTAGCTTACAAATTACTTAAACTAAAGTAAACTAACTTAAGGACAAACACACACACCCGTGGCCCAGGGAGGAATGAAACCCCCGACGGCGAGCAACCGCGCGCTCCGCAGCGAGGCCCCTGAGACCGCTCGGCTACTCCACTGCGGCGTCACTAGGGCATTGTAGTGTTCAGTTACCCAATACCACCAGGGACTAGAGCAGTTAAATAGCACTCACCGCTAGGGTTTCGAATACCTTTCATCCTGTCCTGAAATGAGAAATACCCTGCCCGAAATCCTGCCCCCCCCCCCCCGTACAGTGGGGGCTGTCCACAAAATTATGCAATATCCTTGTCCATCCCTACTCCTTGCCTGCCCCCAACCTCTTACCTCTTGGCTCATATCGCTGCAATAGACCTAGATGCAAATGTGTCCTGCCCATCATCCCACCACCACCTATTCTAGACCTGTCACAGGCGTTTCCTATCCCACAAAAGGCAGTCATGTTGTATACAAACTGAGCTGCAAACACTGTGCAGCTTTCTACGTGGGCATGACCAGCAACAAGCTGTCTGTATGGATGAATGACAATCGTCATACTGTGGCAAGGAGTCAGATGGACCATCCTGTTAAAGAGCATGCAGCACTGCATGGTGTGTCTGACTTCAATGACTGTTACACAGCCTGTGCCATATGGATCCTCCCCACAAACACCAACTTGTCCCGATTGCGCAGATGGGAACTCTCCCTACAGTATATGCTACGCTCCCACAATCCCCCAGGCCTAAACCTTCACTAGATCCTGCCCCCACCACTTTCCTCTCCCTTTCTCTACCCACACTCCAGCTTAACTTTATCTCCCTTTCCGCCAAATACTCCAGTCCCTTTCTATCTGTCAAACAGAAACGTATTGCTCCATTCCCACCGGCACCCCTTCCCTCCCTTCCTGCTTCCCTCTTCATGCCGCTTCCTCATCCCCACCACTGGCTGCTCTCGTCTCAGCTGTGCTGTCTGTTGCAGTCCAGTCGCAACAGAGATGGCGCTTGGGTTTGTGTGAGTGTGTGTGTGTGAGTGTGTGTGTGTGTGTGTGTGCGTTCTCTGTGGCATCTGAAGGCTTAACATCCGAAAGCTTCATTTTGTTTAATCTGTTATGTATGCCTTTCTGCGGCTCATTGAAAATATTGGTGCAAGATATTTATCTAAGCTCGTAAGATACTAGTATGTAGACCTGTAACAAAAGATCTATTTTCAAATTAGTTGAAGAATCAGGTATTTGTTGTTTGAGTAATACATACCTTTCTGAATGTAAGAATCAAGCGTGGTAGAAAGTAGCAAATATTTATAATTCACAAACAGGGTTGCACAAAACGCCAGATCAAATAAAAAGCCAAAATTTTGTGCAAAACTGAGGAACTTGCGGTTATATTCTATCGTTGAGAAAGCATATTCTGTTTCTTTCTTGCTACATGAAAATCTTAATGTCGTTGTCTAAAGCTGAACTAGGCTGTGTGTTGTGGTCTTCAGTCCGGAGACTGGTTTGATGCAGCTCTCCACCCTACTCTATCCTGAGCAAGCCTCTTCATCTCGTCATAAAAACGGCAACCAACATCCATTTGAATCTGCTTTCTACATTCGTCTCTTGGTCTCCCTCTGCGGTTTTTTTTTTTTCCCACACACTTCCCTCCAATGCTAAATTTATGGTTCCTTGATGTCCAAGAATGTGTCGTACCAATCGATCCCTTCTTTTAGTCAAGGTATGCCAAAAACTTCTTTGCTCCCCAACTCTCTTCAGTACCTCTTCATTAATTACGCGATCTACCTACCTAATCTTCAGCATTCTTCTGTAGAACCACATTTTAAAAGTCTCTATCTCTTCCTGTCTGAACTATTTATCGTCAATATTTCACTTCCGTACAAGGCAGCACTCGATACAAATGCCCTCGGAAAAGACTTTCTTACTCTTAAATTAATATTCGATGTTAGCAGATTTCTCTTTTTTCAAAAACGCTTTTCCTCCCATTCATATTCTGCATTTTATATCCTCTGTAGTACGACCATAGTATGTTATTTTACTGCCCAAGTAACAAAACTCACCTGCCACCTTAATTGTTTCGCTACCTAATCTAATTGCTTCAGCACCGCATGATTTTCTAAGGGAATCAATACAAGTAGCGCCCAGTACTGACGTAATTTTTGTATTTGGTTATGTCTATTTTAGTTATTTTTCGTAAATAAAACGAAATAGTTGTTTCTAATACTGCAACAGTTGTATCATACGGCACATAAACAAGATTACTTTGGAACCCGATTTTCATAAATAACACGACGGAATAAATTAACAAACTAATCAAATGTATATTATTACAAATAAACATATTAGGAAATTGAGAAATACATTTCGTTCCATTCCATGATGGTGGTGGTGGTGGCGGCTGGTGCATCAACAGTGTTGAATAATTAAATAATTCTCTGTCTGTGTTGTAGTATTCTTTATTACTTCAATTACGCGTTTCGCGCTGTTAGCGCATCATCAGACTGGAAACAGACAAATGTTTTATTACAGTCCGTGTACCTGGCGGGCAACGAATCTAATGCGGCTATAGTGAGTAAATTTTTAATTTGGGCGGAGATGGAGCTACAGAACTATCTAAAGCTGTGATGGAGGTTCTGTGGCTCCATCTCCACCCAAGTAAGTCTGACTTTTCAAAATTTACTCTCCATAGCGGCATTAGTTCGCTGCCCGCCAGGTACACGGACTGTAATAATATATTTGTCTTTTCCAGTCTATTGAATCGCTAACAGCGCGAAACGCGTAATTGGAGTAATAAAGAATACTGCAACACAGACTGAGAATAATTGAGAATTAGTCTCAGCTCTCAGTCATAAGCTTCAGTTTCTCAAGTAAGACGTGGAAAAGGAAGCGCAGCTTCCTCTGGTAAGCGAAATCTACATATAAAATCTGAAACGTCGTCTTCTTAAAAGAGGGTGGCGTCTCACTTTATTTTCCTTCCTCTTCTAATAATAAGCTAAAAACTCCGCATCACTATATCAATCTATTACTATTCCTGCCATCGTCAAATTTTTTCCCCCGTAATACACGCCAACACGATCCAAAATCGCCGTTTAAGTTATTGCGTGTTTACACTCCCCTTACGTGTTATTCTGGCTTGGTACAATGCGTTCCTCGACCTAATCCACGGTTAGAGCTTAAACGGTTGTTAACCATAGATTGTGCTACTGACCCTGATGCTCAGTTTTGGACTAAAGGACAGCCACTCAACGAAATTGTCAGCGGTGACAATATTATAAAATCAGCCACAACATACAGAATACGTCAATAAATTGACCAGTAATATTAAAACCTGACGTCACTAACTAAAACTGAAAACAGATCACTGATTCTCAAGGACGAGGTCGCTCGTCTATTAGACGAAGTGTTTATGATGAAGTACGTAGGCTACTTATATCTTATTAATGACGTTGCATAATGACAGACTGTTTTTAAGGTATGTTATTCTGTGAATTTGCACATTCCTTCGTGAGTCGTCCAATTCATGCGTCGTATTTTAATATGTACTTCCTTGTTTTCCAGTACTTGAAAATGGGACACTATAATCCGGAAACATGTCGTACTAACGAACACTTTTAAAAAAATGTTCAAATGTTTGTATAGTCTATGGGACTTAACTACGGGGTCATCAGTCCCTAAACTTACAAACTACTTATGAACTAACTAAGACTAAGGACGGCACAAATATCCATGCCCGAGGAGGGATTCGAACCCCCGACCGTAGTGGCCGTGCAGACCGTGACTGAAGCGCCTCAGTCCCTTCGGCCACCGCGGCCGGCGAACACTTTTATGTAATTAAGAACTGGTGCGTGATTTGCATCACTACAAAACGTCACCTTCCATGTATGGTCAGCAATATCAGTGTTCCGCGCCGTTAGGGGTCTCCTGAGTGGAGAACGCGTTACCAGCAGTTTTACTCATCTGAGCGCTGACTCCAGCTCGTGAAAACCCATTGACTTTGTTGTTCTAACGGGTTGGCATCAAGTTCGCAAGCATGGAGTACTACGGTAACACCTTCGAAGAAAGTCTAGTCGCTGTCTGAAGTTACCTGTTAATTCTTCGAACTTGTACAGTTCGCGAGGCTATTATCCTTACTTCGTGTAATCTAGATATGTCAGTTTGGCTTGGTATCTGCGATGTTATTTAGCTTCTCAGGTTGTATAGCCAACGTTTCGTTGCCACAGTTACAACACATCGACGCCGTAAGCAAAATTTAAACCCGAATTGTTTACACTGTGAAAAAATGTAAAGACACATTCTTATTGGCTATCTGCACGCACCACTAGTAATGTTTTATCTATTAATAATTAACTTATTTACGAAATTTAAACGTATGTTTTGTGCGTCTTCTTTCTTCTCACTTTGTCATCTTTTTTGAAGCATTTTCTTCTTTTTTTATATGACTGCATCTGGTCACCCTACTCATTAGTGAAGACCAGAAAAAAACATGCATTTTGTGTCGCACTAACGAGATGTTCCAAAGTTGAAAACCAATTAGAAGGACAAAGATTATCAACGGTGGACGAAGAAGAAAAATCGCTGACGATGTTTTCCGCGATATAGCAACGAGCGAATGAAGACTACTTCCGGAAGTGGAAACGGTAAAGTTTCTGTAATTACGATATGGCACATGCCCCATTTTGTTACCCATAGCTTTTAAAAGTAAAAAACCGCTCGGTTAGCCGTGTGGTCAAACGCACCGCTTTGCGAGACGGGGAGGCCTATCGGCCCCGGTTCGAATCACAAGCGTCTAGGGACAGTAGTGCGTCGGACCCCAGTTACCCGTACTAACCGATAGATGTCTCTACGGTCGCAAGCTATGTCCTGCAGAGACGCCATTTTCCATTACGTATTTTCATGCTTTTCTCCTTATAACTCGAGTGTTGCTATTTCAAAGTTACGGCACACTTAAGAAGTACCAAAATCACGTCGTTCTTAGTACAACAACTTTGGAATACTTTGGAACGCAGACTTCGTGTCATGCCTCAGTGACCTACATCGACACCTCTTCTCAGTGCCTCACTCAGTGAAGAATAGGTTGCCATTGCACAAGAAACCTTCCAGCAGTTGACTGAACACATGTCTGCGGAGGCTGGTCCAACACTATATTGAATTCCACCAATAGCGCGCCACGCACTTGTAAGTAATTTTCAGTCAGATTTCTCGATACTTTTGATCACTTAGTGTATATTGCATAGATATTACGCGAGATAATAAGAGGGATTACGCTACCTGCAGAGACACCCCTCACTCATTATCAGAAGATGGTATTGGAGCGAATTACACTCTATCGTGCATAGTACAGCACCTTTCACGGATTTACGAGTCTACACTCCGATTCGAAGTTTTGGGATAAATACGGAAGGCGGCTGCCAGGTTAGGAGCGCAGTGCGAGCTCCGCAACCGCCGCATCGGCTTCCGCCGGTAGATGTTTGGGGGTTCAGTTCCGCGGTAAGAGGGCGCTGTGCACATATTGCCAGCCCCATAAAGGCCTGCAGGCTATTAACCTGCTGCGGGAGAGGGGGCGGGGGGGGGGGGAGGAGGGAGGGACAGACCTGCAGGAAGCCGGGTAGAAGCAGCACCACCACCCAGAGAGGAGGCCGCGCCGCTCTCCTAGGGCACCTGGATATAGACGGGCATGCGCATCCGCCATGTTTGTTCCTTCGCTTCGACGCGCAATTGTAGGACAGTCAATACGCTTTTAGCAACGTGGGTTGTGCAGCTCCGAATTGTTCTAATCGTTCAGAAAATGGTTTTGGTTTTCTTTCTTGTTTCCAATGAATCCTGAAGGGCGTAAAACATGGTTAATAAATTTGCGTCGTGACAAATGGATACCAACAAGATGTTCAAAACTATGCGAAGTGGGTTGACTTATTTGTAGTTATGCACAATTTCTACACGTTGTAAACGACAGGTTTCGACACTATTTTTTAAATTTTTATTTATTTATTTATTTATTTTTAATTTTTCAGCGAAGGATTCTACGCTAGCACTAATACAGTAGCAACATTTAGACAATAACAATACTAATTACTTTCAAACGATGCACACTGTTTTTTTACTAGTTGTTATGGTTCATACGCATTGTAACGATGTTTGAAGCACTGCGATGTTAATTTAGTTACAGCTACTGTGATGTTAATTTTACTTACAGCATCGGCGGCGTAATTTGCTAATGTTGGCAAGAGAATGTTCGCTTTTGGAGGATAATTAATTTACTGACCGGACAAGTGTACATACAAAAAGATGGTAAACATGAAGCCGGCCGCGGTGGCCGAGGGGACTGAGGCGCTCCAGTCACGGTCTGCACGGCCACTACGGTCGGGGGTTTGACTCCCACCCCCTCGGGCATGGATATTAGCTAGTTCATAAGTAGTTTGTAAGTTTAGGGACTGATGACCCCGTAGTTAAGTCCCAAAAGCTATACAAACATATGAACATTTGATTTGTAAACATGAAAAATTATTTTCTCTCATTCTACCTGTTCGAGTTTTCAAAGAGCCTTCAAAGGTCGTTGCCAACATCAGTACACTACGCCGCCGAGGCCGTAAGTAAAATTGACCAATGAGAAACTAAATTGTTAAATGAGAAATCAAAATATCTCGTGTATATAAATCTTTTACTGCATCCTAGTTTATCATGGTGATATATTTTGTGTATTGAAAAAGTATTTTATATGAATTCTGAAACATACGTTGTAAAAAGGTAGCAACTTGAGAGTGTAGGCCTATTCTGGAGCAAATTTATTGCATTCGAAAACGGAGATTCCTCGCATGTTAGCGCAGCTTTGGTAGTGTATGTGGTATCCCATAAAAGTGAGCTGTCAAATGCGGAAGAGATGGTCACAATACACACCCTGGTGGACAAATACCAGAAAACATATTTAACGATTTGTCAAACCATATTACAATAACTTATTACGACGAGATTAATTTTTAATTGAAATTTTTTTCTTTTTGGTATGTTTGTTAGAAATGAAACAAGCGACGTTTGAAAGCAATAACAGCAGAAAAAGTCCGCCTTTCACATGCTCACGCTATCACCGTCTGGAACCAAAATGGCGGCGGGAGCTGCCGCTATAGCAGAAATTGATGCGCATGCCCGTCTATATCCAGGTGCCCTACGCTCTCCTATGACGTCACGCAGAGAGGGCCGCGATCGCGTAGCTGACTGGCTGGCCGCTAGGGCACAGACCCCTAAAGCCGTCCTAATGGGGCCAGGAAACGCTTGTGTAATAGGAGCTGGTGACGTCACAGGGTGGAATTCGAGGCCAACTAGAAAGACAGACCCCAGTGCGCATGTCATGTCACGTAAGCAAGGTAGTCCTGAGCCGGCACGATCGATAGCTTAGTGGCTGGCCGCTATGAGGCAGTAGGCTATGCCGCAGCGGCCGGCCAATCAGCTAGCAACGTGCCGGCTCAGAACTACCTTGCTTACGTGACATGACATGCACGGTGGGGCCTGTCTTTCTCGTTGGCTTCGGTGAAATTCCACGTTTCACTATCTTGAAAAGCGTACAATGAATCAGCTGGCGTGTTAGATTTTTGGTTCTTGGAGTGTGTGAACATCCTACTTATTAGTTAGAATACGGTCGCCACAACCCAAACATAATTTAATAATGTTGTAAATTTCATCACCTGCGTCGCCGATGTAGACAAAACTGCTTTCTTGATCAGTATCTTTATATAATGGAATTGCCATACTTATTGGAATTAGTGCAAGGTTCATCTTTTTAGTCTGATTTAATTTTGTAAAAGTCGGTATTGATGTCAAAGATAGATAAAATTTCGTAACAAAATATTTCACAAATATGAGTTACTAAACAAATGGTGGAATTAGTTTGGATATTTCAAAATTTTTGAAAGAGATTTTGAGTAGATGTTGAAGGCTGCCACACTATAAAAAGATACGGGGTTTTCATGACTATCATTTATCAATTCATCTCATTCCGATGTTGTAACTATAATAAAATGCATTTTCATGTGGGATAAATAACCGTGATGAAACAGTTTTGGACTGGTTACGCGATTTGTTTCGTGCAGCTGACAATGTGTTAAATATTCATTCAGTGTCCAGTCGTAAGTTACGGTGAAAATCTCAAACTGAAAAATTTCGGACTTCAGATATTTAATGTTAGAAAGAGAAAACGCGATTTCAGGCTCTAACATGCTGATAAATTTTGAATGGGAATTTTTTCTTTGAAAGTTAATAAATTTGCCAACAATAACTGCACGAATGTCCGTCAGCCGTAATGGCGTCCAAACCCATTGCACAACCGGGCTGAATTACTTAGCCAGAGGTCTTTCGCGGACAGAAATGATAAATGCTCATAATGTTAAATTTTGGAAACCTTTCTTATGGTTTATTTTAATAAATGATTACACTATACTCGCATAGATAAAACAGGAGCCGACACATATTTCTAAACAGTTCGGAAGATAGGAAGAGACAGATGAAGTGGAACGTACTCTTTCTCTCGTGTCCAGAAAAATGAGGGAATACTGATCAGGGTTCAGAGATATACGAGAGAGTGAAAAACGCTCCGGCATAAAATATATCTTCGGTTAATTTTTTAAATTGTATCGTTTCAAGTATCCAATGTTGTCCTTCAATTATTTAATTTTGGCAGCCTGGGTTTTTCTTTGTAAACGGAAGTACACTCCTTCCACAAAACATAAATTCATCAGTATATAAAGATGGGACGTAACGGTATTACCATCCAAACTGAGACATTTCTATTTTTAGACAACGCTAGGTTCTAGAAAGTTCCACAATAAAGCTGATGCAATAACATTAAGAATTACGGTAATTGAAATAGGTGTTTCTCACAAGTAAGATATACATCACATTAATCAGCACAAACAGCAGACAGTTTTAAAAATATATAGAGCTTGCATAAAATTATATACAAGACATGTATGCAAAATATACTGCAGTCTTGATTTGTTTACATAATTGAAATTGTTAAAGAATAAAACAGCCGTATAGTTTGTTGCAAACTGATTATCTTAAACTGTTTAATATACATTACGTAGCTTCAATAAATGGTAGTAATTGCATCATGTTACAAGACAACAATGTTATTATTACAAGATTTCTATAAATTGTAATTAAACGAAAGTAAGTTCAAAATGGTCAAGACGGTAAAGTTTGAGGTGTGCCAAAGTATTTTAATAACATTATTTGCGTCACAACATAATTATGCAGTGTCAAAAGATTTTTAGTTATGAACAATGTGTTTTGAAATTACTACATAAATATTGCGTAAATTAAACTGTTTAATTACATCATTATTATCTGTATAAAAGCGTTTTGAATGAAAATTAAGTACTATATGATAAAGAAATATTTCTGTAATTATGGTTTACACAAAATCATTGTGTCTGATTACCTCCAGCCTATGGATATAGAAAATATATCCATACATAGACATTAAGGGTATTGTATATTTCCTTAACCAACACAAATGGGTGTCCTAGGGCTAGATCCATTACAAGTGGAACGTGCCCAATAAGTTGCGAGTTTGTTTTCACGTGACAAGCAAAATTTTGAGCCGGCATATTGCAAACCGAACTCCAAATTTCGAGCTTTCTTTCATTATAGAGTACGACGTATGAATATGAACTGTTTTAAAGGGCCATTAAATTGAGGAACGCTTCAAACCGCGTTACTTATGATATTATACAATAAAATTACCGGAAACTACATATTGATAGCTTTAAAGCTTAGTATATTTAACGGTTGTTAGTGTTATAATTTGTTTATTGTGAAATAATATCATTCCTGTGTTACGGCACAACGCCATTCTATTAAAGGAGAGTCTGTGAGGCTACGTCACAGCTAAATAACAAATTACAACATGTTTTATCTGAATATATTGTAGTGCAGTGGTTTTCAACATGTGGGTCGCGACCCCTTGGTGAGTCGCGAAGTCTTCCTCGGGGAGGGGGGAAGGCGGTCTTACGAGGATGCAGTAGCATCATGTTCGATGGCGAATATACATTACGTGACGTTCAACTGCAATGTCAGAAGTGCCGCACACGAGTAACAGGGTTTCGTGAAAGTCGCTTAATTAGCAAGTCACCCATAGGTGGAAAATTGGCTTTGCTGTGACTCGTTTCGTGTAGCCCTTAATCAGACATCAAAAGTGTCACAGGTTAAAATGTACCTACGGCACGTTTTATTTCTCATGGTGAGGCGGCCGAAACGCGAAACAATGAAGTCATTTTTGCACCTCAAGATGACTTGTTAATTAAGCAACTTAACAGCGATTGGTAAGTACTGATACAGTTATTTACAATGGTCGTAATCTTCTATGTATGTGACATGTTCCAATATTGTTATATCAGAAAAACAATCACTGACGTAATATTATTTTTATTCAACACATAACAGTACCTGTTTACTGCTGGATCTTGGTAGTTTGCAACTGGCAGGGAGTTTTCAGTAGAGTATTACTTTTACTCAACTAATTTCAATGCCATTTTATTACTGCATCATAGTAATTTGCTGCAGGTTAAGGGTTTTCAGTGTCCTTTCGAAGAAATCCAAAGTTTGTGTGCATCGTAGAATTCGGCTTTGATGGTTTCATACTCGCACATGACAACACTTCGCCACAGATTAAACATTGAGACTTATTATTCATGACAGCAAAAGCAATATCAAGTACGGGTGGTCATAAAGTCTTTTCTTTCGTTTTGATTCGTTTCAGCTCATGCAAATTTCATCACACGTGAATGGATGTATCTTAGGTACATCTAAGAAATAAAATTAAATACTTTGAATTTGGGATCACTGACATAGCTTTATTAAGAGCCTAGGGGGTCGCCGGAAATTTTTAGTCGCAAAGAGTGTCGCGGGTTCATAGGTTGAAAAACCTGTTGTAGCAGGCAAGATTTATGGAGTGGAGAAAGGGCGTAAGTGATAGTGTTGTAGGGTGCGGAACATAGCTTGCTATTCTCTTGGGCTCGCTTCAACCCATTTCCAAATGTCATTTATTTTTTTTATTTCCTCTGTTATTTCCTAAGCGTTTCTGGTTCTTCCTTGAGAATTTAACATCCGAAAGTGTTTTTTTTTTTTTTTTTTTTTTTTAAAGAAAAACAGATGTAAATAATAAGTTTGCATCTACATTTCCCTAAATATGTTTAACGATTTAATTACGGTGTATGGTACTTCGACTTATTTATTGCAAACTGTGTCCTGGAAATAATTAAGTTTTTCGTGTTGGCGCACAGGAACCAATAAATTGCAACACATTTCCCTGTATCTGTTTTCCCCAAACCGTTTGAATTCTGTCGCAGATCAATACAGTCTTGGAATAGTTCAGTTTCACAGAGCAAAGAGAACGTGTCTAGCGAGTAGACGCCGAAGCAGATGCAGTAAAGGAGTCACATTATTCACGTACGATACTAAAAACGAACCTTATGACAACAAACATTATCGAGCTGCGTCTTCGTCCCGTGTGCATAAACAAGTTAAATGTGTCATGCAGAACCTATTATATACGAAGTAAATTTTGAACACTCAGAACATGTACAATGTGGAAAATAGTAATTTAAGAGAGAGAGTGAGAGCAAGAAAAGTTTAGCTGGTGCAGGTGATGTATGATTTGTCTTACATTTTGTTAGCATTATCAACTACTTTTGAAAAAAAAAGAAAATTACAATTACTGGAAACATATTTCATGTCCCTGAAATCTCTACCTGTGACATAAGAAAGATAAAGTATTCCGTTATCTTTTTCGTTGATCGCTGACAGAGATACCGTGCAATTTTACGCACATCGATGTCCGCGCCAAATACAGGTTGTTTCAATGTTCAAATGTCTGTAAATCTATCGGACCAAACTGTGTGGTCATCAGTCCGTGGCTTACAAACTACTTAAACCTAGGTAAACTAACCTAAGGACAAACACACACACCCATGCCCCAGGGAGGACTCGAACCTCCACGGCGAGCAACCACGCGCTCCGCAGCGAGACGCCTTAGACCGCTTGGCTACTCCACCGCGGCAGGTTGTAACAGGTGCTGGAGAGCGCAATAGGTTCAAAAAACGGTGGGCAGCACATTCCGAGGGACGTAGCAATTCGTTTCAGAGCGTGCAGTAACTAAAAAGAGAGCACGTCTGGTATACGCTACGTAAAACACGTCCCGTCTGAGGATGGCTTAAGGGTTGGGTTCACACGGAACGCGCTTCGCGTAGTGCTTCGCGTGATGCTGAAGGCTAAGCGAAAACCAATAGGTCGCCTTGAGGAAAGGTTCACTCACAGCTCGCTCCGCTTACCACATACCATGCGCTGGCGTTAAGATAAACGAAGCACGAGGTGACCCGCAGTGTTGGTTATTTGATCGGCGATCTGCAGCTGTGGAAGACGAGATTATTGCCGTATTTTTAATTTGTGTATAAATTAACATTTTAAATAAACATATGTATATGAAACAACCATCTGTATGTTCAAGCTGTTGTGATCCGCGTTTGCTAAACAAATGTATTTATGCTCATATTTCAACTTTTGTTGTAGTTCCGTTTCCTGTGTAGGGTCCTCTTTCACAGTTTGTCAACTACAACTACATGGCACTTATGTACAAAGCTGTTTTACATCGAATGTAATCTCTAATTGGCAATGCGAACTCAAAATAACAGCCTAAAGTATTTTCTGTTGTTTAATTTAAATAATAAAAATACGTACTGCATTTGCAGCTAAATATGTTTGTTCAAGGTAAAAACGAAATATTTATGTGTCATATCTCATTGTATGGTGTGTGTGTGTGTGTGTGTGTGTGTGTGTGTGTGTGTGTGTGTGTGTGTGTGTGTGGAGTAAGACTCATCTGCCAGAAGATTCCTTAATTTGTAATCTAGAAAATTGCTCTCCCATTTTGGAAGGCTGGAAACTTCTAAATAATGGAAACTAGAGGAGCGAACTCCAGCTATAGGCTATTTTTGCTGCATTCTACAAGGAAATGTGGTGTAGAGCTGTAACTGGTTAATGTCGACACATTCCATACTTCCTCCACAACAATGTTTGTCTGCCTATACCATGTATTTTTATATCATGCTTGATTTTTCTTCCATAATAACGTTGAACATTCTGTTTTTTTAGTTTAACTAGTAAAATAGTAAATGAATGTCATCTACTCTTTACTATCTTTAAAGCTTTAATGTTTTCTCTGTTATCATCAGTTAGACAGACGAGAAGTTTAGTAGTAACTTTATTTTTAACAAATAAACATTAAAGTATGTGGAAAATAAGATAGTATCGTGGCATTTCGACAATTATAAATAAAAATGCGCATGTATGCAAAATTTATGATTCCTTAAATGGGCAGTCTACGCTATATCAATAACGATTATACTACACAACCGCATCACACACCTTTAAACGCGCTTATCAAAATATCAAACATTCCAAAATTATGTTTAACAGAAACCGGAAATGTTGTTGTTAAATTATGACGAAAAGCATTTAAATTGATGCATATCTTTGAGAAAGCTCATTCCTTTCTGTAACACGCAAACCTGTTCCAAATTCGAACCATCGTTTAGAAAAGTCATAGAAAAAATGTTCCAATGTTTGTAAAGCCTATGGGACTTAACTGCGGGGTCATCAGTCCCTAAACTTACAAACTACTTATGAACTTGTACTAAAGACGGCACAAACATCCATACCCGAGGGGGGATTGGAACCCTCGACGGGGAACGGCCTCGCGCATCGAAACATAGCGCCTCAATGGCTATCTGCACGCACCACTAGTAATGTTTTATCTATTAATAATTAACTTATTTACGAAATTTAAACGTATGTTTTGTGCGTCTTCTTTCTTCTCACTTTGTCATCTTTTTTGAAGCATTTTCTTCTTTTTTTATATGACTGCATCTGGTCACCCTACTCATTAGTGAAGACCAGAAAAAAACATGCATTTTGTGTCGCACTAACGAGATGTTCCAAAGTTGAAAACCAATTAGAAGGACAAAGATTATCAACGGTGGACGAAGAAGAAAAATCGCTGACGATGTTTTCCGCGATATAGCAACGAGCGAATGAAGACTACTTCCGGAAGTGGAAACGGTAAAGTTTCTGTAATTACGATATGGCACATGCCCCATTTTGTTACCCATAGCTTTTAAAAGTAAAAAACCGCTCGGTTAGCCGTGTGGTCAAACGCACCGCTTTGCGAGACGGGGAGGCCTATCGGCCCCGGTTCGAATCACAAGCGTCTAGGGACAGTAGTGCGTCGGACCCCAGTTACCCGTACTAACCGATAGATGTCTCTACGGTCGCAAGCTATGTCCTGCAGAGACGCCATTTTCCATTACGTATTTTCATGCTTTTCTCCTTATAACTCGAGTGTTGCTATTTCAAAGTTACGGCACACTTAAGAAGTACCAAAATCACGTCGTTCTTAGTACAACAACTTTGGAATACTTTGGAACGCAGACTTCGTGTCATGCCTCAGTGACCTACATCGACACCTCTTCTCAGTGCCTCACTCAGTGAAGAATAGGTTGCCATTGCACAAGAAACCTTCCAGCAGTTGACTGAACACATGTCTGCGGAGGCTGGTCCAACACTATATTGAATTCCACCAATAGCGCGCCACGCACTTGTAAGTAATTTTCAGTCAGATTTCTCGATACTTTTGATCACTTAGTGTATATTGCATAGATATTACGCGAGATAATAAGAGGGATTACGCTACCTGCAGAGACACCCCTCACTCATTATCAGAAGATGGTATTGGAGCGAATTACACTCTATCGTGCATAGTACAGCACCTTTCACGGATTTACGAGTCTACACTCCGATTCGAAGTTTTGGGATAAATACGGAAGGCGGCTGCCAGGTTAGGAGCGCAGTGCGAGCTCCGCAACCGCCGCATCGGCTTCCGCCGGTAGATGTTTGGGGGTTCAGTTCCGCGGTAAGAGGGCGCTGTGCACATATTGCCAGCCCCATAAAGGCCTGCAGGCTATTAACCTGCTGCGGGAGAGGGGGCGGGGGGGGGGGGGAGGAGGGAGGGACAGACCTGCAGGAAGCCGGGTAGAAGCAGCACCACCACCCAGAGAGGAGGCCGCGCCGCTCTCCTAGGGCACCTGGATATAGACGGGCATGCGCATCCGCCATGTTTGTTCCTTCGCTTCGACGCGCAATTGTAGGACAGTCAATACGCTTTTAGCAACGTGGGTTGTGCAGCTCCGAATTGTTCTAATCGTTCAGAAAATGGTTTTGGTTTTCTTTCTTGTTTCCAATGAATCCTGAAGGGCGTAAAACATGGTTAATAAATTTGCGTCGTGACAAATGGATACCAACAAGATGTTCAAAACTATGCGAAGTGGGTTGACTTATTTGTAGTTATGCACAATTTCTACACGTTGTAAACGACAGGTTTCGACACTATTTTTTAAATTTTTATTTATTTATTTATTTATTTTTAATTTTTCAGCGAAGGATTCTACGCTAGCACTAATACAGTAGCAACATTTAGACAATAACAATACTAATTACTTTCAAACGATGCACACTGTTTTTTTACTAGTTGTTATGGTTCATACGCATTGTAACGATGTTTGAAGCACTGCGATGTTAATTTAGTTACAGCTACTGTGATGTTAATTTTACTTACAGCATCGGCGGCGTAATTTGCTAATGTTGGCAAGAGAATGTTCGCTTTTGGAGGATAATTAATTTACTGACCGGACAAGTGTACATACAAAAAGATGGTAAACATGAAGCCGGCCGCGGTGGCCGAGGGGACTGAGGCGCTCCAGTCACGGTCTGCACGGCCACTACGGTCGGGGGTTTGACTCCCACCCCCTCGGGCATGGATATTAGCTAGTTCATAAGTAGTTTGTAAGTTTAGGGACTGATGACCCCGTAGTTAAGTCCCAAAAGCTATACAAACATATGAACATTTGATTTGTAAACATGAAAAATTATTTTCTCTCATTCTACCTGTTCGAGTTTTCAAAGAGCCTTCAAAGGTCGTTGCCAACATCAGTACACTACGCCGCCGAGGCCGTAAGTAAAATTGACCAATGAGAAACTAAATTGTTAAATGAGAAATCAAAATATCTCGTGTATATAAATCTTTTACTGCATCCTAGTTTATCATGGTGATATATTTTGTGTATTGAAAAAGTATTTTATATGAATTCTGAAACATACGTTGTAAAAAGGTAGCAACTTGAGAGTGTAGGCCTATTCTGGAGCAAATTTATTGCATTCGAAAACGGAGATTCCTCGCATGTTAGCGCAGCTTTGGTAGTGTATGTGGTATCCCATAAAAGTGAGCTGTCAAATGCGGAAGAGATGGTCACAATACACACCCTGGTGGACAAATACCAGAAAACATATTTAACGATTTGTCAAACCATATTACAATAACTTATTACGACGAGATTAATTTTTAATTGAAATTTTTTTCTTTTTGGTATGTTTGTTAGAAATGAAACAAGCGACGTTTGAAAGCAATAACAGCAGAAAAAGTCCGCCTTTCACATGCTCACGCTATCACCGTCTGGAACCAAAATGGCGGCGGGAGCTGCCGCTATAGCAGAAATTGATGCGCATGCCCGTCTATATCCAGGTGCCCTACGCTCTCCTATGACGTCACGCAGAGAGGGCCGCGATCGCGTAGCTGACTGGCTGGCCGCTAGGGCACAGACCCCTAAAGCCGTCCTAATGGGGCCAGGAAACGCTTGTGTAATAGGAGCTGGTGACGTCACAGGGTGGAATTCGAGGCCAACTAGAAAGACAGACCCCAGTGCGCATGTCATGTCACGTAAGCAAGGTAGTCCTGAGCCGGCACGATCGATAGCTTAGTGGCTGGCCGCTATGAGGCAGTAGGCTATGCCGCAGCGGCCGGCCAATCAGCTAGCAACGTGCCGGCTCAGAACTACCTTGCTTACGTGACATGACATGCACGGTGGGGCCTGTCTTTCTCGTTGGCTTCGGTGAAATTCCACGTTTCACTATCTTGAAAAGCGTACAATGAATCAGCTGGCGTGTTAGATTTTTGGTTCTTGGAGTGTGTGAACATCCTACTTATTAGTTAGAATACGGTCGCCACAACCCAAACATAATTTAATAATGTTGTAAATTTCATCACCTGCGTCGCCGATGTAGACAAAACTGCTTTCTTGATCAGTATCTTTATATAATGGAATTGCCATACTTATTGGAATTAGTGCAAGGTTCATCTTTTTAGTCTGATTTAATTTTGTAAAAGTCGGTATTGATGTCAAAGATAGATAAAATTTCGTAACAAAATATTTCACAAATATGAGTTACTAAACAAATGGTGGAATTAGTTTGGATATTTCAAAATTTTTGAAAGAGATTTTGAGTAGATGTTGAAGGCTGCCACACTATAAAAAGATACGGGGTTTTCATGACTATCATTTATCAATTCATCTCATTCCGATGTTGTAACTATAATAAAATGCATTTTCATGTGGGATAAATAACCGTGATGAAACAGTTTTGGACTGGTTACGCGATTTGTTTCGTGCAGCTGACAATGTGTTAAATATTCATTCAGTGTCCAGTCGTAAGTTACGGTGAAAATCTCAAACTGAAAAATTTCGGACTTCAGATATTTAATGTTAGAAAGAGAAAACGCGATTTCAGGCTCTAACATGCTGATAAATTTTGAATGGGAATTTTTTCTTTGAAAGTTAATAAATTTGCCAACAATAACTGCACGAATGTCCGTCAGCCGTAATGGCGTCCAAACCCATTGCACAACCGGGCTGAATTACTTAGCCAGAGGTCTTTCGCGGACAGAAATGATAAATGCTCATAATGTTAAATTTTGGAAACCTTTCTTATGGTTTATTTTAATAAATGATTACACTATACTCGCATAGATAAAACAGGAGCCGACACATATTTCTAAACAGTTCGGAAGATAGGAAGAGACAGATGAAGTGGAACGTACTCTTTCTCTCGTGTCCAGAAAAATGAGGGAATACTGATCAGGGTTCAGAGATATACGAGAGAGTGAAAAACGCTCCGGCATAAAATATATCTTCGGTTAATTTTTTAAATTGTATCGTTTCAAGTATCCAATGTTGTCCTTCAATTATTTAATTTTGGCAGCCTGGGTTTTTCTTTGTAAACGGAAGTACACTCCTTCCACAAAACATAAATTCATCAGTATATAAAGATGGGACGTAACGGTATTACCATCCAAACTGAGACATTTCTATTTTTAGACAACGCTAGGTTCTAGAAAGTTCCACAATAAAGCTGATGCAATAACATTAAGAATTACGGTAATTGAAATAGGTGTTTCTCACAAGTAAGATATACATCACATTAATCAGCACAAACAGCAGACAGTTTTAAAAATATATAGAGCTTGCATAAAATTATATACAAGACATGTATGCAAAATATACTGCAGTCTTGATTTGTTTACATAATTGAAATTGTTAAAGAATAAAACAGCCGTATAGTTTGTTGCAAACTGATTATCTTAAACTGTTTAATATACATTACGTAGCTTCAATAAATGGTAGTAATTGCATCATGTTACAAGACAACAATGTTATTATTACAAGATTTCTATAAATTGTAATTAAACGAAAGTAAGTTCAAAATGGTCAAGACGGTAAAGTTTGAGGTGTGCCAAAGTATTTTAATAACATTATTTGCGTCACAACATAATTATGCAGTGTCAAAAGATTTTTAGTTATGAACAATGTGTTTTGAAATTACTACATAAATATTGCGTAAATTAAACTGTTTAATTACATCATTATTATCTGTATAAAAGCGTTTTGAATGAAAATTAAGTACTATATGATAAAGAAATATTTCTGTAATTATGGTTTACACAAAATCATTGTGTCTGATTACCTCCAGCCTATGGATATAGAAAATATATCCATACATAGACATTAAGGGTATTGTATATTTCCTTAACCAACACAAATGGGTGTCCTAGGGCTAGATCCATTACAAGTGGAACGTGCCCAATAAGTTGCGAGTTTGTTTTCACGTGACAAGCAAAATTTTGAGCCGGCATATTGCAAACCGAACTCCAAATTTCGAGCTTTCTTTCATTATAGAGTACGACGTATGAATATGAACTGTTTTAAAGGGCCATTAAATTGAGGAACGCTTCAAACCGCGTTACTTATGATATTATACAATAAAATTACCGGAAACTACATATTGATAGCTTTAAAGCTTAGTATATTTAACGGTTGTTAGTGTTATAATTTGTTTATTGTGAAATAATATCATTCCTGTGTTACGGCACAACGCCATTCTATTAAAGGAGAGTCTGTGAGGCTACGTCACAGCTAAATAACAAATTACAACATGTTTTATCTGAATATATTGTAGTGCAGTGGTTTTCAACATGTGGGTCGCGACCCCTTGGTGAGTCGCGAAGTCTTCCTCGGGGAGGGGGGAAGGCGGTCTTACGAGGATGCAGTAGCATCATGTTCGATGGCGAATATACATTACGTGACGTTCAACTGCAATGTCAGAAGTGCCGCACACGAGTAACAGGGTTTCGTGAAAGTCGCTTAATTAGCAAGTCACCCATAGGTGGAAAATTGGCTTTGCTGTGACTCGTTTCGTGTAGCCCTTAATCAGACATCAAAAGTGTCACAGGTTAAAATGTACCTACGGCACGTTTTATTTCTCATGGTGAGGCGGCCGAAACGCGAAACAATGAAGTCATTTTTGCACCTCAAGATGACTTGTTAATTAAGCAACTTAACAGCGATTGGTAAGTACTGATACAGTTATTTACAATGGTCGTAATCTTCTATGTATGTGACATGTTCCAATATTGTTATATCAGAAAAACAATCACTGACGTAATATTATTTTTATTCAACACATAACAGTACCTGTTTACTGCTGGATCTTGGTAGTTTGCAACTGGCAGGGAGTTTTCAGTAGAGTATTACTTTTACTCAACTAATTTCAATGCCATTTTATTACTGCATCATAGTAATTTGCTGCAGGTTAAGGGTTTTCAGTGTCCTTTCGAAGAAATCCAAAGTTTGTGTGCATCGTAGAATTCGGCTTTGATGGTTTCATACTCGCACATGACAACACTTCGCCACAGATTAAACATTGAGACTTATTATTCATGACAGCAAAAGCAATATCAAGTACGGGTGGTCATAAAGTCTTTTCTTTCGTTTTGATTCGTTTCAGCTCATGCAAATTTCATCACACGTGAATGGATGTATCTTAGGTACATCTAAGAAATAAAATTAAATACTTTGAATTTGGGATCACTGACATAGCTTTATTAAGAGCCTAGGGGGTCGCCGGAAATTTTTAGTCGCAAAGAGTGTCGCGGGTTCATAGGTTGAAAAACCTGTTGTAGCAGGCAAGATTTATGGAGTGGAGAAAGGGCGTAAGTGATAGTGTTGTAGGGTGCGGAACATAGCTTGCTATTCTCTTGGGCTCGCTTCAACCCATTTCCAAATGTCATTTATTTTTTTTATTTCCTCTGTTATTTCCTAAGCGTTTCTGGTTCTTCCTTGAGAATTTAACATCCGAAAGTGTTTTTTTTTTTTTTTTTTTTTTTTTTTTTTTTTTTTTTTTTTTTTTTTTTTTTAAAGAAAAACAGATGTAAATAATAAGTTTGCATCTACATTTCCCTAAATATGTTTAACGATTTAATTACGGTGTATGGTACTTCGACTTATTTATTGCAAACTGTGTCCTGGAAATAATTAAGTTTTTCGTGTTGGCGCACAGGAACCAATAAATTGCAACACATTTCCCTGTATCTGTTTTCCCCAAACCGTTTGAATTCTGTCGCAGATCAATACAGTCTTGGAATAGTTCAGTTTCACAGAGCAAAGAGAACGTGTCTAGCGAGTAGACGCCGAAGCAGATGCAGTAAAGGAGTCACATTATTCACGTACGATACTAAAAACGAACCTTATGACAACAAACATTATCGAGCTGCGTCTTCGTCCCGTGTGCATAAACAAGTTAAATGTGTCATGCAGAACCTATTATATACGAAGTAAATTTTGAACACTCAGAACATGTACAATGTGGAAAATAGTAATTTAAGAGAGAGAGTGAGAGCAAGAAAAGTTTAGCTGGTGCAGGTGATGTATGATTTGTCTTACATTTTGTTAGCATTATCAACTACTTTTGAAAAAAAAAGAAAATTACAATTACTGGAAACATATTTCATGTCCCTGAAATCTCTACCTGTGACATAAGAAAGATAAAGTATTCCGTTATCTTTTTCGTTGATCGCTGACAGAGATACCGTGCAATTTTACGCACATCGATGTCCGCGCCAAATACAGGTTGTTTCAATGTTCAAATGTCTGTAAATCTATCGGACCAAACTGTGTGGTCATCAGTCCGTGGCTTACAAACTACTTAAACCTAGGTAAACTAACCTAAGGACAAACACACACACCCATGCCCCAGGGAGGACTCGAACCTCCACGGCGAGCAACCACGCGCTCCGCAGCGAGACGCCTTAGACCGCTTGGCTACTCCACCGCGGCAGGTTGTAACAGGTGCTGGAGAGCGCAATAGGTTCAAAAAACGGTGGGCAGCACATTCCGAGGGACGTAGCAATTCGTTTCAGAGCGTGCAGTAACTAAAAAGAGAGCACGTCTGGTATACGCTACGTAAAACACGTCCCGTCTGAGGATGGCTTAAGGGTTGGGTTCACACGGAACGCGCTTCGCGTAGTGCTTCGCGTGATGCTGAAGGCTAAGCGAAAACCAATAGGTCGCCTTGAGGAAAGGTTCACTCACAGCTCGCTCCGCTTACCACATACCATGCGCTGGCGTTAAGATAAACGAAGCACGAGGTGACCCGCAGTGTTGGTTATTTGATCGGCGATCTGCAGCTGTGGAAGACGAGATTATTGCCGTATTTTTAATTTGTGTATAAATTAACATTTTAAATAAACATATGTATATGAAACAACCATCTGTATGTTCAAGCTGTTGTGATCCGCGTTTGCTAAACAAATGTATTTATGCTCATATTTCAACTTTTGTTGTAGTTCCGTTTCCTGTGTAGGGTCCTCTTTCACAGTTTGTCAACTACAACTACATGGCACTTATGTACAAAGCTGTTTTACATCGAATGTAATCTCTAATTGGCAATGCGAACTCAAAATAACAGCCTAAAGTATTTTCTGTTGTTTAATTTAAATAATAAAAATACGTACTGCATTTGCAGCTAAATATGTTTGTTCAAGGTAAAAACGAAATATTTATGTGTCATATCTCATTGTATGGTGTGTGTGTGTGTGTGTGTGTGTGTGTGTGTGTGTGTGTGTGTGGAGTAAGACTCATCTGCCAGAAGATTCCTTAATTTGTAATCTAGAAAATTGCTCTCCCATTTTGGAAGGCTGGAAACTTCTAAATAATGGAAACTAGAGGAGCGAACTCCAGCTATAGGCTATTTTTGCTGCATTCTACAAGGAAATGTGGTGTAGAGCTGTAACTGGTTAATGTCGACACATTCCATACTTCCTCCACAACAATGTTTGTCTGCCTATACCATGTATTTTTATATCATGCTTGATTTTTCTTCCATAATAACGTTGAACATTCTGTTTTTTTAGTTTAACTAGTAAAATAGTAAATGAATGTCATCTACTCTTTACTATCTTTAAAGCTTTAATGTTTTCTCTGTTATCATCAGTTAGACAGACGAGAAGTTTAGTAGTAACTTTATTTTTAACAAATAAACATTAAAGTATGTGGAAAATAAGATAGTATCGTGGCATTTCGACAATTATAAATAAAAATGCGCATGTATGCAAAATTTATGATTCCTTAAATGGGCAGTCTACGCTATATCAATAACGATTATACTACACAACCGCATCACACACCTTTAAACGCGCTTATCAAAATATCAAACATTCCAAAATTATGTTTAACAGAAACCGGAAATGTTGTTGTTAAATTATGACGAAAAGCATTTAAATTGATGCATATCTTTGAGAAAGCTCATTCCTTTCTGTAACACGCAAACCTGTTCCAAATTCGAACCATCGTTTAGAAAAGTCATAGAAAAAATGTTCCAATGTTTGTAAAGCCTATGGGACTTAACTGCGGGGTCATCAGTCCCTAAACTTACAAACTACTTATGAACTTGTACTAAAGACGGCACAAACATCCATACCCGAGGGGGGATTGGAACCCTCGACGGGGAACGGCCTCGCGCATCGAAACATAGCGCCTCAATGCGCTCGGCCATTCCGCCGCGGCAAAATCATAGAAAAAACAAATTTAAGCAGACAATGAAATCAAGAAACACGTAGTCTGGCAGAGAAAGTCGTTCTTCAAACGAGGCTAAAAATGTGTCAGGACCCTGAAAATTTAGTCATCGACCTATCAGTTAGTAAATATACGAAACATTTGCTACAACTATAATGTTCCACTTTTTGACCAGGATTTCAGGGAAAATACTCCAGCGTGCACCGTCCTCCCGAATGTGTTTCCAGTGTGGTATATATATATATTTGCACTGCCGGAAACGCAAAAGTGTACCCGAACATCATGATAAGTGCTATAACGGCCATGAGGTGGATACTGTGGACCGCCGGCCGCGCTAGCCGAGCGGTCTGCGGCGTGCGAGTCACGGTTTGCACGGCCGCTGCGGTCGGGGGTTCGAATCCCCCCCTCGGGCATGGATGTTTGTGCCGTCCTTACTAGAAGCTAGTTTGTAAGTAGTTTGTAGATTTAGGGACTGATGACCCCGTAGTTAAGTATCGTAAGCTCTACAACACTGTGGCCCGGCAACCCTCGTCACACATTGGTTTATCGGGAAACATACTCAAGAGGCGAACACCCAGCTCCGTACCCCAGCATCCCAGCAACAGTGGATGTAAATAGAACATAAACAATCCTGTACAAGGGGAAACAGCGGTGACAGACCGAACCCTACCTCGATGTATCTAGACACGTACCACCGACTGGCCGGAGCCTGTCAAAAAATTGGAAAAAAGGCACAGATAACTCCCGTGTTTAAAAAGGCAATAGAATGGACACACTAAATTACAGACCTATAACATTGACATGAGTTTTCTGTAGAATTCTTGAACATATTCTCAGTTCTAATACAGTAAATTTCTATGCGACGGAGAAGCATCTATTCGTTCATCATCACGGCTTTAGGAAGCCTCGACCGCGAGAAACCGAGCTTGCCCTTTTATCTCATGACATCTTGCGTGCTATGGATGAAGTGCAACAGGCGGAAGCATAATTCTTGATTTTCGAATGGCGTTTGACACAGTATCGCACTACAGAATGCTAACGAAGATACGAGCTTATGGAATAGGTACCCAAATATGTGAGTGGCTCGAAGATTACTTAAGTAATACAACCCAGTAGCTTGTTCGCGATGGCGAGTATTTATCAGAGACTAGGGTATCATAGTAAGAGGTGCCCCAGGGAAGTGTGACAGGACCGCTATTATTTTCTACCTACGTAAATGATCTGACGGACAGAGTGAGTTGCAATCTGCGGTTCCTTGCTGATGATGCAGTGGTGTACAAGAGGGAGTCATTGAATGACTGTAGAAGGATGCAAGATGACTTGGATGAAATGTCTAGGTCAGCGGTCTGCAACTGGCGGACCGCGGTCCAAGTCCGGACCGCGGAAAGCCAAAATCTAGACCGCCAAAAATGTTTTGAAAGTGTAAATTACATACTCTAATTATTAAAATAAACTTTTTTTCTGTTGGTAATTCATATGAGAGCCACGCTTATATTTTTTCTAGAATTTTACAATCAACTGCTGAATAATTAGAACCCTTATTGATTATTATAGGTAGATTGCAAAAATAGTTGTAATGATGTGCAACGTCGTGGAGTACACTTCAGTGTACTTCAGTGGCGGCAGAATGGAGCAAGCTGGAAGGTGATCCGCATAAAAACACACGAATGCAACACATTACTTTATTTAATGAACAAGGAAACTCTACGAGTATAAATCGACTTCATACCAACTCTGACAATCTCTGAAACCTCTTCTTAAGTGGTCAGGGTATATCCATTTAAACGCCGTTTTTGTGCTCCTAACGAACGAAGGCCTGCAGCTACTTTGCAAAATAATGCAAGTTTTATTCTTTATGTTTATACTTACATCTGTCAGATCTATTGCTTTTCATATTAGTTTGAGAGTGGAAATTAAAGTAAAATACAATAAAATAAAATAAAAAAAATTGTGAACACTATTACTTTTCCTGAATTTTTGAATGCAAATGCCTGTCTGTTGTATTTGATATTATTTTGTGAATAAAAATTAAAATTAAAAATTAATAAGGAATATGAGATTTCACTTGTGGACGCCGACAAAAAATTTCAAAAGTATCCGGACCCCATCTAAGATTACTTACCGGTCTCTGATCTAGGTTGTGTGAGGAATGGCAACTAGCGCTTAATGTAGAAAAATGTGAGGTGATGCAGAGAGTATGAGAAACAAACCCGTAATGCTCGAATACACTGTTCTGCTTGATAGAGTCGCGTCAATTAAATATCTAGGCGTAACGCTGCACACCGCTATGAAATGGAACGAGCATATGAGGATAGACGTAGGGAAGGCAAATTGTCTTATTGGGAGCTTTTCGGAAGGTGTGATTCGTCTGTAAAGGAGACCGCATATAAAACGCTTGGACGACCCCGTCTTGAGTATTGCTCAAGTGTTTGGGATCACCACCAGTTGGACATGAGGCAGTTCAGTGGTGGGCGGCGGAGTTTGGTAACTGGTAGATTCGATGAGTGCACGCGAGTTACCGAAATGCTTCAGGAACTCAACTGGGAGTCGCTGGAGGGGAGGCGACGTTCTTTGCGAGAAGCACTGCCAAAGAAATTTAGAGGACCGGAATTTGAGGCGGACTTCCGCCAACCTACACTTCGTATAAAGACGAAAAGCATAGTTTTAGAGACATTAGGACTCGTACGGATACATACAAGTATTCTCTTTTCCCTCGTTCTTTATGGGAGTGGAACAGGAAAGCAAGTAACTAGTAGGAGTACTGAGTACCTTCCACCACGCACCTGTAGGTGGGTTATGGATTTTGTATGTAGCTGTACATGTCTGGGCTCACAGGAAGCTCCGAAGCCAGTTCGCCTTAAATAGCAAACCCCATTTTTTTTTTTTTTTTTTTTTTTTTTTTTTTTTTTTTTTTTTTTTTTTTTTTTTTTACAAATTTGGATTCTCCTTGATACAATACGTAACTTTTGTACGAAACATTTTATTTCGGGAAAAATAAAAAAAGAGTTGATAATTGTTGAATAGCAGTACTATCTCAAAAAAATACGTATCGGATTATGAAAAACTAAGTTTTTGATATTTTTGATAATGCTGTTAAAAGAAACACTCCCACAATCGAATGAAGCACAGACTGCGACGATTGTATCAGACTGTCAGACTGTTCACTGTACGTCAATGATTCGGACTTTACACATCTCTAAGCAATTGTTGCCCGATGTTAACGGTTGCAGAGAAAGTAGAAATCATATCCTAGTACTCTGAGGCTAATAGAAACAGCTCGTCAAAGGTATACTAATCTGCTCCCTGATAGGAATGTTGCTCCGAACGACTTTTCGCAGTTTTGTCCAATTATTTTCTAAAACTGTAAGTGTTAAACTTTGGGAAATTATCCGATGTCTCTTTGTTCGAGATATTACCGTTTTTCAATAATTTTCAAATCTATTACATTATTGCGGACTACAGCCACGTCTATCACGAACGGAGAAATATGTTTCATACAAAAGTTGCACATTGTTTCACGAACAATACAATCTACAGTAAGAAATAGAGGTTCCTATTTATAGTTTCAAATTTATAATCCCTTCCGTCTACGGAGATGGTGTAGGGAGCTCGCATTTTATGTTAAACGATGGGTCAACAACTCTTATTACAACTTTTTAAATCCGATTTTCATTTTTTTCCAAATAATCCTAAAAATAGTTTTAAATGTTTCACCCTGTATTCACCTTTTCCATGGTGTAGTGGGCGACCACTCTAAGGCGCTTTGCTGTAGAGCGCGCGGTTGCTCGCCTTGAAGGTTCGAGTCCTCCCTCGGGCATGGTTATGTGTGTTATCCTTAATTTAGTTTAAATTAGTTCAAGTAGTTTGTAAGTCTATGGACTGATGACCATAGCTGTTTCGTCCAGTAGGTTTAGAAACATTTGAAGATCAAGCAGAAAGTGCATATTTGAAATAAATCGCAAATTGCGATCAATTATGGCTTCACTGTACAAGATATGGATTGAATACCAACGTGTGGCAAATGAAAATTTTTTCCCGGCTGGGATTCGAACCCGGGATCTTCTGTTTACTAGGCAGACGTGTTGATCACTCCCTGTGACTTTTTTTGTGGGGCACAGTGACACATATGGTCTACCCGAAGCATCCCGCCACGCTGGACAAGCTTGAATCGGCGATCTCTGTGGCAAGTGAATCCATTTCGGTTGAGACACTACGAAAAGTGATTGCGAATTTCATTCTTCGTTTGCGCCACCTCTGTAGTGCCAATGGTGAACATTTTGAAAACATTGTGATGTGATTGTTTGCAAAGAGTGTTTTCATACGATTATTTCACTTATGTATGCTGATATGAGCTGCACAGCGTACAGCTCCATCTGTTAGCAGCTTTTGTAACTATTATTTCAAACTCCTGTATAAACTTCTTACAGCTTACACAATAAACATGCCGTTTAGTGCATTCCTCTATCTGTTTTTGTTTTTGATATATTTAATTTTGAAATCAGGGAACCCTTTTTTGGACACCCTGTATGTTCCGCGGTAAAATTCCGAGTTTTCTGTGGTGCTATAGGAGAGAAATTTTTTAGCCCTTTCCGCCACCGGTATTATATCGAGCTGCGCGTATGTTGGCTGTGGAACGGGTCGCGTGACGACGGGGTGCGAGTAGCAGACGGTGTCAGGGCGCGTTACGTCACGGCGGGGGCTGGCATTAGGGCGTCGCGGGTGGTCGCAGCGCGGGAGGGGTAGTGGAGGGGAGGGGGAGGGGCGTATCGACACTAGCCGCAGGGGGCGCCACCCCAGGCCGAGTCTGGCAGAGGTGGCGGGGGCGGGGGAGGGAGCGAAGGCACGCGGCCGCGCCTGGGCGTTGTTCAACAGCTGTGTGCTATCATTACAGAACGGCAACGCTGTCATAACTACAGAGGTGATCAAAAAGGCGTGTACACACTATGAACAAAACCTACATCTACACTGTCGAAAACAATTAGGCGATCAGGTGAGATATCATGCACAATATGGATATGGTAATTACAATACTGGCCATTAAAATTGCTACACCAAGAAGAAATGCAGATGATTAACGGGTTTTCATTGGACAACTATATTATACTAGAACTGACTTGTGATTACATTTTTACGCAGTTTGGGTGTATAGATCCTGAGAAATGAGTACCCAGAACAATCACCTCTGGCCGTAATAACGGCCTTGATACGCCTGGGCATTGAGACAGACAGAGCTTGGATGGCGTGAACAGGTACAGATGCCCATGCAGCTTAAACACGATACTACAGTTCGTCAACAGTAGTGACTGGCCAGTTGCCCGACCAACATTGGCCAGACGTTTTCAACTGTTGAGAGATCGGGAAAATGTACTGGCCAGGGCAGCAATCGAACGTTTTCCTTATCCAGAAAGCCCCATACAGGACATGCAACATGCGGTCGTGCTTTATCCTGCTGAAATGTAAGGTTTCGCAGGGATCGAATGAAGGGTAGAGCCACGGGTCGTAACACATATGAAATGTAATGGCCACTATTCAAAGTGCCGTCGATACGAACAAGAGGTGTTCCAGACGTGTAACCAATGGCACCCCATACCATCACGCCCGATGATACGCCAGTATGGCGATGACGAATACACGCTTCCAATGTGCGTTCACCACGATGTCGCTAAACACGGATGCGACCATCATGATTCTGTAAACAGAACCTGCATTCAACAGCAATATGTCCTTTTGCAAATCTTGCACCTAGGTTCGTCGTTGCGTACACCATCGCAGGCGCTCCTGTCTGTGATGCAGCGTCAATGGTAACCTTAGTCATGGTCTCCGAGCTGATAGTCCATGCTGCTGCAAACGTCGTCGAACTGTTCGAGCAGATGGTTGTTGTCTTGCAAACGTCCCCATCTGTTGACTCAGAGATTGAGACGTGGCTGCACGGTACGTTACAGCCATGCGGATAAAATGCCTATCGCCTTTAATAGTAGTGATACGAGACCGTTGAGATCCAGCACGACGTTCCGTATTGCCCTCCTGAACCCACCGATTCCATATTCTGCTAACAGTCATTGGATCGCGACAACGCGAGCAGCAATGTCGCAATATGATAAACCGCAACCGCTATAGGCTACAATCCGACCTTTATCAAAGTCGGAAACATGATGGTACGCATTTCTCCTCCTTACACGAGGCATCACAAATTCACCAGGCAACGCCGGTCAACTGCAGTTTGTGTATGAGAAATCGGTTGGAAATTTTCCTCGCGTCAGCACGTTGTAGGTGTCGCCACCGGCGCCAACTTTGTGTGAATGCTCTGATAAGCTAATAATTTGCATATACAGCATCTTCATCCTGTCGGTTAAATTTCGCGTCTGTAGCACGTCGTATTTGTGGTGTAGCAACTTTAATGGACAGGAGTGTAATTTTCTTCATATGTTGGTTACAGTTGTTATTTGGTTGTAATACAGTACAATGTTTTTTTAGTCTCAGACGACGGCTCTACCATAATGGTGAAAAAGTCATTTTCGTTGTCCTCCAATATGGTGCATCGCTACCTCAGATGGCCTGTATAGTTGTTCACCTGTGTGGCACGGACAGTAAGAGGTAATCTATCAACTCTTGAAGAATATTTGGCCATTCTTCCATGAGTGCAGTATCCAGTTCTGCAACCGTTGTGGAAGTTGCTGGTCTGGTTGCCTTGTATCTGCCATGTGCATCCCAGACATACCCAGTCGGCTTTAAGACCGGTGCGAAACCTGGCTACTCCTTTCGTTCAATTCCCTCAACTTCATGCATGTTGTCCACCGGTGCATCTCTGTGGGGACGACCGTATTCGAATACCAGAAGGAACCCATCTCCTATGGCACCAGCGTAGAGCACACCAAAATGTCGAAGGATCTCGTCTATACCTCCGAAGCAGTCAAAGCGACATTTTGAGTTCTATACGTCCACCAGAGGTGACAGCTGCCCACACAGATCCTCCACCGCCATGATATCGGTGATGTTTCCTGCACATAATCAGATGAAGGAATGACGAGTGTCCGACTCAACAGAAAATCTTGACAAATCTGTGAACAGAACACGATTCCTCCACCCAGTTTCTGCGGGCTAAAGGTGTCGTGGTTGTAATGAGTCAGACACCTGCGTGCTTGGAGCCCTTATTCTCTAAGGCGATTTCGGACAGTCTGTATTGATATTGTGCGTCCTGTTGCCGCCCTGAGGGTGCGTTGCAGCTGAGATGCATTCAACCTCCTGTCTCTGTGGGTTGTTAACCGGAGATAACGGTCATCTTGAAAGACGGCTGTCAGCCGCCTTCCCTAAAATTTAATCTTGTATTTTATTTAAAATCGCTTAACGACACTCTATTCGTTTTCTGAGGTATGAGGAGTAACGTAGCCTTTCAATTCTCGTTTTTAAATGTTATTATGAGTAATCGTATTGAACTTCATTTGTGTTAGATTTATGTTAATTTATTAGTGTGTCAATCAATGTGGCAACATGAACGGCTTCTCCGTCTCGCCACCGTGCCTATAAGAGTGTAAAATGTTTTGTCCCTGCATGTGTGAGTATGAGAATTTTTTGGCGTGCTTGTGTCTCTGGAAGTATGAGAAATTTAGCCTTGGGCGATGCTCTTTGGACCTGCGTCGATAAGTGGCTAGTACCAATCTCTCTTTCTATGCTCTCAAAAGAGGTTTACACACCCTTTCGTTGCAAATTAGGTTGGCAAGAGGCTGGTGTGAGCCTATACGCGCCCTTGTGCAAATCCCTGCGTTTCCCCCACCACCGATTTCCGGGCGGAGGCCCACATGGCCCGCCAAAGTCTCACTCGTTCGGTGGCTGTCCTTCGGAATGGAGAGTTAGCCTGGAGATGGCAGCAATTCGTTGTTCAGTTAGTTCAACGTAGGTTTAAGAACTTGCATTCATTTTCGGAGTAAGTTTCTCCGAGCATGCATCGAAAGTTGCACGACTACTAAGCAGGATTTTTGCTTCTTGTAACTCGTCTGCAATTTTACTGTTCGTTTTCTCTGTCCGCGAGTAACATGTACTCCACGTGGTGTGTTCTCAGAACAAAGCCTTCAGCGGAATCCGTGTTTGTTCTATGCCCTTCAGGCTAGAATAACAGCATGTATCCTTCCATTTTCTGGTAGTACTGCACGATCTATCCTCTTCCGCCTATTGTAAATTGCTATTTTATTCTCGAACTTGTACTCTGTTCCCAACCGTGGTCTGTAAATTCTTTACTAGCCCTGTACAAACTTTCTCATTTGCTTGCTTATGAATTGCTGCGCATTTCTATAGGTTGCATGCCGTATTTCATATTTGTTTTTCCGCGACTCCGAATTTATTAAACTTTGATGATTTTTGCGATAGGATTTCATCCTTTTCTGTGAAGTTCGTGCTATCGCGTATATCTGTGTTTCTTTCGTTTCCTTACAACATTCTACGTACTTCGATGCGTTGCATGCCGTATTTTGTATTTGTTTTACCGCGAATCTGAATTTATCAAACTGTGATGATTTCTGAGAGCGGACCTCATCCATCTCTCGAAAGTTCTCCTATCGTGTGGAACAGTGTTTCTTCCGTTTCCTCGTAACGTTCCACGCATTTCTATGGGTTTCATGCTACAGTTAATTTTAGTAATTGATTTTCTTCATTTTATTGGATTTCGGAACCACATGGTGCGCGCCTCAGTTTGCCAGCGCTTGGTTTAGCTTCAAATGCAAACAGATTTTGTTGCTATACGCGCCATCTCCAGTTAAGAAAGAATAGAACTAGCCACGTATGAAAGTTATTTTTATTGTGTTGTGTCCTTCGTCTTGGCTCGCTGAAATTTTCCCTATGAGATTGACGGCCATTTCTGCCTTGTTCAGCACGCTGATTTTAGTAAGTTTCGTTTGCATTGCGTGTGTGTGTGTGTGGATGAATGCTTGTTATTTGTAAATCCTCCCCCAACTAAAATTCAATTCAGTGTGGATAAATTTAAATTTCTATTATGAGCATTTTTAGCATACGATATGATAGTGCTTGTGAGTTAGTTTCAATGGGATGCATTTTTATTGTGTAACTAAACTGGTTCCCCCCACGTACTTGTGCTTACACTGAATAAAAGCATTTCGTTCAGTAAAATCGTATCCTATTTTTAATACAGTAGTTTGAGAATACCTACACCTTTCGTTATAAATATTGTTTCACATGTGCTGAGAACAGATTCAGATGCTGATTATTGTTAATATTTCCGTTGCACCTCTTGTTTCGTCCGCCACTTTCATATAGTAATTTATTT
Source organism: Locusta migratoria (assembly GCA_026315105.1). Classification (NCBI taxonomy): domain Eukaryota; kingdom Metazoa; phylum Arthropoda; class Insecta; order Orthoptera; family Acrididae; genus Locusta; species Locusta migratoria. The sequence continues at coordinate 201,777,553 of CM048751.1, forward strand.
GTGGTGGTTCGTTTCATAGAAAGTGTGATTCCTGTGAGCTACAATTCATATGACCGCTGCTTTTCTAACTTGCGGATGTGAGAGTAATTTAAGGTATAACTAGTTCTCAATTTGGGCCAGGGAACAAGTTTCAGCAGCACATCAAGTAGGTTACATGAATCTTTTAACTGGCTTGTACACTCAGAACTATAATTTTTAAAAGCAATCTTTCATGTTTTCTGTAACGAGAATAATTTCGTTAAATTAATGTTGATCTTGGTTTTGGCTCCTCTCGTCAAGACTCTATTTACTAATTTTATAACTGAGTTTTTCATTAAATTAATTGATGGCAGATTTGATTACACTATTTAAGCAGTGCATTTTTTAAAGCAGACAACTACAGTGACTATACTCAGCTAAAATAGCTAAATATCACATTACATCTGCAGTGGTCAACTTTCAATCTCTTGCTGATGTTGCCCGTAGACGACATTCACGTTGCCTTCTTTTAATGATTCCTGTTGTCTGAAATCGCATCCAGTTCCTGGAAATTACACTTTGGGACACTGTAGTAATTGCAGCCAACTCCTCTCTCTCTGTCCAGCTTCCAACTTTCGTATGGCTGTCCATGCCATAGCGTCTGGTAAGTCACGTTGTTGTTGTTGCACTGCCTGCTAACTACACTATCTGAAACCAACTGCTTGTGTAATTAGTTTGGTAAATACAAATCAACACCAGTGCCCTCTACCGCAATTTTATTACCACAATCTCGCTTGCAGTAATGTTGATAAGACATCGAACCATTTCAGTTCATCCTGCCGATTATAATACTTCAGAACCTAGATATCTCAGCTGATCCCCTAATTGTTTTGAGCCGTGTATGTTCTTATTTATAAAAAAGGATGTATGTATATATCTTTGGTGTGATGGTAGCGACCGATCAAGATATTTATTAACATATACGTGAAAGTTTACGTCTTTGATTTGAAACGACGGTAGTCCCCCTAGCGGAGAAAGAGCCAACCTCCATTCTTCTGTGACATGCTGCAGGTTGGAGCGATTGCGTCGCCCGCGAGACAGTTGGTCATTAATATTGCACTGAACAGCTAAGTTTATGAATTACACCAGCACCCAATAACGACCCAAAACCTATGTGCTCTCTCAGCTGTAGTAGCAGTGACTGTGTAGTTCGTAACATTTATTTATTTCAGATGAACACATAATGCGATAACAACTGCATACACATTGATGATTAAAACAGAACTACTACTTTATGTATATTCTGTTAACGAGTATGCATCAAGGGATCGTCATGGTGGCTACGTAACTGCGTCGTAAACTGACGATTTCGGGTTCGAATTTACTTATGAGGTGCGACACTAAGGCACTGAGACTGTTGTGAAAAAAGAAGTTGCTTACCGTTTTAGTCAAGTTTAGTGCTGTCTCTTTCAAAGTAGTTCACTTCTGATTGCACGTACTTTTTCCAGCCGCTTCTACCATTGATGGTAGCATTTATGGAACTCATCTGCTGTAACATCTTCCAAGACCCTCGTCACATTTTGTGTTGTTTGGAAATGGTGTCCCTTGACAGCGGTTTTGACTCTTGGAAATAGAAAAAGGTCACATGAAGTGATATCTAGTGAATAAGGTGGCTGTGGTAGTACTGAAAATCTGTTTTGAGGTTAAAAATTGCTGTAGTGACAGAGCAGTATGGGATGGCGCATTATCGCGATGCAGAATCCAATTATCAGCAATGGTGTCACGGACACAAAGAATTCTTTTACGAAGTCTTTCTAAAATTTCTTTGTAGCAATATTGATCAACTGTTTGTCCAGGAGGCATCCACTCTTTATGAACAATTCTCTTGGAATCAAAGAAGCACACTAGCATGCATTTCACTTTTGACTTTGACCTGCCAGTTTTTTTTTTTTTTTTTTTTTTTTTTTTTTTTTTTTTTTTTTTGCCTGGGTAATCCGTTTGCGCACCATAGCGAATTTGGCGTTTGCCTCTGGATCGTACTGAAAAAAAAACTACTTTCATCACCAGTGATGACACAGCTCAACAATTCTGGATGTATTTCAGTTTGCTCTAACAGATCGGCTATCACATTTTTTCAGTGTTTCTCGCTGTTGTGGTGTGAAATTTTAGAGACCATTTTTGCACAACTGTTTCTCATACCAAACACTTCAGTTATTAATAGACGAACTGTTTCGGGATTGAGGTTCAGTTCTTTTATAATAATATTCACGGATAAAGTTCAATCATATCATACATCTGATAGCTCTGTCGGTAGAGCGCTTGCCAGCGGAAGGCAAAGGCACCAGGTTCGAGTCCCGGTTTCGGCATACAATTTTAATCTGCCAAGAAGTTTCATATCAGCGCACACTCCATTGTAGAGTGAGTTTCATTCTGGAAGTTGAAATCTGTCCGTGAGGTTGATGGTCGACCGCTGTGGTCTTTATCTTCAACATTCGTTCTGCCTTCTGTAAACATTTTATGCCAACGAAAAACTTGAGCTCTTGACATAACCTCCTCTCCAAAAGCCTTCTGAATCTTACCGTAAGTTGTCGTCGCGTTTTCAAGCAATTTAACGCAAAAATAAATGGCATACTGTTGCGCCGTATTAGACCTATGTGGTTTCATTGCCGTGATGAGGACCAAACACGTGTTAACTTACTACAGCACAATTCACGACTGAGCTGTGCCGCACGGACTAGAAGCAGCTTATAGACCAAGGTCAAAGATATTGTACCTAAGCAAGCCTGCAGGGTTGCCAAATCTTACAAAGAAAATCAGTCTCATTACTTTATTGTTGCACGTTGTACATGTTACATTTTTTCGTCCCATATTAAGAGTTGTTTCCACTGCGGCCATAAAAGATAATTAGTTATATATAGTCCGAAAGAACAGACGTCACTTCTGATCCTGCAGTTGTTCTTTCTGTTCACAGAATATATGACATCAACTGCTCGTGGGGAAAGCTGAAAATGTGTATCCAGCCGGGATTCTAAACCGTGTCTCCCAGTTTCCCACATGAAAATCTTACACAGTGTACCCAAAGGTCAACTACTTAATTCACTAGAACAAATAGAAATCTACACACGCAGATGTTGCATCCGACATGACGCGGCTTGTAAAGAATACCTTATGGAAGAATGCCGTTGCGAAAGACTCCGGGGACACATTTCTTTGAACAATTCGATGATCTTCTGCGGAATAGTTGCTTTTTTGTCCCATCCCCCAATTTTTATTTTTCATTTTCAGTCACATGTTCAGTTTAGTTCATGACTTGGGCTCTCATTGCCATATATTTTAACCGAATAAGTTTATATTACTAATGTACCTTATAACTGTGACGTATATTTTATCTGGTTCTTATTTTTAAGTCAAGGGCCCTGAGAACCAAACACTTCATAAAAAAGGACTTTATTACACATGTAATACATTCATATTCAAATTGGTGTTTGTTTATTTCAGTTCTGACATGATGACAAACATATTTTATTTTATAATCTGGCAATGAAAAAAATAGTACTTTTGATTGCTGTTTTTTAAACTATATCAAAAGCCATCACACGGCATTCAATGTTTCCATATATGGCCATATGTGTTGAGACGCAATAAGCAGAACTTCACACAACACACCTTTATTGACGAATTCAGTTAGTACAATACATATGATAAAGTAACGAAAACTTCGCTTCTGGAGTATGACAAAGTTCCCAGGTTGCACAGACTGCCAAACTCTGAGTTCACTGAGGCTCATAACGCTATCACAAGTCCTCCTACTGCCAGGAAATTCAAGTCCCTTACAATGAACCAAGAAAAGTTAACAAGGCGTAACCGGCAGAGAAAGTCCAAGTCCGTAGCCGGTCGTAGAATCACACTGGAAACACAAAGCCTGCAACATGCAGTCCAGAATAACCAGATTGTAGCCAAGGTCGTCTTATGGGTGACACTGTCGTAGCTAATGAGGCGCCGAGGAAAACTGGCTGTGGTCCATGCCGGCCGTTCCTTTGTAGGCAGGTCAGACCAATCACAGCCAGTGGCATGGACCTCGTGACTGCTCCGATAGCGGCCTCTGGCTGCAGAACGCCTGGGTGGCTGGCTGGTCAACACGGCGGTATGTTTATGTTGGTGCCGTGTTGTCATCGGCCGCCGTGTGTTGTTCCATTCTGCCTGCGGCGTCTCTTATGGCCCAACCCGTGGCAACCAGTCTTAACGTTGTGTCATGCGGTTTGCCGCCTGTCGGCGTGCAGGCATATGGCTGACACGACACCCCCCTCGCCCCATAGGGCCTTGGGCCGATGATAGGCGGGGCGGATGGTGCTGATGTAGCCTGGCCCTGGGTCCGGTTCCGGCGAGTCGTCTTCATGCATCAGGCGCTGGAGGTCGGGGACGGGCAGGTATGGAGTCACTCGGCGTTGTAATCAGGTCGACCCCCGGCAAGCCTGCTGTGGAGGTGGCGCCAACGGCATGGGCTGATCATCGTCCTCCTGTTACGGCAGCTCCCTGGACAGCCCGGCTGCTGATGGTAAAGCTCCTGGGGCAGCTGCACCTGGTACTGGATCAGAAGGGACGTATTAGTCTCGCAGGGATGGAGCAGCAGGAGGAGAGGCCAGAGGCTGGGGAATAGTTGGTGCCGAGGCCGGGAGTCGGGGTCGAATCTGATTACAATGCCAGGTGACTACTCAGACTGCCACCCGGACATCGAAGAGGAGGCGCCCCCAGCGGCGGAGGATGGTACCTAGAATCCAGGTAGGATGTTTGCCAAAGGACCTCGCCCAGATGAGGGAGCGGGAATGGAGAACAGTAAGTTTGGGCACGGGCCGGAGTAATTGAATGAATGTTCTGGGTTTGCGGCCATGTAGGAGTTCCGCAGGGCTTTTGGCCTGGATTGGCATTGAGCGGAATGTGGACAGGAAGAGGAGCAAGCTGTCTTTGAGTGAATGAGTTTTGATGTTTTTGTGCAATTGTATCTTAAAGGTGCGGACAAGCTGCTCCGCCCCGCCGTTCGATTGAGGATGGAAGGGCGGAGAAAAGAGGTGATGGATACCATTTTCTTGACAGAAATTCTTGAATTCCTGGCTACGAAATTGGGGGCCTTTGTCTGTAACCACAGCAAGAGGAAGGCCTTCTAAAGCAGAAACTATGGAAAGGGCTGAAATTGTAAAGGCGGATGTGATGGTGGAGCACTTAAAGATGAAGGGAAAATGAGAGTAGGCATCCCTGACTAAAAGCCAATAATGTCCCAGGAAGGGCCCCGCATAATCCAGGTGGAGCCGTTCCCACGGCTGCTGCACTGCAGGCCATGGCTGGAACCGCTTCGGAGGCTGCGCCTGCTGCCAAGTGCATTGCGAGCAGCAGTGGACGAGGTCTTCCACCGTGGCTGTCATCCCCTTCCAGAACACGTTGCGGCGGGCGATTGCCTTGGTCTGGGCGATTCCCCAATGGCCTTGGTGGAGCAGAGAGAGAACTGCTGGCTGCAGCTCGACCAGTACCACAATGCGGGGAGTAGATGTCGGCTTGACCTGCAGGAAGACCCCATCGAGGGCTGATAAATGGTGCCTGATAGAAAAGATAAATTTCAAATCTGCCATGTTGAGTATATTGCCGCACCAGCCGGAGGACTGGGTCGCAGCTGGTAGCGGCGGCAATCTGGCCTGCCTGGAGTGGAAAGGCGTCGACGATCCTCATGAATCTGGAAAATAAGAATGTGCTGTTTATCAAACTTGGGGTCGGGGCCGACCGGGAGCCATGACAAGGCGTCGGCGTTAGCATGATGGTTGGTATCTCGGAAGTAAATGAAATATATCTAACATGGGAAAGGTAGAGAGATCAGCTTTGGTACGGAGATGGGCAGAAGGGGAGAAGAGAGACAGAAGTGGCCTGTGATCCCTGGCCAAGTGGAAGTGAGTGCCATATAAGTAGGGATAGAATTTCAAACACGCGAACACAATTGCCAGGGCTTCTTTTTCAATCTGGGAATAGCGTTGTTGAGCAGGTGTGAGGAGCTTTGAAGCGTAGGCAATGGGCCGCTTCGTGGCGTCAGTGTAGCGGTGGACGAGGACGGCCCCCACTCCATAATCTGAAGCATCAGCCACCACCCACAGTGGTAATTGGAGCTGGTAAGAGACAAGGAGTTGGACGTCAGTGAGGCTTTCAGCATGGAGAATGCCCGTTCACACGCATCAGACAACTGAAATGGGACCCCTTTTTTGCATAGGTGATGAAGCAGCGCTGTTATCTATGCTACGTGGGGCAGGAACTTCCACCTTGCCCAGGAAGGATCGGAGCTGTGGAAGCGATGTCGGTCCAGGAAGTTGCTGGACAGCCTGCACATATGGAATGGAGGGCGAGAGGCCCTTGTCACAAATGACATGGCCCAGATACGTAATTGAGGGTTGGAAGAATGTGCATTTGTCCCAATCACACTTCAACCCCTGCTGTGGCTCCTGTGACGACGATTTCGTCCAAGTAATTGGTGCATCCTGGCACAGCCTAAATGAGCTGTTCGAGGTATCGTTGGAAGATGGCCAGTGCAATGGCCACCCCATACATGAGTCTGTTCAGGCGAAAAAGACCATGCGATGTATTGATCACGAACAGCCCAGCTGATTCTGGGTCTACTGGGACTTGAATCTATGCTTCGGCCAAATCGATTTTTGAAAAATGGCGTTCCCTGGCGAGCTTGGCGAACAAGACGTCCGGCTAGGGTAGTGGGTTCAGTGTAGGTTTGAAATCGCTACAGATGCGGACACATGCTGACGGCTTCTTGACCACTACCAAGGGCGACGCCCAGGCACAGTTGCGGAGTACGCCTTTCTCCTGGAGTCGGTGTATCTCTGCCTGGAGCGGTTGCTGTATAGCGAACGGTACCACCCTGGCTTGGAAGCATCGTGGTCGGTTTTAGCTGCATGGTGGCTGTCAAATTCTTCGCTTGGCCCAATCCGGGTGTGAACAATTCCTGAAAGTCTGTACACAGTTGATCCACCATGGTGTATGGGGCGTCGGCGGAGCAAGGTGGACGGAGTCGTCAATGGAGAAGCCAAACAGCCGGAAGGCATCGAGGCCGAAGAGGTTCAGATTTGACACATAGTTGATGTACAATGCAAGATTATGGTTGCTCGATTTGTACTTAAGTTGAGCAGAGAACGTGCCGAGCAGGGCCTTCACCTGTTGATTATAGTTCAGGAGGCCCTCAGCACTGGAGACCCTAACTTGGCGTACGTCATTGCATTAATGATGGAGACTGCTGCTCCGGTGTCTACTTGCATTTGGATGGCGTGTCCATTGATGAGGACGTCAATCATCAACTTGGATGGTTGTGTGTGTTATGTACTAAGTTAACTTCCATGTTTCGCCATCCTGCTGGTGAACAGTCGTTTTGCCGCGGCCTACCCTTGGAGTGGCAGATGGCTTAGATGTGACCTTCACGGCCACAAGATTGGCAAGTGGACCATCGATCAGGGCAGTGGCGCGGTCGTGGTGCCGGAAACAGGCTGGGCAGGACGGCAAGCGGCGTGGTTGGCGGCGCTGCCGACGGAATGTCCGGGAAGATCCTGTATTGGGAGGCTGATGGCGTGGATGGTCCGAGGCCGGTTGATGGTTCACGGGTTGCCGTCGAGCCGTGTGGACTGCGGCGACATATTCCGAGATGAGGGCTGCTGCGGAGGGCGTCGGAGCGTAGGGCTGCGACATCTGCCCAGCATTCTATGCGTCGATCCGCTGCCGTGGACACTTCGAATTTAAATGGCAGGTCGATGACTTCATCTGGCGTGGGGTCGTCAAGTTTTAGTGTACCTCTGCCGAAACGCTGCGTCGGGTGCGGCTTGTATGAGGTCGTCCCAAACAACGTCGTCGGCATAGGATTCCATGCACGTGTGGGTAAGGAATTGACATTTCCGGCTCAGGCCTTGTAATTCTGCTGCCCACTGTCTGTTTGTCCAGGTTTCTTGCGGCATTGGTAAAAGTCCACCCGAGCCGCAAGGATGTGGAACCTGTGACGGTAATAAGCAGTCAGAGTGTCACAAATTTGTTGGAAAGTCAGTTCATCTGGCAAATTGAGGTGCAATTTTGACAGCAAGACATACATAGGGGAACTGTTCCACGAAAGGAAATAAGACCGCTGCTCTACCTCGTTCCTAATCCGATGGATGGTGAAGTGTTGCCATAGCTGCCGTTCGTAGGTATGGCATTCTTCTATGTCTTCATTGAAAGCTGGGAACGCCGGCGAAGGCGTTAATGTGAAAGTCTGTTCGGTGTACGCGTATCACGTCAAAACGACAAGAAGCATAGACTTAAATATTTGTACAGTTACTAATTTATACCCTAGGGAGGTTTTATAGATATTAATAATTTGAACAATATAACGCGAAATGCGGAACAATAATTACTCTTTGAAAATTATATTTACTCTTTGAAAATGGTTTTATTGGATGCATTGTTGCTTGAGGGTTGATAATAATAAAAGGATGAAGTATATTGGGATGGAAAGTTATCGGTGTATATAAAATTTTACGTGTGTATCTGTTAGTATTTCGCTCTGCAGCGAAAACTACAGAACGCAAACGAATGGTCTGTGTGTAATTGTAGGTGCTGAGGGCCTCCCATTGTACACCATAGCAATTCCATGCAGATAGCTATAAGGGGGTGGAATATACGGTGGTTGAAAGCCGTCAAATTATTTTTTTAAAAATTCGGACTGAAGGCCAGCGATGACGTTTGCGACTCAATAGCAACGAGATTACATACAGCGAAACAACGTGATGCCACAGACCATATCTTTGGTCTATGTGTGCTTCAATGTCTTCAGCTCTTTCTCGGTATGGATAAGCATACGAATAAGGAAATATAAGAATAAATAAATAAAGCAGTAAAAAGAAATTTCTTTTAATACATCTCTTTAAAAAAATCGATTTGACGTTTCGCGCATTATCTATCACAATCAACCAACACGCGAGCGGAGCCGCAAGTTTAAACTAGTATTTAATATCCTGAACATACAATTATAAATGATATGACAAATGAAAGAGCAACTCAAACATTTTTACAAAGAACCTTATTAATGTTCAATGTGAGCACCATATGACACACGGCACACATCAAGTTTATAGCCGAGTTCTTCCCAAACGTTGACAAATGTGTCTTTAGTGACCGTAGCAACAGCTGTGGTTCTTACTTCAGGGAGGTCAACTGGTAGCGGAGGCACATACACACGATGCTTGAAGCCCCAAACGAAAAAAATCGCATGGCGTTAGGTCGGGTGAACGTGGAGGCCATGCAAATCAAGCCCTGTCATTGAGACTCTTGCGACCTATCCAGCGCTTGGGTACACTGACGTTCAACCGATCGCGTACTTCACTATGCCAGTGAGGGGCACGCCATCTTGCTGGAAAATGAAGTTGTCTGGCTCATCTTCTTCAAACTGTGAGAAGAGTCATTGCTCTAGTGTATCAAGGTAAGAAGTGCCAGTTACAGTAGGTTCACCAAAAATGAAAGGCCCATAAACATTCCGCTGGGATACGGTACAAGAAATAGTCACTTTAGGGGAATCTCGTTGCTTTGTACCATCTCGATATGATTTTCTGCGTCCCGGATAAGCGCATTGTGAGTGTTAACATGTCACTAGGTGAAAGGTCGATTCATCACCGAAGACATGATCCAGAAAATCGTCTTCGTCATAAAACAACGTGTCGTTTGCGAAGTTGGCACGTAATCCGTGGTCTGTCGGCTTTAGAGCCTGTAATAACTGTAAGCGGTAAGAACGCAGTTGTACGCGTTTTCTTAGAACATTCCAAACAGTCGACACAGGAACTTAATTCACGGCCAGCCTTCAGGACTGATTTCTTTGGACTACGAGTGAACGACTTTCTCACTCGCTCAACAGTCTCTTCACTAATTGTTGGTTGTCCCTGTAGAAAGGCAGCCGGTATCTTGAAACTGATGATTCCATCTACGAACGTTGATATCACTTGGAGGGTCGGAACCGAACTTCAGCCGGAAAGCATGTGAGTTAATGATGAATAAACGGAAAACCTGAAATTTTTTTTCAGGAACCAATCAATAGGTAAAAGAACACGATGCAAAAGTTAATTCTAAATAATTCGAGTAAAATATATCTCTTTACAAATTGTCTATAAACTGGGTCCAATCTTAATGAGCATAATTCGCGTCTGAATCTTGCCTGACATGCGAAATACTGGTTAACCAAAATATATTGGCCCACTTTAGGTTACGGTTGTAACACTAGAAGTGGGCCTTTGCGATCGTTTTTTGACAGCTCGAAATTTAAATAAAAATAACGGCTTAACCATTCGCCTGACACGAAAATTGAGTAAACGAATTTGTAGAGTAGAAAATTCTCTACAACTTTGCTGTCTTATGTTTCTTGTTTTTTCATATCTCGTATCGTTTCAGAGATATTTGCAAAAATAACGGCGATTTTGGGATGTGTGTCTGTCTGTCTGTCCGTCTGTCTGTCTGTCCATAACGTGTTCCCAGTTTTTAAGACGAACCGTTCAAACCGATCAACACCAAATTGTAGGCCGACAGAGACCAGAATCTCCCTCTTCGCTCTATTACGTTTTTTTTTTTTTTTTTCATGTCTTACATCGTTGCAGAGACATTTGCAAAAATAACGGCGATTTGACGATGTCCGTCTGGCTCTTCCCACTTCTTAGGTCGAACCGTTTAACCGATCGGCACCAAATTTTACAGACATAATTGTTGGCTACCAGAGACCAGAAACGCTTTTTCCAATATTTCAGACAAGAAATACGTTAGTAATACCAAAAAAAGGCCGTTTGTAATGTAATTTTAATTGCATATAAACCGTTCATCTGACGCTAAAATTGAATCGTTTGAGAGATATTCGCAAGAATAGCAGAGTTTTGACACCCTCCACTGAATTAACAAAAATCAGCCGTTCGCAGATGTCACGTGACATTCCTCGCCCAAAACTCTCTCTGGCATAAGTCATCTTGCGTTGCGTATTTGATGATTTTCTTATTTTCACTTACACGTTGTCATTTCCAAGCAATGGCGCACTGATGAATTAACAAAAACTTGTCGTTCTTCGTACGATAAATGATAATCTAATCTGTACAAATGCCATATTAGCATCAGTTAACAACGGCCATCAATAGTATAAAATTAAAGATTGCAATATCCAACTGTTGTCTGTAGCGCAGTGGGCAATGAGTTCGACTGTGACGCTGAATGTAAGTGGTTCAAAACTCGTCACTACCTAAAATTTTTTTTCCTAAAAGGGTTTCAGGCACTCTTATTAATTAATTTCTTATTGTTTACATTATTATTTTTGTCCAAAATGTTTGCAAAAACTTATAAAATTACAAATCTAAAGTGGGCCCTAAATACGTCAGTGCGATTTTTTTCTTTCAGAAAGCATGTAAAAAAAAAAAATACAGCGTGAATCTAAATTCGCGCACTCCGGCTTCGCAGCGCTATTCCTCACATGCTTGCAATAAAAAAATGTCTGTCACAAAATTTCGTCCTGCGCATATTTCCGTCAGTAAATGGACGTCGAAGATTGAGATGGGTGTGTGTCCTATACGTCAGTGTGTTTCAGAATTACAGTACTACACCAACCAACTTCTAGGGAATGTGGAAGGTGTCTTGAGGAACAAAGTAGGCGTAGAAACCCATGCCCTGAAACGTCATCCAATGACGCTGCAGAGCGTTGAAGTTGCTGGGGGGGATGTCTAGCGGCAGGAGCTGGTGCCTGTAACTTGGACACTCCGTAACGTCGTTGAATGGCGTTTCCGGGCATGGGTTTCCATGCTCATTTTGTTCCTCAAGACGCCTAATACATCCCTTACAAGTTTGTTGGTGCAATTATGAAACACACTGACATATGGAACACACAGCCATCTCAGTCTTTGACGTCCATTTACAGGCGGAAATATGCGCATGATGAAATTTTGTGAGAGACATTTTTCATTGTTGGCAGGTGAGGAATCACGCTTCGAAGTCCGAGTGCGTGAATTTAGATTCACCCTGCATATATACGATAATGTGCTCCATTCCGAAAAATACACAAAAAGAATTACGTCCAACAAGTTAAAAGAAATATGTATGAAAAGAAAGAGGAGCAAATTTGTTTCCTTTCAGACAACATAGTTCTATTACGGTTCGTGAGAAGAGGAGGGGTGGAGGGGGTCCCCACAATATTTTTATTTGGAAGGGGGTTGCTATAATACTTTTCCTTAGAAACGGGTTGCATATTCGAAAAGATCGAAAAACAAAATCAAATGTTTGTATAGTCTATGGGACTTAACTGCGGGGTCATCAGTCCCTAAACTTACAAACTACTTATGAACTACTTACGAACTAGGACGGCACAAATATCCATGCCCGAAGGGGGGATTCGAACCCCCGACCGTAGTGGCCGTGTAGACCGTGACTGGAGCGCCTCAGACTCCTCTGCCACCGCGGCCGGCGATCGAAAAACACTGCTCTAGAGTATTTGCTCTTCTACAAATTCGTTTATTCAGTTTTCGTCTCAAATAAACGGTTAAACCTTTATTTTCATTTAAATTTCGAGCTGTCAAAAGTCGATCGGAAACGTCCACTGTTATTACTAGTGTAACCTAAAGTGGACCAATTTGGTATAGGTACTGATCCGTCACATCCTACGTATGTGGTCAGTGTTTAATACTCATTGCTCGGAAGGGTAGTAATCTAGAGTGGCCATATTTTCAGACACAATTGTACCAAATTTACTTCACCTGTTTTATTTCCTTTTTTGTAATTGATTAACGGAACATATAACAAGTTAATAGTCATCCACTCATCTTATCACTCTAAATATAGTAAAACAAATGACAATGGTGAAATACAATTATGGTGAGTACAATGATCTGAGTATGGTAAAAAAATCAAATACATTTTTCACTTGAATGAATTACTAGGGACTGATGACCTAGTAGTTTAGTCCCCTCAAAATCCTAACATCAAATGAATTACATTTAACATTTTAAAATTTCTCATAAATGTTTCATAGACCTCTACACACAATCAAATGTTTCTCTCTCAAGTCTGGATTTTTCATGGGTCCATATACTGTTCTTCGTTCTGTTGGCGCATTTGTAACCAAGTAGGCTCTAACCTCCCTTTTTGTAACAGGCAGACACTGAGTAAAGTCTACAATGTACGATACGATAATCAATATTTAGCTCATCAAGTTTTGCAAATATTTTAATCCATCTTTAAAAAGTTAACTTGTGAGTTACATTCCATTCCTTTACTGTAGTAATAGTAGCATACTGTCTAAATTTGATATTTTATTTAAAATTTTAAGTTCCTTCTCAGTGTATTTAAGTACAAAATCCAAAGATCTTTTAACATCATACCACTTGAACAAAATAGTACTTTAAGTCCAGAAATATCCGATCTCTCCTTAACGCCTACAATAGCTGGATACAAAAATCGCAAATCGGCATTAACACACCTTTTTCTGACACTTTCGGCATGATTACATCTTCATTGTCCAGTACAGTCCGTACACTAGTGACTTGCATTGGAGCCGGGCGGAGTGGCCGAGCGGATTGAGGTGGTATGCTCCGATGCGCGAGGCCGTTCCCCGTCGGGGTTCGAATCCCCCCTCGGGCATGGATATTTGTGCTGTCTCTAGCAGAAGGTAGTTCATAAGTAGTTTGTTGTAAGTTTAGGGACTGATTACCCCGCAGTTAAGTCCCATAAGCTTAACAAATATCTGAACATTTTTGACTTGCATTGACTTTCAAACTACACAAAGATGTAGCAAATCGGTTACATTGTCTGAGACTTTCAGTTTTACCAACAGCCCTTAATCATGCTATTGCTGTTTCAGATATTTTCCGTTTCTGATCAACGCGAACGATGTTTACGTCTGCAATGATGGCCGACGTCATGCACGGCGGACGCTGCACTATAAACGAAACTTCCTTTACTGCACAAAAAGTCTTGTGCTTCATCATCATAAGTAGTTGTGCTCGTTGCTGAGCGTCTCCATCCCGGACGGTTGTCAGCTTCTCTCAGTGCCTGCTGAAGAGGTAGACCGGAGATCTTCTTGATTTGGTCTATCCATCTGCTCGCTGCTCTTCCTCTTGGTCTTGTGCCCTCGATCTTTCCTTGTAAGATAATTTTTTTAGGTTTTCTCCGTCTCTTCTCATAATATGGTCAAAGAACTGGAGAATTTTTTCGTCGACTCGAGAAGAAAGGCGTGTGGATGTGGTGTCGCACAAGTCTAAAGTGCGCGCCACCTAATTTCGCCACGCGCCGCCATGCACGCACGGCGCGACGTTCTTACGACGTCAGCCACGAGCGCCCTCTGCTACAACTCGGCTCGTGGCCACCACTAACGACATCGTTCACTTGGGACTGAGATAGGAACCAGTTAACACTTCGGAATCAGATAGGCACCACAGGACTTGGCTATCGTACAGGCACTAGGCAGGCCTCTAACAACTATGTATCAGCATTCTGCAGTACTGAGCTATGTAAAAGTTAAGTATTGTATAAATTCTGTGCAATATATATCTCGTTCTAATTTACTCTAGTGTTTCTAGTTTCTGGCTGCTCCCCTCCGTACCTGCACCAGCGTGCTATCTTTATTCCTGTGTCGGTCTCATTCCACTCGGCCACCGACACCTACGACGGAAACGAGACACAAAAGCGACGACGAAGCTGGGACACAAAAGTGGATATATTCAGTTGTTCAATAATGGACACATTTGTTCTTCTTTCGGTCCATTTTCTGCGTAGCATCCTACGCCAGCACGAAAGCTCAAACGCATCAATGCGTTGTTTGTCTCTGGCCTAGAGTGTCCATGATTCACAGCCATAAAAGAAGACAGAAAACACGAGTGTTTCAACTAGCCGGATCTTTGTGCTATCTTCGTGAGCTTCTTCATAGCCATTCGTCCTAGCGTGATCCTCCTCCTTATCTCCTCTTCACAACTACCTGTGCTGCAGATGGTTGACCCAAGATAGGTGAAGGACTGCACGACTTCCAGTTCTTTTAATTGACCTGTGAGCTGGATCTGTTGTTCTCGATCAATTATAATGAGTTTGGACTTACTGAGGTTGTTGTATAGTCCATATGGTGGACTACTGTCTTTTATTCTAGTCGGTAGCTCAGCTAGTTCATCTTCGCTGTTGGCTTAAAGTACCGTGTCATCAGCAAAACGGAGGTTGTTGTTCTTCCACCAATTGAGATGCCTTTAGTCCAGCCATCAAGAGCTTTCCTAATGACGTGTTCTGCATAGATGTTGTAGAGTTGTGGGGATAGAACACAACCCTGTCTCACACCTTTTACAAGATTAGCATTCAAATGTGAAGACTGTAAACTCCACAAAATACCTAGGAATTACTATTACTTCAGACTTACATTGGAAAGAACACGTAGATAATATCGTGGGGAAGGCGAACCAGAGACTGTGTTTTATTGGCAGAACCCTTAAAATATGCAACAGAATTAAAAAAGAAACTGCATATACTACGCTTGTGCGTCCATTTGTGGAGTATTGCAGCCCAGTGTGGGATCCTTATCAGGTGGGTTTGACGGAGGACATCGAAAGAGTCCAACGAAGGGCAGCTCGTTTCGTATTGTCACGATACAGGGGAGACAGCGATCTGGGATGGGAATCCTAGAAGCTACTGAGCGAAGGTCAACACGGATTAAGAAAATATCGTTCATGCGAAACACAATGCCGGCCGCGGTGGCCGCGGGGACTGAGGCGCTCCAGTCACGGTCTGCCTGCCACTACGGTCGGGGGTTCGAATCCCCCCTAGGGCATGGATATTTGTGCCGTCCTTTGGTTTCCAGAATACTTTTAATACCGTACCTCACAAACGGTTTTTAATCAAATTGGGTGGTTATGGTTATTGTATATCGCACCAAATTTGCTATTGGATAGGGGATTTCCTGTCAGTGAGGACACAGTTCGTAGTAATCGATGGTAAGGCATCGACTAAAACAAAGGTGATATCGGGCTTTCCTTAGGGTAGTGTTATTGGTCCTCTGCTGTTTCTTACTTACTTAAACGAATTAGGAGAAAATAAGTAGCTCTCTTAGGTTGTTTGTAGATGACGTCGTCATTTACCGTCTAGTACAATCATCTGAAGATCAAAACCAACTGCAGAACGATTGGAATAAGATATCAGTATGGTGTCAAAATTGGCAATTGACTCTAATTAATGAGAAGTGTGAAGTCGTCCACATGAGTAAGAAAAGAAATCCGTTAAATTTTTTTTACACGATAAATCAATCGAAAGTGAAGACCGTAAACTCCACAAAATACCTAGGAATTACTATTACGTCAGACTTAAATTGGAAAGAACACGTAGAAAATGTCGTGGGAAAGGCGAACCAGAGACTGCGTTTTATTGGCAGACCCCCTAAAACATGCAACAGAACTACGAAAGAAACTGCATACACTACGCTTGTCCGTCCATTTTTGGAGTATTGCAGCCCAGTGTGGGATCCTTATCAGGTGGGTTTGACGGAGGACATCGAAAGAGTCCAAAGAAGGGCAGCTAGTTTTGTATTGTCGTCATACAGGGGAGACAGTGTTACGGAAATGATACAGGATCTGGGATGGGAATCATTACAACAACGGCGCTTATCGCTGCGGCGTGGGCTACTTACAAAACTCCAATCGCCAACATTCTCCTCCGAATGCTTAAATATATTGTTGACTCCCACTTACATAGGTATAAATGATCATCAGAATAAAATACGAGAAATCAGAGCTCGAACAGCGAGATTCGGGTGTTCTTTCTTCCCGCGCGCTATTCGAGAATGAAATGGGACATAAAAAGTATAATTGTGGTTCGATGTACCCTCTGCCAGGCACTTAAATGGGATTTGTAGAGTATCCCATGTAGATGTAGATGTAGAAGGAATCAGACGTGCAAGCACTTGTCTTTACAACTGCGGAGTGATCATTGTACAGATGTCTGATCAATTCTGTCAAGTGGGGAGGGACACCGATCTCTGCAAGTACCTGCCACAACTTTTCCCAAACAAAGGTTTCCTATAGTCAAGGAAGCAGATGAAAACAGGAACACAGAAGTCTCGTGATTTTTCTATTATTAATTCTTCATTAATTGTATAGTTACTGATTTCCCTTGAATGAGACGATAATCGAATTTCGCAGGATGATTCGCAGGATAATGTTGAAATCCAGGATATTTTTAAGATTCTCTAACATCGTGGCGGGCCGCAGGATATGACATAAAAAAATGAGTGCCCCGCTAAATGCAGGATATCTGGTCACTCTATGGTAATGCAACAACAGGACCAGAGTTGGAAGATCCGCCCCGTTTTGGAAGTCTCTGGAACGCGGCCGCAGGCTCGCCACGGAGGCAGACGGCTGCTGTGGAGGCGGCGACCCCGGCAGAATGGTGGGTGCTCTTCTTTTGTTCCCGCCCAGTGGACACCCGAAACCACTCGGGCCAGCAAAAGGTGGAAAGCGGGGGAGCGCGCGGCATCTTTAATCAAGACACACAAAGCCGAGGCTCGGCCGGGGCGGTCGCCAGCGCCGCTCCGCGGCCGCTGCCGCAACCACAGCCGGCGCGTTGCCACTTGGCTTCCGCCTGCACCAACGAATTAAGGCCAATTCACACTGTCCGTCACGGCACCGTCAAGGCACGGCACCGTCCCGTCAAGTTGTAAGGTCGGGACACACATATCGGTGCCGTGTCCGGACGGAGTGTCAGACGGGGGACGTCCGTGCCCCGGCCCGTTCCTCGTCCGTGCCTCAGTTCACTGTAGTGACTCAGACGCGCTGATCTGTGTTCCTGTTTGTGAATGTTCTTAATATGTTCGCTAATTTTAGTAGTAATAGTGAATTAGGACTAATAGCTCTTGCTTTAGACGAAGAAGAAACAGAAGCAAGGCAAACAAAACGAAGAAATCTATGGATTCACAGCACCTGGAAAAGAAGACAAGTATAGGGAGAGTTTCGAACATAATTTCCTCATCTCAAGAATGAATATTTTAGGATGACGCAGCACATCTGTCAACTTTTAAAGACGATAAACCAGTGACATAAAGCAAAAACATATTTGTTTGCGAAATAAAGAGTAAATTAATATTTGTCTGGTATTAAAACTTGTAGAATTTTTACATTACTAAATATATATTTTTCTGATATTGAAACTCGAATAATTTTTATCTTACCTTTGGCCTGCAAATCTTCTGCAGTTTTCTTCCATACTTTGTTCTTGTAATCAATATTCAGGTACTTCACGTCTGTCTGGTCGTAAAGTACCGGAAACTTACGAAATACTTCTCTTAAACGTACCGCGTGCATTTCTTACAACAAACAGTCTTCCACTGTTGAGAAACTATACCGTCGCGTCGTCCGGAAACTGCCCGTCACGTGAAAAATTAAACTTTGCGAATTCCGCCCGACCCGCTCCCGGTCCGTTGACGTTCCGTGCTCGACCCGGGTCACGTGTGGCCACCTACATTTATTTCAGTGTCCGCACCTGTATTCACACTAACCGTTAGTGTCCGTCACGTCAATTCGCCCATCTCAATACACGATGTTGAAAGTGAGATTATGAGTGGCGATCTGTTACGTAGAAAGTCATAGTTTAATACTAGAATTGAGGGAACAACAACGCTAAATGTTACTGACGGCCAAAGAGAACTTTACAGTGCATGTTTTTGGCCAACTTACTGGAACTGAAACAACATTTCACAACATCGACATCTATTTTCAAGCTAAAAAAATAAACATATGAAACCATCAAACAATACTTATAAGAGCATAAAAAGCGCCTGTTTACTTTATACATTTCGATTTGCCCGCTAACATTGTTAATACCGTAAACAACTTAATTTTTGTCTTTCATTAGAACTGACTTTTTCATTTAAAATGTTATTTAATGAAAAATGCGTAATCAAATTACAATCTTATTCAAATAAAGAGTTTGCTTAAGTCTTTTGTGTTACAATGTTCCATAACATAAACCTGGTTTCAGATATCCGACCTCGATTTTAGGGCGATACTCAATTGACAAAAATATTTAAGTCGTGGAACATTTGAGCAGCATGGGGTTCTCGCCTGAGTCTCAATATCTCGGGATGTAATTGGAATATTGCGATGCAATCAACGCCATTGTTTATGTGATTTGTCATGCTATGGATTGCTGAAGAAAAAAATATAGGGTGTCCATTTTAAAAAACATAAGTTTGTGTTAAAAACACATTTGCTTCAGTTTTAGAATGTTTCCAAATATGTACATTCATGGGCCCCAGCCGTACGTTGGTACCGGTGAAAGTCGTTTTCCAATAGCTGTTATTGTTCCAGAGATATTTTGGGTGGACAAGATAGCTGGGACAGGAACATGAACTTAAACAATATTGCACAAAATGGTGGTTACAACTTGGGAATGTCTTATTACACAAATCTGTCATCTATATCTGTAAATGTGAATGTCTGTTCGGTGTACGTTTATCACGTCGGAACCACAAGACATAAAGAGCTAACAATTTGTACAGTTACTAATATCTACCCAGGGAAGGCTTTAGGCACCGTTTTATGGCGATCGGATAGCTATTTATCGATATATATTAATGTGAATGTCTGTTCGGTGTACTCTCATCACGTCCGAACGACATGACGCAGAGACTTAAAAATTTGTACAGTTACTAATTTATACCTGAGGAAGGTTTTTGGCACTGTTTTATATCGATCCGATAGATATTTAGTAATTTGAAGAATATAATGCGAAATGCGGAACAATAATTACTCTTTGAACATTACATTTACTCTTTGAAAATGGTTTTAGTGGTTGCATTGTTACTTTAGGGTTGATAATGATAAAAGGGTGGAGTATATTGGGATGGAAAGTTATTGTTGTATATAAAATTCTACGTTTGTGTGTGTGTGTGAATATTTCGCTCTGCAGCGAAAACTACAGAATGCAAACGAATGGTCTGTGTGTAATTGTTGTCCGAAGTCTCCCATTGTACACCATAGCAGTTCCACGCCGATAGCTATAAGGGGTGGAAGATATGGTGGTTGAAAGTAATCAAATCATTAAAAAAATCGGACTTAAGACCAGCGATGACGTTTGCAACTCTATAGCAAGGAGGTTACATACAGCGAAATGTGATGCCACAGACCATATATTTGTTCTATGCGTGCTACAATGCCTGAAAGATAGCTTATCTATCATAATCAACCATCACGGGAGCGGAGCCGCGAGTTTAAGCTAGTTTTAAATAAAAGAAAAACCAGCTAGTACTTTATACAATGTAAATAAAAAATTGAAATTGTCTACATCAAACTTCCTCCGTTTCTTTTACAGTAACAACGTACTAAATTCCTGCAGTACACTTTTCATTATTTTAAAGAATGAACATAAAAGACTTCATGTTGAATGTCTGTTAGAGATGGACTACAATTACGCGAAGCGCCTAATAATCAAAAGATGACTCTCTTTACCTTTATTCTTCATAATCGCAGAAAATTTTTGAAATTCAAATATTTCACAACATTGTCACACACAAAAGGATTCAACTGATTCAAGCTCACACTGCTATTCGCGACTACATTCCAAGGCTGCTTGCACAACACTATTCTGCTCACCCATCGGAGGTCGGCGAACAAACTCTGTAAGCTCAAACGCGGGACAGCGCACGCCAAAGATTGTCCTCGCGGAGCCAAAGACATGATTTTACAGACATTCAACGTTATTAACATTGCATACCTATGTCTCACTGACTTCTTCCAATCAGAGTGATCAACGTTACGGCCTAAATGTCCGCTACTGACAAGGTGTCGCAATATATGGTCAGCACACTTTGATCGTTTGACTAAGACTGTGTAAGAAGGATACGTGTATTTCGGTACTATTGTCGTGCGTGTGTTTTGTCTTTGGTTTCGTTGTCACGTATCGTGAAACACGAAGAAAATGGAAAGATCCACGATTTGGGATCTAAACACAATTAGGGAAGCGAAGCGGGTGAGTAATTACGTTTAAAGGTCAATCAGCCCAACTCATGTGCAGCGTATGGTAATACTTTGCGAGGGAGAGTGTAACGGAGGGCCGCTCGGCCTTTCACAGTCGGAAGCTCGAATCCTCCCTCGTGCATGGGTGTGTGTATGTGTTTCTTAGGATACTTCGTTTAAGTAGTTTATAAGTTTATGGACCGATGACAACAGCAGTTAGGCCCCATAACTTTACAAACATTTGAACGTTTCGTAACGGAAGATCTCTCTTACCGGATTCCGAAGTATTCGCGCGAACCGCTAACGAGATTAAGCTTTCAGCTTAGTCGCGGTCGAGTGGCCGAGCACTCCGAGGCGCTTTGCTGCGGGTAGAGATTTAAAAATACGGTTTCATACGGTTGAATTCAGAAACTTGTTTTAAACCGTTTAAAACCATGTGTGATTAGGGAGAGAGGTTCATTTCATCCTGGTTGTCTGGCAACCCGCAATGCCATACAGCAGTGTGAACTGCATACACACAAGGCGCTACCATTTGGAAATGAACGGAAGGAATACCGAAACAACTGGAAGTGAACTGGCGTCATAGCCGACATGTTTATATAAAGCTGGACAGTGCGGACACTCCTCAGTTGATGAGCTGCCATACGCAATCAGACAGGATAGGAGAGTTAGGGCAATGAGTCCTCCATCAGAGGCTGTGTTAGAAACAATTGTTTTTCCAAATTGGCAGTGCAAGGTCATCTGTGTTTGCAGACGAAACATGGAAGCGGTTTGAGGAGGTATGGCGTATCTTTCGAACAATATCGGACGCCACAAGCATGGTTGAAGACCATAATGCTGTTCTTTCGGATGTACATGGTGCCTCCGACAGCTTGTTTAGGGAGGTAGATGCTGTACGTCTAGAGTGTAACGCACTTTCTCAAGCAGAAAAAGCATCGATCAAAGAAGCTCAAGGCACACGTTTGCATGTAAATCTATGCATGCTGCAGCAAATATGTTGCATCCACATTTTAAAGGAGAAACCTTTAATCAGGGAGAGAAATGCAGGCTCTAGACTACATCGCAAAATTGATTGAAGTTTTGGGATATGACAGTGGCGATAATATCATGGCAAAATTGGCGTCATTTTGGGGCGGCGGAAGGCTTTTTCTTACAACATAGATTATGGTTTGCATCAAAACGTGTATGTCCGTCTGTATGGTGGAATAGCTGATGTACGAAACAACCCCTAAGTTCATCTCCTTCCAGACTTTTGAGTGTACCGCCTTCCTCAATGGCAAATGAGCGTAACTGGTAAGCTCACAGACGAATTCACACACCATTACGAAACAGACTGTCTCCAGATACAACCGAAAAACTGGTGTGTATACAATGAAACCTCAGATACATGGGTGACTCAAGACATCGACACGTTGCCGTCATCGTGGGAGGAGGAAAATGATTGATATTATGGTAAGAGACTACCGGCATGTATATTTGTTCCAGTAACAGGAAGTGGTTGTTTCTTCCACAGAAAAGTTTTTTTTTAATTGTCATTATTATTAATAATAATATTGTTTGTTGTGCAAGGTTTTGATTTATATTTTGCAGTCATCTACAGTGTCATAAATAAGACATTTTACAATGTTTTCTTGTAGTGTAATTACGTTTCGTAATTTGTCAGTTGTGCTTTACACAAAATTTAGAGTCATATAGCGAATAAAAATGTACTATATTTCTATATTGTGGACTATGAAATGTATATAAGAAATAAAATACCCATTGTAGCATTTCGGATGTCTAATGTTTCGGTTGCATACTGAATGTACCAATCTAACCCATTACACCCATTAAGCGATTTAAAACTAAGGTTATCGTATTATACGAAATATACCGCCATGGTTTTAAACGTCGGAACTCTAGCTGTGGGACATGCCGCTGCCACAGAGCGTAGAACATGGAGTTAAGAATAAAGGGAGATGGAGCTACGTATCCCAACCTTACTTCACTTTGAAGCCATGGCCACCATAACACTGCGGTCAAAACACTGTGTTATAGCTCTGTCTGTATTTGCAGTCGCTAATTGCATCATACACGCATGTAACGTTCTCAAACTGGTTTTTCCAAGTTTTTGTTTAAAATAAAATATCGAAAAACCAAAAATTTCGCGTTTATTATGTTTAAAAATAGTTGTTACCACAATATTACGAATCACGAACGTGGGATCTTTCTTTAGTTAATCTGACGATCGTCATATAAAATAATTCGAGTGAGTGAACCAACGCCAGATTTACGAGCAAAGTGACGATATCTTTTCTCTGTGTAGTAGGTTTAATTAATATTGAAACTAGGTTTGCTTTAGAAATCACTGACTTAATAAAAGTAAAATATTTATTTTATTCCTTATTCATTGGTAAATAATATGTTAAGGAGGGGGGGGGGGGGAATAACTTTCATCTTTAGGAAATCGAAAAGAGAAAAGAACGCTACATTACAAGTAAAGATGTTGTATGGGTTCGTTCACAATAAAAGTGGTAAAATCACACGTTAGCGAGGCAATTTACACATGAAATGGTATCTCCTTCGATTTCCCGTCACAATCATAATGATTCATACGCGTAAACATCACACAAGTCACCATAGCAGTGCAGAATCCTTCCAAGCACGAGCGAAAGCATACGCAAACAAAGTAAATACAGCAGTGTTTTGGTCGGATCAAGATGGCTACCCTTGGCTTCACAGCTGTGGCGTCAGAGCGCCTCCGTTTATTCTTACCTCCATGGCACAAAAATGTATCAGAGCTGTCTTCGGCCGCGCGAGGTGTGTCAAGCCTCCCACACTCCCTGAGTACCAGCGCCTGGGGGTGTGTCCCCTAAGCAGTGTTGCCAGATGCAAGAGAGAGAAAATACCTACAGTCACACAAAAATGTACCTACGTTTTCCCTACTTTCTTCCTACCACCTCATTAATGCCCTTACATCAGGGGGGGGGGGGGGGCTGAATCCAGGAGTCCTGCTAGCAGACGTTAGCCAGTTGATTAATGTGACATGTTACAATTTTGAAAAACTTTAAAATAAATATTTGGTATAATGCTTCACTTGCTATATATGTTTTTCCAGTGACTGGCCGTTACTGATGGAGTCAAGTGTAAATTATGCCGCGAATTCCAAGTGCTCTGTAACAAGAAGATTACTTATTTATCGATCGGACAAGGGTACATGGAGAACCTGGCAACCATAGAGAGGAACAGCATTAATTAGTTTCCCCAAATATGCCGCTAATTCCGAGTGCACTGTTACACGAGGATAACTGATTTATTGATCGCACAAGGATACATCGAATCACTACCAACCATAGAGTAGGAACAGTAGTAATAATTTAGTTCACAGTCAGCACAAAAAAGGAAGTCCGTCACTCTACATGGTTCGATTTTCAAAGAGTAATGCTACGTTGACAACGAATATCTAGCGCTTAGTTCATTATAACGTTGGCTGTCAGCTTGTCAGCATCTTCTCATTTACAAGTACTTACTAGTATATCGTCCTGACGTAAATAAATAACAGTCTAGTCAAGGTAATAAAACGTCTTTCGTTCATGGAAAAAAATGAATTTTCCTTTTGCTGACCTTTTCTAATACTATTTCCAAACCGACTCTCCATTCCACGGATATACATTGAAGTTGTCATATTTCGCATCATTTTTAATGTGTCTGAAACTAAGTTTTCAAGTTAGTATTGTTTACTATGAAGAGAAAATAACTATGCCGTCTAAAATATCATTGGCTACTTGAAACTTTTCCACAATTGGTCGTCTTCATTCCCGCCTGCTAACAACTGTTCTGTTGCCAACATTACCCGCTAGGCCTGTGTCGGCGATTGTAAAATTTTACCGAAGTACCTACGCGTTGGGCATTTTTGGCTGAAAATTCCCTACCTGATTTTAATGCTTAAAAGTACCTACGTGTAGGGAAAATTCCCTACGTCTGGCAACACTGCCCCAAAGCTACGCCTGGGCCCACAAAGTATTTTCCACTGCGTTTCCATTCATTAGTACTTTCCTTTCACGTGGAGCGGTAACCCGTCCAGTGCATTTCGTTGTCTGTCCGGGAAACAGTTTGCAGACACAACGAAAACTAATTGAAACAAGGAAAAAATTGACGAATATAACAAATGTCTAAAATGTAATAATATTCAAATTTTAAAAATAAATGCTATGTAATTCTTATGTTGCTGTATGTCAAATGTTGTACCTTGTCCATCAACTTGTGCCCAAATCTCTGTTCCCCTCAGCTGTATATATAGCGAATTTCAAACTTGAGTTTTGTTTTGACGAAACTCAGTCGTTATGACGTCTTATCTCCAGAACTGTGTGTAGCATTAAGTGCCAATTTCGAAGGTATGTTCAGTAATATATTTGTATTCTGTCCGAAGAACCTTACACAAATACAGATATTAACACAGACGTAATAAATTTCAATGTTAAGCCATATGTAGTAGTTTTACTGGATGAGCAGTGGAAACTTAGTAAGGGAGGAACGTCTTTCAGTTCATGATTTTCCTAAAGGTTTTCAGATACGAGCCATGTTTAATGTACACTCTTTGACAAAAAACCTGGCCGCCGGCCGGCCGCCGCTGAGCCGAAGTCCGAGCCGTTCGCGACGTAGGACAATAAAAGTGGCCGCACTGATTCGCTCTAAGTCCAGTTATCTGCACAATCTGGCAACACTGCAGACTGCGGGAGTTCATACAGTACTTCTTGTGTGCAGTTAGAAGATATCTGCGTCAACTACTGCCGTGGTCTTGCGGTAAAGTGCGCGACTTGCACGTTCAGTATTAGCGATCGAAACCGACTGTTGACAAAAATTTTAAATTCATGTCACTCGTGCATGCTGATGCCACATGTGTAAGGGGAGCATATGTGTAACGTATTTCGTTTTTTCATACACTGGTAATAACATTTCGGCCCAATAACATTGCCACCTCTGGCCGCAGCACTTGGCAGAGCTCTCCGCGGCCCACTCGCCGGCAGCAGCGGTGGCGGCGCTACACAGCGCTGCCTCGCCCTCTGCCCAAAGCGCCTGCCGCCGCTCATCGCCCTGGATGCGTAAAATGCTGTAGTGTTGCTGAGTGGTGATCCATAAAAAAAGGTTGCGATTCTAATTTCACACACTATATAACGAAGCAGACCACCTATTTTGAATGATGAGCATATAATACATTTGAGAGGCAAAAAATTGTCCTTGTCCAATCCAATGGCACTCTAGGAAGGTTTACATTTATTTGTGGTTTAAATCTCGATCTTTTTCCTTTCAGAAAAGCCTTTCATGTAATTTGTTATTGTCATCAGTTCATATGTTTTCATCAAGACACACTATGTAACTCACTAAAATGTTTTAGTGTCGTAGTTTCATTCCTTACGGTAAATGTATGAGCTAAATTATGTGAATACGTTTCAGTGCACGTTCTAAAGCAACACAGGCACACTGCAAGGTTCGTGTCTTCATGTCACATTTCTACAGGAGATATTTCGCATCAATGGAGGTGAATTCGAATTTCTTCGAAGGCGTTTGTATGGTGAAGCAAAGAAGACATCTAATACCATTTCCAGAATTTGAAGTCGACCTTTCTGAAAGACTTATTGTATAAAGCTTTTCTTATGATTTCGTTAAAGAGTTTCTTCTTGCAATCTGCAGCGTATAAAGTAAAATAAAAGGAAATTCCATCCCCAAACGCAAGTTCTCCAACCAGGATTAGAACTGCCGCCTCACACCAGGCTTGCATCACAAGACACAAGCAGAACCACACAGCCATCTACACACTGCCGCAGATTGCCCTCAGTCTCTCACATATTCAATGCTGAGCCTCTAACCCTAAAGTCACCTACACAAATAACTACATTCCTTGAGTGCAAAAGTTAAATTTCTGTCTCTCAATTCACGTGGGCATTACACATCATGAGTCATGAAAGTAGAAGAGGAAAGTCAAGTGAACTTGGCGAGACAATTCAGTACCACTTGCGGAAGTAACTGCACTATCACAGTGTTGTCAAATATCAGCAACGATGTTGCCAGTTCTTAGCTGCGCTAGGAAGACCTGTGTAGCGATAAGCGACGCGAAATCGCGTACGTCTCATGCGGGCTTCTAGAGGGGAGTTGCGCATTTTGGTTAATATGCGCGCTCTCTCCTGATAGTTTCCGTCGTCACATTTAGGATGCAGATATTAAATTCGTCCAATGAGGCCGAAACTAGCGTTTAAATTTTTTGAAGCTTTACTGCATTATGATATATTTTCAGCAAATTACTAGAAAAGCTAAAAATACTGATTGTGCTTGCAACATACGGCAGATCAAAGACTGAGTTACGTAAACATGCATCACGATTACAGTTTCATCCCCCCCCCCCAAAAAAAGACTAAAACAATTGCTTTGTTACATTTAGACAAAACCTAATTTTTTTGATGAAAAGTTACTGGAAATTATTGATGCCCATCTCAAAAAACTTTGTAACTAGAAAGCGACTGCGTTTCAAAATGCAGCCTTACGACTCTGCAAGTAATATTTCATGTCTTCTACGTGAATACATAAATGCGTTGGTATGCTTGAAAGCCACAAGAAACATAGTTAACTGACTATTTGTGCAACACAGTAATTATTTCATTTGTTTATTCAGAACACTGGATATTTAAAATTACGGCCATGACCACAGAAAGTAAACTGTATATGTGGAAAATGCGCAATTCTGAGATTTTTCGTCTGCAAACATATACAAATAATCTATAGACCACTAAGCAGCTTTTTATTTCGTAGTGTTACAGCCTTGTTGGGCCAACAAATGATGATGAGAATCCGAACCCATGAGTCTGATTGATTTTTCGAACGTTGCAACCTATGACTTGCATGTGTTGTTGCTTAGTATCTGTGGTCACGTTGTTAAATTAACAGAAATTGTTACAAACGTTTTACCTACTTTCTCCTATGGTCCTATTTTTCGTCAAACCACACATTCTTTCTGGTCTCTTGGACCACATGGGAAAGAACGCTTTTGCAACTGAATTAATGATAATAATGATGGTAATAATGATAGTAATCAATGATGTTTACTGCGTTACAGCAGAATGATAAAAGATTGCGATAACAATAGAAAATGCCGATCTATTGGTTGACACACTGCAATGAGTTTTGGTATTTCGTTGCTGAATACCATTTAGGACATTTTTCAGAGGAGAAAAATAGACGTGAAGCCACACACATCACTAGTACAACGATACCTCACTAATCAACTATGCTTGCTGTAGATCAGAAAACGAGAATGGCGTCACCGAGCTAAAATGAGATTACTCGTTCAGTTATCTGACATTTGTTGGCAGTTAATACACAGTCCCGACATAAAACACAAAACTGTTTGCAATTTAAGCAGGGGTAGACCTTTCTACGGTCGAATATTTAATTCAGGATAACAGAGTCATTCAAATGCAATGACTAATCTCATATCGTCATGAATATTGAAAAATACCTCGAATTCTGAAACTAAGGGAACGATGAGAGTTGCCTAGTATCGTAACCAATACTGCTAAGCTATAGGAAGAATTTTTTGTCCATCCCACAATATCCTCATTCCTACAAACAGCTTGCTTCAACTGGCTTTTATCCATGCTGCGCTGCCAAAGCCCATTCTAAGTAAGGCTTCAGTCCGACAACATCATTGAAAATGCTGATGAACAGATAACTTACATTCATCAAATTCCGGGGAGAGTTTCTTTTAACGAAACGGATAAAGTGTGAAATTACTACTTTCTCCAAAGTTCCTACGCATTTTTGTCCCAAATTGGACGTATATACGTTCAATCTTGTCATACGCGGCTCACATTTCAGGAATATCACCAAAATGAGCATCTGGTGGGTACCGTCCTAGAGCAGCTATTACGCAAGTTTTTACCGATAATCATAAAATTGACCAGACGGCTTTTGCTGCAGAATATAGTGACTTGTATTACATCCGCATACTCTTTCCCAATAAGAAACTGTTTTCTTCGTATAGTGATGCCCCTGTTTAGGTGAATTATAATGTTAGTGTTTAATGTTGCTTCAGAAGTACTTTTTGTCTTAAATATTTTTATCTTTGCAGGCGATTCAAAGTAATTGTAATAATTCGTTTCCCTTCAAATTACTTCATTCATTCGGTCTATTATTTGTAAAGTAATTGCAACCGCCAAAAGTGAAATTGTCCTATAAACCAAACCGTTTGGTTATTTCAGGTCTATCGTCCATGGGCAGTATGAATATTGTTCGTAACCGTAAACAGTTTGCTCTTGCTGTTCATCTCCTTAATATTGTTAAACACATATTTTCCCTATAATTCTCCTCGTGAAGTGGTTTAACTACTGTGCTTTATTATTGTTAGTACCATTAGTTTTTATTTCAAGTTGATCTCTGAATTTTATTTTGTATTGCCATTACATTTGTTTGTTCAATATGTTTCACAATATTGAAGATCAACAAGTTGTCATATCCATTAATATAAGCGAGTTAGAGCTAATGTATAACGGTCATTATTGTCTTGTTTCATCCGCAAAAGTTCCTCTGAAAATCTGGAACACTTCTTTTAACACCCTTAATTTGAAACCGATACGTAGGCAGAGGACATTCACGGATTGCTCATTTATTAACTTCATTCATAATGATAATATGGATCAAATTTATTTACAAATTTTGTACTCAGTCCATTTAATTTTTATAATAGCGGTAAAATTACAGCCTAGCGCATTCTACGGCATCTGTTCAAAATTAATGAATAAGAGATATGTCAATACTTTTATTTACTATCTTTTAACAAGCAACAGAGCAATTGCTTTCCCCAATGTTGTTTTAAACCATGGCACAATTCATTGATCAATTTCAATCGTTGTAACACGTGTTTATTAGGTTGCTTTATTGTCTATTGTGTTTTTGTTAGAAATTTTACAATTGATTTTATACTAACGATAGGCCAGAAACTTAATTAACCTAACTCAGAATCGCGTGATAATGCAATATTTACTCGCATTCGTTTTTGCTACGGAGCGAGTTAGTGCAGTGGTAACACGGGACTCATATTCGGCTGCACGGCGCATCGAACTGGCCTTCAGCCATTTGGATTTGAGTTTTCTATGATTTTCCTAAATCAGTCTAGGCAAATGCTGGAATCGTCCCTGCGGCAGGACACGGCCGATTTCCTTCCACATCCTTATCATGACAATCCGAACTTCTGCTTCGCTCTAATGACCCCTTGTCGAGGGGACGTTAAATCGTAACCTTCTTTCTTTCTTTCGTGTCTCGTGTGCAATAGAGCTTACTTTGTTCATGTTCCCGTGTGTTGATACAAATTTTGCAATTCATTTCAAACCAACTTCCCTCTGAACAAGAGACCTTGAACTTTCAACTTAACTTAGAACTGGATGACACTGCTTCATTAACGCCATTTATTAATTGGTGTGTGGTGGAGGACACTTTTTATACAACTGCTGTTTCCGCCTGTTTCTCTTCCAATTGTGAATGGTTCGCCGTCAAAACTATTTCTGGTAAGACTTAGTGTGAGTTCATATCGCCCTATCTTTTTTCCCTTCACGATCTTTTCGTGACTAATACATAAGAGGGGTCAGGTGAAATAGGAATAGAACAAATGTATCGAATGTCTCTGTTGTATTCACATAAAAAGTTTGAAATTGAATGAAAAATTTGACACATACAAAATTTGAAAAGTGTAAAATAATCATTCAAATGGAAAATGCATATAAACGTGGTTTTAAAATAGACTAAGACGTATAAAGTAACCGCGTTAAGGATATTTCCAATAAATTTTCGAATTTTGAAAAACTATGTCAGAAATCATAGTAACACTGGAACACAAAGTGTTCTTGCATCATGAGTAATGCTAACAGTAGCGTTTAGTGGCCACCAACTTGAAGGGTAATTTATTTCATTACATTTCTGAAGTCGATAAGAGGTATGACGCGGTGGGGGCATACACGGTCGTTTTGGTAAATGCGGCACAACGAGCGAGCGAAGGCTCGCGCGTCTGGAAACGGAGAAGGCGGAGCGCGCCTGCTGGAGGGATAGTTTTCGTTCTGAACAGAGGAAGCCATCAAATGGAGTCTAACAGATGTTCGGTAGACCTCTTGGAACTTACGCGTTTTCACTGTAACATAAGAAATAAATGAAAATCACAAATAGCATTGAACATTGCAATGGTTCGTAAATTAATGTCGTCCGCTATCTGCGACAACACCGATCGAATGATAATCTAACGACGTGAGATACCTGGCACCTAAAATTCACCAATAAGTTTGTACTTTGAAACCTATCACCGCGCTGTAATGAACACACTGCAATTAAAACCATGCCTGCATCGCATCCGGCCATGAGACAACGTAACATTTTATGAAATCAAAGAGGCAGGCAACAAAGACAGCACCTCATCAAGGAATGTGCTCAAAAAATTCAAATGGAACGCTATTTAATCTGTCAATAACAGGTCACTTGTAATTTCCATATTGACCTGCGGACATTTTATTTTATCAGGAAGCAAACTCGAAGGAAACTGGACAAAATTTGAGTATTTAGGAAGACTTTTCTGCGACAAATTGTGAGTCTTATTGTTAGTTAATGGAGTACAGTAAACATAAGTCCTGCATATGAATCAACCACAAACCGAGAACCAAAACTGGTAATACGCTCAATGAGGTATTCATTGATGTTTTTTTAATAGCTGACCACGTGACATATGTGCAATTTGGAGAGCACAGTATCTCGAGCCTGAGTGGGATTACAGTTCCGGATCCTAACATGCAGGACGCCAGCTACAAAAACTCGTTCATCAGGCCATCAATGTAATCAAGATTTTCCAACGTCATAGTAGGGCCTATTGTTTCGCAACTTCGGCATCATGTAGATGTGTGTCTGATATGTAATTCTGCAGTCAGTTGACTTTTTCTTATCACCTACATTAAATATTTTGAAAAATTAACATCATAATATGCTCATTGTCGTAGTTAACTGAATTTGTGTTCAAGAAGGTCGTTTCATAACTCCTACTCTCTTTCACGTTGCGAGCATTCTGCCTCAGCTGTGAGTAAATCAATGAGGTAGGGTTTATAGCAGTAATGTCCAGCTGTATAATAGTCACTTTCTGAAAACCTAGCCAATTTAGAAATCAGGTCCGTTTTATTGCAAAAGCTGGATCTCATCATTTTGTTTCGTTACGTCTTAAATTTATCCGCTTACTGTCAAACAAAATCATCCGTGTCAACAATCTCCTGGAAACCTCATAGCAGATGTTGTAGCCACCTACTTCAAGAATATCAAGTGACATCACAAACAAAACGAAAGAACATTTTCTTAAATGAATTTATCAATTGTTCTAAAATGATGGTAAAACTTTAAATATAAATAGAACAACTTATTTGGAAATCACATCAATCATCCCATAAAGTAAATAATAAATTCTAAAGCCGCATCAGCTGCTTTTTTTTTTTTTTTTTTTTTTTTTTTAAGAACGTTGCTTTACAGGTCCACGACCGATTTCACGTTTTTAAAGGCCTTCTTCAGGTGTTAATTTTTTTCATACGAAAATTCCTTATAGAGACACAAGGTTCTAATTGCTTTCATCTGTCACGAGAATAAAATTTCATTAATTAGGCTCAGTCCAACAGAAATCATCACTGTCATTCAGAATAAAAATCAAGGACATTAAAATGTGGGACAAACAGTCGCGTAATTTTGATTACTGTATTTTCAATAAAACCAGTAGATCGCCGAAGAAGTGAAGGAGTACAAACCAAAGAAGAC
The DNA here is from genome assembly GCA_026315105.1 of Locusta migratoria. Taxonomy (NCBI): domain Eukaryota; kingdom Metazoa; phylum Arthropoda; class Insecta; order Orthoptera; family Acrididae; genus Locusta; species Locusta migratoria. The sequence continues at coordinate 201,810,303 of CM048751.1, forward strand.
TGCCCAAAGAATCGAAGAAACCGATAGATGATGGATTTGTATTTTGCTCATCTTTGCATCAAATATTACGGCAAAGTAAGAAGACTTACTAATATGCACAACGACCTAGATTCTATGTTTTGTTACAGCTTCATAAGGACTAAATTCGTTTAGGTAATATTCCTTGAATGTGAGACGCGTTTGACAAGACTCAATATAGATACAGTCCATCTTCGGACAACAGTGCCTAGTATCATTGGAGAAAATGATGGTTCGCATTACTTTTTCATCTTTTTACAACAAACTATCACTGAACATTGATGAGGGTAAGTTATCAATTTATCAGCATTTCTTATCAATGCATGGCTAAAATCCAGTTGAGGCCAGATGCTAGTAGGATTCAGAATATTGTGGGCTGTCGCTTTCAAGATACGAAGTGTTTAATACCTTACTGTTTAGTGACGGATGATGCAACGTTCATTTCCAGTCATTCATAAAAATAGCTTTTGTAGATATATAAAAAAGTAATTGTTTTAGTCTTTTTCTGGGGGGTGAAACTGAAATCGTGATGGAAGTTTGTATATCTCAGTCTTTGATCTGCCGTATGTTGCAAGCAAAATCAGTATTTTTAGCTTTTCTAGTAATTTGCTGAAAATATATCATAATGCAGTAAAGCTTCAAAAAATTTAAACGCTAGTTTCGGCCTCATTGGACGAATTTAATATCTGCATCCTAAATGTGACGACGGAAACTATCAGGAGAGAGCGCCGCATATTAACCAAAATGCGCAACTCCCCTCTAGAAGCCCGCATGAGACGTACGCGATTTCGCGTCGCTTATCGCTACACAGGTCTTCCTAGCGCAGCTAAGAACTGGCAACATCGTTGCTGATATTTGACAACACTGTGATAGTGCAGTTACTTCCGCAAGTGGTACTGAATTGTCTCGCTAAGTTCACTTGACTTTCCTCTTCTACTTTCATGACTCATGATGTGGAATGCCCACGTGAAATGAGAGACAGAAATTTAACTTTTGCACTCAAGGAATGTAGTTATTTGTGTAGGTGACTTTAGGGTTAGAGGCTCAGCATTGAATATGTGAGAGACTGAGGGCAATCTGCGGCAGTGTGTAGATGGCTGTGTGGTTCTGCTTGTGTCTTGTGATGCAAGCCTGGTGTGAGGCGGCAGTTCTAATCCTGGTTACTTTATACGCTGCAGATTGCAAGAAGAAACTCTTTAACGGAATCATAAGAAAAGCTTTATACAATAAGTCTTTCAGAAAGGTCGACTTCAAATTCTGGAAATGGTATTAGATGTCTTCTTTGCTTCACCATACAAACGCCTTCGAAGAAATTCGAATTCACCTCCATTGATGCGAAATATCTCCTGTAGAAATGTGACATGAAGACACGAACCTTGCAGTGTGCCTGTGTTGCTTTAGAACGTGCACTGAAACGTATTCACATAATTTAGCTCATACATTTACCGTAAGGAATGAAACTACGACACTAAAACATTTTAGTGAGTTACATAGTGTGTCTTGATGAAAACATATGAACTGATGACAATAACAAATTACATGAAAGGCTTTTCTGAAAGGAAAACGATCGAGATTTAAACCACAATTAAGTGTAAACCTTCCTAGAGTGCCATTGGATTGGACAAGGACAATTTTTTGCCTCATCATTCAAAATAGGTGGTCTGCTTCGTTATATCCTGTGTGAAATAAGAATCGCAACCTTTTTTTATGGATCACCACTCAGCAACACTACAGCATTTTACGCATCCAGGGCGATGAGCGGCGGCAGGCGCTTTGGGCAGAGGGCGAGGCAGCGCTGTGTAGCGCCGCCACCGCTGCTGCCGGCGAGTGGGCCGCGGAGAGCTCTGCCAAGTGCTGCGGCCAGAGGTGGCAATGTTATTGGGCCGAAATGTTATTACCAGTGTACGAAAAAACGAAATATGTTACACATATGCTCCCCTTACACATGTGGCATCAGCATGCACGAGTGACATGAATTTAAAATTTTTGTCAACAGTCGGTTTCGATCGCTAATACTGAACGTGCAAGTCGCGCACTTTACCGCAAGACCACAGCTGCAGCTGACTCAGTTACCTTCTAACTGCACCGCAGTCTGCAGTGTTGCCAGATTGTGCAGATAGCTGGACTTAGAGCGAATCAGTGCGGCCACTTTTATTGTCCCACGTCGCGATCGGCTCGGACTTTGCCTCAGCGGCGGCCGGCCGGCGGCCAGGTTTTTTGTCAAAGAGTGTACCATTCTCAAGAAGGTGAAGAATTAAGTCTGATTACTCACGCGTAGTAAGATGCGGCAGTTTTTCAGGCAACTCATTGTTTATGACTTAACGAGTCGAACTGTTTTATAATTTCTGAGGTACATTCAGTAGCATATGTGCACATCTGTAAAATAACTACCGAATTCAGTTAATAGCGTAGAATTCAAAAATTGTAGCTTTTTTCCTTAGTTTTACTGCATGAAAAGCGGAAAACAAGCCATAGACGTTTTTCTCTAATCATTTTGTAGAGATTATCGGCGACAACAAAAGCTTTCGTGAATGTTTGAAATTCAACTCGATACGGCTACGACTCGGACTATTAGAACACCATTCAGATCTGTCTCTGAGAACGTTTCTAAACGCTGCTGCACATATTGAATGTCTTACGATGTACAGCATACGCTGATTGTTGAGGTGATAATCGCGGCTACCTGCAATACGTTAAAAACGAGTCAACGATCAGTATAGTTAGCTTTGTAGCTATATTTCCTACATTCATTTCGGAAAAAATACGATTTAGAATACTCTAAGGTAGGAAGTTTGTGTTACAATGAAATTTAATTACAGCAAGAACTGAAACACATTTCGTAATTCGCCTTAATCGAAATTCGTGTTAACCGATACAACATACCACAAGAACTAATGTCTTCCTAGCGGGACCAATATTTTTTTCGTGATAACCGTGAGTTCGTCTTATGCGAGTTCGCACTAACGAGGTTGTACTGTATATGCGGTCTCATTTACAGTCGAATCACACCTTCCAAAACTTCTCCCAATAAAGCGAAGTCGAGCATTTGCCTTCCACACGACTGTCCTTATATGCTCGTTCAATTTCATATCACTGTCAAGCAGCACACTACTAACGCTGTATTCAAACATTATGGGATTGTTTTTGCTATTCATCTGCATCAACTTACATTTTTCTACTCGTAGCGCTAGTTGCAGTTCCTCACACCACCTAGAAATTTGTTCCAAGTCATCCTGCATCCTACTACACTTACTCAATGACGACACCCTCTTGTACACCACACCACCATAAAAAAAGCTGCAGATTGCAACAGCACTCTGTCCTTCAGATGATTTGTATAGATAGAAAATAGTAGCGGTCCTATCACTCTTCCCTGGGGCACCTCTCTTTCGAGGACAATGTACTGGATTCTTAGGTACTCCTCGAGCCTCTCACATATTTGGGTATCTATTTCATAAACTCGTACTTTGGGTAGCAGTCAGTAGTGCGGTACCGAGTAAAACGCCTTTCGAAAATCGATAAATATGCATTCTGTCTGTTGCCCTCCGCCGGCCACGGTGGCCGAGGGGACTGAGGCGCTTCAGTCACCGTCTGCACGGCCACTACGGTCGGGGGTTCGAATCCCCCCTCGGGCATGGATATTTGTGCCGTCCTAGTTCGTAAGTAGGTCATAAGTAGTTCGTAAGTTTAGGGACTGATGACCCCGTAGTTGTCCCATAAGACTTACGAACATTTGAACATTTTTGTTGCCCTCCATCTATACCACGCAAGATGTCATGAGATAAAAGGGCAAGCTGGGTTTCGCACGATCGATGCTGGTGCATGGGCAGAAAATTTCCGTATCAAGGAAATTTACTATATTAGAACTGAGAATATGTTCAAGAATTCTACAACAAACTAATGTTAATGATACAGGTCTGTAATTTCTTGGGGCCGTTCTTTTGCGTTTCTTACTACGGCAGTTACCTGTGTCTTTTTCCATTCTCTTGGTACTTTGCGCTGGATCAAAGATTCTCGATAAATGCAAGCTAAGTAAGGGGTCAAGCCGATGCCACAATTCGATGATTTTATCAGCGATGTTACAACCCTACTTCTATACACTACTAGCTGAAAACCCGGCGTTGCCCGGGTATTTACCTATTTATTCCGGCCGTTTTTACGTATCTATTCATTTGTATAAGGGCTGTATGTCTGTAAAATCTCTTGGTAGTACAATTAGTAGTAAAGAAGAAATAGATTAAAACTTGGTGCGTGATGCGGCGGTTTTCGATGAACGCTACTGTTTATGTGCTCATATAGCATGGACTACGTGTCGTACTGTGATACAATTTAGAAGGTACACTCAACTATATGTGTGTATACTGTCTGTAAAATTTCCTGTCGCTACAATTTGTAGCGTTCAAATTATAAATTGTAGCGTCAGACCGAGATCCGTAGTTTTACTCCATAAACAGCGGAAAAGTAGTAAGCGAGAAACTTTTTTCCCTTCATCATTTTACTATGGTTGCCAGCGAGAAAAAGTTTAATAAAGGTTTGAAATTATGTTTAAAGTTTGTTGCAAATCGCTAAGTAATGTCATTCCCATACAGTGTATTTGGAAAGTCTCGCCGTATTATATGGCATTTTTTTGCGATTTCTATTAGTTATGACGTGATATCTTTTGAACCATGTGTCGTATGTGATTCTTAACCATGCAGCAATTGTTACCTCACGGTAAAGAATGTGTGTATCAAATTTGGTCCAATGGCTTAGGAGAAAATGAGCAGCATTGTCGCAAAATGCAGCAGTTTTTCGCGCATCTCATATGACGTCATATCTCGTGACCTATATATCGTATGTGATTCTTACACTTACGGCGACCGTCCTAATGGATTGAAGCTTACGTGTCCCAAATTTTTTAAGGATCGGAACAAAACTGTAGATTTGTATGCAACACGTACATACATACGGACACTCTGCTTTATATATTAGATATGCCACGGTCTGCCCAAAAGTCATGTTGGCAACATAGTCCTGCAGCATCGTGCCAGTACTGGCAGAGATCATGTGTGTAGTGTCTTCCACCCCAGCACTTTGCGGCAGTTACCACATACCTTTACTACCGCTCTATGTTGCTTCCTGCAGCATCGTCGTATCATCTGCTCATGTATACAGACACGAATCGGATGACAAGCGCCCGGCAGCGTTCTTTTTACGGCACCACCCCTGTACCCAGCATACCTCTACTGCTGGGGCGGGCGGAGGGGTTGGAACCCGCCTCTCGTGTTACGGGGCCTCCAAATGCCTCGAAAGAAGGCTTTTCGTCATGGGAGTTACTTTTTATAGTACCTAACACATACATTTCCAAGTGGACGGGGGGGGGGGCTCATTTTGTTTTGCCGCCGTCCCGAGCCTGTGACAGCCTTAGTCCACCAATGCAATGAGGTACCAACAATCAGGGACGGTTTAAGGTACAAGCGAGGCGGCGCTAAGATGAAGGGGGAGGGGGGGCAGAGACACCCAAGAGAGGGGGCGAAAACAGAGACGCCGGCCGCGGTGGCCGAGGAGACTGAGGCGCTTCAGTCACGGTCTGCACGGCCACTACGGTCGGGGGTTCGAATCCCCCCTCGGGCATGGATATTTGTGCCGTCTTTAGTATAAGGTAGTTCATAAGTAGTTTGTAAGTTTAGGGACTGATGACCCAGTAGTTAAGTCCCATAAGCTTAACAAACATTTGAACATTTGAATTTAAAAATAGAGACAAGAAAAGAAAAAAATGGCTTGACATAAAGATGTAATACTTTCCTTCGTTAACACATTATACGTCATGATTAGCTGTATCTTCCGTTTAACTAATAATTGTGTAACCAGAACGCATTATATGGCATTTTTTGCGATTTCTATTGGTTATGACGTAATATCTTTTGAACCATGTGCCGTATGTGATTATTAACAATGCAGAAATTGTTACCTCACTGTAAGGAATGTGTGTACCAAATTTGGTTGAAATCGGTCCAATGGTTAGGAGAAAATGAGCAGCATTGTCGCAAAATGCAGAATTTTTTGCGCATCTCATTGTTTATGACGTCATATCTCGTGACTTGTATATCGTATGTGATTCTTACACTTACGGCGACCGTCCTCATGGATTGAAGCTTACGTGTCCAAATTTTCATAAAGATTGGAACAAACTGTAGATTTGTATGCAACACGTACACACATACGGACACTCTGCTTTATATATTAGATTGTCGACTGCTAAGAGTCGACGGCATCTTTCAGCGTATCTGACAAATGTTACCGCCATAACAAAATCATTCATAAAAGAAAGAACATGAAAGGTTCGTCAAGAAACGTGGTATGGAAAAATACTTACGACTGAGAAAAAGTACCGGTGATAAGTACCAGCGGGGCCACAGAGAACCGTCCCCGCGATAATATCACTCTGCCATCACTCAAGAAGGAAGCGTAAGGAAACTTGGTGGAGCCACTTAGCAACCGTCGTGGGGAAAGCCTGACAAATTACGCCCGCGGAGGGGTGCAGTCCCCCAGTTCCCAGTTCCCGGACGCGCTCAGCCGTCAGGTGGGCAGAGCTCGACAAAGTGCGCGATCGTTTACCACGGACTGCAGACAGGCCCTGCAGTGGAACGCTGACAGCGGGCGTCAGCTGGAGAAATCTCTTCCGCGAGTCCTCGGGGTGGAGGGGAGGGGGGGGGGAACGTTAGCACATCTCCCGCACTCTGCTGATCGATCGCGATGCGATGCTCTGTCACACTCATTCCTCACCTCTCTCTGACAGACACGTCGACACCCAGCGGAACATCCAGTGAAGTGATAAACGAGGACCCTACCGCCGTTCACTAATGTGTATTCCGTCCCGATTCCTTCACTGATGACCAACTGAACCTCACTCATCTCGTCTCCCGCCGACCGAAAATCCACCATATCTGTCTACCTCGGTGTAGAAGAAGTCCATGACAGTGTATTGCATCTGAAGTCCTGTATAAGCTTCAAACAAATGACCATCCACTTTATTTTATCTGCCTTACAAGATTACCCAGTGAACGTCGTATCACTTACCTCGTTATATAAACCATATTAATTTAAATCATATGTATTTTAAACCCAGTAGCTTTATAAAAGCAAAACAAAAATAATGGAATGCACTCTTAGAAAATTAGGCGATGCTGAAGGAATTAGATTAGGTAAGGAAACAATGAAGGTGGTAGATAAGTTTTGTTACTTGTGTAGTAAAATAACATGTGATGGTCGCAGTACAGAGGATATAAAATGCAGAATGGCAATGGGAAGAAAAGCATTTTTGAAAAAGAGGAATTTGCTAACATCGAATATTAATTTAAGTGTAAGGAAGTCCTTGCAGTGCGGACAGGAAGAGAATAGAGGCTTTTGAAATGTGGTGCTACAGAATAATGCTGAAGATTAGGTGGGTAGATCGCATAACTAATGAAGAGGTACTGAACAGAATTGGTGAGAAAATGAATTTTTGGCATACCCTGACTAAAAGAAGGGATCACTTGGTAGGACACTTTCTTAGACATAGGGGAATCGTAAATTTAGCATTGGAGGGAAGTGTGTGGGGTAAAAATCGCAGCGGGAGACCTAGAGTTGCGTATAGTAAGCAGATTCAAGTGGATGTGGGTTGCCGTTCTTATGAGGAGATGAAAAGGCTTGCCCAGGACAGAGTAGGGTGGAGAGCCGCATCAAACCAGTCTCGGAACTGAAGACCATAACAATAGCTTTATAAAGGTATCCTCAGATAGTCTAAGTATCGGTGAACGTCAAATGTGCACAATTTAATCACAATCGCACGAATGAAATTGATATCCCAAAGAAAAGAGCTCTTTCTTTTCCAGAAATTTTCCTATTTTCTGGCCTACTATTCCAAACTTTTACTTCACTCAGACCTTCCTCTCGCTTTGAACGTCGAATGTGCAAAATTTTATCTCAACTACATGAATGTTATTGAAGTTTCATAGAAAAATCTTTGTATTTTTTTCTGAATTTTCCGGGAAACTTTTCCAAATGTTTATTCCATAAGAACGGTACTCTTGCTTTGACGTCAAATATGCAAAATTTTATCAAAATCAGACGAATGATAGTGATATCAAACTGAAAAAAGCTCTTTCAGTTTACCGCGAACTTTCGAATTTTCCGGGTAACTTTCCCAAATTTTTAGTCCATAGGAACGTCCATCTTCGTTGAACGTCAAATGATCAAAATTTTATCGCAATCGGATCAACGGTTCTCAACTTTGATGTTCAGTACATTTAGAACCACATTCAAACATGACCTTGTGTCGAATTTTGCGATTTTCCTTCTTAACTGTCCATATATATTTACTTTTCCAAAACCATAATGAACAAAAAATAACCCCCTCCGTCGTGCGAATAGTCAGTTATAGTGCTGAATTCAATCAAAAACACATTGAAAAACGCACTTTCAGTTTTTCTAAATTTTTCCGGTAGATTTACAAAAAAAAAAAAAAAAAAAAAAACTTATTTCATACAAACCTTGTCCTGTCAAGCCGTACTCAAGTGATGCTTTTACAACCATATGGCAATTCATTTTTATTCATAGAAAAATCGCTTTCGGTTTTTCCTAAATTTTACTACTTTCCGGGCGACATTTCCAAATTTTTATTTGATTCGAACCTTCCTCTTGCTTTCAACATGAAATGTACAAAATTTTATCGCCATTGGACGAACAGTATTGATAGCTCAATGGAAAAAGTTTTTCAGTTTTTCACGATTTTCCTCTTTTCCGGACAACTTTTCTATATTTTATCAGCATTTAAACCTTCTCTGGTCTTATACGAATATTTCAAGACTAAAATTAACCAAATCGGTTCAGCCGTTCTCGAGTTTTAGCGAGACCAACGAACAGCAATTCATTTATATATAAGGCTGTTGGAGGCCCGGGGCGGCCGCAGAACAAAATGAGGCCCCCTGGCCACTTGAAAATACATGTATTACCTTTTGAGATTTGTAGGCCCCACCCCCCTATGAAGAGAGGAACGGGACAAATTAAGAAAAATAGCTTCCGAGATTTGGATTTACTAGAACAAGAGCTCAAGGGCACTCAAAATAAAAAATAAAAAAAATAATAATAATAACGTGCTTTCGAGGCCCGTAGCGGTCCGCCCGCTTCGTCCACCCCCTCCTCCCGCCCCCCTTAGTCCGGTACTGCTTACAGCATTGTAAATGAGACAAAGTCGTTGAGGAGGCAGGCGACCATGATGAAATGACTGGGTAGTACTGCTGTGAAGCTGGTTAGGTCACAAATTCTTTATTATAGGCCGCACTTCATGTACAGCGTGCCCTCAAAAATGACGCGTTTCGGCTTTCCCGTCATCAGATTAGCATCTACAAACATAAAAATAACACAATTTCTCACATGACAGAAAAAGTAGTAAGTTACATTTCATATTGAAAATGATTATTTGCGTCGTGTTATACCTCTTTCGTGCCATGTGCACAGGTGAACAGATGTAAGACGTTGTTTGATACACATACAAGAGCAGACTACAAACTTTAACACATCTCGGACACATTTGTCCAGGTAAACATGTCTTGCCACCAGGTGGCTTTACAAGTCGTATAGGGGCGCCATATCACATAAGGTTATGCATATTAATTACATAGGGGGATTGTGCACTTATTGTACAAAGTATAAAATATACAAACGTTTTAAAAGAACAGTTGTGCAAAGGCTTTTAAAAAACAAAAATTATCATTGATTTGTCGGCTGTTAAACCTTTTTGTTTTTATTACACATAACCTTATGTGATATGGCGCCACTATACGCCTTGTAATGCCACCTGGTGGCAAGAAATGTCTACCTGGACAGTACCGAATGTCTTAAAGTTTTTAGTCTGCTCTTGTATGTGTATCAAACAACTTCATACATCTGTTCACGTGTGCACATAACATGACGTAAATCATTTTCAATATGAAATGTAACTTAATACTTTTTTTTTTTTTTTTTTTTTTTTTTTTTTTTTTTTTTTTTTTTGTCAAACGAGAAATTGTGTTATTTTTATGTTTGTAGATGCTAATCTGATGTTGGTAAAGCCGAAACGCGTCATTTTTGAGGGCACGTTACACATGAAGTGTGACCTATAATAAAGAACTTGCGACCTAACCAGCTTCACAGCAGTACTACCTAATCACTGCTTATAGATTCATTTCCTTCCAATCGCCCATCCTACGTCACCAACCGCAACTCCGGTGTCCGTCTCCTATCCCACTTCAAGGGTTCAGCAAGTGTCTGCTCTCTCTTCCCTCTACGCCGATATGCAAAGACAACTTCCTCATTTCCTCCAATATGCCGATGACAACCCCTTCCTTGACCTCTTCCCCTCCAGCTCCATCTCAATCAGTTGATCTCGTGGTGCAAGTAGTAAATCCTTAAAATCAACCCACCAAAACCCAGTCAAGCAATAGGTCAAACCACTCGCAGATTCGTCCCCCCCCCCCCCCCCCCCCCACACACACACAACTTTTACTTCAACATCTGCGACTGTCCCATCCAGTTGACTAATACTTTAGTTAATATATCTCCGACTAACACTCATGATCGCCAACCAGCACCAGAAAAAATAAATAAATAATAAAAAAAATAAAAGTCACTCACTGAATCACCCCATTCTTTGTTAAGTCAATATTTTTCAACCAATATTACCCTGGTGCCGCCCGTTACTAGTGAGATATTCCAATTTAGTACAAAGGTGCAGAAAGAGATACTTGAAATTTCTAATCATAGTTTCTTCCTTTGGGCCCTGCAGTCCGCATCACGGAGGAAAGCGGCCCAGTTTTCAGCCGTTCTGCGCATCCCCCTCCGTTACCGCAATGGCAGCCAATAACTTTCATTCTGTAGGCGCGTGGCTGGTCGCGAGTTACGCAGTGTTTCTCCCGCAGGCTCCACTCTTGGCGCGCGGCCGTAGCTCCTCCCCTCCACGCTTCCCCTATCGCCCCGCCTCCATGTGCGGAAGTGCCTTCGTACATGACGCCAACTATAGTGGTGACTAGTGGGAAATGATGGGATGTGACGGAATGGCTGGGGCAGAAGCGGAATGAGAGATTTGGGAAAACGAAACAAGTCACTGGATGTGGGTGGACTGTGGATCCCAGATTTAAAATTTTAAAAAGTGGGACGGTTCAATAATGAAATAGGAAAATTTGTTCAAATGTTTTCAAATCTAAGTGACATAACTACGTTGGTGATCTGTCCCTAGGCTTATACACTATTTACATTAACTTAAAGTAAATTAAGCTAAGCACATGCCCAAGGGAGGACTCGAATCTCCGACGGCGAACGGTCGCGCGTACCCCAGCAGGGCGCCTTACTGCGCACGACTATTATGCCGAGGCAGTAAAATTTGTATTCACTTTTAAGAGACCTGTATAGCATTTCCTGTAGCTCCACTGCAAAGAGGGTAAAGTTGCCGCCTCTGCTGAGTTTTGTTAACTGTATTCTGTACATCCATGAATAAGTCAAAATTTTACGATTTTTAAAAGTATAAAAATCCACACACTTATGCTCGCTGAAATGATGTTTTACTGTAATCACAGCATTCAGTAGGTCATTTTCCATGCGATTTAGCTATTCAACGCGCGCGCCTAGTTCATCGGTGTGCGTTTTCGCCCGACCGTCTACCAAATCGACTCTCTCGCTAAGAGAGTGGACGTCAGTCTTAATTGATTCCACTCTCTCCTAAAGAGAGTGGATATTGGTATCTACACGGTCGGAGAGGGCAGATATAGCTTCTGCATTCCCTGATATTTTAGTCGTGTTTTCTGAGATAGCATGCATTGCTACCTCATGCCGTTCCTGAACTAGCCGCACTATATCGGTGCGCAACCCATCCAGATCATTGTTAATAACCTGAACGGTGTTACTTTGCGCCTGCCTGCACTGCGCAGAAACCTTGTTAACCTTCCATCCCTGCTTTTAATTCCTGAAGTGAAGCATTCTGCGTTTCCATTATGAAACCTACTTCTGCTTTCATTTCTGCTTTCAGTTCCCTTATGAAAGCCATGAGATCGCTTAGAGTCGTATCAGAAACGCACACGGGCCTAGTAACACTGGTTGAACTAGTTTGCGCAGTAGCAGAAACCGGCGTATTGGTTTGCGGTTCGCTTTGTTTAAACTTTGTTTAAACTAGCTGCGTTTTCAACGGGAACGCGGCCGTCTGTATTCTCTACTTTTTCCCTTTCGGTCGAAATATCTGAGCTAGACGACTTTTCACGGTCCTGAATTTGGTTTAATCGCCTAGAGCGAGTGGAAACGGAAAAGGAGAACTATTCTCCATCATCACAAGTAGTTTAGAAAAACAAAAGCAACAAACACAAGATTAGCCTAACAAAAACCGAACTAAATCCTTCACACGCAATGCGCCGTGGCTGTGCTCTTATTTTAAGAAAACAATTAAATAAAATAACTCATTTAAAATGACATAAAAAATTACACTGAAACACACGAGTGCTGAAAACATAAAATGGAATAAATTAATGCGCACTGCTAATATCACACATTCACCCACTCAGAGGGGATTTTTTTTTAATATTCCCGCACGCATTTAAAGCAAAAAACTTTTTCATTGAACAGGTGATCCGCTAGAAGAGCGAATCCTGGCAGCGGTAAGCCAGATAAAAGTGGGCCACAGTACGTAATAAAAGCTTAATTCTGAGAGGATGTATCCAAATAAGAATTTACTGTTATAAAAAGCTTAATTTTAGCAGTAAAATTAGTACAAGGTCCGTGTGAGCTGCCGGCTACTCCCTGCTGCGAAACCTTGTTCCCTGGCCCAAATTGAGAACTCACTTGGTTCAAATTACTCTAATAACAAGAACGATACAGTGGTCAATATACGCAGCAGCTCACACGAAATTATACACAGGCATTAATAAACCAGCCACCACAATTAAAGTTATTTCATAAAGGTGGCTAAGAAAAATCATTTATGGCACAACGGAACTTAAACATAAAAAAATTGCATCTGAGCTTGTTCTCAGCACTGGTGAAAAATAATATTAAATAAAAGCGGGAATGTGCTCTAAAACTGCAATTTATACTCAAGTCAAAATTATACTGTACTTAACTTGTTTATTCAGGTCGAACGCAAGCAAAATGGGGAACCAATTTTGTTAATACAATAAAAATGCATGCCATTTACAATATCTACTACTGACGACTCCCAGCATTGAATTTAGCATAAATTACGCAGAACATAACGCTACTGGGGGGGGGGGGGGAGGATTTACAAACAACACTCACTCGCTCACACACACACGCAATGCAACAGCGAAACTCACCAAAATTGAAGCAAGCCAGAAACAGGCGCCGCTATCGTAGGCGAAATTCAGCAAACCCGGAGGTACCACAGAACACGGTATACAATAAAACTGCGACGCTGGCTCTGATCTGTCGTGCCTGATTTCAGATGGTGCACGAGTATAGCAAAGTTGTTGCATTTAGATTAGACCGCGAACAAACACGCTAACGGCGACACACGGCTTCGTTCCATGATCGCACTCTACGGAAGGTGAAGTGGTTAAAAATCTGATTCATTTGACAAAATCACGGCGGACTCTTAACTTTCAATCTGCGAGTAAACTATCTAGGCACTGGTTTTATGAAAAGTGGAGTGAATTCAGGTGACTATCTGCTAACCCCTGAAGTCGGAGTTCGGACCCTCGTGGTTCCGAAAACCGATAAAAAAGTATAAAATCAATTTTCGAAAAATAAAGAAAATTAACTATGGCATGCAACCCCTAGAACTGTTTAGAATTTGATAAGGCAGCTACTGAAATGCAGCAACATTCGATTGGGAGCGATCACAGAGACGGAAGAAGTCGGAAAATAAAAATATAAACTATTGCATGCAACCCATAGAAATGTTTAGAATTACATAAGGAAACGAATGAAATGCAGCTACACGCGATAGAGAGCTATTACAGAGACGTATGAAGTCCAGTCTCAAGAAAAAAAAATAAAAAATAAACAGAAAAGTGAAATAATTACAAAGACGGAAAAGTGAGAATGAAAACTACGATATGCAACCCATAGAAATACATCGAATTTTATAAGCAAGCTATTGATTGAGGTTGTACAAGGCTCGGGGAGAATTACTCAAAATCAAATGTTTCAAAAGTTTGTATAGCTTATGGGACTTAACTCCGGGGTTATCAGTCCCTAAACTTACAAACTACTTATTAACTAGCTAATATTAAGAACGGCACAAATATCCATGCCCGAGGGGGGATTCGAACCCCCGACCGTAGTTGCCGTGCAGACCGTGACTGGAGCGCCTCAGTCCCCTCGGCCACCGCAGCCGGCAGAGAATTACTGACAAAGATTGAGTGCATACTAAAAATTCGGAGAAGAAACAGCAAAATTAAAATAGGCGGGGAGAGAAGATCGTGAAATGCCAGTGGAAATCAGAAGGATACACGCATAGGTACTTGCCTAATGGGCATGGAACAGACAATAGTGTTCTAAGAACCAACCATGTGGAACACACATATCACTCATGGAAGGAAACTATAAGAAAAATTTTACATGCACTGTACAAAAATGAACATATCGTCTGTTAGAAATTGGTCCCCACAAAGCTAGAAGAAATTTACACAGAGTTCATACACCGCCACATTATCACAAAAGGTTTGAATATACCAGGCCATTAGTAAACTGCAACTAGTACCATATACACCGCGTTTATCTGTTGGAAATCACTCGATTGAAAAACTAGAAAACATTTCCGCGCACGATCGAAAAAATATTCCGAAAAATGAATCTAAGTTCAAGAGTCTAAGTTAAACATGCTAGCCAACGAATCGCTACCATGTCCGCAGACACAGGAGCAGAACCAACCTTATCTCACCACGATCTGAGCACCAAGTGAAGACTGAGCGGCCAGGAGGCAGGAAAGTTATCGGAAACTCGGAAACCCAAGAAAACAGAGGTGGTGGAGAGAGAAGATCGCGTGACTCGCCCTGGGGAGGGCTCATCGACTGGCTTGTAACCAAAGTGTGTAGAAACCTCTTTGATCGCAATAGCAGCAGGGGTTGGTAACGAACTATCGGCGCTGAGCCAGAGAGAACCATGCAAAGGTGAGGTATTACTACCGACATTCATGCTGCCATTAGATTCTCGCTTGCCACATTCATAAGCACAAAAATCAATTATTAAAATAACAAAACTCTAGCAATATTAACTAACATTTCAGAAACTAATATTTTAAAAGATGAAATGAAAATAGTGGAGTTCTAGTTTTAACAAAATGCTAATCCAGCGACATCAAATAAATTACAGTTTTATAAAAAATATATGGAAGACGACAGACGGTCGTCTTTCACAATTGACTGTTGACAGCAGAGTAAAATTGCCGGCCTGTCTTGCATTTGTTAACTCTGTCTCATTGGGAAAAACATTTAGTCACGTTTTCGTTTGAAAAAAATCAGGAAGATAAACTAGTGGCACCTACTTCTGTGTCCAACGTTTCTACTTCCCATGTATCAATAGGGTATTTTCATGTGTTAAAAATACCGTTCGAATTATTGTTATTCTGAGTGATTATAACATTCAGACAGCATTTTCGCTCATAATTCATACAAAATATCTGTAATTTTTACGTAATTAAAGCTTAAAAATTATCAAATTTCACGATTAGATCACGTGATCGAAAACGCTCCGTTATTGGCTGAAGTACTGGTGACGTCATAGAACAACTACAGCGCGGCAACTAGAAGTTGTAGCTGTATTATTGTACGCGTTTCCTCCATTTCCCAGCTTTAACTTCAGTTTTTTCGTGATCTAAACGCGTTTACAGTTTGTATGCCACAATGGAAGATGGTTATGTGAAGGCTGACAGCGGAAACCTCCCTAAAGTTGATGCAATTATGGTGTCTTCATTCTTTAAAAACAACCCAAATTTTTACGTGGCAGAAATAACAAACGTGAAAACTGCATTGTAAGTAACGCATACCTACATTTTAAAGCTAATTATTTCAAGAGATATTTTATGCCATTGGAAAAAAGTACCCTATTTGTTAATGTCATCAGACTTAATCTGAAGTCACCATATTATGCAATAAAGGGTGAAATTTTATCTTCTATCCAAGCGGCCCTGAGTGATTATGTTGACAACATCAACAACACGATAGAAAATCTTTGTCCAGATGTTCAGAACACATAGAATGACTAGATTAGTGTATCATACAGACCAAGAAGTTAATAAATAATGCTGTTCCTGCTCTATGATTCTTGTATGTACCCTTGTCCGGTCAGTAAAAGTAACTGCCCTCGTAAATCAAAGGTTTCACGACAAAATATTTGCGCTGTCACGTGATTGACTAATGGCGACGTCTCATGATTCTCGCTATTCAGCATCTGTTGCCAACATAGTCACAGGGAGCCGCCGGGATAGTTAGTAAAATTTAACCCTGTAAAGCTTCAATAAACACATATTTGGGTAACTAGTATTTTTAATCGTATTTACACTTGCATATTACGAAAGTTTGAAAGCTAAATAAATCGGCGCATTAAAGACATCTCCCATATACGTATATTACGATAGGTTAAGTTGTTGGAAAGTAACCAGAAGGGCGTTGTCGATGTATAAAACGGTTGTTTGACTAAGATCTATTGGTGATAAAATTGCACTTACTGGAGATAAATAATCAGTGCTATACTTTTATAGTGGGCTGCAACAATATTCATGTTGTTCTTTCACCAAATATATTAGGAAACGGCTTTAATTACACATAAATCGTAGGCGTGTAACATTATGAAGTTTTACTTCGCAAACATAAATATCAGGTCATTAACCTACACATAATACTACGGTACTTTACACCTTTGCAGTAGAATAGAATGATACTAAACAGTTTAGTTTACCAATGGAATAATATTGCTTACTTACATCATAATGATCTTCACAGAAATACACACTTGAAGTAGCCGATATTTCATTTGGATCTCTTCGCGCCAGTGTCAACCACTTTTTGCGTATCTTCTCATTTTTTGGTACTTGCAAGATCAATTTTCTGTTACGTCTTGACAGATGTATTGGTACAGTGCGGAACTAAGCAATATTTGAAGGTCATTATGCAAACGGTAACTACCAAACAAGAGGCCTCGGCCCAAACTATATACAGGTATTTGTTTATCTTACGAGCGCAGCAGCGGCAGCGTGTTGTATGACGTCACAGGCATCACGTGACTCATATGTAGCGTTTTAGCGGGCTTTCAAATTATTTGAGTTTCATTTCTTTTTTAAAAAAAAAAGTACTGAAATCCACGAGGTAAAAAAACATGTTCGGACCATAATATGACATAATTAACAATTTAAAACGATTTCTAGAAAACAGTCAAATACCCTATTGGAGATACCAATTTCTCAATTTCCCTCGAGGAAACTACACTCAGCTAATGAAGGCACAGAGCAAAACAAGAATTACTAGAAAAGTAAAATATTAAAAAAGCGATGGAAATGTGTGCCGCGCGAGGCATACAGGCGGGACACGGGACATAGGTTTCAAAAGCGGGGCATCTGGAATACATAGAGTGGATTGGAATGGAAAAAGGGACCCGGACTAGTGGTGGAGGGCTGGGACCTCCTAGAGCTGGTAAGACTGCTTAATACTGGTGCGAATTGCATTGTCGGGTAAAAGTCATTTCGCATCGCCGTAGCTACGTCTTCGTTCGAAATCGCAGTACGTAGCACGTATCCTGACTAGAGATACGTACCCTTCAAACCGAAAGCTACGTATTAAGAGCTACGTTTTCTATTTGTTCAGTTGTTGAGATGGTTTGATACTTTCAATACTGTTCATGGATAGCACCGCAAATGGCGTTCAATGTGCCGTGGTGAGCCCAGATATCAACTTCATTTTGCCGTGGATGAACTATAGTTCAACTAGCGATAGTGATGACGAACTATTGTTGTTGTAATCAGTGTCAAATAAATCGAATTGGGTTCATCCGATAACTGTTAGAAGAACAGCGTATGGCGAATACCACCACCTAATGCTAGATTTATAGCTTGACGATGAAAAGTTTTATACTTATTTCCGACTTAATGAAGAACACTTCAATGAAATTTTATCGCTCATCAGTAGTGACATTACAAAAACAGGATACAAATTACAGAAAATTAGTACCTCCTGAAGAACGGCTAGTTTTCGTCTAAGGTAACAATTCCTTGTCCATAATTTCAAAATAAAATCAAATGTTTGTAATTCTATCGGATCAAACTGCGTGGTCATCAGTCCGTAGCTTACAAACTACTTAAACTAAACTAACCTAAGGACAACACACACACACACACACCCATGCCCCAGGGAGGACTGGAACCTCCACGGCGAGCAAACGCGCGCTCCGCAGCGAGACGCTTTAAACCGCTCGGCTACTCCACCGCGGCCCGATTTCAAAATAGAAGTGTATTCCATTTCAGACTAGTCCCACAGCAATGGATTCTTTCGCACTTGGTCAATTAATACAAACATGTTGCACAATAAACACACAAACACGCAGTAATAGAGCACAGAGCACGTGGTTTGTAAAGCACTGTAGTGCGCATGCGCGAGCCGAGATACGCAGCGACGCTACGCGTGCAGCCGTAGTTGGAGATGCGCGTATTACGTATCACGACGCCAGCTACGTCGAATTGAAACGCCCCATTTGATTACATTACAAGATACGAAGACGTAGCTCGAGATACGCTTCGGCGGTGTGAATGACCTTAATGGAAAGCAATGGAAGCTCCATTGGGAGAGGATGTGAAGGGGGAATGTGGTGGTAGAGGCCCGGCAGAGTATGAGGAACAATGAACAGGGGTGGAGGGGGGGACGAGGAGACCATCGGATGGTCAGAGTCAAGTTTACGGGTAGTATAGAAGTGAATCTGCAATGCTAGGCTAGTGCAAGCCGCTCCAAGACATGTACAGCATCTTAGAAGGTGAGAGGAGCGGATAGGAATGGATGTTCACATAATAAATGTAGCGCCTATCAGTTGTTGGGATTTGAGACAGCTAAAATATTACGTGAAAGCTTTGAATCTGGGAGAAACGGAGGATAAATGGAGGGTATGATTTTAAATATTCTTTGATTAATTTTGTATAACGTCAGAAATAAGGGAAATGTTGGCGGCAACTATATCATAAAAAAGTCGACAGGCTTTACCTTCATGGTTACCACACGTCTTTTCGATGGTACCAGCCCAGAAATTTGTAAATTATAATGAGAAAAATTGAAGGTAAAACACCATCGTGAGCCGGAATTGGAGGGGTATAATTTTTCTATAAGTGGACTTTGCGTTTGTGGTTGATACACTGTTGCGCAGATGGAAAATTCAGACTTCGTCATATACTATAGCTTAATAAAAATGACTGCAGGTTCTAAAAAGTTGAATACTATTGTGAAGGGGGAAGATTGAATTCCAATGGTAATGTTTAACAATCACTGCACTGTTATTCATCATCCGTAATGGCGTACAATTCCGTAATACGCAATTTTTATGATCTGCGCCATTTCTCTAATTTAGCACTATACTTACAGCAATTTTAATGGTGAACAGGGAGAGCTGCTAGTAATGCGCCTTAAATCGACGGTGGCAAAAGACAGACAACTGAAGCGGTTCGCTGTTCTTTCTCTCCGGCGGTAAACAAGGGAATGTAGGATTTTCAGTGATTATTTTTCATTAGAGAGGAAGAAAAACGATCCTTGGTGGTATCTATAATCTTCGATTCATGAAGTTAATTATTCTATATTTATTTACTTTTTTATTTGTAGCGTTTCAAGAGGATGGGGCGAATCAGTTATTACAGATGTGGAGGATCGCGGAACAATGTAAACCCCATGATTGGCCGATTAATTTGATTATTTGTAATTTATTTATCTTATTTTTTTAAAACTTAATTTTTTTTATCTGGTTAGCGATGAAGTGTTAGTCGGAATGTATTTGGGGAAAAAATCCCATTTTTATTGCACGAGTCGGCAGTTTAACTATCCAAGAATACGCTGCCCAAGTCTCAAAGCGAAATTCGCATCAATTTAGATATTACGAGCTGGTGCATGTAGCAGAAACGAACAGTCCTTGGAATGGAGCATGAACCGCACCATACCCCATTGCACCCCGACGTACAGAGTGAAATTTTTTTCCAGTCTACGATGATTTATCAAGGGACGATTTACTGGATTGTTTAGGTGGCCATACAAATTGGAATGAAAGTTTCAATGCCACTATTTGGCGTTTAGCTCCTGACCACTTGCGCTCCCGACTAAAAGTTGTTGAATTGGCGTCGTATTTAGCAGCGTTCGTATTCGATTAAGGTAATTCATCTCTTTTGGTGGTCATCAACGAGGCAGGAATTGCTGGATGCACGCAACGCTTCAGTTACGCCGAACAAATGGATAACCAGCGCGTGAGCCGGCAGAACCTACGTAGCCCATTGGCAGCGAAGAATAGTAGGCAAGCTCGGAAAACTGCTGCAAACGGAAAATCGAAGCCCATGAGGAAGACGAGGGATTACTATGTGGTGCTGGAATCGCAGATTAATCGGTAAGCCTGGTACATTATTTCTAATATTCAAACGCGTCAAGTAGGGTAAGGTGGTACAATTTGGATCATTTCGGACA
The DNA here is from genome assembly GCA_026315105.1 of Locusta migratoria. Taxonomy (NCBI): domain Eukaryota; kingdom Metazoa; phylum Arthropoda; class Insecta; order Orthoptera; family Acrididae; genus Locusta; species Locusta migratoria. The sequence goes on from CM048751.1 coordinate 201,830,957, forward strand.
AATGTTATTGAAACTGGAAATATATTGGGAAAAGAAATAATTTTAACTATGGCACTTGTTCTTGGATGTTTGATGATTATGTAACACAAATATTACACAATTACAAATGTTGGTATAAACACAAAAGAATGTTACAGAATTGAGAAAAATCGATCAAAAATGTACCACATTAGGTAAAATTGTGATCACTTCCTTGTTCAATTTTGGTTACTGGCATCTTCCACATAAAAAGCACTTTTTCTGTCAGGCACCAACGCAAACGTCGTGGTACCAAATATTGAATTTTTGTCAGCGAATCCAGTCACCCTTAACTATAAAATTTACAAGAGCGTGTTAGACTAAGTAGCTTCGCTTACCTCTTAACAGGAAAAAAATTATATCTTCTTAGCAGAAAGTGGTGTAATCTTAGAAAAGACAGCAGGAGCTCTAGAAACCTGCTACACTACAACGCCACACAACATGACACTACGAGACTGACAAATGGCGCGAAAACTTACGTTGATCGGAATTGTACCTACATCGAATTTGTACCACCTTGCCCTATCTCGAAATGACGTTTCACACATTTGCGTGCAGTCAAACCTGAAAAGAGTAGAACTGATCATTCTGACAATTGATAATATGAGTCTTTTTATAAGTACGAATTATATGAACCAACTTGTGAGATGATATCATGATTTTAAGAGACTAGTTCGTTGCATAATTAGAGACAAACGTTCGTGAATATCGAAGTAAATTGTTCGAAGGCTTGCAACTTTCGTACTTTTGTATGATATATATGTGACTACAAGTTTGAGTTGTAGTGGGCAGGGTACAGTTGCGAATCTGTATTTGACGGGAGGCGTACTTGAGTAATTCCGTGTAGGTGCAGTGATCGCTGCGTCACCAGTGGTGTAGGGGTCAGGGCAACTGCCTAGAAAGCAGGAGATCCGTGTTCGAATCCCGGCTGGGAACACATTTTCAACTTTACCCATTCGCAGTTAATGTCATACATTCCGTGAATATTCGTAGTTATTGTCACCTGCATTGAGCTTCATGTTCTTAGAAAATACGTTTTTCATGGAAACCTAAAACCTTTATGATTTCAGATGAAACTCGGAATTGCTACACCGCACGCAATTGGAGACCTATGTTCACAACCTTCGGCGGACATCACAGCGTAACGTTGTTATATGTGGCTGAAATTACATAAATTCACACAAACAGTCAGAATTATGAATGAAATGATATCAGAATGTAAGTTCTCCTTACTCCTTTCCACCCAAAATAAATCCCACAAACTCAGTGACGGCCTCCTAATGTCGTTCCCTCCATTAAGGAGTTACTCGTTGCAACAGGAGATGAATTGATTGATATTGGGCTGGAGGGTTCGTTGGAACTTCTGTAGTGTTGGGTAGAGGTCAAGGAAGGCGTTGTCAACGGCATACTGGAGGAAATGAGGAAGTGGCTTTGGCGTATCGCCGGAGAGGGGAAATAGAACAGACCCTTGCTGAACCCCTGAAGTGTGACAGGGGACACGGAAATTGTGGTTGGTGACGCAGGATAGGCCATTGGTAGGAAATGAAGCCACAAGGCAAATAAAATTAATTTGGAAGGGCGTACTTTCGAAGCTAAAACAGGATCTAGTTGCAATACACCGTCATAGGCTTTTTCTAGACCAAGGGTGACAAAGATGGCGGATTTTCGGTAGTTGGGTTGGCGGGAGACGAGATGATTAAGGTTCAAAACCTTTCATTAACGTCCGAAATTACATGCAAATTATGTTGCAGGTCCCTACCTACTCCCATTTTCCAATAATTGACGCATAAATCTGAATATTCTCACGCGGTGGCCTCTCATTATTTATGACGTCATATCTACTGAGCAATGTGTCGTCCTCTTTTGTTTTTCGGTCAGAAGCCTTCGTGGGCGAACGGTGAACAATTCACCATAGTTTCATTGCAATCGAGTGAATGATTTATGAACACTTAGAGGACATACAGACAAACATTCATTTATGTATTATATAGATGATATCAACAAACGTATTTAACTTCAGCCATTGATGATAATGATAATATATATATCTTGTCTGACGAAATAAGGGATATTCTGTAAAATTTTGTTGTTTTGTACATAATTACGCACAGATTAGCACAAGAAGGAAATAGTGTGTGCAGTTCTCCGTTTCGTCAGCCATTTATTAATATTACCAAGTTATTTTCGCTCACTGGGTTACTTTTGCTGAAACAAGAAAATGGCATAATTTATTATTATATGTTTTGTTCTCCCATTCAGTCCACCACTTGTAATATTTGAATATATTTTAGTCTGTCAATAAATGTTTATTTATTTATTCTTTTATTCATCTTTAAAAAGTTCCCCATTCAAGACAGCAATCAGACAAGTGATTCAGTGGTGAATGCGAGACTTTAGCCAGCAGCTACACCTCATCATTTTATGCATGTGCGTATGTAAAGCTCCTCGCTCAAACAGCTAACAACTACTCGTGGCAGCAAAGAAGAATGTAAAATGTTTATTGCTCATTTCACTGACGGCAGTTCAGGCTAAACTACATTGCTCAAAACAACTGGAGGATCAAGTGAAATATCATACGCAACATACACATAGTAACGTATTTTATTCAGGTATTGGTTACAATTATAATTTGTGTGTGATAAAGTACGATATTTTGCTGTCTTAACTCTTCACTTCAGGTTTACATGGCGTTTACTTATTGCGAGGTACCTTGAGGCTATAATAAAAACTGAAAACTTTATTATCTTTGCCCTCTAACATTCAGTGTGATCACCTCGAACGGTCAGCACAGTTGCACACCGGCGAGGCAGTGGCAGTATGAGATTATTAATCAGCTATTAGGAGTATTTCGCCGCACAGCAAATGATGTATGAAGCCTACGGATGGGTGGTTCAGCCGTGCAAATTGTTCATGCAATTCAAAAATAGCGGACGGAAGATGCCACTGTATAGAATGCCCTTCCACGGATATTAGATTTAGAGGTAGGGCTGGCGGTTATCGCTGAAACAACCGGTTTTCGTTTATACCGGTTCTTTTCATCTCCAGTTTAACCGCACTGTAAAAGCTGCTCACGATAATCGTTTTTTTTAAATAACAGGTTTTCGGTTTTTTATTGTTATTACTTCCAGTAGAGTTCGGCCGAAACATATTTTGCGGTCGAAACAAAAACCATAACCGAATTTTCAGTTCTTCTAGTTTCGGCCTTAACCTAAACTTACGAAGTTTAGTTAAAATTTAGGTAATTTTAGGTTATACGACAAATCACTAGTCTTTCCATATTTTGCAAGATCCCCTCCCGATACTACGCCTTTTTGAGTCAGGAGTCCTTAGACGATATATGAAGCATACAGATTTACTGGCTTAGTATTTCCATCCGGCAGTTGCGAATATTCAGCTAACCACACCTTAAGTTGGACTCGTGAGCCAGCACATACGAATATCTCGTTATATACATAATATATATAAGTTACTGTCAGTAAATGAACTTCAATCAGTGCTGCAGAAGTATTTAGAAAAATAAAGTCACAGTTCCGACTAGCAATATGATTGTTGTAGTGTAAATTTACTCAAATTGAACTAGAAAAGCTGTGTACCACATGATCAAAGAATATTCAAGTGGGTGTGAGTTCTTATGAGACCTAACTGCTTAGGTCATCAGTCCCTAGACTTACAAACTATTTAAACTAACTTCTTACGCTACGGACAACATACACACCCATGACCGAGGGAGGAGTCGAACCTCCGACTGGAGCAGCCGCGCGAGCCGCGGTGGAGTGTCCGAGCGGTATAAAGCACCTCGCTGAGGAGCGGGCGGTTGCTCGTCGTGGAGGTTCGAGTCCTTCCTGGGGCATGGGTGTGTGTGTTTGTCCGTAGGTTAGTTTACCTAGGTTTGAGTAGTTTGTAAGCTACGGACTGATGACCACGCAGTTTAATCCGTTTTTTTTTTTTTTTTTTTTTTTTTTTTTTTTGGAGCAGCCGCGCAGTTCGTGACATGGAGCCTCAGACCGCTTGCCTGGGATTTTCACAGGTAACTTGAGCATAGCTTGGGGGGCAACATGCAACAAATTTATTTTGCTCAGAAACGAAAAAATATAAAAATACTTTTCCTTTAGTTTTAACTTTTAAAAGGCGTAAACAAAATTGTAAGTACTTACAGTTTTTCTGATGGGCAGCTTATATATGGGCACTGCAACTTTGGTGAAATGAGAAGATCCCTCTTTCTCCACAAGAGAGTGAGGCAAGTTGTCTTTGCAAACCATAAAAACCACTGCATTGGTAAGCTCAGCGTCACGTTTACCACCCTCCACAAACCAGTTTGTATATATTACACATTGCATACTGTTACTATCTTCAGATATTTACGTTTGAAACTTTTGGTTAAAGTCTGACTATAATTTTTGTTGTCATATTATTGACAAAATTATGACTTACTCTGATAGCTATAAGTTCTTTCATGGTTTTCGAGCCGGCCGCGGTGGCCGAGGGGACTGAGGCGCTTCAGTCACGGTCTGCACGGCCACTACGGTCGGGGGTTCGAATCCCCCCTCGGGCATGGATATTTGTGCCGTACTAGTTCGTAAGTAGTTCATAAGTAGTTTGTAAGTTTAGGGACTGATAACCCCCTACTTGAGTCCCATAGGCTTTACAAACATTTGAATTTGAATGGTTTTCGAACAGGGTGATCTGCCCTAATGAGGGTGAATGTGCAGGAGATCTGTAGTGGAAATCGGTGTCGTCGTTTCCAGTAAAGATTACGAAGGTGAAGGTGACGGGCACGGCGATGGCGAGAGCGTGTGGTCATATTCAGTTGTTATCAATTTTGCTCCCTGAAGTAGCCACAAAATGAAAGGATCCGTTATTATTCCAAGCTTATAATACATCACTTACATAATAGGTATATGAATCGAATTTACCTTCTCTTCCAAGGAACATTTTGGATGCTTTCTCCTTAAATGACACAGCATGTTTGCAGTACCTCCAACCGTTTCCAGTTTTTTAAAGCAAATGGAGCCTTGTACCTCACTGCTCCAGTACTTCGCAAAGTACTTCCACACTCGGGATGGTGCCATCTAAGACAAAACCGATGTCTGGCGACGACAGCAAGGAAATGCCGCATGACCAGACGGAGGCATGTCTTGTACACTGCCGGTGCACGCGCGTCGACTAATAGGCCACGCCACACGGCAACAGGTGCAACGATGCTACAATAGCTGCACCAGTTCTTAAGTTCTTATGCCACGCGTTTGTTGGGCGTTTCTGACTGCCGGGATTGTTCTTAAATTATCACTGATCGCTTTTCTTAGTTTCTGCGATGACCTAATATTTCACAGCAGTGGAAATTTTAGGAATGGCCCTAAACATTGGGGTCTATTAGTTTTAATTTTTTTTTTGTTTACAAAAAAATACATTTTGAACCACTACTACAGGAAATTGTCCTACGGCTTTTTCACCCGGTTCTTGGCAATAACTAAAAAAAAAAAAAAAAAAAAAAAAAAAAAAAAAAAAAAAAAACGGTTACAACCGACACCAAATAAATACAACAAAAAAACGGTTATTCAAATCTAAAATAGAGGCAATGGTGGTATTATGGGCTAGTGGTTGCAATATGGGCTAGCTTAATATCTGACTAACAAGCCTGCACATTCTAGTGACAACCTCAGTATATAGTAGTAGATAGTTCGTACAAACGCCACAGAATGTGCTGCCGCAGTCAGTTACGTGGAATGTTAGTGGTGAGCTGTTTCGTGATTTTTCTCATTTCAAAACTTTGAAAGGTAAGAAATGACAGCTACATTAGAAGTACTGCCAATGCGTAGTTAGCAGTTAACTTCTTAAATACATATTATATAAATATTTAGCTCTCTAATGCTCCTGAAATTGGTTAATTAAAGTTTGTTTATAACGGATAGCGACGTTTCACCATCCAAGAGTACTATGGTGGTAATATGGACAATCGCCAGGTTTTGACAAAAGAAAGAAACACGGAATAAAAAGCAATACTCCATCAGTGAAGCGGAAATTGACCATCGACCTACAATCATCAACTGAGAGTTCAGAGGAGGATCGATAGATTCTGGGGAGTCAGTTCTAGAGCCCAGTATTAGTGTTGAAAAGCCTGCCTTTTTTGTGAGGAGTTATATTGCGAAGACATTAAAGGAGAGCTACGGATTCACTTCCTAATGTGCGAGATTTGAGCGCACAACGAGTGTGCTGGCTGTGAAACGGAATATTATATTTGTGATTTCTGCCAACCCTAAATGAACAACTTATGATAAACATGTCCCAGTATAAAGGGTTTGCTATTTTCCAATTACTCTAAAAAATCTACAGGAAATGATATTGACTTTTTGTGTGTTTATAGGGTAGCCCATAATATTACCACCACATTAACAATTTTTCACAGCATGTCAATTTTGTAAACATGTATCCATATCAAAGTTGTATAATGATTTAAACTAAAACATATGTGTTTGGCTTTTTTATAACATCATAAAGAATATTTTTTGAGGTTTTCAGCAAATTTCACTGACAATTTCGGAATTTACGGTTTAAAAATGAAGTGGTAGTCCATAATACCACCTTTTCCTCTACCGGTATCGGTTTTAGCCGGTCGGTTTTTTCCATCCCTATTTAGAGGTCGTCAAACGTAGCCTCGTTCCTGCCAGCGAGAGCACCTGGCGAGACAGCTGCACCCTGGAGTCGGCCGTGCTGGGAATGCGGTCCCGGGAGCGAGGCGACTCGGTTTTCCCGACAGGCATGCAAAACAGCCGACAACAGTGCGCATGCGCACGGCCAGCCCTCCTTCGTTCGTTCGTGTCAGGTGATTTAGATGGCGATATTAAAATAATATTCATTAATAGTTATTAAAATTAAATAGGTCTTGTCGAGTGCATGCTGGTGCAAGACGACATTCAATAGATGGTCATCTGACTGGATATCACAATAGTCACTGTAAGGGTCGTCTATCTGCCCCCAAGCTGTGCAGTTTTCTTTGGTGCGGCCACACTCTGCTCTCAGGCGGTTCAAGGTTTTCCATTTACCATATGGCAGCTCTGCCCCTGTTGGCAGTCGTCCTGAAGTTCTGTGTCAGTGACAGTATCTGCTTTCTCACGCTACAGTTGGATCCGTTCTTGTACTGCAGAAAAGCCCAGCACCTGTGTCTCTGTCAAGAAATTCCTTTGGGACTTCAGTTGGTTAATGGCAGTAGTATGGTTAAACATAGGATGCCTATCAGCAGTAGCTTGTCGAGTTCGCTCAGTCCTGCCAGCTATCTCTCTTCGGATCGAAGGGGCTACACCACTGAGTTGGTAGTGATAGTTAGTCTTAGTTGGCTTCAGACAGCCTGTCACAATTCTACAACTTTCATTGAGGGCTACATCGATCATCAACCTTCTTCGCATGGTCTGAGCGGCTCAAAACAGGGCAGGCATATTCTGCCGCTGAAAAGCACAGAGCCAAGGCTGTAGTTCGCAGAGTGCTGGCATCAGCGCCACAGACAGAACGAACCAACTTGCGCAGAAGTGCATTTCTATAGTTGACTTTCTTCTCTGTGCTTTCACAGTGACTTTTAAATGTCAGGCTTCTATCCAATTGTACTCCAACATAGGTTGGGTTTGCCACATGCGTTAGTAGCTGCCCAGACCACAAAATTCTCAGCTGTCTTAGAGCTTCATTGTTTTTGAGGTGGAAGGAACTGACTGCAGTTTTTACCATAGATAAAGTTGTTTGTATTGTCTCCAGTGGGTTGGTCATTAACAAAAATGTTAAAAAGGGCTTCCCCACTACCACCACTTCCTTGTGGGAGTCCATTCTTTTGTTGATACCACTTACTATAGTTGTTCTGTTTGTGGAACTGGAAGCGACAGTCAGTAAGCATCAGGCGGACACCCTTTAACAAGCTGTGATCATATGTGGCTTCATACAGCTTGGAAAGAAGCCCTCTTCACCGCGACGTCAATTCTTGCGCCCATCCGGCACACGTTTCCATTCACATGCCGGTCGGACCCAGACGGAAGAAAGAGGGAAAACCCACGTTCCTATTTTCACGGTGAAAAAAATGTTGACGGTATCCCACAATGTTTTATCAACCAATTTTTTTTCTCACAACGTTTGCCTTCTATGTAAAAAATGAAAATATCTACTTCTCATTCCGCCCGAGTTTTTAATTTAGTAACGCTTCTCACTCTATTTTTATGAATGTATGCGAATAAAAAATCTGATTTTTGGACTGTTGATAGTACAACCTCTTACCTTTATAATAAATCTTTCACATTTACATAATTTGTAACAGTCGTTTTTAAACAACGATATTTGTCAGGAAAGTGCACTTGATTTACAAATCGTGTATTGAAAAAGTTCGATAGCGGGCAGCTTACTGTTCTGTGCATTTTAAACTATACATTACAACGAGTGAAATGGAGCTAAAAGAAGTTTTTGAAATGGTAGTCCAACTGATACCTACCTCCTATCACAAGTAATTGCGAGTTATCTAAGCTGCGTCAATGCCGCGATCGCAAGCCTACAACTAGGCGTGTTGCGAGCGTAGCGTGAAGCACTGCGGTGCCGAAAAAATTATTTTCTGGCCCGTATGTTGGTCCCTAAACTAAGAGAAAAATTTTACAGAGCACTGAATGACCTAAGTTGAAACAAGGACCCTGGAGTGGATGACATTCCCTCAGAACTACTGAAGTCCCTGGCAGAGCCAGACATGACAAAACTACTTCACCTGGTGCATAAGATGTTTGAGACAGGGAAATACCCTCAGACTTTAATAAAATTGTAACAATCTCCATACCAAAGAAAGCAGGTGCAGACAGGTGTGAATAATACGGAACCATCAGATTAATAAGTCATGGTTGCAAAATTTTTACACGAATTATTTACAAAAGGATGGAAAAGATGGTACAAGCCGTCCTTGGGGAAGACCAGTTTGGATTCAGGAGAAATGTAGGAACACGGGAGGCAATCCTCACTTTACGGCTTATCCTAGAAGATAGATTAACAAAAGGCAAACCTACTTTTCTAGCTTTTGTATATTTGGAGAAGGCTTTTGACAATGTTGATTGGAATAAACTCTTTCAAGTTCTGAAGCAAGCAGGAGTAACGTATAGGGAGTGTAAGGTTATTTACAACTTGTACAAAAACCAGACAGCGGTTGTCAGAGTTGAAGGGCATGAAAGGGAAGCAGTGGTTTTGAAGGGAGTAAGACAGGGTTGTAGCTTTTCTTCGATGTTATTCAATTTGTAAATTTGGCAAGCTATAAAGGAATGCAAGTAGACATTTGCAGAAGGAATTAAAGTTCAGGGTGAAGAAATAAAAACCCTGCGGTTTGATGATGACATTGTAATTCTGTCAAAGACAGCAAAGGACCCGGAGGAGCAATTAGACGGAATGGACAGTGTGTTTAATGGCGCATATATGATGGACATAAAAACAAGCAAAACAAAGTCAATGGAATGCAGTCTTAGAAAATCAGGATATGCTTGAGGAATCGATTACGTAACGAAACAATAAAGATGGCAGATGAGTTCTGTTACTTGGTCGGAGCACGGAGGATATAAAATGCAGAATGGCAATGGGAATAAAATCGTTTTTGATGTTTGTTAAGCTTATGGGACTTAACTAAGGGGTCATCAGTCCCTAAACTTACAAACTACTTACAAACTAGCTAATACTAAGGACGGCACAAATATCCATGCCCGAGGGGGATTCGAACCCCCGACCGTAGTGGACATGAAGACCGTGACTGGAGCGCCTCAGTCCCCTCGGCCACCGCGGCCGGCATCGTTTTTAAAAAAGAGAAATTTGTTAATATGGAATAGTAATTTAAGCATAAGGAAGTCCTTTCTGAAGGTATTTGTATGGGAGTGAAACATGGACGACAAACAGTGAGGACAGAAAGAAGATAGAGGCTTTTGAAATGTGGTGCAACAGAAGAATGCTGAAGATGAGATGGGTAGATCGCGTAACTAATGAGGAGGTACTGAACAGAATTGGGGAGACAAGAAGTTTCTGGCATACCTTGACTAAAAGAAGGGATAGATTGGTAGGACACATTCTTAGACATCAAGGAATTGTGAATTTAGCGTTGGAGGGGAGTGTGTGGGGTAAAAACCGCGGAGGAAGACCGAGAGATGGATACAGTAAGCAGATTCAGACAGATGTAGGTTGCCGTTCTTATGTGGAGATGAAGAGGCTTGATCAGGATAGGGTATTGTGGAGAGCTGCATCACACCAGTCTCCGGACTGAAGACCACAACAACAACAACAACAGTGTTTCCTGCTGCGAACGTTCCGTACCGTATGTAGAAAATTTGAAAGTACCATCTTGCCGACAAATAAAACTGTCTTCAAATGATTCAGCAAAATGTTCATCATCTACATGGGATACTCTGCAACTCACATTTAAGAGCCTGGCAGAAGATTAATCGAACCACCATTTACCTCCCATTCCATTCTCGAATAGAAAAGAATACCTGCATCTCTCCGTTCGAGCTCTAATTTCTTGTATATTATTCTGATGGTTATTTCTACCTATGTAAGTGGGAATCAACAATATATTTTTGCATTCGGAGGAGAATGTTGGCAATTGGAGTTTCGTAAGTAGCCCACGGGGCACCGATAAGCACCGTTGTAGTAATGATTCCCGTCCCAGATCCTGTATCATTTCCGTAACGCTGTCTCCCCTGTAAGGTGACAATCGAAACGAGCTGCCCTACTCTGGACTCTTTCGATGTCCTTCGTCAGACCCACTTGATAAGGATCCCACACTGGGCAGCAATACTCCAAAAATGGACGGACAAGCGTAGTGTATGCAGGTTCTTTTGTAGTTCTGTTGCATCTTTTAAGGGTTCTGTCAATAGGTGTGACCTGTGCAACTTTCCAATATTTTGGTACAGATCATTCTACGAGAGAGCGGTTGTTTATGGCTGTTAAGTAAGGGGCTATCGCTTCAGCATAATCAGATAGAAATCTAATGGGTATACAGTCAGGACCAGAAGACTTGTTCTTGTTAAGTGATTTTAGTTGCTGCACTACTCCGATGATATCTACTTCTACGTTACTCAATACGGCCTCTGTTCGTAATTCGAAATCTGGAATATTGGTTTCGTCTTCTTTGGTGAATGAGTTTCTAAAACTTTCGTAGAAACATTGTTCCTCTGAGACAGGTTCCTATAAAACATTTAGTTCAAATGTTTACTTAGATGTGAGTTAACAGCCGTAATATATTTTTTTAATGCATAGTCAATCATCAGCTTTTATTGTTTTCAGAACTTTACCGGCTTCGATTATTATCCATTAGCAGAAGGCCAAAAATTAAACAGACTGATTGAGATCTACATAGTTGATCTGATAGACTTAGTATACATCGACTTATTTATGGTGTGAAAATAATATATATATACGTTACACGTAATTAAATAACTTTAATTACACTTACTTAGAGTTTACAAATTTTGACCAAATATTTGCCGCCCCTAAATCTGCCACACTAGGCTCCAGCCTATTCAGCCTACTGGTAAATCCGTCACTCACCCGAAGAATAAAAAAGAAGCATAAGATAAAATAGTAAATAAATAAATAACTCACAAAAAGGGGTTCGAGTCCCAGTCTGGCACAAAATGACGACTTCGCCACTGAATTTAATTGAATGGCGTGAAACAGACGAGAATTTGAAATATTTGTAATTTATTGTATACAGTATTTTGTATTTTAGTCCTATATGCGCTACGTCGACTGTATGGCGAGAAGGCACAGCGAGAACTGACCAGGGATGACGGCCAGTAAAAATCGTTGCGTGTGCAGCTCAGCTGCCATTTGACAACGTTCGCCTCCGTACTGTATGGTCGGCACCGCCTGTCTGCAGTGACAGTCGCCGGCAGCTGACCGGCTTTTTGCCGGCGCCGATCCGTGGCCGGCCAGTGTGCGAGCTGCAATGCCTTCCAAAGGGCCACTGCTGAGATGTGGACGACCGATATGTTACCGGCCGTCCAAAATCGGTGTTTGTGCGACCAGCCTTAGCCATTCAGGTGGCGGTCGCGTCAGATTGCAGTCCGGCGATTATCGATCAACGAGCTACAATTTCATAGAGTGGCGATAGGTCCGCCATGTTTGAGGCAAATTGAACCGACGTCCGCCATGTTATTTGGGGTATCGGCTGACAGCTGGTATGCCACACCGACTAGAGAATTTTACCTACTTACAGTTCCACGTTTTTAAATAAAGATTTAGGGGAGATCAGGGGAATGGCGCCACCTTAAGGGAAACCAGTTTTTATTTTACCTCATTAAAGGTGTTTCTTCAAAAAATAAATGTTCAAATGTTCGTTAAGCTTAAGGGACCCAACTACGGGGTCATCAGTCCCTAAACATACAAACTATTTATGAACTACCTACAACTAAGGACGGCACAAATACCCATGCCCGAGGGGGGATTCGAACCCCCGACCGTAGTGGCCATGCAGACCGTGACTGAAGCGCCTCAGTCCCCTCGGCCACCGCGGCCGGCGTGTTTCTTCTTCGTAAAGAATAATACTAATGTATCTGTGCTTTCTCGTCGTCAGTCAGTTCCTATTATCGTTCTGGCTTGGATTGCTTACTAGCAATTTGAGGAAGGTGCAAGTGGCTGGCAAGAGCGCTGGCTGAGACACGATGTACTCAAAACAGAACACACTTTTATTTTACACAGAAATTCTTCCATAGTGGAAAGAAAAGAACATAACAGTACTTATCTTTTCTCAGTCTCTGCTGCATAATGAAAACAGTAACAAAAATCAAACTTGGTACAATGTCCTGTTCATGTCTAATTGAACATTCAATAGTAGACAATATCTCAGTGACTTGAGTATATACAATAAAACTTAAAACAGTCTGCAGCGGGCCACATACTAATACAGACAACCTTTCCTGTAATCCACTCTTCCACGGCACGTCTACCACACAACTAACTGTTCACTTCACATAGCTTGCTTAGCTAACGTCGGTTGGCGGTGGCGCTGCGAACTTCAGCAGGGCGTGGCGGCCACCTTGCGATCTCATTGGGAGCCGCTGGCAGCGACCGTCTCTAACTTCTTCTTCCGTTGTGTGGTGCCAACCTTGCCTTGGTGGTTAGGACACCACAAATACTACAGATTCGCCAGCTAATACTACTTCATTATAATTTTTTTCAGACATTTTTTGTTAAGTTTTATTGTTAAAAATGTATTGAGAAAGTATACGCAATGCCGGCATTACCCTGGGTTCCGGGGTAACGACGCCATACATTTGAAAATCAAGGATAAACCTACACGATGAGTGAGTAGTAGTAAGTAAGTGTTGCAACCGTTGTAATTTATACTTATCACTCTTCTGTATTCGACATTTAGAAGGCTTCAAGTACTTGTCGATGTAAAATTGGAATAAAGATACATTTTATAATTTAGGCTTGATTAAGACACCGCAAAAGTCAGAAATACCGGTATAGTTTTTGGCAGTTCAAACCTACTACATTCTCTACATTCTGCAACTACCCATTTCACAAAATGTATACATTCTCTACATTCTGCAACTACCCATTTCACAAAATGTATTCATCTGTATTACACTTGATTTTGTCTAAATTCTCCACCATGGCGTCATTGCCCCAGTTGAAAAATATGGCCAACAACGTCAATTTAAAGCCTAAGATTCTGCGAAACAATTAGGTTAGAGACACAAAATATAAGCTAAATATCTACAGATTACGTTAATACGAGTATTGTAAGAGCCTATAGAGGTACTTATTTCAGTAAAATACAGGCTGAAAAATTAGATCCAAAACGCCGAAACTAACAATGTCTTTCTCAGAATAATACCTGTCAACAATCACGGCCGGCCCACAGGAGTTAGTTCCGCGGTAGGTAACGGAGGTAGAACACTGGCAAGCGTACTCGTACTGCCAACCGTTCGTCATAAAACTGGGGTGGCGTGATTACCCAGGGTGGCGCTGTTACCCCGGTCTCCCCTACTATTGAATACGGATTCCGTCAGAGTTTCTCGAAGCTGCGAATTAATGAGAGTGGTAGTAAATTTCCAAAAAAAATGCGGTAATAAAATATCACGAACTTGTCAGTATCACAGTTCCAGTTTGAAGTGTAACAGTTAGTTGAGTTTTGCAATAACAGCTAAAGTGCCGCTCGAAAATAATTGTGTTTGATTTTAATGCACGTACTTGGTCGAAACGAGCTGTGAAACATACAGTGAACAGTCGGGATAGTTCAGGCGGTAGAGCGCTTGCCCCCGAAAATTACACTTGATTGTGTTTCTGGAAGAATTTCTACTACCATGAAAATCCTTTGTATCTGATATGTGTAAAAATGCCGTTGAAATTTCTAATTTGCTCCAATAACTGGAAAATCGAAGCGTGTAGCTTGAAATAAAACTGTTTGTAATGGGTGGGAACACCATTTATTAGTGTCTAGGAAAAGAATGAGATAAACCGTTTTACCGAAAACATCTGAATGCGCCAGCGTGGACACAGGCCTTGAAATTCAGTTGTTTTATTTTTATTTTTTTAACATTGTTAAATCCTTTATTTACGTATGAGTAAAACATACACAATAGCTCATTCATTTCCCTAGCAATCACGAAACAATAAACACTTTTATTTATTTCTATCGTAAATTACTGATAAAAAAAGCAGGAAGCAATTAAGTCGAACCATAACACAAAAAGTCAAATTACAGTACATTAATTACAGGGAGTTTGCATCTTTAAACACACAATTACATCCTTCCCATAAGTGAAAGCTAATTATTCTAAAGGCTAGTTTACACGACGACACTATGTTTCATGAAACTGCGCTACTGGCCAGTGCGCATGCGCGGCAGGCGTTCGCGCAACTCGTTGGCGAAACTAAACAGTTTCGGCATTTCCCAACTTTGGCGAAACTGATTGCGCGTGTCTTTAGGTTAGGTTATAACCAATACAGAACAAAATACAACAAAAGGGGTAGAACGGAAGAAATAATTCGGTTTTTGAACATATATGCGATGCATAGGTGTTTGTGCGATTTTAACGATGAAATTTTCAGGAATAAAGCAGCGGCGTGTTAGTGCTCTTGAAGGAATTATTCATAAATTAAATATTGTTAGGTTAACGACTAGTGGGTTGCAGACTAAAATACCTTCAATTCGAAATGCCTATACAAACGAAGTATGGCAATTGTGGATTTCGGAACACAGTGCAGAAGCTGTAGAGACGGATATCTGCTTGACAAGAAACGTAATGCAATTTATAATTTCAGTTCTGGTAACAATGCTTCACGCATAACAGTATCTTGTTTCTTTATTACATTACTAACTCTGTTTAAAAGGAAAGTGAACTGATGTGGTGATATTCTAACTTGATTACAATAACTTCTAGGGTCTTCAATCACAATTTCTTTCAGCAAGGTCGCTGAGCAAACGAGCTGACGTCTTATTTTAATCCACTCACGAACCCAAACACGTAATTATTCTTTTTGTGTTTAAGTCTTAAGCAGCGACTACACACATAGAAGCAATAGCTCCGCCACAAGTCTTACAGCTGCCAAAATTTTCATTCTACGGTGACTACGGAACTCATAAAACAGCGGAACTGAAGTGTATAGTATTGGCGCCGTGTCTACAGAGATACATGAAACCAGTTGCGCGCAATTCATTTCATGCAACGAGTGTCGCAACCTAGTGTCGTCGTGTAGACTAGCCTTAATGGTCAGATTCTTTCACTCCCATCATACCCATCTCTCTCTCTCTCTCTCTCTCTCTCTCTCTCTCTCTCTCTCTCTCTCTCTCTCTCTCTCTCTCCTCCCTTCTCTCTCACACACATTTTTCGTCGGGCCCACTGGGGGGAGGGGGGGGGGGGCACGTACCCTGTGCCTCCTAGACCCCCCCCCTCCCCCGTGAATCCACCCTTGCAATACTTCAAGCTCAACAACAACATAAGATAGACACACTACTCTCAAGTGTACTGACCAACAAAAATATGGCGGCCGACTTTACACAGTTTGCCGCAAAGAGCGCTGTAGCTCGTGTGTTAGCCGCTCTGTGAAATTTAAGCTCATTGCTATTAGATTTGCGCATAATAGTTCGCGATCGGGAGCGCTCACTTCAGCTCTGCCGCGAACTAGTTCGCTCTTTTAGTTCGTCCGCCCCCAGTGACGGCTGACCGGCGTGGTCTGCGCGTGCAGGTGGAGGGGAAAGTTCCCCCACCTAGCTGCTTCATGCGCCTGTTGCTTGAGCCGCTAACGATATCACGCAAACCAAAAGGAACAGTTTGTGGATAATTTCTCGAGTTTAAATTTAGAGTTATCTCTATATCTTGGCGTTGTGGAAGTTATTAGTCAGAACACATCAAAAAAGAAATTTTGTAGCACTGGACTATGTAATCTAGGAGGCAGACGCTCACCTCGAAATGACTTATCAGCAGAAGGCAAACACGTGATTTTTAATTCTGCTACGTGCCCTCTCGCTATTGCCCATCGGTCTTCGGAAAAGAATCCAACGAACTATGAAGCGAGATACGTTTGGCATAATCGTCCGCTACTCCTAGTTCGTCCGCTTCTCCTAGTTCGTCCGCTGCTCCTAGTTCGTCCGCTCCTTCTAGTTTGTCCGCTCTTTTTGGCTTTTGCTACCGCTACTAAAAGAGCTCTTTTTTTATGACAGCTTTTTTATATAATGCCTCAGTGTTGCCAAAGCGTGTGCTATTACCTGTATTTTTGGGCAATTTGACATCAAATACTTAGGCAAATAAACCAGTTATTTACACGAATGGATGATACAATGGTATTCAACTACTTCGCATATAGAGTACTCGTAGTAATTTATTTTTAAAATAGATTTATTGTGGCAGTAAACAATGAAACTACAGCTGAGCTGCATCTCAGCTCGAAATGAAGGTAACTGGCAGAAGGAAATCACGCGATTCTGTGTGCTCTCGCGTCCTCTCGCTGTTCACCGTCAGTCTCCGGAAAAGGAGCGGACGAACTAAGAGGCGAGGGATCTGCGAACTAGTTCGCGTAGTTCGCCTGTGGGAGCGCTCTTCCGAACTAGTTCGTTCGCGAACTACACAAGACTAGTTGCTATCGATACAGCTGAGCGCCACCTCTGGCGAAGACGGCAGCCAAATAATGAAATTGCGAGACAATGCATGGGCGCCAAAAGAAGTACTGAAAAGGAGAGATACCAGGGAACCAGCACGGCTCAGAGTCCACCGTTCTACAGTGTCGTCCGCGTTTTCAGTACCATGGCTACTGAGGAAAGGAACTGATTTATCTGTGAAAATCAAAAGCAAGGAAGTAATGTGAGCGAAGTGAAGGAGAAAGGATTGGAGACAATTCGTAAGTCAGGTGCTTAAAGAATGGATAACAAGTGGAAACTTTGGATGTACTGGAAACGACAGTTGGTTTTGATCTTCAGATGATTTTACTAGACGGTAAATGACGGCGTCAGCTGCAAACAAACTAAGAAAGCTACTTAGATTTTCCTCTAAATCGTTTATGTAAATAAGGAACAGCAGAGGACCAACAACACTTCCCTGTGGAACACCCGATATCACTTCTGTTTTAGTCATCTTAGGTGTAGATGCTTCAATAAATGTAAGTACATTTTTGGGCTTCTTCCGTTTATCATCCCCAACTAGAGAGTCATTAAGTAGAATTCCAGAAAATTTTATTTCAGTCCATCAACAGCAAATTCGCATTTTACATTAGTTTGTTCTTTTCCTGTAGTTCCAAACACGAAATACGTATTCCATCAATTTTACGATGTGGACAACAAACTAGTTGTATGTGTATCGCAAACGCTTTAATAATGAGAAACTCGGGGTGAGCACAAATCCTTGGTCTGATTATAAAAATTCATAAAAGAATAACTGTTTGACGTAATAATTTACATTTTATGCCGGTTAGTTTCACTAGTTGTTGTGATCAAGAGATGTCTCTAGTGCTCCACAACACCGACGCGCTCTGTTAGGTCACGTTAGTTGCTGGCGAAAGGAGGGCGAAGTAGGATAAAACGCAATGTGTGCTTTGGTTTCACGCAAAGAAATCGTTCATCAGTCTTCAGCGTAAATTTCAGGCTTCTTATGGCTGCAGCCATCTGGAAGTTAAATCAAATGTTTGTAAATCTATCGGACCAAACTGCGTGGTCATCAGTCCGTAGCTTACAAACTACTCAAACCTAAGTAAACCAACCTAAGGACAACAGAGACACCCATGCCCCAGGGAGGACTCGAACCTCCACGGCGAGCAACCGCGCGCTCCGCAGCGAGACGCTTTAGACCGCTCGGCTACTTCACCGCGGCTCTGGAAGTTAAATCAATAAACCGATGGTATGCAAAGTTTGACGAAACAGACTTGCAGAATTCGCAACTGAGATTCTTAGCAGTATTGATAGCTCCAACGATTATTTAAATAGCATATGTTTTACCGTGAATCTAACTTTCGTGTCAGTGGAATGGTAAATAGGCATAATGTTAGTATATGTGGTTCAGTGTCTCTACATGCTACTGTACAGTTACAACGAGACAGCGAAAAAGTGAATGTCAGTTGTGGCGTCAAGCGTAACACGCTTTTTGGGCCGCTTTTCTTCGCGGAAAAATTCATTTGCGCTAACAATTAGTAATTAGACTTTTGCAACAGTTAATTGCCCCACAGTACATTGCCCCACAGTTCGAAGAATATCAACCACAGATAATTTTCCAGCAAATCAGAGCACCCCCCCCCCCTCACCCCCCACTGGACGTTGATAGTGCATGATTTCATGGAAGAAACATTTCCGGATCGGTGGATTGGAAGGGATGGTCCAACACCCTGGCCACCCAGCTCTCCAACATAACGCCCTTGACTTTTTTTCTGGGGCTTTATCAAGAACAGAGTCTTCGTCACGCCAGTTGCTAATGTCGATGAATAGAAGGCTTGAATACAAGCTGTTATGGGTACCGTGACAGAACATATTACAAAACACCTGGCGCGAACTAAAATACCGCTTAGACTTTCTCCGAAAAACCAATGGAGCAAACGTTGAGGTTTATTAAAGCAAGTGGTCTTAAACAAACTAGTAAAATTAAACTATGTGAAGGCATCAAATGTAAATTATTATGTCAAACGGTTGTCCTGTTATAAATTTTTATAATTGTGGCAAGACTTTGTACTCACCCTATAATTAATCTCTGCATTTTTGCATACAGTAAACGATGTCGCATCTTCTCATCCACGACTGCGATCCACCACTAATTCCACATTCTCATTCAAAGATCATTGCTTTTTCTGCGCCGCTGAAATAATAGCAGCATTTACAACGAAACAAAAAGAGATGCGCTTATGCGATCATAATATTGTGTATAGTTTTGAAGGGTCAAGTGTGCAAAACTTCGTCAAGATCGGACAAAACTGTTGGTTTGTGTGCAATACAAAAACACGGATACTCTGCTTTATTTATAACGAAGATAACGACTTTCACTGCACGGGTATTGTATTGCTTACCTTGGTGCTTACTAAACCGTATTTTGGCCATGAAGATCTTATCATCTGTTCACAGTTGAGAACGTTTGGACTTTAGCGGAAAAGGACCTCCAACCAGCACAGGATCTATGACGATTTAAGGAAGTTTCACAGAATTTCCAACCATATTCCTCCGCATTTCAGCTTGGACAAGTGCCAGAAGTAGATCAATACCTCACCGCTCTTCTCTTGAATAAGTCATAGAGTTTCTCTGATTTGTTTTTCTGTTTGTGTACAATACATCGATTCCCCCCCCCCCCCCCCCATCCTCATTCGCTTAATACCTTAGAGGGGCTTTTTTCTTGTCTTTGAGTGTGCTTGATAATCCATAAACCAGCAGCAAAAGGAATCTTCAAATAGGCAACATGTGTAAAATTTCTATTTTATGCTTGTGTTTTAGCGTCAAGTGTTTCGTTTCAGAGGACATACAAACATAAAAAAAAAGTTGCATTGCCACGATTCTAGGAGTTCTTGAACTGTACATAAAACTGAAATAAAGATATCCAAAAACAACGTCTCTGTTATTTTTATGGGTCATGAAAACAGAAATTGACAAGATGTATGACAACAACCTAGACAGCAGCAGCCCTAGTACCTGATAACACGCCCCCTTGCACTGATAGTCCAGTCATTTGCTACTTTTACCTGTACAGCTTTCGGGTTTTTTGATATTAGTATACATGTGGATTTATACGTGCTCATTTCGAATTTGCACTTTACCACCTCGTACTTTTGCCGCTCACGCTTGACCATTAATTTTAGTGCACTCTCGTTTCACACGCTATCCCTGACAGACCAGGTTTTGCGAGTTCTTGGTGTGCATAATCGAGCAAAAGCTCTTACGCGCTACCCGCAATGGATTCTCTTCTTCGACGTTATCACCAATGTTGAAATGTTTGTAAATCTATGGCACTTAAATACTGAGGTTATCACTCTCTAGGCTTACAAAGCACTTAAACTAAATTAAACTAACCTAAGGAGAACATACTTAGCCATGCCCGAGGGAGGACTTAAATTGCTGCTGAATTATATTTTTGAAGATTATTACACGATTAATTCGAGACTTCCTACAGTTTTAGGGACTCATCATCAATTTATATAATGTGTAAACTGTGTACTGGAGTTTGTGAATCGATAGCTTATTTTACATTCGATTCATAAACTATATCTGTGGTTTATAAAACAATCGAGAAAATTTTCGAGGAAATATTTTGAAGAAATTAATATATATATATATATATATATATATATATATATATATATATATATATATATATATATATATATATATATATATATATATACGGTTTGATTTAGCTTGACAGTTCAGCTGAAAGTCACATTCCTATTTCGTACAAGAAGCTTCTTCCTTGTTCAGACAGTTGTTTATATTGCCATGAGACAGTAAGTTGACCAACAGTCGTCGTGGCGCAATGGATAGCATCACTGATTGCGATGTTGGAGGTCGTCGTTTCAATCCCAGCCACCGTCAAAAACTTATTTTTTGTAATTATCATTTCCATAATATTCTACATGTTTCTTATGTTCACTTGTAATTTCTACATGTTTCTTATGTTCACTATTCTTCTAATTTCTTGTAAATTCTGTCTGTGTATAAATAGCAGATCACTCTTCCCGAGAGGCATTCAGTGCTGCGTGTAAGTTTCAGTTCGCAATAAACCTGCTCTTAGTATAAGTGCTGTGTTCAGTTGACAACCCTGCCTTCGAAGTCAAGCCGGCTTCCAGTTCAACGCGACAATATAATTCTGAACAAAATTTAATATTTCGTTTGTGTACGGACGGTGTGGTGGCTAAGTCGCGCATGGTCAATACCTGTCATTCATAATTACTGGCAATCCATCTAAAATACGTCGCATCGGCGAAAAATAATGGAGCACAGTAATCCAGCCTTTATGCATGAAATCCCTTTCTGAATTTGCAAGAAATAAGTTTCAGTAATTTCTCTGGAACCGGGGGCTCGAGTGTAGTGGCAGCAATTAGCCCATTCTTGCTTTATTTCAATCCCCTTCTGAATTTGCAAGAAATAAGTTTCAGTAATTTCTCTGGAACCGGGGGCTCGAGTGTAGTGGCAGCAATTAGCCCATTCTTGCTTTATTTCAATCCCCTTCGTTTTGCATTTCTCTGCACTCCAGACCACCGCTGAACTTGGAGGTAGGTTCGGAACGAATGTTATGCTGCTGCTTTAGTCGGTGGCAGCGATGCAAGATAAACTTTACTTCTGAATGTTTATTTCGTGAAGCATTTATATCAATAGTTATTTAACGGCACACTTTCCACGTCACTGTAGCCACATAATGCAAGGACATTCTCCAATTTCAGAAATGATTTCTGGATCACTATTTTGGTTTTTAAATACCCAAACAAGTTTATTTAAATCGTTTCTTTTACTTGGAGTACATTGACACAATTCATTTTTCCTTGATTGAAGAGTGCTAATATATCACAGCCAATGTCGGCATGCGAGAATAATATAATATCTGCCACTGTTTTATGATACTCTCTTTTGGATGTATACGTTACGAAATTATTCCTTTTTTGGTTTGAGAATATATATGTTTGATCCTCGGGGACGATGTTTGAGTTCAGGAGAAATGTAGGAACACGAGAGGCAATACTCACTTTACGGCTTATCCTAGAAGATAGATTAAGAAAAGGCAAACCTACATATCTAGCTTCTGTAGATTTAGAGAAGGCTTTTGACAATGTTCATTGGAATAAACTCTTTCAAGTTCTGAAGCAAGCAGGAGTAAAATATAGGGGGTGTAAGGTTATTTACAACTTGAACAAAACCCAGACAGCGGTTGTCAGAGATGAAGGGCATGAAAGGGATGCAGTGGTTGGGAAGGGAGTAAGACAGGGTTATAGCCTTCTCCAATGTTATTCAATTTGTACATTGAGCAAGTTATAAAGGAAAGCAAGGAGAAATTTGGAGAAGGAATTAATATTCAGGGTGAAGAATTAAAAACATTGCGTTTCACCGACGACATAGTAATTCTGTCAGAGACAGCAAAGGACGTGGAAGAGCAGTTGATCGGAATGGACAGTGTGCTGAAAGCTGCATATAAGATGAATATTAACAAAAACAAAGAAAATCCGGTGATGCTGAAGGAATTATATTAGGTAACGAAGCAATAACGGAGGTAGATGAGTTTTGTTACTTGGGCAGTA
Source organism: Locusta migratoria (assembly GCA_026315105.1). NCBI lineage: Eukaryota > Metazoa > Arthropoda > Insecta > Orthoptera > Acrididae > Locusta > Locusta migratoria. The sequence goes on from CM048751.1 coordinate 201,853,661, forward strand.
AAAAAACAAATGATGGTCGCAGTACAGAGGATATAAAATGCAGAATGGCAATGGGTAGAAAAGAGTTCTTGAAAAAGAGAAATTTGTTAATATCGAATATTGATTTCAGCCTAAGGAAGTCCTTACTGAAGGCATTTGGAGTGTAGCCTTGTTTGGGAGTGAGACATGGACGATAAACAGTGCGGACAGGAAGAGGATAGAGGCTTTTGAAATGTGGTGCAACAGAAGAATGCTGAAGATTAGGTGGGTGGATCGCGTAACTAATGAGGAGGTACTGAACATAATTGGGAAGAAAAGGAATTTCTGGCATACCTTGACTAAAAGAAGGGATCGATTGGTAGGACACATTCTTAGAAATCAAGGAATTCTGTATTTAGTGTTGGAGGGAAGTGTGTGGGGTAAAAACCGCAAAGGAAGACCAAGAGATGGATACAGTAAGCAGATTCAGACAGATGTAGGTCGCCGTTCTTATGTGGAGTTGAAGAGGCTTGCTCAGGATAGGGTATTGTGGAGAGCTGTATCAAACCAGTCTCCGGACTGAGGACGACAACAACAACACGCGGGGACAGAGTCGTCAAAATAATAAGAAGATCTACATCTTCACTGACAACTATAACGGAATCAAATGCAGATGAAATGCTGATTGCCGTGTTGATCATTAGCGTACCTGCATCTTCCGTTGCTCGTTTAACCACGAACTTTACAGCTTCAAATTTTGTTTTCAACTGTATATCTACTGAAGCATTTTTCCGTAATCGTCAGCATCGCTCGTCACATTTGCTGCTTCTTTCGGATATCCATCTAATACGATGACGGCAGTGGATGTTTACTTGAATTTAAAAAATGCAACGTAGTTATTGAAAATGAATGAAAAAAATTCACTTCGATTCTAAACAGCTTGGTGGAATAAATATCCTCCGTCAATGACATATGCGTAGTCTCCAAAATTTATATCTCCAGAAGATTCCTCAAATGCCTTATATAGAGAAGATTTAACGAACTCCCCTTCGCCTTCGTAATTGAAAACCGTTAACGGAAACGCCGCAAGTTCGTATGTATGTAAATTTTCAAATTCTTTATTAGAAATTTTGTAAGGCACAGTCTCTGAAAAATTGATACTGCATTATCCGGTATAATGTCGTCGTTTATCCTGATGCCGATATTCATAACGCGAAATACTTCCACACTATCATTCCGTTTGAATTTTATGGTATAGAAATCCCCACCGCTGTTGTTTTATATTCTAGTAGTATCAACTTCTTCAGCCACGTGACAGTTCATTTTCTCATCTCGAATAATTTCAGTGCTTACTGACATGAGTTCCTTTACTTCTTGGGACAGGAAAATGTTGGCACAACCATTCCGTTAGCTTTTGTCACGATTAATCCGCGAGCTTGTAATTTCGACATGCTGCTCGGAAGTTGATCAAGTTACGTTGAAAAATTGTTGATCTTCGTAACAAACATTACGCAGAAACAACATTTCAAAATTAGAGTTGGAAATCACGCTATACTTGATTCCTTGCCCGTGAGTCAAACCGCCTAGGCCTTTCATTATCTTTATCAATGATAGATCGATGTCAATCTGATTACGTACCACACCAAAATTTGTCGGACTCGTGAAACATTCGTATATTTCAACTGTCATTATTTCTTTCACATCAAATATAGCTTGCAATTATAAGTGGCAAATCTTTCCATATAAGAAGTGGCCAGTGGCATGAACGAAAGGTAGCATTTTCTGGATAGTGCGAAGATGTAATTTCCAATTGCCCATTTTTTCTCCTTCGCTAAATAGTATTACAAGCGTGACCATCCGTACTACACCCATAATTTCGCTGTAAGATATGTTGCTCAAATTAGAACAATTGATCCTCATATTTCTTGGCAAGTTATTTGTAGTATTCTTCCTGGTCTGTCACCAATACCATTGACCCGTCGAAATACCATAGAATTCCTTCCAATTCTTACGGAGATCAGGTGCTAAATCCATTGACTGCATGACGATTTTAGCAATTAAAATGTGAGCTAATGTATGCGCTCCTACCACACGCGTATACGCTTGTCCTGCCATAATTTTCTCAATTGAATTCGATGCATAAGTGGTATTGAAAAACCCTTTCAGTCCGCTTCCAGCCGTTATAGATCCGAGAGTCCCGTGTTTTGAAATGCAGGGACTGGTCAAACGTGACGAAACAACTGTGTTGATGTAGAGACTCATAATTCAGAGACAGATAATAGAACCGTTAAAATTGTGTTATGATTACTCGTTGGCGAATTAATGAAGGGCAAGCATCCTACGAATGTTTTCTGAAAGGGAAGTTGCGCTGTCACTTGTTCCATACACCCACAACATTCAGGTATGTTAGGAAGGCTAATCGATTTTCCATATAGCCACAATAAGACCGAAGCAAAGGGCATAATCTCTTTTGGAAAGGAACGATGATATCGAGGTTTCAGTACAATGGTAATAAACTTCCGTACAACTTGGGCAGACGGCATTTGCTGTAATCGTTGAATATTTTGATCTGGAGCAATGGCATTCCTAGGCGTTATACACTGGATATGTCCATAGCATGAAAAGTATTATGTTCATCTAGTTTCTACGCATTGAAATCAGCATTGTCAAAAAGAAATTGTGATAACTTATTGTTGTTGATATCCAACGGTGGGCGCATTACACGACACATGCAGTCGTGTTTATGTTTGCGCTTCAGTGATTTATTGCCTTTCGAATGAAGTGGTGATTTTTGTGTTCGTGGCTACATAATTATGGCTCGTTTATCTAATAAGGACACTGAAAGTTTGCTGAATGACAGTACTGAAAAGTGGAATGCAGAACGAAAATGATGGTGAGCGTAACTGGTCATGGAGTAGTGATGATGAGGAAAAAGATGATGAAGAAGAAAATGAAGAGGAAGATGCAGAAGACATTAAGGAAGAAAATGAAGTAAATGTCGAAGAAAATGAAGATGGTGGTGGTGATTTGAATGACGGCAGTGGCGCGAATAGTGGTGCTCCTCGGGGTGGTGGTATATGGACAGATATTACAGGAGAAGGGGAGCTTCCTAATGACTTCTATTTTGTGCCACAAAGGGAATAAATTTCTAAAGCGGTAACAAATTGTAGGAGTTTCATAGATTTTTTCCAACTGGATTTTTCTGACAAAGTATTGAATGATATTGCGGTCGAGACAAACCGATACGCCCACATTAAGATTGAAAAAAGATTCACCTGAAATCCCGTTCGTAGTGGAAAGGTTGGCATTATGTGACTTAGACGGAAATGAAAACTTTTTTTGATACCATTCTTAACATGGCGATGAACGAAAAAAGGACATAAAAGCCTACTTTTCTACTAATTGGACAACAAAGCAGGACTTTTTTCCAGTAGCATTTCGCCGTGAACAATTTTAGCAACTTTACAGGGTCTTTCACATTTGTTCACCGGCTCCTCAGGTAAAGGGTGTGTTTAAAGCTTATTTTAAATAAATTACACCGATAAGTAAAAAAAAAATGTATCTTTTATAAGCGACAAAAGAAACCTAAGGGATATGGAACCCGCACAGCATTTACAACGGCCGCACCGAATCGTTCCGCTTTGAGGATACGCGCTCCGTCCCGAAAGGGTTACAAGTGAAACTGAATCGAAAAATATGACTGTGTCTCACAGTGCTAATGACTCTGTTGGTTTTCGCATAATAAAAACTGTGAATTTCGTGCCTCCTGGCTACGTGGCCTTTAGTGTAGTGCCGTGCGAACAGTCGCCATCTTCCCATTGCCGCAAATTTACAAACGCTCTGCAGGAGCGCTTATGTGAAGTTTGGAAAGTAGGAGGCGAGGTACTGGCGGAAGTAAAGTTGAGAGGCGGCATCGTGAGTCGTGTCGGGATAGCACAGTCGGTAGTGCGCTTGCCCGCGAAAGGCAAAGGTCCCAGGTTCGAGTCCCGGTTCCGGCACACAATTTTAATCTGCCAGGAAGTTTCGCTCTGCAGTTATGTTTGGCAGTGGGGCTACCTCGTCAAGACAGTTATGCTCAGCGCTCCAACTTTCCTCAAACGATTCCTCGTCGGTAAGTACTTCCGTCGTACGTTTTCGTGACTTTTCCCCTTAGGGCTCAGCCGTCCGCTCAGTATGTGTATGTGCACGCTACTCCCACCTCCCACACCCCTCAGTCCGCCGCAAACACATGGACACCCCTGGGCACAGCCATACCAGGTTCAGGGTCCATACACACTCAGGCTTCAATTCTGCCATTCATCCACCTGCACGCCACGTAGCACTGGCTATGTCTTCCATGCTGGCCCTCCATGTTTCCCAGACGTTCGCCAATTTCTTGATGCAGCCACATCAGTTTCCGGACCCACCCGCACAGAAGGACTCACGACTCCGCCCTCCGTTGCTACAGTCTGCACTCATGCACGGAGTCTACCATTACATTATGTGCCTCCCATACACCTTCAGCAGCTGTACGCCATCCCGGGGACGTAAAATTGCAAAAGTCAAACGAACCAAAAATCCCCAAGATTGGTGATCCCACACAGAAGCTCGAAATTTAGCGAGGACTTCAATGCGAGACTCTTACAATACTTTTCACAGCGTAACTCTTTCTCGAAATTTCACTGAGAACCCAAAGAGATTTTTGGTCTATGACAAATATACTAGAGGCAAAACACATACAATACCCTCATTGTGTAATAGAAATGGCGATCCCCCAGATGATAGCGCTACTAAAGCAGAGTTACTAAACACTGCTTTTCGAAACTCATTCACTAAAGAAGAAACAAATATTTCCAGATTTCTAATTACGACCAGAGGCCAGAATGAATAACGTAGACGTAGAATTCATCGGAGTAGTGAAGCAACTGTAATCACTTAACAAGAACAAGTCTTCTGGTCCGGACTGTATACCCATTAGATTTCTATTTGATTATGCTGATGCGGTAGCTCCTTACTTAACAGCCATATACAATCGCTTGCTGAACGAAGAATCAATACCAAAAGGCTGGAAACTTGCACAGGTCACACCTATATTCAAGAAAGGCTGTAGGAGTAACCCACTAGACTACAGGCCTACTTCATAGACGTCAATTTGTAGCAGGTTTTTGTAACATATCCTGTATTCAAATATTATGAATTATCTCGAACATAATGATCTATTGCCCCAAGTTCAATACGGATTCAGAAAATATCGTTCATGTGAAACACAACTAGCTCTTTACTCACACGAAGTGATGAGTGCTATCGACAAGGGATCTCAGATTGATTCCGTATTTAAAGATTTCCGTAAGGCTTTTGACACCATACCTCACAAACAGCTTTTAATCATATTGCGTGATTATGGAATATCGTCCCAGATTTTTGACTGGATTGGGGATTTCCTGTCAGAGAGGACACAGTTTGTAGAAATCGATGGTATGGCATCGACTAAAACGGAGGTGATATCCGACTTTCCACAGGGTAGTGTTATTGGTCCTCTGCTGTTCCTTATTTACATAAATGATTTAGGGGAAAATCTAAGCAGCTCTCTTAGAGTGTTTGCAGATGACACCTTCATTTAGCGTCTAGTAAAGTCGTCTGAAGTGCAAAACCAACTGCAGAAGGATCTAAATAAGATACTGGTATGGTGTAAAAATTGGCAGTTGATTCTAAATAATGAGAACTGTGAAGTCGTCCACTTGAGTACGAAAAGAAATCTGTTAAACTTTGTTTACATGATAAATCAATCAAATGTGCAGGCCGTAAACTCCACAAAATACCTAGGAATTACTAAATTATTGCTTCAAACTTAAACTGGAAAGAACAAGTAGATAAGTAGAAAAACTAGAGATTGCGTCTTATTGGCAGAACACTTAAAAGATACAACAGAACTACTAAAGAGACTGCATACATCACGCTTGTCCGTCCTCATTTGTTAGGATTGCTGCACAGTGTGGGATACTTATTAACCCTACACTGCATGAATTATTATTTTCTTTCTGTGCCCCAAAAGCTATATATGGTAGAAAATGTTCACCTGTGCAGGGGAAAAATATTGAATAAATTATATAACTCATTTAACAGTGTGAAAGTAATTCTTTACCTGTTGCTATTGTCAACATCATATATTTAGACGTAAGTCACTCTGTAGGAAAATAATGGTATCTAACATGTTTTCTACTCTGATTACATGTCTGAAACATGATTTTTTTTACTTGACAGAAGTCTTATCAGTTTGTAATTACATTAATGCTCAATAGTGAGTAAAATCCTCTGGAGCGCTCTTTATTGCAGTTCTCCTCAATTCATGACTGCGCTGCCTTCTATGGAGGAAACGATCAACTAAATGCTTAGAACAGAGTCCAATGTATACGATACGCAAGATGAAGTCATCTGTAAACAAGAATTATATCTGAAAAAGTAACAAAAATTTGCGTTGCCAAACGGCAACACCATGCAGTGTAGGGTTAAGTGGATTTGATGGAAGTCATCGAAAGAGTCCAAAGAATGGCCGCCCGTTTTGTGTTGTCACGATACATGGGAGATAGCGTCGCGGAAATGATACAGGATCTGGGACGGGAATCATTACAACAACGGCGTTTATCGCTGCGGCATGGTCTACTTACGAAACTCCAATCGCCAACATTCCGAATGCGAGAATATGTTGTTGACTGCCACCTACATTGGTAAAACTGACCATCAGAATAAAATACGTGATGTATGAGGAAAACTGGTGACTGTACACCCTCGCAACTCTGGCGCTGACCATGACTCCTGTATTCTCGAGTTGCTTCACATATTAGTAAAAAATGTTCAAATGTTTGTAAAGATTATGCGACTTAACTACGGAGTCATCAGTCCCTAAACTTACAAACTACTTATGAACTACCTACGAACTAGGACGGCACAAATATCCATGCCCGAGGGGGCATTCGAACCCCGACCGTAGTGGCCGTGCAGACCGTGACTGAAGCGCATCAGTCTCCTCGGCCACCGCGGCCGGCACATATTAGTAAAAATAAAGTTCTAACAAAATGTCAGTTTGGTTTTCAAAAAAGCTTTTCGACTGAAAATGCTATATTCACCTTCACTGATGAAATATTAAATGCTTTGAATAACCCGATATCACCAGTTGGAATTTTTTGTGATCTCTCAAAGGCTTTTTATTGTGTAAATCATGGGATTCTTCTAGATAAGCATAAGTATTGGGGTATGAGTAGGACAGTGCACAAATGGTTTAAATCATACTTAACAGGAAGAGTGCAGAAAGTTGAAATAAGCAGTTCACATGATATAGATGAAACAATTAATTCCTCTAACTGGGGAGTTATCAAAAATGGGGTCCCACAAGGTTCGGTCTTGGGTCATTTACTGTTCTTAATATATATTAATGACTTGCCATTCTACATTCACGAAGATGCTAAGCTAGTACTTTTTGCTGAAGATACAAGTATAGCTATCACACCTGATAAACAGGAATTAACTGATGAAATTGTAAATGATATCTTCCAGAAAGTTATTAAGTGGTTCTCTACAAATGGACTCTCATTAAACTTTGATAAAATCCAGTATATACAGTTTCATACAGTAAATGGCATGACACTATTAATAAATTTAGACATTAAACATAAATCTGTAGCTAAGGTAGAATATTCAAAATTTTTAGGTGTTTGCATTGACGAGGGACTAAATTGGAAGAAACCTTTGAAACGTTTGAGTTCAGCTACTTATGCTGTCAGAGTCATTGCAAAATTTGGTGATATACATCTCAGTAAATTAGCTTACTACGCCTATTTTCATTCACTGCTTTCATATGGGATCATATTCTGGGGCAATTCAACATTGAGTAAAAAAGTATTCATTGCATAAAAGCGTGTAACCAGAATAATTGCTGGAGCCCATCCAAGAGCATCCTGCAGACATTTATTTGGGAATCTAGGGATCCTCACTGTAGCTTCACAATATATTCACTATTCAAGGTTAAATCTAACTTTGGCTCAGAAAGTGGTGAATTATGCTGCCACAAAAGTCTTTGGTCACTTACCAAGTAGCATCAAAAGTCTTACAGATAGCCAACTAGTATTTAAAAAGAAATGAAAGGAATTTCTGAATAGCAACTCCTTCTACAATGTAGATGAATTTTTAGATCAAACTTAAAAAATAAAAAATAAAAATAAAAAACAAATTAAAAAAAACAACAAATATCCTTAAAATATTGATTGTGAAGTATAGACAACATTTACTAAACTGGCACTTTCCACATCATTACGAAATATCGTATATATGATCTATGGAACAAGTATTAATCTAATGTAATTTAATCTAATCTAAACCTGGTTAATGAAACGATGTTGCCAGATGAGTCATTGCGGACATCTGCCTTACAAAATTGCTTGTCAACGTGCAGATTCATCTACTCTCATATGCAATGGAATCCATTGATTCTCGCCTGGAGAGGGCAGAGAACGTCCACGCATTTAAGAAGCCAGGGCCGGATCTAGGACATTTGGCAAGGGGGGCAAGCTTAAATTTGCCGCCCCCTTCTTTCACCCCCCCCCCGTAAGAATCGACTTTTTGACACTAATTGTGTTACATATTTCTAAATAAATGTCACAAACTCACAACATGAACTTATTTTATTGACTGAATTAAGATAAAAAAATCAGAACAATTTTAATACATACAAAAATATTAAAAGATTACTCATCGTACAAAAATCAATTCAAAATTTCGTTTTTCGGGCTTTTTTTTGCTGCAAAACTGGTTTTGATATCACAGTTTAGAGAAGCAGCTCGTTTGTGCTCTATGGATATTATACTCAGATTTGTTAAGCAGTCGTGCTCCTCAAGTGTATTTAATTAGTTTCAGCTCGCTGAAACTTCTTTCTCCAGACGAAACAGAAACTGTAATGGTAATATATATAGTAAGGTTGGGATACCCCTCTATCAATTTATTTTTATAAATTAAACTTAATGTTAATGATGCAGTGGAATCTTTCAAGGCTGTGTCTACTGCCAGCGCGTGTTGTCTGACACTTTCAACTTCAAGTTCTTCCTCGCTAAGAGCTTCTGGCAGTTCCGCTGCTTTGGCACTTCCATTTCTCGAATTTGCACACCACACAGAAAACTAATTTTTGGACCAATTTTCTCAGGTGCGGTAAAGCTGGTACTAAGCTCTGTCAATTATTCCTTATTTTTTCTGTGAATGTTGGATACTTCATCCTCACAAAGCTCATCGGACATTTTCTTCTTTCTTCGAATCCTTTATTTATTTATTTCGGAGAATACCGTTGATACCTCATTATCTTCTGCTAGCACTTTGGCCTCAGAAATAGCTTCAGAGGTACAAGAACCCCGGGAAGTTTTGAGAAAGCTCTAATGTCCTTGAATGTTTCGAACAGCTTTATCAATTGTAAAGTATTATCTTCGTAGAATCTGATTAACATGAGCAATTTGTTTTAATATTGCATACCAGGAACAAGTTAAAGTACTGAATTTGAGTTTTCTCATTTTTAAAAAAATAGAACTTGTCTCTGATTTTGTTTCTGGTTTTGACAATTTATAAGTTTGTTTCTTCCAGGGCTTTCAAAACTTTATAAAAGTGCCTGTAAACAACTTCAACCGCATCTACTCTTGCAGATCGCCTAGTCTTACTGAATGTCTGCTGAATTTGCTCCCACTAAATTTAAAAAGTGAGCAGCACATGGTACGAAATAGGCCAGTTCGTTCTTCTGAAGTATTCTTGACTGGACCCTTTTGTACTATCCAGCCCTGTTTGCCCCATTGCCATGAGACTGCCCCCTGCAGTACTTAATGTTCAACCCATCTTGTTCCAATTTTTGCAGTATCTCTTGACTAAGGTCTTCTCCTGTTTTGTCTGTAACTGTAAAAAAGTCAGTAAAACTTTCCACAACCTCTGAGTCATTCGACTTGACATATCGAATTACTTGTGTCATCCGCGCATTGTGGCTGATATCTGGAGTGCAGTCAAACATCAGTGAAAAGTATTTAGTAGCTAAAATATCTTTAATTATATCTTGTTTTATTTTGTCAGCAATCAAGTCACGGAACACATCTTGTACATATTTGTAAAAATAGTTAATCTGGGCTTTCTTGTGACGTTCAATACGCAGACGAAGGGGGACACTATAGTATGATATGAGATCAATTGTATTTAGAAATTTGCCGCTATGTGGATCACAAAAATCACCATCTTCTTTTGTTCCTCTAAAAGGACTTCCTTGCTTAGCTAGAAAAAGGACAGCATCAATAATACAGTGAGATTCCTCCTGTTTTATCTGGTCTTCCTGTCCAGTGTGGGATCCTTATCGGTGGGTTTGTCGGAGAACATCGAAAGAGTCGAAAGAAGGGAGACTGCGTCACGGGAATGATACATGATCTGGGATGGGAATCATTAGAACAAAGGCGTTTATCGCTGCGATGAGGGCTACTTACGAAACTCCAATCGCCAGCCGGCCGCGGTGGCCGAGGGGACTAAGGCGCTCCAGTCACGGTCTGCACGGCCACTACGGTCGGGGGTTCGAATCCCCCCTCGGGCATGGATATTTGTGCCGTCCTTAGTTGTAGCTAGTTCATAAGTAGTTTGTAAGTTTAGGGACTGATGACCCCGTAGTTAAGTCCCATAGACTATACAAACATTCTTTTTTCCAATCGCCAAAATTCTCATCCGAATGCGGAAATATATTGTTGCCTTCCACTTATCATCTGAATAAATACGTGAAATCAGAGCTCGAACAGAGAGATTCAGATGTTCTTTCTTCCCACGCGCTATTCGAGAATGGAATGGGAGATAAATAGTATAAAAGTGGTCCGATGAACCCTCTGTCAGGCAGTTAAATGTGATTTACAGAGTATCCTGTGTAGATGTCTATCAATTCCACCGCTACCGAGAGAGGACCTTAGATCCTTAGTGCTTTTGACTTTCAATGAGAAGTGTGCTCACCTGAAATACTTTTTTTTATAAGGGCTGGAACTTTATTCAAATTCACCTGTTCTACAAATATTACCTTGATAAAAAAATGTTCAAATGTTTGTATAGATTATGGGACTTAACTACGGGGTCATCAGTCCCTAAACGTACAAACTACTTATGAAGTGCCTAAGACTAAGGACGTGCAGACCGTGACTGGAGCGCCTCAGTCCCCTCGGCCACCGCAGTCGGCTTACCTTGATATGAAATATGAAACGTATGCAAATTAATAAACATTGTGCATTTACTTATGCAATAACGCAATCTCCTCCCTCATTCTGGCTAATATATAGTAGATTTTTAAAGTTTGATTAGCTGAAGACAACACTGAAGTCAGCAACCAGGAATTTTAGTTATATTAAATGATTTCGGTATTTCTTGTAGTCATTTTACTTTTAATAATTCTGTGTCATTTAATTTTATTAAATTATACCAGAAAGATAAATACTGTACCAAAAAAAAAAAAAAAAAAAAAAAAAAAAAAAAAAAAAAAAAAAAAAAAAAAAAAACGGCCAAAATTTGCCGCAGAAATTCTGCCGCCCGGGGCAACTGCCCCCTTTGCCCCTCCCTAGATCCGGCCCTGAAGAAGCATATGCTACGGTCTGCCCGAAAATCATGTTGGCAACATAGTCCTTCAGCATCGTGCCAGCACTGGCAGAGATCATGTGTGTAGTGTCCCCCACCCCAGCACCTTGCACATACCTTTACCGCTCTCTGTTGCTTCCTGCAGCACCGTCCCATCATCTGCTCATGTATACAGACACGAATCGGACGACAAGCGCCCGGCAGCGTTCTCTTTGACGGTACCACCCCTGCACCCAGCATCCCTCTACTGCTGGGGCGGACGGAGGAGTTGGAACCCGCCTCTCGTCTTAGGGTGGGGGGGGGGGGCCTCCAAATGCCTCGAAAGAAGGTGCTTTTTTTCCGACAGCCTTAGTCCGCCACTGCAATGAGGTGCCAACAATCAGTGACGGTTTAAGGCACAAGCGAGGGGGCGCTAAGCTGAAGGGGAGGGGGGCATAGGAACTCAAGAGAGGGGGCAAAGAGAGAGAGAGAGAGAGAAGAAAACAAAACAAAAAATTGCTTGACATAAAGATGTAATACTTTCCTTCGTTAACACAATATACGTCATGATTAGCTGTATCTTTCGTTTAAGTAATAAGTGTGTAACTAGCACGTCAATTACTATGTTTTGTGAAACTTCCTGGCAGATTAAAATTGTGTGCCGAAACCGGGACTCGAACCTGGGACCTTTGCCTTTCGCGGGCACGCGCTCTACCACTGACCTATCCCGACACGACTCACGGTCCATCCTCACTATGTTTTCTGATATTTGCTTTTTACCTTACGACAAAATAAGAAGTCGACAGCCATATCGTAACCAATTAAATACTACTTTACATCACTTTAGAAAAGTGATTCATATTTACTATAAAAATAGTGTTGTTAGGTTCTGCCAACCATCGACGGAAAGTTAGTGGCAGTTCGTAAGCAGACATTCGCAATTATCTCGCTAACAGTTCGTGTTTGGAGTAAACCATGTCTACTGTAAAATGTTTGTTTTTGCTATAGTCTATTTCCAGGCGTATATGCTTTCGCTATTGTTATTAGTCCTTTACTTTTACGGATAAATAATCAATAAATCTTGCGTGGATCACAAATTGTTGTAAATTTCATGTGACTTATTTCAGTGACCGGCGTTGTAGGTTCAAATTGGTGCAATGTCAGCAGTTAATGAACCCAGCGTAAAAGCTACCATTCAGCTTCGAACGTAAATACGGAACTCTTCGCCAGTGCTCAGTAATGAGGAATTGATTGTTTAGGACACGCAATGACGCGCCCTAGCCAGCTGTGGCGGCCACTCCTCTCCTTCCCCACTGCGCAGGCGACAACAATGATATTCAAACAATGTGGGAGCAACACTCGATTTCAGACACCAGTGTTACATTGGTCTCCTAGAGAGCTATCGTTCCGAGCTAGTATATTGTTCTGTGTTTGTGTGACGTGACTGCATTTTTACTGTGTTTGTGACAACGAAACAGCCGATGAAAATATGTCTGGGAAAAAAAAAAAAAAAAAAAAAAAAAAAAAAAAAAAAAAAAAAAAAAAATAAAAAAAAAATTGGAGCATTTTAACGAAAAAGAAGAGCACAAAAAAGAGCCAAAAATTAAAAACAAGCTAAGGCTCTAACAAACGTTTTTCACGCCGACCACTACAGGCGGTGAGTGACAAATATCGCAAATCACGATATTTCACCAAACAGAAATAATGTGACCTCTGGTAATGACCTCAAGGCAGCTGCAGCGGTCTCTTCAAGAGCAGAACCGTTGCTGGTGCAGGTAAGAAGTTACTGAAGCTAATTTACTTGTTGCCAAAGTCAGTTTCTTAACTCTACAATATTTCCTGAATTTTATATGAGAACAATTTTTATTAGTGAGCGTCTCTATTATTACATTAAGCAGGTATTTTGTAATAAAATAAGTAAACGTCATATGATCTTTTAAAATAACGAATCCAATACAGCCTCGACTACCTAGCTTGCAACTATCCAGCCCTCCATACCTTACAGCCTTTACAAAAACGAAACTTCAGATTTTTAAATGCACTACAAGCGAGCGTCTGCCTTGATTCCACAAGTACTACGTGCAAACTGTTGCATAATAAGGCGGCTTTTCTTGTGTACCATGTGCCTCATTTCCCGTTTCGGCTAATAAGTTAAACCTTTAACATTTATATTGAAATATGTACTATTCTCCATGGATTTTTGTTACTATAAACGTGCGAAGCAGTTCGAAAAAGTATTGTCCTATACTAAGACTAAGAGTTTAGAACATATGATTTTGAGAGTGTTTCTTGGATAAAACTTGTAGAATTCTCCGTAAGTTCGTTTTATGGTCATATTGGTTGTCATCAATACTACCTAATGTTTCTTTCCGCCCGTGTCCGCCGACATTGTCTGAAGTACCCATCTTTGCCATTGCAGATATTGTAGAAATGGAAAGTGCGATTAATGTGCGGTTTTCACAGAATAGATTGGTAGTCAAGGACTCGTATTGCTAGCCAATAAACAGATTCAAAAACTACTTAGAAAGTGTATTTTTCAAATGGAACGTTGTTTCCATCATGCACTGGAATTTTTGACACCAGCTATGTAGGCCTACATTTTAATGACATTTTTATCACGTTTAATCACGTTTAGTTTGGCAGCTACAAACGTACAAGGTTTCGGGATAGCATAGCTGACTGGCCGAGTGGCTAGCCCCTGGGGCACGGCCCACTGTCTCATGACCACCAGCCAGTCAGCTACGCTTGTATGAAAAAATATTCTCGAGCCGACCCTGCCAAGAATCCGTCACAATTACAAGACACTATGGATATGCTAATGATCCATCCACTGACCGGTCTTCAAGCTACAAGTTCTTGCAGCTGATGTGTTACTCGCTCCTAGATAGAGAGCGACACATCCGCACACCCGTTCATTCTTGTTTTTTCAAGCTGTCAATGCCTCTGCACTCCCGACGTATGAACTGACAACCTGCTGCTGAACCTGACTAAGAAACTGACCTCCCATGGACCTGACACATCACAGACATCGGCAATCGTGGGGATCGACTTCCTGTCACACCACCGTATATCCCTGGACATCGTACATGTTTCATTACATCATGCCGCCAACACACGTGCACCATATAATCGTGCAGGCCTGACCAATAAATGTGTTAGTAACATTTACCTCCTTCTGAGTGACTTTAACGCTATCAAAAGTGAAGCATTAAAAGTGTTGAGTAGTTATACAGATACATGTAACCTCCGCACCGAAATTACATGCTCAGCAGTCGTATCTATCCCGTGAGTGCAGAACTGATCTTCTTATGGGCCAATCTTTGCAGCCTACGTTACCAGCTAATACTTCTGTACTTACACATGTTGCCTGACTCATAATTCCTTCAAATAACCGCGGATCTCAACTACACAGCCACACACAAGCCATCCCATGACACCATAGTCGGATCCAAGGGGGAGTGGGGCGAAGGGTTGTTCGCCCCCCACCCCCACCCTGAGCATCTTTTTTTCTTTAGAATGCGAAGCTAGCGGGCTATCTCTGCACTTAAGTCTTCAGACATGTGAGACTTTGTTTGATTAGGCATAAGGTAAAAGAGCTAGAGTTTAGCTGACGATGAGAATTCTTTCACCGCCCCCCCTCCCCCCCACCTCATCAGTCTGTCCTGGACCTGCCCCTGCATGACACACCTGCATTGAACAAGGATATTTTCGCCTCTGCTACACTGGACTGCAACAAAAATCCTAACAAGGCTAACAAAGCTCAGACTTCTGTCAGTATTTCACAGGAAAATTCCTGTATATTTTTGTTCTCCAGCCACACCGCAAATGTGGGTGAACTGGTATTTTTCCATGTGCAAGCTCACATGATTAATGTTGTTGGAAACAGTAAGTACTGTGGTGACATCGTCTGCCTATACCAGCTCTCCTGGATGAACAAGAATTTCCCCATAAACAAATTCGGACGTAGTTTCTTTAAAGTTATCTTTGAAAGCATTTCAGCGTGCATCCAAGGAGGACCCAGGGGAGAGCCTTTGCCCATAAAGAGTCTCTGCAGTGCAGGACAGCTTTCAGTGTCTGATGCCACCGCTCAACCATCCCATTGGCTTGAGGGTGGTAAACTTGTTTGTCACAGGTGCAGCAGAGGTCAGAAAATGTCCTTTGTTAGTTGTGACTGTGGTCAGGCAGCCGAATCTGGCTGTACATTTGGAAATGAAATCATTGGTGTCTCCAGGATCAGTGTAGCCCCCACCCAGAATATGAGGCGGTTGATGCATCAGAACATATTGAAAACTGTCTGAAGGTTGAAGAGGGTCGATGATGACGAAATGGATGTTATGGAACTGGTCTAGTGGAACTTCAAATTTGCCAAAAAAAAAAAAAAAAAAAAAAAAAAAAAAAAAAAAAAAAAAAAAAAAGGTTGTGTGGTGCGAGACCTTAATCTGCCTGAATGCTACACAGGTCCATTTGCAAGACTGATAATCACGCTTGACGTCTCACCAGATGGATCATTTGGCGACCAATTCGGCTGAGGTACAGGTGCCGTACCTCCGTGAACCTGGCACCCGACTTAAAGAAATTGTTTTTTACTTTATACTATCTGAAAGAGCATCGTTTGTAGCGTATTGTAGTGCCAAAATTTTTGTTTGTAGTTTTTCGAAAAGAAAATTATGGGTCACTCAAAAAATAGCCAGCACCCCACTTTTAAGAAATTAAATTCTAACGGATGATAAGTGTAGAAAATTGTTTGTAGTGAACGAATTTTCGTTTGTAGTAACTTGTATATCCCATAAAACGTGTTCATAATGGAAGGCGCGAGGCCCTTACTGCTGTGCACTGCACCCACGGCAGCACCCCACAGCTGGAGGGAGGACTAAGGTCCGACGACGGGCAGCCGTGAAAAACCGATATAAACAGCAAAATAGAAGACAACTCAATCACGTAAAATATTAGTCCAGGACAGCTGCAAGTGTTCAATTTTTACGGTCTGAATAAAAATCTACCAAGATTACGTTTTATTATTTTCCGATTGCTAGAATCGGCCAGTATTAAATTTACGAAAACACATTAAGGATGAAACATGACGTCATTTAAGAAACATTATTGAACTTGAAGGAACAAAGTATACAATCTATTACTCTCATCAACAATTGTATGTGTTCACAAGATACTGATATTCAACAGAGATGAACAAATTTCCGAATCGTAGAAAGTTCACTCCAATAGATAAGATTTTAACTAAATATTTCCAAACTACTCCAAATGATTCTGTTGCTACCAATATTTATAGACCGTTCTCCATGAACTATAAACTTCCATAAAAACCACTATCAAACATCTATAGCTACTTACAAAATTAATTATAAACAAAATCTTTAATACGAAGAACGTGCCGGCCCACTTCTAGATTTCCTAGCCAGTGAAGGAGGCAAGCTACCTTATATCTAGATGCCTGCGCGGATATCAAATGTGTTATCCGCACCACATCCGCAAGGCACATATCCGCATCCGCTGCACTTTATCCGCATCCGTAGACATTAAAGTTTTGAATGGGTAACAGTAAAGGATAGCAGTATTTAAAACCATGATATGTAATTATATAATTATTGCTAGTGTCATTTCTGTGACAGCTATTTCTGACTTCTCGAATCATGGTAACTGTTCCATACCTACTCCAAAACAGGCTATTCCAAACAGGATCCGCGGTTGAGCGGCCGAGTGTATTGAGGGCGCTGTGCGAGGCCGTTCCCCGTCGGGGGTTCGAATCCACCCTTGGGCATGGATGCTTCTGCTCTCATTAGTATCAGTTAGTTCATAAGTAGTTTGTAAGTTTAGGGATTGATGACCCCGCAGTTAAGTCCAATACGCTTAGCAAACATTTGAACATTTAAATTCCAAACAGGGAAACATTGGCGCTCCGGATATACACAGTAGCGCTTCGTAGCCCGTGTGGTAGGAGCACACTGTCAGATGTTTAATACAACGGGCGTCTTCTTAAATTTCAGAGCTTAAAACTGATCGGTATAGAGGAGATTTTACTGTGTTTGCCGCGCGGGAGTAGGCGAGTGGTCTGGAGCGCCACGTTGCGGATTGCGAGGCCTTCCGCGTCGGAGGTTCGAATCCTCCCTCGGGCATGGATGTGTGTGCTGTTCTTAGGTCAGATTACCTCAATATAAGTAGTTTGTAAGCTACGGACTAATAACCAAGCAATTGAGTCCGATAGATTTACAAACATTTGAATGTTTACTGTGTTTACATTTAGAAAGAAAGAAACAGTTCTTTCGGAGTTTTACAAAAGGGACACTTGTTTTTCCCCATATTAACACACTAGAGGGTATGTGACACAAAACAAAGCATGTCATTTCAAGTGTTAAAACTGCCATCTACTTGTAACTGCTAACTGTCAGCAAAAAGAGACTATCAGCTGCAGCTACCGCCAGCCCATACAACTAACATTGTGTATCTTCCTAAATACGTTACTTTGACCGTACACCGTATCTGATTACGAAAGTTGCTATAAAATGCTATTGTCAATCATTATTACATATGTCACCATTTCTCTAACGCAGAAACATTAAGATTTGTTTGTATGTTTATGCGCGACTGTACAGTTCATTCGGTTGCGATGAAACTTTGCCAACATATTGCTTGCACTTTCGTGACGGTTACTGGCAGAATTAAATGACTATAAAATACATAGTTCATCAAATATGCCATCACATCTATAAGAAACTGCCCCTCACGAGAAACCCAGATTCACACGCAACTTAGAACGGTAAAATGCCTTTGCTGACAAGATTCGTAAGTTTTTCGGTCGCGGTTGTCTTCAAATTTGGCGGAACTTCAGGAACTTTTGCATCTATCATGGTATTTTAATAACTAATTTCGCTACTTTGTCCTGTCTAACACGAATGTTACAGGTAATGTGAAGTTCTACTTTTGTGCGCAGTGTATGAATATACTTTTTTACACGCAAAACAAGCTTCTTTGTCGTTGATCTTTACCATGCCATCAAACAAATATCCAATTCTTTTCTCCAACTTGACGATTTCAATTTGTTTTACTTGAGTAATACCGAATCACCTAAAAAATGTTCAAATGATTGAATAGCTTATGGTACTTAACTACAGGGTCATCAGTTCCTAAACTTACAAACTACTTATGAACTACTTACGAACTAGGACGGCACAAATATCCAGGCCCGAGGGGGGATTCGAACCCCCAACCGTAGTGGCCGTGTAGACCGTGACTGGAGCGCCTCAGTCCCCTCGGCCACCGCGGCCGGCCCGAATCACCTCTTTTCACTTTACGCGATATAATATCCATTGATGTCATGTTCATTTTAAGAAAGAACTGTCACTGTATTCCTTACAATATACGTTGTAACTCGGTCACTACAGAGCGCTAACTGAAGGCACCGAAAATTTGGCATCACACCTCTGGTGGGCAGTGGGCCGGTTTGCCAACCAGAAAGCACCTGACAGACCGCAGGTAAGACACGGTCGCGTAAACGGATTAGGCGCAGCTCCCTCGGGTAAAGCCAGTGGCGTAGTTATGTCACCAAGGGCCCCGGGGCAAAAATGACATTGGGGCCCTCTTTAAAGTAAAACTATGCAAAACTACTTCATCATCAGTTCCTTACCGCCTACTGGAAGACATAATAAGGCAAACCTAAATACTATTAAGTAAATTATTATGTGTCACGCAGCACATAATATTTCATTGTACTCTCAAATATAATTATTGGTTTGGAAAGTAGGAGGCGAGGTACTGGCAGAAGTAAAGTTTGGGGCGGCATCGTGAGTCGTGTCGGGATAGCACAGTCGGTAGTGCGCTTGCCCGTGAAATGCAAAGGTCCCAGGTTCGTGTCCCGGTTCCGGCACACAATTTTAATCTGCCAGGAAGTTTCATATCAGCGCACACTCCGCTGCAGAGTGAAGTTTCATTCTGGAAACATCCCTTAGGCTGTGGCTAAGCCATGTCTCCACCATATCCTTTCTTCCAGGAGTGCTAGTCTTGCGTGTTTGCAGGAGAGCTTCTGTGAAGTTTGGAAAGTAGGAGGCGAGGTACTGGCAGAAGTAAAGTTGTGGGGCGGCATCGTGAGTCGTGTCGGGATAGCACAGTCGGTAGTGCGCTTGCCCGTGAAAGGCAAAGGTCGCAGGTTCGAGTCCCGGTTCCGGCACACAATTTTAATCTGCCAGGAAGTTTCATAATTATAGCTGTTAAAGTTGGTTTATTTGTTATGCTTTCACGCAAAAGTTACTGGGTGGATTTGAATGAAATTTTGCAGAGTGGTAGATTTGGACCTGGGTAGGACATAAAGATAAACGACCTTTTGGGATAGTTGCTCCATACTAGGTGAATGAAATCGCAGGTATAAGCTACTAAAATATAAACAATGAAGAAGTATTACTTCAAATGTTCAAATGTTTGTAGAGCTTATGGGACTTAAAAAGTAATAAGTAAAATTACTAAGTTGACATCTTCGCTTATTATAGTGGCGGTGGGGTACAAGGTAGTGTCTTGAATGCACAAATTACTATTGTGACAAACTAACCATATTTTCTCTTCTTCTTGTACGAATTTCAGAGTGCAATTGGTTACAGCACTTCATTGGGAACTATGATTATGGAGCACACCTTTGGGGAATTCACTACACAAACAGTTGAGTTACCATAATAATACCGTTCTATAATAATACATTCCACTCCCATGAACCACAGACATTGCCGAGGTGGGGTGGCTTGCGTGCCTCAACGATACAGATAGCCGTACCGTAGGTGCAACCACAGCGGAGGGGTATCTGTGGAGAGGCCAGACAAACGTGTGGTTCCTGAAGAGGGGCAGCAGCCTTTTCAGTAGTTACAGGGCCAACAGTCTGGATGATTGACTGAGCTGGCCTTGTAACATCAGCTAATGTGGCTTTGCCGCACAGCTACTGCGAACAGCTGAAAGCAAGGGGAAACTACAGCCGTTACCTTTCCCGAGGACATGCAGCTCTACTGTATGAACATATGATGATGGCATCCTCTCGGGTAAAATATTCCGGAGGTAAAATAGTCCCCCATTCGGATCTCCGGGCGGGGACTACTCAGGAGGATGTGACCATCAGGAAAGACAATACTGGCATTCTACGGGTCGGAGCGTGGAATGTTAGATCACAGGAGTAGGATTGATAATGAATAAGAAAATAGGAATGCGGGTAAACTACTATGACAGTGATCGCATTATCATTGTCAAGATAGATACGAAGCCAACACCGACAACAGTAGTACAGGTTTATATGCCAACTAGCTCTGCCGATGATGAGGAAATCGAAGAAATATATGAGGAGCTAAAGGAAATTATTCAGACAATTAAGGGAGAGGAAAACTTAATTGTTATGGGAGACTGGAATTCGGTAGTAGGGCAAGGAAGGGAAGGGAAGATAGTAGGTGAATATGGTCTGGGCAAAAGGAATGAAAGAGGAAGCCGCCTGGTAGAATTTTTCACGGAACATAATTTAGTTATAACAAACACCTGGTTTAAGAATCACAAAAGAAGGTTGTATACGTGGAAGAGACCAGGAGACACCGGGAGATACCAGATAGATTTTATAATGGTAAGACATAGATTTCGGAACCAGGTTTTAAACTGTAAAACATACCCAGGGGCAGATATAGACTCTGACCATAACTTGTTGGTTATGAACTGTAGGCTGAAACTGAAGAAACTACAAAAAGGTACGAAAATAAGGAGATGGGACCTGGATAAGTTGAAGGAACCTGAAGTTCTTAAGAATTTCAGGGGGAGCTTCAGGCAACAATTGACAGAAACGGGGGAAAATAAAACAGTTGAGGAGGAATGGGTAAAACTGAGAGATGAAATAGTGAAGGCAGCAGAGGACAAAATAGGTAGAAAGGCAAGACCTACAAAAAATCCTTGGATATCACAGGAGATACTAAATTTAATCGATGAAAGGAGAAAGTATAAAAATGCAGTAAATGAAACAGGCAAAATGGAGTACAGACGACTAAGAAATGAGATTGACAGGAAGTGCAAAATGGCTAAGCAGGAATGGCTAGAAGGCAAATGAAAGGATGTAGAAGAATGTATAAATAGGGGAAAAATAGATACAGCCTACCGGAAAATAAAAGAAACATTTGGCGATAAGAAAAACAGCTCTATGAATATCAATGACACTGATGGAAAACCAATTCTCAGCAAAGAAGGGAAAGCTAAAAGGTGGAAGGTGGAAAGAGTATATAGAGGGGCTCTACAAAGGAAATGAACTTCGAGACACTACTGTAGGAAGGGAAGAGGATGTAGATGATGATGAAATAGGAGATACTATACTGAGAGATGAATTTGACAGAGCACTGAAAGATCTAAGTCGAAACAAGGCACCTGGAGTAGATGATATCCCGTCAGAGATACTGAAGTCTCTGGAAGAACCAGCCATGACAAAATTGTTTCACATTGTGTGTAAGATGTATGAGAATGGTGAAGTACCCTCAGACTTTAAGAAAAATTTTATAATCCCTATTTCAAAGAAAGTGGGTGCAGACAGGTGTGAAAACTACAGAACCATCAGTTTTATAAGTCATGGTTGCAAAATATACAGAAGGATGGAAAAGCTGGTAGAAGCCGACCTCGGGGAAGATCAGTTTGGGTTCAAGAGAAATGTAGGAACACGGGAGGCAATACTCACTTTACAGCTTATCCTAGAAGATAGATTAAGAAAAGGCAAACCTACATTTCTAGCTTTTGTAGATTTGGAGAAGGCTTTTGACAATGTTGATTAGAATAAACCCTTTAAAGTTCTGAAGCAAGCAGGAGTGAAATATAGGGAGCGTAAGGTTATTTACAACTTGTACAAAAACCAGACAGCGGTTGTCACAGTTGAAGGGCATGAAAGGGATGCAGTGGTTGGAAAGGGAGTAAGACAGGGTTGTAGCCTTTCCCCAATGCTATTCAATTTGTACATTGAGCAAGCTATAAACGAAAGCAAGGAGAAATTTGGAGAAGGAATTAAAGTTCAGGGGGAAGAATTAAAAACATTGCGTTTTGCCGACGACATAGTAATTCTGTCAGATACAGCAAAGGACCTGGAAGAGCAATTGAACGGAATGGACAGTGTGCTGAAAGGTGCATATAAGATGAACATTAACAAGAGTAAAACTACGGTAATGGAGTGCAGTGTAAGAAAATCAGGTGATGCTGAAGGAATTAGATTAGGTAACGAAACAATAAAGGAGGTAGATGAGTTTTGTTACTTGGGCAGTAAAATAACAAATGATGGTCGCAGTACAGAGAATATAAAATGCAGAATGGCAATGGGTAGAAAGGCGTTTTTGAAAAAGAGAAATTTGTTAACATCGAATATTGATTTAAGCCTAAGGAAGTCCTTTCTGAAGGCATTTGTATGGAGTGTTGCTTTGTATGGGAGTGAAACATGGACGATAAGCAGGGTGGACAGAAAGAGGATAGAGGCGTTTTAAATGTGGTGCTACAGAAGAACGCTGAAGATTAGGTGGGTGGATCGCGTAACTAATGAGGAGGTACTGAACCGAATTGGAGAGAAAAGAAATTTCTGGCATACCTTGACTAAAAGAAGGGATAGATTGGTAGGACACATTCTTAGACATCAAGGAATTGTGAATTTAGCGTTGGAGGGATGTGTGTGGGGTAAAAATCGCAGAGGGAGACCAAGAGACGCGTATACTAAGCAGATTCAAGTGGATGTGGGTTGTCGTTCTTATGAGGAGATGAAAAGGCTTGCTCAGGATAGAGTAGGGTGGAGAGCTGCATCAAACCGTCTCTGGACTGAAGACCACAATAACAACAATAATACATTGTAGAGACTTCATATTCAAATGTGGTCACACTGTCTACTGTCAAACACTGTGCTAGTAATTCAGCACCATTCACTGTTATTTCGCAAAGATTGACAGGGACGGCAACTCCGACTTCAACCGACAATGCGCTGACGATGGCAGGGATCACGTCTTAGCAGACAAGCAAAGGACCTTGTTATGTTTATATTCTGGAGTGCCAATAATTTTTGGATTTCACTTCGTGCGTTTGGGGTTTGTTGGTCAGGGTTCAAAAAGTTCAAAGTCGGAAAACCTTCATTCAACTAAATTCTTATAGACAGTTGAACTTCGATTATCCGAAGTAATTGGCGGACGTGAAAGTGTTCAAGGATCTACGGTAACTTTTTTCGAACTTGGCTCACGTAGGCCGAGGAGCCCCTTGAGCTCGGGGGCCCCGGGGCACTGCCCCGCCTAGCCCTATGATAGCTACGCCACTGGGTAAAGCTACGTCCGCTGTGGTACAGACACATATTCTGTGGCTGTGGCCAGGGGATGAGGACAACAGACTTCCGCTCTACCTGAGCCCTGCAAGGGTTCAGAGAATATCCACTGGCTTGAAGTTTTCAACTAACATTTCGACAGACGTACTGGGCAGAGCCTCGCTCTTTATCCCCATATAACACGCGGATATCTGCGTTGCTCACAATTTAATCCGAAAGAGTAAAAAATACTGTAGATATCCACGGATATCCGCATCCGCGCAGACCTCTACCTATATCCTCCCAACAGACTGCATGCATTCCCATGCTCTCTCTCTGTAACTGGCAGAACAGTCCAGCGCAACCTCTCTATCGAGGAATAAAAGAAAAATTGCCGGACAGTTAAAAAGAACTATACACAGAAATACGTTCACTGCAAAAATTACATACGATACCCACACAAACCAAACATTACACTTAATTTCTTCAAAACGGAGTGTCAGATTTTTTCTTAAATATGTAACAAAATTCAACACATTCAATCAAACACAATCGAAACTCTTCAAGAGTGTGAAAAAAAGAACAACCGAATCTTCCACAAGTAGGGAGCCAGCAGCACGCTGAGCATGGAGTTCGTGTAATGCAGCGGTGGCTCTCCAGCCAAGTGCGTTGAACACAGGACGTGGGTTAAACAAAAAACCACAAACGAAAATTCGTCCACTACAAACGATTTCCTGCATATATCGTCCATTACAATTAAATTTCTTCAAAGTGGAATGCCGCCAGTGAGTGCAGTGCACAGTTGTATGGGCCTCACAACAAACCTCTACATACTATTTCCTACACACATCATCCATTAGAATTAAATTTCTTGAAAGTGGGGTGCTGCCGTGGGTGCAGTGCACAGCAGTAACGGCCTCGCGCCTCCCATTTTGATCACATTTTGTGGGATATACAAGTTACTACAAACGAAAATTCGTTCACTACAAACCTCTACATACTATTTTATACACATATCATCCATTAGAAATTAATTTCTTTCTTAAAAGTGGGGTGCTGCCGTGGGTGCAGTGCACTGCAGTAAGGGCCTTGCGCCTTCCATTTTGAACACGTTTTGTGTGATATACAAGTTACTACAAACGAAAATTCGTTCACAAACCTCTACATACTATTTCCTACACATATCATCCATTAGAATTAAATTTCTTGAAAGTGGGGTGCTGCCATGGGTGCAGCGCACAGCAGTAAGGGCCTCGCGCCTTCCATTTTGAATACATTTTGTGGGATATACAAGTTACTACAGACGAAAATTCGTACACTACAAACGATTCTCCACACATATCATCCAGTAGAATTTTATTTCGTAATTGTGTGGTGCTGGCTATTTTTTGAGTGACTCATATATATATATATATATATATATATATATATATATATATATATATATATTTCGAAAAACTACAAACAAAAATTTTGGATCTACAATCCACTACAAACGAAGCTCTTTAAGCTTGTATAAAGTAAAAAGCGATTTCGTAAAGTGGGGTGCCAGGTTCACGGAGGTAGGTGCCATGGTGTGCCAGTCAGTGCAGTGACTCAAAGATCGAGCGGCGCAGAGCAATGGGATTAGACGTCTCAGGGTCCTGTAGACAAGTTGCATCAAACTTTCATGTTGACTCCTGGAACTAATCTTTTGTGAAGGTGGACGAGGTGGAGGGGTCAGGTAAAAGGTTTTGAGTGTCATCATCATGTTGTTCCATTTGTGCAAGACCTGTAAACTTGACATATATGGACACTGCATTGGTAATGTGATGAGGGATGAGTGTTGCTTGTGGTGCTTAGTGGGAGTGCTGAAAATCAGGTGTTATTCAAATAAGCAAAACAGAAGTTTGAACTATCATGGCTGCCTGACCCTGATTTGAATAACTTTCAACACAAGCAGTGTGATAGGTACTTTTGTAGATGCTTAGTAATTCACCAGTTAATGAATTCCAAGCTGACAGTTCTTCCTTATGAAGAGTGAAATTCAACTATTAAATCTTCCTTTCAGGTTCAAAATATGAAAGTCTTGAAACAATAAGGTCCAGCAATAACTGTGCCTCTATGTGCTTTTAAGCATTAATTAATTACCAAATGAATTGGTCATTTCTCACTCGTCTATGTACTTTGTAGAATAAACCACTCTTTTATACATTTAATTCAATATTTATTTATATTCAAAGAGTTATTCTATCAATTAGTACATAGAAATATGACACAAATATCTTGACAGACATCAGACACAGAATAAAAAACAAAATCAACAACTTTTTCTTCTTAGCAACCGTCTAAGCATACGCTTTCTCAAAGGAACTCCAATAAATATATCTTTAACTGGGTAGACATAATATGAAGCCACTTGCTGCTGCCACCACCTCCAGAATCTGAAACAAACAGATTCTGGCAGCAGCTGCCATTCTTATCATGCCTAATCCATTCACTGAAATAAATTGATAACTATTTGGGTATCTCAAGGTATTGGGAAAGTGGCTTGTACCACTACAAGTTGTATGTCCATAAAAGAGAATCGATAAATTTTTGTCATTTCTGGACTGCGTTCTTTTGTCAAGATGCAATGAACTTGTAACTGTATAATCTGATTGGCATAATGATTGCTGCTGTTGGACATCTTTGGGATCACAGGTGTCTAATGACAAGCATGTTTGTAGTCAATAACACTGAAAATCATGGTACCTGCGAGCAAGTGAGTAAAGACCTTTATATTCAGACCAGAAAATTGTCCATGATTGTTTACATGTTCAGATGCCTATAACTGCCATACTTTCTGAAAGTGCCCTTTTGTTTTGGTTTTAAATGAATGGGTGATGCCCAGTTACTGTCAGAAAGTTCTGATATACTGGCATTGAGTGGTTTCTGAATTTTATTGCACATGACACATAATTTAATGGGGTTATCATGGCTGGGTGGGCTGTCAGTTGTAACAATTTTGTGGATTGTCCCATTAGTAATAGTTTACACTGCAGGACCAAGGACTGGGGGGAGGGGGAATTTGAATCTATGCAGGGTTGAGGGAGGGACACATGGTGTTTCGAAAGCAGTCCCTTGTGTTCCTGTCAAACTGGAGTATAAATACTTTCTTAAGTCTGTTGTGTGTTTGGCAAGAGTTTACATTGGTGCTTGTGGAATGGCGATGTTGTGCTTAGGAAGTATGTATACGTGACGCGTGTCATGTGCACAGCACATGAGAACTGGGCATGTTGTGCATGTAGCCTGTTTGTTGTCTGTGTTGCAGATGGATGCTACAGTTTTGTTAAATGCCACATGGTCAGGGAGCAGGAATGTTCGTCAACAACTTGTGGTCCTGTCAAGGAGATGACAGGGAGTGTGTTTTGGTTAAAGGATCCTGTCAGACAGTCTCCCTCAACAAGGGGAAACCTGCACATGGTCATGGTTCAGCAGCATCACCCATGGAAGATAATTCAGTGGATAATGACGTCATACACCTCATGGCTGCCTCACCCTCCCCAGCTGTCCTCATTCGGGCTTTCACGGTGAGCCAGACAGATGAGGACAGCTACCTCACACCTTTCCAAGGGTTTACTGTACAAATCATACACTGCCTACAATCCTGTTCTAGCCCATAATGCCTCACAACTTAGATGTCTTGCTTTTATGCCATAAGAACATCATCTATATAATACTCAACAAGCAACACATGAGTATGACTGCCACCTCCCATCACACACCATAGTGCAAACATTTCCTTTACCCTCATACATCAATGCAGATCTGTGTGCAAAAATTACAGACAAAGGTGTGATTCTAGCTACTAATTCTTTGTCGTTACTGTCCCTTCCTCCGCCCCCCCCCCCCCCCCTGAATCCCTCCAAGATCACTGCACATCTACTTATGCCTGGGACAATCACTCATCCAACCATGACTGGAGGATTTCCATGTGAGCATTCCACACCTGAGGTCCACCATTCAACAGCCACTTTCATTGAGCAAACTAGAAATACTGTTGCTTATATTTTGTTCAGCGGAAAGACAAAATCCCACCCTTAGAACAGAGTGGAGTTTATAAAATTACCTGCAATCTCTGTGGAAAATTATATGTAGGTCAAGGGCCATAACAGCTAGACTGTCAGAGCATGAAAAGAGCTGGATATTAAAAAAGAAAGATTCCACCTCTGCTTATGACGTCAGATGTGATGTCCTCTATAGAGGAACTAAGGGCAGAAAACATTCATTATTAGAAATTATATCTATCAATAAACATAAATTTAAGAATCCGGATCTAGTTCTCTAGAGGAGCAAATAATTCCTAAAGAAGGGTAATTGAACAGATGCACACAACTATAGGCCTATAACTCTAACATCAGTCTGTCGTAGGATTTGGAAAATGTTTTGTGCCTGAGTATTATGACATATCTGGTGACCAAAATTATCTTTTGTAGGTTTCAACATGGGTGCTGAGAACAACAATCATGTGAAACCCTCTTGCACTATTCATCCATGACACAGATAAAGCATTGGACTGTAGCATACCACAAACATATAGAAAGAAAGACCCTTTATTATATTATTTCAAAATTGTAGAACAATTACTGAAGCAGTTACATCAATAAAATACCTGGGAGGTATCAGGAATGATTTGATGAGGAATAACCACCTAATACTAATCTTTGGTAAGACTGCAGACTAAGGATCCATGGAACAATCTCAGGAGGTGTAGTCCATCAATAAAAGAAGTGGCTTACAAAACACTCATTTGACCAATACTTGACAATATTCCTTATCAATGTGGAATGTGCACCAGATAGCATTTACAGAGGAGATAATGAAGATACAAATGTGAGCAGCACGTTTCATTGCAGGATCACTTAGTATGAAAGTGTCAGCAAACTCTTGTTATAGATGCTGTGGGAGGCATATTCTGCCTCACACTTTGGGCTTCTAAGTTTTGAGAGCATATTTTTCTTTGAAGAGTCAACCAGTATACCACTTTCTCCTATGTATAGAGAACTAGTATAAAATTAAATAGACAGAGCCCATCCAGAGACAGATATAATAGCAAACAACTTGTATCTGGTCAAATTTATATTTGTAGTCTCCACAAATATTTTCTGTAGTTCTCCATAAATATTTTCATACTGGGATATTACATGCATTCTCCTCCAATTATTTTTGCCATCTACATTCGTTTCAGGATAGTTCATATAAGATAGTCCTCTCAGTCCCTCTTGGTTTATTAGATTTCCCTTATAGCTTTGGAGGTTAGATTTTCTTTTCGTTCAAAGAACATATTTACGCTATAACAGGACAGCCCATTCGATACCACCCGGCAGTCAACTGCAGTTTCAGGATACCAGAGAGATTTTGTCCACTTCTAGCTTACACAGACACCTTATAAACTCTGTGAAGCAACATGGAACAGTGTGCATGTGAATTATCATAACAAACTTAATTATCCTGATTAGGGTGGTAAAATGAGTGATTTTCAGACTAAACAAGGTGTCACAACTTTGTATTTGAATTTGTAGGTAATTTCTCTGAATAACATTGTTAAATCATAATCTTTGTCTAACAAAATATGAATACCGGTGAGCCTCAGGTGCCAGCAGCATAGTTCAGTGCAGTTGACTCGGTGAAGCACAGTTCTATATGGTTCTTTGTGAATCAGTTTTGCAGTTGTTACTACATTTTTTTGGAATGTAAATTCATGAGAAGAAGAAAGTGAGCTAAAAGTTATGTTTTTTTCCTTCTTTTGATCTCATGAATGAAGTATTTAAGTGATATAAGCTATAAGTCACATCACATTAATAATATTTCCATCATCACATTCATCTTCATCTGAGGAAACCATAGTACTTAATATGCTTTCAAACAGTACTACTTATACAAAATAATCCAGATATTATACTGCATTCTTTTGCACTGTTTTAACAGGAACCAAGACTTGTCAGCTGTGATTCATTGTTGTGCTCTCCACCAACATGTCATGGAATAGGCATGTAGTATCATGTCCAACAGGTTTCTCTCTGTTGAGTGATTTCAATTGCTTTTCTGTAACTATGATATTTGTATCAATACTCTCCATTGTATGATGATTATTTAGAATAGGAACTACAATGAAGTCTTCCTCTGTAAAACAGTTTTGAAGAAAGACTTCTGTGTGTCATTCTGTGTTCAGTGCCATTATAGTCAAAGAGTGTCTGGACATTTAGTTTCTATCCGTTCACTGCTTTCACAAAAGACCAAAACTTCTTAGGATTTTCTGCAAAATCAATACCTCGAACTTCACTTTCATTCATTAAATGTAGCATGCATAGTCCTCCTTGCACTGATTTTGGCTTCATTTGATTTCTCCTTGTCTTAAGGTTTGTCTGTGTTTCTCTTTGCTTTTGTAGCAATTTCCAAATTCACATTATAAGCCACAGTGGATCTTTCTCAGCTCTCACAATTTTACTCAGCACACGTGTCTAAAGCATACTATATGATAGTCTTGAACTTTCTCCACTGATGTTCAATACTGTCAGTGCTGGAGACTTAACTTCTGTGTTGAACAATCAAGTGCTCTGAAATCTGTCCAGATATCTTCCTGCCTTTCTTGATATTTCTATTTACAGCTGTATTCAGTGATGCTGTAATGGAAATATGATCATGGATTCCCTATTTTGCACCAAAAGACTCGAAAAGTTCATTGTCATCAGAAGGTCACAAATTTTATCTCCACGAGTCAACCTCTGTTTATCTGCTCAAAGTATTTTTTTGGTAAAGAACTTAGAACAATTTAGCTCGATTTTCTGTCCCTACCGCCCATATAAAACATTTGTGTCTCCCACTTCACATCTGGTAATTTAAAGTTTCAACTTAATTCCATAACATTACTAGGAAATGTATGCAAAGTGTTTTCAATAGTTTTGCCTCAGATGTTGCACCACTACTGTTAATGAATCAGGAGTCTATCAAAACATTTAATGATCATGTTTGCACCAACTCTAACTTTGATCTTCACCCAAATTATTTCACACCTTTACTAACCTCACTGGGTATTATTGTATTTTTATTGCTGTAAACATGCCTCCACCTTCTGAGTTCAGTCTGTCTTTGTGATACATGTTGCAGTTTGCGTTTAGAATTTTTTGTTATTGATATCTGATTGTGACTGCTTATAAGCAAGAGCAGTTCTGAGATCTTTCCATAGATGAGTCTGCAGTTAACAATTACTACCACACATTAAAGTGCAAAATGTCTTCACAATCATAGTAAAACTGTAGATTGAGTTGAATTCTGTTTTAAAATACCTTCCACCATGCACAGCACAAAGTTGTATATTGCCAGTAACCTTCCTCTTCTTTCGAAGGTGAAGTGTGCAAAATTTCATCAAGATCAAAATAGATTAGTATGAATTTCAAACAAACAAAGGATACTCTTCTTTATATATATAAAATTAGCTGTGAACCAGGTATTTCCCAGGTATTTATTAATCCAATAGTCTATTAGTTCATCTCCTCTATTCTCTCTCCTCACCCCCTTCCTCCTGTCCATCTCTTCCTCTTCTCTCAATTTCTTCCTCCACTCTCTCAGTCCATCTCCTCCTCCCTCCTCCCCCCATCTATGAAAAATTACTAATTTCAGCTAACTTATATGAAGATCAGTCAAGTGGTGTCTACATTTATTCCAAAGTACCTCTTCCATGCACTATACAGTGGCTTGGGAGTTTTAAAATCTTCTCCATAAAAGTGTTCCAACAATCACAGTGATTGGTCAAATGGTGACAAAGTTATTTGGAAGGTACCCTCTGCCATGTATCATATAAAATAATGTGGACAGTGTTCTTTCTCTTGTTTAGGGGTTGTGTGTGCAAATTTCAGCAAGAGCGAAGGAAAACTGTAGATTTTGTCAAAGTCCATACATAAAGTACTCCCTGCCATCCATTGAATGAAATTTTATTTAAACCATGACCTGTCACTTGTTTTGAAGGTCAGATGCGAAAAAATGTATCAATATTGTTGTTTTTTGTTACATTATTCAGTCCTAAGACTGATTTGTTGCAGTTATACATGCGACTCTATCTTTTGCAAGTCTTTTAATTTCCAAATAAATACTGTATCCTATGTCTATTTGAATCTGTTTACTGTGATCATCTCATGGTATCCCTCAGTGATTTTTTCCCACAAACTTCCCTCTAATATTCCTTGATGTCTCACAATCTGTCCTGTCAACTGATCTCTCATTTTAGTCATGTTAAGCCACAAATTTATTTTCTCCCCAATTCTGTACAGTAGCTTCTCATTTGTTGTACAATCTACCCATCTAATCCTCAGCATTATTATGTAGCACCACATTTCATAAGCTTCTATTCTCATATTGTCTAAACTGCTTATCATCCACATTTCATTCCCATACAATGCTATATTCTAGGAAATGCCTCCACAGAAAGACTTCCTAACATTTTAATTAATCTTTGATGTAAACAAAATTCTCTTCTACAGAAACACTTTTGTTTACATTACCATTCTGCATTTTTATATCTTCTATAGTCTGGCCATCAGAAGTTGTTTTACTGCCCAAATACCAAAACTCATCTACTTTTTATATTTTCTTGTTTTCTAATCTAAATTCCCACAGCATCACTTGATCTTATGGTGACATGACCATCTATCAACCATTACAACCCAGTTTCATTCTATACTGGTGATCCTGAAGTCTGTCAAATGCCATGTCATGCTCCTTCCGATGCTGAGATCACCTCAGTCCCCCCCCCCCCCTCTCCTCAAGCCTCATCAGGGTGTACTCTGTACATGACAGAGCTTTTTGGGGCAGCTTCTCTGTTCCCAGCAACCATGTTGTATATTGAGTCTTGTTCTGTAACGTGTGGAGTTGACAATAAAATTTACTGCACTTGACTAATGTGGTTTTATCTAATTCCACAATCTAATTATTCACCTACGTTTTATTACCTGTGTTCATGTTCTTCTTACACCATCTTGCCAAGACATCATCCATTTCGTTCAGCTTCTGTTCCAGGTCCTTTGCTGTCTCTGGCAGAATTGCAACTTCAATGGCACACCTGTAAGTTTTTATTTCTTCTCCCTGAATTTGAATTCCATTTCTCCTTGGTTCCTTCACAGCTTGTTCAATGCATATAATGAATAACATTCAGGTGAAAGGTTGCAACCATGTTTCACTCCTGTCTCAATCACTGCTTCTCTATCCTGTCCCTTGATTCGTATTACAGTGGTCTATTTTCTGTACAAGTTGTATATAACCTTTTATTCCCTTTATTTCACTCTTAAAAACCTTCAGAATCTTAATGAATGTATTCCATTCAATATTATCAAAACCTTGTCCAAGTCGTACATTTATGGTAAGTTGCACGGTCATTATTGCCTCACGGGTTACAACATTTTTCTGAAATCCAGACTAATCTTCCCCAGGTATAGATTCTACTACTTTTTCCATTGTTTATAAATAATTTGTGTGAGTATTTTGCAACCATTACTTATTAAACTGATAGTTCTGTGCCTGTTTTCTATGGAACTGGAACTATTACATTCTTCTTGAAGTCTGATTTTATTTCTCCTAAATTATACATCTTGCACACCAGTAGAATAGGTTTTTCATAGCTAGCTCTCCCAAAGACATCAGTAATTTGAAGGGAATATTATCATCTCCTGGTGCCTTGTTTTGCCTTAGGTCGTTCAGAACTCTAACAAATTCTTCTCTCAGAGTGGTATCTCCTATCTGATCTTCATGTACTTTTATACAATCATACCATCAATATCATTTTAAATGTATGAACCTCCTATATATTTCTTCCACCTTACAGATTCCCTTCTTTTCTTAGTACTACTTTTCCATCTCATCTCTTTAAATTCATATACAGTAGACCCTCGTTATTTCAAAACTGGATAAACTGAATACTTGGTTAACCAATATTGTCTGTTCGGTTCCTGCTGAATTACATTGAAAAATCTGCTGCTTAAACCAAATTTTGAGTAATTCATACTACAACTGGTCTCCCACATTAGATATTCCATATTTCCTTCTCTGTTTAAATTCAATAAATATGTGCCGTTCACTAAGGTATTTCCCAGTATACATTTGACATAAATTTTCTCAGAAAGTTACTGTACTTTAATATCGCAACAGTGGTCCAATCGCTTGCTTGCTGCTCATGTTTCACTTCCACAATGTGGGCCCTCCACACAATGACATTGAAAAATGCATCACCCAATATTTCACCTGGCGTGCACAGCATGCCACCACTGACAACAGGTGCATCTGTTGCTGTGAGCAGCTGTGATGCTGCCATTTTGTGACTGCTATGGTAACGCCACTTTCCATCTCTTTGTGTATGTGGTGACCTGGCCCTTGGTCGGGCAGCAATGCTCACTACACGGAGTTGAATGAAGACAGCTTGGTGGGAAAGGGGCCGAATGAGGCCAGAGAGGGCAGGAGGGGAGGGGGGGGGGGTGTAATCAGCACATCACACACAGCACATAACACTACAATCCAGAGATCTCTTTGCTTGTTTGTTTGTGGACAGTTAACGTGGTTTTCCCTTTTGCTCCATCATTCGCAATAAAATATGCTGCTCAAACAGAAACACTCCCATAATGCTTTGGTGTTAAAACAAAAGCAACAAATTCTGCATTTGGTCGAGGGAGGAGAGAAGACCAAAACATAGGTTGCAGAACACTTTCAGATTCTGAAGTCTACTCTCTGATTGATAATAGGTTTTAGACAAAAATTAGAAGCAAGTCTGGCAAGCCGTTCATTTAGCAGCAACAACAAGTGCATTAGGCCAGCCAAACATGAAGAAGTTGAGGGTTACCTGTTTGAATGGTTCCAGCACATGCGCTCACAGCCAATTTCATTGTCTGTACCCATGCTTAGAGAAAAGGCCCGTGAAATTGCCCAGAAAAAGGGAATTTCTGGGTTCGTGTTTTCTGAGGGCTGACTGTGGCATTTTCAGAAGAGGCATAAAATCACTCCTGTCCTTGTCTGTGGGTAGGCTCATAGAGTAAACAAGGAATATGTCAATGAGTGGAAGCAGGAATTTAAAACCAATCTCTCTCATTTTCATCAAAGCGATGTATTTAATATGGATGAAACCAGCGGATGCATGAAAAAGCACTGCATGTCAAGGGCGAAAAATGTCATGGAGGAAAATGCAGCAAGGAGAGACAGACAATGGTCTTGTGTTGTAACTCAGATGGTTCTGAGAAGCTCCATTAGTGATTGGAAAATACAAAAATCTACGTTGTTTTATAAATGTTCACATATTCAATTTGCCATGTCACTGCGAGAATAATAATAAAGTCTGGCTGACCAAGTCTCTCTTTTGTAACTGGCTCTTGAAGGAACAATGACAAATGGCTGTGAGGAAGAGAAATATTTTACTAACTGCTCGGCACATCATGTGGATGACCTGGAACTTCCAAACATAGAAGTTGTCTTCCTACCTGCTAACACCCTGTGCCGTCTGCAACCATTGGATCAAGGAATAATCACCTCAATGAAATGTAATTACAGATGGCAACTTGTTAAGGCTGCCATCACTGCAATCAATGCACTGCAAGCTAAGCTATTCACAATATAGCTGCTGCTTGGGATGAAGTTACAATGGATACCATAAGTACACTCCTGGGCATTAAAATTGCTACACAATAACATTGACATGCTACAGATGTGAAATTTAACCGACAGGAAGAAGATGCTGTGATATGGAAATGATTAGCTTTCCAGAGCATTCACAGAAGATTGGCGCTGATGGCGACACCTATAACATGCTGACCTGAGGAAAGTTTCCAACCAATTTCTTATACACAAACATCAGTTGACCAGCATTACCTGGTGAAACGTTGTTGTGATGCCTCGAGTAAGAAGGAGAAATGCATACCATCACATATCCGACTAAGATAAAGGTCAGATTCTACCCTATTGCAATTGCAGTTTATCGTATCGCGACATTGCTGCTCGTGTTGGTCGTGATCCAATGACTGTTACAGAATCCTTGTTTGGCGACATCGTGGTGAACACAAATTGGAAGCATGTATTTGTCATCACCATACTGGCATATCACCCAGCGTGATGGTATGGGGTGCCATTGGTTACACATCTTGGTCACCTCTTGTTCACATAAACAGCAGTTTGAACAGTGGCCATTATATTTCAGATGTCTTACGACCTGTGAATCTACCCTTCATTCGATCCCTACATTTCAGCAGGGTAATGCATGACTGCATGTTGCAGGTCCTGTACGGGCCTTTCTGGATATGGAAAATGGTCAACTGCTACCTTGACCAGCACATTCTCCGATCTCTCACCAATTGAAAACGTCTGGTCGATGGTGGCCGAGTAATTGGCTCATCACAATATGCCAGTTACTACTCATGATGAACTGAGGTATTGTGTTCAAGCTGCATGGGTATCTGTACCTGTACATACCAT
Source organism: Locusta migratoria (assembly GCA_026315105.1). Taxonomy (NCBI): domain Eukaryota; kingdom Metazoa; phylum Arthropoda; class Insecta; order Orthoptera; family Acrididae; genus Locusta; species Locusta migratoria. Next base: position 201,889,923 of record CM048751.1, read on the forward strand.
CCAAACTCTGTTTGACTCAATGCCCAGGCATATCAAGGCCGTTATTACGGCCAGAGATGTTTGTTCTGGGTACTGATTTCTCAGGATCTATACCCCCAAATTGCGTGAAAATGTAATCACATGTCAGTTCTAGTATAATATATCATTCCAATGAATACCCATTTATCATCTGCATTTTTCTTGGTGTAGCAATTTTAATGGCCAGTAGTGTAACTGTTTTAAGAAGGCTTGGACAGCACCTGATAATGCAGCTGAAACTGGAGACGAAACCAATGATCAACATCAGAACTTGGATACACTGGCAGAGATACATCTTTGAATTCTGATACTGCTCTTCTACAGGCTTACACCCTGTTGGTGCTCTCTTCTAGCATCAATATGGAAGAATGTTTGCAAGCAGATGACAACATTTGTACTGCTGAAAACCAATAATCAGTTCTGCTGATGATTCAGAAGAAGATCATGAAGACTTAGTCATCTTCTGAAGAGGAACATGTAGACATGACACCACCATCTCACGCTGAAGTTGCAAATGCAGTTGCTGTTCTCCAGAGATTTGCTGCCACTTCTGAAGGCTTCATGGGATTTCATGCTGGTCTTGATTTTGTATCTTCAGATATTGCCAAAATATTAAGACCAACAGTTCGGCAAACAACAATTGATCATTTTTCTTTCTTTCAAATTAATGTACAGAATTAAAATATATAATAAATAAAAACTGAAAAGAAAACATGAGTTCTAATTAAAGTGTTTGTTAAGATTATTGTTTGTTGTATTACATGATGTACTAACTCAATCTGGGACATAAATATGAATGTTATTGTATTGTATGAAAAAGAGAGAGATGCAGACATGGCGCGGCATAGTCGCGTTGTCTAAGGCGCCATGTCACGGACTGCGTGGCTGTTCCCATCAGAAGTTCAAGTCACCCCTCTGGCATTGGTGTGTGTTGTCCTCAGATAAGTTAGTTTAAATAGTGTTTTAAGTCTAGGGAGCGATGATGTCAGCAGTTTGGTCCCTTAAGAACTCTCACACATTTGAACACTTTTTAAGGGGGAAAAAATGGTGACGAGCGTTTGACAATATGAAGATATATTGCACTTTCTCGACTAAAGAAATACCAGAAATATAGTTGTATATATGCAGTCTAGTTACTGTAGTTTCATTTTCTGTTCAAGGTCATGATGACAGAACACCCTCGTTCATTGAGGCCCATAACAGAAGAAAAAAATGAACTCAACAGTCATATTTTTACAAAAAAAAAACCTTGTTAATTTAAATTTTGTTAAACCAAATTGGCAATTTTTTGGTTCTTTAAAATTTGATTAAATGAGATTCTATTTACCCTAGTTTTGCATGCTTCTGTGGGCTTCCATTGGTCTTATAACCACTCCTGCTTAGCCATTTCATCTTCCTAGTAACCTCAGCATCTATCAGCTATTTCTATTCCTTTTTGTGAGCTATATTTTTATATTTTTTCTATTCATCAATTCAGTTTAGTATCTCCTGTTAAATCCAAGAACTTATTGTTGGATAATACTCCCTCTGAAATTCTAATGATACTGAGATTCCTTCAATTTATCCATGAACCACAGCCTTACATTCCTACTCTTTTGCAGTTTTTTTTAGTTTTAATCTATTGTTAATATCCAATAAGACATGACCAGAGTCTATATCTACCCATGGTTCCAAAATCCTTCCTACCATGAGAAAACCAATCTGAAACATTCCAGTTTCACTTTGTCTCTTACACTATACCAACTTCATTCATGATTCTCAAACCAAGTGACAGTGATGTTTAAATTATGCTCTGTGCAAAATTTCTCTAGACAGCTTCCACTTAATTCCTTTTCCCCAGTCCACATTCACTCACTACTTTTCTTCTCTTCCATTTCCTACTATTGGATTCCAGTCCCTCATCACACACAAGTTTTCCTCTGCTTTAACTACATGAATACTTTCTCTTATCTCATCATACATTTCTTTTATTGGCTAAGTTAGTTGGCATGTCAACTTCTACGTGTGTTGGGTGTTGATTTCATGTTTAACAAGGAGACCACATGGGTATTGAACTTTAGAATTTTTTGATTTTTATGGTATGATCAACCAAAGCCGTTGAACACAACTCTAAAAATTCCTGGAGAAAATTGACTTTGAAGTTTTGCAAGTACAAGTAAGTACCAATAATTAAAGCAATTTTAGTGGTGTCTTTCAGTGTAACTCAGGTGGTAGCATTCTGGCCTTACAACGATAGAATCGGTGGTTCAAATCCTGCCGTGAGAATTTTTCTTTGTGTTTGAATACTTACACAATTTTAATATCTAATGGTAATTTTTATGAAAAATTCACGTATTTTTGTAACTTTCTATATTTTATAAATATATGTGATGGCCTCATTAAGGGATCATACATTCTACATTCTGATCCACAGAATACCAGTTTTGTTTTTCCTCATGCTGACACTCTCCCAACTAGTCCCCACCTAGAGATCCACACAGGAAATAGGGGACTATTAATGTTACTACTGGAATATACTATCAAAGAGAACAACATCATGCATCCACAAGTAGAGTTCTGTGTACTGTAAAATTGGGTTAAGTTGATGAAATTTTATGAAAGTTTGATGATTTTGCTGTGATGTTACAAAGTGAAATCACCAGAAATTTAATATTTTAATACAGAATCCTTTGTTCATCAGATGCCTAATAAAACCGAATTGCTATTTTCAAAGAGTGACTTTTTTTATTTAAATGTGATCGAAGTTATCCATCCAAGTAGGGCGAAGCCGATCACTGCTTAAAATTCATGTGAAATCGACTTTAGAGTATTATAAGGCTAAAGTTGATCAGTAAAAATGAAAAAAAAAATTGAAATCATTTACTTTAGTTATCGTTTTTCATAAGTTTCATTATTTATACTTTTTAACTATGTAATTAAAATCACATAAGAGAAGAGTATTAGATTTTTTTATTGTAATACAGAGGACACTGTTGCAACTATTATTCAACAAAAGATAAATTAGTAGCTAATACTTTATACAGTACCTATACAAACAAATAATGCATGTTAATTGAAATTAAATTAACTCAAAGTTTTTCTTATTCAATCTCTTTGCAATCTTAGAAATTAGTTCAAATCTGCCCCGTCTTAAGTCCCTAGCTGCCACTCTTGTCACAATATTACGTGGGCTGACAATTTCATCATCAACTAAGGCGGGGTAGTCTAAATAATTTCCTTTATGAGTGATCTTCTTCCTCAGAAAACTCACTGTGATATCATCTCCTGCCACTGCAATTATTATGGCAATGTATGATTTATTTCTGTCTCCGTTCTTTGTTTTAGTGTAACCTTCATCTGTCACTTCTGAAAACTCACAATCTTCACCAGGTTTGAAGGAAAGAGAGCTATCAATTCTTTCATCTTCTTCATTTTCGACTACTGAAGCTAAGACACCTTTTCCTGGAACATGTAAACTTTTCCTCAGATTTTTTTTCCACTTGTGGATTTTTTTTGTCCCGTCAAATGTTCAGTAAAGGTTTCCAATCAGGAAGAATCTGCAGAACTGTTGATTTCCTCATAGTCAGGAATTTTACTTAACACCTTGTCTGGATTGAAGGGAACTATACCAGATCCACGAAATCCCAGACCTCACATTTTCTTGAATTCTGGTACCAACTTCATTGAAGGCCAGTTTCCTCATGTGAGGCATCTTGGTCTTTGGCAGCTTACCTCTGTTCTTTGTCTTTCAATTATTCAAGAGCCACATCAAGGGACTGGCAAATATGTGTCGTATTTGGCTGAAGTTGCACAAAACTTATGTTGTTTTTTCACAGGAATGGATTACGTCAACGGACATGTGCCTTGATAAATTATCACCAATAATGACTTTTCACCCTTTCTTTCTCTTTGCATAAAGTAGGACAATCTTGTTGAACCAGTCATTGAAGATTGTCATGTCAAACCAAGCACTTGAATTTCTGTTGTATGCTGAACCTTGGATCCCTCCTTCACACCAGCCAGTGTATAAGTGTTTGGCTTTATAAACTGTATATGGAGGGAGAGGTGCTCCATCAGCAGCTGAAGCAATCATTACTCTTGTGCTAGTCTTTGAGGTGTCTATGATCCTTTCCACATGCTTTACACCATGTTTAACTACGACTTTTGTGGATCCAGGATCATCAGTTAAGTTAGTTTCATCATTGTTTATAATGTTGCCTGGAGGCACACCATCAGTAGATTGTTGAAGATTTTTATTTCTCTTCTTGTGATGGCGCATCTTTATCATTTCACATTCTCTCTGCCATTATATATGAAAGTTGCTTGTGACGTTGGAAGCAATTTTTGATCAAAGCTTTCCCAGGTCTATTATCTTAAAAACACTTCTTAAGATAGTCCTGAACAATAACTGTGACATCTCTTGCATGTAATAGAAATCCCCATACTGCACAGAACATGATTCCTTTTATCAAATAATTTTTGTCTTCAGCACTCAGTGCAGTTTGGTGGCCATAACTAAGAGGATGTGGATCCTAGCATTAAGTGTTGTGTACAGCACCGCATACTCCACTAACACTCTCCTAATACTTATTCTGCCACTTTGGTTAGCCTTGATTGCCAGGACAAGGTACTTGGCATAAAAATTTCATTTTCCTGCAGGTCCTAACTTATTTCTATAATTTTATGGCATGATCGACTTTACCCTAAGAAGATACAAATTTTCTTATAGTAATAAATAGCAACCTTAAGTATTATGATTTGGAAAAAAAAAAAAAAAAAAAAAAAAAAAAAAAAAAAAAAAAAAAAAAAAAAAAAAAAAAAAAAAACCCACACACACACACACACTTCCGGATATGATCCTAAAACAACAAACTTACATATTTTCTCTTCTTTTCCATCCTGATGAAAATAACAAACACAGTTTGATTTTGTGTTATTGAAGATTAATGTTAAGAATGAAAATACATTTTTGTGGAATTACTTTTGTGACATTGTTGCTTTTACTGTTATGACAGCTTTGCCACCTACCAAAATATTAAAATTTGTCAAATATAATTGACTCAATATAGAGAAAATTGCAAGTGGTCGATTTTACCCTCCATGATAAACTTTACCCACATTTACGGTACTTGTGAAAAGTAATTATTGTAGTTTGCCATTGTTTTCAGCTGTTCAGAGTAACTTTATGGCAATGTTATGTTATCTGATGTTAGAAAGCCAGAGCTCTCAATTACACCTGCAAGTATCGATTGCTGCCCTTCCTAAGGAATCACATGGCCTGTCCAATGTGGTTGTACCTGTAGTGTGTCTATCTATATAATTATGGCATACAAGCCATTCAACCTCAACTATATCTGTGGTTCTTGGAGTGGGCTCCTGGCATTAATTGACACAAAAAGATTTCAAGAGGATCAACAATTGTTCCCTTTAAGACAAAAATTCTTCCCTGTGACTGTAAATTTCAAATATTGGAGAAATTGTGGCAAGTATATTGAATTTATATCGTGCACCAGTTGAATGAATTGATAATACAAAGTAGCTGCACACAGTAAATAGTGTACATAGCTCAAAACCTGCTCCCATGAACCAGAATCATTGCTGTGGTGGTGTGGCTTGTATGTCTCAATGATAATGATAACCAGACTGTAGGTGCAACCACAGCAGAGGGGCATCTGTGGAGAGGTCAAACAAATGTGTGGCTCCCAAAGAGTGGCAGCAGCCTTTTCATTTTCAGTATCTGCATGGGAAACAGTCTGGATGATTGACTAAGCTGACCTTGTGTAACATTGTCTAACATGGCTTTGCCATACAGTTACTCTGAACAGCTGAATGCAAGGGGGGACTACAGTCATTAATTTTTCTGAGGACATGCAGCTCTACTTTATGAATATATGAAGATGGCATACTCTCGTGTAAACTATTCTGGAGGTAAAATAGTCCCCCATTCAGATCTCTGGGCAGAGTCTACTCAGTAGTATGAGGTCATCAGGAAAGACAACACTAGCATTCTATGGTCTGGAGCATGGAATTGGGTAGGGAGATTATGAAATTTAAAAAGGGAAAAAGATAGGTTGAAGTTGGATATAGTGGAATTAGTGAAGTTTGGAGGGAAGCAGAACAGAATTTCTGGTCAGGTGGGTACATGATTGTAAATACAAAATCATGAGTAGGTATAATAATGAAAATAAGAGAATAAAAAATGTGGGTAAACTACTATGAGTAGCACAATGATCTCATTATCAGAGTCAAGATAGATATGAAGTCAACACCGACCACAGCAGTACAAGTTTATATGCCAACTATCACTGCTCACAGATTTGTGACTGGCTGGAAGACTTCCTAAGTAATAGAACACAGTACGTTGTTCTCGACGGCGATTGTTCATCAGATACAAGTGTATCTTCAGGCATGCCCCAGGGGAGTGTGATAGGACCGCTATTATTTTCCATCTATATAAATGATCTGATGGATGGAGTAAGTTGTAATTTGTGGCTGTTTGCTGATGATGCTGTAGTGTATGAGAGGGTGTCGTCTTTAACTGACTGTAATAGCATACAGGATGACTTACACAAAATTTCTAGTATGAACTACCTTATACTAAAGACGACACAAAAATCCATGCCAGAGGGGGAAATTTCAAATGTTTGTAAATCTATCGGACAAAAAAGTGGTCATCAGTCCGTAGTTGGTGCGAAGAATGGCAGCTAGCTCTCAATGTAGAAAAATCTAAGGTGATGCACATGAGTAGGAAACACAATCCCATGAGGTTCGAATACAGCATTAGCAGTGAGCTTCTTGATGCTGTCGTGTCATTCAAATATCAGAGCGATATGAAATGGAATGAACATGTAAGGACACTTGTGAGTAAAGCGGACAGCCGACTTCAGTTTATTGGGAGAATTTTGGGAAGATGTACTTCACCAGTAAAGGAAATTTAGAGGGCCGGAATTTGAAGCTGAGTGTAGTACGATCTTGCTGCTGGATACTTACATTTCGCGTGGTGATCACAAAGACAAGATAAGAGAAATTAGGGCTCGACGGAGGCATATAGGCATTCTTTTTTTCAGCATTCTATTTGGGAGTGGAATAGGAAAGGAAATGCCTAGTAGTGGTACAGTGTACCCTCCGCCATGCACCTTATGGTGAATTGCGGAGTATGTATGTAGATGTAGATGATGATGAGAGTGAAGCAATGTATGAGGAGGTAAAGGAAATAATTCACACAGTTAATCGAGAGGCATATTTAATTGTTCTGATGGACTGGAATTTGGTAGTAGGAAAAGGAAGGAAGGAACAATAGTAGGTGAATATGGACTGGGGAAAATAAATGAAAGAGGAAGCCATATGGTAGAATTTTGGCCAGGACATAATCATAACAAACTCTTAGTTTAAGAACCACGGAAGACCGAGAGTTGCCATAAAGTACTGGATAGTTTTTATAATGGTAAGACATAAATTACTAAATCAGGTAATAAAACATATCTAGGGGAAGATACAGACTCTGACCATTTCTTATTGTACAGGAACTTTAGACTGAAACTGAAGAAACTGCAGAAAGGTGGGAAAATAAAACGATGGGATCTGGGTAAGTTGAAGGAAACTTTCTTGAATGTTTCAGAAGAAGCTTTAGCTAACAATTGTCAGAAACAGTCTAAGTGACACAGTATATGGTGAATGGGTAGCTTTGAGAGATGAAATAGTGAAGTCAGCAGAGGACCAAATAGGTACTAAGATAAGACCAAAGAAAATACAAAAATGCAGTAAATGAAGCAGGTAAAATGGACTACAGGCAACTAAAAAATAAGATTGACAGGAAGTGCAAAATGGCTAAACATGAGTGGCTAGAAGGCAAATATAAATTGCTAGAAGAATGTATAATGACGGGAAAGATAAATACTGCCTACAGGAAAATAAAAGAGACATTTGCAGAGAAGAAAAGCAGTTGTATGTATCAGGCGGAAAACCAGTTCTGAACAAAGAAAGGAAAGATGAAAGGTGGAAAGAATATATGTAGAGGAGCTTGACAAAGGAAATGATCTTCAAAACAATATTGTAGGAGGAGAAGGAAAAGTGGATGAAGACAAGATAGAAGCAACTATACTAAGAGAAGAATTTGACAGTGCATTGAAGGACGTTAGTCAAAACAAGGCCCCCAGAGAAGAAAACATTCTATCAGAGCTATTGAAGCCTCTGAAAAGGCCAGTCATGTCAAAACTATTCCAATTTGTTTGCAATATGTATGAGACTGGAAAAATACCCTCAGACTTGAAGAAAAATGTAATTATTCCAATTCCAAGGAAAGTCAATGCAGATACATGTGAAAATTACAGTACCATTTGTTTAATGAGTCATGGTAGCTCAATTTCAACCTGGATTACTTACAAAAGAATGTAAAAGCTCATAGAAGCCACCTTGACGATAGTCAGTTTGGATTTAAAAGAAATGTAGAAACACGTGATGAAATACTCATTTTATAAGTTATCTTAAGCGATAGATTAAGAAAAGGCAAACTTACATTTCCAGCTTTTGTAAATTTGGAGAAAGCTTTTGAAAATGTTGACTGGATCACACTCTTTCAAATTCTTAAATCATCAGGAGTAAAATATAGTGGACCAAAGGTGATTTACAACTTGTACAGAAACCAGATAGTAGATATAAGAGTCAAAAGGCATGGAAGAGAAGCGTTGCTTGGAAAGGGAGGAAGAAAGGGTTGTAGCCTTTCTCCAATGTCATTCAATCTGTATCTCAAGCAACCTGTGAAGGATAGTAAGGAAAAAATTGGAGATGGGATTAAAGTTCAGGGTGAAGAAATAAAATCTTTGTGATTTGCCAATGATATTGTAACTCTGTCAAAGATGGAGAAGGACCTTGGGGAGCATTTGAATGGAATGGTCAGTGTCTTGAAATGAGGTTATCAGATGAAAAACAAGGGTAATGGAATGTAGTCTAAGAAAATCAGGCTTTTCTGAGGGAATTAGATTAGGTAACAAAACAATAAAGATTGTAGATGACTTTTGTTACTTGGGCAGAAAAATAATTTATAATAGTTGCAGTGCAAATGAAATAAATGCAGAATTACAATGGGAAGAAAAGCTTTTCTGAAAAAGAGAAATTTTTTAACACTGAATATTAATTTAAGTGTTTGGAAGACTTTTGTGAAGGCATATGTATTTAGTGTTCTCTTGTACAGCTGTGAAACATGGATGATAAATAGTTCAGACAAAAAGTGTATAGAAGCTTTTGAAATGTGGTGCTACAAATGAATGCTGAAAATGAGGTGGGTACGTCACATGACTAATGAGGTGGTACTGAACAGAATTGGGGAGAAGAGGAATTTCTCGCATATGTTGCCTAAAAGAAGGGAAGGATTGGTAAGACACATTCTTGATCATCAAAAAATCATGAATTTAGCATTGGAGGGAAGTGTGTGGTTAAGACAAATACAGTAAATAAATTAAAGTGGATGTGTGTTGCTGTTCTTATGAAGAGATGAAAAGGCTTGTTCAGGATACAGTAGGGTCGAGAGACCAAAAAAAAACAGCAGCTGAAAATAAGGATTTAACATTAAACACTGATCATCCACTTTCTACATGAGGTCAACTGTCTGCCTAACAATATCAATTAAACAGAGGAATAAGAAAATTATCTTCCATACCTAAAATAAAACTGCCACCATTCCAGACTGAAAAAGGGCAATAGTGGTTAGCAGCAGCAGCATGCAGTCATACAGAGGACAATTCACATTACCTTACGCTCATTGGTCACATAGATGAGCAAGTGAATTACCCAGTGATGTCATCTTTTCACCTCCCCCTCTAACAAATATGATGTGGGAAAAACTACACTGCTAAAATGGATCACACACACACACACACACACACACACACACACACACACACACGAGAACAAAAATCCCATGAAATGTTTTACAAGGAACATTAAGTTTACAACACATCTTTGCACCAACTTCTTACAAGTGTACACCACAATGATTCCAGATTTGACTGTGTGGATGCTAAGGGTTGTGAAACTCTATTTTGAAACTAACTCTAAGTGCTACACTCATAGGCTTAAACAAAGCATTAAACTCAATTTCACATGAGAATGAGACTATGCTAAAAAGAATTAGCTTACTATGGAATATAAGGCAAGTCATTAAATCTATTCATGACTTACCTTATGGAAATGCAACATTTAGTAAGTGTGAATCAACTGTCATCACAACAGCTGAAAATTAAAAGGTGAGTTCCACAGGGATTGGTCCTTGGACTATTCTTTTTCATTGTCTACATAAATGATATTGCAATCCATGTACCACATGAGAAGGTAACATGTGCTGATGACATGACATGGAGTAATTTAGTGGTTTTCTTTTAAACAAGTGATTTAAAACCCAGTAAATTGTTTTAATATTTTGAAAGGTGAATGACAGTTTTTTGTAGTTGTAAAAGATTTATAGTTTCTGCGACAGGCACATACAAAAGACACACACATACAACACATTCAGCTATCGGCCATGGCCTTCTTCAGAAATAGAGCACTCACGCAATCACACAGGCACATAACACAGTCATACAACCATCACCTCCGACTGCCACACTTCGAATCACGCTCTGCAGCGAATCGGGGACGGGAGGGGAGGGGAGGGGGAGGGGATAGAAAGGTTACGTCACGGTGGTGGGGATGGGTTAGATGGGAATAACGAGATGCAGCTTAGGAATGGAGTGGGGAGGCGGGTGAGGGGAGAAAATAAAATAAAATAAAGTAAAATAATTCATGTACACTGCAAGTGCACAAGACCACATACACACACACACACACACACACACACACACACACACACACATACATATACACACACACACGATCACACATTCACACACCACTCAAATCAGGCGAGGTTTGGGATACAGAGGTAGGAACTGTAAGGTATGGAAGGGGTAAAAAAAAAAAAAAAAAAAAAAAAAAAAAAAAAAAAAAATAATAATAATAATAATAATAATAATAATAATAATAATCATTATTATTATTATTAAGTTATCGTAGGTTGAGCGTGATTCGAAGTGTGGCAGTCGGAGGTGATGGTTGTATGACTGTGTTATGTGCCTGTGTGATTGCGTGAGTGCTCTATTTCTGAAGAAGGCCATGGCCGATAGCTGAATGTGTTGTATGTGTGTGTCTTTTGTATGTGCCTGTCGCAGCTCGTCGCCACGTCTTTGCGGTGAGTAGTAAACTGTCCTCACTATATTATTTATTCCAACCTGGACTTTCCATTATTATATTTATAGTTTCTACTGTGTTAAAACTATACTCATGTTATTAAAATATTTTAATAACATGAGTATAGTTTGAACAGGGTTGAAATTATAAATCTTTTACAACTACAAAAAATGGTCATCCACCTTTCAAAATATTAAAATATTTTAATAACAAGAGTATAGTTTTAATATGGTTGAAATTATAAATCTTTTACAACTACAAAAAATTGCCATTCACCTTTCAAAATATTAAAACTACTCCACATGTCCTCATCTTGCTACACTCCTCCCCCTCCCCCCCCCCCACCCTTATAAATGATGATACAAGTGCTCTTGCCTGGAGCTGTCCTAACATTTCATGTGGCCAGGGATGCAAAAAGACTGTAAATAATGGACAAGAACATGTTTGCAGTGCCAAAAGTGTAAAGTGTCTTGCCATGTGACCTTTCAGGCACAACTATATGTTCATTTGGATGCTACAGAACTGCTTCTACCATCAAATGGTCAATGATAGATCCTTTTACCCACTGGCAAAAGGCAGTTCAAATTGACAATATAACCACTGAAACGTTGGTCTCTACATTCGCGTCAGTGTGGTTAACAAGGTTTGGATGCCCACAACATATTAACACTGACCATGGATGACAGTTTGAGTCTGGTCTGATCACTCAGCTGGCTGAGTTCATTGAATATCTATACCACTGAACCACTAGCTATCATTCCAGTAGTCGTGGCATGGTCGAATGCCGGCATCGTTCTTTAAAAGCAACATTCATATGCCATGACAACACATGGACTTCAGCTTGATTAATGGTGCTACTCTGGGCTTACAGACAATTATAAACTGGTTGTGGAATTATTATATGAAGAAACATTGTGTCTGTGTGGTGAATTCATCAACACCAATAAAGTGCCAAAATCGACACAAGACCAGCTAGATTTCTTACACTGCCAGCAAAACCATATCACACAGATCCATCCTCCAAAGGTTTCATGCTATGGCATACCCCCTTGTTATGTGCTTCAGAATCTAGATCAGTGCTCCTATATTATGTTTCGCACTGACAGTGTGAAATCACCTCTACAAACTCTGTACATGGGTCCATACAAGGGCGGACTCAGGGGGGGGGGGCACAGGGGCACGTGCCCCCCCCCCTAGATGGTCCGACAAAAAATGAGAGAAAGAGAAAAGGGGGGGGGAGAGGGAGGGGTGGGGGGAAGAATCTCAGCATTAGAATAATTAACTTCTACTTACGGGCAGCATGTAATTGTTAGATTAAAAATGCAAAATCCCTGTATTGAACATAAATTAAATTGACTTTTTGTGTTATGCTTCCCTTTATTGCTCTTTTTCTCAGTAATTTACAATAAAAATAAATAAAAGTTGTTTATTGTTTCGTGATTGCTTGGGAAATAAATGAGCTATTGTGTATGTTTTACTCATATGTAAACAAAGGATTTGACTATGTGAATAAACTGTATTTCAAGGGCTGCATTCAGGTGTTTTCGGTAAACAGTTCATCTCTCTCGATTCTTTGCCTTGACACCAAGAGAGAGTACTGCCACCCATTATAATCAGTTCATTTGAAGCTACATTTTTCGATTTTCCAGTTATCACACCTAAAAAGCCAACATTATTATTATTATTATTTCATGAAGTTTGCCTCGTGCGAAAAAACTGATGTACCTGGCATCAAATGCCATAATTGCAAAAACACAAAACAACTGAAAAGAAATCTTTCGCAGCATGACTTCAAGCTGCGAGGCCACCCAAGATACCGTGGCAGTGGTAAATAAATAAATAAAACACAGTGTGAAAGAGAGGGCTGGCCAGTACTCAAAGGCAGCAAAAGAAGTAGTAAACAGTGATATAGTACCAACATGAAACCACATTCCTGAACACCCATTAGTAAGGGGAAGAAAGATCATCATCATCATTAGAGTCTGATTATGCCTTTCAGCATTCAGTCTGGAGCATAGTACCTCTAATAAAATTCCTCCATGATCCCCTATTCAATGCTAACATTGATGCCTCATCTGATGTTATGCCTTTTACTTCAAAATCATTCTGCACCGAATCTAGGTACTTTCTTCTTGGTCTACCTCGACTCCTCTTACCCTCCACTGATGAGCTCATGAGTCTCTTAGGTAACCTTGCTTCTTCCATGTGTGTAACATGACCCCACCATCTCAGTCTGTTCGCTCTAACTGCTTCATCTATGGTGTTCTTTCCAAGCCTTTTTTTATTTTATTTTTTTTTCTTCATTATGGACACCCTCCTGCCATTGTTCCCATCTATTGGTACCTGCAATCATTCTTGCTACTTTAATATCTCTAACCTCTATCTTATGAATAAGGTAACCTGTATCCACCCAACTTTCACTCCCATACAACAAAGTTGGTCGAAAGATAGAGTGGTACACTGCTAACTTAGTCTTGGTACTTACTTCCTTCTTGCAGAAGAGAGTAGATCTTAGCTGAGCACTCACTCCATTAGCTTTGCTGTACCTCGATTCCAGTTCTTTTGCTATGTTGCCATCCTATGAGAAAATACATCCCAGGTACTTGAAACTGTCTCCCTGTTCTAACTTTGTTCCTCCTAACTGGCACTCAATCTGTTTGAATCTCTTTCCCACAGACATTACTTTCGTTTTGGAGACGCTGATCTTCATATCATAATCTGTGCACCTCTGATCAAGCTCTGAAATATTAGTTTGCAACCTTTCAATCGAATCTGCCATTACAACTAAGTCATCCGCATGTGCGAGACTGCTTATTTTGTTTTGACCTATTTTAATCCCGCCCTGCCAGTCTACAGTTTTCAACATGTGATCCATGAATAGTATGATCAACAGCGGTGACTGGTTACAGCCTTGTCTTACCCCTGAAACTACCCTGAACCATGAGTTTACTTTGCCATCTAATCTATCTGCTGCCTGACAGTCTACATAAAGCCCTTTAATTGCCTGCAGAAGTTTGCCTCCTATACCATAATATTGAAGAACTGACAGTAGCTTCCTCCTAGTAACACTTTCATAAGCCTTTTCCAGATCTATGAAACATAGATACAATTCCCTGTTCCATTCATAGCACTTTTCCATTACCTGCCGTAAGCTAAAGATATGGTCCTGACAGCCCCTAAGAGGACTAAACCCACACTGATTTTCATCTAACTTGTCCTCAATTAATACTCGCACTCTCCTTTCAACACTGAGAATATTTTGCCTACAACAATAATTAAAGAGATATCTCAATAGTTGTTGCAATCTTTTCTGTTTCCATGTTTGAAAATTGGCGTGATTACCGCTTTCGTCCAGTCTGACGGAACCTGTCTCGATTCCCACACATTTTTAATTATCCTGTGTAACCATTTGAGACCTGATATTCCACTGTATTTGACGAGTTCTGTCTTAATTTCATCCACCTCAGCTGCTTTATTGCAATGTAATCTACTGACCATTTTCTCCACATCCTCAAATGAGATCCTGGTTCCATCATTGTTCCTATCCCATTCTACCTGAAAATCTGATACATCATTGAATGTTTCACCTACATTGAGAAATTCTTCAAAATATTCCCTCCATCTGCCCAAGGCATCCACAGGAAGAAAGATGAAAAGACAAAAAAGACGTCACTCCCTGAACATCTAGCATCAAAGACAAGGAATAGAAGAGTAAAAGGTAACAAAGAAATGAGACACTAAAGGACATCATTCGTCCCGTGAGTGTTGGACATATGACATGTGCAACAAGGTAGAAATGGGAGTTCACACCAAAAATAATAATTAAAAATAAATAAAATCAAGACAGCAACAAAGATTACAGATAAAAACATGATTTTCGAACCATTACAACAAGTTAAAAAGAAAACTTAAGACTAACAGGAAGGAGAGCAATCACACATAATCAAGACACTTGCAGAACTGTATCCAGAAACCAGGTCTGTTAAGCATAGCCACAGATCAGTAAGAGGAGGGACAGCTCAGAACTGTCAGGTCTCCCCCCCCCCCCCCCACCCTTGCTCGAACTAGACAATCAAGTTCAGTTCCCAGGCTCCACCTTGTCTGATCACAGAAACGGTTTCTTCTGGGTACTCCCTGTCGGCTGATCTTCGTGTGACAGTGAAGGTCCTGCCACTGGGCGGCGCGCGTGTTGCGAGTGGTCGTCTTCCGCCTTCCTCTCCACTGCAGCAGTCGCATAACTCGAGGCCTCGACTTCCATCTGGAAGGACCCTTTCAACGCCTGGAGCACCTCTTGCAGCTGTCAAACGATTTCTGTCCTCCTCCACCGACCGTCGTCAAAGGGACGACAGGCCGCGGGTGTACGGGTGTTGCTCTTGTTTACACTGTTCAGTGAGAACTTCGATCTTCCAGAATACGTACTGCGGTCTTGACGCATGTCCAATTTTCCAGCGAGAGACCTGGTGTCGCCTGCATGGTGGAACTGATCAAACCGACTGCGCCACTCAGAAAAGTGTCCCATGAGTCATCACGAGAATGACTGTGTGAGCTGTTATTTGAGGAATTACCTGAGGAACCATGTGAGCTGCCTCGCTGGGGCAGTGGTACTTGCAGAGTGACTGGTCCACTTTGTATGGTGGCGGAAGGAAGAAAAGAGGACGGCACATCAGCAGAGGAGGTAGGGGGTTCGGATCCCGGCGCCAGTACGTGCTCCGTAGCAACATCTTCTCGTCGGTTTTCAACTCCAGAGTCAACAGTGAGCATGGCCACATCAGCAGCAACAGAGGCAGCCGCATAAGTGTCAATGGAAACATCGTCAGCAGGCAGGACACATCTCGATCTTTTGTTACGTCAGCAGCAGGTACGGTGAAGTCTGTTGGAGGGAGCTGTGGCACATCCAGTGGATGGAACGTCCAGAGAAGGGGCCAGGTCAGTTTCCATGGTGATGGGTTTGGATCCTGTGCTGTCGTCCGCGGCCCAGCAGGCGGGCAGATTTGAGTCCTCCCTCAGGCATGGGTGTGTGTGTTGTCCTTAGAATGAGTTATTTTCATATGGCCTAGGTGTTGGTACAATCGCCATTATGTCATTTGGCTCATTTAATATCATAATCCTGTGGGCATCATTTGTACAAAACTGTTATTTTTTGACCATATTGTACAATTTTGTTGGAATTTTCAAGTGGTCTGTGTTATTCAGTCTTGTAGTCCAATTATTCCAAAGTTCGTGTTCAACTGTTGGCAAGTGTTTCATCCTTTATGATACTGAAGGGTGAAACAAGTGTGCCCACAGCTGAACACGGGGCATTCAGGGTCTAAATTTTCCCACAGCTGAACATTGATGATAGACATATTGGTGAACGGCAAGGAACAAACATTTCTCCAATAAGTGTGAAGCCTACAAATGTTTTTCAACACCCATCACTGACTTGTAACCTAATGAGATGTCAGAACCTGCCTGAACAAGACACACAACCACTGCCACCAAACACTCACAGACAGCATCCATTATGGACAATTCACTCTGGTTGTTGGGTACACTTTTCAGCACGATTCATCGTTACCAAGCTCCGCTTCTGCCCAGGGCCTGATATGGCACTCTCTTTCGTGAGGTGCCACAGCCCAGCACGAAGTTCATTGTTGGAAACTGCAATGCAATGAGTGTAGTGGCAGAATCAAGTGAACCACATTTATGATTAGTTCTGCACCAGAAACCAAATGCACACTATTATTGCAAGTGAGTAAATATATTGCTGCTGTTAATTGTAGTTCCACGTCCAGCTGCCAGGAGCATTGCATTTTTGCAAGTGCTGGTTTATTCCATATGCGATGTTTGCCATTTTTTCTATGATATACTCTCTGCTACTTTCTCTCTGACAACTTTTGTTTTCAGTGAGTTCCTTCTGTTTTCTAATAAAGAATGTTATCAGTCATCCTCTCGCATCAGATTGGTGTAGTGGAGATGACTAATACATCAATTTGTGAGATGGCATTGTGCATCTTATATGACTCAGGTCTACCTAAACAATACTGGGCAGAGACATGCAGTATAGCTGTTTAAATCAAGAATCATGTTCCTCACAGATCACTTAAGGTCAAGAGTCCAAAAGAGTTATGGAAGTGAAAAGTATATTCTTTCAACCATTTGAAAGCGTTTGAGTGTCGAGCCCTTGTAAATGTACTGGATAAACTTACAATGAAATGGGATGCAAAGACAAAGGAACTTATTTTTGTGGATTATGATGAAATGACCAAAGTTTACAGATTAATTGAACCACAGAACCCCAAGAACATTGTGAAGGCAGAAGTGTTGTTTCCCTCGATAATGAGTTATGGACAGACAATACAAGAACACAAGCTGAAAGTGAAGGTAGCTGTATGTTCTGGACAGTTAAAAAGAATCCTGAAGAAGTTGAGGCAAACGAAGTAGTGGAAGTCAATAGTGATAAAACTGACTGTGCAGACACCGATCAAGACTCAGATTACATCCCAGACAATCAGTGATAGACCTGGAAGAGACAGAGAAAACTGAATAAAGGCCATGAAAGAATAAATAATGATCTTCCAGAAGAATGGTGTTTGGGAACTTGTGGATCCACCAAAAACTAGAAGTATCATTGGTAACAAGTATGTATTTTAGTTAAAAAGAAGTGCAGATGGTACAGCACTGTATTGGGCTAGATTTTTTGCTAAAGTATTTACCCAGAAAGTTAGTATAGATTATGAAGAAACCTTTTCACCAGTAGTGAGATGTAGTACTCTTGCAATAGTCATCAGTTTAGCTGTAAACCTGGATCTTGCAATTTATCATGTTGATGTAAAAACATTTTTTTATGTACATCCGAAAGAAATCATTTACATGAGCAACCAGATGGTTTCACATCAAAAGGTAATGAAGGTAAAGTCTACAAACTATCTAAGGCCATCTATGGTTTAAAACAGTCTGCTAGACAATGAAAAGAAAAGGCAAAAAGTCTGCTTTTACACCTATGATATGTTGTGAATACTGATGAAGATTGTGTGTTCATTCAAAAGTCAGGTAAAAATCTTGCAATTGTTGTATTGTATGTGGATGATTTTTTAAAATTTTATTTAACAGTTTTGTTGTAAAATAAAGGAGACTAAAGACAAGTTGTATCAGGGACTATCTGAACATTTTGAATTGAAATATCCAGGAGAAGCCAGGTCATTTGATAACTAGAAACTGGAGAGAAGGTTTTATTTCTCAAAATATCCATGTTGGACATGAACTGCAGCTGTAGTGCAAATTGATGGTTTATTTTCATTAAAAGAATTATAGTCGGCTGCCTTTATGGATGTTCTTTTAAAATCCAGAACTAGTTCATCTTCAGTGGATACTTTACAGGAACATTTATCTTCTGCTAAGTGTAGGTTTATGCTGTCATTCTGGTTCTGGTAACATGGCTGAAATTTAGTAAGCGCAAACAGAATAAAGCAGAATTAAACATATTATAATTTTAAGTACTTTCTGTGTTTTTATTGTAGGTGTAAGTGTAACCAAGTTATGCATTGGGCACTGATGTTTTTACACATGACAGCATTTTTGTTACACTTAGTGTTACACATTTACAAAATATGAACACTGAATGTGGTGCAAAGAGGATGGCACTAATGGATGTTCGTTGCTTTGAGACATTGTGTATGTGTAAAAAGTATGTAATGGACTAAAATTATATTTTACACATCATATTGAATTTTACTAGTATGTAGTTACGTTAGTAATGAAACAAATGAGATACATTGACAAATGTAAAATAAATATGAAAGGGCGAACTATGTACAGAGTGGTTGGACAATAACCAATGTGGCTATGCTAATATAAACAGATTGAACAATAACAGGACATTTATTATTTTGCTGACAGACATTACTAATAGAGCATGACCTATGAATGGATATGGGCAGATCTATTTTACTATCTATGTGTTAGAATCTCTTGGAAGTTTTGAAAGAAAAAGTTATGTGTTGACTCTGTTTGTTCATTTAGGATTTTGTGGGGTAATTTTTAGTCAGCAGATCTGAGTTTTTACATTGTGACTGAAAAACTCCTCTAAAGTGTAAAATGACCTTTCCAATAAAAATTATTTCAGATGCGCCCTAAATGTGGATCTTTCATCAAACTTGCTATTAAGATCTGGAGGAAGAGCATTAAAAACTTTAGCACCAGAGTACTGCACACTTTTTTGCACCATAGTCAGATTTTGACAACTATTGTGAAAATCGTGCTTTCTTCTGGAATCATATGCATGGTATACACTATTTCTTTTAAAATACTCCATGTTTCTGCTGATGAAACTCATGAGTGAGAATATGTAATGCCAACTAATAATAAGAATTTTTTGTTTACAGAAGAGGTTTCTACAACTACATCTAGAGTCAACTCCACTCATTATTCTTATTGCACATTTTGGGGCCAAGAATATTTTCTTTGCTAGTGTCTGGTTACCTAAAAATATAATTCCATAAGTCATAAGAGAATGGAAGTAGGCATAGTATGCTGTTTTCATAGTGTCTAGATTCCCACTTTCAGAGATCACACATAAGGCAAACACCGATGAGTTGAGTCTCTTCTGAAGGTTTGTTATGTGATGAGACCAGTTTACTCTGGAGTCTATTGAGAGACCTAGGAACTATTTTGTATCAACTCTATCTAGTGCCTCAGTGCCACAATTTACAGTTAGGTCTTCCTCCGTTTTAACAGTTGCAGTGAATTGCATATAGTTAGTCTTATTGAAGTTCAGTGAGAGTCCATTTATATTAAACCATTTTAATAGATAAGTAAGAATATTTGTAATAGAGCCCTGAAGATTTTCACATGTATCACCATCAATTATAATGTTTGTGTCATCTGCAAAAATAGTAAAATAACACTATAGGTTTGTGCATTGTGGTAAGTCATTTATAAAAATAAGGAACAGTAAAGAACGAAGAATGGAGCCTTGGGGCACTACACATTTAACTGTTCTCCAATCTGATGAAACCGGACCATGGCAGAGCACATCAGTACTATGTATTACTACTTTCTGATTCCTATCTTTGAGGTACGACTAACCATTTACTTGCTACATCGATTATTCCTAGCAGTTTGGCTTTCTGAAGTAGTATCTGGTGGTTCACTGTGTAAAAGGCAATCAACAAGTCACAAAATAATCCTGTTGTTACCATTTTGTTATTAACAGACTCCAGAACTTTATTTGTAAATGAATAGATTGCTTGTTTGGTTGACAGTCCCTTTCGGAAACCAAACTGACTTTTGCTGAGAATGTTGTATTTATCTAAATCCTCCAGGATTCTATAATAATGGAAAATCCAGGTTGGAATAAATAATATAGTGAGGACAGTTTACTACTCACCGCAAAGACGTGGCGACGAGCTGCGACAGGCACATACAAAAGACACACACATACAACACATTCAGCTATCGGCCATGGCCTTCTTCAGAAATAGAGCACTCACGCAATCACACAGGCACACAACACAGTCGAGGTGATGGTTGTATGACTGTGTTGTGTGCCTGTGTGATTGCGTGAGTGCTCTATTTCTGAAGAAGGCCATGGCCGATAGCTGAATGTGTTGTATGTGTGTGTCTTTTGTATGTGCCTGTCGCAGCTCGTCGCCACGTCTTTGCGGTGAGTAGTAAACTGTCCTCACTATATTATTTATTTCCTCCAGGATTCTATTATACATAATTTTTTCTAATACTCTTGAAAAAGCAGTTAGGAGAGAAATTGGCCTGTAATTGGTGACCTCAGTTTTCTCACCATTCTTGAAAAGAGGTTTTACCAATGCATATTTTAATCTATCAGGAAAAGTTCCTTGTAAGGAAGCATTGAAAATGTGGCAAAGTACATCACTTACAGAAGTACAGCAATGTTTCAACAGATTATTAGAGATATTGTCTACTCCTGTAGAATAAGTATTCTTTAGATAGGAGATAGTTATTTGAACTTCAGTTACTGTAACTGGGCTAATATGAATTTTACCTAAATGACTGGAGATGCTATTTTGCATATGTCTCAAAACCTCATTAACAGAGCCCTTGCAGCCTATCTGATCTGACACTGACAAAAAGTGGTTATTGAAAGGTTGGATATTTGAGTTCATCTGAAGTTCTAACGTTTTTCCCTGAGAACTCATTTATGAATATATTAAATTTCTCATTAACCTCATCTACCCCATATACTGGATTCCAGTCAATCTGTTGTAATTTGTGTTTGAAAATTTCCCGTGAGTCACTATTCATTATCCTGATAGATTTCCAGGTGGGAATAGTTTTCTCGATGGGTGAACAGTCATACAGAGTAAGAAGTTGTCCATCATGGTTTGACAAGCCATTCAGGACACGGGTAACTGTGCATCTAGTGTACCTACTTACATCTATAAATATATTGTCTATCAAAGTCTCACTATCAGGTGTGAAAATCAACTATTTCTTTAAGATTATATGATTTCATCAAATGCTGGAGCTCTATTTTGTTGCTGTTTTCAGTTAGAAAATCAACATTAGAATCACCCAAAATGATGATTTCTTTAGTTTTAGAAAATAAAGGAGATAACAATTGTTGTATTCACGGGTAACAACACTCTCACTACTACACAGAACACTGGCGTGCACTGGCTGTACGAATACCCGCAAAGTGACCTTGTACCTGGTAAACAACACACCGTGTGCAGAGCACAACTCCACACTGTTTATGTCATTGACTCGCCCGTGGCGTGCTCTGGCGTTTGCTGCATTTTCCCGCGGCGCACTCTCGCGGCTGACTCTCAACATATGTTATCGGCTGTGTGTGTGCCTTACAGCAACAAAAACTCTACTTGAGCAAAAAGGACCATAAAGCTGGTTCCAGGCACCATATAAATTGCCAATACTATTATTGTGAAGCTAATTGCTGTTACTTTTATAGCACAAGCTTCAAATTGTTGTTCTATAAAGTATTTTCTTACCTCTATAGATCTAAATATGACATTATTTTTTACAAATATAGCTACACCACTTATTTTCTTGTTGTCCCTAGAGCAGTATCTTGCAAGATTGTAGTTAGCATCAAAATTTAAAAATCCAATGCCATTTGTGAAATGATGTTCTGTGAAGCATAATACATGTGCATTGATTATACAGTTTATGTCATTTATATTACCTGGCAGTTGATCTACTTTGCTGCTAAGACCCATTATCTTTTGATGAAAGATCAACAGATTATTCTTACACTTGTTTGTTGACTCACTTGTCTTGGGTGCTTCTTCTTTGTATCCAAGGTTAAAAAATCTTTCAGGTGAGAGTGGCGCACTACTTTCCGTCTGCTTGCTGTTCTATGTGCAGGCTGCTCAGCTGTTGTGATTTCTTCTTTTGCTACTGCTTTTTCTTCCTCTCCTGCAGGTGATGTTGTGCCTAAAATCCTTGGGGACATTGTTGCTTTTGACTTATGCTTCCTGACAACAATCAAATGGTAAAGTCAGTATTTGAGATTGCAAAGTTTGTGTCTCATTCCCTTCTATCCTTTTAGGCTGCACCATTTTGTAATTTGTGTCTGTTTTGATGCCTGGATGATACTTTCTGGTCTACAGGGCTTAGACCACTTCAAAATTCCCAGCTGTCTGATGGATCATTAGACTCCATGCTGTTGTTGCGGTCTTCAGTCCGGAGACTGGTTTGATGCAGCTCTCCACTCTACTCTATCCTGACCAAGCCTTTTCAACCCCTGATAAAGAACAGCAACCCACATCCATCTGAATATGCTTACTATATTCATCTCTTGGTCTCCCTATGTCATTTTTCCCACACACACTTCCCTCCAGTGCTATTTATGATTCCTTGATGTCTAAGAATGTGTCCTTCCAATTGATCCTTTTTTTAGTGAAGGTGTGCTTCACTTTTTCTCCTCAATTCTGTTCTTTACCTCTTACTTAGTTATGTGATCTACTCACCTAATCTCCAGCTTTCTTCTGTAGCACCACATTTCAAAAGCTTCTATCTCCTTCCTGTCCAAACTATTTATCATCCAAGTTTCATTCCCATACAAGGCAACACTCCATGCAAATGCCTTCAGAAAGAACTTCCTTACACTTAAATTAATATTCAATGTTAGCAAATTTCTCTTTTTATAAAAACACTTTTCCTCCCATTGCCATTCTGCATTTTGTATCCTCTGTACAGTGACCAGCATATGTTATTTTACTACCCAAGTAACAAAACTCGTATATCACCTTCATTGTTTCATTACCTAACCTAATTCCTTCAGCATTGCCTGATTTTCTAAGTCTGTATTCCATTGCCCTTGTTTTGTTCTTATTAATATTCATCTTATATGCTCCTTTCAGCACACTGTCCATTCTGTTCAATTGCACTTCCAGGTCCTTTGCTGTTTCTGACAGAATTACAATGTCATCAGCAAAACACAATGTTTTTACTTCTTCACCCTAAATTCCAATTCCTTCTCCAAATTTCTATTCGCTTTCCTTCACAGCTTGCTCAGTGTACAGATTGAATAACATTGGAGAAAGGCTACAAACCTGTCTTTCTCCCTTCCCAACCACTGCATCCCTTTCATGCCCTTCAATGGCCATTCACCATTACGGATTTGAGTCTTCTCTTGGGCATGGGTGTTTGTGTTGTCCTTACCATAAGTTACATTAGTATAAGAAGTTTGTAAACCTAGGGACTGATGAACAATGTAGCTAAGTCCCTTAGATTTCCAAACATCTGAAATTTTTGTTTCTGAGACTTTCAAGAACTTCAGTTTCCTTAAATTTATCTATGTTCCATTTCCTTGTACTCCTACCTTTCTGCAGTTTCTTCAATTTCAGTCTACAGTTCATAACTGGTAATATAGGGTCAGAGGCTATATCTGCCCCTGGATATGTCTTACAGTTTAAAACCTGGTTCTGAAATCTATGCTTTGCCATTATAAAATCTGTCTGCTACCTTCCAGTGTCACCTGGTCTCTTCCACTTATACAATCTTATTTCCTGATTCTTGAACCAAGTGTTTGTTATGATTACATTATGTTCCATACAAAATTTTACCTGATATCTTCCTCTTTCATTCCTTTTCCCAGGCCATATTCACCTATTTTCCTTTACCTCCTCATACATTTCTTCAATCTCCTCATCATGAGCAGAGGTAGTGGGCACATAAACTTATACTGCTGTGGTCAGTGTTGGCTTTGTATCTATCTTGATTACAATAATGCCCACATTCCTATTTTCTTATTCATTGTTAGACCTACTCCTGTAATGTTGTTATGGTCTTCAGTCCAGAGACTGGTTTGATGCAGCTCTCCACCCTACTCTATCCTGAGCAAGCCTTTTCATCTCCTCATAAGAACGGCAACCCACATCCACTTGAATCTGCTTACTATACGCGTCTCTTGGTCTCCCAATGCTAAATTTACGTTTCCCCGATGTCTAAAAATGTGTCCTACCAACCGATCCCTTCTTTTAGTCAGGGTATGCCAAAAATACCTTCTCTCACCAATTCTGTTCAGTACCTCTTCATTAGTTATGCGATCTACCCACCTAATCTTCAGCATTCTTCTGTAGCACCACATTTAAAAAAGCCTCTATTCTCTTCCTGTCCGCACTGCTTATTGTCCATGTTTCACTCCCGTACAAGGCAACACTCCACACAAATGCCTTCAGAAAAGACTTCCTTACACTTAAATTAATATTCGATGTTAGAAAATTTCTCTTTTTCAAAAATGCTTTTCTTCCCATT
Source organism: Locusta migratoria (assembly GCA_026315105.1). NCBI lineage: Eukaryota > Metazoa > Arthropoda > Insecta > Orthoptera > Acrididae > Locusta > Locusta migratoria. Next base: position 201,914,871 of record CM048751.1, read on the forward strand.
GCCATTCTACATATTATATCCTCTGTACTGCGACCATGGCATGTTATTTTTCTACCCAAGTAACAAAACACATCTACCACCTTCATTGTTTCATTACCTAATCTAATTCCTTTAGCATCGCCTGATTTTCTAAGACCGCATTCCATTATTTTTGTTTTTCTCTTATTAATGTTCACTTTATATGCTCTCTTCAACACAATGTCCATTCCATTTAACTGCTCTTCCAGGTCCTTTGCTGTCTCTGATAGAATTACAATGTCATTAGCAAAACACAATGTTTTTATTTCTTCCCCCTGAACTTTAATCCCTATTCCAAACTTTTCCTTGCTTTCCTCACCACCTTCTCGATGTACAAATTGAATAACATCAGAGAAAAATCTACAACCCTTTCTTACTCCCTATCATGCCCTTCGAGTCTAATAACTGCGGTCTGGCTTCTGTACAAGTTGTAAATAACTCTCCTTTCCCTATATTTTACCCCTGTTGACTTCAGAATTTGAAAGAGTGTATTCCAGTTAACATTGTAAAATGCTTTCTCCAAATCTACAAAAGTGGTAAAAATGTAGGTTTGCTTTTCCTTAATCTATCTTCTAAGATAAGACGTAAAGTGAGTATTGCCTCCCGGCTTCCTATGTTCCTCCTGAATCCAAACTGTTCTTCCCTGAGGTCAGCTTCTACCAGCTTTTCCATTCTCCTCTAGATCATTCGTGTTAAAATTTTACAGCCATGACTTATCAAACAAATGGTTCTGTAATTTTCACACCTGTCAGTGCCTGATTTCTTTGGAATGGGGATTATTACATTTTTCTTAAAGTCTGAGGGTATTTCGCCTGTCTCATACATCCTACACACCAGTTCAAATAGTCTTGACATGGCTGGCTCTCCCAGAGACTCTAGTAGCTTTGAGGGTATGTCATCTACTCCTGGGGCCTTGTTCTGACCTAGGTCTTTCAAGGCTCTGTCAAATTCATCTCTCAGTATAGTAGCTCCTATTTCATCTTGATCTACTTCCTCTTCGCTTCCTACATTGTCGCTAAGTTCATTTCCTTTGTAGAGCTGCTCTATGTACTCTTTCCACCGTTTAGCTTTGCCTTCTTTGCTGAGAACTGGTTTCCCATCTGAGTTCTTGATATTTGTAGAGTTGCTTTTCTTGTCCCCAAATGTCTCTTTTATTTGACTGTAGGTGGTATCCACTTTTCCCCTTCTTATACATTCTTCTACAGATTTGCATTTGGCTTCTAGCCACTCCTGCTTAGCCATTTTGCATTTCCTCTCAATCTCATTTTTTAGTTGTCTGTACTCCATTTTGCCTGTTTCATTTACTGCATTTTTATATTTTCTCCTTTCATCAATTAAATTTAGTATTTCATGATACGAATATTAAGATGAAAAATTCAGAGCAGGAAAAATTAAATATAAAAAATAGATGAAGATTACTCACCAGGCGAAGGAGCACAGGTGTGACAGCATCACAAATAAATAAATAAATACACACACACACACACACACACACACACACACACACAAACGCAAGCTTTCGCAACCCATTTGCTTCTTCAGGCAGAAGGGAAGGAGAGGTAAAAGGAAATGATGAGGGTTTTAAGGAAGGGGGTAAGCAGCCATTCCAATCCCGGAAGAGAAAAGACTTACCTTGGGGGGAAAAATGGAGGGTAAACAAATGCACACACACCCACACATTCACACAGACACAAGTACACCTAGGCAGTATGTCTGCCTAGGTGTACTTGTGTCTGTGTGAATGTGTGGGTGTGTGTGCATTTGTTTACCCTCCATTTTTTTCCCCAAGGTAAGTCTTTCCTGTCCCGGGATTGGAATGGCTCCTTACCCCCTTCCTTAAAATCCTCATCGTTTCCTTTTCCCTCTCCTTCCTTTCTGCCTGACGAAGCAGCTAGGCTGCGAAAGCTTGCGTTTGTGTGTGTGTGTGTGTGTGTGTGTGTGTGTGTGTGTGTGTGTGTGTGTCTGTGTGTTTATTTGTTGCTATCACTGCCTGTGCCCCTTCACCTGGTAAGTCTACTTCATCTATTTTTTACGTATAAATTTAGTATTTTCTGTGATATCCAAGGATTTTTTGTAGGTCTTGCCTTTCTACCTATTTTGTCCTTTGCTGCCTTCACTATTTCATCTCTCAATGCTACCCATTCCTCTTCTACTGTATTATTTCCCCCTGTTTCTGTCAATTGTTGCCTAAATCTCCCTCTGAAATTCTCCAGAACTTCACTTTCCTTCAATTTATCCAAGTCCCATCTCCTTATTTTCCTACCATTCTGCAGTTTTTTTTCAGTTTCAGCTTACAATTCATGACTAACAAGTTATGGTCAGAGTCTATATCTGCCCTGGGTATGTCTTACAGTTTATCACCTGGTTACGGAGTCTATGTCTATCTGATACCTTTCAGTGTCTACTGATCTCTTCCACATATACAACCTTCTTTTGTGATTCTTAAACCACGTGTTTGTTAAGATTAAATCATGTTCCGTGCAAAATTCTACCAGGTGACTTACTCTTTCATTCCTCCTGTCCAGTCCATATTCACCTATTATTTTTCCTTCCTTTTCCAACTACTGAATTCCAGTCTCCCATAACAATTAAGTTTTCCTCTCCCTTAGCTGTCTGAATAATTTTCCTTAGCTCTTCATATATTTCTTCGATCTCCTCATCATCGGCAGAGCTAGTTGGCATATAAACCTGTACTACTGTTGTCGGTGTTGGCTATCTTGATAATGATAATGCGATCACTGTGCTGCTCATAGTAGTTTACCCGCATTCCTATTTTCTTATTCATTATTAGTCCTACTCCTGTGATACCCCCAACTGATTTTGTATTTATAATCCTGTACTCACCTGACCAGAAATCCTGTTCATCCTGCCACCGAACTTCACTAATCCCCACTATATATAACTTCAACCTATCCATTTCCCTTTTTAAATTTTCTAGCTTCCGTACCCGATTAAGGGATCTAACATTCCATGCCCCAATCCGTAGAATGCCAGTATTGTCTTTCCTGATGACAACATCCTCCTGAGTAGTCCCCGCCCGGAGATCCGAATGGGGGACTATTTTACCTCCGGAATATTTTACCCGAGAGGATGCCATCATCATATTTCCATACAGTAGAGCTGCATGTCCTCGGGATAAGTAACGACTGTAGTTTCCCCTTGCTTTTAGCCGTTCGCAGTAGCTGTGTGGCAAAGCCACATTAGCTAATGTTACAAGGCCTCAGTCCCCTCGGCCACCGTAGCCGGCTTCCTGAAGAAGCAAACAACGGTTGCGAAAGCTTATACGTGTGTTCGTGTGGATTTTATTTGTGTCTGTCGATGAGCCTGTCCTTTGGGTAAGTTATCCATTTTCTATTTTTTACATTTGTTTATCCCACCAGGAAAGTTTCCATATACACGAAAAATTCCTAGCAGGAAAAATTATATATAAAAAATAGAAAATAGACGAAGATTACTCACCAGGCAAAGGACAGGTGTGACAGCAGCACAAATAAATAGAACACACACACAAACAAATACTAGCTTTCGCAGCCTAGCTGCTTCGTCAGGCAGAAGGGAAAGAGAGGGAAAAGGAAATGATGAGGGTTTTAAGGAAGGGGGTAAGGAGCCATTACAATCCCAGGACAGGAAAGACTTACCTTGGGGGAAGAAAAGGAAGGTGAACAAATACACACACACTCTTACATTTACACAGCACAAACACACCTAGGCAGACATATTATAGAAATCAAAAAAGTTAAGAAGTTAGACAGAGATGCTACTAGAGGCAGAGGCTCTGCCCAGAGAACTGAGGCAAGGATGTTAAGATGTTAAATATGGAGGGCGGGAATACAAATTTAGTGGAGGTTAAGACCAGGTGGGCAACGGGAAGAGAGAATATGTTGAAGGGCTAGTTCCCATCTCCGGAGTTCTGAAGGATTGGTGTCGGTGGGAAGTATCCAGATAACCCGGACGGTGTAGCACTGTGCCAAGATGTGCTGGCCGGGCACCAAGGCGTGTTTAGCCACAGGGTGATCCTCATTAGCAACAAACACTGTCTGCCTGTGTCCATTCATGCGAGTGGACAGTTTATTGCTAGTCATTCCCACATATAATGCTTCACAGTGCAGTCATGTCAGTTGGTAGATCACGTGGGTACTATCGCAAGTGGCTCTGCCTTTGATCGTGTACACTTTCCGGGTTATGGGACTGGAGTAAGTGGTGGTGGAAAAGTGCATAGGGCAGGTTTTACAACATGGGTGGTTAAAAGGATAGGAGCCAGAAGGTAGGGAAGGTGGTTTGGGGATTTCATAGGGATGGACTAGGAGGTTACGGAGGTTAGGTGGGCGGCGGAAAGACACTCTCGGTGGAGTGGGAAGGATGTCATGAAGGATGGATCTCATTTCGGGGCAGGATTTAAGGAAGTCGTATCCCTGCTGGAGAGCCACATTCAGAGTCCGCTCCAGTCCCGGAAAGTATCCGGTGACAAAAGGGGCACTTCTGAGTTCTTCGGTGGAAGGTTCTGGATTTGGGGGGATGAGGAGGTGGCTCTGGTAATTTGCTTCAGAACCAGATCAGGAGGATAGCTGCGGGATGTGAAAGCTGTTATTAGGTTATTGGTGTACTGGTTCAGGGATTCGGGATTGGAGCAGACTCTTTTGCCACGAAGACCTAAGCTGTAGGGAAGGGAACGTTTGACGTGGAATGGATGGCAGCTGTCATAATGGAGGTACTGTTGTTTGTTGGTTGGTTTGATGTGGACGGATGTGTGAAGTAGGCCGTTGGACAAATGGAGGTCAACTTCAAGGAAAGTGGCACGGGATTTGGAATAGGACCAGGTGAATTTGATGGGACCAAAGGAGTTGAGGTTGGAGAGGAAATTCTGGAGTTCTTCTTTACTGTTAGTCCAGATCATGAAGATGTCATCAATGAATCTGTACCAAACTTTGGGTTGACAGGCTTGGGTATCCAGGAAGGCTTCTTCTAAGCGTCCCTAAATAAGTTTGCGTATGAGGGGGCCATCCTGGTTCTCATGGCTGTTCCCTTTAGTTGTTGGTGTGTCTGGCCCTCAAAGGTGAAGAAGTTGTGGGTTAGGATGAAGCTGGCTAGGGTATTAAGGAAAGAGGTTTTAGTATGTCTGCCTAGGTGTGTTTGCGTCTGTGTAAATGTATGGGTGTGTGTGTATTTGTTTACCTTCCTTTTCTTCCCCCAAGGTAAGTCTTTCCTCTCCCGGGATTGGAATGGCTCCTTACCCCCTTCCTTAAAACCCTCATCATTTCCTTTTTCCCTCTCCTTCCCTTCTGCCTGAAGAAGCAAGTGGGTTGCAAAAGCTTGTGTTTGTGTGTGTGTGTTCTATTTATTTGTGCTGCTGTCACACCTGTGCTCCTGCGCCTGGTGAGTAATCTTCATCTATTTTTTTATATATAATTTTTCCTGCTAGGAATTTTTTCGTATATATATATATATATATATATATATATATATATATATATATATATATATATATATATATATAATGTGTGGGTGTGTGTGTTTTTGTTTACCCTCTTTTTTTTCCCCCAAGGTAAGTCTTTCCTGTCCCGGGATTGGAATGACTCCTTATCCACTCCCTTGAAACCCTCATCATTTCCTTTTCCCTCTCCTTTCCTTCTGCCTGACGAAGCAGCTAGGCTGCGAAAGCTTGTATGTGTGTTTGTGTGTGATTTTATTTATTTTATTTGTTTCTATCGACGAGCCGGTCCTTTTGGTAAGTCATCTGTTTTCTATTTATATATATATATATATATATATATATATATATATATATCCTAACCAGAATAAAAACAGAATTAAATTTGCTTTATGGGGATAATTAATATACTGAATGTACAAGGGTACATAAAACAAAATGACAACCATAGAGCAGAAACAGCATTTATTACTTATTTCTTACTCAACACAAAAGACAATTCTCCTTTGTCTATGTGATTGGGTTTTCAAATAGCACTGAACAATAATTACCATCACACTATCTCACTAGTACCAGAAGAAATATTTTACCAAGATTAGTATTATCAGGTCTTACATTATCTTGAAAGAAAGTTTATTTATTTATTTTTAATAGGCCTATAAGAAATTTATTTATCATGCAACAGTAAATCACAAGATGAAAATTATCTTGTGCAGTGGGTATCCTCACAGCATTATGTTAAAATCCATTATTTCAAACTTATACACTGCCATTAACTACACAAATAAGCTGTTTCACCATCTTAACTTCCCTTCACTGTTTGCAGTAGGTGTTACTGTTAGAATAACTGACTGTGCACTGTTGTGTTTATGGGAGCAACCAGGCCAATATTTCTTCTCAGTGTACCACATGATATGTCATGGCGATGCCTAATATTAACTTTTATGGACCACTCTGGCACAGACCCTTTGGTTAATTATCATCTATAACTATATAATGTATAATGAATCCTGATTACACATTGCAGCGTCCCAGTATGTTGGTTAATTATTGGGAACACTACAATACAGCTGCTTGCTTGTATAATTATAAATAATTTATTTACAACACACAACTCCTTCACTATTTTTCCAGTGTAACTTTTATAGGAGTAGTATACAAATGCGTCACCAAATATTTCAGTTTCTTTTTTTATTCAGATTTAGCTCCATCTAACTGACTAACATCAAATGAGATCAACTTTAACTAACTTGAACTAACTGCACATCAGTCGCTTGGTTCTATATATACATCCTTGTCAATATGATGAGTTAATACATTGTTGTAATTATTTCATTACAATTAGTGATTTTTTAATTACATGAAAGTTAATGTTTACAGCCCAATGTTTCATTGATACATGTCTCTTGTACAACACAGATATTATTTCTTCCTGTATTATTAATTACACACGCCAGAAATTAGTCAAAATGTTTGTATGGCATAATTTAATTGTAGCATCAGTAATTATCTTCATATACATTCAGAAATGTTTAGTATCAGCACAAAAATATACAGAGATGATTTAAAGTTACACTTGTGATCTTTTGTACATACATTTTGGGTTTGTATTAATTTTCTATGATTTGCTTAGTTGATAAAAGTATTAATTATAACAATGTGGTATTGATACAGCTTCTAGATCTTTCTATATTGTTGACTGTTGATTTTTAACTAAACAATGAATGATACTGATGCCGAATTCTTTAAGTTAATGAGCATTACACTTTTCTTAAATGAAATAGGACATGCTGTTAATACAAATGTTGGAAGTAAATCATAAATATGAACTAAGCTAGAAATATAATGGTAAAATTGGAATGAACAGAGGATCGAGCAACTGGTATTGGGCGGTAGATTAAAGTATGGAATCATAAGGTATAATTGAATATCTACTTCTATAGTTACATTACAACAAGCACCAAAATGTGCTCTCTGAGGAAACTGTTTCTAAAAAGTTCAAATATTTGTAAATCTATGGGACTTAACTGCTTGGTTATTAGTCCCTAGGTTACAAACTACTTAAATGAAGTTAAACTAACCTAAGGACAAGACACACAACCCATGCCCAAGGGAGAACTCAAACCCCCAACGGCGAACGGAATCTGTTTCTTTACTACATTCATTTGATGATGAGCCTGCAGTAACTTGAAATCAACTTAGTGGGCTAAATTGTACCAAAAACCTCCAAAGAAGCAACTGGTTGTATATTTATACATAATGAATGGCATAATATTATGACACGATTCAACCCATCTGCTTTGACCCATGACGTCATCACCCATAACTCCAAAAATATTTTAACAAAACACAGTCTCAGTTGCAAAATTTGTAATCAGACTGTATCTTCTAAAATAATATTTTTGGAACATTTCATGACAACCACAAATTGCCAAATTATTGGACTTTCTAAAAATTCTGATAAGTAACTGTTACAATCTAAAATGTGCCACACTGCACCTGTTTGCAGTACCAGTGTTGGCAACATACGGCATTCAATTAGTTGCTGTAAGATACAAAATTTCAAAACCTGAATGTGGTGACAGGCTGGGTCAATGGAAGCATGGGATGGAACCCGTCAGCCAGGGCCGGCCCTAACAAATTCAGCGCCCTAAGCAAAATATTTTAATGTTGCCTCATGTAATAAAATTGCAATAAAACATCAATGTAAAATACACATTGCATCTTTTTTATTCAAATACACAATTATATCATTTACATTACATAAGCATATTTACCCATTAAAATGGGACACATCATACACTTTTGTACAAGAATGTTACTTTTTCATCTTTTTGCATTTTGAATTTTAAAAATAATTGATACAATTATAAGTTTCATTATACAAAGCATCACACAAATTTCATTTTTCTTGCCTTGGCTTTTACAAAAGTCTGAGACGATCTCCTTTAAATAAATTGTCTGCTGTTTCTCGTTCTACTGACAAAGTCGCCAACCCCACGTCTTTCTTGAGTCACTTTGCATTACAGATACGTTTTTATGAGTTTTAATTTTGAGAATCTGCGCCCACAACTAGCTACAGACACAGGAGTAGTAAGCAACACTCTCAGTGCACGAACCAAATTAGGTACAATGTACATAATTCAATTTTTACAAATGTAATTCAGAACGACTTGTGGCCCTGAGTCATTGGGTACTCTTCTAGCAACGGCTTGTAATTCATTGCATAGATCAATAGCATCAATATCTTTAGAGTCTTTGTGAGTTAGAGACTCTTCCAAATTAACACATTCTTCAAAAACAGCTTTGGCAGTTTTATTTTGTACATCATGTAAGTTGTACAGACACAAATACACAATTTAGATTGTTAATATGATGAAATCTCTCATCAATTGAATTTTTTGCAGTATCCAACATTGCAAAATAAAAATTATTTTAAAATGATTTTGCTCTTCACAAGTAGGCGGATTTTCTGCTTCATAACCAAACTGTCTTTTCTTGTGTCTTAGACGGACTGGTTCCACATCTGATGAAAATGATGCGGAAATGTTGGCTGCTTCTGAAATTTCTCTTATAGCATCATTTTTTTCAAATCCCATATCATATCTACAATCTCCCAAGAAAGGTACTTATTTTTATCAGATCATTTGTAGCAGCATTAAGATCAATTTCTAGTGATTGAGGAAGTCTGTTACTCAAATTTACCTTGAACAACATATTGTATCATGCAACAAGTGAAGCAATAAACTTGAAGTTCGCTATTTTTTTAACTATGGACTGAGTCTCAATTCACGTTTGATTTCTAGCTGAACCAGTCAATGTATGATCTTCATAAATATCCGTGAGTGCATCATGCACTTCTGCTAGCTGGTAACGCAAAGGACGCAATTCATAAATCCTGCTCTCCCATCTAGTATTGTTCACTGGTTTTAGTGTCAAAGCAGGCACATGGCACAATAGGACATCCCAGTGATATGCTGAAGCAGAAAGTAGACATTAATCGTTTGGATGAAGTTGAAGGATGTGGCAGCGAAACAACATTTAGCATCATTCACCACAAGATTTAGTGTTTGCGAACTGCGCAGTATGAAGAATGCGCTTGGATTTTTAACCAAATCTTTTTTTTTTGGACACAACTGTGCTTACCTCTCATATTACTTGAATTTTCATATCCCTGTCCACATAAATTTTCTAATGAAACAGACATCTCATCTAACGGTTCAAAAAAATTTTCAGTTAAGCCAGTGCTGGTTGTGTCAGTAAGAGAAATAAAAGCCAAAAATGTTCTCCAAGATAATGATGATCATACAGTTGTTTATATCTGAAATGTGGTCGTTGAATAAATGTCGTAAATGGCGTAAATGGCGTAAATGGCGGAGGTTATGTCACACCTAATTAAGGCATGGAGAAGGAGGAGGAGGGAGGGTGGCTTCAGCGAAAGACCATCGCTCAAATTTGTTGAATACAGTTTGAAATCAACCTTGACCCTGCCAGGCTTCATGATGTATATATGTCAATGTACAAAACAACTAAGTCAACATATTCACTTATTATCGTGACGGTGGAGTGCAAGGCAATTTTCTCTAACGCACATCTCACTATTCTGACAAAGTAATTGTTACATGAGTTATCTGATTTGTGAACCTACCTAAACTGTTAAATGGTATTATAAGTAAATAGTGTGGTAATAGGCTACATCTACATACATACTCCGCAATTCACCGTAAGGTGCGTGGCGGAGGGTACACTGTACCACTACTAGGCATTTCCTTTCCTATTCCACTCCCAAATTGAACGAGGAAAAAAAGAATGCCTATATGCCTCCGTACGAGCCCTAATTTCTCTTATCTTGTCTTTGTGATCTTTACGCGAAATGTAAGTAGGCGGCAGCAAGATCGTACTACACTCAGCTTCAAATTCCGGCCCTCTAAATTTACTTAACAGAAATTCACGAAAAGAACGTCGTCTTTCTTCCAGCGATCCCCAATTGAGTTGCCGGAGCATTTCCGTGACACTCGCGCATTGGTCGAACCTACCGGTAACAAATCTAGCTGCTCGCCTCTGAACCGCCTCTATGTCTTCCTTCAAACCTATCTGCTGCGGGTCCCAAATACTTGAGCAATACTCAAGACGTGGTCGTACAAGCGTTTTATACGCGGTCTCCTTTACAGGTGAAGTACATCTTTCCAAAATTCTCCCAATAAACCGAAGTCTGCTGTCCGCCTTACTCACAACTGTCCTTACATGCTCGTTCCATTTCATATCGCTCTGCAATGTTACGCCTAGATATTTGAACGACGCGACAGCATCAAGAAACTCACTACTGATGCTGTATTCGAACATTATAGGATTGTTTTTTCTACTCATGCGCATCACCTTACATTTTTCTACATTAAGAGCTAGCTGCCATTCTTCGCACCAACTAGAAATTTTGTCTAAGTCAACCTGTATGCTATTACAGTCAGTTACAGACGACACCCTCCCATACACCACAGCATCATCAGCAAACAGCCGCAAATTACAACTTACTCTGTCCATCAGATCATTTATATAGATAGAAAATAATAGCGGTCCTATCACACTCCCCTGGGGCACGCCTGACGATACACTCGTCTCTGATGAACACTCGCCGACGAGAACAACGTACTGCGTTCTATTACTTAGGAAGTCTTCCAGCCAGTCACAAATCTGTGAACCTATTCCATAAGCTCGTATCTTCGTTAGCAGTCTGCAGTGTGGCACCGTGTTGAACGCCTTTTTGAAGTCGAGAAAAACACAATCCGCCTGTTGCCCTTCGTCCATGACTCGCAAGATGTCATGTGAGAAAAGGGCAAGCTGAGTTTCACATGAACGATGTTTCCTAAACCCGTGCTGATTCATGGAAAGAAGCTTTTCCGTTTCAAGGAAATTTACTATGTTCGAACTGAGAATATGCTCCAAAATTCTACATGAAACTGATGTCAACGATATTGGCCTGTAATTGTATGGGTCAGTTCTCTTTCCTTTCTTATACACAGGAGTCACCTGCGCTTTTTTCCAATCACTAGGAACTTTGCGCTGAATTAAAGACTCGCTACAAATGCAAGCTAAGTAGGGGGCCAATGCCGCAGAATAGTCTTTGTAAAACCGAACTGGTATTCCATCCGGACCAACAGACTTTTTCGTATTTAGCTCTCTCAGCTGCTTCTCTACACCGGAAATACCTATTGTTATGTCCCCCATTTCGGAATTAGTACGTTGATCAAATGATGGTATATTTGTGCGGTCCTCCTGCGTGAAAGATTTCTTAAAGGTTAAATTTAGAACTTCAGCTTTCCGTTTGCTTTCTTCTATTACTGCCCCGGAATGATCAACTAGTGACTGGACAGTGGGCTTTGACCCGCTTATCGATTTTACATAGGACCAGAATTTTTTCGGGTTCTCGGAAAGATCTTTTGCTAAGGTATGGCTGTGATAATTATTGTATGCTTCACGCATCGATCTTTTTATAGACGCACGAATCTCTACTAACTTTTGCCTGTCATCATTTGCGTGTTCTTTTTTGAATCGAGAGTGCAACAGCCTTTGCTTTCCCAGCAGCTTTCTAACATTATTATTATACCACGGTGGATCTTTTCCATCCTTAATCGTCTTTACTGGCACGTATTTCTCTAACCCTTCATTAACAATGCCTTGAAATTTAGTCCACAATTCCTCTACATCCATAGTCCCAGAATTAAACGATGCCCATTCATTTTCTAAGTGCGATCGTAACATTTGCTTGTCGGCTTTTCCCAACAAAAACACGCTCCTAGCCTTCTTGACTGGTTTATGAACTTTGGTCACCATCGACGCTATAATGATATCATGATCACTAATTCCTGTCTCTACACAGACATCGTTAATAAGGTCAGGCCTGTTTGTGGCTATAAGGTCTAGAATATTTCCATTGCGCGTGGGTTGCCGGTTTAACTGCTCAAGACAGTTTTCGGAGAATGTGTCCAAAAGTAGCTCGCAAGACTGCTTGTCTGTACCACCTGAAATGTAACTAGCGAGGTCCCAATCTATACTCTTAAGGTTGAAGTCACCTCCGACTAATATTGCATGGCCCGGATACCTATGCACTACCTGGTGTAGACTTTCCTTGAATGATTCTAAAACTGCTACAGCAGCACTGGGGGGCCGGTAAAAACAACCAACTATTAACTTTACTTCTTTTAGACCTGTTATGCGTGCCCAGATAACTTCACAATTACTTTCAACCTCGATCTCAGTAGAAACAATATCTTTGTCCACAGCGATGAACACTCCTCCTCCGGTTGTATCAGATCTATCTTTCCGATATACATTCCACGCTTCGCTAAATACTTCTGAACTTTCCACATCATCATTTAGCCAGCTTTCGGTGCCTAAAACTATCTGAGCGCAATAACTTCCATGCGGGAACTTTGTTTCTAATACTCTGTAAGTTCGCGGCTAATATTTTTATGTTCAAATTTTTGTTCCAAACATGGCCTGAATTCGCTGTTTGAATGCTGACAGGCGAGTGCTCATCAGAGTTAGCGCCTAGCCTAAAAAACCCCCATGTGCACTCCACAAGTACTCTGCTACCCGAGTAGCCGCTTCCTTAGTGTAGTGCACCCCTGATCTATCTAGGGGCACCCTACAATTCCCCACCCGATAACGCAGATCCAGAAATCTGCAGCCATGACTGTCACAGAGTCGGCGAAGCCTCTGGTTCAGACCCTCCACTCGGCTCCAAACCAAAGGACTCCGATCAACACTGGGAACAATGCTGCAAATCGACAGCTCTGCTTGCACCCCGCGTGCGAAGGCAGCAGCCTTCACCAATTCCGCCAGCCGCTCGTAGGACCTGAGGATGTCCTCAGAACCCAAGCGACAAGCGTCATTGGTGCCGACGTGAGCTACGACTTGCAGTCGACTGCACCCCGCACCCTCGATAGCCGCCGGCAAGGCCGCCTCCACATCTCGGATGAGGCCCCCTGGCAAACACACCGAGTGCACGTTGGAATTCCTTCCAGATCTGGACGCTATCTGCCTAAGGGGCTCCATCACGCGCCTGACATTGGAGCTCCCAATAACTAATAATCCCCTCCCCCCGTGCACCTGCTCGGACCCTGCTGAAGGAGTGGCCACACTTTCACTCACAGGACGAACGGGCGCGGACGGATGTCCAGCCTCCACATTGGCCTTCCGCCTCGAGCGACGCGAACGCCGTACAACCCGCCACTCCCCTTGCGGAGAAGGCGGCTCGACGACGTCCGGTACACCTGAAGGTGCCTCGGTAGCAGGGACAGGGAGCGAAGAGTGAGACACCTGAGGTGTCCCACTCGACGCACCAGACTCCCCACCATCGCTGCACCCCGAGACAGCAGCCTGAAGACGGCTGACCGTAGCCAACAGCACGCTCAGCTGTTCGCGAACCGCGGCCAACTCCTCCTGCGTCCGCACACAGCAGGCACACATCCTATCCATCCTATCGATACAATTAACAGCAATTAACAACTTTAAAGGAGCCTAGTATTCTAATGAAGGCGGCTGGCTGCTGACTTAACTGTGGTCAGTGGTAACTACACTGTCGAATCAACAAAACTGAGTCCGGCAGCTTAGCGCTGTGAACGCTGCGGCACTCGTGGCAGCTGGCACTGGACTGACTGATAACGAGCTTAGTAACGGTCTCTGACTTGTTTTGAAATACACCGGTCAAAGACGAAGACTAAACACAACGGTATTTATCAAATACGATAGAATAAACTATTAAAACAGTAGTACAAACGAAATCTGCAAGTACGCGGGAATAAACCTCTTAAAACAGTACTACCGAAAATGAACTAGACTGGCAGATTAAATTTGACACAAATTAAATTCAGATACTTAGCGTTGTAACGATTTGGCACTGGTGACAGCTGGCACTGGCTATTTTACCTAGGAAGGCTTGTAAGTCCTTCACGGACGTAGGTCGAGGAAGAGACTCAGTTGCAGCAATGTGATCCTTTAAAGGACTGATACCCTCACATGAGAGACGAAAACCCAAGTAGGCAATGGAGGGTTGAAAAAATTTGGACTTGTGAAAGTTACATTTTAACGCCGCTTGTTGCAAAACAGTCAACACTTGTCTAAGGTTCCCGAGATGTTCATCTGTGGATGCCCCTGTGACCGCAATATCATCCTGATAGTTAATGCATGTGTTCCCATGAACCACAGACATTGCTGAGGTGGGGTGTCTTGCATGCCTCAATGATACAGATAGCCGTACCATAGGTGCAACCACAGTGGAGGGGTATCTGTGGAGAGGCCAGACAAACGTCTGGTTCCTGAAGAGGGGCAGCAGCCTTTTCAGTAGTTACAGGGGCAACAGTCTGGATGATTGACTGAGCTGGCCTTGTAACATCAGCTAATGTGGCTTTGCCACACAGCTACTGCGAACGGCTGAAAGCAAGGGAAAACTACAGCCGTTACTTTTCCCGAGGACATGCAGCTCTACTGTATGATCATATGATGATGGCATCCTCTCGGGTAAAATATTCCGGAGGTAAAATAGTCCCCCATTCGGATCTCCGGGCGGGGACTACTCAGTAGGATTTGATCATCAGGAAAGACAACACTGGCATTCTACGGATCGGAGCGTGGAATGTTAGATCCCTTAATCGGGTACGGAAGCTAGAAAATTTAAAAAGGGAAATGGATAGGTTGAAGTTATATATAGTGGGGATTAATGAAGTTCAGTGGAAAGAGGAACAGGACTTTTGGTCAGGCGAGTACAGGATTATAAATACAAAATCAGTTGGGGGTATCACAGGAGTAGGTCTGATAATGAATAAGAAAATAGGAATGCGGGTAAACTACTATGAGCAACACAGTGATCACATTATCGTAGTCAAGATAGATACGAAGCCAACACCGACCACAGTAGTACAGGTTTATATGCCAACTAGCTCTGCCGATGATGAGGAGATCGAAGAAATATATGAGGAGCTAAAGGAAATTATTCAGCCAATTAAGGGAGAGGAAAAATTAATTGTTATGGGAGACTGGAATTCGGTAGTAGGACAAGAAAGGGAAGGGAAGATAGTAGGTGAATATGGTCTGGGCAAAAGGAATGAAAGAGGAAGCCGCCTGGTAGAATTTTGCATGGAACATAATTTAGTTATAACAAACACCTGGTTTAAGAATCACAAAAGAAGGTTGTATACGTGGAAGAGACCATGAGATACCGGGAGATACCAGATAGATTTTATAATGGTAAGACATAGATTTCGGAACCAGGTTCTACAGTGTAAGACATACCCAGGGGCAGATATAGACTCTGACCAAATAACTTGTTGGTTATGAACTGCTGGCTGAAACTAAAGAAACAACAAAAAGGTAGGAAAATAAGGAGATGGGACCTGGATAAATTGAAGGAACCTGAAGTTCTTAAGAATTTCAGAGGGAGCTTTAAGCAACAATTGACAGAAACGGGGGAAAATAAAACAGTAGAGAAGGAATGGGTAGCATTGAGAGATGAAATAGTGAAGGCAGCAGAGGACAAAATAGGTAGGAAGGCAAGACCTACAAAAAATCCTTGGATATCACAGGAGATACTAAATTTAATCGATGAAAGGAGAAAATATAAAAATGCAGTAACTGAAACAGGCAAAATGGAGTACAGGCGACTAAGAAATAAAATTGACAGGAAGTGCAAAATGGCTAAGCAGGAGTGGCTAGAAGGCAAATGCAAGGATGTAGAAGAATGTATAAATAGGGGAAAAATAGAAACAGCCTACAGGAAAATAAAAGAAACATTTGGAGATAAGAAAAACAGCTCTATGAATATCAAGGACTCTGATGGAAAACCAGTTCTCAGCAAAGAAGGGAAAGCTGAAAGGTGGAAAGAGTATATAGAGAGGCTCTATGAAGGAAATGAACTTAGCGGCAATATTGTAGAAAGGGGAGAAGACGTAAATGAGGATGAAATAGGAGATACTATACTGAGAGATGAATTTGACAGAGCACTGAAAGAGTTAAGTCGAAACAAGTCCCCTGGAGCAGAGCTACTGAAGTCTCTGGGAGAACCAGCCATGACAAAATTGTTTCACCTGGTGTGTAAGATGTGTAAGACAGGTGAAGTACCCTCAGACTTTAATCCCCATTTCAAAGAAATCAGGAGCAGTCAGGTGTGAAAACTACAGAACCATCAGCTTAATAAGTCATGGTTGCAAAATATTAACACGAATTATCTACAGAAGGATGGAAAAGCTGGTAGAAGCCGACATCGGGGAAAAGATCAGTTTGGGTTCAGGAGAAATGTAGGAACGCGGGAGGCAATACTCACTTTACGGCTTATCTTAGAAGATAGATTAAGAAAAGGCAAACCTACATTTCTAGCTTTTGTAGATCTGGAGAAGGCTTTTGACAATGTTGACTGGAATAAACTCTTTCAAGTTCTGAAGCAAGCAGGAGTAAAATATAGGGAGCGTAAGGTTATTTACGATTTGTACAAAAACCAGACAGCTGTTGTCAGAGTTGAAGGGCATGAAAGGGATGCAGTGGTTGGAAAGGGAGTAAGACAGGGTTGTAGCCTTTCTCCAATGTTGTTCAATTTGTACATTGAGCAAGCTATAAAGGAAAGTAAGGGGAAATTTGGTGAAGGAATTAAAGTTCAGGGGGAAGAATTAAAAACATCGCGTTTTGCCGACAACATAGTAATTCTGTCAGATACAGCAAAGGACCTGGAAGAGCAATTGAATGGAATGGACAGTGTGCTGAAAGGTGCATATAAGATGAACATTAACAAGAGCAATACTAGGGTAATGGAGTGCAGTGTAAGAAAATCAGGCGATGCTGAAGGAATTAGATTAGGTAACGAAGCAATAAAGGAGGTAGATGAGTTTTGTTACTTGGGCAGTAAAATAACAAATGATGGTCGCAGTACAGAGAATATAAAATGCAGAATGGCAATGGGTAGAAAGGCGTTTTTGAAAAAGAGAAATTTGTTAACATCGAATATTGATGTAAGCCTAAGGAAGTCCTTTCTGAAGGCATTTGTATGGAGTGTTGCCTTGTATGGGAGTGAAACATGGACGATAAGCAGTGTGGATAGAAAGAGGATAGAGGCGTTTTAAATGTGGTGCTACAGAAGAATGCTGAAGATTAGGTGGGTGGATCGTGTAACTAATGAGGAGGTACTGAACAGAATTGGGGAGAAAAGAAATTTCTGGCATACCTTGACTAAAAGAAGGGATAGATTGGTAGGGCACATTCTTAGACATCAAGGAATTGTGAATTTAGCGTTGGAGGGAAGTGTGTCGGGTAAAAACCGCGGAGGAAGACCGAGAGATGGATACAGTAAGCAGATTCAGACAGATGTAGGTTGCCGTTCTTATGTGGAGATGAAGAGGCTTGATCAGGATAGGGTATTGTGGAGAGCTGCATCAAACCAGTCTCCGGACTGAAGACCACAACAAAGACAACAGTTAATGCATCGTGGTACCGGTGCAAGAAGTTGTTCCAAAAATCTTTGAAAAATAGCTGGCGCACCTGAAACACCAAACGGCAACCTTTGGTACTGATAAAGACCAAAGGGCGTGTTGAGTACAAGAAATTGACGAGATCGCTCATCAAGAGGCAATTGATGGTATGCTTCAGACAAATCAATTTTTGAAAAATATTGTCTGCCCGCTAATTTGGCAAAGAGTTCCTCTGGCCGCGGCATTGGATACGTGTCAATGATACTTAGTGAATTTACGGCGTTTTTAAAGTCGCCGCAAATGCGAAGGGATCCGTTTGGCTTGAGAACCACTACCAAAGGAGAAGCCCATTCACTCGAAGTGATAGGAAGAAGAACACCCGCAGTTGTAAGGCGATCAAGTTCTTGTTTAACAGAATCGCGAAATGTAACTGGAAGAGGGCGCGCACGAAAAAATCGCGGGTGAGAACCATCTTTAAGCAATATGCGGCCTGTGAAAGCAACAGCACGACCTAAGCCTGTGGAGAAAAGATCAGAGAATTTGGCAGATAAAGCCTCTATTCTGTCAAACGGAACAACGTCCGAGACAATATTTATAGTGTCATCTACAGAAAATCCAAAAGCGCAAAATGTGTCGTAGCCAAACAAGTCTGTCGTAGCTGCTTTGTCTACAACAAAAAGAGTGAGCGTGTGTGTTACATGTTTATATGTGACCGGTACTTCAAATTGGTGTTTGAGAGCCAGTTGTTGATGAATATAAGTGCGTAAGTTGCGCCCCTAGCTTAACGTAAGTGTGAGAAGTAATAATAGTTGTGGCGGAACCGGTGTCAACTTGAAATTGAATATTCTTTCCTAGAACAGTAACATAAACAATTTATTGTTTGAGGAATAAGTGGAGTTGACATACATGACTGAACCGGCATCAGTTTCCATATCATTAATTGCTTGCACTTGTTTGGAACGACATATGGATGAGATGTGACCATGTTTTTTGCACTTGTGGCATTGTGCCCATCTTTGAGGGCAGTCGTCATGCGAGTGCTGTGTGAAACATTTCGGACAAGAGGGCAGAGCATTTGGTGACAGTTTTCTCTGAAAAACCATCTTGCTTTTGTTTTGTTTCTGCTGAGAGGGGCGGTATATAGCAGCAACGTCGTCATTTGCTTCGCTGTGAGCGGCGGCAGCAATGGCCCTATCTAACGCAACCTCTCCTACGTCACCCTACAAATCCAGCTGAGCTCGAGTAATTTCAAAAGATTCTGCATTTGACAACACCTCTGCCAGGGTAGGGTCATTTAATTGAAGTGCTTTTTGTCAAACCTCTTTGTCAGGGGCTGAGCAGAGAATAGCGTCACGTACCATTTCATCGGCATACCATTCCTGATGGATTTTCATCACAAAATTACACTTTCTGCTGAGCTCTTGCAGCTGTGTGGCCCAAGCTCGTTATGATTGATTTGAAAGTTTTTTACACTATTAGAAAGCTACCCTAGAGGCAACGATGTGTGTTTGTTTCTTATAAAAAGAATTTAGAAGTGTACACATTTCGTCGAATGACAACAATGCCGGTTCCTGAAGTGGGGCCAGTTGTGAAAGCAACTGATAAAGATGGGGCGAAAGCCAAGAGAGAAAGAGAGACTTACATAGGTTGGTGTCAACAACGCCGAAAGCTGCAAAGTGTTGACGTAGTCGTTTCTCGTAGTCAGCCTAGTCTTCTGCGGCATCTTCATATGGCTGGACACTCGGAATTGAAAGCTGTGGCCCTATTGAACTGTGGTGTGTTGAAGATCGCCTTGATGGTGTTTGCGAAGAGCTCTGGAAGTTGCAGGACATGATCGGTGAGTACTTTTTGCTGTTGCAGAAATGCTTGTAGAAGTTCTTCGATGGTGGCAGGCATGATTGAACATGTTGTTTTGATACATCCCATCCTCATCACCAAATTTTATGAACACTCGTAGAAAATGCTTAAAGAATCTTGTATTTCATAATTGAAAAATTACACGGTAAGGTACACACACGTGACATAAGTCACCGATAACAAAAGATACTGTTCGTACATTGCATTTTAAGCACTGAGGCGCAACTTACGAATAGCAAACAAACTCTGAGGAGCCGGCGTGCTGCCGCACATTGCCGCAGCACCACGGCAGGTGGTGCTGGCGACATCACCCAATCTCCGACAGCGCCGACTGTTGTAGCGGACAATACGAATTTATTATTTACTACATTTTCCTTTACTACAATATTGTCTCGAAGCTCATTTCCTTTGTAGAGTCCTTCTATATACTCTTTCCACCTTTCAGCTTTTCCTTCTTTGCTGAGAACTGGTTTTCCATCTGGGTTCTTTATATTCATACAACTACTTTTCTTGACTCCAAATGTCTCTTTTATTTTCTTGTAGGCGCTATCTATTTTTCCCCTATTTATACATTCTCCTACTGACTTGCGTTTGCCTTCCAACCACTCCTGCTTAGCTATTTTGCACTTCCTGTCAATCTCATTTCTTAGTCGTCTGTACTCCATTTTGCCTGTCTCATTTACTGCAATTTTATATTGTCTCCTTCCATCAATTAAATTTATTATTTCTTGTGATATCCATTTTTTTTGTATGTCTTGCCTTTCTACCTATTTTGTTCTCTGCTGCCTTCACTATTTCATCTGTCACTGCTACCCGTACCTCTTTTACTGTTTTATTTCCCCATGTTTCTATCAACTGTTGCCTAAAGCTCCCTGTGAAATTCTTAAGAACTTCAGGTTCCCTCTATTTATCCAGTTCCATCTCCTTATTTTCCTACCTTTCTTCAGTTTTTTTTAGTTTCATCCTACAGTTCATGACCAATAAGTTATGGTCAGAGCCTATATATGCCCCTATGTATGTCTTTAAAACCTGGTTCCAGAATCTATGTCTTACCATTATAAAATCTATCTGGTACATTCTAGTGTCTTCTAGTCTCTTCCACGTATACAATCTTCCTTCATGATTCTTAAACCAGGTGTTTGTTATAACAAAATTATGTTCCCTGCAAAATTCTACCGAGGGGCTTCTTCTTTCATTTCTTTAGCCCAGTTCATATTCACCAACTATTTTCCATTCCCTTCCTTTTCCTACTACGTAATACCAGTCTCCCATAACAATTAAATTTTCCTTTCTCTTAATTGTCTGAATAATTTCCTTTACCTCCTCATACATTTCTTCGATCTCCTCATTATCAGCAGAGCTAGTAGGCATGTAAACCTGTATTACTGTGGTCGGTGTTGGCTTCAAGTCTTTCTTGACTACAATAATTCAATCACTGCACTGCTCATGGTAGTTTGCCCATGTCCCTATTTTCTTATTCATTATCACCTACTCCTGTAATACCACCAACTGATTCTGCATTTATAATCCTGTACTCACCTGACGAGATATTCTGTTCCTCCTTCCACTGAACTTCACTAATCCCAACTGTGTCTAACTTTAACCTATCCATTTCTCTTTATAAATTTTCTAACTTCCCTACCTGATTAAGGGATAAGACATTCCACTCTCCATTCCATAGAATGCCAGTGTTGTTTTTCCTGATGATCGCATCTCCTGAGTAGTCCCTGCCCAGAGATATGAATGGGGTACTGCCAGTCTTGTTTTTCCTAATGATCACATCTTCTGAGTAGTCCCCACCCAGAGATCCGAATGGAGGAGTATTTTACCTCCAGAATATTTTACCTGATAGAATTCCATCATCATATTTTCATACAGTAGAGCTGCATTTCTTCGGGAAAAGTAACAGCTGTAGTTTTCCCTTGCTTTCAGCCGTTCGCAGTAACTATGTGGCAAAGCCACATTAGCTGATGTTACAAGGCCAGCTCAGTCAGTCATCCAGACAATTGCCCCTGTAACTACTGAAAAGGCTGCTGCCCCTATTTAGGAACCACACATTTATCTGGCTTCTCCACAGATACCCTCCGCTTTGGTTGCACCTATGGTACGGCGATTTGTATCATAGAGGCATGCAAGCTACCCCATGTCAGCAATGTCTTTGGCTCACAGGGCTGTACCTAAGAATAATTATTTATAGTGTCATTATTAACAAATAGAAAGGGGATCTTTTTTACCAAGAAACTGATAACCTGATGACAGCAGTAAACGCACCGCAAGCACACTAGGGTTTGTCGCGTATGACAGATTTGCCGCTCCGCAAATTCTAGTGCCCTAGGCAATTGCCTAGTTTACCTATGTGGACTGGCTGGCCTCGCTGTCAACTTTGAAGAATTACATCATATATTAGTTACATTCAAGTCTATATAATTTATTTGGAAATACAAATTGCGACCAGAACATGATTTGGAAAAGTACATCGGGAACCAGTCACTACATTGGTGTAACAGTTTGCGTTAAGTAATGTAAATTGAGCCCCTTTTTTTCAGTAATAAATTGCATTCCTATGACATCATTGGTCAGTGTCAATGAGTTGTATCCCATGCTTCAGTAATCTCAACAGGCTGATCTGGAATATAGACAGAGAATGGGGTAAGGTGTGGGAGCAACATTCTGGTTGTGAATTAGCAAAGCCTGGAACTAGAATACCTAGTTATGTAAAACATGTTATGTTAATATCCAATATCTGAAACTAAAACATCACTATTAGCTACACAAATCAGTTGTTTTGCATCTAAGCTTCCTATCACTGTTTGCAGTAATATTTTACTTTATGGCCTAGGCAGCATTGGGTGATTATTTTTAGCAACAACCTTTGAATGCTCTCTGAAGACTCAAGCACATAGAATAACAGGGAATAATATTTCACAGTGACTGTGAAATAAATAATTACTGCTGTTCCTGCTCTGTGGTTGACAGGTTCCTGCATGTAGCCTTGTCCATTCAGTAAATTAATTATCTTCTTAAAGCATACATTTTGTTTCCAACTTCACCACACCACCAGGGCTGTAAATAAAATTTAACCACTGGTTGCAGTAGGCAACATAGGGCTACATATCATAGGAAGACACTTGCACCTGTCTAGAATTTTATCCGGATAAATGCTAAAAAAATACTATAATTAGGACTGTGAGGCAATGACTCTAAATCAGTTCAGGAAATTATAAAACTGATAGCCTAACTGGAAAAATGAAAAGCTGGACATTGAACTTACAAATACTGAAATGTTAATATTAGCAAAAAAAGAATTTCAAATTACATAAATTAATATTTAATTAATAATGGAAATTCTCCACAGAGATGATAAGTTATTTTTCAAAAAAGATAGTTGGCTGGGCAGTACTTACCTTTTTACTGCACCACCGATAGTTAGAAAAAAGGAGGAAAATAACGAGCTTTCATAACTGTGTACCTTCTCCAGGTGGAGAGAAGGGAGAAAAAGAAGAAAAAATATTGGGAAAGGAAGGTGATAGGTGGTGTTAAAGGATTGTTGAAGTCAGAGATACTGTCGTGAATTACCTTTCCCTTTCTTTCCCATTCTTTTTTTCTTCTTTTTCTCCCTTCTCTCCGCCTGAAGAAGGAACACAGTTCCGAAAACTTGTTATTCTCCTCCTTTTTCCTGTGTGTAACTATTGGCAGTACAGCAAAAAGGTAAGTACTGGCCAGCCAATCTATCTCTTTTGAAAAATTAATATCTTATGACTTCTTGGACTTTAAGCTTGAATTTTGGATACCATAGACCCACACAAAGTACAAGGTTAGTTACAACTAGAGAACATCAATGACAATTCATCAATTGTAAATATGCAAACATTAATTTCATGTTAGTATTTTGGTATGATTTATTGTACTGTTAACTAGATTTCAAGCTACTAAGAGATTATCATCAGATACACATATTAAAGAAACATTGATTGCCAAAGAGCAGTTAGATGCTGTATAGTTGGTGAGAGCACTGCCTCTCAATATGTATCCTTAATGTCTTTCTATTATGTGCATCACAACACACACACATAACAGTATCTGCCTGTATTTGGTTTCACAATTTGCATATGTGCTTGGTATTGCACATTTCCCACAGAAGGTGGAAAGTAACTACCATCTGCTTGTGACTAATGTGATATTTAAGCTAACCTAAACATCAAGTTAGCAGTGTCACCATATATATATTTTAGTAGTGATTTTATTGACACACTAAGTATTGTTCAGAAACTAAGTGTTACATTCAGCAAATCTTGTAAAATATTAATGTAAAAATAATGAAACTTATTTGAGGAATCATATTAATTGTAATAGTGGCCGTTACTAAGCCTATTATAATAGAATCAATGTCCTTTTTTAATGAATTATTCAGTAGATTTCAGGAATATAAATTGCTACTAGATTGTGATTAGGAGAAGTACAGAACCAGTCACTACATGGTTGTAACAGTTTGCCTTAGGTAATGTAAATTAACCGCAATTATTTAGTAATAACTTCCATTCCTATGACGTCATTCGACAAAGCTGACAGGTAGTATCGCTGTCTTAAATTAATCCATAGACAATATGGGGACTAAGTTGATGGTGCAGAGCAGCCAAAGAAAGTTCTCATTTCGTAAGTCCTTACCTAACTATAAGAAAGATGATTATCAAAGTACAAAATGGAAAATATTCAAGATGTCAGCTGTGACCAAAAGGTGCCTGTTACCACAATTTTTACTGGCAAACATACTGATATTAAACTAAGACGAGACCCCCCAAACGCTTGAAGAATTAATATGCACAAAAACAAATTACTTAATGGTATAAATATTGGCATTTAAAATTGTTAGTAGAATCTCTACTAAATGTTCTGCATGAATTAATAAACATTAACTTTTCAACCAGATGTGGACTATTGATTTTTAAATTTTGTTTCTTGTTAATGATATTTTATCTTTAAAATCATTTATAACTGAAAAATAAAATTTAGACAAATCAGCACTCAATTCACATGTTTCAGGCACTAGTAATTAACATTAAAATAAAATAAAATAAAACACCAAACAATTTTCAGACAGTACAAATTCCTGAAGCACCAGTTGTTAATCTCCTCACAACATACAAACTCCTTCAAGGTCAATTTTTGAAGTCCATGATAAGACACCTCGGCTTTGAGCAATGAAATCATATCTGACTTAAAAACGCTAGTTTGTTTGCAAGCAGAACACACATTATAGATCACAATTTTGTGTTTAAAAAGTAATCTGTAGCTTCTGCGATTACCATCATAAATTACACATTACCGCAACAAAATGTACCATTGATCACAGGTCTCAGCCCAAAAATTTGCGCCTTTGGGGCTCACTTGCGTGGGAAAGGAGGGGGGGGGGGGGGGACCCTCTCTCTGTTAACCTGTATCTAACCATCAGAGAGAAGCTTCAAATCGCAAAATCGTAATCTATAATGTATGTTCTGCTTGTAAACAAACTAGTGTCTTTAACTCAGATATGACATTATTATTCAGAGCTGTTGGGTCATATCATGGACTTCAGTTGACCCATTTATTATCTACAATACATAAGTATTATGATATTATTCCATATTTGTTGATAGTGTTTGTATTGCTAATGGGTATATTTACATAGCATATCTCGTGAGACTCAGATGTGACGTATTGCGGTCTTCAGTTATGCTGAGCAATAGAACTGTAACACATTAATAGTAAATGATAACATATCATAGCAGATGGCACTGACACTGATGATCTGTCACTTACTAGACGATGTCGACAGGCAGATATCATTATTCGACCAGCATTTCAGCTTGGGCCTGACGAGTGATGACTTATTTTTCCTTCAGCTGTCTGTCATTCCTGTCTGGTTACTACAGATTATGGCATCATTTGGCAGCATATAACTTGGGTGTGTCTACCACCTAGAATAACAAGGATGATTTCAAGGTTTGTACCCAGTCAGCTATACTGAACTTCAGTGTGGCTGTATTTTCTGTTCATATAAACTTTAGCCTGTTTTCAGCTGTCACAGGTATCCAATAAATGACGATTTTACTAGAAACAATTTACAGGTGTAATAAGCAAAAGAAAGTTGTGCCAACTCTGCTGATAGTAACGTGTTTATTGTAGGTGAATCTGGATGTCCAGCAGTTCAAACCAGAGGAGCTAACTGTGAAAGTGATGGCCGACAGTGTAGCGGTCGAAACGAAAAATGAAGAACGTAAAAATGAGCATGGTTACATCTCACCCCACATGCAGCATCATTATTTGCTGCCGAAAGACGTAGTGATTGATCAGGTGCAGACGCAGCTGTCATTGGATGGTGTTCTCACAATCACAGCACCAAAGAGGGTATGTATCAAAAGATAACTATTAGTGGAAACTATATTTTGTTGCAAAGCTGTATGGTTACCTTATTATTACACTAAAGTGTGATACCAATATGGGATGACAATTAGTGACATAATTTTATGTGATTGCATAGTTCACCATAAATGTTGTTATATACATAGTGATTTTGCTGCCTAAGGGAGATTTTTGATGTTCTGGTGCTGTACAAAGCAAGCCTACCTTGTAGATTAATTTGCTGATACCACAATCTCCATATGTTGGAAATTGGATGATTGTGTTAATAAACAATAAACTTTATTCTCTTTTTATTTTTCTTAAAGATATATACATCTGATGTGGGAATCAATTAATAGGAAGAATTGTCTAAATTCCCTGGAGTGCATATTGATAGTAAAATGAACTAGCCATATTATATCCAGGAGACACCAAAATAAGTGAGCCCAACTACATATAGAAATCTTCCTTTGGAAACTTAGCCACTATAAACTCTGCATACTATGTGTATTTTCATTTCATTATGTGTTACAGAATTACCTTCTACAAGAATTTATCTTTGACAAAGGAAGTTTGTGGCAAAAAAGGTTATTTTTATGAGTAGTGCCACCTACAACTTCACTTTGTAACCTTTTCAGGAAACTGCAAGTAATGACCACTGTATCCCAGTACATAAGTCACTCATGTGTGTTGTAATGATCCTGCATAATAGAAATTGAAAGTTTAAGAAGTAAACCACCCCCATGAACCACAGATATTGCTGAGGTTGATGGTTTGCGTGCCTCAACAATACAGATAGCCGTACTGTAGGTGCAACCACACTGGAGGGGTATCTGTGGAGAGGCCAGACAAACATGTGTTTTCTGAAGAGGGCAGCAGTATTTTCAGTAGTTGCAGAAGCAGCTAATGTTCTTTTCCTGAGGACACGCAGCTCTACTGTATGAATATATGATGGCATCCTCTCGGGTAAAATATTCCAGAAGTAAAATAGTCCCCCATTCAGATCTCTGGGCAGGGTCTACTCAGGAGGATGTCATCAGGAAACATAACACTGGCATTCTACAAATCGGAGTGTGGATTTTAGATCACTTAATTGAGTAGGGAGGTCAGAAAAATTAAAAATGGAAATGGATAGGTTGAAGTTAGATATAGTGGGGAAGTTCGGTGGAAGTTCGGTGGAAAGAGGAACAGGATTTCTGGTAAGATGAGAACAAGATTTTAAATACAAAATCAGTTGCGGGTATTACAGGAGTAGGTCTCATAATGAATTTGAAAATAGAAATGTGGCTAAACTACTATGAGATGCACAGTGATTGCATTATTATAATGAAAATAGATACGAAGCCAGCACCAACCACAGTAGCACAAGTTTGTATACCCACTAGCTTTGCTGATGATGAGGAGATTAGAGAAATGTATGAGTAGGTAAAGGAAATTATTCACACTGTTAAGGGAGAGGAAAACTTATTTGTTATGGGGGACTGGAATTAGGTAATAGGAAAGGGAAGGGAAGAAAATACTAGGTGAATACTGTCATGTTGAAAACTGCAGGTGATCTGGAAATCAAAGGCTGGTCATTAATAGAGCACAACACTTTACACGTAGAACACCTTTATTGCTAAAACAAGCATACACTCAGAACAGACTGACCCCTGTTTGGAGTATTCAGATGTTCATACATAGAAAGAATTTTTTGAACTTACAAGTACATCAAACATAAGAAACATGTAGAACATTCTGTGTTTTGGTCTTCAGTCCACAGACTGATTTGATGCCTCTGTCCATGCTACCCTGTCCTGTGTGAGCCTCTTCATCTGAGAATACATACAGCAATCTACATCATTTTGAATCTGCTTACTGTATTCATCCCTTGGTCTCCCTCTACAATTTTTACCCCACACACTTCCTTCTAATGCTAAGTTGATTACTTGATGTCTCAGAATGTGTCCCACCAAACTACTCCTTCTCTTAGTCAAGATATGCCAGAAACTCCTTTTCTTCCAAATTCTGTTGAGCACCTCCTCATTAGTTATGTGATTTACCCATCCTAATCTTCGTCATTCACTGTAGCACCACATTTCAAAAGCTTCTATCATCTTTTTATCTGAACTCCTTATCGTCCAAGTTTCACTCCCATACAATGCTTCACTTCAGACATATGCTTTCAGAAAGGACTTCCTAACATTTAAATTAATATTGGATGTAAACAAGTTTTGCTTCTTCAAAAACGCTTTTCTTTCCATAGCCATTCTGCATTTTATATCTTCTTTACTTCGTCCATCAGAAGTTACCTTGCTACCCAAGTAACAAAACTCTCTATTACTTTTATTGTCTCACTACCTAATCTAATTCCTCATTTCACTCTTGTTAATGATCATCTTACACCTGATTAATGATGGAAATTCTCCTCAGAAATGATAAATTATTTTTCAAAAGAGATAGATTGGCTGGCCAGTACTTACCTTTGTGCTGTACCGCCAATAGTGACACAAATGAAGAAAAAGGACAAGCTTTCAGAACAGTTCCTTCTTCCGGTGAGAGAGAAGGGAAGAAAAAGGTCATGAATTACCTTTCCCTTCGGTTCCCTACCTTTTCCTTCCCGAACGGAAGGGGAAGGTAATTTATGACCTTTTCTTCCCTTCTCTCCCTCCTGAAGAAGAAACTGAGTGACACTCCTCAAACACCATCCTCATAACCTAGGTTGTTAATTACCTTTCCCTTCCGTTCCCATCCTTTTTTCTTCCCTTCTCTTCCACCTGAAGAAGGAACTGTGTTCCGAAAGCTTGTCCTTTTTTTCTTTTCTTTTCTTTTCTTTTTTTTTTATTTTCTTCATTTGTGTTACTATTGGCGGTATAGGATGAAGGTAAGTACTCGCCAGCCAATCTATCTCTTTTGAAAATAATTATCATCTCTGAGGAGAATTTCCATGATTAATCAAATGTCAATATTATTTTTCAGACGTCTGTACTCCCTTTTGCCTGCTTCATTTGATGCATTTTTATATTTTCTCCTTTCATCAATTAAGTTCAGTATCTCCTGTGTTTTCCGAGAATTTCTATTAGGCCTTGTCCTGCTGCCTGTATGATCCTCTGCATCAATCACTACTGTATCTCTCAGAGCTACCCATTCTTCTTTTACTGTATTACTTTCCTCCGTTTCAGATGATCCTTCCTAATTATTCTTCTGAAACTCTCAACCACCTCCAGTTTTTTCAGTTTGGCCACGTTCCATCTCCTTAATGTTCTACTTTTTTCCAGTCTCTTAAGTTTTAATCTTCAGTTCATAACCAATAAGTTATGGTCAGAGTCCATATCAGCCCTTGGATGTGTTTTACAGTTTAAAACCTGGTTTCTAAACCTTTCCCTTCCAATTATAAAGTCAATCTGCTTCCTCCCAGTGTTGCCTGGTCTCTTTCATGTATATAACCTTCTTTCATGATGATTAAATCAAGTGTTGCTGATGATTAAATTGTGCTCTGCACAAAATTTTATCGGGCAGTCTCCTTTTTCATTTCTTTTCCCCAGTCCACATTCACCCATTACATTTCCCCCTCTTCCCTTTCCTACTACTGAGTTCCCGTCCCCCAACACAATTAAATTATCTTTTCCTTTAATAGTCTGAATAATTTCTCTTATCTTCTCATACATTTCTTCGATTTGCTCATCAGCACAACTAATTGGCATATACTCTTGTACCTCTGTGATCAGTGTTGGCTTGATGTCTACCTTTGGTATGATAATGCATTCACTAAGCTGTTCATAGTAAATTACCCACATTCCTATTTTATTATTATTATCAGACCTATGTTACCACCAACTGATTTTGTATTTATAACCCTGTAGTCACCTGACCAGAAATCCTGTTCATTCTGCCACCAAAGTTCACTAATCCCTATAATATCTAACTTCAACCTTTCCATTTCTCTTTCCAAATTTTCTTACTTACCCAGCCAATTGAGGGACGGAACATTCCATGCCCTGATCCGTAGGATAGCTGTTTTGTTTTTCTTCATAACAACATCCTCCTGAGTAGTCCCCACCCAGAGATCTGAATGGTGGACTATTTTACCTCCAGAATATTTTACCTGAGACGATGCCATCATCATATATTCATTCATGTCATTGGGAAAATTAATGACTGTAGTTTCTCCTTGCTTTCAGCCATTCACAGTAACTTCATGGCAAAAGCCATGTTAGCTAATGATACAAGGCCAGCTCAGTCAATCATCCAGACTGTTGCCCCTGTAACTGTTAAAAAGGCTGTTCCCCTTCTTCAGGAACCACACATTTGACTGGCCTCTCCACAGATACCCCTCCGCTGTGGTTGCACGTACAGTATGGCTATCTGTATTGTTGAGGCATGTAAGCCACCCCACCTCGGCAATGTCTATGGTTCATGAGGGTGGAGAATATTGCCACGACTCTACCAAAAGAATGTGTGGTGCAGTGCTTAGCACTGCAGATTGCTGTGCTGGTGGTACCCCATTCAAATCCCACCAGTGACAGAGAAAAATTTATTTTTTTGCGTTCATTCTAGAAATAGTGAAGGCAAAGAAATCCCCTCTCCCCTCCCCTTCCTTTCTGTCCCCAATTCGCCGCACATCGTGACTCGAAGTGCGGCAGCCAGAGGTGATGGTTGTATGACTGTGTTGTGTGCCTGTGTGATTGCGTGAGTGTTCTATTTTCTGAAGAAGGCCATGACCAATAGCTGAAAGTGTTGTATGTGTGTGTCTTTTGTATGTGCCTGTTGCAGATCATCGCCACATCTTTGCGGTAAGTTGTAAACTGTCCTTACTATATTATTAATCCCAACCTGGACTTTCCCATTATTACATTAAGATTACCTGACATAGTTGGGTTTGGAGGCGATCTGATCATTTTATAATTTTCAAAATGAAATGCCAAGATCGCACATTAATAATTTATTTACTGACGACCGGTTTTGGTGAACTGTGTCACTATCATCTAGTCACATACATATTACAAACTGGTCATCTTGTTAAAAATTTGGTATAAAATAACGAGTGCAACATTGCATGAGACTTTCTTGAATATGGGCATGAAACAATCTAACGCAGATCCTGGTATATATTACAGAAGAAGCAAAGATGATGTCACAGTAATGTCTGTACGGGTTGATGATCTCTTTATTTTAATTAAAAATGAAGAACATATGAACGATTTCAAAGCACAGTTAAAGATTAAGTTTGATATGCATAACTTGGGAGAAGTAAAGTAATACTTGGGTATGAAGATTGTTAAAAATAATGAAAAGGAAGAGTTATGTATAGACCAATTTTCATACATAGACAAAATCATGAAAAAAATTGGTACGGAAGAATGCAAACCAATTTCTACACCAATGGAGGTATGAGCCAAGTTAACAATGAGTGACGAAGACGTAGACTGTAGTGAGAATGTACCATATTTAGAAGCAGTGGGCAGCCTTTTATACTTAGCACAAACATCCAGACCTGATATTTCTTTTGATACTAATGTTGTGAGCTGGTTCTGCAAAGCACCAAAGGAAACACACTGGAAAGCTGTAAAAATAATATTGAGATACTTGAAAGGGACAAAAGACTACAAGTTCAGATATTACAAAAGTGGAAACAAGGATCTTGAAGGCTACAGTGATGCACATTGGGGAAACGAAATGGAAAATAGGCATTCCATCACTGGATGCTGCTTCAGTCTAATGGGAGGACTCATATGTTGGAATTGTAAGGAACAGAGGACTGTTGTTTTAAGTAAAGTAAAAGCAGAGTACATGGCTTTGTCATACAAATCAAGAAGCATTGTGTATCAGAACTGTAATCAATGAAATTGAGCCTAATATTAGTATACCTATGGCACCTACCAAAATTTATCACAATAATAAAGGAGCTACAAACTTAGCTAGAAACGATGTGACCAATGCAAGAACCAAACATATAGACATCAAACATAATTTGGTAACAGATCTTATAGAGAAGAAGGATATTGAAGAAGGTTTCTTATGTACTGAATATATGTTGGCTGATCTACATGCTAAACCTGTGACCAAAGACAAACTACAGAGGATAGTGAAACAATATAGTTTGACTTATGAAGACCATGCCCAAAATATCTGTTCAGCGTGGGGTGTTAGGGAAAATGAACAAAATATTTTTGTTCATGTGTTCATGTGGCAAAGATTAATGTACGTATTTTGTGAGACCTCCTTGACTATAATTATTCTGTGTTTTTGTGGTTGCCTAAGCAATATTACTAATTACGTAGCTATCATTAAGGTATCTGTTCTTGGGTCCAAATAGAGTTCCATTATTCTCGTTAAATGTGTGTCTGGCTATATTTTTCGTTGCGTTAACTCCAAGAAAACTGCAGAAAGGTAGGAATATAAGGAGATGGGGCCTGGATAAAATGAAAATACTTGAAATTCTTGAGAACTTCAGAGGGAGATTTAGGCAACAATTGACAGAAAAGGGGGAAAATAAAATGGTAGAAGAGGAATGGATAGCTTTAAGATATGAAATAGTCAAGGCAGCAGAGGACCAAATAGGTAGAAAGCAATACCTACAAAAATCCTTGGCTATCACAGAAAATAATAAATTTAATTGACAAAAGGAGAAGATATAAAAATGCAGCAATGAAGCTTGTAAAAGGGAGTACGGACGACTAAGAAATGAGATTGACAGGAAGTGCAAAAGGGCTAAGCAAGAGTGGTTAGAAGCCAAATGCAATATCTGTAGCAGAATGTATAACTAGGGGAAAAATAGATACCATCTACAGGAAAATAAGAGACATTTGGAGACAAGAAAAATAGCTGTATGGATATCAAGAACTCAGCTGGAAAACCAATTCTGAATAGAGAAGGGAAAATTGAAGAGTATATAGAGGAGCTCTACAAAGGAAATGAACTTCAAGACAATATTGTAGGAAGGAAAGAGGAAGTAGATGAAGATGAAATAAGAGATACTATACTTAGAGATGAAAGACCTAAGTCAGAACAATGCCTCTGTAGTAGATGACATACACTCAGAGCTACTGAGTCTCTGTGTGAACCAGCCATGACAAAACTATTTCACCTGGTAAGTAAGATGTATGAGACGGGCAAAATATGCACAGACACTAAGAAAAATGTAATGATCCCCATTCCAAAGAAAGCAGGCACAGACGAAAACACCGGGTTGCGAAATCTTACACAATTATTTACAGAAGGATGGAATGGGTGATAGATGCTGCCCTTGAGCAATATCAGTTCAGATTCTAACAGCCGGGCGCCGTGGCTCAGCGCGCCCAGTCAGAGGGCTGAACGCACCTCTGTAATAAAAAAGCTGAGCCAACAACAGACCGAACAAGAATGAACAAACATGATCAACGTCCGCAACGAAAAGAACTACCCATAGAGCAAAAATAAAAAAAATAAAAAAAATAAAAAAAATAAAAAAATAACGTCATCATCTCTTATGTCACATGGATAAAGCTGGTTAAATGAAGTCTTCTGATTTACGAAGAATTAGTTCATTTTAACAGCCAGATTTAAAACAATTCACTTCACTGTAGATGGGGAAGATCAAACGTATATATTTTACTTAGCTTGGTTCTTGAAGACGGACATTTGCATTTTTGATGTTCAGCATTCAGCTAATTAGTAGAATATATATATTTCAGGATGTTCATTTAAATAATAACAGACATTCTTGATGGTAGTTCCACTGCGATAGAAACAAATTTATTTAGTTGTGCAACATTATAATGTTCAAAATATCCAGCAGCAAATAACAGAGAAGTTTACAGTCTCTCATCCAGGTACAGTGTGTCAAAACAAGGCTTCCACTCAAACATTTTCTGTGTAACCATATAATAAGACTAATGATTATGTTCTTTAGTTATTAAATAAATAATACAATAGTACTTGAAATATGCCAAAATACACAAATCAAAATATTACATTTAGGCTTTAACTATTTATCTCAATGTGTGTATGTGTTTTATGAAATTTGTATTTGATAGTATACGCAAATTAAAAGTAGTTTTTCAACTCATGTTAAATTTGCTCAAGTTAGAAGTGCACACATATCTGTTTTGACAATATTGAGACGTAATTTTAATGTATTTCTATTTGTGATCTATTTTTTTATAAATGTGGATTTGTATAAAGTCATAGTAGTTTTGTCATTTCAACAATAGTTTCTTAGTACCAAATGGATTATTAATTTTAGTGTACAAAAAAGATCAGTATTTAATTTAGGATCCAGTGTTGTTTAAAACATGGTCTGCCCTAATTTATTTAAACAAAAGGTAAATATGTAATAATGCTGTGCAATAGTTCTAACATTAGTAGTGTTGTTTTTATACAAATAAGTATCTTTATAGGCTCAGCATATTCCGTAACTAAGTGTAATGCATTTTTAGTGTTTGTAGTTATTATTTACAAAAGTATCAAAATTGAAAATTACAGTCAAAGTTATTACAGTCAAAGTTATGTTTAAATCAACATATTATTTCTTAAACATGTTCTACTAATAGTGTTAATAATATGTTAAACTTAATGCGAAAATGTGATTTTTACATGTCCGGTGCTAAAGTTTTATTTAAGGTATCTCATGTTTTTGTCTGTGATGTTGGCAATGAAACTGTAGGGATCATGCAACATAACAGAAACGTTACAAGATTCAGGAGAAACGTAGGAACACGAGAGGCAATAATCACCTTAGAACTTATCTTACAAGATAGATTAAGGAAGAGCAAACCAACATTTCTAGCTTTTGTAGATTTGGACATTTTGACAATGTTGATTGGAATAAATTTTTTCAAATTCTGAAGTCAGCAGGGGTAAAATATAGGAAACGGGAGGTTATTTACAACTTGTATGTTAATCAAACATCTGTTATTAGAGTTGAAGGGCATGAAAGGGGTGCAGTGGTTGGGAAGGGAGTAAGACAGAATTGTAGCCTTCCTCCAATGTTATTCAATCTGTACATAGAGCAAGCTGTAAAGGAAAGCAAAGAGAAATTTGAAGAAGGAATTAAGAGTTCATGGTGAAGATGTAAAAAAAACATTGCATTTTGCTGATAACATTGTAATTCAGTCAGAAACAGCAAAGGACCTGGAAGAGCAATTGACCGGAATGGACAATGTGTTGAAAGGAGTGTATAAGATGAATATTAACAAGAGCAAAACAAGGAATTAGATTAGCTATGAAACAATAAAGATGGTAGATGAGTTTTGTTACTTGGGTAGTAAAATAACATATGATGGTCACAATACAGAGGATGTAAAATGCAGAATGGCAATGGAAAGAAAAGCGTTTCTGAAAAACAGAAATGCTGAAGGCATTTTTGTGGAGTGTTACATTGTATGGGAGTGAAACTTGGACGATAAATAGTTTAGACAGGAAGAGGATAGAGGCTTTTGAAGTGTAGTCTACAGAAGAATGTTGTCCGCCTCCACAGTCCAGTGGACAGTGTGCTAGATTGCCATGCAGGGGACCTGGATTCGATTCCCTGTCGGGTTGTGTCATCCTTACCATGATTTCTTTATCAACGCATAACTCCCCCATGTGGCATCAGTTAAAGGCTTGCACTAGGCAAGCTGTGGTATAACGGCCAACAATATCATACAAAATCATCATCAGTGAGGAATGGTGAAGGAGAGATGGGTAGATCACTTAACTAATAAAGAGATCCCCTACATAATTGGGGAGAAAAGGTATTTTCAGCATACCTTGACAAAAAGAAGTGATAGATTGGTAGGACACAGTCTTGGACATCAAGGAATCGTAAATTTAGCATTGGAGGGAAGTGTGTGGAGGGAAAAAACACAGAGGGAGACCAAGAGATGAATATAATAAGCAGTTTCAGATGGATGTGAGTTGACATCCGTGAACCTGGCACCCCACTGAACGAAATCGCTTTTTACTTTATACAATCTTAAAGAGCTTCGTTTGTAGTGGATTGTAGTACCAAAATTTTTGTTTGTAATTTTTTGAAAAAAAATAAAAGGAAAATAAAATAAAAGAAAAAAGAAAAAGAAAAAGAAAAATAAATAAATAAAATAAAATTATGATATAATAATGGAAAGTCCAGGTTGGAATAAATAATATGTGAGGACAGTTTACAACTCACCGCAAAGACGTGGCGACGAGCTGCGACAGGCACATACAAAAGACACACACATACAACACATTCAGCTATCGGCCATGGCCTTCTTCAGAAAATAGAGCACTCACGCAATCACACAGGCACACAACACAGTCATACAACCATCACCTCCGACTGCCACACTTCGAATCACGCTCTGCAGCGAATCGGGGAGGGGAGGGGAGGGGGAGGGGATAGAAAGGTTACGTCACGGTGGTGGGGATGGGTTAGATGGGAATAACGAGATGCAGCTTAGGAATGGAGTGGGGAGGCGGGTGAGCGGAGAAAATAAAATAAAATAAAATAAAGTAAAATAACATACATATGCATGCACACTGCAAGTACACAAGACCGCATACACACACACACACACACACACACACACACACAGAGATATATATATATATATATATATATATATATATATACACACACACACACACACACACACACACACACACACACACACATATATATATATATATATATATATATATATATATATATATATATACGTAAAAAATAGATGAAGAACACTTACCAGGCGAAGGGGCACAGGCAGTAATAGCAACAAATAAACACACAGACACACACACACTCAAAAATGCTAGCTTTCGCAGCCTAGCTGCTTAATCAGGCAGAAG
The DNA here is from genome assembly GCA_026315105.1 of Locusta migratoria. Lineage (NCBI taxonomy): Eukaryota > Metazoa > Arthropoda > Insecta > Orthoptera > Acrididae > Locusta > Locusta migratoria. Next base: position 201,951,768 of record CM048751.1, read on the forward strand.
GGAAGGAGAGGGAAAAGGAAATGATGAGGGATTTAAGGAAGGGGGTAAGGAGCCATTCCAATCCCGGGACAGGAAAGACTTACCTTGGTGGAAAAAATGGAAGGTAAATAAATGCACATACACCCACACGTTTACACAGACACAAGTACATTTAGGCAGACATACTGTAGAACTGTAGAAAGCTTTCTACAGTTCTACAGTATGTCTGCCTAAGTGTACTTGTGTCTGTGTAAATGTGTGGGTGTATGTGCATTTATTTACCTTCCATTTTTTCCACCAAGGTAAGTCTTTCCTGTCCCGGGATTGGAATGGCTCCTTACCCCCTTCCTTAAATCCCTCATCATTTCCTTTTCCCTCTCCTTCCCTTCTGCCTGATGAAGCAGCTAGGCTGCGAAAGCTAGCATTTTTGAGTGTGTGTGTGTCTGTGTGTTTATTTGTTGCTATTACTGCCTGTGCCCCTTCGCCTGGTAAGTGTTCTTCATCTATTTTTTACGTATATTTTTTTCCTGTTAGGAATTTTTCCTCTATAATATATATATATATATATATATATATATATATATATATATATATATATACAAACACACGATCACACATTCACACACCACTCAAAATAGGTGAGGTTTGGGATAGAGAGGTAGGAACTGTAAGGTATGGAAAAAAATATATATATAGGGAAGTTATCGTAGGTAAATAAAATTATGAGTCACTCAAAAAATAGCCAGCACCCCACTTTTACGAAATATAATTATAATGGATGATATGTGTGGGAATCGTTTGTAGTGGTTTGTAGTGAACGAATTTTCGTTTGTAGTTACTTGTATATCCCACAAAATGTGTTCAATATGGAAGGTGCGAGGCCCATACTGCTGTGGACTGCACCCACTAGCAGCGCCCCACATTCAGGAAATTTAATTCTAATGGATGATATGTGTAGGAAATAGTATGTAGAGGTTTGTAGTGAACGAATTTTCCTTTGTAGTAACTTGTAAATCCCACAAAACATGTTCAAAATGGAAGGTGCAAGGCCAATACTGCAAATAATTCGTGTTGGTATTTTCCAGCAATGACTTGTTAACGTGATTGTTCTGTAATTGGCTGCACTTGCTTTCTTTGGTATTGGAATTATGATATTCTTCCCAAAGGGTCAGGGCATTTCTGCGGTCTCATACATCTTGCATACCAAGTGGAACAATTTCTGCGTTACTGGCTCTCCTAACGATATCAGCAGTTCAGACGGAATATCATCAACTCAGAAGCCTTTTTCGATTTAGATCTTTCCGTACTCGGTCAAATTCTTTTTCAGCATCATAACTATTACCTTATCTTCCTCTACTTCATCTTCCGTTTCTAGAATTCTATTTTCAAGTTTACTTCGTTTGTATAGGTCCTCTACATATTCCTGGCGCATTTAAGATTTCCCCTCTTTGCTTAATACTGGTTTTCTATCTGAGTTCTTGATATTCATGCATCTCTTTTTCTTTTCTTGAAATGTCTCTTATTTACTTGTAGACGATATCTAACTTTCACCTACTTATACCTACATACGAAGTTGTATTTGTCATCCAGCGACTCCAGCTTAGCCAATATGAAATTCTTGTCAATGTCATTTCTCCGCCGTCTATACTCCTTTTTACCTGCAACAATTTGCTACATTTTTACATTTGCTCCTTTCATCAGTTACATTTAGTATCTCCTGTGATATACAGGGATTAAGGCCTTGTTCTACTGCTGATATAATTCTCTGCAGCCTTTATCTCTCAGAGCTTCCCATTCTTCTCTTGCTTAATGCAGGTTCTGTGGGTTGTACAAGTCACTACCTGTACAAACAAAAATACGTTCGCTACAAACCTCTATGTACTATTTCCAACACATATCATCCATTAGAATTAAATTTCTTGAATATGCGGTGCTGCCAGTGGGTGCAGTGCACAGCAGTATAGGCCTCGTGCCTTGCGTTTCGAACAGATTTGATGGGATATACAAGTTACTACAAACAAAAATTCGTTCACTACAAACGATTTCCTACACATATCGTCCATTAAAATTTAATTTCTTAAAAGTGGTGGCCTGACACCAAAATTTAACTCTTTCCTGGACAGATAAATCTTTAAGAGACAGTCTCATTTTAAAATCTGAGACACTCTTTAGAACAACTGACACAAATATGTGATCACAAACTTCATTAAATACTTAAAAATTCATATGAATGTGCAAATTAGCCAAATAACAAGGTATCAACAATAAAAAAGAAAAACAAAATTTTGTCACTTCTCTTTATTTGATTTTCACTTGTAAAGCTGTGTGTAGAATGTGAGGAAAACAGAAAATTTGTTATTTGCATTCTTTTACTCCAATAGTTAAAAGTGCACATATGTTTGAAACTAATGAAGATTTATGAATGAGTAAAAAGGTAAAAGGAAAAATGCACTCAAAACATTATTTAAAAGGTTCTTGGTTATCACTAATTATGTAATGAACACACCATACTATACCAGCCAGAAAATAAAAGCTAAGTACAGAAACTTTTTTTAAATAAAATTGTTATTTTATTGGACCCTTGTGGCACAGTCTTTTCCTCAAAGAACACTCATCAAATCTCACATTGTAATGTGGACAAAGACAAAAGTGTTCAGAAAAGACAACAAACCAGAGGAAAAAAAGTATGTCACCTTTGAAAAGCTGAACCTCATCCTTCAGTTACCTTTTGTTGTCCTCTAAGATGAGGAATATCATATCCAAAATTCTAACTATGATGTATAAAACACTGTTCTACTTCTCTTCCAGTCTAATATATATTTCTGTTCCTAATCCTACCATACTCTATAAATTATGCACCCTTTGTCCATTCCTATTCCAAATTCTTCACCCTACAGGTCTTTCCCATATGGTAAATGAAGGTGTGAGACCTGTCCTATGCACCCTACCACTGCAGTCAAATCACAGGCATTCCCTACCTATAAAAGGCAGGGCTATACATGAAAGTGGCCATGTCATATTAGGTATGCTGTAATTACAGTGCAGCTATTGTATGGGCATGAAAACTGTCTACACACATGAATGGCCACTTTCAAATAGTGAAAAATTGCAAAGTTGCTCATCCATCTACTGAATTTGCTGCATACCCACAACACAAATGAGTTCAAAGGCTACTTTGCTACATGGGTGATTTGGGTATACGTTGCTAGGAATTTCTCTTAACATATTCTGACTTCTTGCAAAATCTGCTAAATTACACCCACTGCCTTACCTTTACCCTTCTCTCTTCTATACACACACCACTCCTTCACCATCCAAACTGAGCACTGGCTTTTCCCACCAGACTGCCTTCTCTCTCCTCCTGGTGATCTTTCTCTATCTCCTTCTCCATCCTCCTACTCCTGCCTGTTTCTACCTCTTTGTCTTTCCTTTTCCCCCTTCCTCCATTTCTATCACTCTATCCTCTGCACTCTTTTCATCGTGTTATGCAGAGCATAAACATTGCTTTCCATTAGAATGTGTAAACCTTCCACCTTGTTACATTAAAATCACACTCAGGCATCCCTTGAGTAACTTTTTAACTTTTTGGCTAGCCCAATCAAACTCAGAGACCTCAAGACATTTTAATTTTCTGTTCTCAGAGCTAGTGCAACAACCAGAACAATGAACCCTTTCAGGTCTATTTTTCTGACAATATTGAGGGCTTATGTCATAATAATAATTGTGATGTCATCTTTATCTAAGAAACTCATTGAGATACAGCCTTAACAATCAAGCCATGTAATTGATGGCTGAGATGCCTCATTGTCAATATGGCAGTGTTGGTTTTGTAAAGTTTGGAATTCAGGTTCTATCGATAAGCATGTCAGACTTAAGATGACACAGAGATCACCACAGTTAAACATAATAACTCTACCATAACATCTGTGTATAAACTGTCATTACATAACTTCATTGTTGGTGGAAGTCATGAACATAATAATAATAAAGTAAATTTTGTAATTGGTGACTACTGATGGAGACCATATTCAATATTAGCTATGCCATGAGGTTGTAATACTGAGTATATTCAAGCCTAATACCTGAAACAGTATTCATTATGCTGTATTTCCAGAAAGCAGCAGTTGTTAAATTGTATATCAGGTGCTAAAATAAATAGCTATCAGCAAAATAATCATAAAGCATGGCACTTTCTGAAGGACTCGAGCAAAACCCTACTCTCCTGAACAGCCATGCTATCATTTCAGCAAATAAGACAGCAACTCAGTTGCTAAAAATAAAAATAAGAAAACATACTTTGTAGGAGAATTAAGAATATGGGAGGCTGAAATAAACTGTCTGTCACAGCCAATTTCAACAAATGAGATTAATGCACCCATTGCAAAATGTAAGAAAGTAGGATGATATTGTAGTAGAACAAATAAAACTCTAGTGCCCAAGGCCAATCAATGGCTGTTATATATATATATATATATATATATATATATATATATATATATATATTTAATAAATGCTAGGAGGACAGTAAGATTCAAAGTGTATTGAGAAAATCTGAAGTCATCCTCAAACCTGGAAAAGAGATCAAAGATCCAATTAACCATTTCACTTCTTTGCCACATTCATAACATTTTTAAATAAACACATTCACACAATTAAAAATTTTGGCCATGGCCTTCATCAGAAAAAGAAACACATAAATACACACAATCACTCATACAACTATACATGCACAACCACCATGTCCGGCCATTCCAGTGTGTGACGATTCCTGCTGTTGCCGATCCCAAGACGGTTCAGACGAAATGTGTCTGTATTACAAGACTCAGTTCTATTAATAGGATGCTGTTTTTATTGCAAGGAAGACAGGTGGTGGGAGGGGGGGGGGTAGTGGAAGATTTTACACATAGGATGTAGGGATGATAAGTTATCTTAGGTTGTATGTGTTGAAGGGACAATTCCGATCTGTGCAGTTCAGAAGAGCTGTTGGTGGAGGGGAGAATCCAGAGGGCTCAGATAGTGAAGCATCCATTGAAATACAGAGCGCTGTGTTCAGCCACATGCTGTGCCAAAGGCTGACCCATCTTGCTTTTCGACACAGTTTGCCTGAGGCCATTCCCTAATGAACATCTGGTTTGTCATCATACCAGTGTAAAACGCTTTGCAATGATTGCAGCAGAGTTGGCAAATCACATGGCTGCTTTCACAGGTGGCCCAATGTCAGATGTGGTACAATAAGCCAGTGACAGGATTGGATTAGGAAGTGCTGTGTTGGTGGATTGGGAACGTTTTGCATTGGGGTCTTCTACAGGGATATGATCCTTGTGGTAAGGGGTGGGGTTGGGAGTGGTATAGGGATGGACTAGGATGTTGAGCTGGTTATGGAACACCACTTTAGGAGTGAGCTGTGTCACAGTTCAGAAAGTTTGATTTAACTGCACAAATTTCTCCTTTGTTTTGTTTCATCTGTGGCAGGGGTTTGTTTCAGCATCTGTGAGAGGGTGTGCGTTCAGGTGTTGAGCATTGGAGTAATGACAAGTAGTTGGGTTCTGGCAGTAGAGATAAAAGATTAACAGGAAGTAGTGGCAGCATTGACTTATAGCCGGTGCTGGGCAGGACACTCGAGTTTGTTACCTTGCCATGGGCACTTGTGCATATTCTTCTGCACTTACTGTTTCCTGGGGACTGCCGATTATAGCTGTGAGAGCATATTTTCCTGAACCAACTTGTTGATATTAATGGGAGAATCCTTGTGTACACTCCCCATAGTACTTGTTACTGCCTTCTCAGCCTGTAATGTGTTTTAATTTGTTATTATTGTTAAGCAGGTTGCTAAGAACTTCGTTTTGCTTAACTACACAGCTGAGTATTTGAGTAGCAAAATCAGTCTGCAGTGCTGCTGATACACTAAGACTGGTGTTAATAGAACTGGTGCACATTAAGCATGGTATGTGACTAAAACTTTTATTGAAGAGTTGTGATGCACCAGGTGTGTTTATTCTTATTATGGCTGTAGTTTATGAATCATTCATATTTAAGATGTGCATAAAATTCTTTTCCTCATTTAACTGGAACTGTGAAATATTTTAAAGTTCTTGTAAGCTATATCTGTGTGTATATAGCCGAATTTGTCATTGTCATGAATCTCCATTTTATGACTGTCCATTAATACCTGCCTCTTGGTTCGTTTACTGGATTTACTATATCACCACTTGAGAGCAGTAGTTGTGTGGGACAAGCTCCTGTGTTTGAGCAGGGTTCACAGAACTGGGAGAGTCTCGGTGACTGATCAGTTTAATTGATGAGCAACAACATATTGCAAATATAATTAATTTCTTGTGTTTTGTACTAGTTACTATCTTCTACCTTGAAAAACCACAGCATGGTTCTTGGGGTCCCTTTTGGGGATATTTATAGTGTCTAAATTTGTACTTCAGCAGCACCATTACACAAGTACACATGTATATATATGTCTTTAAGAAAGAAATCATTCTGGATTACATAAAAGCTAAATAATGCCTGCCATCAAAGTGTGTCAGTCGTAAATTGTATTCAAGATTTTCTCTGCTTCTAAGTAGTTTGGCATGCTGAAAATTTTACCTAGAGCAAAAATAAGGGGAAAAAAGAAGAAGTCATTTGGGGTTTCTTTAATTAATCCCACTTGGAAGGGTCTGTAATCTGGTGATTTAGTCATTTGAAGTGTTACTATTTATTAAGGGTTGTAAAAAAAGGGGGGCGGGAATTTTTTAGGTTTTGGAATTATTGTGTAATTTTGCTAACTAAATTAATTGGGTAAATTGAGTGTTGACTTGAGAGTTCCAGCTCTGTATCGTAGTCTGTGAATCCCTTTTTTGAGGAGGCCTGGATCTTTAAACTTGTTCTTATTGTAACTGTACTTTGTGAGTTTCATTTAAATGGAAAATGATGGAATTTGATCTTCAAATGTTTTCACTATTTTGAGGACAAACTTTAAATACCATTGAATTATTATGTCTTTATTTTACCTGTCACGAAATTGAACTGTATAACTAACTGAAATTATTTCTAGCTTTCAAATTGTTACTGTAGTAACTTCTGTAGATATAAAAATAAATTTTTGTACAACAAGGCTTGAACCAAAAAAGTTGTTCTTACATGCTTCATATCTGGTCCAGCTCAGTTACCAATGAAAATTGAATCTGCTCAAGGAGGGGTCAGAAGGACCTTGGACTGGATGTCTCTCATTTGAGGGCATGAAGACATATTCAAAGCCCTGATGAAGGATGTGATTTAGTTGTTCCAGTGTGGGGTGGTATTGGGTGACAAGAAGAACACTCCTTTGTGATGGGTTATTGTGGCTGAAGGGAGGATTGGTGGTTTGTGTGGTTATGGCACAGGAAATCTGTTTCCAGACTAGGTCAGGAGGGTAATGTCTGTCTGTGAAGGCCTTTGGAATATTGGTTATTTGATTTATCATCGCTGAAAATTCGACATTCACAGGTGGCAAGACTGTGTGAGAGGAATTTTTAATGTGGAATGGATGGCAGCTATCAAAGTGCAGGTACTCTTGGTAATTGGTACGAGAGTTGCTCCAAAAGAAATGCACACAATTTTTATTATTATTTTTAATTCTACATATTTGAAAGTTTGTGTAGATACATCCTTTAGGAACAATATTTTCATTGCTCCACATAATCCCCATCCCTGTCAACTGCCCTACGCCATCTTGCAACCAGCACCTATATACCCGCATGGTAAAATTTTGGACCAACATGTTGGAGCCACTGTTTGGCAGCGTGCACAAGGGAGTCATCATCTTCAAACCTTGTACCATGAAGAGAGTCTTTCAGTTTCCCAAAGAGATGACAGTCACATGGAGCCAAGTCAGGACTGTAAAGCAGGTGTTTCAGTGTTGTCCATCCGAGTTTTGTGATCGCTTCCATGGTTTTTTGACTGACATGTGCCCGTCCATTGTCGTGCAACAGCAAAAAATCCTACTTTTGCTGACGTAGTCAAACAAAACTCAGTCATGCTTGAAATTTCTTCAGTGTCGTCACATATGCATCAGAATTTATGGTGGTTCCACGTGGCATGATGACCACAAGCAAGAGTCCTTCGGAATCGAAAAACACAGTAGGCATAACTTTTCCAGCAGGTGTGGTTTTGAATTATTTTTCTTTGGTGAATTTGCATGATGCCACTCCATTGATTGCCTCTTCGTCTCTGGTGAAAAATGATGGAGCCATGTTTCATCACCTGTCACAATTCTTCCAAGAAATTCATCTCCAGCATTTCCGTACTGTTCCAAAAGTTTTCTGCATACCATTTTTCATGTTTCTTTGTGAGCTAACATCCTGGGAACCCACCTGGCACAAATCTTATTTAACGCCAACACTTTCAGTATTCTGCAAACAGTTGCTTCCCCTATCCCAGTGTAGCATGACAATTCGTTCACTGTGATCTATCTGTTAGCAGTGACCAATTTGTTAACTCTCTGCATCCACTGTCTGGAGTGTGTGCAGTACAAGGTCTGCCACTGTGAGGACAATCCTCAATATTCCCATGCCCATTTTCATCACGTAACCTGCTTGCCCACTGACTAATTGTACTGCGATCCACAGCAGCATCTCCGTACACCTTTTTCAATCTCTTGTGGATGTTTCCCACTGTTTTGTTTTCACAGTATAGAAATTCAATGACAGCATGTTGCTTCTGACGAATGTCAAGGGTAGCAGCCATCTTGAAGACATGCTGTGATGGTGCCACTCATGGGAATAGGTTGAACTAAGTTTGATGTTTGTTCAAATGTTTGTATAGTCTATGGGACTTAACTACGGGGTCATCAGTCCCTAGAACTAAGTTTGAAAACAAGTGGGAAGAATGTATCTGCACACTGTGAAACTTTCAAACATCAGAATGAAAACTGTATGTAAAAAAAAATAATAATGTGCATTTCTTATGGAGTGACCCTCATAGATTTAATGTGGACAGACTTGTGGATGGAGCTGTTAGTGAGGTGGAGGATAATATCCAGGAAGGGGACTTGCCATATTGAGAAGGACCATGTGAAACTGAAGGGGGGAGAAGGAATTGAAGTTGTAAAGGAATGAGAATAAGATGTCCTGGTCCTGAGTTAAAATCATGAATATGACGAAGATTACTCACCAGGTGCAGGAGCACAGGTGTGACAGCAGTACAAATAAATAGAACACACACACACACACACACACACACAAACGCTAGCTTTCGCAGCCTAGCTGCTTCATCAGGCAGAAGGGAAGGAGAGGGAAAAGGAAATGATGAGGGTTTAAAGGAGTGGGTAAGGAGTCATTCCAATCCTGGGACAGGAAAGACTTACCTTGGGAATATATACAAATAGATGAAGTCTACTTACCAGGTGAAGGAGCACAGGCAGTGATAGTAAAAAATACACACACACACACACACACACACACACAAACGCTAGCTTTCGAAGCCTAGCTGCTTCGTCAGGCAGAAGGGAAGGAGAGGGAAAAGGAAATGATGAGGGTTTCAAGGGAGTGGGTAAGGAGTGTTTCCAATCCCGGGACAGGAAAGACTTACCTTGGGGGAAAAAAGGAGGGTACACAAATGCACACACACCCACACATTTACACAAACGCAAGTACACCTAGGCAGACATACTGTAGAAAGCAAAGAACTTCTGTGAAGTTTGGAAGGTAGGAGGTGAGGTACTGGCGGAAGTAGAGTTGTGAGGCGGCATCGTGAGTCGTGTCGGGATAGCTCAGTCGGTAGAGCACTCGCCCGCGAAAGGCAAAGGTCCCACGTTCGAGTCCCGGTTCCAGCACACAATTTTAATCTGCCAGGAAGTTTCATATCAGCGCACACTCCACTCCAGAGTGAAAGTTTCATTCTTCAAGGCTGTTATAGTTCAGTACAATTTGCTAAAGAAAAATTACTTTCACTGCACAGAGTAGCCGAGTGGTCTGAGGCGTCATGTCACGGGTTGGAGGTTTGAATCCTCCCTCGAGCATGGGTGTGTGTGTGTGTGTGTGTGTGTGTGTGTATGTGTGTGTGTGTGTGTGTGTGTGTGTGTGTGTTGTCCTTAGGCTTAGTTAGTGAATTAGTATGTAAGTTTAGGGACTGATGACTTCAGTAATTATGTTCCATGGAATTCACACACATTTGAACATTTATTTGAAAAATTACTTTCAACACATGTAGTGCACATTTGTGATCGTGTCTCACGTTGCATAATACATTTAAATACATGTTGCTCACAAAGGTAACGCAACATTTCCTCAGGTAATTAGAGTGTTAACTACTCTGGGTTCGTTGAGGGGGGGGGGGGGGGGGGCAGCAATCTCAGAGAAACGTTGACGAAGAATTCCGAATGAGTGTCGGCTTTTAACCATTAGTGCTGGGAGGTCAGCAGCAAACACTCCGTTTCTTTATTATGTCTATCACTGGTTCATAACAGACAAATAAATCTTTAATAAAGAGAGAGGCACATCTGCGGTCTGTGGTGCCGCCTGACATTGTCAGTATAGGCCCTTGAGGAGAAATGTTAGACGACCATGGCATTAAAGCCTCAATCATAAAGTACACAAAATGTAAACACACATCCATTTATTCCCAACACGCGGAAAATGCGCCCGATTACCTCAGGGAGAGGCGGAATTCAGAGCGCGCGCGCGCGCGCGCGCGCGCGCGCGCGCGCGCGTGTGTGTGTGTGTGTGTGTGTGTGTGTGTGTCATTCAGCGTTATAGTTGTTGTTGTTGTGGTCTTCAGTCCGGAGACTGGTTTGATGCAGCTCTCCACAATACCCTATCCTGAGCAAGCCTCTTCATCTCCACATAAGAACGGCAACCTACATCTGTCTGAATCTGCTTACTGTATCCATCTCTTGGTCTTCCTCTGCGATTTTTACCCCACACACTTCCCTCTAATGCTAAAATCACAATTCCTTGATGTCTAAGAATGTGTCCCACCAATCTATCCCTTCTTTTAGTCAAGGTATGCCAGAAATTTCTTTTCTCCCCAATTCTGTTCAGTACCTCCTCATTAGTTACGCGATCCACCACCTAATCTTCAGCATTCTTCTGTAGCACCACATTTCAAAAGTCTCAATCCTCTTCCTGTCCGCACTGTTTATCGTCCATGTCTCACTCCCATACAAGGCAACACTCCATACAAATGCCCTCAGAAAGGACTTCCTTAGGCTTAAATCAATATTCGATGTTAACAAATTTCTCTTTTTCAAGAACGCTTTTATACCCATTGCCATTCTGCATTTTATATCCTCTGAACTGCGACCATCATTTGTTATTTTACTGCCCAAGTAACAAAATTCATCTACCTCCTTTATTGCTTCGTTTCCCAATCTAATTCCTTCAGCATCGCCTGATTTTCTTACACTGCACTCCATTACCCTAGTTTTGCTCTTGTTAATGTTCATCTTATATGCGCCTTTCAGCACACTGTCCATTCCGTTCAATTGTTCTTCCAGGTCCTTTGCTATATCTGACAGAATTACTATGTCATCGGCAAACCGCAATGTTTTTATTTCTTCTCCCTGCACTTTAATGCCCTCTCCAAATTTCTCCTTGCTTTCCTTTATAGCTTGCTCAATGTACAAATTGAATAACATTGGAGAAAGGCTACAACCCTGTCTTACTCCCTTTCCAACCACTGCACCTCTTTCATGCCCTTCAACTCTGACAACCGCTGTCTGGATTTTGTACAAGTTGTAAATAACCTTACGCTTCCTATATTTTACTCCTGCTTGCTTCAGAACTTGAAAGAGTTTATACCAATCAACATTGTCAAAAGCCTTCTCCAAATCTACAAAAGCTAGAAATGTAGGTTTGCCTTTTGTTAATCTATCTTCTAGGATAAGCCGTAAAGTGAGGATTGCCTCCCGTGTTCCTACATTTCTCCTGAACCCAAACTGATCTTCCCCGAGGTCGGCTTCTACCAGTTTTTCCATCCTTCTGTGTATAATTCGTGTTAATATTTTGCAACCATGACTTATTAAACTGATGGTTCTGTAGTTTTCACACCTGTCTGAACCTGCTTTCTTTGGAATGGGGATTATAACATTTTTCTTAAAGTCTGAGGCTACTTCGCCTGTCTCATACATCTTACACACCAGGTGAAACAGGTTTGTCTTGGCTGGTTCTCCCAGAGACTTCAGTAGCTCTGACGGAATATCATCTACTCCAGGGGCCTTGTTTCGACTTAGGTCTTTCAGGGCTCTGTCCAATTCTTCTCTCAGTACAGTATCTCCTATTTCATCTTCAACTACATCCTCTTCTCTTCCTACAATATTGTCTCGAAGTTCATTTCCTTTGTAGAGCTCCTCTATATACTCTTTCCACCTTCCACCTTTTAGTTTTCCCTTCTTTGCTGAGAACTGGTTTTCCATCAGTGTCCTTGATATTCATAGAGCTGTTTTTCTTATCGCCAAATGTTTCTTTTATTTTCCGGTAGGCTGTATCTATTTTTCCCCTATTTATACATTCTTCTACATCCTTGCATTTGCCTTCTAGCCACTCCTGCTTAGCCATTTTGCACTTCCTGTCAATCTCATTTCTTTGTCGTCTGTACTCCATTTTGCCTGTTTCAGTTACTGCATTTTTATATGTTCTCCTTTCATCGATTAAATTTAGTATCTCCTGTGATATCCAAGGATTTTTTGTAGGTCTTGCCTTCCTACCTATTTTGTCCACTGCTACTGTCACTATTTCATTTCTCAATTTTACCCATTCCTCCTCTACTGTTTTATTTTCCCTTGTATCCCTCTAAAATTCTTAAGAACCTCAGGTTCCTTTAATTTATCCAGGTCCCATCTCCTTATTTTCCTACCTTTTTGTAGTTTCTTCAGTTTCAGTCTACAGTTCATAACCAACAAGTTATGGTCAGAGTCTATATCTGCCCCTGGGTATGTCTTACAGTTTAAAACCTGGTTCCGAAATCTATGTCTTACCATTATAAAATCTATCTGGTATCTCCCGGTTTCTCCTGGTCTCTTCCACGTATACAACCTTCTTTTGTGATTCTTGAACCAGGTGTTTGTTATAACTAAATTATGTTTCGTGCAAAATTGTACCAGGTGGCTTCCTCTTTCATTCCTTTTGCCCAGACCATATTCACCTACTATCTTCCCTTCCCTTCCTTGTCCTACTACCGAATTCCAGTCTCCCATAACAATTAAGTTTTCCTCTCCCTGACCAGAAATCCTGTTCATCCTGCCACCGAACTTCACTAATCCCCACTATATCTAACTTCAACCTATCCATTTCCCTTTTTAAATTTTCTAATTTTCCTACTCTATTAAGGGATCTAACATTCCACGCTCCGACCCGTAGAATGCCAGTGTAGTCTTTCCTGATGATCACATCCTACTGAGTAGTCCCCGCCCGGAGATCCGAATGGGGGACTATTTTACCTCCGGAATATTTTACCCGAGAGGATGCCATCATCATATGGTCATACAGTAGAGCTGCATGTCCTCGGGAAAGGTAACGGCTGTAGTTTCCCCTTGCTTTCAGCCGTTCGCAGTAGCTTTGTGGCAATGCCACATTAGCTGATGTTACAAGGCCAGCTCAGTCAATCATCCAGACTGTTGCCCCTGTAACTACTGAAAAGGCTGCTGCCCCTCTTCAGGAACCACACGTTTGTCTGGCCTCTCCACAGATACCCCTCCGCTGTGGTTGCACCTACGGTACGGCTATCTGCATCGTTGATGCACACAAGCCACCCCACCTCGGCAATGTCTGTGGTTCATGGGAGTGACAGCGTTATAGTAGAAGTAGCTAAGCCGCTAGACAGTGGTGTGGGGCGGGGTATAGAGGGGGGGGGGGGGAGAGAACAGAGGTGTTTCTTGCCGAGTACTGCCAACTGCGCATTACAGATCAAATTGATACATTTGAAAAAGTTTCGGAAAATGGTTTGGTTAATTTACTTCACAAAAGATCCGATTGATACATTAAATAAAGGATTCAGCTTGTTCAATTCTTCAGTGAACGTAATGGCACAACAGTCTGACACAATACCATCGTTATAATAATTGTAGCAGATCATCAAGTTATTTATAATGACGTGTACAACAAACTACAGTATTGCATTTCATATAAACCTATATTTAAAAAAAATTTATTTTAGGTGTGCTGATGTCACAGATCCTCTAAATTTTATAAACCAGAATTTCTAATCCGATTCAATTTAGAGCTCTCGTCATCAAAATTTTGCAATTAAATTAAAGATACCTGACAATATTATCGTATTTGAAATTATGTACGTTATGAAAAGATTAATTATTCAGTGGGGGAGTCAATGGCTGGTACTTTTGCGAGGAAAAATGCTCCTCCCCTCCTAAAAGCATCAGGCTATCGCGGAATGTGGGAACTTTACAATGGGTGGTGATTTGTCCAAGGATACTACCAGGCTTTTGATACGTACGGGAATTATCGTCCGTATGTCATAAATGAGGCAAAAGCGAATATCGTACGCAAACATACCAGAATTTTCGATAAGTTATTACCAATTATACAGCGCACACATTTATTGGGAAAGTAATTAATTGCTTTTGAATCTGTAACGAAATGCGCACAAGTTTTTAAGTATTCGAGATTAAGGACATTGCGATCTCCATCAATCAACAGCTTCAGCCACAATTATTGTAGTAAATATGACTTTCACAGTGAACGTCATTTTCTATATTTTTATTTTCAGGACTTTATTTACAGTTTGGACAACAGTATCTCATTCAAAAGAATATTTTAAGTAAAAGTCAAGAACTATTAGCAAAGAAGTATTGTCAAATGTTTGGTGTTGGTCACAAGGTACTGCTTTTTTTTTGTTACAGAAACGCAAATTATGGAAAGATTTTTCAGGTTTTAGATCATACCAACACAACTGTAACCTGTAAAAAGTATGTTGTTATTATAAATCAGCCGGCCGTGGTGGCCGAGGAGACTGATGCGCTTCAGTCACAGTCTGCACGGCCACAACGGTCGGGGGTTCGAATCCCCCCTCGGGCATGGATATTTGTGCCGTCCTTAGTTGTAGCTAGTTCATAGGTAGTTTGTAAGTTTAGGGACTGATGACCCCGTAGTTAAGTCCCTTAAGCTTAACAAACATTTAAACATTTTTTTAATTATAAATCAACAACAGTTAACAAATCCTGTATTTATTGCGAATTGTTTAAGGGTGGCCAAATAATACCCCTTCACCCTGGCAGGTCGCGTTACGAAAAATGTGTTAGGTTACGTTTCACTAATGGAGCGAGCTCTTGAACTTAAAAGCGAACAAACAATATTCTCTAAGTGGAAAAGAATTTAGGCTGTAATATACCGCGAATGGAATATTTTTCAAAACGCTAAGAGTATTTTTTTTTTAGGAAAATCCGATAATTTTTTGATGAAATTACGAGACTCGCGAGCTCTTCGTACCACATATGATATGTCGGCATCTCATACAGTGGACCAGCAGCTAGTGTATAAACTGTACATACTGTGATAAGGATTTTTCAAGGCGCTTTATAGATCGACGTATAAAACTTAAATTCTATTAATTTACTTCTCAACTGTCTTACAGTCAAAGCAACAAGACTTCGCCATACTGCAAGTGTCAAATCTCTTATAGCAGTTGCAAATAATAAGTCGGTACACTGATTTTTGCCACCATGGTGAATCATGATTTTATGTTCCTGTTGATCCTCAGTCATACAAAATTTTCTAAAAGGTTTGGCCGCCATTTGACTGATTTGTTTGATTTTTCACAATCTGAATGACATCGTCAAAGCAAGTCTGACGATTTTATTCAGATCAATTGAACACGGTCGAAATTTAGATCGTGAAAAACAAATCAGTTAAATGGCAGCCAAATCTTCTCTAAAAGTATATGCGTTTATCAGTGTCTTTCTATGCTTTTCCTTCTCCAATCCAAGGAGTGGGACCCATCAGGCTGAAGCTCATATTCCCTACGCAAGCAATTAAACTGCGCGAGTTATCACAAAGCCATTATTACTTTTAGCTAACCATTCATACACTAATACAATAACAAACTAATGAGTACAGTGTAATTCCCATTTTCGATAGCAAAAAAAATTGCCTCATCAGTACCGTAATATAATAAAACAGTAAATTACACTAGCGATGACTATAGCAACAACAGAAGGCAAATCATTGGCTGGTGAGGTTTTCGTCCGTATGAATGTTTGTTTGCACTGGCGCCACAAGAAAACTATTAAACATTTGTATGTGGGGAGATACGTGTTCCCAGTTTTCAATTATTAGGAATATTTTTGATTGTTGTTGTTGTTTTAAGGGGACTAAAAATCTAGGTCATCAGTCCCTAAACTTAAAAACTACTTATGAACTAACTTACACTAAATTAAATTTGAAAACTGTGATTGGTATACTGCTGTTAACCTTACCGTGATTTAAGCTAAACGACTCTGTTAGGTTATCATGAAACACAGGAAACATTCACCACCGTATAAGATAGTTTCTCAAGCCCCCACAACATTCGGAGTTGGTTCGTTGTTCCCACTGCATTCAGAAGATTGTTTGGAAGTAGACGGTAAAGTTTCGTAATAATTACTTATTTTTGTCGAATTTTTGTCTCGTTCCTCTTCTCTTTTTCATTTCCTTATAAAATTTTGATAGCCTGATAATTTCTATTTTTCCCTGCGTCGCACATTTACAGTAATTAGTAACAAACCACAATTGAAGTACATTCATCTGAGGTTCAGTGAATCCATCGGTGACTTCACACGGAGGATGCCTGGTGCAACTTCACCCACTCACCGCTTCTTACTGAATAAGTATCGGATGGCTGTAAGGGGACTACTCAAAGGCCAATAAAAAATGAAAAAAAGTATCTGATTGCCGTGGCTGCCATCTATGCTGTGCGCATTGTTGACTCACAAAACAGGTGAAAGCGGCTCCAGTGTCGGTACTGTTGGGAACGTTCCGATTGTTTTGAAACTCAAGAATGGTGACCTTTCTAACGATAAAGTTCTGGCTTTAGTGGTAGGGTTACCAGACGTCCTCTTTTATCCGGACATGTCCTCTTTTTTGGGCCCTAAAAATAGTCCTGCCGGGTTTTTAGGAAAATGGGGAAATGTCCTCTTTTTTGCGTTAAGCAACTGTTTCAATCTGAAAATGCGTAAATACAACTGTCTGAAGTGTCACAATCACTAAATTTAGATAATTTAACCGTTTTTCAACGCCGGCGCTGCTCTCAGGTAAAGCTACTTTAGAACAATTTAAATAACTGGCATGGTAATTGTCGCAGAATAGTAGCTGCGAGGCAGTTAAGAACACAGGTCTGCAACAATGCAAGATACACCGGCTTTTAAGAATTTCACGTTAGAACAGCTTAACTAGGGTTACCATACGTCCTCTTATTCCCAGACACAGTCTTTTTGAGGCAAGAAAATGTGTCCGGCTGAAATTTATAAAATTCTACAAAATGTCCTTTTTTTTGGGTTCCGAGAAAGGAAAATTTATTTTTGTGTCATTGGCGACAACGGATTCGTTCGCACTGCAAGTCCAAACTGTTCGCAACTATCACGCACATACTCAGAGAGAAATTGTCGTTCACAATTTCATGGGCCTGACAGTTGCAAACCATTCGAAACTTCTCTGCGAAGGAATCCAATTTGTCTATCAGTCTGTGTTCAGCATTATGTTCTTTGGTGTTACTTTTGATATACTTTGTGCTCCTGGAGAAATACAAGTCATTGAAGGGAGGAAGAAACGAACATGAAGTGGAATGTTTCATTTGCCCTACTGGAACGTAGATATTCGTTGTAAACAAAGGTAAATCGTATAAGTATCGTAAGGTTTAATAATGGATCGTAAATATAGTTGGTTCAAAAGTCAAAAAGACAGGAAAGAGACAATTGTCTCTAGTGATATGAATAAACTGTCAAGGTTCGTAATGTTTTGTTTTATAATAACCACACAAGGTTACTGATTTAGTTTATAGTAGTTTTGCGTGGTTCATTAATTAAGTTGTAAATAACAGTATCTTAACAATAAAGTGTCCTCTTTTTTATATGAAGTGTCCTCTTTTTTGAGGACGAACACATGGTAACCCTATTTAGTGGGAAAAAGTCACGTTCCAAGGGTCAAACAGAGCAAGGTTTCTTAGTTTGGAAATTTTGTGCGGTTGACAAAACGTAATAAAGTAATTAAATATTTTTACTACATTCATGCAGTTACCCGATTTTCAACTCTTTGATACTAGAGTAACTTGGTTTGACCTTGTTATATGGAACAAACGATTTTTTTTTCACGATTTCGTAATAAACGTTGGAGCTTTCGGTATAACAGTATTTAAAATGTCTCAGTGCATACGTGCATGACATCATTAATAAGGTTAAACATGATAACAACTAGATAATTTTAATGGCTAATAGCTATACTTTTTACTTTGTCCTTCGAAAGCCTGAGACACTAAAAGGTTGCAGCAATCGAGGGGGTGGGGGGCTTTGGTCATGGATGCAGAGTCAGCATGCATGATCTCAAATCGTTACTAGTGTGCATGGGCTTCACTACCGGGGGAAATATGCTGACCCCAATATTGTGGCCTTTCCTTTGAGTCTCCCCCTCGTCCCTCAATAATTTAGAGGTGGTGACTGACGCCTATGCTACTCTGTGTAGTTTATTCCACAGCAACTGATCAGTGCAATACGCATTTATCATTAAACAAGACATCATTCCCAACAAATGGGTGGCCATCTTCTTTCGCTCTCTGAAAAAAATTGAGTATGAATTGTCAGCTCAATCCCGAACTCCTGCTCTTTGTCGCATCTAACTAAATCATAGCGACGACCACGGCTCGGTATTTTTATAATACATAACGTGATGTATACCGTAGTCACCCACCCCCATGAACCACAGACATTGCCGAGGTGGGGTGGCTTGCGTGCCTCAACGATGCAGATAGCCGTACCGTAGGTGCAACCACAACGGAGGGGTATCTGTGGAGAGGCCAGACAAACGTGTGGTTCCTGAAGAGGGGCAGCAGCCTTTTCAGTAGTTACAGGGGTAACAGTCTGGATGATTGACTGAGCTGGCCTTGTAACATCAGCCAATGTGGCTTTGCCACACAGCTACTGCGAACGGCTGAAAGCAAGGGGAAACTACAGCCGTTACTTTTCCCGAGGACATGCAGCTCTACTGTATGAAAATATGATGATGGCATCCTCTCGGGTAAAATATTCCGGAGGTAAAATAGTCCCCCATTCGGATCTCCGGGCGGGGACTACTCAGGAGGATGTTATCATCAGGAAAGACAACACTGGCATTCTACGGATCGGAGCGTGGAATGTTAGATCCCTTAATGGGGTAGGAAAATTAGAAAATTTAAAAAGAGAAATGGATAGGTTGAAGTTGGATATAGTGGGGATTAGTGAAGTTCGGTGGCAGGATGAACAGGATTTCTGGTCAGGTGAGTGCAGGATTATAAATACAAAATCAGTTGGGGGTATCACAGGAGTAGGACTGATAATGAATAAGAAAATAGGAATGCGGGTAAACTACTACGAGCAGCACAGTGATCGCATTATCATTGTCAAGATAGATACGAAGCCAACACCGACAACAGTAGTACAGGTTTATATGCCAACTAGCTCTGCCGATGATGAGGATATAGAAGAAATATATGAGGAGCTAAAGGAAATTATTCAGACCGTTAAGGGAGAGGAAAACTTAATTGTGATGGGAGACTGGAATTCGGTAGTAGGAAAAGGAAGAGAAGGAAAAATAGTAGGTGAATATGGACTGGGCAGAAGGAATGAAAGAGGAAGTCGCCTGGTAGAATTTTGTACGGAACATAATTTAATCATAACAAACACGTGGTTTAAGAATCACAAAAGAAGGTTGTATACTTGGAAGAGACCAGGAGACACTGGAAGGTATCAGATAGATTTTATAATGGTAAAATATAGATTCCGGAATCAGGTTATAAACTGCAAGACATACCCAGGGGCAGATATAGACTCTGACCATAACTTGTTAGTCATGAACTGTAGGCTGAAACTAAAAAAACTGCAGAAAGGTAGGAAAATAAGGAGATGGGACCTAGATAAATTGAAGGAACGTGAAGTTCTGGTGAATTTCAGAGGGAGATTTAGGCAACAATTGACAGAAACAGGGCGAAATAAAACAGTAGAAGAGGAATGGGTAGCATTGAGAGATGAAATAGTGAAGGCAGCAGAGGACAAAATAGGTAGAAAGGCAAGACCTGCAAAAAATCCTTGGATAACACAGGAGATACTAAATTTAATTGATGAAAGGAGAAAATATAAAAATGCAGTAAATGAAACAGGCAAAATGGAGTACAGACGACTAAGAAATGAGATTGATAGGAAGTGCAGAATGGCTAAGCAGGAGTGGCTAGAAGCCAAATGCAAATCTGTAGAAGAATGTATAAGAAGGGGAAAAGTAGATACCGCCTACAGGAAAATCAGAGAGACATTTGGGGACAAGAAAAGCAATTCTACAAATATCAAGAACTCAGATGGGAAACCAGTTCTCAGCAAAGAAGGAAAGGCTGAAAGGTGGAAAGAGTACATAGAGCAGCTCTACAAAGGAAATGAACTTAGAGACGATGTTGTAGGAAGGGAAGAGGAAGTAGATCAAGATGAAATAGGAGATACTATACTCAGAGATGAATTTGACAGAGCCTTGAAAGACTTAGGCCGGAACAAGGCCCCAGGAGTAGATGATATACCCTCAGAGCTACTAAAGTCTCTGGGAGAGCCAGCCATGACAAGACTATTTGAACTGGTGTGTAGGATATATGAGACAGGCGAAATGCCCTCAGACTTTAAGAAAAATGTAATAATCCCCATTCCAAAGAAATCAGGTGCAGACAGGTGTGAAAATTACAGAACCATCAGTTTGATAAGTCATGGTTGCAAAATATTAACACGAATTATCTACAGGAGAATGGAAAAGCTGGTAGAAGCTGAACTAGGGGAAGATCAGTTTGGTTTCAGGAGGAACGTAGGAACCCGGGAGGCAATACTTACCTTACGTCTTATCTTAGAAGATAGATTAAGGAAAGGCAAATCTACATTTTTAGCCTTTGTAGATTTGGAGAAAGCGTTTGACAATGTTGACTGGACTACACTCTTTCAAATTCTGAAGTCAGCAGGGGTACAATACAGGGAAAGGAGAGTTATCTACAACTTGTACAAAAGCCAGACCGCAGTTATTAGACTCGAAGGGCATGAAAGGGAAGCATCAGTTGGGAAGGGAGTAAGACAGGGTTGTAGCCTTTCTCCTATGTTATTCAATTTGTACATTGAGCAGGCGATGAAGGAAAGCAAGGAAAATTTTGGAATAGGGATTAAAGTTCAGGGGGAAGAAATAAAAACATTGCGTTTTGCTGATGACATTGTAATTCTGGCAGAGACAGCGAACGACCTGGAAGAGCAGTTGAATGGAATGGACAGTGTGTTGAAGAGAGCGTACAAAATGAACATTAACAAGAGCAAAACAAAAATAATGGAATGCGGTCTTAGAAAATCAGGCGATGCTGAAGGAATTAGATTAGGTAACGAAACAATGAAGGTGGTAGATGAGTTTTGTTACTTAGGTAGTAAAATAACATGCGATGGTCGCAGTACAGAGGATATAAAATGCAGAATGGCAATGGGAACAAAAGCATTTTTGAAAAAGAGAAATTTGCTAACATCGAATATTAATTTAAGTGTAAGGAAGTCTTTTCTGAAGGCATTTGTGTGGAGTGTTGCCTTGTATGGGAGTGAAACATGGACGATAAGCAGTGCGGACAGGAAGAGAATAGAGGCTTTTGAAATGTGGTGCTACAGAAGAATGCTGAAGATTAGGTGGGTGGATCGCGTAACTAATGAGGAGGTACTGAACCGAATTGGGGAGAAAAGAAATTTCTGGCATACCTTGACTAAAAGAAGGGATCGCTTGGTAGGACACATTCTTAGACATCGGGGAATCGTAAATTTAGCATTGGAGGGAAGCGTGTGGGGTAAAAATCGCAGAGGGAGGCCAAGAGACGCGTATAGTAAGCAGATTCAAGTGGATGTGGGTTGCCGTTCTTATGAGGAGATGAAAAGGCTTGCTCAGGATAGAGTAGGGTGGAGAGCTGCATCAAACCAGTCTCCGGACTGAAGACCATAACAACAACAACCGTAGTCACAGTGATATAACACAAGTGAAACATAAAGAAGACATAATAATGAGGGCCGTAGATACGGGGGGGGGGAGGGGGTTCAACCCCCCCCCCCAGGACGTTTCCTTTGTCACTTGTGCTAAAATTAAAAATTGACAGTAATTTGTGTAATGAATATGAGGGTTAGGCTGGAAACTTTGCCAAGAAAGAGAGGTATCATGGTGTCTGTAAGTTGTAATCGATGCTTAGTTGAGCCTTGGTTTATTACTTGTTGTCTCAAATGTCTTATTGGGTGGCCTTCGTGAGGCCTAGGCAAGCGTCGCGCACAAGTTTCACGACTGTAAATGTTGCCAAAAAAAAAAAAAAAAAAAAAAAAAAAAAAAGTAATTGCTCAGGTAACCGCCACCTAACCATCAGTAACAATGAACACATATTGTTGAATTACAGCCAGAAACACGGTCCACAGACTGTTTAAAGTACCGCGCGAGGCTTGCCTGGAGTGTAACGAAGGCCGCCGTGTCTTATGTTTACTGCTGCTACCAACTTCAGTGATTAACTTTATTACTACAGAAGGGCGGTGAATTTGTACGTGACACAGACTAATATATTTTTTAACGAGTATGATTAAACGAGAACAAATGTATGTCATCACAACCTTATTATTTTCGTGTACAATTTATACTGCAGATGCTGATCATCTGCACGCACGCATGCCTAAAGTGGCAGCATTGAATAGCAGACATTAAATTTCCCCTCTTTTGACAGATATTAATCGTGTGCAAGGAATTATTAGTTTCGACGTTCTGGATCTAATTTTCGAGCCTATATTGTATTGAAATAAGTACCTCTAGAGGCTATCAGTGCTTTTTAATACTCGTATTAACGAAATCTGTAGATATTTAGCTTCGATTTCGTGTCTCTGACGTAATTGTTTCGCAAAATCTAAGGCTTTAAATTGACGTTCTTAGCTATATTTTGCAACTGGGGCAACGAGCCATGGTGGGGAATTTAGGTAAAATGAAGTGTAATACAGAGGCATACATTTAGTGAAATGGGCACTTGCAGAATGTAGAGAATGTAAGTAGTGCCAAACACTGTATTTGTGACTTTTGCGGTGTCTTAATCAAGTCTAAATTAAAAAAAAAAATCTCCTTTCATTTCAATTTTACATCGACAAGTACTTGAAAGCTTCTAAATGTCTAACACAGTAGAATGATAAGTATACATTACAACAGTTGTGATACTTATTTACTACTACTCATTCATCGTGTAGGTTTATCCTTGCATTTTCAAATGTATGGCGTCATAACCCAGGATACTTGTGCCATTGCATATACTTTCACAATAGCTATATTTTTAACAATAAAACTTAATACATGGCTGAAAAATTTATAATAAAGTAGTATTAGTTGACGAAGCTGTGGTATTATTCTGTACGAAAAAGACACACTTTGAATAAGGTAAAAATAAAACTGGTTTCCCTTAAGGTGGCGCCATTCCCATGGTCTACCCTATATGTTATTTGTCTGAACGCTTTCGATTTTCTACGATTGCTGACAACTGATGACTTGAACCAGATGTGGTAGTGCGGAAGGTATTTCTAATTTACTAATCCCTACAGCGATTACTTTTGTTCTAAAAATTGGGCTTATTCTTCATGTTATTTTCAAATAATTTACGGGAATATAGTTGGGCAACGTCTTCGACAACAGACAGTATTTCGGAAGGTGAACACCCGTCATTTTCAAGGTCTAGGGAAAGATTTATCTACGTCCCTGATGAGAATATTGAGTTCTTTCATATGCCAGTGCAGGTTGTAGTGGCACAAACTAAAATCCCTATTCTATCACCTTGAGATACCCAAAGCTTTGCTATTTAATTTATGTAAATATAATTGGGCCTATTCAAGACAGAAGCTGCCGCCAGAATCTGTTTCAGATTCTGGTAGAGGCTGCAGCAGCAAGTAGGCAAAGAAGCCATTTATACACAGTCAAAGAAGTCCCAGGATATATATTCCATGGTTAAACAGTGCACATAGTTATTGAAACAAAAGACTGAATTATTGATTATCCTGGTGCTGAATGTCAAGCATGTATAACTTTCTGAATATTAATCTGTATAGTTCTCACTATAATAAATAGAGGATTTTAAAGTTACTTCTTCAGTTTAAAGTTTTATTCAGTGATATACTTCAAGAGAATATTAAATAAATACATGTTTATGACAATCACAACTAAAGCAGAAAACTGATAGAGGCACAACGTAAGTTGGACCTCTCTCCTTAATATGGTTTCTACATAATGATTCATTCCAACCAAGTAAGACTATATCTTCAGTAAGGAAGATATATTTCTATTCAGTCTACACCAACTTGTACTAGGCTGAATTTTACATAAAGAACTGTTACATTGGTTAAAAATAGCAGGCTGTTTGCATCACAGAAGCCAACATGTATAATAGTTCAAGGTGGTACAAGAAATGTCCGATTATAGTGGAGATTGCCGGCACCTGCGGCCTGTAAGTGAAGACGTGCGTGAAGAGAGGCTGATGTAATCAGACTCTGGCACTGCTTGATGCCAATCGCTCCTTGCACCGATCGACTGCTGAGGTACAGATTTCGGTAATTCCCTAGACCTCGTGTACATCGAAGAAAAAGCGTTGCGATCGATATATAGCGAATGTTCGATTCTTACCCCATAGTCAATGTGGTGACGGATGGAAGCTCTGGTTTTGAATTGTATCTTGTGTAGTGTTTACTGAGTGATATTTCGTTGTGCGTCTTATGAAAGTTGTAAGGGAGAAGCCATGTCGCTTTCGTGGAAGGAATTAATTCCTGAATTAAGTGACGTAGACAAGTTTATGAATTTTTGTTACCAGTATCGCATAGTAACGGAGGTGTTTCTCAGGAATAGTGTAAGTGTACTATTTTTGGTAATTTGGAAGAATCCGTGTACATCGAAGGAAACGACATTACGGTCGATATACAGCCAACGTTCGATTGTTGCTCCACATTCGACATGACAAACGCGAAGCGCTTGATTTAAATTGTATTTTTGATTGCGTTGAATCTGTGATATTTTCTTGTACTTTTCCGACTCAATATGTCGTTGCTATTTGAAATACCAATAAAAAACAGTAATTTCCAAAATTTCCTGCGCGCAACTGTAAACGATTTACTGTTTCTGAACCGGAGATTCGGGGCCTACGCGCCCTCACGTACTAAAAAAAACTTCTTGTTTGGCCTATACCTAACCTTCATAGGCTACGCTACAGATCACTAGTTTTCAAAGTGAAAGTTAGTTTAGGTATAGGTTAAATAAGAAGTTTCTTTTAGCACTTGTGTGCGCGTAGCGCCCGAATCTCCAGTTAAGAAACACTCAATCGATTCACAGTGGTACGTTACGTTACATATATATCATTTCAGGCCAAGGTTCTTCGATTGCAAGTATTCATGGAAATTACCGAAATATCGGCATAACTGCAGATAGGGACCAACCGTCAGCTATAGCCCAAGATGTAATAACAATCTCGGAAAATACTTATACGGGTTATCTTAATACTACGTATTGTATAAATAATCTATGCTTATCCTCGTAAATTACATAATACAACAGAATGCACCATCGGTGACATACCATCGTCTACAACTCAGCCACAACATAATTACTCACGCCACCTACAAATACGCACGTACACGACAACAAGCCAATGCCACGGGTCAAATCTAACGGGTGATATCCCAGTCTTCAAATAAGCCAAAATTCATAAAATCATCACGTCAAAAAACAACATCGTAATTACTGTAGCTATATAAATCAGCTGTTCCGCCATTTCAGTTTGCCGTCATTGGTAGCGAAACAAGAATCGAACGTTCGATGTATATCGATCGCAATGCCGTTTCCTACGATGTACACGGATTCTTCCAAATTACCCTATTTTTTTCTATAATATATGATTGTTTCGTTCGTGCTATTCATGCTGTACTCTTAGGTTCCTCCTAACCACATCCTTTATAATCCGGAGAAAGTTGTAACAAATGGATTCGCTACCATTGACGATTTAGTGTTTCTGAACCGGAGATTCGGGCGCTACGCGCCCTCACGTACTGAAAATAAAATACTTGTTTAACCTATACCTAACCTTCGTAATGCTACGCTACAGGTCACTGTTTTAAAATCAAAGGTAGCTTAGGTATAGGTTAAACAAGTATTTTTTTTATTAGTGCGTGAGGGTGCGTAGCGCCCGAATCTTCGGTTCAGAAACACTACATCGAATGTAAACAACATATCGAACATTTAATATATATCGATCGCAACGCCGTTTTCTTCGATGTACACGAGGTCTAGGAAATTACCCAGATTTCATACGAAAGTAACATAACTTGGCGAACACACATTATAGATCTATTTCTATTCTGGTGCGGACTCCTTAGCAGAAAAGATCACAAAACTACACATTAGCAACATGACTACTTTTGCAGCCGAAGTTGGTGCTTTAACTGTTACGTCCTTGGCTTTGGCAGCATTGGCACAATGAATAGGACAGTCGCCCCGAGGTGCACTGTAAGGAATAGATATACGACGAAATCAAGCTACGGGGCCACTGAACAGATATTCTTGCGCCAACTACGTATATATTGCATCTTTCACAGCTTCAAATCGTTTTGAGTTTTTACACTTCTCTCTTACCCCACCCCCTCTCTCTTTTTTTTTTTTTTTTTTTTTTTTTTTTTTTTTTTCCAATGCGGGCGTAGCCGTGCGCGACGCACACGTTGCACGCATGGACGGCGCGCCCCTGAATGTACCAAATCAGCCACTACACCTTTAACTAAAGGTAAATCCTCACAATCGTGACAATAAAACTTCGAAAACAAAAAGACAGTTTTCCAACAAAGCAGAAACCAATTCCACAAATGTTACTACATCTGAACCACAAACGGCAAGAATCTGCAAGACATTCGTTCTACAATCAAAAGTAATTATACTCAAAAGTATATGGGTTTCTAACAAAGACGAGTAAAGTGCAAAAATGTTCGAATCATTAGGCTGCATATCGAATTTTTACACGTCAAAGAAAGTTCCTTTCGTATACGAACAGACCACAACAGCAATTACATATTCTCATCTGTTTATATTCTCTCACTTTCAGCGGAGTAGACTACAAAATACACACATATTCGTAAGCATTTCCTCGTGAATAAGTTGTTGTTTATATCACTGACTCAGAGAAATTCAGGTGTTTTTACATTTATTTTAGAATTATTTAAGTCTCTTAATATTTTATTAGGTCCCCTTTCCCCGGTTGGATAACTGGGGTACGCTAGTGACACGCCAAGTCGCCGAAGTGGCGTTCAATTGAAAGAATTGCACCAGGCCAATGAGCCACACAAAATTATTATTATTAATGTTTGAAACGGAAAAATTGCAGAACTATTTGGTTAATTACGTAGACAAGTAATTAAAAACAAACATTTCTCTTACGACATCTTGCCCACCACTAGGAGCACTAGTGTCGTTGAAACTGTCAGTTGGTAACAACTTTCACACCATTGAGTGTCACGACTCTGTTCATATCTAACCTCCTTGGTTCACATGCAGTGTCAATCGTGTTAAGAGACGACGTAATGACCTTTATGAAACTTATTACCCGATTTAAGGATTGTACTCTGCGAAAAAAAGTATTTTTGTACAACTTATAGTTTGATATATTCGATTGGTGAAGGCTTGATTTTATTTTCGTTGTTTCTCACAGTTACTGTGCAGCATCAAATTAAGTGAAGTACTGAAACATATAAAAAGTTTGCAGAGGTAAAAATACAGTGCGTAGACTTTATGAAATTAAGAGGAGATATCGAAAATTTATTTGAAATTGATTTCAATAATATCTCATTACTTTTTCGAGATACTGGTTTCATATCCGACGTAGGAGATCGTTCCATGCTCACCTCTATCTAATGTGAGATACTTACATTCCATTTCAGGAACACTATTCTGTGAGAAGTTTTATTTCGACATCGTACTACCTGATATCTCCTCTCGATAAGCTACCGAATTTCTTTTGTTATTTGTCGTACCCTGTATATAAATGTATCGAGGCATAGGAACAAATTGTCATATCTTGAATGATACACAGAATTTGTTTTATAAGCAGCACGCTCTGCTGTTTCAAGGAAAAGATGGGGAGCCAGCTCAAAAATGCTCGTGACGGAGCACAGAAAAGGGAAATATGTTCCTGCTTAAACAACACTGACAGAAAAGTGGCGAATCAACCAATTCAGTACTCACTCCGCCTACCTCTCCAAAATTTTTGATACGTAAGTGACAAGTTTCTTCAATATTCCTCTGTACATGTAAAAGTTTTGTTGGAACATACAGATCCGTTTTTATATGTGAATAAGTATACTGGTAAAAGTGCAGTTTATGAGTCCGCGAGGTGTGGTTCATGCGTAGACGTTGGTAACGGCGCGATGAATGACGCAGGTGAAGGCGGCCAATCAGATTCCGCGTTTCATGTGTTGTGAATCTGGCCTTTCTTCACATGCTTTTTCGTTCAGATTTAATCAGTTCTTGCAGTGTAAATTCAATTAAGTGTTTCTCTCTCAAGTAATACGACTGACAATTTTTCCAGTGAATTGCAATACGTGAATAATGAACGTTACTTAAATTAGTGTTCACTTCCCTAAGAAAAAACCAGATATTGGTTAATTTGGAAGAATCTGTGTATCTAGAAGTTTCGGTTCTGAACCGGAGATTCAGGCGCTATGCGCCCTCACGTACTAAAAGAAAAAATTCTCCTTCAACCTATACCTAACCATCTGAAGGCTACGCTACAGATCAGTTTTTTCAATGAAAGTATGTTTCCAACATCCTTTCAGACTACTCTTTAACACACTATTGATAACTTCAAAAACAACAGGCCAGCGCAGCCTTAAGTTTAGGTACATACGTTACACAAGAAGTTTTGCATCGTAGTAGCGCCTGAATATCCGGTTCAGAACCGCTCAGTATAAGTAACTGCGCTCGTAAAGGCTGCGAAATCACCGGTGAAAATAATTTTGAGTACATAGTACAGTCAGTCCCTCCATTACAGAACGTAAATATAAACCCCACATTTATTGCAATGCAATATGTTTGTCTAAAGATCTTTACATCCACTACGCCGATTTGTTTACAAACCATAATGAGAAAGCTACAGTATTTGTTATTGGCCGCGCGAACGCGACTGCAGATTGGCTGCGGCGCCGTTGCCAACGTCCAAACATGAAACGCCAGTCGCGAACTCATAAACTGCACTTCAGCTAGTATATTTTATTGCGGCTGTGCATGAATGTTCTACTTGGTAAATTATATAGTTCAATGAAGTAACACTACTTAATAGAATCAACACTGCATTTATTGACCATATCATATATCATAATTAAACAAACAACATTTTGATAAGTATATGACTGTCCTTCAACCATAATTTTAATTATTAATTCGAATGTGGCCGTGATTCAGCACATAATGATTTATGGTTCGTACAATATCTGTGACCCATACTGTTTGTGGGTCTTATCGTGTTCGACGGTGTTTGTTTGATGGTACAAGTTAGACACTGGGACCAAATTCATACGTTTCTCACATTCTCACACTTTAAATTCCGTCATCTGTTTTTTTGGTTTTATTTTTGGTACTTCAGCTCTAATTTTCTGCATTGGCAGTGCTGAAGATGTCACCGTATTTACACCAGGAAAATTTGCTCGAACAATAACCAAAACGTAGCTTTGCATATAACACTTTAACAATATTTACGTACCGGTGGTGCGGAATTTGCCAGTGAACCGACTCTCCGTTGATCTGGTGACGGAATGAAGAAACTCTTGATGCTTTCATAAATGAACTTGATAGGCAAAAAATTTGTCGAACACGTAGCTGGAGCATTTGGTGTAGTTTGGGTAGTGGCGACAGCTGTTGATGGAGTGAGATATCTCTCACACTTTTCTGTAGTAACTGCAGAGTTTCTTCTAGAGTAGAGCACAAACATGATTTCATCCTTACTAGGTTCGTGTCGATCTTTGAAAAGTTCATACACCATAAACCATTGCTGAAATTCGGCCATTTTGAGGACTGATTGTCAACTGCAATGTGGTTACTGCAGCAACGCGTCACTGACAGTGTTGCCGAATCGCTTTTTTACTGCTAAATCTGTCTTCTTTTCGATACATTGTAACTGGAAAATTAAAGATGTAGTTGGGGTCTGCAAGTATGGCATTTCTAAATGATGTTTTGGCTTTCTTACGGCTTTTTTCTCGACCATAGGATGTTGATTGAAAGAACATTACTGTCAATGAACCACATTTCAAAACACTCCTTAATACCCCATTCAGATATGTTATTCGATTAAGTTAAACGGCAAAATAAATCAAATTAAAGTTGAGTTGGTATGTATTCCGAGCTGACATCATTGAAATATCGAGTTTTGTTTCATATGACCACATAATTGAAAATAAGATCGTGTTATTGGTATTATAAAACTATGACTCAGTACTTGATTATTGTAATTTACACTTGACGAAAAGTATAGAATTTAAGTAAAAAAAAAATGTTGCAAAGGAGATTCGGACTAGAAAATCTTCTATTATCATCGTTCAAAGCTGCACATTCATCTATTTAAGTAGCAGGAAAGGTTTTTCTTTTAATGGTGCTCACGAACCATTCCTATTTTTATATCCAACTGTTTTTTTTTTTTTTTTAATACTTCTTCAAAATTCCGTCGGATTGCTTTAGGAAAAAAAATGTTCAAATGTTTGTTAAGCTTAAGTGAATTACCTGTGGGGTCTTCAGTCCCTAAACTTACAAACTACTTATGAACTAGCTTCTAAAGACGACACAAACATCCATGCCCGAGGGGAGATTAGAACACCCGACTGTAGCGGCCGGGCAGACTGTGACTGGCGCGCCGCAGACCGCTCGGCCACTGCGGCCGGCTTTGCTTTAGAAGACGGGTGTGTGGGTACAGACTCTCAAACCCTATAACCGCAAAAAAATAAAATCCAGACGAAGAAAATAAATTCATGCTCATCTGTTAGGGCACATAATTATTGCAATAGTAAAACCGCAGAATAATGCAACTTTTTTTAGACAAATTTAGCTTATTTTCTTTTTGAGAGTTGGCAACACTGGTCACTGACAACAATACAGCAGTAAACTCTGAGCTTTGAGATTATTCCGTTGTTGCGAAATCTGTTATTTCTTTTCGCATCTGCAGAAGGGTTGGACCGCTGTATTTAGCGGTACACACATGTCATGGAATGTCGCCATGCTAAGTAGATCTGCAAGCTAGGGTCCTTCCAACAAGTCTTCATATAGATACTGAGTCTAGACGGTGAATCCGAATCACTGTTGAGTACTAAATATAGCACGAATGTCTTCACAAATTTCACAATTTTTGAAGTTATCGATCAGTAATTTGTAGGCATAGCATTCCAGATCATTGGTGGAGGTGTATTACCGTCTTTAGCAACTAAATGAAAGGCTTTTTTTGAGTGCCATACGCGTTTCGCTTCTTTATTTATGAAGCATCATCAGTGGCCTGTAATACATGTTATTTTTGTATAATATTGTAGTACAGTCATAATATTATAGGTATTTTTCACAGTATGACAGTTAACAGTCTTGTTACAATTACTAAAGTTCCGATCTACTAGGTTAGAAACAACTTCTGTAGCACTAGCTTTTGCAAAGTTAATTTAATTATATAGTTTTTGGCCCTACTTACGGTTTTCTGTTTTATTCCATATGTGTCTTCATGGAGATGTTTGTGAGGTCTTCAAACTACTTATGAACTAGCTAATACTAAGGACGGCACAAATGTCCATGCCCAAAGGGGGATTCGAACCTTCGACCGTAGTGGCCGTGCAGATCGAGACTGGCGCGCCTCAGTCCCCTCAACCACCGCTGCCGGCATACGTAAGCATCCTGGCTGATTACATGCAGCAATTCATGTTCACTGTGCATTCCGACGGACTTGGGCAATTCCAGCAGGAGAATGCATCACTTTAACATTTTTGTACACCTATTATATATATCTTTTCGATTTTTATAACTATGTTTTCCCATTATAAATTTTATAGAAATTCATACACAAAATATATAAACAATTAGGTAGTTAGAAAGACGCGCGCATTCCAGTGCAGGTTAGTGCCAAAATTTCAAGTCATTTGGTCAAAAATGTTACAAGACAAAAAACCGCTCGCCCGCTCTAGCTCAAGGCACTACACACTTGCACGCTTTACTTTACCAGTCAGTTAGTGATACTAGAAAACAATGAAACTTATCCAAGTAGTTTTTATTATTAGTTTAAGTAGTCAATATCAAGCTCCATGAACGACATCGCTGTAAAATTTTACTGACGTCCGTTATATTATCCTTAAGAAAAATATTTATCTTGGCTCCAGAAAGTCGTAAAGCAACATTACATGTTTTAAAATCTGTGAAACAATGTCTGCAATACATTTCTTTAACAGTTCCATTCTAAACATAGAAATAGTCAGTTGAAGAAAAGAGACACAAAAAGTTCAAGTTTTTCAAAGTCATTCTGTAATACTAAAAAATTGTTTAATTGAATGACATTACTATTCTTCACGAAGAAAACAAACCAAAAACCGTTACTCTAGGTCGATCCCCTGAGCAAGTATAACCAATTGTTTTTAATCGATATCTCTCGAAAAATACTGAATATTTTAAATTTTTTCAAACAAGTACTTTTCTGACTGATTTCGTGCCAGTTGTCACACTGAAGGCAAATAATAAGTTTGGAAACATGAATTTTGACGAGTTATAAGGAATCTAGTTATTAAATGTATTTTTGATATATGTCGAAACGTAACAAAGTAATGGATACGTAAAAACGCAAACGATAGATAACCTTAAGGCTGATAACCTTTAAATTTACCGTATTACCATCGGAATTATCGTTGTTTCATTATTTAACAAAAGACTTTTTTTTTCATCTTTGCGAATTTTTTGGCAGTTTTTATCATTTCGGCTCGAATTTCATGAAATAGATACTCTGTTTGAAATATAATTTCCTATCCTGATGAATTATGATTCCAGGTAATAATTTTTCCCTAATACTAAACAGAGTGATCCGACAGGATATGTGACTTGTCACTTCAGTGTATATACGTACATAATTTAAAAAGTAGCTTGTTGCGGTGTTCTCTGTCAGCTTTAAATTAGTAGCTCGCTAGAGCCGTTCAGTTGTAACGTATGGTAAGATCATAAAAAGTAACTAATCAGACCAGATACACCGATGGGGTAGCACGTATGAAGAAACTCGAAGATCGGATGATTCCAAACTCTGTAATGGTTTTCTAATAACAATCTACTACGATTGCATACCTACTTATTACGGAATCAATCCACCGTAATTTCCTGATCATACCTTAGTATACTCTTGCTAGTCTAGGCAGTCAAACGACAAGAAATTACACTGTTTACTTACTTTCTACTGTTGATTACAATGTTCGTGAAGCGCGGGTGTAGGGCACGCTACTAGCGCCTCAGCGGCCAAGGCGGTAACTTCTTGATGTACGCTCCAAAACACACAAGCCAAGCGAAGTGGGAAGGCTGGGAGTATACTAGCGGGCGATGGTTATGCTTTCACATGTTGTGGAGCCACTCAGCCCTGGGGAGCAGGACGCAACGGGCGGTGTCTCCGTCGTAGCGTGAGGTCTACGTGCCGGCAGTGGGAGTGCGTACTGTTCTTCAGTTAAGTTATCGTTGCATTATGGAGATACCGTTCTTTGCGTCAGGTTCCCAAACTGAGTGTTTAGCTGTTTGGTCCACCTCAGGCTATTCAAGCTTGCGCCCAGTTTGTTTGTCAGTTCCTTTAATTCTCGAGTTTTAAGGCCGATATGTTAAAAGAATTCTATTTGAAGCTTTGGTGCTTAGTGAAGATTTGTTGGTGTAATTATCTAAATTTATTGCAAGTTATTTAACTTTCATAATTCAGTTAATGATTTAAAGTTACAGTTACAGATTTTAAAAACTTTATTTGAGAATCAT
This sequence comes from Locusta migratoria, assembly GCA_026315105.1. Lineage (NCBI taxonomy): Eukaryota > Metazoa > Arthropoda > Insecta > Orthoptera > Acrididae > Locusta > Locusta migratoria. Next base: position 201,985,925 of record CM048751.1, read on the forward strand.
TTGTCCGTCAATTTTATTACTATAATTGTCTTAGTTTTTGAAACGTCCTGAGCAAGGCAAGCCTGTTAATGTTTAACTGTTCCTTTTTATTAATGAAAATTTGTGTACTCCTTGGAGGTCAAACTGATCAAAATAAAGTGATTGTTCTTGTTTGAATTTAAGAAACTTGAAAGGTGTATGTAAAAATCTTAGCTATTTGGTGGTCAATATTCAAGTTGGTTTGTTTATATCAATAAAGTGTAGCAAGGAAAGTTATGTAAATGGGCCTACTCATCCTTACTCAGTCCTAATGTACCCTGCGATCTTGATAATTGTTAAAAGAATAACTATTAAAAAAACAGGGGGTACAATTCACCCTCTATGACTAACACGACCACATCATAACACCACCGCCTCCGAATTTTACTGCTGGCAGTGCTATGATGCAGAAACTGAAAACAGTTCAGGAAATAATGAAACTAAGGACAGGATGGCATAATGGTAAACTCAACAAATCTCATGCACACAGGTTTATTAACAATAATAAAAGCCCTAAAGGACTTCTTTAAAGAAATCACTTCAACTTATTCTGAATCTGTACCATCCATGCAGACAATTTCGTCTGTCCAATTTCTGTGTTTACCTTCCTTAGACTGCGAAATTCTCCACACAATACGATGATACGTTTAGTGACTTTAGTATGCTAAAGTGTTTACTTTGTAACTCCTTATTTGGAAAATTAGTTGCAAATGTTGTGACAGTATTCTACATGTAAGGAAAGTTATCATATAAATGAAAAAAAAAAAAATAATAAAAAATAAAAATAAAATAAAAATAAAAAAAGGCAACCACGGCTTATGAGGCCATCTTCAGAGTATTGACTGCTGTGTCAAAGAGGTTACAACGTTTTAAAAAAGTAGTGGAAGAGATGATAAATGTCTACACTTAGATCGACATACATAGTAAAACACTTCTTTGACGTTGCGTTATTACAAGCAACTTAAAAACTAAACAGTAATAAATGAAAATACAATGTGTGGATGATAAAACAAGGAATAAATTTGAACATAACCTGGGAACTGGAACTACCTACTATTGTAACCAAACTGATAATGCTTTAGTTTTTAAGTTGCCAATTGTAATAACACAATGTCAAAAATATAAGGGTAGACGTTTATCATCTCTTCCACTACTATATCAAAACATTGTAACCTCTTTGACACAACAGTCAATACTCTGAAGATGGCCTCATAAGCCAGTTAAGTAAACAAAAATAAACTCGTAGAACACACACAAAATTGTATGTTTTTTTAATGATTTATTTGATTGTTCTACCAAGAAGCGACGGAAGAATCAGTTAAAAAAGTCATCATACGTAACAAATATATGTTTTCTGCAGCCATGGTAGGAACTCGTGTTACTGTTCAATGGGTAGTGTTCTATTGCCGGAAATTTCGTATCAAGGCATCGACTTCCACTTAACTTGCCTCACATTCAGCTTTTTTCGTTCGGTGAACATTATCGGAAGCAAATTAATGGCACTTGTTACAAGAACCTTACAACACGTTTTCCCCTAGTTAACGGGAAGGCTGCACAATGTCGACCGTTGGAATAAATCGATACAGCTCGCGGCCATCGATACACGATAATGTAATAGCTAATTCCCTCTCATGAACTTTAATGCGGATACTTTGATTTAAGCGCAATTTCCGTTCCTGTTTTGGTTAAGGGGATGGCAGTTTTTTTCCCCTTCCTATCGCGTTGATGGGGGGGAGTACCCGTAATAGTTCGGTGGCGCCGTCTAGGTTTCGAGCCGTTAATTTCCATAACTGCTGGCACTTTTCCTTTTGCCCGGAGCGTTTTCCCGCTCTTTTTTTACGCGGTCGATAATCTGGGAGAACCGTAACGCTTCTGCGAAAGCGGTTTCCCTTCGGAGAATAAAAGCCAAATACCACGCAGAGCAGCCCGGAGGCAGCTGTGAGCGCCGCAATCTCGGCTAATCGCATCGGCTGCCGCGGCCGGACGGAGACCTGCGGCTAATCACTGTTATTAACGCGATTGCTGGCCACTGCAGTGAAGCCTTCTGAAGGCAAGATGAAAATACTTGGTCCTCACGCACACTCGGTCTTCACGTAGGTGAACGGCGGTTTCTGTTGTGTTAGAGCAGGGGTCGGCTACACGTCTATCTCGATCTACATCGCCAGTGCTTTTTAGGTAGATCGCGTGAGTTCTGAGAGTGCAGAAGGAAATTTTTTTGAATAAAGATGACAACTGTTTCTCGTACCAGATAAAATGTGCACTTGTTTTACACAAGTTTGTCTCATTTATTAACAATCATGTAGAATTAGTAGTACATCTACCTTAAATCTCTAAATCTGTGCCGGCCGCGGTGGCCGAGGGGACTAAGGCGCTCCAGTCACGGTCTGCACGGCCACTACGGGCGGGGGTTCGAATCCCCCCTCGGGCATGGATATTTGTGCTGTCCTTAGTGTTAAGTAGTTCATAAGTAGTTTGTAAGTTTAGGGACTGATGACCCCGTAGTTAAGTCCCATAGGCTATACAAACATTTGAACATTTTTTCTAAATCTGTTTTCCCCGCATTAGTGGGGGAGGGGGGGGGGAGTCTTTGGACAAAGGAAGAGGAGCACCTCTAGACAGTGGTATTGACGCGCACACGGATGCAGGCGATAGCAACAGACTTCTGTAGAGTTATAAGGAAAGAAAGAGAATAAAACAGAGTACATGCACCGAATACCCATTATAGCCTGTGTTGCAATGTCACAACACATATGGTGAGAGTAATGTCCAAATTCATTTTAATTTTATTTTAGGGCATTCTGGTAAACTACTTTTTTTGTAGTATTGTTTGGAGCATAAATGCAGAGATTTTTTGGGTTGCCCACCCTTGAGCAAGTGACGTATAATTGACCATGTGAAAAACATGAGGGCTGTAAATGGAGTCCTGTGACGTTTAATTATTGTAATAATATCACAGATCTGTCACGTGATGTAATGCGCGAAACGTCAAATCGATTTTTTTAAAGCGATGTATTAAAAGAAATTTCTTTTTACTGCGTTATTTATTTATTCTTCCTTATTCGTATGCTTATCCTTACAGAGAAAGAGCTGAAAACATTGTAGCACGCGTAATTACGACAGATCTGGCTTTAACTTCAAGAGACTGCAGTTTCCAGTGAGATTTGCATTTTCTATTACGATTAATAAAACACAGGGCAATCTATTCAATTCTGTGGAGTGGATTTGACATGCCCATTTTTCTCACACGGACAACTTTATGTAATTTGCTCAGGGGTGGCCTCACCAAAGAAATTATTCATATTAGATCCTGGACCAATAACAGGAAATATTGATTATAGTACAGTTCTGAATTAGATGAATGTTACATATCATTTGTATTTTCATTACTATCTTTCTTTGTTTTGGATACTGTAGTTAAAATTTTGTATATTATGCAAGACAGCCTTATTTATTATATTCTCCTATCAATTTAACACGTTATTAGAACGAAGGAGGTGGACAGAGAGAGAGAAAGGAGTACTAACTCAAGGCTTGAATAACTAAATAAATAATTACCCGGGCAACGCCGGGTTTTCAGCTAGTACTCAATAAGAAGGAACAGCTGTCTCCATTATTTCTTCTTCCCGCTCTAGAATTCATAGCTTTCGGGCAAAATAGCGTGACGCTCTGAGTTTAACTTGTTTTAATTGTAATTTTCCGAGGCCAGAATGGATATTGTGTTTGCATAACATCAATCCTTTTCAGAATATAAGTCAGCAAATTTTTCAAAAAAATGCAATTATTTATTTCAAAGCCATCTCATTATTCCCAACTGTACAATATTTCAAAACTACAATATATTAATAATGTGTGAATTTTTCTTACAGATGCCACCAGCCGCCATTTTCTTTCCAGCGTACGAAATTAAATGTTGAATGGATGCACAATTCTCCATAATTACTTCATCATATGAAACTTCCTGGCAGATTAAAATTGTGTGCCGGAAGCGGGACTCGAAGCTGGGACCTTTGCGTTTCGCGGGCGAGCACTCTACCGACTGAGCTATCCCGATACGACTCACGATGCCGCTTCACAACTGTACTTCCGCCAGTACCTAGGCTCCTACTTTCCAAACTTCACCGAAGCTCTCCTGCGAACCTTGCAAAACTAGCACTCCTGGAAGAAAGGATATGGTGGAGACATGGCTTAGCCACATCCCAAGGGATGTTTCCAGAATGAAAATTTCACTCTACAGGGCAGTGTGCGCTGATATGAAACTTCCTGGCAGATTAAAATTGTGGGCCGGAACCGGGACTCGAACCTGGGACCTTTGCCTTTCGCGCTCAAGCGCTCTATCGACTTTTTTTTTCGGTGTGCTGGGTTGAACCAGCGACTTTCAGCACCGCAGTCCGTGACGCCATCCCCTGCGCCACGTTTTTTTTTTTTTCCCCTATAACCCGTTCTACCCCTCGCCAAAATAGCCTTCATCGGCTAGCTTTAGTAGCTAGTACTTGTATTCCTAAAAGGAAAAAGCTGATTTCTTCCTTAGTGACAAAGAAAATTTCTTCTTGTAAAAGAGTTAATTTGTCGCTGTGGCCGAAGGGACTGAGGCGCTTCAGTCACAATCTGCACGGCCACTACGGTCGGGGGTTCGAATCCCCCCTCGGGCATGGATATTTGTGCTGTCCTTAGAGTTAGCTAGTTCATAAGTAGTTTGTAAGCTTAGGGACTGATGACCCCGTAGTTAAGTCCCTTAAGTTGTACAAACATTTGAACATTTTTGACTCCTTCTTCTAGAGTCTGTGAAAGAAAACGTTTTTCTGAAACTAAATTGAAACTTCTTCTTCGAAGTTTTTGTTTTTAATGTTCTTCTGCGAAAGGAAAATTAAATATAAACAGGACCTAAAATAAATAAATAAAATTGACCCTTCTCCTTCCTCCTGAACTACTATGGATGCACATGAGCTGGAAATAAAGGGGTCTTGATGAAGGCTGATAAATCAATCACATCATTCTATACAGGCGTTCCTTTTTCAGCTCGGTGTATGCCCACGGAGTTCGTCTTCTCGAAATTTATTTTGTATTTTACCGTTGATAATCGAACTAGAAATGTTCATCCTCTCATCTAATCAATATTTATTGCAAAACTGGGGCTTCTCTTAACTCCGATTACGCAACCGACAGAAAATTTCAGCGCTTAATATTTCATTAAGAATGTGTTGTTACAATCAGCGTTTCAGATGATTGTTCTTCTCAGAAAACATGCATAATGCTTTTTGTAATTTTTTCTTCGAGTTAGTGTATGGTGCTGGGTCGTGATGTAGAGCCAGTAATCTTCCTAGCTCTTTTTATCGTACGTCATGATGTAGTGCACTGTGTGTCTTATTATCCAATTGACGGCATTTCGTTTGGTCATGGGGTAAGGATTTGCCTTTGGGTTCAAAAGGTCTGATGGTTTGTAGATATTAGGCGTCGTCCTATTAATCGTCGCTAGTTTCTGTGTGACCAACTGCCAAATGTCCTTGACACTGTCACATACCAGCCTGTGTTCTTCTGTATCAGTAAGATGGCATGATGTACACAAGCACAAGGGAGAGTTGACGAGATGTATGGCATGAAGTTTGTCGTTAGTTGTTATTTTCCGGTTTACAGCTTTGTACCATGTGGCTCTTACTTTAGAAGGTAAGTTAGGGTCGTGAATATTTTTCCAAATTATTGGCCAGTCATAAACAGAATATTTTTGTTCGATGGCATTATTTTCCTTGTTTTTCATGAGTTCCTTGTAAACTTCCTTCATGATCATCATCTTCTGTCCTGTTATTTTCGAAGATATATAGCTATATTCGACTAAAAAGTGTCTAAGATGATAAAAGCCAATAGGAGTGTGATGTACATCAATTGGAGGTTGTATGCTGACAGGAACTATTTCATTTAGCAGATGGGCCGTGAGGCTGTTGGGCGACGTTTTCCATATCTTGTACGTCTTGCACACATACAAAAATCTGTACTTATAGTTGACATCTGTGAGGTTCAGTCCACCTTTCTGCGTAGGAAGTGTGATTGTGCTGAACTTTACATTAAAAATATTGCCTTGGCTGACAAAGTTCCCCAATGCCGACATGATTCTGTTGGCGATGCTGTGCGGTACGGGAAAGGCTTGTTCAACATAATTAAGTTTCGATGTCATATATACATTAACAAGAGTGGTTTTTGAAGTTCGTCAAGGTGCCTCAGTCTGTTTTCTTGAATAACTGCACGTATTTTAGCAAGTAGTTGTCTGTAGTTTATAGCGATAGTACGCTGTATATTATTACTGAATTCAATCCATAAGCACTTGAGTTGATCTACTTCTGGTAACTGTTCTAGGCTTCGCGTACATATTCATAATGCCTGACTTCCTTTTGTTTAGCTTCGCTCCGGATGCCAGTTCATATTTGTGCACAATCTGCAGAGCTTGCGCCACTTCATAATCAGGAAGCCAACATCATCGGCATACGCGTTACATACTATCTTCTGGCTATTTATCTGCAGTCCTTGTAGTTGTTGTGTAAGCGTGGAAAGCAGAGGTTCGATCGCAATGGCAAATAACGCCATTGACATGAGACAGCCTTGTCTTACAGAGGAATCCATCATAATCGGTTGGCTTAATTGTCCATTTATCATTATACGTGCTACGCTATTACGTAATATTTGTTCAGTTATCCGCAGGAAACCCGGAGAGAACGCCACTACTTTCATGGTATTAAGAAGGTATTGATGATTAACTCTGTCAAATGCCTTCTAAAAGTCTAACACAATATTGCACACTTTATTTGACAGACTTCCGCAGTTGATATGATATCCCGGTATTCGCATATATTTTGTAAGATACTTCTGTCTTTGCCGACAAATTTTTGGTACTGGCCAGTTATTGAATTCATTATCAATTTCATTCTTCTTGCCAGAATGCGTGCGAAAATCTTATAGTCACTATTCAATAGTGTGATCGGACGTAAATTTTCAATTCCTTTGCTTGCTGAGTTCTGGGAATTCTTTTGAGATTTCGACATTGCCGGTCAAAAGTTCGTTACACATACGTAGTAATTTGCTCTTCAGTATAAGCCAGAACACTTGGTAAAATTCTACGGGGATCCCATCAGGCTCTGGGGATTTATTTTTAGGACTTCGTGCTATTGCATCTTTCAGCTCGTCCTCTTCCTTATCCGTTGTGAGATGTCCTCGTTCCTCCACAGTCAGTCTGCCTGTTATGTTACTTGTCAGCTCATACTGCATAGTCTCATCAGTGGGTTTATGTGACATTAGTTCTGATATGTAGTTATGAACTGCATCTTTAATTTCATTTTGTTTCGTAAGAATTTGTCCATTAGGTAACTTAAGTTCTGTCAGGATTTTTATACTCCCTCTCTTGTTTTCACGCATAACGTGGAATATTGACGGCTCTTCCCCGTCTATATTATTCTGCACTCTAGACCGTATTTTAAAACCTTCCGCTTGCTTCCGTTTTAGAGCTAAAATTTTTCCTTTGATTTTCTGAATCCTTGTGTAATTTTCTATCATTTGTTCATCCATGGTGTACAAATCCCTAAGACATTGAAAATAAAATTCAGTCGTTTTTTTATACCAAAAGTTCCTCTGTCGTGAGTGTTCTATCAGCGTTTTTCGTATCTTTGGCTTCGCACATTGCAGCCACCAAGCTGTGACCGAGCTGAATGACGGGATTCTGTTCCCACATTGTTTTCAGGCATTGGTAATCACCACGCGACATTCCTCATTTGCAGATGTGAGATGTTTAGTTTCCATAAGCCTCTAGCTCGGTAAGTCTCTTGTTTTTGCAAATTAATAGTTGTGATGTATGCCGCATGATCAGAGAAGCAGGGGGGCCACACATCAGATTGGAGAATGTGGTCCTTCATATCAGCTGATACATAAATTCTATCCAGCCTGCTGGCTGAATGACTGGTAAAGTAAGTAAACCCAGGCGCCGCACCGTGGGTATGCTCCCAGGTGTCGGTTAATTTCAGTTGATGTACTATACGCTCAAGTTCGATGGATTTATTACAGTTCGGTATCTGATCTTTCGAAATAAGAACACAGTTGAAGTCACCGGCTAGGATAATATGATCTTTATGGTTACGGAAGAGAGGAACGATGTCTCTTGTATAAAATTCCGCTCTCGGACGCCTGTTTTTATTCCCGGATGGTGCGTACACATTGATAATACGCGTGTTGTTGATAGTTGCCGCAATTCCTCTGCTGCTTACAAGTTTTTCTATTTCTTCGACTCAAATACCTTCTTTCGTTAAAATTGCGGTTCCTAGTTCTGCTCCGTTGCCAGGGTTGGTGATTACGTTATAGCCCTGCATCTCATCGAGATTGATATCTGATACTTCCTGCAAAAGTAGTATGCCAATATCGGCTGCGTACGCAAAATCTTTCACGTGTTGGAGACTGATGGAGGAGCGTATCTTATTAATATTCAGCGTGGCGACTTTGAAAGCTTGTGTTGCGTTCATATTGTTATTCATTTATATTAAAATTCGTCATATGAACTACTGTCAGAGACATCTCCTGTTCCATTCATCTGTGCCAAGGAAGTTGTATCCATCACGTTCAGTTCATCTTCCTGTTGATCAAGGGGCTTCGCGGTTGTAACAATATCCGCCATTTCTTCATCTGCATTCCTTTCATTTAAATCCTCTGCCCAGCTTTTGTGCTGGTTGCTCTTCAGGGTGTCTGCGTTCGAACCTCGTATTTCGGAAGAAAATTTTACATCGCAAGGGGGTTTCTGCTTCACTTTTCCTTGTGGCAGATGGTCCGGTGGGATAAGCTTGCACTAGTTCGGAATGCTGCGTGCTCGCAACCGAAGTCTTCAGTGATTCCTCACGTTGCTTCTTGCTGATCTCCTTAGCTTTTTCTCGCAAGGGACGTGCTAGTTCTTCAGCATTCTTAGCAGCAAGTCTCCTCTTCTTATTTCGTACGTCACGGGCATGGATGTCAACACGGGGGGCCTGTCTGCCTCGCCAGCGGGCAGCTGCGCCACGCGCCGCTGCAAGCACTCGGCTCGCACGTGGCCTGTTTTGCCACAAGCTGCACACGTCTTAGGTTGGTCATCGTACATAACTATCGGACGGCAACCACAAACCTCAATGTACGATGGAATGTGTCTCCGTAGATCGACTTTCAATTGGCTCACCCCGTTTAGAACCAGAAATTTATGGGCATTGGACCATCTCTCGCCAACGTTGCTAATAACTCTGCCATACTTCGAAATCACGTCTTCGATCTCTTCACTGGTTATTTCAAATGGAAGTTCAAATATGCGAACTGTCCGTATTCCAAAGCCCGCATGAGAAACGTAAACAGTGCCAACTTTTCCGTCACTGTATTTAAACTTTGGCTCGCCTCCACAAGATTCGACAATTTTCGAGCTAATTTCACGAAAACCATAGTGCTTACAATCGACAGATGGATCCCAATTATGTCATCTAGTCCTAGTTTAAATTCATTCTCTAACCACTCCTCAATTTCTAACGATTTTGGTCGGGCCAAGTTCTTATCAAACGTGAACCTCAGGGTATCTTTCCTATCCTTTACAACCGGTTGCGTCATCACGAAATCGTTCTCATTTTCTGTAAAGACAACGAATACCGCTATAGCAAGCGCAGCGACTCACCACTCGTAAACAGCGTCGGCGCAGCGTACAGCACGGCACAACCTTCCACCTCGCCGTCCGCCGGCTGACTGCGAACTGAGCTATCCCGACACGACTCACGATGCCCTCACAACTTTACTTCCGCCATATGTTCCGCACTAAACGTCCCTGTGATACCTGCCGGTTATCCAAATTTAATTATTTTCAATTTTTACTAGCCGTGCAGTTACGATAAATCGGAGTTTTACGAGTGCATTCGAACAGTTTCTGTAAAATGTATTTCTGGGGAGCTGCTCTTCTTCAAATCAGACAGGTTTTCAGTTACGTTGCTAGAATTAAATATTTTTGTGCCGTTTTCCAGCTTTATTCAGTTAAAGTAAATGTTTGCTGGCACAATTTTGAATGATAGTGATTTGAAACGTGGCCACTAACTTGAGACATTTCTCCCACCGTAATTTCAGCACCAATCTTTTCATTTCAAAATTACGATCTATTTCAAAATTTATTTGAATTCGATGTTAACTTTCATTTCGCGGAACATTATTTTGTCAGGGGCTACTTTTCTATACTTTTCATCATTTGCACAAAACATTACCTCCTTCTCTTTTTATAAATATTCATTATTATTTTATTTATTAGGAAGAAATATTTCGATGTCAGTCGGACTTTATTATTCATCTTCAAACATAACCGGGGTGAAAAAGTATTGCTATTAACGCAGATTTGCATGTAGAACTAAGATATTTGGTGTATGGTTTCTCCATCAGACATTAAAATACACCTATTACAAAGATGTGAAGCTTGCCGTTCTGAATCGGTATGCGGCGGGCGCACTCCCCCCTTATAAGCCGGTGGAGTTGTAATTGTATGTGTTGTCTCAGCCACACTACCTGGGGAGCTGGCCGTCAAACTCTCCTGCACCTCTACAAGGCACTAATCCAATCACACCTGGATTATGGACTCTGCAGCACCTTCCGATCCTTCATGGTGGTGTACGTTTAGCAACAGGGGCTTTCCGCACCAGCTGTGTTCCAAGCCTCCTTGCTGAAGCTGGCATCCCTCCTTTGAGGTACCGCCGGCAACAGCAGTTGGCTTCCTACGTTGCCCATGTCCACACTACTCCGCACCATCCCAATCGCAGGCTGTTGTTTCCGAATACTGCCCTACCCTCTCCAAAGCGTCGATCCTGATCGGGTCATCTAATCGCAGTGCGCGTTCGTGGTCTCCTTTCCTCCCTCGAGGCCCTATCTCTCCCTATCGCAGTTTTCTGCCACTCCCATATCCCTCCTTGGTCCATCCCTCGCCCACAGCTCCACCTACAATTTCCTGCGGCCCAAAGGCGTCTTTTCCATCGCACATACTTCGTCACCAGTTTCAGGATATACTTGGCGCGTTCGGTGATGCAGAAGTAATATATACTGATGGCAGAGTGGGTTACGCCTACGTTCATGGCGAACACAGTGAACAACGCTCGCTGCCACCTGGTTGCACAGTCTTTACGGCAGAGATGGTCGCAATACTTCGAGCCCTCGACCATCTCCGTACATGCCCCAGGAAGTCGTATGTCATATGCAGTGACTCCCTGAGTGGCTTGCGAGCTCGTGACCAGTGTTTCCCCAAACACCACCTGGTGCGGTCCATCCAGGACTCCGTGTTCACTCTTGGCAAGTCCGGCCGATCTGTGGCCATCATCTGGACCCTGGACCACGTTGACATTGAGGGGAACGAACAGGCTGATCAGCTGACCAAGCAGGCAATCGACTGCCAGCGCCTGGTAATCGGTACCCCAGAAAGGGATATCCGATTGGGTCTACACCACAAAATCTCCATGTCCTGGGACCGTGAATGGTCGTGCGGCACTCTTTTATCCTCCCTTCTGCGCTTTCTTCGATTTTAACCGACGATGCCTTCATGGTTAACCGTGTTTTAGGTTTTATTCGCGCAGCTGGATTTTATCACATGATTTAATGGTGGTACTTGAAGCTCGATCTTTCAGGCGCCCGCCATTCAAACAGTTTTAATATGTTGTCACTTTCGTCTCGCTAGGCTTTTTTAATTGGCAGTTTTAGTACGTGCAGAATGGCTGGCTCATGCATTATTACCCCACTGATCAGCCAGGCGCAATCTTCTACTGTGCCGTTTTAACAACGTTGCTTATTTGATCAACAACTTTTATGGTTTTCCCTTTTTATGTTGCCATTTTAGCGCCCCTTGTTCCTTCATCATCCTGTTTGTTTGTTTGATTGTATAGTCTATGGGACTTAACTATGGGGTCATCAGTCCCTAAGCTTACAAACTACTTATGAACTACTTACAAACTAGGACGGCACAAATATCCATGGCCGAGAGGGATTCGAACCCCCGACCATAGTGGCCGTGCAGACCGTGACTGGAGCGCCTCAGTCTCCTCGGCCACCGTGGCCGGCTCATCATCCTGTTAAATGTGCTATGATGTGCTCGTTTTTCAATGGATAATCATATTAAGCGAACTCTTCGCTAGGAACGGGGGACTGATAACCCAGTCGTATAGCCCCTCTTTAAAAAGCCCCAACAACAACAACAACAACAATAGTATGTGACCGGCGCACGCGCGCGAGGGACGCGGGACGGCCTTGACGGCGGCACATTAGAAGCGGGCCGCCCGCGCCGACGACCGATGGGGTCCAGCTTCGCGGCTACCGAGGACATGCACAGAATTATGTGTCCCATAGCTGTCCGTGTTCATGGTGCATTAAGAGCGATGGTATAGCTGTGACAATTCGATCGTTTTCTCTTATTATTATTATTCTTGTGTCTGTTGATAGAACCAACGTAATTCTGTATTCGCAAAATTAGCTCTCGTCATTCTTAATCTGGTGCAGACAGTGATGTTTACGAATGCAAGCATCTCGGCAGCGTACCTCTGAGACTGAGAATCAGAGGGGTTTTATAATCTCCTGACGTAAAGTGGGCTAGTTACCTTCGTTGGGAAGTATGTTTAATCGTACGTTTACTCTGTAAAGGACTGCTTTTGGCATGGATAACATTTTTTAGGTGTTGTATTTGTTCGAAATGGCGTAGACTATTTTGCGTTGCTGCTTGTTATGCGTCTCAAGAAAAGCCGGCAATCTTGTTACTGACAATGGTACCATAAATTAAACTGAAAATGCTACGCTCCTCAGCAAGAAGAACTTTAGTGTGCCTACACCCATTTACAGAACTTTATGCGACAACATTATGGTATGTAAAATCTGTGATCAAGTGGTCTTTCAGGAGCCAGTCTGTAATGGTAAAGAAGGAAATGCACAGTTCTTTTAAATTATACCTGCGTAGTAAATTCGACAGATGTTTCACTGTGACACATGGAGTCATGGCGGAATTGTTTGCTATTGCAGTTGTGATGAGTATGGTATCTGGGGAATTGTTTCAGTAAAAGACCCCTGGAGTAGATGATTTTCCTCTGCACTGCTGATATCGTGATTTCTCTATCTCCTGGATTTGGACATAACACAAAATGGAAATGTGCAACTACCTCGTATACAACCATGACTTTCATATGAAAAGAGACTGCACAGGAAAACGCAATGATAAGACAGTGGTTGACATCGAATTGCCGAGTAAAAATATGTAATAAATCTGTATCTCAAGTCACTAACCCTGGTGTCAACAAAGATATCGGTAATCATATTATCGATTTTATAAAGTGTGTAGACAGACGACTGTCGATCTGTAGGTCGCTTTCTCCTAAGAGGGGTAGAGTTGTAAGCTGTTGTAGCACAGAATCTTCTTTGTGATGTATAATCGCCCTAGGTTTCTTCCCTCTGTGGAAAGAGCCTTTTACTCTTCTGCGGTGTAGTAGAAGCATATTTCTCCCAATCCAGAACATTATTCTACAGATACAGATATCGCCTAATTAGGTCTGATATACAAACAGCCTCATTCTGTAAGTCCAGCGAAAAAGAGTAAATGTATCGTGAAGACTCAGGCCATTCCCCATTAAAGAAATTACTCAACTACGTGCAGTTAATGCCTAATGTATATAAAAAAGAAAATTGGAACTAGTGGATATCAAAGCCAAGAAACGGAAACTTGAATATATGACTAAAGCAACTGTCAGAAAGGACGAATACAAACTGATGCTGGAAAAGAAGAATCTATAGCAGATTTCAGAGCGAGGTTTACATATGATTTTAAGCAGAGGGTGTTGAAAAATCTAGCTATGACTGGGATTTATAAAATATTTGCATTTACAGTAAACAGCGGGGGAGATTGGTCACGCGTCGGTGTGCTGGCTGAAATTTGCGGGACGCAAGAAAACGTGTTTATAAAGATGCACTCTCGTTTGGATTTGATAAAAAAGAATGGATACCTTCAGAGAAATCATTTCCAGAGTTAAAACATATGGAATAACAATATTTTAAGAAGCATTCGTTGACTTATCGCGATGGTTGTGTATCCGATTTTAAACTTATATTTCAAACCCACGTGGATATCTTAAATTTCTTTTTCCAACCAGTAATTTGTCAAATACAGAGGTGATATGCTCTCGAATTTCAGGACATATCTAATTTTGTACTCAAAACGTTTCAACTACTTCCCGTTTATTATCTAACGTGCGCTACTTTTTCTTTAAACACGTCTGTCGACTGTTGCATATGTAGTTTATAAGTCATTCGTTGCTTGTGATTACCGTTTCCGTGGAGTTTATCACACATATCGAGAGAAACTGTCAAAGTCATGTTTACATATGGTTTTTAAACAGAGGGTGTGGAGAACTCTAGCTATGGCTAGGACTTATATAATATTTGAATTTACAGTAGAAGTCATTTTCGGAGTTAAAACCGTATGGAATAACAATATTTAAGAAGCATTAGTTCTAGAGTTCTTTCCGGTTTATTATCTAACTCGCTATATAAGACATATGTTGGATGTGGCATATGTAGTTTAAACGAAGGTTCTTTTATAGCTCTAACGAGTACTTCTGTTTCAAATACCATCCAAAATGTTTTATCTAGTACTCGAAAAGTATAAACTAGTACTCCAAGTGGTGTAGACTATTTTGCATTGCTGGTTGGTAGGCATGTCTGGGAAAGTTGACAATCTTGTTACTGTCGAAATATTTGAATTTACATTAGACAGCTAGGGAGAATGGTCATGCATCGGTGTGCTGGCCGAAATTAGAGGAACGCAGGATGTATTCTACATTAAAGGACGCGCGAAAAACGTGTTTGTGAAGATGCACTCTCGTTTGGATTTGCTAAAAAAGAACGGATACATTGTATCCGAAAGTGTTGTCCGTTTACCTTCAGAGAAGTAATTTACGGGGTTAAAACATATGTAATAGCAATATTTAATCTAATTTTGTTCCTGTAGTACTCAAAACGTTTCAACTACTTCCCGTTTATTGTCAAACGCGCGCTATGTTTTTTTTTTTTTTTTTTTTTTTTTAAACATGTTCGTCGGCTGTTGCAAACATCGTCTATACGAAGATATACATTTATTTTGCTCAGACACCTTACTGACAAACGATTTCCGAAGGGCGGAACTTTTTTTGGATGGTTCAATATGTTTGATTTTGGTTAGAATTGTTTATAAATAATTCCCGATAAATATATGTAGGTTATACGACACTTAGAGTACACAGCCGTAGCATTACACCAAATTTGTTTATACCGTGTCTATATTTAGCTGCAAAATTGCGTTCCATCTGAGTTGTAATTAAATATCGATGTATTACGTTACTTAAACTGTATAAAACAGAACAATGTGCTAAGTGGTCATATGTTGGAGTGCTCGTCGAAGATGATGGATGTAGTTTCTACTAAAGCAGTAAAAGATGTAGGAAAAACAGATATGTATTAGAAAACTTACCTTCCATTTACTTATCGATTTAATAGCTGCAGGAAAGTATTCTCCTGTCGGTAGCCACAATGTACTGTAACCACTTTTCTTACCTATCTGTAAATTACATGGAGATTCTTAATACTGACGTCATCAAGGACGATATAAGTATTACACAGAAGAGCTTTATTAAAGCAGGAGAATCATATTTCTCCCAGTCCAGATTTTCCTCACAATGCCCTCGGAAACAGTTATCGCAGAATTAGATCTGGCACCTACAAAAACATCGTCGTTCTACAAGCATAGCCCTTACTAAAAATCCTAAGAACCCCACATTTACTGTGCTCTATGTGATTAGAAAACGCATTTGAGGTACCATGTCAAAAGCCTTCCAGAAATCTAAAAATACGGAATCTCGTCGAGAGCGTTCGTGGATTTTAATTTTACCATTTATTACATGCATAATACAACTGTTAAAATTATTTTACACCACACCACTGTGGTTGTTTTGTTTGGACTTTAAGTTTAGAAGTTCCACAAACGAGTAATTATACCACTCCAGATATATATACATAGATCACAGTAAATGTGATAATTCGTAGGATTTTTGGTACATTAGTAAATAAACACACAAATAACTTCTATTACATTTTGTATACGTATTTACATGCAGAAAACAGATCTTTGTATATACATTTAGACACAGAAAACAGTTTGTTCTTTATTTTTGGTTGGTGTAAGTTTAATAATGTCCAGTTTAATTTTTAACATGGAACTTAGATCAACATCAGAATCTTCGATGTCCTTCTCCACCCAGTAATTCGACAGGTAGAGGGAAGGTAAGTTTTTAAACTGCAGTATGTATCTTCGTCTCTTCCTGTATTCCATCTCTTTTGCGGCTTTAATTACCAGTTCTACACCTTCCGGCATTTCTTCCAACCGAGAGCATTGGGATAGCTTAATTTTACCTTTTATTTCTTGTATAACACAGATGTTAAAACATTCCACATCTTCTTGCGTGTACACTAACTGCTCTTCTAGACCGCACTCCTGTGGAATTTCTGTATGGAATTTTAAATTTATAATTTTTGCAAATGAGTGGTCATTATATGTAGTTACTCCGTCAGTCTTAAACTCTGCAGACGGCTTCTTCGTTGCTAAGTGCACAACATCCAATCCACCGCATTTCGATACAATGTAAGAGGTAAAATTAAACTACCCGAATGTTCTCGTCTCGAAGAGCTACCAGAAGAATCAGAACTAGTTGTTAAAGCCTTAAAATTGGTAGTTTACCGGAATAAGCAGAGATACGTTGTGGAGTTCGAGAACGTACCTTCTTTGTACTTATCTAATTACTGGTTGGAGAAGAAATTGGAAGATTTCAATGTGGATTTAAACTACAAGTTAAAATTAAGATAGATGTTATTTAAATCACGCCAAAGTAACAAACAAAAAGTTGTTTTCTGCGTGTAAATGTATGCTCTCCATTGGAAAAAATACAAGCAGTTTCTATTAAAGCGGTAAAAATGTAGGCAAATCAAGAGGTAGTGGATTTCGAAAAGTTACCTTCCATGTACTTATCGATTTAATAGCTGGAGGCGTAAATGTAAGACATAGATGTAACTTTTAGCCAAAAGTTAAAAACTAAACTTTTTGTATCTTTTATAACATCCAGTATAGTTCGTTTAGACTACTTATGCAACAGCCTACAGACGTGTTTTTAATAGTGCGTGTTAGATAATAAACGGGAAGTAGTTTAAACTTTTTTGGAGTGCTGGTTTAAACTTTTTGGGCGTACTAGTTTAAACTTTTTGTATCTTTTATAACATCCAGTATAAACTAGTACGCCCAAAAAGTTTAAACCAGCACTCCAAAAAAGTTTAAACTACTTCCCGTTTATTATCAAACACGCACTATTAAAAAAAAAAAGTCTGTAGGCTGTTGCATATGTAGTCTAAACGAAGAGCATGTTGTGGGATTGCTTAAAATAAAAAAAAAAATCATATGATTTTTGTTTAAACATTTATGACTGGTGTACAGGTAAATCTTCCAGACACGAAAGACCTAGAAAAGCTTATAAATTATGCTCTGTCAGCTTTTAGTTTAAACTGTCTACCTGTAAATTACGTGGATATTCGTAATACTGATCCCAGCAAGGACAATATAAGTATTACGCAGAAGAGCTACTTTAAAGCAGGAGAAACATATTTCTCCCATTCCAGGACGTTATCCTCCACATTATGGTCGGATGTAGACGTCTCGAATTAGGTCTAGTACCTAAAAGCAACGTTATTCCACAAGTCCTACGAAAAGATTAAACCCATCGAACAGACTTATTAAGCCTTCCCCCATTAAATCATCTAGATGGACTGTAGATGTTTTCTGTATGTAAACATGTATCAGGAAGGAATAGAGATATTTACCACTACGTTGCTATTTTCAATTATCTCCATACAAATTTTTTGATGTTTGAAACTGGGTTCTATTATTCCAATGGGGGATCTGTTTCACGATGAGAACATACCGCTGGCACTACACATATTTAGAGTGGAATGGTCATTTGTTGCTTGCAAAAATTAATGCTCTATATGGAAATTTTTTGCATCGGTCTTCTTTTTACAGGGTGATAAGAATACCCGAAAATTGACAGGTGTACCCGTAAATCTGTAGAGATTATGTTCTATCAGCTCTTAGTTTCAACTACCTACCTGTAAATTACGTGGAGATTCTTAATACTGGCGCCAGAAAGGACGATATAAGTATTACATAAAAGAGCTATATTAAAGCATGAGAATCACATTTCTCCCAGACCAGAACATTTTCCTCATAATGCTCTCAGAAACACTTATAGCCGAATTATGTCTGATACCTACATGCATCGTCGTTCCACTAACAACATTTAAGAAGTGTTCATTTGCAAAAGTCGTAAACCTAGAGTTCCATAGGAAATAAAAGTTAAAGTTGCGAATGCTGTTGGTTGGGAGATTTGCACAGGAGGGAGGAGAGATGCTACTATTTCGAACTTGAAAGTTAAAAATTGGCCTAGATGACCCTGACGTCCCTCCAGAAGGACGGTGTTTCGTTGTTTTAAACATTTAAAGTAAATTATTTTATTTTGGCACAAAACACTTTCTCCAACATCAGAGTGTCATATGAATGTCGATAACTGACATGCAAACACTAACAATCATTGTTTTAGCACGTTATTCTATGTTAGTCATCTTTGAAGATAGGGATTCACAAGCAACGTATGAGTCAACTCATTATTTTCGGTGTGTAAGTACTTACACATCAATTTTATTTTCATTATTCAGAAACATATGGATCGCTTTACAATTAAAAGGTCACATCTAATATGTAATATAAGTGTTTTCATTTTTACTTCGTTCTAGAAAGACGGCCTATTATGCCGAGACTAAAGGTGCAATTGTAGTGAAAACAATATTACGACATTTGAACGAGCGAATACAGAAGTAACACACTATTTTTTAAACCAGAAGTAACGAAAAAATTCAGGAACATCTGGGCTAAGCGGGATGTTATTAAAGTTACACCAAACCAAATAACGAACGGCTGTGTTATGCAGGAGAAACCTATTTCTCCCAGTCCGGAATATTATTCCTCAGAATGCCCTCAGACACATCGATTTAGGTCTGGTACCTACAGAAACATTGTCATTCCAACTCTTACTAAAAATCTTAAGAACCCCAAACAATGACAAAGATCACAATTCTCTCTAAGTACGGATACTGTTTATAGTGCGTCACGAAAAACTCCAGGTGAGAAGGTTTGTGGTATTCATAGGGGCATCGCGCGGGAATTAATCTCAAAGTATGAATCTTATTACAGTGTAATTATGCGGTTGTCTTTCACGTCGTCAATGGTTTGTGTGTGTGTGTGGCCGATGCACGTGGGCGCACCCTATCCTCTACATTGGGCAACGCGTCTGTCCCAGTTGATACATATATCAGTGTTGCGGCCTGCCATGCCCCAGAAATCAGCCTTTATTGAGGTGGTGTGTTATGCCCTCCCGATGCGAGGCGGGCGCATTGCCTCGCGTGGGGTCCCAGAGTTTTTTGAAATGCCGCGGGTACGTGGAGTGATAGAAATCAGATTTTTTTTTATATAGAGTTATGGTTCTGTTTGGAAGGGGGAGTCAATTATTTACATAAACAGCGATGGCTCTACGTAATATAAAATACGCGAAACAAACGTGCTGTGGGGGGATTCCGAGGTTGGATGTCATGGGTTCGTTTCCCGGAATGTGAACTTGAGCTCTGTGGGCCACAACTGGCCCTTGTAAGGTTGGTGACCTTGACTTTGACCTCTAGGGAGGAGGAGGCGGGGAGAGGGAGGAGGAGGGAGAGGGGGAGTGGAGGGGGGTGACAGCCTGTTATTCACCTCCCAAAGTGAGCCACAACCAGTATGTCCCACCTACTAAGGCCAATATCGTTGACATCAGTTTCCTGTAAAATTTTGGAGCACATTATCAACTCCAATATAGTAAATTTCCTTGAGACGGAAAAGCTTCTGTCTACGAATCATCATGGGTTTAGGAAACATTGTTCATCTCTAATAAGAAGGTCCACTTCAGCTGTTTTACTTTTTTAAAAAAAGACGACCGGTTTCGCGGCTTAAAGTCGCATCTTCGGATCACAGACAGTTAAATCATAAAACTAGGGGCTAGTCTATACAATCAACAACAATCCCGGCTGTCAGAACACTATACACAAACATCAGGGCGACAACCGCCCTCGTCGATCAAAGCTCCGGCTGTCCGTTCAGGTGCGTTGATCGACGAGGGCGGTTGTCGCCCTGATGTTTGTGTATAGTGTTCTGACAGCCGGGGTTGTTGTCGATTGTATTGGCGAGCCCCTTGTTTTATGATTTAACTGCATGTGACCCGAAGAAGCGACTTTAAGCCGCGAAACCGGTCGCCTTTTTTAAAATAGTAAAACAGCTGAAGATGTATCATCTTAGCTGTGGATGTCCGTCAACAAAGGTTTTATGTTCAAAACACTGTTCATCTGATATTCAGATTGCCCTTGTCTCACATGACATCTTGCGAGCCATGGATGGAGGGCAACAGACGAATTGTATTATTCTCAATTTCAAAAGGCGTTTGACGATGTGCCACACTGCAGACTGATAACGAAAATACGAGCATATGGAATAGGTTCACAGATTTGTGACTAGCTAGAAGACTTCCTAAGTAATAAAACGCAGTACGTTGTTCTCGACAGCGAGTGTTCATCAGAGACGAATGTATCGTCAGGCGTGCCGCAGGGAAGTGTGATAGGAACGCTATTATTTTCTATCTATATAAATGATGGACAAAGTAACTTGTAATTTGCGGCTGTTTGCTGATGACGCTGTGGTGTATGGTTGGGTCTCGTCTTTAAGTCACTGTAATAGTATACAGGATGACTTAGACAAAATTTCTATTTGGTGTGAAGAATGGCAGCTAGCTCTAAATATAGAAAAATGTAAGGCGATGCACATGAGTAGAGAAAACAATCCTATATTGTTCGAATACAGCATTAGTAGTGAACTTCTTGATGCTGTCGCATCGTTCAAATATCTAGGCGTAACATTGCAGAGCGATATGAAGTGGAGCGAACATGACAGTTGTGAGTAAGGCGGACAGCCGACTTCGGTTTATTGGGAGAATTATGGGAAGATGTACTTCACCTGTAAAGGAGACATCGTATAAAACGGTTGTACAACAACGTCTTGAGTATTGTTCAAGTGTTTGGCAGCCAAAGCAGATCAGTTTAAAGGAAGATATACAAGCAGTTCAGAGGCGAGCAGCTAGGTTTGTTACTGGTAGTTTCGACCAATACTCGAGTGCCACGGAAAGGCTCCGGTTACTTAAATGGTGATCGCTGGAGGAAAGACGACGTTCTTTTCGAGAAATTCTGTTGGGGAAATTTAGAGAGCCGGAATTTGAAGGTGAGTATAGAACGATCTTCCTGCCGCCTACTTACATTTCGCTTAATTACCACAAAGACAAAATAAGAGAAATTAGGGCCTGTACGGGGCATATAGGCATTCATTTCCTCGTTCTATTTGGGAGAGGAATAGGATAGGATATGCCTAGTAGTGGTACAGTGTACCCTCCGCCACGCACCACGGTGGGTTGCGGAGTATGTACACTGCTGGCCATTAAAATTGCTACACGAAGATGACGTGCTACAGACGCGAAATTTAACCGACAGGAAGAAGATGCTGCAATACGCAAATGATTAGCTTTTCAGAGCATTCACACAAGGTTGGAGCCGGTGGCGAAACCTACAACGTGCTGACATGAGGAATGTTTCCAATCGATTTCTCATGCACAAACAGCAGTTGACCGGCGTTGCCTGGTGAAACGTTGTTGTGATGCCTTATGTAAGGAGGAGAACTGCGTACCATCCATCACGTTTCCGATTTTTATAAAGGTCGGATTGTAGCCTAACGCGATTGCGGTATATCGTATCGCGACATTGCTGCTCGCGATCCAATGACTGTTAGCAGAATATGGAATCGGTAGTTTGAGGAGCACAATACGGAACGCCGTGCTGGATCCCAACGGCCTTGTATCACTAACAGCGAGATGACAGGCATTTGCAAAAGTCGTAAACCTAGAGTTCCATAGGAAATAAAAGTTAAAGTTGCGAATTCGCATGGCTGTAACGAATCGTGCAGCCTCGTCTCGATCCGAGTCAACAGATGGGGACGTTTGCAAGACAACAACCATCTGCACGAACTGTTCGACGTCGTTTGCAGCAGGATGGACTATCAGCTCGGAGACCATGGCTGCGGTTGCCCATGACGCTGCATCACAGACAGGAGCGCCTGCGATGGTGTACGCGACGAACATGTGTGCACGAATGGCAAAACGTCATTTTTTCGGATTCCGTTTATAGCCTCATGATCGTCGCATCCGTATTTGGCGATATCGCGGTGAACGCACATTGGAAGCGTTTATTCGTCATCGCCATACTGGCGTATCACCCGCCGTGATGGTATGGAGTGCCATTAGTTACACGTCGCGGTCATCTCTTGTTCGCATCGACGGCACTTTGAACAGTGGCCGTTACATTTCAGTTGTGTTACGACCCGTGGCTCTACCCTTCATTCGATCCCTGCGAAACCCTACATTTCAGCTGGATAATGCACGACGGCATGTTGCAGGTCCTGTACGGGCCTTTCTGGATACGGAAAATGTTCTATTGCTGCCCAGGCCAGCACATTCTCCTGATCTCTCACCAATTGAAAACGTTTGGTCAATGGTGGCCGAGCAACTGGCTCGTCACAATACGCCAGTCACTACTCTTGACGAACTGTAGTATCGTGTTGAAGCTGCCTGGGCATCTTTACCTGTACACGGCATCCAAGCTCTGATTGACACAATGCCCAGATGTATCAGGACTATTATTACGGCCAGAGGTGGTTGTTCTGGGTACTGATTTCTCCGGATCTATGCACCCAAATTGCGTGAAAAAATAATGTCAGTTCTAGTATAATATATCTGCCCAATGAATACCCGCTTATCATCTGCATTTCTTCTTGGTGTAGCAAGTTTAATGGCCAGAAGTGTATTTTTTACAAATCCTCTGGATGACACCGAAGACGGAATTTTTTTTTTCAAGATTTTGATTTCGGATTCGTAATTAGTCACCCCAAAAACTCGGATTTCGCCACTACTAGGCATCCTCCGTACAGGAAAAGGAGGGTTACTTACAAGTTGTACAAAAGCCAGAGAACAGTTATTAAAATCGAAGGGCATGGAATGGAAGCAGTGGTTAGGAAGGGAGTAAGATAGGGTTGTAGCCTTTCTACAATGTTATTCAATTTGTAGGTCGAGCAAGCTGTCGAGGAAAGCAAGGAAAAATTTGGAGAAGGGGTTAAAGTTCAGGGTGAAGAAATAAAAAACATTGCGTTTTGCTGATGACATGGTAATTCTGTCAGAGACAGCGAAGGACCTAGAAGAGCAATTGAATCTATAGTGTGTTGAACGTAAAAAAATGAACATTAACAAGACCAAAACAAAGATAATGGAATGCAGTCTTAGAAAATCAGGCGATGTTGAAGGAATTAGATTAGGTAACGAAACAATAAAGCTGGTAGATGAGTTTTGTCACTTCGACAGTAAAATAACATACTGCGGTGGTAGTAACAGAGGATATAAAATGCAAAATGGCTATGGATAGAAAAGCGTTTTTGGAAAAGAGGATTTATTACCATCAAATAATAATTTAAGTGTAAGGTGTAAGGATGTCTTTTCTGAAGGTATATGTTTGATGTGTTGCTTTGTACGCAGTGAAACATGAACGATAAGTAGTTGATACAGGAAGAGGATAGAGGCTTTGGGATAGTGTTGCTACTGAGGAATGCTCAAGATTAGATGCATAGATGGCATAACTAATGAGTAGCTACTGAAGAGAGTTGGAGAGAAAAGGAATTTTTGGCATACCTTGACTAAAAGCAGAGATAGATTAGTAGGACACATTCTTAGACCTAAACGAATCATTAATTTAGCATTGGAGGACAATTTGAGGTGTAAAAATCGCAGAGGGAGACCACGATTCAAATGGATGTGGGTTGCCATTATTATGAGGAGATGAAGAGGCTTGCTCATAATAGAGTAGGGTGGAGAATTGCCTCAAACCAGTCTCCGGACTGAAGACCGTAACAACAACGTCCTCCATTTTGTTTTTGAAAATTTCGACGCAGGATTCGTAATCGGCGACCCCAGAAACTCCCGAGTCCACACATCGGGTAAAACAGATATAACGTTTTCGATACCTGGCTACCTTTTTGGGATTTCAGACCAATGTGCGCTGGTCAGCTAGCCGTGAAAATAACTGAGCGGTTCTAAGGGCCTTGTTGGGGACTGCGAGTCTGTTCCCGTCGGAGGTTCGAGTCCTCCCTTCGGGCGTGCACTCTTTCGCGCGTGAATGTGTGTGTGTGTGTGTGTGTGTTGTCCTAAGGTTACTGTAACTAGTTTGTAAGCCTAGGGACTGATGACTTCAGTAGCTCGGTCTCATAGATTTCCTAACCTTTGATTCCCTGTCGGCTACTTACGTTTTCGCGTGGGAATCATATAGTGGTACTCATGCGATTCGGCCTCGTGGATGCTGTGCTCTATGTTGAATATCTAAATATTGAGCATCTTCTGTAGTGGGTGAATATTTCCGGTCTGTGACTAAATAATTGCAGCCCAATTTAAAATCCCTGAATGACCTTTGCGACCACATTTACATCTAGATGGATACGCTGCAAGCCAGACTGAATTGCATGGCAGGCCGTGCGGAAGTAGCCGAGAGGTTTGGAGCACCATGTTGCGGATCGCGCTGCATCCGGCGTCGGAGGTTCTAATCTTCCCTCGGGCATGGATGTTTGTGCTGTTTTTAGTATAATTTAGTTCGTAAGTAGTTTGTAAGTTTAGTGACTGATAACCCCGCAGTTAAATCCCACAAGCTTTACAAATATTTCAACATATGCATGGCAGAGAGTTTATCGAATCACTTTTATGATATTTCTTTTTAGTTACCTTCTATAATAGCTCGCGGGAAAAAGGAACACATAGATCTTTCTGTTTCCTATCTGATTTCTCTTATTTTATTAAGATCATCTCTCCCTACCTAGGTGGGTACCAACAATATATGTTCGCACTCTGTTGAGAAAGTTGGTGAAAGAAGTTTCGCAAATAGATCTTGCCTTTCTTTTAATGGTTTCCGTGACACTCTCTCCCCACTATAGCGATAATACAAAACGAGCTTCCCTTCTCTGGTGTGGATCCCACAATACGCAGCAACACTGCAAAATTGGACGCACAAGTGTAGTGTAGGCAGTTTCTTTAGTAGGACTGTTGCATTTTCTAAATGTTCTGCCAGTGAAACGTAGTCTTTGGTTCCCATTCCCTACAATATTTTCTATGTCTATTTTTCAATTTAAGTTGTTCTAATTGTTACTCCTAGGTCTGTAGTAGAATTGACGGCCTGTAGGTTTGATTTATCGAGTAACTGAAGTTTAAGGGATTTCTTTTATTGGTCATACATATGCCCTCACACTTATTATTAAGGGTCAATTGCCAATTTTTTTGCACCATGCAGATGTCTTATCTAAATCATTTTGCAATTGCTTTCGATCTTCTGGTGACTTTACTAACCGGTAAATGACAGCATCGCCCGCGTACAGTCTAACAAGACGACCACATGGGTATCGGATTTTAGAATTTTTTGATATTTATGATGGTGAAGTTGAGAAAAAAAAATCAGCCAAAGCCATTCGGCGGAACTCTAAAAAATTCTCGAGAAAATTGACTTTAATGATTTGCAAGTACCTGTAAGTACCAATAACTTAGACAGTTGTGGCATCTGTCATTGTAGCACAGATGACAGTGTTCTAACCAACCATAGGTTAAGTAGTTCGAATCCTCGAGTAACAGGTTTTCTATATCTATTTTTTTCATCGTTTTCGAATATTTACACAATGTTCATATATAATGGTAATTTTTATGAAAGATGCGCGTATTTTTGTTTATTCGTAGTTTTCTATAGTTTATAAAATAATTATGGTTCCAATAATAAAACGTAGGTTACTTTTTTTTTTTTTTAGTCTTGGCTTTATTAGTAGTTGACGACGGTATTCTTCGGTTGTTCAGTTTGTGAAGTGTGTGTTACTACGGTGTTTTTTTTTTTTTTTTTTTTTTTTTTGAAAAAACATCTCCATAGCTACTAATGGCTTTTCAAACAGCTAACATACTCAACCATAGTTTTAGGTGACGAAAAGGTGTTCAGCTCGTCTTCACGCACGTAAACAAAATCTTACACAACACGTGGAATTAGAGATCGAAAATGTTTCATATAACTGAATTCGAAAACAACGAAAAAAAAATATTTGTCACTACCATCTGAGCTACACCGACAGATGGTGCATGTGTTTTAATTATTGGTACTTATTGTACTTTCAAAACTTCTAATTTTCTTGAGAATTTCTGAGATTTGCGTCGAATGGCTTTAGCTGATTGTTGTTTAAGTTCTGTACTTCACGTAGCATAAATATAAAAACATTCTAAAACCCGATACCCTTGAGGTCTCCCTGTAAGATTGTCTGCTAAGTCATTTATAAAAAAAATAAGGAACAGTAGGGTCCCTATAACACTTCCCTGAGGAACGCCAGATATCACTTCTGTTCCCTAATAGATGACTTTACCTCAGTTACAATGTAGTGTGTCATTTCTGACAGGAAATCACGAATACAATCGCACAACTGTGGCGTTATTCCATAAAGACGCAATTTGTGAGGTACAGTGTCATAAACCTTCCGGAAATCAAGAAATACCGAATCTATTTGACATCCCTTATCAATATGCACTCATCACATCATGTGAGTTAAGAGCTAGCTGTGTTTGACAAGAAGGGTACTTTCTGAATAGTTGTTGCAAATCGGACTTAAAGTCCTGGTAGAGGTAGGCAGCCATTATTAATATGACAACACAAAGGATTCTAAAAAGGCTGATTGGCTGCGTTAATGAAGGAGTTGTATATGTTGTAAAATCCTTTATTTTTCTCTTTACGCTGACACATTTCGGGCCCAGCCCATCATCGGAGCGCCTGGTGACAAAGTACAGGATACAGTATATATAGTTACAAAGACAAATTCTTTTAGAGAAAAAAAAAACGAATATCTGGCATTTACAATTATAAAGTACATACCTCTCCTGAATGGAGAACGGAAAAAAATGTATGTAAATACTCATAATACATTAAGTCAATATCAGATGTACTTTTAGAATAAGTTGCTAGTTCGATGGATCACATGCAAATACCACTGAATGGAAAGTATACTATTGAGCAACTTAGATGTAGCATACATAGAGGGAGTCTACGCTACGCCTAAGTTGCTCAATAGTATACTTTCCATTCAGTGGTATTTGCATGCATCTTTCTCCGTTCTCCATACAGGAGAGGTATGTACTTTATAATTGTAAATGCCAAATATTAGTTTCTTTTCTTAAAAAAACAAATTGGTCTTTCTAACTTCCTGTACTTTGTCACCAGGCACTCCGATGATGGGCTGGGCCCGAAATGTGTCAGCGTAGAGAGAAAAATAAAGGATTTTACAACATCTACAACTCCTTCATTAACGCAGCCAATCAGCTTTTTTTTTAGAATCCTTTCTGTTGAATCATTGTTGACTATAGGTTAATAGCATCGTTCTCTTCCAGGTAGTTCATAATGTTTCAGGAAAATATACATTGTAAACTCCTGCTGC
The DNA here is from genome assembly GCA_026315105.1 of Locusta migratoria. Classification (NCBI taxonomy): domain Eukaryota; kingdom Metazoa; phylum Arthropoda; class Insecta; order Orthoptera; family Acrididae; genus Locusta; species Locusta migratoria. Next base: position 202,013,658 of record CM048751.1, read on the forward strand.
AAACCGACGTCAATGATATAGGCCTATAATTTTGCCGAACCACCGGTTACTGATCGTTATTGTCTGCCCGATGTACTATGTAATTTCGTTTTATTTTTAATCAGCCTGTATGGCGACACCTTTGATTTGATTTGATTTTCTCAGGGAAGCCAAAACAGTCTTGGTCCAACCCGCCACTCCCCGCACCGAAAGTAAGTTTATTGTGCGGTATCGCTCCCTGTATATCTAGTAAAGCCAACCAATGCCCTTGAACAGTGCAAGGAGTCCCTTTACCAGTTATTTATTAGACATTTCTTCGGGTCTTGTTGTCCCAAATGTTCTATGACATTTACTCTCCAATGCAATGCATTCGAAGATTAGATGTGATGCAGTTTCATCACCGTCATCACAGAACCAACATTATGGTCCTCTTCTGTTATTCCCATTGTATGTAGGTGTTTTTTGAAATTCCCATGGCCTGTCAGCAATCCAACCATGAGTCTAATCTCTCTCCTGTTCAGGCCCAGGATTGCAGAGGTTCTTTTAAAACATGGCTTTGGCATCATTACTTTGCCATGTTTTTGTAGATAGACTTTGGTCCAATATTCTACGTGCTGTCTTCTGAGCCAGTTACGTAGCTCCAATTTAATCGTTGCCTTGGTAATTGTCAGGACAGGTTCCGGTCCAATAAATGAGTCTCTGCCCCCATCCTGGCTAATCTGTCGGTATGTTCGTTGCCACTGATCCCCGAGTGGCCAGGGACCCACAGAAGGTTTACTCTAGTTCCACCAGAACCCTGTGATGTTGTGCAACAATTTTAGACCTTGTTGCAGGAGCTGCCAGTGATCTCAGGGCTGCCTGGCTGTCTGAATAGATATAGATGCTACGGTCTTTGTAGCACCTACGCAAATTCTCCTCCACACACGCCCTGTTGGCAGTGAACACCTTTAAAAATCTGCCCTTTCTAGTGGACAAGTCGCCCCCGGTGGCAGAGTGTCCAGCCCCGCGGCCATGGCGCCGGCCGTTACCTCACCAGCCAGCGCGGGCTTTCTCCGGCTGCTTTCTCCGCGGCTTCCGCAGGCGGGGGCCGCGGGTTCGACTCCGGACCGCGGCGCGGCGCGCGCCCCATCTGCATAACCTGCCCGCAGCACGCGCCGCGCCCCCACCTAAACGCTGCTCTGACAAACCGCCGCCTCTGCGCAGCACCGCTCACCACTTTACAGTGTTCGCTCTATACATCCTAGTATTGCCTGTGCTGTAAATTCGACCATAAAACTGTTATTGCCAACATTGCTTATTCAAAATTTCCACTTGTTTTAACCGGTTTCAGCGGATCTTGCCGCCATCATAAAAACAAATAGGGTAAGGTGGTACAATTTCGATCATTTCGGACAAATGTTATTGTAACTATAAATATACTGAGAAAAGAAATAATTTTAACTATGGCACTTATTCCCGAATGTTTATTCAATATGTAACACAAATATTAGACAATTACAAATGTTGGTATGAACACACACAAAAAGTTACAGAATTGAGAAAAATCGATAGAAAATGTACCACACTAGGTACAATTATGATCACTTCCTCGTACAATTTTGATCCCTGACTTTTTCCATATAAAAAGCACTTTTTTCCTTCGGGCAGCAGCGCCTACTTCGTGGTACCAAACGTTGCACAATAATGAATTCACAAGCGCGTGGAAACTGGAAAATTTATAAGAGCGGGTTCCACGACGTAGCTCCACGTACATCTTAACAGGACGAAATTCATATCTCCGTAGCACAAAGAGGTGTATTCTTGGAAAAGACAGGAGGAGCTGTAGAAACCTGCTACACTACAACGCCACACAAAGACAAGTATTACCAACACTACGAGACTGAAAACTTATGTTGATCGGAATTGTACCTATATCGAATTTGTACCACCTTACCCTAGAGAGTGTGTGTGTGTGTGTGTGTGTGTGAGAGAGAGAGAGAGAGAGAGAGAGAGAGAGAGAGAGAGAGAGAGAGAGAGAGAGAGAGAGAGAAAGGAAGAGCACCAATAAATGCAAATGCACGCTAATGTCAGCAAACACTGAAAATGTTAATGTGGAAACACAGTTCTTTTTTATGGAATATTCCGTCGGTATTAAAAACTTAAATACCTTGTATTTTTGTTCTACAATATTATTTATTTGCTTGTTATTAGCAGCTTTCGACTTCTCAGGCCAACGTCAGATAACTTCGTGCTAAACAGATGGTCCACACGTAACACTGAGGTTACATACACATAGATGGTTTTTCAAAGACATGTGAACTGCAAATTAATTATGTCTATGAATCGATACTACATAAAAAAGTACTCCTACAAAACAAATGGATTTTAAATGAACATATCTTGGGCTAAAATGGTATTACAATTTTGAAACTTTGTAATTTTATAAGAAAGTATTGTCAGCAGGTGATGGTAGAAACAAAATGTGGGTTTTTTATGAATAAATAGCAATACCACAGAACGTGCATAATAATAATAATAATAATAAAAACACAAATGGGGTCCGAATGGGTATATCTTGCTCACTTACACAAATGTTATAAATGTCCAGGTTAGCGATGGATTATTGTACAAGCAAACTGTAAATTATGGCTAGCAGGAGAAAGGTCTATTGAGTAATGGTATGAAACACATATAACGAAATTATTTACACACAGTGAGAACAATAGGCCTATTAATAAGTTGACATTATTTTAGTTAAGGTGAATGATGGAATTGTGTCTGGTCGTTCAGCACTAGGTCAGGATTCTTGGACTGGTGTTTGTTAATGGCTAGAATTTACAACAAAGTGAGTTTTCTACCTTTTTTTCCTTTATGGAGAACATTTAGTATCATAGGAATGACATTCTTTGAGAGCATTGTCAGCAAAGGCGGAATATTTTTTTTTTTTTTTTTTTTTTTTTTTTTTTTTTTTTTTTTTTTTCAATCTCCAGCTCCTTTCATGCTTATAAAATTACTCAGTTTTAATATTGTAATACCAATGTATCCCAATATATGTTCATTTAAAATCCATTTGTTTTGTAGGAGTACGTTTGTTATGTAGTATCGATTCATAGACATAATTAATTTGCAGTTCACATATCAGCGGAGTGTGCGCTGATATGAAACTTCCTCGCAGTTTAAAATTGTGTGCCGGAACCGGGACTTGAAGCTGGGACCTTTGCCTCTCGCGGGCAAGCGCTCTACCGACTGAGCTATCCCGACACGACTCACGAGGTCCCATCACAACTTTATTTCCGCCAGTACCTCGCCTGCTACTTTCCAAACTTCACACAAGCTCTCCTGCGAACCCTGCAAGACTAGCACTCCTGGAAGAAAGGGTATGATCGAGACATGGCTTAGCCACAGCCTAAGGGATGATTCCAGAATGAAATTGTCACTCTGCAGCGGAGTGTGCGCTGACATGAAACTTCCTGGCAGATTAAAATTGTATGCCGGAACCGGGACTCGAATCTGGGACCTTTGGCTTTCGCGGGTAGAGCGCTTGCCCGTGGAAAGCAGAGGTCCCAGGTTCGAGGCCCGGTTCCGGCAGACAATTTTAATCTGCCAGGAAGTTCCCTACTTATGAACTAGCTTATACTAAAGACGGCACAAACATCCATGCCCGATGGGGGATTCGAACTCCCAACGGGGAACGGCCTCGCGGATCGAAGCATAGCACCTTCTGATCACATAGTGTAACTCAGATAGTAGCGTGTTTGCCTGTGGGATACGTTGTATTTTTATTATATGTGTTAAAATTAAATGTTATCTATCCCGCCAGAGACGCCTTTATTTTATTTGTGAAATGATGGCTGTAGCTAGTTAAAGTTTTTCTTTTCAAAAAGTTGAATTAATCGAAATGCATTTTACAATTAATTTAGGTAGATTAAAACGTTAAACACTATTTTCACTGCAAACTTAAGAGGTATTGTAAGCTGTAGAAAGATTATGAATATTCGTTGTACATTTGAGGAGCCGGTTTCTTCATGAAAAAAACAGAGTTTATCTGTTGCCCTATTATACGTCGACAAATAGAAGGTCAGGAAGAGTCAAGGCTCGCACGGAACTAATCTTTCATTGGGCCAAACCTGCTACAAAAATAAAATGTGTTTCTCGAAGGTAGATTGGTACATTCATCATCTACTTGCCATGCAAATACGCTACCAAATGAGCTACTGGACTGTACTTTATCACACTATTCACTTACATCAGTTATATGTAACATGCACTTAAAACTGTAGAGCGCTTTTTCTTGGAATTTTCTAAATAGTGCACTTTAGGATTTCTATGAGTGGACCCCCTTGAGGAATACTACCATCCAGCTAAATCCTGTCCTGAATTGAATTTCCGAAACCTGAAGATCTCCTTGTAAGAGAAATAACGTGACACATGTAAGCCAACTAGCTGTCAGTTTGATAACTGTCTGCTCGTGAACCCATTGATTTATTTACGTCCTTAAATCTTTGAGGTACATATATTATACCCTACATGTTGGATTTGCCTTCATGAATTTAATCTTTATTTCATGCTCGACATGCGATACCATACAATACAGTACGGTAAATTTAATACAATTTGGTACTTTAACACTATAATTTTTACATGATTAACATACTATACAATACATACCCAATACAATAAACGTGATATAATTTTACATGCTTAACATACAATAAAATGCATAGACAATATAATAAACTTGATACAATTGGGCACTTTTACACTAATTGTTACTTGCTAAACATGCAATATACTCAATAAGATGTGGCATTCTTACGCTTTTATTATGTGATTTGTTTTTATTTATAATGTCTGATGAAGGCAATCATAGTTATGGACGACACCAGGTTAAATAATTTTAATTTTGCGACTGACGCTGTATTTTTTTTTCCTTAGACTTAGAAGCTAACCTTGTTTATCCACTTTATATTAGCACACCATTGTAACTGAGATTGTTCGGACACTCAAGTGGGAATCATTTGAAGGAAGACATTATTTCCGAGAAAACTGTTTTGAGGTTCAGTGACGATCGATTCTACAGCCGCCAACATTCATTTCGCGAGAGAACCGCAAATATAAGGAACAAGACGTACAGAAAGTCGTTTATCCTCGCTCTGAGAATGCAGCAGGAACGGATATGAGCACATGACTGAGTCGTACACGTACCCTCCGCCACGCACCGTGTTGTGACTTGCAGAGTGTGTACGTAGATGAAGATGTAAAGGACTGTTGTCTGCAGCGAATGGTACGAGTGAATTAAACAAATTTGTTTCCAACATAACCAGACCGTGTATTCTTCTGTCATTAGTATTGTTGTGCAGACATTTTCTTTATATTAGAAAGTTGAAATAAAATATAATTTCTCCGATACTAACGATCCTTTATAACAGAATACTGGAAACATTCGTAAACAATGGCAAATACTATGCCCTTGAAGTTGTGGTTAGTGTCCTGTAACGTTCCGTCAGTTATATTTACTGATGTTGGGACAGTGGTGACGAAATTCCACTTCTCCCAACATTGTTTATTTTTACGTTTGTGTGAATGATGTTAAACATTTACCGCTAGCGCTATTCAATTGGAAAATGAACAGCTCTTTAGTCTACGACGACAACGAAAGCCAGTGTTATGTTCGTGTTCTGCGCCTGCTACTACACTTCACTGCATTACACTGCTGGCAAATGTGATGCCTATGCCAGAGGGAAGTCTGGTCGTGATACAACGTTGGTTGATGCAAACAAAAACTGTTTGCGTTTCTATTTTAATCTTTATATATATGTAAAAATCCCGTGTCGCAATATTTGTCCGCGATGAACTCCGAAACTACTCAAATGATCTTAATGCAATTCTGTGCAGTGTGTGTGTCATTAAAAGATAGCATAGTTTTTATCACAATAACCGCAATATTATTTTTATTGCAAGTTAAATGTTTTTATCAAGGTTGAGTAAGTATTCAGAAATTGACGCTGTCATGTAACCTGAAGTTTAGGCTAGCGGCAAAGTGCTCAGCTAGAGAGCGAAAAGTCACGGGTTCGAAATGCGATCCTAATCTAGTCTTCACATCTCAACAACCTGAGGAGTCGGTGGATACGACACGTGGTTTGGATTCCACGTTAAACGCAGGCCTCCTTTTCCCGGTTCGATAACTGCGGTAGGTTAGGGACATGTTAGGTGCCGAAGTAGCGTTGAATCTAAGTACTTGCAGCACTCCAAAAATGTTAAAATGTTTGTAGACCTGAGCGACCAAACTACTCAGTTCATCGGTTCATAGACACAAATTACTTCAACTAACTTATCCTAAGCACAACACACACACAAACAGCACATACACACACACACACACACACACACATACATGCCCGGCGGGAACTATCTGCAGTAGTTCACTGAAAACACAAAATTACGATTATCAGAATGAAACTATCACTCTGCAGCGGAGTGTGCGCAGATATGAATCTTCCTGACAGATCTGCCAGGAAGTTTCAATTACTATTATATTCAATGTACGACGTTTCCTTGATGCTACAATTAATGTCACATAACACATTTCTTCCAAATTTACATAAGGCTTTTAAAATTTTTCTTGTATTAGCTTTTATTCCACTTTTTCTGTGTAGTATCTATATATGACGAAATTAATTTCTGTGCGTTAGTCTCGCTGAAACGCAGAAATGGCTTCACCAATTTGAATAATATTGCCTTTATCTTTCGTTCGCTTTAATACGGTGGTGGTTTAGAGCAAAACAATAGGAGAAAAACCCAAAGGAACAGCTGAAAAATCGAAAAATATTGGTAATTTTATAAGGGGACATCGCTCCTTCGGTTAAGATTCGTATTTACGCTCTTCCATACCGTTTCATACGAATGCGATAAAATTTTGCACAATTGAGGTGAAAAACAAGAGCTACGACACTATCTGCATTACGTGGGTCATCTCTATATGTAAAAAGCAATGTCCCGACTGACTGACTTATAATCGCCCAGCCCAAACCACTGAAGATAGAAACTTGAAATCTCTTAGAGGGTGTTAATCTTACTCTGTAGGTGTCATTTAAGAAGGATTTTTGGATATTCCGTCTGTAAGGGGATGAAACGTTTTTTTTTTTTGAAAATACGAGGCCGTTTGAATCATTCCTGGGGCATGGATGTTTGTGTTGTCTTTACTGTAAGTTAGTTTATAAATAGTTTGTAAGTTTAGGGACTGATGGCCCTTCAGTTGAGTCCCATAAGATTAACAAACATTTGAATTTTTGGCGAGTGTAAGAGGGCGAGGACGATGGGGCCGCTACGGCCATAGCATGCGACTTGTGGGAGTTTGAGGTGGACGAGAGGCGAGTGCAGGTAGCCAAGGGGTCGCCGGCGTGGTAGCTCAGCGCGTTCGGTCACAGGGCTGCATACTCTCTGTAACAAAGAACTGAGTCAACGACCCAACGATGAATGTGGAACAAGTCTAGTATACGATACAACCCGTCGGCTTTGACCAATGACGTCATTAGTCAAAGATGTTTACGTATATCTATGAAGATGATATTAATTTTTTGTAATAAAAAATATGGAATTATCTGCATACGGTCATTGATTACATTAAAGATAGACAACAGATATCTCGATTCTCTATTGATTGAATTGATTCGATGATTTTGTAATAATTTAAAGATACATATTTAAATTGTGAAATAGATTGCTTACATTCGACAGTAATATAGTTCATTGTTCGTTTTTATTTTATGTGAATTTATGACCTCCCCCTATCTCATGAAATAGCGTCATATGGTACCATTTAAAAATTGTAATGTAGACTTGACCTCCCCTTGCTGAAGTCAAGAATACGATATAGATATCTTTTCAAATAGTGACATGTGAACAGAAACATATATTATTACGCTTTAATTTTACGCGAACATTATTGTACATGTAGCTTTTATCGAAATCGCACACTTTTGTAGTAGTATTTGTTATTATAATAATAAAAAAGTATATTTCTTGTACGTAATGTTGTAACTTCTTTTTTTGTTTTTGTTTCGAAAGCCAGACTTGCAACAGTATCACCTCTAAAGAAATCAATACTTTTCATTTATTAGTAATTTTTTAATTATTTAAAGAAGTTTCACTGTTTTTTAATAATTAAATATACAATTATGTAATATATGATGTTTCATTTATTATACATATTTTTAAACTAGCTAATAATTATTTATCTGTAATGTCGTGTATACTTTATAGTATTATATTTGGTATATTAATAATCGATATATTTCTTGACAGACGTCAGGTGTTCAAATGATATTACTTCCATATCTTTGCACCGTATATGACGTCATTGAGACGTGTTGTATCGTATACTTGACTATCCATCAACGAACCACCATCCTCAAAGAACCAACCAAACCGAGGAAACGCCCCCTCCCCCCTCCCCCCCCCCCCAAAAAAAAATTAGTGGTTAAGGCGCGACCGGTGTCCCGAAACAGGAGACCCAGGTTCGATTCCCGGCCCGTCTCACGTTTTCACTTGTAGCCATAACTTCATTACCCTAATGCAGCTAATGTGAATCCTTTCTTTCCTATTTTTTCCTCTCCTTAATAAATGATTTCCAAACATTTGTATGAGATGGTCTGTCCCACAGCACTATCTGTTATCAGTTTTTCGATCTATTTCTAACTTTTAGTGAACTTTAGTATGACGTTCTTACAGCTTTCACAATAAAAATACAGTTTGATGATATTCGTTTACGACGTATTTTGCCGGCCGCGGTGGCCGATGGGACAGGCGCTACAGTCACGGTCTGCACGGCCACTACGGTCGGGGGTTCGAATCCCCCCTCGGGGATGGATATTTGTGTCGTCCTTAGTATTAGTTATTTCATAAGTAGTTTGTAAGTTTAGGGACTGATGACCCCGTAGTTGAGTCCCATAAGCTATACAAACATTTGAACGATGTTTTTAATTTTGAAATCTGGGACACCTTCGCTGGACACCCTCGACTTGTAATGGAATCAGCGTGAGCAGAGGAGCCAGCGAGCACAGTGAAATGAAGCCGACAGGAGAGCGCGACACCCAACCAACATGGCGGCCGCAGAGCATGAATCATTCTCAAATGTTTGTATAGCTTATGGGACTTAACTACGGGGTCATCAGTCCTAAAGCTTACAAACTACTTATGAACTAGCTTACACTAAGGACGGCACAAATATCCATGCCAGGGGGGAGGGAGATTCGAACCCCCGATCGTAGTGGCCGTGTAGACCGTGAATGACGCGCCTCAGTCCCCTCGGCCACCGCGGCCGGCATGAATCGTTCTAGCGCCGAGCTGCGAGCACAGGGTAGTTTATCGAGTTCGCTGTCTGTTATTTCCTTTTACATATATTTCAAGGTGTTTCTTTTAAGACGATCTATATTTGCCATAAATAATTACAAATGTCAGCTAGGCGTAGCAAATCATACTACTATAAAACAGAAGCACATTTACCTCTTTAACCTTATATAACTCGAGTAGTAGTGAACGTATAATCATGCGGTTTCTTTCAGTTTCTTCTTTAGAATCTTGCGATAAAGTTAAGCTATATCTAATGTCTATAGGAACTTCTGAAACAAATAAAATAAGAATAACAACGTAGAATCGTTTACCGCTTCTGCACTTTGTCAGCTCTGGAGCCTAAACTATAACAGCTAGGTCAATGTACATAGTATAAACTTGCAGACATACAAACATCTACAAAGACAAAAATACATTTATCATTTTTCTTTTCTAAAGCGATGGCGCTAGATGGCTTCTGAGTACAGATATAGTGATTTTTTGATACTACGAAATATCTAAATATTGGAGAATACAGCACTAAAGCAAAGACGTAAAGTGTGAAACTCTCCCGAAATTAATATTTGTACAAAAGTTTCACAATCGTAGAATATACTGAGAAAGTGCCAAAAATTGTGTCTGGCGATAAATTCCGTTCATATACTTCACTTAGAATGCTAAAAAACTACATGTTATAGTTCGGTTTTGTTAGGAAGAGGAAACGCTGTTGGCCAGTTTCTACACCGTATGTGTAATAAATTTACACAGAACCGATAGTCGCTGTATATTCAAGGAATCTGAAGCTGTTTTGCAGTTATATATTTCAATTAGACATAGTTTTCGTGACTTACTCAAATGAATACTCTCTCTAATCAAATGAATCTTACGCACATTTAAAGTTCGCGCAGACGTTTGCCACTACAATGGCTGCCGAGGCGCTCTTCAATTTGTCTGCTGTTCGCAGTCGGCCGCTTACGGGATTTTTGGGTAAAGCTCTGAAGTAGGGAAAGTATGGCCATCCTTTTCCGGGCCGCATGCCGCCGACTTCAGTTCGTGATTGGCTGAAATCGAGTCACATGGTTCTTTCCGCCATCTTGGTCCTATCGTTGCTGGGCTGCCATGAGAAGCCTTGTGAATATTCGTATGTTTTGTTTTGAATAATGCCACAGTGTTGTAATTTTGGGTGTTTTTAAGATGCGAAGAAGGGAGGTAAACATTATAGTACTTCCATTAGATATCAGAAATACAGAAAGTCGTCAGAGAAAACTAGGAGCCCAGAAGCGAACTTCGATTGTTGTGCTGTGATGATTTTAATTCATAATGTAAATTAATAGATTGAATATTCACTGACGGATGGATCACGCAGCAGATACCTACGTAGTTATAACTTCAATAAATTTGTGAAGAAAATTGCTGCATAATGTCGTGAGGTTAAATTATTCACGCGTCGTTGATTTTATCTGCAGGTAGTTGCCGAAAATACACAAATTTTTGACATATTAGTGAGTGAACTAGATTCTCGTTTATATATGAAATTAATATACAGTTTCTGAAATAACCTTTTCTCATTTGTTTTCATGTATCATTATAGGAAATAAAGAATTGAAACAAGACAAATATTACAGATTCAAATGTAATTGGAGTTGTAAAGGCACCTTTAATTTCTGTTGCTGGTAAAAGAGAAGTAGTAGGTACCTCCTTACATTTTTCGTAGTTCATGTAAGATATAAGTACATAATACACAATTTTTTGCTTATTATGTATACTCGTCAAAGACTGATCCATGATCTCAATAGTTACTATGCTCCAATGACGACATGTTCGCTGTCTATTGGAATATTTGGCTACGGTACAGGTCAATCTGAATTTATAGGTGAACTCTTTAGATCTGGAGCCACAAACCAGTTTTCTTAAAATCAGACGATAACTATTCCGTAGAGCAGCCAAGTCCGCATGGACGGAACTAAGCGAAGTTTCCGCATCTGTCCGTCGAATATAACACCCTGTATCTCGAGAATGAAAAAAGTTATCGTTCTTCTCTCAACCTTAAATAAAATGTCGATATCTTACCTACATTTCGCCCGCAGCATTCTGTGTGCTAAAATCAACCATACGCAAAGTCTACGCAAAGCGATTTTTCCTCTGCAAACTCTTCAAAATTTTTCGCAGTAGTTTACTTAATTTGATGTAGCACGAAAACTATAAGTAATAATGAATAGAAAAAAATATTTCTCAAAATCGGTTGATAAGCATTGTTAAGCGCTGGGAGCGTTATAGCGGTCGGTGCGTAAAGGGTATTTTACACGGAGCGTATTTGGTCGCTAGTCGCTGGCGTCTGTCGTCGGTCGGCGTATGGGCGAATAGCGAATGAATACGCTGACGCAATGACACGCAACGACTTCAGACGCTAGCGTCTTCATAAGAACAATTGAAACACGACGGAGCATATGATACATTGTTTTGGAGGTTAGGTGATGCCAAACAGTTCTGTTTCCCAAGGTGCGAAAGGTCGCGAATTTATATCAGTAATCCATTTTGTAATTACTTTTAATATCTTCATTTACGTCGATCACAAAATTTCTCGTCGTTTTGACGACCTGTTTCGGTCAGTGATGACCATTTTCAAGTCTACAGCAAATCGGAAACAGGACATATTTAGTAATAGACTACGGTACCTTATAAAACATAAATAAGGCATTACAATCATCAATATGAAAACGTGTTAAAATATTATATATCATACCTATTGTTACACTCCTTAATGAAGATACATTTAAGCTGTGATGATGCCACACGGCTATATTACATGTATTGATGACTGTAATGCATTATTTGTCTTCTAAGGTAGTCTAATCCTTCTGTTTCTGATTTGTTGTAGACTTGAAAATGATCATTGACGTAAATAAAGATAGTAATAGTTCTGTGTCCCACTAAACAAAATATGAAGTGGAACTGTAATCAAATTTCTGAAAATTTATCGAAGTTTTTCAGAATTATGGGACATTAAAAATAACGATTATTTAAATTTTATTGTGGTTGTTGTAGTTTAGAGGGGTCTAGACTGCTCGGTCATCAGCCCCTGCCGGCCGCGGTGGCCGAGGGGACTGAGGCGCTTCAGTCACGGTCTGCACGGCCACAACGGTCGGGGGTTCGAATCCCCCCTCGGGCATGGATATTTGTGCCGTCCTTAGTATAAGGTAGTTGATAAGTAGTTTGTAAGTTTAGGGACTGATGACCCCGTAGTTAAGTCCCATAAGCTTAACGAACATTTTGAACATCAGTCCCTAAATTTTATTCTTGGCGAGATCGCCATCCTCATGTTTCCTTATTGTATCCTCTACCATTTATAGTAATCTATCAAAATTTTCTTATGTGATCCTCATTATATTTCTGTAGGCAGAAGGACCTTCACACGATAACTCACCCAAAAGATTCGCAGAAGCACCATATTTATCCCTCCTCGCAATCCACCTTCTAATCCATTTTCTTTTGTCCTTTTCTACTTTTCAGTTTTGCTTTTGGTTCATTAATTGTTCTTTTAAAACTGTTGGGATCACAACGCCAGCACTCCACTGGTGGCTACTTTCGACGCTCCCGTATATGACACGGGGCGACCAAAAACGCCAGCGACCAGCGTCTAAAGTAGCCCAACCTTCAACTTTAGACGCTCGCGTTTCGAAGCAGCTACTTTTTTCACTGTCCCTGTTTACACGGAGCGAATTTAGCAGCTGCGTCCAAATACGCCAGCGACTAGCGACGAAATTCGCTCCGCAGCGGAATAGGCTGACGCTGGCAGGCTGGCCATACTTTCCCTATACACAGCTTTAATTGTGGGGGCTCGATGGGCGGTAGGCGGTGCCAATCTGAGGTGGCTCCAAGCTTCAGAAAACTGCAGCGACGTAACGCGCCTGTTCAGAACACGCAGTTTGTACGGAATGGTCTTTCTTCCTTTTTCATACTAGTGGTGCCACGGCACAGCGGCACTACCCCAGCATCCGCCCCTGCCCCTGCTGTTATAGGCTCTGGTCGGTGTGGCCGCTACGTCGGCAGCCATGGGTGTCCTCTGGAACGACAGGGTGGCGCTGACCGTGTCTAGGCTAGTCGCCGCTGCGGCACGCGACGTGTCGTGCGTACAGCGAATTACGTGAAAGCAGAGCGCGCGACGGAAAGTGTGCCGTCATTGCCCGCTCTTCGACTACCCGTGTTTACGACCGACTGTCCGCGCTACCGTCTCATTTCAGAAGCGGGGCGGTTGCAGCACGGGAAACGGGTCAAGGAGACTGACTGCAGGCCGCCACTAGACACGCCCTTGGCAAACTCGAAATGTGCAGAAGGCGCAGGGCACTTCACCTGCTGTCGACCGTTCTGTAGGTACTGAAAATGTTCTAATGTTTGTGAAGTTTATGGGATTAAACTGCTAATGTCATCAGTCCCTAAACTTACAAACTACTTACGGACTATCTTATACTAAAGACGACACAAACATCCATGTTCGAGGGGGGGATTCGAACACCCGACGGAGAACAGCCTCGCGCATCGGAGCATAGCGCCTCAATGCGCTCGGCCGCTCCGCCGCAGCATACATCTACATCTACATGGGATACTCTGCAAATCACATTTAAGTGCCTGGAAGAGTGTTCATGGAACCACCCTTATACTATTTATCCCCCATTCCATTCTCGAATAGGGCGCGGGCAGAAAGAACACCCGAATCTCTCCGTCAGAGCTCTGATTTCTCGAATTTTATTCTGATGATAATTTCTACCTATGTAAGTGGAACTCAACAATATATTTTTGCATTCGGAGGAGAAACTTGGCTATTGGATGTTCCTAAATAGTCCACGCCGCAGCGATAAGTGCCGTTGTTGTAATGACTCCCATCCCAGATCTTGTATCATTTCCGTAATGCTGTCTCCTCTGTATCTTGACAGTACAAAACGAGCTGCCCTTCTTTCGACTCTTTCGATGTCTTCCGTCAAACTCACCTGATAAGGATCCCACACTGGGCAGCAATACTCCAAAAAAGGACGGACAAGCGTAGTGTATGCAGTTTCTTTAGTAGTGCTGTTGCATCTTTTAAGGGTTCTGCCAATGAAACATAGTCTCTCGTTCACCTTTCACACGTCATTATCTACGTGTCCTTTCCAGCTTAAGTCTGAAGTAATAGTAATTCCTAGGTATTTTGTGGAGTTTACGGCCTTCACTTCTTATTGATTTATCTTGTAAACAAAGTTTAACGGATTTATTTTCGTACTCTTGTGCACTACTTCACACTTCTCATTGTTTAGAGTCAATTGCCAATTTTACACTATAGTGATATCTTATTCAGATCGTTCTGCAGTTGGTTTTGATCTTCACATAGTTTTACTAGACGGCGTCATCTGCAAACAACCTAAGAGAGCTACTTAGATTTTCTCCCAAATCGTTTTTGTAAATAAGGAACAGCAGAGGACCAATAACACTACCCTGTGGAACGCCCGACATCACCTCTGTTTTAGTCGATGCCTTATCATCGATTACTACGAACTGTGTCCTCTCTGACAGGAAATCCCATATCAAGTCGCAAATTTCGGGTGATATACCATAACCACGCATAGTTACTGGTGGAAGCTACGATAAGGATAAATGAAAAGTAGAGTCTGACGGGAACATAATTTGTGGCCGAAACCGTAACCGAATATTCGACTGCTCTCCTTGTTTCGGCAGAAAACGAAACCGAAACTCGGTAATTAAGGTAAATTTACGTTATAACACAATTCACTAATTTTGCCACATTTTGCAAATCTCCACCCTGTACTAAGCTTCTTGCGTGTAAGCCTAACCAGGAGTCAGTAGAAGATGACATAGGAGGCGTTCAAATTTACTGCAACTAGATACTACCACCAAATTCTAGAGCCTCGGCCTTCCGTAACTAGCATTTACAATTTTTTTTTTGTTGGGCAATGAAATATGCATTAATGTTAGGGAGTATAGAAGAATATAACATTCTGCTACATTCCATAACATTACGTTTTAATGCATATTTCATTTACCTTGGAAGATATAAGATGAACATTAACAAGAGTAAAACGAAGGTAATGGAATGCAATGTCAGAAAATCAGGCGATGCTGAAGGAATTAGATTAGGTAATGAGACAATAAAAGTAGTAGATGAATTTTGTTATTTGGGTAGCAAGATAACTTCTGATGGCCGAAGTAAAGAAGATATAAAATGCAGAATGGCTATGGGAAGAAAAGCGTTTCTAAAGAAGCGAAACTTGTTAACATCCAATATTAATTTAAATGTTAGGAAGTCCTTTCTGAATGCATTTGTCTGGAGTGTAGCATTGTATGGCAGTGAAACGTGGACGATAAGGAGTTCAGATAAAAAGATGATAGAAGCTTTTGAAATGTGGTGCTACAGACGAATGATGAAAATTTGTTGGGTAGATCACGGAACTAATGATGAGGTGCTTAACCGAATAGAGGAGAAAAGGAGTTTCTGGCATATCCTGACTAAGAGAAGGGATAGATTGGTTGGACACATTCTGAGACATCAAGGAATTGTCAAGTTAGCATTAGAAGGAAGCGTGTGGGGTAAAAAGCGTAGAGGGGGACCGAGGGACGAATACAGTAAGCAGATTCAAAAGGATGTAGGTTGCCGAACGTATTCTGAGATGAAGAGACTTGCTCAGGATAGGGTAGCGTGGAGAGCTGCATCAAACTAGTCTGCGGACTGAAGACAACAACAACAATTTTATACTTTGACAAACAATGGCTGTTATGCGACATATTTATTTATTGTTTTCATGGTCCAATCTGTAATGTAATGTTAAATAACACACTCTGTATCAGTCGCCATGACACCGCATCAAAGATATATCCTGTGATGGCGGTCAAAGATATATTAATTTCACATCATGAATATTTCGATCTCTGCTAAGTTTATCGGATCAACTATGTGGTTGGTTCAGTCTATTTAATTTTGTAAGTTTCTTATGGATGACACTACTGGGTTATGTCATATTCCATTGTAACTTGTCTATTATTCATTATTGTAAAAAAAATAACAAATTCTTCTGATGATGGATAATGTCCGAAACCAGTAAAGTTCTGAAAACAATAAACAGCTGATGGTTGAGTATGAATTTTGTAAAGTATATTACGGCTGTTAAGTCACATCTAACTAAAAATTTGAACATCTATCATTGTTAAAACGAAAGGATATTGGGCTCGTGTTATAAAGAAAGACAATGAAATTAAGATATTCGAGAACGCTCCATTAATAACGACGAAGGCTTGCTGCTCAACACAGCTTGGGACCCGGCCATAGGGAGGTTGAAGCGAATACGGAACGTTAAAGCGACCCCGTGGCCTACGAGAAACACCGGCCCCAGCGCAGTCGGCATGCCACATAAGCAAGGTAGTTCCGAGCCGGCGCGATCGCTAGCTCAGTGGCTGCCCGCTATGACGCAGTGGGCAGTGCCCCAGCGGCCGGCCAATCGGCTAGCGATCGCGCCAGCTCGGAACTACCTTGCTTACGTGGCATGACGACTGCGCTGGGGCCTGTCTTTCTCGTAGGCCTCACAGCAGCCAAAAGTAGACGCAACGGACTCGGGATGCAAACGTTACCATATGGGGCAGGCAGCTACTTCCACTGACGTCACAGTCAGCTATATAATGGCAAGGCCACGACGTTACGGCAGTCATTTACCGAAATGCCCACTGAGAGCTTGGCCTAAAAATCCTGGGATTCTAATCACCTTATGTGTCGGGACGCCCGAGAATATTTTATTCGGCGCTAAAATGTCACTTAAATTTCTCCGACTATAACTATATTAAAGAACTAGCGACCCGTCACGGCACTAATATTTGTAGCCAGAAGAATTCTGGTCGTTGGACGGCGAAGCTGTTGTCTGGCTAGCTCAGGTTTGGGCTTAATGTTGAGAAAGCAGTAATAGACGTTATTATACATCATACAGTCTGTTTATGTTAGCGAGTGATTACATTTGTTGCCCATCGTGGATAGGTACTGATCACTAACACAAGGCATTTTGAAGAAAATATTGTAAAATAATGTTTGTCAATGTTATCTTCGAAGTATTTGAGGTAAATTTAGCTGGTATGAGTATCACATTATTCGCTGTAGTAACAGTGATAAATGTCTTTAATTGTAAGTAACACACTGAAGCAATAAATTTGCTTTAAATCTCTTTTGTATGCTACTGATAGATCATAAAACTTGTTTAATGGCGGTAGCACCTATACTGAAATTCTATCAGATCTGCTTAATTAACTAATGTTCAGGTAAAAACTCAGACAAATCGTTCATGAAAGTGGTGAAGTAATTCAATAGTGAAAAACACACTATTATTGTCATAGACAGTTTAAAGCAAGTATCTTCGTTACTGATAGTAAAAACTGATACACAAATCTCTCACAGTCTAAACACATTAATGTCTGAATAATTGAGAAAGAAAGTGAAAAAAAGGGGTGGGGGGTTAACAGCTTTTAAACATATGTAGAATGTCATGTTGACATTAATTGTCTTAATTTATTAGCTCAAAGCTACAGGTTTCGGTTAATACATCGTTATCAAGCGCCAACAGAGCTTAGCCATTTGATTAACGTGACAAGTTACAATCTTGAAAAAATTTAAAACAAATATTTGGAATAATACTTCACTTGATAGATATGTTTGTAAGAAGCAGTCACTGGGAAAACATATCTAGCAAGTGAAGTATAATACCAAATATGGCATTCTACAAAAAAACATTCCCTATAACAACCACTGACTGTACAAGTGACAACCATTAAAGTTTTTCCCTAAGCATTTAAACACTTGAGAACAGTTCGTTATTGACTTAAAAACTCTTAACACTTTTACACTAACCAGATTGTTGCTAAATACTATGTGAAAATGGTCACTTTCATACTTATATTGGAAATATTCACATCAATTCTAGCGAAGTCTATCCCTGAATATTATTTCTGAGTTTGTAAATCACTTTGTTGCACTTAGTTTTTCCGTCCTCTTAAGCCGCCTTAATGGAGGCAGAAGTTTTGCTTCAGCAGACGGTGACTTTTTTCTGCGTCGATGACTATTTCGCTGAAAATGTCTCAAATTCTGGGGTTAAGACTAGCTACTAAATTAAAATCAGGAAAACTGTTTTCCATTATTATACAAGTACGCAGGGCTTCTCATACATTCAATTCACCTTATTTCCATTGAAATAGTATGAAACAATCTCATATCGAAGTCTTATAAATGCCGATCATATTTACTGTCTCCTAACCCTACGAAACAACCGAGGAAGAAGAAGAAACAACAATTATTCAT
Source organism: Locusta migratoria (assembly GCA_026315105.1). Lineage (NCBI taxonomy): Eukaryota > Metazoa > Arthropoda > Insecta > Orthoptera > Acrididae > Locusta > Locusta migratoria. Next base: position 202,032,265 of record CM048751.1, read on the forward strand.
ACATTATGAAAGGAGAATGTACATAATAATATAGAAATAATGCTTCATTATTACACTCGTTGACATTAATATTGAAAGTTTTTGGTGGCGTGTTCCGTTTACACAAGTTGCAGCTATTACACAGCACGTTTATAGGAGGAAATGACAAGATTTTTTTGCAAGTTTGCTACTGCAGCGCCGCCTAGCGTTAAACCTGTATAAACTACTGCCAAACAGTCCCTGTATAGGTATTGATACATGGATGCAAAATCGCATTCAAAAGAGGTCGTATTAATTATCTTACTGTGGCTCTATAAATGGTAGCACAAACCAAAAATTTTCATTCACGCTTAGCGTCATCAGAAATCGGCTGTTAATGGTAATCGCAGTATATTAATCACCGCTTCATGACCTCATCGCAATGTAAAAATAGCGACTGGGCAGTTACCGATAGGAAACAAGCAATTGGAAACTTTTCAATAGGACTTACTTAGTTTTGTAGGTCGTATAGGCCAACATATCGGTAAATTTTTGCGATTATCTACCACCTACAGATTAAGGGAGGAACGTTTAGTCGCAAATAATTATTATTGCCGTGTATAAATGCCAAGACATGTCTATTATTCGTAAATCAAGAGAAAGCTCATGAAAGAATGACGAGATATTAGTAATAATAAAAATATTCACAGTTAGGGAAAAAATCGTATCTAGTTTTGCATTATTGAAATGAATCCTCAATGCGCTAAATATACTCATGAAACGAATTAAAAATACAAGGCAGGCAAGTGGAAAGGAACATAATCATATTCTTTTGAACTTTAACAAATCCGGTGACAACTCAATTCTCGTTGTAAACGATTTTCTACGATACAATTATGATTTTGCTACTGTAAATCAGTGTCTGTGAACGTATCTATTGAGCTTATTGTTGTCTATACTACCTGGGTTGAACTTCAGCAGACTGAGCGTGACAGCCAAAGATATTCATTTTCACTCCTTCTCAAATTCCAATGTATTTACCGAGAAGTAAATACGTTTCGATTCTGCTCCCATATTAGACTATTACATGGCGTATTGAGATAAATTTGAAATCAATTCTTTGTCACGAAATAACCGATAGAAATTTGTTTGCCGAATTAAAACATGGCGTTCAATGCGAAATCGTGTGGGAAACATTTGAATGTGCATGCACGCACGCTGCAGTCCTCAGACAACATTTGGCATAATTTCAAAATACATTTCAATATGCCTGGCCTGTGGCCTATCCAGGATCGCGGTCTGGGATGCGGGGAGGGGGGGGGGGCTAAGGTCAATCACCGAGCTGATGTGAAAAAAAAAAAAAAAAAAAGGAGGTCTGGAGTGTGGATTCCAGGAGGGTATGGGGGGGGGGGGCTGCAGCCCGACAGCCTGTGCCTGGCTACCAATCAGGCGGCGCCTCAATACATGACGTCATCATGGTTATGCTACGGTCTTGATTTCACGAAGGCAGTGTCACTGATTCCACTGAAATGATATTATTGATAGTGGAACTATAGTTGGCTTTTTCTCCGCTACTGGCGTTCCAAGCGACGAACATAAAAATTTTACGTATACGTTAGTTAGACTGTGATCTTAGTATTTAAATACGGTTTAAACACGCTCAGGTTTGTATATTACGTATTACACAAACAACAAAAACGAACAATGAACATAAAACCTTTGTTGACGGACATCCACAGCTGAAATGATAAATTTTTTGGTAAATAGGTCCGCTTCAGCTGTTTACTTTTTTAAAAAAGACGACCGGTTTCGACATAAAGTCACATGTTAGGGTCAAATACAATTAAAACATAAAACCAGGGGCTCCCAATAACAAATGACACCAACCCCGGCGGTCAGAACTCTCATAAAACATCAAGGCGACAATTGTCCTCGTCGACCAAACCACCAGAGCCAGGCGGTACGGGCAGCGGCGTGGCCGGACGTAAACGCCCTTCGAAATGAAACCTTGCTCTATCAACCAATGACACAAATATCCTGGATACTTTGGTGAAAACAAGAATAGTAACAGATACTGTTCACGAATTTGGCCCGCGAGTAGGTACCCGCTTAGCGTCGGGAAAAGTATGGAATTTGTAACTAGTGTCTGCTCATTACAGCCCATGTAGCCTCGTCGATACCTCAATGTTCCACAAGTACCATCACAGCTGAAGGTAGCGCCGCACTTTTACCAGGCACAATGTATTCCACATCGGCACGACCTTCCTGGGTCCGTCTTCTTCTCGCCCTCGCACAGTATGTGCAACACATGTCTGCGGCCAGCCTTGTAATGGGCCCGGGGAATACATACAGGGTGTTACAACAAAAGGTACGGCCAAACTTTCAGGAAACATTCCTCACACACAAAGAAAGAAAATATGTGGAAATGTGTCCGGAAACGATTAATTTCCATGTTAGAGCTCATTTCAGTATTTCTCTTTAAATGTAAATTTAAATAATTCGTGCAGACAATTGTCAAAATACCCAATTGTTTCGTTAGTATGTATTGTACTTCCTCGATTCACGTCATCAACACAGATTTTCTGTGAACGTTTGGGCAGGAATTGTTGGTGATGTTTTGATTGGGCCTCATGTTCTTCCACCTTCGCTCACTGGAGCACGTTATCATGATTTCAAACGGGATACTCTACCTGTGCTGCTAGAACATGTGCCTTTACAAGTACGACACATGTGGTTCATGCACGGTGGAGCTCCTGCACATTTCAGTCTACGTGTTCGTACTCTTCTCAACACAGATTCGGTGACCAATGGATTGGTAGAGGCGGACCAATTCCATGGCCTCCACGCTCGCCTGACCTCAACCCTCTTCACTTTCATTTATGGGGGCATTTGGAAGCTCTTGTCTATGCAACTCCGGTACCAAATGTAGAGACTCTTCGTGCTCGTATTGTGGACGGCTGTGATAACAGTACGCCATTCTCCAGGGCTGCATCAGCGCATCAGGGATTCCATGCGACGGAGGGTGGATGCATGTATCCTCGCTAACGGAGGACATTTTGAACATTTCCTGTAACAAATTGTTTGAAGTCACGCTGGTACGTTCTGATACTGTGTGTTTCCATTCCATGATTAATGTGATTTGAAGAGAAGTAATAAAATGAGCTCTAAAATGGAAATTAAGCGTTACCGGACACATGTTCCCATAACATATTTTCTTCCTTTGTGTGTGAGGAATGTTTCCTGAAAGTTTCGCCGTACCTTTTTGTAACACCCTGTATATTACGTTAGATATGAAACGTTGCTTTGATTATGATATTTAGATGATTGTGGGTGTGGGTAGTTGGAACTGGCCGTATGCCTGCCCACATTATTCCCCTGAGCCATTAACAAAAGCTACTTCTAAACTATGCATTTCGCTCTGATGCAATATCATCAATAACGGATTCTCATTCATTAACACATCAGTGTGTTGAAACTCATGCAATAATATTTGGTTGCACTGTAGTAAAACAAAGAGAATAATGGTCACGTTGAAGGTTCACACATCGTCCCAAATCAACAGTACAAAAGCGAGTAATTGACTGTCCTGTTCCAGAATAAAGAATAGCTTGAGGTATTAGCACATATTAGGCAATATGCTAACCCAGAATGTTATTCACGTGCAATGACAGTCCAACTTCAGTTACAGCAATTGTTACCATTTCGTCACGTCCGATCGCGACGCGGTTGCCCGATAATCTTGATGTCACGGTTGCGACGAAAGTTTGTATTATACGAGATCAAAGTTCCACGTTAGTCAGATCTTCTTCATTTAGATCGAATACATATATAAAGCCGTTACCGTCGCGACGCGGTTGATTATTTCTCTCGACAATACGACACACTTTAGCGCACACTTTGACAGAAATACACATTCGACTGACTGTAAAGATACACGATAGCTTTGCGTGGCTCATCAGTAAGAGTCGCTGTTCAATTAGTTGCACCAGTTTCAACAATAACCATTCGTTGGTGCCACTGCTCGATCTGCCCGCTCTCAGCCACGCACACCAACTGCTGCTCTTTTTTAAACTCGATTCCTTGGACGTGATCGACAATCGATATCACTCGGACAGTCAAAGATGTAGCCTGCAGTACGCTTACAGCTCCCTCTCGCCGCAGTCCGCTATTGACAACAAGCCATGCTTGCCGATCTCTCAAGACCACCGCTTGTTTTTCCCTTTCGCCGTGCGACTGCCCGATAAACAGTTCTCCTCCAGAGAGTTTACCCGTCACAAGCACGACACGTTGCCAACCTTAGTTGGAGAGTCTTAACCCTGATGGCCACACCATGGGCCTCTGAGGCCCATTTGCTCACTCAGACCCGTCTAATCCCGCTCCAACACAGCTGGAGGGGCCGTGACTCGCATGTAAGCCTCCTCTAGTTAGTTGTCTCTGAACTAGTGTACGGAGCACAGCACTTACGCCCCTGCCGGCCCGTTCAGGTAAATAACTAGGCCTCCGAGACCTCCATAACATTACAAAAACCAAGGGAAACGGAGACACAACGGTCAAACAAAACCATTGTCCCGATTTGAGTTCATGTTGACGTTTTATGAACGCCTTAAGCACCTTGGATGAAGGATAGGCTTGACACACCAATTACCCGTGACCTGCAGGATAGTATTTACAGATGCCTAAACATGATCACCTGCAGAAGCAGCTCGTGAGCAAGGAGCTACTCCCAAAAGAACTTACTGTAAAATTTGTGACTACAAAAACAAACGAAATCAAAAATGCAGTGTGATTTCTGTAAGTTGCCAGTGTGTAGTCAGCACCAAAAATTGTCCAAATTGTACCGGTAAAAAATGAGAAACTTCCGCTGAATTTTGTGATACCGATTTTAGTTTCCAACATTATTAATTGTAGGTGGTTCTCGAATATGATGGATTCTTTGCATTACATGTAGTTTAGACTACTATTCTTTAATTTATTAGAGTTTGGTTATTTTGGTTTGTGGTTTTGCGAGGAAATATATATTTCTTTTACGTTATTCAAAGTTATTTAATATATTATATCCTCATCCTTACCATGACATTGAATTTCTTTAAGAGTTTTCCATTATTATATATTGTGTGGGCCTCTGAGGCCTATGGTGTGGCCCAGACCACAGAGTAACATATATACAGAGAAGCAGCCCCTCCCCCTAAAAAAAAAAAAAAAAAAAAAAAAAAAAAAAAAAACCCCTCTGTCCTACGGTCCCTTCGTAGTTCCGTAAGATGCTAGCAGGTGTCAGGCAGTTCCCTAGCTTAGTACCGGTAGAGGACACTAGAGGCGCTTCTGAGGGTGCGTCTCGCACGTCAGAGGGTAGCGTGGAGGGGAGACTGAGGGGAGAGCTCGTGCCGCCTGCCACGAGGCCACGGCTGTGTCCGGCTTTCTGGCGTTTGAGGGGAGGTGGTGGTGTGGGCAGCCGCTACCTGCCGCCTGCTCTGGCCACTTTAAAGGGCTGCTTCTGACCGCAGCGCCATCATGGGACATCTTACGGAACTGCTTCAGCACCCCCCTCCCCGCACCCCTGAGCGTAGGACCGGGCCCTTACGGAGGTTTCCTGTCTGTATATATTTGTCTGTGCCCAGACGTAGGAGCCTGGTGGTGTGGCCCAAAGGGTTAATTACTAGTGCCGATTACGGCACACCACTGAACAAATATATTACGTTACAGGCGCAGAAAAATACAAATCTATAAAAAGTATCAAGAACCAAGCTTAACATAATTATTATCGGTACGCACGTTCGTTGTTTTTCGCCCCTGAGCAGCGAAAAGATTGAAGTAACAACTGGTATAACCATAACGGGTGAGAAAGAAAAAAAACGAACGATCCTGATCTTCCACGTTGATACTGTACGGAAAGTAATGGAGGTTGCTCAACACTTACGTCGCGGTAGTGATGGAAATCAGCTGGAAACACTCCCGTAAGCAGACCGGGGCACGGGACGGCAGCGGCCGGAGTCCCGTCGTAACTCAGATAAAGCCGTGCCTGCGCAGTAACGGCACGGCACCACGCCGCCTAATTGTTAGCGGCGTGTTAAATTCCCGATGTTCCGCGTCCAGCCCGCCTGCACTTGTTTATGGCACGGCTTTCGCACCGCGGCGCAACGCTTATTATGCGATCACAACTTTCTCCCGGCTGAGGCTGTCCCAAGTTCGCCGCACCGACCACTGTTTTATAATGGCGTACAGTGTGTTTATCCATTAACTAATACGCTTAATTTTTCTCGCGTAACTAACCTGCTGTAATTCGTCAGATCGCTGATTTTGTAAACAAAGCAATAAAGCAGAGTGTCTGTGTGCAGTAGGGATGGGCTATCAACGCGGTCAAGAAACGCGCGACGCTAAGGCAAAGTCTCGAGAATATCTCTAGCAGTCTCGAGAAGTTGTCGACAGTTCTGCGCTCTCTGGAGAACGAGCGAAAATACTCTACAAGGAAGCATTGGGACCAACGACCTATATAAACAACAGACTGGCTAAGGTGCTGCCATACTTGAAGCAAATTGAAATCTTGGCCGCCATGTTTTAGAACGTCACGTAGGCGTAACTAGTCATCTGCTATAGCACTGAATCATGTCACTTTCACTTTGTGCAATGACTTAGCAAACCATTCTCTACCTGCTTATTGTTATTTTTATAGCCAAGCTAATATGGATAAGGGATAAATGATAGAAAACAGATGTGTTGCAGGCAAATCGGAAAGTTTAATTACAAATGGCACATCCACTACATCGGCTAACCATCGTCTCATTCATAAAAAAATAAAATTAAAAAAAAACCATGCCTTTTCACTGTCCTTTAAAAAATATTAATTTCATGTACATTTGCCTAATCTGCTAACCTCTTTTCTGCGCAGATTTGGCTTTACATAAGTGATGTGTTCCACAACTGAAGTAATGTTTTAATAACAGCTTTATGAGGCTGGAGTAATGAAATTCCCCCAAAATTCCGAGGATACCATAATTGCTCGTAGTTGGTAAATAAAGTTGGTCTGTTTTCCAAAATTCTAAATACAACTACATACATTTGCAAAAGAAAATTTTTTCTACAAGATCTTTAGAGGGATTGAACAGGCTATTTTTATTCCTTATAATCCGATTAATCCTGCTTGATTCTCATTTTTAGGAGCAAGGAGAACTTCCAAGCAATCTCAGTTTTCTACTCGCTTGCCTAATGATGCTTCCAGATATAGGCTATATTCAACTACTTTATCGGAATGTAATGTCACCATTTAGTATTCTGCCACATAGTGATGGTCACAATGAATAGGCCTACTGCTCTCTGAATGACTTAAATCATGATTTGCAAAAGGTAATAAAAGAGGTTCCATCTCTCTTGCTTGGCTATATGACATCTTCAAAAGAAGCTGATTCAACCATCTGACGCTTTTTTGGAGACATCGTTGCTGACGATTTTGCTGTTTGAATATGTTCAGGGAACGAAAATATCGTGGAAATCGCATTAGCCAGCAGCCGCTTTGTATCATGAGTTGCATACATGTATTTTTCCTCAAAACGCGATGAACAAATGCAACTGTATGCAGTAGTTTTCCACTTATCTCGCCTCTAGCCTCATATTGGGTATCCATAGTTTTGTAAGTTGTTCATTGTTAGAAAGGAAAATTGAAAAATATATATACAGCTTACTTTAGTTACAGAAGGACTATTGTATGCAGAAATGTAGTAGGACAAAAGACGAGTACACGAAATATTAGAAATGAAAACATACAAATACTAAGTGATACCGATAATGCAACAGTCTTATTACCGCTATTCGTACATTTATATGCTGCGCATACACTAGGCGCGATTTCAGTTTAATAAATAACCTTTCAAGCTTAATACGTACATAAAATGTGGACCCAAAACACGTAAATAGCGTCGTCCTAACTTTCGTATTCGGCGCACTAGACGTTGGAAAACATGGCTGCCACAGATGCTGGTTGCTGCCACAAGGAGCGCTGTTAACCCAGAGATAGCCACTCTTTGTAGTTTATATAGCTGGTTGATAGCGACAGAGCAGTCGTAATCGTTGTCTTCCATACGTGCAAGGAAGAAACTGAATTATTACTAGTAGTAGATTTCGCAGAAGACAAGAGCCATAGGACTATTATTAAGTAAAACACTCCGCGGCGGATTAGATGTTCGCACTGGGGAGCCGTTCACCGGCGCGCGCGGCCGTTCGCCGACGGAGGTTTGAGTCCTGCGTGGAGCATGGCTGTGTGTGTTGTGCTTAGGTTAGTTTACCTTAGTTTAAGTAGTTTGTAAGCTACGGACTAATGTCCAAGCATTTTAGTCCGACAGATTAAAAAAAAAATTAAAATACGTATCTCACACAAAACAAAAACATTATTAAGAAAGAAAGTAGTTGCAGAATGTTTCTCAGACCTCCAGGAGGGGGGGGGGGGGGAATTGAAATCATTGACAAAGAAAAAAATTGTCCATCCGCCTCGCCTGGTAGTAGGCACCACTGTTACGTTACCGGTCTGCTTCCAGGCTCGTCCTCGTCGTTCCTGCTCCCGGGAAGCTTCGTGGCCCAGCTGCCGCCGTCTCAGCGTCCAGACTCTCTGCCGCTGCCGCCGTCGCCGCCCCCAGCCCTGCCCGGAGGCCCTGCGGACCGCCTGAGCGGGTCGCCGCCCCAGGTTCGTCGCTGGTCGTGCCAGGGTTCGGCACCCTTCCATCGCGGCCGCTAGAGAGCCGTCTCGATCCCCGGGGCTCCCTACCTTCCGGATCGTTGTGCCCCATTCCGGGACTGGGCGGACTACATCCCCTCGTCGCCGCTGCCGCCGCCTCGTCGCCGCCGCCGCGCCCCTGCTCCCCGCGCCAGCCCTCGCCGAATGCTCGCTGCGGTCGACGCCTTCGTCTTCGCCTCATCACGTCAGCTTACTCTTGCACTGTCCCACCTTTCTTTCCTCTGTTCCTACACTACCCTCTGTCACGCTAGTTTCCTGTCATGGATAACATCCCCACAACCACCACCACCACCACCATTCTCTTCACGACTCCCACCACTGCCCCAAGCTACACCTGCCCCTCTCAAGTCGTCCCCTTCTCCCTCCTCCTATCCATCACTGCCACTTCCTAAGTCTTAACCCCTCCCCCTCCCACTCATCTCTCCTACTCACTTCCCACCCATATCCCATACGCACATCACCCAACGTGGAGCCACGGTGGCTGACACTCTGCAGTCGCTGCCTCAACAAGCCATACCACATCAGGGCCCTGCCCCCCGCCACATCCCCCTTCGACCCCCATCCCATGCTTCTCCGTCTCCACAGGCGCCCTTAAGAAAACCACTAAATGCGGAATCCCGGATCCCGCTCCAGCTGCCTCAAAGAAGCCTCCTCCTTCCCCTCATCCCCACCACCAATCTGTCGCCATGGAGACAGAACCTATTCCTCCCCAATCCAGCCAGACCTCTATACATACCTTCTCTCCTGCCCAGAATCTCACTTCAACAACCAGACCCCCTCTATTGAACTCTGAAAATCACAGCTGCCCCCATCACACAGATCATCCCCTGTAGGGTATCTGTCCTCATTAAATCCCCCAGCTCCACACTCCACAGATATGCTACAGCGCCTCCCCACCATCCATCTCGCCCCTCACGGTACCCTTACTCCCTTCTACACATCTTCCACTCCAGCCCTCCCCTCCCCCACTGCCCACCCACTTTCACTTTTGTGATAACCAAGCTTAGCCCAGGAATCATGGAGGAAGAGGTTTTGGGCCAACTCAACTACCATCTCAACATATCCTCCTGGTCCACTGAGCGGATCCATAATGTCACCGATCCTACATACCTGATGCGGATCTTTACTGAGTCTGCATCATCCATTGATCACCTCCTCCTTGAAGGGCGCTCATCTACGACCACCACCATAAGGTGGGACCCTCCCACTCCCAGCCTCAGTCCTACCACTGTGCTAGTTTTTGCTCCAGTCCCACCCTCCAAGTTCGCTGTATGGTGTAAGTCCTTTCTGTCAACCCTGACAAATGCCAGGCAATCATCATAGGTCATACCACCCCTCTTTTCGCCTCCCTGATTCCTGCCTTACCCTCCATAACCATCCCATCTGCCTCAAATAAGTCAGCCTAACCCTTGATCGCTCCCTCTCCTGGATCCCACACCACCACACTGTCTGCCAGAAAGCCCTCTCCCACCTCAATCTCCTCGAACCCCTTACTGGCCAGACGTGTACACCTACTGCTCCCTTATGCCTCCCGTCCTCTGCTGTCTCCATCCCACCTGGATTTCCGCTCCCCCTTCCTGTTACGAAACCCTCAAAATCCTAGAAAGCCACGCCCTCTGCCTCGCCTAATCCGGCTCCCCTCCCTCACACAGATCCTGCATGACCTTATCCCATTTCCCCATCTCCTCCAATACCTTGAATACATCCGGATCATATACACTAACCACAAGACAGACTCACACAACCCTGTGGTATACGCCATCCTCTGCCACACCTTTACCGCTGCATCCCTCCCTCCATTCACCTCCACCTCCACACTCTCCACATGCTTTCCCAGGATAACTTCCGCCATCTCTCCCTCCCAGACGACGCCCTTCATCCTGAAATATACCCGTCCTACCAACCCTGATCCCCTCCAGTGGATGAAACGCCCCTTCTCCCACCCCCCTCCTGTTTCCTCCCCCCCCCCACTTACTTATCCCTCTTCCTGCTCTGGTGTCCCTTCATCTCAGCCCTCTCCTGAACCCTTTCCCGCACTTCTCACCCTTCCCCTCTCCAACCCTGTGGGGTAAAAAAAATGTTCAAATGTATGTATAGTCTATGGGACTTAACTACAGGGTCATCAGTCCCTAAACTTACAAACTACTTATGAACTACTTACGAACTAGGACGGCACAAATATCCATGCCCGAGGGGGGATTCGAACCCCCGACCGTAGTGTCCGTGCAGACCGTGACTGGAGCGCCTCAGTCCCCTCGGCCACCGCGGCCGGCCCTGTGGGGTCCTGCGTCACCAGTTTTATCAGAGCTTCGTCCAGTGTTGTGTATAAAGAGCATTAGTGTGTTTTTATCTGTGTCCACCGTTTCCAGACAAGTGTTGCTATCTTTATGTTTTACACAATATCTCCGATTATTCTCCCTCTTTTCTGTGTTTTAATGTCATAGTGCATGTTTTTAACGTCACCGTGGCTATTTGTTAAGTGGCTATGTATGATTTATTCATCTGTCAACACTGCAATTTCTTCAAGTTTTGTCGTCTTATCTGTATTTTAAATCTCCATTGTTTTAACTCCATTTAATGTTTTAAATCCTCATGCTCATGTCTGATGTTATGTTCTCTCGGCTGAAGAGCACCACTTAATGCTGCTGACAGCCTACTTGAGTGTATATGTTTGTGTGAAATAACAATAAAGAAAAAAAAAGTCCTTGGCTGAAGAGCAGCTTGCACCCTCCATTCAACCCGACCCACAGTTGGGACAATTGAAACTATCAGTACGCTAACTTAAAACAAAATATTTCGAACAGGAGTATTATTAAAAAGCATGTATCTCACATGAAACTAAAACTTTGTTCTTATAAAACAAAAGTAGTAGGAGAATCATTCTCAGAAGACAAAAAACGTAGGACTATTTTAAAACCTACATATTACACAAAACAAGAACTTCTTTGTTACCAAAAGCCGGCAGCTGTGGCCGAGCGGACTGCGGCGCGCCAGTCACGTTCTGCACGGCCATTACGGTCCGGGGTTGGAATCCCCCCCTCGGGCATGGATATTTGTGCCGTCCTTTGTATTAGCTAGTTCTTAAGTAGTTTGTAAGTTTAGGGACTGATGACCCCGTAGTTAAGTCCCATAAGCTCTACAAACATTTGACATTTTGTTACCAAAAAAAAAGTGCATTTCACATGTATTTATACTTACATGAGAGAAAGATGCTACAACATGTTATACCAAAAAACTGCTTACATAGATTTAATAATTGTAGAAGAAAATTCGTCAGAGTTTACAGTGGTAGTTGGCGTTATGTACCTAAGCTTCCATCCTTATTTCAGCTTAAAGCTAGTACCTACTATCTCAACATAGTCGCCGCAACTCACATTTCCATCCCTAGTGTTCAGTAGCGAGTCTAGCACACACACGAACACATACACCCCCCCCCCCCCAACACACACACATACAGGCAAGATTAATTTAAAGGTAAAGTAGATAAGTATTAAGTTGAAATTGGGGGGGGGGGGGGGAAGGGGTGAATGGAAGGACTGATTTAAGAGATAATTATTGCTTGTGATTACAAAATCTTTATTTTAAACAAATCAAGCCTCACGTTATTAACAAAACGTGTACGTAAATAATGCCCCATAAATATTGACACCTAAAATGAAAACAGATTTGAGTAAGGCTGAGCCCATAACAACAGTTGAACTGGTTGTCAAACTCCTTACGAAACCACGAATACGAAATTGATGCCCCTTTTACTTTACTTAATCTTTTTATTGGTGACATTAAATTATATAAATATAGCTTTTTTTCTTTACAATAATTATTTCTAGACTGAGACGGCAGGACCCTCCTCCCCCACCCTCCCCCTCTAATATACGCCCCTGTCCTTGTGTTTGTGGATTTGTGTGTTTGTATTACATATAACTCTACAGTTTCATCTCAATATTGATGAAATTTTGTACATGTGGCCTTCAAACCAAGAGGACGGTTGCTGTGGTGTAGTTTAGCATTAGCGGATATGAGGCCATAAACAATGAAATACGTAAAAAACTGCTGCAAGACGCGACTATGCTGCGCACCTTCTCCTAAACCTGTGGACCAATTTAAACCAAACGTAGTCCACATATTTCTTACTTTGAGGGAACAATTGTTGCAAGTGTAAGAAGCACATACGACACATGTTACGTGGCAGAGAGTACTTTTATGATAGAGTGAAGTCCTTCACGACCGGTTGACATTGTAGATATTATATCTTCTGGGTTGTAAGGCCGTGTCTAGGAATCTTGCTGCTTCCAGAAGTTTCGTCCGATGCTGTGTCGGACTTCTTCGGAGATTATCCGTCTGTTGAGTCTTGCTGACGGGGGTCTGAGAGCTTCTTAAATACCGTCTAAAAGGGGGCGTTTCTAAGATCCACGTAATAAGCAGAGATGATCCTTGTGAAAGATAAAGCTATGTATATCACGTGGATCTTAGACACGCCCCCTATTAGACAGTATTGAAGAAGCTCTCAGACTCCCGACCCGTCAGTCAGCAAGACTCAACAGACGGACTAACTCCGAAGAAGTCCGACGCAGCATAGGACGAAACGTCAGGAAGCAGCAAGATTCCAAGACACGGCCTTACAACCCAGAAGATATAATACCTACAGAGAGTACTTTACCTAACGACCTCGACCAAATCTATAGTTTTTTTTCTACCTTGATGAAGTTTTCCGCGTTTATTCTTCAAAGCAAGACGACAGTTGTTATAAATTAACTTGTAAAAGCCCGACAGTCAACAGAATTGACTGCTATTCTAGCTATTATGAATTATGAATAAGAATATCTGTGCAAAGATGTCTGCCCCTTTGCTTACTGCCCCATGGGGTTTCCCCCTTCTGCTTGCTAAATTGCTCAAAGTAGAGTGCAGTGGAGGTGACCACTGGCAGTACATTTGTGAAGATCTATCGCTAGCTCAATAAATACGGTGATTTAAATAATGAAATGTTAATTTACATGTCAAAGATTTCTTTGCACAGAACATATCTTGTGTAAATCTTTCCATCTTTATCAAGCTCTCCTTGTAGGGGACGATAAATAATTTTTAGGTTTACGCACTTCTTTCACGGACTCTTGAACAGGCAACAAACTAGACCATGTCCGAATGGAGGATCAGGTAAAAAAAATGACAGCACGCTTGAGCGTTTGCCCCTGAGACTTACTGACGGTCAAAGCAAAGACAAGTTTTACAGGAAATTGTCTGCGTCTCAACTGAAAGGGCAATCTTGTTTGAGATGGAACCAAGTCAATTCTTGGAATGACATGATTTCACCCTTAGAGGAGCCAGTGAAAGACTTAGCTATTATAACATTATTTTTAGTTGGAGAACCTCTCTAGTCTTGTTCCACTGCAAAGACCTCTTCTGGTGTTAAGATTTCTTAGCAGGATAGTAATTGCTGCAATCTTTAACCTCAACTTGTGATGTGGCTTGCCAGAAGGCGACAGACTATTAGATAGACATTGGTGTTCAGTGGAAAACATCGATGTCCTTACATCGGTGTTGTTCTCTAAAACAACACATCGGTGAATACAATATAGGACCATCGGCATCTCCGTCCTGAAGATTCACGACGGCCCCAAGCACTACAGTTCCTTTTTAAATGTTTGTAGTCCCGAATTTCATCCATTTCCCTTTTTTTGCTTACATAACTTAATAAAGTAACCTATATGATGTTGCGGTTAATTATGACGTCAATCTACATCTACATCAATACTCTGCAAACCACTGTAAAGTGCATGGCAGAGAGTACGTCCCACTTTATCAGTTATACATTTTCCCCCATTCCATTCACGTATTGAGCGTGGGAAGAATTATTGTTAAATGCCTCCGTGCGTGCTGTAATTAATGTAATCTTGTCCTCACGATCCCTACGGAAACAATATGTAGGTGTAGGCAATGCCAAGGAGCAGAAAGAAATTTGCCACCGGATGGGGTCGAACACGCGACCTTTCCAATACGAATCCGAGCTTCTACGGCAGCGCCAAACACCGTCAAAGAAACAGTTGATGCATATGGTTATAGATACGTATCAAACGTCCTCTCCTTGTGTCCACACCCAGTCAAATCGATCCTCAGAGATAATTGTTTTGCAAGTCTTGTAATAAATAAATTTCATGTTGTAATCTTGTGTGCAATCTGTTCTGCTCTCAAATCAATCTCTTTAATCAAATTCCCCTACCATCCTAGCTTCATAATTTCTCAATATATTCTTTGTTTATTTTACGGCAGTGTGGGAGTTTTCAGAGGGAGGGTTGATATAGCACACTGCCTTATTTCTTACAGTTATTCCTTATATTCCTGTGAATTGTTTTTTTCTTTTACTCTTGTATTTTATTTTCATTTTTAATATTTTCTTGTTTTTGTAGCGTAATACCCCTTCTTGACCCTTATTAGAATTAGGCTAGTTGGACTGAGGCTAGGATAGGCGCCAACGCCTGACGTGCTGTAATTTTTTTCTAAGGGCAAAAGTGGCGGTGACAAGTACCCTCTTTTTTTCAGGGGACCTGTATGAGACAGGTGAAGTACCCTCAGACTTTAAGAAAAATGTTATAATCCCCATTCCAAAGAAAGTGGGTGCAGACAGGTGTGAAAACTACAGAACCATCAGTTTAATAAGTCATGGTTGCAAAATATTAACACGAATTATATACAGAAGGATGGAAAAGCTGGTAGAAGCCGACCTCGGGGAAGATCAGTTTGGGTTCAGGAGAAATGTAGGAACACGGGAGGCAATACTCACTTTACGGCTTATCCTAGAAGATAGATTAAGAAAAGGCAAACCAACATTTCTAGCTTTTGTAGATTTGGAGAAGGCTTTTGACAATGTTGATTGGAATAAACTCTTTAAAGGTCTGAAGCAAGCAGGAGTAAAATATAGGGAGCGTAAGGTTATTTACAACTTGTACAAAAACCAGACAGCGGTTGTCAGAGTTGAAGGGCTTGAAAGGGATGCAGTGGTTGGAAAGGGAGTAAGACAGGGTTGTAGCCTTTCCCCAATGTTGTTCAATTTGTACATTGAGCAAGCTATAAAGGAAAGCAAGGAGAAATTTGGAGAAGGAATTAAAGTTCAGGGTGAAGAATTAAAAACATTGCGTTTTGCCGACGACATAGTAATTCTGTCAGATACAGCAAAGGACCTGGAAGAGCAATTGAACGGAATGGACAGTGTGCTGAAAGGTGCATATAAGATGAACATTAACAAGAGCAAAACTAGGGTAATGGAGTGCAGTCTAAGAAAATCAGGTGATGATGAAGGAATTAGATTAGGTAACGAAACAATAAAGGAGGTAGATGAGTTTTGTTACTTGGGCAGTAAAATAACAAATGATGGTCGCAGTACAGATGATATAAAATGCAGAATGGCAATGGGTAGAAAGGCGTTTTTGAAAAAGAGAAATTTGTTAACATCGAATATTGATTTAAGCCTAAGGAAGTCCTTTCTGAAGGCATTTGTATGGAGTGTTGCCTTGTATGGGAGTGAAACATGGACGATAAGCAGTGTGGACAGAAAGAGGATAGAGGCTTTTGAAATGTGGTGCTACAGAAGAATGCTGAAGATTAGGTGGGTGGATCGCGTAACTAATGAGGAGGTTCTGAACCGAATTGGGGAGAAAAGAAATTTCTGGCATACCTTGACTAAAAGAAGGGATAGATTGGTAGGACACATACTTAGACATAAAGGAATTGTGAATTTAGCGTTGGAGGGAAGTGTGTGGGGTAAAAATCGCAGAGGGAGACCAAGAGACGCGTATAGTAAGCAGATTCAAGTGGATGTGGGTTGTCGTTCTTATGAGGAGATGAAAAGGCTTGCTCAGGATAGAGTAGGGTGGAGAGCTGCATCAAACCAGTCTCTGGACTGAAGACCACAACAACAACAAATATATATATATATATATATATATATATATATATATATATATATATATATATATAAAGGAAAAAAAGATAATGTAGCTATTTAGAATCCACTGTATCCTACATGGTCGGTAGTTCGGACCCCGCCACTACCATTTCTAAAACGAGCTATGTTCTGATATATTTAAGAGTTGTACATATATAAGATTGCTCCCTGTAAAATATGCGTTTGTTCTATTTCGTGAACATGCCGTGAATTACGTAACAACGAATTGAACAATGGTCTTCTGTAGCGTATGCACATAAACTGGGAGGCTACTGTAATAATGAATATTCTAAGCAACGTGCGGACACTGGTAGTTTCATATATAAATGAAGTCCTAGATTTCTGTGGCAACTGTCGTTCATAATGAAACGGAAGTGTATCCATTGCAAGAAATTACCTTGTTTATTTTTTAAATAAATATTTTGTTTTTAACTGACTATTTAATTATATTAACTATCTATTTACGGAATTTGATGACAGTCATTAATTAGATTCAATGCGTTTACTAAAATGTTTGTTTGTGGCATGGTTGCGGTGGACGCTTTTAGCGTAAACTAGCTTATATGCCCGTGCTTCGCAACGGTTGTTGAAGGAGGGCCTGTGTGTATCATGGCTTTTTAGGGCTCTGGACCTCAGTCAGTAAAAATAGAATCCTTGTTGGGTCGCTCTGTCAAACTCGGTTGTCCTAGCCAAGATGTCAAATGTAAGTAAAAGTCATTGTATCTTCATAAAGATGTCAAATTCAAGTAAAAGTCATTGTCGGAAACGATGTACATTCATAAAGGTTTTGATACAAAAGGTGTTACGTGCCAAAATAAGCAAAGAAATGTCGTTAAGTATTGCATACACAAAGCGTAAGCAGTAACACTATGTTCAATGTTGTCGGTATTCGTAGACATAAGATTGCTTAATTCTGACACAGACGTTCGCTTCCTTGTTGTACTACGCCACACTTATTATGGAGCAGCAGTGTTTATTAGTTCTTTGGTGCACTACAGCGCCTCTATCGCTTGTTTGCTGTACTACGTAATCCATACTTAAAGCATAGCCTACATGTAAAACAATTTCCTTCATTCCACGTTTATGAAACGAAGTGTGGGAGATTAGGTATTTAAATAGATGACCGAACAGTTACTGAAAACACTTAAGATTGCGATGTATTTTTTGCGTGATCTGATTTTGATGGAATCATGCCTATATGTTGCCCCAATCATATCTCAAATGTCCTGTGAAAACCACATGAAAATGTGTCAGTAATTTTTTTATTTTTTAATACGTTTGCGAAACGTGTTAGAAATAGTCATATCTTCATGAATATGATGTAAAGTACTTTACATCAGTTATATTCGCCATTTACAACATTTATTTCCACTAATATATCTTGACAATGGGCTGAAGCATGGAAAGCTGAAATATAATAATTATTTCCTTAAAGAAGTAAAACATCACTGAAAACAAATATTATTCTGACGGTTGGCTCTCATTCCGTTAGATGCGCGATTGTCGCTCCAAGCGAGACAAACTTCCATAGCAGTTGTACATATACGCTAGACTGTGATATCAATATGTAAATATATGGTTTAAACACGGCGAGGATTTTATAACATTTATATTCATTGCGTTGAATCATATTTCGTAGATTTTGTATAGTTTCAGAAATATGGTAAATTTCAAAAGTCAAAGAGTAAGTAGTATTTTCAAAGGGTAATAATCCGATCGCTGCCCGAACTTCACACAAACACTCGCAGCGTTATCTATTAGTTCTTTCCAATCATGAAATACACCTAAAACTTCAAATTACGATTTCTTTTACTTTCCTGATCTGATTTTGATTAAATGAAGCCTATATATTTATCTGTGATACCCCAATGAATGTTCATTTAGTACTTTTGGAGATTCCCCTCTACAAATAGACATATGCGATTGCTTTCAGAGAAATGTTTAATTTGTGATATCTTACTTTTTCTAATCCAGGGAGGACTCGAACCTCCACGGCGAGCAACCGCGCGCTCCGCAACGAGACGCTTTAGACCGCTCGGCTACTCCACCGCGGCAATGAAGCGTTTCTGTAACCGCACGATACCCTCACGTTTCCTGTGAAAACCCCCTGAAAATTCGTCTGTTAGTTTTGGAGATGAAAGAGAAAGATAGACGTGACGGTTGTCGATGAAAAACGTTAAATTGTGATGTTCCTTTCGTGATCCAATTTTTGCGAAACTAAGTCTATATGTTGTCCCACGATACGCTGAAGTTACATGTGAAAACTCCATGCGAATTGGTGAAGTAGTTTAGGAGAGGTGGTTCCTAATAGATGAACAGACACGACGGACTATGAAAACACTTCATGATTCTATTTTGATGAAATCATGCCTAGATCCTGAACTAATCTTCGCTCATGTTTCCTGTGAGAACCTCGTGAAAATTCGTCTAGCAGTTTTGAAGATTGAAGCGAACAGCGTCAGGCCTACATTAATTACAGATTTATTATTAGTATAGATATGTTGTACAATTGTAAAATTTTATAGGAATATATTAATTTGTATAAGTGATGTATGTCGGTAAAATCTGTTGCGAATATGGTTAGTAGTAAAGAAGTAATAGATTGAAACGTGATGGTTGATGTGGCGGTTTTCCATGAACGTTACTCTTTACGTCCATATATATCATGAACTACGTGTCGTACTGTGATACATTCAGCATGAAGTGTGTATTTTGTCGGCAAAATTTCCTGCGAATACAATTGGTAGTATAGAAATTATAAATTGTACCGTTATACCGAATGCCATAGTTTTGCTCTATGAACAGCGGAAAAGCAGTAAGCGAAAAACTTTTTTCCTTTCATTATTTTGATGTGGTTGTCTGCGAGAAAAAGTTTAATAAAGGTTTGTAATTATGTTTAAAGTTTGTTGCAAGTCGCCAAGTACTGTCATTATCATATAGTATTTATAAAGTCTCGTCGCATCATGCAGCAGCTTTTTGCGATTTCTATTGTTCATCACGTTATATTTCCTGAACGATGTGCAATACAAGGTCGTACCTGTACAGCAATTGTTACGAAATATGTGTACCAAATTTGGTTGAAATCGGTCCAGTAGTTTAGGAGGAGATGTGTAACATACATACATACATAGCTACACACATACAGCCTATTTTATAAGATGTAAGATTGTATTACCATTTCTGTAGTTCAGATAGGCCTTTGTTCTGCACTAAAACAAAGACCAAATATTCTGTCTCAAACCATGACTATGTTTTCTTTTACAGCTAAAATAACAAACGGAACAGTGTGGTATTACGAAATCCACATTCATCTAGTACTTAATCTATATACAAAGTTACAACAGTCATTGTAACAATATCTCCCCAGTTTATATACATGTCTATGATTGCATTTCGTTGGTATATATTTCATGGCATGTTCACAAAATAGAACAAATGCACTTTTCAGAGAAAGCGCTGATACCTTTTAACAAATCGGAATTTTGCAGAATATAATTGTGTTCAATTAACAAGAGTGTGCGAAAACCTTTTAGGAAGCAAGATGAGGAAAAAAAAAGGAAGAAATTCCCAGGGTGTCTTTTTTATTTTTATTTCTTCATTTATTCATATATTTTTTTCTTCAGGTAGATCAATGGTTTGCGGTCGTTTTTTCATGTTCGTTGAAAATTTTTCTCAGTTTTTTTATTATTTTATTTTTATTTATTTTTTATTATTAGAGATGGAGTTTGGCCCTCTTTTACTCTCTTTTCATTGGTTCTTCGGTTTGATCGGTCCTACGTGGATGTTGCTTAGTTTTGTTATATTTTGATCGCTTCTTCGTTCACTCAGTTTTTTCGTTATAGTGGGCGTAGAATCGAACTACCACGCTGGCAAACCCTCTGTCCGAGCGCGCTGAGCCATCGCTTCCGAGCAAGTTTCGAACCACCGTCTAACATGTTCACGAATCACATGAACACGTCGAACGGCTGCGAGAGTAATCCGTAATTTTCGTACAATCGATGGCAGGTGTTATCTGATAACATGGTAGTTTTAGACGTTTGCTTATAATTCATTGTCCTAAGAACGACGAGTTTATGATAATTTTCATTGCGCCACTGCTTTGAAATAACAACGCTAGAGTTATGATAAAAAATCATCGAATTCAGAAAACGAGATAGCGTACGTATAAGTGAGTTTCGGCAAGGTTTTGGGCAAAAGATGTCACGTGACTGATTTTCGAACGCCAAATGTACGCTATGTTCCTTCCAGTACAAGAAAATAAACTTAGAATAAACTATTAAGGCAAGACAGGTGATAATATTTTAATGGGAAAAGATAATGAAAATGGAGGAGAGATATTAAAATAATAGTTTCAAGAGGTAAGAGTTCAAAAAAGAGTATATTTTTCAAAGCTAAACTCAGATATCAAATAATTTTGGCTGTTTGTTAAAATGCGGTCAGAAGGAATATTACGTGTTGGGTACATAGATATTGTCACTAGAGTCATAAACGTATCGTCCATAATTTTATATTATTTATATTTCTATTATTTTTGTCCGAAATGTCTGCAAAAAATCATAGAACTACAGGCAAATCTAAAGTAAAACACTACACTACGATTTTTTTCTACTTTATTAACAATTATAGACAGAGAAGATATCATTTCCTCGTACTTCGGGGTTCATAAAAATGTTGAAGCAGCTCGTCAACGGCATTCTAATATGTTCTCTGAGAAGAATCTTTCTAGTAAACTTTTGTGCATCATTCTTTTTACGGTGATAAAGAAAAAATGACGGTTGCGATTTACTGGAGTATAGTGGAGTTGTAAATAGTTCCGTTTAGCGCGAATAGCGGGTTGAAAACAGATTATGTTTCTTTGTTAGCTGATTGCCGGAGATAACAGTCCAAGCAAAAATTTTGTTTGGGTCACTCAGTTTGCTATAACTGATATTTTTGGTGGATGCATGATGCATTTCAATATCATCGATGTTGGATGGTTACATAGTGTAATGCATCTCCGCGGTTTGTAAGGAAAACAGCGTAGTTAGCTATCTATATATGCTTTCGAAGAGTTATTGATATTTTCTTCTAAAGTATGTTGTTTGAGTGTTACTGTCAGAAACCCACATTGTGCTCTCTGTTACAGAATATGGTACTGTGGAGTATAACTTCATGATCGATAGTTAAAAATTCGTAGTTCCATTCAATACAGAGGACATCGAAGTATGTCAGACTTGTGTAGAGTTTGAAGGATACTATATGTCTTGGTAACGTTTGGGGTGCGAAGGTAAACGTTACATTTGAATCGTACGGTTTGACAAAACGACTTGTCGTGCGACTACATTGCGTTTTTGCCCACTTTAGGTTACGGTAGTAACACTAAAAGTGGGCCTTTGCGATCGTCTTTTGACAGCTCGAAATTTAAATGAAAATAACGGCTTAACTATTCATCTGACATGAAAATTGAATAACCGAATTTGTAGTGGAGAAAAATCTCAACAACTTTGCTCTCTTATGTGTGTGTGTGTGTGTGTGGTTTTTTTTTTTTTTTTGTTTTTTTTTTTTGTTTTTTTTTTTTTTTTTTTAATAACTCGTAGCGTTTCAAAGATATTTGCAAAAATAACGGCGATTTTGGGATGTCTGTCTGTCTGTATGTCCGTAACGTGTTCCCTGTTTTTAAGACGAACCGTTCAACCTTTCAGCACCAAATTTTACACATGATTGTTGGCCGCCAGAGACCAGAACCTCCCTTTTCAAATTTTTCGGACAAAACATACTGTAGTAATAAAAAATTTCGTTTGTAATATAATTGTAATTGAAAACGAACCGTTCATCTGACACGAAAATTGAATAACCTAGTTGGTAGAGGAGAAAATTCTCTACGACTTAGCTCCCTTATGTTTTTTTTTTTTTTTTTTTTTTTTTCATATCTCGTATCGTTTGAGACATATTTGCAAAAATAATGGAGATTTGACACCCTCATTGAATTAACGAAAACCAGCCGTTCGGAGATGTCACGTGACATTCCTCGCCCAGAATTCTCTCTGGCATACGCCATCTTGTGTTGCGTATTTGATGATACACGTTGTCATTTCAAAGCAATGGCGCACTGAAGAATTAACAAAAACACATCGTTCTTCGTACGATAAATGATAATCTAGTGTCTACAAATGCCATATTAGCATCATTTAACAACGGCCATCAATAGTACGAGATTAAAGGACTCTCGTTTTATTTATATCCGTAGCGTAGTGGGCAAGGCTTTGGATTATGACGCTAAAGGTCGGTGGTTCGGAACCCGCCACTAACTAAGTTTTTTTAAAAAGGCTTTGAGACACTCTTATTAATTTTTTGTTATTTAGATTATTATTTTGGTCCAAAGTGTTTGCAAAACTTATAAAACTACAAATCTAAAGTGTGTCGTAAGACACGTTAGTGCGATTTTTTGTCTCTCTATGCTCTGCATGAAGGGATGATCTTGCTTCAAGCCGACTGTGGCAGCTATTTGCAGTAGACCATATTGCCAGTAATGGTAGATTACGGTGAACAGAGACCCGCGTGGTCTGCTGCTGCGTTCCTGTGAGTGTCTCAGGTAACCATCACACTGGCTGCTGTGTCAGAACTCTGGCGGAGTCGGCAGGTCGCTCAGGAGAAATATTCGTATGGTGGATCAGCACTATAACAGCCAAGACATGAGGTTCACTTCGTGGAGAAGACTTCGTTTGAGATCCTCTTAGACATAGTTTTCGGAAAAGTGTTAGTGCAGTAGAACGGAAATAGTATCCTGTGTAATCTAAATTTATTTCAGTGCAGTTACTTTTGTTTTATGTTTAGTGTGAATATTTTTTAGATGTGATGTCCGGCCAGTCAGTCTGTTGCTTCTTTAATACAACTGATATCGAAGTATGTGGGGATTGTTGTTGTGTTATGGCGAGGGTGAAATATTTGTTTAACCAGCGTGTGTAGCGCGGACATATACTGGAGATGACTGTGATGGTAATTTGTTCGTCGGCTAAGTAATGGAGGGTTGAAATCTGTGATAGTTCGATGACTAAAAGTAGGTAAACTGCCAGGAAAAAGAAGCAGCTTCCCCTCTTCCTCTGCTAGGTGGCAGGTCGTCTGCGAGTGAATTATACACGTTAGGTGGCTCTTTTTTTTTTCCTTTATTGTTATTGATCTCATTCCCTCATAAGTGCGCAGGTTGGGATGGTAGCACTACCATATCCTGCACTTCTGCATTTTCTTACATATTTTGGAGCTAGTTAAGAATTGTTACTTGGTTTTAAAATAGATATATTTACATATACATTTAAGATAAAAAGACGGACAAAACATAAGATTAAATTGGACGTAACACTGCAATAAGACGGTCATAAAATCAGTCGTGTTCTTTACAAAGATGAGTATGTAAAAGACAAAATATATTTACAGATTAAAATACAACACACGAATGATGATATCTTCTTAAAAAGGCAATGCATACTGACGACGCAAAACATCGAAAGACGTGCAATGTGAAAAAGAGCTTGGAAAAAGTGTACAGTAATGGGTGTAAAATTAATGTGTAGGGACTAAAGAGGAGATAATATAATTTGGGTGAAAACTGGGAAGAGGGGGCAGCCGATGAGGTTGGATTGGGTATGTGAACTGCACCAGCGAGAGGAGAAGGGTTGAATAGGGATTGGGGGATGGGGGGAAACAATATTGGATGGGAGTGTGATATTGGGTAGGAAGAAGAAAATAATGTTCAAATGTTCGTGAAGCTATAGGACCAAACTGCAGTGATCATGGGTCCCTAGAATTACAAACTATTTACAAACTATTTCAACTAAGTTATGCTAAAAACAACACACACACACACACACACACACACACACACACACACACACACACCGATTCCTGAGGAGGATACGAACCTCCGACGGGGAGCAGCCGCGCACATCGCAGCAAGATGCCTTAGCGTGCAGGGGGATTCCTGCATGGTTGGGTGGGGTGGGATTACGCTTTTTATTGTATGGGAGGGGGCGTCGGCTAGAGATGCTTTGGGACAATAATGGAGTGTGTGTAAGTTGAAGGACGAAGTGTTGATGACTTTAGGTGTGTCGTGTTATACCGCCTTAAGCATGGTTTCGTGAGGCCAGAACGTTAGAAGTAGAGGTAATATGTGACTTGATAAAAAAGTTCGCCGGCCGCGGTAGCCGAAGGGACTGCGGCGCGCCAGTCACGGTCTGCACGGCCACTACCGTCGGGGGTTCGAATCCCCCCTCGGGCATGGATATTTGTGTCGTCCTTAGGATAAGCTAGTTCATAAGTAGTTTGTAAGTTTAGGGACTGATGACCCCGTAGTTAAGTCCCTTAAGCTATACAAACATTTGAACATTTTGATGAAAAAGTTCAGGGACGTGCGGCCGGATCCCGGTGTCAAATGGCATAATATTTCCGCGACCGAATCAATTGCCGTCATCAGGTACGCTGATGAACTGATGGTAACAGGTTCGCTTGCAAAAATATTATGCCAGTTTACGACAGGTGAAACTAATGAAACACAACTTGTAGCTCACTTTTTTAGGTAATTTCCGACTGCCACGCTACATGTCCCGGCAGACCGTGGCACCGGCTGCCCTCCCCAGCAGACAGCGTCCCTCGGGCAGCCGCCAGCTAGCCAGCCGGCACCTGCGATGCTATCTCAGCTCGCTGCCCCGGCCGCTATCGCAGCGATTACGACCGAGCGCTGCCTAGCGGCGTGTAATCGCTGTGACGAGCCGCTAACGCGCCGTGTGCGCTGCCGATACGTCTCAACCCAGAGACCGCAACGCTACACCGTCCCACGACGCACTGGAACCGGTCAGCCACCAGCGCCATTGACCAAGTTTCCAGGGCTCACCACTGCTCTTACGAAATCCTCCAGAACCTACAGTGAAATGAACAAAGTAGCATGAACACTTAAAAGAGAAGGAACTGAAGAGCTGCATAAAGCGTCTATGTACACTGGTCAAATTAGGCGATCATTTGAGATGTCTAGGTTCTGAAGTGTCGTCATCGGCAGAATGAACTGAAATGGTTAAACGTTCTCCTGGCGGTTCTACGAAGTGGAGACAACAACATTACGAGATACTGGCAGTAACAGAAAATTGCTGCAAAGCGGGTTCGTGTTGAACCCCCAGGGTCAACATGGATTTAGAAAATATCGTTCATGCAAAACACAACAAGCTCTTTACTCACACGAAGTGATGTGTGCTATCGACAAGGGTCCGCAAATTGATTCCGTATTCCTTGATTTCCAGAAGGCTTTTGACACCATACCTCACAAACGGCTTTTAATAAAATTGCGTGGTTATGATATATCGCCCCAAATTTGCGACTGGATACGGGATTTCCAATCAGAGATGACACAGTTCATAGTAATCGATGGTAAGGCGTCGACTAAAACAGAGGTGATATCGGGCATTCCACAGGGTAGTGTTATTGGTCCTCTGCTGTTCCTTATTTACATAAACGATTTAGGGGACAATCTAAGTAGCTCTCTTAGATTGTTTGCAGATGGTGCCGTCATTTACCGTCGAGTAAAATCATCTTAAGATCAAAACCAACTGCAGAACGATTTCAGTAAGATATCAGTATGGTGTAAAAATTGGCAATTGCCTCTAAATAATGAGAAGTGTGAAGTCGTCCACATGAGTACGAAAAGAAATCCGTTAAACTTTGTTTACATGATAAATCAATCAAATGTGAAGGCCGTACACTCCACAAAATACCTAGGAATTACAATTACTTCTAACTTAAATTGCAAAGAACACGTAGATAATGTCTTGGGAAAGGCGAACCAGAGATTGCGTTTAATTGGCAGAACCCTTAAAAGATGCAACAGGACTACTCAAGAAACTGCATACACTACGCTTGTCCGTCCTTATTTGGAGTATTGGAGTATCGCTGCCTAGTGTGGGATCCTTATCAGGTGGGTTTGACGGAGGACATCGAAAGAGTCCAAAGAAAGGCAGCTCGTTTCGTATTGTCACGATACAGGGGAGACAGCGTTACGGAAATTATGCAGGATCTGGGATGGGAATCATTACAACAACGGAGCTTATAGCAGCGACGTGGGCTATTTACGAAACTACAATCACCAACATTCTCCTCCGAATGCGAAATATATTGTTGACTCCCACTTACATAGGTAAAAAACATCATCAGAATAAAATACGAGAAATCAGACCCCGAACGGAGAGATTCAGGTGTTCATTCTTCCCGCGCGCAATTCGAGAATGGAATGGGAGATAGATAGTATAGCGGTGGTTCGATGGACCGTCTGCCAGGCACTTAAATGCGATTTGCAAAGTATTTCATGTAGATGTAGACTCTACCAAACGAATTATAAATGCAGTCTGGTTCACATAGTGTAGCGAGCAAGTAGTGCAATGCCACAACAACGTGACGTACCCGAAACTCTGGCATGGAGAGCCATAGGAAGCGGGAGAGATAATGCTTTACCTATTGGAGTGCCCCAAAGTGTGATTTCCAGGACGTGGACCCTATTTCAGACAACCGGAAAAGAAGGCAGGGCCAAGGCTGCCCAAGGCTAAAATTAGCAAGAGATGACCACTATATTCGGTTGACAGGCCATTGAGACAGGAACGGAAATTCAACTTACAAGGAGACCACATGGGTGTCAGATTTTAGAATTTTTCGATATTTATGGTACGAAAAGTTCAGAAGTCAAATAACAATGAGCCAAATCCATTTGACGCAACTCTAAAAAATTATCCAGAAAATCGACCTCGATGCGACCGCAGGGAACAGAAATATCCATAGAGCAAGGAAAGATTTTTTATTTTTTTCCATTATGTTCGAATACTTACACAATTTTCATATCTAATCGGAATTTTTACGAAAAGTGGACGTATTTTTGTTTATTCCTAATTTTCAATATTTTATAGAATGTTGTTAATAATGATTGTTTCAATTTTAAAAAAAAACCTAAGTTACATTTTTTACAGTATTAGCTTCGCTACTAGTGGGTGACGGTAGTCTTTGATTGTTCAATATGTGAAGAGCTACGACACTGTTTTTCGAATGTCATCTCCAAATCTACTAATGGCTTTCCAAGCAACTAACCTACTGAACCATCCATCATTTTACGTGACGACAAGGTTTTCAGCTTGTCTACCTACACATAAACAAAAACTAACACACCACGTGGAATAAGAGATCCCAAAATATTTTAAACAAGTGAATAAAAAATTCAAATGTTCAATTGTTTGTTAAGCTGATGGGACTTAACTGCGGGGTCATCAGTCCGTAAGCTTACCATCTACTTTTAATTTTTCCATGGTGGGACGGCGATTAAAATGCCAAGATAGCAAATATTGATTTATTTTTCCTGACGACCAGTTTTGATACACTTAGGGTATCATCATCTCGTCACTTGTGTCCTATGATTTCCACCTTCAAAAAACTTAATCATAGGGTACAAGTGACCAGATAATGATACCCTAAGTGAATCGAAACCGGTCGTCAGGAACAATAAATCAATATTTGCGATCTTGGCATTTTAATACTTCAATTACAAGCTACTTATGAACTACCTTATACTAAAGACAACACAAACATCCATGCTCGAGGGCGGATTCGAACACCTGAAGGGAAGCGGCCAGGCAGATCGGAGCATGGCGCCTCAATGTCAAAATGTCAAATGTGTGTTAAGCTTCTGGGACTTAACTACGGGGTCATCAGTCCCTAAACTTACAAATAACTTATCTACTACCTTATACTAAGGACGGCACAAATATCCATGCCCGAGGGGGGATTCGAACCCCCGACCGCAGTGGCCGTGCAGACCGTGACTGGAGCGCCTCAGTCCCCTCGGCCACCGCGGCTCGCCTCAATGTGCTTGGCCACTCCGCCGCGGCTGAATAAGAAAACGGAAAAAAATATCTGTCACAGTGGTATTTGAACCATCGACGCTATGGCTGTTAGGCCAGAAAGCTACCACTTCACCTCCACCAACACATTCTGCAACCGTTTTAGTTATTGGTACTTACATGTACTTAGCAAAACTTAAAGGTCGATTTTCTCGAGAATTTTTGAGAGTTGCATCGAATGGCTCTGGCTGATTGTTATTTAAGTTCTCAACTTCACGTAGGTTAAATATAAAGAAATTCCAAAATCCGACACCCATGTGGTATCCTTGTCAGATTCAACGCACCCTCGAGGTATCAACAGAAGGCGAAATATCATCACAAAGACTCCGAAATCGCCTTCGGAAATGTGGCCTCTACGCACGGATGCCTGTGTTTCATTAAAAGCATGACACCGTTTAGCCTGCAGAAACTGGTCGGAGGAACAGCAGGACAGGAGTCGTAACGAATGGCGCCAGGTTCTGTTCACTGACGGGTCAAGATGTTGTGTTCAACCGGACAATCGTCGATCCCTCAACTGGAGAGAACGTGGAACTCGGAACAATCCTGCTTATGTGCAGGAAACATCGCCATCATGGTGTGGACTAATGATTTGGTCAGAAGTAAGTACTGGCGGACGTACGGACCTCTACGTCTTTCAGAATGGCGCTTTTACTGCTGAGGTATAATCTTTGGACCCTTTGTTGTGCCGCACGCTGGTGCCATAGGAGATGGGTTCTTTCTGATGGACGATAACGCTCGTCCGCACAGAGCTGCACTGGTGGACAACGTGCTAGAAGCAGAGGGAACTGAATCAGTGGAGTATCCAGCCTGTACACCAGACAAACCTGACTGAGCATGTCTGGGATCTATATATACATGGATACTCTGCAAGTCACATTGAAGTGCCTGGAAGAGGGTTCATCAAACCACTTGTATGATATTTCTCGATAGTTACATTCTCTAATAGCTCGAGGGAAAAAGGAACACGTAAGCTTTCTGTCTCCATTTGTGGTGGGTCCTAACAAGATATGTTCACATTTGGAAGAGAAATTGGGAGAAAGAAATTTCGCAAATTTATCTTGTCGCCGCGAATAACGGCTTTCTTTTAATGATTTCCACCCCAACTCGTGCATCATTTCTGTGACACATTCTCCCCTATATCGCAATAATACAAAACGAGCTGTCCTCCTCTGAATTTTCTCTGAATCGTCTGTCAGTCCCACCTGGTGTGAATCTCACGACGCGCAGCAATAATCCAAAATAGGATGCACAAGTTTATTATGTTCTAATGTCTGTAAATCTATCGGACCAAACAGCGTGGTCATCAGTCCGTAGCTTACAAACTACTTAAACCTAGGTAAACTAACCTATGGACAAACACACACACCCATGCCCCAGGGAGGACTCGAACCTCCACGGCGAGCAACCGCGCGCTCCGCAGCGAGACGCTGTGGCGTGCCAGTTAGTCTGCACGGCCGCTACGGACGGGGGTTCGAGTCCCCCCTCGGTCATGGATGTTTGTGTCGTCTTTAGTATAAGGTTGTTCATAAGTAGCTTGTAAGTTTAGGGACTGATAACCCCGCAGTTAAGTCCCTTAAGCTTAACACACATTTGAACATTTCTTATTTTTTCTTGCTTTCATGGAAGAATGGCCAAATATCCGTCAATAGCTGATTGATAACCTCATTCTCTCCATGCGACGCAGGTGTGCAACTGTACTGGCCGACCGAGTTAAACAAACACCATTTCAGAGGGCAACGAGAATGACTGTTTCACTATTATGGTAGTCCATGGTGTCTCACTTAAGGTAAACACCATGTAAACCCAAGTAAACAGGTGGGACCACAACGTATCCTACTGTATCACACACAAATTACAATTGTAACCTATATCTGAATAAAATACGTTACCATATGTATATTGTGTATGATATCTCAACCTAATTGATTTCAGCAGTGTAGTTTCCAACAAAATGTTATTCATTCTTGTATCAAAACATCTGTCAATTACTACAACTATCTTGGAGCTATAAATTAGAACCAAACTCCCTGATTTAAACCTAACCATAATATTTTTGGCTGTCTGTGTGTGTGTGTGTGTGTGTGTGTGTGTGTGTGTGTTTGGCTGCTGTAACATTTTTCAGTATGGCCGTGTTTTTAATATTATTTTATTCGTAGAGTGAAGTTTGTTGTTGAGGATGGTGAAATTTTCATTTACAGCGGGTAATGATAGAAACAGTGGAATACCACGAAATAGATGCCCAAATCGTGATGGAGTCCTCCCCATGCTTTATTGTAGGAAGCAGGCGTGCTATATCGTAATCTTCTCTGTGAGTTTTCGATATATAGACCCAGGTTTTTAGAGCAAGCAAAGTAAAAAAAAAAAAAAAAAAAAAAAAAAAAAAAAAAAAAAAAAAAAAAAAAAAGAGAGAGAGATTCCTAGATCATAGGATAAAATTCCAGTCATCAAGTGTCCAAATTAAATGATCGTGGCTCAGCTTCGTTTGCAGCATTTCGTTGCCTACCTTGATTAAGGCTTTACAACTGCAGCACTTCCAAGAAAGTTAGGCGCAGCTGTATTGGTTTTAATGAAACGTTAAGCGGCATTTCTATTTAGATTTAGATTGTGTGATAATTTTTGAGATTTTTTTTCATTATTCAGGTTAGAATTTTGAAAACATTTAAGAATGAATCTTTTAAACTCTGTTTGGAAAGAAGCTTTCAGCAAGTAACTTGTTCTCTTGCGTTTCTATACTTCATTGTTCATGTCAGTGTTTTGTATAATTCTTTGGAATTCTGCCTCTGTCAGAAGAGTGACCGTAAACACGAACTATCATTGGTGTACGCACCCAGTCCTTCCAATGTCCTATCAGTTTGTCATTTATGAGCATTTATTTTTAAGTGAAATATTTTTAATATTTTATAAGTCCACCAATAGCATCTCAGGGAAAATACACATTTGACTGATTGTTTGTGTTGTTTGTCGCAGAACAGAATGTGTAGTATACTGCAATTACGCACTGCGATCGCGTCTCACAATCTGATTCGCAAAGTGTCTCACCATTATCTAAAATTATATTAATTACAATGGAAACTTTAGGTGTAATGAGACATTGCTACGTCAATTATTGTTGCCCATAGTGATAACTATAGTTGTTAGTCATCCATGGGTAGTGGTTTAATAATTAATAGGGTATGAAACACACCAGTATAACATAATGATTATTATTTATTTACTTATTCGATTTAGCTATATGTTTTGTGTCTCGTTTCCGCCGGTTGTCTTTGGTGTCGGTGGCCGAGAAGAGAGAGACCGACACAGGAAATAGGATGCACCCGTGTGCAGGTACAGAGTCTGAGGTGACCAGCCAGTGGGACAGCAGAAACTAGAAACACTAAGTTAAAGTAGAACAAGATGTATATTTCGTAGAAAGTATACAATACTTAACTTGGAGGGCAGCAGACTAGTGGAATGCTGGTACATAGTTTAAGTCGATAGAGGCCTGCCTACTGATGAGAGACTTTCCTAGTGCCTGTCCTAATCCCAAGTGAACGATGCAGTTCAGTGGTGGCCACGAGCGGAGTTGTAGCAGAGGGCGCTCGTTGCTGACGTAAGAACGCGCGCCGTGCGTGCATGGCGGCGCGCGGCGAAAGTACGTGGCTCGCATTTCAGACTTGTGCGACACCACAATATGTACCTATTATGAAGCATGTTTGCGGGGTAAGGCAGAGGGAACAAAAAAATTTGGGTTTATTATGTAGAGAGATTTGTTTTGATAGATAGTCTCTCCCACAATTTATATCTTCATTCTGTGACCTCCTCCAGGGTTACCATGATTTTCTAGTAACTGATAGTGCAGCAAGCGTGAGATGCCGCGGAAGCTCTAGGTAAAATGTTCACCAGCCTGTTGTCTTCACAGATTGTGTCCCCAGCGCAGAAGACAGCTCTCAGGTTGTTGCTTCTTCATAATGAGGCTATTAGGTTAATTAGCGAGAAACCAGAAACAAATCTTGGAAGGATGCCTTATTGTTTATTTACGGTGAAGCAAAGGAACTGCCCATTTAACAAAACGAATCTGACTAACATGATGATTAATGTTGCTTTTACAAGACTGAAGTTCACTATTATTTGATCTACCACTACTCTGTGACCGACCAGACGGCGGGTCTGACCGTGATGACTGCCGAGACCGGAGCGACTAGCAGCGCGATCCACCTCGCTAACTCGCGCCAAAACATGTCCGAAGCGTTGCCTCTGACTTTCCCAACGACCTATACAAACAACATAGACTGGCTAAGGAGTTGCCATACTTGAAGCAAATTGAAAGCTCGGTCGCCATGTTTTACAACGTCACGTAACCAGTCGTCTGCTATAACACTAAATCGTATCACTTTCACTTTGTGCACTGACTTCACAAACAATTCTCTATCTACTTATTGTCATTTTTTATAGCCAAGCTAATATGGATAAAGGATAAGTGATAGACAACAAGTGTGTGGTAGACATATCGGAAAGTTTCATTACAAATGTCACATACACTGGATCGGCTAAACATCATCACATTCATAGAAAAAAAACATTCCTTTTACTGCCCTTTAAACAATATTAATTTCGTGTACATTTGCCTAATCTGCTTACCTCTTACCTCTGCAGATTTGGCTTTACATAAATGATGTAGTCTCCAACTGAAGTAATGTTTTAATAACAGCTTTATAAGGCTGGAGAAATGAGATTCCTCCCAAAATTCCGAGGATACAATTAAGTGCTCGTAGTTGGTAAATAAAGTAGGTCTGCTTTCCAACATTCTAAATTCATCTACATACATTCGCAAAAGAAAATTTTTCTTCGTTATAATGATGATTCATGATTCCTCACATTTCTTTTTGCCAAGTTTTACAAGATCTTTAGAGGGATTGAATAGACTATCTTTTACACCTTTTAATCCGATTACTCCTGTTTTATTCTCATTTTTAGGAGCAATGAGAACGTTCAATAATGTCAGCTTTTCCTATTCTGGCACATAGCCATGGTCAAACTGAATAAGCATACTGCTCTCTGAATGACTGAAATCATGATTTGCAATTGGTAATAAGAGAGGTTCCATGTCTCCTCCTTAGCTACATGACATACCTTCAAATGAAACTGATTCAGCTCACGTTTTTTGGAGATGTCTTGGTGGCGTTTTTGTTGTTTCAAGATGTTCAGGCAACTAAAATATCGTCGGAATCGCATTATCCGCTTTGTATCATTTGTTGCATACAAGAGATCCTCAAAATCTGATGAATAATTGTAACTGTAAGCAGTAGGTTTGCACTTACCTCGCCTCATATTGGCTAACCATCGTTTTGTAAGTCCTTCATTTTTCAAAGGAAAACTGAAAAATATAATTACAGGTTACTTTAGTTACAGTTAAACACATACATAACCCATAGGACTAATGTATACAGAAATGTCGTAAGTGCAAAAGGCGAGTGCACGAAATGTTAGAAACGAAAACGTACAACTACTTACTGAAAATACGATATTCCAACAGCCTTATTACTGCGATTCGTACAGTTATATGCTGCGCATACACTCGGCATTGTTTCAGCTTAATAAATAACCTTTCAAGCTTACTACGATACATAAATTTTGAAACCAAAACGCGTAAATAGCGTCGGTCTAACTTTCGTATTCGGTGCACTAGACATTGAAAAATAAGGCTGCCACAGTTACAGATTGCTGCCACAAGGAGCGCTGTTAACCACGAGATAGCCTCTCTATGTAGTTTATATAGCTCGTTGGCCTTTCCGTTTTACTTTTCTTTATTGATCCGTATGATTTTAAATCGTCGGAAACAACAGAATGCTTGGTATTGAGAGATGGCGTCTTCAGGAAATCAAGTAAACATGAATGAAACATATACTTAATTTTTAAGCAAAGAAGAAATTCGTTTTATCGCCTAGCCTCCAATTGCACTGACCAATCACAGCAGAGCACTGAAACTTCAGGCGGCCTTTCGCACGGGAACAGTACCTACACCACTATGCGTCAGCTGCGTACAGCTCTGTCCTGACTTGCTGTGAAGAAATTGTTATGATGGCTTACGGTTGTGAAATTCTCGGGAATTTAAAATCGATGAAATATTCCCAGGGAATATTGCCGACAGTATTCACAAAATTCATAACTTCCTAGGAATTTACGATTAGTTAGACAGGTAGCTCAATAAAACTTAATTAAAAAGTTTTTAGACAGTAATTATATAATTAAATCGAACATTAAAACTGAAATATTTTTTAAGAAAAATTATAATCCAATAAATTTCTTGAGAGTTAAAATTTTAAAAACGAAATCGTCGAAATTTTCATTACAATGTGGTAAATGTGTTATTAAAACAAACAAGAACACTCTTATATGTTGAAGAAAATATTATAATTGAACAGAAAGTGCAGAAAAATAGCCAGAGGGCAAAATTTAAGAATCTTACATTTCCTAGGACTGTCAACCTCGAAATAATCAACCATTATAAAAACCGAATTTATAATATTGATATTCCATCTGGTGAGTAGCTAATAAATACTACAATACACTGGGAGGTTTGTTCATTCAATATGTTAAGTTTGCTATTGACTTTAGTGATATTTTAGGTTATAAAGTTTGGAATAAATTGGTGCGAAATGTGTAAACATTAGTCAAGGAAAATGTCATTTCAGGGAAAAATTATGTAAATAACCCAGCGAGATTTATGATTTACTTGAAAATACAAGTGAGTTTTCATTAACACAGAACAATGTAAAATATTAAAGATTCTAAAACAAACTGATAGCAATATTTTAGAAAATACATTTTTATAAATCACAATTCATTGTAGGAATTAAGGAGTCTTGGAATGCTGAAAGTGAAACTCCTCTAGTCATTCGTTCGGAAAAATTAAAAAGTACTACAGATGACGGCTGGTTGAGAATTACAACTGCAGAGAAATATTTTGTAAGTTTCATTCAAAGAAATGTGGGGTTTCAACTTATCGAAAAATTATAGCCCTAGCGAATATTTTCCACCAGTTTTAAAGTAACTGACGTTCTGCATGGAATTAGCAAGGAAATTAAGGCAGAGAATGATAAATCTTGGATTAAAATGTACGAATTTCTTTAGTTAACCTAGATATAAGGTTCTTTAACTGTTAGTAAGTGTTAAAACTTTCAAAATCTAAAAAATTTCATAAATTCTCAATGTTTTGCAATCCTTCTGGGCCAATCTTTCCCGGCAATATTATCATTTTATAAATTCCTTACCATGTGGAATATTCCTGGCCCACATCACTATGACGACTACAAGCCAGAACTATCACAGGGTCATGGTAAATAAATCTGTTTAACACAAATGCCGTGGATAAACAATGCAGTTCTGCACTTGGGTGTTGAGCAACTTTAATCTTCCGTATTCCAAACAACACTGTCAGGAGCATCGAGGGCCTCACGTTTAACTGGAAATGTAGCTTTCTTCCAGGCAAGCTGGATCGTGTTGTTGAATATGGGTGCACCGTATTATGGATGAGAGAATGAAGGTTGATGATAGCGTTGGGACTATGGAGACTATGGAGTTCAGTATCAATATTGTCGAGTAAATCTCGGTCACAAAAACATTTGGATGATACTCTCCGCTAGCGAAAAAAGTACATATCCGAAGGTTGAGTAAAGCACATTGCGCCTGATGGAATGCTTGTTACCATTATGTGTTCATCATCTTGTTGGAGTGAAAATGAACCCAGAACCAGACAACACTTTGTTCCAACATTGGGAGAGAGGCAGTTATCTCGCCATTGCTGAAGACTACGCCTGCCACGTTACCTGACTTTGAAGCCTTTATGTATACGTTAAAAGGACGGTACATATCCTTTTGCACAGAGGGACCAAAGGTGCCACATGGGTCACAGAAAGCAATGAGTAATGGAGAAAGAAGTCTAGAAATAATTCTATTTATTGTGTTCGAAAGTGGTAATTCAAATGCTGTTTTTCCTCCTACCCCCTCCCCTGCGCTTCTCACCCCCCCTCCTCCCTCCACTGCGGGGTCATGCGACATCAGTTGTAGCAGTTCAGTGTTGTGCCTATGTATTAAGTGTGTCTATCTGTGTTTTTAGTCTGTGCCTAACTGTGCATCTGTCTGCGCTGTAATGCCTTCATACTTGTCGCTTTCTCCGTGTTTTATTTCTCCATAATTTGAACTCCATGCATATATTATCACTCTTCATGTTCATTTGTATATTATCTCTCAGCAGAAGAGCAGCACTTAAAGCAGCTGCCAGCCTACTGGCATGTATTTTGCCTGTGTGAAATAACAATAACAATAACTAGTAGTCATGTGAGTACCGTGTTAATTATTTTTGTCAGGTAAATCTTCTGAAGAAGGCAAAAATATGTTTGGCAAGACCTAAGTCGAGGTTTACATATATAAACCGTATTTGGCAATTGGTCAACTGAAATTTGTTCCCAATTTGATCGTGTCCGTGGTTGCTGAATTTTCAATCCTTTTTCTTTATAAGCTGGCGTCTCTTTGTAGTTCATTACATGCTTCGAACGTTAAGGAACTATAGTGTCATTTCTCTTGGTTTTGTGATATAGTACTCCTAAGCTGTAATCTAATTGTGATGAAATTATAAATGAACATATATACAGACAAAACACTCTCAAATAGCTTTAATTATTTTTGTATATTTCTGATTTTTTGTGTATTTTACAGCACATGTATTATAAAACCTAGGTAAAAACTTTGTAATATCTTATGTGTATTCATAAGTACTTATGTGATCTGCTGTATCCGTTATGTAAATTTTTCCACTAATGTAATTTACTAATGAGTACAAAGTGTAAATGTAAGACGATGATTTCAATTGTACATAGCTATATATGTATAAATCAACTGATATGAACATCTGCAGCTTTAAATAATATTTAGAAGTATGAAAGGACAGATTATGTGAAAGTTGAAGTGTGATACATGTTGACGGTCTTTTCCATTGACTTTTGCGGGCAAAGTGTCCTTTGTAGCAGCTTCCCGACAGCTCTTTGCTTCACCACAGTCTAACATATACAGTCATGATACTCCCACTGAATTTTGTTATACGCAATGACAGCAGCGCTCCAAGGGACTGGCGAGGTACTTTTGTGAATACGATCTCGGATGAGTGTGAATAGTGTTGTTTAAATTGACTGTAACATATTTTTTACAACAGGGAAGGTATGTAGTACCATGGAAATCGGAAATAAATACGAAATAACTACACATGTTTCTTTATTAGGTTTCGTATGTACCAGTGGAAGGTATGAATCAGGAATTTTTGCAGGACACTTATGATTATTTTGAAATCTATGACTGTTTAGTCAAGAATTTCATTTTATATTAAGAACAAAAAATAGGTAATGATCAACAGAAGACCCTATCTTTTGCAGAAACACTTAAGTTTTTCTACTCAGAAACGTCACGGCTTCTTCACTAAATGTAAGAAACTTATATGGAGTGCAATGTACCATAACAGGCACTACAGCTGTAACTGAAGGAAAATATTCAAAAACGTTACAGTAAACCATTGAAAGCAAAAAATATAAATAAATAAAATAAATCCTAACAAAGTAGAAGTCTGTTCCACGATTGTTGATACATCTGAAACACAAATGGCAAGAATCTTCAAGAAAAAGGTAGGAAGCTTAGGGTTTTATGTCCCGTCGACAGCTTGGTCATTAGAGACGGAGCTAACGCTCTGAGTTTTGGGTGAGGATTAGGAAGGAAATTGGCCGTGCCCTTTGAAAGGAACCTTCCTGGCATTTGCCTGGAGTAATTTAGGAAAATCACGGAAAACATAAATTTGGATGGCCGGAGGTGGATTTGAACCACCATTATGCCGAATGCGAGTCCAGTGCGTTACCACTTCACCACCTCGCTCGGTCGAATCTTCAAGAGATTTGTTTTATATGCAAATCTAATTACACTCAAACGTATGCGGGGTTATGACAAAGTCGAGTGAAGTGTCTCTTGTTCAACTTGTTAACATACATAATCTTCATTGACATAATGGTCAGAAGTGTGGTCTGTCATATAATGTCATAGCTGTTGTGATAGAGGTACTTCACACCTGCTTTTACATTTTAGTATTTGATTGATTGAATTGTATCACCACTGTCATCAGATTATTTTTATCGTTCTAAATCCTTGACTTGACAATTACTGTAATTATTTTACCAAATTTTCATTAATCTACAACTTTGTATTCATACTTATCAGTGTACATTTCTAATGGCAACCAGTATTGAGTAATTACTTTCGCTTTTATTAATGTGTAACTTTATTTTTAAAAATTTTATACTTCCTTGTGAGCACTTTTATTATTTACCAATGTTAATTACAATCCATGATTTTCAAATTTATGTTTTCATAGTTAATAATTATTACATCAGTTTTGATGTTTAGATTTGTTACTGTGTAAATTTAGTTACACATGTGTAAACTATACAAGAAATAACGACATTACCGGTAATCTGTAACATCTTTGGCGTACCATGTCCCATTATATCTTTGACCAGTCCAGTGCCAGCTGCCACCAGTGCTACATCGTAAACAGCGCTAAGCTTATATTTCCGCGCGTTTGATTAAGGTGTATTCCACAGATATTCTTGTTTATTTTGAAAACTGCCGGACTCAGTTTTGTTGATTTGACAGTGAAGTTACTACTGACCACAGTTCAGTCAGCAGCCAGCCGCCTTTATTAGAGTACTAGGCTACTTAAAATTTGATTATTTAGTTTTGTACTTTCTGCAGTTAATTGTATCGATAGGATGGATGGGATGTGTGCCTGCTGTGTGCGGACGCAGGAGGAGTTGGCTGCGGTTCGCGAACAGCTGAGCGTGCTGTTGGCTACGGTCAGCCGTCTTCAGGCTGCTGTCTCCGGGTACAGCGATGGTAGGGAGTCTGGTGCGTCGAGTGGGACACCTCAGGTGTATCATGCTTCGCTCTCTGTCCCTGCTACCGAGGCACCTTAAGGTGTACCGGACGTCGTCGAGCCGCCTTCTCCGCAAGGGGAGTGGCGGGTTGTACAGCGTTCGCGTCGCTCGAGGCGGACGGCTAATGTGGAGGCTGGACGTCCGTCCGCGCCCGTTCGTCCTGTGAGTGAGCATGTGGCCACTCCTTCAGCAGGGTCCGAGCAGGTGCACGGGGGGAGGGGATTATTAGTTATTGGGAACTCCAATGTTAGGCGCGTGATGGAGCCCCTTAGGCAAATAGTGTCGAGATCCAGAAGGAATTCCAACGTGCACTAGGTGTGTCTGCCGGGGTGCCTCATCTGAGATGTGGAAGCGGCCTTGCCGGCTGCTATCGAGGATGCGGGGTGCAGTCGACTGCAAGTCGTGGCTCACGTCGGCACCAATGACGCTTGTCGCTTGGGTTCTGAGGACATCCTCAGATCCTACGAGCGGCTGGCGGAATTGGTGAAGGCTGCTGACTTCGCACGCGGGGTGCAAGCAGAGCTGTCGATTTGTAGCATTGTTCCCAGGGTTGATCGGGGTCCTTTGGTTTGGAGCCGAGTGGAGGGTCTGAACCACAGGCTTCGCCGACTCTGTGACAGTCATGACTGCAGATTTCTGGATCTGCGTTATCGGGTGGGGAATTGTAGGGTGCCCCTAGATAGATCAGCGGCTACTCGGGTAGCAGAGTACTTGTGGAGTGCACATGGTTTTTTTTAGGCTAGGCGCTAACTCTGATGAGCACTCGCCTGTCAACATTCAAACAGCGAATTCAGGCCACGTTCGGAACAATAATTCGAACATCAAAATATTAGCCGCGAACTTACAGAGGATTAGAAACAAAGTTCCCGAATTTGCCGCACTGCATGGAAGTTATTGCGCTCAGATAGTTTTAGGCACCGAAAGGTGGCTAAATCATGATGTGGCAAGTTCAGAAATATTTAGCGAAGCGTGGAATGTATATCGGAAAGATAGATCGGATACAACTGGAGGAGGAGTGTTCATCGCTGTGGATAAAGATATTGTTTCTACTGAGATCGAAGTTGAAAGTAACTGTGAAGTTATCTGGGCACGTATAAAAGGTCTAAAAGAAGTAAAGTTAATAGTTGGGTTTTTTACCGGCCCCCAGTGCTGCTGTAGCAGTTTTAGAATCACTCAAAGAAAGTCTACAGCAGGTAGTGCATAGGTATTCGGGCCATGTAATATTAGTCGGAGGACACTTCAACCTTAAGAGTATAGATTGGGACCTCGCTAGTTACATTTCAGGCGGTACAGACAAGCAGTCTTGCGGGCTACTTCTGGACACATTCTCCGAAAACTGTCTTGAGCAGTTAAACCGGCAACCCACGCACAATGGAAATATTCTAGACCTTATAGCCACAAACAGGCCTGACCTTATTAACGATATCTGTGTAGAGACAGGAATTAGTGATCATGATATCGTCATAGCGTCGACGGTGACCAAAGTTCATAAACCAATCAAGAAGGCTAGGAGCGTGTTTTTGTTGGGAAGAGCCGATAAGCAAATGTTACGATCGCACTTAGAAAATGAATGGGAATCGTTTAATTCCGGGACTATGGATGTAGAGGAATTGTGGACTAAATTTAAGTGCATTGGTAATAAAGGGTTAGAGAAACATGTGGCAGTAAAGACGATTAAGGATGGAAAAGATCCACCGTGGTATAATAATAAGGTTAGAAAGCTGCTGAGAAAGCAAAGGCTGTTGCACTCTCGATTCAAAAAATAGCACGCAAATTATGACAGGCAAAAGTTAGTAGAGATTCGTGCGTCTATAAAAAGATCGATGCGCGAAGCATACAATAATTATCACAGCCATATATTAGCAAAAAATCTTTCCGAGAACCCGAAAAAATTCTGGTCCTATGTAAAATCGATAAGCGGGTCAAAGCCCACTGTCCAGTCACTCGTTGATCATTCCGGGCCAGTAATAGAAAAAAGCCGAAGTTCTAAATTTAACCTTTAAGAAATATTTCACGCAGGAGGACCGCACAAATGTACCATCATTTGATCAACCTACTAATTCCGAAATGGGGGACATAGCAATAGGTATTTCCGGTGTAGAGAAGCAGCTGAGAGAGCTAAATACGAAAAAGTCTGCTGGTCTGGATGGAACACCAGTTCGGTTTTACAAAGACTATTCAGCGGCATTGGCCCCCTACTTAGCTTGCATTTATCGCGAATCTTTAATTCAGCGCAAAGTTCCTAGTGATTGGAAAAAAGCACAGGTGACTCCCGTTTATAAGAAAGGAAAGAAAACTGACCCACACAATTACAGGCCAATATCGTTGACATCAGATTCATGTAGAATTTTAGAGCATATTCCCAGTTCGAATATAGTAAATTTCCATGAAACGGAAAAGCTTCTTTCCATGAATCAGCACGGGTGTAGGAAACATCGTTCATGTGAAACTCAGCTTGCCCTTTTCTCACATGACATCTTGCGAGCCATGGATGAAGGGCAACAGGCGGATTATGTTTTTCTCAACTTCAAAAAGGCGTTCGACGCGGTGCCACACTGCAGACTGCTAACGAAGATACGAGCTTATGGAATAGGTTCACAGATTTGTGACTGGCTGGAAGACTTCCTAAGTAATACAACGCAGTACGTTGTTATCGACGGCGAGTGTTCATCAGAGACGAGTGTATCGTCAGGCGTGCCCCAGGGGAGTGTGATAGGACCGCTATTATTTTCTATCTATATAAATGATCTGATGGACAGAGTAAGTTGTAATTTGCGGCTGTTTGCTGATGATGCTTTGGTGTATGGGAGGGTGTCGTCTGTAACTGACTGTAATAGCATACAGGTTGACTTAGACAAAATTTCTAGTTGGCGCGAACAATGGCAGCTAGCTCTCAATGTAGAAAAATGTAAGGTGATGCGCATGAGTAGAAAAAACAATCCCATAATGTTCGAATACAGCATTAGTAGTGACCATCTTGATGCTGTTGCGTCGTTCAAATATCTAGGCGTAACATTGCAGAGCGATATGAAATGGAACGAGCATGTAAGGACAGTTGTGAGTAAGGCGGACAGCCGACTTCGGTTTATTGGGAGAATTTTGAGAAGATGTACTTCGCCTGTAAAGGAGACCGCGTATAAAACGCTTGTACGACCACGTCTTGAGTATTGCTCAAGTGTTTGGGACCCGCAGCAGATCAGTTTAAAGGAA
Organism: Locusta migratoria; assembly: GCA_026315105.1. Classification (NCBI taxonomy): domain Eukaryota; kingdom Metazoa; phylum Arthropoda; class Insecta; order Orthoptera; family Acrididae; genus Locusta; species Locusta migratoria. The sequence goes on from CM048751.1 coordinate 202,074,934, forward strand.
ACATAGAGACGGTTCAGAGACGAGCAGCTAGATTTGTTACCGGTAGGTTCGACCAATGCGCGAGTGTCACGGAAATGCTCCGGCAACACATTTGGGGATCACTGGAAGAAAGACGACGTTCTTTTCGTGAATTTCTGTTAAGTAAATTTAGAGGGTCGGAATTTGAAGCTGAGTGTAGTACGATCTTGCTGCCGCGTACTTACATTTCGCGTAAAGATCACAAAGACAAGATAAGAGAAATTAGGGCTCGTACGGAGGCATATAGGCATTCTTTTTTTCCTCATTCAATTTGGGAGTGGAATAGGAAAGAAAATACCTAGTAGTGGTACAGTGTACCCACGGCCTCGCACCTTACGGTGAATTGCGGAGTATGTTCAACATGTTCAAATGTTTGTTAAGCTTATGGGACTTAACTACGGGGTCATCAGTCCCTAAACTTACAAACTACTTACGAACTACCTTATACAAAGGACAGCACAAATATCCATGCCCGAGAGGGGATTCGAACCCCCGACCGTAGTGGCCGTACAGACCGTGACTGGAGCGCCTCAGTCCCCGCGGCCACCGCGGCCGGCTGCGGAGTATGTATGTAGATGTAGATGTAGATAACTTGTTTTCTTACGAAATAGTAATGATTTTATTTAGGTTAAGAACCACTTGCTGTGTTTGTATCAGTGTGACAAAAGACTTTTTTATGGATAAGACGACATCTTTAATTGATTCAGGAAACGTATGAAAGGGGTTTATGTATTTCTGTAAATATTACCATCATGATGAAGATCTTTGTTTTCTATTTTGTCACATTGATGTTTAACCAATTTTGTATTGTTATAGAAATGCCGTGATGATGGGATATTCCCGAAACTAGTTGCATAATAAATAAATCTTACATGACAGCAGCTAAGTGTGAAATACATATCCTCAAGTTTATTGCTGTCGACAATCGCCACAAACAAATGCAATGCGTCTGTCAAGTGCGTCGCAGTCATACTCAATCGGATTTAAGTCCGGTGAACAACCCGACCACTCTATTCGTTTAGTTCCCTCAGCTTCAAGTATGTTGTCCATCAGTGCAGCTCTGTAGGTTCGAGCGTTATCATTCACCAGAAGCAATCCGTCTCATATGGCTCCACCATAAGGCGCAACAAAGTGTTGAAGGATCTTTCTCAATACCTCTGAGTAGTCAAAGCGCCATTTTTAACGACATAGGGGTCTGAACGTCCGCCAATACTGAGTCGTACCCACACCATTCACCCACCACCATAATACCTCACTGTTTCCTGCACATAAGCATGATTGCTTCCAGTTCCACGTTCACTCCAGATGAGGGAACGACGATTGTCCGTGTGAACACTAAATCTTTACTCTTCTGTGAACAGAACGCGATGCCATTAGTTACGACTCCAACCCTGCTGTACCTACGACCAGTTTGTGCGGAGTAAACGGTATCGTGGTTTTAATGAGACACACATACCATAGGCCTCCGTACGTAGAGACCACACTACCGAACTAACCGGAGATAATGGTCATCTCCTGCCAATGTTACTCTTGGACGACTTTGGTGTTGACTTCTTTTAGCGGTTCCTGTTGTCTGAAATCACGTCCAGGTCCTGGAAATTACACTTTGCGACATTCCAATAGCTGAAGCTACCTCCCTCTGTGTCTGTCTCGTTTCCAAACTTCCTATGGCTATTCATGCCGTAACTTCGGGTAAGTCACGTTGTTTTTGCATTGCATTGCATTGCACTACACGATCTGAATTCAACTGCTTGTGTAATTCGTTTGGTAGAGAAAACATAAGTCACACGAGCCCCGTCTACAGCAAGAATCTGTTGTTAGCACTATCTCGGTTGGCGTATAACAAACAGAAAGACGTCGTACCATTTTAGTCCTTTCCGCCGATGACAGTACTTCAGAACCTAGATATCTGACCTAATGACCTAACTGTTTTGGCCAGTGTAGCTTGCTTCCCTTTCTTTCACTGAGCCTCACTGTATGCAGGTTAAACATTTGCAATTTCCTCGGACGTTTAAATCTATCGGTTGATGTATGGTTTTTTTTTTTTTTTTTTTTTTTTTTTCATTTAAAAATGTTGTAAAGTCTTAGCTACGGGGTCCTCAGTCCCTAAACTTACAAACTACTTATGAACTAACTAAGACTAAGGACGGCACAAATATCCATGCCCGAGGGGGGATATGAACCCCCGACCGTAGTAGCCGTGCAGACCGTGACTGAAGCGCCTCAGTCTCCTCGGCAACAGCGGCCGGCGGTGATGTATGTATTTTGTCCTCAGGATACGTTATTTTACGTTATTTGGAAGTGTAGGGACCGATGACGTTAGCAGTTTGGTCCCTTAAATGTACATACATTTGAACATTTTAGCATTTTTATGTTTTGATTTCCTACTACTTTTTTATTATAGACGATAGCCAAGATCGCATATAATTGTTATTTCGATTACCTGTTTTGGCAGATTAAACTGCCATCTTCGGATCTTTAATTTCATTCATCACATCACAAATAAACTGTTTTAAAACTCACTTGTTCACCAACGTTATTGTTGGCTTGACATCGTACATGATGGAAAGGCAACAACAATGATGGCGCATAAGCGTGTTTTTTAAAAGTATTTGTGATGTGATGAATGAAATTAAAGATTCGAAGACATGGTCTGTGGATACACATTGTGTCTTTATTGCAGCGATTTCCACTGCATTCATTTTGACAATCGCTTCGATATTTTGGTCATATGTCAAATAAACTAGAGGAAAAATACAAACAATACCCTCACATAGAAATGGCGACCCAGCCTATGATAGCAATACTAAAGCACAGTTACTAAACATAGCTTTTCGAGCCTCATTCACCAAAGATGACTATACCAATATTCCAGATTTCAAATTACGAAGAGGCCAGAATGAGTAACGTAGAAGAAGATATCCTCGGAGCAGTGAAGCAACATAAATCACTTAACGAGAAGAAGTCTTCTGGTCCCGACTGTATACACATTAATTTCTATCTGATTATGCTGAAGCGATAGCTCCTTACTTAGCAGCCGCTCTCTCAAAGAAGGCTCTGTACCAAAAGATTGGAAATTTGCCCAAGTCACACCTATATTCAAGAAACGCAGTAGGAGTAATCCTCCTAACTACAAGCCTGTTTCATTGACGTCATTTTTCAGCACGATATTGGAACATATTCTGTATTCAGTGTTATGAATTGTCTCGAAAAGAATGATCTATTTACCCAAGGTCAACGCGGATTTAGAAAATATCGTTCATGTGAAACACTACTAGCTCTTTACTCTCACTAAGTGATGAGTGCTATCGACAAAGCTCTGATTGTTTCCATATTTATAGATTGCAGAAGGCTTTTGACACCGTACCTCACAAACGACTTTTAATCAAATTGCGTGGTTATGGTATATCGCCCCAAATTTGCGACTGGATAGGGGATTCATGTCAGAGAGGATACAGGTCGTAGTAATCGATGGTAAGTCATCGACTAAAACAGATGTGATATCGGGCGTTCCACAGGGTAGTGTTATTGGTCCTCTGCTGTTTCTTATTTACATAAAAGATTTAGGAGAAAATCTAAGTAGCTCTCTTAGGTTGTTTGCAGATGACGCCGTCATTTACCGTCTAGTAAAATCATCTGAAGATCAAAACCGACTGCAGAACAATCTGAATAAGATATCAGTGTGTGTAAAAAATTGGCAATTGACTCTAAATAATGAGAAGTGCTGAGTCGTCCACATGAGTACGAAAAGAATTCCGGTAAACTGTGTGTACAAGGTAAATCAATAAAAAGTGATGTCCGAAAACTCGACTAAATACCTAGGAATTACTATTACATCAGACATAAACTGTAAAGAATACGTAGATAATGTCGTGGGAGAGGCGAACCAGAGACTGCGTTTCATTGGTAGAACCCTTAAAAGATGCAACAGAACTACTAAAGAAACTGCATAAACTTCGCTTGTCCGTCCTTTTTTGGAGTATTGGTGCCCAGTGTGGGATCCTTATCAGGTGGGTTTGACGGAGGACATCGAAAGAGTCCAAAGAAGGGCAGCTAGGGGAGACAGCGTCACGAAAATGATACAGGATCTGGGATGGGAATAATTACAACAACGGCGTTTATCGCCGCGGCGTGGGCTACTTGCGAAACTCCAATCGCCAACATTCTCCTCCGAATGCGAGAATTTATTGTTGATTGTCACCTACATAGGTATAAATGATCATCAGAATAAAATACGAGAAATCAGAGCTCGAACGGAGAGATTCAGATGTTCTTTCTTCCCGCGCGCTATGCGAGAATGGAATGGCAGATAAATAGTTTAAAGGTGGTTCGATGAACCCTCTGCCGGACACTTAAATGTGCTTTGCGGAGTATCCAATGTAGATGTAGATAAGCTGCATGTAATAACCGTAATAAGAAGCAGTGAATAATTTAAGTGGACAACTACTGTTGAACGAATCATATGTGATGTTATCTACAACACCAATTTGGAGTGACATTTGCTGAGCTCTGACAGTTACTATTACTATAAAGTCGAAGTGATGGATGAAAATTGGAAGCACGGCCGTTGCTTTGCGGCAACAGTAGCCGCGTAGCTAATACAGAGTAAAATTCACTCCCAGCATGTATGCGGTATTGCGGACCACCTGCTGTTCCAGTCCGGGATGAAGATAACAAAAACGTAACGAAGTGCGACGCTCTCGCAGTTTCCTCGTTATAAGTGAAATACGGCACGCGTTTTCGCCAGTAGGGGCTCTAAATTTGGCCGCCGAGTGGCGTCGACGGACTTTCTGCGATGGGTAAACAGCCCGTCTTAGCGCGTGGCCGCGGCCGAGGGCGCCGAGCTCGCACCAGGAGAGTTACAGCCGGGAAACCGGTACCCCGCGGCCGCTTACCGGCAGGGCGGAGCGTATTAGCGGGCGCGCGCGAGCACCAGCCGACCAGTTTGTTCAGCAGTTTATGCGCCGCGCCAGGTCGCTTAAGAATCCGGATCTCTTCACTCGGGCTCCGGGCGACTTCCTGGCTGCAGTGTGAAATATGTCTCCAGAAACTCGCTGAGAAGAAGTAGGGCCTGGATATGGTAGTCATCCCTTGCCCTGGTCCGACCACACTGGGTGTCTAGAGAGATCCGCTGGAGTGTGGCAGTTGCTGGCCCCACCCAAAAATGGGTGCGGACCTTTTTTTGGGACAGAGAGAGTGCCTGGAGACCTCAATACCCTAGATAGATGAATCCAGGGAGAGCGAGGCTACTGGACGTGGCGGTCTGCTCCAGTTGCGACTCGTCTTCACTGAGTGTGGGAAAAGATTCTCTTGAGTGTGGCAGTCACTGGGCCCAGCTGAAGTGGGCCCAGATGTCTTTTCTTGGGCTCAAGGAAAGTTACTGCCCGCCTGGAGCTTGAAATATGTCTCCAGCAACTCGCTGAGAAGAAGTCAGGTCTGGATATGGTAGTCATCCCTTGCCCTGGTCCGTACACACTGGGCGTCGAGAGAAATCCGCTGGAGTGTGGCGGCTGCTGGCTCCACCCACAAATGGGTGCGGATCATGTTTCGAGACAGAGTGCCTGGTAACCTGGACCATAAATTATTTATTCAACACCCTGTATAGATGAAGCCATGGAGAGCAGGGTTACTGAACGTGGCTGTCTGCTCCAGTTGAGGCTCGTCTTCACTGGGTGTGGGAGGAGATTCTCTTGAGTGCAGCAGCCACTGGCCCCAGCTGAAGTGGGTCCAGATGTCTTCTTGGGCACAGGGCGAGTTCCTGCCGGCCTGGAGCGTAAAGTATATTTCCAGCAACTTTTTGAGAAGAAGTAACGTCTGAATATGGTAGTCGTCCCTTGCCCTGGCCCGTCCTCACTGGACGTCGAAAGAGATCCGCTGGAGTGTGGCGGCTGCTGGCTTCGCCCACAAATGGGTGCGGATCTATTTTTCGGGACAGAGAGAGTGCCTGGTAACCTGGACCATGAATTATTTCTTCAACAACCTGGATAGATGAAGCCAGGGAGAGCGTGGCTACTGGACATGGCGGTCCACTCCAGTTGAGGCTGGTCTTCACTGAGTGTGGGTGTAGATTCTCTTGAGTGTGGCAGCCACTGGCCCCAATTGAAGAGGGTCCAGATGTCTTTTATTGGGCACAGGTCGAGTTCCTGGCGGCCTGGAGCCTGAAATATATCTCCAGCAACCCTCTGAGAAGAAGTAACGTCAGAATATGATACTAGCCCCTTGCCCTGACCATTCCTCACTGGGTGTAGAGAGCGATCCACTGGAGTGAGGCTGCTGCTGGCTCCACTCACAAATGGTTGCGCATTTTTTAGCCTGGACCATGAATTATTTCTTCAACACCTTGGATAGATGAAGCCAGGGAGAGCAAGGTTACTGAATGTGGCGGTCCGCTCCAGTTGAGGCTCGTCTTCACTGGGTGTGGGAGGAGATTCTCTTGAGTGCAGCAGTCACTGGCCTCAGCTGAAGTCGGTCTTTGCTTGGACACAGGGCGAGTTCCTGACGGCCTGTAGCGTGAAATACATCTCCAGCAACTTTCTGAGAAGTAACGTCTGAATATGTTTGTCGTCCCTTGCCCTGGTCCGTCCACACTGGGTGTCGAGAGAGATCCGCTGGAGTGTGGCGGCTGCTGGCTCCACAAACAAATGAGTGCGGATCTATTTTTCGGGACAGAAAGAGTGCCTGCTAAGCTGGACCATACATCATTTCTGGAACACCCTGGATAGATTAAGCCAGGGAGAGCGAGGCTACTGGACGTGGCGGTCCACTCCAGTTGAGGTTCGTCTTCACTAGATGTGATAGGAGATTCTCTTGAGTGCGGCAGCCACTGGCCCCAGCTGAAGTGGGTCCAGATGTCTTTTCGTGAGCTCAGGGCAAGTTCCTGCCTGCCTGGAGCGTGAACTATGTCTCCAGCAACTCTCTGAGATGAAGGGAGATATTCCCTGGAGAGCGGCGACTGCTGGCTCCCACCGCGAGTGGGTGCGGATCTGCCTTTCTTCGGACCAGAGCGCGTGCCTGGTAGCCTGGACCGTGAATTGTATCTTCAGTACCGTGGCTAGGTGAAAACGGGCAGAGCGAGGCCACTGGACGTGGCAGTCGGTTCCAGCTACGGGTCGACCTCACTAAGTGTGGAGATTTTCTTAAGTGGACCACACCGTGGTACAGTTCGAGAAAAATCGATTTTAGATTTGATCGTATTTCCATAGATTAAGGTTTTATTTAAGTATTCTGAAGAGGATTTTCCGTAAAAAAAATTTTCGATCATAAAAAGAGTGTTTTCCTACCATGTGTCACGGTGTATTTGTGTGTCACGCCCACTTTTCTGTCACCCACTTTTCTGCATATATTTCAGATCTTTATATCCCCTACATTGCACATTAGGGATTTTTTTTTTTACTCGCGAGTGTGTTGGCTATCCTTGGAATGCCACGGTCGGTATTCTTTTGTTTCTGCTGTTTGTAAACAACACGCTTTCAAACACGGGGCTAGGTTTGTTCAAGTGTGAATGTCAGCAGTTGCTTTACATACGTTTGCAGTGCTTGTTTACTTATATACTATGGGCAGACAATTAGGAGAAATAAGGAAAATCTGTAGGCAATGAAGAGGTATCTTTGGACCATATTCTTCCATAAGTCCTCTACTGATGATAATCCGTGTCATGGATTGTGTCCATAAGGAGGAAATTGGTGGTGCAAATACAATAGAGCTCAGGCAACTGGAAAATCTTATTTTCACCAGCATTCTCTTCCTGCCGCTGTTATTAAAGCAATTAAACCTATTTTCAGAGACTTGGCTTTTCCTGAATTTCTAAGGAAATGTCTGCTTGGGCAGACACAGAATCCAAATGAATGTTTCAACAGCATAATTTGCAACCGCCTTCCTAAAACTGTATTTGTAGGCATGCATAAATGAAACTAGGAGTTCATGATGCTGTTTTTACATCCAGTTGTGGTAATATTGGAAAGTCTTGGGTACTGAAAAAGGTGGGAATTAATCCTGGTGAAAATATGATCACTGGGCTGCAACATCAAATGATAGCCGATGCAGACCGGTCTGCATCTAACATGGCCAAGAAAGCAAGACAAACATCCAGGAAGGTGAAAAAGAAGGTGGAAGACCTTGTATGGTCCAAAGGAGGGCCATCATATACAACAGGACAGTTTTAATTATTTGTAAATAACAAATGTCAAAAGTATTTTCTTTAAAGTCAGTTTCCCGCAAACTAAAATTTTCAGTTCATATGGCCCATTATATCAGAAACTATCATAAATGAATAAAATTTCCAGAGGCTCTGCATAAAATAAAAAGCCCCCTTTTATACTACATTCATTAATATTCCCCCATTAGGAAGTTCACAAAAAATATTTACTGCAAAAAATATATTTTGTTAATAAATAAAAAAACGCATTTCTTTAACCTATAAAATGGATAAAGTAGATTTTAGTACAGTCGACTCTATTAGCGTCATGTAACATACCGTACAGTAAAAATATTAAGGTCCTGCATCAAATAGTTTTATCAGAAATGGGTCAAATACTTGCCTAAATTAACTTGGGTTAGATAGGCAGCGTGTGGCTCCCTTAAGGGAGCCTGGACGTGAAAATGACTGAAAAATGACGTTTTGTTCATTTACTTTTAAATTGTTGTCATTGTCTTTTAAACACTCTTTGAACAAATGTCTGCACACTGGCCACGCTGATGCTTCAGGAAAGGAATATTGCCATAAACATTTCATACCTGACACAGGAAACATGGAAGCAAAGCCAATATACAGGGACCTTGTAGATAAAAAAAAAAATTACTTAGCAAATGTCTACATGGCCGTACACGAAATCGTAATGTGAGCTTCAGCAACTGCACGTGGCAACGAGTACCGAAAACAGTGATTGTTGGGTGGACAGTATGTAGGTGTGATGAATGATGTTATCTGTTTCAAAGATGGTGAAATTAGCAGGACAAAGGTAATGGAAAACTGGTCACTCTGACTGCTCTGATTGCCATAGATCGTCAGCGACAAGTCGAAGCTGAAAGGGCTGCGGAAGCCACCACTAAAGAGTACGGAAAAGACTCCTTAAAAAGTCTGCGGAGGATGAAGAAGCATCTGGCCAGCAAGATTATGCCACTGGAATGTCCTGAAAGTGGCATACGATGAGTCGAAAGCACTTTGAACATTTCTTTCTCATTTTCTCGAAACATTATGTACATATAACTTCATAATGGTTTAAGCTATGTTCAGTAAATTTCTCCCAACTGAAGAGTGGGACAGTATATTAATATTTGGCAGAAATTATCTATGATTGTCAGTCTGTATATAATTTTAACCTTAATTTTTATACGAATAGTAAGTGTAATAAGCCTTTTTTCTATTTCCTCAGATATACTCCAATCTACAAAATAAGAGACATTATGTGTACCTACGAATATTGACAGCAACCTGCCACAATCTACATGCTATGAGCCAGAAAATGGTTCCAGAATGCGAAAGTGTATTATAAAAACATATACGTATTAGGCACAATATTGTAATTCTTAAAGTATAACAGACTAGCTGCTATGAGCCAGAAAATGGTTCCAGAATGCGAAAGTGTATTATAAAAACATATACGTATTAGGCACAATATTGTAATTCTTAAAGTATAACAGACTAGCTGTAAGCACGGCGTTGCCCGGGTGTTTGCTTGTCCTACACTCTCGTAGTCCACATCCCTTCCCTCCTCTCTGCATCCCCCTCTTTCTCTCCCATCTCTTCGTTTCCACCTTTCCCTCTCGCGGCAAAGTTTTCTGCAAGGAACCCTCTGCCTTGTACCATACAAACATTTATGTACCCAGTGATATTCCTCTTGATTTAAAGGTCATGTGTGCAAAAATTCATAAAGATTGGAACAAAACTATGCATTTTATAACATTCCGTAAGTTAAGTACCCTCCGCCATTTACCGAACGAAATTGTATACAGTGACATTCCTCTTGTTTCTAAGTTAGAGTGTGCAAAATTTCATCAATATAGGGACAAAACTATAGATTTCTATGCATTAGAAACTCAGGGTCACATTGAAAACCGCACTTTGTTGTTCTCAGATATCCCAGTTTTTTTCATACAACCCTTGTTCTCAAAAAAAAGGGGGGGGGGGGATCTGTGAAATCGGTCGAGCCGTTCTCGAGTTATGACGCGACCAAGGTATTTAGGCATCCATTATTATGTTGCGAAGTACCCTACCCCATGCACCTATAAACTACGTTCCTGCCAAATTTCAGCTTCATAGGTGAAGTAGTTTACCAGATTTCGTGTTTAGTCAGTGAGTCAGTGAGTGTCGTTTCGCTTTTATATAGATAGAGATTAAGAAAACCAGTTGCTTAATGCAGGGAGGTAATGCCTGACGCAGCCTCTTATTATTTATGAAGTCATATCTTCTGAGCTATTTGTCGTGCTCCTTTCTTTCTGGGTCAGAAACCTCCGTGGGCGTACGGTGAACAGTTCACCAAAGTTTCAATGCAATCGAATAAATGGTTCATGATCAGGTAGAGGACATACAGACAAACATTCATTTTTATATACATAGATATTTCAATAAATTCCTAATTACAAATTGAGTTAATGTCATTCAGTGTTGGTACAAATCGCAACTTCCTCTACATTGCAGATCAAGAGTAATGTGCAACGAAAGCAAAGTATGAAAATGCAGCCCATTCACGTCCAGGATCCCTTAAGAGTGGGTCGCAGTCTGGCCCCAGTCAGAAGTGGATCCGGATGTCTTTTCTTGGTCACAGGGCGATTTCCTGCCAGCCTGGAACATGGCCAGATGAATTCGGCCGGTCAGCCTAACCCAAAGTTCGACCTCAATGGGCGTGGAGCGAGATTTCATTGAGCGCGGCTGCTGCTGCCCCAGCCAGAAGGGGGTCAGGAGTCTTGTCTCAGGCACAAAGAAAGTTCCTTCCAGCTTGGAGTATGTACTACCTCTCCAGCAGCCCGATATGAAGGCAGGTGGAAGCAGACCATTGGACGTGACAGTCGGGGAAATGCGAAGGCTCATCTTCACTCCCTTGAGTGTGCTAGCTGTTAGCCCCTGATGGGTGCTATCGTGTGCTGAACACAGAACTGATAGTTGTGACACATGCTAAAGTCCAGCGAAAATCCTGACTACTAGTCCCCACCCATCGACAAGAGACTCCATCCAACTGCAACAAACATCTGAAAGTCACAGACAAGTTACTCAAAGAAGCAGGAAAACAACATTTCCTAATGCAAAAAAATTAAGTCTCCAAGTATAATATATTTACAAACACAACAAAATAGAATCTAATGTGGATTCTCTAATGGTATTTACATGGGTGACATATTTTCCTAAGATTTGATTCAATTTTCAAGAAAGTTGTGCTCAACGACCACACAATGATGAAAATGTAATGTGTAGTACTGGTCGTTACTATAAGCTTTACAATTGCAGGAGCAGATTGATTTCAATCACATAGTGACCATTTTCAATGCACCTTCAAGCAGGCACTGTGAATGAAAATGAACTTTCAAATTGGAAATACCATATTTCCAGCGTACCACAATTGTAGATATTTCCTTTAGAATTTTCATTTATTAATTTATTAAATTAGTTTAAATACTTTATAAGCCTGGGGACCAATAACCTCAGCTGTTTAATCCCTTTACAAATACTAGAATCCCTATTCTCGTATCAGAAATAAAAAATTTACATGACAAAGTGTCTATTTCTTAATAGTATAAGCATAGCAAGTCGTATATATTTCAACAATAAAATTGTAAATTATTAACAAGTTTCATATTTATTATTAATTGTCTGTTCCTAAGGAAGAGACTGACAGTGGTCCACAGCAGTGGACACATATACATGGCCAATTGCGAAATTTACCAATATCTGCTGCTCTTCTAAAGATGGGCAATTCATATGCAACACATGAAAATTTGTGCCAGACTGGGACTCGAAACCGGGTCTCCCGCTTTTCGCGACTGGTTGCCTTAACCGTTCTCTATAGAGCACAAAACTCTTTTCTGACTTGGAAGAAACTGAAAAATTGACATATTGTTTTATACTTGTCAGGGTTCTATAGTAGAGCTTTATCTTTGTCAAGGATCATCTGTACATATCTCGAATACCTCGGCCTCGCCCTTGATCGATCTCTCTCCTGGACTCCCCTCTTCCGCACAGTCCGACAAAAAGCGTGTCCCGCCTTAACCTGCTAAAATCCCTCTCCAGTTGGACGTGGGGACTCAACCAATGATGCATCCCGTCCTCCATATCTTCTATTCAACCTGGGTCACCACTCGCCCAACCTATTATAAAACCTTTTACGTCCTTGAACGCCATGCCCTTTGCCTCACTTGCCACATGCGACTTCCTTGCCCCACGCAGATCCTTTACGACATTATCCCCATCCCCCAGCACATCCAAATCATTTATGCCAACCGCAAAATAGAGTCTCAAAACCCACTGGTCTACCCCATCCCATCAATCCTGGGCGTCTGTCACACCTTCTGCAATGCAAGCCTCTCTCGCTTCACCTTCACACTCTCCATATCCTCTCTCAGGGTAGCTCCCGGTGGCGCCCTCCAACCTCCTGCTTCCTAGCAATCCTAATCGTTTCCCCTACCCATAGATGCCCCCTCTCCCCGTCCTTTCCTCTTCCCTAGCACCACTTGGCTACACCTCTCCTTTCCCCTCCCGCCCCTGAAGTCCTTAGGCTCATTCCCCACCCTGTCCCCACCCCATTCCTCCAATCATCCTATCCCACTTCCAACCTACCCTCCCTCCCCCTGGGGTCTTCAGTGTCGTATTTTTAATTAATGCTTCATCCAGTATTCAGTATCCACTGCAATGAGTGTCTTAACAGTACGTCCACCATCAAGTAGAACAAATGTCACTCCTGTATTTTATTCAGTGTTTCCAGTGGTCTCGTCATGTCCAGAGTACTGATTTTCAATGTGTTTTAAATGCCACCATGGCAGCATTTTTAACTTACTGCATTTTCCATTTTTTTCTACTTGCTCATTTTTAATTCTTCGCATTTTAATTCCATTTTCAAAGTATTTTTATTACTTCATGTCCATTGTTTTTAAATTCTCTCAGCTGAAGAGCAGTTTATAAAGCTGCTGACAGCCTGCCAACTGCATGCTTGGTTTTAAAATTACAATAAAGAAGAGGAAGAAGAAGAAGGAGAAAAAGAAGGAGAAAAAAAACCTTCAACCCGTCAGTCGGCAAGACTCAACAGACAACCTCCGAAGACGTCCGGCGCAGCATTCTACAATTCGTAAGGAGGAAGCAAATTTCTTAGAACACGGCCTTACAACCAGAAGATTGATGAACAAATATCTTCTAATATATACAGCAGAGTGTCCGTATGTTTGTGTGTTTGTATGTACATATTGCATACAAATCTACAGTTTTTTTCAATCTTTTTCAAATTTTGTATACGTAAGCTTCAACCTATGAGGATGGTCGCCGTAAGTGTAAGAATTACATACAATGTATAGTGCACGAGATATGACGTCATAAACGCTCAGATGCGAGATAAACTGCTGCATTAATCCAAAATGCTGCTAATTCTCTCCTATACCCCTGGAGAGATTGCAACCAAATCCGGTCCATATATTCCTTACACGAGACGAAAATTGCTTGAGAAGTAGGAACCACATACGACACATGGTTCAGGAGAAATAACGTCATAAGCAATAAAGTTGCAAGAAACTGCCACGTAATGCGACGAAACTTTATAAATACACTATATGAAAATGCCAGTACTTAGCGACTTGCAACAAACTTTAACCATAATTTCAAACCTTCATTAAACTTTTTCTCGCTGACAAGCATAGATAGGAAAAAGTTTCACGCTTACTACATTTCCGATATTCATGTACTAAAACTAGGCTTTCGGTATGATATTACAATTTATAATTTCTACACTACAAATTGTAGCTGCAGGAAATTTCACAGACAGTATACACACATACAGCTGAATGTACCTTCGAAATTGTATCACAGTATGAAACGTAATTCATGAGATATCAGGACATAAACAATAACGTTCATGGAAAATTGCCTCATCATGCACTACGTTTTAATATATTACTTCTTTACTACTTATTGTATTCGTAACAGATTCTACAAACATACATCACTTATACAAATGAATACATACCTGAAAAAATTATACAACATAATTGTACAATTGTACAACATATAATTCAATAAATACGAGATCGTATTTTGATTACTATCTTTCTTTGTTTGGATATTGCACTTATAATTTTGTACATTATGCAAGACAGCCTTATTTCTTATTTATTCTCATATAGCATGTTTTTAGAAAATGGAGATTGACAGGGAGAGAAAAGGGATAGGAGAAGTACTAACTCATAGCAAAAATAAATAAATAAGTACCCAGGCAAAGCCATGTTTTCAGCTGGTACAAGATATTGCCCCCACACGTTGGGCAAGGATACCGAGCGCGCAGCTTGCAGCGGGCCAAAGAAAAGACAGGCCATCATGTCACGTAAGCAAGGTAGTCCTGAGCCGCCTCGATTGCTAGCTGAGTGACTTGTCGCCATGAGGTAGTAGGCTGTGCCTCAGCAGCCGGCCACTCAGCTAGCGATAGCACCTTGCTTACATGACGTGACGTGCGCGCCGGGGCCTGTTTTCTCGTCGGCCTCGGCTCGCACGTTGTAATGTCAAAACTCAGCACGTTGGACACAGCCTTTCAGGTACACGCTCCAAGTTTAGGTTGCTCTACTGCAGGGGAGGACAGGCAGCGCCGGTGTGACATCAGGCCAGGCCGCTCTGCAGGCTCATAAGGAAGGAGAAGACTACAGTGAAGACTACAGTGAGGTCTACGACGTCCTAATTTTCAGACATACTCTTTTAATTAAATAATAGGAACAGATTACAGACAACTGTATATCGTCTCTATGTCATCAGAATATTATACTGTAGGTGTAATTTAAAGTGAGGATAGCACTGTTACAAAGTAAATAGTATGGAACGTAATACATTTCTCTCTATAATTTAGAGCAGTGTTATACAGTACAATAAAGTAGAGATTTTCCGTTTAGTTTTTCTTCGATTAGGTAGCAATATTTGAGGTATTTTTATCCGAAGACGACATGTTAGGCTGTGATCTGACAAGGTGTTTTGGTATTGGGACTTTGCTAATTTCATAACAGAAAAGAATTCATCACACACATACATCGAACTGCACATATGCAACATCCGTGAAGCAAAGGCATGAAACCTCGGAAATCTGTTATAAGGAATATTGTTATAAAAATCTGCCAAGCCTTCATTGTGTTTGTATTTGTCCAATTGAAACCTGGTAAGAACATTGTTAAAATACACTGAAAAAGGTGTTGCAAAGAGTAGACAGTATTTCCACATTTTCAAACCTGGACTCAAACAGGTTACGAATAGCTTCCAGAATTTCTTCAGAGAGAGTAACATCAAGAACACACTCCTACGATAGCTTCAGATAATGCGCAGTGTTTCCAGCATGCACTTGATTCATCCACAGATTCAGTGTCGTTGTGAAGGCTTTAATTATGTAGTACATATCTGTTACGAGGAGGATATTTCCTTGGAGTGAGGCATTTAAATCGTTTAAGTGGCCTGTTATATCAGGAAGGAATGCTATGTAACAAAAGTTTCTTCTCGCAACTGAGGGATAGGCTGATTTTCACTAATCATGATTAGTGCTATTTCATTTCTTAACTCAAAGATTCGATCTAGCAGCCGCGGCGGATTAGCCGTGTGCGCTGGGGCCCTGTGCTGGGGTGTGCGCTGCCATTCGCCGTCGGGGGTTCGAATACCCCCTCGGGCATGAGTGTGTGTGTTGTCCTTAGGTTAGTTGACCTTTGTTTAAGTAGTTTGTAAGCTACAGACTAATAACAACGCAGTTGAGTCCTATAGATTTACAAACATATGAACTTTTTTTTCGATCTAGCACCTTACCCATATTTCCCCTATTCATATGCGTGGTACAGGAAATAATGCCACTGCAAATTAATTTTTTTTTATTCGTACTTCTATATCTATAAATGTGAATGTCTGTTCGGTGTACGTTTATCTCTTATGAACCACAAGACATGAAGAGCTAAAAATGTGTACAGTTCAAATGTTTGTATAGGTTATGGGACTTAACTACGGGGTCATCAGTCCCTAAACTTACAAACTACTTATGAACTACTTACGATCTAGGACGGCACAAATATCCATGCGCGAGGGGGGATTCGAACCCCCGACCGTAGTGGCCGTGCAGACCGTGACTGGAGCGCCTCAGTCTTCTCGGGCACCGCGGCCGGCTTTGTACAGTTACTAATGTCTACCCGGCGAAGGCTTTAGGCACGGTTTTATGGGGATCGGATAGCTATTTATCTATATATATTAATGTCAATTTCTGTTCGGTGTACGCTTATCATGTCCGAGCGACAAGACGCAGAGACTGAAATATTTGTACAGATTCTAATTTATAACTGAGGAATGTTTTAGGCACGGTTTTATAGCGATCTGATATATATTTAGTAATTTGAAGAAAATAACGCGAAATGCGAAACAATAATTTTTGAAAATTATATTTACCCTTTGAAAATGGTTTTATTGGTTGTATTGTTGCTTGAGGGTTGATAATAAAAGGGTGGAGCATATTGGGATGGAAAGGTATCGGTGTGAATAAAATTCTACGTGTGAGTGTTTTAATATATCGCTCTGCAGCGAAAACTACAGAACGCAAACGAATGGTCTGTGTGTAATTGTTGTCCGAAGTCTCCCGTAGTTCATCATAGCAGTTCCATGCCGATAGCTTTAAGGGGGTGGAAGATAAGGTGGTTGAAAGTCGTCAAATTATAAAAAAATTCGGACTGAAGGCCAGCGATTACGTTTTCGACTCTATAGCAAGGAGGTTACATACAGCGAAACGTGATGCCACAGACCATATCTTTGGTCTATGCGTGCTACAATGTCTTCAGCTCTTTCTCTGTAAGGATAAGCATACGAGTAAGGAAATAGAGTAAATAAATAAAACAGTAAAAAAGAAATTTCTTTTAATACATCTCTTTAAAAAATTGATCTGACATTTTGCGCATTATCTACCATAATCAACCAACACGCAAGCGGAGCTGCAGGTTTAAGGTAGTATAATATAAAAGCATTTCAGAAAAATTTCACACCAAATAGTATGCAGCTTCACCACATTCCACAAAAGGAAACAGTTATTCCCATACAAAGAAAAAAGGAATTGCTCCGTTTTGCTTGTGCACGGCATGTTATTGTCGTAAAAGCGCTGAACCCTCCAGCTCCGTACTCACAGCCCCGTTTATTTAGGCAACATTGCGAACAGCTCTCGTCTGACGTCACATGGCTTCACAGGCTTGCTCTTCCTGCTCACACGTCACACCGCCTGAAGTCGAGGCCAACGAGAGAGACAGGCCCCAGCACGCCCATCATGCGACGTAAGCAAAGCAGCCGGTCACGGTGGCCGAGGGGACTGAGGCGCTCCAGTCACGGTCTGCTCGGCCACTACGGTCGGGGGTTCGATTCCCCCCTTGGGCATAGATATTTGTGCCGTCCTGGTTCGTAAGTAGTTCATACGTAGTTTGTAAGTTTAGGGACTGATGACCCTGTAGTTAAGTCCCATAAGCTTAACACACATTTGAACATTTTAAGCAAAGCAGTCCTGAGCTGGCGTGATCGCTAGCTGATTGGCTGGCCACTGGGGCGTAGCCCACTGCCTCATAGCGTGCAGCCACTCACCTGGCGATCGCGCCGACTCAAGACTGCCTTGCTTACGTCGCATGAGGTGCGCGCCGGGACCTGTCTCTCTCGTTGGCCTCGGCCTGAAGTTGGCTTCCTCTGCTCTGCCAACAACACCTTGAGCCGGCCGCGGTGGCCGAGGAGACTAAGGCGCTTCAGTCACGGTCTGCACGGCCACTACGGTCGGGGGTTCGAATCCCCCCTCGCGCATGGATATTTGTGCCGTCCTAGTTCGTAAGTAGTTCATAAGTAGTTTGTAAGTTTAGGGACTGATGACCCTGTAGTTAAGTCCCATAGACTATACAAACATTTGAACATTTGAACAACACCTAGAGACAAGGCCTCACAACAGTCCGTGCCACGTCACACTTACCAGACCTCGGCCACCAGCTTACTGGCTGGCCGCTATGAGGCAGTGGGCGTGCCCCAGCGGCCAGCCATTTCGCTGGTAGCCGCGGTCTGGTCAGTGACGTAGAACGGGCTGTTGTGAGGCCTAGTCTCTAGGTGGTGCTGGCTCTACTCACTAGCGCTTCATACGGAGCAAATGGGTACACCTTCCGGACGACCCTCGTAGGAGTTTAGCGTGGCATTTTCTGAGTCACTGTACGGCAGCAACATAGACATGTGCTCCCTCACAGCATACATGCTGGCGGTCGCTACCTGTGCTGGAAGGCGAGCAGCCGGTAGCGGTCGGAGCGCGGTGCGGCGGTGTTGGCCGTGTACTCACCAGTCTGGGTGGGCGGCGACCGGACGCCTTAGTTATGGACTACGCCGCTCGCTCCATAATTAATGCGGCGCTGCGGTCGCGCACGTGTAATGAACTGCAGCGCTCCCGATGGTATCGACGCGCCGTGATTAGGCTTCTAAATCAGCCGGGATCGTCGGCGGGGTTGTCGCCGGCGCCGATTGTGCCCCTAAATCACGCGCCCGGCACGCGAGATATCGACAGCGCCGCGCTCGCCATTTCCTTGTATCGATTAACGAACCTGTCGCCACGGAGATGAAAACGGCAGATAGCATCTTACAGGCGTTCGTGCTCGCGGTGTACAGGAATATGGAAAACGGCGCAGACACACGCTGTTGTTCCTGGTATTACACAAACTGGGGAGATAAGTTCAAGGCAGTTCGAGACAACAAGTCACGCGGACATATCACTGTGCGCTCTTCCTGTACTGACAAGGAGAGGAAGTCTACTCATCATCGGCGAAATTTATGGTACATGTAGGGCGTGGTGAGATATGAAAGCGCACCAAGTAGAAACTCCAGATGGCTAAGCGTTTAGGAAATGAAAAGAGTTTTGGTACGGATCTATCACCGTATGCACCTTATCAACTGCCGCTGAGAGAGTCTGTTTAGAAAGCAGTGTTTGGCCCAGCGGAAAAATTTTTTTTGATCGTTGGGCATACGTACACTACTGACTTCAATTAACCACAACATCATACATGTTATTTTGTATTTATATGTGAACAACAGCACTTACCGAGAAGCTTGCTTTCCTTATAAATCACCAGCTGTCCTCGCAAGTATTCAGCGACATGCTGTGTTACGCGTGGTTCGCTGCTGGAATGGCTGATGAAAGAAGCTGATTTCAGAATGTCTATCAAGTTTGCTTTTCTATGGGGAAAAATAAGAAAACCATATAAGTGCAGAAGGGAGCCGTTCATAACGTGCGCAAGATGCGTTAAAAATTATTGCTTCCCCTGTTTCTTCGATGAATATCACCCCGGTACATGTATTTTATCAGTTGCAAAAGAATGGTAGCGTCGATTTACATTCACGACGTGCCCAAGTACGCGTTAACTACAGTGTCTTTTTAAATGTTTGTAGTCCCAAATTTCATCCACTGCCCTTTTTTTGCCTATACAAATTAATAAAATAACCTATATGATGTTGCGGTTAATTGTGACGTCAGTCATTACGTAAATACTCTGCAAACCACTGTGAAGTGCATGGCAGAGTGTACGTCCCTCTGTATCAGAGACAGGTTTTCTTTCCATTCCATTCACGCATTGAGCATAGGAAGAATTATTGTTTTAATGCTTCCGTGCGTGCTATAATTAATGTAAGGAGGTGCACGTATTGTTAAGCAGCAGAAAAAATTGGCGCCGGGTGGAGTTGAACCCGGGACTTTTCAATACGGATCCAATCTTTTATCGCTTTTTTTTAACGGGCCTCCTTACCACCTCTTCAGCACGGCCTTGCGCTCGCCATTATCGCCTTCGTCGGTGGTGGCTTCTCTAGCCTTTTCTTATTTTTATTTGGTCAGAATTTGGTTACTTTTCTGCGTATTCCGTTTGCAGACAGTCGACTCCGATGACTTGTCTTCCTCGCAAAATAAAGAAATCAATCAAATAAATATGTGTGGCTCCTTGCCAAATAAATTGGTTTTGAATCCTTATCTCCTCAAGGAAGTGAAGAAAATAACAAAAATACAGACTAACTCGATGCGTCTTCTCGATCAATTCTCAGCGCAGTGTCTGCTTTAGAGTTCGTCTTCGTCGTCGGTTTCCCGATTGTGTTGCGTAGTTCTGCTCATAACTCTGAAAGCAAATTGCGCTGGAATTTCCTTGTTTTGTACACAGTACTGAAACAGTTACATAACGAATACATCAGTGATTTTGTTTTACGTTAAGTCTGCACCATGATTCTCAGCATATTACCGTAGGTATTGGAATAGTCTCTTAGTCGTAGTAACTTCGCATGTTCATATTCTAGATAAGCTCTATATTCTGCAAGCGTTGCATGTCGGTGTTGTTGTTGTTGTTGTTGTGGTCTTCAGTCCGGAAACTGGTTTGATGCAGCTCTCCACAATACCCTATCCTGAGCAAGCCTCTTCATCTCTACATAAGAACGGCAACCTACATCTGTCTGAATCTGCTTACTGTATCCATCTCTTGGTCTTCTCTGCGATTTTTACCCCACACACTTCCCTCCAACGCTAAATTCACAATTCCTTGATGTCTAACAATGTGTCCTACCAATCTATCCCTTCTTTTAGTCAAGGTATGCCAGAAATTTCTTTTCTCCCCAATTCTGTTCAGTACCTCCTCATTAGTTACGCGATCCACCCACCTAATCTTCAGCATTCTTCTGTAGCACCATATTTCAAAAGCCTCAATCCTCTTCCTGTCCGCACTGTTTATCGTCCATGTCTCACTCCCATACAAGGCAACACTCCATACAAATGCCTTCAGAAAGGACTTCCTTAGGCTTAAATCAATATTCGATGTTAACAAATTTCTCTTTTTCAAGAACGCTTATGTCAGTGATGAATGCCATAAGCAGCGGTGTGTCCTAGAAACCAGATAGCCGCATTGTGCTTCTTTCTAGGGTATCTTAGCTTCTCCGGTCTGATACGTTCGGTGATATCAACGTTCTGCGGCGTCGTACGGTCAACGATCGCTAGTCTGCGTCGCATGTGCGTCACCATCTAGCCGGCGGTGCCGCAGGCGAACCTGTGTAGTAGCGTGTCCACTTGTCCGCAGTCCGCGCAAGTTGGTGTTGGGCATAGATTTAATGCGTGATGGCAGTACATGACAGTTAATGTTTCTCCAAATAATGTTCCACTTTGGATGAGGATATTTTGTGGTAACCCTGTTTTCTCTTGCACTTGTCGTGATGAAGTTGTATATTTTCTTATTAGTATATGGCAGATCAATGTTGGTCGCATGTTGTATGTAACTGAATTCGTTGTAGTAAATCCTAATGTGGCAATAGGTTAGCGGTATTACGGTTTCATGAATGGGTGGCATTATACTACTGGGTTTCCAGCGGGACATTAAAAACTTGGTTATACTGGGTCTCTGTTTGTTGATCGTTTTGTAAATACGACTAACGACTAATCAATAATGTACGGCACTTGTGTCTTACGCTGACTAGTCCTAGTCCTCCCCTTGAGTCAGGGTGTCGAAGCATACTTTGAAGATATGGCCTCTTACAACGTACCAACATAACGCCTTCTGTACACTGTCTGCAAGGTGGTCAGAAATAGGTAGAATTTGGCCAAGATAGTGCATCCTGCTCGCAATGGATATTCTCACGGTGTGTGCTCTTTGCAGAAGGTCCAAAGCCCTGTCTGAGTAAATCTGTGTTGTTGCTCTGATTTTGTGCAACATGTCCGTCCAATTTTTTGTCGCCATAACGTCTAGTATAGCACTCCAGTAGACGCCAAGGGATTTGTGTTGAGCTCTCGTTTCGCACCAGTCGAGGTGGTTGGCATTGCCAATGCCTCTTCCTATGTGGAGCAACGTTGTCTTCTTATTGCTTAATTTGGCCCCACTGGCCAAATTATAAACATTGACGAGGGCCCTCACTGTGGATAAATGCTCTGTAGATGACACTGCAAGACAGATGTCGTCAGCGTACGCGATACACACCGCTTCTTCTGTTCCTATTTTAATTCCAGAAACTGTGCGATTGATGCTGGCAAGCAGGGGTTCAACCGCTATGGCGTATAAGGCCATAGACAACGGACAGCCTTGTCTAATAGACCTCCTAATTGGTATTTGGTTGGTCAGGTGTCCATTAATCAGCACTCGTGACGATGCATTGCAGATGAAATTCCTAAGTAGGAGGAGAAGTCGTTGTCCAAAACCCATCTTCGACATAACCCTGAACAAGTAGTCGTGACTCACGCGGTCGTATGCTTTTTCGAAGTCCAGGAATAGCAAAGCGCCGAGTTGTTTGTTGTGTGCCAGTGTACATATAATATCCTGCAGTTCACACGCGGCTGATATCATACTCCGTCCGGGCAGCGCCCCATGCTGATGTCTTCCAAGTATTTTATATAACACCGATTGCATTCGTTGTTTGATGCTCCTTGTGATAATTTTAAAATCTGCATTGAGTAAAGTGATAGGCCGCATTTCCTGAATCTTTTTACTGTTTGCCTTTTTTGGTAAGGGGATTATGATTCCATCCTTTAGCTCATGTGGTACAGCGGGGAGGTACCCCATTCCATTAGCAAGCAGGGTTAAAGTGGGGCCCAGTATAGACCAATAGTGTTTGTAAAATTCGGCGCCAAGTCCGTCTGTCCAGGTGATTTCGGTTTGCGGCATTGAAGACCGCGTCTTTGATATCTTCTTCGCTAAACGGTGCCTCCAAAGACAGGTTGTCGTCATTTGACACGACGGATTCTATTTCACTTACGACGCTGTTGCATAGCGTATCGTTAATCTCCTGCATTTCATACAAGTCTTTATAACAGCTGCATACTATAGATGAAATGTCCTTTTGCTTATTGGCTACCATCCCCGATGCATCATCAATCGCTTCTATGAGTTTGTCTCTTTCACGCCTTACTGTTCTAAGTGTGTGGTAAAGAGGTGCTGTTTCTTCGGACGCTACATCCTTGGGTTGTGATCGTAATATAGTGCCCTCCATTCGCTTCCGATACAAAGTTGTGATCTTAGCTTTATACTTTTTGATGCGCCGGTAGGCATCATCGAGTGTGAGGTCGGTGGAGCGGTAAATTTCACGGAGAGCTGAAAAGTAAAACTCGATGGTTTGCTTGTCCCAATAAGACTTTTGGTATGCATATCGTTTGGCTGTGGACCGAAGTTTAGGTTTGGCTTTATACAACCACCATTCGATAGTCGACCTGTATTGCTTCTGGGAACGTTTTAATTGTGTCCACGCCTGTTCGATTTCTTCATCTAACAGTTCGTCTAGCAGCAAGCTGGTGTTCAGTTTCCAGTAACCCTCCCCACGGCATATTGGTGGTCGACGTAGGTTTACGTAACACTGGTGGACACTGTGGTCTGAGAAAGAAACCGGCGCGATGTCACTGTTCATGACTTTGCATCTTAGCGCATCCGACACATAAATGTGGTCTATCCGACTGGCGGAATTGCCGGTGATGTGGGTGAAAGCAATGCGGTCCCCGTGAACTTTTTCCCACGTATCGATTAATTTTAACCCGTGGACTAGATGGTCAAGTTATAAACATTTATTGAGGTTTGGTTTTGATATTTGGCCGAGATGACACAATTAAAATCTCCTCCTACAACGAGGTTCTCAGAACACCATTTAATTAAGAAAGGCGCATCATTTTTATAAAACGAGGAGCGTTATTGTCGACGATTATTACCTGATGGTGCATACAAACATATGACTTGAACGCCATTGACTGTGCAGGAGACGCCTCTACCATTGGTAAGACGTACTGTGATAGTATGAGGAATGCCTTCACGTAATAATATTGCAGTGCCTGTGTGGTCTTCTTTGCTGATGTACGCTATGGTAACATATCCTGCTATGTTGGGTTCGACACACACCTCCTGTAATAGCCCAATGTCTACGTTGGTGCTGTATAAAAGTCTGTGAGCGCCCTGAATTTAACCTCACTTTGAATTCTGTTGATGTTAATGGTGGTTATATTATACGTGAAGGTATCGTTCATTCTTTGAGGAAGAGTTAAAACCAATAAAAGCGCCTATATCAAACACGTCTATATCAAACACACTCACCTACACACACAAACACAGAATATTATGCTGGGCCCTCATTTGTTTCCATATCTTGCCCCCAGAAGTCAGCTAACGCTTTGTTTGAGTCTCCGTCTGAAGCCCTCCTATCTACCACGATCGGGCGTAGCTGACTTGCGACTTCGGCAGCGCCACCACGAGCAACGCGGCCTTTTTTTTTCCGGTCAAGTTTGGCCTTTCACCTCCTTCTGAGATTCGGATGGGACTTTTTTTGATTTTTTGGAGGTCGAACCTTTACGGTCGGTAACAAATGAATCCTCGTTGCGTGTCTCCTGGGCATCTGGAAGATTTACTGCAAGTTGTTGTGGGTCTAGCTCATTGTTGGGGGCGGAGCTTTTTGCGTTTTCCGTACATTGCGAGGAACGCGAGTTTCATCAGCAGACGTGTCCAAGGGGGCACGAGGCGCGTCCTCTGCCACTGCAATATTTTTATTAGTGTCTACTTCAGGGGTCGTATTGTCGGCATCATTATTTTGTTGTGGAAACCCAAGACTTAGTGGGTTCGTGTCAGTGGCTGCACTAGCGTCAGTCATTTCTACGTCCGTTCCGACAACAAGTGTACTCGGTTGCGGCTGCCGCGGCGGCGAGTACTACGTCATCGGGCAGGGCCGTGTTTACGTGCTCGCGCGGGAGCAGGCGGCTGGCGACCGTGGCGTACTGCGCGCGCTGCCCGCCTTCCACGTCTCTCTCGACAGGGAGCTGAACAGGTCGCCTACGCGGGCATTCTGCTCTAATATGACCTGGCATGTTGCACGCAGAACAAGTACGAGGCTGTCCCTCATAGACAACAAGGGCCTTGAAACCACATACGTTTACGAAAGACAGAATGTGGGATTGCAAATCAATCTTAACAGACCGTACACCGTTGTCTACTTTATAGTGCATATTGCCACCCCATCGGTCAGCAGTTACAGTATAAATGGTACCGTACTTGGAAAGGGCCTGTTTAATATAATCCAGTTCAATTTCGAACGGCAATAAATGTACTTTCACGGTCCGAAGGCCGAGCCCAGCATACGTAATTGTAACGTCACTCACCTCGCCATTTGATGCCTTGTACTTCGCAGTTCCGTTGGTCTTGTCCATGATCCGTCGGCACAGCTCGTCGTTTCTCAGCTTCACTGTGTAGACGTTGCTTATAAAATCGTAGGCCATTCCAAACAGATCTTCTTCAGGTACGTTGAATGTTCCATGAAACCAGTCATCGAACTCGTAATCTTCGGTCGTGGAACACCAAAACTAAAACTGAACTTTAATGTATACTTTCGCACTTGTGACTCCATTACCAAAACAAAATATGTAAGCGCGCGCGAGGTAAATAGGAGGCGAACGGCACCGGCTAAACCGCTCCGCTCACGCGTCCGGCCGCTACGGCAGACCGGCCGATGAGCCAAACACCGCCTCCCAAACACGCCCTCAAAGGGGCTGTTGATAAGATGCATATGGTGATAGATCCGTATCAGATTTCCTTGTATTTACTAAACGCTTGGCCATCTGGAGTTCACACTTGGGGCACTTTCGTGTCCCACCACGAACTACTGGTACCATAAATTTCGACGAATTCGGCGATGAGTAGGCGTCCCCGCTTTGTGAGTTTCGCAGCTTGCAGGTGGACACACAAACTTGGTCTTTCAGACAAGGGCAGAAACTTGACCCGTCAGACTAAGGCAAAAAAAGTTAAACTAAGGCTACAGGAAGCTTCGACACCATCTCAGTGGATGCCGCGTAGTCTGGAGTGCCACGTTTCGGATCGCGCGGCCTCCCGCGTCAGAGGGACATGGACATGGGCGTTAACACAGATTTGTGTGTTGTCCTTAGGTTAGTTTAACTTAGTTTAAGTAGTTGGTAAGTCCGGAGACTGATGACCAGCGTACTTTGTTCCCAAACATTTTAACATTTTTGACGCCACATTTGCGGTGCTCGGATTATGCTCCTTAGTTCGGGCGGTAACGCCGCACATTGGGCCAGAATCTTGAAAACATAGTCAAAAAGGGCAAAAAAAGTTTATACATGGGAATTTTAGACTATTATCTTGACTGCAGCACATATCTGAGCCCAGTGGCGACGCCTCCAGTGGCGTTCAGTAAACCCCCGGAAAAAAACCTCGCGAGAAAAAAATATATAAATTAAAAAGTGTTTTAAAATCATAATTCTTCGGTTCATTCTTCTGTTAGATCGTTTTATATACACATTCAAAGTATTTTCATCGCATAAGACATCACGTATACAAGCCGTAGCGCGGCCGCCTAGTATAGGTGACCTTCGCCGCAGCGTTGCAATCCGCATGCGCGGCTGAGGTTCAAATCCTCTTCTAAACGCTCTGGAGGCAGCATATGGGTGCTCCCGCGGCAGGGAGGGGTGAGGGGAAACGCCGCGTTTAACATTGGGGCGTAGCTGGTCGAGACGCCACCTCCTCGATACTCGAACTCTGGCGGTTATGCACGACTGGTCTCTAAGCAAGACAATGGAGCTACTGACCTACTGCGCACCTCACGTTGCGCATGCGCAAATCCTCCATGAAGGTAACACCCGCCTATTATATTAGTTTTTGGCGCATTGAAGATTCATCAAAAACCACATATTTGGTAAAATATAACTATAAATTAAAGACGCATCAACTGTAAAAGACTTCAGAAGATCCGAACATGAATGCTAATGAAGTCACTACTCTTCAGTTAGGAAGAATAGCCGTTTGATTAGCGGCATCGGTCTGAACGAGTGGGAGTGGGTTCGAGACCGACTGCAAAAATTTTCTTAAACCCGATCTTCTTTTTAACAGATACGGGAACAATAATGACGTTTCTATTGTTACTTGCCCCATATACTTTGGATGTTTTTGCAAATGTGTCGCGTATTTAAGACTAAATGACATTTATACTCTACGTTGTAACAATTATTTAAGATAAGGGGGAGAGCAGCCTTTGCGCATGAGTAAGATTAGACAGGGGTGCTGCTAACAGTATCACGAGACTCTAAGGTAACTTGTCTCTTCATCCAAACATATTCATTTTGTTACGGGCACTTAACACAGCTATGATCACAGACATTTCCGAGGTGGGGTGGCTTGCGTGCCTCAGCGATACAGATAGCCGTACCGTAGGTGCAACACAAGCGGAGGGGTGTCTGTGGAGAGGCCAGACAAACGTGTGTTTCCGGAAGAGGGGCAGCAGCCTTTTCAGTAGTTACAGGGGCAACAATCTGGCCTTGTAACATCAGCTGACATGGCTTTTGCCATGCAGTTACTGTGAACGGCTGAAAGCAAGGGGAAAATACCATCGTTACTTTTCCCGAGGACATGCAGCTCTACAGTATGAATATATGACGAGATGTCAGGCATCTTATCCGCATGGCTGTAACCGTTCGTGCAGCCACGTCTCGATCCCTGAGTCAACAGATGGGGACGTCTGCAAGGCAACATCTGCACGAACAGTTCGACGACATTTGCAGCAGCATTGACTATCAGTTCGAAGACAATGGCTGCGGTTACCCTTGACGCTGTAACGCAGGAGTGCCTGCAATGGTGTACGCAACAACAACCAGGGTGCACGAATGGCAAAACGTCATTTTTCTGATGAATCCAGGTTCTGTTTTCAGCATCATGATGGTCGCATCCTTGTTTGGCAACATCGCGGTGAACGCATATTGGAAGCGTGTATTCGTCATCGCCATACTGGCGTATCACCCGGCATGATGGTATGGGGTTCCTTTGGTTATACGCCACGGTCACCTCTCGTTCGCATCGACAGCACTTTGAACAGTGGTCGTTACATTTCAGATGTGTTACGACCCGTGGTTCTACCCTTCATTCGATACCTGCGAAACCCTACATTTCAGCAGAATAATGCACGTCCGCATGTTGCAGGTCTGTACGGGACTTTCTGGATACGGAAAATGTTCGACCGCTGCCCTGGCCAGCACATTATCCAGATCTGGTCAATGGTGGCCGAGCAACTGGCACGTCACAATACGCCAGTCACTACTCTTGATGAACTGTGCCATCGTGTTGAAGCTGAATGTGCTTCTGTACCTGTACACGCCATCCAAGCTCTGTTTGACTCAATGCCCGGGCGTATCAAGGCCGTTATCACGTCCAGAGGTACTGGGTACTGATTTCTTAGGATCTATGCAACCAAACTGCATGACAATGTAATCACATGACATTTCTAATATATTTGTCCAATGAATACCCGTTTATCATCTGCATTTCTTCTTGGTGTAGCAACTTTAATGGCCAGTAGTGTATACGACTGGCTGTTCCAAGGAGGTTAGAATACTGTGAGGTCCCCTCAACGCCACTGAAGTGAAGCCACCGTCGCTGCATTGAGGAGCCAATAAAATTTGTGGTGACGAGGGTGTATTCATTGCTTTCTGACATTGGTATTTTATGTAAAAAGAAAAACAAGGTAACCTCTATTACCTACGTATATGCAAGCAAAATTTTTGTTGTTAAATTTATACTTGCTATTCGTTACGATAGTTTCTTTCAGTGACTTCTAATTTTAGGACATACATGTTCCGTGAAAAATTCTAACAGGCGGCTTCCTCTTTCATTCCTTTCGCCCACTATATTCACCTATTAGTTTTCCTTCCCTTCCTTTTCCTACTAAAGAATTCCAGTCTCCCATAACAATTAAGTTCTCCGCTCCCTTAATAGTCTGAATAATTTCCTATACCTCCTCATACATTGCTTCGATCTCTTCATCATCGGCAGAGCTAAATGTTTCAAATGTTTGTATAGTCTATAGGACTTAAGTACGGGGTCATCAGTCCCTAAACTTACAAACTACTTATGAACTACTTACGAACTAGGACGGCACAAATATCCATGCCCGAGGGGGGATTCGAACCCCCGACCGTAGTGGCCGTGCAGACCGTGACTGGAGCGCCTTAGTCCCCTCGGCCACCGCGGCCGGCTCGGCAGAGCTAGTTGGCATATAAACCTGTACTATTGTGGTCGGTGTTGGCTTCGTATCTATCTTGACTACGATAATGCGATCACTGCGCTGCTCATAGCAGTTTACCCGCATTCCTATTTTCTTATTCATTATCAGACCCACTCCTGTAATACTCCCAACAGATATTGTGTTTATAATCCTGTACTCATCTGACCAGATATCCTGTTCCTCTTTCCACCGAAATTCACTAATCCCCACTATATCTAACTTTAACCTATTCATTTCTCTCTTTAAATTTTCTAACTTCCCTACCCGATTAAGAGATCTAACATTCCATGCTCCGATCCGTAGAATGCCAGTTTTTGTCTTTCTTGATGACGACATCCTCCTGAGTAGTCCCCGCCCAGATATCCGAATGGGGGACGATTTTACCTCCGGAATATTTTACTCGAGAAGATGTCATCGCCATATATTCATACAATAGATCTCCATATCCTCGGGAAAAGTAACGGCTTTACTTTTCCCTTGCTTTCAGCCGTTCGCAGTAGCTGTGTGGCAAAGACATATTAGCTGATGTTACAAGGCCAGCTCAGTCAATCATCCAGACTATTGCCTCTGTAACTACTGAAAAGGCTGCTGCCCCTCTTCAGGAACCACACGTTTGTCTGGCCTCTCCACAGATACCCCTCCGCTGTGGTTGCACCTATGGTACGGCTATTTGTATCGTTGAGGCACACAAGCCACCGCACCTCGGCAATGTCTGTGGTTCATAGGGGTGGAATAAAAAGAAAAAAGGTAGCGTAATTAATACTGGGTAAATTTATATGCCAATCTCTGTAAAATTAATATTGCCTCACTTTCAAATGTATCTAAACAGGTTTTCAAACAATTCATTTGTAATAAACGGTAATTATACAGAAACTAATGAGGGCAAAACTATTCTAACATAAAGGGTTGTTCTTTGGTTTAAATTATGAATGGCCGCTTCGGGTAAGTGGACGACTTTACTGGGTGGACAAGATGACGTCATCTTTCCCATATATTTCTTAAACAGTTTTAATGAACTTTTGATTCTAACTTGCAGTATTTATCGTGTGTATGAAGTATAAATGAAGGACCAACAGGTAGCAATGGGCAGAGGAAGGCAGGAATTGATGACCTTTGCGCAGGAGTTACAGAGTGGTGCAGTGGTGTATGCAACTGCGAAGAGGAGGCTCAGGAGAAAGTTGCCGTCATTACTCATCACACAGCCAAACCGAACATCAGTATAACAATGTAGTTTATTGCTTCGCTCGTAGGTGGCAGCATGAAGCAGACCATGGCGTGAGTCTAGGAGGTTTGGGAAGTCGCCACTAGTAGTAGCACTGGTTAAGCTACCTACACACGTGTGTGTTGTTTATTTGACTCTGCAAACTTTCGTCTGTATAGATATCAGCAATAGCCTAAAACTGAAGGTAATTGCATATATTTCATATTTAGTTTATCGTTAAGGCCAATTAACTCATTAATTGTACACTATGTGGTTAAGTACACCAGGTAAACTTTAGCTGCAAATACCGGTTACTTGAGCCCATGGGCTATTGACCGTTGGAAGCAATCAGATGCAGGTAAGGGAATCGGTGTACTTCCAAAGGACCAGTTTTCATTGAAATTGGTCCAAACATGAAAAGCAACCTAAAGGCAGGTTTCAAGAAAGCTGGATTAGTGCCTCTAGATGAAAATCATATCATACACTGTTTGTCAAATCAAGACACACCCAAGGTTTCATGTAGAATTTTGGAGCATATTCTCAGTTCGAATATATTAAATTTCCTTGAAACGGAAAAGCTTCTTTCCATGAATCAGCACGGGTTTAGGAAACATCGTTCATGTGAAACTCAGCTTGCCCTTTTCTCATATGACATCTTGCGAGACATGGACGAAGGGCAACAGGCGGATTGTGTTTTCTCTACTTCAAAAAGGCGTTCGACACGGTGCCACACTGCAGACTGCTAACGAAGATACGAGCTTATGGAATAGGTTCACAGATTTGTGACTGGCTGGAAGACTTCCTAAGTAATAGAACGCAGTACGTTGTTCTCGACGGCGAGTGTTCATCAGAGACGAGTGTATCGTCAGGCGTGCCCCAGGGGAGTGTGATAGGGCCGCTATTATTTTCTATCTATATAAATGATCTGATGGACAGAGTATGTTGTAATTTGCGGCTGTTTGCTGATGATGCTGTGGTGTATGGGAAGGTGTCGTCTGTAACTGACTGTAATAGCATACAGGTTGACTTAGACAAAATTTCTAGTTGGTGCGAAGAATGGCAGCTAGCTCTCAAAGTTGAAAAATGTAAGGTTATGCGCTTGAGTAGAAAAAACAATCCTATAATGTTCGAATACAGCATTAGTAGTGAGCTTCTTGATGCTGTCGCGTCGTTCAAATATCTAGGCGTAACATTGCAGAGCGATATGAAATGGAACGAGCATGTAAGGACAGTTGTGAGTAAGGCATACAGCCGACTTCGGTTTATTGGGAGAATTTTGGGAAGATGTACTTCACCTGTAAAGGAGACCGCGTATAAAACGCTTGTACGACCACGTCTTGAGTATTGCTCAAGTATTTGGGACCCGCAGCAAATCGGTTTGAAGGAAGACATAGAGGCGGTTCAGAGGCGAGCAGCTAGATTTGTTACCGGTAGGTTCGACCAATGCGCGAGTGTCACGGAAATGCTCCGGCAACTCAATTGGGGATCGCTGGAAGAAAGACGACGTTCTTTTCGTGAAATTCTGTTAAGTAAATTTAGAGGGCCGGAATTTGAAGCTGAGTGTAGTACGATAATGCTGCCGCCTACTTACATTTCGCGTAAAGATCACAAAGACAAGAGGCATATAGGCATTCTTTTTTTCCTCGTTCAATTTGGGAGTGGAATAGGAAAGGAAATGCCTAGTAGTGGTACAGTGTACCCTCCGCCACGCACCTTACGGTGAATTGCGGAGTATGTATGTAGATGTAGATGTAGAAGGTAAGTGTAGACTTCTCTATGATTGAGGATGCATTTCTTCAACGACTTCAAGAGAAGAGGGGCGAGTTAATTACACCTCACTCTACTAAGAAGAAAAAACTCCAAGTGCCACCTCGACAGAGTGTAGGTGTGTCTGATTGCTGCTCTACCAGTAACACTAGTTTGAGA
Source organism: Locusta migratoria (assembly GCA_026315105.1). Classification (NCBI taxonomy): domain Eukaryota; kingdom Metazoa; phylum Arthropoda; class Insecta; order Orthoptera; family Acrididae; genus Locusta; species Locusta migratoria. Next base: position 202,107,264 of record CM048751.1, read on the forward strand.
TCAGGAGGTGACAGCGTCATCAGCCTCCACAATAGTGATGTGGCATATGCAGGACACTAGTCTACGACTTTTTGCAAAACCAAAGCCAAATCAACACCATCACCGGCGCCTGTTACGAAAGTTGACCTAAAAATAGGCAATGCTGTTTTGGTAAAATGGAACGAGAAGGAATAGCCAGGAGTCATTATCACTATAGAAGCAAAAGGTTTTACAGTCGACTGCATGGAGCCTACACTAAAAGCCTGGAGGTGGCCCAAAAATAACCATGTTTTGTTGTATAAATTTGAAGTTGTGATAATGACAAAATAAACCCCGAAATTAATAAAAAGAGGTTTGTTTTCTTCAACTGGACTCTAAACATTGTTATATCTGTACATTCTATTGCTTGTACAATGTATAAAAAGTGTTATTCAAAATTAATATTTGTCCTTAAAACAAACGTCTGGAAATTCAGTGGATGTTCAGAAATTATGTTATTGAAACGGCCTTCAGATGGTAGTATCAATGGGAATTACACTCTGGGTTCAAGTAACCCGACCGTGAGCCCAAATAAAATAGTAAATGTTTTTATTTTTCTATGTCACAAACAATGCATACGTTAACATATCCATAATAAACTATTGCTTAACAATATGAGGTGTGTATATAGGTGAATAAAATCTGATTGGATCATTTTTAAACATAATTTAGAAGTTCGAACCCTGGGTTCACGTAACCCGCGTTTACGGTATATGAGGAAAAAAGAAAAAACGGAATGACAAATATGGGACCAAGGGAAGAAGAAAAAACAAAACAAATGTGATGAGACACTCCTTAAATCCTCGATATCACTCAACTATACTTATACGACGACGACGGTCATAATTTCGTTAGAGGAGAATGTTTGTGAAATCAGAAATGACTGTGTTAAATTAAGGACTTTTTATCGTCATTCATGCTGTCGTAAATGGGTTTATGCTGCTTGTACCAAACTCACTGCGGCAGACATAAAGCGCAAAGCAAAAGTATGCCACCTCTGTGCGTAAAATTGATCTTTTTAGGTTTATCCAACTGTGTTTTTCTTAGTCAAATTAACTTCCTATATTCGTCATCTTACCCGCAAACGAGGGTAAGATGACGAGTTTGAAAGCATTTAAAAACAAAAAAAGTAAAAGTAATAGCCATAAATGTTACATTTTGAAAAACTAAAAACTACGAAATCTGTAGCTGGCAACAAAACTCTAAGGCTTTCAATCAAGTGGTCATACAGGCGTTAGTTCTAGAACCAGGGGATAAAAAAATTTTAGAAGCTTACTATCGTCATTTAGTTCTTATTTCCTCTACATACGTATCTATTATTATCCAACTGTGGTTCAGTAAAACAATCAGATGGGAAGAAATCCCGACATGCTTCGTTACAAATGGAAGCGGTCATCAAGGATATATTGAATTCCAGCGTTACTGATGGAGCGCGCTATGAACATGTAAGTCAGTTTCAGCCAGGTATCCGGATGCTTTTGATTAATGTGATTCTTCTAGATAAGCTTAAGTATTGTGGTATGAGTGGGACAGTGCACAAATGGTTTAAATCATACTTAATTGGAAGAATGCAGAAAGTTGAATAAGCAGATCACATGATAGAGAAGGAACTATTAATTCTTCTAACTGGGGAGTTATTAAAAATGGGGTCCCACAAGGTTCGGTCTTGGGTCCTTTTCTGTTCTTAATATATATCAATGACTTGCCATTCTATATTCACGAAGATGCTAAGCTAGTTCTCTTTGCTGGCGATACAGGTATAGCTACCACGCATGACAAACAGGAATTAACTGATGAAATTGTAAAAGATGTCTTCCAGAAAATTATTAAGTGGTTCTCTACAAATGGACTCTCATTATATTATCAAAATAAAACCCAGTACATAGTTTCATACAGTAAATGGCATGGCACCATTAATAACTTTAGACTTTGCACATAAATCTGTAGCTACGGTAGAACATTCAAAATTTTTAGGTGTTTGCATTCATGAACTGGAAGAAACACAATGAAGATCTGCTGAAACGTTTGAGTTGAGCTACTTATGCTATCAGGGTCATGGCAAAATTTGGTGATATACAACTCAGTAAACAGCTTACCATGCCTATTCTCATTCACTGCTTTTATATGGGATCACATTCCGGGGCAATTCAACATTCAGTAAAAAGTATTCATTGCACAAATGCGTGTAATCAGAATAATTGCTGGAGCCCACCCAAGATCATCCTGAAATTTGGCGGAAACGAAAAGCGCGATTGATGGGCGCTTTTGACAGAATGGTGAGGTAGTCAAGGACTCGTATTTTTAGCCAATAAACAGATTGTAAAAATACCTATAAAGTGTATTTTTTATGCAAACATACAAATCTTCAAATGGAACAATGGTTGTTTCTATCATGATTTGGGGGTGGAGGCTACGACAGCGTAGCTGATTGGCTGGTGGTCATGAGGCAGTGGGCCGTGCCCAAGGGGCTAGCCACTCGGCCAGTCAGCTACACTATCGCACCTCCGTCCCCGAAACTTAGAACGATTGTAGCTTCCAAACTAAAGGTGATAAAAATGTCATTCAAAAGTTTTTGTATAGAACTGGTGTGAAAAATTCCAGTGCATGATAGAAACAACCATTATTCCATTAAAAAAACTGTATGTTTGCATAAAAAATACACTTTCTACGTGATTCACCCTGTATATATTAATAATATGATCCAATTCACCCCCAGGTGCTCACGATTCTTTTGTGAGTACGTGCGTGGAGAGTACGGGGACCTGCGCTAATGTAGCCTTCCTTCTTTACATCCCGGACTGCATTTCCTTTCCCCCTCCCCACATTTCCTATCCTCACGCCTTCCTCTCCACACTGGGGGACTGATAACCTTAGTAGTTTAGTCGCCCTTCCCAACCAAACAACTTAGCGCAACGGATCCAATTCGAAAGTAAAAGCAGTGTGCATAGCTACAGCACTAGGAGAAAGGGTGATATTCACTATTCAAGGTTATATATAACTTTGGCACAGAAAGGGATGAATTATACTGCCACAAAAGTCTTCGATCACTTATCAAAAGTCTGACACATAGCCAACTTGTACGTAAAAAGAAATTAAAGGAATTTCTGAATTGCAACTCCTTCCACATTAGATGAAGATTTAGATCAAGCTTAAAAATTAAATTTAAAAAAAAAAGAAATTAAATAAAAATTTTGAAAAATGGAAGAAATGAAAATTAAAAAATCCTTAAAATATTCTCATGTATTGATTTGATTTTCTCAGGAAAGCCAAAACAGTCTTGGTCCAACCCGCCACTGCCCGCACCGAAACTAAGTTTATTGTGCGGTATCGCTCCTTGTATATCTAGTAAAGCCAACCAATGCCCTTGAACAGTGCAAGGAGTCCCATCACCAGTTCTTTATTAGACACAATTTCTTCTGGTCTGGTTGTCCCAAATGTTCTGTGCCTTTTACTCTCCAATGCAATGCATTCGAAGATTCGATGTGATGCAGTTTCATCACCGTCATCACAGATCCTACATTTAGGGTCCTCTTCTGTTATTCCCATTGTATGTAGGTGTTTTTTGCAATTCACATGGCCTGTCAGCAATCCAACCATGAGTCTAATCTCTCTCCTGTTCAGGCCCAGGATTGCAGAGCTTCTTTTAAAAAATGGCTTTGGCATCATTACCTTGCCATGTTTCTGTTGATAGACTTTGGTCCAATATTCTACGTGCTGTCTTCTGAGCTAGTTACGTAGCTCCAATTTGATCATTGCCTTGGTGATTGTCAGGACAGGTTCTGGTCCAATAAATGGAGTCTCTGCCCCCATCCTGGCTAATCTCTCGGCATGTTCGTTGCCACTGATCCCCGACTGGCCAGAGACCCACAATAGGTTTACTCCATTGCTTTCCACTAGCTCCACCAGAACCCTGTCACATTCTGCAACAATTTTAGACCTTGTTGCAGGAGCTGCAAGTGATCTCAGGCCTGCCTGGCTGTCTGAATAGATGCAGATGCTACGATCTTTGTAGCACCTACGCAAATTCTCCTCTACACACGCCCTGATGGCTGTGACTTCGGCCTGGAATACTGAGGCCAGTTTCCCTAGAGAGATGACGCCCTCCAGTCTTGGCTGCACCCCGTGTACCCCGGCCCCAACGCCTTGGTCTGATTTTGACCCGTCAGTGAACCACACAATATCCCCCCTACGGTGTCGAACTATTTTCTCTCACTGCTCCCTACTTCCAATTGTTATATTGAAAGGCTTGTTGAAGCAGTTTGGGGTTATAATATAGTCGGCTGGCATTTCCCCAACGTTTCCTATATTTACCTCACTCACTACTTTAGTGTGTGATTCTGGATATCTCAAAGAGTTCCAGTTTTTGCCAGTTTTGAGTCTGTATGCACCAGTCGTTGCCTCCATCTTGACCCAAAGGTGTAATGGGGGCGTATCCAGCATGGTTTCCAACCCAGGGTGTGCTGGTAATTCCGCCTGTTATGGCTAAGCAGACTAATCTTTACACCTTACCAAGCTCTTTAGCAGCAACCTGCTGTTCTACCTTCTTCCACCATACGACCGCCCCATAGGTGATCCTGGGTCTAATCACTGTGGTGTATATCCAGTGCATACCCTTGGGGCTCAGGCCCCAATTTTTGCCACAAGCTCTCCTGGTACTTACCAGAGTACCTTTTGCCTTGGAGCAAATATTCCTAATGTGAGGTGTCCATGTCAGTTTCTCATCTAAGGTAACTTTTTTCTTTTTTCTTTTCTTTTTTTAGTCTATGGGACTTAACTACAGGGTCATCAGTCCCTAAACTTACAAACTACTTATGAACTACTTACGAACTAGGATGGCACAAATATCCATGCCCAAGGGGGGATTCGAACCCCCAACCGTAGTTGCCGTGCAGACCGTGACTGGAGCGCCTTAGTCCCCCGGCCACCGCGGCCGGCTCTCAGGTAACCCCTAGATATTTCACTGCCCCCTTCACAGGTAGCGCTCCATTGAAAAGCTTTAGATTCCAACTTGAATATTGGATATGCTTCTTTGTGAATGGTACAACAACAGTCTTCTTAAGTTTAACCCACAGATCCTGTTTTCTGCACCAGTCTTGCACAATGTCCAACACACCTTGTACCATTTCGTTGACTGTGTCAGCAAATTTGCCAAGTATTACTATGACAAGATCATCTGCGTATCCTTGGCAAAAGTACTGCCTAGAGTTTAATTCTCCAATGAGATCATTCACCACTAGATTCCACAATAAATGGGAAAGAACTCCTCCTTGCGGGCAACCCCTAGTGGTGTTGATTACCATTTTTTCATTCATCATGGTAGCCTAGTGAGGATTTTATGAAGTCTCGCTTGAGCAGCTGTGCCCTCCACTTCCTCACAGAAAACCTTCCAGGATGCCTCCTTTGCCCATCTGATGGCAAGATTGTAATTGATAAGGGCCTCACAATGCTTTGCCCATTGTCCTTTGCGCCTCGCAAGGTTAAACAGTCTTTGTACCTGTTTCCTTTGCATTTCCAGGTTATTATTCCACGAAGGCACAGTCCTATTTGTGCACTTCCTGGTGATTGAGCAGCTGTCCTGGTATGAGGTCACTATCGCAGAGGTTACGGCCTCTGCTTCTTCCTCAATCTCTGCTGGATTCCTTATCGAAGTTTTAATTTCCGATAGCCTGAAGTCAAGGTCTCTCCTACATGTCTCACAGTCCTTTTTCCTGGGATTCTTATAGACCATGATCTGGCTGGTTCCTATTTCAACCTTGAATTTAATATACATGTGATCTGATGAGGATGGCTCCAGGATCACATGCCACTGTTTGACGTAACTGCCCATCATCATGGAACCAAAAGTTATGTTAATTACTTCTTCCCTTCTATTATTCCTGTTCAAAATATGTTCAAATGTTTGTTAAGCTTAAGGGACTTAACTACGGGGTCATCAGTCCCTAAACTTACAAACTACTTATCAACTAGCTTATCCTAAGGACGACACAGATATCCATGCCCGAGGGGGGATTCAAACCCCCGACCGTAGTGGCCGTGCAGTATTATTCCTGAATGTAGGTTTATCACCCCTATACAGGATCTCCAAGTTGTTAGATAGGACAAATTCAAGAAGATGTTCAACTCTAATGTTGGTATCCTTGCTGCCTCACGATAGATTGTGGGCATCACATCCCACCAACAGTTCGCACATTGCCGGTGGCAGGCTTCCGTCAGTCTCCTCACTTCCAAAGAAAGAGGAGAGCTGTCTTCGTAAGGAAGGTATGCTGAGGCCAAAACAATTTCCCTCGTGATGCCTTCCTCACGTTGCTGCATTCTGATGGTCACCAGGTATCTGGAACCAAAATCCATCATTGGTATGAAAGGGATTCCATTTCTAACATAAATGCATGTTCTGGAGTTTTTTAGATTTCTGGCATAAATCAGCTTACCCCCAGTACCACCGAGGCCCGATACACCCACTTTTTATAAATAGGGTTCTTGTATAAGGGCCATGTCCACCTCCTGTCTCCCCAGGCGACGGCTCAGGGCAGCAGTGGCTCCTTTACTGTGCTGCAGGTTTATCTGCAGCACTTCCAGTCCCCATCTTGCTGCCATTATTGCCTATAAGGTCTTTGATTACCCTGACGGCGTCCTGCGAGAATCCTAAAAACAGTTTCAGGCCTTACTCTCGCATTGCCCTCGGGGACTTCTCTCCAACCTCCACCACCAGGGTTCGTCCTTCCGGAACGACCTTTTGGTTAATTACCCTCCAATCCTCTGTCGAGACTTTTGGGTTCTGGACCCTTATTTTCTCGAACAGAGTCTTTGGAGGATCTTTGGTACCCATATTGATACCTTTGCGGTCTTCAGGAGTTCGGCTGCTTTCTTGACCATCCTCCCATGAGGATATCATGTGCACCTTGTACTTAAGCCATTCTGCTGAGTGCTCCCCCTCACAGACAAAAATGAGCGCACCGCGATCTAGATAGACCCTCCTGAATTGGGTCCTGGACCAGCGTCCCCCCCAATCTCTTCAAAGAGGACCAGCTGCATGAGCTGCTCCTACTGTGCGGTGATGCTCACCAGTGGGTATCCTTCTTGGACAACCGCCATTCTAAAGATGGAGACTGCAGTACTATAGGTCTGTTTCCCTATTTCCTGCCTCAGCCTTTTAGGATCACGCTTGTCCAGAGAGGACAAGAGGACCCTCTTGCCACCTGTCTTTGACGTCGAGAGGGTCTGTGTATCCCTTTCGACCTGAGGCTGTTTCTTTTGTGGGGTCTTGGACTCAAGCCTCAACCCTCCACTAATGCTTAGGAAGCCATTCTTTTCCTTCCTTTTGCTTCTGTTCCTTGAGAAGTTTCCTCCTCTGAGCCCCAGACAAGGCCTTAATCCTAATCTGGTCCAGTTTCTCTGTTACAGTTCCCACTTCTTGCTCAGGTCTAGACTCTGATACAGAAGTAGGAGTGCACTCCATCGGTCCTGATCCCGATGTCTGAGTATCTGAGGTCTCAGATTGCCCCTCAGATTCTTTTAAAATACTTTCTTTCTCTGTGTTCATCTTAGTCCCACGAGATTTGGGTATTTATATGAACCACACCACGATAACCCCGCGCGGTGCAAGGCTACTTACTCAGGGAGGTCGCCCGGTATCCCTGAGGCTCCGTTCGAGACACATCCACCCATGTGCCACGCATCCCTCGGAACGGATCGCATCACACCTTGGGTTGGGAAACGAATTGGGAAAGGACTGCGAGAGGATAAGGAAGACGGGACGTTGTGGGACACTCTTAGTCTGATCCAACAGCTGAGGCCTTTCCGGCAGTAGGTCTCTACCTTCGGTATAGCCCTCAGCTCCATACGGATGCGCATCCTCTCCACCCAAACGGACAGTGCTTCGTCAAGGTGGTGTCCCCCGGAGAGGCTTCTCGTGTATAGGCACCATTCACTAAATTGACACGTTCCACATCACCACGAAATGTCGTATATATGATCTATGGCGCAAGTACCAATCTAATCTTATGTAATCACAGTGTATGACGCTGGCGTTTTTATTCACGTCACGTCTGAGCAGTAACGCGTGGAAAACTGGTCCGGCCGCAAGGCGGCGAGACAAATGGAGGCAGTCGATGACGAGCGCAGCGCCTGAAATAATGAGCGGCCGCAGCTGTGACAGGCGCGGATAAGTGGCTAAGTGATCCGCGGCCGCCGGGGCGGGATCGCAGTCGCCGCAGACGTGGGTGATTCAATTATTCCGGCCGTCGCTGCGAGCTGCACCGGGAGCCATCGGCGCTCATTTAGATGCCTCACGCGATAGCGGCCGCCAGTAGAGCCCAGCTGAGCTGAGCTGGGCTCAGGCCAGAGAGCCGCTGCCACTCAGTACCGCGTGTCTCCAACTGTAGAGCGGGGGGGGGGGGGTGTATAACACATTATACACACAAGCTGGTATACGTGCCTGGTATGACATCTACTGTCTTAAAGGCCGCTGTGGAGTATCCCAGCGGTCTAAGGCGCCTCGCTGCGGACCGCGCGGTTGCTCGCCGTCTGAGGTCCGAGTCCTCCCTGGGGCATGGGTGTGTGTGTTGTCCATAAGTTAGTTTACCCTAGTTTAAGCAGTTTGTAAGCTACTGTCTGACGACTACGCAGTTTGGTCCGATAGATTTACAAACATTTGAACATTTTGAACAATGTCTTAAGGTGACCACACAGTGGTTCAGGTAGAAAAAATCGATTTTCGGTTTTCGTCATATTTCGATAGATTAAGGTTTTATTTAAGTGCTCTGAAAAGGATTTTGCAGATTTTTTTTTTGAGCATTTAAAGAGTATTTTCTTACCACAAAATGTTCAAATGTTTTTTAAGCGTAAGGGACTTAACTGCGGAGTAGTTACAAACTACTTACGAACTAGCTTATACTAAAGACGACACTAACATCCATGCCCGAGGGGGGATTCAAACCCACGACAGCAGCGGCCGCTGAGACCGTGACTGGCATGCCGCAGACCGCTCGGCCAATGCGGCGGGCCATTATGCCATTTTCAGGCCCTTATATTCGAGTATTACATCCATTAAGTAGGGATAGTAAATGGTTGCTTGGATTTATAGCGCTAAGTAAGAAACAACAACAGGAAAAAATGTTTCTGTTGAACATACGACTGTTGGTATCCTACTTCCTACGTAATCTTGACCACCCGGAGTTCGGGTTCCACCAGTAATGATGAATTCAGTAAGTTCTAAGGGGTATGTCTGCATGGGCAAAGTTCACAAAAATATTTTCTGCAGAAAAAATTAATATTGTTTGTTAATAAATTTAAAAAAGTATTTCTTAAAAACTATAAAATGGATCAAGCAGATTTTAGTACATTTGACTTTAGCATCATGTAACATACATTACAAATATTAAGGTCGTGCATCAAATACTTTTTCATAAAATGGGTAAAATACCAGCCTAAATTAACACGGGTTAGATAAGCAGGGCCTGGCCCCCTTAAGCAGTGGCGGCTGGTGCTTGACTTATAAGGAGATCACATGGCTACCGGATTTTAGAATTTCTTCGACGCAACTCTCGAGAAGAAAATCGTCTATGAAGTTTTGCAATTACACATAAGTGTCAGTAATTAATACTATTGCAGCATCTGTCGGAGTAGCTAAAAAATTAAAAAAATAAATAAAAAATAAAAAAAATAAAAATGAGGGGTCATCAGTCCCTAAACTTACAAACTACTTATGAACTACCTGATATTAAAGACGACTCAAACATCCATGCCCGAGGAGGGATTCGAACCCCCGACCGTAGCGGCCGTGCAGACTGTGACTGGTGCGCCGCAGACCGCTTGGCCACTGCGGCACTACCGTCGACAACTAATAGTGAAGCCACTACTGTATTGTAACCACCATGATTAACCACCTGTATAAAATGAAGAAAATTACGATTAAATAAAAATACTTGCATTTTTCTTGTCTAAGTTTTCAAACACACCCTAAGAAAGTAAGAAAATCTGCCCTGGGAGGATTCGAACCAGGGACTTTACGTGAGTAATGCCAGAACTCTGCTACCTGAGCTACCCCGACAGATGCTGCAATGTACTTTGTTATTGGTAATTACGCTTACTTGCAGAACTTCAAAGTCGATTTTCTCGAAATTTTTTTAGAGTTGTGTCGAAAGGCTTTGAGCTGATCTTAGTGCCGGATGTTGATAGTGCCCCCACCCCTTCCCACCCCGCCCCCCTTAGATATATTTTCGTTATAAGATTTGCAGAATGTCTTACCTCGGCTTTTCGGCGCTTGCTTCAACTCGAGATCAGGCGTCGATCTACCGAGCTTCGTTATTACACACTTCTCGTACAAGCTTAATTTGTTTCTAAAACATACTGAACGTTACTTTTCTATGATGATACACATCAAGAACATATGAATATCCACATGATCACTAAAATACAGTAAGTAACTGATTACACTCTTAAATGACTGTAACAAAATGAATCTGATACGATGAAGAGAAAAGCTACCTTCGGGTGACGTGACACTGTAAGCAACACCCCCTCAAAGGCTGCCTTTCCCTAGCAATTAAATATTTGTTACAACGAAGAGATTTCCAGGAGGCTTTTGACACCGCACCCCACAGCGGACGTCGTCCAGAGCACACCTCTCCAGTAGCGTAGCAGTACTTTATCAGTTGTAAGTGTAACCGGCTTCTCTCTAGAAGCTACATATTTTTACTTTTCAGTGCGTTTTCCCTTGAGTGCATTAAATTTATTGTGTGCTCGCGTTTTTGTTTGATTCATATTCGCGTTAAATATCTGGTTAGTGTATTATTCCGCCGTGTGAATCTCGTCGCGACAGTCGTCTGTCTTTGTTTTCTGATTAGAAGCGACATATAGTATTTTGAGTTTCGTCTACACTTTCTCGTCTCAGTTTGTAAAGTTATACTGAGCTGTCGTGCGTATTGGATTCACATCCGCGTTCTAACGATCAGTTTAGTTTTCCTTTGAACGCATCGCGACTGTAGTTTTTGTTTTTGTTGGCACTGTAATCATGAATAGGGTCTGTGACTGCTGTGTGCGGATGCAGTCTGAGCTGGTGACACTTCGCTCCCAGCTTCAAGCTGTGTTAACCTCGGTTGCACAGTTGGAAGCTGCGATCGATGGGCGTCGTTGTTGTTGGCCGGCGGTGGGGACCGAACGGACTCCCGTCGACTCCACCGATCGGCCTGCGGCAGCGACATGCCCTGAAACTGCTAGCAGTGAGGCAGACATCCCACCCGTGGTTGCGTGGGAGGTTGCTCCAGTGCGTGGCAGGAGGCGCAAGACATTCCGGGGGACCGATCGTGAGGCCTCCCCGGTTCGTCTTGCGAACAGGTTTGAGGCGCTGTCTGCTCAGGACGACGTTCCTGAGTCGGATGGTGTCTCTCACCCTGTCACCGCCCAGCCTGCAAGATCCGGGCTTTCACAGAGGGTGGGTTTACTTGTAGTTGGGAGCTCCAACGTTAGGCGGGTGATGGAGCCCCTTAGAGAGATGGCTGCCAAGGAGGGGAAGAAGGCCAACGTGCACTCCGTGTGCATACCGGGTGGAGTCATTCCAGATGTGGAACGGGTCCTCCCGGATGCCATGAAGGGTACGGGGTGCAGCCAACTGCAGGTGGTGGCTCACGTCGGTACCAATGATGTGTGTCGTTTCGGATCTGAAGAGATCCTCTCAGGTTTCGAGCGGCTAACTGAAGTGGTAAAGACTGTCAGTCTTGCTTGCAAGATGAAAGCAGAGCTCACCATCTGCAGCATAGTTGACAGGACCGACTGTGGACCTCTGATACAGAGCCGAGTGGAGGGTCTGAATCAGAGGCTCAGACGTTTCTGCGACGGTGTAGGCTGCAGATTCCTTGACTTGCGCCATCGGGTGGTGGGTTTCCGGGTTCCGCTGAATAGGTCAGGAGTCCACTACACGCAGGAAGCGGCTACACGGGTAGCGGGGGCTGTGTGGCGTGGACTGGGCGGTTTTTTAGGATAAAGAGCTTCGGGGAAATAGAAAATGTGCAATCTCAAAGGGTTCAGGTGGATCACAGGAGAAATGTAGATCCGGAAACTATCGGTATAACAGTTGTAAATTGTCGTAGCTGTGTCGGGAAAGTTCCAGAACTGCAAGCGTTAATAGAAAGCACCGAAACACACATCATTATAGGCAGCGAAAGTTGGCTCAAGCCGGAAATAAGTTCAGAAGAAGTATTTTCAAAAGATCTAACGGTATTCAGAAAGGATAGATTAAACAAAATAGGTGGGGGCGTGTTTGTCGCCGTCAAAAGTAGTATTTCATGTAGCGAAGTTGAAGTTGATAGTTCGTGCGAGCTATTATGGGTAGAGGTTGTACCCGAAAATCGTAAGAAGTTAATAATCGGTACCTTTTACCGGCCTCCCGACTCTGACGATACAATAGCAGAAAGGTTCAAAGAAAACCTGAGTCTAATTACAAAAACGTACCCGACTCACACGATAATAGTAGGTGGTGATTTTAATTTACCCTCGATCTGTTGGCGAAATTATATTTTCAAATCAGGAGGTAGGCATAAAACATCGTCCGAAATTGTACTCAACGCATTCTCTGAGAATTACTTCGAACAATTAGTTCATGAGCCAACTAGAATTGTAAATGGATGTGAAAACACACTTGATCTCTTAGCAACAAATAATCCTGAGCTCATAATGAGCATCAAAACGGATACAGGTATTAGTGAACACAGAGCTGTAGTAGCGAAATTGAATATCGAAAGTCCCAAAGTTACCAAAAATAAACGCAAAGTATATTTGTTCAGGAAAGCAGATATAAACAAAATACATTGCTTCTTGAAAGACAGCTTCCACTCGTTTCTAACACTAAACGTAGGTGTAGACCAGATGTGGCTCAAATTCAAAGAAGTGGTATCGACAGCAATTGAAAGTTTTATACCTAATAAATTAATAAAAGAAGGAGGCGATCCCCCTTGGTACACAAAACAGGTTAGGACACTGTTGCAAAAGCAAAGGAAAAGACATACTAAATTTAAACGAACACGAAATCCCCAGGATTTGCGATTGTACTTAGAAGCTCGAAATTTAGCGAGGATTTCAATGCGAGATGCCTACAACATTTATCACAACGAAACTCTTTCTCGTAATTTGACTGAAAACCCAAAGAGATTTTGGTCATATGTTAAATATACTCGGGGAAAGTCACAAACAATACCTTCACTACGTGATAGTAATGGCGATCCTGCCGATGACAGCGCTACTAAAGCAGAGTTACTAAACTTAGCTTTTAGAAACTCATTCACTAAAGAAGACGAAACCAATATTCCAGATTTCGAATTACGAACAGATGCCGTAATGAGTAACATAGAAGTAGATATAATAGGAGTAGTGCAGCAACTAAAATCACTTAATAAGAACAAGTCTTCTGGTCCGGATTGTATACCCATTAGATTTCTATCTGATTATGCTGAAGCGATAGCTCCTTACTTAACAGTCATATACAACCGCTCTCTCATAGAAGGATCTGTACCAAAAGATTGGAAAGTTGCACAGGTCACACCTATATTCAAGAAAGGCAGTAGGAGTAACCCACTAAACTACAGGCCTATTTCATTGACGTCAATTTGCAGCAGGGTTTTGGAACATATCCTGTATTCAAATATTATGAATTATCTCGAACAGAACGATCTATTGACCCAAGGTCAACACGGATTTAGAAAATATCGATCATGCGAAACACAACTAGCTCTATATTCACACGAAGTGATGGGTGCTATCGACAAAGGTTCGCAAATCGATTCCGTATTTCTTGATTTCCAGAAAGCTTTTGACACCGTACCTCACAAACGGCTTTTAATCAAATTGCGTGGTTATGGTATATCGCCCCAAATTTGCAATTGGATAGGGGATTTCTTGTCAGAGAGGACACAGTTCGTAGTAATCGATGGTAAGGCATCGACTAAAACAGAGGTGATATCGGGCGTTCCACAAGGTAGTGTTATTGGTCCTCTGCTATTCCTTATTTACATAAACGATTTAGAGGAAAATCTAAGTAGCTCTCTTAGGTTGTTTGCAGATGACGCCGTCATTTACCGTCTAGTAAAATCATCTGAAGATCAAAACCAACTGCAGAACGATCTGAATAAGATATCAGTATGGTGTAAAAATTGGCAATTGACTCTAAATAATGAGAAGTGTGAAGTCGTCCACATGAGTACGAAAAGAAATCCGTTAAACTTTGTTTACAACATAAATCAATCAAATGTGAACGCCGTAAACTCCACAAAATACCTAGGAATCACTATTACTTCAGACTTAAACTGGAAAGAACACGTAGATAATATCGTGGGAAAGGCGAACCAGAGACTGCGTTTTATTGGCAGAATCCTTAAAAGATGCAACAGAACTACTAAAGAGACTGCATACACTGCGCTTGTCCGTCCATTTTTGGAGTATTGCAGCCCAGTGTGGGATCCTTATCAGGTGGGTTCGACGGAGGACATCGAAAGAGTCCAAAGAAGGGCAGCTCGTTTCGTATTGTCACGATACAGGGGAGACAGCGTTACGGAAATGATACAGGATCTGGGATGGGAATCATTACAACAACGGCGCTTATCGCTGAGGCGTGGGTTACTTACGAAACTCCAATCGCCAACATTCTCCTCCGAATGCGAAAATATATTGTTGACTCCCACTTACATAGGTAGAAATGATCATCAGAATAAAATAAGAGAAATAAGAGCTCGAACAGAGAGATTCAGGTGTTCTCTCTTCCCGCGCGCTATTCGAGAATGGAATGGGAGATAAATAGTATAATTGTGGTTCGATGAACCCTCTGCCAGGCACTTAAATGTGATTTGCAGAGTATCCCATGTAGATGTAGATGAATCAAATTGCGTGATTATGGAATATCGTCACAGATTTGTCACTGGATAGGGGATTTCCTGTCAGAGAGGACACAATTTGTAGTAATCGATGGTAAGGCATCGACTAAAATAGAGGTGATATCTGGCATTCCACAGGGTAGTGTTATTGGTTCCCTATCTGGGAGAACATCTGAGCAGCTCTCTTAGGTTGTTTGCAGATGACGGGTCATTTATCGTCTAGCAAAGTCATCTGAAGATCAAAAGCAACTGCAGAACCACCTAGATAAGATATCAGCATGGTGTAAGAAATTGGCAATTGACTCTAAATAATGAGAATTGTGAAGTCGTCCACATGAGTACGAAAAGAAATCCGTTAAACTTTGTTTACAAGATGAATCAATCAAAAGTGAAGGTCGTAAACTCCAATAATACCTAAGAATTACTATTACATTCGACTTAAGCTGGAAATGACACAGAGATAATGTCGTAGGAAAGGCGAACCAGAGATTGCGTTTTATTGGCAGAACACTTAATAGTTGCAACAGAACTACTAAAGAGACTGCATACACCACGCTTGTCCGTCCTCATTTGGAGTACTGCTGCCCAGTGTGGGATCCTTATAAAGTGGGTTTGACGGAAGCCATCGAAAGAGTCCAAAGAAGGGCCTCCGGTTTTGTATTGTTACGATATAGGGGAGACAGCGACACGGAAATGATACAGGATCATTAAACAATGCCTACTCCCACCTACATACGTAGAAATCATCATCAGAATAAAATACGAGAAATCAGAGCTCGAACGGAGAGATTCAAATGTTTTTTTTTTTTATTTTATTTATTTATTTATTTATTTATTTTTTTTTTTTTTTTTGCGCGCTATTGGAGAATGGAATGGTAGATTAATAGTATAAAGGTGGTTCGATGAACACTTTGCCATGCACTTAAATGTGATATCCCAGGTAGATTTAAATACAGAAGACATTGTTCCCGTATCTGCTAAAAAGAAGATTGGTTTTAAAAAATTTGCTTGTAGTCGGTCTGGAATCCACTCCTACGCAGCGCATAGCGGTGTCGCTAACCACACGGCTATTCTTGTTATTCATGATCGTACGTTCTGAAGTCTTTTACAGTTGATGCGTCTTTAATTTATAGTTCCAAGATATTTTTCCAAACATAACGTGTTTTTTATTAAACTTATCCGCTCCAAAACAAATATGAAGGGCGGATGTTGCGTTCGTGGCGGATATACTCAAGTGCAAGGCGAGCTGCGAAGTAGCTCCATTGTCTGAGGTCTCTGTCAGCCAACAGACGAGTTCGGCCTAGACGCTTTCCTGCTGTATGTCTCCCTTCACGTTTCCACTTCACTAGCACATCAGAAAAGTGGACCTAGGGATGTTAGAGAGTGGGAAATATCGCGTACTGATTTCTGACACAAAAAACACCTAATCAGCTGACCACCTTCTAAGTCTGTGACTTCTCTCACCATGTTTAATGACATCTGAGGTCGCTGATATGCGGTAGTGGGCAGTAGATGGCAGCAAAATGCACCTAATATGAAATACGTATGTTTTTGGGGGTGTCCGGATACTTTCCATCACGTAAAGTATAATCCGTGGGGCGTCCATTGCTTGATCGAGGGAAGGGAGGAGATGGGAGGGAGCCGTTCTCTTCCTCCTAGTACTCTAGGACGTTAAGATGATATTCTTTCAATAAAACGATTTATAAGTCATTATTTTACTATCGAGGACGAAATGGAAACTTTTTTTATGAACTTGGCAGTCGATATTAGTCCTGGAGTTGTGGTCTTCAGTACGAACTCTGATTTCATGCAGCTCTCCACGCTACTCCATCTTGTGCAAGCCTCTTTATTCCTTTATATCCTTTTGAACCTCCTTACTGCATACGTCACCAGGTCTCCCTTGCGATTTTTACCACAAATGCTTTCACTCACGATTTCTTGATGTTTCAGAATGTGTCCTACCAATCGATCCTTTCTTTTAGTCAATATATGACATAATTTCTTTTGTCCCCAGTTCTGTTCAGCTCTACCCATCTGATCTGTACCTTTCGTCTTTAGCATTTCAAATGCTTCTACAATCTTTCTGTTTGAACTCATTGTCATCTAAGTTTCACTCCCATGCAATACTACAATCCAAGCAAATGCTTTAAGAAAGGACTTCATAACATTTAACACTAATTTTGGATGTCAACAAATTTCGCTTCTTCAGAAAAGCTATTTTTTCCTCTAACAAATCTGCACTTCTTTACTTCGCTCATCAGAAATTCTTTTCTTACAAAAATAACAAAACTCAACTACTGTTTCTATTGCCTCGTTACCTAATGCAATTCGTTGAGTATCGCCTGATTTTCGTGGACTGCATTCCAATACCTTCGTTTTGCTCTTGTTAATGTTCATCTTATCTCGTTTCAAGACATTTTCCATGCTGTCCAATTATTCTTCCATGTCCTTTGCAGTCTTTGACAGAATTACGATGTCACTAGCACATCACAAAATTTTAAAGAATCGCGTCATGTGGTCTATCTGTTCAGCGTTAAGTCATCTAATGATGGCCTAAGAAGCCGAAAGCCATTTTCTAACAAACCAATAAATAAACTTCAAGTAACAACAACAAGTCAGTCTAGATCACAATTAATTCTATTTTCCTGGTAACCGGTTTCGGTCACTTACATGGCCATCATCAGAACACAACTGCAATGATACATACTGTATTATTAGAGGGGTAAATAAATATTGTGGAAGAGAAATACAAAATGTTGAAGTTTTTAATATGTCTTTGTTCCTCCAAGTACCAACGGTATATTCTATGAATATCACTAAGTTTTTATTTCTTCTTCTGCTTGTACGATACCGAATAATTAACATAACCCAAATCGTTGCATGATCTGTGGCAGGTAGTTAGAAATCAGCTACTGCTCTCACTACCCGTCCATGTCTGCCGCGGAGATTTTTTTCCCTTGGCACGTGTTTACCTCTGCCCTTAAAACCACTCTTGTTTCAAAAAGCTTTCGACCATTTACTATCTTCCAATAGACCGTATTAATGAATAATCGTACCCACACGTACGGCACACATCACAGTTCTCGCTCCTCTGACTCCTACTTTAGAAGTCGAAACATATGCAGAGGTAACAGTAGACCTACTGAGTAGATGTACCTTACGCAGCCATGGCTAGTCGCTTCGCTACTAGGGGCGCAGCACTGTTAGGACATAAATACTGGACTCTATCCACCAACAGACCGTTCTCGGGTAGCATCTAGAGAAGACAGCACGCTACGCCGTCCAAATATCGTGCCGGAACGATGCACATAGGGGTATTTTGCTTGGTAAGAATTCGTTTAAAGTTAACCTGTAAAGCAAAGAAAGTATATTTAGTTAGTACAACAATGTAGAGGTTATGTTGTTGTTCAGGGTGTTTCCCTGCATAAATTGGAATACAGTATGATAGAAAAATCATTTGTTTACTGGAAATTGTAGAACGTAGCCGCAGAATACTGCCTTATATTTTTAATAATTTTTTACTTTAGCCTCGAGGGATTAGGAGCGTGGCTAAGCCGCTGCAGACATGGACTGTGCGGCTAGTTCGAGCCCACCCTCGGGCATGGGTGTGTGCCTGTGTTGTCCTGTGTAAGCTCTGGGACTAATGACCTTAGCAGTTAAGATTTCACACACATTTGAACTTTTTTTTTTTACTTTAAATTTGTGGTTCTTTTAGGTCCTTCAAGCCGCAAAAATATGACAGAAAAGGTCTCGATGACATTATAGAGAGATGTTCTGAAAACACTTTCGTAAAAGTTTTTTTTTTTTTTTTTTTGAAAATATTATCAGACCCTTCTTTCCCTGATAAAGAGAAGAAAGATTTCAGACACTGTCATACGTAAAGTAAGAAATCAAGAAAAGATGACTTGCTTTACATAGCGTTGAAAGTAGCTTCTTCAAAACAACTCATAATTGTGAATAGTGGTGTTTGTCCATCTTTGCAACTGCAATAAAAATGCTATTTTTTTTCTCACAAGACGCGTTTCGTTTTAATGACTGTAAAACATCTTCAGTGGTCTGTAATAATAGAAATCTACAGTTTGTTTTGTTTTTAGATCGAAAACAGTTCGTTAACGGACCATGAAAAGTAGGCCTAATGTTTGTTACTTACGGAACTTTTGTCTTCTTTTCGCTTAACATCATGGAATGCCGGTCTGTTTCATGCAATACTGCCGGTTCTTCATGCTACGTCGTTTTTTCCCCTACTTCCATTGTCACTTTTGCTCTGCCAGTAGTTGGATCTATGGAAAACAACTATTGGCAGAGCAAAAGTGACAGTGACAGTTTGTTTTTGTTTTGACTGAGCCTGCAGTCTGAGTTGACAGTCATTAAAACGAAACGCGTCTGGTAAGAAAAAAATAGCATTTTTATTGTACTTGCAAAGACGGGCAAACACTGCTATTCATAATTATGAAAGCGACTACGGACATTATGGCCACACAAACGAATAACTCATAATTGGTTGCAAAATACCATTGAAATTCCATGTAACAAAAGTCGAGTTGGTCGATCAACAAATCCGTTCGTAAAGCTAACGCAACAAAAGGCGTAAGACACAGTCCTCGAGAGAACATTTTGAAATAACAGAAGTAAACGTATGCCACTCAAATAATGCTCCGTGAAGCTCGAAATGTTGAGGGTTCCAGAGTGGTGAAAGATATTACTATACGAAGAACTAAATACAGGCAAGAATACGACGGCATTCTCAGGAGAGTCGTACTAGAAAGAACACGACTTTCACCTATCCAAGCCTTATCTATCTCTGTGGAAGCCTCACTGTCAAGGAAACAATACGACATAATACGAACAGGTGCTAAAAATGTCCCATAACCTTAACAAACATTTGAACATTTTGTTGAATTTATATCCATTGTATCCTGTGTCTCCCACCGTTCACAAGATTTTTTTGCATGGCCCAAATGTCATCGAACATGCCCTCTTAACCATAGGCAGTTTATCAGAAGAAGCAACCGAAGCCCACAATAAGTTCTTCCGTTTCTGCAGACAAAGTATTCCCAGAAAATTATCACGAGAGGCACGCAATTTGGATATACTTGAACAGGCTACTACTGACATCTGATCCATTGATAACAGGTCAGAGACAGACGCCAAGGAAAAGCAGCAAATCTTTGTTAGCAGAGACATTACATTTCCTTCTGCCAAGCGAAGAAGGGGTTAGGCAGGTCTGTCAAGCTGAAAATGAAAATGAAGATGATGAGGATGTGTCAACTGAAACAGACTGCTCAGATGTATAAGGCTTGGTCGCATCATCTGAATAACTAATAGTCATTTAATTGTAATAATAAATTAAACAATGTAATAAACATACCATAATTTTGTTTCATTTCTAGCAAATACGCAAATCCATTATCACCCTAAAAATATGCAGAAAATGTAAGAAAGCAATTTTGACCATCTTTTTGTACCAGATACCGCTGTGTCCGACGCGAACACGCGGCAGAAATAACTATCACTCGCCAGGTCAGCTTATTATTGCGTTTATAATTCCTCCGTGTCGTAAACAGATTTGTGGAAGCTTTTTACAAATACTCTCAAGCATATAAATAGTAACCAAATACTTAAAATTTCATTTCGGTTCTTTAATTTGCTAAAACAGGCGCGATCCGGCCATTGACATCTCTCGATACCATTATGGGGGCGAGTGAAGAACCAGTGGTGTTCTACATGTGACGAGTGGAACGTCGTTTTGCGTGAGAGTAATGCAATATGTCAAGGAAGCCGTAACGCGCAGTTTTACACTTGTCATTACTAGAAATCAATATTTTTCTGGCCTTAATGAATAGTAACATTCAGTCCATGCCTCTTTATGCTTCCGACGTACCCGTAATTCATTACGCTGCACTTCAATGTACAGAAGTTCATGTTAGTGTTATGCGGAACAGTGCTGCAGCCGAACGAACGCAACAGTACGCCTCGGACTGCCACCGCTTCTCGCGTGGCCCTCAGGAATTTTCCGTGGTCTTCGATTCCAACTAGAGCTCCTAAAACCTCAGGCTGGCGCATCCGCCATTTTCATTCCTGCTAATGCTAAACACAGCACGCAGCTTATACGACCATAGAGTCTTAGATCGTGCTACTTTGAGCTTGCATTCCGCTCTTGTTTACATCTATTTGTGGACTAGCTGAAAACCCGGCTTTGCCCGGTTATTTATTTATTCCTGCCTTGGGTTACTACTTCTCCTATCCCTCCTCTCTCTGTCCATCTCCATTTTTCTAAAAATGTGCTGTATTTATCGGAGAATATGTAATAAATAAGGCTGTTTTACGTAACATACAAAATTTGAAGTACAGTATCCAAATAAATAAATATAGTAATCAAAATACAAATGATATATAACATTCATACATTTATTTAATTTACAACTTTTCTGTAAACAATTCTTCTTGTTACTTGTCCAGGATCTAATATGAATAATAAGCTTCCAGCCGGATGGAGCAATTTTCCATGAACGTTACTGTTTACGTGCTCATATCTCATGAACTACGTGTCGGAATGTGATACGATTTAGAAGCTACATTGAACTATATATGTGTATACTGTCTGTAAAATTTCCTGTCGCTATAATTTGTAGTGTTCGAATTATAAATTGTAACGTCCTACCGAGAGCCGTAGTTTTACTCCATAAACAGCGGAAAAGTAGTAAGCGGGAAATTTTTTTTCCTTTCATCGTCTTACTATGGTTGCCAGCGAGAAAAAGTTAAATAAAGGTTTGAAATTATGTTTAAAGTTTGTTACAAGTCGCTAAGTACTGTCATTCTCATACAGTGTATTTCGAAAGTCTCGCCGCATTGTATGGCATTTTTTTGCGATTTCTATTGGTTATGACGTAGTATCTTTTGAAACATGTGCCGTATGTGATTCTTCGCCACGCAGCAATTGGTACCTCACGGAAAGAAATGTGTGTACTAAATTTGGTTGAAATCGGTCCAATGCTTTAGGAGAAAATGAGCATCATTGTCGCAAAATGCAGCAGTTTTTCGCGCATCTCATTGTTTATGACGTCATATCTCGTGAACTACATATCGTATGTGATTCTTACACTTAAGGCGACCGTCCTCATGGATTGAAGCTTACGTGAACAAAATTTCATAAAGATTGGAACAAAACAGTAGATTTTTATGCAACACATACAAACATACGGACACTCTGCTTTATATATTAGATTAGTCTCAAAAATCTCGCTTTTCTTTACTTATTGCTGCTTCTGTCCAAATACTGAGAAAAGAGCAAGAAACATACTTCTGTGATAAAAATCGCGTACTACGTTTAGTGATACCGAAACTGGTCACCTAGATAACATTTTTAAGCGATCTTGGCTTCTATTTGAATAATGACTGTCAATATGCGAGGTTTGTTTGCCGTCTTGCAGTAAGTGTTTGTTGTCTGCTGTGACAAATTCACCACATCAGACTTTTGTACTCAAATTGCTGAAAGTACTTGTATTATGTTACTGAGAAAGTTTCAGAGTGTATTACAAACACTAAAACGAAAAAGAATATTAGTGTACAGGATCTAAAGTTTACGGTCGCAGAGGCACACGGTGCCGATGTTGGCAACAACCTATGAATGCTTTTTAAAAACCTAATCGTATACAATGTGTTGACCACGAAGTAAATGAATAATTCTGTTCCTTCTCCGAGGTTGACAGGTTTTCGTATGTAACAGTACCCTTGTCTTGTCAATAATTTAATAATCCTTATAAAGCAAACATTTCGTTGCCAATATTAGCACAATCTGTCGCCGCAGCCGTAAGTAATTTTACCCAGTATTCTTTGCCATTTATGTTACAGCCTCTTATATATAAGCATCAACATTGGCATTCACTAATAAGAAATTGATTTGAGGGTGTATTTGGTGATAAAACATCAGGTACAGTACTATTCTTTCAAATTGCATACTACAAGTTATGGCGGTGAAACTTCGAAATACAACAAATAGCATTCAACGGTAGTTGCCTGTATCAGCACAGTACGCTGCCACAGCGGTAACGAAACTTTTTGCCCAGTATATTTATATTTTCCGTTTTAGTGTTTGTAATACTTTCTCGCAATAACTTAACAGAAGTATCTTCAACAATTTGTGCAATGTCAGTACAAAACTTGTTGATATACTATATAAGGCACACGTATTGTGCTCTAAAAACAGTATCTTCTGGGATGCTTTGCTGTAATATGATATTTTGCGGCTGCTAATTCCCTACAGGCAGCATCTCTTTTAAAAGGTTGTATTTTCAGAAGAGCTAAACAAAAACGTAGGTTCAAATATCACAGACGATTTTTACTAATAAATATTGCTTGAAGTCATAATAACTATTTACTTACAACACATAACTGTGGGCTGGTCCGGGTTCCCAGTTTTGCGCCGACATTTAATGATCCATTTTTTTTCTTCTCTTAGAATCTCTCGGGAAACTACACGTTCTGTAGCCACCTCTGGAATGATTTGAGCAGTTTATGGCAACACAACCACCCGTAATGTCGTGCTGAAGTGCCGTGACGCAAATCCTATTAGCAGCGCAGAGTGTAACTTACGAGCCACGAGAATGAAAATGGCGAATGCATCAGCTAGTCCTTATTGGAGCCTTAATCCCGACAGTGACGTCACGCATTAGCGCCAGATCGCTGCCTAAAACATTGGTTGTTCCCCTCCTTCACCCCTTACCTTTGCCTCTTTTCCTCTCCTCCCTTTGTTTCTTCTCCCCCCCCCCTACAATTGTCTCCCATCCTATCATCTCCCTTTATCTCTGCTCCTCCTCCTCCTTTTGTCATCCTCCCCCTTTAGTTGTCTCTCTCCTCTTTCGTATCCCATTGTCTATCTAATATTAATTTAAATGTTAGCAAGTCCTATCTGAAAGTTTAGCATTATATGGGAGTGAAACGTGGTTAAAAAGGAGTTAAAAAGATGATGGAAGATTTAGAAATGTGGTGCTAAAGACAAATGATGAAAATTACATGGGTCGATCAGGTAATTAATGAGGTGCTTAACCGATTTGGGGAGGAGTTTCTGCCATATCCTGAGAGACACATTCTGCGACATCAAGGAATTCTCAACTTCACATTAGAAGGAAGTGTGTGGCGTAAAAATCGTAGAGGGAGACCGAGGGACGAATACTGTAAGCAGATTCAAATGGATGTAGGTTGCCGAACGTATTGTCAGATGGAGAGACTTGCACAGAACAGGGTAGCGTGGAGAGCAGCATCAAACCATTCTGCGGACTGAAGACCATAACAACAACAACGTCTCTCTCCCCCTCCTTCGCCCTTCATCTGTCGCTCTTTCTCCTCCTCCGATAGTCCCTCTCCTCCTCCCTCCTCTCTTTGTCTCTCTCTACCACGCTGGAGTAGCTGCGTGGTATAAGGCTATAGACTGGCCGGCTGTTCCCACTAGAGGTTAGATTCTTCCCTCTGGCATGAGCGTGTATGCTGGCCTTAGTATAAAAAATTTGTACGTCTAGGGGCTGGTGACCAAAGCAGTCTAACCGAATAGGATTACAGAGATTTGAACATTTTTGTCTTTCTTTTTGTAAAGCTCCTCCTCTTCCCTTTCTTTCTCCTCCCCTCTCTTTATGTCAATCTGCTCGTCTTTCCCCTATCTTCCATAACCCTCACCGCACTCTTATCCCACTCTCTATCCGTCTCCTCCTGCATCTCTCGATCTTTACTATGGATCTTTATATCCATTTATTTCTTCTACTCTCTCTGTGTTTCCTCTGTATCTATCTCCGCCTCCTTCCATTTTAAATCCAAACATCCGTCCACCTGTCCGTCGTTAACTTTTCCCTTTTCCTGCCAATCTCGTAACTCCCATGTATATGAAAAGTTGCTCTGCGAAATGTTATGGTGTTTGGTGTAACAGTACCAAAGCCACGCAACCTACGAATTGAACAGTCCCCTTGAACAAAGTTGTATATCACTTTTTAGCATGTTGAGTTATATACGTAGTAATACTGTACCTCATCTCTGGAATTGATTGCTTCTATTATGACACGAGCACGATACCTTTGGATTGTTATAATGAACTTTAATAAGGAGGTCTCGCTGGAATAATATATGTCTTAACAGGATAGCCTACGTTAGATGTGTTAAAGTGTCCCCTAGTGCCTTAAACGCAACAAGAAAAGGTATGAAACGCAAAATAAAGCAAGGTAAGCGCTAAACAAATGTGAGAAAGAGGCTACGGAACACTGGAAAACCTTATACGAATGCAAATTTGCCATCAGATAAGACATGTGAAAAGCGCTGTATATCACTTATAGAAAGTAATTCTTAAAGATAATGTAACGAAATTATTCATTTCTGTTGACTGTGGTAATGTTTTTGCTAAAGTAATATTTCTGTGATTTATTTTTTTCATTACTGAAATTTATGTTTATATAAATGCAAAAAAAAAAAAAAAGCTATGATTTTTATCTTTGTATACAACATTGTTCCACGGAAAGCAGGTTTTTTTTCCTCCTTAAAGCCTCTTATCACCCTCATGAATCACAGACATTGTCGTGGTGGGGTGACTTGCGTGCCTCAACGATACAGGTTGCCGTACCTTAGGTGCAACCACAGCGGAGGAGTATCGGCGGAGAGGCCTCTATAGTATCACCTCCTAAAATACTTACGACTGCGTCAGAAAACTGCGTTTCTCTGAGCAGAAGACAAGTACACATTCTCAAACAAATTCCGACTTGGCTTCGTTTGTCAGCTGAGTTCCCCATTCGGTCGTCTGCGCATGCGCGAAGCACTTCCATATGCGTGAGAATAGGATCCATCCTATTCCGTCTACTAGCGATCGTATGCGTGCATCTTGTGCAAGTGGACGGGTCTACACTGTACGCGGACGGCGTGACCGGTGCATGATGGGTAATGTAAGGTGATGCGCATGAGTAGAAAAAACAATCCCATAATGTTCGAATACAGCATTAGTAGCGAACTTTTTGATGCTGTCGCGTCGTTCAAATATCTAGGTGTAACATTGCAGAGCGATATGAAATGGAACGAACATGTAAGGACAGTTGTGAGTAAAGCGAACAGCCGACTTCGGTTTATTGGGAGAATTTTGGGAAGATGTACTTCACCAGTAAAGGATACCACATATAAAACGCTTGTACAACCACGTCTTGAGTATCGCTCAAGTGTTTGCGACCCGCAGCAGATCAGTTTAAAGGAAGACATAGAGGCGGTTCAGAGGCGAGGAGCTAGATTTGTTACCGGTGGATTCGACCAATGCGCGAGTGTCACGGAAATGCTCCGGCAACTGAATTGGGGATCGCTGGAAGAAAGACGACGTTCTTTTCGTGAATTTCTGTTAAGTAAATTTAGAGGGCCGGAATTTGAAGCTGAGTGTAGTACGATCTTGTTGCCGCCTACTTACATTTCGCGTAAAGATCACAAAGACAAGATAAGAGAAATTAGGGCTCTTACGGAGGCATATAGGCATTCTTTTTTTCCTCGTTCAATTTGGGAGTGGATTAGGAAAGAAAATACCTAGTAGTGGTACAGTGTACCCACCTTACGGTGAATTGCTGAGTATGTATGTAGATGTAGATACGTAACGTGAAGCGGCAGTGTTGGCAACAGTCGCTGTGGATGCTGGGATGAATGGCGGCAGACAATGTTTACAACATGTGAAAATGAATGTGTTAACATCACGTTTGAATGATTTTATTTTCGAAATGAATCACAGCGTTCGAAAATAGAAGATCGCGCACTACAAAACTACGTTTTTCCACATGCACTGCACTGTCTTTCTGTTCAGGTGTAACACTTTGTTGTTATGTAAAGCGAAATACGTGTGTGTCTCAGATGAGACGAATTACAATAATTTTTATCGATGTTCATAATTTAGCGCTTGCAACAGTTTAATCTGTACTATTCGGTTCCTGCCTAACCACATCCTTTAAAATCATGACATATTCGTAAAAATTATAACATTCGCTCATAACAACTGAAGCTGTATTCCTAGGTTCCTGCCTAACCACATCATTTAATATCATGACATATACGTAAAATCATAACATTCGCTCACAACAATGAAAACTGTACTCTTATGTTCCTGCCTAAAAGCGGGTTCATACTGAGCGCACCGCGTCGTGGCGTGCTGCGCTGCGCCGCTGCAGCCCGCGCACTGCTGTAGCACAGCAGAAGTAGAAGGCGCCGTCCGCGCCGCGCCGTTCCGAAGCGCGCACTGTGGTTCCAGTTGGAGCGCGCGCACGTCTCAAGATGGAGCGAGCCGAGATTGGGAGTGCCGCATTTATTGTGCTGTACCATCAGTTAAGGAAGAATCGTCGTCATTGGGTAAACCCAGTACGGTGGAAATGATCTTTTCAGTGAACTAGTTACAGGCGACAGGGGACAGTTCGAAAACTTTTGTCGAATGTCTTTCAGCCGGCCGCGGTGGCCGAGGGGACTGAGGCGCTCCAGTCACGGTCTGCACGGCCACTACGGTCGGGGGTTCGAATCCGCCCTCGGGCATGCATATTTGTGCCGTCCTTAGTATTAGCTAGTTCATAAGTAGTTTGTAAGTTTAGGGACTGATGACCCCGTAGTTAAGTCCCCTAAGCTATACAAACATTTGAACATTTTTCGAATGTCTTTCGAAGACTTCGAATATCTGTTGAAAGTGATCGAACCAGACATAATGAGGAAAGACACAAACTGTAGACTTGCTATATCTACCAAAGAGAGACTGGCAATAACCTTGCGCTTTCTGACAACTGGAGATTCCTTTACAAGTCTGATGTACCTGCTCTATGAGGTTCTCACTTTGCTTCCGGTGCCACTCCATAACGAGGACACCTACGCGAGAACACACGACCTGTCACCGCGAATTGAAGCACGCAATAAACTAGCGCGCCCGCCAGTCGAAGCCCCGTCTAGACTGAGCGCGCGCAAACGCGCCACTGCCTTTGATGTACCGACAACAGCCGGAATACTGCGCGGCGCGGCGCGGTTCGCCGTCCACACTGGACACGCACACCCGCGCACACCAGTTTTGCGCAGCGCGGCGCGGCACGGCGCGCTCAGTGTGGACCCGCCTTAACGACAACCCATAAATCATGACATAAAAAATCAAATGTTTGTAAATCTATCGGACCAAACTGCGTGGTGATCAGTCCGTAGCTTACAAACTACTTAAACCTAGGTAAACTAACCTAAGGACAACACACACACACCCATGCCCCAGGGACGACTCGAACCTCCACGGCGAGCAACCGTGCGCTCCGCAGCGCCTTAGACCGCTCGGCTACTCCACCGCGGCAATCATGACATATTTGTAACAATAATATTCATCGATGTATCCTTGTCCGGTCAGTAACTGAATTATCGTACACGCCATGGGCTACTCAAAATGTACTACCTTGGCTACCTAACACTGCTACAGACGCACCGTGACGCTACCCACGCCGCTGATCGCCACTAGTCGGCAGCTCCACCCCGGCCTGCCCCTCGGCTTCCCACCCGGCCTTGGTGGGCGTGGCCCCGGCGCCCGCCGGCAGCCAACGACACGCACTAAATCGCCAACTCCGCAGCCGCTCTCGCCATGTATCAGCCGCCAATCGGCAGCCGGCCCGCGGTCGCTAGTCACACTACACGGCCGTTTCGCCGGCTCGTTTTGTAATCCCGTTTCCTTTTCCAGTGTTTCCAGGTACCAGACTCGCCTTCCAGCTACCCATTTGCTACCCGGTTACTTTCCGCGGCAGCTGACGTGCTTTCTTCTCGCCGTCGGCGTCATCTGTATTGTATAGCTTTATGTGTGCGGATTCGTCCAGTAAAAGTTCAGTTTGTCAGCCGCAGATATTTCGCTCTACTAATATTTCTGACGCAAATTAACTCTAACAACTTAAATAACGAAAGTCGCAACAGTTACACGTTGAACTCACGAGTATCTTTGTACACAATAAGGCATTAAAAATGTTCATTTGTAAATCTATCGGACCAAACTACGTGGTCATCAGTCCGTAGCTTATATAGTCCTTAAACTAAGGTAAACTAACCTAAGGACAAACACACACACCCATGCCCCAGGGAGGACTCGAAGCTCCGACGGCGAGATAACGTGCGCTCCGCAGTGAGGCGCCTCAGACCGCTCGGCTACTCCAGCGCGGCAGGCATTTTTATTGCAATTTGTCTGATACGTGGTAGCCTTTGTAAAGTTTGTGGTTAGGTGCTCAGCCCAAAAACACAGTACTTAACAAAAAGTTTATTTACTCCTGTATTAAAAGAACATCAGTTGCCAATAGTACTAAAATTTTTAAGACTGAACATATACAATGTAGGCACTACAAATAGGTAATTAAATTCCTTACTAACACCTTTTAAGTGAGCAAAATGATTTCAGGTACTCAGCAATTAAGAATGAACACTATTTAAAAAAAAAAAAAAAAAAAAAAAAAAATCTGAGTACAGGCAACAAATTTAAGTAAAATCTCGCAGGTACAATTAATTATAGCACAAGAAAACAGCCGGCCGCGGTGGCCGAGGGGACTGAGGAGCTCCAGTCATGGTATGCACGGGCACTACGGTCGGGGGTTCGAATCCCCCTTCAGGCATGGATACTTGTGTCGTCCTTAGTCTTAGCTAGTTCACAAGTAGTTTGTAAGCTTAGGGACTGATGACCCCGTAGTTAAGTCCCATAAGTTCTACAAACGTTTGAGCAAGAAGACAACTTTACAATCGCTTCGTACCAAGCACAATACGCACATAATGTTGTTGTTGTGGTTTGATGCAGCTCTCCACGCTACCCCGTCCTGTGCAAGTCTCTTCATCTGAGAATACGTTCGGCAACCTAAATCCTTTTGAATCTGCTTGCTATATTCGTCCCTCGGTCTCCCTCTACGATTTTTGCCCCACACGCTTCCTTCTAATGCTAAATCGACAATTCCTTGATGTCTCAGAATGGGTCCAACCAATGTATCCCTTCTCTTAGACAATATATGCCAGAAACTCCTTTTCTCACCGATTCGGCTAAGCGCCTCCTCATTAGTTACGTGATCTACCCATCTAATTGTCATCATTCGTCAGGAGCAACACATTTCAAAAGCTTGTATCATCTGTTTATGTGAACTCCTTGTCATCCACGTTTCACTCCCATACAATGCTACACTCCAGACAAATGCTTTCAGAAAGGACTTCCTAACATATAAATTAATATTGGATGTTAACAAGTTTCGCTTCTTTAGAAACGCTTTTCTTCCTATAGCCACTCTGCATTTTATAGCTTCTTTACTTCGGCCATCAGAAGTTATCTTGCTACCCAAATAATAAAATTCATCTACTACTTTTATTGTCTTATTCCCTAATCTAATTCCTACAGCATCGCCTGATTTTCTGACATTACTTTCAATTACCTTCGTTTTACTCTTGTTGATGTTCATCTTATATCTTCTTTCGAGACACTGTCCATCCCATTTAATTGCTCTTACAGATCTTTTGCAGTCTCTGACAGAATTACTGTGTCATCAGCAAACCGCAATGTTTTTATTTCTTCTCCCTGCACTTTAATGCCCTCTCCAAATTTCTCCTTCCATTCCTTCACTGCCTGCTCAGTTTACAGATTGAACAACATTGGGGAAAGGCTACAACCCTGTCTTACTCCCTTCCCAACCTGTGCGTCCCTTTCTTGCCCTTCGACTCTAATAACCGCTGCCTTGTTTTTGTATAAGTTGAATATAACTCTTTGCTCCCTATATTTTACCCCTGATTCATTCAGAATTTGGAAGAGTGTCTTCCAGTCGACATTGTTAAAAGATTTCTCCAAATCGACAAACGCTAAAAACATAGGTTTCCCTTTCCTTAGCCTATCTTCTAAGATAAGTCACACATAATAATAGTTAAAAAAATCAGCAGGTGAACCAATTAAATGGGACCACTATAGCAGTACAGAATAAGTAGTTAATATTCGCGAGACAGCAGTACAACAGTAAAGAACGCCTGTTAGAAACAAACCATATTCACATTGCAAATACTTGCCTACCACATACTACTCTTTCATTTACAAAACAAATTTTGAGTAAACCAAAACACCAGAATGGCGAGGATAAATACAGATATTAGACCGGCTCAGTTCAGTACAAGGCCGTTACGCAGGCCGCAGCCAGGTTACACAAGAAATTATGGCCCTCCTCCCTTCCTTTCCACTTCACTTAAGCCCAGTCATGTAGTTATAGTTTTCAAGAATTTGGGCCGTAACACTCAATGGACAAGACGATTCTTCGCTGAATTAAAGTTCATCAGAATTCTCCGTTTTGTGAATTTTATGCCTTGATTTCGTTTGTATTATGTAGTCAGAGATATTACTTATCGCTGCCTGGCGATATATTCATTCAGTAGCTTTAGTACACTTATTAACAAATTTCTCGCTCCGGTCAGGTTTAAAATCATTTGACGGAATGCACTGTTATTTTATATTCTACATATTCAAAATTAGTAATACTGCACAATAAAACATTGCCGTAACAAGATTTCCGTATTTTAAATGTTCGGACAATGTTCGCACCAAAGATACACTCGCGAAATAATGTTTGTACCGATAAGTAAAAGTTCACTTTTGTATATTTTAACAGTTGTCTCTTCAAATGAAATGACTGATGATTAAATGATACCTAATCATCCTTGGAAATCTAAATTAACGTTCTCATCGCTATTGAAGTCACTCAATTCCATAAATTATCTGATTAAAATATGTCCGTGTTTTATAATATTTGCCACATTGCTCACGCTATTCCGTATCGATCTTAGACGCGATCTGATTTCGACTGTTCTATCTTCATCAGCCGCAAACTAAAGTTTAGATTAAACTTTAAAAAATACACATTTCCGAACCGAACCGAAATAATAGCGTATTTTTTTTAACAATTTCGGAATTTTGCTTATATACCCCAACATGGAGAATATATATTAGAGACTATTGCATCCTCCATGCTGTTACTTCCTTCTTTGCATATAAATATTCTTTATGACCGAAATACTAATTTACTATTATGATAACTTCATATATATACACTATTAATTTCCCAAATATAAATACCCGTGCTGGTAAATACGTTAATAGTCCTATAAAAATCCAATATTGCGTATACAAAAATCATTAAAAATATAACGAACGTCATAAAACGGAAAATTTACCTAACTGAAAGACACGTTGCACGAAAGGTCCTCAGTGTAACCCTCAAATCCTCAACTTGAAGCTCCTCCCACTTCTTACAATTAGTGCGAAGCTAGTTCTCTATTTCTTCTAAAAGGCTTCCGAATTCCACAACATAGGCCACAATGAATTTCTTTAGAGCAACTCTTGAACTCAACAATACTCGTCCGAGTAACGCAAACTACTCGAAGATAAACACATTTTACACACAATTTTGCTCTTATACGGGACATGAAACACACTGTGAGCACCAAGCAGTACAACACACAAGATAATATTTTTTACTTCAAGAAGCAAGCGTGATGTAACCATAGAGTCCTATACGCAATAACTTTACTCAACATGGCACCCAAGACTTACTAAGGAACTACTAACGAGAAATTTGGCCATGATCAAAATGGAAGGATGTGCCGCGATTAGTGCCAACGTTAACGGTCAGCATTAATAGACTATCACAGTCTAACATAGCAGTCGCGACACTCACTGATGTAAAATGTGTTACCGTTTGACAGTTGGTGCGACACTAGCGCTCGAAGCGGTGAGCAAGGGAGCCGCTTATTAACGTAATATACATCGTACGAAGAACACTTCATTTTACAACTCTTTTCTACGTAATTTACGTCACTATTTTATTTCAGACTTGAGGGCGTTAAATGAAAAAGATTATGCTAAAATAAACAAATGACGAAAGCTAGAACCTACTCACGCAGAAATAAGTGCCGATCCGAATATATTTGCAGGTATCCAAATTGAAACCAATATAATGTATGTCAACACACACACACACTCTCAAGCGCAAGTATCGTGGCCGTGTAACACCAAAGTAAATTTGTATGACAAATAATGTCGTTTTCGTTTTGTTCTGTGTTTTAGTTTTTAGGCCACCTCTTAGGAAAATTACGACTTTAGTCTTTAATATAGTTCTGTGCCAGATGCAGTACTTCGAACTAACATATATACGTTGAAAAATTTATTGGAGTTGAAAGTTTACCAACTTTCCTCGTTACGTTTACGTGCCTGGCCCGCACAAATTAGATTTTTTTCTGGAAAACAGGTGAGTTTGGGCGCTAATGCAAAGATTTAATTTTGGTATCAATATTTTCTACACCTTTTTGTTCTTTGCTTGTCTCCCTCTTCACAATTTTCTTGGTGGTTTTCATCTTATTTTCCGAACTTTAAAACCTCATATTTTTGGAAAAAAAATTGAGTTTTTTTAGTACATTCTTAAGAATGTTACAGTATAGCTTATAATTAAAAAATTTTCCCCTGTATCTTTGGACATCCAAACTGTAGTATAAAATTCTCGTTAGAATCTATATGAGCCATTTTCTACTCCTAAAACGATCGATCAATCTGTAAGTTTACATAAGTTACAGGTGAAATGTAACGAAAACATTTCAGCAATATGATTATATTATGTATCTCTCAGAATCCTTAGCAAATACGAAAATTGTGGTGTTTTCTTCTCGTTTTTATTGCATTTGAATGCGCTACAGGCTTTCCCGGTTCCAAAACCCGTCTCGAAGAAGAATATAATCTGCGAAAAAGACGATTGACAATGCACGAAATACCGCCGATTCGTTTTAGTGTCCCCTGCTGGCCGCTTGGCGCGCTGCTATCGCGGTAGGTAACAAAAATTCGCTCGAGTGTCGCGACTGGTATGTTAGACTGTGATACCATCGAGAAGGTACAGTCCACACACCAGGGTGTAACAGATCCACTTAAAGCAGAAATTCGGAGTCGTGTGCACACAGCTGCTCGAGAGAGTTGCAGAAGCTCCACGCGACGCCCCTCAGCTCCGTGTGTAATCCCGACAGCAAGTCAGCGCACCGCCGCGCATGCGCAGACCAAACCCGCGTCCGCCGTCTCCAGCTGTCAACACCACACTCCCCTCCCTGTTCTCTCGCCTCCCACCTGACGCTACAGCTCGGCCGCCAGATAGCGGGGCCCCACGAACTGATAGCGTTTCGATTTCACGAGCGAGACAAACACAATCTCCGAAAATCGAAACATCCCCTGTGCCACGCATGTAGTCCAGTCAAATTAGGGTTTCACTTCGGAATGAGAGGTAACAAGCTGAATATTTGCATGAGCCTTTGTTTTGGCATTCTAAATGATGTGTCAAAAGTCTCAAAATCAATTGTCCGCGTCTTAAGTTATTAAAAGTCAAAGGTCACGAAAATCAGTTTTTCGCAAATATCTCGCTTCCTATGCGATAAATGGTGTTTGCACCTCCGATAAAAGTTGTAGAGCATGAAATTCTCTATAATTTTTGTTTTAAACAATTTTTGTGCAATTCATCGTTTTTTAGGTAGAGCGCGGTGAGAGCACAGGTCAGACATATAAGACGTAATACGAGATCAGCTGCGAATCACAGTCAATGGTACGTTGAATAAAACAATTATAATTGTAAATAAAATTTCATTATTTACGAATTAATACCCAATTTTAATAATACTTACTTATTTCAAGTAATTACAATGTTATGAATTCCATACTTTAAATATATTTTAATTCTGTTCCAATCTATCGTAACTACATTTATGTAGAAAATAATTTTAGTATTTTTTCTCTTAAATGTGTAAACTGTAGAATATTTTTAGTAATGTTAAGTTTATCCCTGGAAATTACCGTTGTTTTAGATAAATATATAAAGTATTTACAAACACATTATGGCTCAAGAATGGTTGTTATATTTGACGGATACTCGGACTACAGTAGAAATACTAAAGCAATGGAACAACTAAGAAGAACTTCTATTCTTTCAGAATCGTATGAAGTTTTCTTTGAGGAAACAACGATCGTGCCAATCAGCCAAGAGAAAATTTTAGCAAATCGATCTAATAAAAAGAAAAGCTAATTGACTTGCTTGTTGAGAAATTAAAAACTGTTAATATCACTACAAAACAAGCCAGAGATGATGCTTATGTTTGTATAATCGAAACAGGTATTGAAGAATCAGAGCACCAAAGGATATTGATTTGCTTGTCATTTTAATTGGACGTATTCAATCGCATCAACAAGAAATTTTCTTTAAAAAAGTTGGTAAAGGCAATGTTAAAACACAAATATACTCCTCCAAAAGTTTTAAACATTATCCCCGCTGTAATAAAAAAAATTACTTTTGCACGAATTGAGTGACTGGCACGACATCTGCGTTGTTTAAAAAAAGGCAAAAAACTTTTGTTAAAACATTGGAGAAACTTCCAGATTTGGATCAGCTAGCTCAAGTATTTCAACAAGAAAATTGCCCTGCACAAACGTTACTTGAAAATGAGTGCGTATCTTGTTGACAATATATAACGCTCCAAAATCTGAAGACAATATAGATCATTTTCGATACACGCAATTTGTTAAATCGACAAAACTTAATAAACCTGTGCAGCTATCAAATCTGCCACCAACTAGTGAAGCAGCTCATCAACATATCAATCGTGCTTACTACCAAGTACAAACGTGGTTAGAAAAATATATAGAACCCCAGGAATGGGGTTGGATGCTGCAGAATGAACATTTGGAGCCAATACCAACAATATTACCACCTGCACCAAACGAGCTCCTGAAATACAATATTTTGCAACTGCAAAAATGGTTGTGGTTCGCGCTGCGGGTGCAGGAAATCGGGGATGCAATGTTCTTCAGCTTGTGGCCAGTGTAATGGGCAAGCTTGGCGCAATGCGTCATCACACCAGAACGATCTCGATGAAGAAAGTGCATATGATCCCAAAATCTTGGAAGGTTTAGAGACGACGATCGTCGATTATGAGGATGATAATGAAATGGACGTTTTCGAGCGACCGGATGAAGACGACGATGATGATCAAGAAGATGAAAATTGACACGTAGGATATGTATGATTAATAATTAAAGTGAATAAAAATCCTCCTCACGTTTGAACTTCTAATTGTAATAAATGAATCGTACATGACTACTAAATAAAGATTTACGTAAAACGTATTTCCTCGTTTTTTTTTTTTTTTTTTTTTTTTTTTTTTAATTTAATTTGTTTTTGCTTCAAATATAATTAAGTCTTAATTCAAATGTTCAAATATCTCTAAATCTATCGGACCAAACTGCGTGGTCATCAGTCCGTAGCTTACAAACTACTTAAACGTAGGTAAAGTAACCTAACGGCAAACACACACACCCATGCCCCAGGGAGGACTCGAACCTCCACGGCAGGCAACCGTGCGCTCCGCAGCGAGACGCTTTAGACCACTCGGCCATTCCACCGCGGCAAGTCTTAATTATAGTTAATTTTATTCTTTTCTACATGAAACATAATTAAGATATATTAGAATATAATTAAAATGTACTTGAAGTATTTGGCATCATAACTTTATAATTTCATGAAATAAGTAAATATTATTAAACAAATCTTTTTGATTTATGAATAATATTATGAAATATTGAACATAATTCATAAAGAATGAAGATTGGTTATTGTAATTGTTGCAATGGTTTATTAACTTTAAACAACCTACCATTGATTGTGATTCAATTTCATTCTCTACAACTTTTATCGGAGATGCAAATACCATTTAACGCATAGGAAGCGAGATATTTGCGAAAAGCTGATTTTCTTGACCTTTGACCTTTAATATCGTAAGATGCGGACACGAGATTTTATGAGACTTTTGACACATCAATTAGAATGCCAAAACAAAGGTTTATGCAAATATTCAGCTTGTTACCTTTCATTCCGAGGTTGACGCCTTTTTTCGGCTTATTTGACTGGACTAATGGGACAGTATTGCCAACTGCTAAAATACTCTGCTAGAAAATGAAGAAAGAACACAATGAATTCGTCGATCTGGGAGAGGTAAATGTTGACACATTCTCGAAGACATATAGAACACATGATCACACCGACAGAGCCATACGCCCGTAAGTACAGAGTTTGCGCAATGTTGACGCTAGTAACCTGTGTGCCGCATATAATATGCAACTACTATATTCTAAGGAAGGACTGGGACATGTACTCTGATTGCACATGATTCACTGACTGCAATAACGCTTTATTAACAAGTATAATTATAAACAATCTTGCGAGAAGCACATCTTAGGACAGGCTCAATGCCTAGAACACAAAGTATCCTAAGAAACAATTTAATTATTTGCAGAAAACTCTAAAAACAATGATTACGGATTAAAAGAATAACAGATTCCTCCGGAGATTTCTGCAATAAATATGGGTCTCAGCCCTTGCCATCTCAATACTAATAATAATAAGAATGAATCAGCAGTCTCTCCTCAAACACTAAGTCTAGCACCTTCCGTCAAAGATTAATTAAAACAATTAGGACATTAAATCAACTGTAGGTTGTTAAAGTTTTTATTTAACCTAAGCAACTGAACGACTGGATTAATGATGCTAAACACACATACATTGATGCAGCCTACAACAAACGCTTAACGGCATTGAGTACCTTAGCACTAAAACATGAAACGTTCATTTACAGAAATGAAAATTAGTTCAAAATTTCTGACAAGAAGTTTCATTTAAGTCAAAATCTTTAACTTAAGTGAAATATTAATTTCTATAATGAGAATAAGTCTCTCCCTACAGGCACAATGTCATTTGTTTATTTTCCCTTTGAAACTAAACATGTTTTTTGGTGGAGGCTGAGCCAGCAGGGCTGATGACTACACGTA
The DNA here is from genome assembly GCA_026315105.1 of Locusta migratoria. NCBI lineage: Eukaryota > Metazoa > Arthropoda > Insecta > Orthoptera > Acrididae > Locusta > Locusta migratoria. The sequence continues at coordinate 202,144,989 of CM048751.1, forward strand.
AATTCCGTTTGTGGGAAAAGGACGAACCACAGTGAAACGACCCAGAAGAACTTGACACATAAATGTCAATCACAAATACCGTGTTGTCCAACCGATATGAAACAAACAGTGCTCACCCACTATCACTCTCACAAGGAAAGTACTTGGGCTCGAACAAACATACACCAAAATCATATGAGAGATAATGTAAATGCACTAGTGATACTCCCGCATCTGAAAAAGTCGTCCCTTAGAGGCATCTGCGTATGCCTTGCCACATTGCACTTTCACCTGTCGGTTCGCCAGTAGGGACGGTGCAGTGTGCCTCCAAAGTCGCGTTTTGTGACGTTATTTGTGTGTTGAAGCGTTAGATGGGGCGGCGATTGGTAATCAATCCTGCTAATGTATTGCGATTGGTTGAGATGAAGTTACGAAGAACGCTCCTTCGTGAAGATGGTATTAGTGTAGAAGATGAATCATTTGCATGCTTTCTCGTATCTGTTATGGTACAGAAATGTGAGCATAAGTGAGATACTGTTGTTACAAACTCATAATAGTGATAATAGGGATGATAGTGACGAACAACTCATTGCAAGCGGTAGTGCTACGGTAAGTGCGGGAAGAGGCGATGGAAGCAGTAGCAGTGAATACCAACAGTCTTTCGGGATGAAGGTTAAAGTTGCAACTATCATCACGGCTTTTGATGACAATTCGCTAGAGAACATGTACGATGATTATTACATAAGTTATACTCGAGATATCTAAATTACGTATGGCGTCTACAATTACATCTACAGTGCTATCTAGAGCATGGTTGCAGAGATTTGCAGAAAAACGACACCCACCAGCACATTGAGGTGTACGTAGATATCCTGTAAGCAAACTTTCATACAGATATGTTTATTCGAGCCCATGTACTTTCCTTGTCAGTTATGCGTTGCCACGTCGTCTCCACTGCTCTGAAGAATCGACAAGTTACATTCGATATGCTTCCGCTCAGGCCACAGAAGGAAAAATGCTTGTCAGCCCCGAGCAAACGCCCGAACTCACGGTGGCACCGCGCAGATTTCAATCAGTACAGCAAATGCAATTCAACAACTCGGAGCAGAAGTTACAGCAGGCCGGCTCGACTCCGTATTGACAACGCTTGCCCATCCACACGGCCACCCGCCTGTCGAGGGAAGCCGTCACTTGTCAACAGCCCCGAGCTACGTACTCCGCTCGCTTTCCACCGGCGCCTACAAATGGGAAGACATCCTGGAACAGAAGATGTATGAAGACAGGAGGAGGTGCAGAGCGCTTGTACACCACGCCCGGAAAACTGCAGTTGGAAAATATGGATATCACTCCGAACACTATGATGGCGGCCTCTTCGCCTCCGTCGTATACACTCCAGATTTTCGCGCTCCCCTGCACCATAACACACACGCCTACGACCATCACTGGCACCAAGGCAGTGAAGACGACACGTCTCCATTCGTCCTTCCGTAAGCTGCTACCGCGACACCATAGAGGCGGGCTGAACGATGTTAAGGTGTGAGCGAAAGACGTCCAAACAGCAAGCATGATCGTGCATCATGGTGTGAGGAGCTACATTCTACATTGCCAGTTCTCGTCTGGTAATCGTCGAGGGAATAGTGTACGGTATATTGAAACCATCATTCAACCTGTCTTGCTGTCGTTCATGCACCAAAAAGACAATACACGTCCACATGTTTCGCGTACCACCCAAGGTGCTCTTCAAGGTGTATGTCAACTACCCTGAGTATCACAATCCCCAGGTAGGTCCCCCATTGAGCGTGTTTGGGCCCAACTGAGGCCTGCATGGCAGGCCATTCAGCAAGACTACGTTCGGTACGTCTACGATCGTCTGCATGGGATAACTGTAGCTTGCATTGCTGCAAAAGGAGGCTATACACGGTACCAACGTCCACAATGCGTACGCTCTGGTGACTGTATTCACGTGCATATAGTGCTGTTTTTTTGTGATCGTGTGTTGTATACATCAACAAGAATCATCATCATCATCATTTTCCAACTGCAGTTTCCCGGGCGTGGTGTACAAGCGCTCTGCATCTCCTCCTGTCTTCATACATCTTCTGTTCCAGGATGTCTTCCCATTTGTGTCCTTTCTCCTCCACACCTGATCTTACAGTCTCTATCCAGCGTTTCCTTGGTCTTCCCCGTGGCCTTCTTCCTATGAGGTTGAAATACTTTCACTATTCATTCTGATTAAGTGCCCCTATCACTGAAGTCTACGTTTCCTTATGATGCTGGTGACAGGGACCTCAATACCAGTTACTTTTCTATTCACCTCTTTTCTAATTTTATCTTTTCTTGTTGTTTGACTCATAGTTCTAATGAATCTTATTTCCATTGCCTGAATTCTACTGAGGTCTCTATTTAGTATGGTAGTACATGTTTCTAAGCTGTATGTAAAGACTGGAACGAAAAAGGTATGGTACATAGTTGCTTTTGCTTTTTGTGGCGTTTTATCATCTCAGAGAAGATTCATGATTTGACTGTAAAAACTGGATGCTTTCTGTGTTCTGCTATTTCCTGCTTGACGGCGTTGTCTTTAGAGGTATTTGAGATGAGAAACAGGGTCTACTTTGGCCCCATCTAGAAATATATTTGATGTTGTTCCTTGCCTGTTGGTCATTTCTACTGTCTTCGTTTTGCTTATCTTTAGTCCGAAATTTTTGAATGTGTTGTTCCAATCATTCAGTTTCTGTCTCTCCCCATACCGTCAAATCATCGGCAAAAACAAGGGAATTAGGTTCGCTGTCTATTTTCTTGATAGATTTTATAATTTTGTCCATTATTATTACAAATAGGAGTGGTCCTTGCTGGACATCTCTCTTTGTTTCGAACCATTCTGATCGTCCGTTGCTTATTTGGACACAGCTGTAACACTTTTTGTATAGCATTTTGATTTAATCAGATACTTTGGCACCTTGAGGTTTTCCAGACATTCCCATATCTTGCTTAGAGGAACACTGTCATATACTTTTTCGATGTCTACAAATATAATAACACGATTTCTTACATATTGCTCCTCAGGGGACACCACTTTAACATAGCACTGTCCGTGCGGGCGAGGAGGTTTGTGTGCTTTGGAACCTGAGGGCTATGCCGTCGGTAGCGTAACTGCTAGATGGGTCACCCAAGCCGGACAGGCCGAAGGGGAGGAGCTAGACTGAGCGTGTCCCACAACGGCCTATCGTTCCCTTTATCCTGTGTCGAACCTTTCCTCACCATGTCCCTTTTCCCTGCCATTCCCTCCACTTCAGTATACCCACAAAACCCATTCCCAGGGCTACGGGCGAATACCATAATGGCAGCACCGGCGGAGAAGAATACTTCGGAACGGCGAAGCTGGCAGAATAGCCAACCCTCCTTCCTGGTGATTAAATAAGGAGGGAACCACTGCCTTGTGGAGCAGAGAAATCTTCAAAGGCCAAGGGAGTAAACCATGAAATAAAATCCTCAACTGTGTTAGGCCTAGCAAGTCAACAGATGGACAAATATATACGGCTTTCAAACCTAAAACAAGCAAATCAAATGTTCATATGTTTGTAGAGCTTATGGCACTTAACTACGAGGTCATCAGTCCCTAAACTTACAAACTACTTATGAACTAGCTAAAATCTAATTCCTTCAACATCACCTGATTTTCTTAGGCTGCACTCCATTACCCTAGTTTTGCTCTTGTTAATGTTCATCTTATATGCACCTTTCAGCACACTGTCCATTCTGTTCAATTGCTCTTCACGGTCCTTTGCTGTATCTGGGACCTGGAAGAGCAATTGAACGGAATGGACAGTGTGCTGAAAGGTGCATATAAGATGAACATTAACAAGAGCAAAACTAGGGTAATGGAGTGCAGCCTAAGAAAATCAGGTGATGCTGAGGGAATTAGATTAGGTAACGAAGCAATAAAGGAGGTAGATGAGTTTTGTTACTTGAGCAGTAAAATAACAAATGATGGTCGCAGTACAGAGGATATAAAATGCAGAATGGCAATGGGTAGAAAAGCGTTCTTGAAAAAGAGAAATTTGTTAACATCTAATATTGATTTAAGCCTAAGGAAGTCCTTTCTGAAGGCATTTGTATGGAGTGTTGCCTTGTATGGGAGTGAAACATGGACGATAAAGAGTGCGGACAGGAAGAGGATAGAGGCTTTTGAAATGTGGTGCTACAGAAGAATGCTGAAGATTAGGTGGGTGGATCGCGTAACTAATGACGAGGTACTGAACAGAATTGGGGAGAAAAGAAATTTCTGGCATACCTTGACTAAAAGAAGGCATAGATTGGTGGGACGCATTATTAGACATCAAGGAATTGTGAATTTAGTGTTGGAGGGAAGTGTGTGGGGTAAAAACCGCAGAGGAAGACCAAGAGATGGGTATAGTAAGCAGATTCAGACAGATGTAGGTTGTCGTTCTTACATGGAGATGAAGAAGCTTGCTCAGGATAGGGTATTGTGGAGAGCTGCATCAAACCAGTCTCCGGACTAAAGACCACAACAACAACAAATACTAAGGAAGGCACAAATATCCATGCCCGAGGGGGGATTCAAACCACCGACTGTAATGGCCGTGAAGAACGTGAGTGGCGCGCCGCAGTCCCCTCAGCCACCGCGGCCGACCTAAGACAAGCCTCGGATGGAAAATTCATCAAGTGTGTGACAATAAAATTTCCGTCTGCTGGATTGACGAATTCCTGGTGTTCGTATTTCATTTTCCAGGAGTGTATTTACTATTAACTATGAATGGTAGTGATTTTCCGTCTTTTGCAACTACAATAAAATGCGATTTTTTCACACCAGACGCGTTTCGTTTTATTGACTGTAAAACATCATCAGTGGTCTGAAATAGTAGAAATCTACAGTTTGGTTTTTGTTTAGATCGAAAACAGTTCTTAAATGGACCCTGAAAAGTAGGCCTAATGTTTGGTACTTACGGAAATTTTGTCTTCTTTTCGCTTCACATCATGGAATGCCGGTCTGTTTAGTGTAATCCCGCCGGTTCTTCATGTTGTTTCGTTTTCTCACTACTTTCACTGTCACTGTTTATGGTTGTTTCTCACAGATCAGAAGTGTTTGTTTTTACTGATTCTGCTCAGTGTGTTATTGGAGTGTTGCCAACCTCACAAATGTAGTTCTTTCTCTGTTTTATAATAAATTATGTTTCGATGTATTTAGTTTTGATGTAAGCAGATTGGAATAGTGGCAGAATAATACATGTATATATTTAATGGGAACATTATTATTATTTTATTTAATTTTTTTTAATTACTATTATATTATTATAATTGTTGTTATTATTGGTGGGGGGTTTAGTAGTAGGGAAAGATGACTGAATGGTGGTTGGATGTGGTAAGGTGTGATGTGAAGTGAGATGGAGGACATATTTCAGACCACTGATGATGTTTTACAGTCAATAAAACGAAACGCGTCTGGTGTGAAAAAATCGCATTTTATTGTAGTTGCAAAAGACGGAAAATCACTACCATTCATAGTTATGAAAGCAACTACGGACATTATGGCCACACAAACGAAGAAGTATTTACTATTACTCCGCAAGCACCCAATATTTAGCCGCTACCACTCGAACCTCGCTACACACGGGACACTGCACTCGCGTGTTTGCGCCGTGCCTCGCGCTGAATGTGGAAGTCGATTAAGCTTCTCGGACTGTAGCGGACTCGTGCTTACCTCACCGCGGTGCTCGCTGGACAGCCGGCGGTATGCGGCTAAGTTATGTTAATTGAGAGAAAACCCATTTCCGTAGGCGACGCCGCAGTCCCCTGAATTACTGGTCCTCATTTACATGGAGGCCGGCAGTATTTGTGTTCCCGGAGCAGCAGCTGGGTTATGGCCCACCCTGACAGCCTTGTGCGTTCGGGCGCCATCTGAGGGGACGCGGAGGAACGCAGACCTGACGGATTTAATGACGAGCGCCAACGCACCGGGGTTGGAACACCTGTGAGAAGGCACGTTTGTCAGGAGTCACTTGTGAGAGGACTCGGGTGAGCAGGTAGCAGGTGGTCTACAGGGACTCCAACAACCTCATACCCGCGCCCAGCATTGCTCTCGGCCTTAGTTATTTATTCTTCCTGTTTGTGTTACTTTTGGCGCTTACAATTTTTTTTTGTTGTAATTACCGTATATTTCCGCAGATAAGACGACCTTATGATAAGGCTGGGTACAAATTTTTATCAAAATTTTACAGTTGAAGCACATATCTGGCCTGTAAGACGATCCCCAAGTTACCATATTTACCCGAATGCATGTCACGCTTTTCGGGATTACAAAATACGCCTGCTACTTAGATTCAGAAGCAAAGCTTCAGGAAGTTCCGAAAAGTGCCGTTAGAAGCCGCTATAACTATTTATCTTGATTGTTGCACCTGGATTTCACCCTTTGTTGCGGTATTTGCGGTCTGCTTTTGAACTTACGTGCTTGTAGTGGTACGTTGTATCCGATCGAGAAGAAGCTTTTTTTTTTCCTTCATTTTTTTTATTTTTATTTTTTTATTTTTTTTTTATTTTTAAAAACCGCCGATACGACATATTACGCGAGTGAAATCACACGAAATTTTCCGAGAACAGAAGATAAAGGATTTCGAAGGATTCCGCAATTGTTGCGTATAGCTCCGAAATATTTTAACCTACTCGCTGCTTCGTACGTAAATATACTCTAAATCATTTCAGTGCGACTCTGGGCACCTATATAAAATGTTCAAATGTTTGCATAGTCTATGGGACTTAACTACGGGGTCATCAGTCCCTAAACTTACAAACTACTTATGAACGAACTACTTACGAATTAGGACAGCACAAATATCCATGCCCGAGGGGGGATTCGAACCCCCGACCGTAGTGGCCGTGCAGACCGTGACTGAAGCGCCTTAGTCCCCTCGGCCACCGCGGACGGCGGCACCTATATCGAGAAATTGACAAGTGACATTATAAAATCAAGCTGTATTGCAAATAATGAATTCTATTCCTGCTGAATGGCATATAGGTAGTCGTGTGTACCATTGTCCACTTAGTAAATTACTAACGCTCGAAAAGCAAATATTGTTTTTAAAAAAATTCATAAACCTTTGTTTTCGTAAATCTTTCTTCCACGATGCTAATTTCATCAGAGTAATAACACGGATTTGCTACATAGCGCGGCTATAGCGAGGCTTCGACCTCCAAACGTATCGAATCGATACGCTTCAAAACGATAGGTATGGAATAAGCGAATGTTTCTGAACTGAAGATTCACACACTACACGCCCTCACGTACGAAATAAAAAAAAAAATCTTGTTTGTCCTATACCTAACCTAACTTTCACTTTAAAAAAGTTATGTGTAACACAGCCTTAAGAAGGTTAGGTATAGGTTAAATAAGAAGATTTTTTTTAGTACGTGAGGGTGCGTAGTGTCCGAATCTTCGGTTCAGAAACACTAAATCTATTTACAGTTGTACTTTCGATATATATCATTTCAGGCTGAGCTACTTCGAGTGTAAGCTTCCTTGTAAATTACCCAGAAAGCTGTACTCTTAGGTTCCTGCCTAACCACATCCTTTAAAATCACGACATATTCATAAAAATCATAATATTCGCGTGTTCGGTACATATCGTTTCGATACTTAACCGCTTCGATATATATCGTTTGGAGATCGCAGCCGCGCTATGCACCACATCTGCGAAATGACGACTTTCAGACTAAATTTCAATCTAATTTCTGTTGTACCGTCGTATAAGACGACCACGGATTTTGGGGCCTTTTTATATGATTCAGCCATCGTCTTATCTGCGGAAATAAACGGTAATTCTGTCCAGAATATAACCACAGCAATCTTCAGCTGATTTTGTCTTATTTTTTGTCGGGGTTGCAACAGATGTGCGGAGTGACTCATGTTTCCACAAGTTTAACCGACTTTTTGTTATCTTCACGTACACAAAGTTCATTTTCAAAATCTCCAGTGCATTTTTTGTTTTCAGTATTTAAAGGCATATCTTCCTCTTGATTAAGTAGATACAGTATCTATAGTCTTGACCGCAAATTCATTAGTAGTGATGAACGGTTTCAACTCATTTCTGACTCATCACTATTAACAAATTTGCGGCTAAGAGTATAGATATTGTGTCTACTTAATCAAAAATATTTAGACCGCGTTCCAGGCTACATGTCAAATAACAATTTCTTCTTCATTACATATTTTGTGCGTAGACCAGAAAAGATTTTGGGTTGACATCTACCTCGAGATGTTTTTGAAATCTTCCAGTAGCATCGACCATCTAACTTACAACTTTTTCTCATCGATATTTAAAATTAGTTTGGTTCAGTATTAAGTGTATTGACCCGCTCGGTTAGCCGTGTGGTCTAACGCACCGCTTTCCGAGACGGGCAGGCGTGCCGGTGCCGGTGCCGGTTCGAATCCGCCCGGCGGATTAACGAAAAGGGTCAGAGTGCCAGCCAACCTGTATGTGGTTTTTAGGTGGTTTTCCACATCTCCACAGGTGAATATCGGGCTGGTCTCCAAGTCCCGCCTCAGTTTCATTTCGTAACACTTCAAACTTTCACACACATATAACGTTATACGCAAACTTTTGGGGTACATATTTCCTCCTAGGGGGCATGGGGTGGCGGCAGGAAGGGCATCCGGCCACCCTGTAAATATTAAAACAGTGCCGACCTGCATGTGAAAAGGGGAAAAGAGCCAAAGAGAGACAGACAGATAGTATTCAACATATTCTCGAGGACCTTTCCCCTAATTAGTAAAATTTTCCATTATGTTTTAGTCTTAGAGTTTAGAAATGTTGCTAATGTGGCGATGACCGAGTGCAATTCCACGTCTTCATTCACATACATTTCTTACTGCGCCATTAGTCTACAAAACAGCCGTAAATGTCTTGAACGATATGGTTTTCATGCCCGCTTACCTGAAGACAGTAACAATAAGTTATCAAATACTAGCTGAATGCCCGGGCATTTATTTATCACTGCCTTGAATTAGTACTTTTCCTATCCCTTCACTCTCTGTACAGCTCGTTGTTTCTAAAAACATGCTACCTGCTGTTTCGCATAATGTACAAAATTATAAGTACATTATCTAAACATAGTAGTCAAAATACAAATGACATATAAATGCGTACTATCTTATATTTATTGAGTTATATGTTGTCCAATTGTATAATTTTTCAGGTATATATTCATTTGTATAAGTGCTGTATATCTGTAAAATCTGTTGCGAATACAGTAACGAGAAGCAAAGAAGTAATAAATTCAAACTTGGTGCTTGATGGGGCGATTTTTCACAAACGGTACTGTTTATGTCCTCGTATCTTCAAATGTTCAAATGTTTGTTAAGCCTATGGGACCCAACTACGGGGTCATCAGTCCCTAAACTACTTATCAACTACCTTATACTAAGGACGGCACAAATATCCATGCCCGAGGGGGGATTCGAACCCTCGACCGTAGTGGCCGTGCAGACCGTGACTGGAGCGCCTCAGTCCCCTCGGCCACCGCGGCCGGCTTCTCGTATCTCATGAAGTAAGTGTCGTACTGTGATACAATTTCGAAGGTACATTCAGCTGTATGTGTATATCTGTCTGTAAAATTTCCTGGGCTACTATTTGCAGTGTAGAAATTATAAATGATAATGTCAATCTGAACAGAGGAAAAGTAGTAAGCGAGAAACAGTTTTCCTTTCATCATTTTGCTATGGTTGTCAGCGAGAAAAAGTTTCATAAAGGTTTTAAATTATGTTTGAAGTTTGTTGCAAGTCACTAAGTACTGTCATTCTCGTATAGTGTGTTTATAAAGTTTCGTCGCATTATGCAGTAGTTTCTTGCAACTCTTATTGTTTATGACGTTATATCTCCTGAACCATGTGTCTTATGTTGGTCGTACTCCTATGACAATTGTTATCTGACGTAAGGAATATGTGTACGAAATTTGGTTGAAATCGGTCCAGTGGTTAATGCAGCAGTTTTCCGTGCGTCTCATTGTTTATCTGCCATATCTGATGAACTATGTGTTGTGCGTAATTCTTACACTTACGGTGACCGTCGTGTAAAAAATTTGAAAAAGACTGGAACAAAACTGTAGATTTTTATGCAATACGTGCACACAAACATACGGACACTCTGCTTTATATATGAAGATTCCCAGCGAAAAATTTGTTAGACATGAACAGATTGAACGAATTTGTTCGTTTCCTTCTAGGAAAAAAAACAAGGACACCATCTTGAACACGTTTCCACAAAGACTGATTATCGTGAAAACTGCAAGTTGTAATATCGCTTTCAGAGAACAAACTTGTAACTGCCTGGAACAGAGCAGCTTTCTACCAAGACACTCAGTTGTAACAGGTTTAAAAACATTTCCTGCTTCTCGTTTTTTGTACGCCAGAAAGGTGTCAACATCTGTAATGATTAAAATGTTTGTTAAGCTTATGGGACTTAACTACGGGGTCATCAGTCCCTAAACTTACAAACTACTAATCAACTACATTATAATAAGGACGGCACAAATATCCATGCCCGAGGGGGGATTCGAACACCCGACCGTAGTGGCCGTGCAGACCGTGACTGGAGCGCCTCAGTCCCCTCGGCCACCGCGGCCGGCCATCTGTAATGTCTTTCATGGCTTCCAAGAACTTGTGATAGCAGTGAAAAAAAGTATATTGAAATCTGCTAGTTCAAAATTTCGAACTTGTAAGTCGTAATATCACACACACACACACACACACACACACACATGCCTAAAGGAGGACTCGAACCTCCGACGGCAAGCAACCGCGCGCTCCGCATTAAGGCCCCTTAGAGCGCTCGGCCGCTTCATCGTGGCGTGATATTTCATTCTATAAAGTGTTTGGCAATACATAACAACAGTATTTTAAATGAGTAATTTTAATGCATCAAAGCTAAATATATTTTATATGGGTCACCAGATGATGGGCTAAGCCCGACACGATTTTTAACAATAAATAATCTACAGACAACATCTAAGTGATTATACTAGCAATCTCTAAGCAGAATCATTAAAAAACTGTATTCTGTATAGAAAGAGGACAAAATGAAAGTCTGTTTGTTTGTAAGTTTGCACTTATTTTATGTGCTGCCGTACAGAACTTCCGCTTACCATGAAACTTTGCACATCTGATCTTCAAAACAAGAGGAAAGTCACTGACTACATAAAATGTTGTATGGTGCATGGCGACGCCACTTAACGTTTGAAATTCTACAAAATCTACAGTTTTATTCAGTTCTTGGCCAAACAATGCATACTTAACCGTCAAAACAAGTCAGCGGTGCATAGCGGAGGGTACCTTGGAATAAACGTAGATACCACTTCACTGTTAACTAAAGAAGACGAAGCAAATACAACAATTCTAATCAAGAACAGCTGTTAGCATTTGTAATTTAGAAGCAGATATTTCTGTAGTATTAAAGCAACTTAAATCACTCAAGAAAACCGATTCTCCAGATCCAGATATTATACCAATAAGGTTCCTTTTAGATTATGCTGATGCAATAGGTCTATACCTAGCTATCATACACAACCGTCGACTCAGTGAAATATCCGTACCCGAAGATTGGAAAGTTGCACAGGTGTCTTCAATATTAAAGAATGGCAACAGGAGTTATCTGCAAAATTAGAGACCCGGGTTTTAGAACATACACACTCCTCATACAGTATGAACTATGTCGAAGAAAATGTCCTAGTCAACACGGATGCAAAAAGTATCAATCTTGTGAAGCACAGCTAGTTCGTTACTCACATGAACTGATGAGTGCTATCGACAAGGGAACTCAAATCGATTCCATATTTCTAGATTTCCGAAAGACGTTTGACACTGTACGCCATAAGCGTGATCTAACCAAATTGCGTGCTTGTGTAACATCACCACAGTTGTGCGACTGGATTTGCTGTTACCTGTCAGAAAGGACACAGTACGGTGTAATTGACGGAAAGTCATCGAGTAAAACAGACGTGATATCTGGCGTTCCCCACGGAAGCATTATAGGTCCCCTTACTGTTATTTATATACGATTTAGGAGACACTGAGTAGATCTCAGACTACTCGCTGAGGACGCTGTCATTTATCAAAGTCACCAGAAGCTCAAAAGCAACTGCAAAACGATTTCTGTAAACTATCTGCATGTTGCAAAAATTGGTAATTGATCCTAAATAATGAAAAGTGTGAAGTCGCTCATATTAGCACCAAAACTTCATTTACACAAAAAACTCTCAAATCTTCAGGCCGTTCAGTTAAATACCTATGAATTACAACTACGAACAACTTTAATTGTAGAGATCACTTAGAAAATATCGCAGGGAAGGCGAAACAAAAGCTACGTATCATTGACAGAAATTAAGAACATGCAACAGTTTTACTAAAGAAACTGCCGGCCGCAGTGGCCAAGCGGTCTGCGGCGCGCCAGTCGCAGTATGCACGGCCGCTACGGTCGGGAGTTCGAATCCCCCCTCGGGCATGGATGGTTGTATAAAACAATTGATTGAGCCAGGATCGCTAAAATTTTATTTTTGTCACTTAACCGGTTTCGGTGAGCTCAGTCACCATCTTCAGAAGGAAACTGTTTGCTTAGGCCAAGACCACATTTTATTCATTATGACAAACCACCCTGTGAGGAAAAAATTTTAACAAGATGTTCACTTGCGTTAGAAGGTTATGAACCTTCTGAAGATGGTGACTGAGCTCACCGAAGCCGGTTAAATGACAAAAATGAATTATTAGCGATCTTGTCTCAATCAATTGTTTTATATAAACTGTTGATCGCTCTCCAGTGGCGTAAAATGCCTTTTAACTATGGATGTTTGTGCCGGCTTTAGTATAACATAGTTCATAAATAGTTTGTAAGCTTAGGGACTGATGATCCCGTAGTTAAGTCCCATAAGACTTACAAACATTTGAACATTTGATCTAAAGAAACTGCCTGCATTACATTTGTGCGTCCTATTTTGGAGTACTGCTGCGCATTGTGGGATCCCCATGAAGTTTGGCTGACGGAGGATATAGAGAAAGTTCCTCCAAGAGCAGCTCGACTCATATTGTCGCGATATTGGGGAGTGAGTGTCACGGAAATCATTAAAACAAAGCGTTACTCGTTGACGCGAGATCCGTCTGCGAAATTGCTTTCACCAACTTTCTCCTCCGAATGCGAACATGTTTTGGTATCACCCACCTACATGGGGAAACATGACCATCATAATACTTCTTCTTCATTTTTGGCTCTACAGCTCATGATGAGCCTTGGCCTCTTCTACAATTTTCTTGCATTTCTCTCTGTCCTTTGCCAATACTCTCCAGTTTCTATAACCCTTCTTCCTAAGGTCTTCGATTACTCCATCTATCCCTCTGGCTCTTGGTCGACCAGTCCTCTCTGCCCTCCTGGCTTTCCTTGTAACACTCTTTTTGCTACTTCTGTATCATTCATGCGAGCCACGTGTCCCACCCACCTCAGTCTGGATGATTTCACTCTCATTCTGATGAGTTGATATACAGCTCATGGGTGTATCTCCTCCTCCATCCTCCTCTTTCACAGATTGGGCCGATAATTCGTCTCCGTACCTTTCTTTCAAATGCGTCCAGTATTTCACTATCTTTAGTTGTCAATGTCCACGCTTCACAGGCATACATAAGCACTACTCGTATGATTTATAGATAGTTAATTTAGCGGTTCGGGTCAGGAGCCTTGAAGATAGAAGTCTTGTTAGGGCAAAATAGGCTCTATTGGCTAGTATTAATCTCTGCTTAATTTCATAGGAGGTATCATTTAGACGCGTAACTGTCGAACCCAGGTACTTAAAATGTTCAACTCTCTCAAATGTATAATTGCCCTTTGTTATTGCATTTGGCATATTTTCTCTATGTGCTTTTCCAGCTGCCATATACTTTGTTTTATGTTTATTAATCATTAACCCCATGTTCCTACTAAACTGTTCGAAAGCCGTAAATGTCTCTTCCATTGCTTTTTGGGCTCTTGCTACTATATCTATGTCATCAGCATAGGCCAGTATCTCCACTCATTTATAGAAGATCGTTCTCCTATTCAGAACGTTTACATTTCTCATCATCCTCTCCAAGGTGGCATTAAAGAGAAGACATGCCAATGCATCCCCTTGTAGAACTCGGTTTTTAATACTCATTTTGTTGGACATCATTCCTTCTATTCTTATACTACCTTATGTATCGTTCAGTGCCTTACAAACTTTCTCGGGATTCCCAGTTCGCCTAGAGCTTGATATAACTGATTGCTATATTTTATGCTGTCGTAAGCTGCTTTGAATTCTAAAAAGAGGTGATGCGGGCCGACTCCATATTCGTTTTTTTCCAGAATTTTTCTTAAAGTGAATATTTGATCTATATTTGACTTCTCTGGGAGAAATCCGCATTGGTACGGCCCCATTTCCCTCTGTATGATTGGGAGGATTCTGTCGAACAGTATATTAGAGATTATTTTATATCCCAGATTAAGTAGTGTGATCCCTCTCTAATTATGACACTTCGACTGATCTCCGCGCGGTTGCTCGCCGTCGGAGGTTCGAGTCCTCCCTGGGGCATGAGCGTGTGTGTTGTCCTTATGTTAGTTTATCTTAGTTTAACTAGTTTGTAAGCTACGGACTGATGACCACGCAGTTTGGTCCGGTAGATTAACAAACATTAGAACATTTTGAACTGATCTCCATTCTTATATACAGGGTGTCCAGAAAAGGGCTCCCTGATTTCAAAATTAAATACCTCCAAAACAAAGATCGACAGAGGAATGCAGTAAACGGTATGTTCATTGTGAAAGCTGTAAGACGTTTATACAGCAGTTTGAAATAATAGTTACAAAAGCTGCTAACAGATGGCGCTGTACGCTGCACAGCTCATATCAGCATACATAAGTGAAATAATCGTATGAAAACACTCTTTGCTAACAATCACATTACAATGTTTTCAAAATTTTCACCATTGGCACTACAGAGGTGCGCAAACGAAGAATGAAAATATCCGACGAATATGAAGGCCATGCCTGCACCAGTAAATTTGGGATATTTCTACTGATGAATGACACTGGATTTCGCTGAATAATTCCAGAAACTGTGGCGGTATTTTCAGGCCTACATGCGGTTTGCTTGCGGCCAACATGCCCCACTAGATCATCAGTTACGCTACCTGTTCGCCGGTCGCTGTGGCCGAGGAGACTGAGGCGCTCCAGTCACGGTCTGCAAGGCCACTAGGGTCGGGGGTTCGAATCCCCCCTCGGGCATGGATATTTGTGCCGTCTTTAGTATAAGGTAGTTGATAAGTAGTTTGTAAGTTTAGGGACTGATGACCCCGTAGTTAAGTCCTATAAGCTTAACAAACATTTGAACATTTGCTACCTGTTCGTTGAAATTTTGCGAAGAGCGTACGAATGGTTTTCGCATCGGGTCTTTTTGGAACATTAAATCGTGCTTGAAAACTTCGCCTCGTTGTCGTAGGACTCTCTTCTAACCTGTGGTACTATAGCACCAGAAAAACGCGTTGTTCAATGGAGATCCTTCGGCACGCTAACCTCCTTTCACGTTTCAGTAGTGGAACTGATCGCTCTGGGCTTCGGATCACTATTTATACTAGGCATTAGGTATGGCGATTACAGCGCAATCTGTTAGCAGCTTTTGTAACTATTATTTGAAACTGCTGTATGAACTTGTTACAGCTTTCACAATAAACATACTGTTTACTGCATTTCTCTATCGATCTTTGTTTTCGAGATATTTAATTTTGAAATCAGGGAGTCCTTTTCTGGACACCCTGTATGTCTTCGAGTGCTCACGTCTTGTTTTGATGTCATACTGCATGATTTTTATGTCACCGTGGTTCTTTGTTTTAACTGTTTTTATCCATCTGTCAATACTGCATATACTTAAAGTTTGTCTTCATATTTGTATTTTAATTCACAATTGTTTTAATTTCATTTCATGTTATTTGTCTTCATGCCCATGGTTTTTTTTCCCTTATTTTGTTTTTCTCTTGGCTGAAGACTAGCACTTTATGCTGCTGCCAGCGTACTGGCCTGTTTCTGCTGGTGGAAAAAAAACACACACAATAAAAAAAACAATAACTAACCCTTTCAATGTACAGCATTGAAAATATGATTGTCCACCATCAACTTTGACCATGATTTCTTTTTCAGGAGCTAGGAAATCTAGAAAAAGTCGACACACGTTTTCTGTTTATGCTCAACATAGAACGTCCATGCAATATTTGATGAAAATCGGTGACCCACATGTGAGAGAAGGGTACTGGAACAAAGGCAACGGCAGGGAGACAGTGAAACTGACAGAGAAAGAGACAATCGTAAGGAAGATCGATAGAAAGGATTGTAAACACTGAAAGTGGGAGAGACAGATGGGAGAAATTGCCGGTGAAAGAAAATAAAAGGTGGACATATAACGACAGTGGCTGTATAACAGATGCTGTGTACGACAACGTTAGTATAAGATACAGCGTAAAATAATTTAACATGTTCTGTGAAAGAGAGTCAACATGTTCGCAAGACAAAATGTTTTGTGAAGAAGGCTGTCTGAGTATTTTAAACGTGATAATATTTGCCTTTTTGTGCCCGAGGTATTTTCAAGATGGTGTGAGTAAGAATAAAGAAACTTTGTTCTAGTGTAAATCAGTCTCGGGATAATATCGTGTTTGTCGTCACCACAAATAACGCTGGGTAACTACATTAATATACATCAAGAAACTTGGTGAGATTCTAGAGTAATACTCTTCCTTACGCTGATGCAGTACTCCGCCGTTTAAATAACCTGCAAAAGTGGCGAATAAAGAGAAAGGTAATGTGTTTTTAATAACAGGTTAGCACAAGTGAGATGTTGCTAACACTGCGATAAAGAGCGATAAAGACGCCGAAATTAATCCATGTTAAATGATTTATGCTTGGGAACGCCCCCTTCAACAGTGAAGAGATTATAAGCTGTTACCCCCTGCTCCTAAATTTGCTTCATGCTGCTGTGCTAACGATTTGTGGTGCAAGAAATATTTACAATCGAGCCAACTTAAACTCTTTAAGCATTTACAGAAAGAACTTTATCGTTACTGCTCTCAATACATCAGAAAAAGCTGCAATTTATGGACGTAATTTCTGATTGCACTAATGGTCCGACGAGACCACTAATTTCAAATAAAGTTAATGAAGGAACTGGTTGGTAAACTCTTGCGGAACAGGTTAATTTTATTATCCTTGTTAGAAATCACGATCTGGAAATCTTAGGATAGCTTTTTTCTTATGCAAGAGCCTTTCAGCATATATGTGTGCCATGTTAGAAATCACGAATTCTTCTTAGTATAGCTTTTTTTTCTGATGTAACCACATTTTAGCATTTAAGTGGACCAGAATATATTACATCATGAATAATCGTAGACTGTTTCATTAAATTATTTTTATCACAACATAACAATAATGATGCGTGCTAAACATTTTCCACAATCTGGTTTCATCTAGTTTTCACTACTATGACGTTGACATCATTTTTGTTGGCATCCACTTTCCCTATGCCGCTCCAAGCGCCATCTGTTGAGAAAGTAGTTAGGATTTTGTGTGTGTGTGTGTGTGTGTGTTTGCCTTTCCCCCTTTGTCAAATATCTTCAGCTCAAATCTACAGTCCTTCTCCCTCTTGGTTCTTTTTGTACAGCACTTTGGAAATGATCCTTAATTATGTACACCTTAATTATATATATCCAAAGAATGAAAATAAATGAATATTGTCGTAGTTTCTAAACTATACCTCATACCTTCAAGCTCCCTCAGTGAACCAAATTATGCAGCAGCAGCCAGGGTAGTAACAAGCGAACACTGTCGGCGTGTGGGTGACTGTCTGATGTATTACTTCTAGTATTGTCGACTAGAGATACAATAATGGGGCTTCTGAACCTTCCGAGCACGATTTTAAAAATACAAAATTGAGAAATCGTTGCACCCAGTCTGACGAAAATAATCTGGAAAAAGTCTATGATGCGAACAAAAAATGTTTGTGGTGAAATATTATAATTTAAAGCGTAAACTTTATTACAAACCTCACTCTACATTGAAACGTACGCTAGTTGTACATAGGGTTGCCAGATTGAACTCGAGGCAAGCCCGGGGACCAGACGTTCCCCCCTCCCCCTTGGCCAATGACCCCCTCCCCACCAACTGCGACCAACTCCCCTCCCCCAACAAGGATTACACGTGAATTCTAAAAAATAAAAAAAATACCCTAATGAAAACGGGACATTTTGCTTTATTTCGCTTAGTAGCTTCTCTTTAGCATAAGGCAGAAGCACATTTTTTACTAATGTCTCGCTTTTTTTTCGGCCGCATCTTACTATCGTTGCCACTGAGGAATCTCTAAAAACATAAGGATGTATCTAATTACCACAATATTGAGAATTGTAAGAATGGTGGTGTTTCACACCATGGTAAGTCAAAGGTAATTCCGTTGCAGTGACTTTGTCGTCTTCTGCAGAAAATTGTTTCGGCAAGAATTTAAGAAGCAACTGATTCTTCTTTTGTGTGATAATATTCGATTTGTGTCTTTCTGATTGTAAATGTTTATTCACAGCTTTCACTCCGTCGTACTTAACAGTAAATGAGATATTGCATATTCTGAACTTACACATACCCATCAGTATCGACTTTTTGTAGCCACTCTTTATAGTTTTCTTCCTGCAACCATTCTTCACGGAACGATATCGTATCTTCATTTCACTGTTATTACTCACTAATCTGAGTTAATGTAAGATTGTCTGTTCACACACGATCCGAGTATTCCAAAAATTGCCGGTAAACTGATTACAAACAATGAACGAACGAACACAAATAATAGACGTCGCCAGTTGACACGTTGCCGCAACAGTGTTTGCTTAATAATGCGCTAGCTGATTACTACCGACGCAACAATGAAAAATTCTCATAGGAAGAATAGAAAAGTAGCGTTTTGTTGCAATAAGAAATTGACATTTACATAAAATTATTCACAATTACTAGAGAGGAGCCGGCCGGGAATGGCCGAGCGCACTGAGGCGTCTTGCCACGGTGCGCGAGGCTGCTCCCGCCAGAGGTTCGAATCCCCCCCTAGGGCATGGATGTTGTGTCCTTGGTTTTACGTTCGATGTAGATCGTCGCTACATGAGCATAGTACTTAAAAGCGCCGTAAAAATAAATAAATAAGATGAAGGTTACATTCAAGCCCGGAGATGAGAGTCATTGGCCCGTAGACCCGGAGAATTTATTGCAAACCCGGGCACTCCGGACGGCGCCCGGAGATCTGGCAAACCTAGTTGGACAGTAATGTGTTTGGAACAGAAAATAAATCGCGCTCTCATTACTGCAAGTAGGTTGTCATTACGTGCCAAAGTTATACAAAAACTCGTTAACATCGTTGTCTCGAGGAGGTCATTGTTCGACTGAAGTGGAAACACAGAAGACGTTAGTCTGGTGACTTGGAAGATTGTCTAGCCCACAGGGACAGCCGACAAGAAATATATATATATATATATATATATATATATATATATATATATATATATATATATATATATATATATTGCTGCATCAGGATCAATACCGCAAGGTAACATTTAGAAATGTTTGTATAAGTTGTGTAGAATTATGTAAAGTACTTAGTATTGCCACTTTTAGATAACGCAGTAAATAACTACTTTTGGTAAAGAACTGTTATTACTGCGTAGAAGTTGTAACCATTTTGATTTAATAAAGAACTTAAAAGTAACCTTATTTTCTATAACTTGGTAATACCTACCACTTCCTCTTTAACTAATCTGATTATTATTTGCGGCAAGCGTAATAAGCGATTTCTCTAGTACAACACAACTGATTTCAAGTGTTGCTCTCACAATGAGAAAAGGCGGTTGCATAATAGAATTCGTGTATCCGTCTGTGTAGTTAAAATTAAAGAATATTTGATGAATCCAAAGTAATAATAACCGTCTTCCTGCTGCAATCCATCTATTTCCGTCGTACGCGTTTCGGTCTTTATTTAGGGCATGATCAGCGGATTTTATATTATGAAATTACATCTTTGCTTACTGATATAGATTGAAGATTACAAATTGTTCACTTTGTTTTAATCGAAATTAGGGTTACCAGACGTCCTCTTTTACCCGGACATGTCCTCTTTTTTGGACCCTGAAAATGGTCTGGCCGGGTTTTTAATGAAATGGGGAAATGTCCTCTTTTTTGCGTTGTAAATGTTTCAACTTGAAAGTGCGTAAATATAACTTCCTGAACTCACAATCACTAACTCTAGAGAATAAATAATGTGATTTTTTTCTCGTTTCTGTACCGTGCTGCTCTGAGATCAACCTACTTCGTAACAACTGAAATAATTGCCGAGGCAATTGTCGCAGAATACGAGATTAGAGGCGGCCAATTACAAACATACGTCTGCAACAATGCTAGACAGTGCAATACACATAGTATAATACGAAACTCTGCCCCTCTTTCTCTGGTCGGAGTGTTGTGTGACACCCAAAAATAAGACGTTCAGTCTGTCGTGTTGGGACTCGGCAGTTCTGTGTGTGTCTGTCAACCACACTTATGACTTTAAGATCAAAAGCTAGTGCAATGTTCATTATAAATAAGTTAAAACCTTGTTCAAAACTTCATACAAATAAGGTCTTATGCCACAGTCATCATAGCCGTTTTACCATTCGCCTGTTTAGAACCAATGAGATGTAACTACATAAACAGTATTTTGAAAAAATCGATTTAAAGCTTTCGTCCTCAGTACTTTTTAATAATTAATTGTGAGCCTTTGTATGGTAAATAAACTTTTTTCTTTCATTCATTGCTTTTTTCACCTAGGCCTTACATATTCCATTCACTCACTAGAACCTAGATGCTAATCATGTATATACTCACGTCGGTGTGATCCGAAATGGGAACATAACTATATCAATGAACGCTTAGATAATTTTTAGTTACTTTATTCGTGACGATTTTACAGTCAACAGTGCTACGGTTTCTGTAAATGGTGCATCGTAAAAACTTTTAGGTGAAAAAGTATGGAAAAAATGTTCAGCACTTAAGACGATAATTCCAAGTGGTGAAGTGATGAAATATCAGGGTTTCACTGCTGTATAGTCCTGTAATTTGTTCTACGGGTCTCAACATTTTATACTTCTTAATTTGTCAGAAGGCGAACAAATATCGTAAGATGCGTAAGACGTACTACAAACAAGACTCTGATAAAACAGTAGAGACATCACTAGTACTTGAGTTGTCAATACGAGAGAGAGAGGGGAGGGGGGGGGGAGAGGTTCTTTTATGAATCTAGAAATGTCCTCTTTTCTGCAGACGGACATCTGGTAACCCTAATCGAAATAATATAGGTTAGTCATGTTTCGTAGTCTCGCGAGTTGCATACTATTCTTCCCACCAGATCACCGACTGAATTCACATAGCTTCGCCACAAATTTTATATTTCTTTCTACATTTCATCCCTCATTATTTCAATATTTAATATTTCACAGATTTGATGGTATATCTCGGTTTAGGAATTCGTTTGTTTACATTTTTTTGCCAACTTAACTGAGTGTGTGTGTGTGTGTGTGTGTGTGTGTGTGTGTGTGTGTGTGTGTGAAATCTCAAATAGCAGTAGGAATTGCTGTATTCTGATGATTCGGGCATTGATGTCAATGTTTTGTGGAGTGGGTGTTAATGGAATGTGAAGGGAAAGGGCTTCTTCCTGTTTCATCT
The DNA here is from genome assembly GCA_026315105.1 of Locusta migratoria. Lineage (NCBI taxonomy): Eukaryota > Metazoa > Arthropoda > Insecta > Orthoptera > Acrididae > Locusta > Locusta migratoria. Next base: position 202,166,741 of record CM048751.1, read on the forward strand.
GTTAATGGAACAATAAGTTGTTTGATACGTGTACTTGGTTAGTACAAGCAGTTGATAGTATAACTTGCGTATTTTATGTTTTGAATAAGTGGTACGTTGCACGTTCTGTTTAACCTTAAGTAACGTATGATGACTACATTGCAAAATTTTCTGCGACCATATGATGGTGGCATAAATAATCATATAGCGATCTTGGCATTTTGCTTTAGGAGATAATTAATTCACAATTTGACGAAATGAAGTCAAAATATGATGAAAACATTTCACCATTTTAAGATAACAATTGGAAAATTTGACGAAATTCAGTTAAAATTTGACGGGTTAAGGACCTTCAACAGATAAACGCAATATTAATAATCAATATGGACCACTAATGGAAAGTTTAACATAGCGAATAATGAACATTGAAACAGAAGAAATTTCGCGATTAAAACTACAGGATAGTCAGCTTGAAACTCAGATATTACTCTTCAAGCGAAATCTACTGAAAAATTCAACACAATTGCTAAGCAGGTAGAGGAACTGACAATAGCGGAAACTCAGTTGAGTAATAATGCCCACAACAATTCGAATGTTACACAACCAGTTCCTTTTATCTTTGGAGAAACCGACGAATATCAAGCGATTGAGCGTTTTAAACAACGACAAATGACTGTAAACAAACAGCATAAAACTGAAGTAAAGAATACTAGAGACAGAATAGCGCGCCTACAAAGATATGTATAATGCACACCGCAGTACACTGCCGTAGAAGCAATTACAGGTCAAGGGTAAATAGTTCTACTGTTACGTAAAAGTAATTTAGTACTTGAACCAAATGCTATAGATTTTTCGTTCAGTGGCCCAAGGCTGTGTTTAACAGATGGACTACCTCGTGAACAAGTGAAGACACGAAACTTCCTGGCAGATTAAAATTATGTGCCGGAACCGGGACTCGAACCTGGGACCTTTGCCTTTCGCGGGCAAGCGCACTACCGACTGTGCTATCCCTACAAGACTCCCCTGCAGAGTGAAGTTTCATTCTAGAAACATCCCTTAGGCTGTGGCTAAGCCATGTCTCCACCATATCCTTTCTTCCAGGAGTGCTAGTCTTGCGTGTTTGCAGGAGAGCTTCTGTGAAGCATGGAAAGTAGGAGGCGTGGTACTGGCAGAAGTAGAGTTGTGAGGCGGCATCGTGAGTCGTGTCGGGATAGCACAGTCGGTAGTGCGCTTGCCCGCGAAAGGCAAAGGTCCCACGTTCGAGTCCCGGTTCCGGCACACAATTTTAATCTGCCAGGAAGTTTCATATCAGCGCACACTCCGCTGCAGAGTGAAGTTTCATTCTGGAAACATCCCTTAGGCTGCGGCTAAGCCGTGTCTCCACCATATCCTTTCTTCCAGGAGTGCTAGTCTTACGTGTTTGCAGGAGAGCTTCTGTGAAGTTTAGAAAGTAGGAGGCGAGGTACTGGCGGAAGTAGAGTTGTGAGGCGGCATAGTGAGTCGTGTCGGGATAGCACAGTCGGTAGTGCGCTTGCCAGCGAAAGGCAAAGGTCCCAGGTTCGTGTCCCGGTTCCGGCACACAATTTTAATCTGCCAGGAAGTTTCATATCAGCGCACACTCCGCTGCAGAGTGAAGTTTCATTCAAGTGAAGACACATCGCGTAACATGAGATTAAGTTCACCTCCACCTAATGGAGATTCATTTTATGACAAACGTCTCCTAGTGTGAAAATTTAAAATCTTCAGACCTAATGATCGAGGTAGTGGATGCAACAATTTCAGTATTGTCTCCCACAAGCATGGCCCACTGGCCATAAAGTAGAGTTCATATGTGGTTATTAGGAAGGAGAACCCGCTACACTAATGCCAGACCATATACAAGAATTTTCGCCTGAGAGTGATTTCCACCACGCATTTTGGCCCACTTTCGGTTACGGTAGTAACACTAAAAGTGGGCCTTTGCGATCGCCTTTTGACAGATCGAAGTTTAAATGAAAATAACAGCTTAACCGTTCATCTGAAACAAAAATTGAATAACCGAGTTTGTAGAGGAGAAAAGTCTCTACAACTTTGCTCTCTTATTTATTTATTTATTTTTATTTTTTTTTTTTTTTTTTTTGCACTGTCACAGAGATATTTGTAAAAATAACGGCGATTGTACACCGTTCATCGATCTTACATAAACCAGGCCTTCGGAGATGTCACGTGACATTGCTCGACCAGAACTCTCTCTGGCAGACGCCATCTTGCTTGCTGTATTTAATGATTCTATTATTATAACTTACGCAGTGTCATTTCAAAGCAATGGTCCACTGAAGAATTAATAAAAACACGGCGATGTTAGTACGATAAGTATTAATCTAGTGTGTAAACTGCCAGATTAACAGTGAACTAATGCTTCCAATAGTAGGAGAATTAAGTAATCCTTTCATAACTGTCCGCCGTAGTGCAGCGCGTTAGGTTATGATGCACATCGTGGGTAATTCGAAACCTGCCACTACCATGTTTTTTTTTGTTTTTTTTTGTTTTTTTTTTTTTTTTTTTTCGCCTTGGCTCTTAAAAGTGTTTTAGGCACCCTTATTAATTAAATAGAGCTATTTTCTGAAATGTTTAGAGTTGTGCATGTGTAAGAGTGCCCCCTCTAAAATGTGTTTGTTCTATTTCTTGAACTCCCTTGAAATACGTAATAACGATTTTTTACAAATTTTGTCCGAAATGTTTTTTGCCTGCTTATTGGACAGACGCAACCCAAGATAGATTAAAAATAGCGTAATATTGCTAAAAAGTTTTGAGCAGTCATACGTCTCTATTCCCATCGAATACTTTTAATATATAGAACAGGTTTTTAACAATGCCGACAAATGCAAATTATGAGTAATTGTCGACGCACCTGTCTCATATTATTCTAGTAGGGGGTTAAAAAGACAATGAAGCGTTCGAAACGCTAATGCAAGATTTAGAAGTCAGTCCCGATATCTGTAATGTATGTACAGATTCGAATTGAAACCCGCGTACGAAACAGGATGAACTTGATGCTAATGTAATTTGTAATGAACTTCAGGAATCAAATTTTAAAGGGAAGAAACCAAACTAGAACATAAGTGAATCCAGAATAAGGAGATGGCAGGAGTTATTGTTGATGTTAGGACAACACACGAACATATCACCAGAGAGGAAATGGCGTAAATTACCTTTTCTGCAACATTAGTCGCCTGAGGTTATGATGCACTGAAACTGATAAGTTCGTGCAGATAATTAAATGAATCAGATAACTTTACCAGTAACGAGATGCTTTGTTATTATTTCGCTTCGCATGACAGTTTCGTGACCGTATTTAAGAATTACCACTGTTGTTGTTGTGGTCTTCAGTCCGGAGACTGGTTTGATGCAGCTCTCCACAATACCCTATCCTGAGCAAGCCTCTTCATCTCCACATAAGAACGGCAACCTACATCTGTCTGAATCTGATTACTGTATATATCTCTTGGTCTTCCTCTGCGATTTTTACCCTACACACTTCCCTCCAACGCTAAATTCACAATTCCTTTATGTCTAAGAATGTGTGCTACCAATCTATCCCTTCTTTTAGTCAAGGTATGCCAGAAATTTCTTTTCTCCCCAATTCTATTCAGTACCTCCTCATTAGTTACGCGATCCACCCACCTTATCTTCAGCATTCTTCTGTAGCACCACATTTCAAAAGCCTCAATCCTCTTCCTGTCCGCACTGTTTATCGTCCATGTCTCACTCCCATACAAGGCAACACTCCATACAAATGCCTTCAGAAAGGACTTCCTTAGGCTTAAATCAATATTCGAGGTTAACAAATTTCTCTTTTTCAAGAACGCTTTTCTACCCATTGCCATTCTGCATTTTATATCCTCTGTACGGCGACCATCATTTGTTATTTTACTGCCCAAGTAACAAAACTCATCTACCTCCTTTATTGCTTCGTTTCCCAATCTAATTCCTTCAGCATCACCTGATTTTCTTACACTGCACTCCATTATCCTAGTTTTGCTCTTGTTAATGTTCATCTTATAAGCACCTTTCAGCACACTGTCCATTCCGTTCATTGCTCTTCCAGGTCCTTTGCTGTATCTGACATAGTTACTATGTCGTCGTCAAAACGCAATGTCTTTAATTCTTCACCCTGAACTTTAATTCCTTCTACAAATTTCTCCTTGCTTTCCTTTATAGCTTGCTCAATGTACAAATTGAACAACAATGGAAAAAGACTACAACCCTGTCTTACTCCCTTTCCAACAACTTTTCATCCCTTTCATGCCCTTCAACTCTGACAACCGCTGTCTAGTTTTTGTACAAGTTGTAAATAAAATTACGCTCCCTATATTTTACTCCTGCTTGCTCCAAAACTTGAAAGAGTTTATTCCAATCAACATTGTCAAAAGCCTTCTCCAAATTTACAAAAGCTAGAATTGTAGGATTACCTTTTCTTAATCTATCTTCTAGGATAAGCCGTAAAGTGAGTATTGCCTCCCGTGTTCCTATATTTCTCTTGAACCCAAACTGATCATCCCCGAGGTCGGCTTCTAGCAGCTTTTCCATCCTTCTGTATATAATTCGAGTTAATATTTTGCAACCATGACTTATTAAACTGATGATTCTGTAGTTTTCACACTTGTCTGCACCTGCTTTCTTTGGAATGGGGATTATAACATTTTTCTTAAAGTCTGAGGGTACTTCGCCTGTCTCATACGTCTTACACACCAGGTGAAACAGGTTTGTCATGGCTGGTTCTCCCAGAGACTTCAGTAGCTCTGAGGGAATATCATCTACTCCATGGGCCTTGTTTCGACATAGGTCTTTCAGGGCTCTGTCAAATTCTTCTCTCAGTATAGTATCTCCTATTTCATCTTCATCTACATCCTCTTCCCTTCCTACAATATTGTCTTGATGTTCATTTCCTTTGTAGAGCCCCATCTATATACTCTTTCCACCTTTCAGCTTTCCCTTCTTTGCTGAGAACTGGTTTTCTATCAGTGTCCTTGATATTCATAGAGCTGTTTTTCTTATCTCCAAATGTTTCTTTTATTTTCCTGTAGGCTGTATCTATTTTTCCCCTATTTATACATTCTTCTACATCCTTGCATTTGCCTTCTAGCCATTCCTGCTTAGCCATTTTGCACTTCCTGTCAATCTCATTTCTTAGTCGTCTGTACTCCATTTTGCCTGTTTCATTTACTGCATTTTTATATTTTCTCCTTTCATCGATTAAATTTAGTATATCCTGTGATATCCAAGGGTTTCTTGTAGGTCTTGCCTTCCTACCTATTTTATCCTCTGCTGCCTTAACTATTTCATCTCTCAATTTTACCCATTCCTCCTCTACTGTTTTATTTTCCACTGTTTCTGTCAATTGTTGCCTAAAGCTCCCTCTGAAATTCTTAAGAACCTCAGGTTCCGTCAATTTATCCAGGTCCCATATCCTTATTTTCCTACCTTTTTGTAGTTTCTTCAGTTTCAGCCTACATTTCATAACCAACAAGTTATGGTCAGAGTCTATATCTGCCCCTGGGTATGTCTTACACTGTAAAACCTGGTTCCGAAATCTATGTCTTACCATTATAAAATCTATCTGGTATCTCCCGGTGTCTCCTGGTCTCTTCCACATATGCAACCTTCTTTTGTGATTCTTGAACCAGGTGTTTGTTATAACTAAATTATGTTCTGTGCAAAATTCTACCAGGTGGCTTCCTCTTTCATTCCTTTTGCCCAGACCATATTCACCTGCTATCTTCCCTTCCCTTCCTTGTCCTAATACCGAATTCCAGTCTCCCATAACAATTAAGTTTTCCTCTCCATTAATTGTCTTAATAATTTCCTTTAGCTCCTCATATATTTCTTCGATTTCCTCATCATTGGCAGAGCTAGTTGGCATATAAACCTGTCCTACTGTTGTCGGTGTTGGCTTTGTATCCATCTTGACAATGATAATGCGATCACTGTGCTGGTCATAGTAGTTTACCCTCATTCCTATTTTCTTATTCATAATCAATCCTACTCCTGTGATACCCACAATTGATTTTGTATTTATAATCCTATAGTCACCTGACGAGAAATCCTGTTCATCCTGCCACCGAACTTCACTAATCCCCACTATATCTTTCAACGTATCCATTTCCCTTTTTAAATTTTCTAATATTCCTACCCGATTAAGGGATCTAACATTCCACGCTCCGACTCGTAAAATGCCAGTATTGTCTTTCCTGATGATCGCATCCTCCTGAGTAGTCCCCGCCCGGAGATCCGAATGGGGGACTATTTTACCTCCGGAATATTTTACCAAAGAGGATGCCATCATCATATGTTCATACAGTAGAGCTGCATGTCCTCGGGAAAAATAACGGCTGTAGTTTCCCCTTGCTTTCATCCGTTCGCAGTAACTGTGTGGCAAAGCCACATTAGCTGATGTTACAAGGCCAGCTCAGTCAATCATCCAGACTGTTGTCCCTGTAACTACTGAAAAGGCTGTTGCCCCTCTTCAGGAACCACACGTTTGTCTGGCCTCTGCACAGATGTGGTTGTACCTACGGTATGACTATCTGTATCGTTGAGGCACGCAAGCCACCCCACTTCGGCAATGTCTGTGGTTCATGGGTGTGGGAATTACCACTATAGGTGAACAAATCGAAAAATATCGGACCTCCAATGAGCTAAAAATTTACTGAAGGCGCTGAAAACTAAAATCAGTATGAAGGGAATGTTGAAAAGAGACGAAATTGACCTATTTTTATGACAATAGCGAAGCGTACATTAATGGTGGCATACCATCTTTTTTACGCTCTAGCGTGGCTTGCTGAAAGCAATGAGAAATAATTAATTGATTGGATATTGTTGGGTCATTTTGAAATGAGAAATAAAAAAACTGGATTAATATGAAAAAGGGAGTTTATTGCAATAAAAAATAAGAAGCCTCGTTCACACTTACGGAAAGAAGAAGAGACGTTCGTTCTGTATGATGGCGTAGATATAACAGACGAAGAGCGCTTCCGTTCTCTCTCCAAGTCGGAGGAAAAAACTGAACATCGAAACAAAAGGAGGGCAGGAGTATAATTTGAAGCTAGATAGGATACGCTGGCGAGAAGCCTCGCAGATAATTTATGTGAGAATTTTTAATGTAATGCTCCAATTCGACATTGAATAATTTTGTTCAAATAAAAGCAGAGATAGGTCCAAACAGTCACACTGTAACGACAACAGATCCTGCAGATCAAAGGAATAGATGGAAAAAATGCAGTACCGTTAGTTATTGTAATATGAGAAATATTTTCTATGCGGATATGAATAAATGTTTGTTTGCAGGAACAATGAATATTTACATTTCAGATCAACGTGTTAGGTGAGCTGCAAATGAAGGAAGAAGAGTATCTTATTAACGAGATAATGTGAAAATTTTATACGTTACAGATACCGCAGAAACACCATCGAAAATGTTTATGTGAAGGATTATTTCAACTAATGGCTACAGGTTTATGGGAAGGAAGTAAAAGGATAATGTAGTTAGTCAACCTTAATAAGAATTTCAGGTGACTAAAGCAGCATAAAAGCATACAGCGTAATGAATGTAATATGGATTTTAAAAGTATGGGTACTGAACAAATTTTTTTAGCAGGGAAACGAGTTACATAATTCGATATCTACTAATTTATTTTCTTATTCCGCTATTGATTATTAAAAGGAATCCGACATTCATGTCAACTATGATTATATATGCTGGTGGAAAATTGCTAATATTTTTTGTGCTGAATTAAATAAGATGCTACATCTACATCTACATGGGATACTCTGCAAATCACATTTAAGTGCCTGGCAGAGGGTTCATCGAACCACAATTATACTATTTATCTCCCATTCCATTCTCGAATAGCGCGCGGGAAGAAAGAACACCTGAATCTCTCTGTTCGAGCTCTGATTTCTCTTATTTTATTCTGATGATCATTTCTACCTATGTAAGTGGGAGTCAACAATATATTTTCGCATTCGGAGGAGAATGTTGGCGATTGGAGTTTCGCAAGTAACCCACGCCTCAGCGATAAGCGCCGTTGTTCTAATGATTCCCATCCCAGATCCTGTATCATTTCCGTAACGCTGTCTCCCCTGTATCGTGACAATACAAAACGAGCTGCCCTTCTTTGGACTCTCTCGATGTCCTCCGTCATGCCCACCTGATAAGGATCCCACACTGGGCTGCAATACTCCAAAAATGGACGGACAAGCGCAGTGTATGCAGTTTCTTTAGTAGTTCTGTTGCATCTTTTAAGGATTCTGCCAATAAAACGCAGTCTCTGGTTCGCCTTTCCCACGATATTATCTACGTGTTCTTTCCAGTTTAAGTCTGAAGTAATAGTAATTCCTAGGTATTTTGTGGAGTTTACGGCCTTCACATTTGATTGATTTATGTTGTAAACAAAGTTTAACGGATTTCTTTTCGTACTCATGTGGACGACTTCACATGCTAGATGATAATTTGGTAGTTAGAAAAACGGCGGAGGATGGTAGATTTATTTACTAACACTAACTGACGTGGTCATGACAAATAACACTTTTTATTATCATTACAAAACTGGTTATAGTACCAATAGCCATGCAAACGCGTTTTAAGCGCTCACTAGGTAGTACAAAAAGTAAAACAGGCAATCCGGATATAGAGAACAAGAGGTGGTACAGAAAGAGTAAGAAGAACACTGATAATTTCAAATATGGAAGATATGCCATATAAAGATATAATAAAATCAGTTTATAAGGTATCGTTATTAATATGTTAATTTATGACAATAAGATTTAATGAGGTCAAAGGCCTACCTTCCGTAAACGTTTTATGTAACACCTTCAGTTTTGTGGAAAACTAGTCGCTGATTTCATGTACAAATGTAAAATCATGCTTAACATGACTGTGGTACTAAGATACGACAAAAACAAAGTACACATATCATACTCATATCTTGTCACAGATACGGCAGTTTTTCTACCAATAAAAAGTCTCTTTCAGCGTAAAGACGACACTAATTTGCAATACGACTACTTTTACTTGGAATTTATTTCATGTACTAGTGGACACGCACGGAAGATGAGCGCACGAGAGGGGAAAAATTGCACAGTACATAATCCTGATGCCTCCAGAACAATGCCACACTCCAGAAAGCACCGAGGAACATATTTATGGCTTAGATGGATTAACAGAATTAAGATTAGAACCAAAGAAAGTCACAGAATTAGTCGTTACATTTTATTGCAGTCAGATGCGTAATTTTAGATTTAATTTGTGGGACTTTTAGTAACAGAAAACAGTACTTTGTCAGAACAATTACTGTTGACTGTTGGTATAACAAAACTAATCAGTCATTTGAAGTCAAATGTGTGTGTGTTAACAACAATTTACAGCACAATTAGCTTCAGAGGCCAATCTCATTTCTTTATTAACACTATTTAAGAAAACCTCCTATGGTATTGTAGTCTCGTTTAATGTAACGATTCGACTGGCAACCCAGAAACACGTAGCAGTAGCCTCCAAATGCCAATAACTGTAGCTCACATTATTTACGCTTAAACTACAACTAGAAAAGTTACACGTCTTCTGTTGAGCCACTTCAGGAGTATTTCTTGAGCACAACTAAGACATCCATTAACACTCGGACAAATTTGAAGTGAATTAAATGCTGTGGCATTATTGGTTTAAATGTTAAAGTGTCAGGGATTGTGTTGAGCAAAGTGTTAACAGGTAATAACATAAACATTATCTGACATTAATATAGGCATAGGGAACATATTATTTTTCATTAGGTTTGAGCACGCCATAGCAGCTAAATTCAAAGGTAAGTAGACGAACCACGAGATTCATCTGTGAAGCTACCTGCTGATTTTCAGTTAAAGCATAGACAGGAAGGGTTTGGCTCACACTTTAGTAACAAGTTGGCCGTTTCATCATTAAAACATTTTCCATCAATAAGACTAATTTCATACGAATTTTCTACCGTGATGAACAGATAAGTTTCATTTATTAGTTACAGTTGTCGATCTTTATGCCAGGACAGGACTTTTAATAGGGTCTTTTGGTTTTTGAAGGATCTGCAGCGTATTGACGCTACAGGCTTTCTAGGGTTTTATTTGCGGACGGAGAAGTTAGTACTGCTTCCTCCCACAAGTCCCCTAAAACCTCCACATCCTTGCGGATGCTGTTGCGTAGCAGTGTGCGTTTGTACCGCCCTACAGTACGCACAAGGTGCCGTAGTTGCTGTCCAAGTCTTTATGGAAAGCATAGAGTTCTGACTAACCTGTTGTCTTCTATGGTTGTGTCCCCAGCGCAGAAGACAGCACACAGGTCGTTGATTCTTGTACAGCATACAAGTGAGGCTAAGATAAGTTCTGTAATGGAAGCATAAGAAGCGACTCGCGAGATTTTTAATTGTCAGGGATGCCATTTATTAAATAAATAATTAAATATGAACAACTTTTGTTAATACGACACGGCCTATGCTGCCCATAGCTCATGTTGAGACCTCGACTGTTATCACTATTATACAAATCTTTACTCATGACCGGCGCGGTCCGGCGCATATAGGGGTCAGCTCGAGACTGAAACTGCGGCGCGTTGCGAGAGGGCAACTGACGCTCTATTTCGCGCCAAAACGAGGCCGTCGCGCGCCTTCTGCAAGATCGGTCTTCTCTTGTTACAATAAGAGAAGGCACCTTAAACTTTTTAAACTGTCGAAACCTAGCCTGTCCTTGAGAGATATTTATTACAAATCCTCAGCTCTAATAATTAATATTTAGTATATAATAAACCAAACTAATTTCAAAAGAAATCACGTGACGTCAAATGCAGCAGCCAATGCGAGGAGAGTATCAGTAACATAGGCAGACTTTCCCACGGGAACGAGCACCTACTGTGCCATATGCTACTGCTCCCCACCCCACATTTCAACATATGCTGCACTTCTGTCTTTTTCCGCGTTTAAGACACGTACGATGTTAGCAAAGAAACGGCCATCGGCCAGAAATATGAAGTGGCCACAGGCCAGGAATATCACAACGCATGGTGCAGGTAATGGCAGTTGAGGTTTTTATAGGCGCGCGGGGGTAGCCGAGGGATCTGGAGCGCCACGTTGCGAATTGCACGGCCTCCCGCGCCAAAGAATGATAGTTTAAAAACTCTTTTTATTTTCCGGGGGTTCACTGAACTACTGAACACACAGGACGCGCCGTCACTGACAGTTTATAACAACGACTTCTCGCGATCACGTTCAGACTTATTCTACCGCTTAGCCACGCACAGCAGCAATACTGCGACAATCAAAGAGCAACTAAGAGAGACATGCCTTTCCTACTTAACCAACGAATTCATATTTTTCATACAATTTAAAAAAAAAGTACTTATATCGATATCATACTAATTACAACTTTTTATAGCTCTATAATGATCACAGTATTTTATGTTAACGCTAAATTACAAATACTCTAAAGCCATACTATGGCTGTGTCACAGTGTCCGTGTATGTCCAATTCATTACCCTAGCTGTACACTTTACACGCAAGTAAATGGTCGATTGATTATAGTCCACCGCACTCACATTCAGGACTGTCTGCCACACCCCACTTGTCCGTCAGTTGTTTACATATACCAACGCTCATGTTGATGTGCTTCAGAGCTGTCCATTATTTCCAGAACGACAAACGAACCAAAACTGCAGCACAACTGCACAATAAAGTCTCATCTTCGAAAACTGCACAAACATAAACAAACTGCTGTACTGTCTGTAATTTAGCCTACGGGTATGATAGTGCACAGTTCCTGCCTTTTCCCTGCATATACAACAAATAAATAAAATATTCAAAGTTCCGAAAGATGAGGGTGTGTAAATCACATCATCAACACTATTTCAGTGCAAATGATGTACTTCGGTTTATTTCTATTTCCTTAATCCCTGATGGCTGGTACCTCTGGCCTCTGGCACATTTAATTTAAACACTGTTCATAGCTCGTGAGCCCCCATAAATAAATGTTATTTGTCACTGACTGTTTTAGTGTCTTGACGCTATCAAAATCAAAGTACTTCTATTATTCACTTCGTCTCTCCACAATTAGCACTGTTTCAAGACACAAATTCACACGGTAACTATCCGCTGAACTAATATCTCAGCATGTACTTTACTTCAATACGCTCTTCAGCAAGCTACCTCCAAGTAAATACATACACTCCTTCTTCTTATTGCAGCTACAAAAAGTCTTCCACCTCGGTAAACTTACACACGTTGAAATCGTTGCACTGACTGATGTTGTGGCCCGCCTCGGACACACATAAACACACACTGAATCAAGATAAATACTGCCGTCGTAGCGGCGAGTAACAGAGCCTCCGGCCAAGTGCTCGGAACACTCACTCGTCTGCACAAATACAGTGCCAACTCGAGGCACAGACCGACGCAGCCCCCACGCAGGTAAGCTACCCTCCGACTGCCCCGTACAAAGGCCGCGTGCGCCCTTTTATGCGGGCTAACTGGTTTTACCCCTACGTCATCAAATTCCCAGCCTGAACTTCCCAATGCCTAGCCAAGACGCACAGAGTTCAGCCACATACATTTCTAACATTTGTTTTAAAATTGCAATAGTTATAAAATACATGAAATAATATTTGATTATACACTTCCATGAACATACACATACTTGCATAAGTTATTTAAATTGTATACCTGCACATGCAATTGGTATTCTATTTAAATGAACATTTAACATAAAAATTACATGCTATTTACAGGGATATCATATGAAATAATGATTGAAATAACTTTATATGCAAAAATTGCCATGCTGTCTGTGTAATTGTCTTGGATATAAATATGGCAGCGACTGGAATGTTATTTTTCTCATAATTAAAATGCGTTTTCTGCATCAGATCAACACCTCTCGTAAAATATATTCATATTAGCAGATGCACATAGACAGAATGAATAATGTGAGCCACGCTCATCTTTGTATCATAGTTGTATAAATATTAACATGCAAAATCGTTACATATTTATTTAATGTTTGCTGCATGCCTGAGTTCCAGTTCAAATTACGAATTTATCGTCCATTAAATTATTTATTAAGCATCATGTTATCAGTGCGGCCCATAGAGGTTCCTCAGTAAGTAATGTTTGAATATTTTATACTACGCTCTACGCTGCACCTCGCCCGGTACCTCCCATTGTCCAGCACTCCCCCTGGTAGGACTTAGCCTCCGTGAAACCCACCTGATAAGGATCCCACACTGGGCAGCAATACTCCAAAAAATGGACGGACAAGCGTAGTGTATGCAGTTTCTTTAGTGGTTCTGTTGCATCTTTTAAGGGTTCTGCCAATAAAACGCAGTCTCTGATTCGCCTTTCCCACGACGTTATCTACGTGTTTTTTCCAATTTAAGTCTGAAGTAATAGTAATTCCTAGGTATTTTGTGGAGTTTACGGCCTACACTTTTGACTGATTTATCTTGAAAACAAAGTTTAACGGATTTCTTTTCGTACTCATGTGGACGACTTCACACTTCTCATTATTTAGAGTCAATTGCAATTTTTTACACCATAGTGATATCTTATTCAGATCGTTCTGCAGTTGGTTTTGATCTTCAGATGATTTTACTAGACGGTAAATGACGGCGTCATCTGCAAACAACCTAAGAGAGCTACTTAGAATTACCCCTAAATCGTTTATGTAAATAAGGAACAGCAGAGGACCAATAACACTACCGTGTAGAACGCTGGATATCACTACTGTTTTAGTCGATGGCTTACCATCCATTACTACGATCTGTGTTCTTTCTGACAAGAAATTCCCTATCCAATTGCAAATTTGGGGCGATATACCATAACCACGCAATTTGATTAAATCCGTTTGTGAGGTACGGTGTCAAAAGCCTTCTGGAAAATCAAGAAATACGGAATCGATTTGCTAAACCTTGTCGATAGCGCCCATCACTTCGTGTGAATAAAGAGCTAATCGTGTTTTGCATGATCGATATTTTCTAAATCCGTGTTGACCTTGGGTCAATTGATCATTCTGTTCGAGGTAATTCATAATATTTGAATAAAGGATATGTTCCAAAACGGTGCTGCAAATTGACGTCAATGAAATATGCCTGTAGTTTAGTGGGTTATACTCTTACTGCCTCTCTTGAACATAGGTGTGACTTGTGCAACTTTCCAATCTTTTGGTACAGACCCTTCTATGAGAGAGCGGTTGTATATGGCTGTTAAGTAAGGCGCTATTGCTTTATCATATTTGTCAATTTCTACGCCATACTGATATCTTATTATTAACCCTGAATTTTTTTTTTAATTTTTATTTGTGGAGGCCTCTTCGGGAATGTGATCCAGTGTACATCGGAATTATGAGAAGTGGACACGGAATGCGGTGTGACGAAACGAATTTCGCAAGTGGAGTCGATCGGAACGCTAGTGCTGGGCCCCGCGCGCAGGGCCGGGCCGGACGATGCCGGCCGAGAGAGTGGACACTTTTGCGCAACGCGGCGGGAAAAGTTTCTCCGCGGGGCGCAGGGGACATCTTATGTAAGGCCATCTCTGGCGGCATTATTTGTGGCCGCCGCGCGCCAGCAGGACTGGGCGCCGGCAAGCAGGCCACTGGCGCCCGCTCTGGCGAAACTGGCGCGCCGGCGTTCGCGCGCATTCCGGGGTGACCTGCGCGGGCGGTCACTGCCGTAAATGCCCGCCCCCACGTCCGGCCGGGTTAATCCGGACATTTCCTCTTTTTCTTTAGCTCTTTGTCAAGGGTCCAGACGGTTTTTCACATTGTTCTTTTCAAAGTTCACAACTTTGACTAGAGAGAACACACAGAAAATATTCTGGGGAAGGCGAACCAAAGGTTACGTTTCATCGGCAAAACGCTTCGAAGATGCACCAGCTTCACCAAAGAGTGGTCGCGGGTTCGATCCCCGCCAGAGCCTAGGATTTTTATCTGTCACTTCCCACTTCTTTCACCTTTGGCAGTGTTGTTGATGTGAAAAATACCGTCTAGCACCGTGGTTCGGAACCCACGTTAAACTGTAGGTCCCCCTATAACTGGCTGGGTAAGTCAGTTCGAAGATCGGAGGAAGGCAACGGCATACCACCTGCAAACAGGCCCATGCCTAGAAAAGCACTGTGGTGTTCAGACCAATCCTCGGATTTGTTGACTGCTTTACCTTTTATTTGTTTTTTAGTGTTCTGTGACTGGATACATTTATAATTAATTTCCTTATAAGGATTATAAGTATCTGGTTATTTTAGTAACATAAATTATCAACATTACTGTCATCCATTCTGATTAGCAATTGACACTAAATAACGAAAAGTGTGAAGTAATACACATGACCACTAAAAGCAATCCGCTGAACTTCAATTATTCGATAAATAGGTCAAACCTTAAGGTCCTAAATTCTACTAAATACTTAGGAGTTACAATTACGAACAACTTAGACTGGAGAGAACACAAACAAAATATTGTGGGGAAGGCGAACCAAAGGTAAAGTTTCATCGGCAGAACGCTTCGAAGATGCACCAGCTCCACCAAAGAGACTGCCTACATCACACTTGTGCGTCCTCTCCTGGAGTACTTTTGCCCCTTGTGGGACTCTCACCAGGTGGGACTGACGGAAGACATTGGGAAGGTTCAGAGAAGGGCAGCTCGTTTTGTTTTATCAAGTTACGGGGGGGGGGGGGGGTAAGCGTCACGGAAATGTTGCACGAATTGGGGTGGAAATCATTAAAAGAAAGACGTTATTCATTGCGGCGTGATCTGTTAGCAAAGTTTCAATCACCGACTTTTAGTTCTGAATGTGAAAATATTTTGCTAGCACCCACCTACTTAGGGAGACATGACCATCCCAATAAAATAAGAGAAATCAGATAGAAAACGGAACGATTTAGGTGTTCTTTCTTCCCGCGCGATATTAGAGAATGGAACGGTAGAGAAAAGTTATGAAAGTGGTTAATAACCCTCTGCCAGGCACTTGAATGTGATTTGCAGAGTATCTAGGTAGATGTAGATGAACGTTGAGGATAAAAAAAAATTATAACTAGTAAACTCGCCAACAGTTGGCAGTGTATGGGATATATATATAGGCTAATCTCTTCTCTTCTTCTCATTATGTCTATCCCTTCCTCCCTCCGCTTCTTCTCCATCGGCTCCACCTCTCATCTTTTTACACCCCTTCACACCACTCCATCTTATCTCACACCATATCCATCTCCTCCCCCCCCCCGTCGTCTCTGCGTCTATATCAACCACCGTTTTTAAATCCATTTCATTCCCCCCATTCTCTATCTCCTCCTCTCCCTCTCTCTCATCTAATCTAATATATAAAGAAGAGTGTCCGTATGTTTGTTCGTGTTGCATACAAATCTACAGTTTTGTTCCAGTCTTTATGAAATTTTGTACACGTAAGCTTCAATCCATGAGGACGGTCGCCGTAAGTGTAAGAACAGCATACGATATATAGTTCACGAGATATGTCATAAACAATGAGATGCGCGAAAAACTGCTGCAGTTTGCGACAATGCTGCTCATTTTCTCCTAAACCATTGGACCTATATCAACCAAATTTGGTACACACATTCCTTACCGTGAGGTAACAATTGCTGCATGGTTAAGATTCACATACGGCACATGGTGCAAAAGATATTACGTCATAACCAATAGAAATCGCAAAAAATGCCATATAATGCGGCGAGACTTTCGATATACACTGTATGAGAATGACACTACTTAGCGACTTGCAACAAACTTGAAACATAATTTCGAACCTTTATTAAACTTTTTCTCGCTGGCAACCATAGTAAAATGATGAAAGGAAAAGTTTCTCGCTTACTACTTTTCAGCTGTTTATGGAGTAAAACCACGGCTCTCGGTATGAAGTTACAATATATAATTTAAACACTACAAATTGTAATGACAGGAAATTTTACAGACAGTATACACACATATAGTTGAATGTAGCTTCTGAATTGTATCACATTCCGACACGTAGTTCATGAGATATGAGCACATAAACAGTAAAGTTCATGGAAAACCGACCCATCATGCTCCACGTTTTAATCTATTACTTATTTTCTACTAATTGTATTCCCAAGAGATTTTACAGACATACAGCCCTTATACGAATAAATATATACCTGAAAATGCCAGGAATAAATATATAAATACCCGGGCAACGCCGGGTTTTCAGCTAGTCCTATATATTAATAGAATTTACGAAAACTAAATTCAGTCGGCCAGACCAAACTACACGGCCAATTTCCTTTATTTTTGTTTTAAAGGAAAGGTATTTATTCACAGGATTGTTATAAAGTATAGCTCACGCCTTCCTTTTTCTATACTCAAACGCGATTTCCTTCTTTCCTAGCATTGAAAATTTTCATCGGTTTGTTTTACGATATCTTCGGTTCTAATTAAGGTACGCGGTTCTTTTTCGCCTGACAACACTCAGTGGATCAAGATCTTTCATTTGTGCTTTTAAACACTTGCATTGATTGATTCTGAAGAGCCGGCCGCGGTGGCCGAGGGACTGAGGCGCTCCAGTCACGGTCTGCACGGCCATTACGGCCGGGGGTTTGAATCCCCCCTCGGACATGGATATTTGTGCCGTCCTTAGTATAAGGTAGTTGATAAGTAGTTTGTAAGTTTAGGGACTGATGACCCCGTAGTTAAGTCCCATAAGCTTTACAAACATTTGAACATTTTCATTCTGAAGAAAGCTATGCGTGAACATTCAACTTTACTTCCATTTTTCTCAACTTTTTGTCATTCCACTAACGATGCGAAGTATTCGCATGGGTCCTCTGGTTTATTGTCATTGCAGTCGGAAACCAGTGTGAGAATAGAAGTCAAAAATGGATTGGGTAGTCAATTGGAAACGGGTTTATTAGACAGACCTTTCGAGCTGTTCTATCTATGAAGTTAGTAGCTTCAATGGCCGTACTTTTAATGGTTTTTAATGTACGAACATGTAAGTTTATAAATTTTGTAATAAAAATAACTTTCCAGTTTCATGTCAAAAATGACTAGGAAAATAAGTGGAATGGAAATAAAACGGACTGTACCCGTTATTCCAGAGTCATAACGCATCGCGCATGAGAATGTCTTTCTCGATTTACCTCCAAACGCTGTGTAGGATGCGATGCCGCAATGGAGGAATTTAAAAGAAAAAGCACGATCTGTACTCAATTTGTTTGCAATGAAATATACCATGAACTGACATCAATTCTATCTTTGCGACGCTCCAAAGATATGATCACACACCATGCACGTAAAAATTATACGTAGAGGCTTCTAAAGAAACGACGATTTATATTAAATGATACTGCCTGTTTTAACCTTGTGGACATGGGTTTGTCGTTAGTTTTAGGAAGGATTTTGCTGTATAATGGTGAAGGGTCAGTTTTGCGATGCGATTCCACTCGTCTTGGAAACGCAGTTTTTCTCAAATTCTGATATTTTCCGGAAGATTTTCCAATTTCTACCTGACTTCAAGCAATGCCTGTTCTCAGCATAGATGTCTACCTTTATTGCAACCTGCTTGGCGTATTTGTTCGCTCTGTTACAGAGAATTTGGTCGCTAGGCGAGTGGCAAATGAATAAGCTGATTTTTGGAGAATCTAGAAAATGATTCGAGCTGGAAGCGTACTATAAATTTTCTTTAAATTCTGATATTTTCCAAAACTTTTCTTTTATACAAACCTTGTGCTGAGAATTACGAACTGAACTGAATGCTGTGAAGTTGTTAGTGCTCCAGTCCGTCCGACATTCCTCAGTGCTGTTGAAATCAGCGTCTTGTAGTTGTTACGCTGAGACTAGTGGAGGATTCCTGGACTTCAGTCCTCTCAATGATAGGTGAGGAATGCACTGGTAGGTCCGGGTCACTTTGGATCCTCTCCAACTGTCGAACCAAGCGGTCCTTTCCTGGTAGCGGAGGTGGATCAATTTCACTCAGCATAGGTAGCCAGGTGTGCTTTTGATGTGCAGTCTGGCATTTAGTTTGCTTACACGGTTACTTCAACCATGAAGATGAGCAGTATTCTGCGGCAGAGTACACAAGTGCTAGGGCAGAACCTCTGAGTGGAGGCGTATGCTACCCATTTGCTACCACACAGTTTGAGCAAGATGTTATTGGGAGTGTTGACTTTGGTTGCATTTGTTTCCAGGTGTATCCTGAATGAGAGGTGCTATCCAGTGGGACACCAAGATTGTTTGGAAACTGATTATGAGGGAGCACTTTATTGTCGAGAACTACTTTCAGAATTTTCAAATGTTTGTAGAACTTATGGGACTTAACTATCGAGTCATCAGTCCCTAAGCTTACAAACTACTTATGAACTAGCTAAGACTAAGGACGGCACAAAGATCTATGCCCGAGGGGGGGGGGATTCGAACCCCCGACCGTAGTGGCTGTGCAGACCGTAACTGGAGCGACTCAGTCCCCTCGGCCACCGCGGCTGGCGAGAACTACTTTAAGAGATTTTATTTCTTCCCTATTGTTGAGATGAAAACAGGTTGTTTCCGTTTTGCTTGTGCTGACAATCAGTCGCCATTTAGCGTAGAATTTCCCATCAGCTTTAAGATCTTGAGAAAGAGGATTGTCAGCATTTTCCATGCGCTTTAATTGAACAGCTATTGCTAGGTCCTCGGCGTATCAAAATTTACGTCCTCAGTTTCTGGCTTGTCTGATACTTACAAGTTGAAAAGTGCAGGTACCAGAACCGATCCTTGAGGAAGGCCCTTATTTGTTTTTCGGACTCTACTTGCTTTGTTACCCATTATTATTGCAGAGGTTCTGACACGTAGCACGGGACAGTGCGACACAATTTATATAAAAAGTCATGTTTCCCCTCAGTGTCATTAGCCACGGTGAGATCCACGAAGGCAACCGTCGAGTCCCTCCTTGAAGCCTCCTTCGATGTGGCTAGTTAGGCTGAGTACCTGGTCCTCACACCCTCTGTTGTGGCGAAAGCTAACTTGCTCCACTGGTGTGTGATCTTTCAGTATTGATATAAAAAATGTTTTAATGTTTGTAATCCTCTGGGACTCAACAACTTAGTTTACCAGTCCCTACACTTACAAACTACTTAAATTGACTTAAATTGAGGACGACAAATACACCCATGCCCGAGGGAGGACTCGAACCTCCGACGGGGAACAGCCGCGCGAACCACAGCAAGGCGCCTTGGTGCGCTCGGCTATTCCGCCGGGGCTATTATATTCGCATAAAATAAGCCTCTCCAGCAGCTTACAGGCTATGCGTAGGAACGAAATCGGGCGGTAATCTCCCTGTTTATCCTTCGAGTTGCCTGGCTTTAGCAAATATATTATTTTAGCTTTCTTAAACACAGATTGTACAAGACTAGTCTAATATGTGAAAAGAACTGGCTCAGCCATTCTCTCGTACGCTTACCTGTATGCATTAAGAATTCAGGTAGAACATCAAATCCTGGGGCCTTCGCCTTCTTTATTTTACTGATGGCAATGTTGACTTTGTTAACTAGCGGGAGACATGCAGCTTCTGCCGACTGACGGAATGACCTGAGGTGGGCCTTAACAAAAGCTGTACGTTTCTTGTCTCTGGGGGACCTTGACAAGGATGCCATTCGTGAGGCACTCTGGTTGTGAGATACGCCTGGTACTTCTCGTTCACGTGCACTGCCGTCTCCCAGTTTACTTAGTAGGTTCCATGCCTTCCTGCAGGATTTGGTAAAGTTTCATGCCTCAGTATTTTCTTCCCATTTTTCCTTCGAGGTACATCCAAGTTTCTGAGGAGTTCGTCCACAATTTCAGCATCGTTCTCCTGAAGGAACTGCTGCATCTTTATTCCATCCTGGAATATATTCCTTACGATAGCCCCGGGGGACGTATCGTTTGGCCGCTGCTATAATTATATTTATATTTACATTTTTACCATCTGGCAGGGAACCAACGCAAGATTTGATCAATGTCATTGAGATATGTATTAAATTTATTTACACATTGTTCCCCTTTAAGAAAGTGATTGAGCTGTTGCAGAACCCTCATTCGCCGGCCCATGGAATGAGAGGGATATATATATATATATATATATATATATATATATATATATATATATATATATATATATATGCCAGGCGGAGGACTCTAGCGTCAGAAGCGGTAGCGCAATCGATGACATGGTGCCCCAGGGAGCGCGGCCATTTCCGTACGCCACTCATATATAAAATGGAGACGTTCTCAGTACACGAACAGTGTGGTGTGCCATCAATGGAAATTCCTCGTAAGCTGAGTGCGACATAGGGTGATGGTGTCATGGATTTGTCCGATGTCCGTTCATGGCTGCGACAGTCCAGAGAAAATAATGACAACACACTAAAACTTGGACTCGTGCAAATCGGTCTGACGATATGATCGGCAGACTGGAGGAAATTACAACCTCTGACAATAAATTTCAGTGAATAGTCCTATAATATTAACGTAGATGAACAGTGAACTACCGTTACCTTACGCCGTCGGTACACGGAGCGTGTATCTGAAAGAGTGTGGCCAACGTGGCAAGTTTCAACGTGCGTTGGCGAAGTTTTCTCAACGTGTGGGGCAGTAACAAGCAGGTCAGACATTCTTAACGTGCGTCTGAACGATCACCAGTAAGGTGGGAAAACGCCACCAACGTCACACCACTATTCTGGGCGGGGCCAGCTCTTTTCGGGCAGTGTTCTGCTCACACCACTTGGAACAAACATGACGTCATTTTTTCATCTCACACTGTATCGAAGATCGAACGAAGTGTTGTTACATAACTTGGTGGAAAAGTGACATGCTAGTGTAATGTGAATTGGATTATTTCAATAGCTATCGTATCATAGTAAACGTCGTTGTTGGTTCGATTACAGGCTGCTCCAAAAGTGACATGCTTGGGTATTGCCTTATTTCATGCTAGCATAAAAAACACCTCGTTCTCAGTACGATAAGTCATAATCAAACACTCGTATCGTCCGAAGTTTCGCAACTGTATTCTGATATAGTGATTGTGAGCCGTTGCCATTTTATTTTTCTTTCTTAATCTAAGCACGAAACATGGAAATGCGTGTCAATATTCAAAATACGTTGGAGAGTTTCTTTTTCTGATAAAAATTCTAGAAGTTTATCCTGTAGTATGACGTTGCTGTTGATAGCGTGTCTTCTCTATGTGCAATGTCACTGATGTACGCTAAGAATAGAACTACACAAATACACTGCCCTTTTTTCTAGGCCTTGATAAATGAATAATGGGCTTCAGCTGAAATGTAAAAAAAGTGTAATGTCCTTAATGGATATACGAAATGCCACTTTGTAGACTGTGTAAACAACATCAAATTATGTTAAAATGAATATATCTAATGGATTCTGGAGGAATTTATGGTCTCAAATATCTTAAAAATTAATATTGTGGGATCAACATTAGGATGTAGAAATAACAGCAGATGGCGCTGTTAGTATTCTCATAGTTAGCTGTATACATTTGCAAATGAAATTAAAGTTTCCCTCATAGGATCTCGGCTAACCAAAACTCCGCAATCGTAAAATATTCAGAAATAAACTACCGTACTAAATATTGGTGACAAACAAGGAATATCGTTCTAACCACACTCTTGGAAATTGCGACACTTTCGAAAATAAACAGCCGAATATTGAGATAAGCAAGGAATGTCGGCCTAATCACACGCTCGAAAAACACAATGTATTCGGAAATAAACAGCGAAATATTTCTGAGAAGCGAACAATGTAAACGGCATCGCCACTTAATTTACTTATCACCAGTTTATTTATTTATTCATCCTTTGATTGCTGTTTGGAGAGATAGTGTAGCCTATTAAACGTTTCCCTTAGGATTGTCTCTAACCATATCCGCGGAAATCGTTAGATGTTTGGAACAAACAAATGTTCAAATCTTTGTAAAGTCTATGGGACTTAATTATGGGGTCATCAGTCCCTGAACTTACAAACTACTTATGAACTACTTACGAACTAGGACGGCACAAATATCCATGCCCGAGGGGGGATTCGAACCCCCGACCGTAGTGGCCGTGCAGACCGTGACTGGAGCGCCTCAGTCCCCTCGGCCACCGCGGCCGGCTTGGAACAAACGTCAAATGTTTGTGAGAAGGGAGAACAGAAATGTGACTGCTGGTCATGTCATTTCCACGATGTCCATTCTCAACAGAGTGGTCGTACCACTTCCAGGAATTCCATTCTCCGTTTTCTAATCACACCAAAGTCACCAAATCGATGTCGCTAATTCCTGAAACAGCGGTCTCTTACAGGTAACATCACGCTCCGTAGTGCATACGATGCTACTACCGTTATATGAATAAGAAAGGCCCACAATGTGTTACGATTAAGTAACACCTAAATTATGTTACAAACTGTAAGATTAAAAAAAAATATATATTTCCATAGGAGCAGTTTCGAACCAAAAACTTTTCTAGTGAAGATATCTAATGCTACCACTACGCTACTACACACAAGCGGTTAGAATATGCTTATGTAGTACAGTTTCAGGATTTTTGACTATTGGTGCGTTATTATTTACATACAGTGATAAAAAATGGAGCCGAGAACGATTTTTGTGAGTCATCTGTAATGTGTTGTTTCCATGAAACGGCTTACTGCCTTTTATAATATCAAAACCCTTATAAATACTGCATATCATGATGTTGTCTGTCACACTGAAGTATCGAGTAACAGGCAATATTCGATATCTGTTTGCGTGGTTTTCGATATGGTTTTCGATACAGCCTGTGACTTAGAAATGACGACAGGTTTGTTGCAAGTGGTGTGAGGAGAACGCTACCCGTTCTTTTCTGGAGAGAGAGATGAGGACGCCAGTTTGGCCGTCTTATTTCATGGGATTTATGTATATAACTTAGGTCTTAAGAATGGAAGACATTTCAAAGCAAGTAAAAGTAACTGAGTAAATTGAGAATCTCTCTAAAACTGATCTTTAGAGCTTCTATTTATTCGAGTAAATAACTGAAAACCTCTAGTATGTGGATAAAAAATTTCCGCATTACAATAATCTGCCGTTTCAAGGCAAGGCGGACAGATCTAGCAACAGGAATTGTTCTTTACACCATTTGTTGTAATTACATGTCAGCAACCGACATATATACCACTAGTGTATACAAAACCACTGATCACCTACGTTGATAGAAAGCAAATTCGCTAATGGCCGTAGCGAAGGCAGTGAAGTTTTTCAGTGTAGAATGAAAGATTGTTGCTTGGCGCTGGTTCAAGGATCCCCGGAAGCGAATATTTTTTCTTCTTTTATTCGTGTTTTCTAATAGACTCAAAGACTTTCCTATAAATTTCATAGACGTATACTGCATAATATTCAATGCTATTTAAAAATATGGGCGCATTCTCTCAGGAGTCAGTTTGTTGGATTCGTTTTATGAACAGGACAGTTCTTAGAGTAAAATACGTACTTTATTGTTTCACGTTTTGCATTTTACACGTTCTTAACATTCTTCTACTAAATATTAACACTGCCGTGGAAGAATGACCTTTACGTTTTACTAAAAAGCGAGACTGTTGCAATAATGTTTGCCTCATGTGATTTTTTTTCTTTATTGGTATTTTAAAGCCACCGGAGGTGGCAGGCTGGCAGCAGTTTAATTGCTGCTCTTCAGCCGAGCGCATTTACATAGTTGACAAGGTGATAAAAACAGAGAAAGGTAATAAATTGCGAAGAATTTAAACACTACAATTGAGATTAAAATTAAGAGAACAGACATAAAGTAAAGAAGGAAAACATATTCAGAATTAAAACTGCCACGGTGGTTAAAATCACACAGAGATAGAGGTAAAAATCCAGGGTAGTTAAAAACATATTGGTGGAGCACACTACACGATGATGAAGACACTGTTTAAAAAACATGGCAACAGTGATATTCTGCCTGATGGGCGGCTGCTTAAGTATTAAAATACCACTTGAGCACGAAGCACAAACACTGGCACAACACTAAAGGACGCACTGTTAAAATATGGCGACACAGGGGCCCCGCAGTGGGAAAAGGGGAGGAAGGGGAAGTGCGGTGGGAGAAGGATAGGAGGGGAGGGGAGAGGAAGGAGAGGGGAAACCGCAAGGACTTATCGTGGGAAGGAGCTGGTAGGGGGGGACCAAGCGAAGGAGTGGACAGTGATGGGGGGGGGGAGGAAGAGAGACGTAGAAATAAGGGGATGGACTAAGGTTGAAAGAAGGGGTAGATTTCGGGACGGAGGGCGTCATCCAGGAGAGGGAGTGGACGGAAGTTACCCTCGAAGAGAGCGTGGAGAGTGTGGAGGTGAAGGGAAAGAGGGATAATAAGATATCGGCGTGGCAGAGGCCCAGGATGCAGCAAGAGGTGGGAGACCACTGGGTGGCGAGATTCTAACTTACGGGGCACATAGTGAAGGCGGAGGTGTTCAAGGAACTTCAGATACGTTAAGCGAGGCAGAGGGCGTGGCGTTCTAGGATCTGGAGGGATTCGTAGCGGGCGGGGGCAGCGGAGACCCAAGCAGGATCGAAGCAGCAGAGGATAGGACGGATGATTGAGCGGTAGGTGAAGAGGATGGTTGAGGGGTTAAGGCCCGACGTCCAGCCAGACAGAAGGTTGAGGCGGGAGAGGGCTTTTGCACGGACAGATTGGAGGTGCGGTTTCAAGGAGAGGGAGCGGTCAAGGGTGAGGCCGAGGTACTTGAGGGTTTTGGTTTGTGGAATGGGATGGCCATGGAGTGCGAGGTAGAGGTCGCGGTGAAGCAAGGAAGGAAGGAAGGAAGTGGTGGTTGCCTAGGATTTTGGGGGGTTAACAGTAAGGAGGCACTGGTTGCACCAGGAGGAGAATTCGGAGAGATGGGACTGAAGGAGCGGACGAGGGAGGGGGCAATGGCAAGGAAGGCGGTGTCGTCAGCGTATTGGAGGAGATGGACAGGAGGCTGCGGTTGTCGCATATCAGCTGAATAGATAGGGTAGAGGAGGGGGAGAGGACGGAGCCCTGGGGCACCCCGGCAGAGGGGAAAAACAAACGGGAGTTGGAGTTGTTGACAGTGACATAGGATGCGCAATGGGCGAGAAAGGAAGCGATGAAGTGGACATAATTAATGGAAAGGGCATAGAGCTGGAGTTTGAAAAGAAGACCGGAATGCCATACACAGTCGTAGGCCTTCTCATTCTCGAGGAAAACGGGGATAGCGGCGCGACTGGAGTTCACCTGGACGGAAAGGAGGTAGGTAAGGCGCAGGAGTATGTCATCGGCAGAGAAGGAAGGTCGGAAGCCACATTGGGAGAGCGGAAGGAGCTGGTGTTGACAGAAATGCTGGTGGATGCAGCGGGACAAGTTAGTTTCCGGGACCTTGCTGAACACTGAGGTGAGGCTGATCGGACGATAGAAGGAGGCGTCAGAGGGAGGCTTGCTGGGTTTAAGAAACAAGAGGATCAGGAGGTTTTCCACAGGTCGGGGAAGAAGGCTCATGTGAGGGCCTGTTCTAATTTTATATCGCACAGTTTGTCATTAAATATTTATACGAGTTCATAAGTAGTTTGTAAGTTTGGGGACTGATGACCGCCGGCCACGGTGGTCGAGGAGACTGAGACGCTCCAATTACGGTCTGCACGGCCAGTACGATCGGGGGTTCGAATCCTTCCTAGGGCATGCACATTTGTGACGTCCTTAGGATTAGCTAGTTCATAAGTAGTTTGAAAGTTTAGGGAATGATGACTCCTTAATTAAGTCCCATAGACTCTACAAACATTTGAACATTTGACTGATGGATGACCCCGCAGGTAAGTTCCATAAGCTTTACAAACATTTGAACATCTGATAGTCAAATATAAAATGGATGGCAGGTCAAAACTAAAACAGTAAATAGTTTTATGGAGATGCTCAGGCATAAATGTGCACAATGCTGGTTCATTTTTTTATTACACAGTTTTAATTTTGACCAGCCATCCATTTTATATCTGACTATCCACTAGCAGAAGAATTTATACCTGACTGTCAATCAGAACACCTTCCAAATTATATGTGCAACGCTTTAATAAGCACTTAAATGCCAATTGCAGGAGACCAGAAAATGACACCACTGAGTGCTGAAACCGATCGTCTTAAATAAATAAAAGATAAAAGATAAAAATTGCGATATTGGCTTTTCACTTTATATTAATTATTCAGTTAAATTTGCTTAAACATAAAAATTATATTAATTTTGTCTTACAAAGAATAACTAATCTTAACAACTTCTGATGTGTATTAAATGTTCCAGTGTTATTTTCATTAATTTCCGGAGACATGATTAAAATGTACGAGTAATTGATAGTACATGGCTAAATTTATCAATGTGACACCACATAGAGAACTATCCCGTGCGGCCGAATGCTGTTCACCACAACTCTTTTTACATCATATGTACATCTGTTTGTCTATTAGCCATTCTAAAAGCTATACTAATTGTGAATTACATTATATGTATCCCATTAGATCTCATAGAGAAGTCTGACTTTATCGACGATGTGTATTCGACAGTCGACAGACGTATAGGTTCTAAAATTGTAGTACCTTAAATTAAAAAATACGTTCGTATATTATAAAGTAGAAAACTCATCGTTATGCACACTGTCACCATATGAAACATAGTTTAGAAGCTGAACACATTCTGAAAAGTGAGGAGTGTCCCCGTTACATCGGCAACGTTCAACGTAAATCTCAAACAATAATATTTCTGGTAAGTAATTGTGTGATAGTTCATCATCACAAGGGGTTCGCTAGGGGAGCGGCGAAGGGGGGGGGGGATAGCTGCCCTCCCACCAATAAATTGTAAGATATTAATAAACCCTTGGAAGAAAAATACGACGAAATTATAAATAACCCTTCAATGCATGACCTTTTATTTGAAGCTATAAAAACTACCACGATTAATCTGTGATGCGTGTATACTGAGAAAAAAATATTGAAAAAAATCCTTAAAATTATTGTGCACTATTAGTAACAGAACGTTCATAGCAAATCAGCTATATTGTGCTGTACCCGATGTACTACATGTCTCTATCATGCCTCTAATGTTTCCAGAAAGTGACTCATAATGCAACAGTAGTATGTGACTGACTACTTTACCTGGCAAAGGACGAATACTGAAGTAAACAAACGCACATGTTAGGAGAAAATGTAGCTAAGTCTCGAAATGATTCAGTAGCACTCTGCAACTTATAATTTCTAGTACGAGCTACTAGCATATGTAACACTATGTATAGAAGCAGCTACAAATGAATTTGTGGTAAAAATGTTGATCAGTTTGAGAGATAATGGAAAAAAATAAGGTTTGTAGCTGATCAGCTACACTCTGCATTAAAGGATTAAATTTCTCTAAGTCTTACTAAACTGTATATTTCATTTTAATTGTTTATAACTTTTATAGCGATTAAACAATTTTCCTTCTTTATTTATTACACTACTATGTTTTTAGTCTTCTTATCCTCTCTCATTCTGCCCTCCCCCCCTTCCGCACTCCACGACCTAGTAGCCTGCTAGCTGTTGACACCCTTGGATCATGCATTGTTGCAAGAGTGAACACCTTGGTTGAAAATACGAATCAAATAAACACTCAATTAGTGTGAGTTACGACGACAAACTTCAGTTAAGAATCCACGGTGCGCGACATACCTTACGTGAAACAGACGTGCTGTGTCTCAAGAGTAATGCCATTCTAAACCTGTGTTGACTGACAGAGGTACTTTTCATTTTATTTTAGCATACATCAAAGTCCGTGTAATAATTTGATATGATTAATTTTATCCTTGTCATCGGTTCGCGAGATAAACGTAGGTTGAGACGATATATTGGTTCGCTCTCGGAACAGAAGCGGTACGGACAGTCAATTTTGCAGCGTCTGCCATTGACGTTTCCTAATCGCCTCTGTCACACTTTCGCGTTTACTGTATGAGCCCGTAACGAAATGTGCTCCTCTCCGTTGGATCTTCTCTCTTGTCCATTAACTCTACCCGATAAGGGTCCAACACATGAGCAACACTAAAGAGCTGGCCAACGAGAATTTTGTAACCCACTTCCTTCCTGGGGTTTCATCCGAAGAGTCTCATAAGGGGACTATCAGCTGTCGGAAATTCAGTTCGGGATGAGCCTTTGTAGACTAGTAGTATACCTCAAGGGTGTCCTCTCATAGAAGTATTAAGGCGCACTATCCAGAAAATTCCGACAAAAACGTCTAAAGTTTTAATTCCAGCTCATGTAAATCTTACGTAGCAGTTAATAGGTCAAGTCTTGTGTCTGTTGGAGTAGCTCAGACAGTAGCGTATTCGCTCGTCATACAGTGGGCTTGGGTTTGATTCTGCCTCCAAGAAACAGTGTATTTTTATTATTTGTTTCAAAATTATAACTTGTAAATAAATTTAATGACTTTAAGTACTTCCAATCAAAACATAAATATCTTTAGTTAGTTTATCAAATGGCTGTCAGAGTTACTTAAAATTTGAATTTGTATGTTTCCTTTTTTAAAAGTCGAATATTGCCGGATGCATTTTAATGGATGTAAATTAGTTAATTACTATTGTCATGAAACTCTCAAAAAAAAAAAAAATGTTCAAATGTTTGTAGAGCTTATGGGACTTAACTACGGGGTTATCAGTCCCTAAAGTTACAAACTACTTATGAACTAGCTACAACTAAGGACGGCACAAATATCCATGCCCCAAGGGGGATTCGAACCCCCGACCGTAGTGGCCGTGCAGACCATGACTGAAGCGCCTCAGTCCCCTCGGCCACCACGGCCGGCCATGAAAATTTTATTTCAAAATTGAGCGATATTATAATCTGTGGAAAGATTATAAATATCCGTCGTAAATTAGAGGAACAGGTTTCTTCGTGCAATAGCTGTTGCCATATTATATAAACAGACAGATAGTCAGTGAGTGTGAAGGGCCGCACGGAACTAATAGACCAGTGTGTGCCTTACCTGCTACAGAACCAGTTCATTCCTGACTTCCGCAGAGATTGGTGCGTTTACAATACTCTGATTTAAAAATGTGTGTCACTGAAGGAATTGAAGTATCAGAAGCTGCTGATTCATTATAGAGTGACGTTTCAAAGGTGATATTAAGTGATGCGGTCGTTCATTACGAATGTTTGTTTGCTGCAAAGAATTTCATTGCATCGGAAGTTTCACCAACACTTTATCGTGAAGCAATGTTGACGGGTGAAGAAATTTACATACGAACTACGGACGAGCCAGCTGAAAAAATATTTGTGATTGATGAAGAAGTTTCTCACGAAAATGAAAACAGTGAAGAGGAAACTTTCGAAAAAGTTGAAGACCACAGCTCAGTAGATGACTATGAACCAGAAGAAAAAAAGGCAAGTAGACCGTCTTTCTTTGGATTACTAAATTAAAGTTGTTAATATCGCAAAGGCTCACCCCAGTTGCACTCTACAAACATTACAAGAAAAGGATGCATTCGGTTAAGAAAGAAGGAATATTTATCCTAATGGTAAGAAGAAACAGAAGAAGGAGACAATCACTTCGATAAGTACGCAGCAACTGATCGTTTTGTTGAAGCCCGACAGAATTATTAGCAAGTGACTACAAGGAATTTACAGCAGTGGGCTTTAGCAGCAGCACAACAGTTGACTGGTTTTTAATTTAAAGCTTCTGATAGCTGGATTCACAGGTTCAAAACTAAACACGGCATTCGTCAGCGAAAAGTGACAGAATTTGTTACAAGAAAAGAAACAGCGACGATCGCAGAAACCGTGGCTGCTGCATCCAGATGAATAAACTGATATCGAATTTTAACAAAGAGTTTGTTATCAACAATGAACAGACAGGTATTTATTGCAGATTACCTAAAAATTCATTTTTCTTTCTATTTTCACGATTCTCTAACAAAATACTTCATTTTCGTTTTTTTTTTTTCTTTTCAGGATGTCAGTATCAGTCGGTGTACAACAGAACTCTGACTGTCAAAGGAAGCAAAAATATTTCTGTACAAAGACACGACATGAATAGAGTGTCGCATATTTATACTGCCCAATATGCTCTTATTCTACCTGGAAACGTTCTACCTCAGGTGTTCGTTTGTATACAAGAGACAACCGGTAACTTCGGCTCTGAGTTCAAGAAACAGTAAATGGATACGAGAAGAAGTATAAAAACGTTGTAATAACGTCTCCTAAATCTGGGAAGCTAACGACAGAACTATATACTACCATTCTAAAGCGAGGTTTAAAGTATTATGTGGAACAAGAACGGTTTCTGTTAATTATTGACTCTTGAGGTGGACAAGCAAAGCCTGAAATATACGACGAAATCTTCCAGGATGACGAGAAATCACGAACAAGGACAATTAAAGTGATTTTCCGAAATGTACCCCACAACAACGCGACGTCTATTCTTATAGACAAGTAAAATCATCTGATAAACCGTCTACAAAATTCCGCTTATCTTAATGAAACAAACAGAGAAATCAATACCCGTGAAGATCGTATAAAGATACAATCAATAGTCCATCATCAGCTGTAATCGCCAGTTTTTAAGGAAATGATCCGATATTCCTGGTACGCTTCCAGCCTTTCTGATGAAAGAGAAGATTTCAGGAATGTCAATGAAGCGTGTTTTCCAACAAATATTTTTAATAAACGTTGTTCCTATAAGCAATCGTGGTTTATAAATTGTGCAAGATGCCAAAATATTTTTCGTTGTCAATGTTTTTACAACAGTTGCCACTCTGGTGCTTGCACATAAAATACAAAATTGACAAATGAAGATAATAGTGAAATTTTTTAAAACACAATTTAAATTTTTAATTTACCTTCAGAAAAATGCATCTGGCGTTATTCGAATGTAAAATAAATAAATAAATAAATAAGAAAATAAATTCAAATTCAAATTTTAAGTAGCTGTAACAGCCATTTTATAAACAAAATAAAATAAGTTTTCATTTAATTGATAGCACCTTAAAATTTATTTACAAGTTATAATGTTTAAATAAATAATCAATCTCGGGTCAGTTACGTTACAGCCCCACACGCTATTTCCTGAGCTAACCCACCTGGCCTCACCCATGTACTTTCAACTAGTACATAACATGTGTATGAGCTGCGCTTAAAACTTTAAGGTCGTTTTCCTCGGAACTTTCTGGATAATGCGCCTTAAGAACTCCGTCAGAGGACACCCTTGAGGCTTACTAATAACCTGCGAAGTCTCATCCCGAACTAAATTTCCGAGACCTGTCAGTCTGGTCACCTTTTATAGAAGTTTCTCAGACGTTTGCAACTGTACGCTGAGCGAAACTTTTTCGGTGAAGGTAAGCCGAAGAAACAGACAACGCAGTAGAGCACTGCCGCTAAATATGAGTGGATTAGTATTAGCCGATCGGGCTGGAGCGCCACGTTACGGATCGCGAGGCCTCCCGCGTTGGAGATTCGAATCCTCCCTCGGGCAAGCATGCGTCTGTGTATGTATGAGTGTGTGTGTGTGTGTGTGTGTGTGTGTGGTCCTTAGGTTAGTATAAGTAGTTTCTAAGTCTAGGGACTTATGAGCAAAGATGTTCGGTCCCACAGAATTACAAACATTTGATTTTTGAATATTAATAATCATCATTAAAACAGGAGTAAGGCAAGGAGATGGGATCTCGCCACTATTATTCAACATAGTTTTACACAAAGTAATGAAAGAATGGGAAATCGAACTAAGGAAACAAAACTTCTGGAAGCCAATTGAACTAGGAAGAGGTAAAGGAAAATTGAATATCCCTTATTTAGCATTTGCAGAAGACCTAGCAATCATAACTGTCGGTGAAGAAACGCAATGAAACAAATTGAGATCGTCAAAGAACGTGCAGGGAAGGTTGGCCTGCAAATATCCTTTAAGAAGACTGAATTTATTTGCTCCAAATTAAATATTCTGAAACTCAAAAGAAATTATGGTGAAATCAACAAATTCGAACACTTTAAGTATCTCGGCGAAGTTACTGAACCACCAGGACTCGAGTGAATAGCAGAAAACAACCGATTACAGAAAATCAAGAAAGCATTCGGCCTTGTTCAAAACATAAATAACAAAAAATGCCTGTCAAAAGGAACTAAAATCAGACACTACAACACAGCTATCAAACCTACAGTCATATATGCAAGTGTAACGCTCACACTAAATTAAAAAAAATAAATGATTTACAAGAAATTAATAAAGTAGAGAGAAGAATTATTAGGAAAATTCTGGGACCACGATACACACAAGATGGATACAGGCTGTAGACCATCGAGACAACCGAAAAACTATCAAATATCGAAAATGACATCAGAAAGAGACGAATGAAATTTTATGGACACCTACACAGATTGCCTGGAAATACGTTAACTAAACATCTACTGGACTATGTGACATCACTTAAAGCAACAATACCTTGGGTAACTGAAGTTAAGAAGGATTTGACAAAAGCAAAAATTGACATAACAAACACATCAGACAGGAATACATTCAGAAGAAATATTGACAAAAGGAAGTTTACTTCAGAGACGGCACCAAAAGCATACCGACCAAAGTGGACCGAAGAAAGAAAGGAGGCCTTTGGGGATAAAATGAAAAATATTTGGAAAATAAGAAGAACCTTAAGAAATATTGATAAATCACATGCTTATCATTCTCCCATTGGGACATTCGCTAATAATAATAATAATAATAATAATTGTAGTGTCGCAGATAGTGATTACCGCCTAAGAAAATATGTAGTCGTAACTGCGAACATGAGTCAGCAAAAGCTTTACGAGTTAATGGTGACATATAAAAATTTGAGTCGGACCGAGACTCGAACCCATATTTCCTGCCTTTCTCGAGTGTTGGCATTACCATTACGCCATCCGCACGCAAACTGCCATACGCCACACACTGCCTACTGCCCACGGTCTGGCATACAGTTTGATGTTGTTGTGGTGTTCAGTCCGCAGACTGGTTTGATGCAACTCTCCAAGCTACCCTGTCACGTGCGAGTATATCCATCTGAGAATACGAACGGCAACCTACATCCTTTTGAATATGCTTACTGTATTCGTCCCTCGGTCTCCCTCTACGATTTTTACCGCACACACTTCCTTCTAATGCTAAGTTGACGATTCCTTGATGTCTCAGAATGTGTGCCACCAACCACCCGTTCTCTTAGTCAGGGTATGCCAGAATCTCCTGTCAAAGTCAGTCTGGTACTTCCTAGTGTCTCCTGCTCTCTTCCACGTATGTAACCTTCTTTCATGGTGATTAAGCCAAGTCTTCGTTATGATTAAATTGTGCCCTGCACAAAATTCTACCAAGCGATCTCCTCTTTAATTCCTTTCCCCCAGTCCATACCTACATTACCTTATGTTTCTTACTACCGAGTTCCAGTTCCCCATTACAATTAAGTTTCCTTCTCCTTTAACGACCTGTATAATTTCTTTCATCTCCCCAAACATTTCTTCGACCTCATCATCGGAAGAGTTAGTTGTCGTATAAACTTTTCACTTTAAATGAAAACATTTTGGTAAAGAGTTTACTGTGACTGTTGTTTGAAATTGATTGAAATACAAAGCATTACTGTTACCAGTGTGATGATACTACTGGGCCGCTCATCTCATTGTTATCGTACGATACCGTCTGCGTTGCACCCGCAATCGTGTGGTTCAATAGTGATATATGTTGCGTGTGAAGTTAGTTACAGACTTAATAACCAGCCTACGAATCAGTGTAGGGCAGTGTCTCGGTGATACTGTGATTAAAACAAGTGATAGATTTCATTAATTAATAGATTCTTTCCAGACAGTTCTATAAACAATAGTTTTGTCATTGTACATTATGTCAAGAACGAGATAGACGAATTTTAGAAACTTTATGTAAATGAAAACAAATAGCATTGTATATGTGTTAGGCTCATAAACAAGTTGTTTTGACCAGTTAATTGTGTTAATTAATGTAATAGTCGAGATTTAAATATTATGATTCCTTGTATATATGGACTGACGTGAGATTTTAAACCTACTTTCAGAATTGCCAATTCATTTGATAGTTCAATATATGTTAATTAATTAATTGACATTTAACATTTTGGTTTGTTGTCAAACAAAGAGTAGCGCGATTAAAACTTAAAAAGATATGTGCCATCTAAAATTATTGTATGTATAGTTTTCATTTTATATTGTGATTATTTTTGTGTACATGAAATGTTTTACCGTTGTGTTCCTTAATTGTAAATTAGTATATTCAATTGTTATGAACAATGCGTAATGTAATGTCATTATTGTCGATGTTATATATTTGCCTCACCGCCTTGCGTGGGGGAGCTGCAGTTTTGTCGTTTCTGAAGCACTTTGGAATCTATGTCAGTTTGTGTTGTTGTGGTAATTGTGTACGTAATGAAATGAAGTTGTAATGTTTTGGTGGAGAAGCAGTTTGATTCAAATTAAAGAAGAAGTGAAAAATTGTACCTACGAGTATTTATTTCTACCACGACGCCCCAGGAGTATAATTTTGCAGCGAGCAAAACCCCCATACATCGAAATGTTGAAAAGATGAGTATTATGTTTGAAAGTGGTAGAATGTAATTACTTAAGAACCAAGTAAACATTATATCAGCCACCTTATTTTTGTTGTACCCACAACGCGTTTCGAGGTTTTAAACTCTCATCATCAGGTGGAATGCCATTAAACTGAGTACATATATGTTAGGTTGACCTATTGCACTGTATACAAGAGAAAATGCGAAACACTACATCAGAATTTAACTTTGTACAGTTGTTTAAATTAAGTTAAATACAGCCTCAGGTCCCTTGCATTGTCTTAACCTCACTTACACATAACAAATCACAGCCACCATCTTTGTTTATTTTTAACAGAAATTGCTGTGTAAGTGAGGTTAAGACAATGCAAGGGACCTGTGGTCCTGGAGGTGTGATATTTTAATTGTTGACATTTAACTTCATTTGAACAACTGTACAAAGTTAAATTCTGATGTAGTGTTTTACATTTTCTCTTGTAGACAGTGCAACAGTTCAACCTAACCTATATGTACTCATTTGAACGGCATTCCACCTGATGATGGGGTTTAAACCCTCGAAACGCGTTGTGTGTACAGTAAAACAAAGTGACTTGTAACTGTAATACCTTGTGTTTCAGTCAATGTAAACTTGTACATCTGTGGTCGGTGTTGGCTTCGTGTCTATCTTTTCTACAATAATGCGTTCCCAGATTCCTATTTTCTTATTCATTATCAGATCTACTACTGCGTTACCACCAACTGATTTTGAATTTATAACCCTGTACTCACCATCGAGGTAACATTAATACGGAGGGGCTTCTAAAGAAACAACGTTTCGTGTTAAATCTGTCTGGTTGCTTTGACATTGTGTTCATAACGCCGTCTCTCTTTATTCTAACCTCCTTGGCGTATTTGTTCGTCCCGTTGCAGCGTATTTGGTCGCTAGGCGAGTAACGAATGAATAATCTGATTGTTGCAGAATCTACAAAATGATTCGAGCTAGAAGCGTACTTCCAGTTTTTCTAAAATTCAGATATTTACGGAAGATTTTCCAAAAAATTTCTTTCATACAAACCTTGTCCTGAGAATTACGAACAGAACAAAGAAAAGATCACCCAAATCGGTGAAGCCATTCTCAAGTGATGCGCTTTAAAACATTTGGCAATCCCTTTTCATTAATATACGAACAAACGTGGCAACGCTTCGCAGTAGCTAATGCGTATTGGATGGATACACTAATCTTCTTCTCCCTATGTCTAACCCTTTGTCCCTCCTCTATTTCCACATCTTCTCCTCCCCCTACCTTTTTCCATCACGTTCACATCAATCCCTCTTATCCCACACCACACCACATCCCCCTCCTCTCTGCTTCTATATCATCACCCATTTTTAAATCCATTTCATTCCCCCATTTTCTATCTCCTCTTC
Organism: Locusta migratoria; assembly: GCA_026315105.1. Taxonomy (NCBI): domain Eukaryota; kingdom Metazoa; phylum Arthropoda; class Insecta; order Orthoptera; family Acrididae; genus Locusta; species Locusta migratoria. The sequence continues at coordinate 202,203,682 of CM048751.1, forward strand.
CCCCTCTTATTGGGACCCTGATTGGTAATAGAAGTCAAAATGGACGTGTAAATCAATTGGAAACGGGTTATTAGAGAAACCTTTCTAGCTGATCTATCTGTGAGGTTAGTAGCTATAATGGCCGTACTTTTAATGATTTTATTGTACGAACAGGTATGGTTATATATGTAGGCACAATACCAACTTTCCTGTTTTATCCGAAAAATGACTGGGAAAAGGAAAACAAAATCGCACATTTTTACAGCACAGCTCAGCATGTTTTTCTCGCAGCGAGCGAAATATAAGTGTTTTTTATAAGATGTTTGTATCTTCTTATGAGCTTATGAATTGAAAAGAAAGTAATTGTAGCATGATCATACTTTCATCATACAAAGTCCACATGAAATAAAATAATTAACTGAAAAACAATAAGCGGTATGGAAATACAACGTTTTGAAAATCCTTGTGTTGCGTTCATTGTTACATTTTTGATTAATGATATTTTTTATCTTTCTGTTCGATGAGAACACGAACAGTGCAGATGGTTTACCAACTCTCGAACACGCCACGTAAAACGGCCCATGTGAAAAATACATCGATTCAAGATTTATTCCACTAACTTCCAACGAATGGTCATGCGCTTTATTAATCGCCATTGCGAATGCAAGGCGAACGGGAAACTGGACACGGTTAATCTTGCCGTGTACCCATCGGTATCTCATGCAGCTGTAGGTTACATTTTTTGCCGCCATTATCGTTGTGGGCGGATTTGGGTCTTAGGGTACCCTGACATCTTCAGTCAGCTGCCGGCAAGCGTGTTGGGAACACCAGCGATTGAGGGGTACCCTTCGTTTAGCGCTGAGTTTCCTTGTTCTAAAACCTTGTCGGTATGGGATACCGATGTGTTTCTACCCGTATATTTTGGAGGGGGTATCGCATACCGATGTGTTCCAAACGGAATAATTTCTATATTTTACATTCATTCGATTTTTTTTCTTTGCATTCAATATGGTTTGCATACGGGTAGAAATTTTTTGTTCTATTTTTTTTTCGCACAGGTTATAATGACTTCGCAATTACCGTGCTCGCAACATACAAGAAATTTGATGCAACTGGTTCTGAATAGGGGTGCGCAAGAGGCACAATCGGATTCAGGGCCTGATTCAAATGATTCCTACGTTGCCGGAGATGTACCCAATCTTCAAGAATTTGAACCAGCGTTGGTAGGTGAACCGAATGCTGCTGATGACGACGAACTACACGTGGAAGAACTTGTTGTACCGTCTTCTTCTCTCATTCCTTTATTCACAAATGAAACAGCAAACACATCAGATAGTGAAAGTTATGGCGAAGGGGGAGAATTTCCTATATGAAGAACACGTCGTCGCGTTGCACGAAATATTATATAAAGGTCCGAAGAAGAGGGGGAAGGCTCCACTCTATGGCACCCGAGGTATATATATATATATATATATATATATATATATATATATATATATATATATATATATAAGGAAAAAAAAAACATTTTTCCTGGGCGTCTCAACAAATTCTCCCAAATTCACAAAGCCGAACACATAACGTCATTACTGCCAGAGTGAACAAAATCATTGGGACAGCCCTCGAATTGGGGGACAATCCTAGTCCACTAGAGGTGCGGAACGTATTATTCACTAACACTATTAGTACATACTAATGTAAAACTAGCAGTACTGCGCGCAAAACTACAACATCCTGATAAACCATATTACTAAGACACCCACGTTTCTGAAATAAAAGTTTTCCTATCGGTGGTGGTTCTTTGTGCAATTTTCAAATAAAGTCGCGAATCGTTACGATCTTTGTTTTCCACCTCAGTTTCTGGTCGCTCCATAATTCGGGCAATAATAACTCTGAACCGATGTCAAGTTCTTACCAGACATTTACGTTTTGATGATTCTTCACTTTCCAGGTATATAATAATAAAAAAAAAAGCTAAATACGGGATAAAAATCATGGGCCTCGCTGATTCTTTCTCTCTCTCTCTCTCACACACACACACACACACACACACACACACACACACACACACACATATATATATATATATATATATATATATATATATATATATATGTGTGTGTGTGTGTGTGTGTGTGTGTGAGAGAGAGAGAGAGAGAGAGAGAGAGAAAGAATCAGCCAGGCCCATGATTTTTATCCCGTATTTAGCTTTTTTTTAATTTTTTTTTTTATTTTCAAGTTTCTGTGTAACCATACAGGCTTGATGAAACATCCCTGGTTTTTTTAGATAGGAATTCTGGTGGAATCTGAGGCTTAATTTTCTTCATCGTTCCAACAACAGGAAGCCGGCGTTTCAGAAGTTTTTCAGCGAGCTCGATTGATGTACACGTACATATATGTGGGGAAAGGGAGTGATGGGGCACCTTATCTCAATCTGACATAAAAATTGCTCGTTCCTACCCAGTCTGTTATACGTTTAGCTCAGCCATGTTTTGGAACCAATCGTAATATAATGCGTGACAGTTGGTTTACATCAATCGAGCTAGCTGAAGAACTTCTGAAACGCCGGCTTCCTGTTGTTGGAACGATGAAGAAAATTAAGCCTCAGATTCCACCAGAATTCCTATCTAAAAAAACCAGGGATGTTTCATCAAGCCTGTATGGTTACACAGAAACTTGACGCTTTTGTATCACGTTCCAAAATGAACATACTGCCGTGGTGCTTCTATCTTCAATGCATCACAATGAATTTACGGATAGTAGTAACAACAAACCCGAAATTATATCATTCTACAATTCGACTAAATATGGAATAGACAAGCTTGATCAGAAAAGTAGTATTTATTCTGGAAACAGAAAATCCAATACGTGGTCGTTGGCTGTGTTTTACTATATTATTTTAATGTCTTGCTCGAATGCCCATTCAATTTTCAAATTGTTCAAAAACACGCCACATAATATTTCAAGATTTGATTTTTTGAAAAGCATAGGATTGTCTCTGGCCTATGACTTTCTCAAACAGAGGTTGCTAATTCCCAACATACCCAGCGAATTGAGTACTATGATTTCTGCATTGGTAAAAGAGTCAGAGGAATGTCGAACGCCAAGTAGTAGAAGGAGATCGTCTCGACAAATCGAAGAACAGCAACCTGCAGCAGAAAGCAGTGGTCGCCTCGATATAAAGAAAACTAAAAAGGAAAAGTTTATACCAATGTATTTCTTGCTCAACGCCCATATGCCTGGAACATGCTAAAAAATACTACAGCAACTGTAAAAAGCAACAGTGAAGAAACGTTGCTGTTGCTTTTTAGATTCACCTTTCTTTGTACTTTTATTCTTTATTTCTGTGTAACATTCGTCCAAAGAAATCTACAAGGACTCGAAAATTCTTGTTTATCTAGTCTACAGTATATTCTTTTACTGCAGTTAGAAAATTGATACTTTGTGATTTGTAGAAAATGTAGGTACCTGATTAGAGAATATATTTTATTTTGTTAAGGTATGACTGTACTAGTTGATAATGTTTATTCTAAGATAATAGTATTTTGTATTATTTTCTATGACTAAACGACATATATGTACCAACTGTTCTTTTTCTGCGGTCTGTTATAAGGAAATTAGTACTTTTTGATATTGGGAAAATGTAGGTACCTGATTTTAGAATAAACCTTTTTTTTATGTAGGTATGACTATACTGATACTTATTTACGCAAAAAAGAATTGTATTTTTCTATTACTTTATAGGACTAAATGACGTTTTCTGAAATTTTATTAAAAAATATAAGTTTTTGTTCATGTTATAAACTCAAATTTTTTATCCCTACTTTACCTTTTTACATTTCTGAAAGCAAAACCCGTCATAAGAAGGGCGAATGAGTGAAACATTTGCGAAAAAACACGACTTTTGGGAATAGCGGTATCACATACCGATGTGTTCCCTTTCCGGCAAAAAGAAAAAGAAAAATGTGTTCACGGCAGGGTTAAATTGAAACGCCAAGTCGGTTGGAATCAGTAGCAATCTGGATAACCTCTCCTTTGAACTTTCCTGTCCAAGGAATAGTTTCGGTTGGCTTAGACTGCGTAACAAGATTATCACAGACCCGACCTTGAGTTGCAAATCGTTCGGTGGCATTTCTAGCAAATCCAGTGAATTCCAGAATTCGTTTGGATAATTGACGATTTAATCAAGATCGGAAATGGAATCCATCGAAGTAAATGAAAGCAGTTGGCCAGCGATTTGGCTTTGAATTTATGTATTCAAATCGTCTACGTCCTTATTTTTCGCTGCCAAAATGCCTCGTTCGCTCAGCCAGATATGGTTTATGTAATTGGGAGCAATATTCGTCTGCTTGTTTCTTGACCTGTAATTGAATAATGAACTCATATTAGGAATCCAATTGTAACACGGTTAACAACAGTGCTACATACCGGTAAAATTTTACAATCCGCGGTACAGGCGTGGTATATCTATGTTGGCAACAACTTCTGGATCGTGGGAATGAAGCCGACCAATAGTGCAAAGCTTGGGACAGCCAATGAAATTTTAGATCATGGACAGTCGTTTTCTCTTCATAGTAAATAATATATTGATAATCCCAATAATAATTTAGTTTCAGACACATTAACTTACTGAGGAAGATTATGTTTCTCATGTATTCTCAGTATAGATAACACCATATCCCTTTATTCTAACCTCCTTGGCGTATTTTTTCGCTCCGTTAACAGCAAATTTGGTCGCTAGGCGAGTAACGAATGAATAAGCTGATTATCGGAGAATCTAGAAAATGATCCGAGAGGGAAGCTTTTCTCAAATTATGATATTTTCGGATAGATTTTCCAACAATTTTCTTTCATACAAACCTTATCCTGAGAACTACGAACAGAACAAAGAAAAGATCATCAAAATCGATGGGGCCATTCTCAAGTTACGCTCTTTCATACATGTGGCAATTTATTTTTATTAATGTAGGTAGATTAAGCGACCAGGTTCGGTGCTTCACTAGCAACATCTTCAGGCCCCCGTTAAGTAACTGTCGCAAGTAACAATGCATTTAAAAGCGGTTGCCGTTATTTCTGCTATCCATAAATTTCTTGTTTCATGCATGACAGGCATCAAACGACGGTTGAAGTCCTAGTGAAGCACCGCAACCGGTCGTTTAATTAATTACAAAATTTAATCACAGCTGCAGGCACTTTCTAATTCCCATTCCATCTCCCTCTGTTCATCTCCTTGTCTCCCCTCTCATCTCCACCTTGACCTCTCTCTGCCAATCACTTCTTCGCCTCTCTGTCCAACACCTCCTCCACCTCCCCAGTCCATTCCATTATCCATCTGTGAAAAATTATGTAACTCTAAATACAAGAAATATGTTCGCAATTGTGGACATTAATCGGCATGAGCTGTATTGTGTAACGGTGACAAATGAAAATGTTTGCCGGGCTGGGACTCGAACCCGGACTTCCCGCTTTTCGCGAGCGGTCGCGTTACCATCACGCCTCCCGGGACCACCGAAAACGTCAAATGCCACACACTGCCTACTGCCCATGAGTGCTCGTACATTATGTGATGTAATTCCCGCACATGGAGAGACGTTTTACTACATTTGTCGCAAGCCTTGCTATGACTGATTTTAAATACGATGTGCAGTGTTCGTGTTTATTGATAGAACTAAGAAAATGTCCTTCAGACATGCATGCATTTGCATAGTGCCATCAATACACACGGACAATGCTTATCGTATTATATAACTCTGTTAACTTTCATCTACAGCTACGTATTTACTCGACAAATCATGCCAAAGGATTCATCAAACAGTTCCATTTTCTGATAGCGCGCGGGAAGAAGGAACACTTGAATTTCCGTTTTCATTCTGATTACTCTCATTTATTATGATGGTACAGGAGGTCCAGAGAAGGACTCACTGATTTCAAAATTAAATATCTCGAAAACAAAGATCGATAGAGGAATGTAGGTAACGGTATGTTTATAGTGAAAGCTGTAAGAAGTTTATACAGCAGTTTGAATTAATAGTTACAAAACCTGCTAACAGATGGAGCTGTAACGCCATACGTAATGCCTAGTATAAAAAGTTTTATTTTTATTTTGTTTTTATTTTTTTTAATTTTTTTATTTTAGTTTATTTATTTATTTATTTATTTATTTTTTTTTTTTTTTGAGCTTATGGGACTTAACTACGGGGTCATCAGTCCCTAAGCTTACAAACTACTTATAAACTAGCTTATACTAAGGACGGCACAAATATCCATGCCCTAGAGGGGATTCGAACCACCGACCCTAGTGGCCGTGCAGACCGTGACTGGAGCGCCTCAGTCCCCTCGGCCACCGCGTATAAATAGTGATCCGAAGCCCAGAGCGATCAGTTCCACTATTGAAACGTGAAAGGAGGTTAGCGTACCGAAGGAAGAGATTAAAGCCATGTACTCCATTGAAAAACGCGTTTTTCTGGTGCTTAGAGTAGCACAGGTTAGAAGAGAGTCCTACGGCAACAAGGCGAAGTTTTCAAGCACGATTTAGTGTTCCTAAAGGACCCGATGTGAAAACCATTCGTACGCTCTTCGCAAGATTTCAACGAACAGGCAGCGTAACTGATGATCTAGTGGGGCATGTTGGCCGCAAGCAAACCGCAGTTACGCCTGAAAATATCGCCACAGTTTCTGGAATTATTCAGCGAAATCCAATGTCATCCGTCCGTAGAATTGCATCTGAGACTGGTTTGAAGCGTTCCAGCACACAGAAAATACTGAGAAAGCGCCTATACATGTTTCCATTCAAAATTCAAACGCACCAGGCTATACCCGTACGATGCTCACAATTATTGATAGTGAAGGATTTGATGTTGGCTGCATCTGGTTTACAGATGAAGCACACTTCCATCTGAATGGATACGTGAATAAGCAAAACTGGCGATTTTGGGGTTCCGAAAAGCCATATTGGTGTGAAGCGAAACCCCTGTATTCTCCTAAAGTTACTGTGTGGGCTGCAGTATGCAGCAGATGCATTATTGGCCCTTTTTTCATTCGAGAAACGGTCACTGGTGCACATTACGTTGCAATTTTGGAACAATTTGTCAGCACACAGCAAGCGTTAGAGGATCGACCAGATACTGAATGGTTTATGCAAGATGGAGCTCGACCACATCGGACCGAACAAGTGTTTCGCTTTCTTGAGGAATACTTCGGGAATCGAGTCACTGCTTTGGAATATCCCAAATTTACTGGTGCAGGCTTGGATTGGCCTCCATATTCGCGGTATTTGACTCCCTGTTACATTTTTGTGGGGCACAGTGAAAGACATGGTCATCCCTCCACGCTGGATGAACTTGAATCGGCGATCTCTGTGGCAAGTGAATCCATTTCGGTTGAGACACCACGAAATGTGATGGCGAATTGCAATTTTCGTTGCGCTACCTCTGTAGTGCCAATGGTGAACATTTTGAAAACATTGTGATGTGATTGTTTGCATAGAGTGTTTTCATACGATTATTTCACTTATGTATGCTGATATGAGCTGTACGGCCTACAGCGCCATGTGTTAGCAGCTTTTGTAACTATTATTTCAAATTGCTGTATAAACGACTTACAGCTTTCACAATAAACATACCGTTTACTGCATTCCTCTATCGATCTTTGTTTTCGAGATATTTAATTTTGAAATCAGAGAGCCCTTTTCTGGACATCCTTCATTTTTCGTCATTAGTGGAGAACGAAACCTTGAAAATGATACCTCAATCATTTATTTTCGATAAGTAATACGGGAGATTTGGCGTAGCGACAAAGAAACACCGATGAGAAATAATATATATGATAATTTGCAACAGGGACTACTTTTCAATTCAAAAAAGATCTGTCACTGAACAACTGCATAGCGCGTCCACGCGTCGTCTGTCTTTCGTGTTAGGAAAGGGTGTAAAGAAAAGGACGTGCGAAGCGTTATAAAATGTTGTCACAGTTGGCGTTTGGATTTATAGCGGCAGTCGAAATACAGTGGAGACAGTCACGCACACGACACGGCCGCGGTGCGGACTGCGGCGCTGCTATCGGGGATCGGCCGGTGGCCCGCTGGGCGCATGCGCGGCTGTGGCGCATGCGCAGACAGCTGCGGCGCCGATGGTATCTGCCGGCCGGCTCCTGCCCGCACGTGCCGCAGGTTACGTGCGAGGTGCCGGCGTCGCGCCTACGCCGCCGCCGTCTACCCCACTAACTTATGTCCGGAAACTCGCCGCCGATTAAGTATGCGGACGGAGGTACGCGGCCCGGTCGGCATATCGGATGCTCGATTTATTGGTGACTGTCACGAGCCCAGGTTTTCTTCCTCTCTTTTCTGTCCTCCAAATTCTTTTTCCAGCAATCCGCCAGCCGATCTTCCATCCGCATTTACGACTGTGGATATTTCTGAAACGTTTGTCTCCCATTCGTCATGACCACTCGAAATATTAAAAAAAAAAAAAAAAAAAAAAAAAAAAAAAAAAAAAAAAAAAAAAATTGAATAGCTGAGCGTTACTTTCGCTTAAACTTTAAACTCTGAAATAGCTCGGCGCATCTGAATATTTGTTTTGGTTCGGTTTAAGGCAGAGATGGTTTGGAAAAAAAATAGTAGGGCAACGAGCTCAATCATCTACATCATTATACAGGGTGAGTCACCTAACATTACCGCTGGATATATTTCTTAAACTACATCAAATACTGACGAACCGATTCCACAGACCGAACGTGAGAAAAGGGGCTAGTGTAATTGGTTAATACAAACCATAAAAAAATGCACGGAAGTATGTTTTTAACACAAACCTACGTTTTTTAATGGAACCCCGTTAGTTTTGTTAGCACATCTGAACATATAAACAAATACGTAATCAGTGCCGTTCGTTGCATTGTAAAATGTTAATTACATCCGGAGATATTATAACCTAAATTTGACGCTTGAGTACCACTCCTTCGCTGTTCGATCGTGTGTATCGGAGAGCACCGAATTAAGTAGGGATCCAAAGGGAACGGTGATGTACAAAAGAGACTAGAACAGCACATTACTTTCACATGCTAACACCTTTATTGGTCTTTTTCACTGACGCACATGTACATTACCATGAGTGGTGAGGTACACATACACACGTGGTTTCCGTTTTCAATTACGGAGTGGAATAGAGTGTGTCCCGACATGTCAGGCCAATAGATGTTCAAAGTGGTGGCCATCTTCTTTCTGTGGGGTACGTTAAAGGAGAATGTGTACCGTGATGTGCCTAAACAACCCCAGAGGATATGAAACAACGTGTGTCAGCCTGCGGCGACATTAAACCACGTGTACTGCGGCGTGTACGACATTCATTACGCCATAGATTGCAGTTGTGTGCAGCAAATGATGGTCACCACTTTGAACATCTATTGGCCTGACATGTCGGGACACACTCTATTCCACTCTGTAATCTGAAACGGAAACCACGCGTGTATGTGTACCTCACTCCTCATGGTAATGTACACGTACGTCAGTGAAAAAAGCCAATAAAGGTGTTAGCATGTGGACGTAATGTGCTGGTCTAATCTCTTCGTACCTAAGGTACATCACCGTTCCCTTTGGATCCCTACTTAATTCGGTGCTCTCCAATACACACGATCGAACAGCGGAGGAGTGCTACTCAAGCGTCAACTTTAGGTTACAATATCTCCGGATGTAATTAACATTTTACAATGCAACAAACGGCACTGATTACGTATTTATTATATGTTCAGATGTGCTAACAAAACTAATGGGGTTCCATTAAAAAAACGTAGGTTTGTGTTGAAAAACATACTTCCGTGCATTTTTTTTATGGTTTATATTAACCAATTACACATCCCCTCTCCTCACGTTGGGTCTGTGGAATCGGATCGTCACTATTTGATACGGTTTACGAAATATATCCAGCGGTAATGTTAGGTGACTCACCCTGTATAAATACGCTAATACGAAACTGAGGGTACAGATTTTTAATATTAACAACAAGGGAAGGTCCATTAAGGAATGTTAATAACAATATGTGGTAGGGACCAAATCGCTGTAAACACGAACGTTGACCCGCCGACAGACACAAATAAAAGACTCACAAACATACACACAAGTCTAAATTTTCGTTTTCAAAATCAAATCCCAAGATCGTACATTAATAATTTATTCAATGACGATCGGTTTCGGTGAACTGTCACCATCATCTGGTCACATATATATATTTTACAAGCTGTTCACCTTGTTAAAAAAATGGATATAAAATAATAATTGCAACATTGCAATTAGTCACTATATAAAAAATACACAAGTGTAGTTTAAAAAATGTTCAAATGTTTGTAGAGCTTATGGAACTTAACTACGGGCTCATCAGTCCCTAAACTTACAAATTACTTATGAACTAGCTAATACTAAGGACGGCACAAATATCCATGCCCGGGGGGGGGGGGATTCGAATCCCCGACCGTAGTGGCCGTGCAGACTGTGACTGACGCGCCACAGAACGCTCGGCACCGCGGCCGGCTATAAGTGCAGTGTTGCACTTATTATTTTATACCCATTTTTTAACAAGATGACCAGCTTGTAAAATATATATGTGACCGGTCGTCATAATGTGCTATACTGGCGTTTCATTTTGAGAACTATAAAACTATCAGATCGTCTCCAAACCAATGTCAGGTAATCTAAATTTTCGACCTCGACCTTCCTCAGACAGAGAAGACTCATCCACACAATCAGTCAGGCGCACTCATCCACACATGTCAGCCTCTCTGGCCGCCCAACACAGTCTGACTCATGGCAAGCGGAAGGGACGGGAGCGTGGAGGGGGAAGGAGTGAAGGAGGGTGGTAAGTGAAGAGGGTGGGGAAACAACAAAAATATGTTCAATTGTCTGTAAATCTATCGGGCCAAACTGCGTGGTCATCAGTCTGTAGCTTACAAACCACTTAAACCTAGGTAAACTAACCTAAGGACAACACACACACCCATGCCCCAGGGAGGACTCGAACCTCCACGGCGAGCAGCCGCTCGCTCCGTAGCGAGACGCTTTAGACCGCTCGGCTACTTCACCGCGGCTGGGGATACAACAAGCAGAGGCGATGTCAGAAGAAAAATGAGATGCAGTATGAAGAAGGGGATATATGTATTCCACACATTAGAGAAATTTCGGATTGACAGGAAAACGAGGTCAATTATCCAACAAGCATTAACAGGAACAACCTCTAAAGTGGGAGAAACATCAGAAGCATTTCACATCCTTACTGGTGTCCGCCAAGGAGATGCTGTTTAACTTGGTACTGGAGAAAATTGTGAGGACACGGGAAAAAGAAATTAAGGGAATTGAACTTGGAATTAAAAAGGAGCAGAGAATCAGGGTGAAGTGTCTGGCTTTCGCGGACGATCTTGCTATTCTAACAAACAACAGAGAAGAAGCGAAACTCGCACTGGAGAAGCTTCATGAAATCTCACAGAAAACTGGGCCACAAATCTCTTATGAAAAGACCCAATTCATGAAAAACAAGCCTGCAGATAGTCTCCCCATCACAAATCAGTATGGAAAAGTGGCACAAGTTTCTCACTTCAGATATCTAGAAGAGATGATCCAACCATCAGGACTGAATAGCCAATCAAGAAAGGGTCTCAAGATTACAAAGAGCATATAAGCTAACTTGGAACCATTACAATAAGAAATCTATGTCTGTCAATGCAAAACTAAGGCATTACAACACAGTAGTTCTACCAGAGGCACTCTATGCTGCAGAAACTACAGTGATTCATGGTCATACGAAGATCAGAGAGATTGAAGGAAAACAGGAAAGAAAATTTTCGAGGAAAATATATGGTTCAGTGTTTCGGGAAGGAATTTGGATAAAGCGGCCAACTAGAGGAGAGATTTACAAAGCCGCGGTAGCCGAGAGGACTGAGGCGCTCCAGTCACGGTCTTCACGGCCACTATGGTCGGGGGTTCGAATCCCCCCTCGGGCATGGATATTTGTGCCGTCTTTAGTGTTAAGTAATTCATAAGTAGTTTGTAAGTTTAGGGACTGATGACCCCGTAGTTAAGTCCTATAAGCTATAAAAAATAAAAAAGATTTACAAAGACATGGAAACAATAACTGACACCATCAGACAGCAAAGGATAAAATTTTGTGGACATATCAGCAGGATGAATGAAACCAGGCTCACAACGCAAATATTTGAGATAGCAAACAAGAGCAAAAACAAGACGAAGTGGATCACTGAAACAGAAGAGGATATTAAAGAACTGAGAATCATAAAAGACAACATAAACAATAAGAAAACAGTTGAGGAACATTATAAAGAAACATAAACTTAAACAAGAACACACGGAGAACAGAACAGGAAAAAAGTGGTCAGAAGAACGCAAGAGAGAACACAGTGAACGCATGAAGAGAATTTGGGAAGGACGAAGGAAGAAGGAGAAAGTCATAATTACTCAAGTTCAATCGCTCTCTTTAAAGGGAATAATCGAAACTAATAATAAAGGGAAAAAACAGGAAGCGCACAGTAGGGAAAGGGGCATGAATCAGAAGAACACGTAGGGTGTGAGGGGGAGCGGGACTATGGGGCATGGAATGTAGGATGTTAGATTTCTGAGGCTGAGGCCAGGATGGTTGCGGGACCGTAGGATGTGCTGTAGGGATAAATCCCATCTCCGCAGATCAGAAAAGCTGGTGGAGGAGGGGAGGATCCAGATGGCTCGGGTAGTGAAGCCGCCGTTAAAGTCCAAGGTGTTGTGCTCCGTTGCGTACTGCACCACAGGATAGTCCGTATTGCTCTTGCCCACAGTTTGACGGTTGCCATTCATCTTGATGGAGAGCCGGTTAGTCGTCATTCCAATGTAGGATGCTCTGCAGGTGGCTGACGTGAGTGGATGAGTGTGCCTCAGGGAGTGTGTGGATGAGTATTGTTCTGTCTGAGGAAGGCAGAGGCCGAAAATTTAGAATTGTGTGTGTGTGTTTGTGTGTCTTTTTTTTTTTTTTTTTTTTTTGTGTCTGTCGGCGGCTCAACGTTTGTCTTTAGAGTGAGTTGTTACCTATCACGTATGATCTAATACATAAAGCAGTGTGTCCGTATGTTTGTACGTTTTGCATACAAATCTACAGTTTTATTCCAATCTTTATGAAATTTTGTACGCGTAAGCTTCAATCCATGAGGACGGTCGCCGTAAGTGTAAGAATCACATACGATATATAGTTCACGAGATATGACGTCATAAACAATGAGATGCGCGAAAAACTGCTGCATTTTGCGACAATGCCGCTCATTTTCTCCTAAACCATTGGACCGGTTTCAACCAAATTTGGTACACACATTCCTTACCGTCAGGTAACAATTGCTGCATGGTTAAGAATCATATACGGCACATGGTTCAAAAGATATTACGTCATAACCAATAGAAATCGCAAAAAATGCCATATAATGCGGCGAGACTTTCGAAATACACTGTATGAGAATGACGGTACTTAGCGACTTGCAAAAAACTTAAAAACATAATTTCAAACCCTTATTAAACTTTTTCTCGCTGGCAACCATAGTAAAATGATGAAAGGAAAAACGTTTCTCGCTTACTACTTTTCCGCTGTTTATGGAGTAAAACTACGGCTCTCGGTTTGACGTTACAATTTATAATTTGAACACTACAAATTGTAGCCCCAGGAAATTTTACAGTCAGTATACACGCATATGTTCCAATGTACCTTCTAAACTGTATCACAGTACGACACGTAGTTCATGAGATTTGAGCACATAGACAGTAACTTTATGGAAAACCGCCCCATCACGCACCAAGTTTTAATCTATTACTTCTTTACTACTAATTGTATTCCCAAGAGATTTTTAGACCTACAGCCCATATATAAATGAATATACAGCTGAAAATGGCTGGAATAAATAAATAAATACACGGGCAACGCCGGCTTTTCAGCTAGTTTTTAATATTAATCATTCAAGAAGGCCAATGAAACGTACGTAATTCGGAAGGTGATTTTCCATAGATGTTGGGAATATATAAATTGTGTGTGCACATAATCGTTAAGAGTGTAAAAAGAAATTTTAGGATGATACTCCAAATTCTACATACGTTTTGCCACTATATTGTAACCCGTTGTACGTACCACATTGGTACAGCAAAATTATCTCAGTCAGTCGGCACTTCGAGTTCCAATCTTAAAGTCCTAGGTACGCTTCCCGCTGCTCCAATTTTGTTTTACTTCTTCGTAATGTTCAATTTTTAACTTTTAAATGTAGTTTTTAAATATAATTAAACAATCCAGTTTATGAATGCAGTATTTTAATAAGTGTCAACGACAAACAATTAAAAAGTTGGTTATCTATAAAGACAACCAATTTTCACACATAGTCAGCTATATGTTGCAGCAAGTCCGATCCTTCGATAGTTTGAAATTTTATATTTCTGAACACAGAAAACAAGGACATTCTGCGAATGATGAAAGGATTTTTACGAAAAACGTTGTTTTTCTAATGTTAAATTGTTAAATAAAGCAATTAATTCCCTCATCCACCCCCATGAACCACAGACATTGCCGAGGTGGGGTGGCTTGCGTGCCTCAACGATGCAGATAGCCGTACCGTAGGTGCAACCACAACGGAGGGGTATCTGTGGAGAGGCCAGACAAACGTGTGGTTCCTGAAGAGGGGCAGCAGCCTTTTCAGTAGTTACAGGGGCAACAGTCTGGATGATTGACTGAGCTGGCCTTGTAACATCAGCTAATGTGGCTTTGCCACACGGTTACTGCGAACGGCTGAAAGCAAGGGGAAACTACAGCCATTACTTTTCCCGAGGACATGCAGCTCTACTGTATGTAAATATGATGATGGCATCCTCTCGGGTAAAATATTCCGGAGGTAAAATAGTCCCCCATTCGGATCTCCGGGCGGGGACTACTCAGGAGGATGTTATCATCAGGAAAGACAACAGTGGCATTCTACGGATCGGAGCGTGGAATGTTAGATCCCTTAATCGGGTAGGAAAATTAGAAAATTTAAAAAGAGAAATGGATAGGTTGAAGTTGGATATAGTGGGGATTAGTGAAGTTCGGTGGCAGGATGAACAGGATTTCTGGTCAGGTGAGTACAGGATTATAAATACAAAATCAGTTGGGGGTATCACAGGAGTAGGATTGATAATGAATAAGAAAATAGGAATGCGGGTAAACTACTATGAGCAGCACAGTGATCGCATTATCATTGTCAAGATAGATACGAAGCCAACACCGACAACAGTAGTACAGGTTTATATGCCAACTAGCTCTGCCGATGATGAAGATATAGAAGAAATATATGAGGAGCTAAAGGAAATTATTCAGACAATTAAGGGAGAGGAAAACTTAATTGTGATGGGAGACTGGAATTCGGTAGTAGGAAAAGGAAGAGAAGGAAAAATAGTAGGTGAATATGGACTGGGCAGAAGGAATGAAAGAGGAAGTCGCCTGGTAGAATTTTGCACGGAACATAATTTAATCATAACAAACACGTGGTTTAAGAATCACAAAAGAAGGTTGTATACTTGGAAGAGACCAGGAGACACTGGAAGGTATCAGATAGATTTTATAATGGTAAAATATAGATTCCGGAATCAAGTTATAAACTGCAAGAAATACCCAGGGGCAGATATAGACTCTGACCATAACTTGTTAGTCATGAACTGTAGGCTGAAATTGAAAAAACTGCAGAAAGGTAGGAAAATAAGGAGATGGGACCTAGATAAATTGAAGGAACGTGAAGTTCTGGTGAATTTCAGAGGGAGATTTAGGCAACAATTGACAGAAACAGAGGGAAATAAAACAGTAGAAGAGGAATGGGTAGCATTGAGAGATGAAATAGTGAAGGCAGCAGAGGACAAAATTGGTAGAAAGGCAAGACCTGCAAAAAATCCTTGGATAACACAGGAGATACTAAATTTAATTGATGAAAGGAGAAAATATAAAAATGCAGTAAATGAAACAGGCAAAATGGAGTACAGACGTATAAGAAATGAGATTGATAGGAAGTGCAAAATGGCTAAGCAGGAATGGCTAGAAGCCAAATGCAAATCTGTAGAAGAATGTATAAGAAGGGGAAAAGTAGATACCGCCTACAGGAAAATCAGAGAGACATTTGGGGACAAGAAAAGCAATTCTACAAATATCAAGAAATCAGATGGGAAACCAGTTCTCAGCAAAGAAGGGAAGCCTGAAAGGTGGAAAGAGTACATAGAGCAGCTCTACAAAGGAAATGAACTTAGGGATGATGTTGTAGGAAGGGAAGAGGAAGTAGATCAAGATGAAATAGGAGATACTATACTCAGAGATGAATTTGACAGAGCCTTGAAAGACCTAGGCCGGAACAAGGCCCCAGGAGTAGATGATATACCCTCAGAGCTAATAAAGTCTCTGGGAGAGCCAGCCATGACAAGACTATTTGAACTGGTGTGTAGGATATATGAGACAGGCGAAATGCCCTCAGACTTTAAGAAAAATGTAATAATCCCCATTCCAAAGAAATCAGGTGCAGACAGGTGTGAAAGTTACAGAACCGTCAGTTTGATAAGTCATGGTTGCAAAATTTTAACACGAATTATCTACAGGAGAATGGAAAAGCTGGTAGAAGCTGACCTAGGGGAAGATCAGTTTGGATTCAGGAGGAACGTAGGAACCCGGGAGGCAATACTTACCTTACGTCTTATCTTAGAAGATAGATTAAGGAAAGGCAAATCTACATTTTTAGCCTTTGTAGATTTGGAGAAAGCGTTTGACAATGTTGACTGGACTACACTCTTTCAGATTCTGAAGTCAGCAGGGGTAAAATACAGGGAAAGGAGAGTTATCTACAACTTGTACAAAAGCCAGACCGCAGTTATTAGACTCGAAGGCCATGAAAAGGAAGCATCAGTTGGGAAGGGAGTAAGACAGGGTTGTAGCCTTTCTCCGATGTTATTCAATTTGTACATTGAGCAGGCGATGAAGGAAAGCAAGGAAAATTTTGGAATAGGGATTAAAGTTCAGGGGGAAGAAATAAAAACATTGCGTTTTGCTGATGACATTGTAATTCTGTCAGAGACAGCGAACGACCTGGAAGAGCAGTTGAATGGAATGTACAGTGTGTTGAAGAGAGCGTACAAAATGAACATTAACAAGAGCAAAACAAAAATAATGGAATGCGGGCTTAGAAAATCAGGCGATGCTGAAGGAATTAGATTAGGTAACGAAACAATGAAGGTGGTAGATGAGTTTTGTTACTTAGGTAGTAAAATAACATGCGATGGTCGCAGTACAGAGGATATAAAATGCAGAATGGCAATGGGAAGAAAAGCATTTTTGAAAAAGAGAAATTTGCTAACATCGAATATTAATTTAAGTGTAAGGAAGTCTTTTCTGAAGGCATTTGTGTGGAGTGTTGCCTTGTATGGGAGTGAAACATGGACGATAAGCAGTGCGGACAGGAAGAGAATAGAGGCTTTTGAAATGTGGTGCTACAGAAGAATGCTGAAGATTAGGTGGGTAGATCACATAACTAATGAAGAGGTACTGAACAGAATTGGCGAGAAAAGGAATTTTTGGCATATCCTAACTAAAAGAATGGATCGCTTGGTAGGACACATTCTTAGACATCGAGGACTCGTAAATTTAGCATTGGAGGGAAGTGTGTGGGGTAAAAATCGCAGAGGGAGGCCAAGAGACGCGTATAGTAAGCAGATTCAAGTGCAGGTGGGTTGCCGTTCTTATGAGGAGATGAAAAGGCTTGCTCAGGATAGAGTAGGGTGGAGAGATGCATCAAACCAGTCTCCGGACTGAAGACCATAACAAACAACAATTCCCTCATTTATGTCTTTCATTCTATCATGTTTCCTCTTCGCCCTTTCCTTCACTTGTTCTCATAGCAGTCACATGAAACCAATAAATTTGAAGTTCTAAATAAATTCCAATTACATTTGAATATTTTCATTTTCATGACTTTGGGAACACATCTGGTCAAATACTCTGCAAATTTCAAAAGTGCAAGGTAGTGGTTATGGAACCGCTTTCATAGTATTTGTCTACATTTCCATTCTCTAATAGCTTACGGGAAAATGGAACACCTAAATCTTTTCGTTTTTCATCTGATTTCTCTTATTTTATTATGCCTTCCTATGTAGGTGGGTTCTAACAAAATATGTTCGCATTCGAAAGAGAAACTAGGTGAAAGAAATTTCTCAAATCTTGTAGCAACAAATAACGCCTATCTTTTAATTATTTCCACCCCAACTCATGAATCATTTCCGTGACACTCTCTCCCGCCTATATCGCGATAATACAAAACGAGCTGCCCTTCTATGTATTTTCTCTAAATCGTCTGTCAATCCCACTAGGTGGGAATCCCACAATGCGCAGCAATACTCCAAAATATGTCACATAAATACAACCGCTCTCTCAAAGAAGTATCTGTACAAAAGATTGGAAAGTTGCACAAGTCACACCTATTCAAGAAAGGCACTAGGAGTAACACACTAAACTACAGGCCTATCTCATTGACGTCAATTTGCAGCAGGGATTTGGAACATATCCTGTGTTAAATATTATGAATTATCTCGAACAGAATGATCTATTGACCCAAGGTCAACACGGATTTAGAAAACGTCGTTCATGCGAAACACAATTAGCTCTTTACTCACACGGAGTGCTGTCGACATGGGTTCCCAAATTGATTCCGTATTTCTTTATTTCCAAAAGACTTTTGACATGGTACTCACAAACAGCTGTTAATCGAATTGCGTGATTATGGTATATCGCTCTAAATTTGCTACTGGATAGGGGATTTCCTTTCAGAGAGGACACAGTATGTATTAATCGATGGTAAGGCACCGACTAATACAGAGGTGATATCGGGAGTTCCACAGGGTAGTGTTATTGGTCCTATGTTGTTCCTCGTTTACATAAAGTATTTGGGAGAAAATCTAAGAAGCTCTCTTAGTTTTTTTGCAGATGACGCCGTCATTTACCGTCTAGTAAAATTATCTGAAGATCAAAACCAACTGCAAAACGATCTGAATATCATTATGGTGTAATAATTGGTAATTGACTCTAAATAATGAGAAGTGTGAATTCGTCCACCCGAGTACGGAAAGAAATCCGTTAAACTTTGTTTACAAGATAAATAAATAAAAAATGAAGGCCGCAAACTCCACAAAATACCTGTATTTTGCGTCTTATCACACCGAAACCCTTTACATCCAAGACAATCCCAACTTCGATTATTACCTCTTGCCCAATGCCCATTAGTGATCAACACCTCAGCCCATCCACTCGCCCCAGGCTTCCAGTACTTAACCCACATCCTGCCTTTGGAGCTCAGTGTTCCATCATGGATTAACTTTGCGCAACAAAACACTGCTCCTGGTCACTACCTTCCCTACCAGTACCTACTTGCCCCCTCTTCCTCCACACTGCCTTCACCTCCCTCAATAAGGTCATCCTCTACACCGGTTTATTTCACGACCTGTGGGAAATGTCCTGTATCTTGGTGTCCCCAAAGCCCAACAAGCCCCCATCTGGAACCTTCTCCTATCAGTCTCACCACAGTGTTCAGAAAAGTCCTTGAAGCCATGCTATCCCATTGCGTCTATAAGCATCTATGTCAACAACACCACCTCCTCCTCCACTCACAATGTGGTTTTCAGCCTTCCTTCTCAGCCAATGACAAGCTCCTTTACCTCCCCCACCTCCTCTCCATCCAGCTCGATTCCCGTCACTCTGCCATCTTTGTCTTCCTTGACATAGAAAAAAACATACGAACATGTATGACATTCCGACCTCCTATTCAAACTCCACACCTACGCCCTTTCCGTTAATTACGTCCGTTTCACTGTTTCCTTTCTCTCCCACCAGAGATCACTGTCTGCAACTCTGATTCCCATTTGTTCTACCCCTCCACCAGGCTACCTGACGGCTCTGTATTCTCTCCTCTCCTCTACATCTACTCTGCCGATATGCCCCACACTCAGCCATCCACCTCCTATAATATGATGACGACACGCCTTCCTCGCCCTTGTCCCCACCCTCGCCCACTCCCAGCACCTTCTCCACTCCCACCTTTCCCAGATCTCCACTTGGTGTAACCAGTGGCTTCCCTCTGACAACCCTTAAAAGTCCAAGGCAATGTCATAGGTCGTACCAACTGCTCCTTCCGCCTCCACGATTGTTCCACCCTCACCCTCAAATACCCATGTCTTACTGTTGACTGCTCCCTTTCCTGGAGTTTGCACCTTAAAACTGTCTGTGAAAAAGAACTGAAAAGCACTCAAAAAGTCAACCTATCCACCATCCTTCACACATACCAATCCTTCATGCATCCTGTATTTTGTAGTTTTCACCCCACTTGGGTCTCTATTCCCCCACTACAATTCCCTCCAGATCCCCCCTGTAGATCCTGTAAATTATCCCCTTCCCTCACCTCCTCCTGTTCCTCGAGAATATCCGCATCATTTATATCCGTGTTTTTCAACCTGTGAGTCGCGACCCCCAGGGGAGTTGCAGGGTCTATCTCAGAGGGTTGTCGACACAGGAGGATCTACTCGCACCATTTAGTAATACAAAAGACGTATGCCTAAGTGAATTTTATTTACTGTTAAAATTACGGAATTCCTTGTGTAATATTCAATATGATTTGGTAAAGCAAATATACGTATTATTCTGCTGGAAATCATGTAAATATAGGATAATGATTTCCATTCCAAAAAAGACACGGAAAAAAATCGTCCTGGAATTTTGAAGAAATCTGTAGCAATAGAAAGGTTGAATTGGAATTTGTTTTATTTTATTCGAAATAACGCAGTTTTCTTATGGCTAGTGAAGGAGAGGGGGTGTCAGAGTATTTTTATTTCGAAGGGGGCCACGAGAAATATTTTACTTGCGAGTAGCATATTCGAAAAGGTTGAAAAACACTGGTTTATATGAGCCGCAAAATAGGCTCTAATCATCCGTTAGTGTACCCTATTTCCACCAATCCTGGTACTCTGCCACGCCTACACCATTGCATCCCTCCCGCCCTTCACACTTTTCACATCCTCTCCCCCAATTCCCCCTAACGGATGTTGCCCTCCGTCCTGAAATCTATCCCTCCTGTCACCTATAAGCCTATCCCCAAAGATTTGGTGACCCCTCTCCCCACCCCCTCTTCTCCTCCCGTCCTTATCCTTCCCCACGCTTGGTTCTTCCTTTCCCATCCTTCTCTCCCCCAGAGTCTATGGGCTCCCACCCCATTTCCCAGCCCCTCCTGACCGTCCTCCTCCTTCCGCGCCTCCCTCCTGCCCCCTACGTTTCTCTGTGGGGTCCACCAAATGAAGTCCTTCGGATTTTAACCTGTGCTTCGTGGTCTAATGTGCGATCTCCATTTTTATCGTTTGTCTGTGGATTTTAATACGTCTTGCCATCAACCTCTCTGTGCTTTGTGTCAAACTATATATTTGATTTTAGCCACTGTGGCCCTTTTTACATAAGTGTTTATGAACTTCATTGTTTTTGTTATATGGGCACCATATCGCTTTGTCTTGATCTGCATATTCATCATATTTATCTTCTTTTTTTTTAAATATTGATAACACAGTCAGTTTTTGTAATCTATTATCAAAAGTGAATTACGAGCAAACTATTGATGTCAAAATGGTGAACAAGATCTTAAACGGAGCACTATGACATATTCATCAATAAAAGTCTTCAGATTATATCGGCAGTTTCTAAAAAGAAAAGAAAAGGTTACGTATTGGATTGCGAAATTAGCCGAGTTTGTCCTATAAGGTTTTCGGATTACCCGGATTTTCGATAATCCGGATTCCATCGGGTCCCACGTAGCCCTGATAAACAAGATTCTTGTGTACTGTCACAGACAAATATATACAGACGGGAAACCTCCGTAAGGGCCCGGTCCCACGCTCAGGGGTGCGGGGCGGGGTGTGCTGAAGCAGTTCCGTAAGATGTCCCATGATGGCGCTGAGGTCAGAAGCAGCCCTTTGGGCAGAGCAGGTAGCGGCAGGTAGCGGCTGCCCCCACCACCACTTCCCTTCAAAAGCCGGCACTGGACACATCCGTGGCCTCGTGGAAGGCGGCACGAGCTCTCCCCTCAGCCTCCCCTCCATGCTACCCTCTGATTCGCAACAGGCACCCTCAGAAGCGCCTCTAGTGCGGTCTACCAGTACTAAGCCGGGGAACCGTCTGACATCTGCTGACATCTAAAGGAACTTCGAGGGGAGCGTAGGATAGAGGTTTAGGGGGGGCTTCTTCTCTGTATATGTTACTCTGTGGTACTGTTACCACCGTCTCTAATGACCATGCTGTTGACGGGACGTTAAACCCTAAGCTTCCTTCCCCTTCCTCCAAAATATACATAATTTTTCCCGTTAGCTCTCTTAATAATGGGGCAGGCTAATGGAAACGTACTTACTCATGGATGCTGAGGAGATAAGCAACCTGAGGAATTACATCAAATCCCGCCACCAGACAGTGAGTGGATTACGGTCGCGCTTGCAGGTGATCTGTCCCTGAAGAAATTACTGTCCGAGAGAGTGCCATTCCAGGTGGCGCCATTAATACTTGCAGCACGAGCGCCTTCCCGTGTTGGTGCTCTTAGCGACGCGAATAAATGCATGAGGCAGGAAGGGAGAACGTACGGCGTACTCGGTGGCAATTTAAACTTCACGCAGTCGACTAAAATTAAATGATATACACAGTTTCCGTCTAAATAGAGACGAAAAAAAAAAAAAAAAATACCGGAGTAAGCACGCGAATGTCAAGGATATTAAAGAGGGAACGCGTGGGGAAATTTGCCTAGAGGCGAAAGCAAAGACCTAATATCGGGAGGCCAGGCCCATTAGAGAGCTTCTTCTGCTGAAGTTTTCACGCGCGACGCGTAATCCGCGCTGTTATTTTCCCTGAGTGTCCGGGCCGTACTTCGGCGGACAATTTACGATGGCTGTGCCAGTCCCATAGGCCGTTCGGCGACTTGTTGCGTTCGGCCCCACATAAAACTGGTAGCTGCTCGACGAGGTCGTTTGGCGCGGACGTTTAAACTGTAGCTGTCTGTTGATGGCGCTCTGGTGCGTTTATACGCCCGACGTGTCCGAAATGACAGACGCCATTTATACAGCGCGTTTCTGGAGGAATTTTACGGGCTTGCAGTATAGAAAGTTACAATAAAAAATCGTAGTGGCGTGTTATTGGCCTAGTTTGTGTTTATCTGTAGTTTTATGATTTTCGCAAATATATCGGAGAAAAAATAACAGAAAGATAAATAACTACCGAAAGCGACAATTCCTCGTAATCTAAAATGTTCAAATGTTTGTTAAGCTTATGGGACTTAACTACGGGGTCATCAGTCCCTAAACTTACAAACTACTTATGAACTACTTACGAACTAGGACGGCACAAATATCCATGCCCGAGGGGATTCGAACCCCCGACCGTAGTGGCGGTGCAGACCGTGACTGGAGCGCCTCAGTCCCCTCGGCCACCGCGGCCGGCCTTCGTAATCTATAAATGTCAATGTCTATTCGGTGTACGTTTATCACGTCTGAACCACAAGACATAAAGGGCTAAAAATTTGTACAGTTACCAATGTCTACTCGGGGAAGGCTTTAGGCACGGTTTTATGGTGATAGGATTGCTATTTATCAATATATATTAACGTGAATGTCTGTTGGGTGTACGCTTATCACGTCCGAACGACAAGACGCAGAGACATGAATATTTTTACAGTTACTAATTTATACCTCAGAAAGGTTTTAGGCGTGGTTTTATAGCGATCTGATAGATATTCAGTAATTTGAAGAACATAACGCGAAATGCAGAATAATAATTACTCTTAGAAAATTATATCTACTCTTTGAAAATGTTTTATTGGTTGCATTGTTGCTTGAGGGTTGTAATGATAAAAGGGAGTATATTGGGATGGAAAGTTATCGGTGTATATTAAATTCTACGTTTGTGTGTGTGTTTATATTTCGCTCTGCAGCGAAAACAACAGAACGCAAACGAATTGTATGTGTGTAATTGTTGTCCGAAGTTTCCTGTTGTACACCGTAGCAGTTCCATGCCGATAGCTATAAGGGGGTGGAAGATATGGTGGTTGAAAGTCGACAAATTGTTAAAAAATTCGGACTGAAGGCTAGCGATGACGTTTGCGACTCTATAGCAAGGAGGTTACAGACAACGAAACGTGATGCCACAGACCATATCTTTGGTCTATGCGTCCTACAATGTCTTCAGCTCTTTCTCTGTAAGGAAATATAAGAATAAATAAATAAAGCAGTAAAAAAAGAAATTACTTTTAATGAATCTCTTTAAAAAATCGATTTGACGTTTCGCGCATTACATCAAGTGATCGATCTGTGATATTATTACAGTCATTATTGTTGAATTTCCTTTAATCCCTTCAGATATGCCGTTTCAGTTCAAAAAACTTCAGTTTCCAGTTCGTCTAGCTTTTGGCATGACAATTAACAAATCTCAAGGACAATCATTAAACATCGCAGGAATCCATTTACAGCCCTCATGTTTTTCACATGGTCAATTATACGTCTCTTGCTCAAGTGTGGGCAACCCAAAAAGTCTCTACATTTACGCTCCAAACAATACTACAAATAACGTAGTTTACTAGGTTTCCCTAAAATAAAATTAAAATGAATTTGGACATTACTCTCACCATGCGTGTTGAGATATTGCAACACAGGCTATAAGGAATAATGTATGTATTATTTATTGTAAATCATTATGCACTTAACATAATTTTATTTTTTTATTTGAATGTTGATTAAATTTTTTTTTCTAAACAAGGTATTGTATTTCATTTCATCCTTCAAAACCAGTCTCATAGCACACAACTGAAAGATAGCTTATCTATCATAATCAACCAACACGCGAGCGGAGCCGCGGGTTTAAGCTAGTTGATAATATGTAAGTGATTCTGATATAAAACCTAATATCCCCTCCTTCACTATTTTATCGATCTCCTCCTACCCATCCGCCTCCCTCGTATTCCGTCCTCCTCTTTCTCTCTCTCACTCCTCTTCCCCCCTCCCTTTGTCAATCTCCCCACCTTCACCACATTCCCTGCGCATCTCTTATCCCACACTGTATGCATCGCCTTCTCTCTATCCTCCGTGTGTCTACATCTTCCTTCCCTTTCTTTATATCCATTTATTCATTCCTTCCTTATGCCCCTTCCCCTGTCTACCTTAGCCTCCGCCTTTTACATCCATCCAACCAATCCCCGTCTCTCAGCCAATCTCTCCCTCCGCCGCGGCCGAAAATTACAAATGTTTTTTATTACCGACCACTGACTATTCTAAATGAATAAAATTAAACCCGTGTGTTGAAATAGATACGCATTTTCAGTAGCCCCAACGATAATTATGAAATTCTTCAAGTGATCTGGCAACAACTATGGTTACTGCAGTCACACAAATCACGACTGTTTCCATGTGCTCTGATTTTAGCCACGTGTTAAAATAGATACGAATTTTTAGTAGCTGTAACGATAATTTCGAAATTCTTTAAGTAATTTGTCAACAAGTATACAGTCACAAACATCTGGACTATTTCCATGTCCTCTGCATTAGCCGACTTCAGTATCAGTTGTGTTTCGGATTTCGCTTTGAAACCCAAAACAGTCCAAATTCAATACGCGTTTAACTTTCAGTTCTATCGGTTTCATCAGGAGTTCAGAATATCATTTGTCTTTTTCTGCTATATCCTTCTAACAATTCACATACCAAAAAAAGTCTATATTGCAAGTACTAATGAAACATGAGCATTAAATTATAAGGGACTAGCGATCCATCCAGGGTGGAATTTATATGCTAGTAGCTGGAAACCCGGAGTCGCCCAGGACTTAATTACGCCTGTCTTAAGCTAGCAAGCTCTCCTACCCTTTCTTTTCTTTTTTTTTTTCTCTCTCTCTCTCTCTGTCCATTGCATCCGCCTCCCTCCGTCATGTTTTACCTGTCTGTCACCATCTCCCCACTCTTTCTCCCATCTCCCTGCCCGTCTCCTAGTCCACTTATTCAAATGATCAAATGTTTGTAAATCTATGGGACCCAAATGCTTGGTTACTTGTCCCCAGTGTACAAACTACTTAAACCGAGTTAAACTAACCTAAGGGCAACAAAAACACCCATGTTGCAGAGGGGACTCGAGCCCCCGACAGCAAACGGCCGCGCGTACCACAGTACGGCACCTTAGTGCGCACAGCTATTCCGCCGCGGCTTCCACTTACTCAAATGTTCAAATGTTTGTACAGCTTATGGGACTTAACTACGGGGTCATCATTCCCTAAACTTACAAACTACTAATGAACTACTTACGAACTAGGACGGCACAAATATCCATGCCCGAGGGGAGATTCGAACCCCCGACCGTAGTGGTCGTGCAGACTGTGACTGGAGCGCCTTAGTCCCCTCGGCCACCGCGGCCGGCTTCCACTTACTTATATATATATATATATATATATATATATATATATATATATACCCAAAGTTTCATGGTGGCTGGTCAAACGATGTCTAAGTCGCAAGCCAAATTTCATATTGACTGGTCAAACGGTGCAGAGCTTGAAGAGTACAAAATTCTCATTCATGAAAACAGTACATCTATGTGCAAATTTTCCTGGTAACCAGTCAAACAAGTTGGATATTTGTTCTAACTACCCTCCGCCATGCACCTGAAGATAACGTAAGCTAGCCCATGTATTAATTCGGGTTATAAGCTAACTACATTCCACATGTCATTCAATTCCGTCCAGCCATTTCGGCGTGAAGAGTAACAAACCCTCCGCCATGCACCGTACGTTGGCATCCTAAAGGGATCCCTTTCAGCATGAAGGATTTAAAGGATTAGCAAACATTAACTCATTGTAAGGTACCCTCCGCCACGCACTGTACGGCGACTTACGAAAGGTAGCCCATATATTAATTAGGGTAAAAACTATCTCTGTTCTAAATTTCATACATATATGTCCAGCCATTACAGCGTGAAAGCGTAAGAAACGAATTTACCACCCTACGCCATGCACCATACGAAGTTAATTTTTGCGTGTCTATAACTGTCGCGCGAGTGCAAGCAATGAGTTGACAAAGTTTTATCGCAATTGGAACTTCATTTAGTAAGTCAGGAAGCTATCCAATTGCTGATGGAGATGGAATTGGCTTTATGAAAGAGACATGTTTATCTTATTAGTTTAGTATATTTTTTTAAAGTATTATAGTAATTTCCATGTGGCTGACATACCATACGATATATATATAATACAAAACAATCTAAGCATTACTAAAGTCAGAATTAAAATTAAACAATGAATAACACACTTTTAACATAAAGTAAATTTCACTTAGGGCTTTGTTTCTCTATTACAGAATCCTTACTATTCAGACATACATTCGCCTCCCTTAGGCTGTGACTAAGCCATGTCTCCACCATATCCTTTCTTCCAAGAGTGCTAGTCTTGCAAGTTTAGCAGGAGAACTTTTGTGAAGTTTGGAAAGTGGGAGGCGAGGTAGTGTCGGAATTGAAGTTGTGGGACTTGATCGTGAGTCGTGTCGGGATAGCTCAGTCGGTAGAGCGCTTGCCCGCGAAAGGCAAAGGTTCCAGTTCGAGTCCCGGTTCCGGCACACAATTTTAATGTGCCGGGAAATTTCATTCGGCTCGTTCTTTTAAGGTGCAACTACTTCCTCCTGTGAGGGCGACGCCCCGATCAAAATTTGCGAGCCCCCTTGTGGTCGCGACCCACGGGCTGACAAAAACACTGCTCTAGACTAATCTGAAGATTGCCGGCCGCGGTGGCCGAGGGGACTAAGGCGCTCCAGTCACGGTCTGCACGGCCACTACGGTCGGGGGTTCGCATCCCCCCTCGGACATGGATATTTGTGCCGTCCTAGTTCGTAAGTACATCTACATCTACATCTACATGGGATACTCTGCAAATCACATTTAAGTGCCTGGCAGAGGGTTCATCGAACCACAATTATACTATTTATCTCCCATTCCATTCTCGAATAGCGCGCGGGAAGAAAGAACACCTGAATCTCTCTGTTCGAGCTCTGATTTCTCTTATTTTATTCTGATGATCATTTCTACCTATGTAAGTGGGAGTCAACAATATATTTTCGCATTCGGAGGAGAATGTTGGCGATTTGAATTTAGCAAGTAACCCACGCCTCAGCGATAAGCGCCGTTGTTTTAATGATTCCCATCCCAGATCCTGTATCATTTCCGTAACGCTGTCTCCCCTGTATCGTGACAATACAAAACGAGCTGCCCTTCTTTGGACTCTCTCGATGTCCTCCGTCAAACCCACCTGATAAGGATCCCACACTGGGCTGCAATACTCCAAAAATGGACGGACAAGCGCAGTGTATGCAGTTTCTTTAGTAGTTCTGTTGCATCTTTTAAGGATTCTGCCAATAAAACGCAGTCTCTGGTTCGCCTTTCCCACGATATTATCTACGTGTTCTTTCCAGTTTAAGTCTGAAGTAATAGTGATTCCTAGGTATTTTGTGGAGTTTACGGCCTTCACATTTGATTGATTTATGTTGTAAACAAAGTTTAACGGATTTCTTTTCGTACTCATGTGGACGACTTCACACTTCTCATTATTTAGAGTCAATTGCCAATTTTTACACCATACTGATATCTTATTCAGATCGTTCTGCAGTTGGTTTTGATCTTCAGATGATTTTACTAGACGGTAAATGACGGCGTCATCTGCAAACAACCTAAGAGAGCTACTTAGATATTCCCCTAAATCGTTTATGTAAATAAGGAATAGCAGAGGACCAATAACACTACCTTGTGGAACGCCCGATATCACCTCTGTTTTAGTCGATGCCTTACCATCGATTACCACGAACTGTGTCCTCTCTGACAAGAAATCCCCTATCCAATTGCAAATTTGGGGCGATATACCATAACCACGCAATTTGATTAAAAGCCGTTTGTGAGGTACGGTGTCAAAAGCCTTCTGGAAATCAAGAAATACGGAATCGATTTGCGAACCTTTGTCGATAGCACCCATCACTTCGTGTGAATATAGAGCTAGTTGTGTTTCGCATGAACGATATTTTCTAAATCCGTGTTGACCTTGGGTCAATAGATCGTTCTGTTCGAGATAATTCATAATATTTGAATACAGGATATGTTCCAAAACCCTGCTGCAAATTGACGTCAATGAAATAGGCCTGTAGTTTAGTGGGTTACTCCTACTGCCTTTCTTGAATATAGGTGTGACCTGTGCAACTTTCCAATCTTTTGGTACAGATCCTTCTATGAGAGAGCGGTTGTATATGACTGTTAAGTAAGGAGCTATCGCTTCAGCATAATCAGATAGAAATCTAATGGGTATACAATCCGGACCAGAAGACTTGTTCTTATTAAGTGATTTTAGTTGCTGCACTACTCCGATGATATCTACTTCTATGTTATTCATTACGGCATCTGTTCGTAATTCAAAATCTGGAATATTGGTTTCGTCTTCTTTAGTGAATGAGTTTCTAAAAGCTAAGTTTAGTAACTCTGCTTTAGTAGCGCTGTCATCGGCAGGATCGCCATTACTATCACGTAGTGAAGGTATTGTTTGTGACTTTCCCCGAGTATATTTAACATATGACCAAAATCTCTTTGGGTTTTCAGTCAAATTACGAGAAAGAGTTTCGTTGTGATAAATGTTGTAGGCATCTCGCATTGAAATCCTCGCTAAATTTCGAGCTTCTGAGTACAATCGCAAATCCTGGGGATTTCGTGTTCGTTTAAATTTAGTATGCCTTTTCCTTTGCTTTTGCAACAGTGTCCTGACCTGTTTTGTGTACCAAGGGGGATCGCCTCCTTCTTTTATTAATTTATTAGGTGTAAAACTTTCTATTGCTGTCGATACCACTTCTTTGAATTTGAGCCACATCTGGTCTACACCTACGTTTAGTGTTAGAAACGAGTGGAAGCTGTCTTTCAAGAAGCAATGTATTTTGTTTCTATCTGCTTTCCTGAACAAATATACTTTGCGTTTATTTTTGGTAACTTTGGGACTTTCGATATTCAATTTCGCTACTACAGCTCTGTGTTCACTAATACCTGTATCCGTTTTGATGCTCATTATGAGCTCAGGATTATTTGTTGCTAAGAGATCAAGTGTGTTTTCACATCCATTTACAATTCTAGTTGGCTCATGAACTAGTTGTTCGAAGTAATTCTCAGAGAATGCGTTGAGTACAATTTCGGACGATGTTTTATGCCTACCACCTGATTTGAAAATATAATTTCGCCAACAGATCGAGGGTAAATTAAAATCACCACCTACTATTATCGTGTGAGTCGGGTACGTTTTTGTAATTAGACTCAGGTTTTCTTTGAACCTTTCTGCTATTGTATCGTCAGAGTCGGGAGGCCGGTAAAAGGAACCGATTATTAACTTCTTACGATTTTCGGGTACAACCTCTACCCATAATAGCTCGCACGAACTATCAACTTCAACTTCGCTACATGAAATACTACTTTTGACGGCGACAAACACGCCCCCACCTATTTTGTTTAATCTATCCTTTCTGAATACCGTTAGATCTTTTGAAAATACTTCTTCTGAACTTATTTCCGGCTTGAGCCAACTTTCGCTGCCTATAATGATGTGTGTTTCGGTGCTTTCTATTAACGCTTGCAGTTCTGGAACTTTCCCGACACAGCTACGACAATTTACAACTGTTATACCGATAGTTTCCGGATCTACATTTCTCCTGTGATCCACCTGAACCCTTTGAGATTGCCCATTTTCTATTTCCCCGAAGCTCTTTATCCTAAAAAACCGCCCAGTCCACGCCACACAGCCCCCGCTACCCGTGTAGCCGCTTCCTGCGTGTAGTGGACTCCTGACCTATTCAGCGGAACCCGGAAACCCACCACCCGATGGCGCAAGTCAAGGAATCTGCAGCCTACACGGTCGCAGAACCGTCTGAGCCTCTGATTCAGACCCTCCACTCGGCTCTGTATCAGAGGTCCACAGTCGGTCCTGTCAACTATGCTGCAGATGGTGAGCTCTGCTTTCATCTTGCAAGCAAGACTGACAGTCTTTACCACTTCAGTTAGCCGCTCGAAACCTGAGAGGATCTCTTCAGATCCGAAACGACACACATCATTGGTACCGACGTGAGCCACCACCTGCAGTTGGCTGCACCCCGTAACCTTCATGGCATCCGGGAGGACCCGTTCCACATCTGGAATGACTCCACCCGGTATGCGCACGGAGTGCACGTTGGCCTTCTTCCCCTCCTTGGCAGCCATCTCTCTAAGGGGCTCCATCACCCGCCTAACGTTGGAGCTCCCAACTACAAGTAAACCCACCCTCTGTGAAAGCCCGGATCTTGCAGGCTGGGTGGTGACAGGGTGAGAGACACCATCCGACTCAGGAACGTCGTCCTGAGCAGACAGCGCCTCAAACCTGTTCGCAAGACGAACCGGGGAGGCCTCACGATCGGTCCCCCGGAATGTCTTGCGCCTCCTGCCACGCACTGGAGCAACCTCCCACGCAACCACGGGTGGGATGTCTGCCTCACTGCTAGCAGTTTCAGGGCATGTCGCTGCCGCAGGCCGATCGTTGGAAACGACGGAAATCCGTTCGGTCCCCACCGCCGGCCAACAACAACGCCGCCCATCGATCGCAGCTTCCAACTGTGCAACCGAGGTTAACACAGCTTGAAGCTGGGAGCGAAGTGTCACCAGCTCAGACTGCATCCGCATACAGCAGTCACAGTCCCTATTCATGATTACAATGCCAACAAAAGCAAAAACTACAGTCGCGATGCGTTCAAAGGAAAACTAAACTGTTCGTTAGAACGCGGATGTGAATCCAATACGCACCACAGCACAGTATAACTTTACAAATTGAGACGAGAAAGTGTAGACGAAAATCAAAATACTATATGTCGCTTCTAATCAGAAAATAAAGAGAGACGACTGTCGCGACGCGATTCACACGGCGGAATAATACACTAACCAGATATTTAACGCGAATAGGAATCAAACAAAAACGCGAGCACACAATAAATTTAATGCACTCAAGGGAAAACGCACTGAAAAGTAAAAATATGTAGCTTCTAGAGAGAAGCCGGTTACACTTACAACTGATAAATTACTGCTACGCTACTGGAGAGGTGTGCTCTGGACCACGTCCGCTGGGCGACTGACTGGAGTAAACAAACGGTAACTGTTTCAAAACAAAGACAGACGACTGTCGCGACGCGATTCACACGGCGGAATAATACACTAACCAGATATTTAACGCGAATAGGAATCAAACAAAAACGAGAGCACACAATAAATTTAATGCACTCAAGGGAAAACGCACTGAAAAGTAAAAATATGTAGCTTCTAGAGAGAAGCCGGTTACACTTACAACTGATAAATTACTGCTACGCTACTGGAGAGGTGTGCTCTGGACCACGTCCAGAGTAGTTTGTAAGTTTAGGACTGATGACCCCATAGTTAAGTCCCATAGACTATACAAACATTTGAATGTGGACATTTGAATCTGAAGATTTCCTGAACATTCTGTCAAAACTGCTCCAGCCGTCTTGGAGTTCATAGGGGGATACATATATAAATTTTAATAGACAATTACAAATACCCGCTCGGTTAGCCGTGTCGTCTAACGCACCGCTTTCCAGGACGGGGAGGCGTAGCGATCCCGGTTCGATTCCGCCCAAAGGATTAACGAAGGGGTTCGCAGTGCCGGCCAGACTGTACGTGATTTTTGAGCGGTTTCCCACATCCCCCCTATCTGCTACCCAAGTCCCGCCTCCGTTACACAATTCGCTAATATTTCGTAACACTTTACACTTTCACACATACAGGGTGTTTCACTAAGTGTGTTTGCCTCTGTAACTTATAAAATAACAGGTGACGGGAAATTTTAATGCGGTAGATCAACACAAGAAATGTTACACTTTCTGCGGAGCTATGAACATAGTTTATTGTATCATTTTCCAAAGAGTTACACCACAAAGATATAATTTTTTAAATGGAACAATACTTTTTTTCTATCGTGCATTGGATTCGTTGAAACCAGCTGCGTCCAAATCAATTTAAACTACATTCCTATCACTGTTAGTTTGGGAGCTACAACCCTTCAAAGTTTCGGGGGCGGAGGCTGCGATAGCGTAGCTGATTGGCCGAGTGGCTATCCCCTGGGGCACGGCCCACTGTCTCATGACCACCAGCCAGTGAGCTACACTGTCGTAGCCTCCGCCCCCTAAACATTGAAGGGTTGTAGCTCCCAAACTAACAGTGATAGGAATATAGTTTAAATTCATTTGGACACAGCTGGTTTCAACGAATCCAATGCACGATAGAAAAAACTATTGTTCCATTTAAAAATTATATCTTTGTGCTGTAACTCTTTGGAAAATGATACACTAAACTATGTTCATAGCTCCGCAGAAAGTGTAACATTTCTTGTGTTGATCTACCGCATTAAAATTTCCCGTCACCTATTATTTTATACGTTACATAGGCAAACACACTTAGTGAAACACCCTGTAGGTACACATTTCCTCCCGGGGGGCATAGGGTGGCGACAGGAAGGGCATCTGGCCACCCCATAAATATTAACACGCCAGATCGGGATTTAACTAAGCCGACCCTGCATGTGCGAGAACATGGACAAAGAGAAAGAGACTGAAAATGCTTGAACCGGCCGAAAAATGTTCGATATGCGTCTAATGACATATACGCCAATATGGGTAAGAATAAGTCCGGTTCCGCCCAATTCAGGCAAACTACACTGCTGTCAAAGGCTATGTAATTTCGTGCCTTGAACCTGCTCCATTTAACATAAAATATGACCAGCCCTACAGGTATTTAACCTCTCGATGACGTAAGAAAAAGGAGTAAAAATAATAATTAATGTCTTGTACTTACAACATATACTTGAAATTTTAATTCTGGCTTAACGACAACGATAAGATGGTAACTGTGGGTATTTTTTGAGTAAAACACCGAATTAAGGCTATTAACTCATCAACGTCGCGTTATGGTTTCATCGGCTTGCAATTACCGATCAAGCATCGCTTTTAAATTACC
Organism: Locusta migratoria; assembly: GCA_026315105.1. Taxonomy (NCBI): domain Eukaryota; kingdom Metazoa; phylum Arthropoda; class Insecta; order Orthoptera; family Acrididae; genus Locusta; species Locusta migratoria. Next base: position 202,237,758 of record CM048751.1, read on the forward strand.
ATAATAATGCAGAAACCTGTCGTAGAAAGATGAATTACTGCGCTAGTAAGTCATTCAGCCAACCGCACTTTGAACCGGACATGCTACGTTGTCTGCTAATTTCTAACACGTCTACCGAAGTTAGGGTAATTATTTTGTTTTATTTTTTTATTGGTAATGCGTCACATGAAGCAATAACATGAATTATGAAGAATAACTGTAAGTTAAATGGCTGACGATTTTAGGTTAGCTGTGGTAGAAGTGGAAAGCCTCATTAGGATTTCACGACTGGACAACGATTGTGTCTGCAGAGATGGAGCACAGTGGAACTCGAGCGCATCCTCTTCGAAGGAAGCATTCCGACTTTAAAACCGAAATCTGGATGGCCGAAAAGGCATATCATCCGCTGTTATCAAAAATGTTCAAAAGTTTGTAAAGCTATCGGACCAAATTGCGTGGACTTCAGTCCGTAACTTACAAAATACTTAAACTAAGGTAAACTAACCTAAGGACAACACACACACACACACACACACACACACACACACACACACACACACACACGCCACAGGGAGGACTCGAACCCCAGACGGCGAGCAACCGCGCGCTCCGCAGCGAGACGCCTTACTGCCACACTTACACTAATTCTAGTTAAAGTCTGAAATAGGACACTATGTGCGCCTAAAATTAAAATTGTAATCTGATATAACCACTGACACGACGTAATATGTATACATTCACATACATGGTGTATTAAATAAATCCAAGAAGCTGCTTAACTGATATTATATTTTATTGTGCAATAGATCTTATATGGAAGGAAATACGGAAGTATATGCGGCAATACCAAGTTGATATACTGACTAAAGGTTTTGCTGAAATCGAACAGGGAACAATCTCCTATGGACTGATTGTTTATCGTGTTATTTCGACCTCCTGTCTAGATCGAGGGGTGTAAATGCGTATTTTTTGTGGTTGTAGGTAGTTTTTAAAGGTTTGTTCGGTTATGCCGTACTCAGAAACATTTACATACATTTACAATTTGAAAAACGAAACTTTGCGTTGGAAGTGTTACTGGTTTATTTTTGTGCATTGTGCATAGCTTTCAGTTGCGTGAACTCCTGACATGGACAGCGTGAGATTCATGCTTGAGTCTCAGGAGGAGCGCTAGCTGTGCTTTTCATTTATTCCGAGAGTCAACTTCGCTTCGCCATTTCTCGGGATGTAATTGACTTATTACGAAGCAACCAACACCACTTTTTGTCTGCTTTTAATGGTATTGATTGCATACAAAATAATAGGGGGTGTTCATTTAAAACTACAAAAAAAGGACACGAATTTTTAATGTTGTCACCAAAAATGTGGATAAGTAATCAACCAATTTACTTAAAATTTTTACAAGAAACGTACGTTCGGCCTAAACATCCTCTGTATTGTTTTTATATACGTGATACAGTCTGATTAATGACTGCCTTGTGCTGCATTACAGCGCAATATGCATATTACGGTGCAACACTTTTGGCCATAAAATGATAGAACGAAACGTAAACGACATGTCACATCCATTTACTTATGATGCTATTCGGCCACCCTCGTCTACTTGAAACTGTTTGTGTGTGTTGATGTACTTTATTTTGATTTCAAAGGCGAAAGCTACAAAAATATCGTCATGTATTTCTACTTGAGTAGGTTCTAGCTTTCGTCATTTCATTCCTCGGTTTAGCCTCTACTGGTGTTTCTTGTAGCACCATCCTTCTCGTCCGGAATTGAACGAACACCTTCGTTTCTACATTAAAACAATCATTTCTTAAATTACACAAATGATGTTTGGAAAATGAGTTACTTACACGATGTGTATTACTGCTACCTTGTTCACTGTATAGAGTGCTAGTCAGACGGTAACAGGTTTTACACCAGTCATTGTCGCGACTGGTGTGTCAGAATGCGATATCGCTATCCGAATGAAATGTTCAAATGTTTGTAAACTATGGACCAAACTGTTATGGTCGTCGGTCACTAGACTGACAAACAACTTAAACTAATTTACACTAAGGACAACACACACACACACACACACACACCACATACAAACACACACACACACACACACACACACACACACACACACACACACATGCCCAAAAGAGGACTCGAACCACTGGCGGCCGTCTAGTACGTAGCTCGATGCCTTAGACCACGCGGCTTCTTCCGCGCGGCATGTCGCTACCCCTTGAATATTTCCACCTGAGTGTAAGTGTGTAAGTAACATTCCTTTCCAGAGTAATATTTACTGTGTACCACCCCAATGAGCTTAAATTTCATAGAGTGGCTAACACACGAACTACAGAGCTCTTTGCGTTAACCTGTGTAAACTCGGCTGCCATATTTTTGGTGGTCAGTACACTTGAGAGGAGTCTCTCCATCGTATGTTGCTGTAGTGTTTGAAGTGTTGTATTTAGTGTGTATTGTCTATACAATTTTTGCTGCTTAAATATGCCTAAAGTGTGTTCTGCCTTTAAATGCACAAATCGAAGGGATAAAACGACAAGTACTTCGTGCTAGTACACCAAATTTTTTGCCTTGTTTGCTCATAGTCTTTCTATACTGTAACAAAATTCTTGACTAACGGCATTAAGTTGCCCCAAGAGTGAAGCTTCAGATGACCTGTCCTGCGTTACCCATAACGTACTTACCATAAAAAATTTCTCAGTTTTCTACCTAGCCTAAGTGTAGTTTATTTTTCTGTTGCTCCTGTGGTTAATAAAACCACGCTTTTGAGTGTCTTCACCTTCTTTAAAAATTTCATTGGTTCTTGACAATAGCTGATCAAGCATGGTTGACATGTAAGCAGTGCAAAGTGTAGAAGCAGTAATGATAACCAGAATTTTTCCACTCGTATATCTCAGTGTTCTTTGCAACAAATATATACTTATTTCATCGTGACTACAACGAAAGTTATTAATGATAAGTTATTTTGGTGTGCTATGCTTTAGTGGCAGCTGATCCAGACGCATTTTTATTTCAGTATTCTCTTGTCATTTTCGTCTTTGTACTCAAATTTAACTTACGAAACCTTACTTGTTTCAACATGGCAACAAGGAAAATTCGATGTGGAATGCTTTTGTAGCAGTGACCTATGCGCATTATTAATTGCAGCATTTTGTTGCCACTTTCCTCTTTGTACTCAAATTTCGTCCACCAAAATTCACAATCAAACCCTTTGGCAGTACTTTTACAAGATTGTAAACACGAGATAAATGTATACTAGACTTTATGAAAGCAAATGTTTTAAGAAATCAAGCATAGACGCAAATCCATGGTCGTGGTTGTTCGTCATAATAATTACTTCTTGCCGTATGTTTCGCAGCTCGTTTAGACCATGAACTTGCATTATAATAAAGACAAATATTTTCACAGCGGCAGTTTAGTTGTTATTGCAAACCTCAGGTGACTCTTCGAACTGGAGCCGTAATACTGGTTCGTGAGATTTTACTAACACATTCTTAGCTTTGATAAAGTCTGACAGAACTAGATGCACATCCATATTCAATAGTCAATGTTTATTCAACACTTTGACTGCCAATCCCGTCAACTGACGGGAACGAAAATTTCTGTAGAATGCCGATCACATAAAAAAAAGTTCAAATGTTTGTTAAACGTTCAAATGTTTGAGAGCTTATAGGAGATGTTTGTTAGGTTTAAGGGACTTAACTGCGTGGTCATCAGTCCCTAAACTTACAAATTACTTATGAACTACATTATACTAAAGACGACACGAACATCCATGCCCGAGGGGGGTATTCGAACCCCCAATCATAGCGGCCGTGTAGACTGTGACTGGCGCGCCGCAGACGGATGGGCCACTGCCGCCGGCACTTTTAAACTGTAGATCAAGTTTAGACTGGCTAGATCTATGTTAAATGCCTTACTTGGTAAATCTAGTGTCGAAAACAGTCTACAGATCTTGTAAATTTCGTTTCTGAATCGGCCCTCTGGTCGCATTCATTGTATGAAACGGGGCAGGCAAAAAGTGGTACCCGTTCTCTCAGTAGGTAAATGAACGGACATTGCGAGGGTGAAGGTCGGGGTGAGAGTTTTAAATAGGGAAAGTTTGATTTTTAAAACTCACAACCACCAACTGCGAACCAAATTTCTAAACATGCAAAAACACTGGAACTGTGATTGCTACTGTTTGACTCGCTTTCTAGGGGATGATATCACACGTTCGCAGCTTTCCGTCCCTGCATATGATTAAGAAAAAAAATCATAATAAAGTAAGTTCATGTGAGAAAAGGGTGTACTAACTACTATTTTTGAAAACACGTGAAAGTTCACTTTATGTTGTTTATTACACCATATTAAAAACCTGCGGCTGATACGTCTGTACGTCGACACATTTATCAAATAAAGTTATAGCTCGTGAGCCCCCAGACAAAATGAATATTTGTCGCAAATTGTTTTCACACCATGTGCCTGTCTCAAACACCGTTTATGTTCATGCCTATGCGACGACACGTGTTACATTAACGAAACACAGTCACTTTAATTCAGTGCGATGCACACCTTGTTCCACCGGCTAAATATTCACAACACACAGTAGCACTCGATTCAACTTGGTGCAGTCTACGACGAGCAACCACAATTGGCAATTGCCACACAAAAATCTATAGTCTCCACCTGGAGATCCACATGCCGACCGTCCAGAGCGACGCCGCCCGGCCAGCTACCCCACTCCCTCCCAACTCCTCACTTCCTGCCCTCGCGCGCGCCAAAAGCCCAACTGCTCGGGTTTTTTCCCTACGTCATCAACTTCCCCATGTGAGCTGTTATAACCGACTTGCCAACGTACAGCGCTCAGCCAATACATTTCTAAAACTTTACTTAAAATAAAAATAATTACACTACACATTAATTAAATGTCTTCTTAGGTTTTTATATTGGTATAAACATCCTTTGTACTATTTATTATAATCGTGCAATTTCTTTTATTTCAAGATAAAATACACAAGATTAATTGAAAATAAAATGAGAAATAGTTAATATATTATTTTTATAAACAAACATTGCCATGCTAGCTGTGTAACTTTCTTGTATTCATTGGTAATTTATTACTTTTCATTGTCAATTAAACATATCACGCCAGATGTGACTATATCAGCTAATGTATTGTTTATTTGTCAATAGGCTATTTTGTAATGAGGGCCCTAAAGGTTCCTAACTGCATCGTATTACTCCAAATGCAAGTAGTATTAGAATATTCCATTGTTCCTCTCTCCCCTCACCGGAAACTAGCCTGGAAAATCATAAGCTGGAACAGGCCACCAACGTCGGCCTGCTCGCTGGCCTCCCGTCAGCTACAAGCACACAACAAATCTCAACGTGGAGGATTTCTGCCTATGGCCTAACTATAAATGTTGTCACCCATCTGCGTACATACATTGCTACCATAATTATTAAGATTACAATTGTGTAACATTTGGTGCATTGGCATGGTCAATGTTTGCAGTGAACTTCATACTGTTTAATTATCAAATGCTATTAATTACCAATATTTTTATTGGGCGGTAATCTCACAACATGCGTTTCCCGTCGGGGATTCGAATTCCCCCTCGGGCATGGATGTTTGTGCCGTCTTTAGTATAAGCTAGTTCATAAGTAGTTTGTAGGTTTAGGGACTGATGACCCCGTATTTAAGCCCCTTTTTTGAACGGACATGGCTTCACGCACTCTTACGCTGGACGAAATTTTTCGTGAATTCGAAAAAAAATTATTGGTAATGACAATCAGGACGACGAAATCGACAATTCAGATGATGACCCACTCTTTGTGCAAGATGAATTGCATCAAATTTCTAATGAGCATTTCGAGTTTAGGGATTTTTGAACCGAGGGCTTTTTGTACGTCGTTTTCTCGATTTTAGGTTCATGAAATGAAGGTAGTTATTCCAAGATGAATGTTGAACCGCTAAATATCCGCAAATAATTCTCCCTGACAATACTGAGGGGAGGCCAAGACAGAAGGGCGGCACAGCGACATATCGTAGTGGCTCTACATAGGGGTGGAATTATACATACTGTTTGCAAAGTGAAGACTTTATTTTTGTGGGGCCTTTGGTGTCAGAGGTGTGTGTGAATTAGGTGCTGTGTGTTCAGTTCCGGTTTTCTTTTCGTTTCAAAGAAAGGAACCTTCTTGCTCTCTTCAAACAGCACGCAATTTGTATCAAACCTGATCATAGAACGTTGTTTCTTGAAGTTCTCATAGATTGTTGCTCTCAGTAGCGGCTGGGTGAAATTTCATGGGGCAAAACTCAAATGTTCAAATGTTTGTATAGTCTACGGGACATAACTACGGGGTCATCAGTCCCCAAACTTACAAACTACTTACGAACTAGGACGGCACGAATGTCCATGCCCGAGGGGGGATTCGAATCCCCAACCCTAGTGGCCGTGCAGACCGTGACTGGAGCGCCTTAGTCCCCTCGGCCACCACGGTCGGCGTGGCAAAACTAATCCACCACAAATAACGTAGGCACCACACAGAATTACAGTTCTTTGACACTTTTAACGATTCATTAGTGCCCAGTTGTCCCCATTTATGGCCAGCTTACAAGTCTCATTAATTACAATTAATAGAACCAGGTATGCACATCGGTAATACGAATTTTTCACAGTTCGTGTGTGGAATATTAAAGTTCGAGGTGTACAGTGTGGCACAAATATGGGTTAATTATTGTAGATACACTTTCTAAACGACTCTTTTAACATAACTGTCCACAATTAAAGTTCAATGTTACGTGGGTTGTCTCTCAGATCACAGACAGTACAATACTCTATTACATGGCGCGAAAGAATCCTATTTATATCCGGAAAACAATGATACTGGAAACTGCGTATTGTTAGTTAGGTACATTACATTAATTATAATGGAAAGTAAACAATTACATACAACTGTTCAAATGTTTGTTAAGCTTAAGGGACTTAACAGCGGGGACATCAGTCCCTAAACTTACAAACTACTTATAAACTACCTTATACTAAATACGACACAAATATCCATGCCAGAGGGGGATTTGAACCCTCGACCGTAGCGGCCGTGCAGACTGTGACTGGCGAGCCGCAGACCGCTTGGCCACTGCGGCCGGCAATTACGTACAACTGGCTATAGTAAAAGGTAGCATAAATAATACTGATTAAATTGGTACGATATACAGATCTCAGTTAAATTAATAGTATTTCATTTACGTATTTAATGAAATAGGTTTATCAACAATACTTGCGTAATTAAAGGTAATTATAGAGAAAATAAAGAGAGAAAAATTTTCCAAACATTACTTGTGAAGTACCATAATACCTAGTTTAATATCATGAGAAAAGAATTTACTTAGTTTTATCAGAAATACTAATTTACATACTATCTGAACTCTAACAACATACCTCTGACACGAACTAATTAATATTTGATAATTAAACAAACTTCTGCGACAACAAATAATAGAAAATAACTTCAGCTACTCATGTTAGAAAAAAAAAAAAAAGAATAAGAAAAGTTTTGGAGAAGAAAATGACAGTAAACTAGTTACATTTATATCTATTATTATGCAAAAGTGGTATCGAGAGGTTTCCTAAGCAAGCAGATGGAAATAAATCTAACATATGCAAAGTGGGGTGCAAAACCAAACGTTCTATGTAATACAGCACTCGCCACCTGTTTTTCTGTGGCTGAGTACGGATGTCCAGTCTGGGGAAGATCTGTTCATACAAATAGACACGCTCCTTAATGATTCCTGCAGGAAGATAACGGGCTGCTTGAAACCTACCAAAGCGGACCATTTGTATTCACGGGCTGGTATTGCTCCACCTCACATTAGAAGACCGATCCTCAGCTCTAAAGAACGGTATAAACAACTCATTGATGCGAGGCACTCACTAATCACCAGCCTGTTCCTAGACGACTGAAATCTAGGCAAAGTTTCATAAACGCAACTCAGCCATCTGTGGAGTCCATAGAATCACTCTGGAAACAGAAGTACCCGGACGCACTCAGTCATGAGGAAGCTCTTCCCCCTGGCTCTCACCTAGGTTGGCAACATTGAAGAACTTTAAACCGACTCCGCACGGGCATGGGCCGATGCAAACAATTAATGTACAAATGGGGTGTTATACGGACACAGATAGGCGTAAATGCGAGAAGGTACAAACAATGAAGCATCTCCTGAGGTGTCCGTTGTTGAATACGTGCGGAGAATGCTCCCAGGAATATCTTATGAGATATAACGAGACCGTTGCTCTATATAACAAATTCTGGATGAGCGAGATATTAATTTTATCGTTTGTTTGTTTTAGACGTGCTTGTCTTTTAATGACGGATATGTTTTAATATATACACTCCTGTATCTACTAATTTATGATTGTACTTAATTATCAATGTGTAGTTCGTTACACCATTATATATATATATATATATATATATAGCAATTTTGTCTTATGATATATTAAGCTATTTGCTAAACTCTGCTAGCGCTTGAATATGATAAACTAACCGAAACCGGTAGCACTGAGATAAAAAATAAATAATTTAATTTAATTTAATTAAATAAACAGGTATGGTCAATATGTAATTTTGCAATTACCTTAAAGCTGTTAAACCCCACCTGTTCACCTTTCTAAAATCGCAACATGCTTCGTTATAAATTCTTTATGCAGACAGAAGAAGATAAGGAAACCAAGTGCAGCTCCACTCACTCTTGCAGGCGGATTGTATGGCATTCGAAGGTATGGCATGATTTACAGTATGTTAACTGTTAGATGGCAGAGCTCTCCCTAGCACTGAATCGATACAAGTCAGTAGACATAGGGTGGCTTCGGCAGGCAGCTTTGCTTCGAGGCTGCAGCCAACATTACGACTTAAAGTGCTGTCGGAGGCAACAATAGAGGTCTGCTTTCTTATTGTTTGCATACCAGTGTTCTGAGTGTTCCGTTTTGTGTAACACGTAAGTTAAGTGAATGATTCCTGTAGTTGGTTTCGTTTTCAACCATTCTCGTGAGTATGCTGCTTTGTTTCATTTACGATCAACATTCAAAGCGATGTGCGCCACCTATACTTTCGCGGAATCATGCCACGTAGTTTGTGATGTCATCACTGCAGGGCGTAGGCGGGGCTTGTCTCTCCCGCTCGCCTCTCACCCCGTGGTTGTCAGTGGTGTGACATGGGACTTGCTTCCTCTGCTCCCCGCTCCCCCCCTCATAACTCTGACATCTAACAGTTTACACACTTTATATGGCCGACAGTCAAGGTGTCAAAACGTTGAACTATAAGTAGCTTAAATTCTCTAGTGGGTGTGGCATACCAGCTATCAGCCGATACCCCAAAGAACACGGTGGACGCCAGTTCAGTTTGCCTCAAACATGGCGGACCTATCGACACTTAATGAAATTTAAGCTCCTCAATTCGCCCTGAAATACCGCAGACAGGTTGCGTACGATGCCGCCCAGCTCTCGCTCGGCTGCTATTGCGCTGTTCGGCCGCGGCCAGGTATTTACGACGCTTGCCAATTGCGCACTCGGTATTGCGCCGTTAACGAACCGAAGCCCGTCGCCTGTAAACGAGTCGGCGGTGTACCCTGCCCACGCACCAGCGGCCCGTCGTGTGTCTGCTCGGCAGGTAGCAGCCGACACCGACGCAGCCGCCAAGCCCGGTAGCGACAGCATCAGCCGGGCTCCCGCTGCGTGCAGGGGCCGCGTCTGCTCTGGGCCGACAGGCGTGGGAGAGCCGACCGGGCGTGGGACACTCGGACCAGGACCAGCCTGTCCCTCCTCATCAGCACTCACTGCGTTGGCGAGCCGCTGCCACTGACCGCCTGCGAGTCGCCGTCTCACCAAGTTGTCCCGGCAAACGAACGACCTTTTTAAAGTGAAAACGTCTTTCAACAAGCGACCATGTAACTGTTCTAATATATAAAGCACAGTATTATGTATTTCACTGTAACGTTTTTAAAGGAAACACCTTTTGCTACTGTAAATGAAGGGATTTATTTTTATAAGTCACCCATACGCGTTTCGCCTTTCAAAAAATGGTCAAATGTTTGTAGAACTTATGAGACTTAACAACGGGGTCATCAGTCCCTAAGCTTACAAACTACATATTGCAGTGTAATTGCTTGCCTGACTATTTAGGTTTGAAAAATTGGCCGTACAGAAGTTGTTGAACTATTTTAAAATAATAATCAGTGACTAAGCCTTCAATTTAGACGAACGGTTAATAAAAAAAAAAAAAAGAAATGAAGTGAAATGGCCAAAGATTTAATTGTTTAAAACATCTTGCAGAGCAAGCAACCTACAGAATTCGACGAATAGTTACCTTAAACAGCGGTGTAGTTGATCTCGTTGATAAGCTGTAGTGAGATTGGGTGTAATCCGCGTAACTATCCGCCGACATTGGATGGAGGTTCGGAATATTAAGATTCAATCCACGTGTAGCATAATTTTGAAAGAAGGTAATTTAGTGAATGAAAATTAATAATTAATACAGATTAATGGCAAATCAGACTTCGAACTATTCATTACATAAAACTGATTGCAGGTTCTAAGCCAATAAATATTGCCAAATGTTTAATTACAGTCAAAGATACTATGGCAAGCCAAGCCAATAAATATTGCCAAATGTTTAATTACAGTCAAAGATACTATGGCAAGCTACACGAGATACGTAAGTTTAACATGTTTAATTACCGAACCATCCAAAGTCGTAATAATTAGTTATACCTGAAAACAGCATGATCACTAACTGGAGGGACTGGAAAAATAAATAACTGAACAACTGACTGAAATTAACTTTAAATGAGGGGATTTATTAATTTGAACAGAAAGCAAAATTCATACCTGAGTATCCATTTTATATCTGAAGATTTTGTATAATCAGTTAAGAACAATAATCAATAGTTAATAATGTTCGTTTCAGCATATTGTAGTGGCAGATCTTATCAGTACAATTCAGACAACAGAGCAGTCAGAACTGAGCAGACAATAGAACAGAGCACACACTAGAACAGAGAGCGAGTACTATGGGATTATTACTTTTATAGTAAAAGTCAGAGATTTTAATTAGTTACAGTGATATTACAATTAGAGTTTCTTTGTATATCTTTCACATAGCCTATCGATTTGAAGGAAGAAAAAAATAAATTGAATATTTATCCTAATTGCATTTTATCTGATTTAATATTTCAGATGACTATAAAATATGTTATTTACAGGGCTCCTGCTATATGGTAATATTAAAATATGAAATAGCTAAGACTAAGGACGCACAAATATCCATGCCCGAGGGGGGATTCGAACCCCTGACCGTAGTGGCCGTGCAGACCGTGACTGAAGCGCCTCAGTCCCCTCGGCCACCGCGGCCAGCGTTTCGCTTTTGTCACAAGGCATCATCAGTGGGAGTCCTGAAATATTTACATGTTACTGTTTACACAAAAAGGTTAGGTTTCTTACATATGTACAAAACATTTCGTTTCTGATTTAAAACAGTTCGTTGTTTGCTATAAAATGGTGTACTTACAACACTTGCTACTCCACATTAGTCTCTTTCCGGCAACCACATCGAGCCGGCCGCGGTGGCCGAGGGAGCCGGGCGCCGTTGCTCAGCGCGCCCGGTCAGAGGGCTCAACGCCCTCTGTAATAAAAATGCTGAGCTAACAACACACAGAACAAAAACTAACAAAAACGAACAGCGTCCGCAAAGAAGAGAACTACCCATAGGAAGAAAAAAAAGGTGTGTGAGGCGCTCCAGTCACGGTCTGCACGGCCACTATAGTCGGGGGTTCGAATCCCCCCTCGGGCATGGATATTTGTGCCGTCTTTAGAGTTAGCTACTTCATAAGTAGTTTGTAAGTTTAGGGACTGATAACCCCGTAATTAAGTCCCATAAACTATACAAACATTCGAACATTTTTTTGATTTGCAACCAGGTCGAAAGGTTCCACTGTTTTTGGTGTTTCATCCTTCTGCGATTCTGTTTTTAGAGAAGCCATTGAAATTCGGCTGGTGAATAATTTAATTAATCGAGCTGATGGTTTTATTCTGGATGAATTTTGGATCTCGGCACTCACAATCGTGCGCAATCAAGGACAACGGCAATGTGATTATGCTCTCCGTACATGGCATTATGGCTTCGTACTTCTTTGCCGTTAATGATTGTATACATTCTCCGTGGAGGGCACAACAGACTTACGCCGTTCATTTTTTACGCTTTTACGGCGTAGAAGATGGACGGGAACGCTCTACCGAGCCGGCCGCGGTGGCCGAGGAGACTGAGGCGCTTCAGTCACGGTCTGCACGGCCACTACGGTCGGGGGTTCGAATCCCCTCTCGGGCATGGATATTTGTGCCGTCCTAGTTCGTAAGTAGTTCATAAGTAGTTTGTAAGTTTAGGGACTGATGACCCCGTAGTTAAGTACCATAAGCTTTACAAACAACAACACACGCTCTACCGACAGTCTAGTTGTCTCAGTATCGCTCTGATGATGGCTGAACGATATGCAGCCGAAATATTACCAACAAGAAAAATGTTACGGCTCAATGCCTATATTTTATTTATAACAAGCTTAAATCCGCGGGTACGTTCGTGTCTTGGCTGATTATGATAGATAAGCTATCTTTCAGTAGTGTGCTATGAGACTGGTTTTGAAGGATGAAATGAAATACAATACCTTCTTTAGAAACAAACATTTTTAATCAACATTCAAATAAAAAAAAATTATGTGAAGTAAGTAGTGTAGATCATATCACGAAATTCAACAATAATTATTGTAATAATATCATAGATCGATCACTTGATGTAATGCGCGAAACGTGAAATCTATTTTTTTTAGAGAGATGTATAAAAGAAATTTTTTTTACTGCTTTATTTATTTATTATTTCCTTATTCGTATGCTTATCCTTACAAAGAAAGAGCTGAAGACATTGTAGCATGCATAGACCAAAGATGTGATTTATGGCATCACGTTTCACTGTTTGTAACCTTCTTGCTACAGACTCGCAAACGTCATCGCTGGCCTTCAGTCAGAATTTTTTTATATAATTTGACGACTTTCGACCACCATATCATCCACCCCCTTATAGCTGTCGGCATGGAACTGCTGTGGTGTACAACGGGACACTTCGGACAACAATTAGACACACACCATTCGTTTGCGTTCTGTAGTTTTCGCTGCAGAGCGAAATATTAACACACACACATGTAGAATTTTATATACACCGATAACTTTCCATCCCAATATAATCCACCCTTTTATCATCAACAACCCTCAAGCAACAATGCAACCAATAAAACCATTTTCAAAGAGTAAATATAATTTTCAAGGAGTAATTATTGTTCCGCATTTCGCGTTACATTATTCAAATTACTAAATAAGTATCAGATCGCTATAAAACCGTGCCTAAAACGTTCCTCAGGTAAAAATTAGTAACTGTACAAATATTTAAGTCTCTGCGTCTTGTCGTCCGGACGTGATAGGCATACACCGAACACACATTCACATTTATAGATATAGAAGACAAATACGCTGAGAAAATATGAACACCGCGCGGGAGTAGCCGAGCGGTCTGGAGCACCACGTTACGGACTGCGAGGCTTCCCGCGTCGAAGGTTCAAATCCTCCCTTGGGCATGGATGTATGTCTTGTCCTTAGGTTAGTTTACCTTAGTTTAAGTAGTTTGTAAACTACGGACTAATAACCACGCTGTTGAGTCCGCTAGATTTAGAAACATTTGATTTGAAAATATGAACATTCACAAATTCTGTGAAGATTGGAAAGTAGGGGGCGAGGTAGTGGCACAAGTTGTGAGGCGGGACCGTGAAGCGAGTGGTTGCTCGCCGTCGGAGGTTCGAGTCCTCCCTGGGGCATATGTATGTATGTGTGTGTGTGTGTGTGTGTGTGTGTGTGTGTGTGTGTGTGTGTGTGTGTGTGTGTTGTCCTTAGGTTAGTTTACCTTAATTTAAGCAGTTTGTAAACTACGGACTGATGACCACGCAGTTTGGTCCGATAGATTTACAAACATTTGAACTTTTCGTGAAGCGTGTCGGGGTTGTTCAGGCGGTAGAGCGCTTGCCCGCGAAAGGCAAAGGTCCCAGTTACGAATTACGGTTCAGGCACAAATTTAATTTGCGGGGAAGTTTCAAGACACAAATGAAATGTGGTGCGGAAGTTTCAAGACACAAATGAAATGTGGTTGTTGGATTAATTAACCTGCCTGACTTTCGCTTCTCAATTAACAGGTGATTTTGTAATTTTCTGTTGCTGTGACCGTTGCCAAAATCGGGCTTTCTCTCTTCCAGCAGGGTTTTCTGTTACTCAATGAGTGAATAAAAATGATAGCGACAAGGGAAGATTAAACACCAGAAGTCGGACAGTGAAATAAGCAGTATATTATGACAGTATCAGATAATAAACCCATGTTCCGAGACATAATTTGTCTCAATGTATATGAAAGATATTGAATAGAGGGAGAGGCATAAAATTAAAATTCGTGCCGCAGCCGGGTGCTATTCCACTATTGGAGAGACTCGGCAACGTTGGCATTTATTTATATAGGGGAATATGAGGCAGAACTGAAGTTTGCGTTGTGGAGGGAGTCGTGTCCTTGCAAGCCTTCTGTCCTTTGGTTAGCGGTGGCTGAGTGGTTACGGCTCTTGACTAGTAGACAGAATCTGGGTTCGAATCCCGACTATGACACAAGTTGTAATTCGGCGCCTCTCCTACAGTTCAATATCTTTGATATTCTGTAAGAATCACACAGAATTAGAGGTAACGTGTTACATCAATCAAAACAGTTAAGAGTTATTGCTGCAGGACAAGACAAACAAAAGGACAGAAAACATCGAACAAGATGTTTGTAAATCTATCGGACCAAACTGCGTGGTCATCAGTCCGTAGCTTACAAACTACTCAAACTAAGGTAAACTAAACTCCAATGCCCCAGGGAGGATTCGAACCTCCGACGGCGAGCAACCGCGCGCTTCGCTGCGAGTTTTTTTTTTTTTTTTTTTTTTTTTTTTTTTTTTTTTTTTTTTTTCTCCATGACTTCGTGGGATTGGCTTCTGCTCATTCTATATAAAATTAAGTTCCATTTCAACTAAATGTAATATCCGTTTCTCCAAAGTGAACCATTAATCGTACGTTAGTATATTACCTGTTCACTGATTATTTTGGTTAAAAAATTTGCATAATTTTTACCATAATTCGGGAGTGCCTGTAGTTTTTGATGTTGTATCCGTAGATACATGACAAAGTACTGTTTACTTGGACTTTGGCGGTTGAAAATATAGTAAACTGTGTGTCCTTTTATCCAGTTTACTGAATTCCTTTTGGTCTGTGGATAAGGGACCGTGTCGGGTGTAAGGAAGTGTTTTATTTATTTATTTATTTATTTTTTATGGGACTTAACTACGGGGTCATCAGTCCCTAAACTTACAAACTACTTATGAACTACTTACGAACTAGGACGGCACAAATATCCATGCCCGAGGGGGGATTCGAACCCCCGACCGTAGTGGTCGTGCAGACCGTGACTGGAGCGCCTCAGTCACCTCGGCCACCGCGTCCGGCTATAAGGAAGTCTGCTGCTGTTATCGTAGCGGCAGATATTCTGCCAACAGCTGCCTAACTAACTTCCAAACCTCTCTCACTTTGTATATAAAACTCTTCTGGGTGTTGGACCGCATCGTCAAAATATCAAACACTTCACCGACGTTTCGGCCACTATTGCAAGTGGCCATCTTCTGGGTGTTACCAGAAGATGGCCACTTGCAATAGTGGCCGAAACGTCGGTGAAGTGTTTGATATTTTGACGATGCGGTCCAACACCCAGAAGAGTTTTATATACAATGAAAACGGCCGCGGAAGCCTTCGTTTACACTCTCTCACTTTCTCGCACACAAATCTATGTTCCTCAGTATCTTGCAGAATACATGTGTTACACAGAGGGAAGTAGGCTAAATATATGAAGTACCGCTTGGAATTGGTCGCTATTTTTCTATTCACAGCGGTGTACCAAGCCGATACTCGACAGACGGCAAGTTGCGGGAGTGGATATTAACCAGTTGTGATCCTTGTATTTATCTTCTATGTTATTCTTAGGCTATGTTTCTATCAAGGTGATAGATTTTCTTTGCAACTGTTATATCCTTCTTCGAACGTAACTGTGGCTGAGTGGTTACGGCTCTTGAATAGGAGACAGAAGAACCTGGGTTCGAATCCCGACTGTGGCACAAGTTGTAATTCGGCGCCTCTACTTGAGTTCAACATCTTTGATATTCTGTAACTATCACACAGAATTAGAGGTAACGTGTTCATCTACATCTACATACATACTCCGCAGTCCACCGTAAGTTACGTGGCGAAGGGTACACTGTACCACTAATAGGCATTTCCTTTCCTATTCCACTCCCAAATAGAACGAGGAAAAAAAATAATGCCTATATGCCTCCGTACGAGCCCTAATTTCTCTTGTGTTTGTGATCACTACGCGAAATATAAGTAGGCGGCAGCAAGATCGTACTACATTCTCCGACCCTCTAAATTCCGTCTACAGAAATTTACGAAAAGAACGTCGGCTTTCCTCCAGCGATCCCCATTTGAGTTCCCGGTGCATTTCCGTGACACTCGCGCATTGGTCGAACCTACGGTGACAAACCCAGCTGCTCGTCTCTGAACTGCTTCTGTGTCTTTCTTTAAACTGATATGCCGCGGGTCCCAAACACTTGACCAATACTCAAGAGGTGGTCGTACAAGCATTTCATACGCGGTCTCCTTTACAGGTGAAGTACATCTTCCCAAAATTCTCCCAATAAACCGAAGTCGGCTGTCCGCCATACTCACAACTGTCCTTACATGTTCGTTCCATTTCATATCGCTCTGCAATGTTACGCCTAGACATTTGAACGACGGACTGCATCAAGAAGCTCACTACTAATGCTGTATTCGAACATTATGGCATTGTTTTTCCATGCGCATCACCTTACATATTTCTACATTAAGAGCTAGCTGCCATTCTTCGCATCCTGTATGCTATTACAGTCACTTAAAGACGAGACCCAACCATACATCACAGCGTCATCAGCAAACAGCCGCAAATTACAAGTTACTTTGTCCATCAGATCATTTATATAGATAGAAAATAATAGCGGTCCTATCACAACCCTCTGGGGCACGTCTGACAATACACTCGTCTCTGATGAACACTCGCCGTCGAGAACAACGTACTGCGTCCTATTACTTAGGAAGTCTTCCAGCCAATCATAAATCTGTGGACCTATTGCATAAGTTCATATCTTCGCTACATCAAACAGAACAGTTAAGAGTTATTGCTGCAGGCCAAGACAAACAAAAAGAGAGAAAACATCGAAAAAGATTAACTTTTCAATAATTCGTCCAGTCCTTAAAGAGAGAGACTGTACTGACAATGTTTAGAGGAAATATCCGTTAGCCACGAGTACAATAAACTGACCACAAAGCGAGGGCATTTTAGTGAATCTCGTCTATCACTGAATGTGAAAACCGTTGGATATTTCGTTAACTGGCGAACGAATGCGATTACTTTACATTAATAGGGAAACCCTGCTTCGTAGAGCTGTGAAGTTCTGGTCATTTAACGCAAACAACCACCAAGTTCGAAGATGGCGGCTACTTCTATGTACTAGACCAGTGTTTCTCAAACTGTGGGTCGCGACCCACTAACGGGTCTTGAGGTCTCTTCAGGTGGATCGCCAGAACACTTTAAAAATATCTGAGTATAGTTCGTTACTAAGTGAAAAAAAATCAATTGAAATTTTATTATGTGAGTAATTATTTACAGCCGCGGTGGAATGGGCGACGGATTTAAGGCGCCTTGCTGCAGAGCTCGCGGGTGTTCCCCGTCGGAGGTTCGAGTCCTCCATTGGGCGTGGGTTTGTGTGTTTTGCCCTTAAATAGATAGAGGCCTACGGACTTATAACCACAGTAGTTAGGTACCATACATTTACACATATTTGAATTTTGTGGAAAATCCGTTTTGTTTCACACTATCTTTCTATAATGAAACTTTCAGCGGAGTGTGCGCTGTAATGAAAGTTCCTGGCAGATTAAAATTGTGTGCCGGAACCGGGACTCGAACCTGGAACCTTTGCCTTTCGCGGGCAAGCGCTCTACCAGGAGGCGAGGTATTGGCGGAAGTAAGGTTGTGAGGAAGCATCGTGAATCGTGTCGGGATAGCTCAGTCGGTAGAGCGCTTGCTCACGAACGGCAAAGGTCCCAGGTTCGAGTCCCGGTTCCGGCACATAATTTTAATCTGCCAGGAAGTTTCACTATATTTCTATTTTGTATTTATTTCATTAAGGACTCATTGATGAAGATTACATCGTCCCCTACCAAATGAGAATGGAGAGTGAAGGAAATAGAGCTTGGACGAAATTAATGACGTCCAGCAGCTACTTATCTGTACCAGCGTGCATTTTGTAGTTTATGTTTTCACCAGAAAAAGAAAACTTCACAAAGTAAACCATTTACGACTAAAACTAATAACTTTTAATGTTGATATAAAAAGTTTCAATAACACTAAGTCCAAACACTCCTTCAGGCCTCATTGACTTTAACATTTAATTTGTGCATAATAACTGCTGTATTTGAGTGTATATTGTAGTTCCATTTTTATATGTTTCCTTCGCCAGATTGAAAAATCTTACTCAGTAAAGCAATTGAATATAAAACAAAATTCCAAAATTCAGTTTCACATTACATATAATTATATATCAATTATGCAATAAACACACACACACACACATTATATATATATATATATATATATATATATATATATATATATATATATATATATATATATATATATATATGATCTATTGATAGTGACCAGGCCAAATATCTCGCGAAATAAGCATCAAACGAAAAAACTACTAAGGAAAAAAAACTTTTTTAGTTTAAAGGGGGAAAACAGATGGTGCTATGGTTGGCCCGCTAGATGGCACTGCCATAGATCACACTGATAACAAATGCAGTTTTTTTAAATAGGTAGCCCCATTTTTATCATTTATTCGTCTAGTGTGTAAATAAATATGAATATTTAATTTGGAACACTTTTGTCGCTTTGTGATAGATGGCACTGTAATAGCCACAAACGTATAAGTACGTGGTATCGCGCAACATTTCTCCAGTGCGGACGGTATTTGCTTCGTGATATAGGCCTATTACTCGGGTTGAAATGGACCTTTTATCGATGGCTATTGTGATCGACCACTCCCATGAACCACAGACATTGCCGAGGTGGGGTGGCTTGCGTGCCTCAACGATACAGATAGCCGTATCGTAGGTGCAACCACAGCGGAGGGGTATCTGTGGAGAGGCCAGACAAACGTGTGGTTCCTGAAGAGGGACAGCAGCCTTTTCAGTAGTTACAGGGGCAACAGTCTGGATGATTGACTGAGCTGACCTTGTAACATCAGCTAATGTGGCTTCGCCACACAGCTACTGCGAACGGCTGAAAGCAAGGGGAAACTACAGCCGTTACCTTTCCCGGGGACATGCAGCTCTACTGTATGAACATATGATGATGGCATCCTCTCGGGTAAAATATTCCGGAGGTAAAATAGTCCCCCATTCGGATCTCCGGTCGGGGACTACTCAGGAGGATGTGATCATCATGAAAGAGAATACTGGTCTTCTACGGGTCGGAGCATGGAATGTTAGATCCCTTAATCGAGTAGGAAAATTAGAAAATTTAAAGAGGGAAATGGATGGGTTGCAGTTAGATATGTTAGATCCCTTAATCGAGTAGGAAAATTAGAAAATTTAAAAAGGGAAATGGATAGGTTGAAGTTAGATATAGTGGGGATTAGTGAAGTTCGATGGCAGGATGAATAGGATTTCTGGTCAGGTGCGTACAGGATTATAAATACAAAATCAATTGGGGGTATCACAGGAGTAGGATTGATAATGAATAAGAAAAAAGGAATGCGGGTAAACTACCATGACCAGAACAGTGATCGCATTATCATTGTCAAGATAGATACGAAGCCAACACCGACAACAGTAGTACATGTTTATATGCCAACTAGCTCTGCCGATGATGAGGAAATCGAAGAAATATATGAGTAGCTAAAGGAAATTATTCAGACAATTAAGGGCGAGAAAAACTTAATTGTTATGGGAGACTTGAATCCGGTAGTAGGACAAGGAAGGGAAGGGATGATAGAAGGTGAATATGGTCTGGGCAAAAGGAATGAAAGAGGAAGCAGCCTGGTAGAATTTTGCACAGAACATAATTTAGTTATAACAAACACCTGGTTCAAGAATCAAAAAAGAAGGTTGTATACGTGGAAGAGACCAGGAGACACCGGGAGATACCAGGTTTTAAACTGTAATACATACCCATGGGCAGATATAGGCTCTGACCATAACTTGTTGGTTATGAACTGTAGGCTGAAACTAAAGAAACTACAAAGGTACGAAAATAAGGAGATGGGACCTGGATAAATTGAAGGAACCTGGGGTTCTTAAGAATTTCAGAGGGAGCTTTAGGCAACAATTGACAGAAACAAGGGAAAATAAAACAGTAGAAGAGGAATGGGTAAAATTGAGAGATGAAATAGTGAAGGTAGCAGAGGACAAAATAGGTAGGAAGGCAAGACCTACAAAAAATCCTTGGATATCACAGGAGATACTAAATTTAATCGATGAAAGGAGAAAATATAAAAATGCAGTAAATGAAACAGGCAAAATGGAGTACAGACGACTAAGAAATGAGATTGACAGGAAGTGCAAAATGGCTAAGCAGGAGTGGCTAGAAGGCAAATGCAAGGATGTAGAAGAATTTATAAATAAGGGAAAAATAGATACAGCCTACAGGAAAATAAAAGAAACATTTGGAGACAAGAAAGCAGCTCTATGAATATCAAGGACACTGATGGAAAACCAGTTCTCAACCAAGAAGGGAAAGATGAAAGGTGGAAAGAGTACATAGAGGGGCTCTACAAAGGAAATGAACTTCGAGACAATATTGTAGGAAGGGAAGAGGATGTAGATGAAGATGAAATAGGAGATATTCCCTCAGAGCTATTGAAGTCTCTGGGAGAACCAGCCATGACAAACCTGTTTCACCTGGTGCGTAAGATGTATGAGACATGCGAAGTACCCTCAGACTTTAAGAAAAATGTTATAATCCCCATTCCAAAGAAAGCAGGTGCAGACAGGTGTGAAAACTACATAACCATCAGTTTAATAAGTCGTGGTTGCAAAATATTAACACGAATTATATACAGAAGGATGGAAAAGGTGGTAGAAGCCGACCTCGGGGAAGATCAGTTTGGGTTCAGGAGAAATGTAGGAACGCGGGAGGCAATACTCACGTTACGGCTTATCCTAGAAGATAGATTAAGAAAAGGCAAACCTACAATTCTAGCTTTTGTAGATTTGGAGAAGGCTTTTGACAGTGTTGATTGGAACAAACTCTTTCAAGTTTTGAAGCAAGCAGGAGTAAAATATAGGGAGCGTAAGGTTATTTACAACTTGTACAAAAACCAGACAGCGGTTATCAAAGTTGAAGGGCATGAAAGTGATTCAATGGTTGGAAAGGGAGTAAGACAGGGTTGTAGTCTTTCTCCACTGTTATTCAATTTGTACATTGAGCAAGCTATAAAGGAAAGCAAGGAGAAATTTGGAGAAGGAATTAAAGTTCAGGGGGAAGAATTAAAAACATTGCGTTTTGCCGACGACATAGTAATTCTGTCAGATACAGCAAAGGACCTGGAAGAGAAATTGAACGGAATGGACAGTGTGCTGAAAGGTGCATATAAGATGAACATTAACAAGAGCAAAACTAGGGTAATGGAGTGCTGTGTAAGAAAATCAGGTGATGCTGAAGGAATTAGATTGGGAAACGAAGCAATAAAGGAGGTATATGAGTTTTGTTACTTGGGCAGTAAAATAACAAATGATGGTCACAGTACAGAGGATATAAAATGCAGAATGGCAATGGGTAGAAAAGCGTTCTTGAAAAAGAGAAATTTGTTAACATCGAATATTGATTTAAGCCTAAGGAAGTCCTTTCTGAAGGCATTTGTATGGAGTGTTGCCTTGTATGGGAGTGAGACATGGACGATAAACAGTGCGGACAGGAAGAGGATTGAGGCTTTTGAAATATGGTGCTACAGAAGAATGCTGAAGATTAGGTGGGTGGATCGCGTAACTAATGAGGAGGTACTGAACAGAATTGGGGAGAAAAGAAATTTCTTGCATACCTTGACTAAAATAAGGGATAGATTGGTAGGAAACATTCTTAGACATCAAGGAATTGTGAATTTAGCGTTGGAGGGAAGTGTGTGGGGAAAAATCGCAGAGGAAGACCAAGAGATGGATACAGTAAGCAGATTCAGACAGATGTAGGTTGCCGTTCTTATGTGGAGATGAAGAGGCTTGCTCAGGATAGGGTATTGTGGAGAGCTGCATCAAACCAGTCTCCGGACTGAAGAGCATAACAACAACATTGTGATCGAAAAGCTCAACGGGTCTGCGCTATGTATGTTGATCGTTGACCTGGAAGATATCATCCAAGTGTCCAGACTTTTCGTCGGATAGTTACGTTATTTAAAGAGACAGGAAGTTTTCAGCCACAAATGAAACGTCAACCACGACCTGCAACAAATGATGATGCCCTCATAAGTGTTTTACCTGCAGCTGCGGATAATCCGCACATCAGTAGCAGACAAATTGACCGAGAATCGGGAATCTCAAAAACGTTGCTGTTGAGAATACTACATCAACATAAATTACACCCGTACCATATTTCTATGCATCAGGATGCGCATGGCGAAGACTTTGAATGTCGTGTACAGTTTTGACACTGGGCACAAAATACATGACGGGACGATAACAGATTTTTTCACGCGTTCTGTTTAGTGACGAAGGTAACGTAGTATAATATGCACTATTGGGCAACGGAAAATCCACGATGCCTGCGACAAGTATCAGCGACCTTGGCGGGTTAATGTATGGTGCGGCATTAGGGGAGGTAGGATATTTGGTCCCTATTTTATCGACGCCAATCTAAATTATGCAATGTATGCTGATTTTTTAAGTAATGTTCTACCGATTTTACTACAAGATGGTTCACTGCATGACAGAATGGCGATATACTTTCAACATGTTGGATGTCCGGTACATGGCTCGCGTGCAATTGAAGCGATCTTAAATGGAACATATTTTAACCTCAGGTGGATTGGTCGCAGAAGCACCATAGAAGGACCTGCACGTTCATCGGATCTTACATCCCCGGATTTCTTTCTGTGGGGAAAATTGAAGGATATTTGTTATCGCGATTCACCGACAACGCTTCGCCTGAAAATATGAGTCAGCGCATCGTCAATGCATGTGAGGACATTACTGAAGGCGAACGACTCGCTGTAGAGAGTTATTTCGTTACGCATAGTGCCAAATGCATTGAAGTTGAAGGAGATCATTTTGTGCATTGATTGAAGTCATGAGGTAATTATAGGTAATCACGCAGTAACAGCATGTGTTCTCATAACGTATGATAATTTCATAATAGTGCGGTACGTGTATCTCATTGGAACTACCGAAATAAAGTTCAAACGTACCTACGTTCTGTGTTTTTAAATTAAAAAAAACCTACCTCTTACCCATTGTTCGTCTATAATTGTGAGCAATACGTTTGTGAATATTACAGCATCATCTATCACAGAAAGAAGATCCAAATAAAACATTCATTTTTATTTACGTACTAGACGAGTATGTAATAAAAACGGGGGTACCTACTTTAAAAAAAATTCAGTCGATATCCGTTTGATGTATGGCAGCGCCTTCTGGCCAGCCAAGCATAGTGCCATCTGTTTTCCCCCTTCCAGCTAGAAAAGTTTTGTTCCTTGCAGTTTTTTCGTTTGATGGTTATTTCGTGAGATATTTTGCCCGACCACTATCAATGGACCACCCTGTATATATTGCCACCAAGAATAACTCATAAAGTACGATAGGAGCTGAAAATTTAGTGGGGCAAAAGTGGCATGGGACAACGGGGGCCTGAATACGACTTTAATTAATTAATTCATTTATTTACTTTTTATTTTATTTACTTATTAATTTTTTGTTTTGCTAGGTCGGGTCGCTTCAGACACATGAAGGTCAAATTTGTATTTTTAATGGGATTAAGGAGTCGAATCCAAAGTCTTTGAAAATCAATGAATGTCAAATTTGCGCGACAACGCTCGCCAATATCATGAAGCAAGGGGGTGGTGCAACTTGTACATCCGCCATACTCGCCGGGTATCAATCCTCCAGAGTTTTTACCATTCCCTCCAATCAAATTTGCTTTGAAAGGAAAGAGATTTCAGGATATTCCTGACATTCAACGAAACGTGACGATGCTTTTGAACACCTCCCAAAGGAAGATTTGGTACAATTTTTGCAGGACAGGTATCGCAGAGCTCAGCGGTGCATACTTATCGAAGGTGCCTATTTGGAAGGACAGTAAGGCAACTATACTTCACATATATATTGGGTAGCGATAGTTTTTCCATAAATATCGTAATCGCACTACAAAAAAGAATGGGAAGCTCTCCACTAGACAATGGCGGATGTGTCCTCCTTTCAGTAAAGAGAGGCTACGTCGGTCACTCCAATTTTGTTAAAGCGAGTTTCGCCCCAATGATTATTCCGCCGATAGAACTAGTGATGTGATACCAGAGTACCGTTAGAGTTCGTTCCGGTCCGCATATTCCGGTTTCACGGCTCCTAATGTGGCGGCCTGCCAAAGCAGCAACTTTACGGAGAGGACGGGAAAACAAGTGTCCTTCTGCGAATGTGGTGTTGGTTCTCTGGATACGAATTTCACGACTTCGGCAACCTTGGTGACTGATCGCAATCTTGCCAGTTTACGGTATTAATTATTTCTGGACCCAAAAAATTATTTCGCCCCCACGAGATGCTGGTCCTCCGGTCAGGCAAGCATTGTTGGCGAAAATTAGTTTTCTAGGATTTACCTGGCTATTATCAACTTCCTAAGTATTAATTGGGCCGAACTTTGTATTATACCAAACGAATCGTCATTATTCTTATGGTTTTAATCCGTCATCAAACAAGTAAGAATTATTTTATTTATAATGACTCCATTTTTTCATAAAGGCTGTCAGTGCGGGGTCAGGGCATCTCCGTGCTTGTCTGAGTCAAGTCGTTGTTATTGTTGATGTGTATTTAATGGGGACTTAACTACTGTGTTTTCAGTCCCCTGTTCCCAGCTAAAAGTTCACATCTTAAAACTTAGCTATTTGTTACGTAGTACTCCACGCCCAGTATATACCAGGTACAGAGAGCCATGGTAAAATGATAACATAAAACAGAAGACACATAGACAACAAAACTGAAATATTACAACAGAAGAGTGTGGCTGGCTGATCATAAGAATAATACAGGACGAGCCATTCTGCACACACTAAAAGCCTTTATTTGAAAAATAAGTCATATCCCATAAAAGCGACAACAGTTTGAAGTTCTGGAGGGGTGGTGGCCAGAGAAAGAAGGCAAACGAACCTCACCACTAAATAGAACAATAAAAGCCAGCTGCGTGAATAAAACCTAAGACATGGTCAACCACAGAGGTATCGTCAGATAGAATCAATGGAAGTGTAGAAGGCAAAAGTGGGCAGTCCACCAGGATGTGGACCACTGTTAATAGTGCACCCCAACGGCAATTTGGTGGGTCTTCTCGACCTTGAAGGTGACCGTGTGTCAGCCACGTATGGCCAATACATAGTCTGCAGACGATTACAAACTCCCGACGAGATTCTCGCAGGGAGGATCTCCACACGGCTGTAGAGGACTTGACTACGTGTAGCTTATTTGGTTCGTTCAAGGTAGCCCATTCCGAGGTCGAAATCCCAAGGACCATGTGGGTCAGTCGCAGTCTGAAATCCCTATCTTGGAGACCTATCTTCAAGGGCTGTGATATGGTGGCCTGCTTGACCAGGTGATCAACTTGCCGGAATGCCAATGTGGCCCAGGGTCCAAATGAAAACCACCGAACGGCGTGATTCGTCAAAGGGTGAAAATGGCGTCTTTTGTGGACCGACCCAAATGGTGCTTTCTCATAAACTGGTCAAAGGTGAACAGGCCACTCAGGAAGTCACTTCAGATAACTATAGGCTCCATGGGTCAGTCGTGGAAATGTTTAAGAGCGCGAGATAGCCACCAGCTCAGCTGTAAATACTTCTGTCACAGGGTAAGGGATGCTGCTCATTGTGATCACCATGAACGCAAGCATACCCAGCACAACCGTCCACAAGGGAACCGTCTGCATCATGGAACGAAGCAATGAGTGTGTGAAACTGGCGACAGAGGGTCACTGGCGAAACCTAGGCTTTCTATTCACTGGACAAGTTTAAACAAAGCTGTAGGTAGGGTACAGACTATGGAGGTGAACGAGAAAGGTAGTAGTATGTGCGAAGGATAGGAAGGGATGCAGGGGATGAAAGAAGGGAATGAAAATGAAACACAGTCGGGACACCCGACCATGGATGTCATCGTGGGGAAGGGAGGACGGCAGCTGGGAACAGAAGACTGTGATTTGGGTGGTCAGGTGAGGCATGAATACTGGCGATGTAAGAAGCCAGCACCTGCTGCCAGCGGATTCATAGGGTAGGAACCCCAGCTTCAGCAAGAAGACTTATCACGTCACTAAATGGATGCCACTATGGTGAATTGTGTCTGACAGGAAAGATGGACAGGCGGCTTCCCAGGTGGTATGGCTTAGGGAGCAAAGAAAGTTCAGGTGGCGCCAACACTCCCTCTGTAGCTGTTGAAGCTATGGGACCCATGTGAGACGGGCATCGAACTGCATGCCTAAGAAGCAGTGCGACCGTTTAACACGAAGCAAATCATTGCACAAATAAGATCGGGGTCTGGAAGCACTGCCTAACGGTGACATAAGTGCATGACCCACATTTTGGAGACAGAGAACTGGAACCCATGAGCCGTGGCTGAGGACTGCGCTTTTATGATGGCCCCCTGCAGACACTTTTCAGCGACACCCATGCCATAGGAACTGAAATATAGCCAGAAGTCATCGGCATAGAGTGAGGAAGATTCGGATGACCTCACTGCCGAAGCAAGGTCGTCGATAGCGATCAAGAAAAAGGAACAGCAAGGCCGAAGCTCTGTGGGACTCCATTCTCCTGTATGAGCTAAGGGAGGTACCAACACGAACCCAGAAAGAGTGAAGTGAAAGAAATTTCTGAATAAAAAGCGGGAGCAGACCCTGTAAGCCCCAACCATGCAGAGTAGCCAGAACATGGTGACGCCAGTTGGTGTCATATGCCTTCCGGAGGTCACAGAAGATGGCAACAAGGTGCTCACGCCTTGTAAATGCCATACGGATGGCAGACTCCACAGCCTGTAGGTTATCAACAGTGGAGCGTCCTTGGCTGAAACGCCCCTGTTGTGGGTACAACAGACT
The DNA here is from genome assembly GCA_026315105.1 of Locusta migratoria. NCBI lineage: Eukaryota > Metazoa > Arthropoda > Insecta > Orthoptera > Acrididae > Locusta > Locusta migratoria. The sequence goes on from CM048751.1 coordinate 202,265,244, forward strand.
CCGTTGTTCAAGTATACACATGAGTCGCCCACTCACCATACGTTCAAAGAGCTTGCAAATAACGTTGGTGAAGCTGATTGGTTGGTAACTATCAGCCACCTGTGGATCAGCACCAGGTTTAATCAGTGGGATAATGATGCTTTTCTGTAATTGTGACGGGAAAGCCCCCTCTGCCCATAGACGGTTGAACAGGGCGAGAAGCTGGTGGGATTCTGCTGAAAGGTGGCGGATGAACTGGCTGTGTATCGACAAGGGTTCTCAAATTGATTCCGTATTTTTTCATTTCCTCACAAACGGCTTTTAATCAAATTGCGTGGTTATTGTAAATCGCCAGAAATTTGCGACTGGATTGAGGATTTCCTTTCAGAGAGGACACAGTTTATAGTAATCGATGGCAAGGCATCGACTGAAACAGAGGTGATATCCGGCGTTCCACAGGGTTCTGTTATTGGTCCTCTGCTGTTCCTTATCTATATTAACGTTTTAGTAGAAAATCTAAGCAACTCTCTTAGGTTGTTTGCAGATGACGCCGTCATTTACCGTCTAGTAAAATCATTTGAAGATAAAAAACCAATTGCAGAGATATCACTACTGTGTAAAAAGTGACAATTTACTCTAAATAATCAGAAGTGTGAAGTCGTCGACATGAGTAGGAAAAGAAAACCGTTTAACTTTGTTTACAAGATAAATCAATCGAATGTGAAGGCCGTAAACTCCACTAAATACCTCTGAATTACTATTACCTCAGTCTTAAATGGAAAGAACACGTAGGTAATGTCGTAGGAAAGGCGAACCAAAGACTGCGTTTTATTGGCAGAACCCTTAAAACATGCAAGAGAACTACGAAAGAAACTGCATACACTACGCTTGTCCGTCCATTTTTGGATTATTGCTTCCAAGTGTGGGATCCTTATCAGGTGGGTTTGACGGATATCGAAATAGTCCAAACAAGGGCAACTTGTTTTGTATCGTCACGATACAGGGGAGACAGCGTTACGGAAATGATACGGGATCTGGGAAGGAGAATTATTACAACAACGGCGCTTATCGCTGCGGCGTGGGCTTCTTACGAAACTCCAATTTCCAACATTCTCCTCCGAATGCGAAAATATATTGTTGACTGCCACTTACATAGGTAGAAACGATCATCAGATTAAATTACGAGAAATCACAGCTCGAACGTAGAGATTCAGATGTTCTTTCTTCCCGCGCGCTATTCGAGAATGGAATGGGAGATAAATAGTATAATGGTGGTTCGATGAACCCTCTGCCAGATACTTAAATGTGATTTGCAGAGTATCCCATGTAGATGTAGAAACAAAAGCCGTTTATCCCACTGTTCTTCTTCGTGTATAGTGTGATTTGACTTGTGGTCGTCTGAAACCTTTCTACGCATATTTTCGAGGTTTACATTTGAGGTATAGTTCTGACGTGCCCTTTACGTGAATCCTTTTCAAGCGTAGAACGGCGACTTCTTATAAGTTCTCAACTGAAGAAAATGGAGTAGTCTCCTCATGAACCTGTACAAACCTAATATGAATTACTGTGGCCGATTAACCATCTAAAGCAAAGAACCTTTCAACTGAAATGTTTTCAAAGAAACCATTTTCGAAAGTTGTGTAAACAAAGACATTTCGTATCTGTTACCGAACAAGTCTAGCAAAAATTTATCGCTAACCTCGACGACGAATGTCCCGTGTAATGAACGTTTCATCGTATCTTCCAAGGATGAAAAGAAACGTCCTTATTCAGTGAAGAACTAATACTTGCAATATAAAGGTACGCATTTGTAAATAAAGAGCAAAATGATTTGACATTATTAATCCGGAGTGGACACTTCAATTTTTCTGCACATACAAACAATCGTGAAAAAATCGTAATAAAATTCTCCACGAACTAAAAAAAAGAAATGGTTGTACAGACCACGTCTACGCAGAGAGAAGCAAACCAGCTTTCTCCTTAGTGCTGCGGCGGAACCTGAATGGCTGGCTTATAAGTCACCACAGAAATGCCATTGTCACACCAACACATCTAGTGGGCTAATAAGAAAGAGAAACGCCGTCCCAGCTAACAGCATTAGGCTTTCTTTATGGGCTCTGCCGGCTACTGTGCTCGCATTATACCCCGCATTAGCTGACAAGTCCTGCGACGTATAGCATTTTACGAGTTTTGAATATACAGCCTCCCGGTATCCTACGCTTACCGTAAGTAATAAGTCGACCGTATTAAATTCTTCTTTGTCATTTAATAACTGATTTTTCAGTGTCAGTATCAGGCACGAAACGTTTTAAATCTCCGTAACTAATCGATACTTACTTATGAGGCTGTACCCAACTCCCTGCAGAATTCCACTTTTGTTCACGTTCCACCCTCCGTGAGGGTTGGCGAGGGCCGGCTGCAGTGGCCGAGTGGTAACAGTGCAGCATGGTTCACTTAGTAACGCTTTAGCTTGTCGAATGGAAGGTCCTATGTTCGATTCCCTACAAATTCGAACATTCCAGTTGAGTGGAACAACCGATTCTTCCTTCAGATTATAATGGAATTGTATATTCAGGAGTAAATTTCTTCAGTTTGATTTAGTCGGACTTCGACCCTGGCCACCCACTACACTCGAATTAATAAAAATCTTCATTCATAGGAAAAAAGTCTTAAGTATTCGCTGCTACGTACTTGTGCAAGATAATAGAAAAATAAAACTATTCAAAAAATATTGTAAAAGTTCAAAATCTGGTACACACTTTCGTTGAATATTCTAAAAAAAAAAAAAAAAAAAAAAAACCAACTTGTTGAAGATTTCCTAAGATCATCTTTTACTATCACAGATGTTACTCACTGAATCAGTCGTAAAATATATCAGTTCATAAAACTTGATCTCACTGTTTTCTAGTTAATAAAATTATTGCTGAGTCCCTACACTGGTATAAAATCGGAGAAATTCTGTTATAAGTTCCAAAAACATAAATTCAATTCAATATGTAAATATCTTCTGTTCTTATTCTGTTCAATAATTATTTTTCACACGCTGGTACTGGAAGTAAAAGTTTACGTTTTATTTCGTAAGTTATAAGTCCACGTAATACATGACATACGATCAGAGCTTGCTCGTAAGGACTCAACATCTACATCTACATAGATACTCTGCAAATCACATTTAAGTGCCTGGCAGAGGGTTCATTAACCATTTTCATAACCTTTCTCTACCGTTCCATTCTCTAATAGCGCGCGGGAAGAAAGAATACCTACATCGTTCGTTTTCGATCTGTTTTCTCTTATTTCATTGGGATGGTCATGTCTCCCTAAGTAAATGGGTGCCAGCAAAATATTTTCACATTCAAGACTGAAACCGTTTTTAACATAAAAACATGAACATATTTTTTTTTATTACAATACATTTTTCAATTTTTCTTGTTTATATGATTGTGACGGTTGGCAACGGAGGTACTCCAACAAGATCTTCTCTGACCGTGTGGCTGTCGACCCGCGACGATTGGTGGCCAGGTACATCATCTTTGGCTTCAGCAGAGAAGATGCTATTTTCGTAGGTTGGTCTGTTGTCACCGCACATGAAACATAAAAACAACACATATTTCCTTTGAGAATGAAATACAACCTATTAAGACTAAACATTATTAACAACAACATATACAAACATGTTCTTTTACCTGCGACGCCGGTCGCGGTGGCCGAGGGGACTGAGGCGCTCCAGTCACGGTCTGCACGGCCACTACGGTCGGGGATACGAATCCCCCCTCTGGCATGGATATTTGTGCCGTCCTAGTTTGTAAGTAGTTTGTAAGTTTAGGGACTGATGACCCCGTAGTTAAGTCCCATAGACTATACAAACATTTGAACATTAACCTGCGAAACTGAGCTGGCGTAAAGGTAGTAGCAGGGGATAATATTTCGTCCCACTACACAGTCTGCTTTCCGCCTTGGGGCAGCGTGGATGTTGTTTACGTCCAGGCCGCGCGCGCTCGCGGTCGAGGTAGTGTTTACTGCAGGCAGGGCCGGCCCGAACAAATTCGGCGCCCTTGGCAAATTATTTTAATGGCACGCATTTAATAAAATCGCAATAAACCATCAATTAAAAATACATATTGCATCTTTTTTTTTTATTCAAATACACAACATACATATTACATAAACATATTTCCCCATTAAAATGGAACACATCACACACTAGCTGAAAACCCGGCGTTGCCCGGACATTTATTTAATTATTCCTTCCATTTTTCAGGTGTATATTCATTTGTATAAGGGCTGTATGTCTGTAATCTCGTGGCAATGCAATTAGTAGTAAAAAAGCAATAGATTAAAACTTGGTGTGTGATGGGTCGGTTTTCCATGGACGTTACTGTTTATGTACTCATATCTCATGAACTACGTGTCGTACTCTGATACAATTTGGAAAGTACACTCAACTATATACGTGTATACTGTCTGAAAAATTTCCTGTGGCTACAATTTATAGTGTAGAAATTAAAAATTATAACGTCATACTGAATGCCGTAGTTTTAGTCCATGATCAGCGGAACGTTACTGTTTATGTGCTCATATCTCATGAACTACGTGTCGGAATGTGATACAATTCAGAAGGTACATTCAACTATATATGTGTATACTGTATGTAAAATTTCCTGTGTAGTGTTCAAATTATAAATTTTAACGTCATACCGAGAGCCGTAGTTTTACTCCATAAACAGCGGAAAAGTAGTAAGCGAGAAGCTGCTTTCCTTTCATCATTTTACTATGGTTGCCAGCGAGAAAATGTTTAATAAAGGTTTGAAATTATGTTTAAAGTTTGTTGCAAGTCGCTAAGTACTGTCATTCTCATACACTGTATTTCGAAAGTCTCGCCGAATTATATGGCATTTATTGCGATTTCTATTGGTTATGACGTAATATCTTTTGAACCACGTGCCGTAAGTGATTCTTAACCATGCAGCAATTGTTACCTTACGGTAAAGAATGTGAGTACCAAATTTGGTTGAAATCGGCCCAATGGTGTAGGAGATAATGAGCAGCATTGTCGCAAAATGCAGTAGTATTTCCCATATGATTGTTTATGACGTCATATCTCGTGAACTATATATCGTATGTGATTCCTACACTTACGGCGACCGTCCTCATGGCTTGAAGCTTACGTGTATAAAATTTCGTAATGATCGGAATAAAACTGTAGATTTGTATGCAGCACGTACAAATATACGGACACACTGCTTTATATATTAGAAGATGGTACTTTTTCATCGTTTTTACATTTTCTTTTAAAAATGTTTTGATTGACAGTTTACAATAATTGATACAATTATGAGCTTCATTATACAAAGAGTCACAAAAATTTCATTTTTCCTACCTTGGATTTTGCAAAATCTGCAAAATCATTTAAACCAATTGTATCTGCTGTTCCTCGTTCAGTTGACAAAGCTGCCAACCCCACAAGTCTTTCCTGAGTCATTGCAGTCATTGTAGATCGCAAATATATTTTATGAGTTTTAATTTCGGAAAGCTGCGCTCCCCACTTCCCACAGACACGGGAAGAGTAAGCAACACTATGTGAAAGACTTGCAGCAGGCCAATGAGCCACACGAAATTAATATTATGAGTGCAGTAACTAAATTAGGTACACCGTCTGTAAGTCCATTTTTACAAATATAGCGCACAACGTCCTTTAGGCGTGAGTTACTGGGTACTCTTCTAGCAATGACTTCTAATTCATTGCCCAGATCAGTAGCATCAATATCTGTCTTACTGAGTTACAGACTCTTCCACATTAACACACTTTTCAAGAACAGCTTTGGGAGTTTTATTTTGTATATCACGTATGTTGTACAGACAGTCAAATACACGATTGAGGTTGTTAATCTGATGAAATCTCTCGTCAATTGATTTTATTGCAGTATCCAACATTGCAAAATAAAGATTAATTTTAAAGTGTTTTTGCTCGTCACGAATAGGTTCATCTTCTGTTTCATAACCAAACTGTTTTTTTTTCTTGTGTCTTAGACGGACTGGTTCCATATCTGATGAAAATGATGCGGAAATGGTGGCTGCCACTGAAATTTCTCTTGCGACTAGCAGCATTTTTTTTTCAAATTCCAAATCATTTCTACTCTACAAGAGAAGCTTTTGTTTTTAGCAGAGCATTTGTAGCAGCGTTAAGATTAGTCTCTTTTGGTTGAAAAAGTCTGCTAGTCAAATTTATTTCGAACAACATATTGTACCATGCAACAAGCAATACACTTGAAGTTCACTATTGTTTTAGAAGTGGACTGAGCCTCAATTCGCGTTAGATTTCCAGCTGAACCAGTCATTATGATCTTCATATCCGTGAGTGCATCATGCTCATCAGCTAACTGCTGTCCCATCTAGTATCTCACTGGTTTTAGCGTCAAAGTAAGCACAAGGCGCAATAGGACATCCTAGCGATATGTTGCAGAAAGATACATATAAATTGGATCAATTTGAAGAAGGATGTGACAGCGAAACAACATATAGCAACATCGTCGGCTTCGTCGAGTACGACAAATTCGAGCGCCCTTGACAATTGCCTAGTTTGCCTATATGGTCGGGCCGGCCCTGACTGTAGGCGTTCTCGCGCGTTTTAAATGTTACAGACGAACCTAATGGCACACTCTTTCACAAGAACGACGCTCAAATCCACGTTCTCCAGCGAGTACCTACCTAAGGCCCTAGAAGTCGAACGTTTTTTAAGGGAAGAAGTACGCATTAACTACAACAAACTTGTTGGAATTCATTTATCGATATCGATAGTGTCGTATACGCCAAACTAGTAAATGATGCAGCATGTGATCACTGTGTCCCCAGTGGTATAGGGGTCAGCGCAACTGACTAGAAAGCAGGAGACCCGGGTTCGAATCCGGCTGGGTACACATTTTAGGCTTTGCCCATCCGCAGTTGAAGTCATAAATTATTCGAATATGAAAACAATAACAGCTCCAGGATCATAAGTGACGTCTGTTCTTTCGGAATAGATGCCATTTGTATATACATTCACTGTTGATGGCTGCATATCACTTCAGTCACGGTCTGCACGGCCACTACGGTCGGGGGTTCGAATCCCCCCTCGGGCATGGATATTTGTGCCGTCCTAGTTCGTAAGTAGTACATAAATAGTTTGTAAGTTAGGGACTGATGACCCAGTAGTTAAGTCCCATAAGATTTACAAACATTTGAACATTTTTTTGCTGCATATCAGAGCTCTGAACGGACTATACAGCAAGTGCGTGTCAGGAAAGGAAGGCGACGCCACTTGTTGCCGGGGTTACGCAGCGCGGCCTCCAGAAGCTGCTGGCGTTACGAAACGCACAGTGGCCGGGGGCGGCTTCCAGCGAGCGTCCACAGGCTCGGGAATCGGCCGGCGCGCTGCTGACTCAGCCGGCTGTCAAAACAGGGCGTTGGCTGTAGCGGCGCGGCGTCCCGCCAACCCCTCATTACAGGAGAAACTCGTCGCGTGCGCCGCGCGCTGACGGGGGATCTGGCAGGCAGCGGGCGAGCGATCGCACAGCTCCGGGAAACGCGGCGCCCCACTTGCGAAACTTTATAGGAAGATAAAAACTCCGCAATCTGTTTACGTGCTGCGGAGTATAATTTCTGTGGTGATAAATCCTGCTCGGACTTCCTGTTTATCGGGGAACGCCTATATTGTCGATCGCTCTCCGCGGATAACCTGGCGCGGTCAGAAATTACAACTCCGGCGAAGTAGCGGTGTTTTAACTCCGGAAAGCCTTTGAAACGAACATCATCCCCTAGTAAACTAACGATAGAGACAACGATCTCCTCCAATTAAAGTGAAATAATGTTTCGTCACGATTAGTTGCTTCTGTATAAGGATCTGCCTTGAGTTATGGCATCGTCAGTGGGCCATTTTTATTGCTTTAAAATTGAACAACAGAAATACTTTTACAAGTTTAAACATGGCCTTATATGCACTAACTGGATGTAAAATAATTTTGACAAATTGCAGCCCCAAAAGTTGCTTTAAATTAATTACATTTTTTTGTATTTATATTTCGACCACACTACGAAGGTCCTCATCAGAAATGTAAAATTATTACCTAGAAATGAATCACAGTATATTTGCAAAATTGCTACACCACGAAGATGACGTGCTACAGACGCGAAATTTAACCGACAGGTAGAAGATGCCGTGATATGCAAATGATTAGCTTTTCAGAGCATTCACACAAGGTTGGCGCCGGTGGCGACACCTACAACGTGGTGACATGAGGAAAGTTTCCAACTGATTTCTCATACACAAACAGTAGTTGACCGGCGTTGTCTGGTGAAATGTTGTTGTGATGCCTCGTGTAAGGAGGATAAATGCCTACGTATCATCACGTTTCCGATTTTGATAAAGGTCGGATTGTAGCCTATAGAGATTGCAGTTTATGATATCGTAACATTGCTTCTCGCGTTGGTCGCGATCCAATGGCTGTTACTACAATATGGAGACGGTGGGTTTAGGAGGGCAATACGGAACGCCGTGGTGGATTCCAACGGCCTCGTATCACTAGCAGTCGAGATGACAGGCATCTTATCCGAATGGCTGTAACGGATCGTGCAGCCACGTCTCGATCCGTAAGTCAACAGACGAGGACGTTTGCAAGACAACAACCATCTGCTCTAACATTTCGACGACGTTAACAGCAGCCTGGACTATCAATTCGGAGACCATGGCTGCGGTTACCCCTGACGCTGCATCACAGACAGGAGCGCCTGCGATGGTGTACGCAACGACGAGCCTTGGTGCACGACTGACAAAACAGCATTTTTTCGGATGAATCTTGCGAATGTTAACAGCATCATGATTGTCGCATATGTTTGACGATATCGCGGTGAACGTACATTGGAAGCATGTATTCGTCATCGCAATACTGGCGTACCACCCGGCGTCATGCTATGGGGTGCCATTGGTCACACGTCTCGATCACCTCTTGTTCGCATCGACGGCACTTTGAACAGTGGCCGTTACATTTTAGATGTGTTACGACCCGTGGCTCTACCCTTCATTCGATCCCTGCAAAACCCTACATTTCAGCAGGATAATGCACGACCCCATGTTGCAGGTCCTGTACGGGCCTTTCTGGATACGGAAAATGTTCGACTGCTGCCCTGCCCAGCGCATTCTCCAGATCTCTAAAAAATGTTCAAATGTTTGTATAGCTTATGGAACTTAACTACGGGGTCATCAGTCCCTAACCTACAAACTACTTATGAACTAGCTAACACTAAGGACGGCACAAATATCCATGCCCGAGGGGGAACATGCGCAGACGACCGAACGGGGAACCCAGCTGACAAACGAAGCCAAGTGCCAAGTCGGGAATTTATTTGAAAATGTGTACTTGCTTCTTGCTCAGAGGAACGTAGTTTATGGACTCAGTCGCAAGTATTTTAGAGGTGATACTATAGAGGAATTGCATTAAAAATTTAATATAACGTGTGTACAATCTTTATTGAATACAGAGATATAGCTGTTAATATGATCCCAAACAAACGTAGAGAAAATGTAAATCAAAAAATTTTCACTGATTTATCCATCGGTTCATGGTGGTACAGCATCAGAGTTACTTAAAAGTAGAATTTTGAGTATGTTCTACATGTTGATTTCCACTTAGTTACCCGGTTTTCAGCTTACTAGGACATATTAAGACTGTAAACTACGTCGAAAACCGTTTATTTTGTGTCCCAACTTCGTCGCCGCTTTTGTGTCTCAGCCTCGTCGTAGGTGTCGGTGGCCGAGTGGAATGAGCCCGACACAGGAACAAAAATAGCACGCTGGTGCAGGTACGGAGGGGAGCAGCCAGAAAATATAAACACTAGAGTAAATTAGAAAGAGATATATATTGCACAGAATGTAACAATACTTAACTTTTACATAGTACTGCAGAATGTTGATACATAGTTGTTAGAGGCCTGCCTAGTGCCTGTACGATAGCAAAGTCTTCACTGGTGCCTATCTGATTACGAAGGTCCTAACTGGTTGCTATCTCAGTTCCAAGTGGACGATGTCCTTCAGTGGTGGCCACGAGCGGAGTTGTCGCAGAGGGCGCTCGTGGCTGTCGTCGTGAGAACGCCGCGCAGTGCGTGCATGGCGGCGCGCGGCGAAAGTAGGTGGCGCGCACTTTGTACTTGTGCGACACCACACCCCTCCCCCCCAAACCGCCGCGCCGTCGTGGCGTAGGGCTGAGGGCCACGGCGACGGCACTGGGAGGAGGGCCTGGGCGGGGGCGTTACTGGTGGGACGGGCGTCGTAGCTGAGGCTGGGATCGAGACGCCGTCCGCGCCCCGGTATACACCTTGCGATCCGCTGGAAAACCCGTGAAAACCAGCGGAAGGGCGCCCGCCCCCGCCCAGAGGGAGCAGGTCATCTTCTTCTGAGGTGCGTGGCCCAGGCGGCGGCGGCACGCACGGTCCCGGAGTCCCTCTCGGTGACGCTGTCATCTGCGGGGGCGACAGCGGCGGCGTCGCGTCGATCTCCATCGGGACGATCACGTAGTCCGGGGACGCTGGACCCGTTGACGAACGATGTGTTTGTGCTCCCTGGCGGTGAACTGGGTCTGGAATCAAGAAACCGGAGACAGGATCGCGCGGCCTGTGCAAGCGCAATTGGTTTGCGTGGCGCCGCAGCTCCGACCCTGTGGAAGAACGTACAACATACATATCGCGACCGAGCACGCGCTGAATGATGCCCGGCATCCATAGTTTCTTCTTGTTTCCAGCAAACACCCTGTACAGCACCGGCGTGGAAACCTCAAAACGCGAAGCGCCATACGAACCGACTCGGTGCGTGGGAGGCTGCAGCAGGTGAAGGAGAGTGCGGTGACGGCGGCCGTGTAGCCGCTCGGCAGGAGACGGGCCGTCACGTGGCATGCACCGATACGTAGACAGGAAAATTTGAAGAGCTTGCTGCCTGGAGTGCTGACCTTTCATCTTCTCCATGTGAGACTTGAATGTTCGAACGAAACGTTCTGCTTCACCATTGGACTGAGGGTGAAAAGGTGCAGTGGTAATATGCTGAATGCCATTCACACGACAAAACTGTTGAAATTCCGCACTAACAAACTGAGGTCCATTGTCACTGTCGATAGTTTCAGGCAAGCCTTCGATGCAAAACACTGATGTTAAGGCACTGATTGTACTAGAAGCTGAGTTCATGGCAATCACAAAAGGAAACTTGCTGAAAGCGTCTACAACAATTAACCAGCGCGTATTCCAGAAAGGTCCGGCAAAGTCAATATGTAAACGTTGCCATGGTCCCTTGGGGCGTGGCCAGTCTGAGAAACGCTGTGGAGGAGCAGGCTGATGCTCCGCACAAACTGTACACTGTGATGTCATGCTCTCTATCTGAGCGTCCATACCAACCCAGGTACAATGACGTCTGGCCAGTTGCTTTGTTCTAACAATGCCCCAATGTCCTTGATGCAGGAGGCGTAACACTTCTCGTTGCAGGGAACGAGGAACAATCACTCTTGCTTGGTCGTTGTCGGTATGCAACAACAGTACACCCTGACTTAAAGATAATGCATGACGTTGTGCAAAATAACGTCGAACCAGAGGCCGATCAATGTCTTTGGCTCTGGCAGGCCACCCTGAGCGAACAAAACGTGCTGCCACACTTAGGTCTGCATCCGCAGCTGTTTCCTGTGCAACCTGACGAGAGTTCAAAGGAAAGTCCGCGACAGCGGAAGCATCTCTGGAGTCTATCTGACAACATGCCATTTCTGAAGAATCAAATGACACATCCTGGCCAACCGGAAGTCGAGAAAGTGTGTCCGCGTTGGCGTGTTGAGTGGTGGGTCGGTACAAAATCTCATACTGATAATTTGACAATATCAAGGACCATCTCTGAAGCTTTTGTGCCGTACGTGGCGGAATCGGCTTTGTGGGTGGGAACAACGACGTGAGAGGCTTGTGGTCTGTCAACAAATAGAATTTTCTGCCATAGAGATAATGATGAAACTTTGTGACGCCGTAAATGATTGCTAAGGCCTCCTTTTCTATCTGACTGTAATTCTGTTGCGTCGGCGTCAGTAGCTTGGATGCAAAGGCAATAGGACGATCGTGAGATCCAATACGATGCGACAGAACGGCACCCAGACCGTATGACGAGGCGTCAACTGCTAACACTACAGGCTTCTGTGGGTCAAAGGGAATCAAACATGCATCACTGAGTAGTGCAGACTTTAGTTTGTCAAAGGCAACCTGACAATCTTTAGACCATACAAAAGGAACATTCTTTCTACGTAAGTGATGCAGTGGAGCTGCAATCTGAGAGGCATTGGGAAAAATCTGAAATAATAGTTCAGCTTCCCCATTACTGCTTGCAATTCGTGCACATTCTTAGGAGGAGGCAAGTCTTTGATTGCTCGAAGATGTGACTGTAAGGGATGAATTCCTTGGGCATTAATCACATGGCCTAGGTACTCTATTTCAGTTTGAAAAAACGAACACTTTGCTTTATTGCAACGTAGACCTGCTGCAGTCAACACTTTGAAAAGGCACTCCAGGTTTGCTAAATGTTCTTCAACTGTACGTCCGGATACCACAATATCATCTAAATAGTTCGAACAACACGGTACAGAAACTGTCAGCTGTTCCAAAAAGCGCTGAAAAATAGCGGGGGCGGAAGAACTGCCAAAGGGTAGGCGTTGAAATTGAAAAAGGCCCATGTGAGTATTAATGACGAAAAACTTTTTTGACTCGTCATCAAGTGGAATCTGTAAGTATGCCTCTGCTAAATCAATCTTAGAAAAGAAACGAGACTGTCCTAATTTGTCCATTAGTTCGTCAGGTCTGGGCAGGGGATAAGTGTCTACAATTGTTTGACTGTTCACTGTTGATTTGAAGTCCGCACAGAGACGAAGTTTTCCTGACGGCTTGGGTATAATTACTATAGGCGAGGCCCACTGACTCGCAGAAACAGGAGAAATCACCCCACTATCTTGCCAACGTTTAAGTTCTTCGGCAACTGTATCACGCAAGGCGATAGGTACTGGTCTAGCTTTACGAAATTTTGGAACTGCAGATTCTTTTAAAGTTACATGTGCCACGAAGTCTTTTGCACAACCTAGTTCCGGCGAAAACAAGTCACTGTATTTGTCACACAATGCATTGATTTTATCCTGAGGCACTATTGACGAAATTTGAAGCACATCTCTTTGAATTGATAAACCAAACAAGTCAAAAGCATCTAGTCCAAAAATGTTCTGTGTCGATTTGGCCTGAAGAACTTCAAAAGCAACTGTCTTTGTTACACCTTGAAAAGAGGCGGGCAGGCTACACGTTCCTAGCACGGGAATATTTTGACCTGTATAAGCTGTTAACACTTGCTGTGACGGCGACAATTTTGGCGAACCCAGAAGTTCATAAGTATCTTTATTTATTAATGTGACAGCGGAACCAGTATCAAGCTGAAATTGCACCGTCTTATTTTCTATGAAGAGAGTCACAAACAGTTTTTGCTTGCGGCGCTCGACAGGTGCGCGAATGTGGGCAACGTCTGCTACGGTTTGTTTGCTGCACTTGCGCGGGCCGCGTAGTGAAGGAAGCGGCGCAGACTCGGCACGCAGCGGATTAACAACACTGTCACTAGATGGCACTACCGCCGGATCGGCGTCCGCGCAAGGCGAGGCTACCAGAGAGTCACTAACTACTGCACTACACTTTTGAGTAGCTACTTGATGTCTACTGTCACTAGCTACACAGTACTGGGCACTATTACAAGGAGCAGTTGCAGAAGGCACTATTTTCACTACAGGAATGCACTGTTCATAGTCATTTTGCTTGTCCCGAACCCTTTTCCGTTGCACTGTTTTACGCGCTCGTCGGCGCTTGCTACGTGATGCACTATATAGTTTTGCCATAGGCGCAGAACTACTTTCTTGCAATTGAGATCCAAGGAAAGCACTGTTCAATTCCACAGCCCGTATAACATTTACAGAATGAACTGTTCTGGCACTCTGTGAAGCACTGTTTCTAACGGTACCGTTCTTTGAGTTTTTAATTTGCATACACACAGACTGCACATGTCCCAATTTGCCACATTGATAACAGGTTGCGTTGCGACTAGGGCAATGAGCACGCTTGTGGCGAGACACACACTGGGGGCAAGATTTACGTACATTTGTCTGAAATGAGCGTTGGCGCCCGTTATGCAAATTACTGTGTCTAACACTACGGGGCGACCTGTGCGTCGCACTTTTACACTGGCTACTGTTCACTGTCTGTTCAGCACGGCCTGTACTATTGTAAGAATCACTAGTGCTACACTGAGAACTACGGCTAGGAAAGCGACCGTTGCGGCGCACTGAATTAACACTGTGGCTTTGCATTTCTATATCTGCTAAGTCAAAAGTATCATGCGCTTCTATAAGCTGCAGTACACTGTCTAATGAGGGGTCAGACTGTTTCAGAATTGCTGCTCTAATTCTGGGGTCCTGAATATTCTGCGTAATCGCATCCCTCAACATCACGTCACTATACGAAAGTCCACAAGAGCAAGTAAATTTACATTGGCGGGTTAAGCCCTTCAATTCCGTAATCCACTCTTGGTGTGACTGCTGCGGTAATTTTTTAAGTCTGAAAAATCGGTATCGTGCAGCGGCTACAAGAACTTTTCTCTCATAATGAGCATTCAGTGCATCTACAATTTGTTCAAAGTCTACATCACGAGGAGATGCGAGAGGGAAAAGTTTTTGCAATAGTACGAAGGTCTGGGGGCCCACAATCGATAAGAAAAGGTTCTTCACTCTCTGACCTGTAATTTGATGAGCCGCGACGAGTTCTTGAAACTGTGCGAAATAGTCGCTCCATTCTTCCTCACGTTCGTTGTACTGGCGAAATGTAGGAAGCGGTGCAGCGGCAGGTGTGGGCTGCTGATGTGACGGCTGTTGTTGTTGGTGAGCAGCCTGTGCCGTCAACTGTGACACGGCCTGCAGTAGTTGAGTGATTTGCGCCGTCTGTAACTGAATAATTTTCATTAAGTTTGGGTTCGGGTAGTGGCCATGCTGACCGATTAGGCGCCGCGCATACAAGTAAATTATAACAAAACACAAATGCAATATGAAAGAGGACGCTCTGCAACAAAAAAGTCCACAAAACACGTAACAAAATATCTTTCCCCATAATTGTTATAATAAGGGTGGGTGGGCGGGAGCAATTTTTGCGTGCTCCGACTGCTGCTGTCTGGCTGCTGTAAGCGGGCTGGTCCAAGGTTCTATCACTCCTCGTCGCCACTTTTGTGTCCCAACTTCGTCGTCGCTTTTGTGTCCCAGCCTCGTCGTAGGTGTCAGTGGCCGAGTGGAATGAGCCCGACACAGGAACAAAAATAGCACGCTGGTGCAGGTACGGAGGGGAGCAGCCAGAAACTATAAACACTAGAGTAAATTAGAAAGAGATATATTTTGCACAGAATGTAACAATACTTAACTTTTACATAGTACTGCAGAATGTTGATACATAGTTGTTAGAGGCCTGCCTAGTGCCTGTACGATAGAAAAAGTCTTCACTGGTGCCTATCTGATTACGAAGGTCCTAACTGGTTGCTATCTCAGTTCCAAGTGGACGATGTCCTTCAGTGGTGGCCACGAGCGGAGTTGTCGCAGAGGGCGCTCGTGGCTGTCGTCGTGAGAACGCCGCGCCGTGCGTGCATGGCGGCGCGCGGCGAAAGTAGGTGGCGCGCACTTTGTACTTGTGCGACACCACAGTTTATTTAAATAAAAGTCAATATGGTGATCTACTAACAACCGACGAAAAAGTCAAAATATCCAAATCAGTTTGTTGTACATACCAAGCGCTGTATCTCTGTACCCAATAAAAATTGGACACTTCTATCACAAGGGGCACTGCAGCTACAACGACTTCCTTGTGCGTTTTGCACGTCTCGTGTAGAAAGGGCTGTAGTGTGTGTGTGTGTGTGTGTGTGTGTGTGTGTGTGTGTGTGTGTGTTTCGTCGTGCTGAATTAGACCGGACGCACACTGATCCAGCATTTCGCCTGAAGCAAGTGTTACGAAACAAAATGTTTTGCTGGGTACCAGCGGTCCATGTATTTCAATGGGAGCCCGCACAATGATCAAGCAAAAGTTGCGAGGCGTTTGCAACACCTTGAAACATTTGAGCAGTTGCTCGACGCCTGGACCAGATACAGCACGATGCTTGATGCTTCAAGGAGCAAAGCGTTCTGCGCATGCGCCAACCCCCTTCCACTTCCCACCACTACAGCTCTCACGCGCAGCTCTGACCGTACAGAAGCGTCTGCTTTCTGTTTATAGATCTGTGTTTTAGTCAAGTGTATTGCGTAATGACTGAAATAAGGGAAGATGGCGTGGTCGACGATACAGTTATCGATGTTGATAAACAGGCCCGAGTTGTACGTGGTAACCAGAAACGATTACCACGACCAGAACTTGATAGCCAAAGCATGGCAACATATACGTCAGGAAATGAAGATTTCAGCTAAAAATATATATAATTAAAAACAAATTAATAAAATTCGTGCAGTTTATCAACAATAACAGTCATGAGTTATAAAAGCGTTCATATTCTGAAAACCTCTTCTTTCAATCATTTTACAGTTTTAAACATGTTGTTTTATTAAGATTTAAACAAGAATATTTCTAAATTGAGTGTAAATTACTATTTGGTAAGATTAAAATTACAATTTAGTATCTATTATAATTCCTAAATTTAAAATTATTTTTCTTCCAATACAGAAAATGTATCAGAAAATTATCAACCAAAAGTCGCTAGTTCCAACTATTTTGGTATGAGACACCATTCCTTGACAAAACTGTCATACGAATAAACTAAAAAAATCAATAAATAAAATAAAATCAATAAATAAAATAAAATAAAAAATAATAGTACATAATGGTTATTAATTTGAATTTATATATAAAAATGTATCAGGGGAAAAATATAGGGAGCGAAGAGTTATATTCAACCTATACAAAAACCAGACAGCGGTGATTAGAGTCGAAGGGCAAGAAAGGGAAGCAGTGGTTGGGAAGGGAGTAAGACAGGGTTGTAGCCTTTTCCCAATGTTTTTCAATCTGTACACTGAGCAGGCAGTGAAGGAATGGAAGGAGAAATTTGGAGAGGGCATTAAAGTGCAGGGAGAAGAAATAAAAACATTGCGGTTTGCCGATGACATAGTAATTCTGTCAAAGACCGCAAAAGATTTGGAAGAGCAATTGAATGGGATGGACAGTGTCTTGGAAGGAAGATACAAGATGAACATTAACAGGAGTAAAACGAAGGTAATAGAATCCAATGTCAGAAAATCAAGCGATGCTGAAGGAATTAGATTAGGTAATGAGACAATAAAAGTAGTAGATGAAGTTTTGCTATTTGGGTAGCAAGATAACTTCTGATGACCAAAGTAAAGAAGATATAAAATGCAGAATGGCTATGGGAAGAAAAGTGTTTCTAAAGAAGCGAAACTTGTTAACATCCAATATTAATTTAAATGTTAGGAAGTCCTTTCTGAAAGCATTTGTCTGGAGTGTAGCATTGTATGGGAGTGAAACGTGGACGATAGAGTTCAGATAAAAAGATGATTGAAGCTATAGACGAATGGTGAAAATTGGATGGATAGATCACGTAACTAATGAGGAAGTGCTTAACCGAATCACGGAGGAAAGGAGTTTCCGGCATATTCTGACTAAGAGAAGGAACAGATTGGTTGGACACATTCTGTGACATGAAGGAATTGTCAACTCAGCATTAGAAGAAAGCGTGTGGGGTAAAAGTCGTAGAGGGGGACCGAGGGTCGAATACAGTAAGCAGATTCAAAAGGATGTAGGTTGCCGAACGTATTCTCAGATGAAGAGACTTGCGCAGGACAGGGTAGCGTGGAGAGCTGCATAAAACCAGTCTACGAACTGAAGACCACAACAACAGTATATAAAGAACAGCCTAGAGAGGAAAAATTTATTTTTTTCGACTAGTTTCGGTCTTATTTTAGACGATCTTCAGGAAATTTAGCTCCATTGATGTTGTGGAGCTGTGGAAACTCGGTGCCTTCTAGTGCGTCTTCTAGTGAGTCTAGAAGGCTCCTCAACATCAATGGAGCCAAATTTCCTGAAGATCGTCTAAAATAAGACCGAAACTAGTCGAAAAAATAAATGTTTGCACTCTAGACTATTCTTTATATATAAATTGAAATAAGAGTGTTGTTGCCCAAAAAGTGAAACAAAAATGTTTCCAAAAATATATTAATTTGAAGTCTTCAATTTGAAATGGAAATGATTTGAAATTACTCATTATTATGAGTTTAATATACAGGGTGTTCAATTAAAACTGTTCAGGTCTTTAGGATGTGATTATTTGTGTAAAAACCAACAAATAAGTTGCCGTAAACATGGATCGAAAAACGCTTAGTTTCCCCACTAGCCGCCATTTTGTTTTCTCCACTTATTAATTTTTTTCTTCACAACAAAACATTCAAATTTATCAAAAATTGGCACTTTTTTCATCTATCAAGCTCGTATACTGTAAAAAATTTCAACTTAATCAGAGACTCGTTTCAAAAGTGCAGCTATTTTTAAGTATTTTAAGGCTATTGACACTAATTCTACAATAATTCTAAAATTTCCACGGAACTGATTTCAGTTCTTAGAGGAAAGACTTAAGGTCTCTGTTCTCACTGATAGGTAAACCCAATGTGAAGTCTAGCGTTTGCAAAAAATGCCATACAGAAATAGCTACGTTGACTTCCTCGTCACACACGTTAAATACGCCACTACTGGAGGAGAACGATACAAACAGTATTATGTACTGTCGCTTGAAACAAAATATTACGTCGTAAAAACACTGGAGGAGCAAAGAAGCTACATTTTGTTTCAGGTGAAATGCTGGACCTGTGTGCGCGCCCAGTCTTAAGAGCCCCATACACGAGTGACGGATCGCTGCAATTTCGTCGCATGCGATATCGCTGCAATCCGTCGCTCGCCTCCACCTCGCCACACATCAGCCATTTCTCAAGCAATTTCTACGAGAATTACGAATCCATGTGTGCACGCAAATTCTGGAAAGGAAAAGGCTCTTTTATTTTTAACAGCAGTCACAGGTGATTTGTGCATACTGAGGAGTAATACTTTTAAATAAAAAATTTAGAAATGGGAATTGTAATTTATTAAACTTGTTTTGAATCCGTTTTCCTAGGAAGTTTTGGTTTTGTTACACCTTTAGTGCCGTCAAGTGGGTTGTATACATCTTTCTAGTGTAAAAATATGTTTTTTTTTCGTTTATTAAGTGTTCAAATGTTTGTAGAGCTTATGGAACTTAACTATGGGGTCATCAGTCCCTAAGCTTACAAACTAAGGACGCCACAAATATCCATGCCCGAGAGGGGATTCGAACCCCCGACCATAGTGGCCGTGCAGACTGTTACTGCCGCGCCGCAGAACGCTCGGCCACCACGGCCGGCTTCGTTTATTAGTCCTAAACTCCTTTTTATTGGTTCGTCTTATAGTTTAACTTCAATTACCTACTGCATACAATTTGCTTTTGTCTCGATGTGTCTACAGAAATGTTGTAAATAGCCTCACTGCTGACTACCATGACTATAAATTGTGAAAAAGAGAGCTAGTTCGTATAAAATTATTAGGGTTTTCACTACATCTTTGTTGATTTGCCATGAACAATTAAATACCCTTTTAATATTATGGTACATATTAATCATTCTTTGTCAAAGTTAAAATTTTGAATAAAATCTACGATTGTTTAATAAATTAATCAAAATCATCAGATGGAACTCGAATGTGTCTTGGTTATTATTGTGAACGTCCTACCAATTCCAGTGCTATGAGCACAAGCTTCACAACACCGATCACTGCAGAAATTCTAGGGTGCACTTTGTATTACTTCTTAATATAAGTGGAAAAACGCAGCCCTCCATTGCTCAAACTAGTTCGTGATCTCAGAATAAGTATTCATTTTAACGTAAAGTTATTATTAAACGCGGTAAAACGAAACTAATCACAAACACGGTTGATAGCTAAAGAATCGAATCACAGGCATATTGGCACACATCGGTGCTAAGCATCCAGGCAGCCATATTGCATCCACGAAACGCATGAGATCTGCCTGATTGCCTGGGAATTCCATGCGATCAGCGATCGGCAACCGATCGGTGCGATTTGTCCACACACGTGCGATTTATAAAGCGATCGGTCGTCCATGCGACGGATTGCTGCGATCCGTCGCTCGTGTGTGGGGCCCTTTAGCGAGTACCGCAGCACAGCGGTGCCCCATTTTGCGTGCTCAGAGCCAACACCATCTATACTCCGTTCACCGAAACGAGAGACGTACTGTAAACACACTGAGGCACTGGGGGCGGACGAAACAGGGATACTCGCTCAACAAGATCTCTGTGAGTGTTGTTATATAGCAGTGATAGGACTGTCAACTTCATCTTATAGGACCAGTTGCTGAATAGTAACGGAAGTAATGGTGTCCCAGCTATCTTGTCCACCCAAAACATCTCTGGAACAATTACAGCTATTGGAAAACGACTTTCACCGGTATCAACGTACGGCTGGGGCCCATGAATGTACATATTTGGAAACATTCTAAAACGAAAGCAAATGTATTTTTTAACACAAACTTATGATTTTTTTTAATGGACACCCTATATTTTTTCTTCAGTAATCCATAGCATGACAAATCACATAAGCAATGGCGTTGATTGCATTGCAATATTACAATTACATCCCGAGATATTGCGACGCGAAGTTGACGCTTGAAATTCGCGAAACGCGCGTCTAGTGCACGTCCTGAGACTCAGGCGAGAACCCCATGCTGCCCAGGACGTGCACTAGACGCGCGTTTCGCGAATTTCAAGCGTCAACTTATGTGATTTGTCATGCTGTGGATTACTGAAGAAAAAGTATAGAGTGTCCATTAAAAAAAAAACATAAGTTTGTGTTAAAAAGCACATTTGCTTTCGTTTTAGAATGTTTCCAAATATGTACATTCATGGGCCCCAGCCGTATTTTGATAGCAGTGAAAGTCGTTTTCCGGTAGCTGTTATTGTTCCAGAGATATTTTGGGTGGACAAGATAGCTGGGACACCCTGTATATGTGGCGTCTACTCCGAAAGAACAGACATCACTTCTGATCCTGCAGATGTTACTCTTTCATACAGAATATATGACATCAACTGCGAATGAGCAAAGCTGAAAATGTGTTCCCAGCCGGAATTCGAACCCGGGACTCCCGCTATCTAGGCATTTGCGCTAACTACTACACCCCTGGGGACACAGTAATCACCGCACCTGCAAGGACTACCTAAGCACGCCTCCCGTCAGATAAATTTCCAGCGTTACCCTGCTCACAGTACTTAAACTCGTAGTTTAACTTCCGTAAGAGTAAGGGCCCCAAACTTCCTCACCCCTCCCCACTAACGAAAGGATCGTAACCGTCACCGGCATATTATAGTGTCCCTAGTGGTGTAGTGGTCAGCGCAACTGCCTAAAAAGCAGGAGACCCGGGTTCGAATCCCGGCTGGGTACACATTTTCAGCTTTGCCCATTCGCAGTTGATGTCATATATTCTGTGAGTATGTAAGTATTAGTGTTTACAATTGCATTCACAGTCCATGTGTCTCTTTTTCTCTCTAATTAGTATCACGTAAGAGTAACCTCATTACGTCATCCTTCAATTTGAGTACGCCCAAGAAGCGTTCAAAGTAATACAGTTCTTAATAGAAACACATGGTTGCTAGTGTGTATAAAACGCAGCTGTTGTGTCCAGAACTGCCAGTGATTTATATTTTTATGAAAACAGTCAATAGTAATCCTCACACTCTCTTACGTCACCAAGGGAAAAAAAGGGGGGGATAAGACTGTAGCTTTCAGAACGCATTGATTACTTTTAATGAAATACGATAGGATGAAAAATTTTGCGTAAGAAATTTGACAAAGTGCTTGCTGAGGTAAGCGAAGATGCAGATTTGGAAATTTTCGGAGAAAATTAATTTTATATGTTTGGTTTCTAATGTCACTGCTATATAACAAAACGTACAACGACCTTTCACCTGCAACTGATGCAACGAAATTCGAGTGTCCCTGTTTTGTCCACCCCTGGTCACGAGCCTCAGTGTGTTTACAGTACGTCTCTCGTCTCGGTGAACGGAATATAGATGCAAGGCCTCACAACCAGTCCGTGTAACGTCACACCTACAGGCTGCCCTCATAAGCTCAGTGGTTGGCAGCTGGGACACAGCCCACTGCCTTGTAGCTTCATCCAGTGAGCTTGGGAGGGCAGCCTATAGGTGTGACGTGACGGAGACTTGTATCGTACCTAGACGGCGTTGTCAGAGCGCGGCATCGTCTTCTAATGTGACGCAGCGGCGGTACCTGAGACGGCGGCTGGGCACAGCAGTTGTCACGTCACGTCACGGCTGGCGCACGTGGGACGTTCGGCGGCGGGGACCGGTACCGGTACTCGCGGAGCAGACCGGCGGTTCTGCCCGCCGCGCTGTAACGGCTTCCGCGTGGCCGCCTGAAATATCATCAGCCTGATTGGATGCTTACTTTTAACGACATAACAACAGTCATAAGGGCAGATAGCATCGCGGCCTATTTATTATTCCCGGTAGGCTATCCCATTACGACTGGGGCCGATTAACAACGTAATATACAAATAGAGCCGCGGCCGCCATTACGGCCGCTGTACCGCCCGCGGCGGGTCGTCCATCCTTCGCCGCCTGATCCGACGTGGCCGTATATTCCGCCAGAGAGCACAAGCCAAGCCAAGCCGAGCCAAGCCGCACAAGGAAAGCCAGCGAAACGCGCCGTTACCCAGCTCAGCTGGCTGCGGGCTCGGACCGACGATCTTAAATTTCATAGCGTGGCGACAGGTCCGCCGTGTTTAAGGCAAACTGAACTGGAGTCCGCCATGTTACTAGGGATATCGTCTGACAGCTGGTAGGCCACATCCACTCGAGAATTTTACCTACAGTAGAACCCGTCTAATCTGTCACCTTCGGGACCGGGACCAAGGTCAGAACGACAAAAGGTCGAATTATTCGAAAAATGTATTTATCGTAAAAAATATGAAAAGACATTTCGTACCAAAAATTAGACGATTTAAGACCTAAGAGACCTCTACAGTAATACAACGAGATGTTTTTTACACAGTGTGAAAGACGACCGTCTGTCGTCTTCCATATATATTTTTTTAAATTGTAATTTATTTGATGTCGCTAGATTGGCATTTTGATCAGATTAGAACCCCATTCTTTTCAAGGCATGAGGAATAGCATTTCTTTATTTCACGTTTTAAAATATTCGTTTCTGAAACATTAGTTACTATTGCTAGGATTTCAATAATTTATTATTGTCCCTGTGAAAATGTGTACTTGTTTTACTTTTAAATGGATGTGCGAGAATCTAATGGCTGTCTGAATGTGGGTAGTGATAGCTCGCTTTGCATGGTTCTCCCTGGCTCAGATTCGATAGTTAGTCCTTACCAACCTCTGCTGCTGATGCAACCAAAGAGGTTTCTATACCATTTGGTTACAAGCTAGTCGACGAGCCTTCTCCAGGGCGAGTCACACTATCTTCTCTCCCCACCACCGCTGTTTTCCACGGGTTTCCCACTTTCCGGTATCTATCCCGCCTCATGGCTGCTCGTGCACGGAAATGTGTTCTAGTTTTCCATTCCAGTGATTTCCAACAGATAAACACGATGTATGTGATTCTAGTTGTAGTTTGATAACGGCCTGGTATGTTAAAACCTTTAGTGGTCATGTGGCGGTGTATGAACTCTATGTAAATATTTTCTAGCTTTGTGGGGCCCGATTTCTAATAGGAGATTATGTTCCTTTTTGTACAGTACAGGTAAAAATCTTCTCATCGTTTCCTTCTGTGAGAGATATTTGTTCCATGTGGTCGATTCTTAGAACAAGCCTTCAGCTTCCACTATTGCTTGTTCCATGCCCATCAGGCAAGTAACTATGTGTGTATCCTTCTGATACCCACTAACATTTCGCGATCTTCTCTCCCCGCCTATTTTAATTTTGCTCTTTGTTCTCCGAACTTGTAGTATGCACTTAGTCTTCGTCAGTAATTCTCTCCCAGCTTTGTACAACCCCCTTCAATAGCTTGCTTATGAAATTCTATACATTTCTATGGGTTACATGCCTTAGCTTTTATTTTTATTTTTGCGACTTCGTAATTATTTCACATTTCCGGGTTTTGGGACTGGACGTTTTCCGTCTCTGTGAACACTCCCAATCGCATGTTGCTGCGTTGCAGTAGCTTCCTTATGAAATTCTACGCAGTTCTACCGGTTGCATGCCGTAAATAATTTTCTTTATTTTTCGGAAATTGAATTTATACATTTTTATCGGTTTTCGGAACCACGTGAGTCCCAACCCCGACTTTAGGGGTTTGTAACTAGTCACTTGAATTCACGTCACTTCTCATAAAACCAGTGCCTAGAGAGTTTACTCTCTGATTGCAACTTAAGAATCCACCGTGATTTTGTGCAATGAATCTGGTTTTTAACCATTTCAGCTTCAGTGTAGTTTGATAATGTAACTTAGCCGCGTGTCGCCGTAAGCGTGTTTGCTCGCGGTCTAATCTAAATGCAACTTAACTTTGCTATACTCACGCACCGTCTCAAATCAGGCATGACAGACCAAATCCATCTTCGGAGTTTCATTGTATATTGTGTGGTACCTCCGGGTTTGCTGAATTTCGCCTACGATAGCGGCGCCTGCTTCAGCCTCGTTTCAGCACGCTGATTTTGGCGAGTTTCACTGTTGCATTGCGTGTGTGTGAGCGAGTGAGTGTTTTTTGTAAACCTTCCCCCCAGTAGCATTACGTTCTGTGTAATTTATGTTAAATGCTGGGCATCGTCAATATTAGTTCCTGTAAGGAGATGCACTTTTACTGTATTAACAAAATTGGTTCCCCATTTTGCTTGTGTTCGACCTGAATAAACAAGTTCAGTATAATTTTGACTTGCCTATAATTAGTAGTTTTTGGGCACCGTCCCCCTTTTTATTTAATGTTGTTTTTCACTAGTGCTGAGAAAAAACTCAGATGCAATTTTTTATGTTTAAGTTCCGTTGCGCCATAAATGTTTCTTAGCAATATTTATGAAATAACTTTAATTGTGGTGGTTTGTTTATTAATGTCTGTGTGTAATTCCGTCTGAGCTGCTAAGTATGTTGGCCACTGTGTCGTTAACTTCCTATTATTAGAATAATTTGAACCAAGCCAGTTCTCAACTTGGGCCAGGGAACAAGGTTTTGCAGCAGGGAGTAGCCGGGGGCTCACACGGATCTGCTGCTAATTTTATTGCTAAAATTAAGTTTTTTTTATATAACAGTAAATTCTTATCTGGGTTCCTCCTACCAGAATTAAGCTTTTATTTCGTACAGTAGTCTACTTTTAAGTGTTAAACAGTATATTAACTAAAAAACGTCTATACACACTATAATGTGTATTGGTTTTAAAAGGAAAAACGACAAACAAATTATAGTACTGTACTGTACTTACTGTCGACACCATGACCTCTTTTCCAACGATCGGTCCAGCCTTCACTGGCAGGAAATTTAATTTCGGCATCCAGTTTTTTTGTGCAAAACTGTGGCTTTTTATTCGAGAATTGGCCCGGATAATGGAGTTCCTTTCGTTCTTTCTTGACAAAAGCGTTACCAAGCAGTTCAAGTTTATGCTTTTTTAATGTTTTTCGAATCTTCACAGTGTTTTCACCATCAATCTTAACTATACAGGATTCAACGTCTTTCCGATTCTTCCTCCAATCCTCAACTGTCGTAACACATACAGTCAGTTCCTTTGCAATTTTTTAGTGAAACAGTTACGTGTTTACGTTTGAATTCAGACATCTTGAAAAGCAGACAATTGTACACACAATGAATGTAATAAGTACTGTAGGGAACACGGAATAAAGCAAACAACGACGTTTTTTAATCCCAACAAAGGATAATACAGCACAATAACGTACAGTATAACAATATGTGCAGCGACAAACAGCAACAATGGTCCGATAGGCGTCCAGTCAGTGTCAAGTCGGTACAGACTCGCCAGCCTGAGCATGGTCGGACTAACCGGAGTGACGGACCATTCAAGGTCGGATTAGAGGGGTTCTACTGTATTTACAGTCCCAAGTTTTAAATAATGATTGACTATTGAATACGGATGTGTATCAAGTTCCGTCAGAATTTCTCAAAGCTGTGAACAGACGAGCCTGGTAGTAAATTTCCTAAAAATGCGGAAATGAAATATCACGAACTTGTCAGTAACGCAGTTCCAGTTCGTAGCATAACACCTGGTTGAGGTTTGCAATAACAACAAAAGTGCCGCTGCGAAAATATTTGTATTGGTTTTCATGCAAGTACATAGTCTAAACGAGCTGCGAAACATACAGTGAACAGTAATTGTTATGACGAACAGTTATGACCATGGATTCGCATCTGCTGTTTATGTTTTGTAACAACTGCTAGTAAACGTACACTTATCTTTTGTTTACTAAACCTTTCAAGTCTACATACTTGTAAAATACTTTTAAAGGGTTTGGTTGTAAACTTTGGTGGATGAAATTTAAGTACAAAGAAAGTGACAACACAATACTACAGTTAAAAAAGCGCCTGCCACAATAGCATTCCACGCCGACATAAGTTGTCATTAGTAACTCTTCCTTGATGCCATGCAGAAACAAGTAACGTCTGGTACGTGACATTTGATTACAATGACGAAAGTGACAACAGAATATTGCAATAATAATGCGCCTGGGTCAGTTACCACGAAAGGATGTTCAAATGTTTGTAGAGCTTATGGGACATAACTACGGGGTTATCAGTCCATAAACTTACAAACTACTTATGAACTAGCTAATACTAAGGACGGCACAAATATCCATACCCGAGGGGGGGGGGGGGATTCGAACCCCCGACCGTAGTGGTCGTGCAGATTGTGACTGGTACGCTGCAAAACACAGAACGTATCATTAATAATTTCCGTTGTTGACACGCACAAATACGTACATATTTATTGTAGTCGACATGATCAGCTGGAGAGTGACCGCATCTGCACTGTGTTATTTTAAATGTGTTTATTTTCGTCAACAGTTGCATTACCAATTAGTAGTCAGCCAGACGAGTTAGGGACGCAACTATAAAATCTGAAGATGACCCAAGTGACCGAAAGATGTAATGAAACAATTATATTGTAACTGTAGACGGCAATGAACATATTTAAAACGTACATATTTGTTGCAGAGAACACAGAGATATACAAGTGAAAAAAATATGGTTGTCACTACTGCTTCTACACGTTGCACTGGTTGCATGTCATCCTCGCGCAATCAACAGCAAATCAATATACAAAGAAGGCGTAAATACTCTAAAGTGGGGTTTCATCAACGACAGGAGTGACACAAGACGAAACATGTAAAAAACACCAGCCCAATGAGGCCGGCATGAAAGAAGCCGTTTTCAGAATGTCACTACGAGAAACATTAGGAAAGTCATCCCGCAAGGAGAAAATCTTAAAGCGTCTGTTTCCTCTCACCTTATTGTCCACTTTCTGTACCAAACTTTCATTAACGACCGAAGGACGCCCACTCCGTTGTTCATCACGCACATTTGTGCGGCCATTTTTAAATGCTCTCACCCACTTTATTACCATACCATCACTCATAATGTTTTCTCCGTAAACTGCACAGATCTCACGATGAATATCGATCGCTTTTAGGCCTTTAGCACCAAGAAATCTTATAATAGCCGTACTTCACAGTCGGCAGAACTCAAGATTATCGGAGGCATCTTAAGCACTCCGTACACAACGTAAACAAGGAAGAATCAGACTGTAATGGCGTCAGTGCGTAGGCAACATATGTAGGTACTCAGTGCGCATAAAATAACTAAGATATCTTAGCACGTCTTTTTTTTAAATTTCGAAACGGTACTTAAAAAACACGCCTCGTACACGAAGTTCCCGTGTACGCGTTAACTACAGTCCTACTTTCAATATTTGCAGCCCCGAGTTTCATGCCTATACATTTGGTGCTAATATAAATTAATAAAGTAAGCTGTATGATGTTGCGGTTAATTGTGCCGTCAGTAGTGTACGCACTGCCAAGGAGCACAAAAATATTTACAGCCGAGCGGAGTAGAACCACGACATTTATATGACATTGTAATTACGGGAATGTGCCATTTTATAGCAGTTACGTAGTGTATAGTGTCCGCGGAGAATATAAC
Organism: Locusta migratoria; assembly: GCA_026315105.1. NCBI lineage: Eukaryota > Metazoa > Arthropoda > Insecta > Orthoptera > Acrididae > Locusta > Locusta migratoria. The sequence goes on from CM048751.1 coordinate 202,293,509, forward strand.
TGTTTTTTACATTCAGCATTTATTGTATTTTGTTCTTGTACTTGATTTCCAGCACAGATGGTGACTATTAATATAGCTGAAATCGATATGCGAAGTTGAATAAGCATCTAGTACGACCAGTGCTGAAATTTCTTTTGGTATTGGGTATTTAATGGTCACGGTGCACGCGGCTCCCAATGGAATCTTCATTTCATAAACTGATACGTTCGTATTTAGGGTCTGTGAAACAAGTACTGATGTAAATTGATTGGGGCGTGACTGGACGGGAGTAGTTGATCATTTACGCTGTCTGTCTTCCAAGCAGATTATACATTCTGTGTTGTCCGGGGCATTGGGAGATGGCTTCCTCTCATCTCCTATTAATGCTCTGTCCGAGAAACGTTAGGTCAGTGACGCTAACCAGTTCCAGCAGGTCACTGGAGTCTGTGCTATAAACGGTTTGGATGTGCTGAGGGGAGAGGGTGAAAGAACCGAACGAACCATGCACTGTCGCTATGTACGGAGATACGGTAGGGCACAGATACCCTCCTGTATTTAGATACATGTACTTTTTGACTGCAGGTTAAAGGATTATCATCGTAATTACTATTATTACTATTATTATTATAATTTTATTAGGGAACGACTTTTCCAGCACGGCCTGATCGGCATGGAGTTATCCTGTGCAGATACCTGTATAGCACTTACCACGCAGTTCGCGAACCGGTTCGGACGCTGAAGCGCCCATAATCGATAAATACATATTATTTTACTTCTGCATAGTCCACTGGTGGTTCGTGTGACCCTACAAGTAACAGTGTTTCCTCAAACATATCATAAACGTTATGATGATGTTCTCTGCACACTCTCGGTTGTGACTCGTACTCAACAACGTCAGGCTGTATAGACAATAACCGTTTAGCTTCCACGCATGCTCATTTCAGTAATTGACCTTCTGTACAGGTTTTGTAGAGGCAGAAATCATTAATTTTCAAGATAATAACGAAGACCGTGCGTATATTAATGTACAACTCCAACTAAAATTTTACGCATCTAAAGAGCTATAATTATTAATCAGCAAATGACGTAAATCCTTATTAATATCCTTCCGTACTTCACGCAGTACATACTATCTGAGAGCCCAACATTCAGAAACCATGGCAGAATGTTACCATAAGTGACACAAATCGGCGTGTTTATAAATGGAAATAATCTACCAATCTTGGCTGAAGTGTGTTTTACATAAATTTTCGATCACACTCCATAGGCGTAGTATGCCACTTCACTATAAAAAAGGAACGACTTGAAATGTATGAAAAAGAACTGAACCTTTGTAATTGTTTATTGCATTTGGGAAGATGTTTATTTATTCCTTCCAAAGCTATACGCCATTTTTATGTCTTTCTTTCTACGGTACATGTCACTTTTTTTTTGCGATGGACCAGAAATGAATGATACAATCAAGTGTGGCAGTACATGACGAATTTCATGAATAACGCAATAATACTCACACTAATAATACTGCTCGATAAAGAGACACAAAATCAAGAGAAATTATTTGATAAATTAATACAAGAACGGAAATAAATACGTAATGAGTAATAAACTACACTAGAGACAAATTTCTTTGACATTCAACTGCAACAAGATTCCTGGTGTGGCCCTTTATAGGCACAACTGTTAACAACATTCAAACTACCCCTTGCTCACAGCTGTGGCCGGGTGGACGATTCATGCTCTGCGGCCGCCATGTTGGTTGGGTGTCGCGCTCTCTGCCCAACTTCATGTCACTGCCATTATCAACGAGCTATATAAACTACATAGAGAGGCTATCTACGGGTTAACAGCGCTCCTTGAGGCAGCAACTAGGAACTGTGGCAGCCATGTTTTACGTGTTTTGGTTTCATATTTTATGTATCGTAGTAAGCTTGAAAGATTTATTAAGCTGAAATCGTGCCGAGTGCATGCGCAGCATATAACTGTACGAATCGCAGTAATAAGACTGTTGGAATATCGTATTTTCAGCAAATATTAGTATGTTTTCCTTTCTAACATTTCGTGTACTCGCCTTTTGTACTTACCACATTTCTGCATACAATAGTTCTAACGGTTGTGTATGTGTTTAACTGTAATTAAAGTAAGCTGTAATTATATTTTTCAGTTTTCCTTTGAAAAATGAGGGACTGACAAAACGGTGGTTAATCAATATGAGGCGAGAAAAGTGGAAACCTACTGCATACAGTTATATTTGTTCACCGGTTGGATAACTGGGGTAGGCTAGGGACACGCAAGTCACCGAAGTGGCGTCCAATTGAAAGCCTTGCACCAGGCCAATGAGTCACACGAAATTATTATTATTATCGCTTTTTGAGGAGAAATACATGTAGGCAACAAATGAAACATAACTGTTTTCGTTCCTTGAACATCTTCAAACAACAAAAACGCTAGCAAGGAGATCCCCCCCCCCGCCCCCCCCCAAAAAAAAAAAAAAAAAAAAAAAAAGTGAGCTGAATCAGCTTCATTTGAAGATACATCATGTAGGATGTAGCCAAGCAGGAGACGTGGATCCCTTTTTTTTACCTATTGCAAATCATGATTTAAGTCATCCAGAGAGCAGTAGGCCTATTCGGTTTGACCATGACTATGTGCCAGAATTCTAAATGCTGACTTTATATTTCGAAAAAGTAGTTGAATGTATTTCTGGAAGCATAATTAGGCAAGTGAGTGAAATACTTAAGTGTTTAGATTGCTTGGAAGTTCTCCTTGCTCCTAAAAATGAGAGTAAAACAGGATTAATCGGATTAAAGGGTGTAAAATACATTCTGTTTAATCCCTCTAAAGATCTTGTAAAATTTTGCGAAGTGGCAGAAAGAGTTCTGAGGATTTATGAAACGTAATTGGGGAAGAAAAACTTTCTATTGCGAATGTATGTATATGTATTTAGAATGTTGGGAAACAGGCCTACTTTATTTACCAACTACAAGCACTTAATGTTATCCTCGGAATTTTGTGAGGAATCTCATTACTCCAGCCTAATAAAGCTGTTATTAAAACATTACTTCAGTTGTAGAATACATCATTTGTGTAAAGCAAAATCTGCGGAGAAAGGAGGTAAGCAGATTAGGCAGATGTACGCTAAATTAATATTGTTTAAAGGAAAAATGCATGTTTTTTTATGAATGAGGCGATATTTAGCCGATTCAGTGTGTGTGCCATTTGTAATTAAACTTTCCGATTTGTCTACCACACACTTGTTGTCTATCACTTATCCTTTATCCATATTAGCTTGGATATAAAAATAAGCAGGTAGAGAATGGTTTGTTAAGTCATTGCACAAAAATTAAAGTGCTTCAAGTATGGCCTCACCATAGCCAGTCTATGTTGTTTATATAGGTCGTTGGCCATTATAAGGCCTGTGTTATTCGGTGCTCGCTGTCAGAGATAGCACGCTGCTTGTCACAGGATTTCCTTTACTGAGTGGGAGCAGTCCGCGTTGTGGTATTCCTAGAGAAGTAAGCAGGGAGTGACTATGTAAGATGTTAGGGGATCAGAAATGGAAATTATTATTGACTGGAACACCGGAGAGTAATAAAGCTAGAATGTGATCACAAGAGTGGGTTATTAATGTTGTTTTCAAGTGGCAATTTACAGCCGCGAGTTATTTGGGAAAATCATTCTTGCGCCAATGACTGTGCAATATTTTTATTTATTACACTCGTCCGGTATCGGTAGTGACAGCCATCAATAATCTCCTGTTGATGGTAATCAGTGCCGAAACCGACAGGTGTAATTAATAAAAATATTGCACAGTCATTGGCGCAAGAATGACTTTTTGAACGAACTGGTTATTTTGATAATAATTTTTAAGGAAATGAAATTTTATTTCTGAAGAGAATGACTGGGTAGTATTTTTTTCTTCTCTATATTGCCGATACACGTTGTTTCCTAGATTTTGGTTCACACAAACATCCAGTACAGGTGACATGTGCTAATTACTTGAATGTGGAAAGTATTTTATAGGTGTAAAAAATGTTATAACTCTCTTCTCTTATGTTTCTTTCAGTGACAAAAAAAAATGTTCGTTGTTCGTGGATATTACTGGGTCTGGAGGATAGCGGGGAGGGGGGGGGGGTTAAATAGGAAATTTGCACCATACTAAGGATAAATTAGGAGAAGACAATGGATTGGACGCAAGGAATGGAAGGAATGGGAGAATAACTAAGATGTCAGTATTTTGCAGAAAGCACTGGTAATCATCGTGAACACATTTAAAGATTAAGAAAGAAGGTTGCACTTGCGGAAGAGACCTCAAGACACCGGTACGTTTCAGATAGATGATATAATGACAACAGGGTCACTAGATTAGATTAAAAATGTTTGTAGAGTTTATGAGACTTAACAAACGGGTCATCAGTCCCTAAACTTACTAACTACTTATGTATTAGCTAATACTAAGAACGGCACAAATATCCATGCCCGAGGGGGCTTCGAACCCCAGACCACTCGGCCACCGCGGCCGGCTAGATTAGATTAGATTAATACTTGTTCCATAGATGATATATACGACATTTCGTAATGATGTGGAACGTGTCAGTTAAGTAAATGTTGTCTATTCATGACGCTCAATATGTTAAAGATTTTTTATTTACATTTATTTTTATTTCTATTTTTTTAAGTTTTATCTAAAAATTCATCTACATTTTAGTAGGAATTGCCATTCAGAAATTTCTTTAATTTCTTTTTAAATATTAGTTGGCTATCTGTCAAATTTTGATGCTACTTGGTAAGTGACCGAAGACTTTTGTGGCAGCATAATTCACTTGTTTCTGTACCAAAGTTAGATTTAACCTTGTGTATTGAATATCACCCTTTCTCCTAGTGTTGTAACTATGCACACTGCTATTAATTTTGTATTGGGTCGGATTGTTAATAACAAATTTTATGAGTGACTATATAAATTGTGAAGCTAGAGTGAAGATTCCTAGATCCCTAAATAAATGTCTGCAGTATGATCTTGGGTGGGCTCCAGCAGTTATTCTGATTATACGCTTTTGGGCAATGAATACTTTTTTACTCATGTTGAATTGCTCAAGAATATGATCCCATATGTAAGCAGTGAATGAAAATAGGCATAGTAAGCTAATTTACTGAGATGTATATCACCAAATTTTGCAATGACCCTTATAGCATACGTAGCTGAACACAAACGTTTCAAGAGATCTTCAATAGGTTTCTTCCAATTCAATCCCTCGTCAAAGCAAACACCTAAAAATTTTGAATATTCTACCGTAGCTACAGATTTATATTCAAAGACTAAATTTATTAATGGTGTCATGGCACTTACTGTATGAAACTGTATATACTGGGTATACTGGGTTTTATCAAAGTTTAATGAGAGTCCATTTGTAGAGAACCACTTCTGAAAGATACCATTTACAATTACATCAATTAATTCCTGTTTGTCAGGTGTGATAGCTAAACTTGTATCATCAGCAAAAAGAACTAGCTTAGCATCTTCGTGAATGTAGAATGGCAAGTCATTAATATATATTAAGAACAGCAAAAGACCGAAGACTGAACCTTGGGGGACCCCATTTTTGATAACTCCCCAGTTAGAGGTATTAATTGTTTCATCTATATCATTTGATCTGCGTATTTCAACTTCCTGCACTCTTCCAGTTAAGCATGGTTTAAACCATTTGTGCACTGTCCCTCTCATACAACAATATTTAAGCTTATCTAGAAGAATCGCATGTTTTACACATTTACACAATCAAAGGCCTTTGAGAGATCACTAAAAATCCCTACTGGTGATTGACACGGATTTTAATACTAAAAGCATTTGTAGGGGTTAGGTGCCTAATGATTATTTGTTCTGGATCACAGCTGATGAAATTATAAGAGGGCGTTAAATAAATAACAATCATAAAATGTTTTACAGCATAGTAATAATCATCCTCGTATTTTGATGGTGCTTCAAAATCTCCTCCGCAGCCTTCACCACAGCTTCTGGTGATGGCTAATGCCTCCCACAAAGGCGTTTCTTCAAGGTAGGGAATAGAAAAAGTCACGCGGTGCTAAATCCGGACCATACGCAGGGTGAGGGGTGCACTTCGCGTTGACTTCTACAAGATATTCAGCAACAACACTGGCGATACGCGGCCGCGCATTATCGTGGTGCAGCATCCGGCCTGTCACCAAAGTGTGGGTGACAGCCAATCTTCTTAGTGTAATTCGTTGATCCTCTTTCACAATGACAACAGCACTGTTCATTTTTCTTCCGTAAGAGCAGTAACTTAGAGCACCGAGTCCACCTTCCCTTGAAATTCATTGTCTTCTGTTTTCAAACGTTTAAAGCACCTTCGAGCTGTGCTGCAGTGAAGAACAGATTATCCGTTTGCCTCCTGTATCTTTGTGTGGGCCTCAGCTGAAGATCGCTTGAGACGAAAGCAGAATTTCAGAGCCGCGTATTGTTTCTCGCGCGTTACCTCCATCGCAGCGGTAGGTGATATGGAAACGTATCAAACTGCCTGCCTATCACAGGCGGAAAGCCGTGGTTGGGCTAGTACGTTAAGTCCGATAGATTTACAAACAAACAGTGGCCGGGCGCTTTTAAAGCGTCTTGCTTGCTGCGCAGTTGCTCGCCGTCGGAGGTTCGAGTCCTCTCTCTGGCATGTGTGTACGTGTGTGGTGTCCTGAGGCATAGCCACCGACTTTTGAGAATCTTGGGGTATGCTCAGTGCCGTAACCATGGGGCGGGATGAGGGAGGGCATATGCCCGCTTGCTGCAGCTTCCCCCCCCCCCCTACACCCACACACTCAAACACACACACACACAAACGTCGTATAAAGCTTTGGTGAGGCGAGTGTCAACAGCCGTAATATATTTCATAATAGATGTATTTTATTTGATGCATTTTACCATTCAGTTTTAACACCTTTTTATCTATGAAAATGGTCTATTGACCGGAAGTAATTATATATATATATATATATATATATATATATATATATATATATATATATATATATATATATATATATATTCTGAGACATGTATATTAGAATACTGTGAATACTGTGTTCACTATCAATCACTTCCTGGCTTCGTTCGTTTGTAGATTTATTTTCTATACAGTATTACCAAAGTAGTTTATAAACACTTCTGCTGTCGTACCATGTCTGTCGATACCGACAGATCTACAACCTATTGTTACATCACACACCAATTCAGTAAACAGGATGAAAAATATAATTACATAGGCTTCCGCGGCCAGAGTCAGATGACATGAAGGTTTTCTGGTTTTTTTTACCGCGTCATGATGTAAGAACGCTATTACTTAAATGACCGACGTTTCGGCCAACGTTACACTGGCCTTCATCTGTAACGTTGACCGAAACGTTGGTTATTTAAGTAATAGCCTTCTTACATCATGACGCGGTACAAAACCCAGAAAACTTTTATGTCAGGATGAAAAATGTATGTCACGATTTACACTAACACGATTCCTTGAAGATAATTGACTTCTAAAACAATGCATAAACCGTTTTGTGCAAGAGCGGCGCTATTCCAGAGATAAATTAGGTAATGTTCATGCTGGGGTCAGAAATAACCCCATGATAGTAACTGAGGGTTATGAATATCGTATAGTAAGAGACAAAGGTATGCCCTCACATACTATACTTCTTAGGGTATCTGTTTAGGCAAGGACCTGAGAGAACAGTTTCAATTTCTATAAGCAGTAATCATATTTACTGCCTTGCTTGTCAAAAGTAGATTTGTTTTTTTACTAATAAGTCATCATTTTAAAGGATGCACTTTACGAGGACAATTAATTTATTGAACCGACAACATTACATATAATAATCTGAACCATAGAGTAGGATTGCAGGAACAGCATTAAATAATTTTCCCTATTATATCGCAAATTTCGAGGTCATTGTTAGGTTGAAACAGAAGAGTAAGACTGAAATTGCCCAACCAAACACTCGTGACGGTAATATTTTAAAATTTTACTGCTGCTATGTTCTGATCAGCTAACTACAGCTAATATGCTCTACTCGAACTGCGCGATCCGATTTGATAACCATAACACTTGCACATCACATATCGTAACTTCGATTTTACACTTCGCAAAGCTCTCGCGCCGTATGTGTCAAATTTTGTATTTATACGTGCGATTTAAGTTTTGTACTTTATGTGCCTTACAAGGCCACGGTGACACTTTTATAAATAATTGTAGGTTTATGCAACTTTTATTATAACAAACTCGTATTAGAAAACTTTGATCGTGGTTTATATTCATGAAATTGATGCTGGAAAACAGAATCTTTTCGTGCTACGCAAAATACACTGCCAAATCAAACAAATACGGCAAGATTCATCTCTGAAATGCCGTCTTCATTATTCGACATGTCCAACCAGAGGTCACAGGAGGTTTCGAATGAAATGGCGCGGAATCTCTGCCTCCGGAACAACCGCTCCGTTTCCAGCACTACTCAGCTCTCACGTCTACTGTATGCTGGGTAACAGTGGCCGCTGGATACACAAGGAAACTGCTGTGTTAAGATGTAAGTGATAGCCACCTTCGCCGTTCTCTTGGGAGAGTATATACTCGTCAGCGTGCTATCTGACGTGTGTATCGGTGGTCGAAGGTAAATAAAATAGTGTAGCACTGGTGGGCTGGTGCTGTGCTGTGCTGATGGGGGCGTGTCCCTAGAGCGCTACAGGGCGCCCTCGCTTTCTCGTGGCTGAGCAGACCCGTCATGCGGGCAGAACATACACGGCCGCTTCCCGCCACAGCTGCCCTGCTCTCAGAAGCCTCGGCGTTTCCATGGAGTCCTTCATGAAAGCGGCTGTCACGAGTCGACAGCCTTAAAAGAAGCTGAGCCGCTCCAGCAACAAAAATAGGTGCCCAGGAGCTGATGCTGGTGGCAGACCAGAGCCTTCAAATGTTTGTGTAGCTTATGGAACTTAACTACAGGTCATCAGTCGCTAAACTTACAAACTACTTATGAACTACCTACAACTAAGGACGGCACAAATATCCATGCCCGAGGTGGAATTCGAACCCCCGACCGTAGTAGCCGTGCTGACCGTGACTGAAGCGCCTCAGTCCCCTCGGCCACCGCGGCCGGCAGACCAGAGCTTCCGGGTGGGCGGAGTCTGTAATGCAGATTATTTTGAGCATTTGGAGAAGTCCTACTAGTACAGGCATTTACGACTCGGGTGCTTCGTGACCACCGGGGAAAGCACCGGTGCTCTGCTGCAGCAGTCGGTGAAGTGGGGCATGTGACGTGATGTGAGCGAGGCAGGCAAAGCGCTGTTCAAATGTTCAAAGCCGGCCGCGGTGGCCGAGGGGACTGAGGCGCTCCAGTCACGGTCTGCACGGCCACTACGGTTGGGGGTTCGAACCCCCCTCGGGCATGGATGTTTGTGTCGTCCTTACTATAAGGTAGTTGTAAGTAGTTTGTAAGTTTAGGGACTGATGACCCCGTAGTTAAGTCCCATAAGCTTAACAAACATTTGAACAAATGTTCAAATGTTTGTATAGTCTATGGGACTTAACTGCGGGGTCATCAGTCCCTAAACTTACAAACTACTTATGAACTAACTAAGACTAATGACGTCACAAATATCCATGCCCGAGGGGGGATTCGAACCCCCGACCGTAGTGGCCGTGCTGACCGTGACTGAAGCGCCTCAGTCCCCGCGGCTACCGCGGCCGGCGCAAAGTGCTGTCACGGCGCTGTTAGGAGACGAAAATGTCGAAACGCTTAGCGTGGCGAGAGTCGTGTTGTTTTTCAATTATTACAACGAATAGTTCTAATGTCAATTTTCGTGTACAGACAGAAAGAATAGTTTCAATGCGCTTTGTATTTTGCACAAATGTTCAACATACTTTGTTGATCTTTGGCATCGCTTTGAAGCCACAAATTTTCTCATATTAGGCACAATCATTTTGGCAAAAAAAGAAAAATTGTTCACAAACTAACATTGTTGAGAACATTGCAACGCATTTTAGGACAAGGGCATAGATCCTCGCGAATTCTTCTTGATCAACGCATTTATGAAGAGGAATTGAAATCACTATTGTGATAGTGGTAGCGGTCTGTCAAAAAAATTGAATCGTACTGTACTTTCATCCGTTCAATTTGGAGACATGATGGGGTTCCTCTGGGTGCACCTGAATAGGCATCAGAAAAACTTTTATGTGCAGGTTTAGGTATTTTATTTCGTCAAACCTATCTTCAAAAATTTTATGCAATGAATGTAACTGTTTTTTGTAAGCCCTGACATTGACTTAAGTACTTTATATAATGTAGATAGAGAGGTAAAAATTGACACACTTGCTTGGAATGACATGGGGTTTTATTACAATAAAAAAAGTTCAAAAATGTCCGACAGATGGCGCTGGACAGCAAAACGTCAGTGACTTGCATGAAAATCGTGTATAAAAGGAGCTGTAATAAGGGAGAGAATCAGATGCACTAGCAGTCGCAGCAAGTAGACGTTACCTGAAAAAGCTTTTTTAGTGAAGCAGTATTATCAGAATGGGGAATATGCTAGTTCAGCGCTACGATCCTATCGCCATAGGAAGGGGATTCGAACTGGTAAAGGCCAGTTGACAAATGCAGCTGTGACGAGAATGATTTCGAAGTTCGAAGCCACGGGTTGTTTAGACGATAGACCCCGTAGTGGCCGACCGAGCACAAGGCGTAATGCAGCTGAGGCAGTTCAGGAAGAAATGGAGACTCTAGCGGGTTCGTCTGTACACGGGGAAGTCAGCGCTCGTGCAGTCGCACGTCGCACCGGCATTCCACACACTATAGTTTGGTCGGGACTTAGGCGTACCCTTCGATGCTATCCTTACAAAATCCATCGGCATCGTGAACTGTTACTTGGGGATTTAGTGAAGCGGATGGCATTTGCTGTTTGGGCGTTTCAAAAGATGGCGGAAGATGATGATTGGTTGAGAACCGTGTTGTGGACCGAAGAAGCTCATTTCACTCTCCGAGGGTCTGTCAACGCCCACAACTGCAGAATTTGGGTACCGAAAATCCTAGGTCGTGGAAACCCCATCGCACGACGAGATATGGGTTGGATTTACCACATCTACCGTTATCGGGCCTTTTTTCTTCGAGGAACTGCGTGATTCTAGTTTTGTAACTGTGACGGGTGAGAGGTACGCCAACATGTTTCACAATCACAAACCGCAGGATAGCGCTCCACCCCATATTGCTAGACGCGTGAAAGATCTCTTGCACGCGTCGTTTGGTGATGATCGTGTGCTCAGCCGCCACTTTCGTTATGTTTGGTCTCCCAGGTCTCCAGACCTCAGTCCTTGTGATTATTGGCTTTGCGGTTACCTGAAGTCGCAAGTGTATCGTGATCGACCGATATCACTAGGGATGCTGAAAGGCAACTTCCGACGCCAAGTTCAAAAGATGTCCGATAGATGGCACGTCAGCTGATCAGAAAAGCAATAATTAGCAAAACAAATGAAGACAAAGCAAAGATGATATTCTTTACAGGAAATGCTCAATATGTGCACCATCATTCCTCAACAATAGCTTTAGTCGAGGACTAAAGTTGTGAACACCACTGTAAAGCATGTCCGGAGTTATGGTGAGGCATTGGCGTCGGATGTTGTCTTTCAGCGTCCCCAGAGATGTCGGTCGATCACGATAAACTTGCAATTTCAGGTAACCCCGAAGCCAAAATCTCACGACCTGAGGTCTAGAGACCTGGGAGGCCAAGCATGTTATTCCAAGCATGTGCGTCAATTTTAACCTATCCACATTATTTCGCGATTTATTATGTTTTCAAATTTATACTGACTTTTTGATCACCCGGTATATGTATCTCCCGATGTCGGCAGATGCCATCTGGGGGATAGTAGAGGTACTGATAATGGTTCCAACCTCGATCACCAATAGATCGCGCAGTGACTTCTACTGTGTGATCAAAATTATTCGGATACCTGCAAACAGAAGTTTGTGGCGCTCTGCATCGGTAACGCTAGAATTCAGTATGGTGTTCGCCCACCCTTAGCCTTGAGGACAGCTTCCACTTTCACACGCATAGCTTCATTTAGGTTCTGGAAAGTTTATTGGGGAATTACAGCCCATTCTTCAGGGAGTGCTGCGGTGAGGAGATGTAGGTTGGTGTGGCCTTGCACGAAGTCGGCGTTCCAAAACATCCCAAATATGTTCAGTAGGGTTCAAGTCAGGACTCTGCAGACCAGTCTATTACAAAATAATATCTTACTTTAAGATCGCAGAACACGAATAAAGAGACAATGTTGCCTTCTCGAGGAAACAGAAGGGTTGACCTCATGTAGTATAGCGACTCAAAGTGGTACAATATGTATCGTTTGTAAATGAGAAGGAGTGAGTATACCACACTTGCTGCATTGTGTACCGTTATTCGTCACTCCATATAACACTTGCTGCATTGTGTACCGTTATTCGTCACTCCATATAACACTTTTCCGTTGTTGAATTGTAGATATTTTACGTTCCTTACACCAAGCGAGGCGTCGTTTGGCATTGACCTACGTGATGTATTTTGGGCAACCGCTGGACCAGAAAATCCAACGTCTCATGTCCCGCCTAACTGGCATAATATTTGGAGTGGATTCGGATGCAGTTTGGAATTGCTGTATGATGGTCTAAAAAGATGTCTGCCTATTACACTGTACGAACCTCTTCAACTGTCGGAGGTTTCCATCATTCAAGAGACGAGGTCGGCCCGTACGCTTTAGTGCTGTGAGTCTCCCTTCTCATTTCCACTTCACAAGCACGCCAGGAACAGTGGCCCTAGTGATGTTTAATCTCGCGTACAGACTTCTGACACAAGTTACACCGAATCACCTGACCATGTTCCAAGCCGTGAGTTCCGAGGAGCGACGCATTCTGCTCTGTAAAAACATATGCTTTTAGAGGTGTTCGAATACTTTTGAACTCGTAGTGTAGCTGCCACAGCGCTAACTGTGTATACTCTTCCAAATGGAATGTTTGCAATGGTAAGGCTCAGAATGACATCAGCTTGTGATCAAAACAGGTGCGTTTATTTTAATTGCCAGTTTAGGTCAAACATGATCCTGTTACAGTGACTTACGCATATAATAGGGAACATTTTGAAAATAAAGTTTACAAAATGACTTACTGTTTGTAATGAATCTTTATGAATTTAAAGTACACTACGATTAATAAATATTTACTTGTTTTTAAATTTGTGTGGAATGTGCTGTAAAGATAAGCGTGTATGTTAAAGTGAAGGCTTCATTAGCCACTATCAGTGTTAATAAATTGACAATGCGGTTAAATACCATAAATAATTTTGGTACAGAGTGCATATATGTAGAAGACAATGCTTGTTCGAAGTGTGCTCTGCCACCATCTAACCTCATGAGAAATATAAAGTTGTTTACAATTTGTCTTTGTTTTGTAAAACATAGTTACACTAGCTGAGAACCCGGCGTTGCCCGGGTATTTATTTATTTATTCCTGCCATTTTTCAGGTATATATTTATTTGTATAAGGGCTGTATGTCTATAAATCTCTTGGAAATGCAATTAGTAGCAAAGAAGTAATAGATTAAAACTTGGCGCGTGATGGGGTGGTTTTCCATGAACGTTACAGTTTATGCGCACATTTCTCATGAACTACATGTCGGACTGTGATACAATTTAGAAAGTACACTCAACTATATGCGTGTATACTTTCTGTAAAATTTCCTGCGGCTACAGTTTGTAGTGTATAAATTATAAATTGTTACGACAAACCAAATGCCGTAGTTTCAGTCCATGAACAGCTCAACGTTACTGTTTACGTGTCATATCTCATGAACTACGTGTCGGAATGTGATACAATTTAGAAGCTACATTCAACAATATACTGTATACTGTCTTTAAAATTTCCTGTCGCTACAATTTGTAGTGTTCAAATTATAAATTATAACGTCATACTGAGAGCCGTAGTTTTACTCCATAAACAGCGGAAAAGTAGTAAGCGAGAAACTGTTTTCCTTTCATCATTTTACTATGGTTGCCAGCGAGAAAAAGTTTAATAAAGATTTGAAATTATGTTTAAAGTTTGTTGCAAGTCGCTAAGTACTCTCATTCTCATACAGCGTATTTCGAAAGTCTCGCCGCATTATATGGCTTTTTCTATTGGTTATGTCGTAATATCTTTTGAACCATGTGCCGTATGTGATTCTTAACCATGCAGCAATTGTTACCTCACGGTAAGGAATGTGTGTACCAAATTTGGTTGAAATCGGTCCAATGGTTTAGGAGAAAATGAGTTACATTGTCGCTAAATGCAGCAGTTTTTCGCGCATCTCATTGTTTAAGTCGTCATATCTCGTGAACTATATATCGGAAGTGATTCTTACGGCGACCGTCCTCATGGATTGAAGCTTACGTGTACAAAATTTCATAAAGATTGGAAGAAAACTGTAGATTTGTATGCATCATGTACACACATACGGACACTCTGCTTTATATATTAGATAATGTACCACTTTGTAATATTGCTGGGAGATCGTACGTTAACCTACTAACGGCGTGACGCAGGGCATAGCGTCACCGGCAAAAATTTATTTCTTTGTAATGATCATTTCCGGAATGTTCTACATGGTTCTTATGTACACTTGTAATTTCTAGTTGTTTCTTATGTTGACTATCCTCCTAATTTCTGGTACATTCTGTCTGTGTATAAATAGCAGAGCGCTCTGCCCGAGAGGCGGTTAGTGCTGCGTGTATGTTGAGTTCGCAATAAACCTGCTTTCAGTATAATTGCTATGTTCAGTTGACAACCCTGCGTTCTAAGTCAAGCCTGCTTCCATTACAACGCGACAATATACTTATGTAACCATAACAGGGCCATGTTTAATCAAAGATGCTAATTAATGTAGGGGTATAACCGTACCAGATGAGCCCCAAGGCGAGTGGTATCCTGCTCGAGAAACTGGTTGTGGCTGAAGGCGGGGTCCTATGCGCCTTGTCAGGGACTGCACTGCCGCTCCTCCCAGAGTTTCGCGTCCTTAGGATAGGTTTAGGTTATTTTAAGTACTTTATTTCTCTAGGGGCCGCCAACATCAGTTCGGTCTCATAAGATTACAAACATTTATTACTATACTGGAGGCGGGTTGATTATTGGGAAGGAAGCTTAGTGCTTAACGTCCCGTCGACAGCGTGGTCATGATTGGCAGAGGGATGGGGAAGGAATTCGGCCGTACCATTTGAAATGAACCATCCCGGCATCTGCCTGGAGTGATTAAGGAAAATCACGGAAAATCTAAATCTGGATGGCCGAAGGTGTAATAATCTCCATTCCAAAGAAATCAGGCGCAGACAGGTGTGAATATTACAGAACCATCAGTTTGATAAGTCATGGTTGCAAAATTTTAACACGAATTATCTACAGGAGAATGGAAAAGATGGTAGAGGCTGGCCTCGGGGAAGATCAGTTTGGATTCAGGAGGAAAGTAGGAACCCGGGAGGCAATACTCACTTTACGTCTTATCTTAGACGATAGATTAAGGAAAGGCAAACCTACATTTTTAGGTTTTACAGATTTGGAGAAGGCGTTTGACAAATTTGACTGGAACACACTCGCCGGCCGCGGTGGCCGAGGGGACGAGCATGTATATTTGTGCCGTCCTTAGTTGTAGGTAGTTCATAAGTAGTTTGTAAGTTTAGGGACTGATGACCCCGTAGTTAAGTACCTTAAGCTTAACAACCATTTGAACATTTTGGAACACACTCTTTCAAATTCTGAAGTCAATAGGGGTAAAATACAGGGAAAGGAGAGTTATTTACAACTTGTACAAAAGCCAGACAGCAGTTATTAGACTCGAAGGGCATGAAAGAGAAGCATCAGTTGGGAAGGGAGTAAGACACGGTTGTAGCCTTTCACCGATGTTTTTCAATTTCTACATCGAGCAGGCGGTGAAGGAAAGCAAGGAGTAATTTGGAATAGGGATTAAAGTTCAGAGGGAAGAAATAAAAACATTGCGTTTTGCTGATGACATTGTAATTCTGTCAGAGACAGCAAAGGACCTGGAAGAGCAGTTGCATGGAATGGACAGTGTGTTGAAGAGAGTGTATAAAATGAACATTAACAAGAGCAAAATAAAAATAATGGAATGCGGTCTTAGAAAATCAGGCGATGCTGAAGGAATTAGATTGGGTAATGAAACAATGAAGGTGGTAGATGAGTTTTGTTACTTGGGTAGTAAAATAACATATGACAGTCGCAGTACACAGGATATAAAATTAAGAATGGCAATGGGAAGAAAAGCATTTTTGAAAAAGAAAAATTTGCTAACATCGAATATTAATTTAAGTGTAAGGAAGTCTTTCCTGAAGGCATTTGTGTGGAATGTTGCTTTGTACGGGAGTGAAACATGGACGAAAAGGAGTGCGGACAGGAAGAGAATAGAGGCTTTTGAAATGTGGTGCTACAGAAGAATGCTGAAGATTAGGTGGGTAGATCGCATAACTAATGAAGAGGTACTGAACAGAATTGGTGAAAAAAGGAATTTTTGGCATACCCTGACTAAAAGAAGGGATCGCTTGGTAGGACACATTCTTAGACATCGAGGGACCGTAAATTTAGCATTGGAGGGAAGTATGTGGGGTAAAAATCGCAGAGGTAGACCAAGAGATGCGTATAGTAAGTAGATTCAAGTGGATGTGGGTTGCCGTTCTTTTGAGGAGATGAAAAGGCTTGCTCAGGATAAAGTAGGGTGGAGAACTGCATCAAACCAGTCTCCGGACTGAAGACTATAACAACAACAACAGTTCTTGTGGGTCTAAATACGCGATTCCGTGTTCGTCTCCCGGTTGAGACACGAAACGTTGGCCGTCAATGGCGCGCGATGCGATTGTTTGCGAATGGCGCGATCCCGAGCCGGATACTTTTTGGCACTCACTCACGCTACGTCACTCCCGCACTGAATAAAGTACACTTTTGTTCACAGTAGATACGTTTACATCCAATGAACCACGCGGTATACGCGATATTTTATGGCGGTGCCGGCGATTGCACCCGATCCGCGAATTCCGTCCGATTACGACGCGACCCACCACTCGACTACTACGTCCTCACACACACGAGAGTCGCAGTATGCTCCGCGCTGATCATTGTCTGTCTACAAAATTGTGTCTGGCTAACAGCTACATTTTTATCCCTGACACATGTGATCAAATGTGGCATGAAAATATTAACAAACATACAAATAAAATAAAAGAATACACGATACATACATGTTAGTCTATCGAGAATACAAAATAATTAAAAGCATACATTTTTAGAATGTGATCTACATCTACATCTACATACATACTCCGCAATTCACCGTAAGGTGCGTGGCGGAGGGTACACTGTACCACTACTAGGCATTGCCTTTCCTATTCCACTCCCAAATGGAACGAGGAAAAAAAGAATGCCTATATGCCTCCGTACGAGCCATAATTTCTCTTATCTTGTCTTTGTGATCTTTACGCGAAATGTAAGTAGGCGGCAGCAAGATCGTACTACACTCAGCTTCAAATTCCGGCCCTCTAAATTTACTTAACAGAAATTCACGAAAAGAACGTCGTCTTTCTTCCAGCGATCCCCAATTGAGTTGCCGGAGCATTTCCGTGACACTCGCGCATTGGTCGAACATACCGGTAACAAATCTAGCTGCTCGTCTCTGAACCGCCTCTATGTCTTCCTTTAAACTGATCTGCTACGGGTCCCAAACACTTGAGCAATACTCAAGACGTGGTCGTACAAGCGTGCTGCCATATGTAAACGTAAGGTTCATCTGTGACCTTACAACGTCTGCGGGTGTCATCTATACATCACCCAAAATTCCACTGACACCGTAACTGCACCGTAAGTTGCATCAGAAATCAGTACGATGGCTGAACCGCAGACCCTTTCAGCTAGGAATCCTCCTGTTGACGTTTTCTTCGCCTCTGATGCTACTAATGACACGTATGGCTTTCGTAAAACCACTTGACAACCAATTAATCGCCCGTTCCTTGTCAGATTGCCTTAATCTGTTACGAGTGCTGGACCGCGGGTCCCTCATTCCGGCGTGTCAGTAACAATTAATGCGCCGTCAGGTTAGCACCACTAGGCTGTAAAAAGCGTCCGCAGAGCGATTCCCCGGGCAGCTCGCCCTTGTAGTCGGAAGTTGCCGCGTGCAGGCGAGCCGAGATATAAGTTACAGCGCCGTTAAGCCGCTGCCTCGTGCCACGCGTTCCTCCCGCGGCCCCGTGGCATTAATTAGGAACAGCTTAACAAACCACTTGGACGCCGACGGCTGCTCATAAAGGGTCCCACGCGATCCGTCGTGTGACCACCCTGCCACTTTGTAGATCGGGGGCGCAGGGACAAATCGCAGCTTTACTCGCTGATCGCTGAACTCGTGGAAATATCAATCTATCTGACGAATCGTTAGCTCGAGATGTGTAGTTGGTATTTCAAAGATCATTAAACTGCTGGGTCACCAGTCCCCTTGAGATGTGACGCAATCTGGCTGCTACTCATCTGTGTAACGATCAATCATGTGTACAGCACTTAAGGCTCCGTCAAACAGAGAGCGGGCACGCCGCGGCGATAAACGCCGTAGTTGTGATGATTTCCATCCCAGATCCTGTATCATTTCCGTGACGCTATCTCTCCTAGCTGCCCTAATTTGGACTCTTTCGATGTCCTCCGTCAAACCCACCTGATAAGGATTCCACACTTGGCAGCAATACTCCAAAAATGGACGGACAAGCGTATTGTATGCAGTTTCTTTTGTAGTTCTGTTGCATCTTTTAAGGGTTCTGCCAATAAAACGCAGTCTCTGGTTCGTCTTTCCCACGACATTATCTACTTGTTCTTTCCAGTTTAAGTCTGAATTAATAGTAATTCCTAGGTATTTTGTGGAGTTTACGGTCTTCACTTTTGATTGATTTATCTTGTAAACAAAGTTTAACGGATTTCTTTTCGAATTCATGTGGACGACTTCACACTTCTCATTATTTAGAGTCAATTGCCAATTTTTACACCATAGTGATATCTTATTCAGATCGTTCTGCAGTTGGCTGTGATCTTCAGATGATTTTACTAGACGGTAAATGATGGCGTCATATACAAACAACCTAAGAGAGCTACTTAGATTTTCCCCTAAATCGTTTATGTAGATAAGGAACAGCAGAGAACCAATAACACTACCCTGTGGAACGCCCGACATCACTTCTGTTGTAGTCGATGCCTTACCATCGATTACTACGAACTGTGTCCTCTCTGACAGGAAATCCCCTATCCAATCGCAAATTTGGGGCGATATACCAGAAGCACGCAATTTGATTAAAAGCCGTTTGTGAGGTATGTTGTCAAAAGCCTTCTGGGAATCAAGAAATACGGAAGCGATTTGCGAACCCTTGTCGAGAGCGCCCATCACTTCGTGTGAATGAAGATCTAGTTGTGTTTCCCATTTAGGAAACTCGCTGTCGGGTCGGATGCAATGAATGAGTGCCAGTCTAAGTTACGGATCAGAAAATGGTAAAGGTTCCGGTTCACACAGTTGGTGGCTGATACTGAAAAGCCGCTAGGCGGGAGAGGACGGCATGCGGCCGTTCGCTACGCACAGAGGCTGGACCTCTGGAGTGCGTCTGTTCTGTACGAGAACTCAAACTGAAGAGACCCAAGGAACTGATTCTCGCACCTCAGTGTCCTGCAGCAGTAGCACATGTGATCAAACGTGGGTGTCTGCTATTGGCTCCACGGTAGCATGGAAACGTCAGTAGTTTCAGCACGGACGCCAGAGGGGTGGCGTAATTTTAGAATCAGCAGTCAATACTGGTTCTGGCCGATTCTGTCCTCCAAGGTGGACAGCCTTGGCAAGTTGTCAAGGCGTATTTAGCGGTGGAAGAACACTTGTAAAACTTATGCAAAATTTTGAAATAATTTTTTAAAATTATTTTCCTAAACTATTTTAGACTGGCTGGTCATCCTGTACACATGGTTAACGCCAAATGTTGAAATGTTTATAAAGCTTATGGGACTTTACTGCGGGGTCATCAGTCCCTAAACTTACAAACTACTTATGAACTAACGTGTACTAAAGGCAACACAAACATCCATGCCCTAGTGAGGATTCCAACCTTCGACGCTAGAGGCCGCGCAATCCGCAACGTGGCGCTCCAGACCGCTCGGCTACTCCCGCGCGGCATGATTAAAGCTATTTTGTCAAAAACTGACATTGTGAGAACCGTGACTGTGGTATTATAATGTTTCTAATTAAAACAGTCACTAGCCTCTAGTATGGTATAAAATATTTTTCTTAAACCAGTTTAAAAGAGCTTCAAAAAGTCTACCCGTTTGACCAATATGGAATTTGTGGCAGTTGTTGCATTTAAGTAATTTGTAATTGAATACAACGCGCATTACGTTAAATTCTAGCATGGTGTCATTTGAAACATTAACAGCACTCATACAGTGATCATTTAAGAAGTGTAAAATACGCAAGAAATATACAGGAAAATTACATCACAGAAAAGTACACAATGTGGTTGCGATACGTTAACTGATACGAAACGTGGCTCCAGCTCAAAAGCATGAAAAACCATCTGAAGATGAACTTGTAAAAATAAGTCCGAAACCGGTCACGGTTTAAGTAAAGAAACGTTTTATACTGTACTTGAGGCTGATAGCTGTTTTATTTATAAACATGAACAATCATGGTTGTTACATGCGGGTCCGCCAATGTAGATTTAGTACTTTACACAGGAACGCGTTACTGTCAACTGAAATTCTGCAACCCGTTCGCGCCCGTCAAGGTAACTGTTACAGGGCATTGAAATAAATTCATTCGACATTGAAAATTTGTGCTTGACCTGGATTCGAAACAGGTTATCACGCTTCTGACTAGCGTTCGCCTTAACCAATTAGGTAACCAGAGACGCTCCCTATCCTGCCCAAAAGCGCAACTTATTTCACACTACGATTGTAGTGTTCCCTGACCATTACTTCCTCTGTGTCATGCACCTTTTAATATATACACAGTTACTCAACTTTGCTTCACGCGTATGGAGACAACGTCATGCATCCATTGACCATATTGAAATGTTTGTAAATCTATTAGACCGAACTGCTATGGTAATCAGTCCCTAGACTTACAAACTACTTTAACTTAAACTAACCTAAGTACAACACACGCACCCATGCCCCAGGGAGGACTCGAACCTCCGACGGCGAGCAACCGCGCGCTCCACAGCGAGACGCCAACGCAGTTATCCTGCATGCCAGCACAGTAGGGGACAGATGAAGCTCGTGGGCGCTCTATAATGTTGTGGGGCGTGTGCAGTGGGAGTTACAGGGGTTCCATCACACGTCTAGATATTACTCTGACAGGTGACACGCAACATTCATCTTGGCTGATCATCTGCATTCATTTCCTCTTTTGCATTCCTATAGACTTGGGCAAATCGGGATATCCAACACATCCAAGAATATCAATTAATACAAATAAATAATCCCAGAGATGCTTCAGATCCGTAAATCCGTCTCTGGGATTATTTATTTGTATTAATTGATATTTATATCACCATAACAGGATTGTTCCACCATGTCCATTGCTGACGTGCTATTCCGCTGCATGGAGAGCAGTAGTGGCAATTATCTTTGGAACAAAGAAGCTGAACTAAAGTTTGTGTTGTGGAGGGAAATCGTACATTGACTATTCCAAGGCGCCTTAATCGTTAGTGGTGTGGTAGTCTAACTGTTAAGACGTCTGCCTAGTAAGCATTTAAACATCGATGGACACCAAACTCCGGCTCAAGGGTTCATGGTGTTAATTCCATCTACTTCTACTTCAGAGAGTAGTCGAGTCCATGCCACGCCATGTTATGGCACTTCTGCGTGTTGCAGTGGACCTACACGATGTTAGACAGGTGAACCACTTTCGTGGATTTATATTTTTTTCTTTATTTTTTATTTTATTTTATTTATTTATTTATTTTTTTAGAATGATGTATGCTTCACGTGTAGGTAGTTAAAAACTAGCAGAATTACTAAAAATTTCCGGGCTATTATGCCGTGGTCTTGTGAATTTATTCTGCAAACCCACACGGGGAACTGTAGAAGGGGATAGAAGGGGAGAGATTGACAGATCAGTCGTTGCTGAATATGTTTTTCAACCAGGCGACTATCTTATCCAATTTGATAAGACTCAGGTTTTAGCAGACACAAACTGATACCACGAAAGACTTTACAGAGAGGCTATACAAAATGTAAAACACCCCAATAATTTCAATAGTATGGAGGAGGGCGTGAAACTAAATGGCCGGCCGCGGTGGCCGAGGGGACTGAGGCGCTCCAGTTGCACGGCCACTACGGTCAGGGGTTCGAATTCCCCCACGGGCATGGATATTTGTGCCGTCCTTAGTACAAGGTAGTTGATAAGTAGTTTGTAAGTTTAGGGACTGATGACCCCGTAGTTAAGTCCCATAAGCTTAACAAACATTTGAACATTTTTTTTGAAACTAAATGAAATCTGGATTCCGGTTTTGAAGAAGAAATGTAACAAGCTTCCACCATGGGATGATATTAACGGACGGCGGCAATCGGCAACGCCGAATTACGCGCGCATGTCAAAAACATCTGACGTCACACCTCTGCGCGCGAGCCCTCGTAAACGGAGTTTGCCTTCAGTCGTTAGCGAGCTAGGGTGAGCATCGGACATTGAAAAGTGCCACGATCCCCCTTGAGAATGTCCTCCGCAGTCGGGGACGAAACGTTGGGTTTCCAGAATAAATCCACAAGACCACGACATAATAACTCGGAAATTTTTAGTAATTTTCACCATTCCGGCCGCGAAAGTTTACATTTTACAACTAGCAGAATGTAATGAACTTCACGTATGACTCGAGTCACAACTTTGACAAATGTTGTAGTACATTCCGTAAAGACGGGTTTGGCAATCTGAAACAGGTGTAATACAGGTTGGGTTCTGGCTCACTTAGAGCACATTCATTCTTCCTCGAGGTTTCTGCGAGGAATTAGTCGGAGCTCTTGAGATTGCTGTATTTTTTTTCCTTGTAGATCATCTTATCCGATTGAGAGGAAATAATGTATGAAAATACTACATAAAATAAGTTTCAGTTGGTTGATTTGGGAGAAAATCTGAGCAGCTCTCTTAAGATGTTTAAAGATGAAGATCAAAACCAACTGCAGAACGATCTGAATAACATATCACTGTGGTGTAAGAATTGGTAATTGACTCTAAATAATGAGAAGTGTGAAGTCGTCCACATAAGTACAAAAAGAAGTCCATTAAACTTTGTTTACAAGATAAATTAATCGAACGTGGAGGCCATAAACTCCACCAAATAGCTAGGAATTACTATTACATCAGATTTAAACTGGGACGAACACGTAGATAATGTCGTAGTAAAGACGAACCAGAGACTGCTTTTTATTGGCAGAACTCTTAAAAGATGCAACAAAACTGCTAAAGAGACTGCATATACAACGCTTGTTCGTCATGGTTTGGAGTATTGCCGCCCAGTGAGGGATCCTTATAAAGTGGGTTTGAAAGAAGCCTTCGAAAGAGTCCAAACAAGGGCAGCTCGTTTTGTATTGTCACGATACAGGGGAGACTGTGTTACGGAAATGGGAATCATTACAACGGCGTTTATCGCAATGGCATGGTCTACTTACGAAACTGCAATCGCCAACATTTTCCTCCGAATGCGAGAATATATTGTTGACTGCCACCTACATAGGTATAAATGATCATCAGAATAAAATAAGAGAAAACAGAGATCGAACGGAGAGATTCAGATCTTTCTTCCCGCACGCTATTCGAGAATGGAGTGGTATATGAATAGAATAAAGGTGGTTCGATGAACCCTCTGCTAGGCACTTAAATGTGATTTGCAGAATATGTCATGTAGATGTAGATGTTGAGTAGATAGAAACAGAAACATCTACGGTTTCGTGTGGTCAATAATGGCAGGACAGAAACTTTTCAACATCGTAGTAAGAAAACAGATGACCACACTATTGTTG
Source organism: Locusta migratoria (assembly GCA_026315105.1). Taxonomy (NCBI): domain Eukaryota; kingdom Metazoa; phylum Arthropoda; class Insecta; order Orthoptera; family Acrididae; genus Locusta; species Locusta migratoria. The sequence continues at coordinate 202,317,554 of CM048751.1, forward strand.
TAGTTTTTCTGTTGGTCGGTTACTTCCCGCTTGTAATGTCTCTGGATCCACGAGCAATAGACTGCGGATGTGACAGAGGTGTAGAGTTGCACTGGAATCGAAAACGGTCTCTCAACTCTGGTTGAGTGTTAGGTAAGGAATTTTCATTATTTTTGTTTATAATTACTATAATATGTTAGGTACGTACGAGGGCATACTACGTTTTGCTGGAGCTTTTGGGAAATTATCTCGTTCTCTTAAAAACACACTCGCCCCTTCCTATGTTTAACTGTTACTCACGCTGGCTCAGTTTGATTGGACCAGCTGACTTACCAGTGTTTTCCAAGTTACATGCGTCGGTCAAGCTGTTGTCCCGTACCATGACTGAGTCAACGAGCTTCATAAAACTAATCCGTTTAGCATACTTGACTATTTATTGATTGCACTTTTCTATGACCTGCCATCTAATATTTGATAGCAACTTGTACATTTCGCCATGTAGCATATAATAGGCACACAGTGTTTGGCGTTACTATTAAGGCATACTATCGAGTAACAACGTGAATTAGAAAAAAAAAACCGGAAAAAATTATAAAATAGCATACTGAAACATAGAGAGAGAGAGAGAGATATGACAGTGTATATGCAGGATGTCCCAGACCACTCGTCCTTTCTCATACCGAGGGAGTCTTATGAAATGTAAAGCGCAATACCTCCCAGTAGGAGGTGCCATTTGCAACTTCCGATTCCCCCCTAGAAGTGGGCTATTCAGACCGAAAGTCGATTTTTTTAATGGAATGGCATACGTTTTCTTATGGATATCGATTTCATGCCGAAGAACTTTTTTCTCGGTCCAAAATCGTCATTCTCTGCTTCCTTCTGTAGTGTGATGACCCATCTAGAAAGTGGCATGCATAGATTACTTGATATGGTTAGACACTAAATGCAAATAATTACACACATCTCAATAATGTAATACGTTATTTTAAGGTGGATACAGTGTATCTGATAGTACCTAAAAACGCAAGGTAATCGATCGTGTAGTGATATGGACTCTAAGTAGTATACGAAAGCGTAAACGCAAACTCACGTTTGTAAGCTGGACTGAATTCGATCAAGTCGAAGGCCACTTAGTCAACACATCATAATAGTAGGAACAACCTCATTGTGTCCCTGCTAGTATTGTGCTTCATCGTTTCGTGTGACACCTACATTTGGAAAGTGATTTGTAAGAAAGGAAAGAGAACTGACCAACACAATTACAGGCCAATATCGTTGACATCAGTTTCCTGTAGAATTCTGAAGCATATTCTCAGTTCGAATATAGTAAATTTCCTTGAAACGGAAAAGCTTCTTTCTATGAATCAGCACAGGTTTAGAAAATATCGTTCATGTGAAACTCAACTAGCCCTTTTCTTACATGACATCTTGCGAGCCATGAATAAAGGGCAACAGGCGGTGTTTTTCTCGACTTCAAAAGGGGTTTGACGCGATGCCACACTGCAGACTGCTTATGGAAATAGATTCACAGATTGTGACTGGCTGGAATACTTCCCAAGTAATAGGACGCAGTACGTTGTTCTCGACGGCGAGTGTTTATCAGAGACGAGTGTATCGTCAGGTGTGCCCCAGCGGAGTGTGATAGGACCGCTATTATTTTCTATCTATATAAATGATCTGATGCACAGAGTAACTTGTAATTTGCGGCTGTTTTCTGATGATACTGTGGTGTATAGGAGGGTATCGTCTTTAACTGACTGTAATAGCATACAGGATGACTTCGACAATATTTCTAGTTGGTGTGCAGAATGGCAGCTAGCTCTCAATGTAGAAAAATGTAAGGTGATGCGCATGAGTAGGAAAAACAATCCCATAATGTTAGAATACAGCACTAGTAGTGAGCTTCTTGATGCTGTCGCGTCGTTCAAATATCTAGGCGTAACATTGCAGAGCGATACGAAATAGAACGAACATGTAAGGACAGTTGTAAGGCGGACAGCCGACTTCGGATTATTGGGAGAATTTTGCGAAGATTTACTTCATCTGTAAAGCAGACGGCGTATAAAACACTTGTACGACCACGTCTTGAGTATTCCTCAAGTCTTTGGGACTCGCAGCAGACATAGAGGCAAGCAGCTAGGTTTGTTACTGGTAGGTTCGACAAATGCGCGAGTGTCACGGAAATGCTCTGGCAACTCAATTGGCGATCGCTGGTGGAAAGACGACGTTCTTTTCGAGAATTTCTGTTGAGGAAATTTAGAGGGCCGGAATTTGAAGCTGAGTGTCGTACGATCTTGCTGTTGCCTACTTATATTTCGCGTAGTGATCACAAATACAAGATAAGAGAAATTAGGGCTCGTCCGGAGGCATATAGGCATTCTTTTTTTCCTCGTTCTATTTGAGAGTGGAATAGGAAAGGAAATGCCTAGTAGTGGTACAGTGTACCCTCCGCCACGCACCTTAGGGTGGATTGCAGAGTATGTATGTAGATGTAGAAGTGGAGAATGACGATTTAGAAAAGAAAATTAAGGAAAGTTTCTTCACCTTCGCCATAGAATCGAAATCATTAAGAAAAAGGATGCCATTTCATAAAAAATGGAAAAAAAGACTTGCAGTCGCAATAGCCCACTTCTGGTGCTACCATTCAATCTGGACAGACTATATTTTTATATTTAATAAGACTGCCAAGAGTTTGTAAGAGGTGGCCGGATGGCCTGACAAGAAGACTACGTGGCGGTCTGTTTTTATAATTTTTCATATTTACGGTACGTGAAGTATAGAACTTAAATAACAATCAGTCAAAGCCATTCGACGCAACGCTCAAACATTCTCGAGAAAATCGACTTTGAAGTTTTGCAGGTACACGTATGTACCAATAACTAAAATAGTTGCACCCCTCAAGGGCGGAAGAACTTCGGTGAGGTCTCGAGCCTGTCCCTGATGAAGCAGCTTGTCATTTGCACTTTCCTAGATTTCTTTATTATAACTTGTAGTATTATTCTTTATTATGCATGTCTTTGATGACTATTATTTAGTTTCTATATCGACAAATATTACTTAGTCATTTTATGAAATGATACGTGTTTGTTGTCAAGTTGCAATCGTTTTCCTTGTTACCTGTTTTTTTATTACGGTATTTGTGCATTTGCGACGGCTGTGTAATTTATGAGTACTTGTGTCGGTATCTTCTGTATTTGTGTCTGAACTCTTCCAGGCGTTTTATTGGGTTTCTTGTTGGTACGTTCTAGACATGGCATTGGCGCTCCTGCCTGAACATGTCAGTAAAGTTGTGCAAGTTTTATTTGCTGTACTTTTAGTACATTAATTGTGGTATGTTTAACGTCATCACAGACGACTTGTGGTCTTATTTCATTGTCTCTCGCACTGTAATTCAGATGTTCTGGACATTATTAATCGACATTTCGCCGTGGGCTGTCCGTGACTGTACCGTATAGAAATGTCCAAATATTTGTAAAGCTTATGGGAGTCACCAGCCGTAAACTTACAAACTACTTATGAACTAACTGCCGGCCGCGGTGGCCGAGGAGACTGAGGCGCTCCAGTCACGGTCTGCACGGCCACTACGGTCGGGGGTTCGAATCCCTCCTCGGGCATGGATATTTGTGCCGTCCTAGTTCGTAAGTAGTTCATAAGTAGTTTGTAAGTTTAGGGACTGATGACCCCGTAGTTAAGTCCCATAAACTATACAAACATTTAAACATTTATGAACTAACTTATACTAAAGCAGCACAAACATTCATGTCCGACGGAGGATTCGAACCTCCAACGCGGGAGGTTGCGCGATCCGTAACGTGGCGCTCCAGACCGCTCGACTACTCCCACGTGGCTGTACCGTATAGCTTATATAATTATAATAATAATAATAAGTCGTCTGCAGTCACCATAATTTTATTGTTTTATTTTCCGACGCGTTTCTGAGCTATAACTCGATTATCGAGAACTTTATTACTGTATTTTTATGTTACATCTGCTTCAGTTTTTCACCTAACGGTAGAAGAACGACAAAGTTGTTAGTTTTTGGCGAGAAAAGTTGCCGCAGGCGTTAATGCAAGGATCTTATAATAAATATACAGTAAAGTACTGTGAAGTGCTACCGGCATTTATCGAGATGAAATTATCTCCTGCATTGGTGAAATAACTTCCGCATTTGCACACATTTCACAACACATTTTCGCAACGGGCATGTTTATGCCGGTACATCAAATTCATTACATTAAAATTATAGAGAATTGCAGTCATAGTTACAATCATTTGTTTTGATTAACAAAATAAACAACTTTTTAGATGACAGAGAGTCGGTAATTTTTGTTTACATTAGACATATTTTACTTAAACTTTGACAAACTTACCATACATGTTCTGGAGTTCGACCTTCACGTAAGTCTGTGTCTCTAGTGTCGTCTAGAGTACTATGCGACGAAAAGGAAACTTTTAACAGTTCACTCCAGCTGGGAACAGGGGACTGATAACCCAACAGTTGAGTCCCCTTTAAACACCAACAACAACCAAATCGTTGCAAATGTGTTGGTATGGCCATGGGCCATATCGTCCACTAGAAAGTGTACCATATCTCCCTGGTCGAATCAATGTGCTTTAACTTCATCCTTCCACGTACGCTAGGGAAGAGGGTATATTTCGCTATACCGGGAAGACGGGGCGAGGTGACGCAGTGGCACCGGAAAGGCATTCGGGAGGACGGTGGTTCAAATCCACGTCCGTCCATCCAGATTTAGATTTTCCTTCATTTCCCTGGATAACTCCAAGAAAATGCCGGGACGGTTTCTTTCAAAGGTCACGGCCGATTTCCTCTAAAATCCCTAACAAAAATGCGAGTGTGACCTTTGTCTCTAATAACCACATCGTCAGCGGAATGTTAAATTCTAAGCTTCCCTGCCGTTTGGGAGCGGCCAAGCGAATTGAGGCGCTATGCTTCGATACGCGAGGCCATTCCCCAGCGGGGGTTGGAATTCCCCCTCGGGCATTGATATTTGTGTCGTCAAATATGTTCAAATGTTTGTAAATCTATCGGACCAAACTGCGTGGTCATCAGTCCGTAGCTTACAAACTATTTAAACTAAAGTAAACTAACCTAAGGACAACACACACACACACACACACACACACACACACACACACACCCATGCCCTAGGGAGGACTCGAACCTCCGACGGAGAACCATTTGTGTCGTTTTAGTATAAGTTAGTTCATATGTAGTATGTAAGTCTAGGGACTGATGAATCCATAGTTAAGTCCCATAAGCTTTACAAACATTTCTAAGCTTCCTTCCTTGTGTACTAGAGACAGCTTGGCTTCTCCACCACGTGAAACGAAATGCAATGAGTTTCCAAAAATAATATAACCTATAGATAATTAATCTTTACATCTTGTTTATTTTATGGTAGGTGAAGTTTATTATTTATTTATTTAATTATTATTACTTATTTGGTGTCACAATGACCTGCCATCTGGATGCTAAGACAGGTCATATTCTTCCTTGCAAATTTTCTTATTGTCAGAATAATTTCTTTTTAGTAGTCTAGTTAAGTTTATCAATATACAGCTTAAAAATGATGTAATGAAACAATAAATAACAATTAGAAAAAAAAAACAAATTATGTTGGAGACATAAATAAAAAGAGAGATTGTGGGGATATATCCAAGGGTTGGAACAAATAGTGACAACTATTTATTCACAACTGATACGAAAGTGTTATATGTTTGCATCTGTTATCGTCCTTCATAACAGTCACCTTGCGTTGTTCAGAACCCATTGTCACCGATGTAGAAGGCATATTATACCGTTAACAGAGCCTGTGCGAATGGAGCGGTCTACTGCTCCTCGAATCTCTGGAACAGTTCTCAAGTGAATGTTACGAAGTGGTTCCTTCATATTCGGAATACAAATCACAAGGACGTAAGTCCGGGGAGTATGGTGGACGGTACAGTACTTCCCAGTCCTGCGACCGAATAGAGCAGCCACAGCTTGCGGTGCGTTTCGTGCAGAATTATGGTTGGGTTGCACAGAAAGTGTTGCCGCTTCTTTCGCAAAGCTGGTCGTAGGTGATGCTCCAAAAACGAACAGTAATGCTATGCACTGTCGGTATGCCGTGGAGGAACGGAATGCTTTAGGATAACACCATCACAGTCGTACACGAGAATCACCATAATTTTCACCATACTGGGGCGCTAACGCACTTTCGCGGTGACCCATAATGACGCCATTCTTTGGATTGGGTTTCAGTTTCGGCTCGTACGATGTGACCCATGTCTCATCCAGTGTTACGATACGGCGTAAGAAAGCCCCTCCTTCGCGCTCATAAGCCGCGGAGGATTAGCCCTGCGTATTGGTGGCGCCGTGCTGCGGTGCGCGCTGCCGTTAGTCGTCGGCCGTTCGAGTCCTCCGTCGGGCATGGGTATTTGTGTTAGGTTAGTTTAACTTAGTTTAGGTAGTTTGTAAGCTACGAACTAATAACCACGCAATTGAGTCCGATAGATTTACGAACATTTGGACATTTGAACATTCACGTTCACAGCTCTCTAAGTGCGTCTTAGCAGCGTCGTAACGCATCCATTTCTGCATTTCCTTCAATTCATTAAGAACCCATCATGATGCAGTTTTTTTTTTTTTTTTGCATGCCCAGGCACATTCAATCTTCATGCAACTCCGTTGTTCCTGTTCCGAAAACACAGTGTCACTGTTACGTTAGACCGATGGCTCACAAGTAGAGATGGGCAAAATCGATCTTTTCAGAGATCGGATGAGAAATAGTCATTCACTGGGATGAACTAGTTCTTTTTCATGGTTCACCGACTCACCAACTGATAAAAAACGTAAAACGATGTCACATTGCTTTTTTGTCACTATACTTTTATCTGATTTGGCCATATGTTGAAAGAATAAAGAAGAGTAATAATTTTATTGTAAGTCAGTAGTTTCGAGAATATAAAATTTGTTAGTTACACCTACATTAAAAATTAAACATGTTATAACAGAATTTAAATATTTTTGCAGGTGAAATAATTGGAAAAAGAAAAAAAATTACTATTTTTTTGTATTTTTATACTTTCATTAAAAATATACAATATTTTGCAAAATAAAAATACTAGTTCCGTAATTATACAGTGAGTAGTTTAAGCGAGTTGAATAAAACGTGATATATCGCGAGAGTTCCGTGCAGAACGTGGCAACTGCTGCGGCGGAATAGCCGTGCGCAATAAGGCCGTGTCCTACCCGAGCGACAAAAGCGAGCGACAGTGGGCGATATTCAGCGACGCGTCACGGCAGCTACAGCAGCGACATTCGGCGACACGGCAGGGTGTCTTACGTGAGCGCGACAGATTCTCGCTACAAGATGGCCGCTAGAACCCATCACTTGTTACCTAAAAACTAAAGTCTGACACCCATAAACAGTAAAATAATGATAGCTCCAGAGTAAGCAATAAAGTTTTATTTAATTTCGAAAATAAGGCGTCAAAAGAGTAATGTCCATTAAATTTACAAAGCGAGGAATGTTCGTGGACTATTTCATTTGTAACTTCAAGTACGAAAAAAAGACTGTGAAAATCTCTAGCCAAATTCTTCGAAAATACGACGACGAGTACAGATACTTTCGACTATGTCGTCAATGTGTTTTTCTTTTGTGAGTACAAACCATCAACAATTGTTTAAGTTCGAATAGAGTCTTAGCTAAAGAAATAATTAGGTAAATAACTGCGGTGATACTCTTACAGTCGGCGTAGTACACGGGTAGCGTTCTGGGCTCCTATATTCTAAGTTTTGCAGTTGCTGGTAAGATTTCCGTTCCACCTTATATTTTTAGTTCCTGTAACTACAAGCCTTTCACCGGTTATTTGTGCAAAGTTTTATATATTCTCTATACAGAGCAATGCGAATTATTTTTTAAGTGCTTGCCAATATAGTTTATCTTTAATTGCATACACACAGATCCTACTGTACCAAACACATTAAATTCGTAATGAAACATTATAGCAAGATATTTTACTCAGAAATGTAATTATAGACATCTCGTTTGACATCCCAGTGTTCTCTCTCTCTTCGAAAACAAGTTTGTTGTTAATGTCAAAGTTTTGACGCCAGCAGCAAAAATTTGAAATGGACACATTCCCGAAACTGAATGGTTTCAGATATAGAAAACATTAATGCACATTGTTGCTTTCTTTGTTATTCGATTATATAGTCATTGTTTTCAACGTGCCAAAACAATGTAGATGCATGAAAGACGCATAATTTATTACAGGACACTCGTCTATCAAGTCAGGAAACTGCGTGATATGGGTTTACAAAATTTAAGCAACAGACTGCACATTGCACAACACTTTGTCTCTCTTGCTCCCTTTATGCAAACTACAAGTGTTCGAGAAAAATGGAGTAGGATATATTTTGCAGAAATTTTGTATAGTTTAATTTTGTACTGTAATGCATTTTTGCTACCGACTGCAGATTTCCTGTTATTAAGAAAAAACATTAACATTAAATAAATACGTTTCATCTCGAGTACTATTCGAAATAGGAATATGACGGTTTCTGTTGCTTCAGATGATCGTTTCTGTAAGTGAGCTGCAAGCATTATCAGAACACAGAAGTCGAGAGAACAGAGAAATGCGCGGAGTCGCTTTGTTCGGCACCACGCGGTTCGCCAGAGGAGTGGGGGGAATAATGAGCAGCGCGCCACACGGGCGGCTCCGCAAGCGAGCGTAGTCGGCAGAGTGGTGAGGAGAGGTGAACCGGTGAACCAGCTATCTCACGGACTCAGTTGGCGGTCGGATCGCCTCGATCGCCGGAGTCGTACGGAGCAGCGAGTCAGCAGTAGTCGGGAGCCGCGTGCTCACTGAACCATGCTGTTTGCGCGACTCACCGATTATCGACTCGCAGCGCGAAGGCGCTGCATGTGTTTAGGCGCTCATTTTTTGCGTTTTATACTCGCACATGGTCTATAGCAAATTTATTTTGTAGCTTAGGAAACTTCTGAAGCATGTGGCAAGGGGTTTAGGAAACTTCTGAAGAATGTGGCAAGGGGTGCTTATGCAGCTCATTGCTGTCACCAGAGGGACTTTTCGGATCAGATGAACTACCACTCTTTTTTTTTGGATACATCCATCACTCACTCCTTAGAAGGATCTGGCTCTTTGAATCAGTTCAGGAGCAGATTGCCCATCCCTACTCACAAGTGACTGCGTTTCCCCCTATTGTGCGCAAGCCGGTGATGTGGGACGGGTGAGTCTATTTGCTCTGAGGTAATTAGGTATGTCAACAACGTGTTCTATCAACGACAATAGTAGATTCCGTTGTATTGTGTCTCCACAGCAGTGTTGTCACCATTTAAGTTCAAATCCTCGTATCATGATTGTTTCATTTTTGAAAAGAAGTAAAGAACAGAGACAGAGATTTAAACAAAAACAAATTAAAAAACAGATACGGGCAAAAAACACCAAACATGCAGACCCACAGACAACAACACAGCAAAGCAGCACACAAATACACACAACACAAACTGCAGTACAAAGAACACACGAAAATAAAAAAGAAAATTCAAGATGGTACACAATGATATACTAACACTAACACATAACAATATTTTCAAAAGACAAGGTATAACAATAACTCTCAAAACAGATAACCCAAACCAAAAAATATATCCCAAAAATCAAAAAAGACACAGATATCTACCCAAGAGCTGGAATATACCAACTACAATGCAACTCATGTGATGGAACGTATGTAGGACAAACCAGCTGAACATTTCATACCCGTTACAACAGGGCAAGGATATACGGGACAAACCATTCCACTTTTGCAGAACATCTGAAAGAATATAACCATAAACCCACCACAACGGCAAAAGACATGAAGGTAATTAGAATAAATAATGAAAAACATCTCCTAACATTACAAGAAAATTATCACATATACAAAACAAAAGCTGAGAAAAAGTTGCTACTAAATGACCAAATAAACCTGACCAATAAATCACTGTTCTCACTGATTGACCATATGATAGACACAAATCCCAACACATATTCACAAACCCAATCCCCCTCCAGACACACAAACTCAGAGAGATACAAAAAATAAATAAATAAATAAATAAATAAAAATTAAAAAAAGTACTCTCTCTCTCTCTCTCTCTCTCTCTCTCTCTCTCTCTCTCACACACACACACACACACACACACACTCTCACTCACACACACTCTCACTCACACACACCCAAAGACACCTTCAACGCACTTTCAATGAAACAGTTGAATTTCAAATAAGCTGAGAAGGTTGGCAACACTACAAAACAGACTACAGTGGACACAGTATGGCCGGCCGCGGTGGCCGAGGAGACTGCAGCGCGTCAGTCACGGTCTGCACGGCCACTACGGTCGGGGGTTCAAATCCCCCCTCGGGCATGGATGTTTGTGCTGTCTTTAGTATAAGGTAGTTCGTAAGTAGTTTGTAAGTCTAGGGACTGATGACCCCACAGTTAAGTCCAATAAGCTTTACTAACATTTGAACATTTGAACACAGTATGGCAGCAGGTGACAGTGGAACCAGAAAAATGCGAAGTTTATTAGAAAACAGTGAAACCTTTCGACCTGGTTGCTGGAAAGAGACTGATATGGAGTAGCAAGTGCTGTAAGTACACCATTTTATAGCAAACAACGGACCGTTTTAAATCAGAAACGAAATGTTTTGTACATATGTAAGAAACCTAACATTTATGTGTAAACAGAAACATGTAAATATTTCAGGACACTCACTGATGATGCCTTGAGACAAAGGCAAAACGCGTATGGGTGAATTATAAAAATGTTGAAATGTTAGTAAATCTATCGGACCAATCTGCGTGTCATCAGTCTGTTACTTACAAACTACTTAAACTAAGGTAAAGTAACCTAAGGACAAACACACACACCCATGCCCCAGGGAGGACTCGAACCTCCGACGCCCAGCAACCGCGCGCTTCGCAGCCTTAGACCGCTGCTCCACCGTGTCAATTATAAAAATAAAACCCTTCATTTGTGGTAGCAAAAGGCATTTCCTTTAAAACCATTACAGTGAAATAGACAGAGATTTATGTTGAATATCACGATACGATTTTTTTATTTCACTTTTTTATTATTATTTTTCTTTTTTTTACTTGCTGACCCAGATTATGACTGCTCAACTACTAGCTTATGGTAGGCTGGTTCAGTATGTACTTCGTAAACAGAATTCTCTATTCCAGTGCCGGGAAGCATCGATGCCTCCTGCTCATACGAGGAAACAAGATGCTGGAAGACGGCAGGAGGCTTCTGTGGCAGCGGCAGCCGCCTTCTACACCCGGACAGAGACGGTCGCGAGGATTTTCGCGTGCCGCGTCCCGCCGTTTACCGGACGGGCAGGCGACCAGCGCAATTTGCCTGGCGTCCACCGCTGCGCTCGCAATTACCGAGTCGTGTCCGAGGCCGCCCCCGGCGATCCTATCTGCCGTCTCTATTTGTACCTGTCACACCCAGCAGCCCCGCCATGTCATTTCACCTGTTAGCCCCGGCGGTCCGAGGGGTGGAGCCGGTAAGAAGCAGCAAGGGAACGAAACCCCAAAAAAAGAAAAGGGACGGGAGTTTGTAGTCATTAATCGTCCTTAATTCCTACATCATTGTAATGGCTCCAATTAGGCGCGAACCGCGTGTCGTTAATCATGCAGATCCGGTCACGAATTTCAGAGGGGGGCATCCATCATGCACGGCGCGGTGGCCGCCCTGGCCTAGCACAGCACAGCTAATTACACGGGGCTCGCCTAATAGCCGGCCGCCTGTCCTGTCCTCAGGGGGACGACGGCGCCGGCTGCTGCTCGCCAACAGCTTGGAAGCGGCTGGCGAGAGCGGGCCAATGACGAGGGAGAGGGAACGAAGACGGCGGCTTATCGGCTCGTCGACAACAGATCATTAGACAACATACAAATAAAACTCGGATATTTGCTGAGAAATGAAATAAAACGTGGTGGAATGTTGCAAATTTTGAGCCCAGCCGGGATTCAAACGTGGGTCTGCCACTTACTAGGGAATCGCGCTGACCAGTACGGCACATGGATGCGGTCACCACCACGACAGCGGGGACTACCCTTGCACACCACTCCTCAGACACAGATTCGCGACTTACCCGCACCCTACTGAAGTAGAGCCCTTTCGCATTATCATTGACTGAATAAAAAACCCGCCGTTAACTGGGTATTTATTGATTCCATATTCCTATAGTCGATTTCCTCTCCCCTCTCCTTTCATCCACATCTCTCCATCAATGTCTTCATCTCTCCATGAGGGTCTTCCTCTTCAATCTCTCCATCAATCTCTTCCGTATCTCCATCAGCCTCTGCACTACACTCTCTCCATCAGTCTCTTCCTCCCCTATTGTCCATCACTGTCTTTCCCTACAATCTCTCCACGTCTTTCCCTACAATCTCTCCACGTCTTTCTCTACAATCTCTCCATCAGTCTCTTCCTGTCCAATCTCTCAATCAGCCTCTTTCACTGCAAACTCCATGTTCATCTCTTCCTCTCCCATCCCCGTATTCATCTCTTTTCCCCAATCTCCCTGTTCATCTCTTCTTTTCCAATCTCCCTGTTATCTCTTCTCCAATCTCCCTGTTATCTCTTCTTCTCTAATCTCCTTGTTCATGTTCATCTATTCCACTCCCATTACTTTCTTCATTTCTTCTACTCCCATTACTCTGTCCATCTCTTCCTCTCCCATTATTTTGTTCATCTCTTCCTTTCTAATAACTCTGTTGCTGCCTTCCCAGCCGCCTATCTCCGGAGCACACTACTGCTCGCCATCGGAAGTTCAAGTTCTCCCTTGGGCACGAGTGTATTTGTTCACCTTAGCATAAGTTAGTATAAGAAATTTCTAAGCCAGAGTAGTTAAGTCCCATATATTTACAAACATTTGTCAGTACTCTGTTCCTTTTCCTGTCCCATCTTCCTGTTCCTCTCTTCTTCTCCAAGCACCATGTTCCTCGCCTCCTCCCCCACTACTCTATTCATCTCTTCCTCTCCCATTTCTCTCTTCATATCTTCCTTTCCCATTTCTCTGTTCATCTTGTATGGGGTGAAGCTCATTCATCTAGGAACCTGGGAAAAGTATCCAACTTATATATAAAAATTTCATTTCCTACATGCGATGCGATTCCTGCTTCCCACTGCTAACAGGCCATGCCATGGCATGTGCACGTAAGTTTTTCTTTTCACCTGCAGTACTGACCCACCAATCCGGGGATGGCTGGCGATCACATAGAGCCTAGTACCCGCTAGACTGAGCTGACACACTGTGCAATGGTCGCTCTCTTGATTCCTGTCTGCCAACCTATCAACGTTTACCTGACCGCTCTGTCGCTTCCTCACTTTTTCCTTTCAAACCTCATTTCTATCTTGTGCCATATCTAAACCAGCGTCACCCTACCGCCTCAGCTCCTATCTTCCAACATGTAATAAACCTCTCTTTTGGTTCAACAGAACCATCTGCCTTCTTAATTTCGTCAACCGATGCCCGCAACATCCACTTCCATCCTGGCACACTCTTTGCCTCTCCCATCCACCTCCACCTCTGTTGGGCCATGTCTTCCTTTTCTCCATTGCCCTCCTCGGTTCATCTCCTGCCCCTCCGTACCTAGTAAGACTTGTACATATCATGGTAATCAGTGCAACAGGGTCGAAGATTACTGAAAGACTGCCTTTGACATGCACCATACGGTAGCTCACGGATTATAAAAATTCTCTCTGAGAAAATATACGATGATGAACCAACTTTCAAGGTAATTGGTTAAACGAAGTCACTGTAAGGAACCCTCTACAATGCACAATATGAAACGTACTCGTTCCTCCACTCCATTATGGCTTAACGCAGGAACAGTATATGACAGTGGTAGCCAGAAAGTGGTTCGCGGGCCGCTTGCGGCTCTTGCTTCAATGCAGTGCGTCTCCAGTTGTAAAAAGTAAGAAAGAGACTCTTTCTTACACAATACAAATGAAACGTCCTTTCTCAGACCAACAATGGAGGAACTTTGATAACGATTTGGTAGTACAGCACCACACAAGTCTTATAAGAGCAATACATCTACATAGATTACTCTGCTAATCACAGTTAAGTGCATTCCAGAGGGTTCATCGAACCACCCTTAAACCATTTATCACCCATTCCATTCTCGAATAGCGTGTGGGAAGAAAGTACATCTGAATCTCTCTGTTTGAACTCTGATTTCTCGCATTTTATTCTGATGATCTTTCATAGCTATCTAAATGGGAGTCAACAATATATTTTCGCATTTGGAGGAGAATGTTGGCGATTGGAGTTTTTAAGCAGACCACGCCACAGAGGTAGAAGCCGTTGTTGTAATGATTCCTAACCCAGATCCCGTATCATTTCCATGACGCTGTGTCCCCTGTATCGTGACAATACAAAACGAGCTGCCTTTCTTTGGACTCTTTCGAATGATTCCGTCAAATCCAATTGTTAAGGAGTCGTGCGGAACAGCGAGCCAGTAGGATTCTCTCTCTCTCTCTCTCTCTCTCTCTCTCTCTCTCTCACACACACACACACACACACACACACACACACACACTCTCACTCACACACACTCTCACTCACACACACCCAAAGACACCTTCAACGCACTTTCAATGAAACAGTTGAATTTCAAATAAGCTGAGAAGGTTGGCAACACTACAAAACAGACTACAGTGGACACAGTATGGCCGGCCGCGGTGGCCGAGGAGACTGCCGCGCGTCAGTCACGGTCTGCACGGCCACTACGGTCGGGGGTTCAAATCCCCCCTCGGGCATGATGTTTGTGCTGTCTTTAGTATAAGGTAGTTCGTAAGTAGTTTGTAAGTCTAGGGACTGATGACCCCACAGTTAAGTCCAATAAGCTTTACTAACATTTGAACATTTGAACACAGTATGGCAGCAGGTGACAGTGGAACCAGAAAAATGCGAAGTTTATTAGAAAACAGTGAAACCTTTCGACCTGGTTGCTGGAAAGAGACTGATATGGAGTAGCATGTGCTGTAAGTACACCATTTTATAGCAAACAACGGACCGTTTTAAATCAGAAACGAAATGTTTTGTACATATGTAAGAAACCTAACATTTATGTGTAAACAGAAACATGTAAATATTTCAGGACACTCACTGATGATGCCTTGAGACAAAGGCGAAACGCGTATGGGTGAATTATAAAAATGTTGAAATGTTAGTAAATCTATCGGACCAATCTGCGTGTCATCAGTCTGTTACTTACAAACTACTTAAACTAAGGTAAAGTAACCTAAGGACAAACACACACACCCATGCCCCAGGGAGGACTCGAAATCGATGCCTCCTGCTCATACGAGGAAACAAGATGCTGGAAGACGGCAGGAGGCTTCTGTGGCAGCGGCAGCCGCCTTCTACACCCGGACAGAGACGGTCGCGAGGATTTTCGCGTGCCGCGTCCCGCCGTTTACCGGACGGGCAGGCGACCAGCGCAATTTGCCTGGCGTCCACCGCTGCGCTCGCAATTACCGAGTCGTGTCCGAGGCCGCCCCCGGCGATCCTATCTGCCGTCTCTATTTGTACCTGTCACACCCAGCAGCCCCGCCATGTCATTTCACCTGTTAGCCCCGGCGGTCCGAGGGGTGGAGCCGGTAAGAAGCAGCAAGGGAACGAAACCCCAAAAAAAGAAAAGGGACGGGAGTTTGTAGTCATTAATCGTCCTTAATTCCTACATCATTGTAATGGCTCCAATTAGGCGCGAACCGCGTGTCGTTAATCATGCAGATCCGGTCACGAATTTCAGAGGGGGGCATCCATCATGCACGGCGCGGTGGCCGCCCTGGCCTAGCACAGCACAGCTAATTACACGGGGCTCGCCTAATAGCCGGCCGCCTGTCCTGTCCTCAGGGGGACGACGGCGCCGGCTGCTGCTCGCCAACAGCTTGGAAGCGGCTGGCGAGAGCGGGCCAATGACGAGGGAGAGGGAACGAAGACGGCGGCTTATCGGCTCGTCGACAACAGATCATTAGACAACATACAAATAAAACTCGGATATTTGCTGAGAAATGAAATAAAACGTGGTGGAATGTTGCAAATTTTGAGCCCAGCCGGGATTCAAACGTGGGTCTGCCACTTACTAGGGAATCGCGCTGACCAGTACGGCACATGGATGCGGTCACCACCACGACAGCGGGGACTACCCTTGCACACCACTCCTCAGACACAGATTCGCGACTTACCCGCACCCTACTGAAGTAGAGCCCTTTCGCATTATCATTGACTGAATAAAAAACCCGCCGTTAACTGGGTATTTATTGATTCCATATTCCTATAGTCGATTTCCTCTCCCCTCTCCTTTCATCCACATCTCTCCATCAATGTCTTCATCTCTCCATGAGGGTCTTCCTCTTCAATCTCTCCATCAATCTCTTCCGTATCTCCATCAGCCTCTGCACTACACTCTCTCCATCAGTCTCTTCCTCCCCTATTGTCCATCACTGTCTTTCCCTACAATCTCTCCACGTCTTTCCCTACAATCTCTCCACGTCTTTCTCTACAATCTCTCCATCAGTCTCTTCCTGTCCAATCTCTCAATCAGCCTCTTTCACTGCAAACTCCATGTTCATCTCTTCCTCTCCCATCCCCGTATTCATCTCTTTTCCCCAATCTCCCTGTTCATCTCTTCTTTTCCAATCTCCCTGTTATCTCTTCTCCAATCTCCCTGTTATCTCTTCTTCTCTAATCTCCTTGTTCATGTTCATCTATTCCACTCCCATTACTTTCTTCATTTCTTCTACTCCCATTACTCTGTCCATCTCTTCCTCTCCCATTATTTTGTTCATCTCTTCCTTTCTAATAACTCTGTTGCTGCCTTCCCAGCCGCCTATCTCCGGAGCACACTACTGCTCGCCATCGGAAGTTCAAGTTCTCCCTTGGGCACGAGTGTATTTGTTCACCTTAGCATAAGTTAGTATAAGAAATTTCTAAGCCAGAGTAGTTAAGTCCCATATATTTACAAACATTTGTCAGTACTCTGTTCCTTTTCCTGTCCCATCTTCCTGTTCCTCTCTTCTTCTCCAAGCACCATGTTCCTCGCCTCCTCTCCCACTACTCTATTCATCTCTTCCTCTCCCATTTCTCTCTTCATATCTTCCTTTCCCATTTCTCTGTTCATCTTGTATGGGGTGAAGCTCATTCATCTAGGAACCTGGGAAAAGTATCCAACTTATATATAAAAATTTCATTTCCTACATGCGATGCGATTCCTGCTTCCCACTGCTAACAGGCCATGCCATGGCATGTGCACGTAAGTTTTTCTTTTCACCTGCAGTACTGACCCACCAATCCGGGGATGGCTGGCGATCACATAGAGCCTAGTACCCGCTAGACTGAGCTGACACACTGTGCAATGGTCGCTCTCTTGATTCCTGTCTGCCAACCTATCAACGTTTACCTGACCGCTCTGTCGCTTCCTCACTTTTTCCTTTCAAACCTCATTTCTATCTTGTGCCATATCTAAACCAGCGTCACCCTACCGCCTCAGCTCCTATCTTCCAACATGTAATAAACCTCTCTTTTGGTTCAACAGAACCATCTGCCTTCTTAATTTCGTCAACCGATGCCCGCAACATCCACTTCCATCCTGGCACACTCTTTGCCTCTCCCATCCACCTCCACCTCTGTTGGGCCATGTCTTCCTTTTCTCCATTGCCCTCCTCGGTTCATCTCCTGCCCCTCCGTACCTAGTAAGACTTGTACATATCATGGTAATCAGTGCAACAGGGTCGAAGATTACTGAAAGACTGCCTTTGACATGCACCATACGGTAGCTCACGGATTATAAAAATTCTCTCTGAGAAAATATACGATGATGAACCAACTTTCAAGGTAATTGGTTAAACGAAGTCACTGTAAGGAACCCTCTACAATGCACAATATGAAACGTACTCGTTCCTCCACTCCATTATGGCTTAACGCAGGAACAGTATATGACAGTGGTAGCCAGAAAGTGGTTCGCGGGCCGCTTGCGGCTCTTGCTTCAATGCAGTGCGTCTCCAGTTGTAAAAAGTAAGAAAGAGACTCTTTCTTACACAATACAAATGAAACGTCCTTTCTCAGACCAACAATGGAGGAACTTTGATAACGATTTGGTAGTACAGCACCACACAAGTCTTATAAGAGCAATACATCTACATAGATTACTCTGCTAATCACAGTTAAGTGCATTCCAGAGGGTTCATCGAACCACCCTTAAACCATTTATCACCCATTCCATTCTCGAATAGCGTGTGGGAAGAAAGTACATCTGAATCTCTCTGTTTGAACTCTGATTTCTCGCATTTTATTCTGATGATCTTTCATAGCTATCTAAATGGGAGTCAACAATATATTTTCGCATTTGGAGGAGAATGTTGGCGATTGGAGTTTTTAAGCAGACCACGCCACAGAGGTAGAAGCCGTTGTTGTAATGATTCCTAACCCAGATCCCGTATCATTTCCATGACGCTGTGTCCCCTGTATCGTGACAATACAAAACGAGCTGCCTTTCTTTGGACTCTTTCGAATGATTCCGTCAAATCCAATTGTTAAGGAGTCGTGCGGAACAGCGAGCCAGTAGGATTCGGGAATCCTGCGATCGCCGAATCCTACTGTTTACGCGACTCGCCGACACGCCGACTCTCGACCCACCGATTCTCGTCTTACTTAGCGATGGCACTGCACGTGTTTAGTCGCTTTTTTTTGCAGTTTTATACTTGTACATGGTCTATAGCACATTTATTTTATAGCTTGGGAAACTTCTTAAGCATGAGGCATGGGGTGTTGTTGCAGCTCATTGCTGCCACCAGAGAGACTTTTCGAATCGGAAGAGCTATCACTCTTTTTTTTCGGATTCATCGATGACTCTCTCCTTAGAAGGATCTGGCTCTTTGAATCAGTTCAGGAACGGATTGCCCATCTCCAGGAAGAAAATCGTTCTCGAGTTGTGCCCAGGGCGAATCCATTGCTTTGTTTCTGATGGGCGGACGTTGCCTGCTGGGCCGTACACTTCGTCTGTTACGCCGGCAGTCAGCTGCGCCCCGCGACCAGTAGGCAACATGCAACTGAGGTCAACACCAGCTAGAAGAAAAGGCCTTACAACAGGCCTTGCCTACGTCACACTTCGAGGCCGCGGCCGCCATCTGACTGGCCGGCCGCTGCGCGGCGGTGGGCGTGCCCCAGCGGCCAGCCAGTGAGGTGTAAGGCCTTGTCTTCTAGCTGGTGTTGCTGAGGTGGCCGCCCCTCCTAAACACAGGAATGGACTCGCCCAGCACCCATGTTGAGAAGGCAGGGGCCACGACTTCTTGCACAAGCTATACCAGTAAGCAACCACTAGTTGAGGAAGGTGGCGGACTGAAAACAGGCGCCTTTTAGAAGGAGAGGACGCTTACTCGTTATCGCCGAATTCGTCCAAATTTATGGTACATGTAGGGCGTGGCGAGACACGAAAGTGCCCCAAGTGGGAATTCCAGATGTCCCAATGTTTAGGAAATAAAAGAAAAATTGGTACGAAGCTATCACCATGTGCATCTTATCAACTGTCACTGTGAAGGCATATTTAAAAAGCGGTGTTTGACTGAACATTAAAAGATCGGATTCGTGTTGAGAAGGTTGCGGGTTCAACTCCATCCGACAGCAAATTTTTTTCTGCATACATCTACATATAGGGATGGTGAGGACAAGTTTAGATTAATTGCAGCACGCACGGAGGCGTTTAAACAATCATTCTTCCCATGATCAATACGTGAATGGAATGAGAAACTCCCCAATAACTGGTACAGTGGGATGTACCCTCTGCCATGCTCTTCACAGTTGTTTGCAGAGTTTTGATGTAGATGTAGACGGACGTCACAATTAACCGCAACATCATATAGGTTATTTTATTAATTTATATAAGCAAAAAATAAAAAAATAAAAAATAAATAAAAATAATAAATAAATTAAATAAGGGCATTGAATGAAATTCGGGACTACAGACATTACAAAGGGACTGTAATAAACTCGTACTTGTGGACGTCGCGCATGTAAATTGATACTTCCATTCTTTTGCGACTCATCAATCACATGTTCCGGAGTGATATGCATCAAAGAAACAGGGGAAGAAATAATTTATACCGTATCTTGCGCACGTTATGAACGCCGCCCTTTTGCAGTTACATGGTTCTTTTAATGTCTGTACGGAAAAGCAAACTTGATTGACATTCTGAAAACAGCTTTTTTCATTGCACAGTCCAGCAGCAACCACGCTTAACGCAGCATGTCGCTGATGGGCGAAATGTAATGGAATGTAGTTTGATGCAAGATTTTCGGGAAGTGATTTCTTATTTCTCGAGTATGTAAGTGCAGTTTTGAAATATTTTTTTAATAAATTTTTAACGTGACTATAAAACTATACATAACATGGTTGCACTACTAGCATACATTTGGAGGAAATTACTTTGATACTGCATGTTGGCAATCCGACTTCATCTTGGAACATTCGTCATATATTTGTTTTAAGCCTTTACTGCCCAAAACTATGAAATATTCGAGCAAAAAACTTCAAATTTGGTTATTTTACTATCAAAGTGAATAAAAGCACGTTAGTGAATTCACGCATTTCATACTCCTTATTTTACGCAAAAAAAAAAAAAATAAAAATAAAAAAAATTAAAAAATGGGACTTCAAAGTCCAAGAGGATATAACGCAATTCGGAGTCATTATGAAATGCTTCTCTTTTAACGTAAGGATTTACCAGCGACAAACAGATAGCAAAATTTTTTGTATAGAAATGCCATTTTAGTTATTGAGCTGAAGGCGGGGGGAGGGGGGGGGGGAGGAAACTGAAATTATCGAATAATGGTATTCATATTTCATAATTCGTAAACAAAAGAAAACAAAACTACAACCATTTATTAACGACGCCTATTAGCAAAGGCAACTACCAAAATAACATGCAGAAAATGCCTTTGACACACTCTCAGTACTAAAAATTTCCAGGCACACTTTTGAAAGCTAGATACATAAAAAGAGCTCTAGTCCTTGAATAATATCAGTTTCCATTAGCTAAAACAATACAAAACCAAATTACCAACGTGAGAACATACAACAGCGTCTTTTTGGGACAGAAAAACCCATCTGACGAGATCGTGCACGCAGATGTAAAACAGCCCGCTGTTTACTGCTGTCTGTGAGCAGTGATACTGAACAGTCTCGGCCAACGAGTTTCACATGACACATCGGAGAGATCCCTAACATCCCAACAGGAACACAAGTGAGATACCAGTTTCCACTTTGTTTTATTACGCTGGAAACGAGCCGAGATTATTAAGCCCCGTCGGACAGGAAAGGTTTAAATAATGATGTCCCATGCTGATGTTGTACACATATAAATACAAAATAACATATATGATGTTGCGGTGAAATGTGAAGTCAGTGGAGTACGCATTGCCAAGGAGCAAAAAATTATTAGCCGCCGAGCGGAATCGGAACGACGAACCTTTCAATACAAAAAATTCGATCTCTTACCGCTGAGCCAAACAGCACTTTCTAAACAGACTCTCTCAGGGGCAGTTGATAAGGTGCACATGGTGACAGATCCGTATCGAAATTGCTTTTATTTCCTAAACGCTTGGCAATCTGGAGTTCGCACTTGCTGTATATTCGTATCTCTCGACACCCTACGTGTACCATAAATTTGGAGGAATTCGGCGATGTCGAGTAGGCGACCTCTCCCACAGGGCCAGTGTTGAGCAACAGGTGGTGCGGAACTAACGTTGAGGTGCCACCCTCCGAGATTTCTGAGGTCAAATCCTGCTTATTCCCGTTGAGGAGCCATTTTCTCCCGTGAAACGCAAAATAAATTGTGCGATATTTCGGTAACGTTCCACGTTAAGTCGCACCAATCGGAAGCAAGAACACTGTCTACGTCATGTTCCGACCTTTCCTGCTTCAGTTCGGTTTATTGTTTGCTTCTAGCAACATGACTACTGCGTGGAAAAACAAATGTGTGTTTTAAATGAAGCCACGAAGGAACAAGAGTTCTCATATAATAAATAGTAAAACAATAGAAATATATGAAACATCGAAAAAAATGCAATGATAACGTTTCACTGTATGTAAGTAGCACTTCCAGACAATATAGGACACAAAACCACCCTGAAAACGGCTCGTTTATTGACGTTCTTGAATACAATGTAGCGTCAGGAGAGTGTTTTTTCGTAATAATGAAGTACAATTACGAAACTTGCTGAAATACGGCGCGAGAGACTAGCGAAGTGTAGAAGTGAAGTTACGTTTAGCGATGTTCTTTTGTTCACCAATGAAACCGAGGGTATGGAGACTGTTTAGAGAAAAAAAATCCAGAAAAGTGCGTCGAAAATCTTTGTTTCAGTTTATGTCAATATTGCTATTTCTATTGTTTTTAGAATTTTCCAGCCCGAAACCTCTTAATTCCCGCGATAGTCCCGTTAAATTCTTACACTTGCTTTTCCTTTTTTCTTACATTTAGTTGTTTATTTCATGACGTTGTGCCTGACGTCAGGGGTCAAAGCAGACAGGTGTTATTGGAAGATCAAATATTGCCTATGAAAGGTTCTCCTGCCATTATTTTGCCGCTGAATCCGCTCCCGTGCCCATAATCTTCTGTGGATTTTCTCCTCTCATCTTCAACAATAGCTAATAACGGCAAAACAGCTAATTCAGTAGGATCCATTTTAAACACGTACTCTTCGACGTGCGTGCTTTGCGCTCCAAATGAGCTTTAGCAGACGATTGCGCGCTGAAAACTCCCGCTGGAGAGCTCTGAAAGCCCAAATCACGTTAAGCAGCTTGTCCCATGTGCCGACGACTCTGCCTCGTAGCGTCGTATTTTCCGTTCTCGCGCACGTTAACGTTAACTGCCTCGTTCCGTGTGGCGACGGCTTTACGCCGGGTTTACACAAGCAGTGATCTACGACGACAGACCTAGGGCGCAGTAGGACTGGCGTGTGTAAACGCCCAAAACCTTACGGCGCCAGTCGTATGCCACCGTAAATTTTTGCCCAAGTAACAGTAAAATTCCGGTCTACTTTACGGCGCCAGAACTTACCCCCACCACATTTTCACAAGCTTCACCACGCGGCCGCTAGATGTCTCTACGGTCTGAATGCGCCTCCTATATAGCATCAAGTACTTCACAAAGAAACTTCGAAATAGTTGTTTTAGGAATGCGAAACGTAGACTACAGTGACGAAAATGAGTCTCCTGTAGCAAAGCATCGTTGTGTCACCTGCAGTTTAATATGTGCAGGAACAGCATCTCTCACGTGCGTGTCAGCCTCTTGAATAGAGTTGCCTATCACATTCAATAGGTCTTCTTCTTCTTCTTTCCTAGCATTTTTCCCATTACTTTGCTGTATTGCCACGTCTCCTCCAGAGAGCTCTATTGTGGTCGTCTTAAGGGCTGAGATCCTTCTTGATGTCGTCCATCCACCTCTTGAGCGGTCTACCAATGGGGTCGGCGTCCTCTTAGGTCGAATTGGAGTGCTGTTTTAGCCACAGAATCTCACTCTTTCCTCATAACGTGGCCGTACCACCGAAGACGGGCTTCTCTTTCCTTTTCTATGATTGAGACTAAACCAAGCCTTTCGCGGACATAGTTATTAGTTGCATGGTCGTAGCGTGTCAATCCAAGGGACCATCGCAGCATTTTCATCTCCATTGTGTGGAGAGCCTGACCCTTTTTTCTCGTCAAAGGTGGCATTCTATCCCATAACTTTTGCCTTCAGATGTACAGGCATCCTTTTGTCACAGAACACCAGACCTGTCACCATTTCAGCCATGCTACATTTAGTCTCGCTCAGGTGTGCAATCATTTGAAGATGCCATCATGGATCCAAGGTATTTGGTGGTTCAAATCAGGTCATCGATGATGATGGTTCCGCTGATTTGAGGACCGCTTTCCAAATATGTCGTTTTCTGGAGATTCTGGAGATTCAGAAGCATGCCGTTCTCTGCTAGCCTCTCATTCCAAGCTTGGGTTTGAACTTGGAGTTCGTTATGGGTTTCCTGTGTCAGTACCACGTCGTTGGCATAGAGAAGCGTCTAGGGATGAGGGGGTCTGTATATCGGCTGTTACTGTTTCTGGTACTGCACTGACGTAGGGCTCGCCAGATCAGATTTGTTGGACCCAATGAAAGGCTTTCTCTAAGTCCAAAAATGTAAAATGTTCAGACTTTCTCTTCTCTGAGTGCTTCTCCAGCATCAAACGTCCAGCGTGGATGGCATCTGTAGTGCCACAGCTCTTGACAAAGCCTGAGCCTTTTGTCCAGCACCCGTTCAATTATCTTCATGGTGTGACAAAGACGGCATATCGGTGTGTAGTTGTTACACTCGGTGATATTTCCTTTTCCTTTCCAAATAGGCACGGTTGTTCTTGTGCTCCATGCTTGTGGAAGAAAGGAAGGAAACTTAGGGTTTAACGTCCCGTCGACAGCTTGGTCATTAGAGACGGAGCTAACGCTCGGATTTTGGGTAAGGATGCGGAAGGAAAGTGGCCGTGCCCTTTGAAAGGAACCATCCCGGCATTTGCCTGGAGCGATTTAGGGAAATCACGGAAAACCTAAATCTGGATGGCCGGAGGTGGATTTGAACCACCAACCTTCCGAATGCGAGTCCAATGCTTGTGGAGGCTTACTGGTGGTAGCAATATTGTTGAACAGGATTCTGTTAAAATGTTTGTAAAGTCTATGGGACTTAACTACGGGGTCATCAGTTCCTAAACTTACAAACTACTTATGAACTACTTACAACTAAGGACGGCACAAATATCCATGCCCGAGGGGGGATTCGAACCCCCGTCCGTAGTGGCCGTGCGGACCGTGACTGGAGCGCTTCAATCCCCTCGGCCACCGCGGCCGGCGTGTTGAACAGGAAAACGAGAAATTCCGCTCATAGATCTCCCAGTAATTTCCATATTTCTAGACCAGTTGCCTTTCCTTCACTTCTTCTGCTGTTATCTCTGGTACCGGTTCATGACTGGGTTGAGGACTTAATATTGCTGGATGTGGTGATTCTTCGTTACAGATGCTGATGTAGTAGCTAGGCCATTTTGAATGATTCATGGTGAGTCTCTGAGGGTATTGGTGTCAGTTGCGTTGATATTCATGACGTGTCCAATGTCTTGTAATGCTCGATTGCGGGACTTCGCAAGGAGGTATACATTTGTTTCACCTCCAGGCATGTCGAGTTGGTCATACAGATCTCGGTAGTGATTATTTTTAGCAGATACCATTGCTCTCTTGGCATCTTTTTTCAGTGATCGGTACCGGTCATGTCATTGAATAAGTTATTCAATAGGTGACTGAAATTATTTTGCCTCATTCTTAAGTGTTTCTCGAATGACGCTTGGCCTACCAATGCTAGTTCTCTTATTAGTACGTTAGAAGCTCCCAGGCTACTTCGGCGAAAAATCCACTTCCGCGTCCAACAGTTGCGCTTTCTTTTTTCCAACCTTTTGGTCAGTTTACATACAGCAATTTGCGCCACATGTCGTATACCTGCACGCGCAATTTCTCTAGATGCCATTTTTTACAGCTATTCACATCATATTTCGGTCACTGCTTGTGTAATCGGTTACTGGCGTTGGAGCTTACGTGGCAGTAAAGTCGTTGCTTGTGTAAACCCTGCTTCAGGGTGGCGGCCGCGCACTGCCGGCACAGCGGTCTGGCGCGCGCCCCCGCATCGCACCGGCCAAGTGGAACCACCGCACCGCCTTAATGCCGTAATGGTACTGCGCAACCGGTTGGCTGACGGCCGTACCAGAGAAGGCCGCGGCGCTGTCGTGTGACGTCAGGCAGAGTAGGATGCGCGCGCATAGCTGACTGCGTAGTCGCTGGGGCGCGGTCCACCAGGGTTGCCAAATTAGCGGAATTTCCACTAAATTTGACGGATTTTTCACACAGTCAGCGGGTTAAAATTGTCATTTAGCGGTCAACGGAATTTTTGACGGATTTGTGTATTTTTATCTCCAACAATAATTTTCTGTTTAATTCATTGTTTCTATTACACCTTCTATCATTCATGTACTTATTGCGTACGCATGAAGTTATGTAATCGATTTAGATATAGTGATTCCCCTGCCGCAACACAAGAGAACAATCTTTCCCAGTCTTAGTTCTTTATTGTTATTATTGAATGTGCCAGTCACCTTGGTCACCGAAGTACTGTTGTCGCGTCGGAACAGTGCTAAGTTTTAAAATTTTAATCTTTTACCCTGGACCAAAGTATAGCTGTTGCCTCGGTACTGTGCAAAGTATTATTCCTTACGGTGCAGTTGATCGCAATGTAAAGTAAACAGTGATTATATTTACTTTTTTTATTGCGTCATACGAATGTCAAAACAAAAGGACAAAAAATACACCCAAAGGTTTAGAAAAGAGTGACCTGGCGACAAAGAATTGAAAGACTGGCTTGTTGAGCTTGTCATAAGAAAAAGACGTGAACATTTCCTTATTTTCCTTGCTTCTGAGCTGCAACGCCGCTTGCCCCAAAATGTAAAAGTGCTGGAAGACGTGTCTTTAATTCTTCAAGAGAATGCTTCCGAGTGTTGTAAGAATCAATAGTGTCCCTGACTAAGGAAATGGGCTTGTCAGACAGTAGAGTCACGAAAATTGATTTTCAGTGGTCAGACCTCACTACTGTCAAAAATTAAAAATAAAATAAAATAAAATAAATAAAATAAAAAAATAAAAATATATAAAATAAAATGAAAACAATACTGCGGCTTTCTGGAATGAAATTAGATCGTATAGAGATGCCAGCGGCTTAAATCCTTTCCAAGAACTTTCAGATTTGGCTCTTATGCTTTTGGTTCTCCCACGGTCCCTCTGGAACAGACTAACTACTACTCTGGTCAACGCCATTTTACAATAAGAGATGGTCTCAATCGTATTGGCAAGTGCTGTCACGATTACGAGTTGCCAGAGAATGTTCTCCAAGAAATCGGTACAATGAAAGCATACACCACTGATATTTCTGCATCCGGCCACAGTACTTCAAGGTCTTCAGCAGGGGACACGCAAGCCACCACACTGCAGGAGAAGGTGGAAAATGAAATATTGGGGCTTGAACTACAGTAATGTGCTGACTGGAATCTAAACTTAGTAAACTTCCCTTTGAAATAGTAGCAGTATTAGTAAAAATATTAGCAGTAGCAGTAATAGTATACAATGGAGAAGAAAAAAAATTCTTTGGAAGTTATCAGTGCATTGAAATTTCAGTTTCAGAAGGGTAAATAGCAATAGCAAGCATTTAGCAGATTTTATCGGAAATTTAACTCCAGTTTAGCGGACTAATTTTTGTTGAGTTGGCAACCCTCTGGCCCAATATGCCTAAGCAGCGCGCCAGTCATCTATGCGCGCGCAACCTACTCTGTCAGACGTCACACGATTGCGCCGCGGCCTTCTCTCTTCTAGGTGGTGGTGGCCGTACAGGGTTGCCAGCCAAAAACTTTTTTCCTCCCACCTAAGCAACTAAAAACTTCGTATTTTGGCTACCAAACCTCGTATATTGCGGAGGGTGGAGGAGGGGTAGCAGAGCACTGCTCCTGGTTTCTAAAGGAAAAAAAATTAAAAAAAGTTATTCAACCAAAAATAAGATATTAAATGGGTGTCAATTTACCAGGCATTTTTTAATTTACAAATTTTGAATTAACACTAGAATGCCCAGCTTAGATCTACCCCCTGCAACGTCGAATGGAGGTCAATTTTCCATTACGTATTTTCTTCTCAACTGGGCCCACAGCTTATACAAGGTCAAAATATGACATTATCGTAATATAGCAATCCAAGTTTGCTGCAAACAATATTTATTCAGCTTGTGAAAATTGACTCCACTACAAGCTAGTTTTGGTTTATGCCATTTTTAAGTGGACCTGGTGACGTTTAATAAAATAATTACCTACATTTACAATATACAATTTCGTATTAAAATATATTTTTAAAAAAATATTAGAAATTTATTGAAATTTTGGAAAAGGAAAACGGATAAAAATTTCACACAAGAAAAAGAAACGATGTTTTTTTCTGCTACTGTATTATCCATGACATACGAGTACACTCTCTGACTGGCACAGATATATTTTACTGTGAACATAAAGCATCAACAGAGTAGTGTCTATGTGTCAAAAATAATTATATAATTTTGTATATTTCGATAACATTACGTACTTAATCATATTTTAAAATGTTTTATTTTAGAAAATTCATTAATAATGATTTTACTATTTTTTACATGGGTAATAATAATTATGTTGGCACTTTCTTATTTGAAGCAGATAAAATTTATTTTTAATCTATACTGTACAAAAATGACACCATATTACTGATACATAAAATTGTTTAAAATTCAATATTTCTGTTTTACATGATATAACAGTAGCTAACAAGTGTTGATTTCACAGGATTACTAAATTATTCATAAATTATACTTTTTTCTGTAACAATAAGAACTGCTTAACTAGGCTACCACTTGCAAATTTTCTATATCCGCTTACTTAGGCACGAACCACATGCATTTATTTTTATTTTTTTTAGTTTACATATGAAGCAAATTTTTCCAGTTTTGTTTTTGTTGCACAATCCAACTAGGCAAGTTTTTCGTTTCGTTCCTTTAGATGTTCCTTCTTCTTGTCAGCAGTTCAAAATGTAGTCTGGAGTTGCTGAGAGCGAGAACTTCTGACTGGTACCACCAAACAAACGCGTAATAGTCACTATAGGCATATGTATGAAACTGACCATTGTTGGCTAACAAAAGCGCCAAATAAACCGGATTAATTGCTTTGTCGTGAGAAGCGGTCAATTGACCGCCGTCGGGAACCAATGGTAAATGTGTAAAAATCTTAAAAATTTGCAGTTACAAATCAGAACTATTAAGGTAACTTAATCATCATCAAAACTATTAAAAGTCAGAAAAGCACAGGAACATAGTATTTTAAACAGCGAAGATATTCCCATATTAAAATGAAAAATGGTCATTTGACCCCAACTGGGCGTTCTAGTGTTAAACAAATAAAATGTTACGGTGGCCATTTCTTCTAAGAAAAGAATCTGCACCAAGGAGATTCATTCTGTAACCTTCTCTTGCAGACTTTCTCGTCTCGCCAACGCCGCCTAGTAATAAGAGATTAGATCAAGCAGCTGCCAGCTGCCAGATTCCAGCAGAGAGGCTGCTGAAACTTGGTAGTAGCTCTACGCATACGCAGCTTGCTGGAAACTGGCAACTACTTGAACGAGCGTAAGGTCAGAACACTATATATATCTTGACACTAGGAGCTGGGGCAACATCAGTATGCTACGCTAATAATGCCATAAGAAAAATTTTGCCCCTTACGATCTTATCATTTTATTTCACTTTTGTAAGTATGAAGGGTTTGCAACAGGGAATTGTAAATTGAGGTTAAATGAGAAAGCACATTAAAAAATAATTTCACAATGAGATATAACATGTGATAATTTATTAGATTATGAAATTACACACATTCTCTGAAATATAGAGGTGTTTGTAGCTGTTAACCCGAGACGATATTATGTCACACCCATCACAGCAAAAATTACACTTCTATCTCGAAACTAATTTTTTGTTCTGATCATTTATTAAAAAGTTAATTCCTTTGCTGAGTCATTGCTTATTATTGTCATGTGCATAGATCTACTTTAAGTTTTTCTGTTACCACTCTTGTGTTACAATTTCATGTGCTGACTTGTTCCATGACCATTGAGTCTTGCTCTTCATTTAGGTACTGCGCAACAGAAAACTATATTATTATTATTATTATTACTGCCTGGTGCAATTCTTTTCATCTGACGCCCCTGCGGCGATTTGCATGTCAATGATGATAAGGAAAACACAACACGCAACCGGGAATTGAACCCAGGTCCCTGCGTAGCATCCAAGCAGGCTGACCACTAGACTACGGATGCGGACAGAGGAAAAACAGTAAACAAAAAATCCTATGTCAGAATCTCGTACATAACTGTAAAAGGTTGCCCAGTTCTTACCCGTACGTCAATTGTTAGCACATGGAAGGAATATGTGTACAAAATTTGGTTGAAATCGGTACTGAGGTTAAGAAGCAGACGTCGCATGATGCAGCACTTTTCCGCGCACTTTATTGTTTATTACATGATATCTGTTGAACTACTAGCTGTACAGTCATTTAATGATGCCTATGACCATCGCGAAGGTGCAAGAAATATGTTGATAAAGTTTCATCACAATCGGTTGAACTTTACGGTTGTGCATAAAATACAAACACACACATCGCGAAAGTGCAAGCAATATGTTAATAAAATTTCATCACAATCGGTTGAACTTTACGGTTGTGCATAAAATACACACACACAAACATACATTTTTAAATATTTGATAGTATGCTAATTACTATTTCTGATAAAACTAAGTAAATTCTTGTCCCATAAAAATAAAGCAGGTATTATTATGTTTTACAATTAATGTTACGAATGCTTTGTCCTCATTAGTTTTTGTATAATTACAGTTAATTGTAAAAGTATTGACAATAAACCTATATCGTTAAATGCGTAAGTTTGGCCCTGTGAAAAACGGTATAAATGCAAATTGCCATAGCGTAGCAATCTTCAAAAGAATCTAAACAGAAACACTAAACACAGATGTGTTAATTGAGAAACAAAGCTTTTTAAACACAACCACAAGAAAATATTTATTTTTTCAACAAACGATAAAGATTTGCATATGGCCTGTTTTGGAGACGCAAACGTGGCATTTCTCTTCAATATGAATGAGGAAAAACTATGTTTTCTTTTAACTAAAAGTAGTAATCACTGTAGTAAAATTTCTGCTATATTCAATTACATATTTATATATTTTTGACGACGTTACAGCGTTCATGTTTAAATAAATAAATCGCAATTTGCGATCACTTATGGCTTCACTGTACTTCTGATATATTGTCCCAAAGCCCCATAAACATCAGATTTATTTATTTATTTATTTATTGCAATAGACATATTATATTATCTATTTCACTCCAGCCCCCCCGCCCCCGGTCTCTATCTGAATGCCAAGAAATAAATAAATGTGATGTTCCATAGTAGAAAACAGTCAAAAAATACCTTTGTTGAAAAGGCTGCCAAACAAATTCCATATCCCTTAATGATAATCAAAATATAGAAAGTTAATATTTTTCAGATCTTCATAATAATGAATTTGAAATATTGAATCATTTCGAGTGTTTTAGGATACTAAATTCAACGACAAAGCTGAAAATTTGTGCTGGCACGGAATACGAATCCGGGTTCCCCGTTACGGGCCAGTGGTCGCCTTAACCAGTTTTTTCCTTCATCTTCAGGTAGATCGATTCTTTGCAGTAATTGAGTACTTCTTCGTTCTGCGTAGTTCATTGTATACGTCGCTCTGATTTTTTTTATTACAGTGGGCATTGAGCACTGTGACAGAGGGCAATGAGCCTCTGCGCCTGGCGACAATTAGGCTATCCAGGCACGCTGCCCTTCCAAACCATATTCTCACCTTACATCACACCGCCATCGCAGTGGCCGCTGTACATTAGTTCCTCTTGCTCGCGGCCTATACTGGATTCCCACAAGGGATCGAGCATGTGTGTTCATCTGCACAGAAATTATGAAATACCTGGGGGGGGGGGGGGGGGAGGGGTCATATACAGGGTGGAACAAAAAGGTACGGCCAAACTTTCAGGAAACGCTTAATTTTCCATTTTAGTATTTCTCTTTAATGTAAATTGAAATAATTCGTGTAGACAATTGTCAAAATACCCAATTGTTTCTTTAGTATGTACTGTACTTCCTCGATTCACTGCCAGTTGGTCCAATTGAAGGAAGGTAATGTTGACTTCAGTGCTTGTGTTGACATCCGACATCAACTGGTTAGTGTTCATCACGAACGTGGTTTTGCAGTCAGCGCAATGTTTACAAATGCGGAGTTGGCAGATGCCAAAAATGTTCAAATATTTGTATAGCTTAAGGGACTTAACTACGGGGTCATCAGTCCCTAAACTTACAAACTACTTATGAATTAACTAATCCTAAGGACAGCACAAATATCCATGCCCGAGGGGGGATTCGAAACCCCGACCGTAGTGGCCGTGCAGACCGTGACTGGAGCGCCTCAGTCCCCTCGGCCACCGCGGCTGGCTGGCAGATGCCCATTTGATGTATGGATTAGCACGGTGCAATAGCGGTGGCGCGGTACGTTTGTATCGAGACAGATTTCCAGAACGAAGGTGTCCCGACAGGAATACGTTCGAAGCAATTGATCGGCGTCTTAGGGAGCACGGAACATTCTAGCCTATAACTCGCGATTGGGACAGACGTAGAACGACGAGGACACCTGCAATGGACGAGCCAATTCTTCGTGCTTCTCAACAACAGATTCGGTGACTGATGCATTGGTAGAGGCGGACCAATTCCATGGCCTCCACGCTCTCCTGACCTCAACACTCTTGACTTTCATTTATAGGGCATATGAAAGCTCTTGTCTACGCAACCCCGGTACCAAATGTAGAGACTCTTCGTGCTCGTATTGTGGACGGCTGTGATACAATACGCCATTCTCCAGGGCTGCATCAGCGCATCAGGGATTCCATGCGACGGAGGGTGGATGCGTGTATCCTCGCTAACGGAGGACATTTGGAACATTTGCTGTAACAAAGTGTTTGAACTCAAGCTGGTAAGTTCTGTTGCTGTGTGTTTTCATTTTATGATTAATGTGATTTGAAGAGAAGTAATAAATGAGCTCTAACATGGAAATTAAGCGTTTCCGGACACATGTCCAGGTAACATGTTTTCTTTCTTTGTGTGTGAGGAATGTTTCCTGGAAGTATGGCCGTACCTTTTTGTAACACCCTGTATACAGTTATTGATATGGTGTCTATTCTTTCAGGAAATTTCTGCTTTACTGTACATAAGGAAGAAGATTACAGTTCGCCGGCCGCGGTGGCCGAGGGGACTAAGGCGCTCCAGTCACGGTCTGCACGGCCACTACGGTCGGGGGTTCGAATCCCCCCTCGGGCATGGATATTTGTGTCGTCCTAGTTCGTAAGTAGTTCATAATTAGTTTGTAAGTTTAGGGACTGTTGACCTCGTAGTTAAGTCCCATAGACTATACAAACATTTGAACTTTTTTTTTTATTACAGTTCGGTGTCCCGTCGCCGTCGAATACGTGATCATTACAGACACAGAACAAGCTCATATTGGTTTTATTTTCAAAAAGTGAGGAATTGGCCTTTTTTAAACGATTTATACTGAAGAGCCAGAGAAACTGTATAGGCAGGTGTATGCAAACAGACAGATATGTAAACTTCGGTGCTACAGTTGGCAACGCTTAGAGGGTGAGTCATAAATGAGGAAAAATATTTCGTGCAAATTGCCACACACTGGCCTACAAACATAAATTATTTTTCCGCATGTTCCTATGTCAATAAATGACAATGCAATTGAATGGTAAAAATCTGGAAATGTAAAGTTGACTTTTGGGTGTTATTGTGCGCGGACAGATCGGCAACACGGCACAGCATACGAGTATTGTAGGTAGTCTAGCCGGTCACGAGAAGGCGAGGCATGCGGCGTCAAGCGTCGGTGTGTGTGACACAGCGAGCAATGACAGCGCTCACATCTCGCACCGTTTTACGCTGGCCGGTATTATTTATCGTGGCTAGTTGGCATAGGGAAAGGAACTTGTGCTCTGTTGCCGATCTGTCCTCTTGGCTAATGTTTGCGCACAGTAACACGCAGAAGTCTACTTCACATTTCCAGATTATTACCATTCAATTGCATTGTCATTTATTGACACAGGAACATCCGGAAAACGAATTTATGTTTGTAGCTGAGCGCGTGACAATTTGAATGAAATATTTTTCCTCTTCTATGACTCACCATGTATATAAGCCAACAGATCTCCTGCAGGCATGAGATCGGTTACTGCTGTTACAGTGGCAGGATACCACGATTTAAGTGACTTAGTGTTATTGTCGGTGCACGAGCGTCTCCAGGGTAGCAGTGAGGTGGAGTTTTCCCCAAACGATCATTTCAATTCACGAGTGCACCGTGAATATCGGGAATTCGGTAAAACATCCGACCGCTGCGGCCGGAAAATTATCCTGCCCCAACGGGGCCAACAATGACTGAAGAGAATCGTTCAGCGCGACCCTAGTTCAACCATTCCGCAAATTCTGAGGATTTTACCCTGTATTGCTCGCGCTCTTAAAAGAAACGTAAATAGTCGCATGGATTACATATGTACGCAAATTTCTTGATAAAGCGAGAAAAATAAAATAACGACAGAGAGAGAATGAGGACATAGAATTTCAAATTTTTATGAATGTTTTATGTATTGTCCATAGTAATATTTATTAAAAGCTATAACAAAAGGTAAACATTTCTCCTTATATTTGGAAAAAGAACAATCTTTTCACAGCAAGTCACAATTTTAAGGAAGAAAACATCATTGGTTTTGATTTACATTCAGAAATGACACATTTATGTAAATAAATATGTAATCGTGATTTATGAACACGAAATACAGACGATGTTGGAATTATCGGCGACAAACAAACTTTTACAAGCGTTACACTTCGATTGGCGCGCGGAAGTAGCCGAGCGGTCTGGAGCGCCATGTTGCGGAATGAGCGGCCTCCTGCGTCGGAGGTTCGAATCCCCCCTCGGGCATGGATGTTTGTGTCGTCTTTACCATAAATTAGTCCATAAGTAGTTTGTAAGTTTAGGGACTGATGACCCCGCAGAAGAGTTCCATAAGCTTTACAAACATTCGAACTTTTTTTTTTCACTTCTATTTCTGAATCTTTCGTAGTCGTAGCACCGAGCCACAGAACTCCTCTGTGTCATTCCCGATCCCGAAATCGATGGCTGACTTTCCACCGGAGGAATGCCAAGAAACTATTTCATTTTTTAAGACTTCTTGGCAACATTTGGTAGTCTAATCTCCACCGAGCCACAGGTTTCATGCCAGAATTCGAGCTTCCGCCTCTGATCCATAAGTTTCCCAAAATTCCATGAAATTCTACTATTTATATATCGAAACACAACAATGAAATTATGTGATACGTAACAGAAATACATAACAGACTAAGAAAAAAAAACTTATCAACAAATAATATAATCCCTTGAGACAACATTGTCTCATTATACATTATACCAAAGGTATTAAACGTAAGGAGAGGCATTGAATTAAAATTTATGCGGTGGCCGGGATTCGAGCAAGGGGCCCTGTTACTTACTAGGTAGGTGCTGTAGACCACTTTTATTTTTTATTTATTTATTTATTTATTTATTTATTTATTTATTTATTTATTTATTTATTTATTTATTTATTTATTTTTTTTTTTCCTTCAGGTAGATCTATGCTCTGCAGCGTTCATTTGGTTCGTTCTTGATTGTTCGTTGAATATTTAGCTTAGCTTTTTTATCACAGACGGTGTATAGCCCCCTGGCCGAGCGCTCTGAGCCACGGCGCTGGGCAGCCATTCAGCTAACACCGCGTTGTAGCCAAAGCAACTACACGGACTGTCGTAAAGCACGTCTCCCTCCACACCATATACTTCTGCCTCATGTTCCCTGTGAAATGCGTATCAAATTGCCAGGGCTCTCCTACATTGGAATAGCAACCACTCGTGACCGGCACTCACACAACACTGAGAGGGTTTGCCTACAATCCATCTTAAAGTACAAAGACACTCGATGCATTGGCGCTTCTGGTCTTCCAGATTTATTAATTACAATTTCCACAGGTGGATTACATACTTAATCCATGTGACCACAGCAGGGTTAAATGCTGAGCCGCAACAAGTGTCAAGTGCGAACCATTCAACGAAACATCATCGATATGTGCATTATGAGCCGCAGGTCCACTCCACTACCGTTGGTGACTGCACAGCACTTTTACGCCGTGCCTGACCTGGCCTGGACCCGTCAACATCGACATTGGACTGTTGATGACTGGAAACATGTTGCCCGGTCTCGCACCCAAATGTACCGAGTGGACGTAAGTGTGCGGGTATGGAGACAGCCTCATGAATCTACGGACCCTGCTTGTCATCAGAGGGCTGGAAGCTCTACAGGTGACATGTGTGTGCGCATCACCTGAATCCATCCACTGTGTATTCCGACGGACTTCGGAAGTTTCAGCAGGACAGTGCAACCTCCAGCACGTCCAGAATTTTCACAGAGTGGCTCCGCCGGCCACCAAACTCCCCAAATATTAACATTATTGGGATCATCTGAGATGCCTTCTGCATCTACATACATACTCCGCAATCCACCGTAAGGTGCTTTGCGGAGGGTACACTGTACTAGGCATTTCCTTTCCTTATCCACTCCTATACAGAACGAGGAAAAAAAAAGAATGGCTATATGCCTCCGCACGAGCCCTGATTTCTCTTGTATTTATGATCACTACGCGAAATGTAACTAGGCGGCAGTAAGATCGTTGTGCACTCAGCTTCAAATTCCGACCATCTTATTTTCCTCAACAGAATTTCTCGAAAAGAACGTCGTCGTTCGTCCAGCAATCCCCATTTGAGTTCCTGGAGGATTTCCGTGACACTCGCGCATTGGTCGAATCTACCATTGACGAACCTCTGCTCGCCGCTGAACTTCTTCTATGTCTTGCTTTCAACATATCTGCTGCGGGTCCCAAACACTTGACCAATACTCAAGACGTGGTCGTACAAGCATTTTATACGAGGTCTCCTTTACAGATGAAGTACATCTTCCCAAAATTCTCCCTATAAACCGAAGTCGGCTGTCCGCCTTACTTACAACTGTCCTTAAATGTTCGGTCCATTTCATATCGCTCTGCAATGTTACGCCTAGATATTTGAACGACGCGACTGCATCAAGAGGCTCATTACTAATGCTGTATTCGAACATTATGGGATTGGTTTTCCTACTCATACGCTTCACTTTAAATTTTTCTGCATTGAGAGCTAGCTGCCATTCTTCACACCAACTAGAAATTTTGTCTAAGTCAATTAAAGATGACACTCTCCCATACACCACAGCATCATCAGCAAACAGCACTATCTAAGGTGCGACCCAGCTATGTCCTCATTTGAGCTTCTGCTAGTCAGTTGCCTGCACGTCGATCAAGCACACAATCAGATTCCACACTTTCCCATTTAGACCTCTCCATCTGTACCACTCAGTTTGCCTGTCGGTTAGCGTGGTCTGTCCTTGGAGATACATACTCCAGTGATCATTTCCAGTGTATCATTCATATGCTCACGACACGCAACTGGCAACTATCCAAAGTTGACTGGTAGCTCTACTCCTCCTTATCATCTTTCGGGGACACCATTTTCCCAGTATTGGTGACCAGGTCGACCAACTTACTAGCATCACTCTCTCTGCCGTCGAATGTTCCATGCATCGTACCTCCTCCTTACGACTACGTACCCATGTTCTATAATGCAGTCAGACCAATCAGACCGCACGGCATGCTGTCGGCGTTTTCAAGTGATATCCCACATCCCCTGCATTAGGAACAAACGATTGCGTGGGCAATTTCGTCGTATCAATAGCGATAGTAAACGAGCCAGATGGCTCTCATTTATCAGGTCTTCAAACATTTTCACCCTCTACCGTAATTTGGGGAAACCTACGTCGCCTCTTCGGGACCTTGACTAATTCCCCAGTCCCCAGCCTCACTGTTACAAATGATATTATTGTAGTCCCCACTACTATCTCCGACACCTTGGGCCGCTCTCTTTCTGCTCCGAAATTGTATAAAGCCAAATTTACTCTCTTCGTCACCGTCCTCCTCCCCGGGATCAGACGGCATTCATAGATGTTACAACATCTGTCTCCAGAGGGCTCTCATTTTCTTCTCCGAACTTACAAGTGTCTCTGGATGGATGTTACGTTCTCCAAACGGTGGCGTGAAGCCATAGACTTTTCTATACCTGAGGCTGACAATCTTCCTCACCGGTAGCGTCTGCAAGGTGATGGATCGTATGATTAATGGTCACGTTTTTTGACTCGGAAAAGGCGTGCACCATCTGTTGCAGGACGGAGATCTTCCATAATTTTCATGCTTGGAGAGTCCAGGTTCGTATGCCTATTTTTATTGGAGAATTTTTTAAAGACCGGGTTTTAAGGAGCGTCTGGGTTCGACCATGTCGAACACTTTTATTTAGCAGCACGGAGTACCACAAGGTTGAGTGCTAAGCGTTGCACTCTTTGAAATCACAGTTAACCCTATTATGGGTTGTCTCCCAAAAGAAGTTTCGGCTTCACGTTTCGTAGCTGACTTTGCCATCTTCTGCAGCTCCCAGCGAACGAGCTTACTCGAGAGGCATTTTCAGCACAGTCTTGGCCATCTCTATTCGTGGACCACCAACAATGGCTTTGGCTTTTCTACAGACAAGACAGTCTGTATGAGCTTCTGGCGGCGTACATTCTTCCACTGACTCTCCATCTCGGTCCAGATGTTCTTCCATTCGTAGAGACAAAAATAAAAAAAAGTATTCGGACTCACGTTTGATAGTTAACTTTTTTGGTCATCCCGCGTCTTCTCTTTGGGAGCTCATTGTAACCGCTCACTTAATGTCCTCAGACTACTGTGCAGTACTTCGTGCTGTGAGGAACGGAGCATTCTCCTCCACTATTACCGATCCCTTGGCCGCTTGAAACTCGACTACGGGTGTATCGTCCAGTCTATGCCGTCGCAATACGATCCGTCATCAAGGTATCGGTTTGAAAATGGAGCCTTCTATACCAGTCAAGTTGCTGAATTACCGCTATCTTACCGGAGGGAAATCCTTCCTAGTCGATTGTCATCTATGCGTGGTCACACACCCACACTGTCTTTTTTTTTCTTTTTTTTTCTTTTGACGATTCCTTCGACCGTCTATTTCCAGGGTGTCCATCATCTCTATTACCTCCCGGTGTTCGCTTTCGTTTGCTCTTTCGGTAGGTAGGCCTTACGCTTCCTGCCCCATTTCCAACGGTCCAGCTCTTCCCCGCCCTTGCTTTGCTCTGTCCGGAGGTCAACTTTGAACTCCATTCGCTACCCAAGGACACTATCCCTGGCCTGGTCTACTGCAACTAGTTTCTTACACTCTGCACGCATCTTGACGACAATATCTTTATCTACACCGATGGTTCGAGCGTTGTGTGGGTGTGCCCATGCACTCGGCGACGATTCTTTCCAATATTGTCTGTCTGACCCGTGCTCGATCTTTACTGTGGAGCTCTTTCCTCTTTATCAGACCACCCAGTACCTTAGGCGACACTCGCCTTCTAGCGTCATCTGTTTGGATTGTTTGAGTGCTCCCCAGAGCCTTTGAGTTTTATATTCAGTACATCCCATGGTACATCGGATTGATAAATGCCTCCACTCGCTGTCGGGCGAAGGTGTTGTTTCTATGGGTTGCTGGCCATGTTGGGAAATGCCCACTGAAATAAAAGGAAACAGATACACTACAACGTAAGTCACCAAAGAGGACCCACATGTAGTCCAGCATTACCAAAAATTGCAATTTTAGATGCCGTGCAAATAAAGGTGAAACGCTTATGACAAAATAACTTTCCTTATTTCAGTTGCTTTTCTGTCCTTTACTCCCAAGGTCGTATTTGATATTATAATGCAGACATTTATGTATATAAGCCTGGACGGCTTTTATAAATGAATATATGCATTATAAGAGAAGGTTATTCAAAATGGAGAAACAGGTTTCAAATGTTCGAATGTTTGTTAATCTGTCAGACTCAACTGCGTGGTTATTAGTCCGTAGCTTACAAACTACTTACACTAAGGTAAACTAACCTAAGGATAACCCACAGACCCATGCCTGAGGGGGGACTCGAATCCCTGACGGCGAATGACTGCGCGCACCGCTCCACGGCGCCCCCAATGAGCACGGCTAATCCGCTGCGGCAATAGGTTTCAAAGATTGGTAACTGCAAAAGATAGAACCATAATTTCAATGCTCCTGGACAGACAACGGAGTAAAGTTTGTACATGAAACTGGTTCCCTGAAGACTTATGTCTGATGTGCCATATCTCTTAACAAAGTTTACGGGCCTTTCCTGTTCATGGACTAAACTATGACAGGACAAACCAATCAAAAAATGGTTCAAAATTGGTTATTTCTTCAACATGAAGAGGATTGAGATGGTTCTCTGCCTCATTTCTGTATCAACATCCAGCATTACCTGCATGATACCATTCCAGGTGAGGAGCAGCA
Organism: Locusta migratoria; assembly: GCA_026315105.1. NCBI lineage: Eukaryota > Metazoa > Arthropoda > Insecta > Orthoptera > Acrididae > Locusta > Locusta migratoria. The sequence continues at coordinate 202,357,840 of CM048751.1, forward strand.
GAAGATCAACTTCATCAACCATGGCTTCCCACGTTTCCGGATCTCACAGCTTGTTACTTTTATCTATGGCATTGTGTAAAAGACAGTGTTTCTAATCCCTCTCTTGCCTGACACCTTTGAAAGTCTGCTATATCAAATTGTTGAGGCTGTGAGTTTGATAACGGGAAACCAGATACTTTATGTATGGCAAGAAGTGAGCCATTGTTTCAATATTTTCCTTGTAACACATGGTGCTCATATTTTCTCTTTCCAGGATCTTTTGAATTGAGTGTCTGTCTTTTATTGTTCGAAAGCAATAACATTTTGAAATCTGACTAATTCAGATTGTCTCACACAAGATATGACGTATCACCGTATTCCATATTTTGTTAAAATTTCGGAAAAGTGGGGTCACAATTACTTAATAAAAATATACAACCAGATTTTTTCATTCCATATACTAGGGAAGAAGTATAGGCACAAAGAAACTTCTATAAATAATAAATAAAATACTGGTGGGATCTATTGCATCAAGTGTGATATCTGTCCGATGAGATACATTGGACAAACAGGCAGAAGTTTTTGCACAAGATTTAAAGAACACACGAATCTTGCTAACTCCAAGTCTGCCTTAAGCAAACATCTACAAATTTACAAAATAATTTAAAAATTCCCCACAGGGAAAGAAAGGGACAAAACCTTAATATTCTGGAAGAGATCGAAATATTAAGATGCAAGAAACGTCTCCCAATGCACAAACTCAACGGACAACTTGAGCTGCGCCATCGCCACATCTTAACAAATTTTGATTGTTTGAATAATAGTACATAACGCATACAGTCTTCCTGTCGAACACCCAAAGAGAGCCTACTGAAGCATTATTTAAATTATAAATATTTAATAGGGTAATGTAAGATGTAATTCATGTGGTATCATTTTATTACCAAACGGAAACTTCTGTTCAAGAAACCTATATTTTATATGGCGGCTTCTTGTTAACGATGTAAAATAGTGATGAAATGTAGTATATCGTTAAGAACAATTTTTGTGATGTGACGTACCGACCAGCTGTGCCACGAGCACCACGTAGTTGACGAGGGTCGGCCCCAGTGCAACGCCCGCCACCGGTACGTAAGCTCAATTTTCTCTTATTCTCCATTTCCACATTGTTTCAACTCAGGCAATCCGATTTATTTATCATTTTATGGAATAGGACCAGAGAAAGTTGGTTCGTCTAGTCCACTGAGAGTGAAAAATATGAAATAACTTGTGAGTACTTCCACCAACAGTTTTCTTATCCATAGCCCAAATGTAAAATAGCATAACGCGATTGTTAATGGCATTTCCTCTTCTTTGAGTACAGATGACCCTGATGATGTGGTTCTAATGCAACGAAATTAGTTGGTTAATAAAGAACACCAAACAGCTGAAGCGGTTTACACCATTATGATTTTGAAATCTGTTCCTTCATTTTGAATAGTCCTGTATAAAAAGCGACTGTGCGAACAAAGCACAAAAAATAATGACAATGCTCCTTCGAGTTGTCAATGTACAGGTGAATATTATCGACCTCGGCTTAGAAGGCGGTTACCGGGACCCTATTCACCTAGAGGTCATCGAGACATACTTTATGTAACTCACTTCGCCTGTCTTACTCAACAAACATCCATTATTTTCTAAAATGACGCAGTAAAAAGACAAGCCTAATGCTAGAAGGAAAAGTAATGTTCCCGCGTCTGTAGAGGCGTGTGTTCCGCTGTAATTGAGAAAGAATGACACAAGAGACGCCCACGACATTGCTCTTCGGATTACGTTTTTAAATTTAGACTCATAAAAAAGCGTAATTGCAGGCAACGACGAGGAATTACGGCGGAATAGAATGTAATGGTGTGCTCACATACTGGCGGCACAATAAGTCGTCGAGGAGCGCAGAGTCGGCGGCCATTACGGCCAGAGATGGCAGATAGCGGGCGCAGGACCTGTTCCGCGGACCGCGCTGTGTTTACAAATTTTCCGCACGAGACAAATTGCGCTGCGCGAGGGTTATTACGGGGCTGCGGTGCGCGGTTAGGCGGGGGCAGCCCGCGTAATGCGCCCAGCCAGTGCAAACAGCGCCGTAGATGGAGGCGGCAGAGCGAGCCGAAGCAACACCACCCACGAGACGAGGCCCCACAACTGGCCGTGCCCACGTCACACGTAAAGGCCGTGGCCGCCGGCTTACTGGCTGGCCGCTCGGGCGCGCCCACTGCCGCGTAGCGGCCGGCCAGTCAGCTAGCGTTCGCGGCTTTTGGGTAGGGCACCTGGATATAGACAGGCATGCGCATCCGCAATTTTTGTTCCTTTGTTTCGACGCGCGATTGTAGAATAGGGCAGTCAATACACTTTCAGTATGATGGGCTGTGCAGCTCCGAATTGTTCTAATAGTTCAGGAAATGGTTTTCGTGTTTTTTTCGTTTCCAATGGATCCTGAAGAGCGTAAAATATGATGACTAATTGTCGTCGTAACAAATGGATACCAACAAGGTCTTCAAAACTATGCAAAGTTGTTGTTGTTGTTGGTTGTTTTGAGGGGACTAAACAGCTAGGTCATCAGTCCCCTGTTCCTAGCTGAGAGGCCACTGTCAAGAAAGTAAAAAGGAAAAACAGATCTCAGAAAATGGGAACGCACAAAAGGGACAGGCTAACAAGGGTCCTGTCGGAAACAATACAGAACGAAGACACACACAATTGGTAAAACAAAGGAAGGAACATAACTAAAACTAGACAGCAGAGTACCTTGGCTGGCTGATCACTAAGATAAAACAGAATTAGCCAGCCTTATTGCACACATTAAGAACCCCTAGGTCCTTCACATATGGGCCTGTAAAAATCTGTTAAAAGTGCTGGATTGTTGGTGGCCTAAGACAGCAGGCCACAACACCCATCACTAGATAGAGTCGAAAAATCAGCCGCGCGAATAAAACTTAAAACTGCGTTAGCTATAGAGGCGTCGTCGCCTAAAACTAAGGGTAGCGCGTCTGGGAGATTAAGAGAGTGCCGCAAGTTGGCTAAAATCAAAAGATAGGCCACTGTCATTACTACACCACATCGACACACGGGCGGGGACTCACGGCGAAGGAGATAGCCGTGGGTTAACCACGTTTGCCCAATACGGAGGCGGCAGAGGACAACCGCCTCTCGGCCGATCGGCCGCAGTGAAGATTTCCACAGGGCTGTGGACAGCTTCACTGCCCGAAGCATGTTTGGTGCATTCACCATAGCCCACTCGGCGCTCCAAGCATCGCGCACCTTCCGGTGCAACGCCAATTTCAGATCAGGTTCCATGACGCCAATATCGGGCGGTGGTGCCATAGTGGCCTGCTTGGCTAAGCGATCTACATGTTCATTCCCTGGGATGCCGACGTGGCCCGGGCTCCACGCAAAGACCACAAATCGGCCTGATTGGCATAGAGAGTGAACAGTATCCTGGATCGACCGTACCAATGGCTGGCGAGAGAAACACTGGTCGATCGCTTGTAAGCCACTCAGGGAGTCAGAACAGATGACAAATAACCCCCTGGGGCACCCTTTGAGGTGTTGCAGAGCCCTGAGAATGGCGACCAGTTCGACAGAGAAAATGGTACTCTCCCCTGGCAGAGAATGCTGTTCCACATGGTAGTCGTGCAGAAACGCATACCCAGCATGGCCATCTACTATGGAACCATCTGTGTAGACGGCTTTTGCGGCATGGAATGTGTCGAGGAGTTGTAGGAACTGGTGACGGAGATGTCTAGCGGAAACTGAGTCCTTCGACGTACGGGACAGATCCAGACGGAGCTGCAATCGAGGAATAGACCAAGGAGGGTTTCGATAGGGATAGTGGAATGTGGTAGGGAGTGGAGAGGATGCGAGGAACGAAAGAAGGGAACGAGCACGGTCTGAGATCGGGTAACCCGACCTAGGCTGTCGAGGAGGAATAGGGACCACAGCGTCTGGAAAAATGAGTCGGCGGTTCGGATGGAGGGTCGAGGCCTGAACATGGGCAACATACGAAGCCAGCAGGTGTTGCCTGCGGAACCGCAGCGGGAGGACTCCAGCTTCGACAAGGAGGCTTGTCACAGGGCTTGTGCGAAAAGCCCCTGTCGCCAAACGAAGACCACAGTGTAAAATTGGGTCTATTGCCTGCAGTGCTGACGGCGCAGCCGAATCGTAGAGTATGCAGCCATAGTCTAGGCGCGACCTAATGAGGAACTTGTAAAGTTGTAAGAGCGTTGGGCGTGAGACTCCCCAAACAGTGTGGCTGAGATAGCGCAGGATGGTGAGGTGTTGCCAGCACTTTTGTTTTAACTGGCGTAGGTGCGGCACCCAGGTTACACGGTCATCAAACAACATACCTAAGAATCTGTGTGTCTCTTCGACTTGTAGCAGGTCGACAGATAAGTCTATTTCGGGTTCCGGGTGTACTGCCCAACGTCGACAGAAATGCATTACACGGGTTTTGGATGCAGAAAATTGAAAACCGTGGGCAAACGCCCATGACTGTGCCTTTCTAATTACGATCTGCAATCGCCATTCAGCTACGCCGATGCTGGAGGAGCTGTAATACATGCAGAAGTCATCGGCATACAAGGAAGTACAAACCGATGACCCCGAAGTTGCAGCTAGACCATTTATGGCGACTAAGAATAAAGGAACACTAAGAACGGAACTTTGTGGGACTCTGTTCTCTTGACAATGAGATGAGCTGAAACAAGAACCAACACGAACACGAAAAGAACGCAAAGCCAGGACGTTCTTAATGAATGTAGGAAGTGGACTCCATAAGCCCCAGTCGTACAGCGTAGACAGAATATGAGCAGTGGCGGCGCTAGACGAAAACTGGGCGTCGGCGACTCGTCTTTGCGAGGCCCCTTTATTTTTCAGCAAGGAAGAAAATGTTAAATAGAATGAGCTGAATTATACACCAATAATCATTATACTAAAATTTTATTTGTGTAATATATAAGTATTATTGCAGTAATAAATATTACTACAAACAAACAGAAATTAAAATAGAGAACTTTTTGGCTTTTCGACTCCGTGAATTTTTTAAAGATCACATCATAATCAATACTAGCCGCTATTTTTGTTTCAGTTGATAGTACTGACAACGTAGATGGTCTTTCTTGCCTTATTGTGCTTCTAAAGTAATTTTGCTAAAATCATTCATATGCCAAGGTTGAAAAATATTTTTATTTGTTATATTCTACCGGTTTCAGCAGTTGCTGCCATCAACAGGAAATCAACAAAATATTTTACATCAAATCTGAGGACGGCAACGTCCAATTTATAATAAAATATTGTGATTGTTTCCAAAAGCCTTTCCATTTTACATCACGTAGTACGTATTCCTTTCATTAATCTTTAACTATTACAAATAAGACTCTAACAATATGTAAAGATGACGTTATTGACATGAAAGTTAAAGATTAATCAAAGGAATACCTACTACACGATGTAATATTTTATTGTAAATTAAATTAGACGTTGCTGTACCTACTACACGATGTAATATTTTATTGTAAATTAAATTAGACGTTGCTGTACTCAGTAAAAATGTTATCATATTGGTTTTGATGGTAACAACTGCCGAAACCGGTAGAGTATAACAAATAAAAATATTTTTCCGCCTGGGCATAAGAATGATTTTTGCAAAGTACATCACGTCTGTAGATTAGCACCTAAAAACATTTTCTCAAGTAAGTCTTAATCAATCTTAACTTTGAGAAGCTTCTCTCGGCTGAAACTGTACTGATTGGAACTGTGACCGTCATTCTGATTATTATGTAAACATTTGGATATACTTCTAATTGTTTTCTAAAGTCTTCTGAAGAAGTTGTTTGGCGTCTTTGATTGAGTCTAGTGGATTGGATTTTAAAAGCTGGAGTTTCTCGTAAAGTTCTACAGGCTGGGGGGAGTATTATACCAATTACAAGCTTGAGAAGGTCCTCCTTGGATAGAGATTTCAAATAATTGACATCTTTATATATAAAGCAGAGTGTCCGTATGTTTGTGTGTACGTATTGCATTCAAATGTACAGTTTTGTTCCAATTTTATGAAATTTTGCACACGTAAGCTTCAAACCATGAGGACGGTAGCCGTGGCATTCGGTATGACGTTATAATTTATAATTTGTACACTACATATTGTAGGCGCAGGAAATTTAACAGACAATATAAACACATATAGTTGAATGTAAGTTCTAAATTGTATCATAGTGCGACACATATTTCTTGAGATATGAGCACATAAACAGTATAGTTCATGGAAAACCGGCCCATCACAAACCAAATTTTAATCTATTACTTCTTTAGTACTAATTGTATTCCCAAGAGATTTTACAGACATACAGCTCTTATACAAATGAATATATACCTGAAAAATAAAAATAAATACCCGAGCAACGCCAAAAATGTTCAAATGTTTGTAAATCTATCTGACCAAACCGCGTGGTCATTAGTCCGTAGCTTACAAACGACTTAAACTAAGGTAAACTAACCTAAGGACAACATAAACACACACACACACACACACACACACACACACACATGCCCCAGGGAGGACACGAACCTCCGACGGCGAGCTACCGCGCGCTCCGCAGAGAGGCACCACAGACCGCTCGGCTACTCCACCGCAGCCCGGACAACGCTGGGTTTTCAATTAGTCATAAATAAAACCAAATCGCTCAAATTATTCTTCGAACGCTTTCAATCGACATTCACTGTCAACTTCTGCAGCATCTATCATTGTGTTAAAAAAATTAACTCTGTACTGCATTTCAGCAGATTGTAATGGTTCATCAATTTGTTCCTAATCGAACATTCGTTTTTTCGGTGCTATTCTTTTCTTTTTTTTTTTTTTAACTCAGAATCGATTTCGTAACTACTTTTTTCTACAAACAATCGAGCTTCTGCATCGCATGTTTCAAATCCTGTAATACGGAATTCTCGAATCCAGTCACGAAATGAACGTAAAGAGTCAACAGCTACTCTCAGGTTCACTTGAACCGACTGCCATTGTTTATTTATATTGTTCACATGTAGTAAAATCGCGTACCATACGTATATTGCAACAATAAACTCAAAAGTTAACATTTCGTTCAAGACTACTTCACAGTCACTAAGAATTTCACAGTTTTACTTTTTAGGTTATTCACGCTTTCGATGACATCAAATTGGAATAATATAGCTTTTAGTACTCCGATTCTGCTTTTCTATCTTGTTTCGCACAGAGGTTTCAGTGTCAATTTTAATTTTTTTAAAGCTTTCTAGACCTTGTAAAGACCATATAAATTTTATTGATGAAGCCTAAATTGTTGTAGCTGTTGTAGATGAGTTAGTTGCACCTATAAGAAGGAAATTCCAAGAATGGCATCCGCATGGCGTGAAGAATGCTCGTGGATTAATATTAAGTATTCTTCTTTTAACACCTTTATTAATGCTAACTATACTGGCGCCGTTATCATATCCCTGTCCTCGACAGTTCTTTATACCTAGATCATTATTTTCTAGTTCCTTTAAAACAGTATTTGTTAAATACTTCCCGTTGTTTCTGCAATGGAAAGAAACCCGTGTTCCTCTATCCCTTCAGTTGAGGAATTGCAAAATCTTAATATTATTGAAATTTGTTCCACACGGCTCACATCCCTGGTACAATCGAGCATGAAGGCATAATATTTTTCTTGTTTGAGTCTTTTTAAATTTCGTTAATGACATATTTTGACATTGATGCAATTAATTCATTTTGGATCTCGTGGCTCAGATAATGCTGAGAAAGTTGCTTTTCATTAATGTGTTGCAAGTGCTCTTTTAGTGTTAGATCATATTTGGATAACAGTAGAAATAGTTCTATAAAATTTCCACTGTTTCCAATATAATTCAGGGTAAGGGGTTCTCGATGACCTCTAAATTCCAAATTGTATGAGGCTAAGAAGTAGATAATATCGATCAATCTTTCGACCAAGTTATACCAATACTTTTGTGATTCCGTAATCAGTCTCTCGTTTTCCTTATCTACTGTTTTCCCATATTTGATTCCTCTATATAATTCCATCCATTTAATCATACACTCGATGTGTCCTTGACTTTGACTATGTTCAGGTCTTGCAATGTCCTATTCAGATCTTCCCAGTCACAAGAGCCTTATTTCACCATCTGTGTCTGCAAATATGAGAAAAGTCTACATGGAAAGCAATAAACTTTATCTTGAGATGTGGAGTAAACCAACCGTCTGCGATGTTGCTCTTCACCGTTACTCAATTTTCTAGTAAAATGAAAGTTATTAATATGTGTTTTATTTGATTCTTTGGGGTAACTCTCATCAGATTTCTCGAGTGTTTTGTTGGGAACCATTTTGAGCTAATTTATGACGCCCACTATCCCAGATCTAATTCTGTAAATGACTCTGTTTAATGAACAATGTCCTCTCGATTCTGAATCACATATATTTTCACTTCTGAACTCCTTATTCAGCTCAGAATGTTGGATAACAGCAGTTTCGCCAAATTTTGATGACCCTGGTTTTGTCAGCGACTACAGAAACTTGAAGGAGTGATTCATCAGAGGCCTCTGGAGCAGATTTATCTGAAGTAGGTTTCTTCAGAAATATCATACTTGAGTATTTTCCGTATATCTTTAATTTTATTTTCATTGATTGGAGACATACCATTTGTACAAGCTTATCTATGTGATATGTTTGCCCAAAGATGAAATAATATTGTATTACTCTTCCTATGAATGGTTTTGTCACACGTATTCCGATCTGTTCTGCAGAAAAGCAGAAATCCATAAAAGCTGAAACACTAAAAGATATCGGACAAGTCTCCACGATCGTCCTTTAACGATGCCTATATGGAATTGGCGCTTCTTTTTTAATAATGTGGCCACCCGTTGTTGTAATCATAAACATCCTCACTTTCAACGATTGTTACTATAAAATTTCCTTTAGCGCTAGAGCTTACTATGTTTTCACACACGTCCTTCAATGTGTATAGTCTGTCCACACGCCTCTGCCGTCTTTTCTTACTGCGAAGTCCCTATCATTTGGCAGAAAGGAGTGTCCTCTGACAGGGAAAGGAAGTTTGATGTTGAAAAACCCCTCTGAGCACTTATAGCTATTAAAAAATCTGATACCCGTGTTGTTCTTATTCTGGCCTGGACATCCGACACAACCAGAGTTCTTTAACAGTAGTTGAGACACGGGTATTGAAATATTGGAGGAGAAAAGTGCGTACCTCATTTGGACTGATGTTCAGACGTTTGTAAATCTATCGCACCAAACTGCGTGGTCATCAGTCCGTAGCTTACAAACTACTTAAACCTAGGTAAACTAACCTAAGGACAACACACACACCCATGCCCCAGGGAGGACTCGAACCTCCACGGCGATCAACCGCGCGCTCCGCAGCGAGACGCTTTAGACCGCTCGGCTACTCCAATGCGGCTCATTTGGATTGTTCTTAGCTTGCCCCTCATGGTAGATGTAGGATACTGAATTATTGTCATGTTATGCACAGAGAAAATTGGAATTGTTACTTTACGATTATAATACATGGATAATACATGTCCTGAACTGGTATCTTAGGCAAGCATACCACTTTGTATGCAGACAGATGTTAAAGCAAGAAAATCCTCTCTCTCAGTACATAACTTGGCTGCACACAAACAAAACTGATATAGACGTTTTACCAACTTAAAGCTATAGATGAATCTGTTAACAACTATCATTACCTACAAGGAAAACAAGAGCTGGACTAAGGCTGTTTTACCGGTAAAACATGAATGTATTGTTGCTGGAAATAATGTATAGAATTTGGGGACTAAAGTCTCTTTGGTCTCTCAAAATCGGAGAAGGTCTCTGTAACTAGTAACAGTCCTAGTGTCGACTAGGAAATTATCAGTCCGAGCCTCAGTGGAATGGCCGGGCGCTCTTAGGCGCTTTGCTGCGGAGCGTGCGTTTACTCCCCTTCGGATCGAGCCCTCACTCGAGCATTGGTGCGTTTGTTGTCCTTATGTTTAAGTTGGGTGTTGGAACAATGATATATACCCATAACACAAAACCATGAAAATGTGGACTTAAGTCGTTTTGCAAATTCACGATTTATATCATTGTAGTATACATTGTGTGATCTTCTGCGTCTTCGCTATAACTTATCACTTTAAATCTATGTAGCTTCATCTGTATTCATCATTTTCTAATGAAATTTTCATTTATTGAACCAATATATTGGTAGTGTACATAAGAACCGCGGTGGAGCGGCCGAGCGCATAGAAGCGCTATGCTGCAATGCGCGAGGCCGTTCCCCGTCGGGCATGGATAATTGTGCCGTCTTTAGTATAAGCTAGTTTATAAGTAGTTTGTAGAATCATCAGTTTAATAAGTCATGGTTACAAAATATTTAGACGAATTATTTACAGAAGGATGGAAAAGCTGGTAGAAGGGGAAGATCAGTTTGGGTTCAGGAGAAATGTAGGAACACGGGAGGCAATACTCACTTTACGGCTTATCCTAGAAGATAGATTAAGAAAAAGCAAAGCTACATTTCTAGCTTTTGTAGATTTGGATAACGCTTTTGACAATATTGATTGGAATAAACTCTTTCAAGTTCTGAAGCAAGCAGGAGTAAAATATAGGGAGCGTAAGGTTATTAACAACTAGTACAAAAACCAGACCGCGGTTGTCAGAGTTGAAGAGCATGAAAGGGATGCAGTGGTTGGAAAGGGAGTTAGACAGGGTTGTAGCCTTTCTCCAATGTTATTCAATTTGTACATTGAGCAAGCTATAAAGGAAAGCAAGGAGAAATTTGGAGAAGGAATTAAAGTTGAGGGTGAAGAATTAAAAACATTGCGTTTTGCCGACGACATAGTAATTCTGTCAGATACAGCAAAGAACCTGGAAGACCAATTGAACGGAATGGACAGTGTGCTGAATGGTGCAAATAAGATGAACATTAACAAGAGCAAAACTAGGGTAATGGAGTGCAGTGTAAGAAAATCAGGTGATGCTGAAGGAATTAGATTGGAAAACGAAGCAATAAAGGAGGTATATGAGTTTTGTTACTTGGGCAGTAAAATAACAAATGTTGTTCGCAGTACAGAGGATATGAATTGCAGAATGGCAATGGGTAGAAAAGCGACGTCGTCGCTATAACTTAGCAGTTGAAAAATAACTTAGCAGTCGAAAAAAAATTAACAATGATTTGCGAGGCCCCATAGGCGCGAGGCCGTCGGCAGCCGCCGACGTCGCCGACGCCTAGCGCCGCCACTGAATATGAGAGCGCCAGGTGGTGTCGTACGCTATCCGCAGGTCAAAGAAGATGGCAACGAGGTGTTCGCGGCGAGTAAATGCTGTACGAATGGCCGACTCCAGTGACACAAGACTGTCGATAGTGGAGCGGCCTTGACGGAACCCACCCTGTTGTGGTGCCAAGAGTCCTCGGTTCTCGAGGATCCACATGAGCCTCCGACTCACCAACCGTTCGAGAAGCATGGAACGTTGGTGAGGCTGATCGGGCGGTAACTATCAGCCACCTGCGGATCTGCCCCAGGCTTAATCACCGGAATGGTAATACTATCCCGCCACGAGGACGGAAAAACAGCCTCAAGCCATATGCGATTAAACAGGGCGAGAAGTTGGCTCTTGGCGTCCGCTGATAGGTGTCGGAGGAACTGACTGTGAATGCGATCGGGTCTATGGGAGGTATCCGGGCATGCAACAAGGGCACTTTCAAACTCCCACTCATTAAATGGGACGTTATATGATTCCGGACGTCGTGTTCGAAATGAAATCTGATGGGTCTCTGCTCTCTCTTTAAGGGTGCGAAAGTTTGCACCATAGGCAGCAGTCTCCGATGTGCGAGCAAAATGATCTGCCTGGTGCTCAGTGACGGCGACAGGGTCAATACACAGCATAACCAGGCGCTGAGGCACGGAATTCCCGCCGGTGGGCGGTGCCCGAAGAGGCGTCGAACTTGCGATCACACCTTGGAAGGAGAAGCGCGGGAACCAATGGACGCGACATACTTCTCCCACGAGGCTCTCTTACTGTCTTGTATCAGTCGCCGGGCCCATGCCCGGAGACGCTGAAAGGCTACAAGATGTCTGGGGTCATCTCGACGGGGAACCATGTTTCCTGCATGGCTAGACAGATCGCAGGGAAGTGGCAGAGTAATTGCCGCAGCTCTGCCAGATGGCGGAAAAAACCGTCGCAATTCCACTGCAAGATTTCGTTTGCAGTGTGCTGAATAGCCATAGTTTAAGGGTGTAACGGTTATTCAGCAGTGGCACCTGCTGCCAATTCCGCAGAATCCGCAGGTTCGAGAACCATGGGCTCTATCGACCCTAGGAAGGCGAGATCCTCGGGGGACGCAAGGATCTCCACCTCGTCTTCAGAGGCCGAAGATGTGAGTGACCGACCCTTTCGAGCCACTGAAGGATCCTTGGTCTTGTCTTTCTTCTTTTTCTTCTTCTTTGTTGCCTCTCGCTGGCCCTTTGGTGTTAAGGGCTGGGAGGGCTTCCCGGAAGTGACATCAGGGAGCGCTGTAGGGCCAGAAGCCATTCGGTCAGCAGTTTTTGGATCCTTTAGCCAAAGGCTAGGATCCCCTGGTGCACACTGAGAGTCCTTGGAAGGGAGTGTCCAGAGGGACCCCTTCCCAGCAAGAGGAGCCAGGGAAGACTGTTTCTTCTCCGGTTGGGGAGTGGGGACAGGTGTCCCTGATGGTGGGGGGGGGGGGGGGGAAGTTGGTCCCACAGCTGTCAAGGGAGCGATAGATGGAGACGGGCCCCCACCCATCATGGAAGATTGACGTCCCTTAGGGCCCACAGGAGGGGAGAACACCTGTGGTTTCACTGGTCTCAAGGAAACTGGTGCTGCTGTAACTGTGGCAATAGACGTTTCCATACGGACAGGAAACGTATTTCTTACGTGCCTCAGAGAAGGTCAGCTGGTCCAGGGTCTTGATTTCCGTAATTTTACGTTCCCGATGTAAAACAGAGCAGTTTGGCGGGTGATGTTGCCCACAATTCACACATAGCGGAGGTGGGGTGCATGGGGCGTCCGGGTGAGGTGACCGCCCACATTCCCTGCATGTTGGGCTGGAAGTACATCGGGACGACATGTGCCGGAACTTCCAGCACCAGAAACACCGCATAGGAGGAGGGACATAGGGCTTGACTTCACACCGGTAGACCATTATCTTAACCTTCTCAGTCTGTGTATCGCCTTCGAAGGCCAAGATAAAAGCATCGGTGGCAACCCTATTTTCCTTAGGACCCTTGTACACCCGCCGGACGAAGTGGACACCTCGTCGCTGCAGGTTTGCTCGCAGCTTGTCATCGATCTGGGACAAAAGATTAAGGTGATAGATGAGACCTTGGACCATATTTAGGGATTTGTGGGGCGTGACACTCACCGGGATATCACCCAGCAAGTAGTGCCCGTGACTGGGCCGAGGACGCCGCCTGTACGCTCACAAACTAGATATTGAGGCGAGTACGGCTCTGATCCATTAAGAGCCCTTCGTTTCTCCAACAGGGTGGCAAGGGACGGAAACGTCTTAGGGTCATAGGTAGAGGCGTTAAACTCTGTCTTCCCGCACTTAGAGACGCCGTTTTCGCGACCGGCCACGCTTTTATTTGCTCATTTCATTTTCGTCCTACGAGCAGCTAGGGAAAAGAGGTCCACACAGGCAGAGCCCCGCTTGCCTGGGGAAGCCTTATACAACTGCGGTGCGGCAGGTTCCTCAGAGGTTACTCGCTAGCGGCTGTTCAACCTCAATAGCCATGCATCTCCTCGGCACGTAGCACACCTTGAGATTGAGGTTTTTATAGAGGCTTGTACCGTCCTCGCGACTCGGGCGATTAAGCCAAGATCCCCGGGCTCTGAAACGTACAACGTTCCACCGTCACGCCGAACGATGGTCGTTGAAGCATGCACACAGCCCACAGCTCAGGACTCCGGGTTCGCCAAGCCCGTACTCAGCAAATTAATGCGAAGTGGGTTAATTCACTTGTAGTTATGCACAATTTCTACACGTTGTAAACTACTGGTTTCGACACTTTTATTTTTATTTTATTTTATTTATTTATGTTTTTTTTTTCACCGAAGGATTCGACGCTACTAATGCAGTAGCAACAGTAGCACACTGTTTTTTACTAATTATAATGGGTCATATGTCTCCTAACGATGTTTGAAGCTACTGCGATGTTAATTTTAGTTACAGCATCGGCGGTGTAATTTGCTAATGTTGGCAAGAGAATGTTCGCTTTAGGAGAATAATTAATTTACTGACCGGAAAAATGTACACAGAAGAAGGTGTTAAACATGAACATTTATTTTCTCTCATTCTACCTGTTCGAGTTTTCAAATAGCATTCAAATGCCGTCGCCAAAATCAGTACACTATGCCGCCGAGGCCGTAAGTAAAATTGACCAATAAGAAAGAAAATTGTTAGATGAGAAATTAAAAGTCTCTGATATTTAAATCTTTTACTGCATCCTAGTCTATCATGGTGATACATTTTGTTCATTGAAAAAGTATTTTATATCAATTCTTAAAAAATACGTCGTAAGAAAGTAGCGACCTGGGAGTGTATTCTGGAGCAAATTTATGGCATTCAAAAACAGATTTCTTGCATGTTAGTGCAGCTTTGTTACTGCATGTGGTATCCCATAAAAGTAAGCTGTCGAATGTGAAAGAGATGCTCACAATACACACCCAGATGGACAAGTACCAGAAAACATATTTAACGATTTGTCAAACCATAATACGATAACTTATTACGAGATTAACTTTTGATCCAAATATATATTTTCTTTTTGGTATGTGTATTAGAAATGAAGCAAGCGACATTTGAAAGCAATAACAGAAGAAAAAACTCCGCCTTTCGCAAGCTCACGCTGTCACCGCCTGGAACAAAAATGGCGTCGGGAGCTGCCGCTATAGCAGAAATTGATGCGCATGCCCTTCTTTATCCAGGTGCCCTACCTTTGCGAGGCTAACGAGACAGGACCTAGTGCACACATTATGCCACGTAAACAAGGTAGTTCCAAGCTTACGTGGCAAGACGTGTGCGCTGGGGCCTGTCTGTCTCGTTGGCCTCGGGCCAGTTGTGATGCCTTGTCTTCTAGGTGATGTCGCCCAACGAGTTTAAATTTCATAGAGTGGCTAACACACGAGTTACAGCTCTCTTTGCGGCAACTTTTGTAAACTTGGCCGCCAAGTACCAACGACCTATATAAACTACATAGAATGGCTATCTGTGGGTTAACAGCGCTCCTTGTGGCAGCAACCAGGAACTGTGGCAGCCATGTTTTTCAACGTCTAGTGCGCCGAATACGAAAGTTAGACCGACGCTATTTACATGTTTTGGTTTCACATTTTATAGATCGTAGTA
Organism: Locusta migratoria; assembly: GCA_026315105.1. Lineage (NCBI taxonomy): Eukaryota > Metazoa > Arthropoda > Insecta > Orthoptera > Acrididae > Locusta > Locusta migratoria. The sequence goes on from CM048751.1 coordinate 202,373,229, forward strand.
AGCTTGAAAGGTAATTTATTAAGCAGAAATCATGCCGAGTGCATGCGCAGCATATAACTGTACAAATCGCAGCAATAAGACTGTTGGAACATCGTAACTATTTGTATGCTTTCGTTTCTAAAATTTCGTGTACTCGTCTTCTGTACTTCCCACATTTCTGCATACATTAGTCATTTGGGCTGTGTAGATGTTTAACTGTAATTAAAGTAAGCTGTAAATATATTTTTCAGTTTTCCCTTGAAAAGACTTAGAACTTACAAAACGATGGTTAGCCTATATAAGGCGAGATAAGTGGAAACCTACTGCGTACTGTTATATTTGTTCATCGTATTTTGAGGAGAAATCATGTATGTAACAAATGATACAAAGCGGCTTCTGCTAATGCGATTCCGACGATATTTTCGTTCCCTGAATATCTTCAAACTACAAAAACGCTCTCATTAGGGAAGAAAAATTTTCTTTTGCGAATGTAGGTAGGTGTATTTAGAATGTTGGGAAACAGACCTACTTTATTTACCAACTACGAGAACTTAATAGTATCCTCGGAATTTTGTGAGGAATCTCATTACTCCAGTCTAATAAAGCTGTTATTAAAACATTACTTCAGTTGTAGAATATATTATTTACGTAAAACAAAATTTGCGGAGGAAAGAGGTAAGCAGATTAGGAAAATGTTCACGAAACTAATATTGTTTGAAGGACAGTGAAAAGAATTTTTTTTTTTTTTTTTTTTTTTTTTGTATGAATGAGACGATGTTTAGTCGACCCATTGTATTTGACATTTGTAATTAATCTTTCCGATTTGTCTGCCACACACTTGTTGTCTATCATTTATCTTTTATCCATATTAGCTTCGCTATAAAAATAACAGTAATCCGGTAGAGAATGGTTTGTTAAATCATTGCACAAAGTGAAAATGATATGATTTAGTGCTATAGCAGACGACTGGTTACGCCTAGGTGACGTTGTAAAACATGGCGGCCGAGCTTTCAATTTGCTTTTACCCAGTTATAACATCCTTCACTCATAGAACTGCCCCTTGAAACAGAATCCATTTTATATTTTTTGAGGAAGGAAGAGCAGCAGCCTGCGATGTTTCTTGATTACTATAAATGTTATCCGTGATGTTACTGCATACTGAAGATATATCAGATTCTTGTTCTTTCTGAAAAGAGTTTGTATCCATCGTCGAATCTTGAGTCAAAGCTCGAATTTATCGGTCAGTAATAAATATGTTCGCATTTAGCTTACTTTCAGGTAAATTGTCTGTACAACGGTTACCCTCAGCACCTAAATTTTCATCAGTAATGTCGTCTGTGGCATTCAGAGGAGGAGTTACGGTAACATCTACACCATTATTTGGAAAATCATCATAGCTGTCCAGAATTTCATACAGTTCATTTAGGGTAATCCTTTTCGTGCAAATAAGTAGGAAAGATGTCACATAATCCTACGATCCTTCTGGAAGGATGTCGACAAATAAGACACTAAAAACTACCTATAAAATTTATGGTAGGTAATATTTTTATGACTATATCCAAGAATAAACATTTAAGATGTTATTAACATAAAGATAATGTCAAGAAGTAACTTTTACAATAAAGTTTATTTGCCCACGCAAAACCAAGTCAGTCAGTTTATCCATTGCTGCAGAAGAGTGATTCTTGAAACACAACACAGACGACTGTGGCACCAATATTACTCTGATGAACTGAACTGTGTCTACAATGGCCTTCCAACTTACGTTTCATTGTTGCATAAATGTTCCGGATCTCTAACAATAGTAGTTACATAAACTCTTATATTCATATGAACACGATCCTTCTGGAAGGATCATGGGGTCAACAGGGTTGAGGCACACATTATAAGTAGTATGTGTCTGCTTTTATTAGCTCAGAGACATAAACGAAAACTATTTCTTGTGGCATTCAAACAAAATAGTTGGGTTGTAAAATTAATCTAGGAAGTGAAACTTCGATGATCTCCTAGTTCACAAACTATTTATGGAATAACGTTGGTGTATTTAGGACGACAGTGCACAAAACAAAAAGCTACCATTTCATTGCAAAAATTATAATTAGTATAAATGTGAAATAGGCTATCGAATTGTGGAGGTAGGTAGGGGCGGCAAAATTTGAATAGCCAACTGGCGGAAAATATGAAAATCCGCCACTCCTTCGGGTAGATCGTGTCTTTGTTCTATGATGATCTTGAGATCTACACTCGGGTTTATTACGGGGTGCGATCGGCTATCCAGATATGTTTCTCGTCCTGCCCAAATCGCGTACGAGTGTCCGTTATTCTATTTACTCGCAGCTTTATCTGCATCCCCGCAAGGGATCGAACTTCTTTCTATATCCGCACAGAAATTGTCATTTGCCTGTTTGATGCATACATACAGTGAAATTATTTATACATTTGAAATGGGTTAAAATATAAGTGACTAGATGACTCGGTGAACTTCGTATCACTTACGTCTTAATATAAACCATATTAATTTAAATCATATGTTTTTAGACACAGTAGCATTATAAAGGCCTCATCAGATATTCCAAGTATCGGCTCGTTAGTGGGCAGAAAGAGTAGGCAAATCACGCACACATGTCCAGGATAATGTTTATGTCACATTCGTGGAAGTTCAGGAAGGTTTGAACGATGATAAATATGCCAAAACTGCGAGGAAAATTTAGATTTAAAACGTGTAAAATAATGACTTGGTTGTTGTGTTGGGTGCGTAGAGAAATATACTTTGAATGAGTAAAATTCGCAATCAGATGAATGGAAATGATAATTCATAGAAAAATCTCTTCCTATTTTTTCTGAATTTTCCAATTTTACGGGAAACTCTCCAGGTTTTTTATTTCATAAGAACGATACTCTTGCTAGGAACGTCAATTTTATCGCGATCAGGCGAATGATATTGATATCCCATTGAAACAAGCTCTCTCAGTTTCTCGAGAATTGTCCAATTGTCCATCTTTCGTTTAACGTCATTTGATAAAAATTTTATCCAATAAGATGAATGTTTCTTGACTTATAGTGTTGAGTAAATTTTAGAAAAACATTGATATAGGAACTTGGTTCGAATTTTGCTACTTTCCTTTTTAACTGTCCCCATTTTCTTCACTGAAAAATTTTCCAAGACATAATGAAATAAAAAAAAAAGAAAGAAAGAAAATTACCCTTCTCCGTCGTGCGAATAGCCGGTTGTAGTGCTGAATTCAATCAAAAACACATTAAAAAGCGCACTTTCAGTTTTTCTAAAATTGTCCAATTTTCCAGTAGATTTTCCAAAAAATTTATTTTTACAAACTTTGTTCTGTCAAGCTGTATTCAATGATGCTGTTACACCCATGTGGCAATTGATTTTTATTCATAGAAAAAAATCACTTTCGGTATCTCCTAAATTTTGCTACTTTCCGGGCGAATTTTCCAAATTTTTATTTGATGCGGACCGTCCACTTGATTTGAACATGAAATGTACCAAATTGTATCGCAATTGGACGAATGGTATTGATAGCTCACTGGAAAAAGCTGTTTAGGTTTCTCCCGATTTTCCTTTTTCCGGACAACTTTTCCATATTTTATCACCGTCTAAAACTTCCCTGGACTTACACGAATATTTCAAGACTAAAATTAGCCAAATTGGTTCAGCCGTTCTGAAGTTTTAGCGAGACTAACGAACAGCAATTCATTTTTATATATATAACTCATGATGATATACGTATTTCGGCAGTGGGAGCACGAACAGTTGGGCGCAACAAAGCATTGGACACGTTTGAAGATAAAAATGCTACTTAAGGTTCATGGAGAATAGAAAATGCATTTCGTAACATACTAATGATACGGTACTTCATTAATTCTTTGTATATCATGTCAGCTATATTTCCTCTCCGGGGGACACCACCTTGACGAAGCACTGTCCGTGCGGGTGGAGAGGCTTGCGTATCCGCGTGAAGCTGAGGGCTATACCGAAGGTAGAGGTAGGTGGAGAATAGAAAATGCATTTCGTAACATACTAATGACACGGTACTTCATTAATTCTTTGTATATCATGTCAGCTATATTTCCTCTCCGGGGGACACCACCTTGACGAAGCACTGTCCGTGCGGGTGGAGAGGCTTGCGTATCCGCGTGAAGCTGAGGGCTATACCGAAGGTAGAGAACCTACTGCCGGAAAGGCTACAGCTGATGGATCAGACCAAGCGTGTCCCACAACGTCCCGTCTTCCTTATCCTCTCCAAGTCCTTTCCCAATTCCTGTCCCAACCCAAGGTGTGATGCGATCCGTGCTGAGGGGTGCGTCGCACATGCGTGTATGTGTCTCGAACGGAGCCTCAGGGATACCGGGCGACCTCCTTGAGTAAGTAGCCTTGCACCGCGAGGGGTTATCGTCGTGTCGACCATATAAATCACCAAATCTTGTGGGACTAAGATGAACACGGAGAAAAAAAATTATTTTAAAAGAATCCGAGGGGCAATCTGAGACCTCAGATACTCAGACATCGGGATCAGGACCGATGGAGTGCACTCCTACTTCTCAGTCAGGGTCTAGACTGAGCAAGAAGTGGGAACTGTACCAGAGAAGTTGGACCAGATTAGGATTAAGGCCTTGTCTGGGGCTCAGAGGAGGAAACTTCTCAAGGAACAGAAGCAATAGGAAGGAAAAGAATGGCTTCCTAAACATAAGTGGAGGGAATCAAAAGGGCTTGAGCCCAAGACCCCCCAAAAAGAAACTGCCTCAGGTCGAAGAGGATACACAGACCCCCTCGACGTCAAAGACAGGTGGCAAGAGGGTTAGGGAAGAATCTAAGACTCCATCCTCTCTGGACAAGCGTGATCCTAAAAGGCTGAGGCAGGAAATAGGGAAACAGACCTATAGTACTGCAGTCTCGGTCTTTAGAATGGCGGTTGTCCAAGAAGGATACCCACTGGTGAGTATCACCTCGCAGCAGGAGGAGCTCGTGCAGATGGCCCTCTTTGAAGAGATTTGGAGGGACGCTGGTCCAGGACCCAAATTCAGGAGGGTCTATCTAGATCGCGGTGCCCTCAATTTTGTCTTTGAGGGGGAGCACTCAGCAGAATGGCTTAAGTACAAGGTGCCCATGATATCCCCGTGGGAGGATGCAAAGCTGCTGGTCAAGACAGCAGCCGAACTTCTGAAAATCGCAAAGGTATCAATATGGATACCAAAGATCCTCAAGGAAGTCTCTCCAAAGACTCTGTTCGAGAAAATAAGGGTCCAGAACCCAAAAGTCTCGACTGAGGATTGAAGGGTAATTAACCAAAAGGTCGTTCCGGAAGGACGAACCCTGGTGGTGGAGGTCGGAAAGAAGTCCCTGAAGGCATTGCGAGAGCAAGGCCTGAAACTGTTTTTAGGATTCTCCCAGGTCGGCGTCAGGGTAATCAAAGACCTTAAAGGCAATAATGGCAGTAACATGGGGACTGGACAGATAAACCTGCAGCACAGTAAAGGGGCCACTGCTGCCCTGAGCCGTCGCCTGGGGAGACAGGAGGTGGACGTGGCCGTGATATAAGAACCCTATTTATACAAAGGGGGTGTATCGGGCCTTGGTGGTACTGGAGGTAAGCTGATTTATGCCAGAAATCTAAAAATCTCCAGAACATGCATTTATGTTAGAAATGGAATCCCTTTCATACCAATGATGGATTTTTGTTCCAGTGACCTGGTGACCATCAGGTTGCAGCAACTTGAGGAAGGTATCATGAGGGAAATTGTTTTGGCACCAGCATACATTCCTTACGAAGACAGCTCTCTTCCTTCTTTGGAAGTGAGGAGACTGACGGAAGCCTGCCATTGGCAAGGTGACGAACTGGTGGTGGGATGTGATGCCAATGCCCACAATCTATCGTGGGGCAGCAAGGACACCAACAATAGAGGTGAGCACCTTCTTGAATTTCTCCTATCTAACAACTTGGAGATCCTGAATAGGGGTGATGAACCTACATCCAGGAATAGTAGAAGGGAAGAAGTAATTGACATAACTTTTGGTTCCATGATGATTGGAAGTTACATCAAACAGTGGCATGTGGTCCTGGAGCCATCGTCATCAGATCACATTTATATTAAATTCAACGTTGAAATGGGAACCAGACAGACCATGGCCTATAGGAACCCCAGGAAAATGGACTGGGAGACATATAGAAAAGACCTTGACTTCAGCCTATCGGAAATTAAAACTTCGATAAGGAACCCAGCAGAGTTTGAGGAAGTTGCAGAGGCCTTAACCTCTGCTATAGTGACCTCAAACCAGGACAACTGCTCAATCACCAATAAGTGCACAGATAGGAGTGTGCCTTGGTGGAATAATAACCTGGAAATGCAAAGGAAACAGGTACAAAGACTGTTTAACCTTGCGAGGCGCAAAGGACAATGGGCAAAGTATTGTGAGGCCCTTGTAAATTACAACTTTGCCATCAGACGGGCAAAGGAGGCACCTGGAAGGTATTCTGTGAGGAAGTGGAGGGCACGGCTGCTCAAGCGAGACTTCATAAAATCCTCACTAGGTTACCAACTAATCCAGGAGGAACATTGAGGAAGGAGGATGGGGAATATACAAATACAGCACATGAAACGCTGGAACTGCTCCTCAAGACTCACTTTCCTCAATATACTCTGGGGGATAACTCAGACCAGAATGCGATTCCTGAGAGACAACGGTTCTCAGGTATTCGCAAAGAGGACTGGGAATTGGCCAAGGAGTGTGTCGATCTCAGTAAGGTCCGATGGGCGGTGGGAACATTTCAACCGTTCAAGTCACCTGGCCTCGATGGAATCTTCCCAGCTCTCCTGCAACAAGCGGGAGAGAATCTTATTAGATTCCTATGCAGGTTATTGAGGGTTAGCCTAGCAGCAGGAATCATTCTCAATGCCTGGAGGGAAGTGAAGATCGTCTTCGTTCCTAAACCAGGGAGAATTGATCATACCAAGGCCAAGGATATGAGACCAATCAGCCTGTCCTCCTTCATTCTTAAGACGTTGGAAAAGCTGGTTAATGTGCATGTTGGAGAATGGAGGTTAAGTAGGGCTCCTCTACATTCAAACCAACATGCATATCAGCCAGGTAAATCATGTGAGACACCTCTCCACCAACTCGTTGGGAAGGTGGAGAAAGCACTACACTTTCAGGGAATAGCCCTCTGTATCTTCCTGGACATTGAGGGTGCTTTTAGCAACACGACCATCGATTCCATGGTCAGGGCAGCAGAGGTGCATGACCTAGGGACCACTATATGTAGGTGGACTAGGGCCATGCTCAGCGGAAGAAAGGTAGAAGCTACCATGATGAATGAAAAACTGGTAATCAACACAACTAGGGGTTGCCCGCAAGGAGGAGTTCTTTCCCCTTTATTGTGGAATCTAGTGGAGAATTAAACTCTAGGCAGTACTTTTGCCAAGGATACACAGATGATCTTGTCATTGGCAAATTTGCTGACACAGTAAAGAATATGGCACAAGGTGCGTTGGACATTGTGCAAGACTGGTGCAGAAAACAGGATCTGGGGGTTAGTCCTAAGAAGACTGTTGTTGTACCATTCACAAAGAAGCATATACAACATTCAAGTTGGAATATAAAGCTTTTCAATGAAGCGCTACCTGTGAAGGGGACAGTGAAATATCTAGTGGTTACCCTAGATGAGAAACTGACATGGACCCCTCACATCAGGAATATTTGCTCCAAGGCAAAAGGTACTCTTGTGAGTACCAGGAGAGCTTGTGGCAAAAATTGGGGCCTGAGCCCCAAGGGTATGCACTGGATATACACCACAGTGATTAGACCCAGGATCACCTATGGTGCAGTCGTGTGGTGGAAGAAGGTAGATCAGCAGGTTGCTGCTAAGGAGCTTTGTAAGGTGCAGAGATTAGCCTGCTTGGCCATAACAGGCGGAATTAGCAGAACACCCACTGCTGGGATGGAAACTATGCTGGATATGCCTCCATTACACCTTTAGGTCAAGATGTAGGCAGCGGCTGGTGCATACAGACTCAAATCTGGCAACAACTGGAACTTTTTGGGATATCTAAAATCACACACTAAAATAGTGAGTGAGGTAAATATAGGAAAGGTTGGGGAACTGTCAGCCGACTATATTATAACCCCAAACTGCTTCAACAAGCCTTTCAATATAACAATTGGAAGTAGGGAGCAATGGGAGAGAATAGTTCGACACCGTACAGGGGATATTGTCTGGGTCACTGACGGGTCAAAATCAGACCAAGGTGTTGGGGCCGGGTATATGGGGTGCAGCCAAGACTGGAGGGCGTCATCTCTCTAGGAAAACTGGCCTCAGTATTCCAGGCCGAAATCACTGCCATCGGGCGTGTGTGGAGGAGAATTTGCGTAGGTGCTACAAAGATCGTAGCATCTATATCTATTCAGACACCCAGGCAGCCCTGAGATTACTGGCAGCTCCTGCAACAAGGTCTCAAATTGTTTCAGAATGTCACAGGGTTCTGGTGGAGCTAGGGGAAAGCAATAGAGTAAACCTATTGTGGGTCCCTGGCCACTCGGGGATCAGTGGCAACGAACATGCCGACAGATTAGCCAGGATGGGAGCAGAGACTCCATTTATTGGACCGGAACCTGTTCTGACAATCACCAAGGAAATGATCAAATTGGAGCTACGTAACTGGCTCAGAAGACAGCACGTAGAATATTGGACCAAAGTCCATCAAAAAAACATGGCAAGGTAATGATGCCAAAGCCATGTTTTAAAAGAAGCTCTGCAATCCTGGGTCTGAACAGGAGAGAGATTAGACTCATGGTTGGGTTGCTGACAGGCCATGGGAATTTCAAAAAACACCTACGTACAATGGGAATAACAGAAGAGGACCCTAAATGTAGGATCTGTGATGAGGGTGATGAAACTGCATCACATCTAATCTTCGAATGCATTGCATTGGAGAATAAAAGGCACAGAATATTTGGGACAACCAGACCCTAAGAAATTGTGTCTAATAAAGAACTGGTAAAGGGACTCCTTGCACTGTTCAAGGGCATTGGTTGGCTTTACTAGATATACAGGGAGCGATACCGCACAATAAACTTAGTTTCGGTGCGGGCAGTGGCGGGTTGGACCAAGACTGTATTGGCATCCCTGGAAAAATCAATCAATCAATCAATCAGCTATATTTGTCATAATATTAGGGCAATATTTGGAATTTATTGATTACTTATTGAATCCATCATTGATTGTGGTGGAATAAATGTTTCTGTTAAACATGCGGCCGTTGGTATCCTGCTTCCTACGTAATCATTAATTTATGTTTGGAATCAACTTCACTCGAGCACGTCAGCGAAGCGACTGCTCGTTTGACCAGTAAACTTCCAGCGTGTGTGCAAGCAACGCTCTACAGGTAAAAAATCGGCCGATATTTTACCGGCCGTCCAAAATCGATGTGTATGCAGCCAGCCTTAGGTTCGCAGTGGTTATCCAGCTGTTCCAACCGTCTCCGGGCATTCAAATGTTCAAATGTCTGTAAATCTATGAAACTTAACTTCTTCGCTTATAGTCCCTAGACTTACAAACTACTTACACTGACCTAAGGACAACACACATACCCCCATGCTCGACTGTGTACTCCAACCTCCGACGGCGAGTAACCGCGCGCTCCACGGTAAGGAGCTTAGGGCGCTCGGCCAATCCTTCGCGGCTCCGGGCATTCATATTTGCGTTTTCTACATCTACATACAAACTGCGCAATCCACCGTAAAGCGCGTGGCGGAGGGTACACTGTACCACTACTAGGCATTTTCTTTCCTATTCCACTCCCAAATAGACAGAGGTAAAACAGAATGTTTATGCACCTCTGTATGAGCCCTAATTTCTCTTATCTTGTCTTTGTGATCGCTACGCGAAATGTAAGTAGGTTGCAGTAAGATTATTCTACATTCAGCTTCAAATTCCGGTCATCTAAATTTCCTCAACAGAATTTCTCGAAAAGAACGTCTTCTTTCCTCCAGGGATCCCAAATTGAGTTCCCGGGGCATATCTGTGACACTCGCGCATTGATCGAACCTACCTATAACGAACCTAGCTGCTCGCCTCTGAACTGCTTCTATGTCTTCCTTTAAACTGATCCCAAACACTTGAGCAATACTCAAGAGGTGGTCGTACAAGCATTTTATACGCGGTCTCCTTTACAGATGAAGTACATTTTCCCAAAATTCTTCCAATAAACCGAAGTCGGCTGTCCGCCTTTCTCACAACGGATTTTACATATTTGTTTCATTTCATATCGCTCTGCAATGTTACGTCTCGATATTTGAACGACGCGACTGCGTGTAAGAACTCACTACTAATGCTGTATTCGAACATTATGAGATTGTTTTTCCTACTCATGTGCATCACCCAACATTTTTCTAAATTTAGACGTAGCTGCTATTCTTCACACCAACTAGAAATTTTGTTTGTCATCCTGTATGATATTACAGTCAATTAAAGACACCCTCCTATACACCACAGCATCATCAGCAAACAGCCGCAAATTACAAGTTAATATGTCCACCATATCATTTATATAGATTTACCAACATTTCTCCAAGTGCTGGGGTGGTATAAATAGGTCTCTTCTGAATTCTCATGTCTTCCTTATGTATCTGCGAGTTCCGTTCTTTTCGACATGTTCGAAAGAACAGACACCACATATATATATATATATATATATATATATATATATATATATATATATATATATAATATGCCGATGAAGGGCGATCTTTTCTTCAGTGCGGAGGCACTCCTAGGCCCTTATTCCTGTGGTAAGGAATTCAGAAAACTGCGAGTTGGGGTACTAGTCGGCAGAGTAATTTTGAGAATTTGTATTTGACAAGAGGCGTGCTTGAGTAATCCTTGCAGGTGTGGTGATCGATATGTTTCTACTAGTGTTTTTGTTGGATTAGTACCAGCTGTAGTTCCCTTTATTTACCTTGTTTATTATTATGTCGAGGCTACGTTGTGTATTTCTAGTAGTCAGTTTTTCTGGGTATTGTAGTCGTGAATAGGGACTGTGACTGCTGTGTGCGGATGCAGACTGAGCTGCTGACAGTTCACTTTGTGCGGTATTAATCTCGGCTGCACAATTCGAGGCTGCGGTCTAGGGCGCCTTTGTTGTTGGCCGATCGTGGTGTTATGGTTAATGTGTATTTACTAGTTAAAGTTACAGTTAAAAGTCTTTATGCTTATGTGCGTGTAACTGCATGTTATATGTTACGTATTTGTGAGTCATTCCAGTAAGTTCTGTAAATCCCTGGAACATATAAATACGACGTTTGCAGCTAAGCATCAGAAAACGATCTGGAGTCCGCGTACGGCGATTCATAACATCAACTGACGAATTTACGACCGTGTGAGACGGTTGCAGGTTCCTTGTCAGATCTGCTTTCTAGCTGCTTTTTGATTACAACGTCTCAGGATGCCTGAAACACTCTTGAATGTTTAGATGAGAGTTATGTAAAGTCTTTTCTTCGTTAATTCTCACCTTGATTATGTGTACAGGTCGCGAAGACGGCTTCTTCTTTCTTGTTATTATTATTCTACAAGAAGAGAAACGAGTAACGCGAATTTGTCTTTGACTATTATCTTTTATTGCATTTTTGCCTTTTAATTAATACATATCGAATATCAACATTCCTGTCCATGTATCGGAAAACTAGCCTCATTCCGTCACCGACAGAAAATCAAGACCGAGCGAGTAAACAAATACAGAATAATCATATAATCTCAGAATAATCATATAATCTCTTTAACATAATAATCTCTGATACAGGACAATCGCAGCACTGTACTTTGATAGATACCTTCGAAGCACTGTATTTTAGCGTACAATCGCAGCACTGTACTTTGATAGATACTTTTGAGGCACTGTATTTTAGCAATCCGTGGCTATCCAAAGTTCCACAACATGGAACCGAACGGATGCCCGGCGTGTCCACCGATCGGCCTACTCAGTGACAAGCCCTATTACTCCTTGCAATGAGGCAGACACCCCATCCTTGGTTGGGTGGGAGGTCGCTCCAGTGCGTGGCAGCCAGCGAAAGACAATACGGGGGGCCGATCGTGAAGCCTCCCCGGTTCGTCTTGCGATCAGTGTTTTATCTGAGCCGGATGGTGTCGCTCATCCTGTCACCAAGCAACCTGCAAGATTCGGGCTAACACAGAGGGTGGGTTTGCTTGTAGTTGGGAACTTCAGCATTCGGCAAGTAATGAAGCCCTTTAGGAAGATGGCTGTTAAGAAGGGGAAGAAGGCCAACGTGCACTATTTGTGCATACCGAGTGGAGTAATTTCAGATGTGGAATGGGTCTGTCCGGATACCGTGAAGAGTACGGGATGCATCCAACTGCAGTTAGTGGCTCACGTCGGTACCAATGATCTGAGCCGCTTTGGACCGGAAAAGATTCTCTCCGGTTTTGAGCGACTATCTGAAGTGATAAAGACTGCCAGTCTTGCTGTCAAAATGATGGCAGAGCTCACATCTGCAGCGTAGTTTAAGGGACCGACTGTGGAACTTAGGTGCAAAACCGAGTGGAGGGTCTGAATCAGAGGTTCAGATGGCTCTGCGACCGCGTAGACTGCAGATTCCTCGACTAGCGCCACCGGGTGGTGGGGTTCCGAGTTCCGCTGAATAGCTCAGGAGTCGCCTGCACGCAGGAAACGGTTAAACGGGTTGCGGGAGCTGTGTGGCTTGAACTGGGTGTTTTTACACACAGGAGGGGTTTTAATCTCGAACGGCACAGGTCAAACGTAGGACTAACTCCGATCTATAAAAAATTAATTAAAAATAAATAAACAAACATTATCTAACATTTGTAAATTGTCGTAGCTGTGTGGGGAAAGTAACAGAGCTCCAAGCGCTAATAGAAAATACTGGATCGCAAATCATTATAGGTTCCGAAATCTGGCTAACGCAGAAGTTCTGTTGAAATGTTTATAAAATGGTGTTCAAGAAGGACAGATTCAATAAAATACGAAGCGGCGTATTTATTGCTTTCACAAGCGGTTTATCCTCTAGTGAAACTGGAGTAGATTGTTCCTCTGAATGTATGGGTAGCAGTTATACCTGACAACCAGAATAAATAATTAATTGGTTCTTTTTCACGAACTACTAACTCAGATGATTCCATTGGAGAAATGTTGAAAAAAGCTTGGATCAAATTTCAAAAACGTTCCCCAGGCATACAATTTTAATTGATGGCGACTGTAACTTACCCTCAATATGTTGGCAAAAATACATGTTTAAAACTGGAGGCAAGCATAAAACATCGTACGAAATTGTACTGAAAGCATTCTCCTAAAATTATCAAGAGCAATTAGTTCATGAACCCACCAGAATGGTAAATGGTTGTGAAAACATGCATGACCTCATAGCAACAAATAATCTTGGGCTATTAAAGAGCCTGAAAACACACACAGACATTAGTGTTCTGAAAACATACTTGACCACTTGTTGTTGCGGTCTTCAGACCGTAGACTGGTTTGATGCAGCTCTACACGCTACCCTGTCCTGTGCAAGTCTCTTCATCTGAAAATTCGTTCGGCAACCTACATCCCTTTGAATCTGCTTACTCTATTTGTCCCTCGGTCTCTCTCTACAATTTTTACCCCCTCACACTCTTCCTTCTAATGCTAAGTTCTCAATTTCTTGATTTCTCAGAATGTGTCCCACCAATCTATCTCTTCGCTTACGATATGCCAGAAACTTCTTTTCTCACCAATTCGGTTAAGCACATCCTCATTAGTTACGTGATCTACCCATCTAATTTTCATCATTCGTCTTTAACACCACATTTCAAAAGATCTATCATCTTTTTGTCTGAACTCCTTATTGTCCACGTTTCACTCCCATACAATGCTACACTCCAGAGAAGTGCTTTCAGAAAGGACTTCCTAACATTCAAATTAATACAAAATGTCAACAGATTTCACTTCTTCAGAAACGCTTTTCTTCCCATAGCAATTCTGCATTTTATATCTTCTTTATTTCGGCCATCAGAAGTTATCTTGATACTCAAATGACAAAAGCCATCTACTACTTTTATTGTCTCGTTATCCAATCTAATTATCCTTTAGCATCTTTGACTTCCTGACGTTAATTCATTATCCGTGTTTTACTCTTGTTGATGTTCATCTTATACCCTATTTTGAAGACAGTGTCTTGAAGACTATGTCATCAGCAAACCGCAAAGTTTTTATTTCTTTTCTCTGAACTTTAATTCCTTCTCCAAATTTCTCCTTGCAGTCCTTCATTGCTTGCCCAATGTACAGATTCAACAACATTGAGGAAAGGCTACAACCTTGCCTTACTCCCATTCCAAACTCTGCGACCCTTCTTGCCGTTCGACTCTAGTAAGTGCTGTCTGGTTTTTGTATAAGTTGAATACAACCCTTCGCTCCCTATATTTTACCCCTGACATTGTCAAAAGCTTTCTCCGACTCTACAAAGGCTAAATACGTAGGTTTTGCCTTTCCTTAGCCTATCTTATAAGTCGTAACGTGAGTATTGCCTGGCGAGTTCCTACACTTCTCCTAAATCCAAACTGATCTTCCCCAAGATTGGATTCCACAAGTTTTTCCATTCGTCTGTAAATAATTCGTGTTAGTATTTTGCAGCTATGACTTATTAAACTGATAAGTCTGCAATTTACACATTTGTCTGCACTTGCTTTCTTTGGAATTGCAATCACAATATTCTTCTTGAAGTCGGAGGGTGTTTTCCCTATCTCATATATCTTGCATATCAATTGGAACAATTTGTTCATGACTGGCTCTCCTAACGATATCAGCAGTTCAGACGGAATATCATCTATTCCAAGGGCCTTCTTTCGACTCAAATGTTTCAGCGCTCTGGCCAATTCTTCTCGCAGAATTGTATCTTCTATCTCGTCTACCTCCACTTCGTCTTCCATATCTAGAATACTACCTTGAAGTTTATTTCCTTTGTATAGGCCCTCTATATATTCCTTCCACACTTCTCTTTGCCCAGTACTGGTTTTCCGTCTGGGTTCTTGATACTCATACAGTTGCTTTTCTTGTCTCCAATATCACTTTTATGTTCCTGTAGGCGGTGTGTTTCTTTCCCCTGATTATACATTCTTCTATGTTGCTGCAATGTCCTCTAGCCACTCCTGCTTAGCCAGTCTGCATTTCCTGTCAATCTCATTTTTCAGCCGGCCACGGTGGCCGAGGGGACTGAGGCGCTTCAGTCACGGCCTGCACGGCCACTACGGTCGGGGGTTCGAATCCCCCCTCGGGCATGGATATTTGTGCCGTCCTAGTTCGTAAGTAGTTCATAAGTAGTTTGTAAGTTTAGGGACTAATGACTCCGTAGTTAAGTCCCATAAGCTTTACAAACATTTGAAATTTGAATTTTCTCATTTTTCAGACATTTGTAGTTCCTTTTGCCTGCTTCACTTGCTGCATTTTTATATTCTCTCATCAATGAAGTCCAGTATGTCCTGTGTTATCTAGGAATTTCCGTTAGGCCTTGTCCTTCTGCCTGCTTTCATTACTGTTTCCACTTCTCGGGTTCTAAGACCCAAGTAATGCACTTCTGTCGTCGTCGGGCACTTCACCTCGATCCAGAGCTGTACCTAGGTAATGAACGTCTTCGTGTTGAAGAAACTCACCGCTTCCTCGGTATGGTTTTTGATGCCCGGCTGACTTGGCAGCCGCACCTCCGTCAGCTGCGACAGAAATGCTGGAAACATCTGAATATCCTCCGCTGTCTTGGCCACACGGCTTGGGGAGCATCACGCCCAACTCTTCTCCAGCTATACAAGGCCCTAATACAATCGCGCCTGGACTACGGGAGTATTGTGTATGACTCTGCGTTTCCGCCGGCAGCGCTTACTAGCTTCGTATGCTGCCCATGTACACACTTTACCCCACCATCCCAATTACAGGCTTCTCTTTCCGGATGTTGTCCTCCCTTTTCCACGACGGCGGCCAAGGTCGGGGCTCCCGATTGCGGTCCGTGTTCGATCCCTTCTCTCCTCTCTTGAATCCCTTCCTATTCCTCCCGCTTTTCACTACTCTTCCCGTGCTCCTCCTTGGTCTATACCACGTCCGCAGCTTCGGTTAGACTTGTCCCGCGAGTGTAAAACCTCTGTTGCACCGTTGACTCTCCGCCGCCAATTCCAGGCGATACTGAGTTCTTTCCACGGCGCCGAAGTTGTATACACAGACGGGTCTCTCGTGGATGGCCGTTGTGGGTATGCCTACACCCATAATGAGGACATTGAACAACACGCCTTACCCTGTGGGAGTAGTATATTCACTGCAGAGCTGATCGCTATCTGTCGAGCACTTGAGCACCTTATAGCCTGTCCCGGGGAGTCGTATGTTATCTGCAGCGACTCCCTGGGCGGCTTGCAAACTCTTGACCAGTGCTTTCCAAAACACCCCCTGGTGCGGTCCATCCAGGACTCTATTAACCTTCTCGTCCAGTCTGGCCGCACTGTGGCCTTCGTTTGGACCCCTGGACACGTTGGAATTCCAGGGAACGAACGCGTAGATCGACTGGCTAAGCAGGCAATTACTTCCAGCCTCTTAAAAATTGGCGTTCAAGAGAGGGACCTCCGATTGGAGTTCCACCGGAAGGTACTTGGGCTTTGGAACACTGAGTGGGTTGACTCACCTGCCCCAAATAAGCTCCTTGCAGTGAAGCGTTCTACAGCTCCGTGGAAGTCCTCCCTGAGGGCCTCTCGGAAGGAGTCAGTGGTCCTTTGTCGTCTGCGTATTGGTCATACGTGGATGACACATGGCCATCTACTTCGACGGGAGGATCCTCCACAGTGTCGCTGTGGCACTTTATTGACAGTGGTCCACATCCTGGTGGACTGTCCCCTTTTAGCTGACTTACGACAGTCCTTTGACCTGCCAGCTGCGCTTCCTTTTATTCTGGGTGACGACGCTGTTACAGATGATCGTGTTTTACGTTTTATCCGTGCAGCTGGGTTTTACCATTTGATATAACGGTGGGTTCCTTAGCCTGAACTCTCAGGCACCCATCTCTCACAACCTTTTACCCTTCTTACTTTGTGTTGTCTACCCTGCTTTTATTCGTATGTTTTAGAATGTGCAGAGTGGCTGGCTCGTCCTTTATTATCCTCGTGATCAGCCAGCCACAACATTCTGCTGTAACTTTTTAGTCCAATTATTATATATATATATATATATATATATATATATATATATATATATATATATATATATACTCTTTGAGTTTTCTTCCTTGCGTGTTGTGACCTCAATCCTCCTTGTCATTGTGTACCCAATGTGCTTTCTCTTTTTTGTGTTTCAATGATCGTTTTTTCATCTTGCTATACGCCGCATTGACTTTGCTTGCAACAGGGGACTGATGACCGTGCAGTCTAGTCCCCTATAAACAACAACAACAACAACATTACTGTATCTCTCAGAGTTACCCATTCTTCTTCTACTGTATTACTTTTCGCCGTTTCAGCCAATCCTTGTCTAATGCTACCTCTGAAACCCTCAACCACCAATGGTTCCTTCAGTTTGTCCACGTTGCATCCCATAACTTTTTTACCTTTCTGCAGTCTCGTAAGTTTTAATCCCTAGTTGATAACCAATAATTTGTGGTCAGAGTCTACATGTTACAGTTCAAATCCTGGTTTCTAAATCTATTCCTTTCCATTATAAAGTCAGTCTGGTACCGTCCAGCGTCTCCTGGTCTCTTCCACGTACACAGCCTTCTTTCATGATGTTTAAACCAAGTGTTGGTGATAATTAAATTGTGCTCGGAACAAAATTCTACCAAGCTATCTCATGTTTTATTTCTTTTTCCCAGTCCATATTCACCTGCAACATTTCCTTCTCTTCCTTCTCCCACTACTGAGTTACAGTCCCTCATCACAATCAAGTTTTCGTCTTCCTTAATCTTCTGAATAATTTATTTTATTTCCTCATAAATTTCTTCGAGGTCCCTATCATCGGCAGAGCTAGTTGGCATATAAACTTGTACTACTGTGGTCGGTGTGGGTTTTGTGTTTATCTTTGCTATGATAATGCGTTCACTATGCTGTTCATAGTAGCTAAACCGCATTCATATTTTCTTATTCATTATCAGACCTACTCCTGCATTACCACCAACTGATTTCGTGTTTATAACCCTGTACTCATCTAACCAGAAATCCTGTTCACCGTGCCATCGAACTTCACTAATCCCCACCATAGATAACTTTAACCTATCCACTTTTTTTTAAATTTTCTAACATACATACGCGATTAAGGGTTAGAACATTCCACGCTCCGATCCGTAGAATGCCTGTTTTGTTTTTCTTGATGACGACTTCCTCCTGAATAGTCCCCGCCCGGAGATCCGAATGGAGGACTATTTTACCTCCGGAATATTTTACCCAAGAATACGCTATCACAGAGCTGCACGTCCTCGGTAAAATTAACGACTGTAGTTTCCTCTTGCTTTCAGCCGTTCTCTGTAACTGCATGGCAAAGGCATTTTAGCTGACGTTACAACGTCAATTCAATCATCCAGATTGTTTCCCCTATTACTACTGAAAAGGCTGCTGCCCCTCTTCATGAACCACACGTTTGTCTGTCCTCTCCACAGAAACCTCTCCGCTGTGGTTGCACCTATGGTACGGCTATCGTTATCATTGATGCACGCAAGCCATCCCACCTCGTCAATGTCTACGGTTCATGGGGGTGGACTTGACCACTTAGCAACAAATAACTCGGAGCTAATAAAGGGCATGAAAACAGACACAAAGATCAGTGAACACAGGGTTGTCGTAGAGAAACTTAAAGGAACATCTATTTATTCAACATAGCAGATACAAATTCGTTTAGTGCTGTCCTAAGTGAGAATTTCCAATCTTTCGAAAGTAACAATGTGAGTGTAGATCAGATGTAGCTTACATTTAAAGAAATAATGCCGACAACCGTTGACCGATTTATACTAAACAACAAAAGAAGAGGCTGACCCACCGTGGTACACAAAAATTGTTAGATTACTCTTGCAAAAACATGCCAAATTTAAACGGTCACAAAATCCAAAGACGGCCAATATTTTACAGAGACTAGAAATTTAGGTCGAACTTCAATGTGAGAATTTTACAATAGTTACCACAACGAAACCTTGTCACGTAATTTGGGAGAGAATCCTAAGAAAATCTAGCGGCAAAACACAATCAGTACCTTCACTAGACGACAGAAATTATTATGCTACCGGTGACTGCTTTGCTAAAGCAAAATTGCTTAACACAAGTTTCCGAAATTCCTTCACCAAAGAAGACGAAGCAGTTACTCCAGAATTCGTATCAACAACAGCTGCCAACATGAATATAGAAGTAGATACCTATGGAGTATTAAAGAAACTTAAATCATTAAGAAAAGTAAGTTTACCGGTCCCGATTGTATAACAGTTAGGTTTCTTTCTGAGTATGCTGTTGCAATAGCCCCATACCTAGCTTGTCATACACAGCCGCTCGCTCAGCGAAAGTTTCGTACCAAAATACTGGAAAGTTCCATAGGTCACTCCAATATTCAAGAAAGGTAACAGGAGTCATCCGCAGAATTACATGGCTATATCGGTTTGCACCGGGATTTTAGATCATATAAGTTCCTCAAGTATTATAAACCACCTCGAAGAGAACGACCTATTGACCCATAGTCAACAGAGATTCAAAAAGAATCGTGCTTGTGAAACCCAGGTACTCTTTATTTGCATAATGTGATGAGTGTTACCGAGATGGGTTGTCAAATAGATTCCATTTTTCTAGGTTTGTGGAAGGCTCTTGACACTGTACCTCACAAGCGTCTTCTAATCACACTGCGTGCTTATGGAATATCACCACAGTTCTGTGACTGGATTTGTGATTTGTGATTTCCTATTACGTTCTAATTGATGGTACGTCATCGACCAAAACAGAAATGACACCTGGCGTTCTCCATGGAAGTGTTATAGGGCCTCTACTCTGCCTTATTTTTATAAACGACTAGCTTATATGCCCGTGCTTCGCAAAGGTTGTTCAAGAAGGACCTGTCTATATCATGGTTTTTTAGGTTAGAGACTCCTTGTTGGATCGCTCTGTCAATGAACTCATTTTCCTAGCCAAGATGTCAAATTTAAGTAGAAGTCATTGTCGAAAATGATGAATGTTCAATAAGTTTTCATACAAAAATTGAAATTAATTTCAGCCCGTACTCCGGAAAGATGTAAGTTCAATGTTATGTTGTGTTCATAAAGTTAAGTCTGCGGTGTGTAATTGTCTGTTTGGCGTAAACTTCTGAAAACACGTCTATCGTTGAGATGAGAAATAGTAATAATAATAACAGCAGCATGTATCGTTTGCTTTTTAGCCCCTATGAAAGCTCGTGTAGTACTTTTGGAGATTGGCCTTTGCTGATAGATAGTGATTGATTTTAAATAAATGTTTAAATTATGATATCTTTATCTTCTCTGATCCAATTTTGATGAAATGAAACGTGTATCCAACCTCACGCTAAGGCTGAAAATCCTACGAAAATTCGCCATGTACTTTTGGAGATAAATCTGTTCTAAGAGACAGGCAGACATAACGGTCGTAGATGCAAAACTTTAAATTACGATATCCTTATTATTATTATTATTATTATTATGAAACGAAGTTTTCCCACGGAAATCCGTGAATTATTTTAGATCATAGATTTGTAATAGAGAGCTGTACACCCGTGCTTCGCAAATATACAATCACTTGTAAAGAACTACACCATAGTTATGAGCATAAGAAAAGCAGCATTGCCTTCTATTGGTTATTTGGTGTACTACGTAACTAAGAGGGCCTCTATTTGTTCTTTACTTTACTAACCGTTTTCTAGGCATTTCTAAAGAGAAGGGACGCAAGATCTAATAAGCACGCACGGAAATCATAAAGGAAACTACATAAATTCGATTTTCCTTGCAAATAATTCTTATTAAATGAAAACATCAATAGACGCGAAGGAACATCGTTACTTCTTAAACTCAAATTATACCCGTCTAAAGATGCAGTTCTTTTCTTTCCATGACATTGCAAAGCATGTGGGGTACAGCTGGGTTAAATTTTACTTGCCTTGGCAGCGGTTTAGTTTGCTATCTTTGGCAACGAACTATTCGGTTTAGGAGGATTATTAATTTACTCATCAGAACATCATAAATTATTTATTTCATCGTGAACATAAAGAATTATTCCCCTCATTCTACGTGACTGATTTTTCAAAAAGCATTGAACGGGCATTGCCAACATTAGCGCAGTACGCCGATGCCGTAAGTAAAATTGTACCCCTTGTTGTAGTGTAGTACACCACAGTTATGAGAATAAAAAAACGAAGCATTGGCATCCGTTAGTTATTTGGTGTGCTATGTAACTACCATCTCATAATTTTGTTCTTTCCTGTACTATGGCGTTTTCTACTTATTCATAAACATAACGAACTCAAAATGTAATGAGGATAGTCCTACACCGAAATGAGAAAGGGAACTACATAATTTCTATTTTCCTTGCAAAGAATTCTTATGTAACTATATTCAAAGAGTTCACATGTAGGTAATTTTGTTACTGTCAATGCAATTTTACCACTTGAGCACCATATACTCCTATATGACTTACGAACTTTCCATCACAGACATACATTAACGAATGTCTACAGTCTGTGTAAGTAATGTATGTCTGTGTTTTCCTTTGAATATATGTCGATTTAAGAATTATACATTAACGTATTTTCACATGTGCAATAAACTTCGTAAGTCTCGGAGTACGTAGCTTTTCCTAAAAGTATTTGTACAACTGCATTTAATGCGGCCCGGCTACTGCTCGCTAGGTGGCATAAAGACAAATAGACAATTCCTCTCATTCCCTGTGAATCGGTTTGCTGTTCCTGATCTATGGTTGGCAAGTTCTCGACGTACCCTTGTCCGATTACTAAATTAGTAATCTTCCCATTCCCTGTGAATCGGTACACGCGACGCCACCTAGCGAGCGCTAGCCGGGCCGCATTAAATGCAGTTCAAAAATGTATTTATTGCTATAGAAAAAGCTAAAATAAAGAATACAAACACAGACTACTCACATAAATGAATGGTATTAATCTGTTAGTAACGCGACACTATCCGCTAAACCAAAGTAACCTTTGACTTACGAACTTTCCGTCACAGACATACATTAACGTATGTCTACAGCACAGACATACATTATGTCTGTGGTCTACAGTATGTGTACTGCAGTAAGCTCAAAGATAATATGGAGATGGTACTATATTATGAAACCGTGACGCTCGAGGTATAGGCTATTTGTCTCACTAATACAGTTAACAGTATTTTGATCCTAAGCACTACAGTTGCCTTTCCAGTGTTTATATTGAGATCATTGTTGAACTGCCAGTGTAGTTACTGCTCAGTTAATGCATGTCTGTGTTTCCCAGTGTTTTATCTTTGAGTCTGTTAATCTTTGAGCATCTGTTGATCGTCGTATTGCTCCATATTTTACGGATTTTTGTTCGTCACACTCACCCACCGCCACACACCGGGACCAAAACACCATAGTGCAAACTGCGAACCTAAAGGCTTCTCTCATGCATTACCGCCATTGGTCTGCAGTGAATAATTTTGGCTACCAAGTGATATACGGACACACGACCCACGTTCCATTTTTATATATGTATAATGATTTAGGAGACACTCTGACTAGCTCTCTCAGATAGTTGCCGCAGTGGAGTAGCCGAGCGGTCTAAGGCGCCTCGCTGCGGAGCGCGCGGTTGCTCGCCGTCGGAGGTTCGAGTCCTCCCTGGGGCAGGTGTGTGTGTGTGTGTGTGTGTGTGTGTGTGTGTGTGTGTGTGTGTGTGTGTGTGTGTGTGTGTTGTCCTTAGGTTAGTTTACCTAGGTTTAAGTAGTTTGTAAGCTACGGACTGATGACCACGCAGTTTGGTTCGATAGATTTACAAGCATTTGATCATTTTCGCGGATGGTTCTGTCATTTATCGGTTAGTAAAGTCACCAGAAGAACAAACCAGCTGCGATTTAGATAAGATATCTGAGTGGTGCAAAAATTGGCAATTGACCCTTAATAAAGATGAGTGTGAAGTACCCATATGACGACTAAAAGAAATCCGTTAAATTTCATTTGCACGATAAATCAGTCAAATCTACAGGTCGTCAATTCAACTAAATACCTAGCAATAACAATTACCAACAATTTAAATTGGAAAGAACAATTGGGAAATATTATATGTAAAGCTAACCAAAGGCTACGTTTCTTTGGCAGAACACTTAAAAGATGCAGCAGTTCTATTAAAGAAACTGCCTACACTTCACTTGTGCGACCTGTTTTGAAGTATTGCTGCGCATCGTGAGATCCACACCAGGTGGGACTGACGGATGATTTAGAGAAAGTTCAGAGAAGGGCAGCTCGTTATGTGTTATCGCGATATAGGGGAGAGAGTATCACGGAAATTATGCACGCGTTGGGCTGGGAATCATTAGATGATTGGCATTATTTGTTGCGGTAAAATTTTAGAAACTTCTTTCACCAACTTTCTCTTCTGATTCCAAACTTATTTTCTTGGCATCCACTTACATAGGGAGACATGATCATCATAATGAAGTAAGAGAAATCAGATCGAAAACAGAAAGATTTAGTTGTTCCTTCATTCCGCGAGC
This sequence comes from Locusta migratoria, assembly GCA_026315105.1. NCBI lineage: Eukaryota > Metazoa > Arthropoda > Insecta > Orthoptera > Acrididae > Locusta > Locusta migratoria. The sequence continues at coordinate 202,396,906 of CM048751.1, forward strand.
TCTTATAGAGTGGAACCTTAGAGAAATATCATGAACCCTCTGCCATGCACTGCAATGTGACTCGCAGAGTATTTTTGCAATATCGATTTTTAAATTACTAAGTATGGTTCAGTGTGGATGAGTGTTGGTGTCCGTGTCCGTATGAATGTGACAGCATCTCTGGACAGGCACTACACTGAATATAAAAATAAATCTGAATATCTGTGGTTAAGGTAAGATTAAATATTGTCATTAATCAGACTGGCATCCACTGATTGCTATATGTATGGCCCTGTTAGTGCGCTTAGCTATCCAGAATATCGGTCTGGCTAAATTATAACGTCATTGAATGTCCAGTTGTAGCTCGAAGTCTAATTTGTTAATTTGACAGTCAAGTAGTTCATTAATTAAGTAGAGGGGAAACCAACGTTTAACACGAATGTGATGTCAAATATAAATGTGATCTTGGGTGGAATGACAGTCAATTTCTAACAGTGACTGACAGGAACAAAACAGCATGTACGGATATAGCATAGAGTGGAGACGCTTAAGTTGACAAGCGTGAAATTCGTTAATTGAAAAGGGAAGAAATAAATCTTTAATTCGAGTATGAAAGTAAATATAAACCTGTACTTAGTTGACAAGACAGGCGATTGCTGTGCGACAAGGATCAACGTAAATTGAGATTTAATATCACTGACATGGAAATCAGTATGTTGTAATCAAATGGTGTAATTAATTTAGTGTATCAAGCAAATATCACGAATGGTAAGAACTGTGAGTAGCTACCTGACAAGCTAGTTTATGATTTTTGTAACGGAATCCCCTGATGGGGATACCAAATACGTGAAAAAGGATTAACAAGCACCCAACAATCTATCGCCCTACTCTGATTGTCAATCAAATATAAATTTAATTTCACTCACCTTTTCTGTTGACAGCAGCGACGCTTCACGTAGTGCACTGACACATTGGATAGCGTATGCAATCATTATTGTATACAGCAAAGTCAGAACTTTATGTAGTCTGGCGTTACTGTTAAAGATCATAACATGCGACTGCTTGCTAATAATGCTGGGAAGAATAATTATGCAGTTCATGAATATCATAAAAATCTTTAGGACCTATGAAAATAAATTCAATAAATTTCCAGGTTAGTGGGTGATATGAAGAATTTTTTTAATTACATCTCGCACTGGTTCCTATGATGGAACATCATCAGTGTAAATAATCATGACTTGCATTCTGTACTGATGATGTTCCATCATGGGAACGAAAGTGGTCTGTAATTTTTTTAAAATAAATACTTCATATCGTCCACCAAGCTGAAAATTTCTTGATTTTAATACAATATTGAGGTGGCCTTGCACAATCTCCGTTATGGGGTCAAGTATGAAAATACTGAATACGTAAAAAATGTTTAATAATCCTGCCGTTTATATAAATGCAACAATTACAAATATTATTGGCTTTAAAGTCAAAAAAGGAAATGAAGCTATCATGAGAATAAAATCAGAGAGATTAGAGCCCACACAGAGGCATACCGACAATCTTTCTTTCCGCGAACAATACGAGACTGGAACTGGAGGGAGAACCGATAGTGGTACTCAAGGTACCCTCCGCCACACATCGTCAGGTGGCTTGCGGAGTGTGGATGTAGATGTAGATATTGTCTAAAATGATCGTGACTGATAAAAAATGAGAGACGGAAAATGCAAATCTTTATCTTGCTTCTTATTATTTTAATGGATCCAGTAATGATTACTACTACGATGAAAAATTAAAGAGACGAAGTTATCTTAGACAGTTTCCTCAGTTACGTGTCATAGATTTCATTTTCACAGTAATTATCTAAAATTAATACATTATACGAAAAATTTCATATCTCCATTACCGAACAAAATATATCCCACATCTCTCTTCAATAGCCGGCCGCTGTGGCCGAGGGGACTGAGGCGCTCCAGTTACGGTCTGCACGGCCACTACGGTCGGGGGTTCGAATCCCCCCCTCGGGCATGGATATTTGTGCCGTCCTTAGTATTAGTTAGTTCATAAGTAGTTTGTAAGTTTATGGACTGATGACCCCGTAGTTAAGTCCCATAAGCTATACAAACATTTAAAACATTTTTTTCTCTTCAATAAACAAACCGGACTCTGCGTCTTACGCCTAGCAACTCGCTACTGCCGGCCAAATACTGGAACAGATAGTCACTGCCGGCTTAGTGTCTGTGGCAACCATTATCTCTGACCAGAGACAATAACAAAATGTGGTGTTGCCGCCTTATAACAGGCATACCCTGACAACACCATCCTCACGGATATAGAGCTTCTAGAGACTAAAAAGATACGCACAAACAAGCAATAAAACCGCCTGTAGATGGTACAACTTGCCTGACAACTTGCCTGGCAGAGAATTTATTTTAAATGACTCTTCTAATGAAATCATCAAGAGGGGAGAAAATAGTAACTGGCCGAGAGCAAGTCTTTATATACGATGTTAGCACTGTCTGGTTGTAAAGTTCCTAACAGTCTTTCAGCACAATCTTCCACCCTCTTATAAATTTCCCCTTCTTTACCCTCACTCCTATTACTACCACCCCCATGAACCACAGACATTGCCGAGGTGGGGTGGCTTGCGTGCCTCAACGATGCAGATAGCCGTACCGTAGGTGCAACCACAGCGGAGGGGTATCTGTGGAGAGGCCAGACAAACGTGTGGTTCCTGAAGAGGGGCAGCAGCCTTTTCAGTAGTTACAGGGGCAACAGTCTGGATGATTGACTGATCTGGCCTTGTAACATCAGCTAATGTGGCTTTGCCACACAGCTACTGCGAACGGCTGAAAGCAAGGGGAAACTACAGCCGTTACCTTTCCCGAGGACATGCAGCTCTACTGTATGAACATATGATGATGGCATCCTCTTGGGTAAAATATTCCGGAGGTAAAATAGTCCCCCATTCGGATCTCCGGGCGGGGACTACTCAGGAGGATGTTGTCATCAGGAAAGACAATACTGGCATTCTACGAATCGGAGCGTGGAATGTTAGATCCCTTAATCGGGTAGGAAAATTAGAAAATTTAAAAAGGGAAATGGATAGGTTGAAGTTAGATATAGTGGGGATTAGTGAAGTTCGGTGGCAGGATGAACAGGATTTCTGGTCAGGTGAGTACAGGATTATAAATACAAAATCAGTTGGGGGTATCACAGGAGTAGGACTGATAATGAATAAGAAAATAGGAATGCGGGTAAACTACTATGAGCAGCACAGTGATCGCATTATCATTGTCAAGATAGATACGAAGCCAATACCGACAACAGTAGTACAGGTTTATATGCCAACTAGCTCTGCCGATGATGAGGAGATCGAAGAAATATATGAGGAGCTAAAGGAAATTATTCAGACAGTTAAGGGAGAGGAAAACTTAATTGTGATGGGTGACTGGAATTCGGTAGTAGGAAAAGGAAGAGAAGGAAAAATAGTAGGTGAATATGGACTGGGCAGGAGGAATGAAAGAGGAAGTCGCCTGGTAGAATTTTGCACGGAACATGATTTAATCGTAACAAACACCTGGTTTAAGAATCACAAAAGAAGGTTGTATACATGGAAGAGACCAGGAGACACCGGAAGGTATCAGATAGATTTTATAATGGTAAGACATAGATTCCGGAACCAGGTTATAAACTGCAAGACGTACCCAGGGGCAGATATAGACTCTGACCATAACTTGTTAGTCATGAACTGTAGGCTGAAACTGAAAAAACTGCAGAAAGGTAGGAAAATAAGGAGATGGGACTTCGATAAATTGAAGGAGAGTGAAGTTGTGGAGAATTTCAGAGGGAGATTTAGGCAACAATTGACAGAAACAGGGGGAAATAAAACAGTAGAAGAGGAATGGGTAGCATTGAGAGATGAAATAGTGAAGGCAGCAGAGGACAAAATAGGTAGGAAGGCAAGACCTACAAAAAATCCTTGGATATCACAGGAAATACTAGATTTAATTGATGAAAGAAGAAAATATAAAAGTGCAGTAAATGAAACAAACAAAATGGAGTACAGAAGATTAAAAAATGAGATTGACAGGAAGTGCAAAATGGCTAAGCAGGAGTGGCTAGAAGCCAAATGCAAATCTGTAGAAGAATGTATAAGAAGGGGAAAAGTAGATACCGCCTACAGGAAAATAAAAGAGACATTTGGGGACAAGAAAAGCAGCTCTACGAATATCAAGGACTCAGATGGGAAGCCGGTTCTCAGCAAAGAAGGGAAAGCTGACAGGTGGAAAGAGTACATAGAGCAGCTCTACAAAGGAAATGAACATAGACAATGTGGTAGGAAGGGAAGAGGACGTAGATCAAGATGAAGTAGGAGATGCCATACTGAGAGATGAATTTGACAGAGCCTTGAAAGACCTAGGTCGGAACAAGGCCCCAGGAGTAGATGACATACCCTCAGAGCTACTAAAGTGTCTGGGAGAGCCAGCCATGACAAGACTATTTGAACTGGTGTGTAGGATTTATGAGACAGGCGAAATACCCTCAGACTTTAAGAAAAATGTAATAATCCCCATTCCAAAGAAATCAGGCGCAGACAGGTGTGAAAATTACAGAACCGTCAGTTTGATAAGTCATGGTTGCAAAATTTTAACACGAATTATCTACAGGAGAATGGAAAAGCTGGTAGAAGCTGACCTCGGGGAAGATCAGTTTGGATTCAGGAGGAACATAGGAACCCGGGAGGCAATACTCACTTTACGTCTTATCTTAGAAGATAGATTAAGGAAAGGCAAACCTACATTTTTAGCTTTTGTAGATTTGGAGAAAGCATTTGACAATGTTGACTGGAATACACTCTTTCAAATTCTGAAGTCAGCAGGGGTAAAATATAGGGAAAGGAGAGTTATTTATAACTTGTACAAAAGCCAGACCGCAGTTATTAGACTCGAAGGGCATGAAAAGGAAGCATCAGTTGGGAAGGGAGTAAGACAGGGTTGTAGCCTTTCTCCAATGTTATTCAATTTGTACATCGAGCAGGCGGTGAAGGAAAGCAAGGAAAAATTTGGAATAGGGATTAAAGTACAGGGGGAAGAAATAAAAACATTGCGTTTTGCTGATGACATTGTAATTCTGTCAGAGACAGCAAAGGACCTGGAAGAGCAGTTGAATGGAATGGACAGTGTGTTGAAGAGAGCATATAAAATGAATATTAACAAGAGCAAAACAAAAATAATGGAATGCGCTCTTAGAAAATCAGGCGATGCTGAAGGAATTAGATTAGGTAACGAAACAATGAAGGTGGTAGATGAGTTTTGTTACTTGGGTAGTAAAATAACATGTGATGGTCGCAGTACAGAGGATATAAAATGCAGAATGGCAATGGGAAAAAAAAGCATTTTTGAAAAAGAGGAATTTGCTAACATCGAATATTAATTTAAGTGTAAGGAAGTCTTTTCTGAAGGCATTTGTGTGGAGTGTTGCCTTGTACGGGAGTGAAACATGGACGATAAGCAGTGCGGACAGGAAGAGAATAGAGGCTTTTGAAATGTGGTGTTACAGAAGAATGCTGAAGATTAGGTGGGTAGATTGCATAACCAATGAAGAAGTACTAAACAGAATTGGTGAGAAAAGGAATTTTTGGCATATCCTGGCTAAAAGAAGGGATCGCTTGGTAGGACACATTCTTAGACATCGGGGAATTGTAAATTTAGCATTGGAGGGAAGTGTGTGGGGGAAAAATCGCAGAGGGAGACGAAGAGACTCGTATAGTAAGCAGATTCAAGTGGATGTGGGTTGCCGTTCTTATGAGGAGATGAAAAGGCTTGCTCAGGATAGAGTAGGGTGGAGAGCTGCATCAAACCAGTCTCCGGACTGAAGACTATAACAACAACCTATTACTAGGGATGCATGCATGGACTTATGGTCCTATTTGCACTAGGTAACGCATATTGCATGAGGGGTCTTAGATTTCACCATTTCTTCAGACGTGAAAGAAAGTTGTTTATTACTGACCTTGGATCTCGAAGTAGATAAAGTCCCACGCAGTTTCAGCTCACAGGTCGCACATTCTTGATGTCTGAAGCTAAAATACTGTGAAAATGATTTAAGGGCTCTAACTACGATTTTCTTCATAAAACACGGAATGCCAGTGAATTTTAAATGTATTCTTCCAACGTTTACACACGTTCAGCGAAATCCAGAAATCTAAGCGGTAAGATGAACGATAGCCACTTTAGAATAAATACTAGTGCCATGGTGATAAATGTACAAGTTTTGTAATGCTCCGTAATGAGGCAAGGTGCTACATGTTAACAGTTGGAAGGTCGGCATTGGACTGTGCTCGGCCAGGCGTGGTTGCTAGTTGCTGCCTCTGTCATTTCGGCGCCAAACGAACCTTCTAGATTCGTCGCTAATGTTTTGTTTATGTAAATTACAATGAACAAAGTACCAAATTGTTTCAAATGAAAGCTTATTAACAGAAAAGTGTTCATTGAAAAATACGTTATTATCTAATGTTTACTTTCTTAAATATTAATAAAGGAAATGTTGTAATGGGAGCAACGGCAGAGGAGGCGGCAGCGAATCAGATCACGTCTTTGCTACACTACCGTGCTTTCTCACGGTCCATACATGATCTGAGCCATCTGTTTTGCTTTTCCCACCCCTTCCATCGATTATATCATGCTACTTTGCCTGCCAGCCAGCTACTTGGCTGCTATAAAATTTACATGTACAAACTAAGATATGAAAACTCTGAATACTATTATTAAACTTAATAATGAAAACTCCAGGTTGGAATTTAATAATAAGGACAGTTTACAATTCACCGCAAAGACGTGGCGACGAGCTGCGATAGGCACACACATACAACACATTCAGCTATCAACAATGGCCTTCTTCAGAAAATAGAACATTCACTCAATCACACAGGCACGCAACAGTCATACAACCATCACCATCGGTGACTCAGTCTGTGGCAACCAATATCTCTGACCAGAGACAATAACAAAATGTGGTGTTGCCGCCTTTCGACAATCATACCAAGGTCTCACAAAAGAGTCGCGAAACTCCCAGTGAATTTCTGACACTTCGCGACTGCAGCGCTGCCAAGCAGCTGGGTCGTAAAAACATACTTCGAAACGATTGAGTAATGAATGTGTATTTGGAGTGAAGTAACACTTTCAAAATACCTTCCTATTTACAAACTTCTGTGGCGCTATAAATTGGATCAACTGATAATTCGGAAATATCTCATTTGCAAAGGATGCTCAGAAGTAAAATAATAATATTACGAAAACAACATTTATGGTGGTTAGTTATACTTTTAGGCATATAAGTAAATCTTTAATAATTCACACACTTCGTAACTTTTGCTCTTAATCGGAATCGCAAATGCTTGGCCACTAATTCATAATATTACTGCTGTATAAAGATAATGTCTGAATGTTTCCAATAGTAGAGCCTGCTTAGTTTCGTACCTAAGTTTCACAAACATTATAGACTTGTATACTAACATACTTTGGCAGTTTCCAGCTTGTTTGATGAAGTAAATGTGTAGTTATAAATAAATATGTCCATATATAAACTGTTAATATTAGCGCGTCACATTCTTGTAGATATTGTTTGATACCTGCCAAGTAGCTACAACATATGTTAGGTACCCAAAAGGCACAGAGCAATGACAAGGTGAAAAGAGCGTTTATAAGGCTATGTAGAATCTAGTTTCCCACCATGTAAAAATCATATGTAGTTTTGAAAATATTAGAATGAACGGAATCCGCCAAAAAAAAAAAAAAAAAAAAAAAAAAAAAACCTCGTACAACGTATCAGTACGCACCGATCACGTGAACATAATCTTAAGCATTTCCTGATATACCATACTTAAACACATCAAGTTGCAATTCATTTCTGCATTCAAAAAGTTTTTGGACTATATGATTATGACTCAGCTATCGTGAACGGTATGAATTACACTGCAGTGGCAATTTGTTAATATAGACTGTCGTTAACGGAAGCAGTAATATGTAATGATGTTTTTGTACTAAGAGTATACAGAAACGTACAGTACTAGGAAATATGAAAGTAACAGCATTAAAAACGGCAACTTCTCAGTTTGTATCATGTCATTCCTGTGTTATTGCCTACTGGCCGCTAGGAGGGCTAGTATCGCTTCGCTTACAATTTTTCCCTACAGAATTTCGCGACTGTCTGTGATAGACTGTGATCATATCCTGAAACCACTATTCTCACGGATATACAGCCTACTAGAGACTAAAAAATACACAAAAACAAGCAATAAAACCGTCAGTAGATGGCCTTACAAACAATGTGGACGCATAATTTATCCGACAGTATTGATTTGATTTGATTTTTCCAGGGAAGCCAAAATAGTCTTGGTCCAACCCGCCACTGCCCGCACCGAAACTAAGTTTATTGTGCAGTATTGCTCCCTGTATATCTAGTAAAGCCAACCAATGTCCTTGAACTGTGCAAGGAGTCCCTTTACCAGTTCTTTATTAGACACAATTTCTTCGGGTCTAGTTGTCCCAAATGTTCTGTGCCTTTTACTCTCCAATGCAATGCATTCGAAGATTAGATGTGATGCAGTTTCATCACCGTCATCACAGATCCTACATTTAGGGTCCTCTTCTGTTATTCCCATTGTATGTAGGTGTTTTTTGAAATTCCCATGGCATGTCAGCAATCCAACCATGAGTCTAATCTCTCTCCTGTTCAGGCCCAGGATTGCAGAGCTTCTTTTAAAACATGACTTTGGCATCGTTACCTTTATAACATTGCCCTTGCTTCGTATGATGCCATAATTGTTAAAAGTAGATTCCGCGATTATATTTTTTGGACAAAGAATTGATGGTACCAAATGTTTGAACTTGAAATAAGTTAAAGTACAGCACAAAATGAACATTAAAGCAAATAAACCACGGATTGCATATTAAAGTTGGGCACCATACAAGCAACAGCACGTTATAAAACTTACGGAAAGCATCTAGCTGGATCCTGCACTTCGTATTGTAGAAGCTGGAAATGATAACTTTTATGTCTTATTTAATAAGTGAATGTTCGAGATACTTTCCGTAGGAGATCAATGTTCAGACTGTTCACTTCGCTTTCCATTGTTGTGTGACCGTGGGTGGAACATGAAGTTACTGGTAATGATAAAATAATTTTAAAAAATGATCGAACTTCGTGAAATTACAAAAAGAAATGACTGCAGGTTCTAAATTCAAGCAAAGTATTGTATAAGGATGATTGATTGATTGAAATTTTGCAGACAATGCGAAGCGATTGTAATGGCGTCTGAACATTAAACTATTACGGAGGCGGAGGAGCTGAAAACAATAGAAAATAAGTATTTGACGTGGAGGGATTCATTTAAATAAAAGCCAAAGAGAGGGGATGATTTTAAATTTAAGTAATATATTTTTACAACCTGCATCACGATAACTTACATTGAATAGATACACGGATGGAAGACGTCCGTACAGAACGAACATAGACAAGAGAGTGAGTAAAAACTACTATCTCGGTTCCGTCTTCTCGCTTGTTTGGGAGTAAAAAAATGACAAACGAAATTAAATTAGTTGCATTGCGAGTCAGAGGGAACCGAAGGCGATAAGTATCGCTGATCAAAGATAAACAAAAAATAAATAAAAATTTCAGTGTATCGTTACACCTTGATCCGGCAGTATTGCTGAGCTGTGAAATTTTTGTATTTAAAGAATATATATATACATTCACTCGCACTTCGCTCTCACTTCAGTAGCAAAAAAGGAAACAAAAGGTTTCGCAAGACGTCAGCACGAACCGAGAGCGATAGCACGTTCAGTCGTCTTACGGTACCTGAACTGACCGTTTCGCAGTGTACAGACAACAGCAAGGCTTAGTAGACCGAGATACACGGCTGTGATAGAGAAGTCTCCATTTATTTCGCGGCGAGTTATCTGACTGCGGGAGAGGGGCGGGACGCACGAGAATTACTGCTGGTGACGCGGCTGCCCGGTTCGGTAACAAGGAGGGCGGAAGGCCGCTAGCCGCTGCGGCAGATGCGAATCGCGCCGCTCCATCACCTTCTGAAACAATAACCAAAAAAAGCGGCCGCGCGAATGGAAATGGAACCGTGGGGGACTGTGCGACAGCCGACAGCCCGTGAGGCACGAGTGCCAGGGCTAATGCATACAGCGCTCTGCGGTCAGGCCGTATCGCAAATTAGAACGCCATCTGATGCAGATGATGCAAGCGCCGCGAACGGAGCTAACCTCGAGTACGAGTCTATTTCTGGCCGTACGGCAATTATTTTCTTCGTACGGCAACCTGAAAGGTGAGCAGCAGTTGTTCGTAGAGAGTTATATGTGCTTATTACCTGCTGGCGGTGTGTATTACGTCGTTGTGCCTTGTTAGGAAATCGTGTTGGGGTGCTGTTAAGTGACCTAAGGACATCTGGGGCAAGTCTTTCTCTAGAACTGTTATACGTCCTTATACTGAAAGTGCAAGGGTTGTCTTACAAGGAGAAGGAGACCACATTAGTATCGGATTTTAGAATTATATATATGGTACGTGAAGTTTGCAACACAAATAACAATCAACCAAAGCCATTCGACGTAAGTATAAAAAATTCTAGAGATAATCGAGTTCGAAGTTTTGCAAGTACACTATCGCTCATTAATTTCAATACGCCGGCCGCGGTGGCCGAGGTGACTGAGGCGCTCCAGTCACGGTCAGCACGGCCACTACGGTCGGGGGTTCGAATTCCCCCTCGGGCATGGGTATTTGTGCCGTCCTAGTTAGTAAGTAGTTCATAAGTAGTTTGTAAGTTTAGGGACTGATGACTCCGTAGCTAAGTCCCATAAGCTAAAAAAAAAAAAAAAAAAAAAAAAAAAAAAAAAAAAAAAAAAAAAAAAAAAAAAAAATATTCAAATCAAACGTTATTTCTCACAAAATCTTCAAATGTTTGTTAAGTTATTGGGACGCAACTGCAAGGTCATCAGTCCCTAAACTTAGAAAATTCTTATTAACTACCTTATACTAAAAACGGCAGAAACGAGTGGAGATATCCACAGAAAAACGTGCTGCAATTGTAGAACTTAGCCAAGCAGGTTTATCTATTCGCCAAATTTCGAAACAGTGTTGTGTGTCTATAGGGGGAGCGCAATAGGCCCTTTGTCACCATAAGACAAGAAGGTAGCAATACGGATATAACACGACGAGGACGACCGCGTAAAACAACTAAAAGTTATGATAAATATATCAGACTTACCGGTAAAAGAAATATATTCGAAACAGCACCCCAAATTCGTGCAGAATTCGTAGAAATGAACGCAACAACAATATCTGTTGCAACAGTTCAAATGTTTGTAGAGCTTATGGGACTTAACTACGGGGTCATCAGTCCCTAAACTTACAAACTACTTATGAACTAGCTAAGACTAAGGACGGCACAAATATCCATGCCCGAGGGGGGATTCGAACCCACCACCGTAGTGGCCGCGCAGACCGTGACTGGAGCGCCTCAGTCCACTCGGCCACCGCGGCCGGTGTTGCAACAGTAAAAAGGAGATTAACTGGTTGTGTCACAGCAAGAAAACCCATTCTAAGGCCCATAAATAAACAGAAGATACTTGAATGTTCTAGAAAACATCGTAATTGGACATCGGAAGAGTGGACAAAGGTGTTATTCACCGAGGAATCGAAGTTCGAGATTTTTGGAACCAGAAGAACATTTGTTTGCCGATTTGTAAGTGTGTTCTACCTACATGGTGGAGGTTCTCTTATGGTTTGGGAATGTTTTGCCGGAGATAGATTGGCAACTTTCTGAAAATAGAAGAATGTATGGATCAGAAGCAGTACCACTGCATACTTCAAAATCATGCAATACCAAGTGGATTGCGCTTAATAGGGAAAGGGTTGACCTTATAACAGGATAATGACCCAAAACATCGATCGGCATACAGTAGGAATTACATTGCATCAAAGAAAAAACAGATAGTACTGAAAGATACGCTATGGCCGTCCCAAAGCTTCAATTGTAATCCCATTGAAATGGTGTGAGATGAAGTGGACAGACGTATCACGGAAGTTAATATAAGCAGCAAGGAACATCTCTCGAATGTTGTTAAAGATGTGTGGAATCATATAGATTCGCAATACCTACAAAAACTGATTGACCGCATGCCTCGAGTTTGTGAGGCAGTCATTAAATCCAAAGGAAGATACTTTGAGGAAGGTAAAATATAATGATTGTGATTGTATTATACATGCGTAAGTTAATATAATAATATTTCCTGTGCCGCGGCGGAGTGGCTAAGCACATTGAGGCGCCTTGCTGCGGTGCGGGAGGCCGTTCCCCGTCGGGGGTTCGAATCCCCCCTCGGGCATGGATATTTGTGCTGTCCTTAGTCTTAGCTAGTTCATAAGTAGTTTGTAAGTTTAGGGACTGATGACCACGTAGTTAAGTCCCATAAGCTCTACAAACAACTGTTGCAACAGATATCGTTGTTGCGTTCATTTCTACGAATTCTGCACGAATTTGGGGTGCTGTTTTGAATATATTTCTTTTACCGGTAATTCTTATATATTTATCATAACTTTTAGTTGTTTTACGCGGTCGTCTTCGTCGTGTTATGTCCGTATTGCTACCTTCTTGTCTTATGGTGACGAAGGGCGTATTGCGCTCCCCCTATAGACACACTATACTGTTTCTTAATTTGGCGAATAGATAAACCTGCTTGGCTAAGTTCTACAATTGCAGCAGGTTTTTCTGTGGATATCTCCACTCGTGAGCCATACTAGCGATATCTACACTTCAGCTGTCACGAAGGAACTGACATGCTGGAACCAGATGTTATGTATCGTAGCAGTGCTTGACGTTCGCTACGGACACCACATCACTACAGGGAACAGCACAGGTGCAGCAAATGCAGCATGCCTTGGCAAATAGGTAAACAAACGCATCAGATACTACATAGCGTATATGTACACATACATTTGTTGGATACTATTGTATGTCGATGACCATAAACAAAAATCATGACATGTTTATAACTGTTTTAGTATAGTTTTGCTTCCTCAACGGTACCCACGGTATTAGATCTTATCTACGGAGAACTAGATGCCAATTAATGGGTGTATTGAAATTTATGAGCGGTAGTGTTCATGTAAGTAGCAATAATGAAAACGGTTCCAGCATCTGTCGGTGTAGGTCAGCTGCTAGCGTACTAGCCTTACATCCAAAGGTTCCGGTGGATCGTACCCCGCAGTGACAGATTTTCTTTCGTTGTTTTCGAATACTTACACAATTTTAATATCTAATGTTAATCTATATATATATATATATATATATATATATATATATATATATATATATATATATATATATATATATATATATATATGAATTGCTGTTCGTTAGTCTCGCTACAACTCGAGAACGGCTGAACAGATTTGGCTAATTGTAGTCTTGAAATATTCGTGTATACCCAGGGAAGGTTAAAACGGTAATAAAATATGGAAAAGTTGTACGGAAAAGAGGAAAATTGGGAAAAATTAAAACAACTTTCTTCAACAAGCTATCAATACCGTTCGTCCAATTGCGATAAAATTTTGTATATTTCATGTTGAAAGAAAGAGGAAGGTTCGCATCAAATAAAAATTTGGAAAAGTCACCCGGAAAGTAGGAAATTTTTCTATGAATAAAAGTCAATTGTCGCGTGGTTGTAAGAGCATCACTTGAGTACGGCTTGTCAGGACAAGGTGTGTATGAAATTAATTTTTTGAAAAATCTACCTGGAAGTTGGAAAATTTGAGAAAACTTAAAGTGCGTTTTTCAAAATGTTTTTCATTAAATTCAGCACTATAATTATTTGCACAACGGAGAGGGATTTTTTTTCTTATCAAATAAAAATATCGCGGAAAATTGGAAAATTTAGAAAAAATAAAAAGGCATTTTTCTATGAAATACCAATACCATTCATCTGATTTCGATAAAAGTTTGCACATTCGACGTTCAAAGCGAGAGGAAGGTTTGAGTGAAGTAAAAGTCTGGAATAGTTAGCCAGAAAACAGGAAAATTTGTGGAAAACTGACAGGTACTTCTGTTGTTTTGCCGTTCTATCCACTTTTTACAAAAGGTACAATGCATTTTAAAAGTTAATTATAACTTCTGAAATATGGTTAAGTAGTCAAAGAGTAAATAGCTTTTCCAGAGACTAATTATTGTTCGATTTTTCGCATTGCATACTTCAAATCTAAAAATATCTTGAATTACACACGTTCTAAAGTATCTTATCCGGTACTTCAACGCTCAACCTATCTCCACACCAGTCATCATCAGAATAGATTCAGTTGTTTATGTAATGATATACGTATAGCGAAATCCGTTTAGCCATTCTCGAGTTGTAGTGAGACTAACGAACAGCAATTCATTTTTATCTTTGTCAGTTCGTATACGAGTTCACATGGTGTACAGCGTACTTTACTCCTTCAAAGTATATTTGTCTACGCACCCAATACAACAACCATTATTTTACAAGTTTTAAATCTAAATTTTCCTCGCAATTTTTCCATATTTTATCACCGTTTAAACCTTCCCTGAACTTCTACCAATGTGACATGAACATTATCGTGGACATGTGTGCATGATTTGCCCACTCTTTCCGCCCACTATCGAGCCGATACTTAGACTATCAGATGATGCCTTTATAAAGCTGCTGGGTCTAAAATACATATGATTTAAATTAATATGGTTCATATTAAGAGGTAAGTGATACGAAGTTCACCGGGTCATCTAGTTTTTACTAAAAATTGTAGTATTTTTGTTTATTCGTATTGTTTTATATTTTATAAACGATTATTAGTAATGATAGTATCAATCAAAAAAAATTAACGGAATTGGCTTCACTATTAGTTGACGACGGTAGTCTATGTTTGTTCAGTTTATGAAGAGCTACGATGCTGCTTTTGGAAAGTTATCTCAATAGCTACTATCGGCTTTCCAAGCCGTAACATACTGAACCATCGTTTTAGGTGACGACAAGGTGTTCAGCTCGTTTACATAGACATAAAAAAACTGACACAACACCTGGAATTAAATACCCTAAAATATTTTACATAACTGAATTCGAAAACAACGAGAAAACATTAGTAACAGCGGCATTAGAACCATCGACTTTGTGGTTGTGAGGCCAGAACGCTGCCATCTGAGCTAAACCGACAAATTGCAATTGTTTTAATTATTGGTACTTACGTGTACTTGCAAAACTTCAAAGTCGATTTCCTCGAGTATTTTTGAGAGTTGGGTTGAATGAGTTTGTATGATTGTTATTTCAGTTATGAACTTCACGTACCATGAACATAAAGAAATTCTAAAATCCGATACCCATGTGGTCTCCTTATTAGACTATTAAGGACCACATGGGTATCGGATTTGTGCTATTTTATATACATGGTACGTGATGTTAAAAAATCTAGTAGCAAATAATCAATGCCACTCTTTGCTACTTCCAGAAATTCACAAGAAAAATATAAATGTAACTGCAAATAAAAAAAATTAAATTCTAACAGTCGCTGTGCAATACTAGATTAAGACAAGCTGGATGAAAATCATTGAGGGTTTAGGCCTCTTAGAGGATGTCAGGATCAGATCTTTAGCTTACGGCAAATAACGGAGAAATGCTATGAGTGTTGAACAAGATTATTTCTTTTGCAAATGTATACAACATACTCTGCTGGCCTCTCTACATCCTTACTGCACGAACGGTTTACATCTTTGGCTGATGTTAACAGGTAATATCTCTGGGAAAGATTTTTTTTTGTTTAGGATATAAGCACACGTCACCCAAATGAAGCAGCTGATCGCAGGGATGAATCCCAGTACTGAGTGTATGATATGATGTGTATGAGACGAAACAAGAGCAAACTGAAGCACAAAATGAATACATGTTTGTTTGAAAAAATTACCGAGTACTTAAAAAGTATTCAGAAATGAACGACGTTTCCTAATTTTCGAAATACGTCTGCACCGACACGAAATTAAACGTTTGACAAGGTGGAGAGATTTTGCATCGAGTTATTTGCATAATTGCATGAAAGTTGTCAAGTAGCGGAGACTACAATTATTATTAATTTCAGGTGATTTTCTGTCAGTTCCTGTTTACTTTTTTCCGTCAACTCTGTACGTTCTGCACCCTTATTTTTGTCTACATTCCTTTCCGTATTGGATAGAATTTTTATTTCAACTTGCTCTAATTTTGGCATGAATAACTGTAATAACCCATATAACTTTAAATAGGCCTTTCATTTCCACATTACTTTTTAACAGAGATAGTACCGCTAAAACTGGTTGAGTATGCAACGTTCAGATAAATATTCGACCATTTACGAAGTACAAGCATCACATGTGAAGTGTCTAAAAGCAGTTATTGGTCCTACCTCTGCATATATATATATATATATATATATATATATATATATATATATATATATATATATATATATATAATTACAAATCTAAATACCTCTCATATGCCTAGTTCTTCATTCGCCTAAACTTAGTAAATTAATCTCGTTAGTTTTTTTAGTAACTTTTTTAGTAATTTGTCTATAAAAATGTTCATATGTTTGTTAAGCTTATGGGACTTAACTGCGGGGTCATCAGTCCCTAAACTTACAAAGTAATCATGAACTAGCTTATACTAAAGGCAGCATAAACATCCATGCCCGAGGGGGGATTCGGATCCCCGACGGGAACCAGCCTCGCGTAGCGTAGCATAGCGCCTCAATGCGCTCGGCCACTCCGCCGCGGCACTTCGTATGTAATCTAACACTACAGCTTTTCCCTATTTAACTTGCAATTTTTTTAGCTGACAGTTCATGAGATATAATGTGCAAATATAGACATCAGGTTATGCTATTGAACAATCTCCTGTCACCTACTTTTAGCGTTTGCGTTATCTGGCTTTGCCAACAAATTATTACTTCCAAGTTTGTTCTTACACGCAGTACTTGTCACTTAGATTTGTGCATTTAAATGCTGAACACACTTTAGGCATATTTCAGCTGCAAAATTTTACTGGCAATACACACTAAATACAATATATAGCAGTGGCGTAACTATGGTGGGGGGGGGGATGAGGGGGATAGATCCCCCCCTCCCCCAGAACTCGGAAAAAAAGAGGAAGAAAATCGTATAAAAGCAATCTGGTAAAGGTAAAGATTTGAAACTTGGGGTGTTTTACCATAAACTTTCATTGGAAGGGAATGAATTAGTTTCTTCAACGGGAGTGGTAGATGGTAGTCTGTCTGGAAACTGACTAAAATTTTGCTCTTCAAGCAGGTCTATCCCTTCCCATCCCCCAAAAATATGTTGGACGAGGTTACACAGGTTGCCGCAAAGAGTGCTGTAGCTCGTGTGTCAGCCACTCTATGAAATTTAAATTCGTTGTCATAGATGAAACGAGAAATGGTGATAATGATAAAGGATAATAATGGATAGCTAAAAATACCAAAAATAGGCTGTTACTGCATGTTCTGTAAGTGATACTACATCTTGGTTGTGACAAACCAATATGTGGATGTATAACTCTGATCTGAGAGCACAGAACTGCAGCGTGCTTCAACATTTGTATGTTCTACGCACGATTTCGCATTGCCCACCTTGTTTTAATTTGGCAAACGAATTACCATCGGTTACTACGTGACAAAGATTTGCTTCCTTACCTCTTGCTAGGAAATTTACATCAATATGCGTCGTAATACGCTGAGATATAACCATCGCAACAACAATGGAAATTCCGAGGTCAGACATTGAATGTACTACTGAAGGTGTAATAAGAATACGATAAGACGTTTTATTGTTGAAACCAACGCTTAATTTGCACTACAAAGGATAATAACTGCAACTCTCAGCTTCACTTTACATTACTCGTAACGATGAAAACGCTTCCCTGATCCGGAAAAAGAAGTGGAGACGGCACTGGTATGGAAAGCTTAGCTGTCGATTGAAGCCAGTCCGCCATCTTGTGTAGCCAAGAAAGTATGTCTTCAGAATAAAGCACTCAGTGGTTCTTGCCCCGTTAACTTTTATACACTTAAATGACTGTCATTTCTGATTACATATTCTATATTGTATATTTCCGTGACAAATACAGACCTTCAAGATTGCTGGACTGTGATTTATTAAAGCAAAATCTCTTTCGATTAAGTATGACTTACGTATCGGTATAGTACCCAATTGCCTTACAAGAACCTGAATTGTCAGCTGCAGTACTTCACAGGAACTGCAGAACATGACTTTTCCAATAATGAAATAACCAATCTGTATCATTTTCGTAAGTTCAGTATTGAAGAGGTGAATGTTGTATGATGAATACGTACTAAAATTCTGTCTACGGGTTCCAAATCATTAAATATTCATACTGAAATTCTGTACCACTAGGTCTATGAAATTTCAAGGGAACCTATATCTCATCTAAATGAAATTAGAAGTCAATTAGGGGAAAACACAGTACAAATATTAAGTATTTATTTAGCAACAAAGTTTACCGGTGTAAAACAGCAGATGACTTTCATGTTATGCTTGCATAGCCATAGATAACGCAGGTAATTTTTTTCTTTTCCTAATAGATAAAGTACCACTTTCAACTCAGAACGCAATGAGTACACACTCGTCAGCACAAATTCTATTTTCTATTGGCCCCACAATATGGCGACAATGGCTTCTGTGTGTTAAGGACATCTGCCCCCAGGGGGGGGGGGGGGAGGGAGGGCAGGCCGCGTTGGCCGAGGGGACTGAGGCGCTCCAGTCACGGTCAGCACGGCCACTACGGTCGGGGGTTCGAATCCCGCCTCGGGCATGGATATTTGTGCCGTCCTTAGTCGTAGCTAGTTCATAAGTAGTTTGTAACTTTAGGGACTAATGACCCCACCGTGAAGTCCCATAAGTTCTACAAACATTTAACATTTGGGGAGGGAGGAGGCCGACCGCCCCGGCCCTATCGCCTTGGGGGGCTTCCAAATACCTGGAGAGTACGTGTTTTTTTTTTCTTTTTTTTTTCTTTTTTTCTTTTTTTTGAGCGCCCTGGGTCCTCCAAATTTCGAATGCTATTTTTCGTAGAATGTCACATTCCTCTCGTCCATGGGGGCCCCCAAATCTCAAGAGCCACTTTCTTATAGTAATACATGTGAACAGGTCTCTTTTTGTTCTGCCGCCGCCACTGTCTCCCCCTATTCTAACCTCCTTAGTTTCAATATTAGAGCGCCAAAAAACACAGGCTGGCACATCCGCCATTTTCATTCCCTGCGAATGCTATACACAACACGTTGTTCATGTTTAATGCAATATTTTAAAAGTGTCCGACATAGAGCCTTAGAGCATGCTACTTCGAGCTTCCATTTTGCTCTTGTTTACATCGATATGTGGATTAGACACAAAAATGTCGCGTTTGTATTTGAATAATGACTGTCAATAAGCGAGGTTCGTTTGCCGTCTTGCAATAAGTGTTTGTTTCCTGCTGTGACGAACACACCACAGCCGGCCGCGGTGGCCGAGGAGACTGAGGCGCTCCAGTCACGGTCTGCACGGCCGCTACGGTCGGGGGTTCGGATCCCCCCTCGGGCATGGATATTTGTGCCGTCCTTAGGATTAGCTAGTTCATAAGTAGTTTGTAAGTTTAGGGATTGATGACCCCGTAGTTAAGTCTCATAAGCTTAACAAACATTTGAATTTTTTTTTTTTTTTTTAATACACCACATCGGATTTGCCTATACTGTTGAAAGTACTTCTATTACGTTATTGTGAAAGTTTCAGAATGTATTACAAACACAAAAACGAAAAAGAATATTGGTGTACAGGATCTAAAGTTTACGGTCGTAGAGACACACGGTGCCGATGTTCGCAACAACCGTTGAATGCTATTTGAAAACCTAATCGTATAGAATGAGAGGAATAATCCTTTGTGTTGACCATGAAACAAAAAAATAATTCTGTTCCTTTTCTAAGGTTGACAGATTTTTGTATGTAACAGTACTTTTGTCTTGTCAGTAATTTAATAATACTTGTAAAGCAAACAATTCGTTGCCAACATTAGCACTCTACGCCGCAGCTGCCCGTATGTAAAATTTACCCAGTATTCTGTGTCAGTTATAGTATAGTCTCTTATAGATAAGCGTCAGTATTGGCTTTTACAAATAATAAATTGAATTGTGGGTGTATTTTGTAATAAAACATCAGGTACTATTCTTTCAAATTGCACACTACAAGTTGGTAAAGTTCGTAATAGCACAAACAGCATTCAACAGTAATTGCCTGTATCAGCACAGTGCGCTGACACAGCCGTAACTAAACATTTTGTATAGTATTTTTATATTTTCCGTTTTAGTTTTTGTAATACTTTATCGCAATAACGTAACAGAAGTATCTTCAACAATTTGTGCAATGTCAGAACAAAACTTTTTGATGTGCTGTACTTCTGAATATATTGTGCTCTAAACACTGTATTTTCTGGGGTGCTTGCTGTGTTATGATATTTTGCGGCTGCTAACTCCCTACAGGCAGCTTCTCTGTTAAGAGGTAGTACTAAAAAATTAAATGTTCAAATGTTTGTACAGCTTATGGGACTTAACTACGGGGTCATCAGTCCCTAAACTTACAAACTACTTATGAACTACTTACGAACTAGGACGGCACAAATATCCATGCCCGAGGGGGGATTCGAACCCCCGACCGTAGTGGCCGTGCTGACCGTGACTGAAGCGCCTCAGTCACCTCGGCCACCGCGGCCGGCAGGTAGTACTATCAAAAGAGCTAAACAAAAACTCACTTTCGAATATCACAGACGATTTTTACTGTTAAATATTGCTTCAACTCATAATAATAAAATATTTACTTACAATACATAACTGTGCGATCGGTCGGGGTTCCCAGTTTTTGCGCCGACAGTTAATGATCCATTTTTTTCTTCTTTCAGAATCTCTTGGAAAACTAAAAATTCTGTAGCCACCGCTGGAATTATTTGCGCTATTTATGACACCACAACAACCCATAATGTCGTGCTAAAGTGTCGTGACGCAGATCCTATAGAACCGCAATATGTTTACTTACGATACGGAAATAAACATGGTGGAACTGCCAGCTAGTACTAATAGGAGCCTTCTTCAATATAATAACGTTTCAAATGTTCAAATGTTTGCATAGTTTATGGGACTTAACTACGGGGTCATCAGTCCCTAAACTTACAAACTAATTACGAAATAGCTAATACTAAGGACGGCACAAATATTCATGCCCGAGGGGGGATTCGAACCTCCGACCGCAGTGGCCGTGCAGACCGTGACTGGAGTGCCTCAGTCCCCTCGGCCACCGCGGCCGGCATATAATAATAATAACGTCATACGCAGTCTATTATCTTTGGTCTCTGGTGCGATGTATCGATACTGAAAATAATTCCAGAAAATTGATAACAGATAAGACAGGCACCTTTCAATGTGGTCACAGCTACCAGAAGCTACAATAAAAAAAAGTCAGTACGGTGGCATGACTTGCGACAACGTTTCTATCGTGTACTTCATCAACTTCTCTTGCTTCACACTTTGTTCCGCTCATTCAATTAAACGGTGCGAACGCTCGTAACTCGAGGGTAACAGTTGTGACGTATGATTTATCGCACATCAGACGCAGAGCCGCCTGTAACGAGATTCTAATTGTTTGACTGCCCGCTATCGCCGTTCATTCACAATAGGAGATCAAGGCCTGCGCCGATCATAACGCTAGTTTAACAGAGAACAATACAAGCGTGGGCCTCGATTTATCACTGTCTTTTTGCATACGCGGACAGCTCGATGTTGTCTGCAGCCGCACCGCTATTCAATCAAACGCAGTATTGTTTTCCATCAATTAATGTACTCGCTGCTTACGATCACGAGCTGCGTCCATATCTTCAGACACTATCCCACTGCTAGAACACGCGCTGTATGGCATATACTAGTGTTTACGAGCAGTACGGGTCGTTGGTATTAATTTAAATGTGCTACGCACGTTTCTATACATTAACGAGTCACATACTGATAACTATCGTCGACGTTCCGTCTTGTAAAGACTATCTTTAAACTCAGTTCTTATTTCTCCACACGATTTCTTATGAGTTTATAAGTAAGAGAAATAATAAGTGGATTCTAACGTAGACTCTTTACGACTGAGTCAGCATCTTACATGGTGTTAACGGCGAGTGAAGTAAACTGAAGGCGTGCAGATAATTTATGTAAATACTAGCTGAAGGCCCAGCGTTTCCCGAGTATTTATTTATTTATTTATTTATTCCAGCCATGAGTTAGTACTTCTCCTATCCCTTCTCTCTCCCTGTCAATCTCTTTTTTCTTATAAAAGCATGTTCTATTTATGGGATAATATTTTGAGAAAAAAGGCTGTCTCGCATAATGTAGAAAATTATAACTGCTGTATCCAAACAAAGATATACCAATGACATATAAAATTCGTACGATCTCATATTAATGCAGTTATATGTTGTACCATTGTATAATTTTCAGATATATATTCATTTGTATGTGACTGTAAAATCCGTTGTGAATTCAATTAGTAGTAAGGAAGTAACAGATAAAAACTTGATGAATGATGGGGCGATTTTCTATGAACGTTACTGTTTATGTGCTCATATCATATAAACTAAGTGTCGTACTGTGATGAATTCCGAAGGTACATACAGCTATATGTGTGTATATTGTCTGTAAAATTTCCTCAGGCAACAATTTTTAGTGTAGAAATGATAAATTGTAGCGTCATACCGAATGCTGTAGTTCTAGTCCATAAACAGCGGAAAAGTAGTAAGCGATAAACTTTTCCAAAATGTTCAAATGTTTGTAGAGTCTAAGGGACATAACTACGGGGTCATCAGTCCCTAAACTTACAAACTACTTATGTACTAGCTACTACTAAGGACGGCACAAATATCCATGCCCGAGGGGGGATTCGAATCCCCGACCGTAGTGGCCGTGCAGACCGTGACTGGAGCGCCTCAGTCCCCTCGGCCACCGCGGCCGGCAAACTTTTTCCTTTCTTCATTTTACTATGATTGTCAGCGAGAAAGAAGTATAATAAAGGTTTGAAATTATCTTTAAAGTTTGTTGCAAATCTCTAAGTACTCTCAGTATCATTTAATGTATGAATAAAGTCTCGTCGCATATGTTGCAGTTTTTTGCGATTCCTATTGTTTATGACATCATATCGCCTGAACCATGTGTCGCATGTGATTCTTAACTCTGCAGAAACTGTTACTTCACGGTAAGGAATATGTGTATCAAATTTGATTGAAATCGGTTCAGCGGTTTAGGATAAAATATGCAACATGTCGCGTGATGCAGTAATTTTTCTCGCATTTCATTGTTTATGACGTCATATCTCGTGAACTGCGTGTGTTACTATGATAATATTTCGAACGGACGTTCTGCGGTATGTGTGTGTACTGTCTGTAACTTTTCTCGCGAATACAATTAATAGTGTACGAGTGATAAATTGTTGCGTCGTGCCAAATGCTGTAATTTTACTAGATGAACGCCGAAAAATTAGTAAACGACAAACTGTTTTCCTTTCATTATTTTGCTGGGGTTGTCAGCGAGAAAAGTTTCCTAAAGGTTTGAAATTATGTTTAAAGTTTGTTTCAAGTCGCTAAATGCTCTCCTTGTCAAATAGTGGACTGATAGTCACTTTATCATGTGCTGGTAGCCGGGGAAGTTTGTTTATGACGTCGTAAGTCCGGAACTATAGGCCCTATCGGAAAATGCTTTCTTAGCTGACGCGTTCTACCTATAAACTACATCCTTGCAACATTTCAGCTTCAAAGATGAAGTAGTTTTCGAGATTTCGTGTTAGTCAATACGTGAGTGAGTGAGAGAATGAAAGTTTCCTTTCGCTTTTATATAGGTAGAGATTATATAGATAGAGACACCAGTTCAGGGAACAAGACTGATCTCAGTTAACGATTATGAACTCGTGCAGCAATAGAAAATACTACGCTGAAAGGCTACCACTCGTCTTTAAATCAGCTTTCTCCCGTCTGAATAATGAACCACAAAATTCACAAAAGTTCATCACGTTTTATTATTTTTATTTATTTATTTTTCCCCTGTTGTGCGACACATACCAGAGAACACTGATGTGCCATTGACAGTTTTACTTTCAGAGCAGACCTCAACTGTTGGATTGTACCCAAAGCCGCCAACTATTGAATGTGCATAATACTTGTCATTTCCTTTGATAGAACAATTCTTCGAAATTTACATTTCGAAGAAATATAGAGTTATGTGCCGTAAGTCTCCTACCATTCATTCATCTTTCAGTCCATCATCTTCTGTAGAGCCCATACAGATGGAGAAACAGCAGGGATGTGCAACGAGACCAGTTATAATGAATGAAAAGGAACTACATTCCGTATTAAAAATCATCTATTTACTTTGTAGCTTCTTATAATCAGACCACCTAAATTTCACCGAGAAAATTAAAAACAAAGTTGGTACTTCCGAATAGAGGGGAAACAATCTGACACCTGAGTACTAGGCAGTTCTTCTTTATTTGCTGCTGGTACATCTTACACATTAGAGGAATCTACGAAAACTAAAGTCAGTCGGCCAGATCAAACTACCCGGCCGATTTCCTTCATTTTTTTTAAATCCAGCATATCTTCGGTTCTAATTAAGGTTACACTTCGAAATTAGCCTAACAACATTCGATGGATCAAGCCCTTTCATTTGAGCCCTTAAACCCATTCATTGGTTGATTTGAGAGAAAGTTATGAGTGAAGAAACAAAGTCATAAAGTCACTCGGCCACGCCGCTCTACCCAACCGATTCCCTTTACTTTTTCGTAAATTAAGTGTATGGGTCCACAGATTTGCCATCAAGTACTGCATTGCTGTTCACTTGAGTCAAACTGTTATCTCTCCCCCTCTCCCTCTTGTTCGACTATTCAACTATTCCGATATCTTATTCAGTAATGTAGCTCCCCGGCCGCTTGGAGCGCTGCTATCGCTGCGGATACCAAGAATCTGTTGGAGTGTCGTGACAGTATATGTTACTCTGTGGTACAGCATTTCAGTCAGTGCCTATCAACTACGGTCTTATGTCCACGTACGTTATCCTGTTGTTATTGTGATGAAATGAGCAGTCTACCTTCCCGTGTGTTAACTTTGAAAGAAGGTACTATGTAATGCTCCTCAGGAATTTGAATGCAGATAACCGACTACCGAGTGGGACCGGACTAATATTTAGGAAAATGTACAACAATATCATAGATTAAGAAGTTGAAACTGGTGTGAATATTGGGGAGCGAATTCTGCTACCTCGCATAGATTTGTCACCATCTGACATTACAATGCCCTTCTCATTTAAACGTCGACAATTTCTCATTAAATTGGCGTTTTGTATTACAATAAACAAAGCTCGGGGTCAGACACTTGATCAAGTTGGCATGTAATTACCTGAACATGTTTTCAGTCACGGGAAACTATGTATTTCCTTATCCCGAAGCAAAACATTGAAAATGTTAAAGTGGGTAGAAATTATAAGGGCCAACGCACACCTAATATTGTGTAGAAGGAAGTTTTGTGAACTTATTTTCAGAAACTTTACAACATTTTATGATTAGAATTGATTTTAAATAAGTGTTAGGAAATGAATTTAAGAAAATACAAGGTTATATAATTTTCTTTATACAGTTACAAGTATTTGCACGGGTCACCTAGTATTAAATTAATCTGAAAGAAATCATCGAAAGGAAATATTATGTACTTTTGTAAAAGAGGGGAGAGTCTCTTACCCCCTTTAAAAGCCCCCAGTAGTACTCAAAATAATCCACTTATAGCCGCTTTTCAAGATGGATTATTTAAAAGTCTTTTCAGAGTTTGTACACATATTCATGTGATTACATTGTTTTGCCCTCCAACGTTTACTGATATAAGTACATTGTTTAACGTAAAATGCAAATTCTATAACGTTGACTGGTATGACGTAAGTGAAAGTATGCGAAGAAGCAAAGTGAAAGATTTGAATATACAGCTGCACTTACATGCAGACGATGTTATCAAACAGTAACCGCACATTTTCCTTACAAATAGCAATTTTAACCATTATATTTCTATAATGAAATCCAGATTCAAATTTAGATGATATAAACAATGTACAACATTTTAATTCTCAATGTAGTTGTGATCTTCAGTCCGAGAACTGGTTTGATGCAGCTCTTCCCCCAACTCTATCCTGAACATGTCTCTTGATTTCCTCATAACAACGGCAACCCATATCAATTAGAATATGCGTACTATATTCTTCTCTTGGTCTCCCTCTGCGATTTTTACCCCACAAACTTCCCTCCAATTGTGAATCACGATTCCTGGATGTCTAATATATGTTTTTACCAATCAATCTCTACTTTTAGTTAAGGAATGCCAGAAATTCCTTTTCTCTCTAATTCTGTTCAGCATCTCCTCATTAGTTATGTGATCTATCCACCTAATCTTCAGCAGCACCACATTTCAAAAGCCTCTATGCTGTTCCTGTCTGAACTACGTGTCATCCATGTTTCACTCCCGTACAAGTAACACTCCACAAAAATGCCTTCCTAAAAGACTTTCTTACACTTAAATTAATATTCGATATTATCACATTTCTCTTTTCCGGAAATGCTTTTCTTCCTATTGCCATTCTGAATTTTATATCCTCTGTACTGTGACCATCATACCTTATGTTACTGCCCAAGTAACAATATTCATATACCACCTTTATTGTTTCATTACCTAATTTAATTCCTTCAGCATCGTCTGATTTTCTTAGACTGCATTCCAATAACATTGCTTTGCTTTTGATAATGTTCAATTTTATACACTTTTTCAACACACTGCTTACTGGTTTCAATTGCTCTTCTAGGTCCTTTGCTGTCTCTGGCAGAAATACACTGCTACTAACAAAACGCTATTTTTTTTTCTTCACCCTGCACCTTAATTCCTTCTCCAAAGTTCTCCTTGCTTTCCTTCACAGCTTGCTCAATGTACAAATTGAATAACGTTGGAGAAAGGCTATACCCCATGCCTTCCGAATCTTAAATCGCTGTTTGGTTTTTGTAAAAGTTGTAAATACCATTACGTTATATTTTATCCCTGCTGACTTCAAAAATTAAAACAGTGTTTTCAAATCAACATTGTCAAATGTTTTCACCAAATCTTCGAAAGCTCGAAATGCAGTTTTGCCTTTTCTTAACCTATCTTCGAAGATGAATCGTAAGATGATTATTGCCTACCATGTTACCAAATTTCTCTTAATTGATAGTAATCTTCGTCATGGTCGGTTTCTAGCAGATTCTCTATTCTTCAGTACATAATTCGTGTTAGATTTTCGCAACCTTGACTTGTTAAACTGATGGTTCTTTAATTTTCACGCCTGTTTTTGCTTGCTTTCTTTGGAATGGGGCTTATTGCATTTTTTAGTCTGTGTTTCGTCTGTTTCATACATCTTCCACACTACGTAAAATAGTTTTTCCACGGATGGCTCCTCCAGAGACTTAAGCAGGTCTGAGGGAATGTCGTCTACTTCAGGGACCTTGTTTCGACGTAATTTTTTCAGTGTTCTGTCAAATTCTTCTCTCAGTATAGTGTGTCCTATTTTACCTTTATTTCCTCTTCCTATCCTACAATATTGTTTCTACATTCATTTCCTCCGTAGTGGCCCTCTGTATAGTCGTTCCACGTTTCAGCTTTCCCTTCTTTGCTCAGAACTGGTTTTTCACCTGAGTACTTGATATTGCCGCGACTCTTCCGACAGCAAGCGTGGTGCAGTAGTTAGCATCGCAGATCGTTGTGCTTGCGATCTCCAGTTCAAATCTCGACACTGGCAGAAAAATTTACTTCCTTGTATTTACTATTTACAGAATGTTCTACATATTTCTGATGTTTGATGTGCTTATAAGTTCCAGAAAATTCTTACTATGTTTAAATAGTGGAGCACTCCGAGGCAGTCTGTACTGAGTGTACGCTTGTGTTGGCAATAAACTAAAGCGTACTAAAGCATACTAAAGCGTAAAGTGTTGTGCTCTATTACCGACCTGTCTTTGAATTCCGCACCACTTGCAGTTTTCAATGTGGCACTTTCTGGTGGAGGCGCCGGGTATCCTCCAATACTTCTGCATCATCGTGGCTCCGATTAGGCAGCGTAAGAGGAGTTGCCTACACGGACAAGAATCGGAAAACAAAGGATATACTGATTACCTCCGACCGAAGGTATGTGGATGCCAAAACAGCGGTAAGCCAGTTGCACATCAGACATCCTTCGGTGTTCTCAGGAGGCGCTGGCCAGGAACCAAATAAATGGCTAAAAGGATTCGACCGAATCGCCGAGTATAATAGGTGGGATCACATTATGTGCTTGGCAAACGTGTATTTCTACCTGGACGGGACGGCTCAGCAATGAGAACAAGCTCGACAGCTGCGAAAAATTCCAGACAGAACTTGAGAAGACGTTTGGAGACCAACAGCGGCAAGTCCGTTTATCAGAAGAGCAATAGAAGAACAGAGCACAACGGCATGGTGAGTCAAAAAATGGCCAAATGTTTGTAAATCTATCGGACCAAATTGCGTGGTTATCAGTCCGTAGCTTACAAACTACTTAAACCTAGGTAAACTAACCTAAGGACAAACACACACACACCCGTGCCCCAGGGAGGACTCGAACCTCCACGGCGAGCAACCGCGCGCTCCGCAGCTAGACGCTTTAGACCGCTCGGCTACGCCACCGCGGCCATGGTGAGTCAACACAGTCGTATACACAGGGTGTTTTGACCCTATGTCCCGTAGTAACCCGGATATTATAGAGGCCGACAAAGTTTCACACCTGATGAAGAGCATTGCTTATGTTAGAAAACGTTTCGACGTCACAAGAGTTATTAATGGTGCCAGGAAATTGAAGAGACGTAGCAGATGAGGGTTGGACGAAAGAATTACGACCAAATACCGAATTTAGTCCCTATGACCGTTGTGGAAGACCAGCATGACTTTGTTTCTCTCATACTACAAATTGTGAGAGAAGAATTACAACAGTTTATGGCAGCCGACACTATTGTACCATGCGAGCACCAGATTGTGGCCATAGACGTCAGTCCTGTATGTCATAAGGGAGCCGACGCTGGTGTGGAAGAGGTATTTGAAACAGCCCTGCCAGTCGCACCCGACGTGAAGAATCTCATCCTCTCATCCTACTATGACTTAACGCCGCAGCCACCAAACGGCAGCTCAGGAATCGACCGACGTGACAAGAACCAACTCCCCCAGCACTTGTGAAGCCTCGCAGGAGGACACTTATCTGGAGGACAGGAGACAACACGCCATTGTGTTTTCACTGTGGCCTTCCCAGACATGTCGTACGATACTGTAGGGAGAGAATACGAGTATTTGACAATTATTGTGTCGCAAGACGCCATCCATCGGAGCAGTCCTTTCAACGGCAGTCAACTGCAGATGATTACTGTCGACTTATTGGACGAAGCCCGTATCCTGGACGTGGTCGCTCTCCAACACACCCCGGCCGTTCACCTTCGCCTTGCCGTCATCATCGACGGTCAACCTGTCCGGGCTCTAGTCAATTCAGGAGCTTCCTTCTTTGTAATCGTGGTAATTCGTGTTAGAATTTTGCAACCATTACTTATTAAACTGATGGTTCTGTAATTTTCACGCCTGCTTGAGCTTGCTTTCTTTGGAATGGAGCTTATTGCATTTTTCTTAGTCCAGCCGGCAGGAACATGTGTCGCTAGTGTAACTATCAACAACAGGACGCAGCCTTTTTAATTTGTCGTTTCAACAGAATGTAGCCATAACCTCGTCCTCGGATGGTACTTCCTTCAGGCATCCCAGGCTGTCATTGACTGTGGAAGATCTTATCTACAAATTGAAGAAGCCTTTCCGATGAGTACACGTAACGTGTACTTCCCTGGGACGTTGTTTGCTGTCGAAAATGTTGAGATCCCGCTGTTAACAATGAGAAGAGTTCCAGTCAGCAGCCGAGGTGACCAGGTGGACGGTGAAGTGCTTGTCGGTCGCAAAAAGCTAATCAGTATAACAAAAGGAATCTACATACCAGCTGCTGTCATAAGCATTACACGTGGGCGAGGAGAACTTTGGATCAAAAATTTTCACGAGCAATTGCAACTCTCAATGTCATTGACGAAGTCTCATGCCCTGCTATTACTGCCGACAACGTACTAGAGAAAACTACTTTGGCATCGCATATAGGGGCCGGTCTGACGCAGGAACAACGTTAGTAGGTATTAACCATACTACACCAATTTTCAGGTATATTCCAGGCCAGGCAGGAGAAAAGCCAAATGAAACAGCCCACGATAAAACACCGTATCGATACTGGGGATCATCCACCAATTAGCCAGCTGAAAGACGGATAATTCGGAAAGAAGTGGAGAAGATGTTGCACGATGACACTATTCAACCCTCAGAGAGTACCTGGTAGTCTCTGGTAGTCTTCGTGAAGAAGAATGATGGCACATGTCGTTTCTGTATCGACTATCGGCGGCTGAACAAAATCACAAAGTAGGATGTCTACCCATTGCCGCGCATTGATGACACGTTAGACTGTTTGAAAGGAGCTACATGGACAACCAGGCAGGTTACTGGCAAATCAAAGTTGAGGAAGCTGACAGGGAGAAGACTGATTTTAATATCTCTATGAATTCTAGGTCATGCCGTTTGGACTATGTAATTCCCCGGCCACATTCGAACGCATTGTTGCTTCGTCAATGAAATGGACGACATGTCTTTGTTATCTAGATGACATTGACGTTTTCTCAAGGACATTTGCGGAACATCGACGCCGCCTGTCAATTGTGTTGAAGTTTGTTGAGACAGCAGGACTCCGCCACAACCCAAATAAATGCCTCTTCGTCACCAAAGAAATAAAAATACTGGGGCACCTAGTGAACGGAGATGTTGTGAGCCCTGATCCAGATAAACTAAAGGCAGTCGCAGCATTTCCAACTCCATGGCACATCCGTGACGACAATTTTTACTGGGATGAGACGAAAGACGAGCTTTCCGGGCACATAAAGAGGCTCTAACTTCCGTACCAGTTTTGGTCTTATACGACGAGAATGTGAAAACTGAACTTCACACATCCGCTAGTGGTTATGGGATTAGTGCAGTGCTAGTACAACTTCAGGAAGGTGCTGAAAAGGTGATAGCTTAAGCATCAAGATTGCTCTCAAAGTCCGAGATAAACTACAACCGAGAAGGAGTGTCTCGCCGTTATTTTGGCTGTCACCAAGTTCCGGCCGTATCTATGGTAAACCATTCCCCGTTATGACAGACCACCATTATGTTGGCTGACCAATTTGAAGGATCCATCAGGTCGACTAGCAAGATGGGCACTAAGACTCCCAGAGTACGATGTCAGCCGGCCGCGGTGGCCGAGGGGACTGAGGCGCTCCAGTCACGTTCTGCACGGCCACTACGGTCGGGGGTTCGAATCCCCCCTCGGGCATGGATATTTGTGCCGATCTTAGTCTTAGTTATTTCATAAGTAGTTTGTAAGTTTAGGGACTGATGACCCCGTAGTTAAGTCCCATAAGCTCTACAAACATTTAGTACGATGTCACAGTGGTATTCAAAAACGTGTGCAAATACAAAGATACCGATTGCCTTTCGAGGAATCCATTATCCGAACACAAGAGCATGAATGAAATTTCAGCCCTCGCAAAGTTTGGTGACATTACAGCTGAACAGAGGGAAGATCCAGCATTATTACAAACAATAGAGGCCTTGGAGAAAGGAGAAACGATCAAGGGAGAGTTTGTATAAGAGCAACTACGATCCACTGGGCCCCAAATGGCTACTGGTTGTTCCCAAGCCCCCACAATCCCGTAAGCGGCCGACTGCGAACAGCGGACAAATTGAAGAGCGCCTCGGCGGCCTTTGTGGTGGCAAACTTCCGCGCGAGCTTTAAATGTATGTATCACTCTTTTGATTTGAGAGAGCATTCATTTGAGTTAAGTCGAGAAAACTATGTCTAACTGAAATATGTAACTGCCGCAATGGAGTAGCCGAGCGGTCTAAAGCGACTGGCTGACGAGCGCGCGGTTGCTCGCCGTTCCATCCAGGTTATAGTCATTCGTAACCAGTACAGGCAAGTTTAAAAAGAGAACAAAGCCCCAACGGGAAAAATAATGAAAATATGTGTGATATTAAAATAATAGTGTAAATAGGTAAATAATAGTATAAATAGGTAAAAATTCAAAATGATGTATGTTTGTCAAAGCTAAACTAAAATTTCAGATAATTTTGGCTGTTTGTTAAAATACGGCCAGAGGAAATATTACGAATTGGGTGCATAGATATTATCACAGTAGCTGAGTTCATTGATATTTATACTACTTGCATGCTCTCTGAGCGTGTTAGCCATAGATTTTGTTTCTTGCCAAATTGAAGTATGGCTGCTATGGTCTATTACAAGGAAACGAAAACACATTTCCAATGCGCCCCCATATTAGCCTGTCACAAAGCATGTTTACGTAAATTTCAAATCAAGAGGTAAATAAGAAATTCTTTATCACATAATAACTGATGGAAATTCGTTTGCTAAATTTAAACTTGACGGATAATGCGGAAACGAGTGTAAAACATTTGATTACAATAAGTAGGCTCTTAATGTTCTCTTTAATTTCCGGTTTTTCATTGTCTTGTTTCTTCCAAATGTGGTGCAAAGGAACACATATTAAAAGCGAATCCATGTGCTGCCAGCCCCTTAATTTAAGGTTCCTCTGTGTTCCATGTAGCGGCACTTAATGACCACACCGTCTGCCATATTACGGAATGCGCGTCTGCTCGCGACTGGACGTGTCTGTTGTAGCGTCTCCTGGAGAAACGATATTGATATTACGTGACGCCATATTGAATTCCAATCAGACATATAAGTGTA
The DNA here is from genome assembly GCA_026315105.1 of Locusta migratoria. NCBI lineage: Eukaryota > Metazoa > Arthropoda > Insecta > Orthoptera > Acrididae > Locusta > Locusta migratoria. The sequence goes on from CM048751.1 coordinate 202,429,855, forward strand.
CTAATGTTACAAAGAAGTTTTTAATATGTCGTGAATGTTATCTCAGCTTTTTCTTCGAGTACTATTTAAACAATTGTACAATGTATAATCTCTCTCGTCTTGTTTTGTTCTTTTACGTGTCATATCATGTCTTGAAAGGACGATATGATTATTTTGCGAGAGTCACTGCCATATTGTTGTTTTTTTTTGTTGTTTTTTTTTTCGCGAGTAGTAATCTGTGTCTGTTAAATGATTGTAAAATGTCAGATAAGATCTAAAATAGAAATGTTAAACAGTATATCGTTTTATTCATAGTAACGTCACCGAAACAGAAATTTTAAGCATTGTTATGATTTTGGCACCAGTTGCGGCATCTTCAACATCGACTGCTGAACTCCTGTCATCAGCCACCATTTCATCGTTAACTCAACTAAATAATTATTAAACGATTCAGAGTCGGTTGTTGAAATAAAATAGGACTTTTAACATTTATTTTTCAGCTTGGACGACGATCCTGGACAGTCGTGGAGTAAATTGTAATGACTCTGATGTTAATGAAATTCACATAAATAGGGCCACAGATCAAAAAGAAGGGATTCATACAAGTGTTTTTCTGTTTTGTGGCGCAGGACAGATCTTAATTTAACAACAATTATATAACTGATAGACAATTCTCATTCTTAAAATTATTACGACTGAAACTAGCCAGTGATTATACTGAGAAAATAAATAAATAAATAAAAGGTTTCATCAACTTTTTACATGATAGTTACGATAAAGTACATGCTTTAAATATTTCTGTTAAAATCTATTGCAATAAAAATAATCTCATAACTCAATCTCTACCTATATAAAAGCGAAAGGGCACTCTTTCACTCTTTAACTCATTCAGTCACTCACTCACTCACTAAACACGAAATCTCGAAAACTACTTCACCTGTGAAGCTGAAATTTGGCAGGAATGTAATTTATAGGTAGAGGACGCCAGATAAGAAATGATTTTGCGATAGGTCTGATAGTTCAGGAGATATGACGTCATAAACAATGAAATCTGCCCTGTCTTGTGTCCACTATTTGAAAAGGAGAACATTTAACGACTTGGAACGAAGTTTAAACGTTATTTCAAACCTTTAGGAAACTTTTACCCGCTGACAACCCTAGCAAAATGATGTAAGGAAAAAGTTTTTCGCTTACTACCTTTTAGGCGTTCATGCAGTAAAATTACGGCGTTTGGCATGACGTTACAATTCATTACTCGTACACTACTAATTGTATTCGCGAGAAATGTTACAGACAGTATACACACATACCACTGAACGTAATTTCGCAATTTTATCATAGTACGACACACAGTTCATGAGATATGGTGTCATGAACAATTAGGCTCAAGAAAAACCGCCTGAGGTTTTCATTTATTACGTCTTTCCTACCAACTCTATTCGCAACGTATTTTGCAGACATTTTATATATACATCACTGAATGTACTTTCGAAATAATATCGTATTACGATATATAGTTCAGATGCTATGGCGTCAAAGACAATTAAATGTATGAAAATGTACCCTAATAAGCATCTAGTAATTTGTTAAGTCTTTACTACGGACTCCATTTACATTTAGAAGGCAGTTTCCTAATATTGCACACTACGAACCTGGAAAATAATGTTTTTGTAGGACACACAATTCGGGAGATATTACTTCATAAACGTGACATCCGTAAATAGGTACTGCATTATGTTTGCCTTATCGCTAGTCGTTATTACCCTGTTCGCAGCACATTCCGCAAGCAGCATCCAAATGTACCACTGAAAGGAACTACAATGTTATAACACTGAAGGACACATTGATCAGCAGATACGACGTCATAATATTATAAATGCGAAAAAAGCTCTCTCTGTCACGCTTTCAGGACTAAACCGTTTAAGTGATATTAATTAAAGTGGGTATGGAGATAGCTTCAACACTGAAGAAGAACGTAGGTTATTTTAGAAAGTGTGTAATTCAATAAATTAGTTGATTTTAAGTATGAAACTCAAATATGGAATTTCCAGGCATCAAGGTTTCTCTTATAGCTTCTGATACGCTTGAAGACTCCTTGCAAAAGCTATTTATTTTTAGACGTTTGTAATTTATAGCATTTAAAATTATTTTCAATTGTTGGTGTATTGTTCGTAATACGATTCAACATACAATGCTTACACAAGACGTCAACGTCTTCAAACTGCCGAACCGATTGCAATGACATTTCAATCCTGCATAATTTATACGTTGTGCAATGTATAGTCTTCAGTCAGCGTTTTACTTACGAAGTAATAGTTTCTTTTCGTATTTAATAATGTCTTTATATTCATTTCGATAAAGGACTGTTTTTAGCGTGATTCTATGCGCGGTTTATATTTAAACCGGAAAATTTGAAAATTTTATTTTAACCTGTTGATCCTGGTCTTAATTTAAGAACAAAGTTGCGAAATTATTTTCCTTCGATTAACTTTGACAGGTATGCAAGGACATCAATGCCAGAGAAAGCCGCGGGTGAAAGCTAGTACAGCATATAATGAAATTTCGTGGCAAATTAAAATTGTGTGGCGTAACCTGGACCTTTCCTTTCGCGGGCAAGCATTCTACCGACTGAGCTATCCCGGTACAATTCACGGTCCACTATCACTACCTTACTTCTGCCAGTACCTCTAGTTTACAAACTTCACAGAAGCTCTCCTGCGAGGCTTGCAGAACTAGCACTTCTGGAAGAAAGGCTATGGTGGAGGTATGGCTTAGCCACAGCCTAATGGATGTTTCCAGAATGAAACTTTCACTCTGCAGCGGGACGCAGGAGAAGTTCTGTGAAGTTTGGAAAGTAGGAGACGAGGTACTGGCAGAAGTAAGGTTGTAACGACGGACCGTGAAGCGTGTCAGGATAGCTCAGTCGGAAGAGCGCCTGCCCGCTAAAGGCAAAGGTTCCAGGATCCGGCACACAATTTTAATCTGCCAGGAAGATTCATATAGCGCACACCCCGCTGCAGAGAGAAAGTTTCATTCTAGCATATAGCAAATTTCAGTTCAAGTAACAGTACACCATAGTTAGTGTTTATTATTTTATACGCTACGACGCCACAGTGTGTGTGTGTGTGTGTGTGTGTGTGTGTGTGTGTGTGTGTGTTGTCCTTAGCGTAAGTTAGATTAATTAGTGAGTAACTATAGGGCCGATGACCTTATCATTTAGTTCCCTTAAGTATAAATAAAAAAGCTAGAAAAGTTTTGTTCTTTGTAGTTTTTTCGTTTGATTCTTATTTCGTGAGATATTTGGCCTGGTCACTATCAGATAGGAAGGAGTGTCACTGTTGCTGGTAAATCATGAAATATATCGAAATAATGACGAAGGAATAGAAAAGCGAATGAAATCGCTCAACCAAAGAAAGGCTACAGGACCTGTTGTGACACCAATTCTATCGCAAGCATAATAAGCGATAGAACTAATGCGCAAAACTACAGATCCATATCTCTGACGTTGTGTCGGTATGTTGCAGAGGTTTGGAATATGTTTTTTGTTCTATATGTAGTGCACTTTCTAAGTATTCTGCCAATAACATGCAGTCTTTGGTTCGCCTTCCTCGCCGCTACATTATATGTGTGTTCTTTCCAGGTCTGTCGTAATTGTAATTCATAGTTGTCTTCAGGTTTGTAATGGCTTAGATGGTCAGATACCGTTTTCAGTTTTGAAATTTAACCTGCTTAGAAATAGTTATAACTGGTATTACTTGTCGCTAAATTAAGCATTGGTCGTCCTACATATTTTTAAGGGTATTAGGCCATTCACATGATATTAGCTGTATAGGCCGCCAAGGCAAAGCAGAACGATTATCAGCAATTAAAGGGAGGGAGAGTAATGTCGGATACAAACATCACCTATATGTATGAAGTGCAAATGTACACTTAAATTGTATTTATATCATGAATAGGTAGTTACTTACAATTTATACCAGTTTCTGACAGTAATTACAACACAAATTGTTGACCGTATGCACCTGAACAATCGGCATGGTACCAGTCTTCATAAAGAGTACATTTTACCCACTCTTCACCGCGTATACCGTCAGAGAAGTTTCGTGAGCAATGTGCATCTTTAGTTATTTGTCACCGTTGTGGACATCAACTAGTATCCGAGATTACCCGATACATACGGACAAAACAACAAGCCATCTTATAAATATTGCCTACAGTATTTCTACATTTAGGGAATTAAGAAGTCACGTTCATGGTCTATCAAAGAGTGCAATATTGCACGGGGCACATATGTTAATAACTAGCAAACAAAAAATCATTTCATGTTTACCCTTCAAACGTTAATTATTTGCAGAAACAACCTGAAAATCAGGCTTAACACACACAACAGAACACCCTACCGTAATGGCGGCCCTTACAGATGTTTGCCAACTTGTAGAGGACGTAGTTCATGATTTCTATACCAGGTGGCACCACTGCATACTCATGAAACTTGCTCTCCGACATTACTAGACCTATTCAGCAATCTCCTCCCATACTCTACTCACGTGGATGACTTCACATTTAGGAGGCATTGCTAACCTCTCTTAGGATTTCGTTTCATAAAAAAGTACATCATAAATTAACGAGTTTTTATCAAAGCCCGTTTTATTTTTATTTACTGATATTTATCATGTTTCGCAGGACCAAAAGTGAGGAGGAAAGCACCATGGTCACGTAACGAGTCGTACATCAAATTGTAACAAAGCAGTAGCAATACAATACATAGTAACCCAATGCACACGATAAGCCCAAACATAAATGAAAAGAAACTATTACGAAACACATAAATTAGATTAATTTTCTAATTTTCCCAGGAATTCCTCGAGAAAATAGAAAGAGTAAGCCATGATGAAACATTTCAGTTTAGCATCGAAAGTCCAAGCATTTCTACTGAGCTGTTTGAATTCTTATGGCAGTCTGTTAAAAATGATTACTACAGAATACTGCACTCCTTTCTACGCAAGGGTTGTTGGAGGTGTCATTCAAATGCAGACCGATTTCTCTCTAGCATTAACTTAGTGAAAGTTGCTAACTCTTGGGACTAGTCAAATACTATTAACATCAAACTACCTGGCACATTAAAATTGTGTGCCGGAACCGGGACTCGAACCTGGAACCTTTGCCTTTCGCGGGCAAGCGCACACAATTTTAATCTGCCAGGAAGTTTCATATCAGCGCACACTCCGCTGCAGAGTGAAGGTTTCATTCTGGAAACGTCCCTTGGGCTGTGGCTAAGCCATGTCTCCATCATATCCTTTCTTCCAGGAGTGCTAGTCTTGCATGGTTCGCAGGAGAGCTTCTGTGAAGTTTGGAAAGTAGGAGGCGAGGTACTGGCGGAAGTAAAGTTGTGAGGCGGCATCGTGAGTCGTGTCGGGATAGCACAGTAGGTAGTGCGCTTGCCCGCGAAAGGCAAAGGTCCCAGGTTCGAGTCCCGGTTCCGGCACACAATTTTAATCTGCCAGGAAGTTTCATATCAGCGCACACTCCACTGCAGAGTGAAGGTTTCATTCTGGAAACGTCCCTTGGGCTGTGGCTAAGCCATGTCTCCACCATATCCTTTCTTCCAGGAGTGCTAGTCTTGCATGGTTCGCAGGAGAGTTTCTGTGAAGTTTGGAAAGTAGGAGGCGAGGTACTGGCGGAAGTAAAGTTGTGAGGCGGCATCGTGAGTCGTGTCGGGATAGCACAGTCGGTAGTGCGCTTGCCCGCGAAAGGCAAAGGTCCCAGGTTCGAGTCCCGGTTCCACACAATTTTAATCTACCAGGAAGTTTCATATCAGCGCACACTCCGCTGCAGAGTGAAGGTTTCATTCTGGAAACGTCCCTTGGGCTGTGGCTAAGCCATGTCTCCACCATATCCTTTCTTCCAGGAGTGCTAGTCTTGCATGGTTCGCAGGAGAGTTTCTGTGAAGTTTGGAAAGTAGGAGGCGAGGTACTGGCGGAAGTAAAGTTGTGAGGCGGCATCGTGAGTCGTGTCGGGATAGCACAGTCGGTAGTGCGCTTGCCCGCGAAAGGCAAAGGTCCCAGGTTCGAGTCCCGGTTCCACACAATTTTAATCTACCAGGAAGTTTCATATCAGCGCACACTCCGCTGCAGAGTGAAGGTTTCATTCTGGAAACGTCCCTTGGGCTGTGGCTAAGCCATGTCTCCACCATATCCTTTCTTCCAGGAGTGCTAGTCTTGCATGGTTCGCAGGAGAGCTTCTGTGAAGTTTGGAAAGTAGGAGGCGAGGTACTGGCGGAAGTAAAGTTGTGAGGCGGCATCGTGAGTCGTGTCGGGATAGCACAGTCGGTAGTGCGCTTGCCCGCGAAAGGCAAAGGTCCCAGGTTCGAGTCCCGGTTCCGGCACACAATTTTAATCTGCCAGGAAGTTTCATATCAGCGCACACTCCGCTGCAGAGTGAAGGTTTCATACTATTAACATCAAACGACATTAAAGATAATATGTATTGACAAGCCAATTTCGGAATTCCAAGGCTGCTAAACAGGGGTCGACGAGAAGTACGTGCTCTTAGCCCACATATCGCTGAAACCGCCCGTTTCTGCGTAACAAATAGCCTTGAAGAAATTATCCAAAAAAAAAAAAAAAAAAAAAAAAAAAAAAAAAAAAAAAAAAAAAAAATCGCACATCATAAGAGATACAAAATATACAAAGTAGACTGCGTTTCATGATGAAATATCACTTACTTCTGAAACCGTTGGAATTGTAAGCAACGCAGCATTTAGATTTTAACAAGATCCCGAACATGTGCTTTCCATGACAGCTTACTATCTTAGCACCAAGAAATTGGAACTGTTCAGTCTCAAATACCATGTGCCCACACTATGTAACTGTAATGTCAGTTTTTGTTTAATTATGTTTTAGAAACTGTAAAAACTAAGATTACTGTGATTTAGCATCAATTTAGATTCTACAAGCCATGAACTTATTTCTTTAACTGCATTATTTGATACTGTATCAATATAGCCAACAACATCTTTCACTAAAAGCTAGTATCATTAACAAACAGAAATATCTTAGAATTTCCTGTCACGTTAGAAGGCATATCATTTATATAAACGAGAAAGAACACTGGCCCCAAAACAGAACCCTGGAACACCCCTCCCACTGAAGTGTGCTTCATTTTGATTGTATATAACAGCCACTTTCAACACTTTAGAGGATTTGTTATTAAACTAAGAGGTGAACCAACTGTGAGCTACTGCCCTTTCTCCATAATGTTCATACGTATACAGCTATATGGTGTATAAACACAATCAAATACTTTTGTTAAATCAACGACTACCGTTTACAATTGTTTATGTAATCCATCAAGTGCTCAGGACGAAATGAAAACATTTTTCGGTTGTTAAACCACTGCTGAAACCAAACCGTACATTTGACAGCAAATTATGGAAACTGAAATGATCAATAACCAGCCTTTTCAATAACTTAAGCAAAAACTGACGGCATAGAAATAGGTCGAAAGTTGTATAAATTATCCTTTTCTCTCTTTTTTATAAAATTGTTTTATTTCCGTCATGTCTGTTTGTCCCCTTGAACAACGTTATTTCCAAAACTACTAGACGAATTTCATGGGAGTTTCACAGGTAATTTCAGTGTATCGTGCGTTTAATTTCATCAAAATCAGCCCAGAATCATAATTTAAACATTTGTCTCAAAGCAATCGTGTTTGTCTATCTGTACGGAATAATACCCGAAAGTTCAGGTGGTTTCACGGGTAAATTGAGATTAGCTTGAGGCAACACACAGGATTCATTTTAACGAAATCAGATTCAGGATGAAAAGGTATCATAATTTGGTTTTATATGTATATTATGCTCATAAGTACGGCGTATAGCAAGAAACCAAGAGATGCGCAATTAGTTACATATTGCACCAAAGGACTAATGGAAAGAAACCAATAGAGGTGCTGTTAGTTTTGTAGTGCACCAAAAAATAATACATGTCCTTTTGCGTGTAGTTCCTCAGCAATAGTAGTATTTCGAAAAGCGTACGTTTAGTGACAGTATAAAGCGCCACTTACCTATAGGAATACTAACTAACATTGAAGAGCGAGTTAATTTTAATTATTTAGTTTTTTTGTGTCCAAAGGATTTATAAATAAACAAATTTACTACCAATGCTGAATTTTCTTTGGGTATTTAACATTTTATGGTCGTGTTGCACGCAGCTCCTGATGGAGACTTCATGCCTTATTTTTTTTTTTTTTTTCATTAAAAACTTGACATTTCCTTCCTTGTTTCAAAGGCCTTCATTTGAATTTAAAACATAACGACATTCCTTCGTTTTTACGGATGTATTACATTTACATAAGAACGCAAGGAAAAACAAAATTATATAGTATTTCGGTGCGTACTTTTCGGATTTTCAATACGTTCTGTTTACGAATAGCCATGCCTAGAAAATGGTCGAATCTTTCGCAATATAAAAGATCGGGTGTAAGGATCAGGTCTGTGTGGTCCCTTGGTTAGGAAAAATGAAACAATCGTTGCGAAACACAGGCATATAGGGAGTATCGGCAATATAAGCGTCAGATACAGCGCTGCTGTGGTTATGAAAAAAATAAGTGCGTGTAGCAACACCTTTACTTCCAGATTCGAGTTCCTTCGTGTCATAAATCCAACTGTCTTGCATCATACTGCAATTACACTTCCAAAAGCTTGGCGCTGTCATTAACCCTGCACACTAATAAGGTGAGCGGCAGTTGGACTGAATTGTCTTGAAACAAAGCGAACCGCGCAATACCCCCAGGTGGCGATTTGGAAGAGAAATAACCCAATTAAAAACGACATTATTCGCCACAAAGGGGTCAGGGTCTTCTTGCATCTCCCTACAAGGAGCACAGGATACGTTCCTTTCTTTTGTCTTTTGTAACTTATCGTGATCTAGTATCTTCTAGAGTCTGTTAATTTGGACAGGATATTAATTAGACAGTTTAAACCTGTTTTGAGTTCTAACACAATAGGCCTATTTGTCACAATAAGAACGCCAGAGCATGCAGCCTGTAAGGAACGCTCTAATCTATCTATAAATATAAAAATGAATTGCTATTCGTTAGTCTCGCTAAAACTCGAAAACGGCTAAAAAGATTTGGCTAATTTTAGTCTTGAAATAATCGTGTATATCCAGGGATATGGAAAAGTTGTCCGGAAACGAGGAAAATCGGTAAAACTGAAACAGCTTTTTCAAGTGAGCTTTCAACACCGTTCCTCCAATTGCGATAAAGTTTTGTACATTTCATGTTGAAAACAAGAAGAAGGTCCGCATCAAATAAAAGTTTGGAAAAGTCTCCCAGAAAGTGCGAAAATATAGGAAAAACCGAAAGCGATTTTTTTATATGAATAAAATTCAATTGGCGCATGGTTGTAAGAGCATCACTCGAGTACGGCTTGAAAGGACAAGGTTTGTATGAAATAATTTTTTTGGAAAATCTACGGGAAAATTGGAAAATTTGAAAAAAAAACCCTAGTGCTTTTTTCAATGTGTTTTTGATTGAATTCAGCACTATAACTATTCGCACGACGAAGAGGGGTAATTCTTTGTTTTATTCGTTATGGTCTTGGAAAAGGTTTCAGTAAAATAAAAATAGAAACAGTTAAAAAGGAAAGTCGCAATATTCGAACCAAGTTCCGTTTTCAATGTGTTTCTAAATGTACTCAACACTATAAGTTGAGAACGCTTCATCCGATTGCGATAAAATTTTGATCGTTTGACATCCAGCGGAAGTTGAACGTTCTTATGAACTAAAAATTTGGGAAAGTTACCCGGAAAAATAGAAAATTCGCGACAAATTGAAAGAGCTTTTTCAATGGGATATCAATATCATTCGCGTATACTGCGATGGGTAAAACCCTTTCACATCTATAGAGCCACAGGGAAAGGAATGTACATCCACCGAATACCCGTTGTTTTGCGGCACATGTAGCTTTTAACTTCAAGAGACTGTAGTTTCCAGTGAGACTTGCATTTTCTATTACGATTAATAAATCACAGGGAAACCCTTTAAATACTGCAAAGTGGTTTTGACATCTCCACATTTCTCACAAGGACAACTACATATCACTTCCTCAGGGGAGGGTTCCCCAGCGAATTTATTCATATTAGATTTTGGACCAGTAACCCAAAATATTATTTATAATCAAGTTTTGAATTAAATGAATCATTTAGGTTATATATCATTTATATCTTTTTGACTGTTTTTCTTTGTTTGGATACTGCAGTTATTATTTTGTACATTATTTCTTGAAAACTCTCCCATAAGTATGACATGTTAGAAAAAGAGCGAGAGAGAGAGAGAGAGAGAGAGAGATGGACACAGAGAGAGAAGGGATATGAGACGTACTAACTCAAAAATTGAATAAATAAATACCCGCGCAAAGCCGGGTTTTCAGCTAGTCTATATAGATATAAATGAACTGCTGTTCGTTACTCTCGCTAAAACTCGAAAACGGTTGAAACGATTTGGCTAATTTTAGTCTTGAAATATTCGTGTAAGACCAGGGAAGGTTGAAACGCTAATAAAATATGGAAAAGTTGTCCGGAAAAGAGGAAGATCCGGAAAAACTGAAACAGCTTTTTCCAGTGAGCTATCAATGTCATTCGTCCAATTGCGATAAAATTTTGTACATTTCATGTTGAAAGCAAGAGGAAGGTTCGCATCAAATAAAAATTTGGAAAAATCGCCCGGAAAGTAGGAAAATTTAGGAAAAAACGAAAGTGATTTTTTTTCTATGAATAAAAACCAATTGCCACATGGTTGTAAGCCCTTGACAGGTCAAGGTTTCTATGAAATAATTTTTTCAATTTTTTTTTTTTTTTTTGAAAATCTTCAATAAAATTGTAAATTTTGAGAATAACAAAGTGCGTTTTTCAATGTGTTTTTCATTGAATTCAGCACCATAACTGACTATTCGCACGACGGAGAGGGGTAATTCTTTTTATTTTTTGTTCATTATGGTCTTGTAAAAGTTAAAAAAATAGGGACAGTTAAAAAGAGAAAGTCGCAAAATTCGAAGCAAGTTCCTTTTTCAATGTGTTTCTAAATTTACTCAACACTTTACGTTGAGAACCGTTCATCCGATTGCGATAAAATTTTTATCATTTGAGGTTCAATGAAAGATGAACGTTCTTATGAACAAAAAATTTAGGATATTTACTCGGAAAATTTGAAAATTCACCAGAAACAGAGATTGCTTTTTTCAATGGGATATCAATATAATTCGTCTGAATGCGATAAAATTTTGCATTTTTGATGTTCAAAGCAAGAGTAACGTTCTTATGAAATAAAAATTTGGAAACGTTTCCCGGCAAATTGGAAAGTTCAGAAAAATAGAAAGAGATTTTTTAAAGAAATATCAATACCATTCATCTGATCATGATAAAATTTTGGTCATTCGACGTTCAAAGCGAGGGGACGATTTAAGTGAAAAAATAGTTTGGAATAGTTGGCCAGAAAATAGGAAAATTTTTGGAAAACTGAAAGAGCTCTTTTCTTTGCGATAATATCATTCGGACGATTGCGATAAGGCGATAAGCATACGTTGCGAACCATGTCGGCAAATTAAAAAAAAAAATAAAAAAAAAATTATAAACCCACTGACTATTTAATAGATGATTTTCTGAGAAAACTATTTTCAAGAAGAGTACTGAATTGATTAATATATTTTTTCGAGCCGTTTTTGCTTCTAATCTTATACACAGTGGAGCGAAATTCGCGCACTCGGGATCGCAACGCAATTTCTCAAATGCCAGCAATAAATAAATAAATAAATAAAATAAAAAATTCTTCTTCTCTATCTGGCCGTCTGGTACAGCAACCAATAAAATATAACCTCTAAACGCACATAGTCTTGATTGCAGTGATTTATATTATTTATTTCTTTTCACCTTTTTGGGGCATTAGAATCTGGAAAAAGAAGTTAGGGGAACGTTTAGAGCCCTAGTCTTATCATGAACAGTGATAATAAAAAATAGTTTACTACTGACCTTATAATAATATTTTACATCGCTAAGATGTAAAAGGATGTCTCGCCAAAGCCTGGCAGTATCAGCATTTAAAGGTACCACTGGGTGTAGAGCACCAGTCAGGAACCAATGTAAATGGACAAATACAAATGAACTTAAAGTGCGATCCTATCCTGCACGGTTCTCCTTTTTTGTCAGATTATCTTGCTGCGGAGCGCGCGGTTGCTTGCCGTCGGAGGTTCGAGTCCTCCCTGGGGCATGGGTGTGTGTGTGTGTGTGTGTTGTCCTTAGGCTAGTTTACCTTAGTTTAGGTAGTTCGTAAGCTACGGACTGATGACAACGCAGTTTGTTTCGATAGATTTACAAACATTTGAACATGTATCTTGTCGCGTTAGTTCTGGCAATGAACTACTTATAAAGCGCTGTGAAGGAGAGTTAAAAACTTGCAATTCTTTAAACTTTCTGTTTAGTTCTTATTTGGATCGTACAGCAGGGCGAAATTTTGTGAGACATTTTTGTATTGCTAGCGTGTGAGGAATCGTTCTGAATGCCCGAGTGCACGAATTTCGCTTCATTATTAATATTACATCCGCAGATCAGTAGTATCTGTATATACTCAATCACGGTTTCCTTCTATGCATTTCTTGTGGGAATGCCCTTGCTGTGAACTAAAGTCAGTTGGTCAGCCCGTTATATCTGGCCTATTCCCTTCATTTTTGTTTTAAAACGAAATATATTCATTCACAGATTTGTCAACAAGAACCAGAATTCACCTGACTCTCGCCTTCCTATATTTGTCCTCAGTCTTCGGTTCCATTTAAGGTACGCATTTTGATTTGATCAAATGACACTCAGCGAATCAAGTTCTTTCCTTTGACATTTTAAACACTTCTTCTTTTTCTTTGAGTAGGTCTGTCCTCAGACAGGTTTCATCTGGACGTCCTCCACATCGCTCTGTTCTGGGCATCCTCCTTCAGTTGCCTGTAGTTCCTTCCTTTCTTCAGGTCAGTCAGCATTCAAAATCTTCTCTTTCCTCTCCCTATTCTTCCTTATACGTATCCTTCCATTATTCTTAGCAGCAGACAATCCCTACGTAATATGTGCCCCAACCGAGATTCTTTCCTCTTCTGGATTGTCCTAATGAAGGTCCTTTCCTATCCTACCCTGCTCAATACATGATTTTTCATTCTGTCGCTCCATTTAACTTTTTCCATTCTTCTCCATAGCCACATTTCAAAACTTTCTAAATATTTTTGTTCTTCGTGTCTGATTGTCCATGTTTCAGATCCATATGACACCAAGCTCTACTCAAAACATTTGGCGAACCTCTTCATTAGAGTAATGGGAATACTTTTGGTTTTTAGCAAATCTTTTACTTTCCTGAAAGCTTTCTTTCTCATAGAGATTCTTTGCCTTACTTTCTCTGTGCAACTTCCACTGGTTGTTATCATGCTTCCTAAATAATGTAACGATTGCACCTGTTCCAATACCCTTCCCTCTAATGATATTTTGATTGTGTCTTCCTTTCTAATTTTCATGGCTTTGGTCTTATCAATGTTTAATCTCATTCCAAAATCTTTACCCACCCTTACAATATTATCCAACATTTCCTGGAGCGATTCTTCTGTTTCTGCTAATACTATCATATCATCTGCATATTTTATAGTTTTATTTTTTCTCCTCCCACTATAAGTCTTTTTGCTTCTTCCAAGGCCTCATCAATTACCTTTTCAGCATATTTATTAAAAAAGTGCTGGTGACATACAACAACCCTGTCTCACACCTCTTCCGGTAATGACTTCTTTAGTTTCATCTTCATCTACTCGAACTACCACTTTCTGTCCAACATACAGTTGTTTTATTAGTCTTCTATCTTTCCAATCTATACCAGCATCTCTCAAAATCATCAACAGCATACTCCAATTAACTCTGTAATACGCCTTTTCCCAGTCAACAAAACAGACATATATTCCTCTGTTCACTTCTAAAACTCTCTCTGTCAGCATCCTAAGGCACTCAATTGCACTTATCTTGCTTGATATTGAAAAAAGTTAGCGGCGGTGCAGTGGCCGAGTATTCTAAGACGCCTTGCTGCGAAGAGCGCGGTTGCTCGCCGTCGGAGGTTCGAGTCCTTCCTTGGGAATGGGTGTGTGTGTTGTTCTTAGGTTAGTTTAACTTAGTTTAAGTAGTTTATAAGCCTAGGGACTGATAACCAAAGACGTTTAGTCCCACATATTTACAAACATATGAACGTTTCATTTTGGTATAAGAACATTCAGCGGATCAAGATCTTTCATTTCGGTTTTTCAAGACAAACTGGTTCAATATTCGTAGAATATATGACTTCAACTGCTATTGGGCAAAGCTGAAAATGTGTACCCAGCCGGGATTCGAACCCGGGTCTCCTGCTTTCTAGGCAGTTGCGCTGACCCCTACACCACTGGGGACACAGTGATCACCGCACCTGCAAGGACTACCCATGCACGCCTCCCGTCAGATACAAATTCCCAGCTTCGCCATGCCCATAGTACTCAAACTCGTAGTTTAACTAATTCCCGTAAGAGTAAGGGCTTCAAACTTGCCCACCCCTCCCCACTAACGATAGGATCATTGCCCGTCACCGGCATATTATATATATATACATGTGGCGTCTGTTCGGAAAGAACAGACGTCACATTCTGATCCAGCAGCTGTTATTATTTAATATTCGTAGAATATATGACTTCAACTGCTATTGGGCAAAGCTGAAAATGTGTACCCAGCCGGGATTCGAACCCGGGTCTCCTGCTTTCTAGGCAGTTGCGCTGACCCCTACACCACTGGGGACACAGTGATCACCGCACCTGCAAGGACTACCCATGCAAGCCTCCCGTCAGATACAAATTCCCAGCTTCGCCCTGCCCATAGTACTCAAACTCGTAGTTTAACTAATTCCCGTAAGAGTAAGGGCTTCAAACTTGCCCACCCCTCCCCACTAACGATAGGATCATTGCCCGTCACCGGCATATTATATATATATACATGTGGCGTCTGTTCGGAAAGAACAGACGTCACATTCTGATCCAGCAGCTGTTATTATTTAATATTCGTAGAATATATGACTTCAACTGCTATTGGGCAAAGCTGAAAATGTGTACCCAGCCGGGATTCGAACCCGGGTCTCCTGCTTTCTAGGCAGTTGCGCTGACCCCTACACCACTGGGGACACAGTGATCACCGCACCTGCAAGGACTACCCATGCACGCCTCCCGTCAGATACAAGTTTGAAGCCCTTACTCTTACGGGAATTAGTTAAACTACGAGTTTGAGTACTATGGGCAGGGCGAAGCTGGGAAATTGTATCTGACGGGAGGCGTGCATGGGTAGTCCTTGCAGGTGCGGTGATCACTGTGTCCCCAGTGGTGTAGGGGTCAGCGCAACTGCCTAGAAAGCAGGAGACCCGGGTTCGAGTCCCGGCTGGGTACACATTTTCAGCTTTGCCCAATAGCAGTTGAAGTCATATATTCTACGAATATTAAATAATAACAGCTGCTGGATCAGAATGTGACGTCTGTTCTTTCCGAACAGACGCCACATGTATGTATACAAACTGGTTCATTTTTAAGAAATTGTTGAGTGCACATTCAACTTGTCTTTCACTTTTTTTAACATTCTACACTGAGAAGCATGTGACTGGCTCTCATAAATTTTGAGTTATAAATTGAAGCTAAAGCTCAGGTCAGAGGAAATATTGTTTTGGAAGGAACTACACTGTGGAAGTAGCACCACGGTCATCATAAAATTATCGACATCCAACGCATAATGCAGCGGAGCAGCACGGGCGAACTATTGATTGTAAAGAAAAACTTTTATCAAATTAATTTAGAAAAGACACATGCGAATATAATACTATATACTGTTAACATGTATCATAAAATATTTCGACTTGAAAAATATTTACATTCAATTATTTCCACTCTACGTGATTGACCATTAACGGTACAAGTATTCGCATGGGTCATGTAGTAATTTTGTAATTTACTTCCCGAGTCGTATCAGGCGGAGCCACAGTGAAGCGTGGCGGGTTTAACTAGTATTGAATAATACTTGTAATATTGGATATCTAGACCATTACTAAACGCTGAGTTACAAATTTCGTTGCGTTATATTCTCATATTTATTGAGTTATATGTTGTACAGTTGTATAATTTTTCAGGTATATATTCATTTTTGATGTCTGTAAAATCTGTTGAGAATAAAATTGTAATAAGGATGTAATAAATTAAAACTTGGTGAGTGGTGGGGCGGTTTTCCATGAACTTTACTGTTTATGTGCTAATTTCGCATGACCTACGTGTCGTACTGTGGTGTAATTTCGAAGGTACATTCAGCTATATGTGTGTATGCTGTCTGTAAAATTTCCTGCGGCTACAATTTGTAGTGTAGGATTTATGAATTGTAGCGTTATACCGAATGCCATAGTTGTAGTCCATAAACAGCGGAAAAGTAGTAAGCGAGAAAGTTTTTCCTTTCTTCATTTTACTATGATTGTCAGCAAGAAAAAATATAATAAAGGTTTGAAATTATCTTTGAAGTTTGTTGCAAGTCGCTAAGCACTCTCATTGTCATACAGTGTGTGAATAAAGTCTCGTCGCATTATGTGGTAGTTTTTTGCTATTCCTATTGTTTATGACGTCATATCTCCCGAACCATGTGTCGTATGTGAGTCTTAACCCTGAAGAAACTGTTACCTCACGGTACGGAACATGTGTATCAAATTTGATTGAAATCTGTCCAGTGGTTTAAGAGGAAATGTGCAATATTTTCGCGTGATGTAGCAGTTTCTCTCGTATCTCATTGTTTATGACGTCATAAATCGTGAACTGTGTATCGCAATATGATAAAATTTCGAACGTACGTTCAGTGGTAAGCATGTATACTGTCTGTAACATTTCTCGCGAATACAATTAATAGTGTAGTAGTAATAAATTTTAACATCATGCCAGATGCCGTAATTTTACTGCATGAACGCCGAAAAAGTAGTAAGCGACAATTTTTTTTCCTTTCATCATCTTGCCGGGGGTTGTCAGCGAGAAAAAGTTTCGTAAAGGTTAGAAATAATGTTTAAAGTTTGTTGCAAGTGGCTAAGTGCTTTCCTTCTCAAGTAATGGACTAATAAAGACACACTATTACTTGCCTTCTCAAATAGTGGACTGATAAAGTCACACTATCAATTACCGCAAGACGGGGAAGTTTTCATTGTTTATGACGTCATATCTGCTGAACTATCGGTCCTATAGCATAATACTTTCTTAGCTGACGTCGTTTACCTATAAACTACTTTCCTGCCAAATTTCAGCTTCTTAGGTGAAGTAGTTTTCGAGATTTTGTGTTTAGTCAGTAAGTGAGTGAATGAGTGTCCTTTCGGTTTTATGTAGATAGAGATCTTCAAGTATTTGTCCATGACGAAGTTGATCTTTATACTATTGAATCAGTGAAAATGAGGATGCTGTTACATTAATTTCCTGATTAGTATGTCTCTTGATATTTGTACTAATGCTTGTAACACAAAAATTATAGTGAGTATTTCGTTAATTACGTCCAAATATAATTCTAAACAAACGTTATTCCGTTGGCGACTTGCCCACCGCTAGGAGCGCTAGGTCGTTGCAACTGTCAGTTGGTAACAACTTTCACAGCAGTGAGTGCCGCGACTGTAAATGTTAGACTGTGGTTACACTGTGCATAACTCCGCATTTGCTCTTACCGGGTAGGTTCGTCCCTCATATAGCGCATAGGCCGCGGCCTTGCGGTTTCTTTCAGGTAAGATAATAGAAACAAATATTGCTCTGCAGCGTGAATGATGCGAGCGGCCAACAGAAGCGACGATTGACAGAGAAACAACTCTTCTTATGATATTTAATTTTTAATATTACGAATCAAAATACAATAAAATGCTGAAAAATGCGATAATGTAGCTCTTAAACGCCGGGTAAGAAGCTTATATTAGCTAAGATAAAGGTCTGCATAGCATACAACCAGATATTTTATATTCGTGCGTTATATAAAAGTATTTCAGAGACTGAAAAGTGAAATAGTGCGGCCACTGAAGAAGGCAGTTACCCATTCAGTAATCTTTCGGCTCTAATATCTGAATCAGATGAAAACAGTTCACACCGGAAATGTCGTCTGCTACATTGTTGACGATCCGGTCCACAACATTATTCACAAAGTCCTCCGAACTCCCCTTTTTATGTTCTTCCTTTATTACCTGTTGTTCTAAATTTAGATAGCGTTCAGCAGTAACTTTATACATACCTTTTCTTTGCCTTTTCAGTACGTCAGGTATTTTAAATGGTATTTGTTCCGGCGTATCCCATAACCTGCCTCAAAATCAATAGTATTGAGACTGCAGCAGTGGTACGACGGTAACCTAAAGCCAATGTGACCCGCAACCCTTTCTGTTTCATCAATAATGTTCTGCTCTCTTATGTAATGTTCAGCTTGTTTGAGTAATTCAACTAATTTCAGCAGGATCAACATTAACTCCATTTTCAATAACGCTTGAGTGTACGCTATATTTAAAATAAGATATACACTGAAAAAGCGTACAATGCGCCAATTAGAAGATACCTTGATGACTGTCATTTCATTAAAATAAATAGTGGTAACTATTCATTCACAACCTATACAAAATCGTTACATGTTTGCGCCTGTTATTGTCCTTCAAATGTTCGTAGAGCTTATGGAACTCAACTACGGGGTCATCAGTCCCTAAACTTACAAACTATTATGAAGTAGCTATTACTAAGGACGGCACAAATATCCATGCCCGAAGGGGGATTCGAGCCCCCGACCGTAGTGGCCGTGCAGACCGCTTGGCCACCGCGGCCCGACTATTGTCCTTCAAAGTCGCCAACAGCGTAGTGTAGAACCCGTTGCCAGCAATGTGAAAGGCGAAGTACACCCTTAGCAGTCTATTCTGTCGAATCTCTGGAACAGTTCTGAAGCGAATGCCACGAAGTTGTTCCTTCATCTTTGGAATCAAATCAGACATAAGGACATGAGACCTCGAGTATGGTGGATGGTACAGTTCTTCCCAGTCCCATCAACCGAACGGAGAAGCCGCAGCTTTCACTTTATCCGCCCGCACATTGTCGTCCAAATGATGGGTGGGTTGCGCAGAAAGTGATGCCGCTTCTTTCGCAAAGCTGGTAGCAGGTCATGCTCCGAAAACGAACAGTAATACTGTGCATTGACGGTATTCCGTGGAGGAACGTAATGCGTTAATAATAATAATATCGTGTGACTCATTGGATTGGTGCAATTCTTTCAAATTGACGCCACTTCGGCGATTTGCGTGGCCATAGCTTACTCCAGTTATCCAACAGGGGAAAGGGGACCTACAGCTTAACGTGGAATCAGAAACAGGTGTCGTTTCTGGCACATCGTTGAGAGACGAAGGATGGGTTCGAGTGCAGACTGAAAAAATCCGACGTTCGACCTGGTTTTGAAACCGCAACCCTGTAGTTTCTACTTGGGCGCTTTACTCCAAGCCCATCGAGCCCGACCACGTAATGCGTTAGGATAACACCATCACAGTCATGCAAGAGAATTACCGTAATTTTCACCATACTTTGGCTCTGACGCACTTTCTTCGCGGCGATGCATAATGAAGCCATTCTTTGGATTGGCTTTTCAGTTTTGGTTCGTACGATGTGGCCCATGTCTCATCCAGTGTTACGATACAGCGTAAGAAAGCCTCTCCTTCGCGCTCCTAGCACTCCAAGCGCGCCTGAGCAGCGACATATCGCATCCATATCTGAATTTCGCTCAATTAATGCGGAACCCATCGTAATGCAATTTTTCGCATATCCAGTCGTTCCTTCAGGATGCGAAGCACAGTGGTATGCGCTAATCGGGTTTCGCGGGCGATGTCACGAATCGTCTGGCGTCGATAACTGTGCACAAACGCGGCAACGTCTCTTCAGAGACGCTAGGACGACCTGCCAGAAGCATGTCTGACACAGTTTGACGACCTTCTTTAAAGGATTTTACCCAACGTGCCACTGTTCTGTACGGCAATTCCCATTCTCCGCACGTCTCTTGAAGACCTCGATGACGATTTCGTGCTGTACGACATCTAGCACATTCAATCTTGATCCAACTCCGTTATTCCTGTTCAAAAACATAGTGACACCTTTACGGTAGGACCTCTCGCTCACAAGTGACTGTGTTACCTTCGGGAATATTTTACGATGCGATTTCACCCGTCTGCTTTGACCCATGACATCATCAACGTATCGGAAAACCCATTTATGGGATGATATCTTATGTACTGTACATAATAAATTCTCGTAAATTACAGATTGCAACAATAGCCTAAAATTAAAAATTCGAGCCTTCGGCAACCACTTAAATAAAAAAAGAAAAACCTTCTGTCAACCTGTACTTTACCATCAGAGTGAAGCTTCAGATCACTTTTTAAATACAACATATTACTTAATATTCTATGTTCTGCTTATAAACAAACTATCGTCTTTAACTCACCTACCACATAATTAGTGACGACTTCTATAGACATGCACGCACCTCAAAACTACCGTGCAGTGATGACGTCATGGCTCGAAACCGATGGATGAAATCGCGTCCTGTAAATGACCGTTTCCGTCGATCGTGCACACCCCAGTGACATGAGACGGGTGAGTCCATTTGCTCCGACAACGTGTGCTATCACCGACAATAGTAGATTCCATTGCATAGTGTTTACACTGCAGTTTGACACTATTAAAGTTCCAACCCTCGTATCTTGAAGTGTCATCCACATTGCCACGGCGGATTAGCCGCGCGTACTGGAGCGTCGTGTTGCGGTGCGCGTGGCCGTCCGCCGTCGGCATGTGGGTTTTGTGTTGTCCTTAGTTTAGCTTACCTTAGGTTAAGTAGTTTGTAAGCTAGGAACTAATAACCAAGCTGCTGAGTCCCATAGATTTACAAACATTTATACTTTTTTTTGTCTGTTTGTTTACATCAGGTTTGTACTAGCGATGAATGAAGTATGGAGCCTAACCTGATGGAAGGGCTGCACGTAATGATCATTTAATAGGGCAGCGCAAAGCTGCTAAGGAAGTGCTACCGCGATCATAATACCTGGGCAACTCATGACGGGAAGCATCCTCGGAACAAGATCATTTGTCTACCGAAAGTCCCAAAAGACGCCTACGATACTGCACGCCTGCTTCCTACGGTCTACATCTACATCTACATGGAATACTCTGCAAATCACATTTAAGTTCCTGCCAGAGGGTTCATCGAACCACATTTATACTATTTATCTCCCATTCTACTCTCGAATAGCGCGCGGGAAGAAAGGAAACCTGAAACACTCCGTTCGAGTACTGATTTCTCGTATTTCTGATTATCTTTCCTACCTATGTAAGTACCAGTCAACAATATATTTTCACATTCGGAGGAGAATGTTGGCGATTGGAGTTTCGTAAGTAGCCCACGCCGCAGCAATAAGCACCGTTTTTGTAATGATTCCCATCCCAGATCCTGTATTATTTACGTAACGCTGTCTCCCCTGTAACGTGACAATACAAAACGAGCTGTCCTTCTTTGGAACCCACCTGATAAGGATCCCACACTGAGCAGCAATACTCCAAAAAGAGACGGAGAAGAGTAGTGTATGCAGTCTCTTTAGTAGTTCTGTTGCATTTCTGCCAATAAAACGCAGTCTCTCGTTCGCCTTTCCCACGACATTATCTACATTTCATTCCAGTTTAGTTTTGAGGTAATAGTAATACCTAGGTACTTTGTGGAGTTTACGGCTTTCACTTCTGATTGATTTATCTTATAAACAAAAGTTTTACGGATTACTTTTCGTACTCATGTGGACGACTTCACACTTCTCATTTTTAGAGTCAATTGCCAATTCTTACACCATACTGATATCTTATTCAAATCGTTCTGCATTTGTTTTTGATCTTCAGGTGATTTTAATAGACGGTAAATGACGACTTCATCTGCAAACAAGCCAAGAGAGCTGCTTATATTTCTTCCCAAATCTTTTATGTAAATGAGGAATAGCAGAGGATCAATAACACTACCTTCTGGAACGCCCGATATCACCTCTGTTTTAGTCGATGCCTTACCATCGATTACTACAAACTGTGTCCTCTCCGACAAGAAATTCCCTATCCAGTCGCAATTTTGGGGCGACATACCATAACCACACAATTTGATTAAAAGCAGTTTGTGAGGTAAGGTGTCAAAAGTCTTCTGAGAATAAAGAAATAAGGAATCAATTTGTGGACCCTTGTCGATAGCACTCATCACTTTGTGTGAGTAAAGAGCTAGTTGTGTTTCGCAGGAACAATATTTTCTAAATCCGTGTTGACCTTGGGTCAGTAGATCATTCTGTTCGAGATAATTCATAATTCTGGAATAGAGGATATGTTCCTAAACCCTGCTGAAACATTGACGTCAATGAAGTAGGCCTGTAGTTTTGTGGGTTACTCCTACTGCCTTTCTTGAATATAGGTGTGACCTGTGAAACTTTCCAATTTTTTGGTACAGATTCTTCTTTGAGCGAGCGGTTGTATATGGCTGTTAAGTAAGGAGCTATCGCTTCAGCATAATCTATACTAATAATAAATCTGTAAATGTAGGCCTGTCACTGTTCCCTTAAATCTTCAAAACTATTGGACGAATCTTCATGCGGTTTTCACAGGAAAAATGGGAAAAGTTTGGGTCAACATACAGGCATAATTTTATCAAAATCAGAGTACGGGAAAAAAAGATATCGTAAATTTAAGTGTTTTCAGTAACCGCCATATCTGTTTGTTCAAATATTAAAAACCTCTTATCTCGAAAACTACTTCACCAATTTGCATGGGGTTTTCACATGTAACATGAGCGTAACTCGGGGTAACATATAAACTTCGTTTCATAAAAATCGGATCACGGAAAAAAATAATATCGTAATTTGAAATTATTTATCTACAACCGTCAGGTCAGTCTGTCTCTTTGAACACGTTTATCTCCAAAACTACTTGACGAATTTTCATGGGGTTTTCACATGTAACTTGAACATATCGTGCGATTATATAAAGGCTTCAATAATTAAAATCGGATCAGAGAAAATGAAGATATCATAATTTAACCATTTATTTAAAAGCCTTCGTGTATGTCTATTTATTTCAGGTAATCTCCAAAAGTACTACACGAACTTTCATGGTTTTCCACAGCTAAATTTGGAATAGTTTGGAGAGTAGCATAGGCTACATTTGATCAAAATCGGATCAGAGGAAGGAAAGGTATCGTAATTTGAAGTTTTATGTGTATACTATGCTTATAAGTATGTTGTAGTTCAGCAAATTACCAAGAATACTATTCGAAATTTCGTGGTGTTTCATAGGTTTCATAGATATCGTAATTTGTAGTTTCTGGTGTACGCTGTGCTTGAATTGCAGCGTAGTATAACAAACATCGGATAAAGGCGCTGTTCGTAACATAGTATACCAAATAACTAATAGATGGCGATGTTGCGTTTTTTTATTCACGTAACTTAGGTGTAATACACTCACACAAGGGCTACGATTTTCCTTACGGCAGCGGTGTTGTGTATTGATGTTGGCAACGGCCGTTGAATCCTTTTTGAAAAATCAGTCACGTACAATGAGGGGAATAATTCTTTGTGTTGATGATGAAATAAATAATTAATGTTGTTTCGATCAGTAAATTAATGATACCCTTAAAGCGAATATTGTTACCAACGTTAACATATTAAACCGCTGTCTCTGCAAGTAAAATTTAACCCAGGTACGACACAAAAAAATCATTTTTTTACTAGCTGTATCTCGCATGCCTTGCAATGCCATGGAAAGAAAAAAGTGCTTCTTTCCGCGGGTATCATTTCCTTTCTGATTACGGTGCATACTTATTACATCTTGAGTCCATTCTGTTTACTAAGGCCTAGAAAACTGGACAGTACAGTACAGAACAGAGGCCCTGTTAGTTACGTAGTGCACCAAAGAACTAATAGTTGACGCTGCTGGATTTTTCATTTTTTTTTTTTTAAATCCTTTATTTCTTTTCGAAGATTATGCCATAGAATAGCAACGAATCACTACATGATCGTGTATTACGTATTCCCTCAGAAGTATTTTGAATTAAGAGCCGCAATCTTATCTTTGCAAATACAAACTAACATTGAACAGCGAGTTGCTGATTACACTTTGTATATTCACAGCTTAACGATGTATCTTTGCTTATTTTGACAGGGGACATTTGAATTACCTGTAAAAACAGAACGACATTCCTTCACGTCTATCGATACTGTAATTTACATAACAATTCTTTGCAAGAAAAATCGAATTTATGTAGTTCCCCTTTTCATTTCGGTGTAGGCGTATCCTCATTACATTTGAGTGCGTTCTCTTTAGGAATGCCTCGAAAACGCCTTAGTACTGGAAAGGTCAACGTGAGGCGACGTTAATTACATAGTACACCAAAGAACTAATTATGGCGTTGCTGCGTTTTTCTTTTTCATTCTCATAACTATAGTGTAGTATACTACAAGACTGGGTAAAATTTTACTTATGGCTGCGGCGTTGTGTGCTGATGTTGTCAAGAGCCGTTGAATGCTTTTTAAAAACTCAGTCACGTAGAATGAGCGGAATAATTATTCATGTTCATAATGAAATAAATAATTTATGCTGTCCCGGCCAGTAAATTTATCATCCTCCTAAAGCGGATAGTTAGTTGCCAACGATAGCAAACTAAATCGCTGCACCGGCCGCGGTGGCCGAGGAGACTGAGGCGCTTCAGTCACGGTCTTCACGGCCACTACGGTCGGGGGTTCGAATCCCCCCTCGGGCATGGATATTTGTGCCATCCTAGTTTGTAAGTAGTTCATAAGTAGTTTGTAAGTTTAGGGTCTGATGACCCCGTAGTTAAGTCCTATAAGCTTTACCAACTTTTTTTTTTTTTTTTTTTTTTTTTTTTTTTTTTTTTTTTTTTTTTAATCGCTGCCGCTGCTAGTAAAATTTAACATTCTTTGCAATGTCATGGAGAGAAAAGAAGTGCATCTTCCGATTGGTATAACCACTAAATTGTGCATGGAAGAAATATCTATGAAATGACCATTGCGTTCTGTTCATCTTCTCAACATTAAGTTGGAATTACCACGTGATATTAAGACAAATGCACTCTTTCCACAAATATATTTGCCCTTACGATTGGTTTGTACTGCATTGGCTGCAATGAAACCCCCCCCCCCCCCGCTCCACACCATTTCGAAGAGCAACCACGTAACAATTTTAATAGTGTCACAGAAGCAACAAGGAAGTTGAGGAAGCGTCGTTAAAAGAGCCATTTACACGTAGTCATCTGTCTTAACCGAACAAAAAAAAAAGGACCAAGATAAAGTCAGCGATTCATATATTTTTACCATTATTACGTGAGATTTACACCCTATTGTTCAGGGCACGAAAACTGTTCTGCGCATTTGAATGATCACTCCAGAGATATTTCTGCTCTGTGCCTGCCACTAGAGATAATATACACACGCGAGCAACAAACTCATCAGGAATCTCTCTGCTTTCATAATTGTTCCGTACAATATTGCGATTAAAAATTGAAATTACTTACTTTTGCTGCGGACTACATTAAGATAGATACAGACGTATTCTTTTGCAGAGAAAATTGTAGTTAGTGTTCTGAATACATAGTTCTATTACAGAAGGTCGATATCAATTTCGGGCTTTACGAAGTAATCACTGTAGGACGTGAGGACATGTATTATGTGAAAGAGTGACCGATGCTGCTAACACGTCGAGACAATTCACTGGAAATACTATATTTAATGGAATATTCTATACAGACGATCAGCTGATGGCTTTCCTTCAACGACTACCCAGGCTTATTTTATCGCAAATCGACACCACCATGACGTCTTATTTATACAGACATGAACTGCTCTGTTGATTTAATTACCAAATTTTCAACATTCTGCATACAGAATAACTACATTGTCCCCAGTGCAACACTGCAACATACTAATACTTCAGCATACACTTACAGTTTAGTACTACAGCATAGAACCAATACATGGCGCTGTTATTATTATTACTATTTTTCATCTCAAAGATAGACGTGTTTTCAGAAGTTTTCGCCAAACAGACAATTTCACACCGCAGTCTTAACTTTATGAACACAAACTAACATTAAATTTACATCGTTTCGGAGTACGGACATAAATTAATTTCACTTTTTGCATGAAAAACTTTATGATCATTCAGCGTTTTCGACAATGACTTCTATTTAAATTTGACATCTTGGCTAGGAAAACTGAGTTTATTGACAGAGCGGTCCAACAAGGATTCTGATTTTGCTGACCTAGGTCCGGAACCCTATAAACCATGATATACACAGGTTCCTCTTTAACAACCGTTGCGAAGCACGGGCATATAAGCTCGTCAGATATAAATGTCTGGACGACTGTCTAGTCGGTACTTGAACCATCAGCTAATGTCGCGTTGCCATTCAGCTCTACGAGCGGCTGAAAGCAGGATGATATTACAGTCGTTACTCTTCCCGAGGACATGAAAGTCTACGATGATGCCATCCTCTTGGGTAAAATATTCTGGAGGTAAGGTCCCTCATTCGGATCTCCGTGCGGGGACAGCTCAGGAGGATATTATCATCAAGGAGAAAAAAAGACAGGCATTCCACGGATCGGACCTTGGATTTCTCTATCCATTGATTGGGAAATGGACGAGATTTGTGAGCCCTGCTCCCTTATGTAAGCTTTGATTTGAAGAGAATTCAAGAGATAGCAAAGGAAGTTAAGTTTGTGTTGGTTTGTGTGTTTCATGCACAGACATATATTACTAGACTGACAATGCCGTATACATTATCACTGGTGTCACTGAAGCCTCTCTGCCATATTTATATACTATAATCGTGTGAGCGGTCTTCTGCGTAATTAATGAAAGAATTCGTAAAATGCGGATGAACCCACGTAACTACGCTGTCTTTAGAGGTTTGACATAAAGGTAGATTCATGTGTTGGGTATAACTGTAATTTTTCGTACAGCAAATGGAAGATAAGGCCGATTCACTCTGTCCATCACGTCAACGTTACGTTTCGTTACGGCACCGTCACGTGAAGTTGTATTCGCACCGTCCATCACGTCAATTCGTTTATCCTAACACCCGATGGTCAAAGTAATGTTATAAGTAGCGATCTGTTATGTAGAGAGTAATAGTTTATACTAGAATTGCGGAAACAACAACGTTAAATGATACTGATGAAAAAAAAAGAAAAAAAAAGAAAAGAAAAAAGAAAAGAAAAGAAAAGAAAAAAAAAACACATTACAACGTATATTTATGGTGAACATAGTGTGGTAAAGTGCTGGGAAGTGAAACAACATTTCAGAACTTCGACATTATATTTAAGCGAAAATATAAACATATGAAGAAATCAAACAATTTTTATCAGAGCATAAATGGAGCCTGTTCACTTTATTATTACGATTTTCCCTCTGACATTGTTAATACCGAATTTCTATTAGTCGTATGGTCGTTGTAAAAGAGCCATTTGTCGTGGATAACTCGTATCTTTATTCTTTTTAGTGTTCTTACGAAAACTGCAGTCTACTTGGATATGTATAGTAATGAGTCACGTTAATTTGCTGTTTTTGATCATCTGATACCAGTCTCGGTCAACTGCGGGCTTTTCTTTAAACAGTATGACGGTTAAAATGTGCTATTTGTCGTGGATAACAGATATCTTTATTCTTGTTAGTGTTTTTCGAATAACTACAATCTGCTCTAACTGTATGTAATGGTAAAATTTTACTTACCATTCCGGTAGCCTCGTATAATTATGTTGGCAACATCAACAAAACGGTAGAAAGCCCTAACCAAGATGTTGATATTATTTGTAATCCTTACAGTGTGAGTTGATTAGTGTTTCGTACAGATGATACAGTAAATAAATAATGCTGTTCGTGCTCCATGGTAGACAGATTTTTGTAAGTGTCCTAGTTCACTCAGTAATAGTAATTGTTCTCCTGAAACGAAGATTTCATGACAAAACATTTGCATCGTCAAGTGAATGTCTAATGACAATTTCACACGACTGATAACATAACCATGCGAGTCCGCCAGGACAGTAAGTAAAATTTAAGCGTATGTAACACGTTCTTCTCATAAGACGATTCTCTGTTAAAATCAACTATTGCGGAAGTGTTAGATCAAATGCAAATCTTGTTCAAACTATCTGGTAAAGCGTACAACGTCATATCGTGTCAGAAGATGATAGCAGTATCATACGGAAACTTTTTTACGTGAGGTGGCGGCGTCGGGCTTCAGTCACAGAGCTAAGTTTGCCAGTCTAGTAATGTATGTCTGTGGTTTCATGGTCGACCGACGAGTCACAAGGCCACCATCCGTAGTTAGCCGACAGCAACGAGGCGGCGGGTGTCTCTGCGTCTTCTCTACTGCGGGACATCGATCATCCTTTCATAAGATTATAATGTTATAACAAGATACTTTTTGTCTTGTATCTGCACTTGAAAGATCGAGTAGAAGCTAATGTGTACGCTCACATGCAGTATGAAAACTAATAAATGTCTAGGACTGCTTTTAAAAAGTGTGTATAAATCGTATTTATGGAGACGTATTAAGTTTGAATGTTATGAATTACAGGAAATTTTGTGTCCCAACTTCGTCGCCGCTTTTGTGTCCCAGCCTCGTCGTAGGTGTCGGTGGCCGAGTGGAATAAGACCGTCACAGGAACAAAAATAGCACGCTGGTGCAGGTACGGAGGGGAGCAGCCAGAAACTATAAACACTAGAGTAAATTAGAAAGATATATATATTGCACAGAATGTAACAATACTTAACTTTTACATAGTACTGCAGAATGTTGATACATAGTTGTTAGAGGCCTGCCTAGTGCCTGTACAATAGCAAAGTCTTCACTGGTGCCTATCTGATTACGAAGGTCCTAACTCGTTGCAATCTCAGTCCGAAGTGACCAGTCCTTCAGTGGTGGCCACGAGCGGAGTTGTCGCAGAGGGCGCTCGTGGCTGTCGTCGTGAGAACGCCGCGCCGAGCGTGCCTGGCGGCGCGCGGCGAAAGTAGGTGGCGCGCACTTTGTACTTGTGCGACACCACAGGAAAGAAGACTAAAATTTCGAGATTGGATCTATTTATATCTTTGTGAAGACAATTAAGAATTTTGACAGCGTTTTTTAGTCGGTGACTTTGTGTTTATAAAAAGGAATATACTGATGTAGGATTTTTTATTTATTTATTTTTTATTCAGACAGCTCTGCAGCTAGATCGATTGTGACTTACATATCGAATGACAGCTACATTGGTGTACGGAAGATTTAAAAGAGTGCTTAGGTGCTGAAATCCCTTTCCTTCTTTCCCGCTGGTGCAAGAACTTGCTTTTTGACTGTGAATTACATTTGAAATACTATTTTTTGTGTTATGTTAAGGGTAGGGGACTTCGCAAACGTGCTCAACGGCACGGTCCAGGTTCGTTGATGAAGGTGCCTCGCAACCTACTAACTACCCCATAGCAAATGACTGTGGAATTATCCTAATAGACTTTTGAGGGGAATATGAGAGTTATGATTTTTGAAAGATTTATTGAGAATTTTTCCTGTATTATCCTGTCCCATCGCAGAAAGTAAGTTAGGAAATTTGGAAAGAATAATGGATGAAGGTAATTATGGTGGGGATTAGGATAAATAAGTAGGATAAATAGGATTGCTGGTCACCTGAGTAGAAGTAAAGGGAGTGCCGGAAGGGAATGAAAGTCACACGGTAGACTCTAGCTCAGACCAAAATTTAATCATCACATGAAAAGACGTTTATACTTGGGAGAGAAGGTTTCAGATTGGCCGCGATGAAGTATCCGAGCGGTCTAAAGCGTCTCGCTGCGGAGCGCGCGGTTGCTCGCAGTGGAGGTTCGAGTCCTCCCTGGGGCATGGGAGTGTGTGTGTGTCCTTAGGTTAGTTTGGCTAGGTTTAAGTAGTTTGTAAGCTACGGACTGATGACCACGCAGTTTGGTCCGATAGAATTACAAACCTTTGAACATTTTGTTTCAGATTGATGTTATAATGGTAGGGCATGGATTTCGGGGCCGGGTTTTAAACTGTAAGACATATCCAGCGACAGATATAAATTCGGACCATTGGTTATAAACTGTAGATCAAAGATACTTCAAAAAGGCAGAAAAGTAGATGGAACCTGGATAAACTGATGGAACGTGAGATTATTGAGTTTCAGAAGGCTCATTAGGTAACGACTGCCTGAAAAAGATGAAAGCAATACAGAAGAAGAAAAATATCTTTGAGAGACGAAATAGTGAAGAATGCAGAAGATCAAATAAGTAGAAAGACCTAGCAGAAATCCTTGGATATTACAGGACATACCGAACCTAACTTGTGAAAGGAGAAAATATAAAAAAATCAGGAAATGAAGCTGGCCTTATAGACTGCTAAAACTGTGTGACTGACAAGAAATACCAAGTTGGAGTGGCTAGAGGACAAATGCCAGTCCGTAGCAGATTGTGTAACAAGTAGAAAGAAGTATACGACGTACAGTAAGATCAATGAGAATTTTGGACATAGGGAAAGCATTTGTATGTATCAAGATATCAGGTGGAAAACCATTATTAAGCAAAGCAGGAAACATGAAAGGTGGAGCAGCAACAGAACGTACCAGCGTGACTTCAAACACTTTGTTAGAGGAAATGTTCAAAATGTCCACCGTTAGCGAGGATACATGCATACACCCTCCGTCGCATGGAATCCCTGATGCGCTGATGCAGGCCTGGATAATGGCGTATTGTATCACGTCCACGATACGAGCACGAAGAGTCTCTACATTTGGTACCGGGGTTGCGTAGACAAGAGCTTTCAAATGCCCCCATAAATGAAAGTCAAGAGGGTTGAGGTCGGGAGAGTGTGGAGGCCATGGAATTGTACAGCAGCAACTTCTCTGACGCTGACATTAGGGTTATCGTCAAGTGCACGAAGAATTGCCTCGTCAATTGCAGGTGTTCTCGTCGTTCTAGGTTTTCCCCAGTCGCGAGTCATAGGCTGGAATGTTCCGTGCTCCCTAAGACGCCGATCAATTGCTTCGAACGTCTTCCTGTCGGCACACCTTCGTTCTGGAAATCTGTCTCGATACAAACTTACCGCTTCATGGCTATTACTCCTTGCTAATCCATGCATCAAATGGGCATCTGCCAACTCCGCATTTGTAAACATTGCACTGACTGCAAAACCACATTCATGATGAACACTAACCAGCTGATGCTACGCACTGATGTGCTTGATGCTAGTACTCTAGAGCAATGAGTCGCATGTCAACACAAGCACTGAAGTCAATATTACCTTCCTTCAATTGGGCCAACTGGCGGTGAATCAAGGAAGTACAGTACATACTAACGAAACAATTCGGTATTTTGACAATTGTCTGAACGAATTATATCAATTTACATTTAAAGATAAATACTAAAATGAGCTCTAACATAAAAATTAAGCGTTTCCGGACACATGTCCACGTAACATATTTTCTTTCTTTGTGTGTGAGGAATGTTTCCTGAAAGTTTGGCCGTACCTTTTTGTAACACCCTGTATACAGCAGCAATAGGAAGGGAAGCTGAAATAGATGCAGATGAGACAAGAGACATGTTACTGCGAGCAGTGATAGATTGAAATAGGATCAAGCCCCCGGAGTAGATGACGTTTCTTCTGAACAGCTGATATCCTCGGGAGAAGCAGCCATTATGAACTATTCCAATTGATGTTCAAGATGTACAAGACAGACGAAATATCCTCAGACTTTAAGGAAAATGAAATAATTACAAAGAAGCAGTTGAATACATGTGTGAAAATTACGAACCACGAGTTTAATAATTCATCTTGCACAATACTAACAGAGAACAATGTAACAACCAATAGATTCTGACCTCGGAAGTTATGTAGGAAAATGTGAAGCAATACTCAACTTATGACTTATCTTTCATGTAGTACAAAGGAAAGGAAAACTTACCACTTTAGCTTTTAGAGATTTGGAGAAAGCTTTCACAATGTAGTCTGGAATATAGTCTTTATTCTAAATTTAACACTGATAAAATATACGGGATAAAAAGATATTTACAACTCGTTTATGAACCACAGAGCTTGAGAAAGAAGAGGAAATCGTAGCGGGCAGGAGGTAACCAAACAATTTTCAAATGGTGCGCCTTGTCTTCTCTAGTTATCTAATAATAATGTTTGGTCGCTAGTGTATGCCAACCGTCTTGCAATTCAATTTTGTTCCGTATTATAATTTCTTGATTATGCCTCACTTTTGGAACCTAGTATCTAGGAGGTGCGTTTGGAAGGGAATGCACAGTTGGTCACAGTTAGCAGTTATATTTTAAATACACAGATCGGATAAAACTAAATTCAGTACAGATGTGAATTAAGTATAGCTATGCTTCAGAGTGGTACGTGCAATGTTTTGTCTGTCAGGCACAAAACCGGCTTTGATCCCCGTACATAAAGAACAAATGA
Organism: Locusta migratoria; assembly: GCA_026315105.1. Taxonomy (NCBI): domain Eukaryota; kingdom Metazoa; phylum Arthropoda; class Insecta; order Orthoptera; family Acrididae; genus Locusta; species Locusta migratoria. Next base: position 202,462,404 of record CM048751.1, read on the forward strand.
ATGGCTGTGAAGGTTGGCTTAGTAGAAAGTGCGAGAGAATTTACGGCGCTCCAGGAGACTTATAGCCCCGCACCAATCTTGGGCTAGCGTTCGAAGGTCAATTGTCCACGTAAATAGGGAAACGGCACAGTTCCTAACTGGGTGCCAGTGCTATCTAGCACACATGTTGGAAAATAACTAGAGAGTGTATGAAGCTTTTTTTACTGTGAAAAAGTGGAAATGTTGAATGTTGTCATCTCACAACGCAGCAGACAAACAGGGCGTTGCAACCGAATAAAACTTCCAGTCTTAAGTTTTGACAGTGTTAAATCTCTGTATACAAAAGCCAATGCCCCGACCGACTGACTGACTGACTCATCATCGCTCAGCCCAAACCACTGAAGATAGAAACTTGAAATTTGTAGAGGGTGTTGCTCTTACTCAGTAGACGTCATTTAAGAAGCGATTTTTGATATTCTGTCCGTAAGGTGTTGAAATAGGGGATGGAACGTTTTTTGGAAACACGTTGCTATTTAGTTAATTTTTAAGGTAGAACTACAAAATTTCCGATTTTAATTCAGGGTTAGAATTTAAAAGTATTTCGGCATTTTTTGAGAATCGACCAGTAAGAGGGTAAAATAGTGGCCTGAAAGAATTGATTTTCAAAGTCAACAGATGATCAAAGGCAACTGCGAAGCTATTTAGATGAAATTTCTACATGGTCCGAAAATTGGCAATTGACACTAAATAATGAAAAGTGTGAATTAATACACATGCCCACTAAAAGAAATACGCTGAACTTCGATTACACGATAAATCAGTCAAACCTTAAGGTCGTAAATTCTACAAAGTGCCTAGGAGTTACAATTACGATCAACTTAGAATCTCCAGTCTAAGATGAAACATAGAAAATATTGAGGGGAAGGCGAACCAAAGGTTACGTTTCATTGGCAGAACGCTTCGACGATGCAACAGCTCCACCAAAGAGACTGCTTACATCACACTTGTGCGTCCTTCCCTGGAGTACTGTTGCCAAGTGTGGGACCCTCACCCGGTGGGACTGACGAAGACATCAAGAAGGTTCAGAGAAGGGCAGCTCGTTTTGTTTTATCACGTTACAGCGGAAAAGCGTTACGGAAATGTTGCACGATTTGAGGTGGAAATCATTAAAAGAACGACGTTATTCATTGCGGCGAGTTCTATTTGCGAAATTTCAATCACCGACTTTTACTTCTGAATGTGAAAATATTTTGCTAGCACCCACCTACTTAGGGAGACATGACCATCCCAATAAAATAAAATAAATCAGAACAAAAACGAAACGATTTAGGTGTTCTTTCTTCCCGAGCGCTGTTAGAGAATGGAACGGTAGTGAAAGGTTATGAAAGTGGTTAAGGGACCCTCTGCCAGGCACTTAAATGTGATTTGCAAAGTATCGATGTAGATGTAGATCGGACTCTAATTACATCCTTCTGAACAATTACGGGACGGATTTACTCAAATGTGACCATAGAATCACTATTACCAAGCTTAGATAACCTCTGAAAGGCGCTCGTCTGGCAAGTATTTGTATCAAACAAAACTTTTCAGACTTATTGGCTGTCACAGGACGTTGAATTAAATTACTGCGAGATTGAAAATTTGTGTTGGGCCGCGAGCCGAACCCGGATTTTCTGCTTGTCACGAGCGGTTGACTTAACAGTCTGGGCCACACGGACACGTTAGCCGTCCGGTCCAAATCCTCAACCTATCGCTCACTGCTATTGCAAGTTCCGGTCCGTTCTGCCACTTAACTCGCAGCCCCACAAGGAGTCGGACAGTGTATACTCACAGAAATTGAGGTGCGTTTTCACGGGAGCATCTACAAAATTTGCAGTAACATACGTATTCGTGCACTTCTAAATGAGATGCATCGATTGCAGTACACCGAGTTTATCGAAACTTACCATTTGCCTGTCTAATCTTGCACACAAAATTGTGAAATTTTTCTGAACTAGACATACACAGGAAACGAAGTTTCGTTCCAATTCTAATGTTCTAATGCTTGTATAGCTTATGGGACTTAACTACGGTGTCATCAGTTCCTAAACTTACAAACTACTTACGAACTAGCTAATACTAAGGACGACACAAATATTCATGCCCGAGGGGGATTCGAACCCCCGACCGTAGTGGCCGTGCAGACCGCGACTGGAGCGACTCAGTCCCCTCGGCCACCGCGGCCGGCGAAGTTTTGTCAAAAGTGAATATCTACTGCTTGTCATTGATAGTATTGTACCGTTAGACACATAACTAAGTTTTTGTTGTTAACATCAGTTGTTGCACAGTACTTTCCAATCAGAAGCCACAGTTCCATGCGCCCTGGAAAGTTATTTGGTTCAATGGAAAAGGAATTGAGGAAACTTGAAACCGTAACCTTACCATCAGAGTATCATGAGGATGTGGTTACCATGGTACCTGTATGGTTCTGGTTAAGGACTGGAATGTGTTGTCAGTCTGATGCCACCTGCAGTGCTGGCCGCACCGCGACGCTTAGCGGCGCGTTGTTTTACTTGTTTTTAAAAATTTTGCAATGTGCAAACTTTAATTTTTAAGTGAGCCCAGCACTGAAGACTATCTGCTGACTATAAATACAAATGTAAAAAATTGTTTGATGAAGGCTCCCCTAGTAAAGTCAAACCACGGAAAAGTAAACATTTTACCAAAACTTCCGCAACCGAAGAGCTGTTTTTCAAGTGATCATTTTATGCGTTGAATTGTAGAAAAATAAACATAGATAGTTTCAAGGACATTGATAGGTCATAACACGTAGCAACCATGTGGATGATAAGAAAACCGCCGACGTAAAGAAAGTGACGAAGTCCTCCGATACGTCATCAGAAGGATCCCAAGAGTTCCATGGGAGGAAGGCCATAGAATGTTGTGATGAAAATGACAATGACATTAGTGAAGTTCTGTACCTAATCGAACAAAGTTATTGAAGTATACCTCTTCGGTAGGCCTACGTTAAATAAATCATAATATTACTGCAGTAGATGTTGAGTTTCAGTTAATACCTTCTGATTAAATTCGCATGTATAATTAAACTACACAGTCATGTATGTTCCAGGTCAATTGTTTTCTGTAAAACTAAGGATTACATTCTTCTTCTTCCTCTTTTTCATGTTTCAGACCTCTGCCTTCTGATTGTAGAGCAAGGAAATAACTATGTTTGATAGTTGAGATATAAGGAAGAAAATATACCAGATGCTATTTTTTTCACCACTTTTGTAATGTGTGCGTAAAGTTGTGAAACTGCATAAGTACCATATGCGTGTGGTCTCCCTCTTCCACTTTTAGGATCACAGTTTAGGACCTCGAAGTCAACGTCATCATTCATTGTTTCCTTGTAGAGCACTGAATCCCAAAGTGGTCTATATAAACCCCAAGTGGTCTATTCCAACGTTCAAGGGGGGTCTATTTGTTGTAAATGGTGGTTTGCTATAGTGGCCTGTAGTCTACATATATATTGCAGCGGGGGGGGGGGGGGGAGGATCATACCATTATGACGTATATATTCCAGCTTGTAAAGCATTACAACATAAATAAATCTAAACCTGCACTTGTATTTCAATAATGTATTTTATTAAATGCAAATCTTCAAAGAGGAACTTGAGCATGCTTTTCAATTACTATACCATCAGCTGCATAAACTACTGCCCCTTGCCCTTCTCCAAGGAGTGGGACGAGCATCGGACGCTGCAAATGAAGCGCCGGGAATGTTTCGTCATTCATCAAGGGATATATTAACATATTGTGGAGTGGGTAATGTGGGCTTCTTCAGTTTTTCTGCATTTCGTGTAGAAATTCCTACTGCACAGAATTTAAGTCGTTTATTACATTTGAAAGAGCGGTCAAAGAAACAAAGATGGATGACCGTTATTTTATACTCCTGGTGGTCTCGGAGCAGAACACTCGACTGGAAAGCGTATGATTGCGGGTTCGAAAACAGGTTAGATCACGGAGATTTTCACTCTGCGTTTAAATGTTCAAATGTTTGTTAAGCTTATGGGACTTAACTACGGGGTCATCAGTCCCTAAACTTACAAACTACTTATGAACTACTTACGAACTAGGACGTCACAAATATCCATGCCCGAGGGGGGATTCGAACCCCCGACCGCAGTGGCCGTGCAGACCGTGACTGGAGCGCCTCAGTCACCTCGGCCACCGCGGCCGGCACTCTGCGTTTAAACCCAGCCTTCACCTCTCAACGCCAGAAACAGTTGCAAGTCTTCTTACAGAAAGAAGATATAGGCTGGCAATCACTGAAAGCGGAGATTTATGTCTAAACCTAACAAAACTGAAATTAAATATTGATAATTTACTAAAATAGCATCAGCCACATCCCTCCCATTAAAAGCCTGTATGTATCAGTTTTGTTAAATATACATTTGTTTCATTTAAATCAATAAATGTATGATACTTAACATCTTTTTCCTTGTTTTCCACTCCACCCATTTACAGTTAAAGTTATCATGGTTAATAGCACCATATCAGTTGCGAAAACACATTTGAAGTAAGGAATTAGCAAATAATTAAGTACATGGAACACAGGGGGTTTGCAGAGGGCAGAAAAATTGGCAGCTGCGGTGGAGTAGCCGAGCGGTATAAGGCGCCTCGCTGCGGAGCGCGTGGTTGCTCGCCGTCGGAGGTTCGAGTCCTCCCTGGGGCATGGTTTTGTGTGTGTGTGTGTGTGTGTGTGTGTTTGACCTTAGGTTAGTTTACCTTAGCTTAAGTAGTTTGTAAGCTACGGACTGATGACCACGCAGTTTGGGCATACAGATTTGCAAACATGAAGATTTGAATTTGAAAAATTGGCAAGGGGTCTAGGAGACAAAAAGTTTGGGAACCACTGTTGTAGAACATTCTGTACGGCTTTTTCCTCTCAAAACGCATCCAATTTATTTTCAGCCTATTTCATTGAACAATCTCCTCATTTTTATTCCTTCTTACCACACTGTAACTGTTCCAGCGCTAAAAAGTCACAATGCTTCATTTCTGTGTATAAAAATTTATTTTTTACCAGTTTTCTTAATTGTTTCAAAAATATCATCTGGGTAATTTTCTATTTTGGCGAATTTCCTGTCATTTGGCAGGTATGAATGACCTGGAGCAGGAACTTTAAATCAATAAGCTTGACATGGAACTGAGGGGATTGTGTCACTTTCATTATTATCTATCTTATTAGCAGCAGATGTCCCACTATGCAAATAAATTAAAAACTACTTGTGTGAAGACGTTCCGGCACACAATTTTAATCTGCCAGGAAGTTTCATATCAGCGCACATTCCGCTGCAGAGTGAAAGTTTCATTCTGGAAACATTCTTTAAGGCGAGTCCACACTGAGCGCGCCGTGCTGCGCCCTGCCGTGCTGCGCCGCGCCGCTGCAGCCCGCGCACTGCTGCTGCTGTAGCACAGCAGAAGTAGAAGGCGCCGTCCGCGCCGCGCCGTTCCGAGGCGCGCACTGTGGTTCCAGTTGGAGCGCGCGCACGTCTCAAGGTGGAGCGAGCCAAGATTGCGAGGGCCGCATTTATTGTGCTGTACCATCAGTTATCGAAGAATCGTCGTCATTGGGTAACCCCAGTGTTGAAGAGTAGGGCATTGTACGGTGGAAATGATCTTTTTAGTGAACTACTTGCAGGCGACAGTGGGCAGTTCGAAAACTTTTATCGCCGCGGTGGAGTAGCCGAGTGGTCTAAAGCGCCTCGCTGCGGAGCGCGTGGTTGCTCGCCGTGAAGGTTCGAGTCCTCCCTGGGGCATGGGTGTGTGTGTGTTGTCCTTAGGTTAGTTTACCTAGGTTTAGGTAGTTTGTAAGCTACGGACTGATGACCACGCTGTTTGGTCCGATAGATTTACAAACATTTGAACATTTGAAAACTTTTATCGGATGTATTTCGAAGACTTCGAATATCTGTTGAAAGTGATCGAACCAGACATTACGAAGAAAGACACAAAGTGTAGACGTGCTATATCTACCAAAGAGAGACTGGCAATAACTTTGCGCGTTCTGGCAACTGGAGATTCCTTTACAAGTCTGATGTATCTGCTCTATTACGTTCTGACTTTGCTTCCGGCCCCACTCCATAACGAGGACACCTACGCGAGAACACACAGCCTGTCACCGCGAGTTGACGCACGCAATGAACTACCGCACCCGCCAGCCGAAGCCCCGTCTAAACTGAGCGCGAGCATTCGCGCCACTTCCTTTGATCTACCAACAGCCGGCGCGCTCAGTGTGGACCCGCCTTTAGGCTGTGGCTAAGCCATGTCTCCACCATATTCTTTCTTCCAGGAGTACTAGTCTTGCAAGTTTCGCAGAAGAACTTCTGTGAAGTTTGAAAAGTAGGAGGCGAGGTACTGGGAGAATTGAAGTTTATGGGACGGCACCGTGAGTCGTGCCGGGATAACTCAGTGGTTGAGTGCTTGCCCGCGAAAGGCAAAGGTTCCAGATTCGAGTCCCGGTTCCTACACACAATTTTAATGTGCCAGGAAGTTTCATCAACAACTGCATTTGTGATGTATTTATAATGACACAGCAATAGATATATTTTTTTAATAATTTAAAAATTTTCTGTTTTAATAAATATCATTTATACAGGATTGGTGGTAATAATATACACCAGCTGGTGTCTTAAATGTTGTTGCTAATGTTGTATATTATAGTAACAGTTTGAAAATACCTTTTTTAATTGGATAACTTCTTAATAATCTTGCCCGCAGTCTACATCATAAAATCAGACCGTGTCAATTTTACAAATTGTAGTTCTAGTAATAAGTACAGTCAGTGGTTGGTGCTGTAAGTTGCTATTTCAGTGTGTCTTGTAAAAACTATCTCGGATATTTCGTACCATAAAACACACTTTCCTCTAAAGGTTTACGTTAAAATACGTAAACTGTTGTAGTTTGGTGCTAAATTTTCTTTTCATTCTTTCCCTTATTCTGATCTCCTGGATTCTAGCTGACTTTGCTTCGGTTGCTCAATAGATGTTAGATCTGAAACAATATTCCTTCCAGTCTGGATATCCATTTTTTTCCATAACATGAATCCTACTAATTTCTCTATCATTGAATGTTATTACTGGATTCTTAAGTCCTATCTAAGACTCTGTCAGTCCAACAAATTCAGAGTAGCTACATACTATATTTGTACCCTTCGGTGTTGCAGTGTTCTGAAACAAGTTATTCCTCATAATCTCTTACGGAATCTCAAACGTATCTGATCTGGCTCAGATACCTATCAACTGATGAGTTGATTTTATGTGATCGCTTATCTTAATAGGTATTTACTATTTAAGCATGACTGAAGTGAAGAACCATATTACAGACGAAATGCGTTGGGGTGTAGTCAGTGTTATGTAATTTCTTCTGTTTTATGATTGACTAATGCATGCTTAGTGCTTGTTATGATACGCAAATGGGACAGAAATGATGATTGTGCACTCACGTTTTCCATTCCTAAACTTCATTAATGTAGGTGTCTTTATTTCTGTTTGCGTGTGCTAACTGACCCGTAGCAATTAAGTCTTGGGTAGAAAGCGAGGAAGATTTGTACCCAGCCCCGAAGCCGGCTATGTAAAAGGCTTTTGTATAGCCATGAACTGAAGGTTCATCAGTCCCTAGAATTACAAACTACTTACACGAATTTAAATTTACGCTAAGCACAACACACACACACACACACACACACACACACACACACACTTGTCCGAGGGAGGACTGGAACCTCCGACAGGAAGTGGCTGCGAAACTATGCAGTGATTCCGACGCGGAAATTTCCCAACTTTCCTCCTCGATGCACGCTAGATCTAATGAACCCGTCTAAACCTTCTTTTTTATGCTGATATACCTCATCTGATATCTCTGACGAAAGGCACCTTTGACCTTGAATGTTGGTAACCGCACAAAACCATGCGAGAATAAATCTTCGACTGATGACCTTCTCAGTTTCGTCCCCCTAAAACATCCATCCAATAAATCAAATCATTAAAAATAAATAAATAAAAACAACTGCGATCTCTGTCATTTCTTTGTGAAACCTGGTATTCTACAAGTTTCCTTTTTATAGTGTGGAATAAAGTAGCAAGATTGAAATTGCAAAGGAGGAATATTCTATGTACTTCAAGGTCAGTGTACGATTTTCAGTCTATAGTTTCGAGAAACAGTTCTTTCAAATAGTTGAAACAGTGCAAACACAAATTCCTTACAAACCTGATCGATCTCCTTAAAGATGTGGTATTTCAATGAAGTGGTTTAGAGAACGATATGCACACCTCACTAAAGCCACGTTTATAACTCAGAAATCTCATTCGTAGTCCACTATCAAAAGCAACACTTATTACATTTTCAAATTATGATGCGGTTATGAGAATGGCATTACGTACATTTCGACTAGAAATTTAAACATGGGCTTATATACACGCAAAAAAAAAAAAAAAAAAAAAAAAAAAAAGTTCATGTGCTTGTAAATTTATGAGATTTTTAAAAACTACTTATACTAAGCGAATCTGGGATAAGCCAGAGTAGTGTTGTGATTCTTCAGTTTCTCCCGGCGTATTTGATAATCAAAATATCTACGGGTGTACTGCCGGTCTATAGTGTCCAACGGCACAATATTTCGGCGATCATACATGACTTCCGTCTGAATCAGCTGAGGAAATACGTCGTGAAACTTGTCGTGCGTTGACGAAATCCAAGCCATGAAGTCGAACATCACTAGTAAAGAGAGGGCGGCTATTCGTGACCTGAGGGAGCGTCCTGAAATTGTTGTCTTAACGGCTGACAAAGGCAATGCTACGGTTGTTGTCTCCCATAAGGACTACACTGAAAAGATGCAGGGCCTGCTAAATGACTATTCCTACCGGAAGATCAGCGTTGACCCCACAAAGAAGGTGGAAAACAAGACGAGGGCGCTTCTCAAGGATGCGGATTTACCGGAGGGTGTCGCCAAGAAACTGCTACCTCAAGGTCCGGTACCGCCAAGACTTTATGGACTCCCTAAGGTTCACAAAGATGGGGTGCCGTTACGTCCCATTGTCAGTAACATCAGAGCACCTACATATTTGTTGGCCAAATACTTGACGGGAATATTAAGTCCTTATGTGGGTAAATGCCCACATCACATCCGTAATTCCGTGGATTTTGTTAAACGTCTTAGCAGCTTCAGGCTGGATGAGTCAGATATCATGGAGAGTTTTGACGTCGTTTCGTTGTTTACGAGGGTGCCCCTTCGAGAGTCACTAGATTTGATTGGCCAGAAGTTTGACGAGAAGACCACCGAACTTTTTAGGCATGTCTTGACCTCTAAGTATTTTCTTTTCAATGGCGAATACTACGAACAAACGGAGGGAGTCGCCATGGGTAACCTACTCTCCCCTGTGGTCGCAAATTTGTACATGGAGAATTTTGAGGAGGAAGCCCTGGCATCATCTGAATGGAAACCTACTTGCTTTTTCCATTACGTGGACGACACTTTCGTCATCTGGCCACATGGTATGGATAAACTCCTTGACTTCCTTACACATCTGAACTCCATACACCCCAACATCAAATTCACTATGGAGACTGAAACGGAGGGCAAACTGCCGTTCCTTGACGTCTTGGTCAAGAGAAGAGCTGATGGCACTCTGGGTCATAGTGTATATCGGAAGACAACGCACACTGATCTGTATTTACACGCAGACAGCTGTCACCACCCTTCACAGAGGAATGGGGTACTTAAAACTCTAGTACATAGGGCGCGCACTATCTTCGACGCAGAGAGTCTACCCCAGGAATTGGAACACCTGCGAAATGTATTTCGAAAAAATGGGTACTCAGAGTGGCAGATTCAGAGGGGTCTCCGCCCAACCACTACATCACAACCTGTGGAAACGGATGAAAACACGAGGGAGGATGTAGGCACTGCGTTCGTTCCATATACCGGCGCACTCTCGGGGAAGATCGTCCGCATTTTGAAAAAACACCAGGTTGGAACTGGTTTTTGTCCGCCGAATAAAATTCGTGGAGAGCGCCAAAGATGATCTCGGTTTGACGAAGGCCGGCGTGTACCAGATTCCGTGTCAGTGTGGAAGGTCATATATTGGACAGACGATGCGTATCGTCGAGGATCGTTGCGTTGAACACCAGAGACACACACGATTGATGTATCCGAGCAAGTCGGCGGTCGCTGAACATTGTGTGTCGGAGAATCATGCGATGGACTATGAAGGCACTAGGATTCTGGTACAGACGTCGAGATACTGGGACTGCGTCGTTAGAGAGGCCATTGAAATTCGCACAAGTGACGACCTCATAAACCGTGACTGTGGCTATAATCTTAGCAAAGCTTGGGAACCAGCGATTGGGTTAATTAAGAGTAAATCTAGCAAACGTAACGAAGTGACGACCACGGCGGACAGAGCCCTCACAACGACGTCATCTCAGACACCGGCGCAATCGGTTCCACTGCGCGGCCGCGGCGCGGGGCGCGGACCGCGGAGGGGTCGCTCCGCGGGCCGAGGGTATTTAAATGGCCCGCTACCGGGCTAGAACCCAGTTCCCTTCGAGCAGCCGTAGCGTGCGTATCTCCGTGCCGGCGCGTTTCCAGGAGCTCAGTCCGTCAGTTCACCTGATGATGGCGACATGTATGATCGCCGAAATATTTTGCCCGTTGGACACTATAGACCGGCAGTACACCCGTGGATATTTTGATTATCAGAGTAGTGTTGTTCGTGCTTTGCACTATCATAAATATCAACCTTAACGTATCTCCACCCAGAATTACTTTCAATTTTCTTGTTCACTGGCAAATACCGCTCAGTATATGATGTCGAACTGCTAATCACAATGCCTATGTCCACATTTTAACACTTTCTTTAAAAGTTTCGGAAGTTCGTCATCTAGAATGAGCAAAAGAAACGAGAACGTAAACAAATATGAACTCAGTCCTTGCATAGAAAACCTGAAGTTCTCTCTTCAACATCTTTTCTCACGAAATGTATGTGTGTCAGGTCTTCAGTGATCCATTGTCTCTTGGCAGGCATCGTTACGTCACCTACACAATAAATCTGTTAATGATGGAATCAGTGTAGTTTCTAATGTTTTGTATTAAAGCCCCAAAGTTTGGTCCGACTAAAGCCAAATGAGATGTTGTTGTTATGGTCTTCAGTCCGGAGACTGGTTTGATGCAGCTCTCCACCCTGCTCGATCCTGAGCAAGCCTTTTCATCTCCTCATAAGAACAGCAACCCACATCCACTTTAATCTGCTTACTATACGCGTATCTTAGTCTCCCTCTGCGATTTTTACCCCACACACTTCCCTCCAATGCTAAATTTACAGTTCCTCGGTGTCTAAGAATGTGTCCTACCAAGCGATCCCTTCTTTTTGCCAGGGTATGCCAAAAATTCCTTTTCTCGACAATTCTGTTCAGTACCTCTTCATTAGTTATGTGATCTACCCACCTAATCTTCAGCATTCTTCTGTAGCACCACATTTCAAAAGCCTCTATTCTCTTCCTGTCCGCACTGCTGATGACTGATGATCGTCCATGTTTCACTCCCGTACAAAGCAACACTCCACACAAATGCCTTCAGGAAAGTCTTCCTTACACTTAAAATAATATTCGATGTTAGCAATTTTTTCTTTTCCAAAAATACTTTTCTTCCCATTGCCATTCTGCATTTTATATCCTCTGTACTGCGACCATCGCACGTCATTTTACTACCCAAGTAACAAAACTGATCTACCACCTTCACTGTTTCGTTACCTAATCTAATTCCTTCAGCATCGCCTGATTTTCTATGACCGCATTCCATTATCTTTGTTTTGCTCTTGTTAATGTTCATTTTATACGCTCTCTTCAACACACTGTCCATTCCATTCAACTGCTCTTCCAGTTCATTTGCTGTCTCTGACAGAATTACAATGTCATCAGCAAAATGCAATTTTTTTATTTCTTCCCCCTGAACTTTAACCCCTATTCCAAATTTTTCCTTGCTTTCCTTCACCGACTGCTCGATGTACAAATTGAATAACACCGGAGAAAGGCTACAACCCTGTCTTACTCCCTTCCCAACTGATGCTTCCCTTTCATGCCCTTCGAGTCTAATAACTGCGGTCTGGCTTTTGTACAAGTTGTAAATAACTCTCCTTTCCCTGTATTTCACCCCTACTAACTTCAGAATTTGAAAGAGTGTATTCCAGTCAACATTGTCAAACGCTTTCTCCAAATCTACAAAAGCTAAAAATGTAGGACGTAAAGTGAGTATTGCCTCCCGAGTTCCTACGTTCCTCCTTGTCACCAAATGGCAGGTGGGATGCTCTTTCAATGTCTTTCAGGTTCTGTTCTCTAATGCTCTCTAGCGGACGACACTCAAAGTTGTGAGTCAGGGTGATTTTGGCTCTACCACCGCCGTAAACCTACCCAGCGTTTTAACACAGCGGCTAATGGCACAAGGGTTGCCAATCTGAGTTGGCTAAAAGCTTCAGAAAACTGCCGCGAGTCTGCTCGCGACGTAACGCGCCTGTTCAAATCAAACAACACGCACTCGCAAACAACGTTTCTGCGGAGTTTATATGGAGTTCTCTTTCTTCCTTTTTCATACAAGTGGTGCCATGGCGCAGCGGCACTACCCCAGCAGACGCCCCTGGAGCGCACGTACATTCCCACCAGGCTCGCATGTTTTTCAAAAGAGCAATCAGAAATATCCTGACAGTCATGTGGATCCCCCATCTTGATGACCATGGCAAAATATATCCGGCCCCCCATGGGAATCGAAACTTGATATACGGCCCTCAGAGTCTAATGATTTGGAGACCCCTGCTCTTAAGCAATATTAAAAGATTGGATGTCGAATGAGTTTGTAAGCATTTTCCTTTGTAGACTGACAGCACTTAGTATCCGGCTAATAAGAAGGAAGGAAGATAACGCTTTTATTAGGTCATAGGCCATTAGAGACGGTATCGTACTAATTCTTCTTCTTTTTTAATTTTTATTTTTATTAATTTTATTTATTTATTTATTTATTTTTGTTGTGACACTATATAAGCGAGTTGAATTCAGGTACTTGCAGGGAAGGGAGAAAGGCAGCGAGATTAATGTTGGGCGCGCCGCCGGTAACGGTGTCACCACAGCCGGGCCACAAGCTCGGATTGTTTAGAGGATATATTCGCCAGTGCCGTATGAATTAAACCATGCCGGTATTTGCTTGGAGTCATTCACAGAAATTATGGAAAACCCAAATCTGGAAGATAACCAGTGTGTTATGGACTGGGAATTGAACCTGGGACATTTGCCTTTAGCGGCCAAGCGGTCTACTGACTGAGCTATCCTGACTCGCTTCACGACCCGTCCTAATAGAGATTTGCTTCCGCCAGTACCTCGCCTCCTACTTTCCAAACTTCACAGAAGTTCTCCTGCGAAACTTGCAGAACTAGCACTGCTGAAAGAATCACTGGGGACCGACTGTAAAGCTTGCCAGGGTAGTTCAAAAGTGAACCATCAAAAGCGTAAATAACAAATTTTGATGGTTCTCGGATATGTTGGAGATACCCTGAGTATGAGGCTATCCGGAGCGTGTGTGTGAACGCGTGTGGTCAACGTGCCGAGTCCGCCGTGCGGCTGGACGCTCGGAGACGGCGCGACTTGTGCATACGAGACGTGCGCCTCAACGAGCTACACACGACCGCAGCGCGCTCCAGAGACAGTTGTCCGCGGCATCAGGATCTGGAATCACACTGTTGACGAAATCACAAGAGTGGAATTCCTGCTTTACCTCTGTTAAATCGCTTATTTCTATGTTGTGCATATGTTCGTTTTGTTAAGTGATATAGGCCTACATAAGTAACAACGAAATATCTATGAACATAAGTTGCATGTTATGTGAATAAGTGCAGCGAATTATAAAAGTTTCATGACAAACTGTGCGATATAAAATTAGAAAAGGCCTTGAACAAGGCAAATGTTTCTATTCAGTAGAGGAATGTTAAGAACGTGTAAAATGCAATACGTGAAACAATAAAGTACGTATTTTACTCTAAGTAAGGCGCAACCTGTCCTGTTAATAAAACGAATCGAACAAACTCACTCCTCAGAGGATGCGCACTTATGTTTACACAGCGTAGAATATTTTCTAGTACACTTCCACGAAATTTAGAGGAAAGTTTTTGAGTGTATCAGAAAACCAGAATAAAAGACAAAAGAATATTTACTTCCGAGCAGTCTTGAACCAGCGCCGTGGGACATATTCTGTTTCATATTCCTCGAATTTGGTGCCTACGCTGCGGCCACTAATGAATGTCAATAACACGAGGAAGGTATTAGACGTGTTGCATACACTACTGGTAGATTTGTCAGTTGCCGACATGTAATTCAAACAAATAATGTAAAGAACAATTAATTTTGATAGATCTTCAGTTCGCATTGTCTTGAAACGGCCGATTACTGTAATACGGGATAGTATTAACCACATATATGATGTTTCCAATAATTTATTCAAACAGTACCTTTAATAACTAGTTACGGGAGATTCTCAATTTACTTAGTTACTTTTACTTGCTTTGAAATTGCTAAGTTATCAACATAAAAACTATAAAATACGACGGCCAATATGGCGTCTTCATCTCTCTACCGAAAAGAGCTGCCCCCTTTTCCGGATAGCCACGTGGTGTGACGTCGGTGGCGTTCTCCCACCTTACTGGTGATCGTTCAGACGCACGTTGAGAATATCTGGCATTCTTGATACTGCTCGACCCGATGGGAATGCCTCGAAAATGTGCGGTTCGCACGTTGTGACGCCAGAAACTCGCCGCGTTGGCCACAGTTGTTCAGATACACGCACCGTGTGCCGAAGGCTTAACATTAACTGCGTTCCAACCAAGTGAGTGTGACGCAGTGGTTATGGCTCCTCTCCGTGTTATTGCTTCTTTTTTTAAATCAGAACAGTCCGACATTTTTCCATTTTATTTTTCTGAATATCAACAAACAGGCGACATTGTGTGAAATTAGAAAGAAGTATTCAATTTTGGTTTAGTAATTTAATCATCACGTCATTATTACAAAATCTTACTCGCTATCGCCTGCATCGCTTGCTATGCCACAGCAGAAATCCGGAAATTAATTGAAGTTTCTATTTCGACTATTAGTAATTAGATAAAAAAAGGAACGGTGAAATGGTAGAAATGAGAGGTTGTCAATAAAAGACCGATCATCAGTGTATGAGTCCTCAAAAATGAACGAGTTTGTACATCTATAGGAAGTAGTGCTGGCTAGAAGAAATTGCCTGTATTGTTTACTCTACATCTACATGGGATACTCTGCAAATCACATTTAAGTGCCTGGCAGAGGGTTCATCGAACCACAATTATACTATTTATCTCCCATTAAATTCTCGAATAGCGCGCGGGAAGAAAGAACACCTGAATCTCTCTGTTCGAGCTCTCAACAATATATTTTCGCATTCGGTGGAGAATGTTGGCGATTGGAGTTTCGTTTAGAAAACGAGCACTGGTTACGTAATGTGTCGATACATGAATAAGTTTGGCAGTTTATAACGTGAATAATAATAAAACAAAACACTCGAACGTTTTCCTACCTATTGTATACAAAGCTCACAAAAGACGATTTTTTATTTTATTTTATTTATTTATATATTTATTAGTTGTAAAACTTGCGAGTTGTGCAGTGGTTACATTGTTTACATCCTAATGCAAGTTATTCAAAATCGATTTTGATAATTTCATTGCTAAAGTTTTCTTTCGTAAAAGACATACAAAGTAAATCTGTACTTTGGCGGATTTCTTATTTGTTATTAATTTATTGTAATCGACCTGAGCAAAGCTGCTCGTAATATTTTTGACGTCATATATTTCATTTAAGTACTGGTATTTCTACTGTTTCGCCTGTGTAAAACGTTTTGCTTACGTAAGATATTTATTCTGTTCTTATCATTTTTAGGTAATTATTTTTATTCTTAGTCGAAACGAAACCTAGGTCAAGAACCTAAAAAAATTACGCAACCGGTTGGCTGATATACAAAATTGTTAAAAAATTATTTGTTAAACATTACGTAATTAAAAACTGATAATAAAGTTTTCATTTACTGAATCATTACCTTATAGATCAAGTAGAAGAAATATTCTGTTATTTCAGATTGAGCCGAAACATGCAGTTTATTTACACTTTCTTCTAAATGAATGCAGAGGCACTGGAGCAAAGATTGTCAAATCGGGAAGAAAACCCAATCAGCTATTATATGTTTTAGTTGAATTTCGTCATCTTGTTGTTAACTGAAAATCATATACAAACAAATCATCTAAACTTTGTACCTAATATGTATGTAAAATTAATTAGAAAATACTCGTTGTTATAAAATCAATTGTAAATCACATGACGTAACGTAACTTCCTTTGTAAATCGAATTTAAGCGGACGACATGAAACATCGTCAGAAGTTGTCAAGCAGTCCGTCATGATGTTTGTAAATAAGTCGTTTGAATTGGTTTAAAGAAGCTTTGTAATTTATACTGTATGCTCAATCTATTTGATTTGCTGTAATAGAGGAGAGTTGTAGCCAAACTGATGAAAATTGTGTTCCTTTATTTTGCGAAGAAGGAAGTGGTTGTAAATAAATGGTTGGCGTATATTTCCAAAGTGCAAAATTTATTCCGCAGGTAGACTCGAGGACAGTGTTCATTTAGAGAATTTTGATTACTAGTGTAGATAGAACCCAGTAACTAGTCAGACAAATTACACCCCTACTATATCGAAACTGGTGGAGGAACAGTACTGTTTCCTATTAAGTGATTATTTGAGCCCTGGTATTGCAAGATATCCCGAATATATTAAAATGTTGTTGTTTAAAGTTCAATGGAAATTGACCAATACTGCGTACTATATACGTGCAAAACTGAACTTTTAAAAACCGAACAGTGTAGCGACTTCGACCACTGAGGTAAGTCTTAGAAAATAATATGCGCAACGGACACGCCCTGGAAATAGGGGAAACACAAACACTAAAATTTATGACCCTGTCGAAAGTACCCCCAAAGGGTACAACGAAACTGATTAACTTGAATAATGAAAGGGGGAGACATTTTGATTGCGGCAGAGAATTAAAAAAAAAAAAAAATACCTTACCTCGTACATTCTTATTACAAAACTGGAAACAAGAAATAGCAAGCAGCTCGCAGAATGCAGGATCATAACTTGATCGATTACAGTATTAAAATATGCAGAAGTGATTGATGCGTAATAATTAACTTCAGCTATATTCACAAATGAAGAAAATAAAAGGAAGGGGAAACTAACTACAAAAATAAGAACGCAGAAATCGAATTTAAAATCAGAAATTGTATATTCTGAAGGAAATGCGAAGTAAAAAAAAAAAAAAAAAAAAAAAAAAAAAAAAAAAAAAAAAAAAAAAAAAAAAAAACCACCTTAAACATCATGCATTACAATAATGGCGTGCTTCCCCAACAGCTTCTCCTTACCGGTACAGACTTCCTCGCGCTACCTCACGTAACTGGGAACTAACTGCTCTCTCAGAGTCAGAGCGCTTACTCTACAATCGAACTTCCAAAGAATACTGCGCCACTTACAATGTATATCTGTGGCCACTTCACAAAATCTACTACATTGTCTATATTTACTGTAAAATGTGTACAAAGTAACTCATGTACAATGCAGAATGACAAACAGTATTAATAAACAATACTGATATAATTCCTTAATTTCTCCTGGCGAATAACAACTGCATACAACGGCCGATATTTCGACAGGAGACCACCCTGCCATTTTCAAGACGAAACTGCAGTAAGGAAGCAATGTGCAACGATCTTTAAAACCTCGGTTTTTTTAATGACACAACACACACCGAGCAAGCACACAGCGCCTACACGACCAAAGATGAAACCGGTCAGGATATCGATAATAAACATCAGTTCTCGACAGATGAGGTCGGATTAGTTTTGTCCCTCTGTTTTTTGACAAGTGAGAGAGCAGGATCTCAAGCGGGAATTTAAACAGAAGCCTCCATCCCTATTCATAAGGTTGTCATCTAGTTTTATTTCTATCGCTTCCTTAATAACACAGTCGCAGTATTTGGAAGTGCATGCCAGAATTTCCGTTTTGTTGTATTCCATAGGGTGAGCTGTGTCAAGACAGTGTTCGGCCACAGCAGATTTGTTTGGCTATTGTAAACGTGTATGACGTTTATGCTCAATACAACGGTCCTAGGACTGTTGAGGACCGTTGTATTGAGCATAAACGTCACACACGTTTACAACAGCCAAATAAATCTGCTGTGGCCGAACACTGTCTTGACACAGCTCTCCCTATTGAATACAACAAAACGGAAATTCTGGCATGCATTTCCAACTACTGCGACTGTGTTATCAAGGAAGTGATAGAAATTAAACTAGGTGACAACCTTATGAATAGGGATGGAGGCTTCTGCTTAAATTCCGCTTGGGATCCTGCTCTCTCACTTGTCAAGAAACAGAGGGACAAAACTAATCCGACCTCATCTGTCGAGAACTTTGTTTATTACCAACATCCTGTTTCATCTTTGGTCGTGTCGGCGCTGTGTGCTTGCTTTCTCGGTGTGTGTTGTCTCTCCTGTTTACTCACTGAAAACCGAGGTTTTATATATCGTTGCACGTTGCTTCCTTACTGCAGTTTCGCCTTGAAAATGGCAGGGTGGTCTCCTGCCGAAATATCGGCCATCGTCGATTTTGGTACCTGGCAGCCTACCCGTAAGTTTTTCGAATAATAATATTGTGGTGTCGCACAAGTCTAAAGTGCGCGCCACCTACTTTCGCCGCGCGCCGCCATGCACGCACGGCGCGACGTTCTTACGACGTCAGCCACGAGCGCCCTCTGCTACAACTCCGCTCGTGGCCACCTCTGAACGACATCGTTCACTTGGGACTGAGATAGGAACCAGTTAACACTTCGCAATCAGATAGGCATCAGTGAAGACTTGGCTATCAGACAGGCACTAGGCAGGCCTCTAGCTCAACTATGTATCAGCATTCTGCAGTACTGAGCTATGTAAAAGTTAAGTATTACCAAGTCTCTAAGAAATATGTATCTCGTTATAATTTACTCTAGTATTTCTAGTTTCTGCTGTCCCACTGGCTGCTCACCTCCATACCTGCTCAAGCGTGCATCCTTCATTTCTGTGTCGGTCTCTTTTTACTCGGCCACCGACACCTACGACGGAAACGAGACACAAAAGCGGCGACGAGGCTGGGACACAAAAAATATAACTTCAGAAGTATTGTGTGAACACTATTGTGGTCTAAATATTATTAAAAAACCAGTTATGTCGGTACCACAGGGACCTTACAGTATCCTCACCGCAGTTTCAGGCCGCTCGCTCGGCTTTGAGCGACAAATTCAGCTGTCAGGTCGCCTGGTCCTAGACGAGAGGTGACCGTGGCTGATGAGTAAAGTGACGTGAGCCGTCGTCGCCGCTACAGCTGGGGCTGCAAGCGTGAGCCGCAGTGTTGCGATAGTCTGCGACCGCCGCGTCACTGGCCACGGCTGCAGGTGTCCGGCGGGACCCCCGCGGCGCGGCGGCGTTCCGGTCCAGCGCGCACAGCAGATCTGGCTGCGGATCTGGGCCGCGGCCACACCCCTGCCTGCTGCCCGCAGCCCCAAATGTCACGGCTGAGCGTCCACCACCCAGCTGCCTACGGCTTCATTACGGGGCCTCGTTAACCTCGAGGTAGCTCCGTACTGGAGTCTGGCGCAGCGGCTGGACGTGTTGCGATTCAGGGGGCACAAAAACGGGGATATACGCCACAAGCGGCTACTAATGAAATAGCGTGCTTATGGAATATCTTTCCAATTGTGCGATTGGATTCTCGATTTCCTATCAGAAATGACACAGTTCGTTGTAATTGACGGTAAGTCATAGAGTAAAGCAGAAGTGATATCTGGCGTTCCACAGGGAAGCGTTATAGGCCCCCTACTCTTCCTCGTGTTTATAAATGACAATCTGAAAAGCTCCCTTAGACTGTTCGCGGATGATGTTGTCGTTTATCGGTTAGTGAAGTCAACAGAGGATCAAAAGCAACTGGAAAGCGATTTAGACAAAATTTCTACTTGGTTCGAAAATTGGCAATTGACACTAAATAAAGAAAATTGTGAAGTAATACACATGGCTACTAAAAGAAAGGCCACTACGGTCGGGGGTTCGAATCCCCCCTCGGGCATGGATATTTGTGCCGTCTTTAGTATAAGTAGTTTGTAAGTTTAGGGACTGATGACCCCGTAGTCGAGTCCCATAAGCTTAACAAACATTTGAACATTTTTACTAAAAGAAATCCGCTGAACTTCAATTAAGCGATAAATCAGTCAAACCTTAAGGTCGTAAATTCTACCAAATACCTAGGAGTTACAATTACGAATAACTTTGACTGGAGAGAACACATAGAAAATATTGTGGGGAAGACGAATCAAAGGTTACGTTTCATTGGCAGAACGCTTCGAAGATGCACCAGCTTCACCAAAGAGACTGCCTACATCACACTTGTGCGTCCTCTCCTGGAGTACTGTTGCCCCTTGTGGGACCCTCACTAGGTGGGACTGACGGAAGATATTGAGAAGGTTCAGAGAAGGGCAACTCGTTTTGTTTTATCACGTTACGGGGGGGAAAGCGTCACGGAAATGTTGCACGAATTGGGTTGGAAATCATTAAGACAAAGACGTTATTCATTGGGGCGTGATCTTGCGAAGTTTCAATCACCGACTTTTACTTCTGAATGTGAAAATATTTTGCTAGCACCCACTTACTTAGGGAGACATGACCATCCCAATAAAATAAGACAAATCAGATCGAAAACGGAACGATTTAGGTGTTCTTTCTTCCCGCGCGCTATTAGAGAATGGAACGGCAGAAGTTATGAAAGTGGTTAATGAACCCTCTGCCAGGCTCTTAAATGTAATTTGCAGAGTATCTATGTAGATGTAATTATGTATACTGTCTCTCCCATAATTTACATCTACATTCCCTGACCTCGTCCCTGTTGCCATGAATTTCGACTAACTGAATTTGGTTGTAGCTCAAGCCTCTCCTTCAGACTTCATCATCATCATCATAAGTCGTTGTGCTCATTAAATGTAAATGTAATTTGCAGAGTATCTATGTAGATGTAGATGTAATTATGTATACTGTCTCTCCCATAATTTACATCTACATTCCCTGACCTCGTCCCTGTTGTCATGAATTTCGACTAACTGAATTTGGTTGTAGCTCAAGCCTCTCCTTCAGAGTTCATCATCATCATCATAAGTCGTTGTGCTCATTGCTGAGCGTCGTGACCCCATGAACCAAGCGTCTCCATCCCGGACGGTTGTCAGCTTCTCTCAGTGCCTGCTGAAGACGTAGACCGGAGATCTTCTTGATTTGGTATATCCATCTGCTCGCTGCTCTTCCTCTTGATCTTGTGCCCTCATCTTTCCTTGTAAGATTATTTTTTCTAGTTTTTCTCCGTCTCTTCTCACAATATGGCCAAAGAACTGGAGAATTTTTTCGTCGACTCGAGAAGAAAGGCGTCTGGAGATATTCATTTGTTCAATAATGGACACATTTGTTCTTCTATTGGTCCATTTTATGCGTAGCATCCTACGCCAGCACCAAAGCTCAAACGCATCAATGCGTTGTTTGTCTCTGGCCTTGAGTGTCCATGATTCACAGCCATAAAAGAATACAGAAAAAACGAGTGTTTCAACTAGCCGGAT
The DNA here is from genome assembly GCA_026315105.1 of Locusta migratoria. Taxonomy (NCBI): domain Eukaryota; kingdom Metazoa; phylum Arthropoda; class Insecta; order Orthoptera; family Acrididae; genus Locusta; species Locusta migratoria. Next base: position 202,484,150 of record CM048751.1, read on the forward strand.
CTTTGTGCTATTTGTTAATGCTTTGTTCTGCCAGATCTTTGTGAGCTTCTTCATAGCCACTCGTCCTAGCGTGATCCGTCTTCTTATCTCCTCTTCACAACTACCTGTGCTGCAGATGGTTGACCCTAGACAGGTGAAGGACTGCACGACTTCCAGTTCCTTTAATTGACCTGTGATCCGGATCTGTTGTTCTCGATCAATTAACATGAGTTTGGACTTACTGAGGTTGATGTCTAGTCCATATGCTAGACTAATGGCTTTTATTCTAGTTAATAGCTCAGCAAATTTATCTTCGCTGTTGGCTAAAAGTAGTCATCAGCAAAACGGAGGTTGTTGACAGTTCTTCCGCCAATTGAGATACCTTTGGTCCAATCATCAAGAGCTTTCCTAATGACGTGTTCTGCAGAGATGTTGTACAGTTGTGGGGATAGAACACAACCCTGGCTCACACCTTTTGAAACTATGAAGGAATCAGACGTAATATCTTTCATATATATGTTTGTCGTTGTGGTCTTCAGGTCGGGGACTGGTTTGATGCACCTTTCCGCCCTACTCTATCCTGGGCAAGCCTTTTCATCTCCTCATAAGAACGACAACCTACATCCATTTGAATCTGCTTACTGTATTCATCTCTTGGTCTGCCTCTGCGGTTTTTACCCCACACACTTCCCTCCAACGCTAAATTCACAATTTCTTGATTTCTAAGAATGTGTCGTAGCAATCGATCCCTTCTGTTGGTCAATGTATGCCAGAAATTAGTTTTCTTCACAATTATCATCAGTACCTCCTCATTTGTTACGCGATCCACCCACCCAATCTTCAGCATTCTCCTGTAGCAACACATTTCAAAAGCCTCAATCCTCTTCTTGTCTGCGCTGTTTACCGCCCATATTTCGCTCCCATACAAGGCAACACTCCACGCAAATGACTTTAGATCGGACTTCCTTACGCTTAGATGTTAACAAATTTCTGTTATTCAAAAATCCTTTTCTTCCCATTGCCAATCTGCGTTTTATATCCACTGTACTGCGACCATCATATGTTATTTTACTGCCTAAGTAACAAATTTCATCTACCACCTTTATTGATTCGTTACCTAATCTAATTACTTCAGCATCACCCGCTTTTCTATGACTGCATTCCATTATCTTTGTTTCGCTCTTGTTAATGTTCATCTTATATACTCCTTTCAACACATTGTACATTCCGTTCAATTGCTCCTCCAGGTAACTTGCTGTCTCTGCCAGAATTACAATGTCATCATCAAAACGTAAGGTTTTATTTCTTCACCCTGAACTTTAATTCCTTCTCCAAATTTCTCCTTGCTTTCCTTTCCAGCTTACTCAATGTACAAATTTAACTATGTTGGAGAAAGACTACAACCCTTACTCCCTTCCCAACTTCTGCATCCCTTTCATGACCTTCGACTCTAAAAACTGCTGTCTGTTTTTGTACAATATGTGAATATCCTTCCGTTCCCTATATTTTACTCCTGCTGATTTCAGAATTTGAAAGAGTGTATTCCAATCAACACTGTCAAGTGTTTTTTCCAAATCTACAAAAGCTAGAAATGTAGGTATGCCTTTCCTTGATCTGTCTTCTAAGATAAGCCGTAAAGTGAGTAATGCCTCCCGTGATCCTACATTTCTCCTGAATCCAAAGTGGTCTTTCCCAAGGTCGGCTTCTACCAGCTTTCCCACCCTTCTGCAAATAATCCGTGTTAAAATTTTGCAACCATGACTTATTAGACTGATGGTTCTATAATTTTCACACCTGTCTGCATCTGCTTTCTTTGGAATAAGGGTTACTACATTTTTCTTAAAGTCTGAGGGTATTTCCCCTGCCCTGTGCATGTTACACAGCAGGTGAAATAGTTTTGTCATTGCTGATTCTCCCAGAGACTGCAGTAGTTCTGCGGGAATGTCGTCCACTCCAGCAGCCTTGTTTCGACTTGGATCCTTCAGTGCTCTGACAAATTCTTCTCTCAATATAGTATCTCCTATTTCATCTTCATTTAGATCGTCTTCCCTTCCTACAATATTGTCTCATTTCCTTTGTAGAGCCCCTCTATATACAGTTTCCACCGTTCAGCTTTTCCTTCTTTGCTGAGAACCGGTTTTCCATCCTCCTTTATATTCATACAGCTGCTTTTCTTGTCTCCAAAAGTTTCTTTTATTTTCCTGTAAGCGGTATCTATTTTTTCCCTTATTTATACATTCTTCTAAGGACTTGCATTTGCCTTCTAGCCAGTCCTGCTTAGCTATATATATCGACACAAAATATGTCTCTGAACATTGATTTATTGTTTGATATTTGTATCATCTGTGCCTGATAAGGACAACACATGGGCATCCGATTTTAGAATTTTTTGTCATTTGTCACGTGAAGTTCAGAACTTAAATAACAATCAGCCAAAGTCGTCGATGCAACTCTAAAAAGTTCTCGAAAAAATCGACTATGTAATTTTGCAATTACAAGCATATATAAGTACTAATAATTAAAACACTTCCAATGCCTGCCGGTGTAGCTCAGGTGATAGCGTTCTGGCCTCATTGCTTTACGGTCGGTGGTTCGAATCCCGCTATGTCGTCATAGCGGGATTCGAACCACCGACCGTAAAGCAATGAGGCCAGAACGCTATCACCTGAATTGTTTTCGAATTTTGGGATATCTAATTCCACGTGTTTTGTCAGTGTTTGTTTATGTGTATGTAGACTATGTCGTCTCATAAAACGTCGCTTGGAAAGCCATTAGTAGTTATGGAGATGATTTCCAAAAACAACGTCGTAACTCTTTCTCTTTCAGAGCACTCCAGAGACTCGAACCGCCTGACTTGAGGTCCCCATGAGGCTTGGGCCAAGGGCAGTCCTCCCTCTCCCCCTACCCGAACCCTCCTCTGGCTGTTGGCGTGTATAAAATACTTTTGAATCATACCTCGTTAAAGCGTCAGTAGGTCCGTGAAAGACCCACTTGTAGCAATTCTGATTTTCGTTCTTCGTTATTTCACTAAATAACTGAAAGCAAACGCCGCGATGATTCCTGTGGAAGGGCACGGCTGATTTCCTTCCCTATTCGTCACGAAAACTGTACCAGCGTCTCCTCCGTCGCTAATGGCCACTAAGTCAGTGGTACGTTAAACGCCTTCTTTCCTTCCTTTTTTTTACAATACCGAAGTCAGTGCGGGGCCTAATAAAGTCTTTTACGGGAGATTTTTCATGTTGCAAGTGAAATGATCAGCCAGTACACGACCGTTGCCCAGGGGACCGCTGAGTTTGTGTGTTATGACACCGTCTCCATTTATGTCTGTAATGAAGAAGCTGTATGCCATTACCAGGGACTTTAAATTTACAATTTGAAGTTTGTTACAGGACCGTAGTTTCTCTGTGGAATTCCAGGGAAAACAAAGTAAGTGGCGGGCTCAGAAAAATGGCCTGCTTCGGATCAGCTTACTGGCACCCTTACTTTCCAACATATATACATTAACGACTTGCCACTGCCAGCTTGTACGGAAAATTACATGACCGTGTTATGTCCGTACAAGGTGTCTCATTTGAGGGGGTCGAGAAGAGGCTTACAGAGGCACTGTGTCACTACTACTCTGAAAACCAACTCAAACCGAATCGCGGAAAAACACAAGTTTGTGCCTTGTAACAAGCAGACATCCCGCAAGCCGGGTGTCTTCTGGATGCACAAACCACTCTAACACTGTGCCAGCCCCAAATACCTAGGTGTAATCTTGTACAGGGCTTTGACGTATAAGTTGCACTGCATTAACAACAAAATGAAGGTAAGGGGCGGAAACAACATTCTCCAGAAAATTACAAACTCTTCTTGGGGCGCAAAGCCAGAGTCAGTGAGGACCACAGCATTATTATTTTGCTTCTTAGCAGGCGAATATGGGATCAGCGTCTGGTACAAATCAATCCACGCTAAACAGGTTGACATTGCTCTGAACGAGACCTGTAGGCTCGTCACTGGATGCCTGAAACCTACACCAACCGACAAACTATACCACCGTGTTGGTATTGCACCTCCTGCTCAGCGCAGAGAAGCTGCATGGAGCCTACAGTGAAAGAGCGAGGGATGATTTGCATGAGAACCACCTCTTCCACAACTTTCAGCCAGGCAACAGACGCCTGAAATATAGACGGAGCTTCCTCAGGGCAACGAGGACATCAGTGACCAACCTGGATCTAGGGTGGAGAGTTGGATGAGGTCGAGACAAAGGCACTGAATGGAACCAAAGGAAGAATTGGAACCAGGCTACAATGAGGACTGAACGGTTTGGAGGTCACTTAAACAGGCTACGCACCAACACTACACGGTCAAGAGATCATGTTCTGTAGCGGGGTTATTCTACTACATCTAAGCTCTTTGACTGTTGAGGGGTGCAGACGATCCAACATATATATAAGTGCCCTGGACGTCTTTCAAATTTCACTTTAGAGGATGATGGCAACCTCAAATGCTATCGACGTTTCCCGCTTGTAAGCTAAACTTATATAATGTTTCCTATTTAATATGTATGTAATTAATTAATTTCTGTCTGTTCTACCTTTTATATTCATGTATACATCAAGCTTCTGACATGAATAAAAACTGAAGTACATAGGTTTCGCACATTTCGTCACACTCAGAATTAGCGGCAAAAAATAGGCAACATAATTTCTTTTGTAGCAATGAGATATTGCGCTACTGAACCTTGGGACACGTCAAATTCCGACTGTGAATATTTCAGTCTTTATGACAAAGAGACTATGCCGTAATAAGTTAATAACTTTCTGATTATGTATTCATACACAAATACATGACTCAGCCAATCAAAAGGTACGGTCCTATAAAATTGTGAAATTCGATAAAGTTAATTGGCAATTAAACCACATAAAACTGATTTTCCCCGGGAAACTAATGTCACAGGACGCTTGATTAACCAGTCAACCGTCATATCGTGGGGGCAGAGTATTCTTCCGAGTCACAAATTATCATTATAAATTGACAATATGGCGAACACCGACTAGGGCCAATCCACCCTTTAACTTCAGTGATTTTTCGAAGTACATCGCGACTGTAGACTGACACCTAAAAATAACATGGAAAGTTCTGTATCCGAAGGAGCAGCGTGTTGAACATTTATACCAATTACCAAGGGCGTAGATAATATATACTCAGGGGGCGGTTCCCTTGTCTACTGGGATAAAGGCATAACGAAGTTTAGTTCACAAGTAGTTTTAAAGTAAAAAATGGCAAAAAAAAAAAAAAAAAAAAAAAAAAAAAAAAAAAAAAAAAAAACAATGTGTACGATATGTGTGAGAATCGATCGTGAATAAGAGAAATACAGCTGCAAAAGTCAGTGCATGTCGCTCTCGTGAATCGTGTTATCTCCGAAACAACATGAAGTGAATTCTATACACAGGGCTTTCAGAGCGAGCTGGGATTCCAAAGGCACTATTCAGTGAAGCCCTTCATACGGTGGTAAAACTTGGCGCTGGCGGCATAAAACGTGCACTATGGAAGAACAAAAGAATCGTGTGTGTCATACTTACATATTGTATTGATATGGTGTCTGTTCTTTCGGACGTCCGAAAGAACAGACACCACACCAGTACAATAAGTATTTAAACGCGACGATGGTGTTAGCTTCAGTAATTTCGCCGCAGATGCGGTCATACGTCCTACATCGCACGGGAATCCGTAATGGCGAGTGTAAGAGGGCATGGACGATGGGGGCGCTACAAACATAGCGTGCGACTTGGGAGAATTTGAGACGGACGGGCGGCGAGCATAGGTGGCCAAGTGGTTAAGGCGACCGCTGGCCCGAATCGGGAGGCCCTGGTTCGATTCCCGGTCCGGCTTGTCGCCATTGCTTAATATCACTGCCCAAATGCGGCCACTGTCAATCCTTTCTTTTCTGTCCTTTTTCCTTCCCTTCCTTTAACAATCATTTGCAAATATATATCCTTGCCCTGTTTACATCTGATCAACACCATCTAGAGACGAGGCCTCAGTGCAATCCGTACCCCATTAGACCTAATAGGCCGCGATCGCTGGCTGCCTGGCTGGCCACTATCAGACAGTGGGTTGTGTCGACACCACAAGGCCATGCCACGTCACACCGAGAGGCCGCGTGGCCGGCGAGAAAGACAGGCCTGGGCACTCGGCCAGGTCACGTGATAAGAGTAGTACCGAGGGAACGCGATCGCGAAGTTCACTGGCTGGCCGCTGGGGCACTGCCCACTGTCTCTTTGCGGCCAACCAGCCAACTCCGCGATCGCGTTGCCTCGGCAATACTCATATCACGTGACCTGGCCGAGTGCTCAGGACTGTCTTTCTCGCCGGCCACGAAGAGGCAGCGACCGCCAGCTAATTTCGCGGCCTCTCGGTGTGACGTAGGCAGGTTCAGTTGTCAGGCCTTGTCTTCTAAGGTAAAAGGTAAAGCAGTCAACAATCCGAAGATTGGTTTGAACACCAAAGTGCTTTACTAGGCATGGTCCTGTTTGGAGGTGGTATGCCGTTTCCTTCCTCGGACCTTCGAACTGACTTACCCAGCCAGTTATAGGGGGATCTACACTTTAACGTGGGTTCCGAACCATGGTGCTCCTCGGTATTTTTCACATGAACAATACTGCCAGAGGTGAAAGAAGTGGAAAGTGACAGAGAAAAATCCTAGTACCTGGCGGGGATCGAAAGCGCGACCTTTGGATTCGTCGTCTGACACACTACCACTGTGCAACCGAGGCGCACTTTCTATATCTATCTAAATGAATTGCTGTTCGTTAGTCTCGCTAAATCTCGAGAAAGGCTGAACCGATTTGGCTAGTTTTAGTCTTGAAATATTCGTGTACGTCCAGGGAAGGTTTAAACGGTGATAAAATATGGAAAAGTTGTCCGTAAAAGAGGAAAATCGGGAAAAACAGAAAAAGCTTTTTTCAGTGAGCTATCAATACCGTTCGTCCAATTGCGATAAAATTTTGTACATTTCATGTTGATAGCAAGAGGAAGATTCTCAGCAAATAAAAATTTGGAAAAGTTGCCCGGACAGTAGGAAAATTTAGGAAAAACCGAAAGCGATTTTTTTCTGTGAATAAAAATCAATTGCAGCATGGTGTAAGAGCATCATTTGAGTACAGCTCGACAGGACAAGGTTTGTATGAAATAATTCTTTTTGGGAAAATCTACCGGGAAATTGGAAAAGTAGAGAAAAACTGAAAGTGCGTTTTTCAATGTCTACATCTACATCTACATAGATACTCTGCAAATCACATTTAAGTGCCTGGCAGAGGGTTCATTAACCACTTTCATAACTTTTCTCTATCGTTCCATTCTCTAATAGCGCGCGGGAAGAAAGAACACCTAAATCGTTCCGTTTTCGATCTGATTTCTCTTATTTTATTGGGATGGTCATGTCTCCCTAAGTAGGTGGCTGCTAGCAAAAAAATTTTCACATTCATAAGTAAAAGTCGGTGATTGAAACTTCGCAAACAGATCACGCCGCAATGAATAACGTCTTTCTTTTAATGATTTCCACCCCAATTTGTGCAACATTTCCGTGACGCTTTCCCCCCCGTAACGTGATAAAACAAAACGAGCTGCCCTTCTCTGAACCTTCTCAATATCTTCCGTCAGTCCCACCTGGTGAGGGTCCCACAAGGGGCAACAGTACTCCAGGAGAGGACGCAGAAGTGTGATGTAGCCAGTCTCTTTGGTGGAGCTGGTGCATCTTCGAAGCGTTCTGCCAATGAAACGTAACCTTTGATTCGCCTTCCCCACAATATGTTCTATGTGTTCTCCCCAGCCAAAGTTGTTCGTGATTGTAACTCCTAGGTATTTGGTAGAATTTACGACATTAAGGTTTTACTGATTTATCGCGTAATTGAAGTTCAGCGGATTTCTTTTAGTGGTCATGTGTATTACTTCACACTTTTCTTTATTTAGTGTCAATTGCCAATTTTCGCACCAAGTAGAAGTTTTGTCTAAATCGCTTTGCAGTTGCTTTTGATCCTCTGTTGACTTCACTAACCGATAAACGAAAGCATCATCCGCGAACAGTCTAAGGGAGCTATTCAGATTGTCTCCTAAATCGTTTATAAACACGAGGAAGAGTAGGGGACCTATAACGCTTCCCTGTGGAACGCCAGGTATCACTTCTGTTTTACTCGATGACTTACCGTCAACTACAACGAACTGTGTCCTTTCTGATAGGAAATCGTGAATCCAGTCGCACAATTGGGAAGATATTCCATAAGCACGCAATTTCATTAGAAGCCGCTTGTGGGGTACAGTATCAAAAGCCTTCGGGAAATCCAGAAATATGGAATCGATTTGAGATCCCTTGTCGATGGCACTTACACTTCATGTGAATAAAGGGCAAACTGTGTTTCGCAAGAGCGATACTTTCTGAATCCGTGTTGACTATTAGTTAATAGGTCGTTCTCTTCGAGGTAGTTCATAATATTCGAACAAAGTATATGTTCCAAAATCCGACTGCAAATCGACGTCAATGAGATAGGCCTGTAATTTTGGGGATTACTCCTATGTGCTTTTGATTGAATTAAGCACTATAACTGACTATTCGCACGATTTAGAGGGGTACGTAATTTTTTGTTTTGTTCATTGTGGTCTTGGAACAATTTTCAGTAAAAAAAGAAAGAATAGGGACATTTAAAAAGGGAAGTCGCAAAATTCGATCCAAGTTTCTTCCTTTTTGAATGCGTTTCTAAATGTACTCAACATTATAAGTTGAGAACCGTTCATCCGATTGCAATAAAATTTTGATCATTTGACGTACAACGATAGATGAACGCTCTTATGAACTAAAATTTTAGGAAAGTTACCCGGAAAATTTGAAAATTCGCGAGAAATTCAAACAGCTTTTTTCAATGGTATATCAATACCATTCGTCTGATTGCGATAAAGTTTTCCATATTTGACTTTCAACGCAAGAGTAACGTTCTTATGAAATAAATATTTTGAAAAGTTTCTCTTAAAATTGGAAAATTCAGGAAAAAAAAAACAAAGAGATTTTTCTATGAAATTTCAATACCTTTCATCTGATTGCGATATTGCACATTCGTCGTTTAAAGCGAGAAGGTTTGCGTGAAGTAAAAGTTTGGAATAGTTGATCAGAAAATAAATTTGTGGAAAACTGAAAGAGCTCTTTTCTTTGGGATATCAATATCATTCGTACGACTGCGATAAAATTTTGCACATTTGACGTTCAAAGCAAGAGTACATATAAATTAGAAATTGCGAAGCATTGCCGGGTCGACTAATATATATATATATATATATAGATAAATGAATTGCTGTTCGTTAGTCTCGCTAAAACTCGAGAACGGCTGAACCGATTTGGCTAGTTTTAGTCTTGAAATATTCCTGCAAGCCGAAGGAAGGTTTAAACGGTGATAAAATATGGTAAAGTTGTCCGTAAAAGAGGAAAATCGGGAAAAACTGATACAGCTTTTAACAGTGAGCTATCAATACCGTTCGTCCAGTTGCGATAAAATTTTGTACATTTCATGTTGAAAGCAAGAGGAAGGTTCACATCAAATAAAACTTTGGAAAAGTCCCCTGGAAAGTAGGAAAATTTAGGAAAAACTGAAAGCGATTTATTTACGCATTTCAAAAGAAGACAAAAAATACATTTTATAAGAAAGCTTTAAATTAATTAACTGTATAACCAGCTTCTCTGTATATACAGCAGTGGACATCTTTTGGCCAATATGATGATGATGATAACTGTGTTGTATTTAATGTAGACAAAAATACTGTATTAATTTTTACTAGATAGCAATATTTCTTTAATAATCAAACAAAATTTAAACCATGTAAGATATAAATTAGTTAATGTGTATATGTGTGCAGTTGGGTATATATGTTGTTATTAATACATGAATGTCTGAAATAAAATTCATTTTCATATAATTCCAATACTTTTATTATAGACTATATTAATCACTCTTAACGCTAAGAAACATATTTTCACAAATTTCCGCAATTGATACTTGAATCAGCAACATATAAATCATAATTAATTAAACATGACAGGCGAATCCGGCTTGCTGATGATGTATTAACTGATGTCCTGTGGATCTCAAATACTCGAGCAATACTCAAGACATGTTCGTACAAACTATTTATACGCAGTCTTCTTTATAGATAATGTACATCTTCCCAAAATTCTCTCAATAATCTGAAGTCCGCTGCCCGCATTACTCACAACTGACCTTAGATGTTCCTTCCATTTCATATCGCTCTGAAATGTTACGCCTAGATATTTGAACGACGAGACTACATCAAGATGTTCACTATTAACGCTGTATTCGTACATTATGGGATTGTTTTTCCTACTCATGTGCATCACCTTACATATTTCTATATTTAGCGCTAGCTGCTATTCTTCGCACCAACTAGAGAGTTTTTTGTCATCCTGTATGATATAGTGCAATTAATTAAAGACGATACCCTCCCATACACCACAGTATCATCAGCAAACAACAGCACATTACAAGTTACGCTGTCCATCAGATCATTTATACAGACGGAAAACAACAGTGGTCCTCTTATACTCCTCTGGAGCACGCCTGACGATACACTCGTCTCTGATGAACACTCGCCGTCGAGGACAACGTACTGCGTTCTATTACTTAGGAAGTCTTCCAGCCACTCACACGTCTGTGAACCTATTCCATATGCTCGTATCTTCGTTATCAGTCTGCAGTGCGACAGCGTGTCAAATGCCTTTTTGAAATCAAGAAAAACACAATCTGCCTGATGTCCTTCATCCATGGCTAGGAGGAGTTGTTTTTGCAACAATGTCCTGGCCTGTTTTCTTTACCAACGGGGATCACCACCTTCTTTTATTAATTTATTTTATATAAAACTGTCAATTTCTGTCGATACTACTTCTTTGAATTGGAGCCACATCTGGTCTATACTCATGTTTAGGGTTTGGAATGAGTCGAAACTATCTTTCAAAAAACAATTTAGTGTATTTCTGTCTGCTTTCCTGAACTAACATACTTTTTGTCTATTTTCGATAACTTTATGAGACCTTCGATATTCAATCTCGCCACGACAGCCCTGTGTTCACTAATACCTGTATCCGTTCTGATGCTGGTTATGAGCTCTGGATTATTTATTGAAAAGAGATCAAGTGTGTTTTGACATCCATTTACAATTCTAGTTGGCTCATGAACTAATTTTTCGAAGTAATTCTCAGAGATTGCGTTGAGAACAATTTCGCACGATGTTTTATGCGTACGTCCTGATTTGAACATATAATTTTGCCGACAGATTGATGGTGATTTCAATCACCACCTACTATTATCGTATGAATCGGGTATGTTTTTTATAATTTGACACAGGTCTTCTTTGAACCTGTCTGCTATTGTCGTCAGAGTCGGGAGGCCAGTAAAATGAACCAATTATTAACTTCTTGCTATTTTCTGGTACAACTTCTACTGGACCAAACTGCTGTGTAGATTAGCCCCCAAACACAAATTACTTAAACTAATAATTTACATGCAAACGTAGGCTTCCGCGGCAGTTGTCACTATCAATAAAATTCTTCTGGGTATGAAACCGCGTCGTCATTTTGTAAACTTTGCCGACGTTTCGGCCACAGTTGCAGGCGGCCTTCATCAGGGTCTGTGTCTGTGTCTGAGTCAGACACAGACCCTGATGAAGGCCGCCTGCAACTGTGGCCGAAACGTCGGCAAAGTTTACAAAATGACGACGCGGTTTCATACCCAGAAGAATTTTATTGATAATAATTTACACTAAGGACAAACACACACCCATACCCTAGGAAGGACTGGAACCTCCAGCGGGCACAGCCAACATCATCTACGAGGCAGTGGGCGTGCCCCAGCGGCCAGCCATTCATCTGGCGGCCGCGGCCTGGTCAGTGTGACGTAGCATAGCCTGTTGTGAGTGTTGCCTTGTCTCCGTTGGATCAACCGCCCAGACTGTAGCATGACGCCTTAGAGCATGCGGCCTTTCAGTGCGCCGAGCTACATGAAGATAGAATCGATAAACAGTAGGGTAGAAGGGCGAAGGACAGATTGGGAAGAAGAAGATGCACTGACACAAGAAAGTGGGAAAACACTCGAGTAACGCCGCATCTGCCGCTAGTAAGTGATAAAACTGCTTCAGTTGTAAAATTCCCTTACTGGTTCGGCACGTCGGGTTTCGCAGCACATTTTTACCTGAATCTTCAGGTAGAATCTACATACGAAAATGAGGCAAAAAATGTTTAAAACAATATAATCCTACACTCCCAACCTGCATTCACCGTATTCACATGAAATTAAATCAAAATCTCACATGGATGTACTGGAAAAACCCTGCATTCATCGTCCGCCCCTTGTAGGAAAGCTAACCTCAAAAACGGTAAAATACCATAGCTGTAATCTAATATTGTAGCGCAATCCCTCGTACATTTACGAACAAAATAAAAAATATTTCCTGATTCTTTTTCAGTATAGTCGAAATTGCAGAGATGATTTGTGAAGCCAAAGGGACGCACTCCAAGCTGACAAATAAAGACTATCGCAGATAACAGGCTGAAATGAAACATTTAACTTACGGCATGTAAGCAGTAGAGAAATCCCCTTGCGAAATGCAGATGCCCTCATCCATCGCCCCAGGATAGAGGGTTTTCTTTTGGGGAATAAGCAGGTAACTTCATACAGCGTCTAGACGCCGCAGTAAGATGTTACATTAGAACTTCGTTGCCAACAGGCACGTCTTAATGTACGTAGCCAAGTTGATAACAGTCCCTGGGAGCAGTAACGTCAGTGGCTTCACGAGGATAGAGTTGGGGGTAAATGAAGGAAACCGCTAGTTAGCAGCTCCCCATCCTGGAGAGGGCTAAGGCGTGATCAACTGACGTAAAACAATGTTGTTGTTGACCATACAGGGTAGCACCGTGATGTTTTCTTTTCTGCTGAACAATGTTGCTACCAAGTATGGAGTTTGTTAGTGCAAAAACAAGTCACTTCCCACCCAGGTAATGACAGAGGGTACAGAGCGGTGACTTGGTTCGCTAGACGACTTGGAAAGGTAGAAAGCCACAAGTCAGATTGGTTAAACATAGCTGTGGCCAATAGGAATTTGTTAGGTACCAGAAAATGGGGAAAAAATAGTTCGCCCACACGAGCCTATAAAAGCTCCGAATTTTCCATCATGCGAGGGTTCTCAGTCAGACGAGTTGGGTGTCGGATCTGTGTCGTTCGCCACCATCCTTGAGTAAGCTCCACGACTGTCTGTTTCTCGCAGGGAGTGCGTCTTTCCGTGGAATGCTGCAAGGAAGGGTAGCTGTGTCAGGCTCTTCCCCAGGGAACGTAAACATTGACTTATGTTGTGGCAACATATGTTTTCTTTTGCTTTTCTTATTGATTTGCCTCACTGTAGTACAAGTAGATGGAATGGAATAAAACATATTTCCATTTACCTATACGTGCTCAAAGTCTCCGCAACAAGTATCTCGAGACCCAAAATCCGCATCTCGTGATTGTAACAGGGAAGAATGTAGTGTGACGGCATAAAACTTACCAACTGTGTTGAGCACCAATGTAAATGTTAATCATCGAACTGTCAAAGCATAACTTGGAACAGAAGTAAATTGGGTTGCCATGCAAATGCCTTACTACACCGTATTAGGCATGGTAATGCGTTGTATGTTTGAAGACCCTTGCAATAAAATATGTAGACACCACGGAAATTAACATAGTTATATAATTTTTCACAGATGGATAAGACAATGGACTGAGGAGGTGGAGGAGGAGTACGACAGAGACGAGGAGGTGACTGGCAGAGAAATGGGATAGGAGGAGATGGAGGAGCAACCGGGAGATAGGGAGAGAGAGAGGGGTGAGAAGGAAATAGACAGAGAAAGAACAAAGGAACGGAGAGACGGACTAGAAAACAATTAGCACCCGGGTGATGCAGGTTCTTCAGCTGGTAGGCAATAAAGTCCACTGTGGGACTGATAACCTCGTTGTTTGGTCCCTCATTTCCATCAACAAACACACAAAGTCAACTGTGTTGCAGTTCTTGAAATCACATACACTCTAACGAAAAGGAGAGAGAGAGAGAGAGACAGACAGACAGGCGTTTGTTTTTCGTGTCACAATTGGACAGCTATTTCGCATCATAGACCTCCACAGAGATCATTAGTTCTTAAAGATTTGTATCACATACAAATTGTAGTGGACGAAGTTAACAGACGGACAGTAAGAAAATGTAACTGCTGAGAAGAAAGCTTACCATCACAATTCACGCTGACGGCGCCCACAGTAGAGCAAACGGTTATAGCTGGGTTTCATCTCTGATTTGGTCCGGAGAGTTACGAGGAGAGTAAATAAGTCCACGCCGGAGCCGCCTCTCCGTGGGATATAAACGACTGCTTTACATTAACAATGACATAAATACGCAACGTAATGCGGCCTGGCGTCAGCTCTGGCCGACTGATGGCCCTGCCGGGCAGCATTCTGGAACTGCGGCGTTGGCGGCGGCCAATCATGTGCTAAATCTGCTAGCGTCGTCTCACTGGGGCCGGCCCACTTGACGGAGACGGTACGCGAGCGCAGTGATTTGGCGAGCGTTACTCTGACGAGAAGCACGCAACGGATGCTGCACTAGAGCCGTGCTGCGGCTCACATTCTTTTGAATTACCCGCTTACTGACACTGTGTTGTTCCTTTCCGTCTTGCGGATTTGGGAAATGGCGTCAGGGGTCGCGCAAGTGCGATGGCGAGAGAAAAGGTGGTGGCATGTGTAACACTCCCCTCACTAACCGGTTCATTAATCCTGTGACAGATTAATGTTGAAATTAACCCGTGTGTTGCCTACAGAATAAAGTTGGACAAGACTATCTTTACCGAAAAATTATTGTGCAAACGAAAACCAACTAGTGACGGAATGCTGCCACAACGAACTACCCCACCAGATAGCCCGTTCCTCTACTCTACTAATTACTAATTGAACTGCTTTAATTATGGAACAATCTCACTCACACACATATGTATTGCAAATTATAGGAAATAACAATCAATGAAACAGTAAAAAACATTAATAAAGTAACACGGTCGCTAGCCCAATGGGACACTCAGGGTGTGTTGTAATTAACCACGACAATTATGAATGGGTAATCACACACGTTAGTGTTGCACAACAGAAGGTTGGCAAACACATTTGGAAACGATTAACTTTTACGAAAAATGATGCTTTGGTTTTATCAGTTTATAACAAGAATTTAAAAAAAAATATTATTTGATTAACCTGGATTAGTTCGGATACAGTGTTGGATCGGAGACCAATGTTGCACTTAATTATCAACGTCCCTTCACTAACACTCACCAGCATGAGAATTACACAGTAGGCAGTAAAACACCCGGTTGGCAGAATAATTAATGTTAAGATTACGAAGAAAGAAAGTACTCAGAATAACTTGCAATTAGGTCACAGATGAACCACGCCAAAATACGAACCAACGTATGAGATCCACTTGACATACAAATTTTACACCAATGAAATATTAAACTAGTAATGAAGCAATTAATTTACAATTAATATATAATTTTGTTTTTTTACTTAATTGTGCCAACTTTGTTTTAAAGAAAGCAATTCTTTATGTCCAAAATTGTAAAATGTTGAAATTAGCTTTAAAATTCAAAGTTTAACTATTTAAATTTTATAGTTTGACACTGGCTTTAATATTCATTTCACTTTCAACGACACTCGGGAAAGTTCTGGAAAGGATAGGACCCTACTTGGTAACAATGCCGTAGAACAATGGCGTGGTGGAAGTTCTTTGAAATTTTGGTTATTATTAAGAAAAATAGTTTCTCAAGCACAAAACTGGGTAACACCTTCCAAAATGTCTAAACTCTGTGTGGTCGGAAATTATTGAAGCGGTCTTACATTGCGTCCTCGTTGTTGAAGAGCAGAATGCGCCGACTCCGACAATGCTGCAGGTCACAATACAGGCACAGGTCCAATCCGGTGAGCAATTTGAGGGCAGAATCGTGACATACACAGATGAACTGCCGTGTGCCCCCGCTCATATTGGAAACATGTGCGCTAATTATGGAACTCCGCCAACAAGGCCTGGTGACTGCAAAGAGCGAGGCGCTGCACGCTCCCGCGCACTTGCTAGCGTCCGAACTGTTCAAACGACAGAGCTCGACCCCCTCTCCGACTCCACAGCTACTACTCCTGCTCCCTCTCTGTTGTTCCAGAGCCCACATACCACAACAAAGATGTTCCCTACTTCCCTATCGGCGATTCAAATGTTTGTATAGTCTATGAGACTCAACTACGGGGTCATCAGTCCCTAAACTTACAAACTATTTATGAACTAAGACTAAGGACGGCACAAGTATCCATGCCCGAGGGGGGATTCGAACCCCCGACCGTAGTGGCCGTGCAGACCGTGACTGGAGCGCCTCAGTCCCCTCGGCCACCGCGGCTGGCTGTCGGCGATTACGCAGATAATAAATTACATAAATTCACATTAACAGACTAAACAAAACTACAATATACATCAGTTATGGTAAAAGCTATAACAGTACCTATATACATTTAAAATTTAATACATATTTGAAATACACATCTGGATGCTAAGGTCACACATGCTCCACAGTTCATGAGGCGAAACTGATTAAGTACAGACTCAGGAAATGTCCAAAGAATAGTGGTAATACAGATGTGTACCTAATTCCATGTCAATGTGTATGGAAGCAGCTTCTCTTTATATAAAGTCCTATCTCAATAGCACATAGGAAACACGATAAATCACTTCATTTGAACATTATATTCATTAGAAAATTAAGTGAAAATTATTTTAGTTGATTAATTAAGACATTTCACATCAATTAATTAACATTCCACATTATTAGTGGTAATGGGGCCAAAATTATTTAACCATTTCAGTAGTCCTACTGCTGTATAGCAAATTTGTTGGAAATACTGACGGTTTTAAATTTACACATAATAAAGTTAAAATATTCATTTTTTTTTTTATTATTGAGATTGTCCTCATTACAGAGGTTAACCTCCAACATACTAATACGCCCAGAAATGAATACACATAGTACGTAAGGTTTTACACTAATTATTCACTATATTTCTCCACGTGTGTCTATCTTGTGTGTCCTCTTCTTCTGCACCCAGTCTATTCATTGAGAGCTGTACATTTTTGATCCGGGTGGTCACCGGTCGTCCTCTTCTTCTTCTCCCCACAGGTTGCCACTCCAGTACCATCTTCGGTATTCTGCTGTCCTCCATTCTTCTTACATGCCCGTACCACCGTAATTTCTTCCTGTCCATCACCTCATCTATTCTTTCTATTATTCCCATCCTCTTTATTATTTCGGTGTTTCTTCTTTTTTCTTTCCTGGAAATTCTGGCCGATCTTCTCCAGAAATCCATCTCTACGGCTTGTAGTTTCTTACTGTGCTTCTGGTTTATGGTCCAGGTTTCCGCTCCGTACAGAACTGCACTCTCAAATATAGATTTATATATGATTTTTTTTGTTCTGTTCATCACGTTTCTGCTCCATAGAACTGAGTTGAGCATTCCAATTACCTTTCTTCCACTGCTAATTCTTTTATTAATCTCTGAGTCGGATTTTCCCTCAGTTTCTAAAATGGACCCCAAATAACAGAAAGTGTTAACTTTTTTTATTTTCTTTCCCTCTATGCGTAGTTCATGTGGATCATTCGTCAAGTATTCTGTTTTTTGATAATTAATCTTCAGACCCCAATTTTTGTATGCTATTGCTAGTTGATTACACATGTAGTTTGCATCTTCCCCGTCTTGTGCTATGACGACTTGATCGTCAGCAAATAATAAATGATGTAGATAAACTCCATCTCTGATTTCTAGTCCCATACTATTACATTTTTGTGACCACTTTCTCAGACAAATATCTATATAGATTTTGAATAATGTTGGTGACATGGGACAGCCTTGCAACAGACCTTTGCTTGTTCTAAATGTCTGTGAAAGTGTATTACCAATTTTCACTTGGTAAATATTATCTCTCTTGGTAAATATACTCTCCAGAGTAGTTTCCTTGGAACAGTATCATACGCTTTTTCTAGATCTATAAAAATAAGTCCAACATTTTTCGATTTTTCTCTATGTTTCTCCAAAATCTGTCGTAATGTGAAAATATGGTCTACACATGATCTACCAGCTGTGAAACCGCATTGTTCTTGTTGGGTTCTAAAATTTTTTTCCAGTTTATTTTTAATTATTTTCCCAAAAATCCTCATTAGTACGTTTGTAACACAAATTCCTCGATAGTTCGAGCAAATTTTGCGATCCCCTTTCTTAAATATGGTACTAATATAACCCAATTTCATCTCCTTAGGTACAGAATCTCCATGTATCATTTTATTGAATAACTGCAAAATCAGTTTTACAATTTTGTCACCACCGTACTTCAGAAACTCCATATTGATATTCCCTGGTCCACGTGATTTACCATTCTTCCCTGTCCTTAATACCTGAAGTACTTCACTTTCTGAAATTAGGATCTCATCATCATGATGTTCATTTTCTTCCACTGTTCCTTCCTCTAGATATTCGTCTCTGTCCTCATTCAATAATTTTTTGAAATATTCTTCCCACTCCTTTTGTGTTACCAGTTGAAGATTGGATTTGCCTTTTGTATCTTGTCGAAGCGCTTTTAATACTGACCATGCTTCTTTCGCTCTCCCAAAACCCAGTTTACTATTAACGTTGGCACATGTTCTTTCCCATGCTTCATTCTTTGCTAACCTTATTTTCTTTTCCACTTCATTCTTTTTTTCCTTGTATTTAGATCTTGTTCCTTCAGATTTATCATTCAACCACTGAACGAATGCATTTCGTTTTTCTTTAACTGATGTTTCTATTTCCTTTGACCACCACTCTGCTGCACGTTTGGGGTTGTTTTCTTTTATGCCCAGCACCTCTGATGCTACGTTTTTCACTTTAGTTTTTATGTATTCGTATATTTCTTCTGTGCTTGCTTCAAATGACTCATCTAGTGTCCTTTCCATCCTGGCCTTAAAGAATGTTCTTATAAATAAAATAAATAAAATATTCATAAAAAATCAAATGAATCCTCAAAATTTTAATTCCTAACCAGTGCATCAATAGAAGAAAATTATTTTCTTTCAATTAATTACTCTTAATTAGTTAGCACTAATCATATTAATTAACACTTCGCTATAGTCATTACGTAATTGCATACATAGCTTCTCTCTCTCTGTCTTTATACTGAAATGCATCTGCGAGAGGGGAAAATAATTTCGTTAGCTCCGCGAGCGAGAACGAAGTTGTGCCGCAGCGTACACAAGAGCCGGCAATGGTTCAGACCAGTTATAACATTGTTGTCGTCTTGCCCTAGTCGGCACATCAGTCGCAGTGCGACTGCATTGTAGTGCATCCGCCTGCATTCCTTCCCTCCGCATCTAGGGATGCAACATCGTCGATAAAAACATCGATGTTCCTGCGGAAAAATATCGATGTTAAAAAAACATCGCTCTGAAAAACGATTCATCGATGTTTTTCCGATTTTTCCATATGTTTAAGAAATATTAGGAAGAACCCACTGAAATTAAGCTGTGTTGCCAGAAAGTATCTGCCTTACTTATGTTCCTTCACTAGGCTACGAATACACAGCGAAATGGCAGATTAGAATGAAAAAGAAGTTGGGAATAAGGTTTCGCTACCTATTGCGCTGATTTTACTTGGGATTCACATCGATTTGTTCATTACATGCGAAATAACTTGTGTTTCGTTGACGTATTGCATTTTTCTTAGCTGTCGAAGAAGAGACAATTAAACGTTATGCATCTTCCAGTTATGACTTAATAATGTATTTTTAAAATGAATATTCATCAATGACGTTTATCAAATCATGTACCTTGCTGAAATGAAAATCTATGTTATACTTGGCTTGTTGGCTTTTGTCTCTGATGTTTCGTTGACTTGTTTGATGTTTTAACTGACATTTTGACAGTACGATATCAGTCTTACTGGGTGACAATGTCAAAGATTCGATTCCACTGATGTTGGAGGGTGAAATTTCAGCAATGCCAGCAGCCCGTGCTGGAAAAACATCAGATTAATCATCAAAGATCGACATAAAAAACGAGATAGACTCCAAGAGGCAATATGACACTTATTAACCATGAAAGCTTTTAATTTTGTTTAAGGATTTGGGATTTGTCTTCGCAATATCTGCATTCTCCAGTGTTGTGAAGGTCCAATAACTTCTACAGCCACTAATCTAATAATTACCGGTACAAGAAAAATTCTAATGCACACTGTTTTATTCAATATTTCAATTTACTGACTCTGCTTTGACACACACAAGGTACCAAGTCAGAAAGAACAAGACAAATCCAACTTTGCGGATACGTTCTGTTTAAAGAAACAGAATGCTTCAGAAAATTTAACTAATGAAATGATGCTGCGCACTTTGTTACAGAATAGGGTCTATTACCAGAAAACTGAACTCATCATACAATTTTTCCGGGTATAGAAAAATCATTACAAACACAAGTATGAAAGATTGCATACCAATTACAAACCGACTGGTGGTTACCCTTCAGATTTAGCTACTGGTAACGAGCCAGAAGTTCAAGTACTTCTTTCAAGCGCACTAATCATCAATGAGTCTCATGATACTGACAGGTTTCATTAAGGGAATTTTGAAATATGAATAAGATTTATTTTATTACGGAACTTGACATCAAATGCAAACCATATGATTGAAGAGCCACTCTTCCTACGCAATTTTTTTGCTTCGCATTTGACATAGGTTTACTTTCAACATCCCATATAACTCTAGATTCGGATTTATAAAATTGGTAGTCCTTGCGTTTGACGACTTACTGTTGCACACAAACTCACGATAGCAAACTACTACACGTGCGGCTATATATACGCGCACAAACTGTCCAACAAAAGTGAAACATACTATTGTTTTCACTCGAACAGGTGATTGCAGTACTGAGAGAATAGCAAACAAAGGTGGGTAAATGATATTGTTGTTAGTTTCATATTTCACTTACCTACTATTTCAAAAGTATGAAAACAGCGACCAGCGATGACAGCAGGAGCACGGCACTTTAGCTGACGCTGACTGCGCAACTAAGGAAATAATAATGGAGTTGACAATCAATTGTTGAACGATGTCGATAGTTTTGGACTTCTGTCGTCGATGCATCGGCGATATATAGCTGTTCAAAACATCGATGTTAACATCGATGATTATGGACGAAACATCGATGTTTTCAAAACATCGATGTATCGTTTGCATCCTTATCCGCATCACTCCCGAGTATACTCAAAGGAGTTCAAAATGTTCAAATGTTTGTAAAACTGCGTGGTCATCAGTCCGTAGCTTACAAACTACTTAAACCTAGGTAAACTAACCTAAGGACAACACACACACCCGTGCCCCATGGAGGACTCGAACATCCACGGCGAGCAACCGCGCGCTCCGCAGCGAGACGCTTTAGACCGCTCGGCTACTCCACCGCGGCTCAAAGGAGTCCACATAATATCACAGTGGAATTGCTCACCCTGTCCGTGTTTGTTAACACACGCACTGGGTATCTGAAACTTATACACTCGTCTAAGTTCATAGGTATTTAACATATTAACATCCATAATGACTATAACAATTTTAGAATTAATTAATGAGACTTACATAAATTTTCAAACATGACTTTATACATAATAAATTGGTTACTTGTTGGTTCGTAGTTGCCATTAGCTACCACGTACTTACTCTAAAAAAAAGTACTTGGTGTGCGAAATACTTTGCAACACACTACTACTATTGACCGTCTAGGTCGAAGAAATGGTAGATAAAATTAATTTTACTGGAAACTCTACTTAAACACTACATTCTTTTGCTAACATTTTTTTTTTCATTTAAAGTCCTCGCTTGGTACAGCTTAAGGTCCACTATATTTCGTGTACCAAACTCTCTCCCCGAATTTGGATATGCCAAACAGTAAGCATTAGTGTGAGGCACGCCAATAATCCTGAAAGGTCCAGCATAAACAAATTTAAATTTGGAAATCTCATTATCAATTTCACTTGATTTTACATGATTTTTAATTAAAATTAGGTCTCCGATCTGGAATTTTGCAAACCGCGCCTTCTCACTGTGACGGCGAATTCTCGCCTCAGCTTTCTTTTTCGTCATCTCTCGTAATTGTTCCTTTTTAATTGCTAAGTCAACTTGAACGCGTGGTGGAAAATCAATTAGTTCTTCCACCAGACTTTTAGACTTTCTATCGAATAAAATTTCTTCTGGCGTAAAACAAGTAGACTCGTGGTTCAGTGAGTTCATAATCGTTTCAAAATCACTGATATACTTGCCCCACGCACTATGGTTGTGATGACAATACGTACGAACAAGTCTTCCTATTTCACGCATATATCGTTCATTTGGATTCCCACTCGGATAATAAGCAGATATATGAATCATATCTACCCGATTACTTTTCACTTCTTCTGTCCACAATTTTGAAGTAAACTGAGCTCCGCTATGGGAAAGAATAGCCTTCGGTTTCCCAATATGCACAAAGTAGTCATTAGCCAGTTTGCTGTAGACTGCTTTTGCTGTAGCTTTTCTAATGGGATACAGCTTAACAAATTTTGAAAAGGTTTCAAGTACCACCAAAATGTATGCAAAATTACCTGTTGTTTTGGGGAGAGGCCCAAACAAATCGACCCATAATAGCTCCAATACTTCATTAGATCGTATACTTTGTATAGGACCTCGGCTAATGTTATTAGACACTTTCACTTTTTGACAAAGATCGCAGGTTTTTATACTCTCTGTGGCCATACGTAACATACTATTAAACGTCACTGCTTCTGAAATTTTCTCTGTACATTTCTTAGGCCCATAATGACCGTAAGCAAGATGGTAATAATCAATTAACACTGTTACATCCTTTTCTGGACAACACACGCGCCAGTAAGTATTATTTTCGTCCTTACGTGACTATAACACCCCATTATAAATTATGGTAATATTTTCTCGATTTCTCACCAACATCACTCTTTTCCATAGATTTAGTCTTAACCATTTTCAAACACTCGTCTTTGTTCTGATGACGGCGTAAATTTTTGCAAATACTTTCAATTTTCTCCTACCTTCCACTTCTCTAAAATACAACAATTTTAAGACACCTCCATTATCGTCTTCTACATTTTGTTTATCAGTTTCAGGCAGGTGTGACAACGAGTTAGCCACGCAGTTGTCAGTCCCTTTCACGTAAAGTATGTCAAAATCAAATTGCTGCAGAAAAACTGCCCATCTGGTCAGCCTATCGTGCAACAATCGACATTCCTTAAGATACGTAAGAGCCTTGTGGTCGGTGTGGATTACCACCTTATGCCCCCACAAGTACCCTTTGAATTTCTTAAAACCTCACACGATCGTAAGAGCTGCTTTTTCTGTGATGGTGTAATTGCTTTCGCATTTGGACAGTGTCCGACTTGCGAATGCGATCGTTCTATGTTCTTTTGTTTCACCTTCTCCTATTTCTTAGAATAGTTCAACGCCTAAGCCGTAAAACGACGAATCCGTACCCAAATGAAATGGCAACGAAAGATCGGGATGGTACAGAATGCAACTCTGCAACAACTCAGATTTTAATCGGTCAAAGGCCGCCTGACATTCCCTTGAATGCTTGGCCCTTAACGAATTTTCTCAGAAAACCCGTTAACCCCAGGAAACTTTTCAGTTGCTTTCTAGTTTTCGGTGCAGGGCAGTTTTTTATTGCCTTCAACTTCTGTGGGTCTTTAGCGATTCCCGCAGTAGTAATAATGTGGCCAATAAATTTTAATTCTTACCTTACAAATTCACATTTCTTGAGTTTCAGTGTCATTCCTCCTTTACGCAATGCACTGAAAACTTCGTCTAATAACTGACAATGCTCTCGCCAAGTTGTAGTGGCTATTAAGAGATCGTCAAAATAGATAGTCAACTTCGAACACAAGGCAGAGCCAAGCACCCCGTCAAGCGCACGAATAGATACGGAGACAGATATGGTGAGTCCGAATGGTACTACCCGGTACTGGTAACTTCTGCCAGCAAATAAGAAAGCCGTGAATTTTCGCGACTCTTCTGCAAGGGGAATTTGCCAATAACCGGCCGTGAGGTCCAGGCTAGTCATGAATTACACATTATGAAATCTTTGCAATATCTCGTTCATACTCTCTGATCTACCTGTCTCACGTTGAACAATCCTTTTCAACGTACGAGCGTCAATTACCACTCTAACACTGCCGTCATCCTTCATAACAATAATTAATGGATTGTTGTATGGGCTAGTGCTCCTTTCAATCACATTCCAATCTAACATACGGTCTATCTCTTCCTGTACTGCCTCCTTCTTAGACCGCGGAATAGAGTACGGTCGCACGAAAAACGGGTCGTGTGGAATTACATCCAAACGACACTCAAAATCTTTGACTAGTCCTGGTTTGTTAGAAAACACTTCTTTGTTTTTCATAACAACTCCGTACAAATCATTCTTTTGTTCCGGCGTAACGCCTGACACATTGGCTAAGCTGTCAATATTGATGTCGAGAATACTGTAGTATTCAGCACCTTCACCTAAACCTGCCTGGGTAGGAAACATAACAACACGAAGTGGCTGATACTGCCCCTTCAGGTCATTATCTCCCTCATCAATCTGTACTTCCTTTTCACCTTGAGCTACGCATGTCAACATTTTATTACTACAGTCAATGACTGCTCTTTGCCTTAAAAGCCACGCACTGTAATATACGATGGTATATGTCGCCGAAGATCTTTAAGTTGCCTAACGCCATTCAGCACAGGAAACGTATAGGCAGCAGATCACCGCCCCGCAAAGTTACTCAGAACTGTTCCATATGGCGCAATCACGTCGTTCATATTCTCAGCAGGCACTTCAAATGGTAGTTCGAATAATCGAATTGTTCGAATTCCAAATCCGGCATGTAAAACCGAAACTTCACCCACATTATCATTGTAGTGTTTGAACTTAAGGAGACCTTGAACAGAATCAACAACACGATCCTAAATTTCTGTATCTCTCATCTTCACATAAACTGCACTAACCAGAATCGACAAATGAACACTAATAATATCCTCAAGGCCTACTTTCAATTCTGTTTCAAGAAAGATGCTGGTCGTGCATATTTATTATCGAACGTTAATTTCAATGTACTTTCCTCAGTAGCTGAGCCATTATGGAAATTCGAACATCATTCTAAACACGGGAAAATGGAAATAGCCGGTAAACAACGCAGAGAGCGCGCGATTTACTGCCCGGATGTAAACACGCTGTTCACAGCACAGATCACAAACACGAGGTCCGAACTTCGCCGCCACTGCAGGCATAATGCTTACTATAGTCTACGTCAGCTACAAAGGCGGTCCAGTTTTCAGATGTTCTGTGCATCCGCCTTCATTACCGCAATGACAGCCAATAACGTTCATTCTGTGGGCGCGTGGATGGCCGCGAGTTATGCAATGTTTCTCCCGCAGGCGCAACTGTTGGCGCTCGGCCGTAGCTTTTCCCCTCTTCACTTCCCCTATTGCTCCACCTCTATGCGCGGAAGCGTCATCCTACACGACGCCAGGCATAGGCAGGCGCTATAGCACTAAACCACCGCGAGTGAACTTTCAACACTGCTCTATTCACACCCGGCACTTGGCTGTAAACTGGCACATTTTAGGACGTTTATAAAACAGATTGCAAAGTACATAAATATTAGAGAAATATGCTTTTTGCATCCTTTAAAAGGTGAAAGCATGTCCATTTGAAAAACACGAGTTTCTTTTAGAATTTACAATATATATAAGTGATATAATTTGTAAATAAGCACATGCAAGGTGTGAAAAAGAAAAGTTTTACGAGCTCTATTATGTGGAACAATTATTTCTGTATCTACTTTTACGACAATTGTACAGGGAAGTCTAAAAGTGAATACATTCAACAATTTTCTTTTGGAGATCAAATGCTGTTATTTTTTGTGTGGTAATCCTGTAGGCACTGAGGGATGCGAAGACCAAATCAGTATATTTCGTGTAACTTTACTGCAGACTGTTCGTGCCATATAGAGCTTATTTTCATACTGCCTAAAGGTTTCATTGTTGCTATAGTACTGTCGGCAAACCGATTTGTTCCACTCTTTATCTGTCCAGCTATTCAGTCATCAAAGAAGTAACTAAAATATTCAAACTCTTCAGTGACGTCTGAAAAATGCGAGCCGGCCGCGGTGGACGAGGGGACTGAGGCGCTCCAGTCGCGGTCTGCAGACCTTAGTCTGCAGGCCTTAGTCCCCTCGGCCACCGCGGCCGGCGGTATTTGGTAAAAGTCACTTGAAAACGTAACCTCATAATGTCCATAATTCACACGTAGACTTATCTTAAATGAACGAAAAAGTAATAATCACCAGAGATCCTGCGATGTACGATAATGTAATATGTTGCGTAGGATGTCTTCCGTCAAAATGTACAAGAATTGTCTGCGATTTGTTGCGATTCTTGTTGGATTGCCACGTTTACTGAGGCCTTGCGTGTGAGCCAGTTAGCACGGAGTGCAAAGGATATCCTACATCCAGTATGCACTTCGAGAGTTAATACAAGACAGTGGTCGAATATCACTTGCCGCTTATATTACATTCACTCTTACATTAAATAATAGAGTTGGCAAAGTAAGACAATACTGAATCATGTGTACATTTCGAAAACAATTATGTTTAAATACGGTATTTTAAATTAGCTTGAAAATTACAGAACCATTAGTTTGATAAGCCATGGTTGCAAAATTTTAACACGAATTATCTACAGGAGAATGGAAAAGCTGGTAGAAATTGACCTCGGGGAGGATCAGTTTGGGTTCAGGAGGAACGTAGGAACCAGGGAGGCAATACTCACATTACTTCTTATCTTAGAAGATAGATTAAGGAAAGGCAAATCTACATTTTTAGCTTTTGTAGATTTGGAGAAAGCATTTGACAATGTTGACTGGAATACACTCTTTCAAATTCTGAAGTCAGCAGGAGTAAAATATAGGGAAAGGAGAGTTATTTACAACTTGTACAAAAGCCAGACTGCAGTTATTAGACTAGAAGGGCATGAAAAGGAAGCATCAGTTGGGAAGGGAGTAAGACAGGGTTGTAGCCTTTCTCCGATGTTATTCAATTTGTACATCGAGCAGGCGGTGAAGGAAAGCAAGGAAAAATTTGGAATAGGGATTAAAGTTCAGGGGGAAGAAATAAAAACATTGCGTTTTGCTGATGACATTGTAATTCTATCAGAGACAGCACAGGACCTGGAAGAGCAGTTAAATGGAATGGACAGGGTGTTGAAGAGAGCGTATAAAATGAACATTAACAAGAGCAAAACAAAAATAATGGAATGCGGTCTTAGAAAGTCGGGCGATACTGAAGGAATAAAATTAGGTAACGAAACAATGAAGGTGGTAGATGAGTTTTGTTACTTGGGTAGTAAAATGACATGCGATGGTCGCAGTACAGAGGATATAAAATGCAGAATGGCAATGGGAAGAAAAGCATTTTTGAAAAAGAGAAATTTGCTAACATCAAATATTAATTTAAGTGTAAAGAAGTCTTTTCTGAAGGCGTTCGTGTGGAGTGTTGCCTTGTACGGGAGTGAAACATGGACGATAAGCAGTGCGGACAGGAAGAGAATAGAGGCTTTTGAAATGTGGTGCTACAGAAGAATGCTGAAGATTAGGTGGGTAGATCACATAACTAATGAAGAGGTACTGAACAGAATTGGTGAGAAAAGGAATTTTTGGCATACCCTGACTAAAAGAAGGGATCGCTTGGTAGGACACATTCTTAGACATAGGGGAATCGTAAATTTAGCATTGGAGGGAAGTGTGTAGGGTAAGAATCGCAGAGGGAGACCAAGAGACGCGTATAGTAAGCAGATTCAAATTGATGTGGGTTGCCGTTCTTATGAGGAGATGAAAAGGCTTGCTCAGGATAGAGTAGGGTAGAGAGCTGCATCAAACCAGTCTCTGGACTGAAGACCATAACAACAACAACTGTTTAATATCACACGGCATTAATCTATCTACCAGGGAAGGGTTGCAACCAATTAGTACGCACTCAAAAGGGAATCTACATCATGATAAAAGATGCCTTGGCTTCGGATTTGAACACTCAGCTCACAGTTTTGGAGAAAAAAGTGGCTAAAAAGGCCAAGATGTATTTCAAAATACATCGGAATACATTTAAATGACGTGAAAAACTGTTGTGCAGTTTGAGATCAAGATAGAAAGCATCGTCTAGGAAAATCGGACGATTCTTTCACCAAAATGAAATATGGCTTAATTCTTCAACAACTTTTATACGGTTAGTAAATCTATTTGTAATATCGATTATGTGAAAAATTTCAGTTACTATTAGAATGAGCGTTTTTTTAAATATTTCAATTACAAATGACGTGTAATGAATGAATTTCATCCTTTTCGTAGAATGCTTCTACTACTGAATCTTCGACAGCACCTACAATTAGTCGACCTTACGCGGAGTTCACAGTTGCTAGTGATCGAACGAAAAGAAGAGGATATGAACAACTGAGTGTTAAATACAGCACAGAGAAGTTGGCACCGTAAATGCAATGGAAAACAGTCTGTTATCGCTTTGTCTTACAATTACGAATCAGCCTCAGAGCACAGCTTCAAAATGAACACTGTTGTCTTGTTATTGTAAAAACGTTTATCAATTTAATTAATCCTATACTTGTAATCAGCAATCCCCAAAAACCTTATTTTGCAAATTTACGTTACAATGTAATACGTTTTTATTAAATAACTTGAGTATATTCGATCCGTAATTAGTAATTTTTGACTTTTGCCCTCAACATCGAATTCAGTGACCGCAAAAACCTCTATACACAAATGTTCAATCTTATCGTAATAGTTTTCGACTTTTGGTCAGCTTTTCGGCCGCTTCAGACCACTGTGCGCCGTTCTGTGTTAAGGGAAACACCTACTGCACGAATCGTCTTCGCCGGCCGCGGGGACTGAGGCGCTCCAGTCACGGTCTGCACGGCCACTACGGTCGGGGGTTGGAATCCCCCCTCGGGCATGGATATTTGTGCCGTCCTTAATGTTAGCTAGTTCATAAATAGTTTTTAAGTTTAGGGACTGATGACCCCGTAGTAAAGTCCCATAGGCTATACAAACATTTTTGAACATTAGGTGGGTTGATCGTGTAACAAATGAGGAGATACTGAACAGAATTCTAGAAAAAAGGGACTTTTGGCATACCTTGACTAAAAGAAGGGATCGATTGATAGGGAACATTCTTAGACATCAAGGAATCAAGAATTTAGCATTGGAGGGATGTGCTTGGGAGGCCAAGGGGTGAATACAGCAAGTAGATTCGAACGGATGTAGGTTGCCGTTCTTTATGAGGAGATGAAGAGGCTTGCTCAGGATAAGGGTGGAGAGTCGCATCAAACCAGTCTCCGGACTGAAGACCACAACAACATTGAGTCTACGTAAGAGCGTAATTAATTTCAAAGAACGGGAGAAATATCGATGTACTTTAAAGCGATTATTAATTTGCAGAGAGTGGAGAACTTTCAGGAAGTGTGACTTTAGTGTCTCGGATAAGACTTCAGAACTACTACGGATATTCTAGTGTAATTTTCATTATTGCTGGTCGATATCTGTGATTTGAAGTAAACATCTATGGTTATATTAGATTTGAAACAATATTTTCTTAATGACTGTGAAACTAATTCAGTTTAAAGTGAACTATACTGTAGTTATCAGGATTAAAGCCATAAATTCAATATTAAGAAATTACAAAGTGTGAAACAAGTCTTTAAAGCGTTAATTTTTTTATGGCTGAAACGACGTGAAATGACTGTCATATACAATGTTTAATACTTTTTTACAGAGTAGGAAGTGAAATGGTACGTTAATCATCGTTAGAAATGGGAATCCCAAAATCTAATAACATTATTGAATTCAGACGTATTGTCGTAGTTGTTCACTACCAGTTGAAACTTAACGCGCTACGGTAAAAAAAGTTACAAAATGGTTTTAACGCTACTATGCACCTCAATTAACTGAAATTTTGGAACAGAGACATATGAACAGTTTGGTATACCTCAGCTATCAGTCTCCTTTTACTGAGGTAGCGCCGAAATTTTGCTTCCTACCTCCGTGAATAATAATATGAATTAATCTAAACGGCTTGAGTTCCACGATCAATGAAACTGTTAGCCGTACATCTCATTTCGCTACAGCAAGATATCGCGTTCATATGGTGTTCGACAAAAAGCCGTTTATAGTAAAACTGAATTGTTTAGCTGACGTGCAAACAGAAATCATTATATAAATACGCCAACACGAGACAGAGGGTACAGATTTTAAATATTAATCCTACAAGAAGGTCAATGAAACGTACATAAATTGAAAGGTGGTTTGTCATAGATGTTACGAATATGAGATCGAAAATTTATATAAAACACACTTACTTCAGCCAAGATCGCTAGTTAATCTGCTTTTTTTTTTTTTTTTTTTTTTTTTTTTTTTTTTTTTTTTTTTACCGATCGATGAAATTTTTTTTTACAATGTTCTCTTATTTTCA
The DNA here is from genome assembly GCA_026315105.1 of Locusta migratoria. Taxonomy (NCBI): domain Eukaryota; kingdom Metazoa; phylum Arthropoda; class Insecta; order Orthoptera; family Acrididae; genus Locusta; species Locusta migratoria. The sequence continues at coordinate 202,514,809 of CM048751.1, forward strand.
ATAAAATAAAGAGTTGCCTGTGAAAATGTAATATAAGAAAAAGAACATTGTCAAACGATTAAAATTTGCATCACCAAAGTGAATCGTCATCTGCATTGCACACCAAAAAACTGTGTGTATTCCTGCCACAAGTAACTAGGAGATACAGATAAGTTAGCTTAGTCAGTTAGTGCTTGGAGTTCCAGTCGTAAGGTCCTGGGTTCGATTCCCACTGCCCTCCAATTTCTTAAAATTCTTCGTAATGTTGAATTCTTAACTTATTCTATTAAGAAAATTAGTTTTCACACATGCTCAGCTGTATGTTGCAAGAAGTAGAGTTCGATCCTTTGGTGATTTGAAATTTTATATTTGTTAAACATAGAGAACAAGGAAATTTAGTGAATGATGAAAGGATTTTGACGAAACATGTTTTTACTGAAGTTTTGTAACGCTAAATTGTGAAATAAAGCAATTAATTCCCTCATTTGTGTCTTTCAATATCTCATGTTTCCTTTTTGCCCTTTGTTTCAACGGTTCTCATAGCATTCACATGAAACCTATAAATTTGCAGTGCTCAATAAATTCAGATTACATTAATTTTTATTCATTTTCATGACTTAGCAAACACAGCTGGTCGAATTTCGACCACAGGCAATACTAGTATTAATAATAATAAGCTCAGTTTCCGACTTCATGAATCGACTGCCACAACGTCTCCGGAAACTAAACTGATCTTCCCTGTGGCAGCAATTTTTTCCTATTCTTCTATATACAATTTGTAGCAATATTTTACTATGATGACAATTTAAACCGATGGTTCGGAAGTATTCACAAGACGGTAATTTGAAGAAAGTGAACGCTTAATTTTCGAAGAAACATAGCAACAGAGAAAGACGAAAAAGACGTTAAGGTCAAATGTCCTTTCCGGTCTTCCTTATAATTCACCCCTGGCCAAGAATAAATAGCCGGCAAACGTTAGTAATATGCCCTACATTATAAACAAACCTGAACAGGAACAATATAAAAAAATGTAGACCTATACAATGTAACTTGCACAGAAAAACAAATACAGTTCTGAAAATGCAGCGTTAGGAAATGTACAATTTTTTGCCTTGGATTTACCATGAAACTTGATGGAAAAATATTTTGGACCTGTTTTTTGTGGAGGGGTTCAGAAATTTATGGTGTATGGGTACCAAAAATTCAAACGGATTTCAGAAGACATTTGTTGTCGAAGATTTCCTGACTGTGGAAACACGTCCACATAATGTGTTCCATTTAATTGACTCCCCATGAACAAATGTTGACGAGCTTTAGGCATTTTTTTTTTTTTTGAGTGTAGCAAGACACTCCACTCGCAATATACGAGATACCAGGCATTATATATTGATTTAGTTTTATCTGTATGTAAAATTCTGTCTATGTTGTACATGAGGCCCCAAATATGTGTTATTGTGTATTGGCCCTGGCTTGCACAGAATGAATGAAAATTTGTATGTAAGAAAGTTTAGGAAGTGCTAGGCGCGCCTCGTCTGTTTGGTGTCATCGTTTCTTTCAAACGCTGGGTGTTTAATGTCTCTGGGCGAGAAGTAGGTTTGCCAACTGCTGAGCAGAACCCAGTCTTAGCAAAGATTCCTAATGTAGCTTGCTCTTAACCTCCTTGGCTGAGGGTTGGTCAGGTTACCTGCCTGACGAACGGTGATGCTCTCTGGCCACCCATCACTACCTCTCTGTGGTAACGGTTAAGCAGTGGTGAAGAGAGTTATTCATTCGCTTCTTGGTTCCTGGTAGGGTAAGTACCTCTGGGTTTGGTTCTGCTGTGGCCTCGTGGCTCGACTTAGTTCAGCCTCCATAGTCATACTTATGCCTTTTCGCGAGTTTAATTCCGGGAGTAGTAGCTACACTATGTGTAGTAGTGAGATTTTGCTTAATTTTCTACAGGATTGCCAATTTTATGTCGATTTTTGCTGGAATCTGGTTCCGAGGCTCTGATGGTGTTTCGTTAGCATAGTTCTTGCACTTTATAACTTTTAAATCACTTCTTCACCTGTTTAAATATGTTCAATGTCTTTCACGTTCGTATCGTAGTTGAATTCTAATATTTTCGGGGATTCGCGATGCCTATACTGTTCGTATTTTGTCGACAGAACACGTGAACGATACCAGACTAAGCCTTCAGCTTTTCCATCATTCAGTACACATGAGTGGTTAATAATTGTATAGCTAATTTGCTAAGGTGTTTCCTAGTGAGTGTAGCGTGATAATTATCCCCAAAAATTGTCCATTCTAACTTGTAATCTGTGTACTTGTCGGCCCATGTGTGCACCGATTAGCGGGTTCCCTATCGTGGTTATTACCATTAAATAGACATTTTTCCTTTGTGTAGAAAGACCATTGCACGACGTATATCGTGTTTTTAATTTTCATGAAATAGAATTATTTCACTTATCTGAATTTTTGTGATCGAACTCTGTATTGTGCTGTAGCAATCCTTAACCTTGCTTATCTAATAGATATCATTCCTCTGATCAGAAAGAATGGTTACACGATATATTTCGCGATCTTATTCTCTTCGAAATTGATTTTGTTAACTTTATGCATATTTTGTGTTCCGACTTAGTAGAGTGCTGTATTGATCTAACAACTTTACCCTTCTGTAGTTATCTTCTCCCTGTGCTAAACGAACGCCAGAGCGACCGTTTTTAGATATTATTTAATGAAATCTTGATTCAATGTATAGTTAGAAGCTCTAAGGAAACTTTAACTTCCATCTGTACACCGCACTTTGTGGTCTTAAACCAAGTGCGTTTGTTTCTGATAGTTGATCATGAGCCTAAGCCACTAGCTTGATACGTTATGGAAGCGAAGTACTATTTCATTGTGCATGAGTGAACCTTCGACCTGCATTCTCCACATTGCTTGGCTGTCGTCTTGGTGTATTATGTCAGATGCTTGGTAAGTACCTGCATGGCTTGGCGTATGAATCTGTGTGTGATTGTGCTGCAATTCCTCCGTTCCCCCCTATAAAACGTGATCGTAATTAACCTGTACTCAACTTTGCAGGTGGGGCAATTTTAGGGTCATGTAATTGTGGATATTTTGAATATGTGTGTTTTTTACTGTAATTTAAAGAAAATGGTCTTCTCCCTTGTTCTTGTTTTGAACAATAAATTAATTTGTTAAACTATAATCCTCTTGTGCTAATTTAAATTTTCCCCTCATCATTTATTTTGGATTAATGTGGGGTAATTTGTTCATGTATCTTGTGTCTATATTTGCGTTTCCGTTGTCAACATTTATTTTTTATTTAGATCCATGACTGCGGATCATTATTTAATTGTGTGCAGTTTCCTCTAAAGATTGCAGTAAAGGTAGAACTGTTTTCTTAACTTATAGAACCAGAGTTTTGCTTAAGGGAACTGTATACTTCCGCCGATGTGTGAATATCGCCGTGAGTGAGCAGTCAATAGTTAACTTCACAAACACGGCTAGTTAACAGTCAAAAGAACAGCGGGCGAGTTTCACGGTATTACTCGTCTATTTTAAGTGCCACCTGGTTCAGTTATTCACTATAGACCAACTTTAACTGACCAGTAACTAAGCTGCCGCACTTTATAACCGCCATTATACATTAACGAGAATGGTATGCAGTAAAGCAGCAAGCGGCCTGAAGTAGCACACACAGGGGTGTTTCACTTTCTAGGAACACAGGCAGTCACCATAGAAGGCGTTATTGGTCTCAAAGCAGCATCGCTTCTGCCGCCTAGTTTCAAAAATAATGGCCACCTGAAAAGTCCTACACTGGTCAAAACAATTAGGGGATCAGTTGAGGATTTAAGTTCTGAATATTGTCATCGGCAGAATGAACTAAAATGGTTTGACGTCTTTCTGTAGGTCCTACGAAGTGGAGACAACTATACTTCTGGCCATTAATATTGCTACACCACGAAGATGACGTGCTACAGACGCGAAATTTAAGCGACAGGAAGAAGATGCTGTGATATGCAAATGATTAGCTTTTCAGAGCATTCATACAACGTTGGCGCCGGTGGCGACATCTACAACGTGCTGACATGAGAAAAAGTTTCCAACCGATTTCTCATACACAAACAGCAGTTGACCGGCATTGCCTGGTGAAACTTTGTTATGATGCCACGTGTAAGAAGGAGAAATGCGTACCACCACGTTTCTGACTTCGATAAAGGTCGGATTGTAGCCTAACGCGATTGCGGTTTATCGTATCGCGACATTTCTGCTCGCGTCGGTCGCGATCCGATGACTGTTAGCAGAATATGGAATCGGTGGGTTCAGGAGAGCAATACGGAACGCCGTGCTGGATCCCAACGGACTCGTATCACTAGCAGTCGAGATGACAGGCATCTTATCCTCATGGCTGTAACGGATCGTGCAGCCACGTCTCGATCCCTGAGTTACCAGATGGGGACGTTTGCAAGACAACAAGCGTCTGCACGAACAGGTCGACGACGTTTGCAGTAGCATGGACTATCAGCTCGGAGACCATGGCTGCGGTAACCCTTGACGCTGCCCCACAGACAGAAGCGCCTGTGATGGTGTACGCAAGGTCGAACCTGGGTGCTCGAATGGCAAAACGTCATTTTTTCGAATGAATTCAGGTTCTGTTAACAGCATCATGATGGTTGTATTCCTATTTGGCGACACAGCGGTGAACGCAGATTGGAAGCGTGTATTCATCATTGCCATACTGGCGTATCAGCCGGCGTGATGGTATGGGATGCCGTCGGTAAAACGTCTCGGTCACCTCTTGTTCGCATCGACGGTACTTTGAACAGTGGCCGTTACCTTTCAGATGTTTTACGACCCGCGGCTCTACCCTTCATTCGATCCCTGCGAAACCGTACAGTTCAGCAGGAAAATGCACAACCGCATGTTGCGGGTCCTGTACGCGCCTTTCTGGATACGGAAAATATTCGACTACTGTCCTGGCCAGCACATGTCCAGATCTCTCACCAATTGAAAACGTCTGGTCTATGGTGACCGAGCAACTGGCTCGTCACAAAACGCCAATCACTACTCTCGATGAACTGCGGTACCGAAGCTGCATGGGCTTCTGTACCTGTACACGCCATCCAAGCTCTGTTTGAGTCAATGCCCAGTCGTATCAAGGCCGTTATTACGGCCAGATGTGGTTGTTCTGGGTACTGATTTCTGAGGATCTATGCATCCAAATTGCGTGAATATATATTATACTAGCCGCAAACCCGGCGTTGCCCGGTTGTTTATTTATCCTCCACTCTCGTAGTCCACATTCTCTTCCCCCACCCCACCCTCTCTCTCCATCCACCTCTTTCTCCCATATCTCTGTTCGTTTCCACATTTCCTTCTCTCGGCAAAGTTTTCTGCAAGGTACCCTCTACATGAACCATAAAAACCCATGGTTTGAAGGGCATGTGTAAATATCATAAAGATTACAGCAAAAGTTGGAAGTGGGACAGACACAGAGGAAGGTGGCTGCAGCCTTTGGAGTGTCCTTAGGTGTAGTTTCTGGGAACTGGACGCCATTTCAAAGAACCGATACAAGAAGACAAGGCCAACATAGTCAATGAGTAACATCAGAAAGAGATTACCGGTCTCTCCGGTTAACGATCTGTGGACACAGGAAGCAGCCTTTAGGCAGCCATCTCGCGCAATATTAATATGCGTGGAGGCCTGTGGTGTGTGTGTGTGTGTGTGTGTGTGTGTGTCCCATTACAACCATTACACTGTTTATCTCGCAGAAACTGGGCGGAGGAACATCAGGTTTGGAGTCGTAAGCAACGGCGCCGGGTTCTGTTCACAGACAAGTCAAGCCGGTCGCGGTGGCCGAGGGAACTGAGGCGCTCCAGTCACGGTCTGCACGGCCACTACGGTCGGAGGTTCTAATCCCCCTTCGGGCATGTATATTTGTGCCGTCCTTAGTATTAGCTAGTTCATAAGTAGTTTGTAAGTTTAAGGACTGATGACTCCGTAGTTAAGTTCCTTAAGCTATACAAACATTTGAACAGATAAGTCAAGACTTGGTGTTTAAACGGACAATCGTCGTTCTCTCATCTGGAGAGTACGTGGGATTGAGAACAATCCTGCTTACTTGCAGGAAACATCACCATATCACGGTACGAACGGTGTGGGCAGGAGTCAGTATTGGCGGACATACGGACCTCTACATCGTTCAGATTGGCGCTTTGCACACTGAGAGGTACAGAGTCGAGATCGACATTTTTTTGTGCCTCATACAAAGGTTACAGAGCTGATTATTGCTCGCATGGAAGAGAGGCCAAATATCCCTCAAGAGATGATTGATAACCTCGTACTGTCCATGCAACGCAGGTGTGAAACTGTACTAGCCGTCCGAGGAGATCACACACCATATTAGATTCGGGGGGGTGGGGGGTGGGGGAGGAGCGGTCCGCCCCAGGCCTCTCGTCTTGGGGGGCCTCCAAATACACCGAAATAACGACACTTTTTTTTAGTTGGAGCTACCTTCGCCTCTGGTCCGGGGGCCCCACGATGTCGAACGCTAGTTATTGTTTTAATAATACATGTATTTACAAGTGGATTGGGGGCCTCATTTTGTTTTTCCGCAGCCCCGGACCTTCGACAGGCACTTAAATGTGATTTGCAGAGTATCCCATGTAGATGTAGATGTAGTCCCCCACTGGCAACGAGAATGACTTTTCCACTATTACGATAGCCCCATGGTTCTTCGCTCTAAGTAATCGCCATGCAAACCTCAAGTAAAGAGTTGAGACAGCAAAAATATCGTACTATATCACACGCAATTTATTTGAATAAAGTAATTCACCAAATGTGTACTGTGTATATCATCTCACCTCATCTCCGAATTGTTTTGATCAGTGTATGTTCAAGTTATGGGTGCCTGAATACCCATAATTCTGATCTGGGTATTTTGAGAAAGATAACAGTGTAAAGAGAATAATATAATGAACGCTGAAAATGTTTTCGATTTAAAAACGCTGCGCATCCGTGTTTTCCGTTGAAGCTTATATTGCGACGAACGCACACTGGGGCTGCTACAGCAGTGCAATGAAATAGAAAGATATTTGCGGAAGCGAATATGAATCATCACTAACTTTACACGTTAATGGTAACGGACCGGGATATGAACCCGGATTTCCTACTTTTCGTGAGTGATCACGTGAGCCATTACACTATCTGCGCACGTCTCCCAGAACAACCCAGTCTTCTATTTTCAACGCATTGCCTACTTTCTTGAGTGTTCTTTCTTTCCATCGTACAGGGAGAGACGTTTATTGTAATTGTCGCAAACCTTGCTAGGGCTCATTTAAATACGATGTATAGTGTCTCTGCTTATCGATGCAACCAATGAAACGTCCTTATAACTGACACTATGCAACTACAACTGCTGGAATCAGCATAAGCTGTACAGTGCAGTTTATTTGGTATATATTTTACTGGTTTTTCCTGTATTTTACACATTTCACGTATTTGTAATTTGCTACTTCGTTTCATATTTATTTATGCTGATGTTTCAGTACCATCTGGTATCACGTTTGTGAATGAGTGCAAGCCAAATGATTAGTATGAATAGTGCTATGATCCTATTGACGAAGATGTAATTAAATTTTTTGGAAATTTGAATAGCGTTATGATGCCGTAAGAATAATTGTAGTTAAATATTACGAGAAATTGAAAAGTTCTACAATGTTGTAAATGTTTTAATTAAATAATTTAGTACCAATCAAAATGACGAGTTTTCTCCAATGTTCAATCTCTTTTGGATCCATGCATGTTTGAAAAAGATTTTCATTTTCATCGAAAAACAGGGACACTGTTTATCGAAATGAAGTTTAGCCGCGCGAAAGCTTGCGATAACTGTAATAAACGTCTCTCTCTGTGCAGCACTTACATTGTGGATTGTACGCGCACCTGTGGATAGTAAATAATGTGTGGCATATGGAAGTGGCATATGGGTTGGTCTTGGAGGCAATAGTGGTATGTAATCCGTTTAAAAACATTTCTTTTATCTCGTTTTTAATTATCTATCAATTTTTTCTTAAAAATACGATAACAACGCAAATTTATACAAAATTTATAAAAAATATATAACAAGCAAAGATGGCCGTCACGGATAAGCCGTGCGCACTGGGGCGCTGTGCTCCTGTGCGCGCGGTCGTTCCCCGTCCGGGGTTCGAGCCCCCCCCCCCCCCCCCCCTCTCGGGCATGGGTGTTTGTGTTGTCTTTTAGGTTAGTTTACCATACTTAAAGTAGTTTGTAAGCTGCGGACTAATAACGCAGCAATTGTTTCCGACAGATTTACAAACATTTGAAGCAAAGATGTATACATATATTGTTTAAAAAAGCTCTTAAAATAAATGGCAGCCATTTTACATACATCGAGCTATATTGTGAACTGACTGGTTGTGTGTTTGTCCTGTATTTCTATGCATTATTCCTAAACGAGTTTCGTCCTTAGCTACCTATTTAGAGTGAAGAGGCTTAGTAGGTGAGGTCATGTCACACACATGGGATATCTAAGAGACTCCTCCGGCTTAGAGAATAGCGGGAGCTGAGGTAGAAAAGGAGAAAATACTAGGATTCGGTCAAGAATGATTTTGAAGTAGCAGGCTTAATGTCAGACGAGTTTTTTCCCTTTATTGATATTTTAAAGCCCCTGTTGGGGCAGGCTGGCAGCGACCTCAGCCAACACCACCTAGATGACAAGGCCTCACAGCTGGCCGTGCCTACGTCACACCTAAGGGTAAGACTCCTATAAACCCGAGCTGAACTATCAGCAATTTTTCCCCTGTAGTAGTTGCCACGTTCCGGACGAAGCTCACGCGTTATCTCGCATTTCATTCAACTCGCTCATGCTCGCAAACTACTCACTGTATGAACCTGAAACTACAGTTTCATTTTAGTTTCATTTGCGGTAATAGTGTATAAGAGGATATACTGACCGTTCACGAACATGCACTTACTGAAGACGTTACAGAATGCGAGGAACTTTTTCTCTGTTGAAGTTAGGTGAACATATTAAGCGAAGGAAATGTTCAAAATACATGAAATTTTCATCCACTCCAAACAGGAACTATGTGAGAAATGTATAACTTGAGATAATGTCAGTTATACATGCAGCATTGGGATCCGCTCGGCCGCCTAGTAATACCTCGTCTTCAGTATTAGAGCTACTAATAATAAGGCACAGGTTGTTAATGCATAATGTCCATACTTGAAGATAGTGTTACTGACTTCTTAACCCATTAAATTTAATAGTTGAAAACTACAAAAGTGCTGTGTCTCTATGTAATATTCAATTTCAATTTATCGTTTATATGAGAAGGACATTGTAAATATGTCAATACAGAGTGCTTTATTATGTGAGGAAATAACGAGTCAGTTAATTAATTGGGGGGGGGGGGGGTTCAAATCCCCCCTCGGGCATGGATATTTGTGCCGTCCTAGTTCGTAAGTAGTTCATAAGTAGTTTGTAAGTTTAGGGACTGATAACCCCGTAGTTAAGTCCCATAAACTATACAAACATTTGAACATTTGAGTATATTAGGTAGTGTAGAGATTCATCGTATCAATCATTTTCTAGTATTCTCGCATAAAATCCACATTAGATTTAGTAACTTTGGTTCTATTACTGCTAGGCGTTAATAGTTAGTAGATTTTGCAAACTGAACCACTTTGGAACCACAAGCAAAGAAATAAACATATGTGACTGATGAAGGAATACCTGTACACTGATTAATAAATCCCTAACTTTACTCTTTCGTTAAAAAAAAAAAAAAAAAAAAAAAAAAAAAAAACGTATATTTCCTTGAATAATGCGACAGTTAATGAAGTTTTGCGTAGTAACTATATGGCAAAATACGCCTCTCTTTGCATGTTATTATTTGCCAAAATATCATTTTGACACCTCTAACGGTGTATGAGACGCATTATATTTCATGCTGGCCTTATCGCCATCGGAAATGAGTTCGCTACATAAAATAAATGTTAGCAATTTGAGTGAAAAGTAAAGATCTCCTGCAAAAATTAATATAAATTTCAATACGTCAGGAAAATTTCATCCGCAACATCATATGGTGTAACATGCACCAAACGGAATATCATAGCAGCCCTTATTTTTTACTGCAAACGTTTCCTAACCTAGCGCTCTCTCTTATTTCAAAGCCAATATATTACTAGCTATGGCTTTTCACGAAATTATGCCGATTTCCTCAAAATGCTGACATATGGAGATTTAAGTATCAAAACAATTAAATTTTTCTACCAATTAGTTTTCGCGAAGATGACAGGACGTGCGCCTCTATGCTGCTGGTGCAGCGCGATTCCACCCATGTTGGGGAAAACATGGCGGACGATTCAGCCAGCCTGGGTATTTAGGAGCTCTGCCTAAGGGCCTTATTACACTAGGCGGCCAGGCGGCGCAGCAAGCCACACCGCCGTCGTCGGGCATGGGCTGTTACGGAGCCTGTATTATTACATTAGGAATACCGGTGGTGCCGCCACAGAGTGACTGCCGGAGAGCCGTAGCGGGGCACTGCGTCATACGGAGCCTACTACACCGGACCGCCAAGGCGCAGCCAGTACCTTCACCGACACTCGATTTGGCCACCGCGTAGTCAGTCTCAAACGTACAGTGTTCACTACTGATGAGAGAACATGCCGGGCAACGAGTATCCATATGTACTCCTCCTTGAACTTTAAATGAAAATGAGTAGGCTAAGGAAGGGAAAGGTGCATATACAGCTTTTTGAGTTAGTGACCCCCTTTCCAATTATCATGTTCTGGCCACCCCAGTCCCCACACCGCCCTCACCGAGCCGGCCGCGGTTGCCGAGGAGACTGAGACGCTCCAGTCACGGTCTGCATGGCCACTACGGTCGGGGGTTTGCCCTCACCGAACTGTATTACGATGTGTGTGAATTCACAGACAGTGAATTTTATATTCTGGCCTATGCTATCGTTAAGGGAATCTAAAGGGTTGTACTATATTCTTTTTTTGCCGCCCGGGAGTTGCTGAGCTGTCTGGAGCGCCACGTTACGGATCGCCCGGCCTCCCGCGTCGGATGTTCGAATCCTCCCTCGGGCATGGATGTTTGTTGTCTTTAGCATAAGCAAGTTCATAAGAAGTTTGTAAGTTTAGGGACTGATGACCCTGCAGTTAAGTCCCATAAGCTTTACAAGTCAGTATAAGTTTGAAAACTTAATAAATCACGGAATAATGTAGATATAGAGTTAAAAATTGACACCTGCTTGGAATGACATGGGGTTTCATTAGGAAAAAAAGGTTCAAAAAATGCCCGACAGATGACGCTTCATCTCATCAGAAAAGCAATAATTAGCATAACAAATTAAGATGATGTTTACAGGAAATGCTCAATATGTTCACCATCATTCCTCAACAATAGCCGTAGTCGAGGAATAATGTTGTGAACAGCAAACCATGCCCGGAGTTATGGTGAGTCATTGGTGTCGGATGTTGTGTTTCAGCATCCCAAGAGATGATGGTCGATACACTTGCGAGTTCAGGTAATCCAAACCCAATAATCGCGCGGACTGAGGTCTGGGGACATGGGAGGACAAGCATGACGAAAATTTGCCAATTTTTGGAAAATGGAAGTAGTTAGGGACCTGCAACAAAGTTTGCATGTAATTTCTGACGTTTATGAAGCGTTTTTGTAGCATCCCCCCCCAAATGAAACGAAAAGAAGTCTACCACTCAACAGATGCCGTAAAACTGTCGCATCAGGCATGACCTTGTATCAAATAAAGTCAACATTACAGATTTGCATGTTACTATTTATTTTTGTCTGCAAGTCTCTCTTAATTCCCTTGAATGGAAAATTAATTAATTTCTATGTAAAAGCGAAAGGACACTCGCTCACTCACTCACTGACTAAACACGAAATCTCGAAACCTACTTCACCTATGAAGCTGAAATTTGGCAAGAATGTAGTTTATAGGTACAAAACGTCAGGTATGAAAGTATTTTTGGATGAGTCCATGGAGGATCATACTTCTACAGAATCATGAAATCTACAGTTTCATTCCCATCTTCACGAAATTTCGCACGTTTGACTAATGTAATGTTCTAATGTTTGTACAGCTTATGGGGACTTAACTACGGGGTCATCAGTCCCTAAACTTACAAACTACTTATGAACTACTTACGAACTAGGACGGCACAAATATCCATGCCCGAGGGGGGATTCGAACCCCCGACCGTAGTGGCCGTGCAGCCGTTTTTTTTTTTTTTTTTTTTTTTTTTTTTTTTTTTTTTTTTTTTTTTTTTTTTAAATTCTCAGAACAAGATTTGTATGAAACAAAACGAATATTTGGGAACAACAAAGTGCGTTTTCCATTGTGACCCCGCGTTTCTATTGCATTGAAATCTAGTTTTGTTCCGATATTGATGGAGTTCTACACACTACCTTAAAAACAAGAGGAATGTCACTGTATAAAATTTAGTTCGGTGCATGGTGGAGCGTACTTAACTTACGGAATTTTACAAAATGCTTACTTTTGCTCCAATCTTTATGAATTTTTTCACACATGACCTTTAAACCAAGAGGAAGATTAGTGGGTAACATTGAGGCGGGAGTCTGAAGGTGGTGTTTCCAGGAGAGGGAGCGGTCAAGGGTGAGTCGGACGAGGTACCATTGTTGGCGATAAATATGGGATCGTTCAAGTGTAAGTGGGACTATGATTCAGACTAAACGCTGAAAGGCATAACCAGTCTTAAATGCTGATGGTCTTTTAATCAGCCTGGGGATGTAAATGTAGATGAAGTTGTATGTGGAATATGGAACAGGCCTGGGCCGCAGCCCTCCGGTCTGCTTTATCTAGCGGCGCACACAATGGCGGCCGCAGATAGAGCGCAGCGCTAATGAGATACGCCCAGTAAATTCCGCAGCCGCTCGTTAGACGCGCACTTTACGGTTTCCGGTATTGCCCTAGCACCGCTCTGTCTGCGATCTGCGCACAGCCAGCGGCCTACGAGTCTGCCGCTCGTTAAGATCGCCGGGCAGGTCGCAGCCGCGGCGGCCGCCTATCTGCTATCGGATCTCACTTGTAGAATTCGCACCTTCCGTGTGTAACTGCGGCGCGCCGCTATAATGCTCGCCGCGTGTTTCGCAATCGCCACCGCATCGCGCTACTCGTTATTCAGCCGGGGAACGAGGAACGCTCGCTCTGCAGCGCAACCGGTCGGCTAGATCCACCATCGGGGAAACAGTAACCGCGACACGGAGGTAATAAGTTCGTTTGTGGAACGTGTAATGCTAACGGCATGGAAAGAAAATGAACTTAGAGGCAATATTGTAGGAAGGGGAGAAGAAGTAGATGAGGATGAAATAGGAGATGCTATACTGAGAGATGAATTTGACAGACCTAAGTCGAAACAAGGCCCCTGGAGTAGATGACATTCCCTCAGAGCTACTGAAGTCTCTGGGGGAACCAGCCATGACAAAACTGTTTCACCTGCTGTGTAAGATGTATGAGACAGGCGAAGTACCATCAGACGTCAAGAAAAATGTAATAATACCCATTCCAAAGAAAGCAGGTGCAGACAGATGTGAAAACTACAGAACCATCAGTTTAATAAGTCATGGTTGCAAAATATTAACACGAATTATATACAGAAGGATGGGAAAGCTGGTAGAAGCCGACCTCGGGGAAGATCAGTTTGGGTTCAGAAGAAATGTAGGAACACGGGAGGCAATACGCACTTTACGGCTTATCCTAGAAGATAGATTAATAAAAGGCAAACCTACATATCTAGCTTTTGTAGATTTGGCTTTTGACATTGTTGATTGGAATAAACTCTTTCAAGCTCTGAAGCAAGCAGGAGTAAAATATAGGGAGCGTAAGGTTATTTACAACTTGTACAAAAACCAGACAGCGGTTGTCAGAGTTGATGGGCATGAAAGGGATGCAGTGGTTGGGAAGGGAGTGAGACAGGGTTGTAGCCTTTCTTCAATGTTATTCAATTTGTACATTGAGCAAGCTATAAAGGAAAACAAGGAGAAATTTGGAGAAGGAATTAAAGTTCAGGGGAAAGAATTAAAAACATTGCGTTTTGCCGACGACATACTAATTTTGTCAGATACAGCAAAGAACCTGGAAGAGCAATTGAACGGAATGGACAGTGTGCTGAAAGGTGCATATAAGATGAAGATTAACAAGAGCAAAACTAGGGTAATAGAGTGCAGTCTAAGAAAATCAGGTGATGCTGAAGGAATTACATTAGGTAACGAAGCAATAAAGGAGGTAGATGAGTTTTGTTACTTGGGCAGTAAAATAATAAATGATGGTCGCAGTACAGAGTATTTAAAATGCGGAATGGCAATGGGTAGAAAAGCGTTCTTGAAAAAGAGAAATTTGTTAACATCGAATATTGATTGAAGCCTAAGGAAGTCCTTTCTGAAGGCATTTGTATGGAGTGTTGCCTTGTATGGGAGTGAAACATGGACGATAAAGAGTGCGGATAGGAAGAGGATTGAGGCTTTTGAAATATGGTGCTACAGAAGAATGCTGAAGATTAGGTGGGTGGTTCGCGTAACTAATGAGCAGGTACTGAACAGAATTGGGGAGAAAAGTAATTTCTGGCATACCTTGACTAAAAGACGGGATTTATTGGTAGGACACATTCTTAGACATCAAGGAATTGAGAATTTAGCGTTGGAGTGAAGTGTGTGGGGTAAAAATCGCAGAGGAAGACCAAGAGATGGATACAGTAAGCAGATTCAGACAGATGTAGGTTGCCGTTCTTATGTGGAGATGAAGAGGCTTGCTCAGGATAGGGTATTGTGGCGAGTTGTATCAAACCAGTCTCCGGACTGAAGACCACAACAACAACAAGTCTAACAGGTTCTCTACACAGATCACTACTTTGTTGAGAAGACAAACAAATTTATTTGAACCACAGTCAAAAACACAAAAGTCACTTGCACTTACAATTCTTTTATACTGTGTATACTCAAACCATACATCCTACATAGTCTCTAGGTTTCACTGCTGGTGCTACTACCACCGGTACTACCAATACAGAACACATTTTCCTTCTGCCTTTGGCATCTGCCAACATGGTTTTTATACCATTCAATAAGGCGGCTACGTCACCTTTCGTCATGTCATGTGACATCACGTGACGTTCAAAACGTTTCTATTAAGATTATTTTGAATTTTTAGATAGAAAATATACTTCAAATTACAATATAAATTATATTTTAGTGTTTAGTAAAGAATTTTTTATACAAATGAAATTGGAAGTAACAGTTACAACTGCTACGCACTTTTCTTTTAAAGGTACAAACAAATATTTAATTTTTAAATAACAGATATTTATGTAATAGCATTATTATTTGATTCTTTGTGCCTACTAATGGCTTTTATACAAAATAACATTTTAGTAGCAAGTTACAATCATTACGTACAAATGCTGGTAAGATCGTCTTCCATGTTTAAGGTCATTGGCACAGTTCTTATGACAAATCAAAACGAACGTCAATCTCGTTCATGCATTGCCAGTGATATTTAATGAAAAAAAAATAGAAAAAAAAACATTTACGTCCAGTTAAAGGTACGTTTAATCCATACAGATAACTGTGGTAGTTACAGTTCACGTAAAACACGTGAATATTTGCGCGATTTTCTTATGTTACTAATATTGAAAGTGCCTATGAATCGTCACAATAGCGATGTCAGAATAATGTTTTCTGCGTATCATCTAGCTTATAATCACTTTTTCGCGTAACAGTGACTATAATGTGAATGGTGCTTCGCTTTATAGTTTAAATTTCGTGGACGAATTCTTTCGCTCAAGATCTTCTTCTAATATATAAAGCAGAGTGTCCGTATGTGTGTACGTGTTGCATACAAATCTACAGTTTTGCTCCAATCTTTCTCAAATTTTATACAAGTAAGCTTCAATCCATGAGAACGGTCGCTGTAAGTGTAAGAATCACGTACGATATGTACTTCACGAGATATGACGTCATAAGCAATGAGATGCGCGAAAAACTGCTGCATTTTGCGACAATGCTGCTCTTTTTCTCCTAAACCACTGGACCGAATTGAACCAAATTTGGTACACACATTCCTTACCGTAAGGTAACAATTGCTGCATGGTTAACAATAACATACGGCACATGGTTCAAAAGATATTACGTCTTAACCAATAGAAATCGCAAAAAATGCCATATAATGCGGCGAGACTTTCGAAATACACTATATGAAAAAGAGAGTACTTAGCGACTTGCAACAAACTTTAAACATAATTTGAAACCTTTATTAAACTTTTTTTCGCTGACAACCATAGCAAAATGATGATTGGAGAAAAGTTTCTCGCTTACTTCTTTTCCGCTGTTTATGGAGTAAAACTACGGCATTGGGTATGATGTTACAATTTATAATTTGTATACTGCAAATTGTAGCCGCAGGAAATTTTACAGACATTATACAAACATATAGTTGAGTGTAGCTTCTAAATTGTATCACTGTACGACACGTAGTTCATGAGATATGAGCACATAAACAGTTACGTTCCGCTGTTCATGAACTAAAACTACGCCTTTCGGTATGACGTTACAATTTATAATTTCTACACTAAATTGTAGCCGCAGGAAATCTTACAGACAGTATACACGCATATAATTGAGTGTACCTTCTAAATTGTATCACAGTAGGACAGGTAGTTATGAGGTATTAGCACATAAACAGTAATGTTCATGGAAATCCGTCCCATCACGCACCAAGTTTTAATGTATTTCTTCTTTACTACTAATTGTATTCCGAAGAGATTTTACAGGCATACAGCCCTTATGCAAATGAATATATACCTGGCAAATGGCAGGAATAAATAAATAAATACCCGGGCAGTGCCGGGTTTTCAGCTAGTTTAAAATAAATGGAGAACAGTGAAAGATGTTTAGTTATGTCGCGCTTTACAGACATACAGACATTATACAAATGAATACATATCTGAAACATGACAGGAATAAATAAATACCCGAGCAGCGCCGGGTTTTCAGCTAGTGTTTGATATTTATAACAGGAGCGTTCTAAAGATTGTATCTCAAAAGATATGTTTGTGTCTTTTGTGAAACCATCTTTTCTTTCCTAGGGTGGAGGTGAATAGTGATTATTATCACAAGTTTTAATTACTGTCCTCATTTTTCGTAATCAGGTGCTATTTGTTTATTTACAACTTCATCGACGTAAGTCAGAAATACGCTCCACCATTACTCTCTACCTACATGTTAGACTTCAGTTGTCTGAGCTTGCCAGTCGTTCATATTCACGTTTAGATTCTTACCAAATTCACATATGGCTACTACGAAATGTTACCAGAACAAGATATTAAAATTCCGCCACAGCCATGGCAGCCTATTAAATCGTATATTGACGCTAAGTTCAAAACCAGAGGTAAGCAAGCAATACTTGTCATATACCAGTGCCCCAGGGAAGTGTGATAGGTTCGTTATTATTTCCTGTATATACAGAGTGGTCCATTGATAGTGACCGGGCCAAATATCTTACGAAATAAGAATCAAACGAAGAACTACAACGAACAAAACTTTTCTAGCTTGAAAGGGAAAAAACAGATGGCGCTATGCTTGTCCCGCTAGATGGCGTTGCCATAGGTAAAACGCATATTAACTGCATTTTTTAAAATAGGTACCCCCAATTTTTATTGCATATTCGGCTAGTACGGAAATAAATATGAATGTTTTATTTTTAACACTTTTGTCGCTATGTGATAGATGGCGCTGTAATATTCTATTTTAGACTAACAGTGGGTGACGGTAGGTTTTTTTAAATTAAAACACAGAACGTAGGTACGTTTCAACTTTATTTCGGTTGTTCCGATGTGATACATCTACTTTTGTGAAATTATCACACACAAGTTTATATGTCCGTGCTTCGCAACGGTTGTTGAAGGACGGCCTGCATGTATCATTTAGAGTTCTGGACCTCAGTCAGTAAAAATCGCTCTGTCAATAAAGTCAGTTGTCCTAGCCAAGATGTCAAATGTAAGTAACATTGTCCGAAGCGATGTATCTTCATAAAGATGTCAAATGTAAGTAAAAGTCATTGTCAGAAACGGTGTATCTTCATAAAGTTTTTCCTACAAAAGGTGAAACGTGTCAAAAGAATCAAAGAAATGTCGTTAAGTATTTAAAACACAAAGCGAAATAAGTAACACTATGTTGAATGTTTGTTGGTACGTGTAGACATAAGATTTCTTAACACTGTCACAGACATTCGCTCCCTTATTGTACTGCCTCATATCCATTATGCAGCAGCGGTGTTTATTTGTTCTTTGGTGCACTAGAGCGCCTCTATCGCTTGTTTGCTGTACTACGCAATCCATACTTCAAGCATAACCTACATCTAAAACAATTTCCCTGACTCCACTTTTATGAAACGAAGTTGCTCCATGCAAATCCGTGAAGTAGTTTAGGAGATTATGTATTTCTAATAGAGGAACAGACAGTCACTAAAAACACTTATAATTGCTATGTATATTTTCTCCGTGATGTGAGTTTGATGAACTCATGCCTATATGTTGTCCCAATCTTAGCTCAAATTTCCTGTGAAAACCTCATGAAAATATGTCAGTTTATTTATTTATTTATTTTAAATACGTTTGCGAAACGTGTTAGAAATAGGCATATCTTCATGATTATGATGTAGCTTACATCATACATCCGTTACAGTATATTCGCCATTTAAAACATTTATTTCATGACCATTCATATCTCTGGACAATGGACTGAGGCATGGAAAGCTGAAATATAATAAGTAATAAGCATTTCCTTAATGAAGTAGAAATATCACTGAAAACAATTATTATTCTTCTGTTGGCTCTCATTCCGTTAGATGCGGTATTGTCGCTCCAAGCGTGAGACAAACTTCCATAGCAGTTGAACATATACGTTACACTGTGATGTCAATATGTATGTATATTGATTAAACACGGCAAGGATTGTATCACATTTCTATTCATTGCGTTGAATCATATTACGTATAACATAACAACCAAGAAAACGACTTTCAGAAATATGATAAATTTGAAAAATCAAAGAGTAAGTGGTATTTTCTAAGGGTAATAATCCGATCGCTGCCCCAAACTTCACACGAACACCCGCAGCGCTATCTGTTAGTTCTTTGCTGCATTACGCCGTTCTTTCCAGGCATGAAATACACCTAAGACTTCAAATTACAGTATCTTTTACTTTCCTGATCTGATTTTGATAAAAAGAAGCCTATATGTAGCCCCAGGATATTCTCTATTTATCTGTGAGAACCCCATGAATGTTCATTTAGTACCTTTGTAGATTACTCTCAACAAATAGACATGCGTTTGCTTTCAGAGAAATGTTTAAATTGTGATATCTTACTTTTTCTGATCCGATTTTGTGAAATGGAGCGTTTCTGTAACCGCAAGCTACCCTGACGTTTCATGTGAAAAGCCCCTGAAAAAGAAAGATAGACATGACGGTTGTCGATGAAAAACGTTAAATTGTGATGTTCTTCTTTATGTGATCCGATTTTTGTGAAACTAAGTCTATATGTTGCTGAAGTTACCTGTGAAAACTCCATGCGAATGGTGAAGAGTTTTGGAGAAATGGTTTCTAATAGATGAACAGACACGACTGTGTATGAAAACACTTCGTGATTCTATTTTGATGAAATAGAAGCAATCTTCGCTCATATTTCCTGTGAAAACTGCATGAAAATTCGTCCAGTAGTTTTGAAGATTGAAGCGAACAGCGACAGGCCTACGTTTATAGATTTATTGTTAGTATAGATATGTTGTACAATTGTAAAATTTTGTAGGAATATATTGATTTGTATAAGAGCTGTATGTCGGTAAAATCTGTTGCGAATACGGTTAGTAGTAAAGAAGTAATAGATTAAAACGTGATGTTTGATGGGGCGGTTTTCCATGAATGTTACTCTTTACGTCCTCATATCTCATTAACTACGTTTCGTACTGTGATACAATTTCCAATGTACATTCATCTGTGTATGTGTATAGTGTCTGTAAAATCTCCTGCGGCTACAATTTGTAGTGTACAAATTATAAATTGTAACGTCATACCGAATGCTGTAGTTTTACTCCATAAACAGCGGAAAAGTAGTAAGCGAAAAACTTATTTTCCTTTCATCATTTTGCTATGGTTGTCAGCGAGAAAAAGTTTAATACAGGTTAGAAATTATTTTTAATTTTTTTGCAAGTCGCTAAGTACTCTCATTCTCATATAGTGTATTCATAAAGTCTCGTCGCATTATGTGGCAGTTACTTGCAAGTCTTATTGTTTATGATTTCATATCTCCTGAACCATATGTCGTATGTGGTTCGTACTACAGAAATTATTTTCTCACATAAGGAACATGAATTCATAATTTGGTTGAAATCGGTCCAGCGGTTTAAGAGGAAAAGTGCAGCATTTTCGTTTAACGCAGCAGTTTTTCGCGCATCTCGTTATTTATGACCTCATATCTCCTTCCGTATGTGTTGTAGGTGATTCTTAACTCGACAGCGATTGTTGCGTGATATTAAGGAACATCTGTGCCAAGTTTAATTGAAATCGGTCCAGTAGTTTAGGAGGAGATGTGGAACATACATACATACATAGACACATACGCCCTATTTTATAAGATGTAAGTCATACATTATGAGAACGGATGCTGTTACTGCATGATTACCTGTAATTACCTCATGACTTCAATAACTGTTCAAAATGATATCCTTCAACTGCAATGCATTTGGCGATACGCTTAATGAAATTCCTCTCAACATCGAGTAGTTTGCCTTCAGTAATGTTCTCACAAGCATTGACAATGCGCTGACGCATGTTTTCAGGCGTTGTCGGTGAAACACGATAACAAATATTCTTTAGTTTTCCCCACAGAAAAAAATCCGCGGATGTTAGATCCGGTGAAAGTGCTTCTACGACCAATCCCCCTGTTATTAAATATTCCACTGAAGACAGCTTCAACTGCACACGAGCCATGTGCCGGACATCCATCATGATGAAAGTACAACGCCATTCTGTCATGCTGTGAAACATCTTGAAGTGAAATCGGTATAACATTGCGTAAGAAATCAGCAGACATTGCACGATTTAGATTGCCATCGACAAAATAGGAGCCAATTATCCTTCCTTCCATAATGCCGCACCGTGCATTTACCCGCCAAGGTCGCTGATGTTTCACTTGCAGCCACTGTCGATTTTCCATTGCCTAATAGTGCATATTACGCCGGTTTGACCGCGGTGGAGTAGCCGAGCGGTCTAGTCTGCTTTCGACAGCGCAGCGGTGAGGACGGACTGTTTACGTCCCGCCGCAGTGTCTCGCGCGTGAGCGGTTGTTTACTTCTCGTCGTCTTCGCGAGTGTTACTTCATATAGACATAGAACGGCTCATTCGTACCGACAGTCTACAATCAAGATCAGCTTTAATAATGCATTTGCACGACCGAAAGCATTCGAAGTGGAAAGATTCATCCATGAAGAGATTAAAATTGATCCACGAGAGATGATTGGAATACACTTCTCCATTATAAGTAGTGTGGTCTACGTAAAACTGATCAACGACACGGTATGTGACAAGATTGTACGAGAGAACAAAGACGGACTAAAATTCAAACATTCTGACGGAAATGTCGGAGCAGTGACAATTGATCATGCAGGGCTGGGATTAAGAACCGTCAGAGTTTTTGAACTACCTTTCGAGGTACCAGATGACATCGTGACAAAAGCGCTGCAACCCTATGGTAGAGTGCTAAGCCACGTAGCAGAAAAATGGACAACCTTTACGACGTACCCTGTTCTTAACGGCGTACGACAAATAAGGATCGAACTGACAAAACACGTGCCGTCTTATCCCACGATTGGAGGCTGCAGAGCAATAGTAATCTACGATGGCCAACCAAAAACATGTTCAGGCTGTGGTAAGGAAGGTCATGTCCGTTCAGAATGTCTTCAACGGAGAATTGTTCAGGTACCAACAGGAGAAACTGTTCCAACATCTACTGCCACGACCCTCCCTCTCACATATACAGAGGTGTTCACGAAGAACGTTCACTCAAACAATGATATCACCCAACAACTAGAACATTCTGCCGAAGGTTCAGCGGCAGCGAACGAAGACACCTTCAAGGAAGAGTTAGCGCCTCTCCCCACAGAGATGCCGCGAACGATCTCTCCACCAGAGAGACTCGAACAGAACATGGAAGTCGACAGTATGGTAGTGCCAACAGCCGCCTTCGTCCCCGTCAGCAAAGAGGACAGCGATGCACAACCAAATTCGGATACGAAACCCATGTCCGTAAGCAACGATCTCCAAAACGACACAAGAAACGGCGACTCACCCCGTCAGACGACTGCTTACAACGTACGACCGGAGACAGTGAACAAGTTGAGGGGGGGGGAGGTGACCACGCAGAGGTTACCGTGACCTCTCATCAAGAAGGTCAACATCCCGATAAAAAGAAAAGCCACGAGCGACCTGCAGAGTATGACAACGTAGAACTGCCTGCAGCCCACTACCAGTCTGCTACTGTGGAAAAGACGACACAACAGGAAGGGGTGGAGAAGACTAAGATGACGACGAACTGTTCACAAGGCGATTGGTCAGAGGACACTGGAGATGACCCGATGACGGCCGCAACAGGCGACGGGGCAGCGGCGGCGCCCCTGCAAAGTTAGACACGCATTTAACGCCAGCGGATATGACGAGGCCCCACGACGTGTCAGTACATCAGATGACATAAGCTCCCCTGGGCGACACACACATGGCGGAACGAAGACAAGCATACCGACTAGCCTCCATAAATATAACACCATAAGGTCGCGTATTAAAATGTCCTTACTCAAGGAGATGCTGATCGCGGCGGACATCGATATAGTCCTACTTCAGGAGGTGTACGTTCAAGATTTTCCGATCATCTACGGTACGACGCCTACATCTCACATGCCTCCGAAACAGGCAGCGGCGTGGCAATACTTCTTAGAGAAGGCATAGAAGCTGAGGATGTTCTACACCTACCTTCAGCAAGGGGATCAGCGATGACGGTGCTTGGTGTCAGACTCATCAACATTTACGCACCATCCGGAACAGACACGAGACGAGATCGTTCCCGCTTCTTTTCCGAGGAAATTGCACCGCTCTTTCAAGGACGACACGAATGTTTCATCCTCGGCGGTGACTTTAATTGTGTACTTGCCCCGAAAGATCAAATTCCTGGATACACAACGTGCCCGGAACTAAGGACGATAGTGCGTGATATGCATTTGGTTGACACATGGGAGCATGTGCATGGCCTACGTCAAGGCTTCACCCATATGACGAGTCATTCCGCTAGTCGCCTCGATCGAGTTTACGCAACAAATACTCTCAGAACAGATATCGTGGATGCAGAACTGTGGCCTGCAGCCTTCACCGACCACACAGCATTTATATGTACCATCTCTCTCAGGAGACAGCAGGTGTGGCGGAGCCGTGGTCCTTGGAAACTGAACGTCGCCCACCTTGACAACCCAGACTGTCGCAGTGCCATCGAAGATACATGGACATCATGCCTAAGACGTCTCCAGGCGTATCCCACGACTCTACGTTGGTGGGTGGATTGTGCCAAACCAGCGATACGCCGTACTTTCATTCGCTACGGTCGTGAACAGGCAGCGTGGCGACGGCAAACGATGAACTTTTACTTCACTGTGCTACGTGACTGTAATAACCAGGCACCTTCTCCGGAGAGACAGACGACAGTACAACAAGCCAAGGCCAAGATTATAGCCATCATGAGAAGCCACCTCGAAGGAGTAGCAGTCAGGGAGAACAACCATCCATGTATCATATCATCAACGAACGTAAGCGTCGAAGAAGAGCCCTGATACACGTACTGGACACTGAAGATGGCAGACATTTAACTACGCAACAAGAAATAAGCACTGCCTTTGTCGCATACTACACTCAACTATACACAGCTGGGGATTCTGACATGGCGATAGTTGACGAAGTTTCTCAGACAATCCTTGGCACCATTGACCTGGAGGCAGCAGCACAGCTGACGGAGGATATAACTCAAGAAGAAGTAGTGGAGGCTATTGGTAAGGGAGCGGTGAATAAATCGCCTGGACCAGATGGACTCCCACTGGAATTTTATCGGGCATTCCGACGTATGATAACACCCATATGGACTAGTATTTGCCGTGAATTGATGTCTCCAGGTGTGCCCTTACCACCGTCCTTCGTGGAGGGATACACAAGCCATCAGGTCGCTCAAGGATACGGGACTACCGACCATTGACGCTTCTGAATTGTGACTTTAAAATATTCTCCAGACTCTTAGCTTCGTGCTTCCGAAGTATATTGCGCCAAGTGATATCACTCGATCAAACGTCGCTTGGCGGAGATGCCAACATTCAGACAGCACTCGGCGAATATCGCGATGTGATCGCACTGGCCAAGACCTGCCGCCTTCGCGGAGCCCTTACGTCGATTGATTTTGATCGGGCCTTCGACAGAGTTAGTCACACCTATCTGGCAGCAGTCATGAAGCACATGCGATTTACACAGCCCTTTATCAGTGTTGTGATGCGGCTATTAAATAATGCCTCCTTCAAGGTGCTCATCAACGGACGGACGACAGCACCCCTCACCATATCAAGATCGGTTAGACAAGGATGTCCACTTTCGACAATTTTATACGCCATAGCCCTTGAACCACTACTCTGTGGCCTACGTCAACGATTGACAGGGTTGACAATGAGAGGGTACACATTCAAATGTAAAGCGTATGCAGACGACCTGGTGCTCATGGTACGGACTGACAACGACATGCAAGAGGCTTTAACTTGGATCAACAAATATGGAGTGGCTACAGGCAGCCGCATCAATGTGGACAAGTCAATGGCCATGAGTATCGGTATCAGAAGAACATGTAGCGCCCTTACAACTCAAGGATACCTTGAAATGCTTAGGTGTTGTATTTACCAACGACGTGCGTCACACAGCAGCTTACAACTACAAGAGACTTCTACAGTCAATCCGGACAACAGTCAGAGGGAATACTATACGGTCTTTGGACATTATCCAGCGTGTCAATTATGTTAACACATACATGGCGTCAGGAATTCCTCACCTTGCACAAGTCCTTCCGATGCCGACGGTGATAGCACGGCGTATATTGGCTGCGTTCGGCAGCTTCGTCAGTGCGGGACTACTCTTCAAAGTTAGATATGAAACCCTCACCCTCCCTCCCGGTAGGGAGGTCTAGGTCTTGCACATGTTCATGATCGAGCAGTGGCACTATACATCAGCACAATGTTGAAGTTGTGGAGACGACATCAGACATCTCTGACAGGTATCTTAATAGAAGAACTAGCACCGAGGTCTCAAACAGCACCGGTGGCGGTGCAGCACATCTCACAGTCACTCCACCACATCAGTGCCTTTTTTATAGAATACAGTTACGTTCAGATGGCGCTGCCGGAAAGCAGACCTGCGACGGCTCGCGACGTCTATCGAATCTTAACGGCCACAAGAACTGGCAATGTTATCGAGAAGAAGTATCCAAATGTTGACTGGCCGGTGGTATGGCGATCGATACACCACGTTTCCTTGGATACGGAAACACCTGCCATGTGGTACCTGACAGTTAATGGCAAACACGCAACACGATCTAGACTCCACTCTATACATCTGATGGATTCACCATTATGCCCCCAGTGCCGAGTCCTGGACGACGACGAACACCGGTTAACATGTGGCCCAGCAGCAGAATTCTGCTTTCTTTCTTCGAGTGGGGCCACATCAGACCACGTTCCGAGTTATTCCCTGACAGGACATACTATCCACGAACTAAAACGAATGCAGTAACATGGATTCGAGCACAACTGGTGCTCTATTTATTCAGAGATACCCCGAAGAATGTATTATACTTTTGGATCTACTTAGAAGAACGACATAGAAAGATTGTACATAATCCTAAGTATAGACAGTATTTTTCTAATTTTTTATGGAGTGCGTTTCAGGACCCGCCGCACAGCTGGAACGTCCCGGGTAGGAGAAAAAATATTAAATCGACGAAGAATGAACGAAAGATATGAAAACGGCAACTAATCCTAATGTACGAGAAGACGTACCCGGGCGCTGGAGCGGCGATGGAATTGGAATAACACACTACACCGTGCTGCGTGTATGTTTATTTATGAAATACGAGAAGGCAGTTGAGTTTCTGTAAGGGTTGTGCGCACGGTGAACAGATTTACCATTACATTAAAAAAAAATTGAAAAACATAAATTAAAAATAATAAAACTCTATAAGAAGCTTTATGTTGTCTACACTGAATAAAATTCAAACCTGCCCTAGCCCCTCCTAATAAATTTACACCTGTTTCTTTTTTTTCTTTTTTTAATAATAATAATAATAATAATAATAAAAGCGGTCTAAAGCGTCTCGCTGTGGAGCGTGCGGTTGCTCGCCGTGGAGGTTCCAGTCCTCCCTGGGGCATGGGTATGTGTCTTGTCCTTAGGTTAGTTTATTTTAAGTAGTTTGTAAGCTACGGACTGATGACCAGGCAGTTTGGTCCGATAGAATTACAAACGTTTGAACTTTTTTTTTATTTGATGCCGGTTTACGTTACCTCTGTTTGTGAATAACGCTTCGTCACTAAACAGAATGCGTGAAAAAAAAATTGTTATCGTCCCGTAATTTATTTTGTGCCCAGTGTCAAAACTGTACACGACGTTCAAAGTCTTCGCCATACAAATCCTGGTGCATAGAAAAATGGTTCAAAATGTTCAAATGTTTGTAGCACTTATGGGACTTAACTACGGGTTCATCAGTCCCTAAGCTTACAAACTACTTATGAACTAGCTAAGACTAAGGACGGCACAAATATCCATGCCCGAGGGGGGATTCGAACCCCCGACCCTAGTGGCCATGCAGACCGTAGCTGGAGCGCCTCAGTCCCCTCGGCCACCGCGGCCGGCGAAAAATGGTAGGAGGGAAATTTATGTTGATATAGAATTCTCAACACCGTCGTTTTTGAGATTCCCAATTCGCTCAATTTGTCTGCTACTAATGTGCGGATTAGCCGCAACTGCAGCTAAAACACTTACTTGGGCATCATCATTTGTTGCAGGTCGTGGTTGACGTTTCATTTGTGGCTGAACACTTCCTGTCTCTTTAAATAACACAACTATCTGACGGAAGGTCCGGACACTTGGATGATATCTTCCAGGATCACGATCAACATACATAGCAGAGGCTCGTTGGCCATTTTGATCACAATACATAAATATTGCAATTGGTAAACAGTCCATTTTAACACGAGTGATGTATCACGAAGCAAATACGTCCGCACTGGCGAAATGTTACGCGATACCACGTACTTATACGTTTGTGACTATTACAGCGCCATTTATCACAAATGGAAAAAAGTGTTTCAAATAAAAAATTCATATTTATTTACGTACTAGACGGATGGGTAATAAAAATTGGGGGTACCTATTTAAAAAAAAATGTAGTTGATATCCGTTTGACCTATGGCATCGCCATCTAGCTAGAAAAGTTTTGTTCTTTGCAGATTTTTCCTTTGATGCTTATTTTGTGAGATATTTGACCCGATCACTATCAATGGAGCACCCAGTATAAATGATCTTCCGTGAGAGTTCAAAAGTGCAATTGTTTGTGTAGTCTATGGGACTTAACTACGGGGTCATCAGAACCTAAACTTACAAACTACTTATGAACTACTTACGAACTAGGACGGCACAAATATCCATGCCCGAGGGGGGATTCGAACCCCCGACCGTAGTGGCCGTGCAGACCGTGACTGAAGCGCCTTAGTCTCCTCGGCCACCGCGGCCGGCTCCGTGAGAGTGAGTTGCAATCTGCGGCAGTCTGCCGATGTGCTGTGGTGTATAGGAAGGTGTCGTCATTCAATGACTGTAGTTGGATGCAGGATGACTTTGACCTAGTTTCTAGGTGGTGTGACGAATGGCAGCTGCCACCATGGAGTGGCCGAGCGGTCTTAGACGCCTTGCTGCGGAGCGCACGGTTGCTCGCCGTCGGGGGTTCGAGTCCTCCCTCGGGCATGGATGTGTGTGTTTGTCCTTAGGTTATTTTAAGTAGTTACTAATGACCAGAGTAGGTGGTGTGAGGAAAGGCAACTAGCTCTGAATGTAGAAAAAACTCATGTAATGCAGGTGAGTGGAATACAGAATTAGTAGTGTGCTGCTTGACAGAGTCGCGTCAGTCAAATATTTAAGCGTAACACATCGATATGAAATGGAACGAGCATATAAGGACAGTCGCGGGGAAGGTGAATGGTCGACTTCGCTTTATTGGGAATTTTGGGAAGGTGTGATTCGTCTGTAGGAGCACGCATACAAAACGCTTGTACGACCCCGTCTGAGAATTGCTCAAGTGTCTGGGATCCCCACCAGATCGGTTTAAAGGAGGACATAGAGGCCTTTCAAAGGCAGGCGATTACGTTTGTAGCTGGTAGATTCGATCAATACGCGAGTGTTACTGTAATGCTTCGGGAACTCAACTGGGAGTCGCTGGAGATAAGGCGATGTTCTTTTCGAGAAACAGTTCTAGAAATTTAGAGGGCCATTATTTCAAGCGGTCTGCCGCCAACCTGCCTTCGGCGTAGAGCTACAAAGATACGTTTAAAGGGATTAGGACTCGTACAAATGCATAAAAGTATTCGCTGTTCACTTGTTGTATGTGGGAGTGGAACAAGATAGCGAGTAACTACTAGTGGTACTAGTTACCTTACGCCACACACATTCGCATGGATTGCATAGTATGTATGTAGATGCAGATGTAGACATAAATACTAATGTAAATTCGTTTCGCATATTGAAACGCGGCGGACAACGCAAAGTCGTGTTCTTGAACGAAATCTCTTTTAGTGTGTTGTTGTATCTGATTGCGTGTGTGAATCAACACTGATTGATTGGTATACTGATACAATAAAAATAAATTCCTGGTACATCCACACAATAAAATTGTCATACAAAATAGTCTGGCTAAGTTTGTTTCGGGTATTGCCAGTGTGTGTTTCATGTAAATATAACTACTCCTGACTGAAAGCATAGAAAAGAATTTCCAAGCACTCGCAAGTTAAACAGTAAAACTCAGATCATACCAGTCTCCCGGATTTGAGTTGGGCCTGACAATTATTGACTGTTACAAAAGTGAGACATTACTTTGTAAATGAAATGATCATCTGATTACACAACTTCATTTGATTACTGCAATAAGAACTGATGAACATGGTGGAGCTGAAATAATACCCTTAAGCCTACAGATAATACTTTTTCTGAAACACATTGCAAGCTGCTAATTTGGATCATCTCAAATTTACGCGAGAAGGTAGAAACAATGACACTGACACAAGAAACTTGACTTCACTAATTTTTAATGAACATTAATTAACGAGTATGAACGTTACAACATGTAGATTACGTCATACTCTGTTTCCACTATACTCAGGAAGCGGCTACACGGGTAGCGGGGGCTGTGTGGCGTGGACTTGGCGGTTTTTTAGGTTAGAGGGCCTCGGATATACACAAAATGGGTTTCAGTCTCAAAGGGGGCAGGTCAGACACAGGAAGAAAGCAGATCTAGAAACCATTGGTTTAACAATTGTAAATTGTCGTAGCTGTATCGGGAAAGTTCCAGAGCTCCAAGCGCTGATAGAAAGTACTGAGGCACATATCGTTATAGGTTCTGAAAGCTGGCTGACGCCTGAGATAAGTTCGACCGAAATTTTTTCAAAGGGCCAAATGGTCTTCAGAAAGGATAGAATAAATAAAAAAGGGGGTGGTGTGTTTATTGCTGTTACAAACGGTTTATACTGCAGCGAAATTGAGGCAGATACTTCCTGTGAGTTGGTCTGGGTAGAGTTTATACCTGACAACCGGAATAAATTAATAATTGGATCTTTTTCTCGGCCCCCTGACTCGGACGATGCGGTTGCCGAAATGTTCAAAGAAAGCGTGAATCACATTTCAAATAGGTATCCGAAGCATACTGTTATAATCGGTGGCGACTTTAATTTACCCTCGATATGTTGGCATATTTACGTATTCAAAACCGGCGGCAAATATAAAACATCGTCCGAACTAGTTCTGAATGCTTTTTCTGAAAACTACTTCGAACAGTTAGTTCATGAACCCACTAGAATAGTAAGTGGTTGCGAAAATACCCTTGATCTCCTAGCAACAAATAATCCGAAGATAGTAAAGAGCATCAAAACAAATACAGGGATTAGCGAACATCGAGTAGTATTAGCGAGACTAAATGTCGAAATTCCCAAATGCACAAAAAATATACGAAAAATATATCTATTCAATAAAGCAGATAAAAATTCGCTTCACGTTTTCCTGAGTGATAATCTCCAGTCTTTCAAAACTAAAAATGCGAGTGTAGATCAGTTGCGGCTTACTTTCAAAGACATAATATCAGTAGCAATCGAGAGATTTATACCAAATAAATTAATAAAAGAGGGGGCCGACCCCCGTGGTACACAAAACAGATCACTGTTGCAGAAACAAAGAAAATTTAAAAAGACACAGCATCCACAAGACTGGCAATCTTTTACTGAAGCACGCAACCTAGCGCGGATCAATGCGAGAAGCCTACAGTAGTTACCACAACGAAATCCTGTCACGTAATCTTGCAGAAAATCCAAAGAAATTCTGGTCATATGTGAAGTACACTAGCGGCAAAACACAAACAATACCTTCACTATGCGAAAACAATGGTAATAGTACCGACGACAGTACTGCTAAGGCAGAATTACTAAACACAGCTTTCCGAAATTCGTTCACCAAAGAAGACGAAGTGAACACTCCAGTATTCAATCCAAGAACAGATGCCAGCATGCGAAACTTAGAAGTAGATGTTCCTGGAGAAGTAAAATAACTTAAGTCACTAAACAAAAACAAATCTTCCGGGCCGGATTGTATACCAACTAGATTCCTCTCAGAGTATGCTGATGCAATAGCTCCGTACTTAGCTATAATTTACAACCGATCACTCAGCGAAAGATCCGTACCCAAAGACTGGAAAGTTGCCCAAGTTACTCCAATATTCAAGAAAGGCAATAGGAGTGTTCCCCAAAATTACAGGCCTATCTCATTGACGTCGATTTGCAGTAGGATTTTGGAACATATACTTTGTTCGAATATTATGAACTACATCGAAGAGAACGACCTATTAACCAATAATCAATACGGATTCAGAAAGTATCGCTCTTGCTAAACACAGCTTGCCCTTTATTCACATGAAGTGTTAAGTGCCATCGACAAGGGATCTCAAATCGATTCCATATTTCTGGATTTCCGGAAGGATTTTGATACTGTACCCCACAAGCGGCTTCTAATGAAATTGCGTGCTTATGGAATATCTTCCCAATTATGCGATTGGATTCATGATTTCCTAGCAGAAAGGACACAGTTCGTTGTAATTGACGGTAAGTCATCGAGTAAAACAGAAGTGATATCTGGCGTTCCACAGGGAAGCGTTATAGGTCCCCTACTCTTCCTCGTGTTTATAAACGATTTAGGAGACAATGTGAATAGCTCCCTTAGACTGTTCGCGGATGATGCTGTCGTTTATCGGTTAGTGAAGTCAACAGAGGATCAAAAGCAACTGCAAAGCGATTTAGACAAAATTTCTACTTGGTCGAAAATTGGCAATTAACACTAAATAAAGAAAAGTGTGAAGTAATACACATGACCACTAAAAGAAATCCACTGAACTTCAATTACACGATAAATCAGTCAAACCTTAAGGTCGTAAATTCTACCAAATACCTAGGAGTTACAATTACGAACAACTTTGACTGGAGAGAACCCATAGAAAATATTGTGGGGAAGGCGAATCAAAGGTTACGTTTCATTGGTAGAACGCTTCGAAGATGCACCAGCTCCACCAAAGAGACTGCCTACATCACACTTGTGCGTCCTCTCCTGGAGTACTGTTGCCCCTTGTGGGACCCTTACCAGGTGGGACTGACGGAAGATATTGAGAAGGTTCAGAGAAGGGCAGCTCGTTTTGTTTTATTACGTTACGGGGGGGAAAGCGTCACGGAAATGTTGCACGAATTGGGGTGGAAATCATTAAAAGAAAGACGTTATTCATTGCGTTGCGAAGTTTCAATCACCGACTTTTACTTTGTGAAAATATTTTGCTAGCACCCACCTACTTAGGGAGACATGACCATCCCAATAAAATAAGAGAAATCAGATCGAAAACGGAACGATTTAGGTGTTCTTTCTTCCCGCGCGCTATTAGAGAATGGAACGGTAGAGAAAAGTTATGAAAGTGGTTAATGAACCCTCTGCCAGGCACTTAAATGTGATTTGCAGAGTATCTATGTAGATGTAGATGTAGATGTAATACCTTGATTGTTATGATTGGAAGAACATGAATAAAACATCTCATATTACTTCCTTGTTATTAGACAACCATCTTGACATAACGAAGGTAAATTGTACCATTGCAAGATGAAACTACTGATCAGAACAAAAGGACATTTTGTTGTGAAAATACCCTAACAATGACTGTCTGAGAAAAGCTGTACGAACTGCAAATGAATTAAAAAAATTCTTACCTCTTTTCCAAATGAACATTGCCTCGCAAACGTCATTAATCAATTTTCTCACATGGCTTTAAAAATGTTTCATCAGCGTACATTTTCCAAGTTGCATATCGGTTGGTGATCAAACACACTATTCAGAGTCATTACTCGAAAATAACTGTTGCGAATAGTTGCGCTGCGGCGGCGTTTATGTTGTACGCCGAACAGATACATATCATAACCCCTTGGCCTCTTCGGCCAGAATTTTGCAGAGTAAAGCTGGTTGTTAGCCAGTTTTTATCTGCAAAATTAGTCCACCAAAAACATCTAATTTCAAGGGAAACATT
Organism: Locusta migratoria; assembly: GCA_026315105.1. Classification (NCBI taxonomy): domain Eukaryota; kingdom Metazoa; phylum Arthropoda; class Insecta; order Orthoptera; family Acrididae; genus Locusta; species Locusta migratoria. The sequence continues at coordinate 202,547,763 of CM048751.1, forward strand.
GACTAACTGCTTGGTACATATAATAGAGAAAAGGTAAAATTAGTACTGAACGCTATTTTAGACACAAAAGGTAAATATCCAGTGACAATATCTGCTGTAAAAAAATTTATAGAAATCTTCACATGCTAGTGTAACACCAAAATCAGCGACATAATTGCCGCGCGTAAGTATCTGGGCGGCCTGGAGCGCCACGTTGCTGATCGCGCGGCCTCCCGAGTGGGGGATCGAATCGCCCCTCGGGCATGGATGTGTGTGTTTATCCTTAGTTTAACTTTCTTTAAGTAGTTTGTAAGTCAAGGAACTTATGACCAAAGTGGTTTCGTCCCATAGATTTACAAACATTTGAACTTGTTTTTAATTCATAATTGGAGCAAAGCCTTTATCGTATCATAATGACACTGCAGTAGAGTGTACACAGAAATACTGCCAGTGTCCAAATTCCTTTAGACGAAGCAGTTCAGTACAATTCAATGCAAACCTATAAATAGTAGTGAGCTTCAAGTGACCCTTACTACTGGGCGAGTGAAGAATGCACTGTAAACTCGAACTGCCAGGTGTACATATGTGAGCAGTAATATCAGTGACAGTTGCCCATATGTCTGACAAACCACTGTATCCTAGTTTAATAAACCCAGGGGAACGTCATTCAGGGAAGACTTTGAACCATTGTTTAGTAAAGCCTCTGGATTGTCAACAGGAACACACTGAACCATTGATTAGTAAAGCCACTGAATAACCAACTTGGCAAACCACTGAATCCTCATTTAGTAAGGTCACTGAATTATTATGTGGCATATCCATAGTCCCTTTGCAGTTTCACACGAATAAATAATGTCTTTTCATCATTTTAAGTTATGGAGATTGACCAGCAGTAAATGGTCAGTATAAAGAAGAAACAGTAACATAATAAAGTGTGTCAAGCCTTCAAGATGAAGAAAAACACCAATATTATGCAGTGGTGGAAACAGTATAAGTCGTGTCCATACAAAGGCTAATTGACAAAACTAACCTATGCCTTACATGAAATGGTTTTATGTTGCGTACGTCGTGGATAATAACACAGATTCACGGTTTAGCTTCTGTATTTCCAAAGACAAAAAAGCTACAACAAAGATACAATTATCAATCCAGAGATATTTAAAAATACATTGTAAAATGATGTCAATTCCTAACATCCTCCCCGCCCTGGTCAACCTCCAGGGAATGACCAGTTGAATGGTGTCCTTCTAATGTGCATAGAATTACTGTTCGTACGTTCTGATCTTTTCCTTCGACTAGTATATTCTTGTTTTCCTCCAAAGGTGGCGCGGTCATCCATCTTCTTAAACCAGAGAAATATCACCGTGGCAGACCTTGATGGCTCTTGGCGAAGTACTCCGAACTTCGTGGAAGCTTCTAAGTTGCAACAGACATTCTTTAGTCCATCGCTTCCAAAAGTCATGTGTCAACTTCTGTCGCAGCCTGAATTCTTTCGTCAAAACAGATCTGGTCGACGGTTCTGGTCCTGTGGGCACTGTCAGTAGTCCTTCACCAATAAGAAATTGGGCTGATGATAAGGTTCATCGTCGTTTCATTGAGAAATTGGTCTCGAATTCACTGTGGCTTCGATATTAATCAGCTTAGTATTGAGCTGGTCAACTCTTCCGTTAACCTTGATTGACCAAGTACTTTTAGTAGGCGTCGTTTGATGGTACCCACCATCCTCTCCCACAATCCTCCCCCACCAAGCCGCGCGGGAGACAATAAATTTCCATTAAATGCCTCTCGGCTAGGAAACGCTGGGTTTTTGGGTTAGGTAACGCACTCCATATTTCAGACAGTTCAGCATTAGCTGCATGGAACCTCTTTGCATTGTCCGTGTAGATTGAATGGGGTAGCCCAAGTCTACCTGAGAATCTTGGAAGAGCCATGAGGAACGCGTCATTGTAATGTTAGAGCACAATTCCAAGTGCACTGCATGTGTCGTCGCACAAGTGAAAAGTGTTATGTATGCCCCTTGGGGGAGTGCCAACCTTTACATAGAGAGGGCCAGCAAAATCTATGCCAGTTATAGAAAATGGTTTGGATGGTCTTACTCGATCGGCTGGTGGGGGTACTTCAACTTGTTGGCACCGGAGATAGTCTAGAATTTTACAGGGAAGACAGGAGTGCAAAACTCTCTTGATAACTTGACGGGCACGCAGGATCCAGAACTCTTCGAAGTCTGTTAACACTATTATCACACCAAGATGATGTAGTCGAATGTGCGTTTGCTGAAGCAGTAAAATTGTGAAGTGATGTTTACCTTCGAGGAGTAATGGATGACGTTGCTCGTTACTGCTAGCTGTGTAGTGTAAGCAAGTCGGAGAAGACCATCTTCTATGTAGGGATTGAAGTATGCTCTATTTTAGTCTTTCAGGACATGTTGATTGTTATTAAGTGCATGAAGCTCCTGTGAAAAACATTCCTGTTGAACAGCTCATATCCAGTAATGACTCGCTTGAGCAACTCCACTGCCTTCAGCTTTCCCTCCAAACTTTGCCGAATGTTGTGAATCGTTGTATTCACCCTGTTACACGAATTAGTTTCCAATAGGAGCTGAATTTGGAGAAGTACATAAGATTAGAAGATGTGGCTACTGCCATCACGTGCCGCTTCTTTTCTTCTGGTAGGTTGTCAGTCATGGGTGAAGCGTTGGATGGCTAGCTTGATTCTCCAAGTGCAAGTCTTGGAGGCCCCTTCCACCATTGGTCCACAAATTTTATTTGGTCACCATAAAGTCCCCCTGTAAGATGGTCGGCAGGGTTCTCACTCCCTGAGCAATGTCTCCATTGACTGGGATTTGTATGGGTGGGTAACCCTGTTGCATATAAATGTCTTCCGCCTGTTTGGGTCACTGCGAATCTAAGCTAAAGTCAGCACAGCGTCTGACCACAATACTGTTTCGGTTATTTTATGCCCTGTCGCTGTGCAGTAGCAATACAATAATCGTAATTCTACTAACGCTGCTAGAAGTTCAAGCCGCAGAAAACGTCTTGACGGGTGCTACTCTGGTTTTGCTACATGCCAAATGAACAACAATATGGTCTTCCACGGTCGTGCGAATATACATAGCCGCTCCATATGCTCACAGGCATAGCAGAAGACGTGTTCTGTACTTTGTTGAAGTTGCTGGCCATCGTGGAATTGTTATTTGAGACAGTGAATGTAGGGTAACCAAGTGTTCCATCGGGACCCAATATCGGGTGGCAGCAACTCGTTCCAATCAATTCCTCTGCACCATGTATCCTGAAATAACAATTTTTCAATAAGAGACACTAGAGAGAAAAATCCTAATGGATCATAAAATTTGGCTATAATTGCAACAGTGTCCTCTTAGTAGTGGGGCCTACAGGAATCCTACTAGTAATGTCCGTTGTGTTCGTATAGAAGCAGTCTGTTTCTGTATTCCAGTACACACCAAGAACTTGCGTTTCCGGGTTTAAGTCTTGTCCTTCAGCCGTCCAAATGGTCTTTATTTGTTCCGAATTGGTGGTCCATTCTGATAAATCGAAATTCATTAGTTTCATCATTGCGCTGATTCCATAGTACAGAGTTATAGCATAATTATCATTCTCCATGCCAGAAACGAAATCATCCTTAAATAAGTTGCTCCCAACAAGAGGTGCTGCAATGAGAAACTTAGTTCTATGTCGTTCAGCTAGTTCACTCAGTGTTGCGGAGAGTAAACATGGACTGCATGTTAATCCAAATGGTAGTCTCGTGAAGTAATAAGTCATTACTTCGTCTGTCGCTTGGTAATTCCCATCACTGTCTTTGATTACGCAGTACCACAAGAATCTGGTTAAGTCCCTGTCACATTCGTGTGAGACTAATTGCAAAAATGCTTGTTTAATATCACTGACGATGGCTGTCTGATGTAGTCTGAATCGTAACAATATGGCGAAAACCTCTGGTAGAATATTCTGTCCCGCTTCTAATGCGTCATTGAGAGAAGGTGTATTGGCTTCATGCGATGATGCATCAAAGACTATCCTTCACTTTGTCTTACAAAAATTTCTCTCTTTTCACTGCTTGATATGGAAGATAGAATATATCTCCAAGATCTTCTGTGGGGGCACTTTCTAAATGACCTTTTATAATGTAGTCCAACATATGATTGCAGTACATGTCCTTAAGGTATTGCGAAGTCTTTTGTGTAGTGTATTAAATCGACGTTCTCCGTTGAGTCTGTTTCTTGGGAGACGTACGACTCTTCGATAGTCTCGCACAAAATAGGATAAATAAAAATCCTCAAGGATTGCGGAATCATTTTTACTCAAAGCTCGAGGAGGATTTGCCGATATTCCAATCGTTTGTAAGTCCCAGAACTTTCGTAATTCATCATCAGATGGTGAGTATGTTTCATGGATGATATTTGCAGCATCTGAACTAGCACAAACTCCCGATCGATTTCCACTTAGAACCCAACCAAATATGGTGGGAATTAGAACAATCGACGGAGAAATGGGGACAGGTGAACTATCCTTGACTATCCTCCAGAGATGGTCACTACCGATTAAGATCTCTTTGGGTAAGTCTGCTTGAGATCCAGGCTTAGGCTCAGCTAACTAAACTCTGTAAAGATTCACCTTTGTTACACTGTCTTGTGGGATCACTGGCTGAGGTGAGAAAGGGTAATCACTTTCGTAAGCAGTAACAGTCTAATTTGCCCAGGCTCCTTTAACATTAAACCGAACGAGTAACTCTTCTCTGCGTCAAAAGTACAAACAGTCATCTCATGTTGATCAGTGATTTGTAGTTTTAACTCTTCTATCAGTTACTTTGATATAAATGTAGCTTGACTTCTGCTGTCCAGTATACACCGAGTCAAATGCCTTAGGCCGGTCGGCCCTATGACGTAAACCTGAGCTGTTTGCAGGAACGTGAAATTTTGGGTCGTAGCATCGATTTGACTACATTTATCTGATCCCCTGTAGCCGTAAGGGTATCCTGATTCGTGAACAAAGACCTAAGATGTGACTTTTTACAGTTAGTGCAAAGCGCCTTTCCTTTCTTTTCTTTCAGCTGCTTTATGTCCTCGGTTCATGCATAAGATACAACAGTTTGAATTTTTGTGTGTCTTTTCTTTTCGCAACGTTTGTAACTGTCTCACAATTCTGATCTCATTGGTCACGAGATTCGCAGAAAACGCAGAACGGTGCCGTTTGTTTAGTTACCTTTGTTAACTGTTGCTTGGATTTAATGCGAACATGGAGAGCTGCCACGGTAGAGGTGTATCTTGATGACGTTGGCGTCATACAACGGATCTTTTCTGTGGTGAAAGCTGCCTCTACCTCTTCTCCTATAAAATCAATAAGTTTAAGACTATCGCCCTCTGACAAACCTTCACGTTTAACATGTGTGATCAAACGCCGACACATGTCGTCTGGAAATGCTCTAAGTATTTTCGGTGCGAGCACTCGGCCATAGGCATTTACATCTTCTCCGAGTGCACGCAGAGCTTGAATACGGCGATTGCAGTCAATGAAGGTGGAGTTAAGCACATCTGGAGTCACAAACTGTATTGGCTTAATACTTTCGAGATAATCCAAGTGAGCCTGTATAATTCTATCTTTGTTACCGTAGCGAGCCTTAAGCATCTTCTTTGTCTCAGATGTTTCGGCTGTCACAGCGATACCTTCCACTAATCTTTTTGGTTCTCTTTCAAAATAACAGCGCAAAAATATGTGCGTGTGAATGGTTGACATTGAGGCGTTCTTATCAACTGATTGCTCAAACTGTTCCCAAAATCGCGCCCATGTTTCTATAGCTCCTGAGAATGACTCAAGCTTTATGGAGGGAAGCTTAACTGTGGTTACAAGAGCAGCAGAGGCTTCGTTAATTGAAACATGCGACATTGCTCTAGACAATTTATTATCCATTCCTTCTGAAGTTAGTATGAGAACACGCTTCGCAGTATCTATGTACTCATCGAATTTGGGTATGTCAGCGGCGTAATTATTATCGTCAAGAAGGCTTTGAATTTCGTCATCAAGCCCTATATATTTATCCAAGGTCTCCTTTAATCGTTCCCTAGAGTACTCCACGTTCTCCACTGACTAAGAATCTGTAAATTGTTGTAACTCCTTGACAAACCGCGTAATATTGGCTCTTTCTCTAGTTTGTCGTCTTTTCAGTTGATGCAGACGTGCCCTTGCGTCAGCAGTTTCGACGTCAGACATCTTGGCTATCTTATATGATACTTCGCTATGTATGGAATGCGGAACTCATGCAGAACAGTAACAGCGTTCGTGACGTAAACGGACATAGATTTTCTTTACTGTATCAGTGAATATAACACCAGTCAAAGAATTCTGCGTAAAATATTAACGCACGTAACGTACACTACTTTTAATAACTTCATTCGACGACACTATTGTGAATGCCAAACAAACAATCGGTGTGACGTCATCAACTACTATAACTATCTGCTGTCGGGGATTATTGCGTACGGTATTCAAGTTACGAAAATATTTCTGTGAGGCTTCTACTATTCTTTGCTACTTCAATAATGTCTCGCAGTGAAGCAAGGCTACAAATAAGTTGTCATTGTACTTATCTCAGTCAGCTGTTGAGACGATGTCGAAGTCGTGACGTGATTCTTCATTCGCAGATCCGTATTCCTCTGATACAGAGTGCAGTAAGCGTATACAATTATCTTTAAATCTTGAGTCTGCGGTTTATTTTTCCTTGCGTTCCCTTCCCGGGTTTCGGCATCAATATTTTATGTAGCGTACGTCATGAATAATAACATAAATTCACTGTTTATGTTCTGTATTTTCAAAGAAACAAACCTACAGCAAAGATACAATTATCATTCCAGGGATATTTACAAAGACATTGTAAAATGATATATTATGAATTCCTAACAAAAGGTACAAAGTTGTTGACAAAGTGAATACCTAAAAATATACATGAAGTGGTGCAAATGGTTGATAAATGGAAATCATGCAAATAATCTGAGAAGGATACCTAAATCCGTCGTCACACGGAGCGTGAGACAACGTGTGTGGTCAACGTGCCGAACTAACGTGCCGCTGAAAGCTCGGAGACGGCGCGGCTTAAGCATACGAGACGGTGCCTCAGCGAGGTACACGCGACCGCAGCGCGCTCCAGCGACAGTTGCCGGCGGCATCTGGTCTTGGAATCACACTATTTACGAAGTGAAAGGAAAAACATTCGTTTATAAGGGTAGCGGTATTATGGTTCTTTTTGTACTTTTTATATTGTTTTTATTCGATTTTCTATGTACATTTACTTATTTCCGTGCTTGTGCAAATATTCGTCATGATCTGTAATATAGGCCTACATAAGTAAGAACGAAATATCTATCAACATTAGACTCTTAGAAAAGATGCATGTTATGTAAATAAGTGCAGCGAATTGTAAAAGACATACATTATTGTAACAGTCTCGCTTTTTAATAAAAGTTAAAGACCATTCTTACTCGATCAGTGTTACTACTCAGTAGCAGAATCTTCAGTACGTGTAAAATGCAAGATGTCAAACAATTAAGTGCGTATTTCAATAAGTCAGGTGCGAACTGTCTTGTTCATAAAACGAAGCCAACAAACTCACTCCTGAGAGGATGCGCACCTATGTTTACATAGCATCGAATATTATACAGTATACTTTTATGAAATTAATAGGAAAGTATTTGAGCCTATCAGAAAATCCAAATATTGAAAACAAATATTTGCCTATAGTGAGCGCTGAAGCCGCGCCCTGAGATTTCTCCTGTGCCACAGTCCACAACTCTACCGCCTGTCCTACGCTATTGACGTTTGTACTTATCATCGACGAGGCGTGTTGTAATCAATAGTGGTAGATAACGCTTGCTGATAAGTAGCTGCAACAAGTCATATACAGAACACTTCGTTTTGACGGATCTTCAGTTCTCCGTTGCCTTGAAAAGGCAAATTTTTGTATTACGGAAATTTTATAACCACATATAAGACGTTTCCAGCCATTTATTCTACAGCTACAGCTACATGGGATACTCTGCAAATCATATTTAAGTGCCTGGCAGAGGGTTCATCGAACCACCTTTATACTATTGATCTCCTATTCCATTCTCGAATAGCGCGCCGGGATAAAGAACAACCCAATCTCTCCTTTCGACATCTGATTTCTCGTATTTTATTCTGGTGATCATTTGTACCTATACAGGTGGCAGTCAACAATATATTTTCGCATTCTGAGGAGAATGTTGGCGACTGGAGTTTCGTAAGTAGCTCACGCCGCAGCGATAAGCGCCCTTGTTGTAATGATACAGGATCTGGGTTGGGAATCATTTCCGGACCGCTGTCTCCCCTGTATCGTGACAATACAAAACGAGCTGCCCTTCTTTGGACTCTTTCGATGTCCTCCGTCAAACTCACCTAATGAGGATCCCACACTGGGCAGCAATACTCCAAGAAAGGACGGACAAGCGTAGTGTATACAGTCTCTTTAATAGTTCAACAAATAGTACCTCTAATGTCCTGTTTTCGAGAGATTCTGAATTTACTCAGTTACTTTTATTTGCTTTGAAATGACGTATATTCATCAGTTAGATGAACGGTATGTTCGAGCAAAGTAGTGCATATGTCAAAAAGAAATTACTGATATATTAGTGCATTCATAATAAATCTGAAAAGAAATCATGTTAGACAAGGTAACTTGCACATATCGCAGACAAAATTGTTCAATAAAATGGTTATAAGGCATGAATACCGCAGCGACAAAAGAATGAAATACAGCAAAACAAGATAAGGCAGGTATAAGCAAGTACTAGAATAAGTATCTCCTAAAGAGAGAAAAAAATCTGTTTCTATATAGTACAAAGCAAACGAAAAAATGTCAGTAAAAAACCTACCCCTTATGTCTAATCACATCATCATTAAAAAAATTTCACCATGATATCACTCATTTACATCCTATAATATACTCAACATCACATGAATCATTCCTCATATACCTCAAAATTCCCCATGCTCAATTATATTCATCATCATAAAAGCATCCTTATAATATATAACCTTTTAATGCCTGACAAAAATGCTGATTTCTCTATTCCCACGAAAGTCGACGTAAAATTGCTGAAAGAGAATACTCATTAGTGTATTTGGTGTCAGAAAAATATTCATTTTCATGTGTTATAAATTGTGTCCTGAAAAATAAGTGCTGTTGGATGCTGTCATGCTGCGTACTTAGTTTCATAAGGTGTCGTAGACGTCCAGTCTTGTTCTGAGAAATTCTTTTAATGTTTACCACAGATTGTTCTTGTCAAAAATGTTCAGAGGAAAAACTTAATTATGTAGGTATTTGGCAACAGAGACCCAAATATGAGCATGAATGTTATGGTCCGTTACCAAAAATAATGTCCTCAGTCATGTTTGGCGAATATCGTATTTGTCAGGTGAGCGTGGGTGAGGCGAAGATGTCCGTATGCAATTTCGTAAATAAAACACGACTGTTAACAGAGTGAATATCAGGTGGACGTACAGTGCAGCGCAAAAGCAGTGTGTGATGGCAGAACGTGTGGGTCAGGATTAAAGGTGAGAACAATTGATTGGGTTACAGTCTTCCACAATTAATAACATTTATTGATAGGTAATTTAGAAAACTTCTCTACAATCATGATGTTGTTCATCAAGTCGTATGACATTAACAAATTCCTTAAGCACCTTCTCAACCTTAGCACCTTAATTTAAAGGCTGACAACGTCACATTTGATAATATGTAAACTATATTGTAAAAATACTGCGTCAGCCTGCAATTGACTAGAGCATGCGAGAACAACCTTATAAATTTCAATACCTTAGAAGTCTACTATACACTCCACGAATAATACAAGAAATAAAAAATAAATAAAGAATGATTTAAAAACATGTGCTTCCCTTTTAGAATCTTATCCATTTCAGAATACAGGATTGAAGAAACGTATGCTTCCTTTGTAGTCTTACCCAACTCCTTGGCGACATCACTCAGTTCAGTCAATACACTGCTTCCTGCCTTATGCCGTAACAACACATTCCAAATGACGCACCTGCAACAGAGTAGTATTAACGGTTTGTCAACGTGCACCACAATACGTCAACACAGTTTGACCTGCTCAACGTTAATTAGCACGCCCAGATGTAAATATCAGAATTAAGTATAGCACGCGCGCAAGAAACCACTCAAAAGGCAATCAATGAAGCAAATGTCAAGCGGTTCATACAGGTTAGCAGAGAATAAACCTCATAGGCAAAGTGGCTCACAGCAGGCCGCGGTGGCCGAGGAGACTGAGGCGCTCCAGTCACGGTCTGCACGGCCACTACGGTCGGGGGTTCGAATCCCCCCTCGGGCATGGATATTTGTGCCGTCCTAGTTCGTAAGTAGGTCATAAGTTGTTTGTAAGTTTAGGGACTGATGAACTCGTAGTTAAGTCCCACAGACAATACAAACATTTGAACATTTGAACTTGATATCAAATATTTGTAGAGCTTATGGGACAACCACGGGGTCATCAGTCCCTAAACTTACGAACTACTTATGAACTAGCTTATACTAAAGACGGCACAAACATCCATGCCCGAGGGGGGATTCCAACCCCCGATGACGAACTGCCGCGCGCACCACAAAACGGCGCTCCAGTACGCACGGCTAATCCGCCGCAGCCACACTTGACATCGCTCACGACGAGTTCAAGTAGTGAATACAACCACAGTACCTCCATCGATGTACGTCGTATCATGGAACACATGCCACTCTTGCATACATAATTCGTTGACGTGTACCTTAGTATAAACGCCGATAATACACACTGTATGGTTTGGCCCATCCTTTGTTCCGTATTCTTCTTCTCCGGAAACGATAGGCAGTACAGTCTTACAACACAACCAGCAAGCGTAGCCTCCTGGACTAGCCCGTACTGACTAGCATCGAGTCGCGGTGGAGTAGCTGAGCGGTCTAAGGCATCTCGCTGCAGAGAGTGCGGTTGCTCGCCGTCGGAGGTTCGAGTCCTCCCTGGGGCATGAGGGTGTGTGTTGTCCTTAGGTTAGTTTAAGTAATTTGTAAGCTATGGACTGATGACCATGCAGTTTGGTCAGATAGATTTACAAACATTTGAACTAGCGTCAGCACTGAGTGTCGCAGCGAACAACAACCACCTTCTCCATGCTCTCACTTCAAGGCACCTCATTCCCGTCCGTTCCGCATAGACCAAAGATAATATAGTCTCCGGGCGAGGTAATATACTGAAACCAAGATCTACGTCACGTGACTCGGGGCAGAAAACCGTTTTCATCATTACGAGTAACGTGGAATTGAGATGAATTGCAGTTCTTACCCTTTGTAGAGAAAATTAAGTGTAGATTTTAACAGAAAAAGTCTTATCGCATTCTTTTACACCTTAGTAGTACAGTTGGCGATAGTTTTCCGCAACAGCAAATATTAATGCGATGACTACATGTTTTACATGTACCTAGATGAAAACTATTGACAGTTCTTTTTACAAGCAACAGAACTGCAGATTTTAAAAGAATGATTACTTTCGTTGTGCTGTAAGTATTTTAGTTTGTAGTATACACAGAAGACGAAATATCAGTTTGACAAGCAACATCAGTTTTCTTACGATTCCTCAGCAACACATTTGAAATGTTTTGTTGTGCTTTTATAAGACCTGAAATCTGTTTGCATCCATAATGTCTCATCTTAACGCAATACAACCGTTTATATTTTGACTTTTGCCACAAACGGTGATCCCACAACGTAAAACAAAGAAAATATTGGCTGCTTACAGTAGAGAGAACATCAGCGAAGCATTTGACAAGAAGTAGTTTTATAGGTTTAATGAATTCTCTCTACATATTTTTAAGTTTGTATAACGTCATTGAAAGCAGATTTTCACCAGAAATGATTTACTTCCTGACATATAAATTCGGTCAAGAGCAGCTTCAATAATCTTCCCATCGATAAACTCATTCAAACGTAAAACATCCATCGTATAACACAAACACTGACGATATGTAATTGTCTGAGGATGGTATGCAGTTGTCATTCTGTGGACAATGTCGCACTGTGACATTACCTCTGATACTAGTTTTTACTGGAATACTTTTCCGCGATCAGATATCATGACACGTGGTACTCCATGCTTCAAAATAATGTCTTCTACAAGGAATTTTGCGATCTCTGGAGCAGTCGGCATAGGTTTGGTGACAGCGTAGCGAGTGAGGTAGTCAGTGCAGACTCTTATCCGTCGGTTACCGGTTGTCGACTTCGGGAACCTCCCTAAAAGATCGATCCCAACTCGGTGGAATGGAGCTGCTGCCGGCGGAATCGGTACGAGATGCCCTGAAGGTAATTGCGGGACATGCTTCCGTCGCTGGCACTCTTTACAGTGACTCACATAGTGCTTGACAGATCGGTAGAGACCTTTCCAGTAATACCTGCGTCTGATTCTGTCTAGGGTCTTCACGAATCCCAGACGACCGGATATTGGAGCATCGTGGAAATATTTGAGAATAGCTGGCTGGAGATGAGCTGGAACGACCAGTAGCCATTTGGGGCCCAGTGGGTCGTAGTTGCTCTTATACAATGTTCCATTTATAAGCTGGAACTCTCCATTGGTCGGTTCTCCTTTCTCCAAGGCCTGTATCGTTTTTAATAGTACTGGATCTTCCCTCTGTTCAGCTGTAACGTCATCTAATTCACTGAGGGCTGAAATTTCATTCATGCAGTTGTGTTGCTCTAATGGATTCCTCGAAAGGCAGTCGGCATCCTTATCTTTCCGTCCGTTCTTGAATACCACTGTGACATCGTACTCTTGGAGTCTTAGTGCCCATCTTGCTAGTCGACCTGATGGATCCTTCAAACTAGTCAGCCAACACAAAGAATGGTGGTCTGTCACAACGGTGAATGGTTTGCCGAATAAATACGGCCGGAACTTGTTGATAGCCCAGATAACTGCGAGACATTCTTTCTCAGTTGTAGAGTAGTTTATCTCGGGCTTTGAGAGTACTCTTGATGCATAGGCTATCACTTTTTCAGCACCTTCCTGAACTTGTACAAGCACTGCACCAATCCCATAACCACTGGCGTCTGTGTGAAGTTCCGTTTCCGTATTCTCGTCTTACAATGCTAGCACTGGTGCGGAAGTTAGAGCGTCCTTAAGTGCCCGGAAAGCTCTTTCTTTTGTCTCATCCCAGTAAAACTTGGCGTCTCCTTGAAGAAGTTCTTGTAATGGACGTGCCTTGTTACAGAACCCTTTTATGCATTTGTTGGGGTCCTGTCCAGCGTCTCCGGAGAACACCTACGGATGTCTGATGTGCAGCTGGCTTACAGCTGGTTTAGTGTCCATTGTTCTTCTGATGATACGGACTTTCGGAAGGAGGTACTCGGTATATCCCTTGTATTCCGGTTCAAGTCCGTGTAAGCGACGGCTTTTACGTTGCCTAATCGGAGCCACGGTGATGCAGCTGTTGCACAAGATACCCGGCGCCTCCACCAAACAATGTCGCGTTGAAATGGAAGCAGGCTTAACTTCGAAGGCAACTGAACACAGCGCTTATACTGAAAGCAGCTTTATTACGAACTTAACGTATTCGCAGCACTCACTGCCTCTTGGGCAGAGTGCCATGCTATTTATACACAGACAGAAAGGACCAGAAATTAGAGAAATAGTTAACATAAGAAACAAGTAGAATTTACAAGTGAACATAAGAAAGATGTAGAACATTCTGGAATTGTTAATTACAAACAAATAAATTTTTGCCGGTGGACGGGATTGAACCGGCGACCTTCAGCACCATAGTTGGTGAGGCTATCCCCTGCGCCACGCCGGCAATGGGTGTACCGGGTGTCTCGCGGCAATATGGATGATTTCACATTTCTCATTATTTAGGATCAATTCCCAATTTTTGCACCATCAAGATCTTTAAACCGTTTTCCAGTTGGTTTTGATGTTCCGATGCCTTTAAGAAAGGTAAAGCAGTCAACAGTCCGAAGATTGTTTTGAACACCACAGTGCTTTACTAGGCTTGGTCCTATTAGGAGGTGGTATGTCATTGCCTTCCTCCGACCTGACTTACCCAACCAGTTAGGGGAACCTACAGTTTAACGTGGGTTCCGAACCATGGTGCTACTCGATATTTTTCACATGAGCAGTACTGCCAGAGATGAAAGACGTGGAAAGTGAGAGATAAAAATCCTAGTTCATGGCGGGGATCGAACCCGCAACCCTTGGATTTGTAGTCTGGCACTCTACCACTGTGCAACCGAGGCGCACCGAAGAAATAACAGCATCATCCGTGAACAGTCAAAGACAGCTGCGCAGACTGTCCCATAAATCGTTTATAAAGACAAGGAACAGTAGGAGTCCTATAACATTTCCCTGGGGAAAGTTAGAAATCACTTCTGTCAATTACAATTACAATGTACTTTGTCTTTTCTGAAAGGAAATCGTGAATCCCATCGGGCAACTGTGGCGATGGTCCATAAACACGCTATTTGTGTAGAAGCCGCTTGTGAGGTGCAGTGTCAGAAACCTTCCGGAGATCTACAAATATGGAACTGATTTGCGATCCCTTGTCGATCGCACCCGTCACTTCATGTGAGTAAAGAGCTAGCGGTGTTTCACAAGAACGACACTTTCTGAATACGTGCTATGGGGTCGATAGGTCATTCTCTTCGAGATTGTTCACAGTGTTGCAGGAAAGTGTTCAGGAGACATGGAACCAGGGTGATGCAAGAGAATTTTTTCTTGACGTGAGTAGTTCTATACAGAAGAGAGATGAATGTTGATATTAAATTAATGCCAAGTAGAATGCAGTTACGCAAACTCAGCAGCTGTGAAAGTATCATATCGGAGGATCTGGGAGGGCTGGCAGCTAAACCCGACGATGGCCTCCCTGGGCCCGGTGGCCACTGGAGCTGAACGGAGCCCCGCCTGCGGGTGATATACCGGCGGCCGAAGCGAACCCAGCCTCATTAGCCACGGCCGAGCAACATCCAACCTTCCCCTCCCCTCCACCCCGCACTCCGCCACTCCCGACATACAACGAGACCAGTCCTCCAGTTGCACCCACTTCGTACACCACGGTGCTGCAGCTAACGAAACAGCGTCGCACTCGCACACAAAAGCGAATGTACAACGTCGAGGTGGTCTCAAAACGAGTCAGCGTCTGGGGACCATTATTCACTGTACTGTGGCTGCCAGGTCACATCGGGTTAAGGGGACACGCCCGTTGAATGGATTATCGAGCGACGTGGCGCAAACACTGGACTCGCATTGGGAGGGTGGCTGTTGAATGCCGTCTCCGTGTTTATTATTATTATTATTATTATTTTACGTGGTTGTGTGTTTTTAGAGGGCACAATTGCTGATATATATCGAAGGATAATAATATATGAAAACAGCTAAAACATAACGTAAAATACAACAAAAGGAAGAACTAAATGTCCTTTGACAAATTGGTCAAGTTGATAAAATTGAAGACTGGAGCAGCAGTTCTTCCGTCATCAGCTAAAATTTTTTCCCTGTGTATCCGGTAGATTCAGTGGAATACGAACAGGAGTAAAATTTTGACAAGTCAATAAAATATGGCGCTCCGTCAGCGGGTGACCATAGGAACATAACGGTGCGGGGTCACCAGTTAGAAAGTGGCGGTGGCTGAACCGGCAATGTCCGATCCGCAACCAGGCCAAGATGACATCGTCGCGAGCGGCGTGAGGGGGTCTTCCAAGCCACCGAGGGCGGTTTAATGGTTCGAAGCTTATTATTTGTAAGCAAGGATTTAACTTTATTCGTGATTTCTCTCAATCCGTGCAGGTAAAAGTCGGCTTGGATTCTTTGAAAGGCGCGGCCGATATCCTTCCCCATCCCCAAAAACACAGAGTTCGAGCTTGTGAAACGTCTCTAATGACTACGGAACCTGTTCTTTTGGACATGTTCGAAAGAACAGGCGCTATACAAGGGTTGCAACTTAAATAGTGCCAACACTGCTGTCGAGACACTATGCAATCGAATCCACTATTGTCACTGATAGAGAGAGAGAAAAAAAAAAGCCTATTTGTTATTTGTAATTCTATGGGACCAAACTACGTTCATCAGTACCTAGTCTTACAAATTACACAAACTAAGTTTAACTAACCTAAGGACAATACACACATCCATGTCCGAGGGAGGATTCGAACCTCCAACGCGGGAGGCTAATCCAACGCCACCTAGATACAAGGCCCGTGCGCTACCTGCCAAGAGTAGTGATGGGAACAATCGAATGAAAACAATCGATTCATTCAGTTGTTGGAAAAAAATCGATCATTCGGTTGTAGTTTCTCGTATCGGTTGAATTATTCATTCATTCTTCTGAGTGAAACCAGTCGGTGGGACCAACCGAATGAAACAACCGATTCAGTCTGTTGGACTATTCATTCGTTCTTTTGAGTGAAACCAGTCGATGGGACCAACCGTATGAAAAAATTGACACGGTATGTTGGCCTCGTCATTAGTTCTTTTGAGTGAACCCAGTCAGTGATGATGATCGTGTGGCATTTATGACCGTTAGACCCCAACTGGGGTCGTGTTCAGCCTGCCTGGTGCAAGTCTCTTTATCTGACGCCACTTCGGCGACTTGCATGTCAATGATGATGGAATGATGATGAGGACGACACAACACCCAGTCCCCGAGTGTAGAAAGTCTCCTACCCGACCGGGAACTGAACCCAGGCCCCCTGCGTGGCAACCCACCACGCTGTCCACTGGACTACGGAGGCGGACACCCAGTCAGTGGGAGCAACCGAATGAAAGAGTCAGTCGGTCGTAGTTTTACTATGTTGGAATAATTATCGTTTATTTTTTTCGAATGAAAGTAGTCTGTGGGAACAACCGAATGAAAACATGCGACACTTTTGCAGTTTTGTACATTGATTGAATTACTCATTCTTTCTTTTCGAGTGAAAAGAGGCAGTAAGTTTTGCTGTCGGTTGAACCATGTAATCATTATCCCAACTGAAACGACTCATTAGTGTTTTAGCTTACAGAGCTATCCATTTATTTCTATGAATGAAATTAACATGCATATCAGATAACTACAACAGTGCTACATTATACAGCCATGCAAAAGGGGTATGCCAAAGTTAAAAAATGTTCAAATGTTTGTTAAGCTTATGGGACTTAACTACGGGGTCATCAGTCCCTAAACTTACAAACTACTTATGATCTACTTACGAACTAGGACGGCACAAATATCCATGCCCGAGGGGGGATTCGAACCCCCGACCGTAGTGGCCGTGCTGACCGTGACTGGAGCGCCTCATCACCTAGGCCACCGCGGCTGGCCTAAAGTTAAAATGCGTATTACAATGTTCATTTAATTATGTACTGAATGAAGTAAATTTTCGTTTTTTAATACACAGTAACAGTGATTCATATTTTGTTGTAGATTAAATTGTTGGAGGTGCCATCAACGAATAACTAATTGGATGTCATATCGCTGGAGCAGGCCTGCGATCACTTTCATTGACCACCACAGACCTCAAAAACGCCGATCATCTGGGTCCGATCAGATTACTTTCGCAGACACCCACAATCTGTAGAAGATAGTGGCCGATGACCAATAAGTACCGCGGGGAGCGGGGACACGAGATGGGGTGCTGCCTCGCTCGCGTTTTCACTGCTGACAGCGCCAGCAGGCGCGCCAAACTCCACACAACAGTGTCTGGCCAGGGGGGCGGGGCGTGCCATCGCCGATTGTTGTCGGTTTCTTATTGTGTCAATAAAGAAGCGTGGAAACTACAGGGTGTTCCGAAATGATCTCTACAAGTTTAATCTCGCATACTGTATCTCCGATGTGGGAACAGGTAGAAACGTGCGGTTTGCGGCTTATTGTTCATACATTTCTGAGGTACTAGTAGGACAGAGTTAAGTATTTTAACTTTGAGCATATTTGCTAGATCCAAATTCGAAGATCACTAAAACATTAGGTATTGTAAAAAAATGTTTTGTATAAAAATATTTCTTATAAAAACATTTTTGTTAATTCCATCTAATTTGAAGGAGTACGAGAAGACATACAACATTTATCAGTGCTGTAAATTTTCTTCAGCGCGTCTATATTCGTCAACAGTGTATGAAAACATTCATATCAAGTTTCATAATTATTCACTCTTCTCACAGATATTTCTGTGGTTGTCGGGGTGAAACGGTGCGGAGGTTTATTCCATCCCTCCGCCATGTACCATACAAAATCTTAGATGAACAGTGAACTGCCACTTGTTTTGAAAGTCAAGTGTGCAAAATTTCATCAAGATCGGAATAAAACTCTATATTGACGTCGAAGTCTGGAATACTTTCTCTCATGCATCAAACTAAAGTAGATGTAGACGGTGACCATTCTCTTTCTTTGAAGGTGAAGAGTGAAAAAAATCATTAAAATTCGAATACAAACGGAATTCGTCGGAGTTAGTAGGTAAAGTACCCTCCGCCATACACCTCCTAAATTTATTGTACACAGTTACCTTCACCTTGTTTTAAAGGTCAAGTGTGCAAAATTTCATCAAGATCGCAGCCAAATTGCGGGTTTTGTCGAAGTTAGTATGTAAAGTACCATCCGCCATGCACCGAATGAAATTTGATGTAGACAGTGACGTTCCTCTTGCTTTGAAGGTCAAGTGTGTAAAATTTCTTCAAGATTGGAACAAAACTGCAGATTTGCATGCAATAGAAACGGACACATTGCTATATTTTTAAGATTTGTCTCTAAAAATGTTTCATGCTGAATCACAGTTCTTTTATCCCCGAAAAGGCTGAAGGAGAATGCAAATAAAGTCACACAAAGTCGATGAATTAATAAAAACATCCATATAACTGCAGAAACCGACAAAGACTTTTTCCAGTCGGTTGTATCGCATCAAGTGAAACCACTCAATGCCGAGAACATTCATATAAAGGACAGAGACTTGTTTCATTCGGTGCTCGCGCATCGACTGAAACCACTCAAACCCACTGAATGAGTGAAAACATTCATATAGCGGCTGCAACCGACAGAGACTGATTTCATTCGATTGTTTCGCATCGACTGAAACCACTCAAACCCCGCCAATGAGTGAAAACATTCATACGGCCACGGAGACTATTTTCATTCGGTTGTTTCATTCGACTGAAAAAAACCGACTGAACGAAAAAACAACCGATTGACCAATCGGTTGTTAAAAACAGTCGGTTGTCCCAGCACTAGCCAAGAGTAGTCATAACACAAGCAAACTATTTGTCTTATGTAGCGTTGTGCTGAGTTTGGGAATACGTGCAAGTTGCACAGTGAGATTCAGAATGTTCTTAATGTTATTTATGTGATTGAGAAGATTTTTTGCTGGTATGAGACAAAATGCCTATAATGAATCGCCTGATTGAAATATCGGTAGACTGATGACCGAGCAGCCTAGTCCCCTTTAAACTACAACAACAAATATCGGTAAGATAACTTACTAATAGTTCATAAATATCTTATACCAAAACAGATTTGTCTGAGAATCACATAAATTACATTAGGAAGATTCTGATACACAGTGTGCAACGTGTACGTGTTCCCAACTCAGCACAGCGCTACGTAAGTCAAATAGTTTGCTGTTATGACTATTCTTGGCAGGCAGTGCACAGGCCTTGTATATAGGTGGAATTGGATAATCCCGCGCGGCCGCTGATAGCACACTTTGTTGACATAGCTACCTTACCTCCGAGCAAATGGACTCGCCCGTCCCACATCACCGGCATCGGCCGCGGTGGCCGAGGTGACTGAGGCGCTCCAGTCACGGCCTGCACAGCCACTACGGTCAGGGGTTCGAATCCCCACTCGGGCTGGATATTTGTGCCGTCCTTAGTATTAGCTAGTTCATAAGTAGTTTGTAAGCTTAGGGACTGATGACCCCGTAGTTCAGTCCCATAAGTTCTACAAACATTTGAACATTTTTTGAATGAATACTTTTTCACTCAATGATGAGTTACCCCTGAATATGTTGCCATACGAAAGCAGTGAATGGAAATGGGCTTAGTAACTTAATTTACTGAGATTCTTATAGCCAAAATTTGCAATAACCCTTACAGCATACGTAGCTGAACTCGGCTTCAAGTTTAATCTCTCATCAATGCACACACCATTTTTTTTTAATCTACCTTAGTTACAGACTTCTGTTCAAAGTCTATATTTATTACTGGAGTTATGCCATTTTCTGGATATACTGTGTTTTATCAAAATTTAATGAGAGTCCGTGTGCAGAGAACCGCTTAATAATTTTGAGAAAATTTTTATTTACTATTACATCACTTAGTTCTTGTTTTTTTGGATGTGATTACTATATTTGTATCATCAACAAAAAGAACTAACTTTGCATCTTCACAGTGTAGAATGGCAAGTCATTTATGTCTATGAAGAACAGTAAAGGACCTAAAACCGAACCCTGTGGCACCCCATTCTTGATAGTCCCCCAGTTTGAGGAATCGGCTGATCTTTTGACATTACATGAACCACTCATTTCAACTTTCTGCATTCTTCCACTTAAGTATAAATTAAACCATTTGTTCACTGCCCCAGTGGCAACTATTTATTCATAACCGATACAAAAGCGTTACATGTTGCACCTGTTACTGTCCTCCAGCGTTGTGTAAAAGCCGTTGCCAGAGATGTGGAAAGCGAAGTATACCGTTAGCCTTTTCTGCTGATTCTGCAAATGGGGTGTCTACTGCCTGTCGAATCTCTGGAACAGTTTTGAAGCGCATGCCACGAAGCTGTCCCTTCATCTTTGGAATCAAATCAGTCACAAGGACTTTAGTCCTTGCCACTTCTTTCGCAAAGCTGGTCGCAGGCGATGCTCCAAAAACGAACAGTAATACTGTGCAATGACGGTCTGCCGTGGAGGAACGTAATGCGTTTGGATACCATCCCCCCTCGGGCATGGATATTTGTGCCGTCGTTAGTATTAGCTAGTTCATAAGTAGTTTGTAAGTTTAGGGACATGATCCCGTAGTTAAGTCCCATAAGTTCTACAAACATTTGAACATTTTGATAATATCATCACAGTCATACACGAGAATCACCACAACTTTCACCATAATTCGACAAATAAAGACGCCATTCGTTGGGTTGGCTCGTACGATGTGGCCCACGTTTCATCTAGTGTTACGATACGGCGTAAGAAAGCCTCTCCTTCGCGGTAATAGCGCTCCAAGTGCGTCTTAGCAACGTCGTAACGCTGCATTTTCGTAAATTCATGCGGAACCCATCGTGATGAATTTTTTCGCATGTCTTTGCGTTCCTTCAGGAAGAGAAGCACAGTCGTATTCGTTAATTCGATTTCGCGGGCGATGTCACGAATCGTTTGGCGTCGATCACTGTGCACCAACGTGGCAACAGTATGCACTTCTTTTTCAGAGACGCTAGGAAGACCTGCCAGATGCATGTCTGTCACAGTTTGCCGGCCTTCGTTGAAGGCTTTTGCCACAGACCAATATATACAGACGGGAAACCTCCATAAGGGCCCAGTCACAGGCTCAGGGTTGCGGCTGAAGCAGTTCCATAAGATGTCCTATGATGGCGCTGAGATCAGAAGCAGCGCGGCCGGCAAGTATTCATTGCACAAAAGCATGTAATCAGAATAATTGCTGGAGCCCACCCGCTATCATCCTGCTGACATCTATTTAAGGATTTAGGTATCCTCACAGTAACTTCTCAGTATATATATTCACTTACGAAATTTGTTGTTAATAAGTCAACCCAGTTCAAAAGTAATAGCAGTGTGCACAGCTATAACACGAGGAGAAGGAATGATCTTCACTATTAGGGCTAAATCTGAGTTTGTAACAGAAAGCGATAAATTATGCTGACACAGAAGTCTTTGATCACCTACCAAGCAGCATCAGAAGCCTGACAGATAGTCAACTAGCAGTTAAAAATAAATTAAAAGAATTTCTGAATGACTACTACAACTCATTTTAGATATAAATTAGTAAATATATATAAAAATTGTGTCATGTAATAAAATGTTCAAATGTTTGTATAGTCTATGGGACTTAACTACGGGGTCATCAGTCCCTAAACATACAAACTACTTATGAACTACTTACGAACTAGGACGGCACAAATATCCATGCCCGAGGGGGGATTCGAACCCCCGACCGCAGTGGCCGTGCAGACCGTGACTGGAGCGCCTCAGTCCCCTAGGCTACCGCGGCCGGCGTCATGTAATATGTTGTGTAATGAAACGTCTTGTACAGACACCCTTCATAAACCTGACACGTTCCAAATCATTACGAAGTGCCGTATTCACCATCTATGGAACAAGTATTAAGCTAATCTAATGTGAAGTTTCAATCCTCGTATATCCCTGTGGCGCATAGCGCCCAATGTAGTGAAAGGCTGTTACTATTCTCATTTATGTGCATCTGCTTTCGTTTCTCATCTCGTAAATTCATGGATTCCACTCTGCGATATATGCTTCACTGTTTCCGACGACGGCTGCACTGACAAACGGTCCATTTTTTTACGTGAACGCAAGATGAAATGGTAGCGAGACCACCACAACAATTTTCGAAAAATTGTTAAAATAAATTTGCACTAAATAAAAATATAAATGCAATTGAAAACGTTCAAACTGCTTCGACGGTTTGCATACACGGCCATATCTGCTTAACGTATAGTTATAACAACAGAAAGGCTTTTGCAAAACTGTGTATGAATTACAATAGTCACACAAATGCACATTATTAAGACGAACCCTATGACAATATGACTTCTGAGCAGTTCACGCTACTGTTAGGTATTTGGCTTCCAGCAATAAAAATGCTAATATTCGTGCTAGATAGCCTAATGGTAATGTTACATGCACTTAGTTAAGAAAAAGTTATGATACAATTCATATTCTTAAAAGAATTTGGCCGCTGTGGAGCGGCCGAGCGCATTGAGGCGCTATGCTGCGATGCGCGAGGCCATTCCGCGTCGGGGGTTCGAATACCCCCTCGGGCATGGATGTTTGTGCTGTCTTTAGCATAAGGTAGTTTGTAAGCTTAGAGACTGATGACCCGCAGTTAAGTCCCATAAGCTTTACAAATATTTTAATATTTGAATTTGAAAAGTATTTGGTAGTGGCGGCTTGCTATATTCACAGGGTAAGAGGCTACTTTACAGATGTGTATCTGACGGGATATTTCATTGTCACACTCGATTTTTAACAGTAGCTGTTTTAAGCAGCCCCGTTTCATTTTTTTGAAATTTTCAAATGTTTGTAAATCTATCGAACACAAATGCGTGGTCCTTAGCCCGTAGCTTACAAATTACTTAAACTAAGGTAAACTAACGTAACAGAAACACCCATGCCTGAGGGGGGACCCGAACCTACGACGTCAAACGGCCGCGCGCAACGCAGCACGGCGCTCCAGTATGCACGGCTAATCCGCCGCGGTTTTCATTTATTGATGTTATAAAATATCTAAATATTGGGGAATACAGCAGGCACTCAAGGAAATACGTAAATAGTTGAGGCAATCTTCCGAAAGAAATGTTTGTACTAATGTTTCACCATCCTAGAATATACTGAGAATGTGCCAAAAAATCGTGTCTGACGATAGATTCCATTCATATGCTGACTTACAACACTAAGAACTAAATGTTATAATTCGGTTTAATTAGGAATGTGAAACACTGTTGGCCTATTTCTACAAATTTACACCAACTGTTAGTTGCTATATACTGAAAGAGTCTGAAGGTTATATTATATGAGGGTAAAAAATTAAATAGTGGAAACTATTTATTCAAAACCGATCAAAATGCGTTACTGTCCTTCAAAGTAGTGACCAGGGTTGTGCATAACCCGTTGGCGGCCATTTGGAAGGCGTAGTTACCGTTAGCAGAGCCTGTTCTGTTGACGGTGCGATTGGAGCGCTCTACTGCTGTCGAATCTCTGGAACAGTTCTGAAGAGAATGCCGCGGAGTGGTTCCTTCATCTCCCGAATCAAATCAGAGTCACAAGGACTTAAGTTCGGGGAGTGTGGTGGATGGTACAGTACTTCCCAGACCCATCGACGTAACAGAGCAGCCACAGCTTGTGCTGTATGTGCCCGCGCAATGTCGTGCAAAATGATGGGTGGGTTGCTCAGAAAGTGATGCCGCTTCTTCCGCAAAGCTGGTCACAGGTGATGCTCCGAAAACGATGAGTATACTGCGTATTGACTGTCTGCCTTGGGGGATAATACCATCATAGCCGTACACGAATAAAACCTAACTGTCACCATGTGGGGACTCTGACGTATTTGAAGACTTTGGTGACTCTGTCGTGCTGTACGACCTCTGCCACATTCAATCGTGATCCAACTCCGTTGTTCCTGTTTCCTAAACACAGTGACACCGTAACGTCAGACCTCTCGCTCACAAGTGACTCCCTCGATTGTACGCACGCCGGTGACGTCGAACGGGTTAATTCATACCTTCGAAGGTAAGGTAAGTACGTCAACAACGTGTGCTACCAGCGACCATAGTAGATTCCATTGCATGGTGTCTCCACACCAGTGTTGCCACTATAAGTTAGATCCCTCCTACTTAACCCTTTATTTGGCAATGTTGCTCTCAAACGACATATTTGCGCATAGTTTTTTGAAACAGGTTTTGAGTTTCAAACTTGGATGCGCAACAGTGCTAGAAACTAACATTTAAACTCTCCAACAAACTCATGTTTCGTTGTCTGCTGCGAAAAATTTAGCAATAAACTGAATCTTTGGCGGATCCAAGCATAATTTACCGAGGTACATGTTGTCTCGATTTTGTGACAATATTTTTTTGTGATACATGGAGAATTGTTTATAAAATGGAAATTGGAAGCCTTAAAGTTAATTTATTATGGAAAATTGTTGACAAGTTCTTATATGAGAGACTGAAAATGGACTTATATTTATTGGGAAGACGAGGCTTGGTAGACCACTACAAAATGGGCAACAATTTCGAAAGAAGAACCAAACAGCATCTCCTGTATCAGTCAGTGATGGACGGTTTGACGGATATGACAATACCAGCTGCAAGTACCCGGCTTTGCCTGGGTTAAAAATAAGATTTTCTATAGAAGCGTACAAAACCGTTTATTTGCATGTAATGAAAGGGTACATTTATGTTAAAGCAATGTGATAAACAACATTTTTGGCAGTTCCATTTGGAGTACGTAATTTTATGTAGACAGTAACCTTCATCTTGTTTTCAAGGTCAAGTGTACAAAATTTCATCAATAAATCCATAAGTACCCTCCACCATGCAGTGAACGAAATTTTATATATACAGTGCTCTTCCTCTCGTTTTGAAGGTCAATTGTGTAAAATTTCATCATGACCAGTGCGGAGATAAATATTTACACGGACACATTGAAAACGCACTTTCACTTTTTCTCAAATTTTCTCGTTGGTTTTCCAAAAAATGAAACGTAACCTGTTTAAAAACCTTCCTCGTGTAATTTTGTGTACGTGTACCAAATTTCACGTTATTCTGTTGTCTGGATCTTGAGTTATAAGAGAACAGACAGACAGACAAGAAATGCGTCTTATAAGTATAGAGATATTGTCACTTGACAGATTATGGACAAAAAGGGATCTGCAGGTTTTGTCTTCAGGGATACTTGACTGTAAAATGTGGAAATCATGGGATTGTTCTGAACTTTGCTCCAAAAACGACATTTTTTCACACGTTTCATACGAAATAGTCAAAAATACAATAAGTTCTCCAGTCATAAGAACAACACTGTAGTATTGATACTGTACCACCATGCGAAGTTTTTGGCCAATGTTACAAACCAGAAACTATGTTTTGAAAAAAAAAAAAAAAAAAAAAAAAAAAAGAAAAAAAAAGACGTATAAATCTGTCCACATGGCCCTACACATTTACTTTAAGTAACATAATACTTTTTTCTTCTCGTGATTTCTGTTGTGCCAAATAAAGGGTTAAACGAGACATAGTTTTCGCAAAGTAACTCGAATGAATACATCCTGTATTCAGTAGTCTTACGCACATTTAATGAGTCCGCAGGGTAGTTTGCCACCATATTGGCCGCCGAGGCGCTCTCGAATTTTCCCGCAGTTTGCTGTCTGCCGTTCACGGGATTGTGGGGGTTCGTCATGGCCCCCACATTCGATTGCGGGCCCTAGACCTAGAATCTGAGACGGGCCCTCCCTCTGTGTGTTTTTTTTTTTTTTTTTTTTTTTTACTGCTGTCGTGTTCTTTAGTTGGTAATTGCAAGTTAATGTCTTAATCATGCTCAATTTAGAATGTAACTTGGTATAACAAGGTAAAATTTGATACGGTATGGTTCTTCGTTTATATAATTATTTTACTGAAAATGGAGACCACTTACAATGGCTACTAAATTCATTTTCGGGGACGGAGGGGGGGGGGGGGCATCAGGCAATCATGTATATTCTAACTTGCGAAGCTTTACAACATAAACTGAACTACAGGCGCAGATGTACGTCAAAAGACAATATTCAATTTCATTCGATACAGATCTCGAAAAAGCAACTTCAGCATACTTTTAAATTACTTTATCAGGAATTAGGTGAATAGTGATGCTTTTCGGTGGGGGGGGGGGGGAGGAGATTTTCCCCCTTCATCCCCCTCCCTGACAACGGCCCCAGGCCACAGTGAGCCCTAGTTTAGCATAACAGAACACTTGCTCGTATTCTGGCAGACGCTGCGCCAGGTAAAGAGGAACTGCTGTACACACATGAAAATCTCATCTTCGCAGGAAGTTGCCGAATAGAAGAAAAAATCTATCACTACATTAAACAGAAAGCTGATCCATCAATTCCTTTTCAAACCATGCCAGAAGTAATGTCAAACTGCTGCGCAACGGCATGACTAGAGAACGAATCCAACCAGAGTAAAATGAGCAAAGGAACTAATTATATCATGTTTTTACAGCTGCTATCTAGTCTTCTTGGAATTTAATACTAGAAGGATCGCATGGAAGCTACTACGTGTAAGACCCTCTGGGGCCAAATTGGCCCCTTGCAGTTTTATTGCTTATACGGCCAGATTGTGAAAGATAATTCATTGTAACATATGTACTATCATTGATTTTTTAACAATGTAAGGTCCTCAATTGAATGTTAATAATATGAGGATGGCCAGCAACTCACCATGAATATGATCGCTCAGCCGGCAACAAACTCATATTCACATTCATACAACTTGTAAAGTTTCGGCCATGACCTTCGTCAGAAAAGATCACACTCACTCACACAATCAATCACGCAGGCATAACTCATCCATACGTGACCGCCATCTCCAGCTGCCCTACCGCAATCAGTGCTGGCATGTATGGCATTGTTGTCGCATATTGAAACAACAAGCAGACAACAGTTGGTTTTATTTCATACACAATATTACAAGGAAACATGCCGAAAATGCAGAGAAACGCTATGAGGGGCCGAATTGGTCCTGCGTCCTTCTAGGTAGTAATCTCGCATATATAGGAATCAATTTGAAGTAGAACACTCTAAAAGAGGGTGCACAATAAATTGGTCACTTTACTTAATACACACAAACAATACCAACCAATGGCAACAACTAAGAGCATCAATAAAAGTAATCTTTTAAGATAAGTGGTTTATCGTAAATATCAACTACAATGCCTCTAGAATCATCTAAAATTTCGTTGGATGAAAAATAATCAACATGTTTTTTCTAGTTTGTTTTTAATTTCAGTAATAAAAAAAAATGAATCATTTGGGTCTGGGCTCGGGCCCCCTTCAGCACGGGGCCCTGGACCCATGGGTCCAGCCAGCCCAACCCTTGTGGGGGCCGTGGGTTCGGCACTGTGGAACGCTGTTCGCTGCTCCCGCGCGGCTCAGAAGCGCGTCGATAAATGGCGCGTGTGTAAGAGGACTCAAAGCAGCGGCGTAGCGTGCGGGGTGCCGGGGGGGGGGATGCACATATTTAGGGGCGACAGGAAGCTGCCGAGCTCCGTCTTACTCCGCGATATCAAATATACTTTCTGTAAATGAGACTTCAACTCACTTACAGGTTTATCAGGAAATTACAACGTGTGTTTTTGGTGTTGCTTTCAGATATTTTCTGCTCCCCAACATCTTTAATTGTGCTATGAAAAATACTTCCTACTTCTAAATAAGTCAATCCTGTTGAAACCAGTTCGCTTTAATATTCATTGCTAGGACAAAATAACTTGTAAACAGGAGGATATTTTCAGGGAGTTTTCACGGAGGCCATATCAATTACTTACTCAGTTTAGTTGTCTGAGGTTTCCAGAATTTTATTTCGAATATAGATTGGAAAAATGTACAACACACACATGTGTCGACGGGACGTTAAACTGTAAGATTCCTTCCTCCACAAATGTGACGTCAATTTAAAATGTAATTTATTTTGTAAGGTAGCTTAGTTCGGAATAAAAGCATTCCAAAACAAGCTAAATTTATTTATTTTGCACGTATTAATCAACTTACGGAAATTAGTACAACCGCTCCAAAACATAGTTCATACCAGAATTTGGTGACTCTGAGATGATTGGAATAATAGTTACAATTACTGGTCAAACGAAAGTGGCAATACCGGTGAATTGTATCTTACAGCAAAAGGAGATTGCAAATAATCAACGTTATTATTACTTATAGACTAAATAGCCGTCGGGGAGCGGCCGAGCGCATTGAGGCGCTATGCTACGATGCGCGTGGCCGTTCCCCGTCGGGGATTCGAATCCTTCCCCCCTCGGGCATGGATGTTTGGGCTGTCTTCAGTATAAGGGCAGTTTCCAAGTTTAAGGACTGTGAACCGCAGTTAAGTCCCACAATCTTAGCAAACATTGGAACCAGAACGTAGTGACTGTGGTATACAGGTTGTTAGAAAAAGGTAAGCCAAACTTTCAGGAAACATTCCTCATACACAAAGAAATAAAATATGTTATGCGGACATGTGTCCGGAAACGGTTATTTCCGTATTAAAGCTCATTTTAGTATTTCTCTTTAAATGTAAATTGAAATAATTCGTGCTGACAATTGTCAAAATACCCAATTGTTTCGTTTGTATGTACTGTACTTTCTCGATTCCACGTCATCAACACAGATTTTCTGTGAACGTTTAGGCAGTAATTGTTGGTGATGTCTTGATTGGGCCTCATGTTCTTCCACCTACGCTCACTGGAGCACATTATCATGATTTGATACAGGATGCTCTACCAGTGGTGCTAGAACATGTGCCTTTACAAATACGACACAACATGTGGTTCATGCAGGATGGATCTCCTGCACATTTCAGTCGATGTGTTCGTACGCTTCTCAACAACAGATTCGGTCACCGATGGATTGGTAGAGGCGGACCAATTCCATGGCCTCCACGCTCTCCTGACCTCAACCCTCTTCACTTTCATTTATGGGGGCATTTGGAAGCTCTTGTCTACGCAACTCCGGTACCAAATGTAGAGACTCTTCGTGCTCGTATTGTGGACGGCTGTGATACAATACGCCATTCTCCAGGGCTGCATCAGCGCATCAGGGATTCCATGCGACGGACGGTGGATGCATGTATCCTCGCTAACGGAGGACATTTTGAACATTTCCTGTAACAAACTGTTTGAAGTCACGCTTGTACGTTCTGTTGCTGTGTGTTTCCATTTCATGATTAATGTGATTTGAAGAGAAGTAATATAATGAGCTCTAACATGGAAATTAAGTGTTTCCGGATACATGTCCGCATAACATATTTCTTTCTTTGTGTGTGAGGAATGTTTCGTGAAAGTTTGGCCGTACATTTTTGTAACACCCTGTATATGGTCATTTTAGTACACTCACATTTCGGTTGGTCCTGGAAACGTGGTCGGATAGCCGGAAGTTACAAGGCGACCCATCACGAAAAGCAGGATATCCTGCTCCGAGTCGCAGCTAGCCACAAATTTTCGTTTGTCTCCACTGGGTAGTACATCTATACCCAATACAGGCGCTGGAAATCCGATATTGCGAATAAACTTTCGATTTAGATTATTTCAGCCACTGTAATTCGTGTACTTCGTTACGTATGGTAATCTTCGTTACATCACTACCGGTATAGGAACCGTTAATTCAGTTTTTATTGGCAGCTCTATAAATTCTTAAAGTTTCGCCCTAATTATCTAGACAAGGATATTTCGTCACAAATACTTCGTCTCTTTGTCCTAGCTGCAGGCATATGTTTCTCTCAATGACGAGCCTTCTACAAAATATAACATGGATGCCCGCGAAAGATCTACTGTCAAACCAGGAAAATGAACTATGTCGCCATGTGTATTGTAGAACTTAATTTAGTTGATTTGAAAGTGAGCTAACAGATCTGAAACTGGTAAGCCTACAAAATGGAGTGTTTCTGTCCACACGGAGACTCATGTAATGGGCTCTGAAGTACTACTATAAAGAAATTTTTATACGCCAAATACATGTACAAGTATTCACTCGACTTTAATCACAATACCATAAGTTATTGCTGTGAAAGCTCAGCAGGCTCATAAATTATATTTTAGTTATAACTGTCTTAAATTTATGAAGGTTTTGTTTACTGTTAACAGACACATATGACATATTAAGTCGTATAAATATATCTTCAAATAGGATTTGTTCAGCATGTTGTTATTGTGGTCCTTAGTCCGGAAACTGGTTTGATGCAGCTCTCCGCCCTACTCTATTCTGAGCAAGCCTCTTCATCTTCTCATAAGAAATGGCAACCTACATCCATTTGTATCTGCTTACTATATTCATCTCTTGGTCTTGCTCTGCGATTTTTACCTCACACACTCCCCCAACGCTAAATTCACGATTCCTTGATGCCTAAGAATGTGTCCTACCAATGGATCCCTTCTTTTACTCAAGATATGCCAGATATTCCTTTTCTCCCGAATTCTGTTCAGTACCTTCTCATTAGTTACGCGATCCATCTACCTAATCTTCAGTATTCTTCTGTAGCACCACATTTCAAAAGCCTCGATCCTCTTCCTGTCCGCACTGTTCATCGTCCATGTTTCACTCCCGTACAAGGCAACACTGCACACAAATCTCTTCAGAAAGGACTTCCTTACACTTAAATTAATATTCGAATTTAGGAAATATCTCTTTTTAGAACATGCTTTTCTATCCATTGCCATTCTGCATTTTATATCCTCTGTACTGCGACATTTGTTATTTTACTGCCCAAGTAACAAAACTCATCTAATATCCCCTGATTATTATAGACTGTTCTCCATTACCCTTCAGCATAACGTAATAAAATACAAGAAACAATAATTGTTTAGTGAAAATAAATTGCAACGTCGCTATTTTATTTTGATAAAAACTGAAACAATACTGAAACTTATTGCCAAAGTCTCGCAAGAAAAGTACATGGGCTCGAACAAACATATCTCTATGAACGTTTGGTTTCAGGATCTCTACGTACACCTCGATGTGCTGGTGGGTGTCGTTCTTCTGCAAAGCTCTGCAACCATGCTCTAGATAGCACTGTAGATGTAATTGTAGACGCCATACGTAATGCAGATATCTTAACCATAACGTATGAAATAATCATCGTACAAGTTCTCTGGCGAATTGACATCAAAAGACGTGATGATAGTTGCAACTTGAACTTGAACCTTCTTCCCGAAAGACTGTTGGTATTCACTGCCACTGCTTCCATCGCCTCTTCCCGCACTTACCGTAGCACTACCGCTTGCAATGAGTTGTTCGTCATTATCATCCCTATTATCATTATTATGAGTTTGTAACAACAGTATCTAACTTATGCTCATATTTCTGTACCATAACAGATACGAGAAAGCATGCGAATGATTCATCTTCTACACTAATACCATCTTCACGAAGAAGGGTTCTTCGTAACTTCATCTCAACTAATCGCAATACATTAGCAGGATTGATTACCACTCGCCGCCCCATCCGGCACTTCACCACTCAAATAACGTCACAAAACGAAACTTCGGAGGCACACTGCACCGTCCCTACTGGCGAACCGGCAGGTCCAAGTGCAATGCGGCAAGGCACACCCAGAGACCTCTAACGGATGACTGCAGAGTTCGGCAGATGCGGGAGTATCACTAGTGCAATAAGGGACCTTTGCATTATCTCTCATACGATTTTGGTGTATATGTGTTTGTTCGAGCCCAAGTACTTTCCTTGTCAGTTTTTGTTGTTGTTCAGTTCCGAAAATCCGGTGGGGGGGGGCGGAAAAATGAGGGCCAGCACCGGGTGACAGAAATCCACTCTACGCCACTGCCTAAAAGCACACGGAATGTGTGATGCAACTTCATCAGGACCGACACTTGCCATACCCAACTTGACTGAAAGTAGTCGATGTGGGCCAATCTATAAGAGGCGTACC
Source organism: Locusta migratoria (assembly GCA_026315105.1). Taxonomy (NCBI): domain Eukaryota; kingdom Metazoa; phylum Arthropoda; class Insecta; order Orthoptera; family Acrididae; genus Locusta; species Locusta migratoria. The sequence continues at coordinate 202,580,120 of CM048751.1, forward strand.
TCTGGCACCAATCAGTGGTCGGTGAGTCACGGCGTGAACAGCTGGGCAGACAGAGTGAGGTCGGCGGAAGCCGTGAATTGGCCAGGCTGTGCACCTGCAGGCGCTGCCAGCGCCGAGGTCGCCGCGCTGCGCTGCGCAACGCCGCTTCCGATCCATTTCTGGGGCCGGCTGTCGGTTCACCACCCTGCTGTCTGCTGCCTGCTGCCGAGGATCGGCCTTGAGCGAGCAGGCTAAAAATGTGACAGGAGGCGTTTCATCACCACTCTCCCGCTGGGTAATGGGCCAGCTGATTCCACTCCAGGCACTGTTCAGTTACTGTGACCAGCTACGTATCACCGATAGGTAGCGTCACCTGATGACGGGCGCGAACAGTGATGTTATCCATGGGTGATAGAGAGGCAGTTCACTACTTTTGGGCACACAGTTGTTGTTGTTGTTGTTGTGGTCTTCAGTCCGCAGACTGGTTTGATGCAGCTCTCCACGCTACCCTGTCCTGTGCAAGACTCTTCATCTGAGAATACGTTCGGCAACCGACATCCTTTTTAATCTGCTTACTGTATTCGTCCCTCGGTCTCTAATTTTTACCTCACACACTTCCTTCTAATGCTAAGCTGACAATTCCTTGATGTCTCAGAATGTGTCCAACCACTCTATCCCTTCTCTTAGTCAGGATATGCCAGAAACTCCTTTTCTCCCTGATTCGGTTAAGTACTTTCTCATTAGTTACGTGATCTAATCTAATTTTCATCATTCGTCTGTAGCACCACATTTCAAAAGCTATCTTCTTTTTATCTGAAACCCTTATCGTCCACGTTTCACACTCATACAATGCTACTCTCCAGACAGGTGCTTTCAGAAAGAACTTCCTCGCATTTAAATTAATATTGGATATCAACAAATTTCGCTTCTTCAGAAACGCTTTTCTTCCAATAACCATTCTGCAATTTATATCTTCTTCACTTCGACCATTAGAAGTTATATTGCTACCCAAATAACAACAATCATCTACTACTTTTATTGTTTCATTACCTAATCTAATTCCTACAGCATCGCCTGACTTTCTGACACTACATTCCATTATCCTTGTGATACTCTTGTTGATGTTCATCTTATACCCTCTTTTCAAGATACTGTCCATTCCGTTCAATTGCTCTTCCAGATCCTTTCCGGTCTCTGACAGAATTACTATGTCATTCTTATCATTCAACATAACTCGGAGTAACACTTCGCTGGTGCCTCACATACTTTCGTCAGTATTAAAAAAAGAAAGAAATGAAACAGAAAATAACAGAACCAGAGCTGCTGCAAGGAAAAACTTCCTCGGAAAGCCAGCTGGCACTATTTGTTGGCGCCAAGCGTACTGTGGTTCAAACGACCATCTCATAACTGTGCTATTACTCTGCCAAGTACGCAAACACTGGCAAAAAATGTGGCTTAATGAAAACAGAACACAGTTCGTAGTAATCGATGGTAAGGCATCGACTACAACAGAGGTGATATCGGGCGTTTCACAGGGTAATGTTAATGGTTATCTGCTGTTCGTCATTTACATAAACGATTTAGGGGAAAACCTGAGTAGTTCTCTTAGGTTGTTTGCAGATGACGCCGTCATTGACCGTCTAGTAAAATCATCTGAAGATCAAAACCAACTGCAGAACGATCTGAATGTCACTATAGTGTAAAAATTGGCAATTACCTCTAAACAATGAGAAGTGTGAAGTCGTCTACATGAGTACGAAAAAAGTTAAACTTTGTTTACAAGATAAATCAATCAAAAGTGAAGCCCGTTCAACTCCAGAAAACACCTAGGAATTACTATTATTTCAGACTTAAACTGAAAACAACACGTAGATAATATCGTGGAAAAGGCGAACCAGAGACTGCGTTTTATTGGCAGAACCCTTAAAACATGCAACAGAACTACAAAAGAAACTGCATACACTACGCTTGTCCGTCCATTTTTGGAGTATTGCAGCCCAGTGTGGGATCCTTATCAGGTGAGTTTGATGGAGGACATCGAAAGAGTCCAAAGAAGGGCAGCTCGTTTCGTATTGTCATGATACAGGGGAGACAGCGTTACGGAAATGATACAGGATATGGGATGAGAATCATTACAACAACGGCGCTTATCGCTGCGGCGTGGGCTACTTGCGAAACTCCTATCGCCAATATTCTCCTCCGAATGCAAAAATATATTGTTGATTCCCACTTACATAGGTAGAAATGATCATCAGAATAAAATACGAGAAATCAGAGCTCGAACAGAGAGATTCAGGTGTTCTTTGTTCCCGCGCGCTGTTCGAGAATGGAATGGGAGATAAATAGTATAATGGTGGTTCGATGAACCATCTGCCAGATACTTAAATCTCATTTATTGTGTATCTATGTAGATGTAGATAAATCATGAAACATCTTTTAACACGCCGGAATTGTTCATCATGTTTGCTCCCTAGGCCTAACCAACTGAGTTAGCCCAGTATTGAGCTGAAAAATTAACAACTCCTGGCACAAAAAAAAAAAAAAAAGTAAAGTAAGGTGGAGGATGGTTGGTGGACACTTGGGTATGGAATCCGGGTACCACGGGCAGGCTCTCTGCCAGCGTTCGTTGGTTTCCGGTCCGGTTGAATCATCAACACAGGTGCGACGATGACTGTCACAAACTGTGCGCCTCCGGACGCTAATTATTTTTGTTTATTTACTTATATTTATCATGTCCCGCCGGAGCGAACTGAGGAGCAAGCCTCTACGGTCATCAACGAGTCAGTACATCAGATTCTAACAAAGGAGACCTAATTGTTAAAGAAAAACTATAGACATCTTAGGCACACGACAGGTCTATGCATAAATAAAAAGATAGCAACGCAACACAGAAATTAGTTTAAATTTTTAATTTTTCCAGGAATCTCTCGACAGAGTAGGAAGAGGGAGCCATCAGGAAAAACTTCTCTTTTTATCCTTGAAAATGCGTTGATTGCTACCATGCTATCTGTATTTTTGCGGCAGTTTATTAAAAATGAATGCGGCAGAATACTGCACACCTTGCACAAGGGTGTTTGAACCAAATGCAGATTCGATTTCTGTCTAGTATTAATGAAAGCCGCTAACTCTTGGGAATAATCAAATATTATTAACAACAAACGACATTATAGAAAAAATTCGCAGTGGCGTGTTTTACGGCCCACTTTAATTTTGCCTGTAGTTTTATGAATTTTAGCAAGCCGCGGTGGAGTAGCTGAGCGGTCTAAAGCGTCTCGCTGCGGAGAGCGCGGTTGCTCGCCGTGGAGGTTCGAGTCCTCCATGGGCCAGGGGTGTGTGAGTTGTCCTTAGGTTAGTTTACCTAGGTTTAAGTAGTTTGTAAGCTACGGACTGATGACCACGCAGTTTGGTCCGATAGATTTACAAACATTTGAACATTTTGAATTTTCGCAAACATTTCGGACAAAAATAATAAACACATAAATAATAAAAAAATCATGGCCGATACGATTACTACTATTGTGATAATGTCTATGCACCCAACACGTAATATCCTTTCAGACCGTTTTTAACAAACAGCAAAAATTATTTGATATTTGAGTTTATCTTTGAGAAAATTCTCTTTTTTTTTTTTTAACTTTTACCTTTTTCAACTACTATTTTATTAACTCTCCTACATTTGTTGCACACCAGCGCTGTAGCGTAAGTATAGCAGTAAATTTTTCCAAGTCTTGGTTGCTGTAGAAACATTGCGGTGTATCGACAGAACGGGGAAAAGGAACAGCAGCTACTTTGCTTCATACTTACTGGGTCAAGCTGACATGAATGGAGGCACACGCGCCGGACTGAATAGCACAGAACAGCGGAAGTTAAATGGAACAGTGAGAGCTTGCATTATGTCACTTCGTTACGTGAGGGAACAATGCGTAAGTCTAACGCAACAACGCGTATCCGAAGCCTTTTGGAACCACAAGTTAACCAGTTAAGTGAACACGGCAAGATGTAAAACGCCGACAAATTCGTTTGACAGGGCCGATGCGGTCATGACAGAGCACGTAGGGGAATTATCAGCCTCTCCACACACACACACACACACACTATATATACGACAGCACTTCAGTCCGGCAGATAAATCGATGGCTTACACTTCGTACCACTTGATTCCCTGACATGTTCTCACGTCGACACAAGTCTGTTATAGGACTTCCAGCACTCTTCTACATCAGCTGACAACCGGAGAGATGTCGACTCCTGCGTAGCTCCGACTTCGACTCCTGCACTACAACGAACAACGGACGCAGAGTAAGTATCTAGGAGGACTTCCATGTCCTGCACACCGAAACTCCAGCGTTTCTAGGGAATACGACTGCCTGCCGGTAGGCCAGGAGTCAGCGCACATCACGACCAGACGACAACCGTCAACGTGGTCCAGTATCAAGATGATGAGAGATAGCAACTAGAGTGGGGACCGAGAACCACCAGTCCAGACGTGTGAATCTCTCATTCAAACGTTCCACCGTACTACCATACGGTTCCACAACAAACGGCGCGGCAGAGGGGTCGCCTACCTCCGGCCGCTGAGCTAGTGCGGACGCAGCCGCACTGTCAGCGCACAGTACGTCGGAAGGCTGCCGACGTCATCGACCAGGTCGCCTGGGGTACGCAGCAATGTGTACCACTTCAGAATAAATGTTTTACTGAACAATATTCTTTCATTACATCAAAGGTGGCACCAGAACAGCGCCTACCTCTTCCTGCAGGGCATACCGTGGCGGTTAGGAGTCTGGCGTCCTGGCAACTAACCCGCTCTCCAACGTCACCTGAGTGCACGCCCAACAAGGGGTGCGCCAGCAACCGCTCGACCCCCTGCACATTTTCATTATCGGCTTCCATTAAAATATTATCACCTGTCTTGCAATGGAAGTTTGTTCTGAGATTATTTGCTTTGCCGGTACTGGTACCGAATGACTGCAGCCTGGAAGGAAGTAGCGTACATTTGGCGTTTGGGCGAGTGACTATGGCCTGGAAGGAACACAGCGCACATATGGCATTCGGAAATGAGTCACGTAGCATACCTCGCCTGAAACCTGTCCCGAAAATCTCTTTTGCATACGCCATATTGCTTTCTGTATTTGATGATTGTCTTATTATAACTCTAGCTTTTTTTTGTCATTTCAAAGCCATGGCGCCCTGAAAATTATCAAAAACACGTCGTTCTTGGGACAACGAATTATAATCTAATGTCTAAAATTGCCATCGATGGTACGATAATTACTCTCGCAGTTGTTCGCTGTAGCGTAATGGATGGCGAATTAGATTATTATGTACGATCATGTTAGACGGTGGTTCGAAATTTACCGGGCGCGGTGGCTCAGCGTGGTCGGTCAGAGGGTTCGACGCCCTCTGTAACGAAAAATATTAGTCAACGACGAAACAATCAACATAAAACAAAACAATCCAAAATCCGCAAAGGACCGATCAGACGCCGGCCGCGGTGCCCGAGGTGACTGAGGCGCTCCAGTCACGGTCAGCACGGCCACTACGGTCGGGGGTTCGAATCCCCCCTCGGGCATGGATATTTGTGCCGTCCTAGTTCGTAAGTAGTTCATAAGTAGTTTGTAAGTTTAGGGACTGATGACCCCGTAGTTAAGTCCCATAGACTGTACAAACATTTTTGAATATCGTAGTCAAATATTTAATGGAAAATTATACCAGCAGGCCGATAGTCTTCATATACGAAATCGGTTAGCTGGTAACCTTGCTGACATTTTCATTAATTCTTTGGAAGAAAAATTCGTCCACAATTTCTCAGCTACAACGCCGGGAATTTTCCTACTTTAGATATCTCGATGGCGTTTCAGTTATCTATTAAGGACCCACCATATTTTCATTAAGTTTCACCTGTGAACTAAAGAACTACGCCCGTGAACTGAACAGTAGAAGAAGATAAAATTTCTTTTAACTTTTATCGTGAAGAAACGTATAGTGATCAAATTGTACATGCTTCTTCCATACATCCTCAGTGCGATAAAAACTCCTTCTTTGGCTCTGATATGCAGAGTTATTTTTCTATTTTCTAAAGAACATTTCGAGGAAGAAATACATTTGATCAAAATCATAGTAATTAATAACGAATTCGAAAGTGTCATAGCTGACAACATCCTTAAAAATAAAACAGTTCTCCATTCCTTATCTGGGTCCCATCTCCAATCAGATTCAACGGCTTCTTCCTACCGAACATAAATGCATCGTTGTCTTTTCTAAAAATAATAATTTCACCATTTAAAATCAACCAGTTCTCCTTTGAATAATTCATTCGTCTATAAATTATTAGTGATACCTGATCTTCTTACTATATAGGACAAATAGGACGTGCATTTCAAGTCAGATACACGGAACATGTACTGAGAAAAAATGGTACTAGAGCCAGAATTCATCTTTTGCTGTTTCCAGGTCAGGCACCCAAAGCCATTCACGCTCTTAAAATTTTGCACCCTCAGAAAAAAGGCCATTGATTAGACGTTCTTCAAGAACTGCAAATATTTAAATATGTTTCTAGTAATGGCGGTGTTATTATGAAAATCCAGGTACATCTCCGTAGTAGAAGCTTTTTCAAGGGTATTAAGCCATTACTCGTTTTTTTTATTTTGTTTCCTTCGTGCAGTGCCCGAAATGATTGTTCAGAGTCTATTCACGAGACAATTTCCAAAAAGCCATAGTAACTACATTGTATATCAATAACGTTTATTGCTCGCTCATTCACTCAGCTTATTTTGTACCTTATTTGTCTTGTTCATTTATGTAAAATACCTTTCTTCGGAACATTAATCTGTCAAAACTTTATTTGTAATGTAGCCTCTTTATATCGGCAGGTGACCGTTTTTCACGAATCTCAATGTTTATGACGCCATGTCTCCGGACTTATGCATAGTACGTGGCTCTTACCTCGACAGCTATTGTTGTCTGATGGCAAGGAAAGTGTATGCCACGTATGGGAGAAACATAGTTCACGTGAAACTCAGCTTAACCTTTTCTTACATGATATATTGCGAGCCATGGATGAAGGGCAACAGGCGAACTGTATTTTTCTCAACTTCAAAAAGGCGTTTGACGCGATGCCACACTGCAGACTGTTAAGGAAGATACGAGCTTATGGAATAGGTTCACAGATTTGGGACTGGTTGGAAGACTAAGTAATAGAACGCAGTACGTGGTTCTCGACGGCGAGTGTTCATCAGAGTGTATCGTCAGGCGTGCCCCAGGGGAGTGTGATTGGATCGCTGTTATTTCCTATGTAAATGATCTGATGGACAGAGTGACTTCTAATTTGCGTCTGTTTGCTGATGATGATGTGGCGTATGGGAGGGTGTCGTCTTTAACTGACTGTAATAGCATACAGGATGACTTAGAGAAAATTTCTAGTGGGTGCAAAGAATGGCAGCTAGCTCTCAATGTAGAAAAGTGTAAGGTGATGCGCATGAGTAGGAAAAACAATCCCATAACGTTCGAATGCAGCATTAGGAGTGAGCTTCTTGATTCAGTAGAGTCGTTCAAATATCTACGGGTAACATTGCAGAGCGATATGAAATGGAACGAACATGAAAGGGCAGTTGTGAGTAAGACGGACAGACGACTTTGGTTTATTGGAAGAATTTTGGGAAGATGTACTTCATCTGTAAATGAGACCGCGTATAAAAGGTTTGTACGACCACGTCTTGAGTATTGCTCAAGTATTTGGGACCCGCAGCAGATCAGTTTAAAAAAAGACAGGGATGCATTTCAAAGGCGAGCAGCTAGGTTTATTACTGGTAGGTTCGACCAATGCGCGAGTGCCACCGAAATGCTCCGGGAAGTCAATTGGAAATCGCTGGATGAAAGACGTTCTTTTCGTCAATTTCTGTTGAGGAAATTTAGAGGGCCGGAATTGGAAGATGAGTGTAGGACGATCTTCCTGCCGCCTACTTACATTTAGCGTAGTGATCACAAAGACTAGATAAGAGAAATTAGGGCTCGTTCGGAGGCATATAGGCATTCTTTTTTTTCCACGTTCTATTTGGGAGTGGAATAGGAAAGTAAATGCCTAGTAGTACAGTGATACAGTGTACCCTCCACCACGCACCTTACGATGGATTGCGCAGTTTGTATGTAGATGTAGATGTAGAAATCGGTCCAGTAGTTTAGGAGGAGACGTGGAACATACAATACACACATACAGTTAATTTCATAAAATGTATAGATTGTGACTGAAGTCTTAACACTTGCGTTTGTATCATCTGACATGTAAATAACTTATTATATCTCAGGTCCACAGTGTTAGAAATGTCGTATATTGACATAATGCGAAAGGTTAATCAGAAACAATGTAATTAATTATTTTATTTATATATCACACAAGATATCTTTCGGCATTGAATGACATCGTCAGGTGTTTCTGCAAAAACATTTTCTTTTATCAGTATGTATCCAAGTGCTACATAAATAAATTTACGTAAATAAAATGTAAAATCACTATTGTCCTCAAAAATGTATAATAAAATTTTTAACCATACTCGCTAATAACATAGACAGAAATAATACAGAAAATTAAGCTATATCTGTTAACTTCTATATTTTCTCTCTGAAAGAATTTTTTTTAAATATTTGTAAACGTATAGTATTTTGAGGTATTGACAGATGCTGTAACTGGCTACAATTCGTAAATCAAATGTAAAACATCACCTAATAAATAGTCACTTGATGCACTTACAACCTCTAAATACCGTGCGTACTGCACACTTTCTAAGTGAAATTTGTAAAAATTTATTTACGTAAATTTATTTATGTAGCACTTGGATGCACATTGATAAAATAAAATGTTTTTACAGAAACACTTGACGATGGCATTTAATGCCGAAAGATAACTTGTGTGATATAGAAATAAAATAATTACTTACAGTGTTTTGGAGAAACCTTTCGCATTATGTAAGTATATGACATGTAAATACTGCTTTCATTCTGTAGTAGCAACTATAACTTACATTTTATTTTTTAATTGTTTCTGTTGCAATTTTTGAATTTTTGTAATTATGTTACAGGCAATTTCTGAAATTTTCTGATGCAGGCACTCATAGTAGTCGCCGAAACCTAGGCCAAATAGAAGCTCTGAGACCACGGGCTGTGTTTGCTACCATTTAAAACTTACACAATCTTACCTCAGGTGAGAAATCTGTATATTATTTTCCACTCGCAGCCCACTGTTACATGAAGTGGCCGGCACGTAGCGCTAGCCCTAGCGCTAGACAGGCGATAGCGCCGGCCCGCGTGTAGCGCCTCTAATTAATGCCGGCTACACGTGTCGCCTCTCACCTGCCCGCTTGTAGCTGCAGTAATGCTTTCGCTGCGATGTACCAATTACGCTACGCTGGGGAACACGCTTTAGCTTTCACGATCCGCGGCGCTGCTGCCCACGCGACTGTGCGGGCTTCTCGTTGTCAGACCCGTACTCCGTGATTTCCACCGTTGTTTTCCTCTCTAACGTCAACAGCGTGTCACTTGAACAATGACACAGGTCAGGATTTCGAAATCAAGGAAGGTATATTATGAAACTACAGGGTGTCCAGAAAAGGACTCCCTGAATTCAAAATTAAATATCTCTAAAACAAAGATCGATAGAGGAATGCAGTAAACGGTATGTTTATTGTGAAAGCTGTAAAACGTTTATACAGCAGTTTGAAATAATAGGTACAAAAGCTTCTAACAGATGGCGCTGTACGCTGTACAGCTCATTTCAGCATACATAAGCAAAATGGTGGTGTTTGGATGTTTTAGGGGGACAAAACTACGGAGGACATATAAGCGAAATAATCGTATGAAAACACTCTTTGCAAACAAACACATCAATATGTTTTCAGAAGGTTCACCATTGGCATTACAGAGGTGGATTTACATGCCACAGAGATCGCCGATTCAAGCTCGTCCAGCGGGCGGGATGCTTCGGATAGACCATGTCTTTCACTGTGCCCCACAAAAAAAGAAAGAAAGAAAAAAAAAAAAAAAAAAAAAAAGAAGAGTCAAACCCGGCGAATATGGCGGCCAATCCATGCCTGCATCAGTAAATTTGGGATATTCCAAAGCAATGACTCGATTTCCGAAGTATACCTCAAGAAAGCGAAACACTTGTTCGGTCAGATGTGGTCGGGGCCGCGGTGGAGTGGTCGAGCAGTCTAATGCTCGCTGCGGAACGCGCGGTTGCTCGCCGTGGAGGTTCGAGTCCTCCCTGGGGCATGGGTGTGTGTGTTTCTCCTTAGGTTAGTTTACCTAGGTTTAAGTAGTTTGTAAGCTACGGACCGATGACCATGCAGTTTGGTCCGATAGAATTACAGACATTTGAGTATTTGATTTTTGATGTGGTCGGGCTCCATCTTGCATAAACCACTCAGTACCTGGTCGATCTTCTAACGCTTGCTATGTGGCGACAAATTGTTCCCAAATTGCAACGTAACGTGCACCAGTGCCCGTTTCTCGAATGAAAAAAGGGCCAATAATGCATCTGCTGCATACTGCAGCCCACACAGTAACTTTAGGAGAATACAGGGGTTTCGCTTCACACCAATATGGATTTTCGGAACCCCAAAATTGCCAGTTCTGCTTATTCACGTATCCATTCAGGTGGAAGTGTGCTTCATCTGTAAACCAGATGCAGCCAACATCAAATTCTAGACTATCAATCATTGTGAGCATCTGATTAGCAAAGGCAGCCCTTTGTTGCACAGCTCGTACGGGTATGGCCTGGTGCGTTTGAATTTTGAATGGAAACATGTGTAGGCTCAGTATTTTCTGCGTGCTGGAACGCTTCAAAACTGTTTCAGGTGCAATTCTACGGACGGATGACATTGGATTTCGCTGAAAAATTCCAGAAACTGAGGCGGTATTGTCAGGCGTAACTGCGGTTTGCTTGCGGCCAACATGCCCCACTAGATCATCAGTTCGCTGCTTGTTCGTTGAAATTTTGCGAAGAGCGTACGAATGGTTTTCGTATCGGGTCTTTTTGGAACATTAAATCGTGCTTGAAAACTTCGCTTTGTTGCCGTAGGACTCTCTTCTCATCTGTGGTACTCTAGCACCAGAAAAACGCGTTGTTCAATGGAGTACATGGTTTTAATCTATTCCTTCGGTACGCTAACCTCCTTTCACGTTTCAATAGTAGAACTGATCGCTCTGGGCTTCGGATCACTATTTATACTAGGCATTACGTATGGCGATTACAGCGCCATCTGTTAGCAGATTTTGTAAATATTATTTCAAACTGCTGTATAAACTTCTTACAGCTTTCACAATAAACAGACCGTTTACTGCATTCCTCTATCGATCTTTGTTTTCGAGATATTTAACTTATAATTCAGGAGTCCTTTTCTGGACACCCTGTACTTCGAAGGGCTGGACCAAACACGTGTCGTTTGTTGTTGTATTTAATAATAATCTATTTACCAATAATACATCGTAAAACAAAACAACATTACCCAACGAACATCCCCTGACAACTTTTTAGTATGATGTTTACAATTAATTGGCCAGTGAATAATATTTAAAAGAACTTTACATTATCTTTAAACTTCATTAACAAATAACAGACCAGAGCAAAGACCAACCTTTAACTTAGCTTTAAACTTGATTAACCAATATGCGAAACAGCAGGGCGCAAAGGAAAAACATAAAAATTACAATTTCACTTACTCAGGCTAGAGACACTATCTTACATAGTAATTAGCCCAAAGCAACTGACAAGGTACCGGACTTTATTCGCTCTCCTTAGGAAATGTATAAAAAATGACAAAGTTCATTGATAAAATACAAATAAGAAAAACCACTAATAAGATACAAATAGAAGCAATCCGAATGAAATTTACTTGCTTAATCGGCATATTACCTTAATCCTGCCGGCCACACCATAGGCCTCTGAGGCCCAGATGCTCACTCAGACCTGTCTAATCCCGCTCCAACACAGCTGGAGGGGACGTGAATCGCATGTAAGCCTCCTCTAGTTAGTCGTCTCTGAGCCAGTATACAGTGCACAACACTTCCGTCCCTGCCGGCCCGTTCAGGTAAACAACTAGGCCTCCGAGACCTCCATATTTTTACAAAACAAAAGGGTAAGGGAGACACAACGGTCAAACAAAACCATTGTCCCGATTTGAGTTCATGTTGACACTTTCTGAACACCCTACAGCACCTTGGATGAAGGCTAGGCTTGAAACACCAATTCACCGTGACCTACGGGGCAGTATTTACAGATGCCTAAACATGACCACCTGCAGAAGCAGCTCGTGAGCAAGGAGCTATTCCCAAAAGAACTTACTGTACGTTTAGTAACTACAAAAACCAAAGGAAATAAAAAATGCAGTGTGATTTCTGTAAGTTGGCAGTATGTAGTCAGCACCACAAAAAAAATTGTCCAAATTGTACCGGTAAAAAATGAGAAACTTCCGCTGAATTTTGTGATACCGATTTTAGTTTCAAACATTATTAATTGTAGGTGGTTTTCGAATATGATGGATTTTTTGCGTTATATGAAGTTTGGACTACTATTGTTTAATTTATGAGAGTTTGGTTATTTTGGTTTGTGGTTTCTTGGGGAAATATATATATATATATATATATATATATATATATATATATATATATATATATCCCCCAAGAGACCACAAACCAATATATATATATATATATATATATATATATATATATATATATACTATTCAAGGTTATTTAATGTATTATACCCTCATCTTTATTATGAAATTAATTTTTTTAGAGTTTTTCATTATTATATATATGGTGTGGCCCAGACGTAGGAGCCTGGAGGTGTGGCCCACAGGTTTAAGAGAAATAATTAAACACGCCTCTGTGGCCCCTGACTGTCGTCCACGACATCTCTCAAGACGTAAAGAGTAGGAAAATAAAACTTAGAGGAGAAGGCACCAAAAGGTGGGCGCGAGACTTGTGGATCTCTGCGTGCTACGACGGCCAGGTACCACCGCGGCGCTGATGTGACAAACAATTGGACACAGGGCCCACAAGAAGCGGAACCTGTCAGCATAATTACAGTAGTTTATTACCAAGGACAACATAAATCAAACATATCTCAAATCTTAAAATAAAGATTTACTGCTTAATCGGAAATACTGCCAGAACAGTACTAGCCAATATACGAGGATAGTGGGACTCTTCAGTTAATTTAGTCGAAGCCAGACCCAGGCACTAAAGGAAATTAAATAGTAACAAATCGGCACCAATGTCAACAATGGTGATAACACGCGCACACTAATCTTCTGTCAGGAGCTTCCTGCAATTCAAGGAGCTGCTCTCAGTAAATCTAGCGCTCCTCAATTTCAAATAACATGGTTGAAATTTCAGCAGAGTTGGAGACTTGTTTTGTATACCTTCTCCATAGAAATCTGCCGCCTGAGTCTTCAACCAATTGGAAACAGTGAAATTTGTGGGAAGTCCGTAGCGAGAGCTCTAATTATAAACCTACGGTTTTCCTGGATTTTGTCATCAATCGCGTGAACCAGTTCTACTGTAACAAAAGGTGGACGCCCACTTCGTTCTTCATCGTACACATCACTACGCCCGCCATTGAACTGTCGGACCCATCTTCTCACCATGGAATCACTCATCGCATTTGGTCCGTAAACATCGCAAATTTGCCGATAAATTTCACTTGGTTTCACTTTTCTCGCATTCAGACACCGAATCACCGACCTGATTTCACAGGCCGCGGGATTTTCAAACAACGCCGACATATCAATCAAGCACAAGAAAGCGTACGTAACTGACAGCGATCTCCAAATGGCGCACGTTCTTCTCCTTGATATACATCGTCTACAGCGCATGTGCGGAACTGCAATCGCAGCGTTCCAGTGGAGATAAATTGAAACGGAACTTGCTTTCTGGACGCGCCTTGTACATCCATCATTCGAAGGTCGTCTTTGTGGCCACGTTGACCCACAGTATATGTTTCACGTATCTCTGTCTGTATTGGAAACATGCAAACCAATGCTATACTGCACTGAACAGAATGGGGCTTGTGGCCGCCGCCGGCCACACGGCAGTCAACCTCTTTAACTTGAGCTTGTTTTTGTTTTATATTCATAACTGAAAACATTTGTTCACAAATGAAGATTGTTCAGAACATTGCAACACATTTTAGGACAAGGGTATGAATCCCGCGAAATGTCGTTGATCGCTGCCTTTATAAAAATGATTTGAAATCACTATTGTATGGTAATAGCGGTCTTTAAAAATGAAATCGTACTGTAGTTTTACCAGTTCGGTTTGGAGACGGGAAAAAGTCACCATAAAAACTATTGAGTGCAGTTTCCAGTTATTTTATTCCTTCATACCTATATTCAAAATTTTTGTGCAATGAATGCACACTCTTTCCTGTGCTCCCTGATGTGGACGTAAGTATTTAATTTAAGGAATTTTGAAAATTTTCCAAATTTATTTCTTGAGGCTGGCTTTTAGAAAGCAAAACCTGCAATTTGGTAAATTGGTACCTCCAGTACTGTCACACATAGTACCGATTAATATATTTTTACCCTGCAACGATTTATTTAAGTCATGTAAATAACTCGTGATGTCTTTCTTGAAACCGGTGTCAGCGATCCAAATGTTGAAATGTTTGTAATCCAACGGGTCAAAACTTCTGTCGTCAACGGTCCCTAGACTAACAAAGAATTAAGCTAACTTATAGTAAGGACAACACACATAAGCATCCCCGATGGAGGACTCGAACGTTCGACGTGAGGGGTCACATGATCAGTAATAAGTACAATTATAGTTACCTCTTCAGATTGTGGCAATTTTACTTGTAATGGGAAGGAGGAAGGAAGCTTGGAGTTTAATGTTCCGTCGACAGCGTGCTCATTAGAGACGGAGCTTATGCTTGGAGTTTTTGGTTAAGAATGTGGAAGGAAATCGGCCGTGCCATTTCAAATGAACCATCCCGGCAGTTGCCTGGAGTGATTTAGGGAAATCACGGAAAACCTAAATCTGGATGGGCGGAGGTGGATTTGAACCACCATCCTTCCGAATGCGAGTCCAGTGTGTTGCCACTTCGCCACCTCGTTCGGTAATACTTTTAAGTTAGTAATCAATTCCATTCTGTCTGGTCCGAAATCCCCTTGTGTGTAACGGAATGTTTATTTTCGTAGTGATGGTTGCATGGAAATTTACGGTAGAGTGGCATATTAAGCATTGTGCTTTCGCATCAGGCTTAAATAATCTTCCCATTGAGCAATAAAAATGAAACACACAAATCTAAACATTTTGTGCTCATGATAAACGTTCGCAAGATAGATGAACAGTGTTATATTTTATAAGATTCAGAACGGATATTCAGGGCACCCCAGAAGACGCAAAAGCGAGCGCTGTGTCTTTGACACACGCGCTCTGCTACACCGTGTGGCATGAGCGGTGGAGGGTGGGGTGGAGGGAGTGCCGCATGGCGAGGCACCGGGGCGCGCAAGCAAGAGTGCTCGAGTTGGAATGGCCTGTTCCAGATTGCAGCGTACACCAATAAGCCTAACACCCGATAACTAGGTCTCTTGCAGTGATAGATGCCTGTATTCATCGAGGCATACTGACCATTAGGGTGCATTTAAGCTGCCACCTCGCTGCTCGGTGCTCACCGACACGCCACGGCGATGACGAATCAAACCCACATACCGGCCAATGTAGCGTGCACCATCGCAGCTCGCCCAGCTCGCTGCTCTCTGCTCGCTACGATCCTCGCCAGGCGATGATATCAAACTGGTTTGTGTTTCGCGCTACGACCATCGCCGCCTGGCCCGAAACTTGCACTGTGATTGATTGCTTCAAGGTCGCGCTAGTACAGCGGCGTTTGACTGTTTGTGCGCGTGGAACTCTCCTGAGCATCGCGCCCAATGTTGTTTGTTAGAGGTAGTTTCATACAGGCAACAAGAAGGGAAGATCTGAAGCAAATTATTATGTCTGAAAAAGCGATCTGGCTAGTTTTTGAGCTGTTCGTAGTAGGTACTTGTGAATGTATGTTCAGCATTAAAAGGATGCACTCTATACCTCCTCTTCCTCCTCCTTTCCAATTACATTTTTGGAGCGAACAAATCACTGTCACTGTCGCCATACGATGTGGAGAACTTGTGTCACACTTCAGCTACTGCAGTTGTGCACTCAGCTGTAATGTAACAGCTGCAGGAGAATATACATGGCGAGCAGCGAGGTGCCTGCAGCGTGAACACAACAAGGCTGTCGGCGAGCAGCGAGCTGCCAGATGCCAGCTGCGAGGTGGCAGCATAAATGCACCCTTAGAGTGCTTCTCAACCTGTGGGTAACGACCCCCTTGGGGGTCGAAAAGACTTACTCGGCGAGGGGGGAGGGGGGATCGCGGTCGCAGGAGAATGCATTAGCAGCACGTTTGATGGCAAATCTACGTTTTGTGTCATTCAGCTAATAAGAAGAGCCACTCGGAAGTCGCAGAGTTTTGTAGGTGGAAAACTGGCGTTGTTGTGACAAGTTTCGTGTATCCCTTGTCGCCAATTTTGTGCCCTCAGTTCGAAAGGTAGGCTGTAGCTAGCAAGGATTGTGGACAAGGTCCGCAACTGCATATACTTTTATTACAACTGGAGGTAATGTTCAATTTTAGGTCTGCTTGTTGATGCAAGGTGCTATGTAATACATAGTACACAGTTCTGCAATGATCTCTTCCTAGCTACAGCAGTGTTTCGGCTTATCGCTGTAGATGGATCTGTTGGAACGGTAGCACTGCTCGCTCTCCTTCGTAGTCTTCTCTTGACTTGTACACTGGACTCGTGGCTGTGGTGCTCCGGCGTATCTAGCCGAGCCCACTTATTCTGATTGGCCGACGCGCCAAGCGAGGCAGAGAGGTAACGAGACTGCAGGCACCCCGGCGGCCGAAGTACCGTGAGGCGACTTAGCGCCTGTTCTGTAAGTGGCGCGGCGATGTGTGTAAACCGTCGGCGACGTCACAACACTGAACACTGAACGTCATGACAATGGATGCATTACTAGAGCTGTTGTTCGTTACAATGGTGCTACTGTAGAAGCAGTAGCTGGTTTGAAAAGTTTTAAAAACAGAGATATAATTGCGTTTAGGACTTTCCAAGTTGTAGAGACTTACAATAGAAATGTTCATAAATTACGTTATACTTTTTAGTGGTTTTATACTACACTACAACCACATTTGGTATACATCACCTTACTGTCTCGATCGTTCAATGGTAGATCTCGTAGATTTGAATAGCTCGCCTGCAAATTTTTCTGAAAGCATCAGGACGACGGGTTCTAAGCTGTATAACCATAAAATGTGACCATTTTGATGAATCAAGACATTTATTACAGTACTGAAGCACACAACATGTATTCAAACTGACAAAAAAAATACCTATTATAATTTCTAGAACATTCTAGAACATGGAAATAGTTAAATACAGTTTTAATAATTTCTCTGTGGAACATAAATGAATCTTGCCTCAAGTAAAGATACAAAAAATTATGACAAACGTAATAATAGGATCGTATCAAAACAAAACAATACAAAAGATCTCAAGTAATTTACAATTAGAGTAGTAGACAGGTTTGTTTATATTATTTAAAATAGTTAAATTAAGGTAATTATGCAGTTTTACAGTCAGAAAAGTACTACATTAAGGTCAATGCACTACGGAAGACATCAGATAATGTTAGTGACGAAATTTGTGTTCGAATTACAATGTTGTGTAATATCGCTATTGCCGGCCGCGGTGGCCGAGGAGACTGAGGCGCTCCAGTCACGGTCTGCACGGCCACTACGGTCGGGGGTTCGAATCCCCCCTCGGGCATGGATATTTGTGCCGTCCTTAGTCTTAGCTAGTTGATAAGTAGTTTGTAAGCTTAGGGACTGATGACCCCATAGTTAAGTCCCATAAGTTCTACAAACATTTCAACATTTTTGAATACCTCTATCAGGTTTTGAATATATACAGTTTTAACAAAATAACTCAAAGAATGTTGTCACTGTTGTAATAAAATAGTTTTACAACATATTATCACATTTCATAAACAATCGCATCGACATACGTAGATAAAGGCTTGTCTAAAGAAGGAGTCGAACAATTCATTAATCCAAACAAACGTAATTTTATAGGGTATATACATTACAATGTGTAACATACGTTTTGTTGTTAGAACTAGAAATTATGAAAATTAATGAAGTGAAGGCGTTTCCTTCACAAAAGGAGACGAAGCAAATACTCCAGAATTCGTATAAAGAACAGCTGACAGCAAGCGTAATTTAGAAGTTTATACGCCTGGTGTATTTAAGCAACTTAAATCACTTAACAAAAGTAAGTCTCCCTGTCCTGATTGTGTATCATTTAGTTTCCTTTCAGAGCATGCTGATGCAATAGCCCCATACCCAGTTATGATACACAACCGCTCGCTGAGCCAACGTTCCGTATCCAAAGACTGAAAAGTTTCACAGGTTACACCAATATTAAAAAAGGCAATAGGAGTGATCCGCAAAATTACAGGTCTATATCATTGACGTCGGTTTCCAGCAGGATGTTAGAACATATACTTTCCTTAAATATTTTGCACTACGTCGAAGAGAACGACCTATTGTCCCATAGTCAATACGGATTCTGAAAGTATCATTCTTGTGAAACACAGCTAGCTCTTTACTCGCGGCCGGCCACAGTGGCCCAGCGGTCTGCGGCGTGCCAGTCACGGTCTGTACGGCCGCTGCGGTTGGGCATGGATGTTTGTGCCGTCTTTAGCATAAGTTAGTTCATAAGTAGTTTGTAAGGTTAGAGACTGATGACCCCGTAGTTGTACGATAAGCTCTACAAACATTTGAACATCTTTACTCACATGATGTGATGAGTACTGTAGACAAGGGATGTCAAATAGATTCCGTATTTCTAGATTTCCGGAAGGCTTTCCACACTGCACTTCACAAGCGTCTTGCAAACAAACAGCATGCTTATGAAATACCGTCGCAATTGTGCGATTGGATTCGTGAGTTGCTGTCAGGACACAGTACGTTGTAATTGATGGAAAGTCATCGAGTAGAAATGAAGTGACATCTGTCGTACCTCAGTGAAGTGTTGTAGCGCCCCTACTGTTACTTATCTTTATAAACGATTTAGGAGACCATCTGAGTAGCTCTCTTAGATTGTTCGTGGATGATGCTGTCATTTATCAGTGAGTAAAGTCACCAGAAGATGAAAAGCAACAACAAAAGATTTAGACAAGTTATCTCCAAGGTGCAAAAAATGGCAATCGACCCTTAATAATGAGAAGTGTGAAGGCATCCATACGGCCACTAAAAGAAGTACGTTAATCTTCATTTACACGACAAATCAGTTAAAACTACAGGCCGTAAATTCAACTAAATACGTAGGAATAACAATTACAAACAAATTGGAAAGAACGCATAGAAAATATTGCAGGGAAAACGAACCAAAGACTACGTTTCGTTGGAAGAACACTTACACGATGCAACAGTTTTACTAAAGAAACTGCCTACACTACACTTGTGCGTCTTACTGTGGAGTATTGCTGCGCATTGTAGGATCCCCACCAAGTGGGACTGACAGACGATTTAGAGAAAGTTCAGAGAAGGGCAACTCGTTTTGTACTATCGCGATACAGGTGAGACAGTGTCACAAAAATGATGCACGAGTTGGGGTGGATATCATTAAAAGAATGGCGTTATTTGTTGCGACGAGATCTATTTGCGAAAATTCTTTCACCAGATTTCTCTTCCGAATGCGAACATATATTGTTAGCACAGACGTACATAGGAAGACTTGACGATGAAAATAAAATAAGAGAAATCAGAATGAAAGCGGAAAGATTTAGGTGTTCCTTTTTCCCGCGAGCTACTAGAGTATGGAACCGTAGATAAACATCATAAAAGCTGTTCGATGAACCCTCTGCCATGCACTTTAGTGTGGCATGCAGAGTGTTTATGTAGATGTACATGTTATAACATTAAAGTTGATGATGATGTACGTTATTATTTTAATTAAAATAAAGTTTACCCTTAACTTATTCCCATGATTTATATATATATACTAGCTGCAAGTACCTGGCTTTGTCCGGGTTTAAAATAAGGTTTTCCAACAAATGCGTCTTATATGTACAGACATTGTAATCGTAGTCTATAAGTAAAGTACTCTACGCCACACACCGAACGAAATTTTATGTAGACGGTAATCACAAAATGAAACATATGTACTGTAACTCGTTCACGTTTTCTCCACTTCAATAGTGTCAGCTTTACCTACAACAAAATGATGTGCATAAAATGTATTGAAAATTAAATTATGTTACACTGCTTGTTGAAAACCCGTATCATTCGTTTCCACTGCAGTTGTGACGCGCTGTATAAAACGCAAACGGCTCGTTGTATATATTCTTCTGTTACGGAGACGGGGGAAGTGGTATTAGACGATTTAAAATCATCTAAGCAGCTTCACCACAACTGACGAACTCTACGATCAAGCTCCGTTGAGGCCATGAAAGTGCTCGACGAATCTGACAGTGGTGAAATGGAAGCGCCGTTATCGTCGACGTCACCCTCTTGTTAATTTGCACCGAACATCAACCCGCTGTTTTCTTTTATATCCAGCACGTTTTCATCAGTACCATTGTCTATGATATCAGCAACACAGTTGAAAGATATAAGGAAATACATAAGGAAAGTGCCATGTATTTTCTTTTACCGGTGTTAGTACGTCTAATAACTGCAAATGATTATGCTTACCGGTGACGTCTTTAAAGAGCTCTAATTCTTAGACATTAATCGTTTCAGATTAGTCATCATTCCATACCGCTCCTGGAGATGTTTCTCGACAGGATGTGGGTTAATTTACATCCCGAACACAAACCTCTTTACTAGACTCGGCTCACTGTACTTCACGTTCAGGCATTAAGCGGCCGCAGTGAATCGGGCCGAGTGAGGAACAACTCGAGCGCGCGAAAGTTTGAAAGCTGTACAGTGAGGAGATCGTAATTGCGTAGTATCTGAATAATGGCCCAAATTTTGACGTGAATTCGATTCCTAGGGTTGATATCTGGCTCATATATTTTTTCTCAAGAAAATATGAGGTCGAGTTGATGATGTTCCCTTGAGAGAGAGTGTAATTATACCGGGTGGGTACACTAAATGTTCGTGCATTGTTATGCACAGTGCCACACCGCTGATACTGTCCAGGATCTCATTTCCTGCTGCCATTCGAAGACTGTGGAACATCATCACTGGAACCAAACAGTACACTTTGTGTTCAAAAGTAGCCGGTCACTGGCTGAAAATGACTTACAAGTTCGTGGCGCCCTCCATCTCTGATGCTGGAATTCAATATGGTGTTATTGTTTTAGCCCAGTCTTTGACGACAGCTTCCACTCTCGCAGGCTTACGTTCCATCAGATGCTAGAAGTTTCTTGGGGGATGGCAGCCCATTCTTTGGTGTCACGGACGCAGAGGATACCGTGCTCATGGGTGCGGTTTTTCTAGGGGAAAGCTTGTCAACTGTTGGTCGAGCTGATCTCTACGACTTTACGGGAGTAACTCGGGCGTCCGATCCTTGATTGTCGTGAGTGCACTCGTGCTCTCCCGATAATCCATTTGTAGAATGGGGCAGTGTCCCAGAGATAAATTAAATGGGTTCCAATCCCCCGGTTCCAACCAAGGTTTTCGGTAGGTTTTCCTTAGCTGTGAGGCGTATGCCGGAACTGGTAAGCCCCACTTATTCCCAATTGGGGCCCCCTTTTGTCCCAATATCATGTTGTCTGATAATTGGCTGAATAGAACCGCGCTCCTCGGAGTGGAGAATGAAAAGAACAATGATTTTTTTGTTTCAGTCCATTCTTCACGGAGTGGTGCACTGAGGAGAGGTATCGATGTGGATCAGTGAGGCCTCGCACGAAGTCAGCGTTCCAAAAATCCCAAAGATATTCTCTAGGATTCAAGTCAGGCCTCTGTGCCCGCCAGACCATTACAGGAATTTTACTGTCTTGGAAACCACCCCTCCACAGGCCTTGCAATATGAACAGGTGCTCGATCGTGTTGAAAGTTGCAATCGCCGTTCCCGAATTGCTGCTCAACAGTGGGAAGCAAACATCGATTTATGGCTGTGTTGTATTACTGCCACTCAATCAACAAGCGGGGCAAGCTCCATCCATGAAAAACACGACAACACCATAACACTACCGCGTCCGGCTTTTACTGTTGGAACTACACATTCTGGCAGATGACGTTCAAATTCGCCATACCCACAGTCTGCCATCTGATCGCCACATTGTGTACTGTGATTCGTCACTCCACACAACGCTTTCCACTGCTGAATCGTCCAATGTTTATTCTCCTTACACAAGGCGAGGCATCGTTTGGCATGGACCTACATGATGTGTGACTTATGGGCAGCCGTCGACTATGAATTCAAAGTTTTCTCACCTCCCGCCAAATTATCGTAGTATTTGGAGTGAATCCTGATGCAGTCTGGAATTCCTGTGTGATGTTCTAAATACCTGCCTGCCGATAACATTGTTGCTGTTGTTGTCTTCAGTACGCAGACTGGTTTGATGCAGCTCTCCACGCTACCCTGTCCTGTGCAAGTCTCTTCATCTGAGAATACGTTCGGCAACCTACATCCTTTTGAATCTGCTTACTATATTCGTCCCTCGGTCTCACTCTACGATTTTTACCCCACACACTTTCTTCTAATGCTAAGTTGACAATTCCTTGATGTCTCAGAATGTGTCCAACTAATCTATTCCTTCTCTTAGGATATGCCAGAAACTCCTTTTCTCCCCGATTCGGTTAAGCACCTCCTCGTTAGTTACGTGATCTACCCATCTAATTTTCATCATTCGTCTGTAGCACCACATTTCAAAAGCCTTTATCATCTTTTTATCTCAACTCCTTATCGTCCACGTTTCACTCCCATACAATGGTACACTCCAAACAAATGCTTCCAGAAAGGACTTCCTGACATTTAAATTAATATTGGTTGTTAACAAGTTTCGCTTCTTTAGAAAGGCTTTTCTTCCCATAGCCATCCTGCATTTTATATCTTCTTTACTTCCACCATCAGAAGTTATCTTGCTACCCAAATAACAATAATCATCTGCTACTTTTATTGTGTCATTACCTACTCTAATTCCTTCAGCATCGCCTGAGTTTCTGTCATTGCATTCCATTACATTCGTTTTACTCTTGTTAATGTTCATCTTATATCTTCCTTTCAAGACACTGTCCATCCCATTCAATTGCTCTTCCAGATCTTTTGCGGTCTCTGACAGAATTGCTATGTTTTTATTTCTTCTCCCTGCACTTAAATGCCCTCTCCAAATTTCTCCTTCCATTCCTTCACTGCCTGCTCATTGTACAGATTGAACAACATTGGGGAAAGGCTACAACCCTGTCTTCCTCCTTTCCCAACCTCTGCGTCTCTTTCTTGCCCTTCGGCTCTAATAACCGCTGTCTGGTTTTTGTATAGGTTGAATATAACTCTTTGCTCCCTATATTTTCCCCCTGATACATTCAGAATTTGGAAGAGTGTATTCCAGTCGACATTGTCAAAAGCTTTCTCCAAATCGACAAACGCTAAAAACGTAGGTTTCCCTTTCTTTAGCCTATATGGTTAGTTAAATCGTAATGTGAGTATTGCCTCCCGTGTTCCTACATTTCTGCTAAATCAAAACTGATCTTCCCCGAGGTCGGATTCCACAAGTTTTTCCATTCGCCTGTAAATAATTCGTGTTAGTATTTTGCATTCATGACTTATTAAACATAGCTCTGTAAGTTTCACTCTTGTCTGCACTTGCTTTCTTTGGAATTGTAATTACAATATTATTCTTGAAATCGGAGAGTATTTCCCCTGTCTCATACATCTTGCATACAAGGTAATACAATTTTGTCGCGACTGGCTCTCCTAACGACATCAACAGTTCAGACGGAATATCATCTACTCCAGGGGCCTTGTTTCGACTCAAGTCCTTCAGCGCTCTGTCAAATTCTTCTGGCAGTATCATATCTCCTATCTCATCTTTCTCCACTTCCATTTCTAGAATACTGGCTTACATTGTACGACCCTCTTTAACTGTCTGCGGTCTCTGTCAATCAACAGACGAGGTCGGCCTGTACGCTTCCGCGCTGTAAGTGTCCCTTCACTTGTCCACTCCGCTATGACATCAGAAACACTGGACCTAGGGATGTTTAGGAGTGTGGAAATCTGGCGTACAGACTTCTGACACAAGTGACACCCGATCACCTGACCACGTTAGACGTCCGTGAGTTCCGCAGTGTGTCCCATTCTGCTCACTCACGACGTCCAATGACTACTGAGGTCGCTGGAGTACATGGCAGTAGGTGGCAGCACAATGCACTAATATGCGCAACGCATGTTTCTCAGGGATGTCAAGATGCTTTTGCCCACATAGTGTATCTGCTACTTTAAAATTCTGAATATTACACCAATAATAATTATTAGAAATTTGCAGTTTTATTTTCACCACTTATACGTGATCGTTGCTGTGTGGTTAAAGCTTACAGAGACTGGTGTTCATTTCCACTTAGTCTTTCGAATATCTTTCACTGTACTTTACTTTGCGTATTGATAAACTTTCATCGTGGCTGTAGTCTGTAGTAAGATGATTTGTCATTCGTTTGTTATTCGAGGAGCGAAAATGCATTCCACTTCGAACTTGTTCATGCCTAATAAAACGCTGTAGTAGTCAAGAAACCTTTTGACAACGAGAGATTTATTTTTCTCTTCTTTGATGGTAATCTACCTTAATATAAATCAACATCCTACTTTATCCACGTTACGCAGTCACTCCTATAACCGGAGCGTGAAAGATGACCGTCTGTCGTCTTGCATATAGGTTTTATAAATTTATTTGATGTCACTAGATTAGCATTATGTTAAAACTAGAACCCCACTCTTTTCAAGGCATGAGGAATAGCATTTTTTATTTCATGTTTTAAAATATTTGCTTCTGAAATTTTTGTCAATATTGCTAGGATTTTCTTATTTTAATAATTGATTATTGTCCCTGTGAGAATGTGTACATATTTTACTTTTACGTGAATGTGCGAGAATCTAATGGCTGTCTGAATGTGGGTAGTGATAGCTCGCTTTGCATGGTTCTCTCTGGCTCAGAGTCGATAGTTAGTCGTTACCAACCCTGCTGCTGATGCGACCAAAGAGGTTTCTACACCCTGTTGTTACATGCTAGTCGACGAGCCCTCTCCAGGGTGAGTCTCACGTCCCCACCAACACTGTGTCTTCGGTTTCCCAGTTTCCTGTAGCTTTTTGGCGTCTCCTGGCCGCTAGGTCTTCACTTTGTGCTGGGATCGTGTTGAGGTAAGGTTGGTTCTTCTCTTGTGCCTGCAGAGATGATAGCGATTGTTGCCCAGCAAGTTTAACTTAGACTCTTGAACTTAGTGTTTCTTTTTTCTTTTTTTCTTTTTTTTTTTTTACACAACTTGATCCGTCTCTATACTCGCTCTCCCTATCGCGTGTACCTGCATTTCATTCGCTTTCTTATGTAATTGTAAACATTTCTATTGGTTGCATGCCATAGTTAATTTTCTTTATTTTTCGGAAATTGAATTTATTCATTTTTATCGGTTTTTGGAACCACGTGGGTCCGAACTCCGACTTCAGGGGTTAGCAGCTACTCACCTCAATTACCGCTCCTTCTCATAAAGCCAGTGCCTAGATAGTTTACTCTCAGATTGCAACTTAAGAGTCCGCCGTGATTTTGTGTAATGAACCCGATTTTTAACCACTTCACCTTCAGTGGAGTGCGATCATGCATCCGTGTGTCACCGTTAGCGTGTCTAATCTAAATGCAACCATCTCAAATCAGGCACGACAGACCAGAGTCATCTTCGCAGTTTTGTTGTATATTGTGTTGTGTGGTACCTCCGGGTTTGCAGAATTTCGCCTACGATATCGGCGTTGCTTCTGCCCCGTTTCAGCACGCTGATTTTGGTGAGTTTCGCTGTTGCATTGCGTGTGTGTGAGCGAGTGATATTTGTTTGTAAATCCTCCTTCCAGTAGCGTTAAGTTCTGTGTAATTTAATGTTAAATACATTGCTGGGCGTCATCAATATTAGCTCATGTAAGGAGATGCACTTTTATTGTATTAACAAATTTGGTTCCCCATTTTGCTTGTGTGCGACCTGAATAAACAAGTTCAGTATAATTTTGACTTGCCTATAAATTGTAGTTTTCGAGCACCTTCTCCCTTTTTATTTAATATTGTTTTTCACCAGTGCTGAGAACAAGTTCAGCTGCAAATATTTTATGTTTAAGTTCCGTTGCGCCATAAATGTTTTTCTTAGCCACCTTTATGAAACACCTTTAATTGTGGTGGCTTGTTGATTAATGCCTATGTGTAATTTCGTGTGAGCTGCTACGTATATTGGCCACTGTATCGTTAACTTCCTGTTATTAGAGTAATTTGAACCGAATCAGTTCTCAATTTGGGCCAGGGAACAAGGTTTCGCAGCAGGGATAAACTGGTGGTTCACACTGACCTTTTGCTAATTTTACTGCTAGAATTAAGCTTTTTTATAACAGTAAACTTATCTGGGTACCTCCTACCAGAATTAAATGCGTACAGTGGCCTACCTTTAAGCGTTAGCAAACTTGTTGCCGCTTAACTAAAACTAAAACTATTGTGAACAATTTTTGTTAACAAATGACATCGCACAAAACGACTACTACATAAAAACCTCCACTTCCACGCGAATATTTTCAGTGCGGTAATTATGCAGATTAGGAAAGGCAGGCAGAGAGAGAGAGAGAGAGAGAGAGAGAGAGAGAGAGAGAGGGAGAGTGAAACAATGAGTGAGGGTGGGGAGAAAGGTCATCTGCAGAGATACTATCATGTGGGTCAAAGACACTCTTACCAGCTATATGCAGACATTATTCTCTTTCCACCATTATAGTTGTAGTCATTTAATTATCGAAGTTGAATACTCCAGCAATAGATATTATCTGAGTTTTTATAAGATCAGAACACCCTTTCTAGTCAAGATTACGCAGTCCTAGTTAGACTATGCAGTCTACTAACATAGTTTCTGTAACGCTCGGAAAAAATAAAGCCGTGACATTCCAGTACTAACCTCTATGCACTTACCTTATGTTAATCTCTGATCTTACTGAAACTCAGTATACTTACAAGCAGTAAAAGTTAATAGTAACGTCTTTTTAATATATCGGTAATGATGGTATTTTACGAGTAAAAATACACACTGAAAGGTAATACGACACATTTGGTTTTGGGTGAACATTACCGCAATGATGAGACGTAAAAATAATGTTTATACAAAAATTTAATGATAACCAACGGTCTTAAAAAGAAATAGTCATCAATTAATTTCGCAAAATGAAAGAATTTTTAGAATGAAAATTGAAAAAAGTTTTACACCAAATCCAATGTTGTATGTCAAAGAGTGTCACAGGAATATCATTTTGCGTAAATAGTCAGTAAATCACGCGTTATGGTGGCATTTTGCTGAATATTACATTGGAAAGTTGATTGCCATAAGCTTACGTAAAGAGATTTGTTATATTTGGACGTTTAGTCGATAATCTCTCCCCCCTTCCCCTGAAAGCAAAATACAGCAAATTTCCTCTTTTACGTATGAGCCACTATGGCCTACGATTATTTCAACTGTTTCTCCCTTCTTTTCTTCCATATTTCTCTCATAATTTTCCAATGTTTCTCTCCTCTTTCTTCGGTCCACTTGGCTCCAGTCTTTTTCTTCGGCATTTCCTGGGAACATTTGGCATCCGTTTTTGTCTTTCTGAGTGGTAGTCTTATTACAAGATATTTCTACGTAATTAAATTCTTTTAGCCTTTTTGAAGGTCAAAATATAAATGTGTACCAAGCAAAGTAATGTCCATGAGCATTACGCTTCGCCACCGACGCTACTGCACGCAATTTATGAGAGCCAAGGAAACCATACACTTAGAGAAAACTTCATTTGTGACTTCTGAGGCCGGCCGCGGTGGCCGAGGGGACTGAGGCGCCTCAGTCACGGTCTGCACGGCCACTACGATCGGGGGTTCGAATCCCCCCTCGGGCATGGATATTTGTGCCGTCCTTAGGATTAGCTAGTTCATAAGTAGTTTTTAAGTTTAGGGACTGATGACCCCGCAGTTAAGTCCCATAGACTCTACAAACATTTGAACATTTAGACTTTTGAGGATTAGGATCTCTGTTGGCGGTAGCCAATTTCACGAATAGATCACTATTGTATTCCAAGAGTTGGAAAATAATAACAATAGTCTAGAACAGTGATTTTCATCCTGTAGGTCGCGACCCCCTGGAGGAGGAGGGGGGGGGGTGTCCCAAAGCCTTGCTCAGGGTATCACGGCCGCAGGAGACTGCAGTAGTTGCATGCTCGATGGCAAATCTACTTTTCGTGACGATCAGCTACTGTGGCGGGCCGAGGTGGAGTAGCTGGGCGGTCTAAAGCGTCTCGCTGCGGAGCGCGCGGTTGCTCGCCGTGGACTTTCGAGTCCTCCCTGGGGCATGGGTATGTGTGTGTTTGTCCTTAGGTTAGTTTACCTAGGTTTAAGTAGTTTGTAAGCTACGGACTGATGAACACGCAGTTTGGTCCGATAGATTTACAAACATTTGAACATTTACTGTGGCGGAAGTGACACACGGAAGTGACAGGGTTATGTGAAAGTCGCTTAGTTAATAAGTCATCAGTAAGTGGAAAACTAGTTTTGTTGTCCTATGTTTTGGGTGGCCCTTAATCAGACATCAAAGGTGTCACAGGTGTAAAATGTATCTATGGCACTTTTGATTTATGATTATGGGCCGACCGAAACGCGAAACAATGAAGCCATTTTCCACCTCATGATGACTTCATAATTGAGCGACGTAACACTGTTCTTGCAGTACTGCAACAGTTATTTGCAATGGTCGAAATCTTTTTCTATAACTTTGCCGTATGTTCAGATACTATAATGTCAGAAAAACAAGTGATTACTAACTTGTTTTATTTTTAATAAATATATAACAATATCTTTTTACTACTGGATCTTAGTAGTTTGTATGTAGTAATGATTTTTCCATGCATATTATTTTTAATCAAGATATAACAATACCATTTCTTTATTGGAACGTGGTTGTTTGATGCTGGTTGAGGGTTTTCAGTATCCTTTGCGAGATACCCAAAGTTCACAAACATCTCTGAAATATTAAGACGTGATGCATCAGCTTTGGTGGTTTCATGTTCGCACATGACAATAAGTGCCTCATATTGCACAGTAAAACCATATATCAAATACTTGTAGTCAAAATGTCCAAATGTTTGTAAAGCTTATGGGACTTAATTGCGGGGTCATCAGTCCCTAAACTTACAAACTACTTATAAAGACAAAACAAACATCCATGCCCGAGGGAGGATTAGAACCTCCGACACAGGAGGCTGCGCGATGCGCAACGTGGCGCTCCAGACCGGCACGGAACTTGTAGTCATAGTTTTTTTTCTAGTATTGATTCGTTTCCGTTACTGCAACTTTCACCGGACGTAAATGACTGCGCAGATCTTAGATACATCTAAGAAAATTAAATACTTCACCTTCGGAATCATAGCTTTATTACGAGCCTTGGGGGTCGCCGAACATTTTTACTCCTAAAGGGGTTCGCGGATTCAAAATGATTGAAAAACACTGGTCTAGAATACGTTTGTTGTTGGTAATGGTGATAAAGCTTTCTTTAATTTAGAATTGTGTCTATCGTAGAAAGAATTTTTTTTACCAAAATCGACGATCATTTGTAGGCTAAGGACATGCATTCACTATGCAACTTAGGTATTCATGCCTGGATCTTCGCATCAAGCAGCCAAGACATCGACAGAAGATGGCAAGTAGCAGTCTTGCCCTCTCGCTACCTATTCACTTTTTTGAGAAATGACTGGGAAGTAGTCCAAAGGAGAGGGTAACAGTTGTATTGGTGACAGGAACTTGAAATGAGTATAATTTCGTCTAGTTTATTGTGGAAACTTTACTATGAATTGTATGGCACTAGTTGCGGAGTATATACGACAGTGACAGTACTGAGATGGAGTTAGTAATTACCAAGGGGAGCATGGAGAAAATAGTGTCAGCCAACCAGCAGAGCATGTGCTCAGACGATGCGAATGAGCTAGTAAACATGGCGAATCGGTGGCTGTTTGCCTTCCAGGAAAGGAGAGCCGTTCCTATCATTGCACACCGCTGCGCGTGGGAATTGAATTCCTTGCGCACTGGAGGAGGCTCCGAACTCCAGAGAAGGGGCGAGTGTCGAGTGAGAAGTGGCTTAGGAAGGCGGAAAGCAACGCGTCTTTCTGTAAGACATGTGTTTGCGAACCTCGCGACTCGCTGATGTCAGGCGTCGTCCATGAACCTGCGGGTTCACTGCCCTGCGAAGTAATCGTCTGTTTGTTCCAAAATGCCTCTAACAAGGAGACCACACGGGTATCGGATTTTAGAATTATTTTATATGGTAAAGTAGTACAAATTCGGTGGAGATACAATTCCGACCAACATTACTTGTCAGTCTCGTAGTGTTGGTAGCACCTTTGAGTGGCGTGGTAGTGTAGCAGGTTTCTATAGCTCCTCCTGTCTTTCCTAAGAATACACCACTTTCTTTTACGGAGATATAAATTTTTTTCCTGATAGAGGTAAGTGAAGCTACTTAGTCTAACGCGCTCTGATAAGTTTTCTAGTTACGGGTAACTGGATTCGCTGGCAAAAATGCAATGTTTGGTACCACGAAATACTACGTGTTGGTGACCGAGGGAAAAAGTGTTTGTTATGTGGTAGACGCCAGTGATCAAAATTTACCAGGAAGTGGTCACAATTGTACCTAGTGTGGTACATTTATCTCTATTCTGTAACCTTTCTGTGTTTATAAGAAACATTTGTAACTGTTTAATGTTTGCGTTAAATATTCATTGCCGCGGCGGATTAGCCGTGCGCATTGGGGCGCCATGCTGCGGTGCGCGCGGCTGCTCGCCGTCGGGGGTTAGAGTCCCCCATGGGAAATGGGTGTTTGTGTTGGCCATAGGTTAGTTTACCTTAGTTCAAGTAGTTTGGAAGCTACGGACTAATAACCCAGTAGTTGAGTCCGACAGATTTACAAACATTTGAACATATTCAACATCCAAGAACAAGTGCCGTAGTTAAAATAATTTCTTTTCTCATTATATTTACAGTTACAATAACATTTGTCCGAAATGATGGCAATTGTACCACCTTACCCTATTTACAGCACGTGAAGTTCAGAACTTAAACAAAACTCAACCAAGTTATTCGACGCAACTCTCAAAAAATTCTCGAGAAAATCGACTTCGAAGTTTTGCAAGTACACGTAAGTACAAATAATTAAAACAGTTGTAGTCTCTATTGTCGTAGCGCACGTGGTTGCGTTCTCGTCTTGCAACCATACGGTCAGTGGTTCGAATCCCGCGGTTACAGATTGTTTTTGAATACTTTTACTGACTGATTCTTGTAGTGGACAAACAGATCCCGTGTTGTACATTGCAACTTTTCGAAATGACAGGCGTCTGCTTTTCTGCACCGTGCAAGTAATTCCGCCAAACTGCACCCTTGTGACGTATTTCCACCGTCAAGTAAAAAATTTCATTAAGCGCCAACTGTGCCTAACTGATAGAAGGAGGACGTGAAATTAGTGATAGAAAACTTCATCACGAGCTGTCCTCGCCAATCTTCGCTTCAAATTGTGCGGTACTAGAGAAATCTTCAAGAACGCAAGTTTACTTTCCAGTTGATATATACAGGGTGCTCCACTAAGTGTGTTTGCCTCTGTAACTTATAAAATAATAGGTGACGGGAAATTTTAATGCGGTAGGTCAACACAAGAAATGTTACACTTTTTGCGGAGCTATTGAACATAGTTTATTGTATCATTTTCCAAAGAGTTGCAGCACAAAGATATAATTTTTTAAATGCAACAATAGTTTTTTCTATCGTGCATTTTATTCGTTGAAATCAGCTGCGTCCAAATCAATTTAAACTACATTCATATCACTGTTAGTTAGGGAGCTACAACCCTTCAAAGTTTTAGGGGCAGATACCACAAGCGCTGCGCATAATGCAATGCGCCTTCTTTATGTGGTGCGGCCGAATTGTAACGTCGCCGATGTCACGGAGCGAGAAGCTTCCTCGATTCGCTGTTAGACTGCTGACTGTCGCCGCACACGGCCGTATACCCGACAGTTTGATCCACACAAACAACCAGGGCTCAATATACCACAGTTACTGACATCGGATGACGATGGCATACACGAATAAGAGCGGATCGAGGAAGCTTCTCGCTCCGTGATTTCTCGTATTTTATTCAAATGTTTGTTAAGCTTATGGGACTTAACTACGGGGTCATCAGTCCCTAAACTTACAAACTACTTATGAACTACTTACAAACTAAGACGGCACAAATATCCATGCCCAAGGGGGGATTCGAACCCCCGACCGTAGTCCGTATTTTATTCTGATGGTCATTTCTACCTATGTAAGTGGGAGTCAACAATATATTTTTGCATTCGGAGGAGAATGTTGGCGGTTGGAGTTTCGTAAGTAGCCCACGCCGCAGCGATAAGCGCCGTTGTTGTAATGATTCCCAACCCATATCCTGTATCATTTCCGTAACGCGGTGGCCGAGGGGAGTGAGGCGCTTCAGTCACGGTCTGCACAGCCACTACGGTTGGGGGTTCGAATCACCCCTCGGGCATGGATATTTGTGCCGTCCTTAGAATAAGGTAGTTGATAAGTAGTTTGTAAGTTTAGGGACTGATGACTCCGTAGTTAAGTCCCATAAGCTTAACAAACATTTGAACCTTTTTTTGTCTCCCATGTATCGTGACAATATGAAACAAGCTGCCCTTCTCTGGACTCTTTCGATGTCCTCCGTCAAACACACCTGATAAGGATCCCAGACTGGGCAGCGATACTCCAAAAATGGACGGACAAGCGTAGTGTATGCAGTTTCTTTTGTAGTCCTGTTGCATCTTTTAAGGGTTCTACCAATAAAACGCAGTATCTGGTTGGCCTTTCCCACGACATCATCTACGTGTTCTTTCCGGTTTAAGTCTGAAGTAATAGTGATAGAAATCTAGATCTGAATAAACAAAATAATTACGACTGATTGCTGCAATTTTCCACACATAAAAAAGAGAAAAATCAGTCGTTGAGCATATGTGCCTCAATTGTATCAAGCCTGATAAGAAAAATCTTTGTTTCAGCGCGTGTGGTGCGGTCCTGCTTAATCTTCCCGACCCCCATCTCCGTTATCTACTCTCTGGCTACCTACCCCCTAGAGACTGATGACCCCTTAGTTAAGTCCCATAATCTCTACAAACATAACATATCTACCCCTCTGGCCGCTGAGTGGATTGCCCGGGTGTTATGACGCGTGGCGACAGGATAGTAGACCGCCAAGAGAAGAAGGAAAGGAGGGCAGCAGGTACTTCGCTCCCAGGACTTCCTGGTGAGCCACATGCCTCCCGACGCTTATGTTGCCTCCTGGCGGGCCTCCTAAACTTGCATTACTCGCTGTTCTAATATTTCGCACCGGCCACGTTTGTCGAGCAGGTTTGCTCCTTGCACATTAGTTGTTTGCACGCTGCTAGATATTGTAGTGGATTCACCTCTTACACTATCGCCTCATTGGAGTGGCCGAACGTTTCAAGAAGCCTAGCTGCGGAGCGTGCCGCTGCTAGCCGTCGGAGCTTCGAGTCGTTCCCCGGGCATGGGTGTATTTCTTATCCTTAGCGTAATTTATTTTATACGTCTAGGGACTGATGACCAGAGTAGTTAAGTACCATAAACATTTGAACATTTTGTTCTTAAACTATTGGTGAGATCTGCGCCTTGTCACTTGTTGGATTTCGACTTGTTCGCGTGCGAATAATTTGCGTTTTCTTTACGATTAATCACCTTCAAATTTTTGAAATATGCGTCGACCTTTGAAACTTACAAGAAACCTTTGGATTCAATTTATTAACGAGTTTTGCAGCTCGTTCGATTAGTAAGCCATTTATTACTGTTACTTTCTTTAAAAAAATAATAAATAAGTGGAGTTGGTACTTCGTAGCAGGAATCTTTGAGTTTAACGTTCCGTTGACAACCTGGTCATTAGACACGGAACTAACGCTCGGATTTTCGGTAAGGATGGTTAGGAAAGCGGCCGTGCCCTTTGAAAGGAACCATTCTGCCATTTGCCTGGAGTGACTTAACGAAATCGCGGAAAACCTAAATCTGGATGGCCGGAGGTGGATCCGAAACCGTCCTCCCGAATGCGAGTCCAGTCTGTTATCACTGCGCCACCTCGGCCAGTGACAAATTCGTATTTTTCTATATTATTCGTGGTGGAGGGTCGAGTCTCGTCTATTGGTAAATTAATTTACTATTTCTGCATCTACCTTTTTATTTTAACTATTGGTGAATGTTGGACCTCGTTTATTGAATAATTTTATCATTTTCTGTTTAAAAATACTTTTAAATTATGTACGTGTGCTGTAAATTATTGATAGGGTTCCAGCCCCGTTATTGGTAGTTTATTACCACTGCGCCTGCCTAATTGTACCTTGACTTATTTTTAAAGCTTGTATTACGTTTATTCAGTCATTCTTGCTGAATAGTGTTTTAAAAAAATTTAAATGGAGAACAGTGAAAGATGTATAGTTATGTTGCACCATCCCCTCCGAAATCCTGTAACCCCACCCGAAAAATGGTATCGGAGTCATATTTGTTCGAGGGATTTTACGAACTGTGTGATATTCGTGACCTGTGGCCTCTTCATATTTCTGGCTGCTGGCCGTTTCTTTGCTAACATCGTGTCTTAAACGCGGAAGAAAGACAGAAGTGCAACATATGTTGAAATGTGGTGTGGGGAGCAGTAGCATATGGCACAGTAGGTGCTGGTTCCCGTGGGAAAGCCCGCCTATGTTACTGGTACTCTCCTCGCATTGACTGCTGCATTTCATGTCACGTGATTTCTTTTGAAATTAGTTTTGTGTATTAGATACTAAATATTAGTTATTCAGAGCTGAGAATATGTAACAAATATCTCTCAAGGACAGGCTAGGTTTTGACAGTTTAAAAAGTTTAAGGTGCCTTCTCTTATTGTAACAAGAAAAGAGCGATTTTGTAGAAGGCGCGCGACGGTCCTGTTTTGGCGCGAAATAGAGCGTCAGGTGCCCTCTCGCAACGTGCCGCAGTTTCAGTCTCGAGCTGACCACTATACGCGCCGGTGATGAGTAAAGATTTTTGTAATAGTGATAACAGTCGAGGTCTCAACATGAGCTATGGGCAGCATAGGCCGTGTCGTATTAACAAAAGTTGTTCATATTTAATTATTTATTTAATAAATGGCATCCCTGACAATTAAAAATCTCGCGAGGCGCTTCTTATGCTTCCATCATACAGAACTTATTTTAGCCTCACTTGTATGCTGTACAAGAACCAACGACCTGTGTGCTGGGGACACAACTATAGAAGACAATAGGTTAGTCAGAACTCTATGCTTTCCATGACGTTTTGGACAGCAACTACGGCACCTCGTGCGTACTGCAGGGCGGTACAAACGCACACTGCTACGCAACAGCATCCGCAAGGATGTGGAGGCTTTAGGGGATTTGTGGGAGGAAGCAGTACTAACCTCTCCGTCCGCAAATAAAACCCTAGGAAGCTTATTACTGCACACTCGCATAATCTACCGATCAGTGACACCACAGAAACACCTGCGTCGTGGTAGTCTTCTGATTCACACGCAAACAGCAGTAGTCTATTTTGAGCATAAAGTCACTCGTGCAGAACAGGCTTAACGGCGATGTTTTCCAGTGGCTACGACCACAACCACCACATTCTGCATATAAACGCAGCGCTACTGTGTCATCCGGTAAACAAGTAGGCGATACTAAAAAGAAAGTCGAGCGTTAATGTTCAAAATCGACGGGGCAGTAAACTCTACTTTCTTTTGTAGTAAGTGGAGCCGCTCTGTACCTACGATGTACATAAAGGGCGAGGAAAGAGAAGCGAATATGGGAGTCTACAAGAGCAAAACACGAGCTCATTGCACTGAATGAAGCGAGGTTCGCTCCCGCATCTGGCGCTATTCGCCTCGCATTCCGGAGCTGCTTTTAACGGCAGGCGGGCGGCGGCCGCTCCCCGCACGGGGCGTAACGGCCGATGGCTATCGCGCGGAGGGTCCCTACATCATGGCGACAGCGCGTATGCCGTATCTGCGATCGCGCGCATCCACTTAGCGCCGCCGGCCAGCGCCGGACACCATCTAGCGGGCCATCGCCGACGCCTGTCTTCGGCACGCGATCCACTGCTCCCACCTCTCCATAAAGACAACGGCCTGCCTACTCTATACGCAGGCCTTCCTCCGTCGTAGCTCTGACGTAAATAACCAGTAACGACTCCCTGAATAGGCATATCGAGCTTCGTAGTCGTACATAACATACGAGGGACGTTTGAAATAAGTCCGTGCAAAAATTAAAAAAAGTACGAGGCACGTCTTTTTAAGTACCGTTTTGTTATAGGCACTAGCAGTTCGATCGCATACCGCAACGAGCGCGTGCGTCGTGTACCGGCTACAGAGCCTATATACGGAGAGAATGTCCATACGTGAAACCGCTGCTGAGTGGATGAGATCCCAGGACGCCACGTTTTTACCAGATTTGGCGGGCTTTGTATATGTCTGAATAGCTACAGTGTGCTATTTTGGTTCATGGTGTGGGTTCCTGTAGTCACGTGCCAGTTCATGAACCATAGGCAACGTATGAGTGGCCAAGTAAGTGGTCCTGACAGTTGGGATACCAGTTACTTTGGAATAAGGTTGGGCATCTCGGATATATTCTGAGTCGTGGCCAACTTTGTGCTCAGACGGCAAAGCCTACCAAATCCACCAGTTAGTCCCTCAACCGTTAGGGGTAAAACCCAGTGGGGCCCTGGGCAAGTAAGGCTAGCAACCTGCTTCCCATGTACTTCAATGTCATGCTGGCAACATTGGAGCAAAATGCTTCTGACCTTTGGAGGTGATGGAGTCCCACCTCTAATTGACAGACCAGGGACTCCTCAGATACGACTTGCCAAACGATCAGGATTGAGATGGGGAGCTATTAATATCAATGGGGATTATAATGGGAAGAAGGTAGAGCTGGCGGAGGCTTCAAGTAAGTTGGGGTTAGATGTTTTAGCTGTTAGAGTAAGGGGAGAGAAAGAGGACGAAGTCGGAGAATACAAGGTCTACCTGTCAGGAGTTAAAGTGGGAAGAGCACAGTGGGGTGTAGGATTTTACATCAGGAAAGAAATCCATCCCAGCATATCTGCAATAAGGTATGTAAATGAAAGACTGTTGTGGATAGATTTGGCCATTTCCACTAAGAAAATTATGATTGTGGCAGTGTATTCACCCTGTGAGGGACAGATCAAGATGGACATATTTTACAACGCACTTCTACATCTACATGGGATACTCTGCAAATCACATTTAAGTGCCTGGCAGAGGGTTCATCGAACCACAATTATACTATTTATCTCCCATTCCATTCTCGAATAGCGCGCGGGAAGAAAGAACACCTGAATCTCTCTGTTCGAGCTCTGATTTCTCTTATTTTATTCTGATGATCATTTCTACCTATGTAAGTGGGAGTCAACAATATATTTTCGCATTCGGAGGAGAATGTTGGCGATTGGAGTTTCGCAAGTAACCCACGCCTCAGCGATAAGCGCCGTTGTTGTAATGATTCCCATCCCAGATCCTGTATCATTTCCGTAACGCTTTCTCCCCTGTATCGTGACAATACGAAACGAGCTGCCCTTCTTTGGACTCTTTCGATGTCCTCCGTCAAACCCACCTGATAAGGATCCCACACTGGGCTGCAATACTCCAAAAATGGACGGACAAGCGCAGTGTATGCAGTTTCTTTAGTAGTTCTGTTGCATCTTTTAAGGATTCTGCCAATAAAACGCAGTCTCTGGTTCGCCTTTCCCACGATATTATCTACGTGTTCTTTCCAGTTTAAGTCTGAAGTAATAGTGATTCCTAGGTATTTTGTGGAGTTTACGGCGTTCACATTTGATTGATTTATGTTGTAAACAAAGTTTAACGGATTTCTTTTCGTACTCATGTGGACGACTTCACACTTCTCATTATTTAGAGTCAATTGCCAATTTTT
This sequence comes from Locusta migratoria, assembly GCA_026315105.1. Taxonomy (NCBI): domain Eukaryota; kingdom Metazoa; phylum Arthropoda; class Insecta; order Orthoptera; family Acrididae; genus Locusta; species Locusta migratoria. The sequence goes on from CM048751.1 coordinate 202,618,342, forward strand.
ACACCATACTTAATGATGTAGTTGTTAGAGTGAAGGATAAGGATAGTAATTTACTCATGGGTGATTTCAACGCTAGGATAGGAAATCGAACAGAAGGTTATGAAAAGGTTATGGGTAAGTTTGGAGAGGATATGGATAGCAACAAGAACGGAAAACAGCTCTTGGATTTCTGTTCCAGTATGGGCTTAGTTATCACAAACTCCTTCTTTAAGCATAAGGACATTCACCGCTATACGTGGGAAGGAAGAGGAACCAGCTCTATCATTGACTATATAATAACAGACCAGGAATTCAGAAAGACAGTCAATGACACACGTGTATTCAGGGGGTTCTTTGATGATACTGATCATTATTTAATCTGCAATGAAATTGGTTTTGGGACGCCAAAAGAGCAGAACGTCAGGTCCATGAGTAGAAGGATAAGTGTGGAGAAGCTTCAAGACAAGGAAATTAGGCACAAATACATAACAATGATCTCGGAAAGGTACCAGTTAGTTGAATGTAATGATTTACAGTCACTGGAAGAGGAATTGTCAAGGTACAGGGACACACTACTGGAAACAGCTAGAGAATGTCTTGGAACAGTAGCGTGCAAAGGTAGGAAGGAGCAGACAGTCTGGTGGAATGACACAGTCAAGGCAGCATGTAAAAAGAAAAAGAAGGCATATCAAAAATGGCTCCATACTAGAAATCAGGCAGACAGAGAAAGTTATGTTGAAGAAAGAAACAAAGCCAAACGGATAATTGCAGAATTCAAGCAGATATCATGGGAAGACTTTGGAAACAAGCTAGAATCTCTGGGCCAAGCCACGGGAAAACCATTTTGGAGCGTAATTAGCAATCTTCGAAAGGGAGGGAAGAAGGAATTAACAAATGTTTTGTACAGGTCAGGAAAGCTGCTAGTCAATCCTGTGGATGCCTTGGGCAGATGGAGGGAATATTTTGAAGAATTGCTCAAAGTAGGTGAAACGTTCAATGATGTATCAGATTTTCAGGTAGAATTGGACAGGAATGACGATGAAAACAGGAACTCATTTGAGGAATTGGAGAAAATGGTCAGTAGATTACAGTACAATAAAGCGTCTGGGGTGGATGAAATTAAGCCGGAACTCATCAAATACAGTGGAATATCAGGTCTCAAATAGTTACACAGGATAATTGAGAAGGCGCGGGAATCGGGACAGGTTCCGTCTGACTGGCCGAAAGCTGTAATCACGTCAATTTTCAAACATGGAAACAGAAAAGATTGTAACAACTATCGAGGTATCTCTTTAATTAGCGCTGTAGGCAAAATATTCTCAGGTATTGTTGAAAGGAGAGTGCGAGTATTAATTGAGGATAAGTTAGATGAAAATCAGTGTGGGTTTAGGCCACTTAGAGGCTGTCAGGACCAGATCTTTAGCTTACGGCAGGTAATGGAAAAGTGCTATGAATGGAACAGGAAATCGTATCTGTGTTTCATAGATCTAGAAAAGGCTTATGACCGTGTTCCTATGAGGATGCTACTGTCAGTTCTACAAGATTATGGTATAGGAGGCAAACTTCTGCAGGCAATTAAAGGGCTTTACGTAGACTGTCACGCAGCAGTTAGAGTAGATGGCCAATTAAGCTCATGGTTCAGGGTAGTTTCAGGGGTAAGACAAGGGTGTAACCTGTCACCACCGTTGTTGTTTATACTATTCATGGATCATATGTTCAAAAGAGTAGACTGTCAGGGGGGATTAAAGTAGGTGAAAACAAAATAAGCAGTCTCGCATATGCGGATAGTTGTAGAGGCCGATTCATTGAAAGGTTGCAAACTAATATTTCAGATCTCGATCAGAGGTGCAAGGATTATGATATGAAGATCAGCATCTCCAAAACGAAATCAATGTCTGTGGGAAAGAGATTCAAACAGATTGAGTGACAAATGGGTGGAACAAAGTTAGAACAGGTAGACAGTTTCTGCTGCAGAAATTCATCGACAGATTTGCGAAGTGGACGGTGATACTGTTATGAGTGAAGGAAAAGTGCGTAAGTGGTTGCGAGAATTCATAGATGGCCGTCACAGCGGCCATGATCAGGACCGCTCGGGTCGCCCTTATTCGAATACAGACGATTTGGTGGCTTCAGTTGATGCGAGGGTTCGTGAGAACAGGCGTTCCACCTCCACCTCAAGCAACACCTCAGTGGCAACCGTTATAATTATGACGACGACGTGAAAACGGCAGTAAACTCTTCGTTATCGGAGCAGGCGGAAAGATTTCATGAAGAGGGTATAATAAAATTGGTTGAGAGGTATGATAAGTGTTTGAAAAAACTTGGCAACTAAATCGAAAAATAGAGTAATGTATGCCCTTCCTGAAAATACATTTACTTTTTTAAAGTAACCTTTTGTTGTGTACTTATGTTCAAACGTATCTTACTTAAAAACCACGCCTCGTACTATCGTGTTTGGAGAAAACCATTTTTAATTTTCCACCTAGTCTCCTTTTAGAACCAGCCTTGGCAAAACTATTTCACCTGGTGAGTCGATGTATGAGACAGGTGAAATACCCTCATACTTTAAGAAAAATGTAATAATCCCCATACCAAAGAAAGCAGGTGCAGAGAGGTATGAAAATTACAGAACTATCCGTTTAATACGTCATGGTTGCAAAATACTACACGAATTATTTACAGAAGTATTGAAAGTCTGATAGATGCTGACCTCGAGGAAGATCAGTTCGGATTCAGGAGGAATGTAGGAACACGGAAGACAATACTCACTTTACGGCTTATCTTAGAAGACAGATAAAGGAAAGGCAAACCTACATTTGTAGCTTTTGTAGATTTGGAGAAAGCTTTCGACAGTGATGACTGGAACACACTCTTTCAAATTCTAAAGTCAACAAGAGTAATATACATGGAACGGTGGGTTATTTACAACTTGTACAAAAACCAGACAACAGTTATCAGAGTTGAAGATGCATAGGTTGGGAAGGGAGTAAGACAGGGTTGTAGCCTCTCTCCAATGTTATTCAATTTGCCGGCCGCGGTGGCCGAGGGGACTGAGGCGCTTCAGTCACGGTATGCACGGCCACTACGGTCGGGGGTTCGAATCCCCCCTCGGGCATGGATATTTGTGCCGTCCTTAGTCTTAGTTAGTTCATAAGTAGTTGGAAGCTTAGGGACAACCCCGTAGTTGAGACCCATAGGCTTTACAAACATTTGAACATTTGTTATTCAATTTGTACACTGAGCAAGCTGTGAAGGAAACCAAAGAGAAATATTCAGAAGGCATTAGAGTTCAGGGTGAAGAAATAAAAGCGTTACGTTTTGCTGACGACATTGTAATTCTGTCAGAGACAGCAAAGGCCCTGGAAGAGCAAAGAGCAAGTGAAAGGAAGAGACAGTGTGTTGAAAGAAATGTATAAGATGAACTTTAACAAGAGCAAAAACAAGGGTAATATAAAGCAGTTTTGGAAGTTCAGGTGATGGTGAAGGGATTAGATTATGTAACGAAACACTAAAGGTGGTAGATGAGATCTGTTACTTGGACAGTAAAATAACATATGACGGGCGCAGTACAGAGGATTATAAAATGCAGTATGGTAATGGGAAGAAGAGCGTTTTTGAAAAAGAGAAATTTGTTAACATCGAATATTAATTGAAGCATAAGGAAGTCCTTTCTGAAGGCATTTGTGTGGAGTGTTGCCTTGTATGGGAGTGAAACACGGACGATAAACAGTGCGGACAGAAAGAGGATAGAGGCTTTTGAAATGTGGTGCTACAGAAGAATGCTGAAGATTAGGTGGGCGGGAACACTGTTGACCATAAAAGTTATGGCACAATTACTGAGGATACTCAGAATACTATGCAGGCAACGTCACAGTATCTGACAAGCACAGTAGCATTATCGAAAGGTGCACACCAATTTATATTACCCGGGAAAACAGTTAAACGTGGGCGGTGGAATTCAGACTGCAATATTACTGCAGTAGTTTCAAGTCGTGCAAGTTTTTAGACACAAAATACAACGCCAATGCACTTTGTCCACATAGCAGACACTTCTGTGAACCAACAATTTTGTTAAAGAATAAAACATCATAAAATATAAGCCGTCCACAGAACTCACACTTAGGCTACAACTGGTGCAAATACATCATGTCTGGAAGAACCCCACCCTTGCACACTTAACAGTATACGTAATCGGAGCCAAGTACAGCTACGGAACAACAACAGTCCCATTGGAAATGGAAATGAGCGTATGGCATTCTTCGCCGGGAGGTCCCTTACAGGATTGTTTGGCCGCCTGAGCGTAAGTCTTTCTATTTGACGCCGCATGGGCGACTTACGTGCCAATGATGATGAGATGATGATGATTAGGACAACACACAACACCCAGTCCCCTGCCGGGAATCGAACCCGGGCCTCCTGCGTGGTATGGTAGACAGCGACGCTTCCACTGAGCTACGGAGGCGGACAACAGTCCCATTCATTCAAGTGCTCATTGTCAGACAAGCGTACACCAACTGCCACGCCGGTGCTCAGTCCCTGCTCGAAGAAAACATCACAGATAAACAACACGGAGAACGATCTACCGATCTAGCAGAGACATTCTGGCGACAGCGACGAAAACGCGAACCTCCACGGTTCATGTATTGTCTGCACATTTTTTGCAGCTGATACGTTCCTATAAACTGTTCAGTAGTTAAATACACTTATCGAAGTGATAAAACGACAAGTACTAGGTGCAGGTACACCAAATGTTTTGATCTCACTCTTTCTATACTCAAAAAAAATTCCTGACTAATAGCACTTAGCTGCCCCAAGAGTGAAGCTTCAGATAGCCTAGCCTGCAATCCTCTTGAAGTACTCACCATGAAAAATACTCAGTTTTCTACCAAGTGTTGGTGTACTTTTTGAGGTTAGTTATAACTAGAGGTCTACGCGGGTGCTGATGTTGTTGTTGTGGTCTTCAGTCCGGAGACTGGTTTGATGCAGCTCTCCACAATACCCTATACTGAGCAAGCCTCTTCATCTCCACATAAGAACGGCAACCTACATCTGTCTGAATCTGCTTACTGTATCCGTCTCTTGGTCTTCCCCTGCGATTTTTTCCCCCACACACTTCCCTCCAACGCTAAATTAACAATTCCTTGATGTCTAAGAATGTGTCTTACCAATCTATCCCTTCTTTTAGTCAAGGTATGCCAGAAATTTCTTTTCTCCCCAATTCTGTTCAGTACCACCTCATTAGTTACGCGATGCTGATATCTTCGTATATATCCGCGGATTTCCGCAGTATTTTCTAACTTTGCAGATAAAATTGCGAGCGAGGCGGATATCCGCGTGTTATATGCGAATAAAGAGCGAAGTATCTGCCCCGTACGTCTGTCGATATGTTAGTGAAAACTTCAAGCCTGGTGCCATTCTTGGAATCCTTGCAGGGTTCAGGTAGAGCGGAAGTCTGTTGTCCTCATGCCCTGGCGACAGTCACAGACAAATATATTACTCTGTACCACAGCGGGACCTGCGCCTAGTCAGTTTACGTGGCCGTGTTTTATCTGCGGTCTGTCAAGCGCTTTCTGGGTGGCAAACCGGCCCGCTGCCCACCAGAGGTGCCATGCCAAATTTCCGCTGCCTTCAGTTAGCGCTTTGTAGTGACCGAGTGACAACGTATATCGTAGTGAATACAGTGACAGTTCTTTCTTAAAGTGAACACGACTATACTATATCGTGTAAAGTGAAAAGAGGTGATTTAACATTAGCGAGGAAAAACAAACTGAAATCGTTAATTTGGAAAAAATTTGGATACGTATATGATGACAAGGAAAGTGGCCTGTTTTGCGTGTAAAAAAGTATATTCTTACACTGTTTCATCGCAAATGAATGAACGGCACAGGCGCGTATAAAATACGAACAAACATAAAACGAACATTCATGTTTATGTACTAGATAAATGGCGACGGAAGTAATAAAGATTCACAACAGCATTTTATAGCAACTTTCATGATCAGATACGGTGTACAGTGAAAGTAACGTATTTATGAAGGCACACAATGTTAGATTGTAAAGGCTGGCCGTAGCTGCAGCCGACATTGTCTCTTTTTGCTGACGGTTACCAATTAGAAGTAGACGGTGGTGTTAACACTTGAAATGACACGCTTTGTTTTGTGTCACGTGAGCTCTTGTGCGATAATTTGGGAAAAATAAAGTATCCCTTTTGTAAAACTCCGAAAGAAGCGTTTCTTTTTTTTTTTAATATAAACACATTAAAATCTCCTCTATGCCGATCAATTTTAACCACTGGCATTTAAGAAGATGCCTGTATTTAACAGCTGACGTAGTGCTCCGACCACAAGGGCTCTGAAGCGATATTGTGTGTGTCCGGAGCGCCAATGCTTTCCTGTTTGGAATAACCTGTTTTGGAGTAGGTATAGAACAGTTAGTTTTACAAATGATTGTCTAGAATGGATAAAAGTACTTCGTTGCATGTCAAGTACTTATATTGTATTTTCATAAAAATTACTAAAAATACTAACACGATTTATATACTAAGTTGACCTGAATGAAAAACCAGGCGTATAAGAGGTATTTACATTTTTAATCATATATATATATGATCCAAAAGTAGGTCGAGTAATTGCTTTTAAATAATTAACAGGTGGTGGTTGTACTTCGTAATTGGCCAAATATTTGATCGTATGTTGCATACTCAGCCACTTTTGAGAGGTACTATCTCTGTTAAAAAGTAATGTGCGAATGAAATCAATGTTTCAAATTGTAGGGGTTATTACAGTTATTCATACCCAAATTTCAGGAAGTTGAAAGAAAAATTCTATGTAATATGGAAAGGAATGTAGAAAAAAAATAAAAGAAAAAAAAGAAAAAAGAAAAAAAAAAAGAGGGAGAGAGAGAAGGAGAGAGAAAGAAAAAGCGTGCAAAACGTACAGAGTAGTCGGTAAAAAGTAAACAGTTCCTGACAGAAAATTACGTGGATTAAATAATCGCACTCTCTGCTACTTCCCGCCTGCGAATCGGGCACTGTCCATTTACCCACGGATACCTCCTACGAAGAGAGGAGCCTCCGATGTGTGATGCCTGTGGCGTACAGATAATCGTCCGCCACATCTTAATAGAGTGTACCTTATACCGGGCACAGAGAACAGAGGCAGATCTTGGTGCAGATTTGCCACATATTTTAGGCGATGACGAGGCGAGTGTATTCAAACTTTTACACTTTTCAAAATTTCTGGACTCTGGCCTAAGCTCATAGGCTGGAGGTTTTCGTGTATTGTAGATTGGTAGGTTGATATCTTTTCTCCCTGCAGGCAGTCAGTTTTCATCCTGTCATTTTAACTACTTGACCCACGTTCTACGTTTTAGACAAAGTACGATGGTGGCTCTTGAGTTACCTACCTTGATTCATGCTGCTCCCAGGTTTTATCTCCAGTTGTTGAATTCTGTATTTTATATTGTGTTTTCCTCATCTTGAAAAGGACATTCCTGACACTCGCCTCAACTACGTTATGCCCGGGAGCTGAAAACCTCGTTGGGTTGCATGTGGGGGGGGGGGGGGGGGTCGATGAGGCGGATGGGAACTGTCAGGTCGGGGGTAGTGGGTTGGAGGCGAGACTGACACCTGTAGGAATAGATGGGGTGGGAGCCGCCACAATTGTTGCAGTCGGGAGTGGAGGAGAGGTTAGGGCACTGTTTGAGGAAGTGGGGCTGCTTACAGTAGGGACAGGTGGGATTACTAGTCAAAGATTGCACTTCATATTTAAAAATGAATTTTAAGGGAAACAAAATAAAATAATTATCATCATCATCGTCATCTATGCTACTTTAAAAGTTTCATGTCATGATGCTATGCAAATATCTCAGAAAAGAGCCTTACGTCCTTAACTTCGTTTCTCTATGCAGACGAAATTCAGAAATTGGGAAACTTCATTCATTTAACAAGACTGCAGTAGTCAGTAATTTTTTTCAAACAAACTAATAGATTGGAACAATTGCCATTGTTCCAATCTATTAGTTTGTTTGAAAAATCAAAGGAATGAGGAAATCAAAGAAAAACTGGAAATGAACACTATAGATGAAGCAGTTAGAGCGAACAGACTGAGATGGTGGGGTCATGTTACACGTATGGGAGAAGCAAGGTCACCTAAGAGACTCATGAGCTCGGCAGCGGAGGGTACGACGAGTCGAGGTAGATTCGGTGCAGAATGATTTTGAAGTTAAAGGCATAACATCAGACGAGGCATCAATGTTAGCATTGAATAGGGGATCTTGGAGGAACTTTATTAGAGGCGCTATGCTCCAGACTGAACGCTGAAAGGCAGAATCAGTCTCTAATAATGATGATGATGAAACATGCGGTTTTTTTTTTTTTTTTTTTTTTTTTTTTTTTTTTTTTTTTTTTTTTTTTGCTTCATTTAACTCTTCTCGTGTCTCACATATGTCTTATCACAAGCCAAGTACTAGGATTCTTCCCTGAAAATGGCGGCGGTCAGCTGCTTCAATTCGGGGACAGTTGCCTCGCTTCTCTGTTACGGCGTCGTAGGAGCTTGTGTTGCACTCTGGTAGAGCGGAGAGCTGCGTTAAACCAGTCTCTGGACCGAAGACCACAACAACTACAAAATCGCACGACTTAACTAACTCCGGCCGTCAGTAAGGAAACGTGCGACCTTTCCTGGGGGGAGCGTTGCGCAAAATTCCGCCTCCTGCGAGCGGAGATTTATCGGGCGTCCGAGTTATTGGCTGGCGCCCGCGGCGGCGGTCCACCTGCCAGCGCCGGGACTCCGTCGCGATCGGCAGCTGTTGACAGGGCCTGCGGCAGCTCCGGCGTTGAGCTCTGCCCTCCGCAGCGCCCCCGCTATCGCACAGCACATCGTGGGCGGCGCCCCGCGCTGCCCGCTCCGGAAAAACCTTTCGCCATTATCTGCCCAGCGCCAGCCGGCCCGGCGCATTTGTCTTCTGCGATCTCGCCTCTCCTCACTTGTTAACACCCGTTCCAATTCGCTTAGGTCAGTATCCGCGCCCGCGAGCTACACCTACCTTCGTCCGCAGAGCGCGGTGCTGCTGCTGTCGGTTAGCGCGCTCCACTCGCATTCTGGAGGACGTCGGTTGAAATGCGGCTCCCAAAAAAATGTTCAAATGTTTGTTAAGCTTATGGGACTTAACTACGGGGTCATCAGTCCCTAAACTTACAAACTACTTATCAACTAACGAATTCTAAAGACGGCACAAATATCCATGCCCGAGGGGGGGATTCGAACCCCCGACCGTAGTGGCCGTGCAGACCGTGACTGAAGCGCCTCAGTCTCCTCGGCCACCGCGGCCGGCTGCGGCTCCCAACAATCAGATTTACGTCGCCCGTGATTTTCCTACTGACAGTTGTTGTCGTTGTTGTTGGATCTTACTAATAGCAATAAGTCCACGAAACCAGTTTGGATCCCTAATTAAATGCATATAATATGCCTGAAGATGGCATAATGGAATGGCGAATTGGTAGCTTTTGGTAACTTACGTACGCGATGCTACCTGGGCGCGTGATAATGCTAGCTCCATCGCCCGTCAACGGATGGTGCAGTGACGCTTTACCACAGCACTGCCCATTCTGAGATTCATCGCGCCTCCTGACGCTAGACGGACGAAGGCTCTCGTACAAGAACATCAAAAAATCGTGGATAACCCCCAGCTACCTCTCTTAAATTATGTCGAGCGGAGGAGACTCATATGAAGGCACACTGCTATTTCCACAGCCAGTGAGAGATAGTCGTTGCATCAGGTTCTGCATAATAGTGGGATTGTGTAGTTAGGAAAATCAACCCTGCACTGATATTCCGGTTCAATTATTCAGTTAAGAATATTGTACCAGTTCATGATAGGGGTTTTGACTTGTCAATCGGTATTAAATTCAAGTTTCATAATGATCAGTGTAACGTCATAATCATTTAGATTATTCTTTCACATTTGATGGTAATTGTAAACTTGGATGTTCAATATAGTTGGTGTTTTGTATTACATTTTCATTGTGGGTATTTTTTATTTATTTATTCATTTTTTTGCATAACGGTAATAATAAACGTATTTTAAAAAGGGAAGGATGTTTTTCTAACATTAATAGTTGTCAGGTCCTAGCTAGCTTGTTAGATTTTTGGTGGGGAGAAATTATTAATTTATATTTTATGCCGCTTGCAGGAAGTAGAAGAGATATTGCCAATTAGTACACAATCAGGACAATATTCTATCAATCAAATAATTTTTTATTGTCATGATTTATTATCACAGTTATTAATTCAGGGTCAGCCGCTCCTGTCGCTCATTCCAATTAAATTCACATCCCCACCTTATATATTTAGCGTCCCCTGCCAGATTCCGTTCCCCTTGCTTTTTTTTTTTTTTCCAAATACCCCCACATACCCTCCACACTTTACACCAGAACCCAACTAGAAGAAAAGTTAGACGTCCATCTTTCCTGGAACGAAAATTGGTAACAACAGTGCACCAAACCATGTCGAAACCTACCATGAATCTTGCAAAAACCACCAGGGTTCCATCAACCCTCTGCAGTGTGGACAGCACTTAACAGTATTCGCGCTGGACACAGACGATGTGCGGATGCGCTCCGTAAGTGGGGAAGGATCCCTCAACCGGAATGCGACTGTGGTATCTGTGGACAGACAGTTAAACATTTAGTGATTGAATGCCTAAACCACGCATATCGTGCGTAGTTTAGTGATTTCTTGACGGTGACAGATGATGCCGTACACTGTATTAAGACCTTAAATGTTTCTGTATAGAAATATTTAATGAATTGTTGTTTATTAATAGCTGTAAGTGTTATATAATTTTGTGTATTTGATACCACAGAATTGTAATTTGTCATACGCTAAATAAAATAAAAAATTTTCCCTACACCACAGCGTCATCAGCAAACTGCTCAAATGCTCAAATGTTTGTTAAGCTTATGGGACTTAACTACGGGGTCATCAGTCCCTAAACTTACAAACTACTTATGAACTACCTTATACTAAGGACGGCACAAATATCCATGCCCCAGGGGGGATTCGAACCCCCGACCGCAGTGGCCGTGCAGACCGTGACTGGAGCGCCTCAGTCCCCACGGCCACCGCGACCGGCCAGCAAACTGCGTAATGTTGCTACTCACTCTCTCCGTCAGGACACTAAAGGTCGATCCCCCTGTCTCAGATGAACAGTTTATTTATTCGTTTGGCATTTAGAAGGCGAACTATTAAAAAGGCATTACAATACAATACAAAAAAATTATACAATCAGACACTGATTTAAGCCATTCAATTCGATGGTCCGTGAATTTATGTATGTCCTCAAGTTTCAAAAGCACGACGGTGCACTCCATTGATTGGTTGAGTCGATACTCACACTGAGGGTCGTTCGAAGCCCCAAGTAGTTATCATCTCGCTGCACTCAGCGAAGCCTGTCCTCACTCGGTTTAGGGCAGTCCATACTCTTGTTGAAAGATAAAAGCCCTCTGCTGCTATGTTTGAACCAGCAACCAGGCTTCTTTGCTCTGTTTCTACGCCATCTACGTGGGATACTCTGCAAATCACATTTAAGTGATACAATTAATCTACCATTCCATTGTCGAATAGCGCGCGGGAAGAAAGAACCTCTGAATCTCTCCGTTCGAGCTCTGATTTCTCGTATTTTATTCTGGTGATCATTTCTACCTATGTATGTAGCACTCAACAATATATTCTCGCATTGGGAGGAGAATGTTGGCGATTGGAGTTTCGTAAGTAGACCACGCCGCAGCGATAAACGCCGTTGTTGTAATGATTCCCATCCCAGATCCCGTATCATTTCCGTAACATGGTCTCCCCTGTGTCGTGAAAATACAAAACGAGCTGCTCTTTCAATGTCCTCCGTCAAACCCACCTGATAAGGACCTCACAATGGGATTGTTGGGGAGATCAAAGATTTGGGAGAGGTGATCAGCAAAATGCTGTGTCTTACTGGCGTTGCCGGGGAAAGGACGGTTATTGTGTAGGAGAGGGGAAACAGGTGTGGGGGACTGACAGTAAGGTGGTGGAAGGCCTTCCAGTACTTGGAGGAATTAACAAGAGAGTATCATTAAGACAGGTGCATGACTGTCGCCGTCCCGGCGATTTTTCGCGTTCAAATGGTTTCTAATATGTCGGTGCTGGTGGCGTAGGAATGTGTCCCAATCACAGGTCCACAGGAAGGAATCGCAGAGGCGACGGGATTCCTGGAGTAAGTGTACGATCTGTTGAGGGAGCGTGGGACGGTGTGGGTGGATGACTTTGGTGGGGATGTCGGCTTGGACGGCATCAGCAACTGTCTGGTGCAGGAAGGATGAGGCGTAGTCTATATAGGCGCGGGTGCGGAGAGAAAGGGGGTGTCTGGCGACCGAGGAAACTATGGAACGACGGTAGGTATCCCAGTCAGCGCGGGAAAATCATGGACTACTTTAGGAGGGGGTTCAGGATGGGTGACGCGGTCGGGGCAGCCGTGGTGTCTATGGTGAGGAGTACGGGAGCGTGGTCACTGCCAATTAGGTCTAGGACGTCCGCCTGCAGGCATCCCAGGAGGTTAGGAGAGATAAGGACTGCATCAGGTGTGTATTGCTTTCGGGGCGTATGGGTTTGGGGAGGGGAACGGAATCGCCCCTAAGAGTGGTGAGGAACTGACCTGAAGAAAGGGTAAGGTCTGCAGCAATCACATAGGGTGTGAAGCAACAGTCTACACGGGATGGGAACATGACTGTGGACATAGATGATGGCGAGATTGATGGTGAGGGAGGGAAGGAAGACTGTTCAGTAGGATCATTGACAGGGGGTTGCAGCCAGACAGGGTGGTGACGGAGGTGGCCAATCGCCGCCCCACCTCGAGCAAGGGGTGGTGGACCATCAGTATGGTGGAGGGTGGAGGAAGTGGTGAAGACAGAATGACGGGGTTGAAGGAAGGTTTCATTTAGGAGAAAGATATCCATGCGGTTTAGGGAGAGGGTGTGCATAAATAGGAGTATGTTGGCAGGAAGTGAACAGATATTATTTTAAAGGATGTTGTAGGGTGGGCCTGCGATAGTGGAACTGCAGGGGGGGTTAGTGGTGGTAAGGAGTGGGGCGACAGGAAAAGGTTAAGGGTGTGTTTATACTAGGGTGACTTTCTGGGAGAATGTAAAGTGGGAGTTGTGTGTTGTTTCCAATTGTCACACTGACCGGCAAGGATAATTTGCTCAAGGGAGTGGTGTTGAAAGGGGTGGATGTGCTGGATGACTGTGGTTAGGAATCTGATGTCTTCCTCCACTGTTGGGGGGGGGGGAGGATGAAGGGAGTGGTTGGGTTGCATGGGGGGGGGGGGGTCGATGGGGCGGATGGGAACTGTCAGCTCGGGGGTAGTGGGTTGGAGGCGAGACTGACACCTGCAGGAATAGGTGGGGTGGGAGCCACCACAAGTGTTGCAGTCGGGAGTGGAGGAAAGGTTAGGGCACTGTTTGAGGAAGTGGGGCTGCTTACAGTAGGGACAGGTGGGATTACTAGTCAAAGATTGCACTTCATATTTAAAAATGAATTTTAAGGGAAACAAAATAAAATAATTAAAATAATAGTAAATAATATTGTCAGTATCTATCGGTAATCATAAACTACCGTATGACTGATTGTTTCAAATCAGTAGTACAGCATATAGGGTGGTTCATTGATAGTAACCAGGCCAAATATCGCACAAAATAAGCATCAAACGAAAGAAAGTTTTCTAGCTTGAAAACGGGGGGGGGGGGGGGGGGGCAGATGGCGCTATGGTTGGCCCGCTAGATGACACTGCCAACGGATTTCAACTGCATTTGTTTTAAATAGGTACCCCCATTTTTATTACATATTCGTCTGGTGTGGAAATAAATATGAACGTTTTATTTGAAACACTTCTTTCGCTTTGCGATAGAAGGCACTGTAATAGTCACAAACGCATAAGTACGTGGTATCGCGTAACATTTCTCCATTGCGGGCGGTATTTGCTTCGTGATACATTATATGTGTTAAAATGGACCATTTACCAATTGTAGAAAAGGTCGATATATGATTGTGATCAAAATGCCGAACGTTATGTATGTTGGTCGTTATCCTGGAAGACATCATCCAGGTGTCCGGACCTTTCGTCGGATAGTTACGTTATTTCAAGAGACAGGAAGTGTTCAGCCACAAGTGAAACGTCAACGACGACCTGCAACAAATGATACTGCCCAATAAGTGTTTTAGCTACAATTGCGGCTAATCCGCACATCAGTAGCAGACAAATTAAGAGAGAATCAGGAATCTCAAAAACGTTGGTGTTGAGAATTCTACAACAACATAAATTTCAACCATACCATATTTCTATGCACCAGGATTTGCATGGCGAAGACTTTGAAGTTTTGCCACTGGGCACAAAATAAATTACCGGACGATAACAGATTTTTTTCAAGCGTTCTGTTTAGTGACGAAGCGTCATTCACAAACATAGGTAACATAAACCGGCATAATATGCACTATTGGGCAACGGAAAATCCACGATGGCTGCGGCAAGTGGAACATCAGTGACGCTGGTGCGGCATTATGGTAGGAACGATAATTGGCCCCTATTTTATCGATGGCAATCTAAATGGTGCAATGTGTGCTGATTTCTTACGTAACGTTCTACCGATTTCACTACAAGATGTTTCACTGCATGACAGAATGGCGATGTACTTCCAACATGATGGATGTCCGCCATATCGCTCGTGTGCAGTTGAAGCGGTCTTAAGTGGAATATTTAATGACAGGTGGATTGGTCGTAGAAGCACCATACCATGGCCAGCACGTTCACCGGATCTTACGTCTCCGGATTTCTTTCTGTGGGGAAAATTAAAGAATATTTGCTATCGTGATTCACCGATAACGCCTGAAAACAAGCGTCAGCGCATTGTCAATGCATGTGAGAACATTACTGAAGGCATACTACACGACGTTGAGAGGAATTTCGTTACGCGTATTGCCAAATGCATTGAAGTTCAAGGGCATCATTTTGAGCATTTATTGAAGTCATGAGTTAATTACAGGTAATCACGCAGTAACAGCATGCGTTCTGATAATGTATGATCATTTCACAAAAGTACATGTATCACAATGGAACAACCGAAATAAAGTTGAAACGTACCTACGTTCTGACTCTGTGTTTTAGTTTAAAAACCTACCCGTTACCCACTGTTCGTCTAAAATTGTGAGCAATATGTCTCTGAATACTACAGCGCCATCTATCAAAAGCGACAAAAATGATCCAAATAGAACATTCAGAATTATTTACGTACTAGACGAACATCTCATAAAAAATGGGAGTACCTATTTTTAAAAATGCAGTTGATATCCATTTGACGTATGGCAGCGCCTTATAACGGGCCAACCATAGCGCCGTCTGTTTTCCCCCTTCAAGCTAGAAAAGTTTTGTTCTTTGTAGTTTTTCCGTTTGATTCATATTTCGTGAGATATTTGGCCCGGTCACTATCACTGAACCACCCTGTATTTTCTCTCCGACTTTATAAAAACCAAGTTAATAACAATATTATTTATTAAAAATGATAGCTTAAAGTATCCGCAAATGTAATTGATGTGGGTCAAAATTAACGATAACCATGAAAAAGGATACTTCACTAGTTTCACTATATTTTTAGAAAATCTATCAGCGAAATTATTTACACAATGCTTCATCAAAAGGTGGTTCAGTATGGCTTTGTGGTTGGTAATTTTTTGTAGTAGTTTGTGTGCAATCCATAAGCATCCAGAAACACTTCATTCGTATACAAGCCTACATTTAAGCAGTAGTCAAGTGATCTGGCCTGTCTTGTCCTACATATTGCTTTCCATAGAGATCATAGTGTTGGTTTTTATTTGACCATAAACTTTAAATGTTCATAAATCTTTGGGTCTTAACTTCCTTGGTTATTACTTCCTAAACTGACAAAACTACTTAAACTAAGTTAACCTAAGGAGAAGTCAAACACCCATGTCCCATCCCCCAGGAAGGACTCGAACCTCCGACGGCGAGCAACCGCGTGCTCCGCAGCGATTCGCCTTAGACCGCTCGGCTACTCCCCACCGCCATAAACGTAACGCTTTCTACTTGTTTGTACCTAGTTCTTTTAAAGTAATATTTACAACAGATATGAATCAGGTTACGATTAATAGTTTGAACATTTTGTTGCTATATCGGGCTGGCTACCATATAAATAACATTCAGTAAACTGATTAATTCTTGAAACTTCCTGGCAGATTAAAATTGTGTGCCGGAACCGGGACTCGAACCTGGGATCTTTGCCTTTCGCGGGCAAGTGCACTACCGGTAGTGCGCTTGCCCGCAAAAGGTAAAGATCCCAGGTTCGAGTCCCGGTTCCGGCACACAATTTTAATCTGCCAGGAAGTTTCATATCAGCGCACACTCCGCTGCAGAGTGAAAGTTTCATTCTGATTAATTCTTGTACAAGATATTTTGTTCCCGTTTAGTAAATAGTCTGTCCAAAGTCCGATACATGTCAGGTGTGTCTTCTTTTTTCAGTACTTTTCCCAACACTGCACATTATATAATAAGAGAAATTGAAAATCAGGAAAGGAAAATTCTAAAGAAAATACCCGGACCAGTTTTTCGAGAAGGAATTTTGATAAAGAGGCCGCCAAGAGAGATTTACAAACACAATAAGTAAAATCCTTAGAAAGAGCAAGTTGAAAATTTATTGACATATCAGCAGGATGGACAGGACAAATCTTTGAGATAGTTAAAAGTACCAAAAACAGTACCAAATGGATAACTGAAACAGAAGAATACATTAAAGAACTGGAAATCACACAGGACAACATAAACAAGCGAAATCAGTTCAGAAACGTCATAAATCAACATACATTTAAACAGAAACACACCAAAAAAAGAACCGAAAATAAATGGCCAGAAGAGCGCAAATGTGTCTTCTTCTTCTTCTACGGTCAGATCAAAAAATTCTACCATGGGTTGTGAACTTACATTCGGTATAGACGCGATTTCATCGTATTTGGAGTGATTGGTAGTTATATTCAGAGGTACGTGGTTACAACACAAAGACCTTCTAAAAAATTGCCAGACTCACTAACGGCGCTGCTGTCGCGTGATAATTTGAACCTTCGACCGGCGGCCATGGCAGTGGCAAGCGTGAGATAAATCGTGTATTATATAGCTACTGCGGTATATATACACAATTCATATTCACGTCGGCACTGTTTCACTATTGCAGTGTACATAATTCATGTTGGTGAAGTGCTTTCCGCGTGTAACTGCACAAATCGATTTCAGAAAGGAACAAGAATAACGAATACTGTCTTCTCATTTATGTTTCTCAGGAATGCAAGTAGCCCTACTAGTTGTATTCAGAGATAATTTCTCTTGCTTAATAGGCTGTCAGTCAAGACAATATCGGATTCTGAATGAAATAAATAACAGGCTTTTACAATATTGGTAGCTCTTCAAAACGAGCTACTTTAGGCAGTACTGATGGACGGGAAGTTCAAAAAGATTCATTTTATGATGTGTAAAATGACTATTGGGGATACGAAATCAGTTACCTCACTGCAGTTCGAATTATTGTTCATGAAATTAATTTAAAGGTCGTCTGCTTTACATAAAGGTATAACAACTGAAACGGGTTTGCAGAGCTGTGTATAGTTTCGTATTCGAATGACACGTAGACACGCTGGATGCACTTTGTGAAGATGAAGTCTATTGTGACAGTTGATGACTTTTGACCAGTTCACGCAACTGTAAGATATTTGGTTTACAGCATTAAAAATGCTAGTATTCGTGATAGATATCCTAATGCTAATGTTAAGTGCACTTAGTTAAGAAAAAGTAATGGCATACTTCATGTTGTTAAAAGATTTTGGTAGTGGCTGGTTGCTGTATTCGCAAGGTAAGAAGGTATTTTACATTTACGTATCTGATGGGATATTTCGTTTTCACAGTTTATTTTTAACGTTAGCTGTTCCAGGCAACTCTGTTTCATTTTTAGATGGTATTAAATATCGAAATATTGGAGAATACAGCAGGCACTCAAACATAGAAATAAAGTGTTGTGAAACGCTTCCGAAATTAATGTTTGTACAGAAGTTTCACCATCGTAGAATATACTGACAAAGTGCAAAAAAACCGTGTCTGATGATAATTCCGTTCAAATGCTGCACTTTGAACGATAAAAAATTATAATTCCGATTATTTAGGAAGAAGAAAAGCTCATTAATTTTGACAACTTTGTCAGAGGAGAAAAACAGCAATCTATTTGGTATGATTAATATTACAAAAAACAGTCTTGACAGCAAATATTAACAGTTTCTATTTACGGTTTCGACCTGATGGTTATCTTCGGAATAACATGTAGCCCGCATGGATTAATGGAAATAATTAGAAAAATGTCTAAGTATAACTTTAGATGAAACATAAAATGTATACAGAGTAATGTTTATGGCGTTTAGCCATGTGGCCAGTGTTGGACTCGGCTGGGCTGGGCTGTCCTGGGCTGTTCTACTGCCAGCAGGTAACTGCTGACTATTGGCCATAAGGCGTGTGGTTAAATAGTGTACAATTTTGGCGCCAAGTCAGCAGCAGCCAATAGGAAAAGTCTTTACAAAGAGTAGGTTCTGAGTAATATATAAATTAATATATTGTCTGATAATAAAAATATATAAATAGAATTAAGAAGTATAATAAAAAAGGATAATATGAAAATGCTGTGTAGTAAAAAATGCATAAAGAATGTAATCAGCAGGTGATATTTAATCAATGGTATTAGTCTGCAAACGAAAAGTTATTATAATCAATATATATGCAAATGTGGCTAAAACATATGCAGACCTAATTGTGTCATATTAAAATACTGCATAATTATAAGTCGTATTTTTATGGTGCAATGCCATCTAGTGGGTCGTTAGATATGACGCCGTTACCATGGTAAAGGGAGGGTCAAAGATGTTAGAAATTGGTGACGCCATTGTCGTGCCAACACAGAAGTTAATACGGTGGTTTGGTAGTCAAAGATGTGTGTAGAAGGTCGCGAACTGTCATCATGGTTATGCAAATGCATCAATGTGCAGAGTGAAGGTCGTTATAACATAATTTTTCGAATGCATAGTATTCGAAAAATGCTAAATTTATAAAAAATAACAGTGATGTATATTAGAAGGAAATAAAAGTTACCATATCTTTGTCACTCGGTAAAATACTAATAAAACGTTATACAATGTGTATTAAAGGGAATAAAATGAACAATAAAAGGTTCAATTAATGATAGTAGGAATTACTAGTATGATAATAAAATACTATGGATAGTGAGAGAGAAGTTGTTAATTTTTGCGATCAAGACTGTTTTTTGTAATATTAAGAAGAAAAGCTGTTGGCCGATTTCTGCACCGTGTGTGTAATAAATTTACACACAACCGATAGTTTCAGTATATTCAAGGAGTCTGAAGCAGTTTTCCAGTTATATATTTAAATGAGACATAGTTTTCGAGACTTTACTCGAATGAATACACACTCTAATTAAAAGAATCTTACGCACATTTAAAGTTGGCGCGGAAGTTCGCCACCATAATGGCCACCGAGGCGCTCTTAAATTTGCCCGCTGTTCGCAGTCTGCCGCTTACGGGTTGTAGGCGCTTGTTACACTGTGACGTCCACGCGTTCCTTCTAGCGACTGGCTGTCAAATTCCACACCTCGTTACACAGGTCGCGATGTTACCCTCCTCTCACCAGTTTGCGCCATCTAGACTCCGGTTCGTATCTTTTTGAACGCCCCTTACGTTTCTATTCCATCCCGTTCCGAGAACTTTCCAAACCGCACTCGCTCACTGCATCTTCATCTACATCTACATGTGATACTCTGCAAATCACATTTAAGTGCCTGGCAGAGGGTTCATCGAACCACCATTATACTATTTATCTTACATTCCATTCTCGAGTAGCGTGCGGGAAGAAAGAACCCCTGAATCGCTACTTTGGAGCTCTGATTTCCCGTATTTTATTTTGATGATCATTTCTACGTAAGGGGGAGTCAACAATATTCGCATTCGGAAAAGAATTATGGCGATGGGAGTTTCGTAAGTAGCCCACGCCGCAGCGATAAGCGCCGTTGTTGTAATGATTCCCATCACAGATCCTGTATCATTTCCGTAACGCTGTCTCCCCTGTATCGTGACAATACGAAACGAGCTGCCCTTCTTTGGACTCTTTCGATGTCCTCCGTCAAACCCACCTGATAAGGATCCCACACTGGGCAGCAATACTCCAAAAGTGGACAGACAAGCGTAGTGTATGCGGTTCCTTTTGTAGTTCTGTTGCATGTTTTACGGGTTCTGCCAATAAAACGCAGTCTCTGGTTCGCCTTTCCCAAGACATTATCTACGTGTTCTTTCCAATTTAAGTCTGAAGTAGTAGTAATTCCTAGGTATTTTGTGGAGTTTACGGCCTTCACTTTTGATTGATTTGTCTTGTAAACAAAGTTTAACGGATTTCTTTTCGTACTCATGTGGACGACTACACACTTCTCATTACTTAGAGTAAATTGCCAATTTTTACACCATAGTGATGTCTTATTCAGATCGTCCTGCAGTTGGTTCTGATCTTCAGATGATTTTACTGGACGGTAAATGACGGTGTCATCTACAAACAACCTAAGAGAGCTACTTAGATTTTCCTCTAAATCGTTTATGTAAATAAGGAACAGCAGAGGACCAATAACAGAACCCTGTGGGACGCCCGATATCATTAGTCGATGCCTTACCATCGATTACTTTGAACTGAGTCCTCTCTGACAGGAAATACCTATTCAAATTTGGGGCGCAATTTGATTAAAAGCCGTTTGTGAGGTACGGTGTCAAAAATTACGGAATCGATTTGCGAACCCTTGTCGATAGCACCCATCACTTCGTCTGAATAAAGAGCTAGTTGTGTTTCACATGAACGATATTTTCTGAATCTGTGTTGACCTCGGGGCAATAGATCATTCTGTTCGAGATAATTCATAATATTTGAATACAGGATATGTTCGAAAACCCTGCTGCAAATTGACGTCAATGAAATAGGCCTGTAGTTTAGTGGGTTACTTCTACTGCCTTTCTTGAATATAGGTGTCACCTGTACAACTGTAGACTCCCTGCTGAGGACGACCCAGTGGGGGTGTGGCGCGACAGCTGACGGCTGCGGCAGGCGGGCAGGTGCAGGGGCGGCGGCGGCGGCGGCGGCGGCGGCGGTCTGCTTTCTCCGGGGTCCCGGCTCGACTACCGGAAGCGCGCTGACCGGTTCGGTTCGCATTGCGTCACCGCCGGCCGGCCGCTCGCATGCAAATGGCGCTGCCCGGGATTTCCACGCACCGCCTCCGCCCCCACCCGCGGCCGCGCTGCTAACACCCGGCCACCCGGCCACATGCGCGGAATTTCTCGGCCCGCCTCATGCATTCCACCGTTGCGTGACTTCACGGTATGCAGTACCAGCAATGCCGGACACCCTCTACATGAACCATAGCAATATAAAAAATCGCACTTTAGATTGTAGTTTTATAAGTTTTTGCAAACATTTTGCACCAAAACAGTAATCTAAATAATAAAAAAATAATTAATAAGAGCCTCTAAAACTCTTATAGGAAGAAATTTAAGGTAGTGGCAGATTCTGAACCACCGACCCTTAGCGTCGTAGTCCAACGCCTTGCCCACTACGCTACGGCTATCAATCAAAATATACGTCCTTTAACCTCTCACTTTCTTCCCAAATTCTCTTTATACGCTCGCTAGGTCCTGTCTTGCGTTCTTCTGGCCATTTATTTTCTGTTCTTTTTCCGGTGTCTTCCTCTTCAACACTGGAAGTACCAGATTTTTATGTATCCCTAGTAGTACCATGTGCGGAATTTTTACCAACACTAGGAAACTACCATTTTATTAATATTAGGGTGGTGTTTTGGTTTTCTGCATGTTGAGATTACATTCAAGATGATTCTACTGTATTATTTGTTTTCCTTAAAATGAATAGTACACAGTCAAAAGTAAATTTTCGGAAAGAAATGTTATTTTCATTTTATGTTTTGCAGACGGTTTTCTACAGTCGTTTACCAAACATCATTCAAACAAGTATACAAAGAATTTTACAGTGTTTTTCTTTAAAGAAAGATTAAAACATAGTCAAAACATACAATTTATGTGACTAGTAATAGTATTTTTATCTTTACTGACTTATAAGGTGAGTACCGAGTGCTTGCAAAAGTGTCTAAAATGCAACATGTTTTCTTTCTTATTGCAATCAGGGGTCGAAAATATAAGAACAAACAGTTTCAATCTATAATTGTAACTGCATGGAAATGTTTAGTGACAAATAGTTGACAGTATTTTCTAAACTGGTGAACTCACAGTTCCGATATTGAACAAGTGTTTTGGCTTGGTAGCTTTTTCACACATACTTGTTGGAGTTGAAACATAAGTTTGATGTATCATTCCCCTATTGTTTTTTATAGAAAACATGAGCCTGACAATGCCTTCTATTTCTATATCAGCCATTTGCGGCGCCAAATGCTTGCAAGGGGAGATTGGCTCTTCTTCATGGGGGGAGGAAGCTCATTTGCTACTCTGCGAATAAATTTTCGCCGTGTTCTAAAATGTACATAAATTAAAAAATACGTGACCATTGATCATTTCAAGGTCAAGAATGTTGTAAAAGTCATGCACAGGCCATCGGTGTGTGCCAGCTTAGGCAATGTAATGTTTTGCCGTTTGGTCAACTATACCAATTGCACCCGTGGTTTCATTATAAAACTACACAGTTTCTGGAAGTTTCTTTTCAGTATTTCATTGACCTGACTTCCAGCATGTATGTTAGAATGGCACCCATAAATGCGACACCTACAGAGTAGAACATTGGAAGACATACCGTGAATTGCGTGCTTACTGCTTCAAGAACTTAGGTAGTTTATGTTGTGCAAGAGGTAAACCACTGCCAGATGTTTCTGATTCTGATTGCCGATTATTTTATCCGTCTCAATCACTTGCGTCTGCAGTTTCCACTGGAACAAAATCGTCGTTGTCCTCTGTAATCGTCTCAGTGCCGGATTCGTCCCTTTATTTTGGCGTTGAAACGTCGATAGCATTTCTGAGACCGCATCGTCTTGCGACCGTACCTACAGTGACGCAAAGTCACCACAATAAACCACAATCTCATGTCGCTGAGCCCACTCGGCTTCACCAAAGCCAAACATACACAAACATACACGTCGATGGCATTTCTGAGACCGCATCGTCTTGCGACCGTACCTAAAGTGACGCAAAGTCACCACAATAAACCACAATCTCATGTCGCTGAGCCCACTCGGCTTCACCAAAGCCAAACATACACAGACAGGACACTTACACAAGGACGCCGCGCCTGACATCTGCTGTTGTGTCACATAACTATTAGCAGTCAAAATGTTCAAATGTTTGTATAGTCTATGGGACTTAACTCCGGGGTCATCAGTCCCTAAACTTACAAACTACTTATGAACTAACTAAGACTAAGACTAAGGAGGGCACAAATATCCATGCCCGAGGGGGGATTCGAACCCCCGACCGTAGTAGCCGTGCAGACCGTGACTGAAGCGCCTCAGTCCCCTCGGCCACCGCGGCCGGCTATTAGCAGTCGCTCAGACAGATGATGTTATTCTGTGACTTCCCACTGCCATTTCATAGGTCTGTATGGCGCCAGTCCACAGAAAACCGAAAGCCGCACTGATGTAAGGCTCATCCCGACCTTCATATTTTTCGTATTTCTCGTTATTTTGGCCTGAAGTGTCAAAACATACTCCAATATCTCGTGATTAACGTAGAGACATGCCCAGAACTCATTTGCCGTCTAAATCCTGGCGTTGCTGATATCAGATTGTGTGTGGGTCAAAAATGACCCATGCGGTACTACAGGTATAACAGATAAATTTTTCATACTTCTAGGTGGCCGAGAGTGATGAAATTTTGATGAGTTATATAGTGCGCCTTGCTTGCACAGTGGTAGAGTGACAGAATATGAATTCGAAGGTCTTGGGTTCGATCCCCGCCAGCACTTGGGATATTTATGTGTCACTTTCCACTTCTTTCATCTCTCGCAATATTGCTCATCTGAAAGATAGCGAGTACACCGTGGTTCGAACCCACGTTAAACTGTAGGCCCCCCTATAACTGGCTGGGTAAAACAATTCGAAGGTCGGAGGAAGGCAACGGCCTACCACCTCCAAACAGGGACCATGCCTAGTAAAGCACATTGGTGTTCATACAAATCTTCGGATTGTTGACTGCTTTATCTTCATACAACTCTATAAATATTTAAAAGTCACGAGAAGATTTGGTCCTATTGTGAGTATGGTGGCGGGTAGGGCTCTCGAAATACCCATATGGGTAAAAAATGACCGCTGTGAAACATCTATTGTTTAATGTATGTTTTATAACTTTTTTTTAAAGAACGGGTCCGATGCGACTGTTAAATTGTTTTATAGGACACACACGACCGGTTTCGCAACTTAAAGTTGCATCTCAGGTGTTATCTGTTTACAAATGAATGAGAAGTGTCAGGATTTTAAGCATTGTTAACATCAATATAAGGTCGCAATAGTCTTTATATTTTCAACTGTGTATTATATAAATGTACATCCATTCTCGATCAATTAAATCTAGGCGCTACAGGGCCAGTAATGCGACAATGCGCATGCGCGAATTTCTGGATTTGTTTGCGCACCGGCCCACGACCAGTGGCCAGGCGGAGACCGTTAACACCGAGTGCCTCACCAGACCATCCTCAAAGGAGGAAAATACGACAACTCCCTGATTACAGTTTTAACCCTTCTGACGCGGCTAGATTCATATTGTTTATTTTTAGAAATAATATATTTACGTAGTTGAACTCCATTCCCTAATTTTTTTTTAATTTTTCCTTCTTACTGCGTTTTAGATGCGGGGGTGGCTTCCAATAACACCACATATAAATATTAGAAGCCCGAAATCAAATGACAGGGAATGAGCTCCACCAGTTCTTTGTAATGATTTATTGTGTAGCCAAAGTCTGTTACGACCTTACATTGATGTTAACGATGCTTAAAATTCTGACAGTTCTCATTCATTTGTAAACAGATAACACCTGAGGACAAGTTGGGAAACCGGTCGTGTGTGTCCTTCAATAAAGGAATTTAACACTCTCAGCGGACCCGTTCTTTTAAAAAAAATCGCACTGACGTGTTTAACGGCCCACTTTAGATTTGTAGTTTTATAAGTTTTTGCAAACATTTTGGACCAAAATAATAATCTACATAATAAAAAAAATTAATAAGTTGCGTTCTTTTATCTCATACTATTGCTGACCGTTGTTAACTGATGCTAATATGACATTTGTAGACACTAGATTATCATTATCGTACGAAGAAAGACGTGTTTTTGTTAATTCATCAGTGCGCCATTGCTTTGAGTTGACAACGTATGAGTTACAATAAGAAAATCATCAAATACGCAACGCAAGATGGCATGTCAGAGAG
This sequence comes from Locusta migratoria, assembly GCA_026315105.1. Taxonomy (NCBI): domain Eukaryota; kingdom Metazoa; phylum Arthropoda; class Insecta; order Orthoptera; family Acrididae; genus Locusta; species Locusta migratoria. The sequence continues at coordinate 202,643,867 of CM048751.1, forward strand.
AGTTCTGGGCGAGGTATGTCACGTGGCATCTGCGAACGACTGGTTTTCGTTAATTCAATGGAGGGTGTCAAAACTCCGTTAATTTTGCAAATATCTCTCAAACGATACGAGATATGAAAGAAACATAAGGGAACAAAGCTGTAGAGGATTTTCTCCTCTACAAATTCGGTTATTCAATTTTCGCGTCAGATGAACTGTGTATTTGCAATTTAAATTACATTACAAACCGCTTTTTTGGGTATTACTAACGTATTTCTTGTCCGAAATATTTGAATAAAGCGAGGTTCTAGTCTTCGGTAGCCAACAGTTATGTATGTAAAATTTGGTGCCGATCGCTTGAACGGTTGGACATAAAAAGTGGGAATACGTTACAGATAGACAGACATCGTGAAATCGCCGTTATTTTTGCAAATATCTCTGCAACGATGCAAGATATGAAAAAGGCGTAATAGAGCGACGTTGTAGAGAATTTTCCCTTCTGCCAATTAGGTTATTCAATTTTCGTGTCAGATGAACGGTTCGTTTGCAATTACAATTATATTACAAACGGCTTTTTTTATTACTACCGTATTTTTGTCCGAAAATTTTTAAAAAGGGTGGTTCTGGTCTCCGGCGGCCTACAATTATGTCTGTAAAATTTGGTACTGATCGGTTGAACGGTTCGTCTTAAAAATGGGGAACACGTTACGGACAGACAGACAGACAGACATCCCAAAATCGTCGTTATTTTTGCAAATATCACTGAAACGATACGATATATGAAAAAAACATAAGAGAGCAAAGTTGTAGAGAATTTTCTTCTCTACAAATTCGGTTAATCAATTTTCGTGTCAGATGAATGGTTAAGCCGTTATTTTCATTTAAATTTCGAGCTGTCAAAAGACGATCGCTAAGGCCCACTTTTAGTGTTACTACCGTAACCTAAAGTGGATCAAAATTACGGAATCTTTCGACTGTGGTTGCCCTACATATAAAGTTTTAAGTGTAATGTATGTTTATTTATGATGTTTCTGAATTTCATTACTTAAAGCTTCCGGGCTGAGATGCCGTGGTCCATACATAAAACTTTCCCCTGACGTTTCGCCCTCGTCTGCGGAAGGCATCCTCGGAGGTAAAGCGGCGTACTGCAGTGAATTAAAAAAAAGTTTTCATTTAAATAAGTAAAAGGCATCGAATTTCAGTATAAGAAATTTAATATAAAACAGAAAACACATTCACAGTTACTATATAATAATGATGCAGCAAAATATTAAAAGTTAATAAAACATTTGCTTAGATAATTATATACAGTTCCTGAAAATACAGTTGCTCATGCCCTCATATTTCTGTGATGAATTAATTTTATTTAACAATTGTGTGATTTCTTTTGAGTTACTTAGCTCTCTTGGAGTTCGGAACTGAAAACGTAGTGACGTTTGGGCATTGCGAAGCTGGTTACATTATGAACGCGCTGCAATACTCATGCGAAGCAAACAATCACAACCGGGCTACCGCTAGGGAAATCCAGATCAGTAATACCAACTTCAGCGCAAGAATTATTGAAGGTCGTGTAAATGCATTCTACGAGGGTCACTCCAAAAGAAATGCACACATTTTTTCTTTTTTTTAAATGCAGTTTTTATTCTACATTTTTGAAAGTTTTACAGTGTGTAGATACATCCTTTAGGAAGAATATTTTCATTTCTCCACTTAATTCCCATCCCTCTCAACTGTCTTACGCCATCTTGGAACCAGTGCATGTGTACCTACACGATAAAATCCTGGACCAACACGATGGAGCCAGTTTGGCAGCGTGCACAAGGGAGTCATCATCTTGGAGCCAGGTCAGGACTGTGAGGCGGGTGTTTCAGTGTTGTCCATCCGAGTTTTGTGATCGCTTCCATGGGTTTTTGACTGACATGTACCCGTGCATTGTTGTGCAACAGCAAAACATCTTGCTTTTGCCGGTGTGGTCGAACACGACTCAGTCGAGCTTGAAGTTTCTTCAGTGTCGTCACATATGCATCAGAATCTATGGTGGTTCCACGTGGCATGATGTCCACAAGCGATAGTCCTTCCCAATCGATAAACACTGTAGCCATAATTTTTGCAGCAGAAGGTGTGGTTTTGATTTCCCCCCCCCCCCCTCCCTTGGGTGAATTTTCCACTCCATTCATTGTCTCCTAGTCTCTTGTGAGAACTGTTGGAGCCATGTTTCATCACAATTCTTCCAAGAAAATCATCTCCACCAATCCGGAACTGTTCTAAAAGTTCGCTTCATACCGTTTTTCGTGTTTCTTTGCGCCGTGGAGGTTCGAGTCCTCCCTGGGGCATTGGTGTGTGTGTGTTTGTCCTTAGGCTACTTAACCTTAGTTTAAGTAGTTTGTAAGCTACGGACTGATGATCACGCAGTTTGGTCCGATAGATTACCTGGATTACCTGAAGATTTTGATTTGTGTTTCTTTGTGAGCCACTGTCAACATCCTCGGAACTCACCTGGCACAAACCTTTTTTAACGCCAATACTTTCAGTATTGTGCAAACAGTTCCTTTTCCTATCCCCTTCCCCTATCCCAACATAGTGTGTTCACTGTGATGCGTCTGTCAGCAGTCACCAAGTCGTTAACTCTCTGCACATTGTCTGGAGTGTGTGCAGTACGAGGCCTGCCGCTGCGAGGACAATCCTCAATATCTCAATATTGCCGTGCCCGCTTTCATCACGTAACCTGCTTGCCCACCGACTAACTGTACTGCTATCGACTGCAGCATCTCCATACACCTTTTTCAACGTGTTGTGGATGTTTCCCACTGTCTCGTTTTCACTGCACAGGAATTCAATGACAGCACGTTGCTTCTGACGAACGTCAAATGTAGCATCTTGAAAACACGTTGTGACGGTGCCACTCACGATAACAGGTTGACCAAAGTTTGAAAACAAGCGGGAAGGATGAATCTACACACTGTAAAACTTTCAAACATGCAGAATGAAAACTGTATTTAAAAAAAATAGTGTGTATTTCTTTTGGAGTGACTCTCGTGTAATGTGGTATGCTAGGTTTGGGGTATGATATGGAAATAAAGTGTACAACACTTTTACAATTGCGAAAAATGTTACAAGTTACGTGTTGATCGAGACTTGGATTTTACTTGTAAAATCGAAACATTTAGGCATCCCGGCTGAACGTAGCCGGGACAGGGGTACAGGACTCCAAAACCCGTAACTGTCCCAGCCAGATCGGGATGTCTGGTCACTTTACTTTTGGTAATAAACACAACGTGATCCTGGGAACGTCTTGCTGCAGGACAAAAACAAGTATTTGCGTAAATGATGGTTCTATTAACTCTTCCAGCCCTTTATGAGAGTGGGTGTACGTAGATAGAGCACGGCAGTTATCTTTTAACCAAGAGAACGAACAACTGAGTCGAGGTAGAGACGGCACTGTTCTTTACAGTGAAAGCATGTGCTATATGCAAACCGCTGCATTTCTATAAAATCGGGGACGATCGTGAACGCGTACTCATCGGGATGGCGAACTTCAAGTCTGCTGCCGTAAGTCAGCACCAAGATCTACTACTATAGCGGCAATTTCTGCTCCAGAGTAGTTCGTCGAGTGATGCCTTCCAAGAGTAGCGAGCTATGGCGCAGCTGGGATTTGGTTCTGGAGGGGGGCGGCAATTTTTTAAAAAGTAAAGTCTATTGATTATATTAATCTATGACTTATTTTTACCCTTTTTATGATTTAACCAGTTATACAAGAACTAAAACAAGTAGGTTCGCATTAATTTGAAAGTGGAAGGAAAGCAACGTGATGGAAATGGAGTGTATATAAATAGCTCGTAAAATAATTAAGTAGCGTACGTTACAGAGAGAAAGATCTTTACAGTTTAATTAACATGAAACTCTATGTGTAAAATTGAACAAAAATAACTCTGTTGTTGTTGATAAGTATGGTTACCAAACGTTCATTATCAAAAAAGAGGACAGTTCACATAAATAAGAGGAGACATTATTCTTAACATAATGTAATTGACAACTTTATTAATGAGTCATGTAAAACAATTACAAATGTACATTTCACCAGGGCAAATCAAACATTCTACTTCATGTTCGTTTCTTCCTCTCTTGTATGATTTGTATTTCCCCAAGAGCACGTCATTTAACACTGAGTTTCTTTCTGGCATTTTGTATTTGCATTTAAGTTCGTAATTTGTTTTGAAGCAAAAGGCTACCTACGATCTCCTACACACAATACAGGTTCAATCTAAACCACAAAGTATATCAAAAGAAACACAAAAGAACATAATGCAAAAGACGGAATACACTGGCTGAATACAGGATAAATAACTGGGTTCCTTCGCAGAGAAGTTTGCAACTGTCATGCCCATGCGAAGAAATTATGAACAGTAATTTCGCTCTGTGTATGCACGTGATAGTTGTCGCCATCACACCAAAATAAATTTCCTTTCTCGGAACGCAAAAATGAGAACATTTTGTAGAATTTTATAAATTCTAGCTGGACACATTTTCTTGTCTCAAAAAGAGGACGTGTCCGCCACTCGGTGGCGCTGCTGAGCTGCTAAGCAGCGGGTCGCCTCATATGTTTGGGATGTTCTGGGGGAGGGACACCCTCAGCCCAATTAGCCACCCCTCCCCATGTGGCTGCGCTACTGGTAGCGAGTAACTGAGAACCGGTTTTATTTACTAGTACATCGAACCGCAGTAAACGTCTTCTGAGAAAATCAGGGACTTGTAGGCAACGTCTCCAGAGGAAACTCTGACAATGGTTCCGGCCTGAGCAGCTACTGGTAGCGAGTCACTGAGAACAGGTTTTATTTATCCTTTTCGTCATTTTTCTAATAATTTTTTTCTTTGTTCTTCTTCTACAACTGCAGCTCACAATTACTTAATTCTATTGTCATTTTTGAAGATGTCTCAAAAATGACTTTTTGCAAGTGTCGCTTGAATCGTGGTTAAAAGCCAGAGTAGCAACTAGTAGCAGGATTTGTAGCTCAATTTACAAAGGTAATAATGTATACTTGCGGACAGAGCGCAGAAGAAAGCGGAGTATGGTGTAACTCGTAACTTATCTCTGTTTTTAAACGCATTTTACAATTTTCTCGTCTGTTTTCCTGAAGTACGTTAATTGAAAAATAAATTTCCATAAGTGATGATTTAATAGTGATATAATTTTTTTCGTAAGTGCATACCTCCTGGAATACCGTCCGTATTGAAATTATTGGCTTCAGTTGCACAAAACTACATGACTTTTTGTAGCTTGACAAATCGCTCGCTCGCTAACAATGAGCTACCGCATTTGCCCTGTGATATAACAGAACAAACGAACAGCTGGTCGTCACCACAGCCGGCATTCAGTTGTCCCTACATTGCTGCAGCAAACATGACAGTCCAAAATTCCCATCTTCAAACTTTGTTTTCCCCCCTTTTTGGCCTCGTTTTCATGATTCTGGCCCACTGTGCGCCGTGCGCAATCGTTCAAAACAACCGTTGGACAGGTCCTCGTGGCTGTTCTCCATATTGAGAATGTATAACGTTAATTAATCTAGGAACTGGAAAAATACTTCGCGCCACGAGACGACAGTCCTCTGGTTATGCAAGCATCCTGTGACATTAGATTGCCGGGAAAAATTAGTTTCATGTGGTTTAATTGCCGATTAATTTCATCAACTTTCACAATTTTAATCGGCCGGACCTTGTGACATTTCAATGGAGACGCAATTTAGCGTTATCTTCGAATCCATAATCAGAGAGTTAATAACTATTTAATTAGTGCACACAGCCTTAGTCATAAAAACTGGAATGTTGGTTAAATAGTTTGTTTTTAAAAGCTTTACTTTGTGAATGGTCAATGAAACGAAAGGTAATGGCAGTTTAATCTGACGAAAGCGGTCGTCTGAATGAAGATTAACAGCGACTTTGGCTGTTTACCGTAATAATAAAAAACATACTGGAATAGTCGGTGTTGTATCTCCACATGCCCTATCGACCAGTAGCACAACTCACTGCCAGTGCCGAAAACTGAAGAGGCTTTCACCACAATAACCATGGCTCTTAGTTACGGAAGTCCGGATGATCAAATATTGTATAGAAAAGTGTTTTGTAGATCAGATTGAAGATCGGCTTACGGTACTGCCACAGATGTACAGGGTGAACCAAAATTCGCGCACTCGCGCTTCTCAGCACGATTTTTGACATGCAACAATAATGTTATCAGACAGAATTTCGTTCTGCGCATATTTCCGGAAGTAAATGGACCTTTCAGGCTGATATGGGTGTGTGTTCGATGTGCCAGTGTGTTTCAGGCGAAAGATAAAAACCACACAGACGTACAGAGCAACAAAACTGTTTTCCAATACAGAAGAAACAAATTCCGAAATTTCTGCTACGTACATCTCAGCTACAAAACAGTAATAAATTTCAATATACTCGCTTTTGAAGCAAAATGAATTATAAATACAAAAATATTCCTGTATAAGAAAGACGAGTAATGTGTAAGAATATGCGAATAGTTACACTCCATAACGAATTGTTACATGTCGAATAAAATGCCTATCATAATAAGAGCAAAAGACAAGCTTGCCACCCCTAGCGGCGTTAGTGTCATTGGAACTGTCATACGCCAACAATTTTAAGAGCAGTTACTGTCGTGACCATATATGTAGGTACGCCTGTGGTGTAAATAATTATCAGATCTTGGTACGTTAATTGCGTTTCTCCAAAAGTATGCTCTTTATTACATGGCTGTCAATACCAGCGAGTTGACACTGGTCCTACAGTATTACCATGGGCGAGCAGTTTAGGCAGAATTTATTATATTCCTTGCAAATCATTTTTAGAGCACTTGAAGTTAACATATATCATTTTGTGATTTATAATCTCAGTATGACATGCGTTAGGCAGAACATTTCGGTAGTGAGCATAATTACGGTTACTGACTCTAAGTAACTACAAGAAATAGTTTTAACCATTTACATCTATGACTAAGCAAACCGCCATAGTTAACAATGCGAAACTCAAGCCCTCAGTACGCGGCTTTGCTCTGTCACATTCTAGCTTTCTAAGGAGTATTTATTGCTTCATATTTCGCAAATTTTTGCTTTCCAGACTCACACACTGCCATGTACCGCGACTAGTCCACCCTAGTGCACAAGACGAGACTTAAGGCTATTTCCATGCATAATCGCCATTAGTCTGCCGTGAATAGTCTTGACTAAACTATAAACTAAACTTTAGATCACACAGCCATGTTTATTTTGACTTCGTGTAGATTAGTGTCGTTTCGTAATGTGAAAAGAAACTCTTGCGCAGCCAAATCTTGGTTTTATAAATCATTAATCTGCCAATAGGTCGATTAGGTGAATATTTCACAATATATGTACACAAAAAGTATACGAGGGTTGGAACTGATATAGTGGCAACTATTTATTCAGAACCAATACAAAAGCGTAACATGTTTGCACCTGTTACTGTGCTTCAAAGTAGTCACCAGCGTTTTCTAGAACCTGTTGCCAGCGATGTGAAAGGCGTAGTATACCGTTAGCAGAGCCTGTTCTGTTAATGGTGTGAATGGAGCAATGCCTGTCGAATCTCTGGAACAGTTGTGAAGCAAATGCCACGAAGTGGTTTGCTCATCTTCGAAGTCAAATGAAAGTCACAAGTGTTTAAGTTCGGGGAGTATGGTGGATGGTACAGTACTACCCATTCCCATCGACCTATCAGAGCTGCCACAGATTGGGTGCCTTTTTGTCTCCATTAGACATCTTGCACTTGAAATAACTACTGTCTTGACCACAATTTGAAATTTTTAAGGCCTTACGCAATTCGACATGTCGTCATTATCAAAGACATATCTGTTAAAAAGTATTAAAAAGTAAAACTAAAAAATTCCCTTTAACACAATTACTGTCAAAGAAATGTGTCAAATATAAAATAATTTTAAAATTCCTCCAGAACACCCCTGTAGGGTGGTCAAGTGCATACTGCAGGGACGTTTAGGGGGGAATTTTAAACTTCTTTTATGTTTGGCAGGTGCCTAAGACAGTAATAGTTTTAAAGGGAATTTTTTAGTTTTACTTTTTAACACATATGCCTTTGATAATGACGACATAACGAAACCCGTAAGACCTTAATAAACTGCAATTTGTGGTGAAGACAGTAAAGTTATTTCAATAGCTTGGGTGGGTTGCAGAGAAAGTGTTGCCGCTTCTTACGCAAAGCTGGTCGTAGTTGCTGCTCTAAACACGAACAGTAATACTGTGCATTGACGGTCTCCGTTGTTCCTGTATAGAAAACATAGACACACCGCTACGTTCATTGATCTTTATACTACCTGGATGCTGAACTACAGGTTTCTGAGCGTACCAGCCAAGTTAAAACATGGCGGCTATGAAGTATTACAAGTCTGTTAGTTCACTTATTGGCAGCCGATAGTACAATAAAATTTGACATGAAGTATTAAACATAAATAGAGAAAAACAAAGCAGGATTTAAAACATTGCAAAGAAGATAAAAACATACAAAACAGTAAATCCATAGAAAACAGTAAATCACACATTCCGATTTTTTAAATGGCCCCGGTGGTTAAAAGGTACATACACTTGCTGCGTAGAACACTCATGGAGATTAAAACACATTCATTTGAGGACGTACGGCGATAACGGGAGCACACACTTAAAATCATATGGATATTTATTGTAATGTACCCTGCGCCATGCACCTACTGTGGCTTACGAAAGGTATCCCATGTTGCAATTCGGGGTATAAGGTATCTTATTTAGACATTTCATTCAATTTCGTCTAGCCGTTCCAGTGTGAAGAGAAACAAACTTATTAACCCATTATAAGGTACCCTCCGCCACGAACCGTACTGTGGCTTACGAAAGGTAGCCCGTGTATTAATGCAGGTTATAAGCTACCTCTGTTCCAAATTTCATTCATATCCGTCTAGCCATTTCAACGTGAAGGCGTAAGAAACGAATTAACTAATTGTAAAGCACCGTCCGCCATGCACCATACGAAGTTAATTTTAATATGCCCATAACCCTCGCGCTAGAGCAAGCAATGAGTTGTCAAAGTCTGATCATAATCGGCATATTTATACCTCACTGATAAACTGAATTGTTCAATCATATTTAAAAATTTCATCAGGATCGGAATAGAACTGTAGAATCTGACGAAGTCGATATCCAAAGTATCCTCCTCCGTCATGCATCAGTAGCCTTCCTCTTGTTTTGAAGGTCAAATGTCCAAAATGTCATGGATATATTAGGATGAATAAAGTGTCCTTATTCGCATGTCACATGATGCCACAGGTTTTCAACCATATATTTGTTCATGACGTCATGTCTCCTGAAGTATATGTCGTAAGCAGTTCTTACCTCTATGTCAACTGTTACCTGATGGAAGGAATATATGTACCAAATTTGATTGAAACCGGTACAGTGATTTATAAGCAGACATCGCATGATGCAGAACTTTTCCGCGCATTTCATTGTTTATTACATCATATCTCCTGAACTATTTGTCGTACAGTCATTTAATGGTTCCTATGACCACCGAGAAAGTTCAAGCAATATGTCGACAAAGTTTCATCACGATCGGTTGAATGGTACGGTCGCGCATAAGATACGAACACACAAACATTCATTTTTTATGTATTAGTTTATCTGAAGACCTGGCGTTAACCGGGTATTTATTTATCCATATTATGGTTATTCCATCTCCTTTCCTGTTTTTCTACTTCTGTTCCTCTCGTTTTGATGTAGAAGATTGCAAAGTATTTTCAAGATCGGAATAAAAATGTGGACTGGTGTCGAAGTCTGTATGTAAAGTACTCTCCGCTATGCTTCTTGTCAAAGTTTATGAAATGTTTTCCAATATGTTTGTGGCTCCTACGGTAACCAGTGAAACTTTATTTCAAAATACTAAATTTTATGCAGACAATGCTCTTCCTCTTATCTTGAAGGTAAAATGTGCACAATTTCACCAAGACTGCAATAATACACACACACACACACACACACACACACACACACACACACACACAAGCACACACACTACAGAGACAAATACTAAATTTGTTTGCAAATTATATAGCCTATGCCTGTCCGAATAATCATTGTGTAATGTTAAAAGAATTGGAGTCAATCAGTCAAGAAATTCGCAAAATTCTTGACAATAGGTTAAAGAATGACTTCTCCTTATATAATAGCCTTGGTACCCGCATGTAACATGCATCTCATCTTTTATGATATCATATTTCCTGAACTATGTGACGTAGGGAGTTTTACTCCTACAGCAATTGTTGCCTCACGGTTAGGAATATGTGAACCAAATTATGTTGAAATTGGTCAAGTGGTGAAGAGGAATGTGCCGCAATGTTGCCTGATTCAGCAGTTTGGCACGAATGTCATTATTTGTGAGTCAATTCTCGTAAACTATGTGTTGTACAGTCATACCGTTACGCTTATAATCTTAGCTAAAGAGCAAGTAATATGGCAAAGTTTCATCGTAATCGGATGAACGGTACCGTACGACAGCGCATAAAAATCATACAAACTAGCTTTTACCGCTGGCCGCGATGGCCAAGCGGTCTGCGCCGCGCCAATCACGGTCTGCACGGCCACCACGGTTGGGGGTTTGAATCACCCCTCGGGCATGGATATTTGTGCCGTCCTTAGTATTAGCCAGTTCATAAGTAGTTTGTAAGTTTAGGGACTGATGACCCCACAGTTAAGTCCCATAAGCTATACAAACATTTGAATTTAGCTTTCACCCGCGGCTTCGCTCTCGTTGATGTCCTAGCATACTTGTCAGAGACTACCGAAAGCACAATAATTTCGCAACTTTGTTATTAAGCTATGTCCACGATCATCACCATAAAGGAAAATTCTCCAATTTACCGGTTTAAACATCAACACTGATTAGAATGAAAGCAAATACTGTCCTTCATCGAGATGGAAATAACGATATTATTAATTACTAAAAGGAACTCTGTTACATCGTGACCAGCGATCTGTATGCAAACTGGGTGTATAACTTTTGTGACTGAGCATAGAATTGCAGCATGCTTACACATTCATATGTTTTGTACACAATTTCGTGTTGTCCGCCATGTTTAAATTTGGCAAACGAATTTAAATCAGTTAATACGTGACAAATAACTGTTTATTTACCTCCTGATTTGATTATTTAGTCAATATGCGATGTAATAGATTGTTATGGGAGCGAAATGGAACGTATTTTCTTTTGGTTTACTTATAATACCACATAGCCGCCATATCTAAATTTGGCAAGAAACGAAATATGAAAATCTGTGGATGGCACGCTCAGACAACTGAAGTTCAACATCCAGGTAGCATAGACATCAATGATCGCGACTAAACCGTTGATTGAAGAAGATACATTATACGTTACACAACGTGTAAATGAAGCAGGGTTCAAATGTCATAGGTTCGGCGATTTGAAGACGTTGACGTAAGCATTGTAGGTAAGCATTGTAGGTAAGCATTGTATTCATTATGCTGATTCGTATTACGTAAAACAACAATTAAAATTATTTTAATGTCAAAGAACAATGAGCTTTTCTAAGGAGTGTTCAAGCGTTTCAGAAGTTATAAGAGAAATGTTGATGCTCATCTGTTATATTTCAAGTAATATATTTAAAATCAACAAATGTCTTGAATTACACACTTAATAAAGTAACCTATGTTCTTCTTCAGCGGTATTTTTTTTTTTTTTTTTTTTTTTTTTTTTTTTTTTTTTTTTTTTTTGTCTCCGTACACAATTTCATCTAAATCGGTGAAGTGGTTTAGTCGTGAAAGCGTAACATAGATTCTTTCGCATTTGTAATATTAATACTGTGAATTTGTGTGCAATGCTACATAATTACTTTTTGGAATGATATTCGCGAATCTGTGAACGCCACCCGATAAAACTATCCAAGTTTCATTAATTCCAATAAATGAAAATGAAATATCTATTTCGTTTTCTTACAAAAGTAACACTCTAACCTGAACACTGTTGGTATTACCGTAACCATTTCCTGTGTAGTGTGACTGAGAAGTATGGAAGCAACGGGCCCACTGTTCTTCTTATGAAAATATACGTGCCATATCACCTGTTTCTTTACGACACATAAACAAACTCCAACGGTGTAGCACTTAATGGCTTCAGTTTATGACCCAGCATCAAAACAGGCCTCTCTCTATATATAAAGGCTATAATTTACTTTGCCGTATCTTAACGGCTACAATTTGTGAACCAAAATGGGAATCTTGTACTTAACCTTATCTTAAGTACTGTCGTTTATGAGTCCAAATGGCCACGAAAACAAAAAGTGAGTGCCTCTTTACTGGTTGATTTAAAATTCATTCTATGAGTTGTAGGTAGAGTTTCAGAAGAAAACCTTTGTTCGAAAATGTGCCTTATAAAGAACGGATCATTTGCAAGTTTCTGTGCCACGCTTTACACACAAGGGAGAAGAGAGGCCCCCCCCCTTCCCCGTGAGTACTTATCTGTTGCAATTATAAGACATACCGTATTCATCCGACTACAGCGGCTACGAAAAAATGGCCTAATTTCGGTCAAACTTAGTTTTTTTTATTTTGTAGTATTTTATTTTATTTTTTATTTATTCATTTTTATTTATTATTATTATTGTAAATTTTAATGTAAAGACCATTCTCTGTGTAATGTTGTAAACAATAAAAGATCGATTTCCACGTCACATTTTCTTTGCTTGATTAAATTTTCAACAGTGGCTGAAGATTCCCTGGAATGAGGCAACATCGGCCACAAACAAACCTTATAAAATATCACGATAGGATGTCTGATTTATCTTTGGCCACTTGAAATTAACGCTAGAATATTGTAGAACCTTCTTCTAAACTATCTTGGACTCAACCTCTGACCCATTTTTCTCCAGGCATTTCCCCCCCCCCCCTTTTTTTTCCTTTTTTTAATGGGGGTAAGTAGTTCTCTCCTTACCCATGAATGTTTTTATTAACAAACTGAAGTCTTTTGGTGTCAAAGGAAAACCCCGTAAAGCACACTTGGTGAAGTGTTCAAATGTTTGTTAAGCTTATGGGACTTAACTGCGGAGTCATCAGCCCCTAAACTCACAAACAACTTATAAACTAACTTATACTAAAGACATCGCAAACATCAATGCCCGAGGAAGGATTCCAACCCCCGACGGGGAGCGGCCTCGCGCATCGGAGCATAGCGGCCGTTGGTAAGACCGTGACCAGAGAATTTTTTTTTTTTTTCCGAAGTGAAATGAATTGATAATTGGGATTTCTGGAGACGGAGTTGTGGATATTCCAGGCTTGGTCATGATAGAAATAACAGCATCAGAGAGATCATGAAAGTGGAAAGCACGATCATAGACTGTATAGAGAGAAAGCACCTACTCTGGTATGGTCATTTGCAACGTATTCCAGGCACACGATGGCCTGAAAGAATATGGCAGTGGGCTCCTTATCAAAGAAGGTGTGGAGCACTGCAAGATGCTGGAAAGGTGACGTCACCGGCGCGGCGAGAGTTATTAATGAAGGACCATGGAACGACCGTAAGCGAGAGACGGCGGCAGCCGTAGAAACCTTGCTGCCATATAAGGTACTGTTTCCGTCAGGTACGTAGGTATGTGTATTGCGATATTTAAGTATTTCAAAATTTCAGTTTCCAAACAAAAATAATAAAAATGACAAACAAGAAAGGATGCAAGGACGCCCTATTTTTCCCTGTACGATTTTTAACTAATTATTTTATTTTATATTGTCGTAGAGAGTAGTCCTTAGTACTGGAAACATTTCAGAGGTTTGTCGTATCGATAATTTTCTGTTGAATCTCCCTGAGAGCATTTTGTATATAAACCTCGTTTTTTATTTATTTATTTATTTATTTATTTTTTATTTTTTTATTTTAATTTTTTTTGCGAATGTCAACTTTAAGGAGGCACAAAAATCAGACTGTAATTAGGAGAAAGTTTTCCTTTGTACAATTTAAAAATCCAACCCTGTTCTGTTTACAGAGTAGTTTCGTTATTTTCTGATTAGTCGTTTCGTTGCTACAATATAAAACGCAAGAAGCTGCGATTAAGGTTACCATTGTAGCAGTTGAAACGGAGAGGGCATTGTTGTTAACTTGAACTTTTGTTGGTGACATCAGATGTCATTACTAATATATTGTCTCCGTGTTTGTCAGTTAGGAGTTTGTAAAGCAACTGCGTTAGTGACTGCAGTATATGCGACGCTATGGGGGAGCGTGGTTGTCACACGAGCGCTCCGCCACTGCTGCAATCAGCGAGCACAGAAGAACACAGAGAGGCCTTACAATGACAGTGAAATGAAGCCGACTGAGAGCTCGCGCGACAGCCACCCAACCAACATGGCGCAACATGGCAATCGTCCTAGTGCCGAGCGCCACCCAGCCACAGCTGCGAGCACAGGATAATTTATTGAGTTCGTTGTCTGTTAATTCCTTTTTCATGTATTTAAAGGCGTTCCTTTTTAGACAATCTAGTTTTGGCATAAATAATTACAAATTTCAGCTAGGGATAGCAAATCATACTGTCAGGGCCGTATTTAGGGTATGCAACGCCCCTGTGCAGTAATTTATTTTACGCCCTCCTGGCTTCCAGCAGGATTAAAACTGATTTCTTTTCAAGATATCCATGTTGGACACGAACTGCAGCTGTAGCGTAAATTGGAGGTTTATTTTCGTAAAAGGAATTGCAACCAGCTGCCTTTTTTGATGTTTTTTATTTAATCCTTGTTTTCGAGTGGAAGCTTTAGATGAACATTTATCTTGCGCTAAGTGTAGGTTATGCTGTCATGTTGGTTCTGGTAATATAACTGAACTTTAGTAACCGAGAACAGAATAAACCGAAATTAAACGTATTGTAATTTTATGTACTTACTGTGTTCTTATTGTAGGTGTACATGTAACCAAGTTATGGCGTTTTTTTACACATGAGAGCATATTTGCTACACTTGGCGTTACACATTTACAAAATATAAACAGTGAATGTGGTGCAAAGATGATGGCTGTGGTGGATGTTGAACTTTAGTAATTAATGTTCTTTGCTTTGAGACATTGTGAATGTATTAAGAGTATGTAACCGATTAAAATTATATTTTACACAATATATTGAATTTTCCTAGTATCTAGTTACATTCATAATAAAACAAGTGAGATTCATTAACAAATATAAAATAAATATGAAAGGATGAAATATTTACAGAGTGGTTGGACAATAACTGCCGGCCGCGGTGGCCGAGGAGACTGAGGCGCTCCAGTCACGGTCTGCACGGCCACTACGGTCGGGGGTTCGAATCCCCCCTCGGGCATGGATATTTGTGCCGTCCTTAGTTGTAAGTAGTTCATAAGTAGTTTGTAAGTTTAGGGACTGATGACCCCGTAGTTAAGTCCCATAGATTCTACAAACATTTTTTTTTGACAATAACTAATGTGGCTATGCTAATATAAACAGATTAAACAATAACAGGACTCTTATTATTTTGCTGATTGACATTACTAATAGTGAATGACCTATGAGTGGATATGGGCAGATCTATTTTACTAAGTGCTAGAATAGAATCCCTTGGAAGTTTTGAAAGAAAAAGTTATGTGCTGACTCTGTTCATTCAGGATTTTGTGGAGTAATTTTAGTTTATGGATGAAAATCTCCAATTGTTCAAGGAGATCCATATGTAGCCTTTTATCAGCAACATGTAGTATTGAAAGATTGTCATTATCACCAGTGGGGTGTTCGTAGTGAGCTAAGTGTGATGCAAAGCTGGGTTTGCTTAAGTTTT
Source organism: Locusta migratoria (assembly GCA_026315105.1). Classification (NCBI taxonomy): domain Eukaryota; kingdom Metazoa; phylum Arthropoda; class Insecta; order Orthoptera; family Acrididae; genus Locusta; species Locusta migratoria. Next base: position 202,659,682 of record CM048751.1, read on the forward strand.
TTAGTCTAAGGGCATCCATATGTTCCTTGTAACGGGTTGAAAAAGATCTTCCTGTTTGTCCAGCATAAAAGCAGGAGCAGGAGCTTTTTAGTTTATATATGCCTGATTTTTGGTGCAATTCACTAGTGGGTTTGTTGTTATGGATAATTTTATTTTGTAATTTATTATCTGTGTAGAAGGAGATTTTTATGTTATATGGCCTAAAGAGGTTTGCAAGTTAATATGACACTTTGCCGAGGCATGGAAGACTAGCAAATTTGGGAGTTTCCTTCACAGGTTTTAATGTTGATGGTGGGTAATTTAGTTTACTTTTTGTGCTTTGGACTAGGGTGTCCATGAGGGTGGGGCTGTATCCATTGTTATGGGCTACATGTTTGAGTATTTCAATTTCTTTACATGCAGTTTCTTCATTAATTGGGATCCGAACCATTCGGTCATCTGTGAATAGATTCAATTAACATTAAAATAATATATAATTTTTTTTCGATAGTAAAATTTTGCCGCCCTGTGCAGCTACACATGTTGTACCTGCCTAAATACGGCCCTGCATACTGTAATATGAAACAGAAGTACACTTTCCCTCTGTCTGTCCCTTTAACATTTTATAAGTCGAGGAGTACTGAACGTATCGTCATGAGGTTTCTTTCAGTTTCTTCTTTAGAATCCTGCGATAAACTTAGCCTATATTTAATGTCAATTGGAAGTTGTGAAATAACTAAAATAAGAATAACAACGTAGAATCGTTTACCGCTTCTACACTTTAGTCAGCTCTGGAGCCTAAACTATAAGAGCCAGGCCAGTCTACATAGTATAGAACTGCAGAACTCACAAAGGTCTAAAATACGAGAGAACCACATTTATCATTTTTCATTTCTAAAGAGCTGGCGCCAGACGGCTTCAGACTACAGATGTAGTGACTGTGTGGGATCTGTACAAGTTAGACATATGATCTCGGTGCGTTTTTAAAAAGTTCTGAGTTCTATAATTCTATACTACGTACTTTTGCGCATTATAAGTTTACTCCACTACGTAGTTTTGCGCAGGTCTTACAGTTTATGCTACAGAGGTCACGAAAGTGCGGAAGTGGTAAACCATTCTATTATTTTTATTTCAATTATTTCACCTTATTGAAATTTAATATAACCTACGCTGATCCCAGAATTGTAACGAAGAAATTGAAACAAACTGCATCACGATACGTTCTGCAGTTCTCAAGTTACAGAACTATAAAGATTAACTGTGCAAAGTAGTGGTGGGTTCAGCTAATTAGTAATAAAATAAGTAAAAAGTATTAATTCATAATTATTTAATACCGAAAATTGTATCCCAGATTAAAAAATGTTTCCCGAAGTTGGTTACAAAGATGAATGAGCAACCGAATCTGTGCTCGCTGATGAAAGGTTTCGCCGCTCTGTTTGTAACACCATAATATAAAAATTTTAATTCTCAAATAGTAATACTAATAAATAAAGAAATAAAAATAAAAAGTAATTCTGTAATTTTTTTCCAAAGTTTGATTTATCGATAGGTAACTGTGCCGAAACTCGTTGTGTTGTAATGTAATAACAAACTATATTATGTATCAATATTATTGAATGTAATTTTTATTTAATTTTTGTGAAACATATGAATATTTTGTATTAATATATTGTAATTGTGGAATGTAGCTTAGGAAAGTTCTAGAAATGTCGAAAAGGTGTGTGACAGTACTATAAAGACGGAAGAAGAGGTGGTGCGATGTGAAAGGTGGAACAGCGCGCCAAGTGGTGCGTTGCTGCAGTACAAAGACTGGAGGGAGGGGAGAGTGCGAGTTTGACCACCAGTGTGAGAGGACATAGTGAGCCGAGGCTGGCTTTGTGTTTCCAAAATTGGCTAAAGAGGCAACTTTCGTCTCCAAGAAGCAAGAAGGCTTTTAAAATGCCTTGGATGTAAAATATATATTACAGCCGCCCCATTGGTTGTAATTTTGTGGCAATCGGTTGTTTATAGCGACACCAAGTAGATTGTATTTTGCCACTAGTAGACGGAATCAATATTTCTGCATTGTGGAAGCCACGTGGAAACTCATCTCTCGCTTCACTAGTTTTGTAGGAAACAGTTATAATTTTAATAATGACCATTTTAATAGTGTGGTTTAATAAATTTTGCAATGACAGAACTAGTTACTTGTTTTGCTGCTCAGTGACAGAATTTTGCGTAGTAATTAAATATAGTAAATCAAGTAAATTTTAAATTACAAGTAACAACTTAACTAGTTTTGCTACAAGTGTAAATAAAAATAAAAATAAAAGGTACTTTGATTGCTATATGCTTTATGACATTAACATCCAGAGCAGTTTGGTTCTTTTCATGAATAGTAACTTAAAGATTCAGAGGTTTTGCTTACTGAAAAATACAAACAACCACACTAAAGAGAATCTGATGAAAATTAATTAATAAGTTCTCATGTAAGTACAATATTTATCTTTTCAGTGTATATTTTGTGTAAACATTTTGAAATAGAAAGTGAAAACATTGTGCATGGTAGGATCATTTTCATAACTTACGGATTTAAAAGAAAAAGTTAGTAGATGTTGGCAACAGACCATTTTCACTCATCTATTGTTTCAGTTCTTTTATTAATTACAAATAAAGACAGTGTAGTCCTAATAATTTATGATCTTATCTGCATTATGTAATTGTTTTAGAAACGTTTGAGCAGGGGTTTGTGTCAGTTTAGCAATCTTAGTTCAATAATTTTTTCTGAGAGCACTGACACTGCAAGTAAATTTTCACTAAGATTGACAGTTGATTTACATCAAGTATAAATGATTAGTCACTATAATCACTTCAAAGTTAAACAATACTGAGTACTATTTGTTTTGAAGTTTGTCTGCTTATAGTTATTTGCCAGTTGTGTTTCATATGTGTGTTGCTCAGTTTAATGACCACTAGTGAGTGCCGTTATAGCTGCTTCCGTTTGAATTGACGATTCCATTTTACTCTTTCTTTTGCTTGGCTGGTTTTTTTACATTCAGTGTAACTAACAACTATTTCTTTTATGTCCTATTGGGCTGGCGACCACCAAACTTTCATAGTAGTACAATTGACTTTTAGTTTAAACAGTGTCACATCCAATTCCTGTTACTTTATGGTGTTTGTTTACCGAATATTACATATCTGAGGAAACGAATGGGAACATCTTATGCCATATCTGTTAGGTATACACACGGTCATTTTAAATCCTCGCAGTGGGACACACTACGACTATGATAGTTTTGTAAAGTAGTATTTTGATGAAGTCGGAACTGCACCGTAGATGTAATTTTCCGTTACCTTCATTGTATTATTGACCTGCACCATCATGAGTAGTAGTGTTGCACGTTCTATCCAAATTTGTGAGAAATCTAGGGGAGTTGTAAAGAAGTTGTTTGAATAAATAGAAAAGTTCATTTCATTACCTACAACTTTCTCGCTGACGAAAATTTCCTGACAACCTCCCCCAACCCCCCCCCCCCCACCAAAAAAAAAAAAAAGGCAAGCGACAAACTTTTTATATCGTAATTTCAATTTCACATAAAAGTAATAGTTTCAATTATTACTTTTATACAAACACAACACGTATTGTACTTGCTAACAACACTGTTGCATTCCTTCAGTATTTACCTGTGTGCATGAAAAATTTGGCAATTTTTTTTTCCAATCCCAAGGAGTTCAAATGACGATGTAATTGAGGCGATCGCATTTATCGGCCCAACTGCGTTCCTACACCCGTGGCGTCACCGCCTGTATGCTGATGTAAGCTGTACAGCCTCTCTACGTTACTCTGAGCTCGCTGGTTTATGCCCCCGCTGCGACACTTGTCGTCACCTGCAAGCCGACTTATCTACATCTGCTGGCCGGCGAGCCTTTCCCCAAAAGAAAAACAGCCGGCCTGCGTTTACTGCCAACCGTGAAAAGAAAAAAGAGAGAGACAGGAGGAAGAACTAGTTCCGCAGCCGTGCGGGATGTTCGGCGCAGTCTGTAAATTTGGCCGCGCGGTGCGTAACGAAATGAGATGTCGGCAGCGGCAGTGGCAGCGGCAGAGGACGCAATTACAACAGAGCGTCTCACGGCAGCGTCGTTTTAATCTCCGCCGCTGACAGCCCGGCGCGAGCGACTGCATCGCCACAGCTGACTGCTGACGGCCACTGCCAGGGCTGCCACCCAAAACACTATTTCCCTCGAACATATGAAACTGAAAACCTCGTACGTTGGATCCGGGAGAGGGGAGTAGCAGAGAGCAGACCATTGCACCTGGTTTATATATATACAGGGTGTTTCACTAAGTGTGTTTGCCTCTGTAACTTATAAAATAATAGGTGACGGGAAATTTTAATGCGGTAGGTCAACACAAGAAATGTTACACTTTCTGCGGAGCTATGAGCATAGTTTATTGAATCATTTTCCAAAGAGTTACACCACAAAGATATAATTTTTAAATGGGACAATAGTTTTTTTCTATCGTTCATTGGATTCGTTGAAACCAGCTGCGTCCAAATCAATTTAGAATACATTCCTATCACTGTTAGTTTGGGAGCTACGACCCTTCAAAGTTCCGGGGGCGGAGGCTACGTCAGCGTAGCTGACTGGCTGGTGGTCATGAGACAGTGGGCCGTGCCCCATGGACTAGCCACTCGGCCAGTTGGCTACCCTATCGCAGCCTCCGCCCCCGGAACTTTGAATGGTTGTAGCTCCCAAACTAACAGTGATAGGAATGTAGTTTAAATTGATTTGGATGCAGCTGGTTTCAACGAATCCAATACACGATAGAAAAAACTATTGTTCCATTTAAAAAATTATATCTTTGTGGTGTAACTCTTTGGAAAATGATACAATAAACTATGTTCATATTTCTTGTGTTGACCTACCGCATTAAAATTTCCCGTCACCTATTATTTTATAAGTTACAAAGGCAAACACACTTAGTGAAAGACCCTGTATAAACATCGTGTTCAGAAAAGGACTACCTGATTTTAAAATTAAATATCTCGAAAACAAAGATCGATAGAGGAATGCAGTAAACGGTATGTTTATTATGAAAGTAGTAAGAAGTTTATGCAGCAGTTTGAAATAATAGTTACAAAAGCTGCTAACAGACGGCGCTATACGCTGTACAGCTCATATCAGCATACATACGTGAAATAATCGTATGAAAACACCTTTTGCAAACAATCACATCACAATGTTTTCAAAATGTTCACCATAGGCACTACAGAGGTGGCGCAAACGAAGAATGAAATTCGCCATCACATTTCACCGAAATGGATTCACATGCCACAGAGATCGCCGATTCAAGCTCGTCCAGCGTGGCTGGATGCTTCGGGTAGATCATGTCTTTCACTGTGCCCCGCAAAAAAAAGTCACAGGGAGTCAAATCCGGCGAATATGGAGGCCAAACCATGCCTTTCAACAAGAAACCGAAACACTTGTTCGGTCCGATGTGGTCGGGCTCCATCTTGCATAAACCATTCAGTACCTGGTCGATCCTCTAACGCTTGCTGTGTGGCGACAAAGTGTTCCAAAATTGCAACGTAACGTGCACCGGTGACCGTTTCTCGAATGAAAAAAGAGCCAATAATGCCTCTGCTGCATACTGCAGCCCACACAGTAACTTTAGGAGAATACAGGGGTTTCGCTTCTCACCAATATGTCTTTTCGGTACCCCAAAATCGCCAGTTCTGCTTATTCACGTATTCATTCAGGTGGAAGTGTGCTTCATCTGTAAACCAGATGCAGCCAACATCAAATCCTTCACTGTCAATCATTGTGAGAATGTGATTAGCAAAGGCAACCCTTTGTTGCACAGCTCGTACGGGTATGGCCTGGTGCGTTTGAATTTTGAATGAAAATATGTGTAGGCTCTTTCTCAGTATTTTCTGCGTGCTGGAACGCTTCAAACTAGTCTCAGATGCAATTCTACGGACGGATGACATTGGATTTCGCTGAATAATTCCAGAAACTGTGGCGATATTTTCAGGCGTAACTGCGGTTTGCTTGCGGCCAACATGCCCCACGCTGCCTGTTCGTTGAAATTTTGGAAGAGCGTGGAAATGGTTTTCGCGTGGGGTCCTTTTGGAACATTCAATCGTGCTTGAAAACTTCGCCTTGTTGCTGTAGGACTGTCTTCTAACCTGTGGTACTCTAGTACCAGAAAAACGCGTTGTTAAATGGTTTTAATCTGTTCCTTCGGTACGCTAACCTCCTTTCACGTTTCAGTAGTGGAACTGACTGCTCTGGGCTTCGGATCACTATTTATACTAGGCATTACGTATGGCGATTACAGCGCCATCTGTTAGCAGCTTTTGTAACAATTATTTCAAACTGTTGTATAAACTTCTTACAGCTTTCACAATAAACATACCGTTTACTGGATTCCTCTACCAATCTTTGTTTTATTTAATTTTGAAATCAGGGAGTCCTTTTGTGAACACCCTGAATATATATAAGCATTTAACCTCCTGCGGCCTCCTGAGGTCTTTATTTTTTGTTTCGCCGATAGTTAACACTGGAGAGTTGAGCCGCTGGTATCATATGCTAGCCCATGTATGCGCTTGCCATCTGTCACTTATTTCGCATTCGACATGTGGTAGTTTTGTTTAGTAGCAGTTGACTGTGTACTGCAAGGGCATGTGGCGCAGAAAAGGAAATTTAAACAGTTTTATTAATTGTTATTACTTAGGATATCATTATATCATGTTTTTAAAATTTCTTTGAACTAACGTGATACAAAATCCAGTCCTTGAAAGTAGTGTTACTGTTAGCTATGTACAGTTTTCTGAGTGGTATCACAAATTATAACAATTGAGTTTGTTAGCCGTATCAGTTTACATGTGCAAGATAAGCTATATACACCTATGTATCGTGACTTTACATAAATAATTTATAAGAATGTAAACAGAAATTCACAAACCCGGAGACTGTTTTTCGTCTCGAACATGTCAAAGACATTAAAGATAAAGGTGAAGCAATGAATTATAATTTGTAATGAGGACGGGAATCCAACCTGGACCTCCATGTTTACTTGGCAGACGTCTTACCACTAGACCACCGAGCCACTAGCTATGTTTGTATGGTCCTCCCGCGTGGATTATTTCTTAAAGGTTAAATTTAGAACTTCAGCTTTCTGTTTGCTTTAGTTTATTACTGCACCGAAATGGTCAACGACTGACCAGATAGTGGCATTTGACCTGTTTATCGATTTTACATAGGACCAGAACTTTTTCGATTTCTCGGAAAGATCGTTTGTCAAGATATGGCTGTGGTAATCATTGTATTCTTTGTGCATAGATTTATTTTATTGACGCATGAATCTTAGAATTTGTGGGAACATTTGAAAGCTCTTGTGTATCGAACAGCTGTACAACATGTGTTACGGAGTATTGTGAAACCCTACGCAATACTCCAGGGATCCATCTGCGCATCCTATATTCAAATTTTCAAATATTTGTAAATCTATCGGACCAAACTGCGTGGTCATCAGTTCCTAGCCTACAAACTACTTAAACTAAGGTAAAATAACCTAAGGGCAACACACACACTCATGCCCTAGGAACAACTCGAACTTTCGCAGCGAGGCGCCTAGACCGCTCGGCTACTCCACCGCGGCCATCCCATATTCCCTACGACGGCAGTTTGATGCAGGGCACCTCAGTGCCCGTATTACGGAAGACTGAAAAAACGTACGCAGTTCTCTAGCCATAAAACACGCATCCGATATTCACTGAGACTGCGGGTTGATCCATGTACGAGGAGGGTCTAGAAACTAAGTTCCTTTTGGTAATAAAATGAAAGTAGACTACACAGATACAGAAGAAATTTTTATTGCACAAAATTCTACAACTCTTAAACTACTTTCCCACGTAACTTCCGAAATTTTGTAGGCATTTGTCATAGCGTGCCTCAAGTTTTTTGCATGCATTCTTCACAGAAGGTTGCCGCTTGTGTATTCAACCATGTGGTAACAGCTCTTTATCATCGTTGAAGTGTTGACCACCGGGGACAGATTTTAGGTGTAAGAAGAGATGAAAGTCGCTAGGAGAGAGGTCTGAGCTGTATGGAGGATGATCAAACAGGTCCCATTGAAATTTCCGTAAGAATTGTTTTGTCACATTCGGTGTGTGAGGTCAGGCATCATCGTGGAAAAAAAATCTTTTGACAGTAATCCTCTTCTTACATCCAAAATCTGTCCTTGGTGGGCGGGCCGCGGTGGCCGAGGGGATTGAGGCGCTCCAGTCACGGTCCGCCCGGCCACTCCGGTCGGGGGTTCAAATCCCCCCTCGGGCAGGGATATTTGTGCCGTCCTTAGTTGTAAGTAGTTCATAAGTAGTTTGTAAGTTTAGGGACTGATGACCCCGTAGTTAAGTCCCATAGACTCTACAAACATTTGAACATTTTTTGTCCTTGGTGGACAACACGTCAACGATGATGACGAGCTGAAAGAACATGTTACCACATAGTTGAATACACAGGCGGCAACATTCTATGAAACAGGCACACAAAATCTTGTGTCATGCTTTGACAATTGCCTACAAAATTTCGGAAGCTATGTAGAAAAGTAGTTTAACAGTTGTAGATTTATGTACAATCAATATTTTTTCTGTATCTGTACCCGTTCGTTTTATATAACCAAACTGAACTTACTTTCTGGACGCGCCTCGTATTAATGCTTACCCAGAACATAATAAACATCTGTGACAAAGGGTTGCATGTGGTATGCTGGTGCGTTCTATACTTACTGCTGTGGAGACAATGTGGTGTTAATATGGAAACAAGAGTGTTTCTGGACCCATGTCCATATAATATTATCTCGTTTTCTGTATGTTAGGAATGTGTCCTACAATTTGCGCCGTTCATATTTGTCCTCTCAACATGCAAAGCATCTGACTGCTTACCGTTCATGACGTCGTTGCAGAAAGTCAGAAGTCTGCAGAGCAAGTGAGTTTAAATCGGTGTTCTACCAAAGAGAAGTAAACACAAAAAATTATCAACATTGCAGCATTATGACGGTTGTGCTCGTCACGATACTGCATTGTAAAGAATTACCGCCGTGACAGTAAAGGAGAATAACAACAGTGTAACAGCAAAGTTACACTGTTTCAAGACAACGTTTGGATATATACGTGTCAGTAACAGGAATGTCGTCTTCGGCAGGTGTATGATGTGGAAAGCATTACGATTTGACACGATATCCCTCAGGACCTTCGGCAACTCTATCAATCAGCGTCAAACCTAATAACTGGTTGCAAACTGGCCGGATGTGAAACTAAGCGTTTCACACTTGGTCATGTTATTTATGAAGTTCTTTCTCTTGACGCAAAATAAATTTTATCATTTGTTTGCCTGTACATGTATATCACATTCATAGATTTTCATTCCACTCGGGTAAATCCTATGTGGTCCATCGTGCGTTTGTCTTAGCGTATACATTGCACTTCTTGCTTTAATTACTTAACAGTGTATTTCAAATTTATGTATTTGCTTTATACTGTTGCCATCTGTTTGTGCCAAGTTGATTTCTTGAAAAAGGGTTGATTAATGTGATTAGAATGAGGAGTTCACCCTATTGTGTATTACGAAAGTACACACTGTTCGCCAATTACGCGCGAATTGTTGTCCGCCACGAGGAGCGACAGCAACAAATGTTGCAGTCTAACTTTTTAGAGCTACATCACAGATGTAAGATTAATTGAATGTTCCGTCGGACCTTGACAGAACACAATAATATTATAAGGAGGAAAAATTCCGGTTGTTCTGCAAAATTATTTATTGAGTCACTATCCGGCTTTTAACTTCTTTGGCCATTATCAGGTAGCTAATATTTACACACAGATGTGCGACTTACAAAGATGCTATTATTGCAGAAGATAAAATTGACATGTTCACAGGAAAGTGTTACCTTTTTATGGAAAGTGTCACATTTTTATGGTATTGAATGACATTTTCTAAAATATAAATGAACCGTCCGGTTCGTGGCGACTTCCCGTCGCCTGTCTTCGACTCATGTGGTTTATTATCTTTGGGCTTCCCTATTTAAACTGGCGGTTGTCCTTTTCGTTTTGAAGTTTTGTTTTGGAAGTTTCCGTAGCGGTTACTAGGAGTCACTATCGGTCGCGGCTCGCGCCTCTTGCGCTGCTCGGCGCGTGTGTGGACGGACGCAGGCGGCTTTCTTGTTTCGGTTGCCTGCCAGGCGGTGACCCATGGTGATGGAATGGAAGTCTACGTGAATTACTTACTAGTGCTTGTGTCTATACCACCGGTCTCTGGTAAAGTGAGTTTGAGTGCAGTGAAGATTTATATGTGGAATTGGCGTCAATATCTGATAAGTGTCGGAGTGACTTGGCCAATATATATATTGAAGCAGCCTTGCATGTCGGCTTTGTGTGGATGCTTTTGGATTTTTTAATTTGAGACAATTGAGCTAATGGAACTTGCTATTTTGTTTTGAGTGCTAGTTGGGTTGCAAGCAGTGAGTAATGTACTGTATTGAAGTGCTTTTCACGTAAGCGCGATTTATTCGGGTTGTGTATCGAATACCTTAACTGTGCTTTGTAACCAAATGTACTTTCTGTTGCAGGCAGTTGCTTATTCTTAAATTATTGAGACGTTTCGTGTAAGCCTTTGAGTGTAACCAGATATTTTGTTTAGATATGAGCACTGATCAATTTGTGTGTGTCGCTTTTGGGGTGCTCAATGTCAATGTTGTTCTGTTAAAGCGACGCAGTCGTGTGGACGTCACTAATCTTACCAATGGATTGTATGTTTTTTTTTTTAAATCGTGAGTATTAAGGGCAAGCAGTGATGGTTGTTGTACCTTATGCGTAAGTATGTGCCTGGTTTCCTCTTTGCGTATCCTTGCGTGTCAAATCTTATGCATATTGGTATATTATTATACATATTGTATATTTTAAAGGTTTGTTTTCTTAGCGTGTATGATTAATCTCCCCTTTTATTTATGTTTTGCAGTTGTACGTCTTATTTGTTGTACCTGGTTGACTGGCGTTGGGCCCTGTGGACCGGGGCTGTGGGTTGCCCATTTGAGTGGTTTGTTGCTTCGGCTTCTGCCTGAAGTTGAGTATATTTTATCTACCTGCTTTATTTCGGCCGGGGTCTGCCTACCGTGGTTCTCCGGCAGTCACCTTTAAAACAAAAAACAAAAAAAATTTTTTTGGGCTCGTCAGTTCGTGAATAGTCGGGTGTGATCTTTTGACCAAGTGTATTTGCTATCTCGGAAGCTTGCAAGCTTTGACTTATTGTCAACCTGGTTATATTTTTATGTTTAATTGTCATCAGTTTAGTTTACTTTAAATGTGTTAATTGTGTTGATATTGGCTAGCTATTTATTGCACCCTCGTGGTTAGAGTATTGTATCCCCTGTAACCATATAGGCCTACTACAGTTTTATTTCTATTTCCATTTTATTTCATTCATTTACTGCAAGTGTTTGATCATCGTTAAGCGAAGTTCCTTGGTTAGGGATATCTGGCTATTGTGTAAAAATTGAGCTATTCCCTGCTTATTTGTTAATCATATATTACATGTTGTATCCCTTCCTTAAAGGGAAGGATTATGAGAGTATGTGTTAGTTTTTTGATTGTGAAATTTTAAGATTAAAATTGTTATTCAATAAATTGTTTTAATGGCAAAGATGTTTAATGGGGGCGCAGTCCTTCTACCTATTTTTGAATCCCTTCCAATAAAAGATATCTTTTTTTAATTTACCTCTATGTTTAAAAATCAGCTTTTTATAGGTAAGTTTAATTTACTGCCATAAAAATGTAACACTTCCCGCAAAAAAGTAACACATTCGATAAAAATGTAGCACTTACCTATGAACATGTCCATTTTTATCTTCTGTAATAATAATATCATTGTAAGTCGCACATGTGTGAACAAATGATAGCGACATTCAGTTGTTACCGGATGATGGCCTAAGAACCCGAGAGTCGGTTAGTAACTCGTAAATAATTTTGCAGAAAAGCATGATTTTTTTTTTTCTTTTTCATATCACAGACATAAATTTCGTGTTACGCAGATCAGCATCTCCAAAACGGAAGTACTGTTTGTGGGGAAATGGTTTAAACAGGTTGAGTGGCAAATAGACGGAAAAAGAAAAGGTAGACAGTTTCAAGTACGTAAGATGTATTTCCTCACAGAATGGCAGCATAGCGAAAGGGCTTGAATGAATGTGTAACAACGCTAATGCAGTGGGCACTCAGCTACGGTCTACTTTCTTCTGCAAGAAGGGAGTCAGTCCCAACAGTAAGTTAGCAGTACACAGTCGCTATCTTTCGACCAACGTTGTTCTATGGGAGTGAAAGCTGGGTGCATACAGGCTACCTTGTTAATAAGTTTGAGGTTACAGATATGAAAGTAGCAAGAATTATTGACAGTACTAATAGATGGGAACAAGGCAGGAGTGTGTCCATAATGAAGATATCAAAGAAAAACTAGGAATGAACACCATAGATTAAGTAGTTAGAGCAAACACCCTTAGATGGTGGTGTCATGTTACGTGCATGGGAGAAGCAATGTTACCTAAGAGACTCATTGGTTCGGCAGGAGGGGGAAAGTACTTGGAGTCCATCAATTATGTCCTAACATCAGATGAGCCATCAATGTTAGCATTGAACAGGAGATCATGGAGAAATTTTATGAGGGGACATTATGCTCCAGACTCTACGGTCTTAAATGACGATGACGATTTTACTCTACATTAGATTACATACAGAACATTATCTCTCTTGACAATGTTACTTAGCAAGATTGGTTGAGCTGCGTGAAACATGCAGAAGCATTGCAACAAGCTAATATGTTGTCTAAGAGACACCATAGTGCAATTTATGATGATACTTCTGGAAGAAACAAGCGACAGTGAATATCAAGTCACGGAAACAGAAGATGTTACAGTTTAGGTAAGAGTCACCTACGTAAGGAGCTAACTTGATTTCCTTTTTTGTCTATTTATATTGTAATAGATGGCATATTGTGATTGCTATTCACTTGTAATAGATGTCTAATTAATTTTTCAAAGTTGTGACATTAGCTTACGCGACAGTAACTGTCAAATAAAATAAGATTATGATAAATAACATTGTCTATTCTGAATTCATTAACAACATTTTCTAAAAATGTGTATCGTATTTCATTACCTTCCAATATCATCTTACTTTATTGGTTTCACTACGTACTTCAGAAATTTTATTCTAATTTTCGTAGGTAGCTGACTGAGAGTAATAAGCGTAATGCACTTCATAAGAAAGTCTTGGGTGCTTCTGAACCGATTGTTTTCTGTTTTAACAACACAATGCAGTAACATCGGAACAATCTAGCATCTGCGAAGATTCTTCAAGAAAGGCACAAAAAATTAAATTCCGGTATTGAATGATTTTGAGACTTTTTTTCATTTCATTTCATTTGGGCCTGCAGCATTGTGTATGTCTTTTAAGGACATATTGTTAATCTATGAAAAGCCAAAATGCTGCTTCACTTTATAGATGTTAAAAAACTGTTTATTATCGCAATAGGCCTATTTCGGCTCTGTGGCCATCATCAGGCTATCTGCGGACAAATATTTATGATTACAATGAGTGAGATAAAGATACTTACAATTTTAATACATTTTCCGTGATATATTATTTCAGACTCACTTCCATATAGCATCGTGGAGGTATAATTGATTATAATGACTGCAATGATTGCAGTATACATGTTCTTCAGATGGTATATATATTACGTAAATCAGGTCTTAATTCTTAACAGCTAATCTGTTAGTTTGACGTATCCTCCAGCGATGCTCTATGGTTACAGTTTGTTTATGACTGATAGTGTGGTGTGATCTTTATTATTTTATGGTATTATGATGTATATCTTTGTTTTAGCTCGACTCGAAAATTTTAATAAAGTTGTCTAGATAATGTTTGTGTTGTAGTTCGGTTTGTTCATTTAAAATTTCGACAGGGCTTTCTTTCAAATGTGTATAAATTTCTATCTCTTCTAGGATGTTCATATGATAACCTTTTGGTGTGATATGTAATATTTCCACTGCGTCTGTAATTCGATCGGTTTCGTGATTTTCTGTTTTCAAATGATTAAAGAAAGCTGAAATATTTTTTTCGGAATTCCTTGTATGTTCTTTGTATCGAATTTCGAAAGTTCTGCCAGTTTGTCCTATATAAAATTTCTGACAATCCTTACAGTTAATTTTATATATGCCTGGTAATTGGTATACTGGTATTTTTGTCTTAGTGGAATGGATTAAGGTTCTGTAGGCAAATCTGACTGTAGTATTTTTTAGTAATGCGTTCAGCTCATCAGACGTTCGTCCTATATAAATGTGTGGTACGTATTTAATTTTTTTGTTTTAAGGACGTATCTTTCAATAGCTTAATGTCATTTAGAATTTTATTGGGTTTGTGTTTTGTGTGTTTGTCGTATAGTTTCTTTACTATACTTGGATTAAAATCATTTTTGTGGGCTATATAGGTTAGTATTGAAAGCTCTTTATTTATAACTGTTTCTTCTAATGGTAGGTTTATTAGTCTATTGATCATAGTGTGACTGCGTAGGCTTCTTGAGTGTTAAAATATGCATGTTTTTGTGCTTTGGGATGGCAAGAATTTGAGTTTATAATATTATCTGAAGTTGTTGGTTTTCTATATATGTCAAATTTATGTACATTGTTCTTATTCCTAATTGTTAGGTGCAAGAAATTTATAGTTTTATCGTTTTCTGGCTCCATGGTAAATTTGATTTTAGTATGTAGGTTGTTCATTATTGTGTATAGTTGTTGTATATCAGTTTGTGATCCATCTATTAATAGGAGGGTATCGTCTACATAGCGGTAATAGTATATTATTTTATTTATTATTGGGTGATTAGAGTTGAAGAATTTTTCTTCCAATGTATTTAAAAAGATAACAGCTATGGTTCCTGCTATGCTACATCCCATTGCAACTCCATCTTTTTGGCTATATATCTCATTGTTGAATTCAAAGTAATTTTGTTTTAATACCAATTTTAGTAAATCAATAATTTCATAAATTCCTGTGATTGGTATTTTCCTATACTTTAGTAAGTTTCCTTCAATGATGGTTATTGTTTCCTGGATTGGTATGTTGGTGTAGAGATTGGTAATGTCAAATGACACAAATTTAGCGTTTTGTGGGATTTTTATATCTTTTATTTTATTGGCTAGTGTTCTTGAATTTTTTATTGTGTATTGTTTGTTGTATGTGAAATACTTTTTAATCCATTTGTCCAACTTTTTACTAATTAAATATGTTGGACTATCTATTGAGTTAACTACAGGTCGTATAGGAATTTCAGGTATTTTATGTATTTTTGGTTGTCCATGTAGTCTGGGTATTTTTGGGTTCATACATATACATGTTCTTTTTTCTATGTCATTCATTAGTGTGTTACATCTTTTGATTACTTTTTTGGTTTCTGCTGTGAATTTGTTTGTGGGGTTTCTGTTAAGTTTGATAATATCGTTTGATGTGAAGAAGTCTTGTACTTTATGGATGTAGTCGTTTTTGTACATAATCACTAAACAATTGCCTTTATCAGATTTGGTTGCTATTGCATCATTAGCAATTAGTTTTTCATTTATGTTTTTCATTGTAGTGTGTTCTTTGTTCGTTTGTGTATTATATGTGTGTTTTTGGGTTAAAGATTTTTCTATTAAATGTGATGCTTTGACTGTTATTTCATTTTGTTCAAGAACTGACAATTTTGCTTTGTCAATAGCTAATTTTGTTGTTGCTATAACATTTTTCATTACCCCCTTATTTGGTTTTGGCTGAATATTGTATTTTATTCCTTTGTGTAGTAACAACTGTTCATCATTTGTGAAGCTGATATTAGTTAAATTTTTTGTTCTAGTGTAGAAATGGAATGGTGATGAATATTTTTCTGTTGCATTCATTACTGGATACTGTTTTGATATCAAATTTTGGAATTTCTTTTTATGGTTTAACCGTATTTGTTTGCTAGTGTAGTATATAAATTTGGCTATGAAATTATATAGTTGATCAAAAATTAAAGGACTTGTGTTACTACTAAGAGCTAGGTATGCTACATACATTTCTTGATTTAAGATTTGTTTCTTCTCAAACATTTCACGTATTTCGTCTTCTAGCCGAGTCTTGCGCCGAAATTTTGGATTCTTCTGGTGAATTTAGAAGCTGTTGTAATCTTGACAGATACATGTGCTGGAATGATTTTCTTTCTGATACAGAGTTTGTTGAATCTCACACTTTCAATTAATTTTGTCATCTTGATTTTTATGCGAATAAAGCTCAGAAAATACCCCATTGTATCGTATGACATTAGCGTCAATAATTTCATTTCATTTGGGCCTGCAGCATTGTGTATGTCTTTTAAGGACATATTGTTAATCTATGAAAAGCCAAAATGCTGCTTCACTTTATAGATGTTAAAAAACTGTTTATTATCGCAATAGGCCTATTTCGGCTCTGTGGCCATCATCAGGCTATCTGCGGACAAATATTTATGATTACAATGAGTGAAATAAAGATGGAGTTGCAATGGGCTGTAGCATAGCAGGAACCATAGCTGATATCTTTTTAAATACATTGGAAGAAAAATTCTTCAACTCTAATCACCCAATAATAAATAAAATAATATACTATTACCGCTATGTAGACGATACCCTCCTATTAATAGATGGATCACAAACTGATATACAACAACTATACACAATAATGAACAACCTACATACTAAAATCAAATTTACCATGGAGCCAGAAAACGATAAAACTATAAATTTCTTGCACCTAACAATTAGGAATAAGAACAATGTACATAAATTTGACATATATAGAAAACCAACAACTTCAGATAATATTATAAACTCAAATTCTTGCCATCCCAAAGCACAAAAACATGCATATTTTAACACTCAAGAAGCCTACGCAGTCACACTATGATCAATAGACTAATAAACCTACCATTAGAAGAAACAGTTATAAATAAAGAGCTTTCAATACTAACCTATATAGCCCACAAAAATGATTTTAATCCAAGTATAGTAAAGAAACTATACGACAAACACACAAAACACAAACCCAATAAAATTCTAAATGACATTAAGCTATTGAAAGATACGTCCTTAAAACAAAAAAATTAAATACGTACCACACATTTATATAGGACGAACGTCTGATGAGCTGAACGCATTACTAAAAAATACTACAGTCAGATTTGCCTACAGAACCTTAATCCATTCCACTAAGACAAAAATACCAGTATACCAATTACCAGGCATATATAAAATTAACTGTAAGGATTGTCAGAAATTTTATATAGGACAAACTGGCAGAACTTTCGAAATTCGATACAAAGAACATACAAGGAATTCCGAAAAAAATATTTCAGCTTTCTTTAATCATTTGAAAACAGAAAATCACGAAACCGATCGAATTACAGACGCAGTGGAAATATTACATATCACACCAAAAGGTTATCATATGAACATCCTAGAAGAGATAGAAATTTATACACATTTGAAAGAAAGCCCTGTCGAAATTTTAAATGAACAAACCGAACTACAACACAAACATTATCTAGACAACTTTATTAAAATTTTCGAGTCGAGCTAAAACAAAGATATACATCATAATACCATAAAATAATAAAGATCACACCACACTATCAGTCATAAACAAACTGTAACCATAGAGCATCGCTGGAGGATACGTCAAACTAACAGATTAGCTGTTAAGAATTAAGACCTGATTTACGTAATATATATACCATCTGAAGAACATGTATACTGCAATCATTGCAGTCATTATAATCAATTATACCTCCACGATGCTATATGGAAGTGAGTCTGAAATAATATATCACGGAAAATGTATTAAAATTGTAAGTATCTTTATCTCACTCATTGTAATCATAAATATTTGTCCGCAGATAGCCTGATGGTGGCCACAGAGCCCGAAATAGGCCTACTGCGATAATAAACAGTTTTTTAACATCTATAAAGTGAAGCAGCATTTTGGCTTTTCATAGATTAACGATTTTGAGACTATTGCGTAGAACTGTACTTCGTTATACTACAGAGGATGGTATCTGACGGATAGAGACAGTTGAGTGTACAGTTGATTATTCTAGCACAGACATCTCCATTCTCTGTCTTTACCTACTCACTTGGATATTTATTGATGATGTGTAGTGTTAGACTAATTTTGTAACAGAATACAGAGACATTGCAGCAGTAAGATCGAGATTTGCATGCTGAAAAAAAAGCTTGCAATAAACTCGGGTTTCGAAAAACCATTCGAACAAATATACATTGCTCAACTTCAATGGAAATACTGGCTTGAATGTAACTACAGTTGCATTTGTATAGCGCACATAGGAGTTTTGGGTGATGGATGATCTATAACAGTGGCAAGAAAAATATTTTGGAGAAGTAGGGAACATTCTCCCTCCTATTAAAGCGAACCGTCAGAAGAAAAGTCTTGATGGCGGCCTAAAAAGCATATCGGAAGTAATTTGCAGCCGTAGGTGACTCAATGCAATAATGATCCATTAGACTCTTTGAAAATTTCTTCGAGATCCAAGAGAACGCGATTTTCTGAGGGACTACAATGTTTGCTACACAGTAAGCCAGCACCGCATATCTTACAGTATTAAATTTTTAATCTCAGAATACTTTGATGTTTCCACAATAAAACGAGTATCATATTGATCCACAAACTTTGTTAATGTTTAAATATTTCTTCGAGGCCAAATATAAACAAATTACGACATGCACAGACTTCATTCAACACAGTCACTACAGGTCGCTACAGATTATGACTTTCTCAGTATGCCTGCCTTCCTTGGCGTAAAGGAATACTGAAATTCTGCATCACCCATTGAAAGCTGCGGTGGAATAGCCGGGCGCACTGAGGCGCCCTGCTACGGTGCGCACGGCAGTTACACGTCAGAGCTTCGAGTCCTCCTTCGGGTATGAATGTTTGTGTTGTACTTCGGATAAGTCAGTTTAAGTAGTTTGTAAGTTTATGGACTGATGACCACTGCAGATAGGTCTCATAACTTTACAAACGTTTGAACATCTGAACCCACTGAAATGTCGGACCATCGATGATATCAATGACCTCATGAATGGCTGATTTCAGCTCAGCAACGATATTGGAACATTTCGTGGTTATTGCTGTATGTCTTGTCTTTAATACAACCCCACAAAATGGTCACATGTGTTCAGATCCGGTGAATAAGGGGGCCATTCGAGACCCATGGCAGTAGCGTCTGAGTACCCCAGAATGTGGCAACCAAAGTGCTCCTCCAAGATATTGAACACTTTCCTACTTATATAGGTCGAGATCTGTCTTGTATGATCCACATTGTGTCGAAATTAGGACTACTTTGGATAATGGGGATGAAATCATCTTCCATCACTATCATCCATCGTTCCGTAATCACCGTGCCATCAAGGAACATCGCACTAATTATTCTGTGACTTGACATTGCACACCAAAGTCACCCGTTGAGGTTGAAGAGACGTCTTACCGCGAAATATCGATTCTCAGTCCCCAATTTTGCTTATCGACGAACCCATCCAAAGGAAAGCTGGCTTCATCACTAAATCAAACCACGCTGACACGCTAATGCCAACATGCCCTAGATCCACACTTGCAGTTTTAACGTCCTAACGCCAAAGTGGAGAAGTTATGAAGATTTTATTTGTCACCGTGTATCAGTGGTCCCTACAGATTGAAATAAAATACACTCCTGGCCATTAAAATTGCCACACCGCAAAGATGACGTGCTACCGACGGGAAGACGGTGCTGCGATATGCAAATGATTAGCTTTTCAGAAGATTCACACGCTGGTGACGACATCTACAATATGCTGATATGAGGAAAGTTTCCAACCGATTTCTCATACACAAACAGCAGGTGACCGGCTTTGCCTGGTGAAACGTTGTTGTGATACCTCGTTTAAGAAGGAGAAATGCGTACCATCACGTTTCCGACTTTGATAAAGGTTGGATTGTAGCCTATCACGATTGCGGTTTATCGTATCGCGACATTGCTGCTCGCCTTGGTCGCGATCCAATGATTGTTAGCATAATATGGAATCGGTGGGTTAAGGATGGCAATACGGAACGCCGTGCTGGATCCCAGCGGCATCGTAAAAACAGCAGTTGAAATGACAGCCATCTTATCCGCATGGCTGTAACGGATCGTGCAGCCACATCTCGATCCGTGAGTCAACAGAAGGGGATGTTTTCTAGACAACAACCACCTACACGAACATTTCGACGACGTTTACAGCAGCATGCACTATCAGCTCGGAGACCAGGGCTGCGGTTACCCTTGACACTGAATCACAGACAAGAGCGCCTGCGATGGTGTTCGCAACGAGGAACCTGGGTGCACGAATGGCAAAACGTCATTTTTTCGGATGAATCCAGGTTCAGTTTACAACATCCGTGTTTGGCGTCATCGTGGTGAACGCACATTGGAAGCGTGTAATCCTCATCGCCATAATGTCGTATCGCCCGGCGTGATGGTATGGGGTCTCGGTCACCTCTTGTTAGCATCGACGGCACTTTGAACATTGGCAGTTACATTTCAGATGTGTTACGACTCGTGGCTCTACCCTTCGTTCGAGCCCTGCGAAACCCTACATTTCAGTAGGATAATGCACAACCGCATGTTGCAGGTTCTGTACGGGCCTTTCTGGATACGGAAAATTTTCGACTGCTGCCCTGGCCAACACATTCTCCAGATCTCTCACCAACTGAAAATGTCTGGTCAATGGTGGCCGAGCATCTGGCTCGTCACAATAAGCCAGTCACTACTCTTGATGAACTGTGGTGTCGTGTTAAAGCTGCATGGCCATCTGTACCTGTACTCGCCATCCAAGACCTTTTTGACTCAATGCCCAGGCATATCAATCCCGTTATTACAGACAGAGGTGGTTGTTCTGGGTACTGATTTCTCAGGATCTGTGCACCCAAATTGCATGACAATGTAATCATGTCAGTTCTAGTATAATATATTTCTCCAATGAATACCCGTTTGTCATCTGCATTTCTGCTAGGTGTAGCAATTGTAACGGTTAGTAGTATAGCTCTGCCTATTGTGAAGAGATCTAAGAAATATATGAGGAGGTAAAGGAAATTATTCATACAATTAAGGGAGATGAAAACTTAATTGTGACGGGAGACTTGAGTTCGGTAGTAGGAAAAGAAGGATAAATAATAGGTGAGTATAGTCTGGGCAAAAGGAATGAAAGAGGAAGCCGCCTGGTAATATTTTGTACGTAACTTAATTTAGTTATAACAAACACCTGATTTGAGAATCACGAAAGAGGATTGTATACGTGAAAACGACCAGGAGACACCGGAAGGTACCAGACATATTTTATAATGGTAAGACAGATTTCGTAACCAAGTTTTAAACTGCAAAACATACCAAGGGCAGATACAGACTTTGACCATATCTTATTGGTCTAGAACTGTAGGCTGAAACTGAAAAAACTGCAGAATGGTAGGAAAATTAGGAGATGGGACCTGGATAAATTTAAGGAACTCCAAGTTATTGAGACTTTCAGAGGCAGCTTTAGGCAACAATTGACAGAAACGGGGGGAGGGGGGGGGGGTGGGGGGAATAAAACAATAGAAGAGGAATGGGTAGCACTGAGAGATGAAACAGTAAAGGCAGCGGAGGACAAAATAGGTAGAAAGGCAAGACCTAGAAAAAAATCCTTGGATATCGCCGGAAATACTAAATTTAATCGATAAAAGAAAAAAATATAAAAATGCAGTAAATGAAACAGGCATAAAGGAATACAGACGACTAAGAAATGAAATTGACAGGAAGTGAATAATGCTAAGCAGGAGTGGGTAGAAGGCAAATGCAAGTCAATAGAAAAATGTTTAAATAGCGGAAAAGTAGAAACAGCCTACAGAAAAGTAAATGATACATTTGGAGACAAGAAAAGCAGCTGCATGAATATCCTCAGATGAAAAACCAGTTCTCAGCAAAGAAGGGAAATTGAAAGCTAAAAAGAATATATAGAGGGGTCTGCAAAGGAAATGAAAGACAATATTGTAGGAAGGGAAGATGAAGTATACGAAGATGAAATAGGAGATACTATACTGAGATAAGAATTTGACAGAGCACTGAAACACCTAAGTAGAAACAAGGCCCCTGGAGTGGACGAAATTCCCTCAGAACTTTTGAAGTATCTGGGAGATCCCACCATGACAAAACTATTTCACCTGGTGCGTAAGATGTATGAGACAAGGGAAATACCTTCAGACTTTCAGGAAAATGTAATAATCTGCATTCCAAAGAGAACAGGCGCAGACAGATGTGAAAATTATAGAACCATCACTTCAATAACTCATGGTAGCAAACTTTTAACACGAATTATTTACAGACGGATGGAAAAGCTGGTAGAAGCAGACCTCGAGGAAGATACGTTTTTGGATTCAGGAAACATGTAGGAACACGGTGGCCAATCTCACTTTACGGCTTATTTTAGAAGATATATTAAGGAAAGGAAAACCCAAACTCCTGGCTTTAGTAGATTTGGAAACAGCTTTTGAGATTTTGATTGGAATAGACTCTTTCAAATTCTAAAATCAGCAGGAGTAAAATGTAGGGAACGGTGGATTGATTATATATAACTTGTAAAAAAACCAGACAGCCGTTATCAAAGTTGAAGGGCATGAAAGGGATGCGGAGGTTGGGAAGGGACTAAGACAGGGCTGTACCGTTCTCCAATGTTATTCAATTTGTAAATTGAGCAAGCAAATGACCTGGAAGAGCATTAGGTCATTCTATTTTAGTTTCAATAATTCGTTCTCATGATAATGGTTCTTTTAAGTCTTTCTTTTTGTGTTTATGTTAAAGAATTTATTTATAATTTTTTGATCCCTATTTGTTTATTAATTGATTGTTGGTTTTTGATTAATTCTTAATGTTTTTACCAAGTTTCGTTTTCATGATTTCAGTATATTCTTATTTGAGAATGTTTGGTTATAATTTTTGGGTTGATTGTTATTCTTTTATATTGATTTTATTACATTTTTGGAGTTGTTCTTTAATAATTACTGCAAGAAGGTCAATTTACCTTTTTCTCATCAGTTTAATTCTTTTTTATTTTTGTTGTTTTGTTTTTAGTAATTATATTATGTTGTTCCTTTTCTACTTCGATTTTCTTTTTATATATATTTTTGATTCTAGATTGATGCCTATTTTATTTTTAATTTTTGGTTGGGTTATCAACCTGAGCATTTGCAGGCTGGTGTTTATTTAACTTTTTATACTTTGATTGCTAGATTGCCTTTATAATTACTTTTATTAATGATGTATTTAATACTCTTTATTATCCATTGTCGTTTGCTTTTGGTTCTTTTCGTTTTTTTTCTATTTTTGCTTTTTTGGTTAAGATACCAGCTTTTTTATTTCATCTTTGACTTCCTAAAGCTCATGTTGAGGCTCCTATTTATGGTAGAATGTTTCTTGGGGGTATTTTATTAAAATTGTGGGGATATAGTATTTTTCGCAATATAAGTGTTATTTCTTATATCGCAATACTGACGTTGACTCTTGGCAGCCTCATTAGATACTGCCCCACCTTAATAAAATAATTTTTAACAGCCCTTGTGAAGTGGCCCAATATGTTTGTGCACTGCCTACACCTGAGCGGTAGGCGGCTGCCTATGTGGCAACAGTGTAATGCCTCGTGACAAACTTCAGCTAGCGAGTAATTTTAAAGGGATTATAGGTGATATGACAGTCTAACATACACAGTAGCGACACTCGCTGCCGTGAAAGTTGTTACCAACTGACAGTTGCAACGATACTAATGCTCCTAGTGGTGGGCGAGCCACCTAACGAGTGAAGCTTGTTTATAATTATTTTTGGACATAATTAACGAAATATCATACATTTTGTGTTACAAGCATTAGTAAAATTTCATGAGACAGACATAATACAGTAATAAATTTAAAAACAGCCAAATTTAGCTGAACAAATACTTACAAATATAAACGTATATTTGCAGCTTATTCCAAGTAAGTAGTATATAAATATAAGATAAATATAAATTTCAATTATTGTCTGTTGTTGCTATGACAGGCAGTTTCTTGACTTGTATCAGTTTGGTGTGAAGTCTAGTGATCTGCACATTTTTACTCCTCACTCATCTTTCTTATACACTCATATTATTTTGGGTGTAATTACTCTAGCTTAAAAAGCCAACGCTTGTTCTTGCCATTTGTGGTTCAGCTGTAGCATGACTTGTGGAATTGGGTTTTTGTTTGTTGAAAAACAGTTTGATTGCTTTTGCCATTTTAATGCCATGTCTGTGTCGGTTTTCCTTCAGCTACAAATGTGGTGACAGATTCGGTACGTTAAATGCTGTAGTTACTACACACTATATAGGCTCCTACGTTCGACTCTCACCGATTTTAATGGAATTTTAGTGGAAATACCTTAACGTTCCTGAGTAGAAAAGCGACGTCTTTCTGCATATGGGCAGTTCTTTGGTGTTTCCTAGCCATTGTTTATTTTGATACAAAATGAACTTATTCTGTTAAAGCTTGCAGGTTACAAGATAATTATAAGTGAATTGTCCTGTAATGTACCGTTTCGTACCTTGTCAGGGATCTTAGGAAAGACAAATTTGGAGCTTCGAAAAACTTACGGGTATGCAGTCAGGTATCAAAATCGACAAAGGCCGATATTTCGGCAGGACACGACCCTGCCATTTTCAAGGCGAAACTGCAGCGAGGAAGCAATGTGTAACGATCTTTAAAACCTCGGTTTTCAATTAGTACGCCGTCGGAGGTTAGATTCCACCCTAGGGCATGGGTGTGTGTGTGTGTGTGTGTAATTCTCAGGTTAGTTTATCTTAGTTTAAGTAGTTTGTAAGCTACGGACTGATGACCACGCAGTTTGGTCCGATAGATTTACAAACATTTGGACATTTTCTTTTCAATGAGTAAACAGGAAAGACAACACACACCGCGCAAGCAAGCACACAGCGCCGACACGACAAAAGATGAAAACTGTCAGGATATCGATACTAAAGGTCAGTACTCAACGGATGAGACAGGATTAGTTGTGTCCCTCTGTCCCTCTGTCGTTGAGAGAGCAGGATACCAAGCGGGATTGCCTATTCATAAGGTTGTGCAATTGGCATAATGTTGTGCAATTGGCCGATCATTATTTATGGCTTGCCGTGTGTGCAACAGTGTGTTCTGTGAGACAGAGAGGACGTACGTGTGATTTTATATGTGTGGGCGTTGTTATCTGACTTCAAAGAAATTGATTTAGCGTAATGAGCGTAATTTAGAAGTGCAGTGGTTCATTGTGTTATTGACTATGTCATTGAGCCAATGGTTCACTCCTGTTGAGGTAATACAGAGTCCCCCAGAAAAATGTACATGTACTTCAAAAATAAGAAATTTATTACTTATGTGATTATTTTACATTTAATAATTGATCACATATATTCTGTAACCATCAGTTTAGCACATGGTTACATTAAATGTTCAAAATGTCGACCGTTGGCCGCTATGGTGGTGACCATAAGTACGTCAGACAGTGTTTCAGATGAGATCTCTGTACATTTCACTGTAATCTCTTGGAAAAGTTCCTCCAACGTGCGTGTATTACACCGATAGATGATATCTTTCATAGTTTCCCACAAGTAAGTCCACAGTCCACGACTATTGAGAGAACTCAGTGGCCGGCCGCGGTGGCCGAGGGGACTGAGGCGCTCCAGTCACGGTCTGCATGACCACTGCGGTCGGGGGTTCGAATCCCCCCTCGGGCATGGATATTTGTGCCGTCCTAGTTCGCAAGTAGTTTGTAAGTTTAGGGACTGATGACCCCGTAGTTAAGTCCCATAAGCTTAACAAACGTTTGAACATTTGAGAACTTAGTGGGCCCTCTGCATCTAATGTAATGTCTCAGAAAATTGTTACCCAGGAAATGGTAGTGTGGTGGCTCCCCGTCTTCTTGGTAAAAGACCTCTTCATTAACTCTATAAAGCACATGTATACCTGGCGAAATTTATCTTAGCATTTTCAAGAGGTTTCATTCTCTAATTCTCTCCTCAGTTAATGAAATGAGACAACAGCTAAGATAATTGTGTAGATTGTAAGGAAGTATCAGCATCTGTGTTTAGTTCTTTTAATTAATTAATTAAGCCACCGGTTTCGGTCCTATATTCGCATCATCTTCAGGTCCCCATTGCGTAACTGTCGCAAGTAATAGCGCATTTGAAAGGGGTGGCGGTTGTCACTGGTAACAGTAAATTTCTTCTCATAGAATTTAGGCTTTCACGGCCGGCGTCTTCATTAATTAAAACTTCCGGGCTAAGTTGCCGTGGAAGTGAGTGGGATGAAGATAAGCCAGCTGTCATTCGCAGTCCTATGACAGTGTCAGTAACATGAGTGAGAAGTATTTAGGCTTAAGTGTAAATATAAAAGAAATGAATTCATTAGTATTTTATGCACCCTTTGCTGTGCACTCTTTAAACCTCGTGGACCGAAATAGTACATTGTTATTCCTACAACGATTTTAAGATTGTTTTGTAGCTTCTATTCTTCGTTGCAACATTCTTGTGATGAATCAAAATGTTCAAATGTTTGTAATTCTATGGGACCAAACTACGTTAGTCATCAATCCCTAGACCAGAGCTTTCCAAACTGGGTGTCGCGACATCCTGGGGTGCCGCGCAGTAGTACAAGAGTGTCGCGAGATTAACAAATTTATCTGAAAATCTGGATGCACCCAACTTTTGATTAGAAGTAAAACACCAAATATACCTTCCTTCAATGAGAAAGGAAGTATCCTAATTATCATGTACATTACATTTTTTATGGCTGCTGTATGCTAACTTAACAACTGAAGAATTCACATTGTTTTCATATGACTGTTTCTTGTAGGAATATTTCTAGACAGACACTTGATGATTTGATCAGAGTGAAGGCCCGGGAAAACAGCCCCTATCGCGCCTTAACGCGGCCCTGCCATCTGCGACGCGGTTTTAATTGAGATACATGATAAACATTGCCAACACACAGCAGAGACGATGTACTACGCATACAGGGTGTTACAAAAAGGTACGGCCAAACTCTCAGGAAACATTCCTCACACACAAAGAAAGAAAATATGTTACGTGGACATGTATCCGGAAACGCTTAATTTCCATGTTATAGCTCATTTTAGTATTTCTCTTTAAATGGCTTCATTCCAAGGTGATCAAATTGTAAATTTTCACAATCAACATGTGTGGGCTGACGAGAATCCGCACGCAGTTGTGCAATCACGTCATCAACACAGATTTTCTGTGAACGTTGGGCCAGGAATTGTTGGTGATGCCTTGATTGGGCCTTATGTTCTTCCACCTACGCTCACTGGAGTACGTTATCAAGATTTCATACGGGATACTCTACCTGTGCTGCTAGAACATGTGCCTTTACAAGTACGACACAACATGTGGTTCAAGCACAATAGAGCTACTGTCCATTTCAGTCGACGTTTTCGTGCGCTTCTCAACAACAGATTCGGTGACCGATAGATTGCTAGAGGCGGACCAATTCCATGGCCACGCTCTCCCGACCTCAACCAAATGTTGTTCAAATGTTTGTTAAGCTTATGGGACTTAACTACGGGGTCATCAGTCCCTAAACTTACAAACTACTTATGAACTACTTACAAACTAGGACGGCACAAATATCCATGCCCGAGGGGGGATTCGAACCCCCGACCGTAGTGGCCGTGCTGACCGTGACTGGAGCGCCTCAGTCACCTCGGCCACCCCGGCCGGCCGACCTCAACCCTCTTGACTTTCATTTATGGGGCCATTTGAAACCTCTTGTCTACGCAACCCCGGTACCAAATATAGAGACTCTTCGTGCTCGTATTGTGGACGGCTGTGATACAATACGCCATTCTCCAGGGCTGCATCAGCGCATCAGAGATCCCATGCGACGAAGGGTGGATGCATGTATCCGCGCTAACGGAGGACGTTTTGAACATTTCCTGTAACAAAAATGTTTGAAGTCACGCTGGTACTTTCTGTTGCTATGTGTTTCAATTCCATGATTAATGTGATTTGAAGAGAAGATGAGCTCTAACATGAAAATTAAGCGTTTCCGGACACATGTCCACGTAACTTATTTTCTTTCTTTGTGTGTGAGGAATGTTTCCTGAAAGTTTGGCCGTACCTTTTTGTAAAACCCTGCATATGCTTTCGCGCTTTCGCATGGAAACGTGAAATAGTACGTTCGAACTAGAGGAAAACAACACGTCTTTCTTATTCTCAACACACAGTATCTCGCGTAACCACTTTAGACATTAAAGTACCGGGTGATAAAAAGTCAGTATAAATTTGAAAACTTAATAAATCACGGAATTATGTAGAAAGAGAGCTAAAATTTGACACACATGCTTGGAATAACAACTGGTTTTATTAGAAAAAAAAGTTAAAAAAAAATCTCTCGCGCGCGTCGTTTGGTGATGATCGTGTGCTGAGCCGTCACTTTCGTCATGCGTGGCCTCCCAGGTCCGCAGACCTCAGTCCTTGCGATTATTGGCTTTGGGGTTACCTGAAGTCGCAAGTGTATCGTGATCGACCGACATCTCTAGGGATGCTGAAAGACAACATCCGATGCCAATGCCTCACTATAACTCCGGACATGCTTTACAGTGCTGCTCACAACATTATTTCTCGACTACAGCTGTTGTTGAGGGATTATGGTGAACATATTGAGCATTTGCTGTAAAGATCATCATCTTTGCTTTGTCTTAAATTGTTAAGCTAATTATTTCTTTTCTGATCAGATGAAGCGCCATCTGTCGGATTTTTTGAACGTATTTTTCTTCTTCTTTGTTCTAATAAACCCCTATGTCATTCCAAGCATGTTTGTCAATTTTTACCCCTCTATCTACATTATTCCCTGATTTATTACGTTTTCAAATTTATATTAACTTTTTGATCACCCAATATGTTATTTCAGCGATACTAATCTACTATCAACAAGTTTTAATTTTTTCGTTGAATCGGTTTAAAATAACTTAGTAGATAAAGTGCATTAACTAAAATCTAGTGAAACACATATCTGTATAACTAAAGAGATGTCGAAACTGACCAATAATAAATAAGCTTAAATAAGCTACAAGTGTGACTATTTATAAGATGTTTGTGAGACTGTGATACACGAGATTAATTTGTGCTCAAGTCAGGCGTATCGATAGTTGTTAATTTAGACGTATCGAAAAACCCAACAGGGAAGTGCCTCTTTTTGTATAAACTGCAGGCAGTCTTACAGATACCTGTTATAATTTGTCATCTTCGCTGAATAAGAAGTAAGCGCGGCAACTGGTGAAACCCAGCGAAAAGGTGCCTGCAGACAAATGATGGAATGCCGGCTATTACGCGCCGGTAATTGCTCGCCTCTGACAGTATGGTAATTACAGATTTATGAATTATGTATCCCCTGTGACAGGGCGCTTCTCGGACCTAATGCCTGCAGGTCTGCATCCATCACGGTCTCTGCGATGTCGTAACCTCCGGTAGCTTGCTCGGAAAAGGCTTCTCGGAACTTTATCCATGACTGGAAATTTCATTTGAAATCTTTTTCGCTGTGCGCTACACAAACTTCTGTATATATTCAACATAGCTTATTATTTTGTTTTTCATGTGTAGGGCGTCTTGTGACTTGTCAAAGTGACAGAGGATATGTCATTATGTTACGTGAATTATGGAAGTACTAATAATCGCTACTGAATGATAAGAGTAATAACATAGCTTTCCTGTATATAGGAACCATTTCTTCGGACCGTGAAGCGTGCCGGGATAGCTCAGCTGGTAGAGCGTTTGCCCACGAAAGGCAAGGGTTCCAGGTTCGAATCCCTAAGTTCCGACATACAGGTTTAATCCGCCATTAAAAGTTTCATCTCAGCGCACACTCCGCTGCAGAGTGGAAATATCACTCTAGATTATTTTTGTTGTTAAGAAAAAAATGTTCAAATGTTTGTTAAGCTTATGGGACTTAACTATGGTGTCATCAGTCCCTAAACTTACAAACTACTTATCTACTACCTTATACTAAGGACGGCACAAATATCCATGCCCGAGGGGGGATTCGAACCCCCGACCGTAGTGGCCGTGCAGACCGTGATTGGAGCGCCTCAGTCCCCTCGGCCACCGCGGCCGGCTGTTGTTAACAATCCCCAAAGGCAAATGTTTCTAGAGTAATTTAAAACTGTGTATGTGTTTGCACAGAACATATTCTTGGGAGTGTAGAGGGTAGTTCTTAGGCTTTCGTTAGATTTAACGCCACTATCTACTCTACATCAAGAAGGTAGACAGTTGGAGAACATTTTAAATAACGCATAACACCAGTCTTCATATTCTTAAAAGGTAAAAGTAGTATGTCTTTGGATGGTTATTGGAAACTAACGTGTTGGGCCACGTGTCAGCTTCGAACCATTCATTTGGAGCGGAAGGCCCACTCGTGTGCCTTTGCTGACTGCGCGACACACAGCTCTACGCCTCACCTGGATCCGTCAGCACACACCAAAAACATGTTGCCCGGTCTCAAGAGTCTTGTTTCCATTTGCATCGAGCAGATGGACGTGTACGGCTGTGGAGAAAACCTCATAAATCCATGGACCCTGCATGACGACTGTTAAAGCTGGGAGGCTCTGTAATGGTTTGAGGCGTGTGCAGTTGGAGTGATACGGGACCCCGATACGTCTAGGTACGACTCTGACATATGACTCGTAAGTACGCAACGTGACTGATCACTTGAGCAGTGACGTCTCAAAACGCGATAACTCCACTCACGGACAAAAACTAGTTTGAAGCGAATTTATATTCTAGAAATTGTGAAACCTCGAGCTATGGTGTTGTTTTCATTCAAAACGATATTTTAAACCTTTTAAATCAGCTGCAAAATTTGACTTTCGATTCAAAGTGCAATAGGTCACATTTTTTCTCTGTCTGTCCCTTTAACCTTTTATAACTTGAGTACTGACTGTATCTTCAAGCGGTTTCTTTTAATTTCTTCTTTAGAATCCTGGGGTAATGTTAAGCTATACTTACGAATATGTGAAACAACTAAAATGAGAATAATAACGTAGAACCGTTTACCGCTTCTGCACTTTAGTCAGCTCTGGAGCCTAAACTATATGAGCTAGACCATTGTACATAGTATAGAAATGCAGAACTCACAAATATCCATAACAAAATAGGGGAACCATGTGTCTAAGTTTCACGAGTGAACCACATTTATCGTTTTCTCTTTTAAAGTGCTGGCACCTGATGGCTTCAGACTACCGATATGTAAAAGTTGGACATATAATCTTGTGGCCTTTTTTAAAATCGTACTCAGTCGTATAATTTTATACCAGGCAAGGCCAACATTTCCGCTCGGCGGGCGCGCCCGTGGGTGCAGTACGCTGTAGTTTTCCGGCCCGCCGCGACCGTGTGTCACTAGTGGCCCACACGCCGCTGCGCACAGTGCGCGGGGCAGGGGCGCGGGCGACGGCGCGACACGGCGAGGGCACTCGCGCCCGGAGGGCGGGGGTTGGCCATACTTGGTCTATACTATGTACTTTGGCCCAGGTCCCATAGTTTACGCCACAGAGGTCACGAAAGTGCGGAAGTGGTACACCATTCTAAGTTATTATTCTCAAGTCAGTTACTTCACGTTTTCGTATTGACATTTCATATATCCTACGTTGAACCCAGAATACTAACGAACAAATTGAAACAAACCGCATCAAGATACGTTCTGCAGTTCTGGAGTCAAAGGAGTTTAAAATACCTGTGCAAAGCCAGGGTGCTTCAGCTAGTTAGTAAAAAATAAATGTAAAGTATTAAGTCATAATTATTTAATACCGAAAATTGTATCCCAAGTTAAAAAATCGCACTGACGTGTTTTACGGCCCACTTTAGATTTTTAGTTTTATAAGTTTTTGCAAACATTTTGGAACAAAATAATGATCTAAATAATAAAACATTAATTAACAAGAGTGTCTGAAACCCTTTTAGGAAATAAAAAATTAGGGAGCGGCGGGCATCGAACCACTGCCCTCCACCGTCAGAGTCCAACACATTGCGCACTACGCTACAGCCTACTGTTACGAGTTATGTTCTATAATCTTATACTATGGATAGTCGTTGTTAACTGATGCTAATATGGCATTTGTAGACACTAGATTATTATTTATCATACGAAGGACGACGTGTTTTTGTTAATTCTTCAGTGCGCCAGTGCTTTGAAATGACAACGTGTAAGTTAAAATAAGAAAATCATCAAATACGCAACGCAAGATGACGTATGCCACAGAGCATTCTGGGCGAGGAATGTCACGTGACATCTGCGAACGGCTGGTTTTCTTTAATCCAATGAAAGGTATCAAAATTCCGTTATTTTTGCAAATATCTCTCAAACGATACCAGATATGAAAAAAACACATGGGAACAAAGTTGTAGAGAATTTTCTCCTCTATAAATTCGGTTACACAATTTTCGCGTCAGATGAACGGTTTATTTGCAATTAAAATTACATTACAAACGGCTTTTTTTTTGTATTACTAAATTATTTCTTGTCCGAAATATTTCAAAAAGCGAGGTTCTGGTCTCTGGTAGCCAACAATTAGATCTGTAAAATTTGGTGCCGATCGGTTGAACGGTTCGACCTAAAAAGTGGGAACATGTTACAGACAGACAGACATCGTCAAATCGCCGTTACTTTTGCAAATATCTCTGCAACGATGCAAGATATGAAAAAAATAACAGAGCGAAGTTGTAGAGAATTTTCCCCTCTATCAATTAGGTTATTCAATTTTCGTGTCAGATGAACAGTTCGTTTGCAATTACAATTATATTACAAACGATATTTTTTTGGTATTACTACCGTATTTTTTGTCCGAAAAATTTGAAAACGGGAGGTTCCCATCTCTGGCGGCCTACAATTATGTGTGCAAAATTTGGTGCTGATCGGTTGAACGGTTCGTCTTAAAAACAAGGAACACGTTACGGACAGACAGACAGACGTACAGACATACATCCCGAAATCGCCGTTATTTTTGCAAATATCTCTGAAACGATACGATATATGAAAAATAACATAACATAGCAAAGGTGTAGAGAATTTTCTCCTCTACACATGAGGCTATTCAAGTTTCGTGTCAGATGCATGGTTAAGCTGTTATTTTCATTTACATTTCGAGCTGTCAAAAGACGATTGCAAAGGCCCACTTTTAGTGTTACTACCGTAACCTAAAGTGGGCCAAAATGTTTATCAAAATTGGTCCCAAAGTAAAAGGTGAGTGGGCAACAGAATCTGTGCTCGCTGAAAGTAACGAGTAGAATTTGAAAGTTGCCACCGCTCTAATGCATATTTGCGAGGAAACCAATGGAACTATATAAAGTTGTTTAAATAAAAATAAAAGGTCATTTCATTATCTACAACTTTCTCGCTGACGAAAATTTCCTTAACAAAAAAAAAAAAATAAATAAATAAATAAATAAATAAATAAATAAATAAAAATGTAGCAGGTGACTAACTTTTTCATGAGACAATTTTTATTTGACATAAAAGTAATAGTTTCAATTACTATTTTTATACAAACACAGTACGTATTGAACTTGCTAAGAACACTGATGCATTCCTTCAGTGTTCACCTGTCTGCGTGAAAAATGTGGTAATTTTTTCCTATCGTAAGGGGTTCAAATGACAATGTAATTAAGGCGAGCACTATTTGAAGAACTACGCATTTATCGGTCCATCTCTGTCTCTAGATCCACCCAAGATGGCTGCCATCGAGTCACTGCCCGTACGTGGATTTTGGCGGTACAGCCTCTCTACGTTATTCTGTGCTCGCTGCATCCATTCATGTCCATTATGCAGTCCAACGTGCAATTCCAGCACGACAATGGGACACCCAACACGTTCATAATTGCTACAGATTTCTATTGGAGCATTCTTCTGAGTTTAAACACCGCTGCTCAAAAAAGTCCAAAGACACTATTGTGCGTATCTGGGTGCCATGAAACGTACTGTTAAGATCTCCACCATCTCTTACTTTTAAGTATTAATAGACAGCCTCTGCAGGATAGATGGTGTTCCCTCCAGCACCACTTCAGTCGTTAGTAGAGTTCATTCCACGTCATGGTGCGACTGTTCTGCTTGCTCGGTGGAGTGGTGGTGGGCGGGGGGGGGGGGGGGGGGGGCTAAACAATATTATCGTTTATTTTGCTCTTCAGAGTAAGCTAATCGGCGAGCGTTATTTCAGTAGTTGAATTTGTAATACTGCGCTCTTTAAGCTAACCAGGTATTCGAGTGATTGTTAATGTTCGGGGCTGCTTTTACAGTTTCACTCGCGTTGTAATATTACCGGGAAGCACTTTTGAAGATTAAGTACATTTAAATAATTTTATAGATAATAGACTCAAAGAAAGGAGGTGGAATCTGAAGCTTAGCGGCGGTGGTAATTTGGAATAAAGCAACACCTGAGCACAATATTACACAAAGAAACTAATAGATTCCGTTGTTACCTTTTTTATCAAAATATTTGTATCAAGTTGACTGGATCTTAGCGGATGATGCTGTAAAAATGTTGCTTCATTGTGCAAAATGATATTTGGTTTGCTTAGAGCGGATTGTGCTTACTGAATGACCGTTAAAAAAATATTAAGTTAGTTTTAGTGACAAAGGCTATTTAAATCGATCGGATTTCGTTCAATTCCGAAGATTTCCTTGTAGGCATTGTAATAAAGTCACATTCATAAAGGTTACACATAATGAATTCTAGACGTTTCTAGCAAATTGCAGATACAAGTCCAACAATGGCTCCAAGCATCAAGTTACATAATCAAGATTACTGCTGGAAAAAATATAAACACTTATGAATCATTTAAAGGTGGGTCATTTTAAATAAATAAGAAAAAAAATTCAATTTAACTGATTATATTTTCATCATATTTTACAGTGAAAACGACCTCACACACACTTAGATTTGGTAGTGAAGAAATCCCTAATGTGCTTCTGTCCTCATCGATCGCTAAAACATGAAAGACGGATTGTACATGCGCCCTCTGGGCGCACGATCCAGAGAAAGACGGCCGTATAATGACGACAGTTAAAGAAGAGCGAGGGAAAACTCAGGTGTAATAAATTCTGTTAGAGACGTATTGAAGTGCGCTGTGCTCTTGCACGCTGCATTCCTTCTTCTCTTTGAGCATGTTTCTGCACATGGAGGGTCGGAGCTTGTTAATTCGGATTTGGCGTGTGTTAGTATTTACGGGGTGGCCAGTTACCCTTCCTGTCGTCACCCTGTGCTCTCTGGAGGAAATGTGTCCTCAAATGTCTGCGTATAGTGTTATTTGTGTAGAAGTGTATAGTGTTACGAAATGTTTACGAATCTTTTTTTGTGTGTGTTTCTTTTTTATCAGTTTTTTAAATTTGTTTCACTTTTCTTTCTTTTTATTATTATTATTTTATTTATATAGATTGATTTCCTCACCGGTCGCCTTGTCCCTTTTACAAATTCATCTTTATTTAAACAAATTAGGGGCAAAAGGAAAAAGGAGAAAAATGCAATATAATTAAAAACGGAGGAGCCCTTCAAGCATAAACAAAAGAATATCTGTGACCTATTTGTAATAAAATTAATGATTCCGTCGGACCAGTACGTCCTCACAAGACTGGCGATCGCTTAGCAGCACGAGAATAAAAACCATGCGACGGCGATACAATCAGTAGATCATGCACACACGTCTTCTCGAAATTATTTGTGGGTTACCGTTGTAATGATCAATCATAATCTGGTAATATGGAACGTAAGTCAGTATCTCCCTGCATGGATGATCCAGCTGCGAGGGGGGTCGTGGAACGCACTCTGGAGAAAGTTGGAAAAGTATTGCTGGTACTTCGGGTTCTTCACAACTGCGCTGTGTCGTTCATTAATGTATTGCCAGAAATCGAGAACCGATTTATCACCATTTCCAAACATGTAGTTGACAGCGAGTCCGCTAATCCATGTCACTGTGTGGGTCTTCGATTGTGGGAAATAGTCCTTATCGGGGAAGAGGAGCGTTTCTGCAGTGATATTGTCAGGGGTTGTGCGTGTACAGAAGGCCAACATCTGGCGGACCAAGAGCCAAACACTGCCTGCCTCGCCGCAGACAAGTCGATGGCCGTCGTCGTCTTGCACTCCACGCGTGGCACATAGTGGCGCTGCTGCTAGGTGGATCCTGTGGAGGCGTGACTCGCAGATCTGCTTCCCATTGACCGCGGGTGAATCGAGTAACTGATGCGGGACTTGGGGACCAGCCCGTTATTCACCTAGGGGTATACGGAAAAGCGCATAACAATCACATCCAGGCTGGCCGGCACTCCGACCCCCTTCGTTAATCCGCCGGGAGGATTCGAACCGGGCCCGATACGTCTCCCCATCACGGAAAGCGGGGCGTTAGACCATACGACTAACCAAGCGGGTTCTGGCATGCTCCATTGTGATAGCAGTTCGGAATGGTCACATCGCCCACCGGCTGTTTCCTCCGCTGCACGCAGTAAGCAGTGCGTAATTCATCTCCGCGTCTGCGGATATTACGTCAGCGAAAGGAGGTTGTGCACTATCTGAACATTTGTTCGACTTTCCTTCTGCAGATCTTGTCTGGTTGCATAAAGTACGTGAACGTAACGGGCCGGAGCTTTGCCAGGTGAAAGACCGCGAGCGGAACAAGACACGAAACGGCGGCTTTCAGGCGCTCTTAACTGATGGGGAGCGCCCCAGTCACGTTTCTAGCCGGCAGCGGCAGCGGCGTCACCCGGGCAGCGGGCAGAAGCCGTCACCGCTCCCGCTCCATAGCTGAACACGACTGGAGAGCTGACGGTACTATCGTTCTGCCTCAAGATCACTTGCTAGGATGTCGGACTGTGTTAAAGCGAAAGATCCGCATCCAAAGACTGGAAAGTTGCGCAGGTCACTCCAGTACTCAATAAACACAATAGGAGGGATCAAATGTTCAAATGTTTGTATAGTCTATGGGACTTAACTACGGGGTCATCAGTCCCTAAACTTACAAACTACTTATGAACTACTTACGAACTAGGACGGCACAAATATCCATGCCCGAGGGGGGATTCGAACCCCCAACCGTAGTGGCCGTGGAGACCGTGACTGGAGCGCCTTAGTCCCCTCGGCCACCGCTAGGAGGGATCCGCAGATTACAGGTCTATATCATTGACGTCCGTTTGCAGCAGGATTTTAGAACATATACTTTCCTCAAATATGGTGAACTACCTCGAAGAGAAAGACCTATTAATCCAAAGCCAACACGGATTCAGAAAGCATCGTTCTTATGAAACACGTGATGTGATTAGTGCTATCAGTTCCCCACAGACGTTTAATGAACAAAGTAAGAGCATATGGTCTATCAGACCAATTGTGTGATTGGATATAGGAGTTACTAGATAACAGAATGCAGCATGTCATTCTCAATGGAGAGAAGTCTTCCGAAGTAAGAGTGATGTCCGGTGTGCCACAGGGGAGTGTCGTGGGTCCGTTGCTGTTCACGATGTATATAAATAACCTTGCGGATAACATCGGAAGTTCACTGAGGCTTTTTTCGGATGATGCTGTGGTATATAGAGAGGTTGTAACAATGGACAATTGTATTGAAATGCAAGAGGATCTGCATCGAATTGACGCGTGGTGCAGGGAATGGCAATTGAATCTCAATGTGGAACAAGTGTAATATGCTGCGAATACACTCCAGCAGATCAGCAATTGGAAGCAGTTAATTCCATAAATTATCTGGGAGTAGGCATTAGGAGTGATTTAAAATGGAAAGACCATATAAAATCAATCGTCGGTAAAGCAGATGCCAGACATAGATTCATTGGAAGAATCCTAAGGCAAAGCAGTCCGAAAACAAAGAAAGTAGGTTAAAGTACACTTGTTCGCCCACAGCTAGAATACTGCTCACCGATGCAGATCGGGTTGATAGAGGAAGTAGAAAAGATCCAACGGAGAGCAGCGCGTTTCGCTACACGATCATTTGGTAATCGTGAAAGGGTTACGGAGATGATCGATAAACTCCAGTGGAAGACTCTGTAGGAGAGACGTTCTGTTGCTCGGCATTTTGTCGAAGTTTCGAGAACATACCTTTACCGAGGAATCTAGCAGTATATGGCTCCCTCCTACGTATATCTCGCGAAGAGATCATGAAGCTAAAATCAGAGAGATTAGAGCCCACACAGAGACATACCGACATCTTTCCGCGAACAATACGTGACTGGAATAGCAGAGAGAACCGATAGTGGTATTCAGGGTACCTTCCGCCACACACCTTCGGATGGCTTGCGGAGTATGAATGTAGATGTAGACGTAGAGGATGACAAAAATAATACGTTTTTCTACATTTACTGAAGGCTTTTCGCACTATACCTCACAAGCATCTTCTAATTAAACTTCCGTGCTTATCGAATATCGCCGCATTTGTGTGATTGGATTCGTGATTTTCTGTCGGAAAGGAGACAGTATGTTGTAACTGACGATGAGTGATGGAACAGAACAGAACTGATATCTGCCGTTCCACAGGAAAGTATTATAGAGCCCCTACTCTTCCTTCATTTTATACATGATTTAGGAGACACACTAAGTAGTTCTGTTTGCAGATGATGCTCTCATTTATGGATTAGCAAAGTCACCAGAAGATCAAAAGCAACTACAAGAAGATATCTGGATACTGCAAAAATTGACAATTGACCCTTAATAATGAGAAGTGTGAAGTCATCCGTATCACCACTAAAACAAATGCCTTAAACTTCATTTATACGATAAATCAGTCATAATTACAGAACTTAACTAAATACCTAGGAGTACCCATTACAGACAACTTAAATCTGAAACAACACATATATAACAATGTAGGGAAGGCGAACCAAGGGCTGAGTTTCATTGACACAACACTAAAAGGATTTAACAGTTCTACTAAAGAAACGGCTTATACAATTTTGGAGTATTGTTGCGCGTTTTGGGATCGTCACCAAGTGGGACTGACAGACGTTTTAGAGGAAGTTCATAGGAAGGCAACTCGGTTTGTATTATCGCGATGTAGGGGAGAGAGTCTCACGCAAATGATAAAATGAAAGGTGCGGTGAGATCTATTTGCAAAATTTCTCTCACCAACTTTGACTTCCGAATGCGATTCTGTTAGCATGCACCTACATAGGAAAACATGATCACCATCATAAGAGAAATTAGATAGAAAGAGAAAGGTTTAGGCGTTACTTTTTCCAACGAGCTATTAGATAATGAAACCGTAGAGAAATGTCATAAAAGCGGTTCGATGAACCTTCTGCCGTGCACTTCAGTGTGACTTACATTGTATTTGTCTTCACAAAGCGTCCGCTTCCGTATTGGGGAGGTGCGCCGGTCGTAGTTCGAATCCTCCCCCTCCTCCCCCTTTGCGGCTGATTAAAATACGAGCCTCGGTGTGCCGGTCAGCCTGATTGATGTTTTTGCTCGGTTTTTCGTGCCCCATTAAGTGAATACTGCGCTGTCACCCACATCTCTTCTCTGAACATTCAAAAAATCTACACACATTCACATGTATCTATCTCAATCTTAATACATATAAATATTAAGGTGTTTGTGCCTATATTTCACTCTGCAGCCAAAACTACACATCGCTAGCGAATAGTGTTTGTATGTAGTAGTAGGTATCGTCTCTCATTGCGCACTTTGGTGGTAGAGGATAAGGGAGTGGAAAATATGGGAGTTGAAAGTTACCAACTTATATAAAATTCTGCTCTGCAACAAAAACTACACAATGGAGGCAAACGAACTCTCTGTATTGTTTTAGTACAAAATCTCCTATTGTACGCCATAGCAGTTCCGTGTCGATAGCAATAAGAGTGTGGAAGATACATATAAAATTCAGGCTGAAGACCAGCGATGACTTTTGACACTATAACAACAAAGAGGTTATATACAGCGAAACGTGATGCACATTCTTCAGTTGTTTTACTGCAACAAGCGTACGAATAAAGAAAAAGTAAGTGCATATTGCAGTTTGGAAAGTAAAACTACCAAGAAAGCTGCCAAAGCGTAAGAAAGAAATTTGGCGTTCTCGATCCGTTTCTAAAAGACAGAAAACGGCGCTGAAAAATGAACCTACAGACGAGAGAAACTTGAAATTTGTAGACGTTGTTTATCTTACACTGTAAGCATGAGCGATTTTTCGTTATTCCCATTCCTAAGGGACTGAAATAGAGGATGAACGGTTTTTTGAAAATACGTTGCTATTCAGGCAATTTTGAAGCAAGAAATACATAGCTTCGAATTTAGATTTTAGAAACACGTGTTTCGATATTTTTGGAAATTCAACCATTAAGAGGGTGAATTAAGGGAATATCTTTTAAGGATGCTACTAAGACTAGTTTCATGCTGGAAATGCGAAAATTTGGCTTTGGAACCAGGGTGAGAATTTAAGAAAATAAAAAGAAACAGTGTTTCGGGATGTTTTGAATTCAGTCATCAATGGTGCAGTAGGGGGTGGAAAGTTGTATCAAAATAATTGATTAGGAAAGCATTTATAAAGTTAAATCTATGAAAATTTATATTTAGAAGTAGAAACAACTAATGCAGACCATGCAGTCTACGCGTGCAAAGCAGCGGGAATTAAGCTAGTATGAATTATAAAAAACGTATGTATGTTTGTATCTACTGCACCGCATTCAACCAGTCTTGGTGATCTATTCTTTTTCGCCAGGTTACAATCGCTATGGAGGTAAAAGCCACCTACGACACATAGTTCAGGAGATATAAACAGTGTAAAAAATACGAGTGAGAAAAATTTGCCCCACAACGCGAAGCGTGAGTAACGGTACTGCAAGCCATCACACGGTGTTCCGGTATGCCTTGACCTATGCCGTCATTCGGAATCGTCATAACTATGCACCTCTGAGCTCTACGATACATGTCCTGGAAACATTGCACCAAATCTTCCTTTGGGATGGTGTTCAACAGTCTCGTCACGTTTCGGTGGATGTTAGGAATATCGTCAAATCTTCAAAAAAATGTTCAAATATTTGTAAATTTATGCGACCAAACTTTTTTTTGGTTAATAGTACCTAGGCTTATAAACTACTTAAACTAATCTAAGGACTACACACTAGACTTGCGCATAATAGTTCGAAATCGGGAGCCCTCACTTTAGTTCGCGGCTCTGCCGCGAACTAGTTCGTTCTTTTATTTCGTCCGCTCCCAGTGACGGCTGACCGGCGTTGTTTGCGCATGCAAGTGAAGGGAGGAGTTCCCCCACCTAGCTGCTTCATGCGATTTCTGCTTGAGCCGCTAACTATATCACGCAAACCAAAAGAAACAGTTTGTGGATAATTTCTCGCGTTTAAGTTTAGAGTTGTCTCTATATCTCGGCATCATGGAATTTATTATTCAGATATTGCAGAGTGCACAATAATTCAAAACAGAAATTTTGTAGCACTGAACTATGTAATCTAGCAGGCAGACGCGCGCCTAGAATTGGCTTTCATCAGCAGAATTTTTAATTCTGCTGCGCGCCCTCTCGCTATTGCCAGTCGGTCTTCCGAAAAGAATCCAACGAACTAAAAAGCGAGATACGTTTGGCATAATAGTTCGCGACCGGTAACGCATGTTTTAGTTCGCTACCGATTGCACATATTTTAGTTCGCGACCGATCGCGCATATTTTAGTTCGCTGACCGATCGCGCATATTTTAGTTCGCGACGGGTAGCTATTTTAGTTTGCAGCTCGGCTGCGAAGTAGGTCGCCCTTTTTAGTTCGTCCGGTCTTTTTGGCTTTTGCTACCGCCACTAAAAGAGCTCTCGCATATAAATTCAAACAGTGTTAAGTTTTGGGTTCTCTTTACTTCTTTACACTATGGAATGAGGGTTATATTTAGACACTGCTGAATACCTTAGAAAAGAAAATTTGTGACAGTGAACTATGAAACTACAGCTGAGCTGCATCTCGGCTCGAAATGACGGTAACTGGCAGAAGGGATTCACGCGATTCTGCGCACTCTCGCGTCCTCTCGCCGTTCCCCGTCAGTTTTCGGAAAAGGAGCGGATGAACTAGAAGGATCTGCGAACTAGTTCGCGTAGTTCGCCTATGGGAGTGCTCTTCCGAACTAGTTCGTTCGCACAAGACTACCACACACACACACACACACACACACACACACACACACACACAAACAAGCCCGGGGAGAGGACTCGAACCTCCTACAGCGAGCAGCCGCGCGGTACGCAGCAAGGCGCCTTAGACCGCTTGGCAACTGTACCACGCCCCGCCAAATCTCATTCTTTCAAAGGGAATTTGAGTAGAGGAAACAGAAAGAACCCCGGAACATTGAAATCCGGTGAGTATGGTGGACGTTGCACATCCCCTTGTTTACCAGGATCTGTTATACCATGTAGGCTGTGTGTGAGAGAGCGTTGTCGTGCAACTTGAACACCCACCATATTCGCCGGCTCTCAATCGTCCTGACTTCTTCCTATTCCCTCTACTCAAACTCGCTTTGAAAGGAAAGAGATTTGAAGATATTCCTGGCAGCCAACGAAACGTGACTAAGCTTTTAAACACCACCCAAAAGGAAGACTTCGTGCAAAGTTTCCAGGACATACGTCACACAGCTCAGCGGGTCATAATTATGGAAGGTCACTTTTTCGATGGTAACTGTAGTTTATAGTTCATCTACCTTAATGTTACAGGACTATTAAGGGAAGAAGGGATACGAAAATAAAAAAATAAAAAAATTCTTATTAAATTATTTGTACTCTTTTGAATATAATGATGCAAAATTTATTGCGATCCGTAAACTTTGTGTATTTTATTTATATTTATTAAAGTAATCTGTGTGCAGAAGATAAGAGTTTCGATCGTTTGACATGTACTTACATTTTTTAATATACGTAGTTGTATACCTGTTTCATACAGAAGGCTGTGGTTTTCACACGAGCTAGGGGAGATTTTCTAGCATATGTTGGCTACAATGCTGTAAAGAAATATATTCTTTTTGTGCGC
This sequence comes from Locusta migratoria, assembly GCA_026315105.1. Classification (NCBI taxonomy): domain Eukaryota; kingdom Metazoa; phylum Arthropoda; class Insecta; order Orthoptera; family Acrididae; genus Locusta; species Locusta migratoria. The sequence continues at coordinate 202,702,801 of CM048751.1, forward strand.
GAAATTATCAACAACTTATGTATCTGGCAGTGAGTTTTTGTAGTTCTAATGTGCTGTGGGTGTATTTTCTTCGTCATGTAACATTTGAAGCTGCTGAAAATGCCTAGAAGTACCAGAAACTTCAAGAAACGAAAGTTTTGTGGAAACAAGCATTACACAGAAACTGATTCACAAAATGTTGAGAAGGAACCTGGAAGTTCTACCGAATATGAGGGGCAGTTTCAGCGTCAACTGAAAGTACTTCACTAACTAGCGCTTCCAGAACGAAGATCGGTCACAGTAAATTTAGTGAAGAACAAAATAATACTGTTTTTGGTTCACGTTATATATTGTATGACATACGTATTTTTAATGAAGTTTTTGCAGAATTTGCATGTTGTCGATTATGTGGTGGTCAAGTAAAAGTAAATGAAAAGATGCTGGTGGCAAGTGGTGTTGCATATAATATCAGTATTACGTGTACAGTTTGTAAAACTTAAAAATCCTTTTGAACCTCCAGAATTTCCATTTAAAATATGTATGAAGTCAATATCAAACTGTTTTATGCAACGAGAGCTATTGGCAAAGGACGCATTGCCGCTAAAACATTTTGTGCCGTTATGAACTTGCCACCACCTCTTTCCAAAGTTAGCAGATACACAAAGATTATAGGTGAAGCAGTTGAATCTGTTGCAACATCATCAATGAAAGCTGCTGCAGAAGAAGCTGTAGAATTAAGTGAAAATAATAAAAACATTGCTGTGGCTTTTGATGGCAGTTGGCAGAAGAAAGGGTATACCTCAAAAAATGCAGTTGTTCTGTCAACAGCATTGATACTGCAAAAGTAATAGACTGTGAGGTACTGCCGGAGTTATGATTATAATTCAAACATGTAATACATCTGCAAGAACTACTATGAGAGAAGAAGTGGGGGAATGAAGGCACCTCCTGCTGTAAAATTTGTTAGCAGGTCTGAGGCAGGGAGAGGTGTGAAATGGACACAGTTTTTAGGGGACGGTGACAGTAAAGCTTACTTGTCTGTCGTAGCTTCTAACCCTTATAGTGAACATAAAATTTGCAAACTGGAATATGTCGGTCATGTTCAGAAACAAATGAGCACTCGTCTTATGAAACTGAAACAGACAATGAAAAGTACCGAATTGTCGGATGGAAAAAGGTTGAAAGGTCGGCTATCAGACAGAGTTATAGATGAACTACAAAAAATGTCTCCAATCTCCAATGTATGAACAAGGCTGTCTGAGCAACATTTTTCCACAGACTATCAACAGATGACAACCCACAGCACTGTCTTTGTCCAGCAAGTCCAGCAACACGGTGTAAATATAAAAAAGCTGTAACTGATGGTACAGTATTAGTACACAAACAATTCGTACCTTCAGCTGTAATTGACTTGATCAAGTCTTAAATCCAGAGCTCCTCAAGAAGTGTCTACATGGACGAACATAAAATCCAAATGAATCGTTCAAAAAATCTAATTTGGACTCGAATACCAAACAACGTGTTTGTTGGTATAAAAACACTGGAATGGGGTGTCACTGATGCAGTGTTGTCATTCATTGATGGTAATGTGGGAAGGATTAGGGTATTTAAATTATTATGGTATAAATACTATGAAAGGTTTGCAGCTGTTGGACATGATACGACTAGTCAAATCAGACTACACCTCTCAAATGAGCACTAAGGAAGCGAGATAATCAGGAAAAGGAAGCTTTTGAAGCAGCAAGAAGAACAGGAAGGCGATGATCATTATGAAGCATTATTATGGAGATTATATGTGTTGTTTCACATGTGGTCCTGTCTTGAATGGGGTAGGTTTTCCTGTGGAAGGGCTGGAGTATGTGGCTGTGGGAGGATGCACGCGGCAAATTTTGCAGATGGATCAGTTACATGGGGAGGAACCATTTGGTAGGGAGGGTGATTTGGGGTGTTGTAAGGTTTGATGAAGATGTTACAGAGGTTAGGACGACGGCGGAAGACTAATTGATGTGGGAAGGATACTTTCGAGCACTGATCTCATTTCACGGCATGACTAGAGAAAGTCATATCCCTAACGGAGTAATTTGTTGAGCCATCCAGGCCGGGATCGTACTGGATAACTAGCTGGACGTTTCAGGGTGGCCTTGCGTTAGAAACATTGATGCTGGAAGGGGAGGAATGGACTGCTTGGCAGGTCTGCTTGCAGACAAGGTCTACAGGGTAGTTGCCAGTAAGGAAAGCAATGGATAGCTTGCTGTTGCAGGTGGTGAGCGATTCATCACTGGAGCAAATAAGATTCCCATGGATGCCTAGGCTGTAAGGAAGGGATCGTTTGATATGGAAGGGATGGAAGCTATCAAAGTAAAGGTACTGTTGTTTGTTTGTGGGTTTTATATAGACTAAGGCCGCGGTGGAGTAGCCGAGCGGTCTAAAGCGTCTCGCTGCGGAGCGCGCGGTTGCTCTCCGTGGAGGTTCGGGTCCTCCCTGGGGCATGGGTTTGTGTGTTTGTCCTTAGGTTAGTTTACCTAGTTTACCTAAGCTACGGACTAATGACCACGCAGTTTGGTCCGATAGATTTAAAAACATTTGAAGATTTATATGGACTAAGGTGTGGATGTGGGACTGAGCAAGGTGAAACTCAACATCAAACAGTAGAGGTACTGTTGTTTGAAAGTCAACACCAAACAGTAGAGGTACTGTTGTTTGTTTGTGGGTTTTATATGGACTAAGGTCTGGATATGGGACTGAGCAAGGTGAAAGGCAACATCAAAGAAGGTGGCTTGAATTCTAGAGAAGGACGTGAATTTTAGGTTAGAGAAGAAGTTGAGGACTTGGAGGAAGTTAAGAAGAGCTTCTTCACCATGAGTCCAGACCTCAAAGATGTCATCTATGAAACTGTACGAAGCCAGGGGGTGCAACTGTTGCGTGTTAAGAAATATCCTTCTTCCATTCGGCCCATAAAGTGGTTGGTATACGGAAGGGCCATCTTGGTTCCCATAGCTGTCAAATGGCCTAGGTAGTGAATAACCTTTCCCTTCTGTTCCCTTTGTCTTCCCTCCTCTCGTACCTGACGAAGGAAAATATTTCCTACAGTTTGTGTCCTTTTCCTTTCCGTTTTCGTCTTTTTGTGTGACTGTCGGCAATACAGAACTAAGGTAAGTACTGGCCAGCCATTCTATCTCATTTCAACTACACAAGAACCTCATTTTTTACTTTTTTTCGGGAAAATGTATGTTATACAGGTTATTACTGTAGTACGGTAATTACATTGGCAGCGGAGGCAACAAAGCAATCGTCAGTCCCACGCATTCAGTTACTATCCACCACGTGGCGCCTGCCGTCATCGGATCAAAATGTTATTTCCAATTGAACAGATGTTCATAAGTTTTGTAAACCTGTTGGCTTAAACTGATATGGTTATCAGTCCCTAGACATACGAACTACTTAAAGTACACATTTTTATGTTTGCAAAGAAATGTCTTCCTGCAAGTCTATTATCTCCATTTGGAGTAAAGGCTTTGAAGGGTGGAACAACTTCGCAGCCACATCCATCCGTTCTGCTGATGAAGAAACCTCAAAATGTGATTTTTGAGAGCACAAAGGTGGTGTTTAAATGGATATCCCTGACCTCTTAAATAGAGGATTCAGAGACTGTCTGAGTATGAAGTCTATTTATTGAATTTCCTTGTCCGCTATATAAAGTTCTAGTGCTGCATTCTTGTGTACGGGGCTTTTATGCGGATTACCGGCCAGCTTGCTCCCTTTTCCCGCCTCTTGTCAGCATACTCTGCAGCGTCGCACATCATGACAACCAGTTATTTAATCCACCTTCAGTAATCATTAAGGGTTCTAATTAATTCACCAGATAACTGTAAAATTTTAGAAATATTATAAGGGAGGCTCTCATACGAACTGTTATTCACAGAAAACATTTTGGCCCATTTTAGGTTAGGGTAGTAACACTAAAAGTGGGCCTTTGCTATCGTCTTTTGACAGCTCGAAATTTAAACGAAAATAACGGCTTAACCATGCATCTGACACGAAAATTCAGTAAACGAATTTGTAGAGGAGAAAATTTTCTACAACTTTGCTCTGTCATGTTTCTTTCATATCTCGTATCGCTTCAGAGATATTTGCAAAAATATCAGCGATTTGACGATGTCTGTCTGGCTGTAACGTGTTCCCACATTTTAGGTCCAACCGTTCAACCGATCGTCACCAAATTTTACAGATATAATTGTTGGCTACCAGAGACCAGAACCTCACTTTTTCAAATATTTCGGGCAAGTCGTTTGTAATGCAATTTTAATTGCAAATAAACCGTTCATCTGACGCGAAAATTGAAAAAACTAATTTGTAGAGGAGAAAATTCTCTACAACTTTGTTCCCTTATGTTTTTTTCATATCTCGTATCGTTTGAGAGATATTTGCAACAATAACAGAGTTTTGGCCACTCCACTGAATTAACGAAAACCAGCCGTTCGCAGATGTCACGTGACATTCCTCGCCCAAAACTCTCTGTGGCATACGCCATCTTGCGTTGCGTATTTGACGATTTTCTTATTGTAACTTACATGTTGTCATTTCAAAGCAATGTCGCACTGAAGAATTAACAAAAACACGTCGTCTTTCGTACGATAAATGTGTCTACAAATGCCATATTAGCATCAGTTAACAACGACTATCAATAGTATAAGATTAGAGAACGCAACTGGCAACTGGCAACTGTAGCGTAGTGGGCGATGCGTTGGACTGTAACGCTGGAGGTCAGGGGTTCGAAACCCGCTGCTTCCTAAATTTTTTCCCTCAAGGGTTTCAGACACTCTAATTAATAAATTTTTTATTATTTATATTATTATTTTGGTCCAAAATGTTTGCAAAAATTTATAAAACTACAAATCTAATGTGTGCCGTAAAACACGTCAGTGAGATTTATTTTTAATAATCTGGGTATACTTGCAAAATATTTTTGGCGGTTCAGTTTATGGCGTTCCGCGATGCGGACCTGGACCGCGGTACGCCAGTTGCCGACCGCTGTTCTACACCGTCCACCTCTCTGGCAACGGGTTCTACACAACATTTACTTTGTAGACAGTAACAGGTAACGCTTTTGTATCGCTTGTGAGTAAATTATTTGCCACTGTTTAATTTACAAGATTCATATTTACTTCCGATGGTAATGTATTCTTACCACATGACTCAGATTCTACGTGACAACGTAACCACTTGGCCTCGCCTCTTCCATGTCGCTTGCAGTTTCAGTTCTTTGACCCGCTGCTTCTTTTTTCACAGCACCATACACCTCCTTCCTATTTTGACGCTTGACCTGTTTTTGGCCGTCTTGCCATTTGTTCTCCTTGTCTCGTGACCATCTGGGCAGACATGGGCATTGCGCCGCGGGCTGCATACCGGCCAGGGGCACGGCGCGGCACGCTTCCTTATGGCCACGCGCCTCGGCTGCTGTTACGCAACTGACTTCGGGCGAGTAGCAACAGACGCGTATTGCCCCAAGAAGGAACAACCCCTTCCAAGACTGATTGCCTCACCTAAATATAATTAGTATTGGAATGCCGTCTGCCACAGGGCAAACCTCTTGGCATATTCGGCTTAAAATGAAGTCCTCCAACCAGTGGCGTAATAATAGGGTGGCAGAGTGGGAAAATGCCAAAGCTCCCCAACCCGAAGGGGGCCCCCGTCCCAATGGGCGATGAGCACAAGAGGAATTTAGCGTTTAATACCAAAGTTAATGAAAGGATTAATTCTGTTATTAAGTGCGCCGACTTTAGCTAATTTTAGTTAGAAAAGAAAGGAATTGTAAGAAAAGAAAAACATGTTGTTACGGTCTTCAGTTCGGAGACTGGTTTGATGCAGCTCTCCACCCTACTCTATCCTGAGCAAGCCTTTTCATCTCCTCATAACAACGGCAACACACATCCATTGCCGGCCGCGGTGGCCGAGGTGACTGAGGCGCTCCAGTCACGGTCAGCACGGCCACTACGGTCGGGGGTTCGAATCCCCCCTCGGGCATGGATATTTGTGCCGTCCTAGTTCGTAAGTAGTTCATAAGTAGTTTGTAAGTTTAGGGACTGATGACCCCGTAGTTAAGTCCCATAAGCTTAACAAACATTTGAACATTTGAACACATCCATTTGAATCTGCTTACTATATGCGTCTCTTGGTCTCCCTCTGCGATTTTAACCCCACACACTTCCGTCCAATGCTAAATTTACGATTCCCCGATGTCTAAGAATGTGTCCTACCAAGCGATCCCTTCTTTTAGTCAGGGTACGCCAAAAATTCCTTTTCTCACCAATTCTGTTCAGTACCCACCTAATCTTCAGCATCCTTCTGTAGCACCACATTTCAAAAGCCTCTAGTCTCTTCCTGTCCGCACTGCTTATCGTCCATGTTTCACTCCCGTACAAGGCAACACTCCACACAAATGCCTTCAGATAAGACTTCCTTACCCTTAAATTAATATTCGATGTTAGCAAGTTTCTCTTTTTCAAAAATGCTTTTCTTCCCATTGTCATTCTGCATTTTATATCCTCTGTACTGCGACCATCGCATGTTATTTTACTACCCAAGTAACAAAACTCATCTACCACCTTCATTGTTTCGTTACCTAATCTAATTCCTTCAGCATCGCCTGATTTTCTAAGACCGCATTCCATTTTTTTTGTTTTGCTCTTGTTAATGTTCATTTTATACGCTCTCTTCAACACGATGTCCATTCCGTTCAACTGCTCTTCCAGGTCCTTTGCTGTCTCTGACAGAATTACAATGTCATCAGCAAAACGCAATGTTTTTATTTCTTCCCCCTGAACTTTAATGCCGGCCGCGGTGGCCGAGGGGACGAGGCGCTCCAGTCACGGTCTGCACGGTCACTACAGTCGGGGGTTCGAATCCCCCCCTCGGGCATGGATATTTGTGCCGTTATAGTTCGTAAGTAGTTCATAAGTAGTTTGTAAGTTTAGGGACTGATGACCCCGTAGTTAAGTCCCATAAACTATACAAACATTTGAACAGTTTTTTGAACTTTAATCCCTATTCCAAATTTTTCCTTGCTTTCCTTCACCGCCTGCTCGATGTACAAATTGAATAACATCGGAGAAAGGCTACAACTCTGTCTTACTCCCTTCCCAACTGATGCTTCCCCTTCATGCCTTTCGAGTCTAATAACTGCGGTCTGGCTTTTGTACAAGTTTTAAATAACTCTCCTTTCCCTGTATTTTACCCCTTTTGACTTCAGAATGTATTCCAGTCAACATTGTCAAACGCTTTTTCCAAATCTACAAAAGCTAAAAATGTAGGTTTGCCTTTCCTTAATCTCTTTTCTAAGATAAGACGTAAAGTGAGTATTGCCTCCCGGGTTCCTACGTTCCTCCTGGATCCAAACTGATCTTCCCCGAGGTCAGTTTCTACCAGCTTTTCCATTCTCCTGTAGATAATTCGTGTGAAAATTTTGCAACCATGACTTATCAAACTGTAGTTTTCACACCTGTCTGCGCTTGATTTCTTTGGAATCGGGATTATTACATTTTTCTTAAAGTATGAGGGTATTTCGCCTGTCTCATACATCCTACACACCAGTTCAATTAGAAGAACTTCTAATAAAAAAGGGTAAACATTTGGCTAGAAATATGTTTTTTTTTTAAGAAAAAACATATTTCTAGCCAAATGTTTATTCTTATTTATTAGAAGTTCTTTTTCCGTGCTTTCTGTTCAGCAAAAAGTGTGAATGGCAACAATATTTATTTTATGGTCAACACAAAATACTATTCACCTTATTATGTGCGACAGTTTTCAAAGGGCATTCAACGGTCTTTGCGAACACCAGCGCACTACGAGACCGCCGCCCTTTTCTCAATGTCGCGTTATCCTTTTCCGTTCACCGCTGAGACACATGATTTAATTTAAAGGTAATGATCTTTTGAAACATTGGTCTTTTGCAATTATTGGTAAAACTTGTCTTTACTTTGTACAATTGGAACTGGACCATTTATGTTCACACATCCACCTATTGGGCCGCATGATTTACTTTAAAAATACTATTCATTTCTGTGGTGTCGCACAAGTCTGAAGTGTGCTCCACGTACTTTCGCCGCGCTCCGCCATGCACGCACGGCGCGGCGTTCTTACGACGTCAGCCACGAGCGCCCTCTGCTGCAACTCCGCTCGTGGCCACTGCTGAACTGCATCGTTCACTTGGGAATCAGGTAGGCACCAGTTAAGACTTGGGTTTAAGACAGGCACTAGGACTATCCTCCGTAGGCAGGCCATTACCTAGTTATACTATGTACCAGCATTCTGCCCTTCAAGTTAAGTAATGTATTATTTCTGCGAAATATACTACTTGTTCTAATCTACCAATAAAATTCTTCCGGGTATGAGACCGCGTCGTCATGTTATAAACTATACCGACGTTTCGGCCACTATTGCAGGCGGCCTTCATCATACCCGGAAGAATTTTATTGATAGGGACAACAACCGCGGAAGCCTACGTTTGCATTTGTTCTAATCTAGCTTAGTGTTTCTAGTTTCTGCTGTCCCACTGGCTGGTCACCTCAGACTCTGTACCTGCACACGCGTGCATCCTATTTTCCTGTGTCGGTCTCTCTCTACTCGGTCGCCGACACCTAGGACAACCGCCGGAAACGAGACACAGAAGTGGCGACGAGGATGGGATACAAAAATTTCGAACTTTGATCATTTGAAATGAAATTTTAATGTGTCATCAAATTTTCTTCAGAACACGGTCGTTTCACTTGACGCCCATCAACAGACAACTGACTCTCGCAATTTCGTCCTGTACGCACAGCGACGGCTGCCAATACAACGCAATGTTGCGTCACCTCACTGTAAGTATCGGTGCGTCGCTGCCGCTTATCTAGACTCACAGATTGTTTTTCGATATATTTCTACTTAATTAAAGAAATACTTTTGATATTTTTGATTTTGAAGCCTCATTACGTTCTAAATAGATATTAATGTTCATGAAATAAATGAGAAAAGTGGCGAATTTCGCTATGACGTACAGTACAACATATTCGCCAAATATATATATATGCTCGTAACAAGTTTTTCCAAACGTATTAAAAATAAAAATAATAAAAACAGCAACAAAAATATTTAAAACGACGGGGATATTTTAATGCAACATTGTGTCAAAATTTCAGTTCAGTCGGTCAAGAATTCTCCGAGAATTAAGATTACGAGCATTTACATTTTCTGTTTCAACGTTCTTAATACCAAATCTCGAAAAGTTCTTGACTTATTGATTTGAAACGTCGACGCAAAGTTGCATTCTAATTAATGTGTTTCTTTTGTAGATACTTATTTCTGTTACAGTCTGTATTTCAATGAAAAATATTGCCTATCGAAATCAGTTCAATAATATGCAGTTGCTCTGAGAAACTGGTATAAATAAGTAGCCTTATATGTGTGTGTGTGTGTGTGTGTGTGTGTGTGTGTGTGTGTGTGTGTGTGTGAATGTCTGTTCGGTGTACGTTTATCAAGTCTGAATCACAAGACATACAGAACTAAAAATTTGTACAGATACTAATGTCTACCCGGGGTAAGCTTTAGGCACGGTTTTATGGCGATCGGACAGCTATATATATATATATTAATGTGCATGTCTGTTCGGTGTACGCTTATCACGTCCGAACGACAATACGCAGAGACTTAAATATTTGTACAGTTACTAATTTATACGTGAGGCATGTTTTAGGCACGGTTTTATAGCAATCTGATAGATATTTAGTAATTTGAAGAATGTAACGCGAAATGCGTAACAATAATTACTCTTTGAAAATTATATTTACTCTTTGAAAATGGTTTTATTGATTGTATTGTTGCTTGAGGGCTGATAATGCTAAAAGGGTGAAATATATTGGGATGGAAAGTTATCGGTGTATAGAAAATTCTACGTTTGTGTATGTTAATATTTCGCTCTGCAGCGAAAACTACAGAACGCAAACGAAAGGTCTGTGTGTAATTTTTGTACGAAGTCTCCCGTTGTACACCATAGCAGTTCCATGCCGATAGCTATAAGGGAGTGGAAGATATGGTGGTTGGAAGTCATGAACTTATAAAAAAAATTGGGACTGAAGGCCAGCGATGACGTTTGCGACACTATAGCAGGGACGTTACATACAGCGAAACGTGATGCCACAGATCTTTGGTCTATGCATGCTACAATGTCTTCAGGTCTTTCTCTGCAATGATAAGCCGAAACGTGATGCCACAGACCATATCTTGGGCTATCTTTCCATGTAAGGATAAGCATTCGAATAAGGAAATATAATCATAAATAAATAAAGCAGTAAAAAAGAAAAATCTTTTAATACATCTCTTTAAAAAATCGATTTGACGTTTCGCGCATTACATCAAGTGATTGATCTGTGATATTATTACTATCATTATTGTTGAATTTCGTGATTGGATTCTTCGAAACGAGTGCATTTTTATGTGTGATTTCTTATTTCTTATATATTCTCTGATAAATGTAACATGTTTTTAGAAAAAAAGGAGATGGACAGAAAGAGAGTGGATAGGAAAAGTACTAATTCAAGGCTCGAGTAAATAAATAAATTCCCGGGCAACACTGGGTTTTCAGCTAGTATATAAGGGAACTATATAAAATTTGAAAGCTATACAATGTCTTTTTTTATTTTATTTTTTTTTTTTTATTTATTTATTTTTTTACTTGAGGGAGGGTCCTCACAGGTCTCAGATGGTATAGTTACACCACTGCCTCCGACAGCCTTCACAGTTCCAACTATAGTCTGTTCACTGTATTAGATGAACTAACACGTATTAAAGGCAGCGAGAACAGAATGACATAGAGAGGCGTTACAATGACAGGGAAATGAAGCCGGCTGAGAGCGCGACACCCAACCAACATGGCGGCCGAGCGCCAGCCGGCCACAGCTGCGAGCACGGGGTGGTTCATTGAGTTCGCTGTCTGTTAATTCATTTTTCATATATTTTAAGGCGTTCCTTTTTGACAATCTATTTTTGCCATAAATAATTACAAATTTCAGCTAGGGATAGCAAATCATGCGCCTCGGTTGCCCAGCGGTGCCGGGCGCCGTGGCTCAGCGCGCCTGGCCAGAGGGCTGAACGCTCTCTGTAATAAAAAAGCTGAGCCAAGAACTCTTCGAACAAAAACGAACAAACATGATCAGCGTCCGCAAGGACAAGAAATACCCATAGAGCAAAAAAAAAAAAAAAAGCGGTAGAGTGCCAGACTGCAAATCCAAAGGTCGCAGGTTCGATCCCCGCCAGGTCCTGGGATTTTTATCTGTCACTTTCCACTTCTTTGACCTCTGGCAGTACTGCTCATGTGAAAAATACCGAGTAGCACCGTGGTTCGCGGAACCCACGTTAAACTGTAGGTCCTCCTATAACTGGCTGGGTAAGTCAGTTCGAAGGTCGGTGAAAGGCAACGGCATATCACCTCCAAACAGGACCATGCCTAGTAAAGCACCTTGGCGTTCAAACCTATCTTCATATTGTTGCCTGCTTTACCTTACTGTTATATAAAATAGAAGCACATTTTTCCTCTGTCTGTCCCTTTGACCTTTCATAGCTCTAGGAGTTCTGAAAGTATCGTAGTGCGGTTTTTTAATTTCTTCTTTATAATCCTGGGATAATCTTAGACTATAATTACGATACGAATACATGAAAAAAGCTAAAATAAGAATCATAACGTAGAATCTTTTACCTCTTCTGCATTTTAGTCAGCTCTCGATCCTAAAGTGTACATAGTATAATCTTGCAGAACTCACAAACATCTACGAGAAAGAAAGAAAAACTATATTTTTCTTTTTTAAAGCGCTGGCACCAGATATCTTCAGACTACAGATATAGTGATTGTGGGAGATCTGTATAAGTTAGGCATATGATCTCGCGGTCTTGTTTTTAATCGTCGTGAGTTCTATAATTCTATACAAAGTACTTAGGTTCAGGTCTCATAGTTTACACTACAAAGGTGCGGAAGTGGTAAACAATTCTACGTTATTATTCTTATTTCAATTATTAACTCATTTTATACTGAGATTTAATATAGCCTACGTTGAACACAAAATTATACCGAAGATTCGGAAGAAACCACATCACGATAGGTTCTGCAGTTCTCGAGTTTAAAGATTACCTTAGCAAAGCCGGAGCGGCTCAGGTAGTTAAATGTTCAAATGTTTGTAGAACGTATGGGACTTAACTATGGGACCATCAGTCCCTAAGCTTACAAACTACTTATGAACTAGCTAAGACTAAGGACGGCACAAATATCCATGCCCGAGGGGGGATTCGAACCCCCGACCGTAGTGGCCGTGCAGACCGTGACTGGCGCGCCGCAGACCGCTTGGCCACCGCGGCCGGCTCAGGTAGTAGTTAGTAATAAAATGAAAAAAAAAAAAAGTGTTAATTCATAGTTATTGGATACCGAAAATTGTATCCCAAATTACAAATGTTTATCAAAGTTGGTCACAAAGTACAAGGCGAGTGTGCAAAAGAATCTGTGCTCGCTGGTGGGCAAACTCGCTGAAAGTAACGAGTAGAATTGGAAAGGTTCCGCCGCTATATTCTATCCAAATTTGTGAGAAAACCAGGGGAGCTAAAAAAAAGTTTTTTTAATAAAAAGAAAAGTTAATTTTATTTTCTAAAACTTCCTCGCTGACGAAAATTTCATGACCACAAAAAAAAAAAAAAAAAAAAAAAAAAAAAAAAAAAAATAGTGGTAGGTGACTAACTTTTTCATGTCAAAATTTTTATTTCAGTAATACTTATAAAAGTAATAGTTTCAATTATTGTTGTTATACAAACACAATACGTATTGTACTTGCTAAGAACACTGTTGCATTCTTTCAGTATGCACATGTCTGCGTCAAAAATTTGGTAATTTTTTTCCTATCCGAAGGGCTTCAAAGGACAATGTAATTAAAGCGAGCGTCACTAGAAGAACTACGCATTTATCGGCCCAGCTCCGTTTCTACATCCAACCGAGATGGCTGCCGTGCTTCACTGTATGTAGTCTGATACAGGCGGTATAGCCTCTCTATGTTATTCTGTGCTCGCTGATTACAGAGAGTCAATAGCGCACATACACACCCACACACACACACACACACTTTACGGTCAGAATCATAACACAAAGTTCCAATACTCGCGCCACAGATGCAGAAACGCTCTCGCGACAAACGACACATGGCGTGAGTCGCGACACACGCAAGTAACAAATTGGCGTGAATTTCAAACAACTGCCATAGGCGGAAGATGTATTTCTGTAACGCGAGAACATCTGTCCAATTCCATCCAGAGAACCGTCCAATAAATCTGAGTACGAATCCAAAATATGCAAATCCTAGTACCGATACCCTCATAAACCGCACAATAACAGTAATATACAAATTCGAAGTTGTATACACTGAAATAAGGTTGTACACAATAGTCACTCTTGCTGTTTACAGCCACTCACACTGTTGCAGGTGACAAGCTGTACTCACAAAAAAAAAAAAAAAAAAAAAAAAAAAACAATCCTACAAATATTATGAAGTGTACAATAGCTTAATGATATAACAAAGGTACGAAATCGAATGATCACATAATTATATGGCGAAAAAAGTGTATACCTTATAATTCAATATTTTTCACATCTTTGTAACATGTTATATCTGCGTTCTTTTAGAATAAATGCAAAACCCACTGATGAAGCCGAGATTTCCGCTGAAAGTAGTATGGAGATGTACATACAGAACACGCACTTAAACGTGGCCCCTGATCGGAGAATGTCGGTAGCTGAAGCTTGCTTTCAGCTCGTAGCGCATTCGCCGTTAGAACAAGCCCCGCCTCTTTCTCCCAGTGCCGCCAGCTTACGGCGTATAGCTTACAGGTTTTAAAAGACACTACGTGTAAGGGGTTATAGTGTCACAGATGGAACACGAAATTATCACTTTAACGTTTGAGTAATAGAAAACTGGAACGTATATCTACGAAATATTAATATTTTAAAGGGGGCTTATTAAGCGGGTGCAGCAACGCTTTGTGTCCGTTTTTATTGTCGCAACTGAATAACGGACGGGATTAACATTCTTCACACCACTTTCAAGGACATCCTTCCTTTTTCTGGAAGAATTCGTCGGGTTATGTGCACTTATCTTAGCAAATAACAAAGTGGAAGACAATAATCAATACCAAGCACAAATCAACAATACACTAAAGATGTCTACGGTATACAATGCAGTAACGAGGTCAGGTTGGTAGAGAGCATAAACATTCCGTAGACACACGAACTCAGCCGACTTCTGCCGATATCAGTGGGGCCATAAAACTTGCGTGACCTGTAAATAAACCAGTGTTTTGCACGAAGGCGGATCCACAAAGCCACATCCGATTAATATTACTTGCTAGTTGATATTTGTTTAAGTAGCACTACAGTGTTGCCACAGAATCAACGAACAAAGATGGCGGGTAACTTCAAAAAAGGGTGTTAATGTTATTTTATAATGCGGGGCAGCGTCAAGGCAGGCGGAAGGCAGGTGCGAAACGTGCGACCGCACGGGGTGGCACATCAGAGGGGCGGGTCTGGTAAAGCGAGGGAGAGGAGCAGAGGAGAAGCTTGTCACAACTCAGCCCGCTTTTTAGACTAGCTGTAGTTCCGTTCATGTCGTCGCTGACCATGGAAGCTGCTTTTCCAACGATGCCTTTATTCGAATAAATAATCCTTGAGACGGATTTACGTCTCAAATATGTCTAAGACATTATTTATAGATCTGAAGCATTGAATTAAAATTTGTGGTGTGGCCGGGAATCGAACCCGTGGTTGTGGAGGGAAATCGTACATAGACTATTCCGAGGCGCCTTAATCGTTAGTGGTGTGGTAGTCTAACGGTTAAAACGTCTGCCTAGTAAGCATGGAGGTCCGGGTTCGATTCCCGGCCACACCACAAATTTTAATTCAATGCTTCAGATCTATCAATGATGCCATTATGTTTACAACAGAGGTGGGCACAAATCGGCTCAATGAGCAGCGCTCCGGCTCAGACCGGAAAAAGAGCAGCGTTCGCGCTCGGCCCGTAGTTATCCTACTTGCCGCTAGAGGTCTGCATGCTTGCTGCCGCACCTGACAAACGTTCGATACGGCGGGTAATAGTACGCCACGACAAACTTGCGAAACAACGTGATAACTGTGGACATAGTTCCATACTCTGCTTCACAAATTCATCGTCTCAAAATGGTCGGGAAGTACGGGCTATCAGCAAAGCTATTATGTAACTAGCACGAACAGTTGCATCGGAGGATTAGGCATCACATTCTTGTGTAAGAAATTAACAGAGTTGTCATTTCAAAGGAAAATTGGTTTTATTAAACAAAACACTATGATTAAGTTATCTCGTAAGTAGGTACAGCATTATAATACATACCTCTACTTTACTTCCTTCCTCGCGTAGATTATTAAGAAGATTAAGTCGCATTTCACCTTCTACACTTCCATACTGGTTGAAGTGGTGTATTCTATAGTGCCGTTCTAAATTGTAAATTTTTAATGCCTAGTATTTTACCACATACCAAACATTTTGCTCCTCCTTCGCTTTCAGTGAACAAGTAATCACACTCCCAACTAGAGTTGAACTGGAAAATAGAACGCCGCTTTACCGCGCCGATTTGACTAGCCATTTCAACTCCACAACGTACTGTACCATAACGTAATATCATAGATTATAACGAAAACCCTGTAGTACAAAATGCCCACTAACAGATGGCACTGTTAGTGGTGTCTTCTGAAACAAAACAAAAAAATCGCTCTTATTTTTATAAGTTATTTGCCGGGTGACTGAACGCCCTGGACGTTTTAGAGAAGAGTTTCCACTATTATGTTTATAAGTCTACTTATAAACATAATATCATTTTTCAGGAGATAGCCCTAGTAGTGGAATCTGTTCATTCCAGTTGGATACTAAAGAGTTTGCACTATTATCTTTATAAGTTATTTTATAACGCACTCAGCCAGGTGAATTTCTGCGGCTACGCTAGCGCGTTGGCGGCGCATAACGCCATCTAGTCTTTTCAGCAGGAACTACGTGATGGACGCCAGCTGCTCGCGGCTCTGCTCCCGCTCAGGCAGGCGGCTCCGAGAGCGCGGCTCGCTCATTGCCCACCTCTGGTTTAGAAGAACAATTCTAGTCATTGTTTCGTTCTTGACGAATGAAAAATACAGTACTCAGATACAACGGGACGAGCCTTTTCGTTGCAAGGAGCACTTTTTGAGGAAGAACGGGTCTTGTCTGTCTAATTTGCCATTTGCAGACCACTTGTTAATTGCAGGACATGTCCCCGAAAAAATTGAAAATGTTGACATTTTGCATATAGAGAAGAAGGGGCGTGAACTTGACCTCTGGGAAGAGTTAGAAATTTTTAAACACTTGTTCTTACATGACGGACTGTTATTGAATGAACAGGTGCATCTTCGTGGTAGAGGCTTCTTTAATGGCACCAAGCCACTACTTTAGATAGTCAATTTAATTTTCACTGACCTACTCTTGCAGGTTCCGTGATACCTTTTCTTTCACATTAATATGTGTTGGTGTTTATGTTTGGTTATTGCATTTCGTTAAATATTGTTCATGATGTACCACTTATGCTTTTATATGTATAATGTGTAGAATGTTTGACCTCTATCGGTTTGGTACGCAAGCTACATGCCACATTGTATCATAACTTGGCCACTAGATGGCGATAAACTAACATACGCGCTTTGTACATATGCGTGGTTAGTTATCTGTCGACGTTAGCAGCGGAGACATTGCAGCCCCTAGTGACTGCTCCGCCTGGCCACAATTATTTACTTTTTAGGTATGACTTTCTGATTATGCCAGAGAGTGAAACTAAATGAAATCTGGATTCCGGCGTTGAAGAAGAACTGTAACATCTTCCACCATGGGACGATATTAACGGACGAAGGCAATCGGCAACGACGAATTGCTCGTGCATATCCAAAACGTCACACCTCTGCGCGCGAGTCCTCGTAAACAGAGTTTGGCTGCTGTCAGTAGCGAGCCAGGGTGTGCATCGGACATACAAAAGTGCCACGATCCCCATTGAAAATGTCATCTGCAGTTGGGAACGAAACGTTGGGTTTAAATAATAAATCCGTAAGATCACGGCTTAATAGCTTAATAGTAATATTGACGTGTTCGATCGTGAAAGTTTACATTTTACAGAATCTTTTTAAGTAGAAAAAAACAACACTTTGCAAATCAGAGCTTGACTCTCATGCACAAGGTGCAGTATGCTAGGGCCGCGGCGGATTAGCCGCGCGTACTGGAGCGCCGTGTTGCGGTGCGCGCGGCCGTACGCCGTCGGGGGTTCGATTCCCCCACCCCCCCTCGGACATGGGTGTTTGTGTTGTCCTTAATTTAGTTTACCTTAGATTACCTAGTTTGTAACCTAGGGACTAATAACCAAGCAGTTGAGTCCCATAGATCTACAAACATTTGATTTGAGTATGCTAGGGGCGTATTTGAAGATTACTATATGAAGAATAAACTGGTGACCCAAAGGTATGAAGGTGTTTCTGTTCTCTCAGGAGAATTAAATAGCTTTTTAGTCAGTGTTTTGCACACCATTAGAGTTTAGTTTTACAGCAGCGCTGCTCCTGTATAAAACCAGAAAGGATTTTCTTCAGAAAGTACTGGTTGCGTGAAAAATTTAAGTGATCAACTGATCGACGTTCTAAATTTTACGAAACGCTCGACCAATTTGGAATCTGAAACTTACATGAGCAGAGCTGAAATGATGGATGAGTACAACAAATGATTCGGACGAAAGGAGTTTTTCTTGTCTCAAAGACGTAAAAACGTATTTGAGGAACAGTGTGGCCCAACATCGCTTATCGGCTCTTGTCCGTGCCTAAATTGAAAAACCAGTTATGCGAATACCTGTAACAAGAGACAAATGGCACGACGATGTCACCGAACGACTTGGGAAGAAGAAGGATCGTCGAGTTAACTTGTTTTACGAGTAACAGAGCTCGAACGAGCAATCTACTAGGCAGTTCGTTTGTACTTCCTCGCGCCCAAACGTCTCTTTGACTCGAACCTACACTCTTACGACGAGCACCACAATGGCTAATGGTACCACATTTGCGCGATACGCGATACTTACAAAACACTATCGTGCATGTCTGACTATCGCAGGTAACAAAAAACCGTCACTGCTCTTACTGATCGACCACACTGCCGCAGAGCGTTAGAGGGTTTTTTTCTCATTGGCCCTTACCATGCAAATTGTTTCCCTCTGCCCTTTCTAGGTAAGTACCGATTTGAAATTAAAAAAAAAAAAAAAAAAAAAAAAAAAAACAATGACGTGCAAAGATATCTCAATAATTTTATGCGCACTTCGTACCTACATCTGTTGTATACGCACTGACGTCATTACAGTCTGATTCTTCCTTGTTTACGTTGTGTACTGAGTTTTTAAAATGCCTCCGATAATCGTGAGTCCCGCAGACTGTGAAATACGGGGTGTTACAAGATTTCTAAGTGCTAAAGACCTGAAAGCGATCGATGTTCATCGTGAGATCTGTGCAGTTTACAGAGAAAACATTATTTGTGATGGAATGGTAACAAATTGAGAGGATTTAAAGATGGCCACACAAATGTGCATGATGAACAACGGAATGGACGTCCTTCGGTCGTTAATGAGATTTTGGTGCAGGAAGTGGACAATAAAGAGAGAAAACAGACTCTTTACGATTTCAACCTTGCGGGATGACTTTCCTCATGTTTCTCGTAGTGTTTTGTATGGCATTGTGACCGAGCAAGACGACGACGAAATCAAAACAGTTGTGATGCATTGGTTAACAAGTCAGGCGGCAGACTTCTATGAGGAGGGTATTCAAAAACTGGTACAACGTTATAACAAGTGCTTCAATATTGACGGAAATTATGTATAAAAGTAGTTAAGGGTACAGGCTTTCATGTAAAAATAAAATTATTCATATATCTTAGCACGTCTTTTTTTAATTTCAAACAGTACTTACTTTGAAAAAACACGCCTCGTATTTCGAAAGCTTTTGGTCCACTTCTTTCTCCAGATGGACTGTAGTAGTGAGTAATCACAACCAGAAATATGGCGTAACATCACACCCTACGCTGCTGGGATTCCAACATTAACTTACTAACAAAGGAAGAAGTAACGGTAGACCTACGGAGTTGGGCACCAAGCTAGTGTAAAGGTCGAAGGACTCCACTCCTACTCGATTTCAAATAGAAGTGAGTGATTTATTCTATTCATTTCTTATCAGGTGGGCCCGCAGCGTATAACAAGTTAGTAAATGCCATATTCATATTTATTCCTTATCAAACCCACCACCGCAGTAGCTACTGTGTGCGGTATACGTACCCCTAATCTCTTCTTCTCCCTACATCTACTTCTTCCGCCCTCCTCTATTTCCCCATCGTCTCCTCCCCACTTCCTTTGTCGATCTCCTGCTCTCCCTGTCTTTTTCCATCACCTTCACACCACTACCTATTATCCTACACTGTATCCATCTCCTCCCCCCTCCTCTCTGTGTCTATATCTCACTTCACTGTACGATTAATGGAACAACGCTGACTGATTTCAACATCAGAATTTCCGAAGAAATAAAGTTGAAGAAATTTCTGATCATCCTGCGCTGGCGGCAATAATGCTTCTGCACGATGGTGGATTTGTCCATGAACCTATAAAAATGAAGGCAAATTATTTATTTCTGAGGCTGGTAATACTTTGCGAATGGTCGACAAAAGTTGGATTAAAGCCTTCGAAACAGAATTTATACATTGGGTTAAAACCTCGTCGTTCGATAATATTCGCCCCAGATGATGTAATCTGAAAGCAACTGTTTTACTTCTCCATATTATGTAACAAATGCTTCGACCGAGGATCGTGGCCAGAAACCAATGATGCCTGTGGCTCTGATGGAGGTGTCAATTCTGGTAATATGACCTTTCCACCCGCACAACATAATCCCGACGATTCTTGCCGAAATCTCAAAGCATTGCAATGTTGACAAACATTGTTCATTGTTCCGAAACCAACTGATGCAAACCGCTGCGTAATCGACTACTAGATCGTATGTGAACGCCAAACGTTCATTCTAATTCTCACACGTGACCGTATGTTTTGTTGACGATCCAAATTACTTTGTGCGTAAACTGCAACTGAGCCAGTCATACTAACTATACCCGTTGTTCCACAGTCATAACGTATCGCGCTTGAGAAATCTTGTAGCAGCCCGTATTTCACAGTCGGCGGGACTCACGATTATCGGAGACATCTTCAACACTCAGTACACAGCGTAAACAAGGAAGAATCAGACTGTAATGCCGTCAGTGCGTAGACAACAGAAGTAGGTACCCAGTGCACATGCGCAGAACGCCGACCGCTGCGCTGTGGCCGCGGTGTTGCAAAAGGACACTTACTTAAAAAAAAAAAACACGCCCCGTATAGCTGATTTCGAAAACACCGAAACTAAAAAAAAAAAAAAAAAATAGAAAAAATGTAATAGCGGGTTTCGAACCATCGACTCTGCGGTTGGAAGAACAGAACGCTACCATCTGAGCTACACCGACAGATGCTACAACTGTTTTAACTCAGATAGAGCAGAATTATTTTCGGTTTAATTTTTTCTCAGAAGCTATTAATTCCCTTCATATGACTGCACACGCTCGTTATAAGTGATTTTTTTTTTCACAATCACACCTTTAGTTTGCAATACTGTCCTTCTTTCTGGAATGACCTCAAAATGAGTGTTTCATAATTTTAATCTGATGAATAATTATTGTTAAAACAACATTTAAGATGAAATATATACATATAAATGCCTCAAAAACTGAAGAAAGTTCAAGAAATATAAACCTAACTAGGAGGACGTCTTCAAAATGTCCCACATGGACCTCAACTTTGCAGCTGTAACCAACTACTTTGCAATCGACAATACAAGCTAAAATTGATCTTCGGTGGGAGAAGGCTATTCAATAAAATAAAATATGACGCTGTGCAAGATTTTTTTTTTTTTTTTTTTTTTTTTTTTTTTTGTTAGTACTTCTGTTTGAAGAGGTTTATCCCCGCGTATTCGGCAGATTTCGTTTGTACTACTGTTTTAATATATTCTAACGTATTTGATAAATACCGTTGTGTTTAGTCTTCGTCTGTGACTGGTGTAGTTCTTCAATTTCGTTAGTACTTCTGTTTTAGAGGTTTATTCCCGCGTACTTGGCAGATTAGCATTCAGTCAGTTAGCAGTCAGTTCAGTGCCAGCTGTTATCGCTGCCACATCACCCAGAGCGCTAAGTATCATAACTTAATTGCGTGAAATTTCGTTGCCAGTTAATTTTTTAATTCGTTAGTGTTTCTGTTTTTAAGAGGTTTCTTCTCACCTACTTAACACATTTCGTTTGTCCTACTGCTTTAAGAGTTTATCTCGCGTATTTTGATAAATACCGTGTGTATAGTTTTCGTCTCCTGCAAGCTAGGTGTCACATTGTCACTTCCTTATTTCGTGATCTGCTTTGAGAAAGCTTATATTCCCGCGCGTTTGATAACGATGTATTCCACAAATATTCATGTTTATTTTGAAAACTGGCGGACTCAGTTTCGTTGTTTTGACAGTGTACTTACCACTGACCACAGTTAAGTCAGCTGCCAGCCGCCTTTATTAAAGTACCAGGCTACTTAAAAGTAGATTATTTAGTTTTCTACTTTCTGTAGTTAATTGTATCGATAGGATGGATAGGATGTGTGCCTGCTGTGTGCGGACGCAGGAGGGGTTGGCCGCGGCTTGCGAACAGCTGAGCGCGCTGTTGGCTACGGTCAGCCGTCTTCAGGCTGCTGTCTCGGGGTGCAGCGATGGTGGGGAGTCTGGTGCGTCGAGTGGAACACCTCAGGTGTCTCATGCTTCGCTCTCTGTCCCTGCTACCGAGGCACTTTCAGGTGTACCGGACGTGGTCGAGCCGCCCTCTCCGCAAGGGGAGTGGCGGATTGTATGGCGTTCGCGTCGCTCGATGCGGACGGCTAATGTGGAGGCTGGACGTCCGTCCGCGCCCGTTCGTCCTGTGAGTGAGCATGTGGCCACTCCTTCAGCACGGTCCGAGTAGGTGCACGGGGGGAGGAGATTATTAGTTATTGGGAGCTCCAATGTTAGGCTCGTAATGGAGCCCATTAGGCAAATAGCGTCGAGATCCGGAAAGAAGTCCAATGTGCACTCGTGTCTGCCGGGAAGCCTCATCCGAGATGTGGAGGCGGCCTTGCCGGCGGCTATCGAGGGTGCGGGGTGCGATCGACTGCAAGTCGTGGCTCACGTCGGCACCAATGACGCTTGTCGTCTGGGAACTGAGGACATCTTCAGGTCCTACGGGCGGCTGGCGGAATTGGTGAAGGCTGCTGCCCTCGCACGCGGTGTGCAAGTAGAGCTGTCGATTTGTAACATTGTTCCCAGGGTTGATCGGGGTCCTTTGGTTTGGAGCCGAGTGGAGGGTCTGAACCAGAGGCTTCGCCGACTCTGTGACAGTCATGGCTGCAGATTTCAGCCCTCCAGTGCTGCTGTAGCAATTTTAGAATCATTCAAAGAAAGTCTACAGCAGGTAGTGCGTAGGTATCCGGGCGATGTAATATTAGTCGGGGGAGACTTCAACGTTAAGAGTATAGATTGGGATCTCTCTAGTTACATTTCAGGCGGTACATACAAGCAGTCTTGCGAGCTACTTTTGGAAACATACTCCGAAAACTGTCTTGAGCAATTAAACCGGCCACCCACGCGCAATGGAAATATTTTACACCTTATAGCCACGAACAGGCCCGACCTTATTAACAATGCCTGTGTAGAGACAGGAATAAGTGATCATGATATTGTCATAGCGTCGATGGTGGCCAAAGTTCATAAAGCAATCAAGAAGGCTAGAAGCGTGTTTTTGTTGGGAAGAACCGATAAGCAAATGTTAGGATCGCACTTAGAAAATGAATGGGCATCGTTTAATTCCGGGACTATGGATGTAGAGGAATTGTGGACTAAATTTAAAGGCATTGTAAATGAAGGGTTAGAGAAATATGTGCCAGTAAAGACGATTAAGGATGGAAAGGAACCACCGTGGTATAATAATAATGTTAGAAAGCTGCCGAGAAAGCAAAGACAGTTGCACTCTCGATTCAGAAAAGAACACGCAAATGATGACAGGCAAAAGTTAGTAGAGATTCATGCGTCTATCAAAAGATCGATGCGCGAAGCATACAATAATTACCACAGCCATACCTTACCAAAAGATATTTCCGACAACCGGAAAAAAAATCTGGTCCTATTTAAAATCAATAAGCGAGTCAAAGCCCACTGTCCAGTCACTCGTTGATCATTCCGGGGCAGTAATAGAAGAAAGCAAACGGAAAGCTGAAGTTCTAAATTTAACCTTTAAGAAATCTTTCACGCACAGGACCGCACAAATGTACTATCATTTGATCAACGTACTAATTCTAAAATGGGAGACATAGGTATTTCCGATGTAGAGAAGCAGCTGAGAGAGCTAAATACGAAAACTTCTGCTGGTCCGGATGGAATACCAGTTGCGTTTTACAAAGAGTATTCTGCGTCATTGGTCCCCTACTTAGCTTGCATTTATCGCGAATCTTTAATTCAGCGCCAAGTTCCTAGTGATTGGAATAAAGCGCAGGTGACTCCCGTTTATAAGAAAAAGAGAACTGACCCACACAATTACAGGCCAATATCGTTGACATCAGTTTCATGTAGAATTTTGGAGCATATTCTCAGTTCGAATATAGTAAATTTCCTTGAAACGGATTCCTTCTGTGAATTAGCACGGTTTTAGGAAACATCGTTCATGTGAAACTCAGCTTGCCCTTTTCTCACATGACATCTTGCGAGCCGTGGACGAAGGGCAACAGGCGGATTGTGTTTTTCTCGATTTCAAAAAGGCATTCGACGCGGTGCCACACTGCAGACTGCTAACGAAGATACGAGCTTATGGAATAGGTTCACAGATTTGTGACTGGCTTTAAGACTTCCTAAGTAATAGAAGGCAGTACGTTGTTCTCGATGGCGAGTGTTCATCAGAGACGAGTGTATCGTCAGGCGTGCCCCAGGGGGAGTGTGATAGGACCGCTATTACTTTCTATCTATATAAATGATCTGATGGACAGAGTAAGTTGTAATTTGCGGCTGTTTGCTGATGATGCTGTGGTGTATGGGAGGGTGTCGTCTTTAATTGACTGCAACGGCATACAGGATGACTTAAACAAAATCTCTAGTTGGTGCGAAGAATGGCAGCTAGCTCTCAATGTAGAAAAAATGTAAGGTGATGCGCTTGAGTAAGAAAAACAATCCCATAATGTTTGAATACAGCATTAGTAGTGAGCTTCTTGATGCTGTCGAGTCGTTCAAATATCTAGGCGTAACATTGCAGAGCGATATGAAATGGAACGAGTATGTAAGGACAGTTGTGAGTAAGGCGGACAGCCGACTTCGGTTTATTGGCAGAATTTTGAGAAGGAGACCGCGTATAAAACGCTTGTACGACCACGTCTTGAGTATTGCTCAAGTGTTTGGGACCCGCAGCAGTTCATTTTAAAGGAAGACATAAAAAAATGTTCAAATGTTTGTAAATCTATCGAAACAAACTGCGTGGTCATCAGTCCGTAGCTTACAAACTACTTAAACCTAGGTAAACTAAGCTAAGGACAAACACACACACACACACAGCCAGGCCCCAGGGAGGACTCGAACCTCCACGGCGAGCAACCGTGCGCTCCGCAGCGAGACGCTTTAGACCGCTCGGATACTCCACCGCGGCAAAGGAAGACATAGAGACAGTTCAGAGGCGAGCAGCTGTGTTTGTCACTGGTAGGTTAGATAAATGTGCGAGTGTCACGGAAATGCTCCGGCAACTCAATTGGGGATCGCTGGAGGAAAGACGACGTTCTTTTCGTGAATTTCTGTTGAGGAAATTTAGACGGCCGGAATTTGAAGCAGAGTGTAGTACGATCTTGCTGCCGCCTACTTACATTTCGCGTGGTGATCACAAAGACAAGATAAGAGAAATTAGGGCTCGTACGGAGGCATATAGGCATTCTTTTCTTTTTTTTCTCGTTCTATTTGGCAGTGGAATAGGAAAGAAAATGCCTGACCTCCGCCACGCACCTTACGGTGAATTGCGGAGTGTGTATGTAGAAGAATAAAAAAAGTAAGCTGCCATTCTCGTCCTTCTGGAAGGACGTCACCGCTATCGGAGGTAAATATTGGTACTTGCGTGTGCTTGCAAAACTTCATAGTTGATTTTCTGGAGAATTTTTGAGAGTTGCGTCGAACGGCTTTGGCTGACTGTTATTTAAGTTCTGAACTTCATTTACCAGCAGCAGCAGCGGCGGCGGCGACGGCGACGGCGGCGGCGGCGGCAGCAGGGCGTGTACCTGTAGCGTCGCTGTCGTAATGGCGGTCTCGGCAGTGGAGCGCCGTAACTCTGCGGCCAGCAGACGGTATCAGCAGGCGCCATAATGATGCCTCTTACCACGCGCCGCCGGCTCCCTGCCGCGTGCTGTGCTGCGCACTGCCACACGCCACATTTCCTACTGCTGTCTCTATTCAGGGATGACAAACGCACACCTTGCAGACACCCCTGTATTTATGTCTGTACTCATTCATTCCTTCTCTCTCTCTCTCTCTCTCTCTCTCTCTCTCTCTCTCTCTCTCTCTGGCCCTCTCTCTGACCCCCTCTCTCCCCCTTTCTTCTCTGTCTCTCACACTCACACAAACACACACTAATACGCTTCCCTCTCACCTACCAAACTTTCCATCCCACTTTCTTCGCCACCGACCCCCTCTCTCTTCCATCTCCCACGTCATCTCGTCTCATCTCTCCTCTTCCTTATCGTATCCCTCAACTCATTTCTCTCCATTTCACTCTTTTCCCATTTCACTCTCCCTCAACCTACACTCCTCGCTCTATTCTCCTACCAAGCCACATCTTACTCCTGTCCTCTTGTGTCTCACCTCCCTTCTATCAGTCTGCCATTTCTTGTTTTTTCCATTATTGTTATTTTTGGGTCATGTTACACGCATGGGAAGAAGGAATTAACAAGTGCTTTGGACAGGTCAGGAAAGCTGCTAGTCAATCCTGTGAATGCCTTGAGCAGATGGAGGGATTATTTTGAAGAATTGCTCAATGTAGGTGAAACGTTCAATGATGTGTCAGATTTTCAGGTAGAATGGGATAGGAACGACGATGGAAACAGGCTCTCATTTGAGGAAGTGGAGAAAATGGTCAGTAGATTACAGTGAAATAAAGCAGATTGGGTGGGTGAAATTAAGCGGGAACTCGTCAAATACAGTGGAATATCAGGTCTCAAATGGTTACACAGGATAATTGAAAAGGCGTGGGAATCGGGACAGGTTCCGTCTGACTGGACGAAAGCGGTAATCACGCCAATTTTCAGACATGGAAACAGAGAAGATTGTAACAACTATCGAGGTATCTCTTTAATTAGTGTTGTAGTCAAAATATTATCAGGTATTGTTGAAAGAAGAGTGCGAGTATTAATTGAGGACAAGTTAGATGAAAATAAGTGTAGGTTTAGGTCTCTTAGGGGCTGTCAGGACCAGATCTTTAGCCTAGCTCTTTAGCTCGGCAGCAGAGGGTAAGAGGAGTCGAGGTAGACCAAGAAGAAAGTACTTAGATTCGGTGCAGAATGATTTTGAAGTGAAAGGCATAACATCAGACGAGGCATCAATGTTAGCATTGAATAGGGGATTATGGAGGAATTTTATTAGAGGTACTATGCTCCAGACTGAACGCTGAAAGGCATAATCAGTCTCTAATGATGATGATGATGATGATGTTATTTTTAAACTGAACAACTTACATGTCAGTAGGCTGGTAGCAGCATTGAGCGCTACTCTTCAGCCGAGAGATTGTAAAATATATGAACATGAGAAATTGAAGCATGAAACGGAATTAAAACAATGGAGATTTAAAACATAGACAAGACGATAAAATCGGAGAAATTACAGTTGTGACAGATGAATAAAACATACGTAGTCAGTTAAAACAATGAGCCACGGCGACGTTAAAACATGCATTATGATATCAAAAAATATGATGGCGAGGACTCGGAGACACAGTATTAAAAACAAACGATGAGACACTTGTCTGTAAGTGGTGGACGCTGATAAAACACACTGTAGCACTGCACACACAACACTGAATGAAGCACTGTTAAAACTGATGTCGCAGGACCCCACGAGGTAGAGAGGGGTAGTGTGCGAAGCATGGAGGAGGGGAAGGAAAGAGGATGCAGAGGAGGCGTAGGGACTCCAGGGGGGGGGGAGGAATAGCCAAGCGGGGGTTGGAAGAGGAGGGGGAGGGGAGAGAGGGCGCTTCATGCACGGGAGGGGATCAGGGTTGGTAGGACGAGTATATGTCAGGACGCAGGCGTTATCGGGGAGGAGGAGTTAGCGGAAGATACCCTGGGAAAGGATGCGGAGAGGATGGTGGTGTAGGGAGGGAGGGAGGATCACAACGGTAAAGGCGTGGCAGAGGCCCGGGATTGGGAGAGTCTGTCTTGCAGTTGGTGTATAGGATCCGGATGTGTTCGAGGAATTGGAGGAGATGGGTCCATTTCTTTTCGTCAGTGTTTATTAACGCGCATACACACACACACACACACACACACACACATATACATACACCATTATTCTTGCCTGTAACTTCCCTTCCATCACTCAGTCCATCTTCGTCAGTGTTTATATACAGGATGGTCCACTGATAGTGACCAGGCCAAATATCTCACGAAATAAGCATCAAAGAACAAAACTTTTCTAGCTTGAAGAGGAATAAAGTGATGGTGGTATGGTTGGCCCGCTAGATGGTGCTGCCATAGGTCAAACGGTTTTGGGTAATAGGTAGGTTTTCTTAAATTAAAACACAGTACGTGAGTACCTTTGAACTTTATTTCGGTTGTTCCAGTGTGATACGTGTACATTTGTGAAATTATCACACATTATGAGAACTTATGTTGTTACTGTGTGATTGCTTGTAATTACCTTATGACTTCAATAAATGCTCAAAATGATGTGCTTCAACTTCAATACATTTGGCATAACGAGTAACGAAATTTCTCTCAAAAGCGAGTAGTTCGCCTTCAGTAATGTTCTCATATGCATTGACAATGCGCTGACGCATGTTTTCAGGCGTTTTCGGTGAATCACAGTAACAAATAGCCTTCAATTTTTCCCACAGAAAGAAATGCGGGGATGTAAGATCCGGTGAACGTCTGGGCAATGGTATTGTGCTTCTACAACCAATCCACCTGTCATTAAATAATAAATTTAACACCGCTTCAACTGCACGCGAGCCATGTGCCAGACATCCACAATGTTGAAAGTACATCGCCATTCTGTCATGCAGTAAAATCGGTAGAACATTAGGTAAGTAATCAACATACATTGCACCATTTAGATTGCCATCGATAAAATAAGGGCCAATTATCCCTCCTCCCATAATGCCGCACCATACATGAACCCGCCAAGGTCGCGCATGTTCCACTTGCCGCAGCCATCGTGGATTTTCCGTTGCCCAATAGTGCATATTATACTGGTTTACTTTTCCTCTGTCAGTGAATGACGCATCGTCACTAAACAGAACACGTGAAAAAAAAAAAAAAAAAAACAACGTTATCATCCCGTAATTTATTTTATGCCCAGTGGCAAAACTGTACACGACGTTCAAAGTCTTCGCCATGCAAATCCTGATGCATAGCAATATGGTACGGGTAAAATTTATGTTGATGTAGAATTTTCAACATCGACATTTTTGAGATTCCTGATTCTCGCTCAGTTTGTCTGCGACTGATGTTCGGATTAGTCGCAACTGCAGCTAAATCACTTACTTGGGCATGATCATTTGTTGCAGGTGGTGGTTGACGTTTCACTTGTGGCCGAACACTTCCTGTCTCTTTAAATAATGCAAATATCCGACGGAAGGTCCGGACACTTGGATGATGTCTTTCAGGATAACGATCAACATATATAGCACAGGCCCGTTCGGCATTTTGATCACAACAGCCAAACATAAATACCTTGTCGACCTTTTCTGCAATTGGTAAACGGTCCATTTTAACACTAGCAAATACCGTCCGCATGCTACGTACTTATACGTTTGTGACTATTATTCAAGTGTTCAAATGTTTGTATAGCTTATGGGACTTAACTACGGGGTCATCAGTCCCTAAACTTACAAACTACTTATCAACTAGCTAACACTAAGAACGGCACAAATATCCATGCCCGAGGGGTTATTCGAAACCCCGACCGTAGTGGCCGTGCAGACCGTGACTGGAGCGCCTCAGTCCTCTCGGCCACCGCGGCCGGCTGTGTCTATTACAGCGCCATCTATCACAAAGGGAAAAAAAGTGTTCCAAATAAAACATTCGTATTTTTTTACGTACTAGACGAATATGTAATAAAAATGGGGGTACCGATTTTTTAAAAATGCAGTTGATATCCATTTGACCTATGGCAGCACCATCTAGCGGGCCAGACACAGCGCCATCTGTTTTCCCCCTTCAAGCTAAAATAGTTTTGTTCTTTGTAGTTTTTTCGTTTGATTTTTATTTCGTGAGATATACTATTCTCCTCCTCAGCGATCGTCTTTACGGTGATTGCTACCTGTATTCGTGTGTTATTAACGTTCGAATCTAGACTCTCTTTTGTTAGAGTTCAGAGCAGCTACGAAGGTGGACGCGGAGAGCGTTTTCGCAGAGAGGGGAGATATGTTGAGATACTGCCAATTTCTTTCCCTCAAACTGACAGAGCACGCTATCATAAACATTGTGCATAAACATTGTGCCAATATCCACCATTGCCGCGGTGGAGTAGCCGAGCGGTCTAAAGCGTCTCGCTGCGGAGCGCGCGGTTGCTCGCCGTGGAGGTTCGAGTCCTCCCTGGGTCATGGGTGTGTGTGTTGTCCTTAGGTTAGTTTAGTTTACGTAGTTTGTAAGCTACGGACTGATGACCACGCAGTTTGGTCCGATAGAATTACAATTTTTTTTTTTTTTTTTTTTTTTTTTTTTTAATATCCACCATTGGGCATCCACGGTGATCGAAAGTACCGATACTTGAAGTATATTCAGAATGTACGACCTTAAGGATATCAATAACAGAATGTAAATTGGTTTTCCCAATACTGATTTTGTTTCACTGCGCAAACTATTAAACCATTACGATTTATGTATGTAGGCCTACTATAAATATTAACAATATTTTCTTGCCAGAATCTCGTTTTATTTTATAATTTCATTTATTTCCACATAGCAGGTTTCAAGACACAAACTTCAGATCCTGTTGAAATAGCTAATTTATAAATTTAGATCTCGCTCCCATTATGAGACCACATCTCAGTATTAATACAGCAGCATATTTTATAAATTAGGTATTCCACAAGATCTGAAAATGGTAGCTTGTCTGTTGAAACTAGTTTTGTGGAAATTAAAATACAACTCGATCCTAGCACGAATATATTAAACATAACACTCCACACACACACACGCACATAAAGGGGAAAGAGAGAGAGAGAGAGAGAGAGAGAGAGAGAGAGAGAGAGAGAGAGAGAGAGAGAGAGAGAGGAATAAAGAATTATCAGAATTTAAATATTTTCAATATAAATGCGGAAATGTTAGTGCCTACTTTCGTTAAATCATTATACAAGAGATCCGTTTAATGATTTAACGTAAGCAGACACGACCCTTCCGCCTTTATATTGAAAATACTGAGAGCGTTTAAAATGTGATAGTTCTTTATCATTTGTGAACAGATAAACCGCCTGTAAAAGCAATTTTAAATTGCGAAACCAATCGTATTCTTCATCCAAGGATTGCAACAGTCGCAGCTGTACTGTTCTTTGAATTATAAGAATATATTATTAATCATCCAAATAACCATCGCGCACTACAATATGTGCAACTTATACGAACAAATTGTTTCATGAAGAGTTTTTAATAATTCTAATGTAGTTGCTGCAGTCAGCCATAGAAACAAAGTCATAAGTACTAGTACGCAGTGGCGGCGCGTCGTCTGTGTTCACTGGTTCAGTGAGCCGCCAGAAAAAAACTCGTTGTGAAAAGAAAAGTAAAGAAATAAAATAAGTCTTTTTAAACTATCATTATTCGTTTCGTTCATCTATCACATCATTTTATATGCACATTCAGAGTATTTTTATCGCAAGTGAGACGTTTTATGTCGCGGAGATACCACTTATACGAGACGTAGCGCGGTAGCTTAATATGGGCGGTATTGGCCGCAGCGTTGCAATGCGCATGTGCGGCTAAGGTTCAAATTCTCTTCTGAACCCCTTGAAGGCAGCAATTGTGCGCTCCCGCGACAGGGAGGGGCGAGGGAAAACGCCGCTTTTAACATTGGCGTTGGAGCTGGTAGATACGACAGCTCCTAGCTACTCGAGCCCTGGCGCTTACGCACGAATAGTCCCGAAGCATAGATGCTCGAATTGTCCATAACAGAACCCGGAGGGATATATGACAATAGTTCTTCTTTAAACCACGTGCTGAAGATACTGTATGTCATTTCAGAATGGTAATCTTCACAATTCTTAGCCTTTGAAGCCTTAAAAAATCAGCTTACTCTGGGTAATGAAGCCAGTTTCCGTTGATTCGACATGAAGCGCTATAATTCTGCTACCCTTACCAAGTGTAACTTTCAGTCCACCGTATCCATAACTCGTTTTCCAGCACATATACCTTGCATGATTCTGGTTGACGAAAGTCTCATATAAATAATAAATTCGAGAGCTGCCAGCTTCTCTAATCTGCTGCATTGTTCTTAAACACAGTCCTTGCAGCTGCGATATCGCTATGTTCGAACAGTAATTTCCTTCCGTCATTTGTTTTCTGACATCTGAACCCCATGTCCTTTAGTACCTTCAACACGGTCCATTTACTTCCGTTAAAATTTTCTGCTTCTTTCCTATCTGACACCAATTTTTCCGTCGTCGGATATTCGCCTCTGGCGTACATGCCGAATACTATGCGGCGCAAAACGTTTTTCGCGTAATCGTCTAGCTCACCCACTTCTTTTTTGCGATTGCGAAGTTTGCCTGGTAATTTAAAAACAGCTGAGCCACGTGCCAGCAGAGACGCGTTACCTTCGTTGGAGATCCTCTGAACAGTCCTCAAGCCAATACCGCAAGCCCTGGCCGTCTGCTCCTGGCATCTGGCAACGGCACGACCCGCACCTTGTGCCGACATGGACTCAGCAGAAGGCAGACTTTTGATGTACTGATACACACGGTACACTTGAAACGTGTCTGTAGAAAATGTTTACGTGTCTATAGAAAATGTTTATTTCTGAATTTGTAAGAAAATGTCTGATATTGTGCCTCCTGTTCTGTGTCGAGTAACTTGCTTGCAAGAAAATGTATAATATTGCTTCTACTGTGTGTATCGATGTGTGTACGTAAGTCTGTGAAGTTTCATCTTTGGCAAAGATTATGTATCGCATAGCATTGTAGCTCGCGCAGAGAGAGAGTGGGACTTGTGGTTCAGCTCACTTAGAGAGTAGTTGAGTTGTGTGTATGGCTCCGATGTAGAGCTGAGGCTGCTGTGCCAACAAGTTGATTTGATTGTATTTGGAATATAAATTGTACTAGATTACACCCGAGTCTCTGCTCGCGTGTTGGTAGATCAAATCACACGTAAAAATGCACTCGTTTCGAAGAATCCAACGACGAAATTCAACAATAATGATTGTAATAATATCACAGATCGATCACTTGATGTATTGCACGAAACGTCAAATCGATTTTTTAAAGAGAAGTATTAAAAGAAATTTCTTTTCTACCGCTTTATTTATTTATTCTTATATTATCTTATTCGTATGCTTATCCTTACAGAGAAAGAGCTGAAGACTTTGTAGCACGCATAGACCAAAGATATGGTCTGTGGCAACACGTTTCGCAGTATGTAACCTCCTTGCTATAGAGTCGCAAACGTCATCGCTGGCCTTCAGTCCGAATTTTTTTATAATTTGAAGACTTTCAACCACCATATCTTCCACCCCCTTATAGCTATCGGCACCACCATATCGGCATAGAACTGCTATGGTGTACAACGTGAGACTTCGGACAACAATTACACACAGACCATTCGTTTGCTTTCTGTAGTTTTCACTGCAGAGCTAAATATTAACACACACACACACACACATAGAACTGTATATACACTGATAACTTTCCATCCCAATATACTCCACCTTTTTATCATTATCAATCTTCAAGCAACAATGCAAACAATAAAACCATTTTCAAAGAGTAAATATAATTTTCAAAGAGTAATTACTGTTCGCACTTCGCGCCAATTCTTCAAATTACTAAATATCCATCAGATCGCTATAAAACCATGCTTAAAACCTTCCTCAGGTATAAATTAGTAACTGTACACATATTTAAGTCTCTGTGTCTTTTCGTTCGGACGTGATAAACGTACACCGGACAGACATTCACATTTATAGATATAGATTTTTTATTACTATGAAAACGTTGTACCACCGCTGGAATGAAGGTAATTGTGATTATTAATAAGCAACAAAGTTGACCTTCCTTTCCTGTTTCATTTACGAAGTTAGAAGATTAACCTACGTCCTCTAGTTGATAATTAGTTATTTGTGGATTTAAAGTACAGTATTGATTTTCGTAATCTTGTTGAACAGATTTCGTTATTGGTGCCGTAGTAAATAATTGTTATGCAACACTGCAGTTAATTGATTATGACACTGATTTTTGATAATCAGGTACTGATCTGCATAAAATTCTCGCAGTCAAACATTAAGAAAGTGATTTGTGTTTTTAATATCTTTCTCGCAGTCAAATTTTTTGAGTATAGTCAGTGTGTGTTTGATGAAGGTTATTTATCACAGTTGTTTTATTAAAAGATCCGTTGCGCACATAATCAGTTTAATGCACTGTTTTTTATTTAACAGTATATACATCAATATAAGAGTCATAATTAAACCAAATTACTGTGTTAATGAACAATTTGTTGTCTGATTTAACGATAGGTTCAACATCAAACTACACGTACACAGCTTGTTCATTATTCCTCTTGCCTGTTTGTCCAGAACTTGGCTTCATTGCTTAGCGTCACTCATAAAGTTCAAATGTTCAAATGTTTGTTAAGCTTAAGGGACTTAACTGCAGGGTCATCAGTCCCTAAACTTACAAACTATTTATGGACTACTTTATAGTAAAGACGACACAAACTTCCATGTCCGTTAGTCCTAGGTCATTACTGATGAAACAATAGTCTGAAAATTTAATTTAGACGAGAAAGTGGTTCTACACACTGACTGCGGTCACCGCCGCCGCCTCTGTACATCAACCTCCGATGTAACTTCTGTTTAAAATTTACCGAAATCGGAATCGAAGAAGCAAAATGAATCGGAAGTTCCTATCTTTCGGAATCGGACTCGAATCTCCAGAACATCCCTAGTTTTAAGAGTAGGGGAGAGTAGTACACAGTGAAACACGGTACACAGTGAAACATTCCAGCTCAATTGTTTTTAGTAATTTTTTTCTACTTGTAGGTATCCCTGTATGTTTATTATGATAAAATAGATCTTTGACTGTAATGGTGGACAGTTTGGTTGATTATTCTTGTTCCTATACGTTATTATTGGTTTTCGGTGGTCAGAAGTTACAGTTACCGTCTCTTTGTAAGTTTAATATTTTCGATATAGCTAAAGAAGAAATATAATGTTTGGAGATAAGATACACATCTTTAGCTATATATTGACCAGTTGTAGAATTGCTAGATTCGTAGGTTAAGAGTTGTGACAAACTTTTTAGTTTATGGTAACTTTGGTACTCAGTGAAACTCTTGTATGTGATACACAGAAATACAGTGAAACAGGACCATTGGCCTCAAATGAATGTATGACTTCTCCTAAGACTTTGGAGGGTACTATGAAACATGTTGAGGCAGCAAGTTGTAGTAACAACAGCATACATCTCGCCAAAAGAGTTTCGTAGTTTGCCCAAAGCACCTTCCAGAAAAAAAAAAGGTGGGCGTTCCAAAGGTAGAATCATAATATTAACATCAACACCAAAACGAGCAGCTATTGAAGAAAAGACTTTGAGAAAAAGAACAGATCTGGAAGAAAAGGAGAAAAGAAATATGAAGAGAGTCAACAACAATAAAAATAAGTGTTGTAAAACAGCTTCAAGTGAAAGTGATGAAGAAAGCGAGAAAGATGAAGGCCATCCAGAGAAAAAAAAGTGTATCATTAGATCTTTTTAAGTTGAAGCGGGACGTTTGATTGGTGACTACATTTGGTGAAATTCCAAAATGTATATTTTGTAGCTAAAGTCTTGAAGTCAGTAGTTTGTGGTACTGAGTATGAAGTCTCATACCTTTGGAAAAAAAAAAAATACTGGTTTTGTATTTCCAGTTGCGGAATTTATAGTCGTGTTTCACATAAGGACATTGCAATGATTTTGCCACCTGCGTTGCCTATGGTTACTAAGAGACTCTCCAACCACCGGTATATTCGTTTTCCAATCAATTTTGGTGGACTTAATATTCCCTGAACAAAATTTAGATATATTAATGTTTGAACTTGTATTTAACAAAGATACTTATGTTCTATAAGTCACTCAGCAAGTAACACATATAAAAAATTGCAGCTGTTTCACACAGTGAAAAATTTGCAGAGGTTGTAGAAAATCGTTATTTCTCTTACTAATTAGTAGCAAAATTATTATTTTTTGTTCCAAAATATTGAAAAAGTATTGTTCTTTCAAGTAAATAAAGAAAATTTGTTTTGTGAGAAGTATTTTAAACGAAACAATCAAAAGGGCAATTTTTGTTTCACTGTGTACTACTCTCCCCTACTTCTGAAGTCATTGTGCACACGAGGCTCGAAACGTCCTGCAAAAAACATTTCACCGCTCTAAAATTTGAAACTCTAAACAGTGTGAATGGGCGGCGACTTCGTTTAGTTTGGTGACTGGGGCGACAGTTGTGTTGACTTCGTTTTATATTAGGGTTTTAACTTGCGATTTTTAAGCTGTAGATTACGTCTTGATTTTCACAGTTGTGTAGGATGTTAGGTTCAAAATTCTATTTGTCACCTCAGTGTGAAAATTAAGTTGGTAGACCTGGTAATTCTTCCCAGCTAATAAAATTTATATCTTTGTTGAATTTTTCACTGTAAATATTGGTTCAGGATTTTATTTAAAACTTAAAGACCGTTTTTTAAAATGTTTGAGCATGAAAATCCGTTTCTCAGGGGCTGACATTTAATAAACCAAAGAATAAAAATTCGAATCATTGAGTCCCGGTAGTTCAGATAATTTGACGCCCATCACAAAAGATAATGTTTTTGCTTGATCCTTTTCCTTTATAGAATTATTCTTTAGAAAATTTCATCATAAGTTTCTCCTGACCACTACTGTAAGATATATTCCTTCATTTTTATAACATTCTGGGACAATATTAGGGAACTAAATACTCGAATAATTTTTTTAATGTTCATAAATTCTCTATTCCGAAATCAATAGTTACATACATATCACCTTCACAGTACACACTTTACAAGTTCACAATTCGTGATTATTTTCGTCAAAGTTTGTTTGTATTAATCTCTCTCAAGAATGTCCATCAGTTATTGCGGGAGGCAGAAGTTTCTAATTCTTCCGTCCTAGCCTATTCCGATCAAAGTCCAAAGATAATGTTCGCTTTCACGTATGATCACGATATAAGAGTTCATATTAAATTTTAAATATTTTTCGAGTTTTTTCCTATCTTGGAATGAAACCGCGTACAATACTTTAAGCTAAGAGATAGTCCCACTGAAATCTGAGCATATAGAGAGCTAAACACATAGAGAGAGAGAGTAACTCAACTGCGGGTACTATTTATAATAGCAATCTGACAAATGATCTCTGATATACGAGATGTTTTGACCTAAGTATTCCCTGCAGACTATTACTCTGAATTACGCTGATATAATTTGAATTTACTAAAATTTTGAAAAAATTATTAAAATTACGTAACGATGAAAAAGGTCGGAATACCATGATTCTAATGCTATGGTCGCGATGTGGTGTTGCAACGGTTGAATGCTAGAGTTCGCGCTATAGCTGCGTAATAAGCAGCAATTTGTTGTGAGGAAATTTCTTGTGGTGCGAAAAAAAAAAAAAAAAAAAGAAAAAAAGAAAAAAAAATCATTGAAGACGAACATTGTTGTTCGTTCGTATACTAGATTACTACTATGTAGGAACGCATTTAGATAGAACATTTATGTTTGTGACATAATTTAGTGGAAGATCTAATATATAAAGCAGTGTGTCCGTATGTTTGTACGTGTTGCATACAAATGTACAGTTTTGTTCAAATCTTTATGAAATTTTGTACACGTAAGCTTCAATCCATGAGGTCGGTCGCCAAGTGTAAGAATCAAGTAAGATACATAGTTAACGATATATGACGTTAGATTAGGTTAGATTAGATTAATACTTGTTCCATAGATAATATATACGACATTTCGTAATGATGTGGAACGTGTCAGTTTAGTAAATGTTGTCTATACTTGACAATCAATTGACAAACAATGAGATGCGCGAAAAACTGCTGCATTTAGTGACAATGCTGCCCATTTTCTCCTAAACCACTGCACCAAATTTGGTGCACATATTCCTTACCTTGAGGCACAATTGCTGCAGAGATAAAAATCACATACGACGTATGGTTCAGAAGATATGACTTCATAAACAATAGGAATCGCAAAAAACTGCCGCATGATGCGCTGAGGCTTTAAAAATACGCTGTATGCGAATGAGAGTACTTATCGACTTGCAACAAACTTTAAACATAATTTCAAACCTTTATTAAACATTTTCTCGCCGACAACCAAAGCAAAATGATGCTACTCCTCCGCTATTTATGGAGTAAAACTACGGCTCTCGGTATGACGTTACAATTTATAATTTGAACGCTACAAATTGTAGCCACAGTATACACGCATATAGTTGAGTGTACCTTCTAAATTGTATCACAGTACGAGACGTAGTTCCTGAAATACGATCACATAAACAGCAACGTTCATGGAAAACCGCCCCTTCCAACACCAAGTTTTAAACTGTTACTTCTTTACTACTTCTTTTACAGACGTACAGCCCTTATAGAAATGAATATATACCTGAAAAATAGCAGAAATAAATCCCCGAGCAACGCCGGGTTTTCAGCTAGTGTGTTATAAAGAATCACGTGTAGTTTACCACCACAATAGCCGCTTTTCGAAGTGCCCGCAGTTGGCAGTAGACCCCTTCCGAGATTGTGGGACCATCTCGTCTAGCACACTTTCCCCACCAGCCGCTGCTGTCTGAGCGACAACGTGGCGCGGATAAATTATTGGAGAGTCGCCGCGTAGACCGCAGAAACGTCGAGCACGGAACACAAGACCGGTCTGCATGCGGCTAGGTTTCATATTACGCCGTATTAGGAAATTGGAAAACCTGAAGCTATAGATCGTAAAGAGCCGTATTATACCGTAACTGACTGTTGGTTCAAGAGAAAAAAGAAGTGAAGCTTGTTTTGCAGCTGAATTACACTATTTGTGCCAGACACATTTCTTCATGTACGAGGCGCGTCCAGAAAGTAAGTTCCGTTTCAATTTATCTCCGCTGCAGCGCTGCAATTGCACTTCCGCACATGCGCTGTAGACGATGTGTATCAAGGAGAAGAACGTGCGCCATTTGGAGATCGCTGTCAGTTACGTACGCTTTGTTGTGGTTGTTTGAAATGTCGGCGTTGATTGAAAATCCCGCCGCCTGTGAAATCAGGTCGGTGATTCGGTTTCTGAATGCGAGGAAAGTGAAACCAAGTGAAATTTATCGGAAAAATTTGTGATGTTTACGGACCAAATGCAATGAGTGATTCGATGGTGAGAAGATGGGTCCGACAGTTCAATGGCGGGAGTAGTGATGCGCACGATGAATAACGAATTGGGCGTCCACCTTTGGTTACAGAAGAACTGGTTCGCGCGATTGATGACAAGATCTAGGAAAACCGTAGGTTTCCTTGGCGGTCATCAGCTCACCAATGACGACGAGCTGAAAGAAACTATTTCCAACTGGTTGAAGACACAGGCGGCAGATTTCTATGAAGAAGGTATATAAAACCTGGTGCCACGCTATGACTAATACCTGCAAAATTTCGGCAGTTATGTGGAAAAGTAGTTTAAGAGTTGTAGAATTTTGTGCAATAGAAATTTCTTCTGTATCTGTGTACAATTTCATTTTATTAACAAACGGAACTTACTTTCTGGACGCGCATCGTACAATATTTCAGTTTTCATTGAGGTATAGAAAGAGAGACGAAAACAAAATATAAGTCTCTCTAGAAAGACGTCAGGGACGGATTAAATTATGTCGTCTGCATAGGAAAGGTAAAAAAATATTACCTATCACTTCTCTAATGATAGAGGCATGCCTACGGTACTTAACCAAATGTATGAGAAACATAGGAAAAGTGTAATTACTATTGTTTCGGTGAATATATAATAAAATATATGTAGTAGAAAAATTACATTGTCATTACTCAAATTTCTACGCAATCGTGTCTAATTTTATTATTGAAAAATTCTTTGACACACGTAAGTAGAGCCAAACATGAATATTTGTAACCTTCAGTAAATCCTGAATAGTTTTAACGAAATAGAACACAATAGAATTTATCTTCCAATTAGGCATTACACTGAAAATCTATGTCAACGGCCGTGCCGCGATGGTTACACCCAACGAGCGTAAATTTCATAGAGTGGTTAACACACGAGTTACAGCGCTCATAGCGGCAACCTGTGTAAACTCGGCCGCCATTTTTTTGGTAGTCAGTACACCTTAGAGGAGTCTGTATATCGTATGTTGCTGTTGAGCTTGAAGCGTTGTATTTAGTGTGTAAAGGTAATCATATGTCAACAGTTTTCTTCACATACCTGCACTAAATTGTAACATTATTACATAAATGCATATTGTAGCCATAATAAATGCTCAGTTTTCTACCTAGTGTTGGTGAATTTTTCAGATATTTCTTCTTCTGTCGCTCCTGTAGTTGATGAAACCACACTTTTGAATGTCTACACCTTCTTTAAACATATTTTCATTTGTTGTTGACAATACTTGATCGAGCGTGGTTGATATGCAACCTGTGCAAAGTGTGGTAGCGGTAGTGACAGCCAGAATTTTTTCACCTGTATGTGTGTATGTTGTTTGCAATAAATATGTAATTATTTCAGCTTGGCAACAACGGAGGCTTGGAATGATTTTTGTGGCAGCTGACGAAGGCGCATTTTTAATCTAATGTTCTGTTGTCACTTTCGTCTTTCTACTCAAATTCCACGTGCCAAACATTACTTGTCTCAGCGCGCCAATAAGGAAAGTTATTAACGACACGTTATTTCGACGTGGAATGCATTTGTGGCAGATGACCTAGGCTCATTTTTAAGAGCAGTATTTTGTTGTCAGATTCGTCTTTGTACTCTAATTTCGTCCACCAAAATTCACATCCAAATCCTTTAACAGCAATTTCACAAGTTTGTAGATTGAGTACATTTAGTAAACACAAGATAAATCTACTACAATAGACATTATGAAAGCAGTTGTTACAGCACATTCACAACAGAAGCCAATCTATGGTCATGATTCTTCGCCATAACAGTTATTGTCGGCTACATCTTGGGGTGAGAGGGTATATGCAGCATTATAAATGAATGGCTAGTTCTCGTATTACTGCATGGATCTATAAGGGTCTGAAGATGAGATTATTGGAATTTCCAAACATGTAATTGATTAAAAAATTAAAAAAGAAACTAAAAAAATTACGGCGGAAGGTTTTTCATTTGCCAAATTATATAGGTGTGTAGTATAATACCGGATTTACTCAACTGTTTTAAGCAGATGCTGCAGTCTTCCGTGATACAGTAGAAACACCGCTGTATACCGAAGTATACGCTACGCTATGCTTGAAAGGGTCAGTTACATTATGTGACGTAGTATAGAGTTCTGAAAATGTATACTTAAATATACACACTGCAATAGAGGGTTAAGGCAAGTCTCCCTTCACAACGCAAACTTCAATTCTGCCTCATGTTCCTCTTTATAAATACGTATCAATGTTGCCAAGGTTTGCCATCTGGGGCGCTATTCCGCTATTGTAGAGCATTCACAACAATGATATGTATTTGTATACGGGAACATGAGGGTACAACTGAAGTTTCCATTGCCGCGCGGGAGTATCCGAGCGGTCTGGAGCGCCACGTTGCGGATCGCGCGGCCTCCCGCATCGGGGGTTCGAATCCTCCCTCGTGCATGGATGTTTGTGTCGTCTTTAGCATAAGTTAGTTCATAAGTAGTTTGTAAGTTTTGGGACTCATGACCCCGCAGTGAAGTCCCATAATCTTCACAAACATATGAACATTTTTTAAGTTTGCATTGTGGAGGGAGACGTGCCTTAAAACAATCCGTGGACTCGCTATATTCATTTAGTCACGGGGACTTAAGCACTTGTATGTAGGAGTTCCTGGGTTCGAATCCCAGCCGTGGCACAAACTGTAATTTATAATGGTACCTTCAATGACCGACGAATAGCGATGAAGTGACCGCTGTAACGTAATGTTTTCTTACTAAGCAGTGCCTACGAATATTCCAGGCGTGAGTACCATATCCGAAGAGAATTGTCATTTCATTTCATTTGTAGGGTCGTCTTTGTCTTCGCCTTATGCAATGACGGTCACTTATTAATCATGGTCCACTAAATTACAATTGTAATATTTGTGAAATTTTCGTCTCAATAGTTTGTTTACTTCTGTTGCTACTCCAACCAACGATATCACAGCTGTACACCTCTGCTTGAAATTTACTTACTGTGGCGAATAACTATCATGATAAAATGTTGTTGTCTTTTAAATATCACTTTTCTGTACCACAAAACTTGTCCAAAATTCGTTGAAAGCCTCTTGTAATTATTACTGAGCCTCCAGTCATCAGATATTAACCTTTAGATTGCGTTTAAGTCACGCTTTCAGGGGCGAACTCATTCCGTAACCATAAATGATCTCTGTATATTTCTTAATATTTGAATTAGTATTTTCACCATATGCAATTAAACGACATCTTTCACAACAACTTTGAACTAACTTGAGCCTTAGGTAAGTCAGATTCAGTCCTGCATTGAGTGAATAATGTTTCAATCAAAATTACTTTCACGCAGAATATGTCAGGGATAAACATTTCCTGATATACAAAACTGTCCAGTCAGCGCTTTTACACTTCGAGATTCTTCCAACACAGCTTAGCT
Source organism: Locusta migratoria (assembly GCA_026315105.1). Lineage (NCBI taxonomy): Eukaryota > Metazoa > Arthropoda > Insecta > Orthoptera > Acrididae > Locusta > Locusta migratoria. The sequence goes on from CM048751.1 coordinate 202,745,179, forward strand.
TACTTCCAGAAATCCACAAATCACCGAAAATTACCATAAACAATCTCGGAATTATCTTCAAACTACAAATCAGAACTCTTCAAATTTATAAGAAACACGATAAACATCAATTTTATTTCCTCTTGATGTACAATTAAACTGTATTTCGTGAATATGTATCACGTAAATCAAGACAAATATATTCATGTGTCTTCTGCCAAATCAACCATATGACTACCCTTTTTACAATCAAGAGAAATTCCATACCAGACAGAGCGAGCTTAAGTGATGCTTCGCATACTGGACTTGCATTTGGAAGGCTGGTGATTAAAAAGGCATATGCCAGGATGGTTGCTTTCAAACGGACAGACGCTTCACTACCGCATCCTTGCTGTATTGACTATTCACGTCTCTCCTCTGTAAATAATCCAACTCGCTTTTGTTGCAACTTTAACGATATTCTCTCTGAGGGTGTGACCTCATTTATTTGTAGTACTTTACGTGAATTCAGTGTTTCCTGTTGTGTTTCATCATCATGGTTAGACCACGTTTAGTCGCGCCGAGCGATTCCCATATTTCTTGTTTCCGTTTGAAAAATGACAATGTAACTACGTGCATTATTCTGTCAACATTTATCGAGAGAATTTCAGATCGTGCGGTTGACCACTGAAACTGGTTGCTGCTAACCCACCACGTGTAGTTTTTCCGCAGGAACTACTTGTGATTCTGTTTCGCTTTCTGGGGATCTTGATTTACGAATCTATTTTATTTTCCTCATTTCATCTTACGTTTGCAGTGTTAATTTATAAACTCATGAAATGTGTGTGAAACTGTGTAGCGAGTAACAAGCAACAGTGCCCCTATTCGGTTACTAGTTCTTTTCAGATCTCGTGTGTTTGAGGATCTTTTAGAAAAATAAATGTTCACTTATTCCTGAATGGCAAACCCAAGCTAATTCCATCCAACTTCTATACTGAGCCTTTTTTTAAAAGCCGCCATTTTAGGAGCTTCCATCACAACAATTGTACGAATTTAAAAACTTATCTGCTGCGGAGTGGCCAAGCGCATTGAGGCGCTATGCTCCGATGCACGAAGTTGTTCCCCGTCGGGGGTCGAATCCTCCCTCGGGCATGGATGTTTGTGTCGTCTTTAGTATAAGCTAGTTTATAAGTAGTTTGTAAGTTTAACAAACATTTGAATAGTTTTTCTAAAAACTTGTTTGAAGGAGGAATGTATCATGATTCTACATTAAATAATTATCAGAGAGATCATCTTGCCATCGTCCATATGAATTTCCATTAATTACTCTTTAAACAAAAGATGTTATGGACTGAGTGTTGTGCAGAATAAACGGTTACAACCTCTTCGTCCAACTTAACCCATAAGTAGGATGTAAACAGAGCCTTTAATCGCTATTGTCATTGTCCATAAAATTATTCTGGACGTTAAACCGACGTCTGAGTGTCATGAGTATACGACAGTCCATAGAAGTGCTTCATCTTCAAGCAGACAGTTCTTACACAAACATGCCATGTCAGGACGAGGATTCCCCTGCTGAAAAGGTACACGCGACAATGTCGCAATAGGGATGACGTATCATTGTCCCTACAGAGTTCCCTCAGACAGCATCGTATACTATGGCTCCCTACACCACAACACCAGCAGCAAGTACCGTTTCGGAACGTTACAAGGACGTGACCTACCAGATATCACCACCCAACTCAACGACGACGTTTAGCTAGCGTGTTTTGGTGAAACGATTCATCGCTGTACACAATGCGACGCAATTTGACGGCCATGATCTCTGGTCATGATCTCTGGCCACCATGCCACTCCGAACGGAGTCGTTTTTGTTGCAGTGCTAACTAGATCTTAGGTCTACTCTTATTCTCCGAGCACATAGCAAAGATTCCATTATGTGGGATGACACGCACAGATATGAGGGCAAAGATGTACATCTCACTAAAGATATGGGACTTAACTACTCTGGTCATGTCACTAGGCTTACAAACTACTTAAACTAAATTATGCTAAGGACAACAAATATACCCATGCCTCTTAGTTCGTCCGCTCCTTTTCCGAAGACTGACGGGGAACAGCGAGAGGACGCGAGTGCGCGCAGAATGGCGTGATTCCCTTCTGCCAGTTACCGTCATTTCGAGCTGAGATGCGACTCAGCTGTAGTTTCATAGTTTACTGCCACAAATTTTCTTTTCTAAGGTATTCAGCAGTGTCTATATATGAATAAAGACGTTCTCACTCAGAGCTCATGATTATTTTTTTGTGTGTCTAATTTTTAAGCAGCAAATTAGAAAAGTTCCTTCTGTTAATGTTATAGGTATATTCTTTGTGCCATATAATACTTGACCTGTACCATAGTAGTAATATTTTTTGTTGATCACTTCCAAAACTTTATCAAAATTAAAAAGTCATTTATAAAAGTGCATTTTTATTCAAGAAAATAGACGCATTTAGCGTATTTTGTAGGTAATGTTCCTTCAATGACCTATTAAATAAATAAATAAATCCATTTTAAAAATAAAATACTACGAGTGCTCTGTATGCAAAGTAGTTGAATACCAGTGTATCACCCATTCGTGTAAATAACTGGTTTATTTGCTAAGTATTTGATGTCTAATTGCCCAAAAATACGGGTAATAGCACACGCCTGGACAACACTGATCATTACATAAAAAAGCTGTCATAACAAAAGAAAGAGCTCTTTTAGTAGCGGTAGCAAAAGACAAAAAGGAGCGGACGAACTAAAAAGAGCGACCTACTTCGCGGCCGAGCTGCGAACTAATAGGAGAGCTACCGGTCGCGAACTAAAATATGCGCGATTGGTCGCGAACTAAATTATGTGCAATCGGTCGCGAACTAAAACATGTGTTACCGGTCGCGAATTATTGTGACACGCATATCTCGCTTCCTAGTTCGTTGGATTCTTTTCCGAAGACCGACGGGCAATAGCGTAGGGCGCGCAGCAGAATTAAAAATCATGTGTTTGCCTTCTGCTGATGAGAGCCATTGAGCCATTTCGAGGTGAGCGTCTGCCTGCTAGATTACATAGTTCAGTGCTACAAAATTTCTGTTTTGAAGTATTCTACACTCTGCAATATCTGACTAATAAATTCCATAACGCCAATATATAGAGGTAACTCTAAACTTAAACGCGAGAAATTATCCACAAATTGTTTCTTTTGGGTTGCGTGATATTGTTAGCGGCTCAAGCAGCAAGCGCATGAAACAGCTAGGTGGGGGAACTTCTCCCTCCACCTGCATGTGCAGACCACGCCGCTCAACCGGCGGACGAACTAAAGGAACGCAAGTCTACAACCAGCTAACATGGAAACCTCACCCACTAACCATCCAACGAAAAGCCCACAAGAGACTAAAACTACTAAAATTACTAATTGCCAGAATTTGGGACTTACATCGGTCCACTGTCTATTAGACCTACAAATCCCTGATCCGACATATCCCCAGCTACGCAAATGTTGCGTGGTTATTCGATCCACCAAATTTCTACAAACCCTCCAATTCCTCGAATGTCACGAGCTTTATCTCGCTTTTCGTATCTGCTCATCCTCTGCCACATATATGCATTTAATTAATTTCCTTCCCCTTCTCTACCATACTGAACACCTCCACTTTCCTGTACTATCCAGAAAGGAATCTAGTAATCCTAAGGTCTCTCCTCTCGTCACAAATAGCGTTACATATATGTAACTGGACCTTTTTCAGAAAAAGTGGACGACTAAATTCTCAGTGAGTGTGACATACATTTCTACCCCTACACCACTGTAGACACGGGAGCTGACGGCAGGTAGTCGATGCGCCATGCCACAGTTCCCGAAGCCGCTCTCTCCGAGGTTTCGTTTCGAATCCCCTCTTGGGCATGAACGTTGAGTTTTTCCAAAAAGAAAAAAAAGGGGGCGGCAGATTTGCCGCCCCTCGGAAAGTGCCGCCCCGTGCGGCCGCACGTTTCGCACGTGCTTTGCGCCGGCCCTGTGTGCGTGCGTAGTTAAAATCTGTTACCCAGTCCTTTGACTTTATGGCTTCTGGAGAGAGAGAGAGAAGGAGAATTTAATCGAGTTATCAGTTAACGTAATTAAAGAATATATACGCAAAACTTTTTATCAAACATTTAACCTGCTATGTAGCCTGACCAGGCAAATGACAGCGGGTACATTGTCACAGACGGTCCACGTGTGTTGATAGCGCGCCACACTCCCACCTCATGTGCTAGGTGCAGGTGTGTAGGAGACTTTCTCAGACGGGGTTGTGCGAGTGATTTGTGTAACATCCAACGTCATCGTGAGCTGACGCCGTTGGAACGGTATGTAGCGGCCGGTGCTCGGCGGATGGGAATTTAGAGTTCAGCAGTGTTGCAAGAATTCGGCTTCCCACTTTCAGCTATGTCGATGGTGTAACGTGAAAGCTTGAATGAGGGCGTCACAGTTCACAACAGACAATCCAAAAAGCCATCCAGCAACCTTCGATGACGTCAACTCAGACGGATCGGTGATATTTTCATTCTGCACTGACATTAGTAATGTGTGAATGGCATTTATTTCGTTCTTCCAGTCACACGTTACATTTCAGTACCAACGTGAAATAAATGGATGGACGTTGGAAGTATACATTGTATCCGCCCCCATAGCTTAGTCCAAAGCATCTCCCATCAGAAACAACATTCTCAACTATTCCCTGCCCACTATTATTCAAACCGCGTTCTTTTATTATTTATTTATTTTTTCAATCTGTTTCCCGTAAGGGCCCAGAAGTTCAAATGTCTGTAAATCTATCGGACCAAACTGCGTAGTCATCAGTCCGTAGCTTACAAACTACTTAAACCGAGGTAATCTAACCTACGGACAAACACACACACCAAAATAACATACGATGGTGAAAGCACAGATGATATAAAATTCAGAATGGCAATGGTAAGAAAAGCATTTCTGAAAAAGAGAAATTTGTTAACATCGAATATTAATTTGTTAGGAAGTTCTTTCTGAAGGCAATTGGGTGGAGTGTTCTCTTGTACGGTAGTAAAACATATACGGTAAATAGTTCAGACAGAAAGAGGATAGACGCTTTTGAAATGTGGTTCTACAAAAGAATGCTCCAGATTAGGTTGTCAACAATGTTAAATTGTTTGTGAAGCAACCGCCATTTCACCGTGGCTCAGGTGGTTAGATCGCATAACTTACGATGAGGAGGTACTGAACAGATCTGGGGAGGAAAGGAATTTGTAGCATACCTTGCCTAAAAGAAAGAATCAATTGGTAGGACACATTCTTAGACATCACGGAATCCTGAAATTAGCGTTGGAGGGAAGTATTGGGGTAAAAATCGGAGAGGGAGACCACAAGATGAATACAGTAAATAGCTTCAACTATATGTCGCTTGTCGTTCTTATGAGGAGATGAAGAGGCTTGCTCGTAATAGAGTGGGGTGGAGAGTTGCATCAACCATTCTCCTGACTGAAGACCACAACAACAACTGTGCTACCTTTTTTCAAGGCAAAACATAGGTACCTAACTAAGCGGTTTGATATTAGTAATCAAAATAAATAAAGAAGTAAAGTTCATTTTATAGACCTTCACATCATACAATTCTTCCTAGAATTAGAGTGCGACCTTTTTTTCTTAGAAACATGAATCGCCAATACTTTGAGTTGCATGGTATCCGATATACAGTGGCGACCGCGGTGTTGAAAGCTACCTAGCACCCGCGGAATGCTGTTCTTAGATTCCTGTTTGCCTTTACAAGAACCCCACAACAGGTATTCACATCTCACCCAAGACAATGGCCGCTTATACTTATCGACCTGGCTCGCGCCTTTACTTACAGTACGCAATGTTATTGTTGTGGTGTTAACGGCGATTGTATCCGTTATTACAGCTTGTCTGAAACCAAATTATTTATTTTGATTCGTAAAATACTGTTTGTTTTGAAGTGAGCTGTTCCGTATCGTTTGTTTACATGAATACAATATGCAGTTTTATTCGGTTGTAACTGTGGTCTAGAGACAGCGAGTCTGATTATCAATTAAAGCATCAGGGTTATGGATCAGAACACTCCGCTTAGTAAAAATATGCTATAAAAAACTTCAGCAATGCCGAAAGCAGTGTCGAAGGAGGAAAAGGAAAAATAATATAAATGAGATTCGGAGTACCTTATTGTTCCTAGACGGGAAACTACCGCAAAAGAGGAGGAATCAGCATTGATCAACGGCATGAGGATTCTTCAAATCAAATTCAAATGTTTGTATAGTCTATGGGACTTAACTACGGGGTTATCAGTCCCTACATGAGGAATCTGAACTCAGTGTAATCCACTACATTAACACGTTAACCACCAAGTCAGAACATTCCTTTCAAGTTGTGACAGTTACCGGACACTGACACTGTAAAATATGATAGTCTGTAAAACTAAAACAACAGAATTACATTAACCACATTCTCCTAATATAGATTTTCAAAATAATTCCTTTTTTAAAACATTTACGTAATTTTTATTTTGATGGGGTCCTTACAGTCCTAAAATATTTAGTCCTAAATTTTTTGAAGGAATTTAATTAAACACTGTAAAAATATAAACGGTTGTCGTTCGCACGTAGTACATAAATGACAAACTGTGGCCGGCCGCGGTGGCCGAGGGGACTGCGGCGCGCCAGTCACGGTCTGAACGGCCACTAGGTTCGGGGGTTCGAATCCCCCCTCGAGCATGGATATTTATGCCGTCCTTAGTATTAGCTAGTTCGTAAGTATTTGTAAGTTTAGGGACCGATGACCCCGTAGTCAAGTCCCATAAGCTCTACAAACATTGGAACATTTGAAACCTTTGACAAACCTTTTAATTTTCATATAGCACAGTTTAAAACACTTTCGTACAGTAGAATTTTTCCAAGTTCTCTTTTGAGTCTTTATTCGCCCCTGAAATTTGTGAAGTATACGGCTGATTTCTCCAAAAAATCGTTGTTGCTAATATTCTTGTTGCTAAATTTGTTTATATTAATGGTAAACATTCTCGACTGCAATGTTTTGATTTGTATACCAGTTCACAGATCGGCATAGCGAATTGCAAATTCTTTTTTGAAATTCATATGTCCGCACGACGCCTTGTTGATAGAAGCAGATGACCTTGTTATCTTCCCATTTTAATGTGGTTACCTTTCTTTTCCTCCTCTACGATAATTTTTCCCGTTTACTTTTATGATACTCCTTGTTTCGGAACTTCCCATCGATATGGTCCTCAATTTTTTGTAAATATTTTTATCAATACATTGGTCCGCCAATTCTAATCACGTACACCATTTCAAAGTATACATCGAGTGTCATACACATCGAGTATTACTTACCGAATAAATCTCTGCAAAGACAGACTACTATCACTTTAGAGGGGCTTGTATTAGCTTTTTCCAAACACTTTTCTCTAATATACAAAGGAGATTTTTCACCAGATCTACAGCAGCGCTTAATATTATATATTTTTGGCGTTTTGATTTTAATGGTGTCTAAATATAATGGTAGCAGTAGTGTTGGTCTTCTGTCCGGAGACTGGTTTGATACAGCTACCCTGTTCTGTACGCTTTTCTGTCCTGTACAAGCAGGCTCATATCAGAAGAGCGGCAACCTACAATCTCTTGAACGTGCTTAACGTATTCGTCTCTCTGTGGCGCTCTGCGATTTTTATCCCACATACACTCCTGACCATATAAAGTGCTACACCACGAAAGATGACGTGCTACAGATGCGAAATTTAACCGACAGGAAGAAGATGCTGTGATATGCAAATGATTAGTTTTTTTAGAGCACTAACACAAAGTTGGCACCGATGGCGACACCAGAACGTGCTGACATGAGGAAAGTTTCCAACCGATTTCTCATACACAAACAGCAGTTGACCGTCGTTGCCTGGTGAAACGTTGTGATGCCTCGTGTAAGGAGGAGAAATGCGTACCGTTTCCGACTTTGATAATGGTCGGATTGTAGCCTATCGCGATTGCGGTTTATCGTATCACGAAATTGCTGCTCGCGTTGGTCGCGATCCAATGACTGTTAGCAGAATATGGAATCGGTGGGTTCAGGAGGGCAATACGGAACGCCGTGCTGGAACCCAACGGCCTCATATCACTAGCAGTAGAGATGACAGGAATCTTATCCGCTTGGCTGTAACGAATCGTGCAGCCACGTCTCGATCCCTGAGTCAACAGAGACGTTTGAGAGACAACAACCATCTGCACGAACAGTTCGACGACGTTTGCAGCAGCATGGAGTAACAGCTCGGAGACTATGGCTGCGGTTACCCTTGACTCTGCACCACAGACAGGAGCGCCTGCGATGGTGTACGCAACGACGAACCTGGGTGCACGAATGGCAAAACCTCATTTTTCGGACGAATCCAGGTTCTGTTTACAGCATAATTATGGGCGCATTCGTGTTTGGCGTCATCGCGGTGAACACACAGTGCAAGCGTGTATTCGTCATCGTCATACTCACTTATCACCCGGCGTGATGGTATGGGGTGCCTTTGGTTACATGTCTCGGTCACCTCTTGTTCGCATCGACGGCACTTTTCAGATGTGTTACGACTCGTTGCTCTACCCTTCTTTCGATCCCTGCGAAGCCCTACATTTCAGCAGGCTAATGGACGACCGCATGTTGCAGGTCTTGTACGGGCCTTTCTGGATACAGAAATAGTTCGACTGCTGCCCTCCAGATCTTTCACCAAGTGAAAACGTATGGTCAATGGTGACCGATCAACTGGCTCGTTGCAATACGCCAGTCACTACTCTTGATGATCTGTGGTATCGTGTTGAAGCTGCATGGGCATCTATACCTGTACACACCATCCAAGTTCTGTTTGACTCAATGCCCAGGCGTATCAAGGCCGTTATTACGGCAAGAGGTGGTTGTTCTGGGTACTGATTTCTCCGGATCTATGCACCCAAATTGCATGAAAATGTAATCACATGTCAGTTCTAGTATAATATATTTGTTCAATGAATACCCGTTTATCATCTGCATTTCTTTTTGTTGTAGCAGTTTAAATGGCCATTAGTGTATTTCCCTCCAATGTTAAAACAGACGATTACTTTATGTCTAAGAATGCGTCTCACCAGCCTATTCCTTCTTTTTTCCCTAATTATGTTCAGCACCTCCTCATTAGTTACTCGATTTACCCCTCTAATCTTCAGCATTCAGTTGGCAAAATAAGACAAAACTGAATCATGTATACATTTCGTCAAACTTCATATGGTTAAATAATTTAAATCTGCTTCTGTTTAGTATTAAACGGCATTAATTTACTTACCACGGTAGGGTGGCAACTAATTAGTATGCATCAGAAACGAAATCTACATCATGATAAAAAATGTCTTGCAGTCGTATTTGAATACGCAACTCACGGTTTCGGAGGATAAATACATCGGGATACATTACATAACGTGAAAAATCTGTTGTGCAGTTTGAGATCAAGATAGAAAGCATCATCTAGGAAAATCGGGCGACTTTTTCAGTAAAATGAGATATGGCTTAATTCTTCAACAACTTTTAAGGTCAGTAAATCTATTTGTAATATCGATGATTTTAAAAGTTTCGATTACTATTAGAATGGGCACTTTTTCAATATTTCATTTACAATTGACGTGTAATGAATTAATTTCATAATTTTCGTAGAATGCATCTACTACTGAATCTTCGACGGCACCTACAATTCGTCGACCTTACGTGGAGTTCACAGGTGCTAGTGATCGAACGAAAAGAAGAAGATATGAACAACTCTGTGTTAAATACAGCACAGAGGAGTTGGCACCACAACTTCAATGGAAATCACTCTGTTGTTGCTTTGTCTGACATTTATGAATCAGCCTCAGACTATAATATAGATGAATACTGCAAATTTTTTTTTTTTTTTTTTTTTTTTTTTTTTTTGCGAAGTACCGAAATTAACACTGTTGAAGCTTTTTTTGTAAAAACTTTTTTTAATGTTTTAATGTAATTAATACTATACTTGTAAACAGCGATACCAAATATCCTTATTTTACAAATTTACATTAAAATGTAATAAGTTTTTAGTTAATAACTTGGGTATATTCGATCATTCATATGTATTTTTTTTTTTTTTTTTTACTTTTGCCCTCAAAATCGAATTCAGCGAGCTCAAAAACCTTCATAAGTTGTTGTTGTGGTCTTCAGTCTGGGGACTGGTTTGATGCAGCTCTCCACAGTACCCTATCCTGAGCAAGCCTCTTAACCACATAAGAACGGCAACCTACATCTGTCTAAATCTGCTTTCTGTATCCATCTCTTGGTCTCCAAGTCACAATTCCTTGATGTCTAAGAATATGTCCTACCAATGCCAGAAATTCCTTTTCTCTCCAATTCTGTTCAATACCTCCTCATTAGTTACGCGATCCACCCACCTAATCTGCAGCATTCTTCTGTAGCACCACATTTCAAAAGCCTCTATCCTCTTCCTCTCCGCACTGTTTATCGTCCATGTTTCACTCCCATACAAGGCAACAATCCACACAAATGCCTTCAGAAAGGACTTCCTTAGGCTTAAATCAATATTCGATGTTAACAAATTTATATTTTTCAAGAACGCTTTTCTACCCATTGCCATTCTGCATTTTATATCCTCTGTACTGCGACCATCATTTATTATTTTACTGCCCAAGTGATAAAACTCTTCTACCTCCTTTATTGTTTCGTTACCTAATCTAATTCCTTCAGCATCACCTGGGTTTGGCCCACTTTAGGTTACACTAAAAGTGGGCCTTTGCGATCGTCTTTTCACAGCTCAAAATTTAAATGAAAATAACGGCTTAACTATTCATCTGACACAAAAATTGAATAACCGAATTTGTAGAGGAGAAAATTCTCTACAACTTTTCTCTCTTATGTTTTATTCATATCTCGTATCGGTTCAGAGATATTTGCAAAAATAACCATTGAATTAACGGAAACCAGCCGTTCGGAGATGTCACGTGACATTCCTCGCCCAGAACGCTCTGTGGCATACGCCATCTTGCGTTGCGTATTTGATGATTTTCTGATTGTAAGTTATACGTTGTCATTTCAAGGCAATGGTGCACTGAAGAATTAACGAAAACACATGATGATTTAGTGTCTATAAATGCTATATTAGCATCAGTTAACAACGGCCAGTAATAGTATGAGATTAAAGGACCCATCTTATGATTGACAGCCGTAGCGTAGTGGGCAAGACGTTGTACTGTTGTTGTTATGGTCTTCAGTCCGGAGACTGGTTTGATGCAGCTCTCCACCCTACTCTATCCTAAGCAAGCCTTTTCATCTCCTCATAAGAACGGCAAACCACATCCACTTGAATCTGCTTACTATACGCGTCTCTTGGTCTCCCTCTGCGATTTTTACCCCACACACTTCCCTCCAATGCTAAATTTACGATTCCCCCATGTCTAAGAATGTGTCCTACCAAGCGATCCCTTCTTTTAGTCAGGGTACGTCAAAAATTCCTTTTCTCACCAATTCTGTTCAGTACCCACCTAATCTTCAGCATCCTTCTGTAGCACCACATTTCAAAAGCCTCTAGTCTCTTCCTGTCCGCACTGCTTATCGTCCATGTTTCACTCCCGTACAAGGCAACACTCCACACAAATGCCTTCAGATAAGACTTCCTTACCCTTAAATTAATATTCGATGTTAGCAAGTTTCTCTTTTTCAAAAATGCTTTTCTTCCCATTGTCATTCTGCATTTTATATCCTCTGCACTGCGACCATCGCATGTTATTTTACTACCCAAGTAACAAAACTCATCTACCACCTTCATTGTTTCGTTACCTAATTTAATTCCTTCAGCATCGCCCGATTTTCTAAGACCGCATTCCATTATTTTTGTTTTTCTCTTGGTAATGTTCATTTTATACGCTCTCTTCAACACACTGTCCATTCCATTCAGCTGCTCTTCCAGATCCTTTGCTGTCTCTTTGTACCATGACGATAAAGGTCGGTGGTTCGGAACCCACCACTTTTTCCTAAAAGGGTTTCAGACACTCTTATTAATAATTTTTTTATTATTTAGATCATTATTTTGTTCCAAAATGTGTGCAAAAACTTATAAAACTACAAATCTAAAGACTGCACTCCATTACCCTAGTTTTGCTCTTGTTAATGTCATCTTATATGAACCTTTCAGCATGCTGGCCATTCCGTTCAAAGGCTCTTCCAGGTCCTTTGCTGTCTCTGACAGAATTACTATGTCGTCGGCAAAACGCAATATTTCTAATTCTTCACCCTGAACATTAATTACATCTTCAAATTTTATTGAAGTCAAATTACTAATTTTCTCGACTTCAAAAAGGTGTTCGACGCACTGCAGACTGCTAACGAAGATACGAGCTTATGGAATAAAAGATGTTAAAATGTTTGTAAATCTATGGGACCAAACTGCGTGGTCATCAGTCCGTAGGTTACAAACTACTTAAACTAAGGTAAACTAACCTAAGGACAACACACACCCATGCCACAGGGAGGACTCGAACCTCCACGGCTAGCAACGCGCGCTCCGAGGCGAGGCGCTTTAGACCGCTCGGCTACTCCACCGCGGCTTTATGGGATAGTTTAACAGATTTGTGACTGGCTGGCTGACTAAGTAATAGAACGCAGTACGTGGTTCTCGACAGCGAGTGTTCATCAGAGACGAGTGTATCGTCAGGCGTGTCCAGGGGAGTGTGATAGGACCGCTATTATTGTCTATCTATATAAATGATCTGATGGACAGAGTAAGTTTTAATTTGCGGCTGTTTGCTGATGATGCTATGGTGTATGGGAGGGTGTCGTCTTTAATTGACTGCAACAGCATACAGGATGACTTAGACAAGAATGGCAGGTAGCTCTCAATGTAGAAAAATGTAAAGTGATGCGCATGAGTAGGAAAAACAATCCCATAATGTTCGAATACAGCATTAGTAATGAGCTTCTTGATGCTGTCGCGTCGTTCAAATATCTAGGCGTAACATTGCAGAGCAATATGAAATGGAACGAACATGTAAGGACAGTTGTGAGTAAGGCGGACAGCCCACTTCGATTTGTTGGGAGAATTTTGGGAAGATGTACTTCACCTGTAAAGGAGACCGCGTATAAAACGCTTGTACGACCACGTCTTGAGTATTGCTCAAGTGTTTGGAACCCGCAGCAGATCAGTTTAAACGAAGACATAGAAGCATTTGAAAGGCGAGCAGCTAGGTTTATTACTGGTAGGTTCGACAAATGCGCGAGTGTCACTGAAATGCTCCGGCAACTCAGTTGGGGACCGCTGGAGAAAAGACGACGTTCTTTTCGTGAATTTCTGTTGAGTAAATTTAGAGGGCCGGAATTTGAAGCTGAGTGTAGTACGATCTTGCTGCCGCCTACTTACATTTCGCGTAAAGATCACAAAGACAGATAAGAGAAATTAGTGCTCGTACGGAGGCATATAGGCATTCTTTTTTTCCTCGTTCAATTTGGGAGTGGAATAGGAAAGGAAATGCCTGGTAGTGGTACAATGTACCCTCCGCGACGCACTTACGGTGAATTGCGGAATATGTATGTAGATGTAGATGTAGAACAGAGTTGCTACAGGTTGCCACTAGGTGGCAGTAGTGTCAAAACAAAACAAAATGGATGCAAATTCAAGTTCTAAGAAACATGGTACTGTGAAGTTGTGAAATCATTTACATATATGTACATATATGCACATACATATACACATACATACATATATACTCACATATACACATAAGACCACATTTTATTCATTATGGCAAACCACCCTGTGATGGAAAAAAATTTTAACAAGATGTTTACTTGCGTTAGAAGGTTACGTCTCTATTTTTACATATGACGCTAAGGTAATGTACATGTTTTGTTAACTGTCATTTTAATGTATACCACAATAACTTTGCAGTTTGTAGACATTATATAACTTTTTGCAGTGTTTGTATAGATCACGCACTTTTTCGTGGCCCCTCTGTGATCGGCGGAATTCGGCTGAGTTCGTGTGTTTACGGAATGTTTATGCTCTCTTCCAACCTTACCTCATAACAGCATTGTACGCCGTAGACATGGTCTACGTTTTGTTGATTTGTGCTTGGTATTGATTATTGTCTTCCACTTTGTTATTTGCTAAAATAAGTCCACATACCCCGACGACTTCTTTTAGAAAAAGGAATGCTGTTGTTGAAAGTGGTGTGAGGAATGTTAATTCAGATTGTTATTCATTTACGACAATAAATAAATAAATAAAGGGCAGAAAGCATTGCTACACCCGCTTAATAAATCTTTAAAAATATTAATATTTAGTAGGCAAATGTTCCAGTTTTCTATTGCTCAAACATTAAAGTGATAATTTCTTGTTTCAGCTTTAACCCCGTACACATGTTGTTTCTTTTAAAACCTGTAATATATACGCCGTAAGCTGGCGGAACTCGGAGAAAGAGGCGGGGCTTGTTCTAACAGCCAATGCGCTACGAGCTGAATGCAAGCCTTAGCTCCCAACATTCTCCTCTCAGGGGCCACGGTTCAGTGCGTGATCTGTACTGAACCTTCTGAAGATGGTACTGAGCTCATCGAAACCGGTTAAGCGACAAAAATAAATTTTTTGCGATCTTGGCTCAATGGATTGTTTTATATAAACTGTCGATCGCTCCCATTGGCGTAAAATGCCTCTTAACTATAATATTTTTCGACTTTCGGCCAGCTTTTCGGCCGTTTCACGCCACTGTGCGCCCTAACGAGCCGGAGGAGCCACCGCTCGCGCCGCAGCGCCTGGGACGCGCAGTGCGCTCGCTGCGTTCCTGCGTGCAGGGGCCCGGCACGCGCGCGGAAGCAGGCCGCCGATTGGCCGGCAGGTGCGCGCCGGCGGCCAATGGGAGCACGCGTTGCGTCAGCGCAAGGCCGCGGCCGCCTGGCAGATCAGGGCCCGGGGCGAGGGCAGTCGGGAAGTGCGCCGCGTCGTCCGCATTGCGCCACGGGGCGTGGTCGCCTGCGTGCGCCTGCTGCCGTAGTGGGGACCCGCGAGACCTGCGCCAAAGTGCCAGCCGTGTGCAATGCCGCATTTCTGGCTACCAAATTTCAGATTAACAAGTCCACAGCCAGTCAGCTGCAGGTAATATTTTATCGATCTTTACCAACGTTTCGACACCAATAAGGGTGTCACCTTCAGAAGGAAATGTTTTACCTACTGGGTTACGTCACCAACTGGGGGCTGTATCGCTCCAATCGTGAAATTATTAAACAACCCTTCACATTAAGTTTAAAAGACAGCAGCCAGTTACTGGGTTATAGCTTTATTTACAGCCGGTTTCGGGTATTATCGTCCTTCTTCAGGAATCTGAACAGGAAACGGTTACATAGTAATATCACAGTCTAAAGGCTAGTTTACACGACGACACTACGTTTCTTGAAACTGCGCTACTGGCCAGTGCGCATGCGCGGCAGGCGTTCATGTAACTCGTTGGCGAAACTAAACAGTTTCGGCACCTTCCAACTTTGGCGAAACAGATTGCGCGTGTTTTTGGGTTAGGTTATAACCAATACAGAACAAAATACAACATAAAGGGGGGAACGGGAGGAATAATTCGGTTTTTGAACATATATGCGTTGCTTAGGTGTTTGCGCTATTTTAACGGCGTGTTAGTGCTATTCTGGCAATTATTTGTGAAATTAAATATTGATGGGTTGACGATTAGTGAATTGCAGACTAAAATACGTCCAGTTCGAAATACCTATACAAACGAAGTATGGCAATTGTGGATTTCAGAACACAGTACAAGTACTGAAGAGACGAATATCTACTTGACAAGAAACGTAATGCAATTTGTAATTTCAATTCTGGTAACAATGCTTCACGCATAACGGTAACTTGTTTCTTTATTGAATTACTAACTCTGTTTAAAAGGAACGTTAACTGCTATGGTGACATTCTAAGTTGATTTAAATTGCTTTTAGGGTCTTCAATTACAATTTCTTTCAGCAAGGTCGCTAAGCAACCGAGCTGACGTCTCTTTTTATCCAGTCACAAACCCAAACACGTTTTTATTCCTTTTATGTTTAGTCTTATGCAGTGACTTCGCACAGAGAAGCAATAGCTCCGCCATAACTCTTACAGCTACCAAAACTTTCATTCTATGACGACTAAGGCACTCACAAAACAACGAAACTGAAGTGTATAGTATTCGCGTCGTGCCTACAGAAACAAACGAAACCAGTTGCGCGCAATTCATTTCATGAAACGAGTGTCGCAACCTAGTGTCGTCGTGTAGACTAGCCTTAACATATACAGTCACGACACTACCGCAGACTTTCGTTGTACACTACGACTGCAGCGCTCCAAACGGACGGCAAGCTACGTTTCTGAATACGATATTATAATCAGTGCGAATAGTATCGTTTATATTGATTTTTACAGACTTTTCACCCTAGGGATCGTATGTAGTGCCATAAAATAGATGGTAATTTAAAATTAGCTCCACTTTTGTCATTATTATGTTTACTGAGATCCCTGATGAGGTACGAAACGGTACACTGCAGGAGAGTTTATTTACAATTATCTTGTAACCTAAAGGCTTTTGCTGAATAAGATCATTTACTATTAAAAATAAAAAATGGCTAAGAAACACCGGAAGACCTGCCTTTGGCAAAAAGTTGTCGCTTTTCTACTCAGGAACGTTAGAGTTTCTTCACTACAATTCCAGTAAAATCGATGAGAGTGAAACATAGGAAACGCATATAGAATGCAATAACTACAGTATTTAACATACCAAAGCAACCACCACAGCTGTAAATGAAGGAAAAACGTCACAGACCTGGCAAGAAAACGGAAAAAGCAATCAAACTGTTTTCCACAAAGAAGAACCCAAATTCCACAATTGTTGCTATAACTAAACTGCAAACGGCAATAATTTTGAAGACATTGTCTTCTTAAGCTAAAGTTATGACACTCAAACGAATATGCGCGTATCAGAAAGACGAGTGAAGCCTAAAAATGTTTGAATCATTAGACTACACACCGAACTGATACACGTCAAAAAACACTTGTCATACTAAGAACACACCATAACAGAAATTTATGTTTCTCTTATGTTTATATTCTACTTACTTTCAGCGGAATAAGCTGCAAAATAACACATATTCGTAAGTATATGTTCATGACTAAGTTGTTCATTATATCTCTGAATCAGTTAAACTCGGCTGTTTTTACATTAATGTCCGTGTTATGTATATCTCTTAATATTTTACTAATACTAGTAACGCAAAAACTATACCAACTATTTCGTTAATTACGCACACAAAGAATTATAAACAAACATCAGTTCTACGGCACCTAGCCCACCACTAGGAGCGCTAGACTCGTTGCAACTGTCAGTTGGTAACAACTTTTACAGCAGTGAGTGTCGCGACTGTATATGTTAGACTGTGGTAATATGCAACTATTAGTATTACAGTAAAGATCGAAGGACAAGCACAGAGTTAAAGGGACAGTGTATGTAAACCGTTCTTGAAAAGCTTCAGAATTTGAAATGGTGAAACATTATACTGCTGTATTCTAATAAAAGTAACGAACTACGAAGAGAATTTGATATAACAATTTATAGTGACTTACACTAATTGTGCCCCGTATGTTCAATCAGAGCACTGTGCAATAACACTGAACATCAAGTACAGAGATTATGCTAGAACTCGCAAAATGAGCTGTTAACATGTGCATCTTTGAATAAAACCACGTAGTGGAATTGAAATGAGAAATAGAAATAAAGCAGTGACATGTTAGGAGTTATAAAAATACAGTAGTCTTACAAGGGGACAACACGGCTATCGGATTTTAAAATTTTTTGATGCTTATGGTACGTGAAGTTCAGAACTAAAATAACAATCAGCCAAAGCCATTCGATGCAAAACTAAAAAATTGTCGAGAAGGTCATATTATGCAAGTGCACGTAAGTACCAATAATGATAGCAATTGCAGCATCTGTCGGTGTATCTCAGGTGGTAGCGTAGTGGCCTTACAACCATAGAGTCGTCGTTCGTATCCTACGGTGATTAATTTTTTATTTTTTATTTTTATTTTTTTGTATTCATAGTGTTCGAATACTTAATTTTAATATCTAATGGTAATTTTTACGAAAAATTATATTCGTAATTTTCTATATTTTATAAAAGGTTGTTAATTATGATGATTTCAATCTAAAAAACATGTAACATTTTTTGCAGTATTGGCTTCACTATTAGTTGACGACGGTAGTCTTTGTTTGTTCAGTTTGTGAAAAGCTACTACGCTGTTTTAGGAAGTCATCTCCATAGTTACTAATAACTTTCCAAGTAGCTACCCTACTGAAGCATCGTTTTAGGTGACAAGATGTTCAGCTCGTCTACCTACACATAAACAAAGAGTGACACAACATGTGGAATTAGCGATCACAAAATTATTTATATAACTGAATTAGAAAATGAAAGAAAAAATACCTTTCGCATAGTAACTGAACCAGCGAGTCTTTAGTTGTGAGGGCATAACGCTACCTCCTGAGATACAACGACAGATGCTGTAGCTGATTCAATTATTGGTACTTACGTTTAGTTGCAAAACTTTATTAAAGTCCATTTTCTCGAGACCTTTTGAATAGCTTCGGCTAATTGTTACTTCTGAACTTCACGAACCATAAAAATAAGGAAATTCTAAAATCCGATACCCAAGTGGTCTCCTTGTTAAAACAAAACGGAATTTTAAGTTCGCAAAACCGGCATACTAACAGCTCAACAGAGTCATAAACCGGTCTACTAATCGCTTAACATAGTTCTACAATATAAAGGACGATTTTGACATAATTTTTGCATACTTAAAATTCCGTTATGTTCTGAGACTATTTTTATCACCCCTAACATATTATTACTCTAATTCGCTTTCTCCTTTTAACCCCACTAGGCCTTTTATCGACAGATGCACATGGTAACAGCTCATTTCGCGAGTTCTGGCATAATCTGCGCCCTTGTGGTTCAGTGTTATTACACAATTCTCTTATTGAACATACAGGACAAAATTAAATTATAAGAACTTATTTCCTTTTATATTTCATTACTTTTATCATATTGTGAGTTGTAGCATAATCTCTGCACTTGATGTTGAATGTTATTACACCATACTCTGATTGAACATATACAACACAATTAACGTAAGTAACTACAATTGGTTCTTTTATAAGAACTTATTTCTTTTTATATTTCATTACTTTTATCATAATACAGCAGTGCAGTGTATTACCATTTCAAATTTTGACGCTTTTAGAGGACGATTTATATACCCAAACCGAACCTCCAGCCCCTTTAATTATGTTCTTGTACTTCGATCGTTTCTGTAGTATTTACACTTACCTATTGTTACGTAACTGTATCCTTTAGTTACTTGAAGAAACCGATTATAAATAAATTTATAACCCTGCAACTAGTTGCTGTCTTTTTTTAACCGATAAATACTTTAATGTATAAAATACTCAACCCTTGTAAAGGGTTGTTTTATACTTTCCATTTCACGACTTGAGCGTTATAGACCTCGACATTTGTAACAATTCGTAAAACTGATGCAGGTAAGAAATTTCCTTCTCAAGACGACACCCATAGTGGTGTCGAACTTGCTAAAGATCAATACAACATTACCTGCAACTGATTAGATCTGTTTGTTAATTTGAAGCTTTATACAGTTGCAGAGATTATAAAACTCCACCTCACACACATCTCAGTTTCTTTATGTTGACGACTGTTACATTATCTCGCTACTTCCGCCTCCGCAGCTTAGTGCCACCGTCGCTGACCGCCACGCAAGGGGCTTGCATTCGATTCCCGGCAGATGACGGGGTGTTGTGTATTTGTCCTCATTTGACCCCGAAGTGGATTTCCCTGCTGCTAAAAGCCACATTTAATTAACTCGGAATTATTCAAACATCTTGAGTGTTACAGGGTATTGAAATAAATACAACGACGCAGTTGAAAAGTTTTGCTGGACCAGGATTCAAACCCGGCTTTCTCGTCAGCGCTCAACTTAACAATTCTTTATCTGTTTCCTTATATTTTTTCTTGTATGGGGTAAATCAGTTTCTTGCTGACGTGGTATCGTGATTGTTCTATGTTTAACGTTGAGTTCTTGGCGCAGTTTATTATTATTATTTTCATTAGTTATTAAAACCCTTGAGCCACCACGTCGTCATTTACGCCATCCAGGCACACGTCCCTTCCTTCCCAAATTCTCAGCTTATCACACACTGTAGTGCTCCCTGCCCAATACAGTATTCCCTCTTGCTCGCAGCTGTAACGGTGTGAAGTGGTGCTTATTTGTGCATCCGTACAGAAATTGCCTATTGGAGACATACATAAGATTTTGGATGTGATGTCTGTTCTTTCCCGACATGTCCGAAATTTCATTAACTGTTAAATGCAACCGATAGACATTACCATAGACCTTGTTCCTTTATTATTTACAATGAATTTTCAGTGGCCTGAATTATTTACAGATTTATGACCTATTTTCCTACACACGTTAAGCAAACCAGATCACAGAAATGCAGGCTTGCGAACAATAAATGAAAATTTGGTTTAATTCAGCTTCAGTAGACAGATAAATTAATAATTGTCAGCAGAATATTACGTAACCGTTGAAGACTGGACGAAATACAGTTTCTCATTTTTGTTACACATTTTGTAGCTTCATATGGTAATTGTTGAGAAAGTTTTCCTTATTTTCTTGAAAATATCCGGTTTTGTAACTCTGCTTCAGAAAAGTACTACATGTAGCGTATCTCTGTGGAACGAATTAAGCTGTCTCAAAAATTCAAATGTTTGTAAACCTGTTGGACCAAACTGTTAAGGTCATCAGTCCCCAGACTCACAAACTCGAACGTCCGACGGAAACGACCGACCAGTCCGTAGCATGACGCCTTAGACCGTGCGGCCAATCCGTGCGGCTTAAGCAATCTCTGTTGATACACCCGCAATTTTTATTTCATATCGTCTTTAATTTCACTATGTAATAGACAAATTAATAACAGCCGACGTTTGTCGGTAGGAGAGTGATCTTAAATGGTTAGAATGAAACACTTCTTAAAAATAGTAGCCTAGATCACATTTAAAGCAAAATTACTTTATTTAACTACTAGTTCCGGCAATACTTGTTGCCATTATCAAGTGACAGGCCTACATTAAAAACTACAGTGCACATGTGCAGGAAAAGAATTCTCGAATTCGTGGTTTACCAAATGGCCGACCAATAGCAAAAGGGGGGGGGGGGGTTAGACAACTGTTGGACATGTCGTACAATTGCTGTTTTTACATGTTCGGTGGTGGTTTTCTTGATCTTAAGTGAAAGACACACAATAATGTGTGTCACCATCTTATTTTTGAAAACACACGTTGTTGTGTCTTTCAGTTAGCATCAAGAGAACCACCACTGGACATGTAACAACAGTTGATTTGAAGTTGCAGCAGCAATTGTACGATATGTCCAACAGTTGTCTCACCCCCCCCCCTCCCTTTGCTATTGGTCGGCCATTTGGTAAACCACGAATTCGAGAAGTCTTTTCCTGCACATGTGCACTGTAGTTTTTAATGTAGGCCTGTCACTTGATAATGGCAACAAGTATTGCCGAAACTAGTAGTGAAATAATTTTGCTTTAAATGTAATCTAGGCTACTCTTCTTTAAGAAGTGTTTCATTCTAATAGACAAATGTCTAAGATGGATTTATTATAAGGTTACTCAGTTAGCGCGAATAAGATTTAAAGAGCCAGTAACCACAAGTAGTACACATGGCAAAATTGCACTCCGCTAACAAAATCTAGGATGTTATTCAAGGATGTATTATGATTATTTTGCTGTAAGGCACATGTGCTGTTCAACGACTCGTTTCGGAGTAGTAATGTTTTTGTATTTTAGTTGATTTGTTGTTTCATATATGCGTTGCTTAGGTGTTTGCGCTATTTTAACGGCGTGTTAGTGCTATTCTGGCAATTATTTGTGAAATTAAATATTGATGGGTTGACGATTAGTGAATTGCAGACTAAAATACGTCCAGTTCGAAATACCTATACAAACGAAGTATGGCAATTGTGGATTTCGGAACACAGTACAAGTACTGAAGAGACGAATATCTACTTGACAAGAAACGTAATGCAATTTGTAATTTCAATTCTGGTAACAATGCTTCACGCATAACGGTAACTTGTTTCTTTATTGAATTACTAACTCTGTTTAAAAGGAACGTTAACTGCTATGGTGACATTCTAAGTTGATTAAAATAGCCTATTCCTCTTTAAATATACCTTCTCAACAAGGAAAAAATCCGTAATAGTCAGTCACTGAAATGAACACCATAAGAATTTAGTGTAATGCAGCAACCTTCATTTTGCAAAATTAGTGTCACCGGATTGCTCTCCATGCAGTGACAGAGTCGTAACTGAGCAGTAATCGAGATGTGGGCTGCACTACTGTTTTCAGCAAGCAGCTTTGAGTGGCACAAGGTTATTTGCAAAAACATGTCTATGTTTCTAACGAATCCCCGTACAAAATCCCTGTACAAAAATATTCAGAAAATACTACTACGTATTAAACAACCTCCAAAATTTTACTCTGTATGAAGCCCTGTTTTCCCTACAGAAAAGTAATTACTGTTATGTGAAACAGTAGACACGAGTACTGATATCTGACGTGGTTCCTATTTTCTGCAAAATTTTCAAAAAGTAAACTTAATTAAAATCTTTCCTATAGACCTCGAAATGCCCAACCCGCACCGCCGGATCGCCTCCGTGTCATTTCCAGATCCGCGCCGCTACTCCTCGGTTGGTCTCACAATGGGTGAGTGCAGCCCACTTGCCAAAACCGCCCAGCACATCCGGCCGGGGATCCATGCAAGTGATATCGAAGCCCGACAGTGCATAATTTCTTTCATCTTATCTGTAAACAAGGTGTGTCTCTGCATGTATGTACCCTGCAGACTCCAAGACGGCTGCAGAAAATTTGATGAAATATTCAGGAAATCTTTCGATTAGCCTAGCAGGTGATCCTCTGTATAGTTTGGTAACTATTTAGTCAAGATCTACATACATATTCCGCAATCCATCCAAAGGTGCGTGGCGGAGGGTACTCACAAGGAAAGTACTCATGCTCGAACAAACAGAAATACACTAAAATCGTATGATAGGTAATGTATAGGTCCCTTATTGCACTAGTGATACTCCATCTGCAAAATCTCTGCAGTCGCCCATTAGAGGCCTCTGCGTATGCCATGCCGCATTTCACTTTGACCTGCCGGTACGCCAGCAGTGACGGTGCAGTGTGCCTCTGAAGTTGCGCTTTGTGACGTTATTTGTGTATTGAAGCGTCAGATGGGTCAGCGATTGGTAATAAATCCTGCTAATGTATTTCAATTGGTTGAGACGAAATTCCGAAGAGCCCTTCTTCGTGAATACGGTCTTGGTGTAGAAGAAGAATCATTCACGTTTTCTGGTATCTATTATAGTACAGAAATTTGAGAATAGATTAGAAACACTATAATAGATAATAGGTAACATGCAAATGATTCATCTTCTACACCAATACCATCAACACGAAGAAAGTTTCTTCGTAACTGAACCTCAACTAGTCACACTATATTAGCAGGATTGATTACCAATCGCCGGTCCATCCGACACTTCACCACACAAATAACGTCACAAAACGCAACTTCGGAGGCACATTGCACCGTCACTACTGGCGTACCGGCAGTTCAAAGTGCAATGCGGCATGGCACACGCAGAGGCCTCTAATGGGCGACTGCAGAGTTTTGCAGATGCGGGAGTATCACTAGTGCAGTAAGGGACCTTTACATTATCTATCATACGATTTTCGTGTATTTCTGTTTGTTCGAGCCTAAGTACTTTCCTTGTCAGTACCACTACTAGTTACTTACTTTCCTGTTCCACTCCCATAAAGAACGAACAAAAAACAAATATTTGTATCCATCCGTACGAGACCTAATCTCTCTAATCTTATCCTTGTGGTCTTTACGCGATTTATTCCATTAATAAACACAGAGTGACCCACCACCTTCAAACTCTAAGGTGGGTCATATAGGGTTTGGTTGTTTGGTTGGGATAGGAGGACTAAACTACTGAGGTTATCAGTCCCCCGTTGGGGAGGGAAAGGAGTGAGGATAGGAAAGGAGGGGAGGGGGGAAAGGAAATGCAGTCCGGGAAGTAAAGAAGGAAGGAAGAAAATTCAAATTCAAATGTTTGTAAAGTCTATGGGACTTAACTACGGGGTCATCAGTCCCTAAACTTACAAACTACCTATGAACTAACTAAGACTAAGGACGGCACAAATATCCATGCCCGAAAGGGGGATTCTAACCCCCGACCGTAGTGGCTGTGCAGACTGGAGCGCCTCAGTCTCCTCGGCCACCACGGCCGGCGAGGAAGGAAGACTGCATTAGCTCGGGGCCCCTTGCTCGCCACGCACGTACTCACGAAAGAGCTACGAGCCCCCCTGGGGGGAGGGGGGGTCGTATACTACCCAAGTTAGTAGCATTGGTAATGCTTGCTGGTTTCTCAGCCATCGTAGGAACTGGAAGTATTAGCTTCGTGTGTTCTACGCTGTTGCCCGTCCCTATCCACGTGTAGGCGAACCAGTTCTTCGCAACCGTACCTAGGTTGCTCTTTGAGTTAAAGTTTCTACCAAATATGTTTTATATTGTTATGTTTGAGATAAACATTTGAAATAAAGATGAAATTGAAAATATATAAATGTATGATTACAAAGCTGTGTTACAATAACATTACTTTTAAATTCTAGAGATAAAATTTGGTGAGTATACAATTAAGTAAAGATAATTTTACATTTAAGTTATAACAAGAGATAGTACAGATCAGTAGTAGGATAAAGATATCATCAATTCTTATTTGTTTACGGTGCATCACATCAGTATAAAAATAATCTGAAAAGAGAGTCAACGTCTTCGAGTTGACCTGCAATCAGGTACTATTTCATAGTTACAATAGTGATTAACAGAGAATGATTACGTAGAAAATGGATTGATTTACATTGTACAGAAATATTTTTCAAGACAATGGTATAGTAAAATTGAAGTGAATTCCTGTCATTTGAAGTAGGTATAAGCAATACAGAGTTGGTCTCAATAGAATATTAACATCTTTTAGTTAATTTTTAGTCGTGGTTTGTTTACATGATTTTTGTATTGAAACCGTATATACATGTATAGATACAAGATTCTATCTGAGACGATAAGATCATAATCATGCAATAAAAGATTATAAGATGGATGTCTAGAAAATTTTGAAAACACATTAAGAATGTAAGAAATATGGAGTCAGTTGTATATAGAAAGGGTGCTTAAAAGTTTAAGTCTGTTGATAATCTAAAACTGTCAGTCATACGACGAAACTTGATATAATTTAAGATAAAAACCCATAAAATAAATAGGAACAGCTTTGAAATTAGAAACTTCTTTGATTTGCATTCTAATCAGGTACAATGTAGTACTTACATATATTTTTAACAAAAAGTAATTACATAGAGATAGATTTGCAATCATATTATATCCACATATTTTTGCTCTAAGTTGTATAAATAAATGTAGATATAGGATTCTTTCTTGGACAATAAGATAATAAATCATTCAAATAGAAAGTTATATAATAAAAAGGGTGCTTTAAAATTTTTTAGACACATTAAGGATATAAAATTTACAGACGGGAGGTTTGCTTGTCAGTCGATTGTATATAAAAGGGAGCGCCTAAAGTTAAAGACTGTTAGAGATCTAAAACTATCAGTCACAGAATTTGAAACAGGTAAATTTTGATACAATTTAATATAAAAAAATAGATACAATTTAAAATTGTCACCTTGTGAAATAAGGATTACTATTTAGCTATCCGTTTAAGCTTAAAGTTGGTGAATTAAATAGATACAGATTGGGTAGTTATTATGTCTCCTAGCAGGGCGAGGGGGGGGGGGGAAGAGAAGATCGCCATATTGCAGAGATAAAGCATCTTGTGCGTTCTTTTGCTGCCTCAAACACCTGCCATTTGGATTTTGTTGTCGATACTCTTCTAGCTTGACTTTGGAAATTTTGTCTGCGATTTCGTTCAATTTGTTCCACTCTACAGGATTACGTAGCATAGTGTGAACATCGGTGTCATTCTGTGATGGCCTTACATGTGAGTACATGGTGCACCTAAGCACAACATGTTCAGGTGTTCCCAGTTCTCCACAAGCACATTTGGTGCCCTACACGATTTAAATGAATTGGGTAGGGCCCATGACCGGTCAAGAAATGTATCATGCGACAGCTTGGATCTATGTGCTGCAGTTTTAGGTGGTCACTTATATTGGTAAATAGGCAATACACCCGTCGTCCCTTGTCGGTTTCATCTCATTCTCTCTGCCATGTCTGAATTCGCCACAAATTTAATTGCTTCTTATTAAGTATATTCTGCCCTGTGATTTCTCTTACCTTGGCTTGGAAACCCTGTTTTAGCCAGTAAATGGCTGCTCTGTATTTAATCTTAATATCAATTGGGCAAATTTCCATAACTACACACAATGAGTCAATTGATGTATTGTTGAATGCCCCAATCATTCGTAATAATAACTACGTTACCCACAGTAGCCTTGTTAGTTAGTAAATTCAGTCTATGTGCCCAGGCACTGTCTCCAAAACACAAGACGGACTCAAACATGGTTATATGGTAAGTCAAATGTGTTGCAATAGGTAGTCTATAGTGCAGTCAGTGCTTCACGCTTTCCTGAGTGATAGTCTCCAGTCTTTCAAAACTAAAAATGCGAGAGTAGGTCAGTTGTGGCTTACTTTCAGAGACATAATATCAGTAGCAATCGAGAGATTTATACCAAATAAATTAATAAAAGAGGGGGCTGACCCCCCGTTGTACACAAATCAGGTCAGATCACTGTTGCAGAAACAAAGAAAAACGCATGCAAAACATAAAAAGACACAGAATCCAAAAGACCGGCAATCTTTTACTGAAACTCGCAACCTAGCGCGGACGTCAATGCGAGAAGCTTATAGTAGTTACCACAACGAAATCCTGTCCCGTAATCTTGCAGAAAATCCAAAGAAATTATGGTCATATGTGAAGTACACTAGCGGCAAAACACAAACAATACCTTCACTATGCGATAGCAATGGTAATACTACCGATGACAGTACTGCTAAGGCAGAATTACTAAACACAGCTTTCCGAAATTCGTTCACCAAAGAAGACGAAATGAACACTCCAGTATTCAATTCAAGAACAGCTGCCAGCATGCGAAAGTTAGAAGTAGATGTTCCTGGAGTAGTAAAACAACTTAAGTCATTAAACAAAAACAAATCTTCCGGGCCAGATTGTATACCAACTAGATTCCTCTCAGAGTATGCTGATGCAGTAGCTCCGTACTTAGCTATAATTTACAACCGATCACTCAGCGAAATATATGTACCCAAAGACTGGAAAGTTGCCCAAGTTACTCCAATATTCAAGAAAGGCAGTAGGAGTGATCCCCAAAATTGCAGATCAATCTCATTGACGTCGATTTGCAGTAGGATTTTGGAACTTATACTTTGTTCAAATATTATGAACTACATCGAAGAGAACGACCTATTAACCAATAGTAAACACGAATTCAGAAAGTATCGCTCTTGGGAAACACAGCTTGCCCTTTATTCACATGAAGTGTTAAGTGCCATCGACAAGGGATCTCAAATCGATATTTCTGGATTTCCGGAAGGCTTTTGACACTGTACCCCACAAGTGGCTTCTAAAGAAATTGTGTGCTTATGGAATATCTCCTCAACTGTGCGATTGGATTCACGATTCCTATCAGAAAGGACACAGTTCGTTGTAATTGACGCTAAGTCATCGAGTAAAACAGAAGTGATATCTGACGTTCCACAGGGAAGCGTTATAGGTCCCCTACTCTTCCTTGTGTTTATAAACGATTTAGGAGACAATCTGAATAGCTCCCTTAGACTGTTCGTGGATGATGCTGTCGTTTATCGGTTAGTGAATTCAACAGAGGATCAAAAGCAACTGCAAAGCGATTTAGACAAGATTTCTACATGGTGCGAAAATTGGCAATTGACACTAAATAAAGAAAAGTGTGAAGTGATACATATGACCACTAAAAGAAATCCGCTGAACTTCAATTACGCGATAAATCAGTCAAACCTTAAGGTCGTAAATTCTGCCAAATACCTAGGAATTACAATTGCCAACAACTTGGACTGGAGAGAACACATAGAAAATACTGTGGCGAAGGCGAACCAGAGGTTACGTTTCATTGGCAGAGCGCTTCGAAGATGCACCAGCTCCACCAAAGAGACTGCCTACATTACACATTTGCGTTCTCACCTGGAGTACTGTTGCCCCTTGTGGGACCCTCACCAGGTGGGACTGACGGAAGACATTGAGAAGGTTTAGAGGACAGCTCGTTTCAATCCCGGCTTTTACTTCTGAATGTGATAATATTTTGCTAGCACCCACCTACTTAGGGAGACATGACCATCGCAATGAAATAAGAGAAATCAGATCGAAAACGGAACGATTTAGGTGTTCTTTCTTCCCGCGCGCTATTAGAGAATGGTACGGTTCAGAAAAGTTATGAAAGTGGTTAATGAACCCTCTGCCAGGCACTTAAATGTGATTTGTATTGAAAAGTAGGTTGGCGGCAGTAGAATCGTTCCGCCTGGAATTCAAGCCCTAACACTCGCCCATTGATCGAATCTATCAATTACAAACCTCGCCGACTGCCTCTGAACTGCCTCTATATCCTCCTTTAAACCGATCTGTTGGGGACCCCAGAGCAATACTCAAGTCGGTTTCGTACAAGAGTTCTGTATATGGTCTCCTTTACAGATGAATCACACCTTCCTAAAATTATCCCAATACAGCGAAGTCGACCATTTGCCTTTCGCACGACGTTTCATTTCATATTGTTGTGCAGCGTTACGCCTAGGTATTTAATTGACGCGGCTCTGACTACTAATACTGTATTCGAACATTACGGCATTGTTTCTCCTACTCACCTGAATCACCTTAAATTTTTCTACATTTAGCACTAGTTGCCATTCCTCACACCACCTAGAAATTTGGTCCAAGTCATCCTGCATCGTACTACAGACATTCAATTACACCCTCTTGTACATGACGGCATGATAAGCAAAAAACCGCAGATTGCAACTCACTCTGTACGTCAGATCATGTATATAGATAGAAAGTAATAGCGGTCCCTGGGACTCACCAGTCAGTACCCCAGTCTCTGACGAATACTCGCTATCGAGGACAACGTATTGAGTTCTATTACTTAAGCAATCTTCGAGTCACTCACATATTTGGGTAACATGCACGTAAAAGTTAACGTCTAGTATTTGGCACACAGTAGTAGCCCTAGCAGAGAAAGAGCAAACCGTTATTCTCGTGTAACTACAGTGATTCCGTTTGCAGTGTTAGAGTCGCTTCCGTGACTTCATGATGGATATTTGCAGTGGACAGATAAGCTTATGAATTACGACAGCATCCAATAACGATTCATCATCTTATACGTGCTGACTCAGTTGGAGTAGCAGTACCTTTGCAGTTCGTGACACTTTTTGTCTGAAGACATCGTGTGATGACAACTGCATGGACATTTATGATTAAAACACGACTACGCTTTCATGTATATACTCTTGAACAGTAGCCACCAGCTGGACGTGATGTGACTAACTGGTGGCGTCGTTCACTGATATAAAGGTTTTCGGGTTCGAACAAGTCACATGCTGCATTTTTTACCCACCCCTGTCAAGAGTGGTCTCTACTGCATCGGTCATAAGAGATAATACGAAGAACACTAGCATACCATAACACACCATTGCATCACTTAAGCATAGTGTCAGTTTTCAGAGCATTCTAGGATACTATTGGGCAACAGAACTATTTCACGTTATTGTTACTGTAAGAGAAAATGTAACGTAATAGTTGTGAATAATACATGTTCATGTACAAGTGCTTTCGTGGTCCTTTTCTTCATCATAACACAATTTCATACTCTATCCTTTCGGACACTATGAGAATTTCAACAGAAACTTCTTTCCATGGCTGCATGTTATAGGCCGTAGTAACTTTTTTTTTTAAATACTATTTGTCCTTCTATTGCCCTAAAACTATTTCTAAAAGTAAATATTTTTCGTCTTGGGTCAAGTTTCATTATAGTTCTTTTTCCTGTTTACTTCCTTCCATCTTTACAACGTGAAAGCTTCCATAACAAATATTGTGTATCGATTAATATCTGCTTCGAATCACAATAATCATGTCGATAGCCGATTTTAGCGGTGTTGCCAACCATTTTCCGTGCTGATTCAGATCAACGTTGAACCAGATTCGGCGAATATTGGTTTTCCGTTATACAGAACAATAGTGGAGCCCTGAACAGAGTTTACTTTCTGAACTAACGTCAGATTTCATGTTTATACGTACAATCGGGCCGTAAACGTTACAGTGTGATATTAGTGTGTAAATATAGATTAAACACACTGAAGATTATATCAGCATAGTATGCATTATGTTCAGTCATGTTACATAGAGCGCAATAACGAATAAAATACATACACATCGTTTTTTAGATCTACATAGATACTCTGTAAATCACATTAAAGTGCATGGCAGAGGGTTCATCGAACCTCTTTTATGATATTTCTCTACAGTTTCACTCTCTTATAGCTCGCAGAAAAGAAATACTATATGAGATATACTATACAAAAATACATGTTATACAAAGATATACTATGAAAAGATATACTACATGAATCCCACCCGTAAGAAGCCCTACTCTAGGATACATTTTGAATTTGTGGCCAATACATTCGGCTATCTCTTTCACAGGCTGTCAATATTGACCTCACTCCTTGACGTACTCAACACGCCCGCCCCTGAATATTAGGTTTGCTTCACGTTATAGGGAACGGACGCCAATAAATACGACTTGTGTGCAGAAATCATGATGCGGGGAATAAAGATTTTTTTAAAATTATTTATATGTTTCTAACCTGTTAGGTAAGTTGAAGAGCTAATGCACCACTTTTATACGTTTAACTCTGGGCAGGACATATTCGCCTTTTGCTGTTTATTATGGGAACATTTTTCATACTAGGTCTTGACTTTATCAATGTTAACTAGTTCGACTTTAAAGCAATATGTCTAGATATCGGATTATGATTATTGGATAGATAATCGTTTTAACTTTATTCATTTGTATACCTACGTTTAGTTTGTTTGAACCAATTCATTCAAATTTAAAGTGTAGAAGTGAGATGCTTAAAACACCTCCCAGTAAAACTGATTTTGCACGTAAAATTCAAACGGTGCACGTAAAAATAGTACCATTAGCTGTGCATTAATTTCAAATCATCATCTTTTGCAAAAGTTATGGCTGTTTGCTCCTATTCGTCGCTCAGACATTGCTTATATAGAGTAACTTAGCTACAGTAGGACACGTGTTCTAAGGTCTATACAAATTATTTAAAAGAACGGGTCCGCTCCCACTATTAAATTCCTTTATTGAAGGACACACACGACCCGTTTCGCAACTTGAAGTTGCATCCTCAGATGTCATCTGTTTACAAATGAATGAAATTTAAGCACTGTTAACGTCAATGTGAAGTCGTAATAGTCTTTGTCTAATTACTTTAAATCATTACAAAGAACTGGAGAAGCTCATTCCCCGCCGGCCGCGGTGGCCGAGGGGACTGAGGTGCTCCAGTCACGGTCTGCACGGCCACTACGGTCGGGGGTTCGAATCCCTCCCCTCGGACCGTCCTTAGTCTTAAGTAGTTTGTAAGCTTAGGGACTTACAATAATGTAGTTAAGTCCCATAAGTTCCACAAACATCTTCAGCTCATTCCCCATCATTTGATTTCGGGCTTCTAACATTCATATGTGGCGATATTTGAAGGTATCTAAGACGCAGTAAGAAGGAAAAATTTAAAAAATTAGGGAATGGAGTTCAACTACGTAAATATATTATTTCTAAAAATAAACAATCTCAGTTTAGTCGCGTCTGAAGGATTAAAACCGTAAGCAGAAAGTTGATGTATTTTTCTCCTTTGAAGATGATCTGGGGAGGCAGTTTGTGTTAACGGTCTCCGCCTGGCCACTGGTCGCGTCCGTAGCGCAAACAGACGCCGAAAGTCGCGCATGCGCATTGTCGCTAATTATGGAATCTTTCGTCTGTTGTCCTACATATAAAGATTTATGTTCTATACAAATTACCGCTGCAAGTATGCAGCGCGGTCTCAGGCGCCATGTCACGGATTCAGCATACACTCCCGACGGAGGTTTGAGTCCTCCCTTTGGCATGTGTGTATGTCTGTGGGCCTAACTATTGCGGAAGATTAGGGAGCGATGACCATAGTAGTTCGGTCTTTTAGTTACACTAACTTTGAATTGGCGCTAGTCCGGGCTAAGTCAAAAACTATTGACTTAAACCCCCAAAACTGCGATTCTGTACGAGGCCTTTTAAACGTAAGGGGTAGAAAAAATAATATTAACACAGACCGTTGTTTATTTATTAGTAAGACGTTGACCCGACAGTGTCTTTAAGAACAGCTGTAACTTTTACAATTAGAGCAACTGATTTATAGTCTAGAGTACCCAACGGAATATTAGCTATTCTTGTACCAGAGCACCTGCCAATTACATCAACGATGTTGGAGGTCTTAACATACCTACTATTAATTATATCGGGAATTTACGATGTATATTCAGCGCCTGAGCTTCCGACAGTTTCTGCCGCGATGGAGTCACAGACATACATTACTAGACTGGCAAACGTCCCTCTGTGACTGAAACCTGACTCCTCCATCTTGCTTCAACTCACTTCAAAAAGCTTTCGTACGATACTACTATGCTCTTCTGATACGATTTGACGTTGTAAGCTTTACTAGATGGTTTGAACATGATTTGCGTTTGGGCTAATACTTCCGCAATAATTTAGTTTAGCACATAGGCGCACATTGTCGAATCTTGTTAAATTTTACTTAGCGTCCTGGCGGCCTCGAGTGATTATGTTGCCAATCATGTAACGTTGGCATTAGCCAATCCCATAACAACGCAAATGTTTTGTCATGAAGTCTTCGTTTACGAGTGCAATCAGTTTTACTGAGTGAACGAGGGCACATACAAGAATGTATCAACCATAGAGCAGAAACAGCATTATTTATTTACTTCATAGTCTGTACGAAACACTAATCAAGTTATTCTGTGTGCATTTCTAGCAATATTAACATCTTGGTGAGTGCTTTCTACCGTTTTGTTAATGTTGCCAGCATAATCATGTGAGGCCGCTGGGACGGTAAGTGAAATTTTACTGTTACGTATAGTTAAAGCAGACTGTACTTATCTGTAAAACACTCAGAAGAACAAAGATGTATGTTAAGCATGACAAATATCACATTTATAACGGCCATACTATTAAAAAACCGAAGTTGATCGAAACTAGTAACCGATTAATAAAAACAGGAAATGCGACTCATTAGTGTGTGTGTCAAAGCAGACTGTAGATTCCGTAAGACCTCTCAAAAGAAGAATACGTGTTATCCACAATAAACAACACTTTTTGATGACCATACTAAGGAAAGAAACTCCAAAGTTGAATGCAAATGGTACAGATTAATAACAGCAAATCAATACAACTTATTACTCTACGGCATGTGTCAAAGCTTACTCCAGCTGAAAAAATTATAGCCATATTCAACCCACGAATTTCCCATATGTCAAAAGTCTAAAGGCAGCGTAGTTACGTCCGTTCATCTCTATTTTTACGACAGTTTTCCGTAATAACGCAAACGACTGCCTGCACGTTTATAGTATAGAAATATGGCGGCGAGACGTCACTGACACCAATGATATTGTATAGGGCATTGTCATTCTAGTAATATATGTCTGTGGATGGAGTAGATGAGCGGTTTAGGGTGCCGTGCTGCGGATCGCGCGGTTGCTCGCCTCCCTGGGGCTTAGGTGTGGGTGTGTTAGGTTAGTTTCAGTAGTTTGTAACTCTAGGGAAAAATAAACAACACAGTTAAGTCCTATAGATTTACACACTTTTTTTTATTTATTTATTTCGTAGCAAGTATCGTGGGCTCCACTTATCCAC
This sequence comes from Locusta migratoria, assembly GCA_026315105.1. Lineage (NCBI taxonomy): Eukaryota > Metazoa > Arthropoda > Insecta > Orthoptera > Acrididae > Locusta > Locusta migratoria. Next base: position 202,779,350 of record CM048751.1, read on the forward strand.
TTATCGCTGTGTGTTTCGTTCCAATGAAACGAGGGTATGCAATGGTAATAACGTTGAATGTCTGCAAAATCATGTCTTTGGCTCCGCGAGGACAATCCGCGTTTGAGCTTACTGAGTTAGGTTGCCGGCCTCCGACAGGTAAGCAAGAGTAGTGTTGTGCAAGCAGCCTTGGAATATAGTTGCAAACTGCAGTGTGAGCTTGAATCATTTGAATCTCTTTATGTGTGAAAATGTTGAAAAATATTTGATTTTGAAAAGGTTCTGTGATTAGGAACAATGAAGGTAAGGAGAGTCATCTTTTCATTATTAGGCGCTTCGCGTAATTGTAGTCCATCTCTAACATTCGAAATGAAGGGTTTAATTTTCGTCTTTTATGTCCATTCTTTAAAATGATTAAAATTATAGTGCAGGAATTTAGTATGTTTTTAGTGTACAAAACAAAGGGAGTGTGATGTAGAAAATTTCGATTTTTTTATTTACATTGTATAAAGTACTAGCCGGTTTTTCTTTTCTTGAAAATGACAGTAGAAGGAAAGGAGTTCCTGAAAAGATTTATGTAAAAGATATTCTCAAGTTGTAACCATCATTTTCGTGCAATGTTGTTTAAGTTCATGGTCTCCTTGTATGGAAATACATATAAAGTACCTCAGTTTCAACTTCAACCTCAGGTCTGTTACGTGTTAGTCATTCATCCCGAAACCCAATTAATTATTTGTTTTAAATACTGCAGAGATGGACAAAATTAATGTTTGTGTAATTAGTGAATCCGAATTACACAGCTACGAATTCTGTAGTTAGTTTCTGACCTTGCAGCAGCAGCATTTTTTGCAGCAATTCTGAGGACAGTTGCACATGTTTCTTTGCGCACAGGTAGGCCATAAAATCAGTGTAAGCCATTGATGAGATAATTCAGTGTCCTATTGTCCAAACAATTTCAATCTTTAATGAAGCAGATTATTTTCTACCGGAAGTCAGATTGCCCATTCTATGAATGAAGTCACCTGGTCAGAATTGGTTTTTATTATATACTTTGTTTTTGTTCAAACTAATTGGATAAAGTGTTGAGTCACATTAACAAGTTTGAACTAAAGTGCAGATTCATTTTACAGCTACCCATACACATACAGCTACACACGTCAGAATTGTTGTAGAAGTCTCTAAAGTACATTCAAGCAATTTTGATTGATAACCTGCGAGTACTAAACAGTACTATTTTAATTACAACGCCAAACATTATAGATTTATTATGAGCAACAACAATCCATAGAAATTTATTTATTAATAACTTTCACCAGTTGCGCTCGCTCTTGTGTATTCTGCTGGCACTGTCAGATCTACGGCCATTCAGTGGTTCCCTGTCCTGGCTTACATTGTTCCGCAATATCTAAGGAGGAAAGCAGCTAAGATAAAAATGTTTGTAGAGCTTATGGGACTTAACTACGGGGTCATGTGTCCCTAAACTTACAAACTACTTATGAACTAGCTAACACTAAAGACGGCACATCCCCGAGGGGGGATTCGAACCCCCGACCGTAGTGGCCGTACAGACCGTGCTTGGCGCGCCGCAGTCCCCTCGGCCACCGCGGCCGGCTAAAATTGATCAACAACATCAAAGCTCACAAGAACACTCTGTTGTATGATGCTCTACAGGATCCCCCAGCATGTCGTCTGAAATCACGAAAACCTCCCTGGTGCGACACAGAAAGCACCAGTTCCTTCGATGTGACCTCCAAGTGGCAAGAACGCTGGAATGAACATCCACCGCAAAACGCCCACCTCGTGCTAGATCCATCAAATAAGGGTGAGGGATTCCATCTACCACACCAAACCTGATCGAGGCTGAACCGCATCAGGACTGGTCAAGGGAGAAGACTTTTCCTTCCATCTTCTGACTGTGACTGCGGAGCGGAGGAGCAAACCATAGAACACATCGTCAAACAGTGTCCGCTGCGAGCATTTAATGGTGACTTGGAGAGTTTTCATCAAGTGACAGAAAGGGCTCTGGACTCGTTGTCAAATTTGGACATTTCTTTGTTGTATGATTGTAAAACCATACGATAAATAAATAAATAAAAACCAGTTGTAAGGGTAACTAGTATCTCGATGTATCTGCAAAAAAAATGTCACGGGCTTTTTGAATGAGTAACAAGAAGACGTAAAAAAATCTCTTTGTTTCAGATTCCGTCTGACATTTATTGACCCAGAACACATGATACAAAATTCCACTACACTGCCTGACAACAACTCTCACAGAAGAACTAGTCTGACAAGAAGCAACTCACAGCCTCGCTGGCTATTTACATTTTCCAAAACAATGGCCTTCTATGGGAATAAACACAAAAATGTTTCATATTACAGGCTACAATAAAAGATTGACTAAATAGTTTTGCAATTGAAATCTTAAGCATCATTATCTGTACATAATTTACACAACAAAATGAGATTTACAATACAAAACTCTGATCACAGGAAAATGCGCCTCGTCAACGATACATGCTACACGATTCCAATTAACGTTTTAATGACTGAAAGTCACGAGATGCCAACATCACAGCAAAATACTGGAAGTTACTTCACCATGTTAAATTCAACATTTCCGTTTCATTTGGCGAACATTCTAATGTGTCGTGCTTCCAGATGTTTTGTTAAATGTTCCAATGTTCCTAAATCTATGGGACTTAACTTCTTTCGTTATTAGTTCCTAGGCTTAAAAAGTAGTTAAACTAAGTTGAACTAACCTCAAGAGAACACACACCCATGTCCGACGTAATACTCTTACCACCGAGGCGAGCAACCGCGCGCTCCGCACAACGCACTTTAGAAAGCTCGGCCACTCGCTTATGTTTTGTTATTACAGTAATTATAATTTATGCTGGGTAGATTTTCTTAAACGTAGTAGAAGTATTATTTTATGATCTTTATATATAAATCAGTGTGTCCATATGTTCACGTGTTTGTGTGTACGTATAGCATACAAAACTATAGTTTTGTTCCATTGTTTTTCAAATTTTGTACACGTACGTTTCAATCTATGAGAACGGTCGCCGTAAATGTAAGAATTACGTACAACACATAGTTCACGAGATATGACGTCATAAACAATGAGATGCGCGAAAAACTGCTGCATTAAGCGACAATGCTGCTCATTTTCTACTAAACCACTGGACCGATTGCAACTAAATTTGCTACTCATATTCTTTACGTGACGTAACAATTGGTGTAGTAGTAGAACCACATACGACACATGATGCAGCAGATATAAAATTGAGTTGCAAGAAACTGCCACACAATGTGACGAAACTTTATAAATATGCTATATGAGAATGACGGTACTCAGCGACTTGCAGTAAACTAAAATAATTTTAAACCTTTATTAAACTTTTTCTCGCTGACAACCACATCAAAATAATAAAAGGAAAAAAGTTTCTCGCTTACTACTTTTTCCATCACGCACCAAGTTTTAATCTATTAAGTCTTTACTACTAATTGTATTCTCAAGAGATTTTACATACAGCACTTATATAAGTGAATATTACCTGAAAAATAATACAATTGTACAACATATAACTCAATAAATACGAGATAGTACGCATTTTATATGCCAAATGCACTTATAATTTTGTACATTATGCGAGACAGCGTTATTTTTAATTTATTCTGTGATAAATATCCCTTTAAGACCCAAAATGGTAGATGATGGGACATTAATAAACTGAGGGACGTTTAAGATACAAAATACACACAGTAATTCATTGCAAAAAATAAAATAAATTTATTTTCAATAATTTTGAACCCACACAAGTGTCTGTTTGGGCCCTTCAGTACAAATTTTTAAGATCTTTAACCATATTACACTAACATGATTTTGAAAGAAATGACATAATACCAACACAGGATCATATATAATCTACTGGCTGTCAGATATGATAGCTTCACATGTCAAAACAAGGATATCAACACCTTGTCAACAAGTCTTTCTTGCGGCCATTGTTTGGAAATTTGCCGACAGCTGGTGTGACCTAGTATAGAAACATTGAAACACGTCCATATCACATCTACCATTTATTTTTACCCCTCTAAAAAAGTTTCTGAAACCTAACGCCATTTATTTAGAGAGGATAAATAAAATGGAACACGCGATATGGTCAACATGGAAGTAAAAGACATTGCGTACGTTACCACATTCCATCCACGTTTCTGTAATACAGGCCCGAACTTCCTAGCGTGAATCAAAGAAATAAAGCGAACAAAACCAGAACCGCACAATTGTGCGTGCAGGGTCTGAAAGCAATATAGCTTGTTTTTAGAAAAATAAAAAGTAAAGATGGACAGAGAGAGAGAGAGAGAGAGAGAGAGAGAGAGAGAGAGAGAGAGAGAGTAGGGATAGAATAAGTACTAACTCAAGGCAGCAATAAATAAATACCCGGACAAAGCCAGACTTTTAGCTAGTTTACAATAATATCGACATTTCTAGAATGAACAAGAACCACATTTTGCCATTCAATGTACTTTTATCTTATTGTTTAAATGTGCAAAATGAGTTAATGAGACGAAGATACAATTCCTGTCACTATTACAGGTGCATAAAAATGCTATATATAAAACATTGAATTGCAAAGCGAAAATGCAAATGATATTGTCTACAAATGAAGAAGGCGATTCGGAGATTATTAATGGGATCTAGTTTGTCCCGTTCCATTGCAAGGTGTAAATTTGATCCTCACGTTCTGCTCTTAAAATCCTCATACGGTTCAGTAATGTTGAGACATGGCTATTTTTCTGGCCAAGAAAGATGTCACAATTTTCCAGTACTGTATATAACACACCTAAACCATTCTGGCTCTGTTTGTGTGTGTGTGTGGGGGGGGGGGGGGGGGGCATTATCATTTGGATTTGGGAATATGGCAGTGTTTGTAAACGATATGTAAGACATAATAAGCAGTTTCCTGTAGATTACGGTAAGATTTTAACATCAGTTGGAGCTGTAGTGGGACATTCCCCGTGAAACTGTGCTCAGTGTGAACCTGTGATAAAAAAAGTAAAACAAGCTTTAATAGTGCCTTCCATTGATTTTCACTTGCCTTTAATTACGTGTATGGGTGACCACTGTGAACCTGCTCGCTATGGCATGTTGTGACACTCACCCTGAGTGGCAGTTTGAGCGCGTCTTTTGAGTTTTGCTCGTCGTCGTGGCCATCGCCGTGTTGGCTATCTGCCTCGGGCGCGCGTGTGATTCTGTTGTCAGTGTGTCTTCCGCCTCCCCTAGTAGCTGCCCAAGTAAGAGGCGTATCTTGACTCTTTGTCCCCTAGTTTCAGTTTTATTCTTATTTCTCATCTGCTCACCTGTTGTTGTTGTTGTTGTGGTCTTCAGTCCGGAGACTGGTTTGATGCAGCTCTCCACAATACCCTATCTTGAGCAAGCCTCTTCATCTCTACCTAAGAACGGCAACCTACATCTGTCTGAATCTGCTTACTATATCCATCTATGAGGAGCTAAAGGAAATTATGAGGAGCTACAGGAAATTATTCAGACAGTTAAGGGGGAGGAAAACTTAATTGTTATGGGAGACTGGAATTTGGTAGTAGGGCAAGGAAGGGAAGGAAAGATAGTAGGTGAATATGGTCTGGGCAAAAGGAATAAAGACGAAGCCGGCTGGTAGAATTCTGCAAGGAACATAATTTAGTTATAACAAATACCTGGTTTAAGAATCAAGAAAGAAGATTGTATACGTGGAAGAGACCAGAAGACACCGGGAGATACCAGATAGATTTTATAGTGGTAAGACATAGATCCACTCCCATGAACCACAGACATTGCCGAGGTAGGGTGGCTTGCGTGCCTCAACGATACAGGTAGCCGTACCGTAGGTGCAACCACAGCGGAGGGGTATCTGTGGAGAGGCCAGACAAACGTGTGGTTCCTGAAGAGGGACAGCAGCTTTTTCAGTAGTTACAGGAGCAACAGTCTGGATGATTGACTGAGCTGGCCTTGTAACATCAGCTAATGTGGCTTTGCCACACAGCTACTGCGAACGGCTGAAAGCACGGGGAAACTACAGCCGTTACCTTTCCCGAGGACATGCAGCTCTACTGTATGAACATATGATGATGGCATCCTCTCGGGTAAAATATTCCGGAGGTAAAATAGTCCCCCATTCGGATCTCCGGGCGGGGACTACTCAGGAGGATGTGATTATCAGGAAAGACAATATTGGCATTCTACGGGTCGGAGCAAGAAATGTTAGATCCCTTTATCGAGTAGGAAAATTAGAAAATCTAAAATTTAAAAAGGGAAATGGATAGGTTGAAGTTAGATATAGTGGGGATTAGTGAAGTTCGGTGGCAGGATGAACAGGATTTCTGGTCAGGTGAGTACATGATTATAAATACAAAATCAATTGGGGGTATCACAGGAGTAGGATTGATAATGAATAAGAAAATAGGAATGCGGGTAAACTACTATGACCAGCACAGTGATCGCATTATCATTGTCAAGATAGATACGAAGCCAACACCGACAACAGTACTACAGGTTTATATGCCAACTAGCTCTGCCGATGATGAGGAAATCGAAGAAATATAGGAGGAGCTAAAGGAAATTATTCAGACAATTAAGGGAGAGGAAAACTTAATTGTTATGGGAGACTGGAATTCGGTCAATGAAACGTAACCTTTGGTTCGCCTTCCCTACAATATTTTCTATCTGTTCTTTGCAATTTTAGTTGTTCGTTAATTGTTACTCCTAGCTATTAAGTTTGATTGAAGACCGGTAGTTTTGACTGATTTATCGTGTAAATGAAGTTTAATGGGTTTCCTTTAGTGGTCACATGGATGACTTCACACGTCACATTATTAAGGGTCAATTGACATTTTATGCACCATGGAGATACCTTATATAATCATTTTGCAGTTGTCTCTGATCTTGCCGGCCGCGGTTGCCGAGGAGACTGAGGCGCTCCAGTCACGGTCTGCACGGCCACTACTGTCGGGGGTTCGAATCCCCCCTTGGGCATGGATATTTGTGCCGTCCTTACTCTTAGCTAGTTCATAAGTAGTTTGTAAGTTTAGGGACTGATGACCCCGTAGTTAAGTCCCATAAGCTTAACAAACATTTGAACATTTTCTCTGATCTTATTGCTACCTTACTAACCGGTAAGTGACAGCATCATTCGCGAACAGTCTAAGGGAGCTACTTAGATTGTCTCCTAAATCATTTTTAAAAATAAGGAACAGTAGAAGCCTTACAACACCTTCCTGGGGAACACCAGGTATTCTGCTTCACTCGACGATTTTCCGTCAAACACACAAAAATTCTGCAAGCACAGGCCGGACATCAAATGTGCCTGGCTGTGAATAACGAGACTTCATGTGTTATTATTCTTTAGCGAGACAACGGGGAACAATATTGTGTTAGACGCTGGCCGTGGTTGTCGAGTTGACTGAGGCGCTCCAGTCACGGTCTCTACGGCTACTACGCTCGGGGGTTCGAATCCCCCTTCGGCATGGATATTTGTGCCGTCCTTAGTCTTAGTTAGTTCATAAGTAGTTTGTAAGTTCAGGGACTGATGACCCCGTAGTTAAGTCCCATAAGCTATACAAACATTTGAACATTTGATTGTGTTAGACCAGAATACTCAGGAAGTATTCCTGAACGATCGCTGAAACTTTATCGCTGGAATCCGGGTTCACATTGTATGTGTTGACAGTAAATCAAAACCCATGTATAGATGTTCGTGTTTCACTGGGACAAACCTTAAAAGTCGACCATTGTACGAAACAAGAGCTTTGTTTTATCACTAAAATTAGTAAATGAGGTCCGTGTGAACTACTGGTTACTCCCTGCTATAAAGCCTTGTTCCCTGTCACAGACTCAGAACTGACTCGTTTCAAATTACTTCAATAACAGGAAGTTAATATTACAGTGGTCAATATACATAGCAACTCCCAAGTTATTACACACAGACATTAATAAGCAATCCACCACAATTAAAGTTATCTTAGAAAGGTGGCTAAGAAAACATTTATGGCGCAACGGAATTTAGACATAAAAATTGCATCTGAGCTAGTTCTCAGCACTTGTGAAGAACAATATTGAATAAAAGAGGGAAGGTGCTCTAAAACTACAATTTATAGGCAACTTACGGATTATGCTGAACTAAAAAAAGTGTTTTTTCAGATAGAAAAGAAGCAAAATGGGGAACCAATTTTGTTAATACAATAAAAATTCATCTCTTACATAGATTAATGCGGACGGTGCCCAGCGTAAATTATACATGATTTAACGTTACTAGGGGGAAGGATTCACAAACAACACTCACTCTCTCACAAACACGCAATGCCACAGCGAAAGTCACCAAAATCAGCGTGCTGAGACGAAGCGGAAGCAGGCGCCGCTATCGTAGGCGAAATTCAGCAAGTCGTAGGTAGCACAAACCACAATATACAAAAACACTTTGAAGCTGGCTCTTGTCTGTCGTGCCTATTTTGAGATGGTACGTGTGTATAGCGAAGTTAAATTACATCTTAATTGGACCGAGAGCAAACACGCTAACGGCGACACACGGCTACGTTACATGAACGCACTGCACTGAAGGTGAAGTGGTTGAAAATCGGATTCATTATACAAAATAACGGTGGATTCTTAAGTTGCAGTCTGTCAGCAATCGATCTAGGTACTGGTTTTATATGAGAAGTGGCGTGAATTCAGGCGACTAGCTGCAAACCCCGGAAGACGGAACTCGAACCCATGTGGCTCTGAAAACCGATAAAACTGAATAAATTCAGATTCCGAAAAATAAGGAAATTAACTACAGCATGCAACCCATAGAAATGCTTAGAATTATGTAAGGAAGCGAATGAAATACAGCTACAATCTGTCAGGAAAACCACAAAAATGAAATAATTACAAAGTCGGAAAAATAAAAATAGTCATTAAGGCATGCAACCCATAGAAATGTTTAGAATTACATGAAGCAGCAAAAGAAATGCAGCTACACACGATAGGAACGATTACAGAGACGGATGAAGTCCGGTCTCAAAAAACTCGTAAAAGTGAAATAATTACAAAGTCGGAAAAATAAAGTTACGAATTACAGCATGCAACCCATATAAATGTTTAGAATTACATAATGAAGCTATTGAAGGAGGCTCAGAAAGAATTACTGACAAAGTGCGTCCTACCAGACGGAGAAAAGACAGCCGGCCGCGGTGGCCAAGGGGACTGACGAGCTTCAGTCACGGTCTGCACGTCCACTACGGTCGGGGGGTTTGAATCCCCCCTCGGGCATGGATATTTGTGCCGTCCTAGTTCGTAAGTAGTTCATAAGTAGTTTGTAAGTTTAGGGACTGATGACCCCGTAGTTAAGTCCCATAAGCTGTACAAACATTTGAACATTTTGAGAAAAGATATCAAAATTGAAAAAGACGGGGAGAGAAGATCGCGAAATATTAGTGGAAATCGGAAGGATACCCGCATAGTTACTTGCCTGATGGGCCTGATGGGCATGGAACAAATAAGACTGGAAGCTGAAGGCTTTGTTCTATGAACCAACCATGTGGAACACATACCACTCACAGAAGTAAACAATGAGAAGACTTTTACATGCACTGTATAAAAATGAATATATCACATATTAGAAATCGGCCCCCACAACGCTAGAAAGTATTTACACAGAATTCATACACCGCCACATGATCACAAAAGGTTTTAACATACCAGTCCATTATCAAACTTCAACTAGAATCACACACACCACGTTTATCTACTGGAAAACGAGAACACATTTCTGCACACAATCGGAGAAAATATTCCAAAATATGATTCTAAGTTCATGAATCTAAAAAAAAAAAAAAAAATGTTCAAATGTTTGTAAATCTTATGGGACTTAACTACGGGGTCATCAGTCCCTAAACTTACAAACTACTTATGAACTACTTACGATATAGGACGACACAAATATCCATGCCCGAGGGGGGATTCGAACCCCCGACCGTAGTGGCCGTGCAGACCGTGACTGAAGCGCCTCAGTCTCCTCGGCCACCGCGGCCGGCTCACGAATCTAACTTAAACGTGCTACTCAAAAACGCTACCATTTCCAAAAACAAGAGCAGAACCAACTTTAACTCACCCGACGACCAGCCCAGAATAACGAGACCGAGCGGCCACAAGACGCGGGAAGCCACTGGAATCCGGAAAATCCAAGAAACAGCAGTGGTCGGGATGGACAGCGAGACTCGCGCTGGAGGGAAGGCTCGCTGACTAGACTGTAACCAAAGGGTGTAGTAACCTCTTTGGCAACCTCAGCAGCTGTCGAAACTGAGCCAGAGGGAACTATGCAAAGCGAGCTATCACTCCCCTCATTCCTACAGCCATAGATTCCCGCACACACTTAAAAGTAAAACAACTGCACATTCTCACAGGGACAGTGGCGTAGTGGAGAAGCCGTTCTTATGCCACATTAATTAATATAATAATAAATTATTAACATAAAAAAGTAAGAAAAACCTAGCAATATTAACTAATATTTTACACCATGCTATTCCTCGAGCCTTGAAAAGAGTGGGGTTCAAGTTTTAACAAAATGATAATCTAGCAACATTAAATAAATTATAACTTTACAGAAATATACAAAAAATACGGAAGTTTTTTTTCTAGGCATTTATTCACTATTTGTGGAATATGTTGAGAGTCATTAATTAGAATCAATGCATCTACTAAAATGTTCGACATGGTTGTATGGACGCTTTTAATGTAGGTGGTATTACCTTTCCTGTAGTTCAGATATGACTTCGTTCAAGTTACACTGTTCTGCGCTAAAATAAAGAGTAAATATTCTATTTCAAACCGTGATTTATGTATTCTCTTACAGATAATTCCACATAACTCTAGTGCTCAATAGAAATACAAAGTTAGTACTATCAATACGCCATTTACAACAGTCATTGTAACCGTATCTCCCCAGATGATGTATATGTGTTAAAGAAGTCTGTTTACAATTCATTGCTATGTATTTCATGGCATGTTCTCGAAACAGAACAAATGCGCTTTTCAGAGGAAGTGCTGTTACCTTTGAACAACTCAGAATCATGCAGAATACAGTTACGTCCATTTAACAAGAGTGTGAGAAAACCTTTTAGGAAGCAAGAGGAAAAATGAATGGGACAAAAAAATGGATATATATAGTTTTTTTCGCTTTGTGGTCGTTTGTTCATGTTTGTTCTGAGTTGTTCGTTGAGAATTTTACTCAGTTTTTTTTATTACAGATGGCGTTGAACCAACACCGTCTGCCACGTCACGTCACGTCACGCAGAGCAGCTCGCGATCGCGTAGCTTACTGGCTGTCTGATGGGGCACGGCCCACCGCCTCACTGCGGCCAGCCAGTGAGATACGCGATCGCAACCTACTCAATGTGATGTGACGTGGCACGGCAGTACACAGGCCTTCAGATAGTGTTAGTTGAACCGTCTTTCGTTTTCTCCCTTTCGATTGGTTCATCGGTTTCAACGGGTAATTTGTGGACGTTGATTTGTTTAGTCCTATTTTGATCGTTTCGGATAACTCAGTTCTCTCGTTACAGAGGGCGTCGGGCTACCATGCCAGCAACTCTCTGACCGAACGCGCTGAGCAACCGCGCCCTAGCAAGTTCCGAACTACCGTGTAACATGTTCGTACATCACAAACAAATTCTTCGCCTATTATGCTATGGCAAACAGCTGCGAGAGTAATCCGTGATTCTCGAACTATCGATGGGAGGTGTTAACTAACCAACCAACATCAGATTATAATTCATTGTCCTACGAACGACGTGTTTTTGATCATTTTCAGTGCGCCATTGCTTTGAAATGACAACGCTTGAGTTATAATAACAAAATCATCAGGTAGAGAGCGCAAGATGGCGGACTCAAAAGAGATCTTGGGGCGAGGGATGTCACGTGACTGATTTACGAACCCAAATAAACACTGTGTTCCATCCAGGCTAACGTCACTCGTCCGAACACCAAATGTACGCAACGTTCGTTCCAGGCTATAGTCATTCGTAACTAGTACAGGCAAAGAAAATAAACTTTGAACTCCCAAGTCAAGATAGCTGATAATATTCTAACGGAGAAATATAATGAAAATATATGAGAGATATTAAAATGATAGTTCAAAGAGGTAAAAGTTCAAAACAGAGTATGTTTTTTTCAAAGCTAAACTCAAACATCATATAATTTTGGCTGTTTGTTAAAATGCGGTCAGAAAGAATAGTACGTGTTGGGTGTATAGATACTACCACAATAGTAGAGTCGTAAACTTATCACCAATTTTTTTTATTATTTAGATTATTAATTTGGTCCAAAATGTTTGCAAAAACGTATAAAACTACGTATCTAAAGTGGGCCGTAAAACACGTCAGTGTGATATATATATATATATATATATATATATATATATATATATATATATATATATATATATCCACTCCCATGAACCACAGACATTGCCGAGGTGGGGTGACTTGCGTGCCTCAACGATACAGATAGACGTACCGTAGGTGCAACCACAGCGGAGGGTTATCTGAGGAGAGGCCAGACAAACGTGTGGTTCCTGAAGAGGGGCAGCAGCCTTTTCAGTAGTTACAGGGGCAACAGTCTGGATGATTGACTGAGCTGGCCTTGTAACATCAGCTAATGTGGCTTTGCCACACAGCTACTGCGAACGGCTGAAAGCAAGGGGAAACTACAGCCGTTACCTTTCCCGAGGACATGCAGCTCTACTGTATGAACATATGATGATGGCATCCTCTCGGGTAAAATATTCCGGAGGTAAAATAGTCCCCCATTCTGATCTCCGGGCGGGGACTACTCAGGAGGATGTGATTATCAGGAAAGACAATATTGGCATTCTACGGGTCGGAGCGTGGAATGTTAGATCCCTTAATTGAGTAGGAAAATTAGAAAATTTAAAAAGGGAAATGGATAGGTTGAAGTTAGATATAGTGGGGATTAGTGAAGTTCGGTGGCAGGATGAACAGGATTTCTGGTCAGGTGAGTACAGGATTATAAATACAAAGTCAATTGGGGGTATCACAGGAGTAGGATTGATAATGAATAAGAAAATAGGAATGCGGGTAAACTACTATGACCAGCACAGTGATCGCATTATCATTGTCAAGATAGATACGAAGCCAACACCGACAACAGTAGTACAGGTTTATATGCCAACTAGCTCTGCCGATGATGAGGAAATCGAAGAAATATAGGAGGAGCTAAAGGAAATTATTCGGACAATTAAGGGAGAGGAAAACCTAATTGTTATGGGAGACTGGAATTCGGTAGTAGGACAAGGAAGGGAAGGGAAGATAGCAGGTGAATATGGTCAGGGCAAAAGGAATGAAAGAGGAAGCCGCCTGGTAGAATTTTGCACAGAACATAATTTAGTTATAACAAACACCTGGTTCAAGAATCACTAGAGAAGGTTGTATACGTGGAAGAGACCAGGAGACACCGGGAGATACCAGATAGATTTTATAATGGTAAGACATAGATTTCGAAACCAGGTTTTACAGTGTAAGACATACCCATAACTTGTTGGTTATGAACTGTAGGCTGAAACTAAAGAAACTACAAAAAGGTAGGAAAATAAGGAGATGGGACCTAGATAAATTGAAGGAATCTGAGGTTCTTAAGAATTTCAGAGGGAGCTTTAGGCAACAATTGACAGAAACAAGGGAAAATAAAACAGTAGAGGAAGAATGGGTAAAATTGAGAGATGAAATAGTGAAGGGAGCAGAGGACAAAATAGGGAGGAAGGCAAGACGTACAAAAAATCCTTGGATATCACAGGAGATACTAAATTTAATCAATGAAAGGAGAAAATATAAAAATGCAGTAAATGAAACAGGCAAAATGGAGTACAGACGACTAAGAAATGAGATTGACAGGAAGTGCAAAATGGCTAAGCAGGAGTGGCTAGAAGGCAAATGCAAGGATGTAGAAGAATGTATAAATAAGGGAAAATAGATACAGCCTACAGGAAAATAAAAGAAACATTTAGAGATAAGAATAATAGCTCTATGAATATCTAGGACACTGATGGGAAACCAGTTCTCAGCAAAGAAGGGAAAGCTGAAAGGTGGAAAGAGTATATAGAGGGGCTCTACAAAGGAAATGAACTTCGAGACAATATTGTAGGAAGGGACGAGGATGTAGATGAAGATGAAATAGGAGAGACTGTACTGAGAGAAAAATTTGACAGAGCCCTGAAAGACCTAAGCCGAAACAAGGCCCCTGGAGTAGATGATATTCCCTCAGAGCTACTGAAGTCTCTGGGAGAACCAGCCATGACAAACCTGTTTCGCCGGCCGCGGTGGCCGAGGGGACTAAGACGCTCCAGTCACGGTCTTCACGGCCACTACGGTCGGAGGTTCGAATCCCCCCTCGGGCATGGATATTTGTGCCGTCCTAGTTCGTAAGTAGTTCATAAGTAGTTTGTAAGTTTAGGGACTGATGACCCCGTAGTTAAGTCCCATAGACTATACAAACATTTGAATTTGAAACCTGTTTCACATGGTGTGTACGATGTATGAGACAGGCGAAGTACCATCAGACTTTAAGAAAAATGTTATAATCCCCATTCCAAAGAAAGCAGGTGCAGACAGGTGTGAAAACTACAGAACCATCAGTTTAATAAGTTATGGTTGCAAAATATTAACACGAATTATATACAGAAGGTTGGAAAAGCTAGTAGAAGCCGACCTCGGGGAAGATCAGTTTGGGTTCAGGAGAAATGTAGGAACACGGGAGGCAATACTCACTTTATGGCTTATCCTAGAAGATATATTAAGAAAAGGCAAACCTACATTTTTAGCTTTTGTAGATTTGGAGAAGGCTTTTGACAATGCTGATTGGAATAAACTCTTTAAAGTTCTGAAGCAAGCAGGAGTAAAATATAGGGAGCGTAAGGTTATTTACAACTTGTACACAAACCAGACAGTGGTTGTCAGAGTTGAAGGGCATGAAAGAGATGCAGTGGTAGGAAAGGAAGCAAGACATTTGTACATTGAGCAATCTATAAAGGAAAGCAAGGAGAAATTTGGAGAAGGAATTAAAGTTCAGGGTGAAGAATTAAAAACATTGCGACATAGTAATTCTGTCAGATACAGCAAAGGACCTGGAAGAGCAATGGAACGGAATGGACAGTGAGCTGAAAGGTGCATATAAGATGAACATTAACAAGAGCCAAACTAGGGGAATGGAGTGCAGTGTAAGAAAATCAGGTGATGCTGAAGGAATTAGATTGGGAAACGAAGCAATAAAGGAGGTAGATGAGTTTTGTTACTTGGGCAGTAAAATAACAAATGATGGTCGCAGTACAGAGGATATAAAATGCAGAATGGCAATGGGTAGAAAAGCGTTCTTGAAAAAGAGAAATTTGTTAACATCGAATATTGATTTAAGCCTAAGGAAGTCCTTTCTGAAGGCATTTGTATAGAGTGTTGCCTTGTATGGAGTGTTGCCTTGTATGGGAGTGAGACATGGACGATAAACAGTGCGGACAGGAAGAGGATTGAGGCTTTTGAAATATGGTGCTACAGAAGAATGCTGCAGATTAGGTGGGTGGATCGCGTAACTAATGAGGAGGTACTGAACAGAATTGGGGAGAAAAGAAATTTCTGGCATACCTTGACTGAAAGAAGGGATAGAATGGTAAGACACATTCTTAGACATCAAGGAATTGTGAATTTAGCGTTGGAGGGAAGTGTGTGGGGAAAAAATCGGAGGAAGACCAAGAGATGGATACAGTAAGCAGATTCAGACAGATGTAGGTTGCCGTTCTTATGTGGAGATGAAGAGGCTTGCTCAGAATAGGGTATTGTGGAGAGCTGCATCAAACCAGTCTCCGGACTCAAGACCACAACAACAATATATATATATAAGAAATAACGATTCATAATGTATGAAATTATAAGTCCAGTATCCAACGAAGCCGTGAGTCGTGTCGGGATAGCACAGTCGGTAGTGCGCTTGCCCGCGAAAGGCAAAGGTCCCAGGTTCAAGTCCCGGTTCCGGCACACATTTTTAATCTGGCAGGAAGTTTCATATCAGTGCACACTCCTCTTCAGAGTGAAAGTTTCATTCTGGAAACATCCCTTAGGCTGTGACAAAGCCATGTCTCCATCATATCCTTTCTTTCAGGAGTGCTAGTCTTGCATGGTTCGCAGGAGAGCTGTGAAGTTTGGAAAGTAGGAGGCGAGGTACTGGCGGAAGTAAAGTTGTGAGGCGGTACGTGAGTCGTGTCTGGATAGCACAGTGGGTAGTGCGCTTGCCCGCGAAAGGCAAAGGTCACAGGTTCGAGTCCCGGTTCCGGCACACAATTTTAATCCGCCAGGAAGTTTCACAAATCACATAAATTTCGCATGATCTCATATTTATTGAATTACTAGGTGTCCCGGTGAACTACGGATCGCTTACCTCTTAATATAAACCATGTCGACTGCAAATTTTCTCCAAAAAATAACAATAACCACTTCATCTATTGTTGGTGAATTAAACCTCCTTGCATGCTCACCAGCAGCTGTTTTGTCCGCTATTATTACAATATTATGGCTGTCTGATGGCATCCGATCTAGTACTACTTTCAATACTTTCACTAAATCATTGTTGTGATGAAGAAACGTTTGCAGTTATTGGTCAATGGATCGCTTCACTGTTGGATTATGAGCACAACGCCTATCAACTTCCGCATCTTGATTGCTCATTAAACAAATTTGCAAGAATTGATGATCCGCATCTGGTACTGGCAACAGTGCCCCCAATAGGTGATGAATTTGACCTTGTATCTGCAATAGTTTATGAACTTGTTAAAATATTTGTGATGCAAATACAAATTATAATTTTATTAATAACAATTATGGTATATTACCTGGGAAGTGGACATGAAACTTCTGTCAACATATTCCACAAATAGTGAATAAATAGTGAATAAATGCTTAGAAAGAAAAAAAACAGGTAATTTGTTGCAATGTATACACTTCCCTTCCGTTTGTTTAAAGAACTACACTTTCCACAGAAATCTGGGACTCCCTTTATATACGAAACTTCCTGTATCAGCACTTGGTGCAGAATGTTCATTATTACAGTATCCTCCCAGTTGACGTGCATATGCTTCGGAAGACCATTGTTCAATTCTTTGTTACGTATTTAACGGCATGTTAACGAAATAGAAGATGGAGCATTCTTAAATATGCACAGCTCTATAGACATTGAAGAACATAGCTCTATTTAATTAATAAGAGTGTCTGAAACTCTTTTAGAAAAAAAAAAATAAAAAGAATTTAGGTAGTGCCAGGTTCCGAACCATTGACCTTCAGCATCAAACTCCAACGCAGTACGCACTACGCTACGGCTAAGAATCAGAACTAGCTTTCTTAAATCTTGTACAATTGATGGCCGTTGGTAACTGATGCTAAAGTGGTATTTTTAGACTCTATATTATCATTTATCGTACGAAGAACGACCTGTTTTTGTGAATTCTTCAGTGCGCCATTGCTCTGAAATGACAACGTGTAAGTTACAATAAGAAAATCATCAATTACGCAACGCAAGATGGTGTATGCCAGAGAGAGTTCTGGGCGAGGAATGTCACATGATATCTCCGAAAGGCTGGTTTTCGATAATTCGATGGTGTCAAATCTCCGTTATTTTTGCAAATATCTCTCAAACGCTACGAGATATGAAAAAAAAGAAAAGAAAAAAAATCACATAAGGGAACATAGTTGTAGAGAATTTCCTTCTCTACAAATTCGGTTATTCAATTTTCGTGTCAGATGAACGGTTTATTGGCAATTAAAATTACGTTACAAACCGCTTTTTTTATTACTAACGTATTTCTTGTCCGAAAATTTGAAAAAGTGAGGTTCTGGTCTCTGGTAGCCAACAATTATGTCTGTAAAATTTGGTTCCGATTGGTTGAACGGTTCGACCTAAAAAGTGGAAACACGTTACAGACAGACAGACATCGTCAAATCGCCGTAATTTTTGCAAATATCTCTGCAACGATTCAAGATATGAAAAAAACATAATAGAGCTTAGTTGTAGAGAATTTTCCCCTCTGCTAATTAGGTTATTCTATTTTCGTGTCAGATGTACGGTTCGTTTGCAATTGCAATTATATTACGAACGGCTTTTTTTGTATTACTACCGTATTTTTTGTCCGAAAAATTTGAAAAATGGAGGTTCTGGGCTCAGGTGACCTACAATTAAGTCTGCAAAGTTTGGTGCTGATCGGTTGCACGGATCGTCCTAAAAACAGGGAACACGTTACGAACAGACAGACAGACATCCCAAAATCGTCGTTAATTTTTCAAATATCTCTGAAACGATACGAGATATGAAAAAAACCATACGAAAGCAAAGTAGTAGAGAATATCCTCCTCTACAAAATCGGTTATTCAATTTTCGTATCAGATGAATGGTTAAGCCGTTATTTTCAATTAAATTTCGAGCTGTCAAAAGACGATCACAAAGGCCAACTTTTAGTATTACTACCGCAACCTAAAGTGGGCCATTAAGGCACAGTAGGGACTCTGTAACACTTCCCTGGGGGACGCCAGATATCACTTCTGATTTACTCGATTATTTTCCTTCAATTCAACGTATTGTGTCGTTTGTCACTGGAAATCACGCACCCAATGGCACAATTGTGGCGATCTAATATATAAAGCAGAGTGTCCGTATATTTGTACGTGTTGCATACAAATCTACAGTTTTGTTCCAATCTTTATGAAATTTTGTACACGTAAGCTTCAATCCATGAGGTCGGACGCTGTAAGTCTGAAGAATCACATACGATGTATAGTTCACGAGACGTGACGTCATAAACAATGAGATGCGCGAAAAACTGCTGCATTCTGCGACAATGCTGCTCATTTTCTCCTAAACCATTGGGCCGATTTCAACCAAATTTGGTACACACATTCCTTACCGAGAGGTAGCAATTGTTTCATGGTTAAGAATCACATACGGCACATGGTTCAAAAGGTATTACGTCATAACCAATAGAAATCGCAAAAAATGCCATATAATGCGGCGAGGTTTTCGAAATATACTGTATGAGAATGACGGTACTTAGCGACTTGCAACAAACTTTAAACATAATTTCAAACATTTATTAATCGTTTTCTCTCTAACAACCATAGCAAAATTACGAAAGGAAAAAAGTTCCTCGCTTACTACTTTCCCGCTGTTTATGAAGTAAACTACGGCATTCGGTATGACGTTACGATTTATAATTTTGTATACTACAAATAATAGCCGCAGGAAATTTTACAAACAAGATACACACATACAGTTGAATGTACCTTCTAAACTGTATCAGAGTAAGACACGTAGTTCATGAGATATGAGCACATAAACATTAAAGTTCCGCTGTTCATTGACTGAAACTCCGCAATTCGGTTTGACGTTATAATTTATAATTTCTACTCTAGAAATTGTAGCCTCAGGGAATTTTTCAGACAGTGTACACACATATAATTGAATATACCTTCTAAATTGTATCACAGTACGACAAGTAGTCCATTATGAGCACATAAACAATAACGTTCATGGAAAGTCGCACCAAGTTTTAATCTATTTCTTCTTTACTACTAATTGTATTTCCAAGAGTTTTTTCAGACATACAGCCCTTATACAAATCAATATATACCTGAAAAATGGCAGGAATAAAGAGATAAATACGCGGGTAACGCCGGATTTTCAGCTAGTATAGTTTGAGTAGACGACACTTGCGAAGTACATCCCTTGTCGATGGGACTCATCACATCATGTGAGTAAATGGCTAGGCTGTGTTTCCACAATGATACTTTCTGAATCCGTACCAGGTGCGTTGCGACGAGTACCGACAGACCACCTGTTCGGTCAAGTACCGCCGTGCCACTTTTTAAGGGGCGAGGGCACTAACAATATTTCGGCGAGTGCGGAACCGGTGGAGCCGTCGAGAAAGTGGCGAACAAGGTAATCTCCAGCAAGAATGCAGCGCCGGCGTTCTTCCGTATCAGAGAAACCGCCGGCCGGCCGGGCTATATGAAGGCGGGCGACGTGACGCGAAAGCTGATGGGCCGCGGGGCAGACGTAACGCCCGAGATACGGCAGCAACCGGTAACCCGTGCACGCTGCCGCTGCCGCATAACGCCCAGCCGGAAGGCACGGAGCGGCCTCCACACTGGGCGCTAGCCGGCGTCCAGGGGGAACACCGAGGTGCCAACAGCGCTGCTCAAGCAACGCTTTTTCTGCCAGCACGTCTCCACTTCCTGCTTTTGACCAGGGAGCAAGGGACCCTTAGAACAGATGGCCACCGTGGTGTTGGGGGTAGCACGGCGAAATATACACACTGAAGAGACCAGTACTTTAGTTGTACCCAAATTCCACCAATATCTGTGTGGTCGCAAGTTTCACCTGACAACTGACCAGAAGCCGCTTCAGTTGCACCCTACCAAGCCCATACCTAGTTGCACAGCAAAGAAGTTGCAACGTTGGGCACTTATGAAATTATCTGCCAGCCGACGTCAAAACAAGCTAATGCCAGTACAGTGTCATGTCTTCCTGTTGGCCTGGAAGTTGATTTTGAAGCCTCACGAGTTTCCTATTACCACATAGATGCTATTGATTCTGAGATCTTTCAGCAGTTTCCTGTTGATCACAAGAAGGTTGCCCAAGCAACAGCGGCGGACCCAGATCTTTAAATCATGTTGCACTATCTTACGCACAGAGTGACTTGACGCAGTGACGCAGATTGTTAGCCCGGTGGTTCGACGCTACTTTTCGTGCCGACATAGGGTGTTATTTTGCTTCGTACGGAAAAGGACCTGTCGCGTGTGGTGATCTCTCTGTCATTGCAACGTCACGTGCTTCACTTTCTGCATCAGGGTCATTGGAGTGTGGTCCGCTCCAAACCACGCTTTCAGCGTAGCGGCTAAAAATCTTTCTTAAATCTGTAAAAAAATAGACCAACTGTAAATTGTCGAGTGGATTTCGAAAGGATCGAGTTGCAATCATAACTATCGAAGCGTTCATATTGCACTTTCGCACAATTCCAATGGAATCTGACTGACGGTCAAATGTTCGAATCAATGGAGAGTTCCGACTAGTCTGAACCGAGACAGAGGAAATGCTTCGAACCGACTCCAAAACGTTCAAGAACCTTGTTTCAAAGAGACAAGTAACTTGGATGCCTAATCGTTGAGGAATGCATTTGTGAAATTCTGGCAATTCTTTTAAAAATTTAAGGGACAGTATATCGCAACATTTTGACTTAATTTCCATTGATTGAATCATGGAACACTGCACGAGTTACGTATGTTTTCATGCTTAGCACGACACGTTTTGAGAACGACTCACTGTCAATATACAATATTTACCGTAAATATTATATTTACTTAATCCTCCTTTTCTCACTGTATTCACTTTAATATTATAAAATAGTATATCGTAGCACTAGTAGGCACTAAAATAGAAGCAAATTTTAATATCTTTGACCAATGCTTCTTCAACCGGCTGGATGTGTACATGTTCAGCTGTTGGTAACGCTGCCAGTTTTGCTTCTTACGGCGGTAAACGATTGTCCGACTTTTGTAATGGTTTTCGTGTGATATTAATCTGCTTTTAATTCCCGGCAACATCATGCACTCTTGACTTCTGGAACGCCACTCCTGGTTAGTTACGATAACATGTCGTTGTCCAAATCCGATGGATGGTATACTCATCTAAACCCTTGAATACAATAAAAATGAGTTTCAAATCTGTAAATTATAGCTATATTTTGTTATTGTATTCACATGTCTAAATCAATACTTTCTTGATTTTCAAAATATGTCCATTTGTCTCATTTCATGCGGAATGAGCAGAGTACCTCCGAAAACTTTTTTCCGCCTAGCAGGGTACCGCCTAAAAATTTGTTCCAACTAAAGCACTGGAAGGGACAAAACAACTCGTACCATACAGCTTATAAAGATACCGTAAAACGGAGTGACTCGGGGCAGTGGGGTGACTCGGGAAATTTTGACAGTGTTTCATTTTTTATTGTGTTGGAAGCAGTGGCACGCCAGAACTGTGTTTTTCTGCTTATTATGTATTTCCAAATACAGTGCCGTAACTCTTCAAAAACTGAGCAATCAAAAACTATCGTCGTCAACTAATAGTGAGCTAATGCTGTAAAAAATGTAACTTACGTTTTTTGATATTCTGTCATTATTTAAAACCTTCCTTAAAATTACAAATAAACAAAAACACGTGCACTTTTCGTAAAAATTACCATTAGATGTTAAAATTGTGTAAGTATTAGAACACAACAGAAAAATATATATTTTAAAAAATTGTTTTGACAATATTCGAACCACTGATCCTTGGGATGGAATGCCAGAACGCTACCACTTGAGCTACACGCACAGATGCAGCAAGTGTATTAATTATTGGTACTTAGTACTTACGTGTACTTCCCGTAACTTCAAACTTAAGAAATCTATCACGCAGGAGGAAAGCATAAATGTACCATCATTTGATCAACGTACTAATGCTGACACGGAGGACATAGTAATAAGTATTTCCTGTGTAGAGAAGCAGCTGAGAGAGCTAAATACGAAAAAGCCTACTGGTACGGATGGAATACCAGTTGGATTTTACAAAGAGTATTTTGCGGCATTGGCCCCCTACTTAGCTTGCATTTATCGCGAATCTTTAATTTAGCGCAAAGTTCCTAGTGATTGGAAAAATAAAGCGCAGGTGACTCCCGTTTATAAGAAAGGAAAGAGAACTGATCCACACAATTACAGGCCAATATCGTTGACATCAATTTCATGTAGAATTTTGGAGCATATTCTCAGTTCGAATATAGTAACTTTCCTTGAGACGGAAAATCTTCTTTTTATGAATCAGCACGGGTTTAGGAAACATCGTTCATGTGAAACTCAGCTTGCCCTTTTCTCACATGACATCTTGCGAGCCATGGATTAAGGGCAACAGGCGGATTGTGTTTTTCTCGACTTCAAAATGCATTCGACGCGGTGCCGCACTGCAGACTGCTAACTAAGATACGAGCTTATGGAATAGGTTCACAGATTTGTGATTGGCTGAAAGACTTCCTAAGTAATAGAACGCAGTACGTTATTCTCGACTGCGAGTGTTCATCAGAGACGAGTGTATCGTCAGGCGTGCCCCAGGGGAGTGTGATAGAACCGCTATTATTTTCTATTTATATAAATGATCTGATGGGCAGAGTAAGTTGTAATTTGCGGCTGTTTTCTGATGATGCTGTGGTGTATAGGAGGGTGTCGTCTTTAACTGACTGTAATAGCATACAGGATGACTTAGACAAAATTTCTAGTTGGTGCGAAGAATGGCAGCTAGCTCTCAATGTAGAAAAATGTAAGGTGATGCGCATGAGTAGGAAAAACAACGCCATAAAGTTCGACTGCAGCATTAGTAGTGAGCTTCCTGATGCTGTCGCGTCGTCCAAATATCCAAGCTTAACACTGCAGAGCGATATGAAATGAAACGAACATGTAAGGACAAATGATCTGATGGGCAGAGTAAGTTGTAATTTGCGGCTGTTTTCTGATGATGCTGTGGTGTATAGGAGGGTGTCGTCTTTAACTGACTGTAATAGCATACAGGATGACTTAGACAAAATTTCTAGTTGGTGCGAAGAATGGCAGCTAGCTCTCAATGTAGAAAAATGTAAGGTGATGCGCATGAGTAGGAAAAACAACGCCATAAAGTTCGACTGCAGCATTAGTAGTGAGCTTCCTGATGCTGTCGCGTCGTCCAAATATCCAAGCTTAACACTGCAGAGCGATATGAAATGAAACGAACATGTAAGGACAGCTGTGGGTAAGGCGGACAGCCGACTTCGGTTTATTGGGAAGATGTACTTCATCTGTAAAGGAGACCGCGGATAAAACGCTTCTACGACCACGTCTTGAGTATTGCTCAAGTGTTTGGGACCCGCAGCAGATCAGTTTAAAGGAAGATATAGAAGCAGTTCAGAGGGGAGCAGTTAGGTTTGTTACTGGTAGGTTCGACCAATGCGCAAGTGTCACGGAAATATCCGGCAACTCAATTGGGGATCGCTGGAGGAAAGACGACGTTCTTTTCGTGAATTTCTGTTGAGGAAATTTAGAGGTCCGGAATTTGAAGCTGAGTGTAGTACGATCTTGCTGCTGCCTACTTATGTTTCGCGTAGTGATCACAAAGACAAGATAAGAGAAATTAGGGCTCTTACGGAGGCATATAGGCATTCTTGTTTTCCTCGTTCTATTTGGGAGTGTAATAGGAAAGGAAATGCCTAGTAGTGGTACAGTGTACCCTCCGCCACGCACCTTATGGTGGATTGCGGAGTATGTATGTAGATGTAGAAGTACCATGGGGCTACCATAATAGTGAAAACGTCATTCCCCGTTAACCTCTAATATGGTGTGTCATCGCCTCAGAGGATCAGTGCAGTTGCCCACCTGCGTGACAAGGACAGTATAAGGTTACCAATCAGCTTTTGAAGTATGTTCGGCCATTGTTCCACGAGTGCAATATCCAGCTCCAGCTCTGTGGGAGGTGCTAACCTGGCTGCCAATGTGCATCCCAGACATGCTCAATCGCGTTTAAGTCCAGTGAACAAGCTGGCCACTCCATTCGTTCATTTTCCTCAGCTTCAAGCTTGTTATCCACCAGTGCAATTCTGTGGGGACGTTATCGTCCACCAGAAGGAAACCCATCTCATACGACACCAGCGCTGCGCTCAACGAAAGATCGAAGGACCTCGTCTCTATTATCCAAATGTTCAAATGTTGGTAACGCTTATTGGACTTAACTGCGGAGTCATCAGTCTCTAAACTAAAAAAAAACTACTTATGAACTAGCTTATACTAAAGACGGTACAAACATCCATGCCCGAGGGGAGATTCGAACCCCCGACAGAGAGCGGCCTCGCACTTCTTAGCATAGCGCCGCAATGCACTCGGCCGCTTCGCCGCGGCTGTTATCCCTTAACAGAAAAAGTGCCATTCTGAGAGACATAGAGGTCCGTACATCTGTTAATCATTACTTCTGCCCACATCATTTGTCCACAACCACTACGATACTGTGATGTTTCCTACACGTTGCAGGATTGTTCAGAGTACCACATTCACTCCAGATGAGGGAACGTAGATTTTCCACCTGAACACGAAATGTTGACTCATCTTCGAACGGAACCCTGCACCCTTCGTTAAGACCCCAATTCGTTGTTTTTCCGCCCAGTTTCTGCGGGATAAACGGTGTTGCGGTGTCAATGGGGGACACACCACATGCCTCCGTGCGTAGAGGGTACATTATCGATGGCGATATCTGATTGTTTGTGTTGATATTGCGCGTCCTTATGCTGCCTGCAGGGTACGTTGCAGCTGAATTTCAGTTCACGGGTTGTTAACCGGATGTTACCCGTGGGCGACCTCGGCGTTACCTTCTTCTAACGGTTCCTGTTGTCTGAAATGGTGTGCAGTTCCTGGACACTACACTTTAGGACACTCCAATAGCTGCAGCCACCTCCCTCCGTATCTTTCCCGCTTTCAACCTTCCTACGGCTCTCCGTTAAATAGCTTCGGGTAAGTCACTCCGGCCGCAGTGGCCGAGCGGTCTGCGGCGCCCCAGTCACAGTCTGCACGGCCGCTATGGTCGGAGGTTCCAATCCTCCCTCGGGCATGGCTGTTTGTGTTGTCTTTAGCTTAAGTTAGTTTAA
Source organism: Locusta migratoria (assembly GCA_026315105.1). Lineage (NCBI taxonomy): Eukaryota > Metazoa > Arthropoda > Insecta > Orthoptera > Acrididae > Locusta > Locusta migratoria. The sequence goes on from CM048751.1 coordinate 202,805,095, forward strand.
TTTAGTCAAGTAATTAGTGAGTAAGTCTAGCGACTGATAACCACGCATAAGACCTCTCACACATTTGAACATACGATTTTTGGTAAGTCACGTTGTAGTTGTTGCATTGTACTACCTGCTCGCTGCACTGTCTAAACACAACTGCTAGTGCAATTCGTTTGGTAAACACAGGTAAACACGAATCCATTCTGCAGCAACTTCCATTACCAACTCGGGTGCCGTAATATTGTCTCCATTCCGTAGAATTACTTTAGTTTATTCTTTGGATGACAGTACCTCAGATCCTTCAAATCTCAACTGATCCCCAAATTGTTTTCACTATTGTATGAAACCTGGACACTTGATGACTGGAAGTCATATATATATCGAGGAATGGCCTGATGAATCATCGTCTACATTGCTTGCTACAACGACCGTGGTTGTGTATCTTAAAACATCAAAAGACAATATACGGCATGCCTATTTCCTACAGTCAGTTAGGTAGAGGTAGATGTAGATGTTCAGTCATGACTTCGATATCTATATCTAGGTATTCAACTATTTTCTATGATTACCTTCACTTTTCGATTAATTGAATATCTCACCTTGCTCAACGAAAAAATAATGCGTCCCCCCTCCCAAACACACACACACACACACACACGCGCGCGCGCGCGCGCGCGCGCGCGCGCACACACGCACACACACACACACAGACGCGCGCATACAGCCCACAAGGTTCAGGTATGCTTTGTACAACAACAGAAATTTTTTTAAACATCTCCCCTGGACAGGATAATCGTCATGTATCAACATAACTGAACCGTTATGTGGAGGTTTAAAGCATACAGTGTAATGTCAAATGATTCGCTGCTTCCCGAAATCATAAAGATTTGCAGAAATGCAAAGAAATAGATAAAAATTAAAAATAACTGACGATATTTTAAAAATTTTAATTCTTCATCTTATGTTATAATAATTTGTTAAGAGAATAAATGCAGAGAATATTTCTAGTTATGTTCTGAGAAAAAGTCTTTCTAGTTTTAAGAACAGTCTTCTTTTGTTTTCTATTGTAGATGCGCAGAAGTCTAACTTTTAATAGTGTTGTGCTTCAAAGTAAACTGAGAGACAACTTGAAGTTTTGTAAAGCGCTTCATTCAGTATTTAGAAGCTTATTACGATAAATACAGAATTACGAATAAATACAGAAAAATACAGATAAATACAGAAATGTAAGAGCCTATCCAGAGAAGCAACAATACTAATATTCGATGGTGCAAAACCATCATTTTCCAAATATTTATTATAAAATTATAATTTACTGTAAAAGTAAACTACAGAGTTAAAAAGACTCAGACACATATATCCGATGGAATAAAAAGTAGTCTGATAGAAGAAACAGTTCACAATCATAATCTCTGGATTTCGATAAAATAACAAACACGTATCTGCCGCAAAGAAGCAGTGCAAAATTGTGTCTCATGCTAAGAAAATAAAACCAGAGGACATTAAATCACTACTTCTACGATCAGGTACGGACGATTAAAACAATTATTAACCTATCCAATATTAATCAGTAATCAGAAACATATATTGCAGAGACGCTGTATTTCTTTCTACCGAAGTCTTGTGCTTGAATCGTCGCAACATTTAATTCTTTTAAGAGTATGTGCTGCTATTTTTTTTAAATATCTGTGCAGTAAGAAGTGTTTACAAAGATATTAGACGGAAAATTACAGATAAATGAAATAACCATTACCTACACGAAAGTATTTTCATGACATTTAACAAACATCAAAAGAAATAGACAGCGCGACAGTGAGAACGGAATTTACAGGTTCGGTATCGGTGAAGTAATCGATATAGGCTTTGTTACAAGAATAGTTTCTGTTCAGAAGCGAAATACAGCTTTTTGTTTCAGTTTCTAAATTTATCCTGCCCTCTCGTGAATATTAGACACAAATTTGCGTTTAAGAAACAGTGTAGTCTTCCTTTAAGCGCAGTACAGAGCACACCCGCTTCTTGTGTTACCGGCTTCCTACTACTATTTTGACTGTTCTGTGAGATTGTTGCTTCTGTTTATTAAAGTTCTCGTGAGCTCGCATGTATATTATTTTCAGATTCGCGTTAAGTATCTAGTTAGTGTATTCTTCCGCCGTGGTGAATCCTGACAGTCGTCTGTCTTGTTTTGCGTTGGTTTAGTAATAGCTCTAGTCGTCTTCGTTTACCACAGTTACCTTCTGTCGAGTCTACATCGCGTCTTTCTAGTCGTTAGTTTTTTTAGGTATTCTAATCATGAATAGGCACTGTGACTGCTGTGTGCGGATGCAGTTTGAGTTGGTGATTCTTCGCTCCTAGCTTCAAGCTCTTTTAACCTCGGTTGCACGGCTGGAGGTTACGATCGAGGGGCGTCGTTGTTGTTGGCCGGTAATGGGAACCGAACGGCCTGCGCCAGCGAAATGCCCTGATACTGCCAACATTGAGGCACAAACCTCACCCGTGGTTACGTGGGAGGTCGCTTCAGTGCGTGGCAGGCGGCGCAAGACATTCCTGGGGACCGATCGTGAGACCTCCCCGGTTCGTCTTGCGAACAGGTTTGAGGCGCTATCTGTTCAGTACAACGTTCCTGAGCCTGATGTCACCACTCAGCCTGCAAGATCCAGGCTTTCACAGACAGTGGGTTTGCTCGTAGTTGGGAGCTCCAACGTTAGGCGGGTAATGTAGCCCTTTAGAGAGATGGCTGCCAAGGAGGGGAAGAAGGCCAACGTGCGCTCCGAGTGCATACCGGCTGGAGTCATTCTAGATGTGGAACAGGTCCTTCCAGATGCCAACTGCAGATGGTGGCTCAGGTCGGTACCAATGATGTGTGTCGCTTCGGATCTGAAGAGATTCTCTCATGTCTTGAGCGGCTAAGTGGTAAAGACTGCCTGTCTTGCTTTCAAGATGAAGGCAGCATAGGACCGACTGTGGACCTCTGGTACAGAGGCGAGGAGCGTCTGAATCAGACGCTCAGACGGTTCTGCGACCATCTCGACTGCAGATGCCTCGACTTGGGCCATCGGATGATAGGGTTCCGCGTTCTGTTGAATACGTCAGGAGTCCACTACACGCAGGAAGCGGCTACACGGGCAGTGGGTGCTGTGTGGCGTGGACTGGATGGTTTTTTAGGTTAGAGGGCCTCGGGAAAACACAGAATGGATTTCAGTCTGAAAGGGTACACGTCAAAGATAGGACGAACACAGATCTAAGAACCATTGATCTAATACTTGAAAATTGTTGTAAGGGGCAAATGGTGTTGAGAAAAGATTGAATAAAATAGGTGACTTTTTTATTGCAGTCACAGGCGGTTTAACCTGTAGCGAAATTGAAGTAGATTGCTCCTGTCAGTTGGAAGGGGTATAGGTTATAACTGACAACTAAAATAAATTAATAATTGGTATGGATATAGGTTATACCTGACAACCACAATAAATTAATAACTGGTTCTTTTTGTCGATCCTCTGACTCAGAAGAATTGATTGCAGAAATATTCAAAGAAAGGTTGGATCAGATTTCAAAAACGTACCCAAAGCATACAATATTAATTGGTGGCGACTTAACCTCGATACGTTGGCAAAAATAGATGTTCAAAAGCGGAGGCAAGCATAAAACACAGCCCGAAATTGTACGGAACACATTATCCGTAAATTATTTCCAGCAATTAGATCATGAACCCACTAGAATAGTAAATGGTTGTGAAAACATACTTGACCTCATAGCAACAAATAATCTGGAGCTAATAAAGAGGATCAAAATAGAGATTAGTGAAGACATAGTTGTACCGAGTCTGAATATAGAACTTTCCAAATCTACCAAAATTAAAAGTATGTTTATTGAAAAAATTAGATAAAAATTCGAGTAACGCTGAGTGAGAATTCCGGTCTTTTGAAATTAACAATGTCAATGAAAATCAGTTGTGGCTTAAATGCAGAGAAATAAAATCGACAACCATTGGCAGATTCATACGAAACAAGTTAACAATAAAGGGTGCTGACCCTCCGTGGTACACAAAACAGGTTAGATCATTGTTACAAAAGCAAAGAATAAAGCATGGCAATTTTAAACGCTCAAAAAATCACCAAGACTGGCGAACTTTTACAGAAACTAAATAATTAAGCTCAAACTACAATGCCAGAAGCTTACAATCGCTACCACATAGAAACCCTGTCACTAATTTGGTAGAGAATCTTAAGACATTCTGGTCGTATGTTAAGTATACTATCGGCAATACCTTTATTACACAATAGAAACGATGATGCTACTGATCAGTTGCGAAAAAACAGATTTGCTTAACACAGCTTTCGGAAATTCCTTCACTAGAGAAGACGAAGCAAATACTCCAGAATTCGTATAAAGACCAGCTTTCAACATGCTTAATTTAGAAGTACAGCTTCCAACACGCTTAATTTAGAAGTAGATACATCTGGAGTATTAAAAACAACTGAAATCACTTAACAAAAGTAAGTCTCCCGGTTAGTTAGGTTTCTTTCAGAGTATGCTGATGCAATAGTCTCATACCTACCTATCATATACAACCGCTCACTCAGCGAACGTTCCGTACCCAAAGACTGGAAAGTTGCACAGCTCACTTCAATATTAAAGAAAGGCGATAGGAGTGACCTGCAAAATTACAGGCCTATATCATTGACGTCGGTTTGCAGCAGGACTTTAGAACTGCTCTCTATTCACATGATGTGATGACTGCAATCGACAAGGAATGTCGTTTTCCATATTTCTAGATTTCCGGAAGGCTTTTGACGCTGTACCACAAAAGCATCTTCTAATCAAATTGCTTGCTAATGGAATATCGCCACAGTTGTGCGATTGGATTCGTGATTTCCTGACAGGAAGGAGACAGTACGTTGCAATTGTCAGTAAGCCATCGAGTAGAACAAATGTGATATCGGGCGTTTCACAGGGCTCCTACTGATCCTTTATTTTTATAAACGAGTTAGGAGACAATCTGAGTAGCTGTCTTACAATGTTCGCGGATGATTCCGTCACTTATCGGTTAGTAAAGTCACCAGAAGATTAAAAGCAAATGCAAAATGATTTAGATATCTGCATGGTGCAAAAATCAACAATTGACCCTTAGTAATGAAAAGTGTGAGGTCATCCATACAACCACTGAAAGAATTCCGTTGAACTTCAGTTACACGATAAATCAGTCAGAGCTACAGACTGTCAAATTCTAGTAAATACCTAGGAGTAACAGTTACGAACAACTTAAATTGGAAAGAACACAAAGAAAATATTGTTGCGAAGGCGAACCAAAGACTACGTTTCATGGCACAACACTTAGAAGATGCAACAGTTCTACTAAAGAAACTGTACAATACACTCGTATGTCCTATTTTCGACTATTGCTGCGCATTGTGGGATCCACATTAGGTGGGACTGAGGACGATTTAGAGAACATTCAGAAAACGGAAGCTCGTATTTTATTATCACGATATAGGGGAGAGAGTGTCACGGAAGTTATGCACGAGTTGGGGTCTAGGTCATTATAAGAAAGGCGTTATTTGTTGCGGTGATATATATTTGCGGAATTTCTTTCACCAACTTTCTCTTCTGAATGCGAACATATTTTGTTAGCACCCACCTACATAGAGAGACATGATCATCATAATAAAATAAGAGAAATCAGATGGAAAACAGATGTAGGTGTTTGTTTTTCTTGCGAGCTATTAGAGAATGGAACTATAGAGAAATATCATAAAAGTGGTTCGCTGAACCCTCTGCCATGCACTTGAATGCGAGTTGCAGAGTATCAATGTAGATGTAGATGTCGGAAACTACGAAGACACTTTCAGAATTGGTTCCTTGAAGAGTTTCATCTGCAGTCAAAGCTTATGCTGGACCATCTCGTCACTAATAAAATCTTTCCCATCTTACGTGTTCATATAATGTTGTTCACCCCATATACGAGGTGTTACAAAAAGTACGGCCAAACTTTCGGGAAACATTCCTCACACACAAAGAAAGAAAATAAGTTACGTGGACCTGTGTCCGGAAACGCTTAATTACCAAGTTAGAACTCATTTCAGTGCAAATGTTCTATTTACGGATGAGTCTTCATTCCAACGTGATCAAATTGTAAATTTTCACAATCAACATGTGTGGGCTGACGAGAATCCGCACACAATTGTGCAATCACGACAAATATACAGATTTTCTGTGAACGTTTGGGCAGGAGTTGTTAGTGATGTCTTGATTGGGCCTCATGTTCTTCCAACTACGCTCACTGGAGCACGTTATCATGATTTTATACGGGGTACTCTTATCTGTGCTGCTAGAACATGTGCCTTTACAAGTACGACACAAAATGCGGTTCATGCACGATGGAGCTCCTGCACATTTCAGTCGACGTGTTCGTACGCTTCTCAACAACAGATTCGGTGACCGATGGATTGGTAGAGGCGGACCAATTCCAAGGTCTCCGCGCTCTCCTGACCTCAACCCTTTCATTTATGGGGGTACGGCTGTGATACAATACGCCATTCTCCAGGGCTGCATCAGCGCATCAGGGATTCCATGCGATGGAGGGTGGATGCATGTATCCTCGCTAACGGACATTTTGAACATTTCCTGTAACAAAGTGTTTGAAGTCACGCTGGTACGTTCTGTTGACGTGTGTTTCCATTCCATGATTAATGTGATGTGAAGCTTGGCCGTACCTTTTTGTAACACCACGTATATGTTAGACACTAAACCGATATCAACATGTTTCAATGCATTGATGGGCAAGTGCGAACAGCAACATTCAGAAATCACAGTCGATGCTCTCCGATTGGTGTGGACACTGGAAACAATGCTGTGTCCTGCTTCCTGCTTCGCTATACTCAGTTTTTCATCAGAGAACTTTTATATGGACGCAGCGCTCCTCTAAAACGTTAGGTGCCGGAACGCGTCCCTTTAAGTAGCCTCCTTTCTGCCCCCCCCCCCCCTTTCGGCCATAGAAAAAGACCTCTGATAAAAGTTAAAATGAGATCATTTTTCAGTAAATACTTTTCTGAAATTCAGGTATTTAAACCATAATATCTACAATCAAAAACATTAAAACCTCAAGAGTCAAGATAAACAACTACTACCGACGGCCGTCCTACCAGCGTCAGTTCATCTTGTATGTATTGGCACAGTTCTGTAGTCTTCGGGAGTATGACAACATGTTCTCAGCTGCTGTCAGCCGCAACGTTCGAACAGTTGCTTTGTAGCTGGTATGTGAACGTGTGCTCAGTATTTCTCTTTCTCTAGATGTAACACTTCCAGTTTCAGCAAACAGTTGGACAATACTGCGAAAAATCGACGCAGAAGAAATATTCCTATCAGGGAACAGATTATGATATACCTTTCTTCAACATTTCTATGAACGTCAAAGTAAATGAAATCTACGCTCTCTGTAATGGTGAACATTATGTAACAATTGCATAGAGATGTGCACAGTCCGAATTGTGTACAGCCCTAAGCATTAGAGTACAATGATCAGTCTGACCACAGCCTGAGAGCATGGATTATGCTTTATTCGATTGTAGATAACACATGATAGCATTAGCAAAAGTATCAAATACTGTACTTTGATTTTCCTAATCTTAAGTGTATGAGTTTGAAATATCACCGTTTTTCAACAACTTTCAACTCAGTTTTTACAGGCCCACTGTAGTACCGCCGCGCGGAATTTCAGCGTGTTCTAAAGCAAACTGGGCGGCCGTTCTCGCCGGAAATTCGAGTCCTCCCCCAGGCATGGATGTGTATTTTGTCAAAATGTTTCAAATGTTTGTTAATCTTATGGGACTTAACTACGGGGTCATCAGTCCCTAAACTTACAAACTACTTATGAACTACTTACGAACTAGGGCGGCACAAATATCCATGCCCGAGGGGGGATTCGAACCCCCGACCGTAGTGGCCGTGCAGACCGTGACTGGAGCGCCTCAGTCCCCTCGGCCACAGCGGCCGGCTGTGTTTTGTCCTTAGTGCCAGTTAGTTTAATTAGTTTTTAAGTCTAGGGACTGATGACCATAGCAGTTTGGTCCAATAGGTTTACGAATATTAGGATTTGAATTTCTGATTGCAGTGCCATGCGCATGAAACGGGGGAAAATGTTTCATACAAAAATTGCATATTTCTTCGCGGAGAATCCAAATCTGCAAAACAAAGGGTTGGGCTGGGTTGAGTTGTTTGGTTGGGATAGGGGTACTAAACTACTGAGGTCATCAGTCCCCCGGTGGGGAGGGGAAGGAGTGACGATAGGATACGAGGGGAGGGGGAAAGGAAATTCAGTCTAAAATGTTCAAATGTTTGTATAGCTTATGGGACTTAACTACGGGGTCATCAGTCCCTAAACTTACAAACTACAGATATCCATGCCCGAGGGTGGAGTGGAACCCCCGACCGCAGTAGTCGTGCAGACCGTGACTGGAGCGCCTCAGTCCCCTAGGCCACCGCGGCCGGCAAAATGCAGTCTGGGAAGCAAAGAAGGAAGGAAGACTGCATTAGCTCGGGGCCCCGTGCTAGCCACGCACGTAGCAAAAGAAACAAAAGGCGTCCTATTTAATACTTCCATCCACCCCCGGGGGGTGATTCAGGAGGCGGGGGTCGACCTTTATGTTGGTGAGCGACCTTCTTGGAGTTGAGCTAGTTTCATTACGATGTTTTTTTTTTATTTTTTTATTTGTGTTTATTTTTTTAATCCATTTTTCGAAATGATCCCAAAAACAAAGTGCCTCGCCCAGTATGATATACTAGAGAAATAGGTATCTAAAAACCTTTCTGTATTAGAATGCAACGTTGCGTAAAACTTTGAGGTTAATCTGTGCAGACGTTCTAGAGTATTTGAAGCGTACACAACAGAACATTTTTGTATATAGAGACAAGTCCTATCTCTGGCGCCAAAAGAGTGTTATGTGCCGTACGTATTCACAATGAGTGTGCCCGTATTTTAAAACAAACCACATGTTTCTATGTAGCCAGTACTGAGAGACAAACTCGGCCGCGTTGTAACTTAAATGCACATCGTATAGCGACCTGGCATTTCTTGCAGTGAATGCCAAAATCGGTGCAGTGGGGTGGCCGTGCCTCTAAGGCTCCTTGCTGTGGAGCCCTTGGTTCCTCACCGTCGGAGGTTAGAGCCCTCCCTGGGGCGTGTGTGTGTGTGTGTGTGTGTGTGTGTGTGTGTGTGTGTGTGTCTGTGTGTGTGTCTGTGTTGTCCCTTGGTTAGTTTAAGTAATTTACGTCTAGGGACGTCACCATGGCAGTTTGGTCCAATAAGATCATACTTTAATGCTTGGAGCAGTTGGCTGATTGAAAAGGTAGTTTCGGGGAATGCAGGAAGCGGACCCAGTTCCCTCGCAGACCTGTGTGGGGTTGAGGAGCTGTACTGGAGACAGCGAGCCCGCCCTGCTCGTAACAGTGCAGGCACCTTAACCTGGCTTCGTGCTTTCGCAGAAGTAGAAGTCTACAACTGAGGTGATCCGTCAAGTCCAGCCCTACAGCGGACACCCGCGATGGCGTCGTAATTGCCTCATCGCTCAACCTGACAAATTACTGCACTGCACCTCCAATTGACTTTCAATGTTGACAAAAAGGGGGCAGCAGCTGTACTAGTTCAGCGGACCCTACACCTTTGCAAAAGTAGAATCATTTGGCTTGTATAACTTTGACTTGCCAGTGGAGTGAAATAGTATGCCTAAAACATTCCGTTTCTTCAATTTGTCGGGATTTTTGCATCTACAAACTACATTTGAGGGGAATGTAATGTCTTAATCGCAATTTTTAGTTATTACGATTACTAATTTCGGCTCATCTCTGAGCCATTCACAAATAAAAAATGCAGATATGATACATAAAACAGGATTAAGTACACATTACAATTTGTTACCACATACCATGTTGGTCAATTCGGTAAACATTTCCCAAATGGCAATTTAACCACCCCGAAACATTATGATTATTTTATATTCCAATGGAAAGCATTATGAAATTTAAAAAAAAAAAAAAAAAAAAAAAAAAAAATTGTAAGTGAAATACCGGGTGATCAAAAAGTCAGTATAAATTTCAAAACTTAATAAATCACGGAATAATATAGATAGAGGTAAAAATTGACTTACATGCTTGGTATAACATGGGGTTTTATTAGAACAAAAAAGAGTTCAATACATGACCGACAGATGTCGCTTCATCTGATCAGAAAAGCAATAATTAGCATAACAAATTAAGACAAAGCAAAGATGGTGTTCTTTGCAGGAAATGCTCAACATGTTCATCATTCCTCAACAATAGCTGTAGTCGAGGAATAATGTTGTAAACAGCACCGTAAAGCATGTCCGAAGTTATGGTGAGGCACTATCAGTTCCGATCGGAAGATTCACTTGAATGCCAGTCTTGTTTAAACAAGTGTATTACAGCACCGATGCATACACTGTTACCGAAACATCCAACAGCAGATTAAGCGAAGTAAAACCTATGACATAGAAGGATTTTAGTAGTAAGAGATTGTCATCTGCTGCGACTCTCACTAATGTTTTTACTCAGTCATTTCATTTTATTTATTTTGTTCTAATAGAACCCCATGTCATTCCAAACATGTGTGTCAATTTCTACCTCTCTACATTATTCCGTGATTTAATAAGTTTTCAAATTTTGACAGAGTTGCACAGTACCGCGCAACACTAATGGTTGCTTCCTCCGAAAAGCACTGCAACGGCTTGACCGCGGTTGTCCCGTACCCGATGTTGTATCGCTGTCTACCACGTGCTCGTTCACCTGCTTAGTCGTCTTTCGCCCATAGCCGTTCAACGTTTCTTCCGTATGCAACGCCCTGATATTTTCCTTGGATGGGCTTCTGAAGCTTATAAAGCTGTTTGACAAATCTCCCAATGTACTTCGAATTTATGTAGAAAAATAAAGATATGTCTTTAATATCTCATTCTATTTTTTTCTTTCCATACACAACTCTGCCCACAGTCGACAGGATAAACTGATTTTCCAACTCTCCCTCGTAATAACGTGTACTCTTCACAGGAAACGGCTCTAATAATGTATTATATATGCAATTTCAAAGGACTGTACACTAGTCACCGTGGTACAGACGTAGAATTAGTAAACTTACTAAGAAACCACATATTCTCCAAAACGGGGAAAAGGCAAATCATATCATGAAGATAGGCAAATTCTGATCTAAACACGAAAGGCAATCAGAAAGACACTTTCAATAACTTCTGAAGCATTGATCATACAATGTAAACTTTCACGGCTGGCGTCAACTTCATTTAAGACTTCCGGGCTCATAAATCAAATGTTCAAATGTTTGTTAAGCTTATGGGACTTAACTACGGGGTCATCAGTCCCTAAATTTACAAACTACTTATCAACTACCTTATACTAAGGACGGCACAAATATCCATGCCCGAGGGGGGATTCGAACCCCCGACCGTAGTGGCCGTGCAGACCGTGACTGGAGCGCCTCAGTCCCCGCGGCCACCGCGGCCGGCTCCGGGCTCATAAGCCGTAGTCTATTATAAAAACTTTCCCCTAAGGTTTCATCTTCGGCTGTGGAAGACATCTTCAGAGGTAGAGTGGCGAACTGCCACTACCTCTGAAGATGTCTTCCGCAGCCGAAGATGAAACGTTAGGGGAAAGTTTTATAAATCGACAACGGCTTATGAGCCCGGAAGTTTTAAATGAAGTTCTGAAGCATTATAAGACAAGCTCTCCATAACTCAAATTTGTGCGGTACGTGAATGCTGTCAGTGGTAAAAAAATTGTATACTTGTACTCTTTGACTAGACAGGCACCTTGGGTCATTTATACGGCGCGATTCCACCCGTCGCGTCGGCTTTGACCCGTGACGTCATCGCTGCGCGGTAGTTTTGAGGCACGTGCGTGTTTGTTGAACACTATAGTTAGTTTACAAGTATAACATAGATTATAGATTCATATCTCGTGTTTAAAAAAGTGATCCGTAGCTTCACTGTACAGTAAGGTATAGGTTAACAGAGGTCTTTTTCCACAAGTGAGTGGCGGAGGCTCGAATTTTTGGGCTGAGACCTTTGACCGATGATACATTCTGTTGTAATCTGTAATTTAAGAGGATAACCACAGATTATTTATTACCTACAAAACATAAGTATTAAGATACAGGGTGTCCAGAAAAGGATTCCCTGATTTCAAAATTAAATATCTCGAAAATTAAAGATCGATAGTAAACGGAATGTTTATTGTGAAAGCTGTAAGAAATTTATACAGCAGTTTGAAATAATAGTTACAAAAGCTGCTAACAGATGGCGCTGTAATCACCATACGTAATGCCTAGTATAAATAGTGATCCGAAGCCCAGATCGATCAGTTCCACTATTGAAACGTGAAAGGAAGATAGCGTACCGAAGGAAGAGATTAGAACCATGTACTCCATTGAACAACGCGTTTTTCTGGTGTTAGAGTACCACAGGTTAGAAGAGAGTCCTACGGCAACAAGGCGAAGTTTTGAAGCACAATCGAATGTATAAGGAACACATTGCTGGGGCGATCTAGAATTGTTTAATAAGAGGTTTCCAGCCAATATCGCTTTCTTCTTTTAATTATATGACGGGTTTCGGCGTGCTAGGCGCCTTCTTCAGATCTGTAGTAATTTTTTACACCACTGGTTTAACAACAATTTCTAATATAGCACACTGGTATACAACCATATTGATGTGGCACGCAAACAAAATTTACATGTCAATAATAAAATGACAGAATCAATCCTTCTCAAGGTTTACATCCATCATTATGGATGTATACCAATGTGCTATATTAGAAATTGTTGTGATGTAAAAAATTACGACAGATCTGAAGATGGCGTCTAGCGCGCCGAAACCGGTCATATAATTAAACGAAGAAAGCGATCTTGGCTGAAAACCCTCTTATTAACCATTGTAAGCTCTTCGCAAAATTTCAACGAACAGGCAGCGTAACTGATGATCTAGTAGGGCATGTTGGCCGTAAGCAAACCGCAGTTACGCCTGAAAATATCTCCACAGTTTCTGGAATTATTCAGCGAAATCCAATTACATCCGTCCGTAGAATTGCATCTGAGACTGGTTTGAAGCGTTCCAGCACGTAGATAATACTGAGAAAGAGCCAACACATGTTTCCATTCAAAATTAAAACGTACCACGCAATACTCGTACGAGCTGTGCAACAAAGGGTTGCCTTTGCTAATCAGATGCTCACAATGATTGATAGTGAAGGATGTTGGCTGCATCTGGTTTACAGATGAAGCACACTTCCACCTGAATAGATACGTAAATAAGCAAAACTGGCGATTTTGGGGTTCCGAAAAGCCATATTGGTGTGAGGCGAAACCCCTGTATTCTCCTAAAGTTACATGTGTGGGCTGCAGTATGCAGCAGAGGTATTATTGACCCTTCTTTATTCGAGAAACGGTCACGTTAAGTTGCAATTTTGGAACAATTTATCGCCATACAGCAAGCGTTAGAGGATCGACCATGTATTGAATGGTTTATGCAAGATGGAGCCCGACCACATCGCGCCGAACTAGTGTTTCGCTTTCCTGAGGAATACTTCGGGAATTGAGTCATTGCTTTGGACTATCCCAAATTTACTGGTGCAGGCATGGATTGACCTCCATATTCGCTGGATTTGACTCCCTGTGACTTTTTTGTGGGGCACAGTGAAAGACATGGTCTACCCGAAGCATCCCTCCACGCTGGACGAGCTTGAATCGGCGATTTCTGTGGCATGTGAATCCATTTCTGTTGAGATACTACGAAATGTGATGGCGAATTTCATTCTTCGTTTGCGCCACCTCTATTGTGCCAATGGTGAACATTTTGAAAACATTGTGATGTGATTGTTTGCAAAGTGTGTTTTCATACGATGATTTCACTTATGCTGATATGAGCTGTACAGCGTACCGCGCCATCTGTAAGCAACTTTTGTAACTATTATTTCAAACTGCTGTATAAACTTCTTACAGCTTTAACAATAAACAAACCATTTACTGCATTCCTCTATCGATATTTGTTTTCGAGATATTTAATTTTTAAATCAGGGAGCTCTTTTCGGGACACCCTGTAAATTTAAACGAACCAGGATTGGCGATCCTACACAGAAGCTCGAAATTTAGAGAGGACTTCAATGCGAGATGCCTACAATACTTATCACAACGAAACTCTCTCTCAAAATTTGACTGAAAACCCAAAGAGTCATATGTTAAATATACTAGGGGCAAAATACAAACAATACCCTCACTACGTGATAGTAATGGCGATCCTGCCGATCCTACTAAAGCAGAGTTACTAAACATAGCTTTTAGAAACTCTTTCACCAAAGAATACGAAACCAATATTCCAGATTTCGAATTACGAACAAAGACTGTAAAGAGTAACGTTGAAGTAGATATCATCGCAGTAGTGCAGCAACTAAAATGAGTTAATAAGAACAAGTCTTCTGGTCCGGACTGTATACCCATTAGATTTCTATCTGATTATGCTCAAGCGATAGCTCCTTACTTAATAGCCATATACAACCGCTCTCTCAAAGAAGGATCTGTACCAAAAGATTTGAAAGTTGTACAGGTCACACCTATATTCAAGAAAGGCAGTAGGAGTAACCCACTAATCTACAAGCCTATTTCATTGACGTCCATTTGCAGCAGGGTTTTGGAACATATCCTGCATTCAAATATTATGAATTATCTCGAACAGAATGATCTATTGAACCAAGGTCAACACTGATATAGAAAATATCGTTTAGGCGAAACACAACTAGCTCTTTATTCATACGAAGTGATGGGTCCTATCGACAAGAGTTGGCAAATTGATTCCGTATTTCTTGATTTCCAGAAGGCTTTTGACACCGTACTTAACGAACGGCTTTTAATCAAATTGCGTGGTTATGGTATATCGCCCTAAATTTGCGATTGGATAGGGGATTTCCTGTCAGAGAGGATACAGTTCGTAGTAATCGATGGTAAGGCATCGACTAAAACAGAGGTTATATCGAGCGTTCCACAAGGTAGTTTTATTGGTCCTCTGCTGTTTCTTCTTTACATAAACGATTTAGGGGAAAATCTAAGTAGCTCTCTTAGGTTGTTTGCAGATGACGCCGTCATTTACCGTCTAGTAAAATCATCTGAAGATCAAAACCAACTGCAGAACGATCTAAATAAGATACCACTATGGAGTAAAAATTGGCAATTGACTCTAAATAATACGAAGTGTGAAGTCGTCCACATGAGTACGAAAAGAAATCCGTTAAACTTTGTTTACAAGATAAATCAATCAAAAGTGAAGGCCATAAACTCCACAAAATACCTAGGAATTACTATTACTGCAGACTTAAACTGGAAAGAGCAATTAATAAAGTAATAATCCTTATCTCAAAAGAATAAAAATAATACAACAATAATAAATATAATTTCAACTGCCAAAATTTAATATTCAAGAAATAGAAGTTGGAAACATCACCACATAGATAACGTCGTGGGAAAGGCGAACGAGGGACTGCGTTTTATTGGCAGAACCCTTAAACGAACTAAACAGGACAGAACTACAAAAGAAACTGCATACACTACGCTTGTCCGTCCTTTTATGAAGTATTGCTGCCCAGTGTGGGATCCTTATCAGGTGAGTTTTACGAAGGACATCGAAAGAGTCCAAAGAAGGGCAGCTCGTTTCGTATGGTCACGACTGAGGGGAGACAGCGTTACGGAAATGACACAGGATCTGGGATGGGAATCATTACAACAACGGCGTTTATCGCTGCGGCGTAGGCTACTTACGAAACTACAATAGCCAACATTCTCCTCCGAATGCGAAAATATAGAAATATAGAAATGATCATCAGAATACGAGAAATCATAGCTCGAACGGAGAGATTCCGGTGTTCTTTATTCCCGCGCGCTATTCGAGAATGGAATGGGAGATAAATAGTATAACGGTGGTCTGCTGAACCCTTTGCCAGGCACTTAAATGTGATTTGCAGATTTGCAGTGTATCCCATGTAGATGTAGATGTAGACTTTACATTTTACTCAAATATTTTTATTTTTCCCAACAATGTCGGATTCCTTCCCCGTTCCTGTTGTGGTCTTCAGTCCGCAGACTGGTTTGATGCAGCTCTCCACGCTACCCTGTCCTGTGCAGGTCTGTTCATCTGAGAATACGTTCGGCAACCTACATCCTTTTGAATCTGCTTACTATATTCGTCCCTCGGTCTCCCTCTACGAATTTTACCCCACACGCTTCCTTCTAATGCTAAGTTGACAATTCCTTGATGTCTCATAATGTGTCCAACCAATGTAGAAACTCCTTTTCTCCCCAATTTGGTTAAGCACCTCCTCATTAGTTACGTGATCTACCCATCTAATTTTCATCATTCGTCTGTAGCGCCACATTTCAAAAGCTTCTATCATCATTTTATCTGAATTCCTAATCGTCCACGTTTCACTCCCATACATTTAAATTAATATTGGATGTTAACAAGTTTCGCTTCTTCAGAAACGCTTTTCTTCCCATAGCCATTCTGCATTTTATATCTTCTTTACTTCTGCCATCAGAAGTAATCTTGCTACCCAAATAACAAAATTCATCAACTACTTTTATTGTCTCATTACCTGATCTAAATCCTTCAGCATCGCCTGATTTTCTGACATTGCATTCCATTACCTTCGTTTTACTCTTGTTAATGCTCTTGTTATATCTTCCTTTCAAGACACTGACCAACCCATTCAATTGCTCTTCCAGATCTTTTACGGTCTCTGACTGAATTACTATGTCATCAGCAAACCGTAATGGTTTTATTTCTTCTTCCTGCACTTTAATGCCCTCTCCAAATTACTCCTTCCATTCCTTCACTGCCTGCTCAATCTACAGATTGAACAACATTGGGGAAAGGCTACAACCCTGTCTTACTCACTTCCCAATCTCTGCGTCCCTTTCTTGTCTTTCGACTCTTTTTTCCAGTCGACATTGTCAAAAGCTTTCTCCAAATCGACAATCGCTAAAAACGTAGGTTTCCCTTTCCTTAGTCTATCTTCTAAGATAAGTCGTAATGTGAGTATTGCCTCCCGTGTTCCTACGTTTCTCTTAAATCCAAACTGATCTGCCCTTCTTTGGACTCTTTCGATGTCCTCCGTCAAACCCACCTGATACGAATCCCACACTGGGCAGCAATCTATATCTATAAATGTGAATGTCTGTTCGGTGTATGTTTATCAAGTCTAAACCACAAACATTAAGAGCTAAAAATTTGTACAGTTACTAATGTTCACCCTGGGAAGCCTTTAGGAATGGTTTTATGGCGATCGGATGCCTATTTATCTATATATATTAATGTGAAGGTTCCGTGCACGCTTATCACATCCGAACGACAAAACGCAGGGACTTAAATATTTGTACAGATACTAATTTATACCTGAGGAAGGTTTTAGGCAAGGCTTTATAGCGATCTGATAGATATTTAGTAATTTGAAGAATATAACGCGAAGTGCGGAACAATAATTACTCTTTGAAAATTATATTTACTCTTTGAAAATGTTTTTATTGGTTGCATTATTGCTTGATGGTTGATAATGATAATAGGGTGGAGTATATTGGGATGGTAAGTTCTCGGTATATAAAATTCTACGTGTGTGTGTGTGTGTTGATATTTCGCTCTGCAGCGAAAACTACGGAACGCAAACGAATGGTCTGTCCGAAATTTCCCGTTGAACACCATAGCAGTTCCATGCCGATAGCTATAAGGAGGTGGAAGATATGGTGGTTGAAAGTCGTCAAATTATTAAATTCGGACTAAAGGCCAGCAATGACGTTTGCGACTCTATAGCAAGGAGGTTACATACAGCGAAACGTGATGCCACAGACCATATCTTCGGTCTGTGCATGCTACAATGTCTTCAGCTCTTTCTCTGTAAGGAAAAGCATACGAATAAGGAAATATAAGAATAAATAAATACCACAATACTGAAAGATAGCTTATCTATCATAATCAACCACGCGAGCGGAGCCGCGGATTTAGGCTAGTTTTTCGTAAATCCAAACTGATCTTCCTCGAGGTCGGATTCCACAAGTTTTTCCATTCGTCTGAAAATAATTCGTGTTAGTATTTTGCACCCATGACTTATTAAACTGTAAAAAGTTGAAATGTTCAAATGTTTGTACAGTTTATGGGACTTAACTACGGGGTCATCAGTCCCTAAACTTACAAACTACTTATGAACTACTTACGAACTAGGACGGCACAAATATCCATGCCCGACCGTAGTGGCCGTGCAGACCGTGACTGAAACGCCTCACTCTCCTCGGCCACCGTGGCCGGCCCTGTAAAAAATATACGTCTGTAATGTCCATGCCGTCGACTGGAAGTTAAACCGTACGTCCGCTTCCATGTGGTGGAGTAGCAGTTGAGGGTGTGGACTACGTGTGCAGCGGAGGCGCTGCTACTCGACCGGGCGCCAGTCGGCCGTCTTTTGTTTTCGACGGAGCGGCCGAAAAGCCGCGCCTCGGTCTCGGTCCGGCCAACGCGGCGGCCGCGAGCCATCGGGATGTTAATGAGGGAGGGACCGGCGGCTAGTGGGCCGAAGACACGGCGAGGCGCGCTGTTAATCAGCCCCTAATTGAGAGGTGTGTGCGTGTGTGTGCGTGTGTGTGTGTGTGTGTCTGTGTGGGCGCCAGGCAGCGGCACCGGCCGATGAATAATTCACGCGACGTCGCCACCGACCCTCGCACCACGCACACTCTCATCCGCCTTGTAATCGCTACGCAAATTGGAAGATAATTTTCACAGGAACGTTTCAACGTATAAGGTGTTAAGGTAGGAAAAAGGAACAATGTCGCCTGAGAAAGTCCGCCTTGCCGTAATAGAAATACACTATTGGACATCAAAACATCGAACACCTAGTAGAACTGGAGATATTTTAGCATTAATATATATATATATATATATATATATATATATATATATATATATATATATATATATATATGAGTAGGCTAATATCAAATCTGGACATCTGACGTAATGGCCGAAATTTAGTTAGCAGTCAATATTTTTTTTTTTTTTTTTTTCAAAAATTGACGTAAAAGTTGACTGTTCACATCAAAAGCGAACACCTGCATAAGAGCTTTACAAAAAAAAAAAATTCAAATGTGTGTAGAGCTTAAGGGGCTTAACTACGGGGTCATCAGCCTCTAACTTACAAACTACTTATGAACTAGCTAATACTAAGAACGGCACAAATATCCATGCCCGAGGTGGAATTCGTACCGGCCGCTACGGTCAGGGGTTCGAATCCCCCCTCGGGCATGGATATTTGTGTCGCCCTTAGTGTTAGCTAGTTCATAAGTAGTTTGTAAGTTTACGGACGGTTGACCCAGTAGTTAAGTCCCATAAGCTCTACAAACATTTGAACATTTTGAATTCGAACGCCGACCGTAGTGGTCGGGTAGACCGTGACTGACGCGCCGCAGAACGCTCGGCAACCGCGGCCAGCCATAAGAACTTGATATCAAATTCTGACACTTGTTTAATAAACCAGTGTGCACCAATGGGAACACAGTATATTATAACATGACCTCGAAAATCAGACGACTGTATGTGTCAGGTACTAAGACGTATGAGCCCTTAAGTTTTTCAGTAATTTTTTGTGGTATTACTACTAATAACCATCTTTAAAAAAGCGAGTGAAATGGAACATAATATATCACCAGCGTCCGAAGGAAAAGCTAGGAAGAGTTTGAGACAACCTGGAAAGAGGAAAAAAATGAAAAGAAACAAAGGTAAGACTAGCCTGTAAACTACACTGTTCTATTGTAAGATGTGTTGTATGAAATTATCACTTGTTGGAAAGAAGTTCGATATCAGAAATAACGTAATGATTTTTACGGAAAAATATTAAGTTTCTTGGGAAATTTCAATACCTTAACTTCAAAACCACAAAATGTTTTATGACTACTTAAATTGCTGTAAACGTAACATTTCATTTTGTATATAAAATTTAAAAGATTATTATGATTATTGTAGTTCTTCATTTTTCCAAAGTGTAATAGAGTTCAAAATTTATTATTTTCCATTTTATGTCGATATTCCCATAATTTCCAACATTATACACATGTAAAAGATTCTTGTCAGCAGTAAGCGAATCTCTGTGTATCACAAACGGACATACGAAAGCGTGTTCACATCAAAAGCGGACACCTACACGTTTTGGTTCCAAAGACGTGCGATCTTGGCAAGTCAAAAAACATTTAAGTTTATTATGCCTCATAATAATAGTTGTATTGTAGAAAACAAAGTAAGCCTGCAACTGAAGCTTGTTTCTAAGTGAGTTATACAATTGCACAGAAGTGAAAACCTTTTTCTGATGTTTTTCGATGAAGTGTCAGATTCCCTGTTCATGAATTTCAAAAATAAAAATGAAATTGAAAAAGCTATTCAAGCTTTACAGCTATCTCGAAATACGAAAATGCGCCGTATCGGAACGATGAGAGAAAACATAAAACAACTACTTCAGAGAGATATCGTCTACTGCGTTGCTTTTTTGCTACAAGTTGATGAAGCAGCAGATATCACTGATACCGCACAGTTACTCATTTTTCAAGGAAATCATAGTTCTTCTTGCGTCGAAAAATCGTCGAAATCGGGGCCTTGACACCTTCACAGATTTCAAAGCATATATTAACAAGATTAACCTACCTTTGTACAAGCTCGTATCAGTGACAACTGATAGGGCTCCTACAATTACACGTATTCATAACGGTTTTATTGCTCTTTGCCACAAAAACGAAGACTTTCCATATTTCATTAGCTACCATTGCGTAATTCATCAACAAGTAATGGCTAGTAGCATTAAACACATACCATGAAATGAATATTTGTTTCAAGATTTTAAATATCATAAAAGGAAAATCTCTCCAAAGGCGGCTGTTTAAGCAGCAATTAAATGAGAAGTCGGATTTGGCATTGCATACTGACGTCAGGTGGCTGAGTTGAAGCAAGTTTTTGCAAAGGTTTCAAGATCTCTTGGACGAAATAACAAAATTTCATGAAGGGGAAGGTGATGATTATTAGCAACTGCGTGATTTACACTGGCAACGTGATTTATCATTTTTAGCAGATTTTACCATGAAACTGAGCACATCTGGAACTACAACTAAAGAATAAAACACTAGCAGAAATGGTCAGTTTCAAATTCAAACAGACATTGAGAAGAAAAAATTCGATGATTTGTAAACATTAAGGATCAGATGAGGAAAAATATCCTAACAACAATTTCATTACTGACAAGTACGCGACAGAAATTAAGGCCGGCCGCGGTGGCCAAGGTGACTGAGGCGCTGCAGTCACGGTCAGCACGGCCACTACGGTCGGGGGTTCGAATCCCCCCTCGGGCATGGATATTTGTGCCGTCCTAGTTCGTAAGTAGTTCATAAGTAGTTTGTAAGTTTAGGGACTGATGACCCCGTAGTTAAGTCCCATAAGCTTAACAAACATTTGAACATTTGAACAGAAATTAAGGCAGTGGTATCTGACTTAAAAATTCATTTCAGGGATTTGAAAAAAAATGAGAATTTGGTGGAATTTACCCATTTACCCATTTAATAATTCCGTTGATCATAGTGGCAACTATGAAATTGCTAATAAATTTGGAGACACTTTTCAAATGGACCCCATGATACTTCAAAATGAAATTATTACTCTGCGCTGTGATATATTTCTAAAATCAGGCCATGCTTTGGTCTGGATTTTTGGTCACACACACATTGGATTCTTTAAGATTCGCAATTTCCAACTACAAACCTGACTTTGCTACCTAGCAGAAGCTGCTCAGACCAGTGTTCACACTAATATGAAGAAGTAGTTACTATGACATAAATTTAAACTGATCTATACTGCTTTATTTAAATTTTCAAGAAATGTGTAATGGTAGAGAGCATAGTTTTCTATATGTTTCTCCTCTTAACAAAATAAGAGTACTGCATAACTTTATACTCGACTGTATTATTTCATTTAAAAATTCAAATATGTATTAGTGGAAAAAAGAAAAATTTTCAGTTTAATATATTTCCCCTTAATAAAATTAATATACTCCATACCTGTATACTGCAATGTATTGTTTCATTTAAAATTTTAAGATGTATGTAAGTGGTAGGAAGAATAACTTCCTCTTAATGAAATAAAAATACTACATAACTGTCCATTGGAATGTACTCTTTGAAGAAGTATTTAAGTGGTAGATCGCACAGGGTTTTGTCAGTGACGGGTAGATCTTTGGTATTATGAAGTTGGCCACCCCTGGTGCATACTCAATATTATTTCGAACTATTTAATACCAAATCTTTGTTTCTGATGTAATCGATATACAAAATTTTACGTATCAATCCTGAATTATTCTTGTGAAATGTGGAATGTGTGTTATCTTATTTGTAATATTTGTAGAGTTAAAAATGATTTTTGTGTATCTTGATTGTACAGTATTTTGATGTTAATATTTATTGTTATAAATGTAAAGAGATTGTAGTCTGGTCCAAACGCAGGGCATGTAATAAGATATGTGTAATGTAAAACCATTGGTACTTCCGCGTTGCTGATGTGGAAGGCGCGAAGTTTTAGCGCGTAAGAAAGAGGCAGGCATACGGAGAGGGTAGCTTAACGAGAGAGTCGAGTCTACACTGCCAGTGAGTGAGCACGTAAGAGACGTGAAGTTAGCGAAGCAGAGGCTTGGAATAAATCAAGAGTTTCCATAAATTAGCCTCGGTTGCTGGTTGACTATTATATCGTGGCACCGAATTATGGGCACAATGTAAATTTATTCAACGCCAAGAAGAGGATGCACTGCCACACAGCAAGAGCCACGATTGATGACGATTCGTATCTTGTTGTGCAATAACGCAACTGCTCGTGCGCAGCTTTCAGAATTGTAGCGCGAATCGAGCAGACAAAAACAAGTGATTTGGTGTGAAATTTGTGATAACCTTTGTTTATCCCTATTACTTACCTTGTCAGGGGCCTAAACTAGTGTTTAAATGTCCGAGTGTCCTAAATGAGAACAGATGAAAAACTAAAAAAATTTCTTATTGAACTAATTAATAATTTGGAGTGTTTAGTTCCAATATTTAGTACATAATTGAAAAATAGTAAGAAACTGTTGTATTTTGTTTACTTACTAATCACAGACTGCACTTCATACATCAAATTTAATGAGAAACTATTAACACAAAATGAAGTAAATAAAGTACAGTTGGAAGGTAAAAATAAATTTATCGGCCGTTTTGATCATTTGCTAATTGTTATAAACTAATGCATCAAATCATCAGTACAGTATATTTTGCTCTCAAATTTTATAACAGCCAATTTAATGACAATACTAGTTATTAAAAGTGATAAACATAGCTTAAAGGAACTGCAAATGTAATTAATGTTGCTCAAAATTAATTAAAACCGTGGAAAAGTGCACTATACCAGCTTCAGGGCTAACACAAAATCCTTAGAAAATCTATCAGCAAAATTATTTATACAATGATTAATCAAAACGTAGCTAAATATGGGTTTATGGTTGGCAATTTTGTGTAATTTCTGTGTGCGACCCAGAAGTGACTGAACAAGGGGCACCGCATTGAGGCGCTATGCTCCGATGCGCGAGGCCGTTTCCCGTCGGGGGTTCGAAACCCCCATCGTGCGTGGATGTTTGTGTCGTCTTTAGTAAAAGGTAGTTCATAAATAGTTTGTAAGTTTAGGGACTGATGACCCCGCAGTTAAGCCCCTTAAGTACGAACTTGGGCTTTCGCGGTCATTATTGTTAACGTTAAAATTCTTCTGAGCTATTTGCCGTGTCATGATAATAAAATATTGACTGTATTCCCTGAGGAAGGCTCCTGCAACGGATCCTAAACGTTAGAAAGATTTCATTATCATGAAGCGGCAAATTGCTCAGAAGAATTTTAACGTTAAGTCCCTTAAACTTAGCATACGTTTTTGAAATTTAACGGTACTACGTGCGAAAGTTTAAAATTGCAGCTTTTGATTTTTAAACGTCATCTTCAGTGAGTACATTTCCCTCTCTACGTTAGCAAGTTCAGAAAATTCTCAGTCACTGTACCGCATACATAATTTGAATATAGGTTTGAAAAACTAAAACAGGCAAAACCTACAATCAGAGTGCGCCCAGAAAATGGTCCAACAAGTCTCCAAGAACTGATAAAACTACGGCGCAATTTTATTTTTACAGACTAGTATTACCATTACGTTGGTGATTTAATTTCTTTCTATAAAAGCGTTAATCAACAAAACTTTGCAAACATCCATACTCTTTCACTGAAAATAAAATATTACAAAAACAAAAAAGGCAAGTTTGTCTGGTGCTTCGTTGGAAGCTATACTTTCAATTAGATTACGTTAGATTAGTTGTTCGTTCCATAGGTCCATGTTGAGGATGTCCTCGTAGATGAGAAATATGCAATAATATAAATTTATTTTGCAAGTTGATAATATAAGAATACTAATTGTATGAATACAGACACATACTCATTTGGCTCTATTTAAAAATTCCTCAATGGAGTAGGAGGAGTCAGCCACTACTAAGGCTTTCAGGCTCCTCTTAACTTAATATTTATTTGTACCTAAAATTTTTTATCGTTGCTGGTGAATTATTGAAAATGTGTGTTCCTCAGTATTGGGCACCTTTCTGAATTAAAATAGTGCATTAAAGATAAAGGTGAAGCATTGAATTAAAATTTGTATTGCAACCGGGAATCGAACTCGGGCCTCGTATATTGGTAGAATGGGAAAATCAGACGGACAGAGACAGTGAAAAACGAGGAGGTGGACTAATTGAAGATTGCAATAAAGAAATATTCCAGAAATTACGAAGGGCCGCGCTGGAATGGGCACGGGATCTGGGGCTTCATATTACGGATTGCGCGGCCGCTCATGTCGGACGTTCGATTCAAATCAAATGTTCAAATGTTTGTATAGCTTATGGGACTTAACTACGGGGTTATCAGTCCCTAAACTTACAAACTACTTATAAACTAACTAATCCTAAGGACGGCACAAATATCCATGCCCGAGGGGGGATTCGAACCCCCGACCGTAGTGGCCAACGTTCGATTCCTCTTTCGGTCGTGTGTGTGTGTGTTGTCTTTAGCACAGTTTGTAGCTTTAGGAAACGATGAGCGTGTCAGTTTGGTTCCTTAGGATTACAAACATTTTAACATTTTGAAATTTCGAAGTAATGCTGAAATAATAAAAATAGTTCAGACCTAAAGAGAAGAACTTTTGCAGATATTTATTTCGAATGCAAGGCGATAGATTAACCAATAAGATCTTAAATATATACGGGGTGTAAAGTCCACTACAAGCTGGGTCAACTAAATAACGATAGTATTTAGGAAGAAACAATATAAAATCATAAGAGTTTTATTTTAACTCATTCATACAGCACGGAAACTATGACGGATGAAAAAGAAAAGGTTCATTGCTAATTTGTTTGTATCGGAGGGGGACATCCAATTATGCTACACTTGCTGCCCCCCCTCCCCCTCTGCGCGGGTGGCGGGCGGCGGGGAGGATGGGTGGCGGGGGACAATTTCGGAATCTTCAATGGGAGATCGCAATTTTTATCGAAGATTAAGATTGTACGGAAAAAACTTCATACATTTGTCTCAAACATTTTTCCGTTTCGCCACAAATGGCGCAGTAGTCAGTGGAATCGAAATGAGTGTACAACTCTAACTTACAACATGCAGCTCTATGTTCGTGTCATTTTCAGTGGCATCGGGGACCAAACCCCCATGGTTCGGCATAGGACAGCCGGTACCTCACGACTTTCAGTTGTACACTCACAACGTTGTATACATTCGACATGACGCCTCTATGTTCAGGGCTCGAAGCGAACTTTCCCGTGCTCTTTCAGCTAGAGTAAATGTTCAAATATAGCTCCTTAAACTGTTCTGCAAATGATTGTACACAGGATATAAGCATATTTGTGGAAATGTCAGCAAAGGTTTATCATATCTTCACGGCCTGTTAGCATTTTCTGATACACCTTACCTTTTAAATATTCCCACAGACAGAAATCTGTTGGCGTCATATCGAATGACCTAACAGGCCAGTTGTTAGGGCCACCTCTGCCGATCCACCGACCATTGTACGCATGGTCGTACTTCACTTGCGTAATGCGCTGGGCAGCCATCGTGCTTAAAAATAATGTTCAAATGTTTGTAAATCTATGGGACTTAACTGCTGGGTTATTAGTCTCTAGCTTACAAACTACTTAAACTAACCTGTGGATAACACACGCATCCATGCCCGAGGAAGGATTCGAACCTCCGACGCGGGAGGCCGCGCGATCCGTAACGTGGCGCTCCAGACCGCTCGGATACTCCCGCGTGGCCGTCGTGCTTAAACCATGTGCATTGCCGAACGTCTTGGGCTTCATCATGGAGTAGTATCGGTAGTTCCTGTTCCAAAGACGTTCCGTATTTCCGTCTATCCAACGTGGCATGAATATATAGATCCAATGACTGTATCCCATGATTCCACATCATACCTTAACCGTCCAAGGGAGTTGACGGTCGACTTGCTGTAACCAGTATCTATTGTCTATACTCCAGTAACGCACGTTATGCCGGTTAATGTTACCATGATTTCTGAAGGTAGACTCAGTTCATTCGAATTTGCTGAAGTTCCCATCGAGAAAACACTATCTGGTTATGAAAATCGTCTCCACGCTGTTCTTGAAGCAGCGACGTGACCATGCAATATGTTGCAAATGCTACGAATAGAGATACCAGAAACGCGTTGTAATCTGTGGACTATGGTGTACCGCTGCTAGTACTGATGTCATTAGCTTCCCCTGTAACTGGTTTGCTTCGTTTACGATCGACAGTCTGTACACTGCCACTAAAAATAAAGGCGTTCACAACATTGTAATAGAACGAACGAGAGGGAACATTCTCTGGAAAGCGCTCAGCATAGATGGCAACAGCAGTATCAACATTTCTTTTACATTCGCTGTAAATCAGGATAATTTACATTTATTTCTTCTGTAGTTGCACCTTGCATCGTCTACTCACGCATCTTCTGTAGGAATTATATGAGTAGGTGTGGCACTGTACACGTAATACTTAGAGTTGCTTTCTGTTCTACGTCTGCTAGATACACAGTGTACTTCATGTTGTGGTACATCGTAGTTGGATAAACGACAACGAATAGTCCCATGTTCGATATGTCAGAGCGATATAACTTTGCGAACGGAGTTTCTAAGTAAACATTAGAAATTACTGATGTGTACTACTCTCGCAGTGTGAATGTGGAGTCCCCCGTCCACTGAAAATTAAACGAACATTCAAGTGCATGTTGTAAGTTACAATTGTGGACTCATTTCTATTCCACTAATTACAGCGCCATCTGACGAAACGGAAAAAAACGTTTGAGACAACACGCACGTAGTTTTTTCCCGTAAAATCGTAATCTTCGATAAAAACTGGGCTCTCTCATTGAAGATTTCATATTTGCCTCCACCCGCCACCCACGCTCGGGGCGGGAGAGGGTGGGGTGGAATAAGTGCAATATTATTCGATGTCCCCCTCCGGTAGGAACAAGCTAACACTGAACCTTTTTTCATTCGACATTGTTTCTGTGATACTTTAATGACATCAGTTAAAATTAACACCCTGTATACATAACACAGAAACGTTTCAGGAGAAACGTATTGTAAACGGAAGGATTGCAAGGTAGGGTGACTAAAAAGGCTGATTCAATAGTCTGAAGATATGTTATATGAAATTAGACCACGCAGTCTTAATTTCCGTTTTTTTTTTTTTTTTTTTTTTTTTTTTTTTTCCCTGCACAGCAAGCATAGCACAGTGAAATGGCCGTGCGCTCTAATGCGCCTGACTGCGGAGCGTGCCATTGCTCCCCGACGGAGGTTCCAGTCCTCCCGGGAGCATGTATGTATGTGGAAGAAAGGGAGCTTAGGGTTTAACGTCCCGTCGACAGATTGGTCATTAGAGACGGAGCTAACGCTCGGAGTTTTGGATAAGGTTGGGGAAGGGAATCGGCCGTGCCTTTTGAAGGGAGCCATCCCGGAATTTGCCTGGAGTGATTTAGGGAAATCACGGAAAACCTAAATCAGGATGGCCAGTGGTGGATTGGAACCCCCATCCTCCCGAATGCGGGTCCAGTGCGTTACCACTGCGCCACCTCGCTCGGTGTGTGTGTGTGTGTGTGTGTGTGTGTGAGTGAGTTCCTTAGGTTAGTGTAAGTTCAAGTAGCTTGTAAGCCTAGGGACTGATAACTGCAGTAGTTAAGAACCATTGATTTACAAACAATTGATGTGTTTACAATTTTATATCTTTGAACGTCAGGGACGGTATATACGTAGCATAGCTTAGATTATGGTAGGTACGTGTATAGATGTTAATGCTACGTGTTTAATTTTTTTATCTTTGGTACTCAAAAAATGTTCAAATGATTTTAAAGCTTATGGAACGTAACTGCGGGCTCATCAGTCCCTAGACTTACAAACTACTTATGAAGCAACTTACACTAAAGACAATACAAACATCCATGCCCGAATGAGGATTCGAACCTATCTGCAACATGGCGCTTCAGACCGCTCTGCTACTCCCGTGTGGCTTTGGTTGTCAGGATTAGTATATCTAGCGTAATATTTTATCTACATCTGCATGGGATACTCTGCAAATCACATTAAAGTGCCTGGCAGAGGTTCATCGAACCACCTTTATACTGTGTTTCTCCCATTCTCGAATAGCGCGCGGAAAGAAAGAACACCAAAATCTCTCCATTCGAGCTCTGATTTCTCGTATTTTATTATGATCTTCATTTCTACCTATGGCCGGTGGTCTTGGGGTAAAGTCAACAATATATTCTCGTATTCGGAGGAGAATGTTGGCGATAAATACCGTTGATGTAATGATTCCCATCCGCAGATCCTGTATCATTTCCGCGACGCTGTCTCCTCTGTATCGTGACAATACAAAATGGGCGGCCCTTCTTTGGACTCTTGCGATGGCTTTCGTCAAACCCACCTGATAAGGACCCCAAACTCAATAAGGACGGACAAGCATGGTGTATGCAGTCCCTTAATAGTGCTGCTGCATCTTTTAAGGGTTCCAGCTATAAAACGCAGTCTTTGGTTGGCCTTTCCCACGACATTATCTATGTGTTTCTTTCCAGTAATAGTAATCCTAGGTATTTTGTGTAGTTTACGGCCTTCAATTTTGATTGATTTATCTTGTAGACAAAGTTGAACGGATTTCTTCTCGTCTATGGTTTTTCAATCAGACATTAAAAGATTTTGGTAATTCAACCTGTCAGGGGGCGAAATAAAAGGTGAAAGTTTTCTTTTTTCTGAAAATAAAGTGAACTATGTGATTCATAGTAAATAAAGTAAACTATGTAGTTCATCTGGACTAGTTCACTGAACTATTGCCCATTTCATAATGATTGACCCCGTATTTTTAATCGAACTGCATGTAGGTCGTGATCTGACAAGGTGTTTTTGTATTGGTATTTTGCTAATTTGATAACAGAAAAGAATTGTTGAAGTCGAACATACACAATATCCGAGAAGCCAGGGCATACAACTTCGGAAATCTGTTTTGAGAAACATTCTTATAAAAATCTGCCAAGCCTTCATTGTGTTTATATTTGTCCTTCAATAAATCGCCACACTGTAAATTTAACAGTTCCATTTGAAACCTGGTAGAAATATTGTTAACATCCACTGAAAACGGTGTTGAAAAGAGCAGAAACGCAATAGACAGTATTTCCACATTTTCACACCTTGACTCACACTGATTACAAAGATTTGGCCAGACAGAGAGAAAAATTGATTGCTCCGCTTTGCTCGTACTCGGTACGTTATTGTCGTCGAGAGCGCTGTTGCTGACTCAGCCCTCCAGTTCCGTACACACGGCCCCGTCTATCTAGGCAACATTGCCAACACAGCTCTCGCCTGACGTCACACCAACTGACAGACTTGCTCTTCCTGCTAGAACACTGTGTATAGTACAAGCAGAACAATCCACCATTTTGAATCCCACGTTGAAGGCGCGCATTTAAAGACAACGGAACACTTCCGCTTTTTAACATTCTCTTGAGTCCATTAAATATACTTTCCTAACGCAGAAAATATTACAGTATAGTAAATTTATTTGCTTACATTTGACTGTGAGATATGATACACTTACATTCCAAAGTAAGGTATATGATGCCGTTCTAAATATTTACCACGTACAGCTAAAATGCGTTACAATTATCCTATTTTCTGGTTTATAATAGGTACCTAGACATACGTTTACGGCAACTAAGAGTTGCTTTCGAAAGTAGTTACGGAATAATGTTAAAATGCGATACTGTATTTCCTGTATTCCCCCTCTAATGCCTCACATATTTTACACACACCATATTTCAGAGAAGGTTTTACGTCAAAATGCGTCTAATAACTTTGAACGTCTGGTTTCGTTAGATAGCGACTAAAATAGTCTCTTTGGTAGCGTCCACTTTTAAATAAAGTGAACTTTGCATCCTGTGTTTTGAATTTAATGCCTTTCATGTCCTGTTCGCATTTTTTGCAATTTCATTTTTTTTTTCATTTTTTGTTTTTGTTTTCTTTTATTTATTTACTTATTTATTTATTATTTATTTTTTCCGCAACTTGGCTTTGGCCTACATATTCCCGTGTTGAGAGTCGCATTTAAACACTGAACTAGTGCAAAATAATATAATTTAAAAAGCTCTAGCTGGGTAAAGCCAGCTCCACTCATGTATCACTTAAAATACAACAACCCTTACAATAGCTCCTTAGTTGGTCTAAATAAAATCAAGAAGAGTAGATTAGACCTACTTTAAACGGACTGTATCTCGGATTATGTTAACAATCTGTAGCAAAATTAAACCATTGCTATCATGTATAGGCCAATGTTTTCGTTACTACATCTTTGTGAGCATAAATATTTCTAATAAGAATAAGAAAATGTTTTTGTTCTTAGCACTACACAGAAAGTTGCTCGATTTCGGTGTCCATACTTGGTGTCTGGAAACAATAAAATCAGGAAATATTCGCTGAATCACTTCGCTACACCACACAAAGCATACAACACTATCGTCGGATTGGGATTCAAAATGGCGGATTGTTCAGCTCGGTATATCTAGTGCTTTACTTCCTGCTCACACGTCACACCGCGTGAAGTAGTCTTCCTCTGACTTAGAGAAGGCAACATGGGGCTACCACAGTAATATGGTGTGTGATCACCTCGGATGGCCAGTACACTTGCAAAACTGCATAACATGGACAGACTGAGGTTTCCCGTCAGCTCTTGAGAAGTATTTTGCCATTCTGCGATGAGTACAATATCCAGCTCTGCAACCGTTGTGGGAGCTGCTGGTCTGGCTGCAATGCCGCTGCCAAGTGCTTCCCAGAGATTCTCAATCGCGTTTAATTCCGGTGAACAAGCTGGCACGCCATTCGTGTAACTTCCTCAGCTTCACCAGTGCAGCTTTGTGGGGGACGAATGTTATTGTCCATCAAAACGAATCCATCTCTTTGGCACTAGCGTAGAGTAAACCAAAATGTCGAAGGATGTGTATATATCTCTGAGCAGTGAAAGCGCCATTCCGGGAGACGTAGAGGTCCGTACGTCCGCCAATAATGACTCCTGTCCCCACCATTCGTCCACCACCACGGTATGGCGATGTTTACTGCACAGGATTGTTCCGAGTTCCACGTTCTCTCAAGATTAAATAACACAAAATCTTGACTCATCCGTGAAAAACAAAATCATTCGTTAAGACTCCAATCCTGATGTTCCTCCACTCAGTTTCTGCGGACTAAACGGTGACGTGGTTTAAATGTGACACAGCCAGAGACCTCCGTGCGTAGAGGCCACATTCTCGAAGGCGATATCGGACTGTTTGTTTTAGTATTGCGTGTCCTGTTGTTGCCTGGAGAGTGCTATCAGCTGAGTTGTTTCAGCCTGTCGTCTCGACGGTCTGTTAACCGGAGATAAGTCTTCTCCTGCTGATGTTACTGTTGAGCGACCTTGCCTTCTTTTATCAGTACCTGTTGCCTGTAATCGCGTCAGGTCCTGGAAATTACACTTTGGGACACTCCAATAGCTGCAGCCACCTTCCTCCGAGTCTGTCCCGCTCTCTATGTCATAGCTTCGGGTAAGTCATATTGTTGTTCCATTGCACTGTCTGCTCACTAAAGTGAAACCAACCGCAATTCGTTTGGTAAACACAGGTGAACAACAACCCTCTCTGCAGCAACTTTCTGTTATTACCACTACACGGTTTGCCATGATATTGTTTCGACTCCGTAGAACCGACAGAAAGACGTCGATCCATTTTAGTTGATTCTGTTGAGAACCTTAATATCTCAACTGATTCCCTAATTAAAGACATTAAAGATAAAGATGAAGCATTCAATGAAAATTCGTGGTGCGGCCGGGAATCGGACCCGGACGTCCACGCTTACTAGGTAATTGCTTACCACTAGACCACCGCACCACTAACGATTAAGGCACAACGGAATAGACTTAGTTCGACTTCCCTCCACGCCACAAACTTTAATTCAGCTTCTGTGTTCCATGAAATATTGACACTACTGCCAAGGATCTCCATCCAGCGAAATATTCCAATGTTCCAATATTTCCATTGCCGAGGTGCTACTCCGCTGCATGGAGAGCCTTGGCAGTAGTGGCAATATTTCATGGGAACGCAGAAGCTGAAGTAAAGTTTGTGACGTGGAGGGAAGTCGACTATTCCGAGACAACTTGATCGATTGTGGTGCGGTGGTCTAGTGGCAGCCGGGCGCCGTGGCTCAGCGCGCCCGGTCAGGGGGCTAAACGCCCTCTGTAATAAAAAAGCTGAGCCAAATATTCAACGAACAAACAATAACGAATCAAACGAACGACCGCAGAGCACAGATCTACGTGAAGAACAACAAAAATAAAAATAAAATACTGGTAAGACATCTGCCTAGTAAACATGTAAGTCCTGGTTCGATTCCCGGTCGCATCACAAATTTTAATTCAATGCTTCACCTTTATCTTTAATGTCTTTGACATGTTCTAGACGTAAAACAGTCTCAGGGATTGTTAATTTCTATTTACAATTGTCGTGACCAGTGTAAATACACTACTGGTCATTAAAATTGCTACACAACGAAGAAATGCAGATGATAAACAGGTATTCATTGGACAAATATATTATACTAGAACTGACATGTTATGCCATTTTCACGCAATTTGGCTCCGTATATCCGGAGAAATCAGTACCCAGAACAACCACCTCTGGCCGTAATAACGGTCTTGATACGCCTGGGCATTGAGTCAGACGTCGGATGGCGTGTACAGGTACAGATGCCCATGCAGCTTCAACACGATACCACAGTTCATCAAGAGTAGTGACTGGCGTATAGTGACGACCCAGTTGCTCGGCCACCATTGACCAGACGTTTTCAATTGATGAGAGATATGGAGAATGTGCTGGCCAGGGCAGCAGGCGAACATTTTCTGTATCCAGAAAGACGCGTACAGGACCTGCAACACGCGGTCGTACATTATCCTGCTGAAATGTAGGGTTTCGCAGGGATCGAATGAAGGGTAGAGCCTCTGATCGTAACTCACCTGATATGTGTTCAAAGTGCCATCGATGCGAACAAGAGGTGACAGAGACGTGTAACCAATGGTGCCCTATACCATCACGCCGGGTGATACGCCACTATGACGATGAAGAATACACGCTTCCAATGTGCGTTCACCGCGATGTCGCCAAACACGGGTGCAAACATCATGATGCTGTAAACAGAACCTGGATTCATCCGAAAAAATGACGATTTGCCATTCGTGCACCCAGGTTCGTCGTTGCGTACACCGCAGCCATGGCCTCCGAGATTATAGTCCATGCTGCTGCAAACGTCGTCGAACTGTTCGTGCAGATCGTTGTTGTCTTGTATGAGAAATCGGTTGGAAACTTTCCTCAGGTTAGCACGCTGTAGGTGTTACAAGCTTACTAGGGTTTTATTTGTGGACGGAGAAATTAATACTGCTTCCTCCCACAAGTCCCCTAAACCTCCACATCCTTGCGGATGTTGTTGAGTAGCAGTGTGCGCCCTACAGTACGCACGAGGTGCCATAGTTGCTGTCCAAGTCTTTATGGAAAGCATAGAGTTCTGACTAACCTGTTGTCTTCTATAGTTGTGTCCCCAGCGCAGAAGACAGCACACAGGTGGTTGATTCTTCTACAGCATACAAGTGAGGCTGAAATAAGTTCGGTAGGATGGAAGCATAAGAATCGACTCGTGAGATTTTTGTCAGGGATGCCATTTATTACATCTAGATTCAGAATAAAATATGAACAACTATTGTTAATACGAGACGGCCTATGCTGCTCATAGTTCATGTTGAGACCTCAACTGTTATCACAATGACACAAAACTTTACTCATGACCGGCGCGGTCCGGCGCGTATAGTGGTCAGCTCGAGACTGAAACTGTGGCGCGTTGCGAGAGGGCACCTGACGCTCTATTTAGCGCCAAAACATGGCCTTCGCGCACCTTCTGCAAAATCGCTCTTCTCTTTGTTACAATAAGAGAAGGCACCTTAATCTTTTTAAACAGTCGAAACCTAGCCTGTCCTTGACAGATATTTATCACAAATTCTAAGCTCTGAATAATTAATATTTAGTATATAATAAACAAAACTAATTTCAAAAGAAATCACGTGACGTGTAATGCAGCAGCCAATGCGAGGAGAGTACCAGTAACATAGGCGGGTTTTTCCATGGGAACCAGCACCTACTGAGCCATATGCTATTGCTCGCCACCCCACATCTCAACATATGCTGCACTTCTGTCTTTCTTCCGAATTTAAGACACGTAAGATGCCAGAAAAAAAAAAAAAAAAAAAAAAAAAAAAAAAAAAAAAAAAAAAAAACAGCGGCCATAAATATGAAGTGGCCATAGGCCAGGAATATCACAGTGTCACCACCGACGCCAACCTTGTGTGATTGCTGTGAAAAGCTAATCATTTGCGTATCACAGTATCGTCTTCCTGTCGGTTAACTTTCGCGTCTGTAGCACGTCATCTTCTTGGTGTAGCAACTTTAAAAGCTGTGTGTGTGTGTTGTATGATGTTGAACCTATCGTTAAATCAGACAACAAATTGTCCATTAACACAGTAATTTGGTTTAATTATGGCCCTGGTATTGATGTATATTGTGTTAAATAAGAAACAGTGCATTAAACCGATTATGTGCGCAATGGATCTTTTAACAAAACAACTGTGGCAAGTCACCGCATGAAACAGACACTGACTATACTCAAAAATGTTGACTGCGAGGAAGATATTAAAAAAAAAAACCACAAACCACTGTCTTAATGTTTGACTGCGAGAATTTTATGCAGATCAGTACCTGATTATTGAAATTTAGTTGAAAAAAATGTTCTAATGTTTGTATAGTCTATGGGACTTAACTACGGGGTCATCAGTCCCTAAACTTACAAACTACTTATGAACTACTTACGAACTAGGACGGCACAAATATCCATGCCCGAGGGGGGATTCGAACCCCCGACCGTAGTGGCCGTGCAGACCGTGACAGGAGCGTCTTCGTCCCCTCTGCCACCGCGGCTTGAAATTTAGTATCATAATCAATTAACTGTAGTGTTGCATGGCAATCATTTACTATGGCACCAATACGAAATCTGTTCAACAAGATTACAAAATAAATACTGCACTTTAAATCCACAAATAACTAATTATCAAATGAAGGAAGTGTGTTAATCTTCTAACTACGTAAATGAAACAGGAAAGAAAGGTCAACTTTACCTACATAATATAACTTTTTCCTAATGAGATGAAATGCAATTACCTTCATTCCAGCGGTAGTACAACGTTTTCATAGTAATAAAAATACAATATATATTCCAAATACAATCAAATCAACTTGCTGGCGCAGCAGCCTCCGCTCTACATCGGAGCCATACACACAACTAAACCGCTCTCTAAGCGAGCTAAACCACAAGTTTATCACTTGGTTCATAAAACCTTCCATTTTTGTGGACAAGCGACCATACGTTGGCATGTATGAAAAAAATTTTGAAAAGTGTTGGTCGCAATTAGCTTTGTTTTATATGACGCGTTTCGAGAACATCATCATCAGAAAAAGTATTTAAAAAACGATGGGAAATACAACCATCTTGGTATAGACGCCTGATTACAACTTAAAATATCATCATGGACGTCTAGTGACAGTGGTGAACCAGACTCACATGACCAACTGTGGTGAGAGGAGGGGAAACACCGTACCAGGTAACCTAGGCCCCATTCGCCACCAGATGGCGCAGGGTTGGCATGCCAACCCTGCGCCATGCCTAGGTTACCTGGTACGGTGTTTCCCCTCCTCTCACCACAGTTGGGCATGTGAGTCTGGTTCAACACTGTCACTAGACGTCCATGATGATATTTTAAGTTGTAATCAGGCATCTATACCAAGATGGTTGTATTTCCCATCGTTTTTTAAAATCTTTTTCTGATGATGATGTTCTCGAAACGCGTCATATAAAATAAAGCTAATTGCGACCAAGACTTTTCAAAAAAATTTTCATATAAACCACAAGTGCTACTCTCTCTCACTCTCTCTCTCTCTCTCTCTCTCTCTCTCTCTCTCTCTGCGCGAGCTACAACGCTATGCGATACATGATCTTTGCCAAAGATGAAACTTCACATACTTAAGTACACATATCGATACACACAGTAGAAGCAATATTATACATTTTTTTGCAAGCAAGTTAATCGACACAAAACAGGAGGCAGAATATTAGACATTTTCTTAGAAAAATATTTTTTATGGACACGTTTCAACTTTAATGGCCAGGAGTAAGTGTACGGCAGTGTGTGGTCCGCGGCAGGTAAACACTGTACGGCTGGTCCAGCAGTATTTGGGCCGGGTAGCGAGCGACAGCCCAGAGGCTGCAGGCGCCCGTCACTGCCCCCTTTCCAGAGTGCAGCGCTCTGCTGTGCTGTGCCGTGCCGTGCCCTAGGCTGCCGCGGCCTTGGACGGCCGCCGCTGCTCCGCTATTCCGTACAAGGCCCGCACGCGGCAACCAGGTCGCGCATGTTCTAGCACTGTACTCCCAATAACCGCGGGCACACGCCTCTTTCCCAACTGACCGCACTCTGCGTGGACGTGTTGCTAGACACGTCAGCTCCAGTCTTAGACGCGTTTCACATTCACCGATGAAGCTTGGCGAAGCTGTCAAGTTTCTGAACTTTGAAATTGTCAGTGTAGGAGAAAGGCGATCTTTCTATAATTTGTTTAAATTACAGAAAAAAGACGTAGAATATAAATTAAACAGTCACTGCTTTCTAATGCAATGCGTACATCTACATAAATACGAGGCGCATCCAGAAAGTAAGTTCCGTTTGGTAATAAAATGAAATTTTACACAGATACAGACGAAATTTTTATCGCTCAAAATTCTACAACCGTTAAACTACTTTTCCACATAACTGCCGAAATTTTGCAGGCATTTGTCATAGCGTGCCACCAGGTTTTGTATACCTTCTTCACAGAAATCTGCCACCTGTGTCTTCAACCAGTTGAAAACAGCTTCATTCAGCTCGTCATCATAGATGAAGTGATGACCGCCAAGGAAAGACTTGAGATGTCCTGGATCTTGTCAACAATCGCATGAACCAGTTCTTCTGTAACCAAAGGTGGACGCCCACTTCGTTGTTCATCGTTCACATCACTACTCCCGCCATTGACCTGTCGGACCCATCTGCTCACCATCGAATCACTCATCGCATTTGGTCCGTAAACATCGCAAATTCGCCGATAAATTTCACTTGGTTTCACTTTCCTCGCATTCAGAAACCGAATCACCGACCTGATTTCACAGGCGGCGGGATTCTCAATCAACGCCGACATTTCAAACAAGCACAACAAAGCGTACGTAACTGACAGCGACCTCCAAATGGCGCACGTTCTTCTCCTTGATACACATCGTCTACAGCGCATGTGCGGAACTGCAATCGCAGCGCTGCAGCGGAGATAAATTGAAACGGAACATACTTTCTGGACATGCCTCGTACTCCTCTAATCACATTTAAGTGCACGATAGAGGGTACATAGAACGGTTGATATCATACTTCTCTACTGCTCCATTCTCTAATAGCGCGTGCAAAAAAGGGACACATAATATTTAATATTTTATGGAACTTAGTTTCAAAATTTCTGACTAATACAATTATTACAAGAGTCTAGATCACCATATGATACTATTTTATTATTATTTATTTTATTTTCGGGTCCAGAACACTATCCTTTACAATCTAGATTCAATCCATGTAGTAATTTTAAAATTTAGATACTTCTTGCCCAGTAATCAGCCAGATAGATGGCCTTGTCATTAGCTAGCTGTAAATCGAAGAGGGTATAGCATGTCCTGAGGTTTGGGCACGTCAGTAAGTGGTCGTCTGTCTGGACATTCCCACAGTCGCACAGAGGCTCCCCGTCGAGGTAACCCCGTCGAGGTAACCCCATCTGGAAAGGTTGAACTTACAATTTGACACCCCCCTAGGTGGCGATTGTCTGTCAGTTGTTTCTTCCTCTCCACCTCGGCAGCTACTTGCCGCCGTATGCTACGGGGAGCTATCCCTATGAGAGGGTAGATCTTCTCTGTCGGCGTGGGTCTCAAGCGGCATGACTCATTTAAGATATGTTTCACGTGGGCTTAATTCTTCAACACAGGCGCGGCATATGCAGCTGCCGATAGACTAAGTGCCATGTTGTTCGAAGCACTTGTGGGTCAGCACCCCAGTTTGTTTTCGTCAGTTTACGAATGATATTATTCCTAGTTTCCTAGTGCTGACCTTTTTCTTAGTGTCTAATCAGTGTTGTTTGTATGACAGAGTTCTATTCAACTTCACTCCTAGGTATTTGGAGCGTAGCAGTGCTTCAGCTCTTGGCCTTTCCAGCTTACATGGAGTTTTCTCTTAGCTTCCTTATTCCTCAGATGGAAACTGCAGACTTGCATCTTAGCTGGGTTTGGTTTTAAATAGTTCTGGTGATAGTAATTTCCAAGTAATATCAGAGTTCTCGTTAGCTTCTCCTCCACTTCCTCGTAGGTGATTCCTAGGGCGGCCACAGCCGTGTCGTCAGCATATATAAACGCCTGACATCGGTGTGCGTTGGCTGGTCATTAATGTATATGCTAAACAGCACCGGAGCTAATACACTGCCCTGAGCAAGACCATTTTTTGGGTTCTCCATCTGCTGCTTTTTTCTTGAAATGTGACATAAAAGCGCCTGTCCTGTAGTATGCACTGCTCAAATCTTGGAAGTCCAAAGTCCTTAGTCACATGATGAACCTACTGTGGTTATTGGTATCATAGCAGCGCCCAGATTAACGAAAGCCACGCCAGTCACCTGCTTTCTTTCGTATTCATCTTCAATATGCTGGGTTAAGTTCAATATTTGTCCAGTACATGAACGTCCTGGCCTAAATGCAGCTTGTTCAGGCCTTAAGACTTCGTCTACATGATTAGATATTCTATTAAGCACCATTCTCTCAAGGGCCTTGAACAGATGGCACAGCAAGGATATTGGGCGAAAGTTTTTCACTTCTGCTTGGCTCCTTTCCTGGTTTCAATAGAGCTACCATCCTTGATTTTCTCCACCCTCTGGGAATCTGCATGGTGTTGACGCAGTTGTTCATCGCGTGTGTAACCATCCAAGAGTTTTTGGGCCAAAGTGTTTAATTTGTTCGACCCTTACATCATCTTCACCGGTTGCCTTGTTTTTCAATTTGTCTGTAGCCGCTGCAGTTCCTCCGTTATACACGTCTTACAAGCTGTATAAATGTGTCATAGGAGCAAGCGGCTGGCAGTATCTGATCAATCTTACAGTCCAGTTCTGTGACGAGTCTCCAACGTACTTTCTTGATATTGAACCTCCTTTTAAATGGGAAGGAAACTCGGCAAACTACAGCTTTAACAGTCAGTGAGATGGGTCTATGCTGAGTTCTTGCTAGCCCGTCTTCTACCGACTTGAACGACTGCTGGGCTATCTGTTGTGTTACAAATATATTCTCTGCGTTGTATCGTCGTCTTCAACGTCCGCTGTTGACAGAGGCTGGTAATTTGGGATCGTGTACAAGCTTAAGTCCAGAACTATCCGCCCATCTTTCGACTTTTTCCCCATTGGAATCTGTCTCCTGGTAGCCCCATGCCGTGCTGTGACAATTTAAATCTCCAATTATAAACTTCAATGGCTGCGTTTGGAAATTACTTGGTTCTCTGAACGTGAACTCTGCTCCAGGTGGCTTGTAGAGGGAGGTCACTGTGCTTGCCTATCATTCAACTTTTAAAATTTCTATGTCATCCGCATGCGTCATTGTTGCTGATCGGACCATGAGGCCTGACTTTGTGATATTGCGCTCCCGTATTGTTCATGGGGTCTTTCTAATGTCAGTATCATAATTTTTATATTTGTCCTGTGGCTGGTGAGTTTCTTGTAAGATTAAAACAACACATTTGCATTCATATGTCAGATAGTATTTTTTTTTTTTTATTTGCAGATAAACCTCCCATGTTACCTGATGTCATCTTAGGGCTGGTTCTGAAAAGGTCCTTTTATTCACACTCATCCTCATCTGGTGTCCTGGTGTTACAAGGATTAGCCGGCTGTGTGCCGTTTCCAGGGAGGCTCGATCTTATGATCTTCTAGGAGGCTCCATGTCCCCATTTTATTATGAAGACCGGTTTCGATCAATAAACGTCATCCTCAGATCGTATCGTTCTGAGTAGCTGGCCCGTCCCTTGAGAAGAAATACTACAGTTGTGCTCCTCAAGAGCTCTTGTCAACAGCACTCGTCACTTCGTGTGACCCTTCGCAAATAGATCTCGCCGCAACAAATGGCGTCGTTCTTTTAATGATTTCCACCTCAAATCGTGCAACATTTTCGTGACGCTTTCCACCGTATAACGCATAAAAATAAAATGTTTCCTGGATGTTTGGCCGTACCTTTTTGTAACACCCTGTCTACAAAAAATTTTGCTAGCTACGTTAAGAAGGGAGATATGTAAGGCGACTTTTGTCTACTATTTCGCACGGGCTGCTAAAGAGATTTTGCTAGGTGTACACAGAGAGTGTGAGGTGGCGGCAGTGAGCGTTTACGATCAGCTGCACCTTTCACCGTGTGGCCATTGTTCGCTTTTTGCCCGGAGGCAGCTGCAGCTTCCTGCTGCCTGCCCGGTGGATCCGCAGGAGGAAGAGCCCGGCAAGGCCGAGGGCGCTCGCCTACTCAGTCCCTGCGGCGAGGACGGCGCCGGCGCCTGCGCCAACGCACCGTCTGGGTCACGCGGGTCGACGGCCCCACTCCCAACAGCCCGTCCCCACAACTGAAGCTACGGCTAGCTGTTCATTAGACTTGCGCATAATAGTCGCGATCGGGAGCGCTCACTTTAGTTCGCGGCTCTGGCGCGAACTAGTTCGCTCTTTTAGTTCGTCCGCTCCCAGTGACGGCTGAGCGGCGTGGTCTGCGCTTACAGGTGGAGGAAGAAGTTACCCCACCTAGTTGCTTCATGCTCTTGCTGCTTTAGCCGCTAACGATATCATGTGAACCAAAAGAATAATTCCTCGCGTTTAAGTTTAGAGTTTTCTCTATATCTTGGCATTATGGAATTTATTAGTCAGATATTGCAGAGTGCAGAACAAAACAGAAATTTCGTAGCGCTGAACTATGTAATCTAGCAGGTAGACGCTGACCTCGAAATGGTTCTCATCAGCAGAAGGCAAACACGAGATTTTTAATTCTGCTGCGCGCCCTCTCGCTATTGCCCGTCGGTCTTCGGAAAAGAATCCAACGAACTAAGAAGTGAGATACGTTTGGCATAATAGTTCGCGACCGATAGTGCAAGTTTTAGTTCGCGACCGATAGCGCAAGTTTTAGTTCGCGACCGATAGCGCAAGTTTTAGTTCGCGACCGATAGCGAATATTTTAGCTCGCGACCGATAGCGAATATTTTAGTTCGCGATCGACCGTGCATATTTTA
Organism: Locusta migratoria; assembly: GCA_026315105.1. Classification (NCBI taxonomy): domain Eukaryota; kingdom Metazoa; phylum Arthropoda; class Insecta; order Orthoptera; family Acrididae; genus Locusta; species Locusta migratoria. The sequence goes on from CM048751.1 coordinate 202,847,201, forward strand.
GTTCGCGACCGATCGCGCATATTTTAGTTCGCGACCGGTAGCTCTCCTTTTATTTCGCATCTCGGCCGCGAAGTAGGTCGCTCTTTTTAGTTCGTCCGCTCTTTTTGGCTTTTGCTACCGCTACTAAAAGAGCTCTTTCTTTTGTTATGACAGCTTTTTTATATAATGATCGGTGTTGCCCAAACGTGTGCTATTACCCGTATTTTTGGGCAATTAGACATCAAATAAACTAGTTACTATTTAGACACTGCTGAATACCTTAGAAAAGAAAATTTGTGACAGTGAACTATGAAACTACAGCTGAGCTGCATCTCAGCTCGAAATGACGGTAAACTGGTAGAACGAAATCACGCCCTCTCGTCCTCTCGCTGTTCCCCGTCAGTCTTCGGAAAAGGAACCGAGCAACTAAGAGGCGAGGGATCTGCGAACTAGTTCGCGTAGTTCGCCTGTGGGAGCGCTCTTCCGAACTAGTTCGCGTACAGAAGACTACTGTTTATACCGTACGTACCGTACGTACTGTGCGAGGTGGCGCACTGGACTCCCATTCGGGAGGACGGCCGTTCAAACGCGTTCCCGGCCACACTGAGTTTTTTTTTCCGTCATTGCCCAAAACCACTGCAGGCAAATTCCGGGATGGTTGCTTTGAAAGGACACGGCCGCTTTCCTCCCCCATCCGTAGCTATAAATCAATCCGAGCGCGTGATCAGTCTCTAATGACCACGAAGACGACTGAATCTTAAAACCTGATCTCCCTATCATCGATCTCTTCGTCTACCTACCTTCTCCCCCTCATCATCCTGTTTCTCCCCTGTCTCTCTTCATCTCCTCTCCTCCTCATACAGGATGAATCACCTAACCCTTGCACCGCAAATATTGCGGAAACGGAAAGTGCGATTGATTTGCGGTTTTCACGTAATGGATTGGTAGTCAGAGTTCGTAGTTTAGCCAACAAACTGATTGTAATTTTACTTAGAAAGTGTTTTTTATGCAAACATACAGTTTTTTTAAATGTAACAATGCCTGTAGACATTAAAAAACTAAAAGTAGGGTGCACTAGAATATCAGTAGTGTTTGTTTCAGGATTCTGGTGCAAGTCGTTTACGAAATATCGGACCCCTGTAAAATACCTGTGGTAACACACACTAAAAAACAACAAAGTAACGCGACAAATGACCATCACAGGTTGTGTTCAAAATGACCACCAGCAGCAGAAATACACGCTGTCAGTTTGGTATGAAGCAACCGCTACACACGTGCTATCATTTCAGCGGATATTTCCGAGCAGGCTGCAGTAATACGTCATTGCATATCAGCGAGTGTGGTTGGTATATTCTTGTAGACAGCATCTTTAAGTTTTACCCTCAGAAAAAAATCTACAGGCGTCAAATCCGGGGACCGGGAGGGCCAACAAGGTACAGATCCTTTGCGTCCGATCCGTCAATTTGGGAAGAATTCATGAAGACATGCTGCAGTAATTCGTGCACAATGGGCTGGACAGCCATCATGTTGGTACCATAGATTCCTTCTAGTCTGCAGAGGAACGTCTTCTAGCATCCGTGGAAGATGGTCTGTTAGAAGGCTGCGATACTTGTGCGCGGTCAGTGTTCCGTCTATGAAATGCGGCCTATGAGCTGCTGGTTGACTATCCCACACCACACGTTTACACTCCATGGACGCTGACGGTCCACCTGTCGAAGAGGGATTGTCAGCAGACCAATAGTGCATGTTTCTGCGGTTTATCTGGCCATGATTGGTAAATGTGGCTTCTTCACCAAACAGGATACATGATACATCTGAAGTATCCTGTCGTAAAGCCCATCTACAGAACCTAACACGATTCTCAAAATCGTTTCCATGCAGCTCTTGATGGAGAGAGATGAAATCTATGTCGATGGAGAATTCGTAGGACACTTGCCTGAGTCATGCCACTTCCTCGTGCGATTGCGCGGGAGCTGACACGCAGATCAACTGCAAAAGCAGCAAGAACATCAATTTCTCCCTCGTCTGTCGTCTGTTGTTTCGTTACGTTGTCTCGGTGTTACACTACCATTTTCTCGTAACTGGCTGAAGAGGTTGATGAATAATTTCCGAAATGGGCGACGTCTATTGGTATAGGGAAGGAATCTTAGGGTTTAACGTCCGTCGACAGCGAGGTCATCAGAGACGGAGCTTACGCTCGGATTTTCGGTGAAGGATGGGGGAGGAAATCAGCCATGCCCTTTGGAAGGAACCATCCCGGCATTTGCCTGAAGCTATTTAGGAAGGAAGGAAGCTTGGAGTTTAACGTCCCGTCGACAGCGTGGTCATTAGAGACGGAGCTTACGCTCGGAGTATTTGGGTAAGGATGTGGAAGGAAATCGGCCGTGCCCTTTCAAAGGAACCATCCCGGCATTTGCCTGGAGTGATTTAGGTCAATCACAGAAAACCTAAATCTGAATGGCCGGAGGTGGATTTGAACCACCATTCTTCCAAATGCGAGATTTAGGAAAATCACGGAAAACATATATCTGGATGGCCGGAAAAGGATTTGAACCACCATCCTCCCCAATGCGAGTCCAGTGTCAGCACTGCGCCACCGCGCTCGGTCATTGGTAAAATCCATCGTACACTGACGACCTACCGCTTGGACTCTTACACGCTGAGTAGCGAGCCGCAGTGCACTCAAGGAACACAGAAGCACGCTGTAAGCAAACGTAACATAATCGTACCTAGCAACTATGCCGGTTGACTGGCACACGCAAATGTCGGTGTGGGAACGTTTCAAAAGACGATATCTCGTAAACGACCTGCACTAGAATCCTACAACAAACACTACCGATATTCTAGTGCACCCTACTGTGTTTCTTAATGTCTACAGGCATTGTTCCATTTAAAAAACTGTATGTTTGCTTAAAATTACAATCTGTTTGTTGGCTAAAAGTACGAGCCCCTGACTACCATTCCATTCTGTGAAAACCGCACATCAATCGCACTTTCCGTTTCCGCAATATTTGCGGTGCAAGTGTTAGGTGATTCACCCTGTACAGGCGTAGCAACCTACCCCAGCTTCACACGGAAAGCAGATCGTATATAAGCTAACAGTTTTTCTGTCATAGAGCCCTATTAGCCTGATCCATCGGGCATGTTCATCCTACGCATTATGAAGCAATAACCACATTGACACATCTACGGTAATGTTCCTAAGTCACAGTCAGCTTTTCCTGAGGATATTTATGCTCTCTTTCGCGGATATTTGCTCGCCACGATCACCCGCTGCCATGCACCGTAATTAACTGATCGGTTCGGGGTCACAATGCTAAGCGCCATCGCCGTTTACATTGCGGTAAGCGTCTACTGGCGAACTTGTGGGGTATACAATGCAATACTATTACTGGTAGTTTTAAATTCACTCAATAAATGTCAAGCGAAGCTTAATGCTAAGTGCCTGTATCCGTGCAAAAAGATTTTCTGTTGACGGAGATATACAAACAAGTAATCGTACTTTTATGAGAACGACATACCAAAAGAGACTCTCATCGCAATATCTGATAACTGCCATGGCCAAAATGAAAACTTTAACATGGTTCTGTTTCGGAAGTGCCTGATATAAACTGGAATATTTCGTGTCATCGAACACCATCTTGTCGTGATCGACGTCTAATAGAGATTTCGCGACAGTTGAAAAATTATCCTTGCCGAGATCAGTGGTTCGATGTCATCCAGAAGTCGCCTAAGAAGTGACCATATTTGTGTTTAATTCGAAAAGGGATCATTTATTTTAAATGTGACACTCAAAAGAAGCATTTGCTTTCAGAAAGAAGACAATAGTCGGGTTGTCAACCTAATGAATGTATGTAATCTGACCTCAAAATATCCGTCATCTTTATTCATAAGTTCTGTCATGACATCTCGCAGAAAAATTCAGAAAACGTGGATGGCAATGCTCAGTTCCTACCTTCGGACTGAAATACAACTCGTCATGAAAAGTAAGTTACTGAAGTCCTGTGGATCCTAGATTACATACCTCCTGTCCACTATGGATATGTCCTCTCATTAAGGCGAAGAGGTTTGGACCAAAACACATCGGTGATGAGAGTGGAGAATTATTTTGTAATTTAAGTATGTTGCTGTTATGTTCTATCATTATGTACAATTAAAGATGGTGGAGCATAATCGAATCTGTACTATCCTAATCTAATATTTTTTGCAAATTTCATTTGTTGTAGTCAGTTACTATTTTAATTTATGTCTGTATGGAAGAAGATAGTTCTTGTAAGCATTATAGAATTAAAGGAATGTTCAAAAAAATTCAGATTTGCAGATCAATTTAAACATTAGGTCCATTGTATCTCCAAACTACGATTTTGGCGCTTACCATTTTGTCCCCCCGAGCCACTCAGATATAAACCTCCCCCATTAATCACAACTTCCATTGGTGAAAATGGTATGAATTTATGTTCAGTAGTTCTTGAGTTTATCAACGATAGACAGGCGCAACAGAAGGAATGTATGTCAATTGCTTGCTTGTAAGAGACCCTATACATTGTAAATACACTCATTTTATTGCCGGCAAGTGAGAAATCGTGCTGCAAAGCCCGAATTAGTACATGGTACCCTCAGACTTTAAGAAAAATGTTATAATCCCCATCCCAAAGAAAGCAGGTGCAAACAGGTGTGAAAACTACAGAACCATCAGTTTGATAAGTCATGGTTGCAAAATATTAACACGAATTATTTACAGAAGGATGGAAAAGCTGGTAGAAGCCGACCTCGGGGAAGATCAGTTTGGGTTCAGGAGAAATGTAGGAACACGGGAGGCAATAATCACTTTACGGCTTATCCTAGAAGATAGATTAAGAAAAGGCAAACCTACATTTCTAGCTTTTGTAGATTTGGAGAAGGCTTTTGACAATGTTGATTGGAATAAACTCTTTCAAGTTCTGAAGCAAGCAGGAGTAAAATATAGGGAGCTTAAGGTTATTTAAAACTTGTACAAAAAACCAGACAGCGGTTGTCAGAGTTGAAGGGCATGAAAGGGATGCAGTGGTTGGGAAGGGAGTGAGACAGGGTTGTAGCCTTTCTCCAATGTTATTCAATTTCTACATTGAGCAAGCTATAAATTACAGTTGAGGGTGAAGAATTAAAAACATTGCTTTTTGCCGACGACAAAGTAATTCTGTCAGAGAAAGCAAAGGACCAGGAAGAGCAGTTGAACGGAATGCACAGTGTGCTGAAAGGTGCATATAAGATGAACATTAACAAGAGCAAAACTAGGGTAATGGAGTGCAGTCTAAGAAAATCAGGTGATTCTGAAGGAATTAGATTAGGTAACGAAACAATAAAGGAGGTAGATGAGTTTTGTTGCTTGGGCAGTAAAATAACAAATGATGGTCGCAGTACAGAGGGTATAAAATGCAGAATGGCAATGGGTAGAAAAGCGTTCTTGAAAAAGATAAGTTTGTTAGCATCGAATATTAGACCTAAGGAAGTCCTTTCTGAAGGTATTTGTGTAGAGTGTTGCCTTGTATGGGAGTGAAACATGGACGATAAACAGTGTGGACAGGAAGAGGATTGAGGCTTTTGAAATATGGTGCTACAGAAGAATGTTGAAGATTAGGTGGGTGGATCGCGTAACTAATGACGAGGTACTGAACAGAATTGGGAAGAAAAGAAATTTCTGGCATACCTTGACTAAAAGAAGGGATAGATTGGTAGGGAACATTCTTAGACATCAAGAAATTGTGAATTTAGCGTTGGAGGGAAGTGTGTGGGGTAAAAACCGCAGAGGAAGACCAAGAGATGGATACCGTAAGCAGATTCAGACAGATGTAGGTTGCCGTTCTTATGTGGAGATAAAGAGGCTTGCTCAGGATAGGGTATTGTGGAGAGCTGCATCAAACCAGTATCCGGACTGAAGACCACAACAACAACAACAATGTGACTTCGAGAACTTCAGAGAGAAGTGAGTACACAATATTTTGATAAGAAATTGACGTCCACAAATGTTTCGAGAGACACTGTGCGCACTTCTTTTACACTGTGAAGGTAATATTCTGTACTGCAAGCTCAATTCTTTCCATGATTTAGGAGGAGGTATTATGGACTAAACCAGCAACAAAATAATATACATAGGCTCTAACATGCATACCTTGAGAGTTACGAACAGTTTTCATCTTCGATACTGTTGAACACGATTATTTTACTAGCCTAGTGCTTGTAGCACTTAAGATATGCTGTTTGGATCCCATGTTTCGAGCTTTCAGTGTAACATATTTTTTTCGTGGTATGAAAGATACAGAAATGCTCATAGTGTCACAGGAAGACGTTTCTGGACATGGGTTCCTTGTCATTCCACTCACCAAGTACTCGAATTCTGTAACGGGAATTTAGCAACACCCCCTATATTGTTAACGGAATTTGACACTCATGGATGCACAGTTGTGTTCTTCCCTGAGATCACTGGCAGCTCCAGCAAAAAGATCTAAAATTGTTGCAGAATGTCACAGGCTTTTGGTAGAGCTAGGGGAAAGCAATAAGGTAAACCTATTGTGGATCCCTGGCCACTCGGGGATCAGTGGCAACGAACATGCCGACAGATTAGCCAGGATGGTGGCAGAGACTCCATTTATTGGACCGGAACCTGTCCTGACAATCACCAAGGCAATGATCAAATTGGAGCTACGTAACTGACTCAGAAGACAGCACGTAGAATATTGGACCAAAGTCTACCAACAAAAACATGGCAAGGTAATGATGCCAAAGGCATGTTTTAAAAGAAGCTCTGCAATCCTGGGCCTGAACAGGAGAGAGATTAGACTCATGGTTGGATTGCTGACAGGCCATGGGAATTTCAAAAAACACCTACATACAATGGGAATAACAGATGAGAACCCTAAATGTAGGATCTGTGATGACGGTGATGAAACTGCATCACATCTAATCTTCGAATGCATTGCATTGGAGAGTAAAAGGCACAGAACATTTGGGACAACCAGACCCGAAGAAATTGTGTCTAATAAAGAAAGGGACTCCTTGCACTGTTCAAGGGCATCGGTTGGCTTTACTAGATATACAGGGAGCGATACCGCACAATAAACTTAGTTCCGGTGCGGGCAGTGACGGGTCGGACCAAGACTGTTTTGGCTTCCCTGAGAAAATCAAATCAAATCAAATCAATGGCTACCTGTGCAGGTGAAGATCGCGCAGTGATGCTACGCCCCAGTGACGGATTTACCAGTAGGCTGAGTAGGCAAGAGCCTAGTACGGCAGATTTTAGGGGCAGCAAATTTGGGGCCAAAATTTTTTAACTGTAAGTAAGTGCAATAAAACTTATTTAATTATATAATTGTAAAAGGTGGGTCCAAAACACTGTAATATATTATTTTATTTATTTATCACGAGATATCTTTCCGCGTATTGCCGTCTTCAGGTGTCTTTGTGCAAAAATATTTTCTTTTATCAGTATGTATCCAAGTACTATGTAGATAAATTTATATAAATAAAATTTACAAATTTCAATTATAAGTAGGGTATTTAGAGGCCTTAACTGTTTTAACTGTCTACTTATGAGGTGGTGTCTTATATATTTTCATGAATTTAGCCAGTTATCGTATCTGTCACTGCCTCAGAATACTATGTTTACGAATTTTTCATTCGAAAAGAAAATATAGAAGTTAATGGATATGGGTTAATTTTATTTATTATTTCTGTGTAAGTTATGTAACGAGTATGGGAAAAATTTTTATTACAAATTTTAGGAGGACATTATGAATGATATATTTATGTTTGACATGGTTGTCTTTATTTAGCCTTTGGTTGACTTTAGCGTTATAGTACGATCTCTGATCAATGTAAGCAGCATTAAGCTTTGTCCAACGCTAAATGAAATTATCGATGTATTTTTAGTGATTTTTTTCGTGTTTATTTCTTTTATTTATTTATTCGTGATAAATAAAATAATATATTAAACTGTTTTGGTCCGTCGCTTTAGAATTATGTCAATATACGACATTTCTGTGAAACCATATATAATAAGTTATTTAATTACGTTTAGTAAATGTACATTATTGTATAAACAGTATGAAGGCATACTTATCCCCACATTATTAGTAGTATATCACTGTGCTTTTATTAGCTCAGTTGGATTGTAAAAATAATCTGGGAACTGACCCTTCGAAATCAAATGTTTGTAGAGCTTACGGGACTTAACTACGGGATCATCAGTCCCTAACTAGCTAACACTTAAAAGCTGTACGCTTGTTTTGGAATGTTGAACCTTTCGTTAAATCAGACAATAAATTGTTCATTAACTTAGCTATTTGGTTTAATTATGGCCCTGATATTAATGTATAAGAAACAGTGCATTAAATTGATTATGTGCGCAACGGATATTTTTAACAAAACAACTGTGTCATGTAACCTTTTGAAACAGACACTGACTATACTCAAGAATTTTGACTGCGAGATAGATATAAGAAAAACCACAAATCACTTTCTTAATGCTTGACTCTGAGAACCTATATAGGTCAGCCTCCAATTATTGAAATCCAGATCAACTATTATCTTACTATGGCACCAATAATGAAATATGTTCAATAATATTATTCAAATCAACACTCCACTAAATCAAGTAATTATCAAATGAAGGAAGTGGGTTAATTTTCTAACTACATAAATGAAATATGAAACAGGGTTAACTTGCTTATTATTGATAAACAGCATTACATTACTTACATGATACAACTTCTGACTTGCTGGCAAAGCAGCCTCTGCTCTACATCGGAGCCATACACACAACCCAACCGCTCTCTAAGCGAGCTGAACCACTAGTGCTACTCTCTCTCAGTGCGAGCTACAATGCTATGCAATACATGATCTTTGCCAGAGATGAAACTTTACACATATCGACACATACAGTAGAAGCGATATTATACATTTTCTTGCAAGCAAGTTACTCGACACAAAACAGGAGGCACAATATTAGACATTTTCTTATTTTCTTATATTTTATGGACACGTTTCATCACCCCCCTCCTACCTATTAAAATTTTGTAGGGTGGGTGATGCCAATGGCATTGCCTAGCCAGCAAAATTACTGAATTTCAAGTCCACAAATCCATTAATGACATCCAAAATATAACAAGATCAAAACAACAGATGGAGTACATAGAAAATTTAAAAAACAATGTGACAGTCATAAATACATGCCATTTTACAGAACAGTACCATCAAAAGTCACGCATGGAGTGGTACAGGGTGTGACAGGCATAAGCAAATGTCAAAATTTACAGAACATCAGCAATAAGTGGAATATATGACAATTATACATAATGGTAAACATAAGTATATATAGAATTTCAGGAAACATAGTTTGACAAATGATATAGTGGAGAAAATGAGATAGCTAGAGGTAATACACAAATGGAAAAAAAATATACAATAATAAACGTGAACATATACAAAGTTTTACAAAAGATAGTTTAACTAATGTCATCATTCTTTAAAGAAAATGTGGTAATTACAAGTAATACAGACAGTAGTGTACGTTCCATGGGTTTAAATTTTGTACAAGAGATCAGTATTTTTGGGAACATAAAATGAACATTTATATCTTGTGCACAATGTAGTCTATGTAAATTTTTAGTGCACTTAGTATAAGATAGAGTGTCAGTTTTGTATTCTGTGATGCATTTAAAATGCTATACTTTCATGGATGCTAGAACATACATGTAAAGTTTTTGACTACATAGGTTTCTGATCATGTACAAAATAATGTTACTGCTTCAGCACAATAAGATTTCAATATAACGTTTGTCAATCGAATAGGCACAATGACATTTCAGACTAAGTATATGTATCTATCAAGAGCACAATTTTATTTTGGTCACTGACTGTAAAAGAACCATGAAATATACCTAAACACTGGTAATGAGCCTGTGGACAACGTTTGCAATGGGAGGCACTGAATAGTATATGCACACGAATAGCACATTAGCTCCTAACATTCATTTTAGGTCTGCACACGAACACAAAACACTGTAAGATTACACCACACTGTAGGCGGGCTGACTGGTTGCATTGAAGTGGAAGTCATGGGGAAAAGGTTCTGATGTATTCCTCCATGCAATTCGACAACCAAGTGTGCTCCAACCAACAGAGCTATTAGCCGACTGCATCCGCAGCAAACTGGTGATGGGTGGCCAAGGCTGCAATGGACAGTACTGTGTGGCCAAACATCATCCAACAAACATCTTCATTAAAAGGCCCAAAATCAGTGGTGTATAGTAACTCGTCCATTGTTCTGTGTGCATTCTGGAATCTCGTGTGCGAAATCGCCACTTCCCATGCGTGTCCAAAGTACATGAAATAAAGCATTTTACACACAAATTAGTAACATAGTCGTGATATTTCAGTTTAGACTGAAAGAAAAGTCATTGATTAGAACATATCTACAGAAATATTTTCCCACAAATTCAAGTGGTACAGATGGGGTCATGGTATTAAACCATATTTTTACATTACAAGTAGTGTCTTGAAGACGGATACATTTGGATACTAATGAGTAAGTTAATTCTTATATTAGAGTATCTACAACATTAGTGTCATTTCATATAAGCACAAGGCTTTACATACTATGTACATATTGCTTTACAAACACATAATCGTATGAAATACATTGAGGGTGCTTGTCATCAATTCGGCATGATATAACTTAAATTGACATTCCAATTACCATTTGTTCATATCTCTTTAAATTAATATATATCACTATGGTGGTGATTACATTACCACAAAGTATAACACTTAAATTACATAAGTTGCCATGGCCAGGCTTTTGTCTCAACTGAGCTACATATTTCATTGCCTTAAGGTATAACACATCAGGGTAGTTTCGTGAGAATATCAAAAGAGGTTCAAGTCATCAGGTCATGGCTGTGTCTGTCTGAGTCAACAGTAGGGTCAAACAAAACAATTAGTGCAAATTTTGGCACAGTAATAGATGTACATCACAGTAAATCATCCAATAACATAAACACAGACGTAATATTCGGTAGGCATAGCTTCAGATTTTCATCAACAAGATCATCAATAAAATTTGGAAGATAGCAGTAAGCAAAAGCAAAATATTTCTGTGCATTATCTTTCTAGACTTAACTAGGCGCAATTTATGGCATAGCTGCAAGTTTGCAAGATAGATGGCTGTGTGCAACGTATAAGCATAACCATACATTGTCATTGAGCTTCATTATAAAATTAATTAGCATAGTGGTAGGGCTTAGGTATATAATTAGTGAGCATAGCGGTAAGCTTTGATTGCAAGAGCAATACGCATAGCTGCAAGCATAATTAGAAATATTCATTACACATAATTACAAATAATTACAGAGCATCAGAAGGATATGAATCTCACCAATCACACATGCCATTGAAGGCACAATGCATCAACATACAAAATGGTGCACATAAGCACAAAGAGAAAACACAAAAGGGCAGTGCGAGTAAGCACATAAGAAAAGAACAAAACATAGCATCATTAGCAACATAGCGATTCTCCTCATAATTGCTTCATAATCATTGTATAATCTCGTCATCATTAGCAACATAGCGATTCTCCTCATAATTGCTTCATAATCATTGTATAATCTCGTCATCATTAGCAACATAGCGATTCTCCTCATAATTGCTTAATCTCGTCCACGTAATTACATTTATCAAACATCTTTAACTGTTACCAATATCTTCCTTACCATCATTTATCCATAAACAATAATGCATTTTAAAGACCACCATGACATATTGTGTATTGCCTTACTCATCATCCTCCATAATGTTCTTGGCTTACCAAAAATGCTCGTGTCAACTCAAAATCTTCTTCGCTCGCTCAGAACTTCGTAAGTTATGCAATTAGTAATACAGAAGAATATTTTCTGAAACATAGGAACTTGATTAGATTACACAATCAAAAATTTCCATTAATTTTATTTGTCTTGCACAGCCACAGAGTTCGTTATATGCAAATTGCAAGATAATCAAAGTTTCGTATGACAATATCCCAGCGTAGCACAGAGTATAAGTATTCAGAGTTAGAGAAAAGTAACAGTGAGAAAAAGAGGTGGATAGAGCGCACTAAGGAAAGGCGGAAGAATAGTGACACTCAGCTCGAGAACGGGGCACCAATCGCCACTTGGTGTGTCCAAAACAGATTAATGGACTCTCTACCCCAAATTTATGCCTTGAAAATCCTTTTTAATGAATTAGAGCATGGATTAGCAGGTCTGATTTCAATTTTTTGCTCTCGTCTTTCCGGGGTACGCGATCTGCTTAGGCCCTGATTTGTGTTTTCGTGTCGCGGAAGGCGATCACGAGAATTATCGCGTGTGCCCTCCCGACTACGCTTCTCAGCGTTATTATTGTTATTTTCAGTCTCGCGATCACTATCAGTATTGCGTCTATCACGCCAATTAGTATCATTCGAAGTATTGCTGTTATGATAGTAATTATTGTTGCGTCCTCCGCGACCAAAACCACCACCTCGGTTGCGGCCACGAAAACTTCCATGGTTAATTTCACGATCATGAAAATCACTGTTCTCATTGTCGCGTCTTTGTTTGTAAGTTTCATTAGCGAAAGAATTATTTTTTTGTTTATCGTCGTACTCTGAATAACATTTAGTTCGCGGCGGGCTTTGTTGCGACCGGCGATCATCTAATTTTCTGACCTCAGCCTTGTATTGTTGATTAATGGTCATTTGACCTTGTTTGAAACGGTCAAGGGCGAGATATTCATTAGTTTCATTAAACGGGGTAGGATGCGTTACATCAGAACTTTTGTCAGTGTTATCACTGATTTGGGTAATTTTAACCGTGAGATCCTCAACCTGTTTATTAATTTTATTGATCTGTTCCGTCGTGCCTGACTGGAAGTTCTGCAACTTTTCATCAAATAGATTACTCTGTTGCTTCAATTGAGCGAGTTCGGTGGTTTCTATATTTTCGACTCGTGACGCAAGGCTTTTCACTACCGGGTTAATTTCGTCGCGAATATCTTGTCTTATTTGCTGAGATTCACATTTGAAAGTATTGAGCAGTTGTTCCCTGAACCGATTGTTGTCCTCATTTATTTTATTAAGACTACTTTGAATACTCGCAAACCTCGAATCGCACGTTTGTTCAATTTTCTCAAGTTTTTCATTTTGTTTCTCAAGTTTTTCATTTAATTTCTGAAATTGTTTCTCCAGTTTTTCACCTTGTTTCTCAAGTTTTTCATTTAATTTCTGAAATTGTAATTGATTATTGTCAAGTTTTTCACTTATTTTCTGAAACTGTGACAATAAAATTTGCACGAGATCATTTGGTAATACGTTTTCCATAGCCGTCGCATAAGTATTTTTTGTAGCAGAGCTAGGCGGAACCGATGGATTATTTTCCGCAACCACGTTACAAGAATCGGAATTCTGTATTGTCGAATCCTGTACTTTGTCATTATCCATATTGTCTATTCCCAAACTAATCTGTTCTGCGTTTTCGAACACGGTATTTATTGTCGTATTTGTATCAGTGCAGTGAGAAGACTCTTGTGAAAATTCAGTTTCTCTCCTTGCATCATTCAAGGTCTCATTTTCGGAAGCAGATTTAGCATCAACGCGAACTCTCCTAATCTTCGACATTGTTAACAGAATTTTGCAGTAAAGTGACCAATAATATTTATTTTCACCTACTGTAAATTTTTGAAAATTACACACGGTAATTATGAGAGAACAATAGGTTGAATCGGGCTAGTGCAACATACAGTCACAATCGAGATTACGCCAACCGTTAATTATCACACGAGTTCCGCGGTACTAGAACTTTCATCACAACAAACATCAGACAATATAAAAGAAAGACTTGTTCAGTAGTAATGCAATTATTTGTATATTCAATTCATCTACTATAAACAATACTACACAATCTCAAGAATGGTAAGTAACAGACTACAGAAACAATTACTATGCTACTGTTGCTACCACAGAGGATGGTGCTACAAAAATTAAATTAAGAGCCAAAAGGTAAGTTGGTTAGTGGAAAAGACAAACTAACTGAAATAAGACTACGTATCTAACTACGTCACGATCCTGTTTGTGAACTATCCTGGCAGAAAGGGCGCCAGATAAAAGCTGTACGCTTGTTTTGGAATGTTGAACCTTTCGTTAAATCAGACAATAAATTGTTCATTAACTTAGCTATTTGGTTTAATTATGGCCCTGATATTAATGTATAAGAAACAGTGCATTAAATTGATTATGTGCGCAACGGATATTTTTAACAAAACAACTGTGTCATGTAACCTTTTGAAACAGACACTGACTATACTCAAGAATTTTGACTGCGAGATAGATATAAGAAAAACCACAAATCACTTTCTTAATGCTTGACTCTGAGAACCTATATAGGTCAGCCTCCAATTATTGAAATCCAGATCAACTATTATCTTACTATGGCACCAATAATGAAATATGTTCAATAATATTATTCAAATCAACACTCCACTAAATCAAGTAATTATCAAATGAAGGAAGTGGGTTAATTTTCTAACTACATAAATGAAATATGAAACAGGGTTAACTTGCTTATTATTGATAAACAGCATTACATTACTTACATGATACAACTTCTGACTTGCTGGCAAAGCAGCCTCTGCTCTACATCGGAGCCATACACACAACCCAACCGCTCTCTAAGCGAGCTGAACCACTAGTGCTACTCTCTCTCAGTGCGAGCTACAATGCTATGCAATACATGATCTTTGCCAGAGATGAAACTTTACACATATCGATACATACAGTAGAAGCGATATTATACATTTTCTTGCAAGCAAGTTACTCGACACAAAACAGGAGGCACAATATTAGACATTTTCTTATTTTCTTATATTTTATGGACACGTTTCACACTAAGGACGGCACAAATATCCATGCCCGAGGGGGTATTGGAACCCCCGACCGTAGTGACCGTGCGGACCGTGACTGGCGCGCCGCAGAGCGCTCGGCCACCGCGGCCGGCAAGTGACCCTTCGATCCTCTAGTTCACATTCATACCAATTACGGAAAGAAGGTGGTGTAATTAGGACCATAGTGCAGAAAACAAAGCTGTAATTTCATTGACAAAAAATTATAATTAGTATGATTGTTGAATAGGGTCGGTATGAGCTGCAAAAATTTGAATAGCCTGGTGGTAAATGTGAAAATCTACGACTGGTACGCCCTGCGCCTGCGTGGCTCAGAGACTGTACCAGGCGCCTTCATTGTAGCGTGTTAAAAAAGTGAAGTGCACTGCATATCCGTTGATTTTTGTGTTTTCGGGTACCCTACGTCAGCAAAGTTTCCGAAATTTCAATTTTCAGTAACAATTCATGAATTGGTGATAGATTTGAGTAACTTCCATAACTTAAGCTTCTCTTCAGTTGTGAGTTTATCAGTAACCAGAGACGGGCGTTCACTTCGTTCTTCATCGTGGACTTGATCACATCCTTCATTGAACAGTCTAACCCAAGGAGGTTAAAATAAAGGGAGATGACATTGTCTATGCGGAGTACGTACGTCAGCTGAAACCTGTCCGCAATCTTCGTGAGTTGTGGAACGCTATTTCTCCGTTAAAACTATGCGCCAAGTCGACTGCCTTACTGCTAGTACATTGAATTGTAAGTCAGTGCAAATTATGAACTTTCAAACAGTATACTTTGTTGAACAAATACTAACAAATAGTTGTCATAAGATATTTGAAAAATTAATTTTTAACGCTAACTTGAACTCTTGTAACGCGTTGTACATCACGGCAAAACAGCCGGACGTATTATTCCTGTTTTGAAGTGACATAAAACATCAGCTCTACAATACGAAGTTCCAAGACTCGGCAATATGCGGAGGCAGGCTTCTCTTTTTCAGCGTAAGAGCGTCTCCCTTAGTCTAACCACTGAATCACTCGCAGCATTTTGTCCGTAAAACTCGGAGATTTGCCAATGGCCGCAGCGGAGTGGCAGAGCGCATTGAGGCGCTATGTTACGATGCGCCAGGCCGTTTCCCATCGGGGTTTCGAATCCCCCCCCCCTAGGGCAAGGATGTTTGTGCTGTCTTTAGTATAAGGTAGTTCGTAAGTAGTTTGAAAGTTTTGACCCCTTAGTTAAGTCCTATAAGCTTAACAAACATTTGAATTTGCCGATGAATTTCCTTTGGTTTAACTTTCTCTGTAGATCTGATTTCACACGCGGCAGAATTTTCATTTACGGCTGACATTGTAAAGAAGAGCTACAAAGCAGACGTCGGCAGCAGCGATCTGATAAAGGCGTACATGTGTTCTTCTTTAAGCCCTTTCTATACGGGAAGTGAGAGCTTACGAGATTACCCATGATGCACCGGTCTCGCCGGCCGGGTACAGTGTAGAGGCGTCAACTTGCACAAGATGCACGCATACGATCGCTAGTAGACAGAATAGGATTGATCCTATTTTCACTAGGGACTGATGACCCCGTAGTTAAGTCCCATAAGCTATACAAACATTCGAAACATTCGAACTGCACGAAAACAGATACAGTTTTACAGTGGCAGCCTGCAACACAAATGTTTTAATCATCACAATATTAATATATCTTACAGTTTTGACTAGTGATATTAACCCTTTTCTGCCCAAGCTATCAAATATTCGAGCATGTAACTTCATATTTGGTTATTTTACTACCAAAATGAATAAAATCATATTCGTGTATTCACACATATTTGTTTTCCTTATTTGACATAAAACTTAAAAAAAAATATTTAAAAATGGTAGTTAAAATTCCAAGAGGACATAATGCAATTGAGAGACATTATGAAATACTTATCTCTGTTGAGATAATGATTTACCAACAAGAAAAAGATAGCAAAATTTTTATATCGAAATGCCATTATAGATATTGATCTGAAGGGGGAAAGAAAACAAACTGAAGTGATTCCAAAATAGTAATAATATTTTGTAATTCATAAACAAAAGAAAACAAAATGCCGCGGCGGAGAGCCGAGCGCATTGAGGCGCTATGCTCCGGTGCGCGAGGCCGTTCCCCGTCGGGGTTTGAAACCCCCCTCGGGCATGGATGTTTGTGCAGTCTTTAGTATAAGTTAGTTCAAATGTTCAAATGTTTGTAAATCTTATGGGACTTAACTACGGGGTCATCAGTCCCTAAACTTACAAACTACTTATGAACTACTTACGAACAAGGACGGCACAAATATCCATGCCCGAGGGGGGGATTCGAACCCCCGACCGTAGTGGCCGTGCAGACCGTGACTGAAGCGCCTCAGTCCCCTCGGCCACCGCGGCCGGCTATAAGTTAGTTCATAAGTAGTTTGTAAGTTGAGGGACATGATGACTCCGCAGTTGAGTCGCTCAAGCTTTACAAAGATTTGAAAATTTTGAAAACAAAAGTACAACCATTTATTACTGACATCTAGCAACAAATGCAACTACAAAAATAACATACACAAAATGCCTTTGACACATTGTCAATACTGAAAACATCCAGGCACAGAAACAAGAGCAGCTCTATTGCTTATAAATATTAGTTTCCATTTGCTAAAACAATACAAAACCAAATTACCAACGCGAGAACATACAAAAGCGTCTTTTTGTTTAAAATGTTTGTATAGTCTATGGGACTTAACTAAGGGGTCATCAGTCCCTAAACTTACAAACTACTTATGAACTACTTACGAACTAGGACGGCACAAATATCCATGCCCGAGGGGGGATTCGAACCCCCAACCGTAGTGGCCGTGCAGACCGTGACTGAAGCGCCTCAGTCCCTGCGGCCACCGCGGCCGGCGTCTTTTTGTGCCAGCAAAACTCGCCTAACGAAGTCGTGGACACAGACGTAAAACACCCCGTTGTTTACTGCTGTCTGTGAGCAGTGATACTGAACAATCCCGGCCCGCGAGAGTGTCATATGGTACATCAGGGGGTCCCTAACGTCTCGTCAGAAACACAAGTCAAATATCATTTTCCACTTTGTTTTATGACGCTGTAAATGGCAGGTACTTGTACGTCCCGTAGGGCAGGAAAGGGTTAACTCGACGATTCATTTGCTATAATTTGACAACAAACCAATTTGACACGTGAGCAGACGATTCGACAAGTGAGTACAGTTTGAACGCTGACAACGCATTTATTGTGGGAGTTGCGCGTAATTGCTGCGCGTGCTGCGATCGTAACGCTGTCGCGGATAGAAATAGAATCGGAACCTACTTTGTGGACGACTCTCGTACATGTCAACTCCAATGTAACGATAATGAAGGGCATGAAGAATTAAATTTTTGATATTGTGAGTCTGTAAGGCTTAATGCAGCGTCAGGTGCGCAAGCCGCGCGGCCGCCGGCCACGGCTACTGTGCGGCGCGGGGCAACGATGGCTGTCGGAAGCAGAGGAGCCGCGGTGGGCGTGGCCGTTACGTCACGGTCCACTTTCGACCGGGCGGCCCAGTTGGGCCCAAAAACGCGGGCCGGCGCGGCCGCTTTCCAAGTTGGCGGAGGCGCAATTACGGCTAATGAAAGCAGCGGGCAGCGCGGCCGCCCGCCTGGTGTAGGCCGAATGCCGGCCCCGCGGCCTTGCCACAGCCGTAGCCGGCGGCAGCAGCAGCAGCAGCAGCGGCACACGCCGGCTGTTTACCGCCGCGCCCACGGCCGAGCAAGGCGCACTCAACAACAGCCGTCCCAACAATAAACGGAGGCGCCCTGACGCCGCGGCTGTGAAGCCAAGGGTTGTTGTTGTGGTCTTCAAAAAAAAAAATGTTCAAATGTTTGTAGAGTCTATGGGACTTAACTACGGGGTCATCAGTCCCTAAGCTTACAAACTACTTATGAACTAGCTACAACTAAGGACGGCACAAATATCCATGCCCGAGGGGGGATTCGAACCCCCGACCGTAGTGGCCGTACAGACCGTGACTGAAGCGCCTCAGTCCCTTCGGCCACCGCGGCCGGCTATGGTCTTCAATCCGGAGACTAGTTTGATGCAGCTCTCCATAATACCCTATCCTGAGCAAGCCTTTCATCTCCATATAAGAACGGCAACCTACATCTGTCTGAATATGCTTACTATATCCATCTCTTGGTCATCCTCTGCGGTTTTTACCCCACAAACTTCCCTCCCATGCTAAATTCACAATTCCTTGATGCCTAAAATGTGTCCTACTAAACGATCCCTTCTTTTAATCAAGGTTTGCCAGAAATTCCTTTTCTCGCCAATTCTGTTCAGTACCTCCTGATTAGTTAAGCGATCCACCCACCTAATCTTCAGCATTCTTCTGTAGCACCATATTTCAAAAGCCTCCATACTCTTCCTGTCTGCACTATTTATCGTCCATGTTTCACTCCCATTCAAGGCAACACTCTACACAAATACCTTCAGAAAGGACTTCATTAGGCTTAAATCAATATTCGATTTTAATAATTTTAATATTTCAGTCATATTTTGATTACTAGTGTACTTTGTGATAAAGTACGGTATTTTGCTGTCTCAACTCTTTACCTGAGGTTTACTTGGTGATTACTTAGAGCAGGCCGGCCACGGTGGCCGAGGGGACTGCGGCGCGCCAGTCACGGTCTGCACGGCCACTATTGTCGGGGATTCGAATCCCCCCTCGGGCATGGATATTTGTGCCGTCCTTAGTAGTAGCTAGTTCATAAGTAGTTTGTAAGTTTAGGGACTGATGACCCCGTCAAACATTTGAACATTTAACAAATTACTCTTTTTCAAGAACGCTTTTCTACCCATTACCATTCTGCATTTTATACCCTCTGTACTGCGACCATCATTTGCTATTTTACTGCCCAAGCAACAAAACTCATCTACCTCCTTTATTGTTTCGTTACCTAATCTAATTCCTTCAGCATCACCTGATTTTCTTAGACTGCACTCCATTACCTTAGTTTTACTCTTGTTAATGTTCATCTTATATGCACCTTTCAGCACACTGTCCATTCCGTTCAACTGCTCTACCGGGTCCTTTGCTGTATCTGATAGAATTACTATGTCGTCGGCAAAACGCAACGTTTTTAATTCTTCACCCTGAACAGTAATTCCTTTTCCAAATTTCTCCTTGCCTTCCTTTATAGCTTGCACAATGTACAAATCGAATAACATTGGAGAAAGGTTACAATCCTGTCTTACTCCCTTCCCAACCACTGCATGCCTTTCATGCCCCTCAACTCTGACAACCGCTGTCTGGTTTTTGTACAAGTTGTAAACAACCTCACGCTACCTATATTTTACTCCTGCTTGCTTCAGAACTTTAAAGAGTTTATTCCAATCAACATTGTCAAAAGCCTTCTCCAAATCTCCATAAGCTAGATATGTAGGTTTGCCTTTCTTAATCTAGGATAAGCCGTAAGGTGAGTATTGCCTCCCGTGTTCCTACATTTCTCCTGAACCCAAACTGATCTTCCCCGAGGTCGGCTTCTAACAGCTTTTCCATCCTTCTGTAAATGATTCGAGATAATATTTTGCAACCATGACTTATTAAACTGATGGTTCTGTAGTTTTCACTCCTGTCTGCGCCGCTTTCTTTGAATTGGGGAAGCCAAGGGTAGCCATCTTGATCCGGCCAAAACACTGCTTTTGTTACCTTGTCGCTCGATTTTGGAAGGATTTTGCATTGTTATGGTGAGTTGTGCAATGTTTATGTGTTCGAATCGTTCTGATTGTGAGGCGGAATTTTAGGAATAGCTTTTCATGTGTAAATTGCCTCGCTAACGTGTGATTTTTTTTTTTTTTTTTCGTTTTTCGAGATTTTGAAACATCCAGTGTGAGGACGTTACATACGTATAAGATGCAATGAGCGACTGTAAATACAGACACAGCTATGACACACTGTCAGAGTCAGACTAGAAACGTTGGCGACTGGAAACAATCCCTCACCAAGCCCCGCCCATTTCTCTCCCTCCCTATAACACAATCTTCTTTGACCTATGCCTTATCTAACTTTCATTTTAAAAAAATTTATCTGTAGTGTAGCCTTAAGAAGGTTAAGTAGAGGGTAAACATGAAGTTTTTTTTTTTTTTTTTTGACTACGTGAGGGCGCTTATCGCCCGAATTTATGGTTTAGCAGCACTAAATCGATTCACTGTTGTACGTTCGATATGCATCATTTCAGGTCGAGCTACTTAGAGTTTAAGCTTTATTGATAATTAGCCTACATTTACTATAGATATTTTTACTTTGGTAAGAATCCTCAAAAGGTTTTACGACTGCATTAGGAAACGCTTCAGTTTCGTAGAAGATACTGAATATTTTCAATATGTATTTAGTGTAATCCTTATTCTAAAGTGGATCATGAAATGGATACTAATAACTTTGAAAGAGGCGGAGCTTAGCGTATTGGATGCGGGGTTTAGCTCTTAGCAGCGGTCGGCAACTGGCGGACCGCGGTCCAAGTCCCGACCGCAAAAGCCCAAAAACTGGACAAAAAATGACAGTTACCTATTCTAATTCTTTTTTTAAAACCTTTTTTCTGTTGATAACAATTCATATTAGAGCCACTTCTACATATTTTTCTAGAATTTAACAATTAACTGCAGAATAATTAGAATTAATAAGGAATTTGAGGTTTTACTTGTGGACTTCTACAAAAATTTTAAAAGTATCCGGACCCCATCGAATATTACTTGCCGACCTCTGCTCTAGAGGCTTACTTCCAAGCGGCGACGTTACGTCCGGCACACGCCACTGCAGACGGGCAAACTACACAGGTCAAAACACTTAGATGATCAGTTGATATGTCTAGGTTCTGAAGCATTGTCATCGGCAGAATGTATAAAAATGGCCTAAGTCTTTCTGTCAGTTTTCCGGAGCCGGCCGCGGTGGTCGCGGGGACTAAGGCGCACCAGTCACGGTCTGCACGGCCACTACGGTCGGGGGTTCGAATCCCCCCTCGGGCATGGATATTTGTGCCGTCCTAGTTCGTAAGTAGTTCATAAGTAGTTTGCAAGTTTAGGGACTGATGACCACGTAGTTAAGTCCCATAGACTATACAAACATTTGAACATTTTTTAGTTTTCCGGATTCGAGACGACATTAAGGCAACCGAGATTGTGGTAATAAGAAAGTTGCGACAGAGGCAGTTGATATTGACTTGCTTCTACTCTCCCAAATAAATTACACAAGCATGTGGGGTCAGACGATAAGATGACCAAGTAGTACAATGCAGCAACAACGTGACTTACCCACAGATATATAATGAAGAGGCATATGAAGATTCGAAGCGGGACAGACACGGAGGGAGGAGGCTGCAGCTACTGGAGTGTCCCAAAGTGTAGTGTCCAGGACCTGGATACGATTCCAGACAACAGGAATCGCTAAAAGGAGGCACGAGCAAGGTCGTCAAAGAGTGACATCAGAAGGAGATGACCGTTATCTCCGATTAACAGCCCGTTAAGGAAGAACGCTGAATGCATCTCAGTTGCAGCGCACCCTCCAGACAGCAACAGGACGCGCAGTATCAATAGAAACACCCCAAAATCGCCTCCAGGTATGAGGTAGGGCTGTTGATAAAATATCGATATATCGATATTTTTCTCAAATAATATCGACGAGTACGATATATTTTGGCCCACTTTAGGTTACGGTAGTAACACTAAAAGTGGGCCTTTGCGATCGTCTTTTGACACCTCGAAATTTAAATGAAAATAACGGCTTAACTATTTATGGGACGCGAAAATTAGATAACCTAATTTGTAGAGGAGAAAATTCTCTACAACTTTGCTCTCTTATTTTTCTTTCATATCTCGTAGCGTTTCAAAGATATTAGCAAAAATAACGGCGATTTTGGGATGTATGTCTGTCTGTCTCTGTCTGTCCGTCTGTCTGTCCGTAACGTGTTACATATTTTTAAGACGAACCGTTCAACCGATCAGTGCCAAATTTTACAGACATGATTGTACGCCGCCAGAGACCAAATTTTTCGGATAAAAAATACGGTAGTAATACCAAAAAACGCCGTTTGTAATGTAATTGCAAACGAACCGTTCATCTGACACGAAAATTGAATAACCTAATTGGTAGAGGAGAAAATTCTCTACAACTTAGCTCCCTCATGTTTTTTTCATATCTCGTATCGTTTGAGACATATTTGCAAAAATAACGGAGATTTGACACCCTCCACTGAATTAACGAAAACCAGCCGTTCGCAGATGTCATGTGACATTCCTCGCCCAGAACTCTCTCTGGCATACGCCATCTTGCGTTGCATATTTGATGATTTTCTTATTGTAGCTTACACGTTGTCATTTCAAAGCAATGGCGCATTGAAGAATTAACAAAAACACATCGTTCTTCGTACGATAAAGGATAATCTATTGTCTACAAATGCCATATTAGCATCAGTTAACAATGGCCACCTATAGTATGAGATTAAACGAATCATCTTTCGATTCATACCCGTAGCGTAGTGGGCAAGGCGTTGGACTATGACGCTAAAGGTCAGTGGTTCGGAGCATGCCACTATGTAAATTTTTTTCCCTAAAAGGGTTTCAGACACTCTTATTAATTAACTTTTTATTATTTAGATTATTATTTTGGTCCAAAATGTTTGGAAAACTTATAAAACTACAAATCTAAAGTGGGCCGTGAAACATGTCAGTGCGATTTATTTTCTCAAATAATATCGACGAGTACGATATATTTTTTTGCCGCAATACATTACATTTTTCGCAAATTTCGGTAAATATATTTAATTTTTTTCTTTTCAAAGTGTAGTGGAATATAACTTTCGTTGTATGACGGAGTCTTGCTACTTTATCCCCATCCATTCTTTCTCACTGATTGCGTGGATGAAGTAGAGGGGGCGATGATGACGTAACTCACGCTCAGCTGTACTGGAAAAATCCGACAGGTCACGAAACCGAAGGACACACTCATCGGCCATCTTCATTGTAACAATGTTGGCTAAGCGGGAATCATGTCATCAGCAGTACATTCGTCGGGTACGTGAAAGTATTTCAAGAACTGTTTCGTGCCATATATGTGGAAAGAATCTGACACTGCACAGGGTCAAAGCCAGAGGGTCTATGGCGTTGCACCGCTGCACAAACGCCACCTAGATACAAGGCATGTGCGCTGCCTGCCAAGAGTAGTCATAACACAAGCAAACTATAAGTCTTGTGTAGTGTCGTGCTGAAATTGGGAATAAGTACATGTTGCCTACTGTGTTTCAGAATGTTCTTAATGTTATTTATGTGATTACAGGCAAATTTGTTTTGGTATATTTATGAACTATTAGTAAGATATCTGACCGATATTGGAATCGGACGATTCATATTAAGCATTTTGTATGATACCAGTAAGAATCTGCACGGAGAATATCATAGATAACACTAAAAACATTCTACAACAAGTGTGCAACGTGTACGTATTCCAAAACTCAGCAAAACGCTACATAAGACAGAAAGTTTGCTTGTGTTATGACTACTCTTGGCAGGCAGCGCACAGGCCTTATATCTAGGTGGCCTTGCCTGCCCCCCCCCCCCCCCAGAACTACACTACTACACTCGCTTACATACCGGGTGATCAAAAAGTCAGTATAAATTTGAAGAATAAATAAATTACCAAATAATGTAGATAGAGAGGTAAAAGTTGGCACACATGCTTAGAATGACTTGGAGTTTTATTAAAAGAAAAAATAATAAAAAAAAATTCAAACAAATGTGCGACAATGGCGCTTCATCTGATAGAAAAAGCATTAACTAGCATAACAAATTAAGAAAAAGCAAGGATGATGTTCTTTATAGAAAATTCTCAATATGTTTACCATCATTCCTCAACACAATAGCTGTAGTCGAGGAATAATGTTGAGAGCAGCACTGTAAAGTATGCCCGAAGTTATGGTGTCTTTCAGCATCCCTAGAGATATCGGTCGATCACGATACACTTGCTGCTTCACGTAACCCCAATAATCGCATGGACTGAGGTCTGGGGACCTGGGAGGCCAAGCATGACGACAGCGGCGGCTGAGCACACGGTCGCCTCCAAACGACGCCCGCAAGAGATCTTTCACGCGTCTAGAATTATGGGGTGGAGCGCCATCCTGCATGAAAAATCGTACGTTCCAGCAGGTGTTTATCAGCCAGGCTGGGGATGATGCGATTCTGTAACATATCGGCGTACCTCTCACCCATCACGGTGGCAGTTACAAAACCAGAATCACGCGCCATCTGTCGGACATTTTTTTTTTCCTTATAAAACCCCATGTCATTCCAAGCATGTTTGTCAATTTTTACCTATCTATATTTTTCCGTGATTTATTAAGTTTTCAGATTTATACTGACTTTTTGATCACCTGCTAAATAAAACCAGCTGTAGTTTGGGGCACAAAGAGACAAAATTCCTATTAGATCCTCCCCCCCCCCCCCATCATATAGATAGAAATCCTGGCATCGCCACTGACACTGTATAATATGCATAGTGTTGATTAACAACACAACATTTGACCTAAAACTATCGTAATACAAGCTTCTAATGTGCAAAAACGTGCAGTTACAAATTTTCTCATTAAATGTTTTCCTTATTCTTGCTATGACGGTGTTTTGGTATTTTAAATCCACCAGAGGTGGCAGGATGGCAGCAGCTTCATTGCCGCTTTTCAGTCGAGTGTATTTACAATTCTGACAAGTCGTTTGTTAAAAACATAGAAAGGTGATGAAGTGTTGAATTTAAACACTAGAATGGAGAGTAAAATGAAGAGAATAGACATAGAGCGAAGAATTTGAAGTAAAACATATTCAGAAATAAAACAGCTTCAATGGTTAAATTACACAGAGATAGAATTTAAAAATCCAGGGTAGTTAAAATCACATTGTTGGAGCACACTAGACGATGACGAAGACACTGCTTAGAACACATGGCAACACTAATAATCTGCCTGATCGGCGGCTGCTTACGTATTAAAACACCTGCTATGAGGGGAATATCTAATTTTTAATCAATATTTAAAGGTACAGTTCTATAACCAGTAATATATTTACAATGTGCAGCCGATATTTTTGTAGGGCAATTATTCAATATATTACCTCCGATATAACGATATTTTTCTTATACAGGGTGGTCCATTGATAGTGACCGGGCCAAATATCTCACGAAATAAGAATCAAACGAAAAAACCACAAAGAACAAAACTTTACTTTCTTGAAGGGGGAAAACAGATGGTGCTATGATTGGCCCGCTATATGGCGATGCCATATGTCAAACTGATATCAACTGCATTTTTAAATAGGTACCCCCCATTTTTATTACATATTCGTCTAGTACGGAAATAAATGCGAATGTTTAATTTAGAACACTTATTTCGCTTTGTGATAGACGGCGCGGTAATAGTTACGAACGTATAAGTACGTGGTATCACATAACATTTCATCAGTGCAGACGGTATTTGCTTCGTGATACATTACACGTGTTAAAATGGACCATTTACAAATTGAAGAAAAGATCTACATGGCTATTGTGATCAAAATTCCCAATGGGCCTGTGCTATGTATGTTGATCGTTATCCTGGAAGACATCATCCAAGTGTCCGGACCTTTCGTCGGATAGTTGCGTTATTTAATTAACATCATGTTCCTTATAAACCTCATCCCAGTCTAACTGCTGTAGACTTTCTTTGAAATTTCTAGTTGTTAAGTCATTAATCGAGCGCACAATACTGGTGGACTGTTTCGAATTACTGTACGGAGCTATGTCATATACTGTTACTAGCTGTGCACCATGATCAGTAAGACCATTCTCAACGGTACAACATTTACGTTGTTAAACTTATCTTGGTTTATAAAAAAGTTATCTATCAATGTTCTGCTGTCCTTTACTGCCCGAGTAGGAAAATCAATAACGGATGTCATATTAACTGCGCCAAGTAAGACTTCCAGGTCTTTCTTCCTATTACACTCTTTCAGTGAATCTACATTGAAATCACCACAAATATAATTAGCTTTTCCCTATCTGACAGATAGCACAAGGCATCCAAGTTGTCCAGAAATAACGAAGTTTCCTGAAAGGGAACTATATAGTGTTAATATTATAAGATAATCATCATTGAGTTTAAGCTGGCAGGAACATGCTTCAATATGTTGCTGTACACAAAACATTTTTGTTTCTAAATTTTTTACACTGTGATACCTTTTGACATATATGGCACCTTCTCCTCTTACCTCCTTATACTTACATTTGAAGCTAATTTGTATCCACTGCATTCATATTCTCCATACCAGTGACAATGTGATGCTCAAACAGGCATAGTGTATCAGTTTCTATATCATTTAACAAACCAAAAGCTCATCTATTTTATTGTTTAGTCCCCCAATATTCTGGTGAAAAATGCTGCCTGACTAAGCTTCTCACTGGACACTGATCTTAGCCTAAAAAGATGTACTTCCATGAATTGCAGTGTCCTCCATTAAGGATTTTGCTATGAACCCAGCCAGTTTCCCCTTCCCATTCCTATTGAGATGCAGACCATGCCTAGTGAAATCTTACCTATAAATAGTATCAACAGGAACCAAACCTATGTCTGACAGAGTAGCCGCCCTTAGCAGTTGATCAATCTCCATATTGACCCTCCTCCATCATTTGTCTGGGTCGTTGCAGAACGTAAACTCTACTAAATACCTAGGAATTACTATTACTTCAAACATAAACTGAAAAGAACACGTAGGTAATGTCGTAGGAAAGGCGAACAAGTGATTGCTTTTGTCGGCAGAACACTTACCAGATGCAACAGAACTACTAAAGAAACTGCATACACCAAGCTTGTCCGTCCTTATTTGGAATATTTCTGCTCAGTGTGGGATCCTTATCAGATGGGTTTGACGGAAGCCATCGAAAGAGTCCAAAGAAGGGCCGCCCGTTTTGTATTGTCATAAGAACGGCAACCCACATCAATTTGAATCTACTTACTATATGCGTCTTTTGGTCAACCTGTGCGATTTTTACCCCATACACTTCCCTCCAATGCTAAATTTACGATTCCTCGAGGTCTAAGTATGTGTCCTACCAAGCGATCCATTCTTTTAGTCAAGGTATGCCAAAAATTCCTTTTCTCACCAATTCTGTTCAGTGCCTCTTCATTAGTAATGCGATCCACCCACCTAATCTGCAGCATTCTTCTGTAGCACCACATTTCCAAAACCTGTATTCTCTTCCTGTTCACACTATTTATCATCCATGTTTCACTCCCGTACAAGGCAACACTCCAAGAAAATGCCTTCAGGAAAGACTTCCTTACACTTAAATTAATATTCGATGTTAGCAAATTTCTCTTTGTCAAAAATGCTTTTCTTCCCATTGCCATTCTGCATTTTATATCCTCTGTACTGCGATCGTCATATGTTATTTTACTACCCAAGTAACAAAACTCATCTACCACCTTCATTGTTTCGTTACCTAATCTAATTCCTTCAGCATCGCCTGATTTTCTAAGACTGCATTCCATTATTTTTGTTTTGCCCTTGATAATGTTCATTTTATACGCTCTCTTCAACACACTGTCCATTCCATTCAACTGCTCTTTCGGGTACTTTGCTGTCTCTGACAGAATTACAATGTCATCAGCAAAACGCAATGTTTTTATTTCTTCACCCTCAACTTTAATCCCATTCCAAATTTTTCCTTGATTTCCTTCACCGCCTGCTCGATGTACAAATTGAATAACTTCGGAGAAAGGCTACAACCCTGTCTTACTCCCTTCCCAACTTATGCTTCCCTTGACTGTGGACTAATGAATGGACTAATGAACATAAGGCATGTAAAAATTCCAAATACTGCAATCCTCCCGCCTTATTCCTTCCGGTGACAAGGGATTATATGATTATAATAGTCATTAATAGACTAAGTTCGCCACAATATGTAATTAACTTCACGTAGTAGCGGGAGCAAAACCTATTGCGAAAATACAATATACATTTATGTCTTTTCAAACCAAATATTTTTTGAAGCCGTTTCACTCCTCTTAGTCTGTTAACGATTTTTCAATGGTTATTTAAAATCACTTTTATTAATCATCTATTTTTCTATTCTATTATACAAACAAATGAACAAATTAAAATTTTATTTAGCGTGGATAAATCTTTCACGCACGCCTACAGTACTTGAGAAACGTACTGCAATAAGATTTGTACAGTTAAATCATAGCTCGTACGATCCTCAGGGTACTTTTCTTGTAAAATTATTGAGAAAAATATGTTTGTAATATTTTTATTGTCTAATTGTTGTCTATAAATATAATTAAAAACAGAAGTTCCTTAAATTAGAACGAAAAACAATTTATCCCACATACGGAATTGTGACCT
The DNA here is from genome assembly GCA_026315105.1 of Locusta migratoria. Classification (NCBI taxonomy): domain Eukaryota; kingdom Metazoa; phylum Arthropoda; class Insecta; order Orthoptera; family Acrididae; genus Locusta; species Locusta migratoria. The sequence continues at coordinate 202,876,513 of CM048751.1, forward strand.
CTTTGTTTCATGAATCATGTTGTGAGGTCCAAATGATATCGCTATTATGTATCCGTGAAAAATAATTTATTTTACTTTCATCACAAATATTTATTTTTTAAACTGAGTATTTTTATGTATTACAATAAAGAAGATGAGTTTACCACGAAGTTCTCAAATGAGTCATAAAAATAGCTTATGTAACCCTGCATTAGAATGAAGTGAACCATGAAAAATCTGATTGGTTTATTGTATTATAAATTACCTGAAACAGTAACAAACTGCTGCGCGGTGTACATATAGGGTGTGAAAAACTAGCAGGATATGATGACTAATGACTTAATACAAAATATTTTTAGCAAATGTTAAATTTTCACTAGAATTCTACTAACACGTTCTTCATGCAGATACATTCGCAATCTACAGCAGGTGTAATATTGGTTGGTCCCTTTTGACACAGATTACATCGTTTACTCTTGTCTTGGTCATTATTTTGGTGAGAATTCTTCAGATCTCTCGAGATTGCTGTTCTTGGTTCTTTTCATAGCCCGACATAAACGAATGAGAACTCTAGACCTTACCATCTTTTACAATAAATGAAAACACTAATTAATATTAAAAACAAAATAATATTTATAAATTCTGACGACGGCGTCGTAGGGTCAATAATGTAACCACACAAATTTTCAACAGTGTACTAAGAAAACAGACGATTAGACAATGCATGTAGTTTGCTGGTGGTGGTTACCATCTGCTGGGAAGGTATGTGGTTCCACCACCAACACAATGATCAACAAGGGAAATGGCAGAGGTGTGTGTGTGTGTGTGTGTGTGTGTGTGTGTGTGTGTGTGTATGTGTGTGTGTGTTCAAATGTTTGTAAGGCTTATGGGGCTTAACTGCAGTGTCATCAGCCTCTAAAGTTACAAACCACTTATGAACTAAATTATACTAAAGACAGCACAAACATCCATGCCCGAGGGGGGATTCGGACCCCCGATGCGGAACGGCCTCGCGCATCGGAGTATTGCGCCTCAATGCGCTTGGCCACTTCGCCGTGGCTGTGTGTGTGTGTGTGTGTGTGTGTGTGTGTGTGTGTGTTAGTTTAAGTAGTTTGTAAGTTTACGACAGGTGACTATAGCAGTTTGGTCCAATAGGTTTACAAATAATTGAACACTTTGAATTCAGTACATCATTTGTTGAATAAATCGAACAGACACGAACCAAGCACTATTTTCTCCGGATTACGTTATGAGAAAAAGATGTACCCGAAGTTGATAATCCAGAGGACGTGTTCTTCATTTATAAGAGAAATAAGAAAGATCGCTTACTGATTCGATACATACCATATTCAGAAGAAATAAACGGATATAAAATAATGGGGTGGTGAGCCAAGACGGACTTTATTTGAAAAAGACACCAGAGAATATATCTTGCAGCAGGTTGTGAAAGTACACGATGACGAATGTACCTGTACTGACGTCAAGGATAATGCAGGGCAAGACCTAACTGCATACAGATAAAGCCATGATTAAACTCAGGTATCTATGATGTTTATTCATAAAAAAATAATGCATTAGACCTAATTTTAGGACAAGGGGAATATAACGGGAAAAGATAGCACAAATATCAACAATTAACCAGGTTGTACTCTACCGTTACGAAACACGAACAGCTCGCGAGCTGGAGTGAACGAAACTTGCAATATTCGAAAGAAAAATTATGAAATTCGGACCTATTAAAGAGAGAGGTGGGAGGTATTTCCATCAGACTGCAAAATTCGTAAGAAGCAAACATATTCACTGGGCTACTAACGTGGAGAACATGTAGAAAACAGAGGTGCAAAATACGGGAAATCACTTTAACACTTCCTTTTGGTAGACTAGGACTAATGTTAACATTCTTGGTAGCAAAGACTACGATGTGGCATACAATCAGAGTTAGGTGGTTGACTAGAAAGACACAATTTTCTTCCTTCGGGACATCCACAGCCATCAATCTTCATTTTAAATATTGGGATCTGCAACATTTCAAATTTTTTATTTATTTATGTACTTCCCGAGTTTCGAGACCTATATTTCATCATCAGGTGCATCTGTAAATTAGAATCAAATAAAATAGTGACGCCTAACATGTAATAAAATATCTACCTTACACCTTTACTAAAATTATTCAGAACAAAGTATACACACTTAGTGAGTCCGTAAAACACATTTATGAACATACTAAAATAGTGAGTCTACTAAATACGTATACTGCCATTGTACTGAATAATTTTAGTGAAGGTGGAGAGTATACATTTTATTACATGATAGACATCACCATTTTATTGGATTGTAATTTTCAGATGCACCTGATGATGAGATATAGGTCTCAAACTCGGGTAGTGCATAAAATAAAATAAAAAGTTTAAAATTAACAACTGTTGCGGATCCCAGAATTTAAAATGACTAGAAAGAGTTACCAGAGCGAAGTAAATGGAAGAGAGTTGTTGGCTAGTGATCTGTAGATGATGATGATGATAATCATGATGGTAATGACGATGATTTAATTCAACAATTGATAATGTAATATGCGATAGTTGTTGTTAATTCAGTATTAATGCCAAATATTACATTTACATGTTGATTCATTTCCAACCACTAAACACATTAAGCAATGAAAGTTCTGAACACTAGCCGTCGCAACATTTACTTTCATGCTGCTCTTTCTGCCGACTGCCAGTATACCATTGGACGGGCGTCCGGTATCGGTAATCTCCGTCTCGAAATCCCAGCTGCATTTGTTTCTGTACTGAAGGGAACCGACGTTTATTTCCACCAGGTGTGCCTCTCACCCTTTCGCGTCGCGGAGATATAACTAATTAGGTAAACAACGTTGCGCAACGGAAAACAGAGCCGAGTAACCTGAGAGGAGATTGGCTTGAAAAGCAAACAGAAGGGTGACCCGGTTCACTTCGCTGCCAGGAGCCAGAATTTCGCGAGCAGTCACAACACTTCTCTTTAATGTACAGAGTCAAGTTAGGCAGGACGTACTTTCGTTGTTGCGACACCCGCAATCGGAGACTGCCGTCTAGAAGCGGACACCGACAGTAATAAACGTCGCCTCAGGTTCGTGTCTTGTTTGAGCATTGCAATCTCCGTTCACTGTACGGGTCCCGCCCTCCAAATCGAAATAGAATGTTGCGGTGGAGGAGACGTTCGGTGAAACACTAACACCTGCTCGCTTGTCGTTACATTGCAACATGGTGATTTTGTGACAAACTCATAATTGTCTGCAGATCAAATTGCGTGCTTATGGAATATCGTCTCAGGTATAATTAGATTGGATATTTACTGTCAGAGAGGACACTTTTCGTAGTAATTGACGGAAAGGCATTGGCGGAGTCGGCGCTAGGACTTTTCGTATTGTAAGCAAACAACATTTTGGTGCGTCCCAACCAGCGAGCACAGAATAACAGCGTACAGGCAGTGAAGCACGGCAGCCATCTTGGATGAGTGTAGAAACAGAGTTTGTCCGATAAATTCGTAGTTCTTCAAATGGTGCTCGCCTCAGTTACATTGTCATTTGAACCGCTCAGGACAGGAAAAAAAAATTACAAAATTTTTCACGCAGGCAGGTGAATACTGAAGGAATGCAACAGTGTTCTTAGCAAGTATAATACGTATTGTGTTTGTATAAAAATAAAAATTGAAACTATTACTTTTATATGAACGAAAAATTGTGACATGAAAAAGTTAGTCGCCTGCCACTTTTTTTGTTTTGTAGTCAGGAAATATTCGTCAGCGAGAAAGTTGTAGATAATGAAATGAACTTTTCTTTTTATTTAAACAACTTTTTTTGTAACAGCCCTCGTTTTGTCAAAAATTTAGATACAATCAATAGAGCGGTGGAACTTTTCAAATTCTACTCGTTAGTTTCATCGAGCTTGCCCACCGGCGAGCACAGATTCTGTTGCCCACTCACCTTGTACTTTGTGGCCAATATTGATAAACATTTCTAATTTTGAATACAATTTTTGGTAATCAATAATTATGAAAACACTTTTTATTTATTTTATTACTAACTAGTTGAGTACCCCCGGCTTTGCACGGGTAATCTTTAAACTACTTTTTAACTCGAGAACTGCAGACCGTATCATGATGCGGTTTCTTTCAAATTCTTCAGTATAATCCTGGGTTCAACGTAGGCTATGTTAAATGTCAATACGAAAATGAGAAATAATTGAAATAATAATAACGTAGAATGGCTTACCATTTCCGCACTTTCGTGACCTTTGTTGCGTAAACTATGAGATCTTCTCCAAAGTACATACTATAGAATTATATAACTCACGACGATTGAAAAAAAAGAAAAGACCTCGAGATCGTATGTCCAACTTTTACAGATCTCTCACAATCACTATATCTGTAGTCTGAAGCCATCTGGAGCCAGTGCTTTAGATGAGAAAAATTATAAATGTGGTTCATTCGTAAAATTTAGACATATGCTCTCACATTTTTTTCTTTTTAGATGTTTATGAGTTCTGCAAGTTTGTACTATGTACACTGGCCTAGCTCTTATAGTTTAGGCCCCACATCTGACTAAAGTGCAGAAGCGGTAAACGATTGTACATTATGATTCTTATTTTAGTTTTTTTTTCACATATTCGTATTGATATTAAATACTGACTAAGATTATCCCATGATTCTAAAGAAGAAACAGCATGACGATACGTTCGGTACTCCTTAAGTTATAAAAGGTTAAAGGGGTAGGAAAAATGTGCTTAGTATGAATTGCTGTCCCCAGCTGAAATTTGTAATTATTTAGGGCAAGAAACAGACTGTGTAAAATGGAACGCCTTAAAATATATGAGAAAGGCATTAACAGACAGCGAACTCAATAAACTACCCGTGCTCCCAGCTGTGGCTGCCTGGCGCATGGCCGCCATGTTGGTTGGGTGTCGCGCTCTCAGCCGGCTTCATTTCACTTTCATTGTAAGGCCTCTCTATGCTACTCTGTGCTCGCTGGTCCCTTAACTATTTTTACTTTGTGCTATGTGGCCGTAAGGTCAAAGGAAAGGGGATACACAAAAATACATTAAAACCTAACATTTATTTACAGGTCATTATTATTATATAGAATGACAAGGATTGTTGCTTTGCTGTATATTGTTGAAATCTTTTAAACCTAAAGCGAGACTTTCCTGGCTTTCAATTAAGAAAACTCGTTGAGCAAGACATCTGTTTTCATTTCATTTAACAAATCATGGTCAATGGTCAAAGTAGTTACTTCACTCAAGAGCTCTTGGCTTAAACGTGATCACAAGTATGTCTTTATAATCTCTAAATTCGAAAAACTTCTTTTGCCTTTGGCCACTCATACACGGAGCATTAGCAGAATCCTCAGTGTAACAAAAAAGTTCGGGAAAATGTCCAATCGCGGTGGAGTAGCCGAGCTGTCTAAAGCGTCTCGCCGGCCGCGGTGGCCGAGGGGACTGAGGCGCTCCAGTCACTGTCTGCACGGCCACTACGGTCGGGGGGTTCGAATCCCCCCTCGGGCATGGATATTTGTGCCGTCCTAGTTCGTAAGTAGTTCATAAGTAGTTTGTAAGTTTAGGGCCTGATGGCCCCGTAGTTAAGTCCCATAGACTATACAAACATTTGAACATTTTCAAAGCGTCTCGCTGCGCTGCGCGCGGTTGCTCGTCGTGGGTGTTCGAGTCCTCCCTGGGGCATGGGTGTGTGTGTTGTCCTTAGGTTAGTTTACCTAGGTTTAAGTAGTTTGTAAGCTACGGACTGATGACCACGCAGTTTGGTCCGATAGAGTTACAAACATTTGAACATTTTGAAAATGTATACACAACTATGTTTGGTTATAAAACACAAGTCTCCAGTTGGGTGACTTCCTGGAGGTAGCATTGATGAAAAAATTGCGGTTCTTCAAAGAAATCATCTCCATTCACGTCACAGTCTCCTCCACCACTCAAAACGGTTTGTAGGAGCTTGCAGGATTTCTTCAACTTTGTTCGTTCAAATTCTTCTTTAAGCTTGCAATGTCATAAAGAAATTTTAATCTTTCAAAATGGTGCTCGATTAGCTCAAATCTCTTCTTTAATTATGCTACTGCTGTGTCAAGTGCGACAAAGAAATTTTACCAGAATGTACATTTTTATCTTCATTCACTTTTCTTTGCCGAACTATGATTAGGGTTTCTCTTTCAAAATTAGCATCACCGTCGATGTTTTCAGCAACTTCTTTTCCATATATAATTACGCTGCTTAGTCCTTGATCAAATTTCATTTTTCCCAGAACTGATTTTATTCTTCTAGTAAGATCCATTGAACTTTGCAGGTCATTTGTGACTTTTTGCAACAGTTAACTAACCACATTTGTTTTATGCAGGAGCCCATGCCACTTCACTAAGCAGCATAGAAACTGGAAGCTTTACAGTTTTCTAAGTCCTACCACAGTGTTCCTACCAAATGCATAAAATTTCTGATCATGAGAAGCTTCATATAAAGCATCATAGATTTCTTCAATGTGGTACTTTAAAGGCAACAATGCCTCGATTCTACTTTCCCATCTAGTTTTGCAGAATGGTTTTACTGACAGACTCGAAACATGTTTCAACAAAATACTCATTCTTTGTTTGGGTCCTAAAGAACAGACACCACACTGTCCCTCTGTAATCTCAAAATACATACACTGTGACAGACGGTACACTGTCAGTTGCAATGTAATTTCAAGTAAAAATAGTCTTGGTTGCAAGATGGTGTTATTAATTACCAATGACGCGTTCTGCCCTCACAGCAGACCATCATCTTATCTGCATGATAAACGTTACATAAGAATTACTACAATATTTAAAGCAGTGAAACAGGGGCTGTTGGAGTAATTTGCGTAACGTTTGTTATGCAAATAATGTGGTGATACCCTGCTGTGTGTGCGAAACGCGTCATTGGTAATTAATAACACCACTTTGCAACCAAGACTTTCTACTTGAAATTAAAATTTGACTGGTTGCTGTATCAGCCATACCAGGGACTATAGAAAACCTTACGTAGTTACATTTTATGTATATTGAGATTATAGGACAGCAGTTACAACTTTTTCCCTGTCATGATCCAACGGTTACTACTCCCTGCCATCAGCTAGTAGTAAGTCCAGTTTTGGCATATTATGCAATTTGCGATGAAAACTTTTTTTTTTCGTTATCATCATCATCATCCATGGATGGTGCCAAGTTATAACAGCAGTTTCATTATAGCGCCACTGATTTACTTGCATTAAACTCAACTAGAGAGAAGATCCACTTAAGCTGCACATACGAACTGCATATTCCAACTTAAGTGTCGTTGTAAACATCTTTAATGTCCCTCGCTGTTGTTCTTTGTGGAGAAAGTCTGTCAAAAATTCTTCTGGTAATTTTAGTCTTCCCATTTCTATTGCATGTCGGAAGGGACATTCAACACAAACACTATCATTCCCTTTTCCTTAGAACCATACAATCCCCATTATGAACTTGCAATTTTCCGTTATTTACAGCTAGCAATCCAATATTTGTAACTTTAAAACATATAACTAGATTTACTGTCCTTTTCTTTTATCCGAAATTGTATGCCAGCAATATTTTAAAACCAGTTAGAGAACTGGCATCTGCTATTTGTTAAAGACATTTTCTGTTGGCTCGGGCATGTGCTTTATTACGAAGGTTGACTGACTGAGCTGCAGGCTAGAGGCTCAGTAGTTGTGCACATGGCGCGCCGAAGGAGAGCGCGCGGCGCTAGCGCCCTCAAATTTCAACACCCTGTTCGCTACACTGGAGCGATGTATCGCTTTCTAGTCAGGTTTAAAAACAATTTCACAATGTTGGCTACATTTCGTACGCAGTAATTTATAACCGAAAGTTAACCAAACGAAAAGTAGCCAGCGACTATATTTTTCACTGCAAAAGCTTCAAATGTTATGCGGTAGGTTAACTGGAAATTAAGTATCGTAATAACTATGGCGAATACCGGAAAAACAGACACTCCGTTTCGAGTATAAATAAACTTATTTCACACTTCCTTCAATACATTAAACAGTACGCCTCTCAGGCTTATTGCAATTGCATAAAACTCGCGCCACAATGCGCCTACCGTGCCTCTGCACCATCAACAAAACATTTATGTGTTTACTATAGCGAGTCCGCTCCGCGACTGCTTCAGCAGCTACTACTTCTGTGCCAAAGACAGTCTTTACAACAGGTTCAACATTTTCTCTGGCGCATTGCCAACTTACAGCATAAGAATGCCCGTGCATTCATGCGGGTTTACACATACAGTACATGTTTACACTAAATGATTCAATATTGAAAATGACGTTACATAAGTAATATATCTAGCATACAAGAAATGAAAAATACATGAAATAAACAAATTTAAGACAATATATACATTACGTTAAATCAAATTAAGATACAGCGACAGGTGTACTTTTACAAGGTCCCTTATTCCACTAGCGATACTCCCGCATCTGCAAAACTCTGCAGTCGCCCATTAGAGGCCTCTGCGTGTGCCACGCCGCATTGCACTTTGACCTGCCGGTACACCAGTCTGGACCAGTAGGGACAGTGCGGTGTGCCTCTGAAGTTGCGTTTTGTGACGTTATTTGTGTAGTGAAGATGGAACGGCGATTGGTAATCAATCCTGCTAATGTATTGCGATTGGTTGAGATGAAATTCCTAAGAGCCGTTATTCGTGAATACGGTCTTGGTGTAGAAGATGAATCATTCACATGTTTTCTGGTATATATTATAGTGCAGAAATATGAGCATAGATAATAACCCTATAATAGATACTAGGTAACATGTGAATGATTCACCTTCTGCACCAATACCATCTTCACGAAGAAGGTTCCTTCGTAACTTCCTCTCAACCAGTCACACTATATTAGCAGGATTAATTACCAATCGCCAACTCATCCGACGCTTCAGTACACAAATAACGTCACAAAACGCAACTTCAGAGGTACACTGCACCGTCACTACTGGCGTACCGACAGGTCACTGTGCAATGCGGCATGGCACACTCAGAGGCCTCTAATGGGCGACTGCAGAGTTTTGCAGATGCGGGAGTATCACTAGTGCAACAAGGGACATTTACATTATCTATCATACGATTTTGGTGTATTTCTGTTTGTTCGAGCCTAAGTACTTTCCTTGTTAGTCAGCAGAGAGAAGGTGTTAGCAAGCTCTGCTGCTGGTCGATGGTAGGCAGGTGGATTCGCGATCTTGTCAAAGGAGGGTGCCCGCCTCGCTGCGCCTGTCTCCGCAAATCAGGGCGCCTATTCTCGGAACGGTTTGAATTCGGGGACGGTTGGCGCAGGTAGGGGCCACATTTAGTCCGAAGAGGAACATTTAGAAGTCCGGTCGCTTGTGGTACTTAGTGCTACAGTTTTCCAGAATTTGGCAAGAAATGCGGCAGAATAGGTTATTCACCGTGTTGGTAGTATCCAGGGAGTCGTAATACTCATCGAAGTCACAAGTGTGAAGGTAGAATATGATTTATTATGTTATTTTGTCGCGAAATTGGGAAACTGCATGTAGGATGCATGCTCAAGTCGTTGTAAAATCGTTTAGTCATCAGTTATGGTTCTATTTTGAAAAAGCATTAAGTGGTATTTTAATTATTTCACCTAGTTTCTTTTGCACATCTCCGGACTAATTTTTGGTAGAGTCAGCTAAGAACAATAGCTGGGTGTAGTAAATGTGCTTCGATTCGCACGAAGTTTTCAGCAATGCTCTGGATATTAAATTCATTTCACTTTCATGTAACTTTCGACGAGGAAAATTTAAGATTTTAATCATTTTATTTTGTATGATAGCTTGGCCAGCCAAATGATGAGGCAGTACCATATAATGATTTCATGCTGCGTTGTACCAACATTTAACATGTGTAGGCCGCACTGTTCACATATTTGTTCTGTGATTGGGCACTATGTGAGAGTAGTCACAAAATACGTACTAAATTGTTTCTTTGGTAAAACGAATTTATTTAAACAAACTTTGCCGCGGCGGAGCGGCCGAGCGCATTGAGGCGCTATGCTACGATGCACGAGACCGTTCCCCGTCGGGGGTTCGAATACTCTCTCGGGAATTGATGTTTGTGCCGTCTTTAGTATAAGCTAGTTCACAAGTAGTTTGTAAGTTTAGGGACTGATAATCTCGTAGTTACGTCCCATGGACTCTACAAACAACATAAACAAACTTTGATTTCAAGTTGCAATGATTTAAGATAAAATAAACGCCATTTTATTAAAACTTGTGTCCTCGTAACTGATATAACCTCAGCTTCTCCTCGTCATGCTCCCCTGATTTGAATGGGGAAAAAAGGTTTCCGTGTCGTGAAAAGATTAACCTATATTGGATCTTACCCTGGCGTCTAAAACTGGTCGTATCCCTTCCTAAAATGTATGCATACTAGTTCCATGAATTCAATCTAGATGCGTTATCCGATGGCAGCAACTTTCATTTGCTAAATTTTGTACTTTCAATAGAGTCGCTTTGTTCATGTGAACAAGAACCTACTGTGGTGGGAATCACTATAGTAGCATACTTAGGATAAAAGCCTATATAAAATACCAAATGCATTACATACAGCTGGCATGGTCAAACTCCGCCTCGCGGGCGCGGGTGCCTTTGCCGCAAACCTGCCCCGCGTATTGTGCGCAGCGGCCTGTGGGGTAGAGTGGCGAGCAGCAACAGGAAGAACGCCGCTACACTCAGGCAGTGGAAAACTAAATTTTATACGGCAGCGGGTAGCACCAACGCCACCTAGATAGTCTACTGGCCATTAAAATTGCTACACCAAGAAGAAATGCAGATGATAAACGGGTGTTCATTGGACAAATATACTATACTAGAACTTACATGTGATAACATTTTCACGCAATTTGGGTGCATAGATTCTGATAAATCAGTACAAGAACAACCACCTCCAGCCCTAATAACGGCCTTGATACGCCTGCTTATTGGGTCAAACAGAGCTTGGATGTCGTGTACAGGTACAGATGCCCATACAGCTTAACACGATACCACAGTTAATCAAGAATAGTGACTGGCGTATTGTGATGAGCCAGTTGCTCAGCCACCATTGACCAGACGTTTTCATTTAGTGAGGGATCTGGAGAATGTGCTGGCCAGGGCAGCAGTCGAATATTTTCCGTATCCTGAAAGGCCCGTACAGGACCTGCAACATGCAGTCATGCATTATCACTCTGAAATGGTTGAGCAGGGATTGAATGAAAGGTAGAGCCACGGGTCATAACACATCTGAAATGTAACGGCCACTGTTCAAAGTGCCGTCGATGCGAACAAGACGTGACCGAGACGCGTAACCAATGGCACCCCATACCATCACGCTGGGTGATACGCCAGTATGGCGATGACGAATACACACTTGCAAAGTGCGTTCACCGCGATGTCGCCAAACACGGATGCGACTATCATGATGCTGTAAACATAACCTGGATCCATCCGAAAAAATGTTTTGCAATTCGTGCACCCAGGTTCGTCGTTTCGCACATCATCGCTCTATAGCTCTGTCGTGATATATTGCTGTAGACTGTTTCAGCATCTTCAAATTATTGTGTTGATGAAGGATTTGGAAGGAAATGATTGACAATGGCTGCATTAAGGCATTGAAATTAAACAATGGCGACAAGTGAAAATGTATGCCGGTCTAGAAATCGAACCCGGGTCTCCTGCTTTGGGCCAGCGGTCGGGTTAACCACTTGATTACCCGTGCTCGCCTCCCGTCCGTCTCAAACCCATAAGTCGCACGCTACGGCCGTAGCGCCCCTATCGTTCATGCCCTCTTAGGGTACGGCCATAGTGAACGGCACCCCGCTAGCTGCTCGGCCGCTTAACCCGCAGCGGTCGGACCGCGCGCGCTGCAACGGCGCGATGACAGCTGGTGGTGGCCACAGTGCGCAGCCAACCGCGCGCCAGCTGATACCGATACATGACCAAAATTACTTTTCGATTTTCTTGCTGAAAAAAATTCTGTATGTGTATGAAACAAAGCTACATCGCACTCTGGTATCAGGTTTTCGATAAAAATTCTCCTTCTCCTGTAAAAAAATAAAAACCACCTCTTCCGGTTCTGTGCGTTTTCCTTGACGTAGGATACTTCTCACTCGATTCTGAGGAAACTAATTGCCGTACCTCACTGAGCTTTGCACATCTTTCAGGCGCAACTTCAGAGGCACACCGCACTGTCCCTACTGGTCCAGACTGGTGTACCGGCAGGTCAAAGTGCAATGCGGCGTGGCACACGCAGAGGCCTCTAATGGGCGACTGCAGAGTTTTGCAGATGCGGGAGTATCGCTAGTGGAATAAGGGACCTTGTAAAAGTGCACCTGTCGCTGTATCTTAATTTGTTTTAACGTAATGTATATATTGTCTTAAATTTGTTTATTTCATGTATTTTTCATTTCTTGTATGCTAGATATATTACTTATGTAACGTCATTTTCAATATTGAATCATTTAGTGTAAACATGTACTGTATGTGTAAACCCGCATGAATGCACGGACATTCTTATGCTGTAAGTTGGCAATGCGCCAGAGAAAATGTTGAACCTGTTGTAAAGACTGTCTTTGGCACAGAAGTAGTAGCTGTGAGTGTCGCGCTGCTGAAGCAGTCGCGGAGCGGACTCGCTATAGTAAACACATAAATGTTTTGTTGATGGTGCAGAGGCACGGTAGGCGCTTTGTGGCGCGAGTTTTATGCTATTGCAATAAGCCTGAGAGGCGTACTGTTTAATGTATTGAAGGAAGTGTGAAATAAGTTTATTTATACTCGAAAGTGATCAGAGTAATATTTTTTTTAAGTGTGCAAGTAAAGTAATTGTTTGGTATCAAGTCTATTGTCACCGAGTGTGATCGTTGTTGTAGTAAGAGTACCTATTGTAATCATATCTGTCTTGTATGGACTTCACGACGAAGATGACGAAAGCAGAAGAGTACTTCTGTAACATTTTATTTGCATGTAAATGTAGTGTCAACCCAATCAGAACTTTGGTTCAATTATACATGACTTATTTTGAAACCAGTCTTAATTTTGTAAGTAGTTGTAGTCACCCCATTATCACCATTATTAGATTATGTTGATTATGCAAGCCTGTACATTGACTAACAAGTTCAATCATTTGCAAAATATTTAGATCAGTTTTAAAGAAATTGCTAGACGAGTTAAAGAATTGCTAAACATGTTACAACCACAGAGACTAGTAATTAAAGTGCAAGATAGTGCAAGAGAGTTTGCAAGTAAAGTAAAGTTGGTTTCATTTATGTAGAAAGTAACCAGGCTAATAGTGGTCAAAGTATTATAGTTGATTAACCAGACTTGACTTTTTTTAATGAAATACGTTAAATGCCAAACTCTGCTCAGACAGTTACACGCGTACGCTACCCAGTCCCTGGAACCAATAAAAAAAAAAGTTCACGTAAAGTTTTATAAGGAACTTGAATGCTTTAAACAATAATATCAAAATTATTGAGAAGTTTGACTGTAGTATTTGTGAAGCTCATTGTACCACGGAGTTTCACTGTACTGAGCTAATATCATTGCAATCAGAGTCTATCTGCTATTACAATTTTGATTGTAACACGAACACGCCATCACCACTACATGAATTCTGACACATTTATTAGTGAAGTTGTGCTGTTCGTGAATCGTAAGAGGTGCTAGTTGGAGGCTGTAGTCAATGCTAAGTCAGATAGGGCCAAACTTAATTAATTACCACAGTGACTGTTTCAAGTTAATTAATATAATTTTTTATTAAAAATTTTTAAGATTCACTGCGAAAGTGTTGTTGCGACCCATTAGTTGTGATTTGCTGCATCATTCAATAACGAAATTATTATTACTAGAGTATATTATTACGCATTCTAAATATTGAGATTATTTGACGACCTCCAACAGGCAATTTTCTTATAATTGGCGACCCTGCCAGGATAGTTTGGGCGCCTACGTTTGTAACTGGTTTGGCAAGAAATTTGTTAATTAAGTTATCATCAAATTTTGATTTATTCTTTTATTCTGTATATTGATTGACTCTTTATCGGATTTGAAATTTGTATATCGTTTGTTGATTTTGAAACATTGTTGAAAAGTTTAAACATGGCACCAGTAGGGCAGCGTCATCGTGACGCAACAATAGAGAAAAGTAGGGTCCTTACTAGGAACGCGATAATGCGTAGAAGCCAGGCATCAACAATGGATTCAAGATTAGAAAATGTAACCGAAATGGAAAACGTACCGGAAATGGAAAATTCAAATTTGAACGTAGATCAACAAGAAATTACGCGTGGTCAAAATGAGGTTCGAAGAAGTAGTACAGATTTGAGACACTCAAACGATCGCAGGTTAGCGATAAACGTGGGTCACGTAATTAATGGAGAGAGAACTAACGTGGATGAGGTCGCGGACAATGTTAGTTATCAGCAAGAGGTAATTGACGAATATCAGAACGAATCGGAGGCTAAATGTTCATCAGATGATCTGTCATAAAGTAGTGATGAGGAACGGAAAATCGACAGAAATAAAAAGGATAGGCGAAGGACAAAAATGAGGGATGCTGTGCCTCAAGGAAATGCAAATATAAGTGCGTTAATGCAATTCATGCAAAATATGAGCCGGAATTTTGAAAAGTCATAGAAATGAGCCGGAATTTTGAAAAGTCACAGTTACAAATGAGCCGGAATCTTGAAAAGTAACAGTTAGAAATGAGCCGGAATCTTGGTAAAAAAAATCGAAAAATCACAGTTAGAAATAAAGAAAGTAGATCAAAAAATCGAAAAATCACAGTTAGAACTAAGACTGGAACTTGGACAGGTCATAAATAAAATAGATAAAAAAATCGAAGAAATAAAAAAGGAAAATGAATACGTCAGGAAGCAAATAAGTAAACAGGACAAAAGGATAGATGATTTAGCCACGCAAACGGAACAACAGATTACGCAGGCGCAAAAAAATTGTGAGGAGCAGTAACGAAGTCACTCTTTGGTTAAAAAAACATTAAACAGAACCAAAGACAAAGTCGCGGGACTCGAACAGGTATTAAAACACACTGAGGAAAGAATTGTTCAGATGCAAGTCAGCGTGTTGTGGAACATGAAAACAATATGTGGACCCCGCCTATTACAGAAGCGCAAGTTGGCTGTCACAATGATGACGCAACAGATAATTGTTATCGTGTCATGAGGCAGCCAGCTGCAGAAAACGTCAGCTTTGAAACGACAAAATCTGTCACCGAAATCAGTAACGGGAATTCGCATTACGAAATAAATTTCAACGGAACTGTACCGGAGCAAAGAAATGATGCGCCGTTGCCTTGTGTTGACAACAATGAGGAGGCAAGGCGAACCGAAAACTATAGACGAATGGAAAAGTATTTGCGTAGTATCAGACCGCCACTATTCAAACCAGATGGCGACATCCATATAATGAAATTTTTGAATCTTATCGAACAAACTTTACCGCGAGATTGGTCGGATCGCATGTGTATAAATTATATTCTGTCCAACGTGCATGAAAGTATTCATAATGACGTTATGGACATGAGTAGCGAGAGCAGAAGCTACCGCGAATTTAAGGATCGACTAATACGCAAATATTGGTCATCAGCAAAGCAGGATGAAGTTTATGAAGATATTCACACAGCACCGATCTTTAACGCAAATAAATTCAGTACGATGGAGAAATATGTGAAACATTACTGGAATAAGAATAGGTATCTTAGCTATCCAATACCGGAGCGAGCTTTCATTTCAGTAATGTTGGCAAAATTGCCAAGACGTGTGCGAGATCTTTTCATTGTACAACCAGTTTTATCTATAGAAAAATTTATGGAAGTCTTGGAAAGATGTGATCGAAGCTGGGAGAATGGAGACCGACCCAACCGACAGGACAGAGGGATTAGGAGTGGAACGGATGATCGACATTATCGGAGGGACGAAGGTACTCGCCGTGAAGATAACGGATACGGGCACCGACAAGCGGATACACGGGAAGACAGGTCATGAGGAGGTGATACCGATAACGGCCGACAAGATGATCGACGGCAGCGTCATCAGAGAGAAGAAGAACCGAGACAAGACCGACAGGAAAATCGAAATAGAGAAATGAATAATCGAAATTATTGGCAAAACACCGGAGCTAGGCCCAAAGAATACAATCAGTTACGTAATATAGACAGAAGTAGAGGAGACGGAAGAACAGTCTACGAGAAACCGGGACCTCGCGACAAACAGGTTTATGCGTTAGAAACACGCACAGTAGATAATGGAGACACCAACCACGAAATACATAATCAAAGTACGTACAATCAGGAAGAAAACACACGTTGTTTAAACTAATTGAGCGGCCTGCTTTGCCCCGCGGCGAGGCCGCAAATCATTTAAAGGGGACTGAAGGACCGACAAGCTCAGACGAAAATGCAAAGAAAGAAGACTCCGATAATGAATGGATAACGACAGATGATGAAGACGAGTCTGACGTTATATACAAGACTACGAACGTAATTGAACATGGCAAGAATGAACGAACAACTACTGTAGAAGCTAAGAAGCTTGAGGGCGCGCAAATAAACAAAGTTATTGACGCATCAGCGCAAATAAATAAAGAAACAGTTGGGCCAGAAACGGAACAAGAATACCATGAAAGAATGTTCGTTGAAGCAATAGATGCGTTACTGGGTAACAATGATCAAGATAAGAAAACTTGTGTTCAACTGGAAGAAGATACTGACGTGGAAGAGATGGAAGACAGTGACGAATCGGATACGACAGAAGATGAGCAGGGAGAACCAAAGCAACAGATACCGTAACCACCTGTACGGAAGAAGTAGCAGAAAATTATGATTCATTGCAGAATGAGTTTCCTGACATCATCGAACATATCGAAGTCTGGAGCCACCACGACGTTGCAAAGACAGCACCGCAGATGAGACAATGCAATGCCATCCGAACGTCAGATGAACAACAAAGGTTATCAACGGAAGAAGAAGATGTGCTTAGAACTGAAATACGAGTATTGAGAGACCCCAAACAGAGCGAAAGCAATACATGTCCGAAACTAAAACTGGTAATCGGAAGCAAGGATTATGAAGTATTAATTGATACTGGGTCGATGATTTCAATTTTGACACGATCGATTTATGAGGATGTTAAGAAAAGCTTGCATAGAATAGAGGAACTTCCAGCAACTAGATTGAAAATATATGGAGCTTTCAATTCTAAATTTGTGGAATCAAAGAAGAAGATTTTCTTTCCGTTTAAAATCAATCAGCTTAACCAATTATTTTACCATGATTTTGTAGTAGTGGAAGAAATAAATATTCCGTTGATAATTGGAGCTGACTGGCTACAGAAAGTTAGAGCGGTCGTGGATCTAAAAATAAATATGTTGACTGTTGAAAACGAAGGAAACCAGTACGCCAGCGAATTATTACAGCAAGTGGAGCATCCAGTAAAGACATTTAGTATCAGATGCAGCCAGGAAGACATAAAAACCAGTCATGACAAACAAAGGCAAAGAGAAAGGTTAAAAGAGAAGGACGAACAATTAGAAGATCTAAACGGTATATGCAACGTGCCGACAACAATGAGGCGTGACGCGCCGCGAGCCGGCACAGAGTACTGGAGAAGACGACACGTGAAAATGAAACACTCAACTGTAAATGAAACTTCTCACTGCAGTTATGTGAATCAAGAGCATTGCAGCGGACGAGGAAGTGTTGTACAGCAAAATGAAACCTTACTTGGATTGACACACAAAGAAAGGACACATTTTTTACTCGAAGAAGACGACACCCAAGAGGACACCGAAACGAACTTGATGATTACCGGATTTGTAGGAGAACGGATTTTACTGTTACACCGGACACCGGAAGCCAGTACAATGCAATCGAAGAGGATTTGTACTTAATTAGCCGCACACAGAAGCTAATTATCAAAGAAGACTATTGTAATATAAACACTTCATCTATTATACCAAAGCAAAGCGTGCAAGCACGGAAACGAGTAATGCTAGAGATTATTGTAAGTGAACAGGCCATAGTGGCAGAATTTATAGTTGTCAGAGGATTAAAGACCGACGTCGTGATTGGTGCGGACACGATAAGGAAGTTGGAAATGAAGATTAATTATTATGAAAAATATATAGAATGGAATGTGGGTGGAATCAAGACGAAATGGAACTTATTCGAAGAGAAAGAGAAAACACACGCAGAGATGCAACATTACGTACGTACCTTGACGAAGAAGAGGAGGTTAATTATTATGAGGTAAATCATTCTACTGATGAAGAGGAAGAGATGAGACCCTACCGTGTAAACAAAGTCAAACATGCTAATGCTATGGAACTGGTGTCCATAAAGAACAACAAAAATGTAGGGCTCAGACACGTTTGTGACATTAAAAAATTTTATCACTAGTATGTAAGTTGTAATCATAATATTGTAAGGGGAACTACACTACAACTGAAAGTCTGATGTGATAAACATGACTTGTAAATATTAATGTATTGTATAACTTATCATTTATTTTAATTACAGTGTATGTGAATGCGAGATGAAAGACTGAAGCTAAGCCCCGTTTGCAGGTTACCACACAATAAACAAAACAAGTGGATGTGACCTTGGTATGCGGGCCTGCGGAGCGGCGACATTAGACGTGCCGCCTGCGGCAGCAGCTACCAGAGGCAACAATTGCGTCGCGCGGTCAGCCGCAGGCGCGAGCGACTTGAAAGCAGCCGACAGCCATGGGCGGTAGCAACTTCAAAGGAACACACACCGCTTCATCCAACGGGCCTACGAAATGTAGCGTGTGAAGTGATCTGCAATAAAAGGTGGAGCTATAAAGCTCGGCCATGAAGGTCAATTGAGTGCAGTGCTATTTTTTGCAGGTTTATACGCCGATTACGTCACACACCGACGCATCCCAACATATCAAATTTTGTAAATAATATAATGCAACTTCCTACCTTTGTATCTTATGTAATGCCATGTAACCAATATTATGTATCTTTATTTTATGTCATGTAATTTTCCCTATATGAAATATGTGTTTTAAGTTTTTTTTTTTTTTTTTTTTCCAACCCGGGCAAGATGTTAGAGTACACCTGTCGCTGTATCTTAGTTTGATTTAACGTAATGTATATATGGTCTTAAATTTGTTTATTTCATGTATTTTTCATTTCTTGTATGCTAGATATATTTCTTATGTAACGTCATTTTCAATATTGAATCATTTAGTGTAAAAATGTACTGTATGTGTAGACCCGCATGAATGCACGGACATTCTTATGCTGTAAGTTGGCAATGCGCCAGAGAAAATGTTGAACCTGTTGTATGGTCTTCACGACGAAGACGACGAAAGCAGATGAGAACTTTTGTAACATTTTATTTTGTATGCATGTAAATGTAGTGTCAACCCAATCAGAACTTTGGTTCAATTATACATGACTTATTTTGAAACCAGTCTTAATTTTGTAAGTAGTTGTAGTCACCCCATTATCACCATTATTAGATTATGTTGATTATGCAAGCCTGTACATTGACTAACAAGTTCAATCATTTGCAAAATAATTAGATCAGTTTTAAAGAAATTGCTAGACGAGTTAAAGAATTGCTAAACGTGTCACAACCACAGAGACTAGTAATTAAAGTGCAAGATAGTGCAAGAGAGTTTGCAAGTAAAGTAAAGTTGGTTTCATTTATGTAGAAAGTAACCAGGCTTACAGTGGTCAAAGTATTATAGTTGATTAACCAGACTTGACTTTTTTTTATGAAATACGTTAAATGCCAAACTCTGCTCAGCCAGTTACACGCGTACGCTACCCAGTCCCTGGAACCAATAAAAAAAAGTTCACGTAAAGTTTTATAAGGAACTTGAATGCTTTAAACAATAATATCTAAATTATTGAGAAGTTTGACTTTAGTATTTGTGAAGCTCATTGCACCACGGAGTTTCACTGTACTGAGCTAATATCATTGCAATCAGAGTCTATCTGCTATTACAATTTTGATTATAACACGAACACGCCATCACCACTACATGAATTCTGACACATTTATTAGTGAAGTTGTGCTGTTCGTGAATCGTAAGAGGTGCTAGTTGGAGGCTGTAGTCAATGCTAAGTCAGATAGGGCCAAACTTAATTAATTACCACAGTGACTGTTTCAAGTTAATTAATATCTTTTTTTTATTCAAAATTTTTAACTTTCACTGCGAAAGTGTTGTTGCGACCCATTAGTTGCGATTTGCTGCAACATTCAATAACGAAATTATTATTACTAGAGTATATTATTACGCATTCTAAGTATTGAGATTATTTGACGACCTCCAACAGGCAATTTTCTTACAACCTCTAAATTATCTCTCACACGATTTTGGTATATTTGTGTTTGTTTGAGCCCGAAGTACTTTCCTTGTAAGTAGAAGAAAAGCGAATGACTCACAAACTACCACCATTAAGCCCGTTCTATACGGGAAGTGAGAGCTTACAAGATTACTGATGATTGACTGGTTATGCCTGACGCGTGCCGTGTAGACGCGTCCACTTGCACAACATGCACGCATACGATCGCTAGTAGACGGAACAGGATGGATCCAATTCTCACGCGTGTGGAAGTTCTTTACGCATGCGCAGACGACCAACTAAGGAATCAAGATGACGAAAGGAGCCCAGTCGTGAATTTGGTTTGTCTCCTGCTCAGGGGAACGTAGTTGTTCGACTCACACACACACACACACACACACACACACATATAGTCGGTCTCAAGAGCAGTCGTAAATATTTTAGGAGGTGGTAATATAGATTAATTGCAATAAAAATTCCATATAACATTTGTACAATTTCATTGAGAACAGAGATATAGCTGTTAACATGAAATCTAAACAAACTTAGAGCAAATGTAAATGAAGACATTTTCACTGATTTTTCCGTCGTTTCTTGATAAAACAACATCATTTTGACTTCAAAGTACAATTTTTTTTACTACATTTCCACTTCTTTAACCTGTTTTCGGCTTACAAGGTCATCTTCAGACTTAACCAAGATGCGACGAAGATATCAGTCAAAATATTCAAATTCGCAGGCGCTTGATAATGACAAAATGCTGAAACAGCTGTAGCGATAAATAATAAACATTTACCACATTACTGCCCCAACAATCGGGCAGTTAAAATGCTTTCAGTTCATTTGGGTTACATACTAATATTGTAAAAGCTATACCCACTAAAAATTGGACACACATTATGTTCATAAGCGACTCAAACCGCGCGGCTTGGAAGTATTTAATCGCCTTTTATTACGCAAATGTTTAGACAAGAGAGCGACGTAGTTTCACGTGATCTGCATGGAAACAAATATAGTTTCACAGAGGCAGACTAAAATACAAATAAATGTTTTATTTATTACAATAATCACGATACGTCTGACTGTCTCGAAAAGTGACTTTAACTCGGCGATTCATTTGCTCTAAGCTGACAACAAACAAAGAAGACATGTGAAACAGATGACTCGACAAACGCGTACCGTGTAAACGCTTCTTTGTAGTTCGATGGTCTATCGCAAGGAGCGCTGCAGCTGATAATGACTTTCTTGTGCGTGTCGCACGCCTCGTATAGAAAGGGCTTTATACAAACTTATCCCACAGGTGCATACAGACTCAAACATTCTTGTGCGCTTGTGATAGGTAACAGTTGAGTGTGACATGAAAAATAAAGGAATAAATCACAAATTTGCCATCTCTGCTTCTACGTCTTTGCCCTCGCCAATCGCTCAGAAAAAACATATAATAATGCTCAAATTAAATCAAGTGAGACCAAAGACAGTAGATTTGATGTGGTCTTCAGTCCGGAGGCTGGTTTGATGCAGCTCTCCACCCTACTCTATCCTGAGCAAGCCTAAGCTTCATCATCTCCTCATAAGATCTGCAACCTACGTCCATTTGAATCTGCTTACTATAACAGCGGGGTCATCAGTCCCTAAACTTACAAACCGACTTATACTAAAGACAGCGCAAACATCCATGCGCGAGACAGGATTCGAACCCCCGCTCCTTCGCGGCCTACGATTCCTTGATGTCTGAGAATGTGTCCGATCAGTCGATCACTGTTTTCAGTCAAGGTATGCCAGAAATTTCTTTCCTCCTCAATATCTGTTCAGTACCTCTTCATTAGGTATGCGATCCACCCACCTAATCTTGAGCATTCTTCTGTAGCACCACATTTCAAAAGCCTCTATCCTCATCCTGTCCGCACCGTTTATTGTCCATGTTTCACTCCCATACAAGGCAACATTTCACACAAATGCCTTCAGAAATCACTTCCTTACACTTAAATTAATATTCGATGTTAACAATCTCGGGCATTAATGTGTGTGTTGTCCTTAGGTTAGTTTAACTTAGCTTAAGTAGTTTGTAAGACTAGGGACTGATGACCAACGTAGTTTGCTCCTATATGATTACAAACATTTGAACGTTTTTTTGTGTTAACAAATTTCTCTTTTTAAAAATGCTTTTCTTCCCATTGCCATTCTGCATTTTATATACTCTGTACTGCGACCATCATGTGTTACTTTACTACCCAAGTAACAAAACTCATCTACCACATTTATTGTTTCGTTACCTAATCTAATTCCTTCAGCATCGCCCGATTTTTCTTACACTGCACTCCATTAGCCTTGTTTTGCTCTTGTTAATCATTTTATACTCACCTTTCCGGAATATTTTACTCGAGAGGATGACATCATCCTATATTCATACAGTAGAGCTGCATGTCCTCGGGAAAAGTAACGGCTGTAGTTTCCCCTTGCTTTTAGCCATTAGCAGTAGCTGTGTGACAAAGCCACATTGGCTGATGTTACAAGGCCAGCTCAGTCAATCATGACGAGGAGGTACTGAACAGAATTGGAGAGAAAAGGAATTTTTGGCATACCTTGACTAAAAGAAGGGATCGATTACTAGGACACATTCTTAGACATCAAGGAATTGTGAAATTAGCGTTGGAGGGAAGTGTGTGGGGTAAAAATCGCAGAGGGAGACCAAGAGATGAATATAGTAAGCAAATTCAAATGGATGTAGGTTGCCGTTCTTATGAGGAGATGAAGAGGCTTGCTCAGGATAGATTAGGTTGGATAGCTGCATCAAACTAGTCTGAAGACCACAACAACAACATTCACCTTTCAACACACTGTCCATTCCGTTCAACTGCTCTTCCATGTCATTTGCCGTATCTGACAGGTTTACAATGTCATCGGCAAAACACCATGCTTTTATTTCTTCACCCTGAACTTGAAATCCTTCTCCAAATTTCTCCTTGGTTAAAGACATGAACATGTTATGAGAAATTGTCAAAATCGACCGGGTGGATCGATGAGCCTGTACGACAGTGTCGTCTCTATTTGATGCGGAACCATTAGATCCGCCAACGCCACACTCCGCCGCCCTCGTATCTAGAGGGCACATCACGCCATCGTCCAACAGCTGGGCCGCTGTACTCTGACATCGGACCAGCAGCTCGCCGCAGTGGCGCATTCCACCATCTCTGGTGTGACGTCACGCAGAGTAGACCTCGTTCGCGTAGCTGACTGGGTGTCCGCTGGGGCACGGTCCACTTGCCGTAGCGGCCAGCCAGTCAGCTAAGCGATATCGGCCTACTCTGCGTGAAGTCACACGTGAATGCCGTGGCGTTCTAAATGTTCAAATGTTTGTTAAGCTTATGGGGCTTAACTACGGGGTCATCAGTCCCTAAACTTACAAACTACTTATGAA
Organism: Locusta migratoria; assembly: GCA_026315105.1. Taxonomy (NCBI): domain Eukaryota; kingdom Metazoa; phylum Arthropoda; class Insecta; order Orthoptera; family Acrididae; genus Locusta; species Locusta migratoria. The sequence continues at coordinate 202,900,293 of CM048751.1, forward strand.
CTACCTTATACTAAAGACGGCACAAATATCCATGCCCGAGGGGGGATTCGAACCCCAGACCGTAGTGGCCGTGCAGACCGTGACTGAAGCGCCTCAGTCTCCTCGGCGCCGTGGCGTTCTATCTAGGTGTTGTTGATTCCATCCAACGCCCGATTCAACGGAGTCGCCCGTATCTGGCGTGTTTTCCAGCCACCGAACGACCGGCTACGAACGGAATATTACTTGCACAAGAATATGCGTCAAAAGGCCAGCTTAACATAAATGAATGTTTGTCTGCATGTCCTCTACATGTTCATAAACCATTCATTCGATTGCATTTAAACTTTGGTGAACTGTTCACCGTACGCCAACGAATGTTCCTGACCCGAAAACGAAAGAGCACGACACATAGCTCAGAAGATATGACGTCATAAATAATGAGAGGCCACTGTGTGAGAATACCCAGATTTTTGCGTCAATTATTGGAAAATAGGAGTAGTTAGGAACCTACAACAAAGTTTGCATGTAATTTCCGACGTTTATGAAGCGTTTTGTAACTGATCCACACAAAATGATGAAACGGAAAGAAGTCTACCGCTCACAACAGTTTCGCTGTAGATGCCGTAGAACTGTCGCATCAGGCATGACCTTGTGATGTATTACTTGTTTACTACTGTCATCGCAACATATTTTGCATATAGCATCGATATGAATCACAAAATGTGCCATACAATTTATATCACTGTATGACACATACTTCAGAACATATCTATATTAATAAAAATGAATTGCTGCTTGTATGAAAGCGCATCACTTGAGAATGGCTTCACCGATTTGTCTGATCTTTGCTTTGTTCTATTCGTAATTCTTATGACAAGATTTCTATCGAAGAAAAATTTTGGTAAAATCTACCGAAAAATATCAGAATTTTAGAAAAACTGAAAGTACGCTTCCAGCTCGGATCATTTTCTAGATCCTCCAACAATCAGCTTATTCGTTCGTTACTCGCCTAGCGAGCCTCGCGAAGATAAAATTGGTGTCAGTTCGTGGTACGAGGCATTATGCATAGCAGTTTAAACTGTCACCGGGAGTCCTGATTGGTTGTTGGTAAGAGCCAATTAGATGCTGCATATTTCTTAACCGGAGATTCGGGTGCTATGCGCCCTCACGTACTAAAAAAGAAACTTCTTGTTTAACCTATACCTAACCTAACTTTCACTTAAAAAATAATAAAATAAAATAAAAGTGAATTTAGCGTAGCCCGAAGGAGATTATGTGTAGGTTAAAGAAGGTCTCCCGGTGCCAGTTGAAACTGCTATGCATAACGCCTTGTGTTCGTGGTATTTTTTAGTGTTGCAAACAAATTGAGGACAGATCGTGATTTATTTTTTTTTAATGCCTTCATTGCGGATTCTAACCGACTGCCGTTTCAATTTAAGCGTGTCCAGTCTCCCGTTCACCTTGCATTCGGAATGACGATTAAAGCGAAATGCCAGTCTTTGGAAGTTTGTGGAATAAATCTTGAATCGTCGAGTTTTTACCAGGAGCAGTTATACGTGGCGTGATCGAGAGTTGGTACATCATCAGATGATCAAACGGAAAGACAAAAAATATCGTTCATCAACAAACGTTACAATGAACTCAATACAAACACTTTCGAAACGTTGAATTTCCATTCCACTTATTGTATTTAAATTAATTGTTTTGTTTCAGATGGAATTTATATCATTGAAGTATGATCATGCTACAATTATATTGTTTTCAAATCAAAAACTCTCAAAAAGATATAAACATTTTATAGAAAGCATTTTTATTCTGCTCACTACGAGAAAAGCATGCTAATTTCTGCTATAAAAATGTTAGGTTTTGTTTTCCTTTTCCCAGTCATTTTTATCATGAAACAGGAAAGTTGTTTTATGCCCAAATTTATAATCATACCTGTTCGTACAATAAAACCGTTAAAAGTACGGCCATTAAAGATAGAGTGGCTCAAAAGGCCTGTCTAATAACCCGTTTCCAATTGACTAACCCATCCATTTTGACTTCCATTCCCAATCAGGAAGCCGAATGCAATAACAATAAATAAGATTGGAGAGAGAGGGCGAAGAGGAGAATGGGGGAATGAAATGTATTTCAAGAGGAGGAGGGATGATATAGACGCAAAGAGGAGGGAGGAGGAGATGGTATGGAATAAGAGGGAGTGGTGTGAATGTGATGGGAAAAGATAGAGGGAGGAGGCGATGGAGAAGTAGAGGAGGGAGGAAGGGATAGACATAAGGAGAAGAAGAGACGAGATTAGGGTATATATCCCATACACATGAGCTACGGCGAAGCGTTGCCGGGTTTGCTGGTCTTATCGATAAAAAAGGATGTGTATATGTCCCTTATAGCCTTCAACACGGCTGGAGCAATTATGATAAAATCTTCAGATTAACCCAGAGGGTGATCCTGCAAAGTTTTGTGGCTATCGGGCCAAGCTATTTATTAATATACACGTAAAAGTTTACGTCTGCCATTTAGAACGACAGTAGCTCCCCTAACGGAAAAGGAGCCAACCGCCATTATTCTGTTAACTATAGTGCTACTATAATGAAAATGTTCAAATGTTTGTATAGTCTATGGGACTTAACTATGGGGTCATCAGGCCCTAAACTTACAAACTACTTATGAACTACTTACGAACTAGGATGGCACAAATATCCATGCCCGAGGGGGGATTCGAACCCCCGACCGTAGTGGCCGTGCAGACCGTGACTGGAGCGACTTAGTCCCATCGGCCACCGCGGCCGGCTATAATGAAACTTTCACTCTGCAGCGGAGTGTGCGCCAACATGAAACTTACTGGCAGATTAAAATTGTGTGGAACTAGGACTCGAATCTGGGACCTTTGCCATTCGCGGGCAAGCGCTCTACCACTGAGCTGTCCGGACACGACTTACGCTCCGTCCTCACAACTCTACTTCCGCCAGTACCTCGCCTCCTACTTTCTAAACTTCACAGAAGCTCTCCTGCGAAACTTGCAGAACTAGCGAGGTGCTGGCAGAAGTAGAGTTGTGAGGATGGAGCGTGAGTCGTGTCGGGGTAGCTCAGTGGTAGAGCGCTTTCGCGCGATAGGCAAAGGTCTCATGTTCGAGTCCCAGTTCCGGCACACAATTTTAATCTGCCAGTAAGTTTTATAATGCTGCTTCTTGGATAGGTAGCAAAGCTTAGTGACTGTTTGTGATGAACATTTGCAGTGAACAGATAAGTTTACGAATTACGACAGCACCAAATTATCATCCAAAATCTCACATGTACTCTGTAAGCTGGAGTAACAGTAACTGTACAATTCGTAATAATAATTTTTTATTTACTTATTTATTTTACTTATTTAATTTTTTTAATTTTTTAAATTTTTTTTTTATTTATTTATTTTTTTTTTTTTTTTTTTTTTTTTTTTTTACTCCTGAACACATTGTGCGGTGACAACTCCATACACACTGACGATTGAGAGACAACTAAGCTTTTATGAAATTTTGGTTACATATAATGGGCATATGATTAGTGAGATTGAACAGTTGAGATAGATAGTAAGTTCTCGCGGAAAGGATCTTGTTCAAAAACTAAATTCTGCTTTATTTGTCATTAGATCGGTATCTGAAATAATTGATTTTTCAACACGAAAGGAAGTCTACTATGCTTACTTTCATTCAATTATGACGCACGGCGTTATTTTTGGGGTAACTCGACTGATACAAAAAGAATATTTTGGCTCAGAAAAAGGCGTTTCAAGCAATGTGTGTTGTTAAGTTCGCGAACGTCGTGTCGACCCCTAGTCAGTAGTCTGGGAATTCTGACATTGGCGTCACAAATACATATTTTCTTTACTGTTATTTGTTGTTAATAATATCAGTTTATTCCCACAGCGAATACTAGAAAGATATCGAATCTACATTTGCATCACATCCCCTTGACACTTGTGCCGAAAGGTGTGCAATAATCTGCAGCATCCATTTTCAATAAGCTACCGCAAGAACTCAAGAATCTGTACTAACCCACGCGCTTTCAAATCTAAATTGAAGAGTTGCCTCATGGCTCACTCCTTTTATTTTATCGAGGAACTCCTGGAAAAATTATATAATTAATCTAATTCCTTTTATTCGTTATTGATTCCTTTTACCTAGGCTTAAGATTGTCATATGCATAAGTTTGTACTCCGCCTGTAAATAGAGCAAGGCTGGATCTTTAAACTGTGCAAACGAAAACTTTTTCCTAATTATGGTCTGATTTCTGCGCATCCTTAAATTTGAAATTGCCGAAAAAAGCCAGAAAAGGTACGCTTTTTCTCAAATATTACAGCGTATGTCGTCCCCTTTTCAAATAAAGTGTAATATTCATACACCAAATAAAAGTAGACATTTCAACGATACCGGCGAGGTATAAAACATCGATATTCGTCGTGCGATGTGCCCAGAATATGAGCTCAAATCAGGGGTCAATCATTATGAAATGGGCTGTAGTTCAGTAAGAAGAACTATACCGAAAAGAACGGTTCCCAGCTTTAAAGCCCAGTTTACACGATGATCGCACTATTGATGAACAGATCACGTTGCGCACCATGTAGCGACGTGAATGCGGAACTACTAGCATTTCGTGAGCGCAGACGGAGTTTCGTACTAGCTAGTACGCTTTAGAACAGGTTCTAAATTTGGCAGTAGCGAAGTGGGTGCGCATGCGCAGAAGTGAAATCGTTGTGTGGTTTTCATGTTTATGTGTGGAAATCGCCGCGTCCTTACCGAAAATGTTTGCTTTGTTGGAGTGATACGTCTTGCATCAGTAGAGTGGAATAGAGCAGGAATTGCGCTTTCGATTGAGGCATACAGGGTCGCTGCAGAAAATCCTCTCTATTGTAAGAAGGTACAATGACGTATTTATGAAGAAAATAACAGAAAAGTGTGGATTTAAATGACTTTTGAGTACGTACATCTTGTTGATTAACTTCGTATTTTTAAAATTCTATAATTTTTAGCATGTCAGAAAGTCAGTTGCACATAATCTCGAAAGTGTGATGCTAAAACTAAAGCAAAATTTAGTTCACTGAGGTCCCATTATGGATCGGCAATTGAAATTGCTGTGCGGACTTCAACAGCAATATTTGTAAGAATCGGTACAGAAATTATTTGTGCAAAGGCTAGGCTTTCCAAAGATTCTACTACCGCCGGAAAATGTAATTCAAGTGTAAAAAGTATTTCGTACTCTCTCTCTCTCTCTCTCTCTCTCTCTCTCTCTCTCTCTCTCTCTCATCGCCGTATTTTTGTCCTTGGATGAACGAAAACAACTTGGTAAAACACTCATCACTTAATATTCATTTTAAAAAATCTGAATTCATTGAGGTCCTCTGGTACGAGTTACTTCATTATGTCCATGCAGGACACATCTTATTGTTCGTCTCTTCCTCTCAACCAAGGACACATCCAACTTCTATTTCTTCTTTAGTATTCTAACAAACATTGGCACAGCTTCTGCAACCGCCGACAGTGTAAGCTTCTTAAGTTGAATATTATCAGCTATGACATACACCCAAACATGAACAATCCACGTATACAAACAGTAATACGCCCGTATTTTCGCACAGGCGCTGCTGTTAGTTGTAATCAGACGTGTAGACGGAAGTTTATCTTGTTAACGCAACCAAGCCTGTGTGATTGCACGTCATTAGTACCGAGTTAGTGCTGTTGGAGCGCTGCAACAGACAATAATCTTTCTTGTGAACTTTCGATCGTCGTATAAACTAGGCATTAGTCTGTACGCAGTGTAGCCATTGTACGAATTACAGCTGTCCCGACCTGAGCGGCTACCAGTTGAGGATGAGCCCGCAGTCTGCGTCCACTCGCTCTCCCGTCGCGGAGCTACGCTTCACTGCCAGCTCTCCCTGACCTGCCTCCACGTCAGATCTGCCCAGTCACTGTCCGCGCCGGCTAGGCTGCGTCCTTGCAGTGGCAAGCGGGCGAGTTCACTAGCTCGGGCCGGCCGCGGTGGCCAAGCGGTCTGCGGCGCGCCCTCACGGTCTGCACGGCCACTACGGTCGGGGATTCGAATCCCCACCGACCGCGGTGGCCGAGGGGAGTGAGGCGCTCCAGTCACGGTCTGCACGGCCACTACGGTTGGGGGTTCGAATCCCCCCTCGGGCATGGATATTTGTGCCGTCATAGTTCGTAAGTAGTTCATAAGTAGTTTGTAAGTTTAGACCATTCCCACGTCGTACCCAACAACAACATTTTTCTACATTGAAGGCTAGCTACCATTCTTCGCTCCAACTAGAAATTTTGTCTAAGTCATCCTGTATGCTATTACAGTCAGTTAAAGACGACACCCTTCCATACACCACAGCATTATCAGCAAACAGCCGCGAATTACAAGTTAGGCTGTCCATCAGATCATTTATGTAGATAGAAAATAATAGCGGTCCTATCACACTCCCCTGGGGCACGCCTGAAGATACACTCGTCTCTGATGAACACTCGCCATCGAGAACAACGTACTGCGTTCTATTACTGGCGTATTGTGACGAGCCAATTGCTCGGCCACCTTCGACCATACGTTTTCAATTGGTGAGAGATCTGGAGAATGTGCTGGCCAGGGCAGCAGTCGAACATTTTCTGTATCCAGAAAGGCCCGTACAGGACCTGCAACATGCGGCCGTGTATTATCCTGCTGAAATGTAGGGTTTCCAGGGATCGAATGAAGGGTAGAGCCACGGATCGTAACACATCTGAAATGTAACGGCCACTGTACAAATTTCCGTCGATGCCAACAAGAGGTGACAGAGACGTGTAACCAATGGCAACCCATACCATCACGCCGGATTATACGCCAGTATGGCGATGACGAATACACGATTTCAATGTACGTTCACCGCGATGTCGCCAAACAGGGATGCGACCATCATGATGCTATAAACAGAACCTGGATTCATCCGAAAACATAACGTTTTGCCATTCGTGCACCCAGGTTCGTCGTTGCGTACACCATCGCAGACGCTCCTCTCTGCAATGCAGCGTCAAGGTTAACCGCAGCCATGGTCTCCGTCAGTCCATGCAGCTGCAAACGTCGTCGATCTGTTCGTACGGATGGTTGTTGTCTAACTTGTCTTGCAAACGTCCCCGTCTGTTGACTCAGGGATCGAGACGTGGCTGCACGATCCGTTACAGCCATGCGGATAAGATGGCTGTCATGTCGACTGCTAGTGATGCGAGGCCGTTGGGATCCAGTACGGCGTTCAGTATTGCCCTCCTGAACCCTGCTAACAGTCACTGGATCGCGACCAACGCGAGCAGCAATGTCGCGAAAAGATAAACCGCAATCGCGATAGGCTACAATCCGACAAGTCGGAAACGTGATAGTACGCATTTCTCCTCCTTACACAGGGCATCAAAACAACGTTTCACCAGGTTTGTGTGTGAGAAATCGGTTGGAAACTTTCTTCATATCGGCACGTTGTAGGTGTCGCCATCGGCGCCAACCTTGTGTGAAAGCTCTGAAAAGCTAATAATTTATATATCACAGCATCTTCGTCCCGTCGATAAATTTCGCGTCTGTAGCAAGTCATCTTCGTGGTGTAGCAATTTCAATGGCGAGGAGTGTAAATGGGATTAGTACCCAAATCCTCGAATTTGTGTAAAGTATTATTCCTTCCTTTCATGAATTTACGCGTGCAATTAAATGCGGCACAACTCTTCACTATTTTTTCACGTATGTTGGAATTTATAGATGGCATATTTGTAAATAATAATATGCATTGCCACGGCGGAGTGGCCGAGCGCATTGAGGCGCTATGCTGCGATGCGCGAATCCATTCCCCGTCGGGGGTTGGAATCTCCCCTAGGGCATGGATGCTTGTGCCGTCTTAAGTAGTTTGTAAGTTTAGGGACTGATGACCCCGCAGTTAAGTCCCATAAGCTTTACAAACATTTGAATAATATGCATCAAAACATATACAACGTGTGATACTTTTCGTACAAGGTAATATTTAATTACCACCATAACAGCGTACAACCGGACGTTGAAACTGACCCGGACCTGCACAGGCCCGGTGGTTGAAGTGGGTACTGCGGTAGCTGTATCCATTCAAAAAATTGAGAGTGAGAAAATACCCATTCTTAATTTGAAGGAATATTTAATTACATTGAACCGCGCGAGGGGATGGCGACTACCGGTAAGGTCAGGCTGGGAAAAAGGAGGGTAATCGTTTTTCCGATTTTCACGCGGTAAAACTTTTGACCACCCCACATCGTTTTATCAAATTCTTTCCTTACGTGTTTTCCATTGCTTGTTGTTGTGGTTTTCAGTCCGGAGACTGGTTTGATGCAGCTCTCCACAATACCCTATCCTGAGGAAGCCTCTTCATCTCCACATAAGAACGGCATCCATTTGAATCTTCTTACTATATGTGTCTCTTGGTCACCCTCTGCGATTTTTACCCCACACACTTCCCTCCAATGCTAAATTTACGATTCCTCGAGGTCTAAGAATGTGTCCTACGAAGCGGTCCATTCTTTTAGTCAAGGTATGCCAAAAATTCCTTTTCTCACCAATTCTGTTCGGTACCTCTTCATTAGTAAATCGATCCATCCACCTAATCTGCAGCATTCTTCTGTTGCACCATATTTCCAAAGTCTGTATTCTCTTCCTGTTCGTGCTGTTTATCATCCATGTTTCACTCCCGTACAAGGCAACACTCCACAGGAATGCCTTCAGGAAAGACTTCCTTAAATTAGTATTCGATGTTAGCAAATTTCTCTTTTTCAAGAACGCTTTTCTACCCATTGCCATTCTACATTTTATATCCTCTGTACTGCGACCATCATTTGTTATTTTACTGCCCAAGTAACAAAACTCATCTACCTCCTTTATTGTTTCGGTACCTAATCTAATTCCTTCAGCATCACCTGATTTTCTTACACTGCACTCCATTACCCTAATTTTGCTCTTGTTAATCTTCATCATATATGCATCTTTCAGCACTCTGTCCATTCCGTTCATTTGCTCTTCCAGGTCCTTTGCTGTATCTGACAGAATTACTATGTCGTCGGTAAAACGCAATGTTTTTAATTCTTCACCCTGAACTTTAATTCCTTCTCCAAATTTCTCCTTGCTTTCCTTTATAGCTTGCTCAATGTACAAATTGAATAACAATGGAGAAAGACTACAACCCTGTCTTACTCCCTTTTCAACCACTGCATCCTTTTCATGCCCTTTTACTCTGACAACTGCTATCTGGTTTTTGTACAAGTTGTAAATAACCTTACGCTCCCTATATTTTACTCCTGCTTGCTTCAGAACTTGAAAGAGTTTATTCCAATCAAAACTGTCAAAAGCCTTCTCCAGATCTTCTAGGATAAGCCGTAAAGTGAGTATTGCCTCCCGTGTTCCTACATTTCTCCTGAACCCAAACTGATCTTGCCCGAGGTCGGCTTCTACCAGCTTTTCCATCCTTCTGTATATAATTCATGTTAATATTTTGCAACCATGACTTATTAAACTGATGGTTCTGTAGTTTTCACACCTGTCTGCACCTGCTTTCTTTGGAATGGGGATAATAACATTTTTCTTAAAGTCTGAGGGTACTTCGCCTGTCTCATACATCTTACACACCAGGTGAAACAGGTTTGTCATGGCTGGTTCTCCCAGAGCCTTCAGTAGCTCTGAGGGAATATCATCTACTCCAGGGGCCTTGTTTCGACTTAGATCTTTTAGGGCTCTGTCAAATTCTTCTCTCAGTAGAGTATCTCCTATTTCATCTTCATCTACATCCTCTTCCCTTCCTACAATATTGTCTCGAAGTTCATTTCCTTTGTAGAGCCCCTCTATGTACTCTTTCCACCTTTCAGCTTTCCCTTCTTTGCTAAGAACTGTTTTTCCATCAGTGTCCTTGATATTCATAGACCTGTTTTTCTTATCTCCAAATGTTTCTTTTATTTTCCTGTAGGCTGTATCTATTTTTCCCCTATTTATACATTCTTCTACATCCTTTCATTTGCCTTCTAGCCACTCCTGCTTAGCCATTTTGCACTTCCTGTGAATCTCATTTCTTAGTCGTCTGTACTCCTTTTTGCCTGTTTCATTTACTGCATTCTTATATTTTCTCCTTTCATCGATAAAATTTAGTATCTCCTGTGATATCCAAGGATTTTTTGTAGGCCTTGCCTTTCTACCTATTTTGTCCTCTCCTACCTTCACTATTCCATCTCTCAATTTTAGCCATTCCTCCTCTACTGTTTTATTTTCCCCTGTTTCTGTCAATTGTTGCTTAAAGCTCCCTCTGAAATTCTTAAGTACTTCAGATTCCTTAAATTTATCCAGGTCCCATCTCCTTATTTTCCTACCTATTAGTAGTTTCTTCATTTTCAGCCTACAGTTCATAACCAACAAGTTATGGTCAGAGTCTATATCTGCCCCTGGGTATGTCTTACATTGTAAAACCTGGTTCCGAAAGCTATGTCTTACCATTATAAAATCTATCTGGTATCTCCCGGTATCTCTTGGTCTCTTCCACGTATACAACCTTCTTTTGTGATTCTGACACCAGGTGTTTGTTATAACTAAATTATGTTCTGTGCAAAATTCTACCAGGCGGTGTCCTCTTTCATTCCTTTTGCCCAGACCATATTCACCTACTATCTTCCCTTCCCTTCCTTGTCCTACTACCGAATTCCAGTCGCCCATAACAATTAAGTTTTCCTCTCCCTTAATTGTCTGAATAATTTCCTTTAGCTCCTCATATATTTCTTCGATTTCCTCATCATCGGCAGAGCTAGTTGGCATATAAACCTGTACTACTGTTGTCGGTGTTGGCTTCGTATCTATCTTGACAATGATAGTGCGATCACTGTGCTGGCCAGAGTAGTTTACCCGCATTCCTATTTTCTTATTCATTAGCAACCGTACTCCTGTGATACCCCCAATTGATTTTGTATTTATAATCCTGTACTCACCTGACCAGAAATCCTGTTCATCCTGCCACCGAACTTCACTAATCCCCACTATATCTAAATTCAACCTATCCATTTCCCTTTTTAAATTTTCTAGCTTCCCTACCCGATTAAGGGATCTAACATTCCACGCTCCGACCCGTAGAATGCCAGTATTGTCTTTCCTGATGACAACATCCTCCTGAGTAGTCCCCGCCCGGAGATCCGAATGGGGGACTATTTTACCTCCGGAATATTTTACCCGAGAGGATGCCATCATCATATGTTCATACAGTAGAGCTGCATGTCCTCAGGAAAAGTAACGGCTGTAGTTTCCCCTTGCTTTCAGCCGTTCGCAGTAGCTGTGTGGCAAAGCCACATTAGCTGACGTTACAAGGCCAGCTCAGTCAATAATCCAGACTGTTGCCCCTGTAACTACTGAAAAGGCTGCTGCCCCTTTTCAGGAACCACACGTTTGTCTGGCCTCTCCACAGATACGCCTCCGCTGTGGTTGCACCTACGGTACGGCTATCTGTATCCTTGAGGCAGTAAGCCACCCCACCTCGGCAGTCTGTGGTTCATGGGAGTGGTTCCATTGCTGATGGAAATCTAAATTGCCTAGTTTTCATTCTGCGTAAGTATATTTTGAATAAAGCATACAGTTGTAAGATCTGAATTTTTGACACGTGGTAATGCAGCAACTTAGTTTTCAAATGTTCAAATGTTTGTAGATCTTATGGGACTTAACTGCGGGGTCATCGGTCCCTAAACTTACAAACTACTTATGAACTAGCTAACTAATGACGTCACAAATATCCATGCCCGAAGGGGGATTCGAACCCCCGACCGTAGTGGCCGTGCAGACCGTGACTGGCGCGCCGCAGACCGCTCATGGAGTAGCCGAGCGGTCTAAAGCACCTCGCTGCGGAGCGCGCGGTTGCTCGCCTTGGAGGTTCGAGTCCTCCCTGGGACATGGTTGTGTGTGTTTGTCCTTAGGTTAGTTTACCTAGGTTTAATTAGTTTGTAAGCTACGGACTGATGACTACGCAGTTTGGTCCGATAGATTTACAGACATTTGAACATTTTTTGGTGCAGACCGGTCGGCCTTCGCGGCCGGCTCTTAGTTTTCTATTAAAACATTAATCTTTTCTTAATTCGTAACAGTCGTTTTAAAATGACACTCGTTGTCAAGTATTTGTCCCTAATTTATTCAAAACGTTCGATAGCAGGTAGATTACTGTTCGATTTATTTTAGACCATACATTACAGCGAGTGAAATGAAACTAAAAGTACAGAAAATTTTTTGAAACGGATGTCGCAATGAACTTTTCTCGTTTAATAAGTAATTGCGTGTTAATATCCATCTTATTATCACTACCTGTTCATCCCTCCCCCCCTTTCTCTGCATCAATTTCCTCCGCCTCCTCTATCTGCTCTGTCTCCTCTTCGAACTATATGTAACCTAGAGCCACATTTAGTGGTATGTTCAAAATCTTATATCTCCAAAAGTTCTTGACCGAATGTTTTGAAACTTTAACACAACGTCCTACTGTAATATGCGCATGTTTTATATACATACTTTTTCAGTGTATGTTATATTTTATAAAATTTATAGTGGGCAAACGCTGATATGAAAAATCGCAATAGTAATACACATATAGGTTTTATACAATATATTCAAGAAATGTACCTAAAAACCTTCCTGTATTACAATGCGGCGTTGTGTCAAATGAAACTTAGTTTTCAAATAACGACTATACACAAGCCAACAGAACATTTTTATGGAACGGCCTTTCAGACGCAAGGTTGTAGGTGATGTGACAATAGCAGGCCGCGGTGGCCTAGGGGACTGAGGCGCTCCAGTCACGGTCTGTACGGCCACTACGGTCGGGGGTTCGTATCCCCCCTCGGGCATGGATATTTATGCTGTCCTTAGTATTTGTTAGTTCATAAGTAATTTGTAAGTTAGGGACTGATGACTCCGTAGTTAAGTCCCATAAGCTATACAAACAAACATGATGTGACAATATACAAAATAATTCATAACAAAAAAGAAAATAAATTTATTTCCAAATATTCTGTACCCACACAGTTGTCTGTTTTGGGCCTTCACAACAAAGTTTTATGATCAGCGCCATCTTACAATAATATGCCTTTGAAAGAAATCACATAATAACATAAAAGGATCACAAGCTGAAAGATATAATGTCGCGGCGGAGCGGCCGAGCGCATTGAGGCGTTATGGTCCGGTGCGCGAGGCCGTTTCCCGACGGGTTTTCGAATCCCCCTCGGGCATGGACGTTTGTGCTGTCTTTAGTATAAGTTAGTTCATAAGTAGTTTGTAAGTTTAGGGACTGATGACCCCGCACTTTAGACCCATAAGCTTTGCAAACATTTGAACATTTCATTTTTTTTTTTTTTTTTCAGAAATAGTAACTTTAGGTGTCAAAGCAAGGATAGAAAATCATTCTTGCCGCCATTTTAAGTGTGCTGGAAGTTTGTCGACTGCTGGTGCCACTCATTGTGAAATATGGAACTAAAACACTTTGCGCACGTTACTACAGTCCATCCATGCTTGTGTGATGCAGGCTCAAACTTCCTACCGTGAATGACAAAGAAATAAAGCGATAAAAAACGGAAACATACAATTGTGGGTGCAGGGCCTGAATCGGATAGAGATTACTGACAGCGGGGGTAGAGGGGGTCAACGTTTGGACTACTAACCACTTTTCAAAAATATGAACCACCACCGGGCCTACACATGCAGTTCCTCAATAAGTGAAGTTATTTTAGAAGGTCCTTGAGACGATGTACAGTGGATGTAGTATCACTGAGCGTGCGATCTCACTGAGGTTGACCGAGAGCAGGTTATGATGGCCCGAAGGCTCCTCAAGAGCATTTCGGACCACGACCTGTCAGGTGTTATAGGGGCGCTGTGCGGTGTCTTGAACAAGTGGCGAAACCAACGTGTAACCACGTTTAGTCGTGGAGAGGCTGGCCGGCATCCCCTCATTAGAGAAGTCGAGTGTGATAGGCAGAGCAGTCTGGTAAAACACGAGAGCTTTGTTTTCGCCTGTTTGATAGGGCTGTGTAGAATTTTCGACCGTGATTTGTATATTTCAAAATAAATCGGAAACAGTTGCTACAGCTAGTGTCAACTGCCGCCATTGTCAAACCTTAGGAGCCGTAAGTAGCATAAATTAACTTTTCTGGGTTTTTATTACTTGTCAAATTTCGTTAGTGTTACTGTTCTCGCGTATTTTGCTAGATACAGTAATTTTTCAGCTATGTAGACGACATGTTTGTTGTTTGCCCTCATGGTAGTGAGAACTTGAATTATTTTTTGGAACATCTAAATTCAATCCACCCCAACATCCGTTTCACAATGGAAGTGGTAAAGAATGGTTGCCTTCCCTTCCTTGATGTGTGGGTCAGGAGAAAGGCAGATGGTACGTTGGGACATGCTGTTTATAGGAAGCCAACGCATACTGATTCTTATTTGTAGTTGTCACCATCCAGCTCCACGTAAAGGGGTTCTACGAACCTTAATGCATAGGGCTCATGTCATTTCTGACCCAGAATGTTTGCCCGTTCAGCTGTCTCATCTGGAGGTAACTTTTCGACAGAATGGCTATGGTGAAGGGCAGGTTAAAAGAGCGTTGCGCTATCGACCACATGTGCAACGGGCTAGTGATGATAACACTGAGTCGGCACCCTCGTCAGTGGGCTTTCTGCCATACTTTGGCACCACTTCCAACAAGATTGGTCGCATTTTGCGTAAAAACAATGTAAAATGTGTTTTTCGTCCACCTTCTAAAATTAAGGCACTGTTGGGATCCGTTAAGGATGATCTCGGTTTGCGTAAAGCGGGTGTCTACCGTATCCCATGAAGCTGTGGCAAATCATATGTTGGTCAAACTATTATGAGTGTTGAGAACCGTTGTATTGAGCATAAACGTCACACACGTTTACAACGGCCAAACAAATCTGCTGTAGCCGAACACTGTCTTGACACAGGTCACCCTATGTATTACGAAAAAACGGAAAACCTGGCATGCACTTCAAACTACTGGGACTGTGTTATCAAGGAAGCGATAGAAATAAAACTAGGTGACAACCTTATGAATTGTGATGGAGGCTTCTACTTAAATTCCGCTTGGGATCCTGCTCTCTCACTTGTCAAAAAACAGAGGGACAAAACTAATCCGACTTCACCTGTCGAGAACTGATGTTTATTATCGATATTCTGACCGGTTTCATCTTTGGTCGTGTCGGCGCTGTGTGCTTGCTTGCTCGGTGTGTATTGTCTTTCCTGTTTACTCATTGGAAACCGAGGTTTTAAAGATCGTTGCACATTTCTTCCTTACTGCAGTTTCGGCTTGAAAATGGCAGGGTGGTCTCCTGCCGAAATATCGGCCGTCGTCGATTTTGGTACCTGGCAGCATACCCGTAATTTTTTTCGAAATTTTAAGTAACTTGACAGATGGCTAGGGACTGTGCCTGTTAAATGCCGATTCAGAAGGAATTGGCAGCTGCCCGTAACCAGCTGGAGGCTGTGTTGGCCACGGTCGACAGACTTCAGGCTGCTGCCTAGGGCTGCGTACCTCAGCCGATTACTGCAGTAGCTCTGGTGCCTACTACTAGTCTCCTATCCTCGGTGGCACTGTGGTTACAGCTTCTGACGTCCCTGCCAGTCGACAGTTGCCTGACAGTGATTGGCGAACTGTACAGGGATCACGATACTCAGGGCAGAAGGCAAAGCCGGGTACCGGTCCTAAGGTTGTGCCCTTACGCCTCAGCAGTAGGCCTGAGATGTTGTCTGCTGCTTACCTCAGAGCCAGCATTGGCTGCTTTGCCAGCGGCCAATCCTTCTGAGAGCTCCGCACACATGCAGAGGGTGGGTTTGCTAGTCACTGGGAGTTCCGTTTCATTCTCGAATAGCGCACAGGAAAAAGAAACACCTAAATCTTTCAATTTACGATTTTATTTCTCTTATTATTTCGAACATGTCTTCTAATGTACCTGTGTGCTAGCAAAATATGTTCACATTTGGAAGAGAAAGTTGGCAAAAGAAATTTCACAAATAGATCCCACCGCATCAAGTAGTGCCTTCCTTTTAATGATTTCCACCCCAAGTTATGGATCAGTTCTGTGACACTTTCTTGCTTTTATCGCGATAATACAGTACACCTTTATGAGGATCTACATCTACATCTACATAGATACTCTGCAAATCAAAGTGCCTGGCAGAGGGTTCATTAACCACCTTCATAACTTTTCTCTACCGTTCCATTCTCTAATAGCGCGCGGGAAGAAAGAACACCTAAATCGTTCCGTTTTCGATCTGATTTCTCTTATTTTATTGGGATGGTCATGTCTCCCTAAGTAGGTGGGTGGATCTGATAATGCACAGCAAAACTCCGAAATACCAGGTGATCAAAAAGTCAGTATAAATTTGAAACAAATATTTTTACATTTCTATCTACATTATTCCGTGATTTATTAAGTTTTCAAATTTATACTGACTTTTTGATCATCGGGTAGGTCAGAAACTATACTGCAGGCAGTTTCTTTAGCAGAACTGTTGCGTCTTCGAAGGTTTTTCGCAGTGAAAAGTAGGCTTTGATTTGCTTCCCGTATCCTCCCTAATATATTCTATGTATTCTTTTCCATTAAAGTTGTTCGTAATTGTAATTAATAACTATTTAGCTGTATACACAGCCTTACCACTCCCATGAACCACAGACATTGCCGAGGTGGGGTGGCTTGCGTGCCTCAACGATACAGATAGCCGTACCGTAGGTGCAACCACAGCGGAGGGGTATCTGTGGAGAGGCCAGACAAACGTGTGGTTCCTGAAGAGGGGCAGCAGCCTTTTCAGTAGTTACAGGGGCAACAGTCTGGATGATTGACTGAGCTGGCCTTGTAACATCAGCTAAAGTGGCTTTGCCACACAGCTACTGCGAACGGCTGAAAGCAAGGGGAAACTACAGCCGTTACCTTTCCCGAGGACATGCAGCTCTACTGTATGAACATATGATGATGGCATCCTCTCGGGTAAAATATTCCGGAGGTAAAATAGTTCTCCATTCGGATCTCCGGGCGGGGACTACACAGGAGGCTGTGATCATCAGGAAAGACAATACTGGCATTCTACGGGTCGGAGCGTGGAATGTTAGATCCCTTAATTGAGTAGGAAAATTAGAAAATTTAAAAAGGGAAATGGATAGGTTGAATTTAGATATAGTGGGGATTAGTGAAGTTCGGTGGCAGGATGAACAGGATTTCTGGTCAGGTGAGTGCAGGATTATAAATACAAAATCAATTGGGGGTATCACAGGAGTAGGATTGATAATGAATAAGAAAATAGGAATGCGGGTAAACTACTATGACCAGCACAGTGATCGCATTATCATTGTCAAGATAGATACGAAGCCAGCACCGACAACAGTAGTACAGGTTTATATGCCAACTAGCTCTGCCGATGATGAGGAAATCGAAGAAATATGAGGAGCTAAAGGAAATTATTCAGACAATTAAAGGAGAGGAAAACTTAATTGTTATGGGAGACTGGAATTCGGTAGTAGGACAAGGAAGAGAAGGAAAGATAGTAGGTGAATATGGTCTGGGTAAAAGGAATGAAAGAGGAAGCCGCTTGGTAGAATTTTGCACAGAACATAATTTAGTTATAACAAACACCTGGTTCAAGAATCACACAAGAAGGTTGTATACGTGGAAGAGACCAGGAGACACCGGGAGATACCAGATAGATTTTATAATGGTAAGACATAGATTTCGGAACCAGGTTTTACAGTGTAAGACGTACCCAGGGGCAGATATAGACTCTGACCATAACTTGTTGGTTATGAACTGTAGACTGAAACTGAAGAAACTACAAAAGGGTAGGAAAATAAGGAGATGGGACCTGGATAAATTGTAGCAACCTGAGGTTCTTAAGAATTTCAGAGGGAGCTTTAGGCAACAATTGACAGAAACAGGGGAAAATAAAACAGTAGAGGAGGAATGGGTAAAATTGAGAGATGAAATAGTGAAGGTAGCAGAGGACAAAATAGGTAGGAAGGTAAGACCTACAAAAAATCCTTGGATATCACAGAAGATACTAAATTTAATCGATGAAAGGAGAAAATATAAAAATGCAGTAAATGAAACAGGCAAAATGGAGTACAGACGACTAAAAAATGAGATTGACATGAAGTGCAAAATGGCTAAGCAGGAGTGGCTAGAAGGCAAATGCAAGGATGTAGAAGAATGTATAAATAGGGGGAAAATAGCTACAGCCTACAGGAAAATAAAAGAAACATTTGGAGATAAGAAAAACAGCTCTATGAATATCAAGGACACTGATGGAAAACCAGTTCTCAGCAAAGAAGGGAAAGCTGAAAGGTGGAAAGAGTACATAGAGGGGCTCTACAAAGGAAATGAACTTCGAGACAATATTGTAGGAAGGAAAGAAGATGTAGATGAAGATGAAATAGGTGATACTGTACTGAGAGAAGAATTTGACAGAGCCCTGAAAGACCTAAGTCGAACCAAGGCCCCTGGAGTAGATGTTATTCCCTCAGAGCTACTGATTTCTCTGGGAGAACCAGCCATGACAAACCTGTTTCACCTAGTGTGTAAGATGTATGAGACATGCGAAGTACCCTCAGACTTTAAGAAAAATGTTATTATCCCCATTCCAAAGAAAGCAGGTGCAGACAGGTGTGAAAACTACAGAACCATCAGTTTAATACGTTATGGTTGCAAAATATTAACACGAATTATATACAGGAGGATGGAAAAGCTGGTAGAAGCCGACCTCGGGGAAGATCAGTTTGGGTTCAGGAGAAATGTAGGAACACGGGAGGCAATACTCACTTTACGGCTTATCCTAGAAGATCTGGAGAAGGCTTTTGACAATGTTGATTGGAATAAACTCTTTCAAGTTCTGAAGCAAGCAGGGGTAAAATATAGGGAGCGTAAGGTTATTTACAACTTGTACAAAACCCAGACAGCGGTTGTCAGAGTTGAAGGGCATGAAAGTGGATGCAGTGGTTGGAAAGGGAGTAAGACAGGGTTGTAGTCTTTCTCCATTGTTATTCAATTTGTACATTGAGCAAGCCATAAAGGAAAGCAGGAGAAATTTGGTGAAGGAATTAAAGTTCAGGGGGAAGAATTAAAAACATTGCGTTTTGCCGACGACATAGTAATTCTGTCAGATACAGCAAAGGACCTGGAAGAGCAATTGAACGGAATGGACAGCGTGCTGAAAGGAGCATATAAGATGAAAATTAACAAGAGCAAAACTAGGGTAATGGAGTGCAGTTAAGAAAATCAGCTGATGCTGAAGGTATTAGATTGGGAAACGAAGCAATAAAGGAGGTAGATGAGTTTTGTTACCTGGGCAGTAAAATAACAAATGATGGTCGCAGTACAGAGGATATAAAATGCAGAATGGCAATGTGTAGAAAAGCGTTCTTGAAAAAGAGTAATTTGTTAACATCGAATATTGATTTAAGCCTAAGGAAGTCCTTTCTGAAGGCATTTGTATGGAGTGTTGCCTTGTATGGGAGTGAGACATGGACGATAAACAGTGCGGACAGGAAGAGGATTGAGGCTTTTGAAATATGGTGCTACAGACGAATGCTGAAGATTAGGTGGGTGGATCGCATACCTTGACTAAAAGAAGGGATAGATTGGTAGGACACATTTTTAGACATGAAGGAATTGTGAATTTATCATTGGAGGGAAGTGTGTGAGGTAAAAATCGCAGAGGAAGACCAAGAGATGGGTACAGTAAGCAGATTCAGACAGATGTAGGTTGCCGTTCTTATGTGGAGATGAAGAGGCTTGCTCAGGATAGGGTATTGTGGAGAGCTGCATGAAACCAGTCTCCGGACTGAAGACCACAACAACAACAACACAGCCTTTAGTTTTGAGTGATTTATCGTTTAAATAAAGTTTGATTTATTTTAGAGCTCACATGGATAACTTCACTTTTCATTACTTAGGGTCAACTGACAATTTTAGCACCTTGCAGATAGATGTCTGATTTAAATCGTTTTGTAGCTGCTTTTCATCTTTCGGCGATTTTACTAACCGGTGAAGATCACCATCATCCGCGTATAGTTTAAAAGAGCTCCTCGCATTGTCTCACCGATCGCCGGCCACAGTGGCCGAGCGGTCTGCGGCGCGCCAGTCACGGTCTGCACGGCCGCTGCGGTAGGGGTTCGAATCCTCCCTCGGGCATGGGTGTTTGTGTTGTCCTTAGCGTAAGTTAATTTACGATAGTCAAGTAATTAGTGGTAAGTCGAGCGACTGATAACCACACAGTTTGGTCGCCTAAGACCTCACACACACATATCTCCCAGATCGTTTAATGACAAGGCCCCTATAATACTTTCCTGGAAAACGCCAGATATCACTTGTGTTTTACTCGACGACTTTCCGTCCATTACAGCGTACTGTGTCCATTCTGATAGGAGTACGCGAAACTTTTTTACCACAAAAAGTGTTCTACAGTTTAAGAACAAAACGTAGATATTTCGCACCGTTAGTGTCACATTAGCTAAACACCATAACTTTCAGCAAATGGCTCATAGCCCCCAAAACGCCTCGTAAATCAAAATCTTAAAAATTTTGCTACTACTTTGCGAAACTTTGGCAACTGAAATACCATCCGGCTGCACATTCATGAGCAACATTATTTACATACAAGTAATGATTCCTCAAGCCTCGAAGAAAACAGCGGGGCGTAGGCCTACTACATCGTCACTAGGCAGGTGGATTGTCGAAATTCAAATGTTTGTAAATCTATGGGACTTCACTGTTTGGTTGTTAGTCCCTAGCTTTCAAACTACTTAAACTAAGTTAAACTAACATAAGGACTAGACATACACTCATTCCCAAAGGAGGACTTGATCCCCCGACGACGAACGGCCGCGCGCACCGCAGCACAGCGCCTCAGTGCGCACGGCTATTCCGCCGCGGCCGGTGCGTTGTCGAGTGACGACCTAGCGTGGGGCGAAGCTATGGTAATACCTTGCTACACTTGCTCGATTCGAAGGAATGTGTGATCTTGGTCAAAGAAATAATGTCTAATATTCATGCGTTGTACTAATTAAAGTTAATGAGTAACGTGTCCTTTTTTTCTTTTTTTTCGAAAATATGACATATTGGCCAACACTGGCGGTATGCGTCCATGGTCGACAAGCCGGGTACCACTTTCCTTAATGTAAAGAAAAAGGAAGGCCGTAGTTGAATGAATTAGTAGTAGATACCGAGAGACAAGCAGCTGCACAGTTGGCAAGGAGTGGTAGACTGGTGACCGACATAAGTTGGACACGACACTTCGGCAAGAATCAAACCCAGATTGACACACTGGTGGCTGCGGGCCGCGGGCGCCGTGGAATCCGAACAAGGCCTTCCTTTCACCGCCCTCAATACCCTGACACTCGCCACAGTAAGGCACCGCGCCTCCATAGTGGTCTCGTGTCAGCCGAGACCGAAACGCCCTGAAGGAAGGAAGCAGCAGAATCACGTGACATTTCAGCATGCGGTCGCGCCGGCCAGAGATGCGCACAACGCGGACGACGGTAGCGCCACCTGCAACCGCCGTGTGAAGTAAGGGCAAACGGCCGTGCGTGGACTACAGAAAAATATATATATACAGGCTGTCCCATTTATCTTGACCACCCAAAATATCCCTGGAACAACAACAAAGATTGTAAATCGGCTTTCACCGGTTTGAATGTAAGTCAGGAGCTCGTGAATTTAAATATTTTGAAATATTCTAAAACGAAAGCAGATGTGGTTTAACACTAATTGGTTTGATGCAGCTCTCCACCCTACTCTATCCCGAGCAAGCCTCTTCATATATATATATATATATATATATATATATATTCTGTTCGTTATCCTCGCTAAATTTTAGGCTAATTTTAGTTTTGAAATATTCGTGTAAGTCCAGGGAAGATTTAAACGGTGATAAAATATGGAAAAGTTGTCCGGAAAAGAGGAAAATCTGGAAAAACTGAAGCAGCTTTTTCCAGTAAGTTATAAACACCATTCGTCCAATTGTCATAAAATTTTGTACATTTCATGTTGAAAGCAAGAGGAAGGTTCGCATCAAATAAAAATTTGGAAAAGTCGCCCGGAAAATAGGAAAATTTAGGAAAAACCGAAATTGATTTTTTTCTATGAATAAAAATCAATTGCCACGTGGTTCTAAGAGCATAACTTGAGTACTGCTTGACAGGTCAAGGTTTGTATGAAATAATTTTTTTGGAAAATTGGAATATTTGAGAAAAACTGAAAGTGCGTTTTTCAATGTGTTTTTGATTTAATTCAGCACTATATACGCACGACGTAAAGGTTTTTTTTTTGTTTTTTTTTTTTTCATTATGGTCTTGGAAAAGTTTTCAGTAAAAGAAATGGGGACAGTTAAAAAGGAAAGTCGCAAAATTCGAACGAAGTTCCTTCTTCTATGTGTTTCTAAATGTACTCAACACTATCAGTTGAGAACCGTACGTCCGACTGAGATAAAATTTTGAACATTTGAACTTTCAATGTTCTTATGAACTAAAAATTTGGGAAAGTTACCCGGAAAATTTGAAAATTCGCGAGAAGGTGAGAGAGCTTTTTTCAATGGGATATCAATATCATTCGTCTGATTGCCATAAAATATTGCATATTTGACGTTCAAAGCAAGAGTAACGTCCTTATCAAATAAAAATTTGGAAAAGTTTCCCGGAAAACTTGAAATTCAGAAAAAATAGAAAAATTTTGCTAAGAAATATCAATACCATTCATTTGATTGCGATAAAATTTTGCACATTCGACGATCAAAGAGAGAGGAAGGTTTGAGTGAAGGAAAAGTATGAAATAGTTGGGTAGAAAATAGGAAAATTTGGGGAAAACTGAAAGAGCTGTTTTCTTTGGGATATCAATATCATTCGCACGATTGCGATACAATTTTGCACAATTGACGTTCACCAATACTTGGACTATCTGATGATGCCTTTATAAAGCTACTGAGTTTTTTTAGTCAAAGTATGCCAAAAATTCCTTTTCTCTCCAATTCTGTTCAGTACCTCTTCATGAGTTACGCGATCTACCCACCTAACATTCAGCATTTTTCTGTTGCACGACAGTTCAAAGCGATCTTGGCAATACCATAAATTTTATAATTCAAAAGCCTCTTCGCTCTTCCTGTCTAAACTATTTATCGTCCGAGTTTCACTCCCATACCAAGTGACTCTCCACACAAATGCCTTCAGAAAAGACTTCCTTACACTTAAATTAATATTCGATGTTAGCAAATTTCTATTTTTCAGATACGCTTTCCTTCCCATTAGCGTTCTGTGTTTTATATCCTCTATACTGCGACCGTCATTCGTTATTTTATTGCCCAAGTAACAAAACTCATCTACCATCTTTATTGTTTCGTTACATAATGTAATTCCTTCAGCATCGCCACAAATATTTGTTTTTAAATGGACATCCTATATTATTTCATCTGTAATATATACCAGGCAAACCACATAAACAATGGCGTTGATTGCATCACAATACGCCAATTACAAAATGTTTAAATGTTTGTTAAGCTTATGGGACTCAACTACGGGGCTATCAGTGCCTAAACTTACAAACTGCTTATCAACTACCTTATACTAAAGACGGCACAAATATCCATGCCCGAGGGGGGATTAGAACCCCCGACCGTAGTGGCCGTGCAGACCGTGACTGGAGCGCCTCAGTCTCCTCGGCCACCGCGGCCGGCCGCCAATTACATCCCGAGATATTGCGAAGCAGAGTTGACGCATGAAATACGCGAAACGTGCGGCTAGCGTAAGTCCTGAGCAGCATGGGGTTCTCGCCTGAGTCTCAGGACATGCGCTAGCCGCGCGTTTCGCATATTTCATGCGTCAACTTTGCTTCGCAATATCTCGGGATGTAATTGGAGTATTGCCATTGTTTATGTGACTTGACATGCTATAGATTGCTGATGAAATAATAAAGGTTGTCCACTTAAAAACACGTCAGTTTGTGTGAAAAAAAAAAGACATATGCTTTCACTTTAGAATGTTTCAAAATATTTACATTCATGAGGCCCTACAGTTGAAAGTCATTGTACAATAGCTGTTGTTGTTCTAGAGATATTTTGGACGGTCAAGATAACACCCGTAAACTGGATATATGTGAAAATAATGTAGAAACTGATAGGGCTGGTGGAGTGGGTCATAACGAGCATATTTCACATGACAACCATGCCCACAATCCTTAGCGTACGGCACTAGGCGTCGTTCAATAGCATACATGTCTTCCGAGTCGTCACAGTAGGAGGTTTTCAGCGCAACGTCTTCAATGCATTTGTAGCAACAGCGTGATTAGACGGGTTGACGTGTTATAACCTTAATTGTGCACCAAAGTACGCTCTCGTGTTTAAATTCACGCCGTGCAACGACGTTGTAGTGATTGTCGCTCTCTTTCAAACACTCCTGGCAAAGTTGATATTGCATCAGAGGCTGCCATAATTCGCGCTATCATCAGTCTCGATGGGCGAGTGTTGATAGGAGATTTCAGGTGGCCCCAGAAGAAATAATCAGTGGGCGCCAAGTCTGCGGAACGTGCAGGCCATGCTATCGGCCCACTGCTCCCTATCCAGTTCTCACCAGAGGCTTCATCCAAATGCATTTGTATTGCATGTGCAAAGTGCGCAGATGCACCATCCTGTTGGAACCACATTTTCTGACGCACATTCAGTGGAACATGTTCCAATAACCCCCAGAGTTTATTCGTTAACAGGTTAGGTAGACGACTGTGTTCAGTCGCCGGAGGAACATTTAAGGACCACCAAGACAATTTCCTACCGAGCCAGCTCAAAAGTTGGCAGTGACGTGATCTTGGTGATCATGAACAAAGGCGCCGTGCGTAATTTCACTTGCCCACACATATTGTGGCTGTTGAACATACCCTCTAGTGTACAGGATGCTTCATCCGTAAAAAAGTACACAGTTCGGAAATTCCTGTTGAATTACACACTTTTGCAAAGACGACTGGCAGAATTCAATTCGACGTCGAAAATCGTCTGGCTTAAGAGCTTGAACCTTCTGAAGGCGGTAGGGATACAAACCATGTTCGTGCCACACACGCCAAATTGTGGAATGACTTACACCCATTTCTCGTGCAGCAAAACGCGAGCTCATCGAGGGTGTCCTTTCCTGCAGTGCTAACGCTTCCTCTTCAAACCGTGGTGTACGCACGGTACGTCGACGACCGCGTCAGTCAGGCCTTCGCACCTTTAACACAAAATGAATACATCGGGTTTCGAAGCACGCCTTTAAGTCGCGTGTGCCATTACGAGAACGTGCCAGTGGAAAACTTACCTGAAGTAAACCTGTCTTTCCTAGAGACCCGTGTATCTGGCACTCGATGGTAAGGAAACCTCCGGACAGCGTGAGCATTTCTGTACGCCGTCCCATAAGCACTGTGCGTGTTTGCCCTTTCCCTACAAGAATAGCCCTCCATTTCCTGTCCGCTCTACACAGTAAAAGGCAAAGCAGTCAACAATCCGAAGGGTAAGTGTGTGTTGTTTAGTGTGGTGTAAGTCTGTACTTGTTCTCCCTTGCAGTGGCGTATTTAAGTTTGTGTTTGTTTCTAAAAACTATTATCTAAAACTACGTGTGAGGGTAAGTTTTGGACTTTTTACTGATATGTTGGGAGGTTCCTGACCTAAATTTTGAATGAGCTGGTGGGTCGAAGTTTGTGCAGGTTCATAAAGTTTAACTGATTTGTCCTTAATGAGTGTGTATATGGAGGGTAGGCCTAATCGTTCCCTAATGTCTGTATTTTTTGTGTATCTGTCAGCTCCGGTGATGACACGAAAAGTCTTATTCTGGAGACGTTGGAGCCTGAGGAGGTGGACGTCAGACGCCATGGAGTATGCTTCCGAGCCGTACAGGGCGGCCGGAAGTATCAGTTGTCTCCAGAGCAGGACTTTGCAGTCTATTGTGAGTGATTCACCCTTGAGGAGGGGATAGAGCTGTGAGGTAAGGGCGGAGCCCTTGTTGGCTGCATATTTAATATGCTTGTTCCACGTTAATTTTTATCTATTTCTAGACCCAGGTATTTTACTGAATCGCGCCAAGGAAGATCCTGGCCGCCAATGGTTAGCTGGCGATCGGGGATCTTACGCTTGCCTGGCATTTTAAAGGGTTGATCTTAACCTTCCAAATATTACACCATTGTGTGATATCGTCGAGATGTAGCTGGAGATATCGATGTATGAACGGAAGATTTCGGCTGCTACGGTAAATCGCCGTATCGTCCGCATACAGCGCTATCCCTTCCCCTGCTTGTCTGGGAATGTCATTCGTGTAAATTGTGTAGAGGACAGGGCCTAAAACCGAACCTTGTGGTACTCCTGCTGCAATCGGTCGTATCTGGCTGGAACGAACCCCATTTCTTACAAAGAATTGCCTCTGTGCAAGAAAAGAGTCGATTATCCAGATAATATGTTCTGGGCACCCTATTTGATCTAGCTTGTAAATTAATCCATCATCCAGACGCGGTCAAAAGCCTTTTCTATGTCCAGGAATAGTGCTCCTGTTGTCTGTCTCCTTGCCCTGGCCTGATGTGTTCGACCAAACGCAGGGCCTGCTGTACTGTTGAATGCTCGGTGCGGAATCCAAACTGCTCAGGCATCAGGATGTCGTGGTCAGTCAGGAATTTCCGGAGCGGAGTGAGGATTAGGTTTTCAAGAATCTTGCTGAGACCATTCAAAAGGGAGATTGGCCTATAGCTTTTGGGAAGGATGAGGTTCTTACTAGGTTTGGGGAGTGTGATGACCTTCGCAGTTTTCCACACCGGTGCCGTATTTATGTCTGTCCGGTGTTGGATGCTCCCTCGGCGGTCCGCGCCCGCTAGACTGCTCCCTGGGCCGGCCGCGCCCGCCCATCCACTGCCTCGCTGGTCCGAGCCCGCCAGGCCGCTCCCTCGGCGGTCCGCGCCCGTCAGAACGCTCCTTCAGTGGTCCGCTCCTGTTTTATCTCCCGCCATTGTGACTTTTTCCTGGTTATCTGTTCCACTTCTACATTGCTCTGAAATGTGTTCTGAAGTCTTATGTAGTGGAATGTCGTCTCCAGTCTGTTGCGCTCCCAGCTCCAGCTGGTACCCATCAGCTTGGGCCTCAGCTGCAATATGAAAGGTCTGCTGTTGTCTCCGCTGTCCTTTCAGAAGATCCAGTGCTGGATTCCAGGCCATCCTGAGTTGATAACCAGCATCACAGTTGATGAGATTTTCGGTAACTTTGATTTCCATCGAATCTTTTACGATGCTGTCCCAAAATCTTGGGGTCTGCGTCACAATCTTGGTTTTGTTGTACTCCTTTGTATGATTAAGTTCCAGACAGTGTTCTGCTATAGCAGATTTGGTGACCTGTCTGAGTCTAGTATGTCTCTGATGTTCTTTGCATCTTATGCCAACCCATCTAGTGGTCTGGCCAATGTATGACATATCACACTCGCAAGGTATGCTGTAAATGCCTGGCTTCTGTAGCCCCAAATCATCCTTTACACTGCCCAGTAGTGAACCAATTTTATTAGGAAGGGAGAACACACTTTTGATGTTGTGTTTCAAAAGGATCCTCCTGATTTTAGCAGAGACTGGTCCAGCGAATGGCAGATAAGCTACCTTCTTGACGTCATTCTGTTCTTCTTCTGGGTCCGCCGGCTGTTTGGCAGGATGGAGGGCCTTTTGAATGTCTGTGCTGGAATATCCAATTCTTCTGAGGACCTGTTGTAGATGTTCCAATTCTGATGCCAGGCTGTCAGCATCTGACAGGATCTGTGCCCGGTGGAACAGAGTTTTGAGGACCCCATTCTTCTGGGCTGAGTGGTGGCAGCTGTTTGCCTGTAAGTACAAATCAGTGTGAGTAGGTTTTCGACACACACACCGTGTCTAGCAGGCACGGACCGCAGCAGGAGCGGCCCAACAGGCGCGGACCGGCGAGGGAGCATCCAACACCAGAGAGACATAAATACTGCACCAGATCTTCGGTTAGATCAGTCTCAGGTAGCACCTTATGAAGATAGTGAGGTACACAATCGAAATATTGTGACAGAACGACGGAAACAACTGCCAGATACATGATTATGAATATGTCAACATATTGCCAGGATTTACAATGTTTATCTTTGTTTAAAAATAATTTTGTTGGCAGATTAAATATCTGAGTTATGTTTTTCTCTGAAAGATTTTAAAATCCAAAACATGACATTGTTAGTAATTTTCATGAAGTTACATCAGTTGGAAAATAAACCAGATATTACATTTTTTTATTATTATTAGTTCGAGTTTCTTAAACAGATTACCAGTTTATCCGCCCTCAAATTTCAATTAAAAGTGCCATAGATGTTTTCTGTAGTTAGCTTTTCAGTAGTTAGTACAGCAGGAAACAGTTTGGTGTTGCGCAAATTTATGCAGTAAGTGAAAGTGAGAAAGAATCAGTTTTTGTTGTCATGCTTAGTTCAGTATGCTTTACAGATTTCACGGTAGGACAATTCATACAGAGTTCATAACAGGTCAACAAGTGTTTGCACTGAGTCAGATTGCATTGATAAATATTATGTTAGTTATATTCAGTTAAATATTGTTAGTTGAATCAGAAACAAGTTTGTAGGCCAGAATTATTAACACATCTACATCTACATACATACTCCGCAATTCACCGTAAGGTGCGTGGCGGAGGGTACACTGTACCACTAATAGGCATTTCCTTTCCTATTCCACTCCCAAATTGAACGAGGAAAGAAAGAATGCCTATATGCCTCCGTACGAACCCTAATTTCTCTTATCTTGTCTT
This sequence comes from Locusta migratoria, assembly GCA_026315105.1. Classification (NCBI taxonomy): domain Eukaryota; kingdom Metazoa; phylum Arthropoda; class Insecta; order Orthoptera; family Acrididae; genus Locusta; species Locusta migratoria. The sequence goes on from CM048751.1 coordinate 202,929,084, forward strand.
TGTGATCCTTACGCGAAATGTAAGTAGCCGGCAGCAAGATCGTACTACACTCAGCTTCAAATTCCGGCCCTCTAAATTTACTTAACAGAAATTCACGAAAAGAACGTCGTCTTTCTTCCAGCGATCCCCAATTGAGTTGCCGGAGCATTTCCGTCACACTCGCGCATTGGTCGAACCTACCAGTAACAAACCTAGCTGCTCGTCTCTGAACCACCTCTATGTCTTCCTTTTAACTGATCTGCTGCGGGTCCCAAACACTTGAGCAATACTCAAGACGTGGTCGTACAAGCGTTTTATACGCGGTCTCCTTTACAGGTGAAGTACATCTTCCCAAAATTCTCCCAATAAACCGAAGTCGGCTGTCCGCCTTACTCAACTGTCCTTACATGCTCGTTCCATTTCATATCACTCTGCAATGTTACGCCTAGATATTTGAACGACGCGACAGCATCAAGGAGCTGTATTCGAACGTTATGGGAGTGTTTTTTCTACTCATGCGCATCACCTTACATTTTTCTACATTGAGAGCTAGCTGCCAATCTTCACACCTACTAGAAATTTTGTCTAAGTCATCCTGTATGCTATTACAGTCAGTTACAGACATTTCATTGAAGAAGCGTCAGTTACATTTCTTAGATCATATAGTAAAACATAACTTTCGCAGCAGACGTAAATTTTGTAAGAGAGTAGGACAAGCAAGAAACTTTCAGACGATTGGCGTCGCTAAGGGTTGCGAACCTGGATTGCTGCTAGAAATATGCTTGTTATGACGAGCCCTCTCATTTCAGATACACCCTGTATAAGAAGTGCATGGCCCATGTTCCAGCACGGAAACATAAGAACCGCAGCATTCCAAAAAACAGGGAGGTGATCTTCGAATACAAGAAAATACAGCGCAAAAATCCGTATTTTCATTTATTGATCTTTCATCATGTTTACCATGCAGCTGGCTTCGTCATTTGGGTTATACATATATATATTTTATCTTTTTTAGATATTTACAAATGGATTACGTAATTTACAACGAGTGCAGACAAATTCTCATAGCTTCACTTTTACATGACTGTTACAATTATCTGTCGCTGTGGGCCTACATGGATTTGCGTAAGTTCAAAATGCTCAAATGTTTGTAAATCTATGGGACTTAATTACTCTGGTTATCAGTTCCTAGGCTTACAAACTACTTAAACTAACTTACGGACAACACACATACACACACACACACACACACACACACACACACATGCCCCAAGGGAGAACTCGAACCTCCGACGCTGAGCAACCGCACGCACCGCAGCAATACACTTTAAAGAGCTCTGCCACTCCACTGCGCCTATTTGCGTAAGTACATGACTGGTATAATTATTCTGTAATTACTCGTGGATTTGAATAAGTATCCAGTAATTATACTCTTAATAACTAGTAACTGTGCTTTCTTTATCTTTGTGGGGAGTCTCCACACTTCTTTGAAGGAGTTTAGGAACTGGATAAAATGGTGTCGTTTTGAACCCTGTTCAGCAGGGCATTGACGTCATACAATTTTATTATGTAAACCCCCTTCCACGATTCTGAAGATGATTTTTATCGGAACGCGTCAATAAACGCATGACCACATCACTATCTGTGGCTCTATAATTTTACACAGCGACCTAATAGCACTGTTTATCAATTAATACTGATATGTGCGCATACCTCATGAACGACTTTATGTCACGTCTGGAAACCAATAAACGGAGTTTCTGCCCCCATCCTGGCTAATGGCAGCATGTTCATTGCCACTGATCCCCGAGTGGCCAAGGACCCACAATAGGTTTATCCTATTGCTTTCTCCTAGCTCCACCAAAACCCTGTAACATTATAAAACAATTTTAAATCTTTTTGCAGGAGCTGTCAGTGACTCAGGGTTGCCTGGCTGAATAGATGTAAATGCTACGGTCTTTGTAGCACCTACGCAAATTCTCCTCCACACACACCCTGATGGCAGTGATTTCGGCCTGGAATACTGAGGCCAGTTTCCCTAGAGAGATGACGCCCTCCAGTCTTGGCTGCACCCCGTATACCCCGGCCCCAACGCCTTGGTCTGATTTCGACCCGTCAGTGAACCAGACAATGTCCCCCGTACGGTGTCGAACTATTTTCTCCCACTGCTCCCTACTTCCAATTGTTATATTGAAAGGCTTGTTGAAGCAGTATGGGGTTATAATATAGTCGGTCGGCATTCTCCCAACCTTTCCTATATTTACCTCACTCATTATTTTAGTGTGTGATTCTGGATATCCCAAAGAGTTCCAGTTTTTGTCAGATTTGAGCCTTTATGCACCAGCCGCTGCCTCCATCTTGACCCAAAGGTGTAATGGGGGCATACCGAGCATGGTTTCCATCCCTGCAGTTGGTGTGCTGCTAATTCCGCCTGTTATGTCTACGCAGGCTAATCTCTGCACCTTACCAAGCTCCTTAGCAGCAACCTGCTGTTCTACCTTATTCCACCACACGATCTCCCCATAGGTGATCCTGGGTGTAATCACCGTGGTGTATATCCAGTACATACCCTTGCAGCTCAAGCCCCAGTTTTTTCCACAAGCTCTCCTGGTACTTACCAGAGTACCTTTCGCCTTGGAGCAAATATTCCTAATGTGAGGGATCCATGTCAGATTCTCATTTAAGGTAACCCCTAGATATTTCACTGTCCCCTTCACAGGATAAGACCATTTCGAATACAAAGCCTATAACGCCAAGTTAGCGTATGCTGCCCATCAAGTGAAAATGTGTTCATGAACGGAATTAATATTTACAGATGTTTGAATTTTTCCTTCCATTACAGGCTAAACACTATCTAAATACAAAATTTGACGTTTGTGTGTTTTGTAGAAGTACCTTAGAATTTTGATGATCGGTGAGTCAGTGAATGACAGAATTAGCGATTTTCGACTGCTAATATTTCGTAAACTATAAGGTGTAGAATAGTGTAATTTGAAAATATAGCTGTTTATAGTAGATGCTCTTGGTAATCGAAAATTCAGACTTCTATCTGTATCCACAGCGGAGATACAGGGCTTCGAAAATACCGTCTACTGCTTCGAGAAAAGCCCCCAAATTGTGGAACAGTCAAAGTTCAGGCTTACTAGTTATTGGAATCAAGATTTTAAAAAATCAGGACTAGAAATAGCGTTTGACGATGTAAATTGGTGCATAATGTTTAAAATTTTCTTGAAAATAGTAACATGACCTTGGTGAACCACTGAAGACTGCAAGAATAATAAGATAAGTATATCTTCATTTAAAATTTTTAAGCTCAGGCCTTGGCCGATTTGTAAAACTTTCCCCTAATGTTTCATCTTCGTCTTCGGAAGACATCGTCCGAGGTAAAGTCGCGAAATGTGATCAGAACTTGAAGGAATATTTAGTGAATGTAGAGGTCGGCTTCGAGACTGTCTCTGGTGTTGCCAACGTGATTGACAGAAGAATCGATTGTCGTTCCATTTGTGTAACGTTGAAGTCCAAATTCTGTCTAATTCAAAAGCTTCCTCTTTGCTGTTAAAATTATTGCGGTGTTTGTAGATCTCCATTACTTCCTCGATTGCGTGCATAGTAGCGCGAAGTTTTTCAGGTGACACTAGTCATTAAATTTTACCTCGTGGTTGCGCTCTTGTTGCCGATACCTCTTATGTTCGCCCGTACGAATGTTGTCACTTCTTTTTGTAATTGCAATGTATATTAAACTACAGCTGCAAGGAATTTTATGCACACACGCTATATCCAAAGGGAGCTGTACGTCTTTTGCAGTTCTTAAACAATATTCTACATTTCTGGAAAGTCTGAAATTAGATTCCACTCCATACTAGCTCATCACTGTTCCATTGTTGTCTATACCCTTATTCACGAACGGAATAGAACTTTCCGCGCGGGCGGTAGTTGTTGGTTTTGACTCCCGAGAACGAAGGGTTCGGTCTATTTCTTTGGTAGAATAGGTATTCTTCTTCAATGTCGATCGTAGAAGTTCCGCCTTATCTTTGAAATAAATCGGTTCACAAATTTTGTGCGCCTTTCGACCAAGGTTTTAACTCACCTCTTTTTGTGTGGGATGGTGTTTAAGAGTCCACCCACTCACTCTCTTGATTACAGACACATCGAGAAAATTCAGCTGCCCTTTGCTCTCTGTTTCCATTGTAAATTGGATTCTGTGGTTGATACTGTTAAGATCTATAACGAAGGCATCCAGTTTATCTGTACCGTTTGTCTAAACCACAAAAGTGTCATCGACTCAGCGATGACACCTGGCTGTTTCTTCTACTAGCAGTTTGCAACACATGTTGTTCAAAAGGCTCCATAAATAAATTGGCCATTCCGTCAGTCTGTTTATATAATTCGTTATTGTATTGAAAATACGAGGCGCGGTTTTTTAAGTAAGCGCCGTTTTGAAATTAAAAACAAGACTTGCCAAGATATCTCAATAATTTTATGCGCATAGGTACCTACATCTGTTATCTACGCACTGACGCCATTACAGTCTGATTCTTCCCTGTTTACGTTCTGCACTGAGAGTTTAAGATGCCTCCGATAATCGTGAGTTCCGCCGACTGTGAAGTACGGGCTGTCATACGATTTTTTAGAGCTAAAGGCCTAATAGCGATCGATATTCATCGTGAGATCTGTTCAGTACACGGAGAAAACATTATGAGTGATGGAATGGTAAGAAAGTGGGTAGAACATTTAAAGATGGCCGCACAAATGTGCAAGATGAACAACGGACAGTCGGGGGTTCGAATCCTCGCTCGGGCATGGGTATTTGTGTTGTCCTTAGCGTAAGTTAAAGTTAGTCAAACAATTATTGTGTAAGTCTAGCGACTGATAACCACGTAGTTTGGTCGCATAAGACCTCACATAAATTTGAACGTTGATGAACAACGGAGTGGGCGTCCTTCGGTCGTTAATGGAAGTTTGGTGCAGGAAGTGGACAATACGGTGAGAGACAGTTTACGATTTCCTCCTTGCGGGATGACTTTCCTAATGTTTCTCGTAGTGTTTTGTATGGCATTGTCACCGAGCAAGACGATGACGAAGTCAAAACAGTTGTGATGCAGTGGTTAGCAAGTCAGCCGGCAGATTTCTATGAGGAGGATATTCAAAAACTGGTACAACGTTATGATAAGTGCCTCAATATGGACGGAAATTATGTAGAAAAGTAGATTAAGGTACAGGCTCCCATGTAAAAATAAAATTATTGAGATATCTTAGCATGACTTTTTATAATTTCAAAACGGTACTTACATAAAGAAAACACGCCTCATAATTAGTGATAAGGCAATGTCTAAACAACGACACTATATAAGGCTGAAAAAGGATAAGTGTAGATTTCAGTGCATTATGTCTACAACTGCTTCTTTTTATTGTGTGCAACTGTAACATTTATCAGAATAAATTGTACTCGGTTGCAAATGATAATGAATAGGTGATAAGAAAGCCAGCTTACGAGACAGAGATGGCTCGGAAACAAAACTAATTAAGTAAGCCAGTAAATAACTGCTATTCGTTGCTGAAACTGATACAGTTCTGTCATACTGTCCGCTGTTCCGGGGTGACAATATTTTATCGTTTCTCTGGAATTCTTTCTCGCTTATGAGAGATTTTTCTCGTCCGACTCGAATGCCACTGTTGACAGCGTCCTTGCCATATAATTAAATTCTCAACATACCTTCCCCTCCCTCTTTTTTCTCACGTTTCTTCAACAGGAAACTGTGAAAAACCACACGTCAGTTCGGTTCGTGCACGAGGCGTGAAAAACCAGGAAACCTGTTACACGTTACCTTACGAGAAACTTGTTACCATATTCGAAGCACGGCAACATGTTCCAAAACCGAAAAAAAAGGTATCGCGAAAGAAACGCGAACTCGATACAAATGGAAATTTGTCGAGAACCTTCCAATCACGGCGATTTGGAACAGGTTTTTGCATGCCGAGCGCGGTATTCATTCAATTAGGACCAAATTATTTAATATTAAATCGACTTCTCCCGCGGAAGTGCAAGAGACCGGTCGTCTCAAGCTACATTGCCGTCATCATTTTGCAGAAACCGGAACGTAGTGGGCCCTACGTTGCGAATACTAATGACTGGTTATTTAACTCGAGATAGTCCGTCAGTAACACTGGTGTCGAAAATTGTATCTGTGACACTGTTACAAGACCATCTTTATTAGAGATGATGAAAGTTAACTTTCTGCGACGTTGTCATGACCGTGTAAAAGAAGCCGAATGCAACTGTTCTGATTGCATCGTGTTATATAATTCTCTTTTCGTAAATCCGACCTCGACTGCGGTAACTCGAGGTATTACAAATCAATTTTTTTCAGTTGAAAACTCCATATTAAAACCTAACCTAAACTTTAACATACCGGAAGTGAAAGTTGGTTCTGATGGGGCATAACACTTTTCCACCATTACGTTTTGTTAGTATTTACTTTATCAGCTTTCTTCGTTTTGATCATTTTTTCCTACTTTGTATGGTAAAATTATATCAAGCTTTGCTAACAAATATGGGGATGAGAATATCCTGTTTTTCCACAGTGATACGGTAGTTGTGTAGTTTCACTCGATGGCAGAGTGGTCGAGTGACAGAATATGAAGCCAAAGATCGCGACTTCGAGCCTCGTTCAATCCTAGAATTTTCATTTCTCAGTTTCCACTTCTTTCACCTTTGGCAGTGTTATGTGAAAAGTTCGTAATTGCATCGTGGTTAGGAATCCATGATAAACTGTAGGTCGCTCTACAAGTGGCTGGGGGAATCAGTTCAAAGATCGAAGGAATGCATATCACCTCCAAACAGGATCATGCGTAGTATGATGAGAAATGCCAAGTTCGCAATATTCTGTTTTAATTTTCAATCAAAACGACCGGTTTCGACACTCAAGGATGTCCCTATATTGTGCTGGTGGATGGTCAAACATAACACAATGAAACAGATGTACACGAAGAACCACTATAGCGCATATTGCTGGCTGAGTGCCTACATAAAACCGTTTTTAAACGAGACTTTTTTTTTCAACGCCCTGTGTAATTCTGCCTAAGTGTGGTTCTTCTCCAGAATGTCGGTGAGCTCTTGCAGTTGTTGTAGGGAAATGTATTTTTCTCTTCTTCTTTGACGTAATCTAATGTAATTTCGTCGTGCATGATCCCCTCCGTGTAACTAATGTAACTAATGAATGCTTTCACAAACCTAGCTGGTTCGTAGAAGGGCGTGTAGATGTAATGACTCTCGCTCAAGGCGCGTTATTTGCATGGATGAGTTAACCCTTCCTCGAATTAAACTCGTGGGTCAGCGAGTAGGATTTCCTCCTACGGGTAATGTAGCAGCAACTCTCGTACATGTTGTCCCTCGCAGACAATCATAGCACATTGTATCTTGCTACCGTACCGCTAAACCATTGCAAATCAACAGCAATAAAATTGCTACTAAATGCTAAAAATATGCAAAAGCGTAAAATAATCAAAATAAAGGTCTCACCCACAGTCTTAGAGTCTGTTATTACCTGTAATATGTCAGGTAATTTCTTCTTGAGAAATGCAGCAATATATAAATCCACGAACATGTGTCAAATATGAAGCGTTAGCCTTCCATGTGTTTCATATAAACTAGTTATGAGCAGACGATTGTTATTGTAAATTAGGAACAAAATAGGTCCGAAGCGTAGAAACTAGTTGTACATAAGCATGTGGGCCACACAACAGAAGGACGGAGAGAGCGAATTGAAATCTGCAGATGTTTGCTGATGATCCTGTGGTGTACAGGAGGGTGTCGTTGTTCAATAACAGTGGTAAGATACAGGATGACTCGGACAAAATATCTATGTAGTGTGAGGAATTCTAACTAGCTCTAAATGTAGAAAAATGTAATGTAATGCAGATGAGATGAAGAAAAAAACGGCGTAATGTTCGAATACGGCATTAGTAGTGTGCTGCTTGACAGTCTCTTCAGTTAAATATTAAGGCGTAACGTTGCACAGCGTTATGAAATGGAACGAGCATATAAGGACAGTCGTGGGAAAGACGAATGGTCGACTTCGGTATGTGGGGAGAATTTTTGGAATATGTTATTCGTCTGTAAAGGAGACCGCCTATAAAACGCTATTGCGACGCCGTCTTGAGTATTGCTCAAGTGTTTGGGATCCCCACCATATCGGTTTAAAGGAAGACAGAAGCAAATCAGCGACAGGTGACTAGATTTCTTACTGGTAGATCCGATCATTTCTCAAGATTTATTGAGATGCTTCGGGAATGGGAGTCGCTGGAGGGAAGGCGACGATCTTTCCGAGAAAACTATTGAAGAAATTTAGAGGAAACAGACTGCAGAACGATTCGACTGTCGCCAGTACATTTCGCGTAAAGACCGCTAAGATAAGCTCGGAGAGATTAGGGCTCAGACAGGGCATACAAGCATTCGTTTATACCTCGTTCTATATGGGAGTGGAACAGGAAAGCAAGTAACTAGTGGTACAAAATGTTCAAATGTTTGTATAGTCTATGGGACTTAACTACGGGGTCATCAGTTCCTAAACTTAAAAACTACTTATGAACTACTTACGAACTAGGACGGCACAAATATCCATGCCCGAGGTGGGATTCGAACCTCCGACCGTAGTGGCCGTGCAGACCGTAACTGGAGCGCCTCAGTCTCCTCGGCTAACTAGTGGTACTAGGTATTCTCCGCTACGTAAATTGCGAAGTAAATACCGGGTGATCAAAAAGTAAGTATAAATTTGAAAACTTAATAAATCACGGAATAATGTAGATAGAGAGGTAAAAATTGACACACATGCTTCGAATAACATGGGTTTATATTAGAAAAAAAAAGTTCAAAAAATGTCCGACGTATGGCGGTTCATCTGATCAGCAATGATTAGCATAACAAATTAAGACAAAGGAAAGAAGATGTTCTTTACAGGAAATGTTCAATATGTTCAACAGTAGCCGTAGTCGAGGAATAATGTTGTGAACAGCACTGTAAAGCATGTACGGAGTTATGCTGAGGCATGGGCGTCAGATGTTGTCTTTCAGCATCCCTAGAGATGTCGGTCGATCACGATACACTTGCGACTTCAGGTAACCCAAAAGTCAACAATTGCACGGATTGAGGTCTGGGTCTGGGGACCTGGGAGGCCAAGCATGAAGAAAGTGGCAGCTGAGCTCACGATCATCACCAAACGACGCGCGCAAGAGATCATTCACATGTCTAGCAATACTTCGTTTTTCTATTTTTTTATTATTATTTTTAATCTAATAAAATCCCATGTCATTCCAAGTATGTGTGTCAATTTTTACCTCTCTATCTACATTATTCCGTGATTTATTGTTTTCAAAATTATACCGACTTTTTGATCACGCGGTATGTAGATGTAGAAGGACAAAATATGGAGAGTGACGTGTGATTGTGATAAGTATAATGTGTACGTCACCTCCAGCAAGCCGGCTGGAGAAACGGCTGGAGCCGCTGGACGGGAAGTGCGCCAAAGTTGGCGCACCTGGAGCCTCCAGGTGTGTGGTTGCGTGACCTGGAACTGGACCGCGGGTTGCTGGGGACGAGGCAGGTGTCTGCAGACGGGGCCGTGTCGCAGGCGCCACCATGGAACTACTGGAACACTGGACCTGGAACTGGACGGAACACACGCTGAACACACATTTCACCAACGCTCTCAAAATGTTCAAATGTTTGTATAGCTTATGGGACTTAACAACGGGTTCAGCAGTCCCTATACTTACAAACTACTTATGAACTAGCTAATACTACGGACGGCACAAATATTCATGCCCGAGGGGGGATTCGAACCTCCGACCGTAGTGACCGTGCAGCCCGAGACTGGAGCGCCTCAGTCCTCTCGGCCACCGCGGCCGGCCCAACGCTCTCCACGACAAAAAATTTCACACACGCTAATTGATGAATCTAATTCAGATATATTCAGCAAGAAATAATTAGTACTCCTGGAAAGACGATTTTTATTTTCAGTCAGTGAAGGCAGATGTACTGATAACGGTTTCCACGTCGTCCGCCAACATAAAATTAAATATAAATTTATCCATGTTATTTGGATTTTTCTGAGGTCCGCGACTGTATTATAAGCTTTTTTGGAATAATTAATGCTGCAGCAGTCACTATTTACTAATATTTTTATTGCCACGACGCGTTTCGGCAGCACGCTGCCATCATCGGGTGCATTTTTACAGTTACTGGCGCATTATTGACTTATTATGTTTTGTGTTGTGGATGCCAGTGAGGTTTTAACAGTTTTGATAATCTTGTTGTCTGGTACACGCAACACAAGAACACAGTTACATATACACTTACAGCACAAGTGCTGTTATTAAAACTGTGCTGTTATCAAAACTGTTAAAATGTCCAAACATAATCTCATTGGCAACCACAACACAAAACGTAATAAGTCAATAATGTACCAGTAACTGTAAAAATGCACCCGATGATGGCAGCGTGCTGCCGAACGCGTCGTGCAAATAAAAATATTAGTAAATAGTGACTGCTGCAGCATTAATTATTCCCAAAAATATAAAATTAAATGTTTTTAAAACTATCAGACTCAACTGCGTGGTTATCAGTCCGTAGCTTACAAACTACTTAACCTAAGGACAACCCACACACATCCATTCCCGAGGGAGGATTCGACCCCTGACGCGGGAGGCCGTGGCGCTCCAGACAGCTCGGCTACTCCCACGCGGCTCCGCCAACAGAGAATGTAGTGAAATAACTGCCAGTCCGCCATGTACGCTGTAATAGAGAACATTTACAGCCTGAAGGCTCGGTGTCATATGAAAGTGTGAAACGAACAGGCGCCGTGCCACGGAGACACTCGTGGTTCCTACAGCCAACTGAGCGAGTTTATAAAGGGGTGGGCGAGGTGCCGCAGTGGTAACGCACTGGAGGACAGTGGTTTAAATCCACCTTCGGCCATCCAGGTTTAGGTTTCCCGTGATTTCCCTAAATTACTCCAGGCAAATGCCGATGTGGTTCCATTCAAAGGGTACGGCCGATTTCCTTCCCCATCCTTACCTGAAGATGCAACTTTAAGTTGTTGCGAAAAAGATTGTGCAGGTCTCCAAGACGATGTACTGAAGAATGTGTCCATCTATGACGGAGCGTCCAATAAACTTCTACATGAAACGCTGTAAGTCAGACAAGCGTGTGTGTGTGTGTGTTTCTTTTTTTTTTTTTTTTTTTTTTTTTTTTTTTTGTTGAGCTTATGGGACTTAACTACGGGGTCATCAGTCCCTAAACTTACAAACTACTCATTTACTACCTTATACTAAGGACGACACAAATATCCATGCCCGAGGGGGGATTCGAACCCCCGAACGTAGTGGCCGTGCAGACCGTGACTGAAGCGCCTCAGTCCCCTCGGCCACCGCGGCCGGCTCCGAGAGTTTGACAGGATTGTCCATGATTTAAGAGTTGACAATATGACTCAGCTTCAGCTGTACAATTTAATGGATTCATATGAAAATTTCTGCCTGGCCGGGATTCTAACCCGGATATCCCGCTTTACGCCACACATAGGCAGTCCCAAACTTCCATATGCACCACACTGTCTACTACCCATGAATGATCGTACATTACGTTATGTAATTTCCAAATGGGGAGTGACGTTTATTACGAGAGATACTGGGACCACAGTGGAACATACACAGTCACGACACTACCACTGACTTTTGTTATTCACTGCGACAGTAGAGCACCAAGCAGCCGCCAAACTACATTTCTGGATACGATATCGGACGAATGCGAATGGTATCGTTTATACAGATTTGTAACATAGGTTTTACAATAAGTAACGTATGTAACGCAATAAATATCTGTTTTAAAAAAGAAATAACGCCACAGCTGCCTTTCTTAGGTTTTCTAAGACACTGGGAAGGTATGTAACGCTACATTACATGACAGTTTATTTAAGATTTTCTTTTAGCCTGTAGGTACTTACTGATGAATTGCATTTTCTATTAAGAACAAGAAATGATTAGTAAACACCAGAAGAGTTGAACTTTTGCTGAAAGACGTCGCTTTTCTACTCAGGAATGTTAAGAGTTCTTCACTACAATTCCACACAAATCAGTTAGCGTGGAACGTAGAAACCTTCATGGAATGAACTAACTACATTATTTCATGTACCAGATCAGGCAGCACAGTTGTAGCTGAAGGAAAAACCTCACATAAGTGGCAATAAAACTGTTTCTTAACAAAGAAGGAACCAGTGCTACAATATTGTCGCTATATCTGACCCAGAAACGGCAAAAATTTGCAAGAAATTTCCTTGTCAAGCAAAAGTAATTACATTCAAAAGTATATCCATGTATAAGAAAGACGAGTGAACAGTGTGCGACTCATTGAACTCCATACCGAATTATTAAACCAAAGACATAGCCTATATTAGTTAAAGCAGACACTAACAGTTGTAAATTGTCGTAGCTGTGTTGGGAAAGTTCCAGAGCTCCAAGCACTGATAGAAAGTACTGAGGCACAGATCGTTATAGGTTCTGAAAGCTGGCTGACGCCAGAGATAAGTTCGGCCGAATTTTTTACACAGGGACAAATGGTCTTCAGAAAGGATAGAATAAATAAAAAAAGGGGCTGGCGTGTTTATTGCTGTTACAAACGAATTATCCTGCAGCGAAATTGAGGCAGATACTTCCTGTGAGTTGGTATAAGTAGATGTTATACCTTACAACAGGAATAAATTAATAATTGAATCTTTTTATCGGCCCTCAGACGATGCAATTGCCGAAATGTTCAAAGGAAGCTTGAATTACTTTTCAAAAAGTTACCCGAAGCACACTCTTACAATCGGTGGCAACTTTAATTTAACCTCGATATGTTGGCATAAATACGTATTCAAAACCGGCGGTAAATATAAAACATACGTCCTAACTAGTTCCGAATGCTTTTTCTGAAAATTACTTTCAACATTTAGTTCATGAACCCAGTAGAATAGTACATGGTTGCGAAAATACCCTTGATCTCCTAGCAACAAATAATCCTGAGATAGTAAAGAGCATCAAAATAGATACAGGGATTAGCGAACATCGAGTTGTAGTAGCGAAACTGAATATCGAAATTCCCAAATGCACCAAAAATAAACGAAAAATATATCTATCCAAAAGGGCAGATAAAAATTCGCTTCACGCTTTCCTGAGTGATAATCTCCAGTCTTTCAAAACTAAAAATGCGAGTGCAGATCAGTTGTGGCTTACTTTCAAAGACATAATATCAGTAGCTATCGAGAGATTTATACCAAATAAATTAATAAAAGAGGAGGGCTGACCCCCGTGGTACACAAAACAGGTCAAATCGCTATTGTAGAAGCAAAGAAAAACGGATGCAAAATATAAAAAGACACAGAATCCCCAAGACTGGCAATCTTTTACAGAAACTCGCAATCTAGAGCGGACTTCCATGCGAGAAGCTTATAATAGCTTCCACAACGAAATCCTGTCTCTTAATGTTGCAGAAAATCCAAAGAAATTCTGGTCATATGTGAAGTACACTAGCGGCAATACACAAACAATACCTTCACTAACGATAGCAAAGGTAATGCTCCGATGACAGTACTGCTAAAGTAAAATTGCTAAACACAGCTTTCCGAAATTCTTTCACCAAATAACACGAAATAAACACTCCAGAACTCGAACCAAGAACAGCTGCCAGCATGCGAAATTTAGACGTAGATGTTCCTGGAGTAGTAAAACAACTTAAGTGCCAGCCGCGGTGGCCGAGGGGACTGAGGCGCTCCAGTCACGGTCTGCACGGCCACTACGGTCAGGGGTTCGAATCCCCCCTCGGGCATAGATATTTGTGCCGTCCTTAGTCTTAGCTAGTTCATAAGTAGTTTGTAAGTTTAGGGAATGATGACCCCGTAGTTAAGTCCCATAAGCTACACAAACATTTGAAACATTTTGAAACAACTTAAGTCACTAAACAAAAACAAATCGTCCGAGCTAGATTATATACCTACTAGGTTCCTCTCAGAGTATGCTGATGCAATAGCTCCATACTTTGCTGTCATATACAACCGATAACTCAGCGAAAGATCCGTACACAAAGACTGGAAAGTTGCCCAAGTCACTCCAATATACACGAAAGGTAATAGGAGTGATCCCCAAAATTAAGGGTCCATCTCATTGACGTCGATTTGCAGTAGGATTTTGGAACATATACTTTGTTCTAACATTATGAACTACCTCGAAGAGAACGACCTGTTAACCAATAGTTAATACGGGGGTTTCAAATCGATTCCATATTTCTGAATTTCCGAAAGGCTTTTGGCACTGTATCTCACAAGCGACTTCTCATGAAATTGCGTGCTTATGGAATATCGCCCCAATTGTGCGACTGGATTCACGCTTTCCTATCAGAAAGGATACGGTTCGTAGTAATTGACGGTAAGTCATCCAGTAAAACAGAAGTGACATCAGGCGTTCCCCAGGGAAGTGTTATACGCCCCCTACTCTTCCTTGTGTTTATATAAACGATTTAGGAGATAATCTGAATAGCTGCCGTAGACTGTTCGCGGATGATGCTGTCGTTTATCGGTTAGTGAAGTCAACAGAGGATCAAAAGCAACTCCAAAGCGATTTACACAAAATTTCTATTAGACGAAAATTGGCAATTGACACTAAATGATGAAAAGTGTGAAGTAATACACATGACCACTAAAAGAAATCCGCTGAACTTTAACTACACAGTCAAATCTTAAGGTCGTAAATTCTACCAAATACCTAGGAGTTACAATTACGAACAACTTAGACTGGTGAGAACACATAGAAAATATTGTGTGGAAGGCAAACCAAACGTTACGTATCATTGGCAGAAGTCCTCGAAGATGCAACAGCTCCACCAAAGAGACTACCTCATCATACTTGTGCGTCCTACACTGGAGTATTATTGCCCAGTGTGGAACCCTCACCAGGTGGGACTGACGGCAGCTCGTGTTTTTTTTTTTTTTTTTTTTTTTTTTTTTTTTTTTTTTTTTTTATCACGTTACAGGGGGGAAAGCGTCACAGAAAAGTTGCACGAATTGAGGTGGAAATCATTAAAAGAACGACGTTATTCGTTGCGGCGAGTTCTATTTGCGAAATTTGAATCACCGAATTTTACTTCTGAATGTGAGAATCTTTTGCTAGCACCCACCTACATAGGGAGAAATGACCATCCCAATAAAATAAGGGAAATCAGACCGAAAACGGATCGATTTAGGTGTTTTTTTTCCGCGCGCTATTAGAGAATGGAACGGCAGAGAAAAGTTATGAAAGTGATTAACGAACCCTCTGCCAGGCACTTAAATGTGATTTGCAGAGTATCTATGTAGATGTAGATATGTAGATGTAACAGAAATTTATATTTCCAATATGTTCATTTCCTCTTGCTTTCAGCGGTGTAAGCTGCGAATATACAAATATTCGTAAGTATTTCATCATGAATAAACTGTTGCTTTTATCAATGAATCAGTGAAACTCGGCTGTTTTACTTTACGATTATTGATGTCTCCTGATATTTTTCTAATCTGTAAACCAAAACTTAAAGTAACTATTTCGTTAATTACGTAAAAAGAAATTATAAACTAACCTGGCGCCTTGCCAACCACCACATGCGCTGGTGTCGTATCAACTATCGGTCGCCGCGGTGGAGTAGCCGAGCGGTCTAAAGCGTCTCGCTGCGGAGCGCGCGGTTGCTCGCCGTGGAGGTTCGAGTCCTCCCTGGGGCATGGGTGTGTGTGTTTGTCCTTAAGTTAGTTTACCTAGGTTTAAGTAGTTTGTAAGCTCCGGACTGATGACCACTCAGTTTGGTCCGATAGATTTACAAACATTTGAACATTTTGAACTGTCGGTCGGTAGCAACTTTCACAGCAGTGAGTGTCGCACCTGAACATGTTAGACTGCGCATGGACGAAGAGGGGCTGCATTCTAATTGATAACATGTCAATTTCCGCCATTGCAGTGTTTGTCTCTAGTGCAGACATGCCTGAAAAATTAACCGAAAGTGCTATTAAAGTAAGCTGAAAGTAGACCTCAAAATCAGACATAAAAACACTAAATTAAGTTCCTTTTGTTCCACCGCGTGGTCTAAAGATTGGACCAGTAAATATAACGAAAGATAAAAATTTCAAGGAAAATAATTCATAAGAATAAATAAAATTAGAAACAACATAACCAAAATATGAACCTAAAATAATATTAATAAAGTTAAGAACTTTAAATATCAAGGCAAAACAATTAAATAAGGTACAGGAAAAGTTAATCAAGACAAAAATCTTCCACCAAAAACAGCAGCAATGAATAAACCAATTATACCAAAAGAAATAAAGTAACAACTATGCAGCCATTCCCGCTGGAGGTTCGAGTCTTTCCTCGGGCTTGGGTGTCTGCGTTGTCCTCCGTGTAAGTTAGTTTAAGTAGTCTGAGAACTGATGACCGTAGTAGTTTGATCTATTAGGTCTACAAACATTTCATATGTTCAAATGTTTCTAAGACTGTTGGACCAAACTGCTATGGTCACCAGTCCCTAGACTTACAAGCTACATTAACTTACACACACCCATGCCCGAGGGAGGACGAGAACCTCCGCCGGTAACGGCCACCCTGTCTGTAGCATGACACCTTAGACCACGCGGCCATTCGCTACAAACATTTTGAATCCTAGATCCTAGTGCATTACAGTACTTTTAAGGTGATTCGTTATCTGAGCCGTCACCTGCTGTAGTGTCACATTACATGGCTTTTCCATCTTACAATTTGAAATTCTAAATTAGAGATACTGTAGAAAAAAAAAGAAACATAAATAGGTAAAACAGAAGGATTTGTTAGAGAAAGGTATAAGAACTTCAGTAGAGCTAAGAATTAGTAACATTTAAAGATCAAATTGTTTATCTGCTAGTACAGTGGAAACAAAAAAGCATAATTAGAAACACAAGGGTAATTCAAGAACATTTATATTAATGTTAACTCTTAACAATGAACTACGGTCTGGACGGAACATAGATCGATTATTACAAAAATAGCGAGTACATCATAAATAAGGAGGTAATGGACGAAAAATAAGGATAGTGCGGATATATGCCAAAATATACAGTAAATATCAAAAACATTGGGAAAGCAAAGATTAGAATATTTTCAAAATGACTGCCAAATGATTGACACTAATACTCTTGTGTTTCTGGAAGAACACTTCACAATGGCATGAATTACTTAAATAAGCAAATAACTGTAAAGAACATCAGAGAATAGTATATAACAGAAATAAATCTTTTAAAAATAAAATACCGTATTTTAGATTCAAATGTTCAAATGTATGTAGAGCTTATGGGACTTAACTACGGGGTCATCACTCCCCAGTCGCGGTGGAGTAGCCGAGTGGTCTAAGGCGCCTCGTTGCGGAGCGCACGGTTGCTCGCTGTCGGAGGTTCGAGTCCTCCCTTAGGCATGGGTGCGTGTTGTCCTTAGGTTGGTTTACCTTAGTTTAAGTAGTTTGTAAGCCACGGACTGATAGATTTACAAACATCTGAACATTTCACCAATGCCTAAACTAACAAACTACTTATGAACTACCTTATACTAAAGACGGAACAAATATCCATGTCCTCTCGCATCTTAGCATAGCGTCTCAATGCGCTCGGCCGCTCTGCCGCGGCCAAATTTAGATCGCTTTATAGTCAAAAAAAAAATAATCGTAGAAAACATGGAGAAAAAGCAAGAAATGACAGAATCGAAGAAAAATTAATAAACACTGTTAAAATAAGAGATATCAAAGAAAGAAAAGCAAGTGAAGTTTCTACGTGATCATGATTAGTCACATCTAAGGAAAGACGCTAAAAATTGTAAAGAACAATCGTGTAGAAATTAGTATAAATTAACTATCAAGTAGTAGAACCAGATCGTAAGATCTGTATTTAGGGCAAATGATTACGACGAGCGAACTAAGCGCAAATAAATAAGTAAACAAAAATAATCGTGAAACTTTCTTTTGTTTTCGGTAAATAACAAAGATTTTTCTTAACTTTAATAATTAGTCTAAATAAGAAATATTTCTGTGTTCGGGAGACAAGGATTAAAACACGAAATCCACTCAAAAATGAATGTAATTGAGCCAGATAGGGAGATATACGCGTTGAGAATTGATAGAGGACTCTGGAAAGCATACTGATCAGCGGACGGAGTAGAGTGGAAGGCAGTATTAATAACGTCTTCGACGGGGAAAGGACTGAAACAACTCCCTAATTAAATATGCGTAGATAGCAGCAGCAAATATACTGGGGCAGAGTGGGTGGAAATGGGTTTTTATCTTACACTGCATGTCAAGTAACACATGACGGTAATGAGACAATATTTTCTACATGGGGTGCAGGAAGAGTTATAGGAGGTATTAGAGGAAAGGCATTTAGCGGATAACAACAAGTAACTAGGTAATTTATCAGTCATCTAAGAGCTCTTATATTGAGAAGTACACTTAACTGGTTTTCTCCAAACGAATGACATTCATTTTCTGATACGGAAACGTAAGCAAACTAAAGTGACCAATAATGCACTTAACAGGGATTTCCAGCAAGCCTACGAAATGAAACTAATCTCGTACTCTCTTCGAAAAACAAACTGTAGCCTATGGACCAATGCAGTCGAGAAAATGCAGGATTTCTCTATTTCCGCAAAGCAAATAACTCAATACTTGGGGTACATTGTTTATGGAAAGTACCTTCGTATGGAGGTATCAAACAAATTTGTGGCTATATTATACCAGAATTCGAAATGCTTCCATCAGTGAACTTGACAAATATGTATTGCACAGAGTCAAAGGTGTGAATCAGGAGACTTAAAGTGAGTGAATAAAATCATATGAACACCACGCAGTTAGTGCGTCTTGTTGCTAGATGACACCATTTCGTACGTTTTAACACTGAGATGCGACTGCGGTGTACAATGGACCTTACCTTGCACAATACACGGTGATCTATGAAGCTATGCAGATATTTTAATGTGTTATTCTTCAAGTAAAATCCGCAAATGTTTATTTGTCGTGTTACGGATGACAAAAGATTTTGCCTGAAATTTAGCAACCTCGCTAATATGAAACTATACGAGATTACAGTAAAGCACAATTTCCATTTATTTTGTTGTTATTGATCTGGTGAATCTAATAAAACATGTTCCACACGTGTAGTACACGTGCAGTACCTTTCCCGAAGTTATACCAGTAAATTCCAGAGATTATACAATTAAATTTGTTTACTTTGCATTAATAATGTTGGTTACTGTACAACTTCCTTAACACTGAGCATCGTTATTTTCCGGTATTACATAATTCACGTGTGCAGTGGTATTAATAAAAGCAGATTATCTTACACTTTAATAGAGTTTTGGTAAATTTTGTTACCATTACTTTCCAAAATTAAATTTTCTACAACTTCTGTTGGAAACTTTGGGCAATTGTTTGCAACTTTTTTTCAAAATTGGGCCAAGTACTTAAAAAATTACCAAATTATCCCAAATTATTGCTTTGCTGCTCTGAAATTTCTGGAAAACTACTGCAGATACACTTCTTTTTGATTCACCAGATCAATAGCAACAAAATAAATGTAAATCGTGCTTTATTGTAAGCTCGCACAGTTTTGCGATGGCTTCATGCTTGCGAGGTTGCTAAATTTCAGGAAAAATCTTTTATTAACCGTAACTCCGTAACCAAACTTTTGAAGATCTTTGTTTACGTGAACAATTTTCTTCAGTATTACTTGTAGAATAATATATACCTTTTTCATCGTGAAACACCCTGTATTACCTTTTTTTTCTATAACCATCAACACATATGATGGATGAAATGCGTGTTGTCTCAGATTTTCTAAGTGTCCAACTAAATAGTGCACAGTTAAGTGGAAACTTCTGTGACGAAAATTGCTGCACCGTTTGACGTCCTCTAGCGAAACTCTCCGCGATTGGGATTGCGTACACAAGAAAAAAGGTAAAACATCATTGACGAAGAGGAATAGTGGGCAAACACGAACTGACAACTACTGTTGAACAGTAAGAAACATTGTGTCAAGACAACATAAGATTACTGTGGCATAAGCGACTACAAAACTCAACTCTTGAGTAATTCAGCATCGGTAAAAAGAATACGGTTGGAGCTTAATATTCATAGAAGGTCTGCAGTTTCTAAGCCAACACAAAGCTGCGAAGAAAGCGGTGACACGATTGGACAACTTAGACACTTGATGAATTATATGGGATGGTACTATGAAGCGTCGAGTACATTGCTTCCAACAAACAGTTCGGGCAGCTCGGGAAAGGACGCGCGGTCTCAAGCGCCATGTCACTGATTGCGTGGCCACCCTCTGTGGTGGTTGTGTTTGTGTTGCCCTTAGCACAAGTTACTTTTAGTTGGGTGTAAGTCTAGAAACAGATGATATCAGCAGTTTGGTCCCTTAAAAAATATGAAACAATTGGTTTATGTATCGACACACCAAAACAAGCCATTACCGAGTGAGGTGGCTCAGTGGTAACGCACTGGACTCACATTCGGGAGGACGGTGGTTGCAATCCACCTCCAGCCATCCAGATTTAAATTTTCCGTAATTTCCCTCAACCACTACAGGCAAATGCTGCGATGGTTCCTTTCAAAGGGCACGGCCGATTTCCTTCCCCATCACTATCCAAAACTCCGAGCGTTAGCTCCGTCTCTAACACCTAGCCGTCGACGGGACGTTAAACCCTAATCTTCCTTACTTCCTCCAAGCTTGCCATTTCCTACAGTCAAGTCTGGGGGGGGGGGGGGTTCCGTCACGATCTGGGCATCCAAATCCTGGTATTTAATTGTTTCTGTAATTACCCTCACTGGTCGGATAAACGTGAATGGATATCTCAACGTCTTCGACAACACACTGCTTATTACTATGACTAATATATTGCTAAAAGGCATTGTCATATTTCAAATTGATAGTTCTCCCACACACCCGACCAAAAAGGTTCTGGCGTGCCTTGTACAGCATCAGAAACTTAACAAACAACTCTCCTCGACAGAAAAATGTCTCGAAATAATTTATCCGTCACGGGGAATTTTAGAGCAAAAAGTGGGGACCAAATTTACCTCTCCATCATCGTTGAATTAATTGGTGAATACTTTGTTACAGGTTGCATAACATTCTGTTCAGACCTATAAAGGAGCTTTATAAATATGTTTCTCGAAGAGATGGAGTTGTTCTGAAACCGTATAGCGAGCCAAATTCCTACTAATAAATAAGAGTAATATCTATGTTAAGTGTTTCTATTATTTTTTCCCACCGTCTGTAGCTTGAAATGAAATGTTTGTAAGTAATTCTACGGGACCTAACTAGGTTGGTCATCAGTCCCTAGTCTTACAAACTACTTAAACTAAGTTAAACTAACCTAAGGACAACACACACGTCCATGCCCGAGGGAGGATTCGAACCTCCGACGTGGGAGGCCGCCTCCTGTAGCTTCTAGATAAAGTTGAACAGCTTGAAAAAAAAATTCAAGCCTTATTTCTCCATCGCAATGAGCTTCCGAGGAGAGATCCATCTCTAATAGCAGTATCCTACGCTTCAGCATCATATCGTTTCCCATGACGTTATGATGAATTCTTAACCTGAGAATCCACCTACCCACCAGCGATCGTTCACCAACTACACCGATCTTCCGTTTGCTATTTTGCCTCACAACACGAAGTGTCATGTAAATATATAGCACGTGGCCTCAAGAGAATGGCCGTGTGGTTCTAAGTTCCATGTCAGTAACTGCAAGGCCATTCGCGGCGGAGATTCGACTCCTCCCTCGGGCATGGGTGTGTGAGTTGTCCTTAGCGAAATTTAGTCTCACGACATGGAATGTTGCAAGGTAGACTATGTTCCACATGCCACAACAAGAGGTCATAAGCAAATTCTACATCTACATCTACATACATACTCCGGAATCCATGCGAAATGTAAGTAGGTGGCAGCAAAATCATGCTGCACTCAGCTTCAAATTCCGGCCCTCTAAATTTTCTCAACTGAAATTCACGAAAAGAACGTCGCTTTCCTCCAGCGATCCCAAATTGAGTTCCCGGAGCATTTCCGTGACACTCGCGCATTGGTCGAACCTACCAGTAACAAACCTAGTTGCTTGCCTCTGAACCGCTTCTATGTCTTCCTTTAAACTGATCTGATGCAGGTCCAAAACTCTTGATCAATACTCAAGACGTGGTCGTACAAGCGTCTCCTTAACAGAGCAAGTACATCTTCCCAAAATTCTCCCAATAAACCGAAGTCGGCTGTCCGCCTTACTCACAACTGTCCTTACATGTTCATTCTATTTCTCTGCAGTTTCAAGCCTAGATATTTGAACGACGCTACTGCATCAAACAGCTCACTACTAATGCTGTATTCGAACACTATTGGATAGTTTCTCCTACTCATGCGCATCACCTTACATTTTTCTACATTGAGAGCTAGCTGCCATTCTTCGCACCAACTAGAAATTTTGTCTAAATCATCCTGTATGCTATCACAGTCATTTGAAGACGAGACCCTCCCTCCCGTACACCACAGCATCATCAACAAACAGCCGCAAATTACAAGTTACTCTGTCCATCAAATCATTTATATATATAGAAAGTAATAGCGGTCCTATCATACTCCCCTGGGGCACGCCTGACGATACACTCGTCTCTGATGAACACTCGCCGTCGAGAACAACGTACTGCGTTCTATTACTTAGGAAGTCTTCCAGTGAGTCACAAATCTGTGAACCTATTCCATAAACTCGTATCTTCGTTAGCAGTCTGCAATGTGGCACCGCGTCAAACGCCTTTTTGAAGTCGAGAAAAACACAATTCGCCTGTTGCCCTACATCCATGGCTCCCAATATGTCATGTGAGAAAATGGCAAGCATAGTTTTACATGAACGATGTTTCCTAAACCCGTACTGATTCATAGAAAGTAGCTTTTCCGTCTCAAGGAAATTTATTATATTCGAACTTAGAATATGCTCCAAAATTCTAGAGGAAACTGATGCCAACGATATTGGCCTGTAGGTATGTGGGTCAGTTCTCTTTCCTCCTTCCTTATAAACGGAAGTCACCTGCGCTTTTTTCCAATCACTAGGAACTTTGCGCCGAATTAAAGATTCGCGATAAATGCAAGCTAAGTAAGTGGCCAATGCCGCAGAAACTCTCTGTAAAACCGAACTGGTATTCCATCCGGACCAGTAGATGTTTTCGTATTTAGCTCTCTCAATTGCTTCTCTACACCGGAAATACCTATTACTATGTCCTCCATTTCGGAATTAGCACGTTGATCAAATGATGGTACGGTCCTCCTGCGTGAAAGATTTCATAAAGATTAGATTTAAAACATTAGCTTTCCATTTTCTTTCTTCCATTACTGCCCCTGAATGATCAACGAGTGACTGGATAGTGGGCTTTAACCCGCTTATTGATTTTACATACGACCAAAATTTTTTCGGGTTCTCCGAAAGATCTTTTGCTAAGGTATGGCTGTGGTAATCATTGTATGCTTATTGTATGATCTCTTTGTAGACGCACGAATCTCTACTAACTTTTGCCTGTCATCATTTGCGTGTTCTTTTTTGAAACGAGAGTGCAACAGTTTTTGCCTGAAATGTAACTAGAGAGGTTCCAATCTATACTCTCATGGTTTAAGTCTCCCCCGACTAATATTACATGGCCCGGATACCTACGCACTACCTGGTGTAGACTTTCTTTGAGTGACTCTAAAACTGTTACAGCAGTACTGGGGGGGCCGGTAAAAACTTTACTTCTTTTAGACCTGTTATACGTGCCCAGATAGCTTCACAGTTACTTTCAACCGCAATCTCAGTATAAACAATATTTTTATCGACAGTGATAAACACTCCTCCTTTTACTGGAGGAGGAGCACAATAATCTGAGCACAATAATTTCCATGCAGCTTGGCAAATTGAGGAACTTTGTTTTTAATACTTGATAGTTCACAGAAAATATTTTGATAGTCGAATTTTTTAGACGAACGCGGCCTGAATTCGCTGTCTGAATGTTGACAGGCGAGAGTTCTTCAGAGTTTGCGCCTAGCCTAAAAAGGAAAGGAAAAAAACCATGTGCACTCCACAAGTACGCTGCTACCCGAGTAGCCGATTCCTCAGTGTAGTGCACCCCTGACCTATCTAGGGGCGTCCTACAATTCCCCACCCGATAACACAGATCCAGAAATCTGCAGCCATGAGTGACCTGTAGTGAAGTGTGACATGCAGTGCAACACACACTGAAGAATCAAAGAAAGTAGTACACCTGCCTAAGGTTGTGTAGGGCACTCGCGAGCATGCAGAAGTGCAGGAACACAACGTGGCATAGACTTGACTAATGTCTGAAATAGTGTAAGAAGTTTTCCTGACTATCCTAAGTCGAAGAATCGTCTAAACGAGCAACTGTCCTCGTCCGTACCCTCTGAGAGAACGAAGCAAAGACCGTCTGCACTCCTAAAGAGCACGACACAAAGTCCACGAAACACCGGCTGCCGTGCAAGTCCGCCCCCGTTTTTCAAGAAAGCCAATCAGATTCAAGCTACCTAGCACCAGCCAGTGAAATTGCACCTACGCCTGGCCTACTTCGAAAATCTGAAACTCTACTCAGCAGCCAATCAGAGACGGCTACCCCTTAACTCTTCCTGGCACGATTCTCACGCTTTTCATACCCATCCACCGGACTCGCTCCCGGCTCGGGCTGCGAAGGAATTTTTCCCTTAGCAAAAGCCATCATGAAGTCTCTCCGCGCCCTACCTCCAGAGCTCGTTGTTCTTTTTTTACGAAACACGATTTGAACGGTCGTTCCTCGAGAGCGCAGAGAGGACGCCCCGTCATGTTGGTATCTTTTCTCAAAATCAGCGAGATCGGTCGTTTAAGAGCTCACACAATACTCGCCTTCCACCTGCCACAATGTGGAAAGCTTGGCGGACATTTCTGCAAGCCCTCGGCCCAGGGCCTCTGTTGTATCTCGGTGAGCACGCAACTCTCAGATATGCAGGAAATTATTCTTGGACTTACGAACATGTACAGATTTCAGAGTGCGCTCTGAGATTTGAACTGTTACTGATAGTTCTTATTCAGTGAGAACAAGATCAGTCATAATTAGTTGCACCGAGGCACTAATTACGACATTCTCAGCTTTCTGGAGTCTTTTAGGTCTTCAGTACTTGTCTATGCTAACTGCCCAGGCTTGGCAGAACTGCCTCAGGTCGTAGGCACTGTGTACTACTGAGAGCACAGTGGCTGATATCAAGCAGTAAAGCTTCCGAATAACGCAGCGAGATTTTATTTCGTGGTCGCGCACTTTTCAACTTATAATGGCCAGGTATCCACGCCACAGCGGCACAGCGAAGTAGCACTACAGTTCATCAGTTGGATAATGTGTGGCTTGCGTACGCCAGCAGCAAGTGGCAGTTGTATCAGGTTGGCCAGTCTAACGGCGAAGTGTTGTTGATAAAACTACCCTGCTCAGAATACTTCTTTACAACAAACTTGAACGTAAATTTACATTGTGTTATGAAGTTTATTGTTTTACAATAGGGGATGTTTTGACTTGCCAATCAGTATTAAATTCATGTTGACGGTGTTCTGATTAATGTAAAGCAATGACGTAGGTTTATTTTTCCACTTATATAGAATATATGTGAATTTTTACGTCAATTTTTAATTGAGATATTTGAGCTATTGCTGTGAAATAATATGAATACTGAATTATTATAATAATCTTATAACTGAGACAGTCTGTTTTTCTTAACGAATTCATTTATTGTTATTTTCCGTTTTTAATTCATAAATTTTGGAGGGGAAAGTCAATTTTAATAGGAATTGTCGATTTGTCTGTGGGACTGGAGATGAGAGAAGGTTCCAATATAGGGCCAGTCATATTACTGATAATTCAATAATAACTATATTCATTCAATAACAGTAATGATTCAGATAATTATTGGGGGTCTGCTGCACCTGCCCATAATTTCTTGTTCTAAATACCCACCAAACATTACATTTAACGTCCCCTGCCTCGACTTCTGTGTCATTTTGTAGAAAACATGAAAAAATACCTCACACTTTACATTTGGCGAACCCTCCCAAGGATATCTGAATCGTGGAGATTTTTGAAAAATTGTCAGATCTCATTATCCTTGTAAAGTCAACAGGTTGTTACATATTTTTCCAATCATTTAGTTTAATACAGGTTGTACAAATAATCTGGCGCAACACATAGTTTGTAAAATAAATTTACAATTTTATTTCAGCTTTTCATGTACTTTTCATGTCAGTGACTTCTGTGTCGCTATTCGTGTAGGTTTTGTAGAGACTTCTGCGTCACTTCTGTGTTGTGAACAACGTTGTAAGAAACTGCGTTGAATATTTTGGATGGGAAACTTGTCCATGTGTGATTTTTAATTACAGTGCATTTAGTAAATCGTCAGCTTACGGGAAATTAAAATTCATTCATGTAATTGGTCAATTAAGATACAAGGGTGCTGGGTAAACTTATGTCATGGGTAGGATTAGGATTATGTACGTAGAACTTATCTAGAATATAAATTAAAGATTGAAAAGAAATCGGGCGAAACTCTTGTGTAAACAGGATAGTGCTGCTGACGAAATTAAAATGGAGAGTATACATGGAACAAATGTATATTTTGATGCGAATTAACAGTCCAATTCTGTACGCCTACAAAATGTAGACGTAAGAATGGACTAAAATGAAATAGAACATGAAACCGCACATTAAGGAACTAACGAAGGTGGAGAGGATTTTTTTTTTTTATTTTTTATTTTTATTTTTTTTTTTTTCCTGTCATCTTTCGTCTGGAGGCATGAGGAATAGCATTTCATTTCATGTTTTGAAATGTTTGTTTCTGTAATATTCCTAGGATTTTATTATGCTAATAATTTATCATTGTGTCTATGAATGTAGCAAGATGAACGGTTTCTCCGTGACGCCGCTGTCCCTGTGAGAATGTGTACTTGCTTTATTCTGTATGTGCATGTATGAGAATCTTCTAGCATGGGGGTCTGTGTGTATGTACGAGAATTTTCGTCGTCGGCTGCTGGCTGGTCGCTACTAGTGTTTCTCTGGCTTCGGTGGCGGTGGTGGCGAGGACAGGGTGGCCGACTTTTTCTTTCCTCCCTTGAGATGATGGCGATTCATTGTTTAGTTTGATAGACTTCAGATCTTAGTTTTTTTCGGTATAAGTTTCTCCCATCATGTATGGAAATGCATTCAATTTCATTTCGGTGATTTTGCATAGGTAAACGCGGTGAATATGCAACTAATTTGGTGTGATAACGGCTGGGAATCGGTAACCTGAGTGAGACTAGCAGGCGTTGTATGAACTCTGTTTAATTTCTTTCTAGCTTTGTGGAGCGCAACTAATATGTGGGGAATATTTTTATTCTGTGTAGTGCTTATGAAATATTCCTTTCCGTTTCCTCCTTCCGCGAGTGATATGTACTCCACGTGGTGTGTTCTTAGAACAAAGCCTTCAGCTAACCCTGTGTCTGTTTTTAGGCCCTTCAGGCAAGAAATCATGTATGTATATTTCTGATTTTCCTTATTACATCGCGATCTCCTCTCCGTCTATTTTAAATTGCTGTTTCGTTTCCAAACTTGTACTTTGCGTTCAGACTCTGTCAGTAAATTCTCTTCTAGCCTTGTACGACCCCCTTTATTAGCTTGCTTATGAAATAGTACGTATTTCTAGGGGGCTGCATGCCGTATTTCTTAGTTGATTTATTCCGACTTCGAATTTATTCCTCTTTTCTGATTTTTGAAGACTGAACTTCGTCCATCCATGTAAAACCGTCCCAATAGCTTCTAACAGTATTTCTTTAGCTTCCTTATCATATCCTACACATTTCTAAGGGTTGCATGCCGTAGCCATTTTTCTTTATTTTTCAGAAATTGGATTTTTGTATTTTACTGGTTTTCGGAACCACATGGCTCCGACTTCGACTTCAAGGGTTTATAGCTAGAGTGCTCGCCACTGCTCACACAATAGTGCCTATTGTGTGTTCTTGCTTCGTAATATGTGATTCCGTTGGTTTTTGTTGAAATGAATACGATCTTTAAGTACTTCGCCTTCAGTGGGGTGCGAATATGTAATGTAGCAGACATGTGCCTTGTGTCTCAATAATTCCACATGCTCACGTTTTGATTTGAATGGAAATTAATCTCGCTGTCTTCGCATACTATATGAAGTAAAGAAAGACCGACCAGAGCGACCTACGAAGTTTAATTTTTCTTTTGTTTTGTGGTACATCCTGGTTCGCTGAATTTCGCCTGCCATAGCGGCGCCTGCTTCTGCTTCGTATCAGCACGCTCTTTGTCTTCCTGCTGCTAAAGTAAAGTTTGAGTCAGTTCTAAATTTTGGGCCAGGGAACTAGATTCTGTTGCTGGAAGTAATCAGTAGTACACTCGAAACCTTTAACTGGTTTTACGCCCAGAGTTATATGTTTGGAGTAAGCTTTTCAACTGCCTCCTTTCAGATAGAATAAATTTTACAATTAATGGTGGTCTTTCAAGGTTCCAATAGATACTCTAACTCCCTGTTGTGTGAATGTTCGATCGACAGATTCGGGCGAGTTACAACAAAATAGTCAATAGATAGAATGCAAATTATGCAGCAGTTACTTGAACAAGGTAACAGACAAGCACAGTAAAATATAAAACTGCGGAAAACAATAATTAGCAAGTACGATAAATTGCACAGGAAAACAGAAAACAACTGGAGGAAAACAGGAAACTAGCGGAAAATACTAATAAACAAATAGAAGGGATCAAGAAAACCATTGTCGAAGGTTTAGAACTGGCCAGAAAGGAAATTACGGGTGTAAATATTGATCTAGAAACAGTAAGGAAATCCGTATTAGATGTGGAAAACACAGCAAAAGACGCAAAGAAGGACGCGCGAATTGCAAGGTTAGAAGCAATTGGCGCAATTGGCGCAAGAAAACCTGCTCTGGTAGCGAATCGCGATACTAAAAAAATACGCAAAGAAGTTTCGGGGGTTGAAACCGTTATAGAACAGGGAAAACGCGTCATTCGAGAAATAAATGAAAAGTTGACAGAAAACGGCAAAGAAATTGAAGTTCTGAAGCAAACCTTCTCAAGAAAACCTGCTCTGGTAGCGAATCGCGAAACTAAAAAAATACGCAAAGAAGTTTCGGAGGTTGAAACCGTTATAGAACAGGGAAAACGCGTCATTCGAGAAATAAATGAAAAGTTGACAGAAATAGCAAAGAAATTGAAGTTCTCAAGCAACCTCAAGCTGCAATCGGCGAAATCAAAGAAAAACAAACGCGGATCACGCTAGGACACAATGAGCTGATTCGTGATGTGCACGAAGCACAACGAAAAATTCAATAGATCAGTGCAGGTTCGATACGAGTCACTCGTTTCCGAAACATGTATATTCAGGACAAAGTAATTCTCAGAAACGATACCGCAACCTGTGGGCGATATTGTGGAAAGCGGGGACACGCAGACCATGATTCCATAACGGGAAAGTCTATATACAACTAGTGGCCTGCAGAGAGCACGGGACACGGAGGCAGTGGTGGAAGACAAATGTTACCCGCTCCGTAGGACTGAAACGTGATCCTGCATTTGCAAGACAAAGAAGGGCTGACGTAGATTTATCTGAGCCGCAGCCAAGAGCATTGAGGCGCAGCTCCGATGCGCAAGGCCGTTCTCTCTCTTCTTTTTTTTTTTTTTTTTTTTTTTTTTTTTTTTTTTTTTTTTTTTTTTTTTTTTTTTTTTTTTGGTACCATTATTTGATAAACTAATGGGGTTAGAAAGATGAAATTTGTTCTTTTTGTACTGCAGATGATAATAAATCATTACAAGTAAATTGAGAACCACAACACAATCATCAACAGTTTTATAATAGTTAATGTACTAAAAAAGTTAAATTTTACTGGTGAAAGAATTTTTAAAAAATTTTCTTCAAAGCCATTAGAGTTTTATGTTCATTTTACTTGTAAATTGAGATGTTATATATATGCAGTAAAAATTTCGTTGTTTTATCACTTATAGCTCCTTTGAAAACTATATCTCTTCAAAGGGTAAAATAGCATTGGCAGAATAGGGATAAAAATTGCCTTCCGTCTCCCCTTAATAAACAATTGAACAGTTTTTTAGAATTATCCGTTGCCAGAGAGAGTTGCGTTGATGCATTCGACTGGAAAGATTTTTTCTCGGTCCAAAATTTCCATGTGTACAAAGACTCGAAGAATGCGTTGCACCCAGAATACTTTATCGCGCAGTTTGACAATGTACCACCCGCAACTTGGTCCCTAGGTTTCCATCGTGAATTTGTTTGTGGCCACATGCAGGAGAACGTGGCCGAGCACATGAGGTCAGACGCGAAAACACGTATTTCGTACGAACAGTTTCAGAGAACCTTTTTGTCCACTTTCTGGTCTACCCAAGCTCAAGAAAAAATAAAGGAAGAGATAATGATGGGAAAGGATCATGAAACGTCTGGAATAGTTCACGAGAGCCAAGCGCGAGGCCGAGTGCATAAGAGAACGACACCGTCACAATAAGAGAGAAAATATTTGGCAGCCTCCGAACAACAATATTACTAATAACGGTGGAAGGCGTAATGATGCCAGACATCAGCAAGCAAATAATTACGGACAACCACAAACTTCGCCCATCAATCAAACTGGCGCGATGGATGCCATTGATTCCGTAACCAAGGGAATAGAAATTGGTTAACACGTAACGAACAGTGGGGAGGTAGGCAAGGATGGAACAATCAAAACGGATGGTGTAATAACCGATCAAATGGTCCCCAGAGCCAGGCAGAAGTAGAAATAGTAGAGTGTCGTCCACAGAATCCCGCGAACGGGGTTAACATTGGGTGTTATAACCATAATTGACGGTTGAATACTGCGGATTCCGCGAAGGTAAATCCCGCATATACATGCTAATGAAGATATTCGTAGCATACTCAGTGAGAAGAAGAGCACTATTGCTAGGCTTAGCTATCTTTGATAGCGGAAGTCAAATTTCGGCTATCTCTGATGCTGCGTGTTTAAAATTCCAGGAAAAACATCCGTGGCCAGCAATGAAGTTACGGGAAATGAAGGTGAAGGGAGCATTACTTGTTAAACAAGTAGATGCAAAGTTACAGACGCGGATGACGCTGTATTGTCAAGGGTACCAGTGTGAATACAACCTTATTATTGTACCAATGTTAGCTTGTCAACTGCTTGTGGGAATGTATTTCCTGGCAGAACGCATGGCTATATTAGACATCGGTCATGGGGAAGTAGAGCAAAGACAGTAAAGCCACGATCAGATTTAGCAATCGTCTTGAAAGGTGAAACGCCAGCGGAAGGTCTGCACTTAATGTGGGTCTGACTACAAGAAGGTAGAAAGAACGTTATCACCGTTGACAAATAGAAGGTTTTGTGTGAGTGATAGTGAGATTCGTGAAGAGGTATCTCGTGCAATCACGGATCTAGTGGATGGACTGAGTGAAGATAAGATAAGATAAAATTGACGAACATTATGAAGGAGAACGCCGAGGTGTTTTACAAAAAGACTGGAGTCATTCTCAATTTCGTGTAGGCCTTTCGTGTAAAACCACATACGAAATGTGCCGTGCCTCAAAACGCGGTGTTCCGTGAGGACAAGGTCAGTGAACAGAACCCGGTGCCACTCGTTACGACTCCAATCCTGATGTTCCTCCGCCCAGTTTCTGCCGGTTGAACGGTGTCGTGGTTTTAATGGGACACACACCATAGGCTTCCGTGCATAGAGGCCTCGTTCCCGAAGGCGATCTCGAACTGTTTGCGTTGGTACTGCGCATCCTGTTGCTGCCTGGAGGGTGCGTTACAGCTTAGTTGCATTTAGCCTCCTGTCTCGGCGGTCTGTTAACAGGTGATAACGGACATATCTTACTGATGTTACCCGTGTAGGTCGTTTGTCCTGCCTTCTTGTAACGGTTCCTGTTGTCTGAAATCGCGTCCAGGTCCTGCACATTATACTTTTGGAAATTCCAGAAGATGAACCACCGCCCTCTGTGTCTGTGACACTTCGAACCTTCCTATGGCTCACCTTGTCATCACTTCGCATATGTGACGCTGTTGTTGCATTGCACTACCTGCTCACTACACTACCTGAACGCAACTACTTGTGTAAATCGTTTGGTAGAGTATACACCAGTCAACACCAATCCCCTATACAGCAACTGTCTGTTGTTACCACTCTTTCGGTTGCCATAATGTTGTTGTTTCCAGTCCGTAGAACCGGCAGAAAGTCGTCGAGCCATTTCAGTTCATACCTCAGAACCTAGATATCTCAACTGATCCCCTAATTGTTTTGACCAGTATAGTTCATGAAATATGAGGTCATAATTTGGTTAGTGAAAACCGTCTCATCATGCAGGAGATTTTACTACTTACTCTTTTCGAGACAGTATGCGCATATACCTCTGAAGGTAACTGCGAAATAATATCGGAGGTATGATTCCAAAAAGAGTGAAATGTATGAAAATCCATCCCAACACGCACTAGGTTGTAAGATATTTTGTCTTTATTACCCACTTCATATTCAAAAATTTTCGCAGCCAGTTTCCTAATATGCCACTCTACGAACCTGGAAAATTATTTTATTGTAAAAGATATTGTTCAGGAGACATGACGTCATAAGGATTGCATTTTCACTCCTCCTTCCAATATATGAGACTGATTTTTGTCTTTTATTAACAGACTACCTGAAAACCCGGCGTTGCCCGGGTATTTATCTCTTTATTCCTGCCATTTTAAGGTATATAGTCATTTGTATAAGGGCTGTATGTAAAATCTCTTGGAAATACAATGAGTAGTATAGAAGAAATAGATTAAAACTTGGTGTGTGGGGGGCGGTTTTCCATGAACGCTATTGTTTATGTGCTCATATAGAATGGACTACGTGTCGTACTGTGATACAATTTAGAAGGTACACTCAACTATATGTGTCTATACTGTCTGAAAAATTCCTGAGGCTACAATTTGTAATGTAGAAATTATAAATTGTAAATTCATGCCGAATTGCGGAGTTTTAGTCCATGAACAGCGGAACATTAATGTTTATGTGCTCATATCTCATGAACTACTTGTCTTACTGTGACACAATTTAGAAGGTACATTCAATTGTATGTGTGTATCCTGCCTGTAAACTTTTCTGTGGCTGTTATTTGTAGTGTACAAATTATAAATTGCAATGTCATACCGGATGCGGTAGTTTCAGTCATGAACATCGGAAAAGTAGTAAGCGAGAAACTGTTTTACTTTCCGGTTTTTTGATGTGGTTGTCGGCGAGAAAAAGTTTAATAAAGGTTTGAAATTATGTTCAAAGTTTTCTGCAAGTCGCTAAGTACTCTCATTCTCATATAGCGTATTTATAACGTCTCACCGCATTACGTGCCAGTTTTTTGCGATTTCTTTTGTATATGACGTCATATCTTCTGAACCATGTGTCGTATGTGATTCGTAACCATGCAGCAATTGTTACGTCACGTTAAGGAATGTGTGTACCAAATTTGGTTGATATCGGCCCAGTGGTTTAGGAGAAACTGAGCAGCATTGTCGCTAAATGCAGCAGTTTTTCGCGCATCTCATTGTTTATGACGTCATATCTCGTGAACTGTACATCGTACGTGATTCTTACACTTACGGCGACCGTCCACATGGATTGAAGCTCACTTGTACAAAATTTTATAAAGATTGGAACAAAACTATAGATTTGTGTTGAACACGTACACACATACGGACACTCTGCTTTATATGTAAAGATAATTTAATTTCAAAAAATCACCAAAAACGCTTCGCTAAACTCTAAGTTAGCGCAATTTTTATATTTTGTACCTATTTTTGGAGGGACCTTTTCACCTCTTAAATATATAAAGGAGTGTCGCTTAGTTTTAACATATTCTAATTTCAGAAAAATTCGGAGAGTGACACTTCCGTAGGTGTACTTGCTTTCAAAGTTTTCAAAACCTCAGGTTCTGCGCACGGTGCTTGAAAAATCAAATTCAAATGTTGATAAACCTAATGGACCAAACTGCTATGGTCACCACTCTCTAGACTTACGAACAACTGAAACTAACTTACACTAAGGACAACATACGCACATAGCCCATGGTGCTATTCCCGCGCGGCGCCGTGCTTGTAAACCTTTTTTTGTTACAGCGTTACGACTCTGCAATGATAGTACTAATACAACAAATAAGTTCGACGAGTTGTTAAGTAATTAAACTTTCTTTTTATCTGTACTCGTACATCACACCTACTGATATCCGTCCTATTCGAATAATTCCGCCGTGTTGCAACCGTTTTATTTATGCTCACAAGGAGAGAACGCCTACTTGTCATCGCCGACTTCGTCCAGATTTATTCTAAGACATGAAGGAATCATGAATTTAACGTTGGAGGGAAGTGTGTGGGACAAAAATCGCAGAGGGATGGCAACATAGCGAAAGAACTGGAATCGAGGTGCACCAAAGCTAATGCAGTGAGTGCTCAGCTAAGATCTACTCTCTTCAGCAAGAAGGAAGTAAGTACCAAGACTAAGTTAGCAGTGCACCGCTCTACCTTCCGACCAACTTTGTTGTATGGGAGTGAAAGTTGGGTGGATACAGGTTACCTTATTCATAAGGCAGAGGTTACAGATATGAAAGTAGCAAGAATGATTGCTGATACTAATAGATGGAAACAATGGCAGGAGGGTGTCCATAATGAGGGAATCAAAGAAAAACTGGGAATTAACGCCATAAATGAAGCAGTTAGAGCGAACAGACTGAGATCGTGGGGTCATGATACACGCATGGGAGAAGCAAGGTTACCTAAGGGACTCATGAGCTCTGCAGCGGAGGGTAAGAGGACTCGAGGTAGACCAAGAAGAATGTACTTAGATTCGGTGGAGAATGATTTTGAAGTAAAAGGCATAACATCAGTCGAGGCATCAATGTTAGCATTGAATAGGGGATCATGAAGGAACTTTTTAGAGGTACTATGCTCCAGACTGAACGCTGAAAGGCATAATCAGTCTCTAATGATGATGATGATGATTATGGTACATGTAGGGCGTGGTGAGACACGAAAGTGTTCCAAGAGGGAACTCCAGATGGCCAAGCGTTTAGGAAATAGAAGGAAGTTTGACATGGTTCTATCACCATATGCATCTTATCAACTTTCCCTGTAAGGGCGTGTTTAGGATGTGATGTTGGGAACAGAGGTAAAAAATCGGATTTGTGTTGAGAAGGTCGCGGGTTCAACTCCACCTGGCGGCAAATTTTTTTCTGCTCCTTGGCAATGCGTACACCTGCATATTGTTCCCGTAGGGATCGTGGCGACGAGATCATATTAATTACAGCATGCACGGAGGCATTTAAAAAATCATTCTTCCACGCTCAATACGTGAATGGAATGTGAAAAACCCTAATAACTTGTACAGTGGTAGTACCATCTACCTACCTAGCACTTCACAGTGGTTTGCAGAGTATTAACGTAGATTTAGGGTGACGTCACAATTAACAGCAACAGCATGCAGTTTTTTTTATTAATTTATATAAGGAAAAAAACAAGGGGGGCTCTGGATGAAATTCGAGACTACAAGCATCAAAAAAGGGAATGTAGTCAACGCATACTTGGGGACGTCGTGTATGTAAATCGATACTTCCATTCTTTCGCAATTGATCAGTAACATGTACCGGGAAGATATTGATCGAAGAAACAGAGGAAGCAATAATTCTGACCGCATCTTGCGCACTTTATGAACGCCGCCCTTTTGCAGTTACATTGTTTTCTTTAATGTCTCCATAGAAAAAGAAACTTGATTGACATTCTGAAAACAAAAAAAATATTTGCCTTCGGGCGGAATCGAACCTTTTTTCGGGCCTCCACCCTTTCCTTTAGCCCGTCCTTCCGCTCGCCGTAAATCGCCTTCCTCGGCGTGGGCTTCAGAGCGGTACAGAAAGGAAAACTGTGTCTTCTTAATTATAGAAATGTCTTCTTCCAATAAAGAAAACTACTTCTGGCTCCACTGAAATGTTGACCTAAAAGGTCTTAAGGCTCCGTTGCCTTTACAACATAAAATATTTCCTCTTGGTAATGTGTGACTATTAATTGTTAAAAAGAAATCAACTGAAATTAAAATCATGTCCGATCTTTTGGTAAAACGTGGGGAATATCCTGTTCTCAATATTAAAATAAAACTTGTTCCCTCGAACTGGAGAAAAGGCAAAACAATGGCGAGATATAAGTATGGTTTCGAAACAAACATATAAGGAATTATGTGTAAATAAAATTTCCTTCCTTCCATGTTATACTAAGGTGGTTGGTAAGACATTAGCGTAATGTTTCTAGTAATGCTTCGTTTCCATCAGCCTGTGGTGTTCCGTGGTACGGTATACCCAGAAATTTCTATTTTTGTAAAAATGTATTGGACCGATGCCCCCTTTAGCCAGTTGATTGCGTTTTTTTTTGTTTTTGTTTTGGGGAACGGTACGTCTTCTTGGAAAAGAAAATCCGAAGCTGTTATCTAGTTTGGCGACGTTCTGCTGATGGATGCCAGTGTCCGTCCTATACAGTATACATCCATATTTCTTTGACTTTCTCGCACACTGTATCCAGTAGGTTGCACGTAACACAAAGTGGTGATTTCGCCAGGTGGATATTGTAAAGTTTATAGTTAGTTGCAATTTTGTGATTTACAACTAACAAGGAAAGTTCAAACAAACACTTATACACCAAAATCGTATGAGAGATAATGTAAAGATCCCTTATTGCACTAGTGATACTCCCGTGCCGGCCGCGGTGGCAGAGGGGACTGAGGTGCTCCAGTCACGGTCTGCACGGCCACTATTGTCGGGGGTTCGAATCCCCCCTCGGGCATGGATATTTGTGCCGTCCTTAGGATTAGCTAGTTCATAAGTAGTTTGTAAGTTTAGGGACTGATGACCCCGTAGTTGAGTCCCATAAGGTTTACAAACATTTGAACATTTTGATACTCCCGCATCTGTAAAACTCTGCAGTCGTCCGTTAGAGGCCTCTGCGTGTGCCGTGCCGCATTGCACTTTGATCTGTAGGGACGGTGCAGTGTGCCTTCGAAGTCGCGTTTTGTGGCGTTATTTGTGTGGTGAAGCGTCAGATGGGGTGGCGATTGCTAATCAGTCCTACTAAAGTATTACAATTAGTTGAGACGAAGTTACGAAGAACCCTTCTTCGTGAAGATGGTATTGGTGTAGAAGATGAATCATTTGCATGCATTCTCGTATCTGTTACGGCACAGAAATATGAGCATACGTTAGATACTGTTGTTACAAACTCATAATAATGATAATAGGAATGATAATGACGAACAACTCATTGCAATCGGTAGTGCTACGGTAAGTGCGGGAAGAGGCGATGGAAGCAGTGGCAGTGAATATTAACAGTCTTTCGGGAAGAACGTTAGTTGCAACTACCATCACGGCTTTTGATGACAATTCGCTAGAGAACATGTACGATGATTATTACATAAGTTATAGTTCAGATATCTGCATTACGTATGGCGTCTACAATTACAGCTACAGTGCTATCTAGAGCATGGTTGCAGAGCTTTGCAGGAAAACTACACCCACCAGCACATTGAGGTGTATGTAGAGTTCCGTAACCAAACGTTCATACATATATGTTTGTTCAAGCCTATGTACTTTCCTTGTAAGTACCACGTACTCTTCATCGTGGAAGGTAAGTACGACAATGAACATTTTCTCAAATCATCTTTCATGTGTGATATCTGTATTTGTCTCCTATGATGTTTTTCCTTTTATCTTTCATTAATTCATGGTATATTTTCTTAACTTCCTTCTTTCTTACATCGGGGATGCTCGCTTGTAAGTAGCTATACTCTAATAGAAAGTGTTTCAAGTAGTGAAGCTCGTTCGGGACATGTTGTACACCGATGGGTGGACTGAAGTCATCTGTTGCTATTTCATCTAGCAGGTGTACCGCTGAGACAAACACTGCTTTCGAAGCAGACCCTCTCAGGGGCAGTTGCGCGAACTAGTTCGTTCCTTTAGTTCGTCCGCTCCCAGTGACGGTTGAGCGGCGTGGTCTGCGCATGCAGGTGGAGGGAGAAGTTCCCCCACCTAGCTGCTTCATGCGCTTGCTGCTTGAGCCGCAAACGATATCACACAAATCAAAAGAAATAGTTTGTGGATAATTTCTCGCGTTTATGTTTAGAGTTGTCTCTATATCTTGGCATTATGGAATTTATTAGTCAGATATTGGAGAGTTCAGAACAAAACAGAAATTTTGTAGCACTTAA
The DNA here is from genome assembly GCA_026315105.1 of Locusta migratoria. Lineage (NCBI taxonomy): Eukaryota > Metazoa > Arthropoda > Insecta > Orthoptera > Acrididae > Locusta > Locusta migratoria. The sequence goes on from CM048751.1 coordinate 202,967,443, forward strand.
CCATGTAATCTAGCAGGCAGACGCTCACCTCGAAATGGCTCTCATCAGCAGAAGGCAAACACGTGATTTTTAATTCTGCTGGGCGCCCTCTCGCTATTGCCCGTCGGTCTTCCGTAAAGAACTCAACGAAGCGAGTTACGTTCGGCATAATAGTTCGCGAGCGGTAACGCATGTTTTAGTTCGCGACCGATTGCACAAATTTTAGTTCGCGACTGATCGCACACATTTCAGTTCGCGACCGGTAGCTCTCCTTTTAGTTCGCAGCTCGGCCGCGAAGTAGGTCGCTCTTTTTAGTTCGTGCCCTCTTTTTGGCTTTTGCTACCGCTACTAAAAGAGCTCTTTCTTTTGTTATGACAGCTTTTTTATATAATGATGTATAATTTCTCGCATATAAATGCAAACAATGTTAAGTTTTGATTCCTCTTTACTTCTTTACACTATGGAATGAGGGTTATATTTAGACACTGCTGAATACCTTAGAAAAGATAATTTGTGGTAGTAAACTATGAAACTACGGCTGAGCTGTATCACAGGTCGAAATGACGGTAACTTTCAGAAGGGAATCACGCGATTCTGCGTGCTCTCGCGTCCTCTGGCTGTTCCCCGTCAGTCTTCGGAAAAGGAGCGGACGAACTAAGAGACGAGGAATCTGCGAACTAGTTCGCGTAGTTCGCCTGTGGGAGCGCTCTTTCGAACTAGTTCGTTCGCGAACTACACAAGACTAGTACGTATCAAAATTCCTTTTATTTCCTAAACGCTTAGCCATCTGGAGTTCCCACTTGGTGCACTCTCATAAGAACCGTAAATTTGAACGAATTCGTCGATGACGAGTAGGCGTCCTCTCCTTGTCAGACTTATTACAGCTTAATAAGACACCTGGCAGTGTCATGACATGAAAAGAGTTAAAGAGTGGAAATTTTTTATTTTTTTATTATATATATATTTTTAATTTTTTTTATTTTTTTTTATTGCGACTCTACAGAAGTGACGCGCCTTGCTGCTGGGCTGCCGTCACTCAGCGCGCCCAGTCAGAGGGCTCAACGCCTTCTGTAATAAACGAGCTGAGCCAACAACACACCGAAAAAGAACGAACACAAACAATCAGCGTCCGCCACGAACTACCCATTGAAAAAAAAGGGGGGACTGATGCGCTCCAGTCACGGTATGCACGGCCACTAAGGTCGGGGTTCGAATCCCACCTCGGGCATGGATATTTGTGCCGTCCTTAGTATTAGTTAGTTCATAAGTAGTTTGTCAGTTTAGGGACTGATGACCCCGTAGTTAAGCCCCATAAGCTATACAATCATTTTAACATTTTTATACTCTAATAGAAAGTATTTCAAGTAGTGAAGTCCGTTCGGTACATGTTGTACACTGATGGGTAGACTGAAGTCATCTGTTGCTATTTCATCTAGCAGGTGCACCGCTGAGGCAAACACCGCTTTCGAAGCAGACTCTCTCAGGGGCAGTTGATAAGGCGCATATGGTGATAGATCCGTATCAAAACTCCTTTTATTTGCTAAACGCTTAGCCATCTGGAGTTCCCACTTGGTGCACTTTCATAAGAACCGTAAATTTGAACGAATTCGTCGATGGCGAGTAGGCGTCCTCACCTTGTCAGAATTATTACAGCTTAATAAGGCAACCTGGCAGTGTCACGACATGAAAAGAGTTAAAGAGTCAACAATTTTTTTCTTGCGACTCCGCAGAAGTGACGCGTGTACCTCGTAGCTCCTTTCACGCCGCAGTCATCGCAATCTCGATACGAGCCAGCGCGCGGACAGACAGTGTAACCGAACCTCCCCAGGTGTCCGGGCGAGTGTAATCGAGAAATGCTGTCGACATTAAGTGTCAGGTCGACTCGGCGGCTGTCGACGGCGAGCAATTGCGGCGATATCCGGCGCGAACACCTGCCACTTAGCCATTCCGCTCATAACGCCGACCCGACACCTGCGTCGGGTTGCGCTGCTGCGCTACGCTATGCTCGGCTGCCCGCAGATACGTATTTACGGCGTCGGAGGCCGCGCATTGCTGCATCGGTCGCCGTCGCCAGTCCTGTGAAGTTGGCACCCCTTTCTTGGAAAATGTACATTTTTTTCGGAGTTCTAGACAGATATACAATAGTTCTGGAGTTCTCTGTACAAAATTTAAATAGTTCTGCATAATTTCGCCGAAAAAATAGGAAAAATTACCACAAAATTTAGTTTTTTCAAAATAATTTTCTGCCTAACTGTTCAAACATAGTTCTGATCACAGTTCTAAATAGCTCTCAAAGAGTTCTACAGGAAATCCGAATGACATTTTTCTGTGCAGGTTATACTTCATGAGATAATTGCAATAATGGGGAATCCATTTACACGCTACTGTGAAGTTGGCACCCCTTTTCTCAAAAATGTGCATTTTTTTCAGAGTTCTAGGCAGATACGCAATAGTTCTGGAGTTCTCTGTACAAAATTTAAATAGTTCTGCACTAATTCGAGAAAAAATTACAAAAAATTGTAACAAATTTTAGTTTTTTCCAAATAATTTTTTGCCTAATTGTTCAAACATAGTTCTGATAACAGTTCTAAATAGCTCTCAAAGAGTTCTGCAGAAAATCCTAATGATATTTTTTTGCCCAGATAATAGTTCACGAGCTAATTGCGTAAATAGGGAGAAAAACTACACAAAATTGCGCCTGAGTCGTGTGAAGTTGGCACCCCTTTTTTCAAAAATGTAAATTTTTTTCAGAGTTCTAGACTGATATGCAATAGTTCTAGAGTTCTCTGTACAAAATTTAAATAGTTCTGCAGAATTTCGTGAAATATCGCAATTCTGAATAGTGGGAGAGCTGTGAAGTTGGCACCCCTTTTTTCAAAAGTGTAAATTTTTTTCAGAGTTCTAGACAGATATGCAATAGTTCTGGAGTTCTCTGTACAAAATTTGAATAGTTCTGCAGAATTTCGCCGAAAAAATAGTAAAAATTACCACAAACTTGAGTTTTTTTAGTTTTTTTTAAAATAATTATTTGCCTATTAGCACAAACATAGTTCTGATCACAGTTCTAAATAGCTGTCAAAGAGTTCTACAGGAAATCCTAATGATATTTTTCTGTGCAGAGTATACTTTATCAGATAAATGCATTAATGTGGAATCCATTGTCACGTTACTGTAAATTGGCATCATTTGTTTTGAGAAATACACACTGTTTTTGGGGTTCTGTGTACATATACTATAGTTCTAGAGTTCATGTGAATATTTCTATGTAATTGCCCGAAAAAAAAAATTTGGAATATCTGATAAGCTGTCTTATTTGTGCCCTTTATTCGAGAAATATACATTTTTCTTAGGTCTTGACAGATATTCTATCCGCTGCACATTCAATTTGTTGTTTGTACGTATGAGTGATTACTGCTTATCGTAAACAAGAACTATTGCACATGTCCCTAGAACTCTGGAAAAAAAGTCTAATTTTTTTTAAAAAAAAAAAGGGTGCAAATTCCACAGTAGCATGTAAATGAATACTCCATTATTGTAATTATCTCATAAAGTATAGTCTTCACAGAAAAATGCTATTAGGATTTCCTGTAGAACTCTTTGACAGCTATTTAAAACTGTGATCAGAACTGTGTTTGCGCTAATAGGCAAATAATTATTTAAAAAAAACTCAAAAAACTCAAATTTGTGGTAATTTTTACTATTTTTTCGGCGAAATTCTGCAGAACTATTCAAATTTTGTACAGAGAACTCCAGAACTATTGCATATCTGTCTAGAACTCTGAAAAAAATTTACATTTTTGAAAAAAGGGGTGCCAACTTCACAGCTCTCCCACTATTCGGAATTGCGATATTTCACGAAATTCTGCAGAACTATTTAAATTTTGTACAGAGAACTCTAGAACTATTGCATATCAGTCTAGAACTCTGAAAAAAATTTACATTTTTGAAAAAAGGGGTGCCAACTTCACACGACTCAGGCGCAATTTTGTGTAGTTTTTCTCCCTATTTACGCAATTAGCTCGTGAACTATTATCTGGGCAAAAAAATATCATTAGGATTTTCTGCAGAACTCTTTGAGAGCTATTTAGAACTGTTATCAGAACTATGTTTGAACAATTAGGCAAAAAATTATTTGGAAAAAACTAAAATTTGTTACAATTTTTTGTAATTTTTCCTCGAATTAGTGCAGAACTATTTAAATTTTGTACAGAGAACTCCAGAACTATTGCTTATCTGCCTAGAACTCTGAAAAAAAATGCACATTTTTGAGAAAAGGGGTGCCAACTTCACAGTAGCGTGTAAATGGATTCCCCATTATTGCAATTATCTCATGAAGTATAACCTGCACAGAAAAATGTCATTAGGATTTCCTGTAGAACTCTTTGAGAGCTATTTAGAACTGTGATCAGAACTATGTTTGAACAATTAGGCAGAAAATTATTTTGAAAAAACTAAATTTTGTGGTAATTTTTCCTATTTTTTCGGCGAAATTATGCAGAACTATTTAAATTTTGTACAGAGAACTCCAGAACTATTGTATATCTGTCTAGAACTGCGAAAAAAATGTACATTTTCCAAAAAAGGGGTGCCAACTTCACAGGACTGCCGTCGCCTCCTGAAGCAATAGGTCGGCCGCGGCACTCCACACCGCCGTGGGCTGCGGCGTGCACCTCAGCGACATTAAGAGAAAAATAAAAAACTGTAGGCGCGGCCTGTTTTCCCTCTTCCCGGCAGCGTCGTTATTGTCGCTAGCGCAACGGCCGAGCTGCCCGGACTGGTTTGTCAATAACGGGATTGCCCCACTAGTTAATTAGTAACATATTACCAATAATTAGAAGACAGCATGCAATACTTGGTCTTTCCTAATACCCACTCGCATACTTTAACGCCTTCGCAGTGTTCTAAACGGGGAAACGCTCTGATGCAAAGTTAGTCGATAATAAAAGGCACGCGGGAATGTTCGCGTGCTCTAAGGCGCCTTGCCAATTTGAATGGACGGAGTTGTGTTTGAACCGCCAAAAAATTGTTCAAATGTTCGTAAATTATAGCAGGTGACACTAACATAAATTTTCTGTTCAACAGTCCGTCCTGTATGAAGTTCAAGCGTATGCTTACATCTTCGAATCTAACCTTACTTCTGCTTGCACCCACCCATCACACAGCTGATAGTCACACTTTAATAGATATATTTGCAACAAGGTTTCCAGACAGAGTAATTCGAACGTCACAAACATCTGCGCCTGGTATGTCTGCCCATGATGTAATTTTCATGACGTACTCGCTAGAATGCCCTAGGAAGAAACCACTGTTAACTGCATACCGTGACTTAAGACGCATCAACTTACCTGAACTGACAGCTGATGCACTAGAAATAATTTTCGAGCCAACCTCCGACACCCTCCCGGATGTAAACGAGAAACTTCACAAAATTACAAATAAACTTAACCAGCTGTATGATAAATATGCGCCCATCAAAACCAAAAAAGTGAGAAGGAAACCCGCACCATGGCTAACTGATGAACTAAAACAGCTCATGAATCTCAGAGACACTGCACATCGGACATACAAACTGCACCCTACACCTGAAAATCACACCTCGTACAAGCAGAAACGTAACAGAGTCAGCCAGGCTGTGAGAAATGCTAAACTCAGATACGCCCATTCATTAACCGACAACATAAATAGACCGGCTGTCCTCTGGAAAAACCTGCGCGGTCTTGGTATTGGGAAAATAAAAACTGCAGCCGAACCCACTGTCTCCATTGAGGAACTAAATCATTATTTCACAACGCCTACCACTTCAATCGATCACCAAACGAAACAAACACTTATTGACCATATCACGAGGATCAACAACGCTAACCATGATAAGTTTTGTTTTACGCATGTTACTGGAAATACAGTCAAAAAAGCCATTATGCGTGTTACATCAGCATCTACCGGGGATGATGGTATCACTATCCAAATGATAAAGCTGATTATTGATCCACTGCTGCCCATCATAACAGATATATTTAATCAGTCCTTAGCCACAAGTGTTTTTCCTGATGCATGGAAACGTGGACTAGTTAAGCCACTGCCAAAAAAGGACATTGCCACAGCACCCTCTGATTACCGACCTATCTGCATTCTTCCGGCACTGTCCAAAGCCCTAGAATATATAGTACATGATCAGCTAACCAGCTACTTGACTACTAATAAACTTCTTGACGAACACCAATCAGGTTTTCGCAAATATCGCAGCACAACATCTGCTTTGATAAAAGTAACAGACGATCTTAAGCAGGCAATGGGTAGACAAGAGGCGACTATTATGTGCTTCTTAGACTTTAGCAAAGCTTTCGACACTGTGGACTTTGATATTTTACTTGCTAAACTTAGCAGTCTAAATTTCTCTCAAGGCGTGGTGCAATGGTTTCGCTCATACTTGACATCGCGTCTTCAGTGCGTCATGTCCGGCACCGAAAAGTCACAGTGGAGAAAAGTTCTATCAGGCGTACCACAGGGTTCGGTGCTAGGTCCACTTCTCTTTTCATTGTATGTAAATGACGTATCATCGGTCTTGTCCTTTTGTAAATACCACATGTATGCCGATGACCTCCAGTTGTATTTAAGTGTAAAACCAAAAAACCTGAAGGCAGCAATCGAGAATTTTAATTCTGACCTATGTGCACTATCAAAGTGGGCACAGAATATAGGATTAAAGCTCAATCCAAGTAAAACACAAGCGATTCTGGTAGGTCATCCTAGACTCATTAACCACAAATACCGCGAATCTCAACCACCATTAATATTAAATGACACACCTATCTATTTTTCGCCCTCGGCAAAAAGTCTGGGAGTGATAATAGACGACAAACTAAATTGGGCTGAGCACACAGCCGCCGTGTGTAGGAAGGCATCAGCATCTCTTCATGCCCTACAGAGATATAAGAAGTTTTTTCCTCTCGATCTTAAAAAGAAACTTATACAAACGCTTGTAATTCCAATTATTGATTACGGTGATGTTATCTTGCAAGGTCTCTCTTGGGAAAGCTCACGACGTCTGGAACTAATCATGAATGCCTGCGTTCGATATATATGCAACATCCGTCTCTTTGATCACATTTAACCATCTTATAAGCAACTATCCTGGCTCCGTGCTGACAAGCGCAGAGATTTTCATACACTCTGTTTCCTCTACTCTCTTATCAACGTACACTGTCCCTCATATCTTTCCTCGACCTTAACACTCTTATCTGATCAACATAAAAGAACTACTCGTTCCTGTCAGAGCAAAACTCTTTCTGTCCCTATCCATCACTCAGCCGGTTTCTCAAAATCCTTTTCAGTAGCAGGAACCAGGCTCTGGAACAATCTACCTCAGTATATCAGAGAACTGAATAACACTGCCAGCTTCAAACGACAGTGAATGGATTATCTGCTAAAGCAATAATGACGCCAGTCTTTATTACCCTACGGTCCAGGTACGTCACATCCATTCCTCCTCCCAGATATTCTTCAACTGCCATTGCTCTCGCCAGGTACACCTTCTGTCAAAATTCGCCATGCGTTAACCAGTCGCGATATATTCAAAAGTAAATATTGTATCTGCTAATATAAATGTTGTTACTTCTATTATTACACCAGCAGCAGCAGCAGAAGGTGTCTCAGTGGTACTGTTAGTATTAATCCTATTTAGAGTTAAGTTATTACATATGTAGAGTTAAGTTATTACCTTTTATTTACATCCTTTTACATGTAATCAACCTGTATAAATAATGTTATTAACTATTCATCTGTAAAAATCATTATTATGTTATAGGTAACTCACATGTAAAGAAATACTGTATGTGTAAAACCCTGGTCCGATGTAAGAGAGGGCCTGATGGCCCTAATCTGATCAGGCTAAATAAATAAATAAATAAATCTTATGGGACTTAACGTCTGTGGTTATCAGTCCCTAAGCTTACAAACTACTTACACTAACTTAAGCCTAAAGACAACACAAATAACCATGCCCGAGGAAGGACTCTAACCCCCGACTCCACAGCATGGCGCTTTAGACCGCCTTTTCTTTTTCTTCTTTTTCTTCGGGTATCCTTCCTCCCCTACAACCTGTCCTTCCCCTCGCCATGATAGCCTTCTATAGCTATATCATTGTTTTCATTGAAAAATGAAAAGAAACTTCTTCTTTATTACGGAATGAATGATCCTCCTACAAAATAATTCAATATCGTCTTGGTGACTTCTTCATCGGCAGACGATAAAAGAAATGCTTGAAAACGAATTAAAAATCTTCTATTTTGTATCAATTTAATACATATAAACAATCGCAGGGATAGTTTATTTGTATTAAATTGATATTTATATCACCTTAACAGGATTGTTCCAATATGTCCATTGCCGAGGTGCTATTCCGGTGCATGGAGAGTATTGGCAGTAGTGGTAATTATCTTTGGAACACAGATGCTGAATTAAAGTTTGTGACGTGGAGGGAAATCGTACTTAGATTATTCCACGACGCCTTAATCGTTAGTTGTGTGGTAGTCTAACAGTTAAGACGACTGCCTAGTAAGCGTGGAGGTCCGGGTTCGATTCCCGGCCGCACCACGACTTTTAATTCAATGCTTCATATTTATCAATAATTCTATTTCGTAGTTGTAAAAATCTTCTGCTTTGAAAAATGAAAAGAAGGGGCAGAATTGTTGCCTTCATGTAAATTATAATTACACTTCTTTTTATTCTTCTATTCTTCCGTGGCTACACAGGGGCTATTTCGAGTTAGCGAGTACTTCAAAGTTGCCTTCTCGTATTGTCTGCTACTCCAGTTTATGCCATTTTTCTCGTTTTTCTTTTTTCTTTATTTATTTTTTCTTCTAATTCTCTTTTTCTATTTGTTTGCCTTCTCGGTTGACTTTGGAGTACCAGTCAGCAATAGCTAAGGCCTACCTTACGGAAATCATAGAAGTTAAAAAGATATTTCAAAATGAATAAAAATTTAAATATATAAATAAAAGTACTTCTATCGGTGTTTCCCGTGCTATGTCTATGATAAAGTTCTACGTAGAAAATTCGCATACTTTTCTCTATATTTCATCGTCCTTTTGTGGTTTTCGTGTTCTGTCGTGAGATATATCCAGTAGTCTTCTTTACCCTTGTCTTTTTCTGTGAAAATGTAGTACACCGTCTGTCCTTTGATCCAATTTACTGTTCTGCGTTTTGTGCTTGGGTAGGGTATTTCGTCTGGGTGGAGAAGTCTAGCTGGGGTAACGGTGACCGCTGGGCCACGCCACTCCACCGCGGCTGAACCGCCGTCGTCCCGAATGCCAGTCCACCTGTTAACCATACAGTGACCACATAATCTACCGATTATGCAATATAATAGTGTTGTTGTTTTTGTTGTTGTTGTGGTCTTCAATCCGCAGACTGGTTTGATGCAGCTCTCCATGCTACCCGGTCCTGTGCAAGTCTCTTAATCTGAGAATACGTTCGGCAATCTACATCCTTTTGAATCTGCTTACTATATTCGTCTCTCGGTCTCCCTCTACGATTTTTACCCCACACGCTTCCTTCTAATGCTAAGTTGACAATTCCTTGATGTCTCAGAATGTGTCCAACCAATATATCCCTTCTCTTAGTCAGGATATGCCAAAAACCCCTTTTCGCCTCGATTCGGTTAAGCACCTCCTCATTAGTTACGTGATTTACCCATCTAATTTTCATCATTCGTCTGTAGCATCAAATTTCAAAAGCTTCTATCATCTTTTTATCTGTACTCCTTAACGTCCACGTTTCACTCCCATACAATGCTACACACCAGACAAATGTTTTCAGAAAGGACTTCCTAACATTTAAATTAATATTGGATGTTAACAAGTTTCGCTTCTTTAGAAACGCTTTCCTTCCCATAGCCATTCTGCATTTTATATATTCTTTACTTCGGCCATCAGAAGTTATCTTGTTACCCAAATAACAAAATTCATCTACTACTTTTATTGTCTCATTACCTAATCTAATTCCTTCAGCATCGCCTGATTTTCTGACATTGCATTCCATTACCTTCGTTTTACTCTTGTTAATGTTCATCTTATATCTTCCTTTCAAGACACTGTCAATCCCATTCGATTGCTCTTCCAGATCTTTTGCGGTCTCTGACAAAATTACTATGTCATCAGCAAACCGCAATGTTTTTAGTTCTTCTCCCTGAACTTTAATTCCCTCTCCATATTTCTCCTTCCATTCCTTCACTGCCTGCTCAATGTACAGATTAAACAACATTTGGGAAAGGCTACAACCCTGTGTTACTCCCTTCCCAACTTCTGCGTCCCTTTCTTGCCATTCGACTCCAATAACCGCTGTCTGGTTTTTGTATAGGTTGAATATAACTCTTCGCTCCCTATATTTTACCCCTAATGCCTTTAGAATTTGGAAGAGTGTATTCCAGATGACACTGTCAAAAGCTTTCTCCAAATCGACAAATGCTGAAAACGTAGGTTTCCCTTTCCTTAGCCTATCTTCTAAGATAAGTCGTAATGTATTGCCTCCCGTGTTCCTACATTTCTCCTAAATCCAAACTGATCTTCCTTGAGGTCGTATAGTAGACCTTCCATACCTCACCTGTTTTATTTGCGTTTTGTGATTGACTAACGGAACTGCTCAACGCCTTATCACTCTGAATATGGTGAAACAAATGAAATACAGTGAGCTGAGTGTGGTAAAATAAACCATGCAGTGGCGTACCACCTATTTCTTTAGGGGGGAGGGCGGCGGCAAAAAACCTATTTAATGACTTCGTCTTGGAGATCCAGGACTTTGGTCTGGGGAGGATGGGGCAACGTCATCGAACATTCTTTTAGCCGATGTCTTCCAGTTCCGTTTTCTAAATAAAACCGTGCTTTGCCCAGTAGTTTCAAGTGGGGGGTGGGGTGGGGGTGGGGGGTGGGTGACTGCCTCTCCTACCCTCCCCCCCCCCCCCGGTTGATACGCCATTGAAAGTATATTTTTCACTTGAATGAAATACTTAGAACATTTCAGAATTTGTCTGTTTATATTATAAGGACGCAATCCAATATTATGGTAGGCCCCAAAAAAGGATTAAGCCGAGATCGCTATTATATAATTTTATTCGGACGTTCGGTTTCGATGGTCTCTGCCACCATCTTCTGGCGTATCATCTCTCTTTTTTTTTTTTTTTTTTTTACAAAGCCGTCATCTTGTGATGTCAACAGTTGTTGTATAAAATAATAAACTTTAATTGCAATGGCAAAGTGCATCTACGCACTTTAAATTATTTTTATACTATTAGGGGATCAGTTGAGATGTGTGGTTCTGAAGTACTGAAACAGATTAGATTGTATTAGATTAGTACTTGTTCCATATATCATGAATACACTTTGTAATGGTGTGGAACGGGTCAGGTTAATGAAAGGTGTCTTTACAAATTATTACTTTGTATTAAATATTACATGACACAATTTATATATCCAGATTTACTAATTTACATCTAAAAAGTCATCTATAGTGTAGTCATTCAGAAATTCTTTTAATTTATTTTTAAATGCTAGTTGGTTATCTGTCAGGCTTTTGATGCTGTTTGGTAGGTGACGAAAGACTTTTGTGGCAGCATAATTCACTCCTTTTTGTGCCAAAGCTAGATTTAACATTGAATAGTGGAGATCATTCTTTGTAGTTATGTACACTGTTATTGCCTTTGAATTCGATGGGATTGGTAATAACAAATTTTATAAGTGAATATATACACTGTGAAGCTACTGTGAAGATCCCTAGCTCTTCAAATAAGTGTCTGCAGGGTGATCTTGGATGGGCTCTGACAGTTATTCTGATTACACGCTTTTGTGCAATGAATTCCTTTTTCACTCAGTGGTGAATTAGCCCAGAAAATGATACCATATTAGAGCAGAGAATCGAAATAGGCGTAGTAAGCTAATTTACTGAGATGTATATCACCAAAAGTTGAAATTTTCCTAATAGCTTAAGTAGCTGAACTCAAACGTTTCAGCGGATCTTCAATGTGTTTTTTCCAGTTCAACCCCTCATCACTGCATACACCTAAAACTTTTGAATATTCTACCTTTGCTACAGATTTCTGATCAAAGTCTATATTTATTAATGGTGTCATTCCATTTACTGTATGGAACTGTGTGTACTGTGTTTTATCAAAATTTAATGATAGTCCATTTACTGAGAACCACTTAATGATTTTCTGAAAGACGTCGTTTACAATTTTTTCAGTTAGTTCTGGTCTGTCAGGTATGATAACTATACATCACCAGCGAAAAGAACCAGCTCTGCATCTTCATGAATATAGAATTGCAATTCATTAATATATATTAAGAACAGCAAAGGGCCCAAGACCGAACCTTGTGGCACCCCATTATGTGAACTACTTATGTCAACTTTCTGTACTCTTCCTGTTTGGTATAACTTAAACCATTTGTACACTGTCCCATTCATACCACAATACTTTAGTTTATCTAAATTCTATGATTTACACAATCAGAAGCCTTGGAGAAATCACAAAAAATCCCAACCCCAACGGGTGATGTCCGGATATTCCGAGCATTTAATATTTCTTATATTATATAGCATTTTCTGTTGAAAAGCTTTTCTGATAACCAAACTGACATTTTGTTATAACTTTTATTTTTACCTATGTGTGAAGCTACTCTAGAATACAATACTTTTTCAAGAATTTTGGATAAGGCTGTCAGAAGTGAGATTGGGCGGTAGTTGTTGACATCACACGTATGCCATTGTTTGTGCAGTGGTTGAGCAATAGCAGTCTGTCAGGAAAAACAACCTGCTCCAGAGAACTATTAGATATGTGGCTAAGAATCCTACTTATTTCTTGAGAACAAGCTTTTATTACCCTGCTGGAAATATCATCAATTCCATGTGAGCCTTTACTCTTAAGTTTATTATTTTCTTAATTTCAGAAGGAGAGGTGGGTTTAATTTCTATTGTATCAAATTATGTGAGTTTGGCCTGTTCAATTAACTGCCTAGCTTCTTCTAATGAACATTTAGATCCTATTTTCTCCACAACATTTAAAAAATAATTATTAAAAATGTTTTCGACTTCTGGCTTCTTACTTCTAAACTTTTCATCCACTTTGAAGGTAATGCTGTCTCCCTGTGCTCTTGGTGCCTTGTCTCCCTGGTAATAATATTCCAAATTGTTTTAATTTTTTTATCAGAGGTACTAATCTTTTAATAACTTTTCTTAATGTAGCACATTAGTTTTTATGCGTGATAGTGAAAACACGTGGCAACATATCTTTTACTTATCATTATGAATATATTCGTAATCGCGGAACGTGTATGATGCGACATATCCTTGTTCATAGCTACTTTGTGAAATTGAGCTATGAGTACGTCTTTATCTTCCATACTGTGCACGCGTCACTACTGGTCAAGTACGAGAGATAATGTAAAGATCCCTTGCTGCACTAGTGACACTCCCGCATCTGCAAAACTCTGCAGTCGTCCGTTAGAGACCTCTACGTGTGCACGTGTGCCTTGCCACGTTGCACTTTGACCTGTCAGTTCGCCAGTAGGGAAGGTGCAGTGTGCCTTCGAAGTTGCGTTTTGTGACATTTGTGTGGTGAAGCATCAGATGGAGTGACGATTGATAATCAATCCTGCTAAAGTATTGCGATTAGTTGAGATGAAGTTGCGAAGAACCATTCTTCGTGAAGATGGTATTAGTGTAGAAAATGAATCATTCGCATGCTTTCTCTTATCTGTTATGGTACAGAAATATGAGCTTAAGTTAGATACTGTTGTAACACTAACACATAATGATGATAATAGGGATGATAATGACGAAGAACTCATTGCTAGCTGTAGTGCTACGGTAAGTGCGGGAAGAGGCGATGGAAGCAGTGGCAGTGAATACCAACAGTCTTCCGAGAAGAAGGTTAAAGTTGCAACTATCATCAGGGCTTTTGATGACAATTCGCTAGAGAACATGTACGATGATTATTACATAAGTTATAGTTCAGATATCTGCATTACGTATGGCGTCTACAATTACATCTACTGTTTTGTATGATTGGAAACTTTTGCATAAAAACGACACCTACCAGCACATTGAGGCGTACGTAGAGATACTGTAACCAAACGTTCATACATATATGTTTGTTCGAGCCCATGTACTTTCCTTGTTAGTGCAACGTTTAGGGACGCGAAGCATGCGTCGTCACCTCCCCATAAAAAAAATTCAACGCTGTGCCCTCAGCAGGCAAGATGATGCTCACTGTCTTTTCGACGTACGAGGTCCGATACTCATCGAATTCCTCGAGGACGGATATACCATTAACAGTGACGTGGTCTGTTAGACACTCCGTAGCCTACGCAAGTGCATCAAGATCAAACGGCTACTCACGGAGGGAGTGATTCTGCTCCATGATAACACGCGCCCACACGTCTACGGGGTCATACAAAGTGCTCTGTCCCAGTTCAAATGGAAGCAGCTTGAGCATCCGCCCAACAGCCCAGAAATGTCGTCCCGTGACTTCCATCTGTTTGGTCCGTTAAGAAAACGTCGCAGAGGGAAGCGCTTCAACTGGGACGTCGGACTCAAGCACACAGTAGAGAACTGGCTCTTGTCACCGCCACAGGAATTCTGGGAACATGTAGTCCTTCAATCATTAAACGGTTGTGCTCTGGGCCCTGGTGATTACTTTTCAGTAAAGACTTACTCCCACAGTGCTGTTTCTTACCTTTTCATTTGAACACTCCGGGTACTTACTGCCTCTATAAGTCGAAATTTGTAACGAGAATTTCGGAACCCCTGCATAGTGAATCAAACCGAAGTAAAATATGTATCATATTAGAGTTGCACATAATAGTTCGCGATCGGGAGCGCTTACTTTAGTTCGCTGCTCTGCCGCGAACTAGTTGGTTCTTTTACTTCGTCCGCTCCCAGTGACGGCTGAGCGGCGTGGTCTGCGCATGCAGGTGGAGGGAGAAGTTCCCCCATCTAGTTGCTCCGTGGGCTTGCTACTTGAGCCGCTAACGATATCACGCAAATCAAAAGAAACAATATGTGGATATTTTCTCGCGTTTAAGTTTAGAGTTATTTCTATATCTCGGCATTATGGAATTTATTAGTCAGATATTGCAGAGTGCAGAATACTTCAAAGCAGAAATTTTGTAGCACTGAACTATGTAATCTAGCAGGCAGACGCTAACCTCGAAATGGCTCTCATCAGCAGAAGGCAAACACGTGATTTTTAATTCTGTTTGCGATCTATCGCGCATATTTTAGTTCGCGACCTATCGCGCATCTTTTAGTTCGCGACCTATCACGCACATTTTAGTTCGTGACCTATCACGCATATTTTAGTTCGCGACCTATCGCGCATATTTTAGTTCGCGACCGGTAGCTCTCCATTTAGTTCGCAGTTCGGCCGCGAAGTAGGTCGCTCTTTTTAGTTCGTCCGCTCGTTTTGGCTTTTGCTACCGGTACTAAAACTACAGCTGAGCTGCATCTCAGCTCGAAATGACGGAAACTGGTAGAAGGGAATCACGCGATTCTGCGCGCTCTCGCATCCTCTCGCTGTTATCCGTCCGTCTTCGGAAAAGGAGCGGACGAACTAAGAGGCGAGGGTTCTGCGAGCTAGTTCGCGTAGTTCGCCTGTGGGAGCGCTCTTCCGAACTAGTTCGAGAACTACACAAAGCTATATTATATGTGTTAATAGGTGAGATGCCGTTGTCAATCGTTTCAAAAGTGAAAAAGAGACACGTATCAAAAATGTCTAAAATCCTGATCGCAAAACACACAAAATAGGTGCCAGTTTTATATCGTGCGCAGAGCCTCACCGTATGGGGGGGAGGGGGGCACAGCTCAGCTCGTGCACCTGTTAAATCTGCGCAGACGGCCACTTCACCGTGTGTTGCTTGAAAGCCCAGAAAATGGAAAAGTAAGGGGGCAGACCTCTGAGAACCAACACGCACGACCAGGAAGTTTGTTTTTCTCCACGTCACGTTTAATGCTCTTTTCATACTACAGACTTTACGACGTCCTGAACCTGTCCGACTACTACTGCTCGGTAATTATGTCCATGTGGCTACAAACGACTCAAGTCTCTGACTCTTACTGCTCGTAATTTTTGTGTGTTTTCTAGTCGTGTCGCTGGGCGAATTTAAGAGTAACTTTTCTGTCACTCTGAACAGAATGCGTGATTTACGCGGACGTGAAGAGTCGGAGTTAGTTGAACGGCATCCCGATAAAATTAACGACAGCTGCTTATTTCCTCCGTCCGTGGCAAACACCAGGCCAAAAGAGGAGTTCGTAACTGGTGGTAAGCAAAGAACACCTATCGCTACCTTCTGTTATATTCGATAGACATAGATTACATCAACTTCAACGTGTTGTTTGAGGATAATCTAGCTTTTATTTATTTATTTTTAATTTTTTTTAATGAAACGAATTTATTGTATGAGGCCGCGAACTTAATGTTTTGTCAGTAGGACAAGTAACAAATACCCCGCAAGATGGAGCGGCCTACCAAAACATTTGAAATTACTTATGTATTGGATTTATTTTCTTCTTCTTCTTCTGCTTATCCATTAATGGATGTTGGCAAGAACATGACGCATCTTTCTTTTGTGAGCCGCAGTCTGAAGTAGCTGGTCACACTTCGTAGTCCTGTCCACTGCTTTATATTGCCAAACCACGATGTTCTTCTTTCTCCTTGCCTTCTTTTTCCTTCGATCTTTCCCTCTATTATTAACTGTAGAAACATATACTTGGGTTTCTTACTATATGTGTTAGGTAAGCTGTTCTTCTTCTTTTCAGCACAGTCAACAATTCTCGCTATTTGTTCATTCGTTCCAGAATTTCGGTGTTGGTTATTCTCGCAGTCCACGGTATTTTAAGCATTGTGCGATAAATCCGCATTTCAAATGCCTCTAATTTCTTCGTTGTTGATATATTTAGTGTCCATCCTTCAGAGCCATATAGAAGCACGGACCACTTACAAATCCAACTCTAAGGTTTAGCTCTAGGTCTGTGCTTGTAAGAATATTCTTGAATTTTATGAAGGCGTTTCGGGCGTTCTCTATGCGACACCTTATTTCCAAAGTTTGTCCGTCAGTCTCCACAAAGCCAGCTTCCGAGGTATTTAAACTTGCTGACTCTTTGTATTACAGATCCTTGAAATTGTAAATTTGCATCTTCAAGTGAGTTGGACTCGTGTGGCAATCATAAAATTAGTCTTTTTCATGTTAATATTCAGACCTAGAGTACTACTGTAATCTCGTACTATGTTAAGTTGTTGAAGTCATCTAAATTATCAGCAATCAATACTGTGTCATCAGCATAGCGAATGTTGTTGATATACACTCCGTTAACCTTTATGCCTTTTTCTACATCATCGGGTACCTCTTGAAAATTACTTTCAAAGTTAAATAACAGGGGTGACAGTATGCATCCTTGTCGGACTCCTGTACATACTGATCGAGTCTGTCACCTCATTATCAAATTTAACCTGCGCTGTCTGATTCCAATATAAATTCTCTACACAGCGGATATCTTTCTCATCTACATCAATTCTTTTGAGAATTTCCGTGAGTTTATGATGTTGTACTCTATCAAATGCTTTTTCGTAGTCAATAAAACCGAGGCCTACATTTTTACCATGATCATAACAGTTTTGTACTATAACTTGTAGTGCGGTTATTGCTTCTCTTGTAGCTAAACCTTTCCAAAATCCAAACTGTGTCTCACCAATGAATTTTTCACATTTTTTCGTACAGCCTTTGATTGGTGATTCTCAGAAATATTTTCAGAGAATGTCTCGTAAGACTAACGAGTCTGTGATCTTCACATCTTCTCGCATTCCTCTTCTTCGGTAACGGGATGAAAGTTGATGCTAGTCATTCAGCAGGGTAATGACCAGTGTCGTAAATTTTGTTGAACAGTTTGTGTAAGACTTTACAGGATACTACATTTTAATGCGTTGTTACTATATGCGGAATCAGAGAAACGAATGCTGGTTTCATAACCGCTACAATGTATCCATCTGATAAATGTTAAGCTGTTCGGAATGGCCACGTGTCTAAGGCGTCACGTTACGGACAGGGCGGCTGTTCCTGCCGGAGGTTCGAGTTCTCCCTCAGGCATGGGTGTGTGTCTGGTCCTGATAACCGTAGCAGTTTGGTTCAATAGGTTTAAAGTATTTGAACATTTCATAAACATTTGTACAAAAAGGGGCAGGTGGCTTTTCCATCGAATGTATTAATACTTACACTGAATATTTATATATATTGTTGAATCAACATTTTTTTGTTCATGAGGTTGTGCTTATCATATGAAGTGTTACTGAAAGTAACAAGTAGTTTTAACCAATGTAAAACTAGAGTAGAAAATATTTATCAGTGTAAATATGAAAATTAAAATTTGTCTGTTTTACATATATATTCTTTTGGTGATACGTTGACAACACTTTTATAGTGTGGCCTGAGGGTCTGGGCCGTCTCCAAGAAATTTTACATTACATGAACTCCATTCACGGAAACGTAAAGTTTACTATGGAATTAGGAAAGATGGTTGCTTGCCTTTTTAGACGTATTTGTGCGACGTAGAAGTGATTGCACGCTCGGTCATTCCGTATACAGAAAGCCCGCTCATACAGATCTGTACCTGCAAGCTACTATTGCCACCATGCGGCACAAACAATGGTCGTACTCAAGACCTTCATCCACCGAGCTGATATTATCTCTGATGCCGACAGTCTTCAAACGGAACTGGAACACCTGCAAACAGTATTCCTGATGAATGGCTATTCAACGAAGTGAAAAGAGCGATGCAGACTTACAAACGTGAAAGCATGGACGAAGAAGAGGCATTCAAATCGACTGTTTATCTCCCATATATCTTACAAAATAGGTTGTGTGTGTGTGTGTGTGTGTGTGTGTGTGTGTGTGTGTGTGTGTGTGCATGTTCCACATCTCCTCCTAAACTACTGGACCGATTTCAACCAAACTTGGTACATATGATTCTTACTATCAGGCAACAATGGCTGTCGGGGTAAGAACCACCTACGACACATACATAAGGAGATATGACATCTTAAACAATGACAGTCGTGAAAAACGGCCGCATCATGCGATAATATTTTACATCTGCTCCTAAACTAATGGGCCGATTTGAACCAATTTTGGTACACATATTCCTTATGTGAGATAACAATTGCTGTAGAAGTAGAACCACACACGACATATGGTTCAGGAGATATAACATCATAAACAATAAGAGTTGCAAGAAACTGCCCCATAATGCAACGAGACTTTATGAATACACTATATGAGAATGAGAGTACTTAGCGACTTGCAACAAACTTTAAACATAATTTCAAACGTTTATTAAACTTTTTTCTCGCTGACAACCATAGCAAAATGATGAAAGGAAAAAAGTTTCTTGCTTACTACTTTTCCGCTGTCCATGGAGCAAAACTATGCCATTCGGTATGATGTTACAATTTATAATTACTACACTACAAATTGTACTCGCAGGAAATTTTGCAGACGGTATAAACACTTAAAGCTGAACGTAAGTTCGAAATTGTATCACAGTACGACACGCAGTTCATGAGATAATTGGAAGTAATGAGTAACGTTCATGGAAAACCGCCACATCAAGCATCACGTTTTAATCCATTATTTCTTTACAGCTAACCGTATTCGCAACAGATATTACCGACATACAGCACTTATACAAATCAATATATTCCTACAAAATTATACAATTGTACAACACATCTGTACAAATAACAAATCTGTAACTGTAGGCCTGTCGCTGTTAGCTTCAATCACTGCACGAATTTTGATGCGGTTTTCTCAGGAAACATATGCGAGAATTGAGCAATCTTATCTCTCCGAAGACCAACAAACATTGAACACAGTGTTGCTGATTTAGCTTTCTGTTTTAAATACTTAACATTTCTTGACTTCTTTTGGCATGTTTCATCTTGTATCAAAAGTGTTTTGAAGATACATCGTTTCGGAGGATGACTTTTACTTACATTTGACATCTTGGCTTGGACAACTGAATTTATCGACAGAGTGATCCAACAAGGATTTTTATTGACTGAGGTCTGGATTCCTCAAAAGCCATGATACGCTCACGCCCTTCTTTAACAACCGTTTAAAGCACGGGCATACCAGGTAGTTGGTAATATTTCATCACAGATAGGCCGAATACTAAGAAATTACACAGTGAGAGTCATCTTTTGCCCTCATTCCAAAATTTCATCGTTGTTGGGATCTGTCAAAGACGACCTGGAGCTGCGTAAAGCGACGTCTACAGGTTTCCGTGTGAATGCGGCGAATCATACATAGGGCAAGC
This sequence comes from Locusta migratoria, assembly GCA_026315105.1. NCBI lineage: Eukaryota > Metazoa > Arthropoda > Insecta > Orthoptera > Acrididae > Locusta > Locusta migratoria. The sequence continues at coordinate 202,987,777 of CM048751.1, forward strand.
GACGCGAACTCTGGAGGAGCGCATGACAGAACGACAGCGGCGTACTCGCCTCCTTCAACCCATCGCCGAAAACTGCGTTTCCATAGGTTACTCAATGAACTATAATGAGACAAAAATTGTGGCCCATACATCAAACTTTCGAAGCTCGATTATCAATGAATCTGTGGAAATAAGTAGAAAGTTGTTAATAATAAAAATATTGAAATGGTAAGCTCGATTATCAATGAATCTGTGGAAATAAGTAGAAAGTTGTTAATAATAAAAATATTGAAATGGTTGTTTTTGATCAAAATAAATCTATAACGTTGCCCTTATTTCGTGAGATGCCATAATTGTTAAAGTAGATTCCGCGATTATATTTTGGACAAGGAATTGATGGTACCGAATTTTTGAATTTGAAATAATTTAGTTAAATGAACATTAAAGCAAATAAACCGCGGGTTGCATATTAAATCCGGGCAGGTTGTCAATAAAAATTGGTTCGCGGTACTTTAGTGACCTCTCAAACAATTGTGTCGTGTGTAGGTGTGTGTGTGTATGGGTAGTTGTAAAATGAATCTACACTGCAACTCAAACTTGCTAATCTGACTGCACACTTTATTCAGTTAGTTAAGCATGACTTTGAACAAAAACCAAATATGTAATAAAAAACCAACTCCGGCCCTGTGACTTTATTCATAGAATGGGCAATTTGACCTCTGGTAGGAAATAATCTGTTTCATTGAAGATTGCAATTGTTTGGACAAAAGAACACCAGATTGCTGCAGAACTGATTGCCAATCCTGAACTATCAATGGTTTACACTGATTTTATGGCCTACCTGTGCGCAAGGAAACATGTGCAACTGCCCTCAGAATTACTGCCAAAAATGTTGCTGCTGCAAGGTTAAAAACTGACTACAGAATATGTATATAACATGAACTTAAACAATATTGCACAAAAAACTTGGGAATGTCTTACACAAATCTTTTTAGGAATCCATCTACTTCTACTGTCATTTTCAACAAAAGAAGAATCTGCTATTCCTTTATACAATGTAAATCAAAAAACTCGAAGTTGTACACATCACGCTTCCTCCGGTTTTGTGTACACTAAAAGATACTAAATTCCTGCACAATACTTTTAATTTTTTTAAAGAATGGACATAAAAGACGAAAATGAAACCCTTCATGTTGAATGTCTGTTAGAGATGAACTACAATTATACGAAGCGCCTCTCCTTTACTTTATTGTTCATAATCACAGAATCTTTACAAATTCAAATATTTCACAACATTATCTAGTATTCTATAGTAATAATAAAGCTGTAAATGTAGGCCTGTTGCTGTTCAATCTTCAAAACTACTGGACGAACCTTCATGCGGTTTTCACAAGAAATATTAGGGACGTTTGGGTCAACATATAGGCAAAATTTTATCAAAATCGGATGAGGAAAAAGAAAGATATCGTAATTTTAATTGTTTTCAGTAACCGCCTTGTCTGTTAGTTCGACTATTAAAAATCTCTTATCTCCAAAATTACTTCACGAATTTCCATGGGGTTTTCACAGGTAACTTGAGCGTAACTCTGGACACAATACAGACTTCGTTTCATAAAAATCGGATCACGGAAAAAAAATCGTTATTTGAAATTTTTTATCTACGACCGTCAGTCTGTCTGCCTCTTTGAAAACGTTTATTTCCCAAACCACTTGACAAATTTTCATGGGGTTTTCACACGTAACTTGAACATATCTTGCGGTTACATAAAGGCCTTAATAATTAAAACTGGATCAGAGAAAATAAAGATATCAAAGTTTACTTATTTGTTTAAATGCCATCATATATGTCTATTTGTTGACGATAATATCCAAAAGTACACGAACTTTCATGGGCTTCCAAGGGTAAATTGATTAGAGTGTGGAGAGTAACATAGGCTTCATTTTATCTAAATCGGATCAGAGGAAGAAAAGATATCGCTATTTGAAGTTTTACGTGTATACTATTCTTATAAGTACGGTGTAGTACAGCAAATCTTTAAGAGTATCATAGGTCAACTGAGAGCACCTTGGGGCAACATATAAGCTTCATTTCATCAAAATCGGATCAGGTGAAGAAAAGATATCGTAATTTATAGTGTCTGGTGTATTCTATGCTTGAATTGCAGCGTAGTATAGCAAAGATCCGACAGAGGCGCTGTTACATAGTATACCAAATAACTAATAGATGACGATGCTGCGTTTTTTATTCACATAACTAAGGTGTAATAGACTGAAACAAGGGCTACGATTTTCCGTACAGCAGCGGAGTAGTGTATTGATGTTGGCAACGACCGTTGAATCCTTTTTCAAAAATGAGGGGAATAATGAAATACATAATTAATGTTGTTCTGATCAGTAAATTAATGATCCCCCTAAAGCGAATATTTCGTTGCTAATGTTAACATACTGAACCACTGCCACTGCATGTATAATTTAAACCAAGTAAGAAACACAAAAAAATTTCTTTACTACTGTATCATACATGCCTTGCAATGCCATGGAAAGAAAAAAAGTCCTTCTTTCTGCGGGTATCATTTGAATTCAAAACATAACAACGCTCCTTCACGTCTATCGATGTTTTAATTTACTAAGAATTCTTTGCAAGGAAACACGAATTTATGTAGCTTTATTTCTGGTTTCGGTGTGTACGTATTACATATTGAGTCCATTCTGTTTAGGAATGCCTAGACAACGGTGTAGTACAGTACAGAACAAATAGAGGTCCTGTTAGTTACGTAGTGCACAAAAGAAACAATAGTTATCACTGCTGCAATTTTTATTTATTTTATTTTTTTATTTCTTTTCGATTGTTATGCGATAGAACAGCAACAAACCGTTAAAGGTGCTTTTGGTTTTGTAGGGTTGCAAAGAAAGAATACATGATCGTGTTGTGTGTATTCCCCCAGTAACAGAAGTATTTTGAATCATGAGCCGCAATCTTATCTCTGCAAATACAAACTAACAATGAACAGCGCCTTGCTGTATATTCACTTTGTATATTCACAGCTTAACGGCATTTCTTTGTTTCTTTTGTCAGGGAACATTTGAATTTAAAACATAACAATATTCTTTAGCGACTACCAAATGTTCAAATATTTGTAAAGTCTATGGGACTTAACTACGGGGTTATCAGTCCCTAAACTTACAAACTACTTATGAACTAACTAAGACTAAGGACGGCACAAATATCCATGCCCGAGGGGGGATTCTAACCCCCGACCGCAGTGGCCGTGTAGACCGTGACTGGAGCGCCTCAGTCCCCTCGGCCACCGCGGCCGGCTTAGCGACTACCGATGCTCTAATTTACATAAGAATTCTTTGCAAGGAAAATTGAATTTATTTAGTTCCCTTTCTGATTTCGTTGTATCCTCATTACATTTTGAGTGCATTCTGTTTAGGAATTCCTCGAAAAAGCCATAGTACAGCCTACAGGAAAGAACAAAGTGTGGCCCATTAGTTACATAATACACCAAATAACTAACTATGGCGTTGCTACATTTTTTTCATTGTGATTACTATGGTGTAATACATTACAAGAAGGGGTACGATTTTACTTACGGCAGAGGCGTTATGTTTAAATGTTGGCAACGGCCGTTGAATGCTTTTTCAAAAGTCAATGACGTAGAATGAGGGGAATCATTCTTTATGTTCATGATGAAATAAATAATTTATTCTGTTCTGGTCAGTAAGTTAATCATCCTACTAAAGCGAATAGTTCGTTGCCAAAGGTAGCAAACTAAACCGCTGCCACTGCAATTAAAATTTAACCCAGGTAGGACAAAGAAGGAAAAAATGTTTTTCTTCCTAGCTGTATCCTATATGCTTTACAACGTCATGGACAGAAAAGAAGTGCATCTTTCGACGGATATAACCACTAAATTGTACATAGAATAGAAATATTTATGGAGCGAGAATTGAGTTCTGTGCATCTTCTCAACATTAAACTGGAATTACCACGTGATATTCAGACAAATCCTATCTTTCCACACATTTATTTGCTCTTACGATTGGTTTCTACTAGGAGGTTAGAATTTGTTGGTTTGTACTGCACTGGCAATACAAACCACAGAGCTTCCACATAACATAAAATAATATCTAAATAAATGTGTCACAGAAGCAACAAGAAAGTTGCGGAAGTGCCGTTAAAAGGGCCATTTACACATAGTCATCCGTATTATCGGAACAAAGTCAGCGGTTAGTAGATATTTCCCAATATCACGTGTCTGTTCTGCGCATATCCAGAGATATTTCTGCTCTGTGCCTGCCACTAGAGATGATATAGACGCGCGAGCGACAGACTCATCAGAAACCTCTCTGCTTTCATAATTTTTCGGTACAATATTGTGATTAAAATTTGTATTTACTTACTTCTGGTGCATACTACATTAAGATAGAAAAAGACGTCTTCTTTTGCAGAAACAATTGTACTTAGAGTTATAATCCGACTTTGATTAAATAGTTCTATTCCACAAGGCCGATTTCAACTTAGTGCTTTACGAAGTAATCACTGCAGGACGTGGGGACATGTATTAGCTGAAAGAGTGGCCGATGCTGCTAATACAGTCAAGACAATTCTTTGGATATACTTTATGTAATGGAAATTCTATACAGACGATCAGCTGACGCCATTCCTTCAACGATTACCCAGACTTACTTTATCGCACATTGACGCCACCATGACGTCTTATTTAAACAGACATGAATGCTCTGTTGATTGAATTACCAGACTTTCAGCATTCGTCGAGTTTTCGATAATAGGGAGCATTGCATAGAGAATAACTACATTGTCCCCAGTGCAACACTACAACATACTAATAATTCAGCGTACACTTACTGTGAGGGATGAACAGTTTAGTACTACACCATAGAACCAATACATGTCGCTGTTATTATTATAACTATTTCTCATCTCAACGATAGAAGTGTTTTCAGAAGTTTACACCAAACAGACAATTACACACCGCAATCTTAACTTTATGAACACAACCGAACATTGAAATTACATCGTTCCGGAGTACAGACTTAAATTAATTTCACTTTTTGTATGAAAAAATTTATGAACATACAACGATTTCGGCAATTACTTCTACTTAGTTTTGACATCTTGACTAGGAGAACTAAGTTTGACAGAGCGATCCGACAAGGATTTTTTTTCTGATCTAGGTCCAGAATCCTAAAAACCATCATATACGAAGGTTCCTCTTTAACAAGCGTTGTGAAGCACGGGTATATAAGCTACTCACACATAAAAAGATTCAAATGATTCAACCTCACACTGCAATTTGCGACTACTTTCCAAGGCTGCTGGCACAACACTACTCCTGCTCACCCGACGGAGGCCGGCGACCAAAGAGTGCAAACCAAAGATTGTCCTCACAGAGACAAAGATATAATTTTACAGCCATTCAACGTTATTTGCATACCTACGTTTCAAAGACTGTCCGACAGTGAAACTCTTCTCAATCGAGATATCTGTTTCCAATTAAATATCGCTTGGAATCCTGTTATTGAAAACCTTCGTAGTCGGCGTAGTTTTCTGCTACTGAATGACAAAGATAATCGATCTGATGACGTGGCTAACTTCGACCGCAGAGGCGCTCAGCGCAGCGGCCGCACTTGCAGGGACGCGGATGCTGGAGTGGCGCATGCGCAGTGTCCGCTGATTGTGTGGTCTTAAATAGCAGAGCTCAGCGCGTCTCCGCCAGTACTTCGCAGAGGGAGCCCATACTTGATGCACAAGAACCTCAGTGTCGAGAAAATCCGTTCAGTTCGCGTGGTCACTTAAGTGTTAGAGCAAGTGTATTTTCTGTTGTTACTGTTTATTTTTGTGTTTTATCGAGTTTGTTCTTTCTAATTAAAATAAATAATGCCCATTTTTGGTGTTTCTGTGCGTGAAAACTATAATAAGAAGACTAATACTAGTAATATTACGCATTTTAAGTTTGCAAAAGATCCTGAAACGTGTAATCGGTGGATTCAGCTTTGTAGAAAATGTTACATCCGTAGCATAGATCTTAAAAAGACGATTACTTACGCGATCTCCAAGACGAGTTACAGAAACTTCAGCCAAAGAACATCTTAAAACCAACGGCAGTTCCTGTATTGCATCTTTTTACAGCCGCTTCGGTTGCTGCATCACCTTCTATCCAAAAAATAAATAAATAAATAATATAAATAGATAAATAAAAAAGAAGATAGAAGATCGCAAAAGATGTAAATGTGCACTTTACAAGCTGCCTTCGCTGTCACCAACGAAGAAAAAAAAGTAGATCGGAGCATAGAAACATAGAATGTTTGTATCGATGATAAAGAGTGTTGATAAACAATTATCACTACTGACAGATTATCAGCGTTTAATAACCGAAACAGTACTGCCTGAACGAGAAACTTATTACTGGCTCATTCATTAGGCAGACGGAGAAAAAAATGCAAAAATATTTAGTATCATCAAAATGCTAAATTGACGAGTAAGGAACACAAAGTTCTGCAAAAAAAATTTACAGACAAAAATTTCTCCTTAAACCCAAGAATAGCACCAATTTGCAGACTGGAAGATACATATAATCCGCATGTACGAATTAAATGTAACACTATACAATATTGTCGATTATGATGTACAAAATGCTATACGAAATACAGAGATATTGTGATTGTTGCGTTTCTAGTGCTAATGATAATTGTACAATACTTAAAACGAACTGAACGATCAGTTACCTAGAAGAAACGTTTGAATTAAGGGACATGTATGTCAAGAGGAGCCGTAATCTATGTTTTATTTTTGTGATTACAAGAAACACCGTGTAAGGGATTCAACGCCGTTTTAAGTAGTTTTATTGGGTTCTTGTCTCGGTATGCTTCTATCGACCCAATAACTCACTATATTGTCTTACATTTTTCGAAAGGAAGACAAGTTTAAGCGGAACAGTGCCACACGCGAACGCGAGGAAACGCCTCCGCTTGTCGACAGTGACGTAGTAAGTAACCTTGAGTATTTTAGCGGCACTCACCTGAAGATGGCCAGAAATATTGTGGCAGGAGGTTACGGACATCCGGCAGTTCGCCCGAGATTTTATGGAACTTATGAATTTATTTGCGTTCAGAAACATATACAGGATATTTTTCTTGGTTATAGTTATTGGTATCATCACAGGATTGTGCAAATAATCTGAAAAGAATTTACTTGACGCGAAACAGACATTTTTTTCTTATTTACTTTCTTTTACGACAAAGTTGACGTTAGTGATACTCTGAAATTGGAGTTGCCATTTCTCAGTTTATCGTTGAATTCTCAACTAAACATTACTTCAGTATGCGAATACTAAAACTGATGCAGCAATATTTAATGTCAATTATAATTGGAAAGAGGCTGTGCCATAGATTTGCAAAAAACAAAAATGAAGTATATACGCAGCCATTCAGAGTGTTTAAAGCAATTAGAAGTTACTTTGTAAAGAAAATAAGGCGAATTTTTGCCCAACACAGGCAAAAGTGCGAATAAAGCAGACGACGTAGCATGCTTTGCACGCAATAAATTTGTTTTTTGTCAACTGTCACTGCTACTCATAGCCAAGAGCCGAGATCTTCGTATTAATTCAGTTCTATAAACATTCCATATTCGTAGCAGTGTCATCATGGAGCGTAAGACCTACGGTGCAGCCTTCATCGCTAAAGGAAATGCTTCCAGTGGAATACAAAATTGGAGTGTGTCGTTATTCTTACTTGTTTCGGCACTATTTTATGTACCGTAGGAGTACCTAAAAATGGTATTTCTTTATGCTATTACGTTCAGATACGAGGAAACATTTCTTCGATAATTCTAAAGACAAGAGCAATGACGAAGGATTCGTTAAAAGTAGTTCATACTTGGAACCGTTGTTGTAAAGCCGGACCCTATCTCCCATTAGTATCTAATTAGTAACTGTGTAATATTGCTTGTTACTTCAGTGTACAAAAAGTGGCTTACAGCGTCGATAAAAACAAACGATCGGTCGCTGTAGTTGTCGGGAGCAGGGATACGAATAACACTGTCGGGTTAATGCCAGGTGAGCGACCGAGACACGAAGCCTGGAGGTCCGTCGCTGGGCCATAACGCCTTGTACGTCCATCACGGGAGCAGCTCGCGGCCGATACATCGAGACGCGGTTCCAGGACAAGGTCTGCCGCAATATTACCACCGTGATTGCGTCACGCGTTGCTCGTAAACCGCTGGAAAAAATAGCGCGTATGATGTCAACACAATGCAAGAGGCGACGCTCTTGTCTGCTGTATTTACTTGCCAGCTCATTCATTGATTATGTCATAGACACATTTTTGTCGTTAGAAGTTCACTAGTGTAAACGAATTTTTTTAAGAGTCGATAATTTTCTACTATATAATCACGTTCCATCCATATAAACTATTTAGAAGGTATCTGAGCAACCCTCTTAAACTCATTGCAGGTGATGCTGTTGTTCAAATGAGCTACCTACTTAGCCATTAAGTTCGAATAAGAATAAAATAAGAGTAAAATCGTCGAAAGAACTTACTCATATTGAGTAACAAAGGACGAGCCGGCCGCGGTGGCCGAGCGGTCTGCGGCGTGCCAGTCACGGTCTGCACGGCCGCTGCGGTCGGTGGTTTGAATCCCCCCTCGGGCACGGATGTTTGTGCCGTCTTTAATATAAGCTAGTTCATAAGTAGTTTGTAAGTTTAGGGACTGATGACCCCGTAGGTAAGTCCCATAAGCTCCACAAACATTTGAACAAAGGACGAACTGTGCTATTCACTTAAAATAAGATAACTTCGCAACCAGGACTGCACTATTCGATGACTGATGTCTAACACCTTCTCCATCGTGACTTCCGAAATTTTCCCGGCGTATTTCTTCTTCCAGTATTTTTCGGGTATGCAGCCGGACCCCTTGACATTCTATATCTCCAGGCGTCCAGCTGCCATCGTCTCGCAAAAACCACCGTTGTTTTTAGTACATTAATACATCGGGTGCACAAAATATCGGACGAAGAAAATCTTCATGCCGAACTAGAACACTTGTAGAAGGTGTTTAAAGAGAATGGCTTTACTCCACGGCAATTGAGGAAGGCCATGCGTAACTACAATGACAAGAAGCACCGCACATAGGACAATGAAGATTATAAATCAGTTGCATTCCTTCCTTATGCTGGTAATGTGTCCTCTAAAATAGGCAGATTGCTAAGGAAACACAACATCCAGGTCATCTTCCGCCCACCAGCGATGAATTTGGCCCTAGTTGGTCTGTCTAAGCTGATCTCCAACTGAAAAAGTCGGGCCTTTCAAGATTCCCTGCGAGTGTGATTCTGCTTACATCGGACGACTCGACCAGTTCGAGAGCGCTGTACGGAGCACGGAGCAACCGTCGAAATCAGCAGTAGCGGAACACTGCATTCCCATGGGACACTCCATGGAAAACAGTAAAACCACAAATTTAGCTCCAGTTTCCGGTTTCTGGTACACGGTTATCAAAGAAGTGGTGGGAATATGCCTTGCTGAAACCTTGTAAATCGTGACAACGGCTTTCTGCTGGATAAAAATTGGAACCCTGTAATTAAAATTATCGAGGCACAGCGAAATTGACGGGATCATTCGATACTCAATGTTTGGAAGAGCTTTTCACTTTTATCGGCAAGGGCAGCAGACACAACTCGACTGTACCACCTAACACATGCGCAGAAAGACACTAGCGTATTTTGCATGCCCGAAAATCGGCACAAATACCGCCACCGTACCTTGGTTCTTAAGAAATTGTTAACTCACATGAAGATGGTCGGACGTCTCTGGGCCGAAATATCGCGTCAGAATGTTAACGGGATCCGGCTGCATACCCGAAAAATACTGGAAGATTCACCATCGTTCTATCTGTAATTTGAGCTTGGAAGCTGCACACTAATAACAGGCCACATGTTGTAAACTACACAGAAGATCCAAAGAAACTGTCATAGACTTGCGTATGCAAATACTGAGATAATAATAAGTAAACCTCAGACGACGGCGCTGTAGTCGACAACGCCTATACAAGACAACTGATGTCTGGTGCAAGTGTTAGATCGGGTACTGCTGTTACAATGGCATGTTCTACGTCTACATCTACATCCATACTCCGCAAGTCACCCGACGGTGTGTGGCGGAGGGACCTTGAGTACTACTATCGGTTCTCTCTCCTATTCCAGTCACGTATTGCTCGCAGAAAGAAGAGTTTGACTGTGGAGTATAGTCGGCGCACGGGGGATGGAACACAGCATCTCCGAGATAGCGAGGACCATTTCACGAGTGCGACTTGAATGTCGGGAATCCGGTAAAACATAATAGACATCGCTGCGACTTGAAAAACATTCTGCAAGAACGGAACCAACGACGACTGAAAAGTAATGTTCAGAGTGATAGAATCCTTCCGCAAACTGCTGCGGGTTTCAATACTGGACCATCATTAAATGTCATCGTGCGAACCATTCAGCTAAACATAATCGGTATGGACTTTCGAGGCTCGAGGCCCACACGTGTAACCTCGCACGACACAAAGCTTTACGCCTCGCCTGGACCCGACAACATCGAGTTTGGACTGTTGATTTGGTTGCCTGGTCTAATGAGTCTCGTTTCCAATTTTATCGAGCGGATAGACGTTTATGAGTATGGAGTCAACCTCACGAATCCGTGGACCTCGCATATCAGCAGGGGACTGTGCAGGCTGGAAGAGAATCTGTGATGGTGTCGGTTGAGTGCATTGTGAGTGATATGGGTCCCCTGGTACTTCTAGATACGATTCTGACAGGTAATCCTTTCGGACTCACCCTGGCTGGTCATCAGCATTTATTCAAGTCCATTGTTTCTTCCGACGGACTTTGCCATCAGGACATTGCGACACCTCACGTGTCTGGAGTGACTACAGAGTGCAAAGAATTTTGTCTGAAGGGCAACCACAGCTAAAATATTAATACATAATTAAGACACTTTCACACAGTTAAAATTATGTGTTAAAATTGAAGATGTCTGAATGAAAGTCCTTGGTCCATTTGAACTGTTTTGGTATTGGAGTCGTGGAGATCCGCACAACCGGTTTCACAACTTAAAGTTGCATCTTCAGGTGCTTTTTACTATACAGAATGATAATTGTTTTAATAAAAATGAATATTTAGATTGAAACGTTACGTATTAAACAGCAATAATCCAAACTACTTATGAGGAAGTTAAATGCAAAATATCTTTTTACAAGCCAGTGGGGCCGGTATGTCAGTCTTCATGGTCGGAGCCGCTACTTCACCATCAAGTAGCTCTTCACAAGGGCTGAGTGCACCCCGCTTGCCCACAATGCTCGGCAGACCCGGACGGTAACCCATCCAAGTGCTAGCTGAGCCCGACAGTGCTGAACTTCGCTGATCTAACGGTAACCGGGTATCCACTGCAGTAGGGCCGTTGAGGGGAGGGGTGACCGAGCTGTTTAGTCCCCTTTATCTCCTAACAACAAAACAACAACAACAGCAGGGCCATTGGCTTCAACACAGTGTAGCCTGATAAAATTAACTTCTTACTTGACAGCTCACGCGTTGCAGCTGCCTTCCTCCAATCGGTATCAAGGTATCGCAGTAGATGGTCAGTACACTTTGTTTGGCTAGTGCTGTGTAAGACGCATGCGTATGTTTCTTTAATACTGTCGTGCGTGTGTTTTGTTTTTTGTTTTGCGGTCATGTCTGGCGAAATGCGAAGAGAAGGGGCACGCAGACCCATGATTCGGAATGTAAAAACATCAGGAAATCGAATCAATCAAGGAACTACGTAAAACTGGTTGCGCTCCATACTGCTCGCTGGTACAACAACTGGTTAACTGGTTATGAATTTAACGCAGTCCCAGTTGCAAAAGTTTTCTTTATTTCACTGACGCGTTTCGCCCTTTTGAGGCATTATTAGATTATCTGAAGTCAAAAAAACTCTTATGATGTGGTGCATACTACATATACTATTTGGCCACGATAACTTCACGATTTCGCTGGTGCTGCCACAAGCGGAGAACATCTGCACTAGTTTAAAGTTATTCATTTCTCACCGAGCGCTGCCAACGCTACATACTCTGCTGTCCATTACTACACCCAACCTTCTTGATTGCACTTCCTGAATCCATTCCCAAATAACTTCTACACACGTTTGCAAATGTGCTTACTTTAGTACAGAAACCTACTGAAGTTTACTTTTTCAAGTAAGCAATTAACTTTCAGAAATGTACTGTAAGTATTTGTAGCACACACGTTTCCGCTAAATTCACGCTGTAAAAGAAAGTGGAAGTATTCAGAGTCGTGCTGAGAAACGAAAGGAATCACCACAATTGTTGCATTATTTTTATTATTATTATTATTAATGAATTAAAATCGAGACGAAACAAAAAATAAAAGACTAAAAACAATACAGCTTTAAGTTTAATGAAAAGGAAAGAGTGTAAAACTTATTATTGTCGAGAAACCTTATTGAATAAATGATTTAAAGTCAGAGGACTTACTCCAGCCTAAAAACTTTCATAGGATGTCGCATGCAAATTTTGAACATCTTTAGTCAATGTACAATTGTCAATTGTGCGGTCAACTGTTTGATAACAGTATACCAAAAATGCTTACGGTACTGCCATTCCACTCTCAATTCTGGTGAAGTAGATCGATTGATAATTTCATTTCGCATTTCCTTGGCTGTAGGAGTTACAATCGTTTATTTATTTTTATCGAGTTATCTTTGCGCCGTATTCCTTTCAACATATTTTCGCATCGGTACTGAACACACTCAGTTTCTGCAAGTTTGAGAAAAACTTTTAGTTACTGGTAAATACAGCAAGTACTATTTAGCAAAATGCAGGAATCCAGAACGAATTTTCATCCTTCAGAGAAGTACGCTAATTTCTAACTTCGTAGCAGATTAAAATTATGTACTGTACTGGAAGTCGATCATGGGAACCTAATCTAGCACAGTTTTAATTTACGAATAAGTTTCATGTACGAATTTTTATCCAATAATGTGCGGAGACTACTTCTCAAATTTGACAAACTGACACGTCAATTGCGTGGGGGTATTTCTCTAACAAAGGACTTGGGAAGGTAGCTACCTGCATCTTTCTGTGTATTGTGCTCCTGTATCTTTACGTTGTTTGCGTTAAAAAATGAATCAAGAGGGCATTCCTGGACTGTCGGGAGGTTCTTCTGGTTTACCGTCGACTCCCAAAAGAAAAAGAAGACCAGTGATTCAAAGCGGTGAACGAAAAATGATGGAGAATATCTTAGAATGCTGCAAAACAGAAAAGAAGAAAAAAATGTCTGCTCCATCAACTCACGCAGTCACAAATAAGAGCTGCTACAAACGCAGGAAAGAGCATCTCTAGTTTCACAAGGCTTAGGAGATTTTCACAAACCCATCCTGGTGACTCACCTAATATCTCTGAAAAGAATAATTTTCGTTATACTCTTATAATTTCAAACTTCCAGTGGTTTCCCATTTTTGCAATATGTGCCTATTATGAGTACTCCAATTTTCAGTAATACGTATTAGTTATTTGTAAACATAGCTCAGTTGCTTATGTAGGAGGGTAATGTCGACGCACCGTAGTTTTGGTGGCTCACAGATTAAGGTGGGGATGAACATACAGGAGGTTCCCTATTCCTGAACTCCCAGCATACCTTGCGCGAAGCACAAAACTACAGTGCGCGAATAGTTGTGTTCCGTTGAATCTTTATTTCAGTGCAGTTCAACTATCTGACATATATTTTTTCTTTCACTTAGTAGAAACGCGGGCAGGTTATGCACGAAACGGACGATTTTAACAAGCGGGTAATTAGGAACACAATTGAAGAATTTTATAATGTTAAACAGTTTCCAGTGTGAGGAAGCTGTTACCTTTTCTGCGTGAGAAAATTGTCTGGACATGGGGATGTTCTTCCCTTTCAAAAATACTGCAATCGAAGGGTTTCTTTTGGTGTCGAGTACATAACAAACGTACAGTACTGCTGGAGCGTCCAGACATTGTCATAGCGTTCCAGTTTTTTGGTTAATATGAAAAACATTCGACAAGGCACAAGTGAAGTCTTCTATTTTGATAAGTTAAGGATTGATAACGATATGGCATTTAGAAAATGTTGGCAATCGCAAGAAATTACATGTGTTACTACATGGGGCAGCGCTTCTAAGAGGCTGATTGTAGCAAGCATTGGTTCCAAGAACGCATTCGTCAGAAACGCTAACCTCCAATTCTGGGCGAAGTCGACCGTAGATGATTACCACGGACAAATGAATTCGAGAAATTTCGACCATTCGCAAAGTTGGCAAAATAAATCTTTTACATTCAGCTACCTACCGTGGCTTTATCTACGGCTGTCGTTTGGTATACAGATATAAGAAAGCGTCTCATTACCATAAAGAAATGAATCGTGAAACGTTTCTAAATTGGTTCGAAAACATATTGCTACCAAGTTTAGAAAATGCATCAGTAATTTTGTCAATGTTTCATACCATTCAGTTTAAAAGGATAAATCTCCAACCCTGTTCTCTCGAAAGAAGACGTTATTCAGTGATCAGAACAACTCAAAATTGCTATCGGCGATACACTTAAAAAGTGTAATTATTAAAACTTGTAACATTTCATGAGCCACAATTCCCAAAGTATGCTATTGACGAAGTTGGTTATTAATATGGTCTTAAGAGTGATACGACTACTATCATATTAGTGCCACATTAATGCAATTGAACTTATTTGGGCACAAGTGAAAGAATATATTCCTAATTAAAATAAAACGTTTACTGTGGGTGCAGCTGAAAAACTAACTATTCAGGGCCTGGAAAATGTCACACACTGGACTGGAGGGCTGTTGTGATGCAGACGAAGCGAGTAATTGACGAAGCGTGAATTAATGAAGGCCTTCTCGAAGACAGGGTACGGAACTTATATTACCTCTAGCTGCTCAGCTTCTTTGGAAAGTTCCAGAGATTCTGAAATGAGTGGTACATTCCGTCTTTTGGAAGATGCAAGTGCCTGCAGTTAGCGATAGGTGGAAGTATGTCCGCAGAAAAAATATTTGAATACTTTTGAATCGTATGCTTCTTTCTGCAATGTATGTGTCGTGAATGTGTCCCCTATAGCCTGTAACGCGTCCACTCATGAAGAAATGTGACGTTAATTTCATTTACAGAATGCTTCAAGCATTGATTTTTGTTTCGAATTTGATCGTAGACGTTAGTTTTAAACAATTTTTAAACTGTTTAACTATTTATTTCACTACTTTTTACACTCATGACGATGTAGAAAGTATTTTAATGAAAAATGAAGTCACTATATAAAGGACACACCTTCTCAAAAGTCTCCAACAACAGCTGGCACAATGTTATCTACCCCTTTAAACCTCACTTGTCTTTTAGCTCTGGGCTACTGTATAAATCCCTTTTCGAAGAGACCTTCACTGTCACACTAATTTTACATGCAATATCCAACATTTCAACGTTAACATATACTTTACTGTTCGTCATTTGCAAAAATTCCCTCTTCTCTCCATACAGCGAACTGTGGTGCATGATTTATGCACATTCAGGACACCACCAGGCCAGTATTCCCACCCCCGCCCCCTTCCTTCTGAATTAGCACAGCATCACCCACGAACACTATTGTTGCTTCAACAAACTTCATTACACCGTCGCCAATTTCTTGTGAGATCAAATAAAATATATCATCGTCATCTGTTACAAACGATGCTGTATCCTCATCACCACTATTGGTCGCCGTCTTCTTGGGAATCTGAACATTAAAATCCATCCTGGAAAGTGGAACATTGATTTGTCCAATTTAAAACATTTTTATTTTAATTTTATTACACGTTTCTCATGTGTAACGTCATCAGATAAGCACCAAGCTAAAGATACAGTACTGGCCATTAAAATTGCTTCACCAAGAAGAAATGCAGATGATAAACGGGTATTTATTGGACAAATATATTATAATAGAACTGACATGTGATTGCAATTTCACGCAATTTTGGCGCATAGATGATGAGAAATAAGTACCCAGAACAACCACCTCTGGCCGTAATAATGGCCTTGATACGCGTGGGCTTTGACTCAAACAGAGCTTGGATGGCGTGTACAGGTACAGATGCCCATGCAGCTTCAACACGATACCACAGTTCATCAACAGTAGTAACTGGTGCATTGTGACGTGTCAGTTACTCGGCCACCATTGATCAGACGATTTCAGCTGGTGAGAGATCTGGAAAATGTGCTCGCCAGTGCAGCAGTCGAACATTTTCCGTATCCAGAAAGGCCCATACAGGACCTGCAACATGCGGTTGTGCATTATCCTGCGGAAATGTAGGGTTTCGCAGGGATCGAATGAAGGGTAGAGCCACGGGTCGTAACACAGCTGAAATGTAACGGCCACAGTTCAAAGCGCCGTCGATGCGAACAAGAGGTGAACGAGAGGTGTAACCAATGGCACCCCATACCATCACGCTGGGTGATACGGCAGTATGACGATGACGAATACACGCTTCCAATCTGAAGTTCATCGTGGTGTCGCCAACACAGATGCGACCTTCATGATGCTGTAAACAGACTAATCCGAAAAAATGACCTTTTGCCATTCGTGCACCCAGGTTCGTCGTTTCGTACAGCATCGCAGGCGCTCTGTCGGTGATGCAGCGTCAAGGGTAACCGCAGCCATGGTCTCCGAGCTGATATTTCATGCTGCCGCAAACGTCGTCGAACTGTTCGTGCAGATGGTTGTTGTCTTGCAAACGTCCCCATCTGTTGACTCAGGGATCGGGATGTGGCTGCACGATCCGTTACAGCCATGTGGATAAGATGCCTGTCACATCGACGGCTAGTGATACGAGGCCGTTGGGATCCATCAGGGCGTTCCGTATTGCCCTCCTGAACCCACCGATTCCATATTCTGCTAACAGTCATTGGATCGCGACCAACGCGAGCAGCAATGTCGCGATACGATAAAACGCAATCGCGATAGGCTAAAATCCTACCTTTGACGTGATGGTATGCATTCCTCCTCCTTACACGAGGCTTCACAACAATGTTTCACCAGGCAATTCCGGTCAACTGCTGTTTGTGTATGAGAAATCGGTTGGAATCTTTCCTCATGTCAGCACGTTGTAGGTGTCGCCACCGGCGCCAACCTTGTGTGAATGCTCTGAAAAGCTAATCATTTGGATATCACAGCATCTTCTTCCTGTCGGTTAAATTTCACGCCTGTAACACGTCACCTTCGTGGTGTAGCAAATTTAATGGCGTGGAGTGTAATATATTCTAAATGTATTAAAAGTCAGAGAAAGAAAATTCAAAAGAGCCATCTCCTACCTTGTTCACAGTACGAAAGAAAGTTGGATGACTAAATTGAAAATGAGCCTCTTCGCGTTATCGCTGTGGATACTGTGATGCTTTACCTTGCAGTTAATGAACCTGCCAGTGGACGGCAGACTACCTCAGTGTTTCGAGAGCGTTGGAAGCGCTCGGCTGTCACTAAACGGTACTGTGTAGAGTCTTCAAAACCAACTTGGACCATAGTTGCGCTTCAGGACAATAGTTATGGGAATTTATGGTATAATGTTCCGTTCTCGCAGTTTCGGTGTAAAAGCTACACGCCCACCACTGCTGGTTATTTTTCCGCTCGTAATAGTCAGTTTTCTTATGGTCACTTTTTTCATCCCTCGTGCAATTTAATGGTACAGTATTGTGGGTGGTATCAGTTTGTTCCTTATGAGGTAGGGATTGAGAAAAGTGATAGTGGCCATCTCAGACCCGCGACTGGGAGGGGGGACGGGGTGGGGAAGGATGGGGAGTCATCGCACGCTTATTCCCTTGTAACTAATCATTCGATTTTAATTTTTTTTTATTTAAGAAAGGTGTAACTGCATACTAAACATTATGTTATTAGCAGTTTTACGTAAATGTAGACGTTTTGGTTAAAATTTAAAAAAAAAAAAAACCGTCAGTCTGTGTCCCTGTCAATACACCTGTAGGTTTATGAAATTAGAATCCATGTTTGACGATAAATCCTCATTTTACATTATATAGGCTTCTCACGTTGTATTTTCGTTGGAAAGTATATTGAATCATCTGGTATCACTGACTTATGGACTGAAAGTTGTATTTTTGACGAGTGTATAGTACGCCACTTATGAGAGGAGAAACCTGTTCGCCGATCCTTCAGAGCCAATTTCACTACACTTCATGCTCTGTTCCTTCTTATTTTAAATGAAGAGAGAAATCCAACCTTTCAATAAAATATTCAAGGGAAGGTGGTAGATGCGTGGAAAACTATCAACTCAGAACTCATTCGAATAGCAAATCACGATATAGTAGAAGATATAAAAGAACTTGAACTGTAGAAAAAATTAAAAGAATTTTGCTATGACAAGAGCAAAGACAATCCTATCGTGAAGATGATTCTGAATTACATGGAGATGGTATTTAGTCGTTTATTATAGAAATACGCAGTGGCAACTGGGAACTAAGCTGGGTGCACTGAATGAGTTCACTAAGTATGTTTTTGCAATGGACCTTCTCAGCAACAATGTACTCTGTGCAAGGCACATAGCCGAAAAACCAACTTAGTTGCGCTTAAGGACCATAGTTATGGTTGATTTGATTTGATTTGATTGTTTCAGGGAAGCCAAAACAGTTTTGGTCCAACCCGCCACTGCCCGCAACGAAACTAAGTTTATTGTGCGGCATCGCTCCCTGTACATCTAGTAAAGCCAACCAATGACCTTGAACAGTGCAAGGAGTCCCTTTACCAGCTCTTTATTAGACACAATTTCTTCGGGTCTGGTTGTCCCAAATGTTCTGTGCCTTTTACTCTCCAATGCAATGCATTCGAAGATTAGATGTGATGCAGTTTCATCACCGTCATCATAGATCCTACATTTAGGGTCCTATTCTGTTATTCCCATTGTATGTAGGTGTTCTTTGAAATTCCCATGGCCTGTCAGCAATCCAACCATGAGTCTAATCTCTCTCCTGTTCAGACCTAGGATTGCAGAGCTTCTTTTAAAACATGGCTTTGACATCATTACCTTGCCATGTTTTTGTTGATGGACTTTGGTCCAATATACTACGTGCTGTCTTCTGAGCCAGTTACGTAGCTCCAATTTGATCATTGCCTTGGTGATTGTCAGGTCAGGTTCCGGTCCAATAAATGGAGTCTCTGCCCCCATCCTGGCTAATCTGTCGGCATGTTCGTTGCCGCTGATCCCCGAGTGGCCAGGAACCCACAATAGGTTTACTCTATTGCTTTCCCCTAGCTCCACCAGAACCCTGTGACATTCTGCAACAATTTTACACCTTGTTGTAGGAGCTGCCACTGATCTCAGGACTGCCTGGCTATCTGAATAGATATAGATGCTAGGATCTTTGCAGCACCTACGCAAATTCTCCTCCACACACGCCCTGGTGGCAGTGATTTCGGCCTGGAATACTGAGGCCAGTTTCCCTAGAGAGATGACGCCCTCCAGTCTTGGCTGCACCCCGTATACCCCAGCTCCAACACCTTGGTCTGATTTTGACCCGTCAGTGAACCAGACAATATCCCCCGTATGGTGTCAAACTATTTTCTCCCACTGCTCCCTGCTTCCAATTGTTATAATGAAAGGCTTGTTGATGCAGTATGGGGTCATAATATAGTCGGCTGGCATTTCCCCAACCTTTCCTATATTTACCTCACTCACTAATTCAGTGTGTGATTCTGGATATCCCAAAGAGTTTCAGTTGTTACCAGTTTTGAGTCTGTAGGCACTAGCTGCTGCCTCCATCTTGACCTAAAGGTGTAATGGGGGCATATCCAGCATGGTTTCCATCCCAGCAGTTGGTGTGCTGCTAATTCGCCTGTTATGGCTAAGCAGGCTATTCTCTGCACCTTACCCAGCTCCTTAGCAGCAACCTGCTGTTCTATAGTTATGGTAATTTACGGTATAATGTTCCGTTCTCGCAGTTTCGCTGTAAATGGTACACGCTCACCACTGCTGGTTATTTTTCCGCGCGTAATATATATAACTGATTCCTGGTGAGCTGAGTATCAGGAATCACGGAGCACGTAACACTTTTCTCTGCAGACCCTGTAGCGGGCAGTTAACAGCGGCAGACGCCGCAACCAGAGCGACGCTATCTGCCGCGATTTATACACTCGTGCGGACGGGGCGAGGCGCTTTCACCGCCGGCCCGTACGTCTCGAGTATTTGGGGGAGATACATCTCGACGTCTCAAACGGCCTGCGCGTAGGCCGTTAAGTTATTCGGGCGCGCAAACGAAATTTTTCAATCAGGCAAGCAACGCGCATTACATCACGTTTAGCGTGTTACTCGGCTGTAGTAATTTTCAAAGAGAAATTTTTAAGTGATTACTGAGCACAGCATGGAACGCAATTTCTCACTGTATCGATTTATTGGTGCATATTAACTTAAGGCGTCACCCTTGTGGAAGTTCAGAGAATTCTTACGCGAAGCACGTCTGTTCCACTTGTTAGCTGCTAGCAGGGGTTGATATCTCCACGAATAAAGAATGGTCTTCCATTTATCCTTAGCATTTATCCTTTATCTTTACTTTGTGGTAAACATATATAGGGACTGTTGCTTGACTTCTGATGGCCGAAGTAAATAAGATATAAAATGCAAAATGGCTATGGGAAGAAAAGCGTTTCTGAAGAAGCGAAACTTGTTGACATCCAGTATTAGTTTAAATGTTAGAAAGTCCTTTTTGAAGGTATTTGTATGGAGTGTAACATTGTATGGAAGTGAATAAGGAGTTCAGACAAAAAGATGATAGAAGCTTTTGAAATGTGGTGCTACAGACGAATGATGAAAATTAGATGCGTAGATCACGTAACTAATGAGGAGGTGCTTAACCGAATCGGGGATAAAAAGAGATTCTGGCACATCCTCTGACTAAGAGAAGGGATAGCTTGGTGGGACACATCCTGAGACATCAAGGAATCGTAGGCATTAGAAGGAAGTGTGTGGGGTAAAAATCGTAGAGGGAGACCGAGGGACGAATACAGTAAGCAGATTCAAAGGGATGTAGGTTGCCGAAAGTATTCTCAGATGAAGATACTTGCACAGGACAGGTCTGCGGACTGAATACCACCACAACAACAACAAACAACATTATGATCACGCGAGATAACGTTCACATTAAGACTTATGTTAAAAGATACATTAAGGAAAGGCAAAACCTTCATTTTTAGCTTTTGTAGATTTGGATTAAAGCTTTTGAAAATGTTAATTGGAATACATACTTTCAAACAGTGAAGTCATCAGAGGTAAAAGATTGGAAACGGAAGGTTATTTACAGCTTCCACAAAAGCGAGACAGCATTTAGAAGAGTCTAAAAGCATGAAAGGCAAGCAATGGTGGCGAAGGGAGTTAGGCACGGCTGTATCATTTCCCCAATATTATTTTGTCTGTACATCGAGTAAGCTGTAAAGGAAAGTAAGTAGAAATTCGGAAAAGGAATTAAAGTGCAGGGCGAAGAAATCAAAACTTTGCGGCTTGCCGATGACATTCTAATTCTGTCAGAGACAGCAAAGGATCTTTTAAGAGCAATTCAAGGGAATGGACCGTTTCTTCCAAGTAGCATACAAGATGAACATTAAAAAGAGCAAAACAAGGGTAATGGAATGTAGTCTAAGAAAATCAGGCGATGCTGAAGGAATTACATTAGGTTACGAAACAATAAAAGTGGTAGTAGAATTTTGTTACTTGGGCAGTAAAATAACGTATGATGGTCGCAGTAAAGAGGATATAAAATGCAGAATGGCAGTGGGAGAAAAGTGTTTTTTGAAAAACAACATCAAATATTAAGGAAGTCATTACTTAAAACATTTGTGTGAAGTGTTGCCTTGTACCGGAGTGAAACTTACTGCTTTTAGGCCTAATTTCCGAGGGTGCATATTGAGCTTGACACCTCAGTTTTAAGTGCATTTTCTAATAGTTTCCATACATATCAGTGTCTAATACAGAATTATATTTGTGGTCAATATATATATTATATTAGTGTTATCAATTAAGTAAATCTCGTAATTAATTTGTAAACAATCATGAATTCCAAGTGTGTGAGCTGCCGTAGGAAAGTTAGTTTAGAGGTTTCATGCAGCTGTTCAGGCAGGTGGTTTCATTGGGGAAACAAACGAGACTCTTCCATTCTTTTGCAGGGTTTGCTCAAGAGATATGAAAATAGCTGAACAGGAGGGGAAGATTAGAGCCCTTCAGGCTGATTTGGATAGAGCGAGGGAGGAACTGATGAGGTTAAGGGGGGAAGAAGGTAACCAGAGGTGGGAAGCGATAGCTGGGAACAGGGGCCAGAGAAAGAGAACAGTGGCCGACAGTTTTGCAATTGGCACAACCAATAGATTTTCCCCGCTATCACAGTTGAGTAAGGAAGAGGCTCCAGTAGAAGTAGGAGTAGTTAAGATGCATCAGAACTTCATCAGGAAACCATCAGTTTCAAGAAAAGTAGAAAGTAGGAAGAAAGTTCTATTGTTAGGTAGCAGCCATGGAAGACGTGTGAGCCAGCTTCAGCAGAAAAAAATTAGGTGACAGGTACCAGGTCAGAAACTTTTTCAAGCCCAGCTCATGTCTTAGCCAGGTGGTAGAGGATTTAGGTTCCCTGTGCAAAGATTTCACTAAACAAGATCATGATGTGGTAGTGGGTGGAGTGGGAAACAGTATCGATAGGGATTATGGCTGCAGTATTGAGTGTGACCTGGTGAAAATAGCCTCTGCAACGACCCACACAGATGTTGGTCGGATGCCTGCTTTCGTGCGATATGAACAGCCCCAGTTGAACCGCTCTGTCAAGAGCGTCAATATGGAGTTAGATCAGTTGCGTAGGGCGGCCACTCTGTCAAACATTGATGTGGTTCCTGTTGAGGCTATAGATAGGTGGGACTTCACAAGACATGGCCTACACCTCAATAGGAAAGGTAAGGTTAAACTGGCTGAGTTAACAGCAGATACCCCTTAAATTTTGATAAAACACAGTACATACAGTTCCGTACAGTAAAAGGAATGAGACCATTAATAAATATAGACTTTGAAACTTCCTGGCAGATTAAAATTGTGTGCCGGAACCGGTACTCGAACATGGGATCTTTGCCTTTCGCGGGCAAACGCACTACCGCGAAAGGCAAAGGTCCCAGTTTCGAGTCCCAGTTCCGGCACACAATTTTAATCTGTCAGGAAGCTTCATATCAGCGCACACTCCGCTGCAGAGTGAAAGTTTCATTCTGGAAATACAGACTTTGATCAGAAATCTGTAGCAAAGGTAGAATATTCAAAATATTTGCATTGATGAGGGGTTGAACTGGAAAAAACACATTGAAGGTGTGCTGAAACATTTGATTTCAGCTACTTATGCTACTAGGGTAATTGTAAATTTTGTTGATATGCATCTCAGTAAATTAGCTTACTATGCCTATTTCCCTTCTCTGCTTTCGTATGGCATCATTTTCTGGGGTAGTTCATCTTTGAGTAAAAAAGTATTCGTTTCACAAAAGCATGTAATCAGAGTAATTGCTGAATCCCATCCAAGATCATCCTGCAGACACTTATTTAAAGAACTAGGGATCTTCACAGTATATATATTCACTTATGAAATTTTTTATTACCAATCCCACCGAATGCAACAGCAATAGCAGTGTGTTGTTGTTGTTGTGGTCTTCGGTCCGGAGACTGGTTTGATGCAGCTCTCCACAATACCCTATCCTGAGCAAGCCTCTTCATCTCCACATAAGAACGGCAACCTACATCTGTCTGAATCTGCTTACTGTATCCATCTCTTGGTCTTCCTCTGCGATATTTACCCCACACACTTCCCTCCAACGCTAAATTCACAATTCCTTTATGTCTAAGAATGTATCCTACCAATCTATCCCTTCTTTTAGTCAAGGTATGCCAGAAATTTCTTTTATTCCCAATTCTGTTCTATACCTCCTCATTAGTTACGCGATCCACCCACCTAATCTTCAGCATTCTTCTGTAGCACCATATTTCAAAAGCCTCAATCCTCTTCCTGTCCGCACTGTTTATCGTCCATGTCTCACTCCCATACAAGGCAAAACTCCATACAAATGCCCTCAGAAAGGGCTTCCTTAGGCTTAAATCAATATTCGATGTTAACAAATTTCTCCTTTTCAAAAACGCTTTTCTACCCATTGCCATTCTGCATTTTATATCTTCTGTACTGCGACCATCATTTGTTATTTTACTGCCCAAGTAACAAAACTCATCTACCTCCTTTATTGCTTCGTTTCCCAATCTAATTCCTTCAGCATCACTTGATTTTCTTACACTGCACTCAATTACCCTAGTTTTGCTCTTGTTAGTGTTCATCTTATATGCACCTTTCAGCACACTGTCCATTCCGTTCCATTGCTCTTCCAGGTCCTTTGCTGTATGTGACAGAATTACTATGTCGTCGGCAAAACGCAATGTTTTTAATTCCTCCCCCTGAACTTTAATTCCTTCACCAAATTTCTCTTTGCTTTCCTTTATAGCTTGTTCAATGTACAAATTGAATAACATTTGAGAAAGGCTACAACCCTGTCTCACTCCCTTCCCAACCACTGCATCCCTTTCATGGCCTTCAACTCTGACAACCGCTGTCTGGTTTTTGTACAAGTTGTAAATAACCTTACGCTCCCTATATTTTACTCCTGCTTGCTTCAGAACTTTAAAGAGTTTATTCCAATCAACATTGTCAAAAGCCTTCTCCAAATCTACAAAAGCTAGAAATGTAGGTTGCCTTTTCTTAATCTATCTTCTAGGATAAGTCGTAAAGTGAGTATTGCCTCCCGAGTTCCTACATTTCTCCTGCACCCAAACTGATCTTCCCCAAGGTCGGCTTCTAGCAGTTTTTTCATCCTTCTGTATATAATTCGTGTTAATATTTTGCAACCATGACTTATTAAACTGATGGTTCTGTAGTTTTCACACCTGTCTGCACCTGCTTTCTTTGGAATGGGGATTATAACATTTTTCTTAAAGTCTGAGGGTACTTCGCCTGTCTCATACATCTTACACACCAGGTGAAACAGGTTTGTCATGGATGGTTCTCCCAGAGACTTCAGTAGCTCTGAAGGAATATCATCTACTCCAGGGGCCTTGTTTCGACATAGGTCTTTCAGTGCTCTGTCAAATTCATCTCTCAGTATAGTATCTCCTATTTCATCCTCATCTACTTCTTCTCCCCTTTATACAATATTGCCACTAAGTTCATTTCCTTCATAGAGCCTCTCTATATACTCTTTCCACCTTTCGGCTTTCCCTTCTTTGCTGAGAACTGGTTTTCCACCAGAGTCCTTGATATTCATAGTTTCTTTTATTTTCCTGTAGGCTGTAAATATTTTTCCCCTATTATACACTCTTCTACATCCTTGCATTTGCCTTCTAGCCACTCCTGCTTAGCCATTTTGCACTTCCTGTCAATCTCATTTCTTAGTCGTCTGTACTCCATTTTGCCTGTTTCATTTACTGCATTTTTATATTTTCTCCTTTCATCGATTAAATTTAGTATCTCCTGTGATATCCTAGGATTCTTTGTACGTCTTGCCTTCCTACCTATTTTGTCCTCTGCTCCCTTCACTATTTCATCTCTCAATTTTACCCATTCTTCCTCTACTGTTTTATTTTCCCTTGTTTCTGTCAATTGTTGCCTAAAGCTCCCTCTGAAATTCTTAAGAACCTCAGGTTCCTTCAATTTATCCAGGTCCCATCTCCTTATTTTCCGACCTTTTTGTAGTTTCTTTTGTTTCAGCCTACAGTTCATAACCAACAAGTTATGGTCGGAGTCTATATCTGCCCCTGGGTATGTCTTACACTGTAAAACCTGGTTCCGAAATCTAAGTCTTACCATCCCGGTGTCTCCTGGTCTCTTCCACGTATACAACCTTCTTTTGTGATTCTTGAACCAGGTATTTGTTATAACTAAATTATGTTCTGTGCAAAATTCTACCAGGCGGCTTTCTCTTTTATTCCTTTTGCCCACACCATATTCACCTACTATCTTCCCTTCCCTTCCTTGTCCTACTACCGAATTCCAGTCTCCCATAACAATTACGTTTTCCTCTCCCTTAATTGTCTGAATAATTTCCTTTAGCTCCTCATATATTTCTTCGATTTCCTCATCATCGGCAGAGCTACTTGGCATATAAACCTGTACTACTGTTGTCGATGTTGGCTTCGTATCTATCTTGACAATGATAATGCGATCACTGTGCTGGTCATAGTAGTTTACCCGCATTCCTATTTCCTTATTCATTATCAATCCTACTCCTGTGATACCCCCAATTGATTTTGTATTTATAATCCTGTACTCACCTGACCAGAAATCCTGTTCATCCTGCCACCAAACTTCATTAATCCCCACTATAATTAACTTCAACTATCCATTTCCCGTTTTAAATTTTCTAATTTTCCTACTCTATTAAGGGATCTAGCATTCCACGCTCCGACCCGTAGAATGCCAGTATTGTCTTTCCTGATGATCACATCCTCCTGAGTAGTCCCCGCCCGGAGATCCGGAATATTTTACCCGAGAGGATGCCATCATCATATGTTCATACAGTAGAGCTGCATGTCCTCGGGAAAGATAACGGCTGTAGTTTCCCCCTGCTTTCAACCGTTCGCATTAGATGTGTGGCAAAGCCACATTAGCTGATGTTACAAGGCTAGCTCAGTCAATCATCCAGACTGTTGCCCCTGTAACTACTGAAAAGGCTGCTGCCCCTCTTCAGAAACCACACGTTTGTCTGGCCTCTCCACAGATACCCCTCCGCTGTGGTTGCACCTACGGTACGGCTATCTGTATCGTTGAGGCACGCAAGCCACCCCATCTCGGCAATGTCTATGGTTCATGGGAGTGGATAGCAGTGTACATAACTACAACACTAGGAGAAAGAATAATCTTCACTATTCAAAGTTAAATCTAGCTTTGGCACAAAAAAGGGGTGTATTACGCTGCCACAAAAGTCTTTGGTCACCTACCGAACAGCATCAAAAGCCCATATTTTTGTTTTGAAAATCTGTTCACCCTACCGTCACTGTCATTATGGTGTTGTTGCTGCTAAAACCTACGAACTCTCTTCAAATTCCATATACTCAAAACAACAGACTTTTCATACATTTCCAAGTTCTGTTCTGTTATCGCCCCAAATTTGCGACTGGATAGGGGGTTTCCTGTCAGAGAGGACACAGTTTGTAGTAATCGATGGTAAGGCATCGACTAAGACAAAGGTGATATCGACCTTTCTACAGGGTAGTGTTATTGGTCCTCTGATGTTCCTTATTTTCATAAACGATTTGGATGAAAATCTAAGCAGCTCTCTTAGGTTGTTTGCAGATGACGCAGTCATTTACCGTCAAGTAAAATAATCTAAAGATCAAAACCAACTGCATAACGATCTCAATAAGATATCACTAAGGTGTAAAAATGGCATTTGCCTCTCAACAATGAGAATTGTGAAGTCGTCCACATAAGTACGAAAAGAAATCCGTTAAACTTTGTTTACAAGATAAATCAATCAAAAGTGAAAGCTGTAAAACTCCAGAAAATATCTAGGAATTACTATTACTTCAGATTTAAAGTGTAAAGAACGTGTAATAATACAGGGCCGGATCTAGGACATTTGCCAAGGGGGGCAAGCTTAAATTTGCCGCCCCTCCCTTCACCCCCCTCCCTGTAAGAATCGACTTTTTGACGCTAATTGGGTTACATATTTCTAAATAAATGTCAGTCTCACAACATGAACTTATTTTATTGACTGAATTAAGATCAAAGGAAAACAGAACAATTTTAATACAAACAAAAATATTACAAGATTAATCATCGTACAAAAATCAATTCAAAATTTCGCTTTTCGAGCTTTTTTTACTGCAAAACTGTTTTTGATATCATCATAGTTTAGAGAAGCAGTTCGTTTGTGCTCTATGGATATTATACTCAGATCTGTTAAGCAGTCGTGCTCCTCAAGTGCAGCAAGCTGAAACTTCTTTCTCCAGACGTAACAGAAACTAGAATGATAAGATATATTTTAACGCTGTAGTAAGGTTGGGATACCCCTCTACCAATTTATTTTTATAAATTAAACTTAATGTTGATGTGCAGTGGAATCTTGCAAGGCTCTGTCTACTGCCAGCGCATGTTGTCCGAAACTTTCAACTTCAAGTTCTTCCTCGCTAAGATCTTCAGCTAGTTCCGCTGCTCTGGCCTTAAAGTCCTACACTTCCATTTCTCGAATTTGCACACCACACAGAAAACTAATTTTTGTGGTGTCGCACAAGTATGAAGTGCGCGCTATGTACTTACGCCGCGCGCCGGCATGCACGCACGGCGCGGCGTTCTTACGACGTCAGCCACGAGCGCCCTCTGCTACTACTCCGCTCGCGGCCACCACTGCTGCATCGTTCACTTCCGAAGTGCGGCAGTCGGAGGTGATGGTTGTATGACTGTTTTGTGTGCCTGTGTGATTGCGTGAGTGCTCTGTTTTCTGAAGAAGGCCATGGCCGATAGCTGAATGTGTTGTATGTGTGTGTCTTTTGTATGTGCCTGTCGCAGCTCATCGCCACGTCTTTGCGGTGAGTTGTAAACTGTCCTCACTATATTGTTACTTCCAACCTGGACTTTCCATTATTAGACTTATCATTAATATATATTAATGCTAAAATCCCGATTGTAAAAGTACGGCTTTGCCATCTCCACTTAGTGGCCTCATTGTGTTGCAAAAAAATGCCCTCCTTCATTTCCCCTTGCAGCATATGGCATATAACCACACATGCTGCAGGAATTTCTGTGCTGAGGGAGCAGTGCGCGAGTCAAAACGGCTCGCGCTAGCATCTTTTCAGAGGAACAAGGGGAAAATGCATCTAAAACTAATCTTTTTGTGGTATCGCACAATTCTGAAGTGCGCGCCACGTACTTTCGCCGCGCGCTGCCATGCACGCACGGCGCGGCGTTCTTACGACGTAGGCCACGAGCGCCCTCTGCTGCAACTCCGCTCGTGGCCACCACTGAACCGCATCGGTCACTTGGGATTGGGACAGGCACTAGGACTCATCAGTAGGCAGGCCTCTACCTAGTTAAACTATGTCTCAGCATTACACTTAAGTCTGTAGTCAAGAACTATGTAAAAGGTAAGTATTACCCTGTTTCTACGAAATACATATATTGAACTAATCTAGCTTATTATTTCTAGTTTCTGCTGTCCCACTGGCTGGTCACTTCAGACTCTGTACCCGCACACGCGTGCATCCTATTTCCCTGTGTCGGTCTCTCTCTAGTCGGCCACCGACACCTAGGACAACCGCCACAAAAAATATGTAATCGTAAGAATGAGACTCTATAGCCCTTATATAAAATTATTTTTACAGTGGCATATTTATGATACTATTCCATTTAAGAAACATATATCTTTCAAAAGAAGCCTATTGTATAAATGACAAGTGTGCATGCACAATACTAATACAATCAAATTTGGGTCAGAAAATTACTAAGTTTTTCTTTGATCTGTGTTTCACTACAAACACTAATTGTTACTTAAACAGTAAATGGTTTCCAGAATGAAACTTCACTCTGCAGCGGAGTGTGCGCTGATATGAAACTTCCTGGCAGATTAAAATTGTGTGCCGAAACCGGGACTCGAACCTGTGACCTTTGCCTTTCGCGGGCAAGCGCACTACCGACTGTGCTATCCCGACACGACTCACGATGCCGCCTCACAACTTTTACTTCTGCCAGTACCTCGCCTCCTACTTTCCAAACTTCACAGAAGCTCTCCTGCAAACACGCAAGACTAGCACTCCTGGAAGAAAGGATATGGTGGAGGCGAGGTACTGGCAGAAGTAAAAGTTGTGAGGCGTGAGTCGTGAGTCGTGAGTCGTGTCGGGATAGCACAGTCGGTAGTGCGCTTGCCCGCGAAAGGCAAAGGTCCCAGGTTCGAGTCCCGGTTTCGGCACACAATTTTAATCTGCCAGGAAGTTTCAGTAAATGGTTTGCTTATTTTACAGTTCTTCGACCACATTACAGAGCTGCTCGTCCTCTGTACTTCGTTTATGTTGTATCTGACCGCGGGACAGTACAGCGCAGAGCGGTCTCACCCTTTCCGCAGCTATCTCTCTCCCTCCGCTGCCGACATTAGCGACACTCGGTCGCTGCCGGGGCGGTGAACTACAGAGTACTCCACAGTCTAACATACCAGTCATGACACTCGAGAGAATTTTTGTTACCCACCATGATAGCAGCGCACCAAGCGACCAGCAGGGGACCCCACCTAGAGAGGTGACGGTGTTTCGTGCATTGTAAATCGTCTTACTCGTATCTTATACTCGTTTTCGTGATGCTTTTCGGAATGAGGCATGCTTGTATCACAAAGAAATGTAGCAAAAACAAGAAAAAAGTTATGTCATTTGTCTTTTTTTCAGATTTTCTAAGGACCCAGAGACGGATGTAACACAATCATACTGCTGAAATGATTATATTACGATTCACCTGATAACGGCATACATTTAAGTATGATAAGGTTTTTTTATCTTTTTAGAAGTAGAAAAATGGATCGTGTATATAGATAACTATAAACTGCAGTTTGGATGTTCAAAGGTACAGAAAAATGCTTATTATCAACTAATTTGTAAAATTCTTGAAAGTTCTTAAAATTAAAATAAAAGTGTCTTGTGAGACACGCATGTACCCGATAGGTGTAGAGAATATTAACACCAAATTCAAATCTGGACGTCTGTGGTCATTTTCATCCGGTTTTGTTTTTTTTTTTTTTTTCGGGAAAAAATGCACCTGAACGCAACAAGCCCAATACTTTTCAATGTATTTCAATTGTTAGTTGGAAGCATTTCATCCGATGTAGGACAGTAATAAAGATGAAAGTCGTAATTTTGTTAACAGGTGCTGTAAAATCTAAAAAAACAGAACGAAACGATAAGGAAATTGTGTGTCTTACCAGTATACTTTGAAGCTACAAGACTACGGTAATTGCGCTCAAAGCTGTTTATGTATCTTGACGTAAATTATTTCGATTTCAATGGCGAAAGCTGCAAAAATATTCGGATCGGCACGTATTCCTGCGTTATTAGGACCAGGTTTTTTCATTTAATTGATATGCAGCCGAGCGGTCTAAAGCGTCTCGCTGCGGAGAGAGCGGTTGCTCGCCGTGGAGGTTCGAGTCCTCCCTGGGGCATGGGTGTGTGTGTTTGCCCTTAGGTTAGTTTACCTAGGTTTAAGTAGTTTGTAAGCTACGGACTGATGTCCACGCAGTTTGGTCCGATAGATTTACAAACATTTGACATTTTTTTAATATGTTTTAGTTCCACTATTGTTTATTTTTAGCATCATCCTTTCCTCTGATATTACACTAACGCCCTCGATCTACAATAAAACAATAAT
The DNA here is from genome assembly GCA_026315105.1 of Locusta migratoria. NCBI lineage: Eukaryota > Metazoa > Arthropoda > Insecta > Orthoptera > Acrididae > Locusta > Locusta migratoria. The sequence goes on from CM048751.1 coordinate 203,019,214, forward strand.
ATCGTGAATTATGTAGAAAAGTGTGCGAAAATGAAGTGTTATCGATACGCTTTGCCTACCTCTGACAATAATGTGTAGAAACATGCTAAACGGCAGTGGTGTATGGAACGACGTGGCCGTTTTCGCACAAGACGTACAGTGCTAGATCAAAGTCTTACGATGAGGACTGCTGTTGGCTACAACCGCAAATCCCAGTTGGTGCTTTTCCAGGCCACTACAACCAGTGAACTGTGACCAATAGCTATAATCTGTTCACGGAAACGAGAGACGTAATGTAAACAAACTGAGACAAGTGACCAGGGGTGGAAAAAACAGGGAGGCTCGCTCTTTTTCTCTTCATCCGTTTCAGGTGTAAGGTCGAATGTGTGTGTGTGTGTGTGTGTGTGTGTGTGTTATATAGTAGTGATAATAGATGTTGACTGTAAACTTTATCTTGAAGGACCAGAGGTTGAATAGTAACGTAAGTATTAGTGTTTACAATAACATACTGCATTCATAGTCTGTGTGTCTTGTTTTCTCTCTCATTGGTATCACGTAAGATTAACCTCATTATGTCATCCTTCAATTTGAGTCTAGCCAAGAAGCGTTGAAAGAAAAAGTAACAAAGTTTTTTATTGTGTATAAAACGCATCTGTTGTGCCCAGAACAGTGAATGACTGATATTGTTATGAAGACAGTCCATAGGAAGCCACACACTCTTTACAGCCTCCAATAAAAAAATAACAAGTTTTCAGAAAGTCTTGATGGATTTGACTGAAATGCGATACGAAGAAAAGTTTTTCGTAACAAATTTCTAACACTTGACAATGTGCTTGCTGTGGTCAGGGATGCAGATCGGGAAAATTTTCGGAGAAAATCACTTTTTAGAGAGTATTAAAAGAAATGAATTTTAAATGTTTGGCTTCTAATACGACTGCTATATTCGAAATCAAACGACTTCACACCTGCAGCGAAATTTAGCGAGCAATCCTGTTTTGTCCAACCCTGGTCACGTGCCTCTGTGTGTTTACATTACGTCTCTCGTTTCGGTGAATGAAGTATAGAGATTTCAGCGGATGCGGATATCCGCGGATATCTTACTTTGCGGATAAAATTGTGAGCGACGCGGATAACCGCGTCTCATTGCGGAATGCGCGGTTACTCGCCATTGGATGTTCGAGTCCTCCCTGGGGCATGGGTGTGTGTGTGTTGTCCTTAGGTTAGTTTAACTTAGTTTAAGTAGTTTGTATTTCTAGGGACTAATAACCAACACAGTTAAATCCCATATATTTACAGACATTTGAATTCGAATTTTGGATATTCGTGTGTTATATGCGGATAAAGAGCGAGGTATCTGCCCAGTATGTCTGTCGATATGTTAGCTGAAAACTTCAAGCCTGTGTATATTTTCGGAATCCTTGCAGGGCCCAGGTAGAGCGGATATCTGTTGTCCTGATCCCCTGGCCACAGCCACTGTCTGTGCCACAGCGGACGTAGCTGTACCCGAGAGACCTGCGCCTAGCCCGTTTACGCGACCGTGTCTTATCTGCGGTCTGTCAAGTGCTTTCTGGGTGGCAAACCTGCCCACTGCCACAGAGTAACATATACAGAGGAGCAGCCCCCCCCTAAACCACTGCCCTACACTTCCTTCGTAGTTCCGTAAGATGCTAGCAGGTGTCAGGCGGATCGCTGGCTTAGGGTGCCTCTCGCACATCAGAGGGTAGCATGGAGGGGAGACTGAGGGGAGAGCTTGTGCCGCCTGCCACGAGGCCACGGTTGTGTCCGGCTTGCTGGCGTTTGAGGGGAGGTGGTGGTGGGGAGAGCTGCTACCTGCTGCCTGCTCTGGCCAGTTTAAAAAGCTGCTTCTGACCGCAGCGCCATCATGGGACATCTTATGGAACTGCTGGAAACCCTCCCTCCCAGCACCCCTGAGCGTAGGACCGGGACCTTACGGAGGTTTCCCGTCTGTATATATTTGTCTGTGCCACTGCCCACCATAGGTGTCATGCCAAATTTTCGCTGCCTTGTTACCGCTTTGTAGTGACCAAGTAACAACGCATATCAGCCGGCCGCGGTGGCCGAGGGATCTGATGCGCTCCAGTCAAGGTCTGCACGGCCACTACGGTCGGGGGTTCGAATCCCCCCTCGGGCATGGATATTTGTGCCGTCCTTAGTCTTGGGTAGTTCATAAGTAGTTTGTAAGTTTAGGGACTGATGACCCTGTAGTTAAGTCCCATAGACTATACAAACATTTGAACAACGCATATCATAGTGAATACAGTGGTAGTTCTTTCTTAAAATGAACACGGCATCAATGGATACCATTATCGTATAAAGTGAAAAGAGGTGATTTGACATTAGTGAAGGAAAACAAATTGAAATCGTCAATTTGGAAAAACATTTGTATACATATCAACAAATAATACATTTCCTTGAGACAATATTGTTGATATTTATATCACCTCAGGCTGAGGAGCAAGGCGGGATTGTTTCCATTCGTGTTCTTTTCTAGGTTGCTATTCCAATATAGGAGAGCCCTGGCAATTTGATATGCATTTCACAGGGAACATTGAGGCAGAATTAAAGTATGAGGTGTGGAGGGAGACGTGCTTTAAAACAGTCCCTGTAGTCGCTTTGGTTGCAACGCTGTGTTATCTGAGTGCTCTAAAGCACCTACCTAGTAATTAGGAACTCCCGGGTTCGAATCCCGACCCCAGCACAAATTTTAATTCAATGCCTCTCCTTATGTTTAATAAATTGGTATACGTATTCGATGGCAAGGAAAGTACAGTGAAAGTAACATATTTAGGAAGGTAATCAATGCAGCCGACATTGTCTCTTTGTGTTGACATTTACCAATTAGAAGCAGACGGCAGTTTTAACAGTTGAAGTAACATGCTTTACTTCGTGTCACATAACCTCTTGTGCGTTAATATGCGGAAAATAAGTATGGCTTTTGTAAAACTCCGAAAGAACCGGTTTTTTAATGTACAGTAACATCTCCTCTATCCCGATCAGTTTTAACCACTGAGATTTAAGAATATGCCTGTATTAAACAGCTGACATAGTGCTCCGATCAACGGGCTCCGAAGCGCTACTGTATGTGTCCGGAGCGACAATGTTTTCCTGTTTGGAATAGCCTGTTTTGGAGTACAATAGAACAGTTACCGTGAATCGAAAAGTCGAAAGTAGATAAGTTGTAGCAGAAATGACACTCTAACAATAATTATATCAATACATACCATGGTTTTAAATACTGCTATCTACTACTATTACCCATTCAAAACTTTAATACCTGCGGATGCGGATAACGAACTGGCGGATGTGGATAAAGGGCCGCGAATGCGGTTGCGGATATGGGTCTTGCGGATGTGGTGCGGATGCGGATAACACTTTTCTTATCCGCGCAGTCCTCTACGATAGCTATACCCCTTCTGCACGACACCCTAGACGTCATTTTTCCCCATAGACTATACAAACATTTAAACATTTAAATGTCATTTTTCATTAATACAATGCACGACCACAAGTTGCAGCACAAACATGTGCCTTATTGATGTCACAAAATGGGAGCCTTTTGCCCTGGCGCGCCAGAGCATCACACTTTTTGCCTATCTAAATGGTGAAATTCCACATCCAGCGTTGTAACTCATTGTCCTGCACAAAAGATGAACTTTGGAACCAGGTGAATGCAGAATATGTGGCAATATCAGCAGTTTAGCTCCAGCCGTCTGCACTGCCATTGTTGACGCCGGAATACAGTATTCGGCCGGTATTACGCGGCCTGTTCAAATAAATATTTCGAGAGCTCAGGGAAGGGTGTGAAAAAGCAAAAGATTCTAATAACTTTCTTTTCAGGTTGTAGCGGTACAAAAAATGGTATGATACTGCTACTGAATAATTCTTCTTTATCGCTTCGTCTTATTTGATATATATAGGAGATGTAAAAATAATCATTCATGTAGAAAATAACAGTTGTATTAGTGGATTTTCACGTTTTGCTATGTTTTATAGAAAAGTCTTAACGTTGGGCGTTATGTACATGGTTCTGGGCTAATCAAGGTGGCGGTGATCTGGGCGCTTGCAACGTCATTGGCGTTCCGTTGTACACCAAGCCGGCAAGGAAGATCTATATTTATGATTTATTGTCATACATAAATGTGAGGGATAGAAAAATTGAAGGCGAAGCAAACTTTCTTCGTTTTTGTGTAGTCATTGTAGTCAGTCTGCTTGTTCGAACCCACGAGCAAAGAAGTCCGTGAAACTCTATGAAAAAAATTATACGAGAACTCATATCGTCATACTAAAAAGGGTATGTTATTTAAGAATGTCTGAACAATTTTCCAGTTCCTATTAATTGGAGTTATTACTCCGTTTTTGTTAAATGAACAGTATCGTAATTTTGAAAGGTTGAGAGCAAAGTAACGAGATTTGCATTGGAGTGTTTTATTTACGAAGCTGTGTGCTGACTAACGATGTGTGGCATTTTTAAGTTGTAGTATTCTTTTTCACAGTTAGTATTAATTGTGTGTAACGGGTAGCCTGCATTTATTAATTTTGGAGGGTGTAGTTGGATCACGAGTGGGATTTGATACACTGTTGGGACGAGGTATCGTTCCGTTCACAATTTTTATGGTACCAGCTGACTTTTGTTGCGACACATATTTTTTTGATGAAAATTGAGAATCGCAAGTTACGCACTCAGAATATTTAAAATACTCACCTTCCTGATTAGGATCGGACTAAAGAAGTTATTGTGAAGTGTGAATTGATTATGAGTTCCTGAAATCAGTAAAAATTTGGCACAGGTTTTGTTAGTAATATTCTGAAAACCAAGAAAATGAACCAATCGTTCAATTTGGTCCCGAAAAGACTATATAAGTGGCGAGACTCGTAGGAATGGTGGGGATAATTTATCTTTGTGTTTGATTCATAAGGCCGCGGTTGAGTAGCCGAGCGGTCTAAGGCGCCTCGCTGCGGAGCGCACGGTTGTGTCGTCCGTAGGTTAGTTTACCTTAGTTTAAGTAGTTTGTAAGCTACGGAATGATGACCACGCAGATTGATCCGATAGATTTACAAACATTTGAATTTGATTCATAAGACACCCACACCTGAAGACGGCCCCAGTAATTTTGTTCTTTTTTCCAATGGCCACATGCTACGGGTGCCCAGTAAGTGGTGGTGGTGGTGCTGTATACGTTTATTTTTATTTTTTAGACGGAGCTAAAAAGCTAGTTAGGCGGGTAAAATCAAGTAGCAAGAGCTCGTCCACTACTGCTGTATCCATGTACAAGTCAAGAAAAGAAAATATTTGGAGAATAAACGTCCTGCTTGTGAGGATAGTTAAACTTAAAAACAAAAAAAAAAAACAAAAACAAAAAAAAAAAAAAAAAAAACAAAAAAACAAAAAACAAAAAAATCTCTTTTCTGTTTGCAGTAGCTAGCAGAAAAATTTACTAAGACGTGACAGTGTAAAAATAATATAACAATTTTAACTGTGATATTGAACTAAGTAGGCGCTATTGAAAGTATATACATCAACTGCGACTACTTAGTACTCTATTTTTGACCTGTCTGAAAGATAAAGGAAACGAAGCCGACGCTATCTATATTGGAAATATCGATCGCGCCATCTCCATTAGAACATTAATAACTCTGAGATGAAGAAGTACAATGCATACTAATTAACTATTAGAAAAGATAACTTGAGAGCAGATAATATAAAAACACTGTATGGGTAGGAAAGTTATCTATTAACTTGGTAACTTTTGAAATAAATTTTACAGCTGCGAGAATGGTAAACATTTCTCTGTCAAAGATTAATAAGTCAGCTGCACTTAGGCAGACAGCTAATCTCTGAAAAACAACAACAAATCAATAACTTACAGTTCTGTTTATTCACCTTGTAAGCAATATTAAAAGATTACGTTATAGAAGATAGCTGTATACAAAGCATTAAACTTAGGTGTAAAATTACTGAACTAAACATATTTTATCCAGGAAATAATACAGTAACCCAGAGGAAGACAGAGTTCGTCTACCATGTGCTTTACGTTAATGCAGATTTGTAACAACGAAGCATTACTACAGAGGGAGTAAACATCAAGGAAAGTATTTGTTCTTATATGATTTATGGGTAATTACCTAGAAGCGTTGTCTCTCGAAATAGTAACGATGTATATCGCTGCAATCAGACATCGATATAACGGTGCGAGCGAGACAAAAGACATTTCGTTGTTCGGAATTAATTTGTCGCGTGTTCTGATTATTTTTCGCCAGTTGTTAATTTGTTGGTATGGATAAATTATCGTGGCGCGAGTTGATTCCACGGATTTCTTCTGTGGAGAAGTGTATTCAGTTCTCCTGGGAACTGGAACTTTTGCTTAATAGTGGATGTAGGCGATGTGTGGACCGTGGCACTGAAAGGACTGTTAAACTTCAGAAGAAAGCTTCGCAGCCTGGTTTCCCTTACGAACTCATTTGTTCGACGTGCAAAAAAAGGACATCCATTCGGACGAACACTTGATTTGCCAACACAAAACTAAGTATTGAGAAAAGTCTGGTAATAGTTGCGTATTGGATACGGCTGGGTTTGAACATGTCTCGAACTGTTCGAACAATTTACGTCACGGTTCGAAAAATCTCGGGAAATGTTTGAACTTCCAAACACGACGCTATCTAGCAATGGCAGGAGGTACTATCTCTTCGATTTATAACGACGATATTCAAAAATCTTTTCTGTGCTGTGAAGTATACGATTTATAACGAAGATTGGGTGTCATTAATGTATTATGGGGATTAATAAGTGTGAAATTCGGACTATAATAGCTTCTAGGGTGCAGGTCATAAGTAAAAACAGTAGCGAATATAGGCTATAGGTAAACAATACCAATCGCGATTAAAAAGTATAGTGCTGCGATCTAGCGACGTCTGTTCATGCTACGTATAGAGCAGTTCGTGCACCATTTATTTCGAGGTTGCAATTACAGTTTATTTTTATATGACTTATTTCCCTTATTGGGTATTAAATTTCTAATGTTTTTTCTATTTCATCTCTTCTACTCTTCTTTTCAAGGCGATTAAAAGGTGGTAAAATTTTTATCTGTTACTGTACCGTATGAACAGGGAATAGAATGGTCATTTGCAACCTATCTTTTATAATCACATTAAATGTAATTTCTACTTATGAAGGATTCACATTTTTTCCTTTGCATGTTAGCCGTCAGTAATGAGGTGCAATAGTTCTGTTCTAGTAGCAGATATTTTATCAATGGATCATATCTTTCAGTGACACCAGACACGTCACGTACAGTATGCACTGTTTTAAACAAAATATACAGTTTTTCATAGTGTTGACCGTCTTTTACTTTACATATACTTGTACTTTCTATGAAATTAGTTCTGAGCAAAGCGATAGCCCGCTAACTTCAAAATTTCCCGCGTATCGTTGGCAGATTAGCAGTGCCAGTCATTTATTATCTGTGTTCGAACAGTTCGATACTGTATCGAGTTCTCTGCTGATCGGGAAATCCCGAATATGTTCGAACGCGAGTATCATTTACCCAGCCCTATACATTAGAAGCTTGCGCTGCAGAGACTGATGTTAATATTAATACCGTTTGCGACTATTACGGCTTCTGTCGCGAAATTTGTTATGTGGCTGTGACAAACGACAGTATTCCTATTGGCGGGGAAGGAAAAGTTGTAAAGATTGATGAAACTCACATCTCAACAAGAAAATACGGAAGAGGACGAAACGGAACATACATGGGTTTTAGGTGGCATTGAGAGGGAAACTCGTAAGTGATTCATTGTCCGTGTGAAATCAACGTCGAAAGCAACACTTGTGCCACTAATAAAGAAGTTTATTTTGCCAGGGACAAAAGTGATTACCGACGGTTGGAAATCATACCAAAATTTAAAGAAAGACGGTATAGACCACGAATTTGTAAATCATTTAGTTGAGTTTGTTTCCTCTGATGATCCTTCAGTGCACACCCAGAGCATTGAAAGGCTGTGGAAATCTGTTAAAGAAACAATTAAAAAAGAGGGAAGACCTGGCGACAGAGATGAAATGTATCTGTTTCAATTCCTGTATTTCCATAATTTGAGACTTTCAGGGAAAACCAACGCATGTGAAATGTTGCCTATATTCTACAAAGACATATCAAGTGTTTATCCCGGCTACGGTAAAACAGGTCTCACTCCAGCATCATATAGTTCACCCGATAATACAAACGAAGCAGGAATCAGTGACCAGTAAAACCTATATCTTTCATTATTCCAATCAACATTCTAAGAAAACATCACTTAACTCTAAGGTAAGCTGCCTCAAAATATTATTTGTTATATTCTTTAATAATTCTTTATAATATTCACACTAGGGGCAGTACATCATTGGGAATAACATAAGTTATCGTTTTCAGACCAGTTTTCAATATATGTGGAAAGACTTTAAAGTTGTTTCACAGTACAATAGACCTTTGTTTGATCATTCAGCTGCAGTGACTGTTCTCAGAACATTAGTTAACATTTTGATCAATTTATGTAACATTCATTACGTACCCAAGGGTTAAAAGGAAATATAGGTTTTCATTCAAAGTAATTCATTAAACACCTAACCATTTATATAACAGTAACAAACTATATAACAGTAACAAACAATAAATATTGAAATAGGTTTGTACAAAGGTACAAGAAATAAGGATGGTGCTAGACGGTGGCACTAGATCCTGTAGTGCACCGTGTTCTATAAAAGGGTGGTCCTAGATGCCACAAACTGAATGTTGTGTTGGTATGCCTCCTTAGGTTGGCAGTAAACGCCAAAGATGTACACGTACCTTGTTTATAATCTGTTATTCCCGCGCAAGGCTGTAGCTGCGAGCTGGGACAATACCTCGCTGCTTCGGCATAGTGGACCGTACCCTAGCGGCTACCCAGTCAGCTATGCGCGCGCAACCTACTCTGCCTGACGTCACGCGAGAGTGCCGCGGCCTTCTCTCTAGGTGCTGGTGGCTGGGGCCGTTCTTCTCCGTTGTCTGAGGAAGTGTAATGACGCAGATCCATTTTGTAAATCTGTTCGCTGTGGCGGCAGATCCTGATTATAAAGATATATATTATGTGATTAGTCAGGCATCTCTCACATTATTTTATTGTGAAAAGAAGTCATCACAAAGTACTGATACTATTTTATATGTATCTAGTTTGTTGCAAAGTTGATAGCACAACCATGACTTGTAGTTTCATTGTTTGATATTTCTTGAATGAAGATTTTTATTAATTAAAAGTCTATGGTTATCCTTTCATTAGTTAATACCTACACCCTCGTAGTTAGTTAGAAAAATTATGCTACAAGAGTAATGGTTTTTGAAGTGTGATGTTATTTATGAAAAAGTGTCAGAAAGATAATCGTCCTAGCAGTGTCCTTTTTGTGAAAGAAAATATGGCGGTCCGTTGCTTAGGAAAGAAACGCGCTGAAAGATATTAGAACAGTGTACATTTGATAACAGTAATTCATTTGCACCAGAGTGCTTTGCTATGTTTCTTATTCTCAACAGCAACAGTAGATTCATTCCACATAGTTTCTTATCTCAAAGTTTCAATATACATTAAGTTTATTTTATTCGAAGGACGCCACAACTGGGTATCGCCTGAATATAAATATTCCGTAGAATTGCGACAGTGATATCAACAGTGGCCACATTGTATTTACAAAAATTATAATTTTCCACTTATTATGGTTTCTCATAAAGTAAAGTATAAATGAATACTTACCATGACAACTATCAATATAATAAACAATCATGCTTACATTAATTATAGACTAATTCTTATCTAATTACATAATACGTACAAGTGGAACAATACATACGGATGTAATAGTCTACCAACACTTCGAACTCCCACACTCAGACTAGAAAAACATCGACATGTATGACAATTCCTTGAGGAGGTACAGTGTCCATACTCCCTGCAGATAGGCTCCGTTTGATTATTTTTTCTGATGAAGTTTCCTTAATTTCACTCATCTGTATACAATCCGAGACTGGTGACCACCTTTATGATTGTAATAGCAGGTTCTCTTAGCTGTCTCTTCCACTTGCTCCTGTTGATAGCCTGTGTGGTTCTTTTAAAACATACACTCTGCGTGAGCCTGTATAACACACAATTTACCAGGGTTAGCTATATCAAACGTCAATACTCTTGTTCATATTCCCTTAATATCTGTTTATTAAAACTGCAATGTCTATTAACTGCAACTACTGCAATATCCTACTTAAAACATCTAATTCAGTATCCCATAATTCCAGTACACTCTGCGGAACAGGAAGGCACAGCACAAACTGGACATCACATGGCGAGGAGAGCAACTGAAGCATTGCCCAACACCAGTCTACCTAGGTGTCACTCTGAACAGGGCTCTAATGTACAAGCAGCAATGTCTGAAACTGAAAGAAAAAAGTCAGTGTTCGTAATGGGATACTAAAGAAGCTGGTTGGGAGCAGCTGGGGAGCCAACCCGCACCTCCTAAGGACTTCTGCACTTGCGCTTTGTGTATCAGCCGCAGAGTATGCTCCTCCTGTGGGGAACGCTTCAGCGCACGCTAAGCAAGTCGATATTGCGGTCAACGATACAACAAGGATCATCTCAGGATGCTTAAAACCAACACCAGTGCAGAAATTGTACCCGATTGTTGGAATAGCCCCACCCAATATCCGGAGGGCCACTGCTGCACCCAATGAGAGAACAAAGCAGGAAACTGACAACCGACATCCTCTGTATGGTCACCAGGCAGCAAGATTCCGCCTTAAATCCCGCAAGAGTTTCCTCGCTAGGACTGCGCCACTAGAGGGAGCACCAGAGGCAAATCGTCTTGCAACATGGAAGAGCTTACTGCCCGCAGACGTATCGCCGAAAGAAGAAATAGCTCCTGGCGCAAACCTACAATATCCTGTATGGAGGTCCCTCAACGGCCTAAGAGTGGGTGTCCCCCGATGCAAGACCAACCCGAAGAAATGGAGAATCCTTCCAGAGAGCACAGACTGTGGGACTGAAGAAGATCCAAGCCACCTACTTGAATGCACCCTCCTGGACAACCCATGCACAAGATATTTAAAAAGAAATGACAAAGCTATCGCAGCTGGGAATGCTGACTGACCGCACACAGATGTGACTGAGTACACTCTAATAACGAAATCACAAAACTCTGCATAAATTTGCTTAAAAATATAGGTATTTAAAAAATTATCCTATCAAGTATCAAATATTCGGTCGTTCTTGAAGAAGAAGCCCATAAATACTCGAGGTGACTCGCACTGTAGGAATGAAAAAAAAATCCCAGTCTCATCAATAATGGTTCTGTAAAGTTGCTTGGGACGTGGAAATACATTCATAAATGAAATCACTCTACCTGTCAGCTGCTAAACATCCTTGACCAAACTGTTGTGATTACCGTCAAAATACACAGGCCTCGGACCAAAACATATTCTTAATTGCTACAATAACATCATCTTGATGTAGTTCTTTTGATCTAAGTTTGCTTAAAAATATTTCGTTTCATTCTCTATCGGGTCCGCCTTTAGCAAAAAACTGTTTTCTTTTTTTCCTCAATACCAAAAGGTGTTTCACTGCATTTGTCTTCCTTTAAATTAAACCAAAATAATAATGATAATAATAATATGTACATGTATAGTTTATCTTAAGTCAGTTATAAAGATCATACAAGATTTTTATTATCTCGTTTTTAATGTTGTAGTTCATTTTTCCTGCTCTTTTTGTGTGTGTGTGTGTGTAGGTGTGTGTAGGTCCTCCTTCACCGTTTGTCATCTGCAACTATATGCCACTGACTTACAAAACAGATTTACATTGAAATACTTCATCCATTTTTATGGTTAGTTTCATCACTATTCAATTTTGTGTATTTTTTTACTTGTGAATATATTCAACTTACAAGTGATGGTGTCTTCATTGACGAAATTGATTATAGTTCATAAACAAACACACACATTTTCTACACAAAATTAAGTAGTACTAAACCTAACCATTAAACAAGGTATACACAACCTCTGAGAATAAAGTTGGGTGAATGAAATCAGAACGGTCGATCGGACAATACAGGCGAATCACAACGCTACACCTTCATAGCGGCCGGTGTTGATAACCTGACCCCACTGTAGTTGTTGAGCAGAGGGTGTGTTCCTTGTTAGAACTGATAGACGAAGTGCTTTGGTTCTGAACTGGGAACAGGACAATGAATCAGCAAATGACTAATTTAAAGATTTATTTATTTGAAATAAATCGCAATTTTCGATCACTTATGGCTTCACTGTACGAGGTTTAGATGGAATACCAAAGTGCAGCGAATGAAAATTTGTGCCCGACTGGGATTCGAACGCGGGATCTCCTGCTTACTAGGCAGACGCGTTGACCACTCCGCCACCGAGGACACAGTGACCAGCCCAACTGCAAGGACTCTTCCCTGCACGTCTCCCGCCACACCCAAATTTTCATTCGCTACATTTGGTATTCCACCTAAACCTAGTTCAGTGAAGCCATAAGTGATCGCAAATTGGGGTTTATTTCATTCATTGAACGCAGTAACGTCGTCAAAAATATATTATTTATTTTATTTTACTTTTTTTAAGTCTGGCAAGACACCTAAAGAAACGCATGCTATGTTGGTACGTGTTTATGGGTATCAAGCACTGTCTATGAGGTTTGTTTACGAGTGGCTCGCCCGTTTTCCATGTAGCCGGGAAGATGTTTCCGACAATGCCCGTAGCGAATGACCAACGATATCCGTCAGTGACGAAAACATTTAGAAAATTACGGCATTAATCATGAACGATCACCGAGTAACTGTGCGCATGATAGCGGATGAATGCAGATTAACCGTGAATCCGTGCAACAAATGCTTACCCAGAAGTTAGGGAAGAGGAAATCTTGTTGTCGACTTGTACCGTATTACTTGACTGGCGATCAGAAGCAGGCACGTTTACTGGCTTCACAGGATTTTGTCGAAACTGTAGCGAAACATATTTGGGTATAAAATAGAAAAACCAGACCCGATAGAGAAAAAATGAAGTAATGTTTGTGTTGTTTCAATACGTAACTTCCTTTCTATACGTTAAAATCTTGTATTTTTGCCATTCAATTTCTATATTCTTTTCAATCCGTTGCTCCTGGTCTGTCTTTATGTACGACTGGGCTTCGTTTTGGCCGCGGTGGAGTAGCCGACCGGTCTAAAGCGTCTCGCTGCGGAGGTTCGAATCCTCCCTGGGGCATGGGTGTGTGTGTTGTCCTTAGGTTAGTTTACCTAGGTTTAAGTAGTTTGTAAGCTACTGACTGATGACCACGCAATTTGGTCCGATAGATTTACAAACATTTGAACTTTTTTTTGCTTCGTTTTGATGGTGCCTGGAAAATGCATTTCATTAACACAAACAGCGATGTAATAAGGCCATTATGCGTGCTTACATTCTTTCGGAACTGCCGTCGCAACCCCCCTCGCCCCCTAGACGTATATCTTCTAAATTCGTGCTGCAAAAGTTCGTCATTGATATAGGCCTGTAATTATGCGGATCACTAATATTGCCTTTATTGAATATTGGCGTAACCTGTGCAACTTTCCAGTCTTTTTGTAAGGAATATGCATAGCCAACCGCCTTTTGTCGTCTGATCTGACTACTGTCTTTAAAAACATATCTGAACTAGCTGTGGTAAGTGTGAATAGACATTTCCATGACCTGCAACGAAACACGATTGTAGCCACGCGAAATGTCTGCACGGCCCTAGGCGTCATGCTACGGACTGGGCGACTGTTCCCGCCTGAGGTTCGAGTCATCCCCCGGGTATTGGTGTGTGTGTGTGTGTGTGTGTGTGTGTGTGTGTGTGTGTGTTTGGGTTTGTTTGTGTTGTCCCTAGTGTTAGTTTAAGTAGGTTATAATTCTAGGGCGTAATGACCATAGCAGTTTGGTCCAATAGGTTTACAAAAATTTGAACATTTATGAACATGCTTGTAGTTCGCTTACCATCTTATTAATAATGCCATAACGTATGTACCTGTAATTTATGTGGTACTACTTGTATATTTTGGCATTCATAACGGCTCATTACTGTCTAAAATATAGATCTCATAAATGTACACCAAATTACTCAACGACTCCTGATTGCTGGCGGCTACCCAATTTTGAAATTCACACAGTGTGGAGCGCACATTCTTTCGTTATCTGATGAAGTTTTTCAATTTTTTCTGTCAATAATTACGCGAAATTTTGAAAATGAAATTTTTGTTACCCCTATAATCTGTGAGATAAGACATTTGATACAAAATGCCGAGAACACGGAAAATCAGCTTTTAGTTGTAGGATTTTGGCGCCTGCCAAAATTTCTTATCTACCTGGTACCACAGACAAATATATACAGACGGGAAAGCCGGCCGTGGTGGCCGAGGGGACTGAGGCGCTCCAGTTACGGTTTGCGCGGCCACTACGGTCGGGGGTTCGAAACCCCCTCGGGCATGGATATTTGTGCCGTCATTACTCTTAGCTAGTTCATACGTAGTTTGTAAGCTTAGGGACTGATGGCCCCGTAGTTAAGTCCCATAAGTCGTACAAACATTTGAACATTTTTTTTTTTTTTTTTTTTTGAACGGATGGGAAACCTCCGTAAGGGCCCGGTCCTACGCTCCGGGGAGGGAGGGTTTCCAGCAGTTCCGTAAGATGTCCCATGATGGCGCTGCAGTCAGAAGCAGCCCTTTAAACTGGCCAGAGGAGGCGGCAGGTAGCGGCTGTCCCCACCACCACCTCCCCTCAAACGCCAGCAAGCCGGACACAGCCGTGGCCTCGTGGCAGGCAGCACGAGCTCTCCCCTCAGCCTCCCCTCCACGCTATCCTCTGATGTGCGAGAGGCATCCTAAGCCAGGGAACCGCCTGACACCTACTAGCATCTTACGGAACTACGAGGAGGGGGAACATAGGACAGTGGTTTAGGGGGGGGGGGTCTCCTCTGTATATGTTACTCTGTGCTGGTACCGAGCTGCCTTTGAGCGTCTCCTTTTCTGCCCTGCAGGGCTGGATTAACTCGCGCGCCTGGACGGTACTGCACGCTGTCAGGGAATTAAACGAGCTCTCGAACCTTCGTGGGTGGGATCGGCCCGCGGCAGTGCCATTAGGTGACGCATAAGACGGGTGTGGAAGAAAGGCACCAACCACGAATCACGCCTGGAGTGTATCTGGAGCACTGTCACTACTTTGACCTATGAGGACGAAAACCTGTAAAGCACACTCATACACTTTCTTCTAGATAAGCAAGTATGAGTGGGGCAGTACACAAATGTTTAAAATCATACTCAAGTGAAAGAGTGAAGAAAGTTGAAATAAGCAACTCACATATCATACACGAAACAGCTAATTCCTGTAACTGGGAAGATATCAAAAAAGGGATCCCACAAGGTTCGGTCTTCGGTCCTTTGCTGTTTTTAAAATATGCTACTGGCCATTAAAATTGCTACACCAAGAAGAAATACAGATGATAAACGGGTATTCATTGGACAAATATAATATACTAGAATTGATATGAGATTACATATTGCCGCAATTTAAGTGCATAGATTCTGAGAAATCAGTACCCAGAACAATCACCTCTGGCCGTAATAACGGCCTTAATACGCCTGGGCATTGTGTCAGAGCTTGTATGGCGTGTAGAGGTACAGATGCCCATGTAGCTTAAACGTCGACCACTGTACGAAACAACAGCCTTGTTTTATCACTAACATTAGCAAATGAGGTCCGTGTGAACTACTAATTACTTCCTACTACAATGCCTTGTTCCCTGGCCCAAACTGAGAACAGACTCGTTTCAAATTACTTCAATAACAGGAAATATACTATACAGTGGTACAGTGGTCAATATACACAGCAGCTCACACGTTATTACACACAGATATTAATAAGCAAGCCACCACAATTAAAGTTATCTTAGAAAGGTGCCTAAGAAAACATTTATGGCGCAACGGAATTTAGTCCTAAATAAATTGCACCTGAGTGTGTTCTCGGTACTTGTGAAGAACAATATTAAATAAAAGAGGGAAGATGCTCTAAAACTACAATTTATAGGCAAGTTACGAATTATGCTGAACATAAACTTGTTTATTCAGATAGAAAACAAGCAAAATGGGGAACCAATTTCGTGAACACATTAAAAATGCATCTCTTACATGGATTAATGCGGACAGTACCCAGCCTAAATTATACATGATTTAACGCTACTGGGGGGGGGGGGGGGGAAGGATTCACAAACAACACTCATTCTCTCACACACGCGCAATGCCACAGCGAAACTTACCAACAGCGTGCTGACACGAGGCGAAAGCAAACGCCATTATCGTAGGCGAAATTCAGCAAGTCGGAGGTAGCGCAAAACTCAATAAACAAAAACAATGACTCTGGTCCGTCGTGCCTGTTTTCAGATGGTGCGTGTGTACAGCCAAATTAAATTACATCTGAATTGGACTGCGGGCAAACACGCTAACGGCGACACATGGCTACATTACATGAACGTACTGCACTGAAGTTGAAGTGGTTGAATATCAGATTCATTATACAAAATCAGGGTGGATTCTTAAGTTGCAGTCTGTTAGCAATCGATCTAGGTACTCGGTTTATATAAGACGTGGCGTGAACTCTGGCGCCTAGCTGCAAACCCCAGAAGTCGTGAACTCGGACCCACATGGTTCCGTAAACCAATAAAATTGAATAAATTCAGTTTCCGAAAAATAAAGAAAATTAACTACAGCATACAACCCATAGAAATGCTTAGAATCATATAAGGAAGCGAATGTAATACAGCTACACGCGATAGGGGGCGATTACAGAGACAGATGAAGCCCAGTCTCCAAAACTCGTAAAAGTGAAATAATTACAAAGTCGGAAAAATAAAATTAAGAATTACAGCATGCAACCCATAGAAATGTTTAGAATTGCATAAGGAAGTTATTGAAGGACGTGGTACAAGGATCAGAGAGAATTACTGACAAAGACAGAGTTCGTGCTACTAGTCAGAGAAAAAACAGCAACATTAAAATAGGCAGGGAGAGAAGATTGCGAAATATTAGTGGAAATCAGAAGGATACCCGCATAGTTACTTGCCTGATGGGCATGGAACAAACAATAGTGAAAGCTGTAGGCTTTGTCTATGAACCAACCACATGGAACACATAACACTCATGGAAGGAAACGGAAAGATTTTTACATGCACTGTATAAAAATGAACATATCACCTATTAGAAATCGGGCCCCACAAAGCTAGAAAGTATTCACACAGAGTTCATACACCGCCACATGATCACAAAAGGTTTTAACATACCAGGCCATTATCAAACTGCAACTAGAATCACACACGCCGCGTTTATCTACTGAAAATCACTGAATTGAAAAAGGAGGACACATTTCCGCACACGATTGGAGAAAATATTAAAAAAAAAAGATTCTAAGTTCACGAATCTAAGTTAAACGTGCTAGTCAATGAAACGCTACCATCTCCAGAAACAAGAGCAGAACCAAGCTTACCTCACCAGATGACGAGCCCAGAATGAATCGATCGAGAGGCCACCGGACGCGGGAAGACACCGGAAGCAGGAAAATCCAAGAAACAGCGGTGGTGAGGACGGAGAGTGAGTACACTCGCGCTGGAGAAGCCTCGCCGACTAGACTGTAACCAAAGAGTGTAGAAACCTCTTTGGTAACCTCAGCAGCTATCGACTCTGAGCCAGAGAGAACGCTGCAGAGCGAGCTATCACTCCCCACATTCAGACAGCCATAGATTCTCGCACATCAACTTAAAAGTAAGACAAGTACACATTCTCACAGGGACAGTAGCGTAGTGGAGAAGCGGTACTTATGCCACATTAATTAATATAGTAATAAATTATTAACATAACAAAATAAGAAATACGTATCAATATTAACTAATATTTTACCACATGAAATAAAAATGCTATTCCTCAAGCCTTGAAAAGAGTGGGGTTCAAGTTTTAACAAAATGATAATCTAGCGACATTAAATAAATTATAAGTTTTTTAGAAATATACAAAAAATATATGGAAGACGACAGACGATCGTCTTTCATCACCCCTTCGTTAATTGAAAATTTTTGATGTAGGCTGAGGTAATTATATTACATCATATACAGCAAACTTTTCAAAACTAACATGTGGTTGCCTTATGGGCGACATAGACGGCTGGGGCACGTCACACAAAACAGCAAATACAACAACAACAAAAATACACATTGAAAAATAGTAATTGCCATAAAAACTAAAACAATGGAGATGTATATGTGGCTGGTAAGACCATGGGATTGGGCCAACATGTATAACAATGCAAACTTTTCAAGTAAACATAGATAGATAAATCATAAATATAAAATATATATGTGGTTGAAACACAAAAAAATAAGATCACAATTTTTAATGTGTCCTTTTATGCTTAACGGTTCCCCAATAAAATAAAATGGATAAAATGTTTTTTTTTTAATCACTCCAAATTTTAAAAAAGTATCAGAGTAACATAGATAAATCATAAATATAAAATATACATGAGGTTGAAACACAAAAAAAAAAAAAAAAAAAAAAAAAAAAAAAAAAAAAAAAGAATCACAATTTTGAATGTGTCCTGTTATGCTAAAACGGTTCCCCAATAAAAATGGATAAAATGTTTCTTAAAATCATTCCAAATTTTAAAAAAGTATCTCAGTATGTCCATGGCAGTTTTTTAATTTGCTGTGGGCGACCAGGGTCGCTACAGGGAAAGGGTCTCTTAACCTCAGCAGCTATCGACTCTGAGCCAGAGAGAACGCTGCAGAGCGAGCTATCACTCCCCACATTCAGACAGCCATAGATTCTCGCACATCAACTTAAAAGTAAGACAAGTACACATTCTCACAGGGACAGTAGCGTAGTGGAGAAGCGGTACTTATGCCACATTAATTAATATAGTAATAAATTATTAACATAACAAAATAAGAAATACGTATCAATATTAACTAATATTTTACCACATGAAATAAAAATGCTATTCCTCAAGCCTTGAAAAGAGTGGGGTTCAAGTTTTAACAAAATGATAATCTAGCGACATTAAATAAATTATAAGTTTGTAGAAATATACAAAAAATATATGGAAGACGACAGACGATCGTCTTTCATCACCCCTTCGTTAATTGAAAATTTTTGATGTAGGCTGAGGTAATTATATTACATCATATACAGCAAACTTTTCAAAACTAACATGTGGTTGCCTTATGGGCGACATAGACGGCTGGGGCACGTCACACAAAACAGCAAATACAACAACAACAAAAATACACATTGAAAAATAGTAATTGCCATAAAAACTAAAACAATGGAGATGTATATGTGGCTGGTAAGACCATGGGATTGGGCCAACATGTATAACAATGCAAACTTTTCAAGTAAACATAGATAGATAAATCATAAATATAAAATATATATGTGGTTGAAACACAAAAAAATAAGATCACAATTTTTAATGTATCCTTTTATGCTTAACGGTTCCCCAATAAAATAAAATGGATAAAATGTTTTTTTTTTAATCACTCCAAATTTTAAAAAAGTATCAGAGTAACATAGATAAATCATAAATATAAAATATACATGAGGTTGAAACACAAAAAAAAAAAAAAAAAAAAAAAAAAGAATCACAATTTTGAATGTGTCCTGTTATGCTAAAACGGTTCCCCAATAAAAATGGATAAAATGTTTCTTAAAATCATTCCAAATTTTAAAAAAGTATCTCAGTATGTCCATGGCAGTTTTTTAATTTGCTGTGGGCGACCAGGGTCGCTACAGGGAAAGGGTCTCTTAACAGGTGAATCGTATTTTGCACTCTCAGAGCGTTCACTGTTTCTACTACTCTCACCACTTTTCACTCTGATGCTGTCCTTCACATTGTCGTCCACTCAACACTGGTTTTTAAGTCAATAAACACTGTTCTCATGCCGGCCGCGGTGGCCGAGGGGACTGAGGCACTTCAGTCACGGTCTGCACGGGCACTACGGTCGGGGGTTCGAATCCCCCCTCGGGCATGGATATTTGTGCCGTCCTAGTTCGTAAGTAGTTCATAAGTAGTTTGTAAGTTTAGGGACTGATGACCCCGTAGTTAAGTCCCATAAGCTTTACAAACATTTGAACATTTTTTGAACTGTTCTCATTAGTTTGAACCGTCGACTAGGGTCTTTGAAGAGGGAGGGAGACAATCTTCTAGAAGGTACTGGGAGGAAGCTGATACCCACACACATAAGAAGATACTTTTAGTTTTGTGTCTCTTCCTCAGCTATTCAACTGCATCCAACGTGAGTAGTGGGGTGTGGTTAGTGCACCTGTCTGCAAGGCCTGGTGTCCATTGTACCCATGACAGGCGTCCTGACAAGTGCGGGCCGTCGACACAGACAAATATATACAGACGGGAAACCTCCGTAAGGGCCCGGTCCTACGCTCAGGGGTGCGGGGAGGGAGCGTTTCCAGCAGTTCCGTAAGATGTCCCATGATGGCGCTGCAGTCAGAAGTAGCCCTTTAAACTGGCCAGAGCAGGCGGCATGTAGCGGCTGTCCCCACCACCACCTCCCCTCAAACGACATCAAGCTGGACACAGCCGTGGCCTCGTGGCAGGCGGCACAAGCTCTCCCGTCAGCCACCCCTCCACGCTACCCTCTGACGTGCAAGAGGCACCCTAAGCCAGGGAACCGCCTGACACCTGCTAGCATCTTACAGAACTACGAGAGGAGCGTAGGACAGTTATTTAGGGGGGCCTTCTTCTCTGTATATGTTACTCTGTGCCGTCAGCGAGAAGCTCGCCACCGGAAGAGATTAACGGACCAGCGACTGAGATCACGACAGCTGCGTACCAACGGCGGCTATGCAGCTTGTGTGTTGCTGCTAATCACCCAACTCTTTTGTGCGCGCCGAGGGTCGGTAGCATTGTGTACCAGGATGGAACCGCTCGACCGGACACAGTTAGTAGTTTTGGTAGGGCAGCCTCTCGTCTGCAATCTCTCCATCTTGGCCTCAGACACCCTCAGATATCTGCCAACACTTTGGTGCACCATGTTACCACATGACATATTAAACTTTTGAGGAACTCCATAGTGTCACAAGCGTGCAGTGCCTTCTTATTTAAACAAATCATTTAACAAAAATACAAATAACCTCGAAAGAGGTTCATACAAAAACATTTTAAAATTAAAACCCTAATTAGTTTAAATTAGCCATATGGCGAACAGAACACCTAGGCCTTTAGCGCTTAATAAATATTTGAACATTAAGGATACAAGGTTCATATATATATATATATATATATATATATATATATATATATATATAATTCCCATCAATTGAAGGACAAAATACAAAAATTGACATATTACGTTGAAATAACACATAATAACAGAAGAATAATGGTTTATCCTTTAACTTAATATCACATTGAGCATAATATATTTACAATAAGTAACTTAAACTTCTAGTCAGGATTCTCAGGGTTAGTGTTAGTGAAGCAAAGCTACTTTTACTCATGCAGCATGCAGTGCTATGCAAAAACTACCAAGCTCTATGCAACGCTACACAAACTAACTACTGTACTGCATAGCTACCTACTGCCCGGGCGCAACCTAACTAACTACAGCGCGAAGGGGGGGGGGGGAGTTTTTTGAGCCCATCAGTCTGGTTCCAACGCCGCAAATTCGTGGGTAAAGCCTGGAAACAGTCTTACGCAAATCGCTCACACAGAGACGAGATAAAACCATGACACATATTAAAAAAATACATCTTGGAAATAAAAAAGACAAAACATGATCAAGTGTGCAAGCACATAAAATAAACACTACTAATTTACACATGTCAAGCAATCCTAGACAAAAAGAAACAGATGATCAAATGTACAAACACATAAAATAAACACTAGAAATCCACACAAGTTAAACAATCTTAAGTTAATAAAATAATCTAAGGTAAAACCGACTTACGATGTAACGTATCCTTACCACCATCATGCTGCAAAATTAAGAAGGAAAATTAGTGGTTTACCATCCTATCGACATGAGAGATGCAGGTGTCATGGTACATGTAGGGCGGACAATTCCTTGACGTGGAGCTTGCCTTTGTTCAGCTCCTTTATTTTTGTTTGTAATTCCTCATATCTGTGATTCTGCCCTCTTCTGAATGTTAATCTGGCCTCTTCTACAGATCTCGCTCCATCCTTGAATTTACAAAATTGCCCTGCAAATCTGAAAAATATAAGTTGTTTCTATTAATAAGCCAGGGTGTATATTGTCAATGAAATTTTGATGTACCCCTTCGTTGATGCTCTGCCGCGACCGTCTTCCGGTCAAATAGCACACCTCCTGATATTCAAATGGACAATCTCTAGACAAAATTATCTAGACCCCTGAGCATCAACACCACAGTGCATCTACGTGCAACTAAAAATCCTATGAATTACGTCGTTGGCGCCTACCACGGCGTCTTATAAACATGCTATATAATGGGGAGATTACCGATATCAAATTTACAGTAAGGGTGGCAACTAAAGCACTTGCTAGACAAGGCTAGTTTCACGCACAGTGAGGAAGAGCACACACACTTAAAGCGACATACAGGGACACAAATGTGACATACACCAAATATACACAATAAAATACTTAACATGGCCTAAAGAACTGAGATTATGCACCATCAATCCTCACCATGGACACAAAAAGATAAAAGCATGGACACAAAAAAAGGGACTATGTGAGGCAGGCAGACTTATAGCTAACAGAGACACTTGAACATGTTGCGAGAGTAAAGGTCGGGGTGAGAGTTTAAAATAGAGAAAGTTTAATTTTTAAACCTCACAACCACCAGCTGCGAACCAAATTCCTAAACATGCAACAACACTGGAACTGTGATTGCGAGCCGCGGTTGAGTAGCCGAGCGGTCTATAGCGTTTCGCTGCGGAGCGCGCGGTTGCTCGCCGTGGACGTTCGAGTCCTCCCTGGGGCAAGGGTGTGTGTGTTGTCCTTAGGTTAGTTTACCTAGGTTTAAGTAGTTTGTAAGCTACGGACTGATGACCACGCAATTTGGTCCGATAGATTTACAAACATTTTTTTTTTTTTTTTTTTTTTTTTTTTGTGACTTCGACTGTTGGACTCGTTTTCTAGGGGATGATATCACACGTTCGCAGCTTTCCTTCCCTGCATATGATTAACAAAACAAATTCATAATAAAATCAAGTTCATGAGAGAAAGGGTTGTACTAACTACTATTTTTGAAACACGTGAAAGTTCACTTTATGTTGTTTTTTCACAATATTAGATCCCTGTGGCTGAAACGTCTGTACGTCGACACATTTATCAAATAAAATTATAGCTCGTGAGCCCCCAGACAAAATGAATATTTGTCACAAATTGTTTTCACACCATGTGGCTGTCTCAAACACCATTTATGTTCATGCCTATGCGACGACACGTGTTATATTAACAAATCACAGTCACTTTAATTCAATGCGATGCACACCTTGTTCCACCAGCTAAATATTCACAAACACACAGTAGCACTCGATTCAACTTGGTGCAGTCTACGACGAGCAACCACACGTGGCGATTGCCACACACAAATCTATAACCTCCACCTCGAGGTCCACATGCCGACTGATGCAGAGCGACGCCGCCCCAGCCAGCTCCCCACGTACTCCCGAGTCGTCACTTCCTGCCCACGCACGCGCGCGCCCCAAAAGCTCAACTGCCGGGGTTTTTTCCCCTACGTCATCAACTTCCCCATGTGAGCTGTTCTAACCGATTTGCCAACGTACAGTGCTCAGCCAATACATTTCTAAAACTTTACTTAAAATCAAAATAATTACACTACACATTAAATAAATTGTCTTCTTAGGTTTTTATGTTGGTATAAACATACTTTGTACTATTTATCATAATCGTGCAATTTCTTGTCACAGATAAGTGATTTAACTGAATACTTCAAGATAAAATACACAAGATTAATTGAAAATAAAATGAGAAATAGTTAATATATTATTTTTATAAACAAACATTGCCATGCTAGTTGTGTAACTGTCTTGTATTCATTGATAATTTATTACTTTTCATTGTCAAGTAAACATATTACGTCAGATGTGACAATATCAGGTAATGTATTGTTTATTTGTCAACAGGCTATTTTGTAATGAGGGCCTTAAAGGTTCCTAACTGCATCGTATTACTTCAAATGCCAGTAGTATTAGAATATTTTATTTCACGCTGTGCACTGCACTGTGCCTGGCACTCGCCATTGTCCCTCTCTCCCCTCACCGAAAACGAACTGGAAAATCCTAAGCTGGAACAAGCCACCAACGTCGGCCTGCTCGCTGGCCTTCCGTCAGCTACAAGCACACAGCAAATCTCAACGTGGAGAATTTCTACCTATGGCCTAACTATAAATGTTGTCACCCAACTGTGTACATACATTGCTACCACAATTAATAAGATTAAAATTGTGTAACATTTAGTGCATTGGCATGGTAAATGTTTGCAGTGAACTTCATACTGTTTAATTATCAAAGGCTATTAATTACCAATATTTCTATTGGGCGGTAATCTTACATGGTCACACTGATAAATTTTTGTACGAAACGGAGTGTCAAGGTAACGTACGTCGAACAGTCGACCAGATGAAACTGGCAAGTTGCTGTTATCGACCTCAATAGCGGCGTGTACCTTGTAGTAGACAAAACACGCATACGACATGAAGATGCGTTATGGCGAAATGACATTACAACAAACACATACATATACAAAGGACACATATAACAAAATACACTATTAAAACAAACCATTTAAAGAAAACACTACAAAAAACATACAAAATACAGCAAAAATCTACAAACACAAATGACATGGGCGGTAAGAATATCACTTAAATTTACCTTAGAAAACAGAAAATTACACAAAACTTAGGACGTATATGCTCCTTTCCAAGCAGGTTGATCGAGTGACAATCAATTACAGCAAATTATTACTGGCTTGTGTTGGGACCGGTGTCTTTCGGTTTGTTATGGCACGTTTCAGCGGACCTGGTTTCCACGTCTTCTGTTGTTGGCGGGTCGTGTGGTTTTCGCGGGCCTTTATCGGGTCGGTAGCCCTTATTACCGTTCCCAAACTTTCGCCGCTTGTCTTCTCGCTTACCACGCAATAACCGTGCCCGTTCCTCCACTGTTGGTGATTCTCAGCGTTGGAAGGACCGGACTCTGCGCTGCTATTACTTTCTGCACGGTTGTTCCTAGGGCTATTGTCGCTCCGATTACTTTTCCTCGAAGAGCCGTAGCCATCTCTCCTAGGTCTGAAATCTTCGTCATATTCTAAGTCCTCCAGGAAAGCCCGGAAGGACTCAATGTCCTCCTTGCAGCTTCCCGCATGGACGGCATTGCACACATTTCGTGGGAGCTTCGATGCACAAATTCTTATCAATTCACACGGAGGATATGGGTAGTCGAGGAAATGATTTCTCTGCATCATTCCTCGAAAGAATTCTCCGAGACTCCTGCAATTGCTGTTAGCAAAGTGGGACATCACTAGAATGGTTCTTTTTACTCGTTCCTGTTGCCTCTCCGACCAGTAGACAGACAGAAAATGTTCCCTAAAATCATTGTAGTATCGACAATATCTTAAGAGAGGTCACATCCGCGTGGCAAAATCCCACTCGAGATACACATACTCGATTTTCTGTCCTTCTGGCCAGTTTGTAGGCAGAGAGTAATCGAATTGCTCTAGCCATGCATGAGGGTGTATTTCACTTGCAGAGTTTTGGAAGACCTGGTACTTTTTTACGGTTAAATGGCTGCACTGGTTGCCACACAGGCACTCGACTCCCATTTCTTATGAGAGGACGGGGTTCGACCTCCTCCTCCTTGAAATCCGAATCATCTCCGCAATTGGAACAACCGGGCCGACCTCCAAACATACTGCGGCAGGCGTTTTCTACTTGCAGGGGAGGCGGGGGTGGAACGGAGACTTGCTCCAGACATGCTGCATAGTTACCCTCTATTTTCAAGAATGCTTTTGATTTATTCTTCTTTATTTAAATGGTTTGCCAGCTAATAACGCTGACTATTATGGGCATTGCTAATAAAGGTAAATGGTTCATGCTCTGACCGAATGGTTTGACACCTGACTGCCGGGTTTCTTTATTTCTATATATATATATAAATTGCGCAACGGATAACAATACCCCAGGTATTTAATCAATTTTCACAACCTTCGATACAGTGTTGCGGTAAACTAAGACAACTGCCCAGAATTTAGCTTTTACTTACTTGCATCTTAATCGCTCATCGGATAATAGTGACTGTTTTTAATTTCTGTTACTAAGATTGCTGCTTCTTTGTTAGATTTATATGGGTGGAGGAAAATCTTTTCATAGTAAAGTCCGACTAACTCAAGACAAGATTTTTATTTTTCTGATAGTATTCAAATAAAATGTGCAAAGAAACAAAAATGGAATGTTAACACTCGTTGCCGAGCAGATAAACATTTTGAGCCACAGGCTCTAAGATTAATTTACAAATAGACTTGCTGGTCTCCTAAACATATAAATTTTAAACATGTTTCACGCCACACTGCATGGAAAACGAGAGATGAAAAAGGGATTTAATGGACTCGTAAGGATACACCTCTTCACAGACGCACTCGCTCAACAACCACGTTCACACGGCATGCACTAACCACTCCATTTTTTTAGCTAGCAAAAGAAATTTAAAAAAAATAGGATCAGCAAAGAGGGTGGCCGTTATTAATTTCTGATTTTAATGCAAGACGTGAGACACGCAACGGTATCTACCGCTCAAATCTTACAGAATCCCAACACATGGCTCCGCGATTTCCAGAAAATTAAGTACCCCCCAGAAAAGAAAAAACATAATTAGAAATTTCATCTGTTCCTACAATATCCTTGTACGATAAGACGCCACTCTACCCTACTCTGCTCAATTGCCACCAAGCTCCGCCACGTGGCCTCCGCGGCTCATTCTGCTTTAGGTCTGATTACAGAAAATTCCAAAATCAATGAAATACCGGACAACCCGCGGTAGAAAATGAGCTCTTGCTTGTTCCCGTGGCTGCTATCGACCACTGAAGGTGCATTATTACTTTGAAATTGCCAGACTATGGGCGTATTGTGTAATGGCGCGAAATTGGTCTAAGTCCCATTACACAATGAAAGCTCCGTAAATTCTCATACTATTTTCTCCGCACAATCTTTAAAATGAGGGCTTTCCAAAAGCTTTACTAAATCAAACAAGCAAACGTCGCGAAATCTCAAAGCGTGAGGTAGCAAGCGGATACTAAGTCCCGACCGTTAACGTTAGTATCAAACTATTTTACTTAATCTAATTGACCTAAAACAACCAAAATCGCTAAACTTTCTGCCATATTAACACAAATCTGCTTCAACTATTGCGTTGCGAGTCAGATTCAGTATAACAAGAAATATTTTTTTCCTACTTGCTTACCACATTAACAGCAGTCGAGCACAGGACGTCCGTCCTCTCGGGCCTTCAAGCTAACAGTGCCCAACCTGGCGTCTCTTGAGCCCAACGAACTGCTGTGTTGTTGTTGTTTTTTTTTTTTTTTTTTTTTTTTTTTTTTTTTTTTTTTTTTTTTTTTTTTTTTTTTTTCAAACGCGAGGAAGATACCTGCCATTGGCCAGTCCCTGCCTCCCCCACAAGACCAATCTCCCTCTTTGCCTCACCTAAGCCAAAGATTTCGCAACCACTCCACCACCTCGAAACTATCTTTGATTAGTAATTACGGAAAATAATCTACTCAGAAAACATTCACACACGCTCTTTCTCATGGTGGCGGAAAAAGTAAGTTTGACGAATTATAAATAACGTATTACCAGATCTAACTGGCCAAAGAAGTTAATCAGCGTTACAGTTCGTAATTATTCTCCACAAAACTGTCATTATCATTTGATTTACTATGGAGCTAGCCCATAGGGCGTAAATAGAGCGTACTGCAGTACCGCATCAATGCGACGCATTCTCCTAACTCGGCTACTACATCGCGACGCCTACGGTTAATTTCCCACTGTTGTTTCTTGAATCGGAGTAAGTCGCGAACGTCCTCCGATTCATTTACAACAACGGGAACTGCTCTTTCGGTCACCGTCTCTCCGGTTTGTAGAAGCTGCGCCACCGAGGTGGCCAGTTCTTCAAAGATCACGCCTAGTTCATCTGTGCGTGCGCCTAGTTCATCGGTGCGTGTTTTCGCCCCACCATTTACCAAATCGATTCTCTCGTTAACTAATTCGACTCTCTTCTCAAGAGAGTGCATATTAGTATATACACGCTCGGAGAGGGTAGATATAGTTTTGTGTCCCGACTTCGTCGCCGCTTTTGTGTCCCAGCCTCGTCGTAGGTGTCGGTGGAGGGGAGCAGCCAGAAACTATAAACACTCGAGTAAATTAGAAAGAGATATATTGCACAGAATGTAACAATACTTAACTTTTACAGAGTACGGCAGAATGTTGATACATAGTTGTTAGAGGCCTGCCTAGTGCCTGTACAATAGCAAAGTCTTCACTCGTGCCTATCGGATTACGAAGGTCCTAACTCGTTGCTATCTCAGTCCGAAGTGCCGACTCGTTCCTCTCTCAGTCCGAAGTGCTATATATTTCCGTGGTGGCCACGAGCGGGGTTCCAGCAGAGGGCGCTCGTGGCTGTCGTCGGAAGAACGCCGCGCCGTGCATGCATGGCGGCGCGCGGCGAAAGTAGGTGGCGCGCACTTTGTACTTGTGCGACACCACATATAGCTTCTGCATTACCTGAAATTTTGGTCGCGTTTTCTGATATACCATTCATTGCTACCTCATGCCGTTCCTGAACAAACCGCACTATATCGATGCGCAACCCATCTAGAATATTGTTAATAACTTGAACCGTGTTACTTTGTGCCTCCCTGCACTGCCCAGAAACCTCGAAAAGTTGCGCTTCCATCCCTGCTTTTAATTCCTGAACAAAAGCATTCTGCGCTTCCATCCCGGCTTTTATTTCTTGACCGGAAGCATTCTGCGC
This sequence comes from Locusta migratoria, assembly GCA_026315105.1. Lineage (NCBI taxonomy): Eukaryota > Metazoa > Arthropoda > Insecta > Orthoptera > Acrididae > Locusta > Locusta migratoria. The sequence continues at coordinate 203,048,310 of CM048751.1, forward strand.
TTCCATCCCTGTTTTTAATTATCTCATGAAAGCCATGAGGTCGCTTAGAGTCGTATCGGAAACGAACACAGGCCTAGTAACACTGGTCGAACTAGTTTGCGCAGTAGCAGAAACCGGCATATTGGTATGCGGTTCGCTTTGTTTGCCCCTGCCCTCACTTCCGGTCGCGTCCACGTTTAAGCAAGTCACGTTTTCAACAGGAACATGGCCGTCTGTACTCGCAACCTTTTCCATTTCGGTCGAAAGATCAGACCTAGACGACTTTTCATGGTCCTGACTTGGGTTTAAACGCCTAGAACGAGTGATAACGGACAAGGGAGAACTATTCTCCATCGTCACAAGTAATTTTGAACAGAAGTAACAAACACAATATTAGCCTAACCAAAAAAAGATAAAAGCGTAACAAAACACGAACTAATACCGTCACACCCAATGCACTGTGGCTGTGCTCTTTTTACAAAAAAAAATTAAATAAAATAACCCTTCCAAAAGCACACAAAAAAACACTGAACGCATGTGCTGAAAACATAAAATGAAATAGATTAATGCGCGCTGCTAATCTTACACATTCATCCACTGGGAGGGGAAAGAAAGAATATTCCCACGCGCAATTAAAGTAAAAAACTATTTCATTAAACAGATGACCTGCTAGAAGAGCGAATCCTGGCAAGGCTGCCGGATAAAAGTCGACCACTGTACGAAACAACAGCCTTGTTTTATCACTAAAATTAGCAAATGAGGTCCGTGTGAACTACTGGTTATGCCCTGATACAGAGCCTTGTTCCCTGGCCCAAACTGATAACTGACTCGTTTCAAGTTACTTCAATAAAAGGAAGTTAATACTACAGTGGTCAATATACATAGCAGCTCACACGTTATTACACATAGACATTAATAAGGAAGCAACGACAATTAAAGTTATCTTAGAAAGGTAGCTAAGAAAACATTTATGGCGCAACGGAATTTAGTCTTAAATAAATTGCATCTGAGTGTGTTCTCAGCACTTGTGAAGAACAATATTAAATAAAAGAGGGAAGGTGCTCTAAAACTACAATTTATAGGCAACTTATGGATTATGCTCAACATAAACTTGTTTATTCAGATAGAAAACAAGCAAAATGGGGAACCAATTTCGTTAACACAATAAAAATGCATCTCTTACATGGATATTAGTGGAAATCAAAAGGATACCCGCGTAGTTATTTGCTGATTGGCATGGAACAAACAATAGTGGAAGCTGAAGGCTTCGTTCTATGAACCAACCACATGAAACACATAACACTCACGGAAGGAAACGATGAGAAGATTTTTGCATGCACTGTACAAAAATGAACATATCACCTATTAGAAATCGTGCCCCACAAAGCTAGAAAGTATTCACACAGAGTTCATACACCGCGACATGATGCCAATGGTTTTAACATACCAGGCCGTTATCAAAGTGCAACTAGAATCACACACACCGTTTTTATCTATTGAAAATCACTGAATTGAAAAGGAGGACACATTTCCACAAACGACCGGAGAAAATAATCCAAAAAAAAAAAAAAAAAAAAAAAAAAAAAAAAAAAAAAAAAAAATTCTAAGTTCACGAATCTAAGTTAAACGTGCTAGTCAATGAAATGCTACCATCTCCAGAAACAAGAGCAGAACCAAGCTTACCTCACCAGACGACAAGCCCAAAATGAATCGACCGAGCGGCCACCGGACGCGCGAAGCCACCAGAAGCCGGAAAATCCAAGAAACAGCGGTGGTGGGGACGAAGAGTGAGTACACTCGCGGTGAAGAAGCCTCGCCGACTAGACTGTAACCAAAGTGTGTAGAGACCTCTTTGGTAACCTCAGCAGCTATCGACTCTGAGCCAGAGAGAACGATGCAAAGCGAGCTATCACTCCCCACATTCAAACAGCCATAGATTCTCGCACATCCACTTAAAAGTAAGACAAATACACATTCTCACAGGGACTGTGGCGTAGCGGAGGAGCGGTACTTATGCCACATTAATTAAAATAATAATAATTTATTAACATAAAAAATAAGAAAAAGGTAGCAATATTAACTAAGATTTTAACACATGAAATAAAAATGCTATTCCTCAAGCCTTAAAAAGAGTGGGGTTCAAGTTTTACAAAATGATAATCTAGCGACATTAAATAAATTACAACTGTACAGAAATATACAAGAAATATATGGAAGACGTCAGACGGTCGTCTTTCAAGCTTCAACACGATATCACAGTTCATCACGAGTAGTGACTGGCGTATTGTGACGAGCCAGTTGCTCGGCCACCACTGACCAGACGTTTTCAGTTGGTGAGAGATCTGGAGAATGTGCTGGCCAGGGCAGCAGTCGAATATTTTCAGTATGCAGAAAGGCCCGTACAGGACCTGCAACATTCGGTCGTTTATTATCCTGCTGAAATGTAGGGTTTCGCAGGGATCAAATGAAGGGTAGAGCCGCGGGTCGTAGCACATCTGAAATGTAACGGCCACTGTTCAAAGTGCTGTCGATGCGATCAAGAGGTGACGGAGATATGTAACCAATGGCACCCCATACCAATTCGCTGGATGATACGCCAGTATGACGATGACTAACACACGCTTCCAATGTGCGTGCACCGCGATGTCGCCAGACACAGATGCGACCATCATGATGCTCTAAACAGAACCTGGATTCATCCGAAAAAATGACGTTTTGCCATTCGTGCACCCAGGTTCGTCGTTGCGTACACCATCGCAGGCGCTTCTGTTTGTGCAGCGTCAAGGGTAACTGCAGCCATGGTCTCCGAGCTGATAGTCCATGCTAATGCAGAGGTCGTTTAACTGTTCGTGCATATGGTTGTTGTCTTGTAAACGTCCCCATCTGTTGACTCAGGGATCGAAACGTGGCTGCACGATCCCTTACAGCTGTGCAGATAAAATGCCTGTCATCTCGATTGCTAGTGATACGAGGTCGTTGGGATCCAGCAAGGCGTTCCTTTTTTCCTCCTAAACCCACCGATTCCATATTCTGGTAACAGCTTTGAATCGCGACGAATGCGAGCAGCAATGTACGGTACGATAAACCGCATTCGCGATAGGCTACAATCCGACCTTTATCTCCTCCTTACACGAGGCATCACAACAACGTTTCACCAGGCAACGCCGGTCAATTGCTGTTTGTGTATGAGAAATCGGTTGGAAACTGTCCTCATGTCAGCACGGTGTACGTGTCGCCATCGGCGCCAACCTTGTGTGAATGGTCTGAAAAGTTAATCATTTGCATATCACAGCATATTCTTCCTGTCGGTTAAATTTCGCGTCTGTAGCACTTCATCTTCGTTGTGTAGCAATTTTAATGGCCAGGAGTGTATTAGTGACTTGCCATTCTATATTCACGAAGATGCGAAGCTATTTCTTTTTTCTGATGATGCAAGTAGGTCTATATCTATCTCACCTGATAAATAGGAATTAACTTGTAAATGATGTCTTTCAGAAAATTGTTAAGTGGTTCTCTACAAATGGACTCTCACTGAACTTTGATAAAACCCAGTATACACAGTTTCATACAGTAAATAGATGACACCATTAATAAATATAGACTTTGAACAGCAGTATCTATCTAAGGTAGAGTATTCAAAAATTTTAGGTGTTTGCATTGACGAGGGATTGAATTGGAAGAAACACATTAAAGATCTGCTGAAACGTTTCAGTTCAGCTACTTATGCCACCAGAATCATTGCAAAACTTGGTGATATACTTCTCAGTAAATTAGCTTACTATGCCTATTTTCATTCACTACTTTCGTATGGGATCATATTCTGGTAACATTGAGTAAAAAAGTATTCCTTGCACAAAAGTGTCTAATCAGAATGATTGCTGGAGCCCACCCAAGATCATCCTGCAGACATTTCTTTAAGGATCTAGTGTTCTTCCTTGTAGCTTCACAATATATGTATTCACTTATGAAACTTGTGACTAGCAATTGACCCAATTCAAAAGTAATAGTAGTATGCATGGCTACAATATTAGGAGAAAGGATGATATTCACTATTCGAGGTTAAGTCTAACTTTGGCACAGAAAGGGGTGGATTATGCTTCCACAAAAGTCTTTGGTCACTAACCAAGTAGCTAATCAGTATTTAAAAAGAAATTAAAAGAATTTCTGAGTAGTAACTCCTTCTACTCTTTAGTTGAATTTTTAGATAAAACTTCGTAATTTCTCTCAAACAACACATTTAAAAAAAAAAGTCCTTAAATTATTGAGTGTCAGGTATGGACGTCATTTATTAAACTGACACTTTCCACACCATTGGGAAATGTCGTACTTATGATCTACGGAACAAGTATTAATCTAATCTACACGACACCCACACGTTGCTGCAAGAACTTGTGCCTTGTTGGGTCACAGGATGTCAGCCTTATCCAATCAAATGTACAAATGTTTGTTATTTATTTATTTTGCGTTCGATATGCCACATGCCTTACAGTACTACACACATTCAAAACGAGAAACTAAATTAACATACAAATCTAACAAAACATTATTCATTATAAAATGAGTTATACTTATTACAATGCTTATAAATTAAGAATTAAAGGGAAGACAAATTTGTCAAAATAATTTACAACTAAACGGAAACTCTTAAATTACAAAGCCAAGAAATGGCAAAGTCTGTAATTCTATGCAGATCCTCCAGCGAACCGTCCCGAAAACCATGAATTTTACAATCAAATATGTGCTGCATCGTCTGTATTTCGCCGCAGTCACAGTGAGGATCGTCCACGTAGCTCCACTTGGCCATCAGCTCGTTGCACCGTAAAACACCGGTTTTCATTCTATTTAATGCCACCCAGGTTCTTCGAGGGAGATTGAAAACAGGAACACGATCAGCCGGGTTCTTAATGAGGTGTCCATTGTGAACATTTGCTTGCTGCCATTGGTGGTTCCATTCTGTTACGGTGTTCCGGTTGTTCGACGAGTGGTTCCAGAAGGTATTTGTAAACCTGTTTGACTAAACTGCGATGGTCATCGCTCCCTAGACTTACAAGCTACTTAAACTACCTGACATCCGTGCTCGAGGGAGGATTCGAACCGCGCGGCCATTGGGCGCGGCCAGCCTTTCCCGTGGGCCTTCAGATCAGCAGTCGATAATGTGTGCGGGATCATGAAACGACAAGTGTAGCGCTGAGACCCAACGCCAGCCACCACGGCTGAACTCTGGAACTAGATGGGTGCAGCACGCATGGACCTACTGTGACATAACAACACAATGACCAACGCCGTGTTTCATTCGTTTATGTGCTGTAATGTAACAGTTTACTTTTTTCTTGTTGTTTCTACTCTTGTAGTTATTTATGTATTTGTTATGTTTTATTAATTCGATGTAATTAATGTGTCCTGTTATTGTATTTGTATGTCAAAACAAATTTTGTAACAGACAAGGGCTATGCTATTGTATAGAGTCATCTGTGAGTAGGGAGTATTGTCGGTGGTATCGCGGAGGCGCTCAGCGAGAGAGAGGAAGAGAGTTGCTATTGAGAGCTACGACGCAGTCAGACGTAACAGTCAGGCGGTACGCATAGTGATGTGTGTGGCTACGTTTGTGTGTTGGCTGAGCACAAGAAAAGGAAATGGCGATCAGGCAACATTATTTATTTGTATGGCCACAGCCTGATTAATCAGGAAGTACGCATCAAGAGGACTGCTATTGGCCCAAACTTGTAATTATTTTTCGTCGCTAAGACGAGCCTGTGTTCGCCAATAGTTAAGTGCCAGCAGTCATCAGCAGCAGCACCACACCACACACAAAAGAAGTAAGACCCGACCAAACACAGGAATTAGCATGTATGGCCAACCGTCGTAGTAGTGGTGTCTTTCAATAGTGAAAAATTTTAATTTTGAACCTGTGTTGAAGACTTCATTATCCACAGTCATTGTCCAGACAGATTCCTTCCTTATCCATTTTTTTAACGAGGATGCATTGAAAATTATTGAAAACTAACAATTAATGTGAATTGATTGTGCCAGCAGGAAAGTAATTAATTTGTTCAGGACAGTGTCAGTAAATTCAATTAACAATACCAGTGTTGTCAGTCGCAGATTTTCACAAACCTGACGAAACTGCTAAAATAGTTATTACTGGCAGTAGATCTCTCCAAGTATATCAAAATTCATGCTCAGAGTAAAAGAAAGTTTAATTAAATAGTCGAATTATTTATTTCAAATTAATCAAAATTATTTCGACAAAGTCATTAACCATTTTTCATAAACCATCAGTACAGTTTGTTGTTCAATCACGACCCGATTATTGCTTAAGACACTTCCCATACTAACAAATGACCAACAGCTTATATTTTCTAATTATTTTTTATTATTTTTTTATTTATTTATAATTTGTTTACCATCTGAAGGTGTACATGGTAAGCATTAAGGTGAGATGTGCAAAATTTATATTGGACGCTAAAATTTCTTTGCCGGCACTAGCATTTTGTTGTTTTGTGTTTCCGGCTTCCTGTGTTAATTATCTATTTGTCTGTTCATAGTGCAGCATAAGTGTCTTTTGAAACCGGATTTGTCTCGTATATTCTGATTTCTTGCCCTAAATTTTTCGAGCGTAGAGCTGGCATTTATTCATTTTTTCAAATTATTTTTACCGCATTCTGTTTGCTTTGCACTTCGCTTAAACATTAATTTTATTCCAAATTTTACTTTCTTTACTAATTAACGATCGTTGTTACCAACCAAAAAAGGTGCAGCAACATTCCGGTTATAATCTCCACTACATCATCGGCTTCATTAACGATAGCTTTCCCATACAGAATCATTGGGTAAACGGCTCATTATTTCATATTAATCGCGGGTGTATGGGGTTGCACCGCACGACACCGTTCTCGCGTCTCACGTTTCGAAGTGTGTAACAAGATATCAGGACCCTGTGCGTACTAGCAAACATTGTACATGCTCAACCGAGGTGACTGAAACGCTAATCGTTTCTTCACAAGATAATAATGAACATGCCCTGAAAATACGAATTTCGTAACTCTAGTCTTTCAAGGTATTCTCTTACAGTTACATTCAGTACGTTCATTTATGTATGTAGATATTCTAATGCAATAGTGTTGAGATTTCAATAGTATTAAGCAATTAATTTTACTGCTCGTCAACGTAAGCGAGTTTAACCCTTTCAGTCCTATTTTTTTGTTTTTGCTACAAAAATTTGAAATCTAGCATTCTTTATTATAATTAATTTATGTACAATGAAATGTACAATTTTTTTCACATTTAGTTATAAATTATGGTGCATGTTATAAATAGCAAACCTGGCGTTAAATGGAGTAAATTGTTACACATAAGCACTTTTTCTGTATTGACATAGCTTTATATCACTTTTTAATTTGTATTTATGAACAAAAATATTGCCAATGAAAAGTGAATATACGATAGAAACAATATGCTTACCAGGGGCAGCTACATGTCTGACCACTATCTTGACTTCTACCAGAGTATTGTGTAGCTACTACACACTAAGTCGCAGCGGCTGTTCCTCTCAGAATGTCAAGTGGAAATGATGTTATATTTAAAACACTAGAGCTCAAGTGTTTCACACTGTTTCATAAAGGAATAAGGATGTGTAAACGTGATGTACTTTATTTAGTACGCCAGGCCTCAATGGGTTAATCTGTGCCTAACAGTGATATAATTTTGCCTGTGCATTTAGGGATATACGTACATACTGCCTGAAATGTGAATTCGGAACAGAGATAGTAGTTAGAAAGTAATATATTAGAACTTCGTGTAGGAGTTGAATCTATTTCCTTTTCTTTTTCCCCCTCTTCATTTTGTTTGGGGAGGGGAAGGGACGACATTTAAAAAAAGTGTTGTAAAGTCTTGAAACTATGCGTCAAGTTTTTTGGAACTCGCTACTGTTATAATTTTCGAGAATTGAGCGAAGCATGCCATCGCTTAAATACTTTGCCTTATCATGTTACATGTAACATAAGCAGATTATGGGAGCATTTTCATTTTTACTTGGGTCAGAAACTGCTAGAAAAATTGAAAAAAAAAAATTCTTTGTAATTATGGTCCTATTTCGGCTACATAGCCATCATCAGATTTACTTTTCGCCCACTTTAGGTTAGTAATACTAAACGTGGGCCGTTTCCAAAGACCTTCTGTCAGGTCGAAATTTAATTGCAAAAAGCGCTGAACTAAAATAATTCAATTATTGAATAAACGGGCTTCCATGGGAGAATCTTTTCCACAATTTTCCTCTAATATTTCCTTCTTCCATATCTCACACTGTTTCAGAGATATTTGAAGAAATAAAGACGAGTTGACAGTGTGTGCGTATACCGCCTTGCCACTGTTCAGGTCGCGCGGTTCAACCTACCGCCACCAAGTTTTACAGACGCGTTTCTTGGCCGCCAGCGGCCAGACACTCCCTCTGGCGGCATAATCTGTGTTTATTGATTTATTTATTTTATTTGACTATATAAATGGACGAAGTGTTAACCGAATTAAACCTCTACTATAAAAAAATTAGCAAACAAAAAATAAAAAGAACCAAGTGGACGCCTCTAGATGGCAGCACTATACTCTGTCTCCAGCAATTATGTGTCAGATAGGATAATTTTTCAACTAAAAGTTTTTCCGCATTTTTCTTTCGTATTTTGACTCTGAAAACTGGTACATACATCTGAAGACATTATTCTTCATATGGCTCTACCACAATACTCTTTTGCTGTAAGTCATTTAATGGAGGTTGGAAGAATGTTTTGTGGTTGATATTTGATTTAGGGACGAATATATCACAGAATAACACCTTTTGTTTTATAAAGATAAGGTAAGGTAAAGCAGTCAACAATCCGAAGATTGGTTTGAACACCACTGTGCTTTACTAGGCATGGTCCTCTTTGGAGATGGTATGCCGTTGCCTTCCTCCAACCTTCGAACTGACTTACCCAGCCAGTTATAGGGGGACCTACAGTTTAGGACGGGTTCCGAACTACGGTGCTACTCGGTATTTTTCACATGAGCAATACTGCCAGAGGTGAAAGAAGTGGAAAGTGACAGATAAAAAATCCTAGGACCTGGCGGAGATCGAACCCACGACCTTTTGATTGGAAGTCTGGCACTCTACCACTGTGCAACAGAGGCGATGAAAAAAAAAAATATTAAATACAGTAATAAAGAATAAAGAAGATAAAATAAGAGGGGAAAACGCTCCACTAAATGGTAAGTATATTGTGAGATAGGTATTAGTTTAAATAAAAAGTAAAAATTGAAATATTAGGTACCAAATAAAGATTCTAATATAAATGTTTCGCACAATAGACTAAATAAACTAACTACTAATGAAACTGTTCCGAAACGTCAAACAAAAATTTGAGTAAAGAATTTATAGACATTTATAGACTGGCCAGACTTTAAGTCCACTTTAACAAATACTTCGACAAAAATTAATAAAAACAATATATATATATATATATATATATATATATATATATATATATATATATATATAACGTTTTATATATTTTATTTTGTATCATTTTATTAAATATTATATATTGTATTATTTTTATATATTTCATTTTGTATTATTTATATTTTTGTCCGCAATATTTGCAAAAATCATAAATCTACAAGAAAACCTAATGTAGGCAGCAAAACATGCCAGTGTGATTTTATTATATCGTTGTTGTTTTAGAATTTCGTACTTATATACCGCTTTTCGATTTCAGTAAACAGTATTTCTTCAAATTAATAGCGACAGCTGTATTCCCTAGGCTTAAAAACTACTTGAACTATCTTAAACTTACTTATGCTAAGGACAACACACACACCCATCCCCGAGGGAGAACTCGAACCTCCGATGACGAGCAACCGCGCGCTACACAGCCAGGCGCCTTAGAGTGCTCGGCTACTCCACCGCGGCTCTAATTAATAGCGACAGTATATATATATATATATATATATATATATATATATATATATATATATATGTGTGTGTGTGTGTGTGTGTGTGTGTGTGTGTGTGTGTGTGTGTTGCCTTTACCTGTTGCATCAAAGCATACATAAATACACGAATTGATGCAGACACAGTATAGTGAAGGAACCCAGTGTTTCTCCCTCCCCACCCCCCACACACCCCTTCTCCGCAAGCTGACGTGTGTCTTATTCAGTGGTTCTTGTATTTACTTTCATTTCTTAAAGAACACGAAAACAACGGGACAAGCATCGGTATTACGGGTTTTTAGGACGGGACAAACTACACATAATGCCAATGGATAAACAAGCAGCCCTCGGTCGCAGATTAAAATTATTTTACCAGGTTTGGCAATGGCTAAGATTGCCTTCATCTGAAAATATAAAACAAAACAAATCACATAATAAAGTATACTATTCAGCTGTATAGCTTACGTCACACAGTTTAAAAACAATTTTTAAAGCAAGCTAGCCGCTAAGAGCTGAACACCTGCACGGAGGCAATCTCAATAACTAATACATACTAAGTCAGATGTCATTCCGGATGTATTTTCACATAACCACATGACCACATGAAGTATTGTGAAAATGAGTTCTTATTATAATTACTTCCTTCACAGTTTGCACACTAAATATGTTGCTTTTGTAGTCCATAAGATATTTGTGATGGAGAACATTGTTTCTACAGCATCATTTGCTACACACATCTTCAGATCCTAATTCGTTAAAAATGAGAGACCAGTTTTACCAACTCGCTACTCAGCTCTCAATTAATAAATTTTCTTTTCATGTTTGCTTTGAAGATGGTTCATTTTCCGAACTTCACATCTTTCTCGCAAAATATTTTCATGGACCTTAGGTAAATTTTTAATTCTTTACTGAACAGACGTCCATAGAAGAAACTATTTGAGCCGAGACTAGTTCAACGCGCTTAGCACGTGAAACGGATAAGCCCATTTCCCGATATAATTAGTTAACGTCTCGAGAAATGAACTTAAAATGTACATAAAAATAGACGGTTTAAAAAATACTTTTTAAACGTACATAGTGATTTTGGGCAACCTACGCTTTTTTGCATTAAAAACAATGATCGCCATCAAAGGTTGAAATATTATAAATATATGAAAAAAAGTACGTGAAAAATCATAACTCATCCCCATTGATTTGAAGCCCATTATGACTTCATTTGTTCTCCGTTTGGTTACACGAACATTATTTTAAAACATGTTAATTCCAAATATATGGGACGGTTAGTAAAATACTAGACAATATGCGTCCCGTATTTACCTCGTCGGGACAACGGGCCACTTGGGTTAAATAAGGGACGTCTGGTCACTCTAGACTAGCGTCGACATTGCGCACGCTCTGGTGACTGTCACCACTTGCGTATGTCTCTATCTGTGTGATCGTGTGTTGTATACAACCTAAATAACGTGTCAATAAAATTTCCCCCTGGTAGCTCGACGTATTAACCCAGATAGCGTTGACGCCCTTCCAGAAGAACGAGAACGGCAGCTTACTATGTTATTCTTGTTTGTAAGAATTCCTGTGCAGTGTCATATTTTATTTCTTTCAATAGCCTGCTCCCACTGCAGAGCAATTTAAGCTTTTATTGTCTTTTGCAAAGTGGTTGAATACAGTTGCAAAGTTGAGGTTTCGTACAGAACGCATTGAAGACTTCCTCGTAGTTGGGTTTATATTTCTTAAACTTTCTTTGATTTTTGTGACATTTATATCTATATATTTCATCTTAAATGTTGCTTTAATAATGATTATTCATCAGATTAAAATCATAAAAAATTCATTTTCACATCATTCCAGAAAGAAGAGCAGATTTTTTTTTTTTTTTTTTTTTTTTTTTTTTTTTTTTTTTTTTTTTTTTTTTTTTAGGAGCTTATACCGGGTGGTCCATTGATAGTGACCGTGCCAAATATCTCACGAAATAAGTATCAAACGAGAAAACTATAAAGAATAAAACTTTTCTAGCTTGAAGGAGGAAAACAGATGGCGCTATGGTTGGTCCGCTATCATAGGTCAAACGGATTTCAAATGCATTTTCGTCTAGTACGTAATTATATATGAATGTTTTATCTGTAACACTTTTTTCACTTTGTGATAGATGGCGCTGTAATATTAACAAACATATTGCTCACAGTTTTAGACGAACAGTGGGTAACAGGTAGGTTTTTAAAAATTAAAACATAGAACTATATTTCGGTTGTTCCAATGTGATACATGTAGTTTTGTGAAATTAACATACATTATGAGAATGCATTCTGTTACTGTGTGATTATCTGTAATTATCTCATAACTTCAATAAATGCTTAAAATGATGTCCTTCAGCTTTAATTCATTTGGCAAAACGCGTAACGAAATTTCTCTCAACAGCGAGTAGTTCGCCTTCAATGATGTTCTCACATGCATTGACAATGTGCTGACACGTGTTTTTAGGCGTTGTCGGTGAATCACGGTAACAAATATTCTTCGATTTTTCTCACAGAAAGAAATTCGAGGATGTAAGATCCGGTGAAAGCGCGGCTCATTGTATGGTGTATCTACGACCAATCCACCTGTCATTAAATATTCAATTTAAGACCGCTTCAACTAACGAGAGCCATGTGCCGGACATCCATCATGTTGAAAGTGTATCGTCATTATTTCATGCAGTGAAACATCTTGTAGTAAAATCGGTAGAACATTCCATAAGAAATCAGCATACATTGCACCATTTAGATTGCCGTCGATAAAATAGGGGCCAATTATCCTTCCTCCCATAATGCCGCACCATACATTAACCCGCCAAGGTCGCTGATGTTCCACTTGTCGCAGCCATCGTGAATTTTCCATTGCCCAATAGTGCATATTATGCCGGTTTACGTTACGTCTCTTAGTGAATGACGCTTCGTCACTTAACAGAACGCGTGAAAAAATCTGTTATCGTCCCGTAATTAATTTTGTGCCCAGTGGCAAAACTGTAGCCCACTTTCAAAGTCTTCGTCATGCAAATCCTGGTGCATAGAAGTATGGTACGGGTGAAATTTATGTTGATGTAGAATTCTGAACACCGACGTTTATGAGATTTCCGATTCTCGGTCAATTTGTCTGCTACTGATGTAAGTATTAGCCGCAACTGCAGCTAAAACACTTACTTCGGCAGCATCATTTGTTGCTGGTCGTGGTTGACTTTTCACTTGTGGCTGAGCTCTTCGTGTCTCTTTAAATAACGTAACTATCCGACGAAATGTCCGGACATTTGGAAGATGTCTTCCAGGAAAACGATCAACATACATAGCACAGTCCCATTGGGCATTTTGATCACAACATCGATACATAAATACCATGTCGACCTTTTCTGCAATTGGTAAACGGTTCGTTTTAACACGAGTAAATTTATCACGAAGCAAATAGCATCCGCACTGGCAATATGTTACGCGATACCATGTACTTAAATGTTTGTGACTATTACAGCGTCATCTATCACAAAGCGAAAGAAGTGTCCCAAACAATACATTCATATTTTAACACTTGGTCCATAAAACCTTCCATTTTTTGCGGACAAGCGACCAATACGTTGGCATGCATAATTTTTTTTCTTGAAATGTCTTGGTCGCACGAGAATATGAGGTCATAAATAATGAGAGGACACAGCGTGAAAATACCCAGATTTATGCGTAATTATTGGAAAATGGGTGTAGTTAGGGACCTGCAATAACGTTTGGATGTAATTTCGGACTTTTGTGAAGCATTTTGTAACTGACCCTCCCCTAATAAATGATGAAACGAAAAGAAGTCTACCACTCACAACAGTTTCGCAGTAGATACCGAAAAACTGTCGCATCAGGCATGACCTTACCACGAGGGAACAGTTGCTTCATTGTTAAGAATCACATACGACACACGGTTCAGGAGATATGACGTTATAAACAATAATAATCGCCAAATTTAACACCACATAATACTACGAGTCTTTATTCATACACTGTATGGGAATGAGAGTACTTAGCGACTTGCAACAAACTTTAAAGGTAATTTCAAACTTTTTTTAATACTTTTTCTCGGTGACATCTACAGTAAAATGAGAGGAAAAAAGTTTTTCGCTTACTACTTTTCCGCTGTTCATGGACTAAAACTACGGCTTTCGGCATGGCGTACAATTTATATTTTCTACACTACTAATTCCAGCTGTAGGAAATTTTACAGAGAGTATACACACATTTAGCGGAATATGCGTTCCAAATTCTATCATAGTACGACACGTTGTTCATGAGACATGAGTACACAAACAGTAACATTCTTGGAAAACAGCCCCAGCGCGCAAGAGGTTTTAATCTATTAATTATTTACTACTAACTGTATTCGTAAGAGATTTTAACGACATGCAGCACTTATACAAATGAATATATACCTACAAAATTATACAGATTTACAATATATAATTCAAGAAATATGATATCATATGTACTGCGATGGGTTAAAACCTTTCACATCATGCACCACGTTTTAATACATTTACGTATTTGCTACTAAGACACTCCTGTATTTCACTCAGTTGATAGAAATTCCTGAAAGTTGATAGTGCTGTTGACAACTGTGATCCAACTGTGAAGCGTACTCGGCTAGAGGCGAAAGCAAGAAACTTCTATAGAGCTACAGCCCATTATTTTCGGCAGATATACATTTTAACTTGAAGAGACTGTAGTTTCCAGTGAGACTTGCGTTTTCTATTACGATTAGTAAATTACAGGGTAACCTATTAAATACTGCAGAGTGGTTTGACATCTCCTTGTTCCTCACACGGACAATTACATGTCACTTGCTTAGGGGTGGACTCCCCAAAGACTTTATTCGTATTAGATTTTGGTTAAGTACCCAGAAATATTGTTTATAATCAGACCTTGAATAAAATGAATGTTATAACGTTACATATCATTTGCATCTTGATGACTACCTCTCTTTGTTTGGACACTGCCGTTATTATTTTGTACATTAAGCAAGACAGCCTTATTTATTGAATACTCTCCTCTAAATGTGACATATTATCGAAAAAAAATGGAGATGGACAGAGAGAGAAGAGATAATGGAAGTACTAACTCAAAGCTTGAATAAATAAATAAATACGCGGCCACTTAATCTAGTATGTAATAAAAAGTGAGGGTACCTATTTTTAAAAATGCAGTTTATATCCGTTTGACCTAAGGTAGCGCCATCTAGCGGACCAACCATAGCGCCATCTGTTTTCTCCCTTCAAAATAGAAAAGTTCTTCAGGTTACTTTCCATTGTTTGCGCTCCACGACTGTGACATATTTCCAATACTCTGAGATTTTCAGCTATCAGTCGATCTTTTTTTTTTTTTAAAAAAAAAAAAAAAAAAAAAAAAAAAAAATTGATTAGCAAATCATGATTTCGGCCAGTAACTGGCCATTATGAATGCTAAAAAGTACAAGAAAAACACACTGTTACAATATGAAAATTGTACATAAGTACCACTTATGACATTATGAAAGACATAACAATGTTTTAATTAATTATACATACCTTGTGTTTAACTGAAGATTTTATTAATATGGATAATCACACTACGCCAATTATGACAACTGGACATTTTTTCCGTTTCAAATCTACACAAACACTATTTCAAAACAAACGTGGGTGACGTCATAGAACATTACTTTGACTACTCTAATTTATTTATTCTGTTAATAAAAACTATTATATTCGTTACACTGTTGACGGCAGCACATGCCCAAGTGATGTTCTATGACGTCACTCACTTTTGTTTTGAAATAGTGTTTGTGTATATTTAAAACGGCAAAAATGTCCAGTTGTCATACTTGGCGTGGTGTGAGTTATCCATATTAATAACATCTTCAGTTAAACACATGGTATGTATAATTAATTACAACATTGTTATGTCTGTCATAATGTCATAAGTGGTACTTACGTAACATTTTCATGTAGTAACAGTGTGTTTTTCTTGTACTTTTTAGCACTGATAATGGCCATAAATAATGATTTGCTAATTTTTAAAAAAATTTGAAAATAAAAGATCGACTGATAGCTGAAAATCTCAGAGTATTGGTAGAAAAGTCTTGTTCTTATAAAATGATTTCCAATCCATGGTGCACAGCAATCAGTGAGAATAAATTTTCCTTCAAACCGTCTTGATTGCAAATTATTCTATTAATTAATGACGCATCTTCAGATTATAATGCGCTCTCCGTGGTGTGACACCGTAAGTTGTTATTGCGGTGTTTCTATTTTTCTGAAATTTCTGGATTTGGATTTGGTTTAAGTGCGACAAGGAAATCCAAAAATTCCAGAAAAATAGAAACATCGCAATAACAACTTACGGTGTCACATCACGGAGAGCACATTATAATCTGAAGATACCCTGCTAAAGAGCAAAACGCGTCATTAATTAATAAAATAATTTGCAATCAAGACGGTTTGAAGGAATACTTTTGTTCTTTGTAGTTTCGTGAGATATTTGGTCCGGTCACTATACATGGACCACCTCGTATACTTACTCCTAGTATCCGTCAGATAGGCCAGCTGCAACAAAGTGTTATTTTGATGTAGGACTGTGTCGTGTGCCAGAATTTGCGATCTGCCGGGCAGCACGGTTCTCGGGCCTTGGGTGTTGTACCCTGCAGGTGTGGATTGACTCGTGCGTGCGAGCGGTATCGCAGGCAGTGACAGCGAATTAGTCGGTCGGCGAGTGTCGGTAGGTGTCGCATTAGCCGCGCAGCGGGCTGTTGTAATGACAAGGCGCAGTACGTTACTGCGGGGTGTGGTGAGGCGCGCGTGACGTAACGGGGCGCCTGGAGGGGGACGCGGTCCAGCGGCTGCGGCCGGGGGGTTGGAATTTGAAAGCCGGCGGCGGCGGGCATAGTGGGGCAGCCGCGTGCTCTATAAAGAGGGGCGGGGCCGGCCCGCCGCCAGTCCGTGCACTCGCCGCAGACCGCAGACACGCAACATGAACGCCGCTCTCGCCACGGTGAGTACCACGTGCGCTACCGGCCGCGGCCGCACGTGCGAACCACGTGGACACCGCCCGAGGCCGCACCAGACTGACCGGCGCTCGCCGACTGGTTCCGACGCCGCGACGCCTATACGCCGCGCGGCGGAAGGGGGGCGGGGGGGGGGGGGCTCACGCGTAACACCAAACTGTGCACTCTTTCCGATGTTGAGGGGAGAATGGCGCAGAAATTCAGGATTAGTAGGGGACACCTCGGACACATCAAATCCTGTGGTAACAGCCAGCATGGTTGGAGGGAGGGGGTGCTAGGAGGTGCACTTGCACCCCCTGGCTAGGATAAAAACGCACGCAAAAAGATGAAGAAATAAAATTTTATTATTTTTTTTCTATTCGTCTCAGAAACATCATGTGTACAGAAGTTTATAAACGTATAACATACAGAGATTACTTACATACATGTAAACTACGAACTATAAACAAACAGAAAGAAATATTAAATACATTTCGCCCAAAAGCGGGCTACGTCGACAGCATTTGGGGTTGCCAACATCAGGTCCTCTGAGGTACAGTGTGAAGGACATTCAGGGCAGTTATACATGTGCTGGGTCGTCTGCACGTCTCCACAGTCACAGGGGTTAGATACAGTAGAATATTCCCACTTCATAAGATTATCTTTTGACCGTGGTGTTGGTGCGTAGCCTGTTTAGAGACTTCCAAACCGTCCAGTCCTCATTGTGGCCTGGTGCCAATTCTTCCTTTGGTTCAATCCAGTGCCTTTCTCTCGATCTCTTCCATCTGTCCACTCTAGATCTGGGTTGGTCACTGAGGTTGCCAGTTGCTCTGAGAAAGCTCCGTCTGGTGGCTGGCTGAATATTGTGGAGGAGGTGGCTCTCAGACAACTCAGCCCTCGCTCTTTCATTGTAGGCTGCAACTTCTCTACGCACGCCAGCAAGGTGGTATAGCTTATCGATTGGCGTAGGTCTCGGACATCCAGTGACAAGCCTGCAGGTGTCGTTCAGAGCGAAGTCGACCTGTTTAGCGTGGACTGAATTATACCAGACGCTGCTCGCGTATTCGCCTGCTGAGAAGCAAACTGTTAGTGCTGTGGTCCTCACTACCTCTGGCTTTGCACCCCAAGAAGAATTTGTAATTTTCCGACAATGTTTTTTCTGCCGCTTACCTTCATTTTGGTGTTAATGCAGTGCTGTTTATACGTCAGAGCCCTGTCCAAGGTTACACCTAAGTATTTGGGGTTGGCACAGTTTTCGAGTGGTGTGTCCTTCCAGGAGACACGCAGCTTGCGGTTTGCCTGCTTGTTGCGGAGATGGAAAGCGCAAACTCGTGTTTTGCTGGGATTCGGCTTGAGTTGGCTGTCGGCGTAGTACTGACCGAGCGCATCTAGCGCGTCCGTAAGCCTTTCCTCGACCTCCTCGAAGGAGTCACCCTGTACGGCCATATTTTTGCATAATCTATATCTATAAATGTGAATGCCTGTTCGGTGTATGTTTATCACGTCTGAACCACAAGACATAAAGAGCTAAAATTTTGTACAGTTACTAATGTCCACCCGGGGAAGGCTTTAGGCACGGTTTTATGGCGATCGGATAGCTATTTATCTATATATATTAATGTGAATGTCTGTTCGGTGTAGGCTTATCACGTCCGAATGACAAGACGCAGAGACTTGAATATTTTTACAGTTACTAATTTATAGCTGAGGAAGGTTTAAGGCATGGTTTTGTAGCGATCTGATAGATATTTAGCAATTTGAAGAATATAACGCGAAATGCAGAACAATAATTACTCTTTGAAAATTATATTTACTCTTTGAAAATGGTTTTATTGGTTAAAATATTGCTTGAGGGTTGATAATGATAAAAGGGTGGAGTATATTGGGATGGAAAGTTATCGGTGTATATAAAATTCTACGTCTATATGAGTTAATATTTAGCTCAGCAGCGAAAACTACAGAACGCAAACGAATGGTCTGTGTCGTAATTGTTGTCCAAAGTCTCCTGTTGTACACCATAGCAGTTCCATGGCGATGATGGTTGAAAGTCGTCAAATTATAAAAAAAATTCGGACTGAAGGACAGCGATAACGTTTACGACTCTATAGCAAGGAGGTTACATACAGCGAAACGTGATGCCACAGACCATATCTTTGGTGTATGCATGCTATAATGTCTTCAGATCTTTCTCTGTAAGGAAATATAAGGATAAATAAATAAAACAGTAAAAAAGAAAATTCTTTAAAAATACATTACATCAATCAATCATTATTGTTGAATTCTTTAAAAATACATTACATCAATCAATCATTATTGTTGAATTTCCTTTAATCTCTTCAGATATGCCATTTCAGTTCAAAAGACTTCAGTTTCCAGTTCGTCTAGATTTTGCCATGACAATTAACAAAGCTCAAGGACAATCATTAAAGGTCGCAGGAATCCATTTACAACTCTCATGTTTTTCACGTGGTCAATTATACGTCGCTTGCTCAAGGGTGGGCAACCCAAAAAGTCTCTACATTTACGCCCCAAACAATACTACAAATAACGTAGTTTACTAGATTGCCCTAAAATGAAATTGAAATGAATTTGGACATTACTCTCACCATACGTGTTGAGATATTGCATCACAGGCTATAAGGAATAATGTATGTATTATTTATTGCAAATCATTAAGCATTTCACATAATTTTATTTTTTTATTCGAATGTTGATTAAAAATGTTTGTTTCTAAAAAAGGTATTGTATTTCATTTCATCCTTCAAAACCAGTCTCAAAGCACACGACTGAAAGATAGCTTATCTATTATAATCAACCAACACGCGAGCGGAGCCGCGGTTTTAAGCTAGTATAAAATATAATTATTCCAGCGTAATCTTTAGTGCAAATTACTGTCTAAATAGAAACTTGAAGCGGCTAGGATATTGTTGAAAAGTGTCCATTGTTTAGTTTATGTGCAAAAAGGCCATCAACAACCAAAACACCAATAGAGACGTGTTCCAAAGATTTACATTCAAATACTGGTACTTTCCCGCGAGCCTTACTATAGATAAGATCGCACTGGTATAAATTATATCATGAGTGTTAATTGTAATCGACCGCATTTCTGGAGGAGAATTCGGTGGTTTTATATATACACAGTGTTCAGCTTTGTCTAAGCATTTCAAATATTACGCGCAACAACTGACTTTTCACCAGAGATCCAAAGTATTATACACTAGATTCTCGACAAATTGACTCTGATTCGCAGCACTAAACAGTTTTCCTACGAAACAAGAATACGTGTCCTCACAGTCTGCTAAAGGTCCTCTACATGTATGTCATTTCTTCCTCCCCAAGAAATCATTACCTAGTGACCCTATGGTACTGAAGGTCCAAACGCACCCCCCTCGAAACAATCCTGACGGTGCCAATGACAGCCAGCGATATGATTCAGTGATGTAGTGGCAACGTGCTACCAGTAGGTGCTGGTTGGTGTGCTCTATGGATGTGTGGCTGGTGAACGAATTAATTCATCTGAACTACTCAGTGAAATGAACTACATTTTCTTGAATAAAAGAATGTCTAATTTGCAAAAATTTTTGTTCAAATGACGCGTTTCGCCCGGTTAGAGCATCTTCAGATATCTTGTCTGATGTCCCTGTGCCATAGAGTAGGTCTTCAAGTCAGTTATACGACATGCGCCGGTATTGGTACTGGTACTGCCTAAGGCAGCGTCGAAATGAGTCATCTGAAAGCTGCCCCAGGCTTTACCGACGCGTGTCGTGTTATAAGTTGAAGACCTATTCTATGGCACAGGGACATCAGACAAGATATCTGAAGATGCCCTAACCGTGCGAAACGTGTCATTTGAACAAAAATTTTTGCAAACAAGACATTATTTTATTCAATAATTCGATTTAACACGGTTGCTGTACCACACCACGCATAGTTCACTTGCTGAAAACCCGGCGTTGCCTGGGTATTTATTTATTTATTCCTGGCATTTTTCAGGTATATATTCATTTGTATAAGGGCTGTATGTCTGTAAAATCCCTTGGGAATACAATTAGTAGAAAAGAAATAATAGATTCAAACTTGGTGCTAGATAGGTACGAGAAACTTTTTTCCTTTCATCATTTTGCTATGGTTGCCAGCGAGAAATGTTTAATAAAGATTTAAAATTATGTTTAAAGTTTGTTGCAAGTAGCTAAGTACTCTGATTCTCATATAGCGTATTTATAAAGTCTCGCCGCATTATGTGGCAGTTTTCTGCGATTCGTATTGTTTATGACGTCATATCTTCTGAACCATGTATGTGATTCTTAACCCTGCATCAATTGTTACCTCACGGTAAGGAATGTGTGTACCAAATTTTGTTGCAATCGGTCCAGAGATTTAGGTTAAATGAGCAGCATTGTCGCTAAATGCAACAGTTTTTCGCGTATCTCATTGTTTATGACGTCATATCTCGTGAATTATATATCTTACGTGATTTTTACTATTACGGCGGCCGTCCTCATGGATTGAAGCTTACGTGTAAAAATTTTGAAGATGATTGGATCAAAACTGTATATTTGTATGCAACACGTACACAGAAACATACGGACACTTTGCTTTATACCTAAAGATTTTAGTTCACTTTGGTGAACTGTAGTTCTTTTACTCCTAGCTCTCCCTATCTACTGGAAATTAAAAGGCGCATGCTAAAATATCCCTTCCCCAGGACTTAAAAGTACGCATTTCAGAAGTCCTAATTTATAACTGCGTAAACTGCAGAAGTAGTTACCGTAGTTCAGTAGAATAACTAGCAGAACTGCGCGAACTACGTCAGATTGGAAGGCCGAAGTAGTTCTGCTAGTTCGCTTAAAGACGGAATTTTTTTTTATTAATCTTCAGACAAACATTGGGTGAAAAGTATCTCTATTAACGCAATTTTGCATTTAGAACTAAGAAAATTCATGTATGGTTTCTCAACCACACATTACAAAATTCGCATTCAAAGATTTTGGGAACTCAACCAGTAAGGGAGTGAAATAATGGGCGAAAGTTTTTTTTCTCAAAATAAACTATGTAGTTCGCTGAACTAGTTCAAAAAGAAGAGCTAGGGCTATTCCATGATGAACGGTTTTGTAAAATCTTTTCCAATCCCTAGTGTGCTATCACCGCCCACACTATAAGGAGGAAAGAAGATTAAAAACAGAAGATGGAGATTGTATATTTGATACATCATTAAAACATTGTGGACTACAGCTGGTCAAGATATTTAAACTGTATGGAACTGACACCCATAATTTGTAATAAGTAATTTATTATTATGAGTTTTGTTATTTGGGTAGCAAGAAGATATAAAATGCAGAATGACTATGGGAAGAATAGGATTTCTGAAACAGCGAAGTCTGTTGACATCCAAAATTATTTTAAATGTTAGGATGTCCTTTCTGAAGCCTGGTGTGTACCTCTGTGCCGTAGTGAAACGCGGACGATAAAGAGTTCCGATGGAAAGATAATAGGGTTTTGAAATGTGGTGATACAGATGAATGCTAAAGATTAGATGGGTAGTCACGTAACTAATGAGGAAGAGAAAAGAGGTTTCTGGCATATCTTCACTAAGAGATGAGACCGATTGGTGGGGCACATTCTGAGACACCGTGCTATCATCATTTTTAGCATTGGAGGATAGTGAAAAAGGGGTAAAAATCGCAGATGGAGGCCAACAGACGAATACAGTAAGTCGATTCAAATGTACGTGGATTGCCGTTTTTATTCAAAGAGGATAGAGTAGGATGGAGAGCTGTGTGAAACTAGTCTCTGGGCTAATGAGCACAACAACAAGTAATTTATTTTGCAGCTAGATTAGGCCTCACACTGAAATTATCTCGAGATCCCTAAACCGAAAATTGGTTCCATATCCTTTTTTGAGAGAACAGTAGAGTCCCGAAAACTCAGTCTAACATGGACCGAGTTTGTGAAAATGCTGGGTTATCGGGAACGGTGTTAAAAAAGAATAGGTAAGATTTTTTGTTATAAAATAATTTTTATTGTCACTTTAGAATGCAATACAAATTATGCAATACAGTACCACAAAGTAAATTTAAGAAAATATCTAATTTACATTTAGAAAACTACTTTAAGAAGGCACACAGCCTTGAACAATGAAAAGTATGGGAAATAGTGATTTACTTCATAACACATATTTCACTAAAATTCCCATCAGTCCTAAGCTGATTTGAAAGGGCACTGTGAAAAAATGCACGGCCATAATTTTGATCACGGCTGTTTCTTAATATGATGACGCATCTACATACAAAATTAATGAAACTCAAAGGATTTTTAAAGAGTGTAGATGGCACAAGAAAATATGATGTCTAGGCCCATTTATAGTATAGTATGTAACTGCTACACGCTACGATTTCAATTCTATCAAGCATTCTGCGAGTACGGAACAATTCCAGAAGGTGTGCAGAGGGATGGCCGAGTTACCCGGACAGCCGAATTACCGAGTGCCGAGTTTACAAGACTCCACTGTAATAGGAGTCTTACTTTCCAAACTTTACAAAAGTTCTCCTGCTAATTTTGCAGGTTCTTGGAAGGAAGGATATGCCACAGCCTAGGGGATGTAGGAGGCGCGAAGTACTGGCGGAAGTAAAGATGTGAGGACGGACCGTGAAGCGTGCCGGGATAGCTCAGCCGGTAGGGCGATGCCCGTGAAATGCAAAAGTCCCAGGTTTGAAGCCCAGTTCTGGCACACGGTTTTAATCCGCAAGGGATTTTCATATCAGCGCACACTCAGCTACTGAGTGACAAGATTATATATAAAGTACTATAAGATCTCAAATTGATGCTGAAGACAATGATCTTAAGATTACAAAAGGAAATTTCAAAATGTTGTCCCGTTATGGGTCACAGGCTGACAGATGGGACGAAAGGAGAAAACAAGTGTAGTAAGTGTTACAAGAAGCTTCACACAACATAAGTGCCTGGCAGAGGTTTCGTTAACCACTTTCATAACAATTCTCTACCGTTCCATTCTCTAACAGCGCGCGGGAAGAAAGAACACCTAAATCGTTCCGGTTTCGATGGGTCGGGGTACATGGGGTGCAGCCAAGACTGGAGGGCGTCATCTCTCTAGGAAAACTGACCTCAGTATTCCAGGCCGAAATCACTGCCATCATGGCGTGTGTGGAGGAGAATTTGCGTAGGTGCTACAAAAATCGTAGCATCTATATTCAGACAGCCAGGCAGCCCTGAGATCACTGGCAACTCCTGCAACAAGGTCTAAAATTGTTGCAGAATGTCACAGGGTACTGATGGAGCTAGGGGAAAGCAATAGAGTAAACCTATTGTGGGTCCCTGGCCACTTGGGGATCAGTGGCAACGAACATGCCGCCAGATTAGCCAGGATGGTGGCAGAGACTCCATTTATTGGACCAGAATCTGTCCTGACAATCACCAAGGCAATGATCAAATTGGAGCTACGTAACTGGCTCAGAAGACAGCACGTAGAATATTGGACCAAAGTCCATCAACAAAAACATGGCTAGGTAATTATGCAAAAGCCATGTTTTAAAAGAAGCTCTGCAATCCTGGGTCTGAACAGGAGAGAGATTAGACTCATGGTTGGATTGCTGACAGGCCATGGGAATTTCAAAAAACACCTACGTGCAATGGTAATAACAGAAGAGGACCCTAAATGTAGGATCTGTGATGACGGTGATGAAACTGCATCACATCTAATTTTCGAATGCATTGCATTGGAGAATAAAAGGCACAGAATATTTGGGACAACCAGACCCGAAGAAATTGTGTCTAATAAAGAACTGGTAAAGGGACTCCTTGCACTGTTCAAGGGCATTGGTTGGCTTTACTAGATATACAGGGAGCGATACCGCACAATAAACTTAGTTTCGGTGCGGGCAGTGGCGGGTTGGACCAAGATTGTTTTGGCTTCCCTGAAAAAATCAATCAATCAATCCGTTTTCGATCTGATTTCTCTTATTTTATTGGAATGGTCATGTCTCCCTATGTAAGTGGGTGCTAGCAAAATATTTTCACATTCAGAAGTAAAAGTCGGTGATTGAAATTTCGCAAATAGATCTCGCCGGAACGAATACCGTCGTTATTTTAATGATTTCCACCTCAAACCGTGCAACATTTCCGTGACGCTCCCCCCCCCCCCGTAACGTGATAAAACAAAACGAGCTGCACTTCTCTGAATCTTCTCAATGTCTTTCGTCAGTCCCACCTGGTGAGGGTCGCACAAGGGGCAACAGTACTCCAGAAGAGGACGCACAAGTGTGATGTAGGCAGTCTCTTTGGTGGAGCTGTTGCATCTTCGAAGCCTTCTGCCAATGAAACGTAACCTTTGGTTCGCCTTCCCCACAATATTTTCTATGTGTTATCTCCAGTTACTTTGTTCATAATTCTAGCTCCTAGGTATTTAGTAGAATTTACGACCTAAATATTTGACTTATTTGTCGTGTAATTGAACTTCAGCTGATTTCTTTTAGTGATAATGTGTATTACCTCACACTTTTCATTATTTAGTGTCAATTGCCAATTTTCGCAGTATATAGAAATTTTATCTAAATCGCTTTGCAGTTGTTTTGATCCTCCGTTGACTTCACTAACCGATAACCGACAGCATCATCCGCGAAGATGTAAGAGAGCTACTCAGACAGCCTCCTAAATCCTTTATAAACACAAGGAAGAGTAGGGGACCTATAACGCTTCCCTGAAGAACGCCAGATATACTGATAACATAAT
The DNA here is from genome assembly GCA_026315105.1 of Locusta migratoria. NCBI lineage: Eukaryota > Metazoa > Arthropoda > Insecta > Orthoptera > Acrididae > Locusta > Locusta migratoria. Next base: position 203,074,014 of record CM048751.1, read on the forward strand.
TACTGACGGCAGCATAGTTTCACTGGCTCTGCCTGAATATCAAATAAAACCAAGTGCAGGTGACTCCCGTTTGTAAGAAATGAAAGAGAACTGACCCACACAATTAGAGGCCAATATTGTTGACATAAGTTTCATGTAGGATTTTGGAGCATATTCTCAGTTCGAAGATACTGAAGTTCAGTTGATTGAAACGGAAATACTTCTTTCTATGAATCAGCACGGGTTTAAGAAACATCGTTCATGTGAAACTCGGCTTGCCCTTTTCTCACATGACATCTTGCGAGCCATGGATGAAGGGCAACAGGCGGATTGTGTTTTTCTCGACTTCAAAAAGGCGTTCGACGCGGTGCGACACTGCAGACTGCTAACAAAGATACGAGCTTATGGAATAGGTTCACAGATTTGTGACTGGCTGGAAGACTTCCTAAGTAATAGAATGCAGTACGTTGTTCTAGACGGTGAGTTTTCATCAGAGACGAGTGTATCGTCAGGCGTGGCCCAAGGGAGTGTGATGGGACCGCTATTGTTTTCTATCTATATAAATGATCTGATGGGCAGAGTAAGTTGTAATTTGCGGCTGTTTGCTGATGATGCTGTTGTGTATGGGAGGGTGTCGTCTTTAACTGACTGTAATAGCATACAAGATGACTTAGACAAAATTTCTAGATGGTGCGAAGAATGCTAGCTCTCAATGTAGAAAAATGTAAGGTGATGTGCATGAGTAGGAAAAACAATCCCATGATGTTCGAATACAGCATTAGTAATGAGCTTCTTGATGTTGTCGCGTCTTTCAAATATCTAGGCGTAACATTGCAGAGCGATATGAAATGGAACGAACATGTAAGGACAGTTGTGAGTAAGGCGGGAAGATGTACTTCATCTGTAAAGGAGACCGCTTATAAAACGCTTGTACGACCACGTCTTGAGTATTGCTCAAGTGTTTGGGACCCGCAGCAGATCAGTTTAAAGGAAGACATAGAAGCAGTTCAGAGGTGAGCAGCTAGGTTTGTTACCGGTAGGTTCGACCAATGCGCGAGTATCACGGAAATGCTCAGAGAATTGAATTGGAGATCGCTGGAGGAAAGACGACGTTCTTTTCGTGAAATTCTGTTGAGGAAATTTAGAGGGCCGCAATTTGAAAAAAATGTTTGTAAATCTATCGGACCAAACTGCGTGGTCATCAGTCCGTAGCTTACAAACTACTTAAACCTAGGAAAACTAACCTACGGACAAACACACACACCCATGCCCCAGGGAGGACTCGAACCTCCACAGCGCGCAACCGCGCGCTCCGCAGCGAGACGCTTTAGACCGCTCGGCTACTCCACCTCGGCCCGTAATTTGAAGCTGAGTGAAGTACGATCTTCCTGCCGCCTATTTACATTTCGCGTAGTGATCACAAAGACAAGATAAGAGAGATTAGGGCTCGTACGGAGGCATAAAGGCATTCTATTTTTTTTTTTTTTTTTTTTTTTTTTCCCCTCGTTCATTTTGGGAGTGGAATAGGAAAGGAAATGCCTAGTAGTGGTACAGTGTACCCTCCGCCACGCACCGTACTGTGGATTGCGGAGTATGTATGTAGATGTAGAATATGGAGGGAGGGGGGCAGAAGCCGTATCTCTCCCCACCAGAGTTGGGGATTGGGCGATTGCCTCTCCTGCCCTCCTAGATGGTACGCCGTTGCCTGTGTCCGACATTTCGCCACCTTACGGTACTACAGATGTTTACTCCTGCTGCTGACACTGGTAATGGGTGTCGGCGGTACAGGTGTTGGCTGCAGCGGCACGCTCTCCTAGCGCCCGCTGCCCCGTGCTGTCGCAGTGCTAGGAGACGGCAGTCCATTCCCGGCGACCTTCTGCGCCGCACGCCGTTCTCCGCCCCACTGACCGCCTGTCCACGCCGCGTTTCGTCTCACGCCGTGCGTCAACACCGCGGGAAACAGACAGGACACTCGCCCTCACACGTGCACCCACCTTCCAAGACAACAAGCAGGTCCGTCCCCACCACTGCGTACATCCTTCTCGCGACAATGTCTTCACCTCTACCTACCTTTGACAACTCCATTTAGCGAGGCACTCGGAACAAGATATTTATACAAACAATTATATATTCTTGACGACGTTACGGTGTCCAATGAATGAAATAATTGGCAATTTGAGATCAGTTATGGCTTCACTGTACTAGGTGTATATGGAATACTAAAGTGCGGCGAATAAAGATTTGTGCCCTGTCGGGATTCGAACCCGGGATCTCCTGATTACTAGACAGACGCGTTGACCACTCCGCCACCGAGGACAAAGTGACCAGCCCCACTGCAGAGGACTCTTCCCTGCATGTCTCCCGCCACACCCGAATCTCCATTCGCCACACTGTCTCTTTCCTATAACCACAGCCCATTTGTTCAAATCAAATGTTCAAATGTTTGTATAGCTTATGGGACTTAACTACGGGTTCATCAGTCCCTAAACTTACAAACTATTTCTGAACTAACTAAGACTAAGGACGGCACAAATATCCATGCCCGAGGGGGGATTCGAACCCCCGACCGTAGTGGCCGTGCACACCGTGACTGGAGCGCCTCAGTCCCCTCGGCCACCGCGGCCGGCTCATTTGTTCTGTAATGCTCGTAGCCACAATACTGTATTCCCGCATTAGGGAGAACAGACCATGAGGTTTCGAGACACAATTAATTGCCGTCAGGAGCACAACCTCGGCTAGTATACAATTATATATTTTTGACGAAGTTGTTGCGTTCATTTGATTAAAATGAACCCTGTAACGTCGTCAAAAATGTATTATTGAAAAATAGGAAAAGATTAAAATTATTCAAACAATGAAACATTAACTTATTTCAGGATAATGTGTACACTAAGTACAAGATGCGTGTGGGGAATGAAGATTTGGGTGTGGCGGGAACGTGCAGGGAAGAGTCCTCTGCAGTGGGGTAGGTCACTATGTCCTCGGTGGCGGAGTGGTCAACGCGTAAGCCTTGTAAGTACGAGATCCTAGATTCGAATCCCGGCTGGCCACAAATTTTCATTAGCCGCACTTTGGTATTCCATCTAAACCTAGTACAGTGCAGCCATAACTGATTGCAAATTGCGATTTATTTATTTCATTATACAAACGTTAAACGTGATAGTAGTCTTTTTCGTTCCTTACTGCCAAAGTAATTGTCGCTCATGACTCAGCACGTTTGCTACCCCGAAAACTATTTATGCTAATGTTATTGCAGCCATCAAATCCATATAATCCTGATACCCTTCCAGAAAGACGCTGTATAGTTTTTTAACATTTAAAGTAAATTGTTTTCTTCTGGCACAAAACACTTCGTCTAAAAGTGAACTGTCACTTAAATATCGATCGATGACAAGCATATAGAAACAATATTTCAGCACGTTACTCTGATAGTTGCCTTTGAAGATGAGGCTACAGAAGCAACGTAAAAGTGTCTGCTAGCGCAAATGAAAGAGCTTGATCCGCTGATATCCGAAGATATCATAAAACAAACCGATTAAAATATTCCATGCAAGGACATACGGATACCGCGTTTGAATAAAAACAAAGGATGGAGAGACTTAAGTTAATTCTGATACTTGATGACAAATCTGCAAATTTATACCTTTCGTTTACAGTAAAATGAAGGAAATCGATCGGATAGAAGGGCCTGACCGACTGATTTTAGTTTACAGCAAGGACACCCCCATAAGAAATATGCGGGAGGAAATCGCGTTTGGGTATAGAAAAAGGAAGGCGAGAGTTACGTAAATTCTGATACTGGATGACAAATCTGTGGATGAATACCTTTAGTTTAAAACAAAAATGAAGGAATTCGTCAGGGGTAGTTTGGTTTGGCCGCCTGAATTTAGTTTTCGTAGATACTTTTAATATACATGTTGATTCTAAAGTCACTATAAATTTTGTACTTAAACAAATCAAATTTTATTAACCAATATGTAACGGCACTGCAACTTACGTTACAATATGACATAACTAGCTTAAACCCGCGGCTCCGCTCGCGTGTTGGTTGAATATCTATTTATCAGGAACGTAAGTAGTGTAGATTCAATCACAGGTAAAAATGCACTCGTTTCGAAGAATCCGATCACGAAATTCAACAATAATGATTGTAATAATATCACAGATCGATCACTTGATGTAATGCGAGAAACGTTAAATCGATTTTTTTAAAGAGATGTATTACAAGGAATGTCTTTTTTACTGCTTTATTTATTCTTATATTTCCTTATTCGTACGCTTATCCTTACAGAGAAAGAGCTGAAGACATTGTAGCACACATAGACCAAATATATGGTCTGTGGTATCACGTTTCGCTGTATGTAACCTTCTAGCTGTAGAGTCGCAAACGTCATCGCTGGCCTTCAGTCCGAATATTTTTATAATTTGACGACTTTCAACCACCATATCTTCCAAAACCTTATAGCTGTCGGCATGGAACTGGTATGGTGCACAATGGGAGACTTCGGACAACAATTACACACACACCATTCGTTTACGTTCTGTAGTCTTCGTAGAATTTTATATACAGCGATAACTTTCCATTCCAATATACTCCACCCTTTTATCATTATCAACCCTCAAGCAACAATGCAACCAATAAAACAATTTTCAAAGAGTAAATATAATTTTCAAAGAGTAATTTTTGTTCCGCATTTCACGTTATATTCTTCAAATTGATAAATATCTATCAGATGGCTATAAAACCGTGGCTAAAACCTTCATCAGGTATACATTAGTAACGGTACAAATATTTAAGTCTCTGCGTCTTGTCGTTCGGACGTGATAAGCGTACACCGAACAGACATTCACATTAATATATATCGTTGCAGTTGGCCGGAACACACAACGTTTTATATGTTAACTGCAGCGTACCGGGTGCCATCTGTTGAGTGCATTTGCTACTACTTTCGTAGCAGTTTATGTACGCTATTTATACGTGGCAGTTCTCGCTTTGTACACAAAATAGGGTTGGTATCTAGATCCCATTCTACACAAAACGTGAATGTTTTTTCTTGCCATGGTACTTAGAGCATATTTTATTTAAAGTCTTCAATTTACATAAATACATCCTTCATTTGTTACAACAAATGAAAATGAATGCGGCATAAACGCCAACATTCAGATTTCTTGTGTATGTAATTATATATCAGTTAAGTAGTTTTGGCAGTATCCCAGAATCTTTTTGTATATTCGAAAGTAAAAAAGATAACAATAACAAAGAAAAAAAATTTCACTATAGCAGGACACGAACCATTGCCCAAAAAAACGTATGTTTGTAACATGACGCGTTAACTCTCGCGGCTAAACATGACATACTCTACAGAGCAATTCTGCTGTCATATTAGAAGGTTCTTACAACCGTTACGTCTTTCTATGGATATATTTCAAATAAATATTTTGAAAAGTAGCCTATGTCCTAATCCAAGACATAAGAAATCTCTATATGAAATTTCATCTAAATCAGTGCTGTAGTTTTAGCGTGACGCGGTAACAAAGATACAAAGTTTCGCATTTATAATATGTATAGGATTTCAGATCAAATGTTCAGATGTTTGTATAGTCTATGGGACTTAACTACGGGGTCATCAGTCCCTAAACTTACAAACTACTTATGAACTAACTAAGACTAAGGACGGCACAAATATCCAGGCCCGAGGGATTCGAACCCCAGACCGTAGTTGCCGTCCAGGCCGTGACTGGAGCGCCTTAGTCTCCTCGGCCACCGCGGCCGACCATAATTTCAATACAATTCAGTGTGACCACCTTGCATGTCTAGGCACAACCACTCCCCCCTCCCCAGCGCTCCACTGTAGACTGAAAAACCTGCCCAGCGGCTCGAATCCGCTGTGTTAAGTGTTCGGTGCTGCGGATCGTCACCTGGTATACCTTACACTTGATAAACCCCCATGCAAAAAAAGTCTAAGGGTTCCAAGTCAGGAGAGCGGCGTGCCCACATCCGTGGGGAGACACGACCAATCCATCTGCCGGGAAATGCTTGATTCAGATAATCCCGAACAACGAGGGCAAAATGGGCTAGTGTACCATCCTGTTGAAAAACGACAGTATCCATAATACCGTCAGATATCAACTGGGGCTGCAAAAACTGTTCCAACATATCTAGATACGTGATTCCAGTAACGGTTTGTTCTGCGAAGAAGAAGGTCCCGTACACTGTTACCTCGTTATCCATAACGACACATTCACTTTTGTTGTATTCCGTTGTCACTCCTGCAGCACACTTGGTTGTTCCTCTGACCAGATCCAGCTCTTGTGTCTGTTCACATGTCCGCAGGAATGAAATGTAGCTTCATCACTGAACAAGACATTCTGCATCAAATTATCATTTTTGACAGCTTGTAGCAGGTCGTGACACATAGCTTGTCTGGCTGCATAGTCCTCCGCTTCAAGCTGATGTACGACCTGGATATGGTACGCACGTTTGTGCAGCTTGTAACGAAGAACTCTCCACACAGTGGTTTGAGGAATACCGAGCTCCCTACTAAGTCCCCTGGTAGATGCGGAAGAGCTGCGTCTGATCGCATCCTGCACACTTTTCACAGTGTCTGGCATTATGGCCGGCCTCCCTGTACGTTCTTCATCTGCAACTCTGCCTTTACGCTGGAATTTATTGACTAGGGTCTTGATAGCAGTCCTCTTTTTCGGAATCGACGGGCAATGTCTGTCAGCATCTGTTCATACGTCAGTCCACAAAAACGAGCAGAAACAACAGAGATTCGTTCTTCCTTAGTTAGAAATCTGTCGTAGTACCTGCAAGAAACAAATATTCCGTTACTATATCAGTGAAATGTATAGTGACTTTAGAATCACCCTGTATATAAGCTTACCAAACGCAGCTGTGTAACTACACGCTTTCAATCTTGTCTCCGGTTCTCTCGTAATCGTCCTCTGCTATCAAAACAGAGAGACTCCCGGTATCTGCGAGTATGCTAAGCAGGGAACATACACGGGACGGGAAATCGTGTTTACAGTTCTCGTTGTCAAACAAGTGTTGTAAGAGCAGGAAATGATCAATACGCAGCGCGGCGACTTACAAACGCAGATGACGAGATTAGCCTCGGTCCCAGGAGGCGAACCACAAATCAGCCAAGTAATGGCGAGGGCTGAGGCGGCCACTAGCGCGGGACCGTCTAATTGCGCGCCCAGATTTATGCCGAGTATCGACAGCCCAAGCGCCTCCGCGAGATAAATGGTTTTCCACCAACCAGTCGCGCCGCAAGCCCCACTGAAGACGCCGCCAGACCACTACCCGACACCGTGCCGGATTCGTGTCTACCCGGTTTTAGAAAAAACCACTCGTGAATTACACCCCAGAGGCGTGGAAGAACCATCATGCACCTTCAGTCATCAAAGAAGTGACATTCAACAGCTAAAACTTAAAAATAAACCAACACTGATCTTCAATCGGTGAAATTGTACATCTTTATTCCAAATTTCGGTAACTCATTTTTACCATCTTCAGACCACTGTTCAGTTGACTAGTGTAGCACTACTGCCACTACTGATAGTAAACTAAACATAGGTCTGAAGATGGTAACAATGAGTTAATAAAACTAGTAATGAAGGATTTACAACATTACATCCACCCAAAGGTGCGTGGCGGAGTGTACTTAGTATCACTACTATAGTCCGTTCACCGAGAGCTGGGACGAAACGTAAACAGTGTCACGTGAGAGACTACGATCGTTTGCAGAGAAAGCATTCGGTGTTCACGTGATACGAAGGGGTGTACAAAATCCTTTGCAGCTGGTGGCGTCGGCTGATTGCCAAGCTGACGTCATAGCGGACCAAAAAAATGTTCATATGTTTGTATAGCTTATGGGACTCGACTACGGGGGCATCAGTCCCTAAACTTACAAACTACCTATGAACTACTTAATACTAAGGACGTCACAAATATCCATGCCCGAGGGGGGATTCGAACCCCCGACCGTAGTGGCCGTGCAGACCGTGACTGGAGCGCCTCAGTCCCCTCGGCCACCGCGGCCGACCATAGCGGACCCTGACAAACCTTGACAACAGTGTAACGAAATAAAGCATGACATGGAAGATTCAAAGCCACTTGCAATAATGTTAAAAATACGATGAAACTGAGTTCATTCTCTCAAAACAGATTTTTTTTTCATACAGGTTGCTAACAAATCGCTCCAGTCATACACAATTTTAATAAAATTACCAGTTATAATAATGGTAAAGGACAGCGAAACAATGTTCAATCTGTGATCCTTGAACTGTTTTCATTGAGGTTTATACCAAACCGCCCCTCTCTCTCTTTCCTCTACAGTTTCCACATTTGACTTTCAACTAAAAATACGGCACGGAGGACGCACTTGTTCCAAACTTCTGCAGTCGCTGTTTTTACTGCTTCTTCTTGCAGTTGTTTAACTTCCGGCGTTTTGTGTGGTCTTTTGCTGCAACATAGCCTTTGATTCTGACCCACACTTACACAATGGCGTTTAATTCACAGCGGTACGGAGGAATTCTAAGAACAGTTTTCCCTGCATTCTTCGCCATTTTATCTATCGCTTATTCGTTGTGCGCTGTTCTGTAATTTTGAAATATATGTAAAAGTTATTTTTTTAACATACCGTCTTCAAAATAGAGGTTTTTTATATTTTAGTCTGGGAACCCCTGATGTAGATACAGAGTGTCCCAGAGGTCTCGCCGGCAGGCTGCACCAACTTCGAATGCGAAATGCGACGAAGACGGCGAACTCACACCTGCCGTAGCTGAGACGTCAGTGAGGTGTCAACTGTTGACATCCAGTTGTACCCAGCACGGCCATTTGCGCCTGTCCGCGCGTGCTACGAATCAGAGTGTGTTTGCATGTGTGTTCGCGCGCGCGCTCTGCGATGTGCGAACAGGAACTCACGAATGTGCCGGTGAAAGCGCCATCGGAATGCGGGGCGCGAGATAACGCAGTCCTGTTACGAAATGATCGCTCTTCGCCTCAGGGCCCTCAGCTCAGCTCGACGGCCGGCGCCCGGTTGCGTGCCCATGTTAGGGGAGCCACCTAAGTAGTTTCTGCGTTTCCCCGACACGCCTGGACACCGCTGCATTAGCGTAAAGAACTCATCGCTACCGAGCTAATAGCTTGGACCGCCCCAAAAGCCGTGATTGGTGAACATTCCAACTACCCTGCAGGAAATTGCTACACCGTTTTCCAATCCACTCGAGAGTTATTGTTGAAACAGTGCATATGGAATACATGTGCGGTAACAAGTAAATACAAAGCGCGACTGAAATGTCGGTGGCCACATATTTTACAAACCGCGCTAGGGAGGACGAGGTGCCCGCGCAAACACATTGAGGGACGGGGCAACGGCCGCGGCGGAGCGCATTGAGGCGCTATGCTGCGATGCGCGAGGCCGAATCCCCCCTCGGGCATGGATGTTTGTGCCGTCTTTAGTATAAGCCAGTTCATAAGTAGATTGTAAGTTTAGGGACTGATAACGTTGCAGTTTAATTCCCAAAATCTCTTAGGGTTTTCAGTCAAATTTCGAGAAAGTGTTTCGTTGTGATAAGTATTGTAGGCATCTCGCATTGAAGTCAAATGTTCAAAAGTTTGTAGAGTCTATGGGACTTAACTACGGGGTCATCAGTCCCTAAACTTACAAACTACTTATGAACTACTTACAACTAAGGACGGCACAAATATCCATACCCGAGGGGGGATTCGAACCCCCGACCGTAGTGGCCGTTCAGAGCGTGACTGGAGCGCCTCAGTCTCCTCGGCCACCGCGGCCGGCGCATTGAAGTCCTCGCTAAATTTCGAGCTTCTGAGTAGGAACGCCAATCCTGGAGATTTTGTGTTAGTTTAAATTTAGTATGCCTTTTCCGTTGCTTTTGCATCAGTGTCCTGACCTGTATTGTGTACCAAGGGGGATCACCTCCTTTTTTTATTAATTTATTTGGTATAAAACTGTCTATTGCTGTCGATACCACTTCTCTGAATTTGAGCCAGATCTGGTCTACACCTACGTTTAGTGTTAGAAACGAGTGGAAACTGTCTTTCAATAAGCAATGTATTTTATTTCTATCTGCTTTCCTGAACAAATATATTTTTCGTTTATTTTTGGTAACTTTGGGACTTTTGATATTTAATCTCGCTACGACAGCTCTGTGTTCACTAATAGCTGTATCCGTTTCGATGCTCGTTATATGCTCCGTAGGAACATGGCAGAGGGTACGTTACACAAAACATCCAAGTTTCCAGAAGTAGGAAGCGAGGTACTGGCGGTAGTAGAGTTGTGAGGCGGCATCGTGAGTCGTGTCGGGATAGCACAGTCGGCAGTGCGCTTGCCCGCGAAAGGCAAAGGTCGCAGGTTCGAGTCCCGGTTCCGGCACACAATTTTAATCCGCCAGGAAGTTTCTTTAACATCCATGTTGTTTTACTCGTCAGCATGAATTAAGCAGGAATTGTAATTTTTCATATACAGGGGAGGGAAGAGATGAACAGAGAGACGGGACAAAAGGTGACTGGTAGAGAGCGAGGGAGCTAATAGCAGAGATAGGGCAATGGGGGGGGGAGGAGGAGGTAGGTAGACAGAGACAGCGAGAGGAGAGCGAAGTGCATGTACTAACTGAATACTGGAGTAACTAAATACCCGAGCAACGTCGGGTTTTCAGATAGTACTAAATAAATGATACATAAGTGCTGAATCGTGACGCCTCGAGTTTTATTTACGTTCACTCTGTTTTTGGTTTGGTTTGCCTTTGACGCCGATAAAATTGATCTTCCGACTGGGAATTATTCCCGATTTAAGTTATTCCGAGGTCTCCTTCTCTCTAGTGGGTGATGCTTTGCTTCTTTATCTGAAGGGGTGTCAGCCTTAATATCTTTTAGTCAGTTGTTTATATTTGTTGTATGGCAAACATCGTGTCGGCTTCGCTTGTGTATGTTTTCCTTATGCAAGTTTTCTGGCTTGTATGTATCGATTGTGGGTTACGTCTTTCAACGAGAGTGGTGCTCGCAAAGCAATGCAGTGAAGCGGTGGTACACACTGCGACCCAGCTAACAGGGTCAGTGTGAGAACTCGTCTCATTGCAACATGGAGTCCAAAATGGTGCAGCGCGTTGACATCAAGTAATAGTGTCATTGCGAATGTTTACGATGGAGTTTTGAAACGGCTGTTGCAACGCATTCGGCGGGTTCAGCCAGAACTGTACCGGAGTGGACAGTGGAATTTCCTGTACGACAACGCCGTACGCGCACTGCGGTCCGCATGTCAACTTTCTCGCTAGACTCACTGTGCCTCCACACCCTCCTTATTCTCTAGATTTGGCGACGGCAGACTTCTTTCTGCTTTCCCACCTTCAGTTAGCCTTTAAGGGCTTACGCTTCGCAATGATTGCGTAGATCCAACAACGCGTGACCTCCGTGCTTCGAGCGATTGCACGAGATGCATTTGCTGACAGTTTCCAACAGATGTTCAATTGTTCAAATATTTGTAAATCTATGGGACTCAGCAGCTTGGTAATTGTCCCTAGCTAATAAACTACTTAACCTAAGGTAAACTAAACTAAGGACAACACACATCCATGCCCGAAAGGGGAATCGAACCCCCCACGGCGAACGGCCGCACGCACCGCAACACGGCTCTGCAGTACGCGCGGCTAATCCGCCGCAGCTCCATGTACAACCGATCTCACAAGGGCCTAAATCTTTTCTCGGAAAAAGGTTCAGAACACACGAAGCTTATGGGAGTGTTTGTAAGCCTATTGCACCAAAGTGCTATGCTCACCAGTCCCTATACTTACAAACTACGCACACACATGCCCCAGGGAGGAATCGAACCTCCGACGGCGAGCAACCGGGCGCCTCGCAGCAAGGCACCTTAGAACTCTCGGCTTCTGCATCGCGGCGCTTAGGACAGTGAATGCGCATGTTGACAAAATGATAGAAAATAATTAGGAGTATATTTAAATTATTGTCCAATAAAGATCTAAAGAAACCTATTTCTGGACAAAATTGACTACTCGGAAGACGGAAGTGCGTGCACTTTCGTGCCTCCGTGTAAATCAGACGCCAAGCACATCGCGGGTGCGTCTATGATGTCAGTGATGTATAAATTATCGGCGTTCTAAAATTCCGATCAAAATACACATTGCTCATGCGCAGAAAAATGGAACTGTCGTGGCGTCTGCTAATATCGGAAGTTAACCTATCATGGCCGAGCTCTCTACAACTTTAGAAATGCTTTTGCGACTTCTTATAGTTTATTCTGTTGTTTGTTTGTTGAAAAGATTACTGCAGGAGCTATCAATCTTTCAACTAGCGTTGTCCTTCAACAGAGGCGAAATATCTCAAAGGAAAATATTTTCGTTTTACAAAAAAAAGTCATGTAGTACGTATAAAAAACAACATAATTACATAAACGCGTAAAGAAAAGTATTTGAACACTGAAAAAGTCCGAATTATTAGAGGAGAAAAATTATTTTAGATGAATTTGACATTTAGCAAAATGAGATGAAAAATAAAGTAAAACTTTGCTATTTTGCTACTTTATGGACATTAGTTAATGTGTTTGGAGGTATATATTTTCTTTTTTTGGGCAGATAATGTAAAGGTTTTGAAATGTTCCAACGTTCATTTTCTTTTGGTCACTTATAAACTTTAGTTTCATTACTTACTCCTGCGTAACAAGTGTCTTCACAACCTGACTTCACCGTTATGAAACTGCACAGCAGACAGCTGTACAACTTCGCCGCTGACGTCTAAAGGAAAACGACCACTCGACACAGACGAGAGTCGGTACGGGAGAAACACGACAGAGGCGCTGCAGTAGACCCACTATCCCCCTCGTCTCGAGTAGTAATGTGAGATTAGAACGTCTATCGTGAAGGGACCATGTCAGGTGACTAGAATGACTCATCTTTTGATGGTGATAGTGTAAAAGATACATAATGGGTTTTTGACGATCAAACTTCTCTCTTTGATTTACGGACAGTATTTGTGCGCCAAAGACTAAATTGCAGTATGCTTGGATTCGATATCCGGTCAATAATAGGATCCATTTTTCTTAACAGGAGCGTATAATGTGGTTCGAAGTCCACGTTAAATTGAGTGTTCCCCTATAACTGGCAGGGTGAGTACGAAGATCGAAATTGGGATCCTCTCAAGGGATTGCCTTTTAGATATGAGACTGGCAGATTCGTCGAGGTTGGGGAAGATTTGCGCCTTGGCTTCTCCAGACGACCCGACTTGTTTTAGATCTCACGACTTTTAAGGAAGGTAAAACTTCAGATTTAGTGGTGTACACTGGCATTTCGAAACAAGACGATTCCGTCGGCTGCTCTGTCATTTTCCCTGACCATGTCATCCGGATTCGTCTTCCTGCACATTATCCCGTTTTTTCAGTAGAGATTTATTCAATTCTGAAGGCACTAGAGCAGAAGAGATCGGGGTAAAAGATTTCGTCCCTGCTCCGACTCCCTTACTTCGCTACAGTCGTTACGTCAGCTGTATCCAGTTGTCACGTTATTGCAAGATATACAGGACGTACTGTCCCTCCTCCAACGTCGACGGAAAACGGTCAAGTTTTTTTGGTTGCCGGGACATGTTGGAATTCCAGGTAACGAAGAAGCCGATGGGACCGCCAAAGAGGCCTGGCGAGACAGCGTTGTGGCACGGTTGCCTATTCCTCTGCAGAATGTCACTTCCATTTGGCGGCTGCGGTCCCTGCAGTTGTGGGATTAGGAATGGCTGTTAGCACAGAGTAACATATACAGAGGAGAAGCCCCCCCTAAACCACTGTCCTACGCTCCCCTCGTAGTTCCGTAAGATGCTAGCACGTGTCAGGCGGTTCCCTGGCTTAGGGTGCTTCTCACACGTCAGAGGGTAGCGTGGAGGCTGAGGGGAGAGCTCGTGCCGCCTGCCACGAGTCCACGGATGTGTCCGGCTTGCTGGCGTTTGAGGGGAGGTGGTGGTGGGGACAGCCGCTACCTGCTGCATGCTCTGGCCAGTTTAAAGAGCTGCTTCTGACCGCAGCGCCATCATGGGACATCTTACAGAACTGCCGGAAACCCACCCTCCCCGCGCCCCTGAGCGTAGGACCGGGCCATTACGGAGGTTTCCCATCTGTATATATTTGTCTGTGCTGTTAGTAATGGATAAACATCTGCGGTTGCTGAAGCCCACTACCAGTCCGTGGCGATCCTCCTACCAGCCCCTCAGGCGGGATGAGGTCGCCATTACCCATCTCCGAATCGGACACTGTCCACTTACCCACGCATTCCTCTCCGACGAGAGGATCCCCCAATATGTGATGCCTGTGGCGAACAGTTTACGCCTCATTTAGAATGTACCTTATACCGGGCACAGATAACAGAGGCTGACCTTGGTACAGGTTTGCCACATATTTTAGATGATGATTTGATTTGATTTGATTTTTCCAGGGTAGCCAAAACAGTCTTGGTCAAACCCGCCACTGCCCGCACTGAAACTAAGTTTATTGTGCGGTATCGCTCCCTGTATGTCTAGTAAAGCCAACCACTGCCCTTGGACAGTGCAAGGAGTCCCTTTACCTGTTCTTTATTAGACACAATTTCTTCGGGTCTGGTTGTCCCAAATGTTCTGTGCCTTTTCCTCTCCAATGCAATGCATTCGAAGATTAGGTGATGACAAGGCGACTTTTAAAATTTTGCGAAATTTCTGGACTCTGGTCTACGCTTTCAGGCTGGAGGTTTTAGTGTATTGCAGACTGGTAGGTTGACGCATTTTCCAACTTCTTCATCCACATTCTAGCCGGCCATGGTGGCCGACGGGACTGAGGCACTCCAGTCACGGTCTGCACGGCCACTACGGTCGGGGGTTCGAATCCCCCCTCGGGCATGGATATTTGTGCCGTCCTTAGTATTAGTTAGATCATAAGTAGTTTGTAAGTTTAGGGACTGATGACCACATAGTTAAGTCCCATAAGCTATACAAACATTTGAACTTTTTTTTCCACATTCTACCTGTTAGACAAAGTTACGAAGTTGGCACTTACCTACCTTGTTACATGCGGTACGCAGGTTTTGTCTCCATTAGTTGAATTCTGCATTTTACATTGTGTTCTCCTCATCTTGTAAAGGACTTTACTAACACGTCTCAGCTACATTATGCCTGGGCGCTCTGCATTCGAAGGAAGGCAAGGTCAAATCAGCCCGCAGTTATACCTTGAAAACGGCAGGCTGTACTCCCGCCGAAATATCGGCTGTCGTCGACATTGTGACGCCCCAGATTATCCAGTGTTTGGTCGTGTTTACCGACACGATGGGATACGCGCACTGCGCAGACGCCGGCCTGCTCCCGGAAGCCAGGAGCCAGTTCTCCAGCGGCCGCCGCGTCATGGCGCAAGCCTTCAGCCTGCAGTGGAGCCTCCGGGCGGGCGGGTGCTAATTGCCAGTCGTGTAGTCGCCGACGCAGGACGTAACGCGGTAGCGGCGCTGTCCGCCGCCTGTCTGCCCCCCCCCCCCACCTCCCCCCTCGATACCCCTCCCCGCCACTCACCGACGAGACCGCTCCTGATCGGGTCCGCCACTAGGCCAGGCCAGGCCTCTGCCACCAGCCGGTGTAGGCGATGCCAGCTGCGGCCGCGCATCCCACGCCGGGCTTCCCACTGCACAGCTTCCGTGCCGCCCATGACGTGTAAGCTGCATTGGCCGTCCTACATTCAGCCTTATCGCTAATACACTAC
Source organism: Locusta migratoria (assembly GCA_026315105.1). Taxonomy (NCBI): domain Eukaryota; kingdom Metazoa; phylum Arthropoda; class Insecta; order Orthoptera; family Acrididae; genus Locusta; species Locusta migratoria. The sequence continues at coordinate 203,089,733 of CM048751.1, forward strand.
ATTGCAGCAAGACCAACACCTCCCACAACGGTTGCAGAACTGGATATTGCGCTCATGGAAGAATACCCCCAGGGTGCTAACGGTTCTTTCGTGAGTACGTGCGTGGCGAGCACGGGGCCCCGAGCTAATGCAGTCTTACTTCTTTACTTCCCGGGCTACATTTCCTTTCCCCCTCCCCTCCTTTCCTATCAAATGTTCAAATGTTTTTATAGCTTATGGGACTTTACTACGGGGTCATCAGTCCCTAAACTTACAAACTACTTATGAACTACTTACGAACTAAGACGGCACAAATATCCATGCCCGAAGGGGGATTCGAACCCCCGACCGTAGTGGCTGTGCAGACCGTGACTGGAGCGCCTGCCTGCCGTAGGGACTGAGGCGCTCCAGTCACGATCTGCACGGCCACTACGGTCGGGGGTTCGAATCCCCCTTCGGGAGTAGTTGATAAGTAGTTTGTAAGTTTAGGGACTGATGACCCCGTAGTTGAGTCCCATAAGCTTAAAAAACATTTGAACATGAAAATGTCTTATGTGTCCGAATGTTCAAATGTTTGTAAATCTAAGGGACTTAACTGCTGCGGTTATCAGTCCCTAGGTTTACAAACTACTTAAACTAACTCATGCTAAGGACAACGCACACACTCCCATGACCGAGGAAGGTCTCGAACCTCCGACGGCGAGCAACCGTCGGCTCCGCAGCAATGCGCCATAGAGCGCTCGGCCACTCCACCGCGGCATGTGTTCAACTCTTACTGATTACAGAGATACAGCTGTTAGTACGTAACCCAAATAAACAAGATAAATGTCGAATTTTCATTGTTTCTTTCGTCGATTCTTGGTAGAACCACAGTCTAACATACCAGTCGCGACACTCACTGGTGTAAAATCTGTTACCGTCTGACAGCTAAGACGGAAGGAATAAACAGAGGATGACACACAAAAGGCATAAATACTTATTGCAGATCAGACTTGAAGTCTTGATGGAGGTGTGCAGCCATAATAATCAATGTAATAAGAAAGAAGTTAAAAAAAGCTGATTGGCTGCTGAGAATAAAACCATGCAGGTGACGATAAAATCTGTATTCCTTCTGTACTGACGCGTTTCGGGCGTAGCCCATCTTCAGAGTACCATAACGCTACCCTTTTAAGTAAAGACAAAACGCAATGGTCAGTAGAGGCCGGTCACTCATCGAACACTGGTAACATTAAATATGTGAGTACAGAACTTAGTACATTCGATGAATGTGTCTGACCATCCTCAGTACATGAATCCAAACTCTGTGGGCCCACAAAAACTTGCACTTAGCATATTTACAACAAGTAGATAGATACTAGATGTAAATATGCTAAGTGCAAGTTTTTGTGGGGCCACAGGGCTTGGATTCATGCACGGAGGATGGTCAGACACTGACCGAAATTGATCTGTATTGTATATAACGGGGCGTCCATTAATTACGTGTGGTCTTCCGGGGTGGGGGCAGGGGGCAGGTTCACCCGGATCTCACTAACCCTCACGTGAGGGAGATAAGGTATCGGCAAATCTCACGCAATTTTTTCCCACAAGAATCAGAGTAAAACTACAAGATTCTTTCTCTTGGGCATTGTTCCCACACATGCAGGGTCGACCCGCTCGGTTAGCCGTGTGGTCTAACGCACCGCTTTCCGAGACGGGGAGGCGTACTGGCCCCGGTTCGTCCGGCGGATTAACGAAAGAGGTCGAAGTGCCGGCCAGCCGGAATGTGGTTTTTAGGCGGTTTTCCACATCCACATAGAGGAATTCCGGGTTGGTCCTCAAGTCCCGTCTCACATGCACGATTCGCAAATATTTCGTAACAGTTTACACGTTCACACGTATCATGCTATACGCAGACATTTGGGGTACATGTTTCCACTCGGGGGTCATGGGGTTGTGGCAAAAAGGGCATCCGGCCACCCTGTCAATAGTAATATACCAAATCCGCTCAACCAAAGCCGACCCTGCATGTGTGGAAAAAGGGCCAAAGAGCAAGCAAGCCACACATGAAGTGTCGACCTTGTTAAATTCGGATTTGGTGTATGTTAATATTTACATGATGGCTGGATGCCCTTCCTGCCGCCACCCTAATGTCTGCGTATAGTCTTATAGGTGTGAAAGTGTAAAGTGTTACGAAATTTTTGCGAATCGTATAACTGACGTGGGACTTTGGGACCAGCCAGATATTCGCTTAGAGGGATATGGAAAACCGCCTAAAAAAACCACATCCACGCTGGCCGACACTCCGATCCCCTTTTTAGGGGTAGAAAATGGCTCATAGTGTATATAGACAATTATGTGTGCAGTCTGGGTGTCCAAAGGCACAGAAAAATAACGTATGATAGGCCTATGATGGAAAGTAACATTCTGAAGAATATGCTACAAAACTCAAACCTTATACGAGGCGCGTCCAGAAAGTAATTTCCGTTTGGTAATAACATGAAATTGTACACAGATACAGAAGAAATTTTTATTGCACAAAATTCTACAACTCTTAAACTATTTTTCCACATAACTGCCGAAATTTTTCAGGCATTTGTCATAGCGTGGCACCAGGTTTTGTATACCTTCTTCATAGAAATCTGCCGCCTGTGTCTTCAACCAGCTGGAAACAGTTTCTTTCATCTTGTCGTCATTGGTGAAGTGCTGACAGCCAAAGAAAGACTTGAGATGTAAGAACAGATGAAAGTCGAGTGCACCAGTTCTTCTGTAACCAAAGGTGGACGCCCACTTCGTTCTTCATTGTGCACATCACTACGCCCGCCATTGAACTGTCGGACCCATCTTCTCACCATCGAATCACTCGTCGCATTTGGTCCGTAAACATCGCAAATTTGCCGATAAATTTCACTTGGTTTTACTTTCCTCGCAGTCAGAAACCGAATCACCGACCTGATTTCACAGGCGGCGGGATTTTCAATCAACGCCGACATTTCAAACAAGCACAACAAAGCGTACGTAACTGACAGCGATCTCCAAATGGCGCACGTTCTTCTCCTTGATACACATCGTCTACAGTGCATATCCGGAACTGCAATCGCAGCGCTGCAGCGGAGATAAATTGAAACGGAACTTACTTTCTGGACGCGCCTCGTATTTTAGTAAAAGATGAAAAACATTTAGGGAGATACGCAAATACCCAATATTTGTAAAAAATATTAACACCAAACTCAAATCTGGGCGTCCGTGGTCATACTATACTTTTTTTTCGGAAATATACACGTAAACCTACGAAGAACAGTTCGTAAACTTTCAACTATAAAAAAGTTTTCCACTTATTCCACCTATTAGTTGGAAACGTCTCGTCAGACACAGAACAATAAGAAAGACGAAAGACTAAAACACGAAAGCAAATGAAAAGAAATTGTGTGTCATACGCGTTTACTTTGGAGCTACACGGTACGCTTCTCAGGCTTACATTACTTCCCTTTAAATGGGGAAAGCTGTAAAAACATTCGGAGGCACAAGTTTCTGCGTGAATAGGTCCTAAGCTTTCATCGTTTCATTCATCTGTTTTAGTTTCCACTACTGTTTACTTATGCATCATCCGTTTCGTCTCAGACTAAAACCTTTGTATGCAAAATAAAACAGTCGTATCGTGAAAAGAGTGCGATAATAAAGTGTTACTCATACGATATATATGACGTTAACAGGCGGCTCCCTTGCTCGCCGGTCGGAGCGCTAGTGTCGTTTTAGCTGTCAGATGGTAACAGATTTAACACCAGTGAGTGTCGCGACTGGTACGTTAGACTATGGTTCTAGCAAGAGTCGACGGAAGAATCAGTGAAAATTCCACATTTATCTCTTTTATTTGGGTTACATACTACAAGCTGTATCTCTGTAATCAGTAAGAGTTGGACACATTCCGCGGTGGAGTGGCCGAGCGCTCTATGGCGGATTGCTGTGGAGCCGACGGTTGCTCGCCGTCGGAGGTTCGAGGCCTCCCTCGGGCATGTGTGTGTGTGTGTGCGCGTTGTCCTTAGCATGAGTTAGTTTAAGTAGTTTGTAAACCTAGGGACTGATAACCGCAGCAGTTAAGTCCCTTAGATTTACAAACATTTGAACATTCGGACACATAAGACATTTTCATTACAATTCGTCTATACTAATACCTCCTAAAACTGTTCCTCCTGAAAGTATTCGTATACTTTACGGTAGAAAAATTAATGTAAATTACAGAGTTAATGATGAAGTAACGTTCGTGAATCTCATCCATCATCATCATCTTAGAATTACGCGTTATGATAACCTGTCACGGTCTCCCTTATCCATACAGCCTTTATGACGTTTCCCTTGATATTTATTTCCAATAGGCCAATAATTTCTTTTTGTAATCTATCATACTATCCTCTTCTATCATATAATCGACAGAAACCTAATGTTACATTTTCATTCCTCATATTTACATTTAGTTATAGCCCCTACATATGACGTTCGCCGCGGGACATTAGTCGTGCGTACTGGAGCGCCGTGTTGCGGTGCGCGCGGCCGTCCGCTGTCGGGGGTTCGAACCCCCCTCGGGCATGGATGTTTGTGTCGTCTTTAGTAAAAGGTACTTCATAAGTAGTTTGTAAGTTTAGGGACTAAAGTCCCTTACGCCTTACAAACATGTTTGAACATTCCCGCAACGCGCTCCGCAGAAGCGACAAAAAGAAATTCTACAGATGACAACACTTCAGAAAATTCCTGGCAGATTAAAATTGTGTGCCGGAACCGGAACTCGAAACTGGGACCTTTGCCTTTCGCGGGCAAGCGCTCTAACAACTGAGCTATCCCGACACAACTCACGAGGCCGCCTCAAAACTTTACTTCCGCCAGTACCTCGCCTCCTACTTTCCAAACTTCACAGAAGCTCTCCTGCGAACCTTACAAGACAAGCACTCCTGGAAGAAAGGATATGGTGGAGACATGGCTTTGCCACAGCTACTCTGCAGCGGAGTGTGCGCTGATATGAAACTTTCTGGCAGATTAAAATTTTTAAAATGTTTCATATCAGCGCACACTCCGCTGCAGAGTGAAAGTTTCATTCTGAACACTTCAGAACTTAAGATATCATAACTGGTCCCCCTAATTGTTTTTTCCAGTTTTGATCTTCGATGCCTGCATACTTTCGTCCAGTTATGATTCTTGATTTAGTAGTGTTCGCTATCCCTGAACGCTGTGTTGGTACTACGTACAAGTCCGACGTTAGTCTACAGACATGACGCAAATGCAGCGGCCCACTGCATGCTGCGCCAACATAGCAAAACACGGCGCCACTAAAAACGAGTCGCCGACATCGCCAGAAAACGGACGGCAGCAGGTACCGGCCAGCATTCCGAACTCTACACTCAGATAATTGAATAAATAAACTGACTGGACGCGAAAAAAAGAGCTGGAACAGCGAGAAGTAAAACTCGGTCCACCGGAGAGGCGAAATAAAAACAGTAACCCCGTATTGGGCGGGCGGCCGGGGCCCGGCTCGGCAGTTTGCGTAACGTGTGCCGCGCGGCAGCGGCAGTAAAACGGCCGCATTAGTATGCGGGAGGCGCGGCTTCGAGCCCCGGCAGCAGGAAGCGGCCGGCCGCCAGTAATTCAGCGGGCTTCCTGGCTGGCTCCCACGTCGGCCGCAACTGTCAATTAACCGACACGCCGCAATCCGCCTGTCTCCATCCGCGCCGTCTGTCTCGCGTTTTCTGCAGTCGGCAGCGGAATTATCTGGTCGGGTCGCGTCGGGTCTGTGTCCGACCACGGCAGGTCCTGGCGCTACTTCTGTTTCGAGACGCGAGGGCATTAAGGACGTAAGCACTGAATTACATCAATGGAGAAAGTTGGAAATTTTGTTCCGGGCCGGGATTCGAACCCGGATCTCCTGCTCGCGCGGCAGGTGCGTTCACCTCTATACCTTTCTGACAGAGTGCTCACCTCAACTGTGCCGACTGCTATAGCCTCTCGTCACATCCAAATCTTCAATTTCTGCACATACTACAGGGCGAGTCACCCTTTTTATTTCAAAACCGTTTCAGAAAATGGAACCTTAATATTCGAGAATGAAACTTTCACTCTGCAGCGGAGTGTGCGCTGATATGAAACTTCCTGGCAGATTAAAATTGTGTGCAGGAACCGGGACTCGAACGTGAAAGCCTTGCCTTCCGCGGGCAAGCGCTCTACCATCTGAGCTACCCCGACACGACTCACGATGCCGCCTCACAACTTTACTTCCGCCAGTACCTCGCCTCCTACTTTCCAAATTACACAGAAGCTCTACTGCGAAACATGCAAGACTAGCAGTCCTGGAAGAAAGGATATGGTGGAGACATGGCTTAGCCACATCCTAAGGGATGTTTCCAGATTGAAACTTTCACTCTGCAGAGGAGTGTGCCCTGATACGAAACTTCCTGGCAGATTAAAATTGTGTACCGGAACCGGGACTCGAACCTGGGACCTTTGCCTTCCGCGGGCAAGCACTCTACCGACTGAGCTATCCCGACACGACTCACGATGCCGCCTTACAACTGTACTTCCGCCAGTACCTCACCTCCTGCTTTCCAAACTTCACAAAAGCTCTCCTGCGAAATTTGCAAGACTAGCACTCCTGGAAGAAAGTATATGGTGGAGACATGGCTTAGCCACAGCCTAAGGGATGTTTCCAGAATGAAACTTTCACCACTCTGCAGTGGAGTGTGCGCTGATATGAAACTTCCTGGCAGATTAAAATTGTGTGCCGGAACCGGGACTCATACCCAGCTTGGAGTCCCGGTTCCGGCACATAATTTTAATCTGTCAGGAAGTTTCTTAATATTCTAGTTAGGTGCGGGTGAGGTGGTCTGTCTTTTACGGTATGTATCGAATATGTCATCTTGAGATCGGCCGTCTTGAATCGAAGTAATTCATTTCGCTTCCTCTTTTTATGATACTGAACATGGCCTGTCTGCAACAACAATTGTTTTAAGGTAAAGTTCAACGCCATAATTTTTTGTGTCTCGCTTCCGCCGGTAGACCTGGGTGTCAGTGGCCGACTAGAAAGAGACCGACACAGGAATAAAGGATGCGCGCTTGTGCAGGTACGGAGGTGACCAGCCAGTGGGACAGCAGAAACTAGAACACTAGGCTAAATTAGAACAAGATATATATTTTTTGGAGTCTTAGTAATACTTAACTATTACGTAGTTCGTGACTGCAGAATGCTGATACATAGTTTAGATAGAGGCCTGCTTACTGATGATTCCTAGTGCCTATCCGATAGCTAAGTCTTAACTGGTGCCTAGGTGATTCCCAAGTGTTAACTGGTTCCTATCTCAGTCCCAGCGGTGTTGCAGCAGAGGGCGCTCGTGGCTGACGTCGTAAGAACGCCGCGCCGTGCGTGCATGGTGGGGCGCGGCGAAAGTACGTGGCGCGCAGTTCATACTTGTGCGACACCACATAAGTTGCTTTAAAAAAACTGAACTTTATCTAGATTTCGACTACCACTAAGGGTGTCTTCATCCGAAATAAAACTACAACTGATTTTGGACGTTTACGCTTAGAACTAAATGAGGTCATGTTTTATAAAGCTAGTTGTAAAAGATATTTGCTAATTTATTTTTCCGACGACCCGTTTCGATACTCTCAGGGTACCATCATCTGGTCACTTGTGTTCTATGCTTTCGTTTCGTGAAGGCGCATAGGACGAAAGTGACCAGATGACGATACATATGCTCTTCGCTTGGAGCGCTAGTGTCGTCTTAACTGTCGGGCGGTAACAGATTTTACACCAGTGAGTGTCGCGTCTGGTATGTTAGACTGTGCCCACCGATTGAAAACACTGCTGTAGGGGTACACCTGTAACGAGCGCATCACAGCGCGCCCCCGTATGTGGGCCACACGGCCAGGTGCCGGAAATCGGCCGATCCACTCTCCAGCTGCCCGCCCGCGACAGCTGAAAGAGACAGCGAGAATGGACGCGGAACAAACTGCGACCCCTTGCGTAATCGATCAGCCCCCGCCGGAAACGGAAACTGACCGCGTCGTAAAAGCCGCGGAGAGTGCCAAGTAATATTTTACGGCACCTCTCCCGGCGCTCGGGAGAGGGGAGAGGGGAGGCGTTGCAAAAACGGCGGTCGGCAGACCCAGATGTGTCGGGGCAGCGCGCAGTTTCCTCGCGGAAGCAGCTTTTGGCTCGTTTTATGTAACAGTGAAAACCGGGGCGGCTAAGAAATGGCGACATCTGCAAATAAAATAAAAGGCCGCACGAAGCCTTAACGATCGCGTTCACTTCCGGACACGGTTTGCTCCCTGTTGCGCAGACGCCGGCTGATACGAACACTCGGCCTCCGCCCAGGCCGCCTGCATTCATTTATAACGGCTGTCGTCTGGCCGATATGCGCTTTCCACGTATCGTGTTGGCCACTTCTCTCAAACTTCCTTAATGCTTTCCCTAAAGCTACAACGTAGTCATTTTTCCCGTTGCTGCAACACCTTGTGAAAAGTGGTATCGCTTTCATCCTGAATCGATTGTCATACTTAACCGATTCGTGGAAACCTCTGTTGCATCATATCACACGGCACTAAACCGAGACTATTAGAGCTCTAAAGCTTTGGTAAGGTGAATGCTAACAGCCGTCATGTATTTAATACTAGCTGATAACCCGGCGTTGCCCGAGTATTAGCCGAGCGGTCTAATGCGTCTCGGTGCGGAGCGCGCGGTTGTTCGCCGTGGAGGTTCGAGGCCTCCCTAGGGCATGGGTGTGTGTTTTGTCCTTAGGTTAGTATACCTAGGTTTAAGTAGTTTGTAAACTACGGACTGATGACCACGCAGTTTGGTCCGACAGTTTTACAAACATTTCATTTGCCCGGGTATTTATTTCTGCCAATTTTCAGGTATATATTCGTTTTTATAATGGCTGTATGTCTGCAAAATCTTTTGGGAATACAGTTTGTAGTAAAGAAGTAATAGATTAAAACTCGGTGCGGAAAGGAGCGGTTTTCCATGAATGTTACTGTTTATATGCTCATATCTCTCGAACTACGTGTCGTACTGTGATACAATTTAAAAGGTGCTGTGTGTATACTGTCTATAAAATTTCCTGCGGCTACAATTTGTAGTGTACAAATTATAAATTTTAACGTCATGCCGAATGTCGTAGTTTTACTCCTCAAACAGCGGAAAAGTAGTAAGCGAAAAACATTTTTCCTTTCATCTTTTTGCTATGGTTGTCAATGAGAAAAGGTTTAATAAAGGTTGGAAATTATGTTTGAAGTTTGTTGCATGTCGATAAGTACACTCATTCTCATATAGCGTATTTTCAAAGTCTCGCCGCATTATGTGTCAGTTTTTTGCGATTCCTATTGTTCATGAGGCATATTTTCTGAACCATGTGTCACATGTGATTCTTAACCCTGCAGCAATTGTTACCTCATGGTAAGGAATGTGTGTACCAAATATGGTTGAAATTGGTCCAATGGTTTAGGAGAAAATGAGCAGCATTGCCGCAAAATGCAGCAGTTTTTCATTGTTTATGACGTCATATCTTGTGATCTATATATATTATGTGATTCTTACACTTACGGCGACCGTCCTCAGGGATTGAAGCTTACGTGTACAAAATTTCATAAAGATTTGAACAAAACTGTAGATTTGTATGCAACACGTACAAACATACGGACACACTGCTTTATATATTAGAAAACGCATCTTTGGCCATCAGCTGTTTTATTAAAGCCATAAAATCGACTAGTTTCGGTCCAGGACCATCAGCATAGATAAAAAGGTATTAAAACAGGTTAGTCAACAGCATTAAATAAAATAGCTCTGGCTGAAAACAGCAAGAGTTACTGTCAATAAAATTACAAATGACATACTAGATTATCATAGTCAAAACAAACATTAAAAGACTGTGATAAAACACTATGATAATCTAGTATGATATTTGTAATTTTATTGAAAGTGACTGCTGCTGTTTTCAGCCACATCTATTTTATTTAATGCTCTTGACTAACCAGTTTTAATACCTTTTTATCTTTGATGATGGTCCTGGACCGAAACTAGTCGATTTTAAAGATTTAATAAAACAGCTGATGGTTAAAGATGCATTTCATTAAACTATTAGAGATACCGCTAAACTGTTTTCACAGTGAAGTGACCCTTTTATTACTTAAATCAGGTTACATTTTGCATCCCGTCTTTGTCCTAGTCGTGATGGAGTACAAGCTCGCACCGGACAACCATAGAGAAGCACTGTTTAAGAAGCACTCCGACATTCGCCTCGAATATTTCATGTAACTATGGAATACTATTGGATACTATTGGAATTTTAAGCTACGGTTTCTTTCCTGTCCATGCATCAAAATCTCCGTGCCTTTATGATACACAGTAGTTACAGAGTTTATACTAGGCGTATCCCGAACCTAAGTTTCCTTATTTTTTATAAAACAAAAACACGAAAAACTTTATTGGCAACAGGTACGGCACTGTTTCAGCTATTTTTCGACATAGTCACCAAATGTTTACGTCTAGAGAAAAACGACTAGTTGTGACAGACTGGACGCAGTACGGGAATAGCACGCCAGGGGCGTTGCAGTAGGCCCACTCGTCTCAAGTAGTCAAATGTTCAAATGTTTGTAGAACTTATGGGACTTAACTACGGGGTCATCAGTCCCTAAGCTTACAAACTACTTATGAACTACTTATGACTAAGGACGGCACAAATATCCATGCCCGAGGGGGGATTCGAACCCCAGACCGTAGTGGCCGTGCAGACCGTGACTGGAGCGCCTCAGTCCCCACGGCCACCGCGGCCGGCCAAGTAGTCAAAAATCACATGTTTGTATAGCTTATGGGACTTAACTATGGGGTCATCAGTCCCTAAACTTACAAACTACTTATGGACTAACTAATTCTAAGGACGGCACAAATATCCATGCCCGAGGGGGGATTCGAAACCCCGAGCGTAGTGGTCGTGCAGACCGAGACTGGAGCGCCTCAATCCCCTCGGCCACCACGGCCGGCTATCGAGTAGTTAACTGAGACAAGAAAGTTCGTCGTGTTAAAGGAGCTAAGACTGTTACAAGCGGGTTCCACTCACAAGCCGCAAACTACTACAACACAGGAATACAAAACTTTATCCCCGAAACTGTATTTCTGGATGCGTCTTGCATCATCGTGTAAGCTTTCCATGAAACGTGTGAAGCGTATTAAATCACTGTCGTCCTACACTGCGCAAGCCACTACATGGTGTGAGCCGTGAGCCGGAGGATACTTCCTGAACCAATGTCTCATTCTCGTTGTATCTCATTGAAACCCGTTCTGTTCGTTGGTAACTATAATATCGTTACTGTCCTTTCCGTTACTCTATGGTGAAGTCCAATGTTACAATTGTGCTAGACACTTGACCGAACATGTACTATCGCAGATTCACTACCGTAACCAGATGGTTGCAAAAAGGAATGATTTTATCCTGGGTATGAGGTCCACCTGATATGAAAAACACTATTTTTACTTTACATCCAAACATGTTTCAGTATCTCTTGTTTGTTTTTCTATTTATTTATGGATGTGAAAATAGAAATACATTGTTTTAGTAATAAGGTATGTGTGAATATTAGGCCTAAAACTGATATGCCTTATTTTTGGTTGTTGCCTTCGTTTTACATTTCGTGGTGATGTAGGAGCCTGTTCACATAATTCGACAATGGTATGCAATCAAATAATATGTTCAAATGTTTGTAAATCTATCGGACCAAACTGTGTGGTCATCAGTCCTACTTAAACTTAGGTAAACTAACCTAAGGACAACACACACACGCATGCCCATGGGAGGACTCGAACCTCCACGGCGAGCAACCGCGCTCTCCGCAGCGAGACGCTTAAGACCGCTCGGCTACTCCACCGCGGCCAAATAATATGTGTCAACATTGTGATGATTTAACACGCTATGTCTAATGTGAAGGTTACATTTCACACTAGAAATAGCGTGTTAAATCATCACAATATTCACACATATTATTTGATTGACAGTGCTGCCATTGTCGAAATATGTAAAAAGCGTCCTACATCACCGCCAAATGTAAAACCAAAGTAATAACCAAAAACAAGACATATGACTTTTAGGCCTTATATTCACACATCGCTAAAACAATGTATTTCGATTTTAACAGCCTCCAAATCTCGAGAAAGTTATTTATTTTTTATTTATTTATTTATTTATTTATTTTAGTCTGTCCCGTGCCTCTCATCCTGGGGAGCCTCCAAATCTCAAATGTTACATACTTTCTTATAGTTAAACGTGTTCTTACAAGTTGAATTGGGGGGGGGGGTCTCATTTTGTTTTTCCGCCTCCCCGGGCCTCCGACAGCCTTAGTCCGCCACTGTTTGGGTGTAAAGTCATATTTTCATATCAGGCGGACATCATACACAATTTTTTTTTTTTTACAGCAGACACGGTTATCACAAGAGCTACACACCGAAAAGATGAACAATGGTTTTACCCACTGTCAGCCCTATTTTACACACACCACATGTAAAGGAACACTTTGCGAATGTGAATACATACTTGCGTCGACGTTTGTAGCAGTAGGCAGTACAGAGGTGCTTAGCAGGTCCTGCTGAAGCCAGCTGGCGCGGAGTGCGCGGCCGGTGTGGACGCGGGAGCCTGTGGCCTGTTGCCAGGCGGGAACAGGTCTTCGCCGGCCGCGGCCGTGGCCGCTACAGCCCGCCTGCTTTTTCGCTCCATCTTCCCGCCCCATCATCTAAACGGCGCCGCGCCTCTTCTTTAGGTTTTCTTTTTTTCTTTGCTCGAACTTGCTCCTGCCTGCCAAGGCTAACAGGCTTGAAGGTCGCGACGAAAATAACGCGCGCAGTTCTAAATTTGCGTTCGCGCACGGGCCGGACTCGGAGGGAGTCGATAAGCTGCTAACGGACTCAGTGTTGCCGCCTCTCGAGCCAAGTTGCGCGAATCGACGAAGCACTTCATCCTAGACACTGTCACTTTGACCCTACTGTGCCGTTTACAACTGCTATTTCTGAGTTAGAGAAATATACCAGGGCTCGAACTAAACAGTGGCAACTATTTATTCACAACCGATACAAAAGCGTTATATGTTTGCACATGTTACTGTCCTTCAGACTAGTGATGTGTGGAACCCGTTTCCAGCAATGTGGAAGACGTTAACAGAGCCTGTTTTGTTGATGGTGCGAATGACAGGATCTATCTACTACCTGTTAACTCTCTGGGACAGTTCTAAAGCGAATGCCAACGAAGTGGTTCCTTCATCTTCGGAATGAAATCAAAGTCACAAGGATTTAAGTCGGAAGGGGGGGCAGTATGTTCGTTGGTACAGTACTGCCCAGTCCATCAACCGAACAGAGCAGCCACCGTATTCGCCCGCGCATTGTCGTGCGAAATGATAGGTCGATTGCGCAGAAAGTGTTGCCGCTTCTTTCACAAAGCTGGTCGCAGGTGATGCTCCAAAAACGAACAGTAATACGGTCTGCCGTGGAGGAACGTAATGCGTTAGGATAACACCATCACAGCCGTACACCAGAATCACAATACTGGGGCTCGGATGCACTTCCTGCTCTCGCGGCGACCCACAATGACGCCATTCGTTGGACTGGTGTTTCAGTTCTGACTCGTCCGAAGTGACTCATGTCTGATCCACTGTTACAAATGTGAGCGCGGTGGTCTTGGGGTAAAGAGCTTGAGCGGAAACAGAACGGTCGCGGGTTCGAAACCCCGTCGGGTCTCGGACTTTTTCAGTCTGCACTTTAACCCATCCTTCACCTTTCAACGATGAGAGGAGTCGCCAGAAACGACACGTGGTTCGGATTCCACGTTAAGCTGTAGGTCCCCTTTCTCCGGTTGGATAACTGGGGTAGGCTAGGGACACGCAAGTCACCGAAGTGGCGTCCAATTGAAAGACTTGCATCAGGTCAATGAGCCATACGAAATTATTATTATTACGGTACGGCGTAAGAAAGCCTCTCCTTCGCACTCATAGCGTTCCAAGTGCGTCTGAGCAGCGTCGTAACGCATCCACGTCTGCATTTCCGTCAATTCATGCGGAACCCATCGTGAGACTACTTTTTGCATGCCCTGGCGTTCCTTCAGGATACGAAGCAGAGTCCTTTGGATTATTGGCTCACTTTAAAGGACAGACTTAAATCTGAAGACTTGCTTTTCTTAAGTACATTGCGTCAATCGGAAAAGTTTCAAAACCGTTTTAATAAAAAATAAATAAAGTAAAGAAAAGAGAGAGAGAGAGAGAGAGAGAGAGATTGACTAACTGGCATATTTCACGTAATGAAGAACAATCATATGATTTTAATGCCTAAACGTTTTCTAAAGGTTTGTTAGGCCTTGATCGTAAGATATTATTTTAATTACTGCTTTCAAAAATATAAATCACCTAGAGAATTTTCAATGGAAATCATATGGGAATTTTTGTGGGTTTGTACTGCAACACTCGCAATATTGTAATATCAATAAGTCATCTTGTAAAAACACGGTATTATTGTAAAAATCGTTGACATTCGTAGTACATGTAACACACGCGTCTGGCCGCTGTTCAAGTTCTTCGTCTGCTTTGATGGAGACCAGACATGTCACGTACACGATGTTGTCAACGATTTTTACACGTATACCATACTTTTACATCGTGATGTTTTATAACAGTACGAGATACTTGAACAACGCCTCAGACGTTCATAAATGATGTCCTTTTTTGTCTGAAAATTACGATTTATACCGTTGAAACCGGTAATAAAAATAAATAATTTCTTGAGATCAAGGCCTAACAATATTTTTATAAAACAGTAACATATTAAAATTGGAATACGTTTAGCTGGTAGTTTCAATGCTTCACTTATCTCCCTACCTCCTCCCCCTTTTCATAAATAAATCTATCTTGAAAGTAGCTTGTATTTTCTATATCTTGTTGTCGTTTTCATTTAATTACCGACAAACGTCTGAAAACGACGTAAAAATTGAAGCCTGAATGGAACGGCAGTGTTTCAGCTACACTAACAAGTCTCTAAGTATCGCAACTTGACCGCTGCATTTACTGAAAACAAATTTCTAAATTTTGAAAACTAGTGTAAAATAGGAGAGAGATAAAAAAAAAGCCCGCCTGTACCATAAAGACGTTTGAAAATCTTTTTAGGCATTGCTCTCTTTTTATATACATATTATCGTTCTTCTAGTGGGGCAAAATCTGCAAAGTGTGCGTTGTAACATTATTTACAGTTCCATGACACAACGTTACTTAACGTAAAGACATTCATTTGGCGAGTGTTTCTGCAGTACGTTAGTAGTCGCTCTAATGTGGCGTAAAATACGTTCATATGGTTCCCTATTACTGTCAGAACGATGGAAATATCGCCCAAGCCGTGTAGCACGAAGGTGGCGTGTTTTTTGTGGGACGTGGGTTCGGGGTATAGGTTATAACGGAGAAAGAGGTGTTGAAGTAGTCGTTCATTTCACTCGCAGCAGGGTTCCCAAGCACATGTAATCAGCGGTCGCTATTTCAGCTGGGAAGGTTAATTTATCGCTCAGTTTAGTTCGCAAAAAAGTGACTCCTTGAATAACCGTTAAAGTCTTCAGAACACTCTTCAGAACCGGAATTGCTAACGTGCTTAGTAATACCGACACTTATTCGTAGATCTGTAACTTCGAACTATGGACATGGCAACATTTTGATAGGAAGTTGTTCGAAAAATTGCAGTGACTGTTTAACCCTTTATCTCCATACACTGTATCGGCACACTGTATTATATCCTGCCCTGTAAAGTGTGTAATGTGATTTCTGAAGCGGATGCACGACACATAATTCCAACTTCCCAGATCGTCTGCCCTGATTGTTCCCAGCAAGAATATGGTCCTAGCAAGCACATACTAGGAATTTAAAACCATATGCATCATTCATCTGCGCTGTCTGTGTAGTTGAGTTAGTTAACAGGTCATATCACAACCACAAAAGAACTGCACACGAAAAATAGTTTTAAAAATATTGCATGTTGTACGAGAACAAGAGAACATGTTAAAAAAAATAAAAACTTACCCCCTTTCTTTTCCTACTGAGATAGTTGCTAGTATCCTGAAATGCCGAGGAATGGTTACGCTCGACATCAATTATGGAGGAAGCAACAGATAGAGCTCTCTTTAAAACTAAATAAATAAAAAATAGGTCGATATTCACTATAAGACATTTAGGACGAATCAAATTGTACAGGCGGAAATGAAAGCATTATACTACTCGGAACTGATGTCCATTATAAGCATCAGTAGGTGGTGTGGGTCCTAAGGGCACGAATACACTTGTAATGAACAACATAGCTTCCGAACGCTAACTTCCTGCTATGGATGAAACAGACGCTGTGTCATTTCATGACGATAGCTCGCTGGAAGCAGTTATGACAGTATGCGTCTTCCCTCCACGTCCCAAACAAATGAGGAGACCTGGAACGTTACATACGGATGAATAATTATATATATATATATATATATATATATATATATATATATATATATATATATATATATACTTTGGTAATGAAGAGTATGGCAACACTGAGGAGCATTCAGCCTCCATTCATCCGTTACCACATCACGCTTGTCATATGAATACACGATAGCTTCCAACATCAAGGTTCAAGGAGTTACAAGGACATCGCGATCCTGCTTCATGTGACCCGTCAATAGGTCATCTAGGACACGGTATCATCGACCTGACTGCCAGAAATAACATTGACTGACATCGCTGAACACCTTAGAGTTCTACTCAAATTGTCCATGCAAGATTTTCTTGTTTGTGGTGTGCTTTCAGTTACAAATGCTACATGTGAACTGGAGAACTAGACCCATCTTACAGTAACCATCTCATGACGGTTCCGAGGTGACACTGATTTTCATTACTTGTCATTTGTCCTTATGTACGTGATAAACAATCGATCCTGCAATCATTCCGTCAGGTCCTCGTTCATTTCTATTCTGAGTTCATGTCGTTGTACAGACAATGCAGTAGAGCTAAAAGTCTGTATGATCAATTACGATGATGCTCTCATTTCCCTCGCGAAAATAGCAGCAAATCTATATGTAAAAAGCTTGTGTGTGTTCGTACTGACAGACTTTTCTCCATTACTGCCTACTCGTGTTTGTGGTCACGCGGGAATTGGGGTGCTGTTCTAGTAGCCATGTCAGGAATTGCACGGCCGCTTCCGCCGGAGGTTCGAGTCCTCTGCGCCCGCGCGTGTGTGTGTCTGTGTTGTCCTTAGGGTAGGTTTAAGTTAGTTTTAGTAGAGTGTAAGTCCAGGAACCGATGACCACATCTGAACGTAAATTGTGGTGATAGCCCTTGTTGTCGTGCTGTAATTAGGTGAGTTTGGTGACGGTGCGTGGCATTGGTCAAGTGCGGAGAGGAACCTTCCACTAATTATGGAGCACGTTATATGCTCTGTGGCTTACGAACTTTACCGTACGTGTCAAAATGCATTTATTGTTTTATTCGTCAGACATAATGTGATGATTGCGTGGTTTCGTCATTCAGACATCGATAACACGGTGCAATAATAAATATGTGATAAGTTTTCAATATCTAAGCGCATTTTCGACACTCACACTTTAGCCACGATGAAAAGACCCAAGCCACGGTGGAGTGGCCAAGCGCATTGAGGCGCTAAGCTGCGATGCGCGAGGCCATTCCCCGTCAGGCGTTCGAATCCGCCGCGCCCCCGCCCCCCCCCCCTCCGTCGGCAAGGATATTTGTGCTGTCTTTAGTAAAAGGTAATTTGTAAGTTTAGGGACTGATGAACCCGCAGTTAAGTCCCATAAGCTTAACAAACATTTGGACTTTTTTTTAAAAAAAGACCCAAATATAAAAATCCAGAAGGCTCTAGATAAGTTGGATTAAAAAGTTTCTAAGTTTAGGGACCGGTCATCTTAGCTGATTGGTTACTTAGGATTACAAAAATTTCTAAATGTTTTAGTGTGTGTGTGAGTTTGGTTGTAATTTAAACAAAAATCAAATCAAATGTTTGTTAAGCTTATGGGACTTGACTACGGGGTCATCAGTCCCTAAACTTACAAACTGTTTATCAACTACCTTATACTAAGGACGGCACAAATATCCATGCCCGAGGGGGGGATTCGAACCCCCGACCGTACTGGCCGTGCAGACCGTGACTGGAGCGCCTCAGTCCCCTCGGCCACCGCGGCCGGCTAATTTAAACAAATCTATAATTTTATCCGATCTACATCACTTTTGCACACTTGATCTTCAAAGCAAGAGGAAGAAAATTGTCCCTATATTATTTTAGCCTCAAACAGTAGCCGTGCTGTCTGAGGTGCCACGGTCGTGGTTTGCGCCGCAGCTCCTACTGAGAATCCTTCGTTTCATAAGATTTAGCACTTAAGTATTTTGGTTTCATAAGGTTAATTTTGTGTGTTTGTGTGTGTTTAAGGTTTCATGGCAGATCACTGTCTACTAATTTCACACTTTGTCTTTGATTCAAAGATTCCTGTTGTAGCTGGGCATAGGTCGTTTGTGGACTAACTTTATGTTATTTTTTCTTTCTCTCATTGGTTTCATCATTGACGTATAATGTACTTCTTTCTGTACAATCGAACCGAGCAGTGCACGCCTCCCCATCCCGGAAGAAAGCGCTTTAGCATGCTCAGCACCCGGCAGGTTATTATTATTATTTTATCTTATGGGACTTACCTGCCTGGTCATCAGTCCGTAAACTTACAAACTACTTATAAACAAAAACTTCCTGGTAGATTAAAATTGTGCCGGAACCGGGACTCAAACCTGGGTCGTTTGCCATTCGAGGGGAAGCGCTCTACCACTGAGCTATCCCTACACGACTCACGATTCCTCCTCACCACTTCAATTCGGCCAGTACCTCGCCTCCTACTTTCCAAACTTCACAGAAGTTCTCCTGCAAAACTTGCAGAACTAACACTCCTGGAAGAAAGGATATGGTGGAGGCACGGCTTAGCCACAGCCTAAGGGATGTTTCCAGAATGAAACTTTCACTCTGCAGCGGAGTATGCGCCGATACGAAAGTTTCTGGCAGATTAAAATTTTAATCTGCCAGGATGTTTCATATCAGCGCACACTCCGCTGCAGAGTGAAGGTTTAATTCTACTTGTAAACTAACTTATACTAAAGACAACTCAAACGTCCATGCGCGAGGGAGGATTCGAACCCCCTCCGGGGAACTGCCTGGCGCATTGGAGCATAGCCCCTCAATACGCTCGGCCACACCGCCGCGGCACGGCAGGGTCTATGATACAAAGAAAATATTATTATCTAAAAACATTTTTCTTTTATAATATTGGCGGAACATTGTTGAAATTATTGTTTTGCAGCAGTGAGAATGGAAATAAACTTTCCCTATAAGCTGCGGTAACCGCTGCATGCTACGTATTTATTTCCTCTATAAAATGAATAACACAGCTGCAGACCCAGCCGAGGCACCCGACAGGAGAAAGTGTATCAATAAAAACAGAGTTGTGTTTCGCCTTCGCTCCTTCACTGCCCGCTCCAGCTGCCGTGTGTCACACTGCGAGTGGCCTCAGAGCTGAGCGCAGCGCGAACGACCGTCTCCCCGCCTCTGTCCCCTCGGCGAAATAAATTGCTGCTCACTGGGGAACTCGCTCGGGAATCTACATCTCATTTAGGCCGGTCGTATTTCACCGATAACAAACTGCCGCATTTTTCGGGACTGTATTTGCGTGTAAATACCGTGTCTGAGTCAGCCGTAATTTACCGAGCGCCGAGACAGCCGACCGCGGCCGCTCGGAACGGTCGGCTTGAAATTCCCCGGCTACCTGTATGCAGCGTGCCTCGGTACGAACCGGTCAGCGCACCGAGAACTCCGTCCACCAGCTGCGACATCGCGTCGTACTTCTACATGCCAAGGCTAGACTACCTGCAGAACCGCTGTTGCAGATATATCGTAGCTACCATCACATGCTACTAGTCTCGGTTGCCGAGAAAGACCTCATCTACGCAGACTAATGGATACCATACGTAGTTATGATTTACAGACCTTGGTTCACTATCACTACGTTTACATGCAACACATCTTCCAGAAGACGAAAACCGATTTTCGTAAACCGTTTTTCGCTGTCGTGTTTACATAGCATAGCCTGAATCGCATTTCCTAGCGCACTTAAAATGGCGACCGGAAAACAGCTGATTCAGTTCCTTATTTAGTCTGCACAATCGTTATTTTTCAAAAAAAAAAAGTTCAAATGTTTGTTAAGCTTATGGGACTTAACTACGGGGTCATCAGTCCCTACGTTATTTTTCTTTATTTAAATACACAGATTTCTGTTCACTCTAATATTTATACTTTTATTTGACATTAGAAAATATCACTCTTTCCATATGTGCCGAAAATTCTTAACAAGAAAACAGAATCTGACAAGCCAAGAACGCTTCAAAAACGGTTGCGTTTACATGGGCACGAAAATCGATTGTGGAACTGGAAAACCACTTTAGAGAACGGATTTCCAGAATCGATTTTGGAGTGTTTACATGACCAACGAAAAGCGGAATTGGGAAATCGGTTTACGAAATCCGGTTTTGGGAGCCCATGTAAACGGGGTGTATGTCACAGACCTCAACGTTTTCCCATCTCTCATCTAATATATAAAGCAGAGTGTCTGTGTGTTGCTACGTATTGCGTACAAATCTACAGTTTTGTTCCAATCTTTATAAAATTGTGTACACGTAAGCTTCAATCCATGAGGACGGTCGCCGTAAGTGTAAGAATCATATATGTTATATAGTTCACGGGATATGACGTCATACACAATGAGATGCGCGAAAAACTGCTGCATTTTGCGACAATGCTGCTCATTTTCTCATAAACCGTTGGACTGATTTCAACCAATTTTGGTATACACATTCCTTACCGTGAGGTAACAATTGCTGCATGGTTAAGAAACACATACAGCACATGGTTCAAAAGATATTATGTCATAACCAATAGAAATCGCAAAAAAAGGCCATATAATGCGGCGACACTTTCGAAATACACTGTATGAGAATGACAGTACTTAGCGACTTGCAACAAACTTTAAACATAATTTCAAACCTTTATTAAACTTTTTCTCGCTGACAACCATAGTAAAATGATGAAAGGAAAAAAAGTTTCTCGCTTACTACTTTTCCGCTGTTTATGGAGTAAAACTATGGCATTCTGTTTGACGTTACAATTTATAATTTGTACACTATAGATTGTAGCCGCAGGAAATTTTACTGACAGTATATACGCATATAATTGAGTGTACCTTCTAAATTGTATCACAGTTCATGAGATATGAGCACATAAACAGTAACGTTCATGGGAAACCGCCCATCACGCACCAAGTTTTAATTTATTACTTCTTTACTACTAATTGTATTCGCAAGAGATTTTACAGACATACAGCACTTATACAAATATATACCTGAAAACTAGCAGGAATAAATAAATACCCGGGCAACGCCAGGGTTTCAGCTAGTCTCACATAAACATTTCGTTACTTCTCGACTAAATTGTGGATATTCTCTAATATTGATATATTTCTTTAACTGGTTTTGGCTTACACCGCGGTAATAATCGAATTCCAAATTATCAATCAACCCGACTGTCACAGAGCAGTGAAATAATTCGATGGTGAAGCAAACAAATTTTCATTGGAATGCGATTCGAACCCGGATTTCCCGCTTCGGGTCAACGGTCGTCATTCAGACACTCTTCCCGTCCTTTTAACTGTGTTCTTGGCTGTACTACGCATCCGGCAGTGAGCCGTAGAGCTCTGCGTGCTGCACTGCGGTTATTTCAGGACACTGCCGAAACAGCATCTATATTTTATCCGATCTGCGTGACTTTTGCACACTTGATCTTCGAAGTAAGAGGAAGAAAATTGTCCCTATCATATTTTAGCCGCAAGCAATGGCCGTGCTGCCTGAGGTGCCACGTCGTGGATTGCGCGGCTGCTCCCGTCGGAGGTTCGAGTCGTCCCTAGGACATGGGTGTTCGTTTTGTCTTTAGTGTAAGTCACTTTAAGCAGTTTGTAACTCTAGAAGCCGATAACAGCTGTTTGGTTCTATGTGTGTACAAACATTTCAACGTTTTGATTAGAAAATTTGAACATTAGAACATAGATTTTCTACGGAGCACGGAGCACAGACTTCAATACCGTTTGACCGGTAACTATGAAAGTTGTCACGTGGATGTAAATATTTTCATGGTGGAGTTTTTTATACTTCATAAGTCACTGCACGATGCATGGCAGGGGAACATTGCAAATGATTTCTACACAGTTTGACTGATTACACATGTGTCTGTGTTTCCTTGGAGAAGGTTGTCGCCGGCCGCGGTGGCCGAGGGGACTGAGGCGCTCCAGTCACGGTCTGCACAGCCACTATGGTCGGGGGCACGAATCCCCCCTCGGGCATGGATATTTGTGCCGTCCTTAGGATTAGTTAGTTCATAAGTAGTTTGTAAGTTTAGGGACTGATGACCCCATAGCTAAATCCCATATCCTATACAAACATTTGAACATTTTAGAAGGTTCGCGCCAATGACTATAGGGGTGCTGCTGTCATCCGGCAGCGCCACCCAGGGCGCTTGGCCAGAGAGAGAGAGAGCAACTACGTGACAGTTCCTGTACAACTTTGCGTAAACATCAATTAGTAATGAATGCAATACCGTCAGCTCTATTTTCATTTTGTTATTTTCTGGTAACCAGTTTCGATGGACCACGCTATGAACATCAGGCCCTTAAAATAGGGTAAACTGCGTTTTGCTGCATTAAAAAAGAACAAAAAACGGTGTCTCACTCTCACAGACCATAACAGTAAGGGAGTCCCTGTTGATCATCCTTACTGTTATGTTCTATCATTGTGCGACACCAGTAATTTCGTTGTTTTTCAATGTGTTCCTGTTGATCATCCTTTGTATTATTTTCTATGATTGTGCGACACCAGTCATTTTGTTGTTTTTTAATGCAGCAAAATGCAGTTTTCCCCATTTTAAGGGCCTGATGATAATAGCGCGGTCCTTAGAAACTGGTTGCCAGAATATAACAAAATGAAAATACAGTTGACGGTGTTATTATTCATTGCTATAAAAAAGGCTGAAGCTCCAGCGTTCATGCATAAGATAGACAACGTCAACATCAATTAGTTTCTGATGTGTTTTTGTTCTGTATGTCTTCCAGAAATGGAAATAAAGTTTGTTTAAAGGTACTACGGTATGGCTACATCACATATGAAGCAATACTGTTTAAGGCCGATCCGTAAGCTTTGATGGATACAGTTTCTTTTCTGGCCGTGAATTGAAGTCTCCAATGCTTGACTGCAATCAGCCATGTTATACTCATCGATTGCTGAAGTTTCTTTCCTGACGGTACAGTGAAGTCTCCAGTGCTTGCTGTTGGTCAGGCGTACTCATTGATAGAGTTTTGTTTCTTCTCGTGTAGTGAAGTCTCCAATGCTTGATGGTAGTCAGCAGTGTTCTACTCATTGATAGCTAGAGGTTCTTTCCTGATGATGCATTGAAGTCTCCAGTGCTTGACGATGCCCAGGTATACTATGCTCATTGATAGTTAGAGTTCCTACTCGTGTATTGAAGTGTACAGTGCTTGACGTAGTCGGCTGTGTTCTACTCATTGGTAGCTAGAGTTTATTTCCTGACTGTGCATCGAAGCCTTTAATGCCTGACTTTGCTCTACTTATTGATATTTAAAGTTTATTTCTTGACCGTGCATTGAAGTCTCCAGTGCTTGGCGGTAGTCAGCTTTTACTCATCGGTATTGCAGTTCGTTTCCTGACCGTGCGTTGAAGTCTCTAGTACCTGGAGCCCCGGCAGCTTCCAGTCGACTTGCGCCCCGTTGCTGCGCCGGCTGGTAGTGAGCGCAGCAGGCGGAGGCATTTGTCAGAGCCGCGGCCCAGAATCATAATTACGGGCCTCGGCCGCCCCAATGTGTGGGAGCAGGCGCCGAGAGCGCTGGCAGCCCCTCATTATTCGTAAGACCGGCGATTAACACGGCGCCCAGCTGCGTCTACCGACGGAGGCGCTGTCGGCTTCAACGGAACAGGGCCGTATGCCGGCCACTCCTCCATTACATGTGTCAATTACACCAGCAGCAGCTACGGCGCTTGTATACATCACCGTGGACATTGCGCCTACAAGCACACCATGAACTTCACACGCACGGAAGTGGAAAGAATTACACCGTGATCGGCCGAAGACACCTGTGGCAATTTTCTCCACATGCGAGAGTATTCAGAGTAGAAAAGTGCTATTCCTACAGCTGTGGAATGGTGTACATACGCAGTAGTTATTCTGTGTGTCTAGGGCGTTAAAAGAACTTTGTAAAATGTTACGAAGATTAGAGTTTAGCACCCAGATTACAACAAGGTCAACAGAGACGGAGCACACGCTCGAATTAGGGGAAGGTGGGGAACCATCCCGGCACTTGCATTATGATGATCAGGAACATAATGGAGCACTTAATTATGAATGGTCGGACTCGGATTTGAGACAACGTCCTCCAGATTCGCAATCGGGAGGACGGCGGCTCTAATCCGTCTCCGGCCATCCTTATTTCTTTTTCAGATTTCTGTAAACTGTTGCTAGGAAATGTCGGGATGGTTCCTTCCCTACTATACAAAAAATAATCCGAGCATATGCTCCCTCTCTAAGGACCACGACGTCGACGGGTCATTAATCCCTAATCTTCCTTCCTTCCTTTCGAGCCGAATGGTCTAAGACATCGTGAAAAGGACTGGGCGGCCATATATATATCTACATCTACATGGGATACTCTGCAAATCATATTTAAGTGCCTGGCAGAGAGTTCATCGAACCACAATTGTACTATTTATCTCCCATTCCATTCTCGAATAGCGCGCGGGAAGAAAGAACACATGAATCTCTCTGTTCGAGCTCTGATTTCTCTTATTTTATTCTGATGATCATTTCTACCTATGTAAGTGGGAGTCAACAATATATTTTCGCATTCGGAGGAGAATGTTGGCGATTGGAGTTTCGCAAGTAACCCACGCCTCAGCTATAAGCGCCGTTGTTGTAATGATTGCCATCCCAGATCCTGTATCATTTCCGTAACGCTGTCTCCCCTGTATCGCGACAATACGAAACGAGCTGCCCTTATTTGGACTCTTTCGATGTCCTCCGTCAAACCCACCTGATAAGGATCCCACACTGGGCTGCAATACTCCAAAAATGGACGGACAAGCGCAGTGTATGCAGTTTCTTTAGTAGTTCTGTTGCATCTTTTAAGGGTTCTGCCAATAAAACGCAGTCTCTGGTTCGCCTTTCCCACGATATTATCTACGTGTTCTTTCCAGTTTAAGTCTGAAGTAATAGTGATTCCTATGTATTTTGTGGAGTTTACGGCCTTCACATTTGATTGATTTATGTTGTAAACAAAGTTTAACGGATTTCTTTTCGTACTCATGTGGACGACTTCACACTTCTCATTGCCAATTCTCAATTGCCAATTTTTACACCATACTGATATCTTATTCAGATCGTTCTGCAGTTGGTTTTGATCTTCAGATGATTTTACTAGACGGTAAATGACGGCGTCATCTGCAAACAACCTAAGAGAGCTACTTAGATTTTCCCCTAAATCGTTTATGTAAATAAGGAATAGCAGAGGACCAATAACACTACCCTGTGGAACGCCCGATATCACCTCTGTTTTAGTCGATGCCTTACCATCGATTACTACGAACTGTGTCCTCTCTGACAAGAAATCCCCTATCCAATTGCAAATTTGGGGACATTTACCATAACCACGTAATTTGATTAAAAGCCGTTTGTGAGGTACGGTGTCAAAAGCTTTCTGGAAATCAAAAAATACGGAATCGATTTGCGAACCTTTGTCGATAGCACCCATCACTTCGTGTGAATATAGAGCTAGTTGTGTTTCGCATGAACGATATTTTCTAAATCCGTGTTGACCTTGGGTCAATAGATCGTTCTGTTCGAGATAATTCATAATATTTGAATACAGGATATGTTCCAAAACCCTGCTGCAAATTGACATCAATGAAATAGGTCTGTAGTTTAGTGGGTTGCTCCTACTGCCTTTCTTGAATATACGTGTGACCTGTGCAACTTTCCAATCTTTTGGTACAGATCCTTCTATGAGAGAGCGGTTGTATATGACTGTTAAGTAAGGAGCTATTGCTTCAGCATAATCAGATAGAAATCTAATGGGTATACAATCCGGACCAGAAGACTTGTTCTTATTAAGTGATTTTAGTTGCTGCACTACTCCGATGATATCTACTTCTATGTTACTCATTACGGCATCTGTTCGTAATTCGAAATCTGGAATATTGGTTTCGTCTTCTTTGGTGAATGAGTTTCTAAAAGCTAAGTTTAGTAACTCTGCTTTAGTAGCGCTGTCATCGGCAGGATCGCCATTACTATCACGTAGTGAAGGTATTGTTTGTGAGTTTCCCCGAGTATATTTAACATATGACCAAAATCTCTTTGGGTTTTCAGTCAAATTACGAGAAAGAGTTTCGTTGTGATAAATGTTGTAGGCATCTCGCATTGAAATCCTCGCTAAATTTCGAGCTTCTGAGTACAATCGCAAATCCTGGGGATTTCGTGTTCGTTTAAATTTAGTATGCCTTTTCCTTTCCTTTAGCAACAGTGTCCTAACCTGTTTTGCGTACCAAGGGGGATCGCCTCCTTCTTTTATTAATTTATTAGCTATAAATCTTTCAATTGCTGTCGATACCACTTCTTTGAATTTGAGCCACATCTGGTCTACACCTACGTTTAGTGTTAGAAACGAGTGGAAGCTGTCTTTCAAGAAGCAATGTATTTTGTTTCTATATGCTTTCCTGAACAAATATACTTTGCGTTTATTTTTGGTAACTTTGGGACTTTCGATATTCAATTTCGCTACTACAGCTCTGTGTTCACTAATACCTGTATCCGTTTTGATGCTCGTTATGAGCTCAGGATTATTTGTTGCTAAGAGATCAAGTGTGTTTTCACATCCATTTACAATTCTAGTTGGCTCATGAACTAATTGTTCGAAGTAATTCTCAGAGAATGCGTTGAGTACAATTTCACACGATGCTTTATGCGTACCTCCTGATTTGAAAATATAATTTCGCCAACAGATCGAGGGTAAATTAAAATCACCACCTACTATTATCGTGTGAGTCGGGTACGTTTTTGTAATTTATATATATATATATATATATATATATATATATATGCCGGAGGAGAACTCGAACCTCCGGCGGGGGTGGCCGCCCAGTCCGTACCTCGATGTAATATGTGTGTGTGTGTGTGTGTGTGTGTGTGTGTGTGTGTGTGTGTGTGTGTTTGTGTGTGTGTGTCTATCTGTGTTGTCCTTAGTGTAAGTTAGTTTAGATAGTCCGTAAGTCTAGGGACTGATGACCATAGCAGTTTGGCCCAATAGGTTTACTAACATTTTTACTAACATTTGAACATATTTCCTTCCGAATGCGAGTTTATTGTGCCAACTGCTGCAAGTCCTCATTCGGCAGAAATTTCGCAGTTGAGCAGCCTTAAGTTTTTGAATTGTTTGTACTCTTACGTCCATGAATCGCCACACCCTCTACGCCGGGACGACACTGCAACTGCTCGTTCGTTCGACGAAATGTCAGTTTCAGATGTACCGTGTCGGGCTTCAGGGTCCGAACGTCGTCCAATCGTCAACAAAAAAATAAATAAAAAAATCCTGATATTCACTTTTACCCTATTACTCAAATTTCAGAGTCAGGTTCTTGCACAGAGTGAAGAAGCGTTCGATTTGACTATCACCCTTTTATAAAACTGCCACTTAAGATAAAATATTTCAAAGTTATCTTGCCAACAGAAATGATCTGTCAAAATTAAAATTCCGTAGCTCTGTATGTTGTTGTGAACACAGATATTATAAGTTACTCTCATTCGTAATCGATCTATATAAAAAAAAATCGATTTTCTGAAACTCTGTAAATTCTCAAGTGTCTTCTTCCCCTAAAAAAATATCACTGTGAATATATCTTAGGGCATGAAAGGAAAGCATAAGTTGGTAAGGAAGTAAGACAAGGTTGTAGCCTTTCTCGGTTGTTATTCAATTTGTACATCGAGCAGGCAGTGAAGGAAAGCAAGGAAAAATTTGGAATAGGGATTAAAGTTCAGGGTGAAGAAATAAAAACATTGCGTTTCGCTGATGACATTGTTATCTGTCAGAGACAGCAAAGGACCTGGAAGAACAGGTGAATGGAATGGACAGTGTGTTGAAAGGAGAATATAAGATGAAAATTAAGAAGAGCAAAACAAGGGTAATGGAATGCAGTCTTAGAAAATCAGGCGATGCATTAGGTTACGAAACAATAAAGGTGGTGAATGAGTTTTGTTACTTGGGTAGTATAATAACATATGACGATCGCAGTACAGAGGATATAAAATGAAGAATGGAAATCGGAAGAAAAGCATTTTTGAAAATGAGAAAATTGCTAACATCGAATATTAATTCAAGTGTAAGGAAGTCTTTTCTGAAGGCAGTTGTGTGGTGTCTTGCCTTGTACGGGAGTGAAACACGGATGATAAACAGTGCGGGCAGGAAGAGGATAAAGGCTTTTGAAATGTGGTGCTACAGAAGAATGCTGATGATCAGATGGGTAGATCGCATAACTAATGAAGAGGTATTGAACAGAATTGGTGAGAAAAGGAATTTTTGGCACACCTTGAGTAAAAGAAGGGATCCTTGGCAGGACACATTCTTAGACATCGAGGAATCGTAAATTTAGCATTGGAGGAAAGTGTGTGGGGTAAAAATCGCAGAGGGAGACCAAGAGACGCATATAGTAACCAGATTCAAATGGATGTAAGTTGCCGTTCTTATGAGGGGATGAAAAGGCTTGCTCAGGATAGAGCATCTAACCAGTCTCCGGACTGAAGACCATAATAACAACAACAACATATCTTCCAAATTTAGTAAAAGGTTGAAAGAATAACCTTCAACATACTATTAAAGTTCAAGACGTTATAACATTTTTATTGCTCTCACAATATACAGATCATCACTCGGTAATAACTAAACAATGACTAATTTTTTATTCATTTCAATTTTACAAATGTAAATAGAAATAATCATTTTCGGCGGCAACCGCAGAGACCAGCATCTTCCTGCCTCGTGACCGTCGACCCGCGGCTTGAAGTGACCTGATGTTTACTCCTTGAGCTCAAAAAAATGTTCAAATGTTTGTAAATCTATCGGACCAAACTGCGTGGTCATCAGTCCGTAGCTTACAAACGACTTAAACTAAGGTAAACTAACCTAAGAATAACACAAACACCCATGCCCCAGTGAGGACTCGAAACTCCGACGGCGAGCAACCGCGCGCTCCTCAGCGAGGCACTGTAGACCCTTGAGTTCGGCGGTGAAGATGTTGCTTTCGTAGGTTGAATCGCCGTCGCAGCACATGAAACATAACAAACACACAAAACTTTCTTAAGAATCACCTAACATAAAGTATTAAAACATTTGAAATCATTAATCAACATGAACATAAGCTGCGAAACTGAGCTAACATAAGCCAGTAGCGGAGACAATAATCCGTCCCACCACGCCTGGCAGGATGAAGGTTGGCACCGCAACTGGCGGCTCGTTACCCGCAGGCCGGTCCCTGTAATGGTGGCGCGGCTGCTGGCAATGATGTATGGCGGCCGGCTACCGCCGCTGCCGCCGGTGGCACCCTACAACGCCCGTGGCCGGCGCTTTCGTTTCAATTACCCACTGACGTGCTGACTGCCACATTACAGACACATAATACCAAGGCTCGCTTCTCTTCTGCTGCTCGTTTCTCTAACTCCAAGTTTACAACTTCCGCAAAGAGAAAGCCCGTTTGTCTTTCGACATATGTTACCAACCAAAGTACCGCAACCGTCTCCTTTAGTACGCTTTATTGACTGAAGTTAACGCTAGACAGAAATGTAAAGTGGAATTACTAAAACCGACACGTGACCATGTTTGGACGAATGCAAATCGTGTATTCAAATGTTTGTAAATCTATGGGACTTAACTGCTTGGTTATTAGTCCCTAGCTTACAGATCACTTAAACTAAGTTAAACTAACCTAAGGACAATACAAACACCCATGCCCGAGGGAGAACTCGAACCCCGACGGCGAACGGCCGCGCGCACTGTAGCACAGCGCCAAAGTGCGCACGGCTATCCTAACGTGGCAATCATATATTCACTCCTACACATCAGATGTACATAAACGATCCACAAGTTCACGTCGCCAAGGTAATCATTTATTCCAATCTTAACCCTTTAAATCACACATTTTTCCATTACCTCTCAAACTGACCAACATTTTACCACAAATTCATTTGTAGCTACTTCCATACACAGTGTTACACAACCAAGTAGCTCGTCGCTCGTCTTAGAAATTATAAATTGCAGAGTGCTACTGAATCAGTTCGACAACTACATTGAGTTACTCCTAACATGTGCGTTTCATTACTTTTGTATCCCTCCTTTGCCATGTACAAGTAGTCAGTCACATACTACTGTGGCATTATGAGTTACATTCTGTAAAGATTAAATTCATAATAGTGACATTTTCTGCATCGGGTACGACATGGAAGCAATATATAGCTGACCAGCTATGAAACATTTGTTGCTAGTAATGCATAATAATTTTAAGTACTTCTTTTTTCAATATTTTTCTCAGTATATACGCACTACACATTAATCGTGGAAGTTTCTATAGCTTGAAATAATACGTAATGTATTATTGGTTTAATTTAGTCCATGTCTCATTTCCATTTCTCCCTCTGTCCACTTACTTTTTTCGCTCTCTGGCGATCTTATTCTCTCCCCCTCTTTCTCTCTCTCTCTCTCTCTCTCTCTCTCTCTCTCTCTCTCTCTGTTTCATCTCATCTCCCCTGTTCCTCCCTTCATCTTCTCCTACCTCTCTCCCTCTCTGCCTATCTCCACCTTCCCTTTCTACCATCACCTCTTCGTGTCTTCTCAGTCCAGTGTCTGCTCCATCTGTATAAAATTATATAAGTTTATTGCAAAATTCCAGGTACCCTCCGCCATGCACCGGATGAGATCTCAGGTAGACGGTAGCGTTTCTCTTATTTTGAACGTTAAGTATGCAAAATTTGAGCAATATCGGATTGTTCATCAATCTATGGAACTTATATGGTTATGAGTCCCTAGGCTTAGAGAGTAACCTAAGGATAACACGCACCACAGAAAGGCGCCTTAGAGCGAAAATCGGAATGACCCCGTAAGTTCTGTCCAAGTTCACAGTACCCTCCGCCATACACCATACAAAATGTTACCTAGACAGTGAGTTTTATCTTGAGCTGAAGATCAGGTGTGCATAGTACAGTACGGGAGCAGTGTTTTGCCATAACGAAGTGTGTACGAGTGGATTGAAAAATTCCGAAATGGTCGCACGAGTGTTAAGCACGATGAAGGAGCCGGACGACCGTTTACCGCCACAAATGAAGAAACCATTGAACGATCACGTGAAATGATTCTCTTAGACAGACGATTAACTATTGATGAAGTGGTGCATCGTCTTCAAATTAGTCATGGTTCTGCCTACGAAATTATTCACAACGGACTTGAGTTGCGTAAAGTATGTGCATGATGGGTCCCAAAACAACTCACACAGTTGCATAAGCAAACGCGCCTCGACATTTACAAAAGACGTTTGGATCGCTATGGTAACGAAGGGGACAACTTCTTAGACAGAATCATTACTGGTGACGAAACATGGATCCATCATTACGAGCCGGAGAGTAAACGGCAGAGTATGGAATGGAAACATCCAAATTCGCCGTGCAAGAAAAAGTTCAAGACCCAACCGTCCGTAGGAAAACTGATGCTTACGGTTTTTTGGGATGCAAGAGGTCCTATACTAGAACATTATGGTGAAATGGGCACAACAATAAACAGTGTACGTTACAGTGAGATGCTTACTGACAGGCTAAAGCCTGCAATTCGAAGCAAACGCCGAGGATTGCTGTCAGAAGGTGTTGTGTTTTTGCACGACAATTCCCGTCTGCATACTGCTGTCCACACTGTTGAAACGCTCCAGAAACTGAAATTTGAAGTACGGGATCATCCTCCATATAGTCCCGATCTTGTCCCTTGTGACTATCACTTGTTTGGTCCACTCAAACAGGGATTAAGGGGCCGTCGATTTGACTCGGACGAAGCAGTGAAGGAAGCGGTGCATTCCTGGCTCGCAGATCAACCGAAAACCTTTTATGAGGGCATAAGGAAGCTTGTAGAGCAATGGACGAAGTGCATTGAAAAGCGAGGAGACTATGTCGAAAAAAATGATGTTCTTGTAAGTTGCGTATTTCATTACAATAAAACTTTATAACTACTTTGCGAATAATAATTGACTTACCCTCGTATAGCTGAAAAGTAAAGCAATTTTCAGGCTCGTAAACACAGTAGTGACCGGCCGCGGTGGCCGAGGGGACTGAGGCGCTCCAGTCACGGTCTGCACGGCCACTACGGTGGGGGGTTCGAATCCCCCCTCGGGCATGGATATTTGTGCCGTCCGTAGTGTTAGCTAGTTTATAAGTAGTTTGTAAGCTCAGGGACTGATGACCACGTAGTTAAGTCCCGTAGACTATACAAACAAACAAAACAGTAGTGGCGTGTCTGCCTCCGTTTGCGATTTATTTACTGACTCACTGTTGTACCAGTTTCAACGGCTCCGTATGTCAATTGCGCTGGGAGTGACAACACACGGACGAAAAGACACAGGTGCCGGAGAATTTTTCAGTACGCGGTTGTAAAAGAAAGAGAGGGCAGAACTGGTCGGATACGTGGCGTGGGAGAAAGCAGGATACATTTCCCCGCGAGATAGGTGACGCCGGCGGTGATTCCAGTGACCGGGCCCGCTTCTAAAAAAGGAGCGCGGTGCGCTGGTGGCCGCGTTTGCGTAAGAGCAGCCGCGGGGAAGCGCCGCGCCGCGCCGTGCTGTGTGGAGCGAGCAGCGAGCAGCGAGTAGCGAGTAGCGAGCGGCGAAAGCTCGCCGTAATGATATGCAGGGGCTGCGCGCGCACCGCGCTCGCGAGGGCGGGGCAGCCCACGGCATCAGTCGCGGCAAGCGCCCACAAGTGGGGCTCTGGAACCAGTCCCACGGCACAGGGAGGGCGTTATGCCACGCGGAAGCCACTGTCCAAATCGTAACGTATCGTCTTGAAAGACGACGACATTTCAGGGCAGGTTCCAGCGATGTTGCCGCCCTGTGCCAAAATTTCAATCCCGCCCCTCCCCCCGCATTTACGACTTTTCTCAGAGTTCACATATACTGAAGTAAACTGGTAGGGCCCTGGCGAGCACGCAGAAGTGCCACAACACGGCGTGGCGTGGGCTCGACTAATGTCTGAAGTAGTGCTGAAGGGAACTGACGCTGTGCATGCTGCAGGGCTATTCGCAAATCATTAAGAGTACGAGAGGGTGGACATCTCTGCTTAACAGCATGCTGTAAGGTTGTTTTGTTGTTTGGGATAGGGGGACCCCGGACCAAACTGCTAAGGTTATCGGTCCCCCAGTGGGGAGGGAAAGGAGTGAAGCTGGGCAAAGAGGGAAACGGAAAAGAAATGCAGCTAGGAAAAATGGAGGAAAGGAGAAAGAAAGACTGCTTTAGCTTGAGGCTCCGTGCTCGCCACACAAGTACTCACGAAAGAACCGTGAGCCCCTTTGGGGGCACGTTGCAAGACATCCCAGAAATGCTCAATAATGTTCATATCTGGGGAGTTTGGTGGCCAGTGGAGGTGTTTAAGCTCAGAAGAATGCGCCTGTAGCAATTCTGGGGTCGCATTGTCGTGCTGGCATTTTCCCGTCCATCGTATGGCACAACGGACACGAATGGATGATCAGCTAGGATGGGTACACACCTGTGAGAGTCACATGTAGACGTATCATGGGTCCCATATCATTCCAACGCCACACGCCTCCCACCATTAGGCAGCCACCACCAGCTTGAAATATATTGGTAACGTGAGTGCTAACAGCCGTCATGTATTTAATAAAATGCATCTTTCACCATCATTAAATGTGACCTACAGATTAGTCAACTAACCTGTTTTAATACCTCTTTATCTATGATGATGGTCCTGGACCGAAACTAGTCGACTTTAAGGATTTAATACATAGCTGATGGTGAAAGATGCATTTTATTAAATACATGACGGCTGTTAGCATTCACCTTACCAAAATCTTTTCCAACTGTAATGATTGGATGGACGTGTAGGGGTACGGAGACAACCTCTTGAATCCATGGAGCCTGCATGTCAGCAGGGAACTGTTCAAGCTGGTGGTGGCAGCGTAATGGTGTGAGACGTGTGGAGTTGGAATGATATGAAACTAATAGCCCGTGACTGTTGCACCCACGAATGGTCGAGAGAATGTCCACTATCCCACCTGTACAAAGTTTGCAAATTACACAGGAAGAACAACCTCCAACCCCCACCCCCTCCATCCTTAACAGTCGTATCCACGAAGCCAATTAATTTATTCAATTATTAAAATTTAGCTTTCTTTTTATTCTTAGATTTAAACGTTCAAACGGCTCGACACATCATCTGCAGATTTTTTTGGACACTTCAATTCACTTCATGTACTTGAGAACTGAATGTACGTTCGCCGCGGCGGAACGGCCGAGCGCATTGAGGCGCTACGTTCCGACACGCGAGGCCGTTCCCCGTCGGAGGTTCGTATCCCCCCTCGGGCATGGATGTTTGTGTTGTCTTTAGTTAAGATAGTTCATAAGTATTTTGTATAGGGACCCTGCAGTCAAGTCCCTTAAGCTTTACAAACATTTGATTTTTTAATGTCCGTTGCTCATGCAACCATACGTCTTGTACTGTTCTCGTATATGCTCCCTTGTTCCCTTCGTCGTCTCGAGCTGGGATCGATGTTATGCGAGGTAACGTTAGAATCTAAAATATCGTGCTACGCTACACATTGTCGGGTTAGTAGTGTGGTTTTCGAAGTGAGCTCCAGTGCAGGACGCCCCCGCGGCCGCCATCTCGCCCACGGCCGGCGCTTAATACCGCTCGGCCGGTGGGAGGCAGCGCCGTGTCAGCCCTAACTGCCTGCCATTTATCCGCTGTCGGCCACACGCGATATGCCGAGCAGTCTCTCAGCCACTTCTTTCTTATTCTCTTTTGTTTGCTCCCTGCCCCCCCCCCCCCCCCTTTCACCACCGGTCGCAGTTAAAAGGATTTCCCGTTGCGGAGGCCAGAGTCATTTCTTTTAATGCGCCGGGAAATTGGAGCGCACGAGACGAGCGGCCGACTAGGTTATTGAGAAGTTACAGATAGCGCGCTAATGCATAATGTGTCAACCCGCTGTCGCGCGTTTATCTCGAGTGGTCGCATTTGAATGCGCGTGCGTGCTCGCTCTTTCACTGTCTTCATCACTACCACAGCTCTCTGGATAATACGTTCCAGCTCCCCACTACCCCTTCCTCCCCCCCTCTCTCTCTCTCTCTCTCTCTAACTCACAAGGAAAGTACTTGGGCTCGAACAAAAACATATGCATCAAAATCGTAAAGGTCCCTTATTACACTAGTGATACTCCCGCATCTGCAAAACTCTGCAATCGTCCGTTTGAGGCCTCTCCGTGTGCCTTGCCACATTGCACTTTGACCTGTCGGTTCGCCAATAGGGACGGTGCAGTGTTCCTTCGACGTTGCGTTTTGTGACGTTAATTTGTGTGGTGAAGCGTCAGATGGGGTGGCGAATGGCAATCAATCCTGCTAATGTATTGCGATTGATTGAGATGAAGTTGCGAAGAACCTTCTTCGTGAAGATGTATTAGTGTAGAAGATGAATCATTCGCATGCTTTCTCGTATCTGTTATGGTACGGAAATATGAGCGTAAGTTAAATACTGTTGCAACACTAGCACATGATGATGATAATAGGGATGATAATGACGAACAACTATTGCAAGCGGTAGTGCTACGGTAAGTGCGGGAAGAGGCGATGGAAGAAGTGGCAGTGAATACCAACAGTCTTCCGAGAACAAGGTTAAAGTTGCAACTATCATCACGGTTTTTGATGACAATACGCTAGAGAGCATGTACGATGATTATTACATAAGTTACAGTTCAAAGGTCGGAGGAAGGCAACGGCATACCATCTCCAAACAGGACCATGCCTAGTAAAGCACTGTGGTGTTCAAACCAATCTTCAGATTGTTGACTGCTTTACCTTATAGTTAAGATATCTGCATTACGTATGCAGTCTACAGTTACATCTACAGAGCTATCTGGAGCATGATTGCAGAGTTTTGCATAAAAACGACACCCACCAGCACATTGAGGTGTATGTAGAGATCCTGTAAGCAAATGTTCAAGCAGACATGTTTGTTCGAGCCCATGTACTTTCCTTGTCAGTGCGCAACATCCATGTAGTGTGTCCCCCTGCAACCTTACGAACCGTAACAAAACTATGTTATCTCACAGGAAACAAATTTCATCTATTCTGCAACATTTTTCTTTTAAATTGTTGGACGAAGTTTTCTTATCTATTTTTCGGAATGGTTTCCGATACAAAAATACACTTAGCTTAACGACGCTTTCGAATTTCAGACAAGATTCAGATGCTCATTAAGAAAGACCGCACTGTATAGACAATTTGTAAAGGGGTAGATTTTTTTTCGAATTCTTCAGAATTAATTTACTTGATACCTCAAATTCCTTTCCCTTTCGATTGGATCCAGAAAATAGTTTTTAGACTTTGCACTTATTCTTCATTAACACACATTATTATAGAACAATCTGTGATCTGTTCAAAGAACTCTGTAATTTCAACATTAAATATATTTTGAATTAGACATTCGTTTTTGTATTACTGAACCTCTAGTTCCTTTTTGTTGTCCCCTGGAGTCGCGACCCATAGGTTGAAAAACTTTTTATTTTTACTTAGATGTGAGTTAACAGCCGTAATATATTTTAAAAAAATGCATAGTCAACCATCAGCTGTTTACTGTTTTCAGAACTTTATTGGTTTCGGATATTATCCATCATCAGAAGAGTAAAATGAAACAGACTGATAGAGAACTACGTAGTTGATCTGATAAACTTAGCAGAGATCGAAGTACTCATCAGATACTATCACTCAAATTAAAAATACAGAAGACTATTATGTTAGAAACAATTTAAAAATTTAACTTCAGTCGTTAGAGCAACTTCAATTTTATTTTCTGTTATATCACAAACAGTTGCAGTTTCATAAACTTCAGGGATTATTATTAGCTCACAGAATTCTTGCGACATCCTTTATAACTTCTAGAAGCAGTCGATTCTCAAGGAAACTCGACACGTTGTAGCTCGAATCTCATACGTCGCTGGATGTAGCGCGCGAAAGCCAACGCCACAGTCGGCGGCCACGCAGGACACTCCCCTAGCAATACCATACACTTACTAAATAGAAACTAGACCGCTCGCTGGCGCTAGTGTCGCGTCCCCACATTGAACGTGACAGAAGTCGCCAGTAGCAGGGCAATAGTTCATAAACATGGTTCAAATGTTTGTATAGTCTATGGGACTTAACTACGGGGTCATCAGTCCCTAAACTTACAAACTACTTATGAACTACTTACGAACTAGGACGGCACAAATATCCATGCCCGACGGGGGATTCGAACCCCCGACCGTAGTGGCCGTGCAAACCGTGACTGGAGCGCCTTAGTCCCCTCGGCCATCGCGGCCGGCAAACATGGTTCGTTCGTGTGCTGCTTTTAATTGTAACAGTGAGAATGGAAGCAATGACGAAGACGGAAACAATGTCACATTTCAAAGATCAGTCATTACTTGTGGGTTTCGTCTTACAAATGATTCTATAAAACAGAAACGTATTTTGATGCATGTCAAGTACAATTTTTTTATACATATAAATTAATAAAAATACTAATTTGAGCTGAATGAATAACTAAACATATATATATATATATATATGATGCAGAAGTGGGACGAATAATTGTTTTAAGACACTTAACACGTAGTGATTGTATTTCGAAAATGGTCATTACTTGATCGAATGTTGCATATTCAAACACTTTGAGAAGTACTATCTCTGTTAAAAAGCAATGTGCGATTGAAATGCGTATTTAAAATTTTATCAATTATTACGATTATTCGTACGCAAATTCGAAGAAGTTGAAAGAAAAATTCTATGTAATATGGAAAGAAATGTAGACAAAAATGTGATGTACAAAAGTAAGCGTGCAAAAGATACAGAGTAGTCGGAAAAAAGGCAAACAGGACCTGACAGAAAATTGCGTGAATTAAATAATAATCGCACTCTCTGCTTATTTACATGTTTCATGGAATCATCTTATGCAAATATCTCGATGAAAAGTCGCTCCATCTTATCAGAAAAGAGTCTTACATTCTTAAATTACGTGTCTCTATGCAGACGCATTTCGAAAATTAGGAAACTTCATTCATGTTCAAACAGACTGCAATAATCAGTAATTTTTTAAAAACAGATATGCGTTTATTTTGTGCTTTATTTTGCTCTTTTCGCGTCTCATGCACTTCAAATCACAACCCCAGTGCTAGGATTCTTCCCTGCAAATGGCGGCGATCAGCCGCTTCAATCCGGGGCAGTTGCCTCGCTTCTCCGCTACGGCGTGGTAGGGGTTTGAGCCAGGGAGATTAGAATCTCTGGAGATCCCCTAACACTGAAAAAATGAAGCCAGCGAAATGCGCATTCCGGCATTTGTTTGTGCCCAAAATATTGCTCGTATTGTCTGGTAAAGTAGTTCTAGAAAGTTCAAATGTATGTCATTTCGAAGTATATCCTCCTACGTATTAACCAATAGTCAACACGGATTCAGAAAGTATCGCTCTTGCGAAACACAGCTTGCCCTTTATTCACATGAAGTCTTAAGTGCGATTGACAAGGGATCTCAAATCGATTCCATATTTCTGGATTTCCGGAAGGCTTTTGATGCTGTACCCCACAAGCGGCTTCTAATGAAATTGCGTGCTTATGGAATATCTTCCCAATTGTGCGATTGGATTCACGATTTCCTATCAGAAAGGACACAGTTCGTTGTAATTGACGGTAAGTCATCGAGTAAAACAGAAGTGATATCTGGCGTTCCACAGGGAAGCGTTATAGGTCCCCTACTCTTCCTCGTGTTTATAAATGATTTAGGAGACAATCTGAATAGCTCCCTTAGACTGTTCGCGGATGATGCTGTCGTTTATCTCTTAGTGAAGTCGACAGAGGATCAAAAGCAACTGCAAAGCGATTTAGACAAATTTTCTACTTGGTGCGAAAATTGGCAATTGACACTAAATAAAGAAAAGTGTGAAGTAATACACATGACCACTAAAATAAATCCGCTGAACTTCAATTACGCGATAAATCAGTCAAACCTTAAGGTCGTAAATTCTACCAAATACCTAGGAGTTACAATTACGAACAACTTTGACTGGAGAGAACACATAGAAAATATTGTGGGGAAGGCGAACCAAAGGTTACGTTTCATTGGCAGAACGCTTCGAAGATTCAGAGAAGGGCAGCTCGTTTTGTTTTATCACGTATCACGTTACGGGGGGGGGGGGGGGGGAAGTGTCACGGAAATGTTGCACGAATTGGGGTGGAAATCATTAAAAGAAAGACGTTATTCATTGCGGCGTGATCTGTTTGCGAAGTTTCAATCAGCGACTTTTACTTCTGAATGTGAAAATATTTTGCTAGCACTTAGGGAGACATGACCATCCCAATAAAATAAGAGAAATCAGATCGAAAACGGAACGATTTAGGTGTTCTTTCTTCCCGCGCGCTATTTGAGAATGGAACGGTAGAGAAAAGTTATGAAAGTGATTAATGAACCTTCTGCCAGGCACCTAAATGTGATTTGCAGAGTATCTATGTAGATGTAGATGTAGATATGACCTCCAGTTTACTGGCTTTACGTAAAGAGGGCATTATTCACATGGGATTTTAAGCGAGAAATCCTTGTTTTGGGCACAAAAGCATGGCCCCCGTGGCTTCAACCAGTGCGTGTTCTCAGCATAGATAACACCACCTCCCTTTATTCTAACCTCCTTGGTTTGAGCAATACATGCGGCCGTCTTTTGTCGCGTGAAGCTGTCGCTAGAATGTGTGGCCCACGCGGGACGCGACCTCAAGACGTTCTCTTCGCGGTAGTTGACAATGTTGATTCAGCCCGTCAGCGGAACCGTCACGATGAAGTTGGGAAGTGCTGGGGAGCTGGAGTGGGCGACGACAGCCGGCTGACAGCGGTGTGGTGCAGAAGCGCTGGAGCTCGGTAGGAGGTCCGCGGCAAGGCCGCCACCGGCCATCGGCTGTCGGGGATCAGCGCAGGGGAGGGCCAAAAAAGAACCAGCCGCCGCGCTATTTGTCAGCGCTGACAGCCAGATATTCCGACCGGTTCCCTCGCCGCTGCCCGCTACTCTGCCACAACGCAAATCCCCGCCTTCCAGGAAACGGGACAGCGCCACAACTTTCCCCCCGCCTCTGGCTACCACCTGTGCAACTGACCATTGTCACCGAAGTCGGCGCTGCCCTTTCAAAACAACCTCACAGGTCTCTGGCGTCATCGTCTGGAAAAGGGTAGTAAAATGCAGGAGGATCTGCAGCGCTTTTACACATGCTGCAGGGTATGGTAATCGAGCAGTGGCAACTGGTACTTCAGACTCTACGAGGCCTCTTTTTCAAGTTCCGTTTTGTTGTAGACTCTAGTAGATCGGTTGCATACCGCAACGTGCGTCGTGTACCGGCTAGCCTCGGGAACAACTGTGCTCAGTGTCAGCTCTGTAGCTAACCTGTACTGGTCCGTTCTGTGGTGTCGCACAAGTCTGAAGTGCGCGCCACGTACTTTCGCCGCGAGCCGCCATGCACGCACGGCGCGGCGTTCTTACGGCGTCAGCCACGAGCGCCCTCTGCTACAACTCCGCTCGCGGCCACCACTAAACTGGATCGTTCACTTGGGATTAGGACAGGCACTAGGACTCATCAATAGGCAAGCCTCTACCTAGTTAACCTATGTTTCAGCAGTACACTTAGTTGGCAGTCATGAACTTTGTAAAAGTTAAGTATCATATTTCTACGAAATATACTACTTGTTCTAATGTAGCTTAGTGTTTCTAGTTTCTGCTGTCCCACTGGCTGGTCACCTCAGACTCTGTACCCGCACACGCGTGCATCCTATTTTCCTGTGTCGGTCTCTCTCTACTCGGCCACCGACACCCAGGACAACCGGCGGAAACGAGACACAAAACGTTCTGTGCTTTCAAAATGTTTCAATCAACTCGCCCGCCTCGTGTGTGGTTCCCTGAGTGATAAAGGCTGTTTTCAGCAAGGCACCTGTCTGCTGCAGAAATTCGCCGACAGATTTGCGAAGTGGACGGTGATACTCTTATGAGTGAAAGCGAAGTGCGTAAGTGGGTACGAGAATTCAAAGATGGCTGTGACAACGTGTATGATCAGGACCGCTCCGGTCGCCCTTATTCGAATACAGACGATTTGGTGGCTTCAGTTGAAGCGAGGATTCGTGAGAACAGGCGTTCCATCTCCACCTCAAACAACACCTCAGTGGCAACCGTTACAATGATGACGAGGACGTGCAAACGTCAGTGAACTCTTCGTTATAGGAGAAGGCAGTAAGATTTTATGAAGAGGGTATTTAAAAACGGGGCGAGAGGTATGATAAGTGTTAGAAGAAACTTGACAACGATGTATCTACTGTCTGGAAATTAATTAGTTTTGTGAAATAACCTGTCGTTGTGTACTTCTGTTCTAACGGATCTTACTTAAAAAACGTCTCGTACTTCGTTTCACACACTTCTCTTCCAAACTTAAAGCTGAGTAATTTGTTTCTAAAAGATACTGTAAGTTGTTCATTTTTCTTTGATAATAAACACCAGAAACAGATGAATATGGACATGAACACTAAACCCCAGTAAGTAATTGATTACACTGATAAGTGACTGTAACAAAATGAGTCAGTTACGATGAAGAGACAAGCTACCTTCGGGTCACGTGACACTGTATCCACCACCCCCTCCTAACCTTACGCATGCGCAAAGGCTGCTCTCTCCCACATCTTTTCAAACGGTTAAATATATTTTAAAATGAAGAGTGGGCCTATAAATGTCATTTAGCCTCAAAATTGCGATACATTTCCAAAACGTCCGAAGTATTTGTGGGAAGTAACAACACAAAAGTCATTGTTGTTCCCGTATCTGCTAAAAAGAAGACTGGGTTGAATGAAAATAATTGCTTGCTGTCGAACTCTCTACCTTCGATAGTGCAAAGCGATGCCGCTAACCACACGGCTATTCTTGGTAGGTGGAGCGTAGTGACTTCATTATTGTTCATGATCGGATGTTCTCAAGGCTTTTACAGTTGATGCGTCTTTAAGTTATATTTTACCAAATACGACGTGTTTCTGATTAATCTTCAGTGCACCAAAAACCAATATGAAGGGCGGATGTTCCATCCATGGAGAATTTGCGCAAGGCGAGTTGCGCAGAAGGTTCACTGTCTAACCTTGCGACCATTCGTGTGTAACAGCCAGAGCTCAAGTAGCCAGGACGTGGCGTCTCTACCAGTTCCAACGCCAGTGTTAAAAGCGGCGTTTCCCCTCTCCCCTCCCTGCCGCGGGAGAGCCCATATGCTGCCTACAGGAGGTTCAGAAGAGAATTTGAACCTCAGACGCGCAAGCGCATTGCAACGCTGCGCCCACTACCGAACGTATAACTCGGCTGCGCTACGACTCGTATACGTGCTATCTCCGCGACGTAAAACGTTTCTCGTACGATAAAAATACTTTCAATGTGCTTGTAGAATGATCTGATAGAAGAACGAAACGAATAATGATAGTTTAAAAACACTTTTTATTTTATTTATTTATTTTTTTCGCGACGAGCTTTTATTCGAGAGTTCACTAAACCAGTGAAGACACAGGATGCACCGTCACTGTAATTGAGCATCATTATCAACAAGCGTAAAGTTCTGCGTTTACATAGAGGGGTGTTCTGCTGAAAAGGTACGAAACGACACCGTGAGTATAATTAATCACTAGAGGCCTGAGAGAAACTATCCCAATGGGATAACGACCCGAAGGATGCCCTGTTCTTAGAATTCCTGTGGTTGCGACAAGAGCCAGTCCTTGACTTCCACTTCGTCGTCCAACTTCAAGCTGCGAGCTTGCAAGATGAAAGCAAAGCTCACCATCTGCAACATAGTTGACATGACTGACTGTGGGCCTCATAGAGCCGAATGGAGTGTCTAAATCAAAGGCTCAGACGGTTCTGCGACCGTGTAGGCTGCAGATTCCTTGACTTGCACCATCGGATAGTGCGTTTCCGGGTTCCGCTGAACAGGTGAGGACTCTCCTACACGCAGGAAGCGGCTACACGGGTAGCGGGGGCTGTATGGCGTGGACTGGGGTGTTTTTTTTTTTTTTTTTTTTTTTTTTTTTTTTTTTTTTTTTTTTTTTTTTTTTTAGGATATAGGTCCTCGGGGAAAAACAAAATGGGTAATCTCAAAGGCTGCAGGTGGATCACAGGAGAAATGTAGATCTAGGAACTATCAGTATAACAGTTGTAAATTATAGGTGTGGCGGAAAAGAACCAGAACTCCAAGCGTTAATAGAAAGCACCGAAACACACATCACTGTAGGCAGTGAAAGTTGGCTCAAGCCGGAAATAAGTATAGCAGAAGTTTTTGTAAAATATCTAACTGTGTTCAGAAAGGATAGATTAAACAAAATAGGTGGAGGCGTGTTTGTCGCCGTCAAAAGTAGTCTTTCGTGTAGCGAAGATGAAGTTGATAGTTCCTGTGAGTTATTATGAGTA
Organism: Locusta migratoria; assembly: GCA_026315105.1. Classification (NCBI taxonomy): domain Eukaryota; kingdom Metazoa; phylum Arthropoda; class Insecta; order Orthoptera; family Acrididae; genus Locusta; species Locusta migratoria. The sequence goes on from CM048751.1 coordinate 203,133,607, forward strand.
GAGGTTGTACCTGAAAATCGTAAGAAGTTAACAATTGGTTCCTTTTGACGGCATCCCGACTCTGACGATACAATAGCAGAAATATTCAAAGAAAACCTAAGTCTACTTCCAAAAACGTACCCGACTCACACGATAATAGTAGGCGGTGATTTTAATTTACCCTCGATCTGTTTGCCAAATTATATTTTAAAATCAGAAGGTACGCATAAAACATCGTGTAAAATTGTACTCAAAGCATTCTCTGAGAATTACTTCGAACAATTAGTTCATGAGCCAACTAGAATTGTAAATGGATGTCAAAACACACTTGATCTCTTAGCAACAAATAATTCTGAGCTCATAACGAGCATAAAAAGGGATACAGGTATTAATGAACACAGAGTTGTCGTAACGAGATTGAATATTGAAAGTTCCAAAGTTACCAAAAATAGACGAAAAGTAAATTTGTTCAGGAAAGCAGATAGAAATTAAAAAAACTGCTTCTTGAAAGACAGCTTCCACTCGTTTCTAACACTAAACGTAAGTGTAGACCAGATGTGACTCAAATTCAAAGAGGTGGTATCGACAGCAATTGACAGTTTTATACCAAATAAACTAATAAAAGAAGGAGGTGATCCCTCTTGGTACACAAAACAGGTCAGGACACTGATGCAAAAGCAACGAAAAAGGCATGCTAAATTTAAATGAACACAAAATCCGCAGGATTGGTGATCCTACATAGACGTTCGAAACTTAGCGAGGACTTCAAAGCGAGATGTCTACAGTACTTATCACAACGAAACTCTTTCTCGAAATTTGACTGAAAACCCAAAGACATTTTGGTCATATGTTAAATATTCTAGGGGCAAACACAAACAATACCCTCACTACGTGATAGTAATGGCGATCCTGCCGATGATAGCGCTACTAAAGCAGAGTTACTAAACATAGCTCACACAGCCATGTCCAAAGGAGGACTCGCACCTCCGAAGGAAACGGCCGCCCAGTTCGTAGCAGGATGCCTTAGACCACGTGGCCATTCCTCGCGGTTACTGAACGTCCTCTGGCCATTATAAAGTCCCTGTACGGTTTTTAGAACTAGCGTACCCCAAACTCGAGCACACTGACGGGTCGCCCAGGCGACAGAAAGTGGCCTCCCGGTGGACACGCTTTAAGCAAACCAACTAATGACGTGGACGCGCCACGATGGCAAGGGGGAAGGAGTTGGCTGGGGGGGGGGGGGGGGGCAGCAGGCATCGCGCTCGCAAGTTTTTTTATTATTATTTTGCTCGTCCCCCGCCGCGCGGACTGGTCCTCCTTGGTGCAGGAGGTAATTAGAGTAATTAGGCCCTGTAGATCAGCGCCGGTAGCTGCAGCGGCGTCAGCTATAAATATGAATTAGCCAGCGGCGACCGCAACGTCCGTGGCCGCGACCTTGCCGCGCTCTGGTCACTGACTCTCTGCGGGAAGGCGGGGGGGTGGGGGGACGCCACTGCCGGTACGGCCCCCGCGCGCATGCGCAGAAGGCGGGGCGCGTGCGCTTGCGCGGCCTTGACGGCGGCACCTGCTCCACGCTCCGCTGCCCGCGACCGCGCGGTAACCACCAGTCTGGCCGTCAAATGGGGCCGTGACACTGAACTTGTCAGCGGCGTGTCTACGCTGTTAGGTGGGTTTACACTGGCCACAAAAAAGGCGCCACATAATGTGACATTAGTCATACGCGAGTAGTGCTGTGCACATCCGTTTCCACTCACTCCTGTAGACGTCTGGCAATATAGCGTCAGACCAGCTATTTTTCGAACTGACATTGGTGTTGTCATTTAGGTTATCGTCTTCGAATTACATTTGTCAATGGGTTTTGTGTAGAAACAACACTCAAACACTGAAAACAGGTATAAACCAAGTAGCACATGTAAACGAAAATCCTTCCTTGAATCAACCGCAAATAACAAAAGTAAATTTCGATTAAGATCTGCTTATCGAGCTCTGTAAAAAAAAGTTTAATATCAACATTAGAGATATAGTACTTACTCAAGTGATAGTAAAAGTGTCATTGTTGCTTTTTTGGCACCTATTACCCGTCATCACTGCAGACTTGATATCTCGTCATCAGAACAACTACAGTGTTCTGATATTGTGTGTTGGATGCTATTTACAGTGTCCTGGAGGCTTAATAGAAAGCTAATGTACCTACACTCGCCCACAGTTAAATACAACGACATACTAATTTAAAGCGAATTTTGAGGTTATGCTACATATAACTGCACTGACAATCACTGTAATATAGTTCGTTCTTTTAATTAAGAGATGCACTCTAATCCATTAGACAAGTGTTTAAGAGCAATGAAGATGCTAATTGCAGAATCCGAATATACTGCCAGCTTCACATTTATTTTTACAATTTCTAGAATTAAGTAGGCTGTTTTGTAACTACAAATCACCTCTCAGTAATAACTCAATAAGAGGTGTTTACACTCACCCAAATCTCAAGTGTACAGTGTATAAGAAAATCATAAAACGCACAAATTAACCGTATTACACTCATAAAAATTTTGGCCTCTATTCCAACGTCTCAATATCACTGTAGCCCAACAAACCATACTTACACGACAAATTTTGGAAAGTTTTTTAATTTGTTTTGCAATTAAAAAGCATGTTGTTCGTAATATGTAGGCATAAATACACAAAGACACCAAATAGCTTTAGAGTCAGAATCCTTGAAGTAAAGATGGCGGCTGCTTGTTTTGATTCTGAGAAAAGTGGCGTGACAAAGTTCAAATCACTTTAACTTTGTAGCAAGGCGAAAAGTGACGTCAGTTGAGTGGCACCACATAAATATTTGGTATCGATACTAGTCAAATGGCGCCATATTTGTATCCAGTGTTCAAAACCTATAAGTGTTCAAAACGTTGGCAGCCTATCATTAGTAGACAAATGTACAGGGTGTAACTAAATATGTGGTAAAGCTCCGTGATTCGATAGAGGAACTGACAACAAACAGAATATCTCCTCTGTGTCGCTGCACACAGAACAGGAATCAGTCGGTTTATTTTATTTATTTATTTTTATCTGCTGTATTTCGCAGATCCTACGTCTGATAGTTACGAATAATTTTAGTGGCTTATTTTGGCATTCTATATGATTACAAAAATAGATTAGATTGAAAATCCTACTTGTGCTATAGGCTTTGTCATAACTTCCCCTAAACATAAATACGGACCCTCTAAGCCATCAATCTGAAACAAAAATAATGGCAACGAAACATGAAAATGTCCCAAATAATGTCAATATCAGGACTTGGTTGGTAGATGAGTAGAACAATTAAATAGATTTGTACCTCAATAATATATTCTACTCGACAGCTGACTATCCACCACACGAAGAATTATTTAACTCAGAAGAAATTTCTTGTTGTCTATTTTCATCCTCACTTAAGTTCTCTTCATTGAAAGGTTGAAAATACTTCGCAGATTTCTTTTTCAGAGAGAGAGCCCACTGCATTTCGGTATACATAGACGAAAAAGAATCCCCTATCTGGAATCGCGGGTCAGATTGGACACAGCGATGGCACCTTCCCTTCAGTAAATTTCAAGCGATAAGCTCCCAGAACCTAACACATAACAAAGTACTGAAATTACACTGGCGCGTGAAACTAAACCTCCACAGGTTTCGATAGTTAGACGGTTTTATTGTTATCGACAGGACCAAATTGACCCACGATTCCGGTTAAGGGTTAAAGTGCAGCTTGGTCAGATGTTTCACCACGAATTAGCTTATCCAGTCTCCGAAAACACATAAAGTGAGAGTGTGCACCAATTGGAAAAGAAATTTTAAACTCGCAAACGAGCATCGGGAGAGATTATCATTGTAGCAACGTAAAAGAATTCAGAGCTATTCCAAACAGCCTGAAACTGGGCCGATGAACCCTCTGCCAGGCACCTAAGTGCGATTTGAAGCGTACCCATTGTGGCGCCTTTTTTTTTCTTTTTTTTTTACTGGGCATTCATTAAACCCACATTTTTTTATACATCACCTGTTGTAAATGTTCAGTGGTCTCGAAGATCTCGTAACTCGCCTGCCAATAACACATCACCAAATAATAAGACGTCGGGTTCTTCCAAGTCATGGAAACTTTGAATATGACACGTTTCATTTTTTAACGTATATTTATTTACCCATTCTTGATGAAGCACAGAAGTAATACAAGACTGCATGGCTACACTTAGACTGTCTGACAACAATGCTAACCACTGACTGATTTAGACAAACTCATTCCTCCATTACTAACTTGAAACTTCATACTAACTTTATGCTGACTTCATACAACTCCTCCTGTTCGCGCCAATTCGCGCGTATTAATACGTAGTGTATATTCTAGAACATTCTAGAACACGGAAGTTACAAAGTTTTACATTTTGTTCATGAAACATACACATATTTTGCTTTACGTGAAGATACACAATATTATGACAAATGTAATAGTAAGTTTTTCCTATTTAAACAAAGTGTACAAAAGATCGTAAGTAAGTAATAATTAGTGCAGTATTAATATATGTTTACATTATTGTTACGACTTTCAATAATTAATTAATTTAGTTTGTTAAAAGACCCACGTAATGAAAGTGATAATCAATGTGACCAGCTAGAAGTGCCATAAGAGGCTTAGCAAAAGCAGTCAACAATCCGAAGATTGGTTTGAACACCACAGTGCTTTACTAGGCATGGTCCTGTTTGGAGGTGGTATGCCGTTGCCTTCCTCCGACCTTCAAACTGACTTACCCAGCCAGTTATAGGGGGACCTACAGTTTTAACGTGGGTTCCGAACCACGGTGCTACTCGGTATTTTTCACATGAGCAATACTGCCAGAGGTGAAAGAAGTGGAAAGTGACAGATAAAAATCCTGGGACCTGGTGGGGATCGAACCCGGTACCTTTGGATTTGTAGTCTGGCACTCTACCTCTGTGCAACTCTTTTTTTTTTTTTTTTTTTTTTTTTTTTTTTTTTTTTTTTTTTTTTTTTTTTTTTTGCTCTATGTGTAGTTCTGTTCGTTGCGGACGTTGATCAAGTTTGTTCGTTTTTGTTCGATGTGTTCTTGGCTCAGCTTTTTTATTACAGAGGCCTTTCAGCTCTCTGACCGGGCGCGCTGAGCCACGGCGCCCGGCGTTGACTTACCCAGCCAGTTATAGGACTGAGGCGCACATAAGAGGCTTATATAACATAAATATGGAATATTAAGGTACAATATCATCACTAAATGTGGTATCGTATACTTCAATATTACAAACAAACGGGACCCTCCTGGCTAAATACATTACACCATGTAGAAGTAGAAATGTCCTGGCGAAAGGATGGTAAATGGACCGAGGAAAAGTCCTTGGTGGACTCTTAAAGATGAGAAAAGACGTATTAGTTACCGTTTACTGCCCTAGAGAAACTGACGTTCTGTTGAAGGAATGTTCCTTTCCGACCTTCTAGAAAGGAACGTGAAGAACGCCGTTCGTCGTGGGTGGTGGTGTGTCAACCGCGGGGATGACAGGTGTTGGCCGCCGAGCCGGAATGTGACGGCGTGACTGGAGCGACATTCCACGGACACCGAGTGTGCACCGAAGACCGCTGAACATGCGCCGTCACCGCCGAGTCAATTGAGAGGTCGAGAGGCAAGGCCAACGTGTGGCGGCAGCTACCTGCCAACGCCGACTAACCACACGTCTAACGGGCCATGGACGCCCTGCCTTAACGAGGCGCTATCCAAAACTCCCCGGAATATATTAATCACAATTGTTACGTATTATCGATCCTCGCAGACAGAAGAGCATGTTGAGGCGACAGGGAGGCGAGCAGATCCGGATTCTAATCCTCCCGGCGGATTAACGACAAGGCCGATGAGCCGGCAGGCCGGGATGTCGTTTTTTGGCGGTTTTCTACATCCCACTGGTTGAATATTGGGCCGGTATCCAAGTCTCGCTTCTGTAACTCGATTCAAAAACATTCCAAAAAAAAATCCACACACACTCACATGCATGATATTTATATGCAGGGTGTTACAAAAAGGTACGGCCAAACTTTCAGGAAACATTCCTCACACACAAAGAAAGAAAATATGTTCTGTGGACATGTGTCCGGAAACGCTTAATTTCCATCTTAGAGCTCAATTTAGTATTTCTCTTTAAATAAAATTGAAATAATTCGTGCAGACAATTGTCAAAATAACCAATAGTTTCGTTAGTATGTACTGTACTTCCTCGATTCACCGCAAGTTGGCCCAATTGAAGGAAGGTAATGTTGTTAATTGTTGGTGATATCTTGATTGGGCCTCATGTTCTTCCACCTACGCACACTGGAGCACGTTATCGTGATTTCATACGGGATACTCTACCTCTGCTGCTAGAACATGTGCCTTTACAAGTACGACACAACATGCACGATGGAGCTCCTCCACATTTCAGTCGACCTGTTCGTACGCTTCTCAACAACAGATTCGGTGACCGATGGATTGGTAGAGGCGGACCAATTCCATGGCTTCAACGCTCTCCTGACCTCAACCCTCTTGCCTTTCATTTATGGGTGCATTTGAAAGCTCTTGTCTACGCAACCCCGGTACCAAATGTACAGACTCTTCATGCTCGTATTGTGGACGGCTGTGATACAATACGCCATTGTCCAGGGCTACATCAGCACATCAGGGATTCCATGCGACGGATGGTAGATGCATGTATCCTCGCTGAGAACATTTTGAACATTTCCTGTAACAAAGTGTTTGCAGTCAGGCTGTTACGTTCTGTTGCTGTGTGTTTCCATTCCATGATTAATGAGAATTGCAGAGAAGTAATAAAATGAGTTCTAACATGGAAATTAAGCGTTTCTAGACACATGTTCACATAACATATTTTCTTTCTTTGTGTTTCCTGAAAGTTTGGCCGTACGTTTTTGTAGCATTTTGTATATAAACAGTAGAGTGCCAGTGTGCGAATGTTTGTATTGCATACAAATCTACAGTTTTGTTCCAGTCTTGAATGTTTCCACACTTGACCTTCAAAGCTAGAGGAAGGTCACTCTACACAAAATTTCGCATGGCAGAAGGTACTTTATTTGCAGGATTCGAGAAACTCTATAGTTTTATGATCTTGATGAAATTTTATACACCTTAGCTTCAAAAAACAGAACATCACTCCAGAATATTTTCATCTCCGCAGTGAAGTGTGCGCTGATATGAAAATTCCTTGCGGATTAAAACAGTGTGCCAGAACTGGGATTCGAAACTGGGGCCTTTGCCTTACGTAGGCAAGCACCCTACCGATTGAGCTATCCTGATGGGCAGCGTTAAAATGTGGAAACATCCAACAGGTTGTGGCTAAGCCATGTCTCCGACATATTGGCTGTGATAGGGAGAGAGCGGATGAATATAGGTAGAGGAGGACATCCACAGAGAGAGAGGGGGGAAGTAGTAACTGAAGTAAATCAATACCCTGGCAATGCCGAGTTTTCAGCTAGTAACGCCCTATTCAGAAATGGGAGGACCACACAATTCGTCCCCAAGGGCGGGGGAAAGCATGACAGCAGGAAGGCCATCTGGCCATCCCATAAACTAACCACGCAAAAATAATAGTAACAATGCTGCCCCGTATCAAAGTGTGAATAAGGTGCAAGATTAAGAAGAAGACTGCACCATCTTTTTCGAAGTAGTTCCCTTAGGAGTGATAACACCTACTTCAAAGTTCATGATAGTTTTAAAAATTTGTTGGGATCTTTAGTAGCCTCTGCAGTTCCACTTCAAACAAAATATTTACCCCTTAAATATGATTTTCATCTTGGGAAACCGAAAGAAAGTCCCCAGAGCTACAGACAGAAAATAGGGTGGGTGTGGATAACTGTCATCTTGCTTTATTAAAAAAACTCCTCAATAATGTGAGTTATACAGTTGAGGTCTCTTGTTTTTCTTCAAGTGAAGTCTAGCACGTAGTCATTCCAAACTGTAATTCATGGGTGCCTTACAGTTGCTACTGTTCCCAGAGCTCTGTTGCAACAATACATTCAGTAACATTGTTACATGCAAGGTCCGCTGCAAGCCTTTTGCACTTTGATCCTCAACAGGTTTTCCTGTCTTTTTGGATAGCAACAAACATATATAAAACACGACCAAGGTGAGCACTACATCTACATCTACATCTCCATCTACATACATACTCCGCAATCCACCGTAATGTGCGTGGCGGAGTGTACACTGTACCGCTACTAGGAATTTCCTTTCCTATTCCACTCCCAAATGGAACGAGGAAAAAAATGCCTATATGCCTCCGTACGAGCCCTAATTTCTCTTATCTCGTCTTTGTGATCTTTACGCGAAATGTAGGCTAAGTAGGCGGCAGCAAGATCGTACTATACTCAGCTTCAAATTCCGGCCCTCTAAATTTACTTAACAGAAATTCACGAAAAGAACGTCGTCTTTCTTCCAGCGATCCCCAATTTCCATGACACTCGCGCATTGGTCTAATCTACCGGTAAAAAATCTAGCTGCTCGCCTCTGAACCGCCTCTATGTCTTCCTTTAAACTGATCTGCTGAGAGTCCCAAACACTTGAGCAATACTCAAGACGTGGTCGTACAAGCGTTTTATACGCGGTCTCCTTTACAGGTGAAGTACATCTTCCCAAAATTCTTCGAATAAACCGAAGTCGGCTGTCCGTCTTACTCACAACTGTCCTTACATGTTCGTTCCATTTCATATCGCTCTGCAATGTTACGCCTAGATATTTGAACGACGCAACAGCATCAAGAAACTCACTACTAATGCTGTATTCGATCATTATAGGATTGCTTTTTCTACACATGCGCATCACCTTACATTTTTCTACATTGAGAGCATGAGAGTCTAACTGGCAATAGTTCTATACACCAAATGCACAGACCCTGTCTTAAATTGTCAGCCTGATGTATACGGCCTGGAACGAGTAGTGAGTGAGCAACAATTCTGGCTCACGTGCGGTCACTAACCCCTGCCTTCCTTCTGGGTGTTCCAGGTGATCCTGAGCTGCGCCCTGGCGCTGGCATCTGGCTACTATGACCACGACCTCGCTGTCCACACGCACACGCCGCAGTGTGGACACGTGTCACTGGCAGCCGCCCCCGCAGTCGCTGCCGTCGCCGCCCCCGCAGTTGCCGCCGTCGCCGCTCCTGCAGTGGCCAGCTACTCAGCTGGGTCTTCCTACTTGGCCGGATCTGCCTACTCAGCAGGTGCAGCCTATTCGGCAGGTGCCGCTCTCAAGGTAAGCTCGAGACCACTGCACGTATCTGTGGACTGCAAGAGTTCCCCTCTGCCTCTTACATGTACAGATAAGATATTACTGGTCTTTATTCATGAGGAGATCTATGGGACATGTCTGAATCATTTCATTAATACAGTTCTCATTACTGTATTGCCCTCATTGTGGCGCACTCCCAGATGCTCATTGTAGCTACTGGTCTACAACTGTTAGAACTATTTCACATCTCCTTTACTGTGACAATGTTGCTTCTACATGCAATTATATAGTTCAGTGGAGTGATTTATTACAATGTGTGAGCCTCCAAGACATCTTGTTACAACTTTATTGCATTTTCAAGAGTAAAAATTACATGTCGTCAGTAGAAATTACATAATAAAGTTCTCAATATGTTACTCATCACATCTCGTTTTCTAACTCTCTCTTCATACATCCTTCCCTTAAATATTCTCCATGCTCTGATATTTAAGAAATTGCATGAATACAGCAGGCATCAGTATTTGTACCCCATTTAGTGAAAGATGTCAACAGAATAATGTACAAATTACAGGTCATTGTATTGGTGAGAACTGAGAAAGCTTTGATCATTACAGTAAAACTTCTAAATTATATTACAGGGCAAAGCACGCAAAACTGCGGTATTTTATTCAATATATCCTTTATGGATTATAAACTGCAAATTTGATTTCAATTTTAAAAACATATGCAATCATTTGCTCTTTTTATACCCATCATTTCTTCATAGTTCTCATATGCAGATGATACCGAAACACTATATCTTAATCCAAGAGTAGTTAGATGCTGTGGTGGTGGTTTGCATATTGTCACTAGGTTTCCATATCAAATACATATACACCGCGGCAGAGCGGCCAAGTGCATTGAGGTGCTATGCTATAATGCACAGGGCCATTCCCCGTTGGGGGTTTGAATCCCCCCTCGGGCATGGATGTTTGTGCCATCTATAGTATAACCTATTTCATAAGTAGTTTCTAAGTTTAGGGACTGATGACCCAGCAGTTAAGTCCCATAAGTTTTTTTTAAATACATGTACTGTATATCAAATACATATACTGTATATCATTAAATAATATACACACATCAGGGTATTTAGACTCAAAGTCTATTAATGAACACTTTAGTTTCTCAGTTGTTCATAAATACTTGCTACAGCTGCAAAAGAAAAAAAATTAAAGAATCTTTTTCACTTTTTACTGCTTTCAGACACAGCCATTCATTTTCAAACCATGCATGTTGAATGAACATATGAGTAAATTATGTAACCATTACTCGTCTATTGAAGATGATGGTGTGAAAATGGTAGCTGTGTCCAAAACCTGTAACAAACAAAAAGTAAATGTATGTGTATTTCTCGAATCTGCGGTGAAACTAATGAACAATAAAGGATTTACAATGACAGATGGCTGAGACTTTTAACTGCTTGTTGTGGGCACTGAAGCAAATTCAATGACACAGTTGAAAATATTTTTCCAGGCTATTGATCAAACACAAGTCTTCTGTTTACTAGGCTGATGCTCTATCCACTAAGCCATCCGCACTTATTGCATATCATATCTGCAGGAACTATTCTTACGTGCTTCAAGCCAAGCACAATTTCTCAACTTATAACCTTCACTACTATCATAGTACCATTTGCATTATACTCGTGTCCACATTTAGCTAATTTCCATACCACACTGAAATTTATAGATCTTTTTGCCTGTCATATTATACAGAAGTCCAAAAGAACAAACAACAGATATATAAGGTGCTTTGTAGTATGCTCAGTATCAGTAACATTAGTTTCTGCCTGTATAAACAATAACTTTGGGCAGATACGTACTTGCTGCTCTCACCAAATGCACATCTACTCACAGGCTGCAGCTCTGGCAGCCCCAGCAGTAGCTTACTCGGCACCGGCAGTGACGAGCTATGCAGCACCCGCTGTGGCATCCTACTCAGCCCCAGCAGTGGCCGCCTACTCGGCACCAGCTGTGGCGAGCACAGGCTATTCTGGCTACTCTGGCGCCAGCAGGGCCTATGCGGGGTCTGCCGCCACCTCCTACTCCTCAGCCATTAAGTCCGTGGTGGCTGCCCCGGCCATCGCCGCTGCTCCCGTGGTCGCTGCCGCCGCCCCTGTGGTCGCTGCCGCACCTGCTGTTGTCGCCGCTGGCTACTCTGGGGGCTACTCGGGAGGCTACTCATCTGGCTACTCGGCTGGTTACTCAGGATCATCTTACACTTCAGGTGAGTGGCAAACATCTGAGGAAATTTTCGTCTCCCATATCGCACAGAGGTCTGTGATAATTTACAAACTTTTATCTGAAAGTGGAGTAGCCTCACAGACAAGGGCCGATCCACATGTTTGTACACTTGGGAAACAACTGAGTCAAGTAGCACAAAGACTTAAGACTCGCATTCAGGAAAACATCAGATCAAACCAGCCTTCAACCATCCTGATTTACGTTTTCTCTCATTTCCCTAAATCATTCAAGGCTAATTTTAGGATAGTTTCTTCAAAAGGCTTGCCTGAGTTCATTCCACTTCCTTAGCAAAAACTGTCTAAGCTTGTACTCCATCTCTAATGACAATGTTGTCAATCCATAATCTTTCTCCCTTTTGAGGAAACCATGAGCATACACTTTTAAATTTAATTTATCTTCCAACCAGTTTGGCAGTTATATGTTGTCATTTTAGGCCCTTATGCATAGCCAATATTACTATCCAATGGTGCAATGTAGCAAGTGCCAACTATATAACATTGGTAACATAGACTTTTGGTTACATGATGTGTATAAACCAGCTACCCAACAACAGTTATTACTGCTGTATTACGCTGTGGGATACACCTTCATGGATACAGGCCTGAAGATGCTGTTCGACAAGCGAAAACTACAGTCCAGTTTTAATAGCAAAAGATCTAGAAAGGGTGAAGACATACAGGTGGTTTTGTATTTCGAGTGTGATCACACACATATCTGTCTCACAGATGTAATGATTTTAGTGATTCGATGGTCACTTAGGTCATACAAAAGTCAGAGGATTACCTGAGACCAGAATCTCGATAATGGAATTGTGGAGAACAATTCATCAGTCAAATGGTGAAAAATCTTTTAAAATAATATTTTGTATCACTTTTTTCTTTTTTGCTTCCTGGTCTGGGGTAGGTTCTTAGTGAGTCAGAAATATGAGTGAGGGGTGGATCTGGCACTGAGAGGGTCCGTTGTATACTTTTTTTTTGCTTCCTGGTCTGGGGCAGGTCCTTTGTGAGTCTGAAATATGAGCGAGGGTGGATCTGGCATTGAGAGGCTCCCTTGTGTACTTTTTTTTTTTGCTTCATGGTTTGGGGTAGGTCCTTTGTGAGTCTGAAATATGAGCAAGGGTGGATCTGGCACTGAGAGGCTCCCTTGCATACTTTTTTCTTTTCTTCCTGCCCTGGGGTCAGTCCTTTGTGAGTCTGAAATATGAGCGAGGGGTGGATCTTGCACTGAGTGGCTCCCTTGGATACTTTTTTCTTTTCTTCCTGCCCTGGGGTCAGTCCTTTGTGAGTCTGAAATATGAGCGAGGGGTGGATCTGACACTGAGAGGCTCCCTCGTGTACTGCAGGAATCAAGTCCGCCGCCGTCGTGGCTGCCCCTGCAGTCGTCGCCACCGCCGCCCCCGCCATCGCCTACAAGGCCGTCGCTCCCGCTGTCGCCGTGAAGGCCGTGGCCCCGGCAGTGACCACCTACTCCACTGGCGGCTACTCGGGCTACTCCAGCAGCAGCGCCTACTCCGCATCTGGCCTAGCCGCCGCTGCCAGGTACTCCGCCCCCGCAGTCGTCGCCACCGCCGCCCCCGCCATCGCCTACAAGGCCGTCGCTCCCGCCGTCGCCGTGAAGGCCGTGGCCCCGGCAGTGGCCACCTACTCCGCTGGTGGCTACTCGGGCTACTCGGGCTACTCCAGTAGCAGTGCCTACTCCGCATCTCGCCTGGCTGCCGCTGCCAGGTACTCCGCCCCCGCAGTCGCTGTCGCAGCCGCCCCTGCCGTTGCCGTCGCCCCTGCAGTCGCCACCGTCGCTGCTCCCGCATACGCAGCCGGTGGCTACGCCGCTTCGAGGCTGTCTGCGTACTCTGCAGGTATGTTAACACTGTGTACTGCTGCCACTACAGCTGTGGCAAACTTTTATTTATTCAGGTGAGGTTGATCACACAAAACTAGTAAGAAACCACGATTCCAAGGCCGCAGCAGATGCATGAGGCCATTCCCCGTCGGGGGTTTGAATCCCCTCTCGGGCATGGATGTCTTTGCTGTCTTTAGTAGCCTATAAGTTAGTTCATGTTGCGCCTCGGTTGCGCTTTGGTAGAGTCCAATACTACAAATCCAAAGGTCGCGGTTTCAATCCCCGGCAGGTCCTAGGATTTTTATCTGTCACTTTCCACTTCTTTCACCTCTGACCAGTGGCGGCTGGTGATAATGTGCTAATGTGCTGCAGCACACTGTAAATATATTACTAAAATGATGCCTTTTCTCTTCGAATGCAATTGAGAAATATCTATAAAATTACATCCTTTCTCTTAGAATACCAGCCAGATATCACAATAAAATTATGCCATTTCCCTTCCAAAGCGTATTAGAATGCTAGTAATGTGGATGAAAACGCATTTTGGAGAGCTCTCGCCGCAATAGCTGGAAACCAGCTCCTTGTGCTGAAGTGGGATTCAGCTGCGCTGGTACGTGCGCAGATAGGCGGCGCAGTCGTATGTTCGCTAGTGCACATGCGCAGGCGTGGCGTCAGGCCTGGCGACTCATGTGTGCTGAGACCGACTGCAGCACCACATCAGTATTTCTCTTCGCGCGGCGTGTAACGGCTGCGGAAGAATAGTATGACGAATATTGCGGCTTACAAATAGCGCGCTGACTCAGGCGTCTTGCGCGTTCTCTCAAAGCTACCTGTGTGAGGCTCGTATTCAAATACCTCTGAGTCTAAATTTTTAATTTCTGTAAATAAAATTAATATTTTTTAAACTTTATATTTACTACCTGCAGTGAATACATGCAGTTGGCAGCACTGTTATAGATTACCTGAAGGTCTTACTGTCAATACAGTATGAATTGATATTTAATTAAAGGCAATCATACAAAAGTTGACTTTTTGTTTTAGTATATTTTGTTTCCTGTTTATTTTTGTAATATTGTAGCACACTGGTCAAATTTTGTACGAGCCGCCACTGCCTATGACAGTATTGCTCATGTGAAAAATGCCGAGTAGCACCGTGGTTCGGAACCCAAGTCAAACTGTAGGTTCCCCTATAACTGACTGGGTAAGTCGGTTCGAAGGTCGGAGGAAGGCAAAGGCATACCACCTCCAAACATGACCATGCCTAGTAAAGCAATGTGGTGTTCAAACCAATCTTCGGATTGTTGACTGCTTTACCTTTTTAAAGTTAGTTCATAAGTAGTTTGTAAGTTTAGGGACTGATGACCCCGCAGTTAAGTCCCACAAGCTTAACAAACATTTGAATATTTTTGAACATTTCCTGTAGAACCGACTTGCCATGAACAGAAAAAATCCTTTAAATGTTTCATCTCCTTAAGAAAATTATGTGCTTCATATTTGACTTCAAACAAGTACTCGAGAAAAAGTTTAAAAATGGTTTTAAATTGTGTTTAAAGTTTGTGGAAGTCACTATGAGGACTCTTTATGAAACACTAAATGAATGTAGGGTAATTTGCGTCCCATTTTAGACAAAACCTACTCTTCTATATTTTCAAACTGAAAGAAGAAGTAAATTAAAAGGTCATATTTCATGCTGAAATTTTAATGCTTCCTACTGTAAGAAGAAGGTAGTTTTTGATGCCTTGTAGTGTGTACCACATTATATGTCATGAACTATGTGCTGTGTTGTGCTATAATTTTTGCAGATCCATTCAGTGATATATTTACGTACTACCAGAAAATGTTGTTGCATATGGAGTTAGTATTATAAAGTAATAAATTAATTTATTACAGTATTATTGTATTTCAATCACACGAAGAGCAAAATTGTAGCAAGTGATCAACTTTTGTTCTTGTTATAATTTTATGGAAAGGGGTGAGAAAGATCAGAGAGGAAAAATTTCGTAAAGATTTGAAATTATATTTGAAGTTTCTTGGAAGTAGATAAGTATTGTCATTTTCAAGAAATGGACGAAAAATTTGTCATATTTGTGCTAACCATAAGACTTTAGGTTATCATAATTATTAAAATGTACATAATATGTAGTAATGAATAGAAATGACAGTATTTTTTATTTTTACAACTGGAAAATAATTATGTGAATTATTGATAATCTAAACTTCCTTCATTCTGGAAGCCATTAGAAAGTTGGTGCTCAAAAGCTGGGAACTGTGCCCCAGGATAGCGTTTTGAGTAATGTAATAACACATACTGCCGGAAAAAGTTAGTACACCTGGAAAGACGACGTCGAGTTTCATCCTAAGACGGCAGATGACACCTGGGGGATAGTAGCTGTACTTATAATGCTTGCAATGTCGTCTGGCGATAGATAGTGTAGGGACAAAGCTACCACACGGACACTGCATGTTCCCTTCATTGGGGAATGTTTACAGCCTTAAGGCTCAGTGTGTTATCAACGTGTGAAGCATAAATGATGCATATCGTGAATACGAGCCTCTTGCAGCCAACAGAGCGAGTTTGAAAGTATCAGATTGTAGCCCTCCAAGTGGCTGGATGTCGTTGCGGGTTTGCACCTGTTACTGTCCTTCACAGTAGTCATCAGCGTTGCCCGTTGCCAGAGATGTGGGAGGCGTAGTATACTGTGAGAAGAGTCTGTTCTGTTGATAGTTTGAATGGAGCGGTCTACTGCCTGTCGAATCCCTGAAACAGTTCTGAAACGAATATCATGAAGTGGTACTCCTCATCTTCGGAATCAAATCAAAGTCACAAGGACTTTAGTCCGGAGACTATGGTGGATAGTACAGTGCTTCCTAGTCCGATCGACTGAACAGAGCAGCCACAGCTTGCACTGTATGCGCCCACGAATTGTCGGGCAAAATGATGGGTCGTTTGCACAGAAAATGATGCCGCTTCTTCCGCAAAGCTGGAAGGAGGTGATGCTCCAAAAACGAACGATAATATTGTGCACTGACGGTCTGCCCTGGAGGAACGTAATGTGTTAGGAGATCACCACCACAGTCGTACACGAGAATCACCATAACTTTCATCATACTGAGGCTCTGACACACTTCCGACTTTCGCGGCGACCCACAATGGCGCCATTCGTACTACAAGAGAGAGGCGGGAGGGGGAAGAGAGGGTTGGAGAGAAAGAGATGTAGGAGATGGACTGGAGGGCGAGGATGACATGGCCATAGATGAAGGGAGGATGAAGAGATGGGGAACAGGATATGTGGCCCACGTCTCATCAAGTGTTACGGGAGACCGTTTACAAGTGACTGTTTTTCTCTGGACTGTGCGCACACTGGTGACGTGGATGGGCGAGTCCATTCGCTCTGAGGTAAAGTAGGTATGTAGTCTACGTGTGCTATGAGCGACAATAGTAGATTCCATTGCATAGTTTCTACACAGCATTGTTGCCAGTATTTAAGTTACAAATCTAATACATGCGACTTGAGCAATGTATCATGAGTGTTTTACGAGGGTAAGTCAATTATTATCCGCAACGTAGTTATAAAATTTTATTGTAATGAAATAGGAAGCTTATAAGAACATCATTTTTCGACACAGTCTCCTTGCGTCTCAACACACTTGGTCCATCGTTGTACAAGCTTCTTGATGCCCTCTTAAAAGAAGGTTCTCAGTTGAGCTGCGAGCCAGGAATGCACCGCTTCTTCCGAGGCAAATCGACGTCAGTTAATGCCTGTTTGAGTGGACCAAACAAGTGATAGTCAGAAGGGGCAAGATCGCGACTGTATGGAGGATGATTCAGTACTTCAAATTTGAGTTTCTGGGGCGTTTCAGCAGTGTTGGTTTATGCAACTGTGTGAGTTGTTTTGGGACCCATTTGCACAAACTTTATGAAACCCAAGTCTGTTGTGGATGATTTCGTAGGCAAAACCGTAACTAATTTGCAGACGATGTGCTACTTCGTCAATAGTTAATCGTCTGTCTAAGAGAATCATTTCAGGTGGACGCTCAATGGTTTCTTCATTTGTGGCGGTAAACGGTCGTCCGTCTCCTTCATGGTGCGTAACACTTCTGCGACCGTTTCAGAACTCTTCAATCCATTCGTAGACACTTCGTTGTGGCAAAACACTGTTGCCGTACTGTACCGATAGTCTTCGATGGATTTCCGTCCCTGATACGCCTTTCGACCACAAAAAAAGGGTTGCTCTTCTTTGGTGCAAATAGACAGCGGAGCAGCCATGATTAACAGCACGGCAGCGTTAACGAAACTAAACTAGCAGCTTGAAAATTGCAAAGATATAACAACAAATAAACAAAGCGTGCGCCATCAACGTAGAACGACAGTACTACCAAAATAAACAAAAAATTAATTAAAATGTGGATAATAATTGACTTACCCTCGTAACATGGTGCAGGTGGTGTGATGGATTAGGTTTTTTCCATGGTCTGAAGTAGTAAAATAGCCCGCCGATGAAAGCCGATGGCCGTTAGCAGCGCCCGTCTTTGCAGCTTCCGGCCTGAGGGCGGCCTCGGCATACTCTGTGGCGGCGCCGGCGCTCGCGGTGCAGAAGCTGGTGTCTGCCGCTCCCGTGGTGGCCGCCGCCCCCGCAGTCGGCCTGGGGTACTCCTCCGGCGCGGCCGGCCTCGGCTACGCTGGTTACGCGGGCTACGCCGGCCAGGCTGGAGCGGTGCGCTACGCGGCCGCCGCCGCCCCCGCCTACGTCGCCACCGCCCCCGTCGCCGCCGTCGCTAAGGTGCCCGTGGCCGCCGCGGTCGTCAAGCCCGTCGTCAAGGAATACGTGAGTACACCCAGCACTGCCTCCTGCGCATGCGTTGCTGGCTGCGACAACCCGACCGGACATCACCAGTTGGGTATTTTTGTGATCTCTCAAAGGCTTTTCATTGTCTAAGGGCCGGTTCGTCCACTTCACGTTAATCTTCTCGTTAGTAAACGAGAAGATGCCTTTAACGTCAAGTTAAATGCACTCATTAAAAGTGCATTGCGTTTGTCATTGCCAGATACACCTCTCGTTTGCTAACCTGGAGAAAACGAGAAGGTACGATATACTTCACTAGGTTGGCAATAGAAACAAATAAAAGTGCCGTCTGAGTAAACAGCTGTTTCCCTTATTTCACTATCAGGGAAGAGGTTAGCAGATAGTTGTTAATTGGCGTTATGGAAAACAAACGTGAAAGAAGCTCGAATTTTATAAGAAGTTATTGCGATTGTGTTGTGTCCTCAATAGAGAAATATTAGGGTGCATTGGAATGTACAAAAAAAAAAAAAAAAAAAACAAAAAAAAAAAAAAAACGGACGTTACCACATGGAAGGAGAAGAAAAAAGCGACATGATCGCGTGCGGCAAATGAATTCAGTGCTTTCCACGGAAAATGTAGGACAGTAAAAATGCTTACGATAACATGCCAAGTGCGTAGAATCTTAGTGCAACCTTGCACATAGGCAAAAGTATACTGTTCCTGTACATCGGAGGAAGGAATCACATTTTAGGCCTCACACTAGGCGCAACAAGCATAAGTAAATACTGGGTAATATTTTACGACGCTTCTCGCCGGGCTCCAGTGCTTATGTTGGCAACAGATAAACAATGAAGTGTAGAATTGTGTTAATATTTTTCACGAGCTACAGAGTAAATGTTATTGCTGCTTGTTTCACTCGCAGCAAAATTAATACTATGCCTGCTCTATGGTTGACAGGTTCTTGTATATACCCTTGTCCGTTCAGAAAAAAATAATTTTCTGTTTAATTGAAGTTGTCACGAAAAAAACATTTATTGGTCGTCTGAGTTGCCGTCATTACCATTGCTGCCAACATAACCACTGCAGCCCGGCGAGAAACGTGGTACAATTTAACCATATACTGAATTAATAAGCTAGCAGGCATAAATAATGTATTCTGTTTTCTATTATGACGGATAACTTACAAAATACGTAACTATCTGTTGGACCCATGAGATGGTTGTGGACTTTTACATGTAACGTTTGTAAGACGAAATAGCGTAACAAATTCTGCATCATCTCAGCATTCAAAATGATTTGGGCGAACATAAATACGTCTAGGTCGCATTATAGGAGCAATCACCGCTAGATCGTCTAAAATATTGACATCGTCTTCATTGTCAACCAAATCTCTTATTCCTACCATTTTCATCATACCGATTCTCACTGAACTAGTCGTTACCCACAAGTTTGTATTTTGATATCGCAAAAATAATTTTAAAGCTATGTTGCGTATCTGCAATATATCAAACTCATCAGCTAGCTACTAACATGGATGGGGCGAGAAATATGACGATAAAATTTTTCAGTGAAGCTGCTTTCCACACCAGTTTATCATCCATGTAGTACTTCTGTTATTTTGTTCGATAAATCGGTCTTGTCACGTGAATATATTGCGGTACTTTAGCGCTTTGGAATCTTTCTTTTTCCATACAGATTCTCACTTAACTGATAGTTAGCCGTGTAACGAGTAGAATTCTACTCATTAACGTAACGGCCAGTTTGAGGTCTTATAACTTCTGTTTAACTCATAACGAAACATTCACAAACGCAGTTCTCCGCAAACGACAAGTTAAAATGTTAACCGGAACTTAACGAGACATTGACGAACCGGCCCTAAATCATGGGATTCTTATAGATAATCTTAAGTATTGTGGTACGACTGGAACAGTGCACAAATGGTTTAAATCATACTTAACTGGAAGAGTGTAGAAAGTTGAAATAAGCAGATCACATGATACAGACGAAAAAATCAGTTCCTCTAACTGGGGAGTTATCAAAAATGGGGTCCCACAAGGTTCAGTCTTGGATCCTTTGCTGGTCTCAATATACAGGGTGAGTCACATAACATTACCGCTGGATATATTTCGTAAACCACATCAAATACTGACGAACCGATTCCACAGACCGAACGTGAGGAGAGGGGCTAGTGAAATTGGTTAATACAAACCATAAAAAAATGCACGGAAGTATGTTTTTAACACAAACCTACGTTTTTTAAATGGAACGTCGTTAGTTTCGTTAGCACATCTGAACATATAAACAAATACGTAATCAGTGCCGTTTGTTGCATTGTAAAATGTTAATTACATCCGGAGATATTGTTACCTAAAGTTGACGCTTGAGTACCACTCCTTCGCTGTTCGATCGTGTATCGGAGAGCACCGAATTAAGTAGGGATCCAAAGGGAATGGTGATGTACCTTAGGTAGAGAAGAGACTATAGCAGCACATTACGTCCACAAGCTAACACCTTTATTGCTCTTTTTCACTGACGCACATTTACATTACCATGAGGGGTGAGGTACACGTACACACGTGCTTTCGTTTTCAATTACGGAGTGGAATAGAGTGTGTCCCGACATGTCAGGCCAATAGATGTTCAAAGTGATGGCCATCATTTGCTGCACACAATTGCAATTTATGGCGTAATGAATGTCGTACGCGCCGCAGTACATTTGGTGTAATGTCGCCGAAGGCTGCCACAATACGTTGTTTTATATTCTCTGGGGTTGTAGGCACATCACAGTACACATTCTCCTTTAACGTACCCCACAGAAAGAAGTCCAGACGTGTAAGATCAGGAGAACGGGCTGGCCAATGTATGCGTCCTCCACGTCCTATGAAACGCTCGTCGAACATCCTGTCAAGGATCAGACTAGTGTTAATTGCGGAATGTGAAGGTGCACCATCATGCTGATACCACATACGTCGACGCGTTTCCAGTGGGACATTTTCGAGCAACGTTGGCAGATCATTCTGTAGAAACGCGATGTATGTTGCAGCTCTTTGGGCCCCTGCAATGAAGTGAGGTCGGAGGTTTCAAGCGTCAACTTTAGGTTACAATATCTCCGGATGTAATTAACATTTTACAATGCAACAAACGGCACTGATTACGTATTTGTTTATATGTTCAGGTGTGCTAACAAAATTAACGGGGTTCCATTTAAAAAACCTAGGTTTGTGTTAAAAACATACTTCCGAGCATTTTTTTATGGTTTGTATTAATCAATTACACTAGCCCCTCTCCTCACGTTCGGTCTGTGGAATCGGTTCTTCAGTATTTGATGTGGTTTACGAAATATATCCAGCGGTAATGTTAGGTGACTCACCCTGTATATTAATGACTTGCTATTCTATATTCACGAAGATGCTAAGCTAGTTCTTTTTGCTGACGTTACAAGTATAGCTATGACACCTGACAAACAGGAATTAACTTATGAAATTATAAATGATATCTTTCAGAAAGTTATTAAGTGGTTCTCTACAAATGGACTCTTGTTAAGGTTTGATAGAGCCCAGTATATAGAGTTTCATGGCATGACACCATTTTTTAAATTTAGACTTTGAAAATAAATCTGAAGCTAAGGTAGAATATTCAAAAATTTTAGGTGTTTGCATTGACGAGGGATTGAATTGGAAGAAACACATTGAAGATCTGCTGAAACGTTTGAGTTCAGCTACTTCTGCTAGCAGGGGCATTACAAAATTTGCTGATATACATCTCAGTAAATTAGCTTACTGTGGCTATTTTTATTCACTGCTTTCATATGGGATCATATTCTGGGGCAATTCAACATGTATTCATTGCACAAAAGCGTGTAATCAGAATAACTGCTGGATCCCAGCCGAGATCATCCTGCAGACATTTGTTTAGCGGATTTAAGGATCTTCACTGTAGCTCCACAATTTATATATATTAACTCATGAAATTTGTTACTAACAATCCGACCGAATTCAAAAGTAATAGCAGTGTGCACAGCTTCATTTTGACGTATATTTTAGAACCATCCTAAGTATTAGCTACGAAACCCAGATTTCTTTGTTATATATTTTGCCAGTCTTATATTAAAAACGAAAATGAAAATTCAGAATTATGTCATCTCCCTGTATTCACGAAAACAGCTTAGAACATTATGAAGTAATGAAGAAAAATGCATAATGTACGCAGATATAAATGTAATATAGAAAGAAAGAAAAAGAGTATTTCAAATACATCTGATTTGTAACATTTATTTCATTCAAAACTTCACTATAAATAATATTTTTGTCGTTACTTGTCCAGGAGCGAGTGTGAATTAATTTTTTGGTGAGTCTGCCCTCAAGCATCTCCTCCTCTTCCTTTCTTTATGACCATTCCCTGCCCCATACTTTTCTTTCTCCCAGTTTCTCAGTCCAATTAATCCTCCCCCCCCCCCTCACTCAGCCACCTTCTCTCTATATTCAGCTATGCCCATCTGCACATGAAACTCACCGATGTATTGTAAACACATTTTGCACACATTTCCTCTTCCCCATCTCTTCATCCTCCCTTCATCTATGGCCATGTCATCCTCACCCTCCTGTCCATCTCCTACATCTCTTTCTCTCCAACCCTCTCTTCCCCCTCCCGTCTCTCTCTCTCTCTCTCTCTCTCTCTCTCTCTCTCTCTCTCTCTCTCTCTCTCTCCACCTCTTCCTCCCCTCTACACCAGCTAATCTTCTCCTCCCCAAGTCTCATGCCAACACCCACTCCTCTCTCTCTGTCCATCTCTTATTCACGTATCTCTCCATATCCAGTCTATATCTGTCCATCTACTCCTTCTCCTTGTCTCCATCTCTCATTTATATCTCTCTATCTCTTTCTTTCCACTCTATATCTCCATCAACCCCCCCTTTCTCTCTAACCAATTCCCCTCGGCCCTTCCTCTGCATATCTCTTCCCCTCGCCTGTATCTGGCCATTTCTTCATACCGTCTCTTCTTCCTCCTACTCTCTGTTAATATCCTGCTGGCCCCTCTCTGTCTTTCCAACTGCTCCTCACTGATCCACCTCCTACTCCTCATTTTCTCTGTCCATCTCATCCTCCTCTCAACGTTTCTTGCCCCTGGAATGTATACTTCCCTGGAGAGCAGGTCAATAAGGCAGGCTGATAGTGTTCTCAGAAACACGCCGGTTGTGTAGGTCAGACTAATATGGCAGCAGCTGGAATACATGTTTGGGCCCATATCTCCGTTCTTATGGGAACTATGAGGTTATAAACCCCACGGTGCTGATTCTCGTGTTGCAAGCAGTATGTACACCAAATTTGTTTAATGTGGTTCCAGTATTTTCAGAAGAGATGTGGTACATACACACACACACACACATACATACAGCCACAGTGACGGCGTAAGGTTACCCTCCTTCAATGCAGATGCGTTAATAATGTTCGATCTCGTAGGGGAATCAGAAATGGCCAGTATGAGAGCGCATGGATTATGGGGGTGCTACGGTCTTAGCATGTCACTTGTGGGAATTAGAGACGGACGGGAGATGAGCGCGTATAAGGCGACCATTGGCCCTAAGCGAGAGACCCGGATTCAAATCTTGGCCCAGCTCCCAATTTCACTTGTCGTCACTGAGTAATTTAAATGCCCTAGAGAATCTAAAGTTATTCCTTTCCTTTCTCACTCGTCCTCCTTCTCCTCCCTAATAATATGTCATTAGCAAGTGGCGTGGGTGGAACAAGTGGGGGTGTGAAACGTTGAACCACAGGGTGCAACCCAAACCCGTTTGATAGTGCACTCTGTCTGTAAAATCATGATCGAGCAGGTGAGTGCCTACGCTGTCTAGCAATATCAGTTACAAGGGGACTTTTAAATGGTGTTTCACAATGTTGCACCAGCCCTTTCGCAAGCACTTTGAATCAGTGTTGATCCTGTGTGTAAAACAAAGGCTTTCGAATTGAATGAGAGTATAAGATATATACATAGAATTTGATAAGTGGGGTTAAGGTTTGGAATGGTAGTTCTGTACTGTTTATCATAGCTATTGCTATTTTCAGAAATACATGTACAAATGTACACGCTTTGAGGGTTGATACTACTGGTGATTCTGAACAAAAAGACTTGTAATAAACGCATGGGCAAACCAAAGAAAACAAGTACGAACGGGTAAAGGCAAGTGACAGTAAATTAAGATACTGTTATGTTATGGTTTGTTTAATTGTATAAGTTTCCTCACAGAATATTTTCCAAAAGACCACCGTAAACTTAAATGCATTTTGCTCCTGTAGACAGTTGTGGTGTTGCCAATGGGAGCTCAGTTATGCATTCCTTTACTTGAGCACAGTCGTGTAAAATACGAGCGGTAAGTTCCTCTCTTGTGTTCACTCTGCGCTTGCACATTTCGCTCATCAGCCATCCCACACAAACAGTAATCCACTGGGATAAGATCGAGTGATCTCGGTGGCGAAACAATGACTCCACGCCGACAGATCACACGACCAGGGTACGTTGAGATACTGTATCACTGCCTGTACGGAACGTGTAGGAGCTCTTCCATGTTGATTTCCTCCACGTATTGTCCTCCCTCGGGTATGGGTGTGTATGTCGTCCTTGGCAGACGTTACTTTAAGTAGTTCGTAGGTCTAGGGACCTATCACCTCAGCAGTTTGGTCCCTTATTATTACAAACATTTGAACACTTTGTACGACATGTTATCTCCCAGATACATTTGCCATCGGTTTGGCGAACTGCCTCGTCAACTTCTAGAGTCAAGTCTTCATTCATGACAGTAGGCCGTCCAGATAAAAAACGGCGCTTCACAAGTGAAGAGATGCTATAAGTTTCATGATCAGTAGTTTATCTCAGTGCTACTGACAAAATTCACTACAAAAATGTGTCTATCAGGCGGAAGTGTTCTTTTATGCTGGAATCCAAAAGCTAGTGCCATGCCTTGACATGGTTAATGGTGGTTATGTTGACATGTGAAAAAATGTGTATATTATAGTTTAAATTCAAAAAGAAAGTTTACTTTATTCAATAACAAAACGGTTCTTAATCTAAAAGTAACCCTCGTATATGGATATGTTCCTTTTTATACCTCTCTGTACTGAAACCATCATCATGGACAGAAGCAGTATTACATTGTGTTTTTCTGAGGTGCTTATCTATTCTACTCATCAAAGTTTCGGCCATTATCTTTTCAGATAGACTTGGCAGATCCACTTGCTTCTGTGGGTGTTCGACGTGTGGTGGAAAACCGTCACACCACGATCCCTCTATGATCTCCACTTCCCTTCGTCTTTAGCAATACAAAGCTCCCCTCGAGAGTCTCCATTTGAGCAGATCCTCGAAGCTTCCATGTCATCGCGTCAAATCGCAAACACAGCCGCGACTAAAATTTCTACAGTGTTAAACGGGAACATATATTCATCGTCTTGGATTAGTCTTCTGCACTTCCACACTACTAAAACTAGCCTAAAATAGCGGCGGGACAGACGAAATTGTCAATCACTGTTAATACTTTCGAAGATCTCCTGGAATACTGAGGCCTTCATTCGTTCATTTCATTAATTTCTCGTTTAAAGACCTTCTGCCTTTTAATATATGGTAGGTTTTGTTAATAACGAACAGAATTTTTAGGAATATTTTGATTCCCTATGTGTTTCCCATTACAAATGAAATGTGAACAAATGAAATTTTTCTGAATATATATCAAGTGTTCTTTTTCTACCCTATTGGATTTGAGGATGTAATTTCTTACCTTTAAATTTAAGCTGCGGATATTATACTCAAAGAAAAAGACTGTCTATATTGATGAAGTATTTTTACTTTGCCTTTTAAGCATCTAAAAATCTACTTTTAAAGATATTCAGTTGCATTGGTTTGACATTTAACATTTTTAGTTGACTCATGGTGAAATTGTTTTTTTTTTTTTTTTTTTTTTTTTTTTTTTTGATGTGTTGGTGATGGGATGGGGGCACCATACGATTCCAAGCTCAACGACGTTACTCAATAAAAATTTGCAAGTTTAGAAGCTTGTCCCCTGATCTCTAACGGCCACGCTGTCGACGGGACGTTAAACTCTTAATCTTCGTTCCTTTCTTTCTTTGCCTTGCGATTCAACAGCCTTATGAGGCCTCCTGCCAACGAAATTAGTGCATACGTAAATCGAGGCCAGTGGTCGGCAAAGTCATACTAATAAACAGGTTCATATAATTTGCTTAGATACTCTCTCAGTCGGTAAAACTTCATTTCATCTCGTCGCCGCGTTCTGAGAGCTACAATTTTCTTGTCTGTCGGCGTGCCTTCCATTGAAAATCATACAAGATTTTTTTCCTTTCTCTCTCTCTCTCTCTCTCTCTCTCTCTCTCTCTCTCTCTCTCTCTCTTCTCTTTCTTCAATTATTATTTACAAAGAATTATGCTCCCTGAAGTTTCACTCTTTAGAATGTGGTCAGTTTGCTTTATAGGCTCGTTCTGTGAAACAATCTTAACTTCGGGATTCTCCACCTTTGTTGTCTTATTCTTCCGGCGCTCTTTCCAAAGAACAGCCGTCTGCAACTCCGTCGGCTCGATGACGTAGAAATGGACGGCCCGCGTTCTTTTCAATTTACAGCGGGCATAATTCTCATAATCCGACGCGGCCAGTTGTAAAGCAGAAATATGGCCCAGTAAAGGCAGAAAAAGCCAGCGCACGCGTTTGGAGTCGCCGCAGTAAACATCGAGCAGCGCCCGGCCGTATCAAAGCGGCCGCCGCGGTAATTAAGTCCTCCATTTAGGAGACTCTAAATAAGACGGCGCCGCGGGACCACAAATCCTGCGCGAGCAGCCGCCGTGATTCACGGCTCCGTCCGTCCCGGCCAGCAGCCTAACGGCTACCAGATTAACTCGCCGCCCGTCGCCTGCACATCGCACTACTATTTCAGGATTTACACTGTTACTGCCACACAATGTACTCACAAAGAAGGGACGCCCACTCGTCATCGCCGAATTCAAATGTTCAAATGTCTGTAAATCTATCGGACCAAACTGCGTGGTCATCAGTCCGTAGCTTACAAACTACTTAAACCTAGGTAAACTAAACTAAGGACAAACACACACACCCATGCCCCAGGGAGGACTCGAACCTCCACGGAGAGCAACCGCGCGCTCCGCAGCGAGACGCTTTAGACCGCTCGACTACTCTACATCGCCGAATTCGTCCAAATTTAAGGTACATGTAGGGGGTGGTGAGACTCGAAAGTGCCCCAAGTGAGAACTCCAGATGGCCAAGCGTATAGAAAATGAAAGAGAGTTTGATACGGATCTATCACCATGAGTATCTTATCAACTGTCCCAGTGACGGCGTTTTTAGGAATCGGTGTTTGGCTCAGCTGTAAAAGATCGGATTCGTATTGAGAAGGTCACGGGTTCAACTCCACCCGAAGGCAAATTTGTTTCAAATCAAATGTTCAAATGTTTGTATATCTTATGGGAGTTAACTACGTGGTCATCAGTCCCTAAACTTACAAACTACTTATGAACTAGCTAACACCAAGGACGGCACAAATATCCATACCCGAGGGGGGATTCGAACCCCCGACCGTAGTGGCCGTGCAGACCGTGACTGACGCGCCGCAGTCCCCTCGGCCACCGCGGCCGGCTCCTTGGCAATGCGTACACCTACATATTGTTCCCGTAGGGATCGTGAGGACAGATTAGATTAATTACAGCACGTTCGGAGGCACTTAAACAGTCATTCTTCCCACGCTTAATGCGTGAATCGAATGGGGGAAAAAAAAACATAATAACTAGTACAGTGGGACGTACCCTCTGCATTTCAAAGTGATTTGCAGAGTACTGATGTAGATGTAGACTAACGTCACAATTAACCGCAACATAATATAGGTTACCCAATGGGCGTCCCATAGTGAATACACCGGTTAAGCACTGTCGGCATTGTCTAGTAGCCGGGCGCCGTGGCTCTGCGCGCCCGGTCAGAGGGCTGAACGCTCTCTGTAATAAAAAAACTGAGCCAAGAACACGTACAACCAAAGCGAACAAACACGATCAGCGTCCGCAAGAACAAGAACTACTAAAAAAAAAAAAAAAAAAAAAAAAAAAAAAAAAAAAAAAAACATGGGCGTGCCATAGTGGACACACCGGTTAAGCACTGTCGGACTTGGCTAGTACTTGGATGGGTAACCATCCAGGTCTGTCAAGTGCTGTTGGCAAGCGGGGTGCACTTAGCCCTTGTGAGACCAACTGAGGAGCTACTTGATGGAGAAGTAGCGGCTCCGGTCACGGAAACTGACACAACGGCCGGGAGTGCGGGGCGCTGACCACGCCCCCCTCCATACAGCATCCGTTGCCGCCTTCGGGTGCAGGATGACACCCAGTGGGCCTTTCTAGGCCTGTCGGACGGAGTAATATAGGTTATTTTATTAATTTATATAAGCAAACAAAGAATCTGCTTAATACATCAGACAGGTTTAACAGTACACACCTACAGAACCCAAACGATGAAGGTCACTAAGGCACGTAGCAGCCCGGTAATCACAATATAACTTGAGACTGGACAAGGTACGATTTCACCTAATTGTAGCTGCAGTTTAAAGTCGCTGTGACAACTGTTTCCGTCCAGTAACATTTATAAACCTTCCACTGCAATCATCAGCTCTAACACATGAATCCTTAATCACAGTCGAGCCAAAGGAAGAGCTTCTACTGCCCAAGGAGCGCGTGCAGTTTCTAGTGGGCCTCCAACTTGCTCGCTGCACCTCGGCAAAACGTCAGCAGGTCTTGTCCACAGTAACTTCACCTTCCTCTCGCTGGCTCTATCTTTGTGCCCCTCCACGGTTTCCACAGATACTCATGAGCATGGAAAATCTTTGCTCATAGCACTTCACATAGTGCCAACTACCCGTAAATTGTTGTTGTCATGGTCTTCAGTCCAGAGACTGGTTTGATCCAGCTCTCCACCCTACTCTATCCTGAGCAAGCCTTTTCATCTCCTCGTCAGAACGGCAACTTGCATCCATTTGAATCTGCTTCACTATATGCGTCTCTTGGTCTTCCTCTGCGATTTTTACGCCACACACTTCCCTCCAATGGCAAATTTACGATTCCTCGATGTCTACGAATGTGTCCTAAACATAAAAAAATCATTGTGGACGCTGTGTATGTTTAAACAATGGCTGTCTGAGAAAGACCTATAGCCATCGGCAAAAATTATGTGAATGTGATTATCGACGGGAAAAATATTTTAAGCTTCTTTTGAGCAAGTTTATAGGTCAGCAAGTAAGTCATTTCTGCTGAAAATCTGCTTTCAATAACGTTATACAAAACTAAACATTTATACAAACTGGTTATTTTCCACATGAAGTCACTTCTTGGCTAGTGCATCGATGCTTCCACATTTTTTATTATTTAATGGAAACAGCCAATACTTTGGTTGTTTTACGTTTTGGCATCACGGCCTGCGCCAAAAGTCTTAAAATATAAACGGTTGTATTTTGTTAAAATCGGACGTTATGGATGCAAACAGATTTTATTTACTATAACATCACAACGAAATATTTTACATATATTGTTGAGGAATCGTAAGGAAACTGATGCTCCTTTCAAATTGAATTTGATATTCTACTTCTGTGTAAAATGCAGGCTAAAAGACTCACAGTACAACGACAACAATTTAGTTCGGTTGCTTGTAAAAAGACTGCCGATACGTTTCATATAGGCGCATGTAAAAACTGTAGCTATCGCATTAACTCTTGCAATTGCGGAGAACTAACGCCAATTTTACATCTAAAGATGTAATAAGAATATGCTAATACGTTTCATTGTTCAAATATACGCTTAATTTCCACTATAAAGAAACTGCAACTGTCAGCTATATTTCGCATTACTCGTAATGATGAAACCGGTATCCTGCCCCGAGTAACGTGACTTAGATGTTGGTTTCAATGTAGTGACGTCACGCGCAGTGTATATTATCTATGGTCTATGGCTGAGCCACACTAGCGATGCTCGACGAAACCAAAGAATCTGTCAGACACTTATCCATATTGCTTTGTGCGCCTGCTGTCTTGAGTACGGTGTAGCGCAACTGCCTCACGCCCGTCCTTACACTGTGCCCGCAGGACGACCACCCTCGCTACGCCTTCGAGTACAGCGTGCACGACGCCCACACCGGAGACATCAAGCACCAGTACGAGCAGCGCGACGGCGACGTCGTCAAGGGCCAGTACTCGCTCGTCGAGCCCGACGGCTCGGTGCGCACCGTCGACTACGTGGCCGACTGGGCGACCGGCTTCCACGCCACCGTGCACAAGGACAGGCCCCAGGCGCACCCTTGAGGCGCCACCAGCCGCCAGCCGACCGCCAGACCCTCCTACATCACCTGTCTTCCACAAGCGAACACCTCAGCCTCGTAGCAGATACCCTGTCGTTCCATATCTCTCACAATTCCAGGTGGATTTGCGACCAACGGACCTCCTCGTGTCGAAACCGAGTCTACTGAACTTCCTAACTTCATTCGCGTTCTTTCGTCCCAATCTCGAGACAACTCTGCCTCTCCCAGCCTCTCTTCGTGTCGTCGACGTATCACGACTCACGGTACTAGACTCAACTGCCGGTCTTCAAGAAGTATACACAATTGCGGTGCCTGCCCGATACCTACCACCAGTAGGTATCAGCCATGGGTAGCTAGTTCTCTCTCTGACACCAGAAAGAATTCGTGGATGTTACCCTGCACGATGGGAGGGTATCCAACTATGGATCCAAAGCTCGATCCCTCCTCATTCCTAGGATTTATGTCACTTTTCACTTTTTTGGCCTCTAACAATGTTGGAAAAATTGCCGACTTCCTTCACGGTTCAGAATCGACGTTCAACTGTAGGTCCCTCTATAAGTGGCTGAGTAAGTCACTTCATACGTAGAAAGGAAGTCAGCAGCATACCACCTCCAGACAGGACCGTGCCTAGTAAAGCACTGCGGTGTTGAAACCAATGCTCGGATTGATGACTGTCTTCCCTTACCTGAGACAGAAAAAAGTTTCTTCGTATCAGTCAAGTCACTAATCTGGAGCCATATTTTCCGCTTTATCTAGTCTTTGGCTTCGATTATTATTTCCAACTATTATGCATTTTTTCAAGGGGGTAGGCTGCCAAGTCACAGGCATATAGTGTCCAATAAAAAATTACAAGGGCCATACAACAAGTGGTATACCACATATTTAAAAGTAGTACCAGAAATGCGAACATTCCACACTACGAATCAACCCTCAATACAATGGTTACCGTCACACTATGGAAGTTGAGCTCTATGTGGTCGGAACTTGGATTGGTGACTACCCCTGCTGTCATTCGCTGGTGACCTAATGGCACGCACTGGGCACGTACCCGAGCGAGTAGTAGTATCACTGCCTAAAGTGGAGCGCTGTAGTGTCACGTCACGCAGAGTAGGCTACAATCGCTTAGCTGAAGGCTGGCTGGCCGGTATGAAACACTGGGCAGTGCCCCAGCGGCCAGCCAGTCAGCTCAGCGATAGCAGCCTACTCTGTATTACGTGTCACGACAGCGCTCAGGTCTTCCCCTAAGATGATGTTGGTACTACCGGTTTCACCTCGCGAAATCTGATGTCGCCTGAGAGAATGATGTGCTCACCCCAAATTCCTCCACACTTGCATCCGAAGAGGCCAGATCGTTGAGGATGACATGGCGGACGGTCGATACTGCTTAGACTTCTGCAGCTTTCTCACCAGTCGTCAGACACGTCATGACCTAAGACTGAATCAGAGGCGTTGTTCTCGTTCGGGTCAACACAAAAATTGCTTGAAAATCGCGTAATAGTTAAAATTGGACCATAGTGTAAATGCTTGATAACTGTTGAACGATCGTGGTATCTACTCCAAACAAAGTTATTTTCATTATCCGTTAATTCCCAAAAATAATGCGAAATCTTGCTCTGATATTCCTTTTCGCCAGACCCGACAGATAGAGTTCGCTTAAGAAGGAAAACACGTAGAGAGGCAACAGCGAAGTAACAACGGAGTAACAAAAATTTAGTGCGGTCGGCTGTAACTGGTCCATCCATGCTCACACAAGTGAAATCTTTGACATGCTATTCAATGCAGGAAAGAGAAATGTGTAAATAGCTATGACTGTAATGTTGAAGCGTCGTTCTCCCTCGCTTTGTATGCTCTCTCCAACGTCTCAATGACTTTAAATGTACATAGACTCTTCACTTGAAACTATTGTTCTTTCTAGCGTGTACAACACTTCCTACAATTCTGTCGTTGCACATATTAAGTTTCCATATTCACAGGTGTAAATTGTGTGGAATTTTGGCACGGATGACAAATGCAGATTCTCAGCATTATTTTCCTCATCTCTCAGTTACTCTTTTTTCCAACGGTCTGGTAAAAATCCTAGAATATCGGTAAGATGGTTTTACGTCACGATAAGTAACATCAATTTTCACTGAGCGTTCCTTATTTTGCTGAGATAAAACTTCATCTGCGATATAAGGAGGGTAGACAACAGAGTACACAGGTCTCATATTGACATACCCTCTCACTGTATACTCCAAAGATAGACAAACTTTAAATTTTCCACAACTGGAATGTAAATCACTATTCTCCCAATTCTTTTCGTCGTGACACCTTCTTTACTTACTCCCGCGTTTTCTTATTCACTGATTCTGATCTATTACGTAACGTTCACGTTACAATCCCCACATACATTCCGCTGCACTGATTTATAGGCCTTCGTTTTGAGCAGAGAACGCACCACAAGATTCAACATACAGTCGAAATCATGTCATTCTATTACATGTATATATTTATATTCACTTCATTACTTTTCGGACTGCGTTTTCCGTCATCAGACATCAAGAATAATCTCCTAGACAGTATTACATTTTTCATGGCTGCAGAAAAAAATATATCTGCACCGTTTACCGAGAACTGCTGCTTAGTATAGAGTTGTTGTCAATTTAAAACCAGCTAATAATATCGGTGCATTTCATTCGATGTGCATTTGGTCGATGGAAGTTACCCAATATGTAGTGTTATTCTTTTCTTAGCAGGAAGTTCGAAGCGCTAGTCCTAATTTTTGTATATACTGTGCTCTTATCGCTTTCACATACACTCAATTCAGACAATCACACACACACACACACACACACACACACACACATACAGACGTATATAAATACAGAGTGTACTCTTATATCACTTTTACTCATATCAGTGCTCTTCTAGGATGAGCACATACATTTTTCTATCGTATATAGACTTTTTTTTATACCATGGTGCTGTAAATTAGCGGTATCGTTTGTAAGTAATAATTAGCTTCGCAGAAAACAAGCTTATAACACATCATGCTTGTATAATAAGTACAATTTGAAATTTAAATGTACATATCATGTAAAATTATGTAAATTTATGTAAGTATTTGTGTAAAATAAATTTTTGAAATTATGTTGGTTTATTTCTTTTCCCCTTTTGTCGATTACCCTATTTTATTTCTAAAGAACGATTTAGCTTGTATCAGAATAAACTAAAAGGTTCTGTGACATATACACACACACGCGCGCACGCACGCACAGCCTGACAACAAAAATTACTTTGAATATGTAACCACGCCTTTCAATTACGAAGATTCATGATGGTCTCTTTTATACTACTGAAGATACTTGCATAAGGAACAGAGTTATACAACCTATAATGAATTCTTGAAGGGCTCCTAATTGCATCTTTTCCTTTCTGGATACTGACCAATTAACTTACACGACTCAAGACATGTTTAGGAAATTTACTGGAACTTGTAAACAGAATATGTACCATACAATATGCTTCTACTGCAGTCAATCAGTATGAGTGTAACTTACCTCATAAAGCTCTCACACTGAATATAAGATTGCTCTCCCAGAATGCACTACATTGTCACAGACATCTAGTAGCTCAACCTAGGAAGTAAATACCACGTCACCTCACTGGTTAAGCACAAATGAAGATGCCCCCTTCTATCTTATCTAATCCTCCTTACACGGAAAAGCTGCCAGTCTCAGCGAACAAACATTTACAAATATCTATATACAAATATCTAGTAGCTATACTCTCCCCTTACATCCGAATAATATTATGCATGTGCCACACACACACAAACACATACACGCACGCACACACACACACAAAACAAAGAACACAGTACATATAAAAGAAACACAACCCTCCAAATATTACAGTTGCTGTGAGAATAGGAATAAGTTACAATTTAGATGGGAAATGTAGCTGTGGAGGAATAAACAGAGAATAAACAGAATGAGAGTACTGACATATTGAGCAGTACCCTAATATAGCAAACTAATTTTGTATCAGCAAAGAGCCAATTATAGTGTCAAGAATTTAAATGCATCGTAATAAGACGATGTAATTACTTCCTAGGTTGGAACTATGTAGCAATGAGATCAACAATAAAGGGGAGAAAAGGATTTGACTGACCAGTACTGCAACTTCTGTACACAGTTCCAGTTTTGAGTAGCTGATAACTAATTTTTTTTCTCAACAACTTTAAAAATGTTCAAATGCTTGTAAATCTATGAGACTTAACTACTTTGATTATTAGCCCCTAGGCTTAGAAACTACTTAAACTAATTTAAACTAACATAACGACAACACACACACACACACACACACACACAATGTCCCAGGGAGGTCTGAATCTCCCACGAAGAGGAACAGCGAGCTCCGCAGCAAGCCACCTTAGAACGCTCGGCCGCTCCACCGCGGCTCAGAACAACTTTATTTTAAACTCATCAACGAGTTTCCAGTTAATTAATATTGCCTTGTCCTTGACCACAAACTAATTCGAAAGTCACTATTAAGGATATGGTAGAGCTGGAATGAAAGTGGTAGAATAATATATAAAAGCAGAGTGTCCGTATGTGTGTACGTGTTGCATACAAATCTACAGTTTTGTTCCAATCTTTATGAAATGTTTTACCGGTAAGCTTCAATCCATGAGGACGGTCGCCGAAAGTGTAAGGCTCACATACGATATATAGTTAACGAGAAATGACGTCACAAACAATGAGATGCGCGAAAACTGCTGCATTTTGCGACAACTCTGCTCATTTTCTCCTAAACCATTGGACCGTTTTCAACCAAATTTAGTACACTCATTCCTTACCGTGAAGTAACAATTGCTGCATGGTTAAGAATCACATACGGCACATGGTTCAGAAGATATCACGTCATAACTAATAGAAATCGCAAAAAATGCCATATAATGCGGCGAGACTTTCGAAATACACTGTATGAGAATGACAGTACTTAGTGACTTGCAACACACTTTAAACATAATTTCAAACCTTTATTAAACTTTTTCTCACTGGCAACCATAGTAAAATGAAAAGGAAAGGAGTTTCTCGCTTACTACTTTTCCGCTGTTCATGGAGTAAAATTACGGCTCTCGGTATGACGTTACAATTTATAATTTGAACACTACAAATTGTAGCGACAGGAAATTTTACAGACAGTATACACATATATAGTTGAATGTAGCTTCAAAATTGTATCACATTCCGACACGTAGTTCATGAGATATGAGCACGTAAACAGTAACGTTCCGCTGTTCATGGACTAAAACTACGACTATCGGTATGACTTTACAATTTATAATTTGTACATTAGAAATCGGAACCGCAGGAAATTTTACAGACAGTTTACACGCATATAGTTGAGTGTACCTTCTAAATTGCATCACAGTACGACACGTAGTTCATGAGATATGAGCACATAAGCAGTAACGTTCATTGAAAACCGCCCCATCACGCACCAAGTTTGAATATATTATTTATTTACTACTAATTGTATTCCCAAGAGATTTTACAGACATACAGCCCTTTTACAAATGAATAAATACCTGAAAAATGGCAGGAATAAATAAATAAATACCCTGGCAGCGCCGGTACTGCTAAGGAAATCTACTGTGATGCAGAACTGTTTATTGGAGTAAGTTTTCCTCCCAAGGAATACGAAAGCATTTCTTTTACTGCGTAGCACTCTTTATAATGACAGATGAAGTTTGTTTTTGTTCGAGACCAAAATACTAATGCTGTCGAACTGCTTCCTACCTCGCGGTGAAATCTGGGGTCGATGCTTCGTCGTCTCGTTGATCGCTTACTAGAGGATGCATAACTCTAGTTTCTGAGCACAGAACTACAGCGTGCCTGCACATTTATATGTTTTGTACATGATTTTGCGTAACCCGCCATGTTCTGATTCGGCAAGCAAATTTCTATCAGTTTGTATATGACAAAAATTGCTTGCTTACTTCTTGTTTTGAACTTTATGTGACTCCCTGATTTCAAAATTAAATATCTCGAAAACAAAGATCGATAGAGGAATGCAGTATCAGCTGTAAGACGTTTATATAGCAGTTTGAAATAATAGTTACAAAATCTGCTAACAGATGGCGCTGTAGGTAATGCCTAGTATAAAAGTGATCCGAAGCCCAGAGCGATCAGTTCCACTATTGAAACGTGAAAGGAGGTCAGCGTACCGAAGGAAGAGATTAAAACCATGTACTCCATTTAACAACGCGTTTCTCTGTGCCACAGTGCCACAGGTTAGAAGAGAGTCCTACGGCAACAAGGCGAAGTTTTCAAGCACGATTTAATGTTCCCAAAGGACCCGATGCGGACAACCATTCGTACGCTCTTCGCAAAATTTCAACGAACAGGCAGTGTAACTGATGATCTAGTGGCGCACGTTGGCCGCAAGCAAACCGCAGTTACGCCTGAAAATATCGTCACAGTTTCTGGAATTATTCAGCGAAATCCAATGTCATCCGTCCGTAGAATTGCATCTGAGACTGGTTTCAAGTGTTCCAGCACGCAGAAAATACTGAGAAAGAGCCATTTGAATTGAAAATTCAAACGCACCAGGCCATACCCGTACGAGCTGTGCAACAAAGGGTTGCCTTTGCTAATCAGATGCTCACAATGATTGATAGTGAAGGATGTGATGTTGGCTGCATCTGGTTTACAGTTGAAGCACACTTCCACCTGAATGGATACGTGAATAAGCAGAACTGGCGATTTTGGGGTTCCGTAAAGCCATATTGGTCTGAAGCGAAACCTCTGTATTCTCCTAAAGTTACTGTGTGCGCTGCAGTAGGCAACAGAGGCATTATTGGCCCTTTTTTCATTCGAGAAACGGTCACTGGTGCACGTTACGTTGCAATTTTGGAACAATTTGTCGCAACACAGCAAGCGTTAGATTATCGACCAGGTACTGAATGGTTTATACAAATGAAGCCCCACCACATCGGACCGAACAAGTGTTTCGCTTTCTTGAGGAATACTTCGGGAATCGAGTAATTGCTTTGGAATATTCCAAATTTACTGGTGCAGGCATGGATTGGCCTCCATATTCGCCGGATTTGACTCACTGTGGCTTTTTTTTGTGGGGCACAGTGAAAGACATGGTCTACCCGAAGCATCCCGCCACGCTGGACGAGCTTGAATCGGCGATTTCCTTGGCATATGAATCCATTTCTGTTGAGACACTACGATATGTGATGGTGAATTTCATTCTTCGTTTGCGCCACCTCTGTATTGCCAATGGTGAACATTGTGATGTGATTGTTTGCAAAGAGTGTTTTCATACGATTATGTATGCTGATATGAGCTGTACAGCGTGTAGCACCATCTGTTAGCAGCTTCTGTAACTATTATTTCAAACTGCTGTATAAACTTCTTACAGCTTTCACAATAAACATACCGTTTACTGCATTCCTCTGTCGATCTTTGTTTTCGAGATATTTAATTTTGAAATCGGGGAGCTCTTTTCTGGACACTCTGTAAAATGGTATGGCAGCGGAATCAAAACACACTTGTGTTCTAGTAGCATTTCATAGCAGTTATGTTTTAATTCGACAATAAAATACATCTGAATATCTAAGACTGATAGTATAGAAATCAATGACGCACATACGCTTGTATCCCAAGGGAAAAAAAAAAGGAAAAAGGGGGGTCTTTCCGACCAGAGATACTGGTTGTTGGCAGCAGACAAAGATCTAAAACGACGTAGAGATACCAGCAGGCGAAGCTGTTCTGCTGTAAACATTTGCAACAGAAATCACAGTTGTCCACTTAGGACCTTCCCTAACCACACACTCCGCAATCGTTACATATACAGAAATAAGCTACCAATATCAATAACATGCAAAGAATATCGGTATAGGCACAATCTCAAAAATGGCATATATTCGTCAATAAACAGCCAAATATTTGGGACAAGTAAGGAGAATCGGCCTAACCACAACCTCCGAAAATACAAGATATTCAGAATTAAACAACAAAATATTTCTGACAAGTGTACAAAATAATGTCATCGCTACTCATTTAATTTACAATCAATTTAAACGTTTCCCTTAGGTTTGTCTCTAACCATATCACCGGAAATCACTGCTTATTTGGAACAAAGTTAAAATATCAGTGAGAAGGAAGAACCGAAATGTCCCTGCTGGTCGTTACACTTGCAGAATTTCATTGTCTGTTTTCCAGTCAGACAGAAGTCACCAAATCGATGTCATACATTCATGAGACAGCGCTCTCTTACAGGTAACATAGAGTATCGCTTTATACCGTTTTATGACTAAGGAACTTCTACAAACGGTAAGATGAACGAAAACACTTTCGTTAGTTGAGTTTCGAACGTAATACGGCAATACCTCTCCGTTGAAGTCCTTCGACGCTAACCACTACACTCACGACTTGCTATTTCAATCGCTCAAACGTTATAATATATTTTCGACAATGCTTTGACAATTGCTGTGTTATTATTTACATGTAGTTATAAGATATTGAGCCGAGGATGTTTTTAGTGATTCATATTTAATGTGTCGTTGCCATAAATTGGCTTACCGCAAGTGTAAGAATAACGGCAAATTAAAATAGTGTCTGTCACGTGGAAGTGATGTCGTTTTAACGTCACTTCGTAGGTCACCATTCATTGTCTAATGTCACAGTGACTGTCATTGGTGGCAAAAAATTGCAGAAATAAGAACTCTTCATTGCCGCTGAACCACAAGAATACGAGGATTTCATTCTCATGAATAAGTGAAAATCAAATAATGCTTGTTGCTACAGCTCCGAGGTGTCACTCTATCAAAACATATTTCAAAACATAATGGAACCGGATAAATCGGATTAAATGAATATCGTTAGCATTGTTTTTCAGAAACAACAGTGGACGGCTGGTTGATCTTAACTTTATCGCGGGTCGGTACGTTTATTTTCGCATTACAGAATTAAAAATTTAGATGCTCGACCCGCGCACAGACATAATTTTGATGACAATAGCTCACACAATATACATTTCCCTACACCAAATAACGGCACTTTGTTTCAAACATAATTACAACACAATATACTTCAAGGTCTCCGCCCGCTCACAGAGTAACACACACAAATCTTTCACTAGATTGTTCATAATAAATTGTAGTATAGATTAACTTGCACAACTTCAGTTGTACCTGAAAAGTTTTGTGGCTCTGATATATCGCAAATTTTGTTGTCACACACACATACGTTGAATTGTATTTTATATATATATATATATATATATATATATATATATATATATATATATATATATATATATATACAAAAAAATATTACGTTGGCAACATTCACAGATCACACGAAAAACACACGAACAGTATAGCGACACTGTGGTGCAGTGATAAACAAAACGAAAGGTATTCCACTTAAAACGGGTGATATGCAAACTGTACACCGTTTCAAATAAATCAACTTTGGTGATAACAAATGAAACGGAAGAAACGAACCAAAAACAGGCGAAAAGTACCGTACAAACCAAAAAACACATGTTACGAACCAACCAACTCCAGCCAACAAGACGGAGAAACAGCAGTGAGATGTAAATAAGAAACAACAATACCGTGAGCAGACTGAATATCAATTGAAAAACACAGGCCTAACGTGCACAAAGTTTTTAAAAACTGCTGTTAATCTACGTATACAAAACAGATTGCATAAGCCTTTATATCATTTACAGACCACGTAAGATGCTTTTAAAATAAAAAGCGAAACGCGTCTGGTGTAAAATACATGTCTTAATTGCAGTCAGCATAAGACGGATTACCTCTTATAGTGAATTTGTTGAAAATTTCCACAATTAGCCTTTCGGATCTTCTTTCCTTCAATTTTCTTTCTTCTACTGCTGGCTCCACTCCCCCCTTTCAAAATCCTCTTCCGTGCTGATTCTTGGGTGGATCTACTTTAAAATCTTGGTAATTGATGGTCACAGAGTGAATATTCTGACAGAGTTTGTTTTTTATTTACATAACAACGTTCTCCATCTTACTACTTCAATGACCAAACTTCCTGAAAACATCTTCCCCTTCTAGCACTGACAAACAGTTCTTTCTCAGCCATTAATGAATCTTTTCCATAACTCAAGTCTGCACATACAATCGTGACTTTATCATGTACCACGGCCCTACGTGAACTCCGCTCTACAACTATCAACTGTTCGCAACATAAGGCACAGATATTAATTTTCCTACCAGAACGAATCTTCTAAAATTACAGCAGAATTGTATACAATCATATAATTAACATTACACAGGAAATTAATATTACACAATAAATAATTATATTGATTTTTTTATTACATAACATTACATCTGTACAGACAAAGCAATATTAGCAGCACTAACAAGGAGAGTACGCCCACTCGTCATATCCGAATTCGTCCAAATTTATGGTACATGTATGGCGTGGTGAGACACGAAAGTGCCCCATGAGGGAACTGAAGATGGCCAAGCATTTAGGAAATGAAAGGAAATTTTATACGGATCTATCACCATATGCATTTTATCAACCGTCCCTGTGGGGGCGAGTTTAGGAAGCGGTGTTTGGCTCGGCGGTAGGCGGTCGGTTTCCTATCGAAAAGGTCGCGGCTTCAACCCCACCCGGCAGCAAGTTTTTTTTCTGCTCCTTGACAATGCGTACACCTACATATTGTTACCGTAGGAATCGTGAAGACAAGATTAGATTAATTACAGCATGCTCGGAGGCATTTAAACAATCATTCTTCCCACGCTCAATACATAAATGGAATGGGAAAAAACTCTAATAACTGGTACAGTGGGACGGACCCTCTGCCATGCTCTTCACAATGGTTTGCAGAGTATTGATATAGATGTAGTCTGACGTCATAATTAACCACAACATCATATAGGTTATTTTGTTAATTTATATAAGCAAAAATAAAATAAAATTAAGGGCATTGGATGAAATTCGGGACTACAAACATTTAAAAAGGGACTGTAGTTGACGCGTACTTGGGGACGTCGTGTATGTAAATCGATATTTCCATTCTTTTGCAATTGATCAATTACATGTACCGGGGTGATATTCATCGAAAACAGCTTCTTTCATCACACAGTCCAGCAGCGAACCACGCGTAACGCAGCATGTCGCTGAATACTTGCGAGGACAGCTAGTGATGTATAAAGGAATATAGTTTGATGCAAGATAATTTGCTTATTTTCAATAATGACGTCCCATGCTGATGTTGTGCAAATATAAATACAAATTAACGTATATGATGTTGCGGTTAATTATGTAGCCAGTATTGTACGCATTACCAAGGAGCTAAAAAATTTTTGCCGCCGGGTGGAATCGAACCCACGAATCTTTCAATAAAAAATCCTATCTCTTACCGGTGAGCCAAACACCGCTCTCTAAACAGATTATCACAGGGGCAGTTGATAAGGTTCATATGGTGATAGATCCGTATCGAAATTCCTTTTATTTGCTAAACGCTTAGCCATCTGGAGTTCCCACTTGGGGCACTTTCGTGTCTCACCACGCTCTACATGTACTGTACCATAAATTTGAACGAATTCTGTGATGACGAGTAGGTGTCCTCGCCTTGTTATAGTGATAAAAAAATACAGTAAGAAAAAAGGAACATAAATACATAACCGTACACTATTAGTAGCAGTGGGTCAAATATGATCAGTACAGCACCTATACGAGTCTCCCATACACAGTAACTAAATGTTTTTAGCTGTCCTAAACTGCAAAAAACTGTTGCAACCAACGAACTTGAATGTTATTTGGCTGACAGCTGGTATACCACACCACTGAGCAGGGCCGGCGCAAGGCACGTGCGAAACGTGCGACCGCACGGGGCGGCACTTTCCGAGGGGCGGCAAATCTGCCGTGCCCCCCCCCCCTCCTTTCTTTAAATTTTTTTTAGGACAACTCAACGTTCATGCCCAAGAGGGGATTCGAAGCCAAACCTCGGAGGGAGCGGCTTCGGGAACTGAGGTATGTCGCCTCGACTACCTGCCGGCCGCCCTGTTGAACAAGGGGAGAGAGAAGGACTGATTTCTTCCTCTCTACTGTGGCAGCGCCGTCGTGTTTACGCCGGAGGAAAGAGAGGAGGCCGGCCACG
The DNA here is from genome assembly GCA_026315105.1 of Locusta migratoria. Taxonomy (NCBI): domain Eukaryota; kingdom Metazoa; phylum Arthropoda; class Insecta; order Orthoptera; family Acrididae; genus Locusta; species Locusta migratoria. The sequence continues at coordinate 203,176,216 of CM048751.1, forward strand.
TTGGCCGAGGGGACTGAGGCGCTCCAGTCATGGTCTGCACGGCCACTACGGTCGGGGGTTCGAATCCCCCCTCGGGCATGGATATTTGTGCCGTCCTTAGTGTGCCGCTACAAGAGCCCAACTCTTGGAGAAGGGTGCTAACTACAGGAAAAGATTTGCGAATTACATCACGGCGCTACAAATAACGAGGATATGAAGGAAAAAAAGAACAAACGGAAAAAAAAAGAAACGAGCAAAGGACGAAGGAAGACGAATGTGGAAATAAAGGGACGTGTGGCATCCATTATTCAAGGTTTGCCACCTTTTATCTATTACTGTTCATTTAGATCATTTTTCTTCAATTTCTTTAGAAGATGGTTTCGTTCACCTTCCCTAACCTCGACGTAGAGGGTTTGAGTTACCTTTCTTTTATATTTTCATTTTTATTTTCAAAAGACATTCTTCTCCATTACATAGAGAAAGACAAAGGAACTTGCTATCCCTGCACATGACCAGGACATGCGCGACCTTCGGTGACTGGCGCACTCAGGGCTAAGAGACGTCAAGTTGAGAAAACGCACGATGACAAATGGGAAACCAGGAACACGAGACCAGGCGTACTGCTTGGGGAAACATAATACATCAAATATCGAGAAGACGAGCCGTGAGTGCTGTCGTTATGCTGAGGTTGAAGTATGGAGAAAATAAAAAGAACACACATTAAACCCATGACTTAAGAAGTATTGCGGGGCAACGTTTCCAAGTTTCTTTCCCGAAGAAATTTTAAGTTTCCTTTGTAAATGTAAGTTTCTATGCAGTGACTTCACTGACGGAAAAAAGTTATGCACCTTCTTTTGTAGAGAGCTACGATATTATTTTATATAGAGGAAATTAATTATTTTAAAGGCGAAGAAGCCAGGCCGAGAAGGCAAATTTGGCGAGCGTAAGGATGGGTTGAAGGGGAGGAAGGAGACCCAAAAAAAATTAAAAAAAAAAAAATTAAAAAAAAATAAAATAAAAAAAACAAGGACAAAAAAAACAAAAAAAAGTATTAGTTAGTTCATAAGTAGTTTGTAAGTTTAGGGACTGCTGACCCCGTAGTTAAGTCCCATAAGCTATACAAACATTTGAACATTTTGATTTGAAAGAGAGGAGGAAGCAGCTGGCGTACACCCAAAGACGCCAGTATTCTTATGAGTGGAGTGCTGCCAGCCTGTCACGCGCCGTGCGTTTTACAGACAACTAATTTTGCAGAAGACGAAATCTAATTTATCTAATTTGGAAATTTGTATGCAATGTTAGATATTGCGGTTACATGTTAAGCCTGAAGCAATTTTGAAAGCCGTTCAATGGCAGTTTCCGAATGTGTCATTCTTCCCGCATTATGGGAAAAAATGGTTGAACATAACTACAGTCAAACATGTCACACACCTAAAATGGCTAAAAGTTGTGCTAAAAGTATGCCGCGGCGGATTAGCCGCGCGTATTGGAGCGCCGAATTGTGGTACGCGCGGCCGTCCGCCGTCGGGGATTCGAATCCCCCCTCGGGCATGGATGTTTCTGTCGTGTTTAGTATAAGGTAGTTCATAAGTAGTTTGAAAGTTTAGGGACTGATGACTCCCTTACGCTTTACAAACATTTGAACATTTGATTTGCTAGAAGTATTCAGAATGGTAAATACGCTGCGAGTAGTTACAAGGGATAAAGACATTGGTAGTAAGACTGGCATACGTTGGGTTTCGACGTATTTTTTGAAATTTTTGCTATCCGTTTCTGAGTGATAGTCGCACGTTTTGGTTTTTGAGCCATGAAACACCTTTCTCCGCCTGCGTGAACTACAATTAAACTCTGACCGGCACTTTTGTTTGACAATACTACTCGCACAGTATCACTTCGCCAACATTTATTTACTGTATAATGGGTGTGAATCCATATTTCATCTAAGTATACTACTTGTTGCTCTGATTCTGATGAAAACCTGAGAAAGTATGGTGTTTTAACAACAATGCCCTTTCGTCCGCACAAAACAAAACGTTAATTTTCACACCTTCTAAAACAAATATACATAGATAGAACATTGCTTCTAAGGGTTTCCTTGCTAGATTTGAAGCTCATTTCTGTTTGAAAAAAGTTGTACAGTTTTCGCAAAGTTCGTATTTCCTTCTATTGTTCGTAATTCCATAGAATATCATCGGTTACATACTTATTGTGAGCTTCTAGCTTCTTCTTCTTGGGCGCTAGTTTAACCGTAACCTCGCTGTACCTCGTCACGTGACCTACAGTAGTTCCTGGCACTGCCGCGTCACCACTTCGCCTTGCCAGACAATAGGTATTGTTGCGTTCTCTACAACGAAAACAGCGAATTCGTTTCGGTAGTTGGCCGAGGGAGTCAAGATTGGTCAGAAGCACTTTCATTGCGTTTCGTAAGAACAGATGAATTGGTGCGTCCGAAATTTTTGCAACTTGCGATGTAATAGGTAAGTGCTTTTCATATAACGTACAATTAGTATTGCGCATGCAAGTTACTCATAAGTTAGAATTTTTCTCCTTCAAGATTGCAGAATAGGAAAAGTTATTTTTCTTATGATCTGTTACTTCAAAAATTGGCAAGGCGACAAATAAGCACGCGTCTTCCCAATAGCTAGAATGAAAACCAAACGAGGAAAAGTGAGGTGATGCGGCAATGACTAATTTGTTGCCCCTTATTCCATAATCAGACACGAAAGAGCTGACACATGGAAATTACGACAGATGTCGAGTGTCAATTCTTTGAAATGAACAATCGCAATGCAGTGAGTTAATATATTTCGACTAGCATTAGTACCCATCGATGCCCGGGTGTGTATTTATTGAATTATTATGTTACTCCATCTTCTTATTCTTCCTCTTTCCATTGTCTTCCGCCCCATTCTTTGACTGCTTCACCTGCGTCTGTAGCGAAATTCGGCCTGAAATTCAATTTCACGCGGCTCAATTCTTAGACTTTATCTCCTGTACAGCGTATCCTACAATAATATTTCACACACATTTGAACATTTTTGTAAATTCACAAGGATTATTAAAATTAGTTAGATTTCTTCAATCAGGTTTGACTCCATTTTTCAGCTGGTGCCCAGCGACTGTTTTCTACAAATCTGTAGAGAATGTCACCAATCAATCGCAATTTTTGTTTTTATATTCCGAATCTACATAGATTTCGGGCACAGTGTGGCTATTCTCAATGCTTTATGTTTACATCTATACTGTCATGCTGAACGTGACTGTCAACATGACGGTTTAGATGTAAGCACATATTAAAAGTTACGAGACTAGCCATTCAGTGACCGAAACCTAGAGGTAGAACTGAAAAATAAAAACAAAATTACGATTGATTGCTGACATTTCGTACGGATTTGTTTAAATAAAATTCCTCGAAGTTCTGTAAAAAAAAAGCAAAGAAAGAAAACGTGTTTTTTTTTTGGGGGGGGGGGGGGGCGGCGGCAATTTAGCAGCTCGCACTGGGCGGCACTCGGGCTTGCGCCGGCCCTGCCACTGAGTATTGAATACGGATGTGCAGACTTTATCGAAGCTGCGAATTGACGAGCCTGGTAGTACATTACCTAAAAAATGCGGTTATGAAATCTCGCGAACCAGTCGGTAATACAGTTCCATTTCTGGTAGTACATTACCTAAAAAATGCGGTTATGAAATCTCGCGAACCTGTCGGTAATACAGTTCCATTTCGAAGTATAGTTAGCTAAGGTTTGCAATAACAAAGAAAGTGCCACTGTGAAAATATTTGTGTTCATTATAATGCAAGTACATGTTCTAAACGAACTGAGAAACATACAGTGAATAGTAATTGATATGACAAACAGTCAGATCGTGGATTTGCATCTGTTGTTAATTTGTAGCAAGAACTGCTTGCATAAAGTCTAGTATACATTTGTCTGGGTTTTTTATTTATGTATTTATTTATTTTATTTTTTTTATTTATTTATTTATTTATTTTGTTTTTTGTCTCCTGAACGTATTAAGTCTACAAACTTGTAAAATTTCTGTCAAAGGGTTTGGTCGCGAACTTTGGTGGACAAAAAATGAGTACAAAGACGAAAGTGACAACAAACTACTGTAGATAGAAATGCGCCTGTGTCATCTGTCACAAAAGCATTCCACACCGAAATAAAGTATCATAATACCTTTTCTTTTGTTGGCACGCTGAAATAAGTACATATTTGTTGCAAAGAACACGGACGTATACATGTGAAAAAAATCTGGCTGTCACTACTGCTTCCACACTTTGCACTGGTTACATGTCAACGAAGCTCGATCAAGTATTGTCAAAAACGAATGAAAATATTTTTAAAGTAGGTGTAGACACTCAAAAGTGTGGTTTCATCGACCGAAGGAGCGACAGAAGATAAAATATCTCCAAAACACACCAGCACAAGGTAGAAAACTGAGCATTTTTTTATGGTGTGTACTTCAAGGGAATTGCAGGAGAGGTCATCTGAAGCTTCACTCTTGGAGCAGCTACGTGCCATTAGCCAGGAATTTACTTTGATTATAGACAGACTGAGATCAAACAAGGCAAAACATCTGGTGTTCTTGCACGAAGTACTTGTCGTTATATCACTTCGATTTGTTCTTTTAAATGAAACAAACCTTGAACAAACCTGAGGCATAACTCAGCAACATAAGTTGTACAGACAATACACACTAAATACAATATACACTAAATACAATATACACTAAATACAACACTGCAAGCTCAACAACAACATACGATAGACAGACTCCTCTCAAGTGTACTGACCACCAAAAATATGGCGGCTGAGTTTAGATAGGTTGCCGCAAAGAGCGCTGTAACTCGTATGTTAGCAACTCTATGAAATTTAAGCTCGTTGGTTGCAATCAAGGCGGTTAGAATAGGGGGAGATGCTCTTGACGCTACAAAAGTGAAGCCGTTCTCGCCATATTGATGAGCCAATAATTTTGCGTTAATAAATCACAGTTCATCTATTTGTCAGGTCTGTATTTGTTCACAGAAATGTACTATATCAAACATGTACCAGAACTGACAGTTATTTAAATGTATTGAAGTTAATATGGCAAGAACCACACGGTGCTTTAATCTGAATCTATTTCGTTGACTCCGCAAGATGGCGGACTGACTTCAATCACAGGTAAGCTTTTCATAGTAGCGCTGTCTCCCCCACAGACATATATTACTAGACTGGCAAACTAGCCTCTGTAACTGATGCCTGACGCCGCCATCTTGCCTCACCTCACGTCATAAAGTTTCTGTACGGTATTAGAATGAACTTATGACACGATATGACGTGCGAAGCCATATTAGTTGGTTTGAACAGGATTTGCATTTGAGCCAATACTTCCGCAATGAATTAAAACATACATTATCGAATCGTGTTATGAGAAGAACGTGTTACGTAGGTTAAATTTTACTTACCTCCCTGGCGCCCTCGCGGGATTACGTTGTCAGTCATGTTACGTTGGCATTATCCTGTCGCGTGATAACGCAAATGTTTGTCTTGAAATCTTCGTTTTACCAGCTCAGTTTCTGTTACTGAGTGAACGAGGGTACATACAAGAACCTGTCAACCATACAGCACGAACAGCATTATTTATTTACTTCATCGTCTGTACGAAACACTAATCAAATCACTCAATGCGGACTTCTGAGAATATTAACATCTTGGCAAAAACTTTCTCCCGTTTCGTTGATGTTGCCGACATAATCATGCGAGACCGCTGGGATGGTAGGTAAAATTTTACTGATGCATACAGTGAAAGCAGAAGTATTTATCTGAATAACACCAAGAAGAGTAAAGAATAACACTAAGAAGAATAAAGATATATGTTATCTACGATGAACAGCACATTTATCACGGTCATACTATTGAAAGAAAAGCCGAAGTTGACCGAAACTGACAACCGATTAATAAAAACAGGAAACGCGACTCATTAGTGTATATGTCAAATCAGACTACAGATTTCCTGACAACTCTCAAAAGAATGATACGTGTTATACACGATAAACAACACTTTTATAATTACCATACTACTAAAGGACATGGACTAAAATTACTAAGAGATTAATAATAACAGCAAATCGATGCACCTCATTACTGTATGTGTCAATTTTACTCCAGCTGAAGAAATTGCAGCCATATACAACACTCCAATTTCCCATATGTCAAAACTCCAAAGACAGCGTAGTTACGTCAGTTCATCCGCATTTTACAACTTTTTTTCTCTAATAACACACGCGACTGCTCTCGCGTTTATAGTATACAAATAAGGCGGCAAGACTTCACTGACACCAATGATACAGTATACGGCATTGCCAGTCTAGTAATATATGTCTGTGGCCTCACCTTATTTTAACCTCCTTGGTTGCAACGCATGAAGGAAAAAACTGCTAATAATATCGCTGCCCCTAAAAACTCTTACAAAAGACTCGAACGGAGAGATTTAGGTGTTCTTTCTTCCCGCGCGCTATTCGAATGGAATGGGAGATAAATAGTATAATGGTGGTTCGATGAACCCTCTGCCAGGCACTTAAATGTGATTTTCAGAGTACTGTATCCCATGTACATGTAGATGTAGAAACGAAAGTTTCTTGTGGTGAACTATCCGATAACAGAATCTTACATGAGATGTCGACTTGCATTCACAAGAAATTTTCCTGGTGTGCGCGTCTCCAGTGATTCGACATTACGTAACTGGAGGAAATTTTGAAATGATGGATCTGTGTCAGACAAACGTAGGGCAAATCCTAGTGATTTAATTGAAATTAGGTTGGAAAAGATAAGAGCGATATCGGAAAAAGTCTAAGAGAGTAATTTCGTCAACTAAGAAATTACTATACTGAAATTTATTTATGCAAAATCAATGTACTAGCTTCAATTGTAATTACTTTGATTACTGTTACTAATGTAGTCAAACCATTTTAATTATTTGGTGAAGTGTCCACTGAAAAAAGTATTTACAAAAAAACTAGCAGTTATCCGCAAAAGTTACATTACATATATTTTGGGTGATCATCGTTTATGAACATTTAAACCATTCACATGTTATGGAAGCATTTTTCGCCAAGAGATTTTGTCCGAAAAGTGCTTTAGTGCAAAGTCATCCAAACGTGCTTATACGTCTTCTATTTTGAAATCGGAAATCTTTCGTGGGAGTTTTTCTTTTCCTACGGTACACTCAGGCCACATATTTCAGAAATTTGAAACGTTCAGCTAGCCGATTCTTCTTACACAGTTGGAGTTGCGAACGTGAAGGTCGGGGTGAGAGTTTAAAATAGGGAAGGTTAATTTTTAAAACTCACAACCACCAACTGCGAACCAAATTCCTAAACATGCAAAAACACTGGAACTGTGATTGCGACTGTTTGACTAGTTTTCTAGGGGATGATATCACACGTTCGCAGCTTTCCTTCCCTGCATATGATTAACAAAACAAATTCATAATAAAATCAAGTTCATGAGAGAAAAGGGTGTACTAACTGCTATTTTTGAAAACACGTGAAAGTTCTCTTTATGTTGTTTATTTCACAATCTTAGAACCCTGTGGCTGATACGTCTGTACGTCGGCACATTTATCAAATAAAGTTATAGCTCGTGAGCCCCCAGACAAAATGAATATTTGTCGCGAATTGTTTTCACACCACGTGGCTGTCTCAAACACCGTTTATGTTCATGCCTATGTGACGACACGTGTTACATTAACAAATCACAGTCACTTTAATTCAATGCGATGCAAACCTTGTTCCACCGGCTAAATATTCACAAACACACAGTAGCACTCGATTTAACTTGGTGCAGTCTACGACGAGCAACCACACGTTGCGATTGCCACACACAAATCTAAAGTCACCACCTCGAGATCCACATGCCGACTGATACCGAGCGACGCCGCCCGGCCAGCTACCCCACGTGCTCGCGTGTCCTCACTTCCTGCCCTCGCGCGCGTGCGACAAAAGCTCAACTGCCGGGGTTTTTTCCCCTACGTCATCAACTTCCCCATGTGAGCTGTTCTAACCGATTTGCCAACGTACAGCGCTCAGCCAATACATTTCTAATACTTTACTAAAAATCAAAATAATTATGCTACACATTAAACTAATATTTTCTTACGTTTTATATTAGTATAAACATACTTTGTACTATTTATCATAATCGTGCAATTTCTTATGTCACAGATAAGTGATTTAACTGAATACTTCAAGATAAAATACACAAGATTAATTGAAAATAAAATGAGAAATAGTTAATATATTATTTTTATAAACAAACATTGCCATGCTATTTGTGTAACTGTCTTGTATTCATTGGTAATTTATTACTTTTCATTGTCAATTAAACATATTACGCCTGATGTGACTATATCAGCTAATTTATTGTTTATTTATCAACAGGCTATTTTGTAATGAGGGTCTTAAAGGTTCCTAACTGCATCGTATTACTTCAAATGCCAGTAGTATTAGAATATTTTATTTCACGCTGTGCACTGCACTGTGCCTGGCACTCGCCATTGTCCCTCTCTCCCCTCACTGGAAACTAACTGGAAAATCCTAAGCTGGAACAAGCCACCAACGTCGGCATGCTTGCTGGCCTCCCGTCAGCTACAAGCACACAGCAAATCTCAACGTGGAGAATTTCTACCTATGGCCTAACTATAAAATAATGTTGTCACCCAACTGTGTACATACATTGCTACCATAATTAATAAGATTAAAATTGTGTAACATTTAGTGCATTGGCATGGTCAATGTTTGCAGTGAACTTCATACTGTTTAATTATCAAATGCTATTAATTACCAATATTTCTATTGGACGGTAATCTCACAATACCCCCACTTGCGGCATCCAAACCATGTGCAGGATGGCGCAAGTAGCACCAAAATTAATACTTTCAAATGAGCAAAATTTAAAATTACAAAATTATTGAATCGGATTGACTCAAACACTATACCAATTATGACCTCAACTAATGCAAAATAAATAAATAAATAAAAATAAACAGGGCAGTGAGAAAATTTACCAATATTTGTACCATTAAGACACACTTATAGTGTGTGCATATTTTTAAGAAAAGAATCCTTATAACTAATTACATCCATGAAATTTAAGCGTGCCTGTTGTTTATATACAGAATTAGCACCAAATTTATAATAGTATTAATCTTTAGTCTTTAGAGGACCTTGTCCTACATGGAAAAACTAGAATTATCACTACAAAAACTTTTGACGCTGTACACTCCACTTGTTTAAAGGAAATCTCTCACCACTTTGACACTGAGAACCCCAGAGTCATCGTTGCAGCAACTCTGGTCCATGGTGTATGGTCCTATGTCCCCGTCATTTCAACCAACATGCTGTTGCAGCTTAGATTCATGGCACTGGATCAAGATTTCTTGTTCACACATGTCATATTGACCCTACATGGAACAGGAAGAGCAGAAGGCACTCATGAGTCAACATAGACAAAAGTTTGTCTGGACACCAGGATTAGGTTGGATTAGTATCCCACCTCTCTGCCATCCAGACTTGGTGCAATTGAAACTAAGCATTGAAACTTGTACAGTAACATGCAAATCAACAGAATTAAGAACTCAAAGTGGCTTGTGTTAGTCATTATCAGATCAACCCAAACCACCATGCCTGCACTCTCATCAGCCATAGCTTCAGATGAAACAGACAAGAGAATATGTGGCCTACTTGGAATAGTACTCCATCAAATATAAATCAACAACCTGCCTGTCAAAAATATATCTTAAAGCTCAAATAATACTACCAAAAGAATGTTATCGTAGAGAATTTTCTCTTCTATCAACATTACACCCACGTTTATAAATATAAATCCTACCCCCTCGCACCAAAAAAAAAATTATTTTTTGCTGGTGTGAGATTAAATTTGCATCGCTGTCATCAGCCTAATGTGCTTCCCACAAGTATTCCCCACAATAAAATATCTAAGGTTAAATTCTAATTTCAAAATTAGTTTATCACAAAACATCTACATTTTTAAATAAAATATCACCAAACCCTATTGATACTCAGGCTAGACAGAAAAATAGTTCTTGTCAACTGTTGTTGCAGAAATTGTTCAGTCAACAGTTGAGCACCATTAAAGAAACCAAAATGTGTTATCAGAATCAGTTTAATATAACAATACAGAGCATTCCCTATTAGACACGTTACCTACCAAACACTCAAAGAGACAGACATTAAAGAGCAAACACTTTCTCTCATTGAAACATTTCTCAATCCAACCCACCTTTAGCCAAAACAGCCACAACAAACATACATTCCTCACTTCTGACCCATATGGTCAGTCACACCCACATATGCAACACTGTCCGCTGACATTTTCATCACAATTTATCTAAGCCAGAGACCCCACTGCCTGCATCAATGACCACCACTTTCTCATTCTCTGAGTCACCCCACAACTCACACCGCATAGCCAGCCCAGCTCACATATACCTACACATAAACAGTACACTCCCACTTCCTCTATCCTTTAGTGTTGACATACATACATATTTACCTCATGTACCACTGTTGAACTGCAAATCTGATACAAGCACATGTTTTAACACAAACAACAAAAGAAAAACATTTACAAAGAACACTTGTGAACGTGACCCCAATGCTTAAATCGAAACACACAAGTAGATACTAACACAGACCACGGAATAAATATACACAAATTCTTAACCTACTATTTACAATGCATTGAATCTCATACTTCATGACAGTTACTTGTGTAAACATGCCATTAAATCTTTATCACTTATAAAATTTTTTGAATTTCACCCTCTTCATGCATCCCTTCAGACTTAATTCTAGCACTTTATCCTTATATTCCAACTGAGTTTCATATTTGCACAGAAAATCACTTCCTAACATTATATTTAAACATAGACCTTTCATCACCAATAAATCTTGAATAAACAGCTCCTCCTCAATGATTACTTCAAATTCTGTTCCCTGCATTTAACACCCCTATTTTTCTCGCAAAAGCATAATTTTCTTTTTCCCATGCCACTGGCTCTACTGTTTTTAAATGTTTGAGGAATTGGATCCAATCATCTTGCCCATACTCATGTACTTCTTTATTAACCCAACCTGACTTTAACCCATCAACATCCATTTAATGACACTGTTCATTATTATGAATCATAAAAACTTGTATTTTCTCCTCATCATCACCTAAACCCTGCTGTACAACTCTCTGTCCCTCACTTATCTCATCCCATTAACTGATCATGTTCATTGTCCCCAAACTCTTTCAACACATTGTAATAAGTTTGGTCCGTATTATATTGTTTGCCTAGTCTGTCCAAGTAATCATATCTGTGCAATAGCCAATCATCTGGTGCCCACTTCCTAATCCAGTTTATTTTCCCAATTAAATTTCTGGTTTGTGCATCCACACTGTCAACTTGGCCTTCATTTACAGTAGGTCCATTGTCATTTATTGTCTCTACTGGACCACATTTATTTACATTTAATTTAGAAAAACATTCACTCTCATTCATACATTCCACAACATCTATGCTGGCTAGAGTATCATCAATATTCACATTCATACTTTCACATTCAGTCAACAATTGTGCCTCCGACCTATCCAAAATTATGGCTAACCCAACACTATTCTTATCATCTTTAATGTTGTTATCAAATAAACTTCTCACATTATACTCTCCTTTATTGTCCTTGTTTCTATCATTCCTCCTCCTGTTTGCCTTTCTTTTGTCATGTTGCCTAAACCAATCCCCAAAAATTTCCTCACTACCTATAACAGCATCCATCTGACACATACTTTCCTCTCTTTTCTCCCTTTCCTTGTTTACTCTATTTACGTTTTCTTCCCTCTTTTCTTTATCCTTGCCCTTGTGAACTCCTACTTCCTCTTTCCTATCATTATCTCTGTCCATGTGACATAATTTTTCCTCCCTTCTCTCCCCATCTCTATTCCTACTGTAATTATGGTCATTAGATCCCCTGTTATCCCATCTTCTGGTCCTATTATTAGAATAGTTCCTTGTCCCAAAACGGACCTCATTTGGAACAAATCTTAGTTTCCCTGATTCTGTCTCTGATTTTCTCTCCTACTGTTATCCCCATTCCTATTTCCACCTTCCTACCTTTGATTTCTCCAGTCATTTTCCCATGTTCCCCTCTGGCTTCTATTCTCCCAGTTGTCTCCTCTGTTATTGTTACCTCTCCAATTTTCATTTAAATTCCTCTCTCTATTGTGGTTTCCCTGGTTGTGACCCCCATTTCTACTGCCTCTGTTTTCATTGTGGTTCACATGCTGTGTCCCCCTGAGCTGTCGTTCCTTAACTAAACCCTGGTCTACTTTTTCTACAAATTCAATGAAATTCTCAGCTGAATCTGTGGGATGGTGAATTAACTGCCAATGCAAATCTGCAGGTAACCTCCTACACAAAGTGGAAATTACTGCTAAAAGACTCAAAGGTGTATCTAAATGCACTAGTTTCTCAAGTTCCTCCTGACAAAATTCCTTCATGCTCTGTTTCCCTTTCACATAGTTTGGCCCGTTCAAAAATTCATTTTGTATCTTAGCTTGCTTGGCCTCCCCCCAATACTTATTTAAAAACAATTTTTCAAACGCCTCAAAAGTAACGAATTTATCAGCACACTGATTTGCCCAAGTTTGAGCAGAACAGTCACGCATTCTCTTTGCTAACTTCACTTTACACTGGTCTGACATACCAGGCACAAATTTGTCCTTGCATGCAGCCAAAAAATCTACTGGATGATAATTACCCACTCCTGAAAACTTTTTGCCATTAGGTGTCTGCACCATGGACCAATTAGTGTTTCCTGATGCAGTGCACAATTCTAGATTATTTATTCTAGTGTTCACCTTCTCAATCTCAGTGTTGTTTACTGTCACTACTTGTTCTATCTTTTTCCTAAAGTTACATTCTGTATTCTCTAATTTTCCTGACAACAAAGTTTTTGTTTCCTCAATACCTGCCACCACCCTCTTGTCAACCTCAGCCAACGCCTGCATAGTGCCCTCATTCCTGTGATCACATATTTGTTTCACAGCATCTAAGTTGCCTCCTACCTCAGTCTCAATAGCACCAATTCTGGCTTGTATCTCCTTTTCCCTATTTTCAAACCGTTCTGTTAGACTTCCTATCTTTTCGTCAATGTCTGTGATTATTTCTGCCTTTAATGCAAACATTGAATTTTGTAGTGCCCCAATGTCTGCCTTAAAGTCTGCTTTCAATTCTGATTTTACAGTTTCTATTTCTGATTTTACAGTTCCTATTTCTGATTTTAAATTTGAGTTTGAATTTTCTATTTTTGATTCTAAATGTGAGCTAAAACTCGCTAACATGGCTGCTAACATCTCCGGTGTCAACAACATTCCCCCAGTATTTACCCTCTCTGGACTTTCTGGTATGCTACTCTCTGAATCTACGTCGCTTGGCGACCTTTTAAAAACGTGCTCCATTATAGGTGCCACAAGAAAGCTTGATCAACATACAAGAATTTATAGCGTCAGCTGCTTTACTTATCTTTTTAGCCAGAAGTTGCTGCAACGAGCTGCGTCGTCCCCAACGCTCACTGCCGTCTGTTGTAGAAGCTGTGGCTGGAATATGTCCTCACTGCATCCCTTATCCTTTGTAGAATCGAAGCTGCTGGGCCCCGACGCTCCGTTGACGACTTGCGAAGTCCCCACGATCACTGCCGTCCGTTGCAGAAGATGAAATTTGAGTGCATGGATCCCGCGCGCCGCCGCTCACTGCTGCCGGGCCGATGCGCCGTCGATCGCCTGTTACGGATGCCCGCGCCCGAACTCTGCCAGTCACCAAACGTCGTTAACCGCGCGACGCGTTTACGTATTGTCCGATTATGGTAACTGTTTTGTCCACTATCACTGTCCTAAGCACACCCTACCTCTCTGTCCGAGCAAGACCAGTGTGAATTTATCCCGCTCTCTGCTGCCAGCCGCCACACACACTTGAAATTGTCCGTCGCGTCCGCGCACTTGTTTGCAACTGTTCGTAACTGTTCACTGTCCTATACACACCCTAATCTCTCCGTCCGAGCTAGTCCAACGTGAACTTATCCCGGACGAGCCCCCAAATGCGAGCGTGAAGGTCGGGGTGAGAGTTTAAAATAGGGAAAGATTAATTTTTAAAACTCACAACCACCAACTGCGAACCAAATTCCTAAACATGCAAAAACACTGGAACTGTGATTGCGACTGTTTGACTCGTTTTCTAGGGGATGATATCACACGTTCGCAGCTTTCCTTCCCTGCATATGATTAACAAAACAAATTCATAATAAAATCAAGTTCATGAGAGAAAAGGGTGTACTAACTACTATTTTTGAAAACACGTGAAAGTTCTCTTTATGTTGTTTATTTCACAATCTTAGAACCCTGTGGCTGATACGTCTGTACGTCGGCACATTTATCAAATAAAGTTATAGCTCGTGAGCCCCCAGACAAAATGAATATTTGTCGCGAATTGTTTTCACACCACGTGGCTGTCTCAAACACCGTTTATGTTCATGCCTATGTGACGACACGTGTTACATTAACAAATCACAGTCACTTTAATTCAATGCGATGCAAACCTTGTTCCACCGGCTAAATATTCACAAACACACAGTAGCACTCGATTTAACTTGGTGCAGTCTACGACGAGCAACCACACGTTGCGATTGTCACACACAAATCTAAAGTCACCACCTCGAGATCCACATGCCGACTGATACCGAGCGACGCCGCCCGGCCAGCTACCCCACGTGCTCGCGTGTCCTCACTTCCTGCCCTCGCGCGCGTGCAACAAAAGCTCAACTGCCGGGGTTTTTTCCCCTACGTCATCAACTTCCCCATGTGAGCTGTTCTAACCGATTTGCCAACGTACAGCGCTCAGCCAATACATTTCTAATACTTTACTAAAAATCAAAATAATTACGCTACACATTAAACTAATATTTTCTTACGTTTTATATTAGTATAAACATACTTTGTACTATTTATCATAATCGTGCAATTTCTTATGTCACAGATAAGTGATTTAACTGAATACTTCAAGATAAAATACGCAAGATTAATTGAAAATAAAATGAGAAATAGTTAATATATTATTTTTATAAACAAACATTGCCATGCTATTTGTGTAACTGTATTGTATTCATTGGTAATTTATTACGTTTCATTGTCAATTAAACATATTACGCCTGATGTGACTATATCAGCTAATTTATTGTTTATTTATCAACAGGCTATTTTGTAATGAGGGCCTTAAAGGTTCCTAACTGCATCGTATTACTTCAAATGCCAGTAGTATTGGAATATTTTATTTCACGCTGTGCACTGCACTGTGCCTGGCACTCGCCATTGTCCCTCTCTCCCCTCACCGGAAACTAACTGGAAAATCCTAAGCTGGAACAAGCCACCAACGTCGGCATGCTTGCTGGCCTCCCGTCAGCTACAAGCACACAGCAAATCTCAACCTGGAGAATTTCTACCTATGGCCTAACTATAAATATTGTCACCCAACTGTGTACATACATTGCTACCATAATTAATAAGATTAAAATTGTGTAACATTTAGTGCATTGGCATGGTCAATGTTTGCAGTGAACTTCATACTGTTTAATTATCAAATGCTATTAATTACCAGTATTTCTATTGGGCGGTAATCTCACAGAGTCAAATCTGTGAAAATCGTCTGTTGACCTCTCCAGGTAAGACTGAGATATATAGGTCTTTTGAATATAATTTCTGATTCAAAAGGTACGCAAACTGGCTGCAGGCTAATAATAATTTGCGAAAGAAACTGTTTTCTCTCCTAGCAATACTGCGCTGCATCGTCCGCTCTAGACCTAAAATGGCGGCTCCATAAGGAACATTAGTGTCCAGACCTGTCTTCTATAGATCTTTGTTCCGAGCTTACGCGGCGGTTACTGTGATTCAAGGAGAAGACATGTACACTATATTCAGTTCGCTGTTGCCGACATGCGCTTTGTAGGCTTTGTAGTGTCGTAATTGAAAATGCAAATAAAGTTAAACCAAAGGAAATTCATCGGTAAATCTGCGAGGTTTACGGACAAAATGCTATGAATGACTGAATGGTTAGAATATGGGTCAGACTGTTCAATGAAGGATGTGATCAAGTGCACGACGAAGAACGAAGTGGGCCCCCTTCTGTAGTTACTGATGAACTTGTTCACACAATTGAAGAAAAGATTAAGCACAACCGTAAGTTTACGCCTAGTGCCCTTGCTTTGGAAGTTCCGCAAATCTCACGATCACTAATTCATGTTGTTACTGAAAAACTGAAATTCCGAATACTTTGCTCACGCCGGACGGGCAGTGCACTTCAGTTTTTCACACGCTACAATGAAGAAGGCGATGTTTGTCTTTTTTTTCGGATAGACACGGGGGGACGTAACTTGAGTATAGCACGACACCCCTGATAAAAAAAATAAATAAAAATAAAAATAAAAAAATATCGGCAATCAACTGAATGGAGGCACACTTCATCCCCAACGAAGGTCAATCCTAAGCAAATCTTGACACGTCGAAAAGTCATGTTCCTGGTTGATTTCTTACCACAATGCCAAACAGTCAATGCACATGGTTATTGCGAGACCATTAGGAAATTGCGCCGCGCAATACAGAACAAGCACCGAGGATCACTGTCAAGAGGTGTTACTTTTTTCCACGATATTGCCCGACCTCATACGGCGAATGTCACCAAACAACAATTACGGAATTTCACTGCGACGTGTTTTCTCATCCTCCGTACACCCCGGACCTCGCTTCGAGAGACTTTCATCTCTTTTTAGACCTAAAAACGATGATGGCGAGTTGAAAGAACACGTTACCACATGGTTGAATACAGAGGCGGTAACCTTCTCTGAAGAAGGATACAAAAACTTGTGTCACGCAATACCAAGTGCCTACAAAATTTCGGAAGTTAAGTAGAAAAGTAGTTTAACAGTTATAGATTTCTGTAGAACAAATATTTTTTCTGTATTTGTATACGTTTGTTTTATACAATCAAACGAAACTTGCTTTGTGGACTTACCTCGTATTATGAAAAACACGTAGCAAAGAATTAGAGCTTTAAAATTCAATTTAAGGAATTAAGTGAACAATAATGACAATGAAAGCCACTTTGAAGAGATTTAGAAATTAGAAATTGGTAGACGACGAGTTTCGAACCTATGATATTCCGAGTGGAAAACTATACCTTCACCACTATTATTATGTTATATTATTTTTTTTTCCTTTCGTTATTTTAATAAGTGTTCATTGAGTACTTGAGTCTTTTTTTTATTAATTATTGCAGAAGGGTTGTCGAGTCCTCTGAGCGAGCGCGCTGAGCTACCATAATGGCGCACGATGGCAGCCAAACAGCATTGATTGCCTTGTTGTTGTTGTTGTTGTGGGTCTTCAATCCGCAGACTGGTTTGATATAAAACTTCCTGGCAGATTAAAATAGTGTGCCGGAACCGGGACTCGAACCTGCGACCTTTGCCTTCGCGGGTTTTCTGGTTTGATGTATATTTCCACGTTACCCCGTCCTGTTCAAGCCTCTTCATCTGAGAATAAGAACGGCAACCGACATCCTTTTGAATCTGCTTACTGTATTCGTCCATCATTCTCCCTCTACGATTTTTACCCCACACACTTCCTTCTTATGCTAAGTTGACGATTCCTTTATGTCTCAAAATGTGTCCCCCCAACCTATCCCTCCTCTTACTCAGGATATGCCAGAAACTCCTTTTCTCCCCAATTCTGTTGAGCACCTCCTCATTAGTTACGTGATCTACCCATCTAATCTTCATCATTCGTATGTAGCACAACATTTCATAGTTTCTGTCATATTTTTGTCTGAACTCCTTATCGTCCATGTTTCACTCCAATACAATGCTACACTCCAGACAAATGCTTTCAGAAAGGACTTTCTAACATTTAAATTAATATTGGATGTCAACAAATTTCGCTTCTTCAGAAATGATTTTCTTCCAGTAGCAATTCTGCATTTTATATCTTCTTTACTTCGGTCATCAAAAGTTGTTTTGATGCGAAAATGACGAAACTCATCTACTACTTTTATTGTCTCATTACCTAATCCAATCCCTTCAGGTTCGCCTGATTTTCTGACATACATTCAATTACCGTTGTTTTACTTTTGTTAGTGATAATCTTATACGCTCCTTTCAAGATACTCTCCATTCCGTTCAATTGCTCTTCCAGGTCTTTTGCTGTCTGGCATATTTACTATGTCACCCTGAACTTTTAATTCCTTCTCCAAATTTCTCCTTCCGTTCCTACACAGCTTGCTCAATGCACACATTGAACAACAATGAAGGAGATGTCATAATTTGAAACTTCCGGGCTGATGCCGTGGTCCATGCGTAAAACTTTCTTCTGACTTTTCGCCTTCGACTGCGGAAAGCATCCTTCTAGGTGAAGCAGCAAACTGTAAGGGAACTCGTGTGATCGGCGTATATATAGGCCATCCAGAGAGCGCCATTTTCAATCACGTGACGTTGCCTGCTCTCTGATATTGTCAACATTCTCTATTGAAAATAATCGATTGTCATATTGTCGCTGCTCTGATGACATCCAAATTTTGTCTAGTTGAACACCTTTCTATTTCCTGTTAAAATTAGTTCGGTGTTTGAAAAACTCTATGGCTTCTGTACATAAGTGCATAATAATGTGATGTCTTTGATATGATGTTCGTCTCATTAAATTTTATTTCATGCTCACCTTCTTGATAAACATGCTCCGCTACGGCCTATTTATCAGTACTAGTATTGCCTGTGGTCGAAAATCGACCAATTGTGTTTACAATGGTCACAGGGAGTAAAATTTTACGTCTCATGTCGGCGGCCTCGCGTGATTATGTTGGCAACATCAACAACACGATATAAAATATTTGCCCATTTGTTCGAACCACATATATTCGATTAGTGTATCGTACAGACCATGAAGTAAACAAATAATGCTGTTCCTGCTTTATGGTTGACAGGTTCTTGATATACCCTCGTCTGCTCATTAAAAATAATTGCCCTCGTAAAGCGAAGATTCCATGACAAAACATCAGCGTTGTCAAGCGCTTGGTAAAAATGAAGACTCACAGGATTCTCACTATTCAGCATCTGTTGCCAACATTATCATAGTAGGCCGCTGGGATATTTGGTGAAATTTAACCGGCACTGGGAGGTATGAAACGGTATCATTTACATGTTAAGGAAAATGCCTGACACAATAACAACAAATAAAAACGGAAGTTTCATTTCATTTGGGCCTGCAGCATTGTGTATGTATTTTAAGGACATATTGTTAATCTCCACTCCCATGAACCACAGACATTGCCGAGGTGGGGTGGCTTGCGTGTCTCAACGATACAGATAGCCGTGCCGTAGGTGCAACCACAGCGGAGGGGTATCTGTGGAGAGGCCAGACAAACGTGTGGTTCCTGAAGAGGGGCAGCAGCCTTTTCAGTAGTTACAGGGGCAACAGTCTGGATGATTGACTGAGCTGGCCTTGTAACATCAGCTAATGTGGTTTTGCCACACAGCTACTGCGAACGGCTGAAAGCAAGGGGAAACTACAGCCGTTTCCTTTCCCGAGGACATGCAGCTCTACTGTATGAACATATGATGATGGCATCCTCTCGGGTAAAATATTCCGGAGGTAAAATAGTCCCCCATTCGGATCTCCGGGCAGGGACTACTCAGGAGGATGTGATCATCAGGAAAGACGATACTGGCATTCTACGGGTCGGAGCGTGGAATGTTAGATCCCTTAATCGAGTAGGAAAATTAGAAAATTTAAAAAGGGAAATGGATAGGTTGAAGTTAGATATAGTGGGGATTAGTGAAGTTCGGTGGCAGGATGAACAGGATTTCTGGTCAGGCGAGTACAGGATTATAAATACAAAATCAGTTGGGGGTATCACAGGAGTAGGATTGATAATGAATAAGAAAATAGGAATGCGGGTAAACTACTATGACCAGCACAGCGATCGCATTATCATTGTCAAGATAGATACGAAGCCAACACCGACAACAGTAGTACAGGTTTATATGCCAACTAGCTCTGCGGATGACGAGGAGATCGAAGAAATATATGAGGAGCTAAAGGAAATTATTCAGACAATTAAGGGAGAGGAAAACTTAGTTGTTATGGGAGACTGGAATTCGGTAGTAGGACAAGGAAGGGAAGGGAAGATAGTGGGTGAATATGGTCTGGGCAAAAGGAATGAAAGAGGAAGCCGCCTGGTAGAATTTTGCACGGAACATAATTTAGTTATAACAAACACCTGGTTTAAGAATCACAAAAGAAGGTTGTATACGTGGAAGAGACCAGGAGACACCGGGAGATACCAGATAGATTTTATAATGGTAAGACATAGATTTCGGAACCAGGTTTTGAAGTGTAGGACATACCCAGGGGCAGACATAGACTCTGACCATAACTTGTTGGTTATGAACTGTAGGCTGAAACTGAAGAAACTACAGAAAGGTAGGAAAATAAGGAGATGGGACCTAGATAAATTGAAGGAACCTGAAGTTCTTAAGAATTTCAGAGGGAGCTTCAGGCAACAATTGACAGAAACAGGGGAAAATAAAACAGTTGAGGAGGAATGGGTAAAATTGAGAGATGAAATAGTGAAGGCAGCAGAGGACAAGATAGGTAGGAAGGCAAGACCTACAAAGAATCCTTGGATATCACAGGAGATACTAAATTTAATCGATGAAAGGAGAAAGTATAAAAATGCAGTAAATGAAACAGGCAAAATGGAGTACAGACGACTAAGAAATAAGATTGACAGGAAGTGCAAAATGGCTAAGCAGGAATGGCTAGAAGGCAAATGCAAGGATGTAGAAGAATGTATAAATAGGGGAAAAATAGATACAGCCTACCGGAAAATAAAAGAAACATTTGGCGATAAGAAAAACAGCTCTATGAATGTCAAGGACACTGATGGAAAACCAGTTCTCAGCAAAGAAGGGAAAGCTGAAAGATGGAAAGAGTATATAGAGGGGCTCTACAAAGGAAATGAACTTCGAGACACTATTGTAGGAAGGGAAGAGGATGTAGATGATGATGAAATAGGAGATACTATACTGAGAGATGAATTTGACAGAGCACTGAAAGATCTAAGTCGAAACAAGGCCCCTGGAGTAGATGATATCCCGTCAGAGCTACTGAAGTCTCTGGGAGAACCAGCCATGACAAACTTGTTTCACATTGTGTGTAAGATGTATGAGACAGGTGAAGTACCCTCAGACTTTAAGAAAAATGTTATAATCCCCATTCCAAAGAAAGTGGGTGCAGGCAGGTGTGAAAACTACAGAACCATCAGTTTAATAAGTCATGGATGCAAAATATTAACACGAATTATATACAGAAGGATGGAAAAGCTGGTAGAAGCCGACCTCGGGGAAGATCAGTTTGGGTTCAGGAGAAATGTAGGAACACGGGAGGCAATACTCACTTTACGGCTTATCCTAGAAGATAGATTAAGAAAAGGCAAACCAACATTTCTAGCTTTTGTAGATTTGGAGAAGGCTTTTGACAATGTTGATTGGAATAAACTCTTTCAAGTTCTGAAGCAAGCAGGAGTAAAATATAGGGAGCGTAAGGTTATTTACAACTTGTACAAAAACCAGACAGTGGTTGTCAGAGTTGAAGGGCATGAAAGGGCTGCAGTGGTTGGAAAGGGAGTAAGACAGGGTTGTAGCCTTTCCCCAATTTTGTTCAATTTGTACATTGAGCAAGCTATAAAGGAAAGCAAGGAGAAATTTGGAGAAGGAATTAAAATTCAGGGCGATGAATTAAAAACATTGCGTTTTGCCGACGACATAGTAATTCTGTCAGATACAGCAACGGACCTGGAAGAGCAATTGAACGGAATGGACAGTGTGCTGAAAGGTGCATATAAGATGAACATTAACAAGAGTAAAACTAGGGTAATGGAGTGCAGTGTAAGAAAATCAGGTGATGCTGAAGGAATTAGATTAGGTAACGAAACAATAAAGGAGGTAGATGAGTTTTGTTACTTGGGCAGTAAAATAACAAATGATGGTCGCAGTACAGATGATATAAAATGCAGAATGGCAATGGGTAGAAAGGCGTTTTTGAAAAAGAGAAATTTGTTAACATCGAATATTGATTTAAGCCTAAGGAAGTCCTTTCTGAAGGCATTTGTATGGAGCGTTGCCTTGTATGGGAGTGAAACATGGACGATAAGCAGTGTGGACAGAAAGAGGATAGAGGCTTTTGAAATGTGGTGCTACAGAAGAATGCTGAAGATTAGGTGGGTGGATCGCGTAACTAATGAGGAGGTACTGAACCGAATTGGGGAGAAAAGAAATTTCTGGCATACCTTGACTAAAAGAAGGGATAGATTGGTAGGACATATTCTTAGACATCAAGGAATTGTGAATTTAGCGTTGGAGGGAAGTGTGTGGGGTAAAAATCGTAGAGGGAGACCACGAGACGCGTATAGTAAGCAGATTCAAGTGGATGTGGGTTGTCGTTCTTATGAGGAGATGAAAAGGCTTGCTCAGGATAGAGTAGGGTGGAGAGCTGCATCAAACCAGTCTCTGGACTGAAGACCACAACAACAACATTGTTAATCTAAGTAATGCCAAAATGCTGCTTTACTTTATATATGTTACAAACTGTTTATTAATATAGCAATAGGCCTATTTCGGCACTGTGGCCATCGTCAGGCTATATCCATATGGCATCGTGGAGGTATAATTTATTATAGAAACTGCATATAATTGCAGAATAAATGCTCTTTCGATGGTATATATATTTTATTTGATGCTTATCAGGTATTAGTTCGTTACTGTTATTCTGTCAGTTTGACATATATGGTTCCAAATTTGTGAAAATTTGTAGTGATGGAATAAAGCTTCATGTCAGATCTGACACAGAGCTTTACGCCATAGTTTAGTTAGGACTGTGGAAGACCTCAAAGACCCTTCTGTTTGTGAATTTCTGGTTAGTTGACTGTAATTAGGGGGCAATGAAGCTCATCTAAACGATGATAATAACTGCTGTCTTGTAGCGGAACCATTTAACAGATTCGAAGGTATATTTACCATTTTAAAAATATATACATGCTGAATAGAAAAAAGATACACTTGTGCTTATTTCCATTTGAGACTGATATTTCAGGTCCTACTGCATCAAAGTATCTTACTTGTTAAGTAGTCAAACATTTCGGTTTTAGATCATGGTGCGCAGGAAATGAGCAGATTTTAAAAAAATCAATTTAAGTGATATATTGTAATTAGGCCTGAAGGTCACACATTGGATGAGCAGATTTAAAAAAAATCAATTTAAGTGATATATTGTAATTAGGCCTGAAGGTCACACATTGGATGATTTAGCACGAAAAATGAGATTTAAACGTCCTGATATGTAAATTGCCATGATAGTGTCAAAGTGATTAAGTAAGAATCCAGTTCTGTTTCTTTGTAAATTTGCTGCCACCTACCATAAGCTGTTCCTTTTCCTTTGTTAATTGTACAATTTCATAGATTAATACAGCAATCGTAATGTACCGTATTTATATCTATCGGCAATAAAAAAACTTTGCAGGGTCTATAACTTGGCACGCAAGCGTAATGCCAGTCGTTTGCTATTTTAGGAATGACGGGCGGAAGCAACAATCTTTCGTAATAATACATAGGTGAGACTTCATATTCAAATGTGACCATCTGATGTATTCTCAAAAACGGTTAATCTGCCTGCAGATTTCAAACGAGACCTACCACTGACAATTTTATCATCAGAATGCCTCCTCCCCCAGCTGAAAATACCTTCCCAGACAAAGGTACTTCCCGTCATTGATACCAAGTTTAACAGTTCGTAAAAATACAAGGAAATATAAGGCTATTCTTTGCAATAACGTACAATTTCCATGAAAAGACTCCATAAAACAAGTACTTCCGCCCATGAAAATATTACTTGTCGCTGTCTCGAACATAAAATTAATTTGCTTCGATTCA
Organism: Locusta migratoria; assembly: GCA_026315105.1. Classification (NCBI taxonomy): domain Eukaryota; kingdom Metazoa; phylum Arthropoda; class Insecta; order Orthoptera; family Acrididae; genus Locusta; species Locusta migratoria. The sequence continues at coordinate 203,200,259 of CM048751.1, forward strand.
AGATATACGAACTTTTTTCACGCAGGTAAAGCAAAGTAAACTGAAAATATAAATTTTCTCCCGAGGGGGGAGGGGGGGGCGGTCGTCCCCCGCCCCCCTTTTAATCCGCCAGTAGCTTGATCTATCTTCTTGTTTAAGCAGCCATTTTTCTTGAACGTCCATCGTAGGTATTTAATGGCATCTTCCAAGTATACTGTTTCACATATTTTGTATGCCCTTTCTACTAATGTTTTTATCGCCATTTTTTTTTTTTTTTTTTTTTTTTTTTTTTTTTTGCCTTGGTTGGTGGTTACACTCTTATGCAGATAACTGTCAGTGTGAATACATCCTGTGGCCCAATGTACCGTCCAGTCGTTTGGGCACAGACACGTCTAAAAAGTTAAGTTGAATTTTTGGATTGATGCTGTTAAGATGTAATAGGAAGGCATCCAATTCCTCTACACCATGTCTCCATAAACAAAGGTATCGTCTTCATAGCAGTACCATCTGGCTGGTCATTTTCTGGCAGTCTGCAGCGCCCGTTGTTCAAAGGTCTCCATAAACAAGTTAGCCACAACCCCACAGCCACACCATCGATCTGTTCATAAAAAATCATTACTATATTGATAGTAAGTTGTGGTGAGGCAGTGTCTGAATAAAGCCACAATATTACTAGGAAAGATATCCTCTATGCACAAGACTGCTTCGTACACAGGAATCATGGTAAACAAAGACACGACACCAAAACTAACCAGGATATCATCAGGGCCTACGCTTATTTCCTTTATTATGTCGATGAAGTGCGATGAATTCTTAATGTGACCTTCCGTTCCACCAACAGGTTGCCGCAATTAGGCCAGATGTCTTGCTAACTCATAGCTTAAGACCCTATAAGCGCATGGACCACGGCATCTCAGCATGTAAGTTTCAAGTTAAGAAGATTAAACAACATTGGAGAAAAGCTACAACCGTTACTCCCTTCCCAACCACTGCGTTCCTTTCTTGTCCTTCGACTCTGATAACCGCTGTATGGTTTTTCTATAAGTTGAATATAACTCTTCGCTCCCTATATTTTCCCCCTGCTACTTTTAGAATTTGAAATAGTGTATCCAGTCAACATTGTCAAAGGCTTTCTCCAATCTATAATGCTAAAAACTTAGGTTTTGCTAATCCTTAACCTATCTTCTAAGATAAGTCGTAATGTGAGTACTGCTCCTACATTTCTTCTAAATCAAAACTGATCTTCCACAAGGTCAGATTCCTTCATTTTTTCCATCGAACCAGCACGTCCAGGAATGGTAAACAGCCTTTCTCCTCCCGCTCCATAGTGAACTTGATGTTTTCGTGAATGGAGTTATGTTTCAAAAACTCTATCAGTTTATCCTCTCCATGAGACCACACTATGAATGTATCATCCACATATCTGCAGAAGACCATCGGTCTTAATGCTGCTGGTTCAACGGAAAGGAAACGGATCCCTGGATCATTATGTAAATCGCCAGCGCACCCACACGGAGCTTTATTTGCAATTGTCTAGCTGCCACCGTCCTTCGCAAACTATGAGTGTTCTGAAAACCTTGGTTCACAGATGCTAACAGCCTGCATTATGAACTCGTACACCAGTTTTCAAGAAAATGGCTATTCCGAACACCAGCTGTAAAAAGTAGTCATTGCTGCATTAAGGCAGCAGTCAAATCCTGGGAATGATATTATAAAATAAAACCCACAGAAGATGGCACCATAAGTGCCGGAATATGTCTGGGCAATAAAAATTAAAAAAAAATGTGTATTGTATAAGGCGTATTTATACACCAATCTAATATTCCATCTCCTGTTAATATTAGTTTGTTCTAATAAAATGTGATTGCAGTGCAATACATACGGGTCACATACTTCGGCTGTCAGTAGCAGAATCGTAATTGTGTCGTAGAAAATAGTTTAAGGCTACAGTAATAAGTGAAATGTCTCGAAATCGGCAAGATGCAGCGCAGTTTGCTGTGAGTCGAAGGGTGGTCTCTAACAATTAAATTCCAGGCAGCCAGTATTCATAGCTTCACAGAGAAACATTTATTTTTAACCTTCAATCTCAAACAAGTCCTGAAGGTCTACATAATCCCATTAAATAATAGCCAGATTCAAAAATTAAAAAAACTCTTGAACTTACCTTAATTGTCCTTACCAAGTTTTATTTAATTAGACATTGAAAACCCCAATGCTAAATTTAATAATCAACCAAGTTCATTTTCAATGTAGTCAATCAATGCCAATGATCAGTTATTCATGTAAACATTAGTTAAGATAAAAAATGTGGTATAAAATAACGATTTACTACCCTTCAGCCTGGTGAATAATATAAAACAGGACAAAGGTAATCTTCACCCACCAAACACACATTTAACAGTAGACCAACAAACAGAAGTGATCTTAAATTCATGTAAATATTAAATAGCAACACGTTAACTGTCCTTCAGTACAGTTATTATAGAAGATAACAGGATCCATTTCTCCATCTGCCCAAACTCATTTAAGGAAAACATAAAGCTTCCAGTTAAAAAAAAATGCAAGGGAAGCCATGTTTACGTTAGGGAAGTGATTAGAAGCTTTTCTTCCGTAAATAAATTTTTTCACTTAATTCACTGATAAAGCGAAGTGTTACCTGCCCTTCAGTGTAATAAATAATAGTATAAGACAAGAGAAACTGCCAAAGTCTATTTAAAGAACACGTAAAAGAAACAATTTTGAAATATTTACTCATCAGCGAATGGTCCAATTTAGAACTCAGAATCCTTCATCAAAGTTCCACATTGGAGATTGACCTTAAAGAACACGCAAGTATAAACAAATGAGGATATTAAGTAAATCGAAAGTTTGTCCTCGAGCCAAACGCCCAAATGTTTATCAATATTGACCACAATGTACAAGGTGAGTGGACAAGCTCGCTGAAAGTAACGAGTAGAATTTGAAAAGTTCCACCGCTCTATTGTATCCAAATTTGTGAGAAAACCAGGGGAGCTATAAAAAAGTTGATTAAATAAAAATAAAAGTTCATTTCATTATCTACAACTTTCTCGCTGACGGAAATTTCCTGAATCCAAAACAAAAAAGTGGCATGCGACTAACTTTTTCATGTCGCAATTTTTATTTCATATAAAAGAAATAGTTTCAATTATTTTTTTTATAGAAACACAATACATATTGTACTTGCTGAGAACACTGTTGCATTCCTTCAGTATTCACCTGTCTGCGTGAAAAAATTGGTAATTTTTTTCCTTTTTTAAGGGGTTCAAATGACAAGGTAAATGAAGGCGAGCGCCACTTGAAGAAATAGGCATTTATTGGCCCAACTTAGTTTCTACACTCAACCATGATGGCTGCCGTGCTTCACTGCCTGCAAGCTGATGTAGAGCCGGCCGCAGTGGCCGTCTGCAGCGCGCCAATCACAGTCTCCGCGGCCGCTATGGTCGTGAGTTCGAATCCCCCCTCGGGCATGGATGTTTGTGTCGTCTTTAGCATAAGGTAGTTCATAGGTAGTTTGTAAGTTTAGGGACTGAAGACCTCGCAATTAAGTCCCTTAAGCTTAACAAACATTTGAACATTTTCGCTTATGTTACGGGTTAGCCTCTCTATGTTATTCTGTGCTCGCTGGCATAGAGGCGGAACAATAGGGGAAGCGGAGAGGGGAGGAGCTACGGCCGAGCGCCAACAGTTGCGCCTGTGAGAAAAACATTGCGTAACTCGCGGCCAGTCACTGCCCTGCAGAATGAACGTTATTGGCTGTCATTGCGGTAATGGAGGGGGATGCGCAGAACGGTTGAAAACTGGACCGCCTTCGTACGTGACGCCGACTATAGGTCAATACCAATACAGACGCAAACCACCCGAGCTTCACTTTACATCTACAGTGATCAGCTGACTTGCCCGTTATGCAGCAATAACTTCTCATAACACAAGTAACGCTGCCCGCAAGCCCCGACGTCACCTGTATAACAAACTGAGTGAACACACCCAGTAAAACACACACACAGGGGGAAAAGCAAATTACAGTAAACTTCAAGGTAGCAAGTAAGACTTCCCGGAAAGAGCAGGCACAGTGGTTGAGCAAAACCCCCGCTGTGGCCCAAAACAGTGATGTCAACCTGTGAAGCTTAAAAATCCCAAAATTTCCTTTTTCTGCATAGTGTCACATAGTGAAAGAGAACGTATTATTTTACTTACGGCAGCAGCAGCTTAGTGTTATCATGTGCCTCACTTCTGTGAAATGTCTTATCTTTGCAGTTGTATGTATCAGAAACATTACTTTTTTTATGGAGCTTAATTACGGGGTCATCGGTCCCTAAACTTACAAATTACTTATGAACTAGCTAATACTATGACGGCACAAATATCTATGCTCAAGGGGGGATTCGACCCCCCCCCTCCCCCCCGACCGTAGTGGCCGTGCAGACTGTGACTGGCGCGCCGCAGACCGCCCGGCCACCGCGGCCGGCTAAACATTACTACACAGCGTTAGAAACAGCAATTAAATGTCCCATATACTTCTTAGTTTTTGCAAAAATAAAAATAAACAAATAAAAATCCTCTTTGTCCCTTCCTGAACAATATTTGTCAAAATGTTCCACAATATGGGACATATCCCATGGGTTGGCAACACTGGCATAACAAGCCAAACACGATACATATATCAACAACTAAGAATAGTAGTAACGGGCATGCGCCGAACAACAGATCACATCACACCCGTGCCCTGAACAGTAGACTTGCGCATAATAGTTCGCGATCAGGAGCGCTCACTTTAGTTCGCAGCTCTGCCGCGAACTAGTTCGTTCTGTTAGTTCGTCCCAGTGACGGCTGAGCGGCGTGACCTGCGCATGCAGGTGGAGGGAGAAGTTTCCCCACTTAGCTGCTTCATGCGCTTGCTGCGTGAGCCGCTAACGATATCACGCAGACCAAAAGAAACGGTTTGTGGATAATTTCTCGCGTTTAAGTTTAGAGTTATCTCTATATCTTGGCATTATGGAATTTATTAGTCAGATATTGCAGTGTGCAGAATACTTCAAACAGAAATTTTGTAGCACTGAACTATGTAATCTAGCAAGCAGACGCTCACCTAGAAATGGCTCTCGTCAGCAGAAGGCAAACACGTGATTTTTAATTCTGCTACGCGCCATCTCGCTATTGCCCGTCGGTCTTCGGGAAAGAATTCAACGAACTAAGAAGGGAGATACATTTTGCATAATAGTTCGCGGCCGGTAACGCACGTTTTAGTTCGCAACCGATCGCACATATCTTAGTTCGCGACCGATCGCGCATACTTTAGTTCTCGACCGATCGCGCATATTTTAGTTTGCAGTTCGTCCGCTCTTTTTAGTTCGTTCGCTCTTTTTGGCTTTTGCTACCGCTACTAAAAGACCTCTTTGTTTTGTTATGACAGCTATTTTATATAATGATCAGTTTTTCCCAAGCGTGTGCTATTACCCGTATTTTTGGACAATTAAACATCAAATACTTAAGCAAATAAACCAGTTATTTACACGAATGGGTGATACAATGGTATTCAACTGCTTTGCATACATATTACTCGTAGTAAATATTATTTAGACACTGCTGAATACCTTAGAAAAGAAAATTTGTAGCACTGAACTATGAAACTACAGCTGAGCTGCATCTCAGTTCGAAATGACGATAAGTGGCAGAAGGGAATCAGGCGATTCTGCTCGCTCTCGCGTCCTCTCGCTGTTCCCCGTCAGTCTTCGCAAAAGGAGCGGACGAACTAAGAGGCGAGGGATCTGCGAACTAGTTCGCGTACGCACAGAGTTCCGTTATTTCCGAGGGGCGGCCGGTTCAGTTGCACGTTGCCTGCTAGGCCGTGCGCAAAGTCTTCAGTAGGCTGTCAACAACAGGCGCCCCGCGACCAGTAGGCAACACGCAATGCGGTGCCTGGAGCTGCTATAAACGATTCGTGCGCTGATTGTTGGCAGCGGCAGGAGGCGTATACCATGGCTGCCGGCAGGCGAGAAACAGTGAGCAGAAGGCGGCGTCGCAGTGCTGAAAACGGTACCCGCAACAACGTGTGCAGTAATATTTCGTGTCTAGGGGCAGCGTAACGTTGACAGCGCTCCGAAATAAATGGATGTTCTTCAAGTAGTGCAGATGTTTTCTGCTCCTGGCATCACCAGGTAAAATCGTCTTCACTTGTCGAATTAATGTACTACCATCTAACTACAAATGCACTACTAGTTTCGGTGCACTATGGCGTCAATCTCAAGAGCATATGATTACAAAAAATTACAATGATTCAACCACATTAAACAGTGAAACGTTTTAAAATTTATCACAAAATAAAAAAAAAGAGTATTGGATGTATGGATCTCTGGATTTATCAAAATAACAATCAAATCATGTGCGCCGCGGAGGAATGGCCGTGTGATCTGGGGCGCAACGTCGCAGAGTAAGCTCCCGCTCCCGCCAGGGTTCGAGTCCTCACTCGGGAATGGGCGAGCATGTTGTCCTTATAATGCGTTAGTTTAAGTAGTTTGTAAGACTAGGAACGGAGACGTTAGCAGTTTCGTTCCTTAGGATTACAAACATATGAATTTTTTGTTTATTATTTGTGAACCATATGCCCTAAGTTTTTGTACAGTCACCATTAATTCATTTGGCACATTTAATATCATAATCCTGTGGGCATCATTGTACAAAGCGTACTTTTCAACCGCATTGTACAATTGTTTGAGTTTTCATGTGGTCAGTCTTATTCAGTCTTTCAGTGCTATTATTCGAAAGTTGTAAATATGTGGAGAAACCAATCTCACTTTCGCATGGCTTCCTCTGTATAGGGATTCGCATATACCCATCTGGCCAAACTGAGGAACAGTATAAGGCGAATTAAATTCGGTGCTTGAATGTCCCGTGTTCAGCTGTGAGCAAGTGTTTCATCATTGATGATGATAAAGGTAGAAACAAATGTGCCCAGAGCTGAACCCAGGGCATTCAGACTCTGAATACTCTGGGTTTGTTTGTTTGTTTGCTTTTAATTTTGTGATAAATTTTAAAACTTTTCACTATTGAATGTGGTTTAATCATTGCAAATTTTTTGTAATCATGGGCACTGATGGCTTAAAACACAGAAACTAATAGTGCATAACGACTGTAAAAAATTTTATTTCTAATATACGTATATTAGCCTTTAAGGACATGTACACCCTCCTTGGCCTTGTGCTACCCCCCCCCCCAAACAAAAAAACAAAAAAACAAAAAATCTGTATCCGTCACTGAAGTCATCTGAATCATCTTCAAATTGGGGAAATAACCAGTTTAGAAGGATGTCTAGATAGGTTATTGCTGTCACAGTTTTCTCCACGAAGAAGAATGGCCCATAATCACTTTGGTCACAGATATCGCACAAAAGACGTTCATCTTTGATGAACCTCTTTCACGTTGAATGCCTGCCGTAGGATTTTCAGGATTCATGAGAAACACGAATGTACTGTAGGCAGAGGTGACATCAGAACTGCGACAATCACAATTAGCGCGTCGGTGCGTCTAATATCAGGCTGACTTTGCTCTCGGCTTGCTAATAGCGCTATTAGCAGAAGTTTTGGAGCAATTCCGGAAGTTGTACCACAAACACAAGTATAGCTGCTCGACGACAAGTGTAAACTGAGAGCAGAAGAGAATCGTCTGCTCTTCTCGGCTTCTCAGTCCCCTTCTCTCCTCTCTGCAAAGCCTCCAGGCTCCGTCTATCTCTACTGAAACGCCAATCCACAGCTAGGCGTCAAAGTACGGCCAATCACGGCTTGCGATCGGGAGTCGGACAGCTGAACCCCTTACTATAAAGCAGCAGCCAATGGCCATATCTCCCGCGTTTCCACCGGTCGTGACTCGCACTTGCGTCCAGCGTTCTCAAGGGTAACGGCGAATGGCCTTCAGGCACCTTCGAAAACACGGCCAGCAAGTTGTTCCCAGCAAACGGCCAACTCCCTCGCTATTGTATAATTGCGTCACCCGCCAGCTTGGCACCGGAGACGTAAAATGACCTAGTGGGTGCCACCCTGGCATTCGCCAACTCGGTGCCAGACATCTCAGCTCTCCCTTCGCACAGCACCGTACACTGACCATGGAGATATATTGTATTGCTCCAGATGCTGGCCTAGACGACGCCAGCGTCGGTGGCGCCAGCCAGATACTTGGAAGGCTCACGCCTCAATCCTGCCTCCTGTGGCCTTCAGCTGTAAGGCGTCTTTGGGAACCTCTGATCCTCCGAATAACAGAGCCACCCACGTGCTCGCCACAAGTCGCCGTTAGCTCTGAATGCGTGTTTTTCCCCTCTGCTACAGGCCTCACACAACCAAGTAACAGAATATTTCTCTTTCGCCCCAAGTTATTAAATCGATAAACTACGAATAATCTAATAAAATTAACAAGGTTGCGTTGTCCTTTTACTGTTGGAAAGCAAAGTGGCAGTACTGAAATCTCTCAGCCTATGCACACAAGGTTAAAGCAGCTAGACAAATATAACATGAAACGTTGTTTCTTTAGAAGCCCTCCGTATTATTCTTACCTCCATGGTGTTATCGGTGCTGGTCATATCTTTGGAGAGTTGCAAAGATAGAATTGATGTCAGTTCGTGGTATTTTTGAGTGTTGCAAAGAAACTGAGTACAGATCGTGGATTATTTTTTAATGCCTCCATTGGGATGTCGTAATATCGGTTGGCGTACGCACTATGCAATCCTACTACGTGATCGTAGACGCAATGAAACTGGCAAATATGGTACACAGCGCTTGGAGGTAAATCGAGAAAGAGATTCTCAAGCGGGTTCCGTTATGACTATGGAACAAAGGGTACAGTCTAGTTCGACTCGCTCAGTTGTAGCTTACGCATAAAACACACTACTGGTCACTAAGGTTGCTACACCAAGAAGACATGCAGATGATAAACGGGTATTCATTGGAGAAATATATTATACCTGAACTGACATGTTATTACATTTTCAAGCAATTTGGGTGCATAGCTCCTGAGAAATCAGTAACCATAACAACCACCTGTGGCCGTAATAACGGCCTTGATATGCCTGGGCATTGAGTCAAACAAAGCTTGGATGGCGTGTACAGGTACAGATGCCCATGCAGCTTCAACACGATACCACAGTTCATCAAGAGTAGTGACTGGCGTGTTGTGACAAGCCAGTTGCTCGGCCACCATTGACCAGACGTTTTCAATTGGTGAGAGATCTGGAGAATGTGCTGGCCATGGCAGCAGTCGAACATCTTCCATATCCAGAAAGGCTCAAACAGGACCAGCAACATGCGATCGTGCATTATCCTGCTGAATGCTGAAATGTAAGGTTTCGCAGGGATCGAATGACGGGTAGAGCCACAGGTCCTAACACATCTGAAATGTAACGGCCATTGTTCAAAGAGCCGTCGATGCGAACAAGAGGTGTCCGAGACCTGTAGCCAATGGCACCCCATACCATCACGCCAGGTGATACACCAGTATGGCGATGACGAATACACGCTTCCAATGTGCGTTCACCGCGATGTCGTCAAACACGGATGCGACCATCATGATGCTGTAAACAGAACCTGGATTCATCCGAAAAAATGACGTTTTGCTATTCGTGCACCCAATTTCGTCGTTGCGTACACCATCGCAGGCGCTCCTGTCTGTGATGCAGCGTCAAGGGTAACCGCAGCCATGGTCTAGGAGATGATAGTCCATGCTGCTGCAAACGTCGTCGAAATGTTCTTGCAGATGGTTGTTGTCTTGCAAATGTCCCCATCTGTTGACTCAGGGCTCGAGACGTGACTGCAAGATCCGTTACAGCCATGCGGATAAGAAGCCTGTCATCTCGACTGCTACTGATACGAGGCAGTTGGGATCTAGCATGGCGTTCCGTATTGTCCTCCTGAAACCACCGATTCCATATTCTGCTAACAGTGATTGGATCGCGATCAACACGAGCACCAATGTCGCGATATGATAAATTGCAATCGCGATAGGCTACAATTCGACCTTTATAAAAGTCGGATACGTGATGGTGCGCATTCCTCCTCCTTACACGAGGCATCATAACAACGTTTCACCAGGCAGCGCCGGTCACTGCTATTTGTGTCTGAGAAATCGGTTGGAAACTTTCCTCATGTCAGCACGTTGTAGATGTCGTCACCGGCGCCAACCTTGTGTGAATGCTCTGAAAAGCTAATCATTTGCACCTCACAGCATCTTCTTCCTGTCGGTTAAATTTCGCGTCTGTAGTACGTCATCTTCGTATTGTATTGATTTTAATGCCCAGGAGTGTAATTTGGATCGCCGACAAAACAGACGATCACGTGTGACGATTAGAACTGGCATTTATATATGATCCAGCAGTCGATTACACAGCGGATTCATCAGCTGGCTTCGGAAAATGACTACTGTTTGTCAACACTGCAAAGTTTTGAAATTTCGGCACTGTCGGGACGCAGAGAGGAAGAGGGAGGAGATGGATATGGTGTGGGATAGGAAGGAGTGATGTGAAGGTGATGGAAAAAGACAAGGGGAGGAGGAGATCGACAATGGAAGGGGGAGGAATCGATGGTTAATAGAGGAGGGAGGGAGGGATAGACATAGGGAAAAGAAGAGATTACGGTTTATAACCCACACACTTTAGCTACTGCGTAGCGTTGCCGGGTTTGCTAGTAGTTCAATAAAGGTTTGAAATTGTTTAAAGTTTGTTGAAAGTCGCTAAGTAATCTCGTTCTCATAAAGTCTCGTCGCATTATGTAGCAGTTTCTTGCAACTCCTATTGTTTATGACGTTATATCTCCCGAACCATGTGTTGTATGTGATTCTTACCATTACAGAATCGGTACCTCAAGATAAGGAAGATGTGTACCAAATTTGGCTGAAATCGATCGAATGGTTTAGGAAGAAATGTGCAACATTGTCGCGTAATGCAGCAGTTTTTCTCGCATCACATTGTTTATGACTCCATATCTTGTGAACTAAGTGTTGTGCGTGATCCTTCCACTTACGGCGACCATCCTCATGGATAGAAGCTTACTTGTGCAAATTTTCATAAAGATTGGAACAAAAGTGTAGATTTGTACACACAAACAAACACAAAACATACGAACACACTGCTTTATATATAAGGATTCGAAATATTATTGTTCTTAGGTCCGACTTCAGAAAAGACAAAATTAATTTTTTCGAAACCTAGGTAAAGGTTTTAATTAAACCCATTTTACCTAACTGGTTGACTTCTATTTATTATATTTATTTTTATTTTTTACATTCTACCGTTGCTGAACTGCAACCATGATCAGGATTTTTAAAATTTTTAAGTAAGCCTTCCGCGATTCAGCGGCGATTTTTGAAATCTTTACCTGACCTCGAGTCTGAGTTAAGATTAATTTCTTACGTAACTGTCTAGTACAGCCTATGGGACTTATCTACGGAGTCATCAGTCCCTAAACTTACAAACTACTTATGAACTACTTACGAAATAGGACGGCACAAATATCCATGCTCGAGGGGGGATTCGAACCCCCGACCGTAGTGGCCGTGCAGACCGTGACTGGAGCGCCTCAGTCTCCTCGGCCACCGCGGCCAGCTACGTGAATTTTCTTAAGTATCTTAAGCCCCTTTATATTTGCGTAATTAAATTTGTTTCATGGCGTGCCAAGACGGCTTATGTTGAATATCTTTTAGCTCATTTCGTTACCAGTTTCAGCAGAACATGCTGCCATCGTCAGAAGCTCTCTCTTCATAAAACTGGGGGTCATCGTCGTCTTTGAGTGGGGACCAGTGGCGTAACTATGGGAACCCCCCCCCCAGAACACTACAAAAAGAGAGAGAGAGAGAAGAATGAAAGAAATTGTATAACATTAACCTGGTAAAGGTAAAGATTGGAAACTCGGGGTGTTTTACCGTAAGCTTTCATTAGATGGGAGTGAATTAATCTTCAATGGGAGTGGTAGATGGTAGTCTGTCTGGAAACTGACTAAAATTTTGCTAATCAAGCAGATCTAACCCCCCCCCCCCCCCCAAAGCCAAGTCCTAGTTAGGCCACTGGTGGGGACTATGCTCAATTTATAAAATATATCTCCATGCCGGGTCGTCAAAATAATAAAAAAAAAACATAAATAAAATTTTTGAATAGGTCAAAGACAAAATCACGAGAACATATGGTCCCATTCTTGTATAAACACTCTCTACGACGACTGGAAGTGACCAGTTTCATGAAGTCAGAGCATCTGAGGATGGCAACAAGTTTGTTAAAAATGGCCATGAAATGAAATAAAATAGTTTCAACTTGAGCGGTCTTGGCAAACCATGAAACAAGTCACACAAGATCGCCCAGACATAAAAATTGTAAGTTATGCCTTAATTAAATTGGTATTGTTTTGGTTAGAATATGTTGCATTAGGTAAGGAGACTTAGCACTGGTTTATTGTAAGTACATTCCTGGAAATTACGTTTACTGGCTTTGGGAGATTTTCTAAAATACATGCATTTTGTAAATAATTTTAACTATTTATTTATTATTATTATTTTAACCACTGGACTGATTAAATTTGAAATTTGTACCACCACCAGTTGAAAACTAATTTCTGTACAGTCTCCACTAACTCAGACTTTGGTAACTGAAGTGACTGTTGTTCTGGGCCTTCATTTCAATACTTATTTATTTTGTGATTAACTTTTTATTAAATCAAAATTCAGGTTAATCTCTTAAGAGGGGTGGGGACAAAATGTGTGTAAAGATTTTGAATTATGTTATAAGTGGAGTATCCAAAAGAACAAACGGTAAAGTGAAATGCACAGACCTTCCACGTCCCTTAAATTCCTGTAAACCCTGAATTTACACATAGCACTGAACTGTAAGCAAGAAAAACTGAACATGCACTGTCGATATAGAGGCTTAGAGCGCGGGGAGAAAGAACACCTGAATCTCTCCGTTCGAGCTCTGATTTCTCGTATTTTATTCTGATGATCATTTCTGCCTATGTAAGTAGCAGTCAAGAATATATTTTCGCATTCGGAGGACAATTTTGGCGATTGGAGTTTCGTAAGTAGCCCACGCCTCAGCGATAAGCGCCCTTGTTGTATGATTCCCATGGCAGATACTGTATCATTGCCGTAACGCTGTCTCCCTGTATCGTGACAATACAAAACGAGCTACCCTTCTTTGGACTCTTTCGATGTCCTCCGTCAAACCCGCCTGTTAAGGATCCCACACTGGATAGCAATACTCCAAAGAAGGACGGACAAACGTAGTGTATGCAGTTTCTTTAGTATTCCTAGGTAATTTGTGAATTTTAAGGCCTTCACTTTTGATTGATTTATCTTGTAAACAAAGTTTAATGGATTCCTTTTCGTACTCACGTGAACGATTTCACACTTCTCATTATTTAGAATCAATTGCCAATTTTAAACCATAGTGATATCTTATTTAGATAGTCCTGTAGTTGGTTTTGATCTTCAGATGACTTTACTAGACGATAAATGACAGTGTCATCTGCAACCTAAGATAGCTGCTCAGATATTCTCCCAAATCGTTTATGTAGATAAGGAACAGCAGAGAAGCAATAACATTACCCTTTGGAACGCCCGATTTCACCTGTTTTATTCGATGCCTTACCATCGATTACTACAAACTGTGTCCTCTGTGACTGGAAATCCCCTAGCCAGTCGCAAATTTGGGGCGATATACCATTACCATGCAATTTGATTGAAAGCCTTTTGTGAGGTACGGTGTTAAAAGCCTTCTGGAAATCAAGAAATACGGAATCAATTTCAGATCCCTTGTCGATAGCACTCATCACTAGATGTTTTTATACGAACGCATAAATGACATTTTCTAGATCGTTGTTGACCTTCGGTCAATAGATCATTCTGTTCGAGATAATTAATAATATTTGAATACATGATATATTCCATAACCCTGGTGGAAATTGACGTCAATGAAATAGGCCTGCAGTGTAGTGGATTACTCCTACTGCCTTTCTTGAATATAGGTGTGACCTGTGCAATCTTTTGGTACAGATCCTTCTTTGACAAAGCGGTTGTACACTCCTGGCCATTAAAATTGCTACACCACGAAGATGACGTGCTACAGACGCAAAATATAACCGACAGGAAGAAGATTCTGTGATAAGCAAATGATTAGCTTTTCGGAGCATTCACACAAGGTTGGTGCCGGTGACGACACCTACAACGTGCTGACATCAGGAAAGTTTCCAACCGATTTCTCATACACAAACAGCAGTTGACCGGCGTTGCCTGGTGAAACGTTGTTGTGATGTCTCGTGTAAGGAGGAGGAATGCGAACCATCACGTTTCCAACTTTGATAAAGGTCGGATTGTAACCTACCGCAATTGCGGTTTATCGTATCGCGACATTGCTTTTAGCGTTGATCGCTATCCAACGACTGTTAGTAGAATATGGAATCTGTGGGTTCAGGAGGGCAATGCGGAACGCCGCGCTGGATCCAAACTGCCTCGTATCACTAGCAGTCGAGATGACAGGCATCTTATCCGCATGGCTGTAACGGATCGCCGCGGTAGAGTAGCCGAGCGGTCTAAAGCGTCTCGCTGCGGAGCTCGCGGTTGCTCGCCGTGGAGGTTCGAGTCCTCCCTGGGGCATGGGTGTGTGTCTCTGTCCCTAGATTAGTTTACCTAGGTTTAAGTAGTTTGTAAGCTACGGGCTGATGACCACGCAGTTTGGTCCGATAGATTTACAAACATTGGAACATTTTTTTGTAACGGATCGTGTCGTGCAGCCACGTCTCGATCCCTGAGTCAACAGATGGGGACGTTTGCAAGACAACAGCCATCTGCACGAACAGTTCGACGACGTTAGCAGCAGCATGGACTATCAACTCGGATACCAAAGCTGCAGTTACCCTTGACGCTGCATCATAGACAGGAGCCCCATGCGATGATGTACGCAACGACGAAACTGGGTGCACGAATCGCAAAATGGTATTACGACCATTTTTTCGAACGAATACACGTTCTGTTTACAGCATCATGATGGTCTCATCCTTGTTTGCCGACATCGCGGTGAACGCTCATTGGAAGCGTGTATTCGTCATCGCTATACTGGCGTATCAGCCAGCGTAATGGAATGGGGTACCATTGGTTACACGTCTTCGCCACCTCTTGTTCGCATCGACGGCACTGTGAACAGTGGCCGTTACATTTCAGACGTGTTACGACCTGTGGCTCTATCTGTCATTCGATCCCGCGAACCCTACATTTCAGGAGGATAACACACGACCGCATGTTGCAGGATGAACTGTGGTATCGTGTTGAAGCTACTTGGGTATTTGTACCTGTACATGCCGTCCAAGCTCTATTTGACTCAATGCCCATGCATATCAAGGCCGTTATTACGGCCAGAGGTGGTTGTTCTGGGTACTGATTTCTCAGGATCTATGCACCCAAATTGCATGAAAATGTAATCACAAGTCATTTCCAGCATAATATATTTGTCCAATGAATACACGTTTATCATCTGCATTTCTTCTTGCTGTATCAATTTTAATGGCCAGTAGTGTATATGACTGTTAAGTAAGGAGCTATCGTTTCAGTATAATGAGATAGAAATCTAATGGGTATACAGTCATGATCAGAAGACTTGTTGGTAAGTGATTTCAGTTGCTTCACTACTCTGAGGATATCTACTTCAACGTTACTCATTCTGGCCTCTGTTTGTAATTCGAAATCTGGAATATTGTTTTCGTCTTCTTTGGTGAATGAGGTTTAAAAGATATGTATGCTAACTCTGCTTTACTAGCGCTATCATCGGGAGGATCGCCGTTACTATCACGTATTGACGGTATTGTTTGTGTTTTGCCCCTAGTATTTTTAACATATGAACAAAATCTCTTATGGTTTTCAGTCAAATTTCGAGAAAGAGTTTCGTTCTGAAAAGTATTTAGGCACTACGCATTGAAGTCCTCGCTAAATTTCTAGCTTCTGTGTAGAATTTGAAGAATATAAGGCGAAATGCGGAACAATAATTACTCTTTCAAAATTATATTTACTCTTTGAAAATGGTTTTATTGGTTGCAATATTGCTTGAGGGTTGTTCCGTACCGGTGCGAGGCGCCACAAGGGCGCAGCAGCGACCGGACGCTGTGGCTGCAGGTAGGGGCGGCCGCTACCTGCCCGGCCCTCGCACAATGAAACGGCCGGCGCTGGGCCGGCGGGGGGACTCGGCCGGTGACCGCCAACCTGTTCGGACGCATGTGTTTCTGCCTCAAAATGTAGCACTTCTGACAAATACAGTCCACTTTTACCAGCCAGACATGTACTTTTATTTCTTAACGCCTTTCCTTTGCAACGAATGATTGCATTCGTCTGGACTGTGGAAAGAGCGAGGCAGCGCAGAATGTTCGCGCGTTTTGCGGCTGCCCACAAGGGTTGATAACGATAAAAGGGTGGAGTATATTGGGATGGAAAGTTATCAGTGTGTATAAAATTCTACGTGTGTGTGTGTTAATATTTCGCTCTGCAGCGAAACCTACAGAACGCAAACGAATGGTCTGTGTGTAATTGTCGTCCGAAGTCTCCCGTTGCACACCATAGCAGTTCCATGCCGGTAAGCTATAAGGGGATCGAAGATTTGGTGGTCGAAAGTCGTCAAATAACAAAAAAATTCGGACTGAAGGCCAGACGTTTGTGACTCTATTGCAAGGAGGTTATATATAGCGAAACGTGATGCCACCATATCTTTGGTCTGTACGTGCTACGTTTCGCGCATTACATCAAGTGACCGATGTGTGATATTATTACAACTCTTATTGTTGAATTTCGTGATTGGATTCTTCGAAACGAGTGCATTTTTAAGTGTGATATCTTATTTCTTATATATTGTCTGATAAATGTAACATTAAAAAAAAATAAAAATAAAAAAATAAGGAGGTAGACAGAGAGAGAGAGAGAGAGAGAGTTGATAGGAAAAGTACTAACTGAAGGCTCGAATAAATAAATACCCGGGCAACGCCGGGTTTTCAGCTAGTAATGAATAAAATGTGGTCTTGGCCCAAGCAAACAGGAGACTGAACAGGAAAAAATTGTACAACAGAGTTGCTACAGGTCGCCACTAGATGGCAGTGGTGTCAAAACAAAACAATATGGATGCCAATTCAACTTCAAAGAAACATAGTACTGTGAAGTTACGAAATCCTATTTTTTAAAATATATATAATATAAATGAAGAGATAAAGTTTCTCATATTATGAGAAGACAACTAAGTCATTGTGCAAGTAGCCTAATGTCTACATAGAGTAGAAATACATAACTATAAATATAGATAAAGTAATATGTGCTCAGTTACAAATACAGAGAAGCGTCCTACAGTGGAGTTGTGAAATACCTTTTTTTTCTTTTTTTATAATATGTAATATATAAAAGTTAAGATAATAATTCTCATATTATGAGAAAAGAAGTGAGTCGTTGCATAAATAGCTTAATGTCTACATAAAGCAGAAGGACAAAAGTTATTAGTTAAAAGGCATTTTATCCCACTGGAGAGCGATCAACAGTTTATATAAAACACTTCATTCAGCCAAGATCGCTAAAAATTTATTTTCGTCCCTTAACCGGTTTCGGTGAGCTCAGTCACCATCTTTAGAAAGCCCAGTACAACCACTGACCGCCTCCTGTTCTACGAATCCTGCCACCTCTTTAGCTCTTTCCTGCAAACGCATGGCCGGGAAACACACTATACAACTGGCAACTTCACATCAGAAACCTTCTGTCGCCTTACTGGCAGTTGCCCCTCCCCTACATACCCTCTCCTCCACAACGATCACCCCTTTCCTGGCATTGCCAGTAAGGCAGAACACCTCACCAGCTACCTATCTGACACCTTCTCCATTCCCGACCATCATAGATTTGACTTATCACTCTTTCCTACGTTCATGACTGTTCTGACACCTCCGCTCCCCTGCCGCCCTATCACCCCTGGCATGCTGTATTTGGACAAAATCCCCCTCTCAGAACTCAATACGCCCATTACCTCCATTGACATTCAAAGCACACTTCGTTATAAATGCAAAAGTGCCCCTGGTCACAACCGCCTAACCTACAGGGATCTCTGTGCCTGCCTCCATTCCTTCCACGCCAGTCTCACATCACTTTACAACATTATCCTTTACACCAGCTTTTTCAGTGACCTGTAGAAGACTTCCTGAATCCTCATGTGTCCTAATACAGCAGACCTCCTTCTGACACCTCCTCCTATCGCCCCATCAGCCTCACTTCGGCGTTCAGCAAGGTATTGGAAACTATTCTCTCTCTCCACATACACCAACATCTCTGTCAACGCTAACTCCTTCCCCTTTCCCAATGAGGCTTCCGACCCTCCTTCTCGGATGATGACCAGCTCCTCCACCTCACCCAACTCCTTTCCATCCAGCTGAATTTCCGTTGTGCTGCTATTTTTGTCTCCTTCAACATTGAGGAGACCTATCATTCTGGTCTCCTTTTCAAACTCCATACCTACGACCTTCCTATTAACTTCGTTTCATCGCATCCTTTCGGTCCCACCACCCATCCTATGTCACTGTCAACAACTCTAACTCCCATTTGTTCTACCCTTCCACCAGGGTTCTCCACAGTTCCATCCTCTAGCCTCTCCTTTAACTTCAAAGCCGTTTCAAACTTCTCTAGCACCTCTGCAGCCAGACATAGGGACTTAACCCTTCCAACATCCTCTACACCTACCATTCCTTGATGTATCCCATCCTCCATAGTTCTACCCCACATGGGTTTCCGCTCCCCTCCCCCTAGCCTACTACAAATCCCTCCAGGTCCTATAATGCCATGCCCTCTGCCTCACTTACCATGTCTCCCTTCCCTCCCTTGATCATTCATGTCACTTGAGAAATAGAGTCCCATAACCCACTAGTCTTCCCCCTCCTTTTGCATCCCGGGCCTCTGCCACACCGATGCCAACTCCTCCATGTCCTCCACATCCTGTTAAAGGGTAAGTTTCGCTGCCTCCCCCTTTCGGATGATGTTTTCCATCGTGATCTCTATCCTTCCTACCAGCCCTGATCCTTCCCAATATGTAACGCACCCTTCACTCCCCCTCCCTTCCTTCTT
Source organism: Locusta migratoria (assembly GCA_026315105.1). NCBI lineage: Eukaryota > Metazoa > Arthropoda > Insecta > Orthoptera > Acrididae > Locusta > Locusta migratoria. The sequence continues at coordinate 203,219,345 of CM048751.1, forward strand.
CCCTTCCGCACTTGGCTTACGCCTCCTTACCCTCTCCTGTACAGTCCTTACACCCTCCATCCCGCGCCTGTCCCACCATCTATTTCCCCTCCCCCTCCCCCCCCTCCCCCCCCCCCCCCCCCACATATCCTCTCCGTCTCCTTTCCCCTGCAGGGCCTGCTCGCTACTCCCAGTTTTAATCATGTGCTACATCTTGTGTTCTGTATCATGTTTGTGCTCTTACTTTTTTATTCACAACCGTCGAACAGGCTGAAAAACTGTTGTGTCCTTGTATTTTAAACAGTGTTTCCGTCAGTGTCAGCCACTGTGGCATCGTTCTAAACTGACTATGTCGTGTGTTTTATGCTCTATGTACTTTTAATTATTTCTCCCAATCTGACTCTATGTCAACTTTTTAATCGCCATTTTTGCCACCATTCTATATTTTATCACCGTGTAAATACATGTAATACTCTCGAATGCAAAGTGACATGTAGGGGGAAAAAAGAGCCAGCTCATGGTGCAAAACGTTAACATTGACAGAAGCACAGGAAGCGGAGGAGGGATTGCCAAAGCGAAACATCGCTCATCACGGAACCAGAAATGTTCATTACAAAATGTACAGTTAAAATTCTGATAATTAAAGACTTCGTGCAGGAACCAGTGTTGACTAGCAAAACTTACACAAATAATACAGGCTTGAAGCCTTCTAAATAGAGATGATCATTAAGAATATTGCCATCATTAATAGCAAGATGTTTAAAAATTTGTAAGTCTTCCCACAAATACAATTTCCTCCCTTTAACCTCTTTGTGTAATATTATGGTGCCGATCTATTACGAGGCCTTTGGAAGACGCTATAAAATTACATAAAGGGGTTAAAGGGAGATAATCATAAACACTTGACACACAACACCCTTTCCCTCCTTTTTGTCTAGCAAATTCATCAATAATATCTTCAAAAGTCGATTTTGAAACCACATCCTGTAGCACTGACAACTTGACAATAGAAGACAAGGGCATTCTTGAGAGATGCTGCTTCTTAAACAATAATAATACGAAAATACACTTCAAAATGACAATAAATGTAAGCAGTTGGTTTTCCTAGTATCCTGTCCAGCTCCGTGGCTCAGCAACAGCGCCGCTGCTCACAAATACAGGATACCAGGTTCGATCCCCAGTAGGGGACTGGGTGTTGTGTATTTCTCGTCATCACTTTCATAATCGACGTGCAAGGCGCCTAAGTCGCACCAATCAAAGTTGAACCGTGCGGCTCGATTTTAGAGTTCCGCTCCGTGCTAGCAAGGGATTGTGGAAGTCAAGTTTGGTATCGGAGTGTGACACACACCAGCGGATGTTTGAGTGCTGTACTGTAATACATCTGTCTGTTTCAGAAGTGTTGTGTATTATTTAAGTCGCCAAGTGTCTCGCAAATTATTTGTACGTCGTGGATGGAGATGCCTGTTGTTATTGCCGTGTGATATTGTGTGGCTGGCATAGAACCGTCACGCCTCACCTGAATACGGCACTAGTTAGTTGGTGATGCACTTGGTAACAAACTGATTACAAGCTGGTAAGCTTATGCTCGGTGGACTTGAGGTAATATCACTTCCAGTAAGTTGTCACAAGATCTGTAAGGTTATTTGGTGATAATAACGCTCTCGAACATTTGTGTCTGTGATACTATTTTTATATTTTATGTGCACCGATTTTGTGGGCGCTAATATTTCATATTTAGTCATTGCTGACACTCTGCGCTACCTTCCGTGGTCCTTAAGTGTAGGCGACTATTTAACGCGGGGTGCCAATGCCTATGTTGGCGCATTTTCTTCCACATTTGGATTAACGATAATCTGTTGTCCGGTAATATTTCAAAAATTTTGTGTACTGTATTTGATTACTTTTAAGCTGTTGTTGATTTATGGATATTTTAGTAATAGTTTCTTTTATATTTGTATGTTCTAGTTGTGCATTGAGGTTAAGATTTGTAGTCTGGCGGCCGGACCCAGCGGACAGGGCCCGGTTAGGTTTCCACTCCAGTGGTGTGCGGGTTCCTGCACTGAGTGTTGAAACCTAGTATCTGAGTACCTGTAATTCATTTCACGATAGCTTTCTCCTTACGGGCTCTTGGCCACTGCGGTACGTCGTCAAGTTAAGTTAAATTCTTGTCCTGTAAATACTGGTTTTCTTAAGTTGCATTTGTAAGTTCATTTTTTTTTTTTTTTTTTTTTTTTTAAAAGAGTGCTCGCGAGCATTTTCCTTGTTTTTAAGTGTCAATCATGACTTTGTTTTAAATTGTTCCTATTGTTTCAGTAATACATATAGTGTAGTTTCCTTAATTAAGTTTTGCTAATGTTTTTTCTATGTAAAAAAAAAAAAAAAAAAAAAAAAAAAAAAAAAAAAAAAAAAAAAAAAAGGCTTGTAAAGGTTGATCTGTCTGTTAGCAAAATCTATTTTGCTTGATTCTCTATTGTCGACATTTGTTTATAGAATAAGGAGCTATTTAGGTGTCCTTTAAAGAAATTGTTCGTTAAACTGGCAAATGTTGTTACTTGGGGCTTGGGCCTTCCGTCAATACCACCTTTTCAAAAATACTTACAGTAGGCGGCCGAAACCTGATAAGTACACTCCTGGCCATTAAAATTGCTACACCACGAAGATGTGCTACAGACGCGAAATTTAACCGACAGGAAGAAGATACTGTGATATGCAAATGATTATAATCGAGCCGAAATACGATGATCCCTGGTGCTTGCGCCAATCGGCTTTGAGCGCCGGTTGAGGCAGCAGACCATTTCGAGTAAGAGGAACGCGAACTTTGCTCTGCGCATGCGCGCGTTCGGCTGCGCTGTGCGCTTTTGCCAGTTGTGTTACACAACAGCGACCGTTAACTACACTGTTCAGCAGCGAACTAACTAGTTGGCAGCATGGTTGCATTCAGTTTCCGCGGCCGAAGCAGTATCCTAGGCCAGTAGACGGAGCCATTGATCATCGTGTTTCGGCCCGACTATAACTTTACAGAGCATTCACGCAAGGTTGGCGCCGGTGGCGACACCTACAACGTGCTGACATGAGGAAAGTTTCCAGCGATTTCCCATACACAAACAGCAGTTAACCGGCGTTGCCTGGTGAAACGTTGTTGTGATGCCTCGTGTAAGGAGGAGCAATGCGCACCATCACGTTTCCGACTTTGATAAAGATCGGATTGTAACCTATCGCGATTGCACTTTATCGTATTGTGACATTGCTGCTCGCGTTGGTAGCGATCCAATGACTGTTAGCAGAATATGGAATCGGTGGGTTCAGGGGGCAATACGGAACGCAGTGCTAGATCACAACAGCCTCGTTTCACTAGCAGTCGAGATGACAAGCATCTTATCCGCACGTCTGTAACGGATCGTGCAGCGACTTCTCGATCCCTGAGTCAACAGATGGGGACGTTTGCAAGACAACAACCTTCTGCACGAACAGTTCGACGACGTTTGCAGCAGCGTGGAATATCAGCTCGGAGACCATGGCTGCGATTACCCTTGATGTTGCATCACAGACAGAAGCGCCTGCGATGGTGTACGCAACGACGAACCAGGGTGCACGAATGGCAAAACGTCAAAACGTCATTTTTTTTAATGAATCCAGGGTCTGTTTACAGCATCATGATGGTCGCATCCGTGTTTGGCGACATCGTGGTGAATGCACATTTGAAGCGTGTATTCGTCATTGCCATAATGGCGTGTCGTCCGGCGTGGTGGTATGGGGTAGCATTGGTTACACGTCTCGGTCTCCTCTCGTTCGCGTCGACGGCACTTTGAATCAGTGGCCGTCACATTTCAGATCCGTTACGACCAGTGGCTCTACCCTTCATTCGATCCCTGCGAAACCCTAAATTTCAGCAGGATAATGCACGACTGCACGTTGCAGGTCCTGTACGGGCCTTTCTGGGTACGGAAAATGTACGACTGATACCCTGGCCAGCACATTCTCCAGATCTCTCACCAATTGAAAACGTCTGGTCAATGGTGGCCGAGCAACTGGCTCGTCACAATAGGCCAGTCACTACTCTTGATGAACTGTGGTATCGTGTTGAAGCTGCATGCGCATCTGTACCTGTACGTGCCATCCAAGCTCTGTTTGCCTCAATGCCCAGGCGTATCAAGGCCGTTATTACGGCCAGAGGTGATTGTTCTGAGTATTGATTTCTCAGGATCTAAGCACCCAAACTGCGCGAAAATGTAATCACATGTCAGTTCTAATATAATACGAGGCGCGTCCAGATAGTAAGTTCCTTTGGCAATCAAATGAAATTGTACACAGATACAGAAGAAATTTTTATTGCACAAAATTCTACAACTCTTAAACTACTTTTCCACATAACTACCGAAATTTTGCAGGCATTTGTCATAGCGTGGCACCAGGTTTTGTATACCTTCTTCATAGAAATCTGACACCTGTCGTCAACCAGTTGGAAACAATGAAATTTGGGGGAAGTCCATAACGAGAGCACTAATTGCAAACCTACGGTTTTCCTGGATCTTGTCATCAATCGCGTGAACCAGTTCTTCCGTAACCAAAGGTGGACGCCCACTTCGTTCTTCATCGTGCACATCACTACGCCCGCCATTGAACTGTCGGAGCCGGCCGCGGTGGCCGAGGAGACTGAGGCGCTCCAGTCCCTGTCTGCACGGCCACTACGGTCGGGGGTTCGAATCCCCCCTCGGGCATGGATATTTGTACCGTCCTTAGTCTTAGCTAGTTGATAAGTAGTTTGTAAGCTTAGGGACTGATGACCCCGTAGTTAAGTCCCATAACTTCTACAAACATTTGAACATTTTTTGAACTGTCGGACCCATCTTCTCACCATCGAATCACTCATCGCATTTGGTCCGTAAACATCGCAAATTTGACGATAAATTTATCTTGGTTTCACTTTCCTCGCATTCAGAAACCGAATCACCGACCTGATTTCAACGCCTACATTTCAAACAAGCACAACAAAGCGTACGTAACTAACAGCGATCTCCAAATGGCGCACATTCTTCTCCTTGATACACGTCGTCTACAGCGCAAGTGCGGAACTGCAATCGCAGCGCTGCAGCGGAGATAAATTGAAACGGAACTTACTTTCTGGACGCGCCTCGTATATTTAGCCAATGAATACCCGTTTATCATCTGCATTTCTTCTTGGTGTAGCAATGTTAATGGCCAGTAGTGTATATATTGGCCAATAAAATCTGTACGGTCATTATTTAATTTCCTATTTCCCTGAGGTAGCATGTCGCTACGTCAGAGCAGTTACAAGTAGGAGTTTGGCGCCGATAGAAAGCACAGCAGTCAGCGAAAAAACTCGCCATGCGAGTTGCGGCCTTGTGCCGAGTGCCTCATTTTCCCACATGTCTCCGGCCGCGGTGGCCGAGGTGACTGAGGCGCTCCAGTCACGGTCAGCACGGCCACTACGGTTGGGGGTTCGAATCCCCCCTCGGGCATGGATATTTGTGCCGTCCTAGTTCGTAAGTAGTTCATAAGTAGTTTGTAAGTTTAGGGACTGATGACCCCGTAGTTAAGTCCCATAAGCTTAACAAACATTTGAACATTTTTTCCCACATGTCTCTTGACAGTGAGTGGGCAGGGAGTGAAGCGCAGTTTAGCTAGAGTTGTAGTAGCCTGTCTTGTGGGAAACATCTGCTAACAGAAGAATGAATCTCGTCTTGAAAAAAAGTAAATAAATAAAATAAAAAGTGTTTTTAAACTGTCATTCTTCGTTTCTTTCTTTTGTCACATAATTTTATATGTGCACATTCAAAGTATTTTTATCGCATGAAAAATGTAGGTCGCGGAGACAGCACGTAAATAAGTCGTAGCGCGGCCTCTCAATATAGGCAGCGTTGCAATGCGCATGCGCAGCTGAGGTTCAAATTCTCTTCTGACCCCCCTGTAGGCAGCATATGTCCGCTCCCGTGGCTGGGAGGGGCGAGGGGAAATGCCGATTTTGACATTAGCGTTGGAGCTGGTAGACGCCAGCTCCTGGCTACTCGAGCTCTGGAGGTTACGCATGAATGGTTCCGAAACAACACAATGGAGCTACTGCACATCTCACCTTGTGCATGCACAAATCCTCCATGAAGGTAACATCCGCCCTTTATATTTGTTTTTGACGCGTATAAGATTAACCAAAAACACGTTATATTTGGAAATATATCTTGGAACTATAAATTAAAGACGCATCAACTGTAAAAGACTTCAGAAGGTCCGATCATGAATAATAATGAAATTACTACTCTCTACTTACCAGGAATAGCCATGTAGTTAACGGCATCGCGCCGCCCTGTGGGAGGTAGTGGGTTAGAGACCGACTGTAAGAAGTATTCTTTAAACCCACACTTCTTTTTGAGAGATACGTGAATAACAATGACATATCTTTGGTTGTTCTTGCAAATATGTCGTGATTTTGAGGGTAAATTATATTTTTACTCCTCGTTGTAACGAATATTTAACTGTTTGAAAAGAGTGGGGGAGATCAGCCTTTGCACATGCGTTACCGCGGTGGCCGAGGGGACTGCGGCGCGCTAGTCACGTTTACACGGCCATTACGGTCGGGGGTTCGAATCCCCCCTCGGGCATGGATATTTGTGCCGTCCTTAGTAATAGCTAGTTAGTAAGTAGTTTGTAAGTTTAGGGACTGATGACCCCGTAGTTAAGTCCCATAAGCTATACAAACAATATTTTTTCTTTATTTTTGCACATGCATTACGTTAGAAGGGGATGGTGTTTACAGTGTCATGTGACCCGAAGGTGTAACAGATCAATTTTGATACAGTCAATTAACAGTGTAATCAGTTACTCACTGTGTTTTAGTGTTGATATGCATTTCATATGTATTTGGTGTTTATTATCAAAGAAATATGAACAATGTTCAGTACCTTTCAGAAACAAATTACTCAGCTTTAAGCTTGGAATAGGTGTGAAATAAAGTAGCTTGGTAGGGCGACATCTCAGCTCGAGTTGAAGCAAGTGCAAACAAGCCCAGGTAAGACATTCTGCAGATCTTTTAACGAAAATATACCTGGGGGATGGGCAAACTGGGGCGATTTTCCCCGGCGCAGAGAAGCGCCAAATTACAGTAGTCTCGATTACCCGATCTTCGGTTATCCGACCTTCCGTGTTATCCGACCCTTTCACCGCTACGGCACTGTACACAGTAGCCGTGCGCCAGCCTATAGTCAGTGACTGTACGTGTTGTTTGTTTTGGTGCGCGTCATTATCATTCACTTCGTCGTCGCCGTCTGCTACTACTCACTCTTCAATGCTAACGTAGATCTGTAGTAAGAGTTATAACACCCCTTTTCCGTAATCTATATCTATAAATGTGAATGTCTGTTCAGTGTACGTTTATAACGTCTGAACCACAAGACATAAAGAGCTAAAAATTTGTACAGTTACTAATGTCTACCCGGGGAAGGCTTTAGGCACGGTTTTATGGCGATCGGATAGCTATTTATCTGTATATATTAATGTGAATGTCTGTTCGGTGTACGCTTATCACGTCCCAACGACAAGACGCAGAGACGTAAATATTTGTACAGTTACTAATTTATACCTGAGGAAGGTTTTAGGCACGGTTTTGTAGCGATCTGATATATGTTTAGTAATTTGAAGAATATACGCGAAATTCGGAACAATAATTACTCTTTGAAAGTGGTTTTATTGGTTGCATTGTTGCTTGAGGATTGATAATGATAAAAGGGTGGAGTATATTGGGATGGAAAGTTATCGTTGTATATAAAATACTACGTGTGTGTGTGTTAATATTTCGCTCTGCAGCGAAAACCACAGAACGCAAAAGAATGGTCTAATTGTTGTCCGAAGTCTCCACTTGTACACCATACAAGTTCCATGCCGATAGCTATAAGGGGGTGGAAGCTATGGTAGATGAAAGTCGTCAAATTACAGAAAAATTGGGACTGAAGGCCAACGATGACGTTTGCAACTCTATAGCAAGGAGGCTACATACAGCGAAATGTGATGCCACAGACCATATCTTTGTTCTATGCGTGCTACTAAGGAGGTTAGAACATTGCGTGCTACAATGTCTTCAGCTCTTTATGTGTAAGGATAAGCGTACGAATAAGGAAATATAAGAATGAAGTACAGCTCATCATTTGCTAACTATAAAAAAAAATAAAACAGTTAAACAGACAAAATGATACTAGCAGCACTCCAATATCTAACTGCAAGTAAAAACGCTCACGTTCGCGGGCACTCTCTGGCAGCCCGTATCGCGACCGCTAACGTCGACCACTGTTTGCAACCTTTCCAGAGTTGTTAGCCTGTCCCGAATCCATGGCATCGAACCTGCAATTTTATTAATCACCTTGCTAAATATGGGCTCAGGGTCATAGAATTGTAAGGAAACAGCGTTGTTGCCTTCCACACGTAACTAATAAGGTAATTGCGTATTTTTACGGGAAAAGGGGCGTTATAGATTGGACGTGTTGCGTTTTATTTATAAAAATTTGTGGTAACGGAAAAAGTGGATGTTTCAATGTAAGGAAAACTTAAAGCTTTAAAATGAATAGACAATGGTGAAACTCTTAAAAAGTGGAGCAAGATTATAACGTCGGGAAAACAACAGTTGGAGACTGGAAAAGAAACCGCAATGAAATTGTCTTCAGAAAATAACCTCGACTGTTTTGAAAGATCGGAAAATCATGAAAAAATGTGACTATGAAAAAGTAAGTGAAGCTTTGTTCTCATGGTTTACTGAACATGAAGATAAGGTGAGTAGTATAGCTGTGGGCGTTTCAGCACAGTGACCTTGAACTTTCGGCCGTCGACGATAGGGTCATTGACCCCTCCTCCCTCGGCCAATTGCCTGACCGCAGATCAAAGGATACCGCCACAGGATGATTGATAGGTCTTCCTGGAAGAACGAAAGATGATTGACAGTTTACATTTAGGTCCTTTTGATTCGCTACTTGTCCGACTGCTTATCAAAGGACGCCGCCATAACGCACTTAAGGATGATTGACAGGTTGCAACATCTCCCTCGGCCACACACGATGCCCCGCCCCCGCCCTCCGCCCCCCCCCCTCCACCCCTCGGTGTCGCCGCCAGACAAGCAGCACCTCAGACAGGTCCAGACCTGTAGACCCCTCGACATGTCGGTACTCGCACCCTGGACCACACACCTGGCCGGTTCGACGCCCCCCTCCACCCCTCGGCACCGCCACTAGACAGGCGGCACCTCCGACAGGTCCAGACCTGTAGACCCCTCGACATGTCTGTACTCGCTCCCGCGACCCCTACTCGCTCAGCCGATTGCCGGACCGCCGCCGCTGCTGCCGCCGACAGATGCTACCCCCTCCTCCTCCCACGCTCGCGACCGGTTCTCAAAGGACGCCGCGACCCGCCCTACCCGCGAGAACAAACAATACCGCGACGGTTGTCTTGACCGCATCGACACCGCCCCCGCCCGGCAATTAAAAAAAAAAAAAAAAAAAAAAAAAAAAAAAAAAAAAAAAAAAAAATTGCCTACGCGCCGCACCTCGCGAAGTAATTGTACTTAGTATTAAAGGAATTGGAACGGGTCGTAGACCCAGTGCTTCAGGAAAGCACACATTGAGGAATATTTTCGTAAAAATACGAAACACTGCACGCGCAGAATATTTTTGACGCGCTAAACGGCGCAGGTGGCCGACTGTCTAAGGGACCGCGTGGCCGCTATTCTGCCGGCCGCTCGGTGTGACAGCCGATGATGAGTGCACAATGGGTGGCCGAGGCCGCGGCCCGCGCTGCGCTCGCGGACACTCGTTGTGACGGCCGGTGACGAGTGCACAATAGACGGCTCGCGCTGCGCCTAATTCTTACTGTAGCGGAACACAACTGTTTGAAAGCTTTCCTGGAAAAACTTCAGAGCAAAGTGCTTTCACCCATTTTCGGAAAGATGCTTGTTATTCCCCGAGAATCTTTTCTCGCAAAATAGAATGCACCACTCTGCGGTTTTCTCTTTTCACAGAATTCCGGGAAAACAACAAAAATGTGTACCTGTGCAACGTGCTTTTAGGAAACACCCAAATATCGACCAGTTCTGGAAAACAGGGTTTTTCCCTTCCAACATGTTGAGACTTGCATGCTTCAACCGTCACTCATTTGACTCGAGTAGTGCATTGGGGGGTTGATGGTGGGGGTTGGGGGCGGGTGAGCACGTATAAGGCTCTTACCAACATGTTGAGACTTGTATGCTTGAACCGTCACTCATTTGATTCGAGTAGTGCATTGGGGGTTGATGGTGGGGGGTGAGCATATATAAGGACGAGCAGCTATGCCATGGGACTCCTTCTTCTCCTGCGTATTACTCAGTGAAGATCACCAATAACAACATGAAGAGATCCGCCGCCATCGCCGCCAGCAGCAGCGACATCACCACCAGCAGCAGCAGCAGCAATGGGAAAAAGTGTCGCCGAGAAGAAATTCCGGGTAAGCTGACTTAGTTTTCATACTTGGTGCATAGTACTTATTAATATTTCGGTACTAGTTTGAATTTCATTCACGCATCACATTGTAATGCATTTATGTTTTTTTCTGTAAGAGAATCATTTAATAAATCTTTTGGTTTTCGTAGATACGCGATATTCCAAACAAATAAGTCACTTACAGCCGAAACGATATGCGCCTTTAGTCCGCGTTCCCTACAATATTTTCTTCGTCTCCATTTAAGCTGTAATTAATTGAAATTTTTTTTCCGCGACCTGTAGATTTGATTGGTTTTTTTAGCGAAGTTAAACGGATTTCTTTCACATTTTTTTAGTTATTTAGGATTCTTTACAGATATTGTAGTTGATCTTCCTATAACCCCGAAATTCCAATGCATTATTTCTATAACTGGCTGGGTAAGTCAGTTCGAAGGTCGGAGGAAGGCAACGGCATACCACCTCCAAACAGGACCATGCCTAGTAAAGCACTGTGGTGTTCAAACCAATCTTCGGATTGTTGACTGCTTTACCTTTACCTTATTTTTTTTTCTATGTAAGTTAAATATATATATTAATTTTTGTTGTTGCTGTTGTTATAGCATTCATCCCTGAAATGCTGCAACAGTTGGATGAAGAGCTAGCTTCAGCAGCAGGAAGGCAACAGCAGCAACGAACACCGCATAGTCCTCCCACCCAGCATGATTTAAATGGCATCCCTATGTGGGTCCATAATCAGGCTGCGGAATGGGAGGAAAGGCAGCAGCGTGAGACATCATGTAAGTACTACTGCTGCCATTTCTCGTCATTTATATATATATTTTGGAGTGAAAACATGTTCTACAATTCATATCTACCTTTTTTTCTTTTATTACAGCCGATATTATTAATAATCTAGATATTATTGATGAGATGGTGCGGAAACATACGGGAGGAAGAAGGGTGGAGGAGGAGGATAGCCTCGACCGGTGGCTGAATTCCGGCTCACAGGAGGAGGCGGCGGTGACGTCAGATGCGTGTCGGTGGGCTGAAATCGGTAAGTTTATCTTCCCCGTATTAAGTAAATGTTGTTCGGTAGCATAAGCAAGCATTCTGAGTGTATTATAACATCGTTCGTTTTCTCTTAACAGAGAGAGACCTTGCATCCCTGACTGCACCACCGCCACGACCCGTCTCGCCAATCCACGACGTGGTTCGTGTGCCGCAGAGCCTCGCGCGGGTCAGCGAGCCCGTAAGACGCGCGCCGCCCGTGGTTGCACCGATAACGGGCGCTCTTGCCGTCGCAAGCGCCTCCTCGCCAATGAGGCGTGCGTGGGTCGGCGCGTCTGCTGCCCCCGCTACCCACCTGCCTCTGGAGATGGGCGACAGAGCGCGCCAGCACCCCCACCAGCAGCAAGCAGCCGGCTGGGGTTTGTCATCGCCGCCGCCTGCGCAGACTGCCGACCGACCCCGTGGCCAGCGGAAGGTATTCCCTCCCAAGCGCATTGCCCTCCAGTCACCGGCACCGTCAGCTTCGTCGTCGTCATCATCATCATCATCAATGTCTCCATCGACCACAAGTAGTTTTAATAATATTAATGCTCCTATGGCTAGCGGTAGTTCCCTCTCCCGTCCTGTTGATAATGTAGTAGGACATCAGATTCCGGGTGTTATGACCCCACTTCAGTACTCGGAGATCGCTAAAGCTTTTGAGGGGCGCATCTCTTTCACGAGGATTGAAAACCCTCCAGCGGGTTATCGCGACCCTGTCGTGTTCATGGAGGCATGCTATCCCGTGTTGGAGGCTGAGCTCCTCAAAGCAATAAGTGATCCGCGTAATCCCGCCGTTAAATGCAGTGCAGTCCTGTGCTGTGAATTAACGCATGCACGAAGTTCACAGGGCGTAGTGGAGGAAGAAAGAAGTCTTCACTACCTCTGGGGATCTAACGGTGTGATTACGCGGAGTACCTAGATCGCCGAGTGGTATAGGGAATCCACCTTGAGTGTAATTATGAACCGTTTCTCCGAGATGGAGGGACGCGGTTCGGCACATGCACTCAGCCAAGTAGTACACCTCGACATCCATATTCATGTCTATGATCCAGTAAAGGGAGGGTCCAGTTTTATTCAACTTCCTGCTGATATTAAGAAAAAGCGAGCTTGTGTTAATGTATATAACGGGCCCAAGAAAGCTCGTAGTGGTCAGACCATTGCCGGAGACGAATATTGTTTCGCATGGTCAATTCTGGCTTGTGAGAGAAAGTTAGAGAGAAATCCACAGCGCACAAGTACTTATAAAGTACCCGAAGGTGAAATTCCCGGAGGGTATAATTTTACAGGTATAGAGTTCCCAGTAAAACTCCAGGACGTTCCCAAGTTTGAGGCCCAGAATCCCGGAATATCGGTACATATATACGGACTGGAGAAAAGCAAGCCAGAAGAAGATAAAGAGGATAGTCATATCGTAGTCGGACCCTTCCATTTCTCGAAATTTGCAGGTGAGCGCAATCTTCACGTAAACATGCTGCTTATTGCCAATGGTGAAAGGCAGCATTACGTATGGATCAAAGACATGTCCCGCCTCCTTTCCTCCCAACTGAATAGTCACCATGGTAAAACCTACATATGCTACAGGTGTTTAAGTAACTTTTCACAGGAAAAGTATTTACAGAAACATCTTGTAGATTGCGAATCCAAGGAACCGGTACGTGTTATTATGCCGACCTCTGAAAATAATTTCATTAAATTTAAAAATGCTCACCATCAGGAAAGAGCCCCTGTAGCGATCTATTGTGATTTTGAGTGTTTACTTGCTCCAATTGCTAGATGTGAAGGTAACCCCCTGGCCTCACATACCACCTTCACACAAAAACACGTACCGTATGCAGCAGCGTACCAAGTTGTATGCACAGTCGACCCCTCTTTGAATAGATTTGACTCATATGTAGGGGACAATCCCGCGATATGGTTGCTCAATGAGCTGGAACAAATTGCCTGGAAAGTTGACAAACTTTACAGTCGAAATGTTCCGATGACTATGTCACGAGAGGATGAGGAGTCGTTTAAGAAGGCGGTAGATTGCCATATTTGTGGGTTGCCATTAGATAGAAAAGCAGAACTTCCCCGTAGAGACCACTGTCATCTAACTGGAAAGTTCCGTGGAGCAGCCCACAATGTATGTAACTTGAAGTACCAGGTTCCACACCATATACCTGAATTTTTCCACAACCTGAGTAGTTATGACGCTCACTTTTTAGTTGAGCACTTGGATAAATTTGGACTAGATACCTATCCGGCAAGTGTCCTGCCTGATAGCACTGAGAAGTATATTTCATTCTCTAAACAAATGACACCAAAAATTACGCTGCGCTTCCTTGATTCGCTACGTTTCATGCAGTCGTCTCTTTCCAAGCTCGTTGAGACTCTACCTCAGGAGGATATGCATATCACACGATCTGCATATTCTGATGAGGAAAAGTTTCAACTAGTAACGCGAAAAGGGGTTTTCCCATACGAGTACCTGGACTCTATGGAGAAACTCCACGAAACCAAGCTTCCCGACATATCCGCATTTTCCAGTTCACTCACAGGCGATGCCATAACTGATGCAGAATATGAGCATGCCGTAAATGTCTGGCGGAAATTCAACATCCTCAATTTGGGTGAATACGCGAGGATATACATGGACACAGATGTGCGCTTACTTGCGGATGTTTTTGAGAAGTTCAGGAGTGTATGCTTGACCACGTACTCCTTGGATCCCGCCTTTTATTATACGGCACCTGGGTTGTCTTGGGACGCAATGCTCAAGAAGACGAAGTGTAACATCGAACTTTTAACCGATCCAGATATGCTTCTCTTCTTTGAGCGCGGGATACGTGGGGGACTTTGCCAGTGTATTCATAGGCACGCTAAGGCAAATAACCCACATATGGGTTCAGGGTACGACGCATCCCTCGATTCTTCTTATATTCTTTATTTGGACGTTAATAATTTGTACGGGCACGCAATGATGCAACCTCTGCCAGTTGGGAGTTTCCAGTGGGTGCCCGAAAAAGAATTAGAGGCATTAGGTGGAAAATTAATGGGTCTCTCCGCTGAATCTGATGTTGGGTATGTAGTAGAGGCAGATATTGCATATCCAATTAGTTTGCATGAGGAGACAAGCGACTTGCCATTATGTCCAGAGCAACTAGTTCCACCGGGAGCCAAGGGTTCCATCCCCAAGTTGATGACAACTGTTGCAGACAAGCAGAGGTACGTGATTCATTGCCGTAATCTGCAGCAGTGCATCAAAATGGGAATGGAACTTGTTAGAATCACGCGAGCTATATCCTTCAACCAATCCCCATGGTTGAAGCAGTACATTGAACTAAATACGGCAATGAGGGCGGTCGCGACTAATGATTTTGAGAAAGATTTTTATAAGTTAATGAACAATTCCATTTTCGGGAAGACCATGCAGAATGTAAGACATGAACGCGATATTAAACTTAGAACGAGCTGGTATGGGCGTTACGGTGCACGAAATTTAATTGCGTCACCAAACTTTAAAAGGCTCACCGTATTTAATGAAAACTTTGTTGCTGTGGAGATGATGAAGACTTCAGTAGAGTTCACAAAAACCCATCTATCTCGGGATGTGCATACTTGATCTGTCCAAACTCCACATGTACAGGTTCCACTATGAGATTGCTAAGCCTCATTTTGTGGAACCAAAGTTACTGTATATGGATACAGATAGTTTCATCTACTGGGTGAAAAACTGTGATCCATATGCAGTAATGAAACGTATCGGTGAAGAATTCGATACTTCCGGTTATAGGGCCGATAATCCTTACGGAATTGTTCCACAGAACAAGAAGGTTATCGGTCTTATGAAGGATGAATCGAATGGTTCACCGATTGTGGAGTTTGTAGGCCTCAGGGCGAAGATGTATGCATTTCGCACCATAGATGGGGACACTCAGAGGCGGGCAAAGGGTGTTAGACGATCGGCATCTCGTGTACTGACGATCGAAGACTACTTGCGGTGTTCGCGCCCCGCCGCAGCCTACTCACAGAGTCCAGCAGGCCAGTATTCGATCGGTAGGACACGAGGTGTACACCCTGCTGCAGTCTAAAGTCGGTTTATCTGCTCATGACGACAAAAGGGTCATAAGTGAGTGCGGTATAGAAACTCTACCGTACTCACACTATTCGCTTAGGGAGAAAGAGGGTGTTGGGGGGACACTAACTGAAAAAATGTGAGTGAGAATGAGGGATTTCGTGTGTTTGTGCGTGTGCTTGTATAGAATAGTGTACCCTTTTGTCATATTGTACATAGGTGGGAGAGTATGAATGTGTTGTTGTTTGGGGGTGGGTTGCATGTATGCGTGCGGGTGTGAGTGAAAGTGTGTGCGTGAATCTGGATAAAAAATAAGTATAGCTTTTTTTTTTTTTGTTAAATAGCATGTCAAGCATGCAGCGAAAAAAAAATCATAAACTTTCATTGGCGATGTAAGCACAGTATATGCGTGCTGTGTAGAAATAAGTATGTTTTTCTTAACTGGCATACGCAGCATGCAACGAAAAAAAAAAAAGTTTACGTAGTAGACCTGAAGGCAGTGTAAGCACAGTGTGTGTGTGTGCTTCAAATAAAAACACTTTCGTAAGCACTATGTGCTATTACTTTATTCCATTAATTTAGTTTAGTTTATAAGTTTCACCTGCCGCTAGCCATCCAGTCAGCTTAGTTTTTTAAGTGAGTGAGTTCCACCAAGTTTGTTCTAGTCATTATATAAAGGCAGCACCAGTTCAATGTATAACTTATTAAGAAACACCCAACAAACGTTCCTACTCCAGTTTACTGAATTACCTGGAACAGAATGCTGTAACATATCGAGTATTCCAGCTTACTGTACTATTGTCGTCGCTTCAGCTCATGTGTGTATGTGTAGCCGTTGTGTGCTGTCCTGGTGGAATTTCACATTAGTTGTCGTAGTAGTAGTAGTACATTAACTTTAGAAATGCGTAATTTTAAGGGGGGAAAAAACTGAAACGCTTTGCGATGTACCTCTGCGTAAGAAACCATCACAAAATTGTAAATGTAATGCTCTAGCATACGTGCAACTAGTGTTAAGAAATCTGCATAAAACTGTGACTGTTCAAAAAGAATAAGATTATTGTTTTTATTCAATAAACCTGTAAAATTGATACTGGCGTTATTATTTGATTTCTCCCAGCCCATTTTTTTTAAATATATGTTTTTTTTGTGCACACTAAGCAGTAACATCTGCATTGCACGCAGTCGTCTATAAGTCTAGCTGCATTTACACAATATTTTTTGTACAATAGGCAGAAACATCTGCATTGCACGCACTCGTCTATAAGTCGAGCTGCATTTAAACATACAAAGTATAGCTCTTAAAACTAAGGTGAGGTAGGATATTAGTTAAATAACAACACAAATGTTTCTTAGGCAAAATTTAATTTATTTTCATTCTTTAACCAACATACAAGCATATGTACATTATCATTTGCACACACAACACTATTTTTCTTGCTCTTGAGTTTATGCAGAGCAGGACAGCCAAAGGAACCCAGGTCTTGTAAAACAGCATTCTTGAAGAGTCGTCGCAGCCAGGTAATCGTCTCTTCTCCTTTGACGAAGATTATTGTTTTAATGTTGTCGAAAGCTTGGAGAGTCTTTAGTAAGTCTTTATAGGGAATGCCGGGCTCGTCCCAGTGAATTCCATGGTAGTTACGAGTTAACCACATAGCGCACTTCCTGGTCTTAACACACTTCACATCCTTGAATAGTCTTGGTGATTCAATTCTTGCAGAGAACGTTTTTGTCAATTCGGTGAATGCTATGAGTGCGATGTCTTTCAGTATGAAACGATCGCGCTCATGGTCTTGGAAGCCTTGTACGTCAGCAACGATGTGTATACTTCGAGAGCTCATGATGAACTGTCATTTTTTATACTGACCGCTGTACAATATTAATGAGCGGGCTATAGTTAATTATCCGATCATGCAGGACTAAGGCATATGCAGCAGTCAGTTGTGGGAAATTTGCCGAAGCTTCAAATTCAATCCTCACATCTATAGGTCCAGATTTAATTACTTCATTCTGCTTGGAACAGTCAATTACGATTATAGGTGCCAGTTCCTTGAATTTTCGTGGACTGAGGGAACACCCATCTATTTCCTCGACATCGTCATAGTAACTAGATCGGAACCTTGCGTACATGTCATATGCTAGACTGTACATATTTTTGTCCCATTGCAGATTAAGTTGTCATAAGGGTAGAATTCAGAATTCAGGTAGACTCTTGCATTAGTTAAGTTGCAGTTGTCGAATACGGATGAATCAATTGACAGATTCCCTCGTCTGTTAGTCTGAAATGCCAGTATGATGAATCGAGGTGTCTCCATTTGAACAGAGGTTTTAATAGCCCAGGTCTGTCTACTGGCAGTAGGTAGCATAAGATACTCAAACAGTTCCCATGAGCGGAAATGTAGCGGCAGTAAAGCACCTGTGTTCATTATTTTTAAAAGCTTCAAACGCTCCTCGTCTGATACACTGATGTGAGGCATTTTCCATGTTAGAGAGTTTATGATGAACTCACTTCCCCCTTCACTTGTTTGAATATATGAGTTGTTGTCCGTCGCACTTCGTATCAGAATAAGTTCCTGTTTAGCATTCATGATAATTCCATGCATGTCCTCAAAGTAACCCATTAACAGTTTTAGAGGTATGCTCACCGTAAACCGCAGGTAATCAGCCGTTGATCGATCTGTAGGCTCATCAATGTACCATCCTGCATTTTCCAGTGAGTTACCCTCAGTAGGAGCTGCGGAGATGTAGGTTTTAAGAGTCGATGCTATTCCAACGTTTCTTGTGCGGTCGATTTCAACTCCATTAAGTTCATAGCGTATCTCTTGAAACAAGAATGCTAGAGCATTACGTGTAAGCTTCACATCTGCTGTAACAGGTTGATTAGCATTTTTCTTCCTAAACGATCCATCCAAGTATAGGAAACTCCGACACGGCTGGGTTAGAGCGTCCTGGTGTTGAATGACGATCCTAATTTCATCGTTTTTGTTAAATGTAGTTGAAGCAAATGGTTTATGCGATAAGTATTCTTGACGAATAATGCGCTCGTCGTGAGTTGGCGCTTCAGTTATATTTAGCAATGACATCTTTGCGAGGTTTCAGCCCAATTGATTTAAGGAACTCGTAGTTCACACGTGTTATCGCTTTGAGGTTCAAGGGTGAACTGACGCTAGGTGCTATACGTGTAGAGGCTTTAAACCTTATGCCCATCCTGCCTTAGATGTAGCCGTACAATGATTTCCTCTCCTCTGAAGTCGACAAGATGGTTATTCTGGTCTACGATGCGCAGCTCCAGGTAGTCTAGTGTCTGCACCGTCACCGGAAAGTATATTGCGTTTGTAGGAGTCTCAATAATCTTGTATCCGGAACCAACTGATGGGAAGAAACCGTAAATTGTATGAACCAGTCTGTCGTTTAAGTATGAGTTCGTTGTGATGTTACACTCAACGCGAATAGTGCTGACTGGGAGTATATCTACAGTCTGATTGGAACTGTAGAATTTATTGGAGTCCTTTTTCAAGATTTGTCCCTTGGTGAAACCTAGTAGCTGTCCTATTGAACCTTTCTAACTGAAGTCGATAGTTGCATTCAGAGTCCTTATTTCGGATTTAAGAGTGCTGGTGTTTGCACGTAGCTGAATCCCTTTACCGAGCTGCTTTAAAACTTCATTTAGTTCATCTATATCATATGCACCTGGTTCTATTACCACAGTTTCTTTTACACCATTAACTTCAAGATGTAGTTTATTATTAGCTTCCGTGATATTCGGGATAGAGTTATAGGTTTCCAAGCCAATCAGGACGATGCTCCACTCTCCACTGCTTAAATCAATTGGAGGGAAGTAATTTGCACTTAACACAGATGAATGATCTTTTAAAGTCAGAGTGTACGACGTGACCGACAAAACCCAACTGGTGAGAGGTTTTGAATGTTCATCCTTATATAGCTCTCTTCGTATTCGATAGAAGGAACATCAGACACAAATGTCCACAGAGGTAAGTATCGTAATCCTGGTATCGATGGAAATTGTAGAAAGCATATCTTTGGTTGTTTGTAAAGTATTGCTGTAGTTCTTCTGGAGGCTTGAGGTTTCCGAATGAGTCGAAATACAGTACACTACTTGTATTCTTCTTTCCAACATATGCCACCCAATGAGTTCCAGGTCCACCAGCAACATCTAAATTTACAATGGCACATTCTCCCGATCGCCACATAGTCTTTGGCAATATATTCCGCATGAAAACTCCTCGAAATCTTGGAATTTTGAATTTTTCTTTGGTGAACTTGAGAAGATCGGTATTAGTAAGAGGTCTATCTGGTAGAATGGTTAACGGTCTTTTTTTTTTTTTTTTTTTTTTTTTTATTTATAAAGAGCCCAAGTACTTTATTGTACGGTTTCAGGTAGAGTCCTTTTCCTATAGCAGCCGCCTCCATCATTTGGTTATGTCTTCTCGCCTCCTCTAGTTGCTGCTGTGCATTTTTAGCATTATTCACAGTTCTGGCAATAGCTGATGCGCCGCCGGCCAGGGAACCAATCGCAGAGAGTCCCGCCAGAGCTGGAATGAGAAAAGGAATAATTCCACCTGACGTCTTCGGCAATGGTAGAACTCGAGGTGTTTTAACTTTTTTTTCTGTGTGATTACGGTTCTTCAAAGCACTTTTAGCTGCATGTAGTGCAGTCAATATACATCCCGTCATACATCCGCTCTTCTTCTTCTTTAGCGCGCGACGTGCTGCATTCATAACTTGACGGAACCCCAAACCAAGCTTAATTTTATCACGCATGGTTTTATCGACTGCAAGTGCTGCAAGACGTTGACCAATGCCAAGATCCTTCCGCCGTCGTATTGCTTTAGCTTTATCGGCTAAAATTCGATCGGCAGTGTGGCGATCGCTATTCGACGCGTATGCGATGTCGTGTTCTTTGCAGGCTTCGTCGAGCAGGTTAATCCCCTTATCACCTCGTGCTAGACGTTTTTGAAGCTTTGTTCCAGGTCCACAGTAGTTATATCCGGGAATGTGAAGCTCAACTGGTAGCTTGTCGAGAAGACCTCCCGCTCCTTCGACACGTCTCCTACCGCGCATGGTATGCTACTGATGTACATGCGGTCCATGCGTCTCATTATATAGCAAAGCGTCAATGGCAATCCAACTATTGTCAGAAGAGGGGAATCCGAGCCATTTAACTAGAACTCTACTCCCACGGCGTCTTATAACCTTCTCCACGAGAAACACATCAGGTTCTGAGCTCTTTTGCAGTTCCTCTGTATAGAAACTTCCAGCGATTTGTTCCCCTTTGCTGTCCTTTAAGATATATGTCCTGGGATTCGTTCTTTGAACTTTGGTGACTGTAAATATCTCCGTTGACCAGTTTGGGAGGTATGATTTCTCAAAAGTAGTCTTGTACTTTGTTATGCGCACCAAGTCCCCCACATTAAACTTTTGCTTTCGTGGGTCTAGCATATTAATTCTGAAATAGACTGTTTTTAGGAGTTTGTTATCTCGAACATCAATAGGTCTCATTTTTATAGTCCTGTGTACTGTTCTGTTGTACTTTGAAATTATCTCGGGGAGAGTATCAGTCCACTTATGCGAGCCGCGGAGATTGAAACGCATCCACATTTGAGCTTTTATAGTCCTGTTCAGTCGTTCCACGATGCTTGCTTTCAGATGCGTGTATGTAGAGTAGTGATTAATACCATACCGATCCATAACTCTCTTGAAATATACATTATAAAACTCAGTCCCGTGATCTGTTTGAAGGTTGACAGGGCATCGATTCGTACCCGTCTGCAGTAGTTGCTCAAACACTCCTGCAACGTTCTTTCCTGTTTTGGTTTTCAGCGGTAATGCCCACGCAAATTTTGATGTGTCGATTATCATTAAAATATAGTTGAAACCGCTATTCACTCTAGAATACTCTTTCATATCCACCAGGTCAGCTTGCCATAAGTCATCTAAGCCTTTAATCATAATATGTCTACGAGGATACGTTCTACGTGCTGGTCTACGGATTTCACGGACCACTGTCTCCATTCTTATTCGATGATGCCTTGTTGTCTAAGTTGTGAAATTATGGAAACAATCTCATTCGAGTGAGCTGTATTACCAGCAGCTGTTGATGCCATTAGCAGGCGTAGTCTCTCTATTACTTCATCTGGATGACTGTAATATATATACTCTGGGGCTTGCCCCATATCCATACTTTTATTTTGAATGTCTATACCATCACCATCAATTTCACCCCCCTCTAGCAGTGGTTTTATAATCTTCTTGTATTTCAAGCTGCTTTGGCTTCGCGTCTTCTTATGCACATCAGTCAATTGTAATATTTCCCCATAGCGCTTCAGATCTGCAGATGTGTATTTCTTGCTTTCATCTTTAGCAGGTTTTAGGAAAATAAGGTCCAATAGACCGGGGGTTCTTTCAAACTCTCTGTCACCAATCTGAATTGTGTTCTCGGTTAATTTTATAGGCTTTGAGCCTAGCATATACGGTTTTACTTTGCTAACACCGTATATTTTGTCTATTCTAGAATTGCTATGATTGCTGATGAAATTCGCGATTGAGTCTTCTTCTTCTTCTTCTTCTTCTTCTGGACGTGAAGTCGTTTTGAAATGCTTGAGGGAATCAGTAACCGGTTTGAACGTTTCTCTTAATGTTTGTTCGCGGTTCAGCTGCCCCAACTTTAACAGTCTTAACTTCTCGCGAACGGCCTTTCGCGCTTGGATGACTTTCTGTTTGGTCGACATCTCAACACGTACTAAACAGACTTCTGGGTCGCATGCTCTCTTATATAGGGCCGCTATTATTAATCTTCTTCTTCTTCTTATTATTATTAGTCTCAATAACAACTGCAGACGCTGTGATTTTTTCGCTCTCAATATCATCGATCTTTGTAGTTAAGGTGTTCACATTTTTTTCAAGTACATCAACACGTGCATTTACCTGATTGTTAAGTACTAGGAGATGCTTAGCATACTGCTTTAGATCTGTATGTACTTTCTCAATTCGACGCTCGAGAGTTTGGAATTTTGAATCCATGTACATGCGTATGTTCTGCCTTTGTACGCCTCGATCACTAGACATACGTGCGAATTTGTCCATGTCGGTGCGTAGACTGTCGCACTGACCTATATGCGCCGTTATATATGTAGAAAATCTTGAAAGTTCCGTCGGTACCTACCGTCATTCAGTTTCCTTGTTTTATCTATAACTAGAAACCCGTACTGCGAATGATTCCAACAGTCTGCACAGATCTTTACAAAGTCGGTGAATGACATATCAGTTCCGACATGGGCGTTGTAAATATGTTTTAAATTCAAATTGTCTTGTTTGAATGCTACAATCAGGTTTGCATTATCCCGCAGCAACTGTTTTGGGATTCTGGAATACGTTTGGCTTAGATAAAATACATCAACGCCCATATGCCTTCCGAAACAGAAATATCTACGAATCTGGTCTTGGTTTTCAACTGCAACATCGTCAAATATGAAAACGGTGTTGGGTTTTACTTGCTCAGGAGGGGGGATATCACCACTTTCACTGTACGTTGTATAGGTGACTCCTTTTACGCCTCGTAGTATCTCCTGCAATAACTGATATTTGGGTTGAGAGAGAGTTTTAGAAAATACACAAACATGTTCAAAGTACACTCCATCTATATGCGTGAACAACGTCATAAGAATATTTGTTTTACCGCAGTTGGACGGACCTACAATTATTGCACGTATATTATCAGGAAGTAATGATCCGTTCTTTTTCTTCTGGGAATCCTCTCCCAACCCGTCACCAGACCAGTCACCAACTACGAAATTTTGTTGTTTCTCCCACCACGACATGTTATCGACTAAGTCAAGTAGAGGTCTACAATCAGCTATATATAAATTCATTCAGTTTCAGTATGACCGATAAATAAGAAAAAAGTTGGTGATATAATTTTGCTTATATGCAGCGTTTCTGAATCACAGGTGCTAAGACACATTCCATTTGCTGTATTCGTCGGTGGAAGCGCTCCCGATCTAGTGCATATTGCTGCCACTCGCCTTTACGAGCTGCTGTGTATGCAAATCTCCAACTGATCATTAAGTGTGTCTCGTTAGCATAACGAACCTTCTTCTCCCCGTCACCACTCATCTTCGAGTGACGCGCGTAGGCATTTTTTTTTTTTTTTTAATTGCCGGGCGGTGTCCATGCGGTCAAGACAATTGTCGCAATCGTCGCGGTATTGTTTGTTCTCGCGGGTAGGGCGGGTCGCGGCGTCCTTTGAGAACCGGTCGCGAGCGTGGGAGGAGGAGGGGGGTAGCATCTGTCGGCGGCAGCGGCGGCGGCGGTCCGGCAATCGGCCGAGCGAGTAGGGGTCGCGGGAGCGAGTACAGACATGTCGAGGGGTCTACAGGTCTGGACCTGTCGGAGGTGCCGCCTGTCTAGTGGCGGTGCCGAGGGGTGGAGGGGGGCGTCGAACCGGCCAGGTGTGTGGTCCAGGGTGCGAGTACCGACATGTCGAGGGGTCTACAGGTCTGGACCTGCCTGAGGTGCCGCTTGTCTGGCGGCAGCACCGAGGGGTGGAGGGGGGGGCGGAGGGCGGGGGCGGGGCGTCGTGTGTGGCCGAGGGAGATGTTGCAACCTGTCAATCATCCTTAAGTGCGTTATGGCGGCGTCCTTTGATAAGCAGTCGGACAAGTAGCGAATCAAAAGGACCTAAATGTAAACTGTCAATCATCTTTCGTTCTTCCAGGAAGACCTATCAATCATCCTGTGGTGGTATCCTTTGATCTGTGGTCAGGCAATTGGCCGAGGGAGGAGGGGTCAATGACCCTATCGTCGACGGCCGAAAGTTCAAGGTCACTGTGCTGAAACGCCCACAGCTATACTACTAAGGTGTACCCATGTCGGGACCTGTTTTGCAGGAAAAACGAAGTAAACGAATGTGAAACTGATATCTTATCAGCTTTCTTTGTGTGCCCTTCTAATGTATTTGAACGTTATATCCAGTTCTTGTTTACGTATTCTATGTTCAAATACATTTTGTAAACTTTTTTATATTTTTTTATTATTTTCCGAGTTATCCGACCTTCCCGCTTATCCGACCTTGCCGCTGCCGGCTTAGGTCGGATAATCGACACTCTACTGTATCTCTTTAGACGCCGCGCGGGGGGTGGTCCCCGAAACATCGGCACCACTTTCAAGATCCGGCACTGAAAGATGTGAACCCACATTCATCTGAAGCACCAGCTGCCACTATTACAGCACATCATTGTCAAAATCCCTAGTTCCTTCGACTCCAAAGAAGGCATAATTTTCTAAATCAGATACATACTGCAGTTGCCATAGTCGTGTCAAAATGATCACATACTTGAAAAAAAATCAAATGTCTGTTAATCTATCGGACTTACAAACTACTTAAACCTAGGTAAACTAACCTAAGGACAAACACACACCCCCATGCCCCAGGGAGGACTCGAACCTCCACGGCGAGCAACCGCGCGCTCCGCAGCGAGACGCTTTAGACCGCTCGGCTACTCCACCGCGGCCTTATACTTGATTTGATTTGATTTGATTTTTTCAGGAAAGCCAAAACAGTCTTGGTCCAACCTGCCACTGCCCGCACAGAAACTAAATTTATTGTGCGGTATCGCTCCCTGTATATCTAGTAAAGCCAACTAATGCCCTTGAACAGTGCAAGGAAGCCCTTTACTAGTTCTTTATTAGACACAATTTCTTCGGGTCTGGTTGTCCCAAATGTTCTGTGCCTTTTGCTCTCCAATGCAATGCATTCGAAGATTAGATGTGATGTAGTTTCATCACCGTCATCACAGATTCTACATTTAGGGTCCTCTTCTGTTATTCCCATTGTATGTAGGTGTCTTTTGAAATTCCCATGGCGTGTCAGCAATCCAACCATGAGTCTAATCTCTCTCCTGTTCAGGCCCAGGATTGCAGAGCTTCTTTTAAAACATGGCTTTGGCATCATTACCTTGCCATGTTTTTGTTGGTAGACTTTGGTCCAATATTCTACGTGCTGTCTTCTGAGCGAGTTACGTAGCTCCAATTTGATCATTGCCTTGGTGATTGTCAGGTCAGGTTCCGGTCCAATAAATGGAGTCTCTGCCCCCATCCTGGCTAATCTGTCGGCATGTTCGTTGCCACTGATCCCCGAGTGGCCAGGGACCCACAATAGGTTTACTCTATTGCTTTCCCCTAGCTCCACCAGAACCCTGTGACATTCTGCAACAATTTTAGACCTTGTTGCAGGAGCTGCCAGTGATCTCAGGGCTGCCTGGCTGTCTGAATAGATATAGATGCTACGATCTTTGTAGCACCTACTGCAAATTCTCCTCCATACACGCCCTGATGGCAGTGATTTCGGCCTGGAATACTGAGGCCAGTTTCCCTAGAGGGATGACGCCCTCCAGTCTTAGCTGCACCCCGTATACCCCGGCCCCAACGCCTTGGTCTGATTTTGACCTGTCAGTGAACCAGACAATATCCCCCGTACGGTCTTATACTTGAATTACGTCACATTAAAAGTAGTTACATAAACGAAATTAGGGAATACAGTCTCGAAATTAAGTTGTAATGAAGTTTTGCGCGGGGCACTGTGGGAGTGCGCCGTTTATACATGCCAAGGCTGGCCCTGATGGGAGGAGAGAGGAAGGAGGCGGGGTTATTACCACAAGTCTTGAGATAAGGAGAACAACGGGCCCTTTGCCGCAGAATTGGTACCGATACACTGTTGATGTCCAGTGTGAAGCAGCCCGTAATTGGACATGGTCGTGTTCGTTTTGGTCGGCTGGCAGGTTAATTGAATGTCGATCGCGCGGTGATCCCCCCTGTCGGCCTCGGCCGGCGTCAGTTACGAGCCGGCGCTCTCTCGCGTTCTCGCACTTCCCGTCTTCAGAATTCGCCGGATGGTAATTGCTGGCCAGGTTGCAGGCAAACATCGGGCGCGCTGGCGTAATTGGTCGCATTCCTGAGCGGCCGGTCGTTGCGTAATCTGATAATGACAGTGAAGCCGCGGGAAAGCGGGCCGTATCGCCGATATTCATAAACAAAATGGCGGCCGTAAATTACGCGCGCGTTTCCTGGTAAACGGGCCGCCAGCGCACTTTCTCCCGCCTCCCTAGTCCCAGCGGCCACTGCCGATGCCGATGCTGTCGCCAGGTGCCCCCATTTTAGCGGCACGTCCCGATTTCAAAGCCCCTTTTACGCGATCGACTTTCTTGTGTCGCAAGGAGAGGTTCTGACAACTGAGTCACCGATTACGATCGAATTTTCCATGGACACTCTACATCTTATGCCGCGGCGGATTGGTCGGGCGCAATGAGGCGCTATGCCGGCCGTGGTGGCCGAGGGGACTGAGGCGCTCCAGTCACGGTCTGCACGGCCACTACGGTCGGGGGTTCGAATCCCCCCCTCGGGCATGGATATTTGTGCCGTCCTTAGTCTTAGCTAGTTCATAAGTAGTTTGTAAGCTTAGGAACTGATGACCCCGTAGTTAAGTCCCATAAGTTCTACAAACATTTGAACATTTTTGAGGCGCTATGCTGCGTTTCGCGAGGCCGTTCACCGTCGGGGGTTCGAATCTTCCCTCAGTAGGAAGGAAGGAAGGTTGGAGTTTAACGTCCCATCGACAGCGTGGTCATTACAGACGGAGCTTACGCTCGGAAGGTTCGGGTAAGGAAGAGGAAGGAACTCGGCCGTGCCCTTTCAAAGGAACCATCCCGGCATTTGCCTGGAGTGATTTAGGGAAATCACGGAAAAGCTAAATCTGGATGGCCGGAGGTGAATTTGAACCACCATCCTTCCGAATGCGAGTCCAGTGCGATACCACTGCGCCACCGCGCTCGGTCTTCCCTCAGGCATGGAGTTTATGTTGTCTTTAGTCTAAGGTAGTTTATAAGTAGTTTCTAAGTTTAGAGACTGATAACCCCACAGTTAAGTCCCATAAGCTTAACAAACATTTGAACATTTGTTGTCTTGTGTTGTTGTTGTGGTATTCAGTCCGCAGACTGGTTTGATGCAGCTCTCCAGAAGCGATTGGAAGGTTTCACATGGATGGACAAAGTCCAGTCTTCAAAAATCAGAAAAATGGAATAAATTCAATGTCGGAGTAAATCAACTAAGAAATATGGCATGCAGCCCCTAGAAATACGTAGTATTTAATAAACAAGCTAATAAAGGGGGTAGTACAAGGCTAGAATTGAATTTACTGACGGAATCTGAAAGCAAAGTACAAGTTTGGGAACGAAACAGCACTTCAAAACTGTCTTGTGTTGTTGTTGTGGTATTCAGTCCGCAGACTGGTTTGATGCAGCTCTCCAGAAGCGATTGGAAGGTTTTACACGGATGGACAGAGTCCAGTCTTGAAAAATCAGAAAAAAATGAATAAATTCAAAGTCGGAGTAAATCAGCTAAGAAATACGGTATGCAACCCCTAGAAATACGTAGTATTTCATAAACAAGCTAATAAAGGGGGGGGGGGTAGTACAAGACTAGAAGAGAAATTACTGACAGAGTCTGAAAGCAAAGTACAAGTTTGGAAATGAAACAGCAATTTAAAATAGACGAAGAGGAGATCGTGATGTGATAAGGGAAATCAGAAAGATACATACATGATTTCTTGCCCGAAAGGCCTAGAAACAGACACAGGGGTAGCTGAAGGCTTTGTTCTAAGAACACACTACATGGAGTACATATCACTCGTGGAAAGAGGAAACAGAAAGGAATATTTCACATGCACTACACAGAATAAAAATATTCCCGCACATTAGTTGCATCCCACAAAGCTAGAAAGAAATTCAAAAATGTTCAAACTGCGTGGTCATCAGTCCGTAGCTTACAAACTACTTAAACCTAGGTAAACTAACCTAAGGACAATACACACAAAACCATGTCCCAAGGAGGACTCGAACCTCCATGGCGAGCAACCGCACGCTCCGCAGCGAGACGCTTTAGATGGCTCGGCTACTCCACCACGGCAGAAAGAAATTAAACATAGTACACCACCAGCTACTCTCACAAAGATTACCGGTTCCCAGCCGTTATCAAACCGAATTAGTTACATATTCACCACGTTTATCTATGCAAAATCACCGAAATGAAATTGAATACACTTCCTACATGATCGAAGAAACTTAATCCGAAAAATGAACCTAAGTTCTGAAGTCTAACTTGAACACCAGACAAAGAATCGCTACCATCTGAAGGGAGGAAAGAAAATCATAACGTCTTACCAGGTCAAAGCACAGCCACAGAGTGACCAGAGGGCCAGCGAGTCCGCCACCAGGGCCGAAATCGGTAAAATCCCAAGGAAACCGAGGTGGTGGGGAGAGCCTAGACTTGCGCGTCCTGCCAAGGCTCACTACTGAGCATTGCCAACCCAACTTGTAACCAAAGGGTGGAGGAACCTCTTTGGTAGCATCAAAAGCAGAGGTTGGTAACGACTACCTATCAACACGAAACCAGAGAAACACTAGTACCGAGCAGCCAGCAGCCAGATGACATGCTATAAGCCTACGCCATAAGAAAGGCAAAAAACAGTGTGGAAGTGCAAAACAGCCTAATGATGAAAGGTACGAAAATGAATGTTTATAGAGTGATACAACGAAAAGAAGTGTATACCTTGTACTACGATATGCTTTACAGTTTTGTAAATATGTTCCTTTTTCATTCTTTTAGATGAAAAAAAAAACACACTGAGGATGGCGGGTTCTCCGCCGAAACTAGTTTGGGTATATAAAAATAACGAGTGTTTTGCATCAACCCACATTTAACTCCATAGTCTTACTTCAGGACCATTTGTGCGTAACTGCCAGAGCTCGAGTAGCCAGGAGCTGGAGTCTCTGTCAGCTGCAACGTCAATGTTAAAAGCGGCGTTTCCGCTCGCTCTTTCCTGCCGCGGGAGTGCCCATATGCTGCCTCCAGGGGGTTCAGAAGAGAATTTGAACCTCAGCCGCTCATGCGAATTGCGGCCGCGCTACGACTCGTATACGTGTTGTCTCCGCGACGTAAAACGTTTCTCATGCGATAAAAATAATTTGAATGTGCATATAAAATGATCTGATAGAAGAACAAAACGAGCAATGATAGTTTAAAAACACACTTTATGTATCTATTAATTTTTTTTTATGACAAGCCTTTTTCTGGGGTTACTGAACCAGTGAACGCGCCGGCATTGTTTGCTATTGTATTGCTCATAAATACTGTAGAAGTTTGTGATAGCAAGAACATTTATACAATTAAGCGTAAATGCAAATGACGATAAAAACAAGGCGAAGAGGGATTTTGTAACAACTCATTTCTTTTGAAAGGTATTTGAACTCATAGCTGGATGAATGTGCACAACGACTGTTGATTTAACTGGGAGAAACACAACAATCAGTCGCGAAAAACTGTTTATTATAAATCGACTTCGGCTAGATTCCAAGCCATCTCAATATGATATCTACGATAATAAAGCACAGTATATATAAAAATTAAAATAGTACATGACATAACGGTGCAAAACACCCACTTTTACATAATAACATTATAAACATTGTAAACATACGCCGGCCGCGGTGGCTGAGAGGACTGAGGCGCTCCAGTCACGGTCTGCACGGCGACTATGACCGAGGGTTCGAATCCCCCCTCGGGCATGGATATTTGTGCCGTCCTTAGTATTAGCTAGTTCATAAGTTGTTTGTAAGTTTAGGGACTGATGACCCCATAGTTAAGTCCCATAAGCTATTCAAACATTTTTTTGTAAACATACCGTATGTCAGTAGGTGAGTTACGCAATCTGCCGTTACAATTGAAATAATGTAAGTTTGAAAAAGCTATCAATAGGTTGTGTTCAACTGTTGGCTCATAGAAACATCCGCTAATACTTCAGTACAATTGTACATATTAAGGCTTTCCCGGCGGGGTGTTGTCATCTTGGAGAATCGGGTTTCTGCCGGTAATCAGCGTCGTGCTAGCACGATATTTAGATCTCGTTACTCGCGATCTTCAGTACAATTGCTTTACATTTAATGATATTTACATTCTAAAACGTTTTCTAAGCGTGCATAGTCCCATTTCTGTATTTTAGCTTATGTCTTATCTTGGAAGCTATATTTTCAATGACAATGCAATGCTAGCAAAGATACCTGATGATACGCTTTTATTGGCTGACTGTAACGATAAGGATATCAACTAAATAGTTTCAAAATTTAACATCTTCCAAAACAAGATTAAATTCACTTCTGAGCTAGAAAATAAAGGATCTATTAATTTCCTTGATCTATGCATAAAAATGTTGGAGGTAGGTATAGCTTCATCATTTTCAGGAAAAATGAAAAAAAAAAAAATCACACTGGTTGTGTAATAATTTATATCTCGTGCCATCCTGACGAGCACAAGAGAGCATTTTTCAATTCTGCAGTGTCACTGGATGACGTTTCCCGACGTAAGATCCTTATCGAAATACGTACTCTCCTGTACTAGTCCTCGAAATTTATTATAGTTACTACAGAAAACCCTTGATATTTCAACATATATATATATATATATATATATATATATATAATACACAATGATGAACAGTCATAGGCCATAGGCTGTACTGTAAAATTTTGTAATAAATCGGACAAAAACGTTTCAGAAAAAACGTTTCCCCTTTATATATTAGTCTTATTTATTATTATAGGTACTACATAAAACCCTTTATATATATATAGCTACCTCCAACATTTTTATACATAGATCAAGAAAATTCATAGATCTCTTTATATATTAGTCTTACATGTATACTTCTATGCCTTTTTTTAATTTCATTTTTATTTTTTTATTTTGTGAAAACATGTGACGACAGAACCGTCATACAAAAAATAAATAATAAAAAAATTAACCTATAAAACTGACTAATTGTAACATTACACAAAGTTCTTTTGTGTTTTTTTTTTAAGGAGGAGGCGGCAATTTTGCCACTGGCACGGGGCTGCAGTAAAAAAGGCCACCACCTAGAGAGAAGACAGCGGCGCTCTCGTGTGACGTGAGGCAGAGTAGATTGCGCGCGCGTAGCTGACTGGCTCGCTGCTTCGGCATAGTGAGCCGTGCCTCAGCGTCTACCCAGTCAGCTATGTGCGCGCAACCTACTGTGCCTGACGTCACACGAGAGTGCCGCGGCCTTCTCTCTAGGTGGAGTTGGGCGGAGAAGCCGCAGTGACCTGAGAGGACGCAACCAATCCCCTAAGCAAATCCAGCTATTGCTGCTGATGTTGAAATAACTGAACCAGCGCTGGTTCCATCACGCCCGAATCCAAAAGCACACGTAAGAACGAACGTCGTCACCAAAAATCCTGTTTTATATGGTCATTGGCATCGCGTCCTATGTGTTCACTGATTCAGTGAACGTCGGGAAAAAACCGAGGGAGGTAGTGCACTAGTAACGCATTGGTCCCGCATTCGGGAGGATTGTGGTTCAAATCCATCTTCGACCATCCGGATTTAGGTTTACTGTGATTTCCCTAAATCACTCCAGGCAAATGCCGGGATGGTTCCTTCCAAAGGTCACGGCCGATTTCCTTCCCTATCCTTACCCAAACAATCTGAGCATAAGCTCCGCCTACGTTGATGAGGCGTTAAACACTAATCTTCCTTCCTTCTCCAGAAAAATGCTCGTCGTGAAAAAAAGTAAATAAAGAAAAATAAGTGTTTTTAAACTATCAAATGTTCAAATGTTTGTAGAGCTTAAGGGACTTAACTACGGGGTCATCAGTCCCTAAACTTACAAACTACTTATCAACTAGCTAAGACTACAGACGGCACAAATATCCATGCCCGAGGGGGGATTCGAACCCCCGACCGCAGTGGCCGTGCAGACCGTGACTGAAGCGCCTCAGTCCCCTCGGCCACCGCGGCCGGCAAACTATCATTATTCGTTTCGTTCTTTTATCAGATCATTTTAAATGCACATTCAAAGTATTTTTATCGCATGAGAAACTTTTTACTTCAGGGAGACAGCACGTACCGTATACGAGTCGTAGTGCGGCCGCTTAATATAGGCGGCAGTGGACGCAGCGTTTCAATGCACATGCGCAGCTGAGGTTCAAATTCTCTTCTGAACCCCCCTGGAGGCAGCATATAGTCGCTCTCGCAGCAGGCAGTGGCTAGACGAAACGCCACTTTTAACATTGGCATTGGAGCTGATACGGATGCCAGCTCCAAGCTACTCGAGCTCTAAAAGTTATGCACAAATGGTCCCGAAGCAAGACAATGGAGCTACCGCGTACCTCGACTTGTGCACGGGCAAATCCCATGTGAAGGCAACATCAGCCTTTCATATTTGTTTTTGGTGCATTGATGATTTATAAAATACGTCATATTTTGAAATATATTTTACAGCTATAAATTAAAGACGCGTCATTTGTAAAAGTCTTCAGAAGATACGATCATGAATAATAATAAAGCCCCTACTTACGACATAAGAAGAACAGCTGTGTGGATAGTGGCATCATATCGCGGTGTCAGAGGTATTGAGTTCGAGTCTGAATGCAAGCAATTTGTTTTAAACCCAACCTTCTTTTTAACAAATACTTTTGTATTGTTCCTTGTCATACATCTTTGGACGTTTTTGCGAATGTATTTTGATTTTGAGGGTAAATGACATTTATACTCTTCGTTATCGCAAATATTTAACTGTTTGAAAACAAGTGGGGGAGAGCAGCCTTGCCGGCCGCGGTGGCCGAGGAGACTGAGGCGCTCCAGTCACGGTCTGCACGGCCACTACGGTCGGGGGTTCGAATCCCCCCTCAGGCATGTATATTTGTGCCGTCCTTAGTCTTAGGTAGTTCATAAGTAGTTTGTAAGATTAGGGACTGATGACCCCGTAGTTAAGTCCCATAGACTATACAAACATTTGAACATTTTAGAGCAGCCTTTGGGCATGCGAAGATTAGGAGGAGGTGCCAGTATCAAGTTTCGGCTCTGGTTCGGAAATATCATAGATCAGGAATGGAAAGAAGTGAACCCCCAGTCATCTGAAGCGCCAGCCACCACTGTATACATTATTATTTTATTGCTCAGAGGTGACTGCAATACAGCGTTTGATCGTAACAACTTAGTACATAAGATATTAGCACAATACACATAGAGTCCCACTCATCACTGGCGAGAGATGTCCCACGACTGAGGTCGTGGCCTGAGAGTCCCCCCTCTCCTCCCCCCCCCAACCCCTCCAACATGCTCTCTGGGTGATGACTGTACTGCCTGTCCACTACTTGGCACCTGTTTGAACACCGCGGTCTCGTAGGGTGCTGCATGCTCCATCATTTCCCACGTCAACACTCACTGTAATGTCTCATTAATTTCAACACCAAACACAGATTATAATTATATTGAACGCCTTTTTGCTGTCGGCTTTTCTGACTAGGTGTTCTTCCATTGTAGTGCCGATGAACGCTTGCGAGAATACTAGCAATAAGTACAAATATTTAATGCGGTTCTAATCTATTGCTGCTGTAGAAAGGACCCGGGTTCGATCCCCACCAGGTCCCAGGATTTTTATGTCACTTTTCACTTCTTTCACCTCTGGCAGTGTTCCTGAGGTGAAAAATATCGAGTAGCACCGTAGTTCAGAATCCACGTTAAACTGTAGGTCCCTCTATAACTGGCTAGGTAAGTCAGTTTGAAGGTCGGAGTAAGGCAACGGCATACCACCTCCAAACAGGACCATGCCTAGTAAAGCACTGTGGTGTTCAAACCAATCTTCGGATTGTTGACTGTAGCACACAGCTACTGAGAAATCGAGAACGATAACATCCGATCATTTTTGTAGTAGAGACTACGGTACAATAAAGAGCGTTTATTATAAACAACAAAATAATTTTTAATTTACTGATAATATAACCACCTTGCAATGGAAAACTTAAATGTTACTGCACACTGCCACTTACTATGCACGAATTCTTAAGAATATACATATGCTCAATCTGCAAAACAAGTAATGATCTTACCCGCTCCAGTCCTGGAACTCTGTTCACAACCACCTAGTTTTCTGTGTGACACTATAATATAACATTTGCCTTGATGTTTCAATAAAGGGACTGCAACACCATCTTTCCTTCAACCATTCTTTTAAATATAGTTAACCGCTATGTGGGAATCAGGATATCGAATCTTTTCAGTCACACAACTAATGTTCAATCTATAGAAAAAAATACCCTTAGCTTTGGGTTTAACAGAGAGGTGAAAGTGATGGAAGAAGCAATAAATCTTTTTATTCTGAAAGGTATGAGTGCTTTCTGCAATATCACACCATTAAATGATTTTATCACTTGCAGAAAGATCATTCTGATTGAATGATTTTTCCCATTCAGAAATTCACGACAAATTACTTATGCGAGAAATTGAGGTCACTGAAATACCGTTTGACAATTTCACTCCCCATACTCGCACCTTATTTTGTACTCGGTGTATCTAAGTATAACTAGAAATTCAGTTCCAGTCCATAAATCTAGTTACATAAATGCAAGTCAGGTGCACTTGTGATGTTACATATACAGGGGGAACCTGATTGTTTCCATGTGAAAGGCAAGTTTTGCCAGGCTGTTGGGTTCCCCAGCCGGCCGACTAACAGTTTGAAGCTAGTGAATGTACAGGTAGTCAGGGTTTTCCTAATGTGCTCAGAAACCAGAAGCGCTTTTGGCAGAGCGAGGGCGGCTATTTCAGAGTGCAACTGAAATACAATATCGCCACAAACATTATTCTAAAAATTCATATAAAATTAGGGAATGATCATACGGCAAGTATAATTATATGAATGGAATCCGGAGACTTGGGAGAATCAAACGCCGTAATTACAATTTCAATATACCTTACACATAAAAAGCTTATAAATTTCAGTACTATAACAATAATATTATAAGACTTATATTTACAATTATTGATACATAGTGTTTATCAGTAACAGATTAAGAAGCAAATGGGCAGTGAGACGCTACACTTAATAACTACCTGTGCAAAGAGCTTCAATCTCAACCGTTTTTTAGTATTGTTAAATATATATTTGTTTGTTACATGTAAACAACATTTGTAGGGAGGTGGTCAAAGTATTTAATTCTGTGATATTCAAATGTATAATATTTTGGAAGGGGAATTATATTTTAAAGATGAGGCGTTAGGATGCGCGGAAGGATACAATTTTGGGAGCAGAGAGAGCACACTTTTGAACGTTTGGGAAGGGACTCGTAACTTGAACGTGGTGGTAAAAGGTTTTGACGCTGGGCGGTCTGAAGCCGCGTTAGAAATTTGCAATTTGAAGATATAAGCATGGGTGGACTTAGAAAAATTACGGGACTGTGACTGTAGAACTTAAGTCTCTGCTTAAAAAGTGATAACCCATGCTGTGCTGTGCTGGGCTGTGGAACTGTGAGCTCAACATCATCAACGAAGACCCATGCTCTGCTGTTAGTACAGACAACACGCTGGAGGAAACAACTGTGGAACTGCCAATAGGACCCGGACTGACCAAAGAACAACGCCAGCAGTGTTAGCTACACTACACCAATTTTCGGGTGCATTCACACCTCAGCAGGGCAGTGGCGGCTGGTGACCAGAAAAGATGGTAGTGCACTTTTTCGACCAGCTGCCCCCTCTCCAGTATGGCAGCTCAACCCATTCCGAAAAAAATGCTAGTGAGCCAACATATCATATATGTAGATGAATAAAAAACTGCAAAGCTGCAATGTCTCTAAATTTTGCCGAAAAATAATCGCATATCTTTATTAATAGAAGTGGCTTTCAGCATAATGAGTTTAAATTAGTGGACATAGCAATGAATGTATGAAGCATTGGAAAACGTTTGCTTCACGAGAGCCTGCACCTCACGTGACGAATTACGCATGACTATTGGGCTATTAATTTGTGTGGACAATTCTCTAAATGGTTACTTAACTGGTCTATGATATGCGTTGTCAAAGTCTGGGCATCATGCTTTTCTTGTGCTATAAAATCCCAATATCTTTCAACTGGTCTTCCATTAATAATGCACTTATATACTATAATCATCTGGAAAACACAGACTACATCGCTGGTGACGTCAGCTATTACAACCAGAAACTCGGCACACTTCATTTCGTTCCTGATTTCCTCTTGGCAGGCTTGAAGCATACATCGCAGGAGTTCATTCTGGAAGGTTTTGAGGTGGCTTTAAAAACTGTTGCCTTTTCCGAATGCGATTTAATAATGAATCTAATTCTGCACTAAAATTAATCAAGGCGAAAAGCACCAGGATTGGAAGATGATTCAGTCTCATCATGTCCTCTGATGGCAAGTTCCGAAGAACCACAGGAACGAATACAATTAATTATTAGATTTAGTGTGTACCTATTATCTGTAACCTTTTGATTGTGTAATGGCACGGACTTTCTGTATTCCTGACTAATCGAGTGGCTATATTTACATTGCCTAGACTTGCCAGATTCAAAACATTATTGACATTGACCGAAGAAAGTTCGTGTTTCCTTATTTTATCGTGAAGATGTTGAATGTCAAGGACTCCTTGTTTAGTCCAAGAAACTCTCCTCCACATAATAAACAAGAAAAACAAAGGCCTTTTTCACATTGCAGCCACACATTCATACTTGCTGTTCAGTTCCAAGTTAAATTTTATTTTGATTTGACGACTTTTCGATTTAACTGTCTGTGAAATTGTCAAACTGGGAATCGGTCTACCTAGCTTCTTGATTGCTAATTTCTATTCAAACTTGCGTAAATTGAACCGTTCAGAAAGCAAGGAAATTACCTGATTTATTATTTCACCTGTCCAGTTGAGCCTCAACGCTCACTATAAAACACGCTAAACAACGAACACAACGTACAGTTCCTTCGCTTGCAGCTACACGTGAACTGGTTAAGAAGGCGTGAAAAGCCCACTTCGTTCGAAGGGCGGACGACTACGGTTGTCTTCGGGAGAGTTGGGACTCTGTTTCTGCGGCTGACAGGGTGGCTCGGCCGCGATGTGTATACACTCAAGGCGCCTATAGGGTAGGGTTGCTAGATTGAACTCGAGGCAGGCCCGGAGACCAGACGTGTCCCCCTCCTCCTTGGCCAATGACTCCCCCCCCCCCCCCCTCCCATCCCAACTGCGACCATCTCTCCCCCCCCCCCCCAACCAGGATTACACGTGAATTCTAAAAGGAAAAAAAATGCCTAATGAAAACGGGACATTTTGCTTTAATTCGCTTAGTAGCACCTCTTTAGCATAAGGCAGAAGCACATTTTTTACTAATGCCTTGCTTTTTGTTCGGGCGCATCTTACTTTCGTTGCCACTGAGAAATCTCTAAAAACATAAGGATATAGCTTATTACCACAATATTGAGAATTGTAAGAATGGTGGTGTTTCACACCATGGTAAGTCAAAGTTAATTCCGTTGCAGTGACTTTGTCGTCTTCTGCAGAAAATTGTTTCAGCAAGAATTTAAGAAGCGACTGATTCTTCTTTTGTGTGATAATATTAGTTTTGTGTCTTTCTGATTGTAAATGTTTATTCACAGCTTTCACTCCGTCGTACTTAACAGTAAATAAGGTATTGCATATTCTGCACTTACACATACACTCATCAGTATCGACTTTTTGTAGCCACTCTTTATAATTTTCTTCCTGCAACCATTCTTCACGGAACGAACTTAGATATCGTCTCTTCGTTTCACTGTTATTACTCACTAATCTGAGTTAATGTAAGCTTGTCTGTTCACACACGATCCGAGTATTCCAAAAATTGCCGGTAAACTGATAACAAACAATGAAAGAACGAACACAAATAACAGAGGTCGCCAGTTGCCGCAACAGTGTTTGCTTAATAATGCGCTAGCCGATTACTACCGACGCAACAATGAAAAGTTTTCAGAGGAAGAAAAGAAAAGTAGCGTTTTGTTGCAATAAGAAATTGATATATATATAAAGTTATTCATAATTACTAGAGAGGAGCCGGCCGGGAATGGCCGAGCGCACTGAGGCGTCTTGCCACAGTGCGCGATGCTGCTCCCGCCAGAGGTTCTAATGCCCCCCTAAGGCATGGATGTTGGGTTCGTCCTTAGTTTAAGTTACGTTAAGTTCGATGTAGATCGTCGCTACATGAGCATAGTACTTAAAAAGCGCCGTAAAAAAAAAAAAAGTTAAGATGAAGGTTACATTCAAGCCCGGAGATGAGAATCATTGGCCCGTAGACCTGGAGAATTCATTCCAAACCCGGGCACTCCGGGCGGCGCCCGGAGATCTGGCAACCCTACTATAGGGGAACACTGTTGCCAAGCGTCGCCCCCGCAGCCCGCACACCCCCTGAGACACCCTGGTCGGCTTTTGCAGGCCGGCTGCAAACCCAGCCGCTGTCGGCGAAGTTCGGTCCACTCGAGAGGGGTCGGTCAGTGCAGTTTCAAAACAGATAAATGGAGCGCTACTTCTGCGCCTGCATAGAATTTCTAAACAGCAAACGGAGTTTAACAATATTGTTATTCCTGGAGGTAGCGCAAACCTGCAAACCTATACAGGAGCCGCCCCTGCAGCAGGGGAAAAGTCAGATGAAACGGCCCACGATAAAGCACCGTATCAATAGTGGGGATCATCCGCCAATTAGCCCGCGTTCGTATAGAGTGTCGCCAGCTGAAAGACGGCTAATTCGGGAGGAAGTGGAGAAGATGTTGCGAGGTGACATTATTCAGCCTTCGGAGAGTCCTTGGTCGTTCCGGTGGTCCTCGTAAAGAAGGAGGATGGCACGTGGCGATTCTGTGTCGACTATCGGCGGCTGACAAAAATCACAAAGAAAGCTGTTTCCGCATTGCCGCGCATTGACGACACCTCAAACTGCTTGAAAGGAGCTACATACTTCTCAACTATGGACATGCAGACAGGTTACTGGCAAATCGAGGTTGACGAAGCTGACAGGGAGAAGACGGCTTTTATTGCACCTGACGGCCTCTTTGAATTCAAAGTAATGCCATTTGGATTATGTAATGCTCCGGCCACATTCGAACGCAGGATGGACAACTTGCTTTGACACCTTAAGTGGATGACGTGTCTTTGCTTTTTAGATGACATTGTCGTTTTCTCGAAAACATTTGAAGAACACCTGAGTCGCCTGTCAACTGTGCTGAAGTGTGTTCAGACTGCAGGATTCCGCCTCAATCCAAAGAAGTGCCTCTTCGTCGTCAAAGAGATAAAAATCCTGGGGCACCTAGTCAACAGAGATGGTGTCCGTCCTGATCCAGATAAAGAAAGGGCAGTCACAGAATTTACAACTCCTCAGCATATTCGTGATGTGAGAAGTTTTCTCTGGCTGTGCTCATACTACCGACGTTTCATAAAAGGATTTTGTAACAAGGCACGTGCGTTGCAAGAACTTCTGCAGGGAGACGCCAAGTTTTATTGGGACGAAACAAGAGAAAGCGCTTTCCGGGCACTTATGGAGGCTCTAACTTCCGCACCAGTTCTAGCCTTGTACGACGAGAATGCGGAAACAGGACTTCACACAGACACAAGTGGTTATGGGATTGGTGCAGTGCTTCTACAAGTTCAAGAAGGTACTGAAAAGGTGATAGCCTATGCATCAAGAGTACTCTCAAAATCCGAGGTAAACTACTCTACAACTGAGAAAGAATGTCTCGCAGTTATCTGGGCTATCAACAAGTTCCGGCCGTATTCATTCGACAAACCATTCTCTGTCGTGACAGACCACCATTCTTTGTGTTGGCTGACTAGCTTGAAGGATCTATCAGGTCGACTAGCAAGATGGGCATAAAGACTCCAAGAGTATGACGTTACAGTGGTATTCAAGACTGGGCGCAAACACAAGGATTGCCTTTCGAGGAATCCATTAGTGGAACACAAGAGCATGAACGAAATTTCAGCCCTCACTGAATTAGGTGATGTTACAGCTGAACAGCGGGAAGATCTAGCACTACTAAAAACCATAGTGGCCTTGGAGAAATGAGAACTGACGAATGGAGAGTTCCAACTTATAAATGGGACATTGTATAACAGCAACTACAATCCACTGGGCCCCAAATGGCTACTGGTCGTTCCAGCTCATCTGGAGCCAGCTATTCTCAAGTATTTCCACGATGCTTCAATATCCGTTCATCTGGGAATCTTTAAGATACAGAATCAGACGCAGGTATTATTGGAAAGGTCTCTACCGATCTGTCAAGCACTATGTGAGTCACAGCGATGGAAGCATGTGCCGCAATTACCTCCAGAGGAAAAATTTTAACACTGTCAAGTCGCAGCATAGAATCTCGGCATCACACTCAACTTCATGAACTGTTGCTATTTTAGGGTCTTTTTGTGTTGATCGTACTGCACACTGAAGATATCTGCAACGTATGTACTGTTTGCTTATATAAGCAGCAGATACATTTTAATTACAACTAGCAGTTGATAATTGTCACCGTTTCATTATTTGTAGAATTAATTTTCCTAAATATTACAGTCAACATTTTGTGTGCCTTATGCTACGTTTTGATAACAATAGGACTTCTTGATATGGAATTGTATGTTGATAAAATTCTCTCGGGTCCCGTCAAGTGGTTTGAAATTCACAAGTTTTCGGCCGAGATCTCCACAGCCACTGTCAAGCAGTGATTGTCGAATCATTGCTGCCGTCATCTTTATATATACTTGGCGTCATGTTAAGAAGGTGCTTCCGTGCACA
This sequence comes from Locusta migratoria, assembly GCA_026315105.1. Taxonomy (NCBI): domain Eukaryota; kingdom Metazoa; phylum Arthropoda; class Insecta; order Orthoptera; family Acrididae; genus Locusta; species Locusta migratoria. The sequence goes on from CM048751.1 coordinate 203,260,537, forward strand.
GAGGCGGAGCAATAGGGGAAGCGAAGAGGGAAGGAGCTACAGCCGAGCGCCAACAGTGGAGCCTGCAGGGGAAACATTGCATAACTCGCAGCCAGCCACGCGCCTACAGACTGAACATTATTGGTTGACATTGCGGTAATGGAGGGGGGTGCGCAGAATGGCTGAAACTGGGCCGCCTTCATAGGTGCCAACTATAGCCACGTCGCTTTCTGGTGTTCGCAGTGAGGCCATCGGGAAAGACAGGCTGCGGCGCGCACGTCATGTCACGTGATAAAGTGAGGCCTGAGCCGGTGCGATCGCTAGCTGATTGGATGTCCCCTGGGGCACAGCCCACTGTCTCATAGTGGGCAGCAAGCGATCTTGCGGACTCAACCTCCACTTGATCACGTGACATGACGTGCACACTGTGGCCTGTCTTTCTTGTTGGTCTCGTGTTCGCGGCATCTGATTGACATATACTTTGGATGTTCTGGCACTCAGTAGCTGTGTCTTTGAGCAGCAACTGCAGTCAATTTCTAGACCCCTTGATGATAACATCAGCTGGTAGCCTTCCTGCTGACTGTATGAGTGAATGTTGGCAACATTGCAGGATTTCGTGAAGAAGTGAAAAGTATCATATTTACAAAATGTTCAAATGTTTGTACAACTTATGGGACTTAACTATGGGGTCATCAGTCCCTAAACTTACAAACTACTTATGAACTACTTACGAACTAGGATGACACAAATATCCATGCCCGAGGGGGGATTCGAACCCCCGACCGTAGTGGCCGTGCAGTCCGTGACTGAAGCGCGTCAGTCCCCTCGGCCACCGCGGCCGGCTTATATTTACACCACAGTTACCTACTGTGCATAGGAATAAATGCATACGAATTTCTCATGAAATAATTGCATCAAGAATTGTGTTTAAAGGAAAAAGATATGATAATGGCTCGATTTGATTTAATTTAATTTCATTTTTCCAGGGAAGCCAAAACAGTCTTGGTCTAACCCGCCACTGTCCGCACCGAAACTAAGTTTATTGTGCGGTATTGCTCCCTGTTTATCTAGTAAAGCCAACCAATGCCCTTGAGCAGAGCAAGGAGTCCCTTTACCAGTTCTTTATTAGACACAATTTCTTCGGATCTAGTTGTCCCAAATGTTCTGTGCCTTTTACTCACCAATGCAATGCAATCGAAGATTAGATGTGATGTAGTTTCATCACCGTCATCACAGATCCTACATTTAGGGTCCTCTTCTGTTATTCCCATTGTATGTAGGTGTCTTTTGAAATTCCCATGGCCTGTCAGCAATCCAACTATTAGTCTAATCTCTCTCCTGTTCAGGCCCAGGATTGCAGAGCTTCTTTTAAAACATGGCTTCGGCATCATTACCTTGCCATGTTTTTGTTGGTAGACTTTGGTCCAATATTGTATGTGCTGTCTTCTGAGTCAGTTACGTAGCTCCAATTTGATCATTGCCTTGGTGATTGTCAGGACAGGTTCCGGTCCAATAAATGGAGTCTCTGCCCCCATCCTGGCTAATCTGTCAGCATGTTCGTTGCCACTGATCCCCGAGTGGACAGGGACCCACAATAGGTTTACTCTATTGCTTTCCCCTACCTCCACCAGAACCCTGTCACATTCTGCAACAATTTTAGACCTTGTTGCAGGAGCTGCCAGTGATCTCAGGGCTGCCTGGCTGTCTGAATAGATATAGATGCTACGATCTTTGTAGCACCTACACAAATTCTCCTCCTCACACGCCCTGATGGCAGTGATTTCGGCCTGGAATACTGAGGCCAGTTTTCCTAGAGAGATGACGTCTTCCAGTCTTGGCTCACCCCATATACCCCGGCCCCAACACCTTGGTCGGATTTTGAGCCGACAGTGAACCAGACAATATCCCCCGTATGGTGTCAAACTATTTTCTCCCATTGCTCCCTACTTCCAATTTTTATATTGAAAGGCTTGTTGAAGCAGTATGGGGTTATAATATAGTCGGCTGGCATTTCCCCAACCTTTCCTATATTTACCTCACTCACTACTTTAGTGTGTGTTCTGGATATCCCAAAGAGTTCCAGTTGTTGCTAGATTTGAGTCTGTATGCACCAGCCGCTGCCTCCATCTTGACCCAAAGGTGTAATGGAGGCATATCCAGCATGATTTCCATCCCTGCAGTTGGTGCTAATTCCGCCTGTTATGGCTAAGCAGGCTAGTCTCTGCACCATACCAAGCTCCTTAGCAGCAACCTGCTGTCCTACCTTCTTCCACCACACGACCGCCCCATAGATGATCCTGGGTCTAATCACTGTAGTGTATATCCAGTGCATACCCTTGGGGCTCAGGCCCCAATTTTTGCCACAAGCTCTCCTGGTACTCAGAAGAGTACCTTTTGCCTTGAAGCAAATATTCCTGATGTGAGGGGTCCATGTCAGTTTCTCATCTAGGGTAACCCCTAAATATTTCACTGTCCCCTTCACAGGTAGTGCTTCATTGAAAAGCTTTAGATTCCAACTTGAATGTTGTATATGCTTCTTTGTGAATGGTACAACAACAGTCTTCTTAGGACTAACCCCCAGATCCTGTTTTCTGCACCATTCTTGCACAATGTCCAAAGCAACTTGTGCCATATTCTTTACTGTGTCAGCAAATTTGCCAAGTATTACTATGACAAGATCATCTGCGTATCCTTGGCAAAAGTACTGCCTAGAGTTTAATTCTCCAATGAGATCATTCACCACTAGATTCCTCAATACAGGGGAAAGATATCCTCCTTGCGGACAACCCCTAGTGGTGTGATTACCATTTTTTCGTTCATCATGGTAGCCTCTACCTTTCTTCCACAGAGCATGGCCCTAGTCCACCTACATATAGTGGTCCTTAGGCCATGCACCTCTGCTGCCCTAACCATGCAAAGGTCGTGTTGCTAAAAGCCCCCTCGATGTCCAGGAAGATACAGAGGGCTATTTCCTGAAAGTTTAGTGCTTTCTCCACCTTCCCAACGAGTTGGTGGAGAGCCGTCTCACATGATTTACCTGGCTGATATGCATGTTGGTTTCAATGTAGAGGAGCCCTACTTAACCTCCTTTCTCCAACATGCACATTAACCAGCTTTTCCAATGTCTTAAGAATGAAGGAGGACAGGCTGATTGGTCTCATATCCTTGGCCTTGGTATGATCAATTCTCCCCGGTTTTGGAATGAAGACAACCTTCACTGCCCTCCAGGCATTGGGAATGATTCCTGCTGCTAGGCTAACCCTGAATAACCTGCATATGAATCTAATAAGATTTTCTCCGGCTTGTTGCAGGAGAGCTGGAAAGATTCCATCGGGGCCAGGTGACTTGAACGGTTGAAACAGGGCCGGCACAAGCCCAAGTGCCGCCCCTTGCGAGCTGCTAAATTGCCGCCCCCCGTTTTTTATCCTTACACAAATGTCTGTGAATTTTATTTCAACAAATCTGTAGGAAATGTCAGCAATCATCGCAATTTTTGTTTTCAATTTTCAGATCTAGCTAGGATTCGGCCACTGAGTGGCCAGTCTAAATGCTTTTAATATGTGCTTACATCTAAACCGTAATGTTGACAGTTACGTTCAGCATAACGGTTATAGATGTAAACATAACTCAAAGCACTGAGAATAGTCACACTGTGCCAGAAATCAACGCAGCTCTGGAAAATAAAAACAAAAATTGTGACTGATTGGTGACATTCTCTACAGATTTGTACAAAACAGTCACTGGGCACCAGCTCAAAAATGGAGTCAAACCTGATAGAAGAAATCTAACTAAGTTTTGAAGTAACAGGTCATAAGAAAAATAAATTTTCCTAATCTGCAATCTTGAAGGAGAAAAATTCTAACTTATGAGTAATGGGCATGTGCAATACTAATTGCACGTTATATGAAAAGCTCTTACCTACTACATCCCAAGTTGCAAGAAATTCTGACGCACCAATTCTTCGGTTCTTACGAAACACAGTGAAAGTGCTTCTGATCAATCTTGACTCCCTCGGCCAAATAGTGAAACAAATCGTGTAGTTTTCATTGTAGAGAATGTAACAATACCTGTTGCCTGGAAAGGCGAAGTGGTGACACGGCAGTGCCAAGTACTAGGTCACGTGACGAGGTACAGCGAGGCTTAGTTAAACTAGCGCCTAAGAAGAAGAAGCAAGTAGCTCACAATAAGTATTCGACTGATGATATGGACAAATGTATTACCAGTCAGCAATTTCTATGGCATCATGAACAATGGAAAGAAATACGGACTTTGTGAAAACTGCACAACTTTTGTCAAACAGAATTGAGCTTCAAAGCTAGTAAGGAAAGCCTTAGAACCAATGTTCCGTCTATAGATTTTAGTTTTAGAAGGTATCAAAATTAACGTTTTGTTTTGTGCAGACGAGAGGGCATTGTTGCTAAAAGACCATACTTCCTCAGGTTTTCATCAGAATCAATGCGACCAGTAGTTTACTTAGATGAAACATTGGTTCAGACGCGTTATACAGTAAATAAATGTTGGCAAAGTGATAGTGTGCGAGTATTATTGTCAAACAAAAGTGCTGGTCTGAGTTTAATTGTTGTTCATGCAGGCGGAGACAGGTGTTTCATGTCTCAAAAACTAAAACATTGGGCTATCACTCAGAAACGGATGGCAAAAATTTTCAAAAATACGTCGAAACCCAACTTATGCCAGGCTTACAGTCAATGTCTTTATGCCTTATAATTACTCGCAGCATATTTACCCATTCGGAATACTTCTAGCCATAGTAGGTGTTGGACATTTTTGACTGTAGTAATTTTTTCCACAATGCGGGAAGGATAAAACACCCGGAAACTGCTGTTGCAGGGCTTCAGGTTTAACATATAACCGCAGTATTGAACATTGCATTATAATTTCCAAATTAGATTTCGTTTTCTGCAAATATGGTTGTGTGTTAAATGCACGGCGCATAACAGGCTGGCAGCGCTCCACTCATAAGAATACTGGCGTGTACGCCAGACTGCTTCCCTCTCTCTGTACCTCCAGCGTAAACACGACAGTGCTGCCACAGTGGCGAGCAAGAAATTAGTCCTCCTCCCTCCCCTTGTTCAACAGGGGTAGCTGGCAGGCAGGTAGTAGAAGCGCCATGCCACAGTTACCGAAACCGCTCTCTCCCAGTTTTGTTTTCCAATACCCTCTTTGCCATTGCCATGAATGTTGAGGTTGTAAGAGAAAGAGAGAGAGAGAGAGAGAGAGAGAAAGGGGACAACGACGGCAGATTTACCGCCCCTCGGAAAGTGTCGCCCCGTGCGGCCGCACGTGTTGCACATGCCTTGCACCGGCCCTGCGTTGAAATGTTCCCATCTGATGGCAAGGTTGTAATTGACAAGGGCCTCACGATACTTTGCCCATTGTCCTTTGCGCCTCGCAAGGTTAAACAGTCTTCGTACCTGTTTCCTTTGCATTTCCAGGTTATTATTCCACCAAGGCACACTCCTATTTGTGCACTTCTTGGTGATTGAGCAGTTGTCCTGGTATGAGGTCACTATAGCAGAGGTTACGGCCTCTGCTACTTCCTCAAACTTTGCTGGATTCCTTATCGAAGTTTTAATTTCCGATAGGCTGAAGTCAAGGTCTCTCCTATATGTCTCCCAGTCCATTTTCCTGGGATTCCTATAGACCATGGTCGGTCTGGTTCCCATTTCAACCTTGAATTTAATATACATGTGATCTGATGATGATGGCTCCAGAACCACACGCCACTGTTTGACGTAACTGCCCATCATCATGGAACCAAAAGTTACGTCAATTACTTCTTCCCTTCTACTATTCCTGAATGTAGGTTCATCAACCCTATTCAGGATCTCCAAGTTGTTAGATAGGAGAAATTCAAGAAGGTGCTCACCTCTACTGTTGGTGTCCTTGCTGCTCCACGACAGATTGTGGGCATTGGCATCACATACCACCAACAGTTCGTCACCTTGCCGATGGCAGGCTTCCGTCAGTCTCCTCACATGACATTAGCAGATATGCTGTCGATGTACATCAATGTTGAGCAGAAGAATTGAGACACAATACTGCCAGTCATGACTTTTCTTGTAATACAACAAGCAAGACACCACACGCTTCACACCATTTTCCCTGCTTCATGGTCCTGAACCTGAGACGACAATGGAAACGCTGTGCCTACTTTTGTGAAATTCCTGGGAATTTAAAATTGAGGAAATATTCCCAGGGAAAATTGCATCAAAATTCCCAAAATTAATAAATTCCTGGGAATTTATAACTAATTAGTCAGATAGCTCAATAAAACTTAATTTACCCATTACAACTCACTGTAAAATTACACTTAAGAGCTAAACTATGGTAACGAACAATTTAAGTAGTTTCCTGGAATTGCCAACTTCCAAATAATCAACCTTTAGAAGATCTGAATTTATAATATTGATATGCCATCTAGTGAGTAGCTACTAATAAGTTTTCAGTCGATGTTAGTGATATTTTAGGCTATAAAGTTTAAAGTAAACTGGTGCAAAATTTGTAAACATTAGTCAATGAAAATGGCATTTTGGTGTGTGTGTGGGGCGGGGGGGGGGGGGGGGGGGGGAATCAAATGTTTGTAAATCTATGGGACTTAACTGCTTGGTTATTAGTCCCTAGCTTATGAACTACTTAAACTAAGTTAAACATTCCAAACACCCACGTCCGAGGGAGGTCTCGAACCTTCGATGGCGAAGGGCCGTGAATACCACAGCACGGTGCCTCAGTGTGCACGGCTATACCGCCGTGGCAAATTATGCAAATAAAGCAGCCGAGATTCATGATTTACTTGAAAATACAAGTTATTTTACTACCACAGAACATTGTAAAACATTAACTAAAAATTCTAAAACTGAAATGATAGCAATATTTTAGAAAATAAATTTGTATAAATCATAATGCATCGTGGGAATTGAGGAGTCTTTGAATTCTGAAAGTGAAACACCTCTAGTCATTCGTTTGGAAAAATTAAGAAATACTACAGATGGTGGCTGGTTCAAAATTAGAGAAATGTGAGGTTTGAGCTGGTCAAAAAATTGTAGCCCTAGTGAATATTCTAAATTATTTTTTCCACCAGACTTAAAGTAAATTGTGTTCTGCATGGAATCAGAAAGGAAATTAGTGTAGAGAATGATAAATCTTGGATTAAAATGTATGAATTTAATTAGTTCACTCGGTTATAAGATTCTTTAACTGTTAATGAGTGTTAAAACTTTGAAAATATAAAAAAAAATATAAAAATTTTCATAAATTCCCATCTTTTTGCAAATCTTCCCAGGCCAACAAATATTCCCGGCAATATTCCCATTTTATAAGTTCCTTCCCACTGGGAATATTCCCAGTCCACATCACTGGCTGTGCTCATTCCAACTGGACAACGCTCAGGATGACTACTTGAAACAGCTTATTACCAGGATTGAAGAAGCAAGACAGTTGGACTCTGGATCCCAGGAGAAGGACCATCAGTGGTATAACAACAAACACAGACCTGTTGTGTACAGCCCAGAAGATCTGGTATGGATTTTTACCCCTGTACAGAAAGTTGGGCTATTGAAAAAGTTACAGAAGCAAAACTTTGATCTGTATCATGTCGTATGCCACCTGTCAGACATTACATAGAAAGTCAAGGATTATGAGCCATCTCTGGTATCCCGGAACGACATGTTTGAGAGCCCGCCAGTCCACATGGACTATGACAGCAGCCGTTAGGCGGCGTGCACAACCTACTAGCGCTGCCATCGCCACTAGAGCGCTGCACGCCGTGGCACGCCTACCGTGCCGCACTATATAGGGCCGGAGCCACAGCTCGCTCCTCAGTCTTGTGTTGACTGCGCTCCGTTTACTTTCGCTATTCATTGGTTATCTGGCTTCGTACTCTGCTCTGGCACGGTTCCGATTTGGCTTTCGTTTGGATCTTTGTTTTTTCGATTAGTTGTTGTTATTGTCGTCTCAGTGGTTTCGTGGAGTGTTTCTCGTTAGCGGCGATGCTTGATCGGTCGGTCGTCGCTAGTCGCTCCCGACCAGTCAGGTCTTCGGTCACAATACCATCCTCAAAACAACAAAAACGAAGAGAAATTGTTCATGTCCTCTATATGAAGCCTTACCATTATGCCAAAGAATAGATAGATAGAAACGGCTTCTTGTCCAAGGACTCTGAAGACCGTTATGATAATGATGAAGCCACAACAGGAGGGTCTGTTGGTGGTCATCATGACCATAAGGAAGGCGTGCAGGTAGAATTGTTTCTCCGGAACTGCTGTACAGAGAACCTATGACAAGATCCAAGACACTGCAGCTGGCTCCAAAGGAAAACTTACAGCGGGTCGTCGGTCTTTCAGGAAGTGGAGCAATGCCACGCATTTTCTGACGGAACACGTAGTGCAGTGGTTAGCATCACAGATAGCTGTGCTGGCGGTCCCCGGTTCATATATATATATATATATATATATATATACACACACACACTATTTCTAGAATGCTCTACATGTTTCTTATGTTTGATGTACTTGTAAGTTCCAGTAAATTCTTTCTATATATAAATAGTGAAGCACTCCAAGAAGGAGTATGCTTGTGTAAACAATAAATCTGTTCTAGGTGTAAAGTGTTGTGCTCTATTAACGAGCAGCCTTCAAATTCTGGACCACCTGCAGTTTTCAAAGTAACAACACTGTTACATATGCCCACAGTTTGGTTACACCAAATGCATTTTCTTTATATAAGTTTGGAATGAAATCTTTTAATTCTTAAATCAATTTGAGCTGCGAAAATTTACAAACAAGCATTAGTAATTGTTGGAATACGGGTTGTTTATAATAAGAGTACAGTGTTGTTTGTAATAACATTACAATAAATCAACTTTCAATTGTTTCTTCTTCAAAAAAGAAAATCAATATACCCAAGAAGTAAAAAAGTTTTATTGGAAAATATTACATTTTTCATTCATTTCAAGCTGCATATCACAATTATAGTGAAACATTTCTTACAGTACCATCACTATGAAAACCACAGAGTGGACATTCAAACTGTGGGTCTGCTAGTATGTTAGCCTGCAAAGAGAGGAAAAACAAATCAGTTTACATATCAAAATTAATTTAAAAACAGAAAACATTAGAAACTGCTTGATTTTTAAACTATGCTGTAAGTGATATCACTCACATTTTACAAATGTATATCATCAATCTTATCAGTACACAACAATAACAATTACTTTTGAATGCCACATATAATGTGATATATGATATGTGATTTCTATTAATATGGTCTATAAGAAAATTTTATTTTTAACACAAGTTGTGCCTAATCAAAACTGTTTAAATACTAATACCAAGTTTCTCTGTAAAAAGTTAACAATACATTTGTTCTAAACTAACATGATTTACACTTGTCTAATTTTTGCTAATACAAAGAGGAAAATAATTAAAGGGGAAAAATAGAAATGATTTTATTTAATTTGTATCTTTACTTTCTTTTTACTTGCTATTTACGCCAGCTATCTGAGGCATCACTACTTTTTATCAGCACCGTAACTATATCTAGTATAATTTGGAATGATAGTTTCACCTAACCAGTAAGAGGCAAGAATAGAGTAGCAACGAAATTTATAATCTTCACTGTGAGATATATTTGGCTGTTTTTTTTTTATGAATATGTGATTTCCAAAGCGGAGATCAGTGTGATACCTAATACTACACTTAAATTGCTGTAAGTGAAAAGTGCACCAATAAAATTTATAATCTCCATTGTCACAAATATTTGCTTATTTTTCACAAATATGTTACACTTATGATAGGCCCAGTGAACACAGCTGTTATATCCAAATAGATGGTGGATTGTGAATCTCTACAGTTGCAAAAATCTAACAATGTTCCTTCCTCTCTTGCTTCCAAACATGTGGTCTAGCTGCTGCTTTCTAATTGGTTGCATAGAATCAGCAAATGACACATCCCCTTTCATTTCCAGGTGAGTGTTAGCAACACTGTTGCAGAGAACATATAGTTACATCACTATCCCAATCCATATTTTTACTATCTCCTACAAAGGTGTGAACTACTGTTCAGTATTTTCCCAATTTTAAAGTCAATTTAATTCAAATGACAAATGGATTCAAGCAAACTGCAGTCTAAATCTAGCACACCTTCACAAAATGCTAAGGTACATGGTACACATTCGAATGGTTGGAAGCACAACATCATTTGCTGTCCATTCATTCCACTCCCAACATTTATCTTAGTTCTCATTCAAGACAAAATCACTCTTCAACTTAACCCTAGCATCACAATTCTTTCAAAATAAATCTGAGTGTAATCTCAACAGACATAGTATCACCTGGAAATTTAAAATGTCCCCTAAACTAATTTATTACACAATATAAACATTTTTGTATTTTGTAATAAATTATAAATGGTAACTTTAGATTAGTGCTAACAAATTATTAAACACTAAAAATGAAAAGTATACTAGAATAGAAAAATTTGACACAGAGATGTGGAAATATTTTTGTGTTCAGGACTCGAAAAATAGGAAAGAGTTTGTGCTGCGCTTATAGGGCCAAATTCATACATTCACACATTTATACCTTACATACAGTGTTCCAATTAGACTTTCTGACAATTGGGTGAAACTTAATAATCAGAATTGTTGTACTATGACCTGGAATTCAAACTCAAATAATGAACCTGGGAATTATTTCTTTTTTAGTTTACTTGGTGTTAGCAATATCATTGCAAGAGTTACATCTCTTCTTGTATTTTCAAAGAAAAATAGTTGAAAAAAATACTTCCCTGGCAGAGGAGGTATTCTTTGATGAGCTGGGGAAATTATTTAAGGAGAGGGAGAAACCCTTCCTTGCATGATTATTTTGAACTCTACTTACACATCCAATTTGACAAAGCTGGGTGAGATAGTAGATCACGGCCTTATAGTAAGAGTAGATTTTCCTGAAGTAATTTACAGTAACTACATCAGGATGGGAATCAGAGCCAGCAAGTTAACAGTAGGACACATCATGCAGTTTATTCTGAGTCTATTAGTTTCCCTTACTTCTGGTCATGGGAAACTGCTCTTCCACATAACCTCACATTCTGTCAACCCCCATTAACCCTTTCGCAGCTGCAGGATCAAGCGTCCTGGCTGATAGTGCGAAACCAGTTCTGGGCCTGAGCGGCAGTGGCTGACTCGGCCCCACAGCAGCTGCTGACTCGGCGCCACGGCCGCTGTGGGCTATGGCCGCTGCAAGCTAGTCATGCATTGCAGCGACCACACAACTAACCCCAATAATACTGCTTATAAAATCAATATCACACTGCTCTGCCATAGTAGTTGCAGTTAGTGATACGAAATAGTCTTTTAAATCCAAACAACACTGTTACAAGATTATCCTCAGTTAAGAACAAAGATTTAAGTAAATTATAATAACTTTTTTGTTATTGAGAAAACTATAACTTGATGTATATAAAAAGTAGATGAAGTTTACTTACCAGGCGAAGGAGCACAGGTAGTGATAGTAAAATAAATAACACACACACACACACACACACACACACACACACACACACACACACACACACACACACACACATAAACGCAAGCTTCCACAGCCCAGTTGCTTCTTCAGGCAGAAGGGAAGGAGAGGGAAAAGGAAATGATGTTTCCCTCTCCTTCCCTTCTGCCTAAAGAAGCAACTGAGTTGCGAAAGCTTGCATTTGTGTGTGTGTGTGTGTGTGTGTGTGTGTGTGTGTGTGTGTGTGTGTGTGTGTGTGTGTGTGTTTTATTTATGTTACTATCACTACCTGTGCTCCTTCACCTGGTAAGTAAACTTCATCTACTTTTTATATATATATTTCCTGCTAGGAATTTTTCCTCTATAATAAAACAATAACTTGATATGTACATAAGCAATATATGTCACTACAACATATTAAAGCTCCAATAACATGGGCCAAGTATGTTTCACAACATTTAGTTTTAAGGTCAGTTGTTTGTAGGGAAGGCCTGCATAACTCTGGCAGTTCTAGCTATAATCGTAAACAAAAAATATTTATTTAAGTTTAAGACTATGTTGTGTTATATAGCCTAATGGAGAATTAAACAAGAAAAATAATGATATATTAATGAAATGGAAATAATAAAATAAAAATATTTGAAATTAAAGCCTAAATTTGATTCACTATGCTAAATAATCCAATAATAAACATCTACATGCTTTCTGCTCAAGGATTTATTTTTCAGTTGTTGACTGAGTAGTACAGTTTGACTTAGTGGTTTCCCATCCTCATTTTTGACGCAGGCTATGGACTGCCGCTGGCTGAGTTAAAAACTTTTTTTATTACTTTTATTGCTTTTATTTTTCAGTTTCTTTAAACATTCAAGGTACCTGATGAAACTAATAATTCATTAGTGTGTGGAATGTCTCAAAACAGGACACCATACAGAGAGCAATATTACATTTTTTGCATCTGATGCATGTCATTTTCTGCTTTGAATGGGCAGTACACACTACACAGCATCTCTGCAGTATTTCCTTTTTCTCTGTTGCTCCAAAGAACCCAGGGTAATGTCCTCCTTTATTTTCCAGTCAAAAAGGGCTGTCCTCTTTTGGTATCTGTGGCATCTGGGTTTCAGATGTTTGTGAATGAAACTTGTCCACCAACTGACGGATTAGTTCAAAGTGGAATTTTGCTAACAGCATCTTCTGTTTCTTTTGCATTTCAAAAATAGTTTTTGCATTGTGCACATACAAGTCAGTTAGATGAAAGAATACTTTTTTTGTAGCATTTCATTGTTTTTCATATACACTGTAGAGAACTTAACATCATGTAAGTCCTATCAACAGCACCCATTGACTTATTGGGACTAACTACCACAGTGGGTTTCACTTTATTTTCTCCCATTATATCATTCTTTTTTCTGTCTGAACAAACTCTGGTCCTTTTAAAGTGGAAAGCATCCAGACTTCTTTACTCTCCATCCACTTTAGTCCCAACAATCTTCCACAAGACTTGAATTGTATTGCCCCTTTTTTCACTTTATCAGGTAAAAGTGGTAAATGTTTCCTGTTTTTACACACTGTGCTGATGGCATTAGTGCACCTCTCATAGAGCCATAAGAACAATTCCAGACTCTAATACCAATCATCTAAATAAACGGACTGACCTTTGTTGAGGTATGGTAACAACAAAATGACAATGATATCATCTGATTTACCCCAATCAGCATTTCTGGATTCTACTTCATTAGTGGCATTGGTGAAGACAATATAATCCAGAATGTAATTGGTCTGTATGTCACAAAGCATGAAAATTTTAATCTCAAAAGGTTACATTTTTTGGAATATACTGTTTGAACCATAGCCTTCATTTGGAAAGTCAATTACTAAGTTCTCAAATGGGACTACAGCCTCTCAGAATTTCGTTGGTGTGTTCCACAATCATGTTATTTTTACAAGAACATCTTGCAATGCAGACAGATTGTCATTAAAGTGTAATAAATGCAGTATCAACATGTACCTGTCCTTGGCCATTATATCAGAAAATATTGATGTTTGCAGCAAGGAATCTGTTGACCAATATTCATTCAGACCTTGGCATAAGCAGGTAATAAGCCAAAAAGCAATAAAATTCTATAGGTTCTATATGTTTCCATCTTGTTAATCTGCTGGGCACTCTCGTCATTTTTCCGGTGAGGAATATATAACATTTGTTCATCTCTATACAAATCACAGAAACAAATTTTAAAAAAAAGAAATAAATAAAATAAAATTTAAAAATTTAAAAAAAATCTAAATGAGTAGTTGTTTCATCGAAATCTACCTTTAAAACACTAAAAGTGTTCACAAAATGATGGCTTTTGTCGCAGGACAATTATCCAACCAGTCATACACTCTTTTTCATGTCAAAATTTCACTTTAACACATCTTCTGTTTTCTCTTCAGAATAGGAATCTTCTGGTGAAGTTCTTCATTGTGTTGAATAAACAACATTAGTTCCAGACACATTCAGCTCTTCATCTGAAGAAAGGTCTGAAGCAGCACTATCGTCTTTGCCACTATTATTCTTGAGGATGTCCATTATTTCCTTGTTTGATAAACTATGTTCCGACATTGCAATGACAGTATACTGAAATGCTGTTCTCTCGCCAAAAAACAAAAAAACAAAAAACAAAAAAAAAACAAAAAAAAAAAAAAAAAAAAAAAACAAAAAAAAAATACAGGACTGGCCCGATGGAGAGCTTGTGAGCAGGTAGGCCCAGAAGTGAAAACTGTAGTGCTTACTGACATAACAAAGAAGGCCTGTTAATGGCAGTGCCACCAGGAATGCTAAGCCATGGGTAAAACTGAGTCGGCACCGTTCCATTCTGCGCCCTGGCCCTGGGCATCCATGAATGCCCTTAGTCTTCAAGCTGCTCTACCTGCTGGGTATATATGAATGCTGGTAGCCATCTGTGGTTTCTGCAAATTACTTCAAGCAAATGTCAAGCTGATTCAAATCATAAGGCTTTAGTCAACTAACTAGCTCACCCATCATTATTGAGCTAGATAGGTAAGCAGTATCAAATTACTGGGGATTCCAGACAAAGCAACAGATTTCAACATTTATAGCTTCCAAATTACAAAAGACAGAAACACAAGTCTTCAGACCTCACACCTTATGAAAAGCTGAAAATATGTCCAATACACTTAGAGTTAAGGTGTTAAAAGCCAAACATAAAGTGAAGAAACAACTTATTATGGTGTGATTACATAGGCTTTCCCTATGTCACTCTTCTAAGGGTTCCTGAGGAACCCCCTATGCATACAAAATACCCTGCAATTGAGAGGAAATTTACACTGGACAGACAATTCAAACTATTCAAGATCAAGTAATGAACACCACTGATACACACGTTAGCTTCAGCCAAAGAAATCTGTGGTGGCTGAGCACTGTTTTCACAAGAGACATGAAAAGACAAATAATGAGACACAAATGGTCACCTCTGCATCCCACTATTAGGAGTGTCTTTTAAAAGAATCCATTGAAATTAGTCTGACATATGAGGTGTGTAAATTAAGTAATGGAATGTTTAGAGTTGACACCATTTATTCACATACACTCACATAGCTGCCAACCTTATGAAGAGGTTTTCAGTAATCATGCATCAGACCAAAGAGGAGGGGAGGTGGGAGGGGGCTGACCCAGAGGGGGGGGAGAGACCCAATCCCTCCCCAAGAAAATTGGATAAAAAAAAGTGAGCCTGATTTAGACCATTACATACTATATTTCTGAAACTTTCCACTCGTCTACAGGAGCTTCAACTTTTTCCCCCCTTATTTTTTTCACATTCACTTCAATCATCATTTGCACTATTTAATTTTGCATAACCACTTACATTAGGCTTTTCTTTAAGGAAACTATTAATGAAATTCCTGGCAGATTAAAATTGTGTGCCAGAACCGGGACTCGAACCACGGACCTTTGCCTTTCGCGGTCAAGCGCTCTACCAACTGAGCTATCCTGACATGACTCACGATGCCGCCTCACAACTTTACTTCTGCTAGTACCACGCCTCCTACTTTCCAAACTTCACAGGAGCTCCGCTGCAGAGTGAAAGTTTCATTCTGGAAACATCCCTTAGGCTGTGGCTAAGCCATGTCTCCACCATATCCTTTCTTCCAGGAGTGCTAGTCTTACATGGTTCGCAGGAGAGCTTCTGTGAAGTTTGGAAAGTAGGAGGCGAGGTACTGGCGGAAGTAAAGTTGTGAGGCGGCATCGTGAGTCGTGTCGGGATAGCTCAGTTGGTAGAGCGCTTCCCACGAAAGGTAAAGATCCCTGGTTCGAGTCCCGGTTCTGGCACACAATTTTAATCTGCCTTGAAGTTTCATATCAGCGCACACTCCGCTGCAGAGTGAAAGTTTCATTCTGGAAACTGTTAATAGTTGCCAAAGGCACAAAACGGTGTCTAATTCCTTGCATTTTTGAAGTAACAATATAAAATCATTATATACACAATTCTTTTGCACTTGAAAATGACGAATAAAACAACCAAACAAAAAAAAAGTCTCACATTGCCAAAATTTCATCACTCATATTTAGTTCTAACTGCATAACACTGCTACAAAACAAGTACATGTGAAAAAAATGCACTCAAAGCTTTTCTCTTCAGAAATGAATTGGCTAATTTCCATTAAGCTGGGACCAAACACTATGTACTCATTCTAGAGCAAATAATTTACGCAGCTCTTGCTGGGTAATCGATATACAGAAAACAGTCTTGATCGCAGAAATTAACAGTTTTAATTAACCGGTTTCAACCTGATGTAGGTCATCTTCAGGTTGAAACCAGTTAATTAAAACTGTTAATTTCTGCAATCAAGACTGTTTTCTGTATATTGATCATATCAAATAGATCGCTGTTTTTCTCCTATGACAATGTTGTCAAAACTAATGACTTGCTGAGTAAGATAGTGGAGAGGATGAATAGGTGCAACTTGTTCCAATGAAAATTCTGTCATCAACATTTCCTACAGCTTTGATAATTACTCAGGAAAGAAGTCATTATGATTTATAAAACTTTTAGTAGCATTATGATTAGCAAAATCTGAACTGTACCTTTTTGGATTTTTTTTTTTTTTTTTTTTTAACATCAGATTGTAAAATGTCTTATTTCTATAATTTTTTATGAATTCCCATAACTCCAAAAATAAGGTCATAAATCTGTAACAATTACAAACAATCCATAATAATTGGCAGCTATGCACTTACAATTGTACATTGTCCCCTTCAAAGTAACTGCCTTTGGAAGACGCACAGTGTTTGAGACATTTCTTCCATTCCTCAAAGTAGTGGTGGAACACAGATATGCTAATCACCTACTGCTCACTGGGTACAGCCTTCTGAAAATTGTCCTGAGTCCAAACAAGATGTCCCTTGAGGTGCTCCTTCGACAGTGTGCAATTCCATGCTCTCACACTTGATTCCTGGGTCATACTATAACACCCATTTCTCATCACTTTTGATGAAGTGTTCCAGGAAATGGGGATCTTGTTCAATCTTGTCCTAAAATTCAATCCACCTTGCCATCCTGATGTCCTTTTGGTCCTGGAAAAGGTGTTATAGAAGACTTTTGGCACAAACCTTTTGCATCCCCAGTTCATTAGTTAACAGCTGATTAATGGTGGTGTGACACGAGTTCAACTCGACCCCAATTATTCTGACTTTCAGGCAAGGAACTGAATTTACAATATCCTGGACTCCAATGACATTTGCAGCAGTTTTTGCAACTGCATGCCTTCCATGTGAGATTCACCATCAGTTGCTCCTGTCCTTTTGAAAAATGCCTTAAATCACCAAACACCTGGCCCCTTGTCAAAACACTGTCTCAGTAGATTTATTGCAGCTTTGCAAAAGGTTTCCATTGTACTGTGTCCAAGTCTGAAGCAAAAACCAGAAAGCACACCACTGCTCAACCTGTTGGCACTCACAAAAAGCCTGTTTCTCAAAACAACGCACTATGGTCAAGTTCCATGCCTCCGCGATTTCTTACACTTTCTGACAGCACATCACACCTCCATCTACCTCCCCTCCATTGTCCACTGCCTCAGTGTTGCCCAGCCAAACTCTACATGACCAGTCTCATTACTTAATTTACACATCTTGTAATATCAACAGACACAAGGGTTTTACCTTAACTAAAAATGTGGAACCCTATGTTATTAAACATTAAAAACAACAGATTTCATTCATCCATTGAACTATAATAACAGTATTAAATAGTGATTTATGTTTCCACTGGTTTCCACCAATGGGGTGTTGTAGGGTAGAGGACAGAAGCATTGTTTCTGTGCACAAGTTATTGGCCTCCTGTGGCATAAGTAGGGGCCTCAAGTCATGCTTTAATCTCAAGTTACAGCAGTTTTATAACAGCACATTCATGTGAGAATGACAGCCAGAAGTATCACTGAAATATTGTGTCAAGATGACATCATAGTCTGACAGGAAACCCAAGGAGAGTATGGAAGGAAGAAAGCTTAGGGTTTAACATCCCATCGAGAGCATGGTCATTGGAGATGGAGCTTAAGCTCGAATTTTTGGGAAAGGATGTGGGAGGAAATTGGCCGTGCCCTTAGAAAACAACCATCCTGGCATTTGCCAGGAGTGACTTAGCAAAATCCCAAAAAACCTAAACCTGTATGGCCAGACGTAGATTTAAACCACCACCCTCCCAAATGCGAGTCCAGTGTCTTACCACTGCACCACCTTCCTCAGTCTGAGAAGAGTATCTTCAATATATTCTGGTGCAAGTTCCTTGTTTTTCCATTATTTCAAAGACTTGGTTAACTTTATCTGTTATTCATGTTCATTTCCTGTCGAAAACAGCTAGATTTAAGTTCTTCATCTCAGTGCATATTGTTTCCCTCCTACATATTGTTAATCAAAATATTTTCTGCTCCAAACTTGCAATTAGAATGTAAGTAATGAAACATAATGCAGCAATGAACCTTGATAAAAAAAATAGTATCAATACCAAACTCAAATACATTGTACAATTACATTATAGATGTTACTCTAAACTTTCATTGCATACTAGTGAACTAGTGATGCAAGGAAAATTCTAAAATATAAAACTTTTAGCTTGAAACATTTAATTTAATGATGAAAAGAAGCACAGAACACTAGAATAATCACCTGTACACAGTAATAACAGAATACATGTGAGCATCCAATACATTGTGGTCGAATAGGAGGCTCATTACATACAGCACACCGTGTTGTTGTTGTAAAAATAGGATCTACAACAGGCTGTTGATCTCTTCCACTCAGGTCTTGACTTCTTCTTAACCGGTTAAACCATCGGCGTATCACAGAAATATTAATGAGTGGCAGAGCAAGGGCTAAAACCTCCTGTCAAAAGGCAGACACATAGTAATTAGAATATGAAATGAATACCACAAAACAGATAAATATGTAGTAGGAAAATTATTCTCTATAGAGCACTCAGTCAATTGGTGAATCAGTGAGTACTCTCTTGTCAAAATACTAAAGAAGTACCTGAAAATACAGAGGGTCTAAATCATTTACGGTCAAAAATATACATCTAGTAGAGTATATTAAAAATAATCCACTTCCAGCTGTACATGAACCTTTTTATTTATAAGAAAAGTAATGGTTTCATGCAATAAATCACATTTTAGGAAGGAAGGAAAGAAACTTGGAGTTTAACATCCCATCGACAGCATGGTCATTAGAGACGGAGCTTATGCTTGGGTAAGGATTTGGAAGGAAATCGGCCGTGCCCTTGCAAAGGAACCATCCCGGCATTTGCCTGGAGTGATTTAGGGAAATCACGGAAAACCTAAATATGGATGGTCGGAGGTGGATTTGAACCACCATTCTTTTGAATGCGAGTCGAGTGTGTTACCACTGCGCCACACATTTTAGTATTGTGACGTCCTTTTATTAGATATTTTGGTTGGTGGTGGACATTTATTTGGTCTGTTGTAGTGCTTAGGTATGATAGAAGTGACGTCAGCGGTAGTGCAAGCGTTCGTCGTCTTCACATAAAGAGGCAGTAGGCACATAAAATTTTTATTTTGAGGCAAACGTTGGTTATTTAAGTTGGTACACCTGACAATATTTCATATATTCAGTTACAGATGCCTCTGGTTTAACTTTCCATAGCCTAACACAGTTTATGGATTATAATTTAACTGATGAACATGGACTCTGTAATCTCATGGGCTTGTTTTAAAAATTATTAATTCTTTTTGTAATATAATCTTTTCTTTCCTATGAACTGACCGATGCGGCCACAACCAACTCCCCTGACAACTACGATGCCTCGCAAAAGAACAGATGTCTGGAGGACGGAAGACAACAGACCACTGTGTTTCCACTGTGGGCGCCCTGGACATGTTGTATGCTACTGCAGAGAGAGAAGGCGAGTATGTGATGATTATTTTGCTGCAAGACGTCAGCCATCAGAGCAGTTCTATCCCAGGCAGTCACCTGCTGATGAGTTCAGTTGATCTATGGGAAGCAGCCCATCACCGTACCCTGGACGAGGTCGCTCCCCAACACACTGCTGCCGTTCACTGTTGCCGTACAGAGGTACCAGCCGCTCCCCTAGCCGCTACACCCCGGAAAGCTAAGCGAGGCGACCATCTACGGAGGTGAGGCCGCTGCAGATGAAAATCCTCCATGGACGACAGTCCAGTCACTAAGATGTCAGGAAATCTCATCGATGTCATAATCGAAGGCCAACCTGTTGGGGCACTTGTTGATTCAGGAGCTTCTTTCTCTGTATTGTTGGATAATTACCGTCGCGCACTAAAGAAGACAATATTCTGTGATACGGGGGCAACTGTGCTGAAGCTCGCAAATGGAAAGTACGTCCAGCCAGCAGGAACTTGTGTCACCAGAATAACCATCAACAACAGGACCCAGCCGTTTGAATTTGTCGTTTTAACAGAATGTAGTCATAATGTCATCCTCAGGTGGGACTTCCTTCAGGCATCCCAAGCTATCATTGACTGTGGAAGATCTGAGCTGCAAATTGAGGAAGTCATTCTGACGGGTACACGTAATACATAATTTTCTGGGAAGTTATTTACCATTGACAATGTGATGATACCGCCATTGACAATGAGAAGAGTTGCAGTCACAAACACAGATGACCAGTTAAACTGTGAAGTACTTGTTGATAGAATAAAGATTATCAGGCTCAACAAATAAATTTACATACCAGTGCCTATCATCAGCATTACCGGTGGTTGAGGAGAGATTTGGATCACTAATTGTCACCAGCAGTCACAACTTATCCCCAAGGGAATGTGTATAGGACAGCTGAACCAATCCAGGATGGTGAGCTCAACATCATCAATGAAGACCCATGCCCTGCTGTTAGTACAGACAATATGTTGGAGGAACTGCCAATAGGGCCCAGACTGACCAGGGAACAATGCCAGCGGGTGTTAGCTATACTACACCAAATTTTGGGTGCATTCACACCTCAGCAGGGGAAAAGTCGGACGAAATGGTCCACGATAAAGCACATTATCAATACTGGAGATCATCCACCAATTAGCCAGCTGAAAGACGGATAATTCGGGACGAAGTGGAGAAGATGTTGCATTATTCAACCTTCAGAGAATCCTTGGTCGTCTCTGGTGGTCCTCATAAAGAAGAAGGATGGCACGTGGTGATTCTGTGTAGACTATTGACAGCTGAACAAAATCACAAAGAAAAATGTTTACCCATTGCCACGCATTGACGACACCTTAGACTGCTTGAACTGAGCTCCATACTTCTCAACTATGGACATGCAGACAGGTTATGGGCAAATCAAGGTTGATGAAGCTGACAGGAAGAAGACAGCTTTTATTACTACTGATGGCCTCTATGAATTTAAAGTAATGCCATTTGGATTGTATAATGCTCCGACCACATTCGAACGCATGATGGTCAATTTGCTTTGACACCTTAAGTGGACGATATGTCTTTGCTATTTAAAAGACATTGTCATTTTTTCAAAAAGGATTTTGTAACAAGGCACGTCCATTGCAAGAACTTCTGCAGGAAGACGACAATTTTTATTGGTATGAGACAAAAGAAAGAGCTTTTCAGGCACTTAAGGAGGCTCTAATGTCCACACCAGTTTTAGCCTTGTATGACGAGAATACGGAAACTGAACTTCACACAGATGCCAGTGGTTATGGGATTCGTGCAGTGCTTGTACAAGTTCAGGAATGTTCTGAAAAGGTGATAGCCTATGCATCAAGAGTGCTCTCAAGGTCCAAGATAAATTACTCTACAAACGAGAAAGAATGTCTTGCAGTTATCTGGGCTATCAACAAGTTCCGGCCATATTCATTCGACAAACAATTCACCGTTGTGACAGACCACCATTCTTTATGTTGGCTGACTAGCTTGAAGGATCAATCAGGGGGACTAGCAAGATGGGCACTAAGATTCCAAGAGTATGACATCACAGTGGTATTCAAGAATGGGCGCAAACATAAGGATGGCGACTGCCTTTCGAGGAATCCATTAGCAGAACATGAAAGTATGAATGAAATTTCATCCCTCACTGAATTAGGCAACGTTACAGCTGAACAGAGGAATGATCCAGCTCTGTTAAAAACCATAGCGGCATTGGAGAAAGGAGAACCGAGCAATGGAGAGTTCCAACTTATAAACGGGACATTGTATAAAAGCAACTACAATCCACTGGGCCCCAAATGGCTACTGGTCGTTCCAGCTCATCTCCAGCCAGCTATTCCCAAGTATTTCCACGATGCTCCAATATCTGGTCATCTGGGAATCGTTAAGATTCTAGACAGAATCAGACACAGGTATTACTGGAAAGGTCTCTACCAATATGTCAAGCACTATGTGAGTCACTGTAAAGAGTACCAGCAACAGAAGCATGTGCTGCAATTATCTCCAGGGCATCTCGTACCAATTGCACCTGCAGCAGCTCCATTCCACCAAATTGGGATCGATCTTTTAGAGAGGTTCCCGGAGTCGACAACCGGTAACCGATGGTAGTCTGCACTGACTACCTCACACGCTATGCTGTCACCAAACCTGTGCCGACTGCAAAAGCTCCAGAGATCGCAACATTCCTGGTAGAAGATATTATTTGGAGCACCACGTGTGATTATATCTGATCGTGGAAAAGTATTTCAGTCAAAACTAGTATGAGGTAATGTCATGTTGCGACATTGTCCACAGAATGACAACTGCATACCATCCTCAGACAAATGGTCTTACAGTACGTTTTAACAAGACATTAGCAGATATGCTGTTGATGTACATTGATGTTGAGCAGACGGATTGGGATACAATACTGGCAGTTGTCACATTTGCATATAATACCGCAAGACAAGACACCACAGGCTTCACGCCTTTCCTCCTGCTCCATGGCCGCGAAGCTGAGACGACACTGGATACGGTGTTCCCGTTCCGACTGGACGACACTCAGGATGACTATGTGAAACAGCTCAACACCAGGGTCAAAGAAGCAAGACAGCTGGCTTGCATATGGACACTGGACGCCCAGGAGAAATACTGTCAGCAGTATAACGACAAGCACCGACATGTTGTGTATAGCCCAGGAGACCTGATATGGACTTTTACCCCTGTACAGAAAGTTGGGCTAGCAGAAAAGTTATTGAAGCATGACAAGATCAAGATCCAGGACATTGCAGCTGGCTCCAAAGGGAAACTAACAGCGGGTCGCTGTTTTTTCAGGAGAGGGAGAAATGCAGCGAGACCCCATGTTAACCGACTGCCGGCGTCGTGCAGGGGATAGCGTCACCGATTGCGGTACTAAAGATCTCCAGTTCAATCCCATCCACAAGCAAAACTTTATTTCTTTGTAATTATCATTTCCAGAATGTTCTACATGTTTCTTATGTTCACTTGTAAGGTCTAGTTGTTTCTTTTGTTAACTATTCTTCTAATTTCTGGTACATTCTGTCTGTGTATAAATAGCAGAGCACTCTACCCGAGAGGCAGTCAGTGCTGGTGTACATTTCAGTTCGCAATAAACCAGCTTTCAGTGTAAGTGCTGTGTTCAGTTGACAATCATGCCTGCGAAGTCAAGCCTCCTTCCATTTCAATGTGACAATAGCAATCTACCTTCAATATTGTTGTTAATATGACTGTGTTCCTTACAAAAAAAAAATACAGTATATACTGCAGAGCCTGGATATCTTTAACATGTATTACTAAAAAAATCATGAATAAATAGTCACTGGTTACTTTCAATACACATTTATAAATGGTTTATCTGAGTAGTATCAGCAAATCAACAAATTCAAGATACTGAAGACAAGCTAAAATATAACACTTGAATAAAGACAGAGGAAAAATAATTCCACTTACCAAGCACCAAGTGAATGAGGTTCTATCTCTGAAACTTAATATTTTTATCTTTTGTTTTGCTTATATTTACAGCTACACAGACACTACTTGACAGTTAAATACCAAATAAAGAATAAAAGGTACTTACGCTAAAGGAATGCCACAGCAATTCACGAGCCATGAAGGAGTACCCCACCCTGCGAGTCATCCTAACAGGCTCAACACGAAGGCCCAGTAAACGTGAAGCGAGTGTTGGATAGCGACCTTGTTGTAGGAAAACCAGTAAGTTTAAGAACTGCAAAATCATTAATGATGTCTCTACCCAGTCAAATGCTCGCTGAACCTATAACAATATGACAATGCATCATTCAGTAGTGTGTGAGCATTAATTGTGTAGGTAAATGAATAGTTGCCACATGTAATAATGTTAAACAGCCAATAAACATTCAAAATAATGAAGAATAAATTTTCACTATGCAACAGTTTGTGTTA
Organism: Locusta migratoria; assembly: GCA_026315105.1. Lineage (NCBI taxonomy): Eukaryota > Metazoa > Arthropoda > Insecta > Orthoptera > Acrididae > Locusta > Locusta migratoria. Next base: position 203,284,869 of record CM048751.1, read on the forward strand.
TAACTCAAAATTCTGTCAGACTGAAAGTGCTGTAATTTGGCTTTGATTTTATGATTTGCCCTTGTGCATTACTTAATTAGTTCACAATATGTCAGTGCCCGAACAATAGCCTTCTGTATTCTGAGTTTTCAATATTGTTTTCAGAAGACCTTAGCTGTGCTAATAATTTGAAACTTTAAATTTACTTATTTATTTATTTTTAATGGTGCAACCTCCAATGCCTCCAAATTCCCCTGTGCCTGGTCCAATGCCAGTAAGTCTCCAGCAAGAGCCTCATCTCCACCACCTCTACCAGTGCCTGTATCTCACTTCATTGCCTCCAATACCACTGGAATGTCACCTATGATCCCCACGCCACGGGCTGTCATCCACCATCTCCTCAAGGGACAATGGTCACCACATGTGCTCCTGTCAGAGAGCCCAGGGTTCTACCTCGGCATTTACTCGGCACACCATATACACCAATGAAAGTTTCCGCTTGTCTCCTGTATCCGTGCAATGCCAGTTTCTTCCAGGGCCGGGAGGGAAATGCCGTAACACTCAGCAGCAGTGCAAATTCAAAAGAGCCATTGGGCTTAGTTACACCTGTTTCAGTAGAGGCACTATGGGCAGCACTACCACAGCATGTTGAAAACACTGAAGTGCATACTGCACCGGACAGGGCTCAGTTTTCAGTGTGCTCTTGATTCAGGCAACATTGATCATTTGGATTACTGTGTTAGGAGTTACAACATTTATCTCAGTTCTTTGTCAAAAATTTAAAGCACAATAATAAATGGTAAGCACTTAACAGATTTTTGAAAGCCGAAAATCATAGATTTGTGGGGTTTCACAGGAACTACTCATGAAGAAATGGGCCTTCTATAAGCAATATGTAGCCCATAATAGATCACATCTAATGCACAAGAACCAATCCTCTATTGCCTGGGCTGGAGGAAGTGTTTAATGTTTAAATTTTGATCCTGTATTGTAGTGTAGCTACAGTATGGCCAGTCTCCCAATAGGTATGTTGCGACAGACGACGCGTGATCATCTGATTGCCTAGCATGTCAACTAGTTCACACACTGGCCACCAAGAGTGCTGATGTGGCAACTAGCATTACTCCTTGCTACAACGTGGCCTCTGTGTCTAAAGAAGACGTGCTTATTCTTAGCTTGTTTTATTACTGTTATTGTCTTTGCTTAACATTAATATAATAAAAGCTTTTTCCATCACGATGTTTAGTAATGTTTGTAGCGGATGCTATATTTATGCAAATAATATAAAAATAAATTGCTAGAATTATATATTCACTCGCACTTCATTCTGAAGCCGCTACGTAATTATTATATGTTCGTAATTCCACAACTTTCTACGGGTTACGACATTGGTGACCCCGACGTGATTCATCCGGACTGTAAAAAGAGGCATGAATGAAAATCAACAGGAATTCCAATCTGCGGAAGCGATGGACTTTCCCGCTAAATCTCAACCTTGCAGTGCGACTGCCTCCGTTTTGGCCTCATAATCCGACATTATGGTTTTCACAAGTTGAAGCAAGTTTCCTTTGCGCTGGAGTGACTACAGATGCCACTAAATTTGCACTGGTGGTTAGTCAACTAGACCACCGTTATGCAGCTGAGGTCCCGGATATCATCACCACCCCACCAACTACGGAAGCTTACACTAAATTAAATCCGAATTAGCACGACGTGTCTCTGCTTCACAAGAAGAATGTGTAGGTCAGGTGCTCACTCAACAGGATATCGGCGATAGAAAACCTTCACAGTATCTTCGCCATCTGAGAAGTAAAGTAGACTCTTGCATATTACCTGACACTTTCTTGCACACCTTGTGGAGTAGCCAACTGCCAGCGCAAGTGAAAGCAATTGTCGCATTGCAAACTAATATGCCACTCGACGCTGTAGCTGAGTTAGCGGATAAGATGTTGCTGTTGTTGTTGTTTAGAGGGGACTAGAGTGCACAGTCATCAGTCCCTAGCGGATAAGATCCAAGATGCAATTGTGGAAAATCCTAGCTCGGAAAATATAGCGGTGTGCCATGGTGCTTCGATGAAAACTCGTTCTGATTATGACAATCTGTCTGACAAAGTAGATGTGCTGAGCAAACAATTAAGCGAGTTACTTTCAGAATGCAACAGCGGAGGTCGATTCCGCAGCAGGTCAAAGAGCCGTTCTTCAAAAAATACAAGGAAAAAGCTTTTATTATTATTATTATATTAACGTTAAGCAAATCCCAGTAGCAGAGAGAGACATTCCTAAAACTGCCATTATTACACCTTTTGAGTTATTCGAAAGCAGATTTATGACATTTGGTTTGAGGAACACCAACCCAAACATGGCAGAGGTTTATAGATTCCATATTACAAGACCTCTCACACTGTTTTGCATACCTGGATGATATACTGATTTTTTCATCATCCCCAGAGGAACACAGACAGCACCTACTCGAAGTGTTCAAATGTAATATGTGCAAACCCGACCTTGATGCCTCCCCTGCGGAACTGGTGTATGGAGAAGCTCTACGGCTACCTGGTGACTTCTTGGATATGACTGAAGGTTACACAAATGAGCCAAACACACTGGAATTCATCGCACAATTATGACAGTGGATGGCGAAAATCCGGCCACAGCAAGCTTCACTTCATGCCACGGTACTTCTGTAACCTTCATACACCATGAACTGTCAAACTGCACATATGTTATGTTACTACGAGACGGTGTTCAACCAGCTTTAACACCGCCCTATACTGGTCCTCATCGTGTGATAAACAGAAATAAGAAGACTATGGATGTCCTCATAAATGGAAAAAAGAACATGGTATCAATTAACAGGGTGAAACCCGCTTTCATATCACAAGATGCCGTGCAATCTCGTCCTCCACTTCGTCCACCAGTGCCAGCTCCAGCCAACAACCAACCACATCCTCATTCACTCCAGGCTCCGGCACAACGCCAGACAAGATCCGGATGATGAGTAAATTTTCCAACAAGATTTTTGGACAGTGAACCAGGTTTCATCCCGGGACGCTCTGCTTCCATGAAGGGGGCTGTGTAGTGACAGACGACACGCGATCAACTGACTGCTTAGCATTTCAACGAGTTCGCACATCGGCCACCAGGAGCGCTGATGTGGCAACTAGCATTACTCCTTGCTACAGCGTGGCCTCTGTGTCTAAAGACGTGCTTATTCTTAGCTTGTTTTATTACTGTTATTGTCTTTCCTTAATGTTAATATAATAAAAGCTTTTTCCTTGTGTTTTCCTTCATGATGTTTAGTAATGTTTGTAGCAGTTGTTAGATTTATGCAAATATAAAAATAAAGTGCTTGAATTATATATTCACTCGAACTTCATTCTGAAGACGCTACGTAATTATTATACGTTCGTAATTCCACAACTTTCTACAGGTTACGACAGGTATACAAAAGATGGCTAGGCCAGGGCTATCGAAAAAATACCTCTGTGATCAACAGAACCAAAGATATAGGCCCTTTTAGAATTGCGTTTTCACACACAGCATGTTAGAACATACTCGTATGGTGCACTGTTGTGGACAAATGGAAATCTCAATAAACTGAATGATATAGTGTTCTGCTCTGAATTTTAAACAAAATGTTGATATATCTATGTCATTCTTCAGTTTCTCTCAGCATATATGTTGACCAAACAGTTTATGGGTGTACTGCAAGATCATAGTGACCAATGGACATATTTTGGCAGTCTGACATGTCCCCATTGTCAGGTGCAATGAGGCAGCTGATTTATACACCCTGCCTCCCACAAGCCATTTAGTGTGCAATTTGCAATGGGGGGGGGGGGGGGCGCACACCGGTGATTGTGGAACTGCTTGTGTAGGTGTTGTAGTAATGTCAATGGGGCTTGCCAGATTGTTCCATTTGCTGGTTATCTTAATTAGCCCAGTGCTAGTTTCCAAACTAACATGTTTCACATAATTATGAAATGTTGTATTCATGATCTAGGGAACAAGTTCTAATTTAATCTAATCTGCAAAGATATCGCTGCAGTCTCAGTTGATAACATTTTCTCTAGTACGAATTTTGATAGCATTTGTAATGACACTGTCCCATTATTTGGAAGTCTGTGCCACAATCTTGGTACATTTGTAGCACATCACAGGATATTCCATCAAACAGATTTCTGTGACTGCCCATTTGCTGTGATATGTCAGTCAAGTGTGCCTCTGGCGTTCTTGGCATTGATCTTGGACAGTGTACAGTGTCTGTCCAATTTATGCTTTGCCACAGTATCACAGAATCTGGTACATGTTTACTTTTCTCAAAAGGAAATCATCTTTGACATTCCCTAACACTGCTCATACTTTACTGGGCAGGCAAAAGACAGTTTTAACTTAATGTGTCTTCAATATGCATTCGATTTTTCTCAACATTATGCCAGTGTATGGTATAAACACAGTGGCTACCTCTTCTTCCATGATTGCTTCCATCTACAAATGTGCTGTAGAGGTGGGGCAGAGAGTTCACTTAGTGTGCCAGACTTGAGTACACACTTTTTTTTAAATACAGTTCGAAGATGTTCCAGCTGTAAGGGAACAGATTATTAAAATCCATCAAATAAGTAAATAATAAATGATCAAATGTATCAGTTAAAAGGGGTGCTTCATGTATTATTTTAATTTGAAATATATTCTGTTGTGTGTGTTGGTTTTTTCTTTGTTCAAGGTGTACTTCTGGGCTTGGTGTGGCGGCAAAAGACACAGCAAAGAATTTTTTTATTGTACTGGGTTACAAGGAGCACCAAGAACAAAGAAGAGAACATAATACATGAATAGAGTTACTTTGCAAATAAGACAACAATTAGCCAGTCTTGAAATGGTCTTGAGGTAAGATGGATGTATAAATCCATGAACTGAAGATTAACTGTGTTACTGAGTCGTCATTATGTAATAAATTAGTAATGTAATATATATATATATATATATATATATATATATATATATATATATATATATATATATATATACACACACACACACACACACACACACACATACACACACACAGTTCTACAGTATGTCTGCCTAAGTGTACTTGTGTCTGTGTAAATGTGTGGGTGTATGTGCATTTATTTACCTTCCATTTTTTCCCCCAAGGTAAGTCTTTCCTGTCCCGGGATTGGAATGGCTCCTTACCCCCTTCCTTAAAACCCTCATCATTTCCTTTTCCCTCTCCTTCCCTTCTGCCTGATGAAGCAGCTAGGCTGCGAAAGCTAGCATTTTTGTGTGTGTGTGTGTCTGTGTGTTTATTTGTTGCTATTACTGCCCTGTACTCTCATATATAAGAAGTGAGTGACCATACGAGAGTACAGGGCCTAGTGAAGCAAGAAGTCATTTTGTTTTGGATAGTAATTATTAAAATTACAATTACGTGCAGACCCTCGCACCAGTTCCTGGGATAAACTCTCTGCATTTGAGTTAGATCATGCCCTGTGTATTAGTGTTTTTTAATAGTCCTTTCCTATTTGAAATGTGGTAGCAGATGTCTGCACATAAATACGGGTCAGTGTGTGTTTTCCTCCTAAACACACTAGCATACAAGGTGCCATCAGGTATCCTCTTGAAATGATGTCAAGGAATAGTAATATTCTTTCTGCTTCAGACTCCATAGTGAATTTGATGTTTGGCTGCATGGACTTAAGATGGGTAAGTAAATCAAGGAGTTTGTCCATACTATGGGGCCAGATAACTAATGTGTCATCCACAGTGGGGAAAAAGCACACAAGTTTCCATTTGGATGAAGCCAGGGCTTCCTGCTCAAAATACTCCAGAAACAATTTGCAGCCACACGTGAGAATGGGCTGCACATTGTGACTCCCTCCATTTGTCCATAGTATTCCACATTAAAAAGAAAATATGTGGAGGTCAGAATATGCCTGAAAATTTCGTTGATCTTCTCATCAAATTTCAATCCAGTAAGCTTTAGTGACCAAGGTACCACCCAGTTTCTCTGGCAAAGCATAAGTGGCCTTCACAGCAGGTAGAAAAACCTACGCTCTGTTATGGCTTGACACTGTCCTAGTCTAAAGTCACATATGTGTACAGTTCACAGTAAAGAACATGTACAGTGGGTTGGTCCAACCTTCTTTAACACCTAATGCTGTTGTTACATGACACAATATCGATAAATAGTAGACGACGTGGCAAAAATCTCTTACACACTGTCCTAGTCTAAAGTCACATATGTGTACAGTTCACAGTAAAGAACATGTACAGTGGGTTGTTCCAACCTTCTTTAACACCTAATGCTGTTGTTACATGACACAATATCGATAAATAGTAGACGACGTGGCAAAAATCTCTTACACGCGTCTCTGTATGATTTAACTGCTCATGATAAGTGTTAATTAACTACAAATTCTTCCAAGTACAAAAGTTCCAGTTGTGATTCATTTCATTTGAGACTATTGCTGTACATCATCCACAACTTGTTGGTGTTTATGGTGAGAATAATACGAAAAGCAAATTGTAAGAACAATTCCAAGATGGAACAAAAGAAGAAAACAATGAAAATAGCAAGTGGAAAACCACTTATACAGATTATTACAGAATATTATAGAAGGAAACTTTCCTGTGGGATAAATTTATATAAAAAATAGAAATCGGATGACTTACCCAAAGCACAGGCCATCGACAAACACAAAAAAAGTCACACACAAACACACATACAAGCTTTCGCCACCGCTGGTAGCTTCTTCAGGAAAAGAGGAAGGAAGGAAGGAAGGAGGGGAGAAAGGAAAGATACGGGTTTTAAGGAAGTGGAAAAGGACTCATTCCAATCACAGGAGTGGAAGGACTTACCTTAAGAGGATAAAAGGAAAGGTAAACAAGCACACACACACCCACACACATACACACGCTAACACGACCAGGTAGACAGCTTTCTACAAATTTCTACCTTGTTGTGTTAGCGTGTGTATGTGTGTGGGTGTGTGTGCGCTTGTTTACCTTTCCTTTTATCCCCTTAAGGTAAGCCCTTCCACTCCTGGGATTGGAAAGACTCGTTTTCCACTTCCTTAAAACCCATATCCTTTCTTTTCTCCCCTCCTTCCTTCCTCTTTTCCTGAAGAAGCTACCAGCAGTGGCAAAAGCTTGTATGTGTGTTTGTGTAAGATTTTATTTGTGTCTGTCAACAGGCCTGTGCTTTGGGTAAGTTATCCGATTTCTATTTTTTATATAGAATTACAGAATTATTTTTTTTTTTATTATTATTATTAAATATTGTTGTTGTGGTGGTGGATTTCAGTGCAATCACTGGTTTTATGCAGGACTCCATGCCTGTCTATCTTGTGCAACCCTACTCATTCCTGAATAAATACTGGAAACTACATTCATCTGAATCTGCAGTCTATATTGAATCTGCTAAAATTGTAAAAGGAGACAATGCTCGAATACAATTTTTAGCTCCCCCCACTTCCACAACATATACTTTTCTCCATTATGAAATTGGGCATTTCTAATGCCTCAGAGAACATCTCATCAAGCCAACACTTTTTTTAGTTGAGTTGTACCAGAAACTTCTTTTTTCCCCTTCAGTACAACCTCAGGAACAGTTTAACTATACACCCAATTTTCTGCATTCTTCTATTGCATGATATTTGAAAAGCTTCTATTCTCTTCTTGTCTGAATTGTTACTTGTCAATATTCCAATACTGTTCAAGGTCACACTCCAGAAACGTTAGGTTATTTAAAATTGTGTATTTACTGGGTACCAAAATCATTGACAGCAGTTCGCTAGCAAAGTCATGTTATTACAGTACATACATTTCCCATAAAATTATCCAACACAAGAGGGCAATTTTCTGAACTGGTCAGTGACAACTTGATAATTCATGAAAAAATCAAGTTTAAATGTTACTGCCATGAAACTATTCATTCATTCATCGTGTTCTGTAGACCACATGAAGTAGGACTGCCTTTGGGGTTATGGAACAATTCAAGATTTACATTACCTTATTCAATATTCCTAGAGGTTTCCTTTTTGGTGGAGACTACAGAACATGATGAAAGAATGAACTCATGAATGAGTGCATTCTTACACAATGATATGAGTGTGTACCTCAATGAAAAATAAACTCCAACTTACTAAAAATATTCATTAATTACTTAAATACCTGTGCTATTCAACCAGCAATTTCTACCATGTTATGAAGAATGTATAGAGATACTAACTCTGTTAGGATTTCACTGGTTTGTAATTAAGAGTTGGGTTTCAAAGTTACATAAGCTGCTCTGCATATATGATGAAATACAACTGCAAAAAGAGCATATTATATTTACAAAACATAATAATGAATTCTCAAACAGCTTGGATGTTATTTACACACAAAAAACTCATAAATATTCTATTACCATACATCAGCAAATGGATTGTGGAAGGAATATTGTTGGACAAGAATGTCTATCCATTTCTACCTGTTGCTAAATGTTTAGCACAACAGCATTCCAGTTGTAGGAATACATTATCATACAATGTTGCAGTCTTTTCTCAAATGTAAAAAAGAACAAGCCCAACTCTAGCTTTGGCTTCAGCTCACCTGCTACCATACTACAGCAGAGAACAAATACAACCAATAATTTTTCTTCTTCAAATCTGACTTTCACTGATAAAAATCACAGTTAACAGAACAACAGCTACAGGTTTCAATGCTCAGTTTGCAAGGAAATTTAACTATAGTATTAATTACTTTATTTTCACCTGAGGTCCCAATTTCCAGTGCCTGGAAATATCGGGCCAGCGATGTTTGAAGTAACGTGAACCAATAGTCAATACGGCCAACATAACTAGTCGCTGCCTGTTAGGGCGACTAGCAAATCTTGTACCCAGTAGTTGCATGCCAAAAGTGCTGTGATTCTTCTCAACAGATAGCTGCAAACAGAAGGTAAGGTCAGTAAAATATTGCAATCAAAATTCTTCTACATCAATCTGTAATGTATAAAAATGTTTACTAAAACTCATACACCAAGAAGTATGCATAACCTTTAAAGTATTTTATACTACAGGTTATGTAAAAAGCAGTAAATTGACTTAGCAAATGTCATGGGATAACAGGGTGTAAATGACACAGGAGCACTGTTTGCATACCACTTACCCCGTGTGTCAGAGGCAGTTGTGTAGGGGACCTTATGTGATGCTGCACATGTGATTTGTGTAAAATGCAACATCATTGCGAGTAAGAACTGACCAAATATTTGGTTTTGATTTTGATCAGTTTCAGCCAAAATACTAGCTTTGGACAAAATAGGGTTTCAGCCATAGTTTCATTTTTGGCCAGAAATCAGCCAAATCTTTGGCTCGGTCAAAACTAGCTTTCGTGAAGTTATGAATTAAGTCGGGTCGCGTTTGGGATGGATTCAGCAACAATAATGCTTTACCTCAATTGAAGGCACGCCATTTAACCACTAGGAGTCTTTCCTCATGCGTAAAAATTGTGATTATTTTTTTGTTGTGGTAAGTGTTGGTCCAAGTGCATCCCACAGAAGCTTAATTGGCTATACATCTGGTAAACAAGCTGGCCACTCAATTCATTCAATTCCCTCAGCTTTATGCATGTTGTCCACCAGTGCAGCTCTGTGGAGACGAGCATTATCATCCACCAGAAGGAACCCATCTCCTATGACACCAGCCTAGGGCACAACAAAAGGTTGAAGGGTCTCGTCTCTATACCACTGAGCAGTAAAGTGGCGTTCTGAACAAAAGAGCTCCATACATCCGCCAATGCTGACTACTGCCCATACCATTTGCTCACCACCATGATATGTTGATGTTTCCTGCACATAAGCAGGACTGTTCCATGTTCCACATTCTCTCCAAATGAGAGAACAATTGACTGGCTTAGCATGAAATCTTGACTCATTTGTGAACAGGCATGGCAACATTCATTATGAGTCCAATCCTGTTGTTCCTCTGCCCAGTTTCTGCAGGCAAAATTGTGTCATGATTTCAACGGAACACACACCATAGGCATCCGTACATAGACGTCACATTCCCAAAGGCAATTTTGGACTGTTTGTGTTGATATTGCACATCCTTTTACTGCCTGGAGGCTGCACTGCAGCTGAGTTGCATTCAGCCTCCTGTCTCGATGAGCTGCTAACTGGAGATAACAGTAATCTCTTGCCGATGTTACCCATGGATGACCTAGGCCTTGCCTTCTTTTAACAGTTCCTGTTGTTTGAAATCATGTCTAGAACCTGGAAATTACACTTTGAGGTGCTCCTATAGCTGCAGTCATTTCCCTCTGTGTCTGTCCCACTCCCAACCTTCATATGGCTCTCCATCTCACAACTTCGAGTAAGTCACATTGTTGTTGAATTGCACTACCTGCTCACTACACTATCTGAACCCAACAGCTTGTGTAATTCGTTTGGTAGAGTAAACACACATGAACACCAATCCCCCCTGCAGCAACTTTCTGTTATTAACTGCTGTCTTAGTTGCTATAATGTTGTTGTCTCCAATCCTTAGAACTGACACAAAGATGTTGAACCATTTTAGTTCATTCTGCTGATGACAATACTTCAGAACCTAGATATCTCAACAGATCCCCTAATTGTTTTGATGAGCGTAGTAGTTCAACTTAGAAGTCAATCCCATAACAATTACTGCACATGTTATGACTGTAATCTACAACATAAACATCCAGTGGCACCATTTAAAAAGGTATATTTCATAGCATGATAGTCACAGTAATATCATGAAAAAAGCACAGTGAGTGGTGAAGTCAGGTGGAGCTGGGCATGAATAGTTTCCTAGTTTAGTATGGAGAATGCAATGGGAGAGATCACTCTTTGTTGAGGGCAGATATAGTTGACATGCATAATGACATAGCTGCAACTTCTAGACTGAGGTTTGTACTGTCATTGCTGCAAGCGCTCAGTTTGCCCGCCGTCTCTGGGGGAAGGGGGGAGTTAAGTTTGTGATTTGGTGCTTAATGTTTAGGTGGTAATCCACTGGGTTACTACAATGATGATTCAACGAGACTGTGTAGCTATCAAAGACTTGTACAACAACACACAGAACTTGTACTGTGATAGGATAGATTCCATATTCTTAGATTCATGGATAGTCTATGACACAGTGTACCACAGCAAACTGTCAACAAAGGTATGAGCATATACTTTAGGTTCAAAATATGAGAGCAGCTGAAAACATTCATAAATGATAGAATGTAGTATGTTGTCATTGAGGGTAAGTGTTCATTAGATGCTAGGATATCATTAACAGTACCCCATGGAAATGTAATAGGACATATCTTCTATGCACATAAATGATCTGACATGCAGGGTGAGCTGCAATTTGGAGCTGTTTGCAGATGATGCTGTGGTGTACAGGAAATTGTCATTGTTGAGTGATCATGGGAGGATATGACTTCAACAGAATTTCCAACTAATGTGTTGACTGACTTAATTTAAATGTAGAAAATGCAGATAAGTAGGAAACACAGTCACATAATGGTCAAATATGACATTAGTACTTTGCTGCTTTAACACATCACATCAATTAAATATCTAGATGGAACATTGTGAAATGAAATGGAATGGAATGAGCAGGTAAGAACAGTAGTAGTTCAGTTTGTTAGGAGAATTTTAGAAGAGTGTAGCTCATCTGTAAAAAAGATCACATATACAACATTAGTGCAACCCTTTTTTAAGTACTGCTCAAGTGTATGGGATCCCCACAAAGTCAAAGTAAAGGAAACATCAAAGGAATGCGTAAGATTACTGCTAGATTTAATACCAGTAGAGGTTCATTCAGCATACTAGTATTACAGAAATGCTTTGTCAACTCAAATGTGAATTCTTACAGGAAGCACTATTGAGGATATTTAAAGAGACAGCATTTGAGGCAGACTGCAGAACGTTTATACTGCTGCCAACATACATATTGTATAAGGACCACAAAGTTAGAGAAGTCAGCATAATGTGTTTGTATAAAAAAGATGTGTAAATTAAATCTGGCCTCACACTTGACAGCAAGGTTGACAATTCTGATATGAGCTATTACTCACCTAAACAACCATGAGTAAAAGAGTAAGAGATATTTGAGTAGAGTCATTCAACAGGGCATTTGATCTCACTGTCACCAGACCCTGCATCTGCAAGATGGCCATGTTACTGCATTTAAAACATAGATAGTCAGTACTTTTGGTAGGAGACACCAAACTGTGTACACAACTTTCAAATTCATGTGAACAATGGTCTTTCCACAAACCACTGTGACAATATGCATCATCACATAGATCAAATACTGTGCTGCACAAAGTATGACTAGCAATGGCTGTCACTATTTGGGTTGGAGTCTAATAGCAGATTTACAGGCTGCAGAGCACTTAATCTCCCCTTCATGCTGCAAAGGACACTCACATGTGAGCATTTACACTATTTAACAAGATCTCTTTGTGTGAAATAGAGAACCTACGGTCATTGGAGCTCTTAAGAACAGTATCAGCCTGTACAAATGAAATTTGATATATGCACTCACACATTGATAAAAATGCATTGAAATGCAAGGCACAGTTGAGGATAGTGATAGCTTTAATTGAATGTTTCTGTGGGTTTGAATGGAAACCTGGATTTAACTGATACAAACCTTCATTGAGAGAACTGTTAGCTGGCTACATCTGATCAGACTTAAAGAACACATCAGAATGAAAGACAAGTGGGAAATGTATACCTTGGACCTAACTTCAACCACTTTCCACTCCAAAAGAGTTTCAGTTTGTTTCTAAATATACATCACACAAGTTTCACACAATCGCCAGAAAGAAAAAGTATATGTGTGTTTGTGTGTGATTTTATTTGTTTCTCTCGACGAGCCGGTCCTTTTGGTAAGTCATCTCTTTTCTATTTTTAGTTTTATATATATATATGGCTGTAAGCTGAGTACAATTGTAATCTTCGATTAATGATGAAAATTCTCCTCAGAGATGATAAATATTGTTCAAATGAGATAGAATGGCTGACCAGTACTTTCCTTTGTGCTGTACTGCCGATAGTAACACAAATGAAGAAACAGAAAAAAGGGGACAAAAAGGACAAGCTTTCGGAACACAGTTCCTTCATCAGGTGGGAGAGAAGGGAAGAAAAAAGGATGGGAACGGAAGGGAAAGGTAATTCACGACCTAGGTCATGAAGGTGGTGTTTCGGGAGTGTGGACGTCAGGATACAATACAGAGATTACAATTGTAATCTTTTATTTGTGCCTTTCTGGGAATCGAGACACTCTGTGGTGAGTAGCAACCTATCCTATCAAATTTACAAAAACATTTTATGTATCAATGATAAGTTTAATAATAACATACTTCCTTCATACTGTTTATACACACATTCAATGATTATGCAAGTCACTGTACCTTCCAAATTATGTAGCTAAGAGCAGCTTCAATTTCTGGTTCCCATCGCCCAACAAATCCAACCTTCATAAACTTTGTCACTGTCAAGATCTGATTTTTCATTACTGCTGCAACTTCTTTATCAAGGTCCACAGCATCCAACTATAAAAAATGAGAAGGTAGCATGTACCAGTTACAGATCTTAAATAAGTTTGTGTAATTTTAATTTATGAGTGACACTACATATTTTATTTGTATTATCTGAAATGAACATTACTTAAAAATCCAAGAAATTACAGATGATACAAGCATACAGTGGTTTCTGACAATTAAATACATTAAACGGTAATGTAATTAATTGCAGACATATAACATGTCAATATTTATCTTGATCGTTTTGTGGTTCAAGCTCTTCTTGCCCGTGTTTATATCTACATAAATACTCTGCAAGTCACATTCAAGTGCATGGCAGAGGGTCCATTGAATGATGTTTCTCTACAGTTCCATTCTCTAATAGCTCACGGAGAAAAAGGAACTCCTAAATCTTTCCATTTTCAGACTGATTTCTGTTATTTTATTTTTATGATCATGTCTTCTTATGTAGATGGTATGTAGGTGGTTATGTAGGTGGTTGCTAACAAAATATGTTCACATTTGAAAAATGAAGTTGGTGAAAGAAATTTTGCAAATAGATCTCATAGCAACGAATAACACCTTTGTTTTTATGATTTCCACCCCAATTTGTGCATCATTTCCATGACAATCTCTCCCCTATATTGTGATAATACAAAATGAGTCACCCTTCTCTGAACTTTCTCAAAATTGTCTGTCAGTCCCACTTGGTGGGGATCCCACAATACACAACAGTTCTCCAAAATAGGATGCACAAGTGTGGTCTAGGCTGTTTCTTTAGTAGAACTGTTGCAGCTTCAGGGTGTTCTGTCAATGAAATGTAGTCCTTGGTTCACTTTCCCTACAATATTTTCTATGAGTTATTAACTATTAATCCTAGGTATTTGGTTGAATTTACAGACTGTAGTTATGACTGATTTAACGTGTAAATAAAGTTTAATGGGTTTCTTTTAGTGGTCATGTGGATGACGTCACACTTCTCATTATTAAGGGTCAAATTCCATTTTTGCACCATGTTGATATCTTATCTAAATCATTTTGCAGTTGCTTTTCATCTTCTGGTGACCTTACAAACCAATAAATGGCAGCACCATCTGCGAATGGTTTAAGGAAGCTACTCAGAGTGTCTCCTAAATTGTTTATAAAAATAAGGAATAGTAGGGGCCCTATAACACTTCCCTGGAACACATCAAATATCACTTCTATTCTACTCAATGACTTTCCATCAATTACAATGTACGGTGTCCCATCCGATAGGAAATAATGAATCCAGTCACACAATTGTGGCAATATTCCATAAGGATGCAATTTGATTAGAAGGCACGTGTGACGTACAGTACTGAAAGCCATCCGGAAATCTAGAAATACGGAATCTATTTAACATCCCTTGTTAATAGCACTCATCACATCATGTGAGTAAAGAGATAGCTGTGTTTCACGAGAATGATACTTTCAGAATCCATGTGTACTATGGGTCTTTGAGGTAGTTCATAATATTTGAGGAACGTATATGTTCTGCTGAAAAAACCAACATCAATGATATAGGCCTGTAATTTTGCGGATCACTCCTATTGCCTTTCTTTAATATTGGCATAACCCTGTGCTACTTTCAGTCTTTGGGTATGGAACGTTCACTGAGTGAGCAGGTATGGGGGCTATTGCATCAGCATACTCTGAAAGGAAACTAATTGGTATACAATCAGGACTGGGAGTCTTACTTTTGTTAGGTGATTTCAGTTGATTTAATGCACCATGGATATCAACTTCTAAATTGCACATGCTGTCAACTGTTCTTGATATTAATTCTGGAGTATTTGCTCCATCTTCTATCGTGAAAGAATCTCAAAAGGCTGTGTTAAGTAATTCTGCTTTAACAGAACTGAC
This sequence comes from Locusta migratoria, assembly GCA_026315105.1. NCBI lineage: Eukaryota > Metazoa > Arthropoda > Insecta > Orthoptera > Acrididae > Locusta > Locusta migratoria. The sequence goes on from CM048751.1 coordinate 203,300,256, forward strand.
ATCGGTAGCATCGACGATACTAACATGTAGTGAAGGTACTGATTGTGTTTTACCACTAGCATACTTTACATACAACAAGAATTTCATAAGATTCTCTACCAAATTACGTGACAGGGTTTCGTTGTCCAATTTATTATAAGCTTCTGGCATTGAAGTTCCAGCTAAATTTTAAGTTTCTGTAACAGACTGCCAGTCTTGAGGATTTTGTGTCCAATTAAATTTGGCATACTTTTTTCTTTGCTTTTGCAAGAGTTATCTAACCTGTTTTGTGTACCATGGCAGGTCAGACCCCTCTTTTGTTAATTTGTTTGGTATAAATTTGTCAATGGTTGTCGATATTATTTCTTTTGGACTTAAGCCACAGCTGGTCTACACTAACATTGTTAGTTTCGAAAGACCGGAGATTCTCACTCAAGAAAGTGTTGATCAATTTTTATCTGCGTTTTTGAATAGATATATTTTTGTTTATTTTTGGTAGATTTGGAAAATCCAATATCCATTTTTGCCACAACAACTCTGTGTTCACTAATCCCTGTTTGCTTGCTTATATATGGTAAGCATGGTTGTTTCTACTTTGAGCAAACACAAATTGTTTTTTATTTGGCCAAACATGTTTCAGAGAAGTTTCTCCATCATCAGTGAGATTTATTTTTATTATTTCAACTGTTACTGACATACAAAGAGTTTTAACATTATGATATCTTTTAGTTTTTTAGTCTAAGCTATTTACATTTAAGACATAAGCTATGACACACATCTCAAAGTCACATTTTGTGTTTTTGTGACTGTCTGATATTTTAAAATCTGTTTTAAATGTGATCCAGTATGTCATCTGCAAATAATAATGGCTTTTTAAGGTTTTGTTACATGCCAGTAAGATAAAAACATTGAGATCTAACCTGAACATATTGTTTTTTCAACTTGTTTTTAAAAGTATACTTCAGGTATACTTGTCGTGGGATATCCTTTTAAAAATGAGTTGAAAAAGCAGTGTGTTAAAAAGCCATTATTAATTGCTGATACTGGATCACATTAAAAACAGATCTAGAACCATCAGACAGCCACAAGAACACAAAATGTGCCTTGGGGTGTGAGTCATAGCTTATATCTTTAATGTAAATAACTTAGCCTATAAAACTATCAGATATCGTAACATTAAAACTCTTTATATGTCATTAGGGAGGGACAGGGATTGCCTGTAGACTCTGCCAGTTTGTAGATTGTGTGCAGGCCAAGGAGGACCAAGGGTAGCGCCATCAAACCACAAAGTGTCATGACACATTAGGGCTGCTTTTAGGGTCTGATGCCAATGCTCAACTAGATCGTTCTCTAGGGTGTGATAAGCTGTTGTATGAATACGACTGATGCCGAGAAGGTTACAAAGTTTTTGAAAAAGAGAAGACTTGAATTGTCGGCCCTGGTCGGCTGTTAAGACGGCAGGACAGCCTAATTGAGAGATCCAGGACCACACGAATGTGCGTGCGTGCAACAGTTCCTGCCGTTATGTTTGGAAACGTCCAGCTGGGATAGGGAAAGAGCCGAGAGGAGGGGAGGTGTGTCTGTGAATTTTTGCCTTTTGTCAGGGAATACAGGTGCGAGCCCAGGCTTGGCAATCACACTTTATGTCTCACCAGATAAATTGGTCTGTGACCAGCTTAGTGGAGGCCTTTACTCCAAGATGAGCCAGATTGTGTAATTTATTAAAGATCTTGCGCCTGAGGCAGCGAAGAATGTAAGGGTGGAGAGTGCCCGGGGATTCATCGCAATCTCGCCCGATACACCAGGAAATGTGGTGCGGATAGGTCGCGAAGAAGAAGAAGAGTCCTGAATTAGTTGCATAGTGTCATTGTTGTTGAGGTTCCAGCTACGGGTTTGCTTGGGTGTGCCACAGGTACTCTGCAGCAAGATGGTGCACATGAGAGTTCCTGAGGGGCCACTAGCTGTTGGAGGTGCACATCGCGGTAGCAGACTGCTCGACTGATGGAGTAAAAACACGTGAGAAGCACGAGGCATGAGGGAAGGAGGCAGTGTTACAGGCAGCCACCAGAGTGGGACACAGCACAGGTTGAGCAGTCACACGAGGCATTAGCATGGAAACACAGGTCTGTTTACAAACGTCTACGTACAAGCGGCGAGGAGGGGAAACACTGTCACAAAGACTATTTACATTGCGCGTGAAAGCGACGGGACTGGGAACACTTTTAGAGGTGACACTCATACTAACCTTGGAGTGAATGTACTTTCAACGTGACTGCAGAGACGAAAGTTGGTGAAGAGTGGACACCAGTTGTGATTCCGTGACTGTGAGGCAGCGGACTATGTCCTCATTTTTGCAGCACACATTCATGTTCACTCGACCACTTCGACAAGCATGATTCAGACTGTTTAATGGTAACAAAGCACTCACGAACAGTGTCTTAATTTTTGTGGCACAGTTTGATCACTTGTTCATGTTTGCGACACAATTTTGAAAACAGAGCATCAATAGTCTGGAAACCCTTGTGAACGATCAGTGCATTAGCAGGGCAGGAGTCAGAGCTTGACAACGCACAAGAAAAGTTAATGTTTGTGGGATGGTGAAACACCGAATATCACACAACATCCAAAGAAAGTTTATAATGAGTTAAGAAGTCCATGCCTAAAATAGATTTCGGCACATCCACTTCCAAAAAGTTCCACGAGAGTTTACAATACAGTGACAAGCAAACAGTAAAAGTCAATGAACCTGTACACGACAGCTGAGTGGCACTGACAGCATGAAGAGCAGCACTGTGAGGGCAGTAAAAGGGATACATCAGCACCAGTGTCAATTGGGAAACGAACATTTGAGGCACAGTATGTACAAACAACCACACGTTGGAGAAAAGTCAATAACAGAATAAAACACAGCTATGCATATATGCTCACTCGGAGCCTGCAGAATGTTATAAGTAAGAGCAGTCTGGTCTGTGAGCGGGAGTTTGCTCAACCAAACAGCCATGAGGGTAGAATCCAACATGCCATGTTCGTTGACAAGAAGACATAATGGCGCCAGAGCTGTGACAACTTCTTGTCCCCCAAATGTTCCTCATGGATGATGTATCTTGTGTTGTGAGAGTGACCCTCTTGAGGATTGTTTGTTTGGTGAGGGAGTACTTATCAGTCGCTGGAGGAGAGGTCACAAAGTCGCAGATCAAATCAACGTGTTCTTGAAAGTGTATGATGAGGCAAAGGTAACAAGTTGAGTTGTCAAGTGAGTAATGGTCAAATATTTGTTCAATCAAGGCACACTATGTCGTGGAAGCCTCAAAGGAGAAAGGCAGCAGCTTAGGAACGTGCCCAGGTGGTGGCAACGTAGGTGCCTCCAGAACATCAGTAGCAGTAGTGGCGCCAAAATGCTGTGGCATCACAAGGGAGTCTGATGCTGTTGTTATTCCCGGCGGAGTCTCAAAGATCAGCGAGCAGGTTACGACAAGCAGAGGCAAGACGATGTGGTCAACAGTTGCAGAAGAGGCACCAGTGTGTGCCATGAAAGTGGGCAGATGCATGAAAGGGTGTGGCTGAGAATGTTCTTGAGTGTCAACAGAGTGGTGCAGTGGAAGCGATTTTTGAACACGCGACACTGCAGACGAATCACGTGATGCGGGTAGCACACTGGACACATCATTACCTTGAGTAAAATTAGTGTTTATATCACAACTGACAAGACGAGCAGGCCTGGTCGGATAATCACTGAACACACTTGGTGGTGCAGATTGCACAAAGCTAGCCAACACAACACTTTCAATATCCAGATCAGCTGCGCAGACGGAAATAGGTGTACCCACAGCGTGAGGAAACTGTCCATGATTAACCAAGTTGTTGATGAATGAGCTGTGATAGGTGCCTTGAGAAGAGAGACTAAGACCAGAAATATTGGAAAAGTTCAACTGATTAGAGGAAACTACACCTCATTAGCGGAGCACATGGTCAGCGGAAGGGTACACAAACACATTTGGTGGAACGGTTACTGGCCTGAAATTCAAATTTTACAAGTTCGATAAGTTCATGTTCTCCAAAACCTGAGCATTAGGATCACACGAGATGTGGTGAGGTATATGACCAACACTGTTCATAGAAACAAACAGTGAACTGAGGCTTGAGTCTATGAAGTTCATTGCAGCACCGGATAGACTCAGCGTAATGAACATGTCCTGTGAGTATTCATTCTGCGATTGAAAATTCAAAGCACTAAAATCAGTAAGACACTGAATTTGTGGTGAGACGTTGATGCAGCAAGAAATCCAAGTGGAGGTGGCCCTTTCATGGTCATTGTAGTAACAGTCAAGACAATGACTTCTGTATTTCATGGGAAAATTCCACACATAAAAGGATGCCGCTGCACAACTTGCATGGGTTGGAGCCCCAATAAGAACCACATGTATTATAGATCACACATTATTGCTAACAGAACAAAGGCTACATCCAAACTTTCATAATATGGCTGGCGAGCACAGGGAAGCTGTTACCCCAAAGATGCCAGCTGTAAAGATATGTTACACATTGTCCGATCAATTCGGCGGTCACCACAGTTTTTATGACTCAAGCTAATTTCCTTTGGTTATTACCTACTACATAACTATAGAATATAATACAAAATTAAAATTCTAATTTCAGTACTAGCTGAATATGGTGTTTCTTCAGTGTACTTCCACCTCATCATTAATTTTTTAGACCTTACATATTCATACTGCAAAACCACATTTAGTTTTTATGTGGTTCAGAATATGTTCTTTCTAACGAAACTGTCTAAACGTGTTTGTAAAAAACTACTCTGTGTGTTTCTGTTTGTGTATGTGTGTGTGTGTGTGTGTGTGTGTGTGTGTGTGTGTGTGTGTGTGTGCACCTTTTGATAAAGTTCTCTACGTTTTTTTGTGTCAACCATGCCAGTTACTCGCTTTACTTCAAGATCACTAAGCAAAGACAGTGTCGAACCACAACCAGAACAACAACAACAACGACAATGGGGAACCGTGAATCCAGGAGCACCCAGCATATATTGCCACCATGCTGCCTGGTTTCCCTTTGATCCAACACACTGATTACTTCACCCCAAATTCAAATAGATCCAGGTACATTCTACAGGTAACCAAAGAAATGCACTTTAACCTGTGGCAGGACTCTGGGTTCACCTCCCCCTCAATACTGAGTGACTTTCGAATCTGGCTGTGAACCCAGTAATGTGACTGTTCTCCCCGTGAAAGTGTTCGAAGAAACTATTTTTCATCACAAAATGCTGCTTTAGTGCCCCGAGGCAGTGTGGATGTTGGTATGGTGTAGGGTACACAGTGCCCATTGTCGCCCCCCCCCCCCCCGTCTCCTCCCACACACACAAAAACAAAGAACACTCCACAGTTTTGACAGACTCCTATTGCCATGAACTTTCATTTTCTTCACTCCTGGACTTCATCACAACAAACTGCTAGTAGTGTTAATTCTCCCCTCAGTGTGAGAGAACAGTGCCCCAGTGACTTTTTGAGCATTTCCCTGCCCTTTTAACACACATCTACAGCTACATCATCCACATAGGTCTACCTCAGGTACCAATATAACACTGCCACCATATCAGTTTCAGGACACATGTTCAGGCAAGAGGCTCCTGCACATGACACTCATCCACTCCCTATCAACCCAGCACCAACTATGCCAACAACTTCCAATTCTCGCATCCTATAATGTACGGTACAGATTCTCATCCCACATCTAGTAGTCATGCCAGTTTCTGGGCCTGCACCTGTGGCCAGCCCTATGCATTTGTTTTTCATTGATTTCAACCCATCTGGTCTACACAGCTCCTCAGCACTGAACATGGACTCGTTGCTTCACAAGCACATACATATTCATTCAGCAGAGCACAATCTAAGTGTGGCAGCATCGACAGGCTCATCCTCTCCTCCACCAGGCCTCCTACCTGCACTGTGGACCCTCTTGAAAGACAATGTCATTATTTGGTTTGCACTAGGGGAGCAAATGTTTGAACTCTAACCACATCACTGATGATGCAGAACATGACCACACAAATTTCATTTGTGACCTTCTGCTAACATCCCCCCCCCCCCCATGACTCCTAAATATGCATTGGTTAAAAATACAATTATTGAATGTCTCATGTGCTCTACACAAGAGTCAATCCCATGACTAATTTATGAGGAGACCTTAGTGAACCAAATGTCCTCTCAACTACAGTGCTGCCTCGGCCTCATAATTGACTAGGTGACCCTGCCCAACAAAACTTTGTGGACTATATGGCTCATCAGGCAGCCTGTCAAGCTTAAATTTATCTCCTCCCTTACGCTATGGAATCAGTAGGGTCATGCTTATGTTAAGTGCACCAACTCGACTCTATTAAATGTCACTCTCTTGCCTCAAATCAGGTTGGAACTACTGCCACACAGCCTCATGCCAAGCACGTGCCCACTTTTGCTACATCAGCTTCAGCTGTTCCTGCCTCTCCACCAACCCCGTGTACCCTCACTGTCGGTATAATACTACATACAGGAACGAGGATAAAAAGTTCAACTGCTGTGATGACATCCGAAGAGTCTACTGCAGCCATCAGCTGATGACCCACCTGCCTCCCATCTGGATGAGGACACACCCGTGCGGCATTTAGGTCACTCCTCAGCACCATCGCACAGGTTCTTGGAGGACACCAAGACCAGAGCAAAACCACTGACAGTAAAGTTTGATGAATAATCCGTAACATTAACATACATGAACTGTGAACTACAGTTACCTTACTGTCCTTCGAAATAGTCATGTCCCATAACTGTACACCACTGAGCTCTGTGATATATGTCCTGGGATCTTTGCTTGAAATATTCCTTTGGGATGTTGTTCAAAATCATTATCACATTTAGTTGAATGTCAGGAATATCATCAAATCTCTTTCCTTTCAAAGCAATTTTGACTCAAAATAGGAAGAATTGGGAGGTCCAAGAACTGAGATCCAATGAATATGGTGGATGTTCAAGTTGCATCATCTCCTTTTTTGCCACGAACTGATTGACAATATTGGCTGCATGTAGGCAAGCGTTGTCATGAACAAAATACCAGAACCTTGTTGTGTGTACTGAGACTGTACCAGCTGTGTAAACAACGCATTGAAATAAGTCACAATTTTTCGCATGGATTCACACTTAATCTGCAGTTCATGCACTATCGTGTGCACAGTTAATTGATGATAATTAGTGATTAAAGTTCTCACTTATGTTTATCACTGATGGCAGTTGCTGGTCATGTGCTATGGGACTGTCAGAAACACTTTCCCAGCCTCCTCCAAAATGAGCAAACCAATATTACACACACTTCATGGCCAGTGCTTGAATTATATAAATATGAACCAGCATCAAATGCATTTCTTTAGGTATCTTGCCAAGTTTAAAAGAAAACTTTAAATTGATCCTTTGCTCATTCGTTGTCCTATTCTCAGTTCAGAACCAATACACTAAACAAGCACTTCATCCAACAAATCTGTTACGGAACACACACAGTGCTCAACTGAACTACAGTGGGTGCAGGTTGTTAACAATGGCCAATACACAGATGCTATGTTGTGGTTCAACTGTGTTGCCCAATCAACCATTCTGACTTCATTCATTAAATTTTATTGTTAGTGCAGGCTATATTGTCTAAGCAGTCAAAGCTTCAATGCTACCTACCTATGTTCAGCACTTCCCAGCAAAGGATACACTCCATGGACATTCTGTGTCATAGATATATAGCAGATCCCCTCCAGGGGATCAACTTCTTATCTCACTATCCCCTCTCCCCAGACGTCGTCCATGGCTTGCTGCTACACCACACATCTGGGATATGTTCTGTGCACTCACACAAGCCCATGCCTGTAACTTCTGCTGCTTAACAGTACAAGTGTCATGCTCTCACGATTGGGTTGGTGAAGAAATAAACAACCACCCTGCCCCCCTCTCTCACTGAAATCAAAACATTCTCAGCAATGATTCCCATAAAGCAAACAACAAACTCTGCAAGGATTACTATCCTTACCAAGAACAACATTCTTCACAGTAGTATCTCTGCTGCTGCATCAGAGCTACCCATGGCACATGTCACACTTTGCAAACTGCACCAACAACTTCAAGTACTACACTCGCCTGCACCTAACAACTCTACACTACACCAAGGTTCCATCCCCATCATCAAACTGGTTGATGATGCAGCAGGTGAGATGACACCCAGTTCCTCAGCACCTTATGAGGTCAGTAATATCAACAAACTCAAGATTAACAGCATTCAAACTCATTTCAGTGCTTTCCCAACTGTGTCTATATGTCCCCTGGGTGTGGCATGAGTGTGTGAAGTAAAATTAAACAATAACATAAGCAGCCATCCACAGTAACTCTAGATACTTGCTGCATGCTTCAGATCTACCCCTTCCTCTCCATGATTCCACACCATGTGACAACCACTACTACGACAGCATCTCACATGACTCCCAAAGTATCCATGCACAACTGTGACAGCAGACAAACACCACAAAATATGCTCCCCACTTCCTTCCGCATGCCACATGCCATTTTCCAAGCTACTTCATACCCCGCCCACAACAAACACGTAATATTTGCACTCAGTCCCTTTCCCCTCACAAAGCAACAACAACAGGGCATCACTGCCACTCAATAGACCATAAATTCAGATGCCTTGTCATAACCATAAACCACTGGCATTCTTGTTGGGCACACAACAGAAAAATCAAAGACTATACTGTGCCCCTCAACAGTCGCAGCATACAGTTTCTGCTTTAACCAATGGAACACTTCTTAGAATTATTACTTCTGAGCCTTCCTCCTCCCAGCCCCCACCCCCCAGTCTGTCAGAAAGCAAGCTGGCATGGGCATACTGGAACTTTCTGATAGTAAATGAGCATCACCCATCCACTTACAGGCCAAACAGGACAGGTCTTGCACAATGTGTGGAGATTAGAGATGCCTCAAGACAGGAACAATTATCGACAACTAACCTCGGACTTCAGCCAACAGCTCAAAGGCATAACAATATATAGTGTCATTTACTGTAAACATGCTTACCAACATATTCCCATCGCCGTGGATGACACAAAAAATGCCTATCATCACCCCTATCTGGCAGTTCCATTGCAAGTTCATACATTCGGACTAAAGAATGCCGCCCAGACGTGGCACAAGTTATCGATTCTCTGTTATCCCCAAATTACTTTTGGTTTAAAAATACACTTTCTTTGAGGTTATTGAACCAAGATCACAAATATTATTTTATTTATTTGTCATGACTGGTTTCAATGGTTTAGGCATTTATCATCATCTTCAGAAGATGAAGATATATATCATTAAAACTGATCATGACAAATAAATAAAATAATATTTGCAATCTTGGATCAATAACCTCAAAGAAGGTGTATTTTTACACATATTCAGCTCACTCTCAATAGGCATAACGTGCCAGGCAACTATGACACCTGTTTGATTTATTTGGATGACATCCTTATCTTCAGCACTTCTGCTCAGGACCATGACATGTAATTGATTGATTGTGATTGACATGTAATTAACTAATGGCATCAAAATTTATAAGGACAATCTGCAAATTTTTTGCAATTTTTGTGCTTGAAGACAGTGTTCGCCACACACAATCCCATGTGCAAGCTGTTTCCAACATGTCACTGCCAAAGACATTCAGAGCCTTGCATCACTTTTTGGGAACAGCATGCACCTGGCAGCCTCTGCCCATTCACAAGAAGCTTTCATGAATGCACTGCCAGGCAAACAAACTTCAGGTACCTGCCCAATCCCATGGACTGTTGAGATGTGGATCATTCCTCACCCTCAAAGTCTTGCTCACTTGTACGGTTGTGAAATTCCTGCGAATTTAAAATCGAGGAAATATTACCAGGGAATACTGCCGGCAATATTCCCAAAATTCATAAATTCCCAGGAATTTATAATTAGCCAAATAGCTCAATAAAACTTAACTTATAGATTTAAGGTAGTAATTATATGGTTAAACCAAACAAGTTAATTTTAAGAAAAAAATTATAACTAAAAAAATTTCTTAGGAATGTATAATTTTAAATACGAATTTGCTCAAATTAATAGATCAATGTGGTAATTGTGTTATTAAAACAAACACAAACATTCTTTGGATAGAATTAGCTTTATATGGAACTGTGCGTAACCTCCTTGTTTGAAATAAAGACATTTTTCAGTTATCAATGTTTTAAATATCAAACAATTAGTCATAGAATTACCAAGCATCAAAATTTATGATTCTTACATTTCATAGAACTGCCAACCTTGAAATAATCAACCTTTTGAAGAAACATATTTATAATACTGATATACCATCTAGTGAGTAGCTACTAAATACTAAAATACACAGGGAGGTTTATTTATTCAACTTGTTACATTTTCTGTCAATGTTAGTGATATTTTAGGATATAAAGTTTAAAATAAACTGGTGCAAAATTTGTAAGGATTAGTCAATGAAAATGGAATTTCGAGGGAAAATTATGCAAATAAACCGGCCAAGATTTATGATTTACTTGAAAATACAATTGATTTTATTAACATAGAACATTTTAAAACATTAATTACAGATTCTAAAACTGAAACTGATAGTGATATTTTAGTAGATATTTTTTTATAAATCATAATTCTTCGCAGGAATTGAGGAGTCTTTGAATTCTGAAACACCTCTAGTCATTTGTTTGGAAAAATTAAAAAATACTACAGATGACAGCTGTTGGAATTACACCCCATAGAAATAATTTGTAAGTTTATGTTACATTCAGAGAAATGTGGGGTTTCAACTTTCCAAAAAATTGTAGCCCTAGCGAATATTTTAAATTATCTTTTTCCACCAGGCTTAAAGTAAATGATATTCTTGCATGGAATTAGGGAGGAAATTAATTCAGAGAATGATAAATCTGGATTAAAATGTATGAATTTAATCAATCTAGTTATTATAAGATTCTTTAACAATTAATAAGTGTTAAAACTTTCAAAATCTAAAAGTTTTCATAAATTCCTCATTTTTTTCAATCTTCCCGGGCCAAAGAAATATTCCCATTTTATAAGTTCCTTCCCACTGGGAATATTCCCGGCCCACATCCCTACTCACTTGGGATGCAATACTGACACACCCAAATCTGGATACTGAACTTTTTATCACTTCACCATCAGCACCACTCTCCAACAATGCCATGATGGAGAAGTCACTCCCCTCAATTTCTTTTCTAAAGATGTGTCACAGGCCCAGCAAAAATACTTGGCATTCAACAGTGATTGACTAACCTAACCATCTAGAAGAGGCCGTTTAGCATTTTGCCCTTTGGTCAAGGGCTGCCTCTTATTTATGCTTATGGACCACAAACCTCTCATTGTTGCCCAGTGCAGTTCCCCTGCTGACACTCTCCCTTCATGCTTTTGTCATTTTGATTTTATATCTCAATACACAACTAATGTCCACCACATCAAGTGTGCCAACATTATGGCCGATCTGTCCGGCATCAATGCAATGTCCGTATCTGTCTAATTTACAAATCTCACACAGATATAACAACACAGCTAGACCTATGACACTCAAGATCTTTTATCTGACCCCTCCACCTCACTGACCTCTACGAAAACACAGTTCTCAGAAATCAGCAAGGAAGTTTGGTGACTCATCTAGCAGCGGCCTGAACCTCTCACACTTGCATCATCAGGTCTTCGAGTCACTGAATTACCTGGCGTTTGCGCGTCAGTGTGTTTGGTCACCGAATAATTCATCTGGCAAGATGTCAAGTGCAATTGTCAGTCTTGAGTGTGGGCCTGTTTAGCATATGATCTCACACCATATCACACAACCCCTCCTTACTGACAAATCTGAAGTTCTACCAGGCCGCTTCCGCCACGTCCATTTGGACATCATCAGCTCTCTACCATCTTCTGATGGTTTTAGATATGTTCTCTCAAGCACCTATTGCATGATGTGCTGGGTAGAGGCTATACTGATCACAAATATTACAACAGAGACAGTAACCACTTAGGCCTTTGTTTAAGGATGAATCGCCAAATTTGGCTGCCCAACCAAAGTCACCACAGATGATGATTCAATTAAAAAGGACGTCATACACCCCAAGGATGCCTCACCCTCTCCAGCTTCATTTCTCCCTTGTGCTTCTACAGTGAGCTAGACAGAAGAGGACAGTTACCTCACACCATTTTGAGGGTTCACCTCCATAGCTCATCCATTGACCCAAGTGACTTTAATGCCCTAAGTACATCATATATGTTATACTCAATGAGCAACATGCAGGTATAACTGATTGCTTTCCTTCACACACCCTTGTGCAAACATTTCCTTTAACCTCTTGTGTCAATCCAGTTGATCTTCAAGCAGAAATCACAGATGAAGGGACAATACTAGTTACTTATGCTTCACACTTAGTGCATTCCCTAGCTCCTCCACCATTACCGCACATCTCGGCTGATCACTCACCCGACCACAAAGATGGGAGGATTTCCATATCAGCATTCTGTGCCTAGGCTCTGCCGTTCGACAGCCACTTTCATCAATGAACCGTTGAACACTGTGCTACTATCAGACACTGCACCCATACTGATGACAATGCCCACTCCCTGCGTATCTCCAGCCTGTACTCTGCACTGGGGACAGAGCTATTTGGCAAAGATACCACATGTATTGTCCCCAGATAAACTGTTTCTTCTTTGTAGGAAATTCTTGGAGTGCTACCCATGTAGATTTTGTTATAATGTTTCCTGTTCATTCTCGCATGTTCTGTTCCACCGCATACTTTTGTAAGAAACGTTCGCAATATATTCTTTTATTAAGTAGTAATTGATGTTAGTCAATGAGTAAAGGTTCCAATTCCCAGAAGGTATGTTATCAAAATTAGCTTGCCTCTCACATTGATGATCGAAGGATCCTATCAGTTATGATGATGCCACCTCCTCCCCTCCCAAACCTCATATTTAGTTATCACTTCAACTAATCTACCTCAGGTCAAAACCGGTCAATAAAAACTGTTAATTTTTGCAATCAAGACTGTTTCTGTATTATTAATTATACCAAATAAATCGCTGTTCTTCTCCATCGACAATGTTGTCTAAATTAATGTGAAACTTACAGTTGATGTGGTGTTACTGTATCTAGCTTCAAACATTTCTTACTCCTACTCATTGCCTTAGTACCGTACACTGTATTACCACACGAATACAAACAGTAAATTATGGAATATTTCTGAAAGACAGTTGTCCACTGAGAATTAACAATTTGTTTAATGTACGTGTTGTGATAATCAATTAAAAATGTTTATTATTATTATTTTAAAGTACTGTGCTACTGTCTTATGTTTTGTCCACTTTGCAGTTGTCTATGCTTTGGCATAATAGTTCTTTGCAAAGAGTAAATGCATATACAGACTTTTAGTAGATTTACTGCTCTTTGTCTCTTGCCTAATGGTTGTGTGCCTCTTGAGTTAAAGATAACTGTACCAGTTTTTCTTGTTAATAAAACTTGTCATTATCCTTTTGTGAGAATCAGTGGTATTATATTTAGCCTTTCAACAGGTTATGGGCCCAGTAATCACTGAGTGACAAGTTTTGAACTGACAAAAGTAAAACTGAATAGTGGGTGCATTATTGTAGTATTAAACTTGTGTGAGCAAAAGTTTTAATGTTATTTCTGCTGTGTTAAAATGATGGAAAACGAAATTTCTAGAATTACAAAACTCAAAGGCATTGAAAATTGGTCTGCCTGGAAATTTCAAGTTCGTGTTACTTTAAGTGCTATGGGAGCTTGGGACATTGTCACAGGTGAAGTAATTAAACCAGAGTGTAATGACAACATGAATACTGAAGCAAGGCTGAAGTATGAAAAAGATCTTGTAAGATGGAATAAGTTGGACAATGCAGCTCAGAAAGTTATTGGAACATCAATTGAAGACAAGCCATTGCTACATATCATTAACTGTGAATCTTCAGCTGCTATGTGGATCAAATTACTTTCAGTTTATGAACAGAAAAACAGTGTAAGCATACATTTACTCCAGCAGCAATGGTATAACCTAAAAAAGGATATTTCAAATGATATGGCTACATATATTTCACAATTAGAAGACCTGGTACATCGGTTAAGGAATCAAGGTGAAAATATTTCAGATTCTATGGTGATCACAAAACTGTTAATGACACTACCAAAAAGTTATAACCATTTTCTGAGTGCATGGGAATCAACACATCCGGATCAACAGACATTAGCAAATTTGACATCAAGATTATTGATGGAGGAAAAACGCCTTAATCTTCAGGAAGACGTGAAGGGGGAAGCATTTGCAGCAGGTACACAAGGAAGAAGTAATCATTTTAAGAATAATCCCTGTCCTACAAATAAAAATTCAAGAAAACAAGGTAAGTGCTTCAAATGTAATAAACCTGGTCATTGGGCTAAAGATTGCAAAACCATTTGTTTCAAGTGTAATAAACCCGGTCATTGTGCAAAAGAATGCAGAAGTACTGTATCAAAGCATCAAGGTCAGAATCAGTGTGAACTAAGAGGGGATGCTTTGATAAGCAAAATTTTAGCAGCCAATCATGTAAATAAAAATGCATGGTTTTTAGATTCTGGTGCTACTGATCACATGTGTAATGAAATTGAATGGTTTGTAAATTACAGTCCATTTGAGAGTGAAGTCCAAATCTGTATTGGTGATGGTAGTTATATTACTTCACATGGGAAAGGCGACATAAACATTCTAGCCTTTGATGGTAAAAGGTGGAATGAAAAGTATTTGTCAAATGTTTTATATGTGCCAGATATTCGGTTTAATTTATTTTCACTTGGAGCAGCATTAGACAAGGGCATACAATTTAAATCTGACAAGGCAACATGCAGACTTTTCAAGGGAGAGAATGTTGTTGCAGTGGGAGTTCGTGAAGAAAGGTTGTATAGGATGAAATTTAAGATTTCACTTAGTGAAAATGACAGTGTTCAAGCAAATGTGGCTACCAAGGAAGATCTTAAAATTTGGCACAAAAGACTTGCTCATCAAAATTATCCCCATGCGAAAAAGTTTCTGAAAGAGAGGCAGATTCAATTTAAGGAAGAAGATAAAAGTTTGTGTGAAGATTGTGTCGTTGGGAAAATTCATAAATTACCTTTCCACAAAAGTGATTCAAAGTCAAAAAGGGCAGGTGAACTGATTCACTGTGATTTGTGTGGCCCTATGCAAGTTGATTCTATTGGTGGTTCAAGGTACTTTCTTTTGTTAAAAGATGATTATTCACATTGGAGAACTGTGTATTTTCTAAGACATAAATCTGAAGTTGCGGAACACTTGGAATCTTTCATAAAAACTACTGTAAAACAAATTGAAAATGGCATTAAAGTGATCAGAACTGATAATGGACTAGAATTCATTAACCATGAAGTGCGAAAAATAATGCAGAATTATGGGATAACACATCAAAAATCAGTAACTTATTGTCCTCAACAGAATGGTGCAGCCGTACGTGAGAACATAACTTTGGTGGAGACTGCAAGAACAATGATTCATGCAAGTGGGCTGCCAATACGACTGTGGGCTGAAGCCATTAATACAGCAACTTATATTTTGAATAGAACAGGTACAAGCAGTGTCAATGACAAATCACCTCACAAAATGTGGAATGGATTGGATTATGATGTGACCAAACTCAGGATATTTGGAGAGATGGTTTATACACACATTCCAAAGGAGAGAGGGCAGAAATGGGATTCCAAAGGTGAAAAAGGTTTTCTAGTTGGCTACGATACAGAAGTAAAGGGGTATCGTGTTTGGTTTTCTCATAAAGATCAAGTTAAAATATATCGTGACATTGTTTTCATGGGCAAATTATATAAGGACTGTCAATCAGAGAAAACTTTCAATACTGAATGCGTACCTTTCCTAATATCTGAGACAACTGATGATAAGCAGACTACTCAAGAGGAAACCCTGAATCAAACAGGAGAAGAAATTAGAATATTTGAAGAAGAATCAAATACTGAAGCCAACTGTAGATCTTCTATGCAAAATGACAATCAAGAGGTCATCAAATCTGAGAATAAAATTAGAAGCAGCCTACGAGACAGGTCAAAAATCAAAAAGCCTGTCAGATACGCCAACTATACTACTGTAAATTCTACCTGCATAACGAAGTGCTATGAACCCATCTCATATCAAGATGCAATGGAATGTGACAATGCAGAAAATTGGAAACAGGCTATGCAAGAAGAAATGTATTCTCTTATTCTTAATGAAACTTGGATCTTGACTGAGCCCCCAGAAAACCAAGAAATACTTGACAATAGGTGGGTGTTCAAAGTGAAGAGGAGAACTGATGGAACTGTGGATAGATTTAAAGCTCGACTTGTTGCTAGAGGATTTCGACAGAAATTAGGCATGAACTATACTGAAACCTTTAGTCCAGTGGTTAGATTTGATTCCGTAAGAATAATCTTGTCTATTGCAGCATCCAAAGCAATGCATATGAGGCAGTTTGATGTGAAAACTGCATTTTTATACAGTGAAATAGATACTGAAATATATATGAAACAGCCAGAAGGGTTTGAGGATGGTACCAAAAAGGTATGCAAGCTGAAGAAAAGTATCTATGGGCTTAAACAAGCTTCTAGACTATGGAATAAACGATTCACCAGTGTGTTGAACAAATTTGGACTGACAGAAACAAGTGCAGACCCCTGTGTTTTTGTCAATAATAAGGGTGAATTCTTGACCATTCTAGCCATTCACGTTGATGACGGACTAATCATATCAGAATCTATGGAAGTAATTAATTTACTAATGAGTGATTTGGAACAAGAATTTGAGATAACAACCAGCAGTGTTAATCATTATCTCGGTTTGCAGATAGAGCAGTTCAAGGATGGCTCCATCTTCTTAAACCAAGAGGCATATGCAAGAGCTGTACTGGAACGGTACAACATGGAAAATACCAATGCTGTAGCTATTCCTGCTGATCGTGGACAAATGTACTCTGAGATGGGGAATGACTCAAAAATTATCAATGCTCCATACCGTCAGGCTGTTGGAAGTTTACTATATTTGTCTGTGGCAACCAGACCTGACATCACTTTTTCAGTACATAATGCTAGTCAGCATCTTGAAAAACCAGAAAAGATGCACTGGAATGCTGTGAAGAGAATCTTAAAGTACCTAAAGGGAACTATTTCTTATGGCTTGTATTATCCAAGGAATGAGGATATTCGTTTGTCTGTTTTTTGTGATTCAGATTATGCAGGAGATGTTCTTACTCGAAGATCGACCACAGGTTTTGTTGTTAAGTTTGGTGAAGCTACTATAGCTTGGAGCTCTCAGAGGCAAAAAGTGGTGGCATTATCAACAACTGAAGCAGAATATTTAGCTTCTTGTCAGGCTGTAAAAGAAATTGTATGGATACAGTCAATTTTACAAAATATTATTAATCAGAAAGAAATTACTACCACCTTGTATATGGACAATCAAAGTGCCATCCGGTTGATCAAGAACCCTGAGTATCACAAACGAACAAAACACATAGACGTGAAGTATCATTTCATACGAGAAAAATTTAAGTTGGGAATCTTCAACCTTGAACATGTAAGCTCTACAGATCAGCAAGCAGATATTCTTACCAAACCACTCACTAGAAGCAATTTTGAAAAAATAAGACAGCTACTTTATGTTGGTGATGCTAAAGTTCTTGCTGACAGAAGACTACAGAAGTGTTAAACATTTGTTAATTGAAGTGGGAGTGTTGTGATAATCAATTAAAAATGTTTATTATTATTATTTTAAAGTACTGTGCTACTGTCTTATGTTTTGTCCACTTTGCAGTTGTCTATGCTTTGGCATAATAGTTCTTTGCAAAGAGTAAATGCATATACAGACTTTTAGTAGATTTACTGCTCTTTGTCTCTTGCCTAATGGTTGTGTGCCTCTTGAGTTAAAGATAACTGTACCAGTTTTTCTTGTTAATAAAACTTGTCATTATCCTTTTGTGAGAATCAGTGGTATTATATTTAGCCTTTCAACAGTACGATATAAACTTAACAACAGAAGGGGTTGTTTTAAGAAGCGCTCCGTATAATATATTAGATAATTAAAACCCATGTCTTCTTACTTGTGTCACTCTAGCCACATTTTGGGTGCGTGTCGATCCCATATTACAACTTGAAGTCTTAAGTTTACTGATTTATTACAGAGAAGCACTTTTCTTCACGTAGAATTAAAAACACTCAGTCATGTTTCCATCAGACAATAACAAAACAATAAACATAAACATTACTGAGATTGCTGATGTGCTGCTGTTTAAAGCCATAGATAAGCACAACATGGAACTTTGACATGACGTTGAGAAACGAAGTGAGACATCAAGTACCTATTTTATATAAGATATATTCTATTTTATTAATTCCAGTGAAACATGCAGCAATTTTAATCGTTAATTCTCCAAAATAATGTCAGCTTATTTTAAGTTTACCGCTTCGATAACTAATCGATAGACGTTTCATACAAACTACAAAATATAAATACAATAATGGCGTCCAGAAATGTTGGGACTGTTGACACTAGAGCTGAATTAGCTGATTTAGTGAAGAGGAAAGCAGAAATCGCGGTAATTATAAAACACAATGTTAAAAGTTAAGCTGTTCCCTGATTGGAACGATATGATTTGTGTTTCAGTGACGGGGTTCGTCAAATAATGTATTCATAGTGAAGTGGTGTTCTTAGGTTATGTTTGTGTAAACATTAATAGCATTATTCGATTTTGCTTTTAAATTAATATACTAGATGTTCTATTCTTGCAGAACTTTTGTGTATAATCATAAAATGAACCAGTAAACGGTAATTTGTTCACATGCCATACTTCAATAGGCACTGGATAGTATTATAACAGTTCATACCATAATTATTAGGTGGTGTCCACCCAAGCCAGTAAACATTGATACATATATTTACTTAGTAAAGCATCTGTAATAACTCGCTTAGGCTTATTTTCTATATTAACAAAGATACGACTTGATATTTTCTGTGGCTTAGTTGATGTGGCAAATAGACACACTATGGAAATAGTTAAGCACTTGATAGGATTACATTTCACTTATTGTAGCCACGGCACAGTTTCCTAGTTTTGGCTGCAAAATGTTTTCTTTATGAGGATAGGCCCAAGTAATTTACTGACCGTACAAGAGTAGGCCTGCTTACAAGAAACTGTAAACCACAGTGCAGGAACAGCGTTAATTGCTCACTACTATGCCATTGCCATAAGTAAAATGTTATCAGGTTTGAGTCATTCTTTGCAGAACTGTATTACCCTTGTAAACAAAACATGTAGCCTAAATCAAAATGGAAGGGGGGTTACTAATGCATTGTCGGTGTGGCTTTCGGCGTTACAAAAATTCTTATCTGTGCTCATATTTCCGTAACGTGTAGCCTATAATGGTCATCCAGGATGTGTGCTTCTCAAGCGATTTAAACAGAAGTATAACATAGAGGCCCTGTAACATTTATTGCTTTTATAAATCGGTTGTCGAAATGGCACTCATTTTAAGGCTATCCACAAAATTAAATTTTACCAAATATTTTTCATCTAGTTTGTTTATATCATAATTATCTAAGGAAAATATTTGATTTCTGTAATAATTTGATGTTAAATGTCCCAAATGGCAACTAGCATGACATCTAACAACTTATGTGAACTGGCCTGTTGCTTCATGTGCTGATGTTGGTAACGACGCAATGAAAGATTAGTAAAAACTAAAACAAATAATGTAATACAAACAATTTATTGTACAGCTGAGCACTGAAGATGGTTTAGAATAAAGCGAAACGCGTCTGGTCTAAAGTAGACTAATTTACAGTTGCAAAAGGCAGTCCCATAACCTATACAAATCGGATAACTGCAACTGCGGAAACGGGACCAAAAAACGAAGAAATATGAAAGATTAGAAGTGAAGGCAAGTCAATCAGGAGTGGCGTTCAGGGAGCCAATGAGATTGTGCCTTTTATGCCATTAGACCTATGCAAAATTGGCATCAATTATAAAATTTGTTTTGACAAGCATATTAGAAGTGACGTAATTGAAATCATAAAATATAGTTTATGTGAATTGGCCTGTTGCTTGACATGTTGATAGTGGATTTAATTATTTACAAGAAATATGAGTCTGACACAGTAATTATGTCTCACTACTTCAACATCTAATTCATGTACAAACAACATCTCTTTTAATGTACATAGAACTTCTTTACTGAAATAAACTGCTACCATTTTACAGATCGCAAAAGTAAAAGTCTCGATCAGCGGCATGGCCTAATGTATTTACGTGATGTGAAGCGGCAGTGTTGGCAACACTTCGATTCCAGCCTAACCACTTCCTTTAATATCATGACATATTCATAAAAATCATAACATTCGCTCACAACAATTGAAGCTGTACTCTTCAGTTCCTGCCTAACCACTTCCTTTAAAATCATGACATATTCATAAAAATCATAACATTCGCTCACAACAACTGAAGCTGTACTCTTAGGTTCTTGCCTAACCACATCCTTTAATATCATGACATATTTGTAAAAATCATACCATTCGCTCACAACAATTTAAACTGTACTCTTATGTTCCTGCCTAACCACAACTCATAAATCATGACATATTTGTAACAATCATATTTGTCAATGTACCCTTGTCCAGTCAATAATTGAATTATCTTACACCTCATTGGCTACTCAAAATGTACTAAGTTGCCAACCTAACACTGCTACAGGCGCACCGCGACGATACCCATGCCGCTGATCGAGACTTTAGACCATTGAGAAGCAGTCACTAAATGGGTATAACAGCTTATTTTACATATTGTAATTTGACTACATTTATTCAGTAACAAGTTGTATTTATTGTCAATCAAAAGAGATGCTTTTCAGTTCAAATCAAATCAAACTGTTACACCCATGTAGTGACTGATTCTTGATATACTTTTCTTAATTTCTACTCCAGGTGTTTCTTCACATGATATATTTATAGAATGTCTTTGGCAGTACAAATTGCTACCACATCGTGAATCGTAAAAGTACACCTAGAACCAGTGTAACAGATTCATTTACATAATGTAAATTGACTGCGCCGGCCGCGGTGGCCGAGGAGGCTGAGGCGCTCCAGTCACGGTCTGGACGGCCACTACGGTCGGGGGTTCGAATCCCCCCTCGGGCATGGATATTTGTGCCGTCCTAGTTTGTAAGTAGTTCATAAGTAGTTTGTAAGTTTAGGGACTGATGACCCCGTAGTTAAGTCCCATAGACTATACAAACATTTTTTTAAATTGACTGCAGTTTATTTTCATTGTCAATTAAAACACACTTTTCAGCCATAGATAAGTAATTACAAGAAACTGGTTCTAGATGTACTTTTCTTTAACTCCCTCTCCCGTGATTCCTTCTGTGATGAAACTGCACTGTATATTTTTTCTTTGTTAACACAAAGAATATGTGATGCGTTGGTCATGGAAACCTTGACATTAGCAACACTAGTTTATTTACAAAGCATAAAATGTAAAGCCATTTCTCATTGGATGCCTGATCACCACTTCTCATTGGCTGCCTTCGCCGGCAATACTTTACGACCGGATTCCACCCATCTGCTTTGACCTATGACATCATAAAAATGGCAGCAATGACATATGTACTCGTAGCCAATATGGCAACCAAAACACTTTCAAAACACTCAAATATAAACATGCGAAAATTAATGTAAAAATTCACTAACGGGACAAGTGCGGGAATGTGGGGGTTTTGGGCTGGGACATTCTATGCAGGAAAATACGGCAAAAAGTCAACCGAAAATAACAGAAAAATGTAATTTAAAAACAACACAAAAATACTCTGAAAAAACATGAATATGTTCTAAAATCTATAGTTTACTTGATCTAAAAATCAAATGATGAAAGCTTACCAATCAACAATGTTGCCAAATATCATAAGAATAGTATCGGATGCTTCAATTAACCTAAACTACTCGAAAATCAAGAAATGGATACCAATCAAGGCCATCAACATTAAAATGATATTAAATACTAAAATTCACTTATAATTACACCTAAAATGAAGAACGCAGTACCAATTCGAAGGCATTATTTTGCAACGCAATTCCAGCTGTCTGGAATTCCAGCATTGACCCATGAAAGCAACATGTTGTTTAACCCATATACAGGATAATATTGTAATACTTATGGATAATAAATAATCTGTGTTTATCATCATAAATTACAGATTACAACAACAGAAGTTATCATCAATCACAGGTCTCAGCCCAAAAATTCACAACTTCGGCGAAATAACAAAAATTTAAAAAACCTCTCTGTTAACATATACCTTACCATATGAGTGAAATACAGATCACACAAAATCTTATGTATAATCTAAGCCTTATGCAAATGTGCCTGCTTTGACCGGTAATAATTACGTATTGGGGAAGCCCTCCTCCTAGTTGCATTTTTCAGTATGTCAGCGGCGTAAACATTGGATTTCGAAAATTGTCAATCTTGTTACCGAACCATCATTTGCTCTCACATTCGCTGGCTTCACCAGCTCACAAGCAAACTGTTACATCTCAACGTAACTGAAACCTTGGGCTGTACTACAGTTCCGTTTGTCACCATAACAAAGATTTCAGTGTAAAATTGAATTTGTCAGCAGCTAGTGTTCACACTTGCTAGGTTACAAACGGCAGAGTAGCGAATCAGGAGTCATGTTGGCATGGCCAATAAGAAAGAGTGTTAGAATTGTACTACATAAACAAATCAAACACCGCTGGGATACCTTTTTCATGCCAACCATGGAGTAAATAATTAATGCTGTTCCTGCTCTCTGTTTGACACGTTCTCGATGAACCCTTGTCCGGTTAGCAAAGTAGCAAACCTTTTATAACTGAAAAATCAGTTACAATCACAGAAACGCGGCACTGAAATCCTCGAATAAACTTCGAAACTGACGCCACATTAAACACAAAATCTTAATCTATAATCTGAACCTTATGCAATAATTGTCAACCAACACCAACAGAAATTACACGACTAAAAGTGAACCATTTAAAAAAAATGCTTACCAAGAAGATGACCCAGCATATCACTCTCAAGTTGGCCACCATACACACACACCAATTAAAAGAAAAAGACAGGAAATGCATAAAAAAGAACTCCATGCAAACAGACACACAAAGAAAAAGAGAGAGAGAGAGAGAAAGAAAGTACATTACCCATGCAACATCCTACGCAAAGGAAAAAAAGGGGGAAAAAACCACCCAGGCCTAATAAACCCACCAGAACCAAATCCCAACCACTTAACCCTCCCTCCCACAACCCCCCCTCCCCTGCCACCACTCTCCCAACCTACTTAACTCCAAACCTTCGGCCTATACATCTTCCCCACAGCTCTCATAAAAGAACAAAATAAACAAAACTTACCTGGGACACTCTTCCGCCAAAAGTACTCACCAAGATGAAATGCTAAATGGAAGAGCGCCACTTCCCCCTACCTATAATAGTTTTTACAGCCCCTCCCATATCCCCTCTATTGTATTCATACACACCCCCGTGCAATATTTTTTTAATTCAATCCAGTGGTTAACAACCAAATGATTATACCCTCTCTTCCCTAACCCCTTATAGGACGAAAAAGGATCTGACATTATTGTAAAACCCTCCTCAATGAACTCTTCAATTAACTCGACCAAAACCCCCTTTATCCTATTTTTGACAATGGTAAAATCCATATCTAAAACCCCACCCCCTGACACAACAGCCCCCCTCCCCCCCCCCCACACACACACACCCATAAATCAACTTGCGGGCCACCCCTCCCATATTTCTTTTTCCTAAAACTAGACTCGTCAATTTCAACAGTAACCCTAGCCCCCCCCCCCCCCCCTCCAATTTCTCCCTATACTTTGTTGTAAACTCGGCATTAACCTCCCTACAGTCAACAATAGTTTTCACAGGCACTCCTATCTCTTGCAACAAAATTCCTTAGATGAACGGTAACAAAAATAATATGTTAAAAGGACAGTAATATTCAAAGTCAACTTCGATTTCCTGAACCAGGTACCTCTACGAATCGATAGCCAGCAATTATCGCGCCTACAATGCCACATGTAAAGGTCACTGAGTCATTGAGACTCCGGACAGCTTCATCGGCTCCTTGCATTTCGAGCACCTCACTTGCTCTGCTATTAGTCCTAACTTTTGTAAAAATGTAGTGACATCCAGCAGTCCCTCACCCATTGCTATACACAACAAATAGGATGTGAACTTTTCCGGTATATCCATACCTAACAAACGAATATTTGCAAAATAAACAATATTCAGTTCTTAACACAACCGCTCCACCACTTATACAATAAGTCACAGAACTGAAAAATAACGTTACCGCACTCACTTCTCAATAGCTCAATACCACGAATTGCAACCACATATATGCCAACAGAAAGAAGAATTCCTAGAAAGAAACACATTTCAAAACTATCGTGCATGTGATGAAATCATTGAACACACCACACCAAAAATACATGCCATAAATACAAATACTATGTCATCCTCATAACATCCCTAAAACAACCCCATCAAGTTTTATTTACATTCCCTTCACCAACATGCTTTCTCCCTAGCCAGATTATGTTCCCACATTCTATTTACTCAGTCTTATCTGACATTTGGCATTACACCCAAGGGCCTCACACTAAAATTTCCCACCTCTGGCTGTAACCCATCCTTTCATCATGCCTTATACCAATTCCAAAATGAACCATCCACAGCCCTCACCCACGTAATCCTTAACCTACACATCAACTTAGCCAATGAACACACCTGTCGACTCCTATCCCTAATCAAAATCCTCAACCTTTCCACTCCCACATCCACACCTGCAGTTCAGAACATCCTCCTACAGGCCTACAGCAAATTAGAACAGCATGCCACCCTCCACCTCAAAAAACTATCCAGTGTCCTGGTTATCCACCTCCGGTAAGGCAATACACCCTCCCTCTACAACTTCTCCAACAAACCCTGACCTCCTCTTATTGCACACAAACCCAGTCTCTCCCATCTACTCAACCTCCCATTTTCAGCTTCACTCCCCCCTCCCCCCACCAAACCTCAAAATGCTAATACACACAATCTGTTACCACAACATCCTAATTCAGTAGTCAACCTCTCCTCTAAACCTCTCTCCCACTGTGAAACCTCTGCCCTATCCAAAGGCCTCACCTTTAGCCCCACTCCCAAATTCAACCAAACAGCAATTGTCAAAGATTTACTGCCCTATACTTGAAGCCTTTGCTGGAGCTATCACTTTTACAGTAAGTAAAATAATCCTACTTCTAATAATGCAGCTCCCAAAGACACCATTCAAATTGAACCCTGAACCCTGACTGGAACAGTTCCGTCCTCCGTCACAGCGAGACCTGCCTCCTTTTTCTTAAAGTCACACTCTTCAAACCTTCCAGGAATTCTCACTTCCAACCTTGCCTCTCAATACTTAAAAAAAAACACACCTTAATCCAACTCCCATAATCACCATAGCTGAAGCCCAGGCTATCCGTGATCTGAAGGCTGACTGTTCCATCGTCATTCTCCCAGCCAACAAGGGATCCACGACCGTGGTACTTGATCGGCGGGAGTATGTGGCTGAGGGACTGTGTCAACAACACTACATACAAAGTTTGTGAAGGCAATCCCATTCCTGATGTCCAGGCTGAGCTTCAAGGAATCCTCGGAGCCTTAGTACCCCTACAAAATCTTTCACCTGACTCCATGAACCTCATGACCCACCGACATCCCGCACCCCCACCTTCTACCTACTTCCTAAAATTTACAAACCTAATCATCCAGGCCACCCCATTGTGGCTGGTTACCAAGCCCCCACAGCTCTGCCTACACACACCAATACCTCCAACCCCTTATATGCAGTCTCCCATCCTTCATCAAAGACACCAACCACTTTTTTGATCGCCTGAAATCCTTACCAAATGTGTTACCTCCGGAAACCATCCTTGTAACCATTGATGCCACTTCTTTATACACGCCGAGGACCTCGCTGCAATGGAGTATTTCCTTTCACGCCAATCACCTGCAACCATACCTAAAATGGTTCTTCACTTTTGAGAGCCAGACATACCAACAACTAAAGGGTACAGCCATGGGAACCGGGATGGCCCCTTCATATGCCAACTTATTTATGGGACACTTAGAGGAAGTCTTCTTGGATACTGTAATGGTACTGACTCTTAAACTAACTTCATCTTAGGGGATGACTTATTTCTGTTAGTTTTGGCTCTTTGCTGTCCATACAAGTATACAAAACTATACAACTAAACTTTCAATTTCAAGGTCAGAGAATGTTTACGTAGGGTGGCATCTACTAAATAACTGACTGCAACATGAGGTTTGCATTTTTACTAAAATTGTTTATTGCCCATTTCATGATTACGTCTGGCGAGTTTCTGAGTTCTGACAACTGTTTCAGAATCAAAGCCCACATATGTTCAAAATATTTTCAGAGTCCAGCGCGACAGATTGTGCGGCTATTTTCAACATCTATCGTCTCACTCGATTCCACTGCACTTGCAACACATGTCTGCCATCAAGACTGAACTGCCTTCGACTGATCAAGGGCCACTCACGGCACCCACTTATATACAATCTGTGGGGTCTTTCCAGTAATACGTCCCCCTAACGAGGTTCTGTGGCTCTCCCAGTAGTGTACAAAACGTTTTAAATAATGACTGAAATGTTGATATGATAACATCGTTAGATGCGCGCTAAGATTCTAATGCAAATACATACTTTATTTTAATTTCTAATACTGATAATACCCCAAAATCTTAACTATAAACAAATGAGTACCTTCAGAATGACAGATAAATAAGTCTTCCGGTTGTCGCCCAATGAATTTTTAAGTAATCACTTAGGTAAAAAGGTGTTTTTCAGGTACATTTTCAAGTCCTCTTTTCAATGCACTGTCCAGAATTACTGTACTCATAAATTTAAATAAATTATGGTCGATAAGCAAAATAATTTAGTTTAAACAAAGACAACATATTAAAGTAAACAAAAATAATATATTATAATAAGTTCATACGGTGTTTTTATCACACCTGCAACTTATCACTGCCTCATTGTTGTGTATCTGTCTTGTATTAATTGTTATTAATAAATCACTATTGTTCCTCCTTAAAAGTGCATAGTTATGCACAATATAAATGTTGTAGATAATATGGTTATACCAAACTTTGTGTCTCGGTGAGATCTTTCATTTGAGCCTATGCTCGTTACTGTACTCAATTAGTTTAGCTTCTGGATTTTTCCAAGTGAATGAATATTAGTTTTTTTTTTTAATAACTTTTGATATAAAATTAATGATGTCAACGCATCAACTGAATCGAGTTGTTCTCCTCTTTCATTTTCCACTACATGTTAATCTGTAACTCTTAATAGTGTCAGCATAGTATCTAAAAATGCACTTTTTCAGTGAGAAAATCGGCAGTTGGACTGTCCGCCAGTGGGCTTTCCCTTTGCACGCGGCCCGCCAGCATGGTCTCCACGTGCTCTTGGCGCATTGCGCCAAAGATAAACCTGGCGAGGCTTATCTCCTCACGGCAGCCAGTTGCCCATTCACTTGTCACAACTTTTGACACTCTCCAGTGTGCTTTGCACTCCAAACGATGTTGCACTTTGTTGTAATATCACAATACCCAAGCATTTTGACCCAAATTTTGGTATAGATTTATTGATTACATCTTTATGATCTGGGCTCCTCCAGAATTTCCTCTCCAACCTGAACTCCATTGGTTCCATCAGATTCACCTGATCCTATTCCAAATCCCATGCCACTTTCCTTGATGTCGACATCCATCTATCCAATGGCCAGCTTCACACATCCATCCACATCAAAACCACTAACAAACAACAGTAGCTCAATTATGACAGCTGCCATCCATTCCATATCAAATGGTCCCTTCCCTACAGCTTAGGTCTTCATAGCAAACAAGTCTGTTCCAGACCTGAATCTCTGAACCAGTACACCAGTAACCTTATAAGAGGTTTCATATCCCACAGCTACCCTCCTGATCTGGTACAGAAGCAAATTTCTAGGGCCACTTCCTCATCCCCCCAAACCCAGAACCTTCCAAAGAAGAACCCCAAAAGTGCACCTCTTGTCACCAGATACTTTCCAGGTCTGGATCAGACTCTGAATGTGGCTCTCCAGCAGGGATATGACTTCCTTAAATCCTGCCCCAAAATGAGATCCATCCTCATGACATCCTCCCCTCTCCACCAAGAGTGTCTTTCCGCCATCCACCTAACCTTCGTAACCTCGTAGTTCATCCCTATGAAATCTTCAAACCACCTTCCATACCCTCCGGCTCCTACCCATGTAACTGCCCCCAGTGTAAAACCTCTCCTATGCGTCCTCCCACCACTAGTTATTCCAGTCCTGTAACCCAGAAGTTGTACACAATTAAGGGCAGAGCCACTTGCGATAGCACCCAACTGACAAGTCTGCACTGTGAAGCCTTCTATGTGGGAATGACCAGCAACAAACTGTCCATTCTCATGAATGGTCACAGGTAGACAGTTTTTGTTAGTAATGAGGATCACCCTGTGGCTAAGCATGCTTTGGTGCACGGGCAGCACATCTTGGCACAGTGTTACACCGTCCGAGTTATCTGGATACTTCCCACTAACACCAACCTTTCAGAACTCGGAGATGGGAACTTGCCTTTCAGCATATTCTCTCTTTCTGTTGCCCACTTGGTCTCAACCTCCATTAATTTCAAATTCATGACCACCATTCAACATCATCTTTGCCTCTGATCTCTGTACAGAGCCTCTGCCTCGACTGGCATCTCTGTCCAACTTATTTGCTTTTTACATATGTCTGCTTTGATTTGTTTGCGTGTATATGTATGTGGGTTTGTTTTCCTGTCATTTTTCCCGTAAGGCAAGTCCTTGTGCTCCCGGTATTGGAATGACGTCTCACCCACCCCCTTAAAACCCAAATCCTTTCCTTTTTTACCCTCCTTCCTTCCCCTTTTTCTGATGAAGCAACATTGGGTTGTGAAAGCTTAGCATTTGTGTGTTTGTGTCTGTTTTTATTTGTGTCTATCTACAAGCTGGTGCTTTTTTTGCCTGGTAAGTTAAACCACATCTGTTTTTTATATATGTTTATTATGTATGTTAATATGGAAATTCTCCACAGAGATGATAAATTATGTTTCATAAGAGATAGATTGGTTGGCCAGTACTTACCCTTTTTCTGTACCGCCGATAGTTACACACATAAGGAGGAATATAACAAGCTTTCGGAACTGTGTTCCTTCTTCAGGTGGAGAGAAGGGAGGAAAAAAAAGAAAAAAAAAAGGATGGGAAAGCAATGGAAATGTAATTCATGACCTAGGTCATGAGGTCTGTGCAGGCTACTGTGTAGTCTCAATCCTCTAATACCATCCTCATCCCTTCCTTTCCCATTCATTTTTTCTTCTTTTTCTCCCTTCTCTCCACCTGAAGAAGGAACACAGTTCTGAAAGCTTGTTATTTTCCTCCTTTTTCTGTGTGTAACTATCGGCAGTACAGCAGAAAGGTAAGTACTGGCCAGCCAGTCTATCTCTTTTGAAACATAATTTATTATGTATGTTAGGCATTTGACGTTGTGAGTGTAGTGTGTACACTGTTGTTGGATAAGTGCCAGTTTCCTAGTGAGTTTCTTCGATTTTACTTATTGATATGATGTGTTTGGTGTTTAAGTTAGGAATTATTTCGACCGTATTGTATGTTATTTTTATTTAGTTATTTTATGGCTACAGTGGCGTAGTGTCCCAATGTTGGCAGCAAAATGTTTGCCGTACTGAATTTGCTGACCACAAAAACATTTCAACCGTGTAGAACAGGAACAGCATTAATTATTTATTTCATGGTCAGCACTATAGGTTTTTTGGTATAGGCCTAGGTGGCTTCATTTGATCTATACAGGGCAAGTAAAGGTAGTGATTCCAGATTTGTGTATGGGTTACTGCACTAATGGCGTCTTCATTTGAGCTGAATAGACCAATGACTTTTGTCTTCACATTTTTTGGTTGCACTTAATGTTGAGAATTCAAATGTT
This sequence comes from Locusta migratoria, assembly GCA_026315105.1. Taxonomy (NCBI): domain Eukaryota; kingdom Metazoa; phylum Arthropoda; class Insecta; order Orthoptera; family Acrididae; genus Locusta; species Locusta migratoria. Next base: position 203,330,445 of record CM048751.1, read on the forward strand.
ACATGTTTAGAACTAATATTTCTATTAATTATTCTCCTTCTTCCCCTCTCTCTAGCCACCTAAACAACCCTTCTCTCTCTCTCTCTCTCTCTCTCTCTCTCTCTCTCTCTCTCTCTCTCTGCTCCCCCCCACCCAGTCCATATGCTCTTCCTGCTTCCTCTTAACTCCTCCTCTCCTTCCATATCCTCCTCTCCTTCCATATCCTCCTCTCCTCTTTATCCTTTTTCTATTTCAGGTTAGCCCATAATACATGTTTCATCTGGTTAATCATCAATAGGGCATATATCATTAGTGTAATCTCAGTAAAGATGAAATTAGGAGAAGCTAGATCAAGAAATACCTAGCCTAATCTTTTAGTGTCAGCACAATCAAGTGGAAGACATTGTTTGTGAAATTTCAGGACCTATATCAATGTGATGTATGAGGTTAATTTTGTCAGTACTAAATGTATGTGGTGTATGCATTAAGAGATTAGGGGAGGTGAGAATGATACTGCTGCCAGTATGACCAACAGTGAGTTGATCTGATGAGCACAATGTGATTAATATGGGAAAACAATTGTAACTAGGGCTAAGAATAAACTTATACCAGCAGTAAAGATGGAAATAAGAATTGCATGTAATTATAAATAGTGATCACTGTTTAGCCAAAAGTGGGCGAATTTTCTTTGCAGAAGGGAAGAGACTGTAACAGGATGAAATTAAGGGGAACTCAAAATCAGAGTCCTAAATTCTAATGAGGCTGCATTTAGCAAGCAGGTTGTGGTGATTGATCTGCATAATTGTAGCTCCTGTGCTGTCAGACCATCAATGTCAAGTCGAATGCAGTTCAGAGGCCTATGCCGCTGTCAGCAAAATTAATGTTCCCTCAGTCAACATCTTCCAGAATTTCCAGGGAAGTCATTATGTTGCTACTGAAGTATGATCAATCTACTGCTGGTTACACCATACCTCAGACATCACTCCTGCACCAGATGTTTCAACACAGCCTGAAAACATGGCCTCCCATTGCTGTCAGCACAGAGAATCAGAATTTAAACTTGGAGGTCCACCTGTCTACTTTGACCCATGACATCATGTTGGGGGCTTACTAAACTGGGGAAAATGTGGAAATAACATTCTGAAACACAAAACAAATTTCATAAAATAAAACTTTTCCTTATGCACAAAGAAACTTTGCTTCACCTCAGTGTTCTGCTCAGCAGTTTCCATTGCAAATGATCATTGTTATGAGTGATTAGTATTTTTTATTTAAATCATGATTTTTGGCAAGTGGATAGGTGAACATAAGTACATCAGTTTGTAGTTTAAAAAGTAAAGACAAGTTCGTAAGGAAAGGAAATTACCAATGTTTCCAGTCATACAACACAACACTCCAACTTCAGGGATCTGTTTCAACAGGTGGTATACCTATCACAAGTTCCAATGATTCAGACACACAAATGTATCTATGTTGCTGCTCCCACCACCAGGCAGTGAAGGGCAGCTGCTATCTATCTGCCCAAAGCGGGCAAACCTGCTCTTGTGTTATTTCACGGAGATGGGCTGTCCAATGTCACACAGACTCTGCCATCATGCTATGGACCAATAACTGCTGTATGATTGACAACACACTTGGACTCCACCTTGTTGCTATCCTACCACCTGCCACCATCATCTAGTGGCTGCCTATTGCTCACCATGGAGAACTTCTACTTCAGAGCAACCTTACTGGTGTGCTCAGATCCAAAGATCTTCTCCTCTGTCTTGTTGTTTGATATGTGCTGAACTACATCAAATTGTGGTTGTCATTGTGTTTTAACAACTGACTGGCTGCATTCAGTGCATGCTCCCCCACCTACTTCCAGCAGAGAGCTACTCACCCACACCTTCCTAACAAGACTCCATTAGGCTCCACATCTAAATGGCTGTCGTCTGCAATTCACATTCAAGTGCCATATTAGGATTATTTCTCTACTCTTATACTCTCAAAGAGCACGCGGGGAGAGAGGGAAGGATAGAGAGAAGCAGCCTGATGTTTCTGTACGAGTTCTTGGTTTCTCTTATTTTATTCAGATTATCATTTCTCTGTATGTAGCTAGGGTTCAACAAAATATTTTCCTATTTGTGGCAGAAAACTGGTTATTGAAATTTCATTAAGAGTGCTCACCACAACAGAAAACACCTTTGTTTGAATGATTTCCATCCAACCTCTTGTATCGTTTTGTGACACCCTCTCATATAGTGTGATAAAACAAAATGAGCTGCCCTTAAGTTCATTATTGTTGGTTTTTCTGTATTGGTTTTCTTTGTTTGTAGTTAAATAAATGGGAAAGGATCCACATTTTTCTTTCTTTTCTTTTTTTCTCCCTCTTTTTTTTTTTTTTTTCTCGAACAATTGTGTTTTTTTACTTATTCTCAGACATGTTTTGGAACCTATGTTCCATCATCAGTGAGTTATTTATTAAATCTGTAACTATAAAATATTTACAATGTACACTGTAGTTTATGATTTTAAAAAACTCTTGAAAAATGCAAGAAATATGGTTTACCTGGCATTCAGCGTGAAACATTTCAGTACTGTATGGCCTGCAGTGTACATTGTAAATACTTTATACTTACAGATTTAATAAATATCCCACTGATGATGAAACGCCACGATGGAGTAGCCGAGTGGTCTAAGGCTCCTCGCTGCAGAGCACATGGTTGCTCGCCGTCGGAGGTTCGAGTCCTCCCTGGGGTGGGTGTGTGTGTGTGTGTGTGTGTGTGTGTGTGTGTGTGTGTGTGTGTGTGTGTTTGTCCTTAGGTTAGTTTACTTTAGTTTAAGTAGTTTGTAAGTTACAGACTGATTGCCACGCAGTTTGGTCCGATAGATTTACAAACATTTGAACATTTTTTGATGATGAAGCAAGGGTTCTGAAACATATATTGGAATAAGTGAAAAACATAATTGTTTTTAAAAAAAAAAAAAAAAAAAAAAAAAAAAAAAAAAAAAAAAAAAAAAAAAAAGGCAGACCCTTTCCCATTCATGAGCTGCCCTTTTTGGACTTTTTTATTGTCAAGCCTATTCACTTGTTAAGTCTCACATCAAACATGACTTTCATATATTTTCCTGATCTCTTCTTTACCAGAAGACTAGATTACTTATTTTTAATTATCATATCTTAGCTATTGATTGAAGAAATGACTTTCTTTATTAACAGGAAACTTTGGCAAATCTGGAAAGGCAGATATATGCTTTTGAAGGTAGCTACTTGGAAGACACACAGCTCTATGGAAATATTATCCGTGGTTGGGATCGTTACCTTGCTAGTAACAAAAATACGAACAGTAAGGCTGATAAGCGCAATCGAAAGTTTAAAGAAGCTGAACGACTCTTTTCCAAGTCTTCAATTACCTCAATGGCAGTAAGTAGCTACTTTATTATGAATCTGTAACTGTACTCTTATAATTTATTTATTCAAAATGACTAAATCTGTAGAAAAATACTTCCTTAAATATTTCAAGTCTGTTACCAGCATTGAGACTGAAACCATTATAGAAACTAAAAAGTTCTTGAATACTGTACTTTATTGTTTTCTAGTGGGCTGTTCTTTATTGTGACATAATTTGATACTTTCAACAAAACTGTAGCTGAATAAAATTGTATTGAATAATTTAATACATTAGTAGGTAGATTTGCTGATATTCAGGAAAGTTAAAAGTAGCATAGGCCACTCAGATCCCAAGATGAGACAGACCTGCCTGTAGTCATGACAAGGGTAGAGAAAAGGGGAATATAATTGTAAAGGTGACTTTAATTTGGCGTGAGAAACATATTTTCATGAAGTAGCTAGATGGTGAGTTACATGTTTCATGAATAATTGTCACAATGTATAATTATTCCATTTATATGTCATCAGATAAATTTGTTTTAACTGCATAATACCTATTTACAGTTGAGTAAGCATAACAAGAGAATAATATTAAGTAATAGACACATGTATATAATTCTTTTTATTACACCAAATATTATAATTACTTTAAATTGGGATAGAAGGTGATTCAGAGCAGATTTACATAGTTGAAATTCAAATTTTGCTTTGTAAACAAATGTCAAAGGTCATCAGTAAACACTTCTGGGCTGAGTTGCCGTGGTCGATCTATAAAACTTCCTCTCCCTGACGTTTCGTTCTCGACTACGGAGAACATATCTTCTGAGGTTGAGTCGACGACTGGCTGCTGGGGGCTGAGGCCGCTCCTTATATAAGATCATAGAGGGCGCCACCTCACGTCACGTGGTGTCAGTGTGTGGCTATCGCCTGTTCTCTCGATAGCGAGCAATCGATTGTCACTTGATTGATGCAACATTGATCGCCATATCTTGTCTAATTTTAATCCTTCTTCTTTAGGATTAAAATTGTACTGATGTTTGTGGATTTCAATTGCCTCCCTGTACATACATGTATGATAGTGTGATGTCCTCGCCAGCACACTTGTCTCACCAAATTTTATTTTCTGATCTCCTTCCGTGAATACATGTTCCGCCACTGCCGATTTGTCGATCTGTCCCAAGCGATAATTTCTTTTATGCTCCGTCAAACGTGTATTAATGCTTCTTTTTGTGGTTCCTATGTAAACTTTGCCACAACACTAGTGGATAGGGCCAATACCATTTGTGAACCAGGCTACTTACAGGAAGAACTAAACCACTTGCGACAGGCCTTTGTGAAAAATGGTTATACAAATAACGAGATTAACCGAGTTCTTCACCCAAGTAGTAGAATGCATAAAAACAGGAGACAGCAACAACCATCAGCTGGAAAAGTATTTCTTCCGTTCATTCATAAAATCACGGATCGCATTGGAAAAGTACTGGCCAAGTTTTGGGTGGAGACTATTTTCAGACCTATTAAGAAAATTAGTGAATGCCTTAGACCAACAAAAGATGCTCGTCGTCCCCTGTCCACACCAGGGGTATATAAAATTCCGTGTAGTTGTGGCAAAGTTTACATAGGAACCACAAAAAGAAGCATTAATACACGTTTGCCGGAGCATAAAAGAAATTGTCGCTTGGGACAGATCAACAAATCGGCAGTGGTGGAACATGTTTTCACGGAAGGAGATCACGAAATAAAATTTGGTGAGACAAGTGTGCTGGCGAGGACGTCACACTATCATACACGTATGTACAGGGAGGCAATTGAAATCCACAAACATTAATACAATTTTAATCGTAAAGAAGAAGGATTAAAATTAGACAAGATATGGCGATCGACATTGCATCAATCAAGTGACAATCGATTGCTCACTATCGAGAGAACAGGCGATAGCCAGAGATAGCCACACATCGACGCCATGTGGCGTGAGGTGGCGCCCTCTACGATCTTATATAAGGAGCAGCCTCAGCCCCCAGCAGCCAGTCGAGAACGAAATGTCAGGGAGAGGAAGTTTTATAGATCGACCACGGCAACTCAGCCCAGAAGTGTTTACTGATGAAGACGCCGGCCGTGAAAGCCTTCATGGGATGAAATGTCAAAGGTGTTTTTTTTTTTTGGGGGGGGGGGGTGGATTGTTTACCCCTTTGTGAGCTAAAATCAGTTTCATCAAAAATTAATGAAGATCATTCTGTCTCAAGTATTGTAGTTATTAGCACCATTATCCTTTATGGACTGAATGCTTGCGCATTAAAGGTGCTCTGCACCGGAGAACAAATTTTGTCGCTACAGAACGGTGTTTTTCAACGCCACAACAAATTTGTCGTGTCTGAATTAGGCCGACATCAGGATAGGCAAGATAGTAGAAATTCAACAATATGATTAGGTTAGTTTGCAACTCACAGCAGAGATGTTAGTTGAGCCACAGCAAGCATATAAAAGAGAACACTAATACACACACACACAACTTAACTTTTGGCACCAGCTTTCATTAGAAAATGGACACATTGTCTCATTCACACAGGCACACCTCGCAATCACATATCCATCATTTCTGGCTGCTGCATTCTGAGTAACTCTCTGCAGTGATGGGATGGGAGGGAAAAGGGGAATAGGAAAGATGCAAGACAGTGGTGGGGATGGATATAGCACTGCCTTTACTGAGCATGTAGGTAGTAGAAGGATAAGCTGAATTTTTTTCCGCCCCTCTCTTTTTGAAACAACTACACTTATATCTCTATGTTGTTATTATAGATTTTACAATGTAATGCTGTTGTCGTGTCAAAATAATAGTGCCTTTTTCACTAAAACTGGAGAGCAACTCATTAAGAATTTAACAAAAGTCCATTTTGCTCTTTTTCAGTGTCAACATATCAACACTAGAGCTGCCAACAGGACAATTTTGTCCCATCTCCCTCTCCCGATTGTTTTAGGAGGTGGCTGAGCATTATGACTTTTAATATATCTTAGCCTAGTTCATTTTTCAATAAAAGTCATTGCTGATGGTTATGAAGGTTTCGAGAAAAAATAATAAATACCTAGAACTGCCGTTGACACATTTTTGTCCCATTGAGTAAAGTATGTGTTATTGACGGCTACACATTCTTGGTAGCCTGTATTTTGTCTCTTCGGCTGGAGTGCAGATATAAAGTCCAGTGGTTTTGACAGAATAAAGCTTTATACATATAAAAGAAACAGCACTTTGAAGTTGAGTTAGGTTCATTATGATGCTGAAGAAGATGAATCTTAAGGAGAAGATGTAGACAGCATTTAGACTGATCCTGGCTGTGATACAAAACAAAGTGCAGCACAGCATTTTGATGAAGCACAGGCAGCAATGAATATTCTCATAAATATCAATATAATCTCAAAGGCAAGAAACAAAACATTAGTGAGATTGTATACTTGTGTTTTATTTCACTGAGGTAGAGGCACATACAACTTGAAGAATCATCATTATGGTTAGAAGAAGTAGAATCAATTCTTGTTGTTCCATATGGTAGGGGTAAAACATAAGTGGACATACTTTGGTCACACAGATGTTGTATATAGTTTTTTTTTTAGTCTGCACCATGCAATCGATTCAGGAAGATTATGAGTTCCCTCAGATTTTATTTGAAGTTAATACAGTCCAAGTAACTATGATGAGTTTGGTCTCATGTCAGATGCATGCCAAGAGCCACAGTGAACTGTTAATTTATGTATATTCCTTGCTCACTTATTTGAGATGATGAACAGGAGGTCCCCTCTCAGTGTAGATGTCAGTACATTCATTCCGTGCCTTCAAGGACCAGTAACTGTAGACAGAAATTCTGGATGGCAGCCAATAAAGATTCCAAATATATGCTGCTTGCTTTCCCAAATCTTCGGAAAGATGACACCCGCCAGTTGCTGAATGTTCCAGTGACTTTTTAATAAAGAAACGTGTGCATCCAAATTGCATATGGCAACTGCTTCATCTCACATTCATTAGCCAGTTAAAAAAGAAAAGAAGAAGAAGAAGAAGAAAAGTACTGATTTGCTTGATACAATCTGTAAAATTAGAAAGGAAATGCCTGAGTAAATTATGAGAGCTCATGAGAAACTAAGAAAGACTGTAACTATCAAATATGGTACTATGATCTTCACAGGGTATCAAGGATATCGAGGAAACAGTATGATAATTTACAGTTCCTTATGTGCAGATGCATGAATTGTGACTGGCGTGAAGTCAAAGCATAAAACAGTGCCATGCTACATCTTCCAGGAACTCACAACTGCTGGTTTATCCACGACTTGTTCGACATACAACAGTTCTTTGATAAAGAGTACAATGGGACCTTATTCCATATTCCTTTGAGCTTCTGAGAGCAGTTCTCTATGAATCCAGGGACTGTGAAGCTCTCCTTACTTCATGGATGTTTGAAAAAGGTTTTCTGGCCTCCCCTGACCAATTCTTAACCTTTTATCTTTGTATATACTAGTGGTATTCCAGTTATTGGAACTCTTGATACCTCACCATTACCTCTAAAACATCTAATCCACCTCCTTACTGTGGAAACATCAAAATGGTTGTGATGTCCTGCCTTGGCTGCATTAATAGCATTTTCAAAGAAAGCAATTTGCTCAGACCTATGAAATATGCCAATCAGCTGATACATTTCTCTTTGCTGAAAACTATAGTGTCACCAGGAGGCAGTTGAAGTAATTACAAATAAGTACACTTACTTTTAAAAATTTTAGGGTCATCTGTCTGTTTAAAGATTGGACCATTATAAAATGGATTATAATATGGATCGTACAAAAGCCTGAAACTGACAATTTGTTGTGAATTAAGGCTTATAGTATTAACTGAGCCGATCTAAATACAAAAAAGAAAATAAAACAAAAAATAATGGTCAAATAATTCCATCTAGACTCAAACGCTCACACTTTACATTCAGAACCATCAGCTTGCCACTGGAGCAGATGTAATATGCTAATCACTGAAGTAATTCTACCAATGTGGAGCTCTTATTTTTCAACTGTTTCTACATACTTGTATAATGCTTTTCAAAAGAAATGATATGTTCAGCTAATTGCAATGAATCATGACATACACTATATCCTAATTATTATATTGCTTCTATTTGTTGATGTAAACACCAAGCTGAAGCTTCACAAACCGCTAGAGTTGTAAACACTTGACACTTCTGAACTTGGCCATGTGCAGTGCTCTGTTACTGGACTTTAAACTATTCAGGCTAGGCAATCTTTTTGTCTCTCATTGTACATATATCAAAGAAATGGTACGTCACAATAGAGCTTATTAGATGCTTAAATTTCAACTACTATACACTATTTTGGTGAAATTGGAATATGGGTAATTGGTCTTCATTACTGTCTAACCGAAGAATAGAGCATGTTTATTCTAGTAATGGAATTAAAAACGAAGTGCAATTGCTGGTACATATTTAACCATTTTAGGGACTCTCACTTTGCTATCTTGCTCATACGCTGGCACAAATTAACACCGCAAGAGTTATTATCTATTATTATTGTCATGGTTGTTGTTTTTGTTTTTATTGTTGTTATTAAGAGACAATATTAAGTCAATCCCTTTATGTCTACAGGCTGTCAGTGGACTGGTTGATCAAGGACAAGATAAAGGTAAGTGTGTGACCAATATATGTATCGAATTCATATATTTTCCTCTTTAGTGGTTCATATTTTGGAAAGGATAGGTTGTTACTCACCACAGACACACGCAATGAGCTGCAGAAAAGCACACATAACAGAATAAACAAAAAATGAAGCTTTCGGCTGTTAAGGCTTCATCTGCCACAAACACACACACACACACACACACACACACACACACACACAAACCCAACCGCCATCTCTAGCTGTTGCAGCTGGACTGCAACACAGCTGAGGCCAGAGCAACCAGTGGTGGCGTTGAGGAAGCGGCATGAAGAGGGAAGCAGGAAGGGAGGGAAGGGATGACAGTGGGGATGGAGCAATACGTTAGTGCTGTCTGACAGATAGGAAGAGACTGGATTATGTGGCAAAAAGCAACTTTTCTCGCATTCTGAAAATTCGACCAGTCTGCTGGCATTTTGCAGGTTAGCCATTTCATCCATGCTTTCCTCCTGTTCTCGACTGAATTCTCGCATTCATCTGTCCAACACTCGTGCTTCCTTTTCCGGTTGTTAGCAGCCAGTCGCACTGCCTCTTCTTCCATCATATCTCTCTCTCTCTCTTCCAATCACTCTGAACTACCATTCCCTTCGCATACTCTTCTCTGTGTTTTTCCAGAAGATCTAGTTCGATTCTGTGAGTATTTATGGTCCTACATTTCTTCGCTCTGTTGGGTATCCACCTGCATTTTATTTCAGAAGGTAGTGTCTGATTCCGTCCTGCTACTTTTACTCACTCTTGTGTTCATAATCTCACTGTCACATATTGCTACATGCTCTAGCTGTTTTTCCCCAATCATGTTTCCAGCGCTGACCCTGTTTACACCCACACCAAGTGAGCTGGCAATAGACACAACAAAATCACTAAAAACAATGAAGTGTGTCATATATGCTACTATTTGATTGACCGTGTAATGCTGTTCTTCACTTGAATGTTCAAAAATCTTACACTAAGCATTAAAATTATGCCAACACATTATAATATAATCTGTTTTATTTCTTATTTTATTTATTTACATTTGGTTGTTTTGTGTCTGTTGTGTAACTGCTTTTACTTCTTTTTCTTCTGTTTCTTTCTTTTTCAGATCGCAACAGTGAAACAGAGTCTCAGACAGGAAATAGTGGTAGTGAGGACAATGCAGTAGGAAAAGACTCTGGGAAGGCTACTGTTGCGATCAGTGCCCCTTCAGCAGTGAGTGTACCATCTCCTGCCGTTACTGCGAGTCCATCACCAGTAACACCTACAAGTACGTCAGTAACTGCAGTCAACGGCCGTTCAACTCCTTCAGGTGAGAGGGATCGTCCTGGCACACCAGCAAAGGATAATTCTTCTGCGAGCAAAGAGAATCGTCCAGCTCCTAACAAAACTCCAGCAGTTGGAGGAACTACAGTGACCAGCTCAAGTGCCGTCAGTGCTGCTAGTTCTGGGAACACATCTGCCAAGAAACCAGTTGCAAAGAAAGCACGCCACCGATGACATATTGATGAGGAGGGCTGAATGAAACAATAGCTCCATGCTGAGAAGCAAGTTAATGGTCTTCTGGGTCATTACAGTTGACAAAAGAGCATAGTAGATGCATATTTGCATACTTGCTCAAGTTCTTTATCCACCACTATGATGATCTATTGTTATTTGTCTCTCTCTTACTATCGTGCCAGCCTGAAATTAAAGCTATTTTCTGGCAGTGGAAAAGTAATTTGAAACTTGGATTTAGCTCTACTAATTGCACTTCAATTGCATTTCAAGAGCTACACAGAGTTTTTAAAATTCTTTGCTCCAGTATAGCTTAGAATACTTTCATAGTGAGAGAGCTGTAACTGTAGATTGTGTGACATCAGTGAATACAGTTGAAATGCAATATTATTAGCTTGTAGTGAAAAGTCCATTACAAGCATGTAATATTAGTTTTTAGAGCAAATGTACTTACTGCCAAATTTTATGTTTTTGTTTAACTGACAGTTTTTATATAAATGATTTGAACATAGCTGTGTTGTTAGTTACTCTTTCTGACACAATCAGTCTATCAAAATCATTGTAAGAATGGTATAAAATTGTGTTTGAGTGCCTGTGTGTGTGTATTGTTCACAATTAAAAAAATCAAGTGTACTTAGATATACACTCTAATGGGAGTTCATTGTTAAATATTTCATACTTTTATAGTGACATGTGTGATATGAGTTGCCACACACCAACATTGATATGGGGTTCATAACTTCCACTGTGTTGTTTTGTTAAATTTGGACATATCTGACTGTCATCTAATATGTTGCAAAAACCCTGTAATAACCTTATCTCACATTATGATTAATTATTGTTAATAACATATTTGTAGTGACATTTTTCATGAATTTTATTGGATACTTACACTGTTATAATACTTATTTTAAGACTTTTAATCTTATCCTTCTGTGACACATGAGAATGCCCGTTGTTAAATAAATTCATATTTTGTATAGTACACTATTTCAAGAAGTCTAATGAAATTAACAAAAACTACTGTTAATTACATCAACCAGTTAACAGACTGAAATAAAGTTACTGAAGTTCAATAATCTCATTCAATATTGTATGTCCTACTCTAATTATCTGTTGAACTTTGTTATTTTAATCTGTTGTTGAAATTTATGTACATTATAGAATCCGCTGAAAATGCTCCTATCAGAGGTAAAATATATGTTCCTGTTTAAAAGACTCTGACAAAAAATGGGTAACCAGTTGCCTGTCTTCATGCTTCCAATCTCAAAAAAAATTTCATATTTTCTGAAATAATTTTAAAAAATCTGAAGATTTTTGGAGGACCTGAAAACACTGCCATGAAAGTGTAATTCCAATGATAAGAGAACAGTTTTTGCTCCTCTTTGTTAACACTCAAAGATAATAACAGATAATACAATTAGCTTAATATTGAACTGAAACATACAAATAGTAATTTGTCGTGTCCCACATGCTAGATCTAATAATCATATTTTTATTGTCATTTTGCTGAGAAAAGCTGCAGGTGCCAACAGAGCTGTCATAACATGGTAATGTGTAGTTAGGTTTACTGGCCTCTGAATTCCAGGAAAAATGTACAATATAAAATGTAGTTTATAGTGTATGTCATGGTTGTGTGTATCATGCACTTTTTGCTGTTGTGAGTGACTTATTTAGCGGATTCCAGACGCAATTCAAAAAATAAAACATTATCATAATCTGCACATTAAGTATTATAATTGTATACTGTGCATGTGTCTTGCAGCTTGTGGCACTAAAACATTACAACTCTGTTCTTCCATTAATCAAACACAATAGCGCTTTGTGATTTTCAACAAAATTCACATATGATTTAAAACCCTTATTAAGGTGTGGCGACCCATCGACAGAGGAATCAATTGGACACAGAAAACCAGTGAAATATCTTTGTTTGTAATCTTTGAGAGCTCAGCCTCTCTGGGCTTCACCCGCCATGTTTTAATCAGTTCTTTCCTGTATGTGCTTGAGTTCGGTGATAAAGCTATTCACTCAAGAATACGTGTAAGTTATTAGGGGCCCTACCCCACATAATTCCATATTGGAGACCCCGAAGTCGCATTCACTGCCGTTTTCGATGAGAAGTGCCATGGGATTCATTTTCTGTGCACTTTTCACGGCTAAAATACAGTGCCCTTTGTTTTGACAGTCACGACTACAATGAACTCGACTGTGCCAACACTGCCTGGATTTCAAGCTGCAGCAACGTCGTTGCCATGAATTCTGCATCACCCGCCTCATGTGCATTGAACTTGCCCTTCCCTCCCCCCCCCCCTTCTTCTTTTTGGAGCGGTGTACCGTAGGTCTCTAGAAGAGCGTAGAATTCCAAAAGATTGGGAAAAAGGCACAGGTCATCCCAGTTTTCAAGAATGGACCTCAAACAGATGTGCAGAACTATAAGCCAATATCTCTGAGTCGGTCAGTTGTAGAATTTTGGAACACATATTATGTTTGAGTATAATGACTTTTCTGGAGACTAAAAATTTACTCTGTAGGAATCAGTATGGGTTTCAAAAAAGGCAATCATGTGAAACCCAGCTCGCACCACAGACACGGGTTCCCAGGTAGATACCGTGTTTCTTGATTTCCACAAGGCGTTTGATACAGTTCCCCCCAGTCGTTCAATGAACAAATTAAGAGCATATGGACTATCAGACCAACTGTGTGATTGGATTGAAGAGTTCCTAGGTAACAGAATGCAGCATGACATCCTCAATGGAGAGAAATCTTCTGAAGTAAGAGTGATGTCAGATGTCCCGTTGTTATTCACGATATATATAAATGACCTTTTGGACAACATCAGAAGTTCACTGAGGCTTTTCGCGGGTGATGCTTTAGTATATGAAGAGGTTATAACAATGGAAAATTGTATTGGAATGCAGGAGGATCTGCAACAAATTGACACATGATACAGGGCATGGCAATTGAATCTCAATGTAGACAAGTTTTATGTGTTACATTGGAGTGATTTAGATTAGGAGTGATTTAAAATGGAACAACCATATAAAATTAATTTTCAGATGCCAGACTGAGATTCATTGGAAGAATCCTAAGGAATTACAGTCTGAAAACAAAGGAAGTAGGTTACAGTACACTTGTTTGCCAACTGCTAAAATACTGCTCACTGCTGTGGGATCCATAGCTGGTGGTGTTGATAGATGAGTTAGAGAAGATCCGACGAAGAGCAGCGTGCTTCGTTACAGGATCATTTAGTAATTGTGAAAGCCGTGGAAGACTGCAAAAGAGATGCTCTGTAGCTCAGTACATGCTTTTGTCGAAGTTTCGAGAACATACCTTTACTGAGGAGTCAAGCAGTATATTACTCCCTCCTACGTATGTATCGCAAAGAGATCATGAGTATAAAATTAAAGAGATTAGAGCCCACTCTGAGGCATACTGACAATCTTACTTTTTGCAAACAATACGAGACTGGAATAGGAGGGTGAACCAATAATAGTACTCAAGATAGACATCACCACCACACACTGTCAGGTGGCTTGCGGATTATGTATGTAGATGTAGAATTGTATTCACAAAAATTTTTCTCACAGGACGTGTTTGTTACATCGAGTACTACCAGTGCCGTGAGAAATTTCACAGACTCGGGGCCTTGGCTCGCCTGTTATGTTCTCCGCGATTTTGCCAACGAACAGTGCAAATTGGACTCCACATCACATTGTGTGTGTACGAAACTCTCAATTAATGCAAAATTTGAACAGTTCAACTAAGCAAAATTTGAAATTTAAGCCGGCAAATCCCCTGCCGAATTCGTGTGTGTATCCTTCTGCCGACCATGTGCTCCGCCAACAAAGTGCAAAGGCCGCCAACTACTTCATTAGTGCTTCCAGTATTGTACTGCTTCCAATATCATTCATCACAGTGCACGCATCAACCACCCAATGAACAATGGACAATTTTTGGGTGTTACGGATGCACATTTTTTCACGCGTGCAGCCAACTTGGACTTTGTCAACAACACTTCGGCCAGCTACATGCAATCCCAGGGTGTCCAGTGTCCTGGAAAATCGGTAAAACTCAGGGAAGTGTTTGGTTCTGGAAAACTCAGGGAATTTTTGTATTTTTCCCAAAAACTCTGGAAAAGTCGCGGTACTCTATTTGCTTTTTGGCAGAAAACATTTGCTTGCCTCGATGCATTTCCTCGAAAATAGGTTCGTTTGAGTTGCGAGAAATTTACCAGTCGCCAGTTTCTTACTACCTCTACTGCGCATGCGCAGCCTCCACCAGTTGCAATTGCAAATGCCAAATAGAACGCCTGTTTTTCGTGTTTTGGCCACCTGTAGCACTAGTTGACTCGTTCGTCTCTAACCTGGTTGATGATAGGTTTACACGAGCCTCTATTTGTAGAAACATTTTCAAGTGGTACTAGGGCTCTTGCCTCAGGTGTATCGTGTAATGCAGCCTAATATCACATATTCGTAGAAAACGGCGAAGTACTTTTGACAAGCTACACTGTAGATGTCTATTCTGATTGACAAAAGTACTTTACTATTTTTTTTTATGAATATGTCTTGATGTTAAAGTGGTTAGGCAGGAACCTAAAACAACAGCTTAAATTAGTGAACAAGCAGCAATTACATGTACGGTATAGCTTGTCAAAAGTATTTTGCCCTTTTCTACAAATATCTAATATTGGACCTTATTATACGATACACCTGATGTGAGAGCTGTGGTACCAGTTGAAAATGGTTCTATGAATAAAGGCATTTAAATAATAAAACACTGAAACACTACTTAGCACTATGCCTTTTGAAATTTTACTGGATGGTCAAGTACAAACATTTCTGTGACATTCACATATGTGGCATTCTGTGTATTTTGATCCGTGCTGTGTCATACTTTTAGAGGAAATAAAGCACAACACCACTGAAACTTTCATAAGGAAAACAGTGGTAGTGATGTGTGTGTGTTTCATGGAACATGCCGTACTTTATAATCTTAAGCCGATTACTGTGCGAGAGAGGCAATTAAATGTTTGGTTGCAATCTCGAATAGTTCTCAAAATATTTTCATGTAACACATAACATGCGCAACTCTTTCAGGGTAATAGCTATATAAAAACATCAGTTATATTAATGAAATTATGCCATTGTTGAACAAAGATCTTAATAAATAAATCCAGACACCAGTTTCCTCATGGTTATCCTGTTTTACTTTACATTTTATGATTAAAAGAATTGGGCAAATTTCATTAAATTGTGGCATTTATTTTGTCAGAAATTTTGCCTTTGATTGGTTCTAATTATTTGCTATTTATTGTTAATGTTGATAAACTGAAATGTTGTTCTTGCTCAAATGTAACCAGTGCTGTAAATTGTCTCTTTCTAAGAAAGATCAAGAATTATAACTCGTTAAGTTTCTAGGAAAAGGCTGCAAGGTGTCCAGTGCGCAAACTTACAGCAGGTGCTAGAGGTATTAGGTATGTTGACGAAGTTGTTCACATTTAGCGACTTTCAATATGAAAGCTATTTGTATTTAAAAAGAAACATCCTGTCACAAACAGTTGCAACTTGTTCCGCACTGCAACTAGAACACCTCACTGGCAGTCACATTTAGTTTGAAACTGTGGCGATCGAAACTCGAATGCCTAAGGCCCTATTCACACGGGGATGCTCAAGTCTCTGAGCGACTGAGATAGTGTCGACCATGGGACGCTGCATGTGTAGTTAAATGGGGCCATTCACATGGAGATACATGAGTAGTGACGTCGCGAGTCACCGCAACTCGCATAATACGTGACCCGACACGGTGGTCACAGTCCCAGTCCTCGGTTGCAATCGCAACATTTGATTGCACAATGTACAAAAAAATGTTTAATTTGAAATTCGAGGTAGAAAATTTTTGTTAGCTTCCTAATGAGTTATAGACTTAAAACATTCAGTAGCTCAGAACATGATTGTTTTTTTTTAGTTTTGTAGTGGAGTTCAGGTCTGTACCACTCCTAATTCTTTCTTTCCCTATTTAGGCCAGTCAATATGTATTTTTACGAGGAAAGTTTTGGGGTAGTTTTGATTTATTCAATTCCGTATGTTTTTTGGGGTGCTGAATCTGAATCTGTCATTTCCCAACAAAATTTCGTGACAAAACATTGAGAAAAATATAAAAATTCGAAAAAAATAGCATTTTTTGGTGATTTTTTGCTTATGTCTCGGAAACTATCAACTTTTCATAAATGGCCTCCCAGTACAAAATTTAATCATCATCATTAGACACTGATTATGTCTTTCAGCGTTCAGCCTGGAGCATAGTACCTCTAATAAAATTCCTCCATGATCCCCTATTCAATGCTAACATTGATACCTCGTCTGATGTTATGCTTAACAAAATTTAAGTCCATAAAATTTCCTACAGATTTCACTCTTTCATGTTTTGATGTCCGACGAGCCATTCCGATTCAAGAGCTAATTGAAAATGGCGTATTTTGGCTGTCTCCACTAAAATACACTTTTTCCACTCAAGAAGTCTAATTCATTATTAAAAGCTGACAATGAATTCTTACTAGTCCTAAGTCATATAGAATGTAGATTGGTATTGACTGTTTCTCCCAGTTCTCTACGCACACTTTCTGTAGATCTTATATTAAAGTTATACGAAATTAAAGAAGAAATTACACGATGTTCAAGATGTTAATAAAATCAGAAATTGTCACAGAAAGTTGAAATTCCAAACAAAATCTTGAAAATTTTATACATATTATTACATTGTATTACACATAATACATTATGTGCATCAATAATATATGTCATTGTCGTTTCCAAGAGGGTCCTGCCTGAGGTTCTTCGAAGGCAGTGGGTCCTGGCATAGGTGCAGGTTGTTCTGTCGCCAGTGTTGGGGCTACTTCATCTGGAAAATGAAGGAGGTGGGTGAGAAATCAATGACCAGTGAACATATCTGAAGGAGAATGGTTACGAAACAGATTGTGAGATTTGACATACCTTCCACATGGTGCAGGAGGGTTTCTTCAGCCTGTTCTTGGTCTTCTATATTGCTACCATAATTTTTGAGAAGATGAGCTTTGATTGTTTTTCTGCCAGGACGATAATCACTCTTTATTTGGTCCATTAATTCGTCAAGGGAAAACTGACACTCTTCATCACTACTTTTAAGATAATTGTAGACATCTTGTATTGCTGCTTCAACATCATTGGTGAAAGAACCATATGTACCCCATTTGAGTTTTGGGCGATTGTACAGTTTTCTCATACATAAACTATGATTCTGACAATCAAAGGCCTTGAAGTCGGAGACTGGCAAAAGACGCTTGATTATGGCTCTACATACTCATCACCATGTTTTTCTGCTCCTTTTAAGACATTTTCCTTCATTTTTAAAACTCTAACATAATACACAATATTGCGATTGGTTTTCTTCTTTCTTTGCTGTTCTGTGAACTGAGGTGTTACAGAAAGTCCAGACATAAAGCAATGAGTTTTAAAACTGAAAGGAGCATCAGTATCCTGTAACGTCTTTTGACTTAAATATATTTTTGATGAATTACAGCATTCAAATGAATGAAATAAATCGCAATTTGCGATGTTATGGCATCAAACTGTGGCGAATGAAAATTTGTGCACGCCTGGGATTCGAACCCGGGATCTCCTGCTTACTAGGCAGACGCGTTGACCACTCCGCCAGCGAGAACACAGTGATCAGCCCAACTGCAGAGGACTCTTCCCTGCACGTCTCCCGCCACACACAAATCTCCATTCGCCACGCTGTCTCTTTCCTATACCACAGCCTATTTATTCTATAATGCTCGCAGCCAAAATACTGTATTCCCGCATCAGGGAGAACATACCGTGAGGTATCAAGACACAATTAAGGTGCGATTCCGAACTCGGCAGCAAGCAGCAGTCGCCGCTGAGCCGTGACAGGCGGCACCACTGGTCCCCATTGTTTGCAATGCGAGCGATGCGGAACGCGGCGGCTGCTCAGGCGGCCATCCGGTTCCGAACCAGTGGTGTCGCTGTCGCCGACCCGACCCCCCGCCGAAGACCGGTTTTATGACAACACCCAAGGGAAATGAGCTCTTCAGACTCTGACGAGCCGCAGGGGAGTGGCCGAGCGCATTGAGGCGCTATCCTACGATATGCGAGGCTGTTCCCCGACAAGCTAGGCAGTTTGTGCCGTATTTATTATAAGCTAGTTCATAAGTAGTTTGTAAGTCTAGGGACTGATGACCCTGTAGTTAAGTCCCATAAGCTCTACAAACATTTGAAAGTTTGAACTCTGACGAAAAGAAGTCCGTAAACACAGTAACAACATATCCTGTAATATTTAACGCAGCAAAAATAACGAGTACAGAAATGTTTTAGTAAAAGATATATATATTTTGTAAATTCTGATAAACTATTTAATTATGAGTACGGATGTATGCCTGTAAATGTTTGACATGGCATATCAATGAAGACTCAGAGGAAGCTGCACTCATTAATTTTTTGTAACACGTTTTGCTTCATTTTTGTAGCAAGTGCAGTTTCCTCAATACTTAACTATTAAAGTAAAAACTAAACACAAACGGTGGTTTATGTTCAAAAGAATTAAGAAATTAACTATCGGTAATTACATAAATGGTGTTCTTAAAAATGATTATATAGAGTAATAAAGCGTTTTGTGTAAAATACTGTCAGGACATGTTTATTTACTTCAAGTTCACGAGAGGTGACAATAAATTAATGTTATGTACCAACAAAGAAAATAAAACGGAATAAAACTAACGATGGTACAATATTAAAAGTGTGAAAGGAAAGGAAAGGAAAGAAAAGAGGCAAAAGTTACTAAAGGCTTTTATGCGACGCAAATATGATAATTAATTATTTTCTGGACATATCAGAGCAGTTTTACGGAGTTAATTTCCAATATATAAAGCAGAATGGAAAGAAAAATAATAGTCGCATTGCTTCTGATTACGAAATGATGGGCCCACAGGGAAACAAACACAAACCAGCAATCAAGAGATAATAACACACCTTCAACATCCACATCGCTGGAACTGTTCCGTACCAGTTGATGAGCAGATAGTAAATAAAGCACGAGTTTTTGCGCACTTCTCAGTGTAAAATATAATTTTTCTTCTTCAGTTATTGCATTTCTTAGGCACTGTGGTTTTATGTCATCCAAAATAGAACTCAGTACGAAGTTGAACTGTCTTTCATTTAAACCACAATAGCTCCTGAATAAATTCGTCACTAAACTTTTTTTTTTTTTAAATCAACAGCCTATAACTTCCATCGGCAGCTGTACGTTTACATAAACGCATTACCAGCTTTCGTGTTTTCTTAGTATAGATCAAAGCAACGTCATCGTCTTCCTCCTGCGACAATGGCGGCAGTCGGCGGACACCCCGCCTCTCACCGGCGACCGCGCTGCTCGCCTGCCGCTGTGTTCCGCAACGGGTCGGCAGCAGGCGGCTGCGTCTCGGTCGTTGTCGGCAGCTGCAGTGGGTCGCTGTCGCCGTGTTCGGACTCGCACCTTTAATTGTTGTCAGGAGCCCAGCCTCGGCTATATACAATTATATATATTTTTCACAAATTCCAGTGTTCAAAAGAATGAAATAAATCACAATTTGCGATGTTGTGGCATCACTGTATTAGGTTTAGATGAAATACCAAACTGTGATGAATGAAAATTTGTGTCTGGCCGGGATTCGAACCCGGGATCTCCTGCTTACTAGGCAGATGCGTTGATCACTCCGCCACCAAGGACACAGTGATCAGCCTGACTGCAGAGGACTCTTCCCTGCACGTCTCATGCCACTCACAAACCTTTATTCGCCACAGTTTGGTATTTCACCTAAACCTAATACAGTGATTCCATAACATCGCAAATTGCGATTTATTTCAGTCATTTGACTTGTTCCCTGCCCTGCTAGACCTTCTTCAAGTGAGCAGCAATCATTCTTTAATTAATGTAGTTTTTACCACAATTCTCATGAATGTTAACTACAGATTTTTTACTTAGCTGAACATGCTTGCCATCCTTCCTCTTCTTGCTGGATGCCATTAACAATCTCAAACCGTTTCGCTGTATCATTGTCACCTTCTTTACATCGTTATCGAGCACTTCATCACAAATGAAACACACGTTTCAAGCCATTTATAAGACTAGACGTAAACTGTGAATTGAGTTGCCATTGGACTCTAGCGACAAAATGTAGAACCTACTATTTAACACCAAACTACTCACTTTGTAACACACTGACTGACACTTGTTCACAATGAGAATAACGCAGCCACTTGCCAACCTCAGCGATCACTGCATACAGTAGGCATTGTTGTTTTTGCTGTATTGTGTTGAAAACAAATATAGTTAGTGGTGAGTAGCGAAGTGCTTCCAGGCCCATAATAGGACATTATGTAGTGCGGCCAGAAAAATTACTAATAATGTTGCTAAGTGCTGCAAGCAGGAGCCCAATAAAGGAGAATTTCTGTATCCCATCTCTTAGCCAATGAAGCGAGCTGTGGCGTACACAGGGTCAGTTACATCACTCTTCATTTCACATGATACTTTCAAATATGATATCCTGAATCTACTATCACTGACATTACAAATGTGGCAGTACGTAGCAGCTGTTAATGTTAACAGATGGCACTATGAGTGTCGCCTGAAACATAATTTATTTGTGGCAGCAAGCATGTTGCCAGCACTGCATTACATTCTATTGGCTTCTTTTTGCTGCACAGCCAATGGATTGAAGAGTTGGTAGTGGAGCTTGCTTCCTATGGCCCCCATAGTACACCCTGAACAGATAGCCAATGTCTGTCTGACTGTGTGTGGTTGTGTGTATGTGTGTGTTTTGCAGATAGAGAATGGGAGCTGTTGTGGACAATAGAGAAGAAATCGAAACTGGAAACTCAGGGGTCAGGCTTTCATACTGTTCATGGCTCGAATATGAAGGACCTGGAAATGGGTATTTAAACCAGATGGATCAGTTGCAAAATGATATAAAGAGGTTGGGAGAGAACAAATAAAATGAAAAGAATTCAGTGAATGTCGGCTTTTAATAACGAATTATTCTTTATTGGAAGAAGTGAATTTTAGCAGAGAGAGCCAAAAAACACCAATTTTCATTTAGCGCTCAAGTCGGAATGGCTCATTGGACAGGAAAATATAAAGAGTGAAATCTGTGGGAAATGTTATAGACTTCAATTTTGAACTAAGAGGTTATTTGTGAAAAGTTTATAGTTTCCGAGTGAAAAATGCTATTTTTTTTTTTTTTTTTTTTTTTTTTTTTTTTTTTTTTTTTTTTTTTAACGCCATGAAGTTTTGTTGGAAATGTCGGATTCAGATTCCGCATCCCAAAACTTTTTGGCTCTGTTGAGCACAAGTTGACTGGACTAGTGTGTGTGTGTGTGTGTGTGTGTGTGTGTGTGTGTGTGTGTGTGTGTGGGCGCGCGCGCGCAGTCTTGTGTACTTGCTGTGTGCACGCATTTTGTATATTTATTTTATTTTATTTTTATTTTTATTCCCTCACCCGCCTCCCCACTCCATTCCTAAGCTGCACCTCGTTATTCCCATCTAACCCAGCCCCACCACCATGACTTAACCTTCCTATCCCCTCTCCCCTCCCCACCCCTCCTGTTACCGATTTACTCGCCGCAGAGTGTGATTCGAAGTGCGGCAGCCGGAGATGATGGTTGTGTGACTGTGTTGTGTGATTGTGTGAGTGTTCTCTTTTCTGAAGAAGGCCATGGCCGATAGCTGAAAGTGTTGTATGTGTGTGTCTTTTGTATGTGCCTGTCGCTGCTCGTCTTTGCAGTGAGTTTTAAACTCTCCTTACATTATTATTAATTCCAATCTGGACTTTCCGTTATTTATATGTTGGATACGTTTTAGAATGAAAACAATGGAGCATAAAGATCCCTTTGAGATGGGGGAGGGGGGTTGAGGAGGAGGGGGGATAGAACGAGGGGAGGTGAGGAGGGGGCACCAGACAGTGTACTGTCAATAACAAAATTTCTCTCTTTCATAATTATTTGGCTCATAAAACAATAAAACTACATACATTCCACTTCTTGTTATTCACTTCATGAATGGTATGGACTGCTTGCAATGCTTAATATGCAACAGTGTGAAAGCTCAATGTAGGCATAGGTACTGCACCCACCATGTTTTAATCAGTTCTTTTCTGTGCGTGCTTGAATTTGGTAATAAAGCTATTAACTCAAGTATATGTGTGTGTTATTGGGGTCCCAATCCCACATACTTCCATAAATCTTTTTTCCCTGGCACCTCCCACAAAATGATGGAAGGAAAAAGATTTATTGCTTACTACATTTTGGGTATTTATGCAGTCATACTTAAGGATCTAATGTCACAATTACATATATTACCCCCTTACTATTAATGCTATTTGCTACACATTTGTAGACAATATACAGAAAATCACTGATTGTCCTGCAATGTTACATCACTGTACAGCAAATAGATCAGGAGATAAGACATAAGTAGTACTGCTTAAAATGTAGCTCAAATTATCCACCTTATGATCATCTAGTATTTCATAGTGAGAACACTTAGTGACTCTCAACAAATTTTAGGCATAATTAATTCAACCTTTATCTAATCTTTTTCTCGCTTACAAGATTATAATTAAGAATAACATAATTATTGTACTCTCATGATTGTTGCACTGCACTGTACCTCAGCTCCTACTTTCCAAACTTCACAGAAGTTCTCCTGCGAACCTTTCTGGAATAGCACTCCTGGAAGAAAGGATGTGGAGGAGACATGGCTTAGCCACAGCTTGCGAGATGTTTCCAGAATGAAACTTTCACTCTACAGCGAAGTGTGCACTGATGTGAGGTGCTGATAGGAGGCAAGCTACTGGCAGAAGTGAAGTTATGAGGGCAGACCATGAAGTTGCTGGGATAGCTCAGATGGTAAACTGCACCAGGAAGTTTCAAAATGTAATAAACTGAAGCCTAACCTACAACACAAACCTACGGAATTGTCTAAATCTAAGGGATATCAAAATAAATAAATCAACTTACGAGCATGGCATCCCTGTTTTTCTCACTTGAGAAACATATCCTTTGTAATTAATATCACCACATATTCTTGCTTTTTTATGATTCACTTTGTAATTCAAACAATGGAAATACCTTGAAGGATTCAACACTATTTTGGAAAAGAAAGGCTGCTACTCACCACAGATGCCCAATAAGCCATAGATAGGCACACATAACAGAAAAACAAAACAGAAAGCTTTCAGCTGTTAAGCCTTCGTCTGCAAGAGGACACACACACACACTCTCACAAACCCAACCAGTGTCTCCAGCTGTTGCAGCCAGACTTCATAGTTCTCGATACTGCATCATTATCACTCTCTGACTTTTTTAAGAGCATACAAAATCTTCTTAACAACTCTTAAATTAATTTTAGGGTAAAGATATTGCTTGAAACTAACCTACAACAATAACAACCACAATGAATAGAGAGGAATACAACTATAAACAACACAGACAAGTGAACAGAATCAGCTGGTTACCAGACCACTGATGCCAACCATGATTCATTTAACATCATTGACATGATCCTTTCATAGCTAAATACAGATTTACAATGGCTGTATCTTCAAAAATATTGGTACGACAAGATACCTTTCTTAAGTAAACAATGAGTAGAAGTTGGCACAATCTATTTTCATGATAAACTCGATTTTTTTAAGTGACATGAGCCCTTTCATAAATAGCTGATTCAATTACAGACCCATGTTTTGAGGATAAATCTCAAGGTGCAAATGTAAAAAGTATAATATCAAACTCATTGACCATCCTAGCATTTTGAATGTCTTCACCCTGTTCTAAACTGTCAATATATTCTGGGCTACATCTGTTCTGCAAGACATTTTGAACCAGACATCTAAAGAGAGTCCACACTTTTCGCTCCACAGCATTTACTAAATGAAAGAAATCATCATTGCATTAATTTCTGAATATTGGGACCAGTTAATACACGCTCTTTCAGATTAGCACCTCACAGATTCATAAAACGTGTTACACAGCTCCAGATCTAAGCGGGAAAGGGGGGAGGGGAGGGGGACAGAACCATAGTGTCTGTCCTGGCACTCACAGAGCAGTTCCAAATGGTCTCTAAGAGATGGTTGCCAAGCGGTGGGGACACTAGAACGACGGATGTGGAGGGGGGATGGTGTCACCACTGCAAAGTTTGTGGCCCAGTTGGGAGATGTCATAGATGCAGCACTGATTTTAAACAGATATTTGAAGAAGTTCCCACAATTAGGTAATGCCTTGAAAAACTATTTCTTATGCCCAGTTTTAGGTGCAAAGTATTCTCTTTTCACTAGAGCATTGGTTCCAAAACTTTTGTTTCCCGCGCCGACTACTGCCAAAAATGGAAACTTCACGCCCTTCTTTCACAATAATACTGTATTATACAGTATAAATACCTAAAACTGTGACCAATTAGCTGATTGTCTTGGAGAAGGAAGGGAGGAGGTTAAAAGGGAAAGTAGAACTTGGTGAGGAGAGTGGGTCGTGAAATGGGAAATGCGTATGTATTATTTCTTTCTCAGCACTGTCAACACAAATTGGTGCATGCTCCCTTGTGCCGATGAGTCCCTATGATGTAAATACCATATGGAAGGAACATAGATTCATGAAGACTCATTATTAGAGCCCCAATTTCCATGGAGTATCATAATATCTTAAATGTACATGCATTCATGAACTACCCGACAAGCAAAATTGCACAATAAAGCAACAAGCAATAAAAATACACATAATCAAAATTTAGTTTTACATTTACTTCATTCTGCACATGCTTTTATCCAAAAGATTCCTTGACGTGCACCAGTTCTGTTCCATATGAAGTGCACACACCTATGGGTTGACAGCACCGATGTGCAGCAAAGTTAACACTCCCTCCCCTCATGAACAAGGCAGCTCCTTCTTCATCACACACACCTTTGAGGGAAGCTGCTAGCTGAAATTGCCCGTACAAGAACTACAAGAACAACAATGTCCATTCTTAAAAATTGTTTCATAATTTCATTTTAGGACAAGGTCTCATTTTACAATACTGGTAAGTACTACGATTACACTTCACAGATCTACACAAATTATACTGATGTAAAAGCTTTCATTGGATTATGAGCAGTGGAGCATTTGTTGCACTCACTATGAACATTCAAAGTTAATGTTTTATTTCAAAGATGTGGGGGAGGGGGGGTGAGAGAGAGAGACCCATTAAACAGTGGAGCATTTTTGTATGACAGAGTGTTAGGTAGACTGAACTGTCAGTGTCCGTGAAAGCTCAGTGCTCTGAGACAACACAATATCAAATATTTGATTTTTACTAATATTGCTCAATGCTCATGATAATTACCTCAATGCTGTTTTTCAAATTGCAACTGTATTTCAACAAGCTTGAGATCCCAAAATGCGGTACCTCCTTACCAACTTAGTTCTCTTCTGGCAGGAACTCCTTCCCCAAGGAACTGCAGGGTTGAGAAAGTACAGAAGAATGAACTCATTTACATTTGATAAATGCAGTCATTGAACTTCAGGTAACACACCAAGTACTTCAGGAAAGCGAAAATACAGATCGAAAAACTTATGATGTGCAGCAGTCAATGACTCAGTCAAGATAGTTACAATCTAAGATTCATTTTTTCATGTACTGTGTAATGTATATACCCTAGAAAATCCCGTGTGTTTGGATTAATGAAGTGTATGATACCATATTTGATTGTAGTATTGTGCCCTAATATTCCATGTTAATATTATATAAGCATTTTATGGCGCTTATGGCAAGTCACATTGTTTTAATAACTTTCATTACTCGGGTCATTTAATGAACTAAATAAATAAATTAATTATTGAAAGTCATAAGCTTAATGTTGGACAGTAATGTGTCTGTTAATTAAATTAATAACTAACAATAACTGAGGTCTTCTGTAATGTATTTGTTAAAGGTACAATGTTAATGTTATTTTTCTTCAAAGCAAAGACACTAATTATGATCTTTTCTTTTGTTAACTTCTGAGGTGTGTTTTGGTTCTTATGTAGCATCTGTGCTTTTCTGTTTGTTGTCATCTGCCATCGGAGTGTATCGTAATTTATTTTTGTCATGAACTCTGCAAAATCAGACTTATTTCGAGTTTCTTTTACTGCATTTGCTAACAGGTTATGGGCCCAGATGCATAAGTCTGTTTTTGTGAGCAGTGGCACAGTTTTTATGTGTAAAAACGATTTTGGATAAGTGACGATTGTTTTCATGCAACGCGATGGAACAGTACACAAATACGCGCTTGAAGTTGTCCCCTCCAGATAATTGGCCTGTGTGGAAATTCTAGATTGAAGGGATATTGAGAGGAAAAGGTTTTTTAGATGTTGTAACAGGCGTTTCAATTAAGCCTCCAACGGAGAAAGAAGCTGAAGAAAAGGCATGGCTGGAAAAGGACGCTAAGGCGCAGGAACTTATGACGCGTGTGGAGGTGGCGCCACTCACTCACCTATTATCCTGTACATCGTCAGCTGGTATGTGGGCTAAAATGAAAACTGTGCATGACAAGGAGTCCGCAGTGAATATTCATCTACTTCAGCAAAAGTTTTATTCACTCCAATTTGGTGATGACTCAGTGGCTACAGTTATGTCGAAGCTAGAAGAAATCAACAAGAAATTGAAACAAGTGGGTGAACAATTTTCTGAGAAAATGATAATTACCAAGGTGTTGATGTCTTTGCCTGAGAGATTCAAACATTTTCATTCAGCATGGGAGTCCGTTCCCTTTGAGAAGCAGACACTTAACGAGTTAACTTCAAGATTGTTAATTGAGGAAGAGAGAAATAATCAGGCCAATCAGCCGATGGTATCTTTACCTGTTATGCTTGTGCTAAAGAGGGTCATTTTGCAATTGACTGTAAAAGCAAAATGAAGAGAGAAACGAGAAGCTGCAATTATTGTAAGAAAAGGGGTCATTTAAAGGCAGATTGCAGACTGCTAAAGTCTAAGGAAGGCAAAAAGACTCAGGCCATAAATACCTTTATGTGTACAATGAAGAAACTGACCAAGAAGATTATTGGTTTATGGATACAGGTGCTAGTGAACATATGTGCAATAAGAGAGAACTGTTCAAGGAACTGAGCAAAGTGGGAAGCCCGGTGAAAGTTACTGTGGGTGATGGTAAGCTTCTTGACATGATAGGGTGCAGTGGAACTGTATGCGTGGAACAGTGTTAAGTTTATCAAAACTGTACTTAGTGGAGTGCTTTTTGTGCATGAACTAAAATTCAATTTGTTTTCGGTAGGAACTGTTTTAGACAAAGGTATGCATTTAGTTTCCAACAACGAGCAATGTGAGTTTTTGAACAGTAAATGCGAAATTCATGCACTGTCTATATGTGTTAATAAAATGTATCATATGTTGTTTTCCTTGAATGGAACACAGTCAGAACTGTCAATGGTTACTTTGACATGTGCACGTAAAATGCAAGCAGCTGTTGACAGTAAAGGAATTAGTGACTTTTCAACTGTTGGTACTGATGGTGTGAGCGAGTTACTTAGAAGATTATGAGTTGGGGTTGTTGACAGCTGTGAATGACGACGACGCCAGCACCTACGATGAAGCAATGTCTAGTAGTGATGCCGAAAACTGGAAAGAAGTCATAGCAAGAGAGCTGTGAGCCCTTGAAGAAAATAATACATGGGATTATGTATGTAAGCCAAATGATTATAACATTATTGACACAAAGTGGGTTTTTAGATGGAAAAGATATGAAAAAGGTAACATTGTCTCTTATAAAGCTTGCCTTGTAGCTAGAGGTTTCCAACAAACATTAACTTATTCAGCCAGTAGCAAAGTTAACTTCAGTGTGATGTTTTCCGTTTTTTTTGCAATGACAGCAACTTACCCATCTATCAAATGGATGTTTGTAGTGCTTTCCTATATGAAGAGATAGTTGGAGATTACTGTCAGCTTGCTTGTTGGGTACTTCAGCAAAATGAAGGGTAAAGTTTGCAAACTAAAAAAGGCTATGTATGGTTTGAAGGACTCACCAAAAAACTGGAACATTAAATTACACACAGTTATAACTGGTTTAGGATTTGTGAGAAGTGATAAATGAAGACAGACAACAGCAGTAAAACATACCTACTTGTTTACATTGATGATCTGATCATAGCTTCAACTTCTCAAAATGAAATTGACAATTTAAAGTTGTTATTAAGTGGTAACTTTAAAATGAAGGATTTAGGTCTGATTAGAAACTACTTGGGAATGAATATTGTTCAGAATTTAAGGGAGGGAACTGTTACTATCTCTCAAAGTCCCTATCTTGAAAAAATATTAAAAGTTTTTGACATGTATGAGTGTAATTCTGTTTTAACTCTTATGCTTAAAAGAGAAATATCTGAAAATGAAAGCATTGAGAATAGATGTAGAAGATTAATAGGGTCACTGATGTATGCCATGTTATTTTCAAGACCAGATATTTGTGTAGCATTAAGTATTCTAAACAGATACCAATCATGTGCAAGTCAAGATTTATGGAGTGCTTTAAAATGTGTGTTGTGTTACATTAAAGGTACCGTACAACTTAGTCTGTTATATGCTAGGGACAAAAAGTGTGCAGATACCATAATGGGTTACGTTGACTCTGATTGGGCTGGTGACAGAGTAGACAGAAAGTCCACAAGTGGTTATCTGTTTAAAGTTTTGGGTTGCAGTGTTTCATGGGCATCTAAGAAGCAACCTAGTGTTCCTGTCATCAACAGAATCAGAATTTGTAGCCTTAAGCCTATTGGCTTAGTAATTTGTAACACAATCTTTCTGGCAGTTAAACGGCTGTTGTACTTTATGAAGACAACTTAACAGTAATAAGTCTTTGTAAGAACCCACAGTTTCATCGTAAACTTAAGCATATAGATGTAAAAATTTTATTTGTCAGGGAGAAAGTTGATGCTAAGAAAGTTGTGATAAACACATTAGCACAAATCAGCAACAAGCTGATATCCTGACAAAGCCACTTGGGAAAATTAAATTTGAAAAGTTTAGGGTCTTGCTAGGACTTTTTAAGTGTTGTAGTTCAGTCCTTGTAACACCAATAATTAACATTGAGGGAGGGTGTTAAAGGTACAATGTTAATGTTATTTTTCTTCAGAGCAAAGACACTAATTATGATCTTTTCTTATGTTAACTTCTGAGGTGTTTTTTGGTTCTTGTGTAGCATCTGTGCTTTTCTGTTTGTTGTCATCCACCATCGGAGTGTATCGTAATTTACTTTTGTAATAAACTCTGCAAAATCAGACTTATTTCAAGTTTCTTTTATTGCATTTGCTAACAGTATTCACCATAATGTAATACTTTGCTGACTGTAGAATTTTATAGTTGCTTTGATTTAACAATTTTAAATAATGTAAACATACATTAACACTGCACTAATTGTTATTTACTTACGATCTTTTGTATTGTTTTGTTTTGTTACGAAAATCGTATCATTACATTTGTCATAATTTTTCTTATCTTTTCTCGATGAACAATTTATATACGTTTCATAAACAAATAATTTAATTTAATACACTGTACCTTCCGTGTTCTAGAATGTTCTAGAATACTATGTACATATTAATATGCGCGAATGCAAGTTAGTATTACTTTAAACACGGTCAGTCTTAGATCAGTAATAACTTAAGTCTTGAGTCAGTAAAGTTTGTCTCTACGAGTTAACATGCAGTCCTACTTTTGTCATCATGTAACAAGCAGTCTTAAAGATGTATTACTACTGTTTGTGTGCTTCAAGAATAAAATAAATAAATATGTATAAAATGAAGTGTGTCACATTTATGGTTAATTCCATGACTTGTAAGAATCAGTCATCCTAATGTTGGCATATTTATATAAAGGCAGTCGAGCAATTAAAACAACATCTACCACTGAACAACTTCAAAAGGTGAAGTATTCATAATGTGGCTTTAGTGTAGTGCATAAATGCATCACAACTGGAAATAACATTCACTCGTTTGCTTAATTACAACCAAGAGTTTAGATATGACACACATCTGGTTTCTTTCCAGGCTACAATTCAAAAGATGTAAAGTTCAATTATTTCTCTGATGTGGTTGTGTTCAAAATGTACACAGCAGTAGTTACTGCTTGAGAGGATAGGTGCAGTTCTGTTATGAATGCGGTATCCACTCTTAATACATTTATTACTCTATATCATTACAGATGGTGTTAACACTTCAGATACAAGAGACCTACTGCAGTAAGTCCCGGTAAGTCCCAAAGACAATCCACCAAAGATAACGCGGCTGTCGATCACAGGATCAACGCCACATAGCCCCCCCACCCCGTTGTATGGAGTACGTCCCCGAGGGGGGCGGGGGTGAGAATTCACCAAAAACACCACACTATATTCTCCGACAGCATCAGGCACAGGCCGACACGATGGTAACTGGGGGACAAACCCTGGTACGTCGACTACGAAGTTGGTGAGATGTGTCGGCTGATGAAGACGCCAACCGGTGGCAGACTGCAGGCGAATGTAGGTGGGAACATGCAGGAACACTTTGCCATTTGGATGCACCAAGGCGTGTACATTATCACTCTCAGCACTTTTTGACAGGCAAAACCTTCGCACCACACGCGGAGAAGCACTACCTCCCTGCTCATCGTCACACGCAATGCACACGAAAGCAGTTGAGCCGTCGACTAACACCGAGAGCTTATGGATGTCGTCAGGGTGGACAAAAGTATATAGCTCAATGGTGGGCACTACGGGTGAATGTGCATGTTGGTGAGGGGGGGGGGAGGGACAAAGAGGCGGGCGATGGCCCTGGGCGATCAGCTGGCAGCCGAGGGGGCATGGCCCAGTGCTGGGTGGAGCCATGACAGCTCGAAGCAGGGGAGGGGTTACTGTCATAGGATGAAGGAATGCCTACAGTAGACCCTAGAGAGTAATCAGATCGACTTTGGGGGCTGCGAGGGGAAAAACCTCTAAATGATTGACTGCTCAAATTGCTGAGGGGCGAAGAGGGAACCGTGTCAGAGGAAGGCTCGATGAAGGCTGGCTTGACATGGTTGACAGAAACGGTAATGACAGTGTCATTCACCCAAATGTCCATGGTGTTTTTGGACTGGCTGACAATAACGTAAGGGCCAGTATAAGGAGGCATGAGAGGGGCCTTAATGGTGTCATTGCGGAGAACTTGTCTAGTTCATGGGTCACATACAAGTGCGGATGAGTGTGCACTGCTGGAGGGGCCAGCCAAACGTTTTTGCAATGTGTGCATACCTGATCTAACAGAGAAGAGAGCTCAGAGGGCATGGTCGATGGCGAGGGAGAAACTAGCTCGCCAGGGAGCACTAGAGGTTGTCCATAAACAAACTCTGTCACCGAGCCCTTAAGCTCTTCTTTATAAGCTGAGCGTAGGCCAAGAAGCACCCAAGGTAAAGCCTCGGTCCACAAGGGCTCATGACATCGAAGAGCAGTTTTTAAGGTGGGATTCCAGCACTCGACTAGCCCATTACTTTGGGTGTGAAAAGCGTAGTGTGTATTTTTGTGATACCACAAAGGGTGCATAATTCAGAAAACATGGCCAATTCAAACTTCTGACCCTGGTCGGTTGTGAGGAACACAGGGGAGCCAAGCGTCCATAAAGGCACGTGAAATGGCGTCTGAAGTAATGTTTGGTATGGGGAAAGCTTCTGCCCAGCGAGTAGTCCTGTCAACAGCTGTGAATAGATAGCGGAACCCTTCAGACTGTAGGAGGGGACCAACCAAATCTACATGGATAGGTTGGAATTGGCCCAACGGTTGCGAAACTTTACCCAGAGGTGGGAAGCATGGCGAGAGACTTTGTTTTGCTGATAAGGAACATTCGCGCAGGCCTATGACTGGCAATCACAGCACATGTCCCTCCACACAAAATGTTCAGACACAAGACATGTTGATGCGTTAAACACCCGGGTGAGCTAAACCATGAAGTTTTTCAAACACAAGACGTTGTAACCCTTTAGGGATTAAGGGGCGAAGTGTGCCTCTAGAACTGTCACACCAGACTTCACCAGAAACTCCTGGAAAGGTTGTCTTCACGGGTCGAAGGGAAGAAGATTGATCCAATAACAGCTGTAAAGTGTCTGGGTTGGTCAATTGTAGCCTGGGTAAGTCTGACATGTCTATCAGGCTAGATACTGCGCCGACACAGGATAGGAAATCGGCCACAACTTTATCTGCCCCTTTTATGTAACGAATGTCAATTGTAAACTGCAGTATGTAATAAATGTGATAAAAACGACAAGACGGGGGGGGGGGGGGGGATGGGGGGAGGGGTCAGACGAAGGATTTTTAATAGCCAACACTAAGGGTTTATGGTCCGTCAGAACGTAGAAGTCCCTACCCTCCAAATCAGTTCTGAAATGCTTGATGGCCTCGTAGATGGCAAGCAACTCCCTATCGAAGGCCAAGTATTTTTTCTGGTCTGACTTAAGTTTCTTAGAAAAGAACTGATGCAGAGTGGTGACATCATTATAGGTCTGACTGAGCACACCACCAACAGCATTGTCACTTGCATCGCTCATAAGAAACAGTGTGGCATCAGACACAGGTGAGCGATGGTAACAGCCAAAGCAAATAGCTGTTTCATCTCATTGAATGCCTTCTCCGTAATAAGTGTCCAAGGAATAGCGTGATTACCTGATGTATTAGGGCCGGCAAGAGAGTCAGTGAGTGGTGCCTGAACGTCTGAAGCAGAAGGCAAATGATTGCGGTAATAATTAATGGTCCCCAAAAAGTGACGTAGCTCTTTAAATGTCTGAGGCCTAGGCATAAGTAAGGACTGGCTTCATTTTGTCTGTAGGTGGAGTGAGGCCATCTGCTGACACCACATAACTGAGAAACACAACCGATGGCTGATGATGTTGAGTCTTTTTGTTATTAAGTTCAGTGCCGGCAGACTGTAAGGTGTCAGTCACCAATCTAACACGCTCTACACTCGATTCTTTAGTGGGAGCAAACACAAGATCTCATCCATGTAGACAAAGCAAAAATTGAACTTCAACAGAGTCTTATTTATCCATCTTTGCCACGTCTGGGGTGCATTTTTCTACCCAAAAGGCATAAACTTATAATAAAAGAGCCTGAAAGACATAGTGCTGATGGTTTTCTCTATGTCTTCAGGGGCCATTGGGATCTGATGAAATTCCTGTTTGCAGTCTAACACTGAAAAATATTTTGCACCTGCTAACACGCGATTGAAATCAGCAATGTGTGGTACGGGGTATTTGTCAATGATGGTACGAGCATTACGTTTTGTATAGTCCCCAACCATACAGTAAGTACCATCTTTCTTAAGAATGAAATGAATAGGCCTCACCCAACAGCTGGAAGAAGGCACGATAATTCCCTTATTTTGGAGATCGGCTAATTGTTCTTTTGCCATCTGCATAAACTCTGGTTTCAACCTTTGAGGGCGGAGCAAAATCGGCGGGCCACCCATTAAGCGGAGTTTGTGTTGTGTTCTGCCTGTAACTATGGCAACATGATGCGGAGTACAGCAGTCTAATGTCTGTGACGTGTTGAAGGCAGTGGCCGTCAAGCAAAACATAGACGCTTCGGTCATGCAGGTACAGGCATGCCACTGCCAAAGTGTCAACATGCGGGCAGAGCAGAGTCAGGTTGGTACGCTTGCATTTAGTACTACGCATAACCACAGGTGCCACTGAAGGCAATAGCTGGCAAGAAATAACAGCTGATGTAGAAATGTCAAAAACACCAATGGGATTAGGCAAAAGTTCCGAAGGCGAACACGAAATATGAGCACTCAGATGTTTACAGTCACTTTTCAGAGGAGTGCGAGAGCAAGAAGCACAGTTCAAAACATGAGTAATGTCTGGCGCCAGGGCTGGTTCAATGGAAACACACTTGCTAACCTTGTAAGTGTGGGTGGGGAATTCATCTCAAACAGCAGGAAGGCATTGATGAGCTTCAGTGAACTCGGCATATACTTATTTATGTTGAGCAGATTCTCCAAACGTTCAATACATTGAATCGAGAGCTCGAGGCGCTGGGTGAGAAGAGCATTTTTCTACTTGTCACACACTGCAAAAAAGCTCTGATTGTTTGGTCACTAAACGAGTGCTAGTAGTATCCTGAGCAACACCGGCTGTAACACACGAAATGTACAATTGTTTTTTAGGGTAGTACACAGCATTGTGCACAATGTCAATAGATAATTGAAAATGCCTGATGAAGTCAATGCCACAAATACTTCAGCTCCACCGAATTAACTGGTTGCACAATTGTTTCATGATGATGAATCTTCCCAAAGATAAGTTAAGATGGCAACAAAGATACGTCGGCACCAGTGTCAACTACAAAATGAGTGCACATAGCAAGGTTGTGTAGGTAAATACGGCCTGAATGTTCACTGCCCAATGACACAGAATGTAAAGTCACAATGTCCTGGCGCCTATTTTTATCGCAGGGGGCGACGCCGGAGCCTACCTGCAAGATGCATTTGGGTGCTGGCAAGGAGATCTACAGTGTCTTGCTTCAGCCCCAAAACGATAGTGAAAGTAGCACCACTAATCAGGGTTGATTCCATGTTGGAATTGATGCTCCATGAGTGTATTTGATTTGTGGAAATTCTTTCAGCCATCAGTCGTAAAAAATATATTTATTTATTCGCAAATCTAGATTTCGACCACTGTGTGGTCATTATCAATGCTTAAAACCAATTAAAATACTTAAAACATCTCGATCTCCATGTTGAAGGTTGCGTTCAAACTGACGCAGCTCCGTCAGTGAGCTGCATCAGTATGAACGCAACCTCCAACATGGAGATCGAGATGTTTTATGTATTTTAATCGGTTTTAAGCATTGATAATGACCACACAGTGGTCAAAATCTAGATTTGCGAATAAATAAATATATTTTTTACGACTGATTGCTGAAAGAATTTCCACAGTACCACTAATGACACAAGGATAAACCAGTACTGAAAGAATTTCCACAGTACCACTAATGACACAAGGATAAACCAGTAGTAGTTTCCACAGAGAGAGGTGATGGATCGCTGCTCGACGAACCAGCGAAGGAGCCCGTTGGCAAAGTCTGTGGGCGAAGAGCAGGCAAGGCAGAAAAGCTGACATTCTTCTTACACAGAGCAGATGTGGTAGTATCTTGCTTGCGGCCAAGGCCGTGGCCACGCCCAGCAGGTGTTTCCTTCTTGAAGGAGCCTGGGTCAAACATTAGGAGACCTGTGATGCCACCATGACTGGTAAGCTGCGTAAACTTTGTCTGCAGATTCCAGTGTTTGGTCGAGCGGTGCAGAAGGGGCCTGTGACTAGGTCAAACTGACATGGCTCAGTAATTTGTCCATCCAGATGGTCAGCAGTGCATCATCGGGGAACAAGGATAGAGAAGCGATTGATTGTAGACGTCTCCACAACTGTGAAGGCGTCTTCTTGCCCATCAATTCTCCATGTAGGATCTTCCTGACAGTGTCGGCGTTTGCGCGACCCAAGCGATGTAGTAGCCTTAGCGTGGTTGTACCAGTGTGGACGAGAAGGCTGGCCGACAAGGTCACAGATCAAATCATCGAATTCGAACAGATGTGACATAATGCATAGGAACTTGGTCGCATCATCGAACCCACAATGCTCAAAAATGTCTTCAGTCACTTTAAACCACATAACAGCTCATTGAGATTTGAATGGTGGCAGCTTGGGCAAGTGGGCAAGCGTGCATAAGTTACTTGCTGCATCGACAGGGTTGATATCTTGCGGATGCAGCTGAAAATCCACTTGGTGAGCAGGAAGAGAGAAGTATGCTGACGAAGCAACAGGCTGTGGCATAGTGAGAGTATGTGTAGTGCATGGCTTCGTGGTGTGTGGGAGCTATTGTTGCGGCAGGAGCACATGTTGAACACCCAGTGTGTCGACAACAGGCAGAGATGAGTCATAGGAAATGTCCAAAACAACACTGTCCTGAGGTGCCGAATATTGGCGGTGAGCATAATTTGTGCAATTATTAAGGCATTATGCAAAGGAGCACTCAACGAAACATATCAGCCATGCGCATAGCCATCACTGGGCATGGAGGGATACATCTGCGGCATATTTGAAATTAAACCGCAGACTGGGGCTCATGAAAACTGATTATGAAGGTTAATGTTCACGTGCTCCGATTAACGGAATGCAGGTCGGGAGTCAACGCACATCTGGGGGGCACATAATTTGATGATTTGGACAAGTCAGGGCTCACAAATCCACAATCAGTGTGCAGGCCATGCTGCGGTTGTAGGGCTGATGCAGAGCTGAAATGAGGCTGAATCGAGTACATCTGATGATTCTCAGCCAAGATAAAGTTGTGCTGGTCCATCGGGGGGACTCCAGACAGCGGTTGGAGCAATGAAACACCCGATGGCAGCAGATAGCGTGGATCCATGGTTGCAGTGTAGCCGGCCTCACAGCTCGGACGAATAGTGCAATATCAACGCGGAAGGCACTAAACTTTTGAAACAAAATTGAAACGGAATCGAGGTCACCAATGGGGGATAGGTACAGTTCAGTCATGAATTCGGTATCCATTCTTGATAAATTTATTACTCTATATCGGTGCAGATGATGTTAACACTTCAGATACAAGAGACTGCCGGAAGTCCCGGTAGGTCCCAAAGAACATCCACCAAAGATAACATAACGTAGCTATTGATCACGGGATCGACGCCTCAAGCTCAAAGTGTCACTGGTCTCCGTTTTGCATACATTACTGACCTTGCACTTTCAATGATCATTCATGTGTCCCTCTCAGCTCTTACATTTTGTTTTGGTGTGTATGAAGCAAGTATTTCTTAACTTCACTGTGTACTCTCTTCCATTATCAACATCTAAAACCTGTTAGTCACACTTCTCAACATTGCTTATGTTTTTAAACACTTCACAAAATCTGATGTGTGTGTGATTAATGATACAATTCGATATTAAGAAAACTCATCTTTAAAAAGAACAAAACAGTTTTATCCACCTATTGCAAACACTGACATTGAGCCACACACATCACCGAAGATTCATAATAA
Organism: Locusta migratoria; assembly: GCA_026315105.1. Classification (NCBI taxonomy): domain Eukaryota; kingdom Metazoa; phylum Arthropoda; class Insecta; order Orthoptera; family Acrididae; genus Locusta; species Locusta migratoria. Next base: position 203,368,065 of record CM048751.1, read on the forward strand.
TACTGATATGGTTTTCTGTTCCACAGGACCTAATTAATGAGTAAGACTCCATGGTCATGGAACAAGTCAATATATGAAGATTAACAGAAGAATGTTAATAGAAAATTTTTCAGTAGTCCTATGCACACGACACTCTTAAGCCCAAATGAAAAGAATCAATAAAGAAAAAAAATGAATTAGCTTAATTGCTTGATTTTTCTATGAGTTCCTCAACAGAATAAAAGGAGTGAGCCATGAGGTAACTCTTCAATTTAGATTTGTGAAAGTATGCGAGTTAGTGTTAAAATTCTTTAGTTCTTGTGGCAGCTTATAGAAAATGGATGCTGCAGAATACTGTACACCTTTCTCTGCAAGTGTCAATGTGGTGTGATGCAAATGTCGATTTAGCTTCTGTATAGTATTCGCCAAGTGAAAGCTACTAACTCGTGGGAATAAGCTGATATTTATTAACAACAAACGACATTAAAGAAAAAACGTATTGTGACGCCAGAGTCAAAATTCCCAGACTATTGGAAAGGAGTCAACATGACGTTCGTGAACTTACGCCACATATTGCTCGAACTGCCCATTTCTGAGCCAAAAATATCCGTTTCGTTTCAGTTGAGTTACCCCAAAAAATAATGCCGTACGTCATAAGTGAATGAAAGTAAGCGTAGTAAACCACTTTTCGTGTTGACAAATCACTTATTTCAGATATTGTTCTAATGGTAAACAAAGCAGAATTTAGTTTTGGAACAAGCTCCTGAACATGGGCTTTCCACGACAGCTTACTGTCTATCTGAACACTTAGAAATTTATACTGTTCAGTCTCACTTATCATATGCCCATTATGTGTAATCGAAATGTCAGCTTTCATCAAATTATGTGTTAGGAATTGTAAAAACTGAGTTTTACTGTGATTTAACATCAACTTGTTATCTACAAGCCATGAACTTTTCTCTTGAATTGCATTATTTGATACTGTGTCAATATTAACAAGCAACATCATTCACTATCTAGCTGGTATAATCAGCAAACAAAAATACTTTACAGTCACCTGTTATATTCGAAGGCATACCATTTATAAAAATAAGAAACAGCAATGGTCCCAAAACAGAACTCTGGGGCACCCCACACGTAACTGTGCCCCATTGTGATTGTACGTCATAGCCATTTTCAACACTGTGGAGAATTACATTTTGTTGTCTATTATTAAAGTAAGAGGTGAACCAATTGTAAGCTGCTCCTTGTATTCCATTATGTTCTAACTTCTGCAACAATATTTTGTGATCAACAAAATCAAAAGCCTTTGTTAAATCAAAGAAGATGCCTAATGTTCATGGCCTTTTATTTAACGCATCAAGTGCCTCACACAGGAACAAAAATATAGCATGTTCAGTCGTTAAACCACTTCTAAAACCAAACTGTATGTTTGACAACAAATTATGTGAACAAATGATCAATTAATCTTGAATATACAGCCTTTTCAATAACTTTAGAAAAAAACCAATGGCATAGAAATAGATCAATAGTTTTCTACATTATCCCTTTCTCCTTTTTTATAAAGTGGGTTTCACTACTGAGTACTTTAATCTGCCAGGAAACTGACAATTTTGAAAGGAAAAATTAAAAATATGGGTTAGTACTGGGTTAACACATGGAGACCAGTAGTTTATAATTCTGCTAGATACCCCATCATATTCACAAAACTCCTTAGTCTTTAGTGATTTAATTATTGACTGTATCTCCCCTATCGAAGTATCATGGAGGACCGTTTCAGGTAACAGCCTCGGAAAGGTATTTTCTAAAAATGTTATATGATTACCTGTTGAAACTAGGGTTCTGTTTAGTTCACCTACTAAATTCAGAAAGTGATTATTGAATACAACACATACACCTAACTTGTCAGTAATAGAAACATTTCTACTACACACTGACGTTATATCTTCTATCTGCTGCTGTCGACCAGACACTTCCTTCACTACTGACCAGATAGTTTTAATTTTATCCCGAGAGTTTGCTATTCTTTATGCATACCACATACTTTTTGCTTTCTTAGTGACATTTTTCAGAATTTTACAGTACTGTTTGTAATGAGCTACTGCATTTTCATTTTGACTGCTGCTAACATTTTGATACACTTCCCGCTTTGTTCTACATGATACTCTTATCCCCTTTGTCAGCCAACCTGGCTGCCTGTTACTGGAAGTACCGTTTTGAGCATTCTAGCAGAAAGCAACTTTCAAACAGCGTAAGAAATTATTATATTTATCATCTGCATTATCAGCGCTATAAACATCCTGCCATCTTGTTCCTTAATTAGGCTTAAAAAGGTCTCAATTGCAACTGGATTGACTTTTCTGAGTAGTTGATAATTATGTTTAACATTTGTTTGAGAACAAATACTTCTTAGAATTAAAATTTGGGCATCGTGGTCTGACAGGCCATTTACTATTCTGTTGATAGAGTGCCTCTCTAATAATCAGGAATGAACAAAAATATTATCAATGGTAGACCTGCTACTGCAAAGGAGCACTCAACGAAACTTATCAGCCATGCACATAGCCATCACTGGGCACAGAGGGATACATCTGCATCAGGTTATAGGAATTAAGTAGATGTAACAGTTGACTTTTTCTTGAGCTATCACTTACACAATTAACGTTGAAATCTCTACACACAACTAAGTTTTTGTACTTCCTCTAAAGTGAACCCTGAACCCAGAACCAATTCCAGCTTGGGCAGAAACATTTTAAAATCTTAGTTAGGTGACCTATAAATGACAATAATTTATAGTTTAGTTTCATTAACATTAACAACTCCTGCACAACATTCAAATATCTTTTCTGTGCAGTGTTTAGAAAAATCGATTGACTCTGATGAAAAATTGTTTTTAACATACATGGCCACTCCCCAAAACTGCAAGGAAGTCCTAGAGAAGAAGGCAGCTAACCTGTATCCTGGCAAAGGAAGTCTCTGAATAGTCACATCACTTAAAAAGTGCTCTGAAATACCAATAATGTCAGAGTCAACATCAATAAGCAGTTAATTAACTTCATATCTGATATCCTGTATATTTTGATGAAAAATAGTAATTCCCTTATTACTTAGACTCTTAAACTTTGTCAAAAGTGGTTCCTTTGTTAGACTTCCTTTAAGTAGGAATACCTATCAGCTGTTCTCAGTCTAAAAAAGATGCAGCCCTAACACCAACTACTACAGGAATTTTTCCATGAGTGACACCCCCATCCCCTACTACACTGTCACCTATGAGCTTTGCCAACCTCCCGTTCCAATACCTATTGAGGTGCAGACCATGCCTAGTGAAATCTGACCTTTGGATAGTCTCAACTGGCACCACTTCAATGTGATCCATGCCCTCCGTCATCAGCGCCCCCTCAAGGCTCATGTTAATACGCATGGCAGCCGTATTAATATGAGGCCTATCATGGCACTGAAACAACTGCACAAAATGCACATTTGCACCACTAGTTCGAGTTGCTACTCTTTCCAGATCACCACCTATATCATACTCCCCATCCCTATCAAAACTATTCCTGGCCCCACCCACTATAACAACCTGATCCTCTTTAGAGAAATTTCTACGTGTCCCCTATGTTACAAGTAACCTGAGCTAACCCTTCCACTAGGCTTCACTATGCTGGTGACCTGGTACTCAATCCCAAGGAATTCCTGCAACTGTTGGCCAACACCTCTGCCATTAGAACTGCCTAGCAGCAGAACCACCTTCTTCCTATGAGACCTATCTACAGATTTCGGCTTCCTATCAGCTGAGGTCTGCTGCATATGTCCTATCCCTAAAGCTACATGAGGTTCATCTCCACTCAACTATGACAATTGGTCAAACCTATTTGTAACTTGCAAAGTGAAACTATCTGAATACCTTCTCCTAGCTACCTTCTTGCCAACTGCCAGTTCCCATTCCCCAGCCCCCCTTCCCCTCCTCAGCCTGCCTAGTTCATCTTCAGCGTTTTTTAACTGCACCTGAATGGCGCAGATCAAACGCCCCTGCTCCTCTATTATCTTATTCCTGCTGCATATCCTACAATTCCAGGAGAGAACCTCACCACAGTGCCCACTGGCTTCCTCACTACAATCTCCACCATGAAAATACATACTACAAATCCCACACTGCAGCCCACTACGCACGACCCTATGACAGAGCTTTTAGCTTTTACATGTTTTTTCTCACGAAAAGATAGTTGCGGTTGTTCTCCAAACACACATGGCTCACATAAAACTGATAATTCCTACTATTTTCAGTCATCCATCAGAACCTTCTTTTCTATTTCACACAGCCCTGATAGGTTCACATGACCACGCCAATCATGCCGTAGTTTTCAAATCATTAACCATAGTTACATTAGCCTTATCTGTAACAACTGCATGAAATTGCATTTTGTACAACCAGTGAACTTGATGAACTGCACTTGCAACCGTCTTATTTCCTTCATACTCGAGCAAACTCTGTCTCTTTTACAATTCAAAATCCTTTTTCTGTAAGCACACCTTCAGAGGAAAAGTTCTTCATCAAATTTGAAACATACAAAACATATTATAATTACATCATGCAGAGATCAATTCACTTCCTTTTTTATTCTTATTGTCATGATTCCTTTAGCTTCTAGATCAAACTTGGTTCTGTGACTGACAAGACTGGGGGTTAAAGTTATATATAAAAACTGGAAACACACCAAGTAGTTCATTTCCGTATCACTAGGGGTGCTAGAGTAATCAGGGAAGCGATATAATTGGCTGACAACTGTCCAATGCGATCTGTCCAATGGCAGCTGCACAAGTGGCTTGTTCTATTGTGGCGTTCTCAACTGCAATCTTCACATCTTCATCACAATAATATTCTACACGTTATTTTCCAAAAGAGATAGGTTGGCTGTCAGAACTTACCTTTTTGCTTTACTGCCAATAGTCACACACAGAAAGAAACAAGAATGAAAATAAAACGAGCTTTTGGAACAGGGTTTCTTCTTCAGGTAATGGAGAAGGGAAAAAAGGGATGGGAAAGGAAGGGGGAAGGTAATTCACAACTTAGGTCATCACACCATCCTCATGACCAGGAGGATGTGATTATCGGAGCATGGAATGTTAGATCTTACGTGGAGGAACATGGTGTGCTTAGCTACATTCACCATATTCAAACAATAAATCATTTTTTTCTTTTTTTTTTTTTTTTCTTTTACACAGTTACTGATGTTTAAAGGGAAATTTGAGACTCAGAGACAGAGAAAAGTGGGGGCGAGAGTGGTTCAATTTTGTTATCACTAAGGTAACAATTTTAAATAATTTGTAGAGTACTTTAATTGTACAGTTTATAAATACATCAGAAATGTATACTCTATTTAAATGCCAAATCTACAAAAATAGCAACATGTATATAAACTCTGATATTACACAAAATTACAGAATAAAATTAAGGAACTTTATGACTTATTAAAATAAGATATCCTATACAAACTGTTCATTCTCAGAAGACCTCTGGCTTAATGATTGTAATAGCTGCATCAACACAAGTCAACTTGTCTCTATGACCCCAACTGGTTTCTAACGTCTATCAACAAACTAGCCAACTTGAACCCTCAAAGAACATTGTGTTCAGTGTATCTAAAGCTTGTAAATGAAAGCTTATGCTAACAAGTGGATTTAAAGATCACATACATGTTACATGTAATTGGGTTAAACTGATATGTTCAAGAAAGGCATTCACTGAACACAGTAATGAAAGCTAAGTTTGATACTAACTAGAAACAAATTAATTCTGGCCTTAAGTCTGATTTCTTCACGCATATCTACACCTGCCAGTCAACTTACCAAGAGTATCCTAAAACAAAATGATTAAAAACTTGTACAATGTCTCTGTAAATATTTATAATGCTGTTCATACATTTTAAAATAACCATAAAAAATTTGAAAAATTATAAACACACAAGTTTTATGTAGTATATTTTTATATCCCTTTTGAAACGCACACTTTCCTTTTTCTTAATAGTCTTTTTGAAGTCACTATAACAACTAGTACAACAATTTTCCCCATTTTCTTTTCAGAGTCATTTTTATCCAACATAGACAATTTACACCTTCTTGAAATGCCACACTGTGTTATAAAACTCATTTTTTAAAATCTAAGTACATGGATTTTATTACAGTCTCATTCAAAAACATTTGACTAATTGTTTATAAAGGCTTGCACATAAAAACATTTTACAAAAATAACAATATGTAGATATTTATCATAGATATAATGTTGGAACACTAAAATGTCCCATTAATTACATTTGCTTAGTGATGGAAATTTTCCACAGAGATGATATATTCGATTAATGATGGAAATTCTCCGCATTTCATTCTCATTTAAAATCAAATATACTGAAAAATAAGTACACTTTATCACAAGGGCTGATTTCATTAATTAATTAAAATGGAAAATAACTGTTAAATTTAAATTCATATAGAATCATCAACTCTACCTCCTTAGATAAATATGTTTCTTTTTCCTCCGAGACATTCTATATCTATATTACTACTAATAAAATCAAATGCAAGATTTTCCTCAAGTTGGTTTTCTCAGATAAGGAACTTAAATTACAGAATCTCAGATATCTGTAACAGCTAAACAATGTTGTTTGTATAGGAAGAGAAATTAAAGTTATCTTTCCAGGCATGAAACACAAAAGCAAAATATCTACAAACTTTTAAAGCAGAAGATGGAAATGATAAATACTGTGTTCACTAATGAAGTTAACAAGGTGCAGCTTTCAAACAATGAAAAGTATGATTCAAATTACAAGGATTTCAGTGGCACACAATATCCAGCAAAGTATTGAGAAAAAGATTATGCATTTAATAATGAAGTCGTAGAACCATTCACAATTTTTTTTCTTTCTATTTTGGACAGTTAACTATGAATAGATAAGCAAAAAAAAGAGAGAGAGAGAGAGAGAGAGAGAGAGAGAGAGAGAGAGAGAGAGAGAGAGACAGAGGTTAGAGCTATCCAAAACAGACAATTGCTGAGGAGCAAGCAGACACAAAGAAAAGAAAATCATAATCATACACAACATAGTTTTCGGCAACAGTCTTTGTCAGAAATGAGAACACACACAGTCATCCAGACAACTCGCTCCCGCTCGCTCGCTCTCCCTCTCCCCACTCCAGTTGCTGTCAGGATGTTCTTTTCTGACAAAGGTTAAGTTGTGTGAATGTGATTATCTTTCCCATGTGGCTCAGCAATCATCTTTGCAATGAGTTGCAACCTACCCTCATTATATTGTTGAATTCCAGTCTAGACTAATTCTTAGCATTCTTAGAAAAGAAATAAACACTTAAAATTTAAATACAGGTTTCAAAATCAACTTTATGACATGCCTGGGAAGGAAAATTTAGTCATTATGTATTACTCCTTTGAATTACAGGTGATGCAACAGGTAACATTAAAAAAAAAAGAATGTTGATTTATGAGTAAGCAAAAGGAAGATGTTCTGGGGGCACAGCAGTACCCCTGCCAAGTCGAGCACCAGCCATACCAACCTTTTCTCAGCGCAGTATACAGCACTTTTGAACCTCCTGTATCTCCGCTGTGGATAAATCTAGAAGCCTGAATTTTCAGTTACCTAGAGTATCTACTATAACGAGCTAAATTTTAAAATTATACTATACTGCACCTTATAGTTTACGAAATATTAGCAGTCGAAAATCACTAATTCTGTCATGCACTGACTCTCAGATCATCAAAATTCTGAGGTACTTCTAGCAGACACACAAATGTCAAATTTAGTCTTTAGATAGTGTTTAGTCTGTAATGGAAGGAAAAATTCAAACAACAGTAAGTATTAATTCTGTTCTCAAACACATTTTCTCTCAACGGAATAGTATCTGCTATATTGACATTTTACTGATTGAGTCAGTTGTGGTCTTGCGGTAGAGCGATAGGTTTACATCCAGGAAGTCGCAAGTTTGATTCTTGCTGCTGTAACTTTTGTATTTTTACTTTCCTTTTAACATAGTTGTCATCTTTCTACTAAGTGAAGAGTCATCAGAAATGACATGAGGCACCTGATTACAGAATTAAGAGTAACTGGTAAGATATAGCTTAAATTCCTGCAAATGGAAACAGTAACAATTGACACCTACAGTCTACATTGATTTCAGTTATAAATGAGAAAACTGTTGCTCATAATGTCAAAAAATCCATTACATGACGCAGGCAAAAACGTTAGACCGGGAGCAAAAACTTTAGATGTTGGTTTCAAAACACAATAGACACAGGTAGGGAGACGCCATTGATCTGAAAGATGCACAGGCTATGTTATATATGTTCTGTGCCGTAGAGTACAAACTCTCTGGAGTGAGTATTGCGTTCTGTCTTCTCTAGCACTACGTTTACAAGCAACACGTCTTCCGGAAGAAGAAAACCGAATTTCGTAAACATTTTTCGCTGTCGTGTTTACATGGTGTAGCTTGATTTGGATTTTCTAACTCACTTAATATGGGGGTTGAAAAGCAGTTGATTCAGTTCCTGATTTAGTCAGCACAATCGCTATTTTTGTTTACTTAAATACACAGATTTATGCTCACTCTCCCAGGAGTGGAAGGACTTACCTTAGAGGAAAAAAAGGAAGGTAAACAAATACACACACACTCAGACATATCGAAACGTGTCTGAGTGTGTGTGTATTTGTTTACCTTCCTTTTTTTCCTCTAAGGTAAGTCCTTCCACTCCTGGGATTGGAATGACTCCTTTTCCACTTCCTTAAAACCCATATCCTTCCCTTTTTCCTCCCCTTTTTTCCTCTTTTTCCTGAAGAAGCTGCCAGTGGTGGCGAAAGCTTGTATGTGTGTTTGTGTGTGTGATTTGATTTGTTTCTATCGACGAGCCGGTCCTTTTGGTAAGTCATCTCTTTTCTATTTTTATTTATCCCACCGAGAAAGTTTCCCTCTATAATTTATATATATAAGTATTTTCTACAGTACGTCTGCCTAGGTGTACTTGTGTCTGTGTGAATGTGTGGGTGTGTGTGCGCATTTGTTTACCCTCCTTTTTTTCCCCCAAGATTAGTCTTTCCTGTCCCGGGATTGGAATGACTCCTTACCCACTCCCTTAAAACCTTCATCATTTCCTCTTCCCTCTCCTTCCCTTCTGCCTGACGAAGCAGCTAGGCTGCGAAAGCTAGTGTGTGTGTGTGTGTGTGTGTGTGTGTGTGTGTGTGTGTGTGTGTATTCATTTATTTGTGATGCTGTCACACCTGTGCTCCTTCGCCTGGTGAGTAATCTTCGTCTATTTTTACATATATAATTTTTCCTGGTAGGAATTTATCGTCTTAATATATATATTATTTTACATTACAAAATATCATTCTGCCCATATGTGCCGAAAATTCTTAACAAGAAAACAAAATCTGACAAGCCAAGAATGCTTCAAAAATCTATGCATTTACATGGGCACAAAAACCAATTGTGGAACTGAAAAACCGCTTTCCAGAATCGATTTTGGAGAGTTTACATGGCCAATTAAATGCGGAATTGGGAAATCTGTTTACAAAAGCCGGTTTTGGGAGCCTGTGTAAATGGGCTGTAGGAGGTGCTGGTTCTGCTCATCATGTTAACATTAAGCTAGGATTGTCACATGATGTCATACAAGTACACAAACTTGAAAATTGAAGTACCCATTTTCTATGGCAGTTTTATCAGGTGGTCAATGAAACTTATATAGTTTGAAATATGGATTGCTGTAGATGTGCACAATACAATAATCATGAGTGTACATAGCCGTTAAGAAGAGTGGTAACACAAAGTAGATGTTTTGAAATCTTTAGCTTGGATCAAGGGGGATGTCCTCCCACTCCCGACCTGCCACCCTAGGACGCTGTTAATCCACATGTCGAGATGTGAGGCTGCCCTCTGTGCGTACCTCACAGACATGGCAGACAGAACAGCATGTGACAACCCCTGGGATCCATTTGGGGCAGCGGCCGAACCAGCGGGCCCACACTGCAGTGCCCGGACGGAAACAGGCCGGCATCGCCACGCAGAGGTGGCCCGGCAGGGGCCTCATCAGGTGAAGCAGCATCCGAGGCTGTCAGCCATGTAAGAGTTCTGCCGGGCTTTTATCACCAATTGGTAGGAATCCAAGAATCTCTCTAATGCCATGTTGGGTGAAGATTTATCTAAGTACTTCTTCATTTGGGTCTTAAATGTTCTAACCAGACTTTCGAGCTCCCCATTAGATTGGGGATGAAAAGGGCACAGAATTCAGCAAATTCCTGAGAAAAAACTACAGGCCGTTATCCGTAACTAAAGTGTTAGGCAGGCCTTCGAGAGCAAAGATCTTAGATAACACTGATACCGTTATTGCTGTCGACATAGTAGTGCAACGTACCATGTATGAAAACTTTGAAAACATGTTGACCACCAATAGCCAGAAGGAATTCAAGAAAGGAACAGCAAAGTCTACATGAACTCGTTCCCAAGCCTGTTCCAGATCTGGCCACAGTGAAAGTGACGCGCGCGGAGCAGCCGGTGAGTTGCACATTTCGAGCAGGCCGACAAAAGTCTGACAATATCCCCGTCCAGGACTGATCAGAAAACATGGCGGTGGGCTAATGCTTTTGTACGGGACATACTCCAGTGGTCAGCGTGCAGAAGACAGAACTTCTGTGATGTAGAGAGGAGGGAATGACCACCCTAGGTGGTGCACCTGCCGTGGACAGTAAGAGGACGCCATCCCTGACCAAAAATTGATACTGAAAGGAAAAGTAATTGCAAAGTGGGTCTGAAACCCAACCTGGAGGCCTCTCCAGCCAGTTATGTTGTACAAAAGAGACTACCTGTCTTAACACGGGATCAGCTGTGACTGCAGCTGTAATGAGGAAAACCATCCACTACCTGTTGTTCATCTGTATCCAAATGAAAACAGAGCAATTCGCTGCTTTCAAAAACAGGGTTGGGACCCATTGGAAGACGAGACACTGTGTCGGCATTAGCAAGTTGGGCCATTCATAGTTGAACTGCAACAAAAATAGGGCCCATCGCTGAAGGCAGTGTGCTGCTTTATCCAGCAGGGACGCGGAAGGGTTGAACAGGGAAATCAAGGGTTTGTGATTTGTAACCAAATACAATTTTCTGCCATACAGAAAAACGTAGAATTTGTGCAATGCATAGATGATGGCCAGGGGCTTCTTTTTCTATCTGCAAATATTTGAGTTATGCAGAGTTCAATGTTTTGGACACATAAGCAATGAGCCTCTCCATACTGTCTTCATACCTGTGGGCCAAGACTGCTCCCACCTCATGTTGAGAAGTATCTTTGGTCAAAACTAATTGTTGCCTGGGTTGGAAGGGAACCAAACAGGGGCAGACTGTAACTTTTGTTTCAAAAGAGAAAACGCATTTTCACACGCCTGCGACCACTGGAAACGCATGCCTTTGTACATGAGGGCATTGCAACGGTTCCACTATGGATGCCGCATCGGGAAGAAATTTGTGGTAATATGCAATCTTGCCTAAGAAAATGTGTAACCCCTGCACCGACATAGGTCGAGGTAAGGCCGAAATGGCCATGACATGCTGGCGTAAGGGGGTGACACCCTCATGCAAAACTTCAAAACCTAGATAGTGCATTGGAAGAAGCTGCACTTGTCTAGATTCCATTTGATTCCAATGGCCTGGAGCGTCGAAAATAGGAACCTTAGACATGCCTGACACCACAATGTCGTCTAGATAATTTATACAGCCCGGAATCAGCACTGTGAGCTGTTCCAGGAACCGTTGGAAGATGGCTGGGGTGCTGGCAACCCCAAACGGTAGGCCAAATGGAGTATTAACCAACAACATATGCTGCGACTCCTTGTCCAAGGGAAGCAGAAGAAAGGCCTCTGCCAAATCCACCTTCGAAAAGAAATGTCCTCCTCACAACTTTGTGAGCAATTCCCCCTGGCGAGGCTATTGATAAGGGTCAATGACTGACTGTGCATTGATTGTGGTCTTAAAATCGCCACAGAGCCACATCTTGCCAGTTGGCTTTATTACGATGACCAACGGAGAAGACCATTCACTTTAGGAAATAGAACAAATGACCCCCCAGGGATGTGAGGTGATCTAATGCCGCTTCAACAGAATCGTGGAGGGCCACCGGTATCTGGCGGGCCAAAAAAAACGCAGGCGCGGCAAAGGTTTCATAGATATATGTGCCTGATAAGATGTGGCGCAACCCAAACACTGTGTAAACAGTGAAGAAAATTCTGAGCAGAGCTCATCCAGTTGTGGGTAGGGTACCTCGGTCGAAACTAGGTTGACATCGTCAAAAATAGAAAACCCAACAACTGAAGTGTGTCTATACCAAAAAGATTCTCTGTGGTTGCATTGTCCACTACCAGAAAGGTTAAGGGACGAATGACAGTGCAGTATGCCGCCTGACTGGTAAATTGGCCAAGTACTGGAATCCATTGTTTGTTGTAACTGAGCAACTTTCGAGTGGCTGCTGTAGGAAAGGGGAGCCTAACTCAACATACGTTTATGAATTTAACAGTGTGATGGCGGCGCCCGTATCAACCTGCATACGGAGGACCTAGTTGCAAACTTTTAGGTCCAGGAAAAGTTTAGAAGGAACTACGGACAGTGCCACCGCCACAGTTGACTTCCGTATCTACATCCTTATCCCGATCTTGCACGGTGGGATTTGACTTGCACATGGACAAAATATGACCTTTTTTGCTGCACTGATTGCATGTGGCCCAGCACTAAGGGCAAGTGGCCCGATCATGACTGACAAAGCAAGATGGGCAAGAGGGCAATGGGGCACTAGAGCGGCTCTGTGTCATCTGTTGTTGGGAGCCGTGCACCTGCGGCTTTTGCTGTTGCAAGGGACGCCTACTGCTCAACCGTACAGAGCGTTGGGTAACTGCGGCAATGTCCTCCTCAGGTGGCTCGTCGTCTTCCAGGTGCCAAGAGGGGGAAGGCTGCACAGCCGATACGTCACACTAAGCCTCGATCTGATTTCCTGCCATCCACAACACTTCAAAAGCTTGGGCAATTTTTAAGACTTCTGTGTTTTAAGGCGCGCTCCCTCAGTTCCCTGTCGGGTGCTAGGGGATAACCACATCCATGACCATCTGATCCGCATAAAACTCTTTGTGCACTTCTGAAACAAAGTTGCAACTGTGACTAAGACCATGTAATTTGGCCGCCCACGATCAATAAGACTGGTGCAGTTGTTTACGGCTTCTATGAAACACCACACGAGCAGCTACGACGTGTGTATGGTTGCAGTATTAAAAAGACAGTAATTGACACATCTGATCAGAAGTAAGATATGTGGGGGTCAATTGACACAACAAATGATAAATCTTAGGGGAAATCCATGGAAAAAAAAAAACCAACAAAAAAAGGGCGCGAAATAGCCGGGCATCCTGGACGTCAAAAGCCTGAAAATGTTGCCGAAGACACTTTTCGTGAGACTCCAAGTCTTCCGGGCCTCATCAAATGCCGGAAAAGGCAATAGGTTTTTTTAAAAAGGTCTTACATTCAGAGAAAAGATGTGTAGTTTATGATGAGTTTATTTTGTTCAATTGAATCAACTACAAAAACATTCCACAGATACAATGTAAATGGCAAATGGGAATAATTAAATACAGGTATAAAAATATAACTTGACCACATACATATATCAAAATAGTGGATGATACTAGGACATTAGTGAACTTACAAGCAGTCCTGTCCAAGATACAAGTTTATCAATGAGACATGAACAGGTGAGGGAAAATTGTAAGAACATCAACTCTATAGTATTTCTAAAATGAAATACATTTTGACTCACTTATTGTAGAAGTCCCCAAAGAGCCGATCACAGCAATTATTTAATCAGTATATCTGCATTACTCAATGAAAGATTTCTTTCTACCATTCAATTACTTAAAACTCCAGGCGATTTGCACGATAATTGTGTAACCTAAATAAACAACTTCAGCATACAAAAATATCAAATCTAGTATACAATTATGTAGAAATGTTTTACTCGTCATCTACCATTGACTGCTTAACTAAGTTTAGTAACAACTCTACTATCAGTTAGAGCTGATATTTTAGATCCACAAATTTTATCAAATTTTCTTTGATCATTACTCCCTCCTGCACCCCTACTGACAACTGGGGTTGTACTACTGAAGTACACAACTCAAGGATTAAGGCACTGAACTTTCATTAGACATTCCTTCCTAATACTTGACCAGCTGAACAGGTGCACTAACGATCGCAGTGCCGATGAGACGTAACTCCAGCATTATTCCCTCTTGTTCAGCACTGTGGTAATTTTTTTATTGCTTTGTTAACTTATGTGCCCTTTACATTCAAGATGGTCTTCTGCCAGACTTCATTCTTACTCACTGCTTCATTTCTCATTCACAGCCACACATTCCTGTCTACACTCTAGACAAGAGATGAGTAAAGGAGTTTAACTCAACAATTAACATTAGTTTGCAAAAGTAGTCATGATAGTGGAAGCTACATGACAATGGCCTTTTGACCTAAATATGTATATAAATTCAATATTTTTCTATGAGAATCCTGTTCTATTATATAAAATATATCACAACTAAATAAATAATGTAAAACTGGAACATATCACAACTTTTTTGGCAATGCAAACTTAGAAAATAAAATGCAATGAATGAAATCACAGCATCAAATACACACAAAGCTATAAAGTAACATTCTTTGGTATAACAACATTAATAACAACATTAAACAATTTCATTACATTATCAGGTAGCAGCTGTACTTGTCGAGGGCCTGTTTAGATGCTCAGCCAACCGTTTCTCTGTAAATTAAACAATCATTTAAAAAAAGCAAATATGCTATCTGTACATTACAACTTGAAATAAAAACTGTAAGTGAGACCCTACCAATAATTATCTTGAACAAAATATCAGTGACATAATATTAAAAATAAACATCAGGAAAACAAGAAAATGGAAAAGGAAGAAGCCAACAACTGTTTAGGGGAAGAAAAGAGTACATAAATACTTATAAGGAAAGGTTGCAGGATGGGTCTCACTGATTTGGCTCAAACTAAGTGAAAAAAATGCAGGTAAATGAGCCTTTTCAATTCCAAAAATTTCTTGCCTAAGTGGGACACAAAAATAGGATATGCCTATGAAAGATTTTTGATTACTGTGTAAGTGAACTACAAAATTCTAGCAATTAATAAGCTGTGAAAGTTACATTATAAATCAGGGTGATAATCATCATTCAGTGTTGGTGTAACACATTGGGTAAGAGTGTGGCTTGTAAATTTTGTGGCTTAGGTAGGGTGATAATGATAAAAAATAATTGTTGTTGTTGTTGTCGTTGTCGTCATCGTCGTCATGTTCAGTCCGAAGACTGGTTTGATGCAGCTCTCCAACCTACTCTATTTTGAGCAAGCCTCTTCATCTCCTCATAAGAATGGCACCCTACATCCATTTGAATCTGTTTACTGTATCCATCTCTTGGTCTCCCTCTGTGATTTTTACCCCATACACTTCCCTCCAACACTAAATGCACGATTTCTTGATATCTAAGAATGTGTCCAACCAATCGATCTCTTCTTTTAGTCAAGGTATGCCATAAATTCCTTTTCTCCTCAATTCTGTTCAGTACTTCCTCATTAGTTACACAATTCACCCACCTAATCTTCAGCATTGTTCTGTAACACAACATTTCAAAAGTCTCTATCCTCTTCTTGTCCATACTATTTATCGTCCATGTTCGATTCCCATACAAGGCAACACTCCACACAAATGCCTTCAGAAAGGACTTCCTTAAACTTAATATTTGATGTTAACAAATTTCTTTTTTTAAAACACTTTTCTTCCCATTGCCATTCTGCATTTTATATCCTCTGTACTGTGACCACTGTATGTTATTTTACTGATGAAGTAACAAAACTCATCTACCACAATTATGGTTTCGTTACCCAATCTAATTCCTTAGCCTGATTTTCTTAGACTGCACTCCATTACCATTATTTTGCTCTTGTTAATGTTCATCTTGTATGCACCTTTCAACACACTGTCCATCCTGTTCAATTGCTCTTCCAGGTCCTTTGCTGTTTCTAACAAAATTACAATATCCGATTAATGATGAAAATTCTCCTTAGAGATGATAAATATTGTTGAAACGAGACAGAATGGCTGGCCAGTACTTACCTTTGTGCTGTGCCACCGATAGTAACACAAATGAAGAAACAGAAAAGAGGGGAAAAAAGGACTAGCTTTTGGAACACAGTTCCTTCATCAGGTGGGAGAGAAGGGAAGAAGAAAGGATGGGAACAGAAGGTAAAGGTAGTAAAGAGAAGAGGAGTGAAATGAATGATTCTGAGGGGTGTAGGAGAGGCAGAGGAGGTGACTAAAACGTTTTTCATTAGTAGGGAAAGATGGATGGACACACACCACACACACACACACACACACACACACACACACAGAGAGAGAGAGAGAGAGAGAGAGAGAGAGAGAGAGAGAGAGAGAGAGAGAGAGAGAGAGAGAGAGAGAGAGAGAGAGAGAGGAGGAGAGAGGGCGGGAGGGAGAGGGCGGGAGGGAGAGGGCGGGAGGGAGAGGGCGGGAGGGAGAGGGCGGGAGGGAGAGGGCGGGAGGGAGAGGGCGGGAGGGAGAGGGCGGGAGGGAGAGGGCGGGAGAGGGAGAGGGCGGGAGGGAGAGGGCGGGAGGGAGAGGGCGGGAGGGAGAGGGCGGGAGGGAGAGGGCGGGAGGGAGAGGGCGGGAGAGGGCGAGGGGAGGGAGAGGGCGGAGAGAGGGCGGGGAGGGAGAGGGCGGGAGGGAGAGGGCGGGAGGGAGAGGGCGGGAGGGAGAGGGCGGGAGGGAGAGGGCGGGAGGGAGAGGGCGGGAGGGAGAGGGCGGGGAGGGGAGAGGGCGGGAGGGAGAGGGCGGGAGGGAGAGGGCGGGAGGGAGAGGGCGGGAGGGAGAGGGCGGGAGGGAGAGGGCGGGAGGGAGAGGGCGGGAGGGAGAGAGGGCGGGAGGGAGAGGGCGGGAGGGAGAGGGCGGGGAGGGAGAGGGCGGGAGGGAGGAGAGGGCGGGAGGGAGAGGGCGGGAGGGGAGAGGGCGGGAGGGAGAGGGCGGGAGGGAGGAGGCGGGAGGGAGAGGGCGGGGGAGAGGGCGGGAGGGAGAGGGCGGGAGGTAAGGAAGGGATAATGAATAGGTGAGCTGAGGATGGAGGAAGGGGAGGGGTTAGCGTAGATTTAGGCCAGGGGGTGGCGGGAGGAGAGGATATGTTGGAGGGCAAGTTCCCACCTCCGTAGCTCTGAGGGACTGGTGTTTGTTGGTACTATCCAAATGGCACGTGTGGTGTAACACGTGCCCAGGTCCCTGGAGTTATGCTGGAGGGCATGTTCTGCCACAGGATATTGGGTGTCCCCCAGGCGAACAGTCCGTCTGTGCCCATTCATCCGCTCAGCCAATTTGTTAGTAGTCATACCAACATAAAAGGCTGAACAGTGGACACATGTCAGCTGGTATATGACGTGTGTTGTCTCGCATGTGGCCCTGCCTTGAATCGGGTAGGTTTTTCCTGTGGTGGGGCTGGAGTATGTGGTAGTGGGAGGATGCATTAGACAGGTTTTGCAGTGGATGGGTTGCAGGGGTAGGAACCATTAGGTAGGGAGGGTGGTTTTGGGATGTTGTAAGGCTGGACAAGGATGTTGCGGAGGTTGGGAGGACAGTGGAAGGCTACTCTGGGTGGTGTGGGAAGAACAGTTTGGAGTGATGGTCTCATCTCAGGGCATGACTTGAGAAAGTCATAGCCCTGTTTGAGGAATTTGTTAAGGCATTCCAGGCCAGGATGGTACTGGGTGACTAAGGGGGTGCTTCTGGGTGGTCTAGGGTTAGGCACATTGTTGTTGGAGGGAGAGAAATGGACAGCTCGGCAGATCTGTTTGTGGACGAGGTCTTTAGGGCAGTTGCGGGATAGGAAAGCATTGTATAGATTGTTGTTGTAGCTGGTGAGGGATTCGGAACTGGAACAGATACGTTTCCACGGACGCCCAGGCTGTAGGGAAGGGACCGTTTAATATGTAAGGGATGGCAGCTGTCAAAGTGGAGGTACTGTTGTTTGTTAGTGGATCTAATATGGACTGAGGTGTGGATGCGAGACTCAGCAAGGTGAAGGTCAACATCAAGGAAGGTGGTTTGAGTTTTGGAGAAGGACCAGGTGAATTTAAGGTTGGAGAAGGAGTTAAGGTTGTGGAGGAAGTTTAGAAGGGTTTCATCACCGTGAGTCCAGACCAAAGATATCATCTATGAATCTATACCAAACCAGGGGAGGCAACTTCTGTGTCTTAAGGAACGCCTCTTCCATGTGGCCCATGAAGAGGTTGGCATAGGAAGGGGCCATCCTGGTACCCATAGCTGTCCCCCTGATTTGTTTGTAGGTCTGGCCCTCAAAGGTGAAGTAATTATTGTTGAGTATGAAATTAGCAAGTGTGACAAAGAATGAGGTTTTTGGGAGGCTTTCAGGTGGGCGTTGGGAAAGATAGTGTTCCAGAGCTGATAGACCATGGGTGTGAGGGATGTTGGTGTACAGGGATGTAGCATCAATGGTGACAAGGAAGCTATCATGTGGGAGCGGCATAGGGATGGATTTGAGGCATTCCAGAAAGTGGTTTGTATCTTTGATATAGGATGGGAGCCTGCAGGTTATAGGTTGGAGGTGTTGGTCTACCAGAGCTGAGACACGTTCTGTTGGAGATTTGAAACCTGCTACTATGGGACAGCCAGGATGATTCTCTTTATGGATTTTAGGGAGTAGGTAAAAGGTAGGGGTGCAAGGTTCAGGTGGAGAGAGAAGTTCTAAGGAGGCAGTGGTGAGACCTTGTAACGGACCTAGGGTTTTAAGAATTTTCTGTAGTTCAGCCTGGACTGAGGGACTGGGGGCATCCGTGGGAAACGTATCTGTTCCAGTTCCGAATCCCTCACCAGCTGCAACAACAATCTACCCAATGCTTTCCTCTCCCGCAACTACCCTAAAGACCTCGTCCACAAACAGATCTGCCGAGCTGTCCATTTCTCTCCCTCCAACAACAATGTTCCTAACCCCAGACCACCCCCTTAGTCACCCAGTACCATCCTGGCCTGGAATGCCTCAACAAATTCCTCAAACAGGGGGACTTTCTCAAGTCATACCCTGAGATGAGACCACCACAACTGTGTCCAAACTGTTCTTCCCACACGACCCAGAGTAGCCTTCCGCCGTCCTCCCAACCTCCGCAACATCCTTGTCCAACCTTACAACGTCCCAAAACCACCCTCCCTACCTAATGGTTCCTACCCCTGCAACCCATCCCACTGCAAAACTTGTCCAATGCATCCTCCCACTACCACATACTCCAGCCCCACCACAGGCAAAACCTACCTGATTCAAGGCAGGGCCACATGCGAGACAACACACGTCATATACCAGCTGACATGTGTCCACTGTTCAGCCTTTTATGTTGGTATGACTACTAACAAATTGGCTGAGCGGATGAACGGGCACAGACGGACTGTTCGCCTGGGGAACACCCAATATCCTGTGGCAGAACATGCCCTCCAGCATAACTCCAGGGACCTGGGCACGTGTTACACCACACATGCCATTTGGATAGTACCAACAAACACCAGTCCCTCAGAGCTACAGAGGTGGGAACTTGCCCTCCAACATATCCTCTCCTCCCGCCACCCCCTGGCCTAAATCTACGCTAACCCCTCCCCTTCCTCCATCCTCAGCTCACCTATTCATTATCCCTTCCTTACCTCTCTCCCTCTCCCTCCCGCCCTCCCTCCCTCCCCCTCTCTCTCTCTCTCTCTCTCTCTCTCTCTCTCTCTCTCTCTCTCTCTCTCTCTCTCTCTCTCTCTCTCTCTGTGTGTGTGTGTGTGTGTGTGTGTGTGTGTGTGTGTGTGTGTGTGTGTGTCCATCCATCTTTCCCAATCTTTCCCATTAATGAAAAACATTTTAGTCAACCCCCGCCTCTCCTACACCCCTCAGCATCATTCACTTTCTTCTTCCCTTCTCTCCCACCTGATGAAGGAACTGTGTTCCAAAAGCTAGTCCTTTTTTGTCCCCTCTTTTCTGTTTCTTCATTTGTGTTACTATAGGCAGTACAGCACAAAGGTAAGTACTGACCAGCCATTCTGTCTCGTTTCAACAAAATTACAATATCATCAGCAAAATGCAATGTTTTTTTAAAAAATAATTATTCTTCATAAAATGCACATAATATGGAAACATATTTTGAGTAAGAACATTTTTTTCCAAAATGTGCTTCAATGCAAAGCATACTTCATTCAAGTTTTCAAGTATGTCTTTTCTTTGTCAGCTCTAATGAACAACACGCTTACAAAATCATTGGGGCAAAAGCAGGAGAAATGAATTGATGCTGTGTAACTGAACGTATGTTAACAGAGTCATTTCTTGATGATAGCTCTGTTATTGTAGCAATTCAGGAGCACTGATCTTTCAAATTACACAGGGCAAGTCAAAAGTTGCAATACACCCTCTTCTTTTTTAAATAAATAGATAAAATTTTGCAGAAATTGAGAAACCTGAATATTCCAGTGAGGTATGGGTGAGGTGGTCTACATTTTAGAATATGTACCAAATTGAACATGGGTGCCATCTTAAAATTGGTCATCTTGATTCTAAGTCAATTTTTAAAAAATTGGAAATGGGTCATGTGATACATCAAATGACATAAGTTTTTTTATAACAAGTTCATATCTGTAAACAGATTTGACATTGCATTTATGGTTCAAAAGTTACAAGCTCCCTCTTTTGCACACGATATCTTGTTCAATGATAAGGCAAACTTTATTGGCAATGGCGAAGTCAAGTATACGTCTACATAGGATACTCTGAAAATCATATTTCAGTACTTGACAGTGGATGGAACTTTCAAAGGCAGTTTGTGCCAAAGGTTATGGAGTGGATTGGAATGTGTAGTACCCTTGTAATTGGGCCCATTTTTATTGACCAAAACCTAAATGTTCAAGTCCTCCTGAAAATGCTGTAAAAAGTGGCGATCTCTAGTTCCGAATAAAGATGGCAGCTTTTTCTCTTAGTTTTAAGAGGATGAAAAATTGTGTTTCACCAGTGATTAGATTAGCAATTTACTGGTCAGTGGATTGGCTGACGAGTTGCTGTGAAATGGGCGCCAGATCACCTGATCTCATACTACTTTATTTTTATCTGTGTGGTCATTTAAAGCAAATTCTATGTCCAGAGAAAATAAGAAACAGACATCATTTTGAGAAGCACATTGAAGACATGTAGCATTTCTGCAAAAATCCTTCTGTGGATACAAGGGCATTCAAAAGTGCAGTTACCAAGAGGGTCAGCATGATTAAATTACTGTGCTGTTGTGGTGGTTTCTCTCTCTCTCTCTCTCTCTCTCTTTTTTTTTTTAATTTTTATTTTGGAGAACTGTCTAATCCAGGCCTCACCAACTCGAGCACTCAGTGCTTACGCACCCCGGTGCCGCCCTGGTGCTATACACACCACTGTCTCCTCGCCGTGTGGCAGCACGCGCATGACAGAGACAGCGACAGCACTTGCTCTCGTGTCTTCTTGGATGTGCTTAATATCCATTCTGAATCTCATCAAGGACACTGTTAATCTAGCTTGCAAATGTTTAGATGAGCACAAAAGGTTTGGATTTGTGTGTTCCATTTTTATTGCTCAATGGAAAGATTCTTTAAGCCTGATGGGAAAGCACAATGCTTAATACGCTACGCTAAATATCAAAGCGCCGTCACTACAAAAATAAACATTCCATAACGCACTAGGAGGTAGTCGGACCAGACAGAAGGAAACCGATTACTGAATTAAAAGCATAATAGCCACAATCTGAAGAGGTAAGTCTTATTTATTCTAAAAGAAAATTGTACTTATTACAAATTGTGCGGTCCCTCGCGTCGAAGGTTCGAGTCCTCCATCAGGCATGCATGTGTGTGTTATCCTTAGTATAAGTTAGCTTAAGTTCTTCGTAAGTCTAGGAACCAATGATGACAAGTTTTGTCCAGCAGGATTACAAATGTTAGAACATTTGGATTGCTGACCTCGCCTTCAAGAAAGACATCACGGGTTACTTACATGATTTAAATCGATTTTTGTAGCATAAGACTAAATTAATCAGTGCTATGTGTGACCATATTGGAAGTTCCAAATTGCAGGTTTTGCTTTCTAAAAGCTTCAAGAAGGATATTTGGAAAAAAATTTCCTCTCAAAATCCATTAACTTACTTATGTCCACATCAGGGAGTACATGAAAACATTACATTCATTGCATAAAAATTTTGAAGATACATTTAAAGAAATAAAATAAGTAAACCTGCACTCAAAAGTGTTTATGATGCCTTTTTCGGTGCATCCAGAGGAAGCCCTATCATGTCTCCAAATTGAACTGATAAAACTATAGTACGATTCAATTTTGACATACCGCTACTACCATTACAATATTGATTTCAATTCCTCTTTATAAAGGCACCGATCAACAAGAATTCGCAAGGATTCATGCCCTGGTCATAAAATGCATGCAATGTTCTGAATAATGATCATCTGTAAACAAATGTTTTAAGTTACGAATATTAACAAAACAAAAACAGGTTCAAGTTTAATGCATCGTTGCAAGCTGTATTTGGAATTACAACTGCCAAAACGATTGCGCATAATATGAGAAAATTTGTGGCTTCAAAGAGATGCCACAGATCAACAAAGAATGCTGAAAATTTGTCCAAAATAAGGAGGACAATAAAATTATTCTTTCTGCCTATACACAAAAATTGGTATTATTACTATTTGTTTCACTAATTGACAACAATACGACTCACGCCGAGCTAAGAGCTTCGAAAACATGTTCCTGTCCTTCCACTGCCATGACAGCACTGTGCCTGCCCCATTCTACCGGTGCTGCAGCTGAGCACCAGTGCTTTTCCCGGTGCCTGGCAGTGCTCGCAAAGCACCCGAGTTGGAGAGGCCTGGTCTAGTCTGTACTTCCAAGCAAAATGTGTTATAACTTTTGAACCATAACTGCTATGTCAAATCTGTTAAGAGGAACAAACTTGTCAGGAAATGCTTATGTTATATGATACATCACAAGAACGGCTTTCCATTTAAAAAATTGACTTGCGTTCAATATCCAAGATTTCAAGCTGGTGCCCATGTTTCATACATATTGCAAAAGATAGACCACCTCACCCATACCTTAGTGAAATTTTTTGTTGTTGTGGCCTTCAGTTCACAGACTGGTTTGATGCAGCTCTCCACATTACCCTGTCCTGTGCAAGCCTCTTCATCTGAGAATACGTACGGCAACCTACATGCCTTTGAATCTGCTTATTGTATTTGTCCCTCAGTCTCCCTCTACAATTTTTACCCCACACACTTTCTTCTAATGCTAAGTTGATGATTCCTTATGTATCAGAATGTGTCCCACAAACCTCTCTCTTCTCTTGGTCAGGATATGCCAGAAACTAATTTTCTCCCGAATTCTGTTGAGCACATCCTCATTAGTTACACAAGCCACCCATCTACATCTACATAGATACTATGCAAATCACATTTAAGTGCCTGGCAGAGGGTTCATTATCCACTTTCATAACTTTTCTCTACCCTTCCATTCTCTAATAGCGCACAGGAAGAAAGAACACCTAAATAGTTCAGTTTTTTATCTGATTTCTCTTATTTTATTGGGATGGTCATGTCTCCCTAAGTATGTGGGTGCTAGCAAAATATTTTCACATTCAGAAGTAAAAGTCAGTGATTGAAACTTCGCAAACAGATCACACCGAAATGAATAACGTCTTTCTTTTAATGATTTCCACCCCAATTCATGCAACATTTCCGAGACGCTTTCCTTTCCGTAACGTGATAAAACAAGCTGCCCTTCTCTGAACCTTCTCAATGTCTTCCGTCAGTCCCACCTGGTGAGGGTCCCACAAGGGGCAACAGTACTCCAGGAGAAGACGCACAAGTGTGATGTAGGCAGTCTCTTTGGTGGAGCTGGTGCATCTTCGAAGCAATCTGCCAATGAAACGTAACCTTTGGTTCACCTTCCCCACAATATTTTCTATCTGTTCACTCCAGTCAAAGTTGTTCGTAATTGTAGCTCCTAGGTATTTGGTAGAATTTATGACCTTCAGGTTTGACTGATTTATCATGTAATTGAAGTTCAGCGGATTTCTTTTAGTGGTCATGCGTATTACTTCACACTTTTCATTATTTAGTGAATTGCCAATTTTTGCACCATGTAGACATTTTGTCTAAATCACTTTGCAGTTGCTTTTGATCCTCTGCTGACTTCAGCATCATGCGCGAACAGTCTAAGGGAGCTATTCAGATTGTCTCCTAAATCGTTTATAAACACAAGAGTAGAGGACCTATAACGCTTCCCTGTGGAACGCCAGATATCCCTTGTTTTACTCGATGACTTACCGTCAATTACAACGAACTGTGTCCTTTCTCACAGGAAATCTTGAATCCAATTGCACAAATGGGGAGATATTCCATAAGTACGCAATTTCATAAGAAGCCGTTTGTGGGGTACAGTGTCGAAAGCCTTCCGGAAATCCAGAAATATGAAGTCGATTTGAGATCCCTTGTCGATGGCACCTAACACTTCATGTGAATAAAGGGCAAGCTGTGTTTTGCAAGAGCGATACTTTCTGAATCCGTGTTGATTATTGGTTAATAGGCTGTTCTCTTCGAGGTAGTTCATAATATTTGAACAAAGTATATGTTCCAAAATCCTATTGCAAATCGACGTCAATGAGATTGGCCTGTAATTTTGGGGATCACTTGAATATTGGAGGAACTTGGGCAACTTTCCAGTCTTTGGGTACGAATCTTTCGCTGAGTGATCGGTTGTAAATTATAGCTAAGTACGGAGCTATTGCATCAGCATACTCTGAGAGGAATCTAGTTGGTATACAATCTGGCCTGGAAGATTTGTTTTTGTTTAATGACTTAAGTTGTTTTACTACTCCAGGAACATCCTTCTTAGTTTCACATGCTGGCAGCTATTCTTCGATTGATTACTGGAGTGTTCACTTTGTCTTCTTTGGTGAACGAATTTCAGAAAGATGTATTTAGTAATTCTGCCTTAGCAGTACTGTCATCGGTAGTACTACCATTGCTATCGCATAGTGAAGGTATTGTTTGTGTTTTGCCGCTAGTGTATTTCACACATGACCAGAATTTCTTTGGATTTTCTGCAAGATTACGAGACAGGATTTTGTTGTGGTAACTACTATAGGCTTCTCGCATTGAAGTGCGTGCTGGGTTGCGAGTTTCAGTAAAAAATTGCCAGTCTTGTGGATTCTGTGTCTTTTTAAATTTTGCATGTGTTTTTCTTTGTTTCTGAAACAGTGATCTGACCTGTTTTGTGTATCACGGGGGTCAGCCCCCCTCTTTTATTAATTTATTTGGTATAAACCTCTCGATTGCTACTGATATTATGTCTTTGAAAGTAAACCACAACTGATCTACACTCGCATTTTTAGTTTTGAAAGACTGGAGACTATCACTCAGGAAAGCGTGAAGCGAATGTTTATCTGCTTTATTGAATAGATATATTTTTGTTTATTTTTGGTGCATTTGGGAATTTCGACAGTCTCGATACTACAACTCTATGTTCGCTAATTCCTCTGTTTTGATGCTCTTTACTAGCTCAGGATTATTTGTTGCTAGGAGATCAAGAGTATTTTTGCAACCACTTACTATTCTAGTGGATTCATGAACTAACTGTTCGAAGTAGTTTTCAGAAAAAGCATTCAGAACTAGTTCGGACGATGTTTTATATTTGCCGCCGGTTTTTAATACATAATTATGCCAACATAAAAAAGGTAAAGCAGTCAACAATCCGAAGATGGGTTTGAACACCACAGTGCTTTACTAGGGTATGGTCCTGTTTGGAGGTGGTATGCCGTTGCCTTCCTCCGACCTTCGAACTGACTTACCCAGCCAGTTATAGGGGGACCTACAGTTTAACATGGGTTCCGAACCACAGTGCTACTCGGTATTTTTCTCATGGGCAATACTGCCAGAGGTGAAAGAAGTGGAAAGTGACAAATAAAAATCCCAGAACTAGACGGGGATCGAACCCGCGACCTTTGGATTTGTAGTGTGGCACTCTACCATTGTGCAACCGAGACGCACTATGCCAACATATCAAGGGTAAATTAAAGTCGCCACCAATTATAACAGTATGCTTCAGATACCTATATGAAATGTGATTCAAGCTTTCTTTGAACATTTTGGCAACCACATCGTCCGAGTCATGGAGCCGATATAAAGATCCAATTATTAATTTATTCCGGTTATCAGGTATAACCTCTACCCAGACCAACTCACAGGAAGTATCTGCCTCAATTTCGCTGCAGGATAAACCGTTTGTAACAGAAATAAACACGCCACCCCTTTTTTACTTATTCTATCCTTTCTGAAGACCATTTGGCCCTTTGAAACAATTTCGGACGTACTTATCTCAGGTGTCAGCCAGCTTTCAGAACCTTTAACGATTTGTGCCTCAGTATTTTCTATCAGCACTTGGAGCTCTGGAACTTCCTCAATAGAGCTACGACAATTTACAACTGTTATACCAATGGTTTCTAGATCTGCTTTCTTCCTGTGTCTGACCTTCCCCCTTTGAGGCAAACCAATTTTGTGTATTCCCAAGGCCCTTGAACCTAAAAAACCACCCAGTCCAGGCCATACAGCCCCCGCTACCTGTGTAGTCGCCTCCTGAGTATAGTGGACACCTGACCTATTTAGCGGTACCCGAAAACCCACCACCCTTTGGCACAAGTCGAGGAATCTGCAGTCCACATGGTCGCAGAACAGTCTGAGCCTCTGATTCAGACCCTCCACTCGGCTCTGAACGAAAGGTCTGCAGTCAATCCTCCCGACAATGCTGCAGATGGTGAGCTCTGCTTTCATCTTGCAAGCAAGACTGGCAGTCTTTACCACTTCTGATAGCCGCTCAAAACGAGAGAGGATCTCTTCCGATCCAAAGCGACACACATCATTAGTCCCGACATGAGCCACCACCTGCAGCTGGCTGCATCCTGTGCTCTTCACGGCATCCTGAAGGACCCGTTCCACATCTGGAATGACTCCCCCCAGTATGCACACGGTGCGCACATTGGACTACTTCCCCTCCCTAGCAGCCATTTTTCTAAGGGGCTCCATCTGCCGCCTAACGTTGGAGCTCCCAACTACTAACAAACCCACCCTCTGTGAGTGCCTGGATCTTGAAGTCAGAGGGGCGAGTACGGGACAAGCAACACCATCTGCATCAGGAACATCCTCTGCCACAGACAATGCCTCGAATCTGTTTGTAAGACTAAGACACTTCAGTTTCACGGGAAGTCTTACACCACCTGACACGCACTGAGGAGACCTCCCAATCCACCATGGATTGGGGGGGGGCGACCCTCTCGTGGGCAGTGAGCGGGCTGGCCACAGCCGCAGGCCGATCGGAGGGCACAACAGACATACAGGGTGTCTGCTGCACCCACGTGAGCGGCCCACAACAGCGGCGCCCACCCACCGCAGTTGCCAGCGAAGCCAACGCCGCCTGAAGCTGAGAGTGAAGAGTCACCAACTATGCCTCCATCCGTTCGCAGCAGTCACAGTTCCTAGCCATTCTAAAAAATTATGTATCTTCCAAGTAAGTACGCCTGAGGACACAGAAATTTGATAAACAGTGAGCTTCGAAAAATATGAACCTAACACTAAACTTTGTTACCGGCGAATCTGAAAAAAATATATACGCGAGCTAATAAATCAAAATAGCAACAACTAAAGTGACACCTAAACGCGATTCTTAATAAATGAACACGTGAGCACACTAAAGTATAAAGAACTGCAAAAGAAAGCACACACGAAAAGAAAATAAGTCGCTTCTATTAAGAAGCCGGTTACCATACAATGTAGAGCTGTTGCTGGTCACATGTGCACTGGCAGGCAGTCAATGAGCAACTAATCTTCATTCATTTGTAGCACCACATTACAAAAAATTCTATCATATTTTTGTCTGAACTACTTATTGTCCACGTTTCACTCCCATACAATGCTACACTTCAGACAAATGCTTTCAGAAAGGACTTTCTAACTTTTAAACCAATATTGGATATCACCAAATTCTCTTCTTCCCATAACCATTCTGCATTTTATATTTTCTTTACTTTGGCCATCAGAAGTTATCTTGCTGCCCAAACAACACACATCTACTACTTTTGTCTCAATACCTAATCTAATGCCTTCAGCATCACCTGATTTTCTGACATTCCATTCCATTACCCTTGGTATCCTCTTGTTAATGTTGATCTTATATCTTTCTTTCAAGACATTGTATGTTATATCTAATTGCTCGTCCAGGTCCTTTTGCTGTCTCTGACATAATTACTATGCCATCAGCAAACCACAAGGTTTTTATTCCCTCTCCCTGGAATTTAATACCCTCTCCAAATATACTCCTTGCATTCCTTCCCAGCTTGTTCAATTTACAGATTGAACAACATTGGGAAAAGACTACAACCCTGTCTTACTCCCTTCCCAACCAATGCAATCCTTTCATGACCTTCGACTTTAATAATTGCTGTGTGTTTTTTGTTCAAGTTGAATATAAATCTTCACTTCCTATATTTTACCCCTGCTACCTTCAGAATTTGGAAAAGTTTATTCCAGTCAAAAGCTTTCTCCAGATCCACAAATGTTAAAAAGGTAGGTTTCCCTTTCCTTAATCTTTCTTCTAAGATAAGTCATAATGTTAGTATTGCCTCATGTGTTCTAACATTTCCTCTAAATCCAAACCGATCTTTCCAAGGTCGAATTCCACCAGTTTTTCCATTCATCTGTAAATATTTCGTGTTAGTATTTTGCAACCGTAACTTATTAAACCTTCACATTTGTCTGTACTTGCTTTCTTAGGATTGGAATTACTATATTCTTCTTGTATTTCTCCTGTCTCATAGATCTTGTATTCCAGGTGGAACCATTTTTTCATGACTAGCTCTCCTAACGATAATAGCAGTTCAGATGGAACATCATCTACTCCAGGGGCCTTGTTTCTACTCAAATCTTTCAGTGCTCTGTCAAAGTCTTCTTGCAGTATAGTATCTCCCATCTCATCTACCTCTACTTCGTCTTCTATTTCTAGAATACTGCTTTCACATTTATTTCCTTTGTACAGGCCCTCTATGCATTCCTTGAACCCTTCCGCTTTCCCTTCTTTGCTTAGCACTGGTTTTCCACCAGAGTTCTTGATATTCATACCACTGATTTTCTTGTCACCAAATGTGTCTTTTACTTTACTGTTGGCAGTAACTATATTTCCCCTAATTATACATTCTTCTACCACCTTGCATTTCTCCTCAAGCCATTCCTGTTTAGCCAGTCTACACTTTCTGTCAACCTCATTTTTCAGATGTCTGTATTCCGTTTTGTCTGCTTCACTTGATGCATTTTTATATTTTCACCTTTCATCAATTAAGTTCAGTCTCTCCTGTATTATCCAAGGATTTCTATTAGGCCTTGTCCTTCTGCCTATATGATCCTTTGCAGCCTTCAATACTCTATCTCTCAGAGGTACCCATTCTTCTTCTACTATATTACTTTCCCCATCTCAGACAATCCTTGCCTAACATTCCCTCTAAAACTCTCAACCAACTCTGGTTCCTTCAGTTTCTCTAGATTGCATCTCCTTAATTTTCTACCTTTTTGCAGTCTCTTAAGCTTTAATCTACAGCTCATAATGAATTAGTTATGATCAGTGTCTTTACTTGACCCTGAATATGTCTGCGTTTAAAACATGGTTTCTAAACCTATGAGCCACCATTATAAAGTCAATCTCGTACCTCACAGTGTCTCCTGGTCTCTTTCATGTATATATCCTTCTTTCCTGATGATTAAACCAAGTGTTTGTAATGATTAAATTGTGCTCTTCTCAAAATTCTACCAGGCGATGTCCTCTTTCTTTCCTTTTCCCCAGTCCATATTCACCTACTACATTTCCTTCTCTTCCTTTTCCTACTCCCAAGTTCCAGTCCCCCCATCAGCATTAAGTTTTCTTCTCCTTTAACAGTCTGAATAACTTCTTTTATCTCCTCATACATTTCTTCGATCTCCTCATAATCGGCAGAGCTAGTTGGCATATAAACTTGTTACTACTGTGGTTGGTGTTGGATTCATATGTATCTTTGCTACGATAATGCGTTCACTACAGTATTCATAATTTACCTGCATTCCTATTTTTGTCTTCATTATTAGTCCTACTCCTGTGTTACCATCAAATGATTTTGTATTTATAACCCTGTTATCACCTGAGCAAAAATACTGTGCATCCTGACACTGAATATCACTAATCCCCACCATATCTAACCTATCCATTTCTCTTTGCAAGTTTTCTAACTTACCTACCCGATTAAGGGATAGAACATTCCATGCTCCAATCTGAAGAATGCCTGTTTTGGTTTTCTTGATGACACCCTCCTGTGTAGTCCCCACCCAGAGATCTGAATGAGGGACTATTTTAGCTCTGAAATATTTCACCCGAGAGGATGCCCTCATGATATATTCATACAATAGATGTGTGGGAAAATTAACGACTGAAGTTTCCCCTTGCTTTCAGCAATTCACAGTAACTGCATAGCAAAGCCATTAGCTGATGTTACAAGGCCAGATCAGTCAATCATCCAGACTGTTGCTCCTGCAACTACTAAAAAAGCTGCTGCCCCTCTTCAGAAACCACACATTTGTCTGGCCTCTGCACAGATGCCCCTCCACTGTGGTTGTATCTATGGTACAGCTATCTGTATTGTTGAGGATGGGTGAAATATGTAAGTTTCCCAATTCCTGGAGAGTTTTTGAAACAAAAGGGTATACTAGAACTTTTGATGCATCCCATATTTATCTAATATATAAAAATGAATGTTTGTGTGTTCGTATTTTATGTGTAGCCATACCGTTCAACTGATTGTCATGAAACTTTGTCAACGTATTGCTTGCATTTTTGCGATGGTCATAGGCACCATTAAATGACTGTATGACAAATAGTTGGGGTATATGATGTAATAAACCACAAAATGCATGGAGAAGTGTTGCATCATGCGATGTCTGCTTCTAAACCACTGTACCGATTTCAATCGAATTTAGTACACATATTCCTACCATGAGGTAACAATTGCCATGGGGTAAGTAATTTACAAAAGTTCAGGAGATATGTCATAAACAATTATGTGGTTGAAAACCTGTGGTATCACATAACATGTGAATAAGGACACTTTATTCATCCTAAAATCTTCATGACACTTTGGACACTTTATCTTCAAAACAACAGAAAGGTCATTATCACATAAAATTTTGAATGGTGCATGGTGGAGGATACTTTACATATGGACTTTTTCAGATTCTATGGTTGTATTCTGATCCTGATGAAATTTTTTAATGTTGTTGTTGTGGTCTTCAGTCCGGAGACTGGTTTGATGCAGCTCTCCACAATACCCTATCCTGAGCAAGCCTCTTCATCTCCACATAAGAACGGCAACATACATCTGTCTGAATCTGCTTACTGTACCCATCTCTTGGTCTTCCTCTGCGATTTTTACCCCACACACTTCCCTTCAATGCTAAATTCACAATTCCTTCATGTCTCAGAATGTGTCCTACCAATCTATCCCTTCTTTTAGTCAAGGTATGCCAGAAATTTCTTTTCTCCCCAATTCTGTTCAGTACCTCCTCATTAGTTACGCGATCCACCCACCTAATCTTCAGCATTCTTCTGTAGCACCATATTTCAAAAGCCTCAATCCTCTCCCTGTCCGCACTGTTTATCGTCCATGTCTCACTCCCATACAAGGCAACACTCCATACAAATGCCTTCAGAAAGGACTTCCTTAGGCTTAAATCAATATTCGATGTTAACAAATTTCTCTTTTTCAAGAACGCTTTTCTACCCATTGCCATTCTGCATTTTATATCCTCTGTACTGCGACCATCATTTGTTATTTTACTGCCCAAGTAACAAAACTCGTCTACCTCCTTTATTGCTTCGTTTCCCAATCTAATTCCTTCAGCATCACCTGGTTTTCTTACACTGCACTCCATTACCCTAGTTTTGCTCTGGTTAATGTTCATCTTATATGCATCTTTCAGCACACTGTCCATTCCGTTCAATTGCTCTTCCAGGTCCTTTGCTGTATCTGACAGAATTACTATGTCGTCGGCAAAACGCAATGTTTTTAATTCTTCTCCCTGAACTTTAATTCCTTCACCAAATTTCTCCTTGCTTTCCTTTATGGCTTGCTCAATGTACAAATTGAATAACAATGGAGAAAGACTACAACCCTGTCTTACTCCCTTTCCAACCACTGCATCCCTTTCATGCCCTTCAACTCTGACAACCGCTGTCTGGTTTTTGTACAAGTTGTAAATAACCTTATGCTCCCTATATTTTACTCCTGCTTGCTTCAGAACTTGAAAGAGTTTATTCCAATCAACATTGTCAAAAGCCTTCTCCAGATCTACAAAAGCTAGAAATGTAGGTTTGCCTTTACTTAATCTATCTTCTAGGATAAGCCGTAAAGTGAGTATTGCCTCCCGTGTTCCTACATTTCTCCTGAACCCAAACTGATCTTCCCCGAGGTCGGCTTCTACCAGCTTTTCCATCCTTCTGTATATAATTCGTGTTAATATTTTGCAACCATGACTTATTAAACTGATGGTTCTGTAGTTTTCACACCTGTCTACATCTACATCTACATCTACATGGGATACTCTGCAAATCACATTTAAGTGCCTGGCAGAGGGTTCATCGAACCACAATTATACTATTTATCTCCCATTCCATTCTCGAATAGCGCGCGGGAAGAAAGAACACCTGAATCTCTCTGTTCGAGCTCTGATTTCTCTTATTTTATTCTGATGATCATTTCTACCTATGTAAGTGGGAGTCAACAATATATTTTCGCATTCGGAGGAGAATGTTGGCGATTGGAGTTTCGCAAGTAACCCACGCCTAAGCGATAAGCGCCGTTGTTGTAATGATTCCCATCCCAGATCCTGTATCATTTCCGTAACGCTGTCTCCCCTGTATCGTGACAATACGAAACGAGCTGCCCTTCTTTGGACTCTTTCGATGTCCTCCGTCAAACCCACCTGATAAGGATCCCACACTGGACTGCAATACTCCAAAAATGGACGGACAAGCGCAGTGTATGCAGTTTCTTTAGTAGTTCTGTTGCATCTTTTAAGGATTCTGCCAATAAAACGCAGTCTCTGGTTCGCCTTTCCCACGATATTATCTACGTGTTCTTTCCAGTTTAAGTCTGAAGTAATAGTGATTCCTAGGTATTTTGTGGAGTTTACGGCCTTCACATTTGATTGATTTATGTTGTAAACAAAGTTTAACGGATTTCTTTTCGTACTCATGTGGACGACTTCACACTTCTCATTATTTAGAGTCAATTGCCAATTTTTACACCATACTGATATCTTATTCAGATCATTCTGCAGTTGGTTTTGATCTTCAGATGATTTTACTAGACGGTAAATGACGGCGTCATCTGCAAACAACCTAAGAGAGCTACTTAGATTTTCCCCTAAATCGTTTATGTAAATAAGGAATAGCAGAGGACCAATAACACTACCTTGTGGAACGCCCGATATCACCTCAGTTTTAGTCGATGCCTTACCATCGATTACTACGAACTGTGTCCTCTCTGACAAGAAATCCCATATCCAATTGCAAATTTGGGGCGATATACCATAACCACGCAATTTGATTAAAAGCCGTTTGTGAGGTACGGTGTCAAAAGCTTTCTGGAAATCAAGAAATACGGAATCGATTTGCGAACCTTTGTCGATAGCACCCATCACTTCGTGTGAATATAGAGCTAGTTGTGTTTCGCATGAACGATATTTTCTAAATCCGTGTTGACCTTGGGTCAATAGATCGTTCTGTTCGAGATAATTCATAATATTTGAATACAGGATATGTTCCAAAACCCTGCTGCAAATTGACGTCAATGAAATAGGCCTGTAGTTTAGTGGGTTACTCCTGCTGCCTTTCTTGAATATAGGTGTGACCTGTGCAACTTTCCAATCTTTTGGTACAGATCCTTCTATGAGAGAGCGGTTGTATATGACTGATAAGTAAGGAGCTATCGCTTCAGCATAATCAGATAGAAATCTAATGGGTATACAATCCGGACCAGAAGACTTGTTCTTGTTAAGTGATTTTAGTTGCTGCACTACTCCGATGATATCTACTTCTATGTTACTCATTACGGCATCTGTTCGTAATTCGAAATCTGGAATATTGGTTTCGTCTTCTTTAGTGAATGAGTTTCTAAAAGCTAAGTTTAGTAACTCTGCTTTAGTAGCGCTGTCATCGGCAGGATCGCCATTACTATCACGTAGTGAAGGTATTGTTTGTGACTTTCCCCGAGTATATTTAACATATGACCAAAATCTCTTTGGGTTTTCAGTCAAATTACGAGAAAGAGTTTCGTTGTGATAAATGCACCTGCTTTCTTTGGAATGGGGATTATAACATTTTTCTTAAAGTCTGAGGGTACTTCACCTGTCTCATACATCTTACACACCAGGTGAAACAATTTTGTCATGGCTGGTTCTCCCAGAGACTTCAGTAGCTCTGAGGGAATATCATCTACTCCAGGGGTCTTGTTTCGACTTAGGTCTTTCAGGGCTCTGTCAAATTCTTCTCTCAGTACAGTATCACCTATTTCATCTTCATCTACATCTTCTTTCCTTCCTACAATATTGTCTCGAAGTTCATTTCCTTTGTAGAGCCCCTCTATATACTCTTTCCACCTTTCAGCTTTCCCTTCTTTGCTGAGAACTGGTTTTCCATCAGTGTCCTTGATATTCATAGAGCTGTTTTTCTTATCTCCAAATGTTTCTTTTATTTTCCTGTAGGCTGTATCTATTTTTCCCCTATTTATACATTCTTCTACATCCTTGCATTTGCCTTCTAGCCACTCCTGCTTAGCCATTTTGCACTTCCTGTCAATCTCATTTCTTAGTCGTCTGTACTCCATTTTGCCTGTTTCATTTATTGCATTTTTATATTTTCTCCTTTCATTGATTAAATTTAGTATCTCCTGTGATATCCAAGGATTTTTTGTAGGTCTTACCTTCCTACCTATCTTGTCCTCTGCTACCTTCACTATTTCATCTCTCAATTTTACCCATTCCTCCTCTACTGTTTTATCTTCCCCTGTTTCTGTCAATTGTTGCCTAAAGCTCCCTCTGAAATTCTTAAGAACCTCAGGCTCCTTCAATTTATCCAGGTCCCATCTCCTTATTTTCCTACCTTTTTGTAGTTTCTTCAGTTTCAGTCTACAGTTCATAACCAACAAGTTATGGTCAGAGTCTATATCTGCCCCTGGGTACGTCTTACACTGTAAAACCTGGTTCCGAAATCTATGTCTTACCATTATAAAATCTATCTGGTATCTCCCGGTGTCTCCTGGTCTCTTCCACGTATACAACCTTCTTTTGTGATTCTTGAACCAGGTGTTTGTTGTAACTAAATTATGTTCTGTGCAAAATTCTACCATACGGCTTCCTCTTTCATTCCTTTTACCCAGACCATATTCACCTACTATCTTCCCTTCCCTTCCTTGTCCTACTACCGAATTCCAGTCTCCCATAACAATTAAGTTTTCCTCTCCCTTAATTGTTTGAATAATTTCCTTTAGCTCCTCATATATTTCTTCGATCTCCTCATCATCGGCTGAGCTAGTTGGCATATAAACCTGTACTACTGTTGTCGGTGTTGGCTTCGTATCTATCTTGACAGTGATAATGCGATCACTGTGCTGGTCATAGTAGTTTACCCGCATTCCTATTTTCTTATTCATTATTAGTCCTACTCCTGTGATACCCCCAATTGATTTTGTATTTATAATCCTGTACTCACCTGACCAGAAATCCTGTTCATCCTGCCACCGAACTTCACTAATCCCCACTATATCTAACTTCACCTATCCATTTCCCTTTTTAAATTTTCTAATTTTCCTACTCGATTAATGGATCTAACATTCCACACTCCGACATGTAGAATGCCAGTACTGTCTTTCCTGATGACAACATCCTCTTGAGTAGTCCCCGCCCGGAGATCCGAATGGGGGACTATTTTACCTCCGGAATATTTTACCCGAGAGGATGCCATCATCATATTTTCATACAGTAGAGCTGCATGTCCTCGGGAAAGGTAACGGCTGTAGTTTCCCCTTGCTTTCAGCCGTTCGCAGTAGCTGTGTGGCAAAGCCACATTAGCTGATGTTACAAGGCCAGCTCAGTCAATCATCCAGACTGTTGCCCCTGTAACTACAGAAAAGGGTGCTGCCCCTCTTCAGGAACCACACGTTTGTCTGGCCTCTCCACAGATACCCCTCCGCTGTGGTTGCACCTACGCTACGGCTATCTGTATCGTTGAGGCACGCAAGCCACCCCACCTCGGCAATGTCTGTGGTTCATGGGAGTGGAATTTTTTTTTTTTTTTTTTTTTTTTTTGATATGATTGAACAATTCAGTTTATCAGTGCAGTATTAACATATTCAGATTTCCAACAATCATTTGAATTAATTAACATGACTAAACAGGTAATTTTCAGATTTTGGAGAAGTTTTGAATTAATAAAATTTCTGAAAATTCTGGCAGTGCTCTGGAAGTTACATTTTTCAGGGTGATAATCATCAAAGAAACATTTAAAACATAAATATTGTTCACACCATGTGAATTTTATGTAAACAATTTAAAGTAAGAATTTTTTAATAAATATGCTTAGTGAAAAGCATACTTCATTCGGATTTTTAAATGACGGTTTTTTGTCTGTCAGCTTTGATGCTTACCAAGCGTACTGAATCATTTGGGTAAAACCACCAGCAGAAGGAATTTGCTGTTACCAAAGTATGGTTTTTAATGTGAATTTGAGAAGAAATATGTAAATCTAATATATAAAAATTAATGTTTGTGTGTCTTTTTGTTCATATTTTATGCAGGGCCATACCGTACATCCAACTGGGATAAAACTTTGTCAACTCATTGCTTCCACTTGCGCGAAGGTTATAGGCATACTAAAATTAACTTTGTAGGTGCATGGCGGAGGGTGCTTTACAATTAGTTAATTCATTTCTTACACCTTCACACTGGACGGATATCAATGAAATTTAGTACAGAGGTAGCTTATATGCTGATTAACACATGGGCTACCTTTCATAAGCCACTCTACAGTGTGGGGCAGAGGGTACCTTACAATGGGTTAATATATTTGCAACTCCTTCATGCTGAAATGGCTGGTCAGAATTGAATGAAATGTGGAATGAAGATAGATTACTCTGAATTAATACATGGACTACCTTTTGTAAGCCTCCGTAGCTGCATCATGGATGGTACGTTACAACAAACATCCAAATTGTTTGACTGGTGACCATGAAAGTTAGCACAAGAAAGTATGTTTCACGAAGGAGATAATAATGTGCAAGCCGGTGAATTTAGGATGGCGGAGGTTACTTTGCGACTTTGACATTGTTTGACCAATCACCATGAAACTTGGCGCATATGTTTTCACAAATAGGAGGAAGAGAAGTCGGTGGAGTAGGAGACGGGCAGAGAGAAGTAGGAGACGGGCAGAGAGAAGTAGGAGACGGGCAGAGAGAAGTAGGAGACGAGGAGACAGACAGAGAGATAAGAGGAGATGAATGGGGAGAAAGAGAGAGAGGGGGAGGGTGGAGGAAGAGATGCACAGAGAGAGAAGGAAATAGAAAGTGGACAGAGAGAGAAAAGGAAAGGAGAGATGGACTAACTTAAGACTGGAATACACAAGTACATTGGTGACGTCGGGTTTCCAGCTAGTAGAAAATAAAATAAAAAATACTGGGAAATAGCAGAAATTGAACCTGAGCCACAAATTCGTGAGCTATTTCCTTATCCACTGCACCATGTCAACACTGAATGTGTTAATATTCTAACTTCCTTATGCTGTAATCAATAATCTCTTGTAAGCATTTTCTCTATTTTTCCCCCTTTCTTTCTTTTGTCCCACTCAGATGAGGTAATTTAGGAATTTGAAATGCTCATCTGCCTGCTTCATCTCGCACAGTCTTAGCCAAATCCCAGGACCTCCCTCTGTTAATTTCTTATAGAGAAAGACCAGACAGTTAATCAGCAAAGACACGAAGCAATGAATGAAGATTTAATTAAGATAATCTTGAATGA
Source organism: Locusta migratoria (assembly GCA_026315105.1). Lineage (NCBI taxonomy): Eukaryota > Metazoa > Arthropoda > Insecta > Orthoptera > Acrididae > Locusta > Locusta migratoria. The sequence continues at coordinate 203,406,332 of CM048751.1, forward strand.
CATTGTGATACTGAATGTGAAATGAACTAGTCTGGTACATCTTACCATACATTACCATAAGCTGTGGGTACGTTCTTGAAATTTGATCTAAGCTTTCTTTGAACATCTCTGTAATCAAATTGTCTCTGTCAGGTGGTTGGCAAAAAGAACCAATTATTAATTTATCCTGATTGTAAGGTATAACCACCAACCATACCAACTCACAGGAACTATCTACTTCAATTTTGCTACAAGATAAACCACTTGTGACAGCAACAAATATGCCACCACCTATTTTATTCAATCTATCCTTTCTGAACACCATTTGTCCTTTTGTAAAAATTTCTGCTGATAAATGACAGCACTTAGGTAATACTGAATAAATCAATGGGATGTACTGTCTTTCAATATCCTGAATTTATCTCTGTCTTTAGCCAAATTTCACTACCTATAATGATTTGTGCTTCAGTACTTTCTATTAGTGCTTGGAGCTCTGGTACTTTCCCACACAGCTACAACAATTACAAGTGTCAAACCATAGTTCTTAGATCTGTGTTTGTTCTATCTGTGACCTATACTCATTGAGACAAACCCTTTTGTGTGTGTTCCTAAGGCCCCTAACCTAAAACCTACCCCATCCACACCGGCCAAGCCCCTACACAACTCATTTAGCTGCTTCCTGCTTGTAGTGGAAGTCACAATCCACCACATGATGGCACAAGTTAAAGGTATCTGCAGCATACAAGGTCACAGAATCACCTGAGCCTCTGATTCAGACTCTCCACTCAGCTCTGTACCAGAGGTTTGCAGTCCGGTGCAGATGGTGAGTTGCCCCTTCATCTTGCAAGCAAGACTGGCAGTGAATCTTTAGGTTTATTTAACAATGAATTTTTGAACAGACGGACGGAGTCACTACGGGTAATCCCTTATCACCTCTGGTGGCAAATTTGTTCATGGAGGACTTCGAGGAAAAGACACTGGAATTCACTGACTTGGAACCCACAGTAATCTGGAGGTATGTTGATGACACCTTTGTGGTTTGGCCCCATGGGGAAGATAACTTGCAAGACTTTTTAAGACATCTGAACTCCATCCATGATCAAATAAAGTTCACAATGGAAATTGAAAAGGATGGATGCTTTCCATTCTTGGACATTCTGGTTCGGCGCAGAGAGGATGGCACTCCCGGACATGAGCTTTATCGGAAGCCGACGCACACGGATTTGTATTTAAGTGCAAATAGCTGCCACCATCCTTCCCAGACGATGAGTGTTCTCAGAACTTTGGTGCACAGAGCACACATTTCTGATCAAACAGTCTGCAAGATGAACTTTCCCATTCACAGAGAGTGTTTGAGGACAATGGGTATGCTCCACAGCAGATACAGAAGGCACTGCAAATGAAACCGAAAGAGGCTGTGCTCGTGGGCTCTGTCAAAGATGATTTGGTGTTCCAAAAATCCGGAGTTTACAAAATTCCATGCGAATGTGGCCTTTCTTACATCGGACAAATAACTTGTACTGTCCATGAAAGATGTATAGAACACCAAAGGTACACATGACTTTTACAATCTAATAAGTTGCCAGTGGCAGAGCACTGTATTGACACTGGTCACAGTATGTTGTATGGCAATGTTGAAATTTTGGCAACTATATCATCCTTTTGGGATTCTAATGAAGGAGGCAATTGAAATTCTCTTGACAATAGATTAATAGAGATAGTGGTTTCAATCTAGATAAAGCATGGAATCCAGCACTTTCTGTAATAAACTCACAAAGACATCGTCACAGTGCAGATCATAGTGATACATCGAAATGCCAACACCAATCGACTGCGGAGCCATAGATCCAACTTGTGCATTATGCACATCTTTGCTGCCGACCAACGTCTCTGGCACATATTTATCTGTGGCCACATGCGCAGTCGCGCGGTACGCGAGTATAAAGGGCCGAGCAAGCACTGGAGAGCCATTCTTTCGGCTCACTCTGAAGATGGCTGAACGTTACACAGCTGAAATATTAGAAGGAGGAGGAGAATTCTTGTAGCTGCACACCCGAAATTTAATGGAAAAAACTGGCAGTCTTTACCACTTCAGATAGCTGCTCCAAACTGGAGATAATCTCTTCCAATCCAAAGTGACATACATTGTTGGTATCGACATAAGCCACCACCTGCAGCTGGCTGCATCCTATATTCTTCATGCCATCCGTAAGGACCCATTCCACATCTGGAATGACTCTACTCAATATACACGTGGTGTACAAATTGGCCTTCTTCCCCTCCCTTGCAGTCGTATCCCTAGGGGCTACATCACCTGCCTAACATTGGAGCATCCAACTACCAACAGTGCCATCTTCCGTGATTTCCAGTATCTTGCAGGCTGATATATAACCCCAGAACAAGTGACACCACCCAGCTGTCCAGCACAGATAGCACCCTCAAATCTGTTGGTTAGACGAATAGGGGAAGCCTCTCAATCGGTCTCCTGGGAAGTTGATCACTGCCTGCCGCACACTAGGGGAACCTCTCACATGACCATGGGTATGGTATGTGCTTCAATGTGAGCAATAACAGAACTGGTCACAGCCACAGGCAGATCATTAGACACATCAAATGAGCTGGACTTCTGCTGGTTCCCCACATCAAGCCCACAATAACTCGTTCCCTGGCTGCAGCCTCTAGCTGTGCAACAGATGTTAACACCACCTGAAACTAAGAGCAAAGTGTCACCATCCTTACACAACAGTCACATTCCCTGTCCACGACTACAGTTCTCAGAAAAATAAATGACTGAAAAAACGCACTAACGTCCAAAATATGCTTATTAAATTACAGATGTGAAGCTAACTAAAATGATTTTGGAATAGGTGGCACAAATATACAATTATCACACTCCACAGTTTTCGAAATGTGAGAGTGGACCTACTAACCTCTACCAGCTACAGTTACAATCAAAACAACAACAAACAACTATCACGATTCACACTTGGGAAGACTGCACTGTTACTTAAACATTAATTTAAGTCTGATGTGAATGAAATCACACAATAAATTTAGAAACTGAAAGAAAATAAAAGTACACAGAAAAATTAAATTACTGTATGTCACTTCTAATTAGAAGCCACTTGCACATATGAGATATGAAGGTACACTCTGCTGTATACGTAACAGCAGCCAGAAAGACACTGTGTGTGTCTCAATTCTGTAATCACTCTCTAGTAAACACCCCTCTTTGCTAAATACATTATACCTTTTTTTTTTTTTTTTTTTTTTTTTTTTTTACTTTGCCATCTTCCTACTTTATCGCATTACAATGCCAATGTCATTATATACTATTATGGACCATAACAAAACAATTACTGCACCTTTAAGAAGCATTTTTCTGATGTTTTAAATAACAATTTCTGTACATCACAGAGAAGACCAATGTTGGGCATACAAAGCCAGTCTTAATAAATAATATGTAAAGAACAGATTGTTACTCACCATGTAGCACAGGTATTGAGTCACAAACAGGTGCAATAAAAGAGAATGCTAGATGCATTCAGATGGATGGGATTCAAGGAACCAAACTGTGAGGGGCATCAGTCCCTTCATCCTAGACGCACAAAGTCAGAAACAGACTTTAGAGAGAAAGGATGTAGAAGGCAAATCCAAAGCAGCCTGATGGAAGCCAAAAAATGTAGACGAGAGCAAGGGAGAGAGAGTAAGGTGTGAGAGTTGCACCATGTAGCATGCAGCTGGAGGTCCCTGGGTCATGGAATGTGGTAGGAGAGGCTCCCTCTAACTGGAATTACCTCACCCTCTGTTATCAGCAATGAGCAACAGAGACAAGCAGACAAAATCTCAGTAAACACAAGTCATTAAAAACTACAACAAATATAGAAGAATAGGGGGGCAAAAAGTGAGGAAGAGTATAAGCCCATCTGGACTAACAAACAACAACCACCACTGGTTCCCTGATCTGGAGCAGGCGAGGTTTGACTCTCTGACCCCTCAGGCAGTCAGCAAGGTCAAACAGTCCTAGCTCCCGTATGGGAGAAGAAACCACCTTCACATCAAATCAGCCACAACGTGTTGTCCACTAGCACCACAACCAGTGTGTCACAAGGTTTAAGATTTTTTCAAAGAATAGACAAATTTGGACACTCCATTAGGATATGGGCCACTTTCAAATACACACTACATCAACAGTAAGGAGGATCCTCAGCTGCAGGTCAGGAGTGTATAGCCAATGTGAAACTGACAGAGGCAGTGGATGCCCTGCAAGAAACACAAAAGGAAGACTGCCACATGCTTCTTTCTGTGGAAGACATCTTCGGACGCTAAGGGGCAACTGCGATGGGGCCTAGAGGGAGCACCGTATATATAAGCAGTGTACAGGGCGCCACAGTATATCACGTGACGTCGGCTGAGCTATCTCTGGTAATGCCAACCTTATTACTAGAAAAAGATCGATTGTCACCGTGCTTGTGCAACATTGAATTCCAAATCTTGTCTAATTTAACACTTTCCTTCTTTCTATTGAAATTAAAACAATGTTTGTAAATATTATGCTTCTCTGTATGTGCAAGCATAATAATGAGAAGTTTTTGATAAAACACTGATCTCATTAAATTTAATTTGTTGGTCGCCCTCTTGGCAAACATGCTCCGCTAAGGCCAATTTCTGTGTATGTCCCAGGTGGCAGTTTCTCTTGTGTTCACTTAGACCAGTGTTGACACTTATTTTCATAGGTCCGATATACACTTGGCCACAGCTGCAAGGAATTTTACACACACCTGGTGTATTCAAAGGGTGTTTTGCATCTTTTACAGAGGACAATTAAAAAATAAACCATTACATTGGCCCAGGGACAATTAGAAACTATTTTTCTTATCCAGTGTGGTATGACTTTGCCAAGGTGGATGTACTTCCCACTAACAGTACTCCAAGTTTGCATTATGTGAAAGTCATTTGTCGGCATCCAATTTTCTTATGCTGACTACAGCACTATCTATTAATACATTTCATAACTAATTTTATCATCATCATCATTTTTTATGCCACTGTGTTTTCCATTTTGTCAAGTATATTCATTTCAGATCTTCTGTCATTCTGTGCCATGGTTCTTTTTGTACCGCATTTTGAAAATGGGACTTTAATTATGAACACCCCTTACATTAGGATCTTATTCTGGACTTATCTGAAAGAACAGTTAGTATTGGTCATCAACATATATATTTATGAAATATTAATATCTAGACATCTGGGCTGTTTCTGGGCATAAATATAGATACTATATATTTAACTGCATAATTGCATAGACAGGCCTGATAATTTCAGTACTGATCAAATGTTTGATCCCTTGTCGGGAGAAGGTAAAACTGCTAGCAAAGGTAGTGTGTGGTGGCTTCAGAATTTGGGTTGGACAGGCATAATGTCCAAACCAATATTTTTAAGTGAGTGCTGACCAAAAGTGGGAAATCTAGGTTTGAATCCTAGTCCAGCAGAAATTTTCAACCATTGGCATTGAATGTACTGTCTATTTCCTTTTTAAAGAGCCATGGCATGTGAGAGCCACTGTTCAATAGAAGTCAATGGCCTCAGTCGGAACTGACTGCTGTTTTGGTGTAGCCAACCTATTATACTTAGCAGATCACTTATATGTATCTGAATTTGGTTTAACAATGAAAAGTCCAGGTTGGAATTAAAGTAATGACTATAGTTTGCAAATCACCATGAAGACACTGGTCAAGTCGTAACAGGTACTTAAAAGACAATCTTATAAACGTGTAAAACTTTCGGCAATAACCTTCATCAGAAAAAGACACATACACTCAGCCATACAATCACACAGATACACAACCATCATCCCCAATCACTGCATTCCAGATAACGCTCTGCGGTAAGGGAGGGAAGGACAATGTGGTGGTGGGAATGGATACAGTGCAGTCTTATACACAAATAAGTACTAGATGTGCGGAAAGAGAAGCATATTAGGAATGCAAATGGGGGGCGGGGGAGCGCAAGGGAGTGGAGTGAGGCAAAATGTGGAAAGAAAACACACAAAAACAAACAACAAAAACACCACACACACACACACACACACACACACACACAATACAAGAAATGGTAGAGGTGTAAGATAGAGCTGGTTCCAAAAAACTGCCTGCGGCTTAGAATCAAGTGCAAAGCAAAGGGAAGTTCGGGAAGTTCTGAAAAACGGCACTAGGAGCCAACAACTGTTTTGCCGTTAAACATGAGCAGCACTTATAGACATGCTTTGCAGACTCCAAAATAAATAGGCCTACTGTTTCCAAATCCTGCATAATAAAAATACAAATACAAAAAATACAGCAAAAGATTTCTACTTTTTCCAAGTTTCAGTCAAAGCAATGCAACTGAATCAGGTCTACCATGATTTAATTACAAAACATTAATCATTAAAAAATTGTTTATTAGACACGAGGATTGCTTGGCAGAACATTGAGACCAAGCAACATTTTCTTCTTGCTTAATCAAAATCTCACATTTAATCACATTTGTCTTGAGAACCAGCCTCATTCCAAGCTTAAGACAGCTGACACATTCACACACTTGCTTGTCAGAAATATACTGATATGTTTCTATGAATATTTCATGAGTTTTGACTATGTGATTGAGTTCAACATAGTAGCACAGACACAGTAAAATGGAAACACAGATTTGTTTACATTCAGAATGACTCAATGGTTGTCTTCAACACCACATGATTGGCCTCGCATACTTGTTATGATTCATCCAGCAGTTGCTGACAACCACCACCGACACCTAAAAAACATTTTCACCAAAAGCAAGACTGCTATGGGTATGACTCGAATCTAATCGCTGTAGCTGTATCATCATCGATTCTATCTAATATATATCTCATAAGGAAACACGTCTCTTTCAATTTCGAAATTCAGCCTATAACTTTTTCCCCTATTGAATTTTTAATCTTATTTTTCAGGTGCTGCTTAGATTCAAGTACTTTACTTTTTTTGAAATTTGAGATTCATTTTTCAGGTGTGAGGAATAAATGGACTGCAGCAGCTGGAGACAATGGTTGTGAAATGTGTCTGTGTGATTGTATGAAAGAGTATGTGTCTCTTTCTCATGAAGGGAGCGGCCGAAAGTTTTACATGTGTATGAGGTTTTTTTTTATGTTCCTGTCACAGCTCGATGAATGTCTTTGCAGTGAGTAGCAAACTATCTTTTACATTGTTGAATTTGTATAATAAATAGAAATCTAATTACTTACCCAAAGCACAGGCTCGTAGCTAGGCGCAAAATAAAACTACACACAAAAAAAACATAAATAAAACTACACACAAAAAAAGATACAAGGAAAGGTAAACAAGGGCGCACACACACCCACACACATACACACGCAAACACACCAAAGTGGACACATGTAGAACGCAAAGATGTTGGACAGAGATAACAGTTGAGGCAGAGGCTCTGTCCAGAGAACCGAGACAAAGATGTTAAAGAACGGTAAGCGGGAATTTGAATTTAGTGGAGATTGAGATCAGGTGGGCAATGTGAGGATAGAATAAGCTGAAGGGCAAGTTCCTATCTCCGGAGTTCAGAAAGATATCCAGATAACTCGGTCGGTGTAACAGCGTGCCAAGATGTGCTAGCCATGTACCAAGGCATGTTTAGCCACAGGGTGATCCTCATAACCAACAAACACTGTCTGCCTGTGACCATTCATGTGAATGGACAGTTTGTTGCTGGTCATTCCCACATAGAACGCTCTTAAATGCAGGAATGTCAGTTGGTAAATCACATGGGTGCTATTGCATGTGGCTCTGACCTTGATCATGTACAACTTACGGATTACAGAACTGGAGTAAGTGGTGGTGGTGGAAGGGTACATAGGGTAGGTTTTTCAACGGGGGCAGTTACAACAGTAGGAGCCAGTGGGTGGGGAAGGTGGTTTGGGGATTCCATAGGGATGGACTATGAGGTCACAAAGGTTAGGTGGGCAGTGGAAAGACACTCTCGGTGGAGTGGGAAGGATGTCATGAAAGATGGATCTCATTTAGGGGCAGGATTTAAGAAAGTTGTATCCTAGTTGGAGAGCCACATTCAGAGTCAGCTCCAGTCCTGTAAAGTACCTGGTGACAAGAGGGGCACTACTGGGGTTCTTCTTTGGAAGGTTCTGGGTTTAGGGGGATGAGGAAGTGGCTCCGGCAATTTGCTTCTGTACCAGATCAGAAGGATAGCTGAGGGATGTGAAAGCTCCGGAGATGGGAACTTGCTCTTTAACACATTCTCTCTTCCCGTTGCACATCTCGTATAAACCTTCACTAAATTCAAATTCCCGCCCACCATTCTTGAACACCTTTGCCTCGCTTCTCTGGACAGAGCCTCTGCCTCAGCTGTTATCTCTGTCCAACATCTTTGCTTTCTACATATGTCTACTTTGGTGTGTTTGTGTATGTGTGTGGGTGTGTGCGCACTTGTTTACCTTTCCTTCCCTTCTTCTGTTTGTTTTTATTTGTGTTTTTGTGTATCTATGAGCCTGTTCTTTGGGTGAGTTATTTGATATTTTTTTTTTTTTTTTTTTTTTTTTTTTTTTTTTTTTTTTTTTTTTTTTTTTCTATTTATGCCTCCTGGAAAGTTTCCTTCTATAATAGACATGGTTGAATTTGGTTTAAATGCAATGATATATGTCTGAAAATGATCTTTGCATCAAAATATATACGAGTTATTGCACAAATTAAATATATTGTATTATCAAGGGAAATAAAAGCTGCTTTGCTACTACTGTAAAAAGTTAAATTTTATATTCACATTTTGTTTCATTCATACAAACACTGTCAGTGGTTGCATTTTTGTGTGATTCAGCTTACATTTGAAAAGACATTTACTAGTAATTGCAAATACTTTTTATAACTGTAAAGCAACTAAGATTTACTGATTAAATATACAGGAATCCCAAATCACAATCAAAGTGAAACACTTTGAAACAATGTAGGCATGAGAATATCAAAATAGTGGTTGGCAATAACTGTAAACAAATGATCATTGTGATCTCATACACAGTCTTTCATCTTACTGAAACATTTATAACTGGCACTTAACACACAGTAGCCTTTAGAAAGTGAACAGACAATACTTTGATACCCTCAAACAGCCAAATGTTAGATATTTTTATTTCAAACAAATATTTATATTCAAAATTCTATTGCTTGGTTGCAGTTTGAGATACTTACGAACAAGTAGTTTGTGCTCAGTCTTCCTAACCAGAGATCGCAAGGATGCGTAAAATATTATGGGGATTATTGCCATAAGTGTAAACAAGCACACCAGATAAACATCAACTGTTCTGTTTTTCTTGTCACAGCCCAGTCTTCCACTCCAGAAGGAACGTGTTCTGTTCATCTGCACATTAAACACAGGATTAGATTTGATTAATACTTGTTCCATAGATCATATATACAACATTTCGTAATGATGTGTAATGTGTAAGTTCAGTAAATGTTGTCTATACTTGACAATCAATATTTTAAGGATTTTTTTGTGTTTCTTATTATTTATTTATTTACTTATTTAAGTTTTATCTAAAAATTCATATACATTGTAGGAGTTGCCATTCAGAAATTCCCTTAATTTCTTTTTAAATACTAGTTGGCTATCTGTCAGACTTTTGATGCTACTTGGGAAGTGACCAAAGACTTTTGTGGCAGCATAATTCACCCCTTTCTGAGCCAAAGTTATATTTAACCTTGAATAGTGAATATCATCCTTTCTCCTAGTGTTGTAGCTATGCACACTGCTATTACTTTTGAATTGGAACAGACAATAACAAATTTCATGAGTGTGAAGCTACAGTGAGGATCCATAGATCCCTAAATAAATGTCTGCAGGATGCTCTTGGGTGGGCTCCAGCTATTATTCTGATTACACGCTTTTGTGCAATGAATACTTTTTTACTCAATGTTGAATTGCCCAGAATATGATCCCATATGAGAGCAGTGAATGAAAATAGGTGTAGTAAGCTAATTTACTGAGATGTAAATCACCAAATTTTGCAGTGACTCAAATAGCATAAGTAGCTGAACTCAAACGTTTCAGGAGATCTTCAATATGTTTCTTCCAATTCAGTCCCTCGTCAATGCAAACACCTAAAATTTTTGAATATTCTACCTTAGCTACAGATTTATGTTTAACGTCTAAATGTATTAATGGTGTCATGCCATTTACTGTATGAAACTGTACTGGGTTTTTATCTAAGTTTAATGAGAGTCCATTGGTAGAGAACCACTTAATAACTTTCTGGAAGATATCATTTACAATTTCATCCGTTAATTCCTGTTTGTCAGGTGTGATAGCTATACTTGTGTCATCAGCAAAAAGTACTAGCTTAGCATTTTCGTGAATGTAGAATTGCAAGTCATTAATATATATTAAGAACAGCAAAGGACCCACGACTGAACCTTGTGGGACCCCATTTTTGATAACTCCCCAGTTAGAAGAATTAATTGTTTCATATATAATCATGTGAACTGCTTATTTCAACTTTCTGCACTCTTCCAGTTAAGTATGATTTAAACCATTTGTGCACTGTCCCGCTCATACCACAATACTTAAGCTTATCTAGAAGAATCCCATGATTTACACAATCAAAAGCCTTTGAGAGATCACAAAAAATCCCAACTGGTGATGTCCGGTTATTCAAAGCATTTAATATTTCATCAGTGAAGGTATATATAGCATTTTCAGTTGAAAAGCTTTTTGGAACACCAAACTGACATTTTGTTAGAACTTTATTTTTACTAACATGTGAAGCAACTCGAGAATACATAACTTTTTCAAAAATCTTTGATAAAGTTGTCAGAAGTGAGATGGGCCAGTAGTTGTTGACATCGTATGTATCCCCTTTTTTATGCAAAGGTTTAACGATAGCATATTTTAGTCTATCTGGGAAAATACCCTGCTTTAATGAGCTATTACAAATATGACTGAGAATCCTATTTATCTCCTGGGAACAAGTTTTTAATACCCTGCTGGAAATGCCATCAATTCCATATGACCGTTTACTCTTGAGAGACTTTATAATTTTCCTAATTTCTGAAGGAGAGGTGGGTGGAATTTCAATTGTATCAAATTGTGTGGGTATGGCTTCTTCCATTAATTGCCTTGCTCCTTCTAATGAACATTAAGATCCTATTTTCTCTACAACATTTAAAAAGTAATCATTAATAATGTTTTTAACTTCTGACTTTTTGTTAATAAAGTTTTCATTTGTTTTGATGGTAATACCCTCTCTTGCTCTGCTCTTGGTTGCCCTGTCTCCCTTTTAATAATATTCCAAATTGTTTTAATTTTATTATCAGAGGAGCTAATCTCAGACATGATGCACATGCTTCTTGATTTTGTAATAACTTTTCTTAATGTAGCACAGTAGTTTTTATATAACATTTTATCGTTTCTGGGTTATTACTCTTTCTTGTGGACAGATATAGTTCCCTTTTTCGTTTACACATTATTTTTGTTCCTTTAGTAAGCCATGATTTTTTGCATGGTTTCTTACAATTAAATTTTACTAATTTCTTGGGGAAACAGTTATCAAATACCCTTACAAATGTATCATGAAATAAGTTAATTTAAAATATAACATCATGTTCCTTATAAACCTCATCCCAGTCTAACTGCTGTAGACTTTCTTTGAAATTTCTAGTTGTTAAGTCATTAATCGAGCGCACAATTCTGGTGGACTATTTTGAATTACTGAACGGAGCTATGTCTTATACTGTTACTAGTTGTGCACCATGATCAGAAAGACCATTCTCAATGGGACAAGCATTTATGTTGTTAAACTTATCTTGGCCTATGAAAAAGTTATCTATCAATGTACTGCTGTTCTTTACTACCCTTTACTAGGAAAATCAATAACAGATGTCAGATTGAATGAGCCAAGTACAGTAAAACCCCTTTTTAACGAATCTCAGGGGACCGAAATATTTATTCCTTAAATAGGGGTTTTCCTTAAATGGGGGTTTTGCCTAGGTACACAGAAGGAGTGACTCAGAGACATAATTCAAGCATGTGTAGGTGTTATAGGAGCTATTTAATTACTAACATACCAGTAATCTACTACAATTTTAAATACATCACACTTTCTGCAAAAAAAAAAAAAAAAAAAAAAAAAAAAAAAAAAAAAAAATTATATATATATATATATATATATATATATATATATATATATATATATTTTATTAAATCGAAAAGAGATGACCATTTTGTTTTCCCAGCATACTGTAATGACCAAAGTTATCACTATGTGGTTGATGTTTGTTTTTATTGACTCAGCTACTTTAAAAGAGCTGACTACAGGTGCAAAAATTGGTGCCGTATATCAGACTTAAAAAACACTATACTTGAGAACCGACTGATACTCAATGTACTTTTTCTAAAGTTCCCCAGCGCTTTCTTTTCTGCAGAATATGCAATCAGTAATTTTTACAAATGCATAAATTTCAAAATTTTCGTCATCGCCTTCCCCCTGGTTCGAGGTATAAATACCTTTTTAACAACCTGTACCTTCTTCAAAATTATTTCCATTGTTAATTCGTCAAAAACAGTTTCTAAAAATATTGATCTATAGGGAGTTTGGGCGCACGACAAAAAGGTCTTTAGCGCTTCTACAAATATGTTAAGATTTTCGATTATGTTGTTACGCCGGTAACTACAATAACACAGCTTTTCTTTTTGCAAGCTAAAGGAGCAGCAATAACATTACAGTGTAAATTCGTCAAAACTTAAACGTATCCTCTACAAGTGTGTCACGATTTTGCGATATATTACTCGTAAAAAATAATCCACAACACCAAATTGTTTACAAAGAGAAAAACGTAGCCTTAAGACGTTATTAGCTGTTAGGATGCCTTCACTGCGGGATCATTATCGCGCTAACACTTCAATCGGCGGCCACCGACAGTTAATCTGCTTTTTAACCCACCCGTCTTTGGGGCTAAATACTTGACAATTCTGGAAGTCATTCAGGCATTTGATGTATGAGGTAATTTTTTAAACGCATTGTAGTTTTTAATTACGTAGAGGTAACTTAATGGCTGGCCTTATAACATTTTATTAGTCGTAATGTTTTCTCCACTGGTTCAGTTTCCACACTTTGCACTTACTCTGAAACGAGAGATTATTAAGTTTTCTAAGCAGTTCGAAAACAGTGCATTTTCCACACTAATCTAGCAAGGCGATTTTCGAACCTGTTTTGCATAAATTTTCCGCTTACAGGAATGCAGCTATGTAATTCGCACGCCTTCAAAACATTTAATAAGTACAACTGAACATTGTTACACGAATATTCGTCTTTTTGCAAAACAAAGGTACCGCTAGATTCGGCATTTAACAATGTTCTCTGTTTCTAAAAGTCGCACAAAGAAGACGCGCCAAATCGTATTCTTTGCCATTGTCACACACCCTGGTTGGTCGTCACCTTCTCTCCACTCCTACAATTCTGAAAAAGTGAATCTGAAATAAAACATAAGACAACATTTCACAGCTCGCGCTTCGTAATTTTCGACTGACGTCAGACCACGTGACCATAACACATGGAAGACATGCGGGAAATAGCGAGCTGATTCGTCAAACGCTTTCTCCGGTATCGCTGCACTGGTATTCGATACGTTAACCTATCGACGGAAAGAATCGATTACGGCTGCTTATACCGGTATCCCTGCAAAGAAGTTCGATATGCATTGACTTAAAGAATCGATAACCGACGTCACGTAAACACAAATTCCTTCTATGGAGAAAACGAAACAAATTAACTTGCCCACAATTAGGAATTGCGTAAAAACAAAATTTTAATTTCCAGAATTTCTCATGTTTGTTCCTTAAAAGCGGACTTTTCCTTAAAGCGGGGTTCGCTAAAAGCGGGGAAAAATAACGTTATTCTAATGGGAGTTTCGCCGGGACCGACGGAAATATTCGTTAAAAGCGGGTTTTCGTTAAATGGGGGTTCGTTAAATCGGGGTTCTACTGTAAGACTTCCAGGTCTTTCTTCCTATTACACTCTTTCAGTGAATCTACATTGAAATAACCACAAATAATAATTTGCTTCCCCCTATCTGACATATAGCACAACAAGGCATCCAAGTTTTCCAGAAATAACTGAACGTTCCCTGAAGGGGACCTATATACTGTTACAATTATAAGATAATCATCATTGAGTTTAAGCTGGCAGGCACATGCTTCAATATGCTGCTTTACACAAAACTTCTTTGTTTCTTAATTTTTTTACACTGTGATAGCTTTTGACATATATGGCAACTCCTCCTCTTATCTTATTATCTGTACTTACATTTGAGACTAATTAATATCCACAGACATTCATGTTTTCCATACCAGTGACAATGTGATGCTCAGACAGGCATAGTATATCTATTACATTATCAGTTTCTACATCATCTAAACAAACTAAAAGCTCATCCATTTTATTATTTAGTCCCACAATATTCTGGTGAAAAAGGCTAACATTATTTTTTACTTTACTTTTCTGGGAAACATTTGATTTTTCAACATTTTTAGCACCTGCCTGCCTGAGCTTCTCACTGGACACTGATCTTAGCCTAAAAAAGTACTTCCATGAATCGCAGTGTCCCCCCTTAAGGATTTTGCTATCAACCCAGTTAGTTTCCCCTTCCCTTTCCTATTGAGATGCAGGCCATGCCTAGTGAAATCTCACCTATCAATAGCATCAACAGGAACCAAACCTATGTCCAACAGAGTAGCCACCTTAAGCAGTTGATCAATCTCCATATTGACCCTCCTGACGGAGCGGTTCAATTGGAGTCGATCATACCGTATGAAAGCAGGCAACAGTCCAACATTTGTCTGGGTCGTTGCAGAAGCTATTTTAACCACGTCACACTTGATACTGTAGGCCTGATCCCTATCAATGCTGTTTCCCACCCCACCCACTATCACAACATGATCCTGTTTTGTGAAACCCTTACACAAGGAACCTATATCCTCTACCATCTGGCTAAGACCTGCAGTGGGCTTGAAAAAGTCTGTGACCTGGTACCTGTCACCTAGTTTTTCCTGCAAAATCTGGCCCACACCTCTTCCATGGCTACTTCCTAACAACAGAACTTTCCTCCTAATATCTACATATTTTTGAAACCATTGGTTTCCTTGTGAAAATCTGTTGTTTCCTAACTGCACCTGCTTCTAAAGGAGCCTCTTCCTCACTTAACTGTGGTAGCAAGGCAAATCTGTTGGTTGTGCCAATTGTGAAGCTGTGAGGAACTATACTCTCTCCATGGCCCCTGTTCCCTGCTACCACGTCCCACCCCTGCTCACCCTTCTCCCTCCTCAACCTCCTAAGTTCCTCCCTAGCACTATCCAGTTCAGCCTGAAGGGCTCTAATCTTCCCTTCCTGTTCAGCTATTTTTCTGTCCCTTGAACACACTTTGCAAAACAAAGAACAAAGGAAGAGGCTCGTTTGCTTCCCTCTTTCCCACACTGCTACATTTCCCCCCCCCCCCCCCCAAAATAAACCACTTGTCACAACAGCTGCAATGGAACCCAAAATAAACAATCCTACTGCAGCTCAAACACATTGCATTCATGATTGTTACTTATGTGATACCAACAATATATATTAACTACAGATACAAAGGGTTACTAGACTTGTTTAGGACACTAAAATACATGTAAGCTGTTAGTAAGTGCACTTAAAATTGCGGTATAACACTAAATTTGCACACTCGCGAATTTGGCCTACGAATGTACACAAAACAACTTTACGCGATTACTGAGAATGTGCGAAAAAAGAAAAGAACCTTTAATGGTGAGCTTGAAGATGACACTAATAAACATATTCAGTTAGTTAACTGTGTTAAATCCACTTAAAATTATGGAGAAACGCTAAATATGCACAAACCAAACTTTTAGTGATTACTGAATCAATACGTGAATAAAACAATAGCAATTGAGGTATGAATAGTGAACCATTTTAAAAACAATGAGAATATAGTAAACTTCATGCAACATAACACAGGTTGATGAGGCTAACTTTTCACTCATTAAAAGTACACTCCTGGCCATTAAAATTGCTACACCATGAAGATGACGTGCTACAGACAGGAAATTTAACCGATGGGAAGAAGATGCTGTGATATGCATATGATTAGCTTTTTCAGAGCATTCACACAAGGTTGGCACCAGTGGTGACACACACAACATGCTGACATGAGGAACATTTCCAACTGATTTCTCATACAGAAACAGCAGTTAACCGGCGTTGCCTGGTGAAACGTCGTTGTGATACCTCTTGTAAGGAGGAGAAATGCATACCCTCACATTTTTTACTTTGATAAAGATCGGATTATAGCCTATCGTGATTGCAGTTTATCGTATTGCGACATTGCTGCTCACGTTGGTCGCGATCCAATGACTGTTAGCAGAATATGGAATCGTTGGGTTCAAGAGAGCAATATGGAATGCCGTCCTGGATCCCAACGGCCTTGTATCACTAGCAGTCGAGATGGCAGGCATCCTATCCGCATGGCTGTAACGGATCGTGCAGCCACGCCAGAGGTGGTTGTTCTGGGTACTGATTTCTCAGGACATATGAATCCAAATTGCATGAAAATGTAATCACATGTCAGTTATAGTATAATATATTTGTCCAATGAATACCCGTTTATCATTTGCATTTCTTCTTTGTGCAGCAATTTTTAGGGCCAGTAGTGTATTTTTAATCTTCTTTCCACTTAGATGAATAGTAATCAGGTGCTCAAGAAACAAAGAAGAATGTGTTTTTATAACTTTGTTAACTATTGTAGTACAGGAATCAACACTTATTTTTTACGGATCTAAGGTACATTTTTATATTAGAACAGCACACTAAAGAGGACAAATTCTGTGATGTAACTCTTTTCACAAATATGACATAATATTATAGACTGAAAATACAATGAAAGGTGATTGCTTTGGGCTGTGTTTCAACTGTCTAAATTGTGTTCAACTAGGAAGTTTACTGCATTCTCTATGAGCACATTTTTTCCTGACATCTGAATCTGATGTAATTTTTGTTTCTTTTCTTTGGTGTACAAACAAATGTAGGTACAAGGAAAGTTACTGCAAACAAAATTTTTAACAGAAGGAATATTTCAAATGATTGAGAAGAAAGGAAGTAACGAGGAATACAGTAACATTAACTCCTTAAGACTTGAATAAACAGTAAGTGTAAGAAAGGTAAGGTAAAACGGCTGTAGGAACAATGCACACAAACCAAAAGGTAATGATTCCTGAAATTACTATCATACAAAAAAATTTTCATTTAAAAAGTTCATTAAAATTAAAAACAAGTGTGTTAACATTAAGAATTTAATGGGAAATCTACTGTTTAAATGTGTGATGAGGGAGTTTTATGCCATTTACAGTGAAAAATGTAGTAAATGATATAAACATTTTGCAGCTCATCATTTTGTGGAGGATGCCACCAAGAATAATTTTTGTGGAGGTTTGAAATTATAAATAAATTTTGTTGCTAGTCACTGTGCTCTCATTCTCATAATGTTGAGGCATTAATCTGGGTACTTCCACAAGTTTGAACTCATTCTTTATGACATATCTCCTGAACTGTGTTGTACTCTTGTTTTTGGGCTAGGAACCTTTGCTGGCATACAGTGAATAATTCACCAAAGTTTCATCGCAATATAATGAATGGTTTATGGGTTCTTAGAGGAGAAGCATATAAACATTAATTTTTTTATACAGGGCTCAGCAATACTAGGACTAAAATTAAGGTGTAAAATAAGTTGTGGAGATTCATATTTCATAATAAGTCGTCTCCTACACCTTCTTCACCTTTTGCTTTTTATCCTGCATTGACATGGGGTCGGCATGGTTGGTTAACCCCTTAACATAATTAGTTTTTATGATTTGTGTTTCAAAAATTTATAATTTTTTTTAATTAATGGAAAATATTCTTTATTGAAAAACATTATATACAGGCATGCAAAGATGGCTCTAAAAGCTCAAAATGAGATACAAATTTTTGAAAATCATTACAAATAAAGCCACGAGTATACTCATGCAATGTGCTTTGACTAAGAATCCTGGAAGTTAGGTGCATTCTTTTACTTTTTTGTACATATGTCCAAAAAATGCAGGAATGATTTAAATGTTCATTGCTGTATGAAAAAGCTCGAAAACAAGGAACAATACACAGAGCGATGTCACAGTATTCGCAGTAATACCTTGTTCTCTTCTTGCATTTTTCCCATTTGCATTCCGAACATGGCTACACATTGCACCAATTCTTGTTGGATGCTGTTTCTTTGGAGTTGGTGGAATGATTGACAAAAATGTCTGCCAATGAGTCACTCAGGATTGGTGCTCAAAGATGGACGAGCTGCTACTTTTGAAGCAAACTCCTTTTTCTGGTATTTTGAGATAATGTTCTCAATAACAAAAATACGGAACTCAAGTGGAGTTTTCTTACGTCCCTATTTTGTGAACAGGACATGTGCATTCCAAAGAGCTAGTTCAATGAGATGGAAAAATATTTTTTTGTAATATTTCTTTCCTCTTTTTCAAGTCACTGGGTTGTTGGCCACATGTTGATCTACTTTGTCTATGCCACCCATTGTATGCCACAACAGCCACTGGTTTCAGCACTTCGCTGTATCTCTTCTGCTTTCATTTCAGCATTGTGAACTGTTGTCAACAATGAAACTTCTCTTTTGTCTTTCCATCGAATCGCTGTCACTTTTCCCCTCTAAAAAGCAATAAATTTCCCCCTTCTTCAGCTTTTTTTGACGAAATGAAGGAGGCATGTCTCTTCTTGATGGCTGCACAGTTCCACACATATCAGTTCTCTCTGCAACAAGTAAATCCACAAGTTGAGGAGATATGTAACAATTATCAACAGTAAGGCAGTATCCTTTATTCAAAAATCCTTTATTCAGCATCATAACAATTTGAGTCGACTGTGGCGTATCATTATACATTTCGTCAAATTTCATTCCTTTTCATGTGTACACAATGAGAGACCACATGTACCCAGTTCAAGACTCACACAGCATGAACATCTTGATGCCAAACCTTGCCCTTTTCATTGGTAGATACTGTACCCATCCAAGTCTTCCTTTGAACATCATCAAACACTCATCGGTTGTTATGTCTCTGTCTGGCGTACCCAAACTTCTGAAATTGTTGTTGAAGTGTTCAAGTTTAGGCCAAATTTTATTTAGTTTCAGCTGTGGGTGGTTCACAGGATTGTATGTCAAATTGTCTGCAAAATGGAGACACTTTTTGAGCATCAAAAATTGAGGAAAACTCAGCACAAGTCAAAATAAGGGTGTAGCAAGCAATGGGTGTTTTGTCCAATACATCTGATAATGTGGCTTCACCACGATGCTTTGAAGCAGAACAACAGCAATAAATATTCGTATTTCGTTGCTGGTAGTGTCTTTCCACTGGGAAACATGTTGCGTCTTAGCGTACTTGTTTGTCTCTGTGACAATGTTTATCACATCATCATCAATTATTTGATCCACATAATTCATGACATTATTGACACAATTAGATGAACTGCAGGAGTTCCTGTGAACGGAAATATTGGTGATGCTGGCTGCATTACTGTAAACTTATGTATCTCGCACCATTGATGAGCACTTGCCAAAGAGTCATCTGATGAACTTTCATCACTTTCAGACTCCAGCGAAGTAACATCACACACTTCTTCAGTGTCAGAGCCACTAAATTCAATGTCACTGTAGTCACTCATTTGCGGAAGCACTACCAGAACAATACAAACCATACATTCAAAGCATGCGCTTCCTTGGTGGGAAGTTATACCTGCCGATAGTAGAGGTGGTATATAGTGGCAACAACGTCAACCAAACCGCACAGACAGGCTATAAAAGTAGGACTGGATGCTCTAGTGGCAGAACTGTTGAGTGCTGGAACGAATATAAATGAGTTTTTAATTTTCAAACGTTCATTGTAAGTTAGAGTATATTCGTGAGTTTAAGTTTCTACCGAAAAAAAAAAAAAATGAGATATCTTGGGGTTTTATGTTAAGAGGTTAAAAGGATGGATGCCACCACTCCATTATCACCTCCCCCTTCCCCAACCCAACTGCCTGTGTATGATTATATGAGGTCATCTAAAAAGGATACGAACTTTGATTTTCCCA
This sequence comes from Locusta migratoria, assembly GCA_026315105.1. NCBI lineage: Eukaryota > Metazoa > Arthropoda > Insecta > Orthoptera > Acrididae > Locusta > Locusta migratoria. Next base: position 203,426,499 of record CM048751.1, read on the forward strand.
CGCAAAATAGAGATGATAACATGGCACTACTGTACACGGTGAAGGAAGAAACCTTTATGTGGACGTGTGAATTTTGTCCCTGCCTTCCAGCGTGTCAGTCACTGCCTGTTGGTCACTGAGTGAGGTGCTGCACAATGTGTGCGTTGGATTACCGATTCTCTCATAATGACTGAATATGTTGAACAAAGAGACTGAATCAAATTTTGTCAAAAGCTTGGTGATTCTCAAAGTGAAACAATTCATAAGATTCAGCAAGTGTTTGGAGAAGATGTGATGGGTGTAACACAAACTGAGGAGTGGTTCAACTAATTTGTTATAGATCAATAGAGGACTCCCCCTCCTCTTCATAGCCAAGTGTGTTAAAGCACCATATTTGCCGGTATATAAGATACACACTTTTTTCCAACCAAAATTAGTCCAAACACTGGATGTGTCTTACACGCTGGTTGTCAGTTAAAGTAGGTACCTATAAGATCGATTCGTATTAAGAGTAAAAAAAAAATGGTGTAAAATGCAGGAAATGTTTTAAGCGCAAAAATAATGTTTTAAGGTTCTCTTACATTTTCATAGTTTTTATTTGATATATGTACATAATATGCACAAAAATACCTGTCAGGACCTTTATTATGTAGTATGGGTTTCCTGAATGTTGTACTATTTTTAGTGCCAAACAAAAAAAAGTAGGAAGTAGAAACTTTAGACATAATTTCATTCATCATAATATATCTTTTTGGCAATCCTGTAACGGTCTCATTCATTACTTGAATAATGAAACACTGCTTACATATTTGTCCATGTATCACCTGACAATATTTGAGAATTTATTTGCATTTTCAAGTGCAGATATAGACACAAGTATTTTTTGTGATGTTTGCACAGCTTCTGCACCAACTAACACACAGATGCAAACCATCTATCATTCTCACAGTTTATGGAACATCACAAAAATACTTACATAAAAATTTGTGCTTCACAATACATTCTCAAAACACATCATTTTAAACATGAAATCCCCCTACTTATCATGCGAAGTTTGCGAACTGATACTCGGGGTTGTGTCTAATCGCTGATTGGAGCAATCTTAAGCAGAGCCACCTGTCACTGTCGTAAGCCTTTATGATGCTCTAGTCAACCATTGCACCATAGTTGGTGCTCACTGTAAACAACAATAGGTGAAATATCTATTTAAATAAGCGCAAACTGTCAAGAAACTTGACTGAGTAAAGTTTATTAACACTACATTAAGGCACTACCTTAGATACTTGATGTGCATGAACAAATATAATTATATTCCAATGGATATATTAGGTGTGATTCATTTTTTTCCTAAAGAAAGGGTCTTAAAAGTGGGGTGCGACTTATACGCTGGTGCGTTTTATATGCTGGCAAATACGGTATCTGCTTCTGCGATGGGGAGGTGCAGTGCCCAGTTCAAATACACCTGGCAAATTAATGATCAGGCCTGGTGTGATAATCTGGATGTGGTTTTTATGTGGCTGGCTGCCCACATCCCACTTCGTGAATACCAGACTGTTAACGAAGTCCCACTGCAGTTGCACAATTTGCAAATGTTTTTAAAACATCCACACTTTCATATGTACAAGGCATTGGACATTTTGCCAGAAAAAATATTTTGTATACCTGACAGGTTTGGGACCCCAATCCCCTTCGAAAAAGACCCCTTGTGCTTGCACACACTTAGCCCACCATTCATTCCACTGCTGGAAACACCTCTGGAAGTTTTCTTTTCATTTGGAATGGTGTTCAGCTCCATCTTCGCATTCAACATTACGTCTTCTGTACTCTCAAAACAGGATCCTTTCACTGATGCCTTCAATTTTGGAAACAACCAGAAGTTGTAAGAAGCCATGTCTGGAGAGTAGGAAGGTTGATCAACTGATTCAAAAATGATCGCACATCAGTGGAGAGTGACCAGCTTTCTGGCAGGCCCCAAACTGGTTGGAGTGCAGGTAGAGTTGGGAGGCTGCAAAATTTGATGGCCGATCATCGTTTGACCATGCAGGTGATTGCCCAAGAGGTTGGAGTGAGTAAAGATTCTGCACATGCAATTTTGCGTGATGATTTGGACATACACTGAGTGGCTGTGAAAATCATGCCCCAGTTGTTGTGCTGGAACAAAAAGCCCTCTTTTTAGACAGGACCTTCTGGACACCACCAACACTGATCCTGGGTTTCTGAACACTATGATAACTGGAGATGGGTCATGGGTCTATGGGTATTACCCAGAAACAAAAAGACAGTCATTCCAATGGAAGCATCCAGAGTCTCTGAGGCTGAAGGAAGTGTGGCAGGTGCGAAGCCAAATCAAGGTGATGCTGACTGTCTTATGTCCGTGGAATTGTGCAACACAAATATGCACTGGAAGGACAAACAGAGGCAAAGGAGTACTATCAAGATGTTCTCTTGTGACTCCGTGATGCAGTTCAATGCAAAAGACCAGATATGTAGATGATGAAATACTGGCAACTGCATCAAGACAATGCCACTGCACATTCATCCTACTTGATCCAGAATTTATTGGCAAACTTGGAATCAAAGTTGTTCGCCACCTTCCTACTCTCCAGACATGGTTCCTTACAGTTTCTGGTTGTTTCCAAAATTGAAGGCATCACTGAAAGGATCCTGTTTTGAGAGTAAAGAAGAGGTAATGTTGAATGTGAAGACGGAGCAGAACACCATTCCAAAAGAAGACTTCCAGAGGTGTTTCCAGCAGTGGAAGGATCGGGGGGGGGGGGGGGGGGGGGGGTAATTGTGTGCAAAAATAAAGGGCCTGCTTTGGAGAGGATTAGGGTCCCAACCCTGTCAGGTATTCAAAATATTTTTTCTGGCCAAATGTCCAATACTTTTTAGACAGGTGTTGTACATGTGAAAGAGTGAGATTGTTTTTACAACATTTGCAAATTGTGCAACTGCAGTGGGACTTTGTTAACAGTCTGGTATTCACAAAGTGGGATGTGAGCAGCCAACCATATAAAAATCACATCCATACTATCACACCAGGCATAATCATTAATTAGCCAGGTGTATTTGAACTGGGCACTGTGCACCTCCTCATCCCAGAAGCAGATACTGTAACACTTGGCTATGCAGGGGAGTGGGGTCCTTCATTTATCTGTATCTGCAACAAATGAATGTATGTATGTCCCCTATAGATTCCAAGGCACTGGAGGAAAACTTCAGATTACTGCAGTGGGAGATCCTGTGAAACAGGGTAGCAATCGGATCAAGATATTTATCAACATAAAAGTTTATGGCTGGCACTTGGAACCACAATAGCACCACTAGTGGAGAAAGAGCCAACCATTTATATCATGCCATCCTATTACTGCCACTCCGAGCACAGCATCGCTTCCCAGTGACTGTTCGTGTAAGAATGCACATTGGTAGTGCCACTAAGGTTGACTCTTTCTCCATTAGAAGCACTACTGTTGTTCCAAGTGCCAGACAAAAACTTTTACAAATAAATTACGTTGTAATATTAGTATGTAAATATGGATTAAACCAGCTGAGGGTTGTAGAATCATGGTATTCATTGTGGTTAATCACATTACGAAGAGCATAGCAATCAATAAAATACATTCACACATCAATTTAGCAATATTTTGAATCCAACAATTCATCATCATCAGGAGAAGCTGCCACTGCTAAATTCCGCTGACTATTAATGCCGAGAGCAGAAATTTCTGTCCTATACAGGCCTGCATGTGGTGTATGAAGCATACCCAGCCACCAAACATATTGCACATATATCACACTCACAGATTGTCATCAAACACACTGATATGTTGCATAAGAGGAGGACATTTTTCCTTATTAGACAGAACCAGGCCCCATGTTATGCTAAGTGGAAAACCCTTGTCTTTGTTGATCAAATTATCACACAACAGCACCTTGTAAACACTGTCCCAAAATCCAGATGTACCAGTCACTATAAGACTCTTGGCCTTCCCACACTCACATACCCAGTTTTTTAAGTCCCAGGTCATCTTTAATGGATCCCAGAAGTGCCTTAATCTTCACTGGTGGACAGGACATACACTGGATATTAAATCTACCTTAGGATTCTACCAATCTTGAAAGATTGTCCCAAGGAATGAAAGCCACAGATCTATCCTATACTTCATGAACTTCCGAGGATGCTCCAAACTCCATAGCTTGATGAATCTGCTTCTCAGAGGACTTCGAGAATATGGCACTGAGGACTTCAGATCTGTGTTCCACCTCACCAATGCAGTGGCATACTTAAGACTCTGGTACTAGAGTCTCTGCTGTTTTCAATGCAGATACTCTACCACAAGAAGTAACACACTTGGCTTCTGTGTTTAAGAAGAATGGATACTATGAGAAGCAGATTTGTCGAGCTAAGGAGTTTGGACCTCCCCGGAAGTTTGTGGAAAAAAGGAGGATACAGATCTGTGGTTTTCATTCCTTATGCAGGGGGTCATATCTTTGGCAGACTTGTAACATTATTTAATATACAGTGCGTGTTCCGTCCACGAGCAAAGATTAATGGGGTTGGGTTGGGTTGTTTGGTTGGGTAGGGGGACTAAACTGCTGAGGTTATCAGTCCCCCAGTGGGGAGGGAAAGGAGTGGGGATAGGAAAGGAGGGGAGGAGAGGGAAAGGAAATGCAGTCTGGGAAGTAAAGAAGGAAGGAAGACTGCATTAGCTCAGGGCCCTGTGCTCGCCACGCATGTACTCACGAAAGAACCGTGAGGCCCCTGGGGGGAAAGATTAAGGCACTTCTGGGATCTGTTCCAGGACTTAGAAAACCAGCTGTGAACAGGATTGCATTGGAAGATCTATCTGCAGAGTTCAGGAAAGATATATAGAACACTAGCTTATATGCCCATGCTTCACAACAGTTGTTAAAGAAGGGCCCATGCGTAACATGGCTTTTTAGGGTTCTGGATCTCAGTTATAAACATGCCAAAAGAAGCAAAGAAATGCCGTTATTATGTAATGCACAAAAGCAAAATCAGTTACACACTTTTAAGCAAATGATTAAATTATGATATCTTTATTTTCTCTGATTTTAATTATTCAAGCCTTTATGTAACCACACAATATTCTAAACCCTAAACCCTATAAAAATTTGTCCAGTAGTTTTGGAGATAAACGAGTTCAAAGAGACAGACAGACATGACGGTCGTAGATAAAAAATTTCAAATTATGATATTCTTTTATTCCGTGATCTGACTTTTATGAAACAAAGTCTATATGTTGTCTAGAGTTAAGCTTAAGTTCCCTGTGAAAACCCCATGCAAAATTGTGAAGTAGGTTTGGAGATAATAGGTTTTTAATAGTGAAACAGATGACGGTTACTGAAAACACTTTAAATTACAATATCTTTTCTCTTTTTTCGTTTTTTAATCCAAGTTTGATAAAATCAAGCTTGTATGTTGAACCAAATGTTTCTCATGTTTCCTGTTAAAACTGCATGAAGATTCACACAGTAGTTTTAAAGATTGAAGTGAACAGCGACAGGCCTACAGTTACATAATTATTATTAGTATAGAACAGATTGCTATCACATGAGGCTCCTACAGCCTGAAAAATCAGAGCTGGTGGTAGAGTGTTTAAACAAGGGACATAGGATGACATTTCCCGAGACTCTTATAGTAGCCAGTACATATGGATTTTGGGACAGTGTTTAGGAGAAGTCTATCAAAATTACGTTAGCGGATAATTTGAACAACACAGCAAGAGTTTACCACTTATCAGGACATGGGACCTGGTTTTATCTGATACGAAAAAACATCCTCCTTTTACGCAACCTGTCAGTGTGTTGAAGACAATGTGTGAGTATGATATATTGTGGGCACAACTGCTCCACCGTCGGTGCAGCCGCCGGTGCCGCCGCAAGACCTGTATGTGCATTACCTATGGAAGGCAGCACATGCACCACACACCACACATGGGGCTATATAGGACAGTAATTTCTGTCCTCGGCAGCAGTAGTCTGCATGATTTAGCAGCAGCAGTTTCTCCTGAAGATGGCAAACAGTTGGATTGTTGAAATAGTGAGTCAGCTTCATTTCAGGATCCGGCAGCAGACCTGAAGAAATAATAAAGCATAATAAGTATTGCTCTTTGAGATAAATTGTATGCAAATTTGCTAGTAACATTTCCAAGTAGTATTCAATCAGTTTGTGTACATAGGTTTCTATGTTGCAAGGTATTAAAGAGTTCTAGGAATGAAATCAAATACATATTTCTTCAAAACTGGTTTGAAGGTATTTAATACATGCAGGAAGGAGAGAAAACACCATATTAAGAAACTGCACAATACATTTGAGAGCAGAATGCAAAAGGTATTTCATTGTACTTACTATATCAACAATATCTACACAGACACCCATTTCCTGTTTTTTCTTGAGACTGTCATAGTAATCATTCATCTCACAATAGTACTTTTCACAGTCTGCACATACATTTTTGTCAAATGTTTTATTTTTTGGTAAATAATGGTCCAGAAAACATTTGTGTGTTTTATCATGGAGGTGCTGAAATTCAACTGTGGTGTTTGAAAGTTCTTGAGTAATACTGCCATTACTCAGTTTCACAAAACAATCTGAAACATAAATAATTTCCATTTTCAACAGCAGTCAGTCAGTGGTCAATGCTAATTAAATATTTTATTTTTCCTCAAGCAACATCAAATGTTAGAAAATTGATTAGAATTTAACTTTCAATGAGTGTCAATACCATTACAGATTAAGTCAGTAAATCAATAGAACAATAACAAATACAGGAAATCAACTGAAGACTTCTTGAAGTAAGACACTGAAATACCATTGTTAAGCTTATGGGACTTAACTGCGGGATGATCAGTCTCTAAACTTACAAACTACTTATGAACTACCTTATACTAAAGACAGCAAAACCATCCATGCCAGAGAGGGGATTTGAACCCCTGATGGGGAACGGCTGCGTGCACTGCAGCACGAGTCCTGTGAAGTTGGTATCCCTTTTTTGGAAAATGTACATTTTTTCAGAGTTCTAGACAGATATGCAATAGTTCTGGAGTTCTCTGTACAAAATTTAAATAGTTCTGCAAAATTTCGGCGAAAAAATACGAAAAATTACCACAAAATTTAGTTTTTTCAAAATAATAATTTGCCTATTGGCCCATAGTTCTGATCACAGTTCTAAATAGCTCTCAAAGAGTTCTACAGGAAATTCTAATGACATTTTTCTTTCATTGTTAGCAGAGGCCAAAGTAAAAAAGTAAAAAAATTAATAATAATAATCCTGATTGATTTTTCACTCTGGAGGAGTGTGTGCCAATATGAAACTTCCAGGCAGATTAAAACTGTGTGCAGGCAGGGATTCAAACCTAGGACCTTTACTTTTCATGGGCAAGCACTCCACAGACTAGTTACTCTGTCCTGCCTCATAGCCCATCCTAACAGCATCCAAAATCCATGTCTTTAAGCAATGCTTTTGACCATATCCTTCACATCACTGTAACTAGGTTCATTGAACACTGTCCACTCATTACTAAACACAAAAGTCTAAATCCCAACAAACAGAAGGGTAATGCAACTAATTGGTATACACCTCACCTACCTAACTTAAGAAAGCAATTAAAAATATACTATGATGTTTGTAAATCTATCGGACCAAACTGTGTGGTCATCAGTCCGTAGCTTACAAACTACTTAAACCTAGGTAAACTAACCTAAGGACAAACACACACACCAATGCCCCAGGGAGGACTTAAACCTCCACAGCGAGCAACCGCGTGCTCTGCAGCGAGACGCTTTAGACCGCTCGGCTACTCCACCACGGCGAATATACTATGATAAATCTTGCATTAATAATGAATATAAACCTTTATATGCTGAATTAAAAGAACCTTACAGAAAAGAAATAACTATCGCAAAAAAATGATCACTTTATATCTCAATCAAGTAACAAATGCAAAGCAGCTTGGAAAGTTGTTAAAGCTGAAACTGGGTTTACTACTGAGAGGTTAGCCATTCCTCTAAGTGCAGAGGAGCTAAATTACAGTTTCATAAATTTAGGAAAGTTAGCCATATCAGATGATAGTAAACTGCGAGACAAATTGAATAGGCTCCCCAATTCTCAGGAAGAAGAGCAGAGAGTAAACTCGACAAAATGTGAATGGAGAACAGTCTATCCTAAGGATATATTGGATGTAGCCAAGTCACTGACCAACTCTAAAACCGAAGACATCCATGGTTTTTCTAATTTTATCATAAAACGAGTTATAGACACTATTTGCATACCATTAACTTACCTTGTAAATAGGATTTTTAGAGAAGGTAAATTTTCAGACTGTCTCAAACTGACAATTTTTTGCCCATATATAAAAAAGGAGACAGAAATTCACCCCAAAACTACAGGCCTATTGCAATAGTATCGGTAATATCAAAAATTATTGAAACAAATGAAAAACCAGTTAAATGAGTAGTTTGAGTGTAACAACCTACTTAACAAGTCCCAATATGGGTTCTGAAGTGGGCTGTCAACCATCAAGGCAGTACAAGATGTATCGACTGTACTAGATGGCTTTGAAAATAGACAAACCACTCGTGCTACTCTTGTAGATCTATCTAAGGCATTTGATACTGTCTTGCACAACATTTTAATTGATAAACTCAAAAGATATGGGGTAACTGAAACAGAACTAGCAACTCAAATCCTACCTAATGAACAGAAAACAAACGGTTGATGTTAACTCTAATAATAAATCTGACTTTCAGAAAGTAATATATGGAGTCAACTTATCCAACACATTACCTCATAAATCAGTTATGTATGCTGATGTCACAACTTTCATCACATCACATAATAAGATGAATGTTGCCCATCAAATGAACAATTCCATGATGGAAAAAGCAGCTCAGTGGTTCCAGGAAAATAAACTAACACTAAACAACAGTAAAACAGAACACACAATATTTTCCCTCGGTAGCATTAGTCATGGACAGGATAAATTCACACTCCCAGTCAAATTGCTGGGCATTTATCTAGACACTAAATTATCCTGGAATACCCCCACAGATACGCTGTGCAGTAAGTTGGCAAGAGTGGTGTATCTCCTAAGGAAATTGAAAAGCTGTGTGAGTAAGGAGATTATGCTTATGGCGAACTATGCCTTTTCCAACACCCACTTACATTATTTGAATACTTCTTTGGGGTAACTCTTCCGGAGCAAAAGATGCCTTCCTCTGGCAAAAGAAAGCCATAAAATGTATTTTTGGGTTAAGCAACCAAACCTCCTGTAGACAGTACTTCACTAGGCATAAAATACTCACGCTCCCCAGTCTATATATATATCCTGAAAACACTCATGCATGCCAAAGAGAATGTCCATACGTATGAAATTAGATCTGATGTGCACTCATATGAAACCAGAAACAGGAACACACTGGACATTCCTTGGATAAGATTGATCAAAGTAAAAACTAATTTCTCATACATTGGCAAAGCATTTTTAATAGTATACCACATGACACAAGGGAACTGCCTATAAATAAATTTAAAACGGTGGTAGAGAGAAGGCTAAAACAAAAAGCATACTATAGCATAAATGAATTTATACAAGATGTAAAATAACTATGAAGTTATAATTAATAAATGATATTCTGATTGTAGATCCTAAACTGTCAAATTTGTGTAAATTAAGTTGTGATGAACTACCATAAAAGCAAGATATCTGTAATAATACCTAATTAACCCATTGTATGCACTGTAAATTATTTGTATTATGTAGATGCCTCATACAACAACACTGTTGTCCGTAGGCAAATAAATAAATTATAAAATCAATTTGAAAGCTTCCGTTGTCTCCAGGTCTTTTCCATATAGATAACTTTCTATAAAAACATACATGTTCTAGTTATTAAGTAGATGATATGCATGTGCAGGTGGCAAGGCCTATGCTTGAGGTTTTTGTGAATGGAAATATACAAAGTGGGATACACTCTAGTTACTGATGTCTGACCTATAGCTATAGTAGTTGTAGTTGAAGGTATGTATGAGCAGACATTGGTCCCTGTGCCAGTTTTTTAGATATTGCTTTACTGTTGGATGATGATGAAGGTGCAGTGACTGCTAATTATATGAAATTATAATGCTTGTTCTGTGAGTGGTCGTGATCAGCAGGTGTGCCATGATAATGAAATATTTGAATATTTGCAGCATGCGCGCGCGTGTGTGTGTGTGTGTGTGTGTGTGTGTGTCGAATGACAAAAGCCATAATGGTCAAAATCTATTAAGTTACATTCAGTTATGTGTGGCTTCATACAGCTCATTGGATGTGTCTGTAGTGAGTAGCAATCATTCCTCCTCAAAAATATTGTTAAATCCTTCCTGAAATTTCCATCATTTAATACATTGCACACCTTTACATGGGGGCTTCCTTGCTAAGGATGTTGGTGGAGGGAGGGAAAGAGATTGAGGGTATGAACTTTAACATCTTTGAGAGTGCATTTTGACTTTTGAAGTAGCGATAAAATAGTCCCAGCTACAGCTCTACTAAAATAATGACTTTTGAATAATTTTAAAGGGAGATTGCCTGTCTGAACTTTTCTTTTCATTAAATGACAGCTGAGGGTGAGGCGGGGGAGGGGAGGTATGGGTATGAGCATTCATGCAAGTAGTGTTATAAAACCGGAACAGGTTTGTACATTATTGGATTACTTCCACTACTGCCACTCCGATCCTGCAAGTACATACTCAGGTTTGCACATGAAGGACTCATTAGGCAGCAAGTCAGAAACACACAATTTAATGGTTGGTTGGTTATTGTGGGTTTTAGGGGACTAAACTTTGAGGACTTAAAGTAAGATCTAATACACACAACCCAGAGGGCATAATTTAATGAAAAATAAGAAAGCACAAGATTAACTCAAACCACAAGTCCAACATTTTAAAAATAAATATTAGACAAAAGGAAAAGTTAATTAACAAAAGCTAAATTAATTAAACAGTCTAAAATTGCAATATTTATTTTTAAAATGACCAGTTTGGCAAGAATCTATTGCCATCTTCAGATATAATCCACCATTTGGCTGTTGCTGGTGGTCACAAGCAGCAATGTTCTGTCACAGTCCATAAACTGCTGCTGATGGCCGAGTTGCCAAAAGGTTAAATAGCTATTTAGCTATTAAAAAGATCACTCACTGCTGGAATGTTGTGCCATTTTTGAGACTCTTACCACTTTTATTTTCCTTTGTCACTAGTCAAAATTATATTAAATATAAGAACTGTGGAATATATTCTCTCCACTGAGGAAGGTGACAGAAATAATGAACAATAATAATGGAATGTTTACTGAGTTTTGACTAGTGGCAAGGGAAAATAATACTGTTATCTGGAGACCAATATCCAGGAAATTGTATACTTTTTCTACAGTTTTAGAAGCAGTTCACAATTCAAAACTTTAGTAATTCTTGCATAGTGTATGGCAAAAATTGAAGACCTCGGGGGTAAATAATGATAACCCTCATTTTGTACCTTTAATGTATTTGGTTCAAACAATCATATCTGACAGAATGTTTCATTTTCTTCAAGTAGTACATGAATCTGCAGAGAGGTGGCAACTATAAATATTAAAACTTAATAGTAAAACACCCCCATGAACCACAGACATTGACGAGGTGGGGTGGCTTGCGTGCCTCAACGATGCAGATAGCCGTACCGTAGGTGCAACCACAGCGGAGAGGTATCTGTGGAGAGGCCAGACAAACGTGTGGTTCCTGAAAAGGGGCAGCAGCCTTTTCAGTAGTTACAGGGGCAACAGTCTGGATGATTGACTGAGCTGGCCTTGTAACTTCAGCTAATGTGGCTTTGCCACACAGCTACTGCGAACGGCTGAAAGCAAGGGGAAACTACAGCCGTTATTTTTCCCGAGGACATGCAGCTCTACTGTATGAACATATGATGATGGCATCCTCTCGGGTAAAATATTCCGGAGGTAAAATAGTCCCCCATTCGGATCTCCGGGCAGGGACTACTCAGGAGGATGTTGTCATCAGGAAAGACAATACTGGCATTCTACGGATCGGAGCGTGGAATGTTAGATCCCTTAATCGGGTAGGAAAATTAGAAAATTTAAAAAGGGAAATGGATAGGTTGAAGTTAGATATAGTGGGGATTAGTGAAGTTCGGTGGCAGGATGAACAGGATTTCTGGTCAGGTGAGTACAGGATTATAAATACAAAATCAGTTGGGGGTATCACAGGAGTAGGACTGATAATGAATAAGAAAATAGGAATGCGGGTAAACTACTATGAGCAGCTCAGTGATCGCATTATCATTGTGAAGATAGATACGAAGCCAACACCGACAACAGTAGTACAGGTTTATATGCCAACTATTTCTGCCGATGATGAGGAGATCGAAGAAATATATGAGGAGCTAAAGGAAATTATTCAGACAGTTAAGGGAGAGGAAAACTTAATTGTGATGGGAGACTGGAATTCGGTAGTAGGAAAAGGAAGAGAAGGAAAAATTATAGGTGAATATGGACTGGGCAGGAGGAATGAAAGAGGAAGTCGCCTGGTAGAATTTTGCACGGAACATGATTTAATCATAACAAACACGTGGTTTAAAAATCACAAAAGAAGGCTGTATACGTGGAAGAGACCAGGAGACACCGGAAGGTATCAGATAGATTTTATAATGGTAAGACATAGGTACCGGAACCAGGTTATAAACTGCAGGACATACCCAGGGGCAGATATAGACTCTGACCATAACTTGTTAGTCATGAACTGTAGGCTGAAGCTGAAAAAACTGCAGAAAGGTAAGAAAATAAGGAGATGGGACTTAGATAAATTGAAGGAAAGTGACATTCTGGAGAATTTCAGAGGGATATTTAGGCAACAATTGACAGAAACAGGGGGAAATAAAACAGTAGAAGAGGAATGGGTAGCATTGAGAGATGAAATAGTGAAGGCAGCAGAGGACAAAATAGGTAGAAAGTCAAGACCTACAAAACAACCTTGGATATCACAGGAAATACTACAGTTAATTGATGAAAGGAGAAAATATAAAAATGCAGTAAATGAAACAGGCAAAATGGAGTACAGACGACTAAAAAATGAGATTGACAGGAAGTGCAAAATGGCTAAGCAGGAGTGGCTAGAAGCCAAATGCAAATCTGTAGAAGAGTGTATAGCAAGAGGAAAAGTAGATACCGCCTACAGGAAAATAAAAGAGACATTTGGGGACAAGAAAAGCAACTCTATGAATATCAAGAACTCAGATGGGAAACCTGTTCTCAGCAAAGAAGGGAAAGCTGAAAGGTGGAAAGAGTACATAGAGCAGCTCTACAAAGGAAATGAACTTAGAGACGATCTTGTAGGAAGGGAAGAGGAAGTAGATCAAGATGAAATAGGAGATACTATACTGAGAGATGAATTTGACAGAGCCTTGAAAGACCTAGGTCGGAACAAGGCCCCAGGAGTAGATGACATACCCTCAGAGCTACTAAAGTCTCTGGGAGAGCTAGCCATGACAAGCCTATTTGAACTGGTGTGTAGGATTTATGAGACAGGCGAAATGCCCTTAGACTTTAAGAAAAATGTAATAATCCCCATTCCAAAGAAATCAGGCGCAGATAGGTGTGAAAATTACAGAACCATCAGTTTGATAAGTCATGGTTGCAAAATTTTAACACGAATTATCTACAGGAGAATGGAAAAGCTGGTAGAAGCTGACCTCGGGGAAGATCAGTTTGGATTCAGGAGGAACATAGGAACCCGGGAGGCAATACTCACTTTACGTCTTATCTTAGAGGATAGATTAAGGAAAGGCAAACCTACATTTTTAGCTTTTGTAGATTTGGAGAAAGCATTTGACAATGTTGACTGGAATACACTCTTTCAAATTCTGAAGTCAGCAGGGGTAAAATACAGGGAAAGGAGAGTTATTTACAATTTGTACAAAAGCCAGACCGCAGTTATTAGACTCGAAGGGCATGAAAGGGAAGCATCAGTTGGGAAGGGAGTAAGACAGGGTTGTAGCCTTTCTCCGATGTTATTCAATTTGTACATCGAGCAGGCAGTGAAGGAAAGCAAGGAAAAATTTGGAATAGGGATTAAAGTTCAGGGGGAAGAAATAAAAACATTGCGTTTTGCTGATGACATTGTAATTCTGTCAGAGACAGCAAAGGACCTGGAAGAGCAGTTGAACGGAATGGACAGCGTGTTGAAGAGAGCGTATAAAATGAACATTAACAAGAGCAAAACAAAAATAATGGAATGCGGTCTTAAAAAATCAGGCGATGCTGAAGGAATTAGATTAGGTAACGAAGCAATGAAGGTGGTAGATGAGTTTTGTTACTTGGGTAGTAAAATAACATGCGATGGTCGCAGTACAGAGGATATAATATGCAGAATGGCAATGGGAAGAAAAGCATTTTTGAAAAAGAGAAATTTGCTAACATCGAATATTAATTTAAGGGTAAGGAAGTCTTTTCTGAAGGCATTTGTGTGGAGTGTTGCCTTGTACGGGAGTGAAACATGGACGATAAGCAGAGCGGACAGGAAGAGAATAGAGGCTTTTGAAATGTGGTGCTACAGAAGAATGCTGAAGATTAGGTGGGTAGATCGCATAACTAATGAAGAGGTACTGAACAGAATTGGTGAGAAAAGGAATTTTTGGCGTACCCTGACTAAAAGAAGGGATCGCTTGGTAGGACATTCTTAGACATCAGGGAATCGTAAATTTAGCATTGGAGGGAAGTGTGTGGGGTAAAAATCGCAGAGGGAGACCAAGAGACGCGTATAGTAAGCAGATTCAAGTGGATGTGGGTTGCCGTTCTTATGAGGATATGAAAAGGCTTGCTCAGGATAGAGTAGGGTGGAGAGCTGCATCAAACCAGTCTCCGGACTGAAGACCATAACAAACAACAACAGTAAAACATTTAATAGAATCTATTTTTCAAACATAGAAGTCGTCATATCAGCACTTTATAAATGAGGGTTATCATTATTTTTTCCCCCGAGGTCTCCAATTGCTTGTACAGAATCATTGTAAATGCATTATGCAATACATCCTGTTTTCTATAGAATACGATTACATACTGTCACAACTTGCATCCGACCACAGGCTGGAAACATAGTGGTATGCACTGCCAATAACTTCCAAGCGGTCCTGGTTGATCAGTGTCTTTTTGCATTTCTCACCATGTTCATCTTCCATCTGTTGGAAGTGAAAGAGTAAATGTAAAAAAAATGTACAGCTGCAATAAAAATTCACAATTAATTCAAAAAAATTAAGCCATACTATCAAAAAAGTCTAATTTTTGTGTGTGTTCAAAATTGAGACATCACTAGGGAGGGAGGATTGTTGAAGTGGAGGTCAAGTTTTAACTGCGGTCAACCAGAAGGTTGCTTTGAATAACACTGCCAACAGTAGCAGAATCTACAGCTTAATATGGGCCTTTGCTCCACTCCCTACTCTCCTACCATACATAATTCAATCAGGAGAAGAGGAAGCTATAAGTGAATTAGAAGATTGTAGGATCAAAGGAAGACTGAACCACACACCTTTGGATTATAGTTTAGCATTAATGTACTTAACCATCAAACCAAATTTAGGTTATAAGTGATAGTACAGAGTATTTACAAATGTATATCAGGGATTTAATGCTTTATAATATTTATTATATTATATTTACAATTTTAATGATATTTCAAACGAAAGAGCAACAAACAGTTTTACCAAGAACCTTATAAATGTCCAATGTGAACAACATTTGTCACATGGCACACATCAAGCCTAAAGCCGAGTTCTTCCCAAATGTTAATAAGTGTGTCTTCAGTGATTGCAGCAATAGCTGTTTCTTTATTCAAGGTGACCTGGAAGCGGAGGCATGTACACACAACCTTGATGAAGCCCCAAAGGCAAAACAATTGTATGGTGTTAGGTCAGGTGAACGTGCCAGCTATGCAAAGCAAACCTTGTCATTGGGCCCCTTGCAGACTATCCAGCACTTGGGTACACTGACGTTCAACCGCACTGTGCATGCGCACAGGTGCCAAACAAAACTGAGTTGCTCTTTCATTTGACATATCATTTATAATTGGTAGTTTAATATAATAAATATTATAAAGTGTTAAAACCCTGATATTCATCATTTATGAACACCCGCAGAACTAGAATTAAATATTCAAAATATTTAAGAGGTATTTAACAATAGAAATCCAGATTAGTATTCAAGAATATAGTGAGGACAGTTGACAACTTGCACTGGGAACGTACACTGAGCTGTGACAGACACAAAAAAAGGACATTTGTACACACAAAACTTGAGCTTTTGGTCAGAAGAGACGCCATTCACACAATCACATTTCACATATTCGGAGTGGCTGACAAAGATGATTGTTGTGTGCCTAAGTGAATGGTGTCTTTTCTGATGAAGGCATACTACATTCACATTACAAACTCTGCAATCTATGGTGTGGTACATCTGCAGTAATTTTATCATCAGATTAATTTACATATTTTCCAGAGCACTCATACACTGACTTAGCAAATTTCATGGGATCGTGGGGTGCAGGAGTGTTGCTTGTGTTCCACAAACCCCTCTTTGAAAGCTGCAGTTGTATAGGAGACCTTGTGAGTTATGGTTGAACAATTGATTTTTGAAACATGCAATATCGCAGTGAGCTGTTAGCATTCCAGAGGATTAGGTCGTCAGATCCCAACAAATGGAAAGTTTGATTTTGGCAATCAGGAATTCGGCTTCACACCATCAAGCAGGTCTAGGATGTATTGTGAATGGCTGAACGAGGGTGCCACAGTACACAACAGATAGACCATCCAGCCGACCTCAATGACTGTGACATCTGAAACAATTTGTCATAGCAACAACTCAGTTCAACAAAAGCCATAACGGGATGTGCTAGACACATCTCCCAGTTGACAACCTATAGGAATGTGTGTTCCACGAGTATAAGAAGCAGCACCACACATGCACCCAACTAAGTCCTTCCGGTCCCGGGATTGGAATGACCCCTCATCCACTCCCTTAAAACCAGCATCCTTTCCTTCCCCCCCCCCCCCCCCCTTTCCTTCCTATTTTCCTGACAAAGCAACCAACAGTTGCGAAAGCTTGAATGTTTGTGTGTGTTTTTTGTGTCTATCGGCGAGCCTGTGCTTTGGGTAAGTCAAACTTTATTTTTATACACACAGATAGAAAACGGATGACTTACCCAAAGGACAAACTTGTCGGAGGAAGAAAGGAGAGGAGAAAGGGAAGGATATGGGTTTTAAGGAAGTGGAAAAGGAGTCATTCCAATCCCAGGAGTGGAAAGACTTACCTGGGGGGGGGGGAGGGGGGAAGGAAGGGGAAAATAAAATTCCTGTGTCATTCCCAAACCTAACTCCTTGTAACAAGAGTCAATCCCTCTACGACTGTGGTGCCAGTCCTTCCCACGCCAA
Organism: Locusta migratoria; assembly: GCA_026315105.1. Classification (NCBI taxonomy): domain Eukaryota; kingdom Metazoa; phylum Arthropoda; class Insecta; order Orthoptera; family Acrididae; genus Locusta; species Locusta migratoria. The sequence goes on from CM048751.1 coordinate 203,443,946, forward strand.
CTACTCAGCACTCCCTATTCTAGTCTTGTCACATGTTTATTCTACACAATCAGAGGTGTGCCACCTGTGAAAGCAGTCATGTGGTTTCAGCTGAAATCATTGCAGAGTATGTTATATTCGTATGATAACTAAACAGCTGTCCATCAGAATGAATGGCCACTGCCATACGAGACCAAAATTAAGGTACAGCACCCTATAGTGCAGCATGCAGCTGCTCTAATGCTTGCTCCACAACCTGGACCATCTGTATCCTCTCCTCCAGCACCAGCTTTTCTGAACTTTTCAGATAGGAGTTATCCCTAAACACATTGTCTGGCCTTGAAATTATCCTGACTGCCACCTATAGTAACTTACTCTCCTCACACTCTCTGCCCAACAGATCCCATCCCCTCTACCCTACACCTACTCACAATTCATGCCTATCACACTATTTTCTACTGTTCTGCTCTTCCCCATTTGCTTCTACCCCTTTCCCCAACCCCATCTGCTTTCCAAAACTGCACCCCACAGCTTTTGTTAACCCATCTAGTCTCTTTTCTTCCCACACTGAAATGTACTCGCAGTTAAAGAGCCAAGTCAGCTCAGTTTGATATGTCAATTGTGACTTGGGCATAATCTTTGGCGGTCAACCTAGTCAGAGGGATTAACCGGCACATGTGAATAGTTGAAGATAGGCAATCAAGTAGGACATACGGCTTACGAGGATGTTTAGAGGGGATGGTGGTTTTATTGGAGGAAGTCTCATACAGTGACGACCTCTACCAATGATCAAGAACTTGGTGCTGTGGAAGTTTCCCCAAGGCAAGATTGTGGGGCCCTGTTTGCCTTTTTGTGACGATTCTAGAAAGAAGTTTGGGTGAGCATGTAGTAGTTGTGTGTGCTAACCATGTTAATTTAGTGGTGCTCCAACTGGCTTCTCCTCAAATCTATGGCTGTTGCTGTAGACTATAAGAGGGAAATAAAGCATTTCGTTGACTGCTGAAGTAGATGTTTAAACATGCTTGGTGTTGCTGATGATGTGAGGGCAGAGGTCACATGTGTTTCTAATGAGTTCAGTGTATGGGGGCAAATGAACACTTAAGGTTTTCAGTTATGTGTGTGGGAAGTCACTCCTGGTGTTACGATAACTCTATGTAGTTTCATTTTTATAGGTGAAGTTGTTTCAATGCCTTATCTGGTTAACAAGAGTCCCTGTTTTGCTAGTATTAAGTATCTCACCACAGTATCTCGACACACTATTCAAACCATTGTGGTCATGCAGGCAGAATCAGGATTTGCCAGTAAAGCAATGTCTTCTAAACACAATTCTGCTTGTCCCATCATAGTCTGGACACAGTCTGATGAGAGTTGCCATGTGCATTACCATACTGGTATCTTTTGGAGTGGTAATGGATTTCACTACTGCACCCCTCCACCTTTCCCTAGAACATACTGCCAGGATAATAACCAGTCAGCGTTACATCTCTAAAATGTTGGAGCCTTTTGTCCTCCCATACCTTCGGAGTTTGCATACAGTCATGTTGTAAGAGGATAATGCACAATCTCAAGTGTCACACAATGTTAACGACTTCTTTGTTTCCTAGTGCATTGCTTAGCTGCCTCGGCTTCCCTTCCTCCCTATCTCTTGCCAATCTAATACAGCCAGTCAAAGTTATGCAATGCACCAAACTTCTTCCAGTTACAGCCAACTGATAGTATATATGGCATTTAAAATTGGCAAAAGTTCATGAAATTAAATGTAATGGCAGTACATGAAATCCAAGTTCACTACTAGATAGTGGGTGTCATGGTCTGGATGATATGACAAACCTCAGCTTTTGAGCCAGCACTTGGCACCGCCATTCTTCTGGAGGCATTTTCCACTCCATAATTCCCAGTACTTCTTGTGGACTCAGCAAACTTCTGCTACATGTTAGACTGCTGGCAATCCATTATATATAAAAAATTTATATATATTCTTGGCCATCCCTAATATTTCTGATCTGCTCAACAAACCATGGCCAACAAAGAACATTGTCATCAAGTTTTAATGAGAAATTTAGTTTTTTAAGAATATATTTCTATATGAATCCCATCAACTTAAGTAACTTTTTGTAAGGAGGCGACAGCCCATGTTAGGCTCATCATCTCATGCAGCACTGAAAGGAGTAGAATGCCACGATGGTATTTCTTATGTGACAATGTGTATGGCACTAATAATATAGTAAGGACAATTTACAACTCACTGCAGAGACATGGCAACGAGCTGTGACAGGCACTTACAAAAGATACACACATATAACACTTTCAGCTATTGACCATGGCCTTCTTCAGAAAATAGAACACTCACACAATCACACAGGCACACAACACAGTCATACAACCATCACCTTCGGCTGCTGCGGTATAGTGTGTGCTTCACACAGTAATGTCAACTTTTGGCATAAGGGCTTATGACATTAGAAGCTTGGAAATACAAAGAAACTTTATTATCTAGCACAGAGACTAGACAAAGTAAAGTTTTCTGAACCTGTCAATAAATGTTTGAGCTACAAAGAGGGTAAACAAACATGATCACCACATACTCAGTCTCATGTTACAGCCATACAACAACTTCAACAGATACATAGTGTTGTCCTAGGTCCTGCAACAACTATTTCTTTCAATGGAAAGAAGTATATGGTGATATTCACTGTAGATTATACTCACTTTAAAGGAGTTTATACACTTCAATCAAAGTCTGAAGTGTTTCATTACTTTAAACTACATGGTAAAACTGCAGAGTGTTGCCCATGTTTTTAACATTGTGCATATATTGGCAACTTTGCCACAAGTGACAATGGGAAAGCAATATGGGTGAAGTGTGCATTTCAAATACCCAATACGAATTAATTAAGTAAAAGTAATTACTCTCATAAAATGTAGAAAGAATCACTTGATCACTGTTTCATACAGATCATAAAATAAATAAAACATGCTATACCTGCTCTATGGTTGACTGCCGTGGTGTATACATAGATATTCTGTAGTGTTGCCAACATTTGCAGCACTTGGGCAACAAACACTACAGTTTAGCCAACTATACTACAGAATGGCTACTACTAATTTTAACATGAAAAACAGAAGAAAAGGAAGTGTTGTTCAGTTTTACCTTTAAAAAATGGAGTGGCAGAATAACTAAATGGAACTACCATACACTCAAACTTCAAGAAGAATATAATAATTGCAATTCCTAAGAAAGTGAGTGTAGACAAATGTGAAAATTATAGAACTATCAGTTTAATAAGGCATGGTTGCAAAATACTAACAAGAAATATTTTCAGACGAATGGAAAACTTGTAGAATCCGACCTCAGGGATGTGTTAACAAAAGGCAAACCTTCCTTTATTAGAGCTTTTGTAGATTTGGAGAATTTTTTGGATAATACTGATTGGAACAAACACTTTCAAATTCTGAGGGTAGCAGGCGTAAAATAAGGGGAACAAAAAGTTATATACATCTTATACAAAAACCAGAGAGCACTAACAAGAGTCAGAGGGCATGCAGTGGTTAGGAAGGGAGTAAGATATGGTTGTAGCCATTCCCCAATGTTATTCAATCTGTAAATTGAGCAAGTTGTCAAGATATGCAAGGAGAAATTTGGATAAGGAATTACAGTTCAGGAAGAAGAAATAAAAACTTTTCAGTTGGTTGATGACATTGTAATTCTGTCAGAGACAGCAGAGGGCCTGCATCCAGATAACCACACAGTCACTCTCGATTTTGACCTTATCAGATATAACATTTCTGTCGAATGCAATGAACACATCCCATTCATCTTACAACTTCCTTTCAAGACTCCGTTATCCAGCCAACCGGCCGATGACGAGAAGTGGCAAGCAACGGCGGACAACCGTACAACAGAAGCGAGTCAGGACAAAACAGTTTTCACTGTGACACTGAATGAGCTGTGAACTAATTAGTGTGAACTCTATTAGTGTGGACAGTGCTAATAGAATATTTAGCCTAAATTTATTGTTTTTAAATGCCTATGAAAACAAGAATAATGACCACAGAGTCCGAAATCACACTAAAAGACCTCCTCGAACAAATGAGTAGAATGAACATGGAAATCTAGTCACTGTTGGAGGCTCAAAACATGCAATTAATTGCAAAACTAGTAGGAGGACAAGGACGACATGAAATCACAATTTGAGATTCAAAACACAACTGAGTGCCAAATTAGAATCCAAGTTAGAAGCCCAGAAAGTGCAGATTAACACACAGTTAAAGACACGGCTAGATTCACAAACAGCGACATTTGCTAATATAAAAACAAAATTAACTACTACTATTGAAACCGCGGTAGTATGTTTGATAAAAGAACATAATCATGAAAACTTTCAAAACACATTAAGTGATTTTGTAAATGATATTAATACCAATGTAACTCAACACATACAATCATATAAGGTGGTGGTCAATAAAATTGACCAACAAGTAGTGGCTTTAGAAAAATTGCCAGATATCATTACACAATAGTATAGCTCCGAATGTAACTTAATACGGAATTAAGTAAAAGAACAGTTTTGTGAGATTAACAATAATGATACAGCCTTGTGTAATTATGCTACTAAAGAAATAGGGACATTACAACAAAAAGTTTTTGAAAACCAACAACAGATTGATGACCTAAAAAATTTATGACATGTTACTATTAATGAAGAGAGACAACATCATTTAGATGGAATAGTGGGGAAGAATAAATTTTATTATTTCAAATATATGAGCAGGAAAATGAGAAACATAATCCGATCATATACAGTATGTTTGAAAGTAAAATCAGACAAAGCATACTACATACAAACTCTATCCAATTATCCCTAATGGTTTGCATGATTTAACAGGCTGTGGATTTTTTCAGTCCGATTCCACAAAGTAAAGGAGAGGTTAAGTATATTTTAATCCTGCTTGAGTGTTGGTCAAAATATGCAACATTCTATCCCGTTCAACAAGCCAATACTGAAACCGTACTTCCAATGCATAAACAAGTATTTTCAGGAAGTCGGTAAGCCACAGCGTTTATTGACAGATAATGGATCACAATTTACAAGTATCATCCCCAAGCTAATCCATGTGAGCACATCATGAAGGAGATATCTCGCCTTAGCAAAACATTCATCATGGGCAAAATTTAAACCCGACTTCCAAATGATAAATAATGAATTGCCACATCTATCAACAGGATAAGCCCCTATTGAAATTCTCAACAAGAAATTCATAGGAGAACCTTTGCTAAAGTTATTTACATGGCCTCCTATGAGAAAAAGGACTACACAATAAATAAATGACATGGTAATTTCTAACTTAGAACACAATGCCTTGAAAAGAACTGAAAAGATAAACCAAAAGGCAGTGGTACCTCACCATAAGGTTAATCATTTAGTGCTAACCAGAGACTTCAGACAGTTCGGATTTCAAAAATGAAACTAGTAACTTTTTCCCTATATTTAGTGGACCAATCAGAATATCAAATGTACCACACCCTAAAGCTTTGTTTTTCGTTGACCCAAATACTAGGGCAGAGAAAGGTTTGTACAGTGTTGCTACAATAAAACCTTACACCATAACTCCAGGAGGCACATTAGGGCTTTGACGTGTAAGTGCAGTGGCGAGCACTGAGCTCCAGCTTGTGTTCATTTTTTCCAAATTTTAGATTTCATATGAGACATACCTTCTCTCTCGAACTATTCTTTTAAAACTTTCCTTTCACTATCCTGTTTAAAATAACCTAATACCGAATGATGAACATCAACGACGTCCAAGAAGAAAAAATATACTGATTTTGACGTATCATATGAAAAGACCTTACGTCACCAACTGGTGACAAATGAAGTTTAATGAATAACAAAAACGTAAAAGGTGACACCCTACCAACTACTGCACTTATGACAGTTAATAAAATTTAACGTTGTGTGCTATGTATCATGCTACCAACTGTTGTGTGTACACCAAGTAGTTAAAATTTAAGGTTGCGTGACTACAGTTACATAACTATTGACTGATATGGAAGACACTGATGCATTTTAATAAAAAGACCATCGAACTAGAAAACTCCTTTTTTTTATACCTTTTTATAATAAACAAGCGGAGATTATAAATTATATAACGGGTTTTCTGTAAGATTATGATATGTCTGAGTTGGTTTATACTGTATGATTCATAGGGGTGGATATGTAGACATTGACACAAGACGATCTATGACTATGACTGAGGGATTATTAAACTACGCTTCACATGCAGTTCAATAGTGGCTTATCGGGGGAAATTTTCGGGGAATCCATGGAGTGAAACAGTGACGTTCCATTCTGAAGTGGGACGGCTCATATCTAGCATGCCATCTTTTGCCCTCCAGTGTCACTGCGAAGTACAGAAGTGGATGGGGTTCCTGGGGAAGGGAGGTGGGACGGGTTTCCAATCTTTGGGGTCTGTCTGTCTTTCTTTCATCGCTTCCGATTTTGCTGATTCTTTATTTTTCTTTCTTTCTTCTCATTTGAGTACCAATCTATCTTTCCCTCTTTCCACCTTCATACGTGTTTATTGCTATCTTATTTAAGTCCACATTGAGATTTACCATGATTTTGGGAGTTACCTCGTTTGATTAAGTGTGCCAAGATATGTTTAATAATCCTTGACGATGTTACTTGGACATAAAGACGTACATGAAAGATGTAACTCACGCGATACTCATTTCAAGATAAGGGAAAAACTAGGAAGGGATGACACCACTTTTCCATATAACAATTTGTGCTCACTCAGTACAGATATTATACCTGGGGGGTAACAAGTGAACATTAGGAGTGAACATCAACCATGCTGGGATTATTGTATATGTTGATTGGTGTAGGATGGCGGAGGAAACGGGCCTAAGGAAAGGCCAGATTCTGTATTCAGAGACCTAAGAGAAAGGCTCTGATCTGCTGGGAGGGTCAGACAAGATAGGGCTTGCTGACCATTGTCTCCTCCTGCATAGATCAGGGAGGAAACAATATACTACGAGGGTCACTCCAAAATAAATGCACACTATTTTTTAAAACTACAGTTTTCATTCTGCACGTTTGAAAGTTTTACAATGTGTAGATACATCCTTCCCACTTGTTTTCAAACTTAGTTCAATCTGTTCCCGTGTGTGGCGCCGTCACAGCATGTCTTCAAGGTGACTGCTACACTTGACATTCGTCACAAGCAACGTGCTGTCATTGAATTCCTGTTCTGTGAAAACGAGACAGTGGGAAACAGCCACAAGAGGTTGAAAAAGGTATATGGAGATGCTGCTGTTGATCACAGTACAGTTAGTCCGTGGACTAGCAGGTTACGTGATGAAAGCGGGCAATATTGAGGATTGTACTCTTAGTGGCAGACGTCGTACTGCAACACTCCAGACAAGATAGCGTAAGGCAGTTGAGAGGGATGGGATTATGTGGAGAAATGAAAATATTGCTCCTAAAGGATGTATCTACACACTGTAAAACTTTCAAACATGTAGAATAAAAACTGTATTAAAAAAAAATTTTTTTTTAATTGTGTACATTTCTTTTGGAGTGACCCTCATAGATTCCATTGGATACAGTCATAGTGGCCGAAGAAGAGGCTGTCGCGCAACATAGCAAAACATAAACAAGCTTCGGAAGAGAGTGCTCTGACATGGAGATTAGACATACATTGTTAAGATAAAAAAAAAAAAAAATTGAAATGATCTTTGTAGACATAGTTTTAGTTAAGTTCTTCTTTAGACTTTGACAAGTACAGATCCTATGTAACCTTAGCCTACAGGACATAATACATGATATCCGTAAAAGTTAACTACCTTGTGGTTTTTATTCAGTCAAAATGTATTCTCACCGAGTGTGTTCCCTCCCTGCTGCAGAACAAAGTCCTAGCCTGAATTCTAGGTGCTAGCTCACAGGACAAATTTTTTACATGATCAGAAACTATTAGAGAAGAAAGTATGAACAAGTTAATTTGGTGAGATGTGGCGTATATCTGAACTAAACCACACAATAATGTGTGCTGTGTCCCTGGAGAAGAGTTCGATTGTAGTAGCAACTTCTGTCTCACCTGGAACACTACACCTTGTGAGAAACATGGGCACATCAAATACACTCCACAGTATTGAATAGATTGCCCTGTTATATGTTAATCGTAATAGAAAATGCAAGTCTCACTGAAAACTGTATTCTCTTGAACCTAAAAGCCACATTCATTGTAAATAATGGATATTGGTTGGATGTACTATGTTTCATTCTCTTACTTTCCTTATAACTCTATAGAAGTCTATTGCTGTCACCTGCATTTGGGTGCATTCAGAGCGCTAAGTTGCACTGTCCAAAGGTGCCCCCGCCCCCCTTGGCCAATGACTAACACCCCCCTCCCCCCACCAGATATCAGGTCCTGTTTTTCCGTTTAATATTGGAATTAAATATCTCTTATTTCATGTTTTGTAAACTGTTTTAGAAAGCTCCTCCAGGCTGACCAAAAGTACTAATTTTCTTAAGCTGACTGGAATATGCATTGCATGTTGTGACAAGCTTTTACCCATCACAGTATATCTCATTTTTATTGAATTATATGTTGTACAAAGGTATAATTTTGCTGTTATATATTCATTCGTGTAAGTGGTGTATGTCGGTAAAATCTGTAGCGAACAAAGTTAATTGTAAAGAAGTAATAGATTAAAACCTGATGCATGATGGAATGATTTTCCATGAACGTTACTGTTATTGTCCTTATATCTCATGAACTACATGTTGTACTGTGATACAATTTCTAAAGTACATTCATCTGTATGTGTGTATACTATCTGTAAAATTTCCTCAGACTACAATTTGTAGTGTAGAAATTAAAAACTGCAATTTCATACCGAATGCCATAGCATACCTGTTAACATTCAAAACGTAAAAATCAGGAGATCCAGTTAAAAAAAGAAAATCAGGAAATTCTTCAAAAAGTCACGAGATATGATCTATCAAAACATGTGGCTAATTTTAGTATATAGAATAACAACTGATTTTAGCCTTTTTCTATGATTTCACAATGCTATATAATGGCTACAGAAACACAAAACACTTGCTCCTAAATGAGCAAGCTGATCAAAGACTTCCATTGTTCCAATAACCAAAATTAAAATTTGGTAACAAAAAGAAAACCCTTCAAAATTTGTCTCATCTCAAAATCATATAATTTCTGAAATTCTAAGACCTTCCCAATTTCTCTTTGTGCTTCTTTGCAGATGATAGTATATATCTAGGAAATAATCGTTAATGGCAGACAGTTAGTTGCTTTTTTTTTTTTCATCCAAATTTAATAAATGAAAGATTCTTTTTTCTATTGTGTGATAGGGAAATATCACACTGACAAATGATACAAACTTCAAATGTCATACCTTTCCTAGATTCGATAATTCACAAATTGAACCCAAACAGCTTCAAAAAAAAAAAAATAGGTGGGTTTTTTTTTTTTTTTTTTTGCCATACTGAAACAAATACCACTAAATCTAAATTCCATGACATGTAAAATGGCTGTGTACAAAGTTGTATTTCCGCAACTAGCATATGCAACTAACAGTCCCAACTATCCACCCGAAAGATTTCCTCAAGCAACTTCACTTTCACATAATGATAAAACATTGGCTCCAACTAGAGCTCAACACAAAGTGTACTTGCATATCTGCTAATAGCACAGGGAAGAGCAAAAATAATCTGTATCCAAATCGCGCATGACTCCTAATTTCTATGAATTTCAATATGTATGTCAATTAGACTGACAACTGATCAAAGGGCTTTTGACCATTGGTGATAAACATTGCTGTATTTTTAAAATGAATCTTATGCTCCATGACAAAAGCTTAAAATCGGGAGAAATAATGGAAAAATTAGGAGGTGGCAGAATAAGTGAAAAGTCTGGAGACTCCCACCTCAGTCAGGAGAGTTGGCAAGTATGTCGTAGTTTTGCTCCATGAACAGTGGGAAAGTAGTAAGCGAGAAACTTTTTTCCTTCATTATTTTGATGTGATTGTCAGCGAAAAAAAGTTTAATAAGGGTTTGAAATTATGTTTTTAGTTTGTTGCAAGTCGCCAAGTACTGTCATTCTCATATATCCTTATAAAGTCTCCTCAAATTATGTGGCAGTTTCTTGCAACTCATATTCCTTATGACATTATATATCTTGAACCATGTGTCATATGTGGTTCTTACTCCTACAGTAATTATCATCTCACCTAAGGAATGTGAGTACCAAATTTGGTTGCAATCGGTCCAGTGGTTTAGGAGAAAATGAGCAGCATTGTCACTTAACGCAGCAGTTTTTCGTGCATCTCATTGTTTATTACATCATATCTCATGAACAATGTGTTGTACGCGATTCTTACACTTACAGCGAGCGTCCTCGTGGATTGAAACTTACATGTACAAAATTTCATACAATTGTAAGAAAACTGTAGATTTGTATGCAACACGTACATACAGACATACTGCTTTATATATTACCTCCGTGAACCTGGCACCAGACTTAAAGAAATTGTTTTTTACTTTATACAATCTTAAAGAGCTTCGTTTGTAGTGGATTGTAGTTCCAAAATTTTTGTTTGTAGTTTTTCGAAAAAAAAATTTATGGGTCACTCAAAAAATAGCCAGCACCCCACTTTTAAGAAATTAAATTCTAATGGATGACATGTGTAGGAAATAGTATGTAGAGGTTTGTAGTGAACGAATTTTCGTTTGTAGTAACTTGTATATCCCACCAAATCTGTTCAAAATGCAAGGCACGAGGCCTATACTGCTGTGCACTGCACCCACTGCCAGCACCCCACATTCAAGAAATTTAATTCTAAGGGATGATATGTGTTGGAAATAGTACGTAGAGGTTTGTAGTGAACGAATTTTCGTTTGTAGTAACTTGTATATCCCACCAAATCTGTTCAAAATGCAAGGCACGAGGCCTATACTGCTGTGCACTGCAACCACTGCCAGCACCCCACATTCAAGAAATTTAATTCTAAGGGATGATATGTGTTGGAAATAGTACGTAGAGGTTTGTAGTGAATGAATTTTCATTTCTAGTGACTTGTACAACCCACAGAACCTGCATTAAGTAAGAGAAGAATGGGTAGCTCTGAGTGATAAAGGCCACAGAGAATTATATCGGCAGTAGAACAAGGCCTTAATTCCTGTATATCACAGGAGATAATAAATGTAACTGATGAAAAGAGAAAATGTAGCAAATTGTTGCAGGTAAAAAGGAGTATAGGCGGGGAAAAATGACTTTGACAAAGAATTGCATATTGGCTAAGCTGAAGTTTGCAGATGACAGATACAACTTCGTAGAAGTATGTATAAGTAGGTGAAAGATATCGTCTACAGGAAAATAAGAGACATTTCGAGACAAGAAAAAGGGCTGCATGGATATCAACAACTCAGATAGAAAACTGGTACTAAGCAAAGAGGGGAAATCTGAAATGCAGCAGGAATATGTAGATGACCTATACAAAGGAAGTAAACTGGAAAGTAATTCTAGAAACGGAAGATGAAGTAGAGGAAGATAAGAGTTATGATGCTGAAAGAAGATCTAAATCGAAAAAAGGCTTCTGCGTTGATGATATTCCGTCTGAACTGCTGATATCGTAGTGTCAGTAACGCAGAAATTGTTCCACTTGGAATGCAAGATGTATGAGACCGCGGAAATGCCCTCACCTTTCGAGAAGAATATCTTAATTCCAATACCAAAGAAAGCAAGTGCAGCCAATTACAGAACTATCAGGTTAACAAGTCATTGCTGCAAAATACTAACATGAATTATTTGCAGACAAATGGAAATTGGTCGAACCCGACCTTGGGGAAGATCAGTTTGGATTTAGGAGAAATGTAGGAACACGGGAGGCAATACTCATATTATGACTTACCTTAGAAGGTAGGTTAAGTGAAGGCAAACCTACGTTTATAGCATTTGTAAAGCTGTAGAATGCTTTTGACAATGTTAACTGGAATACACTCTTTCAGATTCTTAAGGTAGCAGGGGCAAAATACATGGAGCGATATCCAGACAGCAGTCAAAGTTGAAGTGCATGAAAGGAACGTAGTGGTTGGGAAGGGAGTAAGACAGATTTGTAGCCCTTCCCCAATGTACATTGAGATAGCTGTTAAGGAATGCAAGGTAAAATTTGGAGAAGAAATTAAAATTCAGGGACAAGACATATAAACTTTGCGGTTGCTGATGACACTAATTTTGTCAGACAGCAAAGAACATGAAAGAGCAGTTGAACGGAATGGACACTGTTTTGAAAGGAGAGTATAAGATGAACATTAAGAAGAGTAAAACAGAGATAATAGAATTGTAGTGTTAGAAAAACAGACGATGCTGAAAGAATTACATTAGGTAATGAGACAATAAGAGTAGTAGATGAGTTTTCTTATTTGGGTAGCAAAATAATGTCAGATGGCCAAAGTAAGGAACATATAAAATTCAAAATGGCTGTGGGAAGAAAAGCGTTTCTGAAGAAGAGATTTTTTTGACATCCAGTAGTAACATAAATGTTACTAAATTTCTAAAAGCATTTGTCTGGAGTGTAGCATTGTATGAGAGTGATACTTTGACGACAAGGAGCTCAGACAAAAAGTTGATAGAAGCTTTCGAAATGCAGTGCTATAGATGAATGATGAAGATTAGATGGGTACGTCATGTAACTAATATGGTGCACAAGAGCACTGGGAAGAAAAGAAGTTTCTGGCATGTCCTAAGAGAAGGGATCGATTGGTGGGATACATTCTGAGACATCTACAAATCTTAAACATTAGCATTAGAAGGACATATGGGGTATAAATCATAAAGGGATACCGAAGAACGAATACATTTACCAGACTGAAAAGGATGTAGGTTGCCATTCGTATTCTCAGATGAAGGGGCTTTCGACAGTGTAACGTGGAGAGCTGCATCAAGCTAGTCCGTGGACTGAAGACCACAGCAGCAACAACAATGAGCACTTGAGGTATATTTGGTCATTTTCCCAGGAACGCAATAACTAGGTCTGCAACCGTTGTGGAAGGTGCTGGTCTGACTGCAACACATCTGTCAAGTGATCCCAGACATGTCTATTCCTGTTCAAGTCAGGTGAAAAGCCGGCCACTCCATTCGTTCGATTCCCTCAGCTTCAAAGATGTTGTCCACCAGTGTAACTCTGTGGAGATGAGCATTATCGTCCACCAGAAGGAACCCATCTCCTATGGCACAAGTATAGGGCAGAACGTAGGTCGCTGGATCTCGTCTCTGTGCATGTGAGCAGTCAGAGCGCTATTCTGAACGACATAGAGGTCCGTATGTCCGCCAATACTGACTCCTGCCCACACCATTCATCCACCACCACCTATTTCCTCACCGCAGAGCGTGATTCGGAGTGCGACAGCCGGATATGATGGTGGTGTGAATGGTAAGTGTGCCTGTGCAATTACATGAATTTTCTATATTGTGAAGAAGGCCATGGCTGATAGCATAAATGAACTGACGGACAGAGTTAGTTGCAATCTGCATCTGTTTGCTGATGATTCTGTGAAGTACAGGAAGGTGTTGTCATTGAATGACGGCAATGGATGCCATATGACTTAGACCAATTTTGTAGGTGGTGTTAGGACTGGCAGATGGCTCTAAATGTAGAAAATTGTAAGATCATGCAGATGAGTAGCAGAACAACTTTTCGGTGTAGATCAGATCATGACCAGGGAACTCCGCTATGACAGCCGAGAACTGACGGCAGAGCGCCTCCAGTGGAACTGAGTCTTCAGGCCCATGGGCCATGTCCAGCCAAATAGACGGCCTTGGCTAGCACCATGGAGATGTCCATACATGGACCCTATATGAAGATGGAAGGGGCAAAGGCACAGGCTCCAGCAGGAGAGATCGAACTCTAAAGGCAATCGTATGACCTGATCTGGGGCGTCGCTGATGGGGGGCGGGGGACGATCACATCAGAAAATAGAAAACAACGGTTTGGGTGGCCTGGGGAGCAATAGACATTGGCTGCATAAGCTGCGATCAGGTGTTGGCGGCAGATCTCCAAATGTGGGACCCCAGCATCCACTAGTAAGCTGTTCACTGGGCTGGTGCAGAAGGCACAGGTCGCGATGCAAACCCAAGTTGTGAACGCGGTCCAGTAGGTGCAGTGCCGAAGGTGCCACAGACCCATAGGCAATGCATCAAAAATCTAGACAGGACTACACCAGTGCCATATAAAGCCACAACAGCATCAAGCGGTCAGCACCGCAGGTCATATCACCCAGGTGTTGGAGAAGGTTGAGACGGCGCCAGCACCCCCATTTTAGCTGATAAATGTGGGGGAGCCACGTCAGCCAGGTGTCAAAGACCAGTCCTAAAAACCGATGAGTTTCTACTACGGTAAGTAGTTCGTCTTCAAGATAATTCAGGGTGAGGGTGAACAGTCCGACGCCAACAGAAGTGCATCACTCTTATCTTGATGGCAGTAAACTGAAATCCATGGGTAAGTGCCCAGCTCTGCGCCTTCCGAATAGCGCCTAGCAACATGTGCTCAGCAACTTGAATGCTGCAGGAACTAAAAAAGATATAAAAGTTGTCAGCATAAAGAGAAGGGGAGACTGATGATCTAAATGCTGTTGCTAAACCGTTGAGAGCAACTAAAAATAATGGAATGCTTAAAAACAGAGCCCTGAGGAACCCCATTTTCCTGAATACAAGAGGTGCTCAGGAAAGCACTAATTTGGACACGAAAGGTATGGATAGCTAAAAAATTCTGGATAAAAATCGGTAGGGAGCCCCAGTCATGTAAAGTGTTGAGGATGTGTCGTCACCAGATTGTATCATATGCTTTGTGCATATCAAAGAAGATGACAACAAGGTGGTGGCGCCGGGAAAAGGCTGTGTGGATTGCAGACCCAATATACACCAGATTGCCAGTGGTAGATCGATCCTGGTGAAAACCACCCTGGCATGGAGCCAGTAAGCCCCGAGTCTCCAGAATCCAACACAACCACCGACTGACCATCCACTCCAACAGTTTGCATGGAACATTAGTCAGGTTAATGGGCCGATAGCTATCCAGGGAAAGAGGCTGTTTGTTGGGTTTAAGCACCAGGATGATGATACTCTCCTGCCATTGTGACGGGAAAACACCATCACACCAAATGCGGTCATAGACCACAAGAAGATTACGCCAGCTTTCTGCGGATGGGTGCTTCAGCATTTGGCTAAGGATGCTATCAGGCCCAGGCGCCGTGTCAGGACATAATGCAAGAGCACTGATGAGCTCCCACTCAGTGAAAGGAGTGTTATAGGATTCAGAGCGGTGGGTAGCAAAGGAGAGGAGCTGACGTTCTAACCGCTCCTTCAATGTACGGAAGGCCGATGGATAATTTGCAGAGGCAAAGGCATGAACATAATGCTCGGCAAACATCTCTGCAAGTGTGGCCAGGTCTGTACAGAGAACCCCATTTGTGGAGATTCCAGGTATTCATGCTGGTGACTGTAATCCCTTTAACCGCCTGATTTTACTCCAGACCTGTGAGGCAGAGGTACCTGTCCCAATAGTGGAGACGTACCTCTGCTAGGACTCCCTTTTCCGTCTTCTTATTAACTGGCGAGCACGAGCGTGAAGTTGTTTGAATGTGATGAGGAGCTCATGAGATGGGTGACGCTTGTAGTACTGTAAGGCCCACCTATGATAATAGCCTCAGCTATTTCCAGCGACCACCACGGCATTGTCTTCTGCAGCGGGCACCCTGTGGGGCATGGAATTGCAGCTTTTGCAGCAGAAACAATGTTGTGAGTGATGCCCTCGACCACCACATGAAAGGTATTGTGTGGGGGAGATTGAACAATAGCAGTGGATGTGTAATCCTCCCAGTTAGCCCTGCTTGAAGCCCACCTGGGGGGGGGGGGGGGGGGGGCGCGTCCTGGGGACTGACATGAGAGTGACAGAAAAAGGGGAAAATGGTCACTGCCACACAGGTCGTCGTGGGCTCTCCAGGGGACAGATGGTGGAAGGCTGTGGCTGCAGATCGGTAAATCAATGGCTGAGAACCCGCCATGCGCCACACTAGTGTGTGGGGGCACCAGTATTTAACAGGCAGAGGTCGAGTTGAGAAAGTGAAGACTCAATGACTCTGCCCCGGCCAGAAAGTGTAGTACCACCCCACAATGGGTTATGGGCATTGAAGTCACCCAATAAGAAGAAAGGCGGGGGGAGTTGCGATATAAGTGCAGCCAAATCATTCAAAGAGATATCACCATCCGGAGAGAGATAAAGGCTGCAAACGGTAAACTCTTGTGTTGTCCTTACCCTGACAGCCACTGCTTCTTAATGGTGTACGAGGGGGCACAGGTTCACTATGAACAGAAGCAAAGACATACACGCACACACCATCTGAGACCCTGTTATATGAGCTACGGTTACAGTAATATCCCCTGCAGCCACAAAGGGCTGGGGTCCACGTTTCTCGAAACCAAGTTTCCTGTAAGGCGACGCAGAAAACAGGTGTTATGCTTAGTTATCGTAGCTCAGGCAGGTAGGGGTTGAAACCGCCGCAGTTCCAATAACTGGGAAGACATGAATGGTACAAGAGGGAAAATTACAACTCAGCGTCACTCAATTCCACTGACTGACAATTTTCCGGCTCAGCATCCATTGTTTCTGGGATGTCCCCAAAAGCGAGATCCTCCGGGGACGCTAGAATCTCCACCTTGTCCCCAGAGGTCGAGGTGGAATGGGGTGGT
This sequence comes from Locusta migratoria, assembly GCA_026315105.1. Lineage (NCBI taxonomy): Eukaryota > Metazoa > Arthropoda > Insecta > Orthoptera > Acrididae > Locusta > Locusta migratoria. The sequence continues at coordinate 203,460,695 of CM048751.1, forward strand.
GGCACGGGAGCCACCAAAGCATCCTTCAACTCTGCACTTTCTGCCTTTTTCCTCCGATCCTTCTTGTCCCTCGGGGGCTTCACCAGCAGGGCAGGCTTCTCAGACTCAGCTGCAGGGACTGAGGAGGAGTGTGAGACCTTGCGTTCAACAGCCTTCGGTTTATCCAGCAGAAGGGTGGAAGTTGCTCCTGAGGCAATTACCTTAGGAGCAGAAGAAGGAAGGGAACCCCAAACCACCTTGGGGGCAGGTGTAGGTTTACGGCCCTGAGGGCCCATACAAAAATAAGTACTGGTAAAGACAGGTGTCGCCAAAGACGACGATGTGACTGTCGCAAAAGAGGTGGTCATGGTTACTGGATGTAAGCGCTCATATTTCTTTCTTGCCTCAGTATAGGTCAACTGGTCCGTCGAGAATAGGGCTTTGCGACGAGCAGGGAGGATGCTCCTGGCCACAGTTCACACAGATGGGCGGCGGAGTAAATGGGGCGTCCGGGTGGAGTGGACATCCACAGTCCCACAAAGTGGCACTGGAAGGGCAACAGGATGACATATGGCAAAACTTCCAAAGTGTGTGTGTGTGTGTGTGTGTGTGTGTGTGTGTGTGTGTGTGTGTGTTTCAGAGGAAATTCTGACAAGTTTGACATCTGGCCATTAAAATGTTTTATGGCTGGATAGTATCCCGAACAACATAAAATTGTATTTGGAAGAGATGTAATTTTTGAATATGATTATTTTCTATGTGAAGCTGAAGCAGTGATGAATGGATCTTTAAGGGAACTGTGCACATGGACACCATAACAAGGAACATAACAGAATATGGAGAACATAAGAATGAAACTACCTACGAGGAAACTGAACAAACTGTTAAAGATAACTCAGAGCCTATCACTTCAGAAGAAGTGAAGGATGCAGGACTTTTGCAGAAAAGCAATACAAGAACAAGAAAGCCTAGATACTTTGATAAATATGCACTTTTAGCCTTTGTTTGCAGAAGCATTTATGGAAAACATAACTCAGAGATTTGATAACGGGAAGAGTCAACATAATGAAAAAGTTTAATGGACAAGAACAATAAAGGAAAAACTAGACACACTGTCATTTAACAGAATGTCGACAGTCACAGCTTTCAGCAAATAAAGGAGTCATTGGTTTTAAATGAGTGTTCGAAATAAAGAGAGATGCATCTGGAAATATTGAAATTTATAAGCCACATTTTGTTATAAAAGGTTGTGCTCAGGAAAAAGGATATGACTATGAGGCAACATATGCTCCAGTTTCTCACCTTACAACATTGAGAACAGCACAATGGATGGCCCATAATAAAGTTTAGCACTATAAAATAGGTAAGAGTAAGGAACAGGATTATCTGAAGTAGAATTACCACATAAAATTAATCATGAGTAAGGCAATTGCTGAGTGAGAGTAGTCCACAGGAAGTGATGTCCATCAACAAAAGAAGAATCTTACAAAACACTGATTCAGCTAGATTGTGAACATGTCTCATCATATTGCTATCCATTGGATAGGGTCGTTAGAAGAGATCCAACAAACAGCAGCACACTTCATTATCGGTTCATTTAGTGAGTGCCAAAGCATCATGGAGACAATTGGGAAACTTCAGTGGCAAATGTTGTGAGAAATGTTCTGTATCGCGGTATGGCCTTCTGCCAAAGTTCCAAGAGCACCACAAGCATAAATTAGAGAGATTAGAGTCCACACTGAAGTATTCCAGCACCTGTACATCCACAAGCCATATGTGACTGGAATAGGAGGAAAAGACATCTGCCACACACCACGAGATGGCTTGTAGGGTTAAATTCTACTAACAATGTTGAGCATCTAGCATGTTGTGATCCGAGTTTCTCCCAGCGTATTTGATAATCAAAATATCCATGGGTGTCCTGCCGTCTATAGTGTCCAACGGGCACAATATTTGGGCAATCATACATGTCACCATCATCAGGTGAACTGACGGACTGAGCTCCTGGAAACGCGCTGACACGGAGATCCGCTCACTACGGCGGCTCGAAGGGAACTGGGTTCTAGCCTGGTAGCGGGCGATTTAAATACCCTCGGCCTGTGGATGAACCCTCCGTGGTCCACGCCGCGGCCGCGCAGTGGAACCGACTGCGACGGCGTCTGAGGTGACGTCGATGTGAGATCTCCGTCCGCCGTGGTCATCACTTCGTTACGTTAGCTAGATTTACTTTTAATTAACCCAATCGCTGGTTCCCAAGCTTTGCTAAGATTATAGCCACAGTCACGGTTTATGAGGTCGTCACTAGTGCGAATTTCAATGGCCTCTCTAACGACGCAGTCCCAGTATCTCGACGTCTGTACCAGAATCCTAGTGCGTTCATACTCCATCGCATGATTCTCCGACAAACAATGTTCAGCAGAGAATCATGCGATGGAGTATGAACGCACTAGGATTCTGGTACAGACGTCGAGACACAGGGACTGCGTCGTTAGAGAGGCCATTGAAATTCGCACTAGCAACAACCTCATAAACCATGACTGTGGCTATAATATTAGCAAAGCTTGGGAACCAGCGATTGGGTTAATTAAGAGTAAATCTAGCTAACGTAACAAAGTGCCGACCACGGCAGACGGAGCTCTCAAATCGACGTCATCTCAGACGCCACCGCAATCAGTTCCACTGCGCAACCGCGGCGCGGACCACGGAGGGGTCGCTCCGTGGGCCGAGGGTATTTAAATCGCCCGCTACCGGGTTAGAACCCAGTTCCCTTCGAGCCGCCGTGGCGTGCGGATCTCCGGGCCAGCGCGTTCCAGGAGCTCAGTCCGTCAGTTCACCTGACGATGGTGAGATGTATGATCGCCGAAATATTGTGCCCATTAGACACTATATACCGGCGGTACACCCGTGTATATTTTGATTATCTAGCATGTTGATGTTGACAACAAATGGGAATTGGCTGGAATAATGACAGAGCTAATGCAGGCAGCCAATTAGAATTTAGACAGATTTAACTGCTACTTGAAGAGGTAACTTCAAGAAACTAAAGAATGGAAAAGAATGTATGACGCATTCCCTCATTGACACGTTACGATGAATCACTATCTGGTTGAGTTTTATGTAGAGTGACAATTTACTGGCTGTACTAGAATACATAAAAGGCATAGAGAAGGAACAGGCTTAATTATTTACTTCAAGGTCAACAGAAATGATCATGTTCCTCATTCTGTGACTTAAGTAACATTTTACTGAAGAGGGAATTAATACTTTGTGTTGACATTAAAGTAAATAGAGAATTCTGTTCCTACTCTATGACAGGTTCTTGTGTATATCCTTGCCTGGTCACTACATTGTCATCGTAAAGGGAACATTTTGTTGTCAAAATTAGCTCTCATGCCATATTGCGAGAAAACAAAAAATGAATGCCAATAAAATGTGTTTGTTTATTCAGCGTAAGAAAGCGGGGATAAACTCCAGTACCAATACCGCTTTGACCAAAGACATCACATATGATGTCATACATAATCGAGAGATAGTACGAACACATGTTTACCACAACATAGTGATGATAATGTCCATGACTAAAAGCAATATATTAATCAAAATTAACAGGACCAGCACAGGAAATTGGGGTTTTGGGCGTGGACATCCTAAATTAAAATACCAAAAAAACTGCATTCACAACCCGAATATAGAACAAACCTGGTAGCGATAACTACATTACACCTATTTAGATCATATCTAATATTGTCAATACCACCCATATATTTCATTCAAAAATAACCTACCCATCTCCCGAAACTAGAAGTCACATTCATAAATTGTGACATGGTATCAGCAGTTAGATTTCACATAAATAGGTCAAATCAACGACACCACATCTTCAAAATACATTTAATAAATTAGGTAATTTTAAAGAAAGCTTGCACTCGAAGTTGTACAGTCTGAAATGACGTATTGACTGTAGTACATGCAACTGTAAATGGACAGAGTTTCTGAACCAGAGATTCAGGCGCTATGAGCCCTCATGTACTAAAAAAAACTTCTTGTTTAGCCTATACCTAACTTTCTTAAGGCTATGCGACAGAACTTTTTTTTTTTAAGTGAAAATTACAATGCCACCTAAGTGTCGTCAAAAATAGACACGTAAACAGTGAGTATTCAAACCACATGCGGGTCGGAATGACGTAAAACATGTCATTAGTGAAAGTGGTATCTGAGACTAGATTTAACCCGAATCGCATTAGATACCACATATCACATCAATGGCTAATGACATTGTCACACAACTGCCACCATTTTCATCCGTTGCCAACATCAACATGCGAGGGGAGGGGGGGGGACATTGTAAGTAAACATTAACCACTTGAATAGTTTGAAGGGGTATGTTGTCAGAAGGGCCCTAAGTTATTTGACTGTATTAATGTTGTGTGGTTTGGGGTTGTTTCATTTTACTCTTTACTTTGGAATCAACAGTCCTCACACAAGGACCTGTTAGCCATCCAGAACCACCAAAATCTTCACCAGTTTTTACACTAAAACTAAAAATGGCACCTACAAATTTAAGAGGACCACTCAACTCTTTCTAAGCAATAAGCTATACAACCTTCAACACGTATCAAATCCAACATATCTATCGCCTTATATAAAAGCAGGCATGAATGCCTAAATCTTCTCCTATAACATGGCATCTTGTTAACAATCCAATCTCTGTTGCTTTTACTGTTGTGTCCACTATGTATTAGTATAGACATATGACCTTTTTAGACCATTAGTAATGTTTTTCGCCTTTATTTCTGACAAATTGACATCACATACAATACAGTTCTGTCTATCTGGGGAAGTAATTTTGTAAGATAGAGTTTTTAATATTGTTGGTGGTGGTTTAGGAAAGTTTTATTTTCGGTGCATGTCCGAGTTTCGGTGTTTTATCACTGGACGAGGGAGTGAAGTGATTGATTCCCCCCCCCCCCTTTTTCCGTTTGCATGGTGGTTGTATGTCCTCACTGGGGAAAGAGGGCGGAATTGTTAGTACTACAACTTCATTTGAGGAGCATTAGGTCCAATGAAGTGTTCGATACAGTGTCTTGACGTATTGGATATACGTGAAACATACGTGGCATGAAGCTTCAGTATTGTCTTTGGTCCTGTTCTGTTGTTTGTTTCCAAATTATACTGCCACTCTCATTGTACTAGTGTTCGGAAATATACATTACCTTTATGAATACTTCATAATTTCTAGCAATAGCAACAATTGCCTTTTCTTCTAATAACTGCATTCTTATTTTATCCATTAAAAACATTCATAATTCGAAATATTTGTTACAGTATGCGATGTAGAAAAATTTTTCTAATTGAAAACCACGAATTTCATTATCAGAATCAACATATAGTTATATTTTTAATATATTCCCTTCACACAGAACAAAAAAAGTTATAATCCACAGCACATTTACCTTTATTACTTTAGAGTGTCCACCCCCTTTTTTTGTTTTTTTAAATAAAAAAAGTCGTTAATATACACAATAACTTTACAACGCGATTCGGCTGGTAGGTAATTTAGTGCACTATTATATAATACTAACAATCAATAACGCCAATGTCGGTACAATGGGATAGAGAAAACGAATGTGCGTGGCTTTTAAATGAAAGTTCTAGAAAAGGGAAAAAATAAGACTTTATACCAAACGAAAAGAAACGATTAGTTGTAGAAACAAAATATGGTGACTGGGCGTACATCTTATGATTAGAACTAAATCCATCAAGAAATACAAAGGTTATAAATAATTAAATGTTATTTCCCTTTTAAAAAATGTTCAAAATTCTATAAGTTACCTCCATTATTTTAGTGTAGGCGTCTATCACACGCAAATACTCTTTAACGCACGTCTCACACAACGTTATAGGTCTCGAGTAATTGATAGCACAAAACGTAAAATTGGAAGTTAATTTTGCAAAATCTTGCAGGAGTAGTGTACATCGACTACTGTCAAATTCATCCATCTCATCAGCCCTAAAACAAGAGTACAAGGTGACAACAAACTGCACGGTAAAGTTCCCATTTAACTCGTTCTATGTATGCTTTTGTATAATTACCTAACAGATATAAGTAAGGAACAAAATGGAATCAGTGACCAAATAAATACAAACATTTCACAGCGGGGAGTGAATTTCATGATACACTGACTCAGATACATTGCAACATCAACATACGTCAATCACGTGGGTTGTTGGTCACAGCGTTCTGTCAAAATTTTACAGAGATGATTATCAACAAAACAATAGAATGTCTTGCACAAGTAACGCACTTGCTAACCAAATGTTTCGGATCGGCTATCATTGTCACGTGACCGTCTGTGACTGAGTTGACGTTACAGAACGGCCACCATTAGGTTCGTTCAAGCCACGAAAAAGTACTTCATTGGTTCAAGCAGTGAGCAGAAAGCTCCTTTCAAGTGTACGATGTTAGGTGACTACTCTGTTCCTCCTAATTCTGGTAGGATTTTTGTGGTTAGCAGTGGATCAACAGCTTAGTGTCTCCTCATTTTTTGCGACAATCCTATATAATGCCAGTCAGTTATGCAGAGTAGCAGCGGTACTGTACCGAATATGTGATCTTTCCAATTTTCATAATGTTTCTGGTATCTTCTACTTTCATTGTAAATTTTTCTAATTTTAGCTTCACCTTTCACTCCCTTAGTAAATAATTTGGAACTTTCCTTCACTATAACCATTAAATTCCTCATTTTCACCTTCATTGGCAATTTTCTCAAAGGAATTGCTATAATATTTTAGAATAAAATAAAACCACAACAAGAATGTACAAGTAGGATTCGTTTTCTATCGGAAGTTGCTGAAATAGATCGATTCGAATAAATAAGACTTTCCGGCTATAATGTTTTGCATATATCTTCTACTAGTCTTATTTTTCAGTTTCACTCTCTAAAATTTATTGCAAGTATTTAATTTTGTCCTAAATCTTCATCCCAAAGTATAAAAATATAAGTTTTCCTGCATCTTTTGAATGCACTTTAATGTTCAACAATGTGTATAACTAAGGCAGCAAACTTTTTCAAAACTCAGTGCCGGCCATTTCGAGGATGTGAAGGAGGACTTAGGGACTGATGACCCCGTAGTTAAGTCCCATAGACTCTACAAACATTGGAACATTTTGAAGGAGGACTAAGATCATGAGACATTCTGCCAGTTATTCCATGGTTATTCTGAAACTAGGAAAGAAATTTAGGTCCGCAGAGCAGGTCTCCTCATTTACTTTTAAAGTAACATATATGAGTGCCATTTTACTCTTAATATTCAATCTGTATTTACAGTTCATAAATATTTTTTCATGCTCCTGTTTTGAATTTTAGAGTGACAATTTTTACATATTCTATCTCATTTACGTTTTTCCGATCACCTTCGTTGTCTGTAATACTTTTATTTGTTCTAACTCTTAGAGCGTTGTGCTCCACACAGTGTGATATCTTACCCTGCCCAAATAATTGCGTTTTGCAATAACCACGAATTAAAATTTGATAAAAACTACTTTTTAAAACCATTTGAACTACTCTATTATAGTAGTTCTTTCGATGAAGTGCAGAGTTTAGTTGTGCCTTACTACATGCAGTGCTCACTCACTTTCGTTGCTGCATTTTCAAAATTTCACGACCTTTTTGTTCCTGGAGGAAGTAAAATGAAAGCTGATATTCTATTTGCATGTCAGATTTTTTAAAAAGTTTATAAATACTGTGGTATTATTACATAATGTTTGCCACCTTGAACACCGAAAAATATTCCATTACACTTATTGAAATGTACTGAAGAAGACACAAAAAATACGTCAAAAACAGATTTTTTAATAAGTCGTTGTTGTTTTTGTTGTTGTTGGATGTTTAGAGGGGACTAAACTGTTGGTTTATCAGTCCCCTTTTAATAAGTCATGCTATCACCAAATGCCGTACCAGTTTAAAACAAAAAACAACGTCCACTGCTAGCGAATTTGTCATTTTTAAATAGTCAGATGATGTGTATCGTTTTCTTCTTCTTGTGTATTGAATATAAGAAAACTGTCGTTTATTTGTAGATGATACATTGTGAAGTTGACTTGTAAGCAGTATGTGTGTTCTTAAACCAAAAATTTTAAAATTACTGGAATGCGGGACGTTTTTGCCGTTTTGCGGGACTTTTTGAGTAATTAACCCAATGCGGCACGAATCATATTGGTTCTGATATCTTCTGATTTCATTGCATTTTTTTCTAATTTCAAATTCGCTCTTCATTCCCTGTAACTACAAATTTTGAATTTTTCTTCATTATAACCTTTAAATTCTTCATTTTAACACCCCATTGATAACTGCTATAACATTTTCTTTCCTGTTAATTTACCTGACTGTGTAATGAAATTGTTGCAAAAACATAGCAAATCTAATCATCCTCTATTAATACAGCCTACATTCCTGGATATAGATAAGTGTTTTGTGATTAGAATAAACAATAGTTTTGTGGCTAGTCGAGAAATTTTTAAATTAGTGAATGACCTATGTGTTCCAAGGAGTTACTTGTCAGTAACTCTATAGTTCTTTTATGTTTTTGTAAGATTATACTAGCAAAAGCTATAGATGTCACTCTGCTATAACAATTTTTTCCTGTAATAAATATGCTCCCAGTCCTGTCTCATTGCCATCACTTATAATACAAAGGTAAACTGATGTCTAGTAAGTGTAAAATTTTGCTGTCACATAACTGTCACTTCATTCCTTGAAATGCTGATTGGCAATCTTGATCCCATAACCATATACTGTTTTTCTTTAATGAATTACTCAAAACAGGTGTATTTAGTGCTTGCCTCCTCACATATTTTCTATGGTACTCCAATAAACCAAAAAACGAGTTTAATTCCTTTTTTATTTAGAAACAAGGAAATTTTTACTGGCCAATATTTTGTCTTAATCTGGCAAAATTCCCTCCTCTTTCACTGTATGACCAAGAAAATTTAATTTTTCACACCAAATTTACATTTATCCAATTTTTATGACGTTTCCCCATTCCTCGATTTTGTTCCTTTTCAATAGACAGAAATGTTCTTGCCAAGTTCTGTTAGTAATCAAACTGTCATCAACATAAATAGTAAGTCTTTTTAATAACTTTATTCCCAAAACCAAACCTAATCTCCAGATAAATTCTGCCACTAAAACATTTAAACCAAAAGGCACTACACAGTATTGATATGACCTCCCTTCATAAAGAAAAGCAGAATATATTCTAGATTCAAATGCCAAAGATATCTGATGAAACCCAATAGTGAGGTCGCAGCTAGTCATATCTGTCGTATCTTTAAATTTGTGTAACAGCTCAGAGACTTTGATTCAGCTAGTCAGTGCCAGTCTACTGCTTACCACCGCCTGGTTGAGACCTCAAGTGCACTACATTATGCAATTAAACGTTTCTGCATATTTTCTTATTAGTCAATTTTTAAATTTCGATTGTGTTTTCCTCTTAAAAAGATTCATTCAAGCTTAGTGTTACATATTGTTCTGTAGTCATTAGTCTGTTAGTCTGAACAGCTCAGTCAGCTACCAGCTGTCATTAGTGAAGCACTAGTGTAGTAGCAAACTCAATTATTTAGCTACTTCATTTGCTTTCACTGTTTAGATATTTCAGTAGCAATAATAGGATGGACAGGGTGTGTGCATGCTGCATGAAGACACAGGACGAGTTGGTCAGTGTTCATAGACAGATGACCGTACTGTTGGCCATGATCACCAATATCCAGGCCGCTGACTTCGAATGTGTCAGTAGCGAAGAGTCTGATGTGATGTATGGAGCACCTTAGGTGTCACGTGTGTCGCCCATGGTCTCTGCTGCCGTAGCACCTTCATGTGTACTAGGCACTGTTGATCTGCCCTTGCCACAGGGTGAGGAGCAGTAACACATTCATGTCGCTGAACGTGGAGGGCCAATGTGGACACTGGTCATCTTTAATCGACTGTTCATCCTGCGAGTGGAAGGGTGACCAGTCCTTCAATAGGGTCCAAGCAGACACACCAGGGAGGGGTCCGTTAGTAATTGGAAGTTCCAATGTTAGATGCATTATGGAGCACCTTAGGCAGATAGTGTCGAGGGCCAGAAAGAATTCCAATGTGCATGCAGTGCAATAGAGCATTCAGTTTGCAAGAAATCTACCTAGGGCAAGGTGTGTGTGTGTTTGTCCTTAGGTTAGTTTACCTAGGTTTAAGTAGTTTGTAAGCTACGGACTGATGACCACGCAGTTTGGTCCGATAGATTTACAAACATTTGAAATCTACCTATCGAAAAAATATGAGTTTTACATAGTTTGGCATTTTTTCCTCGATATAGGGTTAATTTTTATTTTTGTAATTTATTACAGTTGCTGTGTAGCATCGAATTATATAATATGTTGCAGCATATTTTGAAGAGATTACAGAGGTAATGGCATACTGCATAGACTTTATGTATGGTCGAGTTTAGGTCAAACAAAGCATTGTATGAAAATCAGAGGAGATGTCGAAATTTTATTGAAAACTGAGTGCAGAACAAAATCTTATTGTGTTCTCCAGATAATGGTTTCGTATCTGGCACATGAACAACACAGTTTTTTCACTTTTGTGAAAGAGGACTTGGTGGCCATAAGGAAATACTATCATTCCATTTTCAGAAAACAATTGCATGAAGAAATTTGATTTTGGACATTTGAATAAATGCCCATTTATTTTTGTTATTTGTCATGCCCTGTATATAAATGTGATGTATATAAGAACTCCAATTGTTATGAATCTGCAACTGACTCACATTCAAGAGGACAGAGGTGCAAATCAGCGTCAAAAATCTAGATTTATTTATTCACTGATCACCCTAAATTTTGCCAGGCAAATTGAAGGATGGTTCCTTTAAAAGGATACATCGATGTCTTTCCCTATCATTATCAAAGAATTCAAGCTTATGCTCTGTCTCTCATTGAGAACTTGTAGTTTCTTATCTTCTTTACATATGTATATAATCTACTTTTTATAAGCAATTGTAGCAAGGAGAAGAAGGGAACCAGCAGAAAACTGCTTCTGCCGGGTACAAAAAAGCAAAATATGTTCCAGTTTGTAAGATTACAGTAGTATAGTAATAGGTCTATGAGCGCAGTGCGATTCTATGTGCAAGTACCATTAGCGCACCCCCCCCCCTCCAGCCTACGCTACTTGCCCAACCGCTAATCAAAGGACACCACGACCCATCCTTCCTGGAAGGACAGGAGAAACAATTGTGCACTTAAGAATGATTGTCAATGAAGATGTATTTTCACTTAGAAAGACAATGACGCTCTTAAAGACGAATGACAAATAACAAGTAACATTCTCGTAAACAACATGATTGTCTCCACAAGTAGGCATTTACATGAGTACATTCCCTGACCGCGCCGCCGCCCCAACCTTCTCACCACCAACACTCCTAATGATTGCTGGTGCTGTGTAACTCAGTCTGAGACTTGAATCCACGGAAAAAATAAAATAAAATAAAAAATACAAAGTTATTACTTATCAACGAGCAGGTTGTATTACTCTGTTCTACACCAACATGAAAAAGAGCTAATTATTTTATTTATAACCGTACTTTGAACAGTACAATTACTTGAAATAATAACTGATAAAATCATACACGTACCTGCACTTAACACGAGCATTTTGTAAACTAATTGACCACCTCCACAACTAATCACCACCGCTCCTACCAGCTGCCAGGCCATCCACCGCCACTCCCAATAACTTTTAATTCCTAATTTTCATATCAAATTAATTGTGACATCTTATGTCTTTGCAGTAACAATTACAGCATTACGTCCTCTCGGAATCAGTAGATACAGTTCAAATAATGTAATACATCACACCATAAGTACAACTCGTATGGAACACTATTTTGCAGGTAAATATAGACAAATCATAAATAAATTATGTGTAATGCTATGGGTTAGTGTACTCTAAGTGTTGTGTACCCTATGTACATGTATCAGCAATTAAAAAAAAATCTAAGCAAAGTCAAACATTTAGGACTATCCAAGAAAACTGTTGTCTTTCAGAATTCGTTCGTCCCCTATGGTGCCTGGGCAAAATAAATTCATCTCTTCATGTAGATGGTGTGTTTTTTTTTTAAATAACGTAAGTTAGATAATAAATGGTCTGTGATGGTGAAAGACGGCTCTCTGCCTCTTTTCATTTATTTCAATTTTTGCTCACCTCCCTTTGAAGTTATAGAGGCTTTGCACTTGTTAGATTCTATTTTCAATTTAAAAAGTTATTGATTTATTGACTGTAAGTTAAAGTATTAACTTGCATTGGCATGTAGTTATGCTCCCCATCCTGTATTTACCCTGAGTGTTGAAGCTCGCTCGCTGTTCTTTTGTCTGTTAACTAGCCGTGTTTGTGAAGTTAACAATTGACTGCTTGCTCACAAAATCTAATTACGGCGATATTCACACAGCAGCGGAAGTATACAGTTCCCTTAAGCAAAACTCTGATTCTATACGTTAAGCAAACAGTTCTACCTTTACTGTAATCTTAAGAGGAAACTGCACAAATTAAATAATGATCCGCAGTCATGGATCTGAATCAAAAATAAATGTTGGCAATGGAAAAGCAAATATTCTCTGCTCCAGAAGGGAGCAGAGACACAAGGTACATGAACAAATAACCCCACATTAATCCAAAATAAATGATAAGGGGAGAATTTAAATTAGCACAAAAGAATTATAGTTTAACAAATTAATTTATTGTTCAAAACAAGAACAACAAGGGGGAAGACCATTTTTTTAAAATACAATAAAAAAACACACCTTACAAAATATTCAAAATTATCCACAATTACATGGCCCTAAAATTACATGCAAAGTTGAGTACAGGTTAATTATGATCAAGTTTCATAAGGGGGGACGGAGGAATTGCAGCACATTCACACACAGATTCATACGCCAATTCATGGAGGTACTTACCAAGCACCTGACATAATACACCAAGATGACAGTCACGCAATGTGGAGAATGCAGGTCGAAGGTTCACTCATGCACAATGAAATAGTACTTCACTTCCATAATGCGTCAAGCTAGTGGCTTAGGCTCATGATAAACTATCAGAAACAAACGCACTCGGTTTAAGACCACAAAGTGCGGTGTACAGACAGAAGTTAAAGTTTCCCTAGAACTTCTAACTATACATTAAATCTAAATTTCATTGAATAATTGCTAGATCAATACAGCACTCTACAAAATCGGAACACAAAATATCCAAAAAGTTAACAAAACCAGTTTCGAAGAGAATAAGATCACGAAATATATCGTGTAACCATTCTTTCTGATCAGAGGAATGATATCTATTAGTTAAGCAAGGTTACAGATTCCTACAGGACAATACAGAGTTCGGTCACAAAATTCAGAGAAGTGAAATAAATCTATTTCATGAAAATTAAAATCACGATAGTCATCTTGCAACAGTTATTTCTACACAGAGGAAAAAGATCTATTTAATGGTAATAACCATGACAGGGAACACGCTAATCGGCGCACACGTAGGCCGACAAGTAGACAGATTACAAGTTAGAATGGATAATTTTCGGGGAAAATTATCACGCTACTCTCAATAGGAAACAGCTTAGCAAATTAGCTATACAATTATTAACCACTCATGTGCACTGAATGATGGAAAAGCTGAAGGCTTAGTCTGATATCGTCCACATGTTCTGTCAACAAAGTACAAACAGTATAGGCACTGCGAATCCCCAAAAATATTAGAATTAAACTACGATAAGAACGCGAAAGACATTGAACATACAGGCAAAGAAGTGATTTAAAAGTTATAAAGTTCAAGAACTATGCTAACGAGACACCATCAGAGCCTCGGAATCAGATTCCAGCAAAAATCGACATAAAATTCGCAAACCTGTAGGAAATTAAGCAAAATCTCACTACTACACATAGTGTAGCTGCTACTCCCAGAATTAAACTCGCAAAAAGGCATAAGTACGACTATGTAGCCTGAACTAAGTCGAGCCACGAGGCCACAGCAGAACCAAACCCAGAGGTACTTACCCTACCAGGAACCAAGAAGCGAATGAATAGCTCTCTTCACCACTGCCTAACAGTTACCAGAGAAAGGTAGTGGAGGGGAGCCCAGAGAGCATCACCATTCGTCAGGCAGGTAACCTGACCAACCTCCAGCCAAGGAGGTGAAGAGCAAGCTACATTAGGAAACTTTGCTAAGACTGGGTTCTGCTCAGCAGTTGGCAAACCTACTTCTCGTCCAGAGACATTCAACACCCAGCGTTTGAAAGAAACGACGACACAAAACAGACTAGGCGCGCCTAGCACTTGCTAAACTTTCTTACATAAAAAGTTTCATTCATTCTGTGCAAGCCATGGCCAGTTGGAGCACATCACAGTACACAGTAACATACTTTTGGGGCCTCATGTACAACAGACACTTAGAATTTTACATACAGATAAAACTAAATCAATATATAATGTCTGGTATATAGCATATTGCGAGTGCACTGTCTTGCTACACTCAAAAAAATGTCTGAAGTTTGTCAACATTTGTTCATGGGAAGTCAATTAAATGGAACACGTTATGTGGACGTGTTTCAGTGTGAGTGATACGCTTCTACTGCGTTCTGCGCTTGCCTCGTTTCGCCGCAGGGAGCTGTGCTGAGCATCGTTCTCTTATGCCTTGTTTCCACTAGCTAACACTGGGAGCGTTGGTGTGCGCTCCGCGCCTGCCTCGTTCAGTCACTTCCCACTAGGGGCGCTGCCTTTAGTTGCGCGTTCACCAATCGACCTAGCGCAGGCAGCTAGACTCTTTGCGCGAGTACGTTATGTCTCCACCATGCTCGTTGGTAGCTTTGGCACGAGGATTCGTACATATCCGAGTGGCGTCGTCACTCGTCACTCTCTCTCCGGTTTTGGCTTAGGTAAGATGTTCGTATGGTCTAAATGGTGCTCCCCAGTTATGTCCATGCTACGCTTTGTAGCAGTAATAAATTACGTGTGCTTTAGGCGTGTGTGAATTATGTTATTCTCGGGAATGTGGCGTATTCCTCTAGTGTATGTTTTCCGGTGTGACTTTGATTTCTGTTAAAATGGTAAATGTTGACTAATGAGTTTTAGTTTGGTGTCTGTTACGGCATGTGGAACAAAGACCTATTCTTTGAGCCAACGTTTTCCAGCCCTTCAGGCGTTGAAATAATGTTACCTCTTACTATTTCCGTAATATCTTTCCGCGTCCTTCTGTTACTGAATTTACCAGATTTTCTACATCTTTTGCCCACATGGTGTTTAACTTTCGATTCGGCTTATCTGCCTGGTTGTGTATTGTGCTGTATCTCATGTCACAGTCTTCTGTGAGAGTAAATGTCGCAGCTATGCACTTGTGAATGATTGTGCCTCATGTCCTACCAATCCTCCTGTTTCTTATATGCTTTACATCCCCGTTTTCCTCTTGGTGTGTGAACCAAATTAGTACCTAGTAAATTAGTAGGATGCACTTTTATTGTGTTTAAAATGGGTGTTGCTCCCATTTCCATGTGAACTGGCAGCTTAGTTAAATTTTCCCTTTGTAATTTGACCTCAGATCCGTTTTATTATTATGGTTTCACTCTGCTTCCCGGAGGAAACCGTTGCACAAATCTCTTACCTTGGATCCCTTTTGCTAGGACTTGTTAGTTTTAAATAACTGCAGCTCTTTTATCTGGCAGTTCCTTGCCAGGATCAGTTATTTGAAATTAACAAGCCACTTTTAAATGGTAATGATCGCCACAAACCTGTGTGTCCATTTTAACATACTTTCAATGTCTCTCGATTTCCATTGCAATCACAAAAACATACACACAGTGTTCTCTCGGCAAGCTACATAAAACAATTACTACAGTCCTATCGATAAACATATGCTAAATGTTTAAACAAAATATCATAAGGTTCTATTATTTTAAACATTCTCTCTCCATGCTCTTCGTTTGGACTATGTATGCAATAGCTGACAAAGGTGTTAAAAATAGCGGCTATTAGGTAATAAAAGGGATGTAATGGTAACGATCGTCCATCTTAACAAACACTCTTTCCGTATCAAAACAACAGTAGCAACAGAAGACCTATTGTTTAAATCAAATGTTTGTATAGCTTATGGGACTTAACTACGGGGTCATCAGTCCCTAAATTTACAAACTACTTACGAACTAGCTAACACTAAGGAAGGCACAAATATCCATGACTGAGGGGGGATTAGAACCCCCGATCGTAGTGGCCCTGCAGACCGTGACTGGAGCACCTCAGTCCCGTCGGCCACCGTGGCTGGCACCTATTGTGTACAAAAAATTCTAATTTAATGACGGAAATAGCGAAAATCGGGAAGAACATCTTATGATTCAGGCACAAAGTCTTCAAAGAAACTATAGATTTTGAACACTGCAGCTTACACACACAGTATTTTACTGACCATCCGCAACAGACAAGAACCTACTCTGTCACTCAAATGCTGCTGTACCTACAGTAGCCCATTGTGAGAAGAATGCCTCGAAATATAGACCTGCAAGCGATGTTATGAGTCTTCCTGACTGGACTCAGGTAGAAAGACAGAGAACGAATCAACACACAACCTGCTCTTCTAGACCGCACTTCCAAAGAATTTCTGCATATAATTTAAAGTTTACATTTATTTTTGCAAATGAACAGTCCATACTTTCTTTATGTTTAACCACCCCGTCTTCCTGTAATAGTTTTATAGTTTTAATATCCGGTTCTGTGCCTTCCAACAATTCTTCTAGACAAGAGAATTCGGGTAGTTTAATTTTACCTCTTGTTTCCTTTATAAAGCAATTGCTACAGCAGGACACGTCTTCCTGCATATACCCATATTGCTGAAACTAAACATAGCAAAGGCAATCTCTATCTTTCCCTCTCTCTCTCTACCTCTCTCTAACGACCATACCCTGTTACAATATTAAACACTGTGAACGATTCTTTTCGAAATGCTCCAAGTTTTTACAACATTTATCTGACACAGGTCATACTAGCAAATACCAATAATCACACTTGACAAGATGTTTAAAAATGTTCTTTTTCTAAATTTAAACGAAACTAAACTGTGCCATGCGCCTTTTCGATACACCGAAAGTACTTGAGAATTTCTTTGGCAGAAGCCTCGAGCTATTGGGCGCAAGAGGGCGCATGAGTGGTCTGGAGAGCTCTTCCTAACTTGTCTCTGGGTTGCCGCGATTTCAGTCTGATTTCCTGGGGAGTACGAGGCAGATCATTGTGGAGCAATGGCTTGCCCGCCAAGTGGAACAGAGAGCTGCTAGTGGATGCCACAACTTGTACGTAGTTCCTGGCGCAAATGTGCATTGCTCCGTCTCACTGCTGAACACGTTGGCGGGGTAGCCAGTCGTTTACATTGCCCCTGTAGTCGGCTTCCGTGCAGAGTGGAGTGTCAGAAACGCGAAGAAGTTCTGGGTGAGCATCACATACCGTAATGTGAGGTGACTGGTGAACTGCACCTAAGAATTGTGTTCCAAGGAAACGGGTTTTGAGACGGCTTTACCTGTGGCTACATTCGTGAACTTGAATTGATGCCTTAGTAATAAAACTGTCACACGGATTGAACTTGGTGCGGTGTTGTAATGCACGAATGTTGCAGACAGAACCTTAGCATTTCTCGTACATAACTTATTTGGGATTGTATTAATGTATTGTCAAGTTAGTTGTTACTGTGTGAAGAGTACTGATAGGCATTTGACATTCTCGAAGGTTCTCAGTTTTAGTAGCAATTTCTAATTACATTTCCTGAACCAAATGTTCAAATGTTTGTATAGCTTATGGGACTTAACTACGGGGTCATCAGTCCCTAAACTTACAAACTACTTATGAACTAGCTAATACTAAGGACGGCACAAATATCCATGCCCAAGGGGGGATTCGAACCCCTGACCGTAGTGGCCGTGCAACTGTGACTGGAGCGACTCAGTCCCTTTGGCCACTGCGGCCGGCTTTCCTGAACCAAGTGTTAAGTGTATGTAAATGGTATTCACAACTAATCAGTCAGCTTTCTGTTCTAGTTTTGGTGCTTGTTAACGAAGTCACTCCCTATGTAAGGATGGCAGTGGTGCCGAGTGCAGTGTAAAATTGAACTTGGAAACTGGAATCAAACAAGCCACAGTTCTCTCGTTAATCATAAATATCTGTGGACCTTTAATACAAAAGATCAATAGTTGATTCCATTACTGACTAGATTATTAGTTGAAGACATTTGTACAATTTTTACCTCTAATATAAGATTTCCACTTCCTTAAGATATTTGGGTTCCTTGTATATAGTTCTGAATCTGCCTTGTTTTCTTTTTTTATTCAGTTAAGGATACCACATTTATGGAAGTTTTCTTTAATTCAAAGAAGTGTTTTTTATTCTGTATAGTTGATGTACCCCAATGTGCATATGAAATCAATTATTTATTTGACCTGTTAAATATGGAAGTAAAAATGCCTTTCTAGCATAAAACATTAACTCCTGTTTTCTGGCACCTCACCACTTCCAGCTTATTGCTAGCTACTCCGTTTGATAAACCCTATTGTACAACGGTATTTCCTTGGAGATTCATAATAAACAATAAAAAATGCATGAAATAATTTAAGATCTGTAGTTTACCGATTTTCGACAGTCTACACTAAACCCTTTTTCCTCCCAAAAAGCACTAACATAATAATATCCTTCTTCGAAATGACGCTCGCCAATACAGCAAACATGGAACTGCAAACATCTCTCCCCCTAAAAATCGAATGTTTGTTAAGCTAAAGGGACTTAACTGCAGGGTCATCAGTCCCTAAACTTACAAATTACTTATGAACTACCTTATACTAAAGACGACACAAACATCCGTGCCCGAGGGGGGATTCGAAACCTCAACCTTAGCGGCCGTGCAGACTGTGACTATGCCCCCCCCCCCCCCAACCGAGAGGACGTAAAGGTAATACTTTTCTTTGGATGCAACACACTTACAACAGATTTCCAGTTCTGTAAAGTAAGATAGAACCGCCATTTACCCTGATATAACTTTCATAGGATTGACTGGTAAGATACACTAAAGTTTTTGCATGTTTTACTTATCTGTGTCTAAATGTCTGATCTATCGGTGCGATTACCTCTTAAACATAAAGACGTGTTTAGTCGCAGGAGTTGTACAAATTCGCGATGTGTTTGGATTTATGTAATTCGTCAGCTAGAACATTACACAAAAGCATAATTCGACGAACATTCCGCTGTCTTAATAGAAAAGCAATCGAAGGTTGTAATGAAGGTTTGATCTGTGGGTCCATTTACCTTAAAAGGGGTAGAAGCGGCTCTGTCGTGTATGTGTGTGTGTGTGCGTGTGTTTTTTTATCGTAAATCTGCACATTTTTCGTAGTGCAGTAGATGACCTACAAACTACCTAGATGGAACATTGATCTAAACTTTACCTTTCGTGCATATAAATTATACATACAAACGTCACTTATTATTTGCTGGAGAACATAAGACGAGTGGCACTGGTTCAGTTGTGTGAGAGGAATGGTGGAACACACATGCATCCACCAGTATTTGATTAGTGTCGAACTGTGTTTCGACAGCTGCCGAATCCGCCTCTATATTAGCATCCTTGTATTGCAATCTACTGTAAATGGCTAAGCGTTCAGTGTGTTGACTACTTGAATTGCAGGGAATTCACTTGTAGTTGAGACTTGGAGCTTGTCATTTAATTCATGTAAAGATTTGGAACTTGTCATGTAGCATGTATCAGTGCTATAGGAGTGGTTAGTCAGAAGAGTCTTACAATAACGTTCTGGTTTTGACTTTAAATGGTTCTTCATATAGAATGATCGTGCAAAAATCATATTTCGAGTAATATTTGTGTGTCTTACTAGGTGTGATTTGTTTTGTCCTAAAAAGGTTAGATGTGGGTTTGCTGTGTTTTAATCCTATGGTTTTAGTGTGAAAATCGCCGATCTGTGGGTAGCTTTGTCCTAAAAAGGGTTAGAGTTGGATCTATTGTTGAAGTGCGCGCCATGTACTTTCACTGCGCGCAGCCATGCAAGCACGGCACGGCGTTCTTACAACGTCAGCCACGAATGCCCTCTGCTGCAACCTAGCTCGTGGCCACCACTGAACTCGATCGGCCACTTGGGATCAGGACAGGCACTAGGAAGGTCTCTCATCTGTAGGCAGGCCTCTATCTACTTAAACTATGTATCTGCATTCCACTAGACTTCGCTTAACAAAGCTAAGTATTATACTCTCTCTCTTCAAAATATATCTTGTACTAATCTATCTCAGTGTTTCCAGTTTCTGCTGGCCCACCGGCTGGTCACCTCAGACTCTATACCCGCACACGTGTGCATCCTATTTCCCTGTGTCGGTCTCTCTCTACTTGGCCACCGACACCTACGACAACTGGCGGCAACGAGACACAAAAGTGACGATGAGGATGGGATACAAAAAGTGTGTTGCAAGCTGTTGTAGCAAAGTATCTTTTTCGGGATGTAGGAATCGAGTTATATGCATCCTAGGTAGCTTCCCTCCGTGGAAATAGCCTTTTACTCTTCTGAAGTGTATATAGACCAACCTTACAAGGTGTTTGCTGTAGATCATCATACCTGTAGGGGATCAAGTGTGCTGAGGAGCACTCCATCGTCGATGTGATTACTTAAAATATGTAATAGTTTGCATCTGCAACAGCTATTTGTTGTAAAGACTTACAGCTTTTCGTGTAGAACGAATCGGTTTTTCAGGTCTATGGATTTAGGAGAAAATACTGGAAGATAGGTTGTGTGTCAGAAGAACAATGCTTCGATTGCTAGAGTAGCTGTTAGGTCGTCAGTTATTGTAGATGTACTTGATGTGCTGTTCGAATCTACAGCTAAGCAAGCAATCGTTGAAATCGATGTTGTGTGATACGTTGATGTATGGACTGGAGTTCGACTTTACATCACAATTTAGCGCTCATACAACTATTTGTGTGTGTGTGGGTTTGTGTATAAAATAGGTTATCGCTAACTATATTTTCATCACGCAAGTTACAACATACAGTAAATACCTCGTTTATGTTAACTGTGAGGAAATGATTCATAGAAGTGTTGCAGTATTTGTCGGTAATATGATTATGTGTGGATGTCTCTTTATGACCTGTAGAGGTTAGTTAGAGATGGTCTTTATTGTGTTGATGGAGCATTAAAAGCGTTGGTATAGCTGTGGTAAATCGTTCGATTATTTCCTTCTTCTTATGGCAGAAGATAGAACAATGTAATTCTATCTTCGTAAAATTAGATCTCGTGTATTCGTAATCTGGTGCGAAATACCGATTTTGATCTGTTTAGTCCAAAAATGTTCAAATGTCTGTACAGTTTATGGGACTTAACTACGGGGTCATCAGTCCCTAAACTTACAAATTACTTATGAACTACTTTCGAACTAGGACGGCACAAATATCCATGCCCGAGGGGGGATTCGAACCCCCGACCGTAGTGGCCGTGCAGACCGTGACTGGAGCGCCTCAGTCCCCTCAGCCACCGCGGCCGGCTCTGTTTAGTCGTACGGCTCAATGCAACATATAGGTTTTCTGCATTTGTGGAATCCATATTGATATTTAGTAGTATAGTTATGTGTCAGGGTTGTGGTGTATTTATCTAGTGTTTTAGTGGCGTTTACTTTACGAATGGACGCCGCTTGATAGAGTATTAGAGATGCTTTCGGTGGTAAATTGTTTCTGTTTTACCTTATACTCGTGTAGTAAATTCGAGATGTTCGTCATTATCAGCCATGGAGATAAGGCAAAGATACCATTGCTCGTACCTGGAGATATCACATGGAATGCTAGAGCGAAAGAACATCTTGAGGAGGTATGCAGATCCTGTGGCTATACCATATAAAGTGGAACTAACCGATGTTACAGTAGATGTAATGGAGGAGCTCCCATCTGAACTACAATAGCGTCGTGTAGTTAACTTCTTTTTCCTGGATTTGGGCATCCCACTCGATTTCACAGTGATTTTTTAACAAAATGGAAACGTGCAAATATCTTGTAACCCCCCATGACTATTGCCTGGAAGGAAGCCGTTTATGGACCAGAATTAAGATTGTGGACAATGATAAGACTCTTGGATTAGATTTTTAACGTGACTGACGTAGAATTGCCGAGTAAAAATATATAATAAATTTATTTGTCAGATCAGGAGTTCTGATGTCAATAAAATTACATGTAATCACCTTATCGATTTCATAAAGTGTGCTTGCATGCTTTGCAGGAGACTTTTACTTCTTCGTTTGGTTGAGAACATGTCATTACCAGGCTGGAGGCTACAATATACAATTACCGAATAGATCATGATTTTGACTCTCTACGAAACTGTTTACTTGTTTTAAACAAGGATAGTAAATATATGCAAAGTGCACCACTGTACAGTGTGTCAATCACATCCATGTGATCGCGTCTAACAAATTCTGTAGAGAACAGTTGCTCTGTTGTGTTTTATAAATTGTTTACTGGTTAATCAGAACACCGAAAATTGATTGGTGTGTCTGTAAACCTAGCGAACCCCTCTGTCCGATAGGACGTTTGAGGTCTATGTAGCGTACTTAAAGGATAGTTGATTAGTACATTGCACTTGCATACTGATCAGAAACATGTGTAAAAATATGATATTCGATGTATGTGTATCTGTCACAGTTCTATCACTTTTCTTTCACTGTGTTGGCCATGTCTGTCGAGGTGTGATAAAAGCGTTTGCAATCATTGTGTTGCACGTATGCAGTTGTACTGTAGCCAAAAAAAGAAAAGTGTTTACACAACAAGTTCGATGCCTGATTATCTGTCGAAGAGATGACGCTATTCTCGCACTGTCTGCTGTTTTTGGTGAGGCCCAAGGTGCACTACTTTCGTCTTTAAGTTGTTGGTTTAAACATCTTTTTGAGCAATATTATTCTGAGAATGGATGTAGCACAGACAGCCTTGTCGATGAATGTTTTGGCCACTAGAGGTTCTACTAAATTATATTGTGTTTAAACACTGTTTACTATTATTATTAGGATGGATCATTTCTCATCGTCTGTACTTTGACATAGGTCTTCGAAATATTTCGAAACCCGAAGCTATTGTACGATTGCCTTGCACCGTGCCGTCCTGCAGGCGGCCAAGCCACGCGAACACGCCCGTTAGCTGGAGGTCAGAGACCACCGTGGAGGAATACACTCTGCACAGACGGATGTGTAGGCGTTTTGCACGGGAATTCTGGACATTGGACGATTCAGAGCGGGAGCACGGTTTTTCGAAACTGACTTGGCGCCCTATCTGGGCATTGGAGGGAAATTTGCGCCCAAAGAGCGATTGGCTCTTGTTGTATGATGAGTGGAGGGTATGTGGAACAGACTCCAGAACTTCACTTGGTGTCAGAACGCTGACCATGGCAGTCGGTTCGTCTTCGGTGCTTTCTAGTAAGAGCTTCACTTGGTGCTGCACTGCCGCCGCCGTCTCAGCTCCAGCGATGCCGGCTCTAGCAGCATTTTTTAAGTATCGCTTGCCACTGCTCATCTAGGCGAGAGTTAGGGTTCTGCCTTTTTTAATGATTTTATGAAATTTCATTTTTTATGTAGAAAGTGCTCGTAATTGTAGCATGTTTCCTTTGTCTCCTTCGTGCCGTCCAAAACAACAGTTATGCTAGGACTTGCCAGTCAGTTATAAGTGTAATTTTTGTATTATTCATGTACTTTAATTTGATATTATTGACATTTTAAAGTCACAAGCATTGTTCCCATTTTTGTAAATCCATCTATTTCATCCTGTTAAATATTTTATTAAATTTATTAAATAAATTAGGGCATTTTTTTAATTGGGCCCTGCATCTGATGTGGTAGTTAGATTCCCCTAGAGTTCATTAGTATTTTGGTGGATATTTGATATCAAGACGCCAGATTACCTTAGGGCACATTTTTACTTATTGTTAGGAGGGTTCTGCCAATACATCCTCACCCTTAGCTCCCTATCTCCCACATACCTGCACCTCTCCTATCACCCAACCTGATTCATTTCCCACCTAGTTTTACAATTTAAGGTTTGCTTGTGTTTTGTGGTGATGGTGACAAACTGTTCTTTTAACAATCAGGTGTTGTGGTGTGTAGGTTAGCATTCTAATTTATAGAGTAGGCATCTTCATTTGCAGCATGTCAAATGTGTTGGTGGAGTGGAGGTGGGGGTAGTGACAGGGGCGGGGGCTGTACTCACCCAAGTGCCCACTAGTGGAGGCGGTCATGTTGTTTACGAGAAGATTACTTGTTATTCGTCATTCGTCCTTAAGAGCGTCATTGTCTTGCTAAGTGTAATTACATGCTCAATGATTATCATCCTTAAGTGTGCTATTGTTTGTCCTGTCCTTTTGAGAAGGACAGGTGGCGGCGACCGTTGATTAGCAGTTGGGAAAGTGGCGTAGGGTGTGGGGTGGAGGTAATGGTACTCGTGCAATGCATTATGGGTAGAATCTCATTGGCGTCATACCCCCTTTGCTATACTACTGACTACTCGCACAAAGTGGGAAATTAGCCACCTCCGTCCTCATTGCGCCTTCCTCACCAACGTTTTGGCATGTAAACTATTCACAGCTTTTTCTTTTCCTACAAGAGGAAAGATAGTATCAGTTCAGAGAAGGGGAGCGCTCATAGTCATGGTGGGAGAGAGAGAATGTGAACAAAAAGATAAATGGATGGAGATAGTGTCTGTGGGAACAAAAATTGTTTAAGTTTTCCCTTCCCTTTATCAATGTATTGACGTTTCTTGGTTTGCAGTTTACGAACATGACCAATACATCTGCAAAGATATATGTAGAGAGAAGAAAATGATGAGTGAATAGTCTGCAACTGCGAGAAAGAAAGGGACAATTGCAGTGTGGGAGAGAAAGAATAGGAAATAAAGAAGTGGCAGATGTAACAGGACAAGTGAGGCTTTATAGCCCATTACGGAAATTGCTTGTATCTACACTATAATTCATTATGAAGGTAATTATTATTAGGCATTATTGCTGTTGAAATGTATGGATAAATAATTGTTATTATTTGTTAAGCTAACGTTGTTTGTATATCTCTCCAGTAAAGAAGTTGACAGACAAGACACTATCTGACAGTCATCAGTAACTGTCCAAGTTTTTCAAGTGCTACAAAGCCGAAGAAGATTATTGAGAATTGTATGTGGAATAAGTAGCGAATCGCTGACTGTCTTTTACTGTTCCTTAACATCTGTTAGGAAAAGTATTACTGTCATTTACGGTCATTATCACAGCATATGATTGAATAAATATTGCAAGTGCTGCAGGGCAATATTTGTTTAGTCAAAGGTTTAGAAGATTTTGAGTTTTTGAGGAATACTCTCTGTGGAGAATTAAGTACTTCTTTCCTGCGAGAATGGAAATACAGTTTATTGGATGTGGTGGAAAGATTGAAATTTGTTTTGACGGTAATTCTGGGCAACTTTCCATGCAATATAACAAATCATTTGTGAGGTGTTAAAAATATGATTTCGGTACTAATCTGTTATCTGTAGTACAATGACGAAGGTCTGTTGTCTTGTAAAAAATATAGTATTGTTGGATTTCAAGCGACAGAGGTGCAACTCACACAGTGGATTATTCTTTTGTGTATGGGAATTTGTATCTTTGGTCAGGCCTGCTGAGAGTTGTCTTTGTAACTTTGACTGAGCAGTCGTTGTATTTGAATTCAGCAGGAGATTTTCAAGCACTGAGACACTCATGTGGTATATTTTATTAGTGGCTGACTCTGATCTATGTTTTCCGGGAGGTACAATTGCATTAATAGTTAACTTACCTTCCCAAACAGCATGATTACTGACTTAGTTGGAAGAGATGAAAATAACACAAAGTTATGGAACCAGCAAAACCAATCAGCGATAGCATGAGTATCCAGTTTTGCTGCGAGTGACTTAGGCAACAACTGGGTGGAAATTTAGATTATTGTCTTTCAATATCAACTAGTATTACAATTCCTTGAGACAACATTGTCTCATTATACCAAAGGTATTAAACATAAGGAGAGGCATTGAATTAAAATTTATGCTGTGGTTGGGATTCGAATCCAGGACCTCCTACTTACTAGGTAGGTGCTTTAGACCATTCAGCCAACACAGCATTGTAGCCAAAGTAACTACATGGACTGTCTTAAAGCACGTCTCCCTCCACACCACATACTTTAATTCTGCATGTTCCCTGTGAAATGTGTATCAAATTGCCAGGGGTCTCCTACATTGGAATAGCACCCCAACAAAGAACGCGAATATAAACTATCCCGCCTTGTTCCTCAGGCCGAGGTGACATAAATATCAACAAGTAATACAATTCCTTGAGACAATGTTGTCTCGTTATACAAAAGGTATTTTAATTATACCAGTGAATATATTTTGTCAAAATAAACATTAAGATTTCGACAAGAAGAAAAAGATGAAAACTAAAATAAAATAACAAAACCAAGATATATTTATTGAAACAAACAAAGATCATACTTAGATAACAAGAAAATAATATAATCTGTGGTGGTATAATTCTGGAAGATATAACATAAAGATAGATTGATCTTTATTTTATTGGAAACTATTTTCACTGTTGAATATTTGTTACAATTTAAAGGATCTTATAGGGTAGACTTAAAAGTAAGAAAAGTTTTATTTGATTTTTCTTACTTAGCCAGAGATTAAGGATATTTAGCATTGAACTGTTATACTGTGACGAAGTAGAGAAAATACTTAAATTTTACCTACAGCAGTTATTCAGATAAAAGCATCAGGGTCAATTAATATTATTAGATATGATATTACTTTCATTGAGAATAGTATCTAAACATAAAAAGAATACACTGAAGCAGGGATTTTGATTTACTGCAATCTCATTAAAAAAGTGAACGTGAATTCGCTAAATTTCCTTACAGCTGTGCTCGCTTATTTGTGGATAGTAAAGGATTTTTAATACTTTACTTATATTGTGTTCATATATAGTCGAAAACATTGTTTGATAGTAGTTTGAAAAGCATTATATTAGGAATTTTCTGAGTAATCATTGTCAGATGTGTGTCCATATCTACTATCATCTTCTAATGTAATGTCACACCTTTTGAGTTCGTGTCAAGGTGATAAAATCATTCTGCTTGTAATGTGTTGAAAGAGCCCAGATATGTTCACATGTCAAATGTTTTGGTGAGGAAGGTGGAATGAGGCAGCTACTTTCCCTTTTCTCTGTTTGAGTCTTTTAACCAAAAATATATTTGGCTTTTGAAGTTCCAACATGAGCAGTTTTCAGCTGGTTTCAAATCGAATGTTTTGATCTCTAGTGACAGTACGAGAAGCAGACCAGCAGTATAATGCCCACATATCAATAGTAACACAATAATAGTCCATAGTGCATGGAATGTGACGGAAATTGTGGTTAGAACAAGAATGGGTTTTATGTGATGAGGCATCAGTTCCAGATACACAGGTTTCAGAACCGCATCATTGAATCACTGTTATATTATGATACTGTGATTTGGTTATGTTCCACGAACCTGTTGATAGCTGAGACGATGGATGGCAGCATATCTTCATCAATTGCTGGACTCATGTATGGACGACACACTCGTCTAGCAAATACTATGAGTGGACAAGCTGCCTGTGGTGAGAGACAGGTGAGGGCTGGTCAGTCTCTCACAACCCCCCCCCCCCAAATCCCACACAACTTGCTACTCTATGAACGCTCAGATTCGATAAACAACGAGGCAACATACTAATACTTGTACATCACTACATTACGAAAGCCTACTTTGTTATTGCTTTAATTAATTTTTCTCTGAAGAGTTAAACATGTTGCAAAATGAGATGACTTTGAGTCTAAATAATTTTGTATAAATTCGATACATTTCACATTTTCTCCCCAAATCATTATCAGAAGAATGTAAGTCTACTTAAAAATTATATAAATTCACACATATTTAGATGATCATTATTATTTGAGCACAAAGGACATAAAGTCTACATTGAAACATCCTGGCAGATTAAAATTGTGTGCCGGAACTGGGACTCGATCCTGGGACCTTTGGCTTTCGTTATTAATTATGTTGAATGTCATCCATTCTGAGATGTGTATATTGAATATAATTTTAAATTTTCAATCCATACAAAAATATTTTGTGACATGAGGTAATTATAATATAAATTGAAACATTGCTTTAGCCTAACACTGGTCAAAGACTTGAAGCTATTTAGTGTTTCATATAACCTTCACCCCTTTGAGGGGAACGTATAATATTACATCATGATGATTGGCTTCTGTTGCCTATCAAAATCATAATGTAAATGATTTACCTAAGAACTTACCTTGAAATTACACACTGCTAATGACATAGCACTTTCTCAACATCTATTACATCTGCATCTGCATCTAAATAGATACTTTGCAAATCACAATTACCTTCCTGGCAGAGGGGTCATTAACGATGTTTATAACTTTTCTCTACCGTTCCATTTTGTAATAGCTTGCGGGAAGAAAGAACACCTAAATCATTCCGTTTCCGATCTTATTCCTCTTGTTCTAGATTGTAACTCGTAGGTTTTTGGTAGGATTTACGACCTTAAGGTTCGACTGATCTATCGCGTCATTGAAGTTCAGCGAATTTCTTTTAGTGGTCATGTGTATTACTTCACACTTTTCATCATTTAGTGTTAATTGCCAATTTTCGCACCATGAAGATATTTTGTGTAAATCGTTTTGCTGTTGCTTTTGTTCCTCTGTTGACTTCACTAACCGATAAACGACAGCATCATCCATGAACAGTCTAAGGAAGCTATCCAGATTGTCTCCTAAATCGTTTATAAACACAAGGAAGAGTAGGAGACCTAAACGCTTCCCTGTGAAACGCCAGATATCACTTCAGTTTTACTCGATGACTTACCGTCAATTACAACGAACTGTGTCCTTTCTGATACGAAATCATGAATCGAATCGTACAATTGGGGCGATATTCCATAAGCATGCAATTTCATTGGAAGCCACTTGTGAGGTGCAGTGTCAAAAGCCTTTCGGAAATCCAGAAACATGGAAGCGATTTGAGATCCCTTATCAATGGTACTTATCACTTCATGTGAAATAAAGGGCAAGCTGTGTTTCGCAAGAGCGATACTTTCTGAATCCATGTTGACTATTGGTTGATAGGTCGTTCTCTTTCAGGTAGTTCATAATAGTCAAACAAAGTATATGTTCTAAAATCCTACTGCTAATGGATGTCAATGAGATTGGCCTATAATTTAGGGAATCACTCCTCTTGCCTTTCTTGAATAGTGGAGTGACTTGGGCAACTTGTTAGTCTTTGGATACAGATCTATCACTTCAGAAACAGTCATCACTAAGACCAACTGGTGTACTATACCATATGTAGAAAAATTATCTACCAAAATAATCAGAATGCTCAAAGCCCGAAAATACATAACTTCATTTTATGTAAGAGCCACTGCAGCTCACATCCTATTCAACAGCAAAGGCACAAATGCTGCATTAAGTAACAGTTGGGTTTACAAAATCACATGCAATGACTGTAGCAAACTGTTTATAGGTCAAACAGCCAGGGCAATTGAATTTAGACTGACTGAACATGAGCATAGCTGGAGATTACAGAAGGCAGACTCCATCTTTGCTGATCATGTTCTGAAAGAAGGACACAACTACCAGGTCCACACAGAGGTGCTTCATATAGCCAACAAAGGCAGGAAACTAAACCTGTTAGAAGCACTGGAAATAAACAAATATTTGGCCAACAATCCCCAGCTAGTGCTAAATGACCAAGTACAGTTGATCACATCTTCAGTGTTAAGCTTCACATAATGTAATCAAAACAGTTACCTACCATAGACCATCTTAACATCGCACATACAGTCCTCATTCCTACCTTGTTTACTTTTAGACTTTAAGATGAAAACAATACCTATAATAAATTGTACAGTAATATGAAATGTAATTTAAATATGTGAACCTTGTCGGATGCCGTCAAATAAGTGGATTGTAAACTCAGTGTAGAAAATGTATTTAATGTACACCTTAAGTGATAATTTCAACATATGCTACAATATCAATAATGTTAACATAGTTTTTAATTCAGTAATATATGGTATGTAATGTGTTTCACCTTGTGCACTTGCAAATCACACTGTAAAAATGTTAAGAAGGCCACTGAATACGCAAACTTAAGTCTACATGCCAACAGATGATTTTTAGCCATTCCAACAAATGTCATATGCAAAAAGCGAGTATTCTGTGTGTTGTATCTCTGTTTATCATCTTTGAGAACCTAAGCAACAGTGTCTTTGTTGACGCCTGTCAACAGTTTACATCATGATGGCCTAATAAGTCGAAAACTAGTTTGTAAATAAACAAAATAGTAGAACAGAAACAGTTTGTTTGTTTTCTGCCTTAAATAATTATTTCAGCTATTGATTTATTATTCAGCTCTAGTTTCATCTGTTTATTATTATTAGTGAGTAAGCTATGTTGCTTAAAGCTAATTACAGAAGTACAAGTAAGACTCATTGCCTTATACTTTGTGTTCCATCCCTGGACAACCACGTGAGCTATAGACCAGTCTGCTTGCCAATCAGATTGCCTCGTATTCGTCCTACTAATAGTATGACTCAGTCTTTCCAATACTGCAGAATGAGTTTGGCTGCTCTGGTATTGCTGAGTTACATTCTCGTTGGTGGTGCCATAAGGCTATTAATTCATGTTGTTTGGTCCATAAAAAATCATTCCATGTGATAATTGCAACAAATCTTGTTTTTGTGTAGTGAATTATCTGTTCCAGTATACAATGTGATAGTAAGCAAGAGAACTTCTGAAGTAGAAGTGGGTTTAGTCCATGGTTTTAGTCTCGCAGAAGATCAAATTTTTGGCTCTTTCTTAGACAGAAGATTTAAAAAATCATATATAGCGCACATGTAAGAATACTTCTCCATCAAAATATTTCTAGTTATTTAAAATACTCTCTCACACACCTGAAACAGGCTGACTATGTTCCTTCTACTGTGGCACATTTCATTTTAAATGTGTCCGAAGCATCAAACTTTATATGTACAGTAAATAGACGTTGGATAGATAGGTTTGTTAGGCTATTCATAGATATTACGCATAACATATATTTTGTAGGTCTAAGACTTTTTCGACTAAAGCTGGCCATGTCCAGAGAGTGATAAAATTTATGAGCAAAATTTTAAAGTAGTTGGTAATTGTAATGCTAGGAAATTTTTGACCAAAAACTGGCCATATCCAGCGCATTGGGAGTAACCTTCATGAGCTCCTCGACTGTGCAGGTACTCGGCATAGCTTGCACATAAGGTTAAAACTAGTCTGCGCTTGTCCACAATCGCACAACACCGAATCATCCGATAGCTCACATCTATACATGTTGCCCTTTTGTTCTTGCAACTCCGGAATGCAGTCTCCAGTCGTTCCTCTTCTCACTGTGTCCTGGGTGACGTTCTACTGCTGGTACAAGCCAGTCACGGAGATGGTAATTTTTATTTTGCCACATTTCTGATCTGGTGTTCTGTGATGTATCGGTGAGGCATTCTGTTATGTGGAGGAAATTCCTTCTTGAAATAAGTCGACGACAGGCTGGTTGTCCGAAAAGTGGGTGAACCACAGACGTAACTGATTTTAGCTTCTATTTGCTGGCATCCACATTGCGTCTAATACTAGGGAGAGCCATACCAGCTAGGCTGTGTAGTTTATCTGTCGGTGTTGGCTTTAAGCAACCTGTGATGATGCAACAGGATTCGTTAAGCGGTATGTCCACTTGTTTAGCATGATTATAGTTGTACCACACAGGTCGTGCATGTTCCACAGCTGAATAACACAAAGCTAAAGTTGTGATCTTCAGTGTCCTGGGCTCTGCACCCCATGTAGTGCCCGCTAGTTTTATTGTTTATTGCAGCTACTTTCTGCTTAGTGTTCATGCAATGGTTTTTTCTTCGTCACTTGTCTATTCCTAGGGGGTAATGCACAGATTTGGGTTTTCCTTGTAATACTTGGCGAGTTGTTCAAGGGCTTCCGACAGTTTGCTTTCCATGGTCTCGAAGGTATTTCCTTGGGCAGTAAAGGCCCAGTCGTCTGCATATATAAAACTTTGAATGCCTCACAGGAGTGGCTGGACATTCATGTAAATGTTAAAGAGCAGTGTAGCCAGCACGCTACCCTGCGGTAACCCATTCTTCTGTGTTCTCAATCGGCTTCTTTGCCCTTGAAACCGATAAACGACAGCATCATTCGTGAACAGTATAAGGGGGCTATTCAGATTGTCGCATAAATCGTTAATAAAAACAAGGAAGAGTGACCTATAACGCTTCCCTGGGAAACTTCAGACATCACTTCTGTTTTACTCGATGACTTACCATCTGTTACTATGATCTGTGTCCTTTCCTATAGGAAATCGCGAATCCAATCGCACAACTGGGGCGATGTTCCATAAGCATGCAATTTCATTAGAAGCCGCTTGTGAGATACAGTGTCAAAAGCATTCCGGAAATACAGAAATGTGGAATCCATTTGAGGTCCTTAGGCTGTGTCACTTATCACTTAGAGTGAATTAAGGGCAAGATGTGTTTCACAAGAGCGATACTTTCAGAATCCGTGCTGACTATTGGTAAATAGGTTATTCTCTTTGAGGTAGTTCATAATGTTAGAACAAAGTATATGTTCCAAAATCCTACTGCAAATCGCCGTCAGTGAGGTGGGACTGTGATTTTAGGGATCATCCTATTGCCTTTCTTAAATATTGGAGTGACCTGGCAACTTTCCAGTCTTTGGGTTCGGATCTTTCGCTTAGTGATCTGTTGTATATGATAGATAACTATGGAGCCATTGCAACAGCATGCTCTGAGAGAAATCTAGTTGGTATACAATAACCACCCAGAATATTTGTTTTCATTTAGTGACTTAAGTTGTTTTACTACTCCAGGAACACCTACTTCTAAATTTCGCATGCTGGCAGCTGTTCTTGGTTCGAAATCTGGAGTGTTCAGTTCGTCTTCTTTGGTTCAAGAATTTCTGAAAGATGTGTTTAGCAATTCTGCTTAAGAGTGCTATCATCGGTAATATTACCATTGCTATCGCGTAGTGAAGGTATTGTTTGTGTTTTGCTGCTGGTGTACTTCACATATGACCAGAATTTCTTTGATTTTCTGCCAGATTACGAGACAATATTTCATTGTGGAAACTATTATAAGCTTCTCGCATTGAAGTCCGCGCTAGATTGCGAGTTTCTCTACAAGACTGCCAGTCTTGAAGATTCTGTGCTTGTTTAAATTTTGCATGCCTTTTTCTTCACTTCTGCAACAGTAATCTGACTTGTTTTGTGTCCATGGAAGGGGGGGAGAGTCAGCCTCCTCTTTTATTAATTTATCTTCTCTCTATATATAAAAGGCAATGTCTCGACTGACTGACTGACGTAATATTTGATTTTATTAGTTTTATTTTTTAAGATATAATACGTTTTCCACTGACATAATCTCAGCGATTCGCAGGGAATAATTTTTTAAATGATTTAGCAATTTACTAGAATGCAGCAACACCATGAGCAAATGGGGGTATGAATTATAATTAATTTATCCGTACTGGAAAATCTCGCAAGATGGTGGCTGCAGATCTATGTCCGTGCATTGTTCAAGGCTGTGCATGTTTTAAATAAAATTAGAGCAGGTTATATTTTTAATCGGTATCAGATCCTCGTCCGAAGTTTACAGCTGGCACACAATTAATAATACACACGTCACACTTATTGACTGACTCATCATCGCCCAGCCCAAACCACTGAAGATAGAAACTTGAAATTTGTAGAGGGTGTTGATGTTACTCTGTCATTTAAGAAGCTATTTTGCGATATTCCGTCCGTAAGGGAGTGAAATAGGGGATGTCAGGTTTTTTGAAAATACGTTGCTATTTATGAAATTTTGAAGCTAGAACTATAAAATTTCGGATTTTAATTCAGGGTTCGAATTTAAAAAACACGTCTTTCATTATTTATTGAAATTCAACCAATAAGGGAGTAAAATAGGGGATGCAAAAATTTGATTTTCAAAAATATTTTGCTGTTAACTCTAATTTTAAGCTATAACTATGAAACTTCGGATATACAATGTTGGTCAGGATTAAAAAAACACGAGTTCAAGTATTTTTGGAAATTCAACAAGTAAGAGGGTAAAATAAGGGAGGAAACATTCTTTTTGAAGCTAGAGCGGCAACAGTTGATATTTGTATTGTTGGTTAGAATTTAAAAAATACGTTTTGGGGTATTTTTGGAAATTCAACCATAAAGGGGTTAAATTGGACAGGGGAGTTTTTGAAAATCTGTTGCTGTTTAGGCAATTTTAAAGTTAGAACTACAAATTTTCGGATTTGGATTCGGGCTTTGAATTTAAAAGACACGTGTTTTGGTATTTTTGGAAATTCGATGAATAAGGGGGTGAAACACGGGATGCAAAAATTAATTTTTAAAAAATGTTTCTGATAACTCAAATTTCAAGCTTTAACTACGGAACTTAGGTTAGCTTGACCAGGATTAAAGAGACACGAGTTTCGGTATTTTCGGAAATTCAACAAGTAAGGGGGTAAAATAGTGCATCAAAAATTATTTTCGAAACGCATTGTTATCAAGACAATTTAAAAGCTAGAGCTACAAAAATTGGTATTTGTATTGTTCGTTAGAATTTAAAAAAATACATGTTTCAGTATTTTTGGAAATTCAACCATCAAGGGGGTTGAATTGGAGAGGGTATGTTTTTCGAAAAGTTTTGCTATTACGATAATTTTGAAGCTACAACCACATAAATTGGTATAAGTTTCCTTGGTCAGAATTAAAAAGACACATGTTTCAGTATTTTCAGAAAATTAATAATTTAGGGGGTGAAATAGGGGATGAAACATTTTTTGAAAATACGTTGCTACTAAGCCAATTTTGAACCCAGAATTACAAAAAATGATATTTGCATACTTGGTTGGAATTTAAAAGGTACATGTTGGGATATTTTTAGAAATTCAACTATTAAGGGGCGCCACAGGGGGTTACAAGTAGTGAAATAAATGTTTGTAAATCTTAAGAGACTTAACTACAGGCTCATCAGTCCCTAAGGCTTACAAACTAGTTAAACTAACTTAGACTACCTTATGCATAGGACAATACAAACACCCATGCCTGAGGGGCGAATTGAACCCTCGACGGCCAACAGCAGCACACACCACAGCATGGCACCTCAATACACACGGCCATTCTACCACGGCTACAAGTAGTATCACAACATTTTATTATGATAGTACTTAAGCTATATCTACGAAAATTTATATTAAGAGGGAGAAACAACTGGTGCAGACCAACCAGCCAACGCATGCAAAGCAACGAGTGTTAAGCTAGTTTGGTGTAAATCTGATATTATATCTTTGGAAGTAAGTCATAACTTATCTACACTCGCATTTTTAGTTTTGAAAGACTGGAGACTATCACTCAGGAAAGCGTGAAGCAAATTTTTATCTGCTCTTTTGCATAGATATATTTTTCTTTTATTTTTGGTGCATTTGGGAATTTCAGTATTCAGTCTCGCTACTACAACTGTATGTTCGCTAATCCCTGCATCTGATTTGATGCTCTTTACTAGCTCAGCATTATTTGTTGCTAGGAGATCAAGGATATTTTCGCAACCATTTACTATTCTAGTGGGTTCATTAACTAACTGTTCGAAGCAGTTTTCAGAAAAAGCGTCAGAACTAGTTTGGATGATGTTTTATATTTGCCACCGGTTTTGATTACATATTTATGCCAACATATTGAGGGTAAATTAAAGTCGCCACTGATGTTAAGAGTATGCTTCGAGTACCTGTCTGAAATGTGATTCAAGCTTTCTTTGAACATTTCGGCAATTAGATCGTCTGAGTCAGGGAGCTGATAAAAAGATCCAATTATTAATTTATTCTGGTTGTCAGGTATAACCTCTACCCATACCAACTCACAGGAAGTATCTGCCTCAATATCACTTCAGAATAAACCGTTTGTAACAGCAATAAACACGCCACCCACTTTTTTTATTTATTCTATCCTTTCTGAAGACCATTTGGCCCTTTGTAAAAAATTTTGCAGAACTTATCTCTGGCATCAGCCAGCTTTCAGAACCTGTAACGATTTCTCCATCAGTACTTTCTGTCAGCACTTGGAGCTCTGTAACTTCCCCTACACAGCTATGACAATTTACAACTGTTACACCAATGGTTCCTAGATCTACATTCGTCCTGTGTCTGACCTGTACCCTATGAGACTGAAACCCATTTTGTGTGTTCCCGAGGCGCTCTAACATGAAAATCCGCCCCGTCGACGCCACACAGCCCCCACTACCTGTGTAGCTCCTTCCTGGGTGTAGTGGACTCATGAACTAGTTAGTGGAACACTAAAACCTACAACTCTATGGCATAAGTCGAGGCGTCTGCAGCCTATACACTCACAGAACCGTCTGTGCCTTTAATTCAGACCAACTCAGCTCTGAACCAGAGGTCTGCAATCAGTCCCATGGACTATGCAGCTGATGGTTAAAAGCTGTGTGTGTGTTGTGGATGTTGAACCTATCGTTAGATCAGACAACAGATTGTTCATTAACACAGCAATTTGGTTGAATTATGGCCCTGATATTGATTTATATACTATTAAATAAGAAACAGTGCATTAAACTGATTATGTTCGCAACGGATATTTTAAACACAAAACAACTGTGACAAGTCACCATTTGAAACAGACACTGACTATACTCAAAAATTTTGCCTGCGAGACAGATATTAAAAAACCACAAACCACTGTTTTAATGCTTTACTGTGAGAATTTTATGCAGATCAGTTTCTGATTATTGAAATTTAGTATCATAGTCAATTAACTATCATTTACTATGGCACCAATAATGAAATCTGTTCAACAATATTATTAAAATCAATACTGCACTTTAAATCCACTAATAACTAATTATCAAATGAAGGAAGTAGGTTACTTTTCTAACTACGTAAATGAAACAGGAAAGAAAGGTCAACTTTGTTACTTATTATTAATAATTAGCATTACATTACCTACATAATACAACTTCTGACTTGCTGGCAAAGCAGCCTCTGCTCTACATCGGAGCCATACACACAACTCAACCGCTCTCTAAGCGAGCTGAACCACAAGTGCTACTCTCTCTCAGTGGGAGCTACAATGCTATGCAATACATGATCTTTGCCAAAGATGAAACTTCACAGAGTTAAGTACACATATCGATACATACAGTAGAAGCGATATTATACATTTTCTTGCAAGCAAGTTACTCGATACAAAACAGGAGGCACAATATTAGACATTTTCTTACAAAAATAATTTTTTATGGACACGTTTCATCACCCCCTCCTACCTATTAAAATTTTGTAGGGTGGGTGATGCCAATGGCATTGCCTAGCCAGCAAAATTACTGAATTTCAAGTCCAAAAATCCATTAATGACATCCAAAATATAACATGAAAAATATGAAAACCTGATAAACATTTTTATACAAGATATTCAAGATTAAAACAACAGATGGAGTTCATAGAAAAATTGAAAAATGTGACAGTCGTAAATACATGCCATTTTACGGAACAGTACCAACAAGAGTAATGCTTGGAGTGGTTCAGGATGTGACAGGCATAAGCAAATGTCAAAATTTACAGAACATCAGTAATAAATGGAATATATGACAAATATACATAATGGTAAAAATAAGAATTTCAAAGAACATAGTTTGACAAATGATATAGTGGAGAAAATGAGATAGCTAGAAGTAGTACACAAATGGAAAAAATACAATAATAAACATGAACATATACGAAGTTTTACAAAGATAGTTTAACTAATGTCATCATTGTTTTGTTTTTTCGAGAAAATAAGGTAATTACAAGTAATATACAGTAGTGTAAGTCCCATGCGTCTAAATTTTGTAACAGAGATCAGTATTTTTTTTAACATAAAATGAACATTTGTATCTTGTGCACAATGTAGTCTATGTAAATTTTTAGTGCACTTAGTATAAGATAAAGTGTCAGTTTTGTATTCTGTGATGCATTTAAGATGCCATACTTTCATGGATGCTAGAACATACATGTAAAATTTTTTTGACTACATAGGTTTCTGATCATGTACAAAATAATGTCACTGCTTCGGCACAATAGGATTTCAGTATAACGTTTGTCAATCGAATAGGCACAATGACATTTCAGACTAAAGGGTATTGACTCATTATAGTTCTGAAAGCATATGTATCTATCAAGAGCACAATTTTATTTTGGTCACTGAATGTAAAAGAACCATGAAATATACCTAAACACTGGTAATGAACCTGTGGACAACGTTTGCAATGGGAGGCACTGAATAGTATAAGCACACGAATAGCACATTAGCTCCTAACATTCATTTTAGGTCTGCACACGAATAGCCAATTATCCCCTAACATTCATTTTAGGTCTGCACACGAACACAAAACACTGTAAGATTACACCACACTGTAGGCGAGCTGGCTGGTTGCATTGAAGCTGAAGTCATGGGGAAAAGGTTCTGATGTATTCCTCCATGCAATTCGACAACCAAGTGTGCTCCAACCAACGGAGCTATTAGCAGACTGCATCAGCGTAGCCAAAATTAGAGCAAAATGGTGGTGGTTGGCCAAGGCTGCAATGGACAGTACTATGTGGTCAATCATCATCCAACAAACATCTTCATTAAAAGGCCCAAAATGAGTGGTGTATAATAACACGTCCATTGTTCTGTGTGCATTCTGGAATCTCGTGTGCGAAATCGCCAGTTCCCATGCGTGTCCAAAGTACATGAAATAAAGCATTTTACACACAAATTAGTAACATAGTCATGATATTTCAGTTTACACTGAAAGAAAAGTCATTGATTAGTACATGTCTATGGAAAAACTTTGCCCCAAATTCAAGTGGTACAGATGGGGTCATGGTATTAAACCATATTTTTACATTACAAGTAGGGTCTTGAAGACGGATACATTTGAATACTAATGAGTAATTTAATTCTTATACTAGAGTATCTACAAAATTAGTGTCATTTCATATAGGCATAAGGCTTTACATACTATGTACATATTACTTTACAAACACGTAATCGTATGAAATACATTCAGGGTGCTTGTCATCAATTTGGCATTAGGTCATGTAAAGTAAATTTGTTGTCATAATTAGAGCGATTAACGTGAAGCCACTTCAAATAACTTAACATTCCAATTACCACTAGTTTACATCTCTTTAAATTGACATACATCACTATGGTGTGGATTGCATTACCACCAAATTATAACAATTAAATTACATATGTTGCCATGGCCAGGCTTTTAATTTAGCTACACATTTCATTGCCTTAAGGTATAACACATCAGGGAAAATTCATGAGAATATCAAAAGAGGTTCAAAACATCAGGTCATGTTTGTGTCTGTCTGAGTCAACAGTAGGGTCAAACAAAACAATTAAGGCAAATTTTGGCACAGTAATAGATGTACATCACAGTAAATCATCCGATAACATAAACACAGACGTAACTATTTGTTAGGCATAGCTGCAGATTTTCGTCAACAAGATCATCAATAAAATTTTGAAGATAGCAATAAGCAAAAGCAAAGAATCTCTGTGCATTAACTAGACTTAACTAGGCGTAATTTATGGCAAAACTGCAAGTTTGCAAGAGAGATGGCTGTGTGCAACGTATAAGCATAACCATACATTGTCATTGAGCTTCATTATAAAATTAATTAGCATAATGGTAGGGCTTAGCTATATAATTAGTGAGCATAGCGGTAAGCTTTGATTACAAGAGCAATAAGCATAGCTGCAAGCATAATTAGAAATATTCATTACACATAATTACAAATAATTACAGAGCATCAGAAGGATATGATTCTCACCAATCACACATGCCATTGAAGGCACAATGCATCAACATACAAAATGGTGCACATAAGCACAAAGAGAAAACACAAAAGGGCAGTGCGAGTAAGCACATAATAAAAGAACAGAGCATAGCATCATTAGCAACAGAGCGATTCTCCTCATAATTGCTTTATAATCATTGTATACTCTCGTCCACATAATTACATTTATCAAACATCTTTGACTGTTACCAATACCTTCCTTACCATCATTTATCCATAAACAATAATGCATTTTAAAGACCACCATGACATATTGTGTATTGCCTTACTCATCATCCTCCAGAATGCCCTTTTTCGTTTTTACTGCTTAATTGGCTTACAAAATGCTTATGTCAACTCAAAATCTTCTTCACTCGCTCAGAAGTTCGTAAGTTGTGCAATTAGTAATACAGAAGAGAAATCTGACATTTTCTGAAACACAGGAACTTAATTAGATTACTCAATCAAAAATTTCCATTAATTTTATTTGTCTTGCACAGCCACAGAGTTCGTTATATGCAAATTGCAAGATAATCATAGTTTCGTATGACAATATCCCAGCGTAGCACAGAGCATAAGTATTCAGAGTTAGAGAAAAGTAACAGTGAGAAAAAGAGGTAGATAGAGCGCACTAAGGAAAAGCGGAAGAATAGTGACACTCAGCTCGAGAACGGGGTACCAATCGCCACTTGGTGTGTCCAAAACAGATTAATGGACTCTCTACCCCAATTTTATGCCTTGAAAATTTTAATATTGGAAATGTGGTGTATGCCTTTCGACTTGTGCGTCTTTAAAGTTTCTACCTCAACGACATTGTCATGGATGATATGTTTGATTCGATACAGACCATTGTACAGTAAGAAGAATTTGTGAATCATAGATCTTCCCTTGTGGGATAAGTGGTGGGATCTAATTAATACCTTTTGTCCTACATAGATTTATTTGGCATAACAATTACGTTGAGAGCGTTTCCTTTTTTCAGCTACTTTCTTAATGTGTTTAAGTGCCAATTCAATGATCTCATGATGACGTAGTCTTCTGTGTTTAAGAAAAGGTATCAATTCCTTGATACGGTCGGGAGGTTGCTTGTTTTTCAGAACCAGAATTGGTGAAAGACCTGTAGAATCATTAGGAAGTTCATTTATAATATTTTGGAATGACAGAAGATATCTATCCCATGTGTTATGTCGTCGGTAGCAATACAGCCTACATAGTTTTCCAAGCTCTTTCATCACTCGTTCACAAGGGTTAGAGGCAGCATGATAAAGTGATATGAAGACAGGTTTGATGTTTCTGCGCCGCAACATCCTTGCCCAATCATGAGAACGGAATTGAGGTCCGTTATCGGAGATGACTTTATCTATATGGCCAACATCTTTTAGGAAATTTTTGACAAAGGCGTTAGTTACTGTGGCACGGCGGAGAGGAGTAAAAGATACAAATTTTGATGTGAGCTCAATAGCAACGAAGACAAAAGAGAAACCATTGTTAGTTCTCGGAAGAGGTCCAAACAGATCAACGG
Organism: Locusta migratoria; assembly: GCA_026315105.1. Lineage (NCBI taxonomy): Eukaryota > Metazoa > Arthropoda > Insecta > Orthoptera > Acrididae > Locusta > Locusta migratoria. The sequence goes on from CM048751.1 coordinate 203,502,225, forward strand.
CTGCTAACTGCCTTAATTTTAAAGGTATAATCGGAAAAGTGGAGCAGAATGAGATATGGTAGGCGGGTTTGCTTTCTGACACAATTTGCATCGAGATAACACATTGCGTATACGTTTCTCCATGTTGATGAAATAACAAGAGTTGCGTAATTTCGTGAAGCACTTCTTGGCACCATAGTGTCCGTAACTAAGATGAATATACCAAATCAATTTGTTCACGGATTCCTCCGAAACACACACTAACCAAAATTGACTGTCAGGGGCTTTACGTTTGAAGAGAATGTTATTTTGGATAATGTAAAATTGTCTGATGGAAACATTATATTTATCGTGCCATTTTATTTTAATATCTCGCCAGATTGGATCTTTATCTTGTTCTTTAGCAATGTCAGAAAATGTGGCAGATATGTAATTTTCGAAAGCAACTTCTTCGTATGGTTTTCCACAAGTGTGGTCAAATTTCCTCTCTATTCGCGCCACGCGATCATCTAATTTCCTGACCTCAGCCTTGTATTGCTGATTAATGGTCATTTGACCTTGTTTGAAACGGTCAAGGGTCAGATATTCATTAGTTTCATTAAACGGGGTAGGATGCGTTACATCAGAACTTTTGTCAGTGTTATCACTGATTTGGGTCATCTTAACAGTAATATCCTCAACCTGTTTATTAATTTTGTTCATCTGTTCCGTCGTGACTGACTGGAAGTTCTGCAACTTTTCATCAAATAGATTACTCTGCTGCTTCAATTGAGCGAGTTCGGTGGTTTCTATATTTTCGACTCGTGCCACAAGGCTTTCCATAACCGGATTAATCTCGTCGCGAATATCTTGTCTTATTTGCTGAGATTCACGTTTTGAAAGTATTGAGCAGTTGTTCCCTGTACCGATTGTTGTCCTCATTTATTTTATTAAAACTACTTTGAATACTCACAAACCTCGAATTGCACGTCTGTTCTATTTTTTCAAGTTTTCACCTTGTTTCTCAAGTTTTTCACCTAATTTCTGAGACTGTGCCTCATTTAACTTAGAGATCTGTGACAGTAATATCTGCATGAAATCATTTGGTAATACGTTTTCCATAGCTGTTGCACAAGTATTTTTTGCAGCAGAGGTAGGCGGAACAGATGCATTATTTTCCCCAACCACGTTACAAGAATCGGAATTCTGTATTGTCGAATCCTGTACTTTATCATTATCCATATTGTCTATTCCTGAACTAATCTGTTCCGCGTTTTCGGACACGGTATTTACTGTCGTATTTGTATCAATGCAGTGAGAAGGCTCTTGTGAAAATTCTTCTTCTCTCCTTGTATCATTCAAGGTCTTATTTTCGAAAGCAGTTTTAGCATCAGCGCGGGCTCTCCTATTCTACGACATTGTTAACAGAATTTTGCAGTAAAGTGACCAGTAATATTTATTTTCAATTACTGCAAAATTTTTGAAAATTACACACAGTAATTATGAGAGAACAATAGGCTGAATCGAGCTAGTGCAACGTACAGTCACAATCGAGATTACGCGAACCGTTAATTATCACACGAGTTCTGCGGTACTAGAACTTTCGACACAACAAACATCAGACAATGTAAATGAGACTTTTTCAGTAGTATTGCAATTATTTGTATATTCAATTAATCTACTATAAACAATACTACACAATCTCAAGAATGGTAAGTAACAAACTACAGAAACAATTACTATGCTACTGTTGCTATAACAGAGAATGGTGCTACAAAAATTAAATTAAGAGCCATAAGGTAAGTTGGTTAGTGGAAAAGACAAACTAACTTAAATAAGGCTACGTATCACATGAGGTTATGCATATTAATAATTACATAGGGCGGCTGTGCACTTAATGTACAAAGTATAAAATATAAAAGGTTTTAAAAGAACAATTGTAGAAAGACTTTCAAAAAACAAAAATTATCATTGATTTGTCACCTTTTTGTTGTTAATCATGACAGGCTATATAAGCACCATGTAGTCAAAGTTAAAACAACATAGGCAAAATAAAATAAAATAAAATAGGTGACTGAGAATAATATTTCATTTAAAATGATATAGATAGCTCGACAAATCCAGAACATTGTCAGAAGTGTTTTCAAAAATATGATTAGCGTTCCTTATGACAGTTGGCTGTAGCCAACGATAGAAGAAATATTACTCGTAAAATTAACACAGGGCACTTTACATCAGATAAGGAGGTGTAATTACATGTGTAGAAAGCGGTAGCATTCATCATAGTTAGATACAGGGAACAAGTGGGCTGGGCATTGTTCATAATAAATCCCGAAAAATGTCAAAGAACCAATTCCTGTGGGAACGGATTTGTTCGTTCAAAATCCCATCTGGATTTTCCTTGCAACATTTATGAATTTCAATATCTTCCAGAATGTCTAGGTCCACTTCTTTAGGCTCTACATGAAGAATCTTTAAGGATTTTCCAATTGTATCTAGATGATGTTTTTTGTCGTTGAGATGACACACCATAGCTGTATTATTTTTATTATAATGTTCCCTAAATCTGACTGAGAAGTCACGCCCTGTTTGACCAATGTAAACACTATCACATGATGCACAAGCTATTTTGTAGACTCCCGATTTTTAGTGTTTACCCTGCTTGCTGTCAATAGAGGTACGCAATATTTTCTTAAGTTTATAGCCCATCCAGAATCCTATTTTTATATTGGCTTTCTTGAAGGCATTGGCAATTTGTTCACAGAAATGCCCTGTTTAGGTCATAGACGCAAATCTAGATTGATTCTTGGAGGGGATAGATTTAGGTCTCTTTCTTTTATTGAACACTGACTTACTAATGTTCTGTATCGAACGTTTGGTATATCCATTACTTACACCTATTTGTGCGATTATATCAATTTCTTTTTTAACACTTGCTCTGTCAAGATTCAGTTTAACCAACCTGTTGAACATTGACCGATTGCAGGATACCAGGGCCTCCACCAGAAAGTTTCATGTTGAAAACTGCAAGTGGACCGGAATTCGAAGGCTGCTCGTTAATAGAGCACAACAGTTTACACTTAGAACACTTTATTGCTAACACAAGCGTACATTCAGTACAGACTGCCTCCTGCTTGGAGTGCTCCACTGTTTATACATAGAAAGCGTTTTCTGGAACTTACAAGTAAAATAAACGTAAGAACCTGTAGAACATTCTAGAAATAGTAATTACAAGGAATATTTTTTTTGCCTGTGGCAGGATTTTAACTAGTGACCACAAGCACAAGCGATCTGCGATGCTAACCACTGCACCATGCATTCTGTCGGAAAACGCAGGGAAAGATTATTTGCTCATAATATATTTAAGTGCACTTCTAAAATGAGCTCTCTCTATTTATCGTTGGTAAGATTCACAAGTCATTCCATTCAAATCTTGTAATGTTAGACCAATGTAGTAAATATGGCATATGTTTAGTTCTTGCATTGGTTGCATCATTTCTAGTTAAGTTTATAGCTTTTTTATTATTGCAATAAATCTAGGTAGGTGCCATTAGAACTACTAATATTAGGCTCCATTTCATTTCTTAATGTTCTGAATCACAATCCCTCTTGAATTGTGCGTGACAAAGTCACCTACTCTGCTTCTACTGTACTGTACTACTACAATTTTGTTTCTTACAGCTCCAACATATCTGTTTTCCCATTAATCTTAAGCAGCATCCAGTGATGGAATGCATATTCTCCTTCATTTCCCCCCATGTGCAGCCTTCAAGAGCCTTGTTTCCACTTTTGTAATACCTTAGCTTTTCTCTGTTTCAGACATATAAATATTTTTTCACAGCTTTCCAGTGTTTTTCCTTAGCTCCTTTGCAGAACTGGCTCACATCATTAGTAGCAAACGAAATATGAGGTCTTCCCGTTTATGCTAAGTACAAAAGGCTGCCCACTGCTTCTAAATATGGTACATTCTCATTAGTCTACATGTTAATCACTTGTTGTTAACTTGTCTCCTACCTCCATTGGTGTAGAAATTGCTGTGCATTCTTCCATACCAATTTTTCTTTTCAAAATTTTCATTATGTATGAAATTTGATATATACATAACTCTTTTCCTAACTGTTAACAATTTTCACACCCAAGTATCACTTTACTTCTCGCAAGTCATGCATACTGAACTTAATTTTTAATTGTGCTTTGAAATCATTTATATTTTCTTAATTTTTAGGTAAAATAAAGAAATTATCCACCCATACTGCCATTATTGTCACATCGTCTTTATTTCTTCTGTAATATATACCAGGATCTACCTTAGATTTTTTCATGCCCATCTTTACCAAAGTCTTGTGCAGACACTTATTCCAACAATGGCTACTCTGTTTCTGTCCAAAACTGCTTTTCTTCAATTTTCTGGCTGTTGTGATGAGATCTTCTGGGTTCATTTGGTGGGATTACATATATTTCTTCATCTAATGTTCCATTTAAATAGGCAGTCTTCACATCCACTTGATAAATGGGTTGTCTCAAAGAGTGCAGATCGATCACAGGAGAAAAATAGATCTAGGAACTATCGGTATAACCGTTGTAAATTGACGTAGCTGTGCCGGGAAAGTACCAGAACTCCAAGCGTTAATAGAAACATATATCACTACAAGTAACGAAAGTTGGCTCTAGCCGGAAATAAGTTCAGCAGAAGTTTTTGCAGAAGATCTAACTGTGTTCAAAAAGGATAGATTAAACAAAATAGGTGGAGGCGAGTTTGTCGCCATCAAAACTAGTCTATAATGTAGTGAAGTCGAAGTTGATAGTTCCTGTGGGTTGTAATGGGTAGAGGTTGTATTTGAAAATCGTAAAAGGTTAATAATTGGTTCCTTTTACAGGGCCCCCCGATTCTGATGATACAATAGCAGAAAGGTTCAAAGAAAACCTGAGTCTAATCGCAAACATATACCTGACTTGCACAATAATAATAGGTGGTGATTTTAATTTACCCTCAATCTGTTGGCAAAATTATATTTTCAAATCAGGAGGTATGCATCAACCATCAGACAATATTGTACTCAACACATTCTCTGAGAATTACTTCGAACAATTAGTTCATGAGCCATCTAGAATTGAAATGGATGTAAAAACACACTTGATCTATTAGCAATAAATAATCCTTAGCTCATAACGAGCATCAAAACGGATACAGGCATTAGTGAACACAGAGCTTGAAACATGTCCACATAACTTGTTCCATTTAACTGACTCCCCATGAACAAATGTTGACGAGCTTCAGACTTTTTTTTTTTTTTTTTTTTTTTTTTTTTTTTTTTTTAGTGTAGCAAGAAACTCCACTCGCAATATGCGAGATACCAGGCATTATATATTGATTTAGTTTTATCTGTATGTAAAATTCTAAATGTCTGTTGTACATGAGACCCCAAACGTATATTAGTGTGTACTGTGATGTGCTGCCCACTGCCCCTGGCTTCCACAGAATGAAGTAACTTTGTATGTAAGAAAACTTAGCAAGTGCTAGGCGCACCTCGTCTGTTTTGTGTCGTCGTTTCTTTCAAATGCTGGGTGTTGAATGTCTCTGGGCAAGAGGTAGGTCTGCAAACTGCTGAGCTGAACCCAGTCTCAGCAAAGATTCCTAATGTAGCTTCCTCTTAACCTCCTTGGCTGGGAGTTGGTCAGGTTACCTGCCTGATGAACGGTGATGCTCTCTGGTCTCCCCTCCACTATCCCTGGTCGGTAACGGCTAGGCAGTGGCGAGGAGAGTTATTCATTCGCTTCTTGGTTCCTGGTAGGGTAAGTACCTCTGGGTTTGGTTCTGCTGTGGCCTCGTGGCTCGACTTAGTTCAGGCTCCATAGTCGTACTTATGCCTTTTCGCGAGTTTAATTCTGGGAGTAGCAGCTACACTATGTGTAGTAGTGAGAGGTTGCTTAATTTCGTACAGGATTGCTAATTTTATGTCGATTTTGCTGGAATCTGCTTCCGAAGCTCTGATGGTGTTTTGTTAGCATAGTTCTTGCACTTTATAACTTTTAAATCACTTCTTCACCTGTTTAAATATGTTCAATGTCTTTCGCGTTCTTATCGTAGTTTAATTCTAATATTTTTGGGGATTCGCAGTGCCTATACTGTTCGTACTTTGTCGACAGAACATGTGGACGATATCAGACTAAGCCTTCAGCTTTTCCATCATTCAGTGCACATGAGTGGTTAATAATTGTATAGCTAATTTGCTAAGCTGTTTCCTAGTGAGTGTAGCGTGATAATTTTCCCTGAAAATTATCCATTCTAACTTGTAATCTGTCTACTTGTCGGCCTACGTGTGCGCCGATTAGCGTGTTCCCTGTCATGGTTATTACCATTAAATAGATCTTTTTCCTCTGTGTAGAAATAACTGTTGCAAGATGACTATCGTGATTTTAATTTTCATGAAATAGATTTATTTCACTTCTCTGAATTTTGTGACCGAACTCTGTATTGTCCTGTAGGAATCTGTAACCTTGCTTAACTAATAGATATCATTCCTCTGATCAGAAAGAATGGTTACACGATATATTTCGTGATCTTATTCTCTTCGAAACTGGTTTTGTTAACTTTTTGCATATTTTGTGTTCCGATTTTGTAGAGTGCTGTATTGATCTAACAACTTTAACCTTATGTAGTTATCTTCTCCCTGTGCTAAACGAACACCAGAGCGACCGTTTTTAGATATTATTCAATGAAATCTTGATTTAATGTATAGTTAGAAGTTCTAGGGAAACTTTAACTTCTGTCTGTACACCGCACTTTGTGGTCTTAAACCAAGTGTGTTTGTTTCTGATAGTTTATCATGAGTCTAAGCCACTACCTTGACACATTATAGAAGCGAAGTACTATTTCATTGTGCATGAGTGAACCTTTGACCTGCATTCTCCACATTGTTTGGCTGTCGTCTTGGTGTATTGATGTCAGGTGCTTGGTAAGTACCTGTATGGCTTGGCGTATGAATCTGAATGCTGCAATTCTGAATGTGCTGCAATTCCTTCGTTCCCCCTTATGAAACTTGATCATAATTAACCTGTACTCAACTTTGCATGTAATTTTAGGGCCATGTAATTGTGGATAATTTTGAATATTTTGTAAGGTGTGTTTTTTATTGTATTTTAAAAAAATGGTCTTCCCCCTTGTTGTTCTTGTTTTGAACAATAAATTAATTTGTTAAACTATAATTCTTTTGTGCTAATTTAAATTCTCCCCTTATCATTTATTTTGGATTAATGTGGGGTTATTTGTTCATGTACCTTGTGTCTCTGCTCCCTTCTGGAGCAGAGAATATTTGCTTTTCCATTGCCAACATTTATTTTTGATTCAGATCCATGACTGCGGATCATTATTTAATTTGTGCAGTTTCCTCTTAAGATTACAGTAAAGGTAGAACTGTTTGCTTAACGTATAGAATCAGAGTTTTGCTTAAGGGAACTGTATACTTCCGCTGCTGTGTGAATATCGCCGTAATTAGATTTTGTGAGCAAGCAGTCTATTGTTAACTTCACAAACACCGCTAGTTAATAGTAAAAAAAAATAACAGCTGGCGAGTTTCAAGCCGTCATAGCGAGATTGACTATCGAAAGTTCCAAAGTTAGCAGAAATAGACGAAAAGTATATTTGTTCAGGAAAGCAGATAGAAACACAATACATTGCTTCTTGAAATACATTTTTTCACTCGTTCCTAACACAAAACGTGAGTGTAGACCAGATGTGACTCCAATTTAAAGAAGTCGTATCAACAGCAATTGACAGCTTTATACTAAATAAATTAATAAAAGGAGCTGATCCCCCTTAGTACACAAAACAGGTCAGGACACTGTGAAACACGACCGTCTGTCGTCTTCCATATATTTTTTTGTATATTTCTTTAAAGTTATTATTTATGTAATGTCGTTAGATTATCATTTTGTTAAAACTTTAACCCCACTCTTTTCAAGGCATTTTTATTTCTTGTGTTAAAATGTTAGTTAATATTGCTTGGTTTTTCTTATTTTGTTATGTTAATAATTTATTATCATATTAATTAATGTGGCATAAGTACAGTTTCTCCGCTACGCCACTGTCCCTGTGAGAATGTGCAGTTGTTGTTCTTTTAAGTGTGTGAGAAAGTATGGCAGTTTGAATGTGGGGAGTGATAGATCGCTTTGCATCGTCCTCTCTGACTGAGTATCGATAGCTGCTCATGCTACCACAAAGGTTTCCACACTCTTTGGTTGCCGGCTAGTTAGCGAACCTTCCCTCCAGCGCAAATCTCGCTGTCCCTCTCCACCACCTCTGTTTTCCTGGATTTTCCAGCTTCTGGTGGCTTCCCGCACCCCAGTGGTCACCCGGCTGATCATTCTGCTCTGGTCGTCTGGTGAGGTAAGGTTGGTTCTGTTCTTGTTTCTGGAGATGGTAGCATTTTATCGACTAGCACGTTTAACCTAGATTCGTGAACTTAGAATCATTTTCTTAAATATTTTCTTTGATCGTGTGCGGAAATGTGTTCTCGTTTTTCAATTCACTGATTTCCAATACATAAACGTGGTGTGTGTGATTCTAGTTGCAGTTTGATAACGGCCTGATGTGTTAAAACGTTTTGTGATCATGTGGTGGTGTATGAACTCTGTGTAAATACTTTCTACCTTTGTGGGGCCCGATTTCTAATAGGTGATATGTTCATTTTATACAGTGCATGTAAAAATCTTCCCATCGTTTCCTTCAGTGAGTGATATGTGTTCCACGTGGTTGGTTCATAGAACAAAGCCTTCAGCTTCCACTCTTGTTTGTTCCATGCCCATCACGCAAGTAACTATGCGCGTATCCTTCGGATTTTCACTAATATTTCGCGATCTTCTCTCCCCGCCTACTATTCTACTAGGATTGCTAACTGCAGTACGAGAGACATCAAACTATTCTATTGCACAGATGGTATATGGGAAAACTATCAAACTTCCTGGTGAATTTTTTGAAGAGCCAACTACAAAGACTGACCCTGATTTATTTACATCTGATTTACAAATGCAAATGTTACAACTGAAACCTAACAAACTTACATATGATACAGACCAATCAGTATTTGTACCAAAAGACCTGAAGACTTGTTCACATGTGTTCTTAAGATGTGACAGGATTAAAAAAACCATTAGAACCTACATACGATGGTCCTTTTCCTATCATAACAAAGCATGAAAATATTTCACTATTCTGAAGAGGTGCAAAAACATAAATGTGTCAGTGGACAGACTTAAACCAGCCTATCTCTTGCAGGAAGAAAGGGAATTATAAAAGGTTCTTCCAAACTTTGGGAAGGACACCCAATCACAGAAGTCCACAGAGGAACCACCTCCAGCTGTCAGAGAATCAAAGTCAGGAAGAACTATAAGAGTTCCAGCTTGATTCTTAGACTGACTTCATTATGTGAAAAATAAATGAAGTCACATTAGACATTGTAAATAGAGATTTTTAATTGTGTTATATCTTTATCACTTATATAAATTTGCACTTGTGTTTTTGTAACATATCTTTTGTTATTCCAATATATTCAAATATTACTAATTATTTCGAACAGAATGATCTATTGACCCAAGGTCATTACGGATTTAGGAAATACCGTTCATACATGACACAACTAGCTCTTTATTCACATGAAGTGATGAGTGTTACCAACAAGGTATCTCAAATTGATTCTGTATTTCTTGATTTCTAAAAGTGTTTTGACACCGTACTTCACAAACGGCTTTATTAAATTGCGTGGTTATGGTATATCACCCCAAATTTGCGACTGGGTAGGGGATTTCCTGTCAGAGAGGACACAGTTTGTAGTAATCAATGGTAAGGCATACACAAAAGCAGAGGTGATATCAGGCGTTGCACAGGGTAGTGTTATTGGTCCTCTGCTGTTCCTTATTTACATAAACGATTTGGGAGAAAATCTAAACTCTCTTAGGTTGTTTGCAGATGACGCCGTCATTTACCGTCTAGTAAAATCATCTGAAGATCAAAACCAATGAGGTGGTAGTCGTGTGTGCTGACGCCATCCTCTGTGGGGGCGAAATCTTTTCACGGACTTTCACGTGAAGAGCAGCTCTGTCGGCGAGCGACTCACAGTATCTTCTAGTGAAGTACGTGTGATTACGCGTTTGTTCGTGTATTGAGTCGCGATACTTCATATCCGGCTGTGAACAAACGACAGAATGGTGATTGTGTAACGCTTGCGAGCGCATATTGAGTGGCATCGCGGTGGGTTGGCAAAGGCCGACGTACCACGCCAGTAGAATTAACCTAGAGCTTGTAGCTATCTTGACTTCATCAATATTCAGGGACAGTGCGATCGGCGGTGGTCGATCAAGGCAGTAAAGAGAGTAGTTTGTGATGCAGTGACAGAGCCCAGCGGCAGCCATATTATCGTCAGCGCAGTAACAAGGTACAGTGAGCAATTGGCGATAGGTGAGTCGTCCCAGACCCCTGACAGCATTTACAGATTTCTCACCATAGTTCACGGCATTGCGACAACCTCGTTTTCCAAATTGAGAGTGCAGTAAATTGTGTAAAATCCAGTAGGCGGGATTTTCAGCCATTCTATCAGGCTACTACAGTTATTATTTACTATCCAGTCTATACCTATCTTATGATTTTTAAATGAACCGGGAGCAGTAGAGAAACTATGTATATAAATTTTCTTTTTATCTCACTTGTAAAGGAAAATAAACCAGTCATCTTTTAGTAAAACAACTTATTTTTCTTGTAGCTAGAGGCATCATAACGTACCCTTATTGAGCCCCGCTAGTTACTAGCTTGTAAGCTTTTTCTTTCAGGAGTTGCCAGCGACAGTGACAGCGAGTGACAGTGGCACACCAGTGTTGGCATCATTAGTTAAGTGTCAGGGCAGCTCTCTGATTTCAACATGTTCTTGCTGTAGACGTCTTCCTTGCAGGAGCCAAGGGTACATCAAGAGTCAGATATCTTGTGCATTTAATATTAGTTGGAAGCATAATTTAATATCAGAGCAACGACTCACACACTAGAGTTGAAATTATTTTATGTATTAATTTATGAATTTTACACAAATGAAACTTTGTGATATAAGTTCTACAATACATATGGCGTGAAATATATAACTCTTGACTTCTTATTTCATATCCTTAGCCGGCCGCGGTGGCCGAGGAGACTGAGGCGCTCCAGTCACGGTCTGCACGGTCACTACGGTCGGGGGTTCGAATCCCCCCTCGGGCATGCATATTTGTGCCGTCCTAGTTCGTAAGTAGTTCATAAGTAGTTTGTAAGTTTAGGGACTGATGACCCCATAGTTAAGTCCCATAGACTATAGAAACATTTGAACAATCATATCCTTAACTGCCTTAAAGGTGCAGTGTCCAATTTATGACTTTTTTTATTTTGGAAACCAAATACGAACATTTATAATTTTGCTCAAATGTGCAATATATAGGGGCTTATAGACATGAAAAAATACTAGAATATGTTTTATTATATCTTTAAAAAAATTCAGGACTGAATGGGTTAATCTTTTTCCTATTTTTCTTTCTAGCATATTGCAAAAGTTTAAAAAATATCACTCACTTAATCTTTTGAACTTAATACTTATAAAATAAACGTGGATATATCTTGAGCAATCATCTCTAAAAGTAAGACAATAATAGCCACCTCCAACCGATTCACATTCCATTTATTCTGAATGAATCAGTTGCAACACATCTTTGGTTCTACTTTCACTACACTTAAAAGGTAATCTAGAGTGTTTGCCTTGAATACAAATTCCACATGATTTTTGGCATTTGCCACAGTCCTTTATTCCTGTTATCATATCCTTTAGCAATGACATGCCTTTTCTATTTAGATGCCTAAGACTTCTGTGGAAGAAGAAACCTACCTCTGGTTACACAGAATGGTTTACATCATTGTTTACTACTTTAACAGTAGCTAACTTGAAAATTCCCTTTTCATTTGTCGCTGTAGCAATAGTTTCTCCCTACTGGTTACCTACATTTGATCCATTTCCATGTAACAGTGTTACACATTTTTCACTCTTTCAATTACAGATATCACTAGACTTTAGCACTAACGCCAGAGTGGCCATAAGTGACGTAGTTCACAGAAGTTGGCACGCCAGTGGAGGTGCTGTGAGTTTTATCTTTGCTGATCAGGCGTTTTTGTATGTCTTTGTCCTGTTTTGTGCCTGTGTGAAGTTCACCTACGAGAACTGATGAATAAGTGAATGTCATACTGTTTCTTTACCTAATCTAATTATTCCAGAATTGCCTGATTTTCTAAGAGTGCATTCCATTGTCCTTGTTTCGTTTTTGTTAATGTGCATTTTGTATGTCCCTTTCAACACACCGTTCATTCCGTTCAGTTGCTCTTCCAGGTACTTTGCTGTCTTGTAAATCGTGTCAGACAATCAGTTTATTAACCCATAAATGTGGGATAAAACGAAACGTGTGGCATGTACTGCAAATGTCAACAAAGCAAAATTTTATTCATTTTTATCAGAAGGTCTACATTTTACTTGCAACACCAGCGGTGTAGGGTGGAAATGTTGGCTTCAAAGTGATCGCTTTATTTGGATAATTAGTTTAACGACTGGTCAAGAATACAAGCAAGAATCTCTTATTGATGGAGCAGCGACCGCAATATTTTATTTCATGGTCAACAGGGATAATTATCCACTCTCATTCTAAGGTCGTTGCCAAAATCAGCACACTACACTGCAACTGCCATAAGTAAATTTGCACTGTTAAAAGAGGATCAGAACCTTAATGCAGAATAGAAAATTCATTGTATTACATTGTTAGTGCATTAGTTCACTGTAGTTTACAAATCTTACCAATGAAGCGATATCCAGTATGTGCCCAATCTTAGTATTACAGAAGATAAATCTGTTTTTAGAAAAGTTTTGGCGCTATGCAATGCTATATATGTCACCCATAGCCCCCACATTCGATCGTGGGCCATGGACCCAGAATCAGAGATGGGCCCTCCCCCTGTCTTTTTTTACTGTTGTGTGTGGTAGTTTTTAATTGCAAGTTTATATCTCAATCATGCTCTTTTTATAATGTACTTTAACTTGGTATAATAAGTTATAAATTTGTCATGGTAAACTTCATTTACAAAATTATTTTACTTAAAATTGAGACATTCCTTACAATGTCCACAGCAGGCCCATAGTCAGAATCTGGTTTTGGGGAGGGGGAAATCAGCCATTTGTGTCGTGTATTCTAACTTGTGAGCTTCCCCATCATCCTCCCCCCCTCCCGGCTATGGCCCTAGGCACAGGAAAACCCTATCTTAGCTTAACAGAACACTTCTTCGTACTTATGGCAGACACTGCGCTAAATAAGGCGGAATTGCTGTACACAAATGAATGTCTAATCTTTGGAGGAAGTTGGTGAAAAGAAAAAAAATCTATCACTACATTACAATGAAATCTGATCCATCAATTCTTTTTCAAATCACACGAGAAGTAACGTCAAACTGCTGCGTCAATGTCATGACTTGAGAAGGAATCCCTAAGTGGTATGACAATCAGAGTAAGATGGGCAAAGGAACTAATTATATCCTGTTTTTATAGCTGCTATCTAGTCTACTTGATATTTAATACCAGAAGGATCACATGCAAGCTATTACATATAAGAACCTCTGGGACCAAATTTGCGCCATGCAGTTTTATTGCTTATACAATCAGGTTGTGAAAGATAATTCACCATCATAATTGCTGTTCCAGAAGACAATGATGCAACTGTCAATAAATCGACGTTATTGCATCAGTCAACTCAGTAATAGGTAGCGCATACTGTGGAACATCATTTGAAATGTAGTTACACATAGTATCACTAGAGGTACTACGTGTAACTACAGTTCTGACGATGTACCACTGTAGGATCTACGTATTTCTGAGACGACTGATGCATTAATGAATTTAGCAGCTGCGTCATTGTTCTTCCAGAACGGCGAATTATGTACTTTTATTGATTTTTTACAATGGAAAGTACAGATTGGAATGTTGATAGTATGAGGATAGCTAGCAACTTATCACAAAGAGGATCGTTTAGCTGCCAACAAACTCATATTCACATTCATACAAATTGTAAATTTTCGGCGATAACCTTCGTCAGAAAAGATCACACTCACTCACATAATCACTCAGGCATAACTCATCCATACATGACCACCATCCTCAGCTGCCCTTCCGCAATCAATGCTGGAATGGTTGGCATTGTTGTCACATATTGAAACAACAAGGAGACAACAGTTGGTTTTATTTTTTTTGTATCCCATCATCGCCACTTTTGTGTCCCAGCCTCGTCGCCACTTTTGTGTCTCGTTTTCGCTGGGTGTCGGTGGCGGAGTAAAGAGAGACCGACACAGGAATAAAGGATGCACGCGTGTGCAGGTATGGAGGTGACCAGCCAGTGGGGCAGCAGAAACTAGAAACACTAGAGTAAATTAGAACAAGACATATATTTCATGAAGTCTTGGTAATACTTAACTTTTACATAGTTTTTGACTGAAGAATGCTGATACATAGTTTATATAGAGGCCTGCCTACTGATAATTTCCAGTGCCTATCCGATAGCCAAGTCTTAACTGGTGCCAATCTGCTTCCCAAGTGGCCGATGCAGCAGTCGTGGTGGCCACGAGCGAAGTTGTAGCAGAGGGCGCTTGTGGCTGACGTCGTAAGAACGCCGCGCCGTGCGTGCATGGTGGCGCGCGGCGTAAGTACGTGGCGCGCACTTCATACTTGTGTGACACCACATATTTCATACACAGTATCACAAGGAATCATGCCAAAAATACAAATTATTCGTAGAAATGGAAAGAACTGCAGATTACCGCAGATGTTGCACCAGCTGAGGGCAAAATCTGCAGACACTACCCACTGTTGTGGGCCTAAAGTGCCGCATTGTATGCAAAAATGCGAACTGCACCTGTCGGCGACATTGAACATTTCTGGTGTTACAATTCGAAAAGTGTATTGTACAGTAGTACAGGTTTATATGCCAACTAGCTCTGGCGATGATGAGAAGATCGAAGAAATATATGAGGAGCTAAAGGAAATTATTCAGACAGTTAAGGGAGAGGAAAACTTAATTGTGATGGGAGACTGGAATTCGGTAGTAGGAAAAGGAAGAGAAGGAAAAATAGTACGTGAATATGGAATGGGCAGAAGGAATGAAAGAGGAAGTCGCCTGGTAGAATTTTACACGGAACATGATTTAATCGTAACAAACACGTGGTTTAACAATCACAAAAGAAGGTTGTATACGTGGAAGAGACCAGGAGACACCGGAAGCTATCAGATAGTTTTATAATAGTAAAATATAGATTCCTGAACCAGGTGATAAACTGTAAGACATACCCAGGGGTAGATATAGACTCTGACCATAACGTGTTAGTCATGAACTGTAGACTGAAACTGAAAAAACTGCAGAAATGTAGGAAAATAAGGAGATGGGACTTAGATAAATTGAAGGAACGTGAAGTTCTGGAGAAATTCAGAGGGAGATTTAGGCATCAATTTACAGAAACAGGGGGAAATAAAACAGTAGAAGAGTAATGGGTAGCATTGAGAGATGAAATAGTGAAGGCAGGAGAGGACAAAATAGGTAGAAAGGAAAGACCTACAAAAATCCTTGGGTATCACAGGAAATACTAAATGTAATTGATGAAAGGAGAAAATATAAAAATGCAGTAAATGAAACAGGCAAAATGGAGTACAGACGACTAAGAAATGAGATTGACAGGAAGTGCAAAATGGCTAAGCAGGAGTGGCTAGAAGCCAAATGCAAATTCCAAAGAAACCAGACGCAGACAGGTGTGAAAATTACAGAACCATCAGTTTGATAAGTCATGGTTGCAAAATTTTAACACGAATTATCTACAGGAGAATGGAAAAGCTGGTAGAAGCTGACCTCGGAGAAGATCAGTTTGGATTCAGAAGGAACGTAGGAACCCAGGAGGCAATACTCACATTACGTCTTATCTTAGAAGATAGATTAAGGAAAGGCAAACCTACATTTTTAGCTTTTGTAGATTTGGAGAAAGCTTTTGACAATGTTGACTGGAATACACTCTTTCAAATTCTGAAGTCAGCAGGGATAAAATACAAGGAAAGGAGAGTTATTTACCACTTGTACAAAAGCCAGACCACAGTTATTAGACTCGAAGGGCATGAAAGGGAAGCATTAGTTGGGAAGGGAGTAAGACAGAGTTGTAGCCTTTCTCCGATGCTATTCCATTTGTACATCGAGCAGGCGGTGAAGGAAAACAAGGAAAAATTTGGAATAGGGATTAAAGTTCAGGGGGAAGAAATAAAAACATTGCGTTTTGCTGAAGACATTGTAATTCTGTCAGAGACAGCAAAGGACGTGGAAGAGCAGTTGAATGGAATGGACAGCGTGTTGAAGAGAGCGAATAAAATGAACATTAACAAAAGCAAAACAAAGATAATGGAATGCAGGCTTAGAAAATCAGGTGATGCTGAAGGAATTAGAGTAGGTAACGAAACAATAAAGGAGGTAGATGAGTTTTGTTACTTGGGTAGTAAAATAACATGCGATGGTCGCAGTACAGAGGACATAAATTGCAGAATGGCAATGGGAAGAAAAGCATTTTTGAAAAAGAGAAATTTGCTAACTTCGAATATTAATTTCAGTGTAAGGAAGTCTTTTCTGAAGGCATTTGTGTGGAGTGTTGCCTTGTACGGGAGTGAAACATGGACGATAAGCAGTGCGGACAGGAAGAGGATAGAGGCTTTTGAAATGTGGTGCTGCAGAAGAATGCTGAAGATTAGGTGGGTAGATCACATAACTAATGAAGAGGTACTGAACAGAATTGGTGAGAAAAGGAATTTTTGGCATACCCTGACTAAAAGAAGGGATCGCTTGGTATGACACATTCTTAGACATCGGGGAATCATAAATTTAGCATTGGAGGGGAGTGTGTGGGGTAAAAATCGCAGAGGGAGACCAAGAGAAGCGTATAGTAAGCAGATTCAAAAGGATGTGGGTTGTAGTTCTTATGAGGAGATGAAAAGGTTTGCTCAGGATAGAGTAGGGTGGAGAGCTGCATCAAACCAGTCTCCGGACTGAAGACCATAACAACAACAGTATGTGCAGAACGCACTGCTGATCAACAGCATGTGAATTTTTTGGGGTATTTGATATCTCCTCTGGTTTTTGCTAATGACCAAAAATCTCGTCTTTGTTCCTTCCTTCTGAGGAGAAAAAAGCTGTACGAATTTCACCAACATCAGTGATGAAGTTTCCTGGTAGATAAAACTAAATTATTGTGGAAGAATATTTAGTTTCTGCATGCAGGCTACTTTGTTGAAGAGTGTAGATTCACATCTATTCATTATAATTTCCAGTTCACTGAAAATATAGTATTGAAATAAAACTTAGTGAAGTTGCCAGAATGCAGTTTTGTGCACGGTACTGATTCTTTGCTAATAAATTCTCATCATTTATCCTCCAGTACAAGCCATGGTTTTGAGAAAACAGATATGTTCATAAGTTGATTACGTGTGATTAACGTTTATATTTATGTTTATTGAAGAAAATTAATACAGCGTACTATCTGAACCGATAGGAAAAATATACAGAGTGTGTTAACAAATCTGACAATGGTTAAAATACATTGCACTTATTTTCGCGTTAAGGCGCCTCTATGAAGAACAGAATGTGTTGCGCCTGACTTCTAGTGGCAGCACTGCGTACTTGGCGACTCTGCGACCTTTGCGACCCTAGGCAGCTCAGAATTTAACGCCCAGTCAACATACACCGACCACGAGAGTAAAGGTACAATGACACTGGCCTCAAAAATGGCGCCATAGCATGTGGCATTACGGCTTATATGGAAGTGGTGCTGTCACAGCGTTTTCCACTCGCTCCTGTCAGAATCCTAGTTGCATGGCTGCCAACAATGCGTTAGCTGAGATTTTTCGAACAGACATCGGTGTTGTCATTTAGGTTATCGTATTAGAATTGATATAAGACTACAATAAGAGAGAAATAAAGTGTAAATGTTGTTGTTTGGAAATGTATTTTGCATATAAACAACACTCAAAGACAGGTATAAACCAAGTAACACATGTAAACAAACCTCTATTACTGAACCAATTTCGATTTTTTTTTTAAAATAAGTAAATTTCAATTGGGATCTGCATATCAAGCTCTGTAAGAAAGTCTGATATCAATATTACAAACGCAGTACTTGATCAAGTGATACTATAAGTGTCATTGTGATATTTGACACCTGACCATTACCTGTCATCTCTTCAAACTTGATATCTTGTCATCAAAACAAGTTCAGTGTTGTGACATATGTTCTAGATGCTATTTACAATGTAATGGACGCTAATTTGAAACCTAATATAGCTACTTACGCTTGCCCACAGTTAAATACGATGACTTTTTATTTTATATCGATTTTTGAGGTTATGCTTTGTGTAACTGCAGTGACTGTTACCGTAATACAGTTCATTCCCTTAATTAACAGATACACTCCATCAGAAATTACAACAAGAACATTGTCACTTCCTTTCTAAAATTCATGTGGCAAGTGTTTACGAGAAATAAAAATGCCAATTCCAGAATCTGAATATATTGCCAGCACCATACTTATTTTCCGCATTTGTAGAATTAGATAGTCTGCTGTGACCTTCAAGTCTCCCTTCAGTCATCACTAAATAACACCTTTTTAGTCACATACAAATATTAAGCATACACTGTATAAGAACATCATAAAATACGCAAATTAAATACACTATGCTCATGAAAACTTTGTCCTGCATTCCGATGTCTATCACTGTTACCTAACAAACCATACTTAAAGGCAAATATTTTGGAAGATCTTTAAGGCCAATTCACACTGTCCGTCACGTCACGTCACGTCACGTCACCGTCCGTCAGAACATTCCGCAATGTATTTCTAATGGCGGCATTCACACTGTCCGTCACCGGACTGTCACGTCACGTCAACGTCCATCAAGCTTTCTTGAGAAGAATGTTTTGACGGAACGGCCGTCTGCTAACATCAGAAGTTAACCTATTTTCGTCAAGCGAATTACGTGTTGCAGTCGACGATTGCACTATTTATATGCAAATGTGTCTTATTCATCTTTGTGTTATTGTTGTATCTCGTTTTAGGGGTAAATCTCAAATGTTTCATGACGACTTAAATATTTTTGTCAATTGAGTGTCCCCCTAAAATTGAGGTCGGATATCTGAAACCAAAAAATGGTTTATGTTACGTAACGTTGTAACAGAAACGACTGAAGCAAACTGTTTATTTGAATAAGGTTGTAATTTGATTACGCATTTTTCATTAAATAACACTTTAAATGAAAATGTCAGTTCTAATGAAAGACAACAATTCAGTTGTTTACTACGGTATTAACAATGTCAGCGAGCAAATCGTAATGGTTAAAGTATACAGGCGCTATTTATGCTCTTACAAGTATGGTTTGGTGTCTTCATATTTTTTATTTTTTCGCTTGAAAATAGATCTCGATGTTTTGAAATGTTGTTTCAGTTCCCAGTAAGTTGGCCAAAAACATACACTGTAAAGTTTTCTTTGGCCGTTAATAACATTTAGCCTTTTTGTTCCCTCTTTCTAGTATTAAACTATGACTTTCTACATAACAAATCGCCACTCATAACCTGACTTTCAACATCGCATATTGAGATGGACGAATTGACGTGACGGTTCCATGACGTGACGTTGACGTGACGCACAGTGTGAATTGGCCTTTAATTTGATGAGCAATTAAATGCACTTTGTTTGTGAAACGTAGGCATAAAAACACGAAAACACCTAATACGGCAATAGCCTTCAAATAAACATGGCAGCGGTTTGTTTTGATTCTGAGAAATGGTGCCACAAAGTTCAAATGATCTGAACTTTGTCAAGTGGCGACAGTTGAGTGGCGCTATCCAAAAATTTGCAATTGAAACTAGCTTTTTTTCGTGACATACGTCAAATGACGCCGTTTTTGTGTATAGTGTCAGCGTACCTTAAAATCACGCCAACTTGAGTTGGAAACAATAGTGCTGCTCATAGTTCACGGTCGTATCCTGCCCGTGTTAACCATTCTAACCTCCTTGGCGTTAACCGCAGGTGTTAACCATAAACTTACTAAATAAAAACAATTGGGATCTGCGTATCAAGCTCTGTAAGAAAGTCTGATATCAATATTACAAACGCAGTACTTGATCAAGTGATACTATAAGTGTCATTGTGATATTTGACACCTGACCATTACCTGTCATCTCTTCAAACTTGATATCTTGTCATCAAAACAAGTTCAGTGTTCTGACATATGTTAAGCTGGATCCACACGCAACGATCTGTCTCTCGCAAATCACCCCGTTTACATGGGCTCCCAAAACCGAATTTCGTAAACCGATTTACCAATTCCGCTTTTGGTTGGTCATGTAAACACTCCAAAATCGATTCTGGAAATCCACTTCTCTAAAGAGGTTTTCCCGTTCCACAATCGATTTTCGTGCCCATGTAAACGCAACCGTTTTTGAAGCGTTCTTGGCTTGTCAGATTGTGTTTTTTTGGTAAGAATTTTCGACGCATATGGACAGAGAGATATTTTCTAATGTGAAATAAAAGTACTAATATTAGAGTGATCATGAATCTGTGTATTTGAGTAAAGAAAAATAGCGATTATGTTGACTAAATCGGGGACTGAATCAGCTGGTTTTCAGCCGCCATCTTAAGTGGATTAGGAAATCCGATTCAGGCTGTGCCATGTAAACACGACAGCGAAAAACGGTTTACGAAAATCGGTTTTCGTCTTCCGAAAGATGTGTTACATGTAAACATAGTGAATGTCTGTGCAAAAGTCTGCACACACCAATCGTTGCGTGTGGACGGGTATTTACATTGCTGCAAATTCTTGCACCCAACATATTTTGGTCAAAAAAGAAACTGGGTACTACAGACTGCAATCGGACTGGCAAACGAATACAATATGCTTCTTTTTCGAAGTTTAATTTTACCAGTGATGGAGGAAATCTTGTTATGGTCGCTATTTCAAAAAAAAAAAAAAAAAAAAAAAAAAAAAAAAAAAAAAAAATACATAAATAATAATAATAATAATTCAATAATAAGTAAAGACGAACGAAATGGTCGAGGCAATGGCTGCTAAAATGAAGGCAGTTGTGACATGTAATTGTACTTCGTGAGTTGGAGTACGAACCTGATGCCTGGCGTAATTATTTGCGAATGGGTGTGGAAACTTGTATATTGACACTGGCAACTCCTCGCATAATACGTAAAAACACTTTTATGAGGAGATAAATTTCTCCACATGAGCGGCTGACATTAAGATTCCTGGCTACAGGAAGGCCCTACGAAGTACTCGAATTTTCAACTGCAATTTCTAAACAAGTATTGAGTGAAATCATCCCCAACACTTGTGAAGCTGCCCTGAAGATTTATTTCATGTAGGCAAGTAAAGTAGGCCTACCTTCTAACAAGATACAAATAAAATTTTCAGAGTTTTAGATATGTTTTAAACACTGTACGCCTACTTCACTAGTTGTGACTTGTAATAAATTAATTTCACAGCAACATTTCTTGAGTAACATAAAAGTATACAGTTTGTTACAAAAATGTACAGCCAAACGTTCAGGAAACATTCCTCACACACAAAGAAAGAAAATGTGTTATGTGGACATGTGTCCAGATCGCTTAGTTTCCATGTTATAGCTCATTTTAGTATTTCTCTTTAAATGTAAATTGAAATAATTCGTGCAGACAATTGTCAAATACCCAATTGTTTCGTTAGTATGTACTGTTATTCCTCGATTCACCGCCAATTGGCCCAATTGAAGGAAGGTAATGTTGACTTCAGTGCTTGTGTTGACATGCGACGAGGACACAGATGAGGTTTCATTCCAACATGATCAAATTGTAAATTCTCACAATCACCATGTGTGGGCTGACGAGAATCCGCAAGCAATTGTGCAATCACGTCAACAACACAGATTTTCTGTGAACGTTTGGGCAGGATTGTAGGTGATGTCTTGATTGGGCCTCATGTTCTCCCACTTACGCTCACTCGAGCATGTTATCATGATTTCATACAAGATACTCTACCTGTGCTGCTAGAACATGTGCCTTTACAAGTACGACACAACATGTGGTTCATGCACGATGGAGCTCCTGCACATTTCAGTCGACATGTTCGTACAATTATCAACAACAGATTCGGAGACTGATGGATTGGTAGTGGCAGAGCAAGTCCATGGTCTCTACGCTCTCCTGGCATCAACCCTCTTTACTTTCATTTATGGGGGCACTTGAAAGCTCTTGTCTACGCAGCCCCGGTACCAAATGTAGAGACTCTTCGTGCTCGTATTGTGGACAGCTGTGATACAATGATACAATACGCCATTCTCCAGGGCTGCATCAGCGCCTCAGGGATTCCATGCGATGGACGGTGGATGCATGTATCCTCGCTAATGGAGGACATTTTGAACATTTCCTGTAACAAAGTGTTTGAAGTCACGCTGGTACGTTCTGTTGCTGTGTGTTTCCATTCCATGATTAATGTGATTTGAAGAGAAGTAATAAAATGAGCTCTAATATGGAAATTAAGCTTTTCCGGTCACATGTCCACATAACATATTTTCTTTCTTTGTGTGAGGAATGTTTTCTGAAAGTTTGGCCGTACCTTTTTGTAACACCCTGCATATCCATCACAGAATACAGAAACAAAAACTAAACAGAAACATAATAAACACATAAAGAAAAGTGAATAAGCAATAGCAAAAATATTACGTGAATGAAATCTCAGTTCGACTTGCGCACGTCGATATCTCTATGTATAGTACTGCACAAACTCGACGCCACCACTACATCACTCCCCCCTTAAGAGGTAACGATATTTACGATTAAACTTTACGTGCCGTCCTGATCTAGTGACCACTGGTTTTGTTATTGTAGAGCTGTCAGTTGAAGTACTCGGTGTCAGTGGTTTGCAGGTGGCAGGTGGTGGGGAAGCAGTTGGTTCTGTCATGTCTTCAGACGTTGTGGTTGGTGGATTAATTACATCAGTAACAGCAGTGTTGAAGGCGGGTTTGAGGTGGTAGATGGATACTGATGTTGGACTTCCCATGAGAACAACTTTAAAAGTTTTCTACCCTCTGCTCAGTATGGTATGTGGTCCATCATATGGCGGTTGTAAAGGCTTACGCACCACATCATGTCGAATGAACTCTTGGTTGCAACTGGACAAATCTGAATGGGCTGCGAGTTACTTGTTGTCTTGCTGTAACAGGTCGAAGTTGTCGTATGTGTGAGTGTAGTTTCCTGACGAAGTCTGACGCATCAACGATAGTGTCTGGCATGTTACAGAGGAACTCGCCAGGTAGTCAAATAGGTTGCCCATAGAACATGTCAGCTGCGGTTCTTGTCAGATCGTCTTTGATGGCTGTGCGGAGGCCCAGTAATACGATCGGTAAGTGTCTCAGTCCAACGCTGCAACTTGTGACACCGAAGAGATGCTTTGAGTTGACGGTGGAAGCGTTCCACTAGACCATTCGCTGCTGGATGATATGCAGCTGTCTGAATGCACTTCGTGCCTAACAGGGCAGCAAATGTTTGGAACAGGTAGGATTCAAACTACCTGCCCTGGTCGATGGTAAAGCGCAATGGTACGCCAAAATGGGCAATCGATCCCTGGAAGAACGTAGTTGCGATGGTCTCGGCTGTGATGTCAGACATGGGGAATACCTCTGACCAGCGAGTGAATCTGTCTATGGCTGTGAGGCAGTAAGTGTACCCGTTCGATGGTGACAACGGTCCTATGATGTCAATACGGACATCTTCGAAACGTTGGTTAGGTGGAACGAATGTGCCGAGCGGTGCATTAACATGCCGAGTGATTTTGATACATTGACAAGCCATGCATTGGTGGACAACGGCCTTACAGTCCTTGTCGATGTCAGGCCACACAAAAGACCTTTTTACCAGCTGTGTTGTAGCACGGACACCAAGACGTGACAGGTTGTGCAGTGATGCAATTACTTGTTGTTGAAAGCTGCTAGTCACAAAGGGTCGTAGCTTTGATGTGGAGACGTCACAGTATATTAGCACATTTGTTGATGGCACTTGAATGCAACGTTGCTGAAGACTATATGGCTGTGACAACAGTTCTTGCAGTGCGTCGTCAGGCTATTCTGCATATGCCAGTGCCTCATAATCGGTTGAACTAGAAATCGCCTCAATGCGAGAGAGAGCATCTGCTAGGACATTAAGTTCTCCCTCAACATTGACAATTTTGGTAGTAAATTGACCTATGAAGTACAAATGACTAATCTGTCATGGCGACACTTCATCTGGGCATTGACGAAAAGCATATGTTAGCGGTTCCTTCGAGCATGTGTCTGAATTTCTTGATTGATGCATATGCCGCATAAAATTTGCGGTCTTAATTTGACCCGTTCTGCTGTGTAGGAGATAACGTCTTGCTATAGAAAGCCAGAGCTTGCCACTGGTGGTCCACCTGCTGTTGAAGTGCAGCGCCTATTGCTGTTGCTGATGCATCAATAATTAAGCCAAGTGGTGCATGAGGAACCAGATGAGTCAGCAGAGCGGCCTCAGTGATGGCAGTCTTTACATTGTTGAATGCAATGTCTGTATCACTAGTCCACAACAGTCTATCACTCGGTTTGTGTGAACCACATAGAAGATTGTTCAAATGTGCAGTTAACAATGCAAAGTTCCGAACACAGTGACGGTAGTAGTTTGTGACACCCATAAATCGCCGCAGTTCACGAACTGTCACTGTCCATGGATAGTTAACTATTGCGTCTACCTTGTCTTGTGGTGTCGAATTCCATGTGCATTGATTGTGTAGCCCAGAAAGCCAACTTCTGAAGCTCCAAAAACAAATTTAGAAGGGTTAATCAGAATTCCATGTAAGCATGGGTGTATGAATATCTGGCGTAGATGTTCCATATGTTCAGCTTCAGAACTGCACATAACTAATACATCGTCAATGTACACGTAGCAGAAAGCCAGATCTCTTGTCACTTCGTCCATGAAACGCTGGCATGTTTGTGCCGCATTACACAACCTGAATGGCATTCGTGTGAACACTTAGAGGTCAAAGGGAGTGGTGACAGCAGTTTTAGCAACATCTTCTGGTGCCACTGGTGTCTAATAATAAGCATGCACTGGGTCTAAGGTGGAAAATATTGCTTGCCATAAATATTAAATGTAAAGTCCTCAATGTGTGGTACCGGGTATCTGTCTGGGATTGTTCTCGCATTTAGTTGTCGATAATCGCCACAAGGACGCCATCCATAGTTCTTCTTGGGTATCACATATAGTGGTGACACCCAGCTGCTGCTTGGTGGACGGCAGATACCCTGTGTAAGCATGGAAGAGAATTCTTGCTTAGCCACTTTTAATTGGCGTGGTCGAGCATGGATTGGTGGTCCAGGTGTTGTGAGGATGTAATGAGCTGTCGAATGTTGTACTGGTGCTAACGTTGGCAGCTGTCTGGTGATCTTGGGAAACTGCTTAAGAAGTTCAATGTAGGGCGAGTCTCCAGCGATCATCCGAACTCCTGTACTATCTACACAACAAACACTTCCTTGACTGGTCAGCTTGGTGGTGGTGTCGAGTAGTCAACGATGTCTGAGGTCAGGTAGCAGTCCATAAAATGACAAAATATCGGCTCCTATTATAAGATGTGTCACATTCGCTACAACAAATTGCCAGTCGAATTTCTGACGGAATCCCAGTTTTAGCACTCGTGTCACACGATAATAAATCTTTATTGTAGATCCATTAGCAGCAATTAGGTGACAACCATCAGAGATATGCCGAGGCAGACGAGTTGATGGATAAACAGACTCGTCTGCACCAGTGTCCACCAGAAACTGGAGTTTTGTGTAGAGATCAGTGACAAACAATGGACGGCTGCCGTCTAGAAAGCCAGTTGCCGTCACTACTGACCTCCCGTCTCGTTTTCCATGTCACATGGCGACGCGCATTTCTTTGCTTGAGATCCAAACCTTCTATTTTACCAGCAGATGTTTTTTTCATGAAGGTGATCAGCTGGGTTTTCGTGGTGAGCGACGTCGCTGAGGTCGACGACTGGACAATTGAGTTTTGAGTGCAGCGACTTGTGCAGTAAGCTCCGCAATCTGTGTTTGTAATGACGCTGCAGCAGAATCTGGCGCTGAACTAACAGTCGCTACGGTTGTTGGCGGGTACATCTCTACAATATGGTCTGAAGTCTGCGCAAGTGCATCCAGATCTCAAGCACACCGTGTAAGAATCTTCTGGACGTCTGATGGAAGACGTGAGAGTCGGATGTTCCTTAGATTATCTTCACTAACAGCATTGCCCGCTAGTGTCCGTAGTCGTCGCAAGAACTGCGAGGGAGTGCGGTCTCCTAACTCCTCTGTTTGGCAGTACCTTCTCCAGTCGTTTTGCTTTTGATTGTTATAAATGGGTAGTTAGAGCGTTCTTCAGAGGTGTGTATCAGTCCATGCTTGATGGTAGGACCAAATTATCTTGCACTTCGAGAGCCATGTCCGCACTAAGTGCGGCGATAACATAACTGTACTTAGTTTCGTCAGCTGTGATATTTGCGAGCACGAATTGACTCTCTAGTTGCGCGAACCATACACTGGGTTCTGCTGCCAGAAAGGTGGTGGTTTGACAGCTACTCGATTAACTGAAGCGCTCAGAGTTCCGTCGACGTTTGGTGCCGGGTGCGACATTGCTGTATTTTAATACACGGAATAATCGGTGCGCGGACGACGCTGTAGATAGTACTTGTCGTTCGAAATTAGTCGGCGACACGATACACGAATGATGCGCGGCGTGAATGGTTTGCACTTAATGTTTAGAATGATACGGCACAGACAAAACGTTCGCTAATGTCGGCTGTCGTATTTAATCACGCCGCGCGACACAGTTGTTTTCTATTTATCACGTCCATGGCTGTCTGAAATCACGTCGGGGTCACCAAAAATGTTGCGACTCGTAATAAATTAATTTCAAGGCAACATTTCTTGAGTAACATAAAAGTATATTTCCATCACAGAATACAGAATCAAAAACTAAACAAAAACAGAATAAACACATATAGAAAAATGAATTAGCAATAGCAAAGATATTACGTGAATGTAATCTCTCGCGCACGTCAATATCTGGATGTATATCACTCAGTACACACTTTATATTATATATGTAGTCAATAAGCTATTGCTAACTTTGTCTCCAGTCGGGATTTTCAGTTCTCAGCCATTTTCACCCACTGTCAATATAGTAAACACACGAAAAAAGTGTACACTGTCTCGGATTTTTTAGCGATCTCGTCTCCACACGTTCTAACTTGTCTGCGCAGACATGATTTGAACCCACAGATTTGAGCAATTTTGCTCAAAACTGCAATTTCCATGTTTGCGCAGATCTCATATCTGCGCAAATGTGCTGTCCACACGCAACGATTTGCGGGGTGTGCGCAGACAGTTCGTAGCGTGTGTACCCGGCTTTAACTTGCGAAGAATCGCTGCTCCTTTTCAACAAAGTACTTCATCGGCATGGAGGTTCCATGTTCCATGTTCATCGGAAAATATTCTCAGCAAAGAGTACAGTTGGCCACAGACATGTCTGTGGAATTGACCTTCACTATTATCTTTGATCAAATGTGACAGGTCAGGTGCCTCTGTGTAATGTTGTGATTGAATTTTGGTGTGTTTTCAAATTGAAACAAATTTTGTATCAAAGTACTATTTACAAATGACGGTTCAGCTTCCTCCATGTCCTGCGACGTTGAAAAGTATACAACATTATTTAAAGGCAGCAGCTGAACATGATCAGCGCGATCCAGTCATCAGTTATTGGTGTAAGTTAAGTTCCGTAGTACTTTATTATAGTCGTAATTATTTATAGTGATAAATACAGAAATTATGTACAATTTTGTAGGTCGCCTATTCGCTTTGCAGCTAGGATTAAAAATAGATCGGAAGTCCGATGAAGCAAAGGCATTGCTTACAGCTATTATGGATTGGCTGGAAACACAAAAGAAAGCGTTGTCAGATAATGAAGCAGTGACAAATGATGTTGCAGCGCAAGCACATATTGAAAATTATGCCCTGAAATTATTTTTGTATGCTGATAGTCAAGATCGAGCTGCTAATTTTGGCAAGTAAGAGCTGGAATATTATTTACTTATATGTACACAAAAATGGGAGGGGTCATTATAGTTATTTATTTATTTCATTTTCTCCCCTTCATCTATATGCCACAAGTGAACCTGCTCTTATGTAGCACAGGGTATTTAGCCTAATGTTATGAAAACACTATGACAGTGAACGCCCAGAGTTGCTAGCATTCTTCCTATGATGATCAAGACGTGGTGGAGTGGCCGAGTGCTTTAAGGGCCTTGCCGCAGACTGCTTGGTTGCTTGCGCCAGAGGTTCATGTCCTCCAGCAGGCATGGAAGTGTGTGTTGTTGTTAGACAGTTTTACAAGCCTAGGGATAGATAACCGCAGTAGTTACGTTCCTTAAATTTACAATCAATTTCATTTTATGATGATCCATGCCCACTTGTTGACTGATATGAAATAAGTATTATGAACACAATTTGTTTCTGCAAGATCATGTGTCTCCATAAGGGAAAGTTCAGTTGTGGTTACAGTGTTTTCTTTTCTCTAAATCTCTTTGTTTCTCAGTGTTACAATTTGAACACAATTTAATTTTTTAGGAATGTGGTCAAAGCCTTCTATACAGCAGGAGTCTTGTATGATGTGCTGACAACATTTGGAGAGTTAACTGATGAAGCAACGCAGAATCGCAAGTATGCCAAGTGGAAAGCAGCCTATATACATAATTGTCTGAAAAATGGAGAAACACCTGTACCTGGCCCAATGCAAGATGAGATGGATGAGAATACTGACCAGCCGGGAGAGAATGCGGATACTGGCTCTACTACCGGAATAAATGATAGTGATATGAGAAATTTTGGTGCAACTACGCCCTCAGGCCAAATGGGTAAGATATGTTAATAGAAGATAATATATAAATAACATAGCACAGATTATAAACTTGCACTGCAATCAGGTCTGCCATTCAATTGAAAGGTACAGTTTGTACTCTGAAGAGATTATAAACAAAGTGGTACTCTGATTTGCTTCTACATGTATGCGTAATATATTGCTAGATGTGTGCGTGCATGCAGTCTTGTGTACTTGCAGTGTGCTCGCATTTTGTATATATATATATATATATATATATATATATATATATATATATATTTTTTGTTTATTTTATTTTCTCCCCTAACCCGCCTCCCCCACTCCATTCCTAAGCTGCATCTCGTTATTCGCATCTAACCCATCCCCACCACCATGATGTAACCTTCCTATCCCCCGTCCCGTCCCCGATTCGTCGCAGAGCATGATTCGAAGTGCGGCAGCCTGGAGGTGATGGTTGTATGACTGTGTTGTGTGGTTGCGTGAGTGTTCTCTTTCTGAAGAAGGCCATGGCCGATAGCTAAAAGTTGTATGTGCCTGTCGCAGCTCGTGGCCACGTCTTTGCGGTGAGTTGTAAACTGTTCTTACTATATTATGAAATCTCTATAGGAAAGGGGAAAATATATTGTCGTTTTTTTCTGTCTTTGAAGTAAATTAAAACTTAGTATTTTAGTAATGAACACAGTTTTTAAGACTCACAAGTGAATTCTTTTCAGCAACATAGCATGCACTGTTTGTCTTTGACATTTTACTGCTCGGACAGCAAGAGAAATATATCTGTAATAAAAATTTGGGTTGTTTTCTTTTGTTTTACTACAAGTCACTTGTTTCAGAATTGAATGTGTTATTGATAGTGTGAATTGACAGCTTTCTTCATCTCCAGAAAAGTACTGTTAATGTTCAGATCAACCATCAGATTGAGGCCTCCATTATTTTCGTAAAAACTTAAATAAGTGTTGGTTTCTTTTCTCAGCAATATTTCAAACCACATAAGAAAAACAAACATAGAGATCATTTATAACAGGTTTCGAGGGTTAGTTAAGGAATGTATGGAAATGTTTAAAATAAGGAAATTAGTAGCTTTTTATTACTGTACTTCAATATTCATTAACAGTAGATAATTACTATTTGGTCTGTTCCTATTAATTAGGCATCATTGCTTTTTTTTGTCATTTCATAATATTCATTTAACATTACAGGATTTATCTCCCCATCGGTGTCATCTTCGGCAGGACCAAGTTTTCCTAATGTCCCCAATAAAGCGACAGACATCCCTGCACCATATACTGTTCCACAGCCAGCTACGCCAACAGAAGGTCCTTCTAACTTGCCATTGAATCCATCTTTGCATGTCAACATACCACAACCAACAGGCAAGGAGCAGTTTTTTTTACATATATTTGTAGTTAACTGTAACCTAACTTTCATTTTAATGAATTTCTTTTTCTGTGCTTTGAGCATTAGTAGTTGCATATTTTTCACGTTGTACAATCACAGGCCAGTGTTAAGTACTTCCTACATATTTGGATGTATACTACATATAGAAACTAGACTTTACAATGAATTCAATAAGTATTTTCTGAATATTTAGTAGAAAAGAAGAAAGAAAAATAGAGCTGAAAATGTAGTTTGGGTGATGACATTTCGCCTCATGTGTAGAAGTTGGGAGCAACAAAATGAATGGTTAAATTGTACTGTATATAAATGTCACTTCTAGGTACTTTACCTCAAAATACCTTGTCTTAAAATTCTTGTATTGGAAATATCTTTAATGTATGTTTCATTTTCCCTCCAAACATTTGTAGTATGGAAGATTACGAAATACATCAAATACTGCGCATTACCTTGAATTCAAGATTGCGTAGCACCATGTTCCTTTGTTACACTAACTGAGCACAGGGCACATGATGTAGTCAGCCAATCACAGCACACTGTAAAAGCATTAATCAGCCAATAGTAGACATCCAATATAACACTTCCTCGCTGCGGCAACGTGCAAATAGGAATGGTTATCGTTCAATTTTCGATCTGTCTGCATCATGTGAGATTTTTTTTTTCTTTACACAGCACATTAATCTGGGAATTCCTGTGACTGCATTAAAAGATAGATCTGTCTGCATCCCGTGAGTGCTTTTTTTTAATAAACTGAAACATGAAGCGCATGCGTAACTTTTTTGGAAGCGGTTGAACTTCGTTAATCTTGGCAATCCTGTGACTGCATTAAAAGATAGATCTGTCTGCATCTCGTGAGGTGTTTCTTTTTAATTTTAAATAAACTGAAACGTGAAGACTTACATAACATTTAAACACATGCACGAAAGCTGATATGCTGCACCTGAACTGATTGGTTAAACAGACTCTGTAGATTCGGCTTCATTAGTTGACAAAAGAACATCGCAAACAGTGACTTCACTTTTTCACTTCACTAGGCTCTCGCACTGTATTTCACCAGTTCCGTAATTGTACTTAACTATATTACAAAAAATGACACTCCAGATGCAACATTGTATTAAATAACTTCAATAAACAAACAATTTTCAGGGCAATTTTGTGTCCTACAGTGCCCGGAAGTTTACCTTTTCATAGAAATTTGTTGAATGTTTCTGATGATATACATTGTGATGTAATGTGGAATATGCATTAGGTATCCATACAGTGTATATTTCTGAAATGAGCAAGGGCAAAATATCAACAATTTTGTTTTTATAAATAAATGACAATTGTAGATAACAGTTTCATCACATAATACATTGCTACAGAATATTTTCAGAAAATTGCTTTGAGAACTAGTCACTAAATGGATGTGACAGTTTTACTTTTCCTTGGCAAAGCTTTGACTGAGAAGCCTTCTCAATCATAATAAATAAAAGAGCTTCATGGTCACTCAAGACGATAAAAAACAATAAAATACATTCCCATGACTACAAACTAAACATACTTCATAAGTCACCTGTGAATAGCTGCATAATCAATTTAGAGTTGCTTGTTCGATGTAAATCATTTTTAGCCATGTTACTTTGATTGCAAGCATTCTTGGAAATTATGGCATTAGGAATGATGTTCCCTTGTGGGCTAAGGGTTGGTACGGGTCAGATGCTGCATAACAGTAATAGCCTGCAAATGGCTGGTTAGCAGAAAATGTAAACAATTAAAGGATTGAGAAGGTGCAAAGAAAGTTGATAATGGCTACATAATTTTATCTGAACACCCTGCTGAAGAAAATGTTTAAAAACAATTTAGATGTGGTGGTAAGAAGTTGCCAAATAGTGGATATATTGAGTTATTACCAGACACAGGCCTTTCAGTGCACTCATTGTTTTTTCATTGGGTTGTTTGTTGTTATATTTTTACATTATGATCCACATTACCCAGCAGAGAAGCAGATCTATATATGGTTATGAAATTGTAACATAACAGTAGTAATAGAGAAAATAAATGTATAAAAGGCCTATGCACTCAGGTAAATACGATCAACAATGAAAGAGGAATTAGCTTTCTTTTTGTTCCTCAACAGAATAGAAACTGTAGTTAACTGAAGCACAGAATACCACAAGGTGGTGTGTGATGTTTGTGTGGTGATTTCTAGCTACCAGTTGTTGGTGGTGATGTTTTGTGGGATGTTGTGGTGTGCTTTGGTGGTGCATGTTAATAATTTGTTTATGTGTGATAGGCTGTCTGTTACTTGTTTGTTGTTCTTGGTTAAAGGTTTATGATTTTTTTTGGTAGATTTCAGGAAATGATTGCTGTTATGGTTTCTGTTATGTACATTATTGTGTGTTAATTTCTGAAAGTATTAGTATTGGCATGTTTTATTTTTGATACTTTCTGCAGGTTAACAATGGCTTGTTGTGTCTTATAGCTTGTGTGTTGCCTTAGGGGGATTATCTTTTGCAAACTAAAAGTTTCAGCAACTGGGACCAGGGACCTCTTCATGTGGCTTTGCCATCAAGATAATCCGTAGCGATCCATTAGAAATGGGGCCAGGTTTGAGACGTTGAAATTGGTCATGTGTATTTAGTATTGTTGACTTAGGTAATTTCATAGAAGCTGTGTACATCGAATAAAACAGCAATGTGAGTGATATAGCCTATATTGCCGCAAGACACCATGTAAACTGACTGCCAGCGTGGCGCAGGGGATAGCGTCACAGACTGCGGTGCTGAAGGTCATCGGTTCAATCCTGACCACCGGCAAAAATTTATTTCTTTATAATTAACAATTCCAGAATGTTCTATATCTTTCTTATGTTCACTTGTAAATTCCACTTGTTTCTTATGTTAACTATTCTTCTAATTTCTGGTTCATTCTGTCTGTGTATAAATAGCAGAGCACTCTGCCCGAGAGGCAGTCAGTGCTGCGTGTATTTAAGTTCTTAATAAATTTGCTTTCAGTATAAGTGCTGTGTTTAGTTGCCTTCGAAGTCAAGCCTGCTTCCATTTCAACGCGACAATATCAGACGTTGGACTCTAGCTCTGCACTTGATGTAGTGACAAGGACGAAGTGGTAGAGTTGGAATCGTATATATATATATAATTTCTCATTGGTGTTTTTTTGTGGTACGCCATAGCTTCCATATTACTTAACCAAAATTAATGATTGAGGTGTCATTTTCAAGGTTCCGTTCTCCACTAATGATGAAAAATACACAGATAGTTTAAAGTTATTGTTTACACAAAAAAATTATTTTGAAAGAAATTGTACTGTTCGTACAATCTAAGTTGATACCCAGCAAATGACCGTAAATGGGACATGTATTTACGGTTGCTCCCATCAGCCACTGCTCTGAGTATCAACTTAGTTTGTATGCCCAATATATAAAAGCACTGTAGAAGGTGCCATCTATGGACAATCTGTTTGACTAACATGAACGACAGCTCTTGCAGTTGTTTAGATTTTTTATTCTGTATGCAAGCCAAAGATCTTCTTTGATGCAAGCATAGTGTATCATATGATTTCGGTTATACACGTCGATGTAACGATGAAATATACACAAATAATTTAATTTAAACAACAGGCACGACAGATCTTCAAGCTTTTTGGATTCTTTACGCAAACATGGTTTATTACAAGATTTCTGTTACACACATCGATGCACAACAGCTGATGGAATTGTTCACTTTGTTTAAGCAAGCGTTGTGTACTGCGCAAATGAAGTGAAGTTATCAAAAAATAACAGAAATATGAAAAAGGTAATACCTGATTTTTAGATGTGCAAATGAAGTGAATTTTGTGAAAGAACAAGTTATCAAAAAATAAAATAAAATGCAAAAAGGAAAATATCTGATTTTTGTGTGTTTCACAAGTAATCATATTGTATTTAATTATGTAAATTTTCTTACATTTAGACTAATATTTGTTACTACTATTCAAAGTTTATTAACTTTCATACATTTATACTTACATTTGTCTCTTCTCCATTACTACTATCTTAGCTATATGTGACTGATCAGGATAGAGTGAATTATTCACATGGGTCTACTAGGTTTTTTATTATTATTATTATTGAATTGCAGTCTTCATCTTCCAGGATGATAAGTAAGTGTAACCTTCCAAATTGGTGACAATACTGAATAATATTTTATTCATTCCACTTTCGTTGGAAATGAAATCACTCTACAGGTTGTTGCAATATGTACGTTGAGAATCAGTCACTACATTGGTGTAACTGTTTCTTATAATTATATAGCTTTTGCTGAAAACTCATTTTCATTGCTAATGAATGAAAGCTCTATTTTGAGGAAATACTGTCAATTTACATTACTTAAAACAAACTGTTACACCAATGTAGTGACTGGTTCTCGAAGTACTCTTTGTAAGTACTTCTGCTGCAATTTCTTTCCTGACGAAAGTGGAGTGAATAATATTTTCGATATTGTCACCAATTTGCAACATGTTTTTCATAAAAACATTGACATGCACCATCTTAGTTTCCTGTATCCATTAGCACAACGAGAGTCCAACGTCTGATATATATCAATTCCACGGACATTTCATTCGATGTACACAGCTCCTAGGAAATTACGTTGACGTATTACAGGTCATTTGAAGGAAGTGATTCCACCCATCGGCTTAACTCGTGACAGCGGCATGTTGTGGTGTGTGACGTCATAGCTTGGTGATATTGACTTGTCTGTATTCACCGGTGGTGTACGTAGCTTGTGGTGCTGCAGTTATATTTGGTTGTACTATCTGTACGGTGTGTGACATTCTACATATTTGTGGTGTGGTTGCTTCTCTTAAAGTTGTTTTCTGCTTTTTGGAAGGTAATTTGATTGTGGTTTTTCTGTGTGTGTGTTTGCGTGTTTGCGCGTGAATGTGTGTGAATTTCTGTTTGGATATGATAAATAGTTTAATCCTTTACCACTGGAGAGGGGGGAGGGGGAGACTGTGTTGGTCATGGTTAACTTTCTTCAGTTGCTTGCTGTAATACCCAATACTGTTCAGTGTACAAGATGTTGGCTACCGTTGAAGCTAACAAAATGCAGTGATGGGTTTATGTGCTTGTGTGTGTGTGTGTGTGTGTGTGTGTGTGTGTGTGTGTGTGTGTGTGTGTGCGTGTGATGAATTTTTTATGTTAATATTTTGTTTTATTGTAATCTCCATTTGTGTTTTGTGTGTTATGGGGGAATGGCCAACTTTGGTGTAATATGTTGGGACATAATTTTCGTAAGCGTGCTGCATTTACAAAATATTAATACTTAGTGAGGAAAATAAAATCATTCTCACTGGTTGTTTCCATCTGACTCATGATTGGCTGTTCTTTCTTCCCATCAATTGTCACGCCATTACCAACGTCTACAGCTCCTGAAAAGAATTACGCCCACATCGTAAGTGCTTTTCATCACTAAGAAGCTATACACCTAAAGAATTTTCTTGTCCTGAACCAAGTATATCGTCGCTTATAATAGAATAACCTAATTTGCTCAGGAGAAAGTTTATTTCACGCCAAAAAATTGTTATTATCCTTGGGAGAAATTTAATTTTTACCCAAAAAATCTGGGAATTTTTTTGTTCTTGTTTGTGTATTAACCATGTAAGTGATTCAGAACATGGTCTTCCTAATACAAATGGTTTAAAAGAGTGTGCAGAAGACAATTTTTTGTAAAAGTGACCTAAAAAATACCCATTTATTCCGATTTTACAAAGTTGTCAACTTTGCTCTTTAATTTGTCAACAAGTGCAAAGCAGTAAGTGAATGGAATTTCATATTCTAAGACCTTGTATTAATAAGTTATTAAGTGCAAAGTTTCAGGTTTATCCTGCAATTAAGGAGATATAAAAAGCTAAAATTCACATTTTTTTCAAGTGGCTACTTTTTTGGTTAACTTCAATTCACTTAAGAGAGCGCAAAAAGTTGTATAAGTTTCCTTTCTTTCATGAACATATTGCCCAAGATAATATATCTCAAAGTTGCTGAAAATGTAAGGTTGCAATATTGATAGCTCCACTTTTTAAACTTCGTGTGGTTTAGTTTAAATTTTTTTTTTTTTTTTTTTTTTTTTTATGATACAAAAAGTATCACAAGAGAGCTTCTGTGAAGTTTGGAAAGTAGGAGGCGAGGTACTGACGGAAGTAAAGTCGTGAGGTGGCATCGTGAGTCGTGTCGGGGTAGCTCAGTCGGTTGAGCACTTACCCGCGAAGGGCAAAGGTCCCAGGTTTGAGTCCCAGTTCCGGTACACAATTTAAATCTGCCAGGAAGTTTCACAAAAAGTATTGTTTAGTGTGTTGATATTTTGGTGTAGTGGTGGTGTTGTGTGTGGGTTTCTTGGGGAGTGGTGTTGCTACCTCTCTCCTTTTTCTCTCTTAGCCAGCCGCAGTGGCCGAGGGGACTGAGGTGCTCCAGTCACGGTCTGCACGGCCATTACGGTCGGGGGTTTGAATCCCCCCTCGGGCTTGGATATTTGTGCTGTCCTTAGTCTTAGTTGGTTCTTAAGTAGTTTGTAATTATGGGGACTGATGACCCCGTAGTTAAGTCCCATAAGCTATACAAACGTTTGAACATTTGATTTTCTCTCTATTTATTTATTTATTCTGGGTATGTTAGAGGTTAAGCTACTGATGTATAGTTATTATTTGATGTGGCCCTCGGGGGGCTCAGCATTAACACTAGAAGCACCAGTTTTGCTGTACCTTGTGGCTCATTTTTTTATCCACACTACGAAACTACCGTTTTGTTGATTTTTGTGTGGTGTTTTTGGTTTCTGCATGCTGATATTGCATTTTAGAAGACTCTAATGTACAAGAAAAATTTTATTTGTTATCTAAAATGAATGGTACGCAGTCAGAAGTAAACTTTCAGAAATAAATGTTATTTTCATTTTACATTTTACAGAAGAAATTCTAGTCTTCTATCAAACATCATTCAACCAAGTAAGCAAAACGATTTTACAATGTTTACCTTTATACAGTTTATGCGACTAGTAATAGTATTTCTACCTTTACTGGCATGTAAGGTAAGACAAAGATAGTCTAAAATGCATGTTTTCTTGCTTATTGCAATCGAGGGAGAAAAAATATAAGAACAAACAATTTCAGTCTATTACTGTAAGTGTGTGGAAATATTTAGGAACAAATAGTTGACATTTTCTCAGCTGGGTGGACTCACAGTTCAGACATCAGACAAGAATTTTTTCACATGTACTTGTTGGAGTTGAAACATGAGTTTGATGTTCCATTCCCCTTTTGTTTATAGGAAACATGATTTTGACAATGCCGTCTATTTCCATATTAGCAATTTCTGTTGCCAAATGCTTACAAGGAAAGATTGGCTCCTCTCTGCAGTTTGCAGGAGGAGAAAGCTGATCTACTACTCTGAGAATGAATTCTTGCCATGAAGTCTCCTTACATGTTCACAGGTTAAAGGTTTTGTGGGTATTTATCATTCCAAGGTCAAGAATGTTGAAGAAGACATGCACATGCATTGGTGGGTGCCAGCTTGGACACTGTAATGTCTTGTCATTTGGTCAACTATACCAATTGCCCTCTTGGTTTCATTATAAAACTACACAGTGTCTTGAAGTTTCTTCTCAGTATTCTCGTTGACTTGACATGCAGCATGCATGTTACTCAGAATAAGGACACTCATAAATTTGACCCTGAAGAATAGAACAAACAAAGACGTACAGTGGATGTGTGCTTTCTAGTTGAAAAACTTAGGTAGAATGATACATGTTTACATTGTGCAAGAAGTGAATCACTGTCAGATTACCCAGATTCCATTTGTCGATCATTAGATACATCTGAATCACTTGAGTCACCACTATCAACAGGAACAAAATTGTTGTCATTCTTTGCAATTGTTTCACTCCCAGATTTGTCAAGTGAATGGTAGAGAATCTCGACTTTCATGATATCACATTGCCTTGCAATTGTAGCATCAATGATGCAAACTCGCCACAATGAACCACAAGTTTATGTCGCTGCCACTTGAATGACTTAGCACACTCGACTTGACCAAAGATACGAAGACAGTAAGTTTCTGTAGGCATGACACGCCAGGCATTCGCTGTCGTGTGATAGAACTATATGCAGTCCCTCAGGCAGAGGTGTGGCTATTCTGTGACTTGCACCTGCCACTTCATAGATCTTCATGGCGCCAGTCCACAGAAACCAGAAAGCTGCACTGATATAAAACTTCACCCAAGTCCAAAATTTTTGTATGTCTACTTATTTTTGGTGTAAAGGGTCATAACATACTCCAACACCTTATGAATAATGTTGAGACATGCCCAGAAATTGTTTCCTGTCTAAAAATTGGCATTGCTGATATCAGATGGTGTTAAAATATGTTGTGTTGTTGTGGTCTTCAGTCTGGAGACTGGTCTGATGCAGCTCTCCTCCCTACTCTATCCTGAACAAGCCTCTTCATCTCCTCACAGTAACGACACCCTACATCCCTTTGAATCTGCTTATTGTATTCATCTATTGGTCTCCCACTGCAATTTTTACCACACAGACTTTCCTCCAATGCTAAACTCACAATTTCTTGATGTCTGTGAATGTGTCCTGTCAATCGATCCCTTCTTTTAGTCAAGGTATGCCAGAAATTCCTTTTCTTTCCAATTCTGTTCAGTACCTACTCATTAGTTTCGCAATCCACCCACCTAATCTTCAGCATTCTTCTGTAACATCACATTTCGAAAGCCTCTATCCTCTTCCTGTTTGAACTGTTTATCATTCATGTTACACTCCCATACAAGGCAACACTCCACACAAATGCCTTCTGAAAGGACTTCCTTACATTTAAATTAATATTCAATGTTAACAAATTTCTCTTTTTCAAAAACACTTTTCTTTCCATTGCCATTCGGTATTTTATATTCTCTGTACTACAACCATTTTGGTATTTTACTGCCCAAGTAACAAAACTCATCTACCACATTTATTGTTTTGTTACGTAATATGATTCCTTCAGCATCACCTGACTTTCTTAGACTGCACTCCATTACCCTTGTTTTGCTCTTGTTAATGTCTGTCTTATATGCACCTTTCAACACACTGTCCATTCCGTTCAAGTGCTCTTCCAGGTCCTTTGCAGTTTTGTCATCGGCAAAACAAAATGTTTTTATTTCTTCACCCTGAACTTTAATTCTTTCTCTATATTTCTCCTTGCATTTCTTTATAGCTTGCTCAATGTCTTACTCCCTTCCCAACCACTGCATCCCTTTTCACGCCCTTCAACTCTGATACCTGCTGTCTGGTTTTTGTACAATTTGTAAATAACCCTCAGTTTCCTATATTTTACTCCTGCTGATCTCAGAATTTGAAAGAGTGTATTCCAATCAGAATTGTCAAAAGCTATATCCAAATCTGCAAACACTAGAAATGTAGGTTTGCCTTTCCTTAATCTAAGATAAGTCGGCCGCTGTGGCCGAGGGGGACTGAGGCGCTCCAGTCATGGTCTGCACGGCGACTACGGTCGGGGGTTCGAATCCCCCCTCGGGCATGGATATTTGTGCCGTCCTTAGATTTGGTTAGTTCATAAGTAGTTTGTAAGTTTAGGGACTGATGACCCCGTAGTTAAGTCCCATAAGCTATACAAACATTTGAACATTTTGAACAATCTAAGATAAGTCGTAAGGTGAGTATTGCCTTTCGTGTTCCTAAATTTTTTCTGAATCCAAATGGATCTTCCCGAAGGTCGGCTTCTACCAACTGCTTCATCCGTAAATAATTTGTGTTAAAATTTTGCAACCAGGACTTAACAAACTGATGGTTCTGTAATTTTCACACCTGTCTGCTCCTGCTCTCTTTAGAATGGGGTTTATTGCATTTTTCCTAAAGTCTGAGAGTATTTTCCCTGTGTAATACATCTTACACACCAGGTGAAATAGTTTTCTCGTGGTTGGCTCTCCCAGAGACTTCACTAGTTCTGAGGGACTGTCATCTACTCCAGGGGCCTTGTTTTGACTGAGGTATTCCAGTGATATGTCAAATTCTTCTCTCAGTATAGTATCTCATATTTCATCTCCATCTGCTTCCTCATCCCTTCCTACAATATTGTCTCTTTAAGTTCACTTCCTTTGTACAGCCCCTCTATATACTCTTTCAGCTTTCCCTTCTTTGCTTAGAACTGGTTTTCCATCAGAGTTCTTTATATTCATAAAGCTGCTTTTCTTGTTTCCAAATGTATCTCTTATTTTTCTGTAGGCGGTATCTATTTTTTCCCCTATTTAAACATTTTTCTACTGACTTGCATTTGCCTTTCTAGTCACTCCTGCTTAGCTATTTTGCACTTCCTATCAATCTCATTTTTTAGTCATCTG
Source organism: Locusta migratoria (assembly GCA_026315105.1). Classification (NCBI taxonomy): domain Eukaryota; kingdom Metazoa; phylum Arthropoda; class Insecta; order Orthoptera; family Acrididae; genus Locusta; species Locusta migratoria. The sequence continues at coordinate 203,542,986 of CM048751.1, forward strand.
TACTCTGTTTTGCTGGTTTCATTTACTGCATTCTTTTATTTTCTCTTTTTATAAATTAAATTTAGTATTTCCTGTGATATCCTAGGATTTTTTGTAGGTCTTACCTTTCTACCTATTTTGTCCTTCACTGCTACAAGTGCCAGGAGGAGGGGCATGTGACGAAGCACTGCAGCAACCACAAGGAGTGAATCAAGTGTGTTGGCGAACATGCCAGCAAAACTTGTCCACTGACATGGGAAGCAAAGGTGACGTATGCCCGCGGCCCACACACTTCCAGCTGGCAGAGCTGGCCGGCCTTTCAAGGATGCAGCACTTTCAGTGAGAAGACAAAGCAGAACGCACGTCCGACAGAGGAGCCAGAGAAGAAGAGACAAAGAAATAGGAGACACAGGGCCACCAGGTCCACACCTGTGGCTCCGGAGCAGTCCACTGCCCCCTTCTCTGCCATGCCACTGGTGACAGAGATGGGTGGGGACACCTGCTGTGGCATGGGGTGGGCAGACAGTCCACTCTAGACCGCAGAGGAAGACACGCCGCAACGGAAGAGAGCGACGCTGACATGGTGTTCTGGGAAGCTTACGCTAGGTTCTGGACAGTGCTGCACGCCAAACTAGAGGCTGCCTGTCTACATATGAGGGAGGCGTACTCTAGGAGGGAGCCGGAGGTACGCGAAAGGAAGACGGATGGCCGCAACCTCAGCGAAGCAGTCACCCAAACTGATGCTTGCAAGCTACAGGAGCAAGCAACACAGACAACTACCATAAAGTAGTAGTCTACCACCAGCCGCCCTGTGCAGATGGAGGTCATGACCGAGGACCAATGGAAGCAAATTCCAAGAGAGAAGGCGAGGAAGCTGACACCACAAGAAGTGGAACGCGAACTCTTCCAGTGGTTCTTCGCCTACAACAGAGAAAAGATGGAGGCAGCGAAGAAGAGTGGAGAAATAGCCTACATCAGAGAATGGCCAGCCGCTAACCAGATTGGGTGTCCATTGTAGAAGAAGAATCATTTTTTGAACAGAAGAAAAAACGAGCAGAACCAGTGATGGCAGTAATCACCCGCCGCTCTAACGAGAGAGGGGACACCAAGAAAACGCACAGGAACAACAACAGATTCCAACAATGAGCAGCAACAACCAAGAAGACAACAGCCTCAACGACGACGCCTACGGAAGTGGACGCCATGGTAAAGGGCAGCACAAAATAAAGCACATGACTTCTCCCGCTGAAGCCATCAAGAAGACAAATGCCAAGGCGATAACACCAGCAACTCTGGCCCTTGTTTCCGTGGTTTCCTGTTGGCTGTAAGGTAAATACCGTGGCTTTCCCCATGCCATGGAATGTTCCCATTTGGGGGGAAAAAATTGCCCACCCATACCCAATCCATAAATAAATTGTGCTCCAACAGAATTCACTCCAAGGCCCAATAGAGCGGATGCTCTCAAGTGGCCCGCCCTTGCCCTTAAGGCAAGGGAATGAATATCCCCCCCCCCCTTCCTCTTCCTACTACTGAACTCCAGTCTCCCATCAAAATTAAGTTTTCCTCTCCCTTAATTGTCTGAATAATTTCCTTTACCTCCTCATACATTTATTCCATCTCGTCAACGTCAGCTGAGCTAGTTGGCATATAGACTTGTACTCTTATCTCTTATGGCCGATGTTGGCTATGAAATCCCCAAACCACCTTCCCTACCTTCTGGCTCTTACCCTTGTAACCGCCCTCATTGTAAAACCTTCCCTATGCACCCTTCCACCACCACTTACTCCAATCCCGTAACCCGGAAGGTGTACACAATCAAGGGCAGAGCCACTTGCGATATGACCCACGTGATTTACCAACTGACATGCCTGCACTGTGAAGCGTTCTATGTGTGAATGACCAGCAACAAACTGTCCATTCGCAAGAACGGTCACAGGTTTGCTGGTAATGAGGATTACCCTGTGGCTAAACACGCCTTGGTGCATGGCCAGCACATCTTGGCACAATGTTACACCTTCCGGGTTATCTGGATACTTCCTACCGACACCAGTCTTTCAGAACTCCGGAGATGGGAATTTGCCCTTCAGCATATTCTCTCTTCCCGTTGCCCACCTGGTCTCAACCTCCACTAAATTCAAATTCCCGCCTACCATCTTGAACATCTTTGCCTCGATTCTCTGGATAGAGCCTCTGCCTCAAGTGGTATTTCTGTCCAACTTCTTTGCTTTCTACAGTATGTCTGCCTAAGTGTACTTGTGTTTGTTTATATATGTGTGTGTGTGTGTGTGTGTGTGTGTGTGTGTGTGTGTGTTTACCCTCCTTTTTTCCCCCCAAGGTAAGTCTTTCCTGTCCCAGGATTGGAATGACACCTTACCCACTCCCTTAAAACCCCCATCATTTCCTTTCCCTCCTCCTTTCCTTCTGCCTGAAGAAGCAGCTAGGCTGCAAAAGCTAGTGTTTGTGTTTGTGTGTGTGTGTGTGTGTGTGTGTGTGTGTGTGTGTGTGTGTGTGTGTGTGTGAATTTATTAATTTATTTGTGCTACTATCACTTCCTGTGCTCCTTCTCCTGGTAAGTAATCTTCATCTATTTTTTATATATATTTTTCCTGCTAGGAATTTCTCCTCTATCGATCAGTATTCTTTTGTTTCTGCTGTCTGTAAGCAACATGCTTTCAAACATGCAATTAGTTTTGTTTATGTGTGAATGCGAGTAGTTGCTGTGCTTAATGTTTGCAGTACTTGTTTACATGTGTCGTGTTATGTTTGTTGAAAATGACGAAACGTAAAGGCGTTTTGAAGAAACGACAATTTAGAGGAAACTAGTTTAGAAAGCTTTCTCTACAAGACGCTATGTCATCTGGAAACGATGTTTCTAATTGCAATTCTTCAACAAGTGCATCAAAGAAGCTCTCACCATTTCAAGAGAGTTACAACAAATTTACTGTAAGTGACAAGGGGTGCAGTAAAATTATTATAAATTTGGGAATATTATCAGATGTAATTTTTAATTTTGTACTATGTAGACAGTGTGGTGAGTCACAGAGTGTGTGTGTGCCAGTGTGAGAAAAGGCCTAGCAATTGCTTTGGATATAATTTGCACTAAATGCTCAGCTGTGATCTCATGTATGGGTTCTTCAAAACCAAATGCAAGTTGCCTTTATGAAATCAATACTAAATTAGTTTATGCCTTACAATCCACTGGCAAGGGCATTGCTTCAGGGAGAACATTTTGTTCAGTGATGGACTTACATCAACCACCAAGTAAATTTGAAAAAGTGACTGCAATATTGGAGAAAGCTGTAAGTGAGGCCAGTGAGCAAAGCATGAAACTGGCTGAAGCAGTGGAAGAAAATGATGGCTGTTCCGATATTGCAGTTGCACTTGATGGAAGTTGGCAGAAAAAATGACATACTTCTCTGAATGGAGTGACTGCCACAAGTGTAGAGACCGGTAAAGTGTTAGATGTGGAGATAATGTCTAAATATTGCAAATGTTGTAAAGTCAATGAACATAAAGAACAATACTGTGTGCTGGCCGGGGTGGCCGAGGAGACTGAGGCGCTCCATGCCCCCTCGGGCATGGATATTTGTGCCGTCCTTAATATTAGTTAGTTCATAAGTAGTTTGTAAATTTAGGGACTGATGACCCCGTAGTTAAATCCCATAAGCTATAGAAACATTTGAACACTACTGTGTGGCTAATTTTTGAGGAACAAGTGGTGTTATTTCATGGAGTACAATGAATATTTCTTCGCTCCGTAGAAACAAGACGTACGGTACATCAAATATTTGGGCAATCGTGACAGTATGGCATACAACAATGTGGTGAACTCTAAGCCATATGGAGATGCCATATTAACAAATTAGAATGTGTAGGTGTGGTAAGGCGCGGCGTGTATGTTTGAACGGCGCGCAGCCCATTATCAGGACTGGCCGCTGTGCGGTGCTGGCTGCACTATCACGCTGCACCCTGCTGGCCGCGTGGCGTTCTGAGAGAGGAACTGGGCCAGCCGTGAACTTTGCCTCAGTTATATGCTTACTGTGTTCTTCTCAATTATAACACATAATGTATGGCTTGGCTCGCCCCCTCTGGCTGCTGTCAACCGTTCTTTGCATGGCTACAGCCGCCAGTGCATCCCTATCTTGGTTCAATTTACGGCTTCCACGGCATATAAATCTGTCGTCAGGCCAGTCACTTTTATTGTTGTTGATGACACTGCGGCTGCAAACATTTTCGGCCTCGATGCTTTTAATGTTTTTGGTTTTTCTATAGATGATTCTGTCAATTTCCTGTCGGATTCAGTTCTTTTCCCGGAATTGGATGCTCTTTGTCGGGAATTTTCGTCCTTGTTTTCGGGTGGTGTGGGTTGTGCCGTGGGATTTACAGCCCACATTACTATGAAACTGACAGCACGACCCAAGTTTTTTCTGCACCCGCCAGGTGCCGGTGGCCCTGCACGACCAACTTAAGGCTGAATTGGATTGCCTACAGGACTTGCAGGTCTTAACTCCGATTTCTTCCAGTGAATGAGCTACCCCACTGGTTATTGTAAAGAAGCCTGGGGGGGTCTTTACGTATCTGTGGGGATTTTAAAGTCACCATCATTGCACAGTCTGTGATTGACTCGTACCCCATGCCTCGTACAGATGAACTCATTGCTTTACTTTCTGGTTCACACTCTTTTTCTCACGTAGATTTAGCTGAATCCTATCTTCAGCTTCCTTTGGATGATGACACCAAACGTCTATTGGTCGTCAACACTCCCTTTGGGTTATACCAATATCAGTGACTCCCTTTCTGGGTCGCTAGCGCCCCGGCTATTTTTCAGCGCTACTTAGAGCAGCTCCTCTGTCCGCTTTTGGGCTGTGTTAACTACTTAGACGATATTGTTGTGACCGGGGCCTCACCCCACGAAACCTTCTGTTCTACAAGCAGCCGGTCTCTGCTGCAACCTGGCCAAGTCTCGTTTTTTCCAACCTTCTATTTCTTATTTGGGGTTTGAAGTGTCTACAGTGGGCGTCTGCCCTTTGCCGGATCGCGTGGGCGCGGTACAGTCCCTGCTGCGTCCTGCATCTGTTAAAGATGTACAGGTCTTCTTGGGCAACATTGCCTATTACCACCGTCTTTTACTGGGGGCTGCCTCGGTAACGCATCCCTTACATCGTCTGCTTCACAAGGGTGTTCCCTTTGCCTGGTCGTCTGAGTGTGAACGGGCATTTTGCACGTTAAAGCACTTACTGGTTTCTGCCCCTTGTTTGACGGCGTATGTTCCTGGGTAACATTTGGTTCTGGTTATGGATGCATCTCAACATGGCATTGGAGCGGTTTTGGCACATAAGTATCCTGATGGGTCAGAACGCTCCATCGCGTACGCATCTAAGATGTTAACGGCGACCCAGCAACGATACTCGCAAATTGAAAAAAAGGCATTAGCCATTGTGTATGCTTTGAAGAAATTTCACGTTTACTTGTATGGGATCAAATTTCATCTTATTACTGATCATAAGCCCTTGCTGTCTCTATTTCACTCTACAGCAGCGCTTCCCGACAAGGCAGCTCATAGGTTGCAACGGTGGACTCTCTTTCTTTCTCATTATAATTATGAAATCCATTTCCATCCCATGGCACAGCATGGTATCGCGGAAACATTATCACACCTTCTGGCAGGTCCTGATCCTGACTTTGATCGAGAAGAGCTTTTATGCTTTTATTTGGATGAGGAAGCTCAGGCTACTGTTGATGGTTTTCCTATTATGGCTCCAGTGTTGGCCAGTGCAGTGTCCTCTGATACCGTGCTGCGGCGCATTCTTCACTACATTCGTGTGGGCTGGTCGGACGCCCCTCTGCATAGGGCTTCAGAACCCCTCCGTAACTATTATTCCTTCCGTTTTCGTCTGTCTGAATGGGACGGTGTTCTCCTTTTGGCTACAGACGGACAGGCTCCGTGGGTGCTGATTCCAGCGGATCTCCGTTCCAGTAGTGCTTCAGATGCTTCATGAAGGACACTGGGGAGTTTCCCGCATGAAAACATTGGTTCTCCGGTATGTGTTTTGGCCCGGCATCGATGGTGACATTACAAGGCTGGTGGCTAAGTGCTCGCTGTGCGCTTTGAAGCAGGCGGTGCCTCGGGCGTCTCTCTTTTCTTGGCCGCAGCCCCAACAGCTGTGGGAACGGGTGCATATCGATTACACGGGCCCCTTCCTGAACTCTTATTGGTTTTTTCTTGTGGGTGCTTATTCAAACTTTCCATACATTTTTCGTTGCCATACCAAGTCCACTGCAGTAACTATTCAATCACTGTCTAAAGTTTTTGCTTTAGAGGCATTTCCACATACAGGTTTCAGATAATGGCACCCCTTTCACTTCTTCTGTTTTTCAAGATTTTTGTGCTCGTCTGGGCATTCACCATATTACGGCCCCTCTTTTTCATCCCCAGCGTAATGGCATAGTGGAAAGGTTTCTGTGTACTTTTAAAGCTCAAATTCGCAAATACGTGATCTCTTGCTCTGTGGACGGTGCCATTATCCGTTTCTTGATGTCGTATCGGTTCACCCCGGCTGGGGAACACAACCTGGTGGAATTGCTTCATGGCCAGCAACCTCACACTCTCACCGAGTGTGCCCACATGGCCATCAGGTCCTTATGTTCCGGGGTCCCTCATGTGGGCACGCGGGTTTGGCCGTCATCCTCATTGGCTGCCAGGTAAGGTGAAGTCCTGTCTCGGCCGCTGCCTCTGCACTGTGGACACTGCTGTGGGCACTCTTCATCGACACTGGGATCAGTTGCACCCCTGTCTCGTCCTGGCAGATTCACAAGCGCCACCTCCACCCCCGCCTCCTATGGGGTCTGTTTCACCGGCAAGCTCCGCGCTGCCATCTTCGGTGGAGCTGGATTCTGCACTTTACGCTGTGTTCGCCCAAGCTCCGCCCGCAGTACCGGCGCCTTTCCTGGCACTGGCACCAGTCCCAGCAGTTACATCCCTGGGCGCTGGGTCGCTGCCACCTGTGGCTTCCCTCGCTGAGCCTCCGGCGCTGGAAAGTGGGGAGAGGGCCATTGCTTCCGAAGCTATGGACATTCAGACACCGGAAATGGCTATGAATCAACCTGTGAGTAATGAAACTGCTCCTTTTTCATCTCCAGTTCTGGGGGCGGATGGTGCTCCCTCATCCCCGGTAATTGCAAGGGACATATACAGAGGTACCAGCCACTATGGGGTAGTACCAGCCCGACACTGGCAGCAGGAGATGGATGAGGCATCACCCATAGACATTGCCTGGGTGCATTTGGCGCCCCTGGACATTACACCGTGGGGGGGGGGGGGGGAGGAATGTGGTAATGCGCGGCGTGTGTTTGAACAGCGCGCCCCCGTTACCAGGACTTGCCACTGTGCGATGCTGGCTGGACTACCGCGCTGCACCCTGCCGGCCACACGGCGTTTCGAGAGAGACACTGGGTCAGCTGTGAACTTCGCCTCAGTTATATGCTTACTGTGCACGCGAGCGTGACTCGCCGGACGATACTACTAGATAGGACGAGAGTGACATGTGTACAGACGTATCTCGTGTTGGACTTTGATGGGGCAGGTCAGGATCCTAGTGACACTTTTAGCTGGCGTAACGTGTGTATAGGTGTGTTATTAGTCATAACAGTAGATCATGTTCAAAAACGTTTGGGAACAAGGTTGAGAAAACTAACTGTTGATATGAGAGGAAAAAAATTATAAGATGGAAAATTGTTTACTGGACAGGCTCGCTTAACTAAAACTGAAATAGAAAACTTGCAGGTATACTATGGGCAGGCAGTTAGGAGAAATAAAGGAAATCTGGAGGCAATGAAGAGAGATGTTTGGGCCCTATTCTTCCATTACTTCTCTACTGATGATGCATTGTGCCCATCAGGAGAAAATTCGTGGTGCAAATACAATAGGGCTCAGGCAACTGCAGAATCTTATTCTCTTCCTGCTGCTGTTATTACAGCAATTTAACATATTTTCAGAGTTTTGGCTCATCCTGACCTTCTAAGAAAATGTCTGTATCACAGAACCCAAATGAACGTTTCAACAGCATAATTTAGAACCGCCTTTCTAAAACTGTGTTTGTAGGCATGCATACACTGAAACTAAGAGTTCATGATGCTGTTATTACATTCAATTGTGATAATATTGGAAAGTGTTGGATACTGAAAAAGCTGGGAATTAATCCTGGTGAAGATATGATCACTTGGCTGCAACATTACAATAAAATGAGGACAGCTGGTGCAGACAGGTCTGCATCTAATATGGCCAGGAAAGTGAGATAAAGAATGTGAAAAAAAGCTGGAAGACCAGCTAGGGGCCAAAGAAGGGCCATCATATGCAGCAGGACAGTTTTAATTATCTGTAAGTAACAATTTTCAAAAGTCTTTTCTTTAAAGTCAATTTCCCACGAACTAAAATTTTCAGTACATATTCCCCATTATATTGCCACGGCGGAGTGGCCGAGCGAATTGAGGCATTGTGCTCCGATGCACGAGCACAATGCCTCAATCCCCCCTCTGCCATGGATGTTTATGCTCTCTTTAGAACAACCTAGTTCATAAGTAGTTTGTAAGTTTAGGGACTGATGACCCCGCAGTTAAGTTCCATAAGCTTAAAAAACATTTGAACATTTTTTTGTCCCTTTATATCAGAAACTACATAGAAAAATCAATGGAATTTTCTGAGACTCTACATAACATAAAAAGCCACCTCTGGTACTACATTCTTTAATATTCCCCATTAGGAAGTTCACAAAAAATATTTTTTACAGAAAAAAATTAATATTTTTTGTTAATAAATTTAAAAAGAGTATTTCTTAAAAGCTATAAAATGGATAAAGTAGATTTTAGTACAGTTGACTCTATTAGCATCATGTAACATACAGAGAAATTATTAAGGTCCTGCATGAAATAGTTCCTTTTTTCCTTCAGAAATGGGTCAAATACATGCCTAAATTAACAAGGCAGGGTGTGGCCCCCTTAAATTATGTATCATGTCCTGGTACACACAACATTCAACCGTCGTGCCACCTAGACAAAGCCCCACATGCCTAGGTTCAGCAGTATCCCCTGAGATTGCTCACTAGTGACTGTTCTGCCTCAATAGCCATGCATTCCATCAGCATGTAGCACAACTTAAGTTTGAGGTTTTTTTTTATAGAGGTATTTCCTTCCTCGCGACCCAGGTGGTCAAGCCAAGATCACCATTTCCTGTTTTATAGAATGTTCCACTGTCGCGCCACACAATGGTCGCTGAAGCGTGCCCAGAAGTTACAGTGCCTAGAGGACTTGCGGTGCTTACCAGTCCCCAGCTTGGGGCACCGGGTTCTCCAAGCCTGTACCCAGCAAATTAACTCTATAAGTAGCATATGGGTTATTTTTTACCCATAAGGATGTTTCGAGAGTGCTACCCACCACCATATTCTTCACAAAACCAAAAGCTCGTGTACTTTTAATCATTTATTGAGTTTTACAACTCATCAAAATTTCATTCCTCTAGGCCACTAGAAGAAAGGGGGGGGGGAAATTGTTATACCCGTTGTACCATGTGGATAATTTTCTTAAACTATTTATGACTTTCACGGTACTACTGGTATAACAGATAAATTTTTCATACTTTTTTTAAACTATTTATGACTTTCACGGTACTACTGGTATAACAGATAAATTTTTCATACTGGATGAAATTTTGGTAAGTTATACAATTCAATAAATAACTAAAATTCACAAGAGTTTTTGGTCCTACAAAGAATATGGTGATGGGTAGGTCTCTCGAAACAACCATATGGATCACAAATGACCCATGTGCTACTTCTAGCATTTATTTGCGGGGTACGGGCTTGACGAACCCGGTGCCTCGAGCTGGGGACTGGTAAGCACCGCCAGTCCTCTAGGCACTGTAACTTCTGGACACGCCTCAGTGACCACCAGTGGCGTGACGGTGGAACATTGTGTTTACCAGGAAATGGGGATCTTGGCTTGTCCGCTTGGGTCACGAGGAAGGAAATACCTCTATAAAAAAAACCTCAAACTTAGGTGTGCTACATGCTGATGGAATGCACAGCTGTTGAGGCAGAACAGTCACTAGCAAGCAGTCTCAGGGGATACTGCTGAATCTCAATTGTATAAGGCTTGCCTAGGCATGCGGGGCTGTGTCTAGGTGGCATTTAGTTCCCTAGGTGCTCATGGGACTGAGAAGGAACCTTTGAGTAATTTTAAACCTCCTAGTGAGATGGGTTTACTACTTCGGGGGTTCAAACACCCAATCTAAAAAGAGGGCTAGGGTATCCAGTCCTCCAGACGTAGGACAACATACAAAGGGTTCTGTTCAAACTAACAGACTACATGCTTCTAGCCAGAATGTGTTCATAATTGCTAAGAGGAAAGAAGGTTCTTTTGATAAGGTTTCACCTTTTTATGTACAAAAAGGCCTAGCTAGTATAGCAGGTCACTTACTCAGTGAAGCTATTGTGGAATGGAATTCTTTTGCTTGAGACAGCTACCTCCCTACAAGTCACAAATCTTATAAATGCTATGCACCTTAGGAAGTATGCTGTTGAAACTGAACTCCACAATACCTTCAATTATTGTAAAGGGGTTGTCTCTTGCTGAGACATTGTTGATATTCCCAAACAGAAATTGAAGGAAGAGTGAGCTTCTGAAAGTTTTGTGGATGTTTAGAATATTATGAAGACAGTGGATGGGGAACTCATGAAATCTGACTCCTTAATCCACACATTCAACAGTCCAAAACTTCTGGACCGTATGAAAGCTGGTTATCTTCGTTTGACTGTTCGACCTTATCTCCCAAACCCAATGCACTGTTTCAGGTGTCAGCGTTTTGGGCACACCACATTGGGTTGCAAGGGGGAAGCCACTTGTGAGAAATGCGGTAAAGCAATGCATAATGGAGTTAATTGTACACCACCCCCAAAGTGTGTGAATTGTGGTGGCGACAACACAGTTTGGAATAGAGATTGTAGGGTCTATCAAGAAGAGAAGAAAATATAGGAGATGAAGACCACCAAGAGAATCTCCTACGCTCAAGCCAAAAAAACCTTAAAAGGTCATGCTGCCTCCTGTGTTTGTAACCCCTTTTGCCTCTGCTTTCTAAAAGCCAGTCACCAAAGTTGGTGCCTCAGACCTTCACCCAAACAGTCATTGTCATTGTTACCGCAATTATGTCAGTGCACCTGTCACATCCCCACCAACATCAGAAAATGCGACGTCTACCAACTTTGCTGAGCTCCTCATCACCCATAGTGCACAGTCTGTCCAACCAACCATTTCAGCTCCTCCTACACCTACTGAAGCCCATTTGAAACCATCAAAGGCAAAGAAGTCAACAGATAAATTGGTATCACAGGTGAAACCAGAAGTGAAACTGACAGAACTTGTCACCATCACTGTTAGTGATGCACTAGAGCCCATGGAGCTATATGTCAGTCTGGGGCAACCACCTTACACCAAGGCTGACCTCCAACTGGGGGCAAACATCTCGCCCCAAGGATGACCCTCCACCTAATGAGGATTCCCAGCCCTGTTCGAAAGAGAAGGTGAAAATAGAACCTCCTTGATGGCTCCCATTTTACAATGGAATTTGCAGGGATTTAGGACCTATATATATATATGTCTCCGGGATACTAATTTCAAGCCCTCTGATAACCCTGAGATACCCGCTTGTTGTCTCCACAGAAAGGACGATCTTAGTGGAAAGAGAGCTAGAGGAGGAGTGGCTGTTTTCGTTAACACAGCCTACCACTCTGCACTCATGTCTTTCAGCACTACCATACAAGCTATTGCTGTGCCAATACATGCATGTCACCAGCTGACTATATGCTTCCTGTATCTGCATTCTATCAACCCTCTCATTGAAGAAGATCTTGAAGACCTTCAGCAGCTCCACCACCCATTAATCCTTTGTGGTGACTTTAATGCACTCACTGTGCTTTGGGGTTCTGTAGCTACCTGACCCAGGGGTAGAGCAGTTGAGCGGCTTTGCTTATCTTCATGTGCCAATTTATTAAATACAGGTTAGAGCACCCACTTCTGCACTGCAATGGGATCATTCTCTGCCATCGAACTTACGCTATACTCTCCGACCCTTGCCCATTCTACTCAGTGGGAAGTGGTCGATGGCCTTCGTGGCAATGATCACTTCCCAGTCTGGATCAATCAGCCAGATGGCATGGAGCCTATAGGGCAATCAGCACGACAGGCAATCCACCAAGTAGACTGGACACTTTACAGCTAACTTGCTGTGTTAGATCATGATGTTAGTGTCCTTGAATGGGTGGATTATATCACCGGCACGATTCACCATGCCATTGCAGCTTCCATTCTGCAGTCTTCTGGATGATTGAGAAGGCAGAACATACCTCGGTGGAGTGATGAATGCCGCTCTGCAATGAGGACACGGCGTGCTGCGCTGTGTAGGTTCAAACTCTGGCCAACTGCAGAGAACTTTGCAGCATTTTGTATGGGGAGGGCAAACTGTCATAAAAATGTATGAGAGAGCAAGAAACAAACATGGCAACAGTTCCTGAATACCCTTAATTGTTCCACAAAAATCTCACAAGTTTGGGAGACTATCAGGATATCTGGAAGAGGAGGAAGGTGTCCAGTGGCTGCCATGGTGGGGAATGACACTCTACAGACCAGCCCATGAGACATTTCCCAGACTATGGCGGTCTATTTTTCTACAGTTACCGCCACTGCCAGTTACAATCAAGCTCTTCCTCGCCACAGGGTGGTTGCTGAAAGGGCAACCTTGGACTTCCGGTCCAGCATTGCTGAGCAGTATAACTTTCTGTTTTCCACGTGGGAGCTGGATTCTGCATTTTCGTGGCTCGTGACATGTCACCAGGTCACAGTGGTATCCACAATAGCATGCTAAGACACCTCACAGGGCAGAACAATGAACTCCTCAATCTTTTTTAATTTCATCTGGGTGTCAGGTCAGTTCGCTGACTCATGGTGGGAGGCTTTTAAAACCCGGAAAATACCGCACTGACCAAATAGTTATTGCAGTGTCAGTCTGACTAGCTGTGTGGTAAAGGCTGTATATAACAGATGGTCAGCTGCCATCTTATCTGGATGCTGGAACCCAGGCAGCTTCTCAGCTGCTTTCGGTGCAGGTTCAAGAGATATCGCTCCACCTTTGATAACCTGGCCTTCCTGGAGGCGACTATATAACAGGCTTCCCTGCATCGGCATCAGCTTCTGGGTGTATTTGTTATATTGAATAGGCCTATGATACTACTAGGTAGCATTTTATCATGAGGCAGCTCCATGAATGGGGTTTTCGTGCTTGTCTTTTCCGTTTTATTCAGTCCTTACTTTCCCCATGTTATTGTAGGTATTGGGTCGGTGATGCCCTTTCTGAGCACTTTGAGCAGGAGAATGGAGTCCCTCAGGTTAGTGTTTTAAGTGTGTCTTTCTTTGCAATAGCAATTAAGAGTATTACTTCTGCTGTGAAAAGTCCTATCCAGTGTTCTCTATTGATGGATGACTTCTCTGTCTTTTGCTTTTCTTCCAACCCAGCAATGAATACATGTCAGGTGCAGCTAACTTTTCAGTGGTTGTATGAATGAGCAGGAAAGACTGGTTTTAAGTTTTCCACGAATAAGTCTGTGTGTTTCCTTTTTAACTGTTCATGTACTGTTTCTAATTTACTTGAACTGCAGTTGAAGGGCTCTGTTCCAACTTTTAAAGACACGGTGAGGTTCCTGAACCTCGCATTTGACTCTAAACTCACATGGCTGACACACCTTAAGGACTTGAAAACAGCATTTAGGACGAGCCGCATACCAAGTCTTTGTGCTGAGGCTGCGGAGCTGCCACTGACATCAGGTGACGGCTACTCATGGTGTGCCAGGCATATAAAACACTGTCCACATCTTTCACGCTGTCATACCTCGCCGTTGCTCAGCCTCTGATGGAAAGCCTCTTTCATAATTATCAAAGAGTGACAAGACCGTTTGGGATTCGCACAAATGATTTCCTTTTAGAAATGTGAGTGGCTGGTTTTAATGTTTTACGTAGAGGTTGGGGAAGAGTCCACCTTAGCTTCTACAGAGGCCCAGACTTGTTTTAGACCTGATGAGTTTCAGGAAAGATGACACTTCTGATTTTTCTTTTCTGTCCATGTTTTTTAATGTTTTAGATAAACATCGTGGTTTTACAGTGGTGTATACTGATGGCTCCAAGCAAGAGGCCTCCGTTGGCTGTTCCATTGTGTTCCCCAACAGTGTTGTTAAGTTTTGCCTTCCCAAGAATTTTTTTACACAGAGCTCCATGCGATCTTCAAGGCACTACAGCTGATATGTCGCATACAAAGAAAACGATTTCTGCTTTGCTCTGATTCTCTAACTACTCTGTAGTCATTGGAAGAACTCTATCCATCTTTGACTTTGCTGCAGCGCATACACGACGAACTGTCCTTCTCTAATGTTGTGGGAAGGTGGTGTCGTTTTGCTGGGTGCTGGGGTATGTAGGTATTCGGTGGAATGAAGAAGCTGATTGGCTGCTAAAGAGGCTTGCAGCATATCTGAAGTGACAATGTGCCGGATTACCTTGCAGGATGTCTTTGTTCTGTCAGCCATCCCAATTGTGAAAGGAATAATGGCTTTCAGTGACTAATAACAGAGGTTGCTGAAGCCCACTGTCTGTCTGTGGCAATCCTCCTCCCAGACCCTCAGGAGGAAAGGAATAGCCCTTACCTGCCTCCGAATTGGGTACTGTCCATTTACACATACCTTCTTATTCCAGCCAGAGGAGCCCCCAATGTGTGATGCCTGTGGCGTGAAGATTACTGTCCGCCACATTTTAATTGAGTGTGATTTATATCATGCCCAGAGAGTCGCGGTGAATCTTGGTGTAGATTTGCCATCTATTTTAGGTAACGACGAAGCAAGTGTGCGCAATTTTAAAACTGTGGAAAAAAATGTTGTTACTTGTCTCAACTCTAGCCTATGCTTTAGGCTGGAGATTTTTACATGTTACAGTGTGGCTGGCTCACCATTTTTCATCACTGTGGTCAGCCAGTCATGGTCATCTGCTTAGTTGTTTTAACTGTCTCTCCAATTTTTTCCCATGGGTGCTCTTCTCATCTTCATCTGTAACATTTACATTATGTATTTTACTTCAGCATATAACCGAACTGCAATAATAAGGAACTTTCATTGTGGTGTTCTTACGAAAAATGTTATATAGAAGATTCTATATAGCACAAGAACAATTACGCTACCAATGAAAAACGAGAACTAGGTAAACAGAAATCTAATTGCAGGCATGACTTTTAAGTTTTATAGACTGTTTTAAAGAGCATTACTTTCATTGTCACTAAGATTTCACTAATTAAATGTGTAAACATATGTAGAAAGCTAATTGCTTGATTTTGTGTTTGAATATTGATAAACTGCACACTTGAAAACTATTATTATAAAATCTTACTGACATTTGTCCAGAAGCTGTGTAACTGTTAGCAAGATCGTTCATTCAATATTTAATTAAATAACCTTGTCTCAAAGCATTTCATTGTTTGTAAATATGATTACACAAAATTACCGAAGAAGAAAGAAGAGAGAGGCTGTAATTTTGTGTAAATATCATGCACTTTGTATTTGCTGTTATATCAAATTGTATGTTTTAATTACCTTTGTTTTGTAATTATAAACACATTTATGTAATTGTTATAACAATCAGATTTCAACATTGTAATTGTTAGCGATGTATAGATAAGGCTGCAGTGCAGTACATTTCTGTTTAAGCTCAAAGTTAGTGCTGTTCACGGTTGGTACAAGTTTCTATAAGTCAAAGTATTGGGAATATTCGAGAACTTTCGATAGTGATACTCGACTGCTGCAAAGAGAGAAGTTAATTTTATGCAGAAAATTTATGTAAATGTGTTGTGTATGTTGATGTTACAATCTCTACTAATAAATTCAGAAAAAGACTTGTTCTGGCTAACATTTAAAGTCATGTATGGATTCTCCCATGTCAGCACTAAACCCCTAGCATGCAAATTAAGTAAATTCACTCTACCTAACCTTACAACCAAAATATTCACATTGTTTTATAAATGTAAATTCTATTAGATAATTTATATTTTAACTAGGTACAAGTGGATAGTTAACAAGCTTTACATGTTACTAGCCGGATTGCTCTTCCTTATTTTGTTGTTGGTTGCTTTATTGTTCGCAGTCTTTGTTTCTTAACTTCTTAAATTTGTTTGGGCACTGAAGATCTAGATGTTGAGTGCCCAAAACCCCTTATCTTAACCTGATTTGGGAATTGAGGGAGGAAGAGTTGTTGCGTGTGCACACGCGTGCGTGCAGGAGGGGTGGGGTTGATGTAGGGGAGGGTGAGGCTTGCTGGTATCACATTCTTCATTTCAGGTTTATTCGACATCAGTGTACTATTTGGCATTGAGTGTGGTGTTTTTGTGGTTTTTCATTTTTATTTTCTTATGTGTTTCTGTGTAAAACTTGTCATTGTTTTTTGAAATGTCGGTTTTCATATTTTTTTATTATTAGGGCCCCTGCCTACAAACCTTATTTCCTGTGGTTATCCCGTTGTGCTTGCTTGTATATGTGCATGTCAGTGTTTTTCGTGATGTTATGGTCACCATATTGGATGCATTTGAAATGCGAGAGTGCCGCCATTTTGATGATGTCATGGGTCAAAGCAGATGGGTGGTACGAGGACCTTCGGTATTACCATAGAGGGTGCCATGAGGAAACTGTTCAGTTTAGACTTGAAAGTTCATGGACTACTATCAAGATCTTTGATTTCTTGTGTAGGATTATTGATAATAGATGCAACAGAATACCACACACCTTTTACCTTCTGAATTATTTACATTGTGTCATAGAATAATTATAATCCCAGAAACCTGTCATTGCACATTCTTTATTGGTGTCTCCTGATTTATGTCTGTCACTTTTTGTTAGACATTGTGTGCATTAAAGCCTTTGCTTTCATTTTTCAGGAAATGGAAGTTCAACTTCTCTGAATCCAGCACAGATCACTAAGGCTCAAAAATATTGCAAGTGGGCAAGTAGTGCATTGAACTACGACGATGTACCAACAGCCATAGAAAACCTGGAGAAAGCATTAGTATTGCTTCGAACAGGTGCAGATACAGGTTAATTGTTTTGCATTACTGCCAACAAATGGCAAAAGGGCAATGTTTTTGTAATGCTGTATGCTAATACACATGCCAAACCAAATTGTTTTCATCAAGTTAAAAGTTCAATTTTATTGTATGTTGTTAACACGATAGAGGTCACTGGCTGAGAAAATACTCACAGTAAATATGCTTATATATACTCAGTATTTCACCTCTTGTTAATTATTGGAAATTAGATTTCTTGCTTGCTGAGTATATACTAGCACAATTTATGTAATGTTGTGAATATAGAGTGATTGCTTTTCAACAAAAAATAGCAGCTGTAAAAGTTTACAGTGTTCATAATTATTCAGTTATTCATTGATTTATTTTAGATAAATAATAAAACAAAAATAAGTTTCGGAGCTTATCAGAAATTTGTACTTATCAAACACTTAAAGACTGAATCAAGCGCAAGTTAAAATGATTCAACTTCAATTACACTGTTTCTGTAGTTTGTGACTATGTAGCCTCTTCCTTTGGAAGTTTTTATTTTTCTTTTTTTCCCTTTTTAAAAATGTATTTTTTTATTTATTGTTTACTACGTGTCAGCTTTAAATTCAATGAATCCATGATCAGGATATGTTTTCACTTGTTAACAAACCTGAAATAAACTGCCTCTTAAGTTTGAGGTACTGTTGACTCTTACTAACTTCTAAATGTGTAGATAAGTTCATAAGACTATTAACAAAGTGCATATTGAAAGGCTGTGCTTGTAATTTTATAATAAAGAGTGTGTAAGTTAAATGATTTCTTTAAATGCCACCTCTCTGGATTCATTCCTTACCTTGCACACTTTGACTGTATAATCACACACACACACACACACACACAGAGAGAGAGAGAGAGAGAGAGAGAGAGAGAGAGAGAGAGAGAGAGAGAGAGAGAGAGAGAGAGAGAGAGGGGGGGGGGGGGGGAGGTGAGTCAATTTGCTTGAAGGTAAGGTAGGTATGTCAATCACATGTGCTGTCAGCGACAATGGTAGATCCTATTGCATATTGCCATGATGTAAGTTCCCACCCTTATATATTATTAATCAACAGTCTATCAGTTTTGATGGTTTTATCATTTTGTCATGTTGTATTATAGGGAGTGTGTTCTTCATGGTAACTGCTAAATCTCCAAATTAGTAGAAAGC
The DNA here is from genome assembly GCA_026315105.1 of Locusta migratoria. NCBI lineage: Eukaryota > Metazoa > Arthropoda > Insecta > Orthoptera > Acrididae > Locusta > Locusta migratoria. Next base: position 203,561,288 of record CM048751.1, read on the forward strand.
AAACTTATAGCACTATAATAACATAAAAAGGTGCTGATCAACAGCTGTTCAGTATTTTATGATTGTCATGGCTTTAACTATGTAACAGTATGTTTAGAAACTGCGTGAAAAGTAGTTGTGTTGGAATGGCTCTTTTCATAAGAAAAAGAAAATGTTTCCTGGTGAAGTTGATAGTGCTCCCAAAACTGCCCACTACTAATCACTGGTACTTATGTGCAGTGTTTCCTTTGGTTCCCCTATTGTTCTCTAGAGTGGTTGTGTGATGGTAGCTAAAGTGTTTGTTGATATTTGAGTGTTGAAGGTACTTAATATCACATCTTGATCATCAACAGTCCACCTTATGTCTCTTTAACAACTATGTTTTTCTTGAGCTTTTAAAAATATTCTTGTATGTTCTAAAATACAACACAGGGTGTATATGCCCCAGGACAACCAGGAGATCTAGGAATTTTCCATCTGGGAGAAATCCAAGAAATAATTGAGATATTTTGACTGGTAAGAACTTTGGCCAGGTACTGTAGAACAATACTGCAGTAATAAAACATAAACAAGAGAATACACTGAACTAAAACTTTAGTTGAAAAGAAAATGTGTGATTTACAACAGATCACTGTGTACACACAGACACCTGCTGATAGCAGGATGTCTCAAAGGCTTTAGGATGAAGACTATGCATTACTTTGTCACCACAAGCTGCTTACAATGAATGTGCCTCCTCTGTTACATTTTTACTAGGTTGTGGGGAAAATTATAAAAACTGTTTGAGAAGTGTTACTTTCATAGTAAACGTCCTTTCAGGCAAGCAGAATTATGTTGATTTAGTGATTTGTTAATACATTAATATAGTGATTCGGAATGTGGCAGCCAGAGATGATGGCTGTGCGACTGTGTTGTGTGTGCTGTATGATTGCATGAATATTCTTTTTTCTAAAGAAGGCCATGGCTGATAGCTAAAGTGTAGTATGTCTGTGTCTTTTTTATGTGCCTGTCGCAGCTCACTGTCAGGTCTGTGCGGTGAGTTGTAAACTGTACTTATTACTATACTATTAATTCCAATCTGGACTTTCCATTATTATATTACTTTAATATGGAGAATATACAATGAATTTCTTAAATCAAGAACTGTTTGATTCCCATTAAAATCCTGAACTCTTTTGGGACCAGTCACCTAGAAAGAGTTTGGTCTCAAAATACCAACAATTTATGTCATTAAAAATTTAACAGGACATTTGTTTTTGATTTATCTTAAAGGGTAACACAAGCTAAAAATAATAAAAAATAAATAAATAAACCAGGCTTCAAAGTTAGTTTACCATATTTTTGTGCAATAATAATTAAAAAGTCCTTAAAATTGTCAAGAGTACCGGTGGAGAGTTTGTAAATAATTATGCATTTTGTGGCATACCTCTGCTCTGTTATTAAGTGCCTGCCTCACAACATACTTGAATACATTCAAAGAAAACTACGAAATATTTTGACAAGAAAGATTATAAGTGTGAAAGTGCAATTAAAGCTGTTCTATTGGGTTCTAGCCTAAGAACATACACAAAAATCATAACATATTCTTACAAACCAGAGAAGTATTCCTCAAAACAGAATGATAAATGACCTCATCAATAATTACATCATCTGTGTCTGCACAAAAAATTTGAAGTATATGTAAGCTGCATTTACGAAATAGAAGAGAAACAGTATTCTCACTGGCTGTTTGCTCCTTACCCATAATTTGTGCTTTTATTTCCCATCAACTGTTTGCACCATTACCAACATCTGTGCTTGAGGGACTAAAAGAAAGAACATTTTAACTTTAGGGAATTTTACTCCAGCGTATGAAACATGTACCTTTTAAAGGATTATTCCCCTCAGGGGCTCAGCATTAATTTGCTGAGTATGGGCTTGGTGAACCTGGGGCCCTGAGCTGTGGACTGTGTCGTGCCAACAGTCCACAACACTGTAAGTTCTGTGCATGCTTCAATGACCATCATTCGATGCGACGGTGAAATGTTGTACGTTTCAGATCCCGGGGATCTTGGCTTAATTGCGCAGGTCGCGAGAACTGTACAAACCGCTATAAAGTACCCCTCAATCTCAAGGTGTGCTATGTGCCAAAGAGATGAATGGCTGTTGAGGTTGAACAGTCGCTAGCGAGCAACCTCTGAGGAACCTACCGCACCTCAGTTGTATAAGGCTTACCCAGGCAAGCGGAGCTCTGCCTGTGTGGTCCTTTATTTCCCTAGCTGCTCATGGGAACGCCATGAAAAGATCCCAGAGTAATGCTGGTAGGCATTTAACCACCGTCTCTAAGAAAGGCAAGGTAGACTTTAATGCAAAGAGATATGACCCCCACTTGTTCCCTTCCTTGGCCACACCATGGGAGGAACGCAGGGCTCGAAACCAAGGACAATACCCCAAGGTATTTTGTGTGTGCCAGGACAGGTGGTGAATCCTTCACAAATACAAAGCCTTTATTTTTCGTGGAGAACTTGGAAGACAAGTTAGTAGAAGTAGACGGCATGTCGAAGATGTGATCGGAATCAGTTCTAATAACAACGTCACAGTCACGGGCATTGCTCGCCTGCGACAAGATGGATGATGATCCCATTACTATCATCCCACACAAAAGCCTGAACATGGTGCAGGGTATAATATTTCATAGACATCTTGTTTTGCAGTCAGACGACGAACTCCACAAGAACTTGGAGCAGCGAGGAGTCCGCATTATACGACGAGTCTGAAGGGCAACAGGGTCGCCACCAGTGCCTTCATCTTGGCCTTTGAGAGTGATTCATTGTTTAAGAAGATCAAGGTGATGATTTACCATTGTGATGTGAAGCCCTAGGTTCCTCCCCCTATGTACTGTTTTAAATGGTGGAGGTTTAGGCACACGTCCTCCAGGTGTACCGATAACTCAACCTGTCGGGAATGTGGAAGTGTATTGCTCCCATCTGTGTGAACTGTGGACTGCAGCACCCACCTTGCTCAGTACTTGCTCAGCACCCGCCTTGCTCAGTACTGCACAAAGAAAGAAACAATGTATTACAAAACCATGGACTGGCTGTCTTATTCAGAGGTTAAAAGGAAGTATGAAAAACTCCACCCAGTCCTCAAAACGTCTTATGCATCAGCCACGACACCATCTTTATTTCAGCAGACTAGTTTGTCCCTTGTTCAGTCAGTCATAGAGGGCCCTCAAGTACAACCCTCAACATCTGCCGCCTTGGTGGTAGGGGGCACCTCTCGCTCTGTTGCTTCCAAAGACCCTGCCTTGGAAGCAAACCCCCTCCCGAACCAACAGGGACATCGGTCCACACACATGAGCCAGACACACAACAGCCTGCTCTAGCTCCTCTCACGAGGAAGGGATCGCTTGAATCCCTTTCCCCCACAGTTTCTTCCACTGGTACAGTGGATGCCAGTCAGTGGCTGAAAGAGCCACATACTGCTGGTCAAATGGTCTCTAGGGCATCCTCACTCCCTGAGACTGAGTCAGTCAAGCCCTCCCAGCACGAGAAACTGAAGGACCAGCAAGACAAGAAAAAGAAGCTCAAGAAGAAAGACTCGTAGGTGGCTACTGTGCCACCACAACACACCTCAGCTTCTGAGTACGAGGTGGAGATCCTCGTGTCCCCTGGACTTGGCAATTGCTGAGACTTCGGAAGCCATGGACGTTGAGGCTCCTCCTCCACAATCAGTGATGACAGATAGTTCTGTGGAATCTGCACTACCTTCCATTTAAATATGCCACAGGGAAATAGTGCCTCTGGAAATAGTATGATACTCCAATGGAATTGTGGCGGTTTCTTCCCCCACTAGGCCGAGTTGCAGCAGTTACTGTGTTACTATTCAGCTCTTTGTGTAGTCCTATGGCAGGCTGTTCCAGCTTGTGCGCTCCCCTGCGAGCTAAGGAGTGCTCACCTGCTCGCGGGGCGCTGTTTCTGTGGCCGTGAGCTGCTGTTGAATGCGGCTCGCAGCTGTGGCTGCGTTGAGCGTGTGTACAGGCAAGGCAGCCGACTGGGCTGTGACGTCACGACAAACTGCCAGCCACTCTGTAATTCCCAACATGGGCACAACTCTTTCTGAAATACTATAGTTAAAACTGAGACTGCCATTCTTCCCTGTCAGAGTGCGGGGCACGTAAAACGTGACACCTGGTCAATACTGCGAAGATATTATGTCTTTCATTATTATAATTAATATAAAAGCTCTGTGATCACGAATATCAACGATTTGATTTCCTGACTGGAATTTAATGAAGCATGTTTATCATGGCATTACTTTACATTTGGAAATGCCTGTTTCATGAAACCAATGTAAGAAGTATTTCTTATGAATTGTGTAACAAATTTTCGCATTATTTCTCAATGAAGATGTTGCTGATTTTAGAAGCCAGATGATGATTGAGTGAGTTATCACACTGAATCCCATTCAATTTTCCACCATGTTAATCATAAATACGGCAATATGAATTTTACAATGAACTTCTTAAATAATGCCTGTCTTTGAGAAAGGTATGTTTATCATTTAAGTTCAAAGAAATGGTACTTTTGAGTTTAGGCTTAATAGCTTACTTCAGGCAAATTAGTAACACACCAATTTAATTGCCACTAACTAGACTTACCGAGCAGTACCTGTCTTAAATGTTCACATGCAGTAATTCGCTAAACAGTGGCAACAATAAGTGGCATATCGACTGATCCAGCATTTATTGCAAGAAATGGCACAAGTACTAAGATTTTTAGTTTAGGAAGACAATGCCAGAAAATATGGAACCAATTTGCTTCCTCATAAAGTTGTGGGACACATAAGCAAAGAAAGGGGCTGCACTTATTGCACACACTTTTAAAAATGTCAGAATTACTAATTTAAGGTGATAAGAATGTAACATCATGAACTGGCTATGTGGAAGTGGCAATCGGAACAAATTGACGAGTAACGTTTGTACAACTAACAAAAGCTTTATTGATTTTTTTCTCTTTTACAATTTTTTGACACAAGTGAACAGATAAGAGGGGTCATATTGTTTGCTGCAGCGATGCGCAGCATACTCTTCATTGTAGGAGTCTGCAGCAATAACCTTAACTTGTTTTTTATCCTCTTCATCGCAGAGGACAGCTGCTCGCAACAGTATTCAACCCGAACATGCACATAATCCTAGTTGCATTCCTATGAAGCCGAGTGAACGTGTCTGACTTCATGTTTTGATACCACTGACACAAGTTTAAACAGTGGTAATACCTGTCCTTCAATAACATTGAATTTTGCATGTCAATTATTTCTAATTGTGTTGCAGGTGGCATATCATCAGATACAACTGAAAAAGGAGTAGTGAACAATTTCAATTCCTTTTCCAAAATGTTCATTTCTTGGAAGCTCGACTCGAAACTAATTATTAGCTGCTGAATTATACGTTACTAGTTCACAAAGGGAAAGACATTGGGTAAATTTAGAGATTGTAGGTGAGTGAGCAAAGTCAGATTTCTGTTCCCCATTTGCCTCTCAAACAGACACAGCTTATCTCTGAACACCTTTAATTTGTCATGCATGTGGTACAATCAACAAATCTTTTCCCTGAAGTGATACATTGAGTGTATTGAGGTGTATTGTTATATCAGCCGGAAAAGCAAGGTGTGATATCCATTTAAAATCTCTGAGGTAAGGAATTTCTGCCTCTTTCACGTCCAGAAACAAAGTAATTTCCTCGGGAATTGCAAAAAGCACATCAAGAACCTTACTTCTGCTAATTCACCAAACAGTGCAGTGATATGGCACATCTCCATACTCTGATTAAATATCCTGAAGAAACCCTTTGAACTGCCGATGGTTGACACTGCCTTCGAACAAAATTCACACACTTGATAACAATGTCTGTAACATGACAAAGTTCCATAGTTTCAAAACACAATACCTCCTGATGAATGAAAGAGTGTATATTGCAGATCTCCTTTCCAAAATCACTCTGAAATTTATTGTTTAAATGAGAGACAAAATCTCGCTGATGCCCAACCATTTGTGACACACCATCTGTGGCCACAGAATGAAGTCTTTCCCCAGGTAAATTCATGCTGTCCACAGATTCACATACTGCTTCTAAAATCTCGAGCCCTGTTGTCTTGTAATCAACTGGTACTATATCTAGTAACTCCTCTGTAACTTGCAGTTGCATGTCCACACCACGTACAAAAATAGCAAGTTGAGCACAATCAGATATATCGGTGCTCTCATCGAGTGCAAGAGAAAATGCTATGAAACTCTGGGCTTTATTCCTGAGTTGATCCTCTAAATCAGCACCCATGTCAAGAATTTGACGATACATCATTTGCTTTGAAAGACAAACACCTTCAAAAGCTACCAATTCATTTGGAACGATGCATTCTGCTACCGCTACTAAGCACAATTTAAGTACATGTTCCAAGGAGAATGGTTTGCCAGACAGTGCTATGATGTGTGCCACTTTGCAACTTGCACTAATTAGAGCTTCATTTTGATTATCTTCAGCAGCATTCATCTGTAATGTAAAACATATTACTGTAATATTAGATATTTCCTACAAATCCAAAAATTCCTCACTCACAATGTTATTTTAACTTTCATCTTCCTGTATGTTGCCCTTCAAATTGGAAATCAATTCCTTGTGAGCATCCCCTTCTACTCTTATCATAATCTATGGCGTGGAGGCAATTGTAATGCCACTGTAGATTAAATTTTTTTGTGCAGCAAGAGTTTTGTGGCACACTAGACATTGTGGATATCCCTCTCTGTCACTGAATAGATATAATTCTTCAAAAGTAGCAGGCACTGGGCTTTCACGGCCAGACGTTGTTGTCACAACTACTCATTGGCAAGAACTAAACTAATGAGTCTGTTTACTTTTGGCCAATGAGTACTAGCATGCGTGACATCAGCTTCCCCCACCACCACAGCTATGAGCTGGGGCAGTGTGTGCACTCCTGCTCGCGGAGCAGCCTGTTGAAACAGCCTGCCCTACAGGAATCCTGGTTTCCTGCCAAGCGGACCCCTGCCCTTCGTGGCTATAGGGGCTACTACAAAAACCGTGCTGCATATGATAGGGCATCTGCAGATGTCTGTCTCTACGTCCTCGCCACTGTACCCAGTGCAGCAGTGTCACTTCGCACAGTGCTCGAGGCAGTGGCTGTGAGAATCGAGACACAATGAGACATTACCATCTGTTCCACCTACCTTCCTCCGGATGAGGCAGTGTCTACTGCAGACCTTGCGGCCTTGATAGAACAACTTCCCCTGCCATTCCTTTTTTTAGGGGATTTCAATGCCCACAACCCCTTATGGGGTGGCACTCAGATATCAGGCCTTAGTAGGGACATTGAAGCTCTAACGGCACAGCTGGACTGCTGCCTATTTAATACATGTGCCCCCACACATTTCAGTGTGGCTCATGGCACATACTCGGCTATTGATCTTTCTCTCTGCAACCTGAGACTTCTGCCACAGCTTAATTGGGGGGTCCATGATGACCTATGTGTAGCGACCACTCGCTGGTCTCTCTGTAGGGCTGACTGGCCTGCTTACACCTTGGCTGCTATAGTCACTTCTCCGATCCCAGATGATGTTGATCAGGCTGCTCATATCACTATGGCCATTGTTTCCACCACTGAGGCAACTGTTCTGACCACCGCTGGTTCAGTTTGGCGCAAATCAGTATCATGGTCGTCCCCGGAGATTGCTGAGGCCATCAGGAAATGTCGGCAGGCATTCCAGCGCCACCCGTGTATAGAGCACCTGATTGCTTTTAAACAGCTCAGGGTACAAGCTCGAAGGCTGATAGGCCCAGAGTAAGCAGGATTGTTGAGAGATAGAAGTCACTACCATACTACCGTAGGTTCTCGCGCCGCCCCATCTCAGGTGTGGTCACAGGTTTGGCGCCTTTTCATGTACCTACCACAGGCAGGAATCCCCAACCTGTACATTCAGGGTACTATAAGTATGGACCCAGCTGCTATCACTGAGTACATAGCAGACCATTATGACAGTAAGTCTGCAACTGCAGCTTATAAATGTGGACTTCCACACCCACAAAGAACAGGACAAGCAGAGGCAGTTATCTTTTTGCACACGTTGGCGAGAAATGTATAATGCCTCATTCAGTGAGTAGGACTTCCAGAGTGCCCTCACTGCTTGCCCCAATACCACCCAGGACCAGATCGAATCCACCACCTGTCAAAGGACTTTCAACGCCAACTTCTCCCTTTTCAACCGCCTCTGGGTTGAAGGTGTTTTCCCATATCAGTGGCAGGACAGCATCGTCATCCCGGTTATAATGCCTGGTGCCAATCCACAGATGGCTGACAGTTATGACCCGATAAGCCGTACTAATGTTCTTTGCAAGCTCCTCGAACTTATGGTGAGTCAGCGGCTCATGTGGGTTCTTTAAGGTTGTGGACTCCTCGCACTAGAACAGGGGGGCTTCCGCCAAGGCCGTTCTGCTTTAGACAATCTAGTACCACTGGTGTTGGCTATTCACACTGCTTTCACCAGGTGTGAACACCTGGTTGTGGTCTTTTTCGACCTCCGAAAGTCTTATAACACTACCTGGTGCTATCATATTCTGGCAATGCCGCATGACTGGGGCTTGAGAGGACCAATTCTGTTGTTCATCCAGAACTTCCTCTTGCTTCATACTTTTCGGGTTAGGGTAGGTGCCCATCTTAGCTCCCCTCACAGCCATGTGTGTTTTTAGTGTTCCGCTATTTCTAATTGCCATCAACGGACTTGCTGTGGCAGTAGGGTCATCAGTTTCCGCCTCCCTGTATGCCAATGACTTTTGTATGTACTACAGTTCCATTAGTATTGGCGTCACTGAAAGTTGACTGCAGTGAGCCATTCAAAAGGCGCAGTCCTGTGCCTCAGCCCATGGGTTCTGTTTCTCTGCCTCCAAAACTCGCAAAATGCACTTTTGTCGCCGCCAGGCAGTGCACCCACACCCTGAACTGTATTTGGGTGATGCCCTCCTTCGTGTTGAAGATATGCATCGCTTCTTGGGCATGCTGTTCGATGCCCGGGTCACGTGGGTCCCACACCTACAACAGCTTCGAGAAAAGTGCTTGGGGAGCTACCTGCTCAATCCTCTTACAACTTTATAAGGCCCTTATCCAGTCACGTCTGGACTATGGGAGCCCGGTGTATGATTCAGCAGCCCCTTCTGCACTTCGGGTCTTAGACCCCATCCTGTATGCTGAAGTTTGCTTAGCAACGGAGGCTTTTTGTACGAGCCCGGTGACGACCCTACTCACTGAAACTGCAGTTCCGCCAGCAACAGGTGTTGGCCTTGTATGTTGCCCGCGTCCACACCTCAGTCCATCATCCAAATCGCAGGCCTTTTTTTTTCGTTGCTGCACTCCCATCCCCTCAAAGACAGCCTCAGTTGGGTCTCCTGATCGCAGTCTGTGTCCATTCCCTTCACTCCTCACTTGAATTCCTTTCCCTCCTTGGTGTATTCCTCGTCTCCAGCTAAGTTTGAACTTGTTGAACTTGTCCCGGGATTCGAAAGCCTCTGATTCACCATTGATTCTCCGTCGCTAGTTCCAGGTACTCCTTGATTCGTTCCATGGCGCAGAAGTCATGTACTCTGATGGTTTCCTGTTAGATGGCCACACTGGTTATGCCTATCTCCATGGTGACCTTGTTGACAGCGGTCCTTGCCAAGTGGGGTAGTGTTTTCACTGCAGAGCTGGTCGCTATATCTAGAGCTCTGGAACATCTCCAGGGAGTCGTTTGTCATCTGTAGCGACTCCCTGAGTGGCTTGCAGGCACTTGACCAGTGTTTTCCGAAACACCCATTGCTGCAGGCCATCCATGACTCTGTATCCACTCTGGTCAAGTCAGGCCGTTCTGTGACCTTTGTTTGGACCTCTGGTGATATTGGCATAAGGGGGAACGAAAGTGTCGTTCAGTTGAGCAAGCAGGCCACTACATTTCGGCCTTTGCCGATTGGCCTCTAGGACAGGGATCTCGGACGGGAGTTGAACTGCAAGATCCTAGGGATTTGGAATAATAAATGGACTGTACAAAATAAGCTCCATGCAGTTAAACCCTTCACAGTGTTTGGAAGTCCTCCCTGAGGGCTTCTTGTTGGGAATCTGTTACTCTTTGTCAACTACATATTAGCCATACATGGTTAACACATGGCCACCTCCTTCACCGAGAGGACACACCAAAGTACCATTGTGATACTTTGCTGACAGTGGTCCACATTCTAATGGACTGTCTGCTTTCATCTGCCCTGAGGCACTCCTTTTCTCTGCCAACTGCACTTCTATCAATTTTTATTTAGTGGTGGGCTCATTTGCCTGATTTCTTGGGCCCCCTACCCTTACAGAACTTTTAATCTGTTGTCTTTTATTTAGTTTCCGTCTGATTCTTAACTGGGGGTTTTAAGTGTGTGCAGAGTGGCTGGCTCATCATATATTATGCTTGTGATCAGCCAGCCACACTCTTTTGCTGTAATATTTTTAGTTTCATTGTGTATTGGGTCAACAACTACCATGTCTTCTGTTTTAAATTGCCATTTTATCATCGACTGACACTCTGTTCCCTGTGTATACTAAGTGTAGAGTGCTACATCATAAATGGCTAAGTTTTATGGATGTGAACTCTTAGCTGGGAACAGGGAACTGATAACCTAGCAGTTTAGTCCCCTTTAAACACACAACAACAACAACAACAACAACAACAACATGAATGATTATTAAGTTTTATTACTCTAAAGGTAAGTACCAGCTGCTGCCAGTGTCAGGCCTTAATGTTTCTGATATTTTTATTACTAGTCTATTTCTTAAATTTTTGAAAGCTTTATTCTCCTGTATTTGGTAAATACTGTTGTGTAGAATTTTTGTCTGTGATTTATGTATTTCAAACAAGTCAGAGACCATTGTTTCAACAAGCTAGTCTAGTGCCAGCTGCCACCAATGTCAAATTTGCAGAGCACTAAGTAGTGTATTTAACTTTCCTGCGTTTTTATTATGCCAGTTTCTTAAATTTTCTTAATGTTTCTGTTTTCATGCTTTCTTCTTGCATGTTTTGGTACATACAGTATTTTAAGGAAGTTGAGAGAGATAGATATGGGCTGTGCCTGTTGTGAATGGATTCAGGAGCAGCTGTCTGAAAGCAGCTGGAGGCTTATGTTGATCAGTCAACATCTTCGGGCTGCTGCCCTGGGCTGCAGTGTCACCCAGGCACCTGAGGTGATTGCTGGGTTCCTCTGGGCCTATTGCAACGTCTCTGGTCCCTGATGCCACTGTGCCTACAGGTTCCGACATCTCTGTCAGTCGACAGTTGCTTGATGGTGTGCCAGGGTCACAAAACTCTGGGCTGAAGGCAAGACCGGAAATCAGCAGTGACAGTGTCCTTATGCCTCAACAATGGGTTTCAGGTGTTGCCCGCTGCTGATAATACCTCTGAGCCAGCAAAAGCTGCCTCGTCTGTTGCAGCAGTGCCCAATTGTTCTGAGAGATACGGACAGACGAAGAGGGTGGGTTTCCTAGTCATTGGAAGCTCTAATGTTGGGTGGGTGGTGTGTAACTCCTTAGGGAAATAGTGTTAAGGATGGGAAAGAATGCCACTGTGCACTCTATTTGCTTGCAGGGGGTAGGGGGGTGTCTCATCTTAGATATCGAGGAGACACTGCCAGTGGTGATAGAGAGCACTGCGATCACCTGCCTTGCTTTTGTCAGCATGACTTCTGCCACCTGGGTTTAGGTCATCCTCGGCTCCTTCGAGTAGCTAGCAGATCTGGTGAAGACTGTTAGCCTTCCTCTCAGAGTTGAAGCAGAGCTATTGATTTGCAGCATTGTTCTCAGAACCAACTGTGGTCCTCTGGTTTGGAGTCGATTGGAAGGTTTAAACCACAGGATCAGACAGTTCTGTGGTGATCGTGGGTGCAAATTTCTCAACCTTTGTTATTGGGTGGACAAATGTAGGATCTATCTCAATAGGTCAGGTGTGCACTGCACACAGGAAGCAGCTACTAGGTTTTCAGAGTACATGTAGGGTGGACATGTGGATTTCTTAGGATAGAAAATTCTCCACAGGCATGTAATGACACTCAGTGATTCCGGTGAAGGCAGTACTTGGAACAATAGAATGGAGAGAGAAAGGATAAATATAGTTAACTGCAGGAGTGTCTGTTGAAAGATCCCAGAACTGCTATCACTTTTAGATAGTCTAAACGTCCACATAGTACCAGGGACATAACGGTGCCTTATGTCAGATGTAACAAAATCCTAATATTATACTTGAATATATTCTGCAGACAGGCTGAACGATGAAAGCGGAAGCGTGTTTATAGCAGTAAAGATTTCAATTGTATCAAGTGAATTAGTTCAGATTCGCAATGTGCAATAATTCAGACAAAAGTAAGCATGAAAACTGACTCAAACATGGTTATTGGAAGTTTGTAGACCACCTGGTTTAGCAGCAGTAGTGGCAGAACCTCTGAGGGAAAACTTAGAAAATATTTCCCCAAGATTTCCTAGTCATGTTATAGTTTTAAGTGGAGATTTTAATTTATCAAATATAGACTGGTAGACACATCTGTTTAAAACAGTTGTCAGGGGGATAGAATTGACCAGTATTGTTCTAAGTGCTTTTTCTGAAAATTTCAAGCAGTTAAATAGAGAGCTGACTAGTGGAGATAATGTGTTAGGCCTGCTGATGACAAATAGACCTGAACTTAAAGTTCAGTTAGCGAAATTGGCAAATCAGTGATCATAAAGCTGTTACACCATCAATGAATACAGCTGTAAATAGAAATATCAAGGAAGTCAGGAAGATCTTCCTATTCAGCAAAAACAAAAAGAGGTCAGATTTCAGAGTACTTGACTGTTCGACATGGAGGGTTCATCTTTAACACGGATTGTTAAGCACCTGTGGACGAAATTAAAGAGAACTGTACAATACGTATTAGATAATATGTACTGAGTAAAATTATGAGAGATAGGAAAGATCTACCACGGTTCAGCTACACAGTTAGGAAACAGCTGCAGAAGCAAGGAGAACTTCACTGCACATATAAAGTTAACCAATCTTGCAGACAACAACGCCAAAATTGGTATAAGAGCTACCATGTGAGAGGCATTCAATGACTTGGAGAGCATTATGTTGTGTACCGACTTGGCAGAAAATGTAAGAAATTTTGGTCATGCAACAAATTGGTAAATGGTTCAAAACTAGATGTCCAGACATTCTGTGACCGTAATGGTGTTGCAACCGAGGATGGCCCATAAAAGGGCAAAATACTAAATGTATTTTTCCAAATCTGTTTTACAGAGGAAGCTTGCACTGTGGTTCCTCCTCTAATCCATCACATACACAACTTTAGTAACTTTATATACACTTTAATTCCACTTCCAGAATTCATACAAAACAAAACACTTGAAAGGAGGTTACATGTGTACACAGAAGTAGTTGAACCAGCACTGTCTTCATAGCTCCGTGCTTCCCCGTGCAGCGTTCCCGTTGGCACTGCTGTAGCATTATTTAGAGGGCAGCGCCCCTACAGTCAGTCATGTGGAATCTATCAGCGGACATGTCAAACATTACGTGCGAAACCACAACATTTCTCCCCCTTCTGATTTGAGAACTCACTTGCTGTAGGTGGTGTGAAGAGTGCCAATGTCCATGTGTTCTGTGTGCGTATCTGCTAACTCCCTGGGAGGCACCTTCAAATATGGATGAAAGTGTCCCCGACTAGACCCAAATCTTGTGGGAAGATACCTTGAAGTGATGGTTGGAGACATTGGAGAGCTGCTAAATGTCTGCTCCTGGTGTGGGACACCTGATGCACAATAGTGTGTTGGAATGACTGGTGAACCTTGTAATTGATCAGGTTGAGTATTCAGAGAGGATGACTCTTCCTGAAGTGTTTGTTCAACCTCGTGCATGATAACATCTTCTTGTTATTCTGGGTTGGTAACTAGTACAGGAACTGTCAGTGGCTGTTGCTGTGCCCGTGGTTGGCTTGTTGTGCCCGCAGACAATGGAACGAATCGTGGCACCTCCAGCCTGTTGGAAGTAGCTCTTGGTGGAGATGGTGTAGGCGGTGCTGATTTAGAACCCACTGCCAAAGTCACTTGGTGCCGAAGTTGGTCCATGTGGCGCACCACTTCTCCAGCAGTCATGTGAAGTCTGTAAACCCGTTTGCCACGAGGACTCAGGATCTGACCCGGAATCCATTTTGGGTGTCTTCCATACCCCCGTACCCATACAGGAGCACCCTCTGAAAACTTTGTGAATGGAGTCTGCCATGGCTGATAGATTGGAGGACGAAGAAGGTGGAGCAAGGTATGAGGCTGCCGGCCATGAAGGAGCTCGGCTGGACTATGGTTACCAGTGGGAGTAAAATTGTAGGACTCCAAGAACTGGAACAAGGCTTCATCAGAAGAAGTAGTAATGAGCAATTTTTTCATTTGTGAGTTAAGGGTTTGAACGAGGCGTTCAACCTCGCCATTGGATTGAGGTTGGAAGGGTGGAGCAGTGATGTGCGTAACACCACATTGACTACAAAAGTCGGAGAATTCCAAGGAAGTAAACTGCGAGCCATTTTCCGAGACCAGCATGGAAAGGAGGCCTTCCAAGGAAAATATTCTCTCTAATGCCAGGGAGGTTGCTGCAGTGGAAGGTGACGCATAACGTACAACAAAGGGAAAATTGGAATAGGCATCCAACACAAGAAGCCGGTAGGTGCCGAGGAACAGACCTGCATAGTCAACATGTATACGCTCTCACGGGCGTGATGGTGTAGGCCATGGAGATAGAGATGTCCTAGGAGCAGGAGCCTGGTAAGCACAAGGTCCACAGGCAGCAACCATGTGTGTGATGTCCACATCAATTCCAGGCCAGTAGACATGCCGATGTGCTAACCTTTTCATGCATGAGACACCCCAGTGTCCCTGATGAAGCAGATGAAGAACAGAAGCCCGAAGGGATGCAGGAACGACCACACGTGATGAAGCCCCATCAGTGGAGAGGAAAACAACACCATTACAAGCAGTGAGGCAGAAACGAAGGGCAAAGTAGTTGCACAATGGATCAGAGGACTTTCCCGATGGTCGATCAGGCCAGCCGCTTTGAATGAAATGCAGCACACAACACAGAACAGAATCAGAAGCAGTAGCTGTGGCTAACCTGTCGCCATTGATGGGGAACCCGTCAACAACAGTTTGCTCGGCGTCGTCCACATGAAAGCACAACAGCTCATCACTTTTGAAAACAGGGTCTAGCCCTATTGACAAACATGACAATGCATCAGCGTAGGTATGCTGAGCAGTGGGTCGGAAATGAATCTCAAAGTTGAAGCGAGAGAGAAACAGTCCAACATTGTAGGCAGTGGGCTGCCTAGTCAGGGAGCAAGGCTGAAGGATGGAAAAGAGAAACGAAGGGCTTGTGATCGGTGATCAGATGAAACTTTGCCCCATAAAGAAAGACACCAAACTTTTTCAAGGCATACCCAATGCGAGGGCCTTCCGTTGCACGTTGGTGAGTGTCTTTGACACATAAGCAATTGGATGTTCTGAGCCATCAGCATAATGATGGGCCAAAACAGCACCAATCCCATAGTGGGAGACATCAGTGGCTGGAATGAAATGTTATCCAGGGCAATATGTGGCAAGTTGCTCTTTGAGGCAAAAAAAAGCTGTGTCACACGCAGCGGAAAGGCACATTCTTACGAAGCGACCGGTGTAGTGGATGAGCAACCATTGCCGCAGATGGCAAAAACTTGTAATAATAGGCTATTTGTCCCAGAAAGGCCTGGAGCTCCTTGATCGAAGTTGGACGGGGGAGAGCCTCAATAGCAGCAACATGCTGTCAAAGAGGGCGAATACCTTCAAGTGATAACTGAAAACCCAAGTAGACAATCAACTGTTGAAAAAAATGAGATTTCTGGAGGTTACATTTTAACCCAGCAGGCTGTAAAACCATGAAGAGTGTCCGAAGGTTGGTGAGATGTTCGACAGTGGTGGCCCCGGTCACAACAATGTCATCTTGATAATTTATACAGACAGGTACAGTGGTGAACAATTGTTCCAAAAATCGTTGAAAGATGGTGGGGAACTAGCAGCCCCAAATGGCAACCTTTGATACTGATAAAGACCAAACGGAGTGTTGAGAACAAGAAACTGGTGAGATTCAGCATCCAATGGAAGCTAGCAATAAGCTTCAGATAGGTTGATCTTTAAAAAGTACTGGCCTCCAGGCAACTTTGAAAATAATTTTTTACGGCAAGGCGTTGGATGTGTGTCAATAAGACACTGAGCATTGACGGACGCCTTGAAGTCACCACAGAAGCGAAGACTGCAGTTGTGTTTTTAATGATAACAAGGGGAGAGGACCACTTGCTGGAAGAGATGGGACGCAATACACCTGAAACAGTCAGCCGATCAAGCTCCCGTTTGACCGCGTCACGCAAAGCAACAGGAATTGGTCGGGCCCGAAACAACTGCGGCTGGGCAGCAGGTTTGATTGTAATATGTGCCTCAAAATTGTGGCACAACCTAGACCAAAAGAAAAATGTGTTGAGAATTCCCCTGATAAGGAATCAAGCTGACCATAAGGAGTATCATCGGAAACAATGTGCACTGTTCATCTACTGAGAACCCAAAAATGCGAAACGCATCGTACCCAAATAAATTCTCAGTGCCATTGCTGTCAACAACAAACACATTGACGGTGTGCACAACAGATTTGTAGGAAATACCTTCGTTAAATTGACCTAGAAGTGAGATCTTCTGCCGATTATAAGTGCGTAGGTGATGCGTAACGGCCGACAACAGCAGAGATCCCATCTTGGAATACTTCTGTGAGTTAATAACAGTGGCCGCTGAGCCAGTATTGACTTGCATCCTCACGTCCTTTCCTAGCATTTGCACCGTGAGGTAAAGTTTACCGGAATGAGGGGACACACAATTTACATACAGTACAGAATCATCATCGGCTACCCTGTCATGCACATGACGCACTTTTTCCTACGTGCAAACAGACGAGACGTGTCCCTTCTTTTTGCATCGGTGGCAAGTCGCCCATCACTATGGACAATCTTCACATGCATGTTTAGTGAAACAGTGAGGGCAGGAAGGAAGAGAACGCAAACCTCTGATCTGCTGCTTCATGTTGTTTTGACCACCTGGCCGATGCTGCGGGTGAGTGTTTACTGCAGCAACAGGCTCGTTTGCGCTAACACCTGGCGCGTCACCGTCTACCCGATCTGACTGTATCTCGCCAACGTCACCCCATGCTTCTAATTGAGTGCCCACGGCACAAGTGATTTCAAAGGACTGAGCTATGGAAAGTACTTCGTCCAACATGGGATTATCCAACTGAAGAGCTCATTGGTGAACTTTGTTATCTGGCACGGAATGCAAAATCGTATCCCTAACCATAGTCAGCATATGATTCCTTGTGAATTTAGTTACGAATTGACTTTTGCGACTGAGTCCTTGTAATTCAGTAGCCCAATTGCGATAGGTCTTATGAGGTTGTTTTTTGCACCTATAGGATGAGATGCGAAGACATGCGACTGTTTTTGAAAATATGTGGAAAGAAGAGTACACATTTCATCAAATGAGGAAGGTTCTTTCAATGGTGTGAGTTGAGACAACAGTTGATACAACTTTGGCGATATCCATGAAAGGAATAAAGACTTACAGGTTTATTGGTCAGTGATGTTGAAGGCTATGAAATGCTGCCGAAGGCGTTTCTTGTAATCTATCCAGTCCTCCGCCATCTCATCATACGGGGAAAAAGTGGGAATTGTTAATGACAGGTGGGCATTGGTGTGGACAGAAACGAACTCGCGTACAGCAGTGGTGAGAAGCTGTTGCTGTTCGATGAAGTTGCGTAGAACCTGCTCTAGAGTTGCCATAACGCTGATGTTCACTTTACTACAAGAGCCAGAAACTCCCAAAATCGTCGCCAATAAAGTGTAGAAACTTTATATACACTTTAATTCCACTTCTGGAATTCATACAAAACAAAACACATTTGAAAGACTGTTACATGTGTACACAAAAGTAGTTGAACCAGCACTGTCTTCATAGCTCCACACTTTCCCGTTCAGCTTTCTTGTTGGCACTGCCCTAGCATTATTTAGAGAGCAGCATCCCTACAGCAGGTCACATGGAATCTAACGGTGGACATGTCAGACATCACGCGTGAAACCACAACAAACAACATGATAGGTTTTGAAATAAATGTCACAGGGATAGAAAAGTAATTGAAATCGTTCAGCAGTGGAAAGGCTGCTGGACCTGATGGGATACCAATTTGATTTTACATGGAGTATGCGAAGGAACTTCCCCCTTATACCAGCAGTGTACCGAAGTTCACTGGATGAGTGAAACTTTCCTAAGGATTAGAAAAAAGTGCAGGTCATTTCCGTTTACAAGAAGACTCATCAATAAGATGTGCAGAACTGTAACCCTATGTCTCTTACATCAGTCAGAATTTTTGAACACATTTTATGTTTGAGTATTATCTCTGTTCTGGATACTGGAAATCTCCTTTGTAGGACTCAACATGGTTTTTAAAAGCATTGATCACGTGATACCCAGCTCACACTATTCATCCACGAGATCCAGAGGTAGTAGATCCAGGGTTCCAGGAAGATGCCGTGTTTCTTGACTTATGCAAGGTGTTCAAAACTGTCCCACACCATCATCTGATGAACAAAGTACAAGAATATGAAATATCAGACCAACTTTATGTCTGGATTGAGGTGTTTCTAGTTAAAAGAATGTAGCATGTCATTCTCAATGGAGAAGTCTTCAGCTGTGACAATGGTTACAGGCATGACCCAGGGAAGTGTTGTAGGACTGTTGCTTTTCACAATAGATATAAATGACCTCTTAGATAACACCAGAAGTTGAGTGAGACTTTTTGTGGATGATACTGTACTGTATGGACTAGTTGCAGCACTCGAAAAGAGTAGCAAAATGCAGGATGATCTGCAGCATATTGATGCATGGTGCAGGGAGTGGGAATTGAGCCTCACCATAAACAAGTATAAAGTGCTGTGTTTACATAGAAAGAAAGATCTTTAATATGACTACACACTAGTAGGACAAACACTGGACAAAACATCTGGGAGTAGACATAAGGCGGTAATTTGAAATTAAACCGTGTAAAATCAATAATGGACAAGCCAGATGTCAGCTGAGGAAGAATACGAGGAAGTGTAGTCCATCAACAAAGGAAGTAGATTACAAAACTCTTAACAGTCAGTGCTTTGGTGTTGCTCATTATTGTGGGAGATGTACCCCAGGTATGTTTGATAGAGGTCATAGGGAAGATACAATGGAGAACAGCATGCTTCGTTATGGGCTCATTTGATGAGTGCAAAAGCATCACACTGATGGTTAGGAAACTCTAGTGACAGACACTGTAAGAGAGAGACTCTGAATGACAGTACAGGCTTCTGGCAAAGTTCAAAGAGGATAGGTAACAACTCACCATAAAGAGGCTCTCTGAGCTTGCTGACAGGCACGAAAATAGATAATCATATGCACACGATTTAAGTTTTCAGCCATATTCCTCATCAGAAAAAGAAACACATACATTCACACAATCACTCAGACAACTATACACACACAATCACCATATCTGCCCACTCCAGTACCAGAAGCATCTAGACTGTGAGTGAGGTGGGGAGTGGAGGGGGAAGGATGCCGAGTAAAGGTGGGGATGGAAAGGTCCGCATTGTATGATGGATTGTAAATGCTCTGATAGGCAGGAATTTCAATTGAGGCAATGAATACAATGAAGGGAATGGGTGGGAAAAGATAAGAGAGAGGTGTAAAGGAGTGTGGGAATTTGAAATGATAAAAATAATAAAGAGAAAATAAAAATAGGAAAATAAATAAATAAAAGTACCTAATTAATTAATGTGATATTGTAAAAAGCAACACACAGTTACAAGAAAGACTTCAATTGGATATATGCAGGATAATGAGTGGAGAAGGAAGAGAGGGGTAAAAAGATGTTAGGCATTGGGTGTAGGGATGGGAAGTTATCTTAGGTTGAGGCCAGGATGGTTGCAGGACTCCCAGAATGTGTTGAAGGGACAAACTCCCATCTTCACAGTTTAGGGGTATGATCCCTGTGGTAAGGGGTTGGGGTTGGGAGTGGCATAGAGATGGACTAGGAGTTATGGTATTTTTCGTTTAATGAGGGTTATTTCTTATTTGGGTTTAAGGTTTACTTTTTTCCTTTAAGATTATTTGGTGGTGGTCTTAGATTTATTTGTTTTCGTTGTTGAGGCTGAGTGGGTGAGGGGTCAGAGGGATCATTTGTAGGATGTCTCTCATTTCAGGGTAAGATGAAAAATAATCAAAGCTCTGATGTAGGATGTGATTTAGTTGTTCCAGTCCAGGCTGGTATTGGGTGACAAGGACACTTCTTTGTGACTGGTTACTGGGATTGGAGGGAGGATTGGTGGTGTATGGGGATATAGCATGGGACATCTGTTTGCGGACTAGGTCTGGAGGGTAATGTCTCTGAGGCCTTCAGCATAATGTTTAAGGGACTTCTCACTACTAATTCGTCATCCACTGGTGGCAAGGCATATGGGAGGGGGAATTTTTTTTTTTTTTTTTTTTTTGGAATGGATGGCAGCTGTCAAAGTGTAGGCACTGTTGGTAATTAGTAGGTTTAATGTGGACAGAGGTGTGTATGGAGCTTTCAGTGAGGTGGAGGTTAACATCCAAGAAGGTGACTTGGTGGGTTGAAAAGGACTAAGTGAAACTGTTGGGGGAGGAGTTAAGATTGTGAAGGAATGAGGATAGGCTGTCCTGGCCCTGAGTCCAAATCATGAAAATATCATCAGTGAACCTAAACCAGACTGGGGGTTTGGGGTTTTGGGGGGCTAGGAAGGTTTCCTCTAGACAGCCCATAAATAGGTTGGCTTACGAGGGTGTCATAGGGTGCCCATGGCTGTGCCGCAGATTTGATTGTATACTTTTCCTTCAAAGGAAAAGTAATTGTTCATTAGGCTATAATTGGTAAGGGTTAGGAATGAAGTATTGGGCTTGGAGTATGAAGGATGTTGAGAAAGGTAGTGTTCGAGAGCAGCTAGACCATGGGTGAAGTGGTGTCAACAGTGACAAGTAAGGATCCAGGAGGTACAGGGGTGGGGGATGGTGGAGAGTCTGTAAAGGAAGTAGTTAGTATCTTGGATGTGGAAGGCTAGGTTTCGAACAATTGGTTGGAGGTGCTGGTCAACAAGGGCTGAAATTCTTTCAGTGGGAGCACAGGATTGTTAGGTTTATGGATTTGTAGGAGCATGTAAAATGTAGGTGTGTTCTGGGAAGGGTCATAAGATTTTACAGAGATTGTAGGTCATTTTCGACTTCTGGGATGGGGTTGTCCTGGTGCAACTTATAGGTGGAAGAATCAGACAATTGATGTAGGCCTTCTGTAACACATTCACTGTGGTTCATTACAACAGTGGTGGAACCCTTGGCTGCAGAGAAGATGATTAGGGTGGGATCTGTTTTGATGTTGTGTAAGGCTCTCCTTTCTTCTGCCGAAAGGTTGGTATTCTTAGGAAGGGACTTGAGGCTCTGTCCGAGCTCTGAAATATTATTTTGCCTTCCTGAATTCCTGATCTGTTATTATATAGTCAATGACAGATCTGGTTCCTCTGCCTTCCGAAGTATACCAGTGACTGTCCTTACACTTAAAAAATGAGTTTGTGTCAACTAAGCCCATACTGGCACAGAAATCCAAGAGCTGTTTTCCTTTTCTGTTCACTTCCATGTCCTCTCCAAACTTAACCATAACCTTTTCATATCCTTCTGTTCGATTTCCTCTCCTGGCATTCAAGTCACCCATGAGCAAAACACTGTCCTTGCTCTTCACTCTAATAACTGCATCAGTGAGTGTGTTGTAAAATCTGTCCATCTCATCTTGATCTGTCCCTCCACAGGATGAATACACTGACACAATCCTAATTTTCTTACTGGAGATGGCCAAACCTATCCACATCAGTCGTTCATTTACATACCTTATTGCAGTTATGCTGGGCTCTGTTGCTTTCCTGATGTAAAGCCATACACCTGCTTTGATTCCTACCAAGTAGACCTGGTATTCTCCGACTTTGTCCACTTTCTCTCTTCTTACGATAATGTTACTGACAGCTGAAACATCTAACCCCATCTTACTTGCAGCCCTTTCTAGCTCAATCTTCTTTTCAGCATAATCCCCATTGATTTTAATAGCTCTCCATCTCATTCCAGATCGTTTTTCAAGTTCTATCTGAGGAGTCCCTGGTCTGTCAATTAGAGGTGGGACTCTGTCACCTCCAAAGGTCTGAGACATTTTGCTCTGACTGTTACCAGCATCATATTGAAGTACCTGGGAAGCAGGTTTCTAGACTTAATTTCCCAGGCCCTACTGGGTTTTAGCCCTGATGGTTGAGGGACTAACCGGTTGATTAGGTAGTCTTTGCCATCTGAGCACAAAGGTGGCCACAACTCAGAATTTGTCAGAGATGCCTAACCTTATTCCAAAGTAATTGGTATCCCAACTGTCAGGACGACTTACTTGGCCACTTATATGTTGCCCGTGGCTCATGAACTAGGACATTACTACAGGAACCCACACCATGAACTACTCCTTTTTGAATGTCTCTTTCAGAAATACATTTTGCATTCTGGTTTATGAACAGTTCCTTGGAGCACAATAATTCTAATAAGCATCATCCACAATACACTCGAAACAAGTCATCAGGTCATATTATTTTCAGAGGCACATTTGCACCAGTAATAGCACTGAACAAATGCTGATTATGAACTGTTCTAGCAAGATACTACTGCAGTAGTGTCTCATCGACAGTTGTTTTTGAATCTAAGTCACTTTCACTATCCTCATCATACTTGTCTTGGAAACTTTCAGAACTGTCACTGAAATTATTGTCACTTCCTAGAAGAAGTTGCTCTACCTTTAAATTTGATAAATGTCTGATTTTCACCATTGCAAAAGATCACTGAATAATGCAGCTGCTTCTCTGGACGAAAACTGTTGATGCATGGCCCAGAGCAAACTGCTACAATTAGCCCAGAATACGCCTGTTGTCTGAAGAGAGATGCCATGTAGTGGAAGCTCACCTAATACAACGGTTGTAACATCAGAGCGAAATCTCGTCATTCTCACAGAATGTGGCGGATGGATATATCTGTCATTCGCACATATAGGGTTAACCAGAGGTCCATCTTATTGTCAACCAGTACTATGGTGGAACAGAGACATTGCTGTGGCTATCCAGAATCAGTGAAAGCCCTGCAAATATTAAGGGCGACTCACTTTCCAGGCTAACAGCATTACTTATAAGAGACTTCATGCTGAGGCTCAATAATTAAATAAAATCAGCAAGAAATAATGCTGGGAGTGCTTTGTCTCCTCCCTGGGGATGTATGCCCCTTTGGCCCAGGTTTGGTCTAAGCTTCATAGCATTCTACACTGCCAGTGATCTACTACCTTCTTTGGCCTTATCCTCCAGGACGGTCTATTTACTGACCCATCGGTCCTTGTAGAGCATTTCATGACAGAATCAGCATCCTTTTCTTCTATGGCTACCTTTCTATGGTGGAAAATGTAGGTTGAAGCAACCTCTCTCTGTTTCACCCACTGGCAAGTACCCTAAAGGCAACATCTACTCAGGGTCTTCACCCATGTTTGACATCTCCCCCTCGCAATGGAGAGGTAGAACCCAATGTCTATTAACAGCTATCAGAAAGGTTTCCTGCAGATTACATTGAGTAATTGAAACTCAGTGCCTTTTGTCATCCTATCAGTGTTGTTTTCCTGAAGCATGATCTACCACCGACATCTGATTTGGTTGGAAATAGTAATCCATCAGGCTTTTTCTAAACACTGACATCCCATTGCAGTCCTCTTTGACTTAAGTAAGGCATATGACACAGTTTATCCTCCATGAGTGGGGTATTTGAGGCCCCTTACTGATTTTTATCCAGCATTTTTTATCCCACCAGTCATTCCAGGTAAGAGTTGGCACTGCACTCAGCTCCCCATAGATCCAGAGAATGGTGTCCCATAGGGCTTTGTGTTGAGTTTCACACTTATGCATCACCATTAATGGACTGGTGACTTCTGTTGGACTGCTGGTTACCTTGGTGTTGTATGCTGATGATTTTTGCATCTGGTACAGCTGCCACTCGGTAAACTCTGATGAACACCAGCACCCAGGCACCATTCAATGGACCTCTGCGTGAGCTGTTTCCCATGGTTTCCAATTTTTTCTGTAAAAAGAAGGATTATACATTTTTGTCATTTCACCACAGTCCACCCTGATCCAGAACACTTTTTTGGTACCCAGCATCTGGATCTAGTACCACAATTCCATTTATTGTGCCTCCTGTTTGATAAAAAATTGATCTGGTTGCCCCATATCCTTAAACAAAGACTCCTGTATGTGGAAACCCAATGCTCTCCACCTTCTGGCAAACTCTTTCTTAGGTGCAGATCGTTCTATGCTTCTCCATATTTACCAAGCTCTGGTTTTGTCTAGACAAGATTTTATTTGTCAGGTTTATTGTTTGGGAGCGGCTTCTGTTCTGAAATCGATAGTCCATATCCATCATTGTGGTTTGCACCTGCCTACTGGTGCTTTTAGGACTAGTTCTGTAGATAGTCTTCTCACTGAAGAATTGATCCCTCTCTGTATTTGATGGAAGCAGCTTTTGATCTCTCATGCAATTCCCATTTGCCAATTCCCAGACTGCACAATGTACCCCATCCCTTTGCATATGATGGGTGCCTTTTTCATTATTTCCACCCCCAGGTGGGGTTACCAGTTGGAATGTGTGTTGTCTCCATCTGCTCTCCCTGGACTGTACTTCCCAGTTTTTCTTGTGCACATCCCCCTTGCGAATGATGCCTAGACCACAGATTGGGACAAACCTGCCTTACTGTACTAAGATCTTGGTCACTCCCTGAGTTTTTCATAGTTTGTTATGCTCTGTTCTAGGAACATTCCAGGGTGCTATTGTCTTTTACCATGATGGTTCCAAAATTGTAGATAAGACAGGGTACACATTCCCTCTCCCATTAGTATAGATCACTCTTTGCCAGGAACATGTAGTGAGTTCACAGCAGAGCTGATAGCTTACAGAGCTCTTCATTTTATTAATCCCTCCACAAGCTTTTAATATGTACTGACTTAATGAGCAGGCTAGAGACAGATGCTATTCTTGATAACCCTTGGTCTCTGGTATCCATCACCAACTCTGACCTTAGCCATGTCACCTGCTCAGTTGTCTTTTTCTGGGTCCCAATTTATGTGGATATCATGGGAAATAAACTGCCTGACGGCTTGAAGCTTGGCAAAAAAGTAACTTTATGACCCCAGGTGTAGATTTAGGGTTGCATACCAAATCTCTCTTTTCTCAAATATGGAACTACATCTGGCACACTGCTGCAATACCTAACAAATTCTGTACAATCAAGGAAACAACTGTAGCCTGGCATTCTTCCTTCTGCTCCTCCCAGAAGAAATCCACTCTCTGGTGTCATTTACGCATTAATCATACAAAGCTAACTCATTTTTTATTTTCCAGGCGAAGGAGCACAGGTGTGATAGTAGCACAAATAAATAGAACACACACACACACACACAAACGCAATCTTTCGCAACCCAGTTGCTTCTTCAGGCAGAAGGGAAGTAGAGGGAAAAGGAAATTTAGTCTCCCCTTCATTGAGACTGTAGTGTGTATAGGGTTGGCTGATGGTGGATTGACCATCTCCAGTCGCACATGGGGAAGTTCTCCTGTTTTCTTCCTTTTTCCCATGCAATGCTTTTATGATTGATTGTACCACTGAAGCTTTTAGCTGCCTTGTTTTTATTATTTGATCCTTGTGAATGTATCCGTACATACTTCTGGTAGACACCTTTACTTTTGAACCTGTTACTCATGGATTGGGGGAAGATGGCCTTGTTGTTTTGTCCCTTACCCCCAAATCAGTCTATCAATAATTGTGTTTGAGCCAAACTGTCATCAAGTCTGCAAGTATTGAAGTAATCACAAGTTATCATTGCAATGAGGTTATATCCGCTGCATACGCTTTCTCAATAAAAGCGAACTTCATGTTATATAGGTCTATAAAAGGCTTATGACTGTGTTCCTAGGAGGAAGCTATTGGCAGTTCTACAAAATTATGGAATAGGAGGCAAACATTTGTAGGCAATTAAAGGTCTTTGTGTAGATAGTCGGGCAGTATTTAAAGTGGACTGTAATTGAGTTCATGGTCCAGGCAATACAAGGCTGTGCCATGTTGTCAAGCCTTTATGACAAAGAGAGTGTGTCTTAAATCAGTAGTTATTATTATTTGATGATGAATTCAAACTATATACAAAATACAAATCGTTTGATATGTCACAAGGTTTGGTCTGTTTAAAATTCAAAAAGTCAATGAAGTTACAAAAGTAATTATTCCTGGCACTCTAATATCACAATATGCTTGCCTAACCATATGACAGTCCTCTCATGGAGGCAAATAATTTTCTGGATCATGGATTAATTACCCTCATAAATCCACAATATGGTAAACATCCATAAAGGCTGAGGTGTTATTTTGAATCCATGTACAAGGTGTTTTCTTGGCAGAGGAATACCTTTCTCCTCCAATGAGTTGCTGCTGACATAGGTCCCTTAGTATCATTTGGTGAAACTGTTGCTTTATTGACAAAGCATCTGCAGTGGGGATCTAGTAATTGTAAACAGTAGGTGATAAATTATCAATCTTTCAATATTTGTACACTAGATGACAGTTTGTCTTAAAGACGATTTATTCTATATATACTGGCTTGTATGACCGTGCTTCACAACGGTTGTTAAAGAGGGACCTGTGTATATCATGGGTTTTTTTAGGGTTATGGGCCTAGATCAGAAAAACAGAATCCTTGTTGGATCACTCTGTCAATAAACTCAGTTCTCGTACCCAAGATGTCAAATTTAAGTAGAAGTCATTGTGGAAAATGATGAATTTTCATAAAGTTTTTCACACAAAAAGTGAAATTAATTTAAGTCCGTACTCCAGAACAATGTAAATTCATTGTTAGTCTGTGTTTATAAAGTTAGGACTGAGGTATGTAATTGTCTGTCTGGCATAAACTTCTGAAAACACTTTGAGATGAGAAATAGTAAAAATAATATCAGTGCCATGTACTGGTTCTATAGCATAGTACTCAACTGTTTAACTCTCACAATAAGTGTATGCTGAAGTGCTGAAAGTCGGTAATTCAATTAATAGAGCAGTTCATGTCTGTTTAAATAAGACGTCATGGTGGTGTCGATGTGCTATAAAGTAAGTCTGGATAATCGTTGAATGAATGGCATCAGCTGATCGTCTGTATAGAACTTTCCATTAAATATAGTAGTATTTCCAGTCAATTGTCTTGACTGTGTTAGCAGCATTGGCCACTCTTTCAGCTAATACATGTCCTCACGTCCTGCTGTGATAACTTTGTAAACCACAAAGTTCAAATCCATCTTTTGTAATAGAACTATATATTCAGAAGTCGGATTATAATTCTAAGTACAATTGCCTCTACAAGATAAGGCATCTTTCTCTATCTTAATGTAGTCCTCACCAAAAGTAAGAAATGACAAATTTTAATCACAATATTGTACTGAACAATTATGAAAGCAGGGAGGTTTCTGATGAGTTTGTCCCTCGCGTGTGTATATTACCTCTAGTGGCAGGCACAGAGCAGAAATATCTCTGGAGTGAGCATTCAGATGCACAGAACAGATTTTCTGTCCTCAACATTTAGGTGGAAGTGGATATTGGGAAAAATCTACTAATCAATTACTTCATCTTGGTACTGTTTTGTTCGGTTAAGATTGAAGACTATGTGTAAATAGCCATTTTAGCGACACTTCCTTAACTTTCTTGTTGCTTCTGTGACACATTCATTTAGATATTGTTTCATGTTACATGGTTTCTCTGCGAAAAGGAGGTGGGGCTCCTTTGCAACCAATGCGATACAAACCAATCGTAAGAGCAAATAAATGAATGAAAAGAGTGGATTTGTCTCAGTATCACTTGGTAATTCCAGCTTAATTTTGAGAAGATGCACAGAAGCCAATGCTCACTCCATAGATATTTCTACTCTATGTATAATTTAGTGGTTATACCTGTTGAAAGATGTCCTTCTTTTCTTTCCATGACATTGCAAAGCATATGGGATACAGCTAGGAAGAAAAAAACAATTTTGTGTCCTACGTGGGCTAAACTTTACTTGCAGTGTCAGTGGTTTAGTATGTTAACATTAGCAACGAAATATTCACTTTAGGGGGATCATTAATTTACTGATCGGAACAACATTAATTATTTATTTCATTATCAACACTAAGAGTTATTCCCCTCATTGTACATGACTGGTTTTTCAAAAAGCATTCAACGGCTGTTACCTGTTTAGTTATGAGAATAAACAATGTGGCATTGCCATCTATTAATTATTTGGTATACTATGTCAGTAACAGCGCCTCTATCAGATCTTTTCTATACTATGCTGCAACTCAAGCATAGCATGCACTAGAAACTACAAATTATGATATCTTTTCTTCCCCTGATCCGATTTTGATGAAATGAAGCTTATACATTGTGCCAAGGTACTCTCAGTTGACCTATGAAACTCCATGAAAGTTCGTATAGTAATTTGGAGATTTGCTGTACTACGTCATACTTATAAGCATAGTATACACAAAAACTTCAAATTGCGATATCTTCCCTTTCTCTGATCTGATTTTGATGAAATTAATCCTATGTTACTCTCCAAACTATTCTCTATTTACCTGTGGAAACCCATGAAAGTTTGTGTAGTACTTTTGGAGATTACCCTCAACAAATAGACATACACGGTGGCTTTTAAGCAAATGATTAAATTATGATATCTTTATTTTCTGTGATCCAATTTTAATTATTGAAGTCTTTATCTAACAACACAATGTTCTAAAGTTACATGTGTAAACCCCATGGAAATTTGTCAAGTAGTTTTGGAGATATACGTGTTCAAAGACACAGACAGACATAACGGTCGTAGATAAAAAAGAATTGAAATTACGATATTCTTTTTTTCCATGATCCGACTTTTATGAAACGAAGTCTATATATTGACCAGTTACGCTGAAGTTACCTGTGAAAACCCCATGCAAATTGGGGAAGTAGTTTTGGAGATATGAGGTTTTTTATAGTTGAAAAAACAGACACAACTGTTACTGAAAACACTTAAAATTATGATATCTTCTTTTTTCCATGATCTGATTTTGATAAAATTATGCCTATATGTTGACCCAAATGTTTCTCATGTTTCCTGTAAAAACTGCATGAAAATTCGTCAAGTAGTTTTGAAGATTGGAAGGAACAGCGACAGGCCTACATTTATAGATTTATTATTAGTATAGATTACTGTCTGCAAAAAGGGTGTGTTCCTTATTCTACATTCTGATAACAGAAGCCCATCTTGCTTCAGAACTTAATGCTATTTGTAGCTTACAAGGGCTTCCTGTGAATGTTTAGATTTTGAAATCAGTTCTATGTAACTCACTCTTTATTTGTGTGCTTCTCTTTGGGAGTTGTGCTGTTGGCAGCCATATCAAGCAATATATTTTGTA
Source organism: Locusta migratoria (assembly GCA_026315105.1). Lineage (NCBI taxonomy): Eukaryota > Metazoa > Arthropoda > Insecta > Orthoptera > Acrididae > Locusta > Locusta migratoria. The sequence goes on from CM048751.1 coordinate 203,590,945, forward strand.
AGTATTTAGTTACAAAGAAACTGTTACTTAGTCATATTGTTTACAGTGTAACTACTAGAGCTACTTCAAGAAAAATGTGGATAATGTCTAGTGAATGCACTTTTGTTTCCAATACACTTGTAGGCAGCCGCAAAACATGCGGATATTCTGCACTGCCTCATTCTTTCCACAGTTCAGAAAAATGCATACATTCTTTGCAAATGAGAGGCAGTTAAGTAATTGTAGGGTGCTTTGACTGTAAGAAGCCTTTGACTGCTCCAACATACCGCCTATCCTGAAAAGTTGTTCCACGTCCAGAAACAAATGGTGAGAATTCAATTTACTTTTCTTGGAAATGGTTCATCTCTTTGCAATAGTCCTTGTGTTGCACCATACAAATGACTGTCTTTAATATTGTGTGAAGTGCTGCTGAAGTCAGGTTACTACTATACCTTTTCATGGGTTTCCAGTGGAGATTGTTTACATACCTCAATACATCCTCTATAACCCTTTACCCTTCTGACCACGACAAATGATGAGTGGCTAACTCATTCACTAAGCACGTAGTGGTGTGAAAACAAACATGCTGCATATGTTTCTCTTGTATGTCATCTTGTTTTTAAGGTCCAAATATGCCCCCAAGGGGCCCACAGCTCTTTTGTGGGTCCATGTGTGGCGCGCACGGATCCCCAAGCCATTGCAGCCTTTTTTCCTGCTTTCCCCAGGCTGCATTATCTCTCCTAGTTACCCCTCCTATCCCATGGTAACGATTGTCCTGCAATTTTGGTTTTGTCTGCTGTGTACACTGGTTTTCGGCCCAGTTTGGTCCCCCCTTGGGTTTTGACCTTCTATAACAAAATTATCCAATAATGTGTGAGCCAACTGGGGAAGAACTCCCGACCTAGCCCCTAAAGCGCGGGTTCCATCCTTTCCTTTCCACTTCCTTTCCTCAGTGTAGCCCCCATCCCCCGCTAGATCCCCAGCACGTGTAGCCAGTTCATGTGGGGGGGGGGGGGCTGTTATGTACCTTTGGCTGAGCCCCCTGACACCACAGGGATCACACTACTGGTGTCTGAGCTGTGACCTCTCCATGCAAGCCAAGGAGTTGATGCCTGTCCTCAGGGGTATCAGAACTCCTGGAAATGGCCATCGTGCCAGGTGGCCTTTGCTGAGGCTGGATGGCGCTCATGGAGAGAGCCCCTGTTTCGGAGTGGGTGACACCAGGGCGGACGTCTAGCACTATGAAAAGAGTTAGGCTTCAAAATGATCATGCATCGGCCATCTCTCAAGACAGGAAGAGGTCTTTTAATGCTGCTACTGCAGATACAAGGATGTTTCCCTCCCTCGCTTGGGAGGAAGGCCAGGCTCGCCGATTAGGAGCAAAACCCTTTCCTCATTACCTGGTTTGCACAAGGACTGATGGAGGAACTTTCACTACCACTAAACAGCTGTTCTTTGTTGAGACCACAGAGGACAAGTTTGGTGAAGTAGAATCTATGAGTAAACTTAGATCTGGCTCATTGCTCATTAAAACAGTCTCGGCAGCCCAGTCTGAGGCTTTGCTCACCTGCACCACTCTTGGCAACATCCCAGTAACAATACTCCCACACAAATCCTTGAATATGGTATAGGGTGTAATATTCCACCTGGACCTCCTCCTTCAAACTGATGACGAGCTTAGGGCCAACGTCGAGCGGCGTGGTGTACATTTTGTTCGCCGCGTTCAGAGGGGAACTAAAGTCAACCGCGTTGATACTGGGACCTTTATCTTGGCCTTCGAGGGGCACACACTCCCAGAGGAGGTCAAGATAATGATATATTGATGTGATGTGAAGCCCTACATTCTACCTCCCATGCGATGTTTTCGATGCATGCGGTTTGGCCATATGTCCTCTCGCTGTACAGCAGTCCCCATATGTGGTGATTGTGGACGCCCACTACATGAGGGGAGCCCCCATGTTCCTCCGCCAGTGTGCATCATCTGTCATCAACACCACTCTTCACGGTCACCAGATTGCCGTATGTTCAAGAAAGAAAAGAACATACAAGAGTACAAATCCCTGGAGCATTTGACATACCCTGAGCCCCGCAGTAAGTATGAATGTCTGCATCCTGTGCAGATGGCAACTATCTTCACTGCGACATTATCTACTAACCTTTCACCCTCCCTTTCCCATTCCCCAGATTGAAGATCTTCAACCTCCAGTCAGCCATCGGACTCAGTTGGTGAGTTCAAAGGTTGCCCGATCTTCGTCAGTACCAAACCTTACTGACAAAAGTTCTCTCTCTGGGACTGGTCCTCCCTGTCCCACAAGAGAGAAAGAGGAGGAGAAGAAGATGAAGAAACCAAAGTTGCAAGATAAAGCCCCTCCGGTACCACCGGAGGTGCCGACTGTGCTTTCGCAACTTGCACATCCCATTGAGCCTGAGGCTGATCAGCTATTTATGGATGTTGTCCCTTCTTCTTTGGTGACAGACGCTGACAAAGCAGCGTGACAGATGTTACCCATTCACTTCCCTCATAGATCCTCGTGATGTAATCATCCAATGGAATTGTAGTGGCTACTACCATCACCTCTTGGAGAATAAACAGCTAATCTCTCTTTCTTCTGCGGCCTGTGTCATCCTGCAGGAATCGTGGTTTATGAATGCACATTCACCGACCCTCCGTGGGTTCTGTTCTTTTTCTTGGAACTGGGTTGGTCCCCTCCAGGCGTCTGGTGAGGTTTGTACATTGGTCCAGACTGATATTGTCAGTACCTGGATTCCTCTCCAAACTCCATTGGAAGAGGTTGCTGTCCGGGTTCACTTGGACACCCTGTTAACCATTTGCAACCTCTACCTTCCCCCTGACAGGCCACCTACACTCGCGTCCCTAGTTGCCCTCCTTCAGCAACTCCCCCCTCCTTACCTCATCCTTGGGGACTTCAATGCCCACCATCCTTTGTGGGGCAGTGCTTATATGTCTAGCCAGGGCCGCCTCATAGACCAGTTTCTTGCTGACCACGACCTGAGCCTTCTCAACGATGGTTCCCCAACCCGTTTTAGTGCCGCTCATGGCACCTTTTCTGCCATAGACCTCTCTCTCACTTCTCCTTCTCTCCTTCCTTATTTCACTGGTCGGCGTATGACGACCTCTGCGATAGCGACCACTTTCTGTTGAACCTTTCACTTCCCTCACAACTACCATGAGCCAGGGTATCCCGTTGGGTTTTCTGTCATGCTAATTGGCCGCTATATACATCCCAGGTTGTTTTTCCATCTTCCCCCTCAGGCTGTATAGATGATATTATAAGCCAAATGACCAAAATGATTACTCAAGCTGCCAGCTCCGCTGTTCCCCGGTCGACAGGCCCTCCTACTCGCTGGCCAGTCCCTTGGTGGAATGCAACTGTTGCCACAGCCATTCGCGAGGGCCGAAGGGCCTTGCAACATCTTAAGTGCCACCCGTCCCTCGCTGGTTTCATAAATTTCAAACGTCTGCATGCCAGGGCTCGTTACTTAATCAAACAAAGTAAGCGGGCATGCTGGGAGCATTTTGTCTCCTCGTTGGGCTCTTCTGTCCCTCTGACAAGAGTGTGGGCTATGCTCCGATCTATCCAAGGTAGCTAGTGGCCGTCTTCCATCCCTGGCCTTGCCCTGCCTGATGGGGTCTGTACAGAGCCATCTGCTCTTGCAGAACATCTTGCGTCTCACTTCGCCAATGTATCAGTGACAACTTCATATCCGGCGACCTTTCTCCTTAAGAAACACCAGGCCGAAACCTTCAAATTAGGTTTTACTTCTCACCAGGGGGACCCATATAAAGAACCTTTTACTGACTGGGAACTATCGCTGGCCCTCTCCTCTTCTCGTGATTCAGCAGCTGACACTGACAATATCCATAATCAATTGCTGAAACACCTCAACCCTTCACAACGACAATTTCTCCTCCAAGTTTATAACCGTATTTGGCTTCAAGGGGTCTTCCCCTCCCAGTTGAGGGAGAGTATTGTGGTCCCTGCCCTCCAGCCTGGCAAGGACACATCGGTGCTGGACAGTTATTGGCCAATAAGCCTGACAAATGTCCCCTGTAAATTACTTGAAAGGATGGTAGCCCGCAGATTATGCTGGGTTCTTGAATCCTGGGGACTTCTCTCACCTTACCAGTGTGGGTTCTGGGAGGGACGATCCCCTATTGACCATTTACTTCGACTGGAGATGGCGATCAGACAGGCCTTCTCTAAATGACAACATGCAGTCTTCTTCGATCTTCATAAGGCATACAATACTGCTTGGCGTCATCATATTTTACATTCTCTTCATGACTGGGGCCTCAGAGGCTCCTTACACATATTTTTATCTGTCAGTTTTTATCCTACCGCCTGTTCCGTGTCAGAATTGGCTCTTCATTCAGCTCTCCTCGAATACAGGAGAACGGTGTCCCCCAGGGCTCAGTGTTGAGTGTTACGCTCTTTCTAATTGCCATCAATGGGTTGGTGAGCTCTGTTGGGTCGCTGGTAACCCCGGCACTGTATGTCGATGACTTTGACATATGGTATAGCTCCTACTCGGTAGCCTCTGCTGAACATCAGCTTCGAGAAAAAATTGACTTGGGTGCCCCATATTTGCCACCTAAAGATTAGTTGTATGAGGAAACTTAATGCCCTACATTTCCTTGCTCATTCATCTTGGGGTGCAGACCAAACAACTATCCTTTGTATCTATCAGCCTCCAATCTTGTCCCGATTGGACTATGGGTGTCAAGTTTATGGCTCGGCAGCTCCTTCTGCCCTTAAATTATTAGATCCGGTTCACCATTATGATGTACACTTGGCTACAGGTGCGTTCCAGACTAGCCCAGTCAACATTCTCCTTGTTGAGGTGAGAATCTGCCCTCTTCAGGTCATGCGGCATCAGCTTCTGGCGTCTTATGCCATCGCCATGCGGCAGTATCCTGCTCATCCCACTTACCAGGTTTTTTTTGCATATGAAGAGCTTCGACCCTCTGATACCCGGCTGTGGGCAGGATTGCCCGTCGGACTGCGGCTTGCCTCTCTTTACCAAGATTTCCACTTCCCTTCCCTGGATTGGGCCCCCCATTTCACTGCCTGCACACCCCTGTGGATGGTGCCGCGACCACTAATTCGGGCAGACCTCTTGCAGGGCCCAAAAGCTTTAATTTCCCCCATGGTCTTTCGGCGTTTGGTGTGCCCAGTACTAGAAGAGTTTCAGGGAGCCTCTATTTTCTACACTGATGGCTCAAAATCTGCAGGCCACTCCGGATATGCGCTTACATCTTCTGTTGGGGCGGAATTCCATTCTCTGCCAGAAGCATGCAGTTGTTCATGGCAGAGCTGATGGCGATTTATAGAACCCTCTGTTTTATTAAACAGACTGCCGTGGAACGTGGTGTAATCTGTGTTGACTCCATGAGCAGTCTGCAGGCCATTGATTGATGTTTCCCCTCCCATCCTTTTGTTATTTCCATTCACGATCTCCTTGCTGACCTCCATCGTGCTGCCTGCTCTTTACCTTTCTCTGGGTGCCAAGCCATGTTGGTATTACAGGGAATGAAGAGGCTGACCGGTTGGCTCGTTCAGCAATTACTCGCTGCCCACCTCCCTTTCTAATTCCGGGTGCGGATCTGCGGGTGCAGATCAGATCTTTGCTTCACTCCTCATGGGATAGCATTTGGAAAGCTACTACCCCTTCCAATAAACTCCGCACTGTCAAAGATACTACTGCAGCTTGGAGTTCATCTTTACGCCCTTTCCGGAGAGAATCAACTGTCCTCTGTCGCCTCCATATTGGACACTGCAGGCTGACCCATGGATTTCTTTTACACAATGACAATCCACCACATTGTGATTGTGAAGCAGTACAATCCATGTCTCATATTCTGGTTGAATGTCCTCTCCATTTGACACTTCATGGCAACTATGGCCTACCGCCTTCGTTGCCTCTAGTTTTGGCGGATGACCCACGGATTCTTGATCGCGTCCTTGCCTTCCTCCGTGAAAGTAGATTTTATTCTCAGCTCTAGGACTCACTTGGTCGGGGTGAGTGGGTTTGTGACTCTTGGCTGTTTGCAGGGTTTAGAGCCATCTCCCCCCAGTCCCCCACTCTTTTACTTTTTAACGTCATTTTATTTCTCCCTACTCTGAAGCTGTGATCTGTTGACCACTGTGCCGTTAGTAACTTGCGGTTTAGAAGGTTGTCGTCGCTTCTGGAGCTATGGGAGCGGACACTGTAGCTTTTGCTACCCTAATGTGGTTTTAGTCTTGTTGGTGAGATGATTTTAATTCCTAGTGGAATGGTCTTTTAGCTTTCCCACATTTTTCGTTGGGTTCTGTGGCATGTACAATTCAGAGTTAAAGGGACTGATGACCTTGTTGTTTGGTCCCTCATGTCCATCAACACACACACACACACACACACACACACATACACACATACACACACACACACAAGGTCCAAAAATGGAAATGTAATTGAAGCAAGTGTTTGACTATGGTTTTGTTGAGGCGTTGAACACTACTTGAAATTTAGTTGTACTATGAGAGTATGTAAGCACTCCATGATGTGGCATGTGATATGTGCAGTTTTCCATATCTGTAGGTACCAATTCCAGCAGACCTAAATCTTAATTATCTTTCATACTCTTACCACTAACAAACTGCCTTGTTTTAAATTCCGCAGATTCTCTAGCCTTTTCTCTGAGTGTTGTAAGCAGCAAATATAATGAGTTGTGGTCTCCCAGTACTGCATGGTTAATTTTCATTGGCAATTTCATGATTTAGTTACCTTTAGCATTCCGCTGGTTGGTTGTTTCAATGTGCTTCTCCCATAAATAACCTACTTTCATTCATGCAGAAACAGAACTTCATTTCTTTACCAGTTCCAGAAGAGTATGATCTGTTTGTGGACACCATATGAATTTGTTCCAAAGCATCCATTCCTAGAGGATGTAGATCCAGTTATGTAAAAGGACTTGACTCTGAGGCAGCTGCGAACCTAGACTGGGACCCCTTTGGGGAAGAAACTAGAAATGAGGAAACCATGAATGACCAAGGAAATACTAGACTTTGTTGAAGAACGAAACAGGCTAGGGAAAAAAGATTTTGATAAGTACAGAAGAGTAAAAAATGCTATTACACAGAAATGTAAATTGGAAAAAGAAAAGTGGATGCACAACAAACATAAGGAAATTCAACAAGATCTACGAGGACGTCAAACTGATAAAGCCTACTCTAAAATTAAAGCACTGCAGATAAAGCCAAGAAGAAGAACAAATATGATCAAGAATAAAAATGGTGACCTACTTTTTGAATTAGAGGATTTATGTGGCAGATGCTAAGGAGTATATTGAGGAACTATATGAAGGAGAAGATATTGCTAATGAGGGGAAATTCTGGAAGAAGAGGGCAGTGTGGATATCGACATAATAGGGCCACCTGTATCTAAAGATGAATTCAACAGTGCCTTGAATGATCTAAGTAATGGCAAAACAACAGGAACATATAACATCCCAGCAGAAATATTTAAAGAAATTGGAAAATCAACAAAAGAGTACTTATAAAACTTATTAAAGAGTATTATGACGATGGAAAAGAACCACTAACAGATTTGCTTAACAGCAAAACAGTAATAGTCCCCAAAAAAGGAAATGCTCTGCACTGTGAGAACAATAGCACTACCTCCTTACTCTCCCACACTTCCAGAATAATGTTAAACATATAAAATAGAATAAAAAATAAAATTGAGACAAACCTAGGAGAAGACCAATTTGGTTTCAGATCTGGAAAGGGAACTACAGAGGCAATACTATCTCTTGAGGATGGTATTAAAAAGAGTAATTGGAGTTAAAGCATTTGACATGGTTAATTGGAAATTATTATTCTGAACAATGAAGGAAATAAATCTTGATTGGAGGGACAGAAGATTAGTCTGGAACCTGTATAAAAGACAGGAAGCAGAGACAGAAGTGTATGGTGTGAAGAAGAAAGCAAAAATAAGGAGGGGAGTAAGGCAAGGATGACAAATATCACCATATTTGTTCAACTTATTTATTGAAAAAGCCACTGAAAATTTGAAAAGAATAACCAAAGGAATTAAAATTAATGGGAAACAAATACACTGTATCCGTTTTGCAGATGATATAGTGGGACTTGCTGACTCAGTAAAAGAAATGGAGTTTATGTTGTTAAAATTGGCCAAAATTCTAAGAGAATTTAATCCAAAAATTAATAAGAAGAAAAAAAACTATGGTAGTAGGAAAGACAAAAGAAAATGGTAAAGTTAATATTAAAATAGAAGTTGATGATGTAGAGCAGGTTGAGAACTTCTGTTATTTGGAGAGCACAATCACTGATGACAAAAATGTATCACAGATATAAAGTGAAGAATAGCCTTGGCAAAGCAAGCATTCCAAAATAAAAGGAATTTACCAACAGACAATCATACAAGCCTAGAAAGTAGGAAAAAGTTTGCCAAAACTTTTGTTTGCAGTGTCTTAACATATGGATGTGAAGCATGGACTCGGAAAGGCAGAGAAAAAGAGACCGGAATGGAAATGTGGATATGGAGAAGAATCACGAAAACAAGCTGGGTAGATTGGAAAAACAATGAAACGAGAAGTAAATGAGAACAGAACACTGCTAAATTAATAGAAAGAAGAAAATCAAAAATGATAGGGCACATAATGAGACACAACCAGTTCCTAAAGAAGTATTTGAGGGAAAAGTTTTAGGGAAAAAATCAAGAGGGAGGCCAATGGCAACGTATTTTAACATCATCAAAGAAGATATGGGGGTAAAATCATATGAAGAACTGAAGAGTATGACAATGGAGAGAGGAAGGTGGCTAAATTGACAAGGCATAGCCTTCAGTTTATGATGGTAGGAAGCAGAGAAGAAAGAATGGGTCAAGCAATTGGAAAAATTCAATACGGGCAGAAGTAGCCACAAAGCATGGAGACTTCTTAAGCACTTACCTAGTGACCCAACTAAAACCTCAACACACGCAAATGTCAAATGAAACCAGATTGCACACCAGCTACTCAAAAATGGTAAACCAAACAGACAAAACAGGAATATCCAAAATAGCAGAATAGAGCATAATATCTCACAAGAGACAATTGAAATCTCTAAGCCATTCAGTATGACAGAACTCGATAAGGCAATCAGTAAGTCTAGAAGGGGCAAGGCAGCTGGCCTCGATGACATATGTGTGGAACAAATAAAAAACTTCGGACCCATTGCTAAAAAGTGGTCACTCACTTTGATTAACAACTGTATATCAAACTCCAAAATTCCAAAAATCTGCAGGAAAACACAGGTCAGAGCCATCCTGAAACCTGGGAAAGAACCAGATGACCCTAAAAGCTATTGTCCATTCTCATTACTATGTCACCTCTGGAAAGAATGATACTGAATAGCCTCACAAACATGATTGAGCCTCTTCTGATCCCAAAACAAGCTGGCTTCAGAACAAGCAAATCTTGTACAGCACAGCAACATATCGAACATGGATTCGAGAAAGGAAAATTACTGGGGACATCTTCATCAACCTGACACTTGCTTATGATACAGTGAACCATCGACAGCTTTTACAGAAACTCTACACATTATGCAAGTATTACAGCATGACACAGGCAAAGAAGCCTATTGAGGACACAGAAGAATGGGTTACTGCAGGGTAGTGTGCTGGCTACACTGCTCTTTAACATTTACATGAATGTCCAGCTACTTCTGGAAGGCACTCAAAGTTTTATATAAGCAGACAACTGGCCCATTACTGCCCAAGATAATACCTTTGAGACCATGGAAAGCAAACCGTCGGAAGCCCTTGAACAACTCACCAGCTATTACAAGGAAAACCCAAACCAAAAGAAACTTCAAGTATCTCGGGACAGAATACCGTTAGTGCAACCACAAAATATTTAGGCATCACATTAGCTAGAACCCACACCTACGTAACCACATCATGAACACCAAGCAGAAAGTAGCTGCAACAAACAACATCGTCCGCAAACTACTGGGCACTACATGGGGTGCAGAGCTCAGGACACTGAAGACCACAACCTTAGCTTTGTGTTATTCAGCTATGGAATATGCATGACTTGTGTGGTACAACTCTAATCATGCTGAACAAGTGGACATACTGCTTAACGGATCCTGTTGCATCATCACAGGTTGCTTAAAGCCAACACTGACAGATAAACTACACAGCCTAGCTGGTATTGCAGCCCCTAGTATTAGATGCAAAATGGCTACCAGCAAATAGAAGCTAAAATCATTTACGTCTGTGGCACACCCACTTTTCAGACAACAACCCGCCTGTTGTCGACTTATTTCAAGGAGGAATTTCCTCCAAATGACAGAATGCCTCACTGATACACCACAGAACACCAGAACAGAAATGTGGCAAAGTAAAAATGACCATTTCCATGACTGACTTGTACCAACAGAAGAACTTTCCCCAGGACACAGTGAGAAGAGGAATGACTGGAGATTCTTGAATAGACTGCATTCCAGAGTTGCAAGAACAAAGAGCAACATGCATAGATGTGAGCTACCTGATGATTCGGTGTTGTGCGATTGTGGACAAGAGCAGACTAGTTCCCACCTTATGTGCAAGTTATGCCCAAATACCTGCACAGTCGAGGAGCTCATGGAGGTTACTCCCAATGCGCTGGATGTGGCCAGTTTTTGATCAAAAATTTCCTAGCATTACAATTACACGATTATCTTAAATTTTTGCTGATAAATTTTATCATTCTCTGGATAAGGCCAGCTTTACCCAAAAAAGTCTCAGACCTACAAAATATATGTTACACATAATATCTATGAAGAGCCTAACAAACCTATCTATCCAATGTCTATTTACTGTACGTATAGTTTGATGCTTCTGACACAACTGAAACGAAATGTGCCACAGTAGTAGGAACATGGTCAGCATGTTTCAGGTATGTGAGAGAATATTTTAAATAACTAGAAACATTTTGATGGAGAAGTATTCTTACATGTCCCCTATATATGTATTTTTTAATCTCCTGTCTAAGAAAGAGCCAAAAATTTGATCTTCTGCGAGACTGGAACCATGGACCAAAGTCGCTTCTACTTCAGAGGTGCTCTTGCTTATTATCACATTGTATACTGGAACAGATAACTCACTACATAAGAGACAAGATTTGTTGCAATTTTCACATGGAATTATTTTTCTGGATCAAAAAACATGAATTAATAGCCTTATGGCACACCCTGAATGAAAAACTAAACAGATTATTGGATATAAATTACACAAAAAAGTGAATTTATGAGTCTAATTATGTGCCAACCAGAAAGTAACTCATCAATAGCAGGGCAGCCAAACTCATTCTGCAGTGTTAGAAAGACTGATTCATACTGTCAGCAGGTAGAATAGGAGGCAATCTGATTGGCAAGCAGGCTGGTCTACAGCTCACGTGGCTGTCGAAGGATGGAACACAAAGTATACGGCAATGAGTCTTACTTGTACATATATAATTAGCTTTAAGCAACATAGCTTACTCACTAATAATAAAAAAACAGATGAAACTACAGCTGAATAATAAATCAATAGCTGAAATAATTATTTAAGGTGGAAAACAAACAAACTGTTTCTGTTCTACTATTTTTTTTTTTTTTTTTAATTTACTAACTAGTTTTTGACTTATTGGGCCATCATCAGGTAAACTTTTGACAGGAGTCAACAAAGACACTGTTGCTTAGGTTCTCAAAGATGATAAACAAAGATACAACACACAGAATATGCACTCTTTGCATATGACAGTTGTTGGAATGCCTAAAAATCATCTGTTGCCATGTAGACTTACGTTTGCGTATTCAGTGGCCTCCTTAACATTTTTACAGTGTGATTTGCAAGTGAACAAGGTGAAACACATTACATACCATATATAAAAACTATGTTAACATTATTGAGATTGTAGCATATGTTGAGATTATCACTTAAGGTGTACATTAAATACGTTTTCTACACTGAGTTTACAATCCACTTATTTGACAGCATCCGACAAGGTTCACATATTTAAATTACATTTCATATTACTGTACAATTTATTATAGGTATTGTTTTGATCTTAAAGTCTAAAAGTAAACAAGATAGGAATGGGGTCTGTATGTGTGATAATAAGATGGTCTGTGGTAGGTAACTGTTTTGATTACATTATGTGAAGCTTAACAGTGGGGATGTGGTCAATTGTACTTGGTCATTTAGCGCTAGCTGGGGATTTTTGGCCAAATGTTTCTTTATTTCCAGCGCTTCTAACTGGTTTAGTTTCCTGCCTTTGTGGACCTGGTAGCTGTGTCCTTCTTTCAGAACATGATCAGCAAAGGTGGAGCCTGCCTTCTGTAAACTCCAGCTATGTTCATGTTCAGTCAATCTAATTTCAATTGCCCTGCCAGTTTGACTTATAAACAATTTGCTGCAGTCATTGCATGAGATTTTATAAGCCCTACTGTTACTTAATGCATCCCTTATGCCTTTGCTGTTGAATAGGATGTGAGCTGCAGTGCCTCTTACATAAAATGAAGTTCTGGATTTATGGGATTTGAGCATTCTGACTATTTTGGTAGATAATTTTCCTAAATATGGTATAGTACACCAGTTGGTCTTAGTGATGACTGTTTCTGAAGTGGGGGAATAGAGGAGGGGTAGGACTTTTCTTCTTTGTTTTCTTTGTAATAGCTCCATACTTAGCTATCATATACAACCAATCAGTCAGTGAAAGATCTGTACCCAAAGACTGGAAAGTTGCCCAAGTCACTCCAATATTCAAGAAAGGCAATAGGAGTGATCCCCAAAATTATAGGCCAATCTCATTGACATCCATTAGCAGTAGAATTTTAGAACATATACTTTGTTTGAACATTATGAACTATCTCTAAGAGAACGACCTATTGACCAATAGTCAACACGGATTCAGAAAGTATCGCTCTTGCGAAACACAGCTTGCCCTTTATTCACATGAAGTGATAAGTGCCATTGATAAGGGATCTCAAATCGATTCCATGTTTCTGGATTTCCAGAAGGCTTTTGACACTGTACCTCACAAGCGGCTTCTAATGAAAATGAGTGCTTATGGAATATCACCCCAATTGTGCAATTGGATTCATGATTTCCTATCAGAAAGGATACAGTTTGTAGTAATTGATGGTAAGTCATCAAGTGTGGCATTCCCCAGGGAAGCGTTATAGGTCCCCTACTCTTCCTTCTGTTAATAAATGATTTAGGAGGCTGTCTGAATAGCTTCCTAGACTGTTCATGGATGATGCTGTCGTTTATTGGTTAGTGAAGTCAACAGAGGATCAAAAGCAACTGCAAAGTGATTTAGACGAAATTTCTACATGGTTCGGAAATTGGCAATTCACTAAATAATGATAAGTGTGAAGTAATACACATACCGCTAAAACAAATCCGCTGAACTTCAATTACACGATAAATCAGTCAAACCTTAAGGTCGTAAATTGTACCAAATACCTAGGAGTTACAATTATGAACAACTTAGACTGCAGAGAACACAAAGCAAATATTGTGGGGAAGGCAAACCAAAGGGTACATTTCATTGGCAGAACCCTTTGAAGATGCAACAGCTCTACCAGAGAGATAACCTACATCACAAGACATTGAGAAGGTTCAGAGAAGGGCAGCTCATTTTGTTTTATCATGTTACGGGGGGGGGGGGGGGGGGGGGGGGAGAGGAAAGCGTCACGGAAATGTTGCATGAATTGGGGTGGAAATCATTAAAAGAAAGACGTTATTCATTGCGGCGTGATCTGTTTGCGAAGTTTCAATCACTGACTTTTACTTCTGAATGTGAAAATATTTTGCTAGCACCCACCTACTTAGGGAGACAGGACCATCCCAATAACATAAGAGAAATCAGATCAAAAACGGAATGATTTAGGTATTCTTTCTTCCCGCGCGCTATTAGAGACTGGAACGGTAAAGAAAAGTTATGAAAGTGGTTAATGAACCCTCTGCCAGGCACTTAAATGTGATTTGCAGAGTTTCTATCTAGATGTAGATGTAGAACCTGTGCAGTGATTTCATTTCTGAAGAAAGTGGAATGAATAAAATATTATTCAGTTTTGTCACCAATTTGGAAGGTTACATTTACTTATCATCCTGGAGGATGACAATTGCAATTCAATAATAATTAAAAAAACTAGTCGACCCGTGTGAATGAGTCACACTCAAATCTGGTCAGTCACATATAGCTAAGATAGTAATGGAGAAGAGGCAGATGTAAGAACAAATGTATGAAAGATAATAAATTTTGAATAGTAGTAACAAATATTAGTCTCAATGTAAGAAAATTTACATAATTAAATACAATATGCAGAGTATCTATGCAGATGTTAAATGTTATCTATTACTTGAGGGCTAAAGCCATTGTTGCATCCAATATATTTAATCGTATTTAATTCTGTTTGAAAATTTGGTTTCAATAGTGGTATGGATGTAAAGCAATGTACCATGGAGTGGAAGGCAGCATGTTTGTGTCATATTGGAACGTGATGGCATTTAGTGTCAGTTGTTGTGGGTTTTCTGTAAATTTTGAAGATGTGTGTTTTTGTGGTAATAGCTGTGTTTAGGTCCAAGAAATTGAGGGATTTTTTCACCAAGCTCCATAGTGAAATGTATGTTTTGGTGATGAGAGTTGAGATGTTCTAGTAAGGCATTGAGTTGTCTATTGGTGCAAGTCCACAAGCGCAGTATGTCGTCCACATATCTGTACCTATATTTAACTTTATCACTGATGGGTTCATAATGTAGAAACTGTTTTTCCAAGTGGTCCACAAAGATTTCAGCTAATAGGGGGTTGAGGGGGGATCCCGTTGCTAATCCATCAATCTGTTTCCATATAGTACCCTGAAACTGAAAGTAGTTTTGCTGTAGGCATATTTGAGTAGCCAGTAGCCAGTTTTATGTCATCTACTTGAACAGGATTGACACTTGCCCCTTAAAGTAGGTCTGTAATAACACCAAGACATTCTTTGATTGGTATGTTTGTGAAAAGGCTGCTGGAATCAACCTGTTGTCCACTATATGGGATAGGCATATCTTTAATTTTGTTTACCAGGTCCACCGAATTTATTATTCCAAACTTAGATTTAAATTTTGTTTTGGTTTTGATGCAGAAGTGTAATTCTTTGGCAATTTTGTAGCTTTGTGCAGTATAGGCTGGTACAAGAGGTCATAAAGGGTATCTTCCTTGTGTACTTTCGGAAGTTCACACAATTTAGGCGCCACTGGGTTTATGTTTACTTAACACTTGGCTTCATATTCAGGAATTATGCTTTTAAAGGCTTTGGTTAGATTTTTAATTTCATCATTAAATATTTGGTAGGATCTATGGCGAGTATTTGGAAGGTATTGGATGTGAGGAGTTGTTTCACTCTCGTAACATAATTACTGTTATTTTTATTTTTTTGTAGTGCTAAATGACCAAGTACAGTTGACCACATTCCAACTGTTAAGCTTCACATACTGCAATCAAAACAGCTACCTACCACAGACCATCTTAATATCACACATAGAGCCCAATTCCAATCTTGTTTACTTTTAGACTTTAAGATCAAAATAATACCTATAATAAAATGTACAGTAATATGAACCTCGTCAGATGCTGTTAAATAAGTGAATTGTAAACTCAGAGTAGGTAACATATTTAATGTACACCTTAAGTAACTATCTCAACATATACTATGATCTCAATAAAGTTAACATAGTTTTTAATTCAGTAATATTTCGTATGTGAAATGGAAGAGGAAGCCACCTGGTAGAGTTTTGCATGGAACATAATTTAATCATAACAAACACCTGGTTTAAGAATCATGAAAGAAGGTTGTATTCGTGGAAGAGGTCAGAAGACACCGGAAGATACCAGATAGATTTTATAATAGTAAGACATAAGAGTTTGGAACCAGGTTTTAAGTTGTAAGACATTCTGGGGCAGATATTGACTCTGACCATAACTCATTGATCATGAACTGCAGACTAAAATTGAAAACACTTTAGAAAAGTAGGAAAATAAGGATATGGGACCTAGATAAATTGAAGGAACCCGAAGTTTTGAGAACTTCAGAGGGAACTTTGGGCAACGATTGACAGAAACAAGGGAAAACAAAACAGTAGAAGAGGAATGGGTAGCATTGAGAGATGAAATAGTGAAGGCAGCAGAGGACAAAATAGGTAGAAAGGCAAGACCTACAAAAAATCCTTGGATATCACAGGAAATACTAGATTTAATTGATGAAAGGAGAAAATATAAAAATGCAGTAAATGAAACAGGCAAAATGGAGTACAGACGACTAAAAAATGAGATTGACAGGAAGTGCAAAAGCTGGCCGCGGTGGCCGAGGGGACTGAGGCGCTCCAGTCATGGTCTGCATGGCCACTACGGTCGGGGGTTCGAATCCCCCTTCGGGCATGGATATTTGTGCCGTCCTAGTTCATAAGTAGTTCATAAGTAGTTTGTAAGTTTAGGGACTGATGACCCCGTAGTTAAGTCTCATAAACAATACAAACATTTGAAACATTTGAAGTGCAAAATGGCTAAGCAGGAGTGGCTAGAAGCCAAATGCAAATCTGTAGAAGAATGTATAAGAATGGGAAAAGTAGATACCGCCTACAGGAAAATAAAAGAGACATTTGTGGACAAGAAAAGCAACTCTACGAATATCAAGAACTCAGATGGGAAACCAGTTCTCAGCAAAAGAAGGGAAAGCTGAAAGGCGGAAAGAGTATGTAGAGGGGCTCTACAAAGGAAATGAATGTACGGACAATATTGCAGAAAGGGAAGAAGAAACAGATGAAGATGAAGTAGGAGATAATATACTGAAAGATGAATTTGACAGAGCCCTGAAAGACCTAGGTCGGAACAAGGGCCCGAGAGTATATGACATTCCCTCTGAGCTACAAACTGCAGTCTCTGGGAGAGCCAGTTATGACAAAACTATTTCACCTAGTGTGTAAGATGTATGAGAAAGGCTAAATACCCTCAGAACTTTAGGAAAAATGTAATAATCCTCATTCCAAAGAAATTAGGCACAGACAGGTGTGAAAATTACATATCCATCAGTTTAATAAGTCATGGTCGCAAAATTTTAACACAAATTATTTACAGGAGAATGGCAAAGCTGGTAGAAGCTCTCCTCAGAGAAGATCAAATTGGATTCAGAAGGAACTTAGGAACACGGAGGGCAATACTCGCTTTACAACTTATCTTAGAAGATTAAGGAAAGGCAAACCTACATATCTAGTTCTTGTAGATTTGAAGAAAGCTTTTGACAGTGTTGACTGGAATATATTCTTTCAAATTGTGAAGTCAGCAGGGGCAAAATACATGAAAAGGAGGGTTAATTATAACTTGTACAAGAGCCAGACTGCAGTTATTAGAGTTGAAAGCTTGAAAGGGAAGTATTGATTGGGAAGGGAGTGAGACAGGGTTGAAGCCTTTCTCTAATGTTATTCAATTTTTACAGCAAGCAAGATGTGAAGAAAAGCAAGGAAAAATTTGGAACAGAGATTAAATTTCAGGGAGAAGAAATAAAAAAATTGTGTTTTGCTGATGACATTGTAATTCTGTCAGAGACAGCAAAGGACCTGGAAGAACAGTGGAAAGGAATGGACAGTGTGTTGGAGAGAGTGTATAAGATGAACATTAACAAGAGCAAAAGAAGGATAATGGAATGCAGTCTTAGAAATTCAGCTGATGCTGAAAGAATTAGATTAAGTAACAAAAAAATAAAGATGGTGGATGTGTTTTGTTACTTGGGTAGTAGAATAACATATGACAGTCGCAGTACAGAGGATATAAAATGCAGACTGGCAATGGGACGAAAAGTGTTTTTGAAAAATAGAAATTTGCTGGCATCGAATATTAATTTAAGTGTAAGAAAGTATTTTCTGAATGCAATTGTGTGGAGTGTTGCCTGATATGGGAGTGAAACTTAGACAATAAACAGTTTAGACAGGAAGAGGATAGAGGCTTCTGAAATGTGGTGCTACAGAAGAATGCTGAAGATTAGGTGGGTAGATCGCATAAATAATGAAAAGGTACTGAATTTTTGGCATATCTTGAATAAAAGAAGGGATCGCTTGGTAAGACACATTCTTAGACATCAAGGAATCATAAATTTAGCATTGGAGGGAAGTGTGTGATGAAAAAATCGCAGAGGGAGACCAAGAGATGCATATAGTAAGCAGATTCAAATGGATGTGGGTTGCCATTCTTATGAGGAGATGAAAAGGCTTGCTCAGGATAGAGTAGGCTGGAGAGCTGCATCAAACCAGTCTCCACACTAAAGACCATAGCACTATGGTCGGGGGTTCGAATCCACCCTCGGTCATGGATATTTGTGCCGTCCTTAGTATAAGGTAGTTGACAAGTAGTTTGTAAGTTTAGGGACTGACGACCCCGTAGTTAAGTCCCATAAGCTTAACAAACATTTGAACTAAAGACCATAACAACAACGTGTTTCACCTTGTTCACTTTCTAATTACACTGTAAAAATAATAAGGAGACCACTGATTATGCAAACATAAGTCTACATGGCAACAGATGACTTTGCAATTCCAACAATTGTCATATGCAAAGACAGAGTATTCTGTGTGTTGTATCTTTGTTTACCATCTTTGAGAACCTAAGCAAAAGTGTCTCTGTCGATGCCTGTCAACAGTTTACCTGATGGTAGCTTATTAAGCCAAAACCTAGTTTGTAAAAATAAAGATAATTAGTGGAACAGAAACAGTTTGTTTGTTTTCAACCTTAAA
This sequence comes from Locusta migratoria, assembly GCA_026315105.1. Classification (NCBI taxonomy): domain Eukaryota; kingdom Metazoa; phylum Arthropoda; class Insecta; order Orthoptera; family Acrididae; genus Locusta; species Locusta migratoria. Next base: position 203,609,725 of record CM048751.1, read on the forward strand.
TATGGAAGTGTTCTATCAAGATGTAGTGGTATAATCCATTTATATGAAATAATTATTTTCGTTTTTCTGTCTTAAGCATTGTTCTGTACCAGTGCAATGTGCCACAAGTGTGCAGCAGTGACCAGACGCTGGCACTGCAGGTAACTATTACCAGACATTTATGTTTATTATTAAACCACTTTTAGATTGCAAGGATCGTATGAATTCATCTCAACTGTAGAAAGAGTGAGGCAGGGCAGAATGTCCATACATTTTGCGGTTGCCTACATTTGGTCCTCTGGGTGTGAATAGAACTATTTGAATGGTTGATTGTATGTGCCACAAACTAAGTGTATCAGGTTATTCAGACTTTGTGTGTTGATATCTGAGATTAGCATGAACTACAAGTGTCTCCAATGCATTAACTGTGACGTACATCTCTAGTAGAGCTGTCCAGAATACAGGATATGCAGAAATCTTGTAGTGAAGTGCATCTCAATTCAGCAGATATTGTACGACAGCTTGGCAGTTCCCATAACACAGCACAACATGCCTCACACCAGCGAGCTGTGCCATCCACTGTCAACTCCTCCAGCAGCTGCAATCCACTGAGTGCATCGCAAGGTACAGTCGCTCTGCTCTGTAAGCAGTCTCTGGCTCTGTTTCCTTAATCTTATGTAATGTGTATTAATATCCTCAGTCTATTGATCCTGTTGAGAAGCATAGTTTAGTTAAAAAGAGAGCAGTTATGAAGCCACGAATCTCCACATTTGTCAAAGGATTTTAGGGCGGATCCAATTTCAATATTAGAGTAAGGCAGTCATTGTTGAGTACAAGCAAAGATGAATACTATGATAGTCAAACTCACAAGGAAAGTACTTGGGCTCGAACAAACAGAAATACACCAAAATCGTGTGATAGATAATGTAAACATCCCTTACTGCACTAGTGGTACTCCCGCATCTGCAAAACTCTGCAGTCGTCCTTTACAGGCCTCTGCGTATGCCATGCCACTTTGCACAATGAGCTGCCGGTACACCATTAGTGACGGTGCAGTGTGCCTCTGAAGTTGCGTTTTGTGACGTTATTTGTGTAATGAAGCGTCGGTTGTGTTGGGTATTGGTAATCAATCCTGCTAATATAGTGTGACTGGTTGAGATGAAGTTACAAAGAAACCTTCTTCGTGAAGATGGTATTGTTGTAGGAGAGGAATCATTCGCATGTTACCTGGTATCTATTATAGTGAGGAAATATGATCATACATTAGAAACACTATAATAGATACCAGGTAATATGCGAATGATTCATCTTCTACACCAAGACCATTTTCATGAAGAAGGGCTCTTCGGAATTTAATCTCAACCACTCACAGTACATTAGAAGGATTGATTACCAATTGCCGACCCATCTGACGCTTCACTACACAAATAACGTCACAAAACGCAACATCATAGGTACACCACAGTGTCCCTACGGTCCAGACTGGCGTTCCGGCAACTCAAAGTGCAACACAGCATGGCATTCATGGAGGCCTCTAATGGGCGACTGCAGAATTTCGGAGATGCGGGAGTACCACTAGTGCAATAAGGGATGTTTACATTATCTCTCATACGATTTTGGTGTGTTTGTCCTTGTCAGTTAGAGATCAACAATCTGGAAGAATCGCAAGATACTGACAGGGAGCCATTTGAAGACTTGTGCTTAGATGTAGAATAAAAAATAACTACGTTACTCCAGTCAAATTTTGTGGTACCTCCTCATTTGGCAAGTTCATAAAGTGCACCTGAAATAAAACTTCCTGCAGTTTCATTGTCGAAATTGAATGGTAACATTGCAGAGTTCATGCACTTTTTGATACCTTTAAGGCACTAGTTATTAGTAATGACACCTTAACTGATGTCCAATGATATTACAACTATTTGTTGTCGTGCATGTATTGTGAACCTCACTAGCTGATTGAAAACTTACCGGTTACAAGGAGTAATTTTAAGATTGCATGGGATATGATTGTTCACTGATACAATAATCCCAAGCTAATTGTAGATCTGTATTTGAAAGAGCTTTTGAACCTGTCAAACATCAAAACTGAATCTGCTAAGGACTTGCATATGTTAATTAACCAGCTACTGACAAATTTGAATGGAATCAAGGTTCTGCAGGTCGACATTCAACTGCATGAGGTGTTACTTTCACACATTTTGCTGGATCACATTAATGTGAATCTCTGGAAACAGTGGGAATCTAAAACAGCTAACAACACTTTTCCGCCGGCCGCGGTGGCTGAGGGGACTGAGGCACTCCAGTCACGGTCTGCACGGCCACTAATGTCGGGGGTTCGAATCCCCCCTCGAGCATGGATATTTGTGCCGTCCTTAGTGTTAGCTAGTTCGTAAGTAGTTTATAAGTTTAGGGACTGATGACCCCGTAGTTAAGTCCCATAAGCTATTATAATAAAAAGAAAAATAAATAAATAAACACTTTTCCTTGTCTGAGAGATTTGGTGGCATTTCTGGAAACCATCTATCAGATGTTAGAGCTTATTCATTTAGACAGAATGCTACAACACTCCCAGAACCCATCCATGAAGCAAAGTCAGTCAGAAGAACAGTTTACAATGGAGATTACTCACCATGTAAGAAAGGAAGCATAGGGTTTAACGTCCCGTTGACAACGAGGTCATTAGAGACAGAGATAACACTTGGATTTTTGGGCAAGGATGTGGAAGGAAATAGGCTGTACCCTTTGAAAAAAACCATCCTGGAATTTGCCTGGAGTGATTTAGGGATATCAAGGAAAACCTAAATCTGGATGGCTGGAGTTGGATTTGAACCATTTCAGTGTGTTACTATTGCACCACCTCGCTTGGTACTCGCCACTTACTCAAACTATGAATTCTGTAATTCAACTCACAAACTAAGTATGTGTCCCAAATTAAAAGATATTGAAAGCAAAATAGACTTTGTGACCAGTCAGAAGCTTTGCTTCAACTGCTTTGGCATGAATCATAGGCAAAGGAAATGCCTTGCTGGCAGTTGCTGCATCTGTAAAAAGTGACACATGTTACTGCACAAGGAACATGCCAGAAGTAGTGGCGATAGAAAGCAAGAAACAGGTATAGCACAGCAGAGACATATTGCATCGTTAAGAGAAACCACCAAAGTACAGAAATACTATTACCAACTGTTCTTGTGAACACCGTGGACAAGAATGGGAAGCTGTACAAATGAAAAATGCTGCTTTACAGTGCCTCCCAGATGAACTTTATTTCTAGCAGTTTCACTTATTTTGGGCCTGCAGCCTTCTATATGTCATTTATGAACATATTGATCATATCAGTGACCCTAAAATGCTGCCCTAGGTAACAGATGTTATTTATTACTTTGAATGCAACTGCAATATGCCATCATCAGACTACCTGCGGATATAGATTTTCAGTTGAAATGATTAAAACATAGCTACTCACAATACTGGTATAATTTTTGGGGAATATTTTTAGTAGTTATGTCGATATTCCATTGTGGATATGTCGGTTTTATTTAAATAGCTGCATGTAATTTCAGTCTGATTGTTCCTTCAAACATATTTATATAATTAAAACATTTATATGATACGAATATTAAGATGAAAAATTCCTAGTAGGAAACATAATATATAAAATAGACGAAGATTACTCACCAGGCAAAGGAGCACAGGTGTGACAGCATCACAAATAAATAAATAAATAAATACATGCACACACACACACAAACACAAGCTTTCACAACCCAGTTGCTTCTTCAGGCAGAAGGGAAGGAGACGGAAAAGGAAATGATGAAGGTTTTAAGGAAGGGAAAAGGAGCCATTCCAATCCCAGGAGAGGAAAGACTTACCTTGGGGGAAGAAAAGGAAGGTGAACAAATACACACACACCCCTACATTCACACAGATGCAAACACACCTAGGCAGACATACTATAGAAACCAAAGAAGTTAAGAAGTTAGACAGAGATGCCACTAGAGGCAGGGCTCTGTCCAGAGAACTGATGCAAAGATGTTGAGATGTTAAAGAGGCGGGCGGGAATTCTAATTTAGCGGAGGTTAAGACCAGGTGGGCAACGGCAAGAGAGAATATGCTGAAGAGCTAGTTCCCATCTCCGGAGTTCTGAAGGATTGGTGTCGGTGGGGAGTATCCAGATAACCCGGACGGTGTAGCACTGTGCCAAGATGTGCTGGCCGTGTACCAAGGCGTGTTTAGCCACAGGGGGATCCTCGTTACCAACAAACACTGTCTGCCTGTGTCCATTCATGCGAATGGACAGTTTGTTGCTGGTCATTCCCACATAGAACGCTTCACAGTGCAGGCATGTCAGTTGGTAGATCACGTGGGTATTATCGCAAGTGGCTCTGCCTTTGATTGTGTACACCTTCCGGGTTACGGGACTGGAGTAAGTGGTGGTGGAAGGGTGCATACGGCAGGTTTTACAATGGGGGCGGTTACAAGGGTAGGAGCCAGAAGGTATGGAAGGTGGTTTGGGGATTTCATAGGTGTGGACTAGGAGGTTACGGAGTTTAGGTGGATGGCAGAAAGACACTCTCGATGGAGTAGGAAGGATGTCATGAAGGACGGATCTCATTTCGGGACAGGATTTACGGAAGTTGTATCCTTGCTGGAGAGCCATATTCAGAGTCCGCTCCAGTCCCGGAAAGTATCCGGTGACAAGAGGGGCACTTCTGGGATTCTTCTGTTGAAGGTTCTGTATTTGGCTGGATGAGGAAGTGGCTCTGGCAATTTGCTTCTCTACCAGATTAGGAGGATAGCTGCGGGATGTGAAAGCTGTTATTAGGTTATTGGCGTACTGATTCAGAGCTTCGGGACTGGAGCAGACTCGTTTGCCTCAAAGACCTAAGCTGTAAGGAAGGGAATGTTTGATGTGGAATGGTTGGCAGCTGCCATAATGCAGGTACTGTTGTTTATTGGTAGGTTTGATGTGGACGGATGTGTGAAGTTGGCCTGTTTGATGTGGACGGGCCAACTTCACACATCCGTCCACATCAAACCTACCAATAAACAACAGTATCTGCATTATGGCAGCTGCCATCCATTCCACATCAAACATTCCCTTCCTTACAGCTTAGGTCTTCAAGGCAAACGAGTCTGCTCCAGTCCCGAAGCTCTGAATCAGTACGCCAATAACCTAATAACAGCTTTCACATCCCGCAGCTATCCTCCTAATCTGGTAGAGAAGCAAATTGCCAGAGCCACTTCCTCATCCCCCCAAATTCAGAACCTTCAACAGAAGAATCCCAGAAGTGCCCCTCTTGACACCGGATACTTTCCGGGACTGGAGCGGACTCTGAATGTGGCTCTCCAGCAAGGATACGACTTCCTTAAATCCTGCCCCGAAATGAGATCCGTCCTTCATAACATCCTTCCTACTCCACCGAGAGTGTCTTTCTGCCGCCCACCTAACCTCCGTAACCTCCTAGTCCACCCCTATGAAATCCCCAAACCACCTTCCATACCTTCTGGCTCCTACCCTTGTAACCGCCCCCATTGTAAAACCTGCCGTATGCACCCTTCCACCACCACTTACTCCAGTCCTGTAACCCGGAAGGTGTACACGATCAAAGGCAGAACCACTTGCGATAATACCCACGTGATCTACCAACTGACATGCCTGCACTGTGAAGCGTTCTATGTGGGAATTACCAGCAACAAACTGTCCATTCGCATGAATGGACACAGGCAGACAGTGTTTGTTGGTAATGAGGATCACCCTGTGGCTAAACATGCCTTGGTACACGGCCAGCACATCTTGGCACTGTGCTACACCGTCCGGGTTATCTGGATACTTCCCACCGACACCAATCCTTCGGAACTCCGGAGATGGGAACTAGCCCTTCAGCATATTCTCTCTTCCCATTGCCTACCTGCTAAATTTGAATACCCACCCACCATCTTTAACATCGTAGCATCAGTTCTCTGGACAGAGCCTCTGCCTCCAGTGGCATCTCTGTCTAACTTCTTAACTTCTTTGGTTTCTATAGTATGTCTGCCTAGGTGTGTTTGTGTCTGTGTGAATGTATGGGTGTGTGTGTATTTGTTTACCTTCCTTTTCTTCCCCCAAGGTAAGTCTTTCCTCTCCTGGGATTGGAATGGCTTCTTACTCCCTTCCTTAAAACCCTCATCATTTCCTTTTCCCTCTCCTTCCCTTCTGCCTGAAGAAGCCACTGGGTTGCGAAAGCTTGTGTTTGTGTGTGTGTGTGTGTGTGAGTTTATTTATTTATTTGTGATGCTGTCACACCTGTGCTCTTTCGCCTGGTGAGTAATCTTCGTCTATTTTTTATATAATTAATATAATAATGGAAAGTCCAGGTTGGAATAAATAATATAGTGAGGACAGTTTACAACTCACCGCAAAGACGTGGCGACGAGCTGCGACAGGCACATACAAAAGACACACACATACAACACATTCAGCTATCGGCCATGGCCTTCTTCAGAAAAGAGAGCACTCACGCAATCACACAGGCACACAACACAGTCATACAACCATCACCTCCGACTGCCACTTTATATAATTAAAACATTTGTCAGATTATGAATTTATTAGTTCTTGTTCAGACATTTGCCATCAACAGATTCTCCAGTGATGCTGTATGGTTCCAGTTTGTTTATTTCTTTATATGGTAGAATCTGTGGCATGGTAGTGTTATCTTTGTCACATTATTTTCCTGTAACATGTATCTCTGATTTCATCTTGAATCTGAAATTTTAATAAAGTTGTCTACAGTTAGATGGCTGAGCTCTCCCTAGTCCTCAATTGGTACAAGTTGGTAGACATTTGGAGGCTTCAGCGAGCAGTCTTTCTTACGAGGCTGCAGGCAACATTACTGCTGAACATGCTGTGTGTCAACCATTGCCATCTGCTTTCTTATTGTTTGCATAGCAGTTTTCCGAGGGTTCCATATTCAGAGATGCCAGTTTTAAAAGGAAGCTATCTGTAGCCAGGATAGTATTGGGGAGGATGGGCTGAGGAAAACGAGGGCTCTAATTTGGAATTTATTTTAAAATTATTACAACCTTCATTTGGTGCTTAATTTATAAAAATAATTGTTAAGACACAAGAAGGTGCCAATTAGAAATAAATATACCTCTGGCAGAGTATATATGACTTCAGAAGAAACAATTACATTGACATTTACTTTCATTTACCCATGTCCAAAACAGACTAAAAAAGTGTGAGAGTTAATTTAAGGGCTACTTAGTCACTGGTTTACACTTGCTAACAACATAATAGCATTAATATTAGTATGCCAAATCACTACATAACTAATAGTTTAATTACCCGCAGTACTGAAGTTATCGAGGCTACAGTTCAGTGTTTGTGTATATTATACTACTTGTACAAAACTGATTATAAAATGGTAGGGTATTGCATTATTTTTGAAACTATAGTGGTTCATAAAATGACCCAATAAAAAAGTGTGTTACCAAACTACTAAAATAAGTTAAATATTGAATTCTGCAATTTGAGCACAGTTCCCAAAACACCGTAAATTTTCCCTAGAAATTGTAATAATTACGGACAAATTACAATACTCGGCATGTCTGTATATTGAGCAATTAAGTTAAAGCAGTCAACAACCAGACGACTAGAGTGCTTTACTAGGCATGGTTCTGTTTGTAGGTATGTCACTGCCTTCCTCCGACCTTCCCACTGACTTACCCAGCCAGTTATAGGGAAACCTACAGTTTAATGTCAGTTCCGAACAACACTGCTATTCGACATTTTTCACATCAGCAACATTCCCAGAGGTGAATAATGTGGAAAATGACACAGAAAAATCCTAGGAGGATCCTACCTGCAACCTTTGGATTCATAGCCTGGCACTCTACCACTGTGCTACTGAGCCACACAGCAATAACTAATTAAAAAGAGTGATTCCTGCAGTTAAGATCATTATCAATCATGCTTATGAGTAAGCTGCTTTGTTTCATTTCAAATCAACATTTAAAGCAAACTGCCCGACCTATACTTTCACAGAAGCATGCCGCATAGTCTGAGGCAGGACGTGCTTCCCCTGAAACCTCCTAGAACTCTGCCATCTAACAGTTAACACACTGCAGATAATTTTTTGTGTTTTAGCTCTGTTTGTTCATTTAAAATTTTGTCAGGGCTTGTCACCGAGTGTGTATAAATTTTGATCTATTTCAGAATTTTCATATGATAATCTTTTGGTGTTAATTATGACACAGATCTTTCTGCATATTTCAATGACTTAAAAACAGAAAATCATGAAGCTGACCATATAACAATGAAAATATTACTCTCAACACCAAAAAGGTATCACATAAACATTCTGGAAGAGATTAAAATTTATACACAATTCAAGGACAAGGACAATTCATGATGTTTTGTGTTGTTTTTTTCTAGTATTAGACAAAATTCACAATGCCAATCGCACCAAGTTGTTCATTGCTCAATCTGCAATAGCGACTTTTGTTGAGCTAAACAAAATTATAACAGATGGATGGTCATCACCATAAATTAGTTTAATGAAACATTTGGCCTCGTTAATTCATAGGGGTTGATCTCCACTTGATTTTTCCCGACTGTGAAATCACACGTGGTAAAGTTATAAATAACAGCTCAGATTTTCTTGAGATATATAGTTCTTTTACTTCCGATAAGTCGCACAAATCAAAAATAAACTTTTTATATAAAAAATACTTATTTATCAACACATGGAAACATTACTACAGTCCTGTGGCATGGCAACGCCGTACTGCTCTCTCCACAGCTCAACTCAAAGAGAGCCTGTGCAACGTCTTTTCAAAGCCATTTGGGCACAGATATCACACTCCAACTCTTACAAAGAAGGAAATATTAATTTTGAAATGGTGTGTGTGTGTGTACACAGTACCTAATTTTCTCAGCAAAGCCTGGGAACCCGCAATTACACAGATTAAGAATGAAACATCCCATAGTGTACTGACTTTGGGGGTGGGGGGAATGCCACTGCTGGTGCGGACCTGGAGACTTAAAGGAGGCTGGATCTGAACCATGGACTGGGCGCGGACCACAATGGGCTCAGACGGAGCGCCTGAGGGAAGAGGGGGGAATCTAATATACACACACACAGACACAAAACACACCAAACTGTACACCCGAGATCTATACTATCATGAAATACGCATGGAGAAATTTAAGAACCACATCAAGCCCTGTTGAGATTTTAAATGAACAAACAGTTCTTTAACACAAAAATTATCTAGACAACTTTATTAAAATTTTAGATTCAAGAAGAAAACAGAGATATATGTTACAGTACCATAGCATAACAACAATCATACTATCATGCCACAGATTCTACCATACAAAGAAATAAACAAACTATAACCATACAGCGTTGCTGGAGGATCTGTCAATGACAAATGTCGGAACAATAAATAATAAAATCATTATCTGACAAAATTTAAATTATATGCATAAGATTGAAAGAATAATCAGACTGCAATTATATGCAGCTATTTAAATGAAATTGACATCTCCACAATGCAATATGTACATAAGTATGTACAAATGTCAGCAAAATATGCCAAAATTCTAAGTAGCTATATTTTAATCATTTTAACTAAAAATCTTTATCTGCAGATAGCATAATAATGGCTTATTGCTATTATGTTAAAGCAATAAATTACCTCTGTTACCTAAAGCAGCATTTTGGTATCATATGATCAATATGTCCATAAAAGTTATATCGAGTAGCCTAGCAGATAAGATGGGACTACAGCTCAGCTACCATCTGATACCAATAAGTGGTATCAGCGATGTTCAAGTAGTATAATATACACAAACACTGAACTGTAGCCTCGATAACTTCAGTACTGCGGGTAATTAAACTATTACTTATGTTGTGATTTGGCATATTAATATTCATGCTATTATGTTGTTAGCAAGTGTAAACCAGTGACTGAGTAGCCCTTAAATTAACTCTCACACTTTTTTAGTCTGTTTTGGACATGGACAAACGAAAGTAAATGTCAATGCAATTCACTGTAATGTTTTTAAAGTAAACGCCTTTTGCTACTGCAGATGAAAAGTTTTATTTTTATATTTTTAAGTCACCCATACGCGTTTTGCCTTTCTCTCAAGTCATCATGCCTTGATTTAAAAATATAAAAATAAAACCCTTCATTTGCAGTAGCAAAAGGCGTTTACTTTAAAAACATTACATTGAAATACAATTCAGCTGCTGCTCAAAATGGCCACAGCAAGCAACGTCAATGTAATTGTTTCTTCTGAAGTCATATATACTCTGCCAGAGGTATATTTATTTCTAATAGGCACCTCCTTGTGTCTTAACAATTATTTTTATAAATTAAGCACAAAATGTAGGTTTTAATGATTTTAAAATAAATTCCAAGTTAGAGCCCTCGTATTCCCCAGCCCATCCTCCCCAATACTATCCTGGTTACAGATAGCTTCCTTTTAAAACTGGCATCTCTGAATATGGAACCCTCGGAAAACTGCTATGCAAACAATAAGAAAGCAGATGGCAATGGTTGACACACAGCATGTTCAGCAGTAATGTTGCCTGCAGCCTCGTAAGAAAGACTGCTCACTGAAGCCTCCCAATGTCTACCAACTTGTACCAATTGAGGACTAGGGAGAGCTCTGCCATCTAACTGTAGACAACTTTATTAAAATTTCAGATTCAAGATGAAATCAGAGATACATGTTACAGGAAAATAATGTGACAAAGATAACACTACCATGCCACAGATTCTACCATATAAAGAAATAAACAAACTGGAACCATACAGCATCACTGGAGAATCTGTTGATGGCAAATGTCTGAACAAGAACTAATAAATTCATAATCTGACAAATGTTTTAATTATATAAATAAGATTGAAGGAACAATCAGATTGAAATTACGTGCAGCTATTTAAATAAAACTGACATATCCACAATGGAATATGGACATAACTACTAAAAATATTCCCCAAAAATTATACCAGTATTGTGAGTAGCTATATTTTAATCATTTCAACTGAAAATCTATATCCACAGGTAGCCTGATGATGGCCTATTGCAGTTACATTCAAAGTAATAAATAACATCTGTTACCGAAGGCAGCATTTTAGGATCACTGATATGATCAATATGTTCTTAAAGGACCTATACAATGCTGCAGGCCCAAAATAAGTGAAACTGCTAGAAATAAAGTTCATCTGGTAGGCACTGTAAAGCAGCACTCTTCATTTGTACAGCTTCCCATTCTTGTCCACGGTGTTCACAAGAACAGTTGGTAATAGTATTTCTGTACTTTGGTGGTTTCTCTTAACGATGCAATATGTCTCTGCTGTGCTACACCTGTTTCTTGCTTTCTATCGCCACTACTACTGGCATGTTCCTTGTGCACTTTTTACAGATGCAGCAACTGCCAGCACGGCATTTCCTTTGCCTATGATTCATGCCCAAGCAGTTGAAGCAAAGCTTTTGACTGGTCACAAAGTCTATTTTGCTTTCAATAACTTTGAATTTGGAACACATACTTAGTTTGTGAGTTGAATTACAGAATTAATAGTTTGAGTAAGTGGCGAGTACCAAGTGAGGTGGTGCAATGGTAACACACTGAAATGGTTCAAATCCACCTCCAGCCATCCAGATTTAGGTTTTCCTTCATAAAATGAGGGTCACATGTGTGTGAGGTGTACATTGCTTCAAGAGTTGCCAAATAACACACAAATTCTGTTTGTGCATTACTGACATGTATAATAGGGCCACTCCCAACAGCATCCCTTGAAATCTCCACATGGCGGCTTCCTTGGCACCCACAGATCCAACATTCAAAAACCTGGTGAGATTAATCTTCTGCTTGGAGCAGCCATCTTTTTTTATGCACTACAGCCAGGCCAGCTGAAGAAAGAGAATCATCCAACATTACATGACACATTGTTTGGCTGAATTTTGTCAGACAAAATACCTCCTCAGTCTGTGAAGTCGAGGGCACAAAGTTCACTTTTGTGTCTTGCACAAAATAATAACCTAAATGTTCAGGTTGAACAGTTCTGTGTGGTTGCATGAGTGTTCTATTTTCTGAAGAAGGCCATGGCCGATAGCTGAAAGTGTATGTGTGTGTCTTTTGTATGTGCCTGTTGCAGCTCGTCGCCACATCTTTGTGGTGAGTTGTAAACTGTCCTTACTATATTATTAATTCCAACCTGAACTTTCCATTATTAAACTTTATGAACATTCATTGTTTTGAACATGACTTCTATTTAAATTTAACATCTTGGCTAGGAGAACTTAGTTTACTGACAGAGCTATCCAACAAGCATTCTGTTTTTGCTGAACTAGGTCCAGAACCCTAAAAAAATACAATATACACATGTCCCTCTTTAACAACCATTGTGAAGCATGGGCATATCAGCAAGTTTTAAGGATAAATCTTACAAAAAAGAATGTAAGTTTAAGATTTAACATCTTGCGAAAGAATGGTTATTAGAGATGGAGTACAATCATAGTGATTTCCATTTGTTTCAAATACCGGGCTCGCTGTTCAAGGTGCACTTGAAAAGTTCTTATACATTGTGTTGACTTTTATTTTCTAGGATTAAAATTTTCACATCTAAAGGAATAGGGTCAAAATGTAAGATTAACTTAATTCCCAAAAGAGATTTATTCAAAAATGTATATGTACATAAGCATCAAACATGAACAACAAATATGAAAAAAATATGGTGGACACACTCGTCTTACAATAATCTGTACTATACAAAGAACATGGTTTTAAATAAACATTTGATATGCCATGAATGGTAAAATGAACTAACATTCCTGAAAATTGTTCTCATGCATGCATATTTTATGATCTGTTCTTTTTAACATGTTCACAGCCAAATAATATGAACCTTCTCATTCACACTAAGTGTAAAAAATGAGACAGTATGTTTTTTCTTTAGAAATTCATGACTAGATATTTTTGCAATTTATATTACTGAGATCTGACCTTTGTTATTCAAAAGTTAAGTAACAGTTAAACATCTTTATAAAGACAAGACATTTACAGATGTACAATAACACAGTACTTTCTGTTATAAATGTAGAGACTAAAAATTCAATAAAATATGGATACTTCATAGTGAGGTCAAAGTTTACATCTTGAGTTCATAATAAGAATTTCTATGATGGCTGACAGCAAAACAAAACTGTGCAGACACGATTATTCTTCCCAAAATTAATACAAGCCACAATAAAAAGAGAACGTGCTACAAAACCTCTTTCTTAGTCATGCGTTTGTGTATCTATCAGCCTTATAAATAACCACACATTTGTTCATTTAAGATCTCAGCACAATTCCTTGGTGCTAATTTTCACTATGATTTAGAGTTTGCATTTAAGTCTTTCCACAAATTTCTTTTTCATAGTCATAAAAATTTAGATAATGGCAGCTTGTAACTAATGGCAAAATGATTATTATCAATATTTTGTGTATTAGATAAAATTATATAAAACATGTTTAAGGTACAGTGAAAACAGACTAATGACAATCTTCTAGTGAAGAAACTATCCAAATCAATAAGCAATTTCATTTGACCTGACAGAATACTCCATTCCTTGGAGTAAAACTTCATGTAGAGAAAAGAAATACAGAAGCAAAATGCTCAGTTAAAAAAAAATTCAACCCAATCTTGCACATCCTGGATATATCCTGTCAATGAAAATTGCAAACTGAAACCAATGAACAAAACTGAGGACATACACCTGCAACTGATTGCTATTTCACAGTAGGCACACATACAGCAACTACATTCACAGGTCTCAGAGGATACTTTTTTTTTTTGTTATTAGAGAAAAACAGCAGTTGGGAAACTAGTGAAATTCTTTTTATGGTAATAACTGTCTAATCTCTATGAATGAATAAAATACCAAAGAGTTATTGTAGGTCCTCATTTTTATTTATTGTTACTATTCTGCACCTACCGCAACATCATAACTGAATTAGTAAGCATCTCATTACACCCTCATTTTATGAATTTGTTTCTGCTGTGGCAGTGTGAATCAGTAATAATGATGTCAGTTGTTTTTCAGCATTTGAATGAATTGTACTTGCATGTAACAAAAATAAATAATTTTGATTTCTGGGAAACAAGAGAGGGCCAATATTTGCAGAGTAGACAATACTATGATAAAACAATTTCTTAAATATGAAGCAGTAACTGAAATTTAATATGTTTATGGAATGGAGTTACATCACTCTTATAACTGTATCTGACGCAATGACACATCAACTCTGGTATTTCTATGGAAGTAAATTTCTCACAACTCCGTATTATTTCACTGTTACTTCATTTGCCAAATAAGCTAAAATTTGTAAGGCAGCACAGGCAAAACATTAAGTTTTCAAAATATTTTTATGAACTACTGTGAACCATATTTGTCATTTGCTGAGGGTTGTGTTCTCCAGAATTTCACACACTTAAGCAACTGACAATGGATTCTTGAAGATTTCTTTTTTCCTGGCAGTGTACACACTTTAACAGTCAGTACTTTCACAACCTACTGCAGCTCATCAACCATACTCCATTTACTTTCCTTCCATTCAAACATACATGATATCATGTTTACTTACAAACTAAATCAAGCATTGGATGTCTATGGAAGTACACATGGTCATTTTCCTAAGAATTACAGTATTAAATGTAACTGAAACATTTATTTCAGTCACAGTTTTAAAAACAAAAATAGCATGTAACTGTTGCTGAGATTTTACAATATAAAATATTGTGCCCAATTTAGTAAAACTGCGGTACATTCCTGTGGAGAGTTTCAAAGTGCACAAAAGTGTAGCCTGAAACGCATCTACAGCAAGACTATTAATCATGAAACAAAAATTACCAAACTTATGTAAATGTTAATGTAGATTAAAATAACTAAAATTTAGCAAGTCTAATGGTTACAGCACACTGGTATTTGTTGTTATACATGTACTATCAGTTTATGAGAATGAAGCTTTTTAATGACTATACTTCATCTGAAGGTAAGTGAAACACACTAACTATTGCTTTTATCATCAAGAAGTCAAATGAACATACAAACTATCAACTATTTCTTTAATATCACATTAAAAAGAAAATAAATCACTTGTTATAAGATATACTATGTTTTAGGCCTCTTAACATACACATAGGATGAAAAATTGAGATGACTAGAACTGTGACATGATTTTATGTACAATGGGAACATCACATATCTCTGTCACTATGAGTCCATTAAAACACAGCATCACCATCTTTGGTTTAAAATTCACAAGTTGAACAGGATATACCTGATAAATATTTCTTTTTACAATAAAACATTACAAGACATGATCACGTATTGAACAAATATCAATATCTTTTTTATACATGGTGCTAAATACTTGAGCAAAAGCTTCCAAATAAAATACACTGCCACAACAGTCTATAAAAAATATACAATAAATTGTTTAAACTCTACATTACAAATAAACGCAGTAATAAAAGTAATACAAATTTAGGGCAGAAACTCAACTTTATAGTATGAGTTGTCATTGTGAATGAGTAGAGGGGAGGAGAAATGAATTCCTAACACAAAAGGAAAAAAACTTAAACGAAATAGATGATTAGTAGAGGCCCAGATTCATGCTCTCTCAGAGAGGATAGATAAAATTAGGAGAAAATGTGACCTATCTTTCCTTAGGAACCACAAGAGCAGGTATAACTAAGTACAAATTACTTTTCACGACAGCTTAACTGAAATTAATGTAAAATTTATTCTGAAATCAAGAAGTTTAAATTTAAAGTGGGCCTCACCCTCCAACAATTCTATGGAGACATATTCATTACATTATTTTTGTGTGAGGAAGGGAAAAAATACATTGAGACCCTTGCTGCAGAAAAGGATATTTGCTGGTTAAATATATAAATAAATGGAATATGGCCTTAAATCTCAGAAGTGATCTTCTCTTCTTCACACTCCTAACTAAATTTTAGGCTAGATATTGATGACATTAAAACAATGAAAAATTCCTTTCTGGCAATAGTAGACATGTGAGCAATATGCCAACAATTTTTGGAAATTATTACTAGTGGTCAGACTCCAATATATTTCATTCATTGTGTCTAAATGCACCAATCTGCAGTAGTCACACTGGCTGCATCCTGAGAAATAGAGAGAGTCATTACTCTCAAAATGCTGTATTTCATGTCTTCTCTGCACCTGGTGTGTGTGGACGAGCACTGGCACATTTCACGTATTATCTTGTATACACATTCATCGGTTTTAGATGCCAGCATTATTTAGTTCTGCTTCTTTTCACCATTTGCCATCACAACTTCAGCTGCTTCCTTTCGCCTTAGCTGCCAGTCAATTACAAGCCTCCCCGTCAACATGAAGAAGAACACCTGCACAAAAAAAATTAAGTAACACTCTGCTCTGATAATGTATTACAAAAATAATAACAGCGTGAAATAGCCGATTTAAAGTGTCACTATTAGAAAGTAACTTCATACACATCTCAAGCACAAAAATTGAAACCAATAAAGAAGAAAAACCTGGGCAAGCAATATTAATTACTGCAAGTCATGGTATGGCTGCTTAAACTCCTTTCCATCTTGGGTGTATACATCCCTTAATTCATATGGAACCCTACAAGTGATCAAAAAAGATGGCACACAGGAGGGAAGAACACTGCTGACCATCCACAATGCAACAAAAAGAACGATCAGAGATGTCACAGCCAAATTTATTTGGGAGGTAAATGATTGAAAACACAGCCCCAAATCAGTAACGAGTGTTGCCTCCATTGCTGACAATAACCACTGCTACAAGCCTCAACATTGAATCTAAGAGGCTCAGGATACACTGGTGGTGCAGCTTCCACGTAGTGCCAAAGTCAATCTGACGGAGCAGCAGGTGGTATACCCTGTACAAGTAATTCCTTGATCATCGACCAGAATTTTTGACAGGTGAGAGATTGGGAGAACAGAAGGCTGAGGCAGCAATGCAACCTGATAATGAAGAGGTCTTGAGTATTGCATGCCACATGCAGTCACATATTATCCTGTTGCAATTGGCAGGACACTTCAAGATATAATGCTGGCAGTTAGTGCCTGGCAATGCCTACTAGGGGGTGTGGGAGTGGAATCCAATACCACTTCAAACCATAATGCCGGGTTCAGGATCATTATATCAATGCATATACAGTGTCTCCAGCTGTAATCTGATCAGTGTGGTAGTGCAGGCTGAAATGGTAAAAACCATGATGTTCCAATCCCAATTTCATCTACACCACCTCTATGGTCAGATTAAAGTCTGAAAACACCATGGTGGATTCCTATAACCTAACAACACATGTAGAGCTTCTGTCATTCAGTGCTACAACTGTAGCTGCTATTATTTCTAGAAAAGGTAGCAACACGTTCTTGACTTCACCAAGTGCTGTAATCTCAATCCTGTGATCTTTAAATGTGTTACCTAACTTGTTTTGTCCCCTTTTTTCTAATTCTTCATTTGTGTTACTATCGGCAGTACAGCACAATGGTAAGTACTGGCCAGCCATTCTATCTCGTTTTTAACAATATTTAGACCACACATATAATCATTTTATCACAATTATGTATTTAAAAAACCAAATTTTGCTAGACATAAATCAGAATTTCCTTAAAAATTGCAGTGCATCTAATAAATTGGCCAGGGACTGTAAGTACTGTTGGGATGTCTAACTTAATATTCTCAGCTTTTGTTTCTACTCCTTGCTGTCACTTTGTGGTTGCTGGTGTATGTAAGTGGTGTATAGTACTCAACTGCAAAAATTATTTAATGTGAAAAATTGTCCTAAAGACATAGTCCAGGATGAATTATGGGACATTATAGAAAACTCGTCCTTCAGATCTAAAGAAACTGCATGACTCTTGGGGGAAAAAATAATTCAAAAAGCACATTTCTCAACTATACTAATTTGGGGAAGACAAATTATTTCCATATAAGGGACATGAATGCTACAGCAAAAGCATGGACAGCCCTGAAAAAAAAGCACTTGACGATGCTAGACTCACCCCAGAATGGACTTGTGTACAACATTAACTGGAACTAAATTATATAAATGTAACACAGTAGACTATTAAATTGAATTTTTAAGTTAAATGCAGTGCAGTTCCCAGTGAGTGAAGAGCATATGGTGAATTTGCTCCTTGGTGGATTACCTGATCCTTAACAACCTATGATTAGCATAGTTATCACTGGAGATTAAAGAAAATAACTACCAGATGTCAATCAGAAAGATGCAAATGGAAATGAAAAATCATTTTTATACCTACAGGAACAACATCACATGAAACACAACATTAATGCAGGAACAAATCATTGTGAAAATGTTTGCTGAGCTGCTGTCAGGCACAAAAAATAAGCACTAACATTCACACAATGGTGTGTGTGTGTGTGTGTGTGTGTAGTTGTCTGAGGAATTGTATGAATGCATGTATTTCTTTTTCTGATGAAGGCCATAGCCGAAAATTAAAGTTGTCTGAATGTGAATGTCTATATTTCTAGCCTGTCAGCATCTCAGTGAAAGTCTTTATAGTGAATTGTTATCTATGCTCCATTATTATCATTCCAATAGGCTTTTCCATTGTTACAAAATGCAACAACAAACCAAATCATTTTTAAATCTGATCTGTTGTCATGTTCTAAAGTCCAAAGAATGGCTCTTCATCTCTGAATAAGAATGGCAACCTACATCCTTTTGAACCTGTTTCCTGTATTTGACTCTCAGTCTCACTATGTGACTTTTACCCCCTCCCCCACTCACATACACACTTTCCTCCAATGCTAGATTGATGATTCCTTGATGATTCAGTATGTCCCAACTAGCTGATCTCTTCTTTCAGATATGCCAGAAATTTCTTTTCTCCCTATTTCTGTTCAGAACCACCTCATTATAATTCAACCCACGGATGATGGCAGGTCGTACATTTCTAGACAAAGATATGAAAAGCACCTTTGCTAGTTTCAAGTGACAATTGAAATATGCTTATATACGTGCTTTGCACTTGAAGAAACCTTATATCCTGCAAATAATGGCACTTTCTTGCTTAAGTAGATTTTGCATGCCACTGCCCTCAGTGATGGTAACTTGCAACAAATAGAATAAAATACACTGAATAACTCCCTAAAATCAAGTTTTATTTTGGCAATGCCTGCGACTGTGACAGAAGACGGTTCAGACCCATACTGAATGTTCATTGGCTGTTGGAGAATGTGCGACGTAGATGTGCAGACCAATCCTAAACTCGAGCACTGTCATTCCCGGTTCTGACTATAGTTATGCAATCTACCAATCTGATCTTCAGCATTCCTCAGTAGCACCACATTTCAAAATTTTGATCATATGTTTGTCTTAACTCCCAATTCGCCATGTTCCACTCTCATACAACACCACCTTACAGACAAATGCCTTCAGAAAAAGACTTCCTAACATTTAAATTAATATTTGATGTAAACAAATTCACCTTCTTCAGAATTGCTTTTCTTTCCAGGGGCCATGCTACATTTTACATCTTCTCTACTACTAAGTTATTTTACTAGCCAAATAACAAAACTCATTGACAATTTCTATTTCCTTGTTTCCTAATCTAATTCCTTCAGCATTGGCTGATTTTCTCAGACTACATTTCAGTACTCTTGTTTTGCTCTCATTGATTTCAAGACATGGTCCATTCTACAAAATTGCTCTTCCAGGTTCTTTACTGCCTCTGACAGAACGACACAGTCATTAGCAAACCACAAGGTCTTTATTTCTTCTTCCTGATCTTTTATTCCATTTACAAATTTCTTCTTGCTTTCCTTTATAAATCGCTCAATGTACATATTGAATAACATTGGGGATAGGCTACAACTCTGTCTTACTCCAAGCCCAACCAGCATGTCCTTTAACTCTTGTAACTGTTGTCTGATTTCTGTACAAGTTTTAGATAACTTTTCATTCACTATATATTTACCCTTGCTACCTTCTTAATTTTAAAGTTTGTATTCCATTCAACATTATCAAAAGCTTTCTTAAAATCTACAAAAGCTGTACATATAGGTTTCCTTTTCTTAACCCATCTTCTGAAATATGTGATACAGAGATTCCCATTATCCTACATTTCTCCTAAATCCAAAATGAATGCATTCTACCAGTTTTTCCATTCATCTGTAGATAATTTCTATTAGTATTTTGCAACCATGACTTATCAAACTGATACGTCTGTAACTGTCACACCAGTCTGCCTTGCATTCTTTGGCATTGGAATTGCTACATTCTTCTTGAAGTCTGAGGATATTTCCTCCTCTGTCCTGTTGTTTCTTCAAGAACGTCACTACAAAAATAAAGAGAACTTCACTACAAATACAAACATAGCCACCAACATCTTGCAGTCAAGAAAAAATAAACAATGCCCAAATTAGCATTTAAGAAGTACCATACGAGAGACATTCAAAGACTTTGAAAGAAAATTTCTGTGTCTGACTTGGCAGAAGATCCTAAGAAATTTTGGCTTTATGTCAAATTGATAAATGAGTCAAAAGCCAATGTCCAGACACAATGTGACCATAATGCGTTGAAACACAGGCTGACACCAAGATTTATAAGGCCAAAATACAAAATATATTTTTTCAAAGGTGCTTCACAGAGGAAGGCTGCACTGTAATTGTTCTTCTTAACCATTGCGAGGACAACAGATGGCAGATTTTGAAATAAATGTCAGAGGGATAGAAAAGCAATTGAAATCTCTCAACTCAGGAAAGGCAACTGGACCTAATGGGACAACAATTCAATTTTACAAGGAGTATGCAAAGGAACTTGTTACCCTTCTAGCAGCAGTCTATCGAAGGTCTATAGAGAACCAAAACATCAGTGAGTATTGAAAAAAAGCCCAGCTCATTCCCGTTTCCAAGAAGGGTTATCAATCAGATGCACAAAGCGATAGGCCAATATATCTGACATGTCAGTTGCAAAATTTTGGAAAATATTCTATGTTCAAGTATTATAACATTTCTGGAGACTGGACACTCCTCGTGGGAGTAAATAAAATTTACAAAAGCATTGATAATGTGAAACACAGTGTTTCTTGACTTCCATAAGGTGTTCGATACAGTTCCACACCATCACCTGATAAGCAAAGTTTGGGTATATGGAATATCAGACCTGAATTGGATTGAAGGACTTCTAGCTAACAGAACACAGCAGATCATCCTCAACAGAGAGGTCTTTAGATCTATAAGTGAACTATATGTGCCCCAGGGGAGTTTTATAGTACTGTTGATTTTTACAATATATATAAAAGTTCAGTGAGGCTTTTTGCAGATGATGCTGCAGTATAGGATTTGCAACACTGGAAAAGGGTAGCAAAATACAGGATGATCTGCCACATATTGTCATATAGTGTATGGAATGGCAATTGAGCCTCAACATAAACAAATGTAAAGTGCCACATATACATAGAAAGACAGATATTTTATTATATAACTACACAATATCAGGACAAACACTGGAAGTAGTTATGGCATAAAGTATGCCTATCTTGGTGTAGACATAAGGAGAGATTTGAAATGGTATGACCATATAAAATTAATCATGAGTAAGGCAGATTCCAGACTGACTACATTGTAAGAATCCTCAGAAAGTGCAGTCTGTCGAAAATGGAAGTAGCTAATAATTTCATTCATTTGACCAATGCTTGAGTATGGTTAAATTTTACTTACTGCCCTGGTCGCCTCACGTGATTATGTTGGCAATCATGTAACATTGGGATCACCCAATTGCGTGACCATGCAAATGTTTTGTCATGAAATCTTCGTTTTATGAGGACATTAAATTTTACTGAATGGACAAGGGTACATACAACAACCTGTCAACCATAGAGGAGGAACAGCATTATTTATTTATTTCGTGATCTGTACAAAACACTAATCAAGCCATTTTATGTGGATTTATAATAATATTAGGCCTATCACCTTGGCAAAGATTTTCTACTGTGTTGTTGATGTTGCCAACATAGTTGCGCTAGACCACCGGGATGGTAAGTAAAACGAGTAGTGCTCATCAAATAGGATTGACAGAAAACACAGAGAAGATCCAACAGAGACACACTTTGTTAAAGGCTCATTTAGTAAGCATCACAGAGACGATTAGGAAACTCCAGTGGCAGACACTACAAGAGAGACGTTGTGGTAGGGCTCCCGTCAAAGTTCCAAGAGCTTAAGTTTCTCAAGGAGTCGACCGATACATAGCTTTCTTCTACTTATATCTCGAAAAACAACCACAAGGGTAAAATCAGAGAGATTAAAATCCACTGGTAATTCTTTATTCCACAAACCATAAGCAACTGAACAGGAGAATAATGACAATGATACACAAAGTACCCTCTGCCACACACTGTGAGATAGCTTGTGGAGTATGGAAATAGATATCTCACAAAGTTTGCACATCAGATGGAACAATTTCATCATGACTGGCTCTCCCAAGGATAGGCCTATCAGCAGTTCAGAGGGAATGTCACCTACTTCAAGGGCCTCATTCTGACTCAAATCTTTCTGTATTCTGCCAGATTCTTCTCATAGAATCACAATCAAATGAATGGCCTAACAATTCTATTCACTGCTTGGAAGAACTCCTTTCAAATGATGACCCTGATGTCAAAGAGGCCTTATAAGCAATCAATAAAGAAAAGAAAAAGGAATGAAATACCATGCTACCCATGGGACATAAACCTCTCAAGAACATGTGGGTATATTAATAACAAAGCCCAGTACTATCAATAGATCAGAAACCATTAAGGTACACCAAACAGTAAAAAGGTGCACTCAGTGAACAGTGTTGATAATCAGGAAATCTTCACAACAGTGGTCCATTATATTCCAATTAAAATTACTTTAGACTGACATACTACAGTGGCAGAGGGCAGTACTGCTAACGCACAGCCAGCCAATTTTCACAAGCCTGTTTATACCTATAAAATAGGCCCTATACACACAGCAAGCAGGTGCCACGGCAAAACAATGATGGTATTACAACTGGTTCCTATATTCAGTTCACTGAAACATCAATCACAAAGTAATTTTACTTGGGATATAGGAATCTACTGTCTACAGCAACTCACAAGAAACTGGAGACTGACTATGCTATTGTCACCACAACTTATCACCGTGGAGATCTAAATAAAGATATTTGTGTCATTTAAACAGAAACATTTACAGATCCTGGAAAGGTATGGATGCTGAGGTAAGCCGCCTATGGACTTAAAAAGATTGGTCGAAAAAGGAATAAAATAAAAATAATGTGTTAAGAAAACTGAAACAGATCATAACAAACAATGATTGCAGTAAATATTTTCTTAGAGATGGCACCAACCTTGTCATCATAGATTTATACATTAGTGATACGCAATTATTCTCAAATGACAGAAGTGTTGTGTATCACATTAAAAAAGTATTTGAAGAGAATTTTTTGATATCCCTAAATGATTTACAACCAGTGACGCAGTGTAGGATGGGGTAATTACACGAAATTGTAAAAACAGAAAGGTTTCCCAGGAATCCTATAAAACAAAGCTTCTAGAGAAATTTGAAAACAGTACTGACAACCTGATCTTGGTTTAGATTTTTAAGAAGTCTATCGGCTGCCATTAATGTACCTCTTCAACAGAAGATACCCCCTAGGTATCTAATAAAATTGTTATTTCAGTTATAATAGTTACAGTTAGTATTTTCAAAATTACTATTAAATTAAATCGTTACTCACCAATGCCGGTGCAATTCTCTCAAACTTGTCATTGACCATGTAATGGGAATATACAGCCATCATCATCATTAGCAGGAGCACTATATTTGCTCCTTGTTTGACAGAATCTGCAACAATATAGATACCTACTGTAGGTCTATATTGATACCACAACAAATTATCCCTCACTGTGGCACATTTAATACAGATTCAAAAAGCTGTGACGGATTATATAAAAAGTACGTGTACTTACTGCTTGGAAAAAATGCCATAGCGAGACCACAAATTATTTCTAGTGTTCCTACTGCCCGACGATACCATTTTGAAGGTACTTTAAAATCTAGTAACTCTGAGAGAGGAAACACTTTCGCATACTTGACGTATTCCTTCCTCTGAAACAAAAATAATAGCACATTAACAAACATATTGGTGACTACTGATTAAGAAAATTATACATATTTTATTCATGTGACATGCAACGAATACTATCCGTTCCGGTTTTTTTCCATCGATTTGTGTTTAGTGAGTGTAAGATACTTCAGGCCCGCATAATTAGCGCCAGATTATACAATCAGCTGCTCTTTAAATAACTCGAAATCCCGTCTGGCCCACATTTTCTTTCACATGACTTCGCCAAAGGCATTTTGCCAAGGTCATCTGAACAAGAGTTAAAAACGGCTTTCCCGTCAGGAAATAAAACCTTATTTCTTAAAACTAATTACAATTCCTTAACAATACTTTTACAGAGCGTGACAACAATTACGGAGCCTACTACATAGACAACTTGCAGAACATCAGTGTTTATAGGGTTGTCGCGACACAGGAGCTGAGAAATCTAAAATTTCGATAAAAATCTAAAAAATATATATAATTTAATTAATTTACCAAATCCTTGTGAAGATCCTTGCTGATGATTGAAGTCATTTTCATTATACCCACAAATATAAAAAATATTCCAAGCAGCACAGATAAACTTTTCAACACAATCGACCCCATGTTGGCCACTAGCGCTAATTTTACATATCGCACACATTAAGAGCTTCGCATACTATGTTATTGCTTCCGTAATGGATGAATGGTAACTGTAACTAACACATGAGTCCAAGCACTAGACTACTGACAGCTATTTACAAAACAATTTCCACTGTTTTTGAACTGAATTTCACCGATCAATGATCATCGTAGGAACACCATACCGCGAATTTAAATTACGCCGTACTGAAGCCAGAGCAAATCCACAGCCTTCTATATCTGAGTAAGACGTGTTTTATGTGTCGCTCTGTCAATAGTCGAGTGTTGTCAGAAGTTCCGGGAAGTGGAATGTTCTGCAAAAGTATTCATAATATGTTAAAAACTGTAGTGGTCCTCTAATGATGTACTATTAATGATATTACCAATTTCATACAATATTTTGTAAAGCGCTTATAGCTTAAAATTATGTATTTTTCAGAACAGGCGTAATTTCATTAAGGTATTTATCGCTTCATTCGTCACGGGTGTGAACATGAGCAGACCTAAGAGATATTTCATAAATAATAGTGAAGAACTGAAAAATAGAGAGTTCTCAGTGACGCCAAGCGATTGGTTACCAAAAATCAACGAACGAATTAATGAATGCATAACTAAACAGCCTCCATCAGCAAGAGATGTGGACGGTGGTCTGTACGTTAGCGGTGCCGGTATCGCTTACATGCTTTATCACTTGAGCAGCAACCCGCATTTTGAAGAAAACAAAGGAAAACTATGCGAGATAGGGCTGAAATATATTAAGTATGCTCTAGAATATGCAGTACGAAAAGAAAAAGATCCACAGGAAAGATCGGCTTTTCTTCTTGGGAATGCTGGAACGTACGCTGTTGCCGCTGTTCTCTACCGGTCTGTTGGTAAGTGTAGTAATGAGTCTAGCGAAGAATTCGATACATGGTATACCTCGACACTATTTGTGATATATTAAAGCTTAAAAGTAAATTCCGTGTAGGCGAAAACTAAATATTTTACTTTTTGTAGCTTACACGTACCATGTAGTTACGAGACTGTATTTTTCATTGTTTCTCGTATTCATTCTGTTTCGCAGATGTATGTAGAAAAGTTTAAGGGGGTTTGTTTCACTAAAGAGAAAAACTGTGGTAAACAAAACGCGAAACAAACAACAGTAATAACAGACCTCTGTTACCCGATTGTTGTACGTTTCAGTTGAATATAAATTTTCTGGGATTCCAAAAGATTCCAGCACTTCAATAGTGGTACTGTATATAGCTACTGCAACAAATCTGCTGATTAGGACACACATAGCTTTCATATAAATAACACAGAAATTAGGTTTTGAATTATATATATAAAGGCATGAATATTAATAATTTTTGCAGAACAAAATGCCCCGAACAATACACGAAACCCTTGTGCACTGTACCCTAATAACTCCCCAAGAGGAGGGACAAATTTAATGAGTTGTATGAAATTATACCGTTTTGTGTTTACAAGAAAGATTAGTCCTAACTTAAATTCAAATAGTGTTCACTGCTGGTATGTTGTTGGTAAGCCCTGTGGTTTGACACATTGAAATTACTTTCTGTTTGCACACATAGCTACTCTTAAATCTTTTGGGAAGCCAAATTATGAATTTCTAAACATTTAGGAAGACAAATGTAGAAGCAGTGAAAATATATAATAACTTTGAGTACAACTAAACTCTTAATAGCTAGGAGAATTGTAGTATGTAACACTCACTGATGTGGCAGTTGTTTATAGCAACAACCAACATGAAATCAAGTGAGTACCTATGTGGAGATCATGGGCATATCCAGAGGGACAAAGCCACATGTTGCGAAGGTTACAGCAACTGCCCTGCAGAAGTATCGCTGGAAAGCTGCAGCACATCCTCCTCACAGTATCAATCTCTCCCTCTTCTATTTCCGAGTTTTTAAAGTCCTCAACAATGACATTTGGACCATCGGTCTGGTACAGGCCAAGTGGTACATGCCTGGGTAGAATCCTGGTTCTGTACACAATTGTGAACATCTTCAATGAAGACCTTACCTCAGAATGTCTTCGATGTGTTAACAGTGTCAGTGTTTATTTCTGAAAAAAATAAGTTACCTTACTTTTTTCTCATCTGTCTACTTTTAATTTTATTGTGTCTTATAGGTAGATGTGATTGTATTCTTTTTCAATCATTAGAAATCATTTCTTGCTTAATGTACTGCTGGAAAATTATTGTACAGACAGGAACTGATTTAGTCGGAGATTACATATAAAAACTTACACTGGCCCTATTTAGATATTTGAGCTGAGTTTTCAACACAAGTAATACTGATTACAATGTCATCTTCTTTGTGTCAGTTGGGCTCCTGAATCATGGCAATATTTGTTGCTCTTCCTTTGTAAAAAGGAATTTTTGCAGACAGGTTTCAGCTAAGTTATACTTTTGCCTACTTCGGTTTCACTCTTGTCGACTAGTTTCTGTACACTAATTTGCTCCCACTAACAGCTTTAATGTAGGCCTACTAAACAAACTGGAGTTCAAGAGAACTTCTGTAATAATGTTTCATATCAGAAGGTATTGAACACATCGCATACTTCATTTCTGAATTCCACTGTGTTTAGATTAACATTTGCAGAACTTTGGATGTGCTGTGACTTAATAACTTCTTCAGAACTTTCCTAATCTGCTTGTTTACTATAGTTTCTCTCCCAGATAAATGTTTACTTGCCGTGTTGTGGTGGGATGCAGTATGGTGATGTTGGCAATAGCTGGAGCCAATCAATCATGGCGCAGATGAAGACAGCCAATCAGATTTTAGCCTGTAACATATGTTTTGTCTTCCCAATAAACACTAGGGTCATTTGTGGGATCCTATTCCACCCATCATCTTTGACCCGTTATGTCGGCTTTGGTGGTTATGACGTTTACATTGTACGATAATTCTGAGTGCCTTTGTTTTCAGATGGTGTGTGTAGGTATATGGTGGCATGCTCTTGTTGTCGAAGCTAAATGGTTTATGATTGTTTTTTACTGTAGGCTAATTTCCAGCTGGTGTGTGACATTCTTTGTATTTGTGTGGTGTGGTTGCTTCTCTTAAAATTGTTTTCTGTCATTTGTGCATTACTATCCTTTTTAGTGGGGTGATGTTTAATGTGGCTCCCTATAATTCCAGGTGTTTTATTGTTCTGTTTTTGTTAGGATGGATAATATGAATAAGTTCAATTCTTTCTTGCTGTGTGACACACTGGGGAGAGAGATGTTGTCCATGATAAAATTTCTTCCGCTGCTTGGTGTTATAGATGATATTGTTCGGTGTACAAGATGCCAGTAACCAATGAATCTAACAGAACTCATGGCGATGGATGGATGGAGAGGGGGGGGGGGGGAGGGTTGTGTGTGATTGCGTGTATTTGGTTGGTTTATTTTTTGCTCTAGTGTTTTGTACACTGGAAGATATTTTTGGTAAGTGGTTGTTTTACTTTTTGTAGTGTATTTTCTATTGGTGTTGGTGATAGTTAGGTGACAATGTGGGAGATTTATAGTGGCATTTCCGTAGTGCGTGTAGGTTGGTAACATACCATATTGCATGTTGGTGGTTTGATGTGACGGGTCAATTGAAGTCCGGGATATGATCTGTCGGCTTTGAACGATAAAGTCATATCTGAGGTAAATACAATCATTTGTTTAAAAAATGATCTGTAGTTTCTCTCTAATAGTGAGGCATAGATTAACAGATAGGTTGTGTTCTTTTCTTTTTCTCCCCCCCCCCCCCCCCCCACAAGTGAGCCCCGAAGGAGCGAATATTTGCACTGAGACCTGTGATCAATGATACATTCTGCATCTGTTATGGTACCCTGTAATTTATAAGAATAATAGCATATTATTTATTATCTAGATAGGGAACAACTCACCGTAAAACATTGAGCCGCTGACAGACACAAATAAGACACACAAACACACACACAATTCTAAATTTTCGGCTGTGCACACCCCCCCCCCCTCCCCTTTTCATACTTCATCTCATTTTCCACCTGACTGCCTCTGGTTGCTGTATCCCCATCCTTATCTTCCCTATCCACTTTCCCCCCTCCTCCGATCCTTCCCCCTGCCCCCTCCCATCGCTTACGTTTGCTGTGTAGTCAGACTGTGTTGATCATGCGGATGGGTGTTCTCTTTCTGAGGAAGGCAGCGGCCGAAAATTTAGAATTGTGTGTGTCTTTTAATTGTGTCTGTCGGTGGCTCAACATTCATCTTTATGGTGAGTTGTTCCCTATCTACATTTTATTATTCCTTTCTGGATCTACCATTGTTGTTATTATTTATTATCTACAATTCATAAGTATTATGACATTATCCTGTATGTTTATATTTGTTGATAGGGTTTGTTTTGCCAGTTGGTATATCTACGTACTGTATCTTGCGATACTTAGACATGACTTAATTGATCAAAGCCGACAGGTTGTATCCTGGTCTTCAGATATGCCAGTGTGATTATTTCTTTTGGCAAAGCCAATGAATGTGAAAAGCAAAAAACTATTTGCAGTGACAAGACTGATCTGTAGCATTACCAAAGGTCTAGGTTGGGTTACGAGGCAACCAATTGGTTATGAATTGGTGAAGCCAACAAACGAGTGGCTCGAGGGAACAAAATGGTAAGCAACAAAATAGTAGTTCAGAGATACAGAGGATTAAAGTTTTCAGTTGATCCACAAATCTGAATAATTTTATTTATTTTAACATTGTTTTTGTTTTGGATCATTTTTAATGGATATATATTCTTCTATACAGGCATAAAAGGAAGTAGAAGCAGACAAAATGTTTGTAAATCTATCGGACCAAACTGCGTGGTCATCAGTCCTTAGCTTACAAACTACTTAAACCTAGGTAAACTAACCTAAGGACAAACAAACACACACACACCCGCCCCAGGGAGGACTCGAAACTCCACGGCGGGCAACCACGCGTGATCCGCAGCGTAAAAGCAGACACTAACAGATGAAATATACACAAAAAGTCATGTAGCTTCAGTAAAGATACCACACTAACAGATAAAATATACACAAAAAATCGTGTAGCTTTAGTGGAGATACCATTATGTTATCTGAATCCTAGACACTAACAATGAAATATAATGATGGATAATCATGTGAGAAAATTACTAGAAATCTCTTCAGGTTGTTGCTTGAAAGTACTTAATTTACCCTCATCACTGATTTGTCTACTGTCCAAACATGTAGTTTTTAGTGACAAGAAAAACCATGATGAACAGGAGGGATGTATTTTAAAAGGGACAGCACATCTGCAACTTTCTTCTCTCCAATGAGTCTGGGTCCGTCATATTTTAATTGAAGAGTGAGGACTGGGCTTTGCCTCTTACGTTTTCTTAAACTTATTTCCTGCCAGATGTCATGATAGACCATCTTGCTGATGAATGAAGATGATGGGGATTCAGAAGTCACCTTCCATCTGCTTACATTCCTTAGGTTGACAGCCAGTCATCAACAGTCTTCTTTCTGAAGATAAATGCTTCTTTCAAGTGAAGTGTTTGGAAGAAATGTTCCCTTTTCATACTGTAGACAACAAATGGATGCTTCTAGGCTGATCTCTTGACAATGTCTGACCACTCTTCTGGACTGTACACACCTTGCTCTTGTCGGCCCCTGTAATTTTCAGTTGTTGCAAAATTTCTGTCAAATGGCAACATTGTGTGCCCACTAATAGGAAAATCGTGCTCAATTACTTGAAATCGTCCTGATGATAACAAATACTGCCAGAATAGAACGATGTTCCAATTTTTATTTTGGCTGCAGCAGTTGTCAGAAATTGTCGTGAGAGTCTTTCCTTTTATGTTGTTTTCTACAATGTATCATAAAAGGCAGTTGATGATTTCCTCTGATCCATGGGCAGCATCAGACTCATTCCACAAAAAACAATGCCCTTCATTTTTGCTGCAGTCATGAATATTGAGGTTATACGACCAAACTTTTCGCTTGTAAAAATATGGTCCACATGTTAACTTAGGGACAGATAGAGTCTGCTGCAAGTCAAGGGTCACAACATGCAAATCACTATCTGTTTCAGCATGTTTTGATTGGATTGCAATATTAGCCTCCCTGCCTCTGCTCTTTGCTGGTGTGATTAGAGTTGATGCTAAAGACTTATTTTCAGTTGTGGGTCACTGGTGCACTCAATCTTCACATTGAGCATGTCACATGTTTTACATGCATCATTCTTTGGTGACTATTCCAAAGTTATATTCTTCAGTGAAATTTTGCCTGTACTTGTTTGCAGATATTGGCTCATAGGACATTTCCTTATAGAAGACATTCTTATAATGGTCATAACATGAGGCGATTGTTGAGTCGACATCCGTGTATAATCTGCCACCATTGTTTGAGCGTCTATAATGACTCTCATACTTCGAAATTTTGTCAATGTGTTTCCTAACATGGTTCACTGTTGTTTCTGGATAAACATGTGGGCGCACAGAATGCTTGCCCCTTTTGTGCAAATGTTTGTTAAGCTTATGGAACTTAACTGTGGGGTCATCAATCCCTAAACTTACAAACTCCTTATAATCTAACTTATACTAAAGACAACACAAACATCCATGCCCAAGGGAGGATTCGAACGGCCTTGTGTGTCAGAGCATAGCGCCTCAATGCACTCTACCACTCCGCCGCGGCATCCCTTTTGTCTTGTGGCAGTGAGCCTGTGCCAGATGCAATTTTCTTTTGTATATTCTCCATGCGACCATGGTTAAAACCTAGGCCATGAATAGGAGTAGGAAATGGTGCAATTTCTTCTGGGATATTCACCAATCTTCTTATGAGGACATGCAATTGCACTATGTACATTTCATTACACCAATAAGTATGCATTCTAAACATCAAAGTCTCCAATTTCCCAGAATGATTTGAACATTTGCTTCACTTTCCTCCAAACATTTAAGCTTACAGTAACAGTCAGGTCCTACTTCATTTCTGTATACAGTATTCCCATAACGAGGCACACTTTCTTTGCCTCTGTTATGTCTCTTCTGCTTAATCTCAAGTTGTGAGGAGTGTCTCAACCTTTTCCGAGAAGATCTCATTGACTGTTCTTCTGCCCCTTTACAAGGTGAATCTGGGACGGTGACAGCCTACTCAGTATTAAGGCAAATTCAGAAGTGGTTGCGGTGAAGAAGATTGTTAGATTGGAACATTTTAAATGACTGAAGTGTCCAGTACTATTTCTTTGTTGTATGTCCCCCCCCCCCCCCCCCCAATTTGAATTTCAAATTCCCGCCCACCATCTTTATCATCTTTGCCTCGGTTCTGTGGACAGAGCCTCTGCCTGAAGTGGCATCTCTGTCCAACTTCTTTGGTTTCTACAAATGTCTGCCTAGGTGTGTTTGCGTGTGAATATGTGTGAGCGTGTCTGTATTTGTTTACCTTCCTTTTTGTCCCCTAAGGTAAGTCCTTCCATTCCTGGGAGTGGAATGACTCCTTTTCCACTTCCTTAAAACCCGTATCCTTCCTTCCTCTTTTTCCTGAAGAAGCTGCCAGTGGTGGCAAAAGCTTGAATGTTTGTGTGTTTTTATTTGTGTTTTATGTTTCTATCAGCGAGCCTGTACTTTCGGTAAGTCAAACAATCTTTATATACGACACACTTGGAAGAGGGGATTACTTTTTTCACTGATCATGAAGTAAATACTTAATGCTGTTCTAGGTGACAGATTCTTGTATTTTTCCTCCCCTCGGCAAATTAACTGTAATCAAAACCAGATTTCATAACAAAACAAACATTTTTGTCGCCAGTGGCATTGGCTGCTTTATACTATCATCTGGCTAAAGTCATATGCAGCAGCTGTTACCAACATCACCACATACCACAACATGACAAGTATACTTTATTTACTCTCTAAGCTTATATGCCTACGGTTCAGAGGTTAAAACGTTGAGTTAGTATTACAGGGAATTCACATTAAATCTGTACAACAATTCTGATTTATATTTTCTCTTAATTCACTAATTCCGTTGAAAGTAATTTTAACAATGGAAAATCCTATGGGAATGTCAATAATGGAGGATAGATACCAACTCATCGCAAAGAGATTCACTGAGCTACTGACAGGCACAAAAATAGATCATCACATTCACACAATTTAAATTTTTGGCCATGACCTTTGTCAGAAAAAGAACCACACACATTCATGCAGCCGTTCAAGACAACTATACACACACAACCACCATGTCCAGCCACTCCAGTGCCACAAGCATTTAGACTGCAAGTGAGATGGGGAGCATAGGGGGAAAGAATTCTGGGCAAGGTAGGGATGGAAAGTTCCACACTGTGTGATGGATTGTAAAAGCTCTGATAGTCGGGAATTTAAATTGCGGCAATGAATACAGTGAAGGGAAGGGGCGGGAAAGGTTAAATGGGAGGTGTGAAAGAGCGTGAGGATGGAGTGGGGGATTTGAAATAATAAGAAAAAATAGACTACCTGGCATAGACTTTCTTTGAATGACGCTAAAACTGCTACAATAGCACTGGGGGGGGGGGGGGAGGGAGCAGTAAAAACACCTAACTATTAACTTTACTTCTCTTAGACCTGTTATATGTGACCAGATAACTTCACAGTTACTCTCAACCTTGACCTCGGTAGAAAGAATATCTTTGTCCATGGCGATGAACACTCCCCCTCCAGTTGTGTCTGATCTGTCTTTCCAGGATACATTCCACACCTCGCTAAATATTTCTGAACTTGCCACATCATGATTTAGCCAGCCGTTGGTGCCTAAAGCTATCTGGGCACAATAATTTCCATGCAGCATGGCAAATTTGGGAACTTTTGTTTTTCATGCTTTAAAAAAAAAAAGTTTATGGCTAATAGTTTATGTCGAATTTTTGTTCTGAATACGGCCTGAATTCGCTGTCTAAATGTTGACAGGTGAGTGCTCATCAGAGCTAGCGCCTAGCCTAAAAAAAAAATCTATGTGCACTCCACAAGTACTCTGCTACCCTAGTAGCGGCTTCCTTAGTGTAGTGCACCCCTGTTCTATCTAGGGGCGTCCTAAAATTCCCCATCCGATAATGCAGATCCAGAAATCTACAGCCATGACTGTCACGGAGTCAGCGAAGCCTCTGGTTCAGACCCTCTGCTCAGCTCCAAACCAAAGGACCCCGATCAACCCTGGGAACATTGCTACAAATCAACAGCTATGCTTGCACCCTGTGTGCGAGACCTGCAGCCTTTACCAATTCCGCCAGCCGCCTGTAGGAACTTAGGATGTCCTCAGAACCCAAGTGACAAGCGTCATTGGTGCCAACGCCCT
The DNA here is from genome assembly GCA_026315105.1 of Locusta migratoria. Classification (NCBI taxonomy): domain Eukaryota; kingdom Metazoa; phylum Arthropoda; class Insecta; order Orthoptera; family Acrididae; genus Locusta; species Locusta migratoria. Next base: position 203,643,774 of record CM048751.1, read on the forward strand.
CAGGGGCTCAGCATTAACTTGCTGAGTACGGGCTTGGCGAACCCGGGGTCCTGAGCTGTGGGCTGTGTCGTGCCAACAGTCCGCTAAACCGTAAGCTCTGTGCGTGCTTCAACGACCATCGTTCGGCGCGACGATGGAACGTTGTACGTTTCAGAGCCCGGGGATCTTGGCTTAATCGCCCGGGTCGCGAGGACGGTACAAACCTCTATAAAAAAAACCTCAATCTCAAGGTGTGCTACGTGCCGAGGAGATGCATGGCTGTTGAGGTTGAACAGCCGCTAGCGAGCAACCTCTGAGGAACCTGCCGCACCTCAGTTGTATAAGACTTACCCAGGCAAGCGGGGCTCTGCCTGGGTGGACCTTTAGTTCCCTAGCTGCTCGTGGGACGAACATGAAACGAGCACTCAATAGCGTCGCCACACGCAAACATGGCGTCTCAAAGCGTGGTAAGAATGACTTTAATGCGGTAGAGTATGATCCCCAAACGTTCCCTTCCCTGGCTACACCATGGGAGGAACGTCGGGCAAAACAGAAGGGTGAGGCTTATGCTCCGAAATACCTTGTCTGTACCCGTACTGATGGAGAATCGTTTAAGAACACAAAGCCCTTGTTTTTCGTGGAGAACTTGGAAGACAAGTTCGGTGAGGTTGAAGGAATGTCCAAGATGCGCTCTGGGTCAGTCTTAATTACGACGTCATCCCCAGCCCAGTCACGGGCCTTGCTTGCCTGTGACAAGCTGGGTGATGTTTCCGTAACAATAACGCCACACAAGACCTTGAATATGGTCCAGGGGATAATATTCCATAAAGACCTGTTGCTGCAGTCTGATGAAGAACTACGTGCTAACTTGGAACGCCGGGGAGTACATTTTATTCGGCGAGTCCATAGGGGTCCGAAGGACAATAGGGTCGCGACCGGTGCCTTCATCTTGGCTTTCGAGGGTGATTCATTGCCCGAGAGGGTCAAGGTGATGGTCTACCGGATCGACGTAAAGCCCTACGTTCCTCCCCCTATGCGTTGTTTCAAGTGCTGGAGGTTTGGGCACATGTCCTCCCGATGCGATGCCAATCCTACGTGTCGGGAGTGCGGACGTGCAGTCCATCCAAACGTCCCTTGCACCCCTCCTCCAGTATGTGTAAACTGCGGCCAGCATCACTCCCCTTGCTCATCTACGTGCTCAGTATTGCAGCAGGAGCGGAAGATTATGGAATACAAGACCCGGGACAGACTGACCTACTCAGAAGCTAAACGGAAGTATCAAAAACTCCATCCCATTCATCTGACCACTTCCTATGCCACAGCAGCCTCATCGTCACCCTTAGTGCCTCGAGTACCGCGTACTGAACCACTGCAAGTGGGCTCCCACACCCAATCAACTACCCCTGCCCCCTTACCAGCTGGGGGCACTTCCTCTTCGGTGGATCCCACTCTTTTCACAGTGGGAGCAACAACCACACAAACATTGGGGACACCAGTCCCCACCTCTAAGTCGGAGAAGGAGAAGCCTTCTCCTGCCCCTCTCGCTCGGAAGGGGTCCCTTGGGACACTCCCTTCCGAGGCTTCTCCACATGGCAAAGAGGATCCCAGCAAATTGCTGCAGGATCCTCTTGTTGCTGACCGAAGGGCCTCCTGCTCTTCGTCAGCCCCCGAGACCATGCCTGAGAAGCCCTCCCGGCCCTTAAAACCCAAGGGCCAGCGAGAGGCTAAGAAAAAATCAACAAGAAAAAAAGAACCCTTGGTGGCTCCAAGGCCACATATACCCTCATCCTCTGGTTCAGAGGATGAGGTAAAGATCCTCGCTTCCCCCGAGGATCTTGCACTTACTGATCCAATAGAACGTATGGACCACGACTCTCTTGATGCTGAACACAAGGCAGACGGCGATGCAATGGACTAACCTGCTCCTCAGCTACTATTTATGGCATCTCAGCTAGAAGACAAAGTTATTCTCCAATGGAATATCGGCAGTTTCTTCAAACGCTTAGCTGAGTTGCAGCAGTTGTTATGCCACAGCTCGGTGTTTTGTATAGCACTGCAGGAAACGTGGTTTCCTGTTCAGAGGACCCCAGCCCTTCGAGGCTATCGGGGCTTTTACCGTAACCGCGATATATACGATAGGGCTTCGGGTGGTGTCGCTGTTTACGTCCTCGCAACTGTCCCTAGCGCTGCTGTGCCTCTCCAAACGACCTTAGAGGCAGTTGCTGTTCGCATCCGAGCGGGACAGGAATTCACCGTCTGTTCCATTTACCTTCCCCCGGATGCAACCGTCTCCACTACTGATGTTGCTGCAGTGGTAGCGCAACTGCCCCCACCATTTCTCCTCTTGGGGGATTTCAATGCCCGCCACCCGTTATGGGGTGGAACGCAGACGATGGTTCGTGGTAGGGACGTCGAGACACTTCTGTCCCAGCAGGACATCTGTCTTTTAAACACTGGGGCCCCCACGCATTTTTGCATGGCGCGAGGCACTTACTCGGCAATCGACCTCTCTTTATGTAGTCCGACTTTGCTCCCACATTTTCGCTGGAGGACCCATTATGACCTTTGCGGCAGCGAGCATTTTCCTATCCTTGTTTCGCACCTGCACTTCCAACCTGCAGGCAGCCCACCTCGATGGTCCCTCTGTCGAGCTAATTGGCGGGATTATACGTCCACTGCTACTTTTCCTGTACCATTGCCTGCCAATGTGGACATAGCGGTTGGTCAAGTCACTGCTGCTATCGTTTCCGCCGCTGAGGCCACTGTTCCCACCACTTCTGGCACCCCTCGGCGCAGGTCTGTGCCCTGGTGGACGCCAGAGATTGCTGCAGCCATCCGGGAGCGTCGGCGAGCGCTACAGCGCCATCGACGCCACCCCACCTTGGACAACCTGATAGCCTTCAAACGGCTTCGGGCCCGAGCTCGACAGCTCATTCGCCAGAGCAAACAGGACAGCTGGAAGAGGTATGTAGCCAGCATCGGCTCTCGTGCTTCACCATCTCAGGTGTGGTCCCACGTTCGACGCCTCTTTGGGTACCGCACGTCAGCAGCGATCCCCAGCTTACGGATCAGGGGTACTGTATGCACTGACGCCACTGCCATTGCTGAGCATATGGCGGAGCATTATGCTCGCAATTCCGCAACTGCGGCATACAGTGCAGACTTCCGTGCACTGAAAGAGCGGGTAGAACAGCGACGGCTGTCATTTCACACACGTCGAACAGAATCATATAACTCTGCTTTTAGTAAATGGGAATTCGACACTGCCCTTGCTGCATGCCCCGATACCTCTCCAGGTCCGGACAGGATCCACAGCCAGTTCATTCGGCACCTTTCCGTGGAGTTTCAGCACCAGCTTCTCGCCATGTTTAACCGTTTATGGGTGGAGGGGGCTTTCCCGTCACAATGGCGAGAAAGCATCGTTCTTCCCGTGATCAAACCTGGTGCTGATCCACAGGTGGCTGATAGTTACCGCCCAATCAGCCTCACCAACGTTCTGTGCAAACTATTCGAACGTATGGTGAGCCGGCGGCTTATGTGGGGACTTGAACATCGGGGTCTGTTGTCCCCACGCCAAGGGGGTTTCCGCCAATGCCGCTCCACTGTTGACAACTTAGTGGCTCTGGAGTCCGCCATTCGTTCGGCATTTAGCAGGCGTGAGCACCTTGTTGCCGTCTTTTTTGACCTCAGGAAGGCCTACGATACCACTTGGCGCCACCACATTCTGGCTACACTGCACGCTTGGGGCTTGAGAGGTCCGCTGCCGGTGTTTATTCAGAACTTCCTTTCCCTCCGATCCTTTCGAGTACGGGTTGGTACTTCCCTCAGCTCCTCTCGCGTCCAGGAGAACGGTGTCCCACAGGGCTCTGTCCTTAGTGTACCCCTATTTTTAATTGGCATTAATGGACTTGCTGAGGCAGTGGGGTCGTCGGTTTCTTCCTCCTTGTTCGCCGATGAATTCTGCCTATACTTCAGCTCAGCTAGCATTGGGGTAGCTGAAAGGCGTTTACAGGCAGCCATTCGAAAAGCGCAGTCGTGGGCATCAACCCATGGGTTCCAGTTTTCTCCATCTAAAACCCGGGTTATGCACTTCTGCCGCCGTCGAGCTGTCCATTTGGACCCAGAGCTATATTTATATGATGAACTTCTTCGTGTCGAACAGACTCACCGATTTCTTGGCATGCTCTTCGACAGCCGGCTCACTTGGGCGCCCCATCTTCGCCAGCTCAAGCAGAAGTGCGTGCGGTACCTTAACATTCTACGCTGCCTCAGCCACACTAGTTGGGGAGCCGCTCGTTCGAGTCTTATGCAGCTCTACAGAGCGCTGATACAATCACGGTTAGACTACGGGAGCTTTGTGTATGGTTCGGCAGCCCCATCCGCATTGCAGGCCTTGGACCCAGTACACCATAGTGGCGTCCGTCTAGCGTCGGGTGCCTTCCGTACAAGTCCCGTGACAAGTCTCCTTGCTGAAGCTGGGGTTCCCCCCCTCCGAATCCGCCGGCAGCAGCTACTGGCTTCATATGTCGCCCATATTCATGCCTCACCTGACCACCCGAACCACAGGCTTCTGTTCCCAGCTGCTGTCCTCCCTTCCTCACGACGACGTCCACGGTCGGGTCTCCCGATTGCGGTTCGTGTTCGTTCCCTTCTTTCGTCCATCGCATCCCTTCCCATCCCTACCACATTCCGATACCTTTCACCTACACCTCCATGGTTCGTACCTCGCTTCCAGCTTCGGTTAGATTTGTCCGGTGACTCGAAAGCCTCAGTTTCGCCAATGGTCCTTCGTCGAAAGTTCCAGGCACTCGTAGATACTTTCCGTGGTGCAGAAGTCGTCTACACTGACGGCTCCGTTGTGGACGGACGTGCTGGGTACGCGTATGTTCATAGTGACCACGTTGAGCAGCATTCCCTACCCTGTGGGACTAGCGTTTTCACAGCTGAATTGGTGGCCATCTCGCGCGCTCTTTCACATTTCCGCAACTGCCCCGGGGAGTCCATAGTTGTCTGTAGTGACTCCCTGGGTGGGCTGATGGCGCTAGGCCAGTTTATGCCAAAGCACCAGTTGGTTCGGTCCATTCAGGACACCATATATACCCTCAGCGAATCAGGACGTTCGGTGGTTTTCCTTTGGACCCCAGGCCACGTAGGCATCCCAGGAAATGAACGGGTTGATTGCCTCGCCAAGCAGGCCACCACATCACGGCCCTTGAAGATAGGACTTCAAGAAAGGGATCTACGATTACAACTAATCCGTAAGGTTCTGGGGATTTGGACCTCGGAATGGGATGCTTTGAACGTTCCGAACAAGCTGCGTACAGTCAAGTCCACTATAGCTGTGTGGAGATCCTCCCTGCGAGCCTCTCGTAGGGAGTCTGTAGTCCTCTGCAGACTACGTATCGGACATACGTGGTTAACACACGGCTACCTTCTACGAAGAGAGGACCCACCAACTTGCTGTTGTGGTGCCCTATTGACTGTGGTCCACATTCTGGTCGACTGCTTACTTTTAGCCGACTTGAGGCAGGCTTTTACGCTGCCTTGTGAGCTCCCATTGATTTTATCTGACGATGTCTCTGTGATCGACCGTGTTTTAGGTTTTATTCGTGCAACTGGCTTCTATTGGTCTATTTAATGGTGGGGCCTATAGGCCCGCCTTGTCGGGCTTCACCCCTCCAGAACAATAGGCCGCTGTCATTTTATGGTTTAAGACTTGCTTTAATTTAAGGATTTTAAAGTTTGCAGAGTGGCTGGCTCATCCTGTATTATCCTTGTGATCAGCCAGCCCCACGATTCCGCTGCCTTGTTTTAGTTTTCTGTCTATTTTGTCAACACTTGTCTTGTTCTTTGTTACGTCCTTTTACCATTGACTGTCTCTTTGTACTGGGAGTATACTGGACTTCGAGTACTAAGCGACAAAAGGAAACTTTAAAAGTTTACTCTTAGCTGGGAACAGGGGACTGATAACCCAGCAGTTGAGTCCCCTTTAAACACACAACAACAACAACAACAACAACATTGGTGCCAACGTGAGCCACGACTTGCAGCTGACCGCTTCCCGTATGCTCGATAGCTGCCGGCAAGGCCGGTTCCACATCTCGGATGAGATTCCTGGCAGATACACAGAGTGCATGTTGGACTTCTTTCCGGATCTTGGCACTATCTGCCTAAGGGGTCCCATCACACATCTAACATTGGAGCTCCCAATAACTAATAATCCCCTTCCCCATGCACCTGCTCAGACCCTGCTGAAGGAGTGCCCACATGTCCACTCACAGGACAAACAGGTGTGGCCGGACTGCCAGCCTCCACATTGGCCTTCCATCTCGAGTGACATGAATGTCGTTCAACCCACCACTCTTGTTGTGGAGGGGCGGCTCAACTGCGTGTGGTACACCTGAAGGTAACTGGCAACAAGATTTCACACAAACTACATTATGATACTTAGCACTCTGAACAATGTGACAGCAACAGCAGCTGGCACTCCCCCCTCCTTTCCTATCCTCACCCCTTCCCCTCTCCACTAGGGGATTTGATAACATTAGCAGTTTGGGCTCCCTATCCTAAACAACCAACCGAAACTGAACCTCCACCGACTATAGTTTCCTCACCTTGGTGGAAGGAGAGTGTGAAGGCATGAGCTCTGGATAAATGGATCCCGTAATCCAATGGAACTTGCAGGATTCAGGATTCATATGAGGGAACTACGTTTATTGACTCAGGGTAAAGCGATAAGTATCTGTTTCTAGGAGACAAATTTTAAATGTAGAGACAACTCTGAGCTACGGTGCTATGTTGTCCACAAGAAGGGCAATCTCAGCAGAGAGAGAGCTAGAGGAAGAGTGGCTATTTTCACTAATACAGCTTATCACTCTGGAGTCCTCTCTCTGACAATTTTACAAGCAGTTCAGTGTCCATATAAGTATGCCATTGTTTGGTGGTATGCTCCCTCTACTTGCCTCCTCATGACGCACTCAGTGAAGAAGCTCTCAAATCTAATACAGCTCCTTCAACCATTCATCGTCTATTGTGATTTTAATACACATAATATGCTTTGGGACTCTGTAACCACATGTTCCAGGGGTTGAGCAGCTGAGAGGCTTCTCTTGTCATCATCTGGTAAAATTACTCGACACCAGGCAGTCCACACCCTTCTGTACTGCAACTGGATCATTCTCTGCCAGCAGGGCTGTATACAGAATTTTTTTTCTTTGGAGAGGGGGTGGGAAGTTATCAGACAATAACTTCTAAAGCATTACAACATAATTTTGGGGGTGAGGGATTGATCCTTTTCATCCCCTCCCCTTCCCCTTGGCTTTACATCAACATCCTTACTCTGCAAGCCACATCATGGTGTGTGGTGTATGGTACTAAGCGTACCATTGTCACTTCCTCCTATTCCAGTTGTGTATAGTTCACAGAAAAAAATTATTGCCTGTATGCCTCTGTGTGGGCCATAATCTCTCTAATCTTATACTTGTAGTCACTTTGCGAGATATACATAGGAGGAAGAAATATATTAATTGACTCTTCATGAAATTTGCATGAACTATGACAGAAACCCGTACCGTGATATAGAATGTCTCTTATCCAGCGTTTTCCATAGATCTCACTTTTCTCTCTAGTCCTTGCCCACAGTCCTCAATGGGAAGTGGTCGATGACCTTCATGGTAGTAATCACTTCCCAATCTGGATCCATCAAGCAGATGGAAAGGTGGCTGTACAACAGCTACCACAATGGGTGCTCAGCAGAGCAGACTGGATACTACACCCAGGTTGCTTATGTTTGAATGGGTGGATCATACCCAGATCATCCACCAAGCTACTGATTCATCCATTCCACAGTCTTCTGGTCGACCAAAAAGACAGTCCGTTCCTCGGTGGAATGATGAATGTTGTTCTACTATCAGGACCAGATGGGCAGCTCTGTGTAAGTACAAATGTCAGCCGATTGCAGACAACCTTGCAGACTTTCAGGTGGCAAGGGCCAAATGTCGGCAGTTTATTCATGAGAGCAAAAAGAAGTCATGGCAAAAATTCCTTGAATCCATTAATTGTTCCATGAACAGTTCAAAAGTATGGGAGATCATTATGAGGGTCTCAGGGATATGAGGGAGGTGTCCAGTGGCTGTTGTGATGGGGGGAATGGAGCTTACCAGCACCACAGAGTGACTGCTAAGAGGGGCAATTTATACTTCAGACCCACCATACAACCATCCCTTCACCATGTGGGAGCTGAATTCTGTGTTTTCTGAGGCTCATTACACTTTCCTAAGTCATGATAGAATCAACTGTGGTATGCTGCTGCACCTCACAAGGCAAAACCGGAAATCCTCCTCAACCTGTGTGTCAGGCCAGTTCCATGACTCATGGAGGGAGGTTATTTTAATTCCTCTTCAAACCCTGGGAAAGACTACATGTGCCAAACAGTTATAGTGTTGCCCTCATTAGCTGTGTGGGAAAGACCTTGGGAGCAGATGGTCAACTGCTGCCATGTCTGGATCTTGAAATTGAGACAGCTCCTTAACTGCTTTCAGTGCGGGTTCAAGAGATATCAACCCATCTCTGTCCTTCCTAAAGACAGCTATACAACAGACTTTGTCTGCACTGGCATCCTCTTTTGGGTGTATTTTTTTTATATTGTGAAGGTTAGTGATACTACTTAGAGGCATCTTATTTTCAGGCATTTCCACAAAAGGTGGTTTTGTGGTTGTTCCCATTTTTCTTCCAATCTTCCTTTCTCTATGTTATTTTAGACGTAGAGTTGATGACACCTTATCTGATCACTGTGCAGGAGAATGGTGTCCCTCATGGTAGTGTTTTAAGTGTGACTTTGCCATAGCTATTAATAGTATAATGTCACTTGTTAAATATCCTTTGTTTAATGTGCTGTTCATTGTTCTTTATTTGTTGATGACTGCTTTGTCTTTTTCTCTTCCTCCAGCCTTACAGTAACAATGTGTCAGGTGCAATTAACTCGTGAAAGGTTGAACAAATGGTAAAGGAAGGCTGAATTTCAGTTTTCCACCAAACAGCCTGTGTGTTCTTTTAAACCATTTTCAGTCCATTTTAAACTCACTTGAACTATGAATGAGGATCATTCTTTTAAATTTTAAAGACATGGTTAGGTTTATGGACTGTCTCGCATTTGACCTAAATTGTCATGGTTGCCACACCTGAAAGATATGAAATGATGACACCTCAAAGCCCAGAGTATTTTAAAATGTGTTAGCCACACCTCATAGGGTGTGGACAGGACTTGTTTGCTCCAGGTTTTTAGAGCCTTTGTGAAATCTGGCTTGACTATAGGTGCACTGTTTAGGGATCTGCAAGACCTTCTTGTCTAAAGATGTTGGATGTGGTGCATCTTGAAAGGGTTAAGTTTGCCACTGGAGGCATTCTGGACCAGTTCCATACCAAGTCTGAGCTGAAGCTGCAAGCCACCACTTCACATACAGTGGCGTTCCTCATGGTGTGTTAGACATTTATCACATTGGTCTTATGCCCCAGCATATCATACCATTGGATTTTTAGTAATTGTATAATAATGGAAAGTCCAGGTTGGAATTAATACTGTAGTAAGGACAGTTTACAACTCACCGCAAATACGGGGCGACGAGCTGCGACAGGCACATACGAAAGACACACACCTACAACACTTTCAGCTATCGGCCATGGCCTTCTTCAGAAAATAGAACACTCACACAATCCCACAAGCGCACAACACAGTCATACAACCATCACCTCCGGCTGCCACACTTCGAAATAAGTAATTGGCTACAAACAACAAGGCCTTTCGGGATTCACAATCATGAGTGTCTTTTATTTATGTGAGTGTCTGATTTTAATGTTTTACGTGAAGGTTAGCATTAAATGTCCAGCTTGGCTCCTCCAGAGACACAGGATAATTTTAGACTTAACAAATTAAAAAACAAAGGTACTATCTTTATTAAATTCTGAAATGTTGACAAACTGAGATTGAAAGTTCATGTCTCCCTTACAACATCCCTATAACAATCCCATCAAGTTTTATTCACATTCCCTTCATAAACATGCTTTCTTCCTAGCCAGCTCATGTTCCCATATTTTATTTACTCAGATTTGTCTGATATTTGGCATTACCCCCAAGGGCCTCACACTAAAAGTTCCCATCTCTGACTGTAACCCATCCTTTCATCATGGCTTATACCAATTCCAAACTGAACAATCCACAGCCCTCACCCACCTAATCTGTAACCTACACATCAGCTCAGCCAATGAACACACCTGTCGACTCCTATCCTAATCAAAATCCTCAACCTTTCAACTCCCACATCCACACCTGCAGTTCAGAACATCCTCCCAAAGGCCATCCGCAAATTAGAACAGCATGCCACTCACCACCTTGAAAACTATCCAGTCTCCTGGTTACCCACCTCCGAAAGGCAATACACTCTCCCTCAACCACCTCTCCAACAAACCTAAACCTCCTCTTATTGCACACAAACCCAGTCTCTCCCATCTACTCAATCTCCCACTTCCAGCTCCACTCCCTCTGAAACCTCAAAATGCTAATCCACACAATCCGGAACCACAACATCCCAATTCAGCAGTCAACCTATCTTCTACACCTCTCTCCCAGTCTCAAACCTCTGTCCTTTCCAAAGGCCTCACCTTTAGGCCTACTACCAAATTCAGCCAAACAGCCCATGTTAAAGATTTACTTTCCTATACTCGTAGTCTTTGCTGGAGATATCCCTTTGCCACTAAGAAAAATAATCCTACTCCTAATGATCCAGCTCCTCAAGACACCATTTTAATTGAACTCCCAACGTCACCGCAGCTGAAGCCCAGGCTATCCGTGATCTGAAGGCTGACCATTCCATCGTCATTCTCCCGACTGACAAGGGATCCATGACCATGGTACTTGATCGGCGGGAGTATGTGGCCGTGGGACTGTGTGAACTTTCAGACAACACAACATACAAATTTCGTCAAGGCAATCCCATTTCTTATGTCCAGGCAGAGCTTCAAGGAATCCTCAGAGCCTTAGGCCCCCTACAAGACCTTTCACCTGAGTCAATCTCATGACCCTATCGACACCCCGCATCCTCATCTTTGACATACTTCCTAAAATTCACAAACATAATTATCCAGGCCACCCCATTGGGGCCAGTTACCAAGCCCTCACAGAACGAAGCTCTGCCTACAAAGACCAACTCGTATAAACCATTATGTTCAACTTCTCATCCTTCATCAAAGACAGGGCCGGATCTAGAACATTTGCCAAGGGGGGCAAGCTTAAATTTGCCGCCCCTTCTTTCACCCCCCCCCCCACACTGTAAGAATTGACTTTTTGACGCTAATTGGATTACATATTTCTAAATAAATGTCACAATCTCACAACATGAACTTATTTTATTGACTGAATTAAGATCAAAGGAAAACAGAACAATTTTAATACATACAAAAATATTACAAGATTACTCATCGTACAAAAATCAATTCAAAATTTCACTTTTCGAGCTTTTTTTGCTGCAAAACTGTTTTCGATATCATCAAAGTTTAGAGAAGCAGCTCATTTGTGCTCTATGGATATTATACTCAGATTTGTTAAGCAGTCGTGTTCCTAAAGTGTATTTAATTAGTTTCAGCTTGCTGAAACTTCTTTCTCCAGATGAAACATAAACTAGAATGGTAAGATATATTTTAAAGCTGTATTTAGGTTGGGATACCCCTCTACCAATTTATTTTTATAAATTAAACTTAATGTTGCTGATGCAGTGGAATCTTACAAGGCTCTGTCTACTGCCAGCACATGTTGTCAGAAACTTTCAACTTCAAGTTCTTCCTCGCTAAGATCTTCTGCCAGTTCCGCTGCTTTGGCCTTCAGGTCCTCCACTTCCATTTCTCGAATTTGCACATCCCCACAGAAACTAATTTTTGCACGAATTTTCTCAAGTGCAGTAAACCTGGTACTAAGCTCTGTCAATTAATCCTTATTTTTTCTGTGAATGTTGGATACTTCATCCTCATAAAGCTCATTGGCCATTTTCTTCTTTCTTCGAATCCTTTTTTCGGAGAATACCATTGACACCTCATTATCTTCTGCTAGCACTTTGGCCACAGAAATAGCTTCAGCCGTACAAGAATCCCGGGAAGTTTTGAGAAAGCCCAAAAGTTCTGGAATGTTTTGAACAGCTCTTATCAATTGTAAAGTATTAACTTTGCAGAAACTGATTAACATGAGCAATTTATTTTAATATTGCATACCAGAAACAAGTTAAAGTAATGGATTTTGAGTTTTCTCATATTTTTTAAAATAGATATTGTCTCTGATTTTGTTTCGGGTGTTGACAATTTATAAGTTTCAGTTTCTTACAGGGCCTTCAAAACTTTATGAAAATGCTTGTAAACAGCTTCAACCGCATCTACTCTTGCAGATCACCTAGTCTTGCTGAATGTCTGCTGAATTTGCTCATACTAAATTTAAAGAGTGAGCAGCACATAGCACAAAATAGGCCAGTTCATTCTTCTGAAGTATTCTTGACAGGACCCCTTTGTACTTTCCAGCCCTGTTTGCCCCATTGTCATGAGACTGCCCCCTGTAGTACTTAATGTTCAACCCATCTTGTTCCAATTTCTGCAGTATCTCCTGACTAAGGCCTTCTCTTGTTTTGTCTGTAACTGTAAAAAAGTCAGTAAAACTTTCCACAACCTCTGAGTCATTCAACTTGACATATCAAATTACTTGTGTCATCTGTGCATTGTGCCTGATATCTGGAGTGCAGTCAAACATCAGTGAAAAGTATTTAGCAGCTAAAATAGCTTTAATTATATCTTGTTTTATTCTGTCAGCAATCAAGTCACGGAACTCATCTTGTATATTTTTATAAAAATAGCTAATCTGGCCTTTCTTGTGGCGTTCAGTACGCAGACGAAGGGGGACACTATAGTATGATATGAGATCAGTTGTATTTAGAAATTGGTCGCTATGTGGATCACCAAAATCACTATCTTCTTTTGTTCCTCTAAAAGGACTTCCTTGCTTACCTAGAAAAAGGACAGCATCAATAGTACAGTGAGATTCCTCCTGTTTTATTTGGTCTTGCTGCCCAGTGTGCGATACTTATCAGGTGGGTTTGTCGGAGGGCTACTTATGAAACTACAATTGTCAACATTCTCCTCCAAATGCGAAAATATATTGTTGCCTCCCACTTACATAAGTAGAAAAGATCATCTGAATAAATACGTGAAATGAGAGCTCAAACAGAGGGATTCAGATGTTCTTCCTTCCCTCGCGCTATTCGAGAATGGAATATGAGGTAAATAGTATAAAAGTGGTCCAATGAACCCTCAGTAAGGCAGTTAAATGTGATTTACAGAGTATCCTGTGTAGATGTCTATCAAATCCACCGCTACCGAGAGAGGACTATAGATCTTTAATGCTTTTGACTTCCAATAAGAAGTGTGCACACCTGAAATACTTGATCGTTATTCAAATTCAACTGTTCTACAAATATTACCTTGATATCAAATATGAATATTCATTTCTCTGAAGAAAAAAAATCTATGCAATTTAATAAACATTGTGCATTTACTTATGCAATAACGCAAACGTTTCCCTCATTCTGGCTAATATCTAGTAGATTTTTAAAGTTTGATTAGCTGAAGTACCTGTGACAGGGCAACACTGAAGTCAGCAATCAGGAATTTTAGTTTTATTAAATGATTTCTGTATTTCTTGCAGTCATTTTACTTGTAATAATTCTGTGTCAGTTAATTTTATTAAATTATACCAAAAAGATACATTCTGTAAAAAAAAAAAAGACAAAAAAGAGTTGGTCATAATTTGCCGCCCTCTAAATTCTGCAGCCCGGGGCAACTGCCCGTCTTTGCCCCCCCCCCCCCTTCTGCCACTCCTAGATCCAATTTCTAGATTGCCTAAAATCCGTACCCAGCCTGTTACCTCCAAAAACCATCCTTGCAACCATTGATACCACTTCCTTATACACAAATATCCCGCATGCCCAGGGACAAGTAAACTAAAGTGGAGAACCACTGGCATAAAAAATATTGAGTGAAAGAAAGAGAGAGCTACATTCCAAGCTGAAATCCAATAAGAGTCCTGCATTCATTAAATATGTTAAATCTTATAAAAATTGTTTAGGAAGGTGGAAAAAGCAGCAAAGGAAATGGCAAATATTAAATTCATCAGAAAGCACAAAAATAAATCTAAGGCAGTGTGGACAGTTGTCAAATCTGAACTTGGAATCAAACCGAGCAACCAAAGAATTTCTAAACTAAAAATACAAGACAAAATAATTGTAAATCCTGCTCAGATATCAGAAACATTTAATGAATTTTTCATAACAGTAGCAAAATCTGATGTGAATGTTCCCTCATATCAAGATAATGTACATCTATTTGGCTCTAGTCTGAGCAAAAATGAGTCTCTAATTAAATTTGACACAGTAACAGTAGAAGATGTAGGAAAAACTATATTAAACCTAAAAAATAACAGTTCAGTGGGATGGGATGAAATACCTTCAAAATTCATTAAAGCAGCTTCAAATATAATAGCATATCCTCTGTGTAAAATAATTAATCAATCACTTGAAGAAGGCTACTTTCCAAACTCCCTAAAATACATGAAAATGAAACCATTGCTTAAAAAAGGCTCTAAAGAAGATATGGGAAATTACCGTCCAATTTCACTCCTTCCCGTGTTTTCCAAAATATTTTAAATGATTGTTGAAGTTCAAATTCAAAATTTCTGTCACAAATTGAATATAATATCAAAAAATCAATTTGGCTATCAAAAAGGGAAAAGTACAATCTATGCTATCAATGAATTTGTCAACAAAGCTACTTTTACCTTAAGTAGACAAATCACAAAAAGCAGCAGGAATATTGTGTGATCTGTCCAAGGCGTTTGACAGTGTGAACTACTCCCTATTATTATATAAAATGGAAAAATATGGAATTATGGGTACAGCTGTACAATGGTGTACATCGTATCTAACAGAGAGGAAACAAAGGGTTATCATAACATCGAGCAAAGGAAAATACTCCTCTAAGTGGAGAACTATCCCACAGGGGGTACCACAAGGCTCAATTCTAGGCCCAATCCTTTTTCTTTTCTATATTAATGACTTAACCATAAATATAAATTATCATTCAGTTCTATTTGCTGATGGCACATCAGTACTGATTGAAAACAAAAAAGCAGACAAAATTCCTGAAAATGTCTTAAAGACCCTAGAAAACCTAGATGTCTGGTTCCATCTAAATGGTCTAAAATTAAATATAAAAAAACACAGGTAATGCAATTTAAGACAAAACAATCTAAATTAAATGATATACAGATCAAGCACAATAGTCAGGAACTACATGAAGCAGATCATGTTAAAATCTTGGGAATGAAACTAGACAGAATTCTATCCTGGTCCTCACACACAGACTAGCTAAAAAAATTAAACAGCCTTGCATTTGCTATGTCCATCCTAGCCAATGTAACTAGTTTAGACACAAGAAAAATAGTCTACCGTAGCTATTTTGAGTGAATTGTGAGATATGGCATCAAATTTTGAGGAAATGCTAACACTATGATAAGAATATTAACCTTGCAGAAAAAAATTATTAGAAACGTATGGTGCAAAGCAAAGAGAATCCTGTCATCCATTATTAAGAGATCTAAATATACTGAGTGTTCCCTTATTGTACTTTTTCGAAATAATTCTTTTCATAAATAATAATCCAGAACTATCTTTTCATAATAACTTCCAGCACAGTTATGAAACAAGGAACAAAGACAGTTTCATGCTCCCTACACACAGACTAAATCTATATGCCCAGGCTCCACAATATATGGGAATGAAAATATGTAATAAATGAAAGAATAAGCATTTTCAAAAGGTTGAAACGAAATCAATGAAAAGAAAATTATACAGCACTCTGATACGATAATTCTATGATAGAATTGATGAATTCTTAAATGATGAACTGAGTATTTGAGCAGGATAAAAACATATAATTATGTACTGTGATTTTATAACTACATTGTATGTATATAATATTATTTTAAACTGACGAGTCTCCTGTACATTAAATCAATGATTTAACTTGTATGTTATGAGACAATAAAATTCTGATTCTGACTCGCCGCAATGGAGTATTTCCTTTCATGCCAACCACCTGCATCCGTACCTAAAACCTCTTTCCTTATTACCCTAGCCAGCTTCATCCTAATACACAACTTCTTCACTTTTGAGGGCGAGACATACCAAGAAACTCAAGTGAACAGCCATGGGAGCCAAGATGACCCCTCATATGCCAAATTATATATGGGACACTTAGAGGAAGCCTTCTTGGGTACCCAGGCCTGTCAACACAATGTCTGGTATAGATTTATTGATGATATTTTCATGTTCTGGACTCACAGTGAAGAACAACTCCAGAATTTCCTCTCCAACCTCACTCCTTTGGTTCCATCAGATTCACCTGGTCCTATTCCAAATCCCATGCCACTTTTTTCTATGTTGACCTCCATCTATCCATTGGCCAGCTTCACACATCTCTCCACATCAAACCCACTAAAAACAACAGTACCTTCATTATGACGGCTGCCACCCACTCCATATCAAACGGTCCCTTCCTTACAGCTTTGGTCTACGTGGCAAACGAGTCTGCTCCAGTCCTGAATCCCTGAACCAGTACATCAATAACCTGATAACAGCTTTCAGATCCTGCAGCTACCCTCCTGGTCTGGTACAGAAGCAAATTGCCAGGGCCACTTCCTCATCCCCCCAAACCCAGAACCTTCCATAGAAGAACCCCGTAAGTGCTCCTCTTGTTACCAAATACTTTCTGGGACTGGATCAGACTCTGAATGTGGCTTTCCAGCAGGGATACAACTTCCTTAAATCCTGCCTGGAAATGAGAACCATCCTCTATGACATCCTTCCCACTCCACCAAGAGTGTCTTTCCTCCACCCACCTAACATTCATAACCACCTAGTTCATCCCTAAGAAATCCCCAAACCACATTCCCTACCCTCCAGCTTCTACCCATGTGACTTCCCCGGTGTAAAACCTGTCCTATGAACCCTCCCACCACCACTTACTCCAGTCCTGTAACCCAGAAGATGTACAGGATTAAGGGCAGAGCCACTTGAGATTGCCCCCACATGATTTACCAACTGACATGCCTGCACTAGGAAGCAGTATATGTAGGAATGATCAGCAACAAACTGTCCATTCTCATGAACGGACACAGACAGACAGTTTTTGTTGGTAATGAGGATCACTCTGTGGCTAATCATGCCTTGGTGGAAAGCCAGCACATCTTGGCACAGTGTTACACCGTCCGGGTTATCTGGATACTTCCCACTGACACCATCTTTCAGAACTCCAGAGGTAGGGATTTGCCCTTCAGCATACTCTCTCTTCCTGTTGCCTACCTGGTCTCAATCTCCGGCAATTTCAAATTCCTGCCCACCATTCAACATCATCAGAGAGTCTGCTCCAACTGCCATCTCTGTCCTGTCCAATTTCATTGCTTTTTACATATGTTTGCCTTGGTGTGTGTGTGTGTGTGTGTGTGTGTGTGTGTGTGTGTGTGTGTGTGGATGGTTCAAAACAGAGGGTCTGCCTGGGTTGTTCTGTAGTGTTCCCTGACCATGTCATCAGTGTTAGCCTCTCCAATGTCTACTCTATTCTCTCAGGAGAGTTTCATGTGATCCTGAAGGCATCCAAGGAAATGCGACATGTTCAAGGCACATGGTTTCTTATCTGCTCTGATATCCTTAGTGCATTGCAATCTTTACAAAACTTGTGTCCAGCTTAGAAGATAATGCTGCTCCTACATATCCTACTGTATTCCCTCCAACAGTGGGGGAAGCAAGTGTCACTCTGCTGGATACCAGAAAAGGTAGGAATTCAGGGCAATGAAACGGTTGATCAGGCTACCAAGGAAGCCTATAGAGGTCATGTCATCATACAGTATGTTATTCCTCTGCAGGAAGTGCTCTCTGTGGTACAGCAAAGGTCTCTTCAGTTGTGGGAGGAGACGTGGCTGGCATTGACAGTTAATAAGCTGTGATTTGTTGAATCAAGAGTCTAACTGTGGAGAAGCAACTCTTAGCCATTCAGGCGGTATTAAGCGATCCAGCCACACCTTCAAATCGGGCACTACCCTTTGATACACAGCTATTTACTCTGTTGGGAGGATCCCCCGTTTTGTGGTGTACAAATCTCTGTACACCACACTTTAACTGTGTGTGTTTTATATTGTGCTCAGAGGGCAGTGGTGAATCTTGATGCTGCTCTGCTGTCTGTTTTAGCTGATGACAAGGTGAGTGTGACAGAAGTTTTAAAATTTTTTACTTCTCTGTCCTAAACTTTTAGGCTGAAGGTTTTTGTATTTTGCAGAGTGGTTGGCTCGTTCTTTTTATTCCAGTGATCTTCCAGCCCTGATTTTCTGTTATTCTGATTTAACTGAATGTACAACTTGTCTCCTTTGATAGCAAACTTTCATTGCCTACATGCGACAACATTTTTGTTCTTTATGTGGGGTCATTCCATACCAAGTCATCCAGGGCACTACACCCACCTCTCTCAGATATTTAGGAAAAGCTATATTTGAATTTTATGCACAAAGACAAGAAAATATTCAAAGTTTCATCCAAATCTAGTTCATAGTTTCTGAGTTATGACAGTTTAGAGTTTTACGCTAATTGTACCTCTGAGAGCGATGAAGACGTAACTGAAATGTGCATGCTTTTACTGAATTTGAAGTAAAATCATTAGTTTTGGAGCTAGAGCCTTGAAATTTTCACTGTTTTGTTCTAAATTAAACACTGAAACTTATAGATACACAAAATTCTGATTTACAATCTTCAATCATATTGAAAAGCTGCACTCAACCTCAAATTATTGTTAATTTCAAAATTGTGACGTAGATGTAGAAAAATTTGAATAGCTGAAATCTCTCTCCAAATAACCCAATACAACCATACATTTTCGAAAACAGCATAAAATTACCTTTCAGATGGTACAAAAAAAAGTGGTGGGGTTCTGAGTTGCAACAATTTTATAAGAAATTAAAATCAAATTTTGTAATTTACTTTGCAAAATACATGTTTGATGAAATAATTACTTATTTGAAACAATGAAACTGTGAAAACGCCAGATTAACCCAAGTTTTATGTATTAGTTATTTTAAAATAAAAGATACATAGATTAAGAATTTTACAAAATTGGTTTACTTACATTTGAATACATGAGTTGGCGATTGTTCATTTTCAAACAAATCCTTCGTACAAAGAGTTCTTGATGACTTTAAACTTTAATAATTATTCATTTGGAGTATTATGATAAGTTTATAAGAAGCTGTATGTACAGTAATTATATTTAGATGTCCAAGAAGTTTAGTTTTACAAGAGAACAAAGAAATTTTCCCATGTTTTTATGATTTCCTTTCGGGAGTTAGCATCAATCTTATAAGATCTGCCAAACTGAGATGCAACCTCTGGAGGAGCTATTACACATAGATGGGCTGGTGGAACATGACATCTGTCTTCTTTTTGAGGCCAAAAGAACGTTTCTGCTGGTCCATGAGGGTGCATAAAATGTCATAGTCCCCTTCTTCTTCATTGAAAACCTGAACCATTCCTGTCCACCAGTTTTGCTCATAAACACATACAATGAAAGAATGATTGTTAGGTTTAATGTTTGGGCTAGTCATAAAAATATTTTGTTTCAATACAATCTCAGTCCAAACTCACTTGTTTGCCTGTGATTTCTTCACGAGAAGCTGGCTTAAAATAATGGAAACTTCGTGTACCTGGTATTTTTTGACCAATTTGAAATCTAGTTTCAAGCATTGTTCTTTTAATTTCAATTTCTTCTTCCTTTAAAAAGAAAAAAATATATTTTTGAAAACTTTTGCAAAAATTGTACATTTGTTCAGCATTTATTATCTGCTCACTTTGCCTACTGCTCTGCAAGTTGTTTGTTTGTTGTTGTTGTTGTTGTTTTTTTTTTTTTTTTTACAGTTCTCTTGACTGTGCCCCCGATCCCATCACATGTTGTTTTTCCATGACTTGTAGCATGAAATGACCAGCTTGCATTTAATTTAAAATCTTTAGCATGAAAACATAAATTTATCATGCTTTTGAAATTTTTGTACTGAGCACTACTACCATCTGTAAAATACTCAATTTGTTCAACACCAGGAACATTTTGTTTTATGAAACCTATGGTTTTTTCTTGTACTGAATAAACAAATGGTACATCATGCTTTAGATCATCTGAAATGAAACACATTGATGTTTCTTTTATGGTGGAATCCTCTTTCTTAGAAAAAATCACTACTGGATGAACTGAGCAGCTCGAGTGGACCCAGTGGTAGGATTCCACTTCGTTTTGCAGAATGAAGTTATAGTTTTCAGCAAAATCCATAAGAACTAAAACTTCATTAAATTTCAGTTTTTCTTTCCTCTGTTTCAAGTAAGAGTTTTGAGCTTTTGTGATGTAAGAATGAGGTATTAGAGATTCAATTTTTAATGGTAAAATCAATAAACTCCTTGCAAGGCAGTAGCATTGTTTGTAAAGTCATTCTGCCATCTCTTGAAACCCACTGTGAAAATTTAATGTCTTCATCTTCATCATAGTCTTCTAGTATTTCTGTTAGATGTAGCTTCAGTGATTCTCTCGTTTCAGGGCACATATCACAACGTTTTAACATGCAGTCCCTGTTCTATCTGTCACAAACCAATTTGTACATCATAGTGTGTATTGATTCCTTATCATGCAGGTTCAGAGCATTTACTAAAAGCTCAACATTATGGTGGTACAAACACACACACACACACACACACACACACACACACACACACACACACACACATTGTGAGTTCCAGGTGAACCAGCTAGCGCGCACCATTTTGTCTGAAGGAGCAAAATTTGGAAAATCCGATTTTACAATTTGGGTGTTTTTCTTTAAACGCAATGAACAGTTCCTCTAAGTTGCATAACACACACCACACACACACACACACACACACACACACACAATCGCAAGCTTTCGCAACCCAGTTGCTTCTTCAGGCAGAAGGGAAGGAGAGGGAAAAGGAAATTATGAGGGTTTTAAGGAAGGGGGTAAGGAGCCATTCCAATCCCAGGAGAGGAAAGACTTACCTTGGGGGAAAAAATGGAGGGTAAACAAATGCACACACATTCACACAGACACAAGTACACCTAGGCAGCTAGGTGTACTAGCTGCCTAGGTGTACTTGTGAATGTGTGGGTGCTAAGTCCCATCAAATTATTCTAGCTGCTAAGTTCTTAGTCACTCTCCACAGACCTGCATATATTATTCTTTATGCTCAT
The DNA here is from genome assembly GCA_026315105.1 of Locusta migratoria. NCBI lineage: Eukaryota > Metazoa > Arthropoda > Insecta > Orthoptera > Acrididae > Locusta > Locusta migratoria. The sequence continues at coordinate 203,665,128 of CM048751.1, forward strand.
TCTTTTCTAGATAAGGTATTACAGTCTTTAAAACTTTCTTTTTTTCATCTGTAATTGAAAGGATTGAGGAAATAGATTCAAAGGTAGTAGATTGAATGTTTCTTGCATGTTTTCCTTTTTTGAGTGCATGCACCTAAATAATCCTTTTCATGTCGATGTAACATTCTTTTATTCCTACATGTGCTACATCTGTTGAATCATATGTGATGCTGACTGATTTTGAAATGTTCAGCCTTTTGGTAGAGAGTATCTCATCTGCCACTGCTTGAATATTTAAAAAATCAGAAGCATTCACAGAAATTATTTTGAAAGGTGTAACAACCTTTGCTTCCTGGACCATTTTGAAAAGGTCTCTGGGTAAAAATCACCAATTTCCTTCTCTCTATCACAGCAAACTCAAAATCACAGGGGAGGAAGCTGTGCCCACAACAAGAAACTGTTGTTCTATTTGTGTGAACAATCCATTCGCCACCAGAAAAAGAAAGAGAAATACCATCATTTGATTGTTGTTTCGTGCACCACAGTTGCCACTCCAAACAATAAGGCTTTCCTTCGTTGTTATCCCACAGTTTAACACTTTCAGAATGCATGACGCAATTTCATTTCCACCCCTTCCAGCGATGCTCTCATCCCACATGCACACGTAAGACTGAAGGGTGTCACATACAGATACTCCCAAGTTGTAACAAGATCTTAGAGAGCATACCAGTTGATATGCAGCAAATGTCACTGTCAGGAAACTGAGAACTGATGTCACTCTTCAGAAGGCTCTGTACCATCTCGGCCTTTTATGATGAATCTCTAAACGCACCTGTCACTGTGATGAACCTGCTTTTGCTTCAACGTTAAGTAGGTCACATGTATTGCAGATATCTTTCCTAGGTCTGGGGAAGGAAAGGTTGGGAAATTCTGTCAGAAAGCCTCCGCAATAAAAACTTGAACTTATGGTGCTTTCAGGAAACACCTTTTTAAAGTGGGAGTGCAGTCATGAAATATTTAGGTCAGGACTGAGGTATTCCCTGATCTTGCTCGGCTGTAATGGCTAACTTCCCAGGGAAAGCCATTTATATGCAGTTTTATACACTTTTTGTCTTCATCACTGTATTTTGATTGAGCATATCTTATTCTGTGGTCAGTTATTGTCTCTCCAAGTTTTTTCTTTTTAATAAGTATTTCCAACCCTCGTCCAAGTCGTGGGAGACGAGTAATGTCACGGAGTGGCGGCCAACGGGGATCTGGTGAAGTTACATTAGGCCTAGCAAACCAGTAGTGTTTTGTTCATCTGCTTTCAATAATCAAACGAGCCTCGGAATAAAATCTATACCAAATGTGACAAATCCCAAGAGCAGATCTACCAGATCTATTGCAGATAATTCAAATTATGTTAATATATAAAACGAATATTATAGACGAAAAATTCCTAGCAGGAAAAAATACAGCATTTGTGTGTGTGTCTGTGTGTGTGTGTGTGTGTGTGTGTGTGTGTGTTTTATTTGTGCTACTATCACCACTTGTGCTGCTTCGCCTGGTGAGTAATATATATCGGTGTGTGTGTGTGTGTAAAATAAAGATTTTTGACTTACCTAAAGTACAGACTCGTCGACAGAAACATAAACAAAAACACACAAACATTCGAGCTTTCGTCACCACTGGCAGCTTCTTTGGGAAAAAGAGGAAGGAAGGAGAGGAGAAAGGGAAGGATACGGGTTTTAAGGAAGTGGAAAAGGCGCCATTCCAATCCCAGGAGTGGAAGGACTTACCTTAGGGGACAAAAAGGAAGGTAAACACACTCACACATATCCACATGCAAACTGTTTCTGTCGACAAGCCTGTACTTTAGGTAAGTCAAAAATCTTTATTTTATACATATTTTTCCCACCAGGAAAGTCTCCTTCTATATATTAGGGATGGGTCAAACCCCAAATTTACCGAATCAAATCCGAATATCGAATCTTAAATAAATCATGTGCCGAATACCGAATCTTAAATAAATCATGTGCCGAATACCGAACCCGAATCGAATCTTCTGAATCTAGAACCCAAATAATCTGTCAACTCAAGTACATGTATTTAAAAAGAATTACTACTCTATCACAGCCAGTGGTGAAGATAAAGCCTTCTGGGGTGCATCCCAAATGACAATATTAACAGTAAAATTTAACAAATTAAAATTTCATTTAGATTTTTATTTTAAATCTTAAGGATTCTTTAATACCCCTTACCCTTAAAAGAAATTTGTATGAAACATTTTGATATATATGTTGTTGAGGTGGTCTAAAAATAATAAGAAACTTTCTTCACTCTATTACAAAATGTTTCATTTTGATGAAATGAAAAATAATGAAAGGAAAGGATTAAATGTTGTTTTTCTTTTTTAAAGGGGAAGACTCAAAAATAAAACCTGAAAAGATGAGTAGACTTTTGGAAGTTAAAAAATAGATTCTTAAAAATTGTTGTTGTTTGTTGTTGTGGTCTTCAGTCCGGAAACTGGTTTGATGCAGCTCTCCACAATACTCTATCCTGAGCAAGCCTCTTCATCTCCACATAAGAACGGCAACCCACATCTGTCTGAACCTGCTTACTGTATCCATCTCTTGGTCTTCCTCTGCGATTTTTACCCCACACACTTCCCTCCAACACTAAATTCACAATTCCTTGATGTCTAAGAATGTATCTTACCAATCTATCCCTTCTTTTAGTCAAGGTATGCCAGAAATTTCTTTTCACCCCAATTCTGTTCAGTACTTCCTCATTAGTTACGCGAACCACCCACCTAATCTTCAGCATTCTTCTGTAGCACCATATTTCAAAAGCCTCAATCCTCTTCCTGTCCGCACTGTTAATCGTCCATGTCTCACTCCCATACAAGGCAACACTCCATTCAAATGCCTTCAGAAAGGACTTCCTTAGGCTTAAATCAATATTCGATGTTAACAAATTTCTCTTTTTCAAGAACGCTTTTCTACCCATTGCCATTCTGCATTTTATATCCTCTGTACTGCGACCATCATTTGTTATTTTACTGCCCAAGTAACAAAACTCATCTACCTCCTTTACTACTTCGTTACCCAATCTAATTCCTTCAGCATCACCTGATTTTCTTACACTGCACTCCATTACCCTAGTTTTGCTCTTGTTAATCTTCATCTTATATGCTCCTTTCAACACACTGTCCATTCCGTTCAATTGCTCCTCCAGGTCCTTTGCTGTCTCTGACAGAATTACAATGTCATCGGCAAAATGCAATGTTTTTATTTCTTCACCCTGAACTTTTATTCCCTCTACAAATTTCTCCTTGCTTTCCTTTATAGCTTGTTCAATATACAAATTGAACAACATTGGAGAAAGACTACAACCCTGTCTTACACCCTTCCCAACCTCTGCATCTCTTTCATGCCCTTCAACTCTGATAACTGCTGTTTGGTTTTTGTACAAGTTGTAAATAATCTTCTGTTGCCTATATTTTACTCCTGCTGATTTCAAGATCTGAAAGAGTGTATTCCAATCAACATTGTCAAAAGCCTTCTCCAAATCTACAAAAGCTAGAAATGTCGGTTTGCCTTTCCTTAATCTATCTTCTAAGCTAAGCCGTAAAGTCAGGATTGCCTCCCGAGTTCCTACCTTTCTCCTGAACCCAAATTGATCTTCCCCAAGGTCAGCTTCTACCAACTTTTCCATTCTTCTATAAATAATTTGTGTTAAAATTTTGCAACCATGACTTATTAAACTGATGGTTCTGTAATTTTCACACCTGTCTGTGCCTGCTTTCTTTGGAGTGGGGATTATTGCATTTTTCTTAAAGTCTGAGGGCATTTCCCCTGTCTCATACATCTTACACACCAGGTGAAATAGTTTTGTTATGGCTGGCTCTTCCAGAGAGTTCAGTAGTTCTGCGGGAATGTCGTCCACTCCAGGGGCCTTGTTTCGACTTAGGTCTTTCAGTGCTCTGTCAAATTCTTCTCTCAGTATAATATCTCCTATTTCATCTTCATCTACATCCTCTTCCCTTCCTACAATATTGTCTATAAGTTCCTTTGTATAGTTCCTCTATATATTCTTTCCACCTTTCAGCTTTCCCTTCTTTGCTGAGAACTGGTTTTCCATCAGTGTCCTTGATATTCATAGAGCTGTTTTTCTTATCTCCAAATGTTTCCTTTATTTTCCTGTAGGCTGTATCTATTTTTCCCTTATTTATTCTAGGGATGGGTCGAATTCCAATTTTACCTAATCGAATCCGAATACCGAATCTTAAATATAACATGCGCCGAATCCCGAACCCGAATCAAATCTCGAACCCAAATAATCTGTCAACTCAAGTATATGTATTTAAAAAGAATTACTACCCTATCACAGCCAGTGATGAAGATAAAGCCTTCTGTGATGGATCTCAAATGACAATATTACAGTAAAATTTAAGAAATTAAACTTTCATTTGGGTTTTTATTTTAAATTTTAAGAATTTGTTAATACCCCCTTATCCTCTTAAAGGAAATTTTTATGAAACATTTTGAGATATATGTTGTTTAGATACTCTAAAAGATAGTAAGAAACTTTCTTCACTCTATTACCAACTGTTTCATTTTGAAGAAATAAAAAATAATTGCATAATGAAGCTTACAAAGGAAAGAATTACTTTTTTTTTCCTTTTTCAAAGGTGAAGAATCAAAAATAAAACCTGAAAATGTGAGTAGATATTTTGGAAGTTGGAAAAATAGGTTCTTAAAAAAAATAGGATGTGTAAATGTTTAATGATTTTATAGTCACTTATATAAGCCGTTATAAAATTTATTATACATCCAAAGCTAATTTATTTAGTTGGTTAAATTGTACGACGCTTCTTATCAGGCTGCAGTGGTTATGTTGGCACCAATGGTAAGGACGGCAACTCAGATGACCAATACATTTTTTTTTCGTGGCAACTTCAATTAAAACAAAAATTATTTTTTTCTGAACGGGCAAGGGTACATATAAGAACCTGTCAACCATAGAGCAGGTACAGTATTAATTTAGCAATAACACTTACTCTGTACCTCGTGAAAAATATTAACGCAATTCTACAATTCATTGTTCATCTGTTGCCAACATAAGAACTGGAGCCCGGCGAGAAGCGTCGTAAAAATTTTACCGATTGAAGTGTAGAATTGCGTTAATATTTTTCACGAGGTACAGAGTAAGTGTTATTGCTGCTCGTTTCACTCGCAGTTAAATTAATACTGTACCTGCTCTATGGTTGACAGGTTGTTGTATGTACCCTTGTCCGTTCAGAAAAAAATAATTTTTGTTTTAATTGAAGTTATCACAAAAAAAAAAAAAAAAAAAAAACATTTATTGGTCATCTGAGTTGCCGTCATTACCATTGGTGCCAACATAACCACTGCAGCGCGGTGAGAAGCGTCATCCAATTTAACTGGATTTGTTGAAGCAGACGTCAGATGTTTGCTGAATTGACGTTATCCCGCCTGAATGGCGCACGATTAGAACTTTTTTTTTTTTTTCACATACGGTAGTAAATAACTTTCTTCTTGAAATCCTAGTGCTTCTCTAAGGTTCACATACCTCAGCAATTCACAAAATTCGACGAAAGAATACGCGAAATTAGAATGAGACAACTCATGCAAGAATCATAGGTGATGTCCTAGGAGCCGTTTACACCGAATGAAGCGGCAGTGTGATCGATATATATAGGATAGTGTTTCATATAGAAACGATAGGTGTGTGCGATAAGTATCGAAGAAGCGAACGTTATGATTTTTACGAATATGTCATGATTTTAAAGGATGTGTTTAGTCAGGAACCTAAGAGTACAACGTAACTAGTGAGTGAACAAGTTGTACTCTTAGGTTCCTGCCTAGCCACATCCTTTAAAATCATGACATATTCGTAAAAACCCTAACATTCGCTTGTTCGAATACTGGTACTTATAGTTTAGTCTGACGACCATAACTTTGACTGAAAAGTCCATTGACAACGAATTAAGGCCGATTCACACTGTCCGTCACGTCATGTCAAGGATCCGTCACATCAAGTTGTATTCACACTGCCCGTCACGTCAATTCGCTTTTTCCAGTACTCCATGTTGAAAGTGAGGTTATGAGTGGCGACGTGTTATGTAGAAAGTCATAACACTGTAATTGAAAAAACAACAACGCTAAATGTTATTGATTGCCAAAATCAACTTTACAATGTATGTTTTGGGCTAACTTAATGTGCTGGGAACTGAAACATGTCAAAACATCGACATCTATTTTAAAGCGAAAAAAAAAATTAGTTTCTTGCTACTGCTAGCGGATATGATATGTCTGATATATATCGATTGTATTGCCGTTTCATTCGATGTATACGGTTCCTAGGAAGTTACCTACCTGTTATCAACGTGACCTGCCACATTTGAAGTTGAGCAATACTAGAGTTCTATTTCCTTCGTTGAATGGTATGTTAAAATTCAATAGTCGAAAATAAAGTGGAAATTAAACTCAACTTTTTTTACGAGTGCAAAAGTGTTAGCGCCAGAATTTACATTTGCGCCTACGAAGCAAGCCATTCACTACGTTTACATGTAACACATCTTGGAAGACGAAAACCGTTTCTCGCTTTTGGAGTGTTTACATGACCAACCAAAAGCGGAATTGGGAAATCGGTTTACGAAATCCGGTTTTGGGAGCCCATGTAAGCGGGGTGTGTGTAGCACTGCTTAAACGAGACGAAAAACTTACTTGTGGCGGCTCCTAGTGCCATTTTTCAAAACTTCGTTAGTTTTGTAGTCGATTTAACCCCGTTTTATGACGTCACGTCTTTCAGCGGATCCATTAAACAATAATGTAAATAACGCAAACGAAAGCGCACTGTTATGCAAAGTTAACTACAACATTCGTAACTGAAGGTTTCCATATAAACTTTGGATTCAGGATTCGGTAGTATTCGGCCATCATGCATCGAATCTCGAATCCGACCCCAGTGTGCTAGATTCGGCGAATCTGGATTCGGCCGAACCACTCGGACTCAACCCTAATTTATACTTTCTTCTACATCCTTGCATTTGCATTCTAGCCACTCCTTCTTAGGCAATTTGCACTTCCTGTCAATCTCATTTCTTAGTCGTCTGTACTCCAGTTTGCCTGTTTCATTTACTGCATTTTTATATTTTCTCCTGTCATCGATTAAATTTAGTATCTCCTGTGATATCCAAGGATTTTTCTTAGGTCTTGCCTTCCTACCTATTTTGTCCTCTGCCGCCTTCACTATTTCATCTCTCAATTTTACCCATTCCTCCTCTACTGTTTTATTTTCACCTGTTTCTGTCAATTGTTGCCTAAAGCTCCCTCTGAAATTGTTAAGAACTTCAGGTTCCTTCAATTTATCCAGTTCCCATCTCCTTATTTTCCTACCTTTTTGTAGTTTCTTCAGTTTCAGCCTACAGTTCATAACCAACAAGTTATGGTCAGAGTCTATACTTGTCCCTGGGTATGTCTTACACTTTAAAACCTGGTTCCGAAATCTATTCTTACCATTATAAAATTTATCTGATACCTTCCAGTGTCTACTGGTCTTTTCCACGTATACAGCCTTCTTTTGTGATTCTCAAACCAGGTGTTTGTAATAACTAAATTATGTTCTGTGCAAAATTCTACCAGGCGGCTTCCTCTTTCATTCCTTTTGCCCAGACCATATTCACCTACTATCTTCCCTTCCCTTCCTTGTCCTACTACCGAATTCCAGTCTCCCATAACAATTAAGTTTTCCTCTCCCTTAATTGTCTGAATTATTCCCTTTAGCTCCTCATATATTTCTTCGATTTCCTCATCATCGGCAGAGCTAGTTGGCATATAAACCTGTACTACTGTTGTCGGTGTTGGCTTCGTATGTATCTTAACAATAATAATGTGATCACTGCGCTGCTCATAGTAGTTTACCTGCATTCCTATTTTCTTATTCATTATAAATCCTAGTCCTGTGATACCCCCAATTGATTTTGTATTTATAATCCTATACTCACCTGACCAGAAATCCTGTTCATCCTGCCACCGAACTTCACTAATCCCCACTACATCTAACTTCAACCTATCCATTTCCCTTTGTAAATTTTCTAATTTCCCTACTCTATTAAGGGATCTAACATTCCACGCTCCGACCCGTAGAATGCCAGTATTGTCTTTCCTGATGATCACATCCTCCTGAGTAGTTCCCGCCCGGAGATCCAAATGGGGGACTATTTTACCTCCGGAATATTTTACCCGAGAGGCTGCCATCATCATATGTTCATACAGTAGAGCTGCATGTCCTCGGGAAAAATAATGACTGTAGTTTTCCCCTTGCTTTCAGCCGTTCGCTGTAACTGTGTGGCAAAGCCACATTAGCCGATGTTACAACGCCAGCTCAGTGAATCATCCAGACTGTTGCCCCTGTAACTACTGAAAAGGCTGCTGCCCCTCTTCAGGAACCACACGTTTGCCTGGCCTCTCCACAGATACCCCTCCACTGTGGTTGCACCTACGGTACGGCTACCTGTATCATTGTGGCACGCAAGCCACCCCACCTCGGCAATGTCTGTGATTCATGGGAGTGGTCTTAAAATTAGGATGTGTAAATGTTAAATAATTTTGTAGTGATATATCAGGCATTCCATGAGTGATGGACAGAACATTCAGAGACGTAGAAAACCGCGTTTATTCGACGTGTGTGTACTTGTTATTGCCACAAAGACATTTCAGAACTGTAAAAGATTGCCCATTCCAGAGGTTTAAGCAACGATATTTTGCAGATTTATTTATTCTTTCAAACATTTACGATCACGTAACCTGTCTGCACAGAATTTTTATTCGTTCAAGATTTAAAAATCAGTACTAGAAGTCACTTGCCGTGCTTCAGTTCTAACTATTCCCGTTCAGCATAAGAACAATAAAAATGTAAACATTAACGTGATACATATATTCTTACGCGTTCGCTGTTGTCTTTCAGGTTTGTTATGCGGACGTAATATAAACGTGGCATCAGCTAACACGGAAGATTACATGGCGTAATGTTTCCATTTGTATTATTCTTATGGCGAAAAGATTGTGGAATTTACGAATCACGATTCATAGGAACAATCCCTTGCCCCTCATAGAAACATACGTAAGTTTTAGCACGAAGGCAGAGGTTGTAGCGTCAGGCATAATTGATGCAACAAAGGCTTGCCAGTCGGCTTTACGTAGTAGATTTTAGATAAGACTTCAAATGTACGGCTATTGTTTGAAACTAAATGCGGAAATATAAAACAATTTTATTAGACTTATAATATGAATTTTACGAAATGTTTATAATAACAATTAGATACTGGTACGGTAATTCTGAATCACTATCACTTGATTCCTTGTTACACAGTTCCTTGGTACTACAGAGCATCAGCCCTCGTACAATCTAGTGCATTCTGTCTCGAACATTTTAATGCCTATTACGCAATTTGATTTGGAAGCCGCTTTCAGGTAACATCATTCCATTGGCACAATTCCACGTTTTTGTTGGTGTCAGTTGTCTGTCACTTTTCGAAAGGCAAATACACACACACCCATACATTCACACAGAAACCAAGGTTTCTATAGTATGTCTGCCTAGGTTTGTTTGCGTCTGTGTGAATGTATGGGTGCGTGTGTATTTGTTCACCTTCCTTTTCTTCCCCCAAGGTAAGTCTTTCCTCTCCCGGGATTGGAATGGCTCCTTACCCCCTTCCTTAAAACCCTCATCATTTCCTTTTCCCTTTCCTTCCCTTCTGCCTGAAGAAGCAACTGGGTTGCGAAAGCTTGCGTTTGTGTGTCTGTATGTATTTATTTATTTATGTGTGATGCTGTCACACCTGTGCTCCTTCGGCTGGTGAGTAATCTTCGTCAATTTTTTATATAATATTTCCTGCTAGGAGTTTTTCGTATATATATATATATATATATATATATATATATATATATATATATATATATATATATATATATAAAATATAAAAAATAGACGAAGATTACTCACCAGGCGAAGGAGCACAGGTGTGACAGCATCACAAATAAATAAATGAATACACACACACACACAATCGCAAGCTTTCGCAACCCAGTTGCGTCTTCAGGCAGTAGGGAAGGAGAGGGAAAAGGAAATGATGAGGGTTTTAAGGAAGGGGGTAAGGAGCCATTCCAATCCCGGGAGAGGAAAGACTTACCTTGGGGGAAAAAATGGAGGGTAAACAAATGCACACATGCCCACACATTCACACAGACACAAGTACACCTAGGCAGACATACTGTAGAAAGCAAAGAAGTTAAGTTATAGAAGTTAGACAGAGATACCACTTGAGGCAGAGGCTCTGTCCAGAGAACTGATGCAAAGATGTTAAGAAGGTGGGTGGGAATTCAAATTTAGCGGAGGTTGAGACCAGGTGGGCAACGGGAAGAGAGAATATGCTGAAGGGCTAGTTCCCATCTCCGGAGTTCTGAAGGATTGGTGTCAGTGGGAAGTATCCAGATAACCCGGACGGTGTAGCACTGTGCCAAGATGTGCTGGCTATGCACCAATGCGTGTTTAGCCACAGGGTGATCCTCGTTACCAACAAACACTGTCTGCCTGTGTCCATTCATGCGAATGGACAGTTTGTTGCTGGTCATTCCCACATAGAACGCTTCACAGTGCAGGCATGTCAGTTGGTAGATCACGTGGGTACTATCGCAAGTGGCTCTGCCTTTGATCGTGTACACCTTCCGGGTTACGGGACTGGAGTAAGTGGTGGTGGAAGGGTGCATAGGGCAGGTTTTACAACGGGGGCGGTTACAAGGGTAGGAGCCAGAAGGTAGGGAAGGTGGTTTGGGGATTTCATAGGGGTGGACTAGGAGGTTACGGAGGTTAGGTGGGCGGCGGAAAGACACTCTCGGTGGAGTAGGAAGGATGTCATGAAGGACGGATCTCATTTCGGGGCAGGATTTAAGGAAGTCGTATCCTTGCTGGAGAGCCACATTTAGAGTCCGCTCCAGTCCCGGAAAGTATCCGGTGACAAGAGGGGCACTTCTGGGATTCTTCTGTTGAAGGTTCTGAATTTGGGGGGATGAGGTAGTAGCTCTGGCAATTTGTTTCTCTACCAGATTAGGAGGATAGCCACGGGATGTGAAAGCTGTTAATAGGTTGTTGGAGTACCGGTTCAGAGCTTCAGGACTGGAGCAGACTCGTTTGCCACGAAGACCTAAGCTGTAAGGAAGGGAACGTTTGATATGGAATGGATGACAGCTGTCATAATGCAGGTACTGTTGTTTATTGGTAGGTTTGATCCAACTCCACACATCCGTCCACATTATATATATATATATATATATATATATATATATATATATATATATATATATATATATGAAACTAATATTATAGAAGGAGACCTTCTAGGTGGGAAAATGGTATAAAATAAAGATTTTTGACTTACCTAAAGTACAGGCTCGTCGATAGAAACACACACAAAAACACACAACCATTCGAGCTTTCGCCACCAGTGGTGGCTTCTTCGGGAAAAAGAGGGAGGAAGGAGAGGAGAAAGGGAAGGATACGGGTTTTAAGGAAGTGGAAAAGGAGCCATTCCAATCCCAGGAGTGGAAGGACTTACCTTAGGGGACAAAAAGGAAGGTAAACAAATACACACACACTCACACATATCCACATCCAAACATACCTAGGCAGACATTTGTAGAAACCAAAGAAGTTGGACAGAGATGCCACTTCAGGCAGAGGCTCTGTCCACAGAACTGAGGCAAAGATGTTAAAGATGGCGGGCGGGAATTAGAATTTAGCGGAGGTTGAGACCAGGTGGGCAACGGGAAGAGAGAATGTGTTGAAGGGCAAGTTCCCATCTCCGGAGTTCTGAAAGATACATTCACACAGACACAAACACACCTAGGCAGACATACTATAGAAACCAAAGAAGTTAAGAAGTTAGACAGAGATGCCACTGGAGGCAGAGGCTCTGTCCAGAGAACTGATGCTACGATGTTAAAGATGGTGGGTGGGTATTCAAATTTAGCAGGTAGGCAATGGGAAGAGAGAATATGCTGAAGGGCTAGTTCCCATCTCCGGAGTTCCGAAGGATTGGTGTCGGTGGGAAGTATCCAGATAACCCGGACGGTGTAGCACAGTGCCAAGATGTGCTGGCCGTGCACCAAGGCATGTTTAGCCACAGGGTGATCCTCATTACCAACAAACACTGTCTGCCTGTGACCGTTCATGCGAATGGACAGTTTGTTGCTGGTCATTCCCACATAGAACGCTTCACAGTGCAGGCATGTCAGTTGGTAAATCACGTGGGTGCTATCGCAAGTGGCTCTGCCCTTGATCGTGTACATCTTCCGGGTTACGGGACTGGAGTAAGTGGTGAGATGAAGTCCACTTACCAGGCGAAGGAGCACAGGCAGTGATAGCAACAAATAAACACACACACACACACACACACACACACACACACACACACACAAATGCTAGCTTTTGCAGCCTAGCTGCTTTGTCAGGCAGAAGGGAAGGAGAGAGAAGAGGAAATAATGAGGGTTTTAAGGGAGTGAGTAAGGAGTCATTCCAATCCCGGGATAGGAAAGACTTACCTTGGGGGGGGGGGTGGGGGGGGGGGGGGAAAGGAGGGTAAACAAATACATTTTGATGAAACAAAAATTTTAGAAGGAAACTTTCCTGGTGGGATAAACAAATATAAAAAATAGAAAACGGATGACTTACCCAAAGGTCAGTCTCGTCAACAGACACAAATAAAATCACTCACAAACACACATACAAGCTTTCGCAACCGTTGGTCGTTCTTCAGGAAAAGAGGAAGAAAGGAGATGAGAAAGGGAAGGATATGGGTTTTAAGGAAGTGTAAAAGGAGACATTCCAATGCCAGGAGTGGAAGGACTTACCTTAGAAGAAAAAAAGGAAGGTAAACAAATACACACACACTCACACACATCCAAACACAAACACACCTAGACAGACATTTGTCAAATGTCAAGCTGAAGTTAGATATAGTGGGTATAAAGAGGAACAGGATTTCTGGTCAGGCAAGTACAGGATAATGAATAAGAAAATAGGAATGCGGGTAAACTACTATCAGCAGTACAGTGATTGCATTATCATAGTCAAGATAGATACAAAGCCAACACTGACCACAGTAGTACAGGTTTATATGCCCACTAGCTCTGCCGATGATTAGGAGATCGAAGAAATGTATTAGGATGTAAAGGAAATTATTCAGACTATTAAGGGAGAGGAAAACTTAATTCTGATGGGGAGACTGGAATTCGATAGTAGGAAAAGGAAGGGAAGGTAAAATAGTAAGTGAATATGGACTGAGCAAAAGGAATGAAAGGGGAGATCGCCTGTTAGAATTTCGCATGGAACATAACTTAATCATAACAAACACCTGGTTTAAGAATCATGAAAGAAGGTTGTATACATCAAAGAGACCAGGAGACACTGGAAGGTACCAGATAGATTTTATAATGGTAACATAGATTCCGGAACCAGGTTTTAAACTGTAAAACATACCCAGGGGCAGATATAGACTCTGACCATAACTTGTTGGTCATGAACTGTAGGCTGAAACTGAAAAATTGCAAAAAGGTATGAAAATAAGGAGATGGAACTTGGATAAATTGAAGGAACCTGAAGTTTCTGAGAATTTCAGACTGTGCTGTGGGCAACAGTTGACAGAAACAGGTGAAAATAAAACAGTAGAGGAGGAATGGGTAAAATTGAGAGATGAAATAGTGAAGGCGGCAGAGGCCAAATAGAAAGGAAGGCAAGACCTACGAAAAATCCTTGGATATCACAGGAGATGCTAAATTTAATCGATGACAGGAGAAAATATATAAATGCAGTAAATGAAAGAGGCAAACTGGAGTACAGATGACTAAGAAATGAGATTGGCAGGAAATGCAAATTGGCTAAGAAGGAGTGGCTAGAATGCAAATGCAAGGATGTAGAAGAATGTATAAATAGGGGAAAAATAGATACAGCCTACAGGAAAATAAAGGAAACATTTGGAGATAAGAAAAACAGCTCTATGAATATCAAGGACACTGATGGAAAACCAGTTCCAGCAAAGAAGGGAAAGCTGAAAGGTGGAAAGAATATATAGAGGGACTATACATAGGAACTTAGAGACAATATTGTAGGAAGGGACGAGGATGTAGATGAAGATGAAATAGGAGATATTATACTGAGAGAAGAATTTGACAGATCACTGAAAGACCTAAGTCGAAACAAGGCCTCTGGAGTGGACGACATTCCCGCAGAACTACTGAACTCTCTGGGAGAGCCAGCCATAACAAAACTATTTCACCTGGTGTGTAAGATGTATGAGACAGGGGAAATGCCCTCAGACTTTAAGAAAAATGCAATAATCCCCATTCCACAGAAAGCAGGCACAGACGGTGTGAAAATTACAGAACCATCAGTTTAATAAGTCATGGTTGCAAAATTTTAACACAAATTATTTATAGGAGGATGGAAAAGTTGGTAGAAGCTGACCTTGGGGAAGATCAATTTGGGTTCAGGAGAAAGGTAGGAACTCGGGAGGCAATCCTGACTTTACGGCTTAGCTTAGAAGATAGATTAAGGAAAGGCAAACCGACATTTCTAGCTTTTGTAGATTTGGAGAAGGCTTTTGACAATGTTGATTGGAATACACTCTTTCAGATCTTGAAATCAGCAGGAGTAAAATATAGGCAACAGAAGATTATTTACAACTTGTACAAAAACCAAACAGCAGTTATCAGAGTTGAAGGGCATGAAAGAGATGCAGAGGTTGGGAAGGGTGTAAGACAGGGTTGTAGTCTTTCTCCAATGTTGTTCAATTTGTATATTGAACAAGCTATAAAGGAAAGCAAGGAGAAATTTGTAGAGGGAATAAAAGTTCAGGGTGAAGAAATAAAAACATTGCATTTTGCCGATGACATTGTAATTCTGTCAGAGACAGCAAAGGACCTGGAGGAGCAATTGAACGGAATGGACAGTGTGTTGAAAGGAGCATATAAGATGAACATTAACAAGGGTAATGGAGTGCAGCCTAAGAAAATCAGGTTGTGCTGAAGGAATTAGATTAGGCAACGAAACAATAAAGGAAGTAGATGAGTTTTGTTATTGGGCAGTAAAATAACAAATGATGGCCACAGTACAGAGGATATAAAATGCAGAATGACAATGGGAAGAATAGCATTTTTCAAAAATAGAAATTTGTTAACTAGAACACTAATTTAAGCACAAGGAAGTCCTTTCTGAAGGCATTTGTGTGGAGTGTTGCCTTGTATGGGAGTGAAACATGGATGATAAACAGTGCAGACAGAAAGAGGATAGAGGCTTTTGAAATGTGGTGTTACAGAAGAATTCTGAAGATCAGGTGGGTGGATCGTGTAACTAATGAGGAAGTACTGAACAGAATTGGGGAGAAAAGGAATTTCTGGCATACCTTGACTAAAAGAAGGGATCAGTTAGTAGGACACATTATTAGACATCAAGGAATTGTGAAATTAGCGTTGGAGGGAAGTGTGTGGGGTAAAAATTGCAGAGAGAGACCAAGAGATGAATATAGTAAGTAAATTCAAATGGATGTAGGTTGCCATTCTTATGAGGAGATGAAGAGGCTTGCTCAGGATAGATTAGGTTGGAGACCTGCATCAAACCAGTCTTCGGACTGAAGACCACAACAACAACATATTGGAAAATAATTTTCAAGCCATAAATTAAATAAACATTGTCAACCATGTTCTTACATGAACAAACTGACATATGAGGTTGCAGTTCAACACCATCGAAATAGCCCGGGCCACTTCCTCTTCCCCCCAAACCCAGAACCTCCCACAGAGGGACCATAAAATTGCCCCTCTTGTCACCAGTTACTCTCTGTGACTGCAGGGGACTCTCAATGTGGCTCTCCAGCAAGGATTTGACTTACTTAAATCCTGCCCCAAAATGATATCCATCCTTCTTGACATCCTTCCCACTGCACCGAGACTGTCTTTCTGCTGCCCACCTAATCTTTATAACCTCTTAGTTCATCCCTATGAAATCACCAAACCACCTTCCCTACCCTCCAGCCCCTACCCATGTAACCACCCCTTGTGTAAAACCTGCCCTATGCATCCTCCCACCTCCACTTATTCCAGTCCTGTAACCCAGAAGATGTACATGATTAAGGGCAGAGCCACTTGCAACAACACCCACGTGATTTACCTGCACTGGAAGCCTTCTATGTGGGAATGACCAGGAACAAACTGTCCATTCGCACAGACAGTGTTTGTTGGTAATGAGGATTACCCTGTGGCTAAACATGCCTTGGTGCATGGCCAGCACATCTTGGCACAGTGCTAAACTGTCCGTGTTATCTGGATACTTCCCACTGACACCAACCTTTCAGAACTCCAGAGATGGGAACTTGCCCTTCAACATATTCTCTTTTTCCGTTGCCCACCAGGTCTCAATCTTCGTTAGTTTTAATTTCTCGCCCACCATTCTACATCTTTGCTTCCAATCTCTGGACAGAGCCTCTGCCTTGACTGGCATCTCTATGTAACTTCTTTGCATTTTGCATATGTCTGCCTTGGTGTGGGGGCATGTATATGTGTGTGGGAGTGAGTTTGTGTTTACCTGTCCTTTCCCCCCCCCCCCAAGGTAAATCTTTCCTCTCTCAGTTTGTGTGTATGTGGGGGGGGGGGGGGGGGATTATATTATTTATGTGTGTGTCACCAAACCAGTGCCGTTTCGCCTGGTAAATCAAACTTTCTTTGCTTTTTATAAATCTTTTTCCGGACAGGAATGTTTCCCTCTATATTATCAATAAATATGAGAGCATATGAATTTTATGTCATTTGCATTTTGATTACTATCTTTCTTTGTTTGGATACTACACTTATAATTTTGTACATTATACAAGACAGCATCATTTCTTACATATTATCCGATAAACATAACATGTTTTTAGAAAAAGGAGATGGACAGAGAGGGTAGAATAGCAGAAGTACCTCAAGGCAAGAATAAATATCCGGGCAATGCTGGGTTTTCAGCTAGTTGAAAATAAGATGACATGATATACAATAGTGTTTGTCTTTCTATGTATCGGAAGGCATTCGATTCTAGATCAGAATTGTTACCTCACATTCTAGCTTTTCTTCGTTATAACAGTTCACATGTGAAGTTTTTGCTTTTCTTTCTGGCTTTGCAACACATTAACACTCGTTGGGTTTGGGGGGGGGGGATGAGATCTAGAAGCTTTCTAAGTTAATTGTATTTTCTAATTTTGATAGGCTTTTATGTGCTTTTTTGTACAATGTCTGAAAATCTTTAAAGCTTTCTGCCCAATGTTTCTTAGGTTTAAGATCTTTTTTGCCAAAAGCCATGGGTGCACTTAAAGTGTCTTTTAAAAAGTATAAGTCTAAAACCAAGTTGTCTATTGTATTACATGTACCTTTGATACAGGGTATTTATCTAAAGTGCTTTCCAAGTTAAGGAAGGAACCATGCATACCGACTACTTTATAGCTGCAGCTAGCATTTATTTCATCTATCCCGATTGGTTTTAAAGGTATCGTGTTGCTGGAGTGGCTGGACATGATAGTTGTGTGAATGTATGTGTTTCTTTTTCTGATGAAGGCCATGGCTGAAAATTTAAGTTGTGTGAATGTGATTATCTATTTTTGTGTCTGTCAGCAGTCAGCGAGCCTCTATATGGTGAGTTGTTGCCTATCCTCCATTATTCATATTCCTATCGGATTTTCCATTGTTAAAATGTGTGTTTTCTTTCTTACTTGAACTTTTTGCCAGTAGATATCAGCACCTGTTTGATAATGTATACCCTTTGACCACAACAGTTTTATGTATGTTTTTTTAGAAAGTGCACTTATTCATTTGGCCTCTCAGTGCCACAGTTACTGAGGCAAGTGAAAAGCTACAGTGTATGTTGCAAGTGTGGCCACTTTTATATTGGGTAGACTGTACACTCTGTAGAATAATGTAGGAATGAGCATGAAGGTTTTAACTTGAAAACTTGGTGGTAGCTGAGCTTGCTTAAGAAAAAGGTTGCACTTCATCATTATAAGCCTACTGTGAAATCCAATATGGAGATAGTAATAGGAGATCTGTCAACAGATTCTGATATGTTCCATTCCAATAGTACACTTAATTGCTAATCTGTTATGCCAAGCACACTGAAATATCTACAGTCAAGAGAAAGTGGCAGTCAAGTGACTCAATATGCATCAATGGCTTTGGTTAGATTTGATGAAACTTCTGTAATGGCGCTCTCTCTCTCTCTCTCTCTCTCTCTCTCTCTCTCTCTCTCTCTCTCTTTGTGTGTGTGTGTGTGTGTGTGTGTGTGTGTGTGTGTGTGTGATTCATGTCGTATAGTTTTTTCTTCCCTATTTTAGCTGCAAATTTAATTGGAGGCCCAACTTGTCTTAAAAACTTTTGTTTATTTTAGCAAATGGTTCACTGGAGAGGAAGAAAATTAAGTGCAAACTTGCCATTGTAACTTATGTGACTTATTGTGGATTCTTTGAAAATGGTGACAAAATCATATTCCCTAGAATCGATCTAATCTGCTTTAGTTTAGAAACTAAGAATGGTTCTACATTTAATAAAGGTATAGCACAATATTTGTAGCCTAACACATTGTCATTCTTCTTTTCTTTGAACTAGCATCATAGGTGTGAATATCCACATAAATGACTGTATCTAACAGCAAGAAATTGTAATGACCCAGAGACAGTCAAATATTATAAAAACTACAGCTCTACATTAAGAAAAGTTATTAAAAAGTCCAGAAGCATGTGCATCATGTCTGAGATTAGTACCTCTGATAAAATTAAAACAATTTGGAATATTATTACAACTAACAAACCAGAAGTTGAAAACATTTTAATTATTTTTTAAATGTTGTGGTAAAAATAGGATCTAAATGTTCATTAGAAGAAGCTAGGCAGTTAATGGAACAGGCCATACCCATACAATTTGATACAATAGAAATTCCACCCACCTCTCCTTCTGAAATTAAGAAAATAATAAACTCTCTCAAGAGTAAAAGCTCACATGGAATTGACGGCATTTCCAGCAGGGTAATAAAAGCTTGTTCTCAAGAAATAAGTAGGATTCTTAGCCACATATGTAATAGTTCTCTTAAGCAGGATATTTTTCCTGATAGACTGAAATATGTCAACAACTATCGCCCAATCTCACTTCTGACCGCCTTTTCCAAAATTCTTGAAAAAGTAATGTATTGTGGAGTAGTTTCACACACAGGTAAAAATAAAGTTCTAACAAAATGTCAGTTTGGTTTTCAGAAAGGCTTTTCAACAGAAAATGCTATATATACTTTCACCAATAAAATATTAAATGCTCTGAATAACCGGACATCACCTGTTGGGATTTTTTGTGATCTCTCCAAGTTTTTTGGTTGTGTAAATCATGGAATTCTTCTAGATAAACTAAAGTATTGTGGTATGAATGGGACAGTGTACAAATGGTTTAAGTCATACCTAACAGGAAGAGTGTAGAAATTTCACATAAGTAATTCACTTAATATGCAAATAATGGCAGATTGCTCAAACTGGGGAACAATCAAAAATGGGGTGCCACAAGGTTCAGTTTTGGGCCCTTTGCTGTTCTTAATATATATTAATGACTTGCCTTTCTATATCCACGAAGATGCAGAGCTGGTTCTTTTTGCTGATGATACAAGTATAGTTATCAAACCTGACAGACAAGAACCAACTGAGGAAATTGTAAATGTCGTCTTTCAGAAAATCATTAAGTGGTTCTCAGCAAATGGACTATCATTAAATTATACATACAGTTTCGTACAGTAAATGGAGTGACACGAATAATAAATATAGACTTTGATCAGAAATCTGTAGCAAAGGTAGAATATTCAAAAATTTTTGGTGTATGCATTGATGAGGGGTTGAACTGGAAAAAAACAACACATTGAAGATCTGCTGAAATGTTTGAAATCAGCTACTAAGGCTATTAGGGTAATTGCAAATTTTGGTGATATACATCTCAGTAAATTAGCTTACTATTCCCATTTTCATTCTCTGCTTTCGTATGGCATCATTTTCTGTGGTAATTCATGATTGAATAAAAAAGTATTCATTGCACAAAAGCGTGTAATCAGAATAATTGCTGGAGCCCATTCAAGATCATCCTGCAGACACTTATTTAAAGAGCTAGGAATCTTCACAGTATATATATTCACTTGTGAAATTTGTTATTACCAATCCCACCTAATTCAATAGCAATAGCAGTGTACATAACTACAACACTAAGAGAAAGAATGATCTTCACTCTTCAAGGTTAGATCTAGCTTTGGCACAGAAAGGGGTGAATTATGCTGCCAGAAAAGTCTTCGGTCACCTACCAAACAACATCAAAAGCCTGAACAGATAGCCAACTAGAATTCAAAAATAAATTAAAAGAATTTCTGAATGGCAACTACTTCTACACTATAATGAATTTTTAGATATAAATTAGTAAATCTGTCATGTAATATTTAGTCCAAAGTAATAATTTGTAAAGACACCTTTCACTAATATGACAGGTTCCACATTATTACGAAGTGACGTATTATTCGTGATCTATGGAACAAGTTCTAATCTAATCTATTGCTGCTTTCTCTTGACTTGGCCTTAAGAATCATCAAAAAATGCATTGTAACTGGATATATCATCCTCTTTGACAGACCTCCTAACATAGTTCCTGGGTTCATTTACATAATATTGCCGTGAGACTGCACATTAACCGATCGCCGGCATGGCACAGGGCATAGTGTCACAGATTTCGGTGCTGAAGGTCTTCGGTTCAATCCCATCCATGGGCAAAAATTTATTTCTTTGTAATTATCATTTTCAGAATATTCTACGGGTTTCCTATGTTTACTTGTAATTTCTACATGTTTTTTATGTTAAATATTCTTCTAATTTCTGATACATTCTGTCTGTGTATAAATAGCAAAGCACTCTGTCCGAGAGGCAGTTAGTGTTGCATGTATGTTAAGTTTGCAATAAACCTGCTTTCAGTATAAGTGGTGTATTCAGTCGACAACCCTGCCTTCGAAGTCAAGCCTGCTTCCATTTCAACCCGACATTGTTTGGTGGAGGCACCGGGTATACTGTGGAACAGCTACATCATCGTGGCTCCGATTAGGCAACGTAAATGCTGTCACTTACACGGACTAGGACCGGAATACAAGGGATATACCGAGTACATCCTTCCGAAAGTCTGTATCATGAGAAGAACCATGGACACGAAACCAGCAGTAAGCCAGCTGCACATCAGACACCCGTCAGTGTTCTCTGGAGACACTGGACAAGACCTCAACAAATGGCTAAAAGGGTTCGACCGAGGGGCCAAGTATAACAGGTGGGATCATACAATGTGCTTGGCCACCATTTATTTCTACCTGGACGGAACAGCCCAGCAATGGTTTGAGAACAATGAAAACAAGCTGAATGACAGGGAAACGTTCCAGGCGGAACTTAAGAAGACGTTTGGTGACCGCCAGCGAGAAATCCGCTTGGTGGAAGAACAACTGAAGAACCAGGCCCAATGACATGGTGAGCCAATACAGTGATACATACATAATGTTTTGGCCCTGTGTAACATAGTCAATCTGAATATGACTGATGTCGATAAAATCACGTACCTGATAAAAGGTATAAAAGAAGACATGTACCAAGCCCTTCTGATAAAAGACATCGCTACAATGGAAGAGAGGTGCCAGTGTATTGAAGAGATGCAACAAAGGAGGGTTGGACGAAAGAAGTATGACAGACTCCCCAATGTAGTCCCTACGGCCATTGTGGAAGACCAGCATGACTTCACTTCCCTCATACAACAAATTGTGAAAGAAGAATTACAACAGTTTATGACAGCCGGGACTATTAGACCAAGCGAGCATCAGATTATGGCCATGGATGTAAGCCCTGTAAGTCATGAGGGAGCCGATGCCACTGAGGAAGAGGTATTTCAGACATTACCTCCTGTCTCCCCCGCCAATCACACACGACGTGAAGAATGGCGCATCCTGCTGTCTTATGCCACACCCGCCAAATGGCAGCCTATGAACCGGCCGATGCGGCCACAATCAACTCCCCCCAGTAACTATGACACCTAGCAGAAGAACAGACATCTGGAGGACAGAAGACTAGACAGCACTGTGTTTCCACTGTGGGCGCCCTGGACATGTCGTACGCTACTGCAGAGAGAGAAGGCGAGTATTCGACGATTATTTTGCCGCAAGACGTCAGCCATCAGAGCAGTTCTATCCCAGGCAGTCACATTCTGATGAATTCAGTTGACCTATCAGAAGAAGCGATCACCGTACCCTGGATGAGGTCACTCCCCAACGTGCTGCTGATGTTCACCGTCACCGTACAGTGGTAACGGCAGCTCCCCTAGCCGCCGCGCCCAGGAAAACTAAGCGAGGCAACCATCTACGGAGGTGAGGCCGCTGCAGATGAAAATCCTCCATGGCCGACAGTTGCTAAGATGTCGGGAAATATCATGGACGTCATAATGATGGCCAACTGTCAGGGCATTGGTTGATTCAGGAGCTTCTTTCTCTATATTGTCGGATAACTACCGCCGCACACTCAAGAAGACAATGTTCTGTGATACAGGGGCAACTGTGCTGAAGGTCCCAAATGGCAGGTACGTCCAGCCAGCAGGAACTTGTGTCACAAGAATAACCATTAACAACAGGACCCAGCTGTTTGAATTTGTCATTTTAACAGAATGTAGTCATAATGTCATCCTCGGATGGGACTTTCTTCAGGCATCCCAAGCTATCATTGACTGTGGAAGATCTGAGCTGCAAAATGAGGAAGTCGTTCCGACTAGTACACATAATACAGAATTTTCTGGAAAGTTATTTGCCGTTGACAAGGTGATTATCCTGCCGTTGACAATGAGAAGAGTTCCAGTCACAAACACAGATGACCGGTTAAACTATGAGGTGCTTGTCGATAGTAAAAAGTTTATTAGGCTTACAAAAGAAATTTACATACCAGCAGCCATCATTAGCATTACTGGTGGCCGAGGAGAGATTTGGATCACTAATTGTCACGAGCAGTCACAACTTATCCCCAAAGAAATGTGTATCAGGACAGCTGAACCAATCCAGGACAGTGAGCTCAACATCATCAAGGAAGACCTATACTCTGCTGTTAGTACAGACAACACGCTGGAGGAAACAACAGTGGAACTGCCAATAGAGCCTGGACTGACCAAGGAACAAAACCAGCGAGTGTTAGCTACACTACACCAATTTTCGGGTGCATTCACACCTCAGCAGGGGAAAAGTCAGGCGAAACGGCCCACAATAAAGCACAGTATCAATAATGGGGATCATCCACCAATTAGCCAGCGTTTGTAGAGAGTATCGCCAGCTTAAAGATGGATAATTCGGGAGGAAGTGGATAATATGTCGCATGATGACATTATTCAAACTTTGGAGAGTCCTTGGTCGTCTCCGGTGGTCCTCGTAAGTTTGAAGGATGGCACGTGGCAATTCTGTGTCGACTATCGGCGGCTGAAGAAATCACAAAGAAAGATGTGTACCCATTACCGTGCATTTACGACACATTAGACTGCTTGAAAGGAGCTAAGTACTTCTCAACTATGGACATGCAGACAGGTTACTGGCAAATCGAGGTCGACGAAGCTGACAGGGAGAAGACGGTTTTTATTACACCTGACAGCCTCTATGAATTCAAAGTAATGCCATTTGGATTATGTAATGCTCCGGCCACATTTGAACACATGTGGACAACTTGCTTCTACACCTTAAGTGGACGACGTGTCTTTGCTAGTTAGATGACATTGTCGTTTTCTCGAAAACATTTGAAGAACATCTGAGTCACCTATCAACTGTGTTGAAGTGTGTTCAGACTGCAGAACTCTGCCTCAATTCAAAAAAGTGCCTTTTCATCGCCAAGGAGATAAAAAACCTGGGGCACCTAGTCAACGGTGGTGGTGTCTGTCACGATCCAGATAAAGTAAGTTACAAATTTCCAACTCCTCAGCACATTCATGATGTGACAAGTTTTCTCGTGCTGTGCTCATACTACAGACGTTTCATAAACGGATTTTGTAAAAAGGCACGTCCACTGCAAGAACTTCTGCAGGGAGTCGCCAAGTTTTAGTGGGATGAGACAAGAGAAAGAGCTTTCCGGGCACTTAAGGAGGCTCTAACTTCTGCACCAGTTCTAGCCTTGTACGACGAGAATGCGGAAACTAGACTTCACACAGACGCCAGCGGTTATGGGATTGGTGCAGTACTTGTACAAGTTCGGGAAGGTGCTGAAAAGGTGATAGCCTATGCATCAAGAGTAATCTCAAAGTCTGAGATAAATTACTCTACAACTGAGAAAGAATGTCTCGCAGTTATCTGGGCTACATCTACGTACATACTCCGCAATTCACCGTAAGGTGCGTGGCGGAGGGTACACTGTACCACTACTAGGCATTTCCTTTCCTATTCCACTCCCAAATTGAACGAGGAAAAAAAGAATGCCTATATGCCTACGTACGAGCCCTAATTTCTCTTATCTTGTCTTTGTGATCTTTACGCGAAATGTACGTAGGCGGCAGCAAGATCCTACAACACTCAGCTTCAAATTCCGGCCCTCTAAATTTACTTAAACAGAAATTCACGAAAAGAACGTCGTCTTTCTTCCAGCGATCCCCAATGGAGTTGCCGGAACATTTCCGTGACGCTCGCGCATTGGTCGAACCTACCGGTAACAAATCTAGCTGCTCGCCTCTGAACCGCCTCTATGTCTTCCTTCAAACCGATCTGCTGCGGGTCCCAAATACTTGAGCAATACTCAAGACGTGGTCGTACAAGCGTTTTATACGCGGTCTCCTTTACAGGTGAAGTACATCTTCCCAAAATTCTCCCAATAAACCGAAGTCGGCTGTCTGCCTTACTCACAACTGTCCTTACATGCTCGTTCCATTTCATATCGCTCTGCAATGTTACGCCTAGATATTTGAACGACGCGACCGCATCAAGAAGCTCACTACTGATCCTGTATTCGAACATTATAGGATTGTTTTTTCTACTCATACGCATCACCTTACATTTTTCTACATTGAGAGCTAGCTGACATTCTTCGCACCAACTAGAAATTTTGTCTAAGTCAACCTGTATGCTATTACAGTCAGTTACAGACGACACCCTCCCATACACCACAGCATCATCAGCAAACAGCCGCAAATTACAACTTACTCTGTCCATCAGATCATTTATATAGATAGAAAATAATAGCGGTCCTATCACACTCCCCTGGGGCACGCCTGACGATACACTCGCCTCTGATGAACACTCGCCATCGAGAACAACGTACTGCGTTCTATTACTTAGGAAGTCTTCCAGCCAGTCACAAATCTGTGAACCTATTCCATAAGCTCGTATCTTCGTTAGCAGTCTGCAGTGTGGCACCGTGTCGAACGTCTTTTTGAAGTTGAGAAAAACACAATCCCCCTGTTGCCCTTCGTCCATGGCTCGCAAGATGTCATGTGAGAAAAGGGCAAGCTGAGTTTCACATGAACGATGTTTCCTAAACCCGTGCTGATTCATGGAAAGAAGCTTTTCCGTTTCAAGGTAATTTACTATATTCGAACTGAGAATATGCTCCAAAATCCTACATGAAACCGATGTCAACGATATTGGCCTGTAATTGTATGGGTCAGTTCTCTTTCCTTTCTTATACACGGGAGTCACCTGCGCTTTTTTCTAATCACTAGGAACTTTGCGCTGAATTAAAGATTCGCTATAAATGCAAGCTAAGTAGGGGGCCAATGCCGCAGAATAGTCTTTGTAAAACTGAACTGGTATTCCATCCGGACCAGCAGACTTTTTCGTATTTAGCTCTCTCAGCTGCTTCTCTACACCGGAATTACCTATTGCTATGTCCCGCATTTCGGAATTAGTACGTTGATCAAATGATGGTATATTTGTGCGGTCCTCCTGCGTGAAAGATTTCTTAAAGGTTAAATTTAGAACTTCAGCTTTCCGTTTGCTTTCTTCTATTACTGCCCCAAAATGATCAATGAGTGACTGGATAGTGGGCTTTGACCCGCTTATCGATTTTACATATGACCAGAATTTTTTTGGGTTCTTGGAAAGATCTTTTGCTAAGGTATGGCTGTGATAATTATTGTATGCTTCACGCATCGATCTTTTTATAGACGCACGAATCTCTACTAACTTTTGCCTGTCATCATTTGCGTGTTCTTTTTTTAATCGAGAGTGCAACAGCCTTTGCTTTCTCAGCAGCTTTCTAACATTATTATTATACCACGGTGGATCTTTTCCATCCTTAATCGTCTTTACTGGCACATATTTCTCTAACCCTTTATTAACAATGCACTTAAATTTAGTTCACAATTCCTCTACATCCATAGTCCCAGAATTAAACGATGCCCATTCATTTTCTAAGTGCGATCGTAGCATTTGCTTGTCGGCTCTTCCTAACAAAAACACGCTCCTAGCCTTCTTGACTGGTTTATGAACTTTGGTCACCATCGACGCTATGACGATATCATGATCACTAATTCCTGTCTCTACACAGACATCGTTAATAAGGTCAGGCCTGTTTGTGGCTATAAGGTCTAGAATATTTCCATTGCGCGTGGGTTGCCGGTTTAACTGCTCAAGACAGTTTTCGGAGAATGTGTCCAAAAGTAGCTCGCAAGACTGCTTGTCTGTACCGCCTGAAATGTAACAAGCGAGGTCCCAATCTATACTTTTAAGGTTGAAGTCACCTCCGACTAATATTACATGGCCCGGATACCTATGCACTACCTGGTGTAGACTTTCCTTGAATGATTCTAAAACTGCTACAGCAGCACTGGGGGGCTGGTAAAAACACCCAACTATTAACTTTACTTCTTTTAGACCTGTTATGCGTGCCCAGATAACATCACAGTTACTTTCAACCTCGATCTCATTAGAAACAATATCTTTGTCCACAGCGATGGACACTCCTCCTCCAGTTGTATCAGATCTATCTTTCCGATATACATTCCACGCTTCGCTAAATATTTCTGAACTTGCCACATCATCATTTAGCCAGCTTTCGGTGCCTAAAACTATCTGAGCGCAATAACTTCCATGCAGCGCTGCAAATTCGGGAACTTTGTTTCTAATACTCTGCAAGCTAATATTTTTATGTTCAAATTTTTGTTCCGAACGTGGCCTGAATTCGCTGTTTGAATGCTGACAGGCGAGTGCTCATCAGAGTTAGCGCCTAGCCTAAAAAACCCCTTTGTGCACTCCACAAGTACTCTGCTACCCGAGTAGCCGCTTCCTTAGTGTAGTGCACCCCTGATCTATCTAGGGGCACCCTACAATTCCCCACCCGATAATGCAGATCCAGAAATCTGCAGCCATGACTGTCACAGAGTCGGCGAAGCCTCTGGTTCAGACCCTCCACTCGGCTCCAAACCAAAGGACCCCGATCAACCCTGGGAACAATGCTGCAAATCGACAGCTCTGCTTGCACCCCGCGTGCGAAGGCAGCAGCCTTCACCAATTCCGCCAGCCGCTCGTAGGACCTGAGGATGTCCTCAGAACCCAAGAGACAAGCGTCATTGGTGCCGACGTGAGCCACGACTTGCAGTCGACTGCACCCCGCACCCTCGATAGCCGCCGGCAAGGCCACCTCCACATCTCGGATGAGGCCCCCCGGCAAACACACCGAGTGCACGTTGGAATTCCTTCCAGATCTGGACGCTATCTGCCTAAGGGGCTCCATCACGCGCCTAACATTGGAGCTCCCAATAACTAATAATCCCCTCCCCCCATACACCTGCTCGGACCCTGCTGAAGGAGTGGCCACACTTTCACTCACAGGACGAACGGGTGCGGACGGACGTCCAGCCTCCACATTGGCCTTCTGCCTCGAGCGACGCGAACGCTGTACAACCCGCCACTCCCCTTGCGGAGAAGGCGGCTCGACGACGTCCGGTACACCTGAAGGTGCCTCGGTAGCAGGGACAGAGAGCGTAGCGTGAGACACCTGAGGTGTCCCATTCGACGCACCAGACTCCCCACCATCGCTGCACCCCAAGACAGCAGCCTGAAGACGGCTGACCGTAGCCAACAGCACGCTCAGCTGTTCGCGAACCGCGGCCAACTCCTCATGCGTCCGCACAAAGCAGGCACACATCCTATCCATCCTATTGATACAATTAACAGCAATCAACAACTTTAAAGAAGCCTAGTACTCTAATGAAGGCGGCTGGCTGCTGACTGAACTGTGGTCAGTTGTAACTACACTGTCAAATCAACAAAACTGAGTCCGACAGTTTAGCGCTGTTAACGCCGCGGCACTGGTGGCAACTGGCACTGGACTGACTGATAACGAGCTTAGTAACGTTCTCTGACTTGTTTTGAAACACACCGGTCAAAGACGAATACTAAACACAACGGTATTTATCAAATACAATAGAATAAACTATTAAAACAGTAGTACAAACAAAATCTGCAAGTACGCGGGAATAAACCTCTTAAAACAGAGTACTAACGAAAATGAACTAGACTGGCAAATTAAATTTGACAAATTAAATTCAGATACTTAGCGCTGTTTACGATGCGGAACTGGTGGCAGCTGGCACTGGACTATCAACAAGTTCCGGCTGTATTTATTTGGCAAACCATTCACCGCCGTGACAGACCACCGTTCTTTGTGTCGGCTGACTAGCTTGAAGGAACCATCAGGCCAACTAGCAAGATGGGCACTAAGCCTCCAAGAGTACGACATCACAGTGGTATTCAAGAATGGGTGCAAACACAAGGCTGCCGACTGCCTTTCGAGTAATCCATTAGTGTAGCAAACAGCATTAATGAAATTTCATCCCTCACTGAATTAGGTGATGTTACAGCTGAACAGAGGAATTATCCAGTTCTATTAAAAACCATTGAGGCATTGGAGAAAGGAGAACTGACCAATAGAGAGTTTCAACTTATAACTTACAAACTACGATCCACTGGGCCCCAAATGGCTACTGGTCATTCCAGCTCATCTCCAGCCAGCTATTCTCAAGCATTTCCATGATGCTCCAATATCCAGTCATCTGAGATTCGTGAAGACCCTTGACAGAATCAGACGCAGGTATTACTGGAAAGGTCTCTACCGATCTGTCAAGCACTATCTGAGTCACTGTAAAGAGTGCCAGCGACGGAAGCATGTGCCGCAATTACCTCCAGGGCATCTCATACTGATTCCACCTGCAGCAGCTCCATTCCACCAAGCTGGGATCGATCTTTTAGGGAGATTTCCAAAGTCAACAACCGGTAACCATTGGATAATAGTCTGCACTGACTACCTCACACACTATGCTGTCACCAAGCCTGTGCCGACTGCAGAAACTCCAGAGATTGCAAAATTCCTTGTAGAAGACATTATTTTGAAGCATGGAGAACCACATGTGATGATATCTGATCGTGGAAAAGTATTCCAGACAAAACTAGTTTCCGAGGTAATGTCACGGTGCAACATTGTCCACAGAATGACTACTGCATACCATTCTCACACAAATGGTCTTACAGAACGTTTTAACAAGACGTTAGCAGATATGCTATCGATTTATGTCGATGTTGAGCAGAAGGATTGGGATACAATATTGCCAGTCATGACATTTGCTTATAATGCCGTAAGACAAGACACCACAGGCTTCACGCCGTTTTTCCTGCTCCATGGCTGTGAAGCTCAGACGAGTATGGATGCGCTGTTCCCGTTCCAGCCATACAACACTCAGGATGACTATGTGAAACAGCTCATCACCAGGCTCAAAGAAGCAAGACAGCTGGCTCGCATACGGACACTGGACGCCCAGTAGAAGGACCTTCAGCAGTATAACGACAAGCACCGCCCTGTTGTGTACAGCCCAGGAGATCTGGTATGGATTTTTACCCCTGATGGACAGGACCCAAACAAGTGGCTGTAAGGATTCGACCGAGTAACCAAGTATAATGGGTGGCACCACATTATGTGCTTGGCAAACATTTATTTTTATATGGATGGGACGGCCCAGCAATTTCTTGAAAATAACAAGGACAAGCTCAATAGCTGGGGAAAATTCCAGACAGAACTTAAGAAGACATTTGGAGACCACCAACAACAAGTCCATTTATCAGAACAGTTGACGAACAGCACCCACCGACATGGTGAGTCATTGCAGTTGTATATACATAGTGTTTTGGCCCTGTACCACATAGTTAACCCGGCTATGACTGAGGGCAATAAAATTTCACAACTTATGAAGGACATTGCAGAAGACATGTATCAAGATCTGTTAAAAGATGTTTCAATGACTAGTGTTTATCCAATGGTGCCAGAAAATTGAAGAATTGCAACAGAGGAGTGATGCACAAAAGAAGTATGACAGACTCCCGAATGTTGCCCCTAAGGCCATTGTGGATGTTCAGCATGACTTTACTTCTCTCATACGACGTATTGTGAGAGAATTTTAACAATTGAAAATCCGATAGGAATTTCAATAATGGAGGTTAGGTAACAACTCTCCACAATGAGGCTCACTGAGCTGCTGACAGGCACGAAAATAGATAATCACATTCACACAACTGAAATTTTCGACCATGGCTTTTGTCAGAAAAAGAAACACACACATTCAGGCAATCACTCAGACGACCATACACATACAACTATCATATCCGGCCACTCTAGCAACACAAGCTAGACTGTGAGTGAGGTGGGGAGTGGAGGGGGAAGAATGCTGGGTAAAGGTGGGGATGGAAAGTTTCGCATTGCATGGTGGATTTTGAAGGCTCTGATAGGTGGTAATTTGAATTTCAGCAATGAATACAGTGAAGGGAAGGGGCAAGAAAGGAAATAAAGTTAGGAAAAATAAAAAATAGGAAAAAAATAAATTTAGGAAAAATAGGGGAAAAAATAAGTAAATATAAAATTGATGGGATACTGTAAGTGGTGATACACTGTTGTAAGGAAGACATGGATACAGGATAATGGGTGGGGTAGGAAGAGGGGGGGGGGAGATGTTAGGATAGGGTGCAGGACAGGAAGTTAACTTAGGTTGAGGCCAGGATGGTTACAGGACTGTAGAATGTGTTGAAGGGACAACTCCCACCTGTGCAGTTCAAAAGAGCTGGTGGTGGTGGGGAGGATCCAGATGTCTATCTTGTTTTTGCCACAGTTTGGTGGTGGCCATTCATTGTGTCAGACATCTGGTTTGTCGTCATACTGATATAAAACACTGTGTAGTGATTGCAGCAGAGCTGGTATATCACATGGCTGCATTCACAGGTGGTCCGACCTCTGATGGGGTAGGATAAGCCTGTGACGGGACTGGAATAGGAAGTGATGGGCGGGTGGATTGGGCAGGTTTTGCATCATGGTCTTCCACACGGATATGATGGTGGTAAGGGGTTATGGTTGGGAGTGGCATAGGGATGGACTAGGATGTTGTGGAGGTTGGGTGGACAATGGAACACCAATTTAGGAGGGGTCAGAAAGATCTTGGGTAGGATGTCTCTCATTTCTGGGCAATATGACAGATAATCGAAGCCCTGATGGAGGATGTGTTGTAAGTTGTTCCAGTCCAGGGTGGCATTGGGTGACAAGGAGGGCACTTCATTGTGACTGGTTACTGGGGTTGGGGTAATTTCGTCCCCCCCCCCTCCTGCCCCTCCCACTCACACACACACACACACACACACACACACACACACACACACACACACACACACACACACACACACGGTGTTTCTGTGTTGACTATAGGCATCTGAACCAAATCTCAAAGAAAGTTGTCTACCCATTTTGCGCATTGACGATACCTTAGACTGTTTGAAAGGAGCATGAACATGCAGACAGGTTTCTGGCAAATCGAGGTTGTTGAAGCTGACGGGGAGAAGACTACTTTTATTACACCTGATGGCCTCTATGAATTCAAGGTCATGCCGTTTTGACTATGTAATGCCCTGGCCACATTCTAAAACATGATGGACAACTTGCTTCGACCTTCTAAAATGACAATATGTTTTTGTTATCTAGATGACATTGTCGTTTTCTCAATGACATTTGCGAAACATCTAAGCCTTCTGTCAACTGTGTTGAAGTACGTGTTAAGACAGCAGGACTCTTCCTCAACCCAAAGAAGTGCCTCTCCGTCGCCTAGTGAACAGAGATGGTGTGCGTCTTGATCCAGATAAAGTAAGGGCAGTCATAGCATTTCCAACTCCTTAGCACATCTGTGATGTAAGAAGTTTCGTCAGGCTGTGCTCATACTCTCGTCATTTCATAGAAGGTTTTTGTAACAGGGCATGACCATTGTAAGAACTTCTGCAGGGAGATGCCAAGTTTTACAGGGATGAGACAAAAGAATGAGCTTTCCAGGTACTTAAGGAGACTCTAACGTCCCACCAGTTCTGGCCTTATACGAAGAAAATGCGAAAACTGAACTTCACACAGACGCGTGGTTATGGGATTGGTGCAGTACTTGTACAAATTCAGGAAGGTGCTGAAAACATGATAGCCTATGCATCAAGAGTTCTCTCAAAGTCTGAGGTGAACTACTTTACAATCGA
The DNA here is from genome assembly GCA_026315105.1 of Locusta migratoria. Taxonomy (NCBI): domain Eukaryota; kingdom Metazoa; phylum Arthropoda; class Insecta; order Orthoptera; family Acrididae; genus Locusta; species Locusta migratoria. The sequence goes on from CM048751.1 coordinate 203,697,729, forward strand.
GGAGAAGTGTTTTGCCATTATCTGGGCTATCATAAAGTTCCGACTATACTAATTTGGTAAACGATTGACCATTGTGACAGAACACCATTATTTATGTTGGCTAACTAGTTTGAAGGATCTATCAGGTCGATTAGCAAGATGGACACTAAGACTCCAAGAGTAAGATGTCACAGTGGTATTCAAAAATGGGTGCGAACACAAGATACACCGACTGCCTTTCAAGGAGTCCGTTAGCCGAACACAAGAGCAAGGATGATATTTCAGCCCTCACAGAGTTAGGTGACATTACAGCTGAACAGAGGAAAGATCCAGCTTTATTACAAACCATAGAGGCATTGGAGAAAGAAGAACCTACTGAAGGAGAGTTTCAACTTATGAATGGGACATTGTATAAGAGCAACTATGATCCACTGGGCCCCAAATTGTTACTGGTTGTTCCAGCTCATCTCCGGCCAGCTACTCTAAAGTATTTCCACGATTCTCCAACATCCGATCATCTGGGATTCGTGAAGACCCTAGAATGAATCAGATGCAGGTATTACTGGCAAGGTCTCTACCCATCTGTCAAGCAGTATGTGAGTCACTGTAAGGAGTGCCAGCGACAGAAGCATATACTGCAATTACCTCCAGGTCGTCTGGTACCAATTCCACCTGTAGCAGCTCCATTCCCCCAGATTGGAATCGACCTTTTCGGTAAGTTCTCGAAGTTGACAGCCGGTAACCGATGGATAATAGTCTGCTTGACTACCTCACCCGCTATGCTGTCACAAAATCTGTGCTGACTGCAGAAGCCCCAGAGATCGCAAAATTCCTAGTAGAAGACATTATTTTGATGCATGGTGCACTAAATGTGATGATATCTGATCGAGGAAAAGTATTCATGTCAAAACTAGTATCAGAGGTAATGTCACATTTCAACATTGTACATAGAATAACAATTGCCTACCATTCTCAGACAAATGGTCTTGCAGAACATTTTAACAAGACGTTAGTAGATATGCTGTCGATGTACATTGATGTTGAGCAGAAGGATTGGGATACAATACTGCCAGTCGTGACATTTGCATATAATACAGCAAGGCAAGACACCATAGGCTTCATACCATTTTTCCTGCTCTATGGTTGTGAGGCCGAGATGACAATAGATACACTATTTCTGTTCCAACCAGACGATACTCAGCATGACTATGTGAAACACCTCATCACCAGGGTCAAAGAAGCATATGACCACTGGACACTTCGAAGAAGGACCGTCAGCTGTATAACAACAAGCACCGACCAGTTGTGTACAGCCCAGGAGATCTGGTATGGATTTTTTACCCCTGTGTGGAAAGTTGGGCTATTAGAAAAGTTACTTTAGTGACAGTTTGATCCATATCGTGTCATTCGCCCCCTGTCAGATGTCACAAAGTCTAGGATTATGAGCCATCCTCAAAACAACAAAAACAAAGAGACATTGTGCATGTCTTCCATATGAAGCCTTAAAATGATCCCAAAGAACAAATAAACAGAAAAGGACTCTTGTTCAAGGACTCTTAACACCATTATAGTAATGATGAAGCCATGACTGGAGGGTTTGGCACCGGTCATTGTCACTGCAAGGAAGGCAAGTAGGCAGAACGGAAGGATTCTCCATACAGAGGACCCAAGACAAGATCCAAGACACTGCAGCTGGCTGCAAAAGGAACTTAACAGCGGATCACTATTCTTTCATGAAGGGAAGCAATGCAGCGATTCTCCTGACAGCATGCATGGTGCAGTGGATAGCATCGCAGAACGCTGTACTTGTGGCCCCTAGTTCAAATCCTGCCATGAGCAGAAAAAAATTATTTCTTTGTATTTACTATTTCTAGAATGTTCTACATCTTTCTTGTGTTTAATTTACATTTAAGTTCCAGAAAATCATTTCTTTGTATAAATAGTGGAGCACTCCAAGCAGGAGTCAGTCTGTATTGAGTGTACACTTGTGTTAGCAATAAACGTGTTCTAAGTGTAAAGTGTTGTGCTCTATTAACGACAAGCCTTTGAATCCAAGACCACTTGCAGTTTCCAACTGACAATATGATTCCTGAAAAGAGACAGGAAGCAGCCTTTCAGTAGTATCAGGGCCAACAATCTGGATAACTGAGTGATCTCACCTTGTTATGTTAACCAACATGGCCTTGCTTTGATATTACTGTGAATGAACTGCAGCCTTTATTATTTCCTTCTGTATGGTTAAATATTCAAGAAGTAACAGGCCCCCTTTCCGTTTTGTAGGCAGGGATATCGTCATTAGGAATAACAAAACTGATATTATATGGGCCTGAAATGGTATATTCGGTACCTTTATCAACTAGTGAGGTTAGAAAATTTGAAAAGGTATGAGTTAGAGCTATATGTGAAAATTTGTGAAGTGTGATGGCAGGAAGACAGGAATTCTGATTAGGTGAATGTAAGATTATAAATACAGAATTAAATTGAAGTAACACTGAAGAAGAAATAAAAATGAATAAGATAATAGGAATATGGATAAGCTGATAAGAAATCCATAATCAACAAATTAGGACAAAATTATACAACAAACAAAAGCCCACCACAATGGTGTTGTTACATCGCTATGCTGCATGGTCCCATTGTAGGTGGCAGCTGTTATTAGAAGCATTTCTACTTCGGTGATTATTTTTCAATTTGTAAATGCATGGAGTTCACTCAAGTGGGCCCTTCTGGTAGGTTCTGCTTTGTAGGTGTTGCCAGTCGAACTGAAAAGCATTGGTTTTTTTATCCGTTGGTATTATAATTGCAAACTGGAGAGTAGGAAGCAGAATGAGCAGTTTCACTCAGGATTACACCAGTTCTGTAAAAATTGCAGATTTTCGTAATAAGTATTTCTCTTGTCACAGAACTACCCAGTCATCATCTGAGTAACACGGGCTGATGACTCTACTCGACTTTGTTCAAACCACTTACAATACGTATTCAATAGCTGAAATCTGGACCTGCAATAAAATACAGATTGGTTTGCAAGTGAACCTGAATTCCTTTCCTCTTTGTAAATGGGGTAGGCTAGGGGCGTATGCAAGTCACTGTAGTGCCATCCAATGGAAAGATTTGCACAAGGCCATGCAGCCATTCACAATGATGATAATATTAATAAGAAAAATAATGATAAAATCCAACTAAATAGATATACCATGACTTCATAATGAACAACACTAGAAATTTCTGTATGATTTTTCAAAAGAAACTAAAATAAATATTCTCCAAAAAACTAATAGCACATAACAACCAAGAAAAGTGTGACATTTTAGCAAAATATTTTGAAAATTTACAGAAACTATCATGTCTGAAATAAGCTTAATTTTACACAAAGAATAGGCTCTCACCCCCATCCCTCTCCCCCATCACCACACCACCAATGAAAGAGGAAATCACCAAAATTCTCAAAAACAATAGAGCACCAGGACAGGACTCCGTAATTGCCAGACTTTGAAAATGTTAAAATATCAAATTTCTTAAGAAGCTAACTGCAATCATGCATAATATTTGGTTTGGTTTAGAGAAAAGATTCCTGAGGGCTGGAAGACAGCCTTGATCCATGCACTGTACAATTCAGATGAGAAACTGATGTGAACAACTACAGAGGTATCTCTTTCCTACCACTTTACTACAAAATCTTAACAAAAGCCAAGTTAACTAGGATGGAACAGCTCTACTCTAAATTTGGATAATATCAGTGTGATTTTAGAAATACTGGATGACGTGCAGAAAAGATTCTCAATTTAAATTCAATAACAATATATCTGAAAATAGAACTTACAATTGTTATAATCACATTTGTTGACTTCAGAAAAGCCTATGATTCGGTTAATAAGAAGTCACGGTTTTAAATACTCAATGAATTAGGCTAAGATAGTTAAAACATAGCTCTGATTAAACAAACTCTAATAAACACCAGTTCTTAAGTGTAATTTAGAGGTGAAAATTCTAGAATCTTTTAGATCAAAACTAATTTTGTGCCAGGGAGATTGTCCATCCCCAAGGCTCTTTTAATTATGTTCTACAAAAGTCATAAGAAAATGGAGTGTCAGTAGGACAAAGCCAAATCAGTGAGGGAGTTAGACTAGTTTACAAAAGGGACACAGTACAAATAGACTGTTTAACATTTGTATATGACTTATCTACATTTTTTAGATTCAGTAGACAAATAAAATTGCTCAAAGAACAAGTTGTAAAGCAAGCTTTCAGGTCTCCTATGAGAAAACCAAATTTATGACTAACATTAAGACAGCTCCAAAGATGTCAAAGAGAAAATAAAAGTTCAAGTTTCTAGGAGAAGCAATTGAACAATATATTTGAGAGAAAAAGAGCCATTAAAGAATGAGTTAGTAAGATGAAAACAGCATACTACCTCACTAGGGACGTATGTAATAAGAAGTCAATACTGAACTTGCACACTAACAGTAATTCATTCAGAAGCATATTAGGCAGCAGAATGTTTAACTCTGAACAAAAAGGCGATGATGGATTCACTGTAAAATACCGAAAGATAAATTCTAAGGAAAATCTTGGGACCAGTTAAAAAGTGGACACAGTACAGAATGTCATAATAGTAAACTTAATAAACAAATTGAATAAAATCACAGATGTAATTAGGAAAAGAATAGCTTTCTACAATCATATATAAAGTATGAATCCCAACAGACTGACACAAGGCCTATTCTCTTACTTCATTAAATTAAAAATGGATAATACCTGGGGCAAAGAAGTTGGTAGAGAAATGGATGATCTCCAAATTACTTCACAAGTTATTGAGAAAATACAGCTACTCAGAAAGAAAGTTTCCATGAAAACCAAAGAAGACTAGATCCAGGTGGACCAAAGAAACAAAGCAGAAACATTAAAAAAATTAGGAAAATGTGAAAGATAAGGTAATTGTAGTCTATAGTGACACACACATAACAGGAGAATAAAATTCACCATTGTGTAGTTGCCATATAATTTATATATTTAATTAATATGGAAATTCTTCACAGAGATGATAAATTATTATTCAAAAGAAATAGATTGGCTGGCCAGTACTGACCTTTTTGCTGTACTGCCAATAGTTACACTCAGAAAAAGAGGAGGAAAATAACAAGCTTTCGGAACTGTGTTCCTTCTTCAGGTGGAGAGAAGGGAGAAAAAAAAGGGGTGCGGGGGGGGGGGGGGGGAATTGGAAAGGTAATTCACGACCTAGGTCATGAGGACGGTGTTAGGATTGTCAGTCCTAATTGGACAATCCTAACACCTTGAATTTACCAGGAATTAACTGACCTGCTTATGAATTTCTTCGTAAAGTTGTAAGTAGGATTGTACAGACATATCAGTTTTTTATCTAGACTTGCAGGAAGATGCGATAAGGCATTAACATTTACATGTTTTCCTGTGGGCCTGCAATTGATTTCATAGTTATAGCCAATCAGTGTAATTTCACATCCTTGTAGTATCTGAACTATCATGACAAACAACTTTTTACTTGGATGAAATATTGCAACCAGATGCTGGTGATCTGTGAGCAGTTTTCTGCCGTGCGCTATTTTGGTATGTCCAAGTGACTGGCTTGACTGAATATGCGAGTGGAAAGTCGGCGTCAAGCTACCTGTTCAGGGAGAATAATGGCAGATACATGTAGCAGCCAGCTCCTCTCAACAAAGAAGTCTGTGATTACTGAGTAATAGAAAGTTGTATTTATGTTATGAAAATGTTGTTACAAAATATATGTCTTAAATGAAGAGTGGCTTTTGATTTGAGAGTAGGAATATAGACTTAAAATTGCAGCCACTTCTCTCCATTAGAAACCTGCAAAGAAGAATGATCCTTTCCGAAAGTGCCTGGATGAGGGACACTGAGTAGCAGGATCCCTCTTTTAAAACAAGAAGAAGAAATGCTCCAAACAAGCAAATGAAAAAGGACATACACATCATGCCAATCTTATACAACTACATTCACAAATAAGCTTGGTACAAGGCAAAGTAAAAATACAAAAGTCATCGTTGTTCCCGTATCTGTAAAAAGAAGATTGGGTTTAAAAAAAAAATTGCTTGCAGTCGGTCTCGAAACCTTTACTTCCGACAGCACAACACAATGCCTTTAACCACACGACTACTCTTGCTAGATGGAAGGAGGTGACTTCATTATTACTCATGATGGAATTTCCTGAAGGCTTTTACTGTTGATGCATCTTTAATTTATAGTTATAAGATATTTTACCAAATATGACGTGTTTTTGTTGAATCTTCAATATGCAAAAAGCAAACATGAAGTATACATGTTGCCTTAATGGAGGACTTGCCGATGCGCAAGGTGAGGTGCCCAGTAGCTCCATTGTCTTGCTTCTGGACCATTCGTGTGTAACTGCCAGAGCTCGAGTAGCCAAGAGCTGGTGTCGCTACCAGCTCCAATGCCAATGTTAAAAGCATCGTTTCTCCTCGCCTCTCCCTGCTGCAGCAGCACCCATGTGCTGCCTCCAGGGGGTTCAGAAGAGAATTTGAACCTCGCTGCACATGTGATTGCAATGCTGCAGCCACTGCCATCTATTTTGAGTGGCTGCCCTACTACTGGGTATATGTGCTGTCTCTGCGACGTAAAATTCTTTTCATGCGATAAAAACATTTCAAATGTGTATATAAAATGATCTGATAGAAGAACAAAATGGAGAATGACAGTTTAAAAACACTTTTTATCTTATTTATTTATTTACTTCTTTTCGCGACGATTATTTTTCCAGGGGTTCACTGAACCAGTGAACACATAACAGACTGATGATGTGTCAGTTGCTAACACAACAATCTTGAGTTCGTTCAAAGTGCACCAATTTATTTTCCTTAATTGTTGTGTTCTTGAGCTTTCAAAAATGCTGAGTATTCTTGCTTAGTCCATTTAAACTTTGCATTCATCTTTCATAGTTTACTCAGTGGTCCAGCTCTTTCAGAAAATCAATTATGAATTCGATATAGCAATTTACTTTTCGAAGAGAAGATTTTTATTTCTGGAAATGTTTTGGGTGAGAAAGCTTCTGTATTGCTTCCACATGAGCTTCAGATGGTTAGAATCCTCCTGCATCAGTAACGTGACCCAGGTTCTGTAATTTGTTCTTGAAGGATTCACATTTCTTCTTATTGCACCTGAGACCATTTTCTTACAGTTGTGTAGAAAACATGTTCCAATTTTCCATGTGCTCATCTATATTATGCCTATGTCAATTATATTGTCCAAGTAATTGGCACATCCAGATATGTTACTTGTAATTTGTTCCACAAATCATTGGTATATTGCAGGAGCACTTGCTGTACCAAATGGTAATCTCTGGTATTAAAAAAGTCCAAATTGAGTGTTGACAACTGATACCTTCTTGGATTCTTCATCCATTCCCAACTGGACATATGCATCTGATAAATTTATTTTTTTGTAAAATACTTGCCATTTCTGATTTTTCTGGATATGTCTTCAGGTTTTGCTATTGGATATTGTTTTATTTCCAAGCTGTGGATTTACAGTTACTTTGAATCTCCATATACTCTTATTGAACCATTTGGCTGTGATCCAGCCACAATTGGTGTAGTACAGTAACTAGTCTTCCTTCTTTAACTTTATCCATCATGGGAAATGGTTCTGGTCTGGGCTTGAAACAGTTTGGTATGGCTCCTGTCTTCAAATTGAGAACTGCTTTGTGTGTTTTACAGGTGCATAAGCCAGTATGAAAGAGAGATTCATGATCATTGCGTTTCACCCACACTATTGTTGTCTTGTGTGCATGCCCGGATTCATGTTGAAGAATATCCAGCATGCATTGTATAATTGGTCCCTGTGAAGCAGTATGTAGTTCCATATAATCATGCTTGGAATTTTGCTGCATGAGTGTATGCCTTAGGTGTATCATGTAATATGGCCTTCATGGTTCATGAAGTACTTGTCAACAAATAATATTTGTATGTTTTATGATTAAAATAACTCAATAATAATAATCTTGAAAACACCTGTTACATTCATACAACATACGCTTTATTAATAGTGTTGACATGGTAACAAACAAAAAAGGAATCCTAATACAGAAGCATACACTAAATATCAAAGCACTTCTGTATTGTTTCTTGAAGAAAAAGAAGAAATCCCTTAGGAACATGTGGCATCAACATTTTTAGGTCATCCTTTTTGCCCACTTTTTATTATTATTATTATTGATTTTTTTCTGTTCCGTAGGACCCAATTGAGGAGTGAGACTCCATGGTCATGGAACAAGTCAATACATTAATTGTTACACAAGAATGGTAATAGAAAATGTTTAAGTACTCCTTTGCACATGACAATCTTAAAACAAAGTGAAAAGAATCAATAAAGAAAAAATGAATTAACTTAATTGTTTAACTTTTCTAGGAGTTCCTTGGCAGAATAAAAGGAGTGAGCCATGAAGTGACTCTTCAATTTAGATTTGAAAGCGTGTGGATTAGTGCTAAGATTCTTTAGTTCTTGTGGCAGCTTATTGAAAATGGATGTCACAGAATACTGTACACCTTTCTGCACAAATGTTAAGGTGATGTGATGCAAATGTAGATTCGACTTCTGTCTAGTATTCACCGAGTGAAAGCTACTAACACGTGTGAATAAGCTGATATTATTAACAACAAACGACATTAAAGAAAAAACATATTGTGACGCCAGAGTCTAAATTCCCAGACTACTGAAAAGGGGTCGACATGACGTTGGTGAACTTATACCAGATATTGCTCGAACCACCCGTTTTTGAGCCAGAAATATCTCTTTTGCATCAGGCGAGTTAACCCAAAAAACAATGCCATGCGTCATAAGTGAGTGAAAGTAAGTATAATAGACTACTTTTCGTGTTGAAAAATCACGTATTTCAGATATTGTTCTAATGGTAAATATAGACCCTGAACATGGGCTTTCCATGACAGCTTACTGTCTATATGAACACCTAGAAATTTGAACTGTTCAGTCTCACTCATCACATGCCCATTATATGTAATCAAAATGTCAGCTTTTGTCAAATTATGTGTTAGAAACTGTAAAAACTGAGTTTTACTGTGATTTAACATCAACTTGTTTTCTACAAGCCATGAACTTATCTCTTGAACTGCATTATTTGATACTGTGTCAATATTACGAGCAACACCCTTCACTACCAAGCTGGTATCATCAGCAAACAAAATATTTTACAGTCACCTGTTATACTTGAAGTCATATCATTTATATAAATAAGAAACAGCAGTGGTCCCAAAACAGACCCCTGGGGCACCCAACACTTAATTGTGCCCAATTGGAATTGTATGTCATAGCCATTTTCTACACTGCAGAGAATTACCTTCTGTTGTCTATTATTAAAGTAAGAGGTGAACCAGTTGTGAGCTACTCCCCGTATTCCATAATGTTCCAACTTCTGCAACAATAATTTGTGATCAACACGCTTTTGTTAAATCAAAGAAGATGCCTAATGTCCGTAGCCTCTTATTTAACCCTTAAAGTGCCTCGCAGAGAAATGAAAATATAGCATTTTTGGTCATTAAACCACTTCTAAAACCAAACTGTACGTTTGACAATAAATTATGTGAACTGAAATGATCAATTCATCTTGAGTATACAGTCTTTTCAATAACTTTAGAAAAAAACGATGGCATAGAAATAGGTCTATAGTTGTCTACATTATCCCTTCTCCTTTTTTATAAAGTGGTTTCACTACTGAGTACTCTAATCTGTCAGGAAACTGACCATTGTGAAAGGAAAAATTACAAATATGGCTTAGTACTGGGCTAACATATGGAGAACAGTACTTCAGAATTCTGCTAGATACCCCAACATATCCACAAAAGTCCTTAGTCTTTAGTGATTTAATTATTGACTCAATCTCGCCTATGGAAGTATGAAGGACCATTTCAGGTACAGGCCTCGGAAAGGCATTTTCTAAAAATGTTATATGATTACCTGTAGAAACTATGGTTTTGTTTAGTTCCCCTACTATTTTCAGAAAGTGATTATTGAATGTTGCACATATGTCTAACTTGTCAGTAACAGAAACATTTCTACTACGCATTGACGTTATATCTTCTACCTCCTGCTGCTGACCAGACACTTCCTTCATGACTGACCAGATAGTTTTAATTTTATCCTGATAGTTTGCTATTCTTTGTGCACACCAGATACTTTTTGCATTCTTAATGACATTTTTCAGAACCTTACAGTACTGTTTGTAAGGAGCTACTGCATCTTCATTCTATCTGCTTCTAACATTTTGATACAATTCCCGCTTTTTTCTACATGATTCTCTTATCCCCTTTGTCAGCCACCCTGGCTGCCTGTTACTGGAAGTACCCTGTTTTGAGCGTTCTAGCGGAAAGCAACTTTCAAACTGCATAAGAAATGTGTTCAGAAAAGCATTATATTTATCATCTGCATTATCAGCACTACAAACACCCTGCCATTCTTGTTCCTTAATTTGGCTTAAAAAGGTCTCATTTGCAACTGGATTACCTTTTCTAAGTAGTTGATAATTATGTTTAACATTTGTTTGAGAACAAATACTTTTTAGAATTAAAAGTTGGGAATCGTGGTCTGATAGGCCATTTACTATTCTGCTGACAGAGTGCCCCTCTAATAATGAAGAATGAACAAAAATATTGTCAATGGTAGAACTGCTATTTCCTTGCACTCTCATTGGAAAAAATACTGTTTGTATCATGTTATAGGAATTAAATAGATCTAACAGCTGACTTTTTTTGAGCTATCACCTACACAATTAATGTTGAAATCTCCACACACAATTAAATTTTTATACTTCCTATACAGTGAACCCAGAACCAATTCCAGCCTGGGCAGAAACATTTTAAAATCTGAGTCAGGGGACCTATAAATAACAACTATTACTAGTTTAATTCCATTAACATTAACAACTCCTGCACAACATTCAAATATCTTTTCTGTGCAGTGTTTAGAAAAATTGATTGACTCCGATGAAAAATCATTTTTTACATACATGGCCACTCCCCCATACTGCAAGGAACTCAGAGTGAAAAGCAGCTAACCTGTATCCTGGCAAAGGAAGTCTCTGAATAGTCACATCACTTAAAAAGTGCTCTTAAATACCAATAATGTTAGAATCAGTATCAATAAGCAGTTTATTAACTTTAACTCTGATACCCTGTATATTTTGATGAAAAACAGTAATTCCCTTATTACTTAGATTCTTAGACTTTGTCAAAGGTGGTTCCTTTCTTAGAGGGACTTCCTTTAAGCAGGAATACCTAACAGCTGTCTTCAGTCTAAAAAAGGTGCAGCCCTAACACCAACTACTACAGGAATTTTTCCATGAGTGACACCCCCATCCCCTACTACACTGTCACCTATGAGCTTTGCTAACCTCTCCTTCCCATACCTATTGAGGTGCAGACCGTGCCTAGTAAAATCCGACCTTTGGATAGTCTCAACTGGCACCACTGCAATGTGATCCATGCTCTCTGTCATCAGCGCTTTCTCAAGCCCCATGTTAACACGCCTGACAGCTGTATTAAGACAAGGCCTATCATGACGCTGAAACAGCTGCGCAAAATGCACATTTGTGCCACCAGTTTAAGTTGCTATCCTTTCCAGATCACCACCTATATCATATTCTCCATCCCTATCAAGACTATTACCAGCCCCACCCAGTATAACTACCTGATCCTCTTTTGTGTTTATGTTGCAAAGACCATTTATATTATTTAGGTTTTCTCTCTCTCCTTTCTGAAAACACTGTGTGTTTGTGCCTTTCCCTATTTTATTTTGTTCGTATAAATTTGGAGATGTAATTCTTTCATGTGTTTTTTGTTGGTTTGTACTAGTTCAGTGTAGGAATTTTCTTCTTTAAGAATATGTCAATTTTTTGGGTTAATTTGTTTGGGTGCATTTTTTTAAACGTCCAATGAACTAGATTCTTTACATGCCCAATTTGTGTATGATTTGAGTTATTTTTATATATGTCTGCATTACGTTTTGGATAACGTACACCATCTTTAGTTTTTGGTACTAGGATTTCCTTATTATTTTACATTCCTTCACTTCTACAAGGGGTGTTCAAATGAAAAGGTACAAAATGACACTGGGTATAATTGAAGTCTTTATTCAAAGGTAATCGCCAGAGGCCTGAACGCAACTATCCCACTGTTTAATGAGCTGAAGGATTACCTGAACCCCGAATTCCTGTGGCTGCAACAATGAATCAAATAGACATTTCACTCAATTAATGTTTAATTCACTAAGACCATTTGTGATCAATGGTGCCCAAGTTTACCCACACCTGACCTCTATTGCTTCACTCAGGCTCACATGTTACAACATCCTCCGTTAAGCCTCATTTGTGGCTACTGGGTATGTGGTTCATAGGATAGCTGAACATCTATCTTATCTCTAGTTTTCAACAGTATGCTCTGGAGAAAATGGTGATATTGTTACTGTACTTCTAGATATAGTTTCATCTGGAAATGAAAAGAAGAGATTAATTCATTGTACAGTACAGAAAATACTCTTTATGATATGTCCCAATCCATTCCAAGAAATATCATTATTAGTATCCCTCTCTTGTTGTTTTTTTATATTTTGTGTCATAACTATTGATCACCTGTTTCTTAGCAAGAGCCTTTGCATTAGTTTATCCACTTAGTATTAACTCATATTTCACTAAATAAGTGTACTTATGATCTTGCTTACAGATGTGGCAGAAGCACAGAACTGCCTGAAGAAATTTGCAGCAGCTGCTCAGAACTGTAAACCGTTAAACTTCTTACGTTGTGGGGGTGATGAGCTTTTTGTCGGCCGTGCTGGTTATTTATTTGCTGCACGATGGCTTCAGAAACAATTTGGAAAAAGTATTGTCCCAGAGAAGGATATACATGAAATTTGCACCGCTATTGTGGAATCAGGGCGCCATTATTCAGAAACACATCACAGTGCAAGTCCTTTGATGTATTCTTATTATGATACAGAATACCTTGGTAAGTGTTGATTGTTTTTTTTTTTTTTTTTTCTTTAAATGTAGGGAAACATGACTTTGGTGATGGACACTCAAGGTATTTGTGAGGTGTTTTCATTCTGACAAATTTTATTATATTTGTATGCTGCCTTTTTGTGATGGAGGAAAAGTGTAAATGAACTGCTTTGTAATAGTGGACAACAGCTTGTCTGAAATGCAAATATTCATTGTTAATTCACGTTATAGAGTGTGCACAAAGTCAGGCTCAATAGTCTTGGGGTATAGCACTTGACTGGAAACTGAAGGGTCACAGGTTCGAAACCCAGTCAGATCTCAGATTTTTTCAGTCTGTGTTTTAACCCATCCTCCATCTCTCAATGATGTGAGGAGTTTTCAGAAACGATACATGGTTCGGATGCCACATTAAGCTGCAGGTCCCCTTTCCCCAGTTGGATAACTGAGGTAGGCAGGGGACCCGTAAGTCGCCGAAGTGGTGTCCAATTAAAAGAGTTGTGCCAGGCCAATGAGCCACACTAAATTATTATTATTATTATTATTATTATTATTATTATTACTGTTAAGAAACTAAAAACCAAAAAATACCAAAATTACATTGGTTTTTAATTGTTTTGTTGCAAAAACTCCATAAAAAGTAAAATTATTTCAGTTTATAATCAGCATGAGATGGGCACAATACATGTTTACTATGCTGCCCATCGTTATCTGCCACAACCGATTGGAGCACCTTGGGTGATATATTAAAAATTCTTTGTACAATGTATGCCTTCAGTTCAGCTAAATTTGTAATTGGACCATTGAACACATCTTCCAGGTAATACCATATCCAGAAACTAAACACATTAAGATCAAGTGATCTTAACAACCAGGTTTAAAGCAAATAACAGCTGATAATTTAAGTATTTTTGAAATGTTTCTGCCAGCAGCCACTTCAATGGCTGTGCAGTGTATGAAGCAGCACCATCTTGCATAAAGTGATCCAACCCGCACACCAATGCTGTTTGTGTAAAAAAAAAATCTGTTTACCAAGATGGTTGAGGTATTAGGACCTGCAGAACTCATCTCCTCAATAAAAAATGCTCCTACAATGAATGATGTCATCAATCCACAGCACACATAATTACCTTTATAGATTGAAGTGGTACTGGTTGATGTGTTTGCAGTTTTTTCCATTGTCCATATTCTGTATATTGGCATATTTTTGGAATTGGGCTTTCTATGTTCTCAGAATGTTCTGTGGCCATTTATTGCCCACTTCCATGCGAGCAAGAAATTTGAGAGTGAATGTTTGTATTTCTGGGTGTTCATTAGGAAGCAACTTCTGAACACTGGTTATTTTCTATGGATGCTAGTGAACCAGGCGTGGCTCTCATTTGCTAAATATGTATGGGAATATAAATCATAAAGTTCCTCTCCCCCGCCCCAGTCCCTGTACCCATTCCCCCCCCCCCCCCCCTCTCTCTCTCTCTCTCTCTCTCTCTCTCTCTCTCTCTCTCTCTCTCTCTCTCTCTCTGTGCATCACCCATTTCCTCTCTCTTTCTCCCATCCCTCATCTCTTCCCTTTATATGCAGTTCCTCCCCTTCCCCCCCCCCCTATTGCACCCCATTTACTTATCTCTCTCCCTCTCTCTCTCTGACCTTAACTTTGCTTACTAATGTTACAAATGAAACCTAATTTGGAATTGAAGTCACTTAAAAGGAACATGCACCTTGGTTGGGATCAACTGCGATAGCTGCAAATACTACCTTGTACCTGTGATCCTGCAGTCAAACACTCAGGTTGTCCAGCGTCCTGGAAAACTGGGAAAACCAGGGTTTTTTTGAAAATCTCAGGGAAAACTCAGGATTTCCCCCCCCCCCCAAAAAAGAAAAAAACCTGGAAAGTCGCAGTATTTGATTTGTTTTTTGGAAGAAACATTTGCTTACTTTCCACTTGGCTCAATGCATTTCCTCGAAAATAGGTTTATTCGACTTGTGAGAAATTTACCAGTCGCCAGTTTCTTACTACCTCTACTGCGCATGCGCGGCCTGACATTAGCTGCCAGTTGAAACTACAAATGCCAACTTGAACGCTTATTTCTTGTGTTTTGTGTTTTGGCCATTTGTAGCACTAGTTGACTTGTTTACTCTCTAACTTGCATTGGTGAAAGGTTTAGCCTTTTTTTATAGAACCGTTTTCGAGCGATACTGTGGCTCTCACCTCAGGTGTATTGTGTAATGCGGCCTTATATCACATATTCGTAGAAAACGGTGAAGTACTTTTGACAAGCTACACTGTAGATGTCTATTCTGACTGACAAAAGTACTGCACTATTTTTTTATGAATATGTCTTGATGTTAAAGAATGTGGTTAGGCAGGAACCTAAGAGAACAGCTTAAATTATTGTGAGTGATCAAGCAGCAATGATATCTACAGTCTAGCTTGTTAAAAGTACTTCGCCCTTTTCTACAAATATCTGATGTTGGGTCTTATTAAACAATACACCTGAGGTGAGAGCCACGGTACCAAACGGTTCTATGAATAAAGGCACGTAAGGTTTACAACCTAAATAATCAAACACTGCAACAACGCTTAGCACTATGCCTTTTAAGATTTTACTGGATGATTAAATACAAATATTTATGTGATGTTCACATATGTGGCATTCTGCATATTTTGAGCCCTGCTGTTGTAATGAAGCATGTTGGGATTTATTCCCATCTGCTTGGATTACTGAACCTCCCGATACCACTGTTGCGTAATAATTAATAAGAATATAATTAATCTATTATCATTTTCTTTTGCAAAACTTTTGTTATTCTTTCTTCTAATCTAACTAGTTGAAGCCAATTTCTATTATTCGATGCCAGAGAAGTTTTTATAATTTGCAAATATTAATTAGTTAATGCCAGAAACCAAGTAAATTCTTTCCTCATAATATTAAAGTAGGAATTACTGTGTTTCACAGGTAATGTTAGAGAAGTTTTGCCCTCTTTAGTTTCTGTATAATTACCATTAATTACAAAAGTATTGTTGATGAAACTATTTTGTTAAATATGTAAATGAAAATTAATAGTATTTCATTTTATATTTATATATATTTTGTATATTAATTTAATCAGTATTATTTTTGCTATCTTTTACTACAGCCAGTTGCATGTAATTGTTTACTTTTCCATTATAATTAATGTAATGTACTCAATTAACAATACATAATTTTTAGTGACATTGTTTCAAAGATATAAATAGGATGCATTCACAGCTTGTAATAGAGTATTGTTTCGTCAGCTGACAGATGTACAACCTCTGTCAATTCTGAGTATTGTTTGTTGTTCCAGCCATGATCTGAGGCACAAGCCACATCAGCTTGGACTTCAATTTTTAACAATTATGTAAAAGTTCATCAGTATTGTTAGTGTGGAAAGTGCATCTACTGTGATTAATTAATACTGGTGCCACATTACATTGTACACCTCGAACTTTTGTAGTCTACACACGAACAGTGTTAATTCGTATTATTGACGTGTGTGCATTCCTGGTCACATTAAATGTAATTAATGAGACTTGTAAGCTGGCCATAAATGGGGACAATTCGACATTTGTAAATCATTAAAAGTGTCAAAGCACTACAATTCTGTGTGTTGCCTTCGTCATTTGTAGTGAATTAGTTTTCGCCCCCGAGATTTCAGCCATCCGCTACCGAGAGCAATGATCATCGAGAACATCGATTTATGAATGACACACTGTGTGACGAATTTTAGAGGTTATAAGGTACAACACCACTGAAACTTCCATATGGAAAACAGTGGTGGTGATGGGTGTTGCATGGAACTTGCCATACTTTATAATCTTAAGCTGATTACAGTGTGAGAGAGGTAATTAAATCCCAGAAATAGTCTACATTACATACGTAAATGTTTAATCTTCATCTCGAAAAGTTCTCAATACATTTTCATGTAAAGCATAACATGCGTAACTCTTTCAGTGTTTCATTAATCAAGTAATAGCTATATAAAAACATCAATTGTATTAAATGAAATTATTTCAGATTGTTAAACAAAGCTCTCAATAAATAAATCCAGACACCATCTTTCCCATGATCATCCTGTTTCACTTTACATTTTTTGATTAAAGGAACTGGACAAATTTAATTAAATTGTGGCATTTATGATGTCAGAAATTTCTCCGTTGATTGGTACTAGTTATCTGCTATTTAATGTCAATGTTGATAAAAAACAGAAAATAATGATACTTCTTGGTGTGGGTTCCTGTATTCATGTCCTAGTTCATGAACCACGAGGAACATAGGAGTGGCCAAGTAAGTGGTCCTGACAGTTGTGATACCAGTTACTTTGGAATAAGGTGGGGCATCTCGGACATATTCTGAGTTGTGGCCACATTTGTGCTCAGATGGCAAAGACTACCAGATCCACCAGTTAGTCCCTCGACTGTTAGGATTAAAACCCAGGGGGCCTTGGGCAAGTAAGGCTAGCAACCTGCTTCCCAGGTACTTCAATATCATGCTGGCAACAATCAGAGCAAAATGCCTCGGACCTTTGGAGGTGATGGAGTCCTACTTCTAATTGACAGACCAGGGACTCCTCAGATACGACTTGGCAAACGATCTGGAATGAGATGGGGAGCTATTAATATCAATGGGGATTACAATAGGAAGAAGGTAGAACTGGTTGAGGCTTCAAGTAAGATGGGGTTAGATGTTTTAGTTGTTAGTGACGTTAGAGTAAGGGGAGAAAAAGAGGATGTAGTCGGAGAATGCAAGGTCTACCTGTCAGGAGTCAAAGTAGGAAGAGCACAGTGTGGTGCAGGATTTCACAACAGGAAAGCTATCGAACCCAGCATAATAGCAATAAGGTATGTAAATGAACGACTGATGTGGATAGATTTGGCCATCTCCGACAAGAAAATTAGGATTGTGGCAGTGTATTCACCCTGTGAAGGGACAGATCAAGATGAGATGGACAGATTTTACAACACAGTTAGTGATGTAGTTGTTAGAGTGAAGGATAAGGATAGTGTTTTACTCATGGGTGATTTCAATGCAAGTACAGGAAATCGAACAGAAGGTTATGAAAAGGTTATGGGTAAGTTTGGAGAGGTTATGGAGGCCAACAGGAACGGAAAAGAGCTCTTTGATTTCTGTTCCAGTATGGGCTTAGTTATCACAAACTCCTTCTTTAAGCATAAGGACATTCACCGCTATACTTGGGAAGGAAGGGGAACCAGATCTATCATTGACTATATAATAACAGACCAGGAATTCAGGAAGACAGTCAAGGACACACGTGTTTTCAGGGGGTTTTCTGATGATACTGATCATTATTTAATCTGCAGTGAAATTGGTTTTGTGAGGCCAAAAGAGCAGAAGGTCAGGTCCATGTGTAGAAGGATAAGAGTGGAGAAGCTTCAAGAGAAGGAAATTAGGCAAAAATACATAACAATGATCTCAGAAAGGTACCAGTTAGTTGAATGTAATGATTTACTGTCAGTGGAAGAGGAATGGTCAAGGTACAGGGACACACTACTGGATCAGCTAGAGAATGTCTTGGGACAGTAGTGTGTAAAGTCAGGAAGAAGCAGACAGCTTGGTGGAATGACACAGTCAAGGCAGCCTGTAAAAATAAAAAGAAGGCATTTCAAAAATAGCTCCATACTAGAAATCAGGCAGACAGAGAAAGTTATGTTGAAGAAAGAAACAAAGCCAAACGCATAATTGCAGACTTCAAGCAGAAATCATGGGAAGACTTTGGAAACAAGCTAGAAACTTTGGGTCAAGCTGCGGGAAAATCATTCTGGAGTGTAATTAGCAATCTCCGAAAGGGAAGGAAGAAGGAATTAACAAATGTTTTGGACAGGTCAGGAAAGCTGCTAGTCAATCCTGTGGATGCCTTGAGCAGATGGAGGGAATATTTTGAAGAATTGCTCAATGTAGGTGAAACGTTCAATGATGTGTCAGATTTTCTGGTAGAATTGGATAGGAATGACGATGGAAACAGAATCTCATTTGAGGAAGTGGAGAAAATGGTCAGTAGATTACAGTGCAATAAAGCGGCTGGGATGGATGAAATTAAGCCGGAACTCATCAAATACAGCGGAATATCAGGTCTCAAATGGTTACACACAATAATTGAAAAGGCGTGGGAATCGGGACAGATTCCATCTGACTGGACGAAAGCGGTAATCACGCCAATTTTCAAACATGGAAACAGAAAAGATTGCAACAACTATCGAGGTATCTCCTTAACTAGCGTTGTAGGCAAAATACTCTCAGGTATTGTTGAAAGGAGCACACGCAGGTGTGCTTGCGTTTGGACATGTGTGAGTGTGTGTGTATTTGTTTACCTTCCTTTTTGTCCCCTAAGATAAGTCCCTCCACTCCTGGGATTGGAATGACTCCTTTTCCACTTCCTTAAAACCCATATCCTTCCCTTTCTCCTCCCCTTTTTTCCTCTTTTTCCTGAAGAAGCTGCCAGTGGTGGCGAAAGCTTGTATGTGTGTTTGTGTGTGATTTTATTCGTATCTATCGACGAGCCAGTCCTTTTGGTAAGTCATTTCTTTTCTATTTTTATTCTTGTAAATACTTGTATAGAATCACATACACTGTCCAGTTACAATACTGAAATTGAACAGTAAAAAGTTAAAGTTCTTAAACTGGCACACCTTAGCCCTCGGAAAAGTTAGAGTCCATATAATATACTCATTTGCCACCCAGATTCTAATACTGTTGCAAAGGAAGCACTGCAGCTAACCAGGCAGGTCCTCCTCCTTCCAAGATAAGACAAAGTATTCTTCCAGCACCCAAGGAGATCTCCACACCAACTGTCCAAGTATTTTACTTGACCACAGCAGTCTTCTACCCTAACCACTCTCTCCCCAAAAGTAGTGAAGTTCTTAACATAAAATACTTGTTTTGAGGTAACTTTGTCCATTTCCACACTGACTTATCATTTTAACAATATTAAATGGAAAAGTTATAAAAAGTCACCTTGTGACTCTTTATCTGCAGTACACATAATATATGACATAAATAAATAAAGAAGCCAACCTTAATGAGCTTATGCACTCTTACTATACAACATTTACTGGCAAAATAGAAAAATATTTATTAAATAGATAATATGAATATGAGGTACTACTGTTGAACACATTTTCTGAAAACTCCTTTGAGTAGCTAAATCATCAGCCCACACACAATGGATATATTGTAGACATTAGAGCTACAAACAGACCAGACCTTGTTCATGGTGTCACTGTAGATGCAGGAGTTAGTGATCATCGTGTCGTCATAGGTAACTAAAATTAATAAATCGGTCAAGAAGGGTTGGAGAGTGTTTCTGCTAGAAAGAACAGATAAGCTATTGTTAGCATCCCCCTTAAGGAATGAGTTTATTTCAGGCACTGTGGATATACAGGAATTAAGGGCAAAGTTTAAATGCATTGTAAATAAAACACTGGAAGATTATGTGCTGACAAAGTGGATTAAGGATGGGAAAGACCTACCGTGGTTCAATAATAATAAACACAAAACAAAGGCAGTTGCAGTCTCAGTTCAAAAAAGGTAAAGCAAATTAAATCAGGCAAAAGTTAGTGGAGATTCCTGCATCTGTAGAAAGATCGATGCGTGAAGCATACAATAACTACCGTACCACCATCATAATGCTAGTGCTAGTCTTGCATGGTTCGCAGGAGAGCTTCTGTGAAGTTTGGAAAGTAGGAGGTGAGGTACTGGCAGAAGTAAAGTTGTGAGGCAGCATCCTGAGTCATGTCGGGATAGCACAGTCAGTAGTGTGCTTGCCCGCGAAAAGCAAAGGTCCCAGGTTCGAGTCCCGGTTCCGGCACACAATTTTAATCTGCCAGGAAGTTTCATATCAGCACACACTCCGCTGCAGAGTGAAAGGTTCATATTGGAAACATCCCTTAGGCTGTGGCTAAGCCATGTCTCCACCATATCCTTTCTTCCAGGAATGCTAGTCTTGCATGGTTTGCAGGAGAGCTTCTGTGAAGTTTGGAAAATAGGAGGCGAGCTACTGGCAGAAGTAAAGTTGTGAGGCGGCATCGTGAGTTGTTTCGGGATAGCACTGTCGGTAGTGCGCTTGCCCGTAAAGGCAAAGGTCCCAGGTTAGAGTCCCGGTTCCGGCATACAATTTTAATCTGCCAGGAAGTTTCACCACCATCATACCTTAGCAAAAGATCTTGCTGATAACCCAAAAAATGAGATCCTATGAAAAATTGGTAAGCAGATGGAAGGACTCGATCCAATCACCCACTGATCATTTTGGGATGGTGATAGAAAACAGCAAAATGAAAGCCAAAGTTTTAAATTTAATGTTTATGAAATCATTCACAGAGGTGGACCCGGCACACATACCTTCATTTGATGAAAACACTAACCCCCAATCAGAGGACATAGTAATAGGCATAGCCAGTGTAGAGAAACAGCTTAGATAGTTGGAAACAAACTAGTCACCAGGTCAAAATGGGGTACCAGTCCAGTTTTACAAAGAGTACTCTGTGTTATTGGCCCTTTGATCCAGTGAAAAGTTCCAAGTGAGTGAAAAAAGGCACAGGTCACTCCTATGCATAAGAAAGGGAAAAGAATGGCCCCCATAATTACAGACCAATATCATTAACAGTTTGCTGTAGAATTCCTTTACATATTCTCAGTTCTAATTTCGCAAATTTCCTTAAGGCGGAAAACCTTCTGTCCATGCATCAGCAGGGCTTTAGGAAGCATTCATTGTGTGAAACCCAATTTGCCCTTTTCTCTCATGACATCTTGCAGGCTATGGATGAAAGGCAACAAGCATACTGCATATTTCTTATTTTTGAAAGGCGTCCGACATGTTGCCGCACTGCAGACTGCTTATGATGGTACAAGCATATGGAATAGGTACTCAAATATGTGAGACTACTTGACTAATAGTACCCAGTATGTTGTCTTCAATGACAACTATTCATCAGAGACTAAGGTAACATCAGAGGTGACCCAGGGAAGTGTGTTAGAACCATTATTATTTTTTATGTATATAAATGACCTGATGGACAAAAATCTGCTGCTGTTTGCTGATGATGCTGTGATGTTCAGGAAGCTGCCTTTATTTAACGACTGTAGCAGGATGCTGGATGACTTGAAACAAATTTCTAGGTAGTGTGAGGAATGGCAGCTAGCTCTAAATGTAGAAAAATGTAAGGTGATGCAGATGAGTAGGAGAAGCAATCCCCTAATGTTCAAATACAGCATTAGTAGTGTGCTGCTTGCCAGAGTCGTGCCAATCAAATATCTATGCACAACACTGCACAATGATATGAAATGGAACGAAAACACGAGGACAGTCATGGGGAAGGTCGACTGCCAACTTCGATTTATTGGGAGAATTTCAGGAAGTTGTGACTCCTCTGTAAAAGAGACCACAAATAAAATGCTTGTGTGACCCCATCTTGAGTGGTGCTCAAGTGTTTGGGATCCCCACCAGATCGGTTTAAAGTAAGATATAGAAGCAATTCAGAAGTGGGCTGCTAGGTTTGTTACTGATAGGTTCAATTAGTGCATGAGTGTTTTTGAGATGCTTTGGAAACTCAAATGGAACTCGCTGGAGGGTAGGCGACATTCTTTCCGAGGAACAGGTTTAGGCTGCAACTAGAGTGAGAGATGGTGATCATGGCAGCAGACAAACATCTAAGAAGACAGTCGTGAGGGCCAACAGGAGTGGATTCTGATGCAGTGATAATTTACTAGAAGCAGTGGGGCAAAATCATAACTGCAGGTGATGCCTGAGGGGAGATGGAGAATGGAAATCGGGTCAAATTCCATGGGTCCTGCCTTGTCAGTCTGTGGCATTAGCCTAGCTGGAGGACATGAACAGGAAAAGGAAGGAAGGAAGATAAGGGTTTAACTTCCCATTGACATTGAGGTGGAGAGCACACACTGATAGTTTTGTCAGAGGTGGAGAAGGAAGTTAGTGGTGTTCTTGGAAAGGAACCTCCCTGGCATTTTCATGGAATGATTTAGATAAATCTTGGAAAACCTAAATCAGAATGGCTGGAGGTAGGTTTGAACAACTGTCCTCCCAAATGTGAGTCCAGTGTGTTAACACTGCGACACCTCGCTCAGTTGAACATGTATAGTGGACAGTGGGGAAACCTATCTTTCCACCAATGAGGGTACCCCTGGATCAACATTGTGATTTATCCTGCTGTCTGGCTGAGTGTGCTGTGGCCAGTGATAATCCTGTAGGGAGTAGGCATAACTGATTAGCATGATAGATCAGCTGCTCACAGCTCTTGTTCACCACAAAAATTGCCAGCACGTAGAGCACACCATGGGCTGTGTGTACAGCTAATCAAGAAGCCCTCACAAATGATGTCTGTGCAGTTGATTTTATAAATAAGTACCTTCAGCTGTTAACATTACAAAACCTTTTAATGACTAGTTTTGGTGGTACAGTATTACCATATTCAGACATTGCTCAGCACACAAATTTTGATGTGTGGAATTATTTCATGTAAACAGGTTCTATACTGGTGAACTAAAGTATTTTATTGTGTAATTCACCCCCTTTTTTTCTCGAAAAATTTTCTTGAAAACACTAGGGAGAGAATTATGCGAGTAGTTATTCAGAAAGGAAGAAAAACTATGTATTAGGCAGGTAAATGATACCAGTATACGGCAATTTGTGAAAAAATTGTACCTACTGTGCGTTTATAATTAGTTGCGACTTTTGACATGTCGGTGCAGAGCGAGTGGAGGGTTCGCATAGTTTCCAGCGTATGCTGAGCGCGCCGGCAACATCTAACGCCATGCTGGCACCTGGAAACATTCTTTGTCGGTAGGATACAACAATGCAGGATAGAGAATGCAAAGGACCACCATGCATCACCACATGCTACTGTTTACACACGCTTTGGCAACAGCGGTGCCTCACAAGCCGAGCCGGTGGCGGCGGGAGTGGAAAAAGCTGGCTCACTATTGCTGTTACCTGGGCAATGGCGTCTCCTTCACCCCGACAAGCCAAACGTCAGAAGTCGCAACTAATATTAAACTTACTGTACCAGTATTTATTTTCTTAACACAATTTATTTTCAATTACTGTAACACAAAAGAATTGGATTACCTGTAATGCCAGGGCTTCATTATGCCACAATCAAGAGCAGCAATGCATTGTTTCATTGTTTACCATATTTTCTCTCTCTATTCTGCGACCTCACTTTCATCACTATTTTCAGGATCAGATAACACGTCATCATCTTCATTTTCACTACCGGTATTCCACAAAATGTCGTCCTCGGATCCGTCAATGGCACAAGAAATTCCAGTTTTTTTTTAACTCTTCTTCACAATATCGACACCAATTTTCTCCCATGCACGGATTATCCACTCACACATCGAAGGTACTGATGGCTTCCTTATCTTGCCTCCTGGAATCAGCTGATGAAATCCCACTGTCATCCATTTTGAATACAAGCGTCGTAGGTGTTCTTTGAAAGGTTTGTTCACACTGACGTCTAAAGGTTGAAGAATGGACGTTAAACCTCCAGGAATGATAACAGGTTGGGACTTCATCCATTTCATTTTCTCCTTTACAGCTTCTACAAGGTAACCCCGGAAACTGTCTAGGACAAGAAGGGACTTTTTTTTAATAATGCCCCTGGTCGTCTTCCCCAGACTTTCTCCAGCCAATCCACCATCAATTCTACTGTCATCCAGCCCTTTTCTTGTACTCGTAAGTGAATTCCATGAGGGATAGTCTCTTTTGGTAATGTCTTCCTCTTAAAGATGACATATGGTGGAAGTTTATTGCCGTCTGCTGTAACGCACAACATCACTGTGCATCTTAGTTTCCCTGCTCCAGTCGTCTTCACAAGGAAACTTTCTGAGCCAGTTGCAGCAATGGTTGTGTTCCGTGGCATATCAAAAAACACTGGTGTTTGGTCAGCGTTACCAATCTAGGAGAGCAAATAGTCATATTGCTGTCGTACTTGTATTACATAATGATGGAATTCGATTACCTTATCTGTGTAGCCTCGACCTGGCACAAAGATGTTCTCCTTTGTAGACTGAGATTCTGCCATCTCATAAAACAAATCACCCAATCAATGCTTCCTTTAAAGTCCTTTCTGTCAATGTTTAGCATGGCAGCTATCTCGCGAGCTTTGTTCTGAATCATTTCATAAGAGACAGCACAACCATCATTCCGAAGTTCATTGACATAAGCAATTACACCATTATCAATTTCAGGATATTTCCCTGTTTTAGGCCCACAGAAAGATCTGGAGCTTCCCTTTGCAGCTACGAGTTTATATTTTTGTCTCCGCCAATACCGTATTGAATTAGGATCGACGGAGAAATGCCTTCCTGCAGCTTTTACTCCATTTCTATCGGCATAAGATAACACATTTAGTTTAAATTTTGCTGTGTAGTTTGAATATTTCGCCATTATGACGACTTGTAGCAAACTGCCGTAGAAATATGTCTGCGGCTTAACGTTTCAAATTTACGGTAACTTGTGACACTGGAAATATTCATTCGTTGCAGTACTGCTGCGTCCATTGTCAAGTTATTTGAAGGCCACTCCTGTTAGAACGAACCAGGAGAGGGAATTATGCGCAATATTAATAAAATAATTTTTTAATTATGACAAATCGTAAGGGAGGGGAATATGCGAGGGGGGAACTTATGCGATAAAATACGGTATTAGGTAGCTTTGTGCAATCTCCCTAACGATGTTATATGACTGAGTTGTCTGCTGATGCCTGGAGGTATAACATTATTAGATGGATCTATGTACTAGTTCACCAATATAGACCCTATTTACATAATACAACACATCAAAATTTGTGTGCTGAGCAGGAGTCTGAAGATAGTAATATTGTATTACCAAAACTAGTCATTAAAAGGTTTAATATATTAAGAGCTGAGGGTGTTTATTTATAAAATTAGTAGTACAGCCATAGTCCCTAATCATTGTTGGTGAAGGTGAATCACAAGGAACCTTGAAAAATGTATTATTGGTTACCACCTTCTTTATTTGAGTCTTCAAAATGCACACAAGACACCACCTCCAAGTTAAGACACCAGGTGAAATAGGTGGTCATCAGGTGTCGGGAGTTTGTTGGGCGTGCAAAAATCTTAAAACTCACATTACACAAATTGCTGTCCATTACCGAGCACAAGGGTCCTTCTATGGGAAAAATGATCAACAATGCATTAACTGTGACCATTGAAAAAATGGAAGATAGCTTGGCAACAACTGGAAAAAATAGACAAGACATCATCCATCAATAATGAAATGTCACCTAAAAACGGGCCCGAAAAATCGACATGCACCCTGTCCTAACAGAGTACTCTGGAACTGGCCAAGGGGACTTCTGATAGGACAGAGCAGCCTGCTTCTGTGCACAGGCACCACAAGCTCACACCCGATGCTCAATGCGATACTAACACCTCGATAGTGTCGTGCCACAGCACAAGCATACAGTAGCTGGAGAATGTGAAGACACAATGCTGGGTGGACAACCAGTCAACAGCTTTGCTCCACTGTGGCAAGCAAGGGGACCCACCTGGACAATGTTGAAGTGACCACAAAGGAGGAAAAAACTGTGTCAAACTTGATCCACATTTTAAGCATTGGTAATGATCAAAGTGGCCAAAATCTAGATCTGTGAATAAATTATTACTTATGACTGACTGATGGAAAAAATTTCTACAAGTCAAATAAAACAGTCATTGAGCACAAGTTCCAGCATGGAATCAAGCCTGGTCTTTCTATAGTTGGAAAAATGTGTCAGCAGCTACGGTTGCCACAACATCTTGCGCTCTCAAGGGGAAATCGGGTGAGGTTTGCTTCAGGTTGTCATCTGACGTTAACACCATCGGCTACTTGTTAATAAAACTCTGGGTTGTACCACACCAGCAGTCATGATAATGCATTAGAAAGGGGGGCCCACTGGTGCAACTAGCAGGCAGGCCTATCTGTTAGTTTGGAATGACTGTTAAGAAAGAAACCAACAGTTGCGCTCAGTGGTGGGGAGCAACCTTGTCCCTATACAAAAATATTCAGAACATATTTATCCCAAAAACAATAACCAGTAACTCTTCATCCGCTGGCAAATAATTTCACTGCAATTTCACTTCATTGTAAAAAGTGGTTTTGAAATGTATGTAATGAGCTGCTGGGATCCATCGGTACACTGCCAAATTAGCAATGACTTTAATGATGTCATCCACAGGAATAAGACCATCTTTACTCAACACTACACTTTTGAGAGGAAAAAAATCACACTTTCCCATCTTGTCACTCTCCGTGATGTAACATTGAGCAGTGACCATCTGTTTAAAGTAGCCACAAAGGCAATGACGTCCTGATCCTGCCAACACTATAACTCTGCCTTGAACCTGTCACGCCTGGAGTAGGGAATGAGGGCAGGTATGGCAAAATTTAGGTATCACTGATAGTCTAAGAGAGAGGTGCACCTCTAACTTTTCAGGGTGGATCTAAGTTGTACTCAAACAGCAAACTTTATGACCACAATACAGTTCCCAAACCTTAAAAGGGGCCCAGTGGGGGTAATAATTGCATTTTGTCAATGTTCTGAAAGCCAAAACCAAGATGATGTCTAACCCAAATTTTGCAAATGGAGCATTACTCACTAACAATATAAGTTTCCATTTCACATCTTTATAATGTGCAGAGACATAGAACTGCCCCGCCAGTGGCATCCTCCCTTCCACCGGGCATTCAGGGTAGGTCCACATCCAGGTTCAGATGTGCATCCACCATCTCTTCTGTCCATCCTCCCACTGACAAGTTAATCTGTCCATGGTTCATACACAGCGATAATGTGCTGGTTGTGTCTCATGTGTTGCTCTGCCTGTCCTCAGAGTTAATTCATTGTGGGGTTGTTTTATTCCTCTTTTTAAACAGTATCAAAGGAGGTTCACAAGTTTTACTAAGGATGTAGCCATTATCATAATTGATTAGCAGTTACAATACTTTGATATCAATAGGTTCTTTGATTATATGGTCCCAGAAATTATATGTCTATGTCAGAACCTTATTCTCATCATAGTCCATTCTCTGTAATTCTGACAGACAAGGTTCATCAAATGTTTTCTCATTAGATTGCTGTTTTATGGTGTGCTGTTGAAATTCTCGTTAACAATTTGTGATAGTACACACTTTTGACCTATGTAAGTCAACTCACATTGGCAGGGAATGTGATTGGCCTCAGATTTATGTAGTTCGATCTTGTCCTTGACAGTACCAAGCAGAGCATGCATGTTACACGAGTGGTGGAAAACAATCTTCACTTTATGTTTACAATGAATTTGATCAATCTTTCCAAATGATGCACCACAAAATGGAATAAGCACTGTGACTACATCCTAATAAGGTTCCTCTTCTGCTTCCACCAATTGTACAATAGGTGAATGTCCCTTTCTGTGTTGAAGTTTTTCTTCTGATGTTCCAGTTCTTGGTGAAAGATCTTTGTTTCAGAGAGGGTGTGAGTCCTGTGAAAGGGTGTTTTGAGCACACAGTTTTTCTGCACTGGGTGGTGGCAGCTGGTCGCATGTAAGTAGGGGTAGTGTGCGTCTTCTAATGATACATGCTCTCACCCACTGTGACATCTGATTTGTTTTTTACTGAGTTATTTAGAAAGGGGATTAGACCATTACTTTGACTTTCATGGTAAAAATAATGTATGAGGAAGTCATTTACTTCCACTTGGTCGTATGATGGTGTTGTCAATGTACAGGATGGAACGGATAGGTTTTCATTGGGCTGATTTTGGAGCTTCTGAAATCTTCCATATACATTTTGGTAAAAACTGGTGAATGTGGACACCCCCCCCCCCCCCCATGCCTAACCATTTCATTTGTCAATAGTAACCATCATCAAATAGAAAGCATGTTGACATGAAGAAACACCTAAATAGCTGGGTCATCTGTGTCAAATTTGTTGCCAATAAATTCCGAGAATAAAGGTAATATGGTGGGAAAAGAAGAGGATAACATTGAACTCCCAAGGGTGTCAGAATCACTGAACATAATGTTATCATGTAGACATTTTTTTTACATAAGGCTAAACATAAAGGTAAAGCAGTCAACAATCCGAAGATTGGTTTGAACATCACAGTGCTTTACTAGGCATGGTCCTGTTTGGAGGTGGTATGCCGTTGCCTTCCTTCGACTTTCGAACTGACTTACCCAGCAAGTTATAGGGGGACCTACAATTTAAAATGGGTTCCGAACTACAATGCTACTTGGTATTTTTTACATGAGCAGGGATCGAACCCATGACCTTTGGATTCATGGTCTGACACTCTACCACTGTGCAACCGAGGCGCACAGGCTAAACATATCCTTGAGGTATTTAGCAAGTACATACATCAGAGTACCAATGTTGATCTTTGTGAACCTTTGAAAGGTAATAAAGTCACTATGGAACAGTATTCTTCATTCTTAGCTTCTTAATATCATCCCACTATGAACAGTCTCTGTGGAGACAGCCCCAGCATGCATCCCTGGGTACAAACAACAGATTGATTTTGCAACAGGAGGGTGAAACAGATGGCTGAACATGATCTTGGCAAAAAGCATTGGATTCATCTGGCGAGAGAGAGAGAGAGAGAGAGAGAGGGGGAAGAGTAGTAGAAAAAAAGCCTGTCACTGGCCCCTTGGCTTTCAAGTTCTTCAGCAGAGCAAATAGTGGCAACATGGTCACTTGCAGGAATAATGTGCCTTTCACCTATTAACTGCAATGAAGAGTCAAAGAAACTGATGCATATGCAAACACAGAGATATGTAAACATACAGAGGATGGCAATGTGGCCAGCAATGCCTATATAAGACAACAGATGTCTGGCACAAGTGTTAGATTGGTTGCTGCTGCTATACACAGCATTTTTGAGTGTAGTGATGAGGTAGAGATTTTCTTGTTAGACCATTTAATGAATGCACTTTGAATATCTGATAAAACATCAAATCTCCAACATCGCTGCGGCCGGAGAAAGATCCTGCTAGAAGACTACGACTGAAGTGAATTTATTTTATTTATTTATTCATGCCAAAAGTGTTGCTTACAAAGGTCAAAGACAAGAGTACAACTATGATATAAAACAAAAGGGATTATATATATACAAATTACAAAACCACTAAATATAATCAGACCAACAATTAGCAAGGTCGACAGCATTCTCCTTGGCCTGCAATAGGTCCTCCAGCATGCAGGATATTGGGCACTGAGAGCAGCTGTACGGGTGCTTGGTGGTTTGTTCGGATCCACATTCGCAGAGAGTTGATTCATCCCTGAAGTAGCTCCATCTGGCCATGTTGTCCTTTGTTCTACCCACCCCACTTCTTAGTCTGTTGAGGGACTTCCACGTTTTCCATGGCAGATTTTCGCCTGGGGGGAGGGCCACCAGAGGTGGAATCCATGTTGCGATATCAGCATTTCTGGTTGTCTACAGGTTTTGTCGTGTCGTTGAAAGTGATGTACTACAGTAGACAGTAGTTTTCATAAAACTCTTCCAGGATTTCAGCCTGATTAGGGGAGTTTGGTGTCCATGTAGTGGGTGAGCAGCGTTTTGTTCTAATTTATGTCACTTTATATTTGCGGCAACTTCCCATCTTATATCTGGTGGGGCTATTTCCGCGAGGTTGTATAGTTAGTGAGTAGGCATTGCCCTCAGACATCCTGTTGTTATTCTACATGTCTCGTTGAGGGCAACATCCAAATGCCAAGCATGGACATATTTATACCCAGCAGGGCAAGCGTATTCAGCAGCGGAGTAACATAGTGCAATTGCCGTTTTTCTGAGTACTGTCGGTTGGGCACCCCCTCCGCTGTTTGTGAGTTTTCTGATGATGTTATTGCATGCGGATACTTTTTGTTTTACGTTTAAGCAGTGCTTCCTAAATGTCAATGCACAATCCAGTGTGATCCCCAGGTATTTTGGGATATGGCAGTGCTCCAGCTCTGTGCCATTCCATATGACTTCTAATTTTTTGTTGGCGTCTTTGCTTTGTAGGTAAACACGCACACTTGAGTTTTAGCTGGATTGAGCTTAGAGTGGTTCTTTTCATAGTATGCTGAAAGAGTTTTAAGACAATATGTTGTCTCTCTACAGTTTCGAAATCTTTGGCTTGAGATACTAGTGCCAAATCATTAGCGTACATGAAGCTTTTTGTGTTAGGAGGTTGTGGCTGGTCATTGCTACAGATGTTAAACAAGGTTGGTGCTAGGGCACTGCCTTGGGGCAGACCACTTTTCTGTAACTTCCATCTACTTTTCTTGCCATCTAGTTCAACATAGAATTTATGATTCTGGAGTAAAGTTCCTATGAAGCTGGTGAAATCATAGTCTCTCATTAGCTGATATAGTTTGTACAACATAATTTTGTGCTGCACAGTGTCATAGGCTGTGGAGATATCCATGAATACTGCTCCTGTAATCAAACCCCACTTGAAGCCATCCTCAATATTTTTTTCAGATTGATGATTTGTGCTGTACAGTTTCTTTGGTCTAAATCCAGCTTGTTGTTTTATCAGTTGTGGCTTGATGACAGGGCTGAGACGATTGAAGCATTCTTTCAAGGTCTTTATAGAGATGGCACAGAAGAGATATAGGTCGGAAGTTTTTGGCATCAGAAGCTGGATAGCCGGGTTTCAGGATGGTGATGATCCTGGTACTCCTCCACATTTTAGGAATATGCCTACGTGTTAGGCAGTTATTATAGACTCGCAGTAGCCATCCCATAGTCACAGGTCCAAAATACTGCTCTACCAATATATCGTCAAGTCCTGGTGCCTTACCGGATTTGCATATTTTAATAGCAGCTTCAAGTTCTTCCAGAGTAAACTTAGCAGACAGGTCATTTGTTTCTAGATTGTGCCGAGTTTTCCATAATTTTTTCCCTTTATTCCTTCAGTTTTTTCATTCCACAGCACCTGATTGGGTATGTTATTTGGAGTAATGTTAGAACTTAATTTAGTAGTAGTAGGGTCATTATTGAGTCATTTTTGAGCAGTTGCCAAGCCTTCCTACTACTCTTAGATATGTCCATGCTCTCCACCATTTTAGACCATGTTTTTGTTTGGCCTTTGCCAGTTCTTGGGATAGTGTCATTCCTGGTCTTATTGTATCCATGCTGAAAGGGTCTTCATCAAACAGTCTTTGATTCGTGCAGTTTTGATATTAATTCCTTGTTCATGCCCAGAATGTATGAGGTACGGCAGCCTTTGGGGAACAAAGCATGGGAGCACCTCTTCACGGTGTCAAGAAAGAGATCATAAGAGTCTGGCAGTGGTCTGATGTTTAGTACTGCCTCATCCAGAGTTTCTGCAAAACTCCTCCATTTGACCTTCTTAAAACTGAACTGCCTGTGGAATGGGATCACTTGTGGGTTGACGGTTGCAAGCACTTGACTGCAGATTGGCCTGTGTTGGCTGCCAGGTACATGTGGAGTGCCACAGTCTTCACACAGTGCTGAGAGATTGTATCATTGACAAAAATCAGGTTGGGATTACATCCCCTTTTCCAGTGGCTGCTATTACAAGAAGGTGGTAGCTTGCTGCCGTGTAGGAGAGTTAATCTTCTGCAATCAGCCTACTTCAATACCACCTCTCCTGTTACGTCATCGTCCTCATATCCCCAGATGCTGCTGTGGCTGTTAGTCTCCCACGACAAACTGAGTGTCCTGGTGTTTGAAGTTCACTGGAGGAATGAAGTCAAATTTTTCACCAGGGGCTTATAGACAGATGTTACTGTACAGCTGTTCAGTTCAATCGTTAGAATTTCAATATCATTATCCTCTGTTAGGGAGGCTGAGAGCACTGCTGGATCGGGCCTCACAAAAATTTCACTTCCATACTGTCTGTGGGGTCTCTCAATAGCAATCTGCATACCTGCTATTTTTGGTCTTTGTTGAGCTACATCTCTGTGCGTATCTTGCATGCACAAAACGTTACAATTTAAGTCTTGATACATAGATTGAAGGAGTTCTTTACTGGCTGATAAGCCTTCAATGTTTATTGTCATTATCGTCAGTTTTGCCTGATCTGATGATTCTCATTTCCAATTGTATCGATTGGATGGACTTGTATGAACATGGAGACAACATCATAAATACATGGACTCTGCATGTCAGCAGGGGACTGTTATGAGGCATGTGCAGTGGGGTGAAATGGGACCCCTGATACATCTAGATACGACTCTGACAGGTGACACACATGTACACGTCCTGGCTCATCACCTGCTCAGTTCATGTTCATTGTGCATTCTGATAGACTTTGGCAATTCCATCAGAACAATGCAACAGTCCACATATCCAGAACTCCTACAGAGTAGCTCCAGGAATACTGTTCCGTGTTTAAACACCTGACTACCAAACTCCGTAGACATGTACATTATTGAGCATATCTTGAATGTCTTGCAATGTGCTGTTCAGAAGAGATCTCCATTCCCTTGTTCTCTTATGGATTTGTGGTTAGCCCTGCAGGATGCATGGCGGCAATGCCCTCCAGCACTACTTCAGACATTAGTAGAGTCCACGACTTGTCTTGTTGCGGCACTTCTGCATGCTCACAAGGCCCCTACATGATAATAGGCAGGTGTACCAGTTTGTTTGGCTCATCAATGTATTTTGTCATGAAGTACACCTGGAGAAATTGAAAAATTTCAGGGAAAGAAAACATTTTTAACTCAAAATGTTGAAGGTAAGGCTACTGGAAATGCTCAAAAATTATGCTTAAGACAGAAAAATGTGATTTGTTACACTTACTGATTTAGTTATCAGTCATTGTATTTGAGTATTATTAGTAACTATGCTCTAGTGACTAAACCTAATTACAGAAACAAAATATGATTCATTTACATATATGAGGTGTCTTAGAAAAGTAATGTGACCAACTCCCTTGGGCACATATACACCGTTGGAGTAGTTGTTTCTACTGTTGGCAGCAGTGCTGGAAGTCTTCAAATGGTATGGCTTTTATCTGGTCAGACACAATCTTTCAGTGTTCTCCAGGTCTTTTAGAACATGTTTCAATTGCGGGGAAAGTCACAAGGAATCAAATCAAGTGAGTAGTGGAAAGGGGGGGGGGGGAGATTGACGAACAACAGTATTGTGTTTTGAGGTCAAGAAATCACTTATGGAAAGGGCCTTGGGATACGGGGCATTGTCATGATGCAGCTTCGTCTTGTATAAGTGGCAAAGCCAGGATTTGGTTCTGAGGCAGGGGTTAATTTTTTCAAAATAAAGCCTACCATATTGAATTTATTAATCTATGACTTATTTTTACAATCTTTATAATTTAACCAATTAGTAGGCTCACATTCATTTGAAAGTGGAAGAGGAGCAACATGGTGGAAATGGAGTATATATAATAAGCTCATAAAGTAATTAAGCAGCTTCTGTGTTTCTAGCAAAAGAAAAAGGTCTTTACAGTTTAATTATCATGAGACTTTATATGTAAAAAGTGAACTAAAATAACACTAGTGTTGTTCATAGATTCCACTTGGTGGTGCCTCTGACCTGCTAAGCAGTGTGTCGCCGCATATGAATAATCGGCTCATAACTTCAGCATAGCAGTAAGAATAGCGGCAGCATCAAATCTGGATGCAGCAGCATTAAAACTGCTCACAGTAATAGCAGCACACATTCTCAGTAGCGGCATCGATTGGCAACTCATAGTCATATTCACTTCTGCTTGGCAAATTATAGTTATGTTGTGATTTATTACATGTGTACTACTACAAATTTCTGGTGCCACCCTGTATAAAAAATATATATAATGAAAACAATGAGGAGGCTTCAGACCCATTAGTGCCCCCCCACCGTCCCTGCATGGCTGCACCATTGTCTTGTCTGCAATGTCTGGTCTCACTACTGTGTTAGCTGTACAGAGTTGTAACTCGAACTGAGGAAGTGGAACAGCTAAACAAACCGGTATAGCACAGGCCGTTAGACAATATTGCAAGATTGCTCATAGTGTTGCAAGTCTCATTACTTACCTAACACATCTTGCAATTTAATAATGGAAAGTCCAGGTTGGAACTGACAGTATAGTAATAAGGTCAGTTTACAACTCACCGCAAAGACGTGATGAAGAGCTACAACAGGCACATAAAAAAAAAGAAGACACACACATACAACACTTCAGCTATCAGCCATAGCCTTTTTCAGAAAGTAGAACATTCACACAATCATACAACCATCAGCTCCGGCTGCCACACTTCGAATCACACTCTGCGGTGTGGAAATAGGGGACAGGAGTGGGGATAGGAATGTTACGTCACAATGGTGTGGGGGGGGGGGGGGGATGAATAGGCGTGCACGCGCGCGCACACACGCACACACACACACACACACACACACACACACACACACACACACACACACACACACACACACACACCACTCAAAATAGGAGAAGTTTAGATAGACAGGTGGGAACTGCTGGGTGTGGAAAAAAGGCCTCAACCTATGATAACATTCCTTTTTTCCACACCCAACAGTTCCTACCTGTCTATCGTAAACCTCTGCTATTTTGAGTGGTGTGTGTGTGTGTGTGTGTGTGTGTGTGTGTGTGTGTGTGTGTGCGCGCGCGCATGCATGTGCGATTTATTTCACATTTGTTTTATTTTCCTCCTGTCACCTGCCTCCCCACTCCATTACTTAGCTGCATCTCTTTCCTCCCATCTACTAAATACTTACTCTGCAAGGTCGTGCTGTATCCATTCTCACCACCATTTATCCTCCCTCCCCTCCCCTATGTCCACACTGCAGAATGTGATTCCAAGTGTGGCAGCCGAAGCTGACGGTTGTGTGACTGTGTTGTTTTCCTGTGTGATTGCATGAATGTTCTACTTTCTGAAGAAGGCCATGGCCGATAGCTGAAGTGTTGTATGTTGTGTGTCTTCTTTTTTCTTTTATGTGCCTGTTGCAGCTCATCATCCTGTCTTTGCGGTGAGTTCTAACTGTCCTCATTAGTACACCTCATAATTTGGGTTTTCTGACCCTCAGCAGCTGTGTGTTTGAGATAAAAGCTGTTGTCATTTCTCAGCCCACTTAGTGATCACATTGACTGGTACTCTTCCTGCCAATAGTATAACTGAAACTTGGCAAAAACACAGAAGATTTTTTGGCATTTCTTTGACCTTGAAGGTGTGCCGTTACCTGGTCGTAGATCGATGATTCTCAATTTTGTTAATGATCAATGTTCCCTGTAGCATCTGGTTGAAATCTCATGGGACAAAAAGTAATTCACTACAAATGACGAAAGCAACACACAGAATTGCAGTTCTTTGACACTTTTAATGATTTGTAAATGCCCAGTTGTTCTCATTTATGGCCAGCTTACAAGTCTCACTAATTATATCCATAAAGACCAAGTGGAAAAGTAAACAATTATTTGCAACTGACTAAAATAGAATATAGCAAAAATAATACTGGTTACGTTAATATACAAATCTCGGTTAAAGTAATGTATTTTACAAAATTGGTTTATCAACAATACTTTTGTAATTAATGGTAATTATACAGAAACAATGAGGGCAAAATTTTCCTAACATTACTTGTGAAACATAGTAACACCTACTTCAATATTATGAGAAAAGAATTTACTTAGTTTTAACGGAAATACTAATTAGCATACCATATGAAATATAACAACACACCTTTGGCATTAACTAATTAATATTTGCTCATTAAACTAACTTCTCCGACATCAAATAATATAAAATGTCTTCAGCTAGTCAAGTTAGAAAAAAGAATAACAAAAGTTTTGGAAAAGAAAATGATAATAGAATAATTACATTCATATCTGTTATTAAGCAACAGTGGTATCGGGAGGTTCAGTAATGCAAGCAGATGGTAATAAATCCCAAGATGCTTCGTGATACAACCTGATTGTCACAGAATTTCCCTGATAAATTCACTATATTTTTCATGTCACTTCTATATAACAATCTGAGTGGGTAGCATAAAAGGTGTAATATGAGATTATAAATTTCTTTTCTAGTTCAGGAAAATAGATCAAAATGGAAATTACAGTTAATCCAATCTTTTCTATTGCACTTCTTGTTTTATAGTCTAGGGGCAGTAAGGAAGACTGATACTGCAACTTGCCTGTCTTCTCTCAGATTATCTAAAACAGTCAGTGTTAAAGTGTTTTTCCCTTTCCATTCCTGTAGCATTCACATGGTTCTGTAGTAAAGACATGTAATGAATCGTGTGGAGTGCATTTTCATCTGGATAAATATTTCATTGACAGTTGTCTAATTAGGAGTGGGAAAGTTAATTATTTGCTTATGTATGATCAGAAGTGAGAGGTGGATGACTTTTCAAACAAACTCTAGGATGGTTTGTTTTTTAAATTATCAGAAACTATTGTTGTGTGTAGCAGCAACACATGATGTAACTAAATGCAGGAGGATCTGCAGCGTATTGCGGGAAATGGCAATTGAGCTTCAACATAAACAACTGTAAAGTTCTGCATTTAGATTGAAGGAAGTATTTTTTATTATATAAATACGCAATAGCAGGAAAAACAATGGAAGCAGTATTTCCATTAAATATCTCTGGGAGTTGACATACAGGGCAATTTCTACATACATACTCCGCAATTCACCGTAAGGTGCGTGGCGGAGGGTACACTGTACCACTACCAGGCATTTCCCTTCCTATTCCACTCCCAAATGGAACGGGGAAAAAAAGAATGCCTATATGCCTCCGTACGAGCCCTAATTTCTCTTATCTTGTCTTTGTGATCTTTACGTGAAATTTAAGTAGGCGGCAGGAAGATCGTACTACACTCAGCTACAAATTCCGGCCCTCTAAATTTACTTAACAGAAATTCACGAAAAGAACCTCGTCTTTCTTCCAGCGATCCCCAATTGAGTTGCCGGAGCATTTCTGTGACACTCGCGCATTGGTCGAACCTACCAGTAAAAAATCTAGCTGCTCACCTCCGAACCGCCTCTATGTCTTCCTTTGAACTGATCTGCTGTGAGTCCCAAACACTTGAGCAATACTCAAGACGTGGTCGTTCAAGCATTTTATACGTGGTCTCCTTTACAACTGAAGTACATCTTCCCAAAATTCTCCCAACAAACCAAAGTCGGCTGTCCGCCTTACTCACAACTGTTCGTTCCATTTTATATCGCTCTGCAATGTTATGCCTACATATTTGAACGACGCGACAGCATCAAGAAGCTCACTACTAATGCTATATTCGAACATTATAGGATTGTTTTTTCTACTCATGCGCATCACCTTACATTTTTCTACATTGAGAGCTAGCTGACATTCTTCGCACCAACTAGAAATTCTGTCTAAGTCATCCAGTATGCTATTACAATCAGTTACATACAACACCCTCCCATACACCGCAGCATCATCAGCAAACAGCCGCAAATTACAACTTACTCTGTCCATCAGATCATTTATATAAATAGAAAATAATAGCGGTACTATCACACTCCCCTGGGGCACGCCTGACGATACACTCGTCTCTGATGAACACTCGCCGTCGAGAACAACATTCTGTGTTCTATTACTTAGGAAGTCTTCCAGCCAGTCACAAATCTGTGAACCTATTCCATAAGCTCGTATCTTCGTTAGCAGTCTGCAGTGTGGCACCACGTCGAACGCCTTTTTGAAGTCGAGAAAAACACAATCCGTCTGTTGCCCTTCGTCCATAGCTCGCAAGATGTCATGTGAGAAAAGGGCAAGCTGAGTTTCACATGAATGATGTTTCCTAAACCCGTGCTGATTCATGGAAAGAAGCTTTTCCGTTACAAGGAAACTTACTATATTCGAACTGAGAATATGCTCTAAAATTCTACATGAAACTGATTCAACGATATTGGCCTGTAATTGTGTGGGTCAGTTCTCTTTCCTTTCTTATAAACGGGAGTTACCTGCGCTTTTTTCCAATCACTAGGAACTCTGCGCTGAATTAAAGATAAACCATAAATGCAAGCTAAGTAGGGGCCCAATGCCGCAGAATAGTCTTTGTAAAACCGAACTGGTATTCCATCCGGACCAGCAGACTTTTTCGTATTTAGCTCTCTCAGCTGCTTCTCTACAGCGGAATTACCTATTGCTATGTCCCGCATTTCGGAATTAGTACGTTGATCAAATGATGGTATATTTGTGCGGTCCTCCTGCGTGAA
Source organism: Locusta migratoria (assembly GCA_026315105.1). Taxonomy (NCBI): domain Eukaryota; kingdom Metazoa; phylum Arthropoda; class Insecta; order Orthoptera; family Acrididae; genus Locusta; species Locusta migratoria. Next base: position 203,736,895 of record CM048751.1, read on the forward strand.
AGATTTCTTAAAGGTTAAATTTAGAACTTCAGCTTTCCGTTTGCTTTCTTCTATTACTGCCCCAAAATGATCAATGAGTGACTGGATAGTGGGCTTTGACCCGCTTATCGATTTTACATATGACCAGAATTTTTTTGGGTTCTTGGAAAGATCTTTTGCTAAGGTATGGCTGTGATAATTATTGTATGCTTCACGCATCGATCTTTTTATAGACGCACGAATCTCTACTAACTTTTGCCTGTCATCATTTGCGTGTTCTTTTTTTAATCGAGAGTGCAACAGCCTTTGCTTTCTCAGCAGCTTTCTAACATTATTATTATACCACGGTGGATCTTTTCCATCCTTAATCGTCTTTACTGGCACATATTTCTCTAACCCTTTATTAATAATGCACTTAAATTTAGTCCACAATTTCTCTACATCCATAGTCCCGGAATTAAACGATGCCCATTCATTTTCTAAGTGCGATTGTAACATTTGCTTATCGGCTCTTCCCAACAAAAACACACTCCTATCCTTCTTGATTGGTTTATGAACTTTGGTCACCATGACGAAATCATGATCACTAATTCCTGTCTCTACACATACATCGTTAATAAGGTCAAGCCTGTTTGTGGCTATAAGGTCTAGAATATTTACATTGCACGTGGGTTGCCGGTTCAACTGCTCAAGATAGTTTTCGGAGAATGTGTCCAAAAGTAGCTCGCAAGACTGCTTGTCTGTACCGCCTGAAATGTAACTAACGAGGTCCCAATCTATACTGTTAAGGTTGAAGTCTCCTCCGACTAATATTACATGGCCCAGATACCTATGCACTACCTGGTGTAGACTTTCTTTGAATGATTCTAAAATTGCTACAGCAGCACTGGGGGGGGGGGGGGGGGTAAAAACACCCAACTGTTAACTTTACTTCTTTTAGACCTGTTATACGTGCCCAGATAACTTCACAGTTACTTTCAACCTCGATCTCAGTAGAAACAATAGCTTTGTCCACAGCGATGAACACTCCTCCTCCAGTTGTATCAGATCTATCTTTCCGATATACATTCCATGCTTCTCTAAATATTTCTCAACTTGCCACATCATGATTTAGCCAGCTTTCGGTGCCTAAAACTATCTGAGCGCAATAACTTACATGCAGTGCGGCAAATTTGGGAACTTTGTTTCTAATACTCTGTAAGTTCGCGGCAAATATTTTGATGTTCCAATTTTTGTTCCGAACGTAGCCTGAATTCGCTGTTTGAATGCTGACAGGCGAGTGCTCATCAGAGTTAGTGCCTAGCCTAAAAAAAAAACCATGTGCACTCCACAAGTACTCTGCTACCCGAGTAGCCGCTTCCTTAGTCTAGTGCACCCCTGATCTATCTAGGGGCACCCTACAATTCCCCACCCAATAAGGCAGATCCAGAAATCTGCAGCCATGACTGTCACAGAGTCGGCAAAGCCTCTGGTTCAGACTCGCCACTCGGCTCCAAACCAGAGGACCCCGATCAACCCTGGGAACAATGCTACAAATCGACAGCTCTGCTTGCATCCCGCGTGCGAAGGCAGCAGCCTTCACCAATTCCACCAGCCGCTCGTAGGACCTGAGGATGTCCTCAGAACCCAAGCGACAAGCATCATTGGTGCCAACGTGAGCTACAACTTGCAGTCGATTGCACCCCGCACCCTCGATAGCCGCCGGCAAGGCCGCCTCCACATCTCGGATGATGCCCCCCGGCAGACACACCGAGTGCACGTTGGAATTCCTTCCGGATCTCGACACTATCTGCCTAAGGGGCTCCATCACGCGCCTAACATTGGAGCTACCAATAACTAATAATGCCCTCCCCCCGGTCACTTGCTCGGACCCTGCTGAAGGAGTGGCCACACGTTCACTCACAGGACAAACGGGCGAAGACAGATGTCCAGCCTCCACATTGGCCTTCTGCCTCGAACGACGTGAACACTGTACAACCCACCACTCCCCTTGTGGAGAAGGAGGCTCGACGATGTCTGGTACACCTGAAGGTGCCTCGGTTGCAGGGACAGAGAGCGAAGCGTGAGACACCTGAGGTGTCCCACTCGACGCACCAGACTCCCCACCATCACTGCACCCCGAGACAGCAGCCTGAAGATGGCTGACCATAGCCAACATCATGCTCTGCTGTTCGCGAACTGTGGCCAACTCCTCCTGCGTCCGCACACAGCAGGCACACATCCTATCCATTCAATTAACTGCAGAAAGTAGAAAACTAAATAATCAACTTTTAAGTAGCCTAGTACTCTAATAAAGGCGGCTGGCTGCTGACTGAACTGTGGTCAGTGGTAACTACACTGTTAATCAACAAAACTGAGTCTGGCAGTTTTCAAAATAAACAAGAATATCTGTGGAATACACCATTACCAAACGCGCGGGAATATAAGCTTAGTGCTGTTTACGATGTGGCCCTGGTGGCAGCTGGCACTGGACTGACTGGTAACGAGCTTTAGTAACGGAATCTGACTTGTTTGGAAATACACCAGTCAAAGACGAAGACTAAACACAGTGGTATTTATCAAATACAATATAATAAACTATTAAAACAGTAGTACAAACGAAATCTGCCAAGTACGCGGGAATAAACCTCTTAAAACAGAAGTACTAATAAAAATGAACTAGACTAGCAAATTAAATTTGACACAAATTAAATTAAGATACTTAGCGCTGTTTACGATGTGGCACTGCTGGCAGCTGGCACTGAAATAAAACTACCATATAAAATCAATTGTGGTAAGGCAGGTGCCAGACTGAAAGTCATTGGAAGAATTTTCAGGAAGTGTAGTCCATCAACAAAGGAAGGACGTTACAAATCTCTCATTTGGCCAGCACTTGAGTATTGCTCATTAGTGTGTGATCCATACCATGTAAGGTTAATAGAAGACATAGAGAAGATCCAACAGAGATCAGCATGCTTCATTAAAGGCTCATTTAGTTAGTGCAAAAGTGTCTTAGAGATGGTTAGGAAAGTCCGGTGGCAGGTGCTGGAGGAAAGATGTTCTTTATAGTTGTACAGTATTCTGTCAAAGTTCTGAGAGTGCACTTTTCATGAAGAGTCAACCATTATATAGTCACATTGAAAACTGCAGGTGTTTCGGAATTTGAAGGCTGGTCGTTAATAGAGCCCAACACTTTACACTTAGAACACGTTTATTGCTAACACAAGCATACACTCAGTAGAGTCTACTTCCTGCTTGGGGTGCTCCACTATTTATACGTAGAAAGAATTTTCTGGAATGTACAAGTAAGTCAAACATAAGAAAAATGTAGAACATTCTTGACATAGAAAATACAAAGAAATAAATTTTTCCGCTCTTGGCGGGACTTGAACTGGGGGCCGCAAGTGTGATCTGCGATGCTAACCACTGCGGCATGCATTTTGGTGGAAGACTCGCGGCATTGCTTCCCTTTCTGAAACAACAGCAAGCCGCTGTTAGGATCCCTTTGGAGCCAGCTGCAGTGTCTTGGATCTTGGCGTGGGTCCTCTGTTTGGCAGTTTGGGAGAAACCTTCCATTCTGCCCGCATGCCTTCCTTATGGTGACAGTGACTGGCGCCAGACCCTCCTGTCGTTATTATGGTAACGGTCTGCAGAGTCCTTGAACAAGAGGCGATTTCTGTCTATTTGTTCTTTCGGATCGTAGTAAGGCTTCATACAGAGGACTTGCACAATGTCTCTTCGTTTTTATCATTTTGGACCCAAAACCTTTGCCTTTTGCTGCCATCTCTCCACAAATCCTTTCTTTCAGAAGTTCCAGTCTTGCAAGATATGCAGGAGAACTGTGAAAGAGGCAAGTTACTGATGGAAGTAAAGCTGTGAGGATACATCATGAGGCATGCTCTAGTAGCTCAGTTGGTAAGACACTTGCTGTGACAGTTAAATGTTCTGGGTTCGAGTCCCAGTCTGGCGCACACAGTTTTAATCTACAAGGAAGTTTTGTATGTCAGGTAGCAGAACTTGGCACTAGTAACAATATTGCATAGAAATTTTCAGTGAATGAACTGACAATGTTCAGGCAAAGTACAGTAATGTTCTCACTTTTGATTTTTCAAACAATGGAAAGTCCAGAAGGAATACAAGAATATTTTGAAATTGATAGATTGCTAGGTACCACACAGATGTCACAATTTCATTGTGACTACTTTGATTTCTGTTGCTTTCAATTAGAGTGTGCAGTACACCTAGAACTGACTTCTAAACCTTGCCTGTTGAATACAGATGTTGTGCAGTTCATCATTAACATCAATTATCAAGACTTCCTGAATGGGGATAATCATTCAATCTAAAGTGGACTTTCTTATCTATATAAAATATATAAATAAATAAAAAATTATTATTTGTCTTGCCAAAAAGCAGTTTACCAATATGTAATACAACACTTTCAAGCTGTCTCCAATACCTCCACCTTGCTATTAAACTCGAAGCAAACACAATGTCACATGTGACTGTATTTGACAATACTTAAACATTGCTCATATTTCTCAAGTGCCTAAAATTTTGTATGTAAATGCAAAATAACTTCCAGTAAGACCCATATTCACATTGTCTGACAATGCATGACTATGTGTGGCAAATGTCACCATAGCTGGTAGCTTTTGTAGGGTGAGAAACTCTCAAAAGGAAAGAGTTCTGAATTTAATACCACCACTAGCACTTTTTCAGTGTTTTCCTCCCTTTCTGGATGTGTTGCTACTGCTGTTGAGTTATAAAATGAAGCAAATTGTTTTTCAAATTTGTTTTTTACATTTCATCTGACTGATATAGCCAAAATGCCATTTAAAAATTAGAGGAGGGAGCGAAATAAAACTCATGACTTAATGCCTGCAATTAGCAACATTTACCACTGAACCATGATATGATACAGCACTCCAGTAGCTCAAGAAGAAGACAGCACTTCCCCCAGATACTTTTGTATCCGTTAGTGTTGCTAAATACTGCATGTAGTTAGACATAAAATAATGAAATTCAGTTGGTTTTACCGGTCACTTTATGCAAACAATTTATTACTAGTCTGCAAAAATGCTGTTTAAATATTAGAGGAGAGAGTGAACCTAAACTTGCGAATTTATGTCTGCAGTGAGCAACAATTACCACAAAATCATAACGTGATACAACATTATAATAGCTTGAGAAAATGACAAAACTTTCTCCAGAAACTTGTGTATCCTTTAGTGTTGTTAGATTTGCATATGGTTGGACATGAAATGTTGAGATTCAGTTGATTTTACTGTCCACCTTCCTCAAACCGTTTGTATGTATAAAACTGCATGTTCACAGGGTGGTGTAATCTCTCCCTTGTAGCAGGGAAGTAATTTTGAATGATAAGGCTTTTTCAAATTGTTGTCTGTATTAAATTGGTGGATAATATTCGACATCTTGGTCTCTCTTAACACATGTTGAAAATCTATGGTAGTTGATAGAAATGCAATTACCTGAGGGTTTATTACCCCATATTTGGTTTTAGAGTTTTAAGACAGGCTTGATTGTAAATATTAGCTCATGATTAATTTCTACACGAGTAAAAATAGTTTAATTTTATTCATAGGTGCAGGACATGGTCTCAGTGCAATTCTTCAATCATTATTGCTGTGGCCTAGTTTTCTACAAGCAAATCCACAGGCAGAACAAGATGTACGTAGAGCTGTTGACTGGTTGCTGTCACTTCAGACTGAAAGTGGCAACTTCCCATGTGCGACTGATGAACTGGGTCGGTATAGTAGACGTGAAGAGGATGAACTTGTGCATTGGTGTCATGGAGCTCCAGGTATGACATCATGTGAATATCTAGTTCAGTCTGTGCCATACATTCACTATGAAACTGATGATTTGTACCTAATTTATATCATTGGATGATATAGTTATTAGCTTCTAACACTGTATCATTGTCATGTATAGGGCCTACATAAAATGCTGTAAAGCATTTTACATTTTGGATAAAATTGATTTATTAACTATCAGTTCAGAACAATTACAGAACATAATTCAAAAGATATGGTGTAGGGAAACCATAGGGAATCTAATTAAGATGAACAGATGAAAATTTGAAGCCCACTGATCCCAAATATGATTCCATCTCACTAATATAAGAACTTAACAAGCTTCAGTTGGCTGGAATGTTAATGGTATGTCAAAGGTAGGAGCAAAGCTTGAGAAGAACAGACAAACAGCTAAAACTATGATTTTGGAAAGAATTGGAGTCTTCACAGTAGGTTTCTCAGCAAATAATATTTTTTCCTGTAACAAAACAGCAATGACAGGAATCTTCCTGAAAGAATGGAATGCCACTCAGTTGCATTATAATAGTTTTATATCTGGGCAACACTTCAAAATTGGTATCTACACTAGCCAGAATTCCTACACAGGATTCTGCAGCAAGTTCAGGGGCTAGAATAGACCCAAGTTATTCCTGCCTGTTGTAATAGGTGACTGAAGGAGTTTTCAAACTTCTCAGCCATACAGACACTGTCTCCCCTATGGGTTAATTACAGGCCATTTGGGGAAGAACACACATTATATGGTGTGTAATAAAATTATAGGCACCCATTATGGAATTGACTCTAATCCAGCCATTGGGCAAGGACACATCATGTGGAATACACGTTACATTCATTGTGCACATTTACCTCATGCACCCTTTATCATAATGGTTTTCATTACACCCAGTAATCAGCATGATAGCCAGTCAGTTGTGTGTGTCATATACCTTCTTGGTCATAGCCCCCGACAACACAGGGATCGCACTGCCAATGCCTGATCTGCGGAATCCTCATATATGCCAAGGACATCAGGCCTTCCAGCAAGTGATCTTTGCTGCAGATGGGTGGCGCCTGTGAGGAGAGCTCCTAGTCGGAGTAGGTGTCATCGCAGCAGATGACCTGCCATGAAAAGGTCAAAATGTGGTAATGGTGATAGTCACTCGACTGCCAGCCTTTGACCTCAAACGCTCGGAATCATATGACACAATGCTTTGAATAACAAGCAATCATAAACAAAATAGTGGTGGGTGTCATTTCCATGCCAAACGGCCGCACTTGTCTGCTAGTGCCACTAGATGGTGGCAAAGTGTACCTGCACTAACCAGTGCTCCAGTTGCATGAGTGGTACAGTTACAGTTCGTATTTGTCTCTTGCAGTGTTCGCAAGCGAATTACTGTGTAAACTACTGTATATTTCCATAGATACGACAATGACTGAATCATTAAAAAAAGTCCCAAAATCCGAAGTCGTATTACACGACGGTACAAAAAAAATTTGATTGAAATTTACTTCGTGGAGGAAAGATTTACGAAAACAAAGGTTTGCTTAATTTTTTTTTTTTTTTTTTTTTTTTTTAAATATTTGCTTTATGGGCTTTATTAATTTACTGAGTGGACAAGGGTACATATGATAACCTGTACGCCATAGAGCAGGAATAGAATTATTTACAATGCAGTTTGATTTTATAATGTCACTTGTCAAAAATATATTCTCAGTATATCCATAGTCACACTGAAATGAGTAGCGTAAACTTATGTATGGAGCAGTGAAAGGGTTAAAATATTTTGGTGCTACACGCAACAACTGCAGCTTCCTTTGAAATCCTTTATCTTCTGTTCTCATGTTTCTTCACCTGCATAATATGTGCATCGGTGCGATTAAATGTTGCCTCAGTGTTGCCTCAGTTGTGGTGTAAAAAAAAAAAAAAAAAAAAAAAAAAAAAAAAACATACTTCTTCACAATTGGATACAACGTAGCACTACACACATGAAGTTCAAGAGCAGACTGTAAACACTGCAACAAAGGGTGAAATCCAGATGTGCCAATCATGAAAACTACTTAAGGCGGCTTCTAGTGGCATTTTTCAGAACTACCATTCATAAAACTAGAAGGCCCTATATAGTCTTTCTACACAAAACCAAATTATGGCTGCTTCTAGCGGCATTTTTCAGAACTTCCTAAAGCTCTGCCTCTGAATCTAAGCTGCAGGCGTATTTTCAGATTCCAAAAACTGGAAAAAAAGTATGGCTTGCAGTCAGGTAAATATGGTAACTTAGGGGTCATCTAATAGGCTAGATATATGCTTAAACTATAAAATTTTGGGAAAATTTGTACCCTGTCTTATCTGCAGAAATATACCATTTGCACTGTGCATTGATATAATGAAGATAATTAATCCTACACATGTGGTAGGACATGTGACATGCTAAATATGGAAGCGATATGAGTTTGCAGATATATTATATAATAATTCAGAAGTATAATAATGATTACATAGAAATACACATTATGCTGGATAAATATACAGAATTTGAAGAACAGGAGGAGCTTGAACCTGGAGGTGGCTCTTCAAGCAATACATGACATTCATCTCCAGAGCAACAGGAATAGTCAAGTCAAAGTGAGTATGAAACCTCACCATCAAAAAGATGAAGTCCAATATATTAAAAGACATTGATGACAGTGTACAAGAGAACATTTATGAGGACTATAACAACTGTGGCTTCAATTTATATAACAAATGAAGCACTCTGAGCGCATCACAAGTAAATCAATTTGCATATTAATTCTAAATAATTTGAACATATGATGATGGCATCCTCTCGGGTAAAATATTCCGGAGGTAAAATAATCCCCCATTCAGATCTCCAGGCGAGAACTACTCAGGAGCATGTGATCATCAGGAAAGACAACACGGGCATTCTATGGATCGGAGCGTGCAATGTTAGATCCCTTAATCGGATAGGACAGCTAGAAAATCTAAAAATAGAAATGGATATGTTGAAGTTAGATATAGTAGGGATTAGTGAAGTTCAATGGAAAGAGGAACAGGATTTCTGGTCAGGTGAGTACAGGATTATAAATACAAAATCAGTTGGAGGTATTAAAGGAGTAGGTTTGATAATGAATAAGGAAATAGGAATGCGGGTAAACTGCTATGAGCAACACAGTGATCGCATTACCATAGTCAAGATAAATACGAAGTCAACACGGACCACAGGAGTACAGGTTTATATGCCAACTAGCTCTACCAATGATGAGGAGATCGAAGAAATATATGAGGAGCTAAAGGAAATTATTCACACAATTAAGGGAGAGGAAAACTTAATTGTTATGGAAGACTGGAATTCGGTAATAGGACAAGGAAGGGAATGGAAGATAGTAGGTGAATATGGTCTAGGCAAAAGGAATGAAAGAGGAAACCGCCTGGTAGAATTTTGCATGGAACATAATTTAGTTATAACAAACACCTGGTTTAATAATCACAAAAGAAGGTTGTATACGTGGAAGAGACCAGGAGACACTGGGAGATACCAGATAATTTTATAATGGTAAGACATAGATTTCAGAACCAGGTTTTAAACTGTAAGACATACCCAGGGGCAGATATAGACTCTGACCATAACTTATTCATCATGGACTGTAGGCTGAAACTGCAGAAAGGTAAGAGAATAAGGAGATGGGACTTGGATAAATTGAGGGAACCTGAAGTTCTTAAGAATTTCAGAGGGAGCTTTAGGCAAAAATTGACAAAAACGGGGCGAAATAAAACAGTAGAGGAGGAATGGGTAGCATTGAGAGATGAAATAGTGAAGGCAGCAGAGGACAAAATAGGTAGAAAGGCAAGACCTACAAAAAATCCTTGGATATCACAGGACATACTAAATTTAATTGATGAAAGGAGAAAATATAAAAATGCAGTAAATGAAACAGGCAAAATGGAGTTATTATTACTATTATTACCTAGTGGCAGGTCCATGTCTTTGTACGGAGAATTTCTAGCGTACAAATGACTTAAGAAATGAGATTGACAGGAAGTGCAAAATGGCTAAGCAGGAGTGGCTAGAAGGTAAATGCAAGGATGTAGAAGAATGTATAAGTAGGGGAAAAATAGATACAGCCTACAGAAAAGTAAAAGAGATATTTGAAGATAAGAAAAACAGCTCCATGAATATCCAGAACATAGATGGAAAACCAGTTCTCAGCAAAGATGGGAAAGTTGAAAGGTGGAAATAGTATATAGAGAGGCTCTAAGAAGGAAATGAACCTAGAGGCAATATTGTAGGAAGGAGAGAAGTAGTAGATGAGGATGAAATAGGAGATACTATACGAAACAAAGCCCCTGGAGTAGATGACATTCCCTCAGAGCTACTGAAGTCTCTGGGAGAACCAGCCATGACAAAACTGTTTCACCTAGTGTGTAAGATGTATGAGACAGGCGAAGTACCCTCAGACTTCAAGAAAAATGTTATAATCCCCATTCCAAAGAAAGCAGGCGCAGACAGGTGTGAAAACAACAGAACCATCAGTTTAATAAGTCATGATTGCAAAATTTTAACACAAATTATTTACAGAAAGATGGAAAAGCTGGTAGAAGCCGACCTCGGGGAAAATCAGTTTGGGTTCAGGAGCGATGTAGGAACACGGGAGGTAATACTCACTTTACGGCTTATCCTAGAAGACAGTTTAAGAAAACTCAAGCCTACATATCTAGCTTTTGCAGATTTGGAGAAGGCTTTTGACAACGTTGATTGGAATAAACTCTTTCAACTTTTGAAGCAAGCATGAGTAAAATATAGGGAGTGTGAGGTTATTTACAACTTGTACAAAAACCAGACAGCAGTTGTCAGAGTTGAAGGGCATTGAAGGGATGCAATGGTTGGGAAGGGAGTAAGACAGGGTTGTAGCCTTTCTCCAATGTTATTCAATTTGTACACTGAGCAAGCTATGAAGGAATTAAAGTTCCAGGTGAAGAATTGAAAACATTGCATTTAACTGATGACATAGTAATTCTTTCAGAGACAGCAAAGGACCTGGAAGAGCAGCTGAATGGAATGACCAGTGTGCTGAAAGGTGCATATAAGATGAACATTAACAACAGCAAAACTAGTGTAATGGAGTGCAGTCTAAGAAAATCAGGTGATGCTGAAGGAATTAGCGTAGGTAACGAAACAATAAAGGAGGTAGATGAGTTTTGTTACTTGAGTAGTAAAATAACATGTGATTATTGCAGTACAGAGGATATAAAATACAAAATGGCAATGGGTAGAAAGCGTTCTTGAAAAAGATAAATTTGTTAAAATCAAATATTGATTTAAGCCTAAGGAAGTCCTTTCTGAAGGCATTTGTGTGGAGTGTTGCTTTGTATGGGAGTGAAACATGGACGATGAACAGTGCAGACAGGAAGAGGATAGAGGCATTTGAAATGTGGTGCTACAGAAGAATGCTGAAGATTAGGTGGATGGATCGTGTAACTAATGAGGAGGTACTGAACAGAATTGGGGAGAAAAGGAATTTCTGGCATAACTTGACTAAAAGAAGGGACCGGTTGGTAGGACACATTCTTAGACATCAAGAAATTGTGAATTTAGTGTTGGAGGGAAGTGTGTGGGGTAAAAATCACAGAGGAAGACCAAGAGATGGACACATTAAGCAGATTCAGACAGATGTAGGGTGTCGTTCTTATGTGGAGTTGAAGAGGCTTGCTCAGGATAGGGTATTGTGGAGAGCTGCATCAAACCAGTCTCCAGACTGAAGACCACAACAATATGTCTAGGAAAGAGGGAGCAGGTGCTCTTTTCAAAGGAAACAGACTGCCGCAATTGCAAACTGTAAAAGAGTATATACTATCGCAATTTGATGGTGCAAGGAGATTCTACAGTTCACTATTGGCATCTGTAGATGCGAGCACTATAGTTTGATCCACAAATGATAGCAAGTCATGAATGTTTAGACAACAGCATCTTTGCCAGCTTCAAGCAACAGTTGAAGTACAGATATATATGTGCTTAAAAAATGTTAGTAGTCTGCAAATAACAGTTCTCGCTTGTTTAGATAGAATTTGTTACCATCAGCAATGACAACTTGCAACAGATGTAATAAAATACACAGAGTAACTTGCTACAATCAATTTTAATTCTGGCAATGGCTGTGACAGCTGCAGCAAAGTGTTAGGAAAATTACTGAACACTCATTAGCTGTCAAGAAGTGTGTGATGTAGATGCATAGACCAAGCCTAAACTCGACTGCCGTCATTCATGGTTCCAGCAATAGAAGGGGCTAAAATGGTTGGCTTGGTCAATTTCAAAGTGTCCATTTCCATTATCAACCATCTCAAGGCTGAATATGACATTTGATCCAGGTATATTACTACATTTCTCACACATAGGGATATAGAAGATGATAATGTTATATGTCAGAAGGCACAACACTTTGTGGAGGAAGTGAACCTGGTGACCAAGCCATTGTTCTTTGTTGAGAACCTCAAAGACAAGTTTGGCAAGATGGCATAATTTTCTAAAATGAGAAGTGGATATGTTATGATACAAATGGCATCCCCTGTCCAGAGGAAGGCATTACTTGCCTACGACAAGTTGGTTTATGTTCCTATATCACACCCCATAAGATCCTAAACATTCTCTTGGGTATAATTTACCAGCGAGATCTTCTGTCACAGTCCGACGAAGAGTTGCGTGTGAACTTACAGCGACAAGGTGTTCACTTCATCCAGTGCATCTATAGGGGACCAGAAGATCACAGCGTTGCCACTGGTGCTTTCATCCTTGGCTTTGAGTGTAATACACTGACCAAAAAGGTCAAGGTTATGATTTACCAGAGTGATGTAAAGCCATATGTTCCTCCCCCTATGTGCTTTTGAGAATAAAGTTGAAATCCTCACATCTCTCGAGGTCTTCGTACTCTCTGAATCCCTAGAACCAGTGGTCCTTGATTCTGCTGGTTATCAACTTTTGACAGCAGGTAATCCATGGAATAACTTCCTTATCTGCCATATCATGGCCTTTTCACTCATTGACAATGAAATTTTCCAGTTTAATTGTATCAGTTTTTCCCACCATCTTGCTGAGCTGTAACAGCTGTTGTGCCTCTACCCCGTGCTCTGTTTAGCCGTACAGGAAACCTTGTTTCCTTTCCAGTGGACCACTGCTCTTTGTGGCTGTTGGGACTACTATAAAAACCATACAGGGTATTATCTGGCGGAGTCTGTGTCTACGTCCTCACCATTGTCCCCATTGGTATGCTTGTATACACATGTTTATGGTGTATAGTAGTTTGTATCTTTAGACTAGAATCAGTCTGTTAACAGAAGTAAGCAAAAGTTTGGTTTAAATGTAGGTATATTTTACTTTAAATGCTGTCTTCATCTTTCTTATTGCTGACACACAACCCACCAACTTTCAAAAAATGTTCACTGTCGGACTTCACATAATTATTTTCCATTCTTACATAAAAATTGTAAACATTTTTTCCACCACAACAACTTAATTATACATAGAAAAGTAAGGAAAAAATAAAGTAACTTTCATTAACACACATATTGCCTTCTCTTTCTCGTGTCATGTGACGTCACCAGAGTTTCAGCCAATGAAAGCTTTTTTGATCATATTTATTGATTTTTAAGCTTTAATTTGGAAAAAAATAACAAATGTTTTGTATGAATACTGACTGTAAATGTTATTTTAATGTTATAATCATTCAGAATAACAGCAGTTCTAACTATATTTTCAACATAGGGAACTAGCCTATTAGATTACAGCACAAGGTCCTCTGTGAGTAACTGCTTGTTAATTGTTACAACCTGGTCAATGCCTAACTGGGACTCAAGTTTAGAACTTTGCCCTTCACTCATTATAATCTTTAAATTTTCAAATAGTGTTGCTTGTCAGAATGATTTGTGACTCAAAACCTGCATCAATTTACTGCATTAATCTCTCATAAACTTTGATTGCTCACTAAAATGAATGTGGCTAATGTGATATTTCACTAACAAAGAGATTCTGATGTTAAAGCTTTAATTTACTGATCATTTTTACATTCCTAGGTGTTGCTTACTTGATGGCAAAAGCTTACCTTCATTGGAAGGATCCAAAATATCTGCAAGCTCTTGAAAGATGTGGGGAACTTATATGGAAAAAAGGACTACTTCGGAAAGGACCTGGTAAGATATGCATTACATGTAGCTATTCTGTAAACTAAGAATGTATACAGACTTATTGTAGTGATAGTGTAAGAATTCTGAACAATATAAACGTAAGTGCTTTGTTAGGGAGGTATGGATATTGAAAGGAACTTTAATTCTCCAAAATTGTTGGGCAGAACATAAACGTATATGCAATACAACTGGACCGTAACATAATTTTCTTGAAAACTATGTTACAGAAAGAACAGTTTCATTGCACATTTTTACGTAATGTTTATTTACTTTGCATTTAGTACACAATACATTACAACCTGCATGTTACATGTTTTCCTTTGACAAAGAACTTATTATGTCTTTTACAAACACCTTTAACACTTATCGACAGGAAACATTGCAGATGTTGTACAGTTCACAAAAATGGTTTGGATATCCCACCATGAACATCAATGCATTTTTGGCCTCCAGAAATAAAATGTTGTGTTGTTTGTTCAGTTGCCTATGGTCAGTTTTTAATCAATTCAGCATCGTCCATTATGTGGTGAAGCATTTCATCTCGTGTATTTACCTTCACTTTGTACATCTCTGACTTCATCCAATAAACAGAACTGCAAAGGTGATCTTGGAGGTCAGTTAATAGCACCACCATGGCCAGTCCAGTGATTAGGGTAGGTGTTGTTGAGATGGTCCCACACACATAAAATAACTTGTGGGGGGGGGGGGTTCCGTCATGTTGAAAGTACATTCCAGTTCACTTGGCTAAAGGAACGTCTTCCATTAGTTTTGCAAATGCAGGTACCTCTCTCCCGTCAATTGCTGATTGATAGTAAATGGACCTATCAACAGGTTACAGATCATGCTGCACCAAACATTTATGGCAAAACAAACTTGGAAATTGCTATCCACTGAAGCTTTTCTCTTCTTCCTCCCCCCCCCCCCCCCCCCGAGACCATTGATGATTGTTGTGTAAGTGTTTATTCCATGTTGTGAAAACTGGGCTTCATCAGTGAATAATATTGCTGGGGACTGAGCAGTAGATTCCCAGCTTTATGTCAGCATAAGGACACTAGTAAAACAGTTTTTACAGGCCTATTCAGTTGTCACAAGATTACGTTGTGTAGGCACTAGCTTGGCATGAGCTAGATCAGCAGGTGACTTCACCTTCGGTTTGATCAGCCGATCATCTCACTGGGTCTTCTGTCTGCTGTGAGCCATTCGGACAGGTGGTACCCGCACTGTTGCATCTGGGAGTCAAAGAAGATACAATCAGGAGACGGTGTGCTCAATCCCACCTTCAGTCTATGTAGCTGCTTGTCTGTCCATACTTGGAAACACTGGACTCTGATACCATTATGAAAAATGAACTCTTGGTACCAGCTAGTGCATCGGCTGGATCATTGACCTTTAAGGGACCAACCAATGAAGTCTGAGCTGGCCTCAGGCAGTAACCATACTCAGTGATGTGAGCACAGTAGTACCTCAGTTCACCATCTTCTCTGGATGATGATCAGTTTGAAGTGTATTAGTTCTTGGACTCCATCTGCTAGCTGCGACTAGTGGCTACTAGCCTGTACTGCTTTATCTTTGAAGACATAAACTGCATACAGTGATTAGATGATTGGATTGACAACTACTCTCCTGAGCAGCATTGATTCTAATGATCAAGTCACCACAATTTCCAAAAGCAGGAGTGTATATAGAAATTGGCTGAAGCTATGACGGATCGGTTCATAAGGTCTGAATGTTTTCTGCAGTGTTCACTGAATAAACCTGTTACCTGCTGACTTATCACCTGTCTATTCACTCTTGTGAAAGTGTTAGGTGTAGTTATGTAATGTTACAAGCTAATGAATATACCCTCTCACTTCTCTTGTCTTCTGTCCCAATCAACAGAACTGCTGACTATAGGCTTTCAACTCGCCAACACATCAACTGCTGTCGTCAAGAGAGTCAATGACATTGCATTTAGGATGCAACCATGTCCTGCTTCTGCCTACCTTGTTTGGCGATTGCTTGCACAATCTAAGATTCCAATAATTTTGCCAGTTACTATTTTGCACTGTAACAGTATATCTGGAAGCAAATGACTGCTCTCAATTTCCAACAGAAATGAAGTTGTTGGGCATTGTTGCAAATGTGGAGATCTTGGACATGCTGTATGTGACATTGATGAAGGTTTTCCAATCATAAAGTTTCATATACACATCTCTGTGGGACATTCCTACACAGGAAAATTCTTTGTGTGCTCGTGCTGCAACTTCGTTGTGATAATTTCTTCCTGTTACTTCATCAGAAATAGAGCATGCATTCATTCGCAGAATCACTTGTAAACAATTCACCCCCATCTCTGGATGCTATGGCGCAACTTGCACCTTCACAGTGAATGAGGAAAGGAGGGAGAGAAGAGCAGTGGATGGGGGAGGATGCAGAACCAAGGCGGGGATAGAAGATCCCATCTATCTTGCAGAGCATAAAGGCATTGGTAGGTGGGAGTGTTAGATGCAGCTTGCAATGCAGTAAAGGAAGGGGCAGGGTAGCAAAAAGGGGAGTTGCAGAGGGAGGGGGGATAAAATGTAATTAAAAATGATACAAAGATAGGTGGCACACAATTGGATGAGAGACATTAATTGTGAAGAGATAGTAAGGAGCAAGACATTGAGGCGCTATACTGCGATGCGCGAGGCCATTCCCGGTCGGGGGTTTGAATCCCCCCTCAGGCACGAATGTTTGTGCTGTCTTTAGTATAAGGTAATTCATAAGTAGGTTGTAAGTTTGGGGACTGATGACCCCACCGTTAAGTCCCATAAGCTTCACAAACATTTGAACATAGGGGCTTTCAACCTGTCAGTAAATGAAGCATCTATCTGAACATGTAGGCTCAGTGTGCCAAGTTTGTAATGCCACAGCATGCACATTTGGGAGGCATGTCATATATTCAAAACATGTGTATTGATATTCACGAAGGAGATGGGAAAATGCCTCCTCTATCAAAAGTAGGCTACCCAGGCCTCGGGTTCTTTTTGGTACAGAGATGCCATATTGGCTGTCAGTAGTAGCATATATTTTATATAACACAAGTCTTACAAAAATATGCCATTTCAAAGCAGGCCAAAGTTAGTAAGTAACTGTAAGGATCTCTAGAAAACCACTTGCTATATATACCACTTGTTTTGATAAAATGCCCGGAAACATAGAAGGTTAAAGAATTTTAGTGTTGTGATAATTTGCTGTTTCAAGAAATAGCACATTGAAGATTCATCAAAACTGATTGTAATTTATTATATTTGTTATAATAACATATCATCTATCTATGGTTAGTATATTCAGCTGACAATAATACATAAGATGGAGCTGATTGGAATAGTGCAAAATTGAATATGGGTACATCCTGTAGTTTCGCATATCGATCTGTGTGATTACTTTTTTTTCTGATAGGTTCAAAGACTTTATTAATTAGTACACATTATAGTATTCCGTGTTATGTATAAGTGCACATGCACTGAGGAGTTAGTTAATTTCATTGCTTTTATGTACAGCCCACTTCCACCTTACTTAGAATAAATTATTTAGCACTTTATTGTTTCCAATATTGTATTTTACATGTTATAAAGATTCTGATACTGAATGGTACCAGTGATTGAGGAAGAATAACCTTAGAGTAGAAGCTTCCTGGCAGATTTCAGTTTCATTCTGGAACCTTAGAGTTGTACTAAAAAGAGAAACTGAAGCAATAATGTTCATTTTATGTGAAAGACAATACTAATTTTCTATTGCACTTTTTGTCATGAAACTTGTATAAGTTACTGCCCTCACTGAGTGAAAATGCTACTTCCCTTTTAGGCTTATGTACATAAATATTAAAGGTGTCATTACTCATCGCAAAAGTGTGACAACGAGCTGCGACAGGCCATCGGCCATGGGCTTCTTCAGAAAATAGGAACACACAGGCACATAACAGAGTCACACAACCATCATCTCTGGCTGCTGCACTCCGAATCATGCTCTGTGTGAGGAAATAGGTGAGAGGAGGGGGATAGGAAGGTTGCATCATGGTGGTGGGGATAAATACAGCATGGCCTTGCAGAGCATGTATGTATTGCATTGTAGGAATGAGGTGCATCTTAGAAATGGAGTGGGGATGCGGGTGATGGGAGTAAAATAAAATAGAACAAACACGTGAATGTCTTACATACACACACACACACACACACACACACACAAACAAACACACACTACTCAAAATAAGAGAGGTTTAGAATAGAGAGGTGGGAACTGTTGGGTGTGGCAATAAGGGAAGTTACCGTAGGTTGAGGCCGGGGTAATTTTGGGATTGGAAAATGTACTGTAGGTATAACTCCCAACGACTTCCTTCACCAACTCTCCACCATCCCCACCCCTTCACCTCCTGGATCCATACTTGTCACAGTGGATGCCACCTCCCTATACATCATCATCTCACATACCCATGGCATTGTCGCTCTCAAACACTATCTCTCCCAGCATCTGAATTCCCTCTCAATATGCTGAGGATCTCACGAAGCCCTTCACAGACAGAAACTACCCTACAGACCTAGTTCACAAACACATCTCCCGTGTCATTTCCCCACACATCCCAAACCTCCCTCTACCACCAGTAACCATTCACAAAAAGCATTCCCCTTGCCACCCAGTACTACCCTGGAGTCAAACACCTAAATTGCAGCCTTTGCCAGAGTTTTGATATTCTGTCCTAATGTCCAGAAATGAGACTCCTGCCCAAGATCCTCCCCACCCCCTCTATATTGGTGTTCTGTCACTCTCCCAACCTCGTAACATCCTAGTCCATCCCTATGACACCCCAAAACTCAGCCCCCTGCCACATGAATAATATCCATGCAGAAGACCCTGCTGCAAGACCTGTCCGATCCACCCACCCAGCCTGGCACAGTCTTATCCTAACCTGTCAGAAGCTGGGCCACCTGTGAAAGCTCCCATGTAATTTACCAACTGTGTGGCAATCACTGTGCAGCTTTCTATATTGGCATGACCACTAACCAGTTATCCATTAAGATGAATGGCCACCACCAAACTGTGGCCAAAAACAAGGTGGACCATCCTGTGGCACAGCATGCAGTGGAGCATTTGCTTGACTTCAATGGCTGCTTCACAACCCAGGCCATCTGGATCCTCCCATCCACCAATAGCTTTTCTGAACTGCACTGAACTGCCAGCATTGCAACCAAATACCCATTGTGACACTCGAGGCTACTCTCATGCATTCAAGCCATTGGTCTCCAGTCAATAGTTTTGGCCACAAACTTAAATCTATCCTGGCACATCCAAATGACCCAAAATGCTTGGGTCACCTTGTTTATCGCATGTCATTATTTTGGCAAACAGTTCTATTTTTCTAACTACTTTATTAGTTTACCAGTAAATACTAATTAACTTTTCTGCCAGTGTTTACTACGTATAACTTTCCTCTTTGTTACAGGAATATGTCATGGAGTAGCAGGAAATGCTTACGTATTTTTGTTACTGTATCGTCTAAATGGTAATGACCAACACTGGCTGTGGCGAGCCTACTCATTCATGCAATTCTTGTACAATGAACAATTCAGAAGAGAAGCCAGAACACCAGATTGCCCCTACAGTTTGTTTGAAGGTTGGGCTGGCACTGTGTGCTTCATGGCTGACATGATATGTCCAAATAATGCTTCCTTTCCATTTTTTGATGTATTTGACTCCTGAAACTTGTCTCTTTCATCTTTGTCTGTACTTATTAAGACTGAAATTTGTTTACTTGGATTAATGTCCTTTCCTACACTGTTGACGAAAATTGTTTGTTGTAAAAGTTTAAAATTTTAAGAATTTATGCTTCCTAAGAAGAAAGAGAAATTTCAGAATAGAAAATCTTTGAAGTCTTTATTGTTAATGTCAACATTGTAATAGATTTGTATGCCCTTTCGAAATAAATGTTATATTCCGCAAAACAAACCTTTCATTATCATTTTTCTGTATTCATTGAAACCGTATCCAGGAATAATTTTCGAAGCTTTCTTAATTAACATAATATAAATTAATATAAACAGTCATAACTGTATTAATATTTTATTTAGATGACCAATTTTGATCTACAAAGGAGATCATCTTCAGATCAGTTGTTCCACAGTCATCAAGGAACATTAGGTCAGAAGATGTTCCCATTTGTAAAGCGAAACCATTCATTTTAAAATGAAATAAAAAAATTGATGTACTCACAAAAGTGTGTGACAAAATAATCTGTATCCATAGATAATATGTGAAATCAGTGAAAGTCTATTTTACAGCTTGTGAAAAGAAAATGTTTTTATGAAGGTAATGCATTATGTGGTAAATCAATTAAAACATTGGAAAATGTTGATCTTTACATTGGCAATATCAGGGCCTTATGGCATTTTGCATATGTCTGCCTTGGTATGTGTGCATGTATATGTGTTTGTTTATGTATCCTTTTTCCACCAAAGGTAAGTCTTTCCTCTCCCAGGAGTGGAATGACTCCTTACCCACTCCCCTAAAACCCTCATCCTTTCCTTTTCCCTCTCCTTCCCCACTCTTTCTGAAAAAGCGATCTTAGGTTGTGAAATCTCAGTTTTGTGTGTGTATGTGTATGTTTTTATTTTTATTTGTGTAACAATGAACTGGTGCCTTCTCGCCTGGTAAGTCCAACTTTCTTTACATTTTTTAAAATATTTTTCCAAACAGGATTGTTAGATCATTTGACTTACCCAAAGCTCAGGCTCGACGAAAGACACAAAAAACACAAACATTCAAGCTTCTGCAACCATTGGCCGCTTCGTCAGGAAAAGAGGAAGGAAGGGGGAAGAAAGGAAAATATGCGGGTTTCAAGGGAGTGGATGAGGGGTCATTCAAATCCCAGGAGTGGAAGGAATTACCTTAGGGGGGAAGAAAGGAAGGTAAACACACACACACACACACACACACACACACATAAACACACAAACACATCTAGGCAGACATCTGAGAAAGCAAAGACGTTGGACAGAGATACCACTTGAGGCAGATGCTCTGTCCAGAGATCAGAGGCAAAGATGTTATAGAATGGTGGGCGGTAATTTGAATTTAGCAAAGGTTGGCAATGGGAAGAGAGAATATGCTGAAGGGCACATTCCTACTTCCATAGTTCTGAAAGATTGGTATCGGTGGCAAGTATCCACATAACCCGGACAGTGTAACACCATGCCAAGATGTGCTGGCCGTGCACCAAGGCATGTTTAGCCACTGGGTGATCCCCATTATCAACAAACACTGTCTGCCTGTAACCATTCATGCGAATTGACAGTTTGTTGCTGGTGATTCCCACATAGAACGCTTCACAGTGCAGGCGTGTCAATTGGTAAATCACGTGGGTGCTATCGCAAGTGGCTCTGCCCTTGATCGTGTACACCTTCCGGGTTACTGGACTGAAGTAAGTGGTGGTGGAAGGGTGCATAGGGCAGATTTTACAACGGAGGCAGTTACATGGGTAGGAGCCGGAGGGTAAGGAAGGTGGTTTGGGGATTTCATAGGAATGGACTAGGAGGCTATGAAGGTTAGGTGGGCGGCAGAAAGACACTCTTGGTAGAGTGGGAAGGATGTCATCAAGGATGGATTTCTTTTCGGGGCAAGATTTAAGTTGTATCTTTGCTGGAGTGCCACATTCTTAGTCCGCTCCCGTCCCGATAATATCCGGTAACAAGAAGGGCACTTTTGGGGTGGAAGGTTCTGGGTTTGGGGAGATCAGGAAGCGGCCCTGGCACTTTGCTTCTGTACCATATCATGAGGATAGTTGTGGGATGTGAAAGCTGTTATTAGGTTATTGGTATAGTGCTTCACGGATTCGAGACTGGAGCAGACTCATAGCCATGAAGACCTAAGCTGTAGGGAAGGGAACGTTTGATGTGGAATGGATGGCAGCTGTCATAATGGAGGTACTGTTTATTGGTAGGTTTGATGTGGACGGATGTGTGAAGTTGGCCGTTGGACAGATGAAAGTCGACATAGAGGAAAGTTGCATTTGGAATAGGACCTGATGAATCTGATGGGACCAAAGGAGTTGAGGTTGGAGAGGAAACTCTGGAGTTCTTCTTCGCTGTGAGTCCAGATCATGAAGATGTCATCAATAAATTGGTACCAAACCTTGGGTTGACAGGCTTGGGTATCCAAGAAAGCTTCCTCTAAGCGTCCCATAAATAAGTTTGCATACGAGGGGGCCATCCTGGTACCCATGGCTGTTCCCTTAAGTTGTTGGTATGTCGGGCCCTCAAAGGTGAAGAAATTGTGGGTTAGGATGAAGCTGGCTAAGGTAATAAGGAACAAGGTTTTAGGTACGGTTGCAGGTGGTCAGCGTGAAAGGAAATACTCCATCGCAGTGAGGCCCTGGGCATGTGGGATGTTTGTGTGTAAGGAAGTAGCATCAATGCTTACAAGGATGGTTTCAGGAGGTAACAGGTTGGTTAAGGATTTCAGGCGGTCGAGAAAGTGGTTGGTGTCTTCGATGTAGGATGGGAGACTGCACATAATGGGTTGAAGGTGTTGGTCTATGTAGTCACAGCTTCGTTCTGTTGGGACATGGTAACTGGTCAGAATGGGCCGGCCTGGATGATTAGGTTTGTGAATCTTAGGATGTAGGTAGGAGGTAGGGGTGCGGGGTGTCAGTGGGGTCAAGAGGTTGATGGACTCAGGTGAAAGGATTTGTAGCAGGGCCTAAGGTTCTGAGGATTCCTTGAAGCTCTGCCTGGACATCAGGAATGGGATTGTCTTGATAAACTTTGTATGTAGTATTATCTGAAAGCTGACACAGTCCCTCAGCCATATACTCCTGCCGATCAAGTACCACGGTCATGGATCCCTAGCTGGCCGGGAGAATGACGATGGAATGGTCAGCCTTCAGATCCTGGATAGCTCGGGATTCAGCTGTGGTTATGTTGGGAGTTGGATTCAGGTCTTTCAGGAAAGACTGAGAGGCAAGGTTGGAAGTAAGTAATTCCTGGAAGGTTTGAAGAGGGTGATTTTGATGAAGTGGGGGTGGGTCTCGCTGTGATGGAGGATGTAACTGTTCCAGGCAGGGTTCAATTTGAATAATGTCTTGGGGAGCTTGATCATTAGTAGTAGGATTATTATTATTCTTTGTTGCATAACCCGGATGGTGTAACATTGTGCCAAGATGAATCTGGATACTTCCCACTGACACCAATATTTCAGAACTCTGCAGATGGGAACTTGCCCTTCAGCATATTCTCTCCTTCCATTGTCCACCTGGTCTCAACCTCCATTAAATTCAAATTCCCAACCACCATTCTTTAACATCTTTGCCTCGGTTCTCTGAACAGAGCCTCTGCCTCAACTGTTATCTCTGTCCAACTTCTTTGCTTTCTACAAATGTATGCCTTGGTGTGTTTGCGTTTGTGTATATGTGTAGTTGTGTGTATTTGTTTACCTTCCTTTTTTCCCCCTAAGGTAAGTCCTTCCTCTCCTGGGATTGGAATGACCCCTCATCCATGCCATTAAAACCCGCACCCTTCCCTCCCACCCCTTCCCCTTTCCTTCCTCTTTTCCTGACGAAGCGACCAACGGTTACGAAAGTTGGTTGTTTGTTTGTGTGTGTTTTTATTTGTGTGGGGTATGTGTGTGCTCTTTTTTACCTTTCCTTTTTTTCCCCTAAGGTAAGTCCTTCCACTCCCAGGATTGGAATGACTCCTCTTCCACTCCCTTAAAACCCGCATCCTTCCCTTTTTCCCCTCCTTCCTTCCTCTCTTCCTGATGAAGCGGCCAATGGTTGCAAAAGCTTGAATGTTTCTGTGTGTTTTTATTTGTGTTTTTGTGTCTGTGGTTTGGGTAAGTTATTCGTTTTCTATTTTTTATACTTATTTATCCCACCAGGAAAGTTTCATTATATGATAAATTATAGTGTTTTACAACATGTAATTCAATAATTTTAACAATGGAGAATCTGATAGGAATATCAATAATGGAGGAAAGATAACAACTCACCATAAGGAGGCTTACTGAGCTGCTGACAGACATGAAAATAGATAATCACATTCACACAACTTAAATTTTCAGCCATGGCATTCATCAGAGCATCAGAGAAAGAAACACACACATTCATGCAATCACTTCGACAACTATACACACACAAGTATAATGTCCGGCCACTCCAGCAACACAAGCTAGACTGTGAGTGAGGTGAGGAGTGGAGGGGGAAAGATGCTGGGTAAAGGTGGGGATGGAAAGTTCTGCAGTGCACGACAGAATTTAAAGACTCTTATAGGCGGGAATTTGAATTGCAGCAATGAATACAGTGAAGGAAAGGGGCAGGAAAGAATAAAAGGGAGGTTTAGAGGAGTGTGGGGGGGGGGTTTAAATGATAAGAATAATAAGGAAATATTCGGTTAATGGTGAAAATTCTCCTCAAGAGATGATAAATATTGTTAAAAACGAGATAGAATGGCTGGCCAGTACTTACCATTGTGCTGTACCACCGATAGTTACTATTGGCGGTACAGAATAATAAGGAAAAATAAAAATAATAAAGAAAACTTAAGTTAGGAAAAAATAAAGTTAGAAAAAAGGAAAAAAATAAAGTAGGAAAAATAGGCAAAAATAAAGTTAGGAAACACAAAATAATAAAGAATAAGTAAAAGTAAAGGCAATAAATTAAGGGAATATTGTAAGTGGTGATACACAGTGCAGTACCTGCACTTCGATAACTGCCATCCATTCAACATAAAAAAAATCCCTCCCATACAGCCTTGCCACCCAAGGACAACGAATCTGCAGTGATGAGAAGTGCTTTACCCATTATGCTGAAGGCTTCACAAAGGCCTTCACAGACAGAAAGTACTCTCCTGACCTAGTCCCTACACACCACCAATTCTCCCCCCAACCCCAGTAACCAGTCACAATGGAGTGTCCTCCTTGTCACCCAATACCACCTCAGACTGGAACAACTTAATCACATCCTTTGTCAGGGTTTTGGTTATGAGTCATTGTGACCTGAAATGAGACACATCCTACGCAAGATCCTTCCGACCCTTCCTACAGTGGTGTTCTGTCGCCCACTCAACCTCCACAACATTCTAGACCATCCCTATGCCACTCCCAACCCCAGCCCCTTACCACAGGAATCATATCCCTGTGGAAGACCCCGATGCAAAACTTGCCCAATCCACCCCCCACCCCCCCCCCCCCCAGCACTTCCTATTCTAGTCCCGTCACAGGCGTATCCTATCCCATCAGAGGACGGACCACCTGTGAAAGCAGCCATGTGATATACCTACTCGGCTGCAATCATTGCACAGCATTTTACATTGGTATGACAATAAACCAGCTGTCCATCAGAATGAAGGTCACAGCATGCAGCTGAGCACAGCACTCTGGATTTCAATGGCTGCTTCACTACCCAATCCATCTGAATCATCCCCTCCACCACCAGCTGTTCTGAAATGCACAGATAAGAGTCCCGCAACCATCCTGGCCTCAACCTAAGATAACTTCCCATCCCTGCACCCTATGCCATACATCTACCCCCCCCCCCCCCCGCCCTTTTCCTTCCCCATTCCCCACCCATTATCCTGCATCCATGTCTTCCCTACAACTGTGTATCACCACTTACAATGTCCCCTTAATTTATTACCTTTAATTTTACTTATTCTTTATATTTTCCTAACTGTATTCTTTCCTTTTTTCCTAGCTTTATTTTTTCTTATTTTCCTAACTTTACTTTTCCTTTTTTTTTTTCTTATTTTTATTTTTCCTTATTATTCTTGTCATTTAAAATCCCACCACTCCCTTCGCGAACTCCTCTAAACCTCCCTTTTATTCTTTCTTGCCCCTTTCCTTCACTGTATTCATTGCCGCAGTTCAAATTCCTGCCTATCAGAGCCTTTAAAATCCATCATGCAATGTGGAAATTTCCATCCCCACCTTTACCCAGCATCCTTCCCCCTCCACTCCCCACCTCACTCATAGTCTAGCTTGTGTTGCTGGAGTGGCCGGACATCATAATTGTGTGTGTATAGTAGTCTGAGAAAATTTAAGTTGTATGAATGTGGTTATCTATTTTTGTGTCTGTCAGTATCACAGCGAGCCTCTTTACGGTGACTTGTTACTTATCCCCCATTATTGGTATAATTCAATAAATGTGATATTGTACGAATTTTATATGTCATTTGTATTTTGACTACTATCTTTCTTTGTTTGTATACTGCACATATAATTTTGCACATTAAGCAAGACAGCATCATTTCTTATGTATTCTCTGATAAATATAATGTGAATTTAGGAAAAAAGAGATGGACAGAGAGAGAAGGGGTAGGAGAAGTACTAACTCAAGGAAGGAATAAATAAATAAATGCCTGGACTACGCCAGGTTTTCACTTAGTTTAATCTGAAATTGATTATTACTAGAAGCTTACATGCTCATGCATGATTGTCTTTACATTGCTTTAAATTGGTATTTGAGCTGAAATTCATTTGTTCAGCCATGTGCTTTTATGTATTTACAGATTTTCATTACCAATGAAAATCTACCAATCCTACCAATTGTTATGCTATTTCATATTCCTTATTTGCTTTTGATAATAGATAATCCAATGTGTACTCAGATATGTGTCATGGTCTTTTGTTTCTGTTTTCAGTGCTATATCAAAAACATCACAGTTTCAATTTAGTATGTTTAGCTCAGAAAATGGGGTGGTTATTGCATTTAAATATTGCTGTAGGTATTGTCTGTTACATAACACAACTCTCTCCAAATGTTCATCAAGCCTCAACAAGCATATAAAAAAGACTTTCAATCATACACAACTTTGCTTTTGGTTACAGCCCTTGTCAGAATAAGACACATGGACGCACATTCATACAATCACGCAGACACTTCAAAGACACACAACCATCATCTCCTGCTGCTGCATTCCAAATAACACTCTGCACTGAGGGGAGGAGAGGAGGACAAGGTACAATGACATTAGTGGGGATGGGTACAACATGGCCTTCTGGAGTATGTAGGTACTACTAGATGAGTGGAAGGAGATGCAGCTTAGGAAGGCAGTTAGGGAGGGAGGAGGAAGAGCACACCACACACACACACACACACACACACATGACAAGAAATTGGACAGGTGTAGGATAGAGGCAGCAGGCATGGGGGAAAATGGGTTATCATTGGTCGAGGCCTGTATAATTTTGGGATTGGAGAATGTATCTAAGGATAACTGCCTTCTGTGTACTTCATAAAATGAGGTAGCACCCCCACCAAAATGGTCTGGTTTGTGACGCAACCATTCAAATCAAGCATATGCATAGCTGCATATTGTGCCACTGAGTGGTCTACCTTGTTTTGACCACAGTTTGGTGGTGGTCATTCATCCTAATGGACAGCTGGATAGTGGTCATGCCAATATAGAAAGCTGTACAGCAATTGCTGCACTTTTTATGAATTACATGGCTGCTTTCACAGGTGACCCAGCCTTTGATTGGGTATGATTTGCCTGTGATGGGACTGGAATAGGAAGTGCTGTATGGGTAGATAGGCCAGGTCATGCAGCTACATCTTCCACAGTGTTATACTCTCTGTGGCAGACAGCTGGGATTTGTAGTGGTACAGGGATGGACTACAATGTTGTGGAGAGATGATACAGTGTGTCCCAAAATAATGTATACACTCATTGAAGCTGAACATCTCTTTGATGAAAGGGGGTTAGAAGTACAATTTTAGTGTCGTTAAGTGCCTCATGGACCAACTTCAGGTGATAAATATTCAAACTGGTGTCCATCCATCGCAGTATGCTGTTGCCAATGACTTACGACTGAGTGACATGCCAACTTCATTGTTCCCAACAGAATATCATCACAGGCTTGCTCAATTTGCTCTCTAAGATCATCCAGTGTGTGTGGTCTCACAGTGGAAAGTGTTTTCATGAGAGTATCTCACAGCAAGAAGTCTGGAGGAGTTAAATCTGGAGATCGAGCTAGATACTCCACACTCCTTCTTCATCCTGTCCATATGGCTGGGAATGTATAACTGAGAAATGCTCGCACATCCAGGTAAAAGTGAGGTGGCACCCCATCTCAAACACAACATTAAGTCCAAGTGTTAGCATTTCTAATTGAGAGTCACCCATGATAGTGTTGTTAAAGAAGTATGGCCCGTTTAACCATCTAGAAGACAGACCACACCAGACTGCTACTCCTGGTAGATTAACGTGCCTTTGCTCTGTTACGTATGGATTCTCCCTGGCCCAGTACACGCAATTATAACAGTTAATTGTTCCATGAAGTTTAAATGTCACTTCATCTAACCAAAGAATTTTATCTTGGAAACATTGATCTTCTTCACCAAATTCTCTTGTCGTATGAGGATCATCCTGGTTAAGAGCATAGAGAAGTCTTATGTAAGGTTTGAAGTTCTGAGACTGCAAAATTCTATGAACACTGTTTCTGCTGATCCCAGTCTCACCAGAGCATTGCCTCACATATTTCTTCAGGGATCATTTGTATGTCTGTATTACTCCATCAACACACTCATTATCTGTTGGACTTCTCCTTTGTCTGTCTTGTCCCTTCTTTGTATCATGCACTGTTCCTTCAACTTCAAACTTATCTCTGATTCTTGTAATTGTTAGTCTTGTCGGTGGTGGTGTTTCAAATTCATCTCTCCAACATCAGAGTATCACGCTCACATTCTGTTTTCCAGTAACACTTTAGCACCCATTTCCGTTTTTCAAACGATAACGCCATGTTTGATGACAATACTGAAACAATAGAAAGCATTGTTATATTTCTCACAGCCTTCTATATTATTACCCTCATAAAATGTATTTTTGTCTCCTTTAATTAAAGAGATATGCTGTTTCAAAGAGTGTATACATTATTTTAGGACTTGCTGTATATTACACCCTCAACTGTGTTCACTTTTTTGCAAAATTTTTCATTCTTCTGTAATGCTTGGCAGTGTTTCATGATTTTGGGGTACATTGCTTCCATGCACAGGACAATGTGACTACGATGTTCTGTGTAGGTAAGTGTGAAACAATAAAAATGAGATAGTCACTCAAAAGGACTTTTAAGCGAGTAATTCCAATATTAAAAACACAGTAGTTAGATTACACTACTCATTTATTTTAATGATACATCATTTCTTGTCTTACACAGAATGTAAATCTATAAACTGTTCCCATTTAAAAGTTTTCAGTGTTATTTGTATGTTTACCTAACTTTAGTAAATTGCATACCTATGAGATTTTGCTGCACTCGTTTATACTAGTTTATGCCTTGTACATAACGTAATTTTCTAATGTACATCCATTTAAATACATGATTTTTATATTATTTGAAAGACTCAAATTTCATTTCAATAAATAAAATATTTAAATTACCTAATTACAAGGGGCAAGGTTGGACAGAGGTTTTCAGGATGGGAAAGGGCACCATCCAGGCTTTTAATTTTTGAAAGGGTCATGGTTCAGAACAGTCCTTTTGTTTGAAATGAATACAACAATAACAGCGATAATAAGAATATTAGCAATATTTAAATACAGTTTGTGATGTTACCATGTTTCTCAGAGTATGCCCGAGCCAGCACATATTACATTTTTAGTTGATTTGCATGTTCGACATATGATGTAAAGTATTAAATGTAAATAATTAAATGTTACTCCTGTGATATAAGTCCAGCTATGCTGTGCACATTAGGAGTTCAAAGTTATTTTTCATTTATTTCATTGAACTTCATTTCCAACATGTTTTCTATTTAAAGAGATACTTATAAACTCCTTTAAATAATCTTGACAGGTGTTTATGACAAAGAAGAGTTTATTAACTCTCAATATAAACAGAGTCATATCTCACATGAAACTTTACTAGATGAATGAATGAACAATTCTCAATACAAGACAAAAGAAAGGTACATTGACATTGTTATACAGATATTATTGATCTTCCATGGACTTGGTGCTCCTTGCTGATATATACTTCTCCATGACTGTCAACAACTGTTGTGGTGTTACCTGGTCAATTGATGATTCTTGTTGCTCATTGCTCTCGGTAGCAGCTGGCTGAAACCTCAGGGCGAAAACTAATTCACTACAAATAACGAAGGCAACACACAGAATTTCAGTTCTTTGACACTTTTAATTATTCATAAATGCCCAGTTGTCCCCACTTATGACCTAAAAGGCACACTTGACACATCAATAATACAACTTTATGTAGTTCGAGGTATACATCTTAACCCTTAACTACTATAGACGTTGACAGGAAAGCAACTACTATGGAGGGGTCTCTCTTATTTTCCATATGTTAAACTAGTGTTTTGCTAAATATATATTTTCATGAATTCCTGACATTCACTACACTTCTTAGAGGTGGCCTTAGTAGAAATTTGACTTTTTTTAACAATGTAGTATGAGTAACATGATAACAAGTAAAACACAGCGCAATTTGCAGTACATTTTTATTTTTTGTGCTACGGAAAGAACAACAAGTAATTATTTCTCTACACACCCACAGATTATCATTATTGAGATTATATTACAAAGTCACAGTGCGATTAGATACAAATATCCCATTTGAATTATAGTAAATTGTATGCGAATCTCCTTTCCATTTACGATTCTCCCAAAAAGGTTGCCACATTTTCCTTATAAAACAAAAAGTACAAACTAAAGATATCCTTTTGTGTGCTACTAAATACTCTTTTAGTCGCTTTGACCCCGCATACACTTCACGCAGACCTTTCTAGAATATGCCAAACAAATTGGAACACCACACTGTTGACACGGATATCGTGTTTTCCTCTTCAGATGAGGAGGACAAAAGGCACACGTTCAATTTTTGAAGTGTTTTGGTGTATGAGGCTCATCTTGTATATTCAGTAATCTTCTAATGGTGCCACTCACCTCTCGTGGCAAGTGTCCAATAGAAAGTCTATGCTTCATATGAGGCTCAACTAGATCTCTTGCTAGAGTCTTCATGAAGCTCATTCTTGTCATTACTTCTGCCTGTGGATACACTTGATGTACCACATAAGAATTTACACCACATGCAACATCCACTAAAGTATAGAAAATTGCCATAGGCCATCTTCTTGTCCACCGACTTGAAGAATAACCTGCACATCTTTGGTCGAGGCAATCCACATCTCCTTTTGTTGTATTATAAAACTGGATGATCTCGGGTTTTCCTGATACAGGATCATTATTTTCTGAATGATGCAGAGAAGAGACCAGTATTGCAGCTTTGACCTTTTTGGGCACAAAGGAAACCAGAGTCATGTCTTCTGTAAAACCATAAACAGATGTCTTCACTCGACGTTTTCTGTTGGGTTGGAATTGCGGTGGAATCTCCTTTTTGTTTCTTTTCACTGTACAAATGTATGTGAGACATTTTTTTTGAAACTTCATTGACTAGTTCTATAGATGAGTACCAGTTGTCACCTGTAACGTTTCTTCCAGTGTTTTCAATAAGTTTCACCAGACGAAGAACAGCCTGTGTGGGAACACTGTGACTTTTCTCATGGATTGTAAGGGTGTGACCATCGCTACCTTTTGCAGAATAAATGTATGCATAATACAAGTAACTTGTGCTAATGTCGGTCAAAGACTGAATTTTCACGCCATATCTTGTCGGTTTGTTTGGCATACACATTCTAAACCCACACCTTCCACGGAAATGTACAAGAATTTCACCTATACATACTGTTGTACCTACAGAATAGCAAAGTTGACTGTTTTCGATTATACGCAGAAATATTTGTGAAACTGCTGCTGCCTTGTCTATTTCCTTTTTTTTCTCCCAATCCTCTGGGTTGTCAAATCGTAATGAATATAGTAAAAACAGAAATCTTTCCTTACTGACAGTGCATCTGAAAATATCTCTGCCTGTTCCACCGGTTGCAAACAGGCTGTAAACCGATTCGTGCCCAGATATGAAAACCGCTGAATACACTGACCAATTAGTGCCTTCAATTCAATGACATCAACATCTTGTAGATAGGACAAGCGATCATTCGCTCTGAGCTGCGATATTTTTGGTTTAGTCCATAGAATGATTGCGTTTAGAATATCTTGTATAAAGAACAGATTCCATACCTCCAAAGCCAAAGGGTTTTCTCCAAGACTTTGAGCCGTCTGTCGCAGTCTAGGATGTTGTAACTCAATGTTGTGTTGCCTTGTTCTTATGTTGGCTGTTGGCTGCTTTTTTCACCATCGGAAGCATCTGTTCTTGCCAAAGAAGTAAGCTGCTTCGTCATCATCAGGTGTCACATCTTCATCACTTTCAGGTTCCTGCTCTTAATTAGTGTCATCAGGGTCATTATCGCTGTCGTCAAAGTCATCGGAGTAATCACCGAAACGTTCTTGATCATTCACATCAGCTTCACGTAAAGTCCGTTGCATAGAACATTCAGCTTTTCCTGCCATGGAGGAACACGACACGGAACAACAACAGTGAGAGAGGTAACAGCCACAGCGCTGTCGCTTAGAAGGCCGCGCTCACAAAGCCAACTAGCCAGGCGCTATGAGGCAGAGCCTGCGCCAGCGGCACGCAAACACTGTGGTCAGTCAGTGAGGCCGCGCGAGGCTCATAAGTACGGAACAAAGAGCAGCAACACTGCAAGAATGCTGGTACATGGACCTTGTCGGCCACCAGAAAGGTACACGGAAGAGTCCTTTTAGCTTTGCAGGGATGTGTGAAATATCTCGACTCCAAAAGTCGTAGCGATCTGAGAGACCACAGATAGTAGTTAAGGGTTAAAGTGACACAAGTATTAGGTAATTATTCATTCATATTACCCCATAAACACTTTCCACATTAGTAACACTGACGAACTTTTACACAATTGTTCGAAATTAAAGTTCAAATTGGCATGGCTTGTGCCTCAGATCACGGCCGAAACAATACTCTGAACTGGCATTGATTGTGTGTGTATACTCTAATACATACTGCGAACGCATCCTATTTATATCTTTCAAACAATGTCACTGAAAATTATGTATATTTTATTTACATATTTAACAAAATAGGTTTATCAACAATACTTTTGTAATTATACAGAAACTAAAGAGTGCAAAACTTTCCTAACATTACTTGTGAAACATAATAAGACATACTTTAATATTATGAGAAAAGAATTTAATTAGTTTTTTTGTGTCTCGTTGCCGCCAGTTGTCCTAGGTGTTGGTGGCCGAGTAGAGAGAGACCGACACAGGAAAATAGGATGCACGCATGTGCGTGTACAGAGTCTGATGTGACCAGCCAGTGGGACAGCAGAAACTAGAAACACTAAGCTAGTTAGAACAAGATATATATTTCGTAGAGATAGTACAATACTTAGCTTTGTTAACTGAAGACTAGTGGAATGCAGATACATAGTTTAACTAGATAGAGGCCTGCCTACTGAGAGACTGTTCTAGTGCCTGTCTTCTTCCCAAGTGACCGATGCAGTTCAGTGGTGGCCACGAGCGGGGTTGCAGCAGAGGGCACTCGTGGTCGACGTCTTAAGAACGCCGCATCGTGCTTGCATGGCGGCGCATGGCGAAAGTACGTGGCGCGCACTTTAGACTTGTGCAACACCACAAGTTTTAACAGAAATACCAATTAGCATTCTATCTGAACTTTAGCAATATAACTCTGGCATTAACTAATTAATATGTGCTAATTAAACAGGCTTCTGCAACACCAAATAACAGAAAATGACTTCAGTTAGTCAAGTTAGAAAAGAAGAATAACAAAAGTTTTGGAAAAGAAAATGATAATAGACTAATTACATTCATATCTATTATTATGCAACAGTGGTATCAGAAGGTTCAGTAATGCTAGCAAATGGCAATAAATCCCAACATGCTTCGTTACATCACCTCCTCATTTAATTAACCAGACAGTCATTTGAAAAAAATAATTAACTGGGTAATTCAATGATAGAAACGAAACCAAGTTAATCAAATAGCTACAAATAAACCATATGAAATACACCTAGGTACATAATTACAAAAATAACCTTAATCTACAGTACACATTCTGTTCACCTTTTGTTTGTTTGTTGTTGTGGTCTTCAGTCCGGAGACTGGTTTGATGCAGCTCTCCACAATACCCTATCCTGAGCAAGCCTCTTCATCTCCACATAAGAACGGCAACCTACATCTGTCTGAATCTGCTTACTGTATCCATATCTTGGTCTTCCTCTGCAATTTTTACCCCACACACTTCCCTCCAATGCTAAATTCACAATTCCTTGATGTCTAAGAATGTGTGCTACCAATCTATCCCTTCTTTTAGACAAGGTATGCCAGAAATTTCTTTTCTCCCCAATTCTGTTCAGTACCTCCTCATTAGTTACGCGATCCACCCACCTAATCTTCAGCATTCTTCTGTAGCACTATATTTCAAAAGCCTCAATCCTCTTCCTGTCCGCACTGTTTACTCCATACACTCCATACAAATGCCTTCAGAAAAGACATCCTTAGGCTTAAATCAATATTCGATGTTAACAAATTTCTCTTTTTCAAGAACGCTTTTCTACCCATTGCCATTCTGCATTTTATATCCTATGTACTGCAACCATCATTTGTTATTTTACTGCCCAAGTAACAAAACTCATCTACCTCCTTTATTGCTTCGTTTCCCAATCGAATTCCTTCAGCATCACCTGATTTCCTTACACTGCACTCCATTACCCTAGTTTTGCTCTTGTTAATGTTCATCTTATATGCACCTTTCAGCACACTGTCCATTCCGTTCAATTGCTCTTCCAGGTCCTTTGCTGTATCTGATAGAATTACTATGTCGTCGGCAAAACGCAATGTTTTTAATTCTTCTCCCTGAACTTTAATTCCTTCACCAAATTTCTCCTTGCTTTCCTTTATAGCTTGCTCAATGTACAAATTGAATAACAACAGAGAAAGACTACAACCCTGTCTTACTCCCTTTCCAACCACTGCATCCCTTTCATGCCCTTCAACTCTGACAACTGCTGTCTGGTTTTTGTAAAAGTTGTAAATAACCTTACGCACCCTATATTTTACTCCTGCTTGCTTCAGAACTTGAAAGAGTTTATTCCAATCAACATTGTCAAAAGCCTTCTCCAAATCTACAAAAGCTAGTAATGTAGGTCTGCCTTTTCTTAATCTATCTTCTAGGATAAGCCATAAAGTGAGTATTGCCTCCCATGTTCCTACAGTTCTCCTGAACCCAAACTGATCTTCCTCGAGGTCGGCTTCTACCAGCTTTTCCATCCTTCTGTATATGATTCGTGTTAATATTTTGCAACCATGACTTATTAAACTGATGGTTCTGTAGTTTTCACACCTGTCTGCACCTGCTCTTTTTGGAATGGGGATTATAACATTTTTCTTAAAGTCTGAAGGTACTTCGCCTGTCTCATACATCTTACACACCAGGTGAAACAGGTTTGTCATGGCTGGTTCTCCCAGAGACTTCAGTAGCTCTGAGGGAATATCATCTACTCCAGGGACCTTGTTTCGACTTAGGTCTTTCAGGGCTCTGTCAAATTCTTCTCTCAGTACAGTATCTCCTATTTTGTCTTCATCTACATCCTCTTTCCTTCCTACAATATTGTCTCGAAGTTCATTTTCTTTGTAGAGCCCTTCTATATACACTTTCCACCTTTCAGCTTTCCCTTCTTTACTGAGAACTGGTTTTCCATCAGTGTGCTTGATATTCATAGAGCTGTTTTTCTTATCTCCAAATGTTTCTTTTATTTTCCTGTAGGCTGTATCTATTTTCCCCTATTTATACATTCTTCTACATCCTTGCATTTGCCTTCTAGCCACTCCTGCTTAGCCATTTTGCACTTCCTGTCAATCTCATTTCTTAGTCGTCTGTACTCCATTTTGCCTGTTTCATTTACTGCATGTTTATATTTTCTCCTTTCATCGATTAAATTTAATATCTCCTGTGATATCCAAGGATTTTTTGTAGTTCTTGCCTTCCTACCTATTTTGTCCTCTGCTACCTTCACTATTTCATCTCTCTCTCATCAAAGCACACACCTAAAAGTTTTGATTATTCTACCTTAGCTACAGACTTCTGGAATTATTCTATAGTGTGTTTTATCAAAGTTTAATACGAGTCTATTTGGAGAGAAGCATTTAATAATTTTCTGAAAGACATTATTTACAATTTCATAAGCTAATTACTATACTTCTATCATTATAAAAAAGAATTAGCTTTGCATAATCACCTTATGCTGGCCATAAAATTACATCAAGCCCCAGAACAAAATGATTATTAACTAAATATACAAAATATTTACAAAGCAGGTAGAAAATTTACATTTCTTGCAGGTTGAAAATATAGCACAATTAGTAATTCAAGGGAGGAACACTCATTTCCCAGTTTGTTTGTTTTTTTTTTTTTTTTTTTTTTTATTTATTTATTTTTTTTTTTTTTTTTTTTTTTTTTTTTTTTTTTTTTTTTTTTTTTTTTTTTTTTTTTTTTTTTGTACACAAAGTATGGTGGACACGTTATCTCCCAGTTCTTTTACTACACTTCACACTAAGCACTTAACTTCATGGTGGGTCCATACCTTCATCAGGTCCAAAAATGGTTGTCCCACATGTCCTTGTCCTGGAGATGGCTCTCCTGCAGCAGAGTACATGAAAAATATACAAAATTCCACCACTGGGCCACACAGTGATCATTGAAGTGTATATTATGTTGTGTGTCTCAGGGAGTGGAAATCTTGGCTTGACCTCCCAGGTCACTAGGATGGAAAATATCTCTATAAAAAAATGATAGCATAGCTACATGGCTGTTGAGGTGGAACAGTCACTAGCGGGCAGTCTCGGGGATACTGCCGAACCTCAGTTGTATCAGGCTTACATAGGCATTAGAAACTTTGTCTAGATGCACATTTATTTTCCTAGCTGCTCGTTGGACCAAGATGGATATTTCACAGTTGTCCATTAAACCTCCCAGTAGGATAGATGTAATGTGGGGGAATAACACCCACTCCAAAAAGTGGGCTAGCCTAGCCAGTCCTCCAGACACAGGACTTGGTAATACAGATATGTTGAAGAGTAACAGAGCACATTCTGCTGTAAAGAATGTGTTTTTAGTCTAAGAGAAAAGCTTGAAGTTTCGAGAAGGTTTCACCCTCCTTCATCTAAACGGGTTTAGATGGCACTGCGAGAGATCTGAAGTCAGTGAAATGATTGAGAAATGGTACAATGTTGGTTGAAACTTCTCATTCCTAAAAAGCAGCAAACCTCAGAAATTCTAAGTGCCTTGGAGAGTATGAAACAGAGACAGTGATGCACAGTACCCTAAATTACAGCAAATGCATTGTCTCTTGTTGTGATCTCATTGACATTCCAAATGAAGAACGTAAGGAAGAATGAGCTTCAGAGGGAATAGTGGACACGCAGAATATCACAAAAAGGGTGGATGGGGGATTTGAAAATCAGAGTCTATCATCGTCACCTTTAACAGTCTGAAACTGCCAGAATATGTAAAAGCGGGATTCCTTACGTTAAAGATACAGCCAAAAAGTACCCAACCCTATGCGATGTTTTAAATGTCAGCAGTTTGGGCATGCTACACTAGCTTGTAATGGAGAGGCCACTTGTGGTAAATGTGGAAAGGCCACCCATAAAGAAGCTGAGTGTATGCCACCTGCAAAGTGTGTCAGCTGCTCTGGGAAACACCATATTTGGAGCAGGGACTGCAGAATGTATTTGTAGGAGGAAAAAAGTGCAGTAAAATCAAACCACCAGGCAAATTTCCTATGGTGAGGCCAAAAAGATATTTAAGGACATGCAACCTCCTTCCTTTGTCATGTCTTGCTGCTGTTGTCCAAAGGCCAGTTCCCAAAGTTGATCTTTCCACTCAGATTGAATTTGCTCGTATTGTTACCAATACCTGTACCCAAGGCCCTGCCACGTACATTTGAAAAAGCTACTGGTGTCAGCATTACAGAGCTTTTGGCACCCTCGTCATCAGAGGACACTGGCCAGGCCCTGTCACCTTCAAAGCCAGAGGCTATTCAAAAGGTCAGCATTGCCCCTTCTGCTACTGCTATCACTACTGTAAAGTGTACAAAGCAGAAAAAGGCAACAGGAAAAAGTCAAGTGCAGTTCAAAGTAGGCAACAAACCATCTGATTACATAGAGGTCATTATACCTGACTCAGCTCCAGAGCTCATGGTGCTGGATGTCCCTCAAGGGCAAAGGCCTCAAGACTGAACCTCCATCTAGTTCAGTTTCCCTGTCTGTCAAGTCAAATTACAGCCTCTGTGAAGATGGCTCCCTTACTGCCACGGAACTTGCAGGGATTTAGGGCCCATGTGGAGGAATTGCAATTGTTGACTCGGGATGGATCCATGTGTGTCTGCCTTCAAGAGACTTGCTTCAAAGAATCAGAATTCCCCCCCCCCCCCCAAGTTACGCAGATATTTTCTATACAGAAAGGATAACCTTACTGGCATGAGAGCTTAAGGTGGGGCGGCCATTTTCATCAATGCCACCTATCACTCCTCACCTGTCTCACTGACCACATACCTGCAAGCAGTTGCAGTGTCTCTGCATTTGCGTCGCCGATTGATGATATGTTTACTTTACCTGCCCCCAGATGATGCACTCAATGAAGATGCTCTCTGTGAACTTCTTACTCAGCTCCCCCAACTATTCATCCTGTGTGGTGATTTTAATGCACACAGTGTGCTTTGGAGCTCTGCAACTATCAGACCCAGCAAATGAGAGGCTTCTTTTGTCATCCAGTGCACATCTATTGAATACAAGCCAGAATACACACTTATGCTTTGCAACAGGGTCATACTCTGCTATTGATCTCACACTATCCTCTCCAGGCCTTGCCCTCTCTGCTTAATGAGAAGTAGCTGACAAACTACATAGAAGTGATCACTTGCCCCACTGGAGTCATCTGCCTGCTTGAGTGGTACACCACCACAATGGGTGCTTCGTCACACTGACTGGACTTTGTTCATCCAACTTGCTGAATTTGAATAATGTGACAGCGTCCAGGAATGGATGAATCATATTACACAACTGTCCATCACACTGCTGAAAAATCCCTTTCCAGGCCATGAGTCAGTTGCAAAGGCAGCCAGTCACTTAGAGTGAAGAATGCCACTTTTCAATATGGGTGAGATGAGCCGCTCTGCAAAAATTCAAGTACCGTCTCACTGCAGAGAATCTTGCAGCCTTTCAGTTAGCGAGGGTAAAATGTAGCCAGGTTATACGAGAGAGTAAGAAGAGATCATGGCAGCATTTCCTGAATTCTATCAATTGGTACACAACCAGCACTAAAGTATGGGAGACCATAATGAGGATATCTGGAGATGAATAACTGCTGCAATGGTGAATAGCACTCTCCTCTCCAATCCATGAGACATTGTGCAGATGATGGTGGAGGATTTCACCACTGTAACTTTCCAGCGCCACAGAATGGGCGCTGAGAAGGGTAATTTGGACTTCAGATGGGAGCTAGATTCTGCATTCTCTGCAGTTCGTGATAAATGCCTTGGGCATGATAGAATACATTATAGTATTTTACGGCACCTTACAAAATGGAACAGAGAAATCCTCCTCTCACTTTTTAATGTCATTTGGGTGTCAGGTCATTTTCCCCGAGACATGGCATGAAGTGACTTTAGTTCCTATTTTAAAACCAGGGAAGGACCATACGAGCCCAAGTAGTTATCATAACATTGTCCTCACTAGCTGCATTGGAGAGATGTTAGAGCAGACGGTTTCAGGAAATATCACTCCAAGACATTAGAGCAGACAGTTCAGGAAATATTGATCCTCCTGGAAGTGACTATACAACAGGCTTTCCCATGTTGGCAGCACTTTTTAGATATCTTATTTGACATTGAGTGAGCCTACAATACTACTTGAAGGCATCTTATCCTCAGGCAGCTGCATAAATGGGGTTTTCATGGTTGTCTTCCCCTTTTTATTATGTCCTTTATTTCTCCACACTGTTTTAGGTATCGAGTCAGTGGCATCCTCTATGAGTGTTTTGAGCAAGAGGGCAGTGTTACTCAGATTAACGTTTTAAGTGTGCTTTGTTTGCCATAACAATTAACAGTCTTACATTCATTGTTAAAAGTCCTGTCCAGTGTTCTCTACTTGTTGATGACTTCTCGATCTTTTGCTCTTCTTCAAGCCTTGCAACGACAACTCGTCAGTTGCAACTCACTCTTTGATGATTGAATGACTGGGTGAAGAAGAGTGGTTGTAAATTTTCAACCAAGAAGTCTGTGAGTGTTCTTTTTAACCAATCCCATTCTGTTTTAAACTAATCTGAACTGAGGATGGTGGACATTGTCCAATATTTCAAAGAAACAGTGAGATTTCAGGGCCTCTTTTTTTACTCAAAACTCACATGGTTGCCATGTGAAGAAATGGTGCCTTAGAGCATTGAGTATTTTAAAATGTCTTAGTCACAATTCATGGGGTGCATATAGGACCCGTCAGCTCTGGTTTTATCAAGCCTTCATGCAATCACGCCTTGATTATGGATGCACCATGTAAAGTTTTGCGAGACACTCTTGTGTGAAGACACTGGATGTGGTGTACCATGAAGGGATGAAGCTGGTCACCAGGGGAATTTAGAACAACCCCCATCTGAGCCTCTGTGCTAAGGCTGATGAACTACGACTGTCCATCAGGCGATAGTTACTCATGGGGCGCCAGGGGGTACAAAACACTGTCAATGCCATACACACCAGCATACCATAGTGTAGCTTGGTCTCCTATAGAAAGGCTGTTTCAAATTCAGCAGCGGCCAACAAGACCTTTTGGATTCACATGAAGGATTGTCTTTCACAGATGGATTTACCTGATTTTACTGTATTACATCACGGTTGGAGCAGATTTCCTTTGTCTCCTTCAGAGGCTCAGAATTATTTTAGAATTGGTAAATTTTAAAGAAGTTTGCACTCCTGATTTTACATATTGATCTGAGTTTTTTAACAGTTTAGATAGGCATCACAATTTTACGGTGGTTCCAAGCATGCGGATTCTGTTGGCTGTTCAATGGTGTTCCCTGGCCATGTTACTTGGATTTGCTTCCCCACAGCCTTTTCTGTTTTTACATGCCATCTTGAACGCACTCGAAAATTGTGGCACTCAGTTTCTTATCTGTTTCAATTCCCTTACCACACTGCAATCATTGCAGAACCTGTACCCATCAGAAAACGTTCCACAGCTCTTACAGGACCAACTGTACTCTCTCCAGTGTCAGGGTAAACAGGTGTCATTCTGCTGGGCATGTGGGAATTCGGGGGAATGAAGGTGCTGATTGAGCTGCAAGGTAAGCCTACAGTGCCCATAATGTCATACAACTTCCCAATCCCCTGCAGCATGTCCTCTCTGTTGTTTGTACAAGGTTCTTTCAGTTGTGGAAAGAAACATGGCTGGCAGTGACAGGTAATAAGTTCTAATCAGTGAAACCCACTGTCCAGCTATGGAAAACCTCCTACCAGTCACTGAGATGGCATGAAGTAATCCATACTCGGCTCCGAATCAGTCACTGCCCATTAATAAACAAATTTTTACTTTGCTCGGAAGATCCTCCTTTTTGTAATGCCTGCGGCATGCGACTCACTGTAGCCACATTTTAATTGAGTGCAGTTTTATTTATTTATTTACTTTGCCCATATGATCTGGTATTACACAATGTGTACAGATGTCAGACATGTTACATTATACATAGTAGCTTAAGAGTATCTTCATACATTGTGATACATAGTATATGTTTTCTAAATAGTTCATTAACACAGTCTGTAGGGTTAATGTTCCAGATATTCTTTTACAGATTAAAAGCAATGAGACAGTAGATAAGACTTCAAAATTTTACTAAACTGTATGTTGTCATTAATAGATTTTATACTTGTCGGAAGCTCATTGAAAACCAATATGGAATCTTCCCATTCCATATAATTGGGTGGCAGTATGTAACACCTACAAGTTTCATTTTGATCTTGTGTCATGTTCGTGTATTTCTTTATTTTTCTTGAGTCAAGGTTCAGTTGTCATAATGTGGCTTTTTAAGTATTTCATATTCTCAAGTACGAGGCTGTGTAAAAAGTATCTGACCTCCCACCAGAAAAAATATTTTGGATACCTGACGGGATTGGGACACTAATCCCCTTCAAACTACACCCATTGTGCTTGCACACACTTAGCCCACAGATCCTTCCACTATCATAATCACCTCTGGAAGTCTTCTTTTGGAATGGTGTTCAGCTCCATCCTCGTGTTCCCCATTATCTCTTCACTACTCACAGGATCCTTTCAGTGCCTGCTTCAATTTTAGAAACAACCAGAAGTCGCAAGGAGCAATTGTTGGTGAGTGGGGAGGTTGGTGAATGGCTGTAATTACATGTTTGGGAAGGAAATTATCTGTTGGAATTACTCCTTTTCCACTTCCTTAAAACCCACATCCTTCCCTTTCTCCTCTCCTTTCTTCCTCTTTTCCTGAAGAAGCAACCAACAGTTGCGAAAACAGTATGTGTATTTGTGTGTGTTTTTCTTTGTGTCTGTCGATGAGCCTGTCCTTCGGGTAAGTCATCCGTTTTCTATTTTTATATAAATTTATCCCACCAGGAAAGTTTCCTTCTATAATTTTCATTATAGAAGGCAATTGCCTGCCTAGGTGTATTTGCGTCTGTGTAAATGTGTGTGTGTGTGTGTGTGTGTGTGTGTGTGTGTGTGTGTGTGTGTTTACCTTCCTTTTCTTCCCCCAAGGTAAGTCTTTCCTCTCCCGGGATTGGAATGGCTCCTTACCCCCTCCCTTAAAACCCTCATCATTTCCTTTTCCCTCTCCTTCCCTTCTGCCTGAAGAAGCAACTGGGTTGCGAAAGCTTGCGTTTGTGTGTGTGTGTTTTATTTATTTGTGCTACTATCACCACCTGTGCTCCTTCGCCTGGTGAGTAATCTTCGTCTATTTTTTATATAAAATTTTTCCTGCTAGGAATTTTTCGTCTGTGTGTGTGTGGGTGATCCAAAGCAAAGGCTCATTGATAGATACAAAAAACACACACAAATATTCATGCTTTCGCAACAGTTGGCCACTTCGTCAGGAAAATCCCTACACCAATGGCGACACAGTGGTCACCACCCCTGCAAATACTACCTAAGTACGCCTCCTTTCAGATACAAATTCCCAACTTCACCCTGCCCATATATAACATGGCAATGATCCTTTTGTTAGTGGGTAAGGGTGGGCAAGTTTGTGGTCCTTACTCTTATGGAAATTAGTTTCATAACTATGAGTTTGAGTACTGTGGGCAGGGTGATGCTGGGAATTTGTATCTGACGGGAGGTGTACTTAGGTAGACCTTGCAGTTGTGGTGACCACTGTGTCCCCAGTGGTGTAGGGTCTTCACAACTGCCTAGAAAGCAGGAGATCCGGGTTCGAATCCCAGCTGGGTACACATTTTCAGCTTTGCCCATTCACAGTTGATATCATATATTCTGTGAATATATATCTAGTATGCAAAGAAAGAGTAGATTTAGAAAATAGGTTCTAATCTGTAAGACATATCCAGAGGCGGATATAGACGCTGACCATAACTTATTGGTTAAGAACTGCAGATTAAAACTTAAGAAACTGCAGAAAGGTTAGGAGATGGAACCTGGAGAAATGGAAGGAACTAGAGGTGGTTGAGAGTTTCAGAGGGAGCATCAGACAAGGTTTGGCCGAAGCGGGGGAAAGTAACACAGTAGAAGAAGAATGGGTATCTCTGAGACATAGGGTAGTGAAGGCAGCAGAGAAACATATAGGCAGAAGGCCAAGGCCTAATAGAAATCCCTGGATAACACAGGATATACTGAACTTAATTGATGAGTGGAGAAAATATAAAAATTCAGCAAGTGAAACAGGAAAAAGGGAGTACAAACGTCTGAAAAATGAGATTGACAGGAAGTGCAGACTGGCTAAACAGGAGTGGCTAGAGGACAAATGCAGAACTGTAGAAGAATGCATAACTAGGGGAAAGATAGATACCACCTACAGGAAAATAAAAGATATATTAGGAGACAAGAAAAGTAGTTGTATGAATATCAAGAACTCAGACGGAAAACCAGTACTAAGCAAGTACTGTGGAAGGAATATATAGAGGGCCTATACAAAGGAAATAAACTTGAAGACAGTATTCTAGAAATGGAAGATGAAGTGGAGGAAGATGAGATACGAGATATGATACTGTGAGAAGAATTTGACAGAGCACTGAAGGACATGAGTCAAAACAAGGCCCCTGGAGTAGATGATATTTCGTCTGAACTGCTGATGTCGTTAGGAGAGCCAGTCATGAAAAAAATGTATCACCTAGTATGCAAGATGTATGAGACAGGGGAAATACCCTCCGACTTCAAGACGAATACTGTAATTCCAATTCCAAAGAAAGCAAGTGCAGACAAGTGTGAAAATAACAGAACTATCAGCAAGTGCAGACAAGTGTGAAAATAACAGAACTATCAGTTTAATAAGTCACGGTTGCAAAATACTAACACGAATTATTTACAGACGAATGGAAAAACTTGTGGAATCTGACCTTGGGGAAGATCAGTTTGAATTTAGGAGAAATGTAGGAACTTGGGAGGCAATACTCACATTACGACTTATCTTAGAAGATAGGCTAAGGAAAGCAAAACCTACGTTTTTAGTATTTGTTGATTTGAAGAAAGCTTTTGACAATGTCGACTGGAATACACTCTTCCAAATTCTGAAGGTAGCAGGG
This sequence comes from Locusta migratoria, assembly GCA_026315105.1. Lineage (NCBI taxonomy): Eukaryota > Metazoa > Arthropoda > Insecta > Orthoptera > Acrididae > Locusta > Locusta migratoria. The sequence goes on from CM048751.1 coordinate 203,781,569, forward strand.
GTAAAATATAGGGAGCGAAGAGTTATATTCAGCCTATACAAAAACCAGACAGCAGTTATTAGAGTCAAAGGGCAAGAAAGGGACGCAGAGGTTGGGAAGGGAGTATGACAGGTTTGTAGCCTTTCCCCAATGTTGTTCAATCTGTACATTGAGCAGGCAGTGAAGGAGTGGAAGGAGAAATTTGGAGAGGGCATTAAAGTGCAGGGAGAAGAAAAAAAAAAAAAAAAAAAAAAACAATACGGTTTGCCGACGACATAGTGATTTTGTCAGAGAGCGCAAAAGATCTGGAAGAGCAATTGAATGGAATGGAAAGTGTCTTGAAAGGAAGATATAAGATGAACATTAACAAGAGTAAAACGAAGGTAATAGAATGCAATACACGAAAATCAGGCGATGCTGAAGGAATTAGATTAAGTAATGAGACAATAAAATTAGTAGATGAATTTTGTTATTTGGGTAGCAAGATAACTTCTGATGGCCAAAGTAAAAAAGATATAAAATGCAGAGTGGCTTTGGGAAGAAAAGCATTTCTAAAGAAGTGAAACTTTTTAACATCCAATATTAATTTAAATGTTAGGAAGTCCTTTCTGAAAGCATTTGTCTGGAGTGTAGCATTGTATGGGAGTGAAACGTGGATGAAAAGGAGTTCAGATAAACAGATGATAGAAGCTTTTGAAATGTGGTGCTACAGACGAATGATGAAAATTAAATGGGTAGATCATGTAACTAATGAGGAGGTGCTTAACCGAATCGGGGAGAAAAGGAGTTTCTGGCATATCCTGACTAAGAGAAGGGATAGATTGGTTGGACACATCCTGAAACATCAAGGAATTGTCAACTTAGCGTTAGAAGGAAGTGTGTGGGGTAAAAATCATAGAGGGAGACTGAGAGATGAATACAGTAAGCAGATTCAAAAGGATGTAGCTTGCCAAACGTATTCTCAGATGAAGAGACTTGCACAGGACAGGGTAGCGTGGAGAGCTGCATCAAACCAGTCTGCAGACTGCAGACCACAACAACAACATGCATATAAACTGCAGTGGTAGGATCTCCTCCTAGGTCTCTAGCTTTGCTGCCATTTATGATTCTCAATGCTTTCTTCTTGATTCGGAGGGTGCTGAGGGCAGTTGGAGAATTATCCCAGAACATCGCACCATATCTAAGGGGCACCTTTATGTATGCATAGTATGCTATGTATGCATAGTATGCACTTACTACTGTTTTTAAGTTGATGAATGATTTCACTACACTCAGTGTATAACAGCCAGTACTTATTTTGCCATTGACCTTTTTGATATGTCTGTCCCATTTTAGATTGTCACTTACCCATAAACCCAAGAGTTTGAAATCTGTATTAGTATCTTTTTGTTGGTTGTTTATTTTTACAAGTGACTGAGAGGGGTTAGCATTTTGAAGGGTATGAAAGTTCATGGAAACTGTCTTTTTAGTGTTAATCTTTGGCTCCAAATTGCTGAGTTATTCAGTAGCTACAGTCATTGCTTTCTGAATTACCTGCCTGTTGTCCCCTTTCGGAAGTACAGTTGTACCATCAACAAATATTATATGCAACTACATTCAGGCTCAAGTTATTAATATACAAAATGAATAGTAGAAGTCCCATTATGGAGCTCTGTGGCACACCTTGTTTGACAGATTGACTACTGGACAGGACTGCTATTACTGAATCAAGTTGTTTATTGGTATGTTTTATGCTGACTTCCTATGTGTGATTGCTTAGGGACGATGCTATCCACATTTTTGCAAGTCTTCTTATAACATACAGCTCCATATTTTCCAGTAATATTTTGTGATCCTTGTGTCAAGGGTCTTTGACAGATCTAGAAATACACCTGTCTTGTATCTACTAGTTCTAGAATTGTACTGATAGAGTCATATACTGCTGTTTCTGTAGATCAATGTAGTGATAACTTGACATGCCTTTTTTATCTATGAAGTCCATTAGTTTTTTGTGCATAATTTATTGAATTACTTTTGCAGAGCAGGATGAAATTGTGATAGGCCTGTAGTTGTTCATGTCTTTACTATAACGTTTTGTATAAACAGGATTTACTCAGGATAGTTTAAGTTACTCTGAGAAAGTACTGTCTTTAAAAGAACAATCAGTGATGTGAGCTAGTGGTTCAGCAATAGTATGTACACATTTTTTTATGACAATTGGTAGAATACCATCAACGACAGCTGAATAAGAATTTTTTAAAACGCAGATTGCTTTTGCAACATCATCTTCATTGACGTTAGTAATAAATATTGAGTATAAACAAATGTGATTTTTCTTGTGTGGTGGCTGACATGGCATGTTAAGAGTTATTTGCACCTAATCAGCCAGCTATACTTGTAAAGAATGTATTGAAAATGTCAGCCACAGTTGCAGGGTTAGCTGTCAGTTCATTATTGCAATTTATTTCTATGTTCGTATATATAACATTGTCCCTCTTTGTGATATTCCACATTGTTATATCTTTGTCATTTGATATGATGATATACTCTTCATTGTGCATCCTTTTAGATTGTCTTACCACTCTTCTTATAGTTGAGCCAAAATACGATGATTCCTGGTGCTTGCACCAATAGGCTTCAAGCACCAACTGCGGCAGCAGACCTTGCTCTGTGCATGCACACGACCAGCTGTGCTGTGCACTTTTGCCAGTTCTTTCACGCAACAGTGACCATTAGTTACACTGTCCGGCAGTGACCTAAATACAATTGGCAACATGGTTGCATTCCATTTCTGCGGCTGGGGTGGTCTCCCTGTAGGTGGCAGTGTTGCCAACAGTGAAATGGGATTTCCCACTAGAAATCTTAAAAAAAAAACCACCAGGAACCACTAGATTTTATTTGTGTGTTTACCAAAACCACTATATTCTAATTATTTGAAGTACTGAGTATGTTGAGTGACCAAGAATATGAGGCAATTCAATTTATCCTTTGTATTTAAAGCTAGAACAGATTTTCACTTTTTTTATTTATTCATATATTTTATACCAATTTTTTTTTTTTTTTTTTTTTTTGTTTTTTTTTTTTTTTTTACCAAAAATGAGAAGCTGCAGGTTGAAATTTTATATCACTTTCACACTTCCTAACAATTTCTTTACATTGTTTCTATGAAACACGGATTTAAAAAATGTATAATATTGCCAGTGTAAACACGCTTTAATCAAGTGTTATCATAAAACCTAATCACTGGTATGAAGAATAATGGAGCTTTTACATTAATTATAATAACGAAAGATATAATATTATTGTTGGAGGATGGTCTAGTGTCAGGTGTCCCATATTTTCATGGGGAAAAGTGGTAGACATATCTAAAATTGCTCCGCAAAAGTGATCACATTATATGAAGTATGTATGCAGATGCATATTTATTAGTACTATTTTGGAATATTTCTTTCTGTATTTTATTGTCATGTTTTATATCTTATAAGCTTTAATGTATGTTTCTAACAGGATTAAATAAAAAAAAAGGCCACACAACAATAAGGGTGCACAAAAATGGGGAACAAAGAATAATGTTTATTATAAATTTTTAGGTGATATAAATTCAGGAGCTACAAGGCATTAGAAAATTAAATAGTGCTGTTACAGAATGCTGCCTTCATCAAGTGTTTTTAAAAGTAGTTTTAAAAAAAAAAAAAAAAAAAAACACCAACAAATTTTTAAAATCCACCATAATTTCCACTAGCCACTAGATGCAAGATTTGCCCACTAGACAGGTACTCAAAATCACCAGATTTAGTGGGAAACCCACTAACTTGACAACACTGGTAGGCGGAGCCACGTATCATCATGTTTCAGCCCAACTATAGGAGACATGTGGAGCTCTGATAGAAGTTGGTTACTTGAGGAGAGCCATCAGCTTGCTTACATAACATGTGGAGTATTCTCTTATTTTCTCAGTTGGTTTTTATGGCTGGTGTAATCCAGTTATTGTTTTTCTTGCTACTGTTTCTTCTTACAGATTTGTGTGGAAATGCCTCTTGAAAGTGGCGAGCCATAGTGTCTAGAAATTTCTTAAATTTTGCTTTGACATTATTTGCATCATACGATTCTGTCCACTTTATTCTACTTAGGATGTCATTAATTTTATTGAAATTAACTGGAACGTAATATTTTCAAAGGGTTTTAGGTGGGAGTCCAACAAAACAAGCTAGATTGCTTGACAGACAGTATTGTCTGAGTGATTGCATGAATGTATGTGTGTCTTTTCTGACGAACACCATGGCTGCATCGTTTATCTGCTCTGCCAATTTGTTGGTGGTCGTACCAACATAAAAGGTCACATAGTGGACATGTCAGTTGGGAAAAAACATACATTGTTTCACATGTGGCCCTGCCTTGAATGGAGCAGGTTTTTCCTGTGGTGGGGCTAGAGAATGTGGTTGTAGGAGGATGCATTGGACAGGTTTTGCAGCAGGATCAGTTACAGGTACCATTAGGTAGGGAGGATGGGTAGGAATGTTGTAAGGTTGGACGAGAATGTTACGGACGTTGGGAGGATGGCAGAAGGCTACTCTAGTTGGTGTGGAAAGAACACTTTGAAGTGATGATCTCATTTCAAAGCCTCTTCCACAAGCAGGTCTCCCAAGCAGTCCATTCATCCCCTTCCAACAACAATGTTTCCAATGCCTGATTATCCAGAAGCAACCCCTTAGTCACCCAGTGCCATCCTGGTCTGGAATGCTTCAACAAATTGCTCTCTCAGGGCTATGACATCCTCAGGTCATGCCCTGAAATGAGATAATTACTCCAAAGTGTTCTTCCCACACCACCCAGAGTAGCTTTCAGCCGTGCTCCCAACCTCCACAACATCCTTGTCCAACATTACAACATCCCAAAACCACTCTCCCTACCTAAGGTTCCTACCCCTGTAACCGATCTCACTGCAAAACCTGTCCATTGCTTCGTCCTCCTACAACAACATGTGTGTGTGTGATCTAGAAGTTTTAGATAACCCCTCTCCTCAACTCCCCCACTCAGCATCATTTAGTTCACTTCTCTTACTGCTTGATCTGTCCTCTTTGGTTATATATCCCCTTTGGCATGGCTCAGTACTAATAAACAGTCCTCATGGCCTAGGTCATGCTTAACATACCCTTCCTGTCCTCTATTCCTTTTTTCTTCTCTTCCCTCCTACCTGATGATAATAATTTAGTGTGGCTCATTGGCCTGGTGCAAGTCTTTCAATTGGATGCCACTTTGGCGACTTGCGTGTCCCTAGCCTATCCCAGTTATACAACTGTCGAAAGGAGACCTACAGCTTAACGTGGAATCTTAATCAAGTGTCGTTTCTGGTGAATCCTCACATTGTTGAGAGGTGAAGGGTGGGTTAAAATGCAGACTCAAAAAAATCTGAGGTCTGACCAGGTTTTGAACCCCTGAACCTCCAGTTTCTAGTCGAGTGCTTTACCCCAAGACCACCGGGTCTGACTCCCACCTGATGAAGGAACCCTGTTCCGAAAGCTAGTATTATTTTTTCATCCTTTTTCTTCTTTGTGTAACTATTGGCAGCACAGCACTGTGTTTATTACTGACTAGCCACTCTATCTCTTTTGAAGAAAAATTTATCATCTCTTTGGGTCTGACTCCTACCTGATGAAGGAACCCTGTTCCGAAAGCTAGTATTATTTTTTCATCCTTTTTCTTCTTTGTGTAACTATTGGCAGCACAGCACTGTGTTTATTACTGACTAGCCACTCTATCTCTTTTGAAGAAAAATTTATCAGCTCTTTGGAGAATTTCTGTAAGTAAGTGTACACAATAATTGAGTTCTGCTGATGATATTCAATGTAATCCAGATGTTGCTGCAATATTGAGAATCCAGATACTGAGTTACCACAAGGTACACCAAATCCCAAGATAACAAGGTTACACACCATTCACAACTTTGTGGAGGAGTTACGCTTGGGTTCCTTTGCAATTGGTGGAGGAATGAGCAGGCTTGGTTTCATCACAATTGGTGGAGGAATGAGCCAGCTTGGTTTTTCGACACAAATTGAGGAATTTGTGGACTGTGCTGTGTGCCTGTGTGAGGGTGTCAAATTTCCAAAGAAAGCAAAGTCCAGTAGCTTAAGTATTGTATGTGTGTGTATTTTTTAATGTGCGTGTCGCAACTCATCATTAACAACTTTGCAGTGAGTTGTGAACTTTCCTTATTATATTGTTTAATTCCAACCTGAACTTTCCATTATTATGTCACCGATAAGTCAGATATATGTACGGTATTTAATAATCACTTTCTGAGTACATTGGGTGAATTAAACAGAACCTTAGTTTCTAAAGGTAATCATATAACATTGTTAGAAAATAGCTTTCTGAGGCTGTTACCAGAATTAGTTGTTGTTGTTGGGTGTTTTAGGGGGGACAAATCTGCAAGGTCATCAGTCCCCCCATTCCATCACTGGGCGTCACAAGAAAAAGCATAAATGTGGAAAAGAGCCCAGGGGTTAGAATAGCAAAGGGAAGCAAGATCTCCCTAGTCAGTAAAATGACTACAAAGGCAACAACAGAAAACACAAAGTGAGACAATCGCACAGAAACACTGAACACTGACAAGGAATGGAAAGTAAAATCAGACGTCCATGGTTGACCCACCATGAAACTAAAAAGAGGAAAAGTCAACCACATGGCAACATGTGGAAAACCTCCAATCAGATGACATGAGGAATACAGACAGAGTACTGAAACACAGCTTTAAATAGAGTGGTAAAAACCACTGTCCCGAATAAAAGGTAAAACTGTATCAGCTATTTTGGCATTGCCACTTAAAACATCAGATAAAAGTGCAGGAAAGTTACAACTCCGCTGCAAGGTGACTAAAACAGGGCAGTCCATCAAGATGTAGGCAACCGTCAGGGGGGAGCCACAGTGACACTTGGGCAGGTCTTTGCCACGAAAAAGATGGCCATGTGTCAACCTAGTATGGCCAATGCGGAGCTGGCACAGGACTACAGAGTTCCGGAAACAGGCCCACATGGAGGAACACCACACAGCCGTGGTCTCCTTTACAGCCCAAAGTTTATTGGGTGCTGTCAGAGAACACCACTCGGTATCTCAAAGCTTAGAAATCTGATGACACAAAACAGACCGGAGATCAGAAGGCGTTAGCCCGATATCCAACACAGACTCCTCGACAGCCTGTTTTGCATGCCTATTGGCACATTCATTGTCTGAGAAACCAACATGACGTGAAGACCATAACAATTACCACTGACAAACTGGACCTGTCAAGAGCAGAACGCACCTCCTGTATAGCTACTACCAGGGGAGAACGTAGGTAGCATTGGTCCAGAGCATGATGGTTGCTCAGGGAGTTGCTGCAGATAAGGAAAGACTCACCTGAGCAAATCTGTATGTGCTGGACAGTCTGGTAAATGGCCACCAGCTCTGCAGTGTAAACACTGCAGCCATCTGGCAAGGAGCGCTGTTCGATGTGGTTGCTGTGGAAGCAAGCAAAGCCAATGTGGCCCTCAACCTTGATCCATCTGTGAAGACAAGTCATGTCCAGGAAATGAGGCAATGACAGCAAGAAACTGACATCGAAGGGCCTCAGGGGTAACAGAGTCTTTGGATCCTTGGGCCAAGTCCAGCTGATTAGGTGGCCTTGGCATGCACCACAGAGGTGTAAGTGTACGGGCCCGATATGAAGATGGTAAAGGAAAATACTCTAGTTTCAACATAAGGGACCAGATGCGGAAAGCGATCGTGTGACCTGAACAGGATTGCCGTTGTCAAGGACAGACGACCATGTCTGAGAAAAGCAGGCAATGGTTAAGATAGCTTGGCAAGCAATGCACGTGAGCTGCATAGGCCGCGAGCAGTTATTGGCGGCTGACCCGCATAGGTAGGACACCGGCCTCCACAAGTAGACTGTTAATGGGGCTGGTATGGAAGGAACCTGTTGCAATGCGAACCCCACAGAGGTATATGGGGTGAAACAGGCACAATGTTGAAGGTGATGCTGAACCATAGGCTATGCACTCAAAGTCAAGCCGCAACTGTACCAGCTCTTGAGTACAGCCGCAACAGTGAGGAGCGATCAGCACCCCAGGTGGTATGGCCCAGGTGGCGAAGAACATTCAGATGGCACCAGCACTCCTACTTCAGCTGATGAATGTGGCAAAGCCATGTCAGTTGGGCATCAAAGACCAGCCCTAAAAACCTATGGGTTTCCACTATGTCAAAGTAAAGTTCGAGGTGAGGGTGAACAGTCCGAAGCCTACAGAAGTGCATAACACTAGTCCTGGCTGCAGAAAACTGGAAGCTGTAGGTAAGAGCCCAAGACTGTGTCTTCTGAAAGGCACCCTGCAATCTGCTTTCAGCAACTTGTGTGCTGGAAGATCTAAAATAGATACAGAAGTCGTCAGCATAATGGGAAGGGGATACTGATGACCCAACTGCTGTTGCTAAGCTGTTAATGGCTACTAAAAATAAGGGAACCCTCAAAACAGAGCCCTGAGGAATCCCATTTTCCTGCACCTGAGAAGTGCTATGGGAGGCACCAACTTGAACAGCTAAAAAGTTTTTAATAAAAACCAGAAGGGAGCTCCAGAGGCCCCATCCATGTAAAGTAGTGAGTATGTGGTGTCGCCAGGTTGTGTCATATGCCTTGTGCATATCAAAGAGGACGGCTATAAGATGTTGGTGCCTGGAAAGGGACGTGCAGATTGTGGACTCAAGGTACACCAGATTGTTGGTGGTAGAGCGACCCTGGCAGAAACTGCACTGGCATGAAGCCAGTAAGCCCCGAGTCTCAAGGATCCAGTTCAACCGCCTACTGACCATTCGCTCCAACAGCTTACACAGGACGTTGGTCAGGGTGATGGATTGATAGCTATCCAAATGAACACGGGTTTTGCCTGGTTTAATCACCGGTATGATTATACCCTCCCACCGCTGTGATGGGAATACCCCATTGCACCAGATCCGGTTGAAGAGGGCGACGAGATTACCCTGGCTTTCCACTGAGAGGTGTCTCAGGATTTGGGCATGGATGCTATCAGGCCCAGGGGACACTGTGCAAGAGCACTGAGTATCTCCCACTCATTGAAGGGAGCGTTGTAAGTCTCTGTGCGGCGGGCGGTAAAGGAGATCGGCTGGCATTTCACCCATTCCTTTAATATACGGAAGGCTGGTGGGTAGTTTGCAGAGTCAGAGGCATGAGTGTAATGCTCAGAAAAACATCTCTGCAAGTGTGACTGGATCCATACATATGACTCCATTCGTGGAGATCCCTGGGATTCCTGCTGGTGTTGGGTATCCCTTTAAACGCCTGATCCTGGAGGTACCTGCCCCGATAGTGGAGATGTACGTCCTCCAACACTCCTGTTTCCGTGGGGGGTTCCACTTGTATCGCTGTAAAGCACGCCTGCTGTTTTTAGTAGCCTCAGCAACTTCCAGCGACCACCACGGAAGCGCCTCCACCACGGGTACCCAGATCAGTTGGTGAATGGTAGCTTCTGCAGCAGAAACTATGGAGTGTGTGGCACTCTCAACGGCCACATTGATATTATCAATTGGGGAAGGGCCAACGATGGCGGCAGAGACACAGCCTTCGCAGGATGCTGTGTAGAGCCCACCTAGGCAGGCGTGCTGGGTACTGACGGTGTGGAAGTAATAAAAAGTTCGGAAAATGATCACTGCCACATAAGTCATTGTGAGCTCTCCAATGGATAGATGGCGGTAGGCTCTGGCTGCAGATTGACAAATCAATGGGCGAGAAAGTGCCAGGTGCCACACTGAAATGTGTGGGAGCACCAGTGTTTAAGAGGTATAGGTCGAGCTGAGAAAGTAAGTCATCAACAACTCTGCCACGGCCAGAGATCGAGGAACCACCCCATGACGTATTATGGTCATTAGAGTCGCCCAATACCAGGAAAGGTGGGGGGAGTTGTGAAAGTAGCACAGCCAAAACATTCAAAGAGACATCGCCATCTGGAGGGAGGTAGAGACTGCAGACACTTATCTGTGTTGTCCTTACCCTGACAGCCAGGGCTTCTAACTATATTTGAAGGGGCTTGGGTTCACTACAGACAGAGGCAAGGACATAGACACACACTCTACCTGACACCCTGTTATACACGCTACAGTTACAGAAGTATCCGCTATAGCCCCCAAGGGCAGGGGTCCACTTTGCCGTAAATCAGGTTTCCTAGAGGGCAATGCAGGGAGCAGATGTTATGCTCAAAAGTTATCGTAGCTCAGCCAGGTGGGTGAAAAAACTGCCGCAGTTCCATTTGAGGATGACTTTTCCAACAGCTGGAACACACATAAATCAGAAGAAGTTACGCATTACACCTCATCACTGCTCACATCCACAAGTAGCGATGTGTCTACTTCAGCATCCATCATTTCTGGTGCATCCCCGAGAGCGAGGTCCTTGGGGGATGCAAGTAGCTCTACCTCGTCCTCAGAGGCAGAGGTGGAGGTGGAGGGTGCTGGTGGCATGGTGGCCACCGGTGTTTCCTTAGGCTGGTCCTTTTTCTTTCAAATCCTCTTATCCCTCAGGGGCTCTGCTGAAGGGTGGGGCTTTGCATACTCAGCCTTAGGGACTGAGGAAGAGCGTGACGCCCTGCGGCCAGCAGCCTGCGACTTCGCCTGTTGCTGGCTAGTGCTGATACCGGCAGTGGTGAAACCCAGGGAAGGGAGTGTCCCTATGCACACCTTCGGAATGAAAGCAGCTGGAGAAGGTTGATTCTCTGACGGAGGGGAGGGGGTTGCTCCCAAAGCAATAGCCTTGGCAGCAGGAGAAGGAATGGAGCCCCTGACCACCATGGGGGTAGGCATGAGTTGGTGGCCCTGACGGCCTTCAGAAAGCAATACACTATTGTCTGCTGCAGTCACCAGAGAAGAAGAACTTCACTGCTCCAAAGGAGGTGGTCTTTGTGACGGAGTGTAGTCACTGATATATCTTTCTGGCCTCAGAGTAAGAAAGCCAGTCCAAGGTCTTAAAATCCACGATTTTCCGTTCCTGATGAAGAACAGTGCAATCCGACGAACAAGGAGGATGATTCAGGCACAGTTCATGGAGATGAGAGGCTGTGTACATGGAGTGTCCTGGTGTGCTGGGCGTCCACATGCCCTACATTTAGTGGTGGAATTACATTGAGAGAACATGTGGACTAATTTCCAGCATTTACAGCACCTCATAGGGGGAGGAATATAAGGCTTTACATCAGACAGGTAAATCATAACCTTGACCTTCTCAGACCTTCCAAGTCCAGGATGAAAGCACCGGTGACAACCTTTCGATCCTTTGGTCCCCTATGGACATGCTGGATGAAGTGGACTTGCAACTTGTCGTCAGACTGTACCAAAAGGTCTTTGTGGATTATTATGCCTTGGACCGTATTTAGCAACTTATCTGGTGTGATGCTTACAGGGACATCACCCAACTTGTTGCAGGCAAGGAACGCCCGCCATTGAGCCAGGGCTGCTTCTACTAGTACTGCGCGGCTTCGCATCTTTGACATACTTGAAACTTCCCCATACTTGTCCTCAAGCTGTTCAATGAAGAAAAGAAACTTCACAGATGTAAAGGACTCAGAATCTGTGTGGCTACACACGAGAAATTTAGGAAAATATGGCTCAATTTATATGTAGCTCATCATTCCTCGCATGGTGTAGCCAGGGAGGGAAACGCACAATGGTTACACGTTGCCACTCTTCCTCTCTCAGAGACAGCGGGCAAACACCCACCAGTGTTGCTCTGAGATCTCTTCAAGGTGTTCCCACAAGCAGCTAGGGATATAAAGGTCCACCCAGGCAGAGCCCCGCTTGTCTGGGTAAGTCTTATACAACTGAGGTGCAGCAGGTTACTCAGAGGTTGCTCGCTAACGACTCCAACTTCAACAGCTATGCATCTCCTCGGCACGTAGCACATCTTGAGATTGAGGATTTTTTTATAGAGGTTTGTACCGTCCTCACGACCTGGGTGACAAGCCAAGATCCCCAGGCTCTAAAACATAAAACATTCCGATGTCGCACCGAACGATGGCCATTGAAGCACGCACAGAGCATACGATGTGGCAGGCTGTTGGCGCAACACAGTCCACAGCTCGAGATCCCGTGTTTGCTAAGCCCGTACTCAGCAAATCAATGCCGAGCCCTGAAGGGACCTGAATTAGTCCTCCATGATACTTACAAATGGGAGATTGAGTCAATAATTAAATCACTAAAGCCTAAGGACTCTTGTGGACATGGCGGAGTATCTAGCAGAATTCTAAAGTACTGTTCTCCATATGTCAGCCCAGTACCTAGTCAGTTTCCTTACAGATTGTAGTACTCAGTAGTGAAACTACTTTATTAAAAAGGAGAAAATGATAATGTAGACAACTTTAGACCTATTTGTATGCCATTGGCATTTTCTAAAGTTATTGAAAAGATCGCATATTCAAAGTTAATTGATCATTTCAGTTCACATAATTTATTGTCAAACGTACAGTTTGGTTTCAGAAGTGGTTTAACGACTGAAAATGCTATATTCTCATTTCTCTGAGAGCCACTTGGTGGATTAAATAAAAGGCTACAAACTTCTGGCATCTTCTTTAATTTAAGAAAGGTGTTTGATTATGTTGATCACAAAACATTGCTGCAGAAGTTGGCACATTATGGAATAAGAGGAGTTGCTCACAACTGATTCACCTCTTACTGCAATAACAGACAGCAGAAGGTTATTCTCCACAATGTCAAAATGGCTATGATGTGCTTTCACGGTGGGGTACAGTTAAGTTTGGGGCGCTCCAGGAGTCTGTTCTGGGACCGTTGCTGTTTATTATTTATATAAATGATATGTCTTCGAGTATAACAGGTAATTGTAAAATATTTTTGATTGCTGATACCAGCTAGTGAAGGATGTTATTTGTAATATTGACATAGTATCATATAATGCAGTTCAAAAGATACGTTCATGGCTTACAGAAAATAAATTGATGCTAAAACACAGAAAAACTCAGTTTTACAATTTATAATAAACAATTCAACAAAAGCTGATATTTTGACTACACATAATGGAAGTTCAAATTTATAGGTCTTCAGATAGACAGTAAGCTGTTGTGGAAATCTCATGTTCAGGAACATGTTCAAAAACTGAATTCTGATTTACTTACCATTTGAAAAGTATATGAAACATTCTACGGATCGGAGCATGGAATGTTAGATCCCTTAAATCGGATAGGAGAATTAGACAATTAAAAAATGGAAATGGATAGGATATGGTGGGGATTAGTGAAGGATGAACAGAATTTCTGGTCAGGTGAGTACAGGATTATAAATACAAAATCATTTGGGGGGTATCACAGGAGTAGGACTGAGAATGAATAAGAAAATAGGAATGTGGGTAAAATACTATGATCAGCACAGTGATCGCATTATCGTTATCAAGATAGATATGAAGCCAACGCCAACAACAGTAGTACTGGTTTATATGCCAACTAGCTCTGCCAATGATGAGGAGATTGAAGAAATGCAATTAAGGGAGAGGTAAACTTAATTGTGACAGAAATCTGGAATTCGGTAGTAGGAAAAGGCAGGGAAAGAAAAATAGTAGGTGAATATGGACTGAGCAAAAGGAATTAAAGAGGAAGCTGCCTGGTAGAATTTTGCACGAAACATAATTCAATCATAACAAACACCTAGTTTAAGAATCACGAAAGAAAGTTGCGTACATGGAAGAGACCAGGAGACACCAGAAGGTATCAGATAGATTTTATAATGGTAAAGCATAGATTCTGAAACCAGGTTTTAAACTGTAAGACATACCCAGGAGCAGATAGATATAGACTCTGACCATAACTTATTGGTCATGGACTGTAGGCTAAAAGTGAAAATACTGCAGAAAGGTAGGAAAATAAGGAGATGGGACTTGGATAAATTGAGGGAACCTGAAGTTATTAAGAATTTCAGAGGGGGCTTTAGGCAACAATTGACAGAAACAGAGGGAAATAAAACAGTAGAAGAGGAATGGATAGCATTAAGAGATGAAATAGTCAAGACAGCAGGGGACAAAATAAGTAGAATGCCAGACCTACAAAAAATCCTTGGGTATCACAGGAAATACTAAATTTAATTGATGAAAGGAGAAAATATAAAAATGCAGTAAATAAAACAGGCAAAATGGAGTACAGACGACTAAGAAATGAGATTGACAGGAAGTGCAAAATGTCTAAGCAGGAGTGGCTAGAAGCCAAATGCAAATCTGTAGAAGAATGTATAACAAGGGGGAAAGTAGATATTGCCTACAGGGAAATAAAAGAGACATTTGGGAACAAGAAAAACAGCTCTACAAATATCAAGAACTCAGATGGAAAACCAATTCTCAGCAAAGAAGGGAAAGCTGAAAGGTGGAAAGAGTATATAGAGAGGCTCTATGAAGGAAATGAACTTAGAGACAATGTTATGGGAAGGGAAGAGGAATTAGATGAAGATGTAATATGAGATACTATACTGATAGATGAATTTGACACAGCCCTGAAATACCTAGGTCGAAACAAGGCCCCGGGAGTAGATGACATTCCCTCAGAGCTACTAAAGTCTCTGGGAGAGTCAGCCACGACAAAACTTTTTCACTTGGTGTGTAAGATGTATGAGACAGGCAAAATACCCCCAGACTTAACGAAAAATGTAATAATCCCCATTCCAAAGAAATCAGGCGCAGACAGAACCATCAGTTTGATAAGTCATGGTTGCAAAATTTTAAGACGAATTATCTACAGGAGACTGGAAATGCTGGTAGAAGCAGACCTCAGGGAAGATCAGTTTGGATTCAGGAGGAACTTAGGAAAGTGGGAGGCAGTACTCACTTTAGGACTTATCTTAGAAGATAGATTAAGGAAATGTAAACCTACATTTTTAGCTTTTGTAGATTTGGAGGAAGCTTTTGTCAATGTTGATTGGAATACACTCTTTCAAATCCTGAAGTCAGCAGGGCTAAAATACAGGGAGAGTTATTTACAACTTGTACAAAAGCCAAGTGCAGTTATTAGACTCAAAGGGCATGGAAAGAGAAGCATTAGTTGGGAAGGTAGTAAGACAAGGTTGTAGCCTTTCTCCGATGTTATTCAATGTGCACATTGAGCAAGCTATAAAGGAAAGCAAGGAAAAATTTGGAATAGGGATTAAAGTTCAGGGTGAAAAAATAAAAACATTGTGTTTTGCTGAAGACATTGTAATTCTGTCAGAGACAGCAAAGGACCTGGAAGAGCAGTTGGATGGAATGGACAGTATGTTGAAGAGTGCGTATAAAATGAACATTAACAAGAGCAAAACAAAGATAACGGAATGCAGTCTTAGAAAATCAGGCGATGCTGAAGGAATTAAATTAGGTAACAAAACAATGAAGGTGTAGATGAGTTTTATTACTTGGGTAGTAAAATAACATATGATGGTCACAGTACAGAGGGTATAAAATGCAGAATGGCAATGAGAAGAAAAGCATTTTTGAAAAAGAGAAATTTGCTAACAT
Source organism: Locusta migratoria (assembly GCA_026315105.1). NCBI lineage: Eukaryota > Metazoa > Arthropoda > Insecta > Orthoptera > Acrididae > Locusta > Locusta migratoria. The sequence continues at coordinate 203,797,044 of CM048751.1, forward strand.
CAAATATTAATTTAAGTGTAAGAAAGTTTTTTCTGAAGGCATTTGTGTGGAGTGTTGCCTTGTATGGGAGTGAAACATGGACGATAAACAGTGCGGACAGGAAGAGAATAGAGGCTTTTGAAATGTGGTGCTACAGAAGAATGCTGAAGATTATAGTCGGGCCACCAAAAGAACGACCCTGACAGTTCGCGCACGTGGGCCGCAGAGGGTGGGGGGACACTCAACCACCAACCTGAGCTCTGGAATTCGTAAACGTTGCCGGGGTAACGGTGCCACGTTGCCACCCTGCCATTCAAGGTCGCACAGGGTGGCGTGCAAAGCATCTGTCATGTGTTCATCGTTTCTCTCGTTGTGTTACAAGAACAAAAGCCCAAAAATCATTTATGAAATTGATACAATTGCTGAAGAAAGTGATCATAGAGTGTTGCACCTTCCACCATATCATTGCCATTTCAATGCAATAGAACTCGCGTGGGCTCAGGTGAAATTGTACGTTGCAGAAATAATAAACGTTTTTCATTAACAAAAGTAGAATTCTTAGTTCGTGAAGCACTGGGCAGTATTACTCCCACAAAATGGAACAATGTTGTCACACATACATGGCTCATTTTAGAAGAGGCATGGGAACGAGAAGGTACACTAGAAGAACGGGTAGAAGAATTAACAATAAGATTAGGGGACAATAGTAGCAGTAGCAGCGGTGCATTGCACATGATGCTGGCCGCAACTGATTTTTAATGTATAGTTTGTTTCGCAACCAGAGATCATTTACTGAAAAATTACGTTATTTTATTTCTACTTCTGTGACCAATAGACTAGCTGTCGAAACTGATCTGATAATATTACTCAGACACTATACTATGGCAGTCAACAGCAACCATAAACGAATGAGACAAAAACTGTTTTTATGTAAGAAGACAAATCATTTCACTGGAAGAGGCGGTTTTACTACTTGTAAAGTGGTAGTCCTTATTTGTTTACCCTCTCGGCAGACTGCCACAATACAGTGTCCGAGTAATAACAGCGAGACTGTGGAAAATAGTTATAGAAGATGAAATTCTTCAACTAGCGAACTTGGGCTAAAGACTAAATGTTACATTATATTTAATGGAATACTGGAACATATGAAGCTTTAATTCGACATGTATTTCTAAACCTTTTCTTTTTAACCGAAAAAGTGTGTTTTTCATTACTTCGTGATTGTTCTCGTTCGTTCACGCTTTATTAGTACATAGCAATGGTCCCAAAATTTTCGGACGTGATATTCGTATGTTGGCGACCGACACGGCCTAACAACAAACAGCCACGTAGCAATATTGGCAACATAGCCGCTAGCTGTCAGAGTCGTTCTTTCGGCGGCTCGACTATAGGTGGGTAGATCGTGTAACCAATGAAGTAGTACTGAACAGAATTGGTGAGAAAAGGAATTTTTGGCATACTTTGATTGGGATTGCTTGGTAAGACACATTCTTAGATGTCGAGAAACCGTAAATTTAGCATTGGAGGGAAAAGTGTGGGGTAAAAATTGCAGAGGGAGACAAAGAGAGGCATATAATGGATGTAGGTTGTCGTTCTTTTGAGGAGGTGAAGAGGCTTGCTCATGATAGAGTAGGGTGGAGAGCTGCATCAAACCAATCTCTGGACTGAAGACCACAACAACAACAACAACAATGAAACAAGTCATTTTTCAATGTGAAAAGTAGACTAATATCCTTACTTTCATTCACTTATGACATACAGTGTTATTTTTTGGGGTAACACTACTGATTCAAAAATGATATTTTTTACTAAGAACTGGGCAGTTCGAGAAATACGTGGTGGAAGTTCACGAACTTTGTGTCCACCCCTTTTCAGTAGTCTGGGAATTCCGACATTGGTGTCACAATAGATATTTTCTTTAATGTCATTTTTTGTGAACAATATTAGCTTATTTCCATGAGTTAGCAGCCTTCACTCAGTGAATACTAGACAGAAATCTAATAATGTAAACTCAAAGTTGGAATCTACTTTTGAATCACACCTCCTCGACTCTCATTCAGAAAGGCATGCAGTATTCTGCGGTATCCATTTTCAATAAGCTGCCACAAGAATCTTACTATGACACATGTTTTCGAGTCTAAATTGAAGAGTTACCTTATGGCTCACTCCCTTTATTCTATTGAGAAACTCTTGGATAAAAAAATTAATGTAATTTCTTTGTTTCATTATTCTTTTCACTCAGGCTTAATATTGTTATGTGCAAAGGAATATTTTAAGATTTTTATTACCAATCGTGTTAAAATTGTTCCATGACCATGGAGTCGTGCTCCTCCATTATATTCTGCAGAACAGAAAACCATATTATTATTATTATTATTATTATTATTGTATTTGTTGTTTGGTTTCTTGAATGTTGCTGGCATTAAGAGTGAGGTTGTCAGAAAATCATAAACAGTTCAACTTTATTATATTTTTGTTATATAACCTTAACGTTCTTTGGATTGTCCTTGCACCATTCCCTAATTATGTTTTGAAGAATGAAAAAGAAGTGATGACAGACCGTTTCCTCACTTTAAACCAGTTTTTACCAAATTTTTTTCAGAAAGTTCCCTTCTGAACTTACATTTTGCATTTGACGTTCTATCGGTTTTATTAATATTGAATTAATTCCAAAATGCCACAAAATTTTTAACAATTAGGGTCTATGATTATAAGCATATGCTTCTTTACAGAATACAAATGTAACTGTAAAACCTTGAAAAAAAGGAAACTTATAGGTAAATTCCAAGAGAGATTCCTCAGTAGTTGACTGGATCTATTTTGACCCTTTCTTACAGAGTGATCTGATTATAGCTGCTGTCTATTTTGCAGACCGTCTATTTATATTACCAGCAAACTTCCACATTTATACATACATTTAATTCCCTCCCCCCCCCCCCCCCCCCCCGGTAATTACTATTTTTTTGTGCTGTAGGTGTGTGTATATTTTCTGGTTTGATTGTTATAGGGGTGCTTGTGTGTATTGTTAAAAGCTTTTCAGGTTCATCACATTTCAAGAGCAGGTTGCATGCTTCTTCCACTATTTCTGTAGTTTCCTTGGGCTATTCTTCCATCTTTATTTCTCAGTAATAGTGTGGGAGGGATGTAATTACATAATAAAATGCTTTGAAATAATCTCAGGAATTGATTTTGTAGCAGTTTCCTGCAATTGAATCAGAAAATCCTTTTGATATAGCTGCTTTGTTTTTCTGATAATTTGTTCCTGATGTTTTTGAGGTTAGTGGCCCTTTCTTCTGTTTTGTGAGTTTGAAATTTAGCTCAAGCTTGATGTTTTTAATAATGAATTTCATCACATTCCATAGTCCACCATGCATGTTTTTTCATTAACACGTTCGCTACAGTCACCAGTGCAGGCTGCTAACACTCTAAGCGGATGTCCACAAGCGCAGGTGTGCGGAGAGCTGAAATTAGACCCCTACGAAACCTGTAAGTTCATGTTGTGCACGTACGTAATATTGACAGCAAAAAAAATGTCTGCACAAGATTAGGTGCTAGATATAGAAATGCAAGTATGCTTTAGCTGCATGCCGAATGCTGTCTGGCACTTATACGAGTATATTGTTCACTCTTCCCACTCTTTCTCTGGTTAGAAGGACCTGGTGTTGGTTGTTTCGCCGCCATTGCAAACAATGTACAACACAAACGACTAAAGACAAAAACAAAAAACTGCAGACAAGAAAACGTTACATGACATTTCGTTGGTGGCTTGTACTAACAAGAGTGCATAGCCGAACAAACTAAACTGCTCAGCTACCAAACACGCGTCGCTTATAAGCATTACCCGCACTGGCTTGTTGATCACGGAAACGCTTATAAGCATCGGCAGCTTGGCGTGTTGATCGCGGTAACGCTTATAAGCGTCAGCCGCAGCGAACGTGTTAATTTACCAGGGCCAATTCTTCAGCATGTTGTTTGATGTTAGTCTGAGATTACCTGTTACTATTGTATTCTGTTATTTGCAATTTTTTATTAATTTATATGGGTAATACTTTCTTTTATCTCCAACTAAACTCTGTAGTTTTTTCCTTAATGGGGTGAATTTGACCAAATAATTATCTGACCCTGTGTCTGTTCCTCTCAGTACTTTAATATTTTGAATTTCTTAAAAAAGAATTTGTCCATACAAACATGGTCCACCTCCCACTCTCCTTTGGTCTTATCAGGATGATTCTGCATCATAAGTATGCTTGATTTTCTTTTAAAATATGTCAATTAAGAGATGATGATACAACCATAAGGCAAATCAAGCCTGATAGAAGAGGATAAGAAAATCCAGAGAGTAACATTAGTACATAGAGTAGGAATTCACTTGTAAAATGTAGTAACAGTATCCAAGTAGCTGGAAAAGGCTGGCCATGTGCCAGGTAGGTGAGCAACTGCATATGAGGTAACAAGAGGACAGAAAAACACAAAAGACGAAAGACCAGAGGGGGGTGGGGCACTTGTGTATTCTAAAGACAAAACAGTTTACCATGGACTGAACTTAAAAGTAATGGGATACAGCACTTCTAGTTAGACACAGTACGTGGGATGAGAGGGAGAAAAAGTGAGCGCCTTCTGGTGGTAACAGCACTAATAGCATTTCATTTGTTTGCTATAGAAATTGAAGACACAATTAAAGTACTCGTCATAAATGTTCACTAGTATGCTATCATCAATATCTTTTAATACATTTCACCTCATCTTTCTGGGTGATGAGGGTTCATTCATACTCAGTATGACCTGACTGTCCGTATCGTATATTGCATGAAGAGCCACCTTCAAGTTCAGGTTCCCCCTGTCCTTCAAATGACTTATACATCTTCAGCTTAATGTTGTGTATTTCTGTGTCATTGCCATTATATTTCTGAATTATTATGTTATATAATATATCCACAAACTCCACATCCTCAGCCCCAAAGTCATTTCCATATTCAGGGGGCCACAACTTGTTCCCTAATATTAGGACCACACAGGTAAAATTAATTCTCTTCATGACATCACTGCACTACACAGTTTACACAGTAACTAGCTTGTCAACGCTCCAAGTAACAAATACGTACTGCAGCTATACCACTCACACAATTTGAGCACGGTTTGTGCACCTACATTATGCCACCATCTGGTGGCACCAGCAGACAAGTGCAGAATTTTGCATGGAAAAGATGCATACCACCATTTTGTTTATGACCGCTTTTTATTCTAAGCATGGTTGTGTGCTGTTCTGAGCAATTGAGGTAATCATCAAAATCCAATGAGTGCTAAAAATGCAGTGTGTAACCATACTAAGAAAGGCGTCTCTACCCCTCCACCCAGTCTCTGAGGAAATGCAGAAAAATGAACAAAATTACAGCCCATAAGGCAGCAAGTAGCTCTCAATGCTACGTCAGACTATGAGCAGGTTGGGTCAAAGGGGAAAATGTAACCAAACTTGGGAGTAGGGTGTTCTATGTTCCCTGAGGTTTGTACAGACTAACTTAACAGGTAGCAGTTACTAGGAGCCATGGTAGTAGGCAAGGAATGGTTGGAGCTAGTGAGAGTTAGTAGTGAAGTTAGCCACAGAAGTTGATTGGTCGTAGACGGTAGCTACATCACTCCGTGTTTAGTCATTTCAGATTATCTTTCACTAATATAGACTAGAAGGAAACTTCCCCGATGGGAGAAACATGTCTAAAAAATAGGGATTGTTTAACTTACCCAAAGCATAAGCTCGTTGACAGATAAAAAAACAATTAAAAACACACACATACACAAAGATTCAAGCTTTTGCAAACATTGGCCGTTTGATCAGGAAAAGAGGAAGGATGGAGGGGGAAAAGGAAAGGATGCGGAAGCTTGAATCATTGTGTATGTGTGTGTTTTTATTTGTGTTTTTGTATCTGTCAACAAGCCTGTGTTTCGGGTAAGTTAAAACGATATATATTAATACAGTTTTCATTCTGCATGTTTTTAAGTTTTACAGTGTGTAGATACATCCTCCCCAACTTAGTTCAACCTGTTCCTGTCAGTGGAGTCATCACTCCACACCTTCAATATGGCTGCTACACTTGACGTTTGTCAGAAGCAAAGTGCTGCCATTGAATTCCTGTGCTGTGAAAATGAGACAGTGGGAAACATTCACAAGAGGTTGAAAAAGGTGTATGGAGATGCTGTTGTCAATTGCAGTATAGTTACTCTGTGGGAAAGCAGGTTATGTGACGAAAGCGGGCACTGCAATATTGAGAATTAAAGTGGGTAAACAGGTGCTGGTTCCAAGATGACATAAGGCAGTTGAGAGGGATGGGGATTATGTGGAGAAATGAAAATATTGTTCCTAAAGGAAGTATCTACACTCTGTATAACTTTGAAACATGTAGAATAAAAACTGTATTTTAAAAAAATAGTATGAATTTCTTTTGGAGTGACCCTCATATAATACAAATATTATAGACGAAAAATTCCTAGCAGGAAAAATTATATATAAAAAATAGACGAAGATTACTCACCAGGCGAAGGAGCACAGGTGTGACAGCAGCACAAATAAATAGAACACACACACACACACACACACACACACACACACACACACACAAATGCAAGCTTTCGCAACCCAGTTGCTTCTTCAGGCAGAAGGGGAGGAGAGGGAAAAGGAAATGATGTGGGTTTTAGGAAGGGGGTAAGGAGCCATTCCAGTACAGGGAGAGGAAAGACTTACCTTGGGGGAAGAAAAGGAAGGTAAACAAATACACACACACCCATACATTTACACAGACGCAAACACACCTAGGCAGACATACTATAGAAACCAAAGAAGAAGTTCTTTGGTTTCTATAGTATGTCTGCCAAGGTGTGTTTGCGTCTGTAAACACCTAGAAAGACATTTGTAAAAAGCTATGAAAAAATTCCTAACAGGAAAAATATATGTAAAAAATAGATAAAGTCTACTTACCAGGCGAAGGAGCACAGGCAGTGATAGTAACAAATAAACACACACACACACACACACACACACACACACACACACAAACGCTAGCTTTTGCAGCCTAGCTGCTTCGTCAGGCAGAAGGGAAGGAGAGGGAAAAGGAAATGATGAGGGTTTTAAGGGAGTGGGTAAGGAGTCATTCAAATCCCCGGACAGGAAAGACTTACCTTGGGGGGAAAAAAGGAGGGTAAACAAATACTCACACACCCACACATTTACACAGACGTGTACTTGCGTATGAAGGAAACTTTCCTGGTAGGTATCTCTGCCAAACTTCTTTGCTTTTTACAAATGTCCGTCTAGGTGTGTTTGCGTTTGGATATGTGTGAGTGTGTGTGTATTTGTTTACCTTCCTTTTTTTCCCCCTAAGGGAAGTCCTTCCACTCAGGGGATTAGAATGACTCCTTTCCCACTTCCTTAAAACCCATATCCTTCCCTTTCTCCTCTCCTTTCTTCCTCTTTTCCTGAAGAAGCGACCAACGGTTGCGAAAGCTTGTATGTGTATTTGTGTGTGATTTTATTTGTGTCTGTCGACGAGCCTGTCATTTGGGTAAGTTATCCGGAAACATTCCTGATAGGGGAAAATATGACTATATCGCTTAACTTACCCAAAGCACAAGCTCGTCGACAGATACACAAATAAAAAGACACACAAACAAAAAAATTCAAGCTTTCGCAACCATTTGTTGCTTCATCAGGAAAAGACGAAGGAAGGAGGGGGAAAAAGGAAAAGATGTGGGTTTTAAGGGAGTGGATGAGGAGTCATCCCAATCCCAGGAATGGAAGGACTTACCTTAAGGAAGGAAAGGAAAGGTAAACAAACATACACACACCCACACACATACACATGCAAATACACCAAGGCAGACATTTGTAAAAAGCAAAGACGTTGAACAGAGATGCCAGTCGTGGCAGAGGTTCTGTCCAGAGAAAAGAGGCAAAGATGTTGTTGAATGGTGGCAGGAATTTGAATTTAGCAGAGGTCGAGACCAGGTCGGCGGCAGGAAGAGAGAATATGTTGAAGGGCAAGTTCCAATCTCCGGAGTTCTCAAAGGTTGTCTAAGTGGGAAGTATCCAGATAACCTGGATGGTGTTACACTGTACCAAGATGTGCTGGCCGTGCACCAAGCATGTTTACCCACAGGGTGATCCGCATTACCAACAAACACAGTCTGTCTGTGTCTGTTCATGCGAATGGGCAGTTTGCTGCTGGTCATTCCCACACAGAAGGCTTCACAGTGCAGGCATGTCAGCTGGTAAATCACGTGGGTGGTGTCGCAAGTGGCTCTGCCCTTAATCATGTATACCTTCTGGGTTACAGGACTGGAATAAGTGGTTGTGGGAGGATGCATAGGGCAGGTTTTACACAGGGGGCGGTTACATGGGTAGGAGCTGGAAGGTAGGGAAGGTGGTTTGGGGATATCACAGGGATGAACTAGGAGATTACAAAGGTTAGGCGGGCAGCTATCCTCCTGATCTAGTACAGAAGCAAATTGCCAGAGCCACTTCCTCATCCCCTCAACACCAGAACCTTCTGCAGAAGAACCCCCAAAGTTCACCTCTTGTCACCAGATACTTTTTGGGACTGGATCAGACTCTGAATGTGGCTCTCCAGCAGGGGTACAACTTCCTTAAATCCTGCCCCAAAATGAGATCCATCCTTCTTGACATCCTTCCCACTCCACCAAGAGTGTCTCTCCGCTGTCCACCTAACCTTTGTGACCTCCTAGTTCATCCCTATGGTATCCCCAAACCACCTTCCCTACCCTCCGACTCCTACCCATGTAACCGCTCCTCGGTGTAAAACCTGTCCTATGCACCCTCACATCACCACTCCAGTCCTGTAACCCGGAAGTTGTACTCGATGAAGGGCAGAGCCACTTGCGATAGCACCCGCATGATTTACCAATTAACGTGCCTGCACTGTGAAGCGTTCTTTGTGGGAATGACCAGCAATGAACTGTTCATTCGCATGAACAGACACAGACAGACAGTGTTTTTTGGTAATGAGGATCACCATGTGGCTAAGCATGCTTGGTGCTAGAGATGGGTAGGTCCGAGATTTTAAAGGAGTCGGGTCCAGATCTGCATCCAGCTCTGCGGACCTGCATCCAGGTTCTGTGTCCGCTGGACCCGTATGGGTCCGGTTTTGCAACCGGCCGGCCGGACGGACCGTGTCTGTCAGGTGGATCCACCGCCACTGGACCTGCACTGGTACAGCCGCACAGCCGGCGGCCGAAGCGTATCTATCGAGCGAATCTTGTCTAACCGAGGAGGACTGCAGTTGCGTTACACAGGAATATGTAGAAATTTAGTAATATATAGTAATGATGTAAAAGATAAACCAAGTTAACTGTGATTAGAATGTTTTATTGCCAGAAAATCACAAACACTGTCGCATTATAAAATCACAGTCATCAGTTGCTATACATGACACCCAGATCACATTAGTATTTTTCTAATTATTTGTAGAAAACTAAAATCTTTGTGAACTAAGCTCTTACTGTAAAACATTTGGAAGACTGTTTTCATCAATGAAGTGAGCTGTCTTTTAATAGAAATTATTCTGATTATTTTGTGACGCCCATCCAACAGCATTAAAAGACACATCTGTTCCTCCCGTCAATAAATTTGAGTTTCCTCTTTTAATTCGTTGTGGATGGCAGGCAACAAACTGCAAGATACTGATTTTCTAGTTCGTAACTTATATGATGGACAAAGTAAATTCATTAGTTTTTGGAACTCTGGATCTTCTACAATTTTAAATGGATGGTATTCTTTTACAATAATTTTTGTCACTATTATAAATTTACTTGCAACGACGAATTGTAATGAAATTTGATCTTATAAAGGGCTTGAATGCTGAAGCGGACGGTAAAATTTGTTCTGAACTAGATGGCACAGATTCAGGTAAATAATTGTGATTAATTTTATGATAATTGCTCCTGCTATTGGTAAATTCTTCAATGCTAGGTAAATTTATTTCAAGTGTTTCACATGTTCAAGTGTTTTTCCTCTTCATATGTCTGACGAGATTTCCTGTTCGAGTTCTTGGATTGTACGAAAGATCCAGACAGCAATATTGGCATTTAGCTTTATTATCTTGGACTGTAAATTGATACCGAACTTCACTGTTCTTCGGTGGTGGGATAATGAAATCTAAGAGAACAAGAAAAAACTGTTATATGACACCTGGCTAGCATAGGCACACACACATGTGTGTATCACTAAAAAGCTTAATTCGTTCGGTAAATAAATCACTGGACCAAGATTAGTGTCCATAACATCGTATGCAATGGTCAAAATCGACTTGCAATGTTTGCTTGACAGACATGAGTGCATTGTCCATTCCTTGTTGGCACGCTTTAAAACCATAAAATAAAATACACAATAACCATGAACTCAAATCTTACTACCAACTTTTTTTGTGGCACACAATCAACAGTTACAGTTATTGGGAATAACCTTACAATAATAATCTTCCGTTGAACAGTTGTGCAGTGAATGGCAACACAAACTCAGGAAATCGAACAAAATCACTATGTTTGTTGAACTGTTTCAGCCAAACTTCTGTTAGTAATGCGACACCTTTTAGAGGATGCAGCCCAAAACCAGTACAGTCTCGGACAGAAAAAATACGCCTGTGTGCCAGCCTCGCGTGTTGTGCAGCGCCAGGCAGCGTCACACACAGCTAACGGAATTTGGCGAGCAGGTAGCCGCCCAGCCACCCCAGCAGGTCGCCTCGGCCTGACCACCCTCCTGTGTTTATGGCGGGCTCCACGTCCGGCGTGGGCTTTACAACTGTCTCCCTGCCACTCCGCCACTGCGTTTCCAACTCCAGCCTGGACCCACAACCGATGCGTGTCCGAGGATGCGTGTCCGACCATCCATCACTAGCGCAGCTGATGCGGGTCCAAGGATCCGTTTCCATCCGGACCTACCCATCTCTACTTGGTGCACGGCCAGCACATGTTGGTACAGTGTTACACCGTCCGGGTTTTCTAGATACTTCCCACTAACACCAACATTTCAGAACTCCAGAGAAGGAAACTTGCCCTTCAGCATGTTCTCTCTTCCCGCTGCCCACCTGGTCTCAACCTCCGCTAAATTAAAATTTCCATCCACCATTCAACAACATCTCTGCCTCTGATCTCTGGACAGAGCCTCTGCCTTAACTGGCATCTCTGTCCAACCTCTTTGCATTTTCCATATGTCTGCCTTTGTGTGTGTGTGTGTGTGTTTTCATTTATGTTTCTGTCTACGTACCGGTGCTCTTTCACCTGGTCAGTAAACCACCCCCCCCCCCCACACACACACACACACACACACACACACACATATATATATATATATATATATATATATATATATATATATATATTATAGAGGAAAAATTCCTAACAGGAAAAAAATATACGTAAAAAATAGATGAACACTTACCAGGCGAAGGGGCACAGGCAGTAATAGCAACAAATAAACACACAGACACACACACACTCAAAAATGCTAGCTTTCGCAGCCTAGCTGCTTCATCAGGCAGAAGGGAAGGAGAGGGAAAAGGAAATGATGAGGGATTTAAGGAAGGGGGCTCCTTACCCCCTTCCTTAAATCCCTCATCATTTCCTTTTCCCTCTCCTTCCCTTCTGCCTGATGAAGCAGCTAGGCTGCGAAAGCTAGCATTTTTGAGTGTGTGTGTGTCTGTGTGTTTATTTGTTGCTATTACTGCCTGTGCCCCTTCGCCTGGTAAGTGTTCATCTATTTTTTACGTATATATATATATATATATATATATATATATATGTGTGTGTGTGTGTGTGTGTGTGTGTGTGTGTGTGTGTGAGAGAGAGAGAGAGAGAGAGATATTATTATAATTACTTAATAACATAATATTTTGTATAATAAAATGAGAAATGTAAATAATGCAATGAGGACAAGTTGCATATTACCATCGAGACGATTTCTGAGCCACACACAGGCAATTAGTAAAAAATCACATTCACACAATTTAATTTTCTGCCATAACATTCATAAGAAAAAGAACACATATATATTTGCACATGACTCAGACACATCTTCTGTACACAAGACTGCTTCAGCATCCACAAATGCTGTCAATGTGTGAATGAGATGTGTCAGAGTGATTGAATATGTGTGTGCTCTTTTTCTTTGGGAATGCTGTAGCAGAAAATTCATGTTTTCTACATGCCTATCTGTGAGTCAACGATTGTCTATACAGTGATGTGCAACCTACCCTCAAGACGTTACAACATGGACTTTCCATTGTTAAAGTATCAAAAGTTATATAAGCTATACTTTGGATTTTCTTACATGATGTCTCCAAAAGATATTTTTACACTGTGGACCTATTGGATTTGGAAATAAATTATAGTTTTCTTTGATAATCTATTAAAGAGGAGGGTGGAAACGTCCCTGAACTCTCAACAAAACAATTTTCTTTTTTTATAAAAAGTTATATTTACACAACAAATATTGTTTATTTCACACAAAATATGTATCAACTCACAATAGTTTTTATTTTGAGTAAAATATTCTCTGTTTCATAAAAGGATGATTAACAGTATGAAGTGAATACTATGACACAGCTGTAAATGTAATGCCAACCATTTTAACCAAAATAAACATGGTACTAAAACCGTTACAAAAAATTACCAAATATTACAATGTAGTGTAATATCTACCTGTAGTGAACAAAAGAAAATTAAGTGTAAATATGCCTTCCAAAATGTTCATCAAATAAAATATCCTACTTATTACAACACTTCCTGCTGCATACATAAGTTTAAATGAAAATGAAATTCACAACTTCACAGTCACAGAATCTAACTTTCAATATTTCTTTCCAGTAATACATTTACAGAATTATATAAAGGTTTCAAATGACTTACAGCAAGTGTTTTTGAAGTTTACAAACATCAATAATACAACAATTGCCACAAATGTACTCCCCTGTGTAAAGCAGTAACAAGAGCCTGTCATTCCAATCAGTAAGTATCCACTTCAATATATGAGCTATAAAATTAAGATTTTTTCACAAATATTTCACAAAATTTATAATATTTACAAGCAGTACAAAAATCACTGAATACGTAAACACACACACATACACACACACACACACACACACACACACACACACACACACACTTCTAGGTGCTCAATATAACTGAAGTACAATTTATCAGGTTCTTCCTTTTTCATCCATTTAATTTACAAATAGTTACAATAAAATAATTTCTTCTAGAAATGCACTTATGAACAAAGCTGTACACAGTAAATTCCTCTTATTTTATCCATTATATGAGAGGATGCTTTTTAGCAAATAAACTATAAAATTAAATCTATTTTACACAGGTATTTCATAAAATTTATAAGTGATATAGAAAACACTGACTTTTGGAGTCACTACCACATAATCAGTATAAATTAAGCAACTGCTACTTTTTATTCCTCAGTCTCTTCCTTTTTATTCACGTAGTTTACGAAGGACAATAATAAAACTACGGAGCTGGAAGAATTGCATTGCCCTGGGTAAACCTGAAGATATTTTACAAGATTTACAATATTTACAAGTGGCACAAAAACACTTAAATGCACACATACTTAGGTACAATCAATGCATTTAAAAGAACTGCTACCTTTTATTTCTTGGCCTTTTCCTTTTTACCCATGTACCATTCAATTGTTTTGCGATACCTTTTTTAGGATCAATAGTATCATCTGACGTATTTCCAGAAGATGAACTGTTCAAAGACATATCAAGTTCTTGAGGATCTTGAAACTCATTTGGTGGTTGATGAACAGGCATCTGAGTCTTCTTTTGATACTGTCGTCTCGCAGGTGTGATACGGAGAGACTTCCTCAACATATTAGTATTATCACTCTTGTCACTCTCTTCCTGTTGTACACTGGCACTGCTCTTTGAACAGCCAGAGGCACTACTTTTAACACTCATAGAGCTTGAACTATTACTGCAACTGCTGCTGCTGCTGCAACTGCTGCTGCTCCTGCTACTAGACGAACTGCTGCTTGAGCTACAACTGCTGTCATCATCTTCTAGACACAATGGAAATGAGGGAGTCACACAAACAGGAGAACTGTTATTGGTACTTGGCTTATCAGTGGACACAGCAACGGAACTATCAATTATATTATCTGGATTTGTATCATCAAGTGGCTTAATTGTGATGAATTCCATAGGAGCCTCTTCCAGAACACATTTCCTAGACCGGCGCCGTATGATTATATTCTTTTTATTCATAGCACTGGGTAAGTCTGGGGTGGTACTTTTTTCAGGCTGCTGTCGAGATGGCATCACAGCATTTGCTGACTGCAGATTATTGGATTCCCCAGCGAAATGTTCATTTCCACAACTTTCATTTTTATTGGATTCATTTTCTAAATTTTCAATTCCACCACTCTCATTTTCAAATGATCCTTCCAGTATTTTCAGCAGTTCCTCTCCAGAAAGGGGCTCCTTTCCTCCTCTTATCTCCACACAACCATCACCAGTGATTTTCATACCATCTTTCCCTGAAGTCTCTCTGCTTTCATTTATGGTCACTTCTGAAATTTCCTGCAATACAGCTTCATCTGTTCTGTCATCAGTTATTAGCTGGGAACTACCACTCTTATTAACTTTGTTATCTACCTGTACAGGAATATTGCTGCAAACAGAATCATTGTCTTGTACCTCTGACTGACAGTGTTGTGGTGTCATTTTACATGATTTTGCTTGAAAATTAATTTGTTCGTTTTCATTATTCATCAATTTCTGCATTTTTTCCTTGGGTGATTTCAAATTCTTTTCAGAATTGCAGATTCTTTCTTCTGACTGACAGCTAGGGTAAGACAACCTAGTTGTTTTTGATCTTGTGATTCTCTGACTGTTATTGCCGTGTTTATCATCTGACTGTGTATTTACTGAACCTATACTTGTGCTACAAATTAAAGATCCATTATCGTTATAGCTAGCACCATTGCCAATTTCTTCTGTGTACTTGCTACCCGCAGAAAGTGTGTCATCATGAATACCAACTTTATAAGAGGAATGAGTCTGCAATAAATTTGCCATTAAAATTTCTGATTGCAATGAGCTTTGTGATGTTGAGATAGTCATTCTTGCATTCTTTTTCCGTCTTGGAGGAGAAACTAGCTTAGTATTTAATCTGTTATCTTTACTTTTCTGTTCAATACATATCTTACTGTTTTTTTCATCTTGTTTTGAAGATGGTTCCTGACATGATTTTGGTTGAGTTTCTTTGTGAACACTAATATCACTTATAACTGAATTAACACATTTTATTATCTGTTTGTAGCAAACATCCACATTCTTGTCAACTGTATCACCACTGGACTCACCAAAAGCTTTCGCTTCACCTTTACATTTCACTTCATTTCCATCTGACTGTTTGTTGCTCTCTTTGTCTGTTTTTGTATACTGAGAATCATTACTTAATATACAAGTAGTTTCTGACAGCACACGAGATGACACTGTATCATCCATTTGACAACTTACATAGTTTACATTTTCAATAGAATCTTTATCACTTGTAGCATAACTTTCTTTTTGAAATTTTGCACTCTTGCTAACTGGTTCAAGAACCTGCATCTTTTCATCAACATCAACCCTATTTTGTGTGCTAGGCACCCTAAGTGTGGGTGGTGGTTTCCCAGTTACATCTGATTCTTCAGGGTCAATATTTTGAAACTTATCTAAAAGTTTATACTTATTGTTGGTTTCATGGTCCATCTTTTGTGTTTCACATGTCGTAAGTTTCTGCACTTCATGCAACAAACGGCCACCAGGAATAGGGGAGGAAGTGGAGTGACTAGTACTTTGAGATGGTTTCTTTTGGTCCAAAGTACCGGAAATTTTTTGTAAATTCTTGTTACACAAAGTAGGATTAATACGTTGTGGTGTCTCCTTAGACTCAATGCTATGACACGAATGCTCCAGAGACACATTATGCTCTGATTCGGGAAATCTTGCTACTGCAGTGGAAGTTTTCACAGGACTATAATCTAAAATTTCACCTTCCTCCAATTCTTCTCTTATATCCTCAATTCTTGTATCTCCAAGACCCTTTCTTGTAACTTCCCTTTTTTCTGGCTGTTCAAGATTTACTTTCTCCAGTTTCAATTCATAGTGATCTGAGCAGTCTACTGAGGAATGGTGCAAGCCTTCCTTCACTAGTGACTGTCCACTCTTGTCATCATGTTTTATTGTTACTGAAGCTTTAGTTGTTTCAACAATTATTTGGTCATCATTACTTAGTCTCTGTCGCTTTTCCTCTGGCGAGTCTATCTCATGAGATCCAGAAGTTCGCTGAGAACGTATCACAACAGATTTTCTTTTTCGCGATGTAATAAAGTCGCACGTTTCACGAAATATACTGACAGAAACACCATCTGTTTTAAACACTGCTGAATTGCAGACTTTCTTCTGTTTACCTTCAGTGTCATTTGCTGTCTGACCTCTAACATTTTGTGAATCAGAGGATGACACAATATTTTCTTTCTGTTGTTCTTCAGTAGCTAGAACAGGACTGCTTAAGCTGCAAACCAGATTTGGTTCATTTGTCATGTCTTGGATTTTATCCAGTTTGGAACCTGAAATAGAAACTAGTCTACGGTACAAATCTGAAACTGGTTTCCTACACTCTTTATCCTCAAAGGTAATCTTCTTTAATTTATATTCACATCCTTTGGAAATATTAAGATTTTCTTTTTCAGCGATTTCTTTTAATGAATATGAATTACCTCTTTCAGTTTTTCTTTCGTTATAATTTTCTGCCATCACATTCTGATGTTCAGAAATTTTCTGAGAGGGTTTGGACCGTTTCTCATCTTCTACAAAATGAGAAATTGCACTTTTTCCAGTCATTAATTCTCTTCTATAATCTTCCAATGGGAAATCTACAATTCGAGGCTTCTTCTGGCTATGTAAAACTTTTTCTGCATCTGCACAGTAGACTTCCTTCTTCAATAAGCCATTAGTTTCCATTCTAGTTGGATCAGTCCTTTTAGATACATTAGGATGCCTAGTTGCAATATGCCTCTTGTCTTTATCGTGAAATTTTGCACTGCTATGCCTTCTTTCATGTTTGTAACGAGATGAGGAACTTTCTCTAACAGGTGGAGAGTCACGGTGCTTATATTTTCGACGTTCGGTGTAATGTTGACTGTCTCTGAATGATTGTCTCACATGTGAACGGCTCCTGTGTGATGTATAAGCTCTATAGTTATTATGGAGCAAAGACTGCCTGGAGTACTTATTTCGTGCACTATCAGAATCACTGTCATTTTGCTCTAAGACAGAAGTTCTCTCCATTTGCACCCTATGCTTCGATGACAATTTCGGAATTTTGAAACGTGATCCATCAAATGGAGTTTTTGATCTTGATCGTGAATACTTTGATTTTACACTGTTTGCTACTCTTACACTTGCAGATGCTTTAACGGGCCTAATAAAGTCTGTTTGTTTACCTGTATGATAATTTGTTTTCACTTCCCGGTTTGCATATTTCCTGTTCTCTTTCTGTGATGAATTCTGGACATTTTGCCGTTCTTCTGTTGGTATCACACAAGATTCAATTGATGAACTTCTGCTAGATGAGCTCTGAGTGCTTGATTTATGGCACTTTTGGAAAGAAGGACTGTGAGGTCTTGTATTTAATACATTAAACTGATGTTTTTTAGAATCAACACCATAACTCAAATGTTCATTGAGGGAGGTTCTTTCCTTAACATTTTTATTACTGTCATTACTGTCTAAATTAGTTAATGGTCCTTTGTCCACTGTATTAACTGTATCAGCTAATTTTATTTCACCAAGATGTACTTCCTCCACATCTGTGTTGCTCTCACACTTCTGAACAGACTTTTGTTCAACTGTAGCATCATTTATTTGATTATCCTCCTTATTGACATTGTCATCATGACTTGTGGAGTCATCTGGTTGTTTAGTATGTGTATAGGCAAGTGTATCTGAATTATCAATTTCTTTGAAATTATTTATTTGCTTCCTCTCAGCCCCAACATTATGACCCTTTGTAGTATGATAATAATCCTGCTTCTCACCCACAGATTCAAATTCAACAAATTGACAGGAATTTGGTTTTAATTCCCCAAGTAAGTTATCTGCATTTACATATGTTCTTTCATTAAGGGGTAAATCTTTCAAAGTTTCAATATCCTCAACCATATCATGAGTATTTTGTTGAAGTGTGTCATTATTTTTGTCTATTTCTTCTTTGCTGCTGTTTATCTTTGCACTGCAACTCCCAGAGTCAGATGACTGTTTAGAACCTTTACATATGAGTATTTTTTTATGCTTAATCTCCTTGGAAGCCTTCGATTGCTTCCTCATTTCTGCGCTAAACACACTCTTAGCTAAATTCTTCTGACATTTTGTAGTACCTTGACTGTCCTGTTTTGCATCCAAAGAACTCACTTCTATAGCACCACAGGAATTTGATACAAGTTCACCAATTATTTTACCTGTATTATCACATTTTCTTTCTTTTTGGGTTACTTCTTTCTCAATTTCTGTGGCTTTGAACTCTTGACAAGTACCATTCCTAGCTGTTTGATTTATGTGTGCTTTCTCTTTATTTGTATTTATCTTGGTTACATCAACTCTAGAGACACCTGGTTGTTTAGTACCTGGACAGACAAGTACTACTTCTTCACAATTCTCTTTATAATCATTCAATTGCTTTATCTTTTGTTCACTGAAAACAGTCTCAACCACATTCTCCTGAATATCCATGACGGAACGGCAGTCTTCCTTTGCATCTACAGCATGAAATTCTATAGATTCTGAGGAATTTGATTCCAGTTCACCAATTATATTACCTGCATTGAAAGATTTTTCAAGATTTTTATTTGGTTCTTTCCAAAATTCTGGGGCCTTGAGTTCTTCATTATTATGTCTAACTGTTTCATCATTCATCACTCTCTTTTCTTTGTTGTTATTTACTGGGATGCCACTTATTTTAGATTCACCTAAATGTTTAGTACCTGTGTAGTCAAGTATTCCTTTATCAATTTCTACTGTAGAAGCATTTGATTTATTTCTCAACTGCTTGCTGGAAACATTCTCAACAACATTCTTCTGATTATCCATGGTATAACAACAGTTATGCTTTGCAATTTCAGTATGTAATTCACCAAGTATCTTACCTGCATTAATAGCTTTTATTGCATTCTGCGTTGCTTCTTTCATTATTTCTGTGGCCTTGGGTTCTTGATTCTTGTGCCTAGCTGACTCATAATTTGTCTCTCTCTCTTCTTTACTGGTATTTATCTTGGCATCATCACATTTAGAGTCACATGACTGTTTAGTATCTGTGCAGACAAGTATTTCTATACCGTCTATCTTTGTAGAAGTATTCAATTTATTTCTCATCCGTTCACTGAAAACAGTTTCAACCATATTATCCTGAACTTTTGTGGCACAATGATGGTCTTGGTTTTCATCTACAGAAAATAATTCAGAAGATCTGGAATAATCAGATTCTAATTCACAATGTATATTACCTGCATTAACAGATTTGTCTTTATTCTGAGTTGCTTCTTCCACATTTTCTGTGTGTGTGAGTTCTTGATTATCACATCTGTCTGTCTCATCATTTGTCTCTCTCTCTTTTTTAGTGCTATTTATCTTGGCATCATCAAATTTAGAGTCATGTGACTGTTTAGTATCTGTACTGACATCATCAAATTTAGAGTCATGTGACTGTTTAGTATCTGTACTGACAAGTATTTCCGTATCATTTATTTTTGTAGAAATATTCAACTGATTTCTCATCCTTTTACTGAAAACAGTCTCAACCACATTACTCCGAACTTTTGTGGTACGATGATAGTCTTGATTTTCACCCATAGAAACTAATTCTACAGATTCAAAAGAATTTGCTTCTAGCTCAGTAAGTATATTATCTGAATTAATAGTTTTTTCTTCACTTTTAGTTGATTCTTTCATAGTTTCTGCGGCCTCAAGTTCTTGACTACTGTGCCTAGTTGTCACTCCATATGGTTGCTTCAGCCCCTTATTGTTATTTACCTTTTCATCATGACATAATTGTCTAGTATTGTTGGATACAAAATAATCTTTCTTACTCTTTTCTGTGGAAGCATTCAATCGCTTTCTCATTCGTGCACTAAACACAGTCTCAACCACATTCTCCTGAACTTTTGAAGGAGTATAATTATCCTGAATAGAGTCCACAGGAAAGATTTCTGCAGAAGCAGAAGTGTTTGTTTCTAATCTAATTACATCGTTTACTTCATTACTGTACTGTGCCCGAGATTTTGTTGTACAAGTTTGAGTGATAAGCGGAGTGTTGTCAGTTTTTAACAAACTGTGTACACCTTCAACATCCATAGGTATGTTACTCGTAGAAGATGTCAACCGTGATCCTCTACCATGTCGCTGGATACTGGAACAACCGTGTACCAATTCCTCCTCCTGTTGTACATTACTGTCATCATTGTGTTCATGATGCTCTCTTTTTGTTTTTTGTGAAGTTTTCTTACGCCGAAAAATCAACTGGTTATTCCTTGAAAAAAAGAAAAACAAAAATTTTCAAATACAACTAATGAATTTCTTAAGCTGTAAAAATTTAATGAATTTTTAGAGTAGCTAATGCATTTCATTAACTTCCTAAAACACATTCAAAACAGTATTCTCTATGAATTATTTTGATTGGGTGCAACAGTATGTGGAGAATAGAACACTAATACACCTCATAAAGATTTACAAACAAGTAGAAAGATCATTTTTAAAATAAGAACCAATTTGTAATGGAGTAAGGGAAACTTTATGTATGAACTAAGTCTGGGCACCAGCTATTGGATCACAGCAATGAAGAGCTTTGTTCCCTTACTATTGAACCATTTAGTGACAGTTTTTTTTTTTCCAACATGTCATCATTTTCCTTGTGGAAATTTCTGATGTAGATCATCGGAGAATCTGTTGTAGTGAATTGCCTCATCAACTTCTTGTGTCAAGTCTTCATTCATTACAATAGACCATACAGGTCATTCTTCATCATAAACATTTTCCCTGCTTTCATGAAACAGCATACCATTTACATTCATTTCCAACACTCATTACATCTGCACCATAACATCAACAAGCTGCTGCTAAGTTTCATCAGGATGAATATTTATTTATTTATTTATTTTTAAGAACAGAATAATTGACCACACTTCACAATTGGCAGTTACCAATTGACATGGTGACAAACAAAGCAATATAACCAAACACCCAACACCGACAGAGAATTGAAATGTAATTGCCATGTGATGAGAGGCTCACCAAGAGTGCCGACCATGAATGAAAGTCAAATGACAAGATGTGTGGACATGATGACTATTGCTTGTTACATTAAAAATGACCCTCATATTTCACTATTATAAGATATAACAAAATTCTCTGAAATAGTCTCAACAAGTTTTTGTTTTCCCTAGAAAATAATAGCAAAGGTAACATAGACACAATCATGATTTTCATCATTACATTATTATTTCACATTAGTTTTATTGTTTCAGATCAGTTTTATATTAGACTACTAGTAGCTAGAATTTTGCATGTATTTTCAGTAGCAAATATTTATGTACCTGTACTGAATGCTGAACTATTTAAAATATTTTTTACTCCACCTGAATATAAGTAAACTGAGTGTGGGCTTGGACTCGAGCAGGGTTCTGAATAGAAGCAGAAAATTATTGCTATCTCTCTCTCTCTCTCTCTCTCTCTCTCTCTCTCTCTCTCTCTCTCTCTCTCTCTCTCTCTCTCTCTCACCCCCCCCCCCCCCACACACACACAGACTGTTTGAAAGAGCGTGTCTCTGCACTTCTGTGAAATATAAATGATAAATGCACTGTCCGGGACACACTCAACTACGTTCTTCTGCCCCATGCACAGCAACACACTTATGCTGTTCTTGGAATGCTGTCCACAAAATGGTCAGAGGCGCTGCTCCTCAGTTCTGCCCCTCTCCTCGACAACAGACCCCCCCCCCCGACCTTAAGGACATAAAGTGTGAGGGAAAATTTCTATAACTGAACAGTGCTAGGTGCTGTATTGTGTGCATATCAAAAGATACTGCCTGCACAAACTAAAATGACACTCAGTGCATTAGCTAAGGAAAGCGGCACTGAAAGCATATCCAGACACCACGCCAAGTGCCAGCAGTAATCATGTCATTCTATTTGGTTGTTTCCTGGAGAAAGATGTTCACAGGGGAGTTACAGTGAACTTATGCAGTTTCAACATGAAATATGAACCCTTTCTGAAGTTTTTACTGTAGTACTCACCAACAGGTAAGAGATTATTGTCCTGAAACTGATTGGCCCTTCAATTATCCTTAACCCTCCGTCGAACAAGTGGGGTCCTGGTGGACCCCCGGCGCACTTTATTTTTCCTGCACAGTCGCCATCTTGTCTGCCAATGCTGCGACCTTGAATAGCCTCTTCCTCAGTTGTAAGCAAGACGCTGACAATGTAACATCAACACTGCAGGTATGTAACCCTTACATTTTTTATTGTTTCATTGAAAAGCAAGGCCGGGTTTTTTTTTTTTTTTTTTTTTTTAGGGCGCACAACTTCTATGGTCATTAGCGCCCAGCCAAGAACAGAGATTCGCTATGATCTCAAAGAAAAAAGGTGACTGTCAGAACATCAACAAGAGGCTAAAAACGAAATATAAAAGACAATTAAAAGGGTTATATATCCTTGGATAAGTTGGTCAAGTTGATAAAACGCAAAACTCTAGCAGCTGCTCGTGTGTCATCAGCTAAAATTTCCTCCAGAGTAGACGGAAAGTGAAGGGCTACACGAAGATGATTAAAATTAACACAAGTCAGTAAAACATGTCGCACTGTCAGCAGTTCACCGCAGGAGCACAGCGGTGCAGGGTCGGCAGAGAGCAAGTGACGGTGGCTGAAACGGCAATGACCGGTCCGCAACTGGGCCAGGATGACCTCCTCTCGCCGAGAGGGGCGTGAGGAGGTCCCCCAAGTGGTCAGGATCGGTTTTACAGTTCTCAATTTATTGTTGTACATTGAAAACCACACACTGTGCCATTGCGACACGATACTCCGGTGAAGAGCCCGTTGAACATTGTCCGATGGGACGCAAAAGGTAGCCATGCGAGGCAAAATAGCTGTGGCCTTGGCTGCTATGTTGGCGGTCTCATTCCCGGGCACTCCCACGTGGCCAGGGACCCACAGGAAAGAAACGTGACAGCTGTCATCTGCTAGCAACTGGAGGGAGCGTTGGATCCGATACATGAGAGGATGGTTCGAGAAAGGGTCCTTAAGACTCTGCAGGGCACTAAGGGAGTCCGAACATATGGCATAGAAAGGTTGGCGGTGGAGGCAGGTATACAAAACGGCCTGGTGGAGGGCAAAAAGCTCAGCCGTGAAACTCGAACACCGGTCAGGGAGCTTGTATTGGAAACGGTTGTCCCCGACGACGAAGACAGATCCGACACCGGCAGTGCTCTTGGAACCATCAGTGTAAATAAATATGGCATTATCGGACCGCGAACGGAGTTCGACAAGCCTCAAGTGGTATACCAAATCTGGAGTGCTCTCCTTGGGGAGCGAACTAAGTTCAAGGTAAGTGTGAACCTGGACCTGATGCCACCGTGGCAATGGGCTTTCGCTCAACCGAAAGGTGGAAGGAAGGGTAAAATCGAGCCACTGTAGTAGGTGGCGAAACCGAACTCCAGGTGGAAGCAAGGCAATCGCAGACAACTGATATTGGCGATCGAGTGAGTCGTCAAAAAATAATCGGTAAGATGGATGGTTGGGCATCGACCGCAGGCGGCATGCGTACCGACACAAGAGTATGTCACGCCGAGTGGTCAAGGGTAATACAGCAGCCTCGGCATACAGACTTTCAACAGGGCTGGTATAAAATGCACCGGTCGCAAGACGTAAACCCCGATGGTGAATAGAGTTGAGACGGCGGAGAATCGACAGCCGTGCAGAAGAGTATACAAGGCTTCCGTAGTCGAGCTTTGACTGGACAATGGCCTGGTAAAGGTGAAGCAGGATGGTACGATCCGCTCCCCATGACGTGCCACTGAGGACACGAAGAACATTAAGGGATCGGGCACAACGGGCAGCCAGGTAGGACACGTGTGTGGACCAGCAAAGTTTACGATCCAACATGAGTCCCAAGAATTTCGTAGTCTCCACGAAAGGGAGAGCAACAGAGCCGAGATATAGAGAAGGTGGAAGAAATTCCTTGCATCTCCAGAAGTTTATACACACAGTTTTCTCAGTGGAGAATCGGAAGCCGTTTGCGATGCTCCAGGAATATAGATGGTCAAGACAGCGTTGAAGAGAACGCTCCAAGAGACACGTCCGCTGGGCACTACAATAAATTGCGAAATCGTCAACAAAAAGAGATCCGGAGACGTCGGCTGAAAGGCAATCTACGATCGGATTGATTGCAATGGCAAAGAGCGCCACACTCAGGACGGAGCCCTGTGGTACCCCATTCTCCTGGCAAAAGGTATCTGACAAAACAGAGCCCACCCGTACCCGGAACTTGCGATCCGCCAAAAACGCTTGAATGAAAAGAGGAAGGCAGCCCCGAAGGCCCCATGTGTGCAATGTGCGGAGAATGCCCGCTCTCCAACAGGTATCGTATGCCTTCTCCAAGTCGAAGAACAGTACTACTGTTTGACGCTTCTTTAGAAAGTTGTTCATAATGAAGGTCAACAACGTAACAAGGTGATCAGCAGCAGAGCGGTGTCGACGAAAACCGCATTTGATATTAGTCAGGAGGCGGCGAGATTCGAGGAGCCAGACCAACCGAGCGTTAACCACGCGTTCCATCACCTTACAGACGCAGCTCGTCAGAGAAATGGGGCGATAACTGGAAGGAAGGTGTTTGTCCTTCCCTAGTTTGGGGATGGGGACAACAATGGCTTCACACCAACTTGTGGGAACATGACCTTCAGTCCATATGCGATTGTAGGTACTAAGAAGAAAGCACTTGCCCGCAGGAGAGAGGTTCTTCAGCATCTCAATATGAATGGAGTCGGACCCGGGAGCAGAAGATCGGGACAGGGCGAGAGCACGGTCTAGCTCCTGCATGGTGAACGCGACGTTATAATTTTCACAATTAAAAGAGTGGAAAGAAGGCGGCCGTGCCTCCTCTACCTGTTTGCGAGGGAGAAAGGCAGGGTGGTAATGGGCAGAGCTCGAAACCTCCGCAAAGAAACGGCCCAATGCGTTGGAAACAGCAGTGGGGTCCACGAGGACTGCGTTCTCCACGGTCAGGCCAGGAATCGGGGAGTGGACCTTGATGCCGGATAAACGGCGTAGGCCACCCCAAACAACTGTGGAGGGAGTAAAACGGTTAAAAGAACTAGTAAAAGCAGTCCAGCAAGCTTTCTTGCTGTCGTTTATGATACGACAACAATGCGCTCTCATAAGTTTATAATTGATGCAATTCTCCAAAGTTGGGTGGTGGCGGAAGGTGCGTAAAGCACGGCGCCGGGCTCTAAGCGCATCGCGGCAGGCTGCAGTCCACCAAGGGACCTGGACACGACGTGGAGAAGAGGATGTACGAGGTATGGAACGTTCAGCAGCAGTGAGAATAACCTCTGTGAGGTAGTCGACCTGACTTTCACAGTTGGGAAAATTCTGATCGTGAAAAACAGCCATGGAAGAATAAAGCCCCCAGTCGGCTTTAGAGATGTTCCAACTGGTGGGACGTGGAGATGGGGAATGATGCAGGAAGTGGTTGATACAAGGGAAATGGTCACTTGAGTACGTGTCAGAAAGTGCATACCACTCAAACCGACCGGCAATCTGAGGAGTGCATATTGCGAGGTCTATATGGGAGTAAGTGTGTGTTGTGTCTGAAAGGAAGGTCGGTGCACCGGTGTTGAGGCAGACAAGATCGAGGTGCTGGAGAAGGTCCACCAAAAGGGAGCCTCTCGGACAAGGTGCCGGAGAGCCCCATAGGTGGTGGTGGGCATTAAAGTCGCCTACCAACAAGAAAGGTGAAGGCAGCTGGTCAACAAGGTGTAGCACATCTGCCCTAGTATGGGCAGATGACGATGGCGAATAGATATTACAGAGGGAGAAGGTAAATGTGGATAAAGTGATGCGGACGGCAACTGCC
The DNA here is from genome assembly GCA_026315105.1 of Locusta migratoria. Lineage (NCBI taxonomy): Eukaryota > Metazoa > Arthropoda > Insecta > Orthoptera > Acrididae > Locusta > Locusta migratoria. The sequence goes on from CM048751.1 coordinate 203,823,199, forward strand.
TGTAGGTGAGTATGCAATGAAATGGGATGGAAATAGACATCGTCTCTAAGGAGCATCAGAACCCCTCCATGGGCTGGGACACCTTCCACGGGTGGCAGGTCGAACCGCACAGAGGTGTAGTGTGGAAAGTCTGCACGATCACTTGGACGCAACTTAGTTTCTTGGAGACAGACTAGAAGCGGGCAGTGCAACCGAAGGAGTAGTTTTAACTCCTCCCAATTGGAACGAATGCCGCGAATATTCCATTGAAGGAGCGCCATGATAAAAATGAGATAAGAAATAAGGATAAAAACCAACTAGCAAGCGGGGTCACCTCGACGGCCGCTGAGGACCGGAGTTCGAGGGAGCACTGCTATCGCTGTCTAGGGGCAAAGGGTCGTGGTCCATAGGTTCGACCGACGCGCCCCTCCCTGAGTTGATCAGGAGGGGCAGTTTCCACTGCCGGTAAAGGGCCGGGTGCCCGGCAGACGGAGCAATCCGGTGAAACAGAAGACGGCCGAGGCCCGGCAACTGTTGGACGGCATGACGGATGGATCACGCCTCGTGGGGAAGGAGAGGAACTCTTTCTCTTGTTGGCTCTTCTCGAAGAGTGAATGGTGAGAAGAGGCAGTCGACAGTTGGAAGCCTGAGAATGCAGAAAATCCTCACGGACGGGTTGCTTTCTCAAAGTCCGGGCATCTTGTTTAGTGCCCGCGGTTTACTAGAGGTTGACGAAGACTGTACTTTAGGAGCAGCAGGAGGAAGCGGGGACGTGGAACGGGCAATCTTCGGGCTGGCGGATCGCACAACTGTGTCAGCGAAGGTAAAAATCACACGTCTGGGTACTTGAATCTTTAGTAGGTCGAGTGGAAGTAAGGACCTTACTGTATGTGCCCGCTGGGAGAACAGCGGGCTTTCGACTCGCCAACAACTTTCGAGCGGCAGATGTCGATACCTTTTCCGTAACCTGAATTTGCTGGATTACCTTCTCATCCTTGTATACAGGGCAGTCGCGACGAGGAAGCCGCATGGTCACCGTTGCAGTAAGGCAGTGAGGGGACGGAGGTGGGCAATCCCCCTCATGGGTGTCCTACCACAAGTGACACACTTTGCTGCATTTGGGCAATGTTCACAGGTATGGTTGTACCTGTGGCACTGAAAACAGCGCATTGGGTTAGGTACATAAGGGCGGACGGAGATGACTTCATACCCTGCTTTGACCTTCGACGGGGAGGTCAACTCTGTCGATGTCAAAACACAGTACGAGTCAGTGTCAGCTGGTTATCGACCTTTTTCATTACCCTATGGACGGCTGTCACACCCTGGTCGGACATATAGGCTTGGATGTCTTCATCAGACAACCCGTCAAGGGATCTCATGAAGACTACCCCCCGTGACGAGTTGCGTGCACCTTGACAGGAAACGTGTGTAACAATGTAGTCCGGATTAGTTTCTGAGCTTGGAAGGCACTGTCCACTTTCCAGCAACAATGTGCCATTGCGCTGACGTGAACAGGTTTTAACAGGGCCAGCAATTGCATCTACACCTTTCTGTATAATGAAAGGATTGACAGAATTGAAGTCTTTTCCGTCGGTGCGAGACACAACAAGAAATTTCGGTAAATTAGGCAGTCTTCTTTTGCTGAGGCGAATCTATCTTCCATTTCTGGGTCAACGTCACTGAGGAAGAGAAGGAAGTCATCACGGAAGTGTCCCCTGTGATTACCGGCGTCTCCGATGGCGCGCTCCTTCCTAGTGGGGGCCCTCTCCGAGGGCTTACCCGCCTTAGGTGATTGTTCACACCTTAGGTCACACCTCCCGAGAACTGACGGAGGGACCAATTGGCATGTTCAGAAGGTACCAGCTCGGGTAATCACCCCTCCCTGGGCCTGGCCTTTACCAGGGGGTACGTACGTGCCCTACTTGTCTACCCGGGGCGGGGAATTACGCGTTACCCCGTCACCTGCTACGCATGATAATGCGTGGGTCGGCCTTCAGACACGCACAGGGAGGAAAGAAGAAGAACAGAGGAAGTGAAGAGAAAGAAGGAAAGAAGTGTCTCAAACGCTGAGGCGGAGACTAATGAGGAGGAGAAGAAGGCTAGGAGAGTACAAGGAGAGAAAGACAGAAACAAAAGGTAAGAAAGGAAGGAGCGAAGGAAGAAAAACGACAACAAGAACCACCGTAGCTCACGAAATATGCCCGTCTCCGGGCGAAGGCATAAACCGGGAGGGAAAGTGAAGCAGCCTGGGGCAGAAGAAAGGCTGCTCCGGCTCGGGGCCCCGTGCGCGCCACACACGTACCCACAAAAGAACTGTGGGCCCCCTTGGGGGAGCAAGGCTGGGGTCTGTACGGAACCCATGTGGTAGTCTGTGCAATAAAAGTTTAGACATGTGGAATTTTTTTTCCAATCTTTCTAGCTATGTAATAGTAATTTTCACTGCCTGCTTCATGGATGAAACTGGGAATGAGTAACAGTTGTTTTTTCATCCATGACTGATGTATTGGAAATGTTTTATTTTTACCAACCTGAATGGAACATTCTGTTCTTTCAGGTTTTCGTTTGTTGAGATGACGTCAGGTCGTTCTGGAGGTCCTTGGTTCTTCGGTGAGGAACAAATATTAGCAGAGTGGGAGAGACGAGAGAGAAGAGCCACTTGGAAACAAAGATATTGAAGAAACAGACAGTGAAGTGGATGATGAAATTTTGCCAAATGACAATACAGTGTGTGACAAGTTCCTTGTTACTGCTGAAGAAAATGGGGTTCCCATACAACAGTCAGATTTAAACGACCATGCAGATAAGAGACTTCATTTTGGGGATGGATGGAGAAACAATTTGGACAATGTTGCCACTGAGAACTCCCAGAACCAGAACTCCTCACAGAAATATTATTACTCAACTTCCTGGTGCAAAAGGAGCTGCCCAAACAGGTAAAACAGCTCTTTTTTCGAGATTTATTTACCAGTCTGACAAAATGCTAATCTCCTTCTATGAAAAAAAAACATAATACTTTTATCCACAATGCATGACTCAGGAACTGTAAATCCTGATACACAGAGACCTGAAGTCACTGAATTATATAATAAGACAATAGGAGGAGTTGACTGTTTTGACAGAATGTGTCACTTTTACACAACAAAGAGATACTCTCATCATTGGCATATACAATATTTTTATGGGATGCTCTATATGATGGGAGTAAACAGCTGGGTTTTATTCACCTTAGCTGGAAGTAAAATACCTCGACAAGATTTTTTGACAAATCTTGCCTACAGCTTGGCTGAACCTCATATGAAGCGAAGACAAGGTAATGAGAGGATCAGCAGAACCCTATGTCTCGAAATAGGAACTGTTCTCTGCTAGGCCATCTCTCAAAAAATTGAGATACCACATGTGCGACAGAAAAAAGGATAAGAAAACCAACAACACTTGCGCCAACTGTAGCCGCCCAGTTTGCAAAAAACATGAAAAACTACGTCGATCATAATTGATGTGTGATGCTGCAGATTTATAAAGTGAATCCGGAGAAGACTGATTCTGTGATGTAAGTCCATAATTTTCCTCTCTCTCTCTCTCTCTCTCTCTCTCTCTCTCTCTCTCTCTCTCTCTCTCTTTTTTTTTTTTTTTTTTTTTCAAAGATCGTTTGTTATTCAGGTTTATACACCACCTTGGAGAGAAATCCTGAAGATGGTCCAACATTGAGTTGAAACTAGTTAGTAATAAACAACCAATCTGGCAGTTTAGATTGCTTTTAAATATAAAATTATCATAAAGGCACTGTCATCCCAAAGAAACAAAATGTTTCCAAAATATAAATCAGTAACACACTAAAATCTCCGACCTAAGAGTATTATTCAAGAGAAGATAACACAGATAATGTACACTCACTGAACCTCAAATGGAATGATACATTCATGAATGAAATTTAAAACTATCAGCCACTGAGGCATTGTTAGCTAAAACAACTTTAAAACATCAGACAGGGTGGCTAAATTGGGGCATTCCAATGAGATGTGGGCGATTGTCAAATGTGCAAAAAGTATGCCCGCTGCAGAGTCGGGAGAGGACAACAGAATCCTTATGAGAGACCCCATAGATGATTTCCATCATCCGTTGTTTCCTTTATTGATCTCAATTTATTGGGCATTGATAGAGTATGCCATTCAATACTCCACAACATGATAATTCAACTGTGTAATACCACACAGAAGTCAGTAGCCTATATATCAATCTCCAACTAGGTTTACGGATAGCCTCTTTCACTAACATATAAGCTAGTTAATTTCCTATTATTCTGACATGTCCTGAAGTCCAGAGAAATACTACTGACCGCCCAAATTGTTCAACAGTGTAAATGGACTCTTGGATGGTCATTATCAAAGGTTGGTGAAGCGAGCACTATTTCAAGGCTTGTAAATAGCTCAGAGAGGAAGGACTCATCAGTACAGAAAAGATGTGATCGAGTATCGAAAGATGGCTACCAGCTCTGCAGTGAAGACACTGCAGTTATCCACAAGGAGTGAAACTCAGTACGTCATGCATGTGTACAAGCAAAGCTAACACAACCATCCAGTCACCTGTGCAGATCACTTTTGAGCCCCGGGACACATCAGGAACTGACAGGAATACACAGCAAAGGGTCTAAGGGTGAACTGAGTTTTGGAGGACTGCGACATTCACAACTGAAGCTATGGTGTATGGAATTGGAACTCAAAAAAAGAGATGGATGGGCGAAAAGACTCTAATCCACTAAGGAGTGCTAAGAAATGGATAGCAACTGTAATCCTCTATCTCAGCTAATGGTGTGAAATATGAAGTGTCTTTGTATGGAAAAGGAAACAGTGGTTTGAGCAGAGTTGTTGACCATAAGTTGTTAGCACTCGATTCATAGTGAAAGAACCCCAGCCTCCACGCTCCACGAGAAGACTGTCCACAGGGCTTGTTCTCAAACCACCTGCTGCAACCCTAATTCCAAAGTGGTGGATTGGATCCAACATCTGCAACACTGAGCACAAAGCTGAACCATACACTGGGCTCCCATAGCCAAGTCGTGGTAAAACAAGGCTTTCTTTTTAGAGTGGTAGCACTGTAGTGCAGTATGCACCCCACGTTTTATTGCTAAGGCAGCAGATGGTGACTATGAGAAAGCCATGTTACCCACAGTTCCAAGAAGCGATACGAGTTTCCACAACAGCTAGTAAGTGGCTGTCAATGTAAAGTTCTGGGTACAGGTGGACTGTCTGATAAAGGTGCCGACTTGGGGGTGGAGGTGGGGTACAAGGTAGCACATTGTGGGAATAATAAAGAATAGTGACTGATAACATAATAACCTTGTGTTTTAATAAATTTCATTAAGAAAGTCACAGGAAGCCTAAATCAAAAATGTTTTCATTTAAAACTGTCCATTCTATTGTTTAAAGCTCTGTGCTGTAGAATGATCCACACCATACCTAGCACAAAGGTCACACTGAACAGTTATTAATGAGCCGCATTGCTCAAAACATAGAACACAAAATGCTTTCTGCTTTGGTTGGTTGGGGTTTTATAGGGACCAAACTTGTGTGTCCCAGCCTTGTTGCCACTTTTGTGTCTTGTTTCCGTCGTATGTGTCGGTGGGCGAGTAGGAAGGCCGACACAGGAATAAAGGTAGCACGCTGGTGCAGGTACGGAGGGGAGCAGCCAGAACCTAGAAACACTAGAGTAAATTAGAACGAGATATATATTGCACAGAATTTATACAATACTTAACTTTTACATAGTTCAGTACTGCTGAGTGCTGATATATAGTTGAGCTAGAGGTCTGCGTAGTGCCTGTACGATAGCCAAGTCTTCACTGGTGCCTATCTGATTCCGAAGGTCCTAACTGGTTCCTATCTCAGTCCCAAGTGAACAATGTCGTTCAGAGGTGGCCACGAGTGGAGTTGCAGCAGAGGGCACTCGTGGCTGTCGTCGTAAGAACGCCGCGCCGTGCGTGCATGGCGGCGCGTGGCGAAAGTAGGTGGCGCGCACTTTGGACTTGTGCGACACCACACAAACTACTATGACATAAAAGATCACTAAAATGTGACAAAGTATTCAGCTACATCAAACTGTAGATGGAAGATGTCAGAAATAAAAGAAGCAAATAAAAGAGAAGAAAGAAGAGAGATTTAAAAGAGAATACTAGAGTTTCTAGGCTGGTTGTTCACAGAAATAAAAGTAGAACACATCCAGCCACTCTGTAATACATTAAAATCACCTGCCTAAAAATATTAAGCAGATGTAGAGCAAATAGATAAAGCACACTCAATAAATGTCAGATGGAACTATACAATCCACTGTTACGAATAAAATTTAAAACAGAATCAGCCATAGAATCATTGTCAACTAAAACAAGGTTTAAGGTGTCAGGTAGATTAAAAGTCTGCATTTGAGCAGCGAAATTAGGGCATTCCATTAAGATGTGGGCGACTGTCAAATGCACAGCACATTGAAACCGAGGAGGGTCCTCACATCGGAGAGTGAGCCGATATGGAGTAGGCAGAGGACGACAGAATCAGTGCGGAGAGTCTGCATAGAGGACCTCCACACATGCGTTGTCTCCTTTATTGTTCATAACTTGTTGGGTGTTTGAAGTCAATGCCATTCTGCATTCCACAACCCAAGAACTCAACTGTGTAACTTCGAATGGAGCTCATTAGCTGCGATACCTATATCCAGGGTAGGTTCATGACAGCCTCTACTGCTAACCTATCAGCTGGCTCGTTTCCGTCTATCTCAACGTGTTCTGGAGTCCAGAGAAAGACTCCTGACTGTCCACATCAGTCATTGGCATAAAGGGACTCTTGGATGGCCTCAGCTAAAGGATGGCGAGGGAAGCACTGAAGAGAGCCTGTAGACCACTCAGGAAGTCACTGCACATGAGGAAGGACTCCCCAGAGCAGGAAGGAATATGCCCAAGTGCACAAAGGATGGCTACCAGCTATGCAGTGAATATGCTGAAGCTGTCCGGCAGGGAACACTGTTTGTTATGTCCTGCGTGCATATAAGTGAAGCCGACACATCTTCTGCCATCGAACCATCTGTGTAGATCACCAGGAGTCCTGGTGTCCATCAAGGATTGACGGAAACTGGCAGCGATGGGTCTCAGGGTGGACAGAGTATTTGCAGTTCAGTGATAATTCTAGTCGAATTAGAGGTCGAGGTATACCCCATGGTGGTGTAGGTGGCTGGAATTCAAATAGGGGTGGTAGGAGGTAAGACTCCAATTCACTAAGAAGTGATCTGACACGGACACCAACAGTCGTACCCGATCTCAGGAGCCATTGAGGAATATGGAGTGTTGAATTCAGGAAAAGGAGACAGTGGTTCAGATGCCCTGGCAGACCATGGACATTAGCATGTATTTAGCCAGCAGTTCTTTCCAACTGACCTGTAGTGGAGGAATTCCAGCTACCACAAGGAGACTGTTCATGGGGCTTGTTCGGAAAGCCCCAGTCGTGAGTCTAACTCCACTGTGGTGGATGGGATTGAGCATCTGCAGCACCGAGAAGATGCGGAACCATATGCTTTGCTCCCATAATCAAGTCGCAGCAGTAGCAGTAGCAATGCAGCAGTGTATTCTGGTCTGCATCCCAATTGGTCCTGCTAAGACAGCAGAGGGCATTGAGGTGCCACCAGCACTTCTGTTTAAGCTGGCGAATATGTGGTTGCCATGTGAGCCGGTCATGAAATACCAAGCCTAGAAAATGATGAGTTTCAACTACGTTCAGTAGTTGGCAGATACGATACAATTCTGGATGCGGATGGACTGGCCGTTGACAACAGAATTGCATAGCACATGTTTTGGAAGCAGAAAAGTAGAACCCATGGGACAGGGCCAACGTCTGCGCCTTGCTTAGGGCTCCCTGCAGGTGGCATTCAGCAACACATGTACGAGCTAAAATATATACAGAAATCATCAGCTTACATTGAAGAGGATACTGACGACCTGACTGTTGTCGCTAAGCCCTTAATGGCTACTAAAAACAATGGAACACTTGAAACAGAGCCCTGAGGAACCCCATTCTCCTGGACATGAAAGGTGCTGCAGGATGCTCCAATTTGAACACAAATGGTGCGGACAGCTAAAAAGTTTTGGATAAAAAGTGGATGTGAACCTCTGAGATCCCACCCATGTAATGTGGTTAAAATGTGGTGTCACAAAGTCATGTCATATGCCTTCAACAGGTCAAAAAACACAGCTGCCAGATGATGAAGTTGAGAGAACGCTGTTTGGATGGCAGACTAAAGATAAACCCAGATATCCAAGGTCGAGTGTCCCTTACGGAACCGCCTTGGCATGGAGCCAGCAGGCCTGGAGATTCAAGAAGCAACACAACCGCCGGCTCACCATATGTTCTAGCAGTTTACAGAGAACATTTTTAAGGCTGAAGGCCCAATAGCTGTCCACATCTAGCGGGTCTTTACCCTGCTTAATCACTGGAACAATGGTGTTTTCTCGCCACTGTGATGGGAAGACACTATCCCTCCAGATGCTATTAAACAATGCAAGAACATATCACATGGAGTCAGCAGACAGATGTTTTTAACATCTGATTCTGAATTCTGTCTGACCCAGGAGCGGTGTCAGGGCAGTGGGCAAGGGCACTGAGGAGCTCCTACTCACTAAATGGAGCATTATATACCTCAGTGTGGCACGAGGTAAATAATGAGAGGATTTTGCGTTCCATCCGCTGCTTTCTACATCTACATCTGCAACCATACTCCGCAAGCCACCTGACGGTGTGTGTTGGAGGGTACCTTGAGTACCTCTATTGATTTTCCCTCCTATTCCAGTCACGTATTGTTCGTGGAAAGAAGGATTGTCAGTATGCCTCTAATCTCTCTGATTTTATCCTCACGGTCTCTTTGCGAAATATACGTAGGAGGGAGCAATATACTGCTAGACTCCTCGGTAAAGGTAAACTTCGACAAAAGCCCGTACCGAGCGACAGAGCGTCTCTCCTGCTCTCCACTGGATTTATCGATCATCTCCGTAACACTTTCACGATTACCAAATGATCCTGTAATGAAGTGCGCTGCTCTCCGTTGGATCTTCTCTACCTCCTGGCACGGATCCCACACCGGTGAGCAGAATTCAAGCTGTGGGCGAACAAGTGTACTGTAACCTACTTGCTTTGTTTTCGGATTGCATTTCCTTAGTATTCTTCCAATGAATCTAAGTCTGGCATCTGCTTTACCGACGACTGATTTTATATGGTCGTTCCATTTTAAATCCCTCCTAATGACTACTCCCAGATACTTTATGGAATTAACTGCTTCCAGTTGCTGCCCTGCTATAGTGTAGCTAAATGATAAAGGATCTTTCTTTTTGTGTATTCGCAGCACATTACACTTGTTTACATTGAGATTTAATTGCCATTCCCTGCACCATGCGTCAATTCTATGCAGATCCTCCTGCATCTCAATACAATTTTCCATTGTTACAACCTCTCTATATACTACAGCATCATCCGCAAAAAGCCTCAGTGAAATTCCGATGTTATCCACAAGGTCATTTATATATATCGTGAACAGCAACGGACCCACGACACTCCCCTGTGGCACACCTGACACAACTCCTACTTCGAAAGACTTCTCTCCATTGAGAATGACCTGCTGCTTTCTGTTATCTAGGAATTCCTCAATCCAATCACACAATTGGTCTGATAACCATATGCTCTTACTTTGTTCATTAAACGTTTGTGGGGAACTGTATCAAACGCCTTGCGGAAGTCGAGAAACACAGCATCTACCTGACAAACTGTGTCTATGGCCCTCTGAGTCTCGTGGACGAATAGCGCGAGCTGGGTTTCACACGAACGCCTTTTTCGAAACCCATGCTGATTCCTACAGAGCAGATTCCTAGTCCCGAGAAATGTCATTATATTCGAACATAATACATGTTCCAAAATTCTACAAATGACCGACGTTAGAGATATAGGCCTATAGTTCTGCACATCTGTTCGAGGACCTTTCTTGAAAACGGGGATGACCTGAGCCATTTTCCAATCTTTCGGAACGATATGCTGTTCTAGAGACCTATGATACACCACTGCGAGAGGGGGAGCCAGTTCCTTCGTGTACTCTGTGTAAAAACGAACTGGTATCCCATCAGGCCCTGCGGCCTTTCCTCTTTTGAGCGATTTTAATTGTTTTTCTATCCCTCTGTCAGTTATTTAGATATCTGCCATTTTGTAATCTGTGCGGCAATCTAGGGAAGGAACTACAGTGCAATCTTCCTCTGTGAAACAGCTTTGGAAAAATACATTTAGTAATTCTGCCTTTAGAGTGTCATCCTCTGTTTCAATGCCATTTACGTCACAGAGTGTCTGGACACTGTTTTGATCCACCTACCGCTTTGACATAAGACCAAAATTTCTTAGGATTTTCAGCCAAGTCAATACAAAGAACTCTACTTTCGAATTCGTTGAACGCCTCTCGCATAGCCCTCCTCACGCTACATTTCGCTTCGTGTAATTTTTGTTTCTCTACAAGGCTTTGGCTACGTTTATGTTTGCAGTGAAGTTCCCTTTGCTTCCATAGCAGCTTTCTAATTCGGTTGTTGTACCACGGTGGCTCCTTTCCATCTCTTACGACCTTACTAGGTACATACTCATCTAATGCATATTGTACAATGGCTTTGAACTTAGACCACTGTTCCTCAACACCATCTGTACTTAAGATAAAACTTCTGAGCTGAGCCGTCAAGTACTCTGAAATACCCTTTTTGTCACTTTTCTGAACAGAAAAATCTTCCTACATTTTTTAATATTTCTATTTACGGCTGAAATTACCGATGCTGTAACCGCTTTATGATCGCTGATTCCCTGTTCCGCATTAACTTTTCCGAATAGTTCGGGTCTGTTTGCCACCAGAAGGTCTAATATGTTGTCACCACGAGTTGGTTCTCTGTTTAGCGGCTCAAGGTTTTCAGATAATGCACTCAAAACAATTTCACTGGATTCTTTGTCCCTGCCACCTGTAATAAACGTTTGTGTCTCCCAATCTATATCAAGTAAATTAAAATCTCCTCCCAAAACTATAGCATGATCGGGAAATCTACTCGAAATATCTTCCAAATTTTCCTTCAGGTGTTCTCCCACAACAGCTGCTGAGCCAGGAGACCTGTAGAGGCATCCGCTTACCATGTTCGAGCCTGCTTTAACCATGACCTTCACCCAAATTATTTCACACTTCGGATCTCCGTCTATTCCCTTCGATACTAGTGCACTTTTTATCGCTATAAACACGCCTCCCCCTTCACTGTCTAGCCTATCTCTGCAGTAAACATTCCAGTCTGAGTTTAGAATCTCATTACTGTTTATATCTGGTTACAGCCAACTTTCCGTCCCTAGTACTATGTGGGCGTTGTGATCGTTTATTATGGAGAGCAATTCTGGGACCTTTCTATAGATGCTCCTGCAGTTAACTACTACTACATTGATCAATTCCTTCCCTGTTGTGTTCTGCATACTGCTACCTTGTCGCTGCGGCTCAGGAGGCGACTTGTCGGGCCTAGGGAGGGAATTCTCTAACCTAAAAAACTCCCATGTGCACTCCATACGTACTCCACTACCCTTGTAGCCACTTCCTGACCTATTCAGGGGAACCCTACATTTCTCCACCCGATAGCGGAGGTCAAGAAATTTGCAGCCCAGATCTTCGCAGAATCATCTGAGCCTCTAGTTTAAGCCTTCCACTTGGCTCCAAACCAGAGGACCGCGATCGGTTCTGGGAACGACACTACAAATAGTTAGCTCAGATTCCACCCCGCGAGCGATGCTTTCTGCCTTCACCAACTCCGCCATCCGCCAACCGCCTGTAATGTACACAAAGTGGACTGATAACAGTGGGATGCTGCAGTGTGAGTACAGTGTTTGGCAAAAGCCTCAGAAATGGTGTCTTGATCCGTACAGACAGCTCCATGTAGAGCAGGCTGTTCCAACAGGCTGCTCTGGGAGCAGGTGCGAACAAGAACACTCACTGTGCCATCTCGGAGCTGCGGAGGTGGGGGGAAACTGACATCACATATGCTAGTACTAGGTGGCCATAAGTAAACAGAAGCATTGGTTTAGTGTCTCAGTGATGTGAAGGCAGACACGTTCCCTCAGCTTCATAAGAATGCAGCTGGCTTCACCTGCATGTTCGGGTAGACATACTGTTGTGAGTAGGTGTTGTCGTGTTGTCTGCAATGAACAGAATAAAAAACAAGGAAAAGTTATTGCTTCAGATGAATATACATCACCGCAGCACACAAGATAATACCTAATATAACTGTTCACTTGTGTTGTAAAAAGTTTGTAAATGACAAAATTGTCAGTAAATGTTTTGTTACTTGTACAACCATTACTGTTCAACTTGTCCTGAATGCCACTTCTGCATAGCCAGCTCACAATGTTACATTCTTATCGCCTTAAGTTAGTAAGCCTAATTCTGACGCATTGCATACGGATTTTTAAAAATAGTAGAACATTTGTGTGTCTCACAATTTTATGAGGAAGCAAATTCATTCGGATTTCTTGTGATAAATGCTGGATCAGCCGTTATACCACTTATTGGTGCCACTGTTTAGTGAATCACTGTATGTCTCTTAGTAAGTATAGTTATTGGTAATTAATATGGTGTGTTGTTAATTTACCTGAAGAAAGCTATTATGCCAAAACGCAAAAGTATAATTTATTTGAACTTAAATGAAAAACATATGAGGAAGCAAATTCATTCGGATTTCTTGTGATAAATGCTGGATCAGCCGTTATACCACTTATTGGTGCCACTGTTTAGTGAATCACTGTATGTCTCTTAGTAAGTATAGTTATTGGTAATTAATATGGTGTGTTGTTAATTTACCTGAAGAAAGCTATTATGCCAAAACGCAAAAGTATAATTTATTTGAACTTAAATGAAAAACATATACTTTTCTCGAAGACAGGAATTAGTTATGAAGTTCTTTGTTAAATTCATATTGCCATATTGACAATTAACATGATGGAAACTGGGACATTTTGTGTGATAAATCAATCATAATCTGCCTTCTTTTGATACTGTAGCAATAACTTATATTATTAATGACATCTTCAGTAACAAACTAATGCAAAAATTCATTGCACAATTCATAAGGAATACTCCCTACGTTGATTGTATGAAACAGGCATTAAGCAATGTAAAACAATGTCACCATAAACATGCTTTATTAAATTCCAGTCATGAAATCAAATCATCGATATTCAGTATCACACAAATTTTACAATAATTATAATAACGCTGAGGATTGGCCAGTGTTAAGAGTTGCACATCCCGCATTTTCATGGAGAAAAATGGCAGTCTCAGTTGTAGGCTAGCTATTTCAAAAACAGTTGTGCCCGGGGCAGGCAGTGCGACTGTAGTTTCAAGTGGTGTCACAGGCCAGCCAGCTGCCTCGCCTGCACACACACACACACACACACACACACACACACACACACAAACACACTCGGCGAAGCCTCAGTCGTATGCCACATTCAACAGCAGCTCACGGCTGAAGAAGCGGCGCCCCGTGACCAGATGAGCACTCCCTAGCTTGCGGGGCAGCATCCCAGATGGAACAGCCTGATGTAGAGGGTTCCCACGAATTGCTGCCTGTGTCTGGTAGCCATATGCGCGCCAGATCTTTGTCTAGAGTTATGAAGGAGGTGTATGCGGTCCTATGTTTGAGACATACCTCTCCCAACATTCTTGTTTTCCTCTCTGTATGATCTGGCGAGCAGGAGCTCGGAGTCGTTTGAATGCAACAAGATTTTCTACTGATACGTATCGTTTATGGCGCTAAAGATTGTTGTTGTTGTTGATGTTTCTTGTTTTGATGGGACTAAACAGCTAGGTTATCAGTCCCCTGTTCCTAGCTGAGAGTCCACTGTCAATAACGTAAAAATAAAACAATGCTCTGAAAATGACAACACACATAAGGGACAGGTTGACAATGGACAAGCCACTGACAATACAAAACGAAGACACACAGAATTGGTAAAATAAAGTCATGAATAAAACTGGATCGCAGAGTACCTTGGCTGGCTGATCACAAAGAAGAAAAAAAAAGAAAAGAAAAAGAAAAAAAACAGGATGAGCCAGCCATACCGCACACCCTAAGGGTATGAAAAGGTAAAAATCTGTATTGGTGGTGGCCTAAGATATCGGGCTACAGCACTCACCGTTAGATAGAGTCATAAAAACCAGCAGCGCGGATAAAACTTAAAACTGTGTTAGCCATAGAGCTGTCATCTCCTAAAACTAAAGATAGCGCGTCTGGAATATTAAAAGATTGCCGCAAGTCGGCTAAAAAGAGGCAGTCCATCAAAATGAGGTCACTGTCAACACAGCGCCACATCAACACATGGGTGGAGCCTCGCGCTGAAGGAGATACCCAAGGGTTAACCATGTACGTCCAATACGGAGGCGGCAGAGGACGACTGACTCTCGGTGAATCGGCTGCAGTGAAGATTTCCACAAGGCTGTGGACAGCTTCACTGCCCAAAGCTTATTTGGTGCATCTGCCGTAGCCCACTCGATGCTCCAAGCCTCGCGCACCTTCGGGTGCAACACCAGTTTGACATCCGGTTCCATGACGCCAATATTGAGAGGTGGTCCCATAGTGGCCTGCTTGGCCAATCGATCAACATGTTCATTCCCTGGTATGCCAACATGGCCTGGGGTCCACACAAAGACCACAGAATGGCCTGATTGGCATAGGGAGTGAACAGTATCCTGGATCAACCGCACTATTGGGTGCTGAGAGAAACACTGGTCGTCCGCTTGTAAGCCACTCAGGGTGTCACTATAGATGACAAATGACGCCCTGGGGCAGGCTTTGAGATGTTGTAGAGCTCTGAGATGGCGACCAGCTCGGTGGAGAAAATGCTACTCTCACAAGGCAGAGAATGTTGTTCCACGTGGTTGTCATGTAGAAAAGCATATCCAGCACGGCCATCTAGAACGGAACCATCTGTGTAAATGGCGTCTGTGGCACAGAACAACTCGAGCACTTGCAGAAACTGGTGACAGAGATGTATGGGAGAAACAGAGGCCTTCGATGCATGGGACAGGCCCAAACGGAGCTGCAAACGAGGAATGGACCAAGGAGGGGCGTGAAAGGAATAGTGGAAAGTGGTAGGTAGTGGATAGGATGCGAGAGACGAAAGAAGGATACGAACACGGACCGAGATCGGGTAACCCGACCTGGGCCGTTGTGGAGGGATAGGTAGTGCAGCGTCTGGAAAAAAGGAGCCGGCAGTTTGGGTGGAAGGGCTAGGCCTGAACACGAGCAACGTAAGAAGTTATCAGGTGTTGCCTACGGAACCGCAGCGGGACGACCCCAGCTTCGACGAGGAGGCTTGTCACAGGGCTTGCGGAAAAGCCCCTGTTGCCAAACGAACACCACAATGTAAAACTGGGTCCAACACCTGCAGTGCTGAAGGCGAGGCCGAATCGTAGAATATGCAGCCATAGTCTAGGTGTGACTGAATGAGTGCCTTGTAAAGTTGCAGGAGCGTTGGGCATGAGGCTCCCCAAACAGTGTGGCTGAGACAACGTAGGATGTTGAGGTGTTGCCAGCACTTTCATTTCAGCTGGCGAAGGTGTTGCACCCAGGTGAGACGGTTGTCAAACAACATGCCTAGAAATGTGTGTGTTTCTACGACATATATCAGGTCTCCAGCTAAATAAAGTTCGGGTTCCGGGTGTACTGCCCGACGTCGGCGCCTTTCGAATGGCTAGTTGCAACGAACGTTCAGCAACACTGAAGCTGGTGGAGCTAAAATACATACAGAAGTTGTCAGCATACAAGGAAGTGGATACCGATGACCCCCACGGCCGCTGCAAGGCCGTTGATAGCGACTAAAAATAAGGGGACACTGAGAACGGAACCCTGTGGGACTCCATTCTCTTGACAATGAGGTGAGCTAAAACAAGAACCAACAAGAAACTCAAAAAGAACGCAACGCCAGGAAGTTCTTAATGAATATAGGAAGTGGACCTCGTAAACCCCAGTCGTACAGCATAGACAGGACATGATAGCGCCAGGTGCTGTCGTATGCTTTCCGCAGGTCGAAGAATACGTTAACCAGGTGCTCCTGGCGACTAAATGCTGTATGGATGGCCGACTCCAGTGACACAAGATTGTCGATAGTGGAGCGGCCTTGACGGAACCCACCCTGTTGTGGCACCAAAAGTCCCCGGTCCTCGAGGATCCACATGAGCCCCCGACTCACCAACCGTTCAGAGGAGCTTGCATGGAATGTTGGTGAGGCTGATCAGGCGGTAGCTATCTGCCACCAGCGGATCTGCCCCAGGCTTAATCACCGGAATGATAATGCTATCCCGCCAGGAGGACAGAAAAACACCCTCAAGCCATATCTGATGAAGCAGGGTGAGAAGTTGGCTCTTGGCATCCGCTGATAGGTGTCGGAGGAACTGACTGTGAATGCGATCGGGTCCAGGGGAGGTATCTGGGCATGCAGCAAGGGCACCTTCAAACTCCCACTCAGTGAATGGGACATTGTACGGTTACCGACGTTGCCTTCGAAATGAAATCGGATGGCTCTCTGCTCGCCCTTTGAGGGTACAAAAGTCTGCACTGAAGAGCACGCCTACAGTCTCTAATGGCATCCGCTACTTCCGACGACCACCAAGGCACTGTCTTTCGCAAGGGGCATCCTGATGAGCGGGGGATTGTATGCTATGCAGCAGATAAAATCGTCTTAGTGACACTCTCAACCACCATGTCGATCATGTCGTTTGGGATAGGTCCAAGAGTGGCAGCAGGACTGAGGTCATCCCAGTTGGCTTTGATTAAAGTCCATCAAGGAGGGTGTCCAGGACATTGACGATTGGGCAGTGACAGAAAGATAGGAAAATGGTCACTACCACACAAATCGCCATGTGTCCTCCAATGGACAGATGGTAAGAGGCCAGGGCCGACAAGTGAATAACCTTGAAAGTGCCGAGCGCCACATTGAAGTGCATGGGAGCCCGGTGTTTAAAAGGCATAGGACAAGCTGGCGAGCTGGGATATTAAGTTCTCAATATCTCTGCCACGGCCACTGGCTATTGCACCAACCCACAAGGGATTATGGGCGTTAAGATCACCTAGTAGTAGAAAAGGCAGTGGAACTATCAATGCAGCCAATACGTTAGGTGGTACATCATCATCCGGTGGGAGATATAGACTGCAGATAGTTATGTTGTGTGGTATCCTTACTCTGACAGGCACAGCTTCTAAAGGCAACTGAAGGGGTATGGGTTCGCCTATAAACAGAGTTAAGGATGTATACACACACTCCATCTGACACCCTACAATAAACGCTGTGACTTTTGTGGCATCCCCTGTACCCACAAAGGGCAGGGGTCTGCATTGCAGGGAACCAAGTCTCCTGGAGGGCAATGCAGAAAGCAGATGTGGTGCTTAAAAGTTATAATTCAGCCACGTGTCGGAAAAATCCACCTCAAATCCACTGGAGGAAATCGATGTCCATAGTTTCCGATCTAGGTCCTCAGGGGATGCTAGAATCTCCACCTCGTCTTCAGAGGCAGAGGTATGTGGTGGTAGTGTGGGAACCACCTTGGTCTCTTTCCTTTTACCACTTTTCTTTTTCTTCTTTTGTGCTTCTCACTGATCCTTTGGCTTCTCTTGTCTGGAGGGCTTAGCTGACTCAGTCTCCGGGACTGAGTATGACCTCGAATCACTGCAACCAGCCTTCATTGGCACTGCCACTTGCTGGTGTCCGGTTTTTCAGTGGAGGAAGCCGAGGAAGGGTGGGATGCAAGTGATCCCTTCCTTGCAAAAGGAGCCAGAGGAGGCTGCTGCTTCTCTGGCTCAGGGGTGGAGACCTATGTCCCCGGTATTTGGGGGAAATTGCTCCCAGAGTTACGGTTTTGGGAGCAACACAGGAAGAGGGTCTCCCTATCACATGGGGGAGGGGGGGGGGGAAGGGGGGGTTAAGATGGTAGGCCCTGTTGGTCCACTGCAACTGACTGAACAGTTTGTGGTCTTGTCGCTGTAGATAGCGATGATGAAGTAGCAGTAGCATAGGAGAAGATCATGCTTACAGGGCGGAGCTTCAGGTACTTACATTTAGCCTCTGAGTATGTCAGTCTGTCCAAAGTCTTATATTCAACAATTTACCTCTCTTTGTGCAGAACTATGCAATGTGGCAAGCAGGGCACATGATGCTGGCTGCAGTTGATGCAGAGTGGAGGAGAGGTACATGGGACGTTGGGATGAGATACACATCCGCATTCTCGGCAGCTTGGATTGATATCACACAGGGATGACATGCGCCCAAACCTCCAGCACTTGAAACGATGCATAGGGTGAGGAATGTAGAGCTTAACATCGCACCAGTGGATCATCACCTTGACCTTCTCGAAAGCCAAAATGAAGGCACCGGTGGCAACTTGTTCTCCTTCGGACCCCTAAAAATACATCAGATAAAATGAACACCACTAGGTTTGCTCTTAGTTCATCATCAGATTGCAACAGGAGGTCTTTATGAAATATAATGCCTTGGACGATGTTTAAGCTCTTGTGAGTTGTTATTGTAACGGAAACATCACCCAGCTTATCACAGACAAGCAATGCCCATTACTGTGCTGTGGATGATGTCATTATGAGGACTGCCCCTGATCTCATTTTAGACATGCCCTCCACCTCTCCTCAAGGTGTTCCACAAAAAATAAAGGCTTCATTGTCTGGAAGGATTCTTCATTCGTCCTACTACAGACCCGGTATTTAGAGACGCAAGCCTCACCCTGTTGACGAGCCCTACATTTCTCCCATGGTGGGGCCAGGCAAGGGATTGAGTGGGGGTTATACATTTCTGCATTTAAATCAGGCCTTCCTCACGGCAGTTGTAAGTCCGCCAATGTTTCTAGATCATTTCCTGGAGTTCCCATAAGCAGCTAGGGATATAAAAGTCCACCCAGGCAGAGTCCCGCTTGCCTGGGTAAGCCTGCACAACTGAGGTGTGGCAGGTTCCCCAGAGGTTGCTTGCTAGCAATTGTTAAACCTCAACAGCCATGTATCTCCTTGACATATAGCACACCTAGAGATTGAGGGTTTTTTATAGAGGTTCGTACAGTCCTCGGGACCCGGGCGATTAAGCTAAGATCCCTGGGCTCTGAAACGTACAATGTTCCACCGTTGCGCCGTATGGTGGTCGCTGAAGCAGGCAGCATTGCTTACGTTGTGGCGGACTGTTGGCGCAACACAGTCCACAGCTCGAGACCCCGGGTTTGCCAAGCCCATACTCAACAAATTAATGCTGAGCCCTTCAGAGGTGCTTTCTGCTTCCTTGACAACTTATTTACAACAGAATTGGGTACACATTACTGTTATCTCGCAAGAACCATGTAAAACTCTGGAGTTTGCTTCGTCCAACACCACATTGTTCACACACATATCTCAAGTAACTGGATCATTCTTTTTGATACACCATGTATATTACTCCCCCTTTCTGGAATCTCGGCATGATGAGTTTGAGAGCCCGCCAGACCACATGGACTGTGACAGCGGCCATTAGGCGGCGCGCACAACCTACGAGCGCTGTCATCGCCACAAGACTGCTGCACACAGTGGCGTACCTACCGCGCCGGTCATCTGCACAGAGAGCCGCACTATTTAGGGCCCAGAGCCATAGCTCGCTCCTCAGTCGTGTGTTGACTGCGCTCTGTATAAGTTCGGGCATTCTGTTGTTATCTGGCAACGTACATGGCTCAGGCAGGGTCTCAACTGGCTTACGCTTTGGTCTGCCTTTTCCATTTAGTTGTTGTCATTGTTTGACGCCTCTGTAGTCTCGTGTAGTGTTGATCGTTAGCGGCGGCGCTTGGTCACAATCATTGGCGACGAGGTAAAAGGTTACATCGCATCTCATGGACAAAAGACTTGTGCAACTCATGGAGCAGCAACAACAACAGCTGCTCCTACAGCAGCAACAAAGAGATTTGTTACGTCAGGAAATTCAACTTTTGGTGGAACACTTACAGGTTCAGGGTTCACAAACCGTCCAAGCGGTTGTCATGTTGTCGACGGATTTCCACCCCCAGCATTTCCGCCATTTAACGACACCAAAGAGGATTGGGAAACTTACTTACAGTGACTGAAACAGACCTTTGCCGCATTTCAGGTCTCTGATGATGCCCTACAACGGTTGCTTTGTCTTTCTTGGGCTTCCTCCGAAACATTTTTCTTACTGAAGTTGGTCCCCTCTCCAATCCGGTGGCACTGACGTTCGAGGAAATGTGTGCATTGTTTTCAAATTATTATTCACAACAATTTCACGTTGTCACATCGCACCTCTAATTCCATCAGTACCGCAAACAGCCAGGTCAATCAAATCGGTCATGGGTGACGGATTTGGGGACTGAGTCGGCATTGTGATTTCACGTGCTCCAACCCATCTTGTAAAACCTCCTATGCTGACTCTCTCATCCGTGATGATGTCGTTTAGCTGGCTCCAGATCCAGAAGTGTGGATGGCAGCCCTCAAGCTGGACAACCCCTCTCTGGAGGACATACTGAAGATTGCACATTCTTTCAAGATTGCACAGGTGGCGAATAAGCGCCTTATGGCTCGTCCTCAGGTAGCAACTGTACAACCGCCACAAAGGGGACGTAACGTTCGGAAGGTCTTGTCCCACCGGCAGCGTCGTGATCCATCCATCTCCGATGTGTCCATGGCCTCTGAACAACTGGTCACTCCTCGTTGGCGTAAGCAACGTGGTATACCGTCCTGTCCTGACTGTTTTACAGCGCACCAATGGGCAAACTGTCCAGACTGCTGGGCCCACTGTAGTCGGCATGGAAAAGATGGGCATCTCCATTCTGTTTGTCAGCAAACGGCAGAACAGTCAACCCCGACTCCTTTCTGGCATACTATTTAGGGCCCAGAGCCACAGCTCGCACCTCAGTCGTGTGTTGACTGTGCTCTGTATACGTTCGGGCATACTGTTGTTATCTGCCATCGTACTTGGCTCCATCATGATCTCGATTGGCTTATGCTTTGGTCTGTCTTTTCCATTTAGTTGTTGTCATTGTTTATCGCCTCTGTGGTCTTGTGTAGTGTTGATCGTTACCGGCGACGCTTGGTCGGTCAGTCGTTAGTGACGACGCTTGGTCGGTTAGTAGTTCACGAGTCGCTCCCGACCCAGTCCGACCTTCGGATACAATACCCCTCCTCTCTTGTACTTTTAATCTGCACTTCAGCAACTGAAGTATTCAAATTGACTATTTTCAGTGTCACCATAATAAAAATGTTATAGTGTAGAGTTGTGACTAATTATCCAGCAATGATCCCTATCACAAATGTCATCAATAATGATTTGTAGTTCCACAGCGATTTTAGGGCATTATTGTGGAATTAGCAGTTCTGCTACAGCTGTAATGAATGGCATCTGATGGGCACTAAGGCATTTGTATCCCAGTCTCATCAAGAAACCTGATCACTAATCATGATATGGACCAGGATGCACCTATTGACATAGTAGAACGTACCAGAGGGTGTTGATTTGCATGTCACTGGAAATATGGCACCAGCATAATCGACTTGCAACTAAACAGTATTTTTGCATGGATATGCATGCTCTTGCAGCACCCACCACAACGTTAGCATCTGCTTTTGAGAGCAACAGTTAATATGCAAGGTGGTGTGGCTGCCCGCACATAAACTCCAGGATGAGTGTTGGTCACTGGCAGTCAGTTGTAAGCACCACTGGTACTTATCTCATGGGACATCATTGGGCCAGAACCTGGATTCAGGCTCAAATTTTTTCATGAAGATATCTGACAATTTTGTGAGGTATCTGACAATATTTGATTGCCATTGTAAAGCCAAGGTTAGAGAAAACCTTGTCCACATCATCTATGTATCACTTTATCCCGTATATAATAATGGAAAGTCGTGGTTGGAATTAATAATATAGTAAGGACAGTTTACAACTCTACGCAAAGACGTGGCAACGAGCTGCGAGTCCATATATAAAATACAGCATCTTATGTGGACTTAATGGTAACATTTAAAATGCATTACCCCTCCCCCCACCAAAAAAAATAATATCAAATAAATAAAACTTGTGGGGAAAATGCACAAGTCACATAGTAGTGTCAGTTTTTATTTCTATGTTATTTGGAGTGGTCAGCTTGATTGTAAGGAAGGGAGGAATATAAGGGTTTAACATTCCATCAACATTCAGTCATTAGAGAAAGAGAATAAGCTAAAATTGTTTTCTGTAAAGGATGGGGAAGGAAATCGACCATGACTTTTGTAAGGAACCACCCCTGCATTTGCCTGGAGCAATTCAGGCAAAATTGCATCATATACAAATCTAGATGGCCGCAGGTGGGTTTGGAATGCTGTCCTCCAAAATACAAGTCTGGTGTCACCTCACATGGTAACTGGAGAGTAGTTAGAATAGAAAACACTATAACTTGCCTCTCTAAAAGTCCCTCATCCCACACAATAGTCTTGTACCTAGCATCAGTGATTCTGCAAGAGCAGTTTTCCATAAAAGATGCAAACACCAGATAAAATGTGAATGCAAATGGCATCCAACTTTAAGCCAAAATGAGCAAGCCACATCAGACTCTAGTAAAATCAGCACGCTTTAAATTTGTTAAGTAGCCAATAACAGCATCTCTGCGGGCCATCAGCCATGGTGTTGTTCTTGGTGAGAGCTAATGCCTGAAATTTGGTATTCTTGGCACATGCTTTACACTATGGCTTCATAAACCACCATAGAGATCATCGCTGAGCTGCAAGCAGGCAAACAAAATAGCCAATCACATTCACACAACTTAAATTTTCAGCCATGGCCTTAATGTCCAAAAAGTCTCTTTTCTTTGTTGAGAATCTAGAAGACAAATTTGGAGAAGTGAATGGCATGTCTCAGATGAGAAATGGTTCAGTTCTGATAGGGGCAGAATCTCCTACCCACAAAAATTTGCGTGCTTGAGATATTCGTCTGTGACAAGCTGTGATGTTTCTATCACTCTGCACAAGAGTCTCAATATGATCCAGGGGATTACTCTCCACATTGATCTCCTCCTGCAGTCTGACAAAGATTAACATGCCTACTTAGAGCGACAAGGTGTACACTTTCGTCTGGCAAGTCTTCTGGGTGCCTAAGGACAACAGGGTTGCCACTGGTGAAGTGTAGACAGGCAAGTAAAACAGACCACTTAAATTTCAGGCCATAGTATTCATAAAAATAAAAATAAAATAAATCACATACATTCACACAATCAGACAGACATAACACAAGCACACATGAATGCCTTATATGACCTTTTCAGCCCAACAAGCATCTTCACAGTAAGTGAGAAGGGGAGAGGATGGGGAATGATTCCAGTCAAGGGTGGGGATGCAATGTTTGGTGTTTAATGATGGATTATAAAGGCTGGCTTTCCATTTACTGCATTCCAAGCTACACCTCACATTCCCATCTATCGCAGAGCCTTTAACTCTAGGATGCACGGTGCCGAAAACACACATGAATGCATTTGCAGAGCCTCCAAGGTCCTGCCCTAATTTAAAATTTTCCTCTTTTCATGTAATCATTCTTAGGAGTTAAATTTATTTATGTCAAATTTATTGTCATATTGAAAGATTTCTAAGATACAGTGATGGGATCTGGTGGGCATGATTAACATTTTTAAAAAACTCTAAGAGTGAATTTTTATTAGTTACACCCATTTACATACAACATATACAAATAATTTCATTAATTCACTTATAAGTTGCAGTTTACATTTTATAACATTTATTACAACCAATTTCTTCGATTAAAACACACTCATTACTCACAATATTATGTATATAGACAATATTTTGACAACAAGTTATTATTCATTGTTCACATAAAATTGCATTTTTCTTAGTTTTCAACATATGACAAACAAGAAGCACAAAGAGCATCACTATGTTCCTTACAAATGTTGGTTTTACACTTAATGCATGTCATAGCGCTTTTCCTGTGTTTATTATATGGACAATAATTGTATCTTCTTCTTTTTCCTGAAACAGGTAGTTGGTTTGGCAATATGACATCTTTTTGAACACCACATCTTTGCAAGGCATCAATGATTTTCTTTGGAAGATTTAGGATCTGAATACAAAATTCCATTAGTGGTCTTACCATTTTCTCTGTTAAATCTCTTAGGAATAAACGCCTTTTATCACTCCTTCCACTATGGTATGTCAGATGTTGGGCAGAAAATAAAAGTCACGGTTCATTGCTGTGACGCCCATCATATTCATCCATAATGCAAATGGCCATCTTCTTGTTTGTCTCTTGCAAGTGTAATAATGAATTTTCTGGTCGATTTGATCTACTCCACCCTTCATAGAGTTATAGAACTTTATTATATCTGGTTTCTTTTTTGCAT
The DNA here is from genome assembly GCA_026315105.1 of Locusta migratoria. NCBI lineage: Eukaryota > Metazoa > Arthropoda > Insecta > Orthoptera > Acrididae > Locusta > Locusta migratoria. The sequence continues at coordinate 203,847,610 of CM048751.1, forward strand.
GCGTTTCATCACTGTTTCTGTCATGATGCTAATGAGAACTACAGACTTTTTCTTTTTGGGAACATAACTCACCATTGTAATGTCACCTCTAAATGTAAACAAAGAGGGATGACACACTCTTGAGGTAGATGGTTTCATCTCATTAGGAATTTCTGGTTTATTTTGTTTGTAATTTGCTTCTGAAGCCAGCTGCACACTAGTAAAGAAGTTGTCAACAGTAATATTTTTTGATGATCCTTCAATGCTTTTAGCAAGATGTTTCACCACTTTCAATCCAAGATTTTTCTGAATAGGTTCATGGGGCTTCCTTCCCGTGTAAAAATTCTATCTAAAGCATACGCAGATATAGCATGGCATAACCAAATATTTTTATGCCATACTTGGCTGGTTTAGAGGGCATATACTGAGTGAAGCTGCATCTTCCACGGAATGGGACTAGCTGTCCGTCAACTGTGAGTGAATCATTGGGAATCATTCTATTTCTACACTTGTCAAGAAATAGTTCCCGTACATAGCGAACAGCTGCAAGTTTGTCATCTGCAGATTGAGCTTCACGGGTATGCCTGTCATCAAATCTAATCATTCTCCTTATATCCTCAAATCTATTTACTGACATGGTGGCCTTATATGTAGGATTTGCCTTTTCATCCAAGAATAATTCTCTAATAGGGCCATCCCAACTCTTCTCAACACCAGAAAGCAGTAAAAGACCAAGAAAACCCTCCATTTAGGCAAGCGAAATGTTTTTCACGTTTTACCATGTAAGCAGCCACTCTTCTGCCTTCAAGGTTTGTGCAGTTGATGAATTTCTCTAGTATTTCCTTGGAGATGAAATAGTCCCAGGCAGCCTTAGGTTTACAGGTTTTCAAACCACGGGCTGGACCAGTCGTACGAAAAGTTGCAGGAGGATCTAAATTCCAAATCGTTCCATTCCGACTAATGTGTTTGTGGTCTTCTATACCATTTTGTGGTGGATCTTCATTTTCAGACTCTGATGAAGTAATATTATTGGAAGGGCTGTTATCTGCCTCAATATTCATGCCTGCAGGTTCATTGCCTGATTCTTCACTACTTGCATCTTCAAAAATATTTCCTTCCTCACAAGAAATATCTTCTTCAAACCACTGAGCCACAACACATTCAAAATTACCTGCATTTGCACGTACTGACTTTATTGCTTTGCATGTCGAAAGGCAACAAAAGGCATGTCTCTTGAACAGCAGCTTGTGCAGCACTAAACAAATCATACTCGTAACAATATGGGCCTTGCAGCAACAAACAAACTACGGTAACAATGAGGCTGACAAGAGCAGCACAGGATAACACTACGCAATAATAAAACATCTGATAGCAAAAAGATCAATAATACACCAACATTTACTGCTGCTGTTGGCACTCCTGTTGCTGGAAATACCACTATAGTTATTGTTGAATTAATAACTGCTCCCAAACAAATGTTGAAAACAATATAGGCTAAAGAACATTTATAAACGTGTGAGGCCTTCTGGAGCCCTGCTTATGCATTCATGGTGTATGGGTAAACATATTGAATTATACAAAAAACTTAAAAAGGTCTCTCTTTCAGATTTGATAGGAGGAATGTCACAGTGTTAGTGAAAGAGTACTGGAAAGCAGATTGAAATCAAACAAAAAAAATTACAGATTTCTTTTTTTTATTTTTATTTTTATGGTGACATACAAATGCCTCGGAGGCCCTGTATATGCATCCTAGGGTTAAAAATCCAACCCCAATCTTGCCTGGCATCATTCTCCCATCACTCTCCTTCCCACTCACTGTCAAGATGCTTGCTGCGCTGGAGTGGCCACAGGTGGTGGTCATGTGCTCGAGTTATGTCCGAGGGATTGCAGGAATGTGCATGTTTCTTTCTCTGAAGAAGTCCACGGGCAAAAAAGTAATATGAATGTGATTGTCTATTTTATGTGTCTAACTGTGGCTCAGTGATCATTCTTATGATGAGTTTTATCTGTCGTCTATTACTGACATTCCAACATGGATTTTCCATTATTACCTTTGTGAAGATTTTCACATGAATCAGCAGAGCACTAGTGACAGCTCTTCCATCGGACCGCCCCTTTGTACCTTGAAAATGCAATACTATTATCATCTGTATCTGTGCATACTGTTCTACCATGACCTTTATCAATCTGGTGTATAATGTTCATGAAGTAGTAGCATCTGTGACTGGAAGCTTGCACAATGTACAGGGTGAAGTTACATTTCAAAGAGTTGGGTTTCAAAGAGTAACTCTTCATATGCCAGCAATAAAAAAAAAAATTTGACACAATATTTTGTCCTGCGCATATTTCCAGTAGTAAATGGATGTCAAAGGCTTGAGTGGGTGTGTGATCGGTATGTCAGTGTTTCATAATTGCACAATTACACCATAGCAGAACTCCAAACCATACAAGAAGGGTTAAAAGTTGCTAAATCACAACCACAGCACACACCCAATGACCTATCAGGTGTACACTCCACTTAAAATTAGTTTGATATTAACAGATTGTGACAGGCGGTGAGGAGGGGGGAGGGTGGTGTTGCCGACATAGAGCCAGTGGTACTTCACAGGGTATTATTTGTACTTCGCTACTAATGGATTATTTCTTTTAGTCAAGATATGCCAGGAGTCTCTTTTCTCTCCAATTGTGTTCAATACGCCCTCAGTAGTTACGAGGTCTACCCAACTAAGCTTCAGCATTCTCCTGTTGCACCGAATTTCAAATCTTCTATCCTCTTATTATGTTAACTGTTTATCGTCCCCGTTTCACTCTCGTACAAGGCCACACTCCAGACAAATACCTTCAGAAAAGACTTCCTAACACTTGTATTAATATTCGATGTCAACAAACTTCTCTTCTCCAGTTTTACAAACAACATTAGTCCTCATTGCCTTATTTCAGAATCCTGTTTCTGCAGTTTCACTGTCTAGTTTGGACTGTATTAAATTATCAAATGATAATTATACAAGAGGCATGACCTGGGTAATTCATTGGGCATAGACCTAGGTAAATAATTAGTACATGTGAAATGGTCCCACTCATATAAGGAGTGAAGGGGGGAAAAATTGAAGTGCAGCTTTACATACCTACTTCAGATAGTTTCATATAGAGTAAACAACTAAGCCAGAGCAGAGCACATCTTCAATTCTACCACTGAAAGCAAATAGGAACCAAATACCGTATATACTCGAGTAATCCGCGCCCTTGAATAATCCGCGCACCTCAAATTTTGACGACGAAAAAAAAAAAAAATTGCAGATATGTGTAGAGGCGCGCAACGTTGTCATATCCAGAGCATGCGAATCTCACACCAAACCCATAAAATTCTCGTCTTTTACCTACTAAACGTCCTCATACAGACTGAAAAATATTTCATTTGTAACGTATTATTGTGAAAACGTACTCACGGTAGCACATTAAATTGAACACTTACAGAATCTGAACCGTTAAATAAATGGAGCTGAGACTGGTATTACATGGTCCTATATCTTTGTAAAAGTCTATATGTCATCTATTTATATCAAAGATATTTGATAGTGTAATAAGGATCTTCGACATACATGTATTTTGCACCAAAGAAGTGTCATCAAATGTAAGCGCCTCGCCGTATATTTGATTATAAAAGTTGATTGTCTTCTCTCCGCTGCAAATGTATCTGCTCTGAGCGCTAGCATTGCTGTTGCTAAACGACGTGTGCTTGTGTTTGAACATAACTGCAATGCCGCGCCGTAATTAGCATTTAAACACAGTAGCAAGAAATTGCTGTAACCCTGTCTTCTCCAGATATAGTCACTGTCATGTCCCAATACCGATGTAGATAATATGGTGGTACTAAACCAAATAATACCTAACTTAAGTAGATAACAAACTTTATTACACAGAAAAATGGTACCAAAAACTACTCATTCTTACATCAACAATGCAACTGTTTGTACAATCCAGCCATGCTGACAAAGAAGCTGCCGAAAAGATATGTTACTTCGCAACGTTTGTGACTGGCTAAGGCGGCGCACAATAAAAAGTTATTGTTATCCGCTATCTTGAAGTATGATGACAATAATACCCCTTTTTAACACCACAATGAAATATTACGAATATTTGATAATATTTCTTTGTCAAAGATTTGATCGAAAATATTATCGTGTAATACCGGCCAAAAGGGATGTTTTTTAAAGCGGAGTAATCAGTGCTGGTGTGTTTTTTTGTTGCAGATGGAGTAATACCAACCTAAATCCGAGTAATCCACGCACCCCAGTTTTCTGTTCATAAATTCGGGAAAAAATGTGCGTGGATTACTCGAGTTTATACGGTAAATAGAGAACTATGCTACAGTGATGCAGATGACCAGTGCAGGATGTCCAGATTTGGGATTATGTAACATTTTGAGCCGTTAATAGTGGATTTTCTTATAGACATGCAACCACTGCTCTTTGGGCAATATTTTGGCAATCAGTGGGATTTTTCGACAAAATAGGAGCAGTGTATTTGTATGTCCTGATTTTAGTTTAATGTAATTTGTTAGTATTTATTATCACTCCACTGCCTTGTGAAATATTGCAACCCTAACTCCACCAGTTACATCAAACCTGTCTTGCCTAGGAGATTTATGTAAATCGCAACAGTAGTGCTACACAGAATGTTGCAAACAGGTCATTTGTTTGGGGTGGTTGAGTGAACTGAGTACTCTTAAGTCATAACTCATTTATATCCATGTGTTAATTCTGAGTCACCTTGAGAACGTGATATATTATAAATAGCTCAAACTGATCTGGTGCAGATCCCAAACACTTGCACTATACTCAAGACATGGTCGCACAAGCGTTTTATACGCGGTCTCCATTGCAGATGAACTACATGCTTTATTCAAATATTATGGGACTGTTTTTCCTACTCATCAGCTTCACCTTGCATTTTTCTGTGTTTAAAGCTAGCTGCCATTCTTTGCACAAATTAGAAATTTTGTGTAGGTCATCCCTGTATCATACTACAGCCCCCCCCCCCCAAAAAAAAATCATCAGCAAACAGCCGTAGATTACTAGTTATTCTGTCAATCAGATCATTTATATAGATAGAAAATAAGAGCGGTCCTATCACACTTCCCTGGGTCAGTCCTTATGACACACTCGTCTCCGATGAACACTCACCGTCGAGAACAACACAATGGGTTCTATTACTTAAGAAGTTTTTGAGCCAGTCACATCTGGGAGCCTATTCCATATGCTCGTATCTTCGTTAGCATATGCAGAGTGGCACATAATCAAACGCCTTTTTGAAATCGAGAAAAACACAATATGCCTGTTGCCCTTCATCCATGGCTAGCAAGATGTCATGTGAGAACAGGGCAAGCTAAGTTTCACAAAAACTATGCTTTCTAAACATGTGCTGATGCATAGACAGAAGCTTTTCTATCTCAAGGAAATTTAATATGTTTGAGCTGAGAATATGTTTCAGAATTCTATAGGAAACTGATGTTAACAATATTGGCCTGTAATTAATTGGGTCTTATAAACAGGCGTCACTTGCGCTTTTCTCCAGTCACTTGAAACTTTGCGCTGGATTAAAGATTCATGATAAATACAAGCTAAATAAGGGGCTAATGTCGCAGGATACTCTTTGTAGAACTGAAATGGTATTCCATCTGGACCAGGACACTTATTTGCATTCAGCTCTTTAAACTGCTTCTCTATACCGGAGATATCTATTACTACATCCTCCATTTGGGAGTTAGTGCAATGTTCAAATGATGGTATGTTTGTATGATCCTCCTGCGTGAAGGTTAAACTTAAACTTCAGCCTTTTGTTTTCTTCTTTTTGAATGATCAACGAGTGGCTGGATAGCTGCCTTCAACCTGTTTTTCTATTTTACATAGGACCAGATTTTTTTTTGGATTCTTGGAGAGATCTTTTGCTAAGGTATGGCTGTTGAAGTTATTGTATGCTTCGCGCATCTATGTTTTTTATAGACGCTCGAATCTAAAGTAACTTTGGCCTGCCTTGATTTGTGTGTCCTTATTTGAACCGAGACTCCAATTCCAGAATTAAGTAGAGGGGTGACTAATGTTGTGTGTATTTTCTTGTAAGAATTCCTTCTTTCTTTACTGCATTCTGTAATGTGTGTAAAGATTTTTGGTTTGGAATCACAGTATTTCCAAACTCAGTTAAATGCAGCTACTTACAGGTGAATTCCTGGGAAAGGGTGCACAAAAGGCTACAGGCAGTCAATTCGTACCACCCAGCTAGCAGTTCTCACAGAACACTTGACACTGGAGGATACCATTGGTTTCCCCTTCAGCTGTGTAAAATTTTGACTTGTGGGGAATATTGGTGCGGCCATGTACAAGTGAGAATGCTAAGTGGAATGTGGGGTTCCTGAGATGGGGAAGAGTAGGAAAGAGGCAAGACCATCGAATGGCTGTTTTGGGCAACTTGTGTTTGATTCATTCTTCTGTTTTAGGAGGGGAGAACACCAATTTTGGGAAAAAGTAGAGAATTTTTTTAATTGTGGTTTTAGGGCGCACACGTGCTGAGGTCATTAGTGCCCAACACTGCACATAATAAAATCGAACCGGGGTTAGAACTGAAATGGCTTTCACCATATTTGCATGATGTATAAATAGTAAAACTCTGTCAGCAGAATGCGGATCATCAGCTAAAATATAAGACATTTCAAATGGTAAACATAGATCATGACGGAGACGATTAAAAAAACAGACATTGCACTAAAAGGTGATACACAGTAAAAGGTTCATCACAGTGCTCACATAAGGGAGCAGGATCACTGGTGGCTATAACGGCAGTGGCCAATACGAAGCCAGGTCAGGACAATCTCCTCTCGACGAGAGGGTCGAGATGACATTGACCAGAGATCAGGCACAGATTTAATGGTCCGCCATTTGTTCCCTGACAGGGATGACCAAAGTAAAAACCAATGGGAGATGATACACCGGGAGACGCCAGTGCGAAGATCATCAGAGCTAATAGAAAAGGTAGATAGCCGAGGAAGGAAAACTGCCTCCTTGGCAGTTGCATCCGCAGACTCATTTCCCAAGACTCCCACGTGGCCAGGGACCCACAGAAATGTCACAGTAGTTGCGCTCGCTGAAAGAGAGGTAAGACAATTGTGGATGCTTTGTACCAGGGGATGGACAGGATATAGCGTGCAAAGGCTCAAAAGAGCACTCTGAGAGTCCAAGCAAATGACACTCTTATTGAGCGAGTGTCGCCGGACATATTGGGTGGCTTGATATAATGCATACTGCTCAGCTGTAAAAATAGAACTCCACTCAGGGAGACAATATTTAAACGAGGCGTTGCCAAGTACAAAGGCACACCCAACACCCTGGTCTGTCTTTGAGCCATCAGTGTAAATGAAGAAATTGTCATCAAATTTGAACCGGAGTGCGAGAAATTCTGTCCGGTAAACGAAACTAAGTGTGGAGTCCTTTGGAAGAGAATGAAGGTCCAAGTTAATATGGACTTCGGGGCTTAGCCACGGTGGAGAGGTGCTCTCTCCAGTCAAGAAAATAGCAGGCACTGTAACGTCGAGCTGGCCAAGTAACGAACACAAGCGTACTCCAGGTAGTAGCAGAGCAGACGAGCAAACGGCAAAGAGACCATCAAGTGAGTAATTAAAGAAAACTGCATATGTTGGGTGTCCTCACATGGATGACAAACGGCTAGCGTAATGGCTAAGCAGGAATTCCCGACAGTAAGAAAGGGGTAGTTCAGCGGCCTCGGCATAGAGGCTCTCAACTAGGCTAGTGTAAAATGCTCCTGCCACCAGAAGGATCCCTTGGTGGTGGATTGTGTTAAGGCAGCGCATTATGGACGGTCGAGCCGAAGAATAAATGATGCTTCCATAGTCCAGTTTGGACCAAACTATGGTGTGATACAGATGGAGGAGGGTAGACCGATTGCTCCCCAGGAGATGCCACTTAACGCCCGCAGCACACTGAGAGAGCAGATACAGCGAGCTGCCAAACGAGATATGTGGGGAGACAACCTTAACTTCCTGTCAAAAACAAATCCCAAGAAAATCGTGGTCTCCACAAATGGAAGTATTATGGGACCCAGATGAAGGGACAGGGAAAGGAACTCCTTCCACCGCCAGAAGTTCATACAGACTGTCTTGTCAGCCGAGAATCGAAAGCCAGTGTCCATACTCCACAGGTAGAGAGTGTCTAGGCACTGCTGAAGGTGCCACTCCAGGAGACCCATTTTCTCAGAGCTGCTGTAGATTGCAAAGTCGTTGACATAGAGGGACGCCGAAACCCCCGATTGTAGATGACCGGCTATAGAATTGATTACCACTCCAAATAAAATTATGCTCAGGATCGAGCCCTGGGGGACTCCATTCTCCTGAATAAAAGTACTCGATAAAACCGAACCAACACGCACAACACACGGTCTGTTAAAAATTCCCGTATTAAAAATTGGCAGACGACCCCATAAACCCCATGTATGCAGAGTGCGAAGGATGCCGATCCTCCAGCAGGTGTCATATGCCTTTTCCAGATCAAAGAACACCGCTACTGTCTGGTGCTTCCGTAAAAAGTTATTCATTACTGAAGTAGATAGGGCAATGAGATGATCCACCGCAGAACGATGCTTGCGAAACCCACATTGAACATTAGAAAGTAGATGTCACGTTTCAAGCCATCATACCAGGCGCCCGTGAATCATGCATTCCATCACCTTGCATACGCTACTGGTGAGGGAAATGGGGCAAAGTAGATAAAGTTCGGTCTGGACATTCGAGTAGGAACGTCAGAACTGAGCAGTTCCTGACAGGAGCTTGAATTTGTGGACAGCTATCTGCTGTCCAAGTGGTAACAGGGACTTGGAGATTTAACGGCCACAATGACACACAGGGTGTGCCTTAGAAAGTGTATTGGAGTTTCAATATGATCAAAAAGGAGAATGGGGAAAAAAAGACAGTTGTCTTTGAGTGAACATTTTGCTACAAAACAGAAAGGAACAGACACTTCTGACAGACGTATCTGAAAGTCTACATGTAGGGACTGGTGGAGCAGCACCATCTTCTACCTCTAATGCAGAGCTAAAGAAGGAACACATTGCCTTCAGTGACCCAGGGGAAGAAGTACATACGCAGGAAGAAGAACAAGCATCCAAATTTCATCGAATTGAAATAGGCCACTACGCTGGAAAAAGAAATACCTCCGACAGCATAAATTTTGAGCTCCTGGCCACTTTTGGAAACCTAGTGAGAAATACAGTTTTCCAGCTGTACCCGAATCAGGAAACAAAAGGTTTGTGTCGGTAAGTTTTACATCATATAATAATGGGAAGTCCAGGTTGGAATTAATAATATAGTAAGGACAGTTTACAACTCACCGCAAAGACATGGCGACGAGCTGCGACAGGCACATACAAAAGACACACACATACAACACTTTCAGCTATCAGCCATGGACTTCTTCAGAAAAGAGAAAACTCACGCAATCACACAGGCACACAACACAGTCATACAACCATCACCTCCGGCTGCCGCACTTCGAAGATTGAAAATTGGCTGAAAAATGACAAAATGCTGTGGATGAATTCCACCGACAATTTCAACAGGTTGCAGAGCTCTGTGAACAGCTTGATGTCAAATACGACTGCCACATCTGGTTGGGAGACAACACCATGAGAACACTACTTATGCAACACCTGAAAAATACTTCCACATTAACCTTTACATTCCATACATTGAGATGTTGCACAGTGAACTGAACAAATGAGTGACTTCAGTTGCAACACCTTATCCTGAAATTTATTAAAAAGGTGAACTTTTCAGATAGACAGTCCACTATTTGCAAATACAGTAATCCTCTCCCAAGTTCAGAAAGTATTGTAAGAGATGAATTCAAGAGGTGGAACAAGAAATGGAAAAATGTTCACCAGAGTGACAATTCGAAGAACGCAGTCGAAACACTACAGGCATGTTCGGAATCATTCTTCCGAAACATTGGAACACTTCTTCAAATATTTGCTGTCCTTCCTGTGTCAACATGCAGTTGTGAGGGAAGCTTTAGCTGCTTTAATCGTCTGAAAACTTACTTGTGTTTGATGATGAAGGAAGAGAGGCTGAATGGTCTGGCACACTTGTATATTAACCGACATATTGATGTGAGCAAAAAATTGTTTGTAGAACTTATGGGACTTAACTACGGGGTCATCAGTCCCTAAGCTTACAAACTACTTATGAACTACTTACGAACTAGGACGTCACAAATATCCATGCCCGAGGGGGGATTCCAACCCCCGACTGTAGTGGTCGTGCTGACCGTGACTCGAGCGCCTCAGTCACTTCGGCCACCGCGGCCGGCTTGATGTGAGCCCAGATGACATTAGGGATAATCTTGCTCGATCCCCTTGACGACTTGACTTTTCTTTGTAAGCTATGTAACATTTGTAACAGAATAAAAAAGAATAATATGAAGGACCTCAAGTTATTTCCATCTACAGGTGTTTTTATTATATTATTTATTTTATTATTTTACGTCGATGATTCTACTGACGAGAAACTGCAATATTAAAACTGTTGTTAATTTTACACTGATAGGAAATAACTTAAAATGGGAAAATTTGAGTCTTATAAAGTTTTAGGGTGGTGAAAACGTACGGACCTATGTGAATAAGTGAAACTGTTTTTTAAGCTCACAAGACATGTCAAAAAGAAATCAGCAGTAAGACTTTAAAAATTAATCTGAAAGTAATAGTAATTACCGAGATAGATTATTGTAAGGATAGTTCATAATGAGATTACTAACTGAAATTAAGTACACATCTGAACAGATAACACAGAATGATTTCAACTATCATGAAATGAACATTAGAATGAATCTTTTAACATATATTCTGATGATAAATATTACACGAGCAAACTATTGAGAAACAAAAAGGACAATTGATGCCCACTCGTTAATTGTTCAGCCAGAATATAGGAAAAGGACAATGTGTAGTAAATTCATAGAGTGAAATAATTAGAACAATATTACGTATGTATCATCATACTTTTGTTACATAATATCGCTGACCGTTTGTTTTATAGTCTGTAACGATAAAGTTCTGTAATCTGTTACATTACATTTTGCTGTTATATGTTCAGTTTCATAATGTGTCATATTATGGCAAAAGGAAGTATTAAACGTTCTGTTACTTGTTCAATTCTTTGCTATGTTTTTTTTTCAACTGACACTCCAGTAACACTGAGCCTGTACATTAAATATATATTTAACTATTAGTTTTGCAGACACTTGTGATTCTAGCACATTTATGGACCATTTAAGGTGAATAAAGCAAAAAATCAGTTCTTGTCCAGCTGTCTTACTGTGAAAAGTTTAAATCGAACATGTATTTATATTATAATGTAAAAACTCATAGAAGATAAAAATTAGCATTCCAACTTGCCATGCTCCCCTCTGAAAAATAATCCTGTGTGTGCCCTTGGTTGTGAGCGAATTTGTGAACGTTTGATTGTCTTTTGTATGTGTCTGACAGAGCATCAGTGAGCAATATGATTGATATAGATATAGAAAATATAATTGATATAAATAACATAATTATATAAATAATATAATTGATACAAATAATGTACTGATATAAATATAACTAATTATATAAAGTCACACTAGATAAAATTATATTTCCAATTTGGGCCTCCCCCCACGCGAAAAAAAAACTTTGTGAATAGCTCTAAGAGAACGACCCCTCTCCGGGGGACACCACCTTGACGAACCACTGTCCGTGCGGGTGGAGAGGCTTGCGTATCCGTGTGAAGCAGAGGGCTATACCGAAGGTAGAGAACCTACTGCCGGAAAGGCCTCAGCTGATGGATCAGACCAAGCGTGTCCCACAACGTCCCGTCTTCCTTATCCTCTCCCAGACCTTTCCCAACACAAGGTGTGATGCAATCCGTGCCGAGGGGTGCGTGGCACATGGGTGGATGTCTTGAACGGAGCCTCAGGGATACCGGGCGACCTCCTTGAGTAAGTAGCCTTGAACGACGCAGGGTTATCGTGGTGTGGACCATATAAATCCCCAAATCTCGTGGAACTAAGATGAACACAGAGGAAGAAAGTATTTTAAAAGAATCTGAGGGGCAATCTGAGACCTCAGATACTCAGGCATCGGGATCAGGACCAATGGAGTGCACTCCTACTTCTGAATCAGGGTCTAGACCTGGGCAAGAAGTGGGAACTGTAACAAAGAAGTTGGACCAGATTAGGATTAAGGCCTTGTCTGGGGCTCAGAGGAGGAAACTTCTCTAGGAACAGAAGCAAAAGGAAGGAAAAGAATGGCTTCCTAAGCATAAGTGGAAGGAATCAAAAGGGCTTGAGCTCAAGACCCCCAAAAACACTGCCTCAGGTCAAAGGGGATACACAGACCCCCTTGACGTCAAAGAGAGATGGAGAGGATTAGGGAGGAATTTAAGACTCCCTCCTCCCTGGACAGGCGTGATCCTAAAGGGCTGAGGCAGGATATAAGGAAACAGACCTATAGTACTGCAGTCTCGGTCTTTAGAATGGCGGTTGTCCAAGAAGGATACCCACTGGTGAGCATCACCTCGCAGCAGGAGCAGCTCGTGCAGATGGCCTTCTTTGAAGAGACTGGGGGGGACGCTGGTCCAGGACCCAAATTCAGGAGGGTCTATCTAGATCACGGTGCCCTCATTTTTGTCTGCGAGGGGGAGCACACAGCAGAATGGCTTAAGGACAAGGTGCCCATGATATCCCCGTGGGAGGATGCGAAGCTGCTGGTCAAGACAGCAACCGAACTCCTGAAGAGCGCAAAGGTATCAATATGGGTACCAAAGATCCTTAAGGATGTCCCTCCAAAGATTCTGTTCGAGAAAATAAGGGTCCAGAACCCAAAAGTCTCGACAGAGGATTGGAGGGTAATTAACCAAAAGGTCGTTCCAAAAGGACGAACCCTGGTGGTGGAGGGTTCTTGCAGGTCGCCGTCAGGGTAATCAAAGACCTTAAAGGCAATAATGGCAGCAAGATGGGGACTGGAAGTGCTGCAGATAAACCTGCAGCACAGAAAAGGGGCCACTGCTGTCCTGAGCCGTCGCCTGGGGAGACAGGAGGTGGACGTGACCCTGATACAAGAACTCTATTTATACAAAGGGGGTGTATCGGGCCTCGGTGGTACTGGAGGTAAGCTGATTTATGCTAGAAATTTAAAAAACTCCAGAACATGCATTTATGTTAGAAATGGAATACCTTTCACACCAATGATGGATTTTTGTTCCAGGGACTTTGTGACCATCAGGATGCAGCAATGTGAGGAAGGTATCAAGAGGGAAATTGTTTTGGCCTCAGCATACCTCTTTTACGAAGACAACTCTCCTCCTCCTTTGGAAGTGAGGAGACTGGCGGAAGCCTGCCATCTAACAACTTGGGAGATCCTGAATAGGGGTGATGAACCCACATTCAGGAATAGTAGAAGGGAAGAAGTAATTGACATAACTTTTGGTTCCATGATGATGGGAAGTTATGTCAAACAGTGGCATGTGGTCCTAGAGCCATCCTCATCAGATCACATGTATATTAAATTCAAGGTTGAAATGGGAACCAGACACACCATGAACTATAGGAATCCCAGGAAAACGGACTGGGAGACATATAGGAGAGACCTCGACTTCAGCCTATCGGAAATTAAAACTTCGATAAGGAATCCAGCTGTAACCTCTGCTATAGTGACCTCATACCAGGACAAGTGCTCAATCACCAAGAATTGCACAAATAGGAGTGTTCCTTGGTGGAATAACAACCTGGAAATGCAAAGGAAACATGTACAAAGACTGTTTAACCTTGTGAGGCACAAAGGACAATGGGCAAAATATCGTGAGGCCCTTGTCAATTACAACCTTGCCATCAGACGGGCAAAGGAGGCATCCTGGAAGGTATTCTGTGAGGAAGTGGAGGGCACGGCTGCTCAAGCGAGACTTCATAAAATCCTCACTAGGGTACCAACTAATCCAAGAGGAACATTGAGGAAGGAGGATGGGGAGTATACAAAGACAGCACATGAAATGCTGGAACTGCATTTCAAGACTCACTTTCCTCAATATACTCTGGGGGATAACTCAGACCAGAATGCGATTCCTGAGAGACAACGGTTCTCAGGTATTCGCAAAGAGCACTGGGAACTGGCCAAGGAGTGTGTCGATTTCAGTAAGGTCCGATGGGCATTGGGAACATTTCAACCGTTCAAGTCACCTGGCCCCGATGGAATCTTTCCAGCTCTCCTGCAACAAGTGGGAGAAAATCTTATTAGATTCCTATGCAGGTTATTCAGGGTTAGCCTAGCAGCAGGAATCATTCCCAATGCCTGGAGGGCAGTGAAGGTTGTCTTCATTCCAAAGCCAGGGAGAATTGATCATACCAAGGCCAAGGATATGAGACCAATCAGCCTGTCCTCCTCCATTCTTAAGACATTGGAAAAGCTGCTTAATGTGCGTGTTGGAGAAAGGAGGTTAAGTAGGGCTCCTCTACATTCAAACCAACATGCATATCAACCAGGTAAATCATGTGAGACAGCTCTCCACCAACTTGTTGGGAAGGTGGAGAAAGCACTACACTTTCAAGAAATAGCCCTCTGTATCTTCCTGGACATTGAGGGGCTTTTAGCAACACGACCTTCAATTCCATGGTTAGGGCAGCAGAGGTGCATGACCTAGGGACCACTATATGTAGGTGGACTAGGGCCATGCTCCGTGGAAGAAAGGTAGAGGCTACCATGATGAATGAAAAAATGGTAAGCAACGCCACTAGAGGTTGCCCGCAAGGAGGAGTTCTTTCCCCTTTATTGTGGAATCTAGTGGTGAATGATCTCATTGGAAAATTAAACTATAGGCAGTACTTTTGCCAAGGATACGCAGACGATCTTGTCATAGTAATACTTGGCAAATTTGCTGACACAGTGAAGAATATGGCACAAGGTGCATTGGACATTGTGCAAGACTGGTGCAGAAAACAGGATCTGGGGGTTAGTCCTAAGAAGACTGTTGTTGTACAATTCACAAGGAAACATATCCAACACTCAAGTTGGAATCTAAAGCTTTTCAATGAAGCGCTACCTGTGAACGGGACAGTGAAATATATAGGGGCTACCCTAGATGAGAAACTGACATGGACCCCTCACATTAGGAATATTTGCTTCAAGGCAATAGGTACTTTAGCAAGTACCAGGAGAGCTTGTGGCAAAAATTGGGGCCTCAGCCCCAAGGGTATGCACTGGATATACACCACAGCGATTAGACCCAGGATCACCTATGGGACGGTCGTGTGGTGGAAGAAGGTAGAACAGCATGTTGCTGCTAAGGAGCTTGGTAAGCTGGAGAGACTAGCCGGCTTAGCCATAACAGGTGGAATTATCAGCACACCAACTGCTGGGATGGAAACCATGCTGTATATGCCCCAATGACACCTATGGGTCAAGATGGAGGCAGCAGCTGGTGCCTACAGACTCAAAACTGGTAACAACTGGAACTCTTTGGGATATTGAGAATCACACACTAAAATAGTGAGTGAGGTAAATATAGGAAAGGTTGGGGAAATGCCCGCCGACTATATTATAACCCATACTGCTTCAACAAGCCTTTCAGTATAACAATTGGAAGTAGGGAGCAGTGGGAGAAAATAGTTCGACACCATACGGGGGATATTGTCTGGTTCACTGACGGGTCGAAATCAGACCAAGGCGTTGGGGCTGGAGTATACGGGGTTCAGCCAAGACTGGAGGGCGTCATCTCTATAGGGAAACTGGCCTCAGTATTCCAGGCCAAAATCACTGCCATCAGGGGATGTGTGGAGGAGAATTTGCGTAGGTGCTACAAAGATCGTAGCATCTATATCTATTCAGACAGCCAGGCAGCCCTGAGATCACTGGCAGCTCCTGCAACAAGGTCTAAAATTGTTGCAGAATGTCACAGGGTTCTAGTGGAGCTACGGGAAAGCAATAGAGTAAACCTATTGTGGGTCCCTGGCCACTCGGGGATCAGTGGCAACGAACATGCCGACAGATTAGCCAGGATGGGGGCAGAGTCTCCATTTATTGGACCGGAACCTGTCCTGACAATCACCAAGGCAATGATCAAATTGGAGCTACGTAACTGGCTCAGAAGACAGCACGTAGAATACTGGACCAAAGTCCATCAACAAAAACATGGCAAGGTAATGATGCCAAAGCCATGTTTTAAAAGAAGCTCTGCAATCCTGGGCCTCAACAGGAGAGAGATTAGACTCATGGTTGGATTGCTGACAGGCTATGGGAATTTCAAAAAACACCTACATACAATGGGAATAACAGAAAAAGACCCTAAATGTAGGATCCATGATGACGGTGATGAAACTGCATCACATCTAATCTTCGATTGCATTGCATTGGAGAGTAAAAGGCACAGAACATTTGGGACAACCAAGAGCGATACCGCACAATAAACTTAGTTTTGGTGCGGACAGTGGTGGGTTGGACCAAGACTGTTTTAGCTTCCCTGGAAAAATCAAATCAAATCAAGAGAACGACCTATTAACCAATAGTCAACACGGATTCAGAAAGTATTGCTTTTGTGAAACACACTTGCCCTTTATTCACACGAAGTGGTAAGTGCCATCGACAAGGGATCTCAAATCAATTACATATTTCTGGATTTCCAGAAGGCTCGTGACACTGTACTTCACAAGTGGCTTCTAATGAAATTGCGTGCTTATGGAATATCATCCCAATTGTGCGATTGGATTCACCATTTCCTATTTCATCGAGTAAAACAGAAGTGATATCTGGCGTTCCTCTGGGAAGCGTTGTATGTCCCCTACTCTTGCTTGTGTTTATTAATGATTTAGAAGACAATCTGAATAGCTCGCTTAGACTGTTCGCAGATGATGCTGTAGTTTATTGGTTAGTAAAGTCAACAGACGATCAAATTCAACTGCAAAGCGATTTAGACAAAATTTATACACGTTGCGAAAATTGGCAATTAACACTAAATAATGACCACTAAAAGAAATCCGCCGAACTTCAATTACGCGATAAATCAGTCAAACCTTAAGGTCGTAAATTCTACCAAATACCTAGGAGTTACAATTACTAACAACTTTGACGGGAGAGGACACACAGAAAATATTGTGGGGAAGGCGAACCAAAGGTTATGTTTCATTGGCAGAACGCTTCGAAGATGCACCAGCACCAGCTCCACCAGATGCACCAGCTCCATCACACTTGTGGAGTACTGTTGCCCAGTGTGGGACCCTCACCAGGTGGGAGTGACGGAAGACATTGAGAAGGTCCAGAGAAGGGCAGCTCATTTTGTTTTATCACGTTACAGGGGGCAAAAGCATCGCGGAAATGTTGCACGATCTGAGGTGGAAATCATTAAAAGAAAGACGTTATTCATTGTGGCGAGATCTATTTGCAAAATTTCAATCACCGACTTTTACTTCTGAATGTGAAAATATTTTGCTAGCACTCACCTACATAAAAATACATGACTATTCCAATAAAATTGGATCGAAAACTGAACAATTTAGGTGTTCTTTCTTCCTGCACACTTAAATGTGATTTGCAGAGTATCTATGTACATGTAGAATAGATAGTTCTGCAATTTTCACTAAGATCTGCACCCATTTTCTTAGGAATTGTAATCGGAGTATTTCACCTGTTTCATACATCTTGCATACCAAGTGGTATACTGTATTCATCACCAACTTTCCCAAAGACATCATTACCTCTGAGGAAACATTGTCTACTCCAGGGTTCTGGTTTTGACTTAGGTCTTCGTTTACTAATTTGTATAGTGTTCTTTTTGAAGAGGTGATTATCTATCTCTGAAGATAACTTGTATCTCGGCCTGTTTAACCTTTATGCTAACTTAATTAACTACTTTTCATGTGTACACATTCTTTAGGCTTTACTGTGATTAATACTGATGTATCAAACAACAGCTTTACTCATTCTAGGCACTAATGTTTTCTATCACGATGCACTGAGTACAGACTTACTGGCAACATTCTAGAATGGAACAGCTACTCACTGCTCTTTTTCGTGTTGGAAATGTTGGAAAAAAAATAATTCTTGAAAGCCCTCCCCCCCCCCCTTTCTTCTTCTTTTTTGTAATCAGCAATCTTAAAATTTGTTGTTGCAGTTGACACCTGCTCCGACCACTGTCCACAAACAAGGTGCCAAAGGCCTGATGACAGTCCTGTAGGACCGAAACCAGTTGCCAATAAAATGCGCAGCAACTTGCAATCTGGACTGTCATATTTTAATTAGTTGGCAATAGATGCTAGTATGGCAGTCAACTGATAGCTATTAATTAAAAAATTTGAAAAATTAGTTGTGGTAAGTAGCTGATCTGTAATGTATCCAGGGAGTCAAGGGTTTGATTGAGAGTTGGTGAAACCTATGAACGTGTAAGCGGAAAAACTGACTGTGGTACAGCATATTATTTTAAAATTCAATATTTGAAACTAAACCATCACTATTAGCTACAAAAAATCAGCTGTCATGCCATCTTAGCTTTCCATCACTGTTCACAGTAGTCATTATCTATATACATATTATGTTAAGAACACACAATCTTTTCTAGAACTTTACCAAATTGTCTCCATGTAGCCTATATTTTAAGATAAGCTCTGTCAGAGGAAATTCAGGCATTGTATTAAGGCCACTGGGCACATCAAACAAAATGTACACTCCTAACCAACCTGCTCCAACTTTTTACTTTAAGGACAATAAAATGCAATACATTAAAAAACCAAATATACGTTGCTACAGAATCACTTTTACTGCTTCATAATACAAATAAAACAAGAAGTTACATTAAATGTTACATTCGAACTTACTCTCTCCTGAGTTCTTCAATTAAACGATCCTTGCGCTTTAATTCAATATTAGCTGTCTTGAGCAGAGATGAAATATTTTCATGTAAATTATGATTCTCTTCCTTCAATTTCAAATTTTCTTCTGCTGTTTCACGATACTGCTTCTCTAGATGTTGAATACGGTTTTCTAATTCTTTGTTGGCACTTTCAAGCTGGAAGTATTAGAATCATCCTGTGTTATTGTAATTTATACTGTTAAGATCAACAATTTGTGGCAGTCCAGAGTATATGCAAGGTATAGATACCTAACATAACAGTATCCTGGGAATTATCTACTTTGAGTTAAAACATGATGTTACAAAACGACAGTTCCATGAGAAAGTGGACATAAATCTCAAAAATGAAAATAAATCTTATGACAAATCCAATTACCAGTTCTATTACCTAAAACATTTTTTTTTTTTTTTAATTTGAAGCTCCTTTTCATGTTAATAATTGCTGGGACTCAGCAATGGCTTTATAACTTGTCTAAAATTTCCTTTAGTCAATACCCTTTAAAACCAGTTTTTTTTCCCATTTGCAAAGAAGCACTGTAAAGGTTATATATATTAATAAAATATTTCTGAAAAACTATACAAATAACTTAAGCCAGTACATTTCAATAGCTTACTTTGAATTTATTTCATTACTATGATTCCCAGCACAATTTGTTTGAAATTGCTATGTCCTGTCATTCCGTTACCCGAAAAAGCCTGCAATTTATTTTTCAGTACCAATGCAATTTTATAGAAGGTTGAAAATATTCATGCAAATACAGATTTGAGAGATAAATAGAAGCCCCACAATAAAAAAGCATTATTAATTTTAACAATTTAATTTTTAATGGCAACTGAATGACACCCCTGGTGTAACAGAATGAAATAAATGGAGTAACAGAATGATATAATTTTAAAATTGAATGCCTGACATTGCTTAAGATGTTGTTTATACTACATTTGTAGGCAGCTGTATGTTGGCTATGCTGCAGTTGTTGGCAGCTGTATATTGACTGTATTGTTGGTAAAAACTGGAGGACCAGCTCGGTTAGCCATGTAGTCTAACACACAACTTTATGAGATGGGGAGGCATACTGGCCCCGGTTCGAATCCTCTTGGGTGATTAACGAAGAGGGGTGAGAGTGCTGGCCAGCTTGGATGTAGTTTTTAGGAGGTTTTCCTCATCCGCCTAGTTGAATAGCGGGATGGTACCCCAGTCCTGCCTCAGTTACATGATTCGCAAACATTTTCATAACACTTTCACACAAAAACACTATATGCAGACATTTGTGGCACACATTTCCTCACGGGAAGAGGGGAGGCATGGGGTGGTGACAGAAAACTCATACGGACACCCCGTAAATATTAACACCCGCCAAATTCGAATTAACAAGGCCAACCCTGCATGTGCGGGAATATGGCCAAAGAGAATGAGAGAGTCAATGGAGGGACTGTGTATGCAAAGGAGCAAAGTACTGTGAAGTAAGTACATAGTTTTCAGGGAGAAGAAACATATACTCAGTTTTTCTGAAGTGCAACTGCTGAAAGTTGCACTAATAATCCTCTTCAGTTAAAATATACAATGAAATGAGTAAATGGATTCACACTACATGTAGAATCTAGATATTTATTTTGAAGAGCTGTCTTACTTCTTCCATAACCTAAGCCAAATAAATAGTTTTGCTGGGAAACACTGCTAATGACTAGAGAGACATTTTACTAACTTCCTATTTACTATAACAGAATTTTGGCTATTATTGGAGGTCACTACCAATTAGGCCTGAGCCGCAGTGGAGTAGCCAAGCGGTCTAAGGCACCTCGCTGCGGAGCGCATGGTTGCTCGCTGTTGGAAGTTCAAGTCCTCCCTGGGGCATGGAGGTGTGTGTGTGTCTTGTCCTTAGGTTAGTTTACCTTAGTTCAAGTAGTTTGTGAGCTACGGACTGATGACCACACAGTTTAGTCCGATAGACTTACAAACATTTGAATTAGGCCTAATATTTAAAGCATTTTTGCTGCATATCATCGCTAGAAGCACACTAGAGTGAAAATATTTTTTATTTAAAAGAGAGATTGCATTTTTATAGCACGTGGTTTTTTTTCTAAGTGGGGCAGGCGATTTGTATTGAAGACAGTTATGAAATTTCATTTCTTAGGAAGAGTGACACAGATAGATATGTATTTACATTTCCTACAGAAGAAGATAAATGTTGGATAGAAAAATTCAAATTGTACAATAAATGAGAGGAATAAGTGCCATTTTCCCCACCTAGTGAGCAAAGCAGAATGAAATTAGTAATTTTCAAGTGAAAGTGTCATTCCGTTACTATGAAATGTCATTCCATTACCAGAGATTTTTTTTACTTTCGTTGTTAAAATATTTGTTTGATGCATATTTCTTCTATACCATTTTGCTTCCCTTTTAGTCCTCATAATTTTTATAATTTTTTATAGTGAATGGTTGGGCTGAATTCCTGTAGTATTATAAATCATAACAATATGCATGTCCAAATTAGGCCTATGTCATTCCGTTACCAGGTAGGCTAGTTTTTTTTCACATAGCGTCAAAATAGGCCTATATGAATGGAACACAAACTTCTACATTATTAAAATTATGTTACTATGCATTTGTTGGAAATACAGCAAAAGAAACTGTCTTTCATAATTATTTTTTCATTTTCCTTAAAGTGCAAAAACATTCCTGAAAGTCATTCCGTTACTCGTGGAACTGCCCAAAATTCGTCTTATTTAGGCTAATCACAAAAAAATGTATAAAATAGGTCACTGTGGAAATTCTCACAAATATCAATTCTGAACAAAATTATGAATGGCTGAAATAAACAAAATTGCGAAGAATTTCAGTTATAGTGGCATGTAGGCATTCTTATCAGGGTCAAATATTAGGCCTAGGCCTACTTGTAAATCATCATCATTGTAGTGTGTTGATGTTCAATTTAACATGCTAATAAATTTACTGATTGGACAAGAATAGCTTACATACCTAAACCTGTCAACCACACAGCAGAAACAGCATAAATTATTATTTAATTAACAACAGAGACATCAATTTCCCAAATTCTTTAAAATTGAGTCTTCAAAAAGCATTTAAGATCTAATGGCCATTGCCAACATCACTGTGCTGCTGCTATAATACAGTAAATACAATTTTACCCTTGTTAGAACTTAGGGAGTAGTTAGATAAATTCCATTAACAAGAAAAGAAATGAAATAAATGTTCAGTGAGAAATTTTAATTATACACAATTGTTCAGGAAAGAAGATAAGCCATAAATCCTATAAAACTGTTTGGATAACAACAGCTTTTAATACATACAAAATATATGAAGCATATAGCCTATTCTACCGAAAAAATACATACGGAAGAAAGGGAATATAGGCCTATATGGGGATCTGGGTTTTTTTTTTTTTTTTTTTTTTTTTTTTTTTTTTTTTTTTTTTTTTTCCTTCGATAAATGACAGATGTAACCCCTAAAATGTCGGATTTTATGTATTGTCAGTGTGGTAATTTTTTTGTAAAAAATAGGCCTATGTTGACTACACATAAGTTTGCCAATGGCACAGAACAGTTTAAAAAGAAATTAATCTTCAGTTCCTTAAATGTAAGACGGCAAATACTGATTCTAAATGTAAATAGATAGTGAATGAATGGAAACAAACGTATATGCAATACATTTCAGGTTTCCTACCAAAAAAATTGACTGAGGTAGGATAGGGACTGAAGAAACTGTTAATAGAAAAATATTTTTGTGTTGTAGGATTACGTGTTAATTTCGTCATTTATAAAAATGACATGAAAAAAACCACAAAAACATATCAAATGTCACATTTTTACTAGCAAGCAAATAGATAATTTCTTATTACTGTCAAGATGAAATTAAAGTTACCTTTATACGTGCGTCATCGTATTTAAAATCTGGTAAATTTTTGTAGATATCATCCTCCTCATCAGCTACACTTTCTGACATTTTCAGATTTGCCGTTGGTTCTCTTTGGCAGCATTTAATGAACTTTTACACACTCTGTTTTGCATTTGAACACAAACACAAACTTCACATTCCATTGTTTTGCCTGCTTCTGCGTCACATGATTGCCAACACGAACTATGCTTTTGATGGAAATCGTAGTCGAAATACCTTCGATATAAAGATTTTTTCGACATTTTACGTAAATGTCAGTAAAAGCAGCAAGCAAATATCAATGACAGAACAGTAGATTAACTAGATGCCAATAATTCGACTACGATTTATAATTATTTTTAACCGACATGTATGTTACAGGTTGTAGCAGACATTCACTATCAACGATTACAAGAATAATTTACTGAGAGTTGGAGCTTTTCATGTTGGTTTTGTCAATTTGAAGAACCTTAAATATTACTATAAAGTTTGTTTACATCGATGACAACATCACTACAGTAGTAAAATTTACAGGGAAGAATTCTCACACTGTTGCGTCCTTTTTTTTTTTTTTTTTTTTTTTCCTACATTATGCTGCTGTTATCCCTGGTATTAGTACAATCTTTGCCCTGAATTGTTATGTCTCCACATCTTGAAGGCTTTGGTGACGCTTGCGCAGTAGTCCCGTGAGGAGGCGCTCACGCAGTGGATGTTTGGTGTGTGTTGCCGTGGTGCGCGCTGTTGAAGTGCGTTCGAAGTTTTTAATTTTTTTTTTTTTTTATTTTATTATTTTTTTTCCCTTCGTTTTTGTGTACATCTCGTCATTTGTCATGGAAGTGCCATTGGATACAGGAGGATAAATTCAAACAATAGTGAAGTGTGGGCTGTTTGATTATGCGTGAAAGTGTTTTTTGTTGTTGTTGTTGTGATGGAGTTTAACAAGTGACGTAAACAGGTTTTTGACAGTGTTGTTTCCCAGTTGTCAGACCTTCGCCTGGATTTGCGTTCCATCTTTTTCGTTTACTGTTACTGTAAATACAAAGAGGTAAGTGGCTATTATAGATTACATCTTATTAGATGTTCATAACGAGTATGTTTACAAATGTTACGGCAGTGAAAAATCCCAGGCCTTGAAGTTATACATTGTCCAGAAAGGAAATAGCTCAGCAGAGGGGCAGTAAAATGATTCATTACATCCCTGAATGTTTACTGTCTTTAGTCAGTTGTATTGAGATATAAATTAACGCATCTTTTGTCAACAAAGCTGTAGTCATTTGACCATTTAATGGGGGTAAATAGTTCAAACTATTTTCATATTCCATCTGTCACAGCACTATTCAACCCTAGCAGCCCATCTTCGTAGCTCCGCGGTAATGTTTGTGACAACAGATGGGTCGCCATGGAAACCATACGCGCTCCTAACAGAAGCTCGCCAACACCAGTGTATACGATAAAACCAGATTACTTAGGGCAGCGGTGACTAGAAATAGATTTGTGGCTCCTGTCGTTTAGGATTTTTTAAAATGCTTTATTGTAAGATAAAGTTAATCCGCCTGATGCTATTCCTATTACGATTTATGAATGAGCTAGTTTCTTGCTTTGTTTTTCCTTAGCTCGTTGGAAATTTATCGCTTGAAAATTCAAAGAGAGGAAATTGTAGCATGAATGTGAACAACAACAAAATTGTTCAGAAGTTGATTGGAAAATATTATTAATTTCAGTGTAAAATCGGGAAGTGTTAGTCGTGTGATTCTTCCGTAGAGAATTGTGCGTGTTTGAAACGCCCTGACACATGCATGGTATGTTGCTAAAACATGTCACTGTACCATGTGTCACTAAGACGGATGACCGGGTAGACCTCTGCGTGACTCTGACTGCATCCTCTTAAAGTTCGTTGCTTGATGTTCATGTGCCTCTTTTCTTCGTTTTCGCTGCCGATTGTTAAAAGTGCGGTCATTGTGTGATTTCTGTAGGCCGTGCGCAGTGGCTGTGAAGTATGTCGTCACCGCATCATGCACATTGGCATTGCTTTCACGGCGTATAATCAGCTCAAGGATCTCGTAAGAAAATAATGGGTGGTGTGAACATGACAACCTGTTGTGATGCTAAGCTGCGGTTTCCACAGGATGACTTGATTTACCTTGTGAAGAACTTGACTTGAGAATTTAACGCTGTGTTGACAACGAGATCATTCGTTCAGATCGATCAAGGAATGGATTGTTAAATATTGCTCCTACCACCATAGCGACACATTGTTAAAAAATGCATTTAGGCTATGATAATTATATGTAGGTAACTAGGCGGGAAATTTCAACATCTCCTTCCAAGTATGACTTCATTCAAGTGCCTTTATCTTCCGTTCCGTATTCGTAGCGTACGTACGGTATTCTTCTGGGAACTGAATTGTTGGTGAAGTTCTCAGTTCGGGTTATCCAAAAGGGTTTATAAGCGGGTAGGCATACTGCTTCTTTGCTAAAGTGTTGAAATCACACTTTTTTCACATGACAGACGTACATTTGTACTTGAATTGTAAATATTATTATTGTACTTATGAATTGCTTAGAATGTAGTATGGGAAGTAGTGGGATTACCCGAAGAAATTTAAACGTTACACACTGCTACAGAAATTGGGCAGATAGCTTTGTTTTTGTACGTGGAACATTCAGTATGGTCTATGGTGGGCCGTATGCGAATTATAAAACCCAATTTGTTCATGGGCGATTCCAGAGAAAGCCTTTGTTTTTGGACACGGTCGTTGTTATACTTTTTCTTCATTGCAAATCATCGAAATTTTTACCATTTGACCTTAAGAGGATCGTAACAAATGCCTTAAGTTTTAAACATAACGTCTATGGTTCGGAACCCACGCTAAACTGTAGGTCCCCCTATAACTGGCTGGGCAAGTCTGGTCGGAGGAAGATTAACGGCATACCAACTCCAAGCAAGACCATGTCTAGTAAAGTACTGTAGTGTTCAAACCAATCTTGGGATTATTGATGGTATTTTTTAGTCTATATACCGGTAAGTCGAAGTATATAAAGAAATTTATAGATCTTTACTGGTCTACAGAATTCGTTTTAGGGCCTATTCTCTGCTGCTGTAGCAAGAAAAAGTAGGGAATCAGCTAATAAATGTTCTTGCAAATTATTGGTTAAGGTAGGGAAGGAAATGATTGACAGTAGCTGCATTAGGGCATTGAAATTAAGCTATGGAGAGAAGTGAAAATTTGAGCCGGGCTGGGAATCGAAACCGGGTCTCCTGCTTCGGGCCATCTGTCGCCTTAACCACTTGGGTACCTATGCTCGCCTCCCGTCCGCCCCAAACTTCCAAATGTCGCACGCTATTGCTGTAACGCCCCTACCGTTCATACCTTCTACACTCGCCATCGCATTTGACCGCACCTGCGGGAAGTATGTGAAGCTGACGCCGTCTTCTCGTGTAATTATTTATATAATAGGTGTGGTGTCTGTTCTCCCCACCCCCACGTACTGTCTCTCCCTCACACACACACACACACACACACACACACACACGCCTATACCTGACTTACGATTCCTCAATGTGTCAGGAAGGTTCAGAGAAGGGCAGTTCGTTTTGTTTTATCACGTTACGGGGGGGGGGGGAGGAGAAGCGTCACGGAAATGTTGCACGAATTGGAGTGGAAATCATTAAAAGAAAGGCGTGATCTGTTTGCGAAGTTTCAATCACCTACTTTTATTTCTGAATGTGAAAATATTTTGCTAGCACCCACCTACTTATGGAGACATGACCATCCCGCTAAAATAAAAAGAAATCAGATCGAAAACGGAACGATTTAGTTCTTCTTTCTTCTCTCGCGCTATGAGAGAATGGAACGGTAGATAAAAGTTATGAAAGTGGTTAATGAACCCTCTGCCAGGCAAATGTGATTTTCAGAGTATCTATGTAAATGTAGATGGGTGTAGAACCTGCAACAACTGGCAGATAGGCCACGTGACTTTGCAAACTGGGTGCTTGGCCCAGCGGTGAACCCTGCCATCCAGTGCTGAATTTTTGCACAGTGCGAAGACCGTCACCTGCATCATAACTTCTCTTGAGTTTTTGTTTCACGAACTGTGTCTTTATAATATGAAATTAGATAAGTACAGTGTTTGCTTGGTCACGAGTAGCGTCTTTGCCTCGTCTTTGGAAGGACAGTATTGGTTTGTTGCTTGTAGCTATTCAAAGTTTGCTGTACGTGCTGACTAAATCGGATACTCACAGTTCGGTGTGCTGTACAGTGTTTTCCTTTTCCTATTATAGGCCTAATCCGTTTCAATGGAGCTGCCATGAAATGTAGACTATGTCGTGTATTTGAAAGAGGAATGCAATTGGTTGTGTCTATTATAGGAATTTTTGGATGTCCTTTTACGCGAAATGCCTATTTTCCCAAAGGTTTCGTGCAGATTGGTGTTTACGTGAAATGTAGGGAAACAATGGAGATTCTACCAAAGTGCTAGCATAGATTTTAACGTCTTTATTTACCCATAAATATTACGTGATTGTTGATCATTCATAAGATGAAAAACAATCATTGTCGAAGACCGTCCTGCATTCCTTTGGTTAGATTAAATGTACTTTACGTTCTAGTCGAAATAAATTGAGGCGATCCTTTTAGGTGTAGAACATGCCAGAAATCGAGGTACCTATCAATACAAAATGTGTTGTTCAATGTAAATGTTTGTCTGCGTCTTTCTGATGAAAAGAATTCGTAAGCACCTTTTTTTCCGGCGGTTCGCGAAACAACGATCATCCATTTGACTGAACACATTTCCAGCACTGTTGTGGGCTGTAATTATTTGTTATTGGGTAAGCTTCAGATATATCCTCGAGATGGTACGTCTGGTCGCTGCAGATAAATTTGTGGTCCAAGATACAATGTGTCAGTTATGCAGGTCTTATACTCATGGAAATAAACTGAAAATAATGAGTGTGTTGAAAATGACATCCGCGTTATTCGTAATATTCTGCCTATAATAAAAGAACTTATACTGAGTTTTGTAGCAACTCATGATAAGCAGTTGCCTCTTAGAAGTAAAGAGCACATTCAAGAACATGCAAATAACATAAAAACCTCCGTAATTGTTTTAAGTATGCTGTCCTATACGATGTTACGTATTTCACCAATTATTAACATTCGTAAGTGGATTGCTGTCCGTTCCCCAGTAAGCCACATACTGTTTTCCTTCCTAGGGGAGTGTTTTGTTAATAGTAGACGCTTGCGTCACTGGATGATATAGGGAGGATGAGCGTCTCCATTCGCACGCAGAGGATGTTCTGTTGACTTTTACCTCCACATCCATGTACTTTGCGTACCATTGTCTCTTCCTCCCACTCAAGTCGCGTATAATTCGCGGGAAAAGTAATGGCCTGTATGCCTCCGTGTATAGTTTGGACAGGAAGAGGAGAAAGGCTTTAGAAATATGGTGCTACAGAAGAATACTTACGATTAGGTGTGTGGATCGCGTAAGTAATGAAGAGGTACTGAAGTGAGTAAAATGTTGCCGGTAGGAATTGACCCCGCTGTTTTCTACCTGTCCACGGACGCTGTCAACTATTGAGTCGCTTTGCAATTCAGAAAGCAAGCCCGTCCTACCATGAGTTCTTTATTGACCGCTCACATCTTGTACATTTTCTTCTTTCGGAGTCCTTCCTGTGCAAACCTGAAAACAAATCAGGTTCTGCTGTAAAAAAGTTATGATTGAAATGAGCTGTATCATTATTATCATTAGCGTGTAGTTTTTAAAGTTTTGTGGACGACGGATTCTATTTCTTTATGAAAAGACTTCAAGAGGGGTTTCAGCTGAATGAAATATTATTATTGAAAACTTCCAGCGTATTACAGTTCACCTGCCAAGACTGTACTATGATGTACCATCCGTTAAGTCTTCAGTCGTCATTGCTATTGCGTGTATGTGGTAATTAAAAGCCTACCACTGAAAATATTCATTATCTGATTGTTAGTCTTTGTATACTCGCTCAATTGCTGCGGAAATCGGCACTTCTGAGGGTCTTTACAAATCCCGGTATGCCTAACATACCACGTAGTTTCACTGTGGAATAAAAATAATCTGAGGGGCTAGAAAGTACTGTATGTGTAGGTGGCGCACTGAATGTACACGCGCCGAAAACATTGTGTTTAATTGCCGGAAAATTGCTACAGCTGCACACATTAGATGAGTGGTAATGGTCATAGACATACAGGGTGAATCACGAAGGTATGTAAATATTTTAAAACGCAAATGTACAAGGAAGACTAAAGAAAAAGTCCAAACAAACGTAGGTCCGCAATGTTTAGTTACGGGGTTCTGGCTAATAAAAGATTTTGTTTAAATTTAGCAACCTCGCTTATATGAAGCCGTTGAAAAACTGTACGAAGTTAAAGTAAAGCACCATTTCCATTAATTTGTTGTTACTGATCTGGCGAATCTAAAAACCTGCCCCAAACGCGTGTCTGCAGTAACTTTCCAGAAATAGCAGAAATTATTCAAGTAGATTCCAGAGATTGTACGAGTAAATTTGTTTACTTTCCATTACTAATGTTGGAAACCGTTAGTGATTTGCTGTGTCCTAACCTTGAAAGGAGTTGCTTTTTTGTATTTTTCAGTGAAAGGACGTAGGAACAGCGTATTAAGTGAAACGACATAGTAAGTTGTATTTTGTAGATTATTTATGAAACAGGGATGCCTTTCATATTTATGACAGAGGAATACGCGGGTATGGTGTTTGTTTATGACAAATGTAATGGTAATGCTACGGCTACAGTTAACGCATATCGCGCGTAGCCTACGTTATCCATCCAACTCGAAGGATTTCGAATGCACGAACTATTAGCAGAGAATTTCGCACATTACGGGAGACATGTTCTCCAACTAGCGTTCATAATCAGTACGAGCGCTCGGTAAAGACATTCATACATTTTTAGTTAAATTTATTACCAAAATTAAATTCTCGATATCTTGTGTTGATAAATTTGTGCAATTGTCTGGAATTTAAAAAAATTTGCTTATCTGGAATTACTGGAAAACTGCAGCAGACACAAGTTTGGCACATCTTTTAGTAGATTCGTCATAGTAGTTAACAATAAAGTGGAAATTGCGCTTTACTTTAATCTCGTACAGTTTTGCGATGGCTTCGTATTAGCGAGGTTGATAAATTTCAGGCAAAATCTTTTATTATTCGTAACTAAACATTTGTGGACCTGTGTTTATGTAAACTTTGTTCTTTAGTTTTACTTAATACTAAAATATTTGCGTATCATCGTAAATCACTCTGTATATTAGCAAACACACTGGTGTCACTGAAGACTCGCCGCATATTTCTATCCGATAAACGTGTGAGCAGTCATGTATTTAATTATAGAAAACGGTCATCAAAATAAGGATGAACTGACGTAACTAAGCTTACACTTTTCGTCGATAGTGTGCTTGTTATAAAATTGTCGTTTATCGTTCATAACAAAAGTCTCTATTCATTTGTGTGTACCTAGGAAAACTGCCTTCTACCTTGACAGATATGATGAGTTGCGTTAATTTGTTTTTAGCAATCTGTTTCCAGTTTTGATTAATTTCGGATTTTCTTTCAATGATGTGTTTTGTTATTAATGCACAATTTGTCGTGGATGACACGTAACAGATTTTAGGAGTAAGAAGAGATGAAAGGAGTCTTCTTCTTCCCTTCACGTTGCCGCCCGACCTTACAAGCCGAGTATGACCAAACAACTCTTACGGGAATTTCACTGGGATGTGTTTGATCATCCTCCGTGCAGTCTCACTCCTAACGACTTTCTTCTTAACACCTAAAACCTGTCCAGGTTGGTCAACACTTCAGCGATGATGACGAGCTGAAAGAACATGTTACCACATGGTTGAATACGCAGGCGGCAACCCTCTACGAAGAAGGCATGCAAAGATTTTCGCCATGCTATGAGAAATGCCTACAAAATTTCGGAAGCTATGTAGAAAAGTAGTTTAATAGTTGCATATTTTTGTACAATAAATATTTTTTTTCTGTATTTGTAGACGTTTGTTTTATGTAAACAAACGGAATTTACTTTGTGAACATACCTCGTATATTTTCCCTAGTCAATGTATGAAACTATTGTATGAGCATAAAATGTACTACTTTCAATATTACTGTGTGTCCGCAGATTATGTGCAGGTAGTTCAAGAGACAATGTTTACAATTCATTGGTCCATACTTCACGGGATATTCAGTAAGTAGAACAAATGCACTTTTAAGAAAAGTGATTGTACATTTAAGAAGCGAAACATCGCAGCATTTAATTAATAATAGTATACAACGTATGTACATCTACGCCACATAATCAGTATCACGCTATTATTCACAACCCTACAACGAGCACCTGCTTGACTGTTTTCTGTTTCTATTAACCATTAATATCAGGAGTTACCCGCAAATACTGCATTTGTTGCGATTTTGGTGCCGGTACCTCTTCTATTTACCATTACTCTGAAATAGAAAACACGTTAGTTATAAAAGGGAAAATCATAAAAATACGTAAGAAAGATGCTGTCTTTGCAGGAGAGAATTGCAGTTGCACGGAACAAACGTAGGACTGTATGTGAGAAGAGGTCGGATTCGTCATTTTGACGTTACTTCCTTTGCTCGTTTTGTGGGAGGATCAGTGGCTGGATGTGATGAATAACAAGTTGCGCTCACTAAAATCTTCAGTACGTCTATGGCGTACTTCCTTCCGCCCGACGAGCTGAGGAAGTCGCCCTCACTCGCCTTAGAATTAGATACTGCCCGCTAACACATGGTTTTCTTTTGCGTCGTGAGGAACCGCCAGAGTGTAACAGATGTCGGACACAATTGCCGATACGACATATTTTAACAAATGCCTTTTATACGCTGGTATGAGGACAACTTTAGGTCTCTCACAGGACCTGAAATCTATTTTAGGTGACGATGAGGCGTCCGTGGATTGTGTCCTAAGGTGTCGTACAACATCCGGACTTCTTCCCGATATATTGGGTGTAAGATTTTAGTGTGTGACGGAGTGGCTCCGTCATTCGTTTTAAGTAGTCACCGGGCCCCATACATCAGGGTTGGAACACTTGCGGGGAACCTGGGGCCCTTGGGGCGACTGATGGCTTTTCCCGCCGGCCGCGGTGGCCGAGGGGACTGAGGCGCTTCAGCCACGGTCTGCACGGCCACTACGGTCGGGGGTTCGAATCCCACCTCGGGCATGGATATTTGTGCCGTCCTTAGTTGTAGGTAGTTCATAAGTAGTTTGTAAGTTCAGGGACTGATGACCCCGTAGCTAAGTCCGTTAAGCTTAACAAACATTTGAACAATACGGCACAGGTAGCGGCTGGATGGCGTGGAGAAGGGGTGGAGTATCCCTACTTCTGGAACACCCTGGTCACTACCTGCAGCGTCCGGGTCTCCCCGCAAGTGTCTACACATTCCCTTTCCCCACAAGTGTCACAAACTCCCATACATCTATCAAAATTTTATCCCCGCATGCAGTCTATTTCGACGAACCTTCTTTTAAGACATTCCTATAACTTCGATTGTACATTAAAAATTTTAACGTCCGTACGACTGGAACCATTTTCTTCTAATCTGTTTACGTTAGCATACGGGCGCTGACGACCTTGCTGTTGAGCGCACTAAACCACCAATCTCATTCTTTGCTTGTTGAATTAGCCTCTGGGCGCTCGATATACACTATGGAAGATTGAAACTGGGCACGTATACGTGATAATGAGGTGAGGATGGCGGTGAACGCCTGCGCTGCCGTGCGGTAACGGGTCCAGAGAGGAGGCAGTGGCGGCGGCGGCGGCAGCTGCGGCAACAGCGCGGCCAGGAGCCCACCTCCTCTACCTGGCTGCTGGCGAGAGGCAGGCGGAATGCGAATTGCCGCGGCCGCAGCCGGCGTCGCCGCGGCAACGCCGCAGGACCTGACCCACTGAAGCCGGCGCGCCCCACCACCTGTCGCCGTCATCTCCACACGTCGCGCTTCTCCATTTCGTCAATTCACGTCTTTGAAAAACAATTTGACCGAGCTGCAGTCCGCAGACTAACAAACTACTTAAACCAACTTACCCGTGCACTCGAACTTACGTAGTGCCCTTGACCATTTTCACTCATTCTTTTGGACAGGAACGAAAGGACAGTCAATACTAAGGCGAATATGGGCAATGATCCTTTCTTCACTGCAGACGCAAAATATTTTCACATTCAGAACTAAAAGTCAGTGATTGAAACTTCGCAAACGCAATGATTAACGTCTTTCTTTTAATGATTTCCACCCCAATTCTTGCAACATTTCCGTGACACTTTCCCTCCCGTAACGTGATAAAACAAAACGAGCTGCCCTTCTCTGAACCTTCTCAATGTCTTCCGTCAGTCCCACCTGGTGAGGGTCCCACAAGGGGCAACAGTACTCCAGGAGAGGACGCACAAGTGCGATGTAGGCAGTCTCTTTGGTGGAGCTGGTGCATCTTCGAAGCGTTCTGCCGATGAAACGTAACCTTTGGTTCGCCTTCCCCACAATATTTTCTGTGTGTTCTCTCCAGTCAAAGTTGTTCGTAATTGTAACTCCTAGGTATTTGGTAGAATCTACGACCTTAAGGTTTGACTGATTTATCGCGTAATTAAAGTTCAGCGGATTTCTTTCAGTGGTCATGTGTATTACTTCACACTTTTCTTTATTTAGTGTCAATTGCCAATTTTCGCACCATGCAGAAATTTTGTCTAAATCGCTTTGCAGTTGCTTTTGATCCTCAATTGACTCCACTAACCGATAAACGACAGCATCGTCCGCGAACAGTCTAAGGGAGCTATTCAGATTGTCTCCTACATCGTTTATAAACACGAGGAAGAGTAGAGGACCTACAACGCTTCCCTGTGGAACGCCAGATAGCACTTCTGTTTTACTCGATGACTTTCCGTCAATTACAACGAACTGTGTTCTTTCTGATTGGAAATCGTGAATCCAATCGCACAATTGGTGAGATGTTTCATAAGCACGCAATTTCATAAGAAGCCGCTTGTGGGGTACAGTGTCAAAAGCCTTCCTGAAATCCAGAAATATGGAATCGATTTTAGATCCCTTGTCGATGGCACTTAACACTTCATGTGAATAAAGGGCAAGCTGTGTGGTAGAGTGCCAGACTACAAATCCAAAGATCGCGGGTTCGATCCCCTAGGATTTTAATCTGTCACTTTCCACTTCTTTCACCTCTGGCAGTATTGCTCATGTGAAAAATACCGAGTAGCACCGTGGTTCGGAACCCACGTTAAACTGTAGGTCCCCCTATAACTGGCTGGGTAAGTCAGTTCGAATGTCGGAGGAAGGCAACGGCATACCACCTCCAAACAGGACCATGCTTAGTAAAGCACTGTGTTGTTCAAACCAATCTTCGGATTGTAGACTGCTTTACCTTAACTTACACATCCCTGCCCGCGAGGGGATTCGATCCCCCGATGGGGCGCGACCTTGTGCATCGTAACATAGCGCCTCAATGCGCTCGGCCGCTCCGCTGCGGCAAAGGGTCCGAACTATTACAAGAATCGACGAAATGCCGTCAGTAAATTTCGCGAATACGTAACGATGTAAACATTTTAGAGGTTTTAGCTCTCACAGAGGCTTATCGACAATCATACTTTCTACGAACTATTCGCGAATCAAAGGGAGAAATGTCAGATATCGCAAATTACCTTATGCCACCCCCCAGCAAAATGGCATGAGAATGTAGATGTAGGCTGAAAGGCACTTCATTCGCAAGGTTCTTCCATTTTCACTACACATATCCTGTAAAGCACTATCGAGAGTAAGTTGTAATTTGCGGCTGTTTGCTGATGATGCTGTGGTATATGGCAGGGTGTCGTCTTTAACAGGCTGTAATAGCATACAGGTTGACTTAGACAAAATTTTTGGTTGGTGCGAAGAATGACAACTAACTCTCAATATAGAAAAATGTAAGGTGATGCGCATGAGTAGGAAAAACAATGCAATAATGTTCGAATACAGCATTAGTATTGAGTTTCTTGATGTCGCGTCGCTCAAATATCTAGGGGGAACATTGCAGAGCGATATGAAATAGAACGAACATGTAAGGACAGTTGTGAGTAAGGCGGACAGCCGACTTCGGTTTATTGGGAGAATTTTGGGAAGATGTGCTTCATCTGTAAAGGAGACCGCGTATAAAACGCTTGTACGACCACGTCTTGAGTATTGCTCAAGTGTTTGGGACCCGCAGCAGATCAGTTTAAAGAAGACATAGAGGCGGTTCAGAGGCGAGCAGCTAGGTTCATTACTGAAAGATTCGACCAATGCGCGAGTGTCGCGGAAATGCTCCGGCAACTCAATTGGGGATCGCTGGAGGAAAGACGACGTTCTTTTCGTAAATTTCTGTTGAGGAAATTTAGAGGGTTGAGTGTAGTACGATCTTGCTGCCGCCTACTTACATTTCCGGTAGTGATCACAAAGAGAAGAGAAATTAGAGCTCGTACGGAGGCATATAGGCATTATTTTTTTCCTCGTTCT
This sequence comes from Locusta migratoria, assembly GCA_026315105.1. Taxonomy (NCBI): domain Eukaryota; kingdom Metazoa; phylum Arthropoda; class Insecta; order Orthoptera; family Acrididae; genus Locusta; species Locusta migratoria. Next base: position 203,882,944 of record CM048751.1, read on the forward strand.
ATTTGGGAGTGGAATAGGAAAGGAAATGCCTAGTAGTTGTACAGTGTACCCTCCGCCACGATCGTGGCGTATATATGTAGATATCGTTTCTACGCTCCTGCTATCCCCCAGGTCTAGCCCCAATATTTCGCTGCCATATACGGCACATTTTCCACTGGAGCAACCCTTCCCATAACCTTGGACATTCAGTTCATATGATTTGCCTACCGAATGTCTGTAGCCATACGAAGTTAGCACGATACAGTGAGGTGGCATGGGTAGAAACTTTTTAACGAAACGCAAACTTGCAATGATCAACAAACACCCTATGGAAATATTGTCAGTTGATTCTAACTAGGAGAGGACACCTATTCGTCATCGCCGAATTCGTCCAAATTTATGGTACATGTAGGGCTTGTTGAGTGCACAAAGTGGGAACTTCAGATGGTTAAGCCTTTAGGAAATAAAAGGAATTTTGATACGGATCTATCACCATAATGCACCTTATCAACTGCCCCTAAGACAGTGTGTTTAGAAAGCGGCGTTTGGCTCAGCGCGCCCGGTCATTGGGCTAAACGCCCTCTGTAGTAATAATAAAAAAAAGCTAAGCCAACATTTCAACGAACAACCACGAACAAACTAAACGAATGACCGCAAACCATAGTTCTACCAGAGGGGAAAAAAAGCTGTAAGAGAGAGGATTTTTATTGAAAGGTTCGCGGGTTCGGTTCCGCCCGGCGACAAATATTTTTGTGCTCCTTGGCAATGCATACGCTACTGACTTGCATCAAACTACATTCCATTATACATCAACAGCTGCCCTGGTAACATGTGTTACGCGTGGTTCGCTGCTGGACTGTGCGATGAATGAAGCTGTTTTCAGAAAGTGTTTTTCTTTTCTTTTTACTGCAATCTTTACCACTGAATATCGCCCTGTGGACCATAGTGTCAAGAACAATATCGCTTTTCTCAAGCATTGTGTTTTTAATTGTGTCACTGTTCTTTGCTGGCACATTGACCAGTTATCGAAATGTGTGAGCATGTTTTTTTGTTTTTTTGTTTTTTTTTTTGCTTGTGTGTCTCACAATTCTATGAGGAAGCAAATTCATTCGGAATTTTCTGGCACTCTCTTCCTAAATTGAAAACGTTAGCATTGTGTGAGCATGTTTGTTAAGGGGAAGAAAACCTTATCGTCTGCCGTTGTGCATATTTCAGTTGTTTCCGTTGTGTGTTATTTACATTTTTTTCTAGTTCGCCATCGCCTGCTTTATGGCACACTAAACGCATCCTTGCTAAATTTGCGCAAGTTGCTTTAATTTAGCACCTATTGTATTTAAAGACAGTGATCGAGGATAAGAGTAGACGGGACTCAATGATTTCAATTAATATATCTACAAAAGCTTTGTATAAAACTTCATTTTGTAACTGAAGAACACAGAGCATGGTAGTATTTTAATGTGGCGCGGGGATGCAGATGTCAGGCACGAGTGACGAGAGCAGTGGACGTGGCCGCATATTTACTTTGATCGGATCTCAATCAGCTGAAATCTGTTAGTTCCGGACCACTCGTTTGTTAGAGGTACAGGGACAAACGCAGTCGCCTGATTACACTAGCCATTCAAAGCCTCCTGTTTGCATCACTTCTGCTCCCACTGCTTGAGTCAATTCAATAGTGTTCAAATTAATTGTGCGGGACGTTAGTAAATATTGAACGCTTTCGTAACATTTTGTGAGTTTTCAGATAGCCTACTTTAAGCCGTGTGACGTAATGTGGTTACTTTTATCTTTTCTTATCGTAGGCGACGGTTATATGATGTACAAGGCTTTCATCGTCGTCGATGTATTGGTTTACTAGGCTCTCAAAATTTTAGTTGCGTCGTACAGCAGGAATTTAGGATGGTAAGCCTGTCAACTCTTAGTATATTCAATGACGGCTTTTTTGTTTTTAATGTAAGTACAAACTGGACCATATCTTTTTTTTTTATTTTTTTAACCTAATAAAGTCTTTAGATAACCTTTAGAAGCCGGCCGCGGTGGCCGAGGGGACTGAGGCGCTCCAGTCACGGTCCGCACGGCCACTACGGTTGGGGGTTCGAATCCCCCCTCGGGCATGGATATTTGTGCCGTCCTTAGTGTTAGCTAGTTGATAAGTAGTCTGTAAGCTTAGGGACTGATGACCCCGTAGTTAAGTCCCATACGTTCTACAAACATTTGAACATTTTTTAACCTTTAGAATGTTTGAGTATATGAATTCTCTCAGGGCTCTTAGTTTATAGAAGTACGTCACATAAGAAGTTACTAATTCTTTCGTGAAAAATAGTCTTTGCTAATTGGGCTTAACCTTGATTTTTTTTCTGAATAATGTTTTTAATCAATTTATCCTCCATATTCCTATCTCAAACACAGTCGAGGATGTTATTTAAAAGTAATTTTGAAGTATCATCGATTTGATGAAAGGGTACTATCTACGTAAGAAGGTTTTCGAGAAACTTCAAAAACAAACAGTTACAACATACACTGAACAAAGTCACACGTTATTTGAGACACAATTCTCAAAATATATTTCTTCGCATTGATAGTTCATTATGTCTGGTACAATCAAAGTTCAGAATATTCTCCCAAAGCCAAATTAAAGTTCCTTAATACACTCTATCCTTTCTCAATAAAACTGTCAGTTTAAGTCCCCTTGAATATTAACTATCTCGACGGGAGGCAGAATTTTTCTACGTTCCGTAGCCTAATCCCGAATTGAAGTTCATAGATAATGTAACTACGCAATCGCGTAACCTTTCGATCATTCAGTTTATCAAAGTTTTTAATTTCTGTAGGTATCATTTAAATACGAATTAAAAAGTTTCGAAATATTTCCGTACATGATTCCAGACTATTTTGCAAAACAATTACGCGAGACGCTTACAGAGAGATCTTTACACACCGTAAAACCATGACACAGAGAGAGAGAGAGAGAGAGAGAGAGAGAGAGAGAGCAATGCTACTGCAATTACTATTTATACTATATTTACGACAAATGATAACTGTGATTGCAGTGTTTTGACCCGGTTACTCTATGACTTTAACTATTCTGACTTTACAAAGATATAACAGATTCCTTTAAAATTTTGCAAAAGTACGTAAATTACTGCCTGTTACAAAAATTAATAAAAACTACAATGTACTGAAATGGATATTCCAATGCGATGACTGCGATGTAGTGTTACAGCCGTTAATAACTCTCGACAGGGAGCGGTATGCAAACAGCCGCCTCTATATAGCGTAACAGAAGTATACTAGATTTTCGCTAATCCGGCCGTTGCTGGTACTTAATGGACGGCGGATTGTGGAGATGACGGACACAAATTATTTCCATATGTAGTGTATGTATGAAGGAACGTACTCCCCTTCAGCAACAGTGCATTGTAGTACCCGATACAGAGAAGCGTTACTATTTAAAAAATATATATATATTTTTTTTAATTCATTCCGTTTTCGAGGAGGATCATCAGGCAGACGGGCTCCATCTGTGACGTGGGAGTCTGATGTACGCTCGTATTTTGGTTGTACGGCTGCAGTGTGGAACTCTAACGGCTGCATGTACGAAGGAGACAGCATCCATCTAGGCGCCCCATGATCTACTGGTTGCTATGTCTAGTTTACGAAAAGAGTGAGCTGTGTTTGACACTATCCGTTCCTACATATTACATTTACCGTCTCCAGAAATGTCATAAAACGCGAACATTACAATACATGTGTCCTTTTAAAAGACATGATAGAGAACTGCAAATAATCCCACAATTTGAAATGTGATTTGTATAGAATTGTTTAACTAACAATGATGTTGCTCAGGTTTGTTGCGTCGTTTCGGATAAGTGGAAGTCTGAAGCCAGAAACTACAATTTGGTGAAAATGGCATATTTTCCGGTCAGTTCTTAAAATAACCAAGTTCCCTATCGTAAAAGCATTGGTATTGTTCTGAGGTTTTTTTTTTTTTTTTTTTTTTTTTTTTTTTTTTGTTTAGGGAAATCAGACCTGTTCTCAGGAATTCATTTCAAAGGAAAAAGAGAGAAAATGTTAAATGTTCTAAAGAGTAGTCTGTATGTATGAACGCTACATGAACACATACCGCATTCCGTTCAGCGCCAATCACCAGTAACTTACATTTTACAGGTATTTTATAATTTAGCACGCATGAACATTGCATTCTGTGTAATACATACATTTTACAGGTACCATAAAGGCAAATATACTTATTTCTTCTTAATTTTTATCAATGGCAGAAGACATAACTATGGTGATTTTATTTTTGTTCGTACTTATGTAGATTTCATCTGATTCATTCAATATTACGTTTTTAACGGAACTTTTAATCATTTCTCTAAAATTTAGTGTAAGAGTGTTCAGATAAATAGATTTTTCTCTTTTCTCCCTAGCCGGTACATGCCACTTACGTTGTTCGTGTGAAAAATGCCGGTGTGAAAAATGCCGAGTAACGCCGTGGTTCGCTGTCTACTTTAAAGTGTAGATCCCCTGATAACTGGCTGGGTAAATCAGTTGAAGTTTAGACATCGGAGGAAAGCAACGGCATACCACCACCAAACAGGACCAAGCGTGCCAAAGCACTGCGGTGTTCAAACGATTCTTCGCATTGGTAGCTGATTATCCCCCTTCTTGTTTTTCTACTGGAATAGTGAGTTTGGTGACCCAGCGAAGTATTCATCGTATATGTGGAAGGTCGCTTAACACGTACGTACTGTCTACTTAATTGGACACCCCTGTAGTTTGTATTGTATAATTTGCGTTTTCGAAATTAGTCCGTTTGCACAAAGAGTAGCAGCAGTTATTGGCTGATAGTTGCATTCTGTGATAGGAGGGTTGCGGGTGAGGCAGAAGCAGTGGGCTGCTTTGCTGCTCGGTGCACTGGTAAGGCTGCCCCCCCCCCCCCCCGGCGTTATGCAAAACGGCCCGTGACGTAGTGAGTCGGCCACCGTTGGCTAAGAGCTGCTCCTCACTACATTATAAATGCCGATTTGTCGACCTGCCACCCTTACACTTCTTATTCATTCGTGCTATCCACCCTTTTTGCACATTTTATCAGATATGAAAGAAGCTAAATGAAATCCAGTGGATCATTCTGCTATTTTCTAAAAATGCTTGCAGTCAAAATTGACGGTCATTAATCGATGAATATCGAACGTGCGATTGAATACAGTATCTGAGTTAAGGACGATAGTTTGTTTACAAGCAGAATATACATAATAGACTAATATTTTGTGTTTAAAAAGTGATCTGTAGCTTCCTCTGATAGTTAGGTATAGGTTAACTTTTTCTCAAGTGAACACCGAAGGCGCGAATTTTTGAAAATTCATATGTTTGTTAATATATCGGACCAAAATGCATGTTCATCAGTCCGTAGCTTACAAACTATTTAAACTAAAGTAAACTAACCTAAGGACAACATACACACCCCAGGGAGGACTCGAATCTCCACGGCGAGCAGCCGCGCGCTCCGCAGCGAGGCGCTTTAGACCGTTCGGCTACTCAACCGCGGCGCGAATTTTTGAACTGTGACCTGAGATACATGGTACATTCTGTTGTGGTAATCTGTAATTTACAAGTATAATGACCTATTATTTACCTACAATACGTAAATTCTGCGATGTTATTCAGTATGTTTATATCCGTTGATATTGTTAGTTTTGCTAGTTGGTATATCTACGTAGCGTATCTTTTGAGACTCAGAAATGACGTCATTGGTCAAAGCCGACGGGTTGTATCCCGGTCTTCAGTTATGCCTACATTACCTACTTTCATTTCACTTTCGGTAAGCGTCAATGTTGTCAAAATTAAACACACGTCGCAGCTCCCACGAACACTACAATCGCTCATTCGATATATATTGATTCATGTTCGTCTATTTCGACTGCTAACATTCTTGGAAGGATCGAGGCATACCGCAAGGAAGAGAATTAGCTGCTTCATTATTCTCAGCCTGATGTCTCTTCTAAACTTATCAACCGCTGTTTCTCAGCCGTTTCTAAATTACTTCAAAATGTGCCTTTTAATGAGTACGTACAATTAAGTCTAAAGCTACATACATCATCAGCTGTCAAAGAGAAATATCTACAATCAAATTGTTGTTCAACGTACAAGTATAATGCTGTTGAGAGAAAAGATATGGCAGCCTCGAATTACAATGATGTGATATTCAGTTTATGAAGTATAGATTATTGGTAATAGAATAATAACGAAGAATAACTTTTTTTTTCAGCCTCTAACTTCAGTTATAACATGCACCTGTACAGCCTCGTAATTGAAATGTCGCAATTTGATGTTGCCATTTTGTACGATTTTAGATAAAAGCCTAACTGACGAAATAAATAACTTTTCCTACTTTTTACTATGACTTATTCGTTTGTTATTAAAAAGATATAAGTAGTAGGTAAGTTGCAATCTTTTACTGCCAATTGGGATGAAAGTCAAAATGTGGTTTCTTTTTGTCCACCTCCAAAACAAAAATTAAAGTTTCATTAACTCTTGTTGACTTTTGTTAACAACATGCTTGTGAAGAGATACTTAGCAACGTTAATGGAATGACAAAAAAGTTGGGGGAAATGGAAGTAAAATTGAATGTTCACGCATAGCTTTCTTCATAATCAATCAATGCAAGTGTTTAAAAGCGCAAATGAAAGAGCTTGTTCCGCTGAGTGTTGTTAGGTCAAAAAGAACTACCTACCTTAATTAGAACCGAAGATACCGTAATACAAACCGATTAAAATATCCATTGCAAGGACAGAAGGATATCGCGTTTGAATAAAAATAAAGCATGGAGAGACTTAAGTTAATTCTGATACTTGATGACAAATCTGTGGATGAATACCTTTCGTTTAAAACAAAAATGAAGGAAATCGGCCGGGTAGTTAGGTCTGGACGACTGAATTTAGTTTTCGTAGATTCTGTTCAAATGTTTGTAAGAATGCGGGCTCATCAGTTACTAAACTTACAAACTACTTATGAACTACCTCATGGATACAAGCATCCATGCCCGAGGGGGGATTCGAACCCCCGACGGCGGACTGCCGAGCGCACCGCAACACGGCGCTCCAGCACGCGGCTAAATATATAAGATTAGTAAATGTCAATTACCCTAAATGAGCGAAATTCATCGCTTAAATGCCAAAGCATCTTAAAATACAGGCAGCAGGCGTCTACTGTATATAATATATCCAAAGCTATATTGAAAACACCAGATAAAGATGCAAAAGAGCGAAGAAATAAGATTAGTAACAAATACTCATTGCGTAACTATATAGCCTATAAGTAACGAAAAATCTCAAAATTACAAAACTATATTACAAGACTTAGAACAATATATTTTCTTGCTTTGTTGCTTGTGAATGTATAGTATACAATGTTTGAATTGGATACTTTCAATGTTTTACTTCTTGATTATTTTGTTCATTCCTTAAACACTATTTAAATTTGCTTTCCTCCACACCCGGAGGTAGGCTACTTGTAGTAGTAGTCAAAATATAAATTTAAAATGAGATCACGCAGATTAAAACTTTTTATTGAAAGTGACAACGGTCGCAAAAGCCTACAAGTACACTGGTTAAGTATGGTAGAAAGAAATGGGTACGCATGGACTTAGTTGGAGACGCCTTTCTGAAAGAATGTAGCTTTTATGTCCCTAACAAAAATTCCCTTGAGTTACTGGGAGAATAAACTTTTTTTTTTCCTATTCTAAATTTTCAAAGTGCTAGTGACAAGATGTTAAAGAAATAAAGTTACTATGGCTCTTTTAAATGCATAAGCACATTAAAAAATATAAACGCTAAGTAAATGCTAAATTTTCAAAGCTTATTTGCTAATTTCACTTAGCTCTAATGATAATTGATGTACACAAAAGGAAAGAAAGCCGCTGTAGTGTCTGAAGCAAGTAGTTAATGGATGCAGCTTCTTGCATTCCTCAAGTTTTCATAAGGCGATGTAAGACGTTTGTCGAGTGACCTTTCAGTGACATTTTCAGCGACTCGGATATAATGACGTGTGTCGGCTTGATCTAAACTAATACAGATGTTATCTGGAATGAATACTGTTGAGTTCGATGTAGCTTTAGTCGACGTTCCTTTTTGCTGCCGAGAATTGACTCTTTACCTTCCTTCATTCCCTCCTCAATATACAAGTTGAAGAGCACTGATGATAAACTGCATTCTTGTCGTACTCTTTTCTTTATGTAAGCCTCTTGTATTTCACCCGGATCGCGCAGGCTCCCGCGTCGGGGGTTCGAATCCTCCCTCGGGCATGGATGTGTGTGCTGTCCTTAGGTTAGTTTAACCTAGTTTAAGTAGTTTGTAAGTCTAGGGACGTACGACCAAAGTAGTTTGTTCCCATAGAATTACAAATATTTCAACTTTCTTTTTTTATTTCACCATGTATATTTGTAATCCCTCTTGGCTTTTTTGTAGACTTCATGCACTATCCGTCTGTCTCTGCAATCTAGACCAACATTATTCATAATTTCCATCAGTACATTCCAATTCACGTTATCGGAGGCTTTTTCCAAGTCCACGAAAGCAAATAAATTGTGGCATTTTATCCACGATTTATCGTAACATTAAGACAGCTTTTCTTGTTCCTCTACTCTGTCGAAATCCAAGTTGATCTTCCTCCAAATTCTGCTCAATTTTACTTTTTAATCGGTTGCATATTATTTTTCTTAATATTTTTGACATATGTGACAATCTACGCAAGATACGATGTTCTTCACATTTTATAGTGTCTGGTTTCTTTGGTATATGAATTATGATAGTCTTTTTAAGATCTTCCGGTATTTCTCCAGTTTCATACATATCTTAGATTAGTTTGAAGATATAGTTACAAGTTTCATCATGCAATTCTTGTATCATTTCTCCAGTTAATACTTCGCATGCTGGTGCTTCATTATTTTTTAGCTCTCTCACAGCCTTTGGGTATTCTTGTTTTGTTATTGAGAGTCCTAACTGATCATTTGTGACATTTTCTTCACTTTCAAGATTAGTTATATCTTCTGGATCTTCGTATTGATTTGATTTTCTCAGGGAAGCCAAAACAGTCTTGGTCCAACCCGCCACTGCTCGCACCGAAACTAAGTTTATTGTACGGTATCACTCCGTGTATATATAGTAAAGCCAATCAATGCCCTTGAACAGTGCAAGGAGTCCCTTTACCACTTCTTTATTAGACACAATTTCTTCGGGTCTGGTTGTCCCAAATGTTCTGTGCCTTTTACTCTCCAATGCAATGCATTCGAAGATTAGATGTGATGCAGTTTCATCACCGTCATCACAGATCCTACATTTAGGGTCCTCTTCTGTTATTCCCATTGTATGTAGGTGTTTTTTGAAATTCCCATGGCCTGTCAGCAATCCAACCATGAGTCTAATCTCTCTCCTGTTCAGGCCCATGATTGCAGAGCTTCTTTTAAAACATGGCTTTGGCATCATTACCTTGCCATGTTTTTGTTGATGGACTTTGGTCCAATATTCTATGTGCTGTCTTTTGAGCCAGTTATGTAGCTCCAATTTGATCATTGCCTTGGTGATTTTCAGGACAGGTTCCGGTCCAATAAATGGAGTCTCTACATCTACAGCCATACTCCGCAATTCAGCGTAAGGTGCGTGGCGGGTACACTGTACCACTACTAGGCATTTTCCTATTCCACTCCCAAATTGAACGAGGGAAAAAAGAATGCCTATATGCCTCCGTACGAGCCCTAATTTCTCTTAACTTGGCTTTGTGATCTTTACGCGAAATGTAAGTAGGCGGTAGCAAGATCGTACTACACTCAGCTTCAAATTCCCGCCCTCTAAATTTACTTAACAGAATTTCACGAAAAGAACGTCGTCTTTCTTCCAGCGATCCACAATTGAGTTGCCGGAGCATTTCCGTGACACTCGCGCATTGGTCGAACCTACCGGTAACGAATCTAGCTGCTCGCCTCTGAACCGCCTCTATGTCTTCCTTTAAACTGATCTGTTGCGGGTCCCAAACACTTGATCAATACTCATGACGTGATCGTACAAGCGTTTTATACGCGGTCTCCTTTACAGGTGAAGTACATCTTCCCAAAAATTCTCTCAATAAACCGAAGTCGGCTGTCCGCCTTACTCACAAATGTCCTTACATGCTCGTTCCATTTCATATCGCTCTGCAGTGCTACGCCTAGATATTTGAACGACGCGACAGCATCAAGAAGCTCACTACTAATGCTCTGCCCCCATCCTGGCGCAATAGGTTTACTCTGTTGCTTTCCCCTAGCTCCACCAGAACCCTGTGACATTCTGCAACTATTTTAGACCTTGTTGCAGGAGCTGCCAGTGATCTCAGGGCTGCCTGGCTGTCTGAAAAGGTATAGATGCTACGGTCTTTGTAGCAGGCTTTGAATGCGCAATCAGTGACCCCGCAAAGCGTCCAAGTACACGGTTTCGTAGAGTTGTATTGCGGGCAAGCTTTGAAGCGCGTGGGGCGCTATCCGGCCGGAGACTCGGGTGCAGCTATGTGGAACACGTCAGCCGGGGCCTGGATAACCGGCCCTGGCCACTGGCCGTTGTACGGGAGAGCGCGAGAGCGCCAGGGCAGCCATTGTGCAATCCACGCCGTGACGTCACCGCCGTGAAAGGCTGCCTCGTCGCTCGCTGGCCGCGTCCGCCTCCTGACCACCTCTCCGTTTCCTCTTTGCCTCCGGTGCTTAAATTTGACAGTGTTGTCAGTTGAAGAAAAGCTGCATTTACAATAGTCGGAGTACAAGGAGGCGAAGACAAAGCAGTGGACAGGGGTGTAGCCAGGCCCCAGTCTTATGCCATTTGTGTAATTATTTGACAATCCAAAGGCAAATTTGAAAGTTCATAGAGAAGAAATTAAAACGTTGAAGTTTGAGGTTTGCTGATGATTTGTAACTGTGGCAAAAGAGTTCGAAGAGCTGATGGAGAGTGTCGCCGAAAAAGTTTTGTCTGGTGTATAAGCATATTTTTATGCGCCCTGTCACGGCACTTTATATTGTTTGGAGGCAGTAGAGAATTATAAGAATAACGCCAACACAAAAAGTTTTTGTCGGAACCGAAGCGCATAAAAATGAAGACTTTCGTGCCAATCATTTGTGAAGAAGAGATACTTGTTAACATCATCATTTTTCTTATATCTGAAGAAGGATATTTGTAATTCATGCAAATCTACAGTTTCACTCCGGTCTTGGTCAAATTTTGCACATTTGACCTTCAAAACGAGGCACTTATGTCTGCATAAGATATACGGTACATGGTATAGGGTACCTTGCACAGACATCAAACACCGTTTAACCAGTAGGTCTGTCCAACACGTTATAATAGACCATCGAACTAGATCCGTCATGTGTACGTTTTCATGGTTCCTATATCGCCTGATCCTGCGGAGTGCAGAGATAAGCGTTATTAGTGACACTACAAGTTCCTGGCACTCCTCTGGATGCTCGGGTGAATCGTTCGGGAAAGGATACGGCGATTTTCTTCTCTATCCTTCGCCAAGTCCGAGCGTGTACTTCGTCTCTAATGATATCGTCGACAAGTTGTTAATCCGCGCAATCCAATACGCTGAGCCACGCAATGCGCTGTTCTCTCGTCGGTGTCGTGGGGTTTCCTACTGGCCTGTGCCGGCATGACAAATCGAGAATCTCCTGGCTGCTCCCTCTCCTCCACCTTCCCTCCACGCATAGTTCTACGAGAGTTTCAAGCGCAAGCTATAATTTCGAAATTGACTGTTATCGTAATCTCGTCGCTATTCCTTAATAGCTATGTTGTCCTTTATACTATAGCAAATCACTACATGATTTCTGTTGTATGTATCTATTATATATGTTTCGCAACTAAGTCGCCATAGAGCCACCGGGATTGCACCTCTTTAAGATGCTCAGCATAATGAAATATTTACGCAATAGTAGGCCTGCTCGTCTGAAAGAAATTACAGAATGTTTTGATACGGTTAGGTCCAGCGTATAAAGTCTATAGAACTACAATGTTGTTATTGATGTCTACAGAGAATAAAATTCGTTGCTTAATATAGATGAGTCCACCCAAGTTCTTCTAGTTGGAATTTCATCTTTATAAAATTAACTGTATAATAATTATGTATGATCTTTGAAGAAGTGATTTTTTTTTAAATGTAGTACTTAAGCTGAAAAACTAAATCACTGGCAACCACTTCAGTGCACATATGTGCTTATTTTTGTACTGTACTTACAGCACTCCTGTGTTGGTTGTACCGGTATCAAAAACGTTTCACGTAGAATACTTGAGTCTACCAGAAAACTGGTAATTATTCTACGCTATATACGTTTCACTTAAAGTTTTACAAACATTCTAAAAATTCTGAACACATCTACATACGCTATGACGTGATAATAGGGACGTATGTTTATGTATTTTCCGTGGGTATTGGACCACGTACTTCAGACTGCGTCCTGTTAGTAACTTTCGTTCATCTGTACTGCACATTGAACCGTTTTGGAAATACAAACATCAGACTTTCAATCGCTAGCTAAAAGGCTACAGAAATATCAGGGCATTCAACCTTGTTGTTCTGAAGATTACATTACACTGGGGTTCTTGAAACGGATGTCAGTAGCTGTTTATTGGCCATTATGTTGGGAGAATCTCCGTCAGCAAACTGGATAACGAATTCGTTACTAGCTGTTACTACATTTCGTTGCGGACAACTGAGATTACAATGAATCTTTCACTCTGCAGCGGAGTGTGCAACTGAGATTAGGTTTTAATTATTATCGTTTAATTCTGCGTAAGATTATAATTATGAGAAACTTTTATATTAGGCTTCAATAATCGTTTTTAGTAATGTTTATACTACGAACGCTAAGGACGTCTCATTCTATAACTGCCTATCATGAAACATTTGTCTGATGTCTTCAAAACAGCTTTATTTTCAATGTCGTAACTTTAAACAATCCACAGGAAGACCTGACAATATTTAAGTCCTTTCTAGAGAAATATCAAAACTGTAGTTGGCAATAGGAACATCTGTGATGTTCAAGAGTTTGGATTCTCGCCTGATACTCTGTAGCTTGTAAAACAGTTCAGACATATAGGAGTTTCATGAAATTTCCAGCCATCAGTGACTTTCAATTTACGTCCACCTCTACTTGTTCCTCTGGCATTGTCAGCCAGTTAAGTTGGAAGCTTCACAGAACGAGTAACCATATAAGCCGATGATAGCGCTACTAAAGCAGAGCTACTAAACACAGCTTTTCGAAACTCCTTCACCAAAGAAGACGAAACCAATATTCCAGATTTCGAATTGCAAACAAAGGCCAGAATGAGTAACGTTGCAGTCGATATCCTCGGAGTAGTTAATTAACTTAAATAACTTAACAAGAACAAGTCTTCTGGTCCGGACTGTATACCTATTAGATTTTTATTTAATTATGCTGAAGCGATAGCTCCTTACTTAACAGCCATATACAACCGCTCGCGCGAAGAATGATCGGTACCAAAAGACTGGAAAGTTGCACATATCACACCTATATTCAAGAAAGGCAGTAGGAGTAATCCACTAATTTGCAGCAGGGTTTTGGAACATTGTCCTGTATTCAAATATTATGAATTATCTCGAACCGAATGATCTATTGACCCAAGGTCAATACGAATTTATAAAATATCGTTCATGCGAAACACAACTAGCTCTTTACTGACACGAAGTGATGAGTGCAATCTACATGAATCTCAAATTGGTACGTATTTTTTTATTTCCAGAATGCTTTTGACACCGTACCTCACAAACGGCTTTTAATCAAATTGCGTGGTTACGGTATATCGCCCCAAATTTGCGACTGGATAGGAGATTTCCAGTCTGAGAGGACACAGTTTGTAGTAAACGATGGTAAGCCATTCACTAAACCAGAGGTGATATCGGGCGTTCCACAGGGTAGTGCTATTGGTCCTCCGCTGTTCCCTATTTACATAAACGATTTGGGAGAAAATCTAAGCAGCCTCTCTTAGGTTGTTCGCGGATGATGCTGTCATTCACCATCTAGTAAAATCATCTGAAGATCAAAACCAACTGCAGGACGATCTAAATAAGATATCAGTATTGCGTAAAAATTGGCAATTGACTATAAATAATGAGAAGTGTGAAGTCGTCCACATGAGTAAGAAAAGAATTCCGGTAAACTTTGTTTACAAAGGTAACTCAATCAAAAGTGAAGACCGTGAACTCCACTAAATACCTAGGAATTATCATTACTTCAGACTTAAGCTGGAAAGAATACGTAAATAATGTCGTGGGAAAAAAAGCGAACCAGAGACCGCGTTTTATTGGCAGAATTCTTAAAAGATGCAACAGAAGTACTAAAGAAACTGCATATACTACGCTTGTCCGTCCATTTTTGGAGTATTGCAGCTCAGTGTTGGATCCTTGTCAGCTGGGTTTGACGGAGGTCATCGAAAGAGTCCAGAGAAGGGCAGCTCGTTTTGTATTGTCACGATACAGGGGAGACAGCGTCATGGAAATGATACAGGATCCTGGGATGGGAATCATTACAACAACGGCGCTTATCGCTGCGGCGTGGGCTACTTACGAAACTCCAATTGCCAACATTCTCCTCCGAATGCGAAAATGTATTGCTGACTCTCACTTAATAAAAAATCATCAGAATAAAATCAGAATTAGAGCTCGAACGGACAGATTCAGGTCCTCTTTCTTCCCGCGCGCCATTCGAGAATGGTTTGGGAGATAAATAGTATAAAGGTAGTTCGATGAACCCACTGCCAGGCTCCTATATGTGATTTTGCACAGTATCCCATGAAGATGTAGGTGTAGATGCATGTAAAAAATTTATTAAGAAAAATTTCAGTTTTGTTGAGTGAACAATTCAGTGATAAGCAGATTTCGTATTAAAAATTTAGAAACACTGTTGAAAGCGTAATTTTGAAAATGAGATCTGCCAAATACAAATAATTAGTTTCTAGACTCTGACCATAACTTGTTAGTCATGAACTGTAGGCTGAAACAGAAAAAACTACAGAAAGGTAGGAAAATAAGGAGATGGGACTTAGACAAATTGAAGGAACGTGAAGTTCTGGAGAAATTCAGAGGGAGATTTAGGCATCAATTGACAGAAACAGGGGGAAATAAAACAGTAGAAGAGGAATGGGTAGCATTGAGAGATGAAATAGTGAAGGCAGCAGAGGACAAAATAGGTAGAAAGGCAAGACCTTCAATAAATCCTTGGATATCAATCGAAATTCGTGCTTCACTATTTAAAATAAATGCTGTTACATATTTGACTGTGAAGCGAGCAATAATGAATATAATAAATGATGATCCCTTAAACGTTTTTATAGACGTACAAATCTTTATTATTGCAATATCATAATACGAGCCGGCCGCGGTGGCCGAGGGGACTGAGGCGCTCCAGTCACTGTCTGCACGGCCACTTCAGTCGGAGGTTCGAATGCCCCCTCTGGCACGGATATTTGTGCCGTCCTTAGGATTAATTAGTTCATAAGTAGTTTGTTAGTTTAGGGACTAATGACCCCGTAGTTAAGTCCCATAAGCTTAACAAACATTTGAACATTTTTTTTTTTTTTTTTTCATAATACGAATTGTCCGCACAGTTGGATGCATTCATTTAGTTGTCTAAATACTAGCTAGCATCGACACTTCTTGATATCTCAGCACATACTGATTGTAATTCTTTCTTTTAACATTTCTGGATTTTCCGGTTCCGTTTCGTAAATGCTGGCTTTGTTACATCCCCAAAAGTAATAATGCAAGAGGGTTAAATCAGGCCATCTAGCTGGTCACAACTGCATCCACCATGACCTGTCCAACGTTCGGGTGCACATGGTTGAGATTTTCTCTAAACCGTGTACAATAACTGAGTGGTACACTACCGGTATCGTGCCGAAACCAGTGCCTCACAGCTAAGTAAAGTGGTATGTGTTCTAGGAGATGCCCTGATTCAGCTCAATGGCCAGTTGATCTAGATAGATGCCAAATAAAGTGGTCCAATGGTGTCCAACAATGTCGCACCATACCTAACATCACCGTGTACTTGTATGTAATGTGATCGTAAGCAGTCGATTATGTTAATTGACAGTAAATTCATTGGCGACATAACATTCATCTTTTCCAAAAATTGGCCTGATGAAATTCGAATTTATGCCTATTTCAGAGACGTTGGTTGTGGTGGTGATAACGTGTGGCATTTTTGGCCGTTAGACCCAGCTGGGATGGTGTTCGGTCTGCCTGGTGCAAGTCGATGATGATGATGACACAACACCCATTCCCCGAGTAGAGAAAATCTCCAACCGGGAATCGAACCCGGGCTCTGCGTGTCAATCTACCGCGCTGTCCACTCGACTACGGAGGCGGACAGAGATGTTGATGTAGATAGAGCTTAAAGGGATATCACTTTATTTCCTCCAGAATCCTTTGTATCGAAGACCTCGACAACCCGAGGTCTCTGCAGCTTTGTCATAATTACGATGGGAACTCCGTATTAATGGGCAAGGTCTAATGACGTATGCATTAATGACAGCCGGCCGCGGTGGCCGAGGGGACTAAGACGCTCCAGTCACGGTCTGCACGGCCACTACGGTCGGGGTTCGAGTCCCCCCCTCGGGCATGGATATTTGTGTCGTCCTTAGTGTTAGCTAGTTCGTAAGTAGTTCGTACGTTTAGGGAGAGATGACCCCGTAGTTAAGTCCCATAAGCTATACAAACATTTGAACAAACATATTAATGACAATGATCACATTATTATTATTGCAGGTACAAATCACCTAAATTAAACAGCACGGTAACATATTTGTTAATACTAATTTGTACCTAAGCATTATTTTCATAATTACTGTGGGAGTGATGTGTTCCAAAATACTCAGTAACTTCACAAGGAACAATAGGCGCGTCGGGTATTGATCTTAACGAGACGTACGTGGAAAGCTCCCTCTGTTCTTAATCGGTTCTCTGTACTTCTCGAAACATGTGCAGAAGGTTGACGTCGCATTGCAAAATGGTATGTATTCAGACATAGAGCCTCAGCTTTATTGCTGTGCGTGTCCCCATAGATCAGTATCACATCTGCTTAGTTTTCCTCGGAGTACATTGTAATTGTTACTTGCATGATTGTGAGACCTGCCTCGAACAACAGACAAACGGTCACGTGACCTCGTCAGAGTGAAAAGAGGAGGTAAACGCACGCGGGTTACGCCACAGCTAACGTGTTCTCTTGTGCAGTACGCGCAACTCCCCTGTGGACAACAGTAACGAGGGAACCCTTCTTGCCTTCAAGTGTGCGCGTATGTACAGGGTGTATCAACAAGGATGGCGCAAACGTACACGGTTGAAAATGTCCCAGTAAACATGGGTCCACAAACGACCCGTTCGCGAGATAATTACGAATATATGGGTCCAACCAGCCACTAGCGTCATTGTAAACACCGTTCCAGTTAGTACACATTAATTTGAAATTTAGACTTTACTATTAAGATTTACATCGCATTTGGTTCGCATTTCACTGACTTTATTGTAAACATCGCCCTAAGAATCAGTTTCAAGTATTGAATTTACTGTAATGTTTTAGATCGCATTTAGTTCACATTTCACCTATAGGTTACATTTTAAAAGAGTTCGAAGTGTCTTCCTTGCATCTGAATGCAATACTGTGCTCGTCTCTGCAATGAATTTCGATTTCTTTCGGAAACCTCTGGATCATTTCGGAATTCTTGACAATCGTGTACAACTCTCCGATACAGTTCCTCAACCGTATTAACGGGTGTGCTAGGACGATGTTTACAATGAAGTCAGTTAAATGTGTTCTAAATATGATGTAAATCTTAGTAAAGTCTAAATTTCTAATTATCGTGTACTCACTAGGACGATGTTTCCAATGACATCAGTGGCGGCTTGGAACCATACATTCGTAATTATCTCACGACGACTTGTTTATGGACCCATATTTATTGGGAGATGTTTGCTCCTATTATCGTGTACTTTCTACTTTGTGAGTCTGCGCCATCCTTTTTCATACACCCTGTATATACCAGGCGGCTGACAAACTCTGTTCTCTGTTGTTTTGTTTCATGCATACGCCAGTGCAAGAAGGGTTGCCTCCTACCTTCTGTGCAAAGGGCAGTTGCGTGTACTATATACACTGGGGAAAACAATTAGGGGATGAGTTATCTAAATTCTGAGGTATTGTCATCGGCAGAATGAACTAAAATTGTTCGAAGCTTCTGTCGATTCTACGGAATGGAGACAATAACATTACGGCAACCGAGATAATGGTAATAACAGAAAATTCCTACAAAAAAGGTTGACGTTGACTTGTGTTTACTAAACAAATTACAAAACAGTTGGTTTCAGAGAGTGTAGTAAAGTGTAATGCAACAACAACCCGAGTGACCCGAGCTGTGGCATGGGGAGCCGTAGGAAGGTTGGAAGCGGGACAGACACAGAGGGAGGTGGCTGAAGCTATTGGAGTGTCCCAAAGTGTGATTTCCAGGAACTGGACGCGATTTCAGACAACAGGAACTGTTTAAAGAAGGCAAGGGCAACGTCGTCCAGCAAGAGATGATGATCTTTATCTGCGCTAAATTGCCCGTCGAGGCAGGAGGCTGAATGCAACTCAGCTTCAACAGGACGCGCAAATCATCACAAACAGTCCGAAATCGCCTTATGGAATGTGGCCTCTACATACGGAGGCGTATGGTATGAGTCCCATTAAAACGACACCATTTAGCCCGCAGAAACTGGGTGCAGGAACTTCAGGATTGGAGTTGTAACGAATGGTGGCGGATTCTATCCACAGATGATTCAATATGCTGTGCTCAGCTGGACAGTCGTCGTCCCCTCTGCTTATATGCAGGAAACATAACCGAATCTTAGTGGTGGACAAGTGGTGTGGAGTCAGTATTGGCGGACGTACGGACCTCTACGTCTTTGACTGCTCAGAGGTATAGAGACGGCGTCTTTCGACCTTTTATTGTGCCCTACGCCGGTGCCATAAGAGATGGATTCCTTCTGGTGGACGATAACGCTCGTCCCCACAGAGCTGCATTGATGGAGCATGTCTGGGATCCCCCCAGGGGGCCCACAGTTCTTTTGTGGGTGCGTGTGTGGCGCGCACGGGGCCCCGAGCCGGAGCAGCCTTTCTTCTGCCCCAGGCTGCTTCACTGTCCCTCCCGGTTTATGCCTTCGCCCGGAGACGGGCATATTTCGTGTGCTACGGTGGTTCTTGTTGTCGTTTCTCTTATTCCTTCGTTCCTTAGTTTCTTACCCTTTGTTTTCTGTCTTTCTCTCCTTGTACTCTCCTAGCCTTCTTCTCCTCATTAGTCTCCGCTTCGGCGTTTGAGACACTTCTTCCTTCTTTCTCTTCATTTCCTATCCTCTTCTTCTTTCCTCCCTGTGCGTGTCTGAAGGCCGACCCACGCATTTTCGTGCGTAGCAGGTGACGGGGTAACGCGTGATTCCCCGCCCCGGGTAGACAAGTAGGGCACGTACGTACCCCCTGGTAAAGGCCAGGCCCAGGGAGGGGTGATTACCCGAGCTGGTACCTTCCGAACGTGCCGATTGGTCCCTCCGTCAGTTCTCGGGAGGTGTGACCTGAGGTGTGAACAATCACCTAAGGCGGGTAAGCCCTCGGAGAGGGCCCCCACTAGGAAGGAGCGCGCCATCGGAGACGCCGGTAATCACGGGGGACACTTCCGCGATGACTTCCTTATCTTCTTTCGTGACGTTGACCCATAAACGTAAGTTAGACTCGCCTCAGCCTAAAAAGACTCTGCCTAATGTACCTAAATTTCTGGTTGTGTCTCGCACCGACGGAAAGGATTTTAATTCTGTCAATCCTTTTGTTATACAGAAAGGTGTAGATGCAATTGCTGGCCCTGTTAAAACCTGTTCACGTCAGCGCAATGGCACATTGTTGCTGGAAGTGGAAAGTGCCTTCCAAGCCCAAAAACTGATACGTACTACGTTGTTGCACACTTTTCCAGTTAAGGTCGAAGCGCACCGCACACTCAACTCGTCACGGGGGGTAGTCTTCACGAGATCCCTTGACGGGTTGTCTGATGAAGATATCCAATCATATATGTCCGATCAGGGTGTGACAGCCGTCCACAGGGTCATGAAAAAGGTCGATAACCATCTGACACCGACTCGTACTGTGTTTTTGACGTTCGACAGAGTTGACCTCCCGTCGAAGGTCAAAGCAGGGTATGAAGTCATCTCCGTCCGACCTTATGTGCCTAACCCAACGCGCTGTTTTCAGTGCCACAGGTACAACCATACCCGTGAACATTGTCCAAATGCAGCAAAGTGTGTCACTTGTGGTAGGGACGCCCATGAGGGGGATTGCCCACCTCCGTCCCCTCACTGCCTAAACTGCAACGGTGACCATGCGGCTTCCTCTCGCGACTGCCCTGTATACAAGGATGAGAAGGTAATCCAGCAAATTCGGGTTACGGAGAAGGTATCGACATCTGCCGCTCGTAAGTTGTTAGCGAGTCGAAAGCCCGCTGTCCTCCCAGCGGGTACATACAGTAAGGTACTCACCTCAACTCGACCTACCAAGGATTCCAGTACCCAGACATGTGACTTCACTTTCGCTGACACAGTTGTGCGATCCGCCAGCCCGAAGATTGCCCGTTCCACGTCCCCGCTTCCTCCTGCTGCTTCTAAGGTACAGTCTTCGTCAACCTCTAGTAAACCGCGGGCACCTAAACAAGATGCCCGGACCTTGAAAAAGGAACCCGTCCGTGAGGATTTTCTGCGTTCTCAGGCTTCCCAACCGTCAACTGCCTCTTCCCGCCGTCACTCTTCCAGAAGAGCTGACAAGAAAAAGAGTTCCTCTCCTTCCCCGCCGAGGCGTGACCCATCTGTCACGCCGTCCAACAGTTGCCGGCCTCGGCCGTCTTCTGTTTCACCGGGACGCTCCGTTTGCCGGGCGCCCGGCCCTTTACCGGCGGTGGAAACTGCCCCTCCTGATCAACTCAGGGAGGTGGCAGGCGCGTCGGTCGAACCAATGGAACATGACCCTTTGCCCCCAGACAGCGATAGCAGTGCTCCCTCGAAATCCGGTCCTCAGCGGCCGTCGAGGTGACCCCGCTCGCTACTTGGTTTTTATCCTTATTTCTTCTCTTTTTTATCATGGCGCTCCTTCAATGGAACATTCGCGGCATTCGTTCTAATCGGGAGGAGTTAAAACTACTCCTTCGATTGCACTGCCCGCTTCTAGTCTGCCTCCAGGAAACTAAGTTGCGTCCACGTGATCGTGCAGACTTTCCACACTACACCTCTGTGCGGTTCGACCTGCCACCCGTGGAAGGTGTCCCAGCCCATGGAGGGGTTCTGATGCTCCTTCGAGACGACGTCTATTTCCATCCCATTTCCTTGCACACTCACCTACAGGCAGTTGCCGTCCGCATCACCTTATCCACATTTACCTTCTCCCTCTGTAATATATATTCGCCATCGTCATCTGCCCTTACTAGGGCAGATGTGCTAAACCTTGTTGACCAGCTCCCTTCACCTTTCGTGTTGGTAGGCGACTTTAATGCCCACCACCCCCTATGGGGCTCTCCGGCACCTTGTCCGAGAGGCTCCCTTTTGGTGGACATTCTCCACCACCTCGATCTTGTCTGCCTCAACACCGGTGCACCGACCTTCCTTTCTGACACAACACACACTTATTCCCATATAGACATCGCAATATGCACTCCTCAGCTTGCCGGTCGGTTTGAGTGGTATGCACTTGCTGACACGTACTCGAGTGACCATTTCCCTTGTATCATCCACTTCCTACATCATTCCCCATCTCCACGTCCCACCAGTTGGAACATCTCTAAAGCCGACTGGGGGCTTTATTCTTCCATGGCTGTTTTTCACAATCAGAATTTTCCCAACTGTGACAGTCAGGTCGAATACCTCACAGAGGTTATTCTCACTGCTGCTGAACGTTCCATACCTCGTACATCCTCTTCTCCACGTCGTGTCCAGGTCCCTTGGTGGACTGCAGCCTGCCGCGACGCGCTTCGAGCCCGGCGCCGTGCTTTACGCACCTTCCGCCGCCACCCAACTTTGGAGAATTGCATCAATTACAAACGTATGAGAGCGCAGTGCCGTCGTATCATAAACGACAGCAAGAAAGCTTGCTGGACTGCTTTTACTAGTTCTTTTAACCGTTTTACTCCCTCCACGGTTGTCTGGGGTGGCCTACGCCGTTTGTCCGGCATCAAGGTCCACTCCCCGATTCCTGGCCTGACCGTGGAGAACGCAGTCCTCGTGGACCCAGCTGATGTTTCAAACGCATTGGGTCGTTTCTTTGCGGAGGTTTCGAGCTCTGCCCATTACCACCCTGCCTTTCTCCCTCGCAAACAGGTAGAGGAGGCACGGCCGCCTTCTTTCCGCTCTTTTAATCGTGAAAATTATAACGTCGCCTTCACCATGCAGGAGCTAGATCGTGCTCTCGCCCTGTCCCGGTCTTCTGCTCCCGGGCCCGATTCCATTCATATTGAGATGCTGAAGAACCTCTCTCCTACGGGCAAGTGCTTTCTTCTTAGTACCTACAATCGCATATGGACTGAAGGTCATGTTCCCACAAGTTGGCGTGAAGCCATTGTTGTCCCCATCCCCAAACCAGGGAAGGACAAACACCTTCCTTCCAGTTATCGCCCCATTTCTCTGACGAGCTGCGTCTGTAAGGTGATGGAACGCATGGTTAACGCTCGGTTGGTCTGGCTCCTCGAATCTCGCCGCCTCCTGACTAATATCCAATGCGGTTTTCGTCGACACCGCTCTGCTGCTGACCACCTCGTTACGTTGTCGACCTTCATTATGAACAACTTTCTAAAGAAGCGTCAAACAGTAGCCGTGTTCTTCGACTTGGAGAAGGCATACGATACCTGTTGGAGAGCGGGCATTCTCCGCACATTACACACATGGGGCCTTCGGGGCCGCCTTCCTCTTTTCATTCAAGCGTTTTTGGCTGATCGCAAGTTCCGGGTACGGGTGGGCTCTGTTTTGTCAGATACCTTTTGCCAGGAGAATGGGGTACCACAGGGCTCCGTCTTGAGTGTGGCGCTCTTTGCCATTGCAATCAATCCGATCGTAGATTGCCTTTCAGCCGACGTCTCCGGATCTCTTTTTGTTGACGATTTCGCAATTTATTGTAGCGCCCAGCGGACGTGTCTCTTGGAGCGTTCTCTCCAACGCTGTCTTGACCGTCTATATTCCTGGAGCATCGCAAACGGCTTCCGATTCTCCACTGAGAAAACTGTGTGTATCAATTTCTGGAGATACAAGGAATTTCTTCCACCTTCTCTACGTCTCGGCCCTGTTGCTCTCCCTTTCGTGGAGACTACAAAATTCTTGGGACTCATGTTGGATCGGAAACTTTGCTGGTCCACACATGTGTCCTACCTGGCTGCCCGTTGTGCCCGATCCCTTAACGTTCTTCGTGTCCTCAGTGGCACGTCATGGGGAGCGGATCGTACCGTCCTGCTTCACCTTTACCAGGCCATTGTTCAGTCGAAGCTCGACTATGAAAGACTTGTATACTCTTCAGCACGGCCGTCGATTCTCCGCCGTCTCAACTCTATCCACCATCGTGGATTACGTCTGGCGACCGGGGCATTTTATACCAGCCCTGTTGAAAGTCTGTATGCCGAGGCTGCTGTATTACCCTTGACCAATCGACGTGACATACTCTTGTGTCGGTACGCATGCCGCCTATGGTCGATGCCCAACCATCCATCTTACAGATCATTTTTTGACGACTCACTCGATCGCCAATATCAGTTGTCTGCGATTGCCTTGCTTCCACCTGGAGTTCGGTTTCGCCGCCTGCTACAGCGGCTCGATTTTACCCTTCCTTCCACCCTTCGGTTGAGCGAAAGCCCATTGCCACCGTGGCATCAGGCCCAGGTTCACACACACCTCGAACTTAGTTCGCTCTCCAAGGAGAGCACTCCGGATTTGGTATACCGCTCGAGGCTTGTCGAACTCCGTTCGCGGTTCGATAGCGCCATATTTATTTACACTGATGGTTCCAAGAGCACTGCCGGTGTCGGGTCTGCCTTCGTCGTCGAGGACAACCGTTTCCAATACAAGCTCCCTGACCGGTGCTCAAACTTCACGGCTGAGCTTTTCGCCCTCCACCAGGCCGTTTTGTATACCTGCCGCCACCGCCACCCTTTCTATGCCATATGTTCTGACTCCCTTAGTGCCCTGCAGAGTCTTAAGGACCCTTTCTCGAACCATCCTCTCGTGTATCGGATCCAACGCTCCCTCCAGTTGCTGGCGGATGACAGCTGTCACGTTTCTTTCCTGTGGGTCCCTGGCCATGTGGGTGTGCCCGGGAATGAGGCCGCCGACACAGCAGCCAAGGCAGCAGCTCTTTTGCCTCGCATGGCTACCTTTTGCGTCCCATCGGACGATGTTCAACGGGCTCTTCGCCGGAGTATCGTGTCGCAATGGCACAGTGTGTGGCTTTCACTGTACAACAATAAATTGCGAACTGTCAAACCGATCCCGACCGCTTGGAGGACATCCTCACGCCCCTCTCGGCGGGAGGAGGTCATCCTGGCTCGGTTGCGGATCGGTCATTGCCGTTTCAGCCACCGTCACTTGCTATCCGCCGAACCTGCACCGCTATGCTCCTGCGGTGAACTGCTGACAGTGCGACATGTTTTACTGACTTGTGTTAATTTTAATCATCTCCGTGTAGCCCTTCACTTTCCGTCTACTCTGGAGGAAATTTTAGCTGATGACACACGAGCAGCTGCTCGAGTTTTGCGTTTTATCAACTTGGCCAACTTATCCAAGGATATTTAACTCTTTTAATTGTCTTTTATCTTTCGTTTTTAGCCTCTTGTTGATGTTCTGACAGTCTACATTTTTTTAGATCATAGCGAATCTATGTTCTTGGCTGGGCGCTAATGACCATAGAAGTTGTGCGCCCTAAAACCACAAAAAAAAAAAAAAAAAAAAAAAAAAATGTCTGGGATGCATTTGGTAGACGCATTGCAGCCAGACCAGCACCACCCTTAGCGGTTGCAGAGCTGGATATTTCACTCATGCAAGAATGGCCAAACATCCCTCAATAGTACTGCCCATGCCACGCAGATGTAAAACTGTGCTAGCCGTCTGAGATGATTACACACCATATTAGAAGGCAACGAGAATGAGTTTTTCATAGTGATGGTAAGCCCCATGCTGCGTCGTTCTAAGTGAATACCGTGTAAACCTCAAGTAAAGAGTAGAGACAGTAAAATATCGTACCGTAACACACATACATTACATTTGTGACCAATATCTGTAATATATAAAGCCCATTTATTTGTAGATGCAGCGAGAGGGCAGTTTTGAGCATGGGCGCCGGGAGTGGATCACCAGCACCTAGAGAGAAGGCTGTGGCGCTCTCGTGTGACGTCAGGCAGAGTAGGTTGCGCGCGCATAGCTGACTGGCTCGCTGCTTCGGCATTGTGGACCTTGCCCAGCGACTACCCAGTCAGCTATGCGCGCGCTACCTACTCTGCCTGACGTCACACGAGAGCGCCGTGGCCTTCTCACTAGGTGGTGGTGGTGGGGTGCAAGGAGGTGCACTTACACCCCCTGGCTTGGATGAAAACACTCAGAGAAAAACGGAGAAATAAAATTTTATTATTGTATAATATAAAATATAATTATTCCGGTGTAAGCTTTGGTGCAAAATACTGTCTAAATAGAAACCTGAAGCGGCTAGGCTGTTGTCCGAAAGTGTTCATTGTTTGGTTTATGCTCACAAAGGCTAAGAACAACGAAAACATGAATTGAGGCGTGTTCCAAAGATTTATTTCCAAATACCGGTACTCTTCAAATGTTCAAATGTCTGTAAATCTATCGGACCATACTGCGGGGTCATCTGTCCGTAGCTTACTTGCTAACTACTTAAACTAAGGTAGACTAACCTAAGGACAAACACACACACCCATCCCCCAGGGAGGACTCGAACCTCCACGGCGAGCAACCTCGCGCTCCGCAGCGAGGTGCTTTAAACCGCTCGGCTACTCCACCGCGGCCCGGTACTCTTCCCGCTTCCCATACTACAGAGGCCTTACTATAAGATCGCACTGGTATAAATTATATCATGAGTGTAGTTCTAATCGACCGCATTTCACGTGGAGAACGCGGTGGCGTGTCTTGACTGTCATACATGTTTTAAAAGTTAATACGGTCGACGTCATGGTTCTAATGGGTAAGTGTTTCATTTTAATGGTTTCGGGTAATTTTCCCATTTGACCAGATACTCGCGCGTACTTCATGTAAGTGGGACAACGAGTAAGGAAGCGACTGTGATCTTTTACAAGGAAACAAGCCAGAACTTTCCTGGAGTGACCGTGGGAAACCACGGAAAAGCAAGATCAGGATGCCCGGCCCGAAAAGGATAAGCGCCGACAGAAATCGGTAAACGTTACGTTGAACTTGAAATCTGCCACTGCCGACCTACGGTATTGCAGGTCGCGGCGCACCCCCCTCCCGCCTCCCGGAAACAATCGTGGTGGCGGCGCCCATGGTTTCGAGAGTGGTAATGGCGGGAGGCAGTGCGTGGTCGGTGCGGTCCAGACAGTGGGTGGCTGTTGTGTCGGCAGCTGCTGACACAAGGCCGCGCGGCCGGTCTGCCCACTCCCCATTGTGTCTGCTGGCGGCCATTCACGTCCAGGCGACAGCTGCACTCTGCAAACGCCCGCTGGCCCGTATCGCTTCCATCTGTACAGCAGGTGCTGCCCAGACGATAGAAACCAAGTGACACCTAAATCTGTCGCGTTCCAACAGGATGGGTCGTATTTTGCAGAAATATTATGTGAAATGTGTTTTACGGCCACCTTATAAGATCACGGATGATCATGGTTTGCGTAAAGCTGGTGTCTATCGTATTCCTTGCAGTTGTGGCATGTCATATATTAGTCAGCCAATTACATCTACATACATACTCCGCAATTCACCGTAAGGTGCGTGGCGGAGGCTACACTGTACCACTACTAGGCATTTCCTTTCCTATTCTACTCCCAAATGGAAAGAGGAAAAAAAGAATGCCTATATGCCTCCGTACGAGCCCTAATTTCTCTATCTTGTCTTTGTGATCTTTACGCGAAATGTAAGTAGGCGACAGCGAGATCGTACTACACTCTGCTTCAAATTCCGGCCCTCTAAATTTCCTCAACACAATTTCACGAAAAGAGCGTCGTCTTTCCTCCAACGATCCCCAATTGAGTTTTCCGGAGCATTTCCGTCACACTCGCGCATTGGTCGAACCTACCAGTAACAAACCTAGCTGTTCACCTCTGAACTGCTTCTATGTCTTCCTTTAAACTGATCTGCTGCGGGTCCCAAACACTTGAGCAATATTCAAGGCGTGGTCGTACAAGCGTTTTATACGCGGTCTCCTTTACAGTTGAAGTACATCTTCCCAAACTTCTCCCAATAAACCGAAGTTGGCTGTCCGCCTTACTGACAACTGTCCTTACATATTTCATATCGCTCTGCAATGTTCTTCCTAGATATTTGAGCGACGCGACAGCATCAAGAAGCTCACTACAAATTCTGTATCCGAACTTTATGGGATTGTTTTCCTACTCATGCGCATCACCTTACATTTTTCTAACATACCCACCGAGCGAGGTGGCGCAGTGGTGCACACTCGACTCGCATTCGGATGGATGGTGATTGAAATCCACCTCCTGTCATCCAGATTTATGTTTTCCGTGATTTCCCTAAATCACTCCAGGCAAATGTCGGGATGGTTCCTTGGAAAGGGCAAGCCCGATTTCCTTCCAGATCGTTACCCAAATAATCCGAGCCCAAGTTCCGTCGGCGGGACGTTAAACTCCATGCTTGCTTGATTCCTTAGTAACAAACGCTTAAATTGTTTGAAAAATCAGTTAAGTAGATTTGTTTTATAATGCAGGGTATATTCTCTGAATCTCCCTAATTTAAGTTTGTCCCATACTCGAAACTAAAATGAGTTGTACATAAAGATAAGTTTTGAAAAAAAAGTAGCAAATCAAAGCACTTCCTCGTGCCCCCTGCGGTGACACGAAGAATGTTGAGTCTGTGTTCAATTTCCATCCAAGTCTGTTGCAACAATTCCCAAGGAATGGTGTCAATGACATCCACAGTTCGAACACGGAGGTCATGAATGTCCCGCACTGCTGTGGCGAACACCCTATCCTTGTCGTAGCTCCTGAGAGAGGAAAAAAAAAAAAAAAAATGCATCGGTGTGATATCGGAAGAACGTGGAGACCAATTTGTGGGTGCGCCTTGTTCAATTCAGCGTGCTGGAAACATTGCATTTAGAACTTTTCGAACAACAAAAAATTAGTGAAGTTAGAGCACCATCTTGCCGAAACCAAAGGTTTTGTTGCAAGTCTTCAACTTGGGGAAAGACAAACCTCTCCAGAATGGGAGGTAACTCGTTCCTGCGACAGTTGTATAAGCAAGAAAGAATGGTCCAATCATAACACACGGAGCCGCAGCAGACATTCACTGTCGGGCTACCTCTTACCTCTTCCCTGACAATGTGTAACTTCCGTAACCCCGAAATTGGAACGTTATGATTGTTCACAGAGCCAAACACATGGAATTTGCCCTCATCAGATAAGAAACCAAGTCAGTGTGTACTGAGCTATATTCATTATTTATAAGTTATAATTATCTGGGAAGTCTTTTTCTGCTACGAATTTCAAATGAAACATTTGTTTATACCTTGCGCAAAATATCGGTACAAATGTAACAGACTGCTAACAGCACCTCGGGTGGCGTAGCATGTAAGTCGCGGCTACTCTGAAATGCCGCTCTTTGAAGTATCCCCGACTGAATAACCCCCCCCCCCCCCTCCACAGGCAAACACACACACACACACACACAGATAGAGAGAGAGACATACATACATACATATAATTATACATGCCTGGTGACCCAATTACCGCAGTCGCTCCGACAGTATTTCACGAAAAGACAACGAGGATAAAATTAGAGACCACGCGGAGTTACACCTGTTATTTTTTTTTTTTCGCCTTTTATACACGACTGGAATAGGAAAAAGGGAAATCACAATAGTACACTACATATCTTCTACCGCACACTGTGAAGTGGTTTGCGGAGTTTATATTTCCATGTGTTATTTCATTACCCCACACACTGGTAGGAATCGGAGATACTGAACATGACTGTCAAAATACCTCTTATAATAAGCTATATTTAATAATCAAATAATACATTCTATGCTCGATAATATTAAATATTTAATAGGTTGGTAGTTCGTGTATATCAAAACGACTATTCACTACTCAACTTGTTGTTTGGACAGTAATGAAGGAAAAGACTATAGAGTTTGTCACGACGTTGTTATTCGTGGCGTTACAAATGTGGTATTTTAACCAGATCAGTACATTTCCGACCATATCAAGAGGCCTAATGCGAGGCAGCTTCAGAATTCCATGTCGTATGACGTGTCGAGAACTGCGCATGGCACCTATTCATTCCTTTGGAATGTTCCCTGGCAACCATGCCCTTGCGGAACCCGTGACTAATTCGTATAGTTCCGCACGAGACGAGTGTAACACACTAGTGGAATGCATCCATTGATACAGTAACAGTTACTGAACAAAGGAGAAAGGCAAGGTGTAGTGCCACCCTTCCAGCACAGCACACGATGTAACGCATCCACAAGAGGTGCACGATGAGCGCGAGAATTGTCTATTTAAGACGAATCCGTCACTGAAATGCTGCACTATAAGTCGGAGGACATCAAATCTGTATAGTGCAGCTGTTTGATTGCCTACCATTACCACCAGTGGCGTATGGCGGCCTCACGTAATGCCACACCAAAATCAGACAGCCACCACCTTGCAGCAGTCGCTGGGCAGTGTGTCTATCAGTAATTAGTACAGGCTGCCACGATTGTCTGGTTGCAGGCAGATGCCAGTCTCATTTGTGAATAGCTCTTGATGCAAAATCAGACGAGATGAATGAGCATGCTGTAGGGCCCATTTGTGCCCGACATTCTGTTGAAATTTCATAGCATTTGGCCAATAACTTCGGGACATTGGTGGTTCCGACTATCTTCACTTATAAATGAAAATGATTGTTTGTTCAAAATCTAAAATATCTGAAAATGTGGCACAGATTGCGTTGAAATTTAAAATATTAACACCATTTTACCTTATGTTTCACACACCTTTTTTAGTATTCAATGCGTCGAATCATATTTTGTAGATCATAACAAGTAATGCAACCAGAAGTTAAAAATTCAGAGTAAACAGTATTTTCACAGATTAATTATTGTTCATAATTTCACGTTATATGAGTTCAAAGTCTGCACAGTTATCCACTTTTTTGAGCCAGTAACATATCCGCGACAGCGTAAAAACATTTAATTGATGCAACTGGCAATATTAAATACAATCGATGATAAAAATGACAATAGACCGTTTATCCGATTGCGATAAAATGTGGCACATTTGACCCTCAAAATGAATGGCACTGTCTACACAAACCGTACGTTGCATAGCGGAAGGTACATTACAACAGACGGTCAACCTAGTATTTTATTCCGATTGTTTAAATTTTTCACATTTGTATTTCAGAACAGAAAAAAAACACTATATACATAAGATTTCGTTTGGTGCTCCAGACTTGGTCGCTGTTTGACCGAGCACCATAAAATTTATCAGAAATGTGTAAATTTTCATAATTAGGGGAGAGAGGAGACTGGCAGGAGACGGAGAAAGGTAATTACAGAGATAGGGGGATGGTTATGTGGGCGTAGAACGAAAATGTTAAAATGTTTGTAGAGTTATGGGACTTAACTACGCGGTCATCAGTCCCTAAACTTACAAACTAATTATGAACTAGCTAAGACCAAGGACGGCACAAATACCCATGCCCGATGGGGGATTCGAACCCCCCGACCGTAGTGGTCGTGCAGACTGTGATTGGTGCGCCGCAGAACGCTCGGCCACCGCGGCCTGCGGCGTAAAACGTACGTGAATGTAAATAGGGGGGTGGGGCAGAGAGGAGGAATAAATAAAAAGGATAGAATGGGGGTGAGGATGTAGAGGCAGAGAGGGGGGAGAGGAGAAATTTGATAGAATGTGGGATAAGATGTGCAGAGGAAGTTAGGTGAAGGTGATGGATAGAAATAGGGTGATGAGGACATTGTCAAGGAGAGGGGTGAAGAGAGGAAAGGAAAAGGGGATTAAAGTGTGAATCCAGTTCCCGTTCTTATTATCAATTGTGAGGCATTGCCGGGTTCGCTAGTTACTAAATAAATATTTATAAAACATTTTGCGCTGCAGGTGTTGGAGCATCCCCATTTCTCTTCGTCAGTGGTTTGAACAAGTTCTGTCAGGTGATGATTACTTTTGGTGTGATGTTTTCTAACACGATGTTTAAGTTCGCCATGTTCTCCCCCAACCTGCCGGGCCTGCAGATAGAGGAAGTTGGCCGTATATTATCCGGGCGCAGACAGGAGTGTGCCGGCGGACGCCTCTAGGCTTTACGAGCGGCGCCGTCGTCGCCGGCTTTAGAGCGCTCGTGCAGAAGGGTTAGGGCCCTGGCCGCTTTGATGGCGCGCTTAACACTGCCCTGCATTCACGCCCCCCGCTAATTTACGAATGAGCCTCACAATCCGCCCGGCCACGCCCCCTTTGTGCGTCAAGTGCGCCACTTGCCACTTGGAGGGCCGCGCTGCCCGCGATACGCAGACCATTCATTCGTAATGCCCCACAGCCACAGGTCGCACACCCTGCTGAGCCGGCGACAGCTTCCGCCTCCCATCTACAGACACCGACAACAGGGTTCCAATGCTCACGACGTGCATTCAAGTTCTAATGTATGTAAAGCTGTTGCACCAAATTGCTATGGTTATCAGTCCCTACACCACAATCTCCCTAAACTAACTTACACTAAGGACAACACACACACACACACACACACACACACACACACACACACACACACAGCCGGCCGCGGTGGCCGAGGGGACTAACACGCTCCAGTCACGGTCTGCACGGCCACTACGGTCGGAGGTTTGAATTCCCCCTCGGGCATGGATATTTGTGCCGTCCTAGTTCGTAAGTAGTTCATAAGTAGTTTGTAAGTTTACGGACTGATGACCCCGTAGTTAAGTCCCATAGACTATACAAACATTTGAATAAACACACACACACACACACACACACACACACACACACACACACACACACACGGAGAACTTGAACCTACGGCGGCAGCAGTCTACCATTCCACAACATGATGTCTTAGATCACGCGGCTGGTGGTACACACCTATGTTGGTCCACTTTAAGTTCGTAACACTGAAAGTCGATCGTTCTAAGATGACCATTTGACAGCTCAAAATTTAGTTGTAAATAAAGTCATAAGCGTTCATCTGAGACGAAAATTGAATAAACGTAGTGTAGAAAATTCCCTAGAAGTATGCAGCGGATAAAAGTCCATAGTAATATGCTCTTATGTTTTTCCGCCTCTCGCGCCTCTTTAGAGATATTTACATAAATAATAAATAAATTATTTACAGAAGGATGGAAAAGTTGATAGAAGCCAACCTTGGGAAAGATCAATTTGGATTCAGGAGAAATGTAGGGACTCGGGAGGCAATCCTGACTTTACGTCTTATCTTAGAAGATAGATTAAGAAAAGGCAAACCTACATATCTAACTTTTGTAAATTTGGAGAAAGCTTTTGATAATGTTGATTGGAATACACTCTTTCAGATCTTGAAATCAGCAGGACTAAAATATAGGGAA
Source organism: Locusta migratoria (assembly GCA_026315105.1). NCBI lineage: Eukaryota > Metazoa > Arthropoda > Insecta > Orthoptera > Acrididae > Locusta > Locusta migratoria. The sequence goes on from CM048751.1 coordinate 203,915,750, forward strand.
CGGAAGGTTATTTACAACTTGTACAAACACCAGACAGCAGTTATCAGAGTCGAAGGGCACGAAAGAGATGCTTAGGTTGGGAAGGGAGTAAGACAGGATTGTAGCCTATCTCCAATGTTGTTCAATTTGTACATTGAGCAAGCTATAAAGGAAAGCTAGGAGAAATTTGGAGAAGGAATTAAAGTTCAGGGTGAAGAAATAAAAACATTGCGTTTGTCGATGACATTGTAATTCTGTCAGAGACAGCAAAGGACCTGGAAAAGCAGTTCAACGGAATGCACAGTGAGCTGAAAGGTGTATATAAGATGAACATTAACAACAGCAAAACTAGGGTAATGGAGTGCAGCTTAAGAAAATAAGGTAATGCTGAAGGAATTAGATTATAGGTAACGAAACAATAAAGGAGGTAGGGGAGTTTTGTTACTTGGGCAGTAAAATAACAAATGATGGTCGCAGTATAGAGGATATAAAATACAGAATGGCAATGGGAAGAAAAGCGTTTTTCAAAAAGAGAAATTTGTTAACATCGAACACTAATTTAAGCATAAGGAAGTCCTTTCTGAAGGCATTTGTGGAAGTGTTGCTGCCGGCCGCGGTGGCCGAGGAGACTAAGGCGCTCCAGTCACGGTCTGCACGGCCACTACGGTCGGGGGTTCGAATCCCCCTTCGGGCATGGATATTTGTGCCGTCTTAGTACGTAAGTAGTTTGTAAGTTTAGGGACTGATGACCCCGTAGTTAAGTCCCATAAGGTCTAAAGACATTTGAACATTTGGAGTGTTGCTTTGTATGGGAGTCAAACATGGACGATAAACAGTGCGGACAGGAAGAGGATAGAGGCTTTTTAAATGTGGTGTTACAGAAGAATTCTGAAGATTAGGTGGGTGGATCACGTAACTAATGAGGGGGTACTAAACAGAATTGGGGAGAAAAGGAATTTCTGGCATACCTTGACAAAAAGAAGGGATCGATTAGTAGGGCACATTCTTAGACATCAAGGAATTGTGAAATTAGCATTGGAGGGAAGTGTGTGGGGTAAAAATCGCAGAGGGAGACCAAGAGATGAATATAGTAATCAAATTCAAATGGATGTAGGTTGCCGTTCTTATGAGAAGATGAAGAGCCTTGCTCAGGATAGATTAGGTTGGAGAACTGCATGAAACCAGTCTCCAGACTGAAGACCACAACAACAACAACAACAACAACAACAACAAAGGCGATATGGCACTGTCTGTGCGTCTGTACCGTGTTTCCACCGCTCAATCAGTCGGCACCAGTACAATGCAACCCCCGCCATGCACCTTACGGTGGATTGCGTAGTATGTATGTAGATGTAGTCCCCAATTCGGATTTCCGGGCGGGACTACTCAGGAGGATGTAATAATCAGGAAAGACAACACTGGCATTCTTAGGATCGGAGCGTCGAATGTCAGATTCCTTAATCGGCTAGGGAGGGTTGAAAATTTAAAAAGAGAAATGGATAGGTTGGAGTTAGATATAGTGGGGAGTAGTAAAGTTCGGTAGAAAAAGGAACAGGAGTCCTGGTCAGGTGAATACAGGATTATAAATACAAAATCAGTTGGGGGAGTATTACAGGATTTGGTCTGATAAAATAGGAACACGGATAAACTACTATGAGCAGCGCAGTGATCGGAATATGGTAGTCAAGATAGATACGAAGCTATCATCGACCACAATTGTATAGGTTTATATGGCAACTAGCTCTGCCGATGATTAAGAGGCCGAAAAAATCTATGAGGTGGTAAAGGAAATCATTCAGACAATTAAGGGAGAGGAAAACTTAATTTTTATGGGAGATTGGAATTCGGTAGTAGAAAAAGGAAAGGGAAGGAAAATTGTAGATGAATATGGACTGGAGAAAAACGAACGAAAGTGGAAGCCGCCTGGTAGAATTTTCCACAGAACATAATTTAATCATAAAAAAAACAGTAAAAGTTTTTTTAGCAAGTGCCTTTTTTTCGATATTTTCACTCTGAAAGTTGGTAAAAAGGTCTAAATACGTATTTCTTCGTGTGGCATGCCTCTATTGATGTAAGTCATTTAATGGAGATTCCAAGAATGGTTTGAGGTTCATATGTCATATGGAGGTGAACGTAGCGCTGAAAAAAAAAAACCCTTATTGTAAGAGAATAAAAAGCTATAAAATCATTACTAATTAATAAGCAAGGTTCTTGATTATTGGAATTGGTGTCGTTATTTTCGAAAGCGCCCCACAAATATGTGAATATTTGTCGTAATTTGATTTCTTTCAGTTGATCAACCAAAAAATCCGAAAAGTAAAAGAAATCGCAAAACTAAAAATCACACAAGTTGGGGTGGAAATCTTAACAGAAAGGCGTTATTCGTTGTGGCGAGATCTTGTTACGAAATTTTTTCACCAACTTTCTCCTCCGAATGTTAATATTGTTAGCATTCACCTACATATGGGAACATGAACATCATAATAACATAAGAGAAATGAGATATAAAATGCCAAGATTTATGTATTATATTTTCTTCCACGCTTTATTAAAGAATGCAACTGTACAGAAATATCTCGTGAGCTGTTCAATAACCGTCTGCAATGCACTTCAGTATGGTTTGTAAAGATGTAGCTGTAGATTTTTATTATTTTTGCCCGAAATATTTGCAAAGGTGGTCCGAAAAACGTACAGCCTATTCTCATCGATTTTCCTAATTCCCAGTCCTTACGGCATGACGACCTGTAGATTTAATATTGTCTTGCTTACCCTTTCACAACCAAACACCAGTCAGAGTATGCAGTTAGAAACGATATATCAACTCACTCCTTTCAACGCCACATTGTTACTGACAGAAACACCGGATGTTAGGTTTGAGACCATCATAAACCTAGTGCGACTCTCGAGTCATTGATGGAAAGGATCTTTCTGCGACCACTATACTAACGCTGAAGTACGTTGACACGTCGGACAGTGCTCGTTGATACCAGGCACACCCAAAAACGATAATAGCTCGGTTTTCCATTCTGGCACTTCAGCAAATCGACCATTTTCACTGCGCTGTATCCAAACAAACGAGTGGTACATACAAGAGAGGGCGCAGCTTGTCTTCATTGTGCGACATGCAGTAGTGAGGTGGTTGAGATAATGGGAAATATTATCGTCCGCCCTGAGAACTTCCCACCGCAAGAGTAAACATACAACAACTCCAAAGGCCGAGTGCTGTAAGGCGCCTTGCTGTTGAGCATGTGGTTGTTCACCGTCGGAGATTCGACTCCATCGTCGGACATGTGTTTGTGTGTTGCTCTTGAGTTAGTTCAAGTAGTTAGTAAGTCAAGGGACTGATAACTATAGCAGTTAATGAGTGCTGCATACAGTATTTCGACCTCATCTTCAGACGAGGATACCGCCCTTCGGATTTGACCCATGACATCGGCGTGTTGTGTGCATGCGTGTTTGTAGGTGACGTAATTACGTGGTGGCTGAGTTAAAGACGATAGTTTGTTTACAAGCTGATTACAGATTAAGATTTTGTGTTTAAAAAGTGATCTGTAGCTTCACCCTGACAGTGATGTATAGGTTAACTGACAGAGGTTTTATTTATTTTGCAAGTGAACACCGAAGGCAAGAATTATTGGCTGAGACCTGTGATCGATGGTACATTCTGTTGTTGTAATCTGTAATTTATGAGGATAACACGATTAATTATTATCTAGAATACAGAAGTATTACGATATTATCCCGTATACGGGTTTTGCGACAAGTTTAAGTCGTCATGGGACAAAGTTGACGGGTGGTATCCCCAGTCTGCAGTTATGCCGTATTTCGATAAATAACGTCACAGTTCCAACTAACAGCATGGTTGTTGTCAGTTTAAATGCGAACGCAACTGTGTACCATATGATCAATGTTTCGTAAACCCATATTGATTAAAAACCCTCGCTTTCAAGGAATCACATTAATAAAACTTTTCAGCTTAACAATATGATAACCTGTTCCATTAAATACAAAAAGTTAAATTGTTACAAACACTGTGTCACTATAAGATTGCGTTACACTGTGAATAAGAATAAAATACAATTTTACGCGCACTAAATCCGTCCCAAACGCGACCCGACTTCACCCACAAGTTCAGAAAAGCTTGTTTCTTCCAAGCCGAAGATTCGGCCGATTTCTGGCCAAAACCGAAACTGCAGTCGAAACCAATATTTCAGCCGAAACCTAAACCGATTATTCGGTAGGTCGTTACACACCGTATCGATTCATTTATTGCTAGTACAGTGTTCTGCTCATTCTTCTAGTTTGCATTCATTCCGACCGTACTTCACGGCATTGCAGTTAACCGGAGCATTCGTGAGTTACAGCTGATCAGTCAAGGTTAGATTCGATTTGCAATCGAGTGCACGTAGACCGGTGTATGGGGCCCGTTTAATGGACTCAAATATAAGTGGCTGGCGGTTAGCTTCGCCTGGCAAAAAGGTACATTAGCAGGGCTTTGTGGCGATCGGTGGAAGCGAACATCCATCATGTGGCGGGGACAGGATGCTTTCTGCCCCCTTTTATTGGCCTTCTCTTTTTCATGTCAGCCCGCTATCCCTGACAGTTCGCAGAGGTATCTGACGCAGCGCACTCCGAGGCTGCTTTTATGTCAATCCACTATACTGACTGATAGTGTTTCTTGGATGCCAGATAACTAGCGAATCTTTAATCATCAAGGGCGATTTACATAACACAATAACAGCTACTTTATTTCCATCAGTAAGTACATTGCTTGAGCACTACATACAAGAAATTTCAGTTCGCCCAAATGCAGCATTTGAAATGCATTTCCCCCGAAATTTTGAGTATTACCTGCGTATTGTCGGGGTTGGTGACAGCAGATATGACGACACTACAATCGACCCCCGCCGACAGCCGCGTGAACGTCGTGTGACAATTTGAACTTGCGGTTGGGCCCCGTTTTGGTGGTAAGAGTCGTGTATTATCTATATCTATAAACGTGAATGCCTGTTCGGTGTACGTTTATCACGTCTGAAGCACAAGACATAAAGAGCTAAAAATTTGTACAGTTACTAATGTCTACCCGGGGAGGGCTTTAGGCACGGATTTATGGCGATCGGATATGTGAATGTCTGTTCGGTGTATGCTTATCACGTCCGAACTACAAGACGCAGAGACTTAAATAATTGTACAGTTACTAATTTATACCTGAGGTGGGTTTCAAGCACGGTTTTATAGCGATGTGATAGATATTTAGTAATTTCAAGAATATAACGCGAAATGCGGAACAATAATTACTCTTCGAAAATTATATTTTCTCTTTGATATGGTTTCATTGGTGGCATTGTTGCTTGAGGGTTTGATAATGAAAAAAGGGTGGAGTATGTTTGGATGGAAAGTTATCGGTGTATATAAAATTCTACGTATGTGTGTTAATATTTCGCTCTGCGGCGAAAAGTACAGAACGCAAACGAATGGTCTGTGTATAATTGTTGTTCGAAGTCTCCCGTTGTACACCATAGCAGTTCCATGTCGGATAGCTGTAAGGGCGTGGAAGATAAGGTGGTTGAAAGTCATCAAATTATAAAAAAAAATTCGGACTGAAGGCCAACGATGACGTTTGCGACTCTATAGCAAGGAGGTTACATACAGCAAAACGTGATGCCACAGACCATATATTTGGTCTATGCGTGCTACAATGTCTTCAGCTCTTTCTCTGTAAGGATAAGCATACGAATCATTTTTTTTTTTTTTACTTGAATGTTGAATAAAAATGTTTGTTTCTAAAGAAGGTATTGTATTTCATTTCATTCTTCATAACCAGTCTCATACCACACTGCTGAAAGGTAGCTTATCTATCACAATCAACGAACACGCGAGCGGAGCCGCGGGTTTAAGCTAGTGAACTATATTTTGGCGTGTACGGCCAAAGAGATAGGCTACCGTAAAGAGGCAACACCTCGACCAGAGTGAAGCAACTTAAACAACCGTCCGCCATGTTATCGGAAGTCTAGAGGGGCGTGTTACATGACACTAGGTTAGAATATTATTAAAATATAACTGTTTGCGCCTTTCAGTAGTAGCCTGAACAATTTTACCGCCATGTATACTGCATAAACGCTTTAAATACATCGTTTCTCGAAAGTGTCAGCAGCTTTAAGTACAGTACCCCCGACTATCAGCTGCATTTGCAACTAAACGATATGGCCTGGAAGTTTTAAGACCAATCTACGTTTATTTTTGTACGCCGTGTGCAACAGAAAATTTTCGAAGAATGGTAGACGTTTCAGAGACTAACTTTTTACAATAAGATTACGTTAATTTCAATTGATTGAATGTTAGGAGCAGGAACTATTGCATCGGCCAAGGAAATACAATACCATACTAGAGCTTTATACATAAGCCAATTAGTCAGTAGACTAGGCAATGGGATTTGTAGTTTTTCATTGATTTAATGAAGTCAATATTATATTGTCTTTCTCATGAATCAGATTATGGTACTCTGAGTCAAAATACAAGGGAACTGCCATTTTCGAATGCCCTTATTTAGAGTTTACCTTGCCGTCTCAGCTTTTATGATGAAAAGTGCGTTAAATATATTTAGCCTTACTTCCTTGACTTCCTCCATAAAATTTGTTTCAAGATTTGAAGGCCAAGTACGAGTGCTTCGTGTCGAAAACCACTTCTCTCTTCCCATTGCAAAAGCCCATTTCTTCATCAGCAGCTTGTTTTCAACGGAATCCTTGGATAAAATAATAAATGTTGACAAAGTTAACCAAATAACTCAAATGCGCAAAACGACGTATAACATACGATATTTTAAACAGTACTCTTTTGAAAAAGGAAATATTCGTAGTGTTTTTGCTTCAACTGGTACAGTAATACGTTACACAAAAATTCTACATGATTTCTAAAAGAACTGCTTATTTCACTTGTTGGCACACGTTCTATCTCGATTTCAGAAAGCCACTGCCTGACTTCCGATAATATGGCGACTAGTAGTACAGCGTGGCACCGCAGGGAGCGCTAAAAGATCTTGATAGCGCCTCTATGTATATTCTCTCTCTCTCTGTGTGTGGCACATTTCTAACATTAAATATTTCTTGGTGCATTCTAGAGTGACAGTTGGTCCTGGATATGTTGTCTAAACGTTACTGCCGGCCGCGGCGGCCGAGCGTTCTGTGGCGCGTCAGTCACGTTCTGCACGACCACTACGGTCGGGGGTTTGATCCCCCCTCGGGCATGGATATTTGTTCCGTCCTTAGCGTTAGGTAGTTCATAAGTAGTTTGTAAGTTTAGGGACTGATTAGCCCGTAGTTAAGTCCCATAAGCTATACGAACATTTGAACATTTCTAAACGTTACTGTTTCCTTGAACAAAAATGGTGAACAGCTGCGTTTTAATTTTGCGAATGAATTGGGCGTAGGACAATTCCGTACAGTTCAAATTGTGTACGTGAAGGTCGTTAGATGTTTAATATAATACTTCAGGTAACAGCACTTACAGTTTCTGAAGGGATACGTCAATGAACTTGCATTCTCTCGTTTAAGAGTACCTAGTTGTAGAATTTCATATTATAGTGCTCATGAACTCTAGACGTGCTGCTAAACTTCGCTCTCTAAATTTGGAGTATTAAACATTGAAATGTTAAAATGCGTGCTGGTGCTAATGCAATAAGTTTGTTACTCGTGAGCAAGCAGTTACAAGTTTCTTGTGGTGTGTCCGAAATCGTTACAGGGTGACTGATAATTTGATCATACATTAAATTGCTATCTCATAAGTACGTACTGAAATGGTGTGTTATGTTCGTGACATAGCGTAAAGAATAAAAGGCTCGTAGTTTAGCACCACAATGGCCGCCCTTCAAATTGTCCGCTGTTGGCAGTGGTGCACTTAGGGAATTGTGGGGCTTTGCAGCACTAGCACGTGTGTCAAATCACATTAGCCGAAGCATAGATAAACAGCCGGCACATGCGGCCTCTACGACAGCGTGCATCAGTCAGAGTAGTACGTTTCATAAGCTGCGACGTGGTCGCCAAGAGAACACTGGTCAGGTTAGGAAATTTTTCATCTTTATATAAGACGTGTTATAGAAACGACAGATACAGCTGACTGAAACTGTTATCTACAGACTAAAAATTGTCCTAAAGAAAGAAAACAAATCGCACTGACGTGTTTTACGTCCCACTTTAGATTTGTAGTTTTATACGTTTTTGCAAAAATTTTGGACCAAAATAATAATCTAAATAATAACTAATTAATAAGTGTCTGAAACCCTTTTAGGAAAAAAAAAAAAAGTAGTGGCGGGTTTCGAACCACGACCTTTCGCATGGCCGTTGTTAACTGATGTTAATATGGCATTTGTAGACATTAGATTATCATTTATCGTACAAAGAACGATGTGTTTTTGTTAATTCCTCAGTGTGCCGCTGCTTTGAAATGACAACGTGTAAGTTACAAGAAGAAAATCATCAAATACGCGAGGAATGTCACGTGACATCTCCGAACGGCTGGTTTTCGTTAATTCAATGGAGGGTGTAAAATATTCGTCTCAAACAATACGAGATATGGAAAAAAACATAAGGGAGCTAAGTTGTAGAGAATTTTCTCCTCTACCAATTAGGTTATTCATTTTTCGTGTCGGATGAACGGTTCGTTTGCAATTACAATTATATTACAAACGGCAGTTTTTGGTTTTACTACGGTATTTTTTGTCCGAAAAATTTGAAAAAGGGAGGGTCTGGTCTCTGGCGGCCTACAATCATAACTCTAAAATTTGGTGCTGATCGGTTGAATGGTTCGTCTTAAAAACAGGGAACACGTTACGGGCAGACAGACGGACATACATCCCAAAATCGCCGTTATTTTTGCAAATATCTTTAAAACGCTACGAGATATGAAAAAAACATAAGAGAGCAAAGTTGTAGAGAATTTTCTCCTCTACAAATTGGGTTATTCAGTTTTCGTGCCAGATAAATAGTTAAGCCGTTATTTTAGTTTAAATTTTGAGCTGTCAAAAGACGATCGCAAAGGCCCACTTTTAGTGTTACTACCGTAACCTAAAGTGGGCCAATTAGAGTAGGAAGTAGTTGCCATAAGACAGACCGGCTAGTACATGTATGAATAGTGTGGCTTCCGTAATAGCAAAATATAAACCTAAGAAAATTGAAATTTGTTTTGTATCAAAATTACGTAATTACTTGTTTATAATAATACCCAGAGTTAAACGATGAATAAACGAAAACCCTGTAAAGTGATATCAGAAACCAATCGATAGCTACATTAACAAAATGCAATACGTAATTTTGAAAAAAAAAAAGAACCTTTTACTTTTACAAAGTGACCATACACTGGAACCTTGCTTAATTCGATTCTGAGCCTTACCTGCAACGCGAAACAATCCTTACGCAACGTATACTTCTCTGTCGAATTTCCTGTAAAAACAGGGTAAAATTAATTTCATCCTTTTGGAAATGGGTTTAGAAAGCATGCGACTGTGAGATCGATGGGTTTACAAATAACACTTCTGCTACCAGTCAAGATGTTATTAGCACGACGCGTTTCGGGAAATAATTCTCATTTTCAAGTGCGTTTTTTGTGCTATTCCATCTTAGTTGCGGTGATTCTGAAGTGTGACATTCTGAATTATTTTGTTGTCTTTGCTGTAATGATTAAATGCGCAAATGTTAGTTACTGGTCTGTCTTTATACATAGTAAATCGCGAAATCTTTTTCAGAACTTCTACTTACAGTTTCTTGATGGCGAAGACTATAACATAATGCAGAATCTTACACATCAGAAACACCGCAAGTAAGATAGAATTGCACATAAAAACGCACTTGAAAATAAGAATTAGTTCACGAAACGCGTCTTGCTAAATAAAATAAAATCGTGACTGGTAGCAGAAGAATCATTTATATAAAGACCACATGGTACCATTACGAAAAATGTACAAAGCATTTATTCAGTGATGTACAATATTGTTCATCTTATTACAGGAAAGTTGTATCAGCAGGAAAAAATTAAATTCGTTGCCTTTGAAACCAAACATAGTTGCGTTAAACTCAGTCCATCACTGTTGGATCTCGGCCTGTAGTGATCGCCTTTATAACGTTTCTCATCCCAAAGTTCCCAGTATTTGAACATTTAATGGTTTAACTGTCAACAGTTAACTTTGAGATTTAATGAAGTAACGAGGGGCCGGAATGTGGAACATTCAAATTAGTTTTGTTGCCATGAGAAATGAATGCTGTTAAAAATCTCATGATGAAAGTGGGGGAGGACTCAAACCTCCGACGTGGAAGGGCCACGCGCACCGCGGCAAGGCGCCTCTGCGCGCGCGGCTATCATTTCTCTACCACCACTCCCATAGAACGTGCAAGAGTTGAAGAACTGGAAGCGAACTGCCATAACGTCAGTGACAAAGGACATGTTTGCCCGAGTATGGGAGGAATTTGAGTATCGATGCGATATTGTTCGTGACGCTGCTGGAGTACATACTGAACATTTGTAATCTGAGCTTGAGAGGTTCGTAAATATATGTGTAAAGTTTCATATTCGTATATCTTAAAGTGTAATAAATATATACATTCAAAATACGTATATTCTTTTTGAAACACTGTGCATTAGTAGAACAGAGGAAAGTAAAGAATGATTCTAGTGATGTCAGGAGGTGGAATCTTGTGGCACAATTGACTTCGACATAGGGTAGATGGTAATGATATGGTGCCCGAAAACAAGTAATTTGGAAACGACGCTTCGTGTACTACCGTGTGCATCTACGGAAGGGATGGAACAAATAGTAGGTGAGGTGTTAGACGCGCCGCGACCGTCATAAAATATGGTGGCCAGACTCATATCTGCTCTGTACACTGCGGTGACAAAAATTATGGGATAGCGATGTGCACTGATATGTATAGTGGTAGTATGCGTACGCAAGATAGTGGAAGAGCCGTAATAGGTACTCCGGGTGATTCGTGTGAAAAGGTTCCCGTCTTGGTTATGGCGGCACGAGGACAGACCTGAAACTGGGAATGGTCGTTACAGGTAGACGCGTGGGGCATTTTATTTCTGAGATCATTAGGGATTGAATATACCGAGAGCCACAGTGTCAAGACATTGACGAGAAAACCGAATGTTAGGCATTACTCTCAGTACAGAAAATCCAGTGACCGGTGGCTTCCGATAATGACCAAGAGCAGCGGCGTTTGCGTAGATTTGTCAGGGTTAAGAGACAAGCAACACTGCGGAAATTAACCGCAGAAATCGGTCAAGTGTCTTCACCAACTGCGCGACATCGCTGCAACGCCTGTCCTAGACTGGACCCAAAGGCAAACCGTAGTTTTGGTTAGATGGCTCTCGATGGTTAGAGCTCCACTGCGAATGTGAGGAAACAACTCAACTTTCGCTGAGTCGTTCTCGCCATCGTCCGTTCACAACCGGCCTGTGCTGTAACAGTGCCACGCAAAAAAGAAACGAAACAAAACAAGGACTGGAAACCCCCCTCCACGAAAGACACGAATACACCATAACACCAATGCCTCCGAATTTTACTGTTGGCACAACACACGCTGGCATATGACGTTCACCGAGTATTCGCCATACCCACACCCTGCCATCGGATCGCCACGTTGTGTACCGTGATTCGTCACTCCACACAACGTTTCTCAACTGTTCAGTCGTCCAATGTTTACGCTCCTTACAAGTGAGGCGTCGTTTGGCATTGGCCTGCCTGATGTGAGGCTTTATAGGCAACCGCTTGACCATGAAATACGAATTTTCTTACCTACCGCCTAACTGTCCTAGTACCTGGAGTGGATCCTGATGTATGGCCTGTGCGATTGTGTGGATCAACACCTGGCTATTACACTGTACGACCCTCTTCAAATGTCGGCGATCTCTACCAGTCAACAGACGAGGTGTGCCAGTACGCTTTCGTGCTGTACGCGGCCTTTCATGTTTCCACTTAACTATCACATCAGAAACTGTGGCGCTAGGGATGTATAGGAGTGTGCAAATCTCACCTATAGACTATGTTTGGTTGTGTGGCCATCTTCCGCAGTAGCTGTTAAAATTGATTATAAGAGGTAATCCGTCTTATGCTAACTGCAATAGAGATATTTATTTTACACCAACGCGTTTCGCTTTTTGTTTTAAAAGCATATTTTGTGGTCTGTAAATGATACAAAGGCTTGTACAGTTTGTTTTCGATACATAGATTAGAAACAGTTATTAAAAAACTTTGTGCACGTTAGGCCTGTGTGTTTTTAACTTGATATTTAGTCTACTTTTCGTCTGTTTTTGTGAAGTGTGTGATGTGCTGTGATGAAACGGAAGAACCGTCACAAAACAGACGAAAAGTGCTGTACATAGCCAAAAAAACACAAGCCATAAACAAATCAACTCCGGCCAACAAGACGGAGAAACAGCAGTGAGAATTAAAGAACACCGTGAGTAGACCAAATATCAAATTAAAAACACATAGGCCTAACGTGCACAAAGTTTTTTAATAACTGTTTTTAATCTATGTATCGAAAACAAACTGTACAAATATTTTGTATCATTTACAGACCCCAGAAGATGCTTTTAAAATAAAAAGCGAAACGCGTCTGGTGTAAAATAAATCTCTTTATTGTAGTCAGCATAAGACGGATTACCTCTTATAATCAATCTCACCTGTAGACTTCTGACGCACATGACACCCAATCAACTGAGCGTGTTCGAAGTTCGTGAGTTCTGCGAAGTGCGCCATTATGCTCTCTCGCAATGTCTAAATGACTACCGATGTCACTGATATGGAGTACCTGGCAGCACTTTGTACCTAACATGAAAAACGTATGTTTTGAGGTTTTCCGATACTTTTGATCGCCTTGTCGTTATCTTGCTGTATAAAAATGTTAATTGTCACGGTACCACAAGCGAATAGAGTCCAAAAACGGACGTGTTGACAGCCTAAATTGACGGTTAACATATGCCGGTGGTGGTGTGCTTTAACTAGAAAGGCATGTCGGCAGCTTGTAACGTGGGTAGCTGCTAAAAAGCCCGGCACGCTGAACATCGGCTCACGCGTACTGGCAGCTTTCACAGGCCGGCGGCTGTTGTAGGGAGGGTAAAGGCACGCCGCCGTAGACAAGCAAGCGGGCGAAAGCGTGACGCGTAAACTGTCGGAAGAGAGCCGGCCTGACCAAAGTCCCACTGCATTAACAGTTTCCTCCAACCTGCCTTCATTGCATTTGCCGCGTTCTTTGAGCGATCAACAACTATTTTGGGGTCAGGTAAAACGTACAAGGTTGTATTCCGTTTCACACATTTATTGCGGTCTAGATGTAAGATATTGTTCTGTACCAAACGACTACTGTGAATGGGAGACACCGCAAATCCTGAATTACAACGAAAATACTCTAATAAGTACCACTATGGTGACGGAATAGTTAGGGAACTGTATTGTTATGCAGGAGAATATCACTTGCGTTCATGCTTTCTGTGTCCATCATCATCCGTACCCATAGAAATTTATGCAAAAAAGGGCACGATTCAAATTTTTTTTTCTGTGACATTCGACACAGTGAGAAGGTGCTGTACCAACAACTAACGTAATTAGACAAGTGATAGATAGCAGCTCTGTTGTGTTATTATGTACTCCGTTAATAGACATTGTAAATACTAATCATACTTAGTATATATCCTCCTCATTTATGTATACGAACTTAAATTCATCTTGTTCCACAGGATCAAATTGAGGAGCAAGTCTCCATGCTCATGGAACGAGTCGGTACATGTAATTGAACAGAATAGTAGTAATAGAAAAATTGAAACGTATAGTAGTCATATGCATGCACTCGATAGGCCTAAACATAAGCAATTAACAAAGAAATTAGTTTAATTTTTCTTAATTTTTCTAGAAATTATTCGATAGAATAGAATGAGAAAGCTCATCAGCGTAGACTTGTAAGTGCATGGATTACTACTAAGCTTTTTGAACGCTTGCGACAGGTTATTGAAAACGGATGCGGCAGCGTAGTTGCAGTGGCCGAGCGATCTAAGGCGCCTCGCTGCGGAGCATGCGGTTGCTTGTAGGGACTGATGACCATAGCAGCTTGGTCCAATATGTTTACAAACATTTGAACATTTTTGAACGGATGTGGCACACCTTTCTGCACTTTAACTTAGTGAAAAGAGTTAAATCTGTGAGTCATGTACGGCCTTTGAGGAGCCTTCAGTCAACATGGTTCGTGAACGATTCCATTTCCTGTGGAATCAGTGTCACATTGGTTGTTCGAAAGATTTTTCTTTCTTTTCTTTTTCTTTCTTGTTCAGAATAGCTTGGTTTAGGGGTTTTTATTTTAGTTGTTAATCACAGTGGATCCACAGTTGAGAAACATAGAACCAGTTTTCTTTTATTATGCATAATAGAGAACTCGTTTACAGCTTAATTTCGTTCAAAGAGTAACATCAGTTATGTTCAAGCTGAAGGTGTCTTGAAAAAGTAATAAATTACGGAACTTATATTTAGTATGTAGCAGTAAAAATAAAGCACGTCATTGCGACACACACACACACACATACATACATACATACATACATACACAACACCAGCAGCAGCAGCAGTAGCGAGGATTTTCTTTGTATTTGTTTACGTTTATGCTAGATATCTATACTCGTCATTCATGTAGTAGAACTAGTTTTGATGTAATACTTATACTTTATCTAAGGTTGCAAGTTAATTGAATTTTAACTTTTTGAAATATTTGTTTACACTCGTCAGTAACCGAGTTCTCTCTTGTGTTGCAGGTACTGGATGCATCTTTCACTCCTACTTTTTAACAGTTTCATCTGTTGGTGCAGAGCTTTCTGGTAGGTCTAGCTATCTGTTGTTATAATGAATCGGGACTACGGAAATATTGTGTAAAATGATACTGCCTCATTAATTATGTAGAACATCCGTCGTGATGGCTTTGTTTTAAATTATGACACCTGAACAAAAAATTAATCTGCATATTTTGAGGCCTTAATGAGGTGTAAGGTGTAAAAAATAAACACCAAACTGGATATTTTATAGTTTTTCCGTTATTGCACATTGATTCAAGTAATATCTGTTACAGTTTAATGAACGCTTCATTATATACTTCGGAAGAAAGTTTCAAAAATAAGTTGAGAGAGAGCTTCAATAAGTTCTGGTATTGATTGCAGGAATCCAGGTATATCCGAGACATTGTAGGGACGTCTTTCATCGTTTCGTAACAGCTGTCCAAGGCGATAATATTATCCAAAGCTGTCACTGTTTTAGAGTCGTACAAGTGTAGCTCGGTAGAACAGCTGTAGAGTGCCAGATTATGAATCCAAAGGTAGCGGGTTCGATCCCCAATAGGTCCTAGGATTTTTATCTGTCACTTTTCACTTCTTTCACCTCTGGCAATGTTGCTGATGTGAAAAATGTCGAGTAGCACCGCGCGTCATTAAACACTAATCTTCCTTTCTTGATGCAGCACACTCCGTTACAACGAACTAGTTTCATTGGTGTTTCAGCTTGAGCAATGGCATTTAGTTCTGAAAAACGGATCGTTTTTACTATCTAAAGATTAAAAATACATACACGACGGCGCGAAACTTGTCTGAAACTAGTGTGTGTGTGTGTGTGTGTGTGTGTGTGTGTGTGTGAGAGAGAGAGAGAGAGAGAGAGAGAGAGAGAGAGAGAGAGAGAATAAGCGAACAAAGTTATCTGCCTGAAGGCAGGGCAGAAAACTCCATATTATTTTCTTCACGCTTTGACCAGTCACGAGAAGTTAAAAAGAGGTAAATAAATTCAGTGCTTGGGATTTACGAATCTAGATATTTATTTATGCCACTTGATAAATGTAGTAGTACCCCGTTGGATTTTGTAAGGAAGGGAATGGGAGTACGAAGGTTGCTCAAATGAAAAGGTACGAAACGTTTTAGCAACCAAACCGGTTGAAATTTGAGTATGCTGCTTTATGATAACGAACGTAGTGAGATATCTAGGGGCGCGAAGCATGCGTCGTAACCTCCCCCTAAAAAATTCAAGGCTGTGCCCTCAGCAGGCCAGGTGATGTTTCCGACACCCATTGAATTCCTGGAGCACGGGAATACCATTAACAGTGACGCGTACTAGAGACACTCCGTAGCATACGCAAGTCCATCAACAGCAAACGGCCCGGGCTGTTCACGGAGGGAGAGATTCTGCCCCACGATAACGCACGTCCACACGTCTCCAGGCTAATACCAAGTAGACTGGTCTACTTCAAGTGGGAGCAGCTTCTGCACATGTCGACCTGTCACTTCTATCTGTTTGGTCCGCTAAAAGAGCATCTTACAGGGAAGCGAGAACTGAAGGACACAGTAGAGGACTGGCTCTAACATATACAGCAATTCTGGAAACAGTCATTCAGCTGGTTAAAAGTGGGATAGTTGTGCTCAGGCCTCTAGTACTTGCTTTCGAATAGAGACTTCATTTATACCCACAGTGTTGTTTCGTACCTTTTCATTTGAACACACCTCTTACTTTATTACTTAAATGGCAAATAGGCCTATAATGCCAAATATATACCTATAAATGTGAATGTCTGTTCGGTGTACGCTTATCACGTCCGAACGACAAGAGGCAGAGACTTAAAGATTTGTACAGTTACTAATTTATACCTGAGGAATGTTTTAGGCACGGTTTTATAGCGATCTGATAGATATTTAGTAATTTGAATTGCGGAACAATAAGACTCTGAAAATTATTTTTACTCTTCGAAAATGGTTTTATTGGTTGCATTGTTGCTTGAGGGTTGATAATGATAAAAGGGTGGACTATATTGGGCTGGAAAGTTATCGGTGTATATAAAATTATACTATGTGTGTGTGTGTGTGTGTGTGTGTGTGTGTGTGTGTGTGTGTGAATATTTCGCTCTGCAGCGAAAACTACAGAACGCAAACGAATGGTGTGTGTGTAATTGTTGTCCGAAGTCCCCCGTTGTACACCATAGCAGTTCCTTGCCGATAGCTATAAGGTGGTGCAAGATATGGTGGTTGAAAGTCGTCAAATTATAAAAAAAATCGAACTGAAGGCAAGCGATGACGTTTGCGACTCTATAGCAAGGTGGTTACAAACAGCGAAACGTGATGCCACAGGGCATATCTTTGGTCTATGTGTGCTACAATGTCTTCAGCTCTTTCTCTGTAAGGATAAGCGTACGAATAAGGAAATATAACAATAAATAAATAAAGCAGTAAAAAAGAAATTTCTTTTCATACATCTGTTTAAAAAATCGATTTGACGTTTCGCGCATTACGTCAAGTGCTCGATCTGTGATATTACAATCATTATTGTTGAATTTCGTGTTTGGATTCTTCGAAACGAGTGCATTTTTACGTGTGATTTCTTATTTCTTATATATTCTCTGATAAATGTAACATGTTTTTAGAAAAAAGGAGATGGACAGAGAGAGTGTGGATAGGAAAAGTACTAACTCAAGGCTCGAATAAATAAATAAATAAATACCCGGGCAACGCCGGGTTTTCAGCTAGTAAGTTCTTCTCGTACAGATAGCGCTCAGTAACAGGGCATAAATGTATATGGTCGGATCTCATTTTCTTTGGTCACTCTTCGCCTTCTTATTGGAAGAGCGCTGTGTTTATCGAAGGCCACCACTGGTGTGTGTGTGTGTGTGTGTGTATGTGTGTGTGTGTTTTGAGCTCGCTGTTCTACTCAGTGTGGACTGCATTGGTAAATATTCTTGTATTCTTGGAGCAACTTAGGCACTGGTTACATTTCTGCGAATATTTCATTCGGAGAATTCACGCCAATAAAGTTTTAGTGCAGTGTGGTGTATTGACGATCGCTCCGCAGCCGGAAGCCCCAGTTTAGCGACGTTTGCAAACTTGCGACCCCTTTCAGAGGCAACATCTTTTCAGAGGAATCTTTCGCGCGGAATGCGCCGATTTGGCTGCCTGCGCCCCAATATATACCGCCGGGATTCTGGCGCGCCAACTTCACTTCCATCGCCGGCCGGCCCGAGCAGTAAAGAAATTGCGAACGGGACCCTTCTGGACACGTAGCCTGGAAAACCGATTTCGCCGTTTCTCGGAATCAGTTTCCAGCGTTTTTGCGAGTCGTCTTCTTTCACCCTTCTCCCTCCCTCTCCCCGTACATTCCTCTTAGACTGCTTCCCGCCAATAAATCGGCACGGTCCTGAATTCGCAGGCGCAGCAGTAAATTTCGTAGTCTGAAATACTCTAACACTCTTATTTACCGCTGTATCAATAGATGACTACACAGCCATACATGCATGAACACAAATTTGCCCGAAGTATCCGTTAGTTTTGTTTGAAAGCATATTTTTGGATTTTTCTCTGTGCCGTCTCGCGTGATTTTTCAGTTGTGACAATCTCTTCATATCGGACTACACGGAAGAGCCTCATTCCTACATGTACATACACGATGACAATTCTTGAACTACGTGAAGAAAATCGTAAATTAGTTAGAAACCACGGCGTCCACATACCTTATTCTACATGTAAATGTCACAACAGATTTTCGAATTTAGGTTATGGCATGTCGAATGTACCTGGATTCCGTGGCGATTTTGTGGCGCGGACGAATAGCGAAATTCTGCATGATACGCTGAAGAGTCGGAACATCGATGCTGTCGACAGTGTTGCCAAGTTAGTGGTTTTCCCACTAAATCTGGTGGTTTGAGTAACTGTCTAGTCGGCAAATCTTGCATCTAGTGGCTAGTGGGAATTACGTGGATTTTATAAATATTTCGGTGATTTTATGGAAAAACTATTTTTTAAAACACTTGATGAAGGCAGCATTTAGTAACAGCACTATTTGATTTTCTAACGTCTCGTAGCTCCTGATTTTATGTCACCAAAAATCAAATCAAATGTTTGTAAACTGCGGGGTATCAGCCCCTAACTTAGGAACTACTTATGAACTAATTTATAGTAAAGACAGCACAAACATCCATGCTCCAGGGAGGATTCGAACCTCCGACGCGGGAGGCCGCGCGATCCGCAACGTGGCGCTCCAGAACGCTCGGATACTCTGGCGCGGCTTTATATCAGCTAGACATTTATAATAAACGTTATTCTTTGTTCCCCATTTTTGTGCACCCATATTGTTATGCGCGCTTTTTTATTTAATTGTGTCAGAAACATACATTATGACTTACAATATATAAAACAGGTCAACAAAATACAGAAAGAATATTCCAAAAATAGTACTAATAAATATGCATCTGCATGCATACTTCATATTATGTGGGCACTTTTATGGGGCAATTTTAGATAGGTCTACCTCTTTTCCCCATGAAAATACGGGACAACTGACAGTAGACCAACCTCCAACGATAATATATCTTTCGCTATTATAATTAATGAAAAAGCTCCGTGATCCTGAATACCAACGATTGGGTTTTATAATAACACTTTAATAAAGCATATTTACACTGTCAATATTAGGCTATACATTTTTTAAATCCATGTTTCATAGAAGCAACATAACAGAAATTGTTACTAAGTATAAAAAGGATTTAAAATTTCGACCTGCAACTTCTCATTTTTGGTAATAATAATAAAAAATATGTAAATAAAAATTAATATTCTAGCTTTAAACACAAAGGATAAATTGTCTCATTTTTGGTTACTCAACATACTCAGTACTTCAAATAATTACAATTTAATGGTTTTGTTAAACATACGAATAAAATCTAGTGGTTCTGGTGGTTTATAATAAGCTTTCTAATGGGAAATATCATTTCACTGTTGGCAACGCTGTCTGTCGGTCACCACCTGGATGTTGGCAGCTCAGCAATAGTTTTGGGGTTATTTCTGTACATCTTTGTTTTTAATATAGCATCACATTAAGGAGCCGCATGCTTTGAGTTACGGAGAATATGGAGGCCAATCGAGACCCATGGCAGTGACATCTGGGTATCCCAAAGCAAGAATGCGGTCCCCAACGTGATCTACCAGGACATCAAATACTCTGCCGTCGAAAGCAGGGTCATTTCGCATAATGGAGATAAAATTATTTTCCACGTACCGTTGGGTAGTCAGCGTGCCATCAAGGAATATTGCACCGATTATCCAGTGACTGGACTTGCACATCAGTCCCTCAGGTTTCTCGATCGCGAAATAACGATTCTTCGTCCCCGAAACAATGTGGCTGGGACACTTCAGTAATAGAACGCAATACGCAGTTCTCAATGGCGAGTGCTCATCACAGATAACGGTATCGTTAGTAGTGCCGTATGGAAATGTGACAGGACCGTTATTATTTTCTATCTACATGTATGATCTCACTGACAGAGTTGCAATGTGCGGATGTTTGCTGATGGTGCTGTGATGTACGAGAAGGTGTCGTCATTGCATGACTGTAGTAGGATGCAGGACGACCTTGCCAAAATTTCTAGTTTCTGTGAGGAATGACAGCTAGCTCTAAATGTAGAAAAATGTTCATTGAGATGAGTCGGAATACCATGATGTTGGTATACAGCATTAGTAGTGCGCTGCTTGACGAAGTCGCGTCCATTACATATTTGGACTTAACGTTGCAGAGCAAAATGAAATGGAATGAGCATATAAGGATAGTCATGGGGAAGACGGGTGGTCGACTTCAGTTTATTAGATTTTTGCGGAGATATGGTTCATCTGTAAAGGAGACCGCGTGGCGTCCCCTTTTGGCGTATTCATCAGCCCAACCAGATCTGTTTAAAGCAAGAAATAGAAGCAGTTCAAAGGGATGCGGCTAGGTTTGTAACTGGTAGATACGACAATGCGTGTGTGTTACAGAAATGTTTCGCGAACTCAAACGGGAATCACTGGAGGGGAGGCACCTTCATTTTCGATAAACACACGAGACGTTAAACCCTAATCTTTGTTCCTTTTAGAAACACTACTGAGGAAATTTAGATGTTCGGAATTTGAAGCTGACTGCAGAACGATTCTAGTGCCGCCAACTTAAATTTCGTGGAAAGGTCACAAAGATAGGAGAAACTAGGACCCTTACAGAGGCAGACAAGCATTCGTGTTTTCCTCGTTGAATATGGAAGTAGCACAGAAAGGAACATGGATAGTAGTGGTACGACGTACCTTCCGCCCTACACTTGTCGGTAGATTGCGGAGTCTGGGTGTAGACTTGTTTGCTCCAAGGCAAAAGGTACTCCAGTAAGTACCAGGAGAGCTTGTGGCAAAAATTGGGGCCTGAGCTCCAAGGGTATGCACTGGATATACATCACAGTGATTAGACACAGAATCATCTATGGAGCGGTCGTGTCGTGGAAGAAGGTAGAACAGCAGGTTGCTGCTAAGGAGCTTGGTAAGGTGCAGAGATTAGCCTGCTTAACCATAACAGGCGGAATTAGCAGCACACCAACTGCTGGGATGGAAACCATTCTGGATATGCCCCCATTACATCTTTGGACCAAGATAGAGGCAGCGGCTGGTGCATACAGACTCAAAACTGGCAACAACTGGAACTCTTTGGGATATCGAGAATCACACACTAAAATAGTGAGTGAGGTAAATATAGGAAAGGTTGGGGAAATGCCACCCGACTATATTATAACCCCCATACTGGTTCAACAAGCCTTTCAGTATAACAATTGGAAGTAGGGAGCAGTGGGAGAAAATAGTTCGACACAGTACGGGGGATATTGTCTGGTTCACTGACAGGTCAAAATCAGTCCAAGACGTTGGAGCCGGGGTATACGGGGTGCAGCCAAGACTGTAGGGCGTTATCTCTCTAGGGAAACTGGCCTCAGTATTCCAGGCCGAAATCACTGCCATCAGGCTGTGTGTGGAGGAGAACTTGCGTAGGTGCTACAAAGACCGCAGCATCTATATCTATTCAGACAGCCAGGCTGCCCTGAGATCACTAGCAGCTCCTGCAACAAGGTCTAAAATTGTTGCAGAATGTCACAGGGTTCTGGTAGAGCTAGGGGAAAGCAATAGAGTAAACCTATTGTGGGTCCCTGGCCACTCGGGGATCAGTGGCAAAGAACATGCCGACAGATTAGCCAGGATGGGGGCAGAGACTCCATTTATTGGACCGGAACCTGTCCTGACAGTCACCAAGGCAATGATCAAATTGGAGCTACGTAACTGGCTCAGAAGACAGCACTTAGAATATTGGACCAAAGTCTATCAACAAAAACATGGCAAGGTAATGACGCCAAAGCCATGTTTTAAAAGAAGCTCTGCAATCCTGGGCCTGAACAGTAGAGAGATTAGACTCATGGTTGGATTGCTGGCATGGGAATTTCAAAAAACACCTACATACAATGGGAATAACAGAATAGGACCCTAACTGTAGGATCTGTGATGACGGTGATGAAACTGCGTGACATCTAATCTTCGAATGCATTGCATTGGAGAGTAAAAGGCACAGAACATTTGGGACAACCAGACCCGAAGAAATTGTGTCTAATAAAGAACTGGGGGAAACTAAAGTGTCAGGTTCTGAGGCCGACTGGAAATTACAAAAACGCTATGCGAGATAAAAAGGAGAGAATGCTTTTGCGACTAGTGGGTAATGTGTGACATTTATGGGGGTCAGCGGATGCTGGTAACGACGGGAAGGGCGGCTGAGGAGCAGAGGAAACTGGTTGCCGTTGCGACTGCCGAGGCCAGTGAGTCAGGTGCGCTGGTCATTTCCTGGTGCCGCCGCCGCCGGCCTCGCTTCACGCTCCTGCCGTTGCGCCTCTGCCTTCACCTTACAGTAGTAGCCTGAGAGATCGGGCAGTCTGGAAGTTCAAATAATTACAGCAGTACATTTTCCGAACATACTAGGAGGGTCACTCCAAAAGAAATTTTTTTTTAATTTTTTAATACAGTTTTCATTCTGCATGTTTGAAAGTTTTACAGTGTGTAGATACATCCTTCCCGCTTGTTTCAAACTTAGTTCAACTTGTTCCCGTGAGTGGCGCCGTCACAGCATGTCTTCAAGAGGGCTGCTACACTTCAGGTTCGTCAGAAGCAACGTGCTGTCATTGAATTCCTGAGCTCCGGAAACGAGACAGTGGGAAACATCCACAAGGGGTTGGAAAAGGTGTATGGAGATGCTGCTGTCGATCGCAGTACAATTAGTCGGTGGGCAAGCAGGTTACGTGATGAAAGCGGCAATATTGAGGGTTGTTCTCGCAGCGGCAAGCCTCGTATTGCACACACTCCAGACAATGAGCAAAAAAAAAAAAAAAAAAAAAAAAAAAATGTTCAAATGCTTGTATAGTCTATGGGACTCAACTACGGGGCCATCAGTCCCTAAACTTACGAACTAGGACGGCGCAAATATCCATGCCCGAGGGGGGGATTCGAACCCCCGACCGTAGTGGCCGTGCAGACCGTGACTGGAGCGCTTCAGTCTCCTCGGCCACCGCGGCCGGCGACAATGTGCAGAGAGTTAACGAATTGGTGACTGCTGACAGCCGCATCACAGTGAACGAATTGCCACGCTACGGTGTGATAGGGGAAGGAACTGTTTGCAGAATACTGAAAGTGTTGGCGTTAAAAAAGGTGTGTGCCAGGTGGGTTCCCATGATGTTTACAGTGGCTCACAAGAAACACGAAGAACGGTATGCAGCAAACTTTCGGTACAGTATGTGTGACTATCATCTCTTTGGGAAACTGAAAAACTGTCTTCGTGGAACAAGGTTTGAAGGTGATGACTCCCTTGTGCACGCTGCCAAACAGTGGCTCTAACGTGTTGATCCAGAATTTTACCGTGCGGGTATACAGGCGCTGGTTCCAAATGGCGTAAGGCAGTTGAGAGGGATGGGAATTGTGTGGGGAAATGAAAATATTGCTCCTAAAGGATGTACCTAGTCAATGTAAAACTTTCAAGAATGCAGAATAAAAACTGTATTTTTAAAAAATTGTGTGCATTTCTTTTGGAGTGACCATAATAGCTAGGAGAAGACGCAGAAGGGCTATAACTATACCAATGCTAAGACGCGTTACAGTACAATTAGTGACTGTAGAATCGACTATAGAGGCCAAGTCCATGATAATGAAGGCTGAGGATGGAAAAAGATAAGTAAAAAAGAAGGAAACCTAGAGAACTAGAGGAGATACTTTCAAGAACTGCTGAACATCACGATAGATACCTATGGAAACAGGACAGAAAAGAACAAGGATTTACAACCATTAGTCGAAGAGCCAACTCTGATGGAGGTGAAGGAGGGGAAAAAAAGATTAATAATGGGAAGGCTCCAAGGATAAATGTATCAGCAGAACTCGTCAAAGAAGGTCGAAACAAGACATGTGAATGGTTTGCCGAATTTATAAGATGTGCATAGAAAATTAATGCTCCAGAATTGGAAAACTGATGCCCTATGCCCCATATACAGTAAGTGAGACAAAATGCTGACACAAAACTACAGTGGAATATCTCTGCTATGCACATGTTATAAAATAATATCAAGAATTATACTGAATTGACACAACCCGTGTATTGAAGAAATATTACACAGCACAAGCAGGAATCAGAAAGGGTAAATCAACAACTGATCAAATATTCACTCTAAGACAACTACTGGATAAGAACTGAGTGTTCTTGTTTATTTATAGACTTTACCGAAACATACGGCAGCATAGTAAGAGAGGGGTAGTGGAGGATAATGGCAGAGTGTGGGATGCCGGACATGATGATAAAGCTAACTAAAAAGTGTGTCATGGAATCAGTCTATAGGGAAAGTACAGAGGGATTTCTCATAAACGTTTGCAGTAAAAGCAAGAGTGAGACAGGGAGATATGTGACCAACCAGTGACGCAGCCAGGATTTGGTTCTGAGGGAGGGGGGAGCTATTTTTTTAAAAATAAAGACTACTGTATTTCTTAATCTAGGACTTGTTTTTACACTTTTTGTAATTTAACCAATTAAACTACGGAAACAATTGCACAAGAAATAAAATAAGTAGGCTCGCATTAATTTGAAAGTGGATCAGGAGCAATATGATGGAAATGGAGTGTATAAAATCAGCTTATAAAATAATTAAGCAGTTTCTATGTTACTAGTCAAAGAGAAAGGTCTTTACAGTTGAAATAACATGAGACCCTATATGTAAAAATTGAAGTAAAATAACACTATTGTTGTTCACAAGATTCCACTCGGTGGCGCCGCTGACCTGCTAAGCAGCGGGTCGCCACATGTGAACAATCGGCTCGTAACTTCAGCATAGCAGTAAAAAACTGCTCATAGTAACAGCAACACACATTCAAAAAAAATGTGCAAATGTTGTATAAGCTTATGGGACTTAACTGCATGGTCATCAGCCCCTAGACTTACAAACTACTTATAAATATAATAATGGAAAGTCCAGGTTGGAATTAATAATATAGTGAAGACAGTTTACAACTCACCGCAAAGACATGGCGACGAGCTGCGACAGGCACATACAAAAACACACACATACAACACTTTCAGCTATCGGCCATGGCCTTCTTCAGAAAATAGAACACTCACGCAATCACACACGCACACAACACAGTCGGAGGTGATGGTTGTATGACTATTTTCTGAAGAAGGCTATGACCGATAGCTGAAAGTGTTGTGTGTGTGTGTGTGTGTGTGTGTGTGTGTGTGTGTGTGTGTGTCTTTTGTACGTGCCTGTCGCAGCTCGTCGCCACGTCTTTGCGGTGAGTTGTAAACTGTCCTCACTATATTATTAAAACTACTTATAAAGTAACTTATACTAAAGACAACGCAAACATCCATGCCCCAGGGAGGATTCCGCATCGGAGCATAGCGCCCCAAATCGCTCGGCCGCCCCACCGCGGCATCACGTTAGCGGCCCATTGTCACGTTCACTTGAGCTTGGCAAATTATAGAGGCAGTGCTCTCCTTGTGAGACAAGAAAGTTGGCTGTGTAAAACGGATTTTAGAGGAGGAGTACATTCTCGGACCATTGTTTGTCAAGTTGTTGTTTGTTGTGTGGTCTTCAGTCCGGAGACTGGTTTGATGCAGCTCTCCACAATACCCTATCCTGAGCAAGCCTCTTGATCTCCACATAAGAACGGCAACCTACATCTGTCTGAATCTGCTTACTGTATCCATCTCTTGGTCTTCCTCTGCGGTTTTTACCCCACACACTTCCCTCCAACGCTAAATTCACAATCCTTTGATATCTAAGAATGTGCCCTACCAATCTATCCCTTCTTTTAGTCAAGGTATGCCAGAAATTTCTTTTCTTCCCAATTCTTTTCAGTACCTCCTCATTAGTTACGCGATCCACCCACCTAATCTTCAGCATTCTTCTGTAGCACCATATTTCAAAAGCCTCAATCCTCTTCCTGTCCGCACTGTTTATCGTCCATGTTTCACTCCCATACAAGGCAACACTCCACACAAATGCCTTCAGAAAGGACTTCCTTAGGCTTAAATCAATATTCGATGTTAACAAATTTCTCTTTTTCAAGAACGCTTTTCTACCCATTGCCATTCTGCATTTTATATCCTCTGTACTGCGACCATCATTTGATATTTTACTGCCCAAGTAACAGAACTCATCTACTTCCTTTATTGCTTCGTTACCTAATCTAATTCTTTCAGCATCATCTGATTTTCTTAGACTGCACTCTATTACCCTAGTTTTGCTGTTGTTAATGTTCATCTTATATGCACCTTTCGGCGTTTGTCAAGTA
This sequence comes from Locusta migratoria, assembly GCA_026315105.1. NCBI lineage: Eukaryota > Metazoa > Arthropoda > Insecta > Orthoptera > Acrididae > Locusta > Locusta migratoria. Next base: position 203,942,375 of record CM048751.1, read on the forward strand.
CGGCGGATGAAATCGGCTGTACCGTTTGAAAGGAAGCACCGTTGCATTTGCGTGACTTTGGGAAATCGAGGAGGATTACCGGAGGCGGGTGAGGAACGCTGTGATAATGGTCGGCGTCTGTGGTGTGTAGCTGGCCGCGGAGGCAAGAGGCAGCGGCGGCTGCATTCCTGCGGCGGTGACTCACCACCTGTTGCTGCCGCTGCCGTGTCTCCTGCGCTCACTCGACACGCTCTGGCGCGCTCGCCGCCGCAGCTGACGACTCGCCGCTTGCGTCCACCCACTACAGCCTCACAAACTCAGCGCGCCACGTGAACACCGCACAGGTTACATCTGTGTACAAATCTGCGCTGCAGAATCCACGACTTGCACAGGAGACTCACTATCTCGTACTTCGATAAAGGGACACGACCTAAAATGCCGTACAACAGATACTGAGACAAATCACGTACCACTTGTCACTTACATACAAGTTTCTGTTTGTACGACATGTTTCGCGACTACATTAGCCCATTCTCAAATGTTGTTGTCTTCAGTCCGCAGATTTGTTTGATACAGCTCTCCATGCTACTGTATCCTGAGTAAGTCTCTTCATGTGACAATACGTTCGGCAACGTACTACCTTCTGAATCTGCTTACTGTATTCGTCCCTCGGTCTCCCTCTACGATTTTTACTCTACGCCCTTCCCTCTAATGCTAAGTTGGCGATTCCTTGATGTCTCTGAGCCGGCCACGGTGGCCGCGGGGACTGAGGCGCTTCAGTCACGGTCTGCACGGCCACTACGGTCGGGGGTTCGAATCCCCCCTCGGGCATGGATATTTGTGCCGTCCTTAGTATTAGCTAGTTCATAAGTAGTTTGTAAGTTTAGGAACTGATGACCCCGTAGTTAAGTCCCATAGACTATACAAACATTTGAACATTTTTTGATGCCTCAGAATGTGTCCCACCAATCTATCCCTTCTCTCTGTCAGGATATGCCAAAAACGCCTTTTCTCCCTAATTCGCTTAAGCACCTCATTAGTTACGTGATCTACCCATCCAATTTTCATCATTCGTCTGTAGCACCACAATTCAAAAGCTTCTACCATATTTTTGTCTGAACTCCTTATCGTCCACGTTTCACACCCATACAATAATGCTACACTCAAGACAAATGCTTTCAGGAAGGACTTTCTAACATTTAAATTAATATTGGATGTCAACAAATTTCGCTTCTTCAGAAACGCTTTTCTTCCCATAGCCATTCAACATTTTATATCTTCTTTACTTCGGCCTTCAGAAGTTATCTTGCTACCCAAATACCAAAACTCATCTACTATTTTTATTGTGTCATTGCCTTCTCTAATTACTTCAGCATCGCCTGACTTTCTGACGCTACATTCCATTACCCCTGTTTTACTGTTGTTGATGTTCATCTTATACCCTCTTTTCAAGACACTGCCCATTCCATTCAATTGTTTTTCCAGATCCCCTGCAGTCTCTGACAAAATTACTATGTCATCGGCAAACCACAAAGTTTTTATTTCTTCTCCCTGAAGTTTAATTCCCTCTCCAAATTTCTGCTTGCGTTCCTCCACTGCTTGCCCAATGTACAGATTGAACAACATTGGGCAAGGCTACAACCCTTACTTCCTTCCAAATCTCTGCTTCCCTTTCTTGCCCTTCGACTCTAATAACTGCTGTCTGGTATTTGTATAGGTTGAATATATCTCATCGCTCTCTATATTTTACCCCTGATACCTTCAGAATTTGAAAGAGTGTATTCCAGTCGACATTTCCGAAAGTTTTCTCCAAATCTACAAATGTTAAAAACGTAGTTCGCCTTTTCTTGGCCTATCTCCTAAGATAAGTCGTAATGTATTGCCTCCCGTGTTCCTACATTTCTCCTAATTCCAAACTAATCTTCCACAAGTTTTTCCATTCGTCTATAAATAATTCTTGTTAGTATTTTGTAACCATGTCTTATTAAACTGATAGATCTGTAATTTTCACATTTGTCTGCACTTGATTTCTTTGGAATTGGAATTTCAATATTCTTCTTGAAGTCGTATGGTATTCCCCCCGTCTCGTAGATCTTGCATACCAGGTAGAACATTTTTTTCATGACAGGCTCTCCGAACAATATCAGCACTTCAGACGGAATATCATCTACTCCAGGGGCCTTGTTTCGACTCAAATCCTTCAGCGCTCTGTCAAATTATTTTCGCAGTATCATATCTCCTACCTCATCTTCCTCCATATCTAGAATACTGCCTTCAAGTTTATCTTCTTGGTATAAGCTCCCTATATATTCCTTCCATGGTTCAGCTTTGCCCTCTCTGCTTAGAACTGGTTTTCCGTCTGAGTTCTTCATATTCATACAACTTCTTTTCTCAAATAGGCCTGCTATAAAAGTAGTCTACCATTAGGTAAAATCATCAATAAAGTACCTGCTGCAGTTGGTGTTTCTAAATCTGTTCTAAAGAAACGAAAAGCCTGTTTTGCAATTAAACCCACATAGTTGCAAAACTAAGTGCTTGTCAGAAAAGAAAAGCTTGTTGATGTGACAATTTATTGAAAAGGTGTCAATGATGGTTAAGACACTGCCAACAATCACACTATAGAAGAGTATCGATATAATTAAGATGAACTTATGTTATTGTTGATTAAAATGATTTTTGTATTTACAAATAAACTGATCTTTACCATGGTTTTTGAGAACATAATAGTTTATATTTCCATTTTATTGCAACAAAACTCTTTTTCCTAAATCTGCTGAAATACCTAATGGCAGTCTAATATTATGGTAGGCCTGCTTGTGAATGGAATAATGTAGTGCCGAAACATATCGTACAAACTACCTTTTATATACATTTCTGTAATATAATATAGTCTTGGTTGCAATTTTTTCTTTTACTATCGCTTTTCGCCTTTTTAGGGCATCAACGGAACCTGGAAAATAAGTTTAGAGAAACTTCACAGGCCTGCACTGTGACGACAAGAAAATAGATTATTACTGAGCATACATAATGCTTTACATCAGTCAGTTTTATAAGGATTTCGCGCCAAAACCTGGCAGTGTCAGTATTTAAAGGTAGCACTGGGTGTAGGGCAACCGTCAAAAATTTATAATAGCAAAATGCAAAAAACTACAAAGTGTGGTCTTATGTTACACGATCGCAAAAGTATGAATTTTAAAGAAATTTTAAATAATTGCACTTTTGAACTCACCCTGAACCGCGTTTTATTGCCAAAATCAGATACGCGTCTTGATCATGTAATAAAAAAGAACTGTAACATGAAGCTGTGAAACTGAATGTATGAAAAGGATAAATTTCCTGAAATATATTTGTAGCAACAGCCACTATGGTACAGACAGGCGCACTTTAACAAATTGGAACACATGAGGAAATGTTATGACGCATTGCCGCCTACATTTCACACCGGCCCGCTTGTAATTGATACGATTGGCCTTTTACATACGTAATACGGCAAGAGCCCGCCAGTAGCTCTCTACTAAGTGACTGATTAATCTTAGTACTTTGAGAAACACTTGTACAGTGACATCAAAACAGGTCATCCGATGACGTTAAGAACGTTTTTGCGTTCGACACTGCGAAACGGATACAAGAACAATTGTCTAGTAAATACAGGACCTAAAATGCATACCATATGAATTGTGAATACCTCTTCCTCTTCGATTCTGTATTCACACCTCTTCTTACTGGTCAAGTACTCATACATGTAACGCTATCCATTTTAGAGCCCATGAATGCTAGTCATTACTTTCTTGTTGTCTCCATGCTACTGTTCCCAAAATGAGGAAAGCAAAGAATTTTAGTGGAAAATGTTTATTTCACGGTGTCAAAGATAAAGAAACCTTATAGCTCCGCTAGATGGCATTTCGAAACATCGATCCCTTTACAAAATATTGTCTGCTCACTCCCCTCTGCAAGTCCTGGAAGTTTGTAACGGGAATTTCCGGACACCCTTGTGCGTAAAGCACCTTTGAAATAACAGATAGATAGATAGATAGATAGATGTTATCAGTCGTAAAGGCTAAGCGAACCCATCCCGATGTTTAGAAAGGGCGAACGCCTGCCGACTTCGATAAATAAAGTTTTCTCATTTCCCGCTAGCACAGCACTACGCTCGGATATCAACTTAGGTGCAAGGGAAAGTTCTTCGTGATTCAGCACTGGTGATTATATCCGAGGCCATTACATTTTCTACAGAAAAGGTAAATGAGAAAGGAAAATCTCATTAAAACAGTTGGCTGAAAGGTTTGCAGCAACCAACAGTAAAGAGAATAAAGATGTAAAACATAGGTACAAGTACTACCCAAGTGAATCTCAATCTGTAATTTAGTTTTCACGTACCTCTATCCTTATGACGTTATTTCTCCTGAGCAATATGTCACACAATAATTTAATTTTCCATAGTGGTAGGGTGTAATGTTAGGAAACTGCAAGTGAAATTATTTAAGCAGTGAAGAAGAAGCAAATTAAAACCTTTTGCGTGAGTGGGCGGTTTATCATGCCTCTCATTGTTTATGACGTCATATCTCGTGAACCATGTGACGTATACGGACAACAAAGATTCTCAGTAACTTATCAAACGACGTTGTCTCCTCCGCTACTTTCTTTGCTTCCATTTTTCTTTTAGGATTACCTTCTGGCAGCACCTGGACGTTCTTCATTTGCTTGGCTTTGGTTTCGGTTTTGTTTGTGAGCCTATTTCTTTCTCGGTACTGTAGTGAGAATCTAAACTGTTTTAACCGTCTATATGCGCCGAATCGTGGGTCATACTAACTCAACCTGTCAATATACTATAGTTTACAGGTAACCTTGCTGTAAGAGTTGTGCAAGATACGCGTTTGTCTGGAGGTCTATCACAGGCAATTAGAGGTGCAGGGAGCTTCCCGCTGTAAAAGGCCGACCGGCAGCGCCGTTCTCTTTTCGGTAAGGTTGTATCTGCTGCAAGTGAAGAGCACAAAACCAACTTCAATTTCATTCACGTTATACGACTTCCAGAAAGTCTTCTTCTCATGAAAACCTCGACGCACGACTTACTGACAACAGAATGAAATTGCCTCTTACATTTGTTGATGCTTTATTCACTGGCACAGTCATCAGCCTATAAGTCAAATAACTCAGATGCGTGTCTTAAATTATGCTCCTATTTTTAAACATAAAATGAAAATAAGAAAGGGAAACAGAAATATGTCCTGTTAGCCAGTTTATTGTTGTTTTCGATCCCTGAATTATTATAAGTGTTTGGACAATAAAGCTTGTTATAATACATATCCTCGAAATAGTATTGAATTATTATTTAAAAAGTCGGCGGTGGAGCCGCGGTGTAGTGGCCAAGCGCATTGAGGCGCTATGCTGCGATGCGCGAGGCCGCTCCCCGTCGTGGGTTTGAATCCTCCCTCGGGCATGGATGTTTGTGCTGTATTTAGTATAAGTTAGTTCATAAATAGTTTCTGAGTTTAGGGACTGATGACCCCGCAGTTAGGTCCCATAAGCTTAACAAACATTTGAACATTTGATTTTCGGTGGTGGAAAATATAGACAATAGGATATGGGCCAGTTTATAAACATGCGGGGACCCTCATTCCTTCTTTTCTTTAACTTTCGCGAAATGGAAGTAAGAAATGTGTTCGTGATTTTAATGAGAATTATGTCAGAAGATCCATTACTTGCACGGTCTAGTTACTACTTGCCGTAAAATTATATTGGTAAGCGAAATGCATTTATTTGGGCATGAGTACTTTATGCTCTAGAAAACGCACATGTGAGATCTTTCACTCGAATATTATTCTTTTCTTACATCCACTCATGCTAACCTTTATATTTTCAAGTACCTTATATTCGCCTAAGCAGTGTTGGGTGTGGTACGTTACCAAAACGACGAGTAAACCAGACAGTGACAAATATTCTTCCAGAAAAAAAGGCGCGATTTCAAAATAGTGAAACTGATATTTTGCTCTTTCTCTAGTGTGTTTTAATTAAAAATATAATTGTTACCTGTAGCTTCAAAATATTTGTGATATAAAATAGTTGCAATTAAAGCACGCTATTATACTCCGTTCTGACACATTTCTTTCAGTTTTGAAATTTAAATGAATGTTTAATCATTTTGGCATTTCTTAGTAAATGAGATAAGTACTAACTGACACATGAGAGGGAACTGCTAGCCTGCAGCTTAGTTACCGTGGCCAGGAGCGTTCTCGCCAAGTTAAGCGAAATTCCTGTAGTAAGGAGGTAAGAGTTCGTGAGCCGTTACCACTGAACTACATTTGTCCCCTTTGCTACCAGCCGTATTTATGTCGTTTTATGTGTGAACTCAACGAGGCCAGCTACAATACATAGTGACAGTGTACATACAATTAAACAAAAACAGAACATTTTGACAAAATGGGAAAGTGCAAACTGTAAGTTAACAACAATATTCCTATTACATACAAAAGTAGTTAAAACTGCATTACATTACTGTTCATATCATTTCTGAAGTATCTTCACATGCAAGACCTTATAACTACCAACACAGTTAAGGCCTATAGATTGTGCCCAGTGGTCTTAAGAAACATAATTATGACTATTTAAAGAAGAATGTCTTCTGTAAATAAAAGAGAAGCTGACCGGGGAAGGGGATTTCCCATCCACGGTCAATGCACAATTGCGTGCCAGCGGATCGCCACATTGTGTACCGCGATTCGTCATTAAACGCAACATTTCTCAACTGTTCGGTCGTCCAGTGTTTATGCTGCTTACACCAAGCGAGCCGTCGTTTGCCATTCAAATGTTCAAATGTCTGTAAATCTTTCGGACCAAACTGCGTGGTCATCAGTCCGTAACTTACAAACCACTTAAACCTAGGTAAACTAACCTACGAACAAACACACACACACACACACACACACACACACGCCCCAGGGAGGACTGGAACCTCCACGACGAGCAACCGCGCGTTCCGCAGCGAGGTGCTTTAGACCGCTCAGCTACTCCACCGCGGCGTTTGCCAATGACCTGGGTGATGTATGTCTTACGGGCAGCCTCTCGACAAAGTTTTCTCGCCTCCTGCCTGTCATGGTACTTGGAGCGGATCCTGATGCAATTTGGAATTTTTGTGTGATGGTCTGGACAGATGCTTGCCTATTACACTGCACGACCCTCCTCGACTGTCGGCGGTCTGTCAGTCAACAGACGAGGTCAAACTGTACGCTTTGGTGCTGTACGTGTACCTTCACGTTTCCACTTTACTATCTCATCAGAAATAGTGGACCTAGGGGTGTTTACAAGCGTGGAAATCAGACTTCCGACACCAGTGACACCGGATCACCTCACCAAGTTCGAAGTCAGTGAGTTCCGCGCCCCATTCTATTCTCTCACGATATGTAATGACTACTGAGGTCGCTGAAACGGCGTAGCTGGCAGTAGGTGGCAGCACAATGCATCTAATATGAAAAACGTATATTTTTGTGGGTGTCTGGATACTTTTGATCAGATGGACCGTGTTATGCATCAAAAGACCAAGCGCCATTACTTAATGTTTCTGATGTGAGCGCAATTACTGCTGTTTAGTAGTTATTTACAGTGAGATTTCACTACTAAGTGAAAGTACACTAACCCTTCTTTGGTACAAAAAGTTGAGAAACATTCATAAATAAATATATTTCAAGAACATGTAAAATTTAGGTTCCATTATGTCAGTTATGACATATTGCGCTTAGGCTAGTTATGCATAACACTGTCCAGTATACGTAATAATAGTTTACATTCAGGGGACTGGGCAGAAGAGTGGAGATCGGTGAATGGAGGTGATTGACAGACAGCGGGGTAGGGTATGAGAAACTCAGAGGGATGGATGGGCGGTAAGAGGTAGAGGGAAGGAGGAGGACGGAGGAGAGGGACAGGAGGAGACGGAAGGAGGGAGGAGTACGTGGACTAAATGAATGTTTGAGTGAATAAAGAGTCGAGCAACGCCGGGTTTTTAGCTATCTGATAGAGATGTCTAAGAGGATAACGAAGAAGGTAAGGAATAAGTCTGGAGATGGAGATAGTGATGGGCGCGGAGATTCAGAAAAGGAGTCTAATATGTTTTCCCCATCCATGCATACTTAGCATCTACATGCATACTCCGCAATCCACCGAAGGTGCGTGGTGGAGGGTACGTAGTACCACTAGTAGTTACTTGCTTTCCAATCCCATATAGAGCGAGCGGAAAGCGAATGCTTGTATGCATCCGTATGAGCCCTGATCACTCTGATCTTTCTGGTCTTCACGTGAAATGTGGGTTGGCGCAATTTCAATCCGGTTCAAATTCTGGGCCTCTAAATTTCTTCAGTAGTATTTCTCAAAAAGAACGTTGTCTTCCCTCTACCGATACCACTGATCGGACGTACCAGTAACAAACCTATCCGCCCGCCTCTGTACTGTCTCTATGTCCTTTGAACCGATCTGGTGTGGATCTCAAACACTTGATCAATATTGAAGACAGGGTCGTATAAGCTTTATATATTCGCTTTCCTTTACAGACGAAGCACACCTTTCCAAAATTTTCCCTATAAACCGAAGTCGACCATTCACCTTCCTCACGACTGTGCATATAGTCGTTCCATTTGATATCGCTGTGCAACGTTACGCCTAGATATTAAATTGACGCGACACTATCAAGCAGCACAATACTAATGCTGTCTTGCAACAATACGGGATTGTTTCTCCTACTCATCTGCATAACCTTACATTTGTCTACGTTTTGACCTTCTTGCCATTCCTCACACCACCTAGAAATTTGGTCCAAGTCATCCTGCATCCTAATACAGCCATTCAGTGACTACACCCTCTTGTACATCATCAGTAAATTGGCGCAAATTGCAACTCACTCTGTCCGTCAGATCATTTATATAAATAGAAAATAATAGCCGCGGTGAAGTGGCCGAGCGCAATGAGGCACTATGCTCCGATGCGCGAGACCGTTCCCCGTCGGGGGTTCGAATACTCCGTCGAGCATGGATGTTTGTGTTGTCTTTAGTATAAGGTAAATTGTAATTTTAGGGACTGATGATTCCCCAGTTAAGTCACATAAGCTTAACAAACATTTGAACATTTTTGAGAAAATAATAGCGGTCGTATCACATTTTCATGAGGCACCCCTGAAGGTGCCCTAGTCTCTGATGAACACTCGCCATCGAGGACAACATACTGGTTTCTATTACTTAAGTAGTCTTCGAGCTACTGACATATATGGTTTCCAATTCCGTATGCTCCTACCTTAGCAGTCTGTATTGATGTACCGTGTCAAACGCCTTTCGAAAATGGATAAATATTCAGTCAGCCTGCTGCCCTTCAATCATAGCACACAAGAAGTCATCAGAGAAAAGGGCAAGTTGAATACCGCACGACTGAATCTTCCTAAGACCGTACTTGATGCATGGACAGTTGGAAGCTTTTCCGTCTCAAGGAAATTTACAATGCCAGAACTGAGAATACGTTGGAAAAATACTACAGCAAACTGACGATAATGATACAGGTCTGCAATTGCGGAGCACTGCAGGGTTCACACGTGAAAAACAGAAACGGCGAGCACGGTGATCGGAATTGCGTGGAGGGCACGGCGCCGTTGACGCGTGCTGCTGAAACATACACGCTGCAGGCGGCAGGCGTCCACAGCCGTCAATTAATTTTAATTGCGCCCGCTGAATGGCCTGGCTGCAGCGTGAATAATTACGGCCAATTGTGCGCATCTCGCGGCACGGCCGCGCTATTTGTCTACTGTCTCGACCCCCCATTTCTCTCCGCGTGTGTCTTCCATTTCTGCGTTCGCGCCTGTCTTTTAATTCCGAAGCCCGCCTTTGTTTTACGGATTTTTTAATTACGAGGCCATGCGGTTTCTGGAGTTTGTTTGAATGCGCCGAGAGGATTAGCGAGCTGGGAGGGATACGGCGGGCGGCGGCATCTTGGCTGCTTTGCGTGTTAATTAATGTTCACGGGGGCTCCTTAGTAAAAGACGGGGCCGTGAGGTGCCCCAATCTTCTAATGCGTAATAAAGAGGTGTGCATCACCCACCAAACAGAAGTTCTATGGTATTCTGTAATATGATGAATTGGTAGTTACAAAGTAATACATCTAACGATTTATTGACAAACAAAACCCAACAAATCTCTTTCGTTTGTTTTGGGCCTGCAGCTTCATAGCTCTCAGAATTCTTCATTTAGCCCAGTCAACGAAGACCGAAAAATGGCGATTAGGGGAAAAAATTCGTGTAGTTGCAAATAATTATATAGTGGCACTGGAGAGTGTCATGAACAATATATTAAAACTCCTGACCTGTAGGGTGTGAGCGTTGGGGGTGGGGTTTAAAGGTAACTTTTCACGTTTTTCATAAATAACTCGAAAACCACGACTTCTAGTGAAAACATTTCCCAGTACAAAATTAAAATACGTTAAATTTCCTCCAGAAAAGTCCTAGTCATTTTTTCTCTAGGATCGATATTTTTCCCATTACAAGAGGTGAAAAAAAATGGCAATTTATGAAAAAAATTAAAGTTTATTGTCAAATGAAGTGGACTAAGTGAAGTCGTCCACATGAGTACGAAAAGAAATCCGTTAAACATTGTTTACAACGTGAAGGCCGTAAACTCCACAAAAATCTAGGAATTACTATTACTTAAGACTAACACTGGAAAGGACACGTAGACAATGTCGTGGGAAAGGCGAACCAGAGACTGCGTTTTATTGGCAGAACCCTTAAAAGATGCAACAGAACTACTAAAGAGACTGCATACACTGCGCTTATCTGTCCTTTTTTGGAGCATTGCTGCCCAGTGTGGTATCCTTATCAGGTGGGTTTGACGGAGGACATCGAAAGCGTTCGAAGAAGGGCAGCTCGTTTTGTATTGTCACGATACAGAGGAGACAGCGTTACGGAAATGATACAGGATATGGGATGGTAATCATTACAACAACGGCGCTTATCGCTGCGGCGTGGGCTGCTTACAAAACTACAATCGCCAACATTCTCCCCCGAATGCGAAAATATATTGTTGACTCCCACTTACATAGGTAGAAATGATCATCAGAATAAAATACGAGAAATCAGAGCTCGAACGGAGAGATTCAGGTGTTCTGTCTTCCCGCGCGCTATTCGAGAGTGGAATGGGAGATTAATAGTATAAAGGTGGTTCGATAAAGCCTCTGCCAGGCACTTAAATGTGATTTGCAGAGTATCCCATGTAGATGTAAGACCAAATATTAAAAGCCTATATACCTCATTTAAGCACATTAGAACAGTACAGAGGGAAACATTTTGTCGCCGTTGGAGGTTCGAGTCGTCCCCGGGGCATGGGTGTGTGTGTTTGTCCTAGGGTTAGTTTAATTTAGTTGAAGTAGTTTGTAAGCTACGGACTGATGACCACGCAGTTTGGTCCGATAGATGTACAAACATTTAATGATAAATTTTGTTCTGAGGATGTGCCAGGTGGCAGTGGGAGAAGACAGGATTTTTGGGGGGTGGGAGGCGGGGGTAGAAGATGAGGGAAAGTATGACGCTGGAATGATGTCAAGCACTTCCTTATCTGTGCTTCTGCAAAACGAGGACAGAGCTAGTGAGTCTCCGCTCCATCTACCCGATTAGGACGCAGAAGCAACTACAGGGTGTTTCACCAAGTTATACCGACCCTTCCACAGCACACCCCGTAAATAACTGGTGACGCAGAATGCTGACACACCTGGGGAATGTTGATATTTTACAAAATGCGTTGTAGGATGACAGTTGTTTCGACAAGTACATTAACCCACCCCCCCCCCCCACCCGTCTTCAGACTATGCACCATCAGCTTTTGGTGTCCTATGCCATTGTCATTCGTCCATTCCCTGATCATCCCACATATCACGTTCTCCTTGAGGGCGACGGTTTTAGAACTCTGATACTCGCCCTCGAGTGGGTTTACCTGTTGGTTTGCGGCTCGCTTCCATTTGTAGGGACTTCAAATTCCCTTCCCTTTACTGCGTTGTGCTATACTGCGCACACCCCTCCCCCCTCACCTTGGATGGTGCCCCGGGCACAAATCAGATTGGATCTCTTTCAAGTCCCGAAAGCTTGCATAGCCCCCCGTAATTTTCCGGCGATTGTTGCACACAGTACTTGCAGAATTTCAGGGTGCCACGATTTTCTACACTGAGGAACTGAATTTGCTGGTCATACAGGATATGCATTAATGTCTCCCATTGGTGTGGAATCCATTCTCAGCCAGAATCGTGTAGTGTGTTCACGGCAGAACCGACGGCTATTAGTAGGGCACTCCATTTTATCAAGCAGGTAGCCTTGGACCGTGTTGTAATCTGTTTCGACTCAATGAGCTGCCTGCAGTCCATAGACCGATGATACTCCTCACATTCTTTGGTCATTGGTATCCATGATCTCCTTGCTGACCTTCGTCATACCGCTTGCTCCGTTGCTTTCCTCTGGGTCCCCAGTCATACGGGTGTTCTAGGAAATGTACAGGCTGACCAGTTGGCTAGAATAGCCGTAACTCCCTGCCCCTTCCCCTGGGCAATCTCGGGCGCCGATTTGCGGGTGCAGATGAGATCGCTACTCATACAGGACTGGAACACCAACTGGCAGGCTATTGCCCCATCTAATAAACTCTGGTCCATAAAGTCGACCACTGCAGCTGCGAGTTCTTCCTTACGCCCTTGGCGAAGGGAATCCACTGTCCTTTGCCGTCTCCGCATTAGTCATTCCAGGCTGACCTACGGTTTTATTTTGCGTAATGAGCCTTCCGCACATTGTGGTTGTGAGGCCCTACAATCTGTGGCTCATATCGTAGTGGAATGTCCGCTTCTCTTGGCGCTCCGTGCCAAATATGGAATTCGGTTTTGGCGGATGATTCACGGATGGCTAACAGAGTGAAAGCGGTTTTTACTCTCGGCTATAAGACACTATCTCTGACGCTTGGACAGGATGCGTGGGTTTGCGGCCCTCCTTGCAAGCAGCTGGGTTTGGAGCTCCCCCCTCCTCCTGACGACTTGCATTTCTCCTCTTAATTTGGTTTTAATTCACGTTGTTCCCTCCATTTTTAAGGCTCTGCTTCAGGAGCATATACTGTTCTCCTGTACCTGCTCGTCGTTAATAAACGGGGGTTCTAGATTTGTCGCGACGTGCCTTGCAGAATTCCGCCTTTTCTGTTGGTTTTGTAATTGATTTTAACTTCCCTTTTAGTTCTTGCTTGCATTTCATTCAGAGGTCATGGGAGTGATGACCTAGTTGTTTGGTCCCATCCACCCAGCAACCACCACCTTCTTCTTCTCTTGAGAATGGCAACCTACATCTGTTTGAATCTGCTTACTGTATTCATCTCTTAGTCTCCCTCTGCGATATTTCCCGCCACTAGTTTCCCTTCCACGCTAAATTCACAATTCATTGATGTCTAAGAATGTTTCTTACCAATCGATACCTTCTTATAGTCAAGGTATGCCAGAAATTCCTTTTGTCCCCAATTCTGTTCAGTAGCTGCTCATCAGTTATGCGATCTACTCACCTAATCTTCAGCATTTTTCTGTAGAACACATTTCAAAAGCTTCAATGCTCTTTCTGTCTGAACTATTTATCGCCTGTGTTTTACTCCCGTAAAGGCAACACTCCAAAGAAATTCCTTCAGAAAAGACTTCCTTACACTTAAAGTAATATTGAGTAAACAAATTTCTCTTTTTCAAAAACGCTTTTCTTCCCACTGCCATTCTGCATTTTATATCCTCTGTAGAGCGACCATCATGTGTTATTTTACTGCCCAAGTAACAAAACTCATCTACCTCCTTTGTTGTTTAGTTGCCTAAACTAATTCCTTCGGCATCGCCTGATTTTCTTAGACTGCACTCCATTACCTCGTTTTGCCCTTGTTGGTGTTCATCTTAGATGCTTCTTTCTGCTCACTGTCCATCGCGTTCATCTGCTCTTCTAGATCCTTTGCTCTGACAGAATTACAATGTCATCGGCAAAACGCAATGCTTTTCTTCCTTCATCCTGAACTTTTATTCATTCTATATTGCTCCTTGCTGTCTTTCTCTGGTTGCTCAGCGTACACATTGAATAACATTTGAGACAGTCTGGAACCCTGTCTTAATCCTTTCCCAACAAATGTTTACATTTCAGACCCTACGACTCCAATAACTGGAGTCTGGTTTTTGTACAACTTGTAATATACCTTCTGTTGCCTATATTTCACCCTTGCTGGCTTCAGACTCTCAAAGTGTGCATTCCAGTGAACATTTTCCACGGCTTTCTGCAAATCTACGCCGGCTGCGGTGGCCGAGGGGACTAAGGCGCTCCAGTCACGGTCTGCACGGCCACTACGGTCGGGGGTTGGAATCCCCCCTCGGGCATGGATATTTGTGCCGTCCTAGTTCGTAAGTAGTTCATAAGTAGTTTGTAAGTTTAGGGACTGATGACCCCGTAGTTAAGTCCCATAGACTATAAAAACATTTGAACATTTTTGCAAATCTACAAAAGCTCTAAATGTAGAAAAGGAAATATAGAAGGAATTAAAGTTCAGGTTGAAGAATTAAAAACACTGCGATTTGCCGACGACATAGTAATTCTGTCAGATACAGCAAAGGACCTGGAAGAGCAATTGAACGGAATGGACAGTGTGCTGAAAGGTGCATATAAGATGAAGATTAACAAGAGCAAAACTAGGGTAATGGAGTGCAGTGTAAGAAAATCAGGTGATGCTGAAGGAATTAGATTGGGTAACGAAGCAATAAAGGAGGTAGATGAGTTTTGTTTCTTGGGCAGTAAAATAACAAATGATGGTAGCAGTACAGAGGATATAAAATGCAGAATGGCAATGGGTAGAAAAGTGTTCTTGAAAAAGAGAAATTTGTTAACATCGAATATTGATTTAAGCCTAAGGAAGTCGTTTCTGAAGGCATTTGTATGGATTGTTGCCTTGTAAGGGAGTGAGACATGGACAATAAGCAGTGCGGACAGGAAGAGGATAGAGGCTTTTAAATGTGATGCTACAGAAGAATGCTGAAGATTAGGTGGGTGTATCGCGTAACTAATGAGGAGGTACTGAACAGAATTGGGGAGAAAAGAAATTTCTGGCATACCTTGACTAAAAGAAGGGATAGATTGGTAGGACACATTCTTAGACATCAAGGGATTGTGAATTTAGCGTTGGGTGGAAGTGTGTGGGGTAAAAACCGCAGAAGAAGACCAAGAGATGGATACAGTAAGCAGATTCAGACAGATGTAGGTTGCCATTCTTATGTGGAGATGAAGAGGCTTGCTCAGGGTAGGGTATTGTGGAGAACTGCATCAAACCAGTCTCCGGACTGAAGACCACAACAACAACAGAAAAGGAAAGTTAGGTGGGAATGTTGCTCGGTGCGTACCATTGTGGCACGCGCCGCCTCGCCGTGTGTGTGTGACGCCACTGCCGAGGCGCGAGTAATCTTCCGACGCGGTGACGTAGTCGAGCGACGCACCTCCCTCAGGACAAACACGGAGCGGCTTATCAGCGCATCGCCCACGCCACGATAAGGCTGGCCGTCACCCAGGTACTCGTAAAGGACGCTCTGGTTACTTCCGTCGCCATTAATTGCTTACTGCCATTTGCGATATTTCCTGGTTCATGAACAGTGTGTCCGAAAGTATTCCGCAGTCTTTTCGGCATGTTAAGATGGAAGACATTGTTAGTATTACAACGGGGAAAAATGTCTAGGGGGGGGGTACGTTAACCGATCCTATATCATATCCTTTCCTCCTCCATGTTGCCATGGATGACGCACAACAGTTTGGGTTTGTATCGCAATGACAGTGTACGCGAGGGTTGTAGTTACTCCCCACTGAACTGTGTGAAGAGTAGAAATTCTAAAATTCACCAACCTGACGTCTGCTATAGAGGTCCCACGCAGATGATAGCACGCAGGTCGGAGTTCTTGATTGAGGCTGAAATTGCTAAACTATTGGTAGGAACTGATCTCGTTACTGAATAAAACTGAAATCCTTGGGAATCGGGATGCCAACTGATTTATTTAAAGTCAGCAGAAAACCAGTAAACTGCACAGTAACATCCACTTGACACAGATGGTTTTAAAAGAAATTGAATATAAAGTCATTTCCCTAGATCTAAGATGATTAAAAAAATGTTCAAATGTGTGTAAATCTATAGGACCAAGCTGCGTGGTCATTAGTCCATAGCTTACAAACTACTTAAACCTAGGTAAACTAATCTAAGGACAGACACACACGCACACCCATGCCCCAGGGAGGACTCGAACCTCCACGGCGAGCAACCGCGCGCTCCGCAGCGAGACGCTTTAGACCGTTCGGCTACTCCACCGCGGCAAGATGATTTAACAATGTAGTATGACCGCCTACGTATGCATGTTATTTCACCGAGTTCGCATACTGAACTCACTTGTTACTCTTCCGAATGCCTGTTCTGAACTGAAGAGTGGCGGCTCGATGCAAGACTGCCTTCGTTCCGCAATTTGGCGCGCAAACATAGCTGCCGTGCGTCGTCCGTCTGAAATTGTTTTGTTTATAGAATTAGCAATTATTAATATGTTTTGCCTACTCAGGGTATAACTTGGCTTTGAGGGGTATTTCTAAATTGAGTTTGACTTTGAATATATTATTAGTTTATCAAATATTAACAAAAATAGGGATGCGTTTTGGCGCGTGATTGCCAGTGCTACAGCCAATCGGCGTTCAGTGCCTGCCACCCGGGACTTTCCTAGAATTCGGGGAAATTTGCCAGTGCTCTTTCCCATGAGAACCCGACCTATTGTACCACCTGTCATGGTTCTCACTAGCTTTTACCATCTGTCGCCTACTGGTCCTAACCGGCTGCACTGAAGCAATACTTCGAACTTAATATGATGGCTATAAGCCAGAAATATTACAGTATTCTGTTCTACTTTCTCATTGTTTCAAGTGTGAAACCATTTATATGTAGAGGACCCGTGTGAATACTTCGCACCGTTAGTAGTATGAAAAAAAAGTTGGGAAAAATGGAAGTAAAGTTGAATGCTCATGCATAGCTTTCTTCAGAATCAATCAATGCAAGTGTTTAAAAGCGCAGACGAAGAAGCTTGTTCCGCTGAGTGTTGTTAGGTCAAAGAGAACTGTGTACCTTAATTAGAACCGAAGATAACGTAAAACAAAAAATAGTCAATGCAAGGACCGAAGGATATCGCGTTTGAATAAAAGTAAAGGATGACTTAAGTTAATTCTGATACTTGATGAAAAATCTGCGAATGAATACCTTTCGTTTAAAACAACAATGAAGGAAATTGGTCGGATAGAACTGCCTGACCGACTGACTTCAGTTTACAGCAAGGAAATCTCCATAAGAAATATACAGAAGGAAATCACGTTTGAGTGTAGAAAAAGTAAGGGGAGAGTTATATAAATTCTAATACTTAATGACAAATCTGTGGATCAATATCTTTCGTTTAAAACAAAACTGAAGGACATCGACAGGGTAGTTTGATCTGGCCGACGGACATTAGTTTTCGTAGATACTTTTAATGTATAAGATGTGAGCGGACACAATTACCAGCTGCTCTGTTGAGGAGCAAGAAAACACTATGTAATATTTACATCAGGTTTATTATTTGAATGAACGGAGTATATATCCTGTACAACAAAACTCGAAAATAAGAGAACTGAAATGTTTGAGATGTGGAGCTATGGAAGAATGTTGAAAATTATGTGAACTGTAACAAATGAGGTCTTTTGCAGAATCGGCGAGGAGACGAACATATGAGGCGGTGAATAACAGAATTATATCATTACAGTTAACTTTTGGATAACCGCGAAATACGTGCCACATGATAAAAAATAGATTAGTCAGTCATTCAGTCATTCTAGCGGGTTTAATTTTGGAAAAGGAGAATGTTGTTGCAATAAAATGGAAATATAAACCAATATATTGCCAAAAACCATGGAAAAGCGCAGTTCATTTGTAAATACAAGAATCATTTTAATCCACAATAACATAAAGCTTCAAGAATTATTAATAATAACGACAATGAAATTTAAATCACAAGGTCTTTAAGTTCATCATAATTATATCGATTCATGTCTTCTGCAGTGTTATTGTCGGCAGTGTCTGAACCATCAATGACGCTTTTCAATAAATTGTCCACAGCTTTCTTGACAGGCACTTTGTTTTGCAATTCAATCGGTTTAATTGTATAATTGGCTTTCCCTCTTTTTAGAACAGATTTAGGAAAGCCAACATCTCTCTTTTAGGGAACTTCACCTTGAATTAGGACTTTCATATTCCTGACCTTGTTGAAAATAAATCTCTTGGTTTGAGAGAATCTGAAGTGCCAAGAACCTGGAAGCTTTATACAGTCTTGCAGGGAAGATTTCCAATCAGAAAAAGGTATTTCTTTTTCTAGTTATTTCACTTTACCAAATTGATTGAAAAAGTTTATGTATTCATCAGAGTTAATTACCATTCCAGTTTTTCTCGTTACTTTTTCAATCCTCCCAAAAATCTATAATTAGAAAAGTCTCTTAAGAATGAATAAAGTAACTCTGGTAACGTCGTCATAGTAGCCGTTGTACATCCTCAAGATTTCTTTCATAGTTAGCTCCCAAGGCATATAACGGTCAGTTTTGCATCAAATTCTTAAAAAGTCATATTCAATCAACCATGGAAAATGATAGTATTGCTGAAATGTACTTTTATGTGTAAAGGAGAGTTTTGTTGTATCTGCAGCGTCGGAGAGTTTTGAATCAAACCTCACTTTTTGCGATCCGTTTTAGTATATAAACAAACACTTGAGAATTAAAATACTCATGCGTTACTATACAGAAGTACCAAACGAACAATAACTTGTGAAAACTCCTGTTTGTTGAAAAGCGGAAAAGGAGAGTTTTCTTATTCACCGCTTCATATGTAAAATTTTGAAAGGAGGCGGTAAGGCTAACGTAAAATTAAGGTAAAGCTGGCTAAAATATATTCGTACTTTGTACTAGAAAATAAAGAGATTCAGTAAAATGCAGTTAAATTCCGCAAAATTTTAAGGAATTCCAACGCTGCGCTGCGGGGACCAAACAATTCCGTAATGGGTAGCGAAATTCTGCGGGTAACGTGCTTGCAGCCAATAGCAAAGAACTGCCGGCCGTTGCCTTCGTACGTATACAGACTTCGGTCGATTCTGGACGAGTTACATCATGAGACAATTTGAAAGTTAATACTGCGGCTTAAAGACTGCAGTTACCAGACGTCTCTGTTAACCGGACATGTCTTCTCTCTACAGTGGTCCGGTCGGTTTTTTGGGGATATGGGAAATGTTTTTTTGTTATATGAAATTGTCAGCAGAACTCACTGAAGGCTCACAATCGCAAACTGTAAAGAATTTAACTTTTCTTCCAATGATGTGATATTTTTGCTACTTTCCTCTGTCTCCGTCGCGCCGAGATGAAGTTATGATATCACACCATCTGAAATAACTGGCGTGGTAATTATCGTGAAATACAGGCACAAATGCGGACAGTTAATAAAATTATGTATGCAGTAATGCAAGGTACCTGAGATTCTAATTATTATAAATTAGAATGGTTGTTATAAATGTTCTCCCCAGATGTTCTTTAGTTTTGATTTTTGAAGTGGAGCATCGTTAATGACAAAAGAATTGTAAGTGTGCAATTCATACTAATATTGTAAATGTTTCATACCTAAACCGCTTGAGCATTTTTGATGAGAAGGGCTATGCAGATGGTTGAGCGCTCGACCTGTGTTAATAATAAATATGAGGGGAGTGCTGTAGAAAATATCCCTGGTCAGAGGCAACTCTCCATTATCGAAGCATCGCTGACGTCGCTCTTTCTTGCCGTTAGCTTCGAGAATGTAGTCAGATACTTCATGTGGTACAGAACCATATTTCAACATTTCAGAAATTGAGTAAAGGATAATTCCATGTTATCTCGCCCAATTTCGCAAAATTTTCGTGTTCGACCATCACGGCTTGCGATGAGATTCTATGTGAACATTCGCACGCCCCAGATGAACACTGGTCAGGTTTAACGTTCCTCGACGCAGTGCTGGGCAAATGGTCACACTTTGCGAAGAATTAGGGTGACATTTCGGGCGCCTGTGAAGCGCTTTATCCCGAGGAATATTTTGTTGAAAGAAACGAGATTCGGCCAGCTTGTACAGCTGTATACCTTTTCTTAATAACAAATATAGACAGTACACTCAATTTCAAATATTTACATATCATGTTCTCCCCGACACCCCTCAAAAGTGATGAAAGGGGGGAAAAGTTCGTTATTTAATACATTTTCGCATTTGATGGAATCAAACTGTAGAATCGGACATAACGTTTTAATTTATTGGTTTTCGGACACGAAGCCTTAATTTATTGCTTTCTTAATAACTACTCTATTGCCAACACAGTCTGCAGACTCTATCTAAATACACAACTGCATGTTAACTGCAAAACCCATAATAATTTTATAAATGCGTAAGAGGCTGTACCACGGTTTCGGGACAAAACCTCTTAAACGATTTTGTTTGGAGATAGCTTGAAAGCCGAAGAACTTAGGCTACTTTAGAAAGTCTGTAATTCAAGATATTTGTTGATTTTAAAGTATATAACTCGAAATACGAAACATCTGAGCATCAAATTTTCTCTTATAGTTTCTGAGACGCTTGAAGACTCCTTGGGAAAGCTATTTATTCTTTGACCTTTGAAATTTATCTCATTTATTAAAATACTTATAACGGTTGATATGTTGTGCGATTCATCATGATAAATACAATACTTACACAAGACGTCAACGTCTTTAAACCGCCGAATTGATTTCAATGTCATTTGAATCCCTCTTAATTTACACTCTATGTAGCGTATAGCCTATCTTCAGATAAAGGTATAGTGACGATGTAAAAAAAATCGTGTTTAATAATATTTTTATTTTCATATCGTCATTCTACGCACGATTTATATTTAAATCGAAAATTTCGAAACTTAATACTGATGATCCTGGTCATAATTTGAGAACAAAGTTGCGACATTATTTTACTTTCGATGATCTTTGAGAGGTATGCAAGGACATCAACGTGAGCGAAGACGTGGGTAAAAGCTAGTATAATTAAAAAGATTCATATTCGGCACGCTGTTGTGATTATTTGTTGCAAAGCAAAAAATTACTTTGAGAAATTGTCGTTAAATAAATATCTGAGTAGTACGGGGAATAATGGTATATATGAAGATGACTATTTTGTTAAAAGTGCCTTATGTAGTTTGCATTAATGTCTGGCATATGTTATTCTAACGTCGTATGATTAAATAAGTTGATGTGAAATACTACCTACTACATGTTCCAGTTGCTAATCATACAAATCAGTATAAATATTTTCATGATATAAGGATGCAGTTGTAAATATTATAATAAAACTTAATGTCACTCCGGGCAACTTACTATGAATCTGCAAGTATCCCCTTTCATAAAGATTGTCACGTGGTAACTGTGTTTAAGGCTCGTAAAACAATGGAGACGACCGCCAGTAAGCAGTGGCAGGTACACTCGTTTGAATTGGTACAGCCGCATTACAGTGCACAGTACTGTTGGTTGTCGGTTTCGATCATTATACCCATCAGTAGTATACTGACGGGGGTACTGGCACAGAGAGATTCGCCCGTCGACGATAGTGTCATCGACACCAGACGCTTGGCCAGTGGCCGGACCGCAGATAAAAGGATGCCGCCACACTCGAACAATGGGGCTGTTGGTGGGTCGGAGGTGGGGGCGGTAGCGGGGGTGGGGGCTGTGCTCACGCAAGTGCTTACTTGTGGAGGCAGTTGCCCTTGTTACTGATAAAAAAAAACACATTGACGTGCGATGTGCAGTATGTGTCATTTTTTCCCTCTTAATTCCTCTAACTCCAAACATACATCGCATAATTAGACTAAGGCGTAACTCCGAACATTTACGAAACATAAATAGACTGTGTAAGTGCGGATTGCAACCTGAACATAATAACGTTCGTAAGTACGGAAATCGTGGCGGCGGTTAATCTGATATGCAAATTAATATTAGATCGCAACCTTTGGAGGTGGGGCATGTTCTCCAGCGTCTTGGGGGCGGCGTGTCGGCCAGGTGCTGGGGGATGTGGCGTCAGTCTGGCGGGGATTGACAGGTATGAACCTGTCGGAGGTGCCACCTGTCTGGCGACGGGGCGTCCCCGCCGGGGGGGGGGGAGGTGTGGAAAGGGGTGTTGATTACTTGCAAGTGTTAAGTGCAAATACGTGTAACCTGTGTAGTCATCCTAAACTGCGCTATTGTTAGAGTGTGGCGGCATCCTTTGATCTGCGATCTGGCAATTGGTCGAGCGTCTATGACACTATCGTCGACGGGCGAATCTCACTGTGCCTGTACCTCCGACATTATACTACTCCCATCATCACACAGGTGCCTTAACACCAAGTGTCGCATACATGATTAGCCAGACAGAAATGCCGGCCGCGGTGGCCGAGGGGACTGAGGCGCTTCAATCACGGCCTGCACGGCCACTACGGTCGGTGGTTCGAATCCCCCCTCGGGCATGGATATTTGTGCCTTTCTTAGTTGTAGATAGTTCATAAGTAGTTTGTAAGTTTAGGGAGTGATGACCCCGTAGTTAAGTCCCTTAAGATAACAAACATTTGAACATTTGCAGACAGAAATAAAACATGTTTCGCAACATCGGACTGATCTTAATTTATATGCTCATTACACTGATAGCTGCTATAATCGTGATGAGCATCTTAATTTATGATGGTTGTTCTCTTCCCGCTTAGAAGTACTAACAGAAGTTCCTCCTCCCTCGAGTCCGTTGGGCTGTCGTGCTTTCGACACCGTGTATATTTAGAAATGAACCAGAATGAGAATTCGTGTATGCGCCATACTGTCCTTGGGTTAAGCAATCGACTTTATTGTGTCAGTTGACTACTTAGCACGAGTGAGTGTACTGCAACGCCCCTGGTGTGTTATTACCGTATTGCGACTGGTGTTTCCTGAGTGGTAGTTTTCGTTTAGACATTAGCACCAAAATTGTATGGCTGTCTGCTTTGTAGTTTCGCATCTGAATGATGAACTGAGGTTATGAAGACAATTTTTTGCGTAGAAACAGCAAATAATAATTGACGTAATTAATGACGAAAGGTATTCTCGTAAAATCTCATGTGGTAAAATCTGTACATTCTTGAGAATCTAAAATATGGGAAAATTGTCGTCCAAACCTTTTAACATTTGCACATGCATTTGTTGAAGAAAATTTATACTTGTAAACACATCAAACACTATCGAAAATGCAGTGAAATGTGTCCTTTTTACTTTAATTAAAAAAAAAAATGATCGAATGTTTGTAAACTTGTTGGACCAAACTGCTATGGTCATCAGTCCGTAGACTTACAAAAAACTTAAACTAAATTACACTAACGATAAAACACACACACACACACACACACACACACACACACACACACACACGAGAGAGAGGACACATACCACAGGCGGGAACGGCCGCCCAGCCCATACCATGATTGTAGTTTGCAGATCTTGTTTTCTTGCTGACAGTCAAGTGAAGTCACAAATAATGTACGACCTGGGGTGGAAATCATTAAAAGAAAGGCGTTATTCGTTGCGACGAGATCTATTCCGAAATTTCTTTCACCAACTTTCTCCTCTGAAAGCGAAATTCAGATGTTCTTTCATCCCGCGATATTCGAGAAGGGAATGGAAGGTGAATAGTATAAAAGTGGTTCGATGAACCCTCTGCCATGCAGTTAAATGTGATTCGTAGAGTATTTATGTAGCTGTAGATGTAGGCCTAATAATTTTCTTTCATTGTAGAAATACTTTTTAGGAAACGCGTTTATATATTTACATTTCTATTTACGCATAGTGTAGCCTTTTCCCTGTAAAACGGCCGGCCGCGGTGGTCGAGGGGACTGAGGCGCTCCAGTCACGGTCTGCACGGCCACTACGGTCAGGGGTTCGAATCCCCCCTCGGGCTTGGATATTTGTGTCGTCCTTAGTCTTAACTACTTGATAAGTAGTTTGTAAGTTTAGGGACTGATGACCCCGTAGTTAAGTCCCATAAGATTAACAAACATTTGAACATTTCCCTGTAAAACGTAAACATGTTTCTGCTTGTAGATACTTCTTATCTTTTATAGGAGAAAGCTAATAGAAAACAGACTGCTTGGCTCTGGTACAACCTTTCCGATGTGATGAGAAAACAAAGGAAGCAACAGAATAAAGCGTTTCTACAATACGAATGAGCTGGACCAGAATAGGCTAAATTCTGATGATAGCAGACATCACTTGGGTTCCTTTCTTCTTAGCGTCCGTATTCTACAGCACGGTCGGCACAACCTAGTGATAATTGACGTCATAGATGCATTCGCGATGTACTTGGGGGCGGAATTACAGGCAAGCACGAAAGGCGCACGCACTTGGAGTAGTGGATTTTCAGCAGAGAGTCGTTGGTGTGAAATGGTCTTGATGGCCGCTTTGTGTGGGTGTTGACACGGGGCGTGTGTCGAGTTGGATTGGAAGAGCTTGCCGGCCGCGTGTAACCTTGGCGTGTGTCGCCTGGTAATGCCTGCCTGGCTTATCCTGGCCATTAGCGGCGACAGCGAGTTGAACAGCCTCCTATCTGCCAGCGCCTAGGCGCCTCGTCCGTGTCGCAGCCTTTCCATACTGCCCACCTACCTCTACCCGCCAGGCGGTGCTAGACGCAGTTCTGGGAGCCTGCAGTCTGGCATTCTGCGAGGTACATGAAAACAAAAAAGCTGTCATTCTACACAGTACGTGAGGCCACTCTCAAGACGTCAACAAAGTACACTCGTCTGCGGCGGTAGCGGTTTTGTGTTTAAACCTTCTATGAAAATCTTTTTAAATTTTATTTATTTTTAATTTTATTATTGGGAAAAACAACGCCAAAAGTACAACATTCGCAAGCACGCGTCACGCTTATTAATACAAATATTACCAGAGTCGTCATAAATACCAAAGGGCCTTCATTTCGTAAAAAAACAAGCCTACTTATTTACGCCGGCCGCGGTGGCCGAGGGGATTGAGGCGCTCCAGTCACGGTCTGCACGGCCACTACGGTCGGGGGTTCGAATCCCCCCTCGGGCATGTATATTTGTGCCGTCCTAGTTCGTAAGTAGTTCATAAGTAGTTTGTAGGTTTAGGGACTGATGATCCCGTAGTTAAGTCCCATAAGCTTGATAAACATTTGAACCTACTTATTTACCAACAATCTTGATTTGATTTGATTTTCTCAGGGAAGCCAAAACAGTCTTGGTCCAATCCACCACTGCCCGCACCGAAACCAAGTTTATTGTGTGGTATCGCTCCCTGTATATCCAGTAAAGCCAACCAATGCCCTTGAACAGTGCAAGGAGTCCCTTTACCAGTTATTTATTAGACACAATTTCTTCTGGTCTGGTTGTCCCAAATGTTCTGTGCCTTTTACTCTCCAATGCAATGCATTCGAAGATTAGATGTGATGCAGTTTCATCACCGTCATCACAGATCCTACATTTAGGGTCCTCTTCTGTTATTCCCATTGTATGTAGGTGTTTTTTGAAATTCCCATGGCCTGTCAGCAATCCAACCATGAGTCTAATCTCTCTCCTGTTCACGTTCAAAATTGCAAATTTCTTTTAAAACATGGCTTCCAACAAGCTTAACAAACCATACTCGCCAATTTTTTAAATTGAAATTGGATTAATCCTAACAAGTTCTGACAATTTTGTTTCAATTACATTCCCAAGGAAGTCAAAATTCATTACATTTTTAGCAGTGCATTGCACTAAACGGCGTTTCCCTTAAATGCATTACTAATTTTTGCGTTATGAGTATTGCATTTTTTTGCTGAAAATAGGTGTCAAAAACAGGTTTTGCCTCAAATATCACTTTCAGGTGACTATGCTGAACCTCCAGCTTTTGTGAGAAGTAATTTATATCAGAAGGTGGAAAGTTTTGATAATATCTCTTATCCGACATTTCCTCTCTATGCCTTTCGAACTTTTGGCAGTACTTTCGTTGCAACGCTCAAATGATGATGAATTCAGGAGCGAAGGATGCTGACAGACGAGTAAATTGGGATGCAGATTGTAAACTAAAAGTAATTGGGCTTGCCATGTTCTCGAACAAGAAAGACGGTAAGCTACGAGGTTTCATGTGTCAGGACACACTATTATTTTATGTATATTGTGTTTACTCCTTATGATTAATATCCGAATTACCTTTATAATGCAGAAAAGATTTAGAAATTTAATGAAAATTACGTGTTCCATACAATAATAATAATTTCGTGTGGCTAATTAGCCTGGTCAAGTCTTTTTAATTCGACACCACTTCGGCGACTTTCGTGTCCCTAGCCTACCCTAGTCATCGAACCGAAGAAAGGGGACCTACAGCATAATGTGGTGTCCGAACCACGTGTCGTTTCTGGCGACTCCTCACATAGTTGAGAGGTGAAGGATGGGTTAAAAACGCAGACTGAAAAAGATCCGAGGTCCGACAGTGTTTCGAACCCGCGTTCCCTTCGGGTTCTAGTCAAGCGCTTTACTCCAAGACCACCGGGCCCAACGTTCCATACAATGTAATCCTGAAACTTACAGAAAACTTGAATTACTTTGATGTAATTAAAAAAAAGATCGTGAAAAACTATTTCAGGAACACATTTTTAGTTAAAAGACAAAAAGTACAAATGTTTATAAATGTATGGGACCAAATTGCAGTGGTCATCAGTCTCTAGACTTAAAAACTATTTCAACTTATGCTAAGAAACACACACACATACACACACACACACACACACACGCGCTTGCTTGCCCGAGCATGCCCGAGCGAGGGACCCGGGTTGGAATTCCAGCCGTGGCACATATTTTAAATCAGTGCAGTGCTTCGCCTTATAATCATTATCTGTGATATCTTTAACAGAATAAGGAATTGAAAACTAATTAATTAAGGCATGAAAGTAACATGGGTTTGTAATAATTGGATTTTTAGCAAGCAAATTGTCTTAAGAATAGTAATTGCAAGTCGTACGCAGTGCATACCTGCCAACTCTCCCGATTTAGGCAGGAGTCTCCTGATTTTTCGCTTTTTCTCCCGCCTCCTGATTTTGCCATTATTTCTCCCGATTTTTAGCTTTTGTCCTCAAAACCAAGATTCGATTTTCCGCCAATGGTCAAAAGTTTTTGTTCATTTATCAGTTAAAAATAAATACGTATCGAAATTCATAGATATTAGGAGTTGCGCTTGACTTATATAATGATTGTCTCTGCTCTTTGCACGTATTTGCAAATACACATGTAGTGTTTCGATGTTGTGCTGTTTTTGAATGTGATGTTTTGTCAGTGTACGTCAGTGAGTTCACTTCAGTGGTATTTTAATCGCTGGTAACCTTTTGATTGGATAGTTAGGGGGCATCAGTTTTAGACGCGAATTGCAAAAAGGCAACTTTCGTATAAACAGCTATTTTACGTGATTATGGGATTTCAATTCGGTGGTATATGTTCCAGTCTGGCAAGAAATATAAACAATTTTAAGCAGTTTTCGGAACATTCTATTTTGTTCTCTTTGTCGATATGTCATTTCCACATCACATGGTGGAAAAAGCAATGTACTGAAATACGTGCAGAGAAAATGAAAGTGTGTAACAATAAAAGACTGAAATAGATGAAAAAATTGAAAGTGATCATGCAATACATGCAGAGTGCTTATTTACATTGTTTATTATAGAGTACGGTTTACCAATACGATGACTATATGGGTCATCTGTTCCATAACATGTTCCTACGTAGCAGTATAGTACAAATATACAGCTGTGAACTTTTTGTTTCGATCAAGAAATCAATCACTTTACCTGGACTGGCTACAAAATATCAGGATGATATCAACAATTGGGTTAACGCAAGGTTTTCTTTTTTGGTAGCCTTTATGTGGCGTTATGAGAGTATAGGAAAACACTAAAATCAGCTATCTTAAGGTTTATAGTAAAGTGCGAGGCAGTTTTTGAGAGAACGTATCTCCTGATTTTTTGAAGAATCTCCCGGTTTTCTGAACTGGATCTCCTGATTTTTATATTTTGAAGGTTGGCAGGTATGGCAGTGTCTGTCACTGGCTGTTGCAGAGCTGCGACGCGGCGTGTTAGCGAAGCGTCCGTCTAATTAGCGTGCCTGCAGTGAGGTGTCAGGCCTGAAGCCCCAATCTGTCCAGAGGCTGCTAATCTCGCCTGGCGATTACGTATTGGGCACGGTGCAGCCGGCTATATCAGTGCCCCGCCGATAACGAGATTATCACGCGGCACTACCTTGAAAATACCTTTTGTCATGCCGTCCGTATCTCTTCCATGTTCTTTATTCTTCTTATCCTCCCGTTCCAAGGAAGCTCATGTTATGCCTGCCTATTTTCTAATGGAAATCAGCTACCCGCTAAAGTTGTTATGATGTAGTTTTCGGAACCACCGCTGAAGATACATCACTGTACCAGACTATTAAAATGAGTAGGCATTATCGTATGACGAAGGAAAATGCTTGCGCTAACTACTAGCTGGTTTCGTGCTGAAAGTATTGATGGTAGAAGAAAGTACTAGCCCTTAACCTAGCAGGTGCCAGACTTATCCCTACCATCTGTTGTCTGTTTGAATTCACCACATGCTGTTAACCAAACACTTACACAAGTACCTTCTTTTAGTCATTTGTTTACATAACGCAGTAAACTTTAGATTCTTTGGTGAATGGAACTCCCAAAGGTCTGATAACTTTACGAAAGAGTTCTTCTAACAAGGAGACCACATGGATTTCGGATATTAGAATATTTTGGTATTCATGGTACGTGAAGTTCAGAACTCAAATAATAATCGGCCAAAGCTATTCGACGCGAGTCTAAAAAATCATCTAGAAAATCGACTTTGGAGTTTTGCAAGTATATGTAGTAACTATCAATAATTAAACCAGCTGCACCATCAGTCGGTATAGCTCAGGTAGTAGCGTTGTTGCCTTAAAACCATATGGTCGGCGGTTCGAATCTTACCATGATAGTTTTTTTAACTTTTTCGTTGTGTTCGAATACTTAGTTTTAATATCTGATGGTATTTTTTACGAAAAATGCACGTGATTTTGTTTATTCGTAATTTTCAATATTTTATAAAAGGTTGTTAATGATTATAGTTTCAATAAAAAAAAAAGTTACATTTTTTTTTTACAGTATTGGCTTCACTTATAGTTGCTCCATAGCTACCAAGGGCTTTAAAAGCAGCTAACCTACTAAACCGTCGTTTTAGGTGGCGACAAGGTGTTCAGTTCGTCTACATAGACATAAACAAAAACTGACACAATACGTGGAATTAGAGATCCCAAAATGTTTTATATAACTGAATTCGAATATATATAATATTCGAATATAATCTGTGATATTGGATTCTAACCCTCGACTATATGGTTGTGAGACCAGAACGCCGCCACCTGAGCTACACCGACAGATGGTGCAAGTCTTTAATTATTGGTACTTACGTGTACTTGCAAAACTTCAAAGTCGATTTTTTAGATACTTTTTGAGAGTTGCGTCGAATGGCTTTGGCTAATCGTTATTTAAGTTATGAATTACACGACACCATAAATTTAAAGAAACTCTAAAATCCAATACCCATGTGGTCTTCTAGTAAGTAATGAGAACAATTTTAGGAAAGCCATGGAATTATGTTTAAAGTTTGTTGAAATTCACTAAGTGCTCTAATAGACATAGTCAGGGTAATGAAATTTCATCCACATATGATGCTATCAATATTTTTGTATTATAAACTATGGTACTACTCTTCGGCTATGTAACCATCGTCGGGTTTCAAAAAAATGTTCAAATTTTTGTAGAGCTTATGGGACGTAACTGCGGGCATCAGTCCCTAAACTTACAAACTACCTAATACTAAGGACGGCACAAATATCAATGCCCGAGGGGGGATTCGAACCCCCGACCAAGTGGCCGTGCAGACCGTGACTGACGCGCCGCAGTCCCCTCGGCCACCACGGCCTGCTTGTCGGGTTTCCTGTGAGATTTTTATATCTTGACTACCAATAATATCGCTTTTTATCGCTGTTTTTGTTTGGTTTTATTATATCACTGGTATCTCAGTATTTCGTTGTTATATACACCACTTTTTGTTTTCAGAAAACAGCACTTCAAATAGCGACACCGATATTATAATCGATATTGGAAATGGGACGCTTATATATATAAAAATGAATGTCTGTATGTCCTATGTGTGTTCATAAACCATTCATTCGATTGCAACGAAACTTTGGTGAACTGTTCACCGCACGCCCAAGAAGGTTCCTGACACAAAAACAAAGAGTATGACACTCAGATCAGGAGATATGACGTCATAAATAATAAGAGGCAACCTCGTGAGAGTACCCAGATTTATGCGTCAATTATTGGAAAATGAGAGTAGTTAGTGACCTGCAACGAAGTTCGCATGCAATTTTGGACATTGATGAAGCGTTTTGTAACTGACCTCCCCTCCCCCTCCCCCCATACACAAAATGATGAAACGAAAAGAAGTCTACCGGTCACAACAGTTTCGCTTTAGATGCCATAAAACTGTCGCATCAGGCATCAACTTGTATCAAATAAAGTTAGCATTACAGATTTGCATGTTACTATTTATTTCTGTCTGCAAGTCTACCTTAATTATCTTGCATCCAAAATTAATCAGTCTGTTTTCTTATTCTCTATCTATATAAAAGCGAAAGGACACTCACTCACTGACTAAACACGAAATCTCGAAAACTACTTCACCTATGAAGCTGAAATTTGGCAGGAATATAGTTTATAGGAAGAAAACGTCAGCTATGACAGTATTTTGTGATAGGTGCATGGCAAAGTATACTTATCCTACAGCTCACGAAATCTACAGTTTAATTCCGATTTTCACGAAATTTCGTACGCTTGATCTTCAAAACAAGAGGAACGACATCCTCTACCTTACGTTTCATACGGTGCATGGGGGATTGTATTTTGCAACATAATAATGGATCCCTAAATACCTTGGTCGCGCCATAACTTGAGAACGGCTCGACCGATTTCACCTATCCTTTTTTGTTGTTGATACTTTCAGGACAAGGGTTGTATGAAATAAAACTGAAATACTTGAGAACAACAAAGTGCGTTTTTCAATGTGACCCTACGTTTCTATTGCATGTAAAGATATAGTTTCGTTCCGATAGTGATGAAATTTTGCACACTCTACATTACAAACAAGAGGAATGTTATTGTCTGTATAAAATTTCGTTCGGTGCATGGTGGAGGGTACTTACGTAATGTTTCAAAATGCATAGTTTTGCTCCAATCTTTA
Organism: Locusta migratoria; assembly: GCA_026315105.1. Taxonomy (NCBI): domain Eukaryota; kingdom Metazoa; phylum Arthropoda; class Insecta; order Orthoptera; family Acrididae; genus Locusta; species Locusta migratoria. Next base: position 203,973,736 of record CM048751.1, read on the forward strand.
TGAATTTTTGCACCCCTGACCTTTAAAACAAGAGGAAGATCACTGGGTACATAAATGTTTGTATGCTACATGACGGAGTACCTTGTAGAAACCTTTGCCGAGAGAGAGAACGGTGGAAACGAACAGAGAGATGGGAGAGAAAGACGTGGAAGCAGAGAGAGAGGGAAGGCAATGTGGACTACGAGAGTGTAGGATAAATAAACACCCAGGCAACGCCGGGTTTACAGCTAGTTTATTACAAAAATATTGACGGCAGCGTATATGGATAAAATTTCATTCTGCCATTAAGACATTTACTACGCTGCAGATCCAGTAAAGTACAGGTTCTAATCAGGGTGATTAGCTCTCATAAAAGTCAGAGTTGGTTTGATGTATATCTGTGTTTATGGTGTCACATCTCATGCACTATAAGCCGGTTTTTTATATGACTTTTACCCGTGGCTTCATCGTGTTGATTTCTTTGCATACGAGTCAAATACAAACAGAAAGTACAATGATTTAGCAACTTCGTTCTCAAGTTATAAACGGAATCATCAGGATAAAAGTTTCCAGCTTTCCCGTTTAAATATAAACCATGCGTAGAATGACGGTAAATTCTACCCTCAGGCTATATCGAGATAAAAATAAAGATATTATCAAATACGAAAAGAAACTGTTTTTTACATCGTGACTAAAGCGCTATCTGAAGAAGCTAGGCTATACGCTATACAAAGTGTAAAATATGAAGGATACAAAAATGTAATTGAAATCGATTCGGTGGTTTGTACACGTCGACGTCTTGTGTAAGCTTTCTATTCTTTATGTTGAATCGTATTACGCATAAAATATCAACCATTAGAAGTATTTTAATAAATGAGTTATATTTCAAATGTCAAACAATAAATAGCTGTTCCAAGGAGTCTTCAAGCGTCTCAGTAGATATAAGAGAAAATTTTGAGTTCAACTCTTCCATATTTCGAGTTATGTACTTAAAATGGTGCGGCTCGATAGCATCGTGGCAGAGTGCCAGACTACAAATCCAAAGGTCGCGGGTTCGATCCCCGCCAGGTCCTAGGATTTTTATCTGTCACTTACCACTTCTTTTACCTCTGGAAGTGTTGCAGATGTGAAAAATATAGAGTAGCACCGTGGTTCGGTACCCACGTTAAACTGTAGGTCCCCCTATAACTGGCTGGGTAAGTCAGTTCGAAGGTCGGAGGAAGGCAACGGCATACCACCTCCAAAACAGGACCATGCCTAGTAAAGCACTGTGGTGTTCAAACCAATCTTCGGATTGTTGACTGCTTTACCTTTTACTTAAAATGAACAAATATCTTGAATTAGACACTCTCTAAAGTAGCCTGTGTTCTTCTTCAGGTTTCAAGCCCATACGGCCATACCCAGTTTCACCAAAATCGGTCTAGTTGGTTTTGTCGCGAAGCGTGACAAAGCTTCTTACGTGTTTACATAATTAGTATGGCTTTTGCATTTAAATTCAGTTCTTTATGTAGAGTCTGCAGACTGTGTTTGTAATAGAGTCGATACTAACAAAGAAGCTTGACTCCATGAGCTGCAAAATTTGACATGAAATTAGCCTTCACTAAATTTCTACGATGTTGAAATGTGGTTCATTACCACAGGACGCATCCGAATATATCGATTATTCTCGAAACTAACGGCAAAAAAGAGCGATGTCAGCGATGCTTCGATAATGGGAAGTCGCATCTGACCAGGAATACTTTTCACTGTACTCCCCCCAGATTTAATGGGAAGTTGGTCCACTGTATAGTCCCTAAACGCTGAACACGGGTCAAGCATAGAAACAGGAACAAAGTGTGCGAACTGTCAGAAAGGAAGCAAAGCAGAAACAGTGAACGGTCCACGCGAAAGATTTGTGTAGTGGAGTAACGTCCGTGGTGCACAACTGCTGAGGAAAGGAAGTGGCTCTCAAACTTCACGTGACACGGTCACAAGTCAACAGAATCCGCCGCCGAAAAAGTCGGCTGTGTCAGACACGACATTGCTATCGGAATTCGTGTCATATGATAGGAATCTATTGTCGACGCATCTAACTTAGTCGTCTGATGAGTGAGATATGCTTCCTTACTCTAGTTAGGTATTCATATGAATGTGAATTTGCTCAATCCCAAAGAAATTACAAGTTTGTCATATAAGCAATAGTTTCACAATCAAGCAATTTACACTGTGGTCCGTCGAAACATATGTTTTAAATGTTTTTGAAGTTTGCCTCATGTACACTATCTAATCCTTTATTTCAAAGCAAATAAGAACATGTATTGAAATTTGGGAGGGCGTAATTTATCATGTCTTGAGCTTGAACAAACCTATTTCACACACGTTTATTTGTTGCCTTCTATTCTTTGAGAGGTCTAAGAGGCTCATGCCTGCACTCACTATTCATCAAATTTCCTTTTCTGCGTTTGCAAGCCTCTTCATCTCTGAATGTTTCCCACCAACCTATCCCTTCTCTTCGCCAGAATATGCCAGAAACTCCTATTCTCCCCAATTCTGTTGAGCACCTCCTCATTACTTACGTGATATAAACATACAACCCTCATCATTCGTCTGTAGCACAACATTTTGAAAGCGCCTATTATTTTTTTTTTTCTCTGAACCCATTACCATCCACGTTTCACTCCCATACAATGCTACACTCCAGACAAATGCTTTCAGAAAGGAGATCCTAAAATTTAAATTAATATCGGATGTGATCAAATTTCGGTTCTTCAGATACGCTTTGCTTCCCATAGTCATTTTACGTTTTATATCTTCTGTACTGCGGCCTTCTGAAGTTATTTTGCTACCCAAATAACAAAACTACTAGTTTCATTGTCTCATAACCTAATTCCTTTAGCATCGCATGATTTTCTTAAACTACATTCCATTACGCTAGTTTTGCTCTTGTTAATATTCATCTTATAAATTCCTTTCAAGACACTGTGCATTCCGTTGAGTTGCTGTTGGAAGTTCTTTGCTATCTCTGACAGAGCGGCAAACCGCGAAGTTTTTATTTCTTCTTCCTGGACTGCAGTCTGGTTTTCATAACTTTTCGTTTCCTGTATTTTACACCTGCTACTTTCAGAATTTAATAGTGTAGTCTAGTCAAGATTGTAAAAAGCTTTTTCCGAATCAAGAAATGCTGAAATCGTAGGTTTGCCTTTCCTTAACCTGTTCTCTAAGATAAGTCGTTACGTGAGTATTGTCTCCCGTGTTCCTACATTCGTCGTAAATCCAAACTGATCTTCGCCGAGTTTGGATTGTACCAGTTCTTCCATTCGCCATACAATAATTGGGATTAGTATTTCGCAAATAACTAACGCAGTGACTATTAACAAAGGTACTAAAAGAGAAAGGAGACGTCAGTGATCGGACGGACAATTCATAATTGGCTGAGAAACAACAGATAAAGTGGAAACTTTGACAAGGAATCTCCCGCGTCGCCTTCCAGGATTATAATCACATGACTACGAAGCTGTTGCATTCAGTGTGTCCTGTATGTGACGTATCTTGCGATTGGACCGTTCATTGTGTTTCTGTTTTGCTTTTTTTGTAGGTACTTTTAAGCATTAAAATCATGTAGGAAATTTTCATCGAAAAGTCCCCAACGCGTAGGTATTTTGGTAAAATTTCACAATCGCCGACACAGGCCTGGCGGGTAATGTTGGCAACAGAACAGCTGTCAGCACGCGGGAATGAAGCTGACCAAGTGTGGCAAAGTTTGAAGTAGCCAATGATATTTTAGACGGCATGGTTGTTTTCTGTTCATAGTAAACAATATTAATTTTAAAATTGTTTCAGACTCATTAAAATTGATGCAAAATATTATGATTTCAATGTATATCAGTGGAATGGAGAGTCGGTTTGGAAGTAGTGTTAGAAAATGCCGGCACAAGAAAAAATCATTGTTTCCTTGAATGAAAGACGTTTTATTACCTTGACTAGACTTATTTATTTACGTCAGGACGATATACTAGTTAGTACTTGTAAATGAGAAGATTCTGACAAGAAAACGCTAAAACATTTGTGACAGCGAACGTTAAAATGAACAATTTGTTGTCAATAAAGCATTACTCTTTGAAAATCGAATCATGTAGAGTGACGGACTTCCTTTTTTGTGCTGACTGTGAACTTACCGTTCCTACTCTATGGTTGATAATGTCTCGATGTTTTCCTCTTGCGGTCAATAAATCAGTTATCCTCGTGTAACAGTGCATTCGGAATTAGCGGCATATTTGGGGAAACTAATGAATGCTGTTCCTCTCTATGGTTGACTGGTTCTTGATGTACCCTTGTCCGATCGATAAATCAGTAATCCTCTTATATAACAGAGCACTTGGAATTCGCGGCATAATCTATACTTGACTCCATCAATCAGTAACGATCAGTCACTGAAAAACATATCTAGCAAGTGAAGCACGATGCCAAATATTTATATAAAAGTTTTTCAAAATTGTAACGTGTCACATTAATCAACTGGTTAACCTCTGCTGGCCGGACTCTTGGATTTAGCCCCTCCCAGACCCAAATCCTGGCTACGTCCCTGATGTAGGGGCATTAATGAGGTGGTAGGGAGAAAGTAGGGAAAACGTAGGAACATTTTTTTTGTGACTGTATTTTCTCTCTCTGGCTTCTGGCAGCACTAAATGCGGCAGCAGAAGAGAGCTGGTTGCAGCGTCAGCCCGGCTGTGGAGGCGGTGCCCGGCGGCGCTTGCTGGCTGCTGGCACCAGCAGAAAGTCGCCGCGCCGCGGATGCAGCGCACGTCGCTTTTGCCCACACTTCCAATAATGCCAGAGGTGGAGGAACACTACAATTAACGACGACAGCGTCGCACCGCCATTCTAACCACATCTTCATATACAGGGTGGCCCAGCTATATTGTCCACCCGAAATATCTCTGGAACATTAACAGCTATTGGAAAACGACTTTCACCGGTATCAATGTACGGCTGGGGCCCATGAATGTACATATTTGGAAACATTCTAAAACGAAAGCAAATATGTTTTCTTAACACAAACTTATGTTTCTTCAAATGGACACCCTATATTTTTTTCTTCAGCAATCCATAGCATGACAAATGACATAAACAATGGCGTTGATTGCATCGCAATATTCCAATTACATCTCGATATATTGCGACGCGAAGTTGACGCTTGGAATACGCGAAACGCGCGGCTAGCGCTCATCCTGAGCAGCGTGGGGTTTTCGCCTGAGTCTCGGGACGTGCGCTAGCCGCGCGTTTCGCGTATTTCAAGCGTCAACTTCGCGTCGCAATATATCGAGATGTAATTGGAATATTGCGATGCAATCAACCCCATTGTTTATGTGATTTGTCATGCTATGGATTGCCGAAGAAAAAATACAGGGTGTCCATTAAAAAAAACATAAGTTTGTGTTAAAAACACATTTGCTTTAGTTTTAGAATGTTTCCAAATATGTACATTCATGGACCCCAGCCGTACGTTGATACCGGTGAAAGTCGTTTTCCAATAGCCGTTATTGTTCCAGAGATATTTTGGGTGGACAAGATAGCTGGGACACCCTGTATACAGGGCCCGTATGTTTGTATTGCATATAAATCTGCAGTTTTGTTCCATTCGTCGTGGAATTTTGTTCACTTGACTTTCAAATCTAGAGGAAGGCCCCAGTGGCCGTAAGGATCACGTACAACATATAGTTCAGAAGCTGTGACGTCGTGAACAATGAATGCGCGAAAAACTACGGCACGACGCGACAACGTTGCGCATCTCCTCCTATGAAGACACTGGACCATTTTAACCAAATCTGATGCACATATTCCTTACCATGAGGTAACTATTGCTGTAAGACTAAGAACGGCCTGTAACACATTGCTCAGGGGATATAATGCTTATGGTGCGTGGCGGTGGGTCTATATTTACGGACCTAACTTCGAACTCGATGAATTTTTTTTTTACACAGTTAACTCTCAAAGCAAAAGGTCACTGTTTATATAGCCGCAGTGGAGTGGCCGAGCGTTCTAAGCCGCCTAACTGCGGAGCGCGCCGCTGCTCGTCGTTGGAGGTTCGAGTCCTCCCTCGGGCATAGGTGTATTTGTTGTCCTTAACATAAATTAATTTGAGTAGTTTGTAAGCCTAGGGACTGACGACCAGAGTAGTTACCCACAGATTTACGAACACTTCAACTGTCTATATTAAATTTCAAGTGGTGAAAGTTTATTTTACATTTTAACGTCTACAGAATCCAGTGCCCTGATTTTGATGAAATTTTGCGCTTGTGACTTTCAAAACCAAGAGGACGCTCACTTTGGATGTAAGGATCACCTATAAACACACAGATCAGAAGTTATGACGTCATAAACAATGCAATTTGCAAAAAAAAAAGTGTCGTACCACGCAACAGTGTTGCACATAGCCTATTTTCTAAACCAACGGAACGATTTCTTGCAAATTTGTCATATTTGCTTGACCTTGAGGTAAAAATTCTTGTAGGGGTAAGAGTCAACTATGACACATCGTCCAGGAGCTAAGACATCATAAACAATGAGGTGCATGATATACCGCCCACTCACGCAAAAGGTTTGTTGGTAATGCATCTTGATGAAATTTTGCACAGTTGAGCTTAAAAATAATCGGAAAATCACCGTATACATAAAACTTAGTATGGTGCATGACGGAGGGTACTTTACCTACGCACTTTTATTCCGATCTCGATAAATTTTCATACACTTGGCCTTCAAAACAAGAGCAACTTCCACTGTCTGATTTTTAAGGTGCATGGCCGAGGGAACTTTAAACATACGTCGACACCAATCTACATTTTTATTCCGATATTTCTGTAATTTTTCATCCTGTAGCTTCCAGACAAGAGGATCATGACTGTCGAAACAAATTTCCTTAAGGTGCATAGCGGAGATAAGTTCAATTAATTTTGGACACCGTTTCACTGATCGCCATTAAAATTAGTACATACATGTGTTTCTTATAGATAGGGCGGAGGCGGCGAAGGAGGAGATGGAAAAATAATCTGGGAGAGGAGGTGATGGACAGACAGAGGAGGGAAGAGGAATTGGATTAACAGAAGATTGAAACAAATACCCGGACAACGCCGGCATTTTAGCTATGTATATGAGAAAGGTTCAGTGAAAATCTGTATACCCCATTTCCTAGATTCTGTGGCCGCCATACATTACATTAATAATTAAAAGACACACACCGACAGTTTGTACCATATATCAGTATTATTACATCATCGAAAGGTCAATGAGGCTCATTGGTGATGATGCTGTAGTTTATCGAAAAAGGCAGCAAAATGAGACCATAATAAATCGCGGGTAAGAGGGATACCAGACTGAGATTCGTTGGAAGAACCCTCGCAAAGAAAGTAGGTTACAAAACACTCATTTGGCCAACGCTTGAATATTGCTCATCAGTGTGCAACTAGCCCCAGGTAGGGTTCATGAAAGGCATAGAGAAGACCCCACGGAGAGCAGCTCGCTTCGTTACGGGCTCATCTAGTAAGCGCGAAAGTGTCGCAAAGACGACTAGGAAACTCCACTGGCAGACGCTGCAAGAGAGGCGTTCAGTGTAAGTTGAAAGCACATACGTTTCTCCAAGAGGCAACCAATATACTAATCCTAATATATATATCTCGCGAAGCGACCACAAAGATAAAATTAGAGAGATTAACGCCAACACGGAGGTTTACCGGCAGTAGTTTCTTCCCGCGAACCATATGCGAGTGGAATTACAGGGAGTGGCAGTATACATGAAGTACTCTCCGCCACACACCATGAGGTAGCTCGGGAAGTATGTATGTAGATGTAGAATCAGAATTACATTTTTTTATGTATGTTGTTAACAACCGTAGACCGCACACTGTCGCTAGAGAATATATAATATATATTTCTTTCACAGGTAGTTGAGATAATTCGTTTCTTTCGTCATTCTACAGAAACCATATATTGTTTTTGCCACTCTTTTCTATTCCTCGGTTAAAATTTAAGCATTTTATACGTATTCTGTTATCCCGAGAAGATTTCAGAAACGTTGAGTTATTAGTTCCAGTGCAATTTGTGTCAGCAATTTTGACACACTTTAATAACCGAGAAGGCCAAGTGAGAACTAACTTGTGGTGAAGTGGCGCGCGTTTTTACTTTCACTGCCAGCCAGCATGGATAGCGAAATCCGAAAATATCTTAGCATGAGTCTTGAGGGCTTGCGGCTAACAACGTTAAATATGTTGGCGAAGAGAAAGAAGAGAATTTCATTATGATAGCGGAGGAAGCAACGGAAAGTGCAGCAAAAAATTCGAGTAACATGGTGGTTTGAAAATTACAAACAGAGGAATTCCAGTTTATGCAAAAGAAAAGGAAGCAAGATACTCATACCAAGTCTTCCATTAACGCTATGGCTAAATCTATTATGAAGCTGTAATTTCTACGCTTTTACGCGAAGAGAATAAAACGCTAAGCGAAAACTAATCAGCTTTTTCGCACAGAAATCAGCTTCAGGGCTATCGCAAAAACGGCTTAGTATTTGTATTGTTTTTTTAAGGACGAAAGGAGCATCTGGCGTATAATGGCCAGTGATTTATTTCCATGAAACATCGATTCACTCACATCTCACAGTAAATAAATGTCTGTCAAGTGACAGTTAGAGAAGAGTATTATCGAATAAAAGTGTCGGACAGAGCCGTTACGCAAGCAGCCGTTGACATGGATTTCATTTCGGGTTCACTTCTCATATGTCGTACTATCTCGCACGAAGAGACAGTAAAAATTATCAGGAAGCCCCACAGTTTCAGCTTGTGTCAGGGTTAACTCTAAACAGTATTAGCAGTTCTGATAATGCTCCGTATCATAGTTCATAGGATAATAACAAGGTTAAATTGTAAAAATCACTACTGACAAAAGCGATCATCCAATCATTTCTTGGTTTAAAAAAAGTTTGAAAGTAGCAAAGGGATTGGTGACGTTGAATGTTTGAAATCATCTACACTGGTGTCCATTCGAAGTAAAGGAGGAACAGACGGCCGTATGGATGCACTGGATATGCTCTTTTTTACGGTTATCTTGCTTAGGCAGCGTCATTGTATTTCGTAGACAGCAAACGTCTTTCGAGCACGTTTCGGAATTCGACTCAGGAAGGATAGTTGACTACAGACAGGCTTGAATTTCGAAACACAACCTTTCTAGCACACAGAATATATGAACATAACTACAATGTAATGATGATCATTTCTTCGTTTTCTTTCGTCCTTAGTCGCTTAGAAAATTTGCGGAGTTTTACTTCTGTTAGTGCAACAACAAAAATTCAAACTCACAATCTCTTGCACGCCACTGCTACATTTGCAGGTTAGTAGCAACAGTTGCTCCAGTGAATTGTAATAGGTTTTAACATTCTAAATTCCTGAACAGAGTAGAAAGAATAGTGCGTAAATACTTTAATTATTCGTAATATCGTATACTTTGGGTAGAGAAGTGATACCCAAAAAGCTACGAGGCGCGTCCAGAAAGTAAGTTCCATTTGGTAATAAAATGAAATTGTACTCAGATACAGAAGAAATTTTTATTGCACAAAATTCTACAACTCTTAAACTACTTTTCCACATAACTGCCGAAATTTTGCTGGCATTTGTCATAGCGTGGCACCAGGTTTTGTATTCCTTCTTAATAGAAATCTGCCGCCTGTGTCTTCAATTAAATTTCATGCATCAGTGATCGTGAAATTTGGGGGAAGTCCATAGCGAGAGCCCTAATTGTAAACCTACGGTTTTCCTGGATCTTGTCATCAATCGCGTGAACCAGTTCTTCTGTAACCAAATGTGGACGCCCACTTCGTTCTCCATCGTGCACATCACTACGACCGCCATTGAACTGTCGGACCCATCTTCTCACCATCGAATCACTCGTCGCATTTGGATCGTAAACATCGCAAATTCGCCGATAAATTTCACTTGGTTTCACTTTCCTTGCATTCAGAAACCGAATCACCGACCTGATTTCACAGGCGGCGGAATTTTCAATCAACGCCGACATTTCAAACAAGTACAACAAAGCGTACGTAAGTGGCGCACGTTCTTCTCCTTGATATACACCGTCTACAGCGCATGTGCGGAACTGCAATCGCAGCGCTGCAGCGGAGATAAATTGAAACGGAACTTACCTTCTGTACGCGCCTCGTATATTTGGTGTGGTTAGTAAAGTAGATTCAGGTCGCATACATAGACAGCAGATATAGCAATGGGATTCGGAATTAGATTTTCGTCTTTGGCAAATTGTGTTGTGTGCAGACGTGGCGACGACGAGCGACTAGGACGGCGCTTTACTCCGAGAACAGTGTACTGGACGGGAGTGCCGCTACCCCTCGGGCATTAACGCGGCCGCCGTAACGAGATTTCCAGCTACCCAGCGGTCGAATGCACGTCTCTTGTTTACAGTTGTTGCGCGGACGTCTCCTATACTCCGGAAATAGCGTCGGGCTCCCAACGCTTTGTACATCTGCGGCAATTCTCATCAGCCTCTTTATGGCGTGTGCTGTAGCGTATTTCTAGTTCATTTCACACTCGCAGGTTGTGCGATAATATCCCTCCGCATCAGCTGAAACTTGTCTGATTTTCCTGTCGTATTGATTTCGTGAGTTCCATGAAAGGGGCAATAATATGTTGTCTTTGGGACGTACGTTCTCGAGTAATCCTTTCCTTCTGCCTTTGTCCAGTTTCCGTGGGGGTCGACGTGGTTAAGTATGAATTTGACACGATTGATTTTAACCCTCAAACAGAGTGGTGACTTGTTTGCGTCTTGAATGGTGGTGTGAGGTCCAAAACGAAACCCCTTTCTTTTATCCATGAAAAATATTTATTTTATTTTACTTTTATCACAAATATGTACAGATAAATTTGCAAATATGACAATACAAAACATTAGCTACATACAAAATTCAAAACATACCACGAAAGAAAACCAAGTTTCCAAAACGCTACTTAACAGTGAAATGGAATAAAATATTACAATTCCAACATTTTAGAAATGAATTACTGTAAGATGAACATGTACAGTATGAAAAATTAGTAGCGTATAATGAACATGAAATATTAATTGATACAGAGTTTTACACAACTTGTCAGTGTTGACCAAAGGTTTCCTCTCCATACTGTTTTCACACCAGTGAATGACAGGTTTGGAAAACTGATGACTATCACTTGTACAGTACAGGTTGGTCTTTGTCTCGCTGGCCCATGGAGCACATGGCTTCCTTCTTTGTATTTTGTGATTTTGTGGGAGGCTCCTGAGATTGTTATTGGTAGTTCCTTTGGTAATCTGCCACTGATCAGCCAGTCTTTGAGATAGGATTCTGTAAAGCTGCCTAGCCAGTGGGCTGCATGAATCTCGTAATACGCTTACAGGGCCTTTCAGCTTACGAACTTTTACGAGTAAGCTGTGAGCTGTCTTTTTTTACACCTTTGAGATTGAAGAATGGACCACATACTGTTTTGGTCATATGTCTCCCCTCCCCATATGATTCACTAAAGTCAAGTTATTGTTCCGAATCAGTACCTACTCAGGAATAAAAAAAAAAAAAAAAATCATTTTCATCTTGGAGGCCACCTCCATCACTATCCTCGTCTGCGTGTTTTCGTACGCCTAGCGTTTCCCCGAATAAAAAAAAAAAAGTGTTGAAAATTTGGGTCAGTCATTGACATACGTGAATGAAAGGCCGAAACCATAGTAACACTGAAAATAAACGAAAGCAATAAACAAGCCTAAAAATAAAATGCTAATAAAGTAAATTTCGATCGTAGGAAAAACCACAGTTACGGCGTCGTGGGGTCAAAACGGCACATTCCAAACTTCAGAGCTGTGCACTGAAAAAGCGCACGAATTAAAAAAAAAATGTTCAAATGTTTGTTAAGCTTATGGGACTTAACTACGGGGTCAACAGTCCCTAAACTTACAAACTACTTATGAACTACTTACGAACTAGGACGGCACAAATATCCATGCCCGAGGGGGGATTCGAACCCCCGACCGTAGTGGCCGCGCTGACCGTGACTGAAGCGCCTCAGTCACCTCGGCCACCGCGGCCGGCGCGCACGATACGACAATACGTCTGCAGGGTCGATTATCAACTGCTGAAAGCTATGTAGAACCACTAACGGGTGTAAAGTTACCGTCATATATAAAACACCCCACAATATGTTTAAGGAGGGGTAAGGGATGATTCCGATGCACTTCTTGAAGCCACTCCATTACGGCGCCCCACCCCCGGGAGGTAATGTGGGTACACCAACTATTTGCGTAGAGAGAGAGAGAGAGAGAGAGAGAGAGAGAGAGAGAGAGAGAGAGAGAGAGAGAGAGTGTGTTTTCCGGAGTGTCAGTGAATGGTGTTGCTGATCAAGAACTTGTGCATTAGCCCAGTAATCACATAGTAGGGTGACTAATCCGCCGCTCGGATCTGACCGGGAGCGATGCTTGAAACAGCTCGTCTAGCGGGCCATTGACATACGCTCTCGGATAGTTATCGGTATGCCGTGCCCTCTAAGGCGCCTTGCTGCATAGTGCGCGTCTGCTGCCCGTCGGAGGTTCGAGTCGTTGGGAGCGTTGTCCTTAGCGTAAGTTAAAGTAGTTTGTAACACTAGGGACTGATAACTATTGCAGTTTGGTCCCATAGTTTTACAAACGGTAAACAACACCGTGGTTACCACCACCGTCTCTTGAGTTGCGGCTGCCACGGAAGTGTGATGAATGACTCCCTGATGAATTTTGTGGATCTCCAGTATTAACCCTACATGGTATGGGGCTTCTGATTGACGAGGCAATAAGAAATGCGTAGTCGGTGAAAATAAGGTTGCAAATTAGTAACTGCGAAAACACGACTACTTACTGCTTGCATCAGAACATAACGAATAACAGAGGATAACACAGGATTTTCTTTTTGTGTACATAACAGCGCAGGAACTATATGTTTCGGCGACTGGCTTCCGTAACAGATTTGCTCTTGCGTGCGTATTCCCAATCTAGTAATGTAGATTTCTCCTTCTAAACGTATCCCGTGCAAATTTACTTGAAAGTAATCTATGGACTCCTTGTTTAACAAAGTACTATTGAAGTGTTGTCTCAAAAACTGGCGTGGCAATAAGAGAGCGCAATGCATTTGTTTTCGTGCATTTAATTATTTTCGTGAGGTTTGAATGCGATTTCGGCATCTAAACTTTCGGAATTTATTGTCCATAATAAATAAATTGATAATTACTATTTTCCCCCTGGAGGAATCTTACAGTATAAAATCAGATTTTGCTGTCCTGGACTTTTTGTTGCAGATGGCCTAGTTGATGGCTCCCAAGGCACTAAAAATTTTACTTTTCAATTTTTCGCATTATTATTGGCCGAATTTATAAATTCAGAATGCTGTCATTTCATTAAGAGGTAAAATATTATGTTACGTTTAACACGGTAAGCCAGGTATTACAATTAGAAACTGTGTTCGTAAGCTGACACTGAAAATATATTCCTACTTTGCTCATCTGTTACTCGAAGATGATGATACTCAGCGAATTTCTAGAAACTTTGCAATAATTTCAAACCTTTACGAAATTTCTTCCAACTAACACCCCCTCAGTTACTACCTTTTCGCGGTTCATGATACCAAATTCCAGAGTCTACCATGACGTTTAAATTTATTACTTTTTACGGAAGAACGCTACTTATATTACACGTTCCAGAGACAAACAGTTTAAGACATCAGTCGTGATGGATATACCTACATTCTTCAAAAACAGTCTTCTGCTACAGATATTCTTCCGGGTTTGCCACCGGATAATACTGGGAAGAATATCTGCAACATATCCGCCGGGAAAGCCTGAAAAGTCGCAATCTTCTGCTAACTTTGGTGTGCATTAAAACGTAACATCAGGTGTGACCTTTCACTTTATCAGTACTTAACGTCCAATATTAATCCTAACACTACTTGCTTATAGTACATGTACATATATAAGTGAATGCACCTGCAAAATTATACTAAGGATACGTACTAGCAAAGTTTGGCAATACGACGACATAACAATTCGCAGGTGGCTACTTGCTGGTGTGTACTGAGAATACTCCCTACTTGAGTTAGCCTATACGTACAGCCTCTCTGCTGATGGGCCAAGTCTGTGGCGCAGTGCCACTGTCGTTAACTAGAAGAGTTAGTCATCGTGGTCACAAAGTGAGATACGGGCAGTTTTGCGGTTCACGTTCGCGCGTGGTTTAAGCATAGGCCAGTGCTTTCGCTGATGTATGTTCACATCGTGTAACTTTCTTTCAGGAGGTACAGAGATTTCTAAAGAGGAAATTTCAGTCTGGAGGAGGCTTGGAGGACGGGAAGACAAAGATCAGCAGTTCCAGGGGAAAGCATTGAAGCTGTGACAAAAATGCTGGACGATGAGAGGCGAATGACCTATAAGCAGACGGAGGGCAGCTTAGGGCTAAATGCGCCAGCAATTCATTCGAATCTGCACAATAATTTTTTTTTTTTTTTTTTTTTTTTTTTTTTTTTAAGAAAAAAAATTCTTTATTTGCTATGATACAATAACCCAATACCTAAAAACTAATTGGGTCTTAATATTCTACATTTATGTTTAACTACATTTCTAATTTATACTTTTAACAATCTGGCTATTTCTACATTTGTTTCCACGCGTTTCTGCTACATGTTTCTACTACTCTTTGTCTGTGTCTCTTGTGCTGTGTTGATGTTCGCTTCGCGTTTGGTGTTTCGTGTTTGAATGTTTTGTGTGTGGTCGGGTGTCTCCAGTTTGCAGTGGTACATATGTGCCAGATGTATACAATCCTACTTTTTGGCCGTTGTCTGCTGAACTAATTCCAGCAGACGTGCCCCTGGCACAGGGCTGGCCCTTTGCACTGCCTTTACTGGGAGTGAATTGTGCGTGTTCTGTTTTCTGTGCAATCTATTTCTAACTAACTAACTTAAAACTAAGCGTCGTAGTCGGTCATTGCTGCATCCAGTCCTCCTGATCCAGGGTGCGGCGGATACCGTCCACTTCTGGCGGCCAGTCCATTTCCAAGTAAAGAAACTTTATGTCTACGGGTGCCACCGTGTAGACTGACGGAAGAGCAGTTGATAGAACGTGTACCGCCAGATGTCGCGGATGTTTTCTAGGGGGCAATCTCAGTACGTGAATAACATCCTGACAGATGACGACACCTGGCTGTACTAATACGAAGCGCCGAACAAAATTCCAAGTTTTTGTCTTTGAAGGTGATGACACATCTGTAGCTGTCAGAAAATCCCAATCAGTAAAGAAAAAAAATGATACCCGTTTCTTGTTCAAATTATGGAGCGTGTTGCTTTGGACACATATAAGATAGTAAAAGCAAAGTGGTACACCGAGCAGTGTCTGCCGAAAGTCATCCAATATTTGAAGAATCTACGACTGAAGTGAAGAATGGACACTCGGTTCCTTTATCGCGATAACGCTTCAGTTGACCCCGCCGAATGTCTTCGGGCTACAGGAGTGAAATATGTTGAGCACGCTCCTTGCTCCTTATGAGTTTACACTGTTCCCTCGTGTGAAAATGAAGCTGAAAGGAGTGCAGGACGTATTGAGGGCTTGGGACAACGAGTGTTCCTCACTCCCTACAGATGGAGAGGGGTATTCAAAGGGCGTAAATTATTTAAAAAAATAAAAAAAAGTAAACCAAACTGCATTGCAAAACTTGCCTAGTGCCCTTCGTGTGTTCGTACAGTAAATACGAAGGTTGGAACTTAAATAGTTGCAACTGTTTATTCACAACCAATACAAAAGTGTTACACATTTTTGCACCTGTTACTGTCCCTCAAAGTAGTCACCACCGTTGTGTAGAACCCGTTGCCAGCGATGTGGAAGCTGTAGTATACCGTTAGCAGAGCCTGTTCTGTTGGTGGTGCGATTGGAGCCAGTCTAATGCCTTTCGAACCTCTGGAACAGTTCTGAAGCGAGTGCCACAAGTGGTTCCTTTATCTTCGGAATTAAAAAAAAATTCATATGTTTGTAAATCTATCGGACCAAACTGCGTGGTCATCAGTCCGTAGCTTACAAACTACTTAAACTAAGGTAAACTAACATAAGGACAACACGCACACCCATGCCCCAGGGAGGACAAGAACCTCCGACGGCGAGTAACCGCCTTAGACCACTCGGCCACTCCACCGCTGCTCGGAATCAAATCAAAGTCACAAGGACTTGCTTCTGGGGAGCATGGTGGATGGTACAGTACTTCCCAGTCCAGGAGTTCCTTCAGGATGCGAAGCATAGTCGTAATCGCGAGTGCGGTTTCATGGGCGAGCTCACGAATCGTCTGGCGTCCATCACTACCCAGTAACGCGGCAACAGTATGCACTTTTTCATCAGAGACGCAAGGACTATCTGCCCTATGCGTGTCCGCCACAGTTTGCCGAAGGCTTTTACCCAACGTGCCACCGTTCTGTTCGGCAATCCGATTCCCCGCACGCCTCTTGAAGATATTGATGACCTTGTCGTGCTGTACGACCTCTGGCACATTCAATCTTGATTCATCTGCGTTCTTCGTGTGATACCGTTACGTTAGGCCGCTCGCACACAAGTGACTGTTTCCCTCGATTATGCGCACGCCGATGACGTGGAACGGGCAACTCAACTTGCTCGGAGGTGAGGTAGGTATGTCAACAACGTGTACTATCAGCGACAATAGTAGATTCCATTGCATAGTGGCTCCACAGTAATGTTGCCACTATTTAAGTTCCAAACCTTGTAGTTCAGGATAATGTGATTCGTTAAAGACATGCTTTTGCTTAACGCGCAAGCGCAAATTACCCGTTCTATAATCAGACTGTTTTCAATCAATTAGCGTCATTAAGCATAATTTAAATCATTTTCTATGTATTTTATAACTTAACACGGTAATCGTCAAGTATACTGGTATTAGAGCACTTACTACGATTCGTGCTTCACATTGAAATGAGCAAGTGACCAAACGGCACTAAATTTTGTTTCTTATGTTTTTTTTTTTTTTTCTTCTTGGAAGACCACATGACCGTCCACAACTGGGCCTTTATAATACTAAATTTACATGAAAGTGATTTTCCCCTTTTTCAGGAGCTCAAGAACACTCGTCGCGTGACAGGAAGTAAAATACGAAGTCCGTTCTGGTTTGAGTCAAACGAGGGTGACTCATACAAATATGACGACAGGGAGCGAGGGGCTGTGCTGATTTCGTTCATAGGAGCTATCCACTGTGAAAGCCATTCGAAAAAAGACAAAATATGCAACAACGAAAAGTTAAAATAATCAGTTCTACACTTTTCGTCCTAGGTCCAAAAATACGACGTCGGTAGTCTGCGAACGAATGCGGGTCAGATCATTGTAAGGTATGACGAATTCAGAATTAAGCGCCACAGAGAATTATTACATAAATTTGGACGTTAGTGCTGTTACCTCGTCATTAGGGCAAGAACCGTAATCGAGTATTCGACCATCATATATGAACGCTGTTTTCAAGCTGTTCTCGATTTGCATCACGCCGCTCGGCAGCGGGACCGCCAGTGAAACGCTACCGAACGCTCAGTTATTGCTACCGACGCATAATACCTGGAAGCGCGCTCAGCCGCACTGTGCAAAATGAACCAGCTTACAGCCGCAGCGAAAGCCCTCATCTTGTTGCACAAATGGTCCTTTCAAACCCGTTAATAACAACATGCAGATCCCAATCACGCTGATGTTAAGCTTTACTTTTGATTTGCAATCCTCTCTCGGAGCTATAACAACGTTTTCAAGTGGGTGTGTTTTAGTTGTGTGTCTGCTTCAGTTTTTCATCTGACACACACACACACTAATAGAAGCAAGCTTTTATGTAGGCTGGTGTTATTCATCCTCTCTGATTCAAAGCGACCTGTGCAAACGTAATCGAAGCAAACAACCTTCAGTGAGTTTGTTGGCTTCGCCTATGTATTCTCGAATAATAGTTGTTTAGCTTACTCGTGTTCATAAATGACGTACATAGCTTTTCGTGCTGTGTAGTAAACGAGATTGCAGCCTCATTACTGTTAATTATCGACAAAAAACAACGAGCTTAAAATATAAAGAATCATAACGTACATTACAAAAATGAAAATGGAAATAATATCGTGTGAAATACGAAACTGATCAACACAATTTCTAGTAGCAGTAAAGAAATGAATATCACAGTATTACGACACGTCTTTTTTTTCTGTTTGAACAACTCAGGTACTACACGTTTACACCATTTCGTTGATTAAAATAATAATAATAATAATAATAATAATAATAATTATTATTATTATTATTATTATTATTATTATTATTATTATCTTCCTATTGACCAACTTCAGTTCGTCTTCTTTCTTTGTTGTTGTTCCCTGTTCTTGCAATACTCCCTCATTTTCTCAACTTGGCATTTCCTTTCTTCTAGCAACGACGTTGCCGATTTCTTATTTCTGCTACCTCTAATGCATCTTAAATTGAGAATTTTATTCTTAAAAAGTTTCCTTTCTGTTATTTCAGATGTTTCGACGTAGTTTCTTTCTAGTTCTTTCCTTATTTCTGTAACCCATGCTATTTTTTATTTTTTTTTTCTTCCAGAAATACGGGTGTATTTGCTTTGTTAGCCGGTTTTCATTCATTCGGTAGAGGGTCCAGAAAAGATCAATCTTCTCTTAGCCATTACTTCAGATTTTTTCTATTTTTGTAGATCTCTTCGTTACTTATCATTTTCCAACCATCTGTAGCTTCTATTGGATTTTTTTTTTAAAATCCGCCTTTCAAGAACTTCTAGTCTGTCTAGCTTAGAGTTAGTTCATCTTTAGGCATTCTCATTCTGGCATCACCCATTTAGTATAGTGTTTTTTGTTTTTCTAGAGATGCATGATAATGAAAGCAATAAAAACATTTGGAGTTGAGTCCGTGTGAGAAGCATAAAATGGGTAACACATTTGTCCCCACATCTTACTTTAAAATAATAACACAGGTATGTGTTTGCCATAAGTTGCCTTCGTGATCTTATGGCAAACATATACTTGTGTTATTATTTTAAAGTAAGATGCGGAGACAAAATTGTTACCTATTTTATGCTTCTCACATGGACTCAACTTCAAATTATCATGACCATGATATAGGAAAACCTGTCTGACAACTTTTATCACTTGAGAATGGCCTAAGGCTGAAAACTGGTTGTGACAATAAATACATAATTATCAGTCAAATGGCGGTAAATTCTTAAAAAAAATATATATGACTGAGACACCAGATGCATACAAAATCATATGCATTTTTGTTGTCAGTATTCTTTCGTTTTATTGTTGTTATTTTTATTAATTTATTTTAGTGGCTATTTTTAACATTGTTAAGCATATATGTCTATTGGGCAGTGGTTACATTCTTTGGAATGCTCTTCATTTTGTTCTTCTCCTTTACCATTTTCATTTTCCTCAATTTCTAGATTTTCTTTATTGTTGCTTGTAGAATTAAAACCAGTCTGTTGTCTACAGTAATGTATTTCCGTTGGAAGATCGTATAAGTGTAGGTCGATTATATGGGTTTTATAGATATGGTGTTGAATATTCAAGCTATCAAGCAGTAGCACATTGAAATAAATTCACTGGCAAAGTTGTGGCCGGCCAGGATTCGAATCGGAATTTTTCACTTGTGGACAGCGGACGCCTTAACCAATTAGGCTATCTGAACACGCTCCTCTTCCTGCCTAAATTCTCAACGTATTGCACCTCGTCCATCATTCTTCTTGGTCGCAGATTCATTCGTATTCCCACAAGAGAGAGGACATGTCCCATAAACAGACACCGTGTTTGTAATTGTAAGTATGCCTCAAACAAGCAAATGACAATTTCTGTGTGGATGCAAAAATAAGTCCGATCACTTGTGCCAATGCAGGTAAATCTGCGAGCTAGAGTTAGTAATGGACAGGGCTCACTACAATCGTTGTGTGCAATAAAGTGAGGGTCTGGACAGGGCGGGAAGCGTGTCCGGAAATCTAATTGTTTAGCACACCGCTGGCCAGAAGCGGTAAATGTGGGTTCGAATCCCCGGTCCGTCACAAATTTTCAATTTCGCTATTTGAATTTATTTCAGTGGCCCGAAATTTGCGAGTTGTTAAAGTGTTCGTAAATCTATGGGACTTAACTAAAGAACCTCCTACGGCGAACAGGGGCGCATCTGCAGCTAGACGCCTTGGAACGCTCGGCCACTGCCCCGCGGTATGGCTAGTTATGTGAATATTTACGTCAGTGTCTTTCCACTAGGTAGAGGGGTAGTTCGGGCGATGACGAAATCATTAAGAGACTTGACCGGATTGGAAAAAGATGACAGGCAGAATCTGATCTGCCCTTTTCAATAGATCATCCTGACATTTTTGCCTATAGCGATTCGATTTTGTGCATATGGCTGATAGAAAAAGGGGTGAGTGGTACCAACTCGCACTTCCGCGACATAATTTTGCACAATCAGAGCCGAAATTGAATTCCGCTTCTTTAGAGAGATTTTTAGTTTAATTTTACCCCACTGTTTTTTGAATATAAGTGTGGAACGACACAAATGTCTGTAAATCTATCGGACTTAGCTGCTAGGTTATTAGTCCGTAGCTTACAAACTACTTAAACTACGGTAAACTAACCTAAGCAGTGGCGTAACTAAGGGGGGGGGATGAGGGGGATAGAACCCTCCCCCAGAACCCTAAGGAATTGTATAACAGAAATCTGGTAAAGGTTAAGATTGGAAACTCGGGGCGTTTTACCACAAGCTTTCATTGGATGGGAGTGAATTAATCTCCAACGGGAGTGTTAGATGGTAGTCTGTCTGGAAACTGACAGAAATTTTGCTCATCAAGCAGATCTATCTCCCCCCCCCCCCAAAGCCAAGTCCTAGTTACGCCACTGAACCTAAGGCACATCCATGCCCGAGGAAGGATTCGAAACCCCCGACGCGGGAGGCCGCGCCATCCGTAACGTGGCGCTCCAGACCGCTCGGCTACTCCCGCGCGGCTGAACGGCATAATTGTTTCATCCCCGTCCGTAGTAGATAACGTGGTTAGAGTTTGAAGACAATTGTGGTGACATCGTCTGCGGTCCGATGACCTCAGCAGTTTGCTCCCTTAGGTTTACAAACATTTCAGTGGAGAAATCAACGTCAGATTAACCGCTTTCCGAGGCGAGAAGGTATGCTGGCTCTGGTTCGAAACCTCCTGGCGGATTTACGATGGAGTTCGGCGTGCCGCCCAGCCTGGCTGTGGTTTTTAGGCCGTCTTCTACATCCCTCTAGATGAGTACTGGGCTGGGGCACAGTACCGCCTCAGTTATACGATTCACAAACAACTAGGAAAAACTTTTGCCTATTTTCAGATATGTAACAGTTGGGGGTATTCATATCTCCTTCCGAGGCGGAGGACGGGGTGGGGTGGGAGAGAGAAGTTTCGTTTGCTTTGCGTTCCTAATGGACTAATCACATTATCTTGGTATGATAACGAAAGCAGTAGTTTTTAAGAGTGCATGTTGTTAGAGTGCATTGGTGTCGCGGCAGGGATTTCCCTCGGCTGCAGCCGACCGTGAATGCTGTGTGCATTCACCGTTACGCTAGGAGCGGTCTATTAGGGGGCAGGAAACAGGTTTGCGCCACCCAGGAAGCACAGCTCAGGCCGCCGTTAGGAGGTAATGCGCCGCAGAACAAAGCGGCCGCCGGATATTCATAGCTGCCGGCGATATCCGCCGTCTGGCGAAACTCTAAGGGGGTGGGTGCTGTGCTCTCTTGTCACTCGCAGCCGTGCCTCAACGTTTGATGTTTTTCTCTTATGTGGTACTCCAAGCTCCGCCGTTAGCATTTGTAAGCACCCGCAAAAGACATCATACTAATAAGCCTTAACACCGCCTCTTACTCTTCATACCCATAAGGGCCACCTCGAATGCGTCGGATCGCACAGTACCTTACGGAAAACGATAGTTACGAAAAAGGCTCTGTCAAACCACAAGTGGCTCTAACAGTAAAAAGATATAGCAGTCAACAATCCGAAGATTGGTTCGAACACCACAGTGCTTTTCTAGGCATGGTCCTGTTTGGAGGTGGTATGCCGTTGCCTTCCTCCGACCTTCGAACTGACCCAGCCAGTTATAGGGGGACCTACAGTTTAACGTGGGTTCCGAACCACCGTGCTACTAGGTATTTTTCACCTAATCAGTACTGCCAGATGTGAAAGAAGTGGAAAGTGACAGGTAAAAATCCTGGGACCTGGCGGAGATCGAACCCGCGACCTTTGGATTTGTAGTCTGGTACTCTACCACTGTGCAACCGAGGCGCACTAACAAGATATAAACACCATAGAAGGGAAATGACACTTGATTCAATGACGTCAGTGCATATTACATTTTTAATCAACAATGCCAAAAATCCTCCGCTTACAATAATTATAATAGCGCGAAACATACATACGCTACAGACGAGATAGTGCTTATATTAGGCCTCGTAATGGAGAAGTGCGATTTCCAGGAAGTAAAATAAAAAGTGGCTATTGATATAAAATAATGTTTATAAATAATACAAGAATCAAAGTATCTGAAAAATATGACTTCTAGAAGCAGTGGTGTAGATTGTATGCTATCATTAACATTCATTCAGACCGTTTGTGTCATACATTAGAAGATATGTGTTAAAATATTTAAAAATGATGTAAGAGAGAGAAACATACTAAATAATGGTGTAAGGAATTAGTAGGCCCTACACGAAGTGGAAGACAACAATGTGCACACCTCAACGAAGCCACGTTTTTACATTGAAAATAATTTTCGCATTTAAACAGTGCATTACCAAAAGCTACAGTCATTACTGAAGTCCAGAAATCTACCCGAACGTATCATTTTTTAAATAACTGGCCATGGTTCAAACCAGTATCGAATCCGGAGGGGGGGGGGGCAGGAGCTGCAGCCCCCCCCCCTCTCCTAATAACAGCTTCTTTATTTAGTTACATTGTTTACACACATAGATGATCACATAAAGCAAATTATGTTCTTTTGCTGTATTTTTCTTCTTTTGACAGAACTCTTTCATCATCTCGCTGTGTTTGGCTCGACGTTCTTCTGCCATTTTCTCCTCGTTGTGATGGTTTTATCCTCTGGTAAAATTTCCCAAAGGTGGATTTTATGTCTGAAGGCTTTTCGATATTCATTGTCTGTAGTTGCGATGTTAGCATTTTTTAGATGAATTTGGAGTTGTTTGACTGTAATTGTTTTTAGTTTCTGTAGGTACATCAAAATTTTCTTTGTTTGTCGGTTGTCATCTACTCTCATGATGTGTACGTACAATTTCAGTCATTTGCGAAAATCGGTTTCATTGTTACAGTATTCTCCTCTGATTGTGTGAGATGGTAGACACTGTCCGTCTGTGAGTTTTGGGCCAAGAATTTTTTAGGTGGTTTTTCTTTCAGCTTTCTTTATGTTCTCGAGGTCCCCTTTGTAGGTGTAGTTTAATGCCTCGCCGGCCTAGAGTGTTTCACGTTTGTTAACTTTCATGTAGTGTCAGAATTTTTGTCTTTATGTTAATGCATTTTTTGTTGTAGATGCTCGCGATTTTCCCATATGCTTTCCGCATATTCAGTTCACGTGTTTCCTGTGCTAATCTTTCCGTACCTGTGGGTTCGATGTTTTCACCTAAGTATTTAGAGTTATTAACCTGTTTATTGTGCCGTATTTTGTGATCAGATTTTCTGTTTTTGTGTGTTTTGTGGCCATGAATTCTGTTTTTGAGAAAGAGCCCAGTGGGGTGTAGGGCTTTACATTTGGAAAGCAATCGAACCCATCATAATTGCAATAAGGTATGCAAATTAACGACTGATGTGAATAGATTTGTCCATCTCCAGCAAGAAAATTAGGATTGTGTCAGTGTATTCGTCCTGTGAAGGGACAGATGAAGGTGGACAGATTTTACAACGGACTTTCTGATGTAGTGAAGGATAAGGATAGTGTTTTACTCATGGGTGATTTCAACGCCAGGATAGGAAATCGAACAGAAGGTATGAAAAGTTTATGGGCAAGTTTGGAGAGGATGTGGAGGCCAACAGGAACGGAAAACAGTTCTTGGATTTCTGTTCCAGTATGAGCTTCGTTATCTCAAACTCCTTTTTTAAGCATAAGGACATTCACCGGTATACTTTGGAGGGAAGGGGAACCAGATCTGCTATTGACTATATAATAACTGACCAGGAATTCAGGAAGGCAGTCAAGGACCCACGTGTTTTCAGGGGGTTCTTTGATGATACTGATCATTACTTAATCTGCAGTGAAATTGGTTTTGTGAGGCCAAAAGAGCAGAAAGTCAGGTCCATATGTAGGAAGATAAGAGTGGAAGAGCTTCAGTACAAGGAAATTAGGCACAAATACATAACAATGATCTCGGAAAAGTACCAGTTAGTTGAATGTAGTAATTTACAGTCTCTGGAAGAGGAATGGACAAGGTATAGGGACACTCTACTAGAAGACGTTAGATAATGTTTTGGAACAGTAGTGTGTGAAGGTAGGAAGAAGCAGTCAGCTTGGTGGAATGACACAGTCAAGGCATCTTGTAAGAAGAAAAAGAAGGCATTTAAAAATGGCTTCATACCAGAAATCAGGCAGACAGAGAAAGTTACGTTGAACAAAGAAACAAAGCCAAACGGATAATTGCAGACTCCAAGCAGATATCATGGGAAGACTTTGCAAATAAACTAGAAACTCTGGGTCAAGCCGCGGGAAAACCATTTTGGAGCGTAATTAGCAGTCTTCGAAATGAGGGAAGAAGGAATTAACAAGTGTTTTGGACAGGTCAGGAAAGCTGCTAGTCAATCTCGTAGATGCCTTGAGCAGCTGCTACCTTCTTATGTGGCTACTGCAGTGCCTCCCAATAACTATCACAGTACGTTATTTTTGTACCTTATCAATGTGATTTTTATCTTCACACAACGTTACGTCAAACAACTGAACAGCTCTGCTTCCACGTGGGTTTGATCTATAAGCTTAATTTCATTTTTCATAACAGAAGCAAATCTAAAGTTACATTCCATCGTTCACACTACTTCACTAGGGGTGATGCCTTGCGTAAATGTTGAGAAACATTTCCAGAAATCAGTCATATTCCTGCAGGTTCTTGATGAATCGTAAAAACCGTCAAATTCCGTCCAGTTTCCCAGCAAAACGATAGCGACACTATCGTGTAATGTCAGAGTAATGTGAAAAATATTCATCAAAAATATCCATTAAAGTCACTTGATGCCCAAAAAGAAACTTTTCAAATAAAATTCCTCCTTTCGCAAAATATTATTATTCCACCAATAACGTTTCCAGACGCATTTAGAAAAGTTATTTGATCCCAATACACGTAATTTTCACTATATGTGATCTCTAAATAGAGATCAAGGGTCGATACGAATGCAAGTGACTTTTATTTTCACACAACGTTACTGCAGAAAATCAAACACTGATTGAACATCAGGCAATTTTCTTAATTAACAGTACAAAGACTGTTTCTTTTCATTTAACATACAAATGTGTCAGGAGCATCGTCTTCCGCTGAACGGCCTTCACTCGGATGATAACCGCCGTCGGATTTTATATCGTTGGCGTCGAAGAAGCTGTCCTCCTGACGTGAAGGGAGGGAAATAGGAAACGCCTAAGAAACCATGAAGACAATATTAGTGACAACATAATAACGGCACCAAAAAATAGCTAATATTACTTTGAGTGTTAGTTATTGTTTTTATCTGCAAAACTGATGTGAAGATAGACCGGTGTAGCTATTGAACATCCTTGTTAAACCACACTACATACAGCAAGTCGCGCCTGACTGGTGCAGAAGATGAGGCAATGGGCACAGTGTCCCTGGCCGATCCTTTAATCGCAGCTGTGCGGCTGTTCGTCTCTTCTTCCGGCTAAGCGAAGCCCATCTGCGGAGCGGAAGTGGAAATGAGTCGAGAGAGCGACCGGCGGCAGATTCCCACAGCGCTGCCCCACATTCTGCGGCCAGGAGGGGCCTCTCTTAATCTCGCACACAGTTGCCACCGGCCACCCTGCTGAAAAGCTGCCGTGTGCCGCAGAACCACATATTAATCCTCGCGCCCGACATCTCTGCTCCTGATAGCTTTTGTTCCAACTCTCATACTAACTGACGGGGGAAAATGTACAGAGGCAGAAGTAGGTCAACTAGGATTGTTTTTTCTAAGATTCCTCTTCATGACGGCATATCATAGCTGGCTGGAAAGAATTTGTCCTCATTATAGGACATTTACTCAGCCTTCATTAAAGTGGATAACATTTTAATTTTGCCGACAGAAGCTCCGATAACTTCTGTCGTCAAACGACACATTTACCCAGTAGCCTTTCTTCGCAATAGACGACGACAAAAATCTACAATGTATTTAGGGAAGAACAGTAAGTATCAATTTCGCTGCGGCTGACGCTATCCCACATTGAGCGCGGACGCTTATAAGCGTAAGCCGCAGCGAAACTGATATTTGAGGTGGTGCTGGATAGACGAATTGCGATAAAGTGTCATGTAACATGTGTGTCCAGTTCTTAATGAGTACAGAGATAAAGTTGTTAGTGTATAACCCAGACAAACGTACAGCAAAGAAAATATTGAAATTTCTCTTATTAGTAATTCTGACAGTATCAGAGGTGGAGAAGCAACCGAATTATAAGTTGTTAAATCTTTTAATAAATTATTTTTAAAAAAATGTAAGAAAAAGACCTAACCCGCAGAACAACTTATAATTTTATGGAGTGGTGACTAGTTTCAACTTTTGAGTTATTTTCAAATGACAAAAGATAGATGAATAAAAATGAGAGTGCCAGTTACAGTGGAACCCCCGATATCCGACCTTCACGGGACCGGGCCGTGGTCGGAACGGCCAAAAGGTCGGATATACCGAGGAGCAATAAACACGTTTTTTGGGTCAAAACAGCCGTATTCTGCACTAAATTAGAAGTATTGTACAAAATACACACTCAATACACACAGTGCTGCTTAATAGTAATTACTGTATTCAATAAAAAAATTATTTTACCTTACATATTCTAATAAAAAGTAACAGTTTTTTTATGGAAAAGTTTAATTTTTATATTGCCTGGAAAGTCTCAACATCTCCTCCCAATTTTTTAAACAGCTTTACAGCTTTTTTCTTCACAGGAGGCCCCGACAAAGGAGACCCTTTGCGCCGTTCTTGACAAAATCAAACCCAAAGAGCTTCGTATACAAGTTCTTGCATAGGTTTTTTAACATTTTCAGATTTTTTAAAGCATCTTCCATTTCAACTGTCATAGAATAACTTTCAAGGTCTTCACGATTTTTTCTTCAGTCTTTTACAGTTGTCACGCCGACCCCTAGCTCTGCGGCTAATTTGACTAGTGACTCACCACGGTCCAAACGTTCAAGCACTTCAAATTTTTGTTGGAGGGAAACGCACACACGCTTACGTTTTTGAGAAGCCATAGCGAACTTTCACTAATCGCAAAACACAGTTTATCACCAAATACACAGTAAGTACGAAAACAAAAAACAATAAAGTAGAGCAACGTTCACGTCGACAATCAGAACACAACTGGCAGTTTAACAGAGATAGTCGGTTGGACTCGTCGCCGGCAGAAGACAGTCGGGCACATGGTCGGATATCCCGAGGTCGGATATGAGGGGTTCTACTGTACGTCATTTTGAAGATTTAGGCCAGACAATCCGTAAATATTAAATATTTTGGCAGGAATGTGGACTTTATCTTGGCGATGAAATTGGTGAATAATGGTAGTACACTCACGGATACACACACTAAACAACAAGCAAATAAGGTACGATCTATTCACAACTGTAAGAGGACGCGGCGTTGCTATGTCGTAATCAGGAACGAGTGTTACGACTGCATTCTCCTCGTAGCTCCCTAGTCCGTTGTTAGCCACATCGGTTTCTTATGTAGAATGGATTTGCACATAGCAGATAATAAAATTTTCCTCTTGAAATAAAATTTAATATTTTCTTCAGTCCGTGAAATATTTTACTGAGATATTCTGAAGTCGTCCAGCGACCCACGTGAATTACCCCACGACCCTTTAGTGGGTCGCGACCCATATTTTGGGACGCACTCACCTTCTAAAACAGTTACTATTTTTCCTGAAACACCCATATACAACTAACTAACTTGGTGTGAAAATATCTTGTCGACTGTAAAACATTATTATTCGGTGTCAGGAAAACAGTTTTCAACTTCTTGTTACCAGTTGGCAACATCTTGTATATTGTATACGCTGGAGTTCGTTCTAAGCATTTAGTTGATCGTTTCGTCCATACATTTCAGCGAAGTCATGAACAGAGGGAAAATGCAACGAAGAGCATTCCAGTGGGTTTTACTCAGTGTCGAGCATTAAATTGTAATTACAAACTGACACGACTTCCGTCAAGTAAAAAAATAATAATAAAAAATAAAAATAAAAAAATGATCATGTTACAGACATCTCACAGGAGTAGAAAACATGTTAGATACCAATATTTTCTTTGAAAGTAAGTTTCTGCGCGTGATGTTGCCAAATGGCAACAGGTAATAAATAATGACTTTCCCATTGTTAAATGAGTTATATATTTTTTTCAATACTTTCCCGTGCATTGGTAAACATTTTCTACCATATATGTGTTTTTTGTGCCAAAACAAAAATTCATGCAGTGTAGGGTTAATATTTAATTTGAATAAAGTTTTTCTCCTCTTAGTTTTGGGCCTACACTTTAACTTCAACAATGATTTTCGTGACTTGAATGGATAATGCAAGTTTCACTGGTAAGATTGACATTTATTATATTTAAATTAGTCTCACACGCACAACACATAAATTAACATATAAAACTTCAACACTGTGTGCCACTATTTTCTAAAGATCAGCCTAACAGTATCAAAACCTCAGTCTTATTATACAACCACACCACTGCCACTGCTGGCGCTACAAGTCAGCGATATTACAAATACCACGGCTCACTTCAAAGACATTAATCCCTTACACGTTGCTGGGCAGGCGTGGTGTACAGAGCGAGACTTGCGCCCTCAGCAGTGGGCAGGCTGTGGCCTTTTGAGGACTTGCCGGCCGCCGCTTGCGCGTGGTCAGCGCGTTACGTCATGGTGGCGGCTGCGTGCGACCACAGACGCCGCCGCGTGACACACTGACCGCGCCGCTATTGTGCTCAGGTTCCCTTTGCTTACGCCGCTCAAAGCCCACTCCCGAGCCTCAAACCGTTCCGCTGCGACGTATCCACTCACCGACAAAGCAAACGCGCCGGCGTGTTCAGAGGACGAAATTCCGGCACGGTAAAGCCCTGCCTAAAGGAAGTAGCGATAAGGTTTTGTGTGTGTTGTTTGCCGACAATCGCGGCTTACCATTGGTCAGTTTAGGGCTACCATACGTCCTCTTTTTCCCGGATATGTCCTCTTTTTGAGGCAAGAAAATGTGTCCGGCCGGAATTTAATAAAATTCTATGAAATGTCCTCTTTTTTTGGGTTCCGAGAAAGAAAATTTATTTTTGTTTCATTGGCGACAACATGTTATAACATTTACTTGCTATATAAGTATTTACAGTTCATTCTACCACTTTCAAACGTAGTACTTTTCAACATTGCGATGTAGGTACAATTTTTCACTTCTTCTTTAATTTGAATCAAACTTCTTCTCCACCAAAACATAACAAATTCAAAACAATGCAAGAGAACTTAGCCGACAGTACTTCCATTTAAAGACAAGAGATTGACATAGCTTCCAGAGCACTTGACAAACGACTGAAACTCGAACTCCTCTCACGCAAGGCGGTGAGGCAAATATATAACCTCGGCAATAATGACATTACATTATCCATTGTTCATAACAATTGAATATACTGCTTTACAATTACCGAACATACAAATAAAACATTTCATGTACACAATAACAATCACAATATAAAATGAAAACTATACATACAATAATTTTACATGGCACGTATTTTTTTAAGTCGAAATCTCTGATCTTTCTGTTGACAACAAAGTGCGATGTTAAATGTCAATTAATTAGTTAATGAGTACATCATACATGTTCCCAACATATATTGAACTATCAATTATCTTCGCAAATATGAAAATAGGTTCAAAATCTCACGTCTACAAAGAAATACAATATACAAATTTCGACTTTACATTAATTAAAACAATTAGCTGATCAACACAACTTGTTTATGAGCCTGACATATATACAATGCTATTTTTTTCATTTCTTTATGTTTTGCAAAAGTTTTTACCCTTCGACTGTCTATTTATTGAAATAATGTAGAAAGACAAAACTATTGTTTATAAAACTGTCTGGAAACGTCTTATACAAATCTCTTAATTAATGAAATATATCACTTGTTTTGATCACAGTATCACCGAGACACTGTCCTACACTGATTCCTAGATTGGCTGTTTCGTTTGTAACTTCACACGCAACATGTATCACTATCGAACCACACGATTCCAGGTCCGACGCAGACGGTATCGTACGGTAACATTGAGATGAGAGGACCAGGCAGACGGTATCGTACGATAACATTGAGATGAGAGGGCCAGCAGTATCGTCACAATGTTCATTCGCACTGCATTTCCGAACTGTTCGCAACTATTACACGCATACACAAAGTGAAATTGCCGTTCACAATTTCGCTCTCCGCATGGATCTGACAGTTGCAGACGACACGGAACTTCTCTGCGAAGGAACCCGTTTGTCTGTCCTGTATTCAACCAGTGCATTCTTCTATCTGCTGCATTACGTTCTGTGGCTTTGCTTCTGATATACTTTGCGGTTTAGGTTAAAGCTGTATTGCGTGTCCGAGATCGTAGGTAGCCTTTTGCTTCAAAATAAATTACAAACTTAAATATAGGCTAATACCGAAGAGAAAGTCAGTGTTAAATATGTACTCCTGGAGAAACACAAATCATTCAAGACATTGATCAAACGAATGTAAGAATTAATGATATATTGTGCCACGATCAGCTTTGTAATTTTATAATTTTTTAAAGATTATCAAAGGAAACAGAACATACCAGCAACTGACGTGTCGTGTGCATATTTAAATCAGTCATCTAGTGTTGTTAGTTATTCTGAACTGGTTGGAAATTGAAGACTTCTTTTTCTCTATAACTAGTCATAATGCCGACACAGAACCTGTGTTTTCTCTTGTGAACACACAGTGGACAAAAGACAGGAATACTTTTAACAAAATGTTCAAATGTTTGTAGAACTTATGGGACGTAACTACGAGGTCATCAGTCCCTAAGCTTACAAACTACTTATGAAATAGCTAAGACTAAAGACGGCACAAATATCAATGACCGAGTGGCCGTGCGGACCGTGACTGAAGCGCCTCAGTCCCCTGTCCCACCGCGGCCGGCGCATTTAACATATACTGTAATTATACTGTATGTGTACAGTATTATACATTTGAAATGTCTGAGCTTTTCTCAGTAATTGTTAAAAAAAAAACAAAAAGCTCTTGAGAGAGATTTCGTCGTCCACCAAATATAGTTGGTTCAAAAGTGAATAAGACAAGAATGAGACAATTGAGAGTAGTTATGAGGAATAAACTGTCAAGATTCATAATATTTCGTTTTCCAACAACCACACAGGGTTACTGTTTTAGTTTGTAGTATTTTCACGTGGTTCATTAATAAAATTGTAAATTAAATTATGTTAAAGAGTCCTCTTTTTTATAAGAACTGTCCTCGTTTTTATATGAACTGTCCTCGTTTTTGGTGATGAACATATGGTAACTCTAGGTCAGTTACACGTCACGTCTTACTCGGCAGCCATTCGTGGGCCAACCTTTACCTAGTCACTACGTACATTGCACAAATGTACTGATTAAATGTTTGTCTCTATACCAAGGTTGTGTGTCATAACAGTTTCCTATTAAAAATGAGATGTAATAAGCAAGCTACAGAGCTAATAAGTAAGCTACAATGTTCAAATGTTTGTATATCTTATGGGACTTAACTACGGAGTCATCAGTCCCTAAACTTACAAACTACTTATGAACTACTTAATACTAAGGACGGCACAAATATCCATGCCCGAGGCGGGATTCGAACCCCCGACCGTAGTGGCCGTGCAGACCGTGACTGGCGCGCCTCAGTCAGCTCGGCCACCGCGGCCGGCAGTAAGCTGCAGAGCTAAATGTTTACTACTTCACCACCCAAATAACAAATTATTTTATTAGAACCTCAACTATTAAATGCCAGTTTTTGATCTCAGAGTGTGTGTAATATAAGAAACATGATTTCTAGATATAGTAATGGTTAAGAGAAGATACATACATTGCTAGGAAGACAAACAAATAACATTTCATCATAAAATAGGACAATAAACAGGAGCACATGGCCATGAAACTAAAACCTGCTAATATGCACTTTAGGAAAACATAAAGTGAAATAGTATGGTTAGAGATATATTCTATTGTATATTTGAGTAGAAACTGGCCACGAAAACACAAATATAATAAATGTTTCGAATATAAACTTGCCAGCATGGATAGCATTGTAGATTAACTAAGCCTATATGAAATATTCCCGTGTTCTTGTATACAGCAAAACAACTAATACTTTACTTCATTATTCTGTACATGGTAGGAACATTTGCCCTTCACTATTTTTCAAGATATTAGTACAAACAAACAATGTATTGTTGTGTTGTGTAGTTAAGCTTATTTCAGATCTGCAACTCAATATATGAAAGCAGGATTATTATGAATCGATGCAAATTGATAATTGCCTTAATTTTGAATGTAAAGCTGCTATTATTTTGGCATAACATGGGCAAACTAATTGTTTTTCATATCTCTTAATAGTTGTAACAATGTATGGTATTGTAGGCAACACTATAAAAGGAGGCCACAGAAAGAGGGGAAAAAAGGCAGTCTTGTAACAGTTTTCCAAGCCGCCGCTATGCCCGTTTGGGCACCGATGTACATATTGTTGTAATGCATTGTAGGGTAAAAGTGATGAAATTAAACAGCCTTTTCAGATACCTGGTGTTCGGTCTGAGTTCTTGCCTTAATTTTGACGCACACACAAAATAGAGAACATTTCTCTAGTTGCACGTATTCTGAATGAATTCTAGGGATTCCTGTAAGCAGGTCATGTAGATGCTATGTTTTAAGAAGATTCTACATCCACGAGATATCAAGGTAACTGTCCTGAACTTTGATGCTGTTGAGATTTATTAAGACGTGAAGACCACAATCACTGAGTCGGTGAACAGAACACTGTAAGTGATAACGTTTTAACTAGGAACTTAGAAAACGGTTTTATTGCGTAGAATTCAAACCTAAACTCGACAGCTTTGTATTTACTATGGCGCACTGACAGATATTGTTCGTATTTCTGTCTCTGAGCTGAGTAGCCGAGCGGTCTAAGGCGCCTCCTGCGGAGCGAGTGGTTGCTCGCCCTGGGGCATGGATGTGTGTTTTATCCCCAGGTTAGTTAAAGTAATTTGTAAGCCTAGGGACTAATAATCAAAGATGTTAAGTCCCATAGATTTACAAACATTATAATCCTAGAAACTATATCTGAGGAAAACTCTTATTACATTTATAAGGTACATATCTTATTGCATTTAAATTTTAAATAACAAGTACATCTAATACTTAAAAATTAATGTTGTTTGCGTTATGTTCGTATTTTATGCACGGCCATATCGTACAACCGATTGCTTGCACTCGTGTGCAGGTTACAGGCATACTAAAATTAAATTCGTATAGTACATGGAGGAAGGTGCTTTATAATTAATTAATTGGTGTCTTACGCCTTCACTCTGAAATGGCTGGACGGATATGAATGAAATTTGGAACAGAAGTAGTTTATACCCTGATTAATACATATACCACCTTCCGTAAGTCACCGTTTTGGAGCGCGGCGGAGGGCACATTCCAATGTGTTAATATGTTTGCTACTCCGTCATACTGAAAGGGATGGACACATTTGAATGAAATTTGGAATGGAGATAGCTTATACCCTGCCTCGTTTGGTGCATGGCTGAGGGTACGTTATAACAAACATCCAAATTGTTTGAATGGTTACCATGTGTGTTTTCATGAAGTAGATTTTTATTATCTGCAAGCCAGTGAATTAAGCTTGCAGGAGGGTACCTTGCGACTTGGCGTTTGACTAGTCAGTATGAAACTTGCCTCATATATGTAAGTTTTTCATATATGGGAGGGAGAGGCAGCAACGCATAGGGTACTAGCTATAATTTATATAAAACAGTACATCCTGTCTAATTTCACTGAAATTGAGGAACAAATTGAGCATAAAAATCGATGCCCGGTAGCGTCATCCAGCGACGCTCAGGCTCATTTTGTTCCTCAAGACACCTTCTATATCTCCTAGAAGTTTGTTGGTATAATTATGAAACACACCGACGTATGGAACACACGCCGTGTCAGTCTTCGACGTCCATTTACTGCCGGAAGTATCCGCAGAACGAAATTTTGTGAGAGATATTTAATTAATTGCTGACGTGTGAAGAATTGCTCTGCGATGCCCAAGCGCGCGAATTTCGCTTCACCCCATGTTTAAAAGAATATATTAACCTGAACCTAACCAAATTATGTAACTAACGCTGAGATAATAAGAACCCGCATCAGAATAAATCACAATACAGCCATAATGACTTTTTACTATTTCTGTGAGCGCTAATAACACAATTCATACGAACGCCATTGCTAGACAGTCCGCAAAATTGTTGACTGGTGGTCCCCTCCCATTGTTCTAATTGAAATGAAACACAAGAGTATCGTAGTACTGCTGACTGTTATAAAGACTCAGCTTATATGACTCCCATGCCCACATATATTAAAACGAAGGAAAAAAATAAATTCGTGAAGATTGTCAATCCGCGCGCGACTACTGTACGATTAAGTAGTTTGTAAGCCTAGAGACCGATAATCACAGTCGTTAAAGTTCCCTAGATTTATAAACATTTGAGGTCCTGCAAAGCCATGGTTACATCACGAAATAGTACTGCGTTTCTGTCGCATAGACCCGCGATTTTTATGGTGTAATCGATACCGTTCTTTCTGCGTGAACACAGGGAAAGCTGTGCGTGGATTCTGTCCCCGCAACTGATTTCTCCCCCTCCCTCCCTGCTAATTTTCAGATACGTAACAGTGGAAGCAAATAACACATCATGACCAATGGGAATTTTCATATAATCAGACTTTTTCGTAAGACAACTTAGAAAATTGTGTTTGAGAGACAGCTATTGCACCCACCGGTACGGTAATACTTACCTTTTTCCCACTTTTATTACTCTTCTAGGAATAATGCCTCAGTGGCAAGCCGTTACTTGTAGCTCAACTCCAGGATTGTGTGTCCAAAGAATTCAACATTCGACAAGAGGAAACAATACGGAATGTGGCAGGGTGTGTTTACATAAATTTGCTTATGAATCGGCTAAGCTGGGTGAGCTAAGACACCACACATCTCTAATGCTCTCATTATATCATTAAGGCACGATTTCAGGTTATGCAATTGAGCTAATTGTTGATACCAAAGAGATGCTTCCCGTGCAATTCAAGGTGGTGTAGTATATAACTTTCGTAGTAGCATAATAGAGTTGGACGACAAGAAAAAAATATTATGATACCGGAGCAAGAGAACGAGTATGAAACATGCAAAATGAATTCGTAAATATTCTGAACATGATAAATCAGCTGCCATAACATTAAAATGATTGGCGATTTATTTTGGTAAAAATATGCAACCAGCTGCTTTTATGGATGTTAATTTATTCTTCCGTAACTAGATTTGGAGCCACTGCGTGCTCATCATCAGGGGATAATTTACAGGAGCATTGTATAATCAGTGAGGGTTATCCTAACGCACATTATTTCAAGGTAAGAACAGGCGCTTGTTGAAAATGTTTGACAATATTTAAAGACGCTATTGACTATTCATTTGAACAGAAATTTATTGCGATTTCATTCCTGCTAGCAAACAAATGAAAGCCTCGTCTATGAACTTGTTCTAGCATACGAATTACAAATTCCGTCGTGTTGGCTGATTGCATATGTATCTCTAGCAATACTGCGCTTCAGTATGTATTTTTACCATTACGATATCATTTGCACTTTTACTTCCACCCTAAAGCGATTATAAACTTGTAATGCAGCGGCTCTGTGCTTACGCTATGCTAGCATGCCAGCCGCAGCCATTGATACATATGTTGCAATGGAGAAAGTACATCTACGTGTTCTAACAAACTAGCTAAATTGGACTGGCAAGGAGTACATCCTGGTCGTAGGCAAATTTTAGGACAAATTGAAGGGGGACACAGTTTTTTATTCAGACACCAAAATTCATTAAGTATCGCTTTTTGAAAACTGTATGTGGCTATGATTTGTCAGTTACTGCGTTGTTTGTCATATCATTGTATTCAGAGATAAGGCTTGTAACTCCCAATGCAAGTCGCTGCACCTCCTTGACGTCATGTACTCGTACATATTTTATCAAAGTAGTGATACAATAATACTAGGTCTCACTTTCATTTTAGCTTCTCGCGTTTGTCCAACCGTACGCACAGTTTAGAAAGGTTTTGTTATATAGTTTATATAGTACAATCTGATGTTTTATTGAAATCGAAGAAGTCAAACGCATTCATGTTACTGGCGACAAATGGCTTTTTAACTCAACTTTTATTTTCAATCAAACTGTTACAGGCTCCTGCCGCCTCAGTAATTTTATCTAACAATAAGGAGAAAGGTTCGGAACATAGGCTTCTAAATGTAAACACTACGTACCTTCTGTTGTGTACATTTGGTTGTACATTTACATTCGTGACAGTTTGGGCGTTTTATACGTAGCAGGTCTTCGTATGTAGACTCCGTTCCACACACAACTTCAATATTTCTTATTTTGCCACTTAGAGCCTTTTTTATTTCAGTTCATTTTCCTTTTGGGGTCTATATACATAATAACGTATAGCGACGATGTCAGAAGATTTGTTGGACGAGGGGGGTACCTGCTTTAAAGAGGGAACAAAAAGTATAAGTATCGAATTTCCTACAACACAAACTTCTCTTTATTTATTTGTTTATTGGCTATACCACCACAGCATCCATCCCCTCCCCCCTCCGATGCTGCGCCACTGCACGTATGTGAACTAGCTAAACCTGACCAAGCTTCGCTGTGCTTCAGTCTGGTATGAAATGAATGGGGAAAGTAAATAGAAGCATTCCTGGGAGAATAAAAGCACCGACAATATACATGTCCCTCCACTCCGTGGCTGGGTGCAGCGGCAGTATTTTCAGTTCGCGGAAAAAATACACCTCTATTGCTAATAATAAAATGTATTTAGCGATAACGCGTTTCACGCTAGTGGTGCATATTCAGATTGGGTTTGTAAGTAATATAGAAAAGGAATCCTCAGGATGCTCGCATACCTAACTAGTACCGTTTCTAAAATTACAATTACAATGTGTAAAATGGATCACTTGCCTTTAAAACTGCTGGGGCTGCATTTGTCCGGATGAAAACATGTAAAAAGTTAGCATTTAACCTCCCGATCGCTTGTATGAAATTGTTAAAAATCTGAATTAAAAAAACTGAAATGTAGTTATACAACTAAGAGTGATAAAATCTGGTAGAATGAAGATAAGAAACGAACTTAACATGGCGTGATGGGACACGCCACCGCTTTAAAAGGCCGTGACATAATAGCCGTGCGCACTACGGTGTCCTGCGGTGGTTCGCGCGGCCGTTCGCCGTCGGGGTTCGAGTCAGCCCTGGGTTCGAGTGCTCCTTCGGGCATGGGTGTCTGTGTTGTTCTTAGCATAATTCACGTTATATTAGTGTAAGTAGTTTCTAAGCCTAGGGACTGATAACCACCTTAGTGAAGTCCCTTAGATTTACAAACACTTGAACAGTTTTTCGTTTTCAGATATTCTTATCCGGACTGATACAGCCTCCGCAGTTTTAAAGGCAAATAATTCATTTTATTCGTTGCAGTTCATTTTCTATACATACTATAAGCGAGCATAGTGAGGACTGCTTTTGTAACAGCAGTTATCTATTATGTAAAGATCCAATCTGAAAATGCGCCAAGAGCGTGAAATGCGCAATTGGTACATAAATTTTATTCTTTGCAACAGAGACGTATTTCTTCCTTGCACCGACATAGCTCGGGAATACTTTATCTTAGACACACATCCAGATGTTCATTAGTGAACAGCAGTATTTTGGTAAGCCTTACGCTTTCTGTGACGGCGCCGTGCATCCTAGTTAGCCCTGTAAGCAAGTACACGTTCGGTAGGTGCTGAAGCGATAGTAAGGACGTGTCATGTCAAAAAGCTGTGTCATCCCTTTTTGGTAGCAGAAATACGCCTTGGAAAGGGAAAGGGGGTGGTAAGCTGCGGCACGACAGTCTCCCCTTCCATTTAGATATGTCACTGCTCACCTACAAAACTAATCAATCCACACCCTGCGTTGCGTTGCTGTGGCGTTATTGAACGAAAGGCAAGGAAGGGAAAAGATATATTCACAGAATATTATTAAAAGCTATTGGATTGACTTCATTCTTTGTATTTCCTCGTCCTGTGTGACCGTAAAGATCAGACGGTTTACCGACCCTAGAACACGCAACGTAGCTGCGTAACTGCAGTCATTCCTTGCATGTTGTCAGTTTTCCTCCTCTGTCGCTCATCTTTTCCCTCCTCTGTCATCTCGTCCTCTCCTTCCCCCTACCTCCTCTTCCTCTCATCCTCATAGTCCTATTACTAGTCCTACATATATCCAACCTTATCCAACCCCTGGTCTCTGTTCATATCCTTCTTCCTTTTATTCTTCTTCCATCCTCTTCTCCTCCTCGTCTTCTCACCCCCCCCCCCTACCTCTGCCTATTTTGTCATTTTCCCTTTCTTCTTCCATTTTTTCCTGCCCTGTTTCCTTCTTCCTCACCCATCTTCACGCATCACCTCATTCACGCGCTACTCTTCTTTTCAAATAGCAGATGGTCAGTAATATGTGTAACAAGTTCGGATGGTATCGATTTAGGGTCTTAGGAGGAAATGTTTTAACTTAGGGTAGCACATACAAGGCCAGATCCAGGATGGTCTGCAATGGAGAGTGGTGATATTTTTATTTATTTCCAGTGGTCTAAACCAAACGACGGAAATGACTTGTTTAAATTCTAGAAGAAAAGCGATCGAAAGATATTCATTTTTGTTACTTTTGTCGAATCTTTCAATTGCATTATCCATCTTAACACGAAGATATCTATGAATTCAGAGGAAGTTAAATCTGCAAGTCAGTCTTCGGCAATGTTTCACCTCATGTAATTCAGCGTATGGAGAGCAGAAAAATGACCTCGCAGCTAAAGCATTGCACATTGGTGCTGGAAGAGAGACCACGCAGTCAAGGTGTGTTTGTACGTGTGTGTGTTTCCTAGCATAATTTAAAGTAGTTTTTAAGTCTAGGGACCGATGACCTCAAACTTAGAGCTATTCGGTTTGCATAAATAAAAATGAGACATTGAGAAAGAGACATGCGAAGACAGTGCGGTAGTGAGAGAAGGCGGATACTGTGCATGAAAATTTCGCTACGGAGAGATTGGATGAAAGTATTTCGGCGTGATAAGGACTGAGCATTTTCAGCTGGTGTTTTAATGGCTAAATAATGGCAAAAATGAGATGAGTCGTCCTCGAGTGCGACACCTGCGCGACTTCGTGTAGCGCGGCATACAGAGGCGTCTTTGTGCGGGGAAAGAGTTGGGAGTGTGAGAGAAGCCAGGCCAGCTATGCGAGGCACGTAGGCGGCTTCCTGCGGCGCCGCTGGCATTGTAAACCCAGCCTCCCGCCGGTGCTGCTCCCTCGGGCGTCGCTTCACTCACCTGCTGCTGCTTGCAGGGAACACCGTGTCTGTGTGTGCGTTTGGTAAGCATTGTTTCCGCCATCACCTGTAATTAACCGGAAAAGTGCACGGTATTCGACGACGAAAGACAAAAAATGTTTGTAAACCTATCGGACCAAACTGCGTGGTCATCAGTCCGTACGCAGTGGCCGAGCGGTCTGCGGCGTGCCAGTCACTGTCTGCACGGAAGCTGCGGTCGGGGGTTCGGATCCCCACTCGGGCATGGATGTTTGTGCCGTCTTTAGTATAAGCTAGTTGTTCAAAGGTAGTTTGTAAGTTAGGGACTAATGACCCCGTAGTTAAGTCCCTTAAGCTATACAAACATTTGAACATTTTGAACATCAGTCCGTAGCTTACAAACTACTTAAACTAAGGTAAACTAACCTAAGGACACACACACACACACACACACACACACACACACACACACACACACACGCCCAGGGAGGACTCAACCTCCGACGGCTAGCAACCGCGAGCTCCGCAGCGAGGCGCCTTAGGCCGCTCAGCTACTCCACCGCGGCGACGAATAGACTACTCGATTTAGTAAGCAACTTTTTATCATGTGTTCATGTTCTACTTTTTATTTTTATTACTTGAAACTGTAACCTTACGCTGCGACTAAACTGATCCACTCAGACATCAGAGCATTTCTAACAGATCTATTCTAGCGCTCCGTTGACGTGAAACGAATTCGAGACACTGCTAGGACCGTATTAAGAAGCTGTAATCCACACGAAAATGTAAATGATGCACTCTGATCAACCAAACCATTATGACCACAAACGTACTATCGTATCGATGTAAATAAATCGGTCCAGGCGATAGAAGCGTCACTAGGAATAACTGCTAGTTACACACACACACACACACACACACACACACTGTACGTAGTGTAAGCCCTGATTAGGGTGGGAGGTCGCAAACGGCAATGTCTGGCGGCACTCTCAAAGTGGCGCCGAATGAAGTGGAGGTAATGTGGTGCTGTGCCCCTGAGGACTGGGAAGGCACCGAGAAGACAGGGGCAAAAAGATGGACGCCGATCAGGAGGGCACAAAATGGGTTATTCATCGATCGAGCCGGGGGGGGGGGGGCACCACTGTCAAGTTTGTTTCCCGGTTGCGAAAATCCGTATATGCGGTACTACGTAGTTTCAATGAGCTTAGTGTCCGTGTGTTGAATGGGGAAGGCTCGCGATCTATCTGACTTGGACCGATCGCAAGCTGTGATGGCCCAGAGGCTCGGTACGAGCATTTCGGAAAATGCACGATGCGGGTGTTTGAGAAGTGCCCTGCAAGCTTCAACAAGGAGCGAAACCACGGCCAACGTCAAGGAGCTGCCCGGCTTATACCTCGTTTCACATGTCGGACTTCGTGGCCTGGACAGACTAGTAAAGGAGGACAGTCGTGGAACTGTGGCGGAACTGACACCCGACTTGAATGTTGGACGGAGTACAAGTGGGTCTGGACAATCGAAACGGTGGGCCTCCGCAGCCGGCAACCCGTGCACGTGCGATTGTTAACACTGCATCACCACCACGCACCAGGTGCGCTGCTGTGGCCTCACGTGACAAGGTGTCCCGGAGCCAAAACATTGCCCATGTACATTCTAGAACAATATTTATCAGTCTTATGGAACATAAGCTAAGTCGCTGACCCGTTAGCTGTATGCTTGAATCCTCGAGGCACCGAGCCACAATCAGGTATGCGCCGACGAGAACCGGAAATTCTACAATCACTTGCCCAGCATAAAAAGGCGAGGGGGAGGGCTACACGAGACGGTTCCGAGAAGTTGCTCCTCTGACAGGGTCAGAATGGAATGTGGTGGCCGCAGCCTGAAGGCTGGGTCGATTGGGCTGCCCCCGGCGTGTGGACGGGCAGCGGTGTAGGCGCCGTGTCGGCCGCGCCCCGTGCCACACCAGCAACGGCGCTGCCAGTTCGTGTCTTCCGTGCACGCGTCGGCCATACGCAACAGCGCTCCACATAAGAGCACCGAGCCACTCGTTGCATTACAGTCACGTTCTCTGCCCGACCGTTAAACACTGTACTACATCGGCTGCCTGACGCCACAGTGGTCAGCACCGCCTGGGCAGAAGAGTCGGGTGGTGTCGTTTCACGCCTCGCAGAGACAGCTGCCTGTGCCCCAGCGGCCAGCCAGTTAGCGACGCGATCGCGACCTACTGTGTCACGTGACGCGTCAGGGCTCACGTCTCTTCTGCAGGCGGTGTTGGCTCATTGCAGAGAGCGACGGAAGACACTCGACGAGTTTCCAGTGTTCCCTTTGTGTCAGCCCTATGTCTCGCGCTAAAGCCTTTGCTACCGTGATGACTGGCAACGATGAGGTTAACGCTAAAATCTCCAATTGTCTCTTCTCGCTTTCAGTTAACGTCGCTTGTAATGAACACGACAGTGGCTAAGTGCCTTCACCACACATGTGTATACAATCACAGAGAGATGTATGTACTCTGAGGGGCTGCATTTCGCAACGTCTACTCTACTTAAAAAGAGGCGTCTGGCGCAGGCGTTCGATCAGTTACTGCTGCAACAGTGGTAGGTTAAATAACTTATAGCGTGTTGTTACAATCGGCGAACGACAGATGGGACACAGCATCTCGGAGGTAGCGACGAGTTGGGGATTTTTCCGCACGACCATTTCAAAAGTGCACCGTAACTATCGGGAATCCGGTAAAACATCAAATCTCCGATATCGCTGCGGCCAGAAAAACATCCTGCAAGAACGGAACCAACGTGACTGAAGAGAATCTTTCAACGTGACAGTAGTGTAACCCTTCCGCAAACTGTTGCGGGTTTCAATGCTACACCATCAACATGTGTCAATTTACGAACCATTCAACGAAACGTCATCGATATGGAACTGGTGTACCCTTGCTGACTGCAGGACACAATACACGACGCCTGGGCCAGTCAACACCGACTTTGGAGTTTCTCGTTTCCATTTGTATCGAGCGGATGGACGTGCACGGATATGGAGACAACCTCTTGAATCAATAGCGGGGGGCTGCGCAAGGAGGTCGAAGCTCTGTAATGGTGCGGCAGTTGTGCGGTTGGAGTGATATCGGTCCCTGATAGTCTAAATATGACTCTGGCAGGTGACACATAGGTACGCATCCTTGCTGATCACCAGCATCCATTCATGTCCATTGTACAATTCCGATTAGGCAATTGAAGCTGGAAAATGCAACCCTCCACACGTGCTGAATTGCAGCAAGAAGATGGCTCCAAGTACACTCTTCTGTTTTCACACACCTCCGCTAGCGACCAAGTTCCGCAGACGTGAACATTACTGAGCACGTCTGTGATGTCTCGCAACGTGCTGTTGAGAAATATCCACTGCCCCGCACTCTCCACTGGTGTATGGACAGCCCTGCAGGAGGCCTTGTGTCACTTCCTCCAGCACTGCTCTGGGAATCAGCCGAGTTCAAGCTACGTCGTGTTGCGGCAATTTGCGAGCTCGCGGGGGCCCACACGGTACTAGGCAGATGAATCAATTTCTTTGGTCCTTCAGTGTAAATGCATTGCCCGCACACGGACACCTGTGGTTCGAGAAGAAGCGCCACTTATTTTTGAACCGTATGTCTCCTAGTCATGTATGCACGCAATTAGGTCTGCTTAAAAGTTCCGGGACTTTCTTCACAAATATTTTCTTAGCTTATCTTCTACTTATTACACACGGTTTCCTTGTAAATAGTCTCCTCCACAGTTCATACGCCGGTCCCAAAGCCGTTTAAACTTCGGAAAGCGCTCTTGGTACGCCATTGCTGGATTGCGGGAAGGACCATCGGCGAATTTCTTTTTATATCGTCATTTGTTGCAAATCTTCATCCTTTCAGCGAGAATTTGAAATTAGGAAATGAAAAAAGTCCGCAAAGTTCAGGTCTGGAGAGTACGGAGGATGAGGCAGCCTAGTGATTAGCTTGGACTCGGCTGATCTCTAGAGCAGTGCTGGAGGGAAATGAGACCAAGTCCATAAACCAGTGGAGAGTGCGGGGGAGTGGATATTTCTCAACAGCACGTTGCGAGACATCACAGACGTGCTCAGTAATGTTTACGTCTGCGGAACTTGGTCGCTAGCGGAGGTGTGTGAAAACAGAAGTGTGTTATCGTGATGCAAGGACCGTGAATAGTCTGGCCACATTTCACGACGTTATCTTCTCAAATTTTTTCGTATGCTACACGTCACGATAGTACAACTGATTAGCAGTTTCTCCCTGATTTAATGATGAACTAATCCAAGTTAAAAAAACTTATGAGTTTGTCATTTGACCTGTCCTGACAAGGTATCTGGTCTTTTAAACCGCGTGAATCAGTCGTGATATTGAGTATGACTTAACCACTTTTATAGCAACGACAATTTATTTAATATAACATTTGGTATCAACTTGAGATATTAACATTACTCCATAACTGCCCGACATATTGCAGCAGGAGATTTCTATGTAGTTTTCAAGTTTTAAAAACTCTCTCTTTCAAGAATGTTCGGTTTTATCAACCACAGTTAAAACGATTGTTATTAAGTATAATAACTTTAACACTTGTGAAGTGTTCAGCGAATTGCAAATTGAAGAAGTAAAATTTTCAGCTGCGTATTACAATAATACCCTGCACATTCAAAGGTCATTGGCAGAAAATACAAACTTATGTTTGTATAACACACTGACGTGATGTATCTTGTATTAAAACTGGCACAGTCAATCTGATAATGGCAATAAGACTATTCAGGGCCGTTTGATTACTTCACAAAAATTCACCACACCAATCTGAAAGACACTGGTAACAGGCCGCCCGCAGTGGCCGAACGGTCTGCGGCGCGCCAGTTACGGTCTGCACGGCCACTACGGTCGGGGGTTGGAATCTCCCCCCCCCCCCTCCTCGGGCATGGATATTTGTGCCGTCATTGGTATTTGTAAGTAAGTAAGTAATTTGTAAGTTTAGGGACTGATGACCCCGTAGTTAAGTCCTTTAAGCTCTACAAACATTTGAAATTTTTTTTGAAATTAACAGGGTTATAAATTTTTCAC
The DNA here is from genome assembly GCA_026315105.1 of Locusta migratoria. Taxonomy (NCBI): domain Eukaryota; kingdom Metazoa; phylum Arthropoda; class Insecta; order Orthoptera; family Acrididae; genus Locusta; species Locusta migratoria. The sequence continues at coordinate 204,018,689 of CM048751.1, forward strand.
AGACTGAGGAGGAAATGGACTGAGGAGGTGGGAGAGGAGTTGAACATAGAGAAGAGGAGATGATTGACAGAGAAAGGGAAAGGTGGAGATGGACAGAGAGGGGGTAGGAGGGGAGGAACAGGGGGAGGAGGGAGACGGCTAACTTAAGAACGGAAGAAATAAGAGATGCCGGGCTTTCAGCTGCTATCTCATAAATTCATTATATCAATTGATGATAAAATGTTCAAATGTTTGTAAATCTAAGGGACTTAACTTTTTGCGGTTATCAGTTTCGAGGCTTACAAACTTACGATAAGGACAACACGCACACACACACACACACACACACACACACACACACACACACACACACACACACACACACGTGCCTGAGGGAGAACCGCGCGCTCCGCAGCAAGGCGCGTTAGAGCACTCGGCCACTCCACCGCAGCTGAAGCAAAGACTATAGTCTGACTTGTGGACTATCTCAAATGTTGTGGTCACTTAGTTACATTTTGTGTCGAACTGGACGTCAGTTCTTTGTCTATTCGTTTGACAATCGAGGTACATCTGTAATAGTGTTTTTCAACCTGTGTGTCGCGACCCCCAGGGTGTCTCTCAGACTTGCCCGAGCGTTTCCTCACAGGAAGTAGTAGTTGCACCATATAAACAACCACACCAGTGCGTGTCTGAATACTAGCGGTGCCGTAATACAAAAACTTTGCACTGATAAAGGTGAAGTTTATTTTTCCTTATAATGGTGTAATTCCATGCTTAACATTATTTGTGAATTTAATGGATCATAGATTTTTTTTAAATAAAAAGATATCGATGAAAAAGCGCAAAGCCTGAAAACAGTTTTCAGGAACCACCTCATAGATAAATGGACTTGATGTAATAATTAATTTTAAGAAAGGAAACAAATCTACTTCGTTAAAAATTGTCTATATTGTGGGACTTTTTTTAATCAGGATAATTCAGTTCCGAATTTTGCCTAAAGTTCGAAACCCCAGTTACGCGAAATATATATATTTCTGTCGGAAACCGTGTTAAAATAGAACATTCTTTCCGAAAAATACACATAAAAAACAACGTCCAACAATTTATAAGCAAGCTGTATCAACCAAAACAGGAACATTACAATCTTTGGCTTTTGAGATAACAAACATAGTTTTGTTAGACTTAGTGATGAGGGGAGGAGGGCAGGGAGGCGCATGAATATTTTTACTTGGAAGGAGGTAGCATATTTGAAAAGGTTGAAAATCACTGCTCTAGAGAACAGAGCTTAGTAATGCCTTCTCAACAGTGGAGAAAACGTCAGCGGAATCTTGCGAGACGGTTGCTGCTTACCGTATGTTATGTACTGAATAAACGACTGGCAGCTGATGGTGCTTCTGTATATACTGTTAACAAGTTCCGTAAATTTACTTTCGCTTGCCTAGCGCCCAAGATACGTTAAGAGCCGCCGTAGAAGACGAGGAGAACCACTAACTGGCGCACAGCGTGAGGCCGACAAAATAAATCACTACCCATTCGGTGTCCAGTGAAACAATATTGCTGTTCCAGTACCAGCTATAATCAGCGTGGGAGGTTAAAATACGATGTGTCTGAACACGTAAAAGTTGAGCTGCGGCGACTGCTAATCGGTTTTCAGCTACCTCAATTAACACTCGCCGCGCGCTCGCACACAATGGAATAGACGTCGGTGACGTTAGCGCAGCCGCTCGTTCCTCTGTTTGCGTAATGCGAAAATGGGCGTTAGCTTCAGTCGCGCCTGCGACAGCAGGCTTTGTGCGGTTCCCAGAAGGCGTCCGCGGCCAGGCCAGCACGTTTTGTGGCTGCAGTCAGCTAGTAAGCGGGCTCAGCTGCAGTGTGCAGCTCCGAAAGGACTGCACATGTCCCACGGGAATCTCTTGGCCACCCTTCTTGCGATAGTAAGCACACCGCGTCACCTCTTGTAATTCAAATAGATACATACATTTGTAAAGGAATTACGCACTTGTTCGTCCTTACCATACTAGTCATTACGTCTGTTGATTGTACCTAATTTCTAAAAAAAAAAGGAAGAATTGCAATTAAACTCTCATCTTCATAAGGAACTAGCTTAAACCCACGGCTCCGCTCGCGTGTTGGTTGATGATAGATAATGCGCGAAACGTCAAATCGATTTTTTTAAAGAGATGTATTAAAAGAAATATCTTTTTTACTGTTTTATTTATTTATTCTCTTATTTCCTTATTCGTATGCTTATCCTTAAAGAGAAAGAGCTGAAGACACTGTAGTACGCATAGACCAAAGATATGGTCTGTGGCATCACGTTTCGCTGTATGTAACCTCCTTGCTATAGAGTCGCAAACGTCATCGCTGGCCTTCAGTCCCAATTTTTTACAATTTGACGACTTTCAACCACCATATCTTCCATCCCCTTATAGCTATCGGCATGTTATGGTGTTCAACGGGAGACTTCGGACAATAATTGGACCCATACCATTCGTTTGCGTTCAGTAGTTTTCGCTACAGAGCGAAATATTAACACACACACACACACACACACACACACACACACACACACACACACACACACACGTAGAATTTTATATACACAGATAACTTTCCATCCCAATATACTCCGCCCTTTTATCATCATCAACCCTCAAGCAACAATGCAACCAATAAAACCATTTTCAAAGAGTAAAAATTAATTTTCAAAGAGTAATTATAGTTCCGCATTTCGCGTTATATTCTTCAAATTACTAAATATATATCAGATCGCTATAAAACCGTGCCTAAAACCTTCGAGTATAAATTAGTAACTGTACAAATATTTAAGTCTCCGCGTCTTGTCGTTCGGACGTGATAAGCGTACACCGAACAGACATTCACATTAATATATATATATATATAATCTCCGATTGCCATAAAGCCTGCCCCGGGTAGACATTAGTAACTGTACAAATTTTTAGCTCTTTATGTCTTCTGGTTCAGACGTCATAAACGTACACCGTACAGACATTCACATTTATAGATATAGATTAGCTGAAAATCCGGCTGTCCGGGTATTTATTTTTTCGTGCCTTGAGTTAGTACTTCTCCTAACCCTTCTCTCTCCTGTCCATCTCCTCTTTTCTAAAACCATGCTAAATTTATCGGAGAATAAATAAGAAATAAGGCTGTCTCGCCTAATGTACAATATTATACGTGCAGTATCCAAACAAAGAGAGATAGTAATCGAAATACGACTGATTTATAAAATGCGTTCGATCTCGTATTAGTGAGTTATATGTTGTATAATTGTATAAATTTTCAGGTATATATTCATTTGTATAAGTGCTGTATCTGTGTAAAATCTTCTACGAATACAGTTAGTAATAAAGAAGTAGTAGATCAAAACTTAGTACGCGATGGGGCGGTTTTTCACGAACGTTACTGTTTATGTCCTCATATCTCATGAACGAAAGAATGATGAAAATTAGATAGGTACATCACGTAACTAATGAGGCTTAACCGAATTGGGGAGGAAAGGAGTTTCTGGCATATCCTGACTAAGAGAAAGGACAGGTTGGTGGGACACATTCTGAGACATCAAGGAATCGTCAATTTAGCATTAGAAGGAAGTGTGTAGGGTGTGGGATAAAAATCGTAGAGGGAGGCAGATGGACGAATACAGTAAGCAAATTCAAAAGAATGTACGTTGCCGAAGGTATTCTCTGATGAAGAGACTTGCACAGAACTGGGTAGCGTGGAGAGCTGCATCAAACCAGTCTGCGGACTGAAGACCACAAGAACAACAATCTCATGAACAAACTGTCGTACTGTGATTCAATTTCGAAGACACTTTCAGCCATATGTGTGTATACTGTCTGTAAAATTCCCTGCTGCCACAATTTGTAGTGCAGAAATTATAAATTGTGACGTCATACCGAATGCCGTAGTTTTAGTCCATGAACAGCGGAAAAGTAGTAGGCGAGAAACTTTTATCCTTTCATTGTTTTGATGTGGGTGTCAGCAAGAAAAAGTACAATAAAGGTTTGAAATCATGTTTAAAGTTTGTTGCAAGTTGCTTATTACAGTCGTTCTCACACAGTGTAGTTAGTCTCGTCTCATTATGTGGCAGTTTCTTGCAACTCGTATCGTTTATGGCGTTAATCTCCTGAACCATGTGTCGTATATGGTTCGTACTTCTACAGCAATTGTTATCTCATGTAAGGAATATGTGTACCAAATTCGGTTAAAATCGGTCCAGTGGTTTAGGAGAAAATGGGCTGCATTGTCGCTTAATGCAGCAGTTTCCCGCGCATCTCATTGTTTATGACGTCATGTTTCGTGAACTATGTGTTTACGTAATTCTTACACGTAGGGCGACCGTCCTCGTGGGTTGAAGTTTACGTGTACAAAATTTGAAAAGATTGGAACAAAACTGTAGATTTGTATGCAATACGTACACGCAAACATACGGACACTCCGCTTTATACATAAAGAAAGAAGATAAGAAGCAAATCTCTAGCTCTTATTGTGAAACGATGCGACCTTCCTATCATTCGCCTTAAGTTACTTAGGGGAATCAAAAAAAATACAAATCAGGATGTCAAAGAGGGATTTTGTCATCTCGCTTGCTACGCCTTTCTCCCGCGTCGGGGGTTCGAATCCAAATTCGGGCATGGATGTGTTGTCCTTAGGTTAGTTTAAGTAGTTTGTAAGTCTAGGGACTTATGACGAAAGTAATTTGGTCGCATAAGAATTACAAATATTTGACCTTTTTTTAACTACGCCTTTACAGAAAAATTTACAAATACAACGTAGGCCTAAACGTCCGAATATACTCCATTTAGCGAAAATATGTTGGAATGTTTGTAAACCTAAGGGACCAAATTCGTAAGTCATTGGTCCCTACACTTGAATAAAATATTTGTGAATCTATGGGACCAAAGTACAGTTGCCATCAGTCGTAAACTATTTAGGCTAAACTAACTACAACACACACACACACACACACACACACACACACACACATCTGACGGGGAGCACCGCGCACTCTACAGCAAGACGCTTTATAGCATATGGCCATCCCCGCGCGGCTGCCTAGACTTACAAACTACTTAAACTAATGTGCAGCCGTTAGTTTCCCATTTCTGTTTATTATTATTTTAAGCCATCTAGTAAATCCCACATATTTCAATGTCCTTCACATGCGTAATGCGAACATTTGTTAATGTTTACATGGAAATACTTGCTCCAGATCGTTGATATGTATAACGTCACTTGCTCGAACCGAGAACGCTCAGAATCTTCGCATTCGCGGTTTTGGAAATGGGACACTATAGTCTGTCAATAAACGTTTCATTCAATATATCTTTTGCAACAATAATAGATATTGAAAACGGCTGTCTTCGGCATCCACGTACTGCAGGGGCTGACAAAATTATGTTTGTAAATCGATTGGTCCAAACTGCTATGGCCATCTGTCCCTAGACGTACAAACTTCTTAAACTAATTTGCCCATGCCCAAGGGAGGACTGGAACCTCCGGCGGAAGCGGCCGCCCAGTTCGTAGAATGATTCCTTAGACCACGCCGCCATTCCTACGCCGAGACGAAATTCTTAGACTAAACAAATATTAATTTCAACACAAACTTATGATGTTTTAAAGTGGCACCAGTTTTATTTCTTATGCAGTCAGTAGCATGAAAAATCACAAAAATGACGTTGGTTGCATCGCAGTACGTCAATTAAATTCAGAGAAATTGGGAAGTAACGTTGATGTTTGAAATAAATGAAGCTCGTACGGTTGTATAGCAAGTACCTCATTTATTTTACTCTTAATGACTGCATTTGCAAATGAACTTTTGCACACGGTGCAAATATTAAATAAACGTTTAATACCACGTACTAAACAAACATACGTCTTGTCTGAAACACACAAAGCGTACGCCGGTATGTCAGCAACATTCACATTCGTTGGAAGAGATCGCCATTTACATGACAACGCTGTGGGGCACGTTCCAATACTGATAGAATATCAGTGTTTTTGGTGTTACTACAACAGTGATGCGGGTTTCCATATTGTCCATGTTGAAACCTTGTGATACACGACATTTTCCTCGTGTCCACAGACAAAAAAAGTCCAAGATGGCGAACGCGCTGACAATGTCTGAACGTCAGTGCCACGTCCGATCCGTCTATTGGTTTCAAGGTGGTTAGAATATCGATGCCCTTACGCTGAAGACGTGTAGCCTGCATCCGCCATGTTGCCGAGTCTTGGAAAAGTGTTCGTATTGCAGAGCTCATGTTTTATGTCACTTAAAAACAAGAATAATACGTCCGGCGGTTTTGCCGTAATGTACAACGTGTTCAAATAGTGCAAATTAGCGGTAAAAATTAATTTTTAAAGTATCTTATGATAAGTATTTTTCCAAGTAAGTATACTGTATGAAATTAGAAACTTTGCACTGACATACAATTCAATGCATTAGCAGTAAGATGGTCCACTTGGCGCACAGTTTTAATGTAGAAATAGCATCCCACAACTCACCATGATGGCGGACAAGCTTCAACTGCACGGCGTAGACACGCCATCTCTCTTTATTTTAGCGCAGCGCTGGGCAAACTACGACCCGAGGGCCTTATGCGGCCCCTGGAATATTCTATCCGGCCCTCGCGGCCTTATTCCTGATCTCACGGATAAACAAGAATACCGGCTATAAGAAGAATAAACATTTTCCCCTTTTTCCTTTTGTTTTACATCAGGAGCGGCGTGCTCATTTATTGACTTATCCTAGATACTGCGATGTTAGCTGAGTGGGTGCTGCCAAGTTTGTAGCGAAGAGTAAAGCTGGCAACGGAAAATCTACGCAGTAGAGACGTTTCCCATCGCTGCAAGATATTTAAACATTTGAAGGACTTATTACAAAAACCAGAAGAGTCCTAAAAAGGATTTTCTGAGCTAACACTGCCCTGCTGTTCTGTCACATCTATATTCTGGTTGAATTTGTTTCAGCAAAAGGCGTACAGAGTTGAAAATATATCCAGTTGTACATCTAGCTATTGTACAAAAAGCAGACTAGTCCCTTATTTCAACAAAAACCAGACAAGTCCAGGAGTCGTAGGTTACCTGTCATTACATACAATGTTGATAAAGCCGTATGCGAATTGTTACATTTTAACATTGTACTCTTTGTTTTTTAGGCGTCATTATTAAAGCAACTTCTGTGTTGTGAAAAACAAAATGGAGGAAGCGTCGCAAAAGAGAAGAAATAGAAAGGAAACGAAAGAAAATGTGATAAAAACCACTTCAGTTACGTTGCTAATCTGGTACCAGTTCGCGGAACAGGCAGGTTAATTCATCGTTAACTTTGTTCGTCTGTTACAATTTGCAGTCAAATGATACTTACTATGCAAGGCAATTATGGTATTATGTTTTTGGGATTCACCATATGGCAGATGACTCATTTCAGTTTTCCAGCATCTTGAACATGAAGGAAGGAAAGTTTCTAACGATGTCACATAAACGATTTTGTAACAACAACAAAAGAGAGGAACTCGTACTGCTTAGGGATGGGTGTCATGGCCAGAACAAAAATAAAGTCATGGTTCAGTTTTTGTACAGTCTACAGAAGGATCACATGAGATGACATAGCTATTTACCTAATGATAACGATTTCTCATTGATGTGCCTTAAGAAGCGGAAGACGACGACTGCAGAAATTCCTGAAACGTGGGACAGGAAAATTGTCGAAGCCCGTGTACTAACTTGTCCATTCCAGTTGAAAATAATGAAACATGAACACACTAAACATGCTACTAAGGCTTTCAGTTTGAAAATGCCTAAACCTCCAGCTCTGCCGGCGGCGTCGGCAACTACGTTTCATTACTGGATATATGTGTTGTACGTCTCGGTGATTTCATATTGCAGGTTACTTCACCGTTGGGAAGCTATTTCTTCAGACACGACGAAAACTAAACTAGGGTACCAGACCGAAAATCCTTGTTAGTAAGTGGAGAGCCACCGGAAACCGCGGATTTCTTGTACAGAAATACGCCGTTAAAGAGTCTTTACATTTTAGTTACCGTAGTTGGCGTTGATCGGGTACTTAGTTCAGGTGTTTGTCTTGCGTAGTAGTGACGAGTGCGATGTTGATGTATCCCGGAGATGGCGTGGTGACGGGGGAAGAGCTGGCGGTGTAAGGAAGTAGGCGCTTGAACCGGGGCCCGCCGAGTGGAAGAGCAAATAATCGGCACTCGGCCCGCCGGGCGGCGCCTACTGCAAATATAGCGCAGAGTAAACGCGCGCTCGCGCATCGCCACCCACTCGCCAGATGCTGTTCCCTGCCTCCTACCTCCTACCTGGTCGGCACGCTCACTCGGAACTTCGGCCGGGCAGTGGCAGAAGACCTGTGTCCACCACACAACGAGATTCCTTTGCCTGGCAGTAACTGTTTTTCCGGTTAAAAATGACTATTTTACCCCCTGGTGTGTTACGCGTCACTCTGCTGTACCCAGTACTTTGCTAAGGAGTTTTTTCAGCTTTGAGAGCAGTAGAAAGTTATCCATTCCTGTACTAAAACATCCGCCAGTTATTCCTCGAGGTTTGAACTGTTATTTGGCTCTCACTCTCTGCTCTAAAACTTCCCATAATAGTTCGATTACGTAGAGACTTTGCGATTTTGCTGTCCACGGAAGATGTTAGTTTTTTGATGCTCTGTGTGTGTGTGTGTGTGTGTGTGTGTGTGTGTGTGTGTGTGTGTGTGTGTGTGTGTGTCCACGTCGTTTACGCCAGTGAGGACTTTCCGCAACGCATCCATTGCTACGTTTACCACTGACTTAACACAAGAGACATTGGCGCCGGTAATAATGCAATGGACAGCGCTATGAGATGACTTTTAGTTATTTATTTTACTGACTATTCCCAATTCAGTCTGCAACACCACAGTGGTCATATTGACAGAGTCTGGAAACAATAGTGAGAGACTTGTTTGCTGATGTCTCGCCATATTATCCTGCACTGCTAGTATGGTGTGGACTGGTTGTTGTTGTTGTGGTCTTCAGTCCGCAGACTGGTTTGATGCAGCTGTCCACGCTACCCTGTCCTGTGCAAGTCTCTTCATCTGAGAATACGTTCGGCAACCTACATCCTTTTGAATCTGCTAACTATATTCCTCCCTCGGTCTTCCACTACGATTTTTACCCCACACGCTTCCTTCTAATGTGGTCTGGTATTAGATACCATTTCCGCATCTGCAACCCCTCCACACCCCAGTAGACATTTCCGGTACATTAACCAGCCAGCGCTACAAGCCGGTACTGTTGAGGCTTATTATCAGACCTTCCACACTTACGAAGCTTCCAGGCGGCCGCATTGTAACGGGACGACGCGCAAACACGTGATACACAGGGTTCGAGACCACTTCCATTACTACCTTGGCGTCCCTGTCTCTGGCATATTGCGGAAATACTGGCCTCGGCTAGACAGGAACACCACCCACCGCTACACCAAAGCACCGCAAAATGCAGCAGCCTGGCCTGCTGTACCCCAGCAAGTCGGAGGGCTGTATTTGCCATCATATCATCTTTGTACAACGTGTGACCTCCCAATTAATGTCTCCGATCCTTCTATTTTTTTTCTTGGTGCTGCATTTTGAATGGCGAGGAGTGTATAATAATTAAAACACTGACTTCGGCAGATACTGTAGATAGGGCAGACGGATGAGACATTTTACGGCCTTAGTTCCTGTAGGGAAATTCATCTAGAAAACTACGTCGCAATGAATAAAATTATTACTGTACTTCAGACGTTACTAAATACATTACATATATATTTAAATATTCACGGAATGTGTGACATTAACTGTGAATGGATAAAGTTGAAAATGGCCAACCAGCCGGGAATCGATCCCGGGTCTCCTGCTTTCTAGGCAGTTGCACTGACTGCTACACCACTGGGGACCCAGCGATCACCACACGTGCACGGAATTACTCAAGTATGCCTCCCTTCAGGTACAAATTCTCTGCCCACCAGAACTAATTAAATGTTTGTTAAGCTTAAGGGACTTAACTGCGGGGTCATCAGTCCCTAAACTTACAAACTACTTATGAACTACCTTATACTAAAGACAACACAAAAATCCCTGCCCGAGAGGGGATTCGAACCCCCGACCGTAGTGGCCGTGCAGACCGTGACTGGAGCGCCAGAACTAATTCCCATAAGAGGTGTGCCTCCGCACTGAAGAATTGAAAGTGGCGTCTGTTCTTTCCGGCATGTCTCAAGGAACAAACACTGCAATATGCCGATGACTCTTTTACGGAAATCAGTTTGAAAACGCTACGCTAGTGAGCAGGATAAAGTTAAGAATTTGTATTTGACGGGGGGCGTACTCGAGTAATTCCGTACAGGTGTGGTGATGGCTGTCCCCCCGGTGGTGTAGGAGTCAGCGCAACTGCCCAGGAGCCGCTGTGGAGTGGCCCAGCGTTCCGAGGCGCCTGTAGCTGCGCAGCGCTGCTTGCCGTCGGAGCTTTAAGTCCTCCCTCTGGCATGGCTGTATTTGTTGTCTTTAGCATAAATTAATTAAAGTAGTTTGTAGGCTTAGCGACATATGACCAGTTAAGTCCCATAGATTTACAAACATTTAAACATCTGCCTAGAAAGCAGGAACCCGTGTTCGGGTCCCCGCTGGGTGCATATTCAATTTTATCCATTCGCAGTTAATGTCATACATTCCGGGAATATGAATAGATGTCAAATGCAGGAACAAAAGAACAGACACCACATGTGTATAACTTGTACATGTATATGTGAGTCGGTGTTTGTGTCTTCAAATTCCTAATTTAACTTCAGTGTTAGGGATTCGATTATCAGTTATTAATGTCAATATGATTAAAAAGTCCCTATTGTGCACATATTAATGTGATGTATTTATCTGCTGCAGGTAAGCTGTCTCATCTAATGCGGTAGCGAAGATTGTTGCAGTCGACCTTTTCGAACTTCACGTATGTGGTATGTATTATGTTATAGCTGTAGATAGAATGGGTAATGTATATTGCCTCCTTTGAGCAATGGTTCTGTCCAAATGGGAACACGCGGAATTCGAAACCCTTTCTGCGTCTCTCAGTTTCTTGGGAATCCAGTTTCAATATTGAAACTGTTCTGGAACAGATATTTTGGCATCGGAACAACTATAGACTGTTCCCATTTGTTATTGATATGATATCTATTCTTTCGGGAATTTCAATAACAGTATATACGCTAGCCACTGGGAATTGACAATTTCTGTGCCGATGCTCGATCCTTTGCGGGAATACAGGTGGTCTGCGGGAATGAGGAAATAATGGGCAGGGCATACGTTGATAATTTAGGCAAGACGGATACTATACCTAGGTAGTATAATTGGCACAGGCGACTGCTGACTTGAATCGGCGAATTAGGGTCCGAAACCCGGTCCAGTACAAATTTTCGAATTCCCAATTTAATTTATTTCAGTGCCCTGCAACGGTCGGAATGTTGGAGTATTTCCAATTCACAATACATTTTACTCTGTTTATATAACTAACAATGTGTGCTGACGTACACGGTAGTGATAGGTCTCCTCTTATAAAAGGGAAAGTGATATTGCAACGGAAATTAAAGAGTCAGCGTTTACTAAGAGAGCTACGTTGACAAACCAGCACTGAATATCCGTTGTATCGACCGTTCTCGCATTCCGTTGGAAATCACTCGGTCCCAACACTTCATCGTTTCACTGTATTTTATGATGATATAATTCATTCTCGTCAGAAAATCTAATGAAGTTGGTACTGAAAACGATTTATTCGTGGCTTAATAAGGATAATGATTGTTATAATGTTTATTGTACTGTATACCTTTAATAAAATAACTTATATGATTGAATATTTCTCTCTGTATGTTAATTTGAGATATAGAGATCTCATTTACGAAAAAGTTCTGCACTGGCGGCTTCATAAAAAATTTTGGAAGCGAGAAATCCGAGTCGAATCCCGGTTCAATACGAATTTTCAACTTTGGTACTGATTTTATGTCAGTGCCTGTGACAGTCAAGGAAATCGAAGATTTATAATTCCTAAATTTATGGCTTCTGATGTCAACCAGTCGTTCGGACACATCCGAAACAACAGAAACCAAATCTATACTGAGCTCTCTCTCTCTCTCTCTCTATCTCTATCTCTCTCTCTCTCTCTCTCTCACACACACACACACACACACACACACACACACACAAACACGCGCATGCACGCACGCACGCAGAGAGAGAGAGAGAGAGAGAGAGAGAGAGAGAGAGAGAGAGAGAGAGAGAGAGAGAGAGAGAGAGGGAGGGAGGGAGAGGGGGGGAGATGGCTTGTATAACGTAACAAGTGTCTGGCGCAAGCGGTAGATCAGTTACTGCTACTATAAAAAAAAAGGTAAAGCAGTCAACAATCCGAAGATTGGTTTGAACACCACAGTGCTTTACTAGGCATGGTCCTGTTTGGAGGTGGTATGCCGTTGCCTTCCTCCGACCTTCGAACTGACTTACCCAGCCAGTTATAGGGGGACCTACAGTTTAACGTGGGTTCCGAACCACGGTGCTACTCGTACTATAGTGGCATGTTATCACGATTTAACTGACTTCGAACGTTCTATTTTAGTCACCGCAAGCGTGAAACAAATGAGCGATGAAACAGTAGCACTAAACACTTGTCTATGTTGACAGTCAATGGCCATGTCGGTATTGCCTTGAAAACTTAGGTCCGTCACAAACATTATCATGGCTTATACAGGATGTCCCAGCTATCTTGTCCACCCAAAATATCTCTGGAACAATTACAGCTATTGGAAAACGACTTTCACCGGTATCAATGTACGGCTGGGGCCCATGAATGTACATATTTCTAAAACGAAAGCAAATGTGTTTTTTAACACAAACATGTTTTTGTTTTAAATGGACATCCTATATTTTTTCTTCAGCAATCTATAGCATGACAAATCACATAAACAATGGCTTTGATTGCAGCGCAATATTCAAATTACATCCCGAGATATTGCGACGCGAAGTTGACGCTTGAAAAACCCGAAATACGCTGCTAGCGCACGTCCAGAGGCGTCCTGGAGTTCACGCCTGAGCCTCAGAACGTGCCCTAGCAGCGCATTTCGGGTTTTTCAAGCGTCAACTTCGCGTCGCAATATCTCGGGATGTAATTTGAATATTGCGATGAAATCAACGCCATTGTTTATGTGATTTGTCATGCTATGGATTGCTGAAGAAAACATATAGGGTGTCCATTAAAAACACGAAAAAAAAAAAAAAGCAAAATCAAAAAACATAAGTTTGTGTTGAAAAACACATTTGATATTTGATTTCATTTTATAATGTTCCCAAACATGTACATTCATGGGCCCCAGCCGTATATTGATACCGATGAAAGTCGTTTTCCAATAGCTGTTATTGTTCCAGAGATATTTTGGGTGGACAAGATAGCTGGGACACCCTGTATACCAGTCGTCCATTATTTGCTGTTCAGGTGTTGTCATTTCTCCTGCAGATGTTTCGCTACAAGGCCTGTAGACCGCAGACATTGCACTTGCAGTGGCTGGCAGGCGATTGCTTCCCGCGGGGAGCCCCTCGCGGCTTTGTGATGTCGGCGGCGAGCTAGTGCGAGTGCGCCCGGCAGATAACACGTCGGCAAAGGTAGCGCCGCCGATACGGCCAGCTTCCATCTCGGAACCCGATCACCGCTCTTCAAATAACCCCGTCAGCCAGTTCCACTATATCAGTTTTATTTCAGTAAAAAATGCTGTTGCCGAGTATACAGTAAGGTACTTCCGATTTAAAGTTACCTATAGTGGGTGAACACAAACTCCAGCGACAATATTTCGCAGATTGCTGTAGGATAGTTTCCTAGTAAGCGGGTGCAAAAGACTCGTCACCTCCAGTGGGTCTTTACAGATTGTGTGTACCATTATACACCAAAGAGCCTAAGCAACTGATACACCTGCCTAATCTAGTGCAGTTCCCCCATGAGGACGCAGAATTACCGCGACACGATGTGGCACGGACTCTACTAACGTCAAGGCGTCCCAGATAAGCTGAATAATGTTCATGTCTAGGGAGTCTGGTAGCCAGTGAAGGTGTTCAAACGGAGGAAATTGTTCCTGGAGCCACTCTTTTGCCATTCTGGATGTGTGGAACGCCGCATTATCCTGCTGGGATTGCCCAAATCCGTGGGAATGCACCATGGACATAACGGATTCAGATGATCAGCCAGGATGCGTACTTACGTGTCAGCTGTCAGTCGTATCTAGACGTATCAGGGGTTTCATATCACCCCAACTGCATACTCCCCACACCATTACAGAACCTCCACCAGCTTCAACAGTCACCTGCTGACATGCAGGCTCCATGTGTTAGTGAGGTTGTCCCCATATCCGTACATGTCCATGAGATCGATACAGTGCAAAAGAAACTCTTCAGACAAGGCAACATGTATCCAGTCATGGGCAATCCGATGTCCGTTTGACAGGCTCAGGCGAGCCGTAAAGCTTTGTATGGTACTGTGAGGAAGGGTACACGGGAGGGCATTCGGTCCCGAAAGCCCATATACATGATGTTTCGTTGAATGGTTCGCACGCTCACACTTGTTGCCGACCCAGCACTGAAATCCGCAGATTGCTGCACTTCTGTCACGTTGGGCGATTCTCTTCAGTCCTCGTTTGCCCCGTCCTTTCAGGATCTTTTTCTGGCCACAGCGACGTTGGAGAATCGATGTTATACCGGATTCCCGATATTCACAGTTCACTCGTGAGATCGTCGTAGGGGAAGATTCATATCTCGTCGCTACCTGTTCCATCGCTCATTTGTTCCATCCCTAGTACGGTGACTATAATAGCACATTCAAAGTCAGTTAAATTGTGATAACACGATCCTGTAGTATCAGTAACCGATCTACCGCCTGCGCCAGACACCTGTTATGTTATAGAAGCGTTGCCGACCGCAACGCCGTCAAATGTTCAAATGTTTGTAGAACTTGTGGGTCTTAACTACGGGGTTATTAGTCCCTAAGCTTACAAACTACTTATGAACTACCTAAGACTAAGGACGGCACAAATATCCATGCCCGAGGGGGGATTCGAACCCCCGACCGTAGTGGCCGTGCGGACCGTGACTGGAGCGCCTCAGTCCCCTCGGCCACCGCGGCCGGCGCAACGCCGTCCTCTGAGTGTTTACATCTCTCTCTCTCTCTCTCTCTCTCTCTCTCTCTCTCTCTCTCTCTCTCTCTCTCTCTCTCTCTGTGTGTGTGTGTGTGTGTGTGTGTGTGTGTGTGTGTGTGTGTGTGCGCGCGCATCCCTGTGCGAATTTCTTGGGTACTTCAGTGTAGATTTGGTTTCTGTTCTTTCGGACGAGTTTGAACGAGTGGTTGACATAAAATCAGTGCCGAAGTTAAAAATTCGTACTGAACCGAATTTAATCCCGGATTTCTTGCTTCGGACCAGCGGTCGCCTTAGGCAATTAGTCTACTGAGGCACGCTTCTCGTCCCGCCCAAGTTCTCAACTTAGGGCACACCAAGATGGTAGTCCCCGGTCCCATTACTTCGTTTGCTCGCAGCTATGACTGCATTCCCGCAAGGGATCGGACACGTTTGAGAATTTGCACTGAAAGTGTCATTTGCCTGTTGGAAAGCTTACGTAGTTTTATAGATATGTCGTCTGTTATTTCCGACGTTTCCTTGCGGAAGTACAGTTAGGCATGGTAAGGGCACTACCATCGTTGTATGTGATAGTTGAAATTGGGGTAGGACGGGTCGCATGCCTGCATGGCCTAATTGGTTTAGTCAAACGGTGGGCCGAAGTGGAAAATTCATGCTCGAATCCCGGTCCAGCACAAATTTTCGACTTCTAATTTGAATTTTGCCCTGTAATGGTTGAGATGTTTGAATATATCGAATTCATACTAGTATTTAGTTTATGCAACAGTAGATAGGTCTGGATGAACCTGACTTCCTGTACTGGAGAAACGCTAACGCCCTCGTTTACAAGACTTTTCATGGGGAGGTGGTTGTCACAGTGGGGGGAGCAGTATGAAACTATCTATATCTACATGACTGCCCTGCAACTTAGTTTCTTAAATACCACTTAACAAAAAATTAACATCGAAAATTCGTTGCTGGGTTTGCTGTTTCTTTGATGATTGAAATATCGCGAAAGACACCTTTGCTTTAATAATTGGCACCCCATCTCACCTGTCACATCCGTGGCACTCCCTTAAGTACTTCTTTATGCTCATAACGCGGGTACGAGAGGTACTGGTGTATGCTGCAGTCGGCAACACAAATTCGGATTGTCTCGGTTATTGTCCTACAACTTGTCAGTTTTTGTTTTCATGAGCAATAAAGAGAACTGAAATGTTATTTTTGTATACGTTCCATTTCTATGCGAAGGGTGTTGAACCCCTAGAATCGTGATGATGCAACATCTCATGTTGTATTTTGGGATACGTTATTACGTATATCTGGATGACTTGAAAATAAATTCGCGTAATCGGAAACTAGTCGTATTTTAATAAAGAATAAACTTTTATAAGATTGACGGTTGCTACATTATTTGCATCACGTTAATTTGCTGTTCTGAATTATACAGCATGAGTTAAGATGGGTAATTTTGTTTGCTCAAAATTGCATTCTTCGTAAGAGTTAATGTTCCCAATTGCAGACTTGTAAACTGGTTCATGCTTCGCTAGTTAGTTTTATAATAGATGTGTAATGTGTGGTGCCTGGGAGTGGAGGCTAAGGCCAGGAAGTGGGGAGGGGTAACCTGTCTAGGAGTGGATTAGGCGGCGCCTGCGGTCTGCCTCCGCCCCGTGTCGCCTGATGAAGAGCCGAGCCAACTTGGGCGGGGGCGGCCACCCTATTGTGCGGCCTATTCCTGTAGCTTGCGGTTTCCCCAGCTGCACACACATTAGTCTGCTGCTATATCCGGACCAGAACAAGCGTGTAAGTGAGGCTAACAGGGAAACTTCTGCCGAAGCGATGGGCGGGCCGAAATCACTTTACATGTTTCAATACCACCTGCTGTTGTCCTGCACTCTACCAGGGTAATTTTTAAAGTCGCCTATTTGTAATGGAGTAAGAGAAACTCGAATAATGAATGTAAATAGTATCACTCATTGCAATATGCACAGTCTTTTCACTTATCAGCGTACTGACCATTGATGTTTAAACATTCGTCAAGTCGTGGCACCACCTTTTGAATCACAGCATAAAAGAACCCTGCCACCTAACCGTCACATTTTTTGTAGTAATGAAACTTCCTGGCAGATTAAAATTGTGTGCTGGAACCGGGACTCGAACCTGGGACCTTTACCATTCGCGGGCAAGCGCTCTACCGACTGTGCTATCCCGACACGACTCACGATGCCGCCTCACAACTTTACTTCCGCCAGTACCTCGCCTCCTAGTTTCCCAAATTCACAGAAGCTCTCCTGCGGAACGTGCAATACTAGCACTCCTGGAAGAAAGGATACGATGGAGACATGGCTTAGCCACAGCCTAGGGATGTTTCCAGAATGAAACTGTTCACTCTGCAGCGGAGTGTGCACTGACATGAAACTTCCACCATGTCCTTTCTTCCAGAAGTGCTAGTCTTGCATGTTTCGCAGGAGAGCTTCTGTGAAGTTCGGAAAGAAGGAGGCGAGGTACTGGTAGAAGTAAAGTTGTGAGGCGCCATCGTGAGTCGTGTCGGGATAGCTCAGTCGGTAGAGCGCTTGCCCGCGAAAGACAAAGGTCCCAGGTTCGAGTCCCGGTTTCGACACACAATTTTAATCTGCCAGGATGTTTCGTATCAGCGCACACTCTGCTGAAGAGTGAAAAGTTTCATTTTGTAGTGATGTTTGTCACTAACAATTCGATAAACTACTGTTCGGGAAACTTGCGTCAATATCTGATGCATATCGTCAACAGTGAATTCAGCAAGTTGCATATTGTACTTCGTGATACAGTTTACATTAATGAACCAAGTTTCCAGTTCAAATCGCTTCATGCTTTATAAATGACCCTCATAGGTAGACGTTAGAGCAAGAAATGTATTATTAACACAAGTGAAGTCTTACAACTGATCAATTATTTCGCTTTATTTAACGAAATCTTATCTGGTAACCGAAAAAATCGCGCAATTGAATCCCTATCGGAGAAAATTTTCATTTTGCCCGTAACTTGGCAACGATGTGAGCACGATGAAAGACCCGTTGTTCGGATTACACTTTAAACTGTAGGCCCGCTTTCCCTATTAGGAAGTAATGTAGAGATACTCAAGCCGCTGCAGTAGCGTTCAGTTGAAATACTTGCGATATGACCTTTGAGCCTATTATTAGTTGTTTGAACTGGTATGAGAGATTAACATGAAAACTAGAAAGTGTTGCTTGACAGGCAGAAGATGATACATATCATGCAAAATGTTTTTAGAAAAGTGAGGACATACCTTTTAGGGCATAACATGGAATATTTTCAGCTTTGCAGTGTTTGGTGAAATGGCCGTAGGGTGGAACAAAAATAACAATACGCACGAAGCCACACAAGCAATTAGTAGTGCACACACCGTGTCCATAAATGGTGCGCAAACTATAACAATATATTGTACAGTAAAAAGTATCGTCTCTTTTGTACTTTGTCGTGCCCGGTGGCCTCGGGATAAAGCGCTTGACTGGAAACCGAAGGGTCGCGCGTTCGAAATCCGGTCGGTTCTCGGATTTGTTGGATAGGCTAGGGACACGCAAGTCGCCCAAGTGGCGTCCAATATAAAGACTTGCACAAGCCACTGGGCCACAATAAATTATTATTATTATTATTATTTTGTAGTTACTCATAAAAGACGGATGTCGCTGTAAGAGTCAAGAGTTCACATGGTCAGTCGGAAATAAAGTGCATGAGACAGGCGTGCTGCAGCTGATGAGAATTAATTGCTTCTCAATAATCTGGCTTTGTAATGCGTGTATGACGTAAGTTTACTACTGTGCAGAGGGCGGCAATGTTGTTGTATCTATTCGTAATCAAGACTTGTCCTAGATGGTTCAGTACCCGAGGGAAGTTCTGGGCATCAGAGATGTTATCTGCTCGATGAAACAAGGGTCTCAGAACAGCGCTTTTTGTACGGGTATTGACTTAAAAAAACTCACCATGTTTGATGGACGCTGGGCGGACGTTTTTGGTACATAAAATAGCTAAGGTCATGTAGAGTAAACTTACAATTTATTATCAATGTAAATAGAAATACATAAACCCTGAGACTGTTTTTGTCTCGAACATGTCAAGCAATTAATTAAAATTTGTGATGCGCCCAGGAATTGAACCCGAACCTCCATGCTTACTAGGCAGATGTATTTCCACTAGACCACCACACCACTAGTGATTAAGGCGCCTCGGAATAGTCTAAGTACGACTTCCCTCCACGTCACAAACTTTAATTCAGCTTCTGTGTTCCATGGAATATTGCCACTACTGCCAAGGCTCTCCATGCAGCGGAATAGCATCTCGGCAATGGACACATTTCTGCCTTTAACCTTAGGCTAAGGTGATGTAAATATCAATGTAAATAGAAATACATAAATCATGAGACTGTTTTTCGTCTTTGACATGTTCGAGACGAAAAACAGCCTCAGCGTATATGTATTTCTATTTACATTGATATTGATATCACCTTAGCCTAAGGTTAAAGGCAGGAATGATCCAATATGTCCATTGACGAGGTTCTATTCTCTGCATGGCAAGCCTTAGCAGTAGTGGCAATAGACTATTCCGAGGCGCCTTAATAACTAGTGGTGCGGTGGTAGTAAGTCCTGCATCAGATTCGTTTTCGTTTAAAATTCTCGTCGGAGTCTACACAGAGCTATATGCACTCGCCAGTTTCAACAATGTGGCCTTTCTGTTCTAAGGGGTATAATTTCCACTTATTAATTGTAATACGTGATGGTCATTTGCAGTGGCAGTAGACAACAGTTGCATTACTCATTAGCGGTCGTAGGCTCCCAGAACCCACATTTCCCGCTCGTGGGAACTGACGCGTTTCCACGCAGTTACGTCTGGTACTTGCCGACAATTTAGACAGAAAATAAGGGTTAACAGGAAACACCTTGCCAGGCGTCAATTAACACTAGCCGGCCGCGGCGGCCGAGGGGACTGAGGCGCTTCAGTCACGGTCTGCACGGCCACTACGGTCGGGGGTTCGAATCCCCCCTCGGGCATGGATATTTGTGCCGTCCTTAGTTGTAAATAGTTCATAAGTAGTTTGTAAGTTTAGGGACTGATGACCCCGTAGTTAAGTCCCAGAAGATTTACAAACATTTAAACATTTTTGAATTAACACTAAAGGAGCCCTCCACAGAAGACATTAGTGTAGTGTGTCACAGAAAAGACATGAACAATTACAGCACGCACGTGTAGTCCGCGCCGCGGTGCAGTGGCCGAGCGGTCTAAAGCGTCTCGCTACGGAGCGCGCGGTTGCTCGCCGCGCCGTGGAGGTTCGAGTCCTCCCTGGGGCATGGGTGTGTGTGTTTGTCCGTAGGTTAGTTTACCTAGGTTTAAGTAGTTTGTAAGCTATGGACTGATGCCCCGCAGTTTGGTCCGATAGAGTTACAGACATTTGAACATTTGTGTAGTCCGTAAAACTTCGAGAGTGAACAGATTTCCCCAAAGAACTCCTTACGAATTCAGTACAGAGTCATTAAAATGCAGTTGCCGATCTAGCAGTGCATCGGGACATTCTGTGATTTGCGTTGCTTCCGGTAGCTGTGTTACTTCCCAGTAACGTTTTTAATGAAAAAGTCACTGTGTCTTCTCACTGTTCTGGTGTTCATCACAGTGCTTAATTTCTAAAATTTTAGGCGTCAACGCGCCCTCCCTGCCCACAGAAAAAGACTTGATAAAATTTACAGCGAGAAAGCATTTTTTTTAGAAAATACTGTTCTGAAACTGAGTTTTTTTTAAAACAAAGCCGCGCGGGAATGGTCCCGCGGTTCCCATCATTGATATGATGGCTCCCGACTGTGCCGCCCGTCGATGCTTCTTGTGACGTCTGTCGTAGAGAGAGAGAGAGAGAGAGAGAGAGAGAGAGAGAGAGAGAGAGAGAGAGAGAGGGGGGGGGGTTGGATGACCCAAATGCTCGCTTTTTAGTTCGTAGACAGACTTTGGTGATACCTTAGATCTGATAACCTTTAATATCTGCCAGTCAACGCTCTGGTCATTCGATCTATGTTTGATGAAACATTTGATACAGTGCGATTGGTGCCAGAGAAATTATAAGTACTAAATACCTGACTTTCAGGGCAGAAACTGCTTCAGAGGTTCTGAGCCCGGGTGGGTGAGGAACAGATTGTATTATTTTCGCGATGTCAAGGACACGACGAGCTGCGGCGGAATAGCCATGGATACTGACACCCCGTGTTGCGGTGTACGCGGCCGTTCGCCGTCGGGGGGTTCGAGTCCTTTCTCTTGATAGAGAATATTAATCAAAATTAGATTTGATTAAAGGTAAAATTCTAGTCAAAACTTTTTCGTGGTACATTATCCATTACAGTATGTAATATCTAAACGCGATAAAAAGTAATTTTAAAAACTCAAATATTTTGAAATATATCGGATACTTATGGTAAATAAAGCTATTTAAAAATTGATGGCCTCCAAGTAATAAAAAATGTTCTAATGTTTGTTAAGCTTATGGGACTTAACTACGGGCTTATCAGTCCCTAAACTTACAAACTACTTATCAACTAGCTTATCCTAAGGACGGCACAAATATCCATGCCCGAGGGGGGGGATTCGAACTCCCGACCGTAGTGGCCGTGCAGACCGTGACTTAAGCGCCTCAGTCCCCTCGGCCACCGCGGCCAGCTCCAAGTAGTCAGTGTATTCCTTTGATCCCTTTCAAACAATACCATATAAAAAGTGAATGCGATGTAGGGAATCGCTTTGGTAAATTTATTCAGTTTCATTCTAAAATTTTATGTTTTCGTGTCTCCGTAGGACTAATACACAGAAACTTGACTATTGTCATTGATAAAGATAACCTGTGAAAGATAAAGTGAAAACTGTAAGCAATTATTTTGCAAAAAGTGCCGAAAAATCGCGTTCCAGCTAATCCGAACTTCATTATCTTATCCCTTTCAAAATTTTCAAATGTTTGTAAATCTAAGGGATTTAGGCCTACAAACTACTTTAACTTACGCTAACGACAACACACACACACACACACACACACACACACACACACACACACACACACACACACACACACCAGAGGAAGGACTCGAACCTCCGACGGCGAGCACCCGCGCGCTCCGCAGCGATGCGCCTTAGAGCGCTCGGCCATTGCACCGGCTCTTTTCCATCTTTTTTAAAAACATATAATTTCCACGTGTAATTGTAACAGGGTTATAAAGTGCTACCTGAGGGTACTTAACGGCGTACGAAAATAATTGAATTTGAGGTTTAGAGAACGATTTCAAACTGAACAGGAACAAAGTGACGCCATGAACGAAACGCGCTTCATCTGGGCACTGAACGAAAGACGATGAACCAGAACAAGAAACCAGTGACCACCGGAAAAAGAAAGAGACTGGCCTGAAGAGAACGTTTCTGGTCGTTTCGCAATCGTTCAATTTACCCCCTTTGGGCCCACTCCTTCACAAACGATACATATCTACTGTAAATGTAACGGAAAACGAATGGCGCAGATAAAGACCTACACGCGCTCTGTCGAGTGACTCGACTTCCAAGCAGCCGGACATAATTTCACCGGCACATTTAACATGAACAACGGGGTCCTATTAATCTGCAGTTATTTAACGACGTAGAAAGAGCCAAACAGAAAACAATACCACATAGCTGTGAATTTCTTGTAATTTTTAAGAATAATTTTTTAAGAATGAGTAAATAGACGGCGAAACGCTGGCAATACGGTGTTTAAGAGGCCACGTGGGAAACAAGATGCATTCGTTAACTCAATATAGCAGTGAAACAAGAACGACTAAAATTCCAAACAGACGCAGAGTATTTTTTTCTGCGTGAGCTATATATCGTAAAACTGTATTGCCAGGATTTCAATGTATACTTAAATACTGATACCGCTAAAGGTATTCCTTACAGTAGTTTGGTAATCTCTTGAACTCGTTGCACATACGAATCCGAAGAACGCATTCAGATATTGAAATTGTCATCTACAGCATTGATAGCCAGGCGAACAAAGAGAGAATCACCGAATTGCAAGAAATTTATTCGAAGTTGCGAATTTTAGTCAGCAACAGCTGTCTGATTTTATGGTGCATGTGAAAATCTGTGATGGAACGGGACTGGAACCCAGATTTGCCAATTTTCGCGTGCCGTATCATTAACATGACGCTATCTGCGTACGCCTCTCGAGCGATCCAAACCTCATCAACAAAATCATACATCTGAAGCCGATTAATATTCGCGATTGTGAATTCTTTTTTTTCAGTTAATTTGACAGCTGTAGTTGTCACATTCCCTTTCCTGCAGACAGTTATATGTTTCCATCGATAACACTGACACTGCGCATCGTGTAGATTCAGCGCAGCCACACAACGCCACATTTTCACATCTCCTTTTATGACGTGCCATTCTGTATCCCGCAGGCGGCATTGACGTCTGACAAAGTTCAGTACATTAGTTCCAACGCGTCTGGCAGCTAAAATGTCTCATTATTTCTCGCGACAAATCTCATAACTTGGTACACATCAGTTGTGTTGCGTTCATATTGCAGTGGTATGATGGAAATTGTAAAAAGACAGCATTCACACAGTTTTCCATGTTACTACGACTCTTACAACGCTGGGTCGTGTGAGATCGAATTGTTGTATAGAAAAATGGACATAGTGCAATAAAGAGCATATGATTTTTCATATACCTACATCGTCACACTGCGTGCTGGTAAAACCACTTAAGTGGATGTACGAGGGTAAGTCAGTTATTACTCGCAAAGTAGTTATGAAACTTTATTGTAATCAAATAGGAAACTTACAAGAACATCTTTTCTCGACAAAGTCTTCTTGCGTTTCAAAGCACTTGGTCCGTCGTTGTACAAGCTTCCTGATGCCCTCATAAAGGCAAGGTTCTCGGTTGAGCTGGAATGCACCGCTTCTTTCACTGTTTCGTCCGAGGCAAATCGAGTATGTGGAGGATGACCCAGTAGTTTGCGTTTCTGGACCGTTTCAGCAGTGTGGGCAGCAGTATTCGGACGGGCTTTGTGCAACAACACACCTTCTGACAACAATCCTCGACGTTTGCTTCGAATTACAGGCTTTAGCATGGCAGTAAGCATCTCACTGTGACGTACATTGTTTATTGTTGTGCCCCTTTCTCCATAACGTTCCAGTACTGGACGTTGTGCGTCCCAAAAACCCGTAAGCATCAGTTTTCCTGCGGACGGTTGGTTCTTAAGCTTTCCCTTGCAAGGCGAATTTGGATACTTCCATTCCATATTTTACCGTTTACTCTCCGACTCGTAATTATGGATCCACATTTCGTCACCAGTAATGATGATGTCAGAGAAGTTGACCTCTTGGTTACCAAAGCGATCCAAACGTTTTTTGTAGATGTTCAAACTCATTTGTTTATGCAACTGTGTGATTGTGTGAGTCATCTTGCACAAACTTTATGAAACCCAAGTCAGTTGTGGATGATTTGGTACGCAGAACCGTGACTAATTTGCAGACTATGTGCCACTTCGTCAATAGTTAACCGTACATTACGGGAGCAGTTTTGCCACAACGGATTGTCTACGAATGGAATGGAAAAATTCCGAAATGGTCGCACAAGTGTTACACACGATGACCAAAGAGCTGCTCCAGGACATCCAACACTCGATGGGACAGAACTCCGTCTTTCATGAAGCACATCTTGTCGAAATCAGTCTTCCTTTGGATAATGGGGATGAAATCATCTTCCAACACTTAGATATCATTCGGTAGGCACCGTGTCATCAAGGAATATATCCGTGACTGGATATTGCACAACACACGGTTACCCGTTCAGGGTCAAGAGACTTACAGATTACGAAATGCGGATTCTCCGTCCACCCAAAGTCACCAATCGATACGAAAGAGGGCTTCGCCGCTGAACCAGACCATATGCACATGTGCGTGCTAATTCCCACCATGCCCCTTAGCCACAGTTTGAACGCGCTAACGTAAAGCGTTAAGGTATGACGAATTTATTTCATATAGTTTAATAATTGTCACTCCGTGTGTACGAACTACGTGCAAGAGCCTAACACCGCCGGTGTATATCATGCTGCGACCTCTGAGCAATCGTCGCTTGTGGAAAAAGGTGCGGGTCACTCCCGTGTATAAGAAAGGACCCACACGAATACAGACCAATATCATTACTACCAGTTTGCTGTAAAATTCTCGAGCATTTTCTCAGTTCTAATATAATAAATTTCCTTCAGGCGGAATAGTTTCTGTCCATTCATCAACACGGCTTTAGGAAGCACCGATCGTGCGAAACCCTGCTTGCCCTTTTCTCTCGTGTCATCTTGCAAGCTGTGAAGGAAATGCTACAGGCAGCATATTTCTCGATTTTCGAAAGGCGTTCGTTCGACACGGTGCCGCACTGCAGACTACTAACGAATTTACGAAAGTACGAAATGGGAATCCTAATATGTGTCTCGAAGACTACTTAATTAATAGAACCTCGTACGTTGTCCTCGATGGCGCATATTTGTCAGACTATGGTAATGTCAGGAGTGCCACAGGGAAGTGTAATAGGACCGTTATTATTTTCTGTCTATATAAATGATCTGCGGCTGTTTGCTGTTTATGCTGTGGTGTACAGGAAATACTCATTGAATGACTGTAATAGGATTCAGGATGACTTGGTGGTGTGACGGATAGCAGCTAGCTCTAAATGTTGGAAAAGTATAGGAATGTAAATGTGTAGGAGAAACAATCCCATAATGTTCGAATACATCATTAGTAGTATGGTGCTTGACAGAGTCGCGTCAAATAAATACGTAGGCGTAACGCTGCACTGTGATATGAAATGGAACGAGCATATAAGGACAGTCATAGGGAAGGCGGATTGTCGACTTCGGTTTTTTTGGATAGTTTTGGTGAGAAGTGATTCCGTCTGTAAAGGAGAACGCATACAAAACGATTGTACGACCCCTTCTTTAGTATTGGCTAAGTGATTGGAATCCTCATCAGATCGGTCTAAAGGAAGGCATAGAAGCCATTCAGATGCGAGCCGCTTCTTTTGTTACTGGCAGGTTCGATGAGTACGCGTGTTTCCCTGAAATGCAGTGGGTGTGTCGATGGAGGGACGTAGACTTTCTTTCCGAGAAACTCTTGAAGGAATTTAGAAGGCAAAGAATTTTCTGCGGACTGCAGAAAGATTCTACTGTCGCCAACCTACATTTCGCGTAAAGACGACAAAGATAAGATCAGAGAAATTCGGGCTCGTACAAATTCCCACCCCCCACCCCTCGTTGTATATGGGAGTGGAACAGGAAAGCAAGTAACTTGTAGTGAGTGGTACTAGATACCCTCCACCACGCACCTTTGTGTGGACTGCGGAATATGTATGTAGATTTGTTCTGATGAATGAAGGAAGGAAGGAAGCTTAGGGTTTCACGTCCCGTCGACAGCGTGGTCACTAGAGACGGTTTGCTGAATGAAGTAAGTTGTTGTTGGGAGTTGGGCCGTGGCGGTTTGCAGCGGCAGTTGATGGCGGCGGCGGCGGCGGCGGCGGCGGCGGGTGAGGTGGACATGTGTCCCAGGCCGGAAGCGTGCGAAGGAATGCCTGCGGCCAGGAATTCGCCCCTCCCACAGCGCGCGCAGATAGCGAGGCGCGGACCACACAACTCTGCAGGAATCTGGGCCACGGCGCGCCGGCGCCAGTGGTCGCACACTGCAGTGTTTCTGTCCTCTACAGTTCCCACAACTACCAGCGGACCGTCTCCTCCATGTCCAGGGAGCTTGTCAGCCCGTGCGAAAATTTCAAGCGTCACTCTCCCTTCTCCCCCACTTTTACTGCCTTTCCTCCACCTCTCCCCCCATTCCTTCCTTGCACTTCCAGACCTTTTCCACAATGTGATTCACTCCTGACGTCTTATTTGCCCACATCACACTCGCAACTCTACCGATTTTGCCATTATTTCTCCCGATTTTAAGCTTTTATCGTGAAACCTAAATTGGGTTTATCTTTCTTTGATGTTTGCCATTACTGCTCGAGGAAGGAACGATTGAAGAAGTCGAAAGAAAACTGTCAGAGGCTTTGGCTGCCTTGGGGAACTATTATGAAGAAAACCACATGCGACCTAATCCTGAAAAAAAAAAAAAAAAAAAAAAAAAAAAAAAAAAAAAAAAATATTGAAGTATTCGCATTACACCTGCGTAATAGAGAGGCGTCAAGACAACTGCCAATAGAATGGAGAGGTGTTAGACTACGCCATTGCGCCAAGCCTAAATATTTGGGAGTCAGCTTAGACCGAACGCCCGATCTAAAAGGAAAAATATATGTGCAAGGAGCAACATTATTCGTAAACTGACTGGATCCACATCGGGAGCGCAACCTGAAGTTCTGCGATCATCAGCAATGGGACTCTTGTTTTGCAGCGCCGGCCGCGGTGGTCGAGGGGACTGAGGCGCTCCAGTCACGGTCTGCACGGCCACAACGGTCGAGGATTCGTATTCCCCCTCGGACATGGATATTTGTGCCGTCCTTAGTGTTATTTCTTAAGTAGTTTGTAAGTTTAGGGACTGGTGACCCTCTAGTTAAGTCCCATAAGCTCTACAAACATTTGAACGTTTGATTTTGTTTTGCAGCAAGAGAAAATGTGACTGTCAGGACTGTCACTGGGTGTTTCAGGCTTACACCAGCCCACAAAATTTACCCACTTGCGGCCTTAGCACCGCGAAATATCGGACGTATAATAGCCAGTGAAGTAGAAAGGAGGAAACTGCAAACTAACCCACGGCACCTAGGTATAACCACCAAGCAGTTCCAGCCCGTCTTTCTTTACAAAATGCGAATCTACAACCCAAGGAGGAAATTGCACAAGGACAGCAACTACAGTATAGTACATGGAGAACACTGAATAGATTAAGAACTGGAGTCACAAAATGCAAAGTAAATATGGTTAAGTGGGGCTATTATGAAGCGGAAACATACAGACTAATGAACATTTACTCATCTGCCCAAGGATGGAAGTTTTTTTGCATAACGGAAGATACGTTTTTATGCAATGACAAGGCCATTAAAGCTGCAGAGTTTTGGAAGAAGACAGTTTAGATGTTCTCACCCGGACACGGAAAGTAAGAAATTCGGTTAAAAAAAATTAACGCGCGAATGGTCGAAAGTTCTCAAACACTACTCACGTTAATCGATATACGTATCGAAATTAGGAATCCGGCGGCGCGCGCATGTGTGTGTGTGTGTGTGTGTGTGTGCGTGTGTGTGTGTGTGTGTGTGTGTGTGTGTTTGTTTTGTGCTCAGGTTAGTTTAAGTTAGTTCAAGTAGTTCGTAAGGTTAGGGACTCATAACCTCAGTAGTTAAGTCCCATAGATTTACAAACATTAAAAAAAAAAAAAAAAAAAATCTTAACTGCGGCAAAAACAGTGCGTAATTGCAACACATGACGGAAGCGCACACCAAACAAACAAGTGAATACCCTTGTAGAGGTGTATTACACTGCCAGATTTGTCGTCGCATTTAAAGATGGCTGACAAAAACTTATTATGCGCTTCTACCACAACTGCATTGTGTGTGCAAGAGAAGCGGCGAGGGGAGAGAGAACGTACTGGGATGAAAGCGTGGGTTTTCCGTCGTGAGAACAAAAGCATCCAGAGAAATTTGTTGCGAGAGCTGCAAGTGGAGGATGGCAAGTCATATATAAATTACGTGAGGACACATTACGCAGTACAATGGCTCCTCACATCACATAGCACAATAACGCACATGAGAAATGCTATACCATCAGAAGTCATGGTTACAGTGACACTGCAATGTATTGCTGCTGCAGAGAGCTATTCTAGCCTCCAGTAGAATCGAATACCACACTGCAAAATTAGCAAAATAATTACTCCTGAAATGTGTGAAGCACTTTATGACACTCTAAAGGAAAATACCTGTATTGTTTTATTTTACTGCACAATGTGGGCATAACTATGAAAATAAAACACAATTTTTGTTCCATCAACTACAAAACTAATAGAAATGTTTGAGGCTCTTTTAACGTGAGGCACCTTGATTACAAAAGTTAATTTTCTTCTTTTTTATATCGTCTGCTGTAAAACCGGGTTGTATTTCATGGCTAATGACCTCTGCTATCTTGTAGCTCTACAATCATCTTAACTTCTTTTTAAAGTCAGGTTGCATCATGTTTACAAAACGCTTCATACACTCCTATTAAATTTGTAACTCATGGAACACACCGGCTATCTTCTCAGCTATATTTACAAACATACAAACCTCAGATAGTTGCAGCGATGCTAGCGTTCATAGCGGTTGCGTTTCACATTGCAGCGGACAGAAGACGTACGACTTCTATGATCAAATCTACGGTTAGATCCTATATTTGAATATATTTATTTGACGAAATGCGAGTTAGGTCAGTGTTCCCTATTACACTATCAAAATTTTTGACGTAAGTATTTAGACGAACTATCAACTTGGACAATTAAATATGATCGTGTAAATCCGGCGTAGGTAACTTAGCTCGCATACCAGAGTGGCAGGCGCGAAATATAGGCCTTAAAGGTCACGCTCGCTGGTTGTTCTCCACACGCTGTAACTGTGTTCGCCCGAATCGTACTTTTGTTGCCACACAGACACCCTTAGCAATACGCTCCCCTCATTAGCAAACTGTCGGGAGAAAAGAAGTCTAGAGTTTGGAGTTTTTTCTGGGGAAATAAGTATTTTACATCAAGGCGTTATTTTTCATATTTAAAATCACTCTACTGTATCCTGGGCAAGCCTCTTCATTTCATCTAAAAATCGGCAACACATATCCATTAGAATCTGTTTACTGTATCCATCTGTTGGTCTCCCTCTGCGATTTTTACCCCACACACTTCTCTCCAATGCTTAATTCGCGATTCCATGGCCGGCCGCGGTGGCCGAGGGGACTGAGGCGCTCCAGCCACGGTCTGCACAGCCACTACGGTCGGGGGTTCGAATCCTCCCTCGGGTATGGATATTTGTGCCGTCCTTAGTAGTAGCTAGTTCATAAGTAGTTTGTAAGTTTAGGGACTGATGATCCCGTAGTTAAGCCCCATAAGCTTAACAGACATTTGAACAACATTTTTGAGCGATTCCATGATGTCTAAGAATGTGTCGTACCTATCGATCCTTTCTTCTAGTCGAGGTATGCCAGAAATTCTTTTTCTCCCCAGTATTCTTCAGTACCACCTCATTAGTTACGCGATCCACCCACCTAAACTTCAGCATTCGTCTGTAGCACCACATTCCAAAAGCCTCTGTCCTCTTCCTGTCCGCACTGTTTATTGTCCATGTTTCACTTCCACACAAGGCAACACTCCACACAAATGCCTTCAAAAAAGACTTCCATATACTTCAACTAATATTCGGATGTTAACAATTTTTATTTTTCAGAAACTCTTTTCTACCCATTCCCAGTCTGCTTTTAATATCGTCTGTACTTCAACCATCATATGTTATTTTACTGCCCAAGTAATAAAACTCATCTACCCAATGTAATCTTTTCAGCATCGCCTGATTTTCTTAGACTGCATTCCATTACCCCTTTCGCTCTTGTTACTGTTAATATTATACGTTCCTTTCAATACACCGTTCAATTGCTCTTCCAGGTCCTTTGCTGTCTGACAGAATTACGTCGTGGGCAAAACGCATAATCATTATTTTTTTCACCCTGAACCCACTGGCCCTCAGCCAAGGATATATATAACATAATTTACAATATGAGAGCGGCAAGGCTATGTCATCTTCTATTTTTGGTGTAACCATCGTGTATAAACGAACCTTTTTTACAAATACTAATAACTAATATTTATAGTGTAATACTCTCTCCAATCGTTCAAATGTTCAAATGTTTGTAGAGCTTATGGGACTTAACTATGGGGTTATCAGTCCCTAAGCTTATAAACTACTTATGAACTACTTACGAACTAGGACGATACAAATATCCATGCCCGAGGGGGGATTCGAACCCCCGACCATAGTGGCCGTGCAAACCGTGACTGGAGCGCCTCAGTCCCCTCGGCCACCGCGGCCGGCTCTCCAATCGTTTACTACGTGAGGTCACGCACACAGTTTAGTAGTATATCTCTGTCTGTGTGTGTGTGCGTGTGTGTGCGTGTGTGTGGTAGGGGGAGAGGGACATTGAAAGATCGACGGCCGAAATCGGAAATTGATTAATGAACTCTCTAGACCAGTTGGGGAGGCAGATGGCCAAGTTTCCACTGCCCATCTTGCCATGTCATCCGCGCTGAAATTCTCCACGGTACGAGGCTGCGGCGCAGACCATCAGCCATCAAAAATAACATACAGCGGCTTGATTGTTTGTGTTTAAGTCGGGGTTTTATTCTGTGAGCAAAAGCTTAATAAATATCTGGATGGCCCGGAGCTCTCGGAGTGTGTCCCCGCCGTTGCCGTGAGCGAATGTTTGGGCGGCGTGTGAAATGTTTTGACGCGTGCTTTTCAGACCCTTTGATTAGACGAGAGACCGGACGGATCAGAAGCGCTGCGAGCAACACTTGCCGGCTGACTTCGCACAGGTTCCTGCTTCAGGGCTGAGTCTGTTATATTTTTGCATTGACTGGTCGCGAGACAGCTAAACGTGTTCCCAGTTTATTAAGTCACCCCTGAGGCTCTGCTGTACCGTAAGGCATATTAAACTACTATTTTTCTTAATTACGTTTATGATAATGGTAATGAATAAAATATTATTGAATATATATTGCTGAATATATGTTTAAGGGTAAGTTTATCGTCGATGAAACATTGCAAGTAGTTCAGATAGATTATTTCAGTCATTCTTAATCACTCATATTACATATACATGGTGTTTCACTAAGTGTGTTTGCCTCTGTAACTTATAAAATAATAGGTGACGGGAAATTTTAATGCAGTAGGTCAACACAAGAAATGTTACACTTTCTGCGGAGCTATGAACATAGTTTATTGTATCATTTTCCAAAGAGTTACACCACAAAGATATAATTTTTAAATGGAGTAATAGGTTTTCTATCGTTTATTGTATTCGTTGAAACCAGCTGCGTCGAAATCTATTTAAACTACATTCCTATCACTGTTAGTTTGGGAGCTACAACCCTTCAAAGTTTAGGGGGCGGAGGCTACGACAGTGTAGCTCACTGGCTGGTGGTCATGAGACAGTGGGCCGTGCCCCAGGGGATAGCCACTCGGCCAGTCAGCTACGCTATCGCAGCCTCCGCCCTCGGAACTTTGAAGGGTTGTAGCTCCCAAACTAACAGTGATCGGAATGTAGTTTAAATTGATTTGGACGCAGCTGGTTTCAACGAATCCAATACACGATAGAAAAACTATTATTCCATTTAAAAATTATATCTTCGTGGTGTAACTCTTTGGAAAATGATACAATAAACTATGTTCATAGCTCCGCAGAAAGTGTAACATTTCTTGTGTTGATCTACCGCATTAAAATTTCCCGTCACCTATTATTTTATAAGTTACAGAGGCAAACACACTTAGTGAAACACTCTGTATATTCATCTCAGGGTCGGCGATCTTGGCGTTTAAGGGTCATATTGTATAATACGCTAACAAATGAAATAGAATTTCCACTAATGAAGTTTTAAAGAACTATATTTGTTAGTAGTTTCAATTATTTCGAAACATACGAAAGTAAGATGTCAGTTATTTAATATACATTATGCAAGTAGTCTATGTTTAAGCTCTTAATATCTATATCTTTAAAATATCAGTTGAGAGGTATAAGCATTTAAAAATATAAAGGATTAGTATCCAAAAATCGAAAGAAAGAAACTTAATGCCCCTACACCTCTTCTTGTTCCTTATCTTCAACCTCATTTAACGTCACAATATGTTAAATGCTCCTCAATGAACAATGTTAAGTGATCGAGTATCTTGAATGTGAGCTTACATATTGTCCGGAGAGCTACCAGAACTTTACGTGTTCAGAAATATTGAAGTCTCAGTAAAAAAAGTGTTCCGATCAGTTAATGATAATCTTGAGATCTTTTATTTAAATCTTAATAAATATTTTAGTTATAATGCCGATTCAGAAAAGTAGAAATTCTTAATTATAATTGTACAATCAATACTTGTGCAATTCAGGGTGTGGATGATCTCTAAGCTATTTGGGTGTTAAACCTGAGCGTGCCAGTCACAGAAGTTCCTAATCCTTTTCCTGCCAAATTAAAACATCGCTGCTACATGTTATTAGAACACGAAAAGAATATGAATTTAGACAATGTGGTCTAACAGGAGATAACAGCAATCTTTCAGCTGAATTATTTGGTTAAAATAATTCAGATTGCAGTACTATTTTTTATAATGGTCGGCTTCGACTATTATGTTAGCCGTCTTCAGAAGGTAGGCCTGTAACAACAGACAACTGACAATAAAGCTACATAAGGTATTTTTATTGAAAAACTATCTTGATCGCAGACGGTTATTTGATCGGTTTCGACCTTCTCTTAGGTCATCTTCAGAAGATATATACTGATGCTAACGTCTCCAGGTCTGCCGTGGCCCCATTCTGTAGCTGCACGTTGGTAACTGTACTAAGATAAGGTCGAAACGGATTAAATAAAATTACCTTTTGCGATCGAGACTGTTACATTAATACCTCTAAAGACGATCGCTGCAAACTTTCTGAAAGATATGGCGCTACAGATAAATATGGAAGCATAATATATAATAGGATTGACACACGTAGGTGCCGCTGTCGGCTCCACGGCCATCCTCCTGGTGGCCAGGATATTAACTCCTGACTCGTGGCTATACAGCCAGGGGTTGTAAAGCGCACATTTTGAGTGCCAAACTTAGATTACGTTAGTGACAGTCAATGGTATAAACTGTGACATGTAAAAATTACATAGAGTTTGGAAATTACATACCTTTAATTATAATTGCCAGGGGAATAAGAAATACAAATCTTTTTATGAAAACATTTTTTTGTGTTAAAATAAGCTACTAGATCACGTATTTTAACATACGAGGAGTGTAATTTGTAAGTCCCTGCTAATTACACTTGTCCGATGCGCGAGGCCATTCCTCGAGGGGGGGTTTCGAATCCTCCCTCGGGCATGGATGTTTGTGTTGTCTTTATTATAAGTTAGTTTCTGAATTTAGGGACTGATGTCCCCGCAGTTAAGTTCCATAAGCTTAACAAACATTTGAATATTTTTTAATTGTACTTGATTTACGAGTACTTAATTTCCGAACACTGTGTAACCTTCAATATCTCATAGCGTGTACAGTGTTCTCCATTGGCTGTCACTGACGTAATAAAAGTTTAGCGCGGAATGTTTTCTCTCTATATAAACGATGGCCATGGCTCTATAGCATTCACTCATCAGTTACGTCCACCGCCAGCAGGTAGCCGTGGATCCCCTAGTGGCAAACATCTGCGTGAATCCTGAGGTATGTGTTCCTATTTTAGCGCCGTATCTTTCAGAACTTCTGCGGCTTTATTGTATCTGTTCATACAGGCCTCCCTTCTGAAGATGACTAACAGCCGAAACCGTTCATTAATACATTAAAATAGAATTGCAGTCTTGACTTATTTCAACCAAATAAAATACCTTTAGATGCCGCTTCGATATTGGTCTAGTAGCCTACGTCGCAGATTGACATGAAGTTAAATACAGTGTGTTTATAAACCTATTTGACCCAACTGCTATGAATCAGTCACTAGACTTAGAAGTTCATTGAACTAACGTAAACTAAACTAAGGACAAAACACACACACACACACACACACACACACACACACACACACCATGGTGGATTCGAACCTCCGACGGCACTCCGCATCAAGGCGCTTTAGAACGCTCGGCCACTCCACCGCGGCAATGTTCAATACAATCGAGCAATTCTTTGTCATGTAAAAAACTATTAGAAATTCATTTGTCATATTCCAACATGGCGGGCAACGCAAAACCATGTACAAAACTTACTATTGTGTAGGCACGCTGCAGTTCTATGTTCAGAGACAAGAGTTATACATTCAGGTTGATTGGAGAAAACAGCGGTACTAGAACAAAGTTGCTGCTCCACTATAGGAAGGTAAAAGAATCCTGCAGAGTTAATAGTACACCAGAATAAATTTACCCAAGCAATAAAAACTGGTATGAGGTGTCGTCCGCCGATACCCACGTTCAACCACAGTTAGAACGTGTAATGCTGCTTTCTTATAAAAATGGGTGTTGCGTACTAAAGTTGTGGTTGGGGACCGCAAATGAAATTTTACCAGGTAGTGAAATATTTTTAAATGAAAATACTGAGCAATTTTGAGAAGGTAGGGACAATTTAAACAAAATTATTGGATTCCGCCATTAAATGGTAGCGGTTGTAATTTCGATAGCAAATACAACACCAAAAACCAACATTACAGAAGAAG
Organism: Locusta migratoria; assembly: GCA_026315105.1. Lineage (NCBI taxonomy): Eukaryota > Metazoa > Arthropoda > Insecta > Orthoptera > Acrididae > Locusta > Locusta migratoria. The sequence continues at coordinate 204,054,258 of CM048751.1, forward strand.
TCGGCGGAATCTAAATTTTACCTTATTGAGTGCTGGTACTAATATTTCAGTCATATTCTGTAGTGATTCTAGCTGAGATGACTGGAATATTACTTCGATAAATTGATGCTGGGATTGTGCGTTTCGGTTACTATTGTTCTATGACCGTGTTGAAAAATTAATCATGATAGTCGCCAAAAATTGCAAAATTATGGGACTTAATAAACATCGCGAAGATTTTTCTGCAGGCATTAAAATGTAATAAACCATTAATAGACACGAAATAAATAAAAGTTGCACAGAGAATGTTCTAGTATAATGGCGAAACAAATCGCAACAATACCCGAGCATCACTTTATAAAGTACTGGATCTGCTGAAAATAAATAACTTTAAAATTAGTGAGAATGGAGAAGGGATTGTAATTAAGAAAGATATTTCAAATTAACTGTGGGGGTTTATTGAAATTAATAAAAAAAAGCTCACACTTACAATAATTAGGCAAAATCCTGGAACACGTCCTAACACATCAAGGAGAAGAAAGTAAGTGACGAACAGTTCCGCTCTCTCCCTTCAGCTTATTGCAAAAAAGTTGAACGTGACAAATGTCATATGTTTATCAATACGCTGGCAGAGAGGAAGGGCGGAAGTCAGCGACAAGCAACGCACAAGTTATTAAAAAAAAGATTTATGTATTACTACAAACGAAGCAAATTTACTTCAAGATTACGCGAAGCAAGACAATATTGAATACAAAGTGTTATCCTGTATAACATTGTAACATGGACGGGACAGCTCAGTGTGAAGAGCTGCTGCTAACTGGGTCATGTCAAAGCATACAGTTGAAGAATTCGCGCTGGGATTTTTTCGACGTATGAATGAAAGGTAGGCTTGTTAGACAGTGGTTGATATCGCCACATGGGTGGCGTTACCGGTCCAGTCTTAGCGGCCACTTTTACGGCTTCCTGCGACAGGCTGTTGCGTCACAATGGTCGTTGTGTGCCCCAATAACAACGCTGTACTCCCGATGTTCAACTGTTAGTAAATCTATGGGACCAAATCACTGTGGTCATCAGTCCCTAGGCTTTACAAACTGCTTAACTAACTTAAGGACAATACAATCTAGAACCGCGCGGCTCCTGATTTTCATTTTTGCACCATCCAGACTGTGGGTTTGCTTCTTACACTGCATTTCGCAAATTACCTTTCCAATAATTCCATTTCTACAGCATTTCAAATATTTCTGTGTCTCCAAAGTTACCTTCCATAAACCTGACGAAGTTCATGGGGTCGGCTTCGCCGCAGATATATATATATTCAGAGGGAAAATCCATTCTCCTTTCTTTTTCGTTCTTCTTCTAGGAAACGAGAAAGTCAAGATTAATATATATTTGGAAGTAATGGACACGACTTTTCTCCTCCTAGTCCCACAGCGCACGATTCGGTAAAGCACGCTACAAGTTTGATACAATACTTTCGTTTCCTTTTATAATATGCGGTAAATTGAGACAAATAGTACCAATAAGACGCGGTCTTCATTGTTCATCATCTTGCGTAGCATTGAAGCGGTAAGTAGCGCATCATTTAAAACATTGTTTATAGTTCAAATGCTTTTTTAATTACAAGATGTGTTATTTACCTTTATGTAGTATCCTCTCATTTTTTATCATAAAACATACCTGAAACGATACATTCTCAATATATTCGCAATTCGTTGGTGTTTTTGATAAGCTTATATTCGAACTCTATAAATGATTCCAAGAAAATCACTCCGTTACTTCTGTTCTGAACTGCAGCATTTCAGTTCCGATGAATTCCTTCTGAGAGTCGCTTTGGAGGTGGTCCTTCCAACAGCGCAAATGTACGCACATATGATTTGGCAAAGTCACTCATCAGACTTAAATCCTGTTAACTTTTATCGGATGAACTTGACAGACAGGTCCGAAAACTGAGGTCGACTAATGTTGAAGAGCTATGGAATAATTTACAGAGCTGTTGGACTGCAATATCTGCACACACACTCTACAAAATCTTATTTATAATCCATGTTTTATTGTACTTAATTATAGAGAGAGAGAAGTATTTTTGTTGGTCTATTTAGTTTTTACGATGGTTTGTACATTTAACTAAAGTATCTAGTTCTGTGCATAGGTGATCGAAAACTTTTGACCGTTAGTGTATACTTCAAAGGGTGTGTCATTCGCTATACTGAAAGGCAGAAGGATGCACTGCCATGATTGGACGCCACATGGAGCACCTCCCATATCTCATAAAGTATGTGTTTCCTGGTCCATGTTTATTGCATTTACTTCATTTTGAGCACGTCGGCTGCAGTAGCCGAGCGATCTGCGGCATGCCAGTCACGGCCACTGCGGCCGGGGTTCGAATCCACCCTCGGGCATGGTTATTTGTGCCGTCTTTAGTATTAACTACTTCATAAGTAGTTTGTAAATTTAGGGACTGATGACCCCGTAGTTAAGTCCCATAAGCTCTACAAACATGTGAACATAACAATATGAGCACCACCACATCTCAAGTATACGACACGTTTTTGAACACACAGTTTACGTGCACAATCTACTTATTTTCCGGAGGGGTGTTCACTGAAGCACTGAACACATGGAACGCGTCACCACTGTCTGCAGCTTTGAAAAGTAATCATAGTAATATTCATGTCGTAACTGAACACTGTCGAAAATCGAAGCGATACCCATCACGTCTTCAGAGCGAAGGTACTGGAAACTAGTCATTCTCATTTCAGCACATTCGTCGGGTAAACAGCTTCATTCCACAGTTGCTTTTCTATTTAAGGTTCACTGAATATCGGCAGATCGTGTAACTCACGGAGATCACGTAATGTTCTAGCGAGATTCCGTATCGGTCGAGGTGTTGCGTAAGAGAGACACCTTCCTCAGAGATAACTTAATATCCACTGCGGCGCCTTCGCATTCATGTACGAATGGGTATAACGACTGTTTGTTATAGAAAAATATTTGGCTAGGGACTTAGCAAAAAGAAGTCACATTAATCTGGGTCAAAGGCCACAGTGGAATCGCGGCAACGAACAGCCCGATCAATTGGTTAAACTAGGCGCCATCTAAAAAACGCCGTGTCATCCAAAGATACCACACACATACTTCATACTGCGGGTGGGACGCGAAATAGATCAGACGATCAGCGACTGAGAAAATTAATTCAGAGCAATACATCTTGCCGTCCCGCATTAGTATATAAAATATTCTGTTTCAGATGATATATTTGCAACCATGCACGAATGAACTTCATTGTCGGTCGGTTGAGAAAACACTTATCGACAGTGTGATCTGATGAGTGCTGTCGACAAGAGATGTTAGATAGCTTCCGTATTTCTAGATTTCCGGAAGGCTTTTGACGCTGTACCTCACAAGCGTCTTCTAAGCAGACTGCGTGCTTATGGAATATCGCCACAGTTGTGCGATTCGATTCGTGATTTCCTGTCAGAAAGGACACAGTACGGTGTAATTGACGGTAAGTCATCGAATAGCGAATAAGTGATATCTGGAGTTCCCTAGGGAAGTGTTATACTGCCCCTACTGTTCCTTATTATTGCAAGCTTCCAGTTCCAGCATCTTAAGAGTGCCAGAGTATAAATCTAAAGGTAGCGGATTCGATCCCCCTCTTAAGCCGAGGTGTTTTTTTTTTCCTTTTCGCTTCTTTCACCACTGGCACTGCTAATTATGTGAAAAATGCAAAGTTGTTACGTGGTTCGGAATCCTCTTCAAGCTGTACGTCCACCTGCATGATATGCAGCGTATGGACTCATGGTGCAGGGAATGGCAGTTGAGGCTCAGCACGTACAAGTGTAAACTGCTGCATTTACATAGAAAGATTCTTTAGTATATACTTATGCAATGGCAGGTAAACACGGGAAACAGTTACTAGTGTAAAATATGAGAGTAGACGGAAGGAGCTATTTGAAATGTAAAGACGATATAAAATTAATCGTGGGTAAGACCTGCCAGGCTGAGATTCATTGCAAGAATACTCAGGAAGTGTAGTCCGCCAACAAAGGAAGTAGGTTCCAAGACATAGGTTCGTCGGATCTATACCGCGTAGATTAGATTAGTCGTTCGTTACGTAGATCCTTATTGAGAAAATCCTCCTGGATGTGGAACATGTCACTTTCTCGTTTTACAAGCTGATAATATAATAATAGTAATAGTATGAATGCAGATACATGCATCATTTGGTTATATTTAAAAAATCGACAGTGTAGTAGAAAGTCTTTCAGGCTCCTCTTAAACTGATCTTTATTTGTAGCTAAATTTTTATGGCTGCTGGTAAATTATTGAAAATATGTGATCCTGAGTAATGGACCCCTTTTTGAACTGAAGTAAGTGTTTTCAAGTCCTTGCGTAGATCATTTTTGTTTCTAGTATTGTAGGTATTAACTGAGCTGTTTGTTGGGAAAAGAGATATGTTGTTTATGACAAATTTCATTAAGGAATAAATATACTGAGTAGTTAATACAACCAGATCTTTGAAGAGGCTTCTGCAGGATGTCCGTGAATTTACACCACAAATAATACGTATTACACGCTTTTGGACTTTGAAAACTTTTGCTTGGCCTGAAGAGTTACCCCAAAATATTACACCATATGACATGGAATGAAAGTAAGCAAAGAATGCAAGCTTTCATATTTTTGTCTCTCCTATGTCTGATACCACTCGTATTGTAAATACAGATTTCTTAAGTCGTTTCTGCAGTTCTGTGGTGTGCTCCTCCCAACTGAATTTATTATCAAACTGTAATCCCAGGAATTTCATACTGTCAACCTCTTCTATGTGCTATTCTTCATACTTAATGCATATGCTGTCGGGAAATCTCTTACATGTTCTGGACTGCATGTAGTGAGTCTTTTCAAAGGTTAATGTCAATGAGTTGGCTTTAAACCATTTATTAATGTTAAAGAAAACATCATTAGCAGACCTTTCTAGAACTATGCTCAACATGCTAGTTATTGCAATACTTGTATCATCTGTAAACAAAACGAACTCTCCTTCGGCCAGAGTTACTGATGAGGTGTCATTAATGTACACGAGAAAAAGCAATGTCCTTAAGATGGATCTTGGGATAATTGACAGGTCTCCTGTTTTTAAATCTCGGGGTCAAAATAAAAGTGTACAACTCGTAGTTTCCACGGTCGTCGTCCCCTGCGCTGCCGCACTGGCTACACCTGTACGGGTCAAATTATTTTGTGCCCACTGCACCCAGCACCACCCCACCAACATGAATATGTAGATCGTTACTGCCCCATCTGAGGCCATCACTCATATTTGAGTACAGCTGTCTTCGCCTATTGAAACGCCCACCGTATTCTGGGCGTGACGAGCCTTCTCGAAAGCCATTACGGAAGTGACGTCCTTACTTGGTACGTGTCAAGTTTCCGGGACTCGTTCCCTGTGAACTTGCTAGACATAACAGTACATCATGCAGAGAGGCTCCAAGGGAAGAGCGAGGCATCACTTAGCGCAGCGCAGACAAAGCAGAGTCTGCGTGTCGGGAAGTTTATTGTCGCGTCAGCGTGTGTAGCCTAGGTGGGGGCGGGGCGGCCGGCAGAACAAAGCCGTCTGGCTGCGCGCGCACCAGGGAGGAGTCTCCGCGGCCTGCGCCAACACACAAACGGTCAACTAGTTGTTCACATGCCGAGCCGCTAAACGTGCTACTGTACTTTCTAATACAAATGTAATTAAAATAACATCGCCTTCCTGTTAGTGACAGTCTACATCTACGCTGGATACTCTGCAAATCACATTTAAGTGCCTGGCAGAGGGTTCATCGAACCACCATTATACTATTTATCTCCCATTCCATTCTCGAATAGCGCGCGGGAAGAAAGAACACCTGAATTTCCCCGTTCGAGCTCTGATTTCTCGTATTTTATTCTGATGATCATTTCTACCTATGTAAGTGGGAGTCAACAATATATTTTCGCATTCGGAGGAGAATGTTGGCGATTGGAGTTTCGTAAGTAGCCCACGCCGCCGAGATAAGCGCCGTTGTTGTAATGATTCCCATCCCAGATCCTGTAACATTTCCGTAACGCTGGCTCCCCTGTAACGTGACAGTACAAAACGAGCTGCCCTTCTTTGGACTCTTTCGATGTCCTCCGTCAAACCCATCTGATAAGGATCCCACACTCGACAGCAATACTCCAAAAATGGATGGACAAGAGTAGTGTATGCAGTTTCTTTTGTAGTTATGTTGCATGTTTTAAGGGTTCTGCCATTAAAACGCATTCTCTGGTTGGCCTTTCACACGACCTAATCTAAGTGTTCTTTACAGTGAAAGTTTGAAGTAATAGTAATTCCTATGTACTTTGTGAAGTTTACGGCCTTCACTTTTGATTGATTTATCTTGTAAACAAAGTTCAATGGATTTCTTTTCCTACTCATATGGACGACTTCACACTTCTCATTATTTAGTCATTTGCCAATTTTTACACCATACAGATATCTTATTCAAATCGCTCTGCAGTTGGTTTTGATCTTCAGATGATTTTACTAGACGGTAAATGACGGCGTCATCTGCAAACAACCTAAGACAGCTACTTAGATTACCTCCCAAATCGTTTATGTAAATAAGAAACAGCAGAGGACCAATAACACTACCCTGTGGAACGCCCGATATCACCTCTGTTTTAGTCGATACCTTACCATCGATTACTACGAACTGTGTTCTCTCTGAGAGGAAATCCCCTATCCAATCACAAATTTGGAGCAATATACCATAACCACGCAATTTGATTAAAAGCCGTTTGTGAGGTACGGTGTCAAAAGCCTTCTCGAAATCAAGAAATACGGAATCGATTTGCGAACCCTTGTCGATAGCACCCATCACTTCATGTGAATAAAGAGCTAGTTGTGTTTCGCATGAACGATATTTTCTAAATCCATGCTGACATTGGGTCAATAGATCGTTCTGTTCGAGATCAAATCAAATGTCTGTAAATCTAGCGGACCAAACTGCGTGGTCATCAGTCCGTAGCTTACAAACTACTTAAACCTAGGTAAACTAACCTACGGAAAAACACCCACATGCCCATGCCCAAGGGAGGACTCGAACCTCCAAGGCGAGCAACCGCGCGCTCCGCAGTGAGGTGCTTTAGACCGCTCGGCTACTCCACCGCGGCTGTTCGAGATAATTCTTAATATTTGAATACAGGATATGCTCCAAAACCTTGCTGCAGATTGACGTCAATGAAATAGGCCTGTAGTTTAGTGGGTTACTCCTACTGCCTTTCTTGATTATAGGTGTGACCTGTGCAACTTTCCAATCTTTTGGTACATATCCTTCTTTGAGAGAGCGGTTGTATATGGCTGTTAAGTAAGGGGCTATCGCTTCAGCATAATCAGATAGAAATGTAATGGGTATACAATCCGGACCAGAAGACTTGTTCTTGTTAAATGATTTTAGTTGCTGCACTACTCCGATGATATCTACTTCTACGTTACTCTTTACGGCCTCTGTTCGTAATTCGAAATCTGGAATATTGGTTTCGTCTTCTTTGGTGAATGAGTTTCTAAAAGCTATGTTCAGTAACTCTGCTTTAGTAGCGCTGTTATCGGCAGGATGGCCATTACTATCTCGTAGTGAGGGCATTGTTTGTAGTTTGCCCCTAGTATATTTAACATATGACCAAAGTCTGTTGCAGTGGTCTTCATTTCGGAGAATGGTTTGCTGCAGCTCTCTACCCTACTCTATCATGAGCAAGTATCTTCATCGCCTTATAAGAACGGCAAACCACATCCATGAGAAGCTGCTAACTGTATTCGTTTCTTCGTCTACCTGTTTTTATGCCACACACTTCCATACAATTCACGATTCTTTGATGTCCAAGAATGTTTCCTACCAATCGATCTCTTCTTTTACTCAAGGTATGACAGAAATTCCTTTTCTCCCCAGTTCATTTCAGTACAGCCTCATTAGTCCCGCAATCTACCCACATAATATTCAGGATTATTCTGTAGCACCACATTTCGGAAAGCCTCTATCATCTGTCTAAACTAAAATCGTCTTGTTTCACTACCTTATAAAGCAACACCCCTCACAAACGTCTCCTTATAAACGACCTTTTCGCCTTGTCATACTCCTGTGCGTGTATCTACCATGTTTTCCTTTCTTACTTGCCGCCGCATGAGAAGGGCTGCGTGGTCTGAGGATTCATGCCACCGATTGCGCGGCCTCTCCCAGAAGGAGTTTCGAGTCCTCCCTCGGGCATGATTGTTCGTTGTCTTCAGTGTCAGTTGGTTTAAGTAGTTCGTAAGTCTAGGGACTGATGACCATAGCCCTTTGGTCCGATAGGTTTACAAGCATTAGAACACTTTTTTTAACCTACTTACTTTGTATCAAACTGTATATCTTAAAGAATGTTACCTGCTTATATCAATAGTTTCTTGTCAGTTTATGCACGACCATATGAATTATTTGTAATAACGCTTTTACTTACTCAGTCTTGTTTGCAGTTCACCGGTATAATATATCGGCATATACGCTTATAATTTTTCTGAAATTGAAGTACGAATCTAAGTAGGCTCTATTGAAAAAGTTCATTATCTACAATCGTAATTGTCCAGACATTTTTATACATCCGTAACATCATTAAGTAGTAGTTAATCTTCTGCAGTTTTCATTACGTTCTCTAGATATTAGCAGTGAACTAAAGTGTAAAGGATTTTCTCCCATGCCTGAAAATATAACTAACCAACGTAAATGAGCACTTGTTATTCGTAACGTTATTCCATTACTACTGAGCAACCTTTACAAATCGAAACGAGATATTTCCGGATAATACGTGGTACAGTCCATAAATGTTGATACTGATCGCATGACGTTGCTGTGGTGCAATTTAGCGCAAGAGACAGTTGAGTGCTTCACTAAAAGCAAACGTACAGTCGTTGTTGTGACGGTGAGTTGAATGTGCCAGTCAGACCTCGATGTGTCACAGTTTGAGAAAGAGACAAACATCACGTTCTGCCAGAAATGAGGAAAAACCGCTGCCGAAACGTTTTGAAATGTTACATCAGGAGGACGGCGAGGACACATTGAGTGGCAGTGTTGTGTTTAGGTGCCACTGACGTCTTGTCCAAGGACGGGGAGATGACGTGCGTTCTGGTCAGCTACTAACAGTTGGAACGCAGCGCATGATCCAGGAAGTCGCAACGTTGGTGCGTGCTAAGCGCTCCCAGACGCACTTGCAGCAGTAGTAGGGGAGAGCTTCAACGTTTCTCATGTTAACCAGCACAGTGTGCCACGAATTCTGTTGCGAGACCAAAGTGATGGTTGCATCACGATTTGTAACGACGTCATCAGTTGTGGGCACGAGGATTCGACGTTTCTTCACGCAATAATCGTAAACTGGAGTGGAATTATGGCATTTCTTTTTATGATCTGCAAATGAAACGAGAATCAACCACCTGGAAAAACGCCATCATCACCATACAGAAAAAAACACAAGATAGGTCGAAAGGCAAGGTGATTCTGCACCTGCTTTTTGATTCAAATGAAGCCGTTCACATGGAATTCGTCCCAGACGGTGCAACGGTAAACAAAACCCGCTACAAGGAGATTCTTTGCCGTTTAGGCGATGCAATTTGCCGTAAGTGACGTGGGCTTTGGTGTACAAAGAAATTGGCTCTTGCTACACGACTACGCCCTTGCATATCGCTCTGTCCTCGTCAATGAGAAATGCAAGGCAAGAGATGACAGTTTCGCCACGCTCTTCGTACTCACCTGAACTCGCACCATGCAATTTTTTTTTTCTCTCTTTCCTCGCCTGAAAGCACTCCTGCATGGGCGCAGATTTCGGTTATCCTAAAAGGTCATGACGGCCACAAGAGAAGTTGTACGGGACAAGTGCTTTCAGCGGTGCTTAACGGCCGACTACATTGAGGGTGCATATGGGTCTGTGCAGGTGTACGCCGTGTAATGCGGCAGCGTGCGTAATATGCAGAGTCGTGTGGTTGCCTATCCTCCAGGCGTCGCTTATTTTTTTTTTTTATATCTTCTACAATTTACAAAATAAGATCGCATTTCAAATGTTCTGCTCCACTGTAAAAACATACTCAGTACAAAGTCGTTTTCCGAAGTGCGTGTCCGTTGACTCTTCGGTTAGGCTGAGAACGGAATGAGACGCGTTACGGCCGGGAATCAGTGGCGCCAGCAGCAGGTGGTCGCGCCTTGGAGGTGTAGTTCTGTGTCAGACTGCACTTCTTGTGAACAACGATCGAGGGTCTGCGAGACGAGAGGCCAGGAAGTTGCAGAAGGGAACCAAGTGGTTGAAACGAAGGGGCCGATATGTATGAAAGGAAAGATGAGACTATTCGAATTGTGATGGGTTAGTATATACTTCCGCGAGAACGTCTCCCTTGTATAGATCCTTGTAGCCACTCCTTCTTTACCAATAGAAGCAATGCAACGAATGTGTACTAAAATGTGAGGCAAAAGCTGCATAAACCTAATTTGAAGAAAGATCAAATGTTTATGTACGTTCGATGTAGTCTATACCCTTTTCTAACCATCGAACACGACATTGCTTCGTAACTGCCAACTCTGCGTGGGAGTTGGATATACGTCATACACTCCCTCCTCCCCTCACCACAGTTAATCTCTCAGTCCATTACTTCCTCCATCTCTGTGCAGCTTTCTTACCTCTTTTATTTTCTCTCCCTCTCTGAATTTGCTGGAAATCCGACATTGCTCGAGTATTTGTGTTTTCCAGTAATCAATTACTTCGTGTACTCCTCTGTTCTCTCTCTGTCCATCTCATTCTGCCTCCTTCTTTTCTCTGTGTCTATCTACCTTCTCCTCCCACTTCTCCTCCATCCAGTGTAACTTATGTACTTGATCATACGTGATACACAAGACACGAGATGACAGGACTTTCATTGAATCTCATATGTGACATCATGTTACATGCGCAATTTTACCTCCAACTTAGGTAATAATAATTATGGAAGCGCTAATCGGTCAAGATTTTTCATTTAAACTTTTTTGAAGCTGTCAGATAAGTTGAGTATCTAGTTACATCTTACACCTCCAATGAAAAATTACACACACCTTTATACCTACAATTATTATACTGTTCTTTCAAGTCTCAATGCAGTTAACGAACCCCCGCGGTGGAGTAGCCGAGTGGTCTAAAGCGTCTCGCTGCGGAGCGCGCGTTTGCTCGCCGTGGAGGTCCGAGTTCTCCCTGGGGCATGGGTGTGTGTCTTGTCCTTAGGTTAGTTCACTTTACCTAGGTTTAAGTAGTTTGTAAGCTACGGACTGATGACCACGCAGTTTGGTCCGATAGATTTACAAACATTTGAACATTTGAGATAACGAACCAACAGTGAAACGATAATCAACTGAAAATAACTATCAACTTTTTAATCCACCGTTGTTTGAATATTCTGCACGCGGGAAATTTGAGTTCACTCGTAAGGATCCAATTTCGACAACAGATAATGATAATAATAATAATAATAATAATAATAATTTGATTAAAAAAACTCTTTCTGGCTTTATTCATTGACATAACTTCCTGCAAACTTTCAACTAATTCTACAAATTTAAAATGTGGAACTACTTACTTACTTTCCGTGTCCGGAACTAGACTTCTAACTTCCAAAAATTAGCAGCCGATGTGGCTTTGTCGTTAGCCTCCCATAAGTCTTCCACTGTACGGACTTCTGAGAAATGTGGAACTGACTCACAAAGAAAAATAAAAAATTAAAACAAATCTCTGAAAATCAGACTTCTGCAACGGAAAACACGAATTACACAGATACAAATGGCGTCATTAGCTAAGTATTAATTTCTATCCAATTGACATCATTGTAAAAGGACTTAAAAGATACGCACAGTTTTCCTTGGTGCCGGCTCCTGTTCCTCGATCAAACTTCGTTCAAATAGTGTTAACATAGATACACTAAAAAAAGATGATGTAATACGCGCTGCTCCTTAATACCCCATTTTCTCATCACTGCAATTTTGCTCGCAGCCTTTCCAAACATATACGTTATACCGTTACACTGAAGGTTCCAAAGATACTGAAAGAGTCGGTTGTGTATAAGTACACAGGCGGTACCGGGAACAATGTTAACCGGCAAAATACTGCAGTATTTATGCTGCAGAGTGACTAACCTCCTACAGAGCTCTGTAAAACGCAATAACTTTCCGTCAACAGAATTTATACGTACGCAGCGACTCTGATAAGTGCATTGCGCAAACAGTTGACAAATGTTATCCAAAACACGCATTGTTCCCTTACATTCATGATACACTATATGTGCTCTGCAGCACATTGATGCAGTCACGTCGGCATTCCAGGTAATTGGCTGACTGAAAAACTAGCCACAGGCGGAAACACTCGAACGAGGAATTCCAACCACATCATACTGGCATGCACGAAGTACACGGCCGCCCAAAGTGTATTCTACCGAACGCTGGTTGCGAGGGGTTACCCCCTCCCCACACGTGTCACTGTCCTCCATGGATTCGACAAAAAGCCATAATAAAGAATAAAAAAAAAAAAAAAAAAAAACTGTCTTACGGACGTACGCAGACCCCACCTGTACACAGCTGAATAATAAAAACACCACCAAGAACTACCAGACTTCGTTACGAACTTTAAGCTTTTGCCTTATCCCGACATAGATTTGGATGAACCAAAGTGGCTCTAGAATTTCTGCTCAAACAACCCTTTGCAACGCGCCTGCGGAGAAACGTACGGTTCACCACATCCCCGAAGATTACCAGCTATTCCAGATATTTGGCGTGCCTATGGTAGAGTGAACGTTTCAGTTAAAATTAAGGACGCGTCATTTGCAGCGGCTGGTACATCCAGAAGACCCGTAAGAGTAAGTCCCTAGCTTACGCCCTTCTTGCAACAGGAAGGTAGCGTGTTATTCCAGTGGCGTAATGCTCGCCCGTACACTGCGCATGAAACAGAACTTGTTGTGCAGTAACGTCCCTAGCCAGCACGATTGCCGAACTTTCCTGCAATCGAGCTCGTGCGGCATATGACGGGAAGGCAACTGAGACATGCGACTCGTCGACCCACAACTACGTGAACAGGTTGAGCAGGCGTGCCGCGGTGGAGTAGCCGAGCGGGATGCCGGGCGCCGTGGCTCAGCGCGCCCGGTCAGGGGACTCAACGCCCTCTGTAATAAAAAAGCTGAGCCAACAACACACCGAACATCAACGAACAAATACGAACAGCGTCCGCAATGAACAGAACTACCAATAGGACAAAAGAAAAAAGGCGGTCTAAAGCACCTCGCTGCGGAGCGCGCGGTTGCTCGCCGTGGAGGTTCGAGTCCTCCCTGGGGCATCGGTGTGTGGGTTTGTCCGTAGGTTAGTTTACCTAGGTTTAAGTAGTTTGTAAGCTACGGACTGATGACCACGCAGTTTAGTCCGATAGATTTAGAGACATTTAAACATTTGAGCAGGCGTAGAATAAATAGTTCAAATGTTTGTATAGCTTATGGAACTTAACTACGGGGTCATCAGTCCCTAAACTTACAAACTACTTATGAACTAGCTAATACTAAGTACGGCACAAACATCCATGCCCGAGGGGGGATTCGAACCCCCGAACGCAGCGGTCGTGCAGACCGTGACTGGCGCGCCGCAGACCGCTCGGCCACCGCGGCCGGCCTGAGATAGCTCCCTGCCATAAGCAAATTATATAACATCCCTATTATTAGTACACATTTCTTTTTACCAACTTGACTTACATTTTACAATCTCGTGTATCTAGAATCCTCATACAAAATCAGAGCAAAACGACAGTGTGTCCGTACAGCAGCAACCGTTTGTAAACAAAATAAATAAATCAATAAAATAAAAAATAAAATTAAGAAAATAAATACTTCATTAGATTGTTTATCAGAGAGTAATTATTTTACATCGATATATTCACATTTAAAAATTGTTCATAACGTCCTACAGCGTCTTAACCGTTTCATTCCCAGTGTTGTTCCTGGACAACGACGTATATGCTGATTTATACTATATTTTGTGTATCAGTCTTTAAAGTCGCATGGTTGTTGATGAACAACATGCTTCTAGTACGACGTTTTGTCGTTTGATGCAGTGTCTAGCCACTTCTGAGGCAATAATCTATCCGTCTTGGAGGTTGTGTTGTGTTGCGTTGCTGTCTTTACTTCGCTGTGAGTGTGAGCCTGAGTGTGGTTCCTGTTATTTTATTTCAGCAGTGAATTGTCTTGACTTTGGTGCTGTGGCGAAGATTATGCTAGCATTATTGATATGACAGTGTTAGGTACCAACAAAATAACGTCCCATGTAATAAAATACCTCGATACAAACGTGTGTTCTGCATGAAATACATGACAAAAAAATATTTCGATCAAAAATTTTAAGACACATATTTTGATGTATTAATTCAGAAAACACAGAATTTTAATTTTTCCAAAGATTAATTCATAATGTGGTTAAACAGAAAATGCAAATCATGACAGTTCTTTCATTGTTTATTTTAGTACTTTCCTTTTAAGGAGACACATGTAATATTCCAAGTACACTACTAATATGGATGTTTCAGCATAGAGCATCTCCAGGCACCTTATTACCGCTTCAGATATTGATCTGTAAAAGTAAGTATTTCATGTATTCTATATGCACTCGCTGTACAATAGGCAATAGATCGCGAGTGAGTTGGAAAACTGTAAGACAGTGCACTGAATTCTATTTCCTGGAGTGTATTCCAACTGTCTGTTACATCGTGCAGTAATAGTGGTAACACTAATTCTAGAAACAGGACAGCTGCATTTACTTGGCTTAGAAGCGCTCACTACCATCAGTGCTGGTGGTTTTAAGAAGGTTATGCGGTGCTGAGATAATGAAGATACGAGAAATACCGTGCTTGTATAGGAATAGCAACTGCGAAAGCCTGAGTTTATAAAACAGGAAGCTTGTGTATGTGTCTGTGTGTGTGTGGGGGGGGGGGAGGTGTATGAGAATCTGAACGGGAGTGATGTGAAGTTGTAGGAAGTTGCTGAGCAGCATGGCGAAGCGTAGTTGTCCGGCAGTGAGGTCAAGTAGCGTGCCTTGTAAGTGGAGAAACACGGAACCGGCCCAGACAGCTCGTTTCCACAGAACGCAAGTTCGTAGTACATCTCGCAGTACCTGCTACCAAAGGCATGGGCATGCAGGATAAGTTCCCACCTATGTGACTGGCTCGAAGACTTTAGTAATAAAACCCCGTACGCTTTCCTTGACGTGAGATTCTAACCAGGTCGGATCATAAGTGTTTTGCAGACTGCGGTTAACCAGTCTTCTTTCAACGACGTCACGAGACGCCGGAAACGACAAGTTTCTCGGGTTACACGTTGCATAACTGGGATATGTTAGGGGAATGCAATTCACCGAAGTGGCGTCCAACTGAAAGACTTGCACCAAGCCCTGAGCCACATGAAATTATAATAATTACTATTGTTATCAGATTGTGTCCTAGGGAAGTTTTCGAGCACTGCTATTCTCCACCGATTCAGGAAATTCGATGCCGACCATCGAGGACTGTAACAACATAAACGGGAACCAAACATTTATTAGTTTCGTGTTGCAGTCGAGAAAAAATTTTTGCGAGCGCTAAGCCATTCATAAAATCTCTACGAGATGCATCGTTCCAAAGGGTACACGGTTGTTAAGCATCAAAATTGGAGCTACGAAACATGAGAGGTCTACGTCTGGAGCGATGAATCTAGGTAGACTTCCTTGCTCTGAAAAGGCAGGTGAGACGAACGGCGACAACGTGATGAAGCGTTGTATGTAAACACACATAAGCAGGGGCGAAGGACCAAGTGCTGACAGAAGTATGAAACGTCCAAAATACAACACGTTATTATGTTTAATGCTTGGTAAAACCCCTTGGCATCCAAACCAAATCCCATTCGTCTCTGAATGGATAAATACAGTCCTTAGTGGCTTTCAAAATTTTCGACATGCAGGAACTTTTTTCTGTTGAAGTTAGGTGAACACATTAAGCGATTGAAATGTTCAAAATACATCAAATTTTCATCCTTTCCACACAGAAACTCAGAGAAGTGTGTAACTTGAGATATCAGTTAAATGCAACGCACTGGAATCTGCCCGCCCATCTAGTAGTAACGTCTTTCGTAATAGAGCGTAAGGTTATTTACAACTTGTACAAAAACCAGACAGCGGTTGTCAGAGTTGAAGGGCATGAAAGGGATGCAGTGGTTGGGAAGGGAGTGAGACAGGGTTGTAGCCTTTCTCCAATGTTATTCAATTTGTACATTGAACAAGCTATAAAGGAAAGCAAGGAGAAATTTGGTGAAGGAATAAAAGTTCAGGGGGAAGAATTAAAAACATTGCGTTTTGCCGATGACATAGTAATTCTGTCAGATACAGCAAAGGACCTGGAAGAGCAATTGAATGGAATGGACAGAGTGCTGAAAGGTGCATATAAGATGAACATTAACAAGAGCAAAACTAGGGTAATGGAGTGCAGTGTAAGAAAATCAGGTGATGCTGAAGGAATTAGATTGGGAAACGAAGCAATAAAGGAGGTAGATGAGTTTTGTTACTTGGGCAGTAAAATAACAAATGATGGGCGCAGTACAGGGGCGCAGTACAGAGGATATAAAATGCAGAATGGCAATGGGTAGAAAAGCGTTTTTGAAAAAGAGAAATTTGTTAACATCGAATATTGATTTAGGCATAAGGAAGTCCTTTCTGAGGGCATTTGTATGGAGTGTTGCCTTGTATGGGAGTGAGACATGGACGATAAACAGTGCGGACAGGAAGAGGATTGAGGCTTTTGAAATATGGTGCTACAGAAGAATGCTGAAGATTAGGTGGGTGGATCGCGTAACTAATGAGGAGGTACTGAACAGAATTGGGGAGAAAAGGAATTTCTGGCATACCTTGACTAAAAGAAGGGATAGATTGGTAGGACACATTCTTAGACATCAAGGAATTGTTAATTTAGCGTTGGAGGGAAGTGTGTGGGAAAAAATCGCAGGGGAAGACCAAGAGATGGATACAGTAAGCAGATTCAGACAGATGTAGGTTGTCGTTCTTATGTGGAGATGAAGAGGCTTGCTCAGGATAGGGTATTGTGGAGAGCTACATCAAACCAGTCTCCGGACTGAAGACCACAACAACAACAATAGAGCTCCTAATAATTAGGCACATGTTGTTACTGCCTAACATACGTACTTGAAGATACTGGTACTGACTTCTTTTAACCCATTAAATTTAATAGTTGCACAACACAAAAGTGCCGTGTCTCTATGTAATATGCAATTTCAGTTTTTCAGTTATATGAAAAGGATGTTCTAAATATCCCAATACAGAGTGCTTTATTATGTGAGTAAATGAGAACAAGTCAGTTCGCTAGCTAGTGAAGAGATCCTTGCTATCTGTCATTTTCAAGTATTCTCACATAAAATCCTCATCAGATCTAGTACCTTCTGTTACTGCTAGGCTTTAAAATGAAGGAAATATAACTCCTATTAGGTTATGGAAACTGAGTAGTAGCTCTGAAACACAATGGACAAGAAGCTAAGAAATAAACATTTGTGAGTGACGAAGGAATATCTACAAAACGAATAATAAATCACTAACATTACTCGTTTTCATTCTACAACTATGTATTTCCTTGAATAACGCGACAGTTAATGAAGTTTTACGTAGTAACAATGTGGCAAAATACTCCCCTCTATGCATGTTATCATTTCTCAAAATATTTTGATACCTCTAACCGTGTATGAGATACGCAATGATTCATTCTGGCCTTATCGCTATCGGAAATGAGTGCGCTAAATACAATAAAGTTTAGCGGTATGAGTGAAAGGTAAAGATCTCCTCCTAAGTAAAAAATATAATTAAACTAATAATTAAATTAATTAATAATTAAAGTAATTAAAATTAAACTAATTAAGTTAATAAAATTAGGAAACTTTCAATCACAGCAACATATGGTGCAACAAGCACCAAACGGAATATCAAAGCAGCCTCTATTTTTTACTGCAAACTTTTCCTAATGTAGCGCAGTCTCTTATTTCGAAGCCAATATGTTATTAACTGAGACTATTAACGAAATGACGAGCATTTCGTCACAATGCTGACGTATAAAGATTTAAGTAGTGGAAAAATTAAATATTTCTACCAATTAGTTTTTGCTAAATCGTTTGTGAAAGATGGTAGGGCATGCGCCTCTACGCTGTTAGTGCAGCGCGATTCCAACCATGAACCATGTTGGGGAAAACATCGCGGACGATTCAGCCTGGGTATTTAGCAGCTCTATCTCTTCCTCTTGCTCTTACCTCACAGCTGAGAGGGAATGGCCGCGTATGCTAAGACGCCATGCAACGGAGAGCGCTGCCGCTCCCGCCGAAGGTTCGAGTCCTCCTTCGGACCTGTGTGTGTGTGTGTGTGTGTGTGTGTGTGTGTGTGTGTGTGTGTGTTGTCCTTAGCGTAAATCAGCTACGCGGCAAGGGCAACCTAGTAAATGCAGGACTTGCGAAACCTCAACCATGCTGCGAACAGACGAAAAAAATTTGGAGGCATTACTTTTCAGCATCCCCTCGTAGCTTGCGACGTTCCCCTCGCTCCTCCCAGCCGAAAGAGGGTTAGTATCTGAACCTCAGCAGTGCCTGGGCAGCGCTGTGGTACGACCTAAAAGTTTCTCGTGCGATAAAAATACTTGGAAAACACAGATTTGGATGGTATACGAGAGTGAAAAGAAGAATGACGAAATGTGCAATACATTTCCTTTCTTTAAATTTTTCTTTTGCGTGATCGCCTTTTGTTCAGGGGGTTCACTGAAGCATTGAACACACAAGAAGCACAGCTACTGGGTCTCTCTTGAAACAACGTTTGTTATGGAAGCTGCCAACATAACACAAACTACTTGTCCACGTTGGAATTCACTTACTCTTATCTCCGACATATCGCACTGCACCGACACTTGCAACGTATTGATCATATGGCATATGTGCCGTTTGTGCTCAGATACAACTGTTCTAACTGTAGGTTGGGCTAGCATTTATATTTATCGAGGTTGTCCCCTTTTGTTTTCCAAACTCGGTGTATTCCTGTCGTTGATGCATGACATGCATATGACACCCAATTCATTTAGCTTCCTATTAAGCAGCACAAACGATACAATGACCTATTTACCGATAACATGAACCCGTTTGTCGTCTGCTTCCTTGGGACGTGATACGTATTTGATATTACCGAACGCGTGCCATGGAATAAACATTGCTGAAGTGAGCAATCGACTATCTCTTAATTAAAAAAGAGGTTTCAAGAGTTAATAATGTATTATCATCCTGAATGAAGTGTGCAGAAGATAATACGCTGTTCGTAGTCCCTGTCGAATCGATGGCTTTCTTATCTTTAGATCCGATTACAAATGAGCATTTTACTTGATCGGAGGTGGATCTACATGGCCTCTTCAGGCTCCAACGACTTTGTCTAGTTACACAGCTACACAGATTCCCGTCAGATCATCGAATTTACCACCAGACTTTGCCCCGCCCCTTCCCCAGGTTCATAGATTAAATTCTCAAGCCCTCTCTGCAGTGCCTCAAGAATTGAGGCCATTACTTCGGGTGGGGACATTAAACTCGGCACCACCCAAGGAGCTGTTTGAAGAGCAGTAAACTGTGGTCGGCCCTGAGTTTCACCGTCCCACTTCTCTCATTATCCAAAACTCCAATACAGTTCAGTACAGCCAATTACACTTACCAGTTATACTATACACAACGGTCATACTTCACTAAGGAAATTTACTTAGGGTGGGAAAGATAGAAGGAATCTTTCCAACTCAGGCGCCTGGAGATAACCTTCAGGGTCTCATAGCTAATCATGCCATACGACTTTAAAGACCACCCAAAGGAAAGGCAAACCTGTAACGCAGATGTTTAGTCTGGGTTGTGTGTTGCTGCTTATTGTCTTTGTATGGCGGTACCCGGAACTAGTATGGAAGCTTCATAGTGCAAGCTCTTAACGGCACCACGAATTGTGAAGTGCAGACACGAGTCCTCGATTTGCTGCTCCCTCGGACTTGTCATTAGAAAAGGGCTTCGGCTCCACCTGCATTACGACCATGGCAGAATGTAATGTTTCCTGACTGGTTTGGGATGGGAGGAAGACTTTTAACGTCCCGTCGACGTAGCGGCCATTAGCGACGGAACACACTCTCGGATAGTTTCTTTGGCAGGTTGGGGAAGGAAATAGGCCGTGCCCTTGGAAAGAAACCCTCCTGATATTTGCTTGGAGTAATTTGGGAAAATCACTGAGAACTTAAATCAGGATGGCCGATTCCAGGTTTGAACTGCCGTCCTACGCAATACGAGTTCAGAGTGTTACTACAGCTACTACTCGCTCGGTGGAACTCAGTGTCGGGGAATACCGAGAGTAAGTTCTCTCTGTGTTTGTCTTTATCGTTCGTGTCTGCCTATGCTCTTGGTTGATCATCGCACAAGCTAACCTACGTCTGTATTAATCACCGATTTTATTGAAAGTCAGTACACTTGTAGAGCAGTAAAAATGGCCGCGTATTTTTATTTATTTATTTATTTTATATAATGACAGCGGTACATTTCTGAAAGTGTAAACGCCGCCGGAAAGATAATGTAACATTTTGTTTGGATAAATGTCTCCGAAATCATGAGAGATAAACAAAATGTTTACCATTTATTGGTAATTGACGATCCTAAATACAGTATGGTCGAATTTTGCGGTCGTATGCTATTTTTCAAAATACTCCGACCACCATCGATTAATTTTTCAAAATAAAATAGAAACTAGAACAAATTAAAGAAAATTGTTCACTAAATCTAACCATTTATGACGAAGTTGGTTTCCTGTATACCGTTTTTGAAAAATAACCCGTAAAACACGCGCTATGGTGCGAAAAAGAAAATTCGCCAGGTACGAAGAAAAAAAGTGAAATCTCACGGTTGGGAGGAAAAAAAACTAGTTGTTCACTGACCCTGAGTTACTCTTCACCCAGTCAAAACACTAAATCTATCTTAACATCCATATTGTTAAATTTTACTGACGCTGTCGACTATAAAAATAGAAATCTTGAAAGAAGTGCAATTATAGGATCAGCTCAGGAAGTTCTGTAAACGAAGTGTCACCAGATATGCATAAGCTTTTTTTTAGTGTTGACTCACTTTTTTTCTGCTTTCAGGAACGTTGATTTCTTCTACTACTTCTTTTTCTTTTCTTTTCTTTTTTTAAGTATTCTGACTTCTTTTAAAACTCAGATTTTCAATTTTCAGTGTCTACTTAGCATTTTTGGGTAATTAATTTTTAGAGGTTTTTTTTCTATCTATTTTTCGTAATTCTTTGTGAGGTTTGTGGATTTAATGATATGAGACTGCTATTTTATTTTGTATTGCCGAATTAAAAAACAAAGGTAGCATCTGTACTCATATTCTTAAGCGTACCTTATATATGCTATTGAAATATACTTTCTTTGTAGGTATCAAAGAAATCTATGTTAAAGGAAATAAATAACAAGCTGTCATTTGAAATAAAACATGGTTGTAGACATTCTGTGAATATTAGTTCTTGGGGCAGACCCATAGACTCAGTCAAACAACACACAACACAAAAAATCGCGAGGGTCATGAGTCCCTAAACTTACAAACTACTTATGAGCTACTTTATACTAAAGACGACACAAACATCCATGCCCGAGGGGGGATTAGAACCCCCGACCGTAGCGGCTGTGCAGACTGTGACTGACGCACCGCAGACCACTCGGCCACTGCGGCCGGCCCCAGTCAAACAATAAATGCGAAGTTTAGTATATTGCTCCCTCTTAGTTTCTGTGTCAGTCATGCTAGTAAGTGATAATCAGTATTAAGAAAAGACGATATCGAGTTTTTACGCATATTTACTCTGTTAGATAACATTTACTGCTGTCGAGAGTCAAATGTCAGTCTACGCATCGGGCGCGGTTCGCCTACAAGTTTGTCTTCATTTCGTAACACTTTTCCAGGGACCTGACTACATCCCGTAGAATAGCTGCGTGTCTTATCTCACATCTCACGTGCCTTGAGAACGAAGTCTACACGTTGATTTTCAATTTCTGCGTGTCTTGTTTGCTAGACGACGGTGGGGTTGCGTATGAAGGCCTTCCGGAAGGATAGTAACAAGGATCCAGCTGCGACTATCAACGTCAACCAACAGAAGAAATGGTGTCATGTAATGAGTGCTTCCGAAATTTCTATTGATTCTTACATAGTTATTCCGTCACCGAAATGTTGTAATTGAACACAAAATGGTCTTTTTTAAATTTCTTTCGTCATAAACGATGTTTGTGAATGTACCTGTCTCATTCACAACTTGAACAAAGAAAACAGCACCAGTTACTTGGATTTTTTTTTTAATTTTTTTATGCTCAGCAGAAGGCGTTTCGAGAATTTCTCATCTTCATATGCGTTTGGTTACATAATTATTATTTATTGAGACTTCTGAATTTCTGGTGTACTGTCTCTCTTACAGTGTAATTGTTTTGATGTGATACACACTGAAATAAATAATGGAATGTTATTTCGATACAACAACTGGTGTTTTCTAGCTTCTACGTACAACTATTGTACATCCTACATTGTACAGAATCCCCCACACACGGAAAACATAGCTGGCCGCGTTGGCCGAGGGGATTGAGGCGCTTCAAAAAAATGTTCAAATGTTTGTAGAGTCTATGGGACTTAACTACGGGGTCATCAGTCCCTAAACTTACAAACTACTTATGAACTAACTAATACTAAGGACGGCACAAATACGGCCGCGGTGGCCGAGGTGACTGAGGCGCTCCAGTCACGGTCAGCACGGCCACTACGGTCGGGGGTTCGAATCCCCCCTCGGGCATGGATATTTGTGCCGTCCTAGTTCGTAAGTAGTTCATAAGTAGTTTGTAAGTTTAGGGACTGATGACCCCGTAGTTAAGTCCCATAAGCTTAACAAACATTTGAACATTTTTGAATTTGACGGCACAAATATCAGTCCCCTCGGCCACCGCGGCCGGCGGGGCGCTTCAGTCACGGTCTGCACGGCCACTACGGTCGGGGGTTCGAATCCCCCCTGGGGCATGGATATTTGTGCCGTCCTAGTTCGTAAGTAGTTCATAAGTAGTTTGTAAGTTTAGAGACTGATGACCCGGTAGTTAAGTCCCATAACATTTACAAACATTTTTTGAACGGAAAACATAACTTATACTCTTATTGTAAACAATCCATGTTACCCATGTGTTTTTATAGACTATATTTGCAAAGCGTTTGTATAGAGTTTTAAGAAGTTACACTTTTAACTTATGTGTAACTGTTTTGCTTACAAGAAAAGTGTAAGTGATGTTTCCGTGTGTGTGGGATATTGTTCAGTGAAGAATGTACAACACTTGGAAGGAGAAGATCTAAAACACCAGTTCTAGTATCGAAATAACATTTCGATATTTATTTCAGTCGATTTTCGGATTACAGCAATGAAAACGTCGAGAGAGAGAGAATCATACATGGAGATATAGAAAAAATAATAATTACGTAACTATACGCATCTTAACATAAAAAGTTAAAAAAAAAACAAGTATCTGGTGTTTTCTTGGTTTAAATTGCGAAATAGGTTCTCCAAATAATACATAAATTAACGTCGGCTAGATAGGTTATTCATTTTCGAACCTCTGCCGTCTTTTTTTGCAAACACGCGAAACCTCCTTGCTGTGAGATAAATTTCTGCTGCTAAAGGGGTCAGTACTTCGGCAGGAAGTGCGTCAGGGCGGATCAAGCAGTATCAGCGACCTGTCCCGGCTTCGGACTGACACCACCAAGAACTACGGCCAGCCGGATGACCCTGCTAGTGTAGCGGTAATGAATTAAACTTCACTCCTGAGACAGTCTAAAATCCCTACAGTAATTTCTGAGATTAGCTCTCATACAGACAGAAAAACGCCGCGGCGGACTTAATTTTTAATATGTCTGGATGTTGAAATGACTCGTCGCGTTATTCCTAGAGGGGATCTTAAACAGGACCCAGCTAGTATTTCTTCAGTTGGACCTTTAGCAATTTTACAGTCATGTAATGTGTGTCAGATCACGTAGAGGCAAGCTGTAGTGGATTTTATATTTGTTGGTGAGTAAATTCATCGGTTATAAAACGTTAGGAGACCCCTCGTCTAAATTACAAACAACGCTTATGATCAATACACACTAGACACTGATACGTAACAGGCAATACCTATACACATTCCTGATTGCATACTAGCACCAAACATATTGTTCTGATGCTACAATGATTTCTTCGAATGAAACAAAGTACTAAATGCAAAATTTGAGAACGCGTTTGAGACACTAAACAATGTCAAATAACTATATGGTGTTCAACAGCCTATCTAGTGGTAGGAACCAGAAATGATCAGTACTTTAATCATAATATAGGGAAATGTAAAAGTACATGTAAGGAAGGTGATACATTACGAAAACATCTTTAAAACAAAAATAAGCTATATGACAGAGTATTTAGTGTTGCATCATGAAAACGTCATAAACCGCGAGTTACAAAACGAAAATGCTAAATACCTATAAAACGTTTAATTAGCAGCATTGTCCATATTAATGTTTTATAATTTAAAATTATTACAGTAAATTGTGTAAGTGACGAAACAAAAGGCAGGCATTAATTTTTATGGCACAAATTTATCATTTCCTATAAAGTATTTATCTTGTTAAAGTGCAAAAGACATAAGCATTGTTATAATTTATATAGAATTGCACTTTTAGGTAAAACTTTAATATTCTCAATATTTGACAAACATTTCATATACGCAGATTTATGTAAGATTTCTTTTTTTAGACCGTATTTTATTAATGTTTGTTATTCAGTAAATAATTTCATCAATGTATATGTTGTTGTTGTGGTCTTCAGTCCGAAGACTGGTTTGATGCAGCTCTCCACAATACCCTATCCTGAGCAAGCCTCTTCATCTCCACATAAGAACGGCAACCTACATCTGTCTGAATCTGCTTACTGTATCTATCTCTTGGTCTTCCTCTGCGATTTTTACCCCACACACTTCCCTCCAATGCTAAATTCACAATTCCTTGATGTCTAAGAATGTGTCCTACCAATCTATCCCTTCTTTTAGTCAAGGTATGACAGAAATTTCTTTTCTCTCCAATTCTGTTCAATACCTCCTCATTAGTTACGCGATCCACCCACCTAATCTTCAGCATTCTTCTGTAGCACCATATTTCAAAAGCCTCAATCCTCTTCCTGTCCGCACTGTTTATCGTCCATGTCTCACTCCCATACAAGGCAACACTCCATACAAATGCCTTCAGAAAAGACTTCCTTAGGCTTAAATCAATATTCGATGTTAATAAATTTCTCTTTTTCAAAAACGCCTTTCTACCCATTGCCATTCTGCATTTTATATCCTCTGTACTGCGACCATCATTTGTTATTTTACTGCCCAAGTAACAAAACTCATCTACCTCATGTATATATTATCAACAAAAGTATAAGCAAGCTCTCTGAAGGCCACTTACCATCAATCAGTTTTTAACCAACTGATTGCCTTTCATTATGCCTTTCGTAGTAGAAAATTTTTGAGGCTCTCTGAAGAACATTCTTTATAAGTTTTGTTTTGAATACCTAAAATTGGTCTGAGCACTACAGTTTTACCAACGAACACATTAAAAGAACGGTCATGCTCTTATAGCGCGTCTTCTAATGAATTTACAGACAAATCTGTAACGAGATACTGCTAGACGACCCCATTATCTTGCTAATATCTTCAAACACATTACAATAGAAGAGTAAACTTCTGTCGTATTTCAAGCCTAGCCTAAAATTGTGGATACGTGACATCGCCTACTTCATAGAGTGCTTCATCTCACAAAGGGCAAGGAGATCACACTTCTGGTATGAATCACTGAACGCCTGCACCTTTGTGTGTTTCACTTGCCTTTCACAGTTTTTAAACTGCATTTTCTTTAATTGTAACAGATCGCCCTGCTTTTTCATAGACGTTGGCTTTCATCTCCTATTTTAGTAAACAGCCAAAAGGGAGATACTTTGTCTAGTAATACATCTGGAGTTAAATTATTATAAAAGTGATTAAGTATTTCTAATTAAATAGTAAAATTTTCTGTGTCTTTACTCAGTGAATGATGTACAGCGTACTGAATTGTATAATTATGACGAAGGGTGTTACGTAACTTCCAGAGCTAGCTGTTTTCATCAGCTAATTCCACACTCCAATGGGCTAAAAAAAAAAAAAAAAAAAGAGATGAATGCGTGAGTTGTTTTAGCACTAGACAATTCTCAAGTGATTTGTAAATTCATTCTGTTGAATTGAAGGAATGAAAAGAGTGACGACTAGGTGATGCAAATGAAATTATTGAAAATCAGTTCTAAATGCTGAAAGTCACCGTGTAAGGAGTGTGTATGCGCTGTTCTAAATATCAATAATTTTGTATTTGTCGTAAGCACAATTTAGATTGTACTTTTTGGAATAGTTTCGGACTTCTGCCAAAATTCGGCGATAACTACGTTGTTTATAGAGTTTTAAGGTGGTTTTATGTATCACCGCAATGAGACTTACCTGTTGTGCTTTTTGGGATACTCCAAATACGATGTTTGACATTAATAATATAATGGTTGTGTATATATTCATGTAGAGGATGAAGGGCAGTTTGAGGTAGGGACCCTTGTCAGGAACCGACAGAGTAGAAAATTATTATCTCTGACAGTGTAATACATCAACTGTTACTGTGTTTATCAGAGACGTACAGCCAAATTCCTGGAAAATGTCCCACTTCTTTTTCCTCAATGGAAACTGCCCCAATATAGTTGAGTCCCATTTTAATATTGGGGTGAGGGTTGACAAAGACCTTATGTTTAAATGTTTTTAAAAGTTATGGCATCGAATTGCTGTGGTCATCAGTCCCTAGACTTTCAAACTACTTACACCAACTTACACTAAGGACAACACACACACACACACGCCCGAGGGAGGACTCAAACCTCGGAATGGGAGCAACCCCACGCTCCGCAGCAATGCGCCTTAGAGCACACGGCCATTACCAGGCGGTGACCTAAATCAGAAACTCCGGAAAATCATGCATTCACGTTTACCCCTATTTGATTCCGCCTTGTGGGGTCAAGTGGGAGGTCTTGTGTACGAGACTATTGTATGTCTTCGCAAGACTTTTCACTGCCTGTGATACTGTTCGCAAGACACAGGGGATATTAGAACGGGTAGAATGAAAAATTTCCCAACTATACCATTCCTACATTGACGCTGTGTACACCATTTTAAACAAATGTGGCAGCTGCAGAAAATTCTGCAGGTAAATGGAGTTAATTATTATAGTATTGTAGATTTCGGATTTTCGTTCTGACGTCGGGTTGTGTGTGCTGCGTCTTGTACATCAACAATGGAAGTTATCTGAGGATATAAGAGAATATTCAGTGAGAGTTCTGTACATCGTAATAGCGCTGCACGAAGCTAAGGCAGAATTTGAGTAAACTTCTCGCTTATGACATCCGACTGAGTCGTTTCCGGATAAGAGACCTCTGTTTCAAACTGATACATTTGCCCTTTCTGCATCACTTCTAAGCTTTTGTAACATAATCATGCAATTTCATTCTACGTGCAACCAGGATACGAAATTGGACAATATGTAGTTGCTAATGGTGACAGCGGTATTTGGAAGCAGCATTATTCATTACGTACCACAGATCATATGCAGAGTTTACATGGACTTTTATTCGTTACAAAAATTGGTTTCTCTTAAACTATCTTGCAGACAGGTATGCGGTTGGTATCAAATACGTTTGGTAACTCTGAAGGTTCCCATGTAAACTTTTCTGCATACGGTCTGACAACATCAAGTATGATAATTTCTACCTTAGGCTGCATTTACACCGCGGGGGCATTTTTTCGTTAGTTATTGGATGAAGCCCCTCCGGACTGCTGGATTGGGACCAATTGAACATAATTGCCATCATTTTTACTAGTTTTAAATACATTTAGATTGGTTAGTGTGCTAACATCACGAATACAGTGTTCAGATCACCAGTTCCTGTTGTGGAGACTGTATCGCGTGAAGACGAACTGCTGGAGATGCAGTGATGGATGAAATGTTGGTAAATGCATGGAGAGAAACCGAATATCGCGCACTTGATCTTCAGGAAAGAAATGGAGCACATGTGGAAGTGACGCAATAAAAACCTTGTTTATCAGTGAAACTACGTTAGTCACAAACCGCGTAGCTTAGATCCTACGATATATTTAAAATTAACTTTACTGTCTATGCTCATATGTTTTACATCTAGTCTTTCTTCTGCTTGAAGAACAAAGAATAATAATGTATTTTTCGATATATTTAGATTGGTCTCTTCGCTATATTCTTGTATTTGGAACATACATTCCTGTTCAAATTCTGTATGTTTGCTTGTTAGCAAATTATCTTCTAGCAGCTGTAAAATATCTTCCACCGGTCTATTTGACTATTCAGTTGTTATGGGACTGAATCAGCATTGCATCCGTCTCGCGCAGTTAGGGGAAAACAATCTTTTATTTTTTCTTTTTTTCTTTTTTTTTTCTTTTAATGAAGTTGATAAATGAGGCTTAGCCACCGGGGTAGAAACGCATTCTGTGATGAATATGCTGCATGCGGTGGAGTGGTCGAAAGCTCTAAGGCGACTTGCTGCGGAGCGCGCGGTTTTGTGTGTGTGTGTGTGTGTGTGTGTGTGTGTGTGTGTGTGTGTTGTCCTTACTGTAAATTAGTTTAAGTAGTTTGTAAATCTAGGGACTGATGACCATAGCAGTTCGGTCCAATAGATTTACAAACATTTGAACATT
This sequence comes from Locusta migratoria, assembly GCA_026315105.1. NCBI lineage: Eukaryota > Metazoa > Arthropoda > Insecta > Orthoptera > Acrididae > Locusta > Locusta migratoria. The sequence goes on from CM048751.1 coordinate 204,083,139, forward strand.
TTGATGAGCAACCTCTATGGAAAGCAGTTTTTCTGTAGTTAATAAGGATATAGAATGTATAGATTTATAGAATTAGTCCATATACCCACCTTAAAAATATATTTTATTCCTTGTGACATCATAATTAACGCTGCTTTATTTTGTGTTATCTGTACGTTAGGTACTGAAAACTATTCCTTGTCAAAACATATGCCCAGATAAGAAATGCCATATGATTAAAATGTTACGCAATACTCTTACGTATTTATTAAATGATCTTAAAACTTTATAGTTTGTTGTTACTACTTGCTGTTTGCATGTTGTTAACGTCACTTACTAGAGAATTATTGCACGTGTAAAAGGGTCATTCTGCGCTGCCAGCACTTGTACGATAATGCTATGCATATCAACGTGCGTGGTATTGAACACTGAAGTCACTAAACTTTGCACCATTTAGCATATATGAGACGTGCAATTTACTCATTTTTGTCCGCCTTATTTCTACCTTCTTCGTTAGTCTTAAAGTAACTTACACTGCACGTTCTGCCCCTGTGTTTTGGAATGCCCCTCACGTAGGCGTGAGTTCCATATCCTGCTCTTTGTCATGGTCGAGTTTTCCGCTTTTGCCCGGTAGCGAGGCGTTCGGTGCCGGCCAGTTTTCGTAACAGATTGGCCTATTAACTTGGTGACGCATGTCCTCCCAATCGTAATTCTCCGTGAGACATACATTCATCGACTGTTCTTTCACGCTACAATTTTTAGTCGTTACCGCCTTGTGCGTTTAAAATTTTACCAGATACCGCAATGCAATTTATTGAATACATTTTAAATTTAATTGAGAACCCATATTGGTCACCTGTTAAGCTCACTTTTTTCTGTGATTTTCAATTTCAAGATGAATATGATGCAGCCTTCTACGGTATTCTACCCTGATCGAGTGCCTTCATCTCCACTTTATTTCCACGTTCATTTACATACTTCGTCTTCCGCTACAAGTTAATTCCACACTTTTCGGCCTTTACTAAAGTTACTATTCACGAATTTGTCCCATCTTTGCGCCATAAATGTTTATTTTCTGCGATTCCAATCAGAACCGCCTAATTAGTTACTCAGTGTACCTATCTGATCTTCAGCATTTTTCTCATATTTCGCTTGTATCTGTTTACCTCATATTCGTGATCATCATCATCATCCACTTTGACGCCAAGACAGATTCAGAAATGCCTTTTAACACACAAAATTTATGTTGCAAGTTTATAATTTTCTTTTAATTTTGATAAATGCTTTTCTTGCTATTGCTCGTATGCACTCCCCATCGTCTTTACTTCGTCATTCATCATATCAGAACTAATTATCTTCTTTCAGAGCCTCATTTCCTAGTTTAATTCTCTTAGCATCGTCTGACTGAATTCGAGTTTTAGTTAGCCTTGTTTTGGTTTTGTTGTTCATATTATATATTGGACAGACGCTATACATTTTTTCAGCTGATCTTGCATGTCATACGCCGTCTTGGACGGATTTACTATGTCGTCGTCAAACCGTAACGTTTTTATTTCCTCTTTGAGAAAACGTTCCCTCTCCAAACCTCTCCTTCGTTTGCTTAACATTGGTGATAGGCTATAACCTTCTCTCACTGCCTTCACTAACTCTGCTTCCCTTTCAAATCCTTCAACTCGTAGACAGCAATCGTTCTGGTGAAGTTGTAGATAACCTTATGCTCCCTGAATATCGTCTCCGCTTAAATGCTACAAACGTAAGTTTGCTTTTTCTAAACTGCGTTGTGACGTAATAGCTCAGTTTTGCCTCTCCTGTACCTAATACGTCTCTAGAACTGATTCTGATATTCCCCAAAGATTTCTTTCTCCATTGTTTCCATACCTGGCTAAGTCATTTGCGTTGGTTTATTAGTCAACTATAATTAATGGTTCGGTAATATTTTGATCCGTCTTCTCCTACCTTCTTTTGATCTGTGTATAGCTTACGTTTATTCGTCAAGAAATGCAAGGAAATGAAAACGGCACTGCTCCCACTAAACAGATTTGGAAAACTGTCCTCAGTCTAACGCAACAGGCCTTTCAGAAGTGTGAGATTGTCCGCCTGCATGCATTTCTCGCAGCTGGTTTTCTCTTTGCTGCTATCTGTTCTGACTGCGTCAAACTTGGTGATATTGCCGTGCCTCTATTAACGCTGGCGTACTGACGTTATCCTGATACTGCGGAAGCGCTCGAATTAATGCAGCCGACCTGTCGGCAAGTTTGTCTGCGCAGAGTTATTGAGTTAATTTTGAGGAAGAGAGATAAAACCAAATGACCAAAGATCGCAATAAAGATAACTGGCAGATGAGGCAGTTACAGAATAAGTACGAGAGTTTGCCAGATTACGTTTCGCGGCCAACCATTAATCTCTCTCTCTCTCTCTCTCTCTCTCTCTCTCTCTCTCTCTCTCTCTCTCCTCCCTCCCTCCCTCTATCTTTTCCACATTTAACGGCACACTAGATTATGTGTGCTGTTGCCGTCCCGTTTCAGCCCCATACTGCGAATTGCGGTGCTCCTTTCACCCGTAACTCGGCGGAGACCGAGCGACGTGGCGTAGTGGTTACACACTGGACTCGCATTCGGAAGGATGGTGGTTGAAATCCACCTCCGGCCATCCAGACTTCGGTATTCCGTGATTTTCCTAAATCACTCCAGGCAAATGCCGGGATGGTTGCTTTTAAAGTCACGGCCGATTTCCTTTCTCATCTTTTCCCAAACCCCCGAGCGTAAACTCCGCCTCTAATGACCACGCTGTCGACGGAGCGTTAAACACCATCTTCCTTCCTTCTTCAGCCGAGCTGTCAGTACGAAGCCTATAACACGTAGCCCTACTCTGTTACGACAATGCGCGTGACAACATGCAGAACTCATCTGTAAGCCTGCACATAGTTCATCTGACTTCCAGTTTCTCTCTCTCTCTCTCTCTCTCTCTCTCTCTCTCTCTCTCTCTCTCTCTCTCTCTCTCTCTCTCTCTCTCTGTGTGTGTGTGTGTGTGTGTGTGTGTGTGTGTGTGTGTGTGTGTGTGTGTGTTTTAGGTAAACTGTCCAGTGTGAGTGACGAAAGCTTGGTGATGAGACGTACAGATTTCACTCGTGTCTGCCTCATCGCGTTGTCAGCTGATGTTCACGCCCAGCGCTACGCGAGCGAGCAACTTGTATACCCAGTACCTAGCATTACTACATCGCATAGCTCACTCGTACAAACAGCTTATCGTAGCCCCGCTACAGAGTTTATTCTTCCCTGCAAGCTGTGACAAGAACTTAACATTTTCGTCCTCTATAGTTAGGAAGTGACGCTATCGTTTAAGTTGAATTTTCTATCAATGTCTGCGTCGAATGAAAATAATAATAATAATAATAAATAGAACTTAGGCGATATTGAGACAAACAATTTTGTACAGCATTGTAATTGCTTTCTGTTTCTGAACAATATCGTCCTTCTTTGCACATGTAATCTGAAGCATTAATGGAACACGTTTTGACAGTGACATTTCATTGTTGGTATCATTTTGATGTAAAGCTCTTTTTACGATAGACTTTCTGGTCTCATTTGACTACTCCCGACGAGTTGGTCTACACAGCGATAACGTAGTGAGTCTCGTCTGTTTCTAGCGATAGTTTTCGTTTAGACGTTCGCACCAATATTGTAGACCTGTCTGGTGTGTGGTTTCACAGCTGAACGATGAAGTGGGATTACACTGAAGTAAGCAATGGGATTACAGTTTATTACTGACGAAAGCATAATAAATATTGGATGGCCATATTCTGTATACTCTTGAGCAGTGGTTTTAAACCTGTGGGTTTGCTAGGGGGTCGTCGTCACAGGAGGAAGAAGTTGCACCATAAAATAACTTGGGGTTCCATAATACAAAGACGTATACCTAAGTGAAATATATTTAATGTTCAAATTACCTAGTTCCTTGGGTAACATTCATTATGAATTGATCATAGATGGATTTATAATACTGTGTATTAACAATGATTAAGTGAAAAGCCTGTAAACTGTTTTCAGGAACCAGTCGATAGGTAAAAAAACTTTATACCATAAGTAATTCTGAAAAAATAAAACAAATCTTCTTCACTAATTGTCTACACACTGGGACCTTTCTTAGTTACCATAATTCGCTTCTGAGTCTTCCCTGAAATGAAAAACAGTCGTTAAACTAAATACATTTTTGTGACAGAAGGCATGTAGAAATAGGACAATTTTTCATTCCAAAAAAAATAGACAAAATCTTCGTCCAACAGTTTAAAAGAAAGCTGAACCAAAAGAAAGATAAAATTTGAGATAACACAGTTTTCTTAGAAAAAAAAAATGTTCAAATGTCCGTAAATCTATCGGACCAAACAACGTGGTCATCAGTCCGTAGCTTACAAACTACTTAAACTAAGGTAAACTAACCTAAGGACAACACACACACACACACACACACACACACACACACACACACACACACACACACACACACACACCCATGCCCCAGGGGGGACTCGAACCTCCACGGCGAATAACCGCGCGCTCCGCAGCGAGGCGCTTTAGACCGCTTGGCCACTCCACCACGGCAGTTTTCTTACAGTTTGCGAGGAGAGCCGGGAGGGGGGCGGGTTCGCTAGAATAATTTCATTTGGAAGAGTCCGCATATTCGAAAATCTTGAAAAACACTGCTCTTGGGATTTGAAATAGTGTCCCCCTAATCTTTCAAAATATAATACACATTTATTTGTTCAAGCAAATATATACCTGCAAATACAAACAATGACCACATCGTAGTAAATAGCTTCTTTTTACTTTATCTCTCATACGTTGTTTTCTAGATAAGTGTGCAATAACACGAATTTTTTTTCTTACTTAATAATTCTGACCTTTTTACTGTTGAAATATTTTTCATTAAGACACGTTTATCTATTCATGTTCCTGTTTATGTATAGTGTACCTTTGTACACTGTGAAACGTATATATTTTCCTTAAAGTTGTTTCGTCTCTTTCAGTGTGACGAGAAAACAAAAAGTATTTCCATTCTGATATTTTGTTAGATGCGTTTAGGTTACGGTTCCAAAGTTCAGCATCCATAACAACAGTCAGGTAGTGATGTGTTCATATTCCCAGTTTGAAACTATCGGCCGCGTGTTTACAGCCTCAGGTAATTATGTTGTCGGAACAAAACGTTGAAGCCAGTTCAAATGTTTGTATAGCTTATGAGACTTAACTACGGGGTCATCAGTCCCTAAACTTACAAACTACTTACGGACTAGCTAATCCAAAGGACGGCACAAATATCCATGCCCGAGGGGGGATTCGAACCCCCGACCGTAGTGGCCGTGCAGACCGTGACTGGAGCGCCTCAGTCCCCTCGGCCACCGCGGCCGGCGTTGAAGCCAGTAACATCATTTAGAGTACGGCGCAATGCCCATGTATCAAAACTCACCACTAATGTAGATAGGCTGTGCGAAGAAATTAAACATATTGCTGTTTACCGGTATTACTGGAGGTATTTCAGCTCACAGAGTAGGGGGCGGGGTGAGAGAACACCAGAGGTGTCCCTTTCCCTCGGCCAATGAGCCCCCCTCCCAAACTGCCCCCCCCCCCCCCCAGCAATATTTGGATTCTTAATTTATGACCTAATAAATATGGTTTTGCCATTTAATAATGAAATTAAATATCTCTTATTTCACATTTTGTTAATTATTTTATAAAGCCATCCCCCAGCTCTCAAGCTGGTCAAAAATACTATTTTTTTCAGACCCCCCCCTCGGAATTTCAATGACGCAGTTTGCGTCCTGACCAACCGCTATGGGCACCTCTGGGTAACACATATCGAGCTGAGTCAAGCCGTGAAGTTGTGTTCGCAGAAGAGAGGCAACGCTGGACAAATGTTGCAGTATTTCACTGACGATCCGTCTGGCGGAAGTGACCCTCCACCCATTACATAGCAGTGTCAAATTTAGTGAAGTGTAACTCAGCTCGGCTCCAGGAAGAGGCGCTGCGCAATCGACCGAAAACTCACGATAAATTGTAGCGAGGCAAAAACACAGGAGTCGCGCCTGCAGCTAGTGAGTCAGTGGAGCGATAAAACATTGCTTCATAGGCGAAAAGATTTCGGAAACGGAAGGTCGTTTCTCTCAGTACAAGGGTTTACGGAAATTTAGAATACTGGCACTGCCGACGTAGCAGCCAGTGTAAAGGACTGTGTAGAACAGACTCACAACTCTTTGACGGGAAGGATTAACTATGAACTACTGGGGTCACTATTAGGCATTTACAAGTAATAGCTAACAATTGCCTACTTGAGCTTTCAAACCCAAATGCACTATGTATATACTTAGGCATGTTCCATTGAAGATATAATGCTAATACCAGTGAATGAAATAGGATGTAAGGGTGACTGATGCAAAAAGTACAGAAGAATATTTTCAGTTTCGCCACTTAATACCACTTTCAGAGTTCTGAACAGTACATACGAAGTATACGAATGGATAGAGATACATAGTTAAATAATTCGTACCTAAAATTCTATTTGTGTGCTCATTGCAGCATAACAAGCTACACATATGTTGCTAAATAAATAATTTGATACAACTACATATTGATTTTTACCTACAATATTAGCCCCGATACGTGTTTGACATGGAACCCAGCCACCGACACCAACTTCTTCTACGTCTTTAAGCCAGAAGACACTGGACATACGGCTTTAAATTAATTCATTCATTCATATCTCGTTAAACAAAACGTAAATTGGTGCTTGTAATAAGCGACTAGTGACTGCTGGATGCAGCCAATACTTTCTTTACGTTTGTCGTTTGCAAAATTTTCAACCACGCGTACGCCACTACTGCACGGTGCTGAGAGCACAGCTGAAAAGTGTATGAAACGAACCATCTTAATACTAAAACCAACATTTTTTCCCCTTTAGTGTCGTTAATTTCTATTATAGTCGCGAGTTAGCTTGTTACAGGTCGTCTGCTTTTCTTTGATGACAAAAAGTTACTTAATGTTGCCTGAGTAAAATTGTAGTTGCAGGCAACAAAATGAAGACGCATGCAGTGTACAGGTAACTCTTCCCTTAAATCCGGGAATGGCTCTCTTCAGTGACAAAATTAAAATAAATCTTACTGCAGTGTTGAATTAAATGTGACTGAAAAATTACTTCGTAAACGCTGTACGAAAGAAGAACACGAGACCTAACTCTGCACGGCGAACGGCCATAGCCTCAAGGGCGTTGTGTCGTAGCCCGTCGCAGCCAAACGCTAATATATAGCGCGTGTTTACTCTGGACTGAAAACAGATATGGCTTTCCTTCCAGCGTTATAAACAATTTCGAAACGTTGGCTAAATATCATACACAGCACTATATGACTTAAGATGCACCAGACGTAAACTGGCCAGCGACTACATTTTTCACTACAAATTTTTCGAAAGACGCGTTATTTATTTATTTGAGAAGTATCATCGTAACTATGAGCAATAAAGGAAAGAGAGCCAGTTCATTATCAAGCTGAGTTTTCAAAATGTTCAAATGTTTGTATAGCTTATGGGACTTAACTACGGGGTCATCAGTCCCTAAACTTACAAACTACTTATGAACTAGCTAATACTAAGGACGGCACAAATATCCATGCCCGAGGGGGGATTCGAACCCCCGACCGTGTGGCCGTGCAGACCGTGACTGGAGCGCCTCTGTCCCCTCGGCCACCGCGGCCGGCCAAGCTGAATTTTATGACTAGAATATGTGAAAAAATATTTTTTTCCATCGAATAGTTTCCTCAGAGTCGAATAGGAGAGATTAGATAAGCGCAGATCAGCTGCGAATCCCAAAACCGTGGATTTTACTTTCTTACGCGAAAACTAATAGTTTACATGAAAAAGTAGGTTGACAACCGGATGTAGCTTTATTTCCTTTACATAAGACAATTTTTTAAAGGCAGAGTAGACGACTCGACATGAAGGACCCTGTAGCTCACCGCCGTTGCCCGGAGCGGCAAATCTGTGTTCTGAGACAACAGTTCCTCTGCAGACATTGTCCGCCACACCGTGAGCGTCCGGCTCCATTCGAAAGCGAGCGTTTCAACGATGCGGCCGGCCCGCTACGGCTCAAGGTCACTGTTCGCACATCGTGGTCAGGCCTTTATAGGCCGCACCCACAGACATATATTACTAGACTGGCAAACGTGCATCTCTGACTGAAGCCTGATACCGCCATCTTGCCTCACCTCATGTCAAAAACTTTCCATACGGTAATATTATGATCTTCTGACACGATATGATGTTGTAAGTTTTAGCCTACTAGTTGTTTGAACGTGATTTGCATTTGAGCTAACACACCTGCAATAGTCGAATTTAACAGATAGGCATACATTGTCGAATTGTGTTTTGAGAAGAACGTGTTATGTACGCTTTAAATCTTACTTACTGTCCTGGCAGCCTCACGTGATTATGTTGTCAGTCGTGTGACGTCGGCATTAGCCATTCGCGCGACGATGCAAATGTTTTGTCATGACAACTTCGTTTCACGAAGGTAATTATTACTGTTACTAAGTGAACGAGGACACATACAAAAAAATCTGTCAACTGCAGAGCACGGACAACATTATTTGTTTACTTCGTCATATTTACAAAACACTGACCAACTCACACTGTATGGATTACTAAGAATATCAATATCTTGCTTACGGCTTTCTGCCGTTTTGTTGATGTTGCCAACAGAATCACACGAGGCCACTGAGATGGTAAGTAAAATTTTACCGCTACATATATTTAAATCAGATTGTAATTATGGGAAAAACGCTGAGAAGAATAAAGAGACCTGTTATCCACAACGAATGGCTCAAACATTTAACGTTGTTGTTTCCACAATTCCAGTATTAAACTATGACTTTCTACAAAAAATATCGCCACTCATAACCTCACATTGAAAATTGGGTATTAGGATAACGAATTGACGTGACGGACAGTGTGAAGTGGCCTTATATCTTCGGTTTGCCGTACGAAAAGTTACAGCTACATACAACACATGAATCAACCAATATGTCAAATCTCTAAATACAGCGTAGTTCCGTGGGTTCATCTGTATTTTTACGAATGTTTTCTGTAAATACACATACGATTGCTCACATGTTTGTAGTATAGAAATATGGCGGCGAGACTTCAGTGAGACCAATGATGATGTATATGGCATTGCCAGTCTAGTAATATATGTCAGTGGCCGCACCACACAGTAATATCTTTGTGGCCCCACATAGCGGTGGGCAGCACACCACCACAGAGTAATAATCTGTGACTCCACGCCCGTTCATTGCGTCTACTTGCAAATTGTAGCTGCGGCGGAGCAGCCGAGCGCATTGAGGCGCTATCCTCCGATGGACGAGGCCCCTTCGGGCAAGGATGTTTGTGCTGTCTTTAGAATAAGTTCATAAATGGTTTTTAAGTTTAGGAACTGATGACCCCGCAGTTAAGTCCCATAAGCTTAACAAACATTTAAATTTTTTTTTTTTTTTTTTTTTTTTTTTTTTTTTTTTTTTTTTTTTTTTTTTGCAAAAACTTTGGCTTATTTTGTGTCTACAGGTACCATCGTTCCTTTTAAGTTGATTTAACATCAGCTTTGTCCTTTTCACATCAGTACCGCATCTGTTCCTTCCCTAATCTTATAATTCGATCATTCGTATCGCTTTACGAAACCTATAGAAATCCAAACATGTTATTAACGTTTGGATGCCATACAGCCAACGTACGGTGTTACACCACGAAGAAAACCTTCTAAGGTTTTTAGTTATTATACCTGCCTCTTTAACATAAGTCCATGCCCCCATTTCACAATTGTAACTGTGTAGTTTAATTTTCATTGGTTACTAGGAGGAATGTGCAAGTATGGCGTGAAACTCCAGTAACTGAATATTTATTTCAATTATTCAAATGTTTGTAATCTTGAGGGACCAAACTGCTGAGTTCATCGGTCCCTAGACTTACAAACTACTTGAACTAACTTCCGCCAAGGACAACTCTCTCTCTCTCTCTCTCTCTCTCTCTCTCTCTCTCTCTCTCTCTCTCTCACACACACACACACACACACACACACACACACCTCCGAGGAAACGTTCCAGATTGAAGCTACACATGACTTTATACACTAACAATTAAGCGATCATTTGAGTTATCTTAGGTTCTGAAGTATTGTCATGGGCAGAATGAACTAAAATCGTTCTACAGAATGGAGGCAAAAACTTAACGGAAACCTTCATAGTGGTAATTACAGAAAGTTGTTGCAGATGGGTTGGTGTTGAATTGTTCAAATGTTTGTAAATGTATCGGACACAACTGTCTAGTCATTAATTCGTAGCTTACAAACTACTTAAACTAAGGTAAACTAACCTAACGACAACACCAACACCCATGCCCGAGTGGGGGACTCGAATCCCCGACAGCGAACGCCCGCGCGCATCGCACCACGGCGCCCCAGTACGCACGGCTAATCCGCCTCGGGATGGGTTGGTGTAGACTTCTGTTTACTACTCAATCAAACGATTTATACAGGCAGTTACTGCAGCTACTGCAATGTAACAACAACGTGGATTACCCGAAGGTAGAGCTAGGTGAGAAGCAGGATAGACACAGATGGAGGTGGCTGCAGCTATTGGAGTGTACCAAAGTATAATTTCCAGGGCCATCACGCGATTTCAAACAACAGGAACCGTTAAAAGAAGGCAAGACCAAGGTCTTCCACGGGTAACATCAGCAAGAGAGACCGTTATCTCCGGTTAACAGCCCATCGAGACAGGAGACTGCAACACAGCAGCAACGCATCCACCCTCCAGGCAGCGACAGGACTCGCAATATCAACACGAACAGTCCAAAATCACCTTCGGGAGTGTGGCCTCAGCGCACGGAGGCCTTTGCCTTGTGTGTCCCATCGAAACTACGAGAAGTTCTTGCGTGCAGAAACTGAGCGGAGGAACATTAGGACTGGAGTTGCAACGAATGGCGCCAGGTTCTGTTTACAGACGAGTCAAGATTTTGTGTGCAGCCTGACAGTTGTCTTTTCCACATCTGCAGAGAACGTAGACCTCGAAACTCCTGATTATGTGCAGGAAAAATGACCCCATCACGGTGATGAACGAATGGTGTGGGCAGGCGTCAGTATTGGCGGACGTACGGACCGTCATGTCGTTCATATTGCCGCTATGACTGCTCAGAGGTATAGAGATGAGATCTCTGGTCATTTTGTTTTGTCCTACCTGGTGCCATAGGAGATGGGTTCCTTCTGGTGGACGAAAACGCTCGTCCCCACAGTGCTGCACTGCTGGACAACATGATTGAAGCCGATGGGAACTGAACGAATGGAGTGGTGAGCTTGTTCATCGGACTTAAACCCGATTGAGCACATCTGGGATACATTTGGTAGACGCACTGCAGTCAGACCAGCATCTCCCAGAGCTGGATATTGCCCTTAAGAAAGAATGGTCAAATATCCCTCAAGAGCTGATAACCTCCTACGGTCTATGCCACACAGGTATGCAACTCTACTGGCTGTCCGAGGTGATCACACACCATATTAGAGGGCAACAAAAATGACTTTCTTATTGTCATGGTAGCCCCACTCCATGTAAACCTCAGGTAAAGTGTTGAGACAGCAAAATATCATTCTGTATCACATACTAAGTACGATTGTAACCAATACCTGAATAAAATACGTTAGCATATGTATATTGTGTATCTCACCTGATCCCCTAATTGTTTCGAGCAATTTATTATTAAATATTTTAATTGTAGTTTGTTAAGCACTTCATCTATATCGTTTGAGACACGTATTTTCAAATAATTTCAAGGATGTGGGTGTTGTTTCACCATGACGGAACCCCAACACATTCTAGTCCTCACGTGAAACATCTGAACGGCACATTCCCCATCGTTCGCATTATAAATATAGCTGGCCTCATAATGACAAAGCGATCTTGAAGAACTACACGTGCTGTTTACCGGGCCGAGTTAATAAGTGCAGCGGGCTTGTAGGTGGATCGTGCGTAAAACAACTTTGAACTTAATTATTAACCTTTTCTTAACACTTTCTGTATTTCTCTGGGTTTCATTCCAGTTTCTTTTCAGTTGGCGTGAATCAAGATTTACTGGTGGATTGAATCATTTTGACTTTCCGTTTATCAAAGGGATGTTCATTTCAATATTAATTTCTAGTCAAATATTCAGTATTTCTGAAGGAACAGGTTCAAACCTGTTGAAAACACGGTAAAGGTTTGTTAAAACCACAATTTGTGCAGCTGGTTGGCTGATTTTATTGATTTTGATGCGTCTATAAGCACCAAAAATTGGACATACGATATATTATAGAATATGCGTTATTCGAAGAAGTCTATAATATCGACTCCTCCATTTGTTTCACAAGTTAACGAAAGAATTTTAGAAGACTAGATGGTAGGTTCTTGTAACGTCCGCCTATGAAAGCCTGTTTCGTCCCAAGTAAACGAACACTGGAGAAAAACGCGTGCACCGCCTCGGCAGCTGGGATGCACCGCCTTGGACTGTTTTCGACGCCCCCGTATCCTCGCTTGAGCACTCACTTGGGCCGGCTCATCAGTTGATGGGAGCTTTTGTCATGTTAATCGTTCACTCTTACCGGACTCTCGGGACGTGGCTGATGAAAGTAGCTGTTGTCGTTGGAAGAAGTTGCCTGACATCTCGGTGATATTAACTTGCGTTTCCGTCGTTATTTACTATGACTTTCTTGTTTCAGCGGTTCATCATTGTGTGTCTTCTCCTCTAATCTCTTATCAATGCACTCACCCCAAATAGTTTATTAATCATAGATTTGAAACTGCGTATTTATCTGAATTTGTTTGCAAGAACTTTTGTTGATGTTATTGCATGTAGTGGTTTGTTTGTGTGTGTGTGTGTGTGTGTGTGTGTGTGTGTGTGTGTGTGTGTGTGTGTGTAAGTTTTTTCATAAACTTGCCCCTGGAACAACACGCAATGCAAAATAAATCACAACACTGCAATTCATAGCTCAAGAAAACCATTTCCACATAGAACGTAGAATATACAACCAACAAACAAAACCAAAGAAAGAAGCCATACATGAGGATATAACATTGAATACAGCCCACAAATAAACCAAAAGCATTATATGTACCAACACATTATCTACACCACATAGCATAAAGTGAACGAACTTCGTAAAACAAAAATAAAACTAGCATTACGCACGACAAATAACCTGAAAACCCTAATTCAGTCAGGATAAAGGAAAATCCCAGAATTTTCGTAACCAGGCATCTACAAAATATCTTAAGATAACTGTACAAAATTTAACATTGAACAAAGGGGAAGGAACATTACCACCAGATTGAAAGTATACACGAGAGTACGTGACAGCAATCAGTTGACATTTTACTATCATCTCAAAACTAAAAGCCACAAATCAGAATAGAAAACGTAGTTAAAATTTTACAGACAATATGTAAAAGACGTGTTATGAACATTTTGGAGGAATTAGAAATATATACACGTACAGAAAATTTCCCGAGCGACATGAACATTTGAAACGTACGACGGCGCTATTTCGTAAATAAATAGCCTAATAAAAAACGTTTATTGCTACGTATCGTCTATCATGCACCATACTGATCTTACGGATTATACAAACGTTTTCCACGAAAACATATGCAAATGAATCAAATTTCATGGTAATTTGTAAAACAGTGCCGCAGTCTGTTTTAAGGTATCCTTTGCCATGTATCGTTCCAAAGAACAAGTGTGGAAACGTATATAAAATTTAGAAACAAAACTGTAGCTTTGTGTGCAGTACAAATACATAATAATAATAATAATAATAATAATAATATGAATTTTATTGACATTGAACTTTTGCTAGCAATAGAAAAAGTCGATATTAATAATAATTCATAACTACATAAGTTAACTGAAATTTCAAATAGTCACATTCAAAAAAAATCATTAACAGAATACAAGGGATTAGCCACTGGTCTGTTATACAACCTGCATTTAAATAAATTTTAAGGTAAATTACTTATTTCTGCAGGTAACTTATTGAACATTTTCAGGCCTAGCACATCATAACTATCTAATGATTTAGACAATCTACAGAATGGGACATTTATTTTCTTGCATTTTCTTGTATTATAAGAATGAATGTCTTCTTTTAAGAGCTACCTGGATAAAAAAAAATTTTATGTGAATATATATATATATATATATATTAACAACTGTAAGAAAACCTAATTTTATGAATAGTAGTTTTGCATGTTCCCGTTTGCCTGAGCCTGTGATAACCCTCACCACTATTTTTTGTAGCATAAGAATATCATATCGTGGACATGGCTGCTATTCCCCCAAAATATAATTCCTTAAGAGATGATGCTCTGAAAAAATGCAAAGTATGCTGATCTAACATATGTATCTGGAACACAGCTCTTTAATTTCCTCAGCAAAAAAATTACTTAAGAAAGTCTAGCACTTATGTATTTTATGTGTGGTTCCCAAGAGAGTTTACTATCTATGTTTAAGCCTAAAAACTTAATACTACCTTGGTTGTCTGTATGTGGTAAATTACAAAGTGTAAAAAATATTTGTTGTGTTTACCTTCATTTAAACAGAAGCCATTAGCTCTAAACCAAATCGAGGCCTGAGATATTGTATATTCAGTTAAATTGTGCAGTTCATTGAAATCATCACAATCGTTAAAAAATGTAGTGTCATCTGCATAGAATATAGTTTGTGTGTTCATAAAAGTTGGTAAATCATTGATCATTAACACAAATAGCGAAGGTCTAAGATTGAGCCTTGCGGTACACCATATCTAAGCGTGGCTACATCAGACTTATCATTACCTATACATACGATTTGTTGCCGGTCACTAAGAAATGATTACACATTTTAATGCAAGCATCTCTTATTCCATAATGAAACAGCTTTTCCAACAGTAACCCATGATTAACACAATCAAAAGCCTTGCTGAGGTCACAAGATGTAGCCTGAGCAAATCTTCTTGATTCAAACACTTCTAAAACCTCTTTAACAAGCTTGTCCATGGCATCCACGGTTAAACTGCCTTTTCTAAAGCCAAACTGCTCATTACATACTAGGTTATAGTGTTCTAGATGGGAACTAAGTTGAGAATACATAATAGATTCAATTATTTTGGAAAATATAGGAGTAATGGAGATAGGTCTATAGCTAGATGGACATGTTTTATCGCCTTTCTTAAAGATGGGAACTACTCTAGACACTTTTAAAACAATAGGAAAGATTCCTTTACTGAAACATCTATTTATAAGGTAGGTCAATGGTTCAATAATGCATTCAATTATTCTTTTAATGATATTGCTAGACAGATCAAAAATATCAACACTATCAGATGATTTTAGAGTTTTAACAACTGCTAGAACATCTTCAGGGTCTACTTCCCTAAAAGTAAATTTTGAGGATGAATTTTGTTGTTGGAAAAACTTCATCAGCTGTAGGGCTTAAGTTGGATTTAACTGTGTTTCTGCAAATTTCTTCCACTGACTGAATACAAAAGTTGTTAAAACTGTCTGGGGATAAGTTCACAACCTGTTTACTCACAGTATTGGAAACTAAGTTGATAACGTTCCATGCAGTTTTGCATTTATTGGTAGATCTGTTAATTATACTTAAGTTGTAAGATTTCTTAGCATTATTCACATTCAGTTTGTATTCTTTCTTAGCATTATTATACACGTATCTATCATTTTATGTCTTATATTTTCTATACAAATCTAAATAAAACAGTACTCTGTGCTTCATATTCAGTAATTGGGGAGTATATCACTGACGTTGGTTTTTAGGTTTATTCCTTTTTTGTGATAAGGGACTAACCTTGCATACTCTTTTTAGAATACATTCATCAAAAAGTGCACAGAAGACTGAAAAAAAAACCTCTCAAACATAACATCAGCAGAACAACATTGGTAACTGTCAATTAACTCTTTCCAGTTATAATTGTATAATGATTCCTTGAAATTACATAAAACCGCTTCATTCAGAGGTCTTGAAACTACTTTCTTAGTACATGCACCAACTACAGTACTCTTATTAGGTGACTTGATATTACTTAAATCACAAATCACAGCATCGTGGTCTCTAAACTGAAAAGTGACTACTTCTGAGGAACAATATTGTCAGGACATGCAGGTCCCCGTGTCTTTTTTGAATTTAGAAAATGAAAATTGTATTGCCTTAATAGATTCTTTAATGCATACACACTTTGATTATCCTCTGTTACATCAAATGCTGAATTGACTTCTCCCCCTATAGTAATACTAAATTTCTCCCATTTCACGAACATAAACAGCAACACTGCTTTATATAAAATAATATTTATTTTCCACCGTATATACACTGCAGGCTAACCAGCCGACGGCTTTGTTTCAAAGATGCCTAACGTTCTGTCCAGTAAGTAAATATTGCCCAACAGCTGACAGGAGAAGTAGTGTTACCAGTTCCGCGGCTGCCCCCTCCATCAGCCCCAACAACGTCACCCGTAGTCTTTCTTCCTGGAAGCAACGATCTCTGGCTTTGTTCAGCGAGCTACTCCAGAGAAAGAGGCTAGCTCTCACTTCGCGTTCCATGCGCTTTCCTGGAACAGTCCGGCATAGGCTGCTGCTCCTCTAGCTGCTGAGGCATTTCACCATGCTTCCGAGAACATAAAATTAGTTGTCATTATTTGATATCTTTTTACATCGCTCTTCAGTTCTATGCAGTTAGGTTCCCATAGCGCGCAGCTCTATTGCAGCAGAGGACGTACTGACGTAGTCCCTGCAGTAGATTTGTTGCGTCTTTTGAGTATTGAAAAGTAAGACGCTATTTGTAGTTCACCTCCCCACGACATTTTCCATGTAATAGTTTCCTCTGTGTTGTTTCTAATTGTACTCCCTACGTATTTAGATTAATTAATAGTCTTTTTATTTACAACATCTGATAAACTTAGGTGAATAGTCCTGTAACATTAACGAGGATGGACTATGAACTACAGTTACCTTATAGTCCCTAGAAATAGTCATTTCCCATAACTATGCTTCGCTGACCTCTGCGATACATGTCCTGAATGCACGAAGTATTCCTTTGGGATGGTGTTCAAAGGCCTCGTCTGTTCTGTGACAAACATTATATCAATAATTGTTATTGCCTATTGTGGTCATATTTACAATTTCAGTGCGGACGCATTCAAAGGCCCGATCCCTTGCGGGAATCCAGTATAGGCTGCGAGTAAGAGGAATCAATGGGCAGGGGGTAGAAGTTGATAATTTGGGTTGGAAGGGAAGCGTGCCTGGATAGCCTAATTGGTTAAGGCGACCGCTGGCCCGATGCGCGAATTCTGGGTTCGAATCCCGGTCCAGCACAAATTATCAACATTGTCGTTGAATTTATTTGAACCCCCCGAAACGGTCGAAATGTTTCAATATTTTGATTTAGTAAATGTACGGCCGTTGCTGTCCGAAAAGAACAGGCACCATATCAATAATCGTCCTGACTTTATTCATCGAACTTTGTCAGAGGTTGTATTTATCATGCAAACAAATTGTAACTAGTTCGTTTTAGTACTCATGTGGAGTACCCTATTAAAGGTCAATAAATTTCTCCGGAGTCGTTTATGTAGCTTAGGAGGAGCAGAGGGCCTGTAACACGTATTTGGCGGACGCCAGATATTACTTCTGTTTTACAGGTCAAGAATAGTGTCAAAAGTCTTCTGGAAATTTAGAAATACGGAATCAGAATCCAATTGTCTATAGGACTTACTCGTTTCCTGAAACAGTACAAGGGTGCATATGTTAAAAGATCGATTTTTTGGGATTGTCAAAATTCATGATAGAACACAGGTGTGGGTCTAATACGTATATTCATATACAGTATTTATTTCTAGGCGCGCCGGTGTATGTATCAAGGCTTCACTTCAGTGCAGTAATAACGTTCGACCTGGTGGGGAATCCTGTATGGCGAGCATGAGAGGACATGGACGATAAAGGCGCTCCAGCCGTAGTGGTCTACTTAACAGTGAATGGGAGGCGAGCGCGGGTAGCTAAGTTCCGGCGACAGCAAGCCCGAAGTGGGAGACCCAGGTTCGATTCCCCGCCCAGCTCACATTTTTAGTTATTTCAGTGCCCTAGTGCAACTGAAGTCATTCCATTACTTTCTCTTCCTGCACATGTGAAATTATCAGTATTGTGTTGCTGTTCTTACCAGTTCCGATTCTGTGTTTACAATCGCGCTGATTGAATATGTGACCGCGTGTGGAAAACAGTTTACTGCGTTTTGAAATCCGTATTTGTATCACTTAACCCATCAGTTTAGGTGTAACGCGAATCTGCAACATTGTATGGAAGTGGCTTTATTTACAGAAGAGCAATAAATGGAGGGGCAGGTGGTGGTGGCTGCACCCTGCTGGTGCACCAGTCCGCCATAAAGCGCCCACGTGCAGTTGCCGCCAGCGCGCGGTAATAATGCAGCTTACGGCGTATCGCGCAACTTTGCTCATTTGCCGCGCCAGTTTTTATCCTCACTTTTACCGTTACTCCCGGACTTCCCATCACAGACCCAGATGAGCTGCAATTTGCGAACCGTCTACGGGTGCATCTTTCTGACTTGTCATTCTAGTCTGCTGCCCTTCTTCAGATTAATTAGCAATCTGTCTTTCATTACGTTTATTGTGTCCTACGGAAAAGACTGTTTTCACAGTTGACAAACTTTTGTTATCGGTGGAATGGCCGTACGCTCTAAGGCGCCTTGATGCGGAGCGCGCGGTTTCTTTCCGTCGGAAGCTCGAGTCCTCCTTTGTATTTTTCCGGGACAGAGATCGAGGAAAAGCCCAGCACTTTCCTGAAAGCCACACTGACCAAAGTTACGGATGAACAGTTGTTAATGTGCTGCCTGGATTCGATCTGAATGTATCTCATTTGTCTGTCTCTTTAGCGTGCTGAATGTTAAACTATAGAGGCGCTCCAGTCACGGTCTGCACGGTCACTACGGTCGGGGTTTCGAATCCCCCCTCGGGCATGGATATTTGTGCCGTCCTAGTTCGTAAGTAGTTCATAAGTAGTTTGTAAGTTTAGGGACTGATGACCCCGTAGTTAAGTCCCATAGACTCTACAAACATTTGAACATTTTTGTTAAACTATAGGACGGCGTTTCTAGGATATCTAGCAACAAATCTACATAAATAAATGGGGGGAATAGTTTGGTGCGCGAGGAAACATACTTTGTGCAATTATTTGCCTCTCAGTGATGATGAATAGCAGGTGGGATTTTTTTGCAACCTTTATTCGCAGTGTAAAGTTGTAAAAGTTTCTTTGCTATTTTGGAAAAAACTGTTTTGTGCGACAAAAAAGTGTGATATTGGTGCAATAAATTCCATTTCCTTTTATTTTTCATAAAAAGTTGTGTCTTTAGTAACACGTTTGTTGTTGGAAATGTGCTGCTTGTGTGTGGTTCAATTAATGGAAGACTCATTCAGCTGCTTAATTTGAACTTTATTACGTTTACATTACCGGTTTCGGCCTTTAGAAGAGCAACATAAAGTTATCACTAAGCAACTGGAATGGAATTTCATTAAAAATATTTATTATTTAAATTTCCGTACTTTGCTGCGAGGCGTCATATCCCTCCTTCTATAATTTGCACGGCATTGACTTTCTCTTGCCAACATTTAATTGTATACTAAGATATCATCTCTATGGAAAATAATCAAATCCTTTTAATTCTCATGAATTACGACTTATTTGGAATTGAGTGCCGGCCGCGGTGGCCGAGGGGACTGAGGCGCTCCAGTCACGGTCTGCACGGCCACTACGGTCGGGGATTCGATTCCCCCTCCGGCATGGATATTTGTGCCGTCCTTAGTTGTAAGTAGTTCATAAGTAGTTTGTAAGTTTAGGGACTGATGACCCCGTAGTTAAGTCCCGTAGACTCTACGAACATTTGAACATGTTTTTGGAATTGAGTTGGAGATGGTTATCATTCACTGACGATTAAGCTGTCATGTGGCGAAACTCTTGTTTTCCGTCGGGTTATTTATTTTGACGCCCGTTTTGAAAGGATAATAAAGAAGATTGCAGACAGAGAAATTCATTTATACAATAACATATATTGGATGTTACAGCACTTCGTAATATGTTGTTTTGACAACGATGACTGGTAAGTCATTTCCACTGCGACTAATACACATTTCAAGACGATGTCTGAATATCAGTACCGGACGTGTCATGTCTTGTGGAACAGCTACTACAGGAGCTTGAATTATTCTCTCGAGGTCGGCAAGGTTGTGGGGAGGATCTATGTAAATCGTAGCTTTGTTTTAAGGTAACTCCGAAGCAAAAATCGTGTGGCTGGCGGGACAAATATTTCATTTAAACGAACAGGTGATTGCAGAAACTAATAGCTATTTTGCAGGCTTGGACAATTCCTATTATTCGCGAGGGATCAACAAATTAGAACTGCGTTGGATGAAGTGTATAAGTCTGAAACGAGGCTGTGTCGATTAATAAAAATGGTTTCCTCAAACACGTTAGTAGTTTTTATTTTTGCACCGACTTTTCAATCGCTCCTCGTACGCGCGAACTATAGCAGCAAATCGGCAATTTTAATAGACAATGCGAAAGTCCACAAATTACCGCTTTACTATCTTAAAGAATTCGTTTAATTTTTTCTTTATTTCTATTTTGTAATTGTGGCAAACCAAAGTAGCGTGACCGGTTAAGGTGTGAACCACACTTTTACGGAGGGTCTAGCATTCGGGAGGACGGCGGTTCAAACCCACCAGTGGCCAGCCTGATTGACGTTGTCCGTAATTTCTCTACGTCTCTCCAGGCAAATACCGGGATGATTCCTTCCAAAGGGCACGACCGAGTTCCTTCCCTGCCCCTGGCTGAAACTAACCGAGCGTGTGCTTCGCTTGTAATGACAACGATGTCGGCGAGACGTTACCACTCTGAAGCTTCCTTCATTTTTATTCTTTCGTACTAAAAAGTCGGCGCCACCTCGGTCGACATTAAGTGATTGGATAACCAAGCGGACGTGCGCTGAGTTGAAGCATGCCCCCCACGTACCAGGTTTATGGCTTGCGGCGTTTCTCCTCAGAATGACGAGGTAGAGGCGGGCGGTACGTGACGTCTGGATAAATCGAAGCTCATGTGCAGCACAGCTTTGAGACCTCCAGCAGTCAAACGTACTTTCACTTTGTTCTAGCGAGGGGAGCACTTCACTTTACATCGTAATTGTAGGATGTGAGAACTATTTTCTAATACAGTAAGACAAAAATCGTGTTTTAACATCAAAAGATCTGTTAGGCCCAAATCATTTGAAACCAGCTTACGTATTCTCAGATAGTGTAGGATGGATGGGGACATCGGGTGTTCAATGTGAATAGTTTCCGTTAGATAGGGACCTGAAGAGGACTTAATGAAATGCTGGAACTGGTAGCCTAATAAAGTGATACAAAATATATGACTCGAGGTTTTATATTCTGTGTTCATGTTCTCGGATATGCAAATATGTAACTTAATTTGATTGTATTTTTAAATTCGGTAGTTCCATCTTCTTTCTGGTTTTTTTTCCGGAGTATATATAATGTTCCTTAACGAAAATTGAAGAGTCACATCTTTTCATTTTTAAATACTACTAGCTTAAACCCGCGGCTCCGCTCGCGTGTTGGTTGATTATGATAGCTTATCTATCTTTCAGTAGTGTGCTATGAGACTGGTTTTGAAGGATGAAATGAAATACGATACCTTCTTTAGAAACAAACTGAAAACTGTTCCTATCAGTTTGTAGAAGTCATGCACTTAACGTTTATCAGGAAAGTAAGTAGTGTAGATCAAATCACACATAAAAATGCACTCGTTTCGAAGAATCCAATGACGAAATTCAACAATAATAATTGTAATAATATCACAGATCGATCACTTGATGTAGACTAATGCCCGAAACGTCAAATCGATTTTTTTAAAGAGATATATTACAAGAAATTTCTTTCTTACTGTTTTATTTATTTATTTATTCTTATATTTCCTTATTCGTATGCTTATCCTCACAGAGAAAGAGCTGAAGACATTGTAGCACGCATCACGTTTCGCTGTATGTAACCTTCTTGCTATATTGTTCCGCATTTCGCGTTATATTCTTCAAATTACTAAATATCTATCAGATCGCTATAGCCGGCCGCGGTGGCCGAGGGGACTGAGGCGCTCCAGTCACGGTCTGCACGGCCGCTACGGTCGGGGGTTCGAATCCCCCCTCGGGCATGGATATTTGTGCCGTCTTTAGTTGTAAGTAGTTCATAAGTAGTTTGTAAGTTTAGGGACTGATGACCCCGTAGTTAACTCCCATAGACTCTACAAACATTTGAACATTTGAGATCGCTATAAAACCGCTCCTAAAACCTTCCTCAGATATAAATTAGTAACTGTACAAATATTTATGTCTGCGTCTTGTCGTTCGGACGTGATAAGCGTATACCGAACAAACATTCACATTAATATATATAAATAGCTATCCGAGCGCCATAAAACCGTGCCTAAAGCCTTCCCCGGGTAGACATTATTAACTGTACAAATTTTTAGCTCTTTATGTCTTGTAGTTCAGACGTGATAAACGTACACCGAACAGACATTCACATTTATAGATATAGTTTAACATGAAAACAGGAAATACTGACGAATTTAAATCTGTTGCAAACTCACTTTTTCATTTAAATAACAGGTAGTTCGTTCTTCTGTATCAGATTTACTTTTGTTAGGACTGTAATGAAAAATAAACGTTTTTATTATAATTCAGTAAAAATTGGTTAATAAACATTTTAATTCAGTAATACATGTGGAATTTAACTAAAGTAAAAAATACACTGGTAGTGCCCCTGGAATCAGCGACCTAACGAATATTTTATATGTAACAAATCTTTATAATCACTACCTGTAGGAAACTGATGTCCAGACACCGACCCACAAATCGTAAAGTGACCTTCCGCACTGTCGCAACATTGTGTTAAAACGCAGAAAACGCATAGTATACATCTGCAATCCACTACACAGTGCGCAGAACAGTGAACTTAAATATCATTGTTAATTGTTTCCGTGCCTAATACATTTCTTTTCGTGTAGGGAAGAAATGGATATACATCTGTACGGTACGGTCCTAAGCAGTCCCATCTTATTTCTGTACAACGCGAGATAGACTATGAATGCAGTTAAATTTACTCATGCATAAATTATACATCAGTTCACTACACTAGAATGAAATGTGAAAGTCATTATTTTCTCACTACACAATATAATACTCAAAGTGTAATAGCGGCCTCGCGGGAATGGCCGTGCACTCTAAGGCGCCTCCCCGTAGGAGGTTAGAATCGTCCCTCTAGCATGAGTGCAGTATATTGTCCTTACCGTAAGTTTGTTTAGCTACTTTGAAAGTCCAGGGACTGATGACCACTGCCGTTTGTTCCCATAGCTAACCAACATTGGAACATTTTGTATACTGTAATAGTCTTCCTCAAACTATATTGCCAAGTTTACAAATGCTTGTTAAGCTTATGGGACTTAATTACGGACTCATCAGTCCCTAAACTTACAAACTACTTACAAACTAACTTATACCAAAGACGGCACAAACATCCATGCCCGAGTGGGCACGGGTAACGACCTCACGCCTCGGAGATAGCGCCTCAATGCGCTCGGCTACACTGCCGCGGCGCGAAGTAGTTAACGACTCTACTACAGTCACGTTAAATTAGTCGTGATGATCTACAGCAATAAGCTAGGTGCTTAGTTAACGGTTGCAGAATTTTAATTTCCAATTTTATTTACAGCAACTGGGCCACATGTTAGTACTTCATTCTAAAGAAGTTCCTTTCATGTACATCGAAATTACTTTTCACCCATTATATTAAAAGTCGTACAAAACACGCGTTTTACTCGACATTTTTTAAGTTTCGGTGACTACAACACCACTTTTAAATACCATTTAAGCTGTAATACAGAAGTCTTGTTACATGCTGTTAACAATTATTGAAAAAAATATGCCATTTTCTCGGTCTTTTGCTTCCACCGTATATAATACTAGACCAGGCAAACAGCAGAGCGGCTGTACGTATGCCGTAGTAGCAACATAGGACTACGTGACTGTTGGCAAACATTAGTCGTATGTAATAAGAACAACTTGCAGGTTTCAAGAAATGGCACGATTTTAAACTTGTAATACTTACACGTGAAATTTGATGTTATTCCCCTTCACACAGAATGCTTTGCAAATTCATATGCAAAGCTGAAAACAATCACATGACTGTTGGCACAGCAGTGTTTAGCTGTAGAGATTTTTGTTCGTTTTAATATTCCTTGGAACATATAATATCCTCAGATTTAATTTTACAGCTTAATTGAAAATGCCATCTAGTTATTATGGATTTTATAAATTGATAAAACATAATGAGATGTCCATTTCAGAGAGGCAGGTAATGTGCAAACTCTCTTTATACTAAACCTTTTTTATTTCTTTTGTTGCAGGTCAGTCCACATAGCGGATGTCAGGAACGTATTCACTGCAGCGTGGTGCGTATTATTTTCTGCGCTATAAATGTCAAAAATTGCAACTCTTTTGGTGGAGGCTATATTTGATCAACGTCTTTTGAATATTGTGCTAACAGATACTGACTTCCTGCTTTATAACTGAGTCTTCAGATATTCCGACTATGTAACTGTTTTAGGAAGTAGGCAAAATGCTCTTATTGTTCGTTTTAGTTTAGCTATAATAACATGCAAGCTGTTCGCTGCTTGAAGAGCTGATGTTGCAGCACCCTTCAGACACATCGAGAAGGCTTTTCGTGGTCACAGTCCTCCTTGCAGGGCTCTTGCCATCCTGAGAGCCACTAATCAAAGAACTCTGCCTACTTCATTACTGTTTCTCAGCTCCACAGTCAGTTAAAACGGTATTCTGTTATAATTAATAGGCTGTACACATATGGGTAAAAGTAGCTGCTTGTACACGCAAAAGGCAATTGCTAATCACATATTTGAGTCCAAATGCATCTTAGCAATCTGTATAAACACTGTAGCACCGCCTGTCGAGCTGACTGTTTTATCTCCACTCTTACTTCTATCACAAATATCGTTCCGGTCCTAAGTGCTAGTTGCACTCCTAATATTGTCGTTGCCTTTATCTTTTTCAAGGTTTCGCTGTCGTATTTAGTCCTTTTTCAGTGCTATTTTTCACATTTAGTAGTTTATCGAGACCTTTTATCGTTTCTTTATCACATACTATTGTATTACAAGCGCCCCCATTTTTCCCTTTCACCAGGTTTTTGAATGCTTGTGGTCGATTGCCGAAATATTGTGTCCTATGCGCGCGCGCACACACACACACACACACACACACACACACACACACACACACACACACACACACCAGGCTGTTCACCCGAGATCTATTTCATTATTTTGAATGCTTGTTCATACAGCATCCTGTTACCTCTAATTACGTCGTTTACCATTTCTTTCGTGATTTTCTCAGAGGTAATCCCCATTTCTTCTGTTACCACTTTTGTAGTCTCGTTTCTACTTTTTTTTCTTTTTTTTTCTCCCCCTTTTTTTTCTGCATGGAATGGCCGTGTGATCTAAAGCGTCGTGATACGCAGTGGGCGGCCGTTCCCATGGGAGGTTCGTGTCGTCGGGCATGGGAGTGTGTATTGTCCTTACTGTAAGTTTGTTCAAATGTCTGTAATCCTATTGGACCAAACTGCTATGGCAGTCAGTCACTAGACTTAGAAACAGGTTAAACTAATTCACACACTAAGGGTCACACACACCAATGCCCGAGGCAGGACTGGAACCTCCGGCCGCCCATGACGCCTTAGACTACGCGGCCATTGCACGCGTCTAAGTGCAGTAATTTGTACGTCTAGGGACTGGTGACCATAGCACTTTGGTCCAGTAGGTTTACAAACATTGGAAGATTTTGTCTCCGTTCTATTCTTACCGTGCTTTCTTCTATGCTTCACCTGCTCAATCCACCAAGGTGTCTCC
Organism: Locusta migratoria; assembly: GCA_026315105.1. Classification (NCBI taxonomy): domain Eukaryota; kingdom Metazoa; phylum Arthropoda; class Insecta; order Orthoptera; family Acrididae; genus Locusta; species Locusta migratoria. Next base: position 204,109,198 of record CM048751.1, read on the forward strand.
TTATTTTTCACCGTCCTGGAAATTCTATCACAGGTTTCTCTTCAGAATTGAGAAATGCCTCTTTGTACTTATCTCATGCTACTTCAACACTTAAACATTCAGTGCTATAGATTTTAAGCTCAAGTCACACCCTTTCTTTCTTTCTTTTTATTTTTTTATTTTTTTTTTATTTTTATTCTGTTTTTCTGTTCCACAGTTATTATTTTTTCTCTCTTTACACTTTTATTCCTTTAATTTTATCATCCCAACCTTTGCCACCAGTACTCGATAGTCTCCATCAAGTTGTATGGTCTTCCTTTCTTTCCGCCCTTTTCTCATGTCGCTATATTCTGGCTACTTTATATAAAGGTAATAATTAATTTAGAACAAAGACGATTTTTGATGTTACACCTCGTATGATGAGGGGCTGTGCATTAGTAGGCCTATTGTGCGTCTGACTGGAGACGAGCAGTGGTAGCACCACCACCTAGAGAGAAGACCGCAGCGCTCTCGTGTGACGTCAGGCAGAGTAGGTTGCGCGCACATAGCTGACTGGCTCGCTGCTTCGGCATAGTGGGCCGTGCCAACACCACCTAGAGACAAGGCCTTACAACAGGCCGTACCTACGTCATACTGACCAGGCCGCGGTCGACACTTCACTGGCTGGCCGCTGGGGCACGCCCACCGCCGCGCAGCGGCCGGCTAGTCAGATGGCGGCCGCAGCTTCTAAGTATGACGTAGGCACAGCCTGTTGTAAGGCCTTGTCTCTAGGTGGTGTTGGCCGTGCCCCAGCGACTACCCAGGCAGCTAGGCCAACACCACCTAGAAGACAAGGCCTCACAACTGGCCGTGCTACGTCATATTGACCAGGCTGCGGCCGCCAGCTTACTGGCTGCCCGCTGGGAGGCAGTGGGCGGGCCCCAGCGGCCAGCCATTCAGCTGGCGGCCGCAGCCTGGTCAGTATGACATAACACGGCCAGTTGTAAGGCCTTGTCTTCTAGGTGGTGTTGGCTAACCGCGCGCTACCTACTCTGCCTGATGTCACACGAGAGCGCCGCGGCCTTCTCTTTAGGTGGTGGTGGTGGTGGTCGGTGCTGCCGCTGTGTCCCCAGTGGCGCAGTGGTCAGTAGCGACTGCCCGTTAAGCAGGACGACCCGTGTTCCAATCTCGCCTGGACACAAATTTTCAACTTTCCACGTTGATTTACATCGACGCCTACTATCAGCTGGCGTCGTAAATTCTTCAGTGTGTTCTAGCTGTTCATCTTCCGAAACTACGTGTTGCCCCTAATCAAACAATTTATTTCGTTCCTCGATTTCCCTCATATCCTTAAGAACAAAAAGCCATCTTTTCCCCCTAGTCCCTTCCCACCCACACGTGCATTTAAATCACCCATTACTATCGGTTCGGCGTCTGTAGTTTTATTCTGAAACTTCTTTTATTTCTTGTCTGTGGTGAATACCCTTGCAGTTCTTCACTCCATTAGTCATTCCTGTTCGAATATTCATCATGTTCAATTGTTTGTAATTCTATGGGACCAAACTATGTTGGTCATCAGTCCCTAGTCTTACAAACTACTTAAACTAAGTTAAACTATCCTAAGTTCAACACACACATCCATGCCAGAGGGAGGAGTCGAACCTCAAACGCGGGAGGTCGCGCGATACGTAACGTGGCGCTCCAGACCGCTCGGCTACTCCCGCACGGCAATATTCATGTATTCTACTGCTTTCGTGTATTCTATTAGGGTTGGTTTTACGGCTGTACCTACTGGACATACATTGATCGAGGAAAAATTCCAAGTTTGCGCAGAAAAAAAATTATGCCACCAAGGCTGTTACTTTCACATTGGCCGAAGGAAAGGACCAATTGCTTAATAGTAGAGGTTAAGGTAATAAGAATCGCTTGGATTATCTTTATCTTACAAGCGTTGATTCGAACAGAGCTATTTATTTCGCTTTGGGATGGCCAAGCGCTCTAATGTGCCTTGCTGCAGACTGCGTTGGAGTCCTCCCTCGTTTGTGTTTGTGTGTGTGTGTGTGTGTGTGTGTGTGTGTGTGTGTGTGTTGAGACTTTACGTTAGTTTAATTCAGTTTAAGTAGTTTGTAAGCCTGGGAACTGATTACCTCGATAGTTGAGTTTCATAGATTTACAGACATTTGATGGATCATTCCGATATTCAAGCAATGTCCTCTTTCGACTTCATTGTATAGTCACAGTGTATGAGTTAATTTCGAAACGGACTCTTAGAAATAATAAGTGGTATTTGTTATGAACGACTTTGTTATTGTCGTAAGGAAACACGTAGGCTTCCAAACGCTTTTCAAATTATTTGCTGTCGTGGTGCTGTTCGAAATTATGAAAAGCTATTTTCGGTTGTTTTGAATAAGTTGTTCAGAAACTTCGAATCACTCTAACTAGAATGAGAAAAGAAAGCGCGGGGTGTTAGAGTGGAGCGGACCGCTGTTTCTGGATTTGATTGCCGTCCGTCCTTGTGTAGGGGGATGGAGTCCGAGCCATTGGCCACACGAACAACAGGAGTATGTCGTGAAGCGTGTATCCGCACCGTTCCAGTAGGCTACCAGGCAATAAATCCGCAGATCATTGCCCTGTTATCGGAACGGGGTACGAGCGGAAGGCAGTAAACTGGAGCAGAAAAAGTGTACACCAAACAAGCAGGGTAGACGGCTCTAAAATACACAATTGTGGGGGAAAATAGAAGGATAACAACAGTTCTCAGACATTAAAAGTGCATTACAACCAGTCAAATGTGCATAAATAATTGCATAGAAGCTACAAAACAAAAATAACAGCTATTCCGAAAGAAAAAAATCGTCAATATAAACGAAGATGATGCATTTATTACTTTCTGTAGTGAACAGCGAAGTAGTTCAGAGATGAAACGAACATTCACTGTGGGGCAAAATATCCATTGTATATTCTGGCTTTCTTCAAACCGATCCTAATTGGAGAGTTTAGACTTCCGTGTCATTTAGCTTCTAGTAATGTAGCTATAACTGTCGGCTTTCCCGCCTGGCGGCAGCCTTGAGGAGTATTCTGTTTCGACGAGTATCTGCTCTTTCCTATCCGGCGAAATCACTTTCCCAGAATAAAATACGAATTTTCACCAAAATAAAAATTTACTACAAAAAATAAATAACTTACATTTAAAAATAACTTACATTTTTATTTGTGGAGTTTTTATAAATATTACGGATGTATTAATATTTTGTGTCGCAAGCCTGAGAAATTTTAATTACAATTAGTAATTGATATGTTACTTTTATTGAAACTATACGATTTAATTAATAAATATTAACATTTCCATTTAATAAATGTAGCATATAAATAAAAGTAAATACGTTGCTACTAGATGGAGTCGTGCCAGCATTAAAGAGAATATTACACGCTGCGCACTCGGCTGTCAGCTATTCTTGTTTCTGGAAATGTTTTGTATTAAATTGCGTTTGCAAATAACCATATCTTACAATCAATTTCTCGAGTAATGACTCTCATATTAAATATAAGTGTGAAGAAAAGGAGTGTGTCCAACTTCTTCCTGTTCTTCGTAATGCTACAAGGATGTGTATATGTTGTTGTTAAGTGTACAACAGTTCCGATTGTTGTGGAAAAGTGTAACGTGCTGATTCTTCAGAGAAACAAAACTGCTTGTAATATCAGAGCTTACCTATGAGGGCACTTACACATCGTTGTGGTAGGCAAACCATGATTTGTTGGATGCTGCATTGCATTTCCAAGTGACGTCAATACATGTCACAAAGTATCAGCAAACAGCTGTCGGACATTTAAGTCGTTCTGTTCCTTCGCCGTTCCAACAACCGTTCAGATCTTCAACGTTGGCTTCTCTGCGACGAAGCAATTCGTGTCCCCATCATCGCAAATTCTTTGCACCAAACGTTCTTTCAGCCAGCCAAAAACATGGAAATCTTCTGTTGTAAGAGCTGCACATCACGATCACTATCGCTCTTGCCTGCAGCGCCGTGGTAAGCTGTTGGCACTATTTCACTGCTGCAGAGGGAGACAGTGCAATTGGTCAACACTCCAAGAGTGTTTCGTGTTGAAACTGTAAGCTATTGAGAAGTTTTACCCGTAAGAATCATACTGTCCTGTTTATTTTAACTTCGGAGTGCGTTTACTCACATTGCACACTATGATGAACCTGTCGCAATAGAACGTCATTAGAACCGCTACGGTCGAGGGTTCGAATCCCCCACTCGAGCATGAATGTTTGTGTCGCCTTTAGTATAAGTTAGTTTGTAAATTTAGGGACTGATGACCCCGCAGTTAAGTCCCTTAAGCTTAACAAACATTTGAACATTATTAGAAACCTGGAATATGTGCTGCATTCTGTTAATGCGCTACTATTATTTCACAACGGTCTTAGCTTGAATTTGATTTCTAAAGTCCCCGCTTTTGAATAATATAATAAATATTCTACTCATTCATCTTTCATGTTTTGTGCTACGTTTTTATATTTTTCACTTGTTGATTGCCATTGGAAGACCAGATCAGAATCAAGCAAACATTCTCTGAAAAAAGAATGTTGTTTGTGCTTATTATGTTGTCATACAGGGCATCACAGGATGATGTATGGGATCTATTTATCAATAAAAAATCGTGTCTTCGATAAAGTAAAACCACTAAAAGGATTTTCATACGGTTTTCACCAATGGACGGTGTTATTTAGGCATATAATTAAGGTACGTGGCAATGGGTGAGGGTGGCGAGCAAAACATCCGCGAAGAAAAGCAATAAATATTCTTAGGAATAGCTGTGTATTTTGTGCCTTATCACCCTTATGGTATATATGAAAAAGCATATACGACGCTTGCGCACTTTCATAATCCAGATTATAATAACGCTCAAGAAGTGATGTGTGTATTGTTGACATCAGATACATCAGTCAGTGTTTACATTCTGTAAATTAGTGTGTGAGAAAATATGGTTAAATACGAGGTGTAATCACGTAATAATGGCTCGGATTTTTTCCTCAGAAACTAATCACAGGCAAACTGTGATAGTTCCGTCACTTGTGGACGTAATATCTCTGCAGCTATAAACATTTTTGGCGATGATCTCATGATTTTGTGGCTAGTGCAAACGCTTTTTTACTAGTCTGCTTTGGCCACTGGAAATCGCTATTGCAATTGCAGCACGGCTAGTGAACCCGCGGCCACCAAGAGCGTGTGTCAACACTGGAAAAAAGCCAAAAGTCGCTAGGAGCCGGGTCAGGTGAGCAGGGAGCATGAGAGAGCATTGCTAAGTTGTCGTCCTTCTCGCTGGATCCACCTGGATAATATTGTTCATATTTTAAGATCCTCGTGCAGGGTTGTGTGTGTACAGTTCCCACGGAAATGAAAATGTGTTGGACAGTTCTTCGGCGATCCTGCAGCCAACTTCGTCCACTCGCTCGATCGTACCGTCAGCATCACCCCATGGCTCACTCAACTGCGATCAAGTTCAATCGCTTGCATACGTACCGCGCGAATGGAGAAAACGAATAGCTACACGCTGCTGTTGTCCCGAGAACGCCGCCATTTTAAGCGTCAATAACAGTCCTAACTCTCTCCGCTATCGCTTAGTTACATGTTTCTACCAGGAGCCCGTCCTGAGAAAAAAATCTGATGTTTTGTAAGAACTTCGGTGCACCTCGTACTGTGATGTGTCTAAATGATTTGGAAATATATTTGACACGCTTACAAAGATTTAGTTAAAATGTTTGCGTAAAAAACAGCCTTTTCATCTCATTTCTGATCACTAAATTTCTCTTATTTTTGCCAGACCTGATACATCCCGGACTGAAGACCAACCTAAGAGGCCTGGGAAATTGGAAAATAAAAAGTATAAAAAGAACTGCTTGTATACTTACATATAAAAGGCAATGTTCCGATTGATTGATTGATTGACTGACAGACTGAATGACTGACTGACTGATCATAGAAAATTAAAGTTTGCAGAGAGTGTAGAGCTTACACTTTTGGCGTCGTGTAAGAAGCGATTTTTTATTTATTTATTTATTTATTTTTTTTTTTTTTTTTTTTATATTCCATCTCTAAGATTGTGAGATTGCGGTGAAAGGTGTTTTTTGAAAATACGTAGCTACTAAGGTAATTATAAAGTTAGAAATACAAAATTTCGGATTTGGATTCTTCGTTAGAATTCAAGAAATACTAGTTTTGGTATTTATAGATTTTCAACAGTGAAGGAGTAAAATAGAGTATGCAAATCATTGGTTTTTGAAAATACGTTGTTTTCAACGCAATTTTGAAGCTAGAACTGCAAAAATTGGTATTTCGATTCTTGGTTGGAATTAAAGAGATACGTGTTTCGGTATTTTTGGAAATTGCGCCACTAAGGGGGTGTAATAAGGGATGAAAAGGTTTTTGGAAATATACTACTTTCAGTGTATTCTATTATTATAGCATTTCAGCTAAAACTATGAATATTATATATAAGAAGAAGAAACAACCGGCGTAGGCTGCGAGTGCGGAGCAGCGAGCATTAAAAATATTCTTGCATTAAAGGAGGGTAAATAGAAATGATTAGCAATAAAAAACTTAAACTTTAGAAACACAGAAGCTTGTGCAAGTAGTTAGGGGACTTGCTGCTAAAAGTAGAGACATTATACGCTCTAACTGGGCTGGGAAACTGGCCGTTCATACGAAAACTTAGCGTTTCCCTGTAAGATATGGCGTTACTCATAGTTCTTTGTGTCGTAGTTGTATGTCGTCCTTGTATAAGGCGGCAGGTACTGACGTATGCGGGGCGCCTCGATACAGAATCGTCAACGCCCGTCACGTTTGCGCGTTGGCTGATCCGGCAAGCACGGCATACTAAACAGTGGCGTGCATACAGCATATGATGCGAGCGTGCAACGCACGGCAGCGTACCGAGGCCGCGTTCGCCCCGTGCCGTGACGCAGCCAGCCTCGGCCGGAGTAATCAAATGTTCAAATGTTTGTAAAGCTTATGGGAGTTAACTACGGGGTCATCAGTCCGTAAGCTTACAAACTACTTATGAACTAGCTAGTATTAAGGACGGCACAAATATCCGTGCCCGAGGGGGCATTCGAACCCCCGACCGTAGTGGCCGTGCAGACCGTGACTGGAGCGCGTCAGTCCCCTCGATCACCGCGGCCGGCCTCCAGCAACTGGCAGACGGCTACTTTCAAGCGCTAAGAAACAGGTGTTACTGCGCATGCGCAGCTACTATGACGTAAAAACCCTTGTTTGATGCTTGCACTGCTGGAACGCTTCCTGGCTGCAGGCGAAGGTGAGTTTAAAGGAATAATTAAAATACTTTCCTTCCTAATAACGAAGAAGCGTAAACAAGAAATATCTGATCTCAAGTGGGATTGCAGTGACTTCGAAATAATCGAAAAACACGCTACAAACACACACGTATCACGTGATGGCTACGCCCCTCGCACTCTTTAACTCAGACCTTCCTGCGCATGCGCAAATTGGCAGCTTGATCGCACCAGAAATGTTTTTTTCCGGGTAGTGTCTGGCTGCTTGCGGCAACTGCTGGAACTCCGAACAGCCACACTCCAATCAGCCAGAAGCGGGAGAAGGCGCTGCTGGAACACAATTTCAGCGTTGCGCATGCGCGCCAAGCAGTCTGGCAGCTGCTGGGGCGAACCTTTTGACGCCGCTGGTATGCGCGGGCGGGCCGCGCGTGCGTCGAATGCGCCGGTGGAGACTCGACGCTGTGCCCCATTCCCAGACGTCTCCCCACAAGCCGAGTGGCTCCTGCTGCCCGCTGCTATGGAACCAGAGGTTCGCTTCTGCTAGCGGGCTACTCGCGTATAGGGATAGGCCATGAGCGCTCTCGAGAAACGCGCGACGTCAACGCAAATCTTCGAGTACGAGAAGTAGTCAACAGTGCTGCGCTCTCTGGAGTGTAAAACGAAACTACTCTACAAGGAAGCATTGCGACAGAGCAGTCGTAATCGTTGTTTTCCGTACGTGCAAGGAAGAAACTGCATTATTATTACCATTACTAGTAATAGTAGTGGTAGTAGTAACAGCAGCAGAACGTTTCGCAGAAGACAAACACCATAGGACTATTATTAAAACGTGTATCTTACACGAAACAAAAACTTCATTGTTACCAAAAACAAATAGGCATTCCATACTTACACGAAAGAAAAATGTTACAACACGTTACACCCTAAAACTCCTTACATACATTTACTAATTGCAGAAAAAAATTCGGACAGAGCTTACAGTATTAGCCAGCGTTACGTAACTAAGCTTCCGTCCTTTCTTCAGTTTAAGGCTCTGGTACTTTCTCGACACAGCCATCACAATTTACAACCACAATTCTAACTGTTGGTAGTTATGCCCTCATTCTGTTCAAAAGTTTGGATAGTGTTAATTTTGATGAATTTTGCTTGTTATTGCAGCCAAAAAATATAGTTTTCCGATACTGGCAGACAGTTTATTCACTATCCAACGTTTTACCGAATTTCCTTTTAATGTAGTTTGAATGGATAACAAACACAATATCTGCGTATTTTGTCTGATTCTTGTTAATATAAGAATGCACTTTTGTATCCGTGAACGTATTTTTTCGACTGCTAGAGATATAGTGTAAATTTAAATGCCTTACCATGCTCGTTGTATTTTTTTTCTACACTACCCGGAACTTTGCAACAGACATTTCCAGCTCCGTGTCTTTGGTTTTCGTGAATCCAATGCCCATATTTAAATGAAATCGCAGCGAGTTGAGAGCGGGGCAAATGACCGCAGCTCGTGACGTGTCGCGCTGCCTCAGTCAACCGCCGTGTCGCATCGCCGCTTCTCGCGAGCTTCTCGAGAGCCGCTCGAGAAATTCTCAGAACGCTCGAGTCGCCGCGCCTCACAGCCCCATCCCTACTCGTGCATGCGCACAGCTGAAATAGTGCCTTCTCCCGCTTCTGGCTGCTTGACGTAACCGCAAGCTACCAGGTCTGGGTCGCTCAAGCAGCAAGATTCGCGCATGTCAGAGTTGTAGTGGTAGGGCCTGGGGTAATCTCCACGTTATCAGTGGTTACGCTTCGTCATATATGCAGTTGTTTGTTCTTCGTGTACAACTGTCTCGTCATATGAAAACGAAACGGATTTATGACTCTCGTAAGTGCTACTGAATTTATTCGCAAAATCGCGGAAGGCCAAAACAGAGCGATATTTCAGTTTTCTGATTTTATTTCTACGTCATTACCAGACCAAGCATTGACTTGAACATGTAATGTACACCTGGCAGGTCATTTTATATATTTTTATAATTTATGCGGTGCACATGAGTCCCCAGGACTTGAAAGTATACTGCGGATGTTCATTCAATGAACAAATTAGACATGTTATATTTTTAAATAAATATTTCATATTATAAGCACCAAGCGGAAATTTCTGTTATGAAAATAACATTGTGGTGGTTTCAATACAAGGCTCGTTATGGAATCTTAATACAAGAACAAGCATTATTCGACTTGAACACTTAGGTTATTTTTGCCACTTTGCATTTATAAACAGATAATGACCTCTACCAATCAACCATTATAACTCCCTTCGTGAAAATGTGTGCTGCTTTGTTATTTTATAGCACGCCTAGTGTAAACAACTTACATATTCTGCTATAATAAAGAACTAAACATGAGAGTACTTCAAGGAAATTTGTATACTGAAAACGACACAAGAAAAACTTAATGTGAGATACATCTACGTGCATCTGGAAATACGAATATGCTCTTAAAACCGAATTGTGCTTAGAGTAAGGTTTATGAAATTCAGATACTCTTGGCGTATCCTCGGCTGTGTTGTTAATGTCAACAAATGGTGCCTGTTATTGCGGACATGTCCGAAAAGAACAGACATCAATAATCATAGAAGACTGTTGACGGCGACCCTGTTTGGTGCTCTCTTGTGCGGTACATTAATAAAACCCAGCTGCCATCACAAGTCAAGGAATCTATCACCTTTGTGCTCAAAACTCAAAAGGAACAGTTGATAGAGTAACAAGCCCGACAAAGCAATACCTAGTGTAAACGAAGAACAGAATAAAAATATTCGGGGGGCATTTCTTGGGGGGGCATGTCTCAATGTAAATAAGTATTTCTTCAAATTAAGAGTGGCTATTTTACCCAATATCAATTTTGTGGAGTGCGAACCGCGGTACCCACTTTAATCGATTATAACGAAAATGCTCCGTTGTCAACGGTACACAACGTATGGAACGTTCTTTATTTCTTTATTTCCATTTATACAATGAAACGGGCGGACTTCGCCTCTCCATAATTATACTACTGTTTATAGATATATACACAGTGAATTTCATCATAGAGTTACTTACTCTTTGGTCGAAACAGACTCTTAGCAGCTTAGAAAGACGATGCTTCACTTTCAAACTTTGCTCAGATGTGCAGATGTGAACAGAAGTGTTGACTTAGACTTCCACGTATTTTCGTCCGCCTCAGAATACCTCCTGACAAATGTCTCTAGTTCTTTCAGCATTATGCTGGCACTCAGATCCAGCAGAATATATACCTTGGCCGCGAGCCCGGATTTTAAAGGCTTGTCCGACTTCAAGATGGGTCGCAAGATTCGCAAGGAGGTTCTCACTGAAAACAAATCTGATGTACATATGCTTCTGTGTTTCTCTGCCAAAGTCAGCTACCTAAATCACAACACTCAATAGTAAACAAACGAAATTCCTACTCCTCTCTGTACAGTCACGGGTACCCTTTCTCAAGGGCAACTAGATGCTTTTATCCCATCTGTTCACTGTTTTTGTTACCGTCGGATACAATGAGGCTTCAGTATCTTCTCAGCAGAAAACTGTTCTATTCGAATAGGTAAATAAATTTTACTCATCAATTCAGCCTAAATAATATCGTGTCCTGAACATATACTTCGTACAGTAATGCTTGTTTAAAGGGTGGAAATCTGCAGCAAGTAAATGGAACGTAAGGGTAGCTAGGCAGTGCTATAGGACCATTGCTACTAGACAACATACAGAGCAGTGGCGGCGCGTCCTGTGTGTTGACTGGTTCAGTGAACCTCCGGAAAAAAAAGCTCGGCGTGGAGAGAAAAAAAAGTGTTTTTAAACTATCATTCTTCGTTTCGTTTTTCTGTCAGTTGATTTTATATGCACATTCAAAGTATTTATATCTCATGAGAAACGTTTTTCGTAGCGGAGACAGCGGGTAAACGAGTCCTAGTGCGGCCGCTTAATACAGGCGCCGGTGGCCGCAGCGTTGCAATGCGCATGCGCCTTTGAGGTTCAAATTCTCTTCTGAACCCCTGAAGGCAGCATAAGGCACTCCCGCGGCAGGGAGGGGAAACGCCGTTTTTAACATTGGCGTTGGAGCTGGTAGACGCCACCGCTTGGCTACTCAAACTCTGGCGATTACGCACGAATGGTGCCGAAGCAAGACCATAATGGAGATACTGCGCACCTCGATTTGCGCATGCGCAAATCCTCCATGAAGGTAATATCCACTTCATATTTGTTTTTGGGGCATTGCAAATTCACCAAAACTGTGTATTATTTGGTAAAATATCTTATAAATAAATGAAATACGCATCAACTGTAAAAGCCTTTAGAAGTTCCGACGATGAATGATAATTAAGTACCACTCTCCACCTACCAAGAATACCCGTGTGGTTAGCGGCATCGCGCTTTGACGTCGAAGGTAATGATTTCGATACTGACTGCGAGCAATTTTTTTTAACCCACTCTTCTTTGTAGCAGATACAGGAACAACAATAACTTTAGTATTGTTACTTGCCATATATCTTCGCACGTTTTAGCAAATGTGCCTCAATTTTGAGGGTAAATGACATTTGTACTCGTCGTTGTAACAAATATTTAACTGTTTGAATAGATGTAAGGGTGAACAGCCTTTGCACATGCGCAAGGGGGTGCTACTAACACTGTCACTTGACCCGAAGGTAGATTGTCTCTTCATCGTAACAGATTCATTTTGTTATTCACAGTCACGTAACAGTGTAATCAGTTACTTACTGTGTTTTAGTGTTCACGTATATGTTTGTGTTCTTGGTGTTTATTATCAAAGAAAAATGAACAACTTTCAGTATCTATTAGAAACAAATTACTCAGCTTTAAGCTTGGAACAAAAGTGAGAAATAAAGAAGCTTGGTAAGCCGATGCCTCAGCTCGAGTTGAAGCCAGCGCAAACAAGCCGAGGTAAGACATTCTGCAGATCTTTTAACGAAAATATATCTAAGAGGGGGGGGGGGGGCGGGCCTTTCTTCCGGCGCCACTCGCAGTGTGTCTCTTTGGGCGCCGAGCCTGGGACGAGGAGGAGGGAGGTACTATTAGGATCGAGCACTCAGAGAAGTGAACCCCCAGTCATCTGAAGCACCAGCCGCCACTAATACAAAGCGTTGATGAATGCTGCAGACCCAACACATTACCATGCCTAATACTAAATACTGCAGTCGTCATATCAATAACATTGTGTGAGCAATCTAGTTTCGAAATTGATACAATTTAGCCTCGTTAATGTTATTGCAGCTTTTTTTGCATTTCTAATAACTAGTGCGGTATTTCATGAGTAAAGGATTTAACTCCTAGCGCTTTGATTGCTTAGATTCGTGGTTGTTTGGTAAAAAACGAAGGCTTCTGTCGTCTATAGTTTAAAGAAATCCCATTTCAAATGGCGTAGATATCCACAAAACGAGATGGCAGTATTAGCTTTCTTGCCAGATTGAACACATTTAAAGGCCAACAAATAAAATGTAGGCACGTTTTTTGCAAACGTGAAAACTAAAAATGTTTTCAGTTAAAACTGTTAAAAATTAACAAACAAGAGATAGTACCAGTAAGGACATAATGTTTGCTTTCATAATTACAGCTTCTTCAAATATCTACAGAGATACACTAAAATAGATTTTTATTAAATTACGAAGCTTCCTGTACACATCACATAGTTCTCTTCTTGGTTATTCGAAATTTAAACCCAGTCACAATAAGAAGGCCAAATGTGTCATACTATTAGATAAAATAGACATTCAACACCAAAAAATGCGTTTGAAGTTGTTTACCTGATGCTATATTGTTGATGTAAGCACTGTAGTATTTAGTATTTAATACATTAAGTTGCCTGTCCGCTCGGTTCTAGACGTATTGTCAGGAACAGAGCACATGCTACCGCCGGAGGTTCGATTCCTCCCTCGGGCATGAGTGTATATTTTGTTCTGAGATTGGTTTAACTTAGTTTAAATAGTTTATAAATCTAGGAATTAATGACAACAGTAATTTGGTTCTATAGAATTACCAACAAGTAATTTTTGATTTGTTGCCTGCACTGAAATTATAATAAACAGTCAATCGTAAACAAAAATCTGCTACTGTCGGTTCAAACTAAGATGGTACTAGAAGCGGTGGTACGGCAGGACAGACTATTAATGCATTTACCGTACAATCGCTCTCATCGGTTACCACGCAGAGTGTGATCTTAGCTTATGTGAAAAAAAATAGAAAAAAAAAAAAATGTTTTGGCGCATGAAAGATAGCGACAGGCCCCGTCCACTGACTGGCTTTGAAACAACGTACAGCCATAACGAATAGGAGTACTTCCATACGTTGAGGTACAGCGAAAGTTAGTTGTACCATCCACAGCCCATCGTTATATAAGAACTGTAAGACCCGTGCTGCAATACGGAAACTGGGAGTGAGGGGGTGACCTTCAAACGCGAGAGAATATAGCGTAAAAAGCGGTATTTTTTATTCTAAACCATCTATGAAGAAGCCAATATATATATATTTTTAATTTATACTTCATGCGTCGGACGGAGGTGTAGTAGTAGTGTGTATCCGGAAACTGAAAGGTTTCTGACAGGCCAGTCGTCGTAAAAAAAAAAAAAAAAAAAAAAAAAAAAAAAAAAAAAAAAAAAAAAAAAAAAAAAAAAAAAAAAAAATGCTTTAGGTCCAAAATATTTGCAGGAAGCTGAATTTTTGGTATGTTGTTAGGACATATTAGAGTAGTATTAAACCAAGTTTGCAGCTTCGAAATCCTTTAGCTTAACTTTTAAGAGCCAGAAAACCTAGAAATTTTCGGACTTTTTCTGATTTTGGCTTATAAGTCGTGAAGGGTGGTTTTTTGACGAAAAGTCACTCACACCTCTATTAATGTAGATAAAATATTCTAAAATTTAAGCCCAACCGCAGCTCTGTAAGTCCAATAGTTCCCGAGATATTGGACTTAAAAAATTGACTTATTTCTCCAAAATGTTCAAATTTTCGGCTCTAATGATCATCCCACGGGGAAAGAGTTATAGAGCAGTTATTTATCTTTAATCCAAGTACTAAACGAAGTCCATAGGCCCAATAGATTACTAGTTATCGTTAAAAAACGAAAAGTTGGAAAAATCGGAGTATTCAATAAATCGATCCAGACGAATTGCAGTCCTCTTATCCTATATATATGTTAAAGAAAAAGGAATAATTACTCATTAGCGATGATTATTAACGCATTGTAAATAAATAGAATTTTTTCAACACTGTTTTTAGCAAATATTGAACAGAGAAGTTCCTAGAGTCCACTTCCTGCCATTATGGCACCGACGGCCCCCATGAATGACATGAGGCTTGCTAAGTAATATATTCGAGGATTTTCAGTAAAACATTTGACACTAACGCCTAGCTTTTGGTGCGCAAAATTATTAGTTGTAAAATTCAGTGTGACCTACATTAAGCATACATACTTGGGCCTTAGAACATGTCAAAATCTCAAATCGCATAGCGTGATTTGACACAGAAGTGGTTTCGTAGCGTTGTGATACAGGTTAGGGCTTGTTGTGTGTATTGCAGTCCTTGAATTGGCTTGTAAATACATTGTTCGTAGTCCTCATGATTTGTAGATGAACACGTACTTTCGTGTGGAGCAAATGATCCCACTTTATCACATAAAAATAAGCTCGTTTCGTCACAAGTTCTGCGTTCTCAGGAATACATGTGTTCTTTCATAAGAATTTGTGTAAACTGCTCGATTGAAATGCGTTGTAAGTATATTGTTCCTGTTCTATTTCAGTATTTTCTTTCAAACTTTTTTTTTGGGGGAATCCTATTTTATCGAATTTTTACATCATTGGTATTGTGCTTCATTACGTTTTCTCACAGAGTGAGGAATTCTGCTTTGAATGGTGTTGCTCCTTGTCACTGAATATGCTTTGTTACCTTTCCTTAATAGCTACGGCAGAGCTTCCCAGACTAGCTGTCGTAACACCCTAGTGTGTAGCGAGACTAGTAATTTCAGCACGTAAAACAAGTGAAACATTCCGTCCAATTACAGAACATTCTTCTTAGTGTTTGTGGTACTTCCTACTGAGCAGGAGGTCCCGCATTTGGATTCCTGCCGCGGCACAAATTTTAGTTCATTGCCTCTTCTTCAGTTCTTCTCTTCGTCCAGTATGTACTATAGTTAGTCTGTTGTTTTACTGACAACTTTTGTTTTTCTAGTTAGTTCCTTCGGTTCTCTAATAAAGAGTTGAGTTACCAGCCATCCTCTCGCGTTTAATTTATTATTTTATATAGTCTATCAGCTCACATTACGCTGATTCCGACATTAGAAATGAATCACACGAATCAGTACTTCCCTGTAGTATCATCTCTTCGCTTCTTAATATTAGTGAAAGGGTGTCTAGTGAACTGGGCTATGTACTGGCGAGGGTGTCGCCATATCGAATAGTTTGGAAAGCTCTTAGATAAATCATTCTATTTATAAACGGACAAATATTGCAACAGTATCTACGCAGAAGTGTTCGCGCTTTATTAACCAGTTAGGTAAATCGATGCAGCTACTAGGATCATCCTTAGATTCCCATAAAAATTTACGCACCAGTGAAATCATTTCACGTTATCGCTCAATGGTTTCTTCATTTGTGGCGGTAAACGGTCGTCCGGCTCCTTCATCGTGCTTAACACTCGTGCGACCATTTCGGAACTTTTCAATCCACTGGTACAAACTTAATTTCGGCCCCTGATACCCGTTCCACCCACAGAAAACGTATCACTGAACGTTGCTGTTCTTTGGTGCAGACAGACAGCGGAGCAGCCATGATTAACAGCACGGCAGCGACAACGAAACTAACGTAGCAGCTTGAAATTTGCAAAGATATAACAACAAATAACCAAAGCATGCGTCACCAACGTAAAACGACAGTACTACCAACATAAACAAAAATGTAACTAAATTGCGGATAATAATTGACTTATCCTCGTATATAGCTCTGGGAGGGGAGATACGGGTATTTAAATTAAGTGGTAAATGAAGCTGCAAATTAGGTCCTTCACTTTTCCTACCTCGTGAGTTTTGTTTGGGCCATATTTTCCTGTCTTCCGAGGATGGGGCAGGTGTTTATTTGCCTCAAATACTATTGTTTTGATTTTGTGCAGCGCAGCGTACCTGTCACGGCGGTTAAAAGCATTTTCGGCTCCGTGGTGGCCAGTGGCGTAACTAGGACTTGGCTTTGGGGGGGGGGGATAGATCTGCTTGATGAGCTAAATTTTAGTTAGTTTCCAGACGGACTACTATCTACCACTTCCCGTTGAAGACTAATTCACTCCCATCCAATGAAAGCTTATGGTAAAACACCCCGAGTTTCCAATCTTTACCTTTACATACCTGCCAACTCTCCCGATTTAGGTGGGAGTCTCCAGATTTTTCACTATTCTCCCGCCTTCTGATTTTGCCACTATTTCTCCTGAATTTTAGCTTTTATCCTGAAACCTAAGATTCATTATAAGAACCTGCAATTTTTTAGCAGTTGGTGGAAACCTTTCGAGTAGATAATTAGGAATGTTAGTTTCATACCCATATTTCAGAAACGCAACTTTCATGCAAATAGCTATTTTACGTGATTGTGGGATCTCGATTCGGTATTATGTGCTTAGATGTGTCAAAAAATATAACCGTCTTTTCAACGATTTCCATCCATTATGAAATTTTGGAAAGATCCGTTATTTGCATTTTGTACTGTTTTTTGATGTGAAATTTCCATATCACACGGAGGAAAAACAGATGTATCAAAGCATATACAAACAAAGAAGTACATATAGCTAACATGTTCGTGACTAACAATACAAAAATGAAATTTGCTGATAAAAGTGAAACTGATCGTGTGATAGGCGGCGAGTACTTATTGACATCTTTTAGTGTAGAGCACAATTTACCGTTACATAAATTTTTCACAGATAGCAGTATAGCAAAAAAATACAGCTGTGCACTTCTTTTGTTCTAGTCGAGAAATCAGATTACCTATACTGGCTACAAATAAGTAGTATGTAATTAACATTCCGGCTGATGCAAACTGGTTAGGTTTATTTATTTATTTTTTAGCTATTATATAGCGTTGCGAGATCACAGGAAAAGGCTAAAATCAGTTAATGTTTGTACTAAATTGTGATACTACATATCTCGTGAATTTTTGAAGGATCTCCGGATTTTTTAAACTGCATCTCCTGATTTTTATGTTATGAAGGTTGGCAGGTATGCCTTTACCAGATTGCTGTTATACAATTTCTTTCTTTCTTTAGTTTTTTCCTTGGGGTTCGGGAGGGGGGGTTCATCCCCCTGATCCCCCCCATTTACGCCACTGGTGGTGACCTTTTTAGCGCGCCAGGCCGCGCCGTATGGTGTCTGCCATGTGCGGCTCCGTTCCTGCTGGCCGCCGCCTCGCCAGAGCCACCTGTTGCTGGCAGTGCTCCCCTTCCCCCTCCACCGCCTGCCGCGGTGTAATTGCAGCCCGCGGCCGCCAGGCAAGGCCGATCGCTGTGACTGCTCGGCACAGGTGCGCGCCCAGCCACGCCGCGACTCACCGCCAAAATTAATGGCGCGACCCATCTCTGCTCTTATTGTACAAGGCGCCACAGCCTAGGAAAAGGCTCAGGAAACGCCAGTTATGGCGACGGCATTACCGAATACGTTCAAATAGCGGCACTGTGATGTGGAAGCAAAAAACACGCAATGATTTTCCTCGTTCGTTGAAGAATATGTAACGGGAAATGTTTCTGGGGAAAATCACAGTTACGGAATCGTGTGTCAGCTTTTCGTGATCGTCACTATTCGACAGAAGAAGAGGTGTCGACTTACAGAGTGAGTAAGGCGGACAGCCGACTTCAGTTTATTGCGAGACCGCGTATAAAACGCTTGTACGACCACGCCTTGAGTATTGCTCAAGTGTTTGGGACCCGCAGCAGATCAGTTTAAAGGAAGACATAGAGGCGGTTCAGAGCGAGCAGCTAGATTTGTTACCGGTAGGTTCGACCAATGCGCGAGTGTCACGGAAATTCTCCGGCAACTCAATTGGGGATCGCTGGAGGAAGACGTTCTTTCCGTGAATTTGTTGACGAAATTTAGAGGGCCGGAATTTGAAGCTGAGTGTAATACGATCTTGCTGCCGCCTACTTACATTTCGCGTAAAGATCACAAAGACAAGACAAGATAAGAGAAATTAGGGCTCGTACAGAGGCATATAGGCATTCTTTGTTTCCTCGTTCTATTTGGGAGTGGAATAGAAAACGAAATGCCTAGTAGTGGTACAGTGTACCCTCCGCCACGCACCTAACGGTGAATTGCGGAGTATGTATGTAGATGTAGATGTAGAAGATACTTTTCGCTCTTCCCTCCCAACACTTTAAAGTATGAGACTCGCGACCCCCAATGTTCAGGCACACCATTTTTTGGTGCACCTTATATGAAGCTGGCTGATAAAGAGCATTCAGAACGCCGATAAAACGTTGGGCGGACCTACAAACAAAAAGTTATCTGTGAAATGTACTACCTTATACAATGACTTCGCCCACTCTGCGAATATATTGGTAAAATTTCAGCAATTTTCTATGATTAGTTATTAAGATATTTGCAGTCTACTGTTGCTTTAAAATTGTCTCTCGACACAAGACCCTCGTCGCTCTCAAACGTGGTTACACATAAAGATGCTTCCAGACCTGCGCTTTCGTCTCCATGTCTCAGCATACGATTATCACGTCTTCGGGCCCTTAAAAACGTCCTACATGAGTCTACGATTCATGTCTTACGAGATTGTCCAACGCACAGATTTACGTACTTTTTCACTCAATATGACGCGGTGTTTTGCCAAGTGGGTATTTTCCAACTGGTTTCGGAAGGAAGCTACTGTCAATGGCGAGGCAGTTTTCCGTGATCGGCATAGCTATCCAATAGTAATTTTGAATAAAATAGTGATAAGTTCAGGTAACGATGAAGGACGTGTGCAGAGATCACCGTTGAACCATAATGACTCAGTCATCAATATTAACATCTGGTGGCTAGGGGCCATCATGCCACACTTGCCATATAGGCTGATAAAACCAGTTCTGACCAATGCGAACTGTCTGAGCATCGGCACCAGCGTTATGGAAGAATAATTGTACCATGCTCTGGACCTGTCCAACCAAAATTGTTACATAATCCTTGGCAGTAGTGCAGAGGCGAATCCAGGATTTAGGTCTGGGAAGGACTGAGTAAATTTTGTACTTCAAAATGTCTACCAAAAAAAATTAGTATTAGGACCTTTCCCACATGTTCTGGGGCCCATGGAATACCACAATATAGGCGCCCGAATCAGCATCAAACACCTGCTGTCTTTCACTGTTAGACCCTAACCTCTGCCAGAAGCTGGAAACAGTGGGCTTAATGAATTAACCGACCCAATTATTTCTTCCGTCTTACGACTTGGGCACCACGTTTAACTGTTACGGGTATTTCTGTCACTGATCTGTGGTTATGAAACTCCAGCTCGGACAACAATCCATGCTTCTGGAGTTCCCTTCGTGGTGATATGCCGACAGAGTTAACGAGGGCAATACTCATTTCTCTACTGTTTTTTGTGGCTTTCCTCTTCTTTTACATTCCGTCACATTAGATGGTCAAATACAACAGCTCTACGTCTAGCTTGACAATTTCATTCCTTTCGTGTAGTCTAAATGTAAACGATACAGCAAGTTTCAAAAGATTTATGATAATAATGATCAGATATTGTCGTATCCTTTGTTTTTAATTATTTTTAATTATTTATTACTTTTCCACATTTAGTGCAACTAGTCGTCGTGTTTTTCAACCTGTGGGTCGCGACCACCATGTACTTAGACCATCCAATAATTACGGGTTCACTAATAGGAAAAACTTATGCCAAAGTGATATTTGATGTTAAAGTAACGGAGTTCCTTTTGTAACACTCATTATGAATTGAATATATCATAGATTGTTTTATAATGGTGAATAAGCGCAAAATCTGAAAACTATTTTCAGGAACCAATCCTCTTGTTGAGGAAAATATAATTTTATGTCGAAAAAGAAGTAAAAATAGGATAATATGTTCTATTCCGAAAATACAAAAAAAAAAAAAAAAAAAAAAAAAAAAAAAAAAAAAAAATGCTTCAGCCAGCAATTTATAAGAAAGCTGAAGCAAGAGAAAGAAGATTAAATTTCTTTTCTTTGAGGTAACATAGGTCTGTTACGGTTCATGAGAAAGGAGGGGGGGGGGGAGTTCGCTAGAATATTTGTACTTGGAAGGGGTTCGCATATTCAGAAAGGTTGAAAAACACTGCTATAGATAATATTGGGGATTTAGTCACCCCCATTCTGTGACATTTCCTTCAAGCCGTTAAGCACCGTCGGCGAAAAGTGTTGGTATGATACTGACCCTACCATATACCTCGTTTATTTATACCGAGAACTTAGGTTCCTCCGATTTCATTAAGCCCCACTGGGGCAACAAGGGATTCACATACTTGCAAAGGTAATACAAACTAATGTTACAACACGGCGCACCAACAGATGGAAGAACGGCGAGAAATGCTTCCTGGAATATAAATACAAATGGTATTTTAGCGCAACAAAAGGCGAATGTGTTCCGCCCAGAGTTAAACATATAAAAGAGGATAACTAGCTTCTAAAGTCATCTGGTAGTATGCAAAACCGTTAAGGAAGAAAAAAAAAAAAAAAAAAACATTGTCGCACTGTTTTTATGCGCTATCCCGAATTCTCCATCGCAGTGAGCTGTCGAGGGTCCGCGCGGGAATGACCGTACGCTCTAAGGCGCCTTGCTGCGGAGTGTGCGGCTGCTCCCCGTGTAAGGTTCGAGTCCTCTCTCGGGCATGGCTGTGTGTTAGCATAAGTAGTATGTAAGCATAGGAACTGATGTTTGATCCCATAGCTTACAAACATTTGAATTTTGTCGAGCGGATGGGGTGGATTCTTTTTTGTTAAAACAAGGATCCCCGAGAAGGGACGTAAGTATTATATAGTGGTATTTTACGGCATGAGAAATGCTGTGTTAGGTGACATTTTGCGATGTGCCACATTACATGACATGAATCGTGTTACTGTCTTAGTGTTTCACTAAGTGTGTTTTCCTCTGTAACTTATAAAATAATAGGTGACGGAAAATTTTAATGCGGTAGGTCAACACAAGAAATGTTACACTTTCTGCGGAACTATGAACATAGTTTATTGTATCATTTTCCAAAGAGTTACAGCATAAATATATAATGTTTTAAATGGAGCAATAGTTTTTTCTATCTTTGTGCTGTAACTCTTTGGAAAATGATACAATAAACCATGTTCATAGTTCCGCAGAAAGTGTAAAATTTCTTGTGTTGACCTACCGCATTAAAATTTCCCGTCACCTATTATTTTATAAGTAACAGAGACACACTTAGTGAAACACCCTATATATGCGCGAATAGGTGATGGTATTTTGAATCTACCAGGTACGTTGAAAAGTTGGTTCTCCTTCTTTACGTCCTTGATTCTGGCTAGGATCTTTTCACCGCTCACTGTGGTGTGATTGCGCCATTTTCTTGTTCTGGTATGTGTATGATCTAAATCGAAGAACAAACTGAACAAAGCTACAGAGAGGCGAAGAGCAGGCTCGCCTGCGAGAATGTCCCCCCTTTATGAGGAGGAAGAACGTAGACGACGAGGCAGTGGCGTGTCTCGGCGGTTGACGACCGTGTCGCGGGAACGGGGACAACGAACTCGGTGCGACTGCTGCGAAGTGGTCAGGGTCGGGAAAGCGGCTGCGCAGCCGCCGGCGCGCCGTCCCACCGCCCGGTATTCCACTCCGTGCAGCTTGTAGCTGGGCGTGGGCGCACGGGGAGGGCCGCGCCACAGCCGTCAACAAGGAACGAGTCGAATTTGAAACCTGCTCTGCTCACACACCAACAAGAAAGCATCTTACTGCCGATTCTGCCGTCACTTCTCACTTGAAAAGTGGCGTATTTAATGTTGAAAACAAGTAAATTGGTTTTGTTTATGAAAACATCGTGGGGAGTGATGGAATTGAGATAAGTCAGTCAAGTTGGCAATTTATTGAAAGGTTACCGGATTCGACCGTTCAAATGGACATCCTCAGACCACTAAAACTGTGAATGATACAGATAAGGGGCTCGTTCAAAGAGCTGCAGGGCTGCGGTTGCTACCGCACATGCGCAGTACGGAAATTCGTGTTCAAAGAGCAATCCTGCAGCATGCTGCAGCCTACCGGCTGTTCAAGGAAGCTCCCGGCTGCAGCTTCCTGCAGTTTCCTGGCTACATGAATTGCAGGGAAAATTCCCTCCTGTAGCCCGCGGCCAACGGGAAATACAGACCTGAGCGCGCACATCATGCGACGTAAGCAAGGTAGTTCCGAGCCGGCGCGATCGCTATCTCAGTGGCTGCCCGCTATAACGCAGTGGGCAGTGCCCCAGCGGCCGGCCAATCGGCTAGCGATGGTTATATATTTGTTGCAACAAAAAGTATAAATGTCATTTTCCATGAAACTCGCGACATATTTGCTAAAACGTCAAAATATATGGGCCAGTGACAATACAAGAGTTATCTGATAAAAAGAAGATTGAGTTTTTAAAAAATGGTTGCACTTGATGTCGAACCCACTACCTTCGACGGCGCAACGGGATGCCGCTAACCACGCGCCTATTCTTGCTAGGTGAACCGTAGTGTCGTCATATTATTCATGATCCGATTTTCTGAAGGCTTTTCCAGTTGTTGCGTCTTTTAATCTATAGTTAGAAGATAATGTACCAAATATGACGTGTTTTTGATGAGTCTTCAGTGCGCCAAAAACAAATATGAAGCGTGCATGTTGTTTTATTGGAGAATTTGTCGATGCGTAAGGCGAAGTGCGCAGTTTGCTCCATTGTGTCTGCTTCGGGGCCATTCGTGCTAACCGCCGCAGCTCGAGTTGCCAGGAGTTGGTGTCTCTGCCAGCTTCAACGGCAATGTTAATGCGGCGTTGCCCCTCGCCTCTCCATTCAGCGGGAGCTCTCATATACTGATTCGAGGGGATTCGGAAGAGAATTTGAACCTCAGCCGCTCATGTGCATTACAACGTTGCGGCCACTGTCGTGTATATTAAGCAGCCACGCGTATACGTACTGTCTCCGCGACTTAAAACGTTTCTCTTGAGATAAAACTACTTTGAAATCGAAAAATGATAGTTTAAAAACACTTATTTATTTATTTACTTTATTTCAAGACGAGCTTTTTACTGGGGTGTCATTGAACCAGAGAATGCACAGAATGAGCAGCCACTGCATATGCCAATAAAAAAAAACTGCAGTCGTTGAACTGGGATTGTCTCTCAACGTAAGTCGTTATAAACGCCCTTTTGAAACCAATAGATAGGGGTATCTGTTTTCCAAAATGAATGGAAAATAATCGGTCAGATAAGTTACGCCACACACACACACACACACACACACACACACACACACACAGACAGAGAGAGAGAGAGAGAGAGAGAGAGAGAGAGAGAGAGAGAGAGGGGGGGGGGGGGTTATTTGATCTATTTAGATGTGTTCGTGCCAGGGAATTAATTATGGACGAGTACTGCTTTGTCTCGCTGTTGCGGCGCTGGACCGCAGGATTAGGGTTCAGCAGTGGAGCGGGTGGTGTCGTCACACAGGTAGCAGATCGCGGTTGTTCCGGTGGCTGGCTGCGCACACCTACTGCTCGCTAATTATACACGCCGGCTCCCCGCCCCACCACGCCGCAACACAACCGGTTTGCCGCGCAGTTTTTGCGCACACACACGTGTCCCGTCTCAAGTACACCAACGCTCAAACTCCAACGGACTGCAAGCCCGGTGAGTTCTGTGGCATCTCGGCAACAGAGACACGTATACCGAAATTGTTTCACGAAATTCGTCCACAGAAAATGTTGCAATAAATTGCTCTGTATTCTTATCGAGAACTGCTGAGAACGTCAGTAATTTACGTCAGTCTGTACACATTGGCCGGCCGCGGTGGCCGAAGGAATTGAGGCGCGCCAGTCACGTTCTGCACGGCCACTACGGACGGGGTTTCGAATCCCCCCTCGGGCATAAATATTTGTGCCATCCTTAGTCTTAGCTAGTTCGTAAGTAGTGCCGCGGTGGAGTAGCCGAGCGGTCTAAAGCTTCTCGCTGCGGAGCGCGCGGTTGCTCGCCGTGGAGGTTCGAGTCCTTTCTGGGGTATGGGTGTGTGTGTTGTCCTTCGGTTAGCTTACCTAGGTTTAAGTAGTTTGTAAGCTATGGACTGATGACCACGCAGTTTGGTCCGTTAGATTTACAAACATTTGAACATTTCATAAGTAGTTTGTAAGTTTAGGGACTGATGACCCCGTAGTTAAGTCCCATAAGCTATACAAACATTTGAACATTTTGTACACATTGCCTAGGTGCACAAAAATATTTGCCGCCGGGCGGAGTCGAACCCGTGACTCTTTCAGTACGAATCCGATCTCTAACCGCTGAGCCAAATATCACTTCCTAACCATTATCACAGGGTCAATTTATTTCCTAAACGGTTGGCCATCTGGAGTTTCCACTTGGAGCACTTTCATGTTTCACCGCGCCCTACATGTCCCTTAAATTTGGAGGAATTGACAATAGCGAGTATGCGTCTTCTCCTTGTAAGTAATCTCCGCCACGCACGTTACGATGGATTGCGGGGTATGCATGTGTATCTGATTTAAGTGGCAATTTAAGTCTCTTTTTATTATTTGTTTCGAAGGCGCCAGTTACAAGAGAAGTAACAGAAATCTTACCTGTTGTAAACAAGTGCCTGGACAACGAGCGTTAACATGTAAACATGAAAAAGACAATACAGCAGTAATTGATTTCTCCCAGAAGTGGATTACGTCAAAGGCACTAGAGTTTTACAGCCTTATAATTATGTTCTTTTGTGCTGGATGACGGGCAGAGATGATAACTGCGCATGTGTCACACTGTCTGCTCGTCCCCGCGCTGACAGGTTGAGTCTCCACTGGAGTACAGAGTAGTTTTTAAGACCTTCTTTAAATTGTCCAACACCAGCTCGTTATCTGTTGAGGTACTTTCAGGTGCGCCAGCTGTTGTTACGACCGGGAGAGAGTTCTTCTGTAGGCTTTTTCCAGTTTTTACTCACTTTAGACGTAGCTCAGTATGACTTTGTGTTTTGCTCCAGCTGAATATGCTTGCCCCGTATGGAGAAGATCGACGCATGCCCACAAGATAGATACAGCACTGAATGATTAATTTCGATTAATTACGGGATGCCGGAAGCCTTGAAACCGTGATCTCCTTTATATGTGTTCTGGAATAGCTCCCCCATAGATCAGACGGCAAACGTGGGCAATGGCTGAAAGAGGCAGACAGTGCGAGGGTAGAAGACATGCCCTGTTCGGACATCAGCCGGGGGTGGCCAGATTAAAATAGAGGAAAGATTTTATTAAATTTGAACATCCACTGAATGAAAGTCTAACCAGGGAGTCAATGTGGACACAGAAATATATAAACTGCAGGTTGCAATGCTGGAACATTAAAGAAAAACTCCTCGCTGGATCACAACTGGAATGGAGAGTCTGGAAGAGCCTAAATAGACTTAGGTGTCGAATGGGAAGATCAAAGGATAACCTGTTCAAGTGGGGATACGCAGAAGACGCGCGCTGCCAATGTGGAGAAAAACAAACAATGACACACCTGCTGAGCTGCCCATCCTTGCCGGCGCCATGCGCTTTCCAAGACGTCTATAGCTGGCCAACGACGTTGCAGTGGAGTGTGCCGAACAATGGAGGGAGATATGAGCCTGCTATGGACAATAATGACGTATGATGTGTCAAAATCATCACTGTATATATGAATGTATAATTAGTACTTAGTTTTATTTGTAATCTAGAATAAGTAGCCTGTTTATTACAGATGTAGCTCAGACACGATTAAATAAATAACTCACTTTTGCTACATGTCTAGCGTTTGGTTTGTGTTATTGTTGTTGAGAGAAGCTGTGACGATACTTTTTATGGATTTTCAGCGTGACGGCACTGGCGTGAGGCCAGACAAAGTGAGTACGAGAGTCGAGGCTCTCCCTTCTCATGCTCGGGCAGTTGATTCACAGTTAACATCAGGCGAAGCTGTACCTGCTGGCTGATGTACTTGGCCGGCCGCGGTGGCCGAGGGGACTGAGGCGCTTCAGTCACGGTTTGCACGGCCACTGCGGTCGGGGGTTCGAATCCCCCCTCGTGCATGGATATTTGTGCCGTCCGTAGTATTAGCCAGTTCATAAGTAGTTTATAAGTTTAGGGACTGATAACCCCGTAGTTAAGTCCCATAAGCTTAACAAACATTTGAACATTTTTTATGTACCTGCTCGGTCTGCGGCAGTCAGGAACTAGGCGACACGTCTCACTCAAAGTGGCAGGAATTACGCCAAACCGGCGCGGCATACTCGCCCGCGGAACAGCACAGCGCCAATGCCAGAGTCCGAACCGTGACCGGCTATGCACTGCTGTTAGATCGAGTTGGACGTGGCAGATGAAAGAGAGGCTTGCTGGCAACGTGCAACTACACAGGTGTAATCTGGTGCAGTGTATGCGGCGGTGGCGGCGGCGGCACGCAACCGACTTCCGGCCAGCGGAGGCGGGCTGTCGCCGAATTCCCGGCAGGCCATTGATCCGGCCACCGGAGCGCGAAGCGCGCGACCGACCGTGGCGGCTGCGGACGCGGCTGCGTCGCCAGTGCGTGGGCGCGCCGAGTCACCGCCAGACCGCCGGCTTTGTGCACAATTCTAGGGCCGGGCGAAAAACTAGTAGTGTTTACTGACGAATAAACTTTTATTCGTTACCAGCACGGTACCTCAACACCGAAAACATCATACGACAGCAGTGATCAAATTGATAGAAGACAAAAATACAATGCAGATCAGAGGCCATATGTTGAAATACAAGTAATAATAAGTGCAAAATACTAACACGAATTATTTACAGACGAATGGAAAAACTCGTGGAATCT
The DNA here is from genome assembly GCA_026315105.1 of Locusta migratoria. NCBI lineage: Eukaryota > Metazoa > Arthropoda > Insecta > Orthoptera > Acrididae > Locusta > Locusta migratoria. The sequence continues at coordinate 204,136,473 of CM048751.1, forward strand.
GACCTCGGGGAAAATCAGTTTGGATTTAGGAGAAATATATGAACACGAGAGGCAATATTCACATTACGACTAATCTTAGAAGATAGGCTAAGGAAGGGCAAACCTACCTTTTTGGCGTTTGTAGATTTGGAGTAAGCTTTTGATAACGTCGACTGGAATACACTCTTACAAATTCTGAAGGTAGCAGCGGTAGCCGAGGGGACTGAGGCGCTCCAGTCACTTTCTGCACGGCCACTACAATCGGGGGCTCGAATCCCCCCTCGGGCATGGATATTTCTGCCGTCCTTAGTCTCAGCTAGTTCATAAGTAGTTTGTAAGTTTAGGGGCTGATGAACCCGTAGTTAAGTCCCATAAGCTTAACAAACATTTGAACATTTTTCTGAAGGTAGCAAGGGTGAAATATAGGGACCGAAGAGTTATATTCAACATATACAAAAACCAGACAGCGAAGGGCAAGAAAGGGACGCAGAGGTTGGGAACGGAGTAAGACAGGATTGTAGCCTTTCCCCAATGTTGCTCAATCTGTACATTGAGCAGGCAGTGAAGGAATGGAAGGAGAAATTTGGAGAGGACATTGAAGTGCAGGGAGGAGAAATAAAAACATTGCGGTTTGCTGATGACATACTAATTCTGTCAGAACCGCAAAAGATCTTGAAGAGCAACTGAATGGAATGGACAGTGTCTTGAAAGGAAGATACAAGATGAACACTAACAAGACTAAAACGAAGGTAATGGAATGCAATGTCAGAAAATCAGTTAATGCTGAAGGAATTTGATTAGGTAATGAGACAGCCACGGTGGAGTAGCCGAGCGGTCTAAAGCGTCTCGCTGCGGAGCGCGCGGTTGCTAGCCGTGGAGGTTCGAGTCCTCTCTGGGGTGTGTGTGTGTGTGTGTGTGTGTGTGTGTGTGTGTGTGTGTGTGTGTGTGTGTGTGTGTTTGTCCTTAGGTTAGTTTACCTAGGTTTAAGTAGTTTGTAAGGTACGGACTGATGACGACGCAGTTTGGTCTGATAGATTTACAAGCATTTGAATTTTAGGTAATGAGACAAATTAGTAGATGAATTTTGTTATTTGGGTAGGAACTTCTGATGGCCGAAGTAAAGAAGATATAAAATGCAGAATGGCTATGGGGAGAAAAGCGTTTCTAAAGAAGCGAAACTTGGTAACATCCAATATTAATTTAAATGTTAGGAAGTCCTTTCTGATAGCATTTGTCTGGAGTGTAGCATTGTATGGGAGTGAAACGTGGACGATAAGGAGTGCAGATAAAAGGATGATAGAAGCTTTTGAAATGTGGTGCTACAGACGAATGATGAAAATTAGATGGGTAGATCACGTAACTAATGAGGAGGAGAAAAGGAGTTTCCGGCATATCCTGACTAAGAGAAGGGATAGATTGGTGTTTGAGAAATCAAAGAGTTGTCAACTTCGCATTAGAATGAAGGGTGTGGGGTAAAAATCATAGAGGGAGACCGAGGGATGAATATAGTAAGCAGATTCAAATGGATGTAGGTTGCCGGAGTAATGGCTTCCTGCGACAGAGTAGTCGCTCCTACTGACTAGATTAGAAACTACTAAATATGATTCACTTCGGGACACAAATAACGATAATTCCATGAAAAAGAAAGTGCATCATAATAGTTTCAGTCTGTTACTTACAGAACCGAATGAAACTGGATATAACACCCCCCCCCCCCACGGGGAACATTCCGAAAAAAGAAATAAAAAAAAAGGACGCATGCAGAAATGAAACAAAAATAGTCAAGTAATGCATGAAAAGTGGTGGCGAACTAAAGACAACTTCTACAAGCAAGTGTCGCATGGTGAATGTCACTGTCGGTACATTATAAATGAGGAACACGATTTGCACAACTCTCCACTAACTGCTACCTGCTCGCACAAACCGCCAGCTCAAGTGTCACCAGCTAGTAGCGGCCACATCAAAGGCGACCAGTCACAGCGAGTTGTACCAGCAACTAAAATCGCCTTGTGTGACCCGGGGTTGAACACTTGCATGGAGTGACACTTGCACGGAGAACGGGGCCCTTGCCGAGCTAACCCAACACCGCCTAGAAGACAAGGCCTGACATGACAACTGGCCGTGCCTACGTCACACCGAGAGGCGGCGGACGCAAGCTGACTGGCCGGCCGCTACGAGGCGGTGGGCGTGACCCAGCGGCCAGCCAGTCAACTGGCAGCCGCCGCCTCTCGGTGTGACGTAGGCACGGCCAGTTGTCATGTCAGGCCTTGTCTTCTAGGCGGTGTCGGCTAACCGGCTTTTGGCCGGTACAGTCACAGTAACAAGTCCAGCAGTTCAGCATAACCGCTCCTGCGAGGTGGCTGGCGCTCACACCACAGCAATATAATAAGCAACCATGCATTCTTTTAATATGTCTCATTAACGCGTTTTGTGGCTTATTTATTTGTTACGACTGTTGCGGTTTCAGAACTGACAAATTCAGCGTAATGTCAACTGATAATAAAATTCATAATTTGTTGTTATGATAGTGCAAAGATCACGGTCAGTCAAGATGGTATTTCTTAAGACTGTTACAGCCTTATGATAATTCATGTTTTATGACGAAATTTAAATTGACAAATTTATATTTCATTATAATTTTATTTACATATTAAACTTAAAAACAGACGGAATATCAATTGAAATTGTTTTACTTTCACTAAAGGATCAATGTATGATACCACTATTCCAGAAATACCTATTTGAAGACAAGCTCTTCAGTTGAAATCTGCCAGTGAGCTTCTATACGTGAATTTAGTGCTTTGCGTAAAAAGCAGCATGTACATGCAAATCTAAACATCGACACAATCTTAGCTGCAAATTTACATAGATAAACTTACGTCTATAAAATTAATTTTGCAATGAAACTAATTGCACAAACTTTACGTTATAGGTGTTTCGCACACTGAATATAACGCAAAAAACGCGATATTGCACAAGCTTTTGCAAACTGAAGAGCAGTACAGTAACTTGATCTAACTACAGAATAGTTCGATGAACGTACCTCCTGAAGACAAAAACGTATTTTCATAGTGAAGATGTTTGGAAAATTATTGAGACATATATTTTTCTGCTATCATATTATGATGACTTTCTTCAGACATACCTCTTAAAATCATTTTATTTAGAACACGAACCATATCAAGACTAGTTTGCACAGAACAACTATATTAAGCATATTGCGCAGAAATGTTAACATGTCTGACCGTTTGTAGTTACACAACCATCACGCTGCGTTCAACTCTTTAAAACAGCTACTTTTCATTTTAACGAAACACTCCATCTTAAACTCTCGATTAGAAAAATAGACCAACATATTTGGAGTATTTACTGCTGATCCCAAAGCGTTGTTCCAATATTAATTAATGATATTTGTGGTCTGCTAGAAGTACATTAGAATTTTGATGAACGGTTAGTCAGTGACAGAATTAGCGATTTTCGTTTTCGACTGCTAATATTTCGTAAACTGTAAGGTGTAGAGTAGTATAATTTGAAAATATAACTATTTATAGTAGATACTCTTAGTAACCGAAAATTCTGGCTTCTAGCTTTATCCACAACTGAGATACAGGGGGGTCTAAAGTGCCGTCTGCTGCTTCGAGAAAAGGATGGTACGGCCGTGTTCTCGAGTTGAGGGTGGGGGGGGGGGGGGGCACTGCCGTGCCCACAGATCTGCTGCGGGTCCCGAACACTTGAACAATACTCACGACATGGTCGTACAAGCGTTTTATACGCGGTCTCCTTTACAGGTGAAGTACATCTTCACAAGATTATGCCAATAAACCGAAGTCGGGTGTCGGTCGTACAACTGTCCTTACATGTTCGTTCCATTTCATATCGCTCTGCAATACTACGCCTAGATATTTGAACGAGTGCATCAAGAAGCTCACTACTAATGCTGTATTCGAACATTATGGGATTGTTTTTCCTACTCATGCGTATCACCTTACATTTAGAGCTAGCTGCCATTCTTGGCTCCAACAAGAAATTTTGTCTAAGTCATCCTGTTTGGTATTACAGTCAAAGACGTCACCCTCCCATACAGCACAGCATCATTAGCAGACGGCCGCAAATTACAAGTTACTCCGTTCATCAGATCATTTAGATCATTTATATAGATAGAAAATAATAGCGGTCATATCACACTTCCCTGGGGCACGCCTGACGATACACTCGTCTCTGATGAACACTGGCTGTCGAGAAGAACAACGTACTGCGTTCTATTACTTAGGAAGTCTTCCATCCAGTTATAATCTTTGAACCTACTCCATAAGCTAGTATCTTCGTTAGCAGTCTGCAGTGTGGCACCGCGTCGAACGCCTTTTTGAAGTCGAGAAAAAGTCAATCCGTCTGTTGCCCTTCATCAATGACTCGCAAGATGTCAAGTGAGAAGGGCAAGCTGAGTTTCACATGAACGGTGTTTCCTAAACCCGTGCTGGTTCGTAGATTTTCCGTCTCAAGGAAATTTACTATATTCGAACTGAGAATATGCTCCAAAACTCTGATGTCAACGATATTGGCCTGTAATGATGTGGGTCAGTTCTGTTTCCTTTTTTATAAACGGGAGTCACCTGCGGTTTTTTCCGATGACTGGGATATTGGAGCTGAATTAAAGATTCGCGATAAATGGAAGCCAAGTAAGGAGCAAACGCCGAAAAATACTCTTCCCAAAACCGAACTGGTATTCCGTACGGACCAGGAGACTTTTTTTTTTATTTGGTCTCAGCTGCTTCTCTACATCGGAAATACCTATCACTATGATCTCCATTGCGGAGTTGGTGCGTTGACGAAATGATGGTACATTTGTGCAGTTCTTCTGGGTGAAAGATTTCTTAAAGGTCAAATTTAGAACTTAAATAATCCGTTTGCTGTCGTAGTCATTGTAAAAATTGAGCTGGAATGTAGGGAGTTATTTAGTGTATTTTAGTCTATTTATTGCAAGTTGTTATCACTTATGGTGCTGGCATGTAACACGTCTGTCCAAGCAAGCGCTTGTTTGCGGGCCGCAAGGTTTCATCAAGCGCACAGCATGTAAGTATAAGTATTTAAAGTGTCGGTTAAGACGGTGTTGGGTAGACGAGCGCGACCCGCCTCCGTCGGTGGGTTCAGCTGTAACTGCGGCTGCGGTGATGGTGGCGCGCCGTGCCTGTGCCACCTGTTGCGGCGCTAGTTGTCTGCCGGCACGTCGCGCCGCCGTGCTGCCCGCGCGGCGCCACCTGCAAGGCTGCCGCCGACGCCAGCGCCTCCCGGCTGAGCCGGCGGCGGCGTCTCTCAACCACATTCCGTCACTCCCATGTTGTTGTTGTGGCTTCAGACCGCACAGTGCAAGTCTCTTCATCTCATAATATCAATAACAACCTACATCATCCACATAGATACTCTGATAATCACATTTAAGTGCCTGGTAGAGTGTTCATTAACCACTAACATAACTTTTCTCTACAGTTCCATTCTCTAATAGCGCGCAGGAACAAAGAACACCTAAATCGTTCCGTTTTCGATCTGATTTCTCTTATTTTATTGGGGTGGTCATGTCTCCCTAACTAGGTGGGTGCTAGCAAAATATTTTCACATTCACAACTAAAAGTCGGTGATTGAAACTTCGCAAACAGATCACGCCGCAATGAATAACGTCTTTCTTTTAATGATTTCCACCCCAATTCGTGCTACATTTCCGTGACGCTTTCCCCCCGTAACGTGATAGAACAAAACGAGCTGCCCTTCTCTGAACCTTTTCAATGTCTTCCGTCAGTCCCACCTGGTGAGGGTCCCACATTGGGCAACAGTACTCCAGGAGAGGACCCACAAGTGTGATGTAGCCAGTCTCTTTGGTGGAGCTGGTGCATCTTCGAAGCAATCTGCCAATGAAACGTAACCTTTGGTTCGCCTTCCCCACAATATTTTCTGTGTGTTCTCTCCAGTCAAAGTTGTTCGTAATTGTAACTCCTAGGTATTTGGTAGAATTTATGACCTTAAGCTTTGACTGATTTATCGCGTAATTGAAGTTCAGTGGATTTCTTTTAGTGGTCATGTGTATTACTTCACACTTTTCTTTATTTAGTGTCAATTGCCAATTTTCGCATCAAGTAGAAATTTTGTCTAAATCGCTTTGCAGTTGCTTTTGATCCTCTGTCGACTTCACTAAGCGATAAACGACAGCATACTCCGTGAACAGTCTAAGGGAGCTATTCAGATTGTCTCCTAAATCATTTATAAACACGAGAAAGAGTAGGGGACCTAAAACGCTTCCCTGTGGAACGCCAGATATCACTTCTGTTTTACTCGATGACTTACCGTCAATTACAACGAACTGTGTTCTTTCTGATAGGAAATTGTGAATCCAACCGCACAATTGGAGAGGTATTCCATAAGCACGTAATTTCATAAGAAGCCGCTTGTGGGGTACAGTGTCAAAAGCCTTCCTGAAATCCAGAAATATGGAATCGATTTGAGATCCCTTGTCGATGGCACTTAACACTTCAAGTGAATAAAGGGCAAGCTGTGTTTCGCAAGAGTGGTACTTACTGAATCCTTTTGAATCTCCTTACTGTATTCGTCCCTCGGTCTCCCTCTACGATTTTTTACCCCACACACTTCCCTCTAATTCTAAGTTGACAATACCTTGATGTCTATCCCTACTCTTACAAGTGGAGGCAGCCAATTGTGAAATTCAGATTCGATTCATAATGCGCATTATAAAAGCTCATAGCCAGAGGTGTAATTTGGCAAAGCACCAAGATGAACTTCTCTGCCGTTGTCGAGAAAATAGACAATTAAAAAAAAAAACGTTGCGGTGAAATACTCTCTACGATTAATAATTTTCTACAGCGCCATGGCGCAGCGGTAAGCGCTCGGGTTGGCAATCCGAAGGTCGCCGCATCGAATCTCGCGGCATGCAACTTTATTATTATTATTATTGTATATATATCGCACGAACCAGAGTGATAGTTATCATAGAAATATGGAAAGCAGGAAACAGCACGACAACGAGTACATCTGATAAACGATGCGTTTTTACAAGAACAATTGTTTTTTTAAATTATTTGTTCGGTAACACACCTGATTGACATTCTGAAAAATTGTTCTATCGTTTGTCAGGTTTGACGTACACTATACGTATTCGTTTCGGAATACCGTTTATACTTCTTCCGTTAACTATGCGTGGTAAACATTATGAAGACAATTAATAACATTTGTGAAATACAACTTTGTTTGCATATAATAAGTTGTTTGAAAGTCGTTTCTCGTGGAAAAACTGGCGAATTCGAACATCAAATGTTATTAATTCTCTCTCTCTCTCTCTCTCTCTCTCTCTCTCTCTCTCTCTCTCTCTCTCTCTCTCTCTCTCTCGTGTGTGTGTGTGTGTGTGTGTGTGTGTGTGTGTGTGTGTGTGTGTGTGTACATTTGAATTACAAAAAACAAATAATAAAAAAAATTGCATGCCGCGAGATTCGATCCGGCGACCTTCGGATTACGAACCCGAGCGCTTACCGCTACGCCACTCCTCTGTACAATGTTACTAATAGTAGAGATCGTAGAGAGTATTTCACCGCAACGGCTTTTTTTAATTGTCGATTTTCTCGACAACGGCTGAGAAATGCATCTTGGTGCTTTGCCAAATTACACCTCTGGCCATGAGCTTTCATTATGCGCAGTATGAATCGAATCTAAATTTCACGATTGGCGGCCTTCCCTTGTTAGTGAGGATATGCCAGAAACTCCTTTTTCTCCCCAATTCGGTTAAGCACCTCATTAGTTACGTGATATACTCATCTAATTTTCATCATTCGTCTGTAGCACCACATTTCAAAAGTTTCAATCATCTTCTTGTCTGAGCTCCTTATTGTCAACGTTTCACTCCCATACAATGCTACTACACTCCAGACAAATGCTTTCAGAAAGGACTTCCTAACATTTAAACTAATATTCGATGTCATCAAACTTCCTTTATTCAGAAACGCTGTGTTCCCATAGCCATTCTGCATTTTATATCTTCTTTACTTCGGCCATCAGAAGTTATCTTGCTACCTAAATAACAAAACTCCACTACTTTTACTGCCTCATTACCTAATCTAATACCTTCAGCATCGACTGATTTTATGACACAACATTCCATTACCCTCGTTTTACTCTTGTTCCTTTCAAGACACTGTCCATTCCGTTTAATTGCTCTTAAAGGTCTTTTGCTGTCTCTGACAGAATTACTATGTCGTCAGCAAACGGCAAGGTTTTTATTCCCTCTCCTGGATTTCAATTCCCTCTCCAATTTTGTCCTTGCATTCCTTTACAGCTTGCTAAATGTACAGATTGAATAGCAGTGGGGAAAGGCTAACCCTGTCTTACTCCCTTCCCAACCACTGCGACCCTTTCATGACCTTCAACTCTGATAATTGCTGAATTGCTGAGTGGTTTTTGTACAAGTTGAATATAGTTCTTCGCTCCCTATAACTTACCCCTGCTATCTTCAGAATCTGAAAAGGGGAATTCCAGTCAACAGCGCAAAATCTTTTTCTAGATTCACAAATGGTAAGAACTTAGGTTTCCCTTTCCATATCTATTTTCTAAGATAAGTCGTAATGTATTGCCTCGCGTGTTTCTGCCCATTATTTCCACATCACTCTGGGTCCAAGTGTTTTCACGTCCCCCAAACACTATTCCGAATAAAATCTTTTTATTTGCTTCTGCTGCTGTTGCTACCAGTAGATTTATAAATTTATTTTCGTCTTTTTTAAATACTTACTAAAGCTGCAGCTGTTGCAGCATTTCATGTATCTGAAGTTAACCAAAATGAATACTTATTATTTCATTAAGGAAAGAAAATTTGCACCGATTTTTGCTCAACCCCAGATAAATTTGGACAGCACCTTTTATCCACCTTTATCCTTTTAGATTGAGAAACGGCATTCCCAAAAGAATAACTAGCGGTGTATACACTTCTCTAAACAATTAGGAGATCAGGTGAGATTCCATACACACTATAGATATGGTGTTTTTTATTACGATATTGGTTACAGTTGTAATTTGTTTGTGATAAAGTACGATATTTTCTCTCAACTCTTAACTTGATTTAAAGTTTACATTGCGTTCAGTTACTGCGAGGCACCATGGGGCTATTGCAATAGTAAAAAAGTCATTCTCGTTGCCCTCTAATATGGTGTGCGATCACGTCGGTTGGCCAGTAACGTTGCACACCTGCGTGACATGGAGAATATGAGGTTATGAATTACCTCCAAGAGGGATATTTGGCTATTCTTCCGTGAGTGCAATACTCAACACTGGAAGGTGCTGGTTGGCTGCAATGCGTCTGCCAATTGCATTCCAGACATGCTCATTCAGTTTAGGTCCGGTGAACAAGCTGGCCGTTCCATTCCCTCGACTTGAAGCATGTTGTCCAGCAGTGCAGCTGTATGAGCACGATCGTTATCGTCCTCCAGAAGGAACCCAACCCATCTCCTATAGCACCGGCGTAGGGCAGAACAAAAGGTCTGAGCATTCAAAGCGTCGGAGAGGTCCGTGTGTCCGCTAATACTGACTCCTGCACACACCATTCGTCCTGTACATAAGAAGGATTGTTCAGAGTTCCACGATGAGGGAACGACTAAACACAAAATCTTGACTCATCTGTGAACAGAACCCTGCGCCATTCGTTAGGACTCCAGTCCTGATGTTCCACCGCCCAGTTTCTGCGGGCTAAATTGGTGCTGAGGTTTTACTGAGACACACACCATAGCCCTCCTTGCGTAGAGCCCACACTCCCGAAAGTGATGAAGAAGTGTGTGTTGATATTGCGCGTCCTGTTGCCTTTCTGGAGGGTACGTTGCAGCTGAGTTGTTTTCAGCCTCCTACCCCTACAGGCTGTTAACTGCAAATAATGATCATATCTTGCTGATGTTACTCGAGGACGACCCTGCCTCGCTTTCGTTTTTTGTTCAACAGAATAAACAGTGTAACTGAGATGCATTGAGATACAAGATGCTGTGGATAATTTATTTAATAATGCATTAATTATGAATGTATTAATGTATTTAATTATTGAAACTTCCTGGCAGATGCCGCCTCACAACTTCACAGAAGCTCTCCTGCGTACCATGCAAGACTAGCACTCCTGGAAGAAAGGATATGGTGGAGACATGGCTTAGCCACAGCCTAAGGGATGTTTCCAGAATGAAACTTTCACTCTGCAGCGGAGTGGGCGCTGATATGAAACTTCCTGGAAGATTAAAATTGTGTGCCGGAACCGGGACTCGTACCTGGGACCTTTGCCTTTCGCAGGCCAATTTGGAAAGTAGGAGGCGAGGTACTGGCGGAAGTAAAGTTGTGAGGCGGCATCGTGAGTCGTGTCTGGATAGCACAGTCGGTAGTGCGCTTGCCCGCGAAAGGCAAAGGTCCCAGGTTCGAGTCCCGGTTCCGGCACACAATTTTAATCTGCCAGGAAGTTTCATATCAGCGCACACTCCGCTGCAGAGTGAAAGTTTCATTCTATTTAATTATTGATTGACATTAAAGCGCTTGTTTCCTTCTGCAGGTTCATTACAGATTTAGAAATGAGTTACAATTACAGTTTTTAAAAGTAACTAAAACTAACTGATATATTTACTATAAACCGAAAGTAACTGTAAGTGTAACTAAGTTTATCTTTCAGGGAAGTAACATTAACTTCTTTACTTTATGAAAGTAACTTTCCGAAGACTGGTTAAAAGCATATAAGAGACGTGGCGTTGGGGGAGGATGGAAAGGATAAAGTGAGAAAAGAGGTGGTGTTGAAAAGAGTGGGCGTTAAAGAGGCGTTGGATGAGACGACTCTGTCTGCTGTGGATGGAAGAAGAGGAAGAAGAAAATAACCAATGGTTGACAGTAGAAAAAAGAAAGAAAGAAAGAAAAATGGTAATCGCTGCTCGTGAGACAACGCAAATTGAGCAGGTAAGGTGATGCTGCTGTGATAAGTGCGCGGGGACATTTGTGCTGGCTGCGCGGCCTGCAAATCGAGGCTGGCCAGTGTGCGATCTGCAGTGACCCGTCACCGCTTAATTGGCACACTGCGGCGGTCGTTGCGGGAGAGTTCGGCGAAAGCGCCGCTCGTCACAGGGTAATAATGTGATTATGGTTTACATTTCGATTACTCTGCCCTGTGAAAATACCTCCAGAGCAGTAAAAACGGCGTGTAAATTGCAATCAGCCAGAATGTGCAGCCCAGAACAGAGAGCAACGCGTAATGGTCAGGTGGCAGTGGTGCCGTACCGCCTGTACACCGCGCTGTGGCATCCAGCGCGATGCTGCCGCCTAAAAGCATTACGGCTTCATTCTGCACCAACAAATTACCCTCTAATATCACTTTATCCCTTACATTTTACATGTTCTATGCCATTCTTTTGCATTTTGTTCTTAGTGACATCCAGTGGCATAACTAGGACTTGGCTTTGGGGGGGGGGGGGGGGGGAATAGATCGGCTTGACGAGCAAAATTTTAGTCAGTTTGCAGACAGACTACCATCTACCACTTCCGTTGAAGAAACTAATTCACTCCCTTCCAATGAAAGGTTATGGTAAAACACCCCAAGTTTCCTGCTCTCTCTCTCTCTCTCTCTCTCTCTCTCTCTATTTTGCGGGTTCCGGGGGGGGGCGTTTCTAACCCCCCTCTTCCCCCCCTCCCATAGTTACGCCACTGGTGACATACTCAAAAAATGTTCAAATGTTTGTACAACTTATGGGACTTAACTACGGGGTCATCAGTCCCTAAGCTTGCAAACTACTTATGAACTAGCTAAGACGAAAGACGGCACAAATATCCATGCCCGAGGGGGGATTCGAACCCCCGACCGTAGTGGCCGTGCTGACCGTGACTGGAGCGCCCCAGTCTCCTTGGCCACCGCGGCCGGCGGTGACATCAGGACACTGGTTATGTGCTATTTTACACATGATTCCGTCATCGTACGGATTTCACTAGAATTTCGATCTCGCACGACTTATTTCACTTCTGTCTATGTAGGTTGCCGTGAAAAATGTTGCACAGTGATTTGGTATTTGCGTTAACCTGTAGGTTCCTCCTTTTAAGTGCCTGGTTCAGCTAGTTGAAAGGTCGGAAGAAGGCAACGGCATACCTATTCCCCTATGGGGCTCACGGTTGTTCGTTGAGTACATTCGTGGCGAGCACGGGGCCCCGAACTAATGCAGTCTTCCTTCCTTCTTTACTTTCCGGGCTGTGTTTTCTTTCCCCCCTCCCCTCCCATCGTTACCTATCCTCATTCCTTCCCCTCCACAGTTCCCCCTATCCCAACCAAACAACCCAACCCTTCCTCCTCCAGCAGATCATCCCTAGTAAAGCACTGTGGTATTCAAACCAATTTTCGGGTTGATGACTACTTTATCTTTGCCTTGCAATATTTCATGATTCTTCCCTTTATGTTCACATTTTTATTATATTGCTGAGCAGTCTGTACTTTCAGACATGAGCGAAAGGACAGACACTACACTAATATAATAAGTATTTACACGCGAAGACGGCGTTAGCTTCAATCACTTCACCGCAAATGCGTTCATACGTTCGACCTCGCTCGGGAATCCGTAACGGCGAGTGTAAGAGGGCATGAACGATAGGGGCGCTACAGCCATAGCGGGCGACTTGTGACAGTTTGAGACGGACGGGAGGCGAGCATACGTAGCCAAGTGGTTAACGTGACCCCAGGCCCGAAGCGGGAGATCCGGGATCGATTGCCCGCCCGGCTCACATTTTGATTTGTCACCATTGTTTAAGTTCAATGCCCTAATGCAGCCACTGTCAATCCTTTCCTTATCCTTCTTCCTTTCCCTCCTTCATCAATAATTTGCAGTTCACATTTTTATTCTTAATGACAGTTTTATTGTTTTTGTTTTGAAAGAGACACTGTACGCTATTGCTGCTTTTACGTGGTTTTATGTCTATGATTTGTATTTCATTCCTCGTCACTTCATTTTAGCTTCAATAATCACGCCTCCCCTTTCTCCCCATTTATTTGTTGTTTCAGACGTCACTTATGTGAAATAAACTATCTTCACAACTGTATCTCGTCCCTATGAAAACTTACCTTGCGGATGCCGCCCTCTGGCGTTCAAAGTTTCCTCCATTCAATAGTTGCCTGCGCGCTGTTACTTCACTAGTTGCAGTAATTTTTCAATTCTATAAATACAAATGCAGTTTTATCATTGATAAGTTTCATTATGGCTGTTTGCACGGTTTGTTTATCCTACGCCATGTACGGAGTGTTGCGTGGGGGGGGGGGGAGGTTGTTGTTGGTCAGGAGAGGAGGTACTTTCTGTTGTATACTGATTCATTGATATCAAAATTGAAGTACGATATATAAAGCTTATTAATAGGTAAAGCAAACTTCACAGTGGAAGTTCCTGATAAAATTTCAACGGTACAATACTGGTATATATATATATATATATATATATATATATATATATATATATATATATATATATATAATACGGAAAAGTCGTCGTCCGAACAGAGAGCAAAACATTTACTTGCTAAGATCATCATCTTGAGAAGGGATGATAAGCCACCTAGAAGGCAAGTAAGTATTTTAAAAATGTTAAATAAGAAATAGCTAGCAGAACCGATACAGCCACGAGAGCCGGCCGCGGTGGTCGAGGGGACTGAGGCGCTCCTGTCACGGTCTGCACGGCCACTACGGTCGGGGGTTCGAATCCCCCCTCGGGCATGGAAATTTGTGTCGTCCTTAGGATTAGCTAGTTCATAAGTAGTTTGTAAGTTTAGGGACTGATGACCCCGTAGTTAAGTCCCATAAGATATACAAACATTTGAACATTTTGAACATTTTAACACCCACGAGAAAGCAAACAGTTTCCGCTACCACTTCATAGTAGTATCGCAGTCTAACATATACAGTCGCGACACTCACTGCTGTGAAAGTTTTTACCAGTTGCAACGCGTGCAGGCCTCGGGGCGATCCCTGTGCTCAGCTTCAAGTTTGCATCCGGTACCAGGCTGCTTGCGTAACTGCGCCAGCATTACGTCTGGGATTTCATTACCGGTTCCCATCCATTTGCTGCTAATTAAGTTAAAAAATAATGGCCGCTCTCGACACGGATCATCGTTACAAGTTCTTGTTCTACGCTCGGATCCTCATACTCAGCGGCTCCACGTTGGTTGCTCCTAGTGATTTACTCTCTCTCTCTCTCTCTCTCTCTCTCTCTCTCTCTCTCTCTCTCTCTCTCTCTCTCTCTCTCGTGCTGGAACTTCACCATACTCGCTCTTAAAGAGGTCTGCCTGTGCGCATTAAATCTCCAGGCTGCGTCCGTAATTATATAAGACTGTAGCGAGTGGGGTCGGCGAGATATTCCGCTCTCGTCTCGTAGCTCCGCCCCACTTTCCCCATCATGCGGCAATTTTCTGGTCAGGTGGCCCGCCGGGTACCCTTAGGTCTTGTCACCTTACGCCACGGCTGCTTCATAAAAGAACTTCTTAACGCACTGGCGACAGACAAATTTAAATCACTTTCTGGTCGCTACCATCACCGTTCCCAGAATGCTGCTTCATAAGACGACCGTAGTGCATTTGTGAGAGATAATTTACAACGAGAACAACAACTACTATTACAATTACGAAAGTGTCCACATGTTCGCGTACCTGTGAAAAAACCTTGAATATCATCGGCCCCTACACTTAGAAAAACTACTTGCACTAACTTATGTTAAGGACAACACACACACACACACACACACACACACACACAGACATGTCCGAGTGAGAACTCGAACCTCCGATCGGGAGCGGCCGCGCAATCCGCGCGGCCCTTACTACAAGTACGACTACTAATACTACTAATCTAAGCTTAATTGTATCTGCATTTCTCTCTCTCTCTCTCTCTCTCTCTCTCTCTCTCTCTCTCTCTCTCTCTCTCTCTCTCTCTCTCTCTCTGTGTGTGTGTTTGTGTGTGTGTGTGTGTGTGTGTGTGTACGCGCGCGCAAGATACGAAAAAAATGCTATCAAAATTCAGAAGTACATCTGAATGCATATTATACCCACATCTTTATATATAAAGCAGAATGTCCGTGTGTGTGTTTGTATGTACGTATTGCAAACAAATATACAGTTTTGTTCCAATCTTTATGAAATTTTGCACACGTCAGCTTCAATGAGTGAGGACGGTCGCCGTAAGTGTAAGGATCACGTACAACACCCGTAGTTCAAGACATATGACGTAATAAACAATGAGATGCGCACAAAACTACTCCACATATCCTCCCAAACCACTGGATTGTTTCAACCAAATTAGGCACAGACATTCGTTTCCTTAAGGTAACAAATGCTGTGGGGGTAAGAACCACATACGACACATTGTTCAGGAGGTATAATGTCAAAACAATAGGAGTCGTAAAAAAACTGTCACATAATGCTACGGGGAGAGGAAAAGAATGAAACAGTCTACATCCAACGAATACCGAGTATTTCCCACAGATCTACCTTTCAGCTTCAACAGACTGCATTTTTAGTGAGACCCTCATTTTCTATTACGATTAATAATTGCAGTGGAATCTATTAAATTCTGCAGAGTGGTTTTGACATCTCCATGTCTCTCGCGCGGACAACTTCATGTCGCTTGCTCAAGGGTAGACTCACCTGAACAAAAAACAAGAAGTATTGTTTATAAACAAGTTTTGAATTAAATGAATATATGACTGTAACATATCATTTGTATGTTGATGACTACCTTTCCTTGTTTGGATACTGCACTTATTATTTTGTACATTATGCAAGACAGTCTTATTTCTTGAATATTCTCCCATGAATATAAGTTTTTAGAAAAAGAAAGAAAGAAAGAGAGAGAGAGAGAGAGAGAAGGCATAGAAGAAATAATAACTGAAGGCTTGAATAAATACCCGGGTTTTCAGCTAGTAAATAAATACTTTCCATTATCTTCTGCGCCAACTCAAAACACCTCTCGAATTCAGTTTCAGATAATTTTAATCTTACGTATGCTTGTAAAATGACGCTCCTTTAAGATTTTTTTTCTTTTTTGAAGTTGCCAAGTGATGGACTACGTAGCAAGGAATTAGTAAACCTGAGAGGAATTGCGCCTTATAAGAGCCACCTTCGTATATATAATGTTATTTCATGAAAATTGATGTTAAAAGCTATTTGTACATTCGAAACTCCATTAGCAAATGTAAACAATTCAGCCAAATATTTACAGAACCCACGCAAGAACTGTAGTATGTAACAATAATTTCCTTTTTCTTTTTTTCTTTTTAACCGTAGATGTCACAATAAGTGTCGCAACAGTTTGGTTTGAAACGTGTGTGTGTGTGTGTGTGTGTGTGTGTGTGTGTGTGTGTGTATTTTCCCGAAACTGTGTCGGCAGTTACTGTGACACCGACCGTGCTTCCCCCCTTTTTTTTCTTTAATTTCTGAAAACGTTGACATTACCTGATATCTCAGAATGGAGGCGATTTGCAAGATTAATTATCTTCAAAAGGAAAACGCCAAGATCGCAATACGATTAATTAATTCACTGACGACCGGTTTCGAACGGCTCTGTCATCATCATCTGGTCGTATAAATTCTACAATATGGGGATATTTTTTTTAAAGAATGGCGGTTAAACAGAAAGTACAACATTCCACAGAGTAAAAATATAAAATACAGCCGGCCGCGGTGGCCAAGGGGACTAAGGCGCTCCAGTCACGGTCTGCACGGCCACTACGGTCGGGGGTTCGATTCCCCCCTCGGGCATGGATATTTGTGCCGTCCTAGTTCGTAAGTAGTTTGTAAGTTTAGGGACTGATGACCCCGTAGTTACGTCCCATAGACTATACAAACATTTGAACATTATAAAATACAAGAGTTATATTATCAGCTAAAAATATGACCACATTGTATAATTTATACGGCCACGTGATGGCAGAGCCGATCGAAACCGGTCGTCAGTAAATTAATCGATCGTATTAAGGTCGTCGGTTTTCCTTTTGAAGATAATTAATGGAAATTGATGGTACATGTTGCAGTTTTGTGTGGGTTGTATAAACATTTAACTTAATTGTTTACAATGGTCAATGGAGATTCAAATATACAAATAGCTTTTTACAACCGTTTTCATGAAGTAACGTGGATTTTTCGTGTATCATTGAACTTTTCATTTATAATATGTTTACGGAATTTTAGGTCTGTAGCGAATGCGTTTTGCCGACGACATAGTAATTCTGTCAGATACAGCAAAGGACCTGGAAGAGCAATTGAACGGAATGGACAGTGTGCTGAAAGGTGCATATAAGATGAACATTAACAAGAGTAAAACTAGGGTAATGGAGTGCAGTGTAAGAAAATCAGGTGATGCTGAAGGAATTAGATTGGGAAGCGAAGCAATAAAGGAGGTAGATGCGTTTTGTTACTTGGGCAGTAAAATAACAAATGATGGTCGCAGTACAGAGGATATAAAATGCAGAATGGCGATGGGTAGAAAAGCGTTCTTGAAAAAGAGAAATTTGTTAACATCGAATATTGAATTAAGGCTAAGGAAGTCCTTTCTGAAGGCATTTGTATGGAGTGTTGCCTTGTATGAGAGTGAAACATAGACGATAAACAGTGCGGACAGGAAAAGAATAGAGGCTTTTGAAATGTAGTGTTACAGAAGAATGCTGAAGATTAGGTGGGTGGATCACGTAACTAATGAGGAGGTACTGAACAGAATTGGGGAGAAAAGAAATTTTTGACATACCTTGACTAAAAGAAGGGATAGATTGCTAGGGCACATTCTTAGACATCAAGGAATTGTGAATTTAGCGTTGGAGGGAAGTGTGTGGGGTAAAAACCGCAAAGGAAGACCAAGAGCTGGATACAGTAAGCATATTCAGAGAGATCTAGGTTGCCGTTCTTAAGTGGAGATGAAGAGGCTTGCTCAGGATAGTGTATTGTGGAGAGCTGCATCAAACCAGTCTCCGGACTGAAGACCACAACAACAACAACAACAGCGAATGTTTCGAGAAATAGGTTGAATATTTTAGGCCTACATTTATTCGCGCGCGTGCCGAGGAAGATTGCGCAATAAGTGCTGAAACATAAGAAGAACTGCATCATGCAAAAGGTGATAAAAGAATAAATAATTCTAATGGATACCAGTTAGAAATTTGTTTGGCGGATCATATTTTAGGCCTTGTGGACACAGGCTGGGAGCCACTGGTGTAGCCCCTAAGATAAGGCGCCTTCTGGATTGCACGGAAATAACTCGCGTGTTGCCTGCGAATCCTCGGATGACGTCGCCTCCGCCCGGCACCCCTTCTCCCGCCGAGTACCCCTGAGCTCCGGTACACACAGTATTCTCGGAAAGTAAAAATAGAGCCGCCTACGCGCCGAGAGGAGTTATGCGCCTTATCTCGGCCCCTTACGTCTTTCGCCGCTAAGTAACTCGACGCGGGGAGATTACTTCAGCCGGGAAAAGAATGTATTTTGAAGCTGCTTCTCGCCCCGCCGACGAGCGGGCGCGACGTGAGCTGGTGCAGTCTCTTGGGCGTTTAATTGCTGGGGACATTCTGTTGCGGGCGGGCTGTTTCCACAGGCGCGCTGTTGTTGCCGCCCGTGAATGGCCGCCACTGTGAGGCAAGCGCACGTGCCGGCCCAGCTGCCTACATGCCAGGAGGACTAGAAAGATGCACAACACACGTTAAAGTCACCGCACACATCGCGCTGTGTGGGGGAGTCTGGGAATGTGGAACTCACTCGCGTACGTGTCATTATTGAGCCTACTGTAGGTTTGTGACGCATCCTCGTAACTCGCACACCACCTCTCTCTCTCTCTCTCTCTCTCTCTCTCTCTCTCTCTCTCTCTCTCTCTCTATTTATTTGTTTACTGTCATTCAGTATGAAATGAAACGAAACACTTTTTACGTACATCAACATTGCATCTATCACGCATTTTGTCTTTTTTTTCCTTGTAGTAGGGGAGAGCGGGGCAAGAAGGGGTAATTAAGCACTTAACCATTTTTTGTAGGCTTACAAAATGCTCTAGTAAAATTCCATATATTCCACCTTAAACTTCAGTATTTCTAGAGTTTATAAAAAAAAATAGGACCAAAATTGTTAGTATCTACTATTAAAAAATTTAATTTCCCAGGGTTTACCAAGTACCCCATCTTGCCCTACCGTGAAGGCAAGATGGGGTAAGCAGGTGGGGCAAGATGGGTTACCTCAATACTGTATAAGGCAAAGGTAATTAAATTATTTAATGAACACAGGTTTACAAATTTATATAAGAATTATTCTAATATCTAAAGATATTGCTTGAACTAAACATTGTGTGATGTTAAAGTTGAGTTTATTGTTATTCAGTTATTATCGTCGTTTTGTAAGAAAAAAATCACACACATGATGTACCTCGGCATCCTCGTCCTCTTCGTCCCACAAATGAACAGTGAGGCCATTTTTTGCTAGAGACGCATGATACCCATCCTTCTGTTGACTGCGAGTAGAAATAGCCGCAATACAGGCACGGACTGTCATCTTCTATGTGCTTTCTTCTTCAGTGTTTTATCTTCTTTGCCAAGCTCAAATTGCTTTTTTATTCTTCCCACTTTTGCCTTTACAAACAAAGAGAGATTTTTCATCGGTCTTTTCAGGTGAAACTTTCCTTCTTGTTCCTTCTTTCTTCCAGGCTTAACTTTACTTGCACTCTCTCCGGGAATTTTCTTCTGTAAGGGGAGTTAGTAACAACAACAGTTTTTCCTTTTTTGCGGCCTGGTTTTCGAATCTTTTTCTTTCTGACATAAGGGATCGGGACAATCTGTTCAGGTGAAACAGCAAATTATCTTAATTGATTGGTGTTGTTCTCAGAAGCCTGCTTCTTTATAGTGTGGTAATTGGGGTTATTATCATTCCAAAATGAGCACCCTGGGCTTAGACCTACAGCAAGCGCATCTTGCTCTCTAGTACCGGCTTGGTTGACAGGACCATCGCTTGTCTCTGACATAAACTGCTAATGTGAGCCAACTGAAGCCTGTCATTGGTGACAGAACTTGGGATGACGAAGGGGGGGGGGATGACAATAAGAAGACAACAATTTTGGCGTAGGTGCCAACATTAAATAGGTGCTCGGGAGCATTTGGCGTAGCTGTTGGGGAGCGTAACGCTTAGCGTCGTACATGACTAATTTTCAGTTCCTTGTTAAAATTCAAACAATTTGTCTTTTAGTTGTCGCGGAAGAATGTGATACTGTGAAATAGAATCGAATTGTTGAAGAAATTAGTAATAATTTGAAATTTCTTTAAAAAGAGTTGCATTCACCAGATGCGTTCCAAAGACTTTTTGAAACACAAATCGTTGATTTCTTGATCATAAATTGAAATACTGTATCACTCATTAAAAAATTAAAACTTACAAGTAACTTGAAATTCGTACCTTTACCGAATACATTAGAAAACGACTTTAAATACAAATTGTTCGCGTGTTATATCGCGATCAGCTGTTTCGAAAATGTAAGCATCAGTCACTAATCTGTAGATAATAGTACTTCTCACTTTTTCAGCTGCATAGTGTGATACTTAATAGTGTACTTATAGAGTAGTTATTATCGCATGGAGTGATTACTTACAACAAATGATCCTCACAAAAATAAAAGACGTGACCGCTATCTAATTTCGATTCTGGCAGCGAGTTTCAACCACTTTTTACGTATCTCTCTTTGCTTGGAACATGCAAAACAAATTCTCTGGAATTTTTTTTAAGATTTGCAGAGTGCGGTAATACGCAATATCTGTAGACCATTTTCAGAAACGTGATTGTCCAAAACAGTGTAAGACTGTTGGTGAACTTTACGGCAGCAGGAGTATCATCGGGTCAGTTCACGTCATAGGCATCTCGTGGTTCAAATGGAGTTTAATATGACATGATTGAACTATTTCACACGATTTCGAGACATGAATCAAGTGTCCGATTATAATTCAAATACGTACAAATCCGAAGGTCCCGGGTTCGATCCTCGCCAGGTCCCTAGGATTTTTATCTGTCACTTTCCACTTAATTCACCTCTGGCAGTATTGCTCATGTGGAAAATACCGAGTAGCACCGTGGTTCGGAACCCACGTTAAACTGTAGGTCCCCCTATAACTGGCTGGGTAAGTCAGTTCGAAGGTCGGAGGAAGGCAACGGCATACCACCTCCAAACAGGACCATGCCTAGTAAAGCACTGTGGTGTTCAAACCAATCTTCGGATTGTTGACTGCTTTACCTTACCTTTACCTTACGTACAGACATGACATCGGTAACTGCCTGGCTAAGCAGTTAAATAATGTTGGTACGGTGCTTACGAATGTTGAAACACTGATTTTTTTCTTTGTTTCCACGCTCTGTGATGCTTCACTAGGTAAGAAGTCATTGTGACGAACAGATTGAGGAAGAGGCGGGAAGGGTGATCTTGCTTACAATGAAACTGCATAACGAGTCCAGAGAAATTGTCACGTTACAGACGGGAGACCTGTGTTAATTGAATATTTTGTTTCAATTGTGTGTGCTGGCTATGCATCCCTTCCTAAGCGAACAACAAGCAGTAGGAATCTGCTTCTGACACGTTTTAAGTGAATAAAATGCTATGTGTAAGACGACAGAAATGATTTATGTGTCATACGCACACTTTTACTTGCGAGCAGAAGAGACATTTTTCTTATCAAGTCTATAGGCTACCTTGCAAAAGGATCCTGTGTAGCAAGCCTGCATTCCATGCAGTGTTAAATACACCCCCCCTTCCCCATTTTACGTCTGCACCGTGCGTTGCCGGTTATTCTAGGGCTCTTCCTCTAGAGGGTGGCTATGACTTTGTGAAACACCCTTGAGGAGTTTGGTTGGTGGGGAGTTGTTGGCTCGTCGGTTCGCAGACTTAGGGAGGAGGGAGCTGCATGCCCGTAATCCGCCGCCCTACCTTCCCTCGCACTCCCACCCTCCACCCTGTCTTCTCCATCATGTGACACCCTCCAAACACTGTGTAATTAAACATGGTGCCGCATTTTACATTTAGTCTTAAGTTAACAGTAGTTATTAAACTATTAAGACTGTTAGAATAATCTGCAAGTTTTCCTTCTTGTACAACACAGAACTTATTAATCCTAGATTAAAAAAAAATGCGAACATGAAGTAAATTTGTGGTAGTTTAATTTCGTGCTGGGTTTCAAGGTACTCGGGAAAAAGTATGAATGTGACCTTCAAACACACTCCACCCCTTCGCTAACACCCGACCGGCGGATATTTTTTATTATTTTGTTCGTGGCACTCACACTGTAAGGAAAATACAAAAATATCTGACTACACAATTTTTCACCCCGATTAGATCTGACCTCAGAGACATAAATATTTTAAATGCTCCAAATTACTACTCGAATATCGCAACTTCGTTGAAGTCTTGCGCTAAATTACTAACTAATTCTGGTGAACGATAGTCTCACTCTGGCAAATCATTTTCGCGGTCCGCGAAAGATCGTAAGATGTTCACGGATACTGGTCGCACAACCTCGTTCTCAGTTGGTTGGCTGGAGTCTTTTATAGCTCCGTAATAGCTAATGTTTCTCGTTTCGATATCTCCTGTACTGATCTGGCGTTATCAACATGAGTTTTTTGTGGGCTCTGTATGACCGCAAGATTAACGATAAATACCTTCGCTATGTGACTTCACTCAAGTATACTGCATGATGCTAAGAACCTATTCCTAAAAGCATGACCACCTGATAAAATTATTTGGGAAGGAGAATGGAAGACTAATTGTTCGGATTATCTTACCTGTGAACGACGTAAGACACAATCCGCTAGTGCGACCAGTTATCTGAGTAACCTAAGCTTACCTCTATTTACAGTATATGTTCAAAATGATGTCCCTCTATGGAAAGAGCGGCCTGACATCTCTTGAACACATTTGCGAACACTCGACGAATTTCGGCTGCCGAAATTTGGGAAATGACTAGTAGAATCTTTTTTCACGAAACAATAAATTCTGAGAGGTATGTGAACAATATCCTGCATCCATTTTTTCAAGAACTTTCACCCAACGAAAAGCTGTACGGTTATTTCATGCAGGACAATGCAAGACCACACATTGCCAATGCTTCTATGGCAGCAATGCGAAGTGTTTTTGATGATAGGATAGTCGACTGGCCTCCTCGTTCTCCAGATCTAAATCCTTCTGACTTTCATCTTTGGGGAATGTTAAAAGACAAGGTGTATGCAAGCAATCCCCATACACTCGAAGAGTTGGAAGACAGGATTCGACTAGTCATTTCCCAGATTTCGGCAGTCGAAATTCGTCGAATGTTCGCATAAGTGTTCAAAAGATGCCAGGCCGCTCTTTCCATAGACGGATATCGTTTTGAACATCTACTGCAAATAAAGGTAAGCTTAGTTTACTCAGATGGCAATGCTTTTTAGACATTAACTCAGTGTATGCGCCCGCGGCACAATAGAGTCCGAGAATCGGGCGCTGTCGTGGCCGGCGGATGCGGTGGTGGCGGCCGGGAGCCGTACCGCGCGATACGCGGACGCCTGATAGGCGTCTTTCGGGTGCCACCCTGTAGCTACGTGTTGGCACTTAATCGATGCGGAATTTAATGCTCTACATTTTTTTTAACCTAGGAGTTTTCGATTTATCGCATAATTTTCGAGAAATTTGAAAACAACTTGAAAATTTTGGTGGTTTTCTTTTCAGCACAGCTGAAGCTCCACTCAGAAATCGGGGGTAAACTGAGGTTATTCATGCCAGAGGCCTACTTAAATAATGAAAACAGTTTCCAGATTTCCACTAATTTTTGGAAGGCAGAATCCTAATTTACTGGCCTAACATCCAGGCTAGTCGGCACTCCGATCCCCCTTCGTTAATCCGCCGGGCGGATTCGAACCGGGGCCGGCACACATTCCCGACTCAGAAAGCGGCGCGTTAGACCGCGTGGCTAACTGAGCGGGTATTATGTATATATATAAAAAAATGTTCAAATGTTTGTATAGCTTATGGGACTTAACTAAAGGATCATGAGTCCCTAAACTTACAAAGTATTTATGAACTAGCTAATACTAAGGACGGCACAAATATCCATGCCCTAGGGGGGATTCGAACCCCCGACCGCAGTGGCCGTGCAGACCGTGACTGGAGCGCCTCAGTCCCCTCGGCCACCGATGCCGGCTATATATATATATATATATATATATATATATATATATATATATATAAACGAATAAAGTGACAACAGTTACAAAGAAAAGCCGAAGGTAAGCTGCTAGGATCGTTAAAGGTAGGTAGGTATTGCCAATAGTCAATTTAAAGAATCTTTCGGTCAAAGCATTTTTATGCCACCATCGTATAACTCGCGTAGGGCTCGTGGGAATAAGACATGAGGGCTCATGCAGTTCTATTTTCGGTGTTCGGGGTGTAAATATAATAGGAGCAAAATTGATAACTTTGGTAGGACACAGCTATACAGACGGCCGTCACAATAACGTCGATATCGCGTTTTCCCTCTGTACAACCGGACTAGTACTTTGTTTGTGGCAGGTTGGCATGGCAACGGACGAGCGTGCGGTCGCGGTCTGGGCGGCAGAGAGCAGCGCGTTGTTTGTCGTGCTGTGTGTCACAGCAATGTTTTGGCGCGCTGCGCTAATACGCATTAGCGGCGTGCATTCAAATCAGCAGAGCGCTAATAACATCTGCCGCCGCCGCTCGCATCGCAACTGCTGCGCGGAGGGCGTGGCCCGCCCTGGGCCAACCGCATGCACATGTTTAGCGGACCCACTGTTTTTCTATTTATTTCCTTCCGTCGCTGCTCGGGGCAACAGTGCGTCCGGGTCAGTATCGAATTGGTTTATTGGCATTCGTAACAAAGCAAAAGGTTTTGTGTAGCCGAAGTTTGTAAAGCTATGGGACCAAATTACTTTGGTCGTCGTCCGTAGACTTACAAACTTCCAACTAACTTATGCTAAGGACAATACACACCCATGCCCGAGGGAGGACTCGAACCTCCAGTGGGAGCTGCCGCGCACTCCGCAGCAGGGCACCTTAGAGCGCACGGTTGTTGCCCCGCGGCCTAGAGTTTGTATTTCGAAAGTTTTTAGTGCGTCGCGTCTTGCAGTTCTCAAATATTTTTTATTGCAACAAAGATTCCTGTTATCCCCCTAACGTATCAAAAAATCACTTCTACGAATTTTTCAGCTACATATGCATACTTGGACCTTTAACCCGCAGAACATTAAAAAACTACAAGCTTTAGAGATGGACGTCTGGATATCTGCCAGAATTTCCAGGAAAGAAAGAAGAAACGCCGAAGTAAAAGAACGAATGCGTGGTGTGATGGATAGAAAGAAATTACAGTGATACGTGCATGTAAGAAAAATGGAGGACACCAGAATACAGAATACTGAAACTGGCACTGTAGTGGGAACTTGAGAGGAGGAGTAGGAGGAGTAGTACGAGAAGAAGAAGACCTGTGACCTCTTTGTTTCAAATGTACAGCACGCAATGAGAAGACTGGGCGCAGAAGAAGACAAACACGTTAGAGACATCTGGAGAAATATCTTGAATATTTAGGTTAAGACATTATGTACTAGCTGTATCACTTCCGGGTTAACTATCATCTTGGAGATATATGTCTATAATGAGGAAAATCTAAATAAATGAAATATGCATTACTCTGGCAATTAATTTTTACCTCAATCTTGACAATTGAATAAGTTATGTAAGGTTGGAGTATGTAATAGGCGCTATCCCAAGTTATCACGGGTTCAGCAAAAATGTGTGCAAATACTCTTTAAAACATATATATTACTGTTGCTTTTAGTCGTTGGTTGTCTTCTTTTTAGATGGAAATCGCAGACATTCGTTTTGTTAGGGTTAGGCTTTAGATTATTATTTTTGTCGTACTGTCCTAGGTCTTCCAATGCTCCAGACAGGTTATTTTCAACATCATGGAAATCCTTCCAGTGGGTGGCCAATGCGAGATCTTCCGCAGACAGAAAAATGGTGAATGATGGGAGCGGTTGATCGTTCGCATACATATATTAAAGAGTATAGGGACTAGAATATCCGTCTGGGGTAGCCCATTTCTATGTAGTCGCCATCTACTCCGCCGTCCTTGAAATTCCATGAAAAATCTCCTGTTACTAAGGAAGTTAGCGATTAAAGCGGAGTCTTTACTGATCTCATAATTTTTTTTCACGAGTAATTTATGCTTCACGGTGTAGTTCGCAGCAGAAGTGAAAAAAAAGGCCACACCAGTGATCACACGTGATGGGTAAGACAGAACCTGAGACGTACAGCTTTTACCCGGTCTAAAGCCAGCCTGTTGAGGAATAAACACAGTTAATTTCTTCCGTACAACAGGTCAGAAACATTCTCTCCAGGATTTTGTACAGGTGGCAAAGAAGAGATATTGAGCGGTAATTCTTAGCGTCATTATATTCTTTACCAGGTTTAAGATAGCGATGTCAAGAGTTTTCCCTCCTCCGGAGAATAAGCAGTTAGTGAAAAGATTTAAAATCCATTTTTGTATTGTTGGTCCAAAACGCTTCATCTGCTCATTCTTATCATCCTACCCACCAGCCTTTCCTGTTTCACGCTTTCTTATCGCAAATGTTAAACAGGAGAGGCTGCTGGGCTGGTGGTATTACGAATGAGCAAACGAACGACTAAACATTTCATGGAAAGGCTCTGAACTTGAGAGCCATTTCCTTTTCTCCAAAGTATCTGGGGGTGACCTTAGATCGGACTTTCTCCTTCAAAGTGCTTTGTCATAACACCAAGATGAAAGTACGAATTACAGCGTTCAAATGAATGAAATAAATCACAATTTGCGATGTTATGGCTTCACTGTATTAGGTTTAGATGAAATACCAAACTATGGCGAATGAAAATTTGTGCCGGGCCGGGAAAGAGACAGCGTGACGAGTGGAGATTTGTGTGTGGCGGGAGACGTGCAGGAAAGAGTCCTCTGCAGTCGGATTGATCACTGTGTCCTCGGTGGCGGAGTGGTCAACGCGTCTGCCTAGTAAGCAGGAGATCCCGGGATCGAATCCCGGCCGGGCACAAATTTTCATTCGCCATAGTTTGGTATTTCATCTAAACCTAATGCAGTGAAGCCATAACATCGCAAATTGCGATTTATTTCATTCAAGATGAAAGTATCTGCAAGAAATAATTTGATTCGAAAACTAAGGCTCTCCAACTAGGGGGCACAGCCAGCCACTATTCGGACTTCAGCTTTGGCTTTGTGCTGTTCTGCGAGCGAATATGCAGCGCCTGTTTGGCATAATTCCTGCCACGCTGCTAAGTGGACACTGCTTTCAATGAGACATGTCGCGTAATTACTGGTTGCCTGAGACCAACCAAAGCAGAGCAGCTGTATCAGCTGACATCAGGCGTGAAGCAGCTGCGCAAGCAGAAGAACGTAGAGCCCTGACGTCTCAAGGTTAGTCCACACTTCTCGTGTGGCTCGTGTACTTGTGAGACTTGGGAGCCTTACGAGTAATGTGGACGGAATGCTCGCCGCAAAGCAGGCTTGCGAGGCACGCGAGCATACAGCTTGTCTGGGTCTGGCTGTTGTCGGTTCGGCACGAGCCCAAGTGAGACAAGTTTGACAAGTCTCCTCACAGATGAATATGGCGAGCACCTGATACTCACCCACTGTTCAGCCTCTCGCCAGCACCATCACGCTTGAAGTCCAGAAAAAGTTTTGTAAGTATCTGTCAGCTACAACAGCACAAACCAAACGATAGACATGCGGAAGAGAGAGAGAGAGAGAGAGAGAGAGAGAGAGAGAGAGAGAGAGCAGAGCTACCTCCCGGTCATAATGAGACCTGGTGTACCTGGAAGTCCCTCAACAGATAACGAACTTTTGTTGGGCGGTGTAAAGGACGCATCGAAAAATGGGGATACATGAGTGGACCCTCAACCTTTGAATGTGGCGAAAAGTAGACAATGTCTGGTCCCAGTGTATGTCGCGCTGTTTATTTTTCCAATGCTTCGTCCTAATTTCGATAAACAGCTCCAAAATTGCCACAAACTATTCGAAAAATAAACACCTTGGCACACCCTGTGACGAATTGTATGTGTATACATTAATGACATTCTTTCAGACTTTTGGGAGCGATCTTTTTTAAATGCAAGAACGCACAATTTTTCTCTTAAATGTGATTTGCAGAGTATCCCATGTAGATTTAGTTTGAGCCCAACCTTCTGAGCATAGCTGCCCATTTGTTGGTACATTCCTTTCAATTCCTGCTTTCATTCACATAGCAGGACTACATCTGCCTATGCCAGGCAATTGAAGTTACCGTCCATCTGTACTCCAGCCCATTCCTTATTATATTCTCTAAGATGACACTGAACAAAACACATGAGAGTGCATCCTCTTGTCTGACCCTGTTTCAATCTCGAATGTTTCTGATGTGACTCCTCGGAAACATACTGTTGCCTTTGACCATACCATACAGGTTTGCAGCATTGTCACTAGCTTCTCAGGTATGATGTCACGCATTGTATTGTACAGGCTGTTCCTGTGGGAGCTGTCACATGCACGTTAAAAATCCACGAACAGACTGCAGATATGCATGTCATATTCCCAGTGTTTTTCAAACGGTTGTCTTAGACTGAGAATGTGGTCTATTGTTGATTGGTTTGGTCGAAAGCCAGCTTGGTTTCCTGTACGTTGTTCTCTGTGAATGGTTGTAATTTTCTGAAGATGATGTTACATTCAACAGGCTGATACTTCTGTAGTTGCCACATTCCATTTTGCTTCCTTTCTTGTATATTGGTCATATAATAGCCAATTTCCATTCTTTTGCCAGTGTCTCCTTCTCCCATATCAACTGGATCAGTTTCTATATCTGCAAGTGTAAGCTCTCACCTCCCTGTTTGATTAATTCTGATGTTATTCTATCCTCTCCTGGGGCTTTGTTGTTTCTGAGTCCTTTGATTGCGATCTTCACGTCTTCACTCACTATCTTTTTTCGTCATATTTTCTTGCCTCCGTAATGTCTGCGTCTGGGCGATTCAACAGTTCTGAAAGTATTGTCTCCATCTTTCAACGATTCTTTCCTTGTCATTTGTCAAATTGCCGTTCTCATTTTTAATGAAAAAAGTTGGGTTCTGTAATCCACGTTTCTGGTTTTTTATGCATTGGAAGAAATGCCTCGAATTCTTCTTTTGGCTCTCTGCCTCCACGTGTTCCAGCAAACTGGTTAGACATATTCTCTTCTCTGCTCTTAGGATTCGCTTCGTCTCCCTTCTGACGTTGATAAAATCTTCTCTTTTCTACTCATTCCCTTTATCAGCCAGCCACTTTTCCCTCATTTTCCTTCTTTTTTGCAGCCTTCTGGCATGTCTCGTCACACCATATCCTCTTCTTCATTATATTCTTTCTTCCCAAATTATCCTCCGATACAATTAATACCGTGGACTTTCCACTTTATCTCCATGTTCTCTCTTGCTTCCAGGGTCTCTAGAACTCCGAACGGTTTTTGATTTCCATAGCATATTGTTCTGTAATGGCACTTTCACGTAGTTTCTCATAATTCAAGGCAGGTTCTAGTGCGCCCTTCCTATGAACATCAGTTTAAGCTTGCACACAACAAGGAAGTGGTGTGACGCTCCTGACGTCCATTACTCAAATGTTCAAATGTTTGTACAGCTTATGGGACTTAACTACGGGGTCATCAATCCCTAAACTTACAAATTACTTATGAACTACTTACGAACTAGGACGGCACAAATATCCATGCCCGAGGGGGGATTCGAACCCCCGACCGTAATGGCCGTGCAGACCGTGACTGAAGCGCCTCAGTCCCCTCGGCCACCGCGGCCGGCCGTCCATTACTCTGTGACTATAGCGCTGGTCCACCAATATGTGATCTATCCGGTTCGTAGTTCGTTCATCCGATGAGCACCATTTTCCCTTAGGTATACTCTTGTGTTCGAAGTAAGTTGCACTTACTCTCAAATTCTTTGAGACGGCTGGGTTGATCAGCCTCTTACCATTCTCGCTGGTCTCATCATATAAACTGTGCCTTCCGATTGTTGGTATGCAAGCGAGAAACTCAAGACGAGAAAAATTGCGTTTTTTCTACCCCATTATGTGTACGAGAAAGGTAAATACTGCAAATATGTTCATATAGTCAGGGAAAACAAAGAAAGATGTAATCCATTAATATAAATGTACGTGTCAGTTTACCCAGTTTAATGCCGTAAATACAACTGAGTCGGCTTGTATGTTGTTAGTAACGTAAATGTACTAATTGTTAGTGTCTGTAGTCTTCATATGAAACGGAGTTTTGCCGCTTTAATTTTACTAAGTGATTTAACATGCACACCAATTACGTTTAGTTCTGAATTTTCGTTCCAATAGTTACACCCAAAATGGTGCAAACGATCGATTTAAACCAAAGAACAAATCTGTTCGGAAATTTTAGAAAATACGCGCTGAGGATCAGAAATTGTATGTAGACGGCTGTATAGCTCGAGAACTAAACGGCAGTAAAGAAATCAGTAAAAGCTTATTCCTGCCGTGATGTCGCCCAGCGACTTAACACTTGCGGTGTGTGTGTGTGTGTGTGTGTGTGTGTGTGTGTGCGCGCGCGCGCGCGCTTCTCCGAGAGTCTTTATCACTTCCACTGAATGTCGGACCGCGACTGGTGGATGAATTAAAACACTTGAGTGATCAAGTGAGAATGGGGCTTTTAATTGTAAGTCATTCTCGAGCTAATGTGCTTCTGTTTCACTGTTGTTGTATTTCACTATTTTTATAGCAGTGCATGTAACCACCATACGCAGTACTGTTACTGGATCCATATTGGCCGTAAACGAGTGACAGTTTGAACTCTTTGGGACATAACTTCGTAAAGAACTGACTCGCAAGACACAGGTCCTGTTTTGTATCCTGGAGTGGCATGCGGTTTTGATTTACCTGTTGTTTAAGGTTAGTGAAACAGGAGTACAAACGTCTGGCGCCTACATTCTTGAATGAACATCTCATTTGTGAATCTTGTGTTCTGACGTGCGTTAAAGGTCCTCAGACGACTAATATTTATTGTGCGTTGCTGGTTATTGCGTAATATTTCGGTCATAAGAGACTCGTATTACGGTTCCACATTATTCCAGAAGACTACAAAATTCAAAAATATTCACTCTAGCTTAATACATAGTGCAGTATAGGGTACCGTGTAAGGATGCTGTTGCGCATCACACCAAACAGTTCTAGTCAGTATAATTCAATTTTCTCTGAATGAATTTCCAGGAAGTACTGAAAAATTACATGAGATGAAAACGTGGACAAAAATTCAAAACAAGAACATCATGCAGTGTGAAACTTTCTAACTGCTTAAAACTGACCGGCCGCGGTGGCCGAGGGGACTGCGGCGCGCCAGTCACGGCCACTACGGTCGGTTGTTCGAATCCCCCCTCGGGCATGGATATTTGTGCCGTCCTTAGTGTTAGCTAGTTCGTAAGTAGTTTGTAAGCTTAGGGACTGATGACCACGTAGTTAAGTCCCATAAGCTATACAAACATTTGAACAGCTTAAAACTGTGTCCCGAACGAAGGCTCTGAGCGAGGACCTTTGTCTTCCGCGGACGAGATGTCTACACAGTAAGCTACCCGAACACGACTCACGAACCGTCCTGCTGCTAGTACCTAATTTCCTGTCGTGTCATTTCTTCCAGACGTGATAGTCCTGCAAGTTCCGCAGGAGAGCGTCGGCGAAGCTTGCAAGGTTGGAGATAGTAATGACGGAAGGACATGTGAGAATGGGGCGGGAGTCAAGCAGTTTAGTCTTAATGAGTTTCATATTACTGTAGAGTGAAAACTCGTTGTAGTATCTGGAATTTCTCGTGATCAGGAAAACGCCAGATACATTATAGCAAACTGATGGTGTTACGACAGTATACAAAATGTTTATTTTACTTGTAGCAATTCCGGGAATCTCTATCTATATAAAAGCGAAAGGACACTCATTCACTAACTCACTTATTCACTCACAGGCTATATATAAAGCTGAAATTTGGCAGGAATGTAGTTCACAGGTACAAGAAGTCAGCTAAGAAAGGATTTTACTATCGGGCATATAGTTTAGGATTTATGACGTAAACAATGAAAGCTTCCCCGTCTTGCGGCACGTGATAGTGTGACTTTATCAGTCGACTATTTGAGAAGTAGAGCACTTAGCGACTTGCAACAAACTTTAAACATATTTTCAAACCTTTAGGAAACTTTTTCTCGCTGACAACCGCAGCAAAATGATGAAAGGAAAAAAGCTTTCGCTTACTACTTATCGGCGTTCATGCAGTAAAATTACGGCATTTGGCATGACGTTACAATTTATTACTCGTAACTATTAATTGTATTCGCGAGAAATGTTACAGACAGTATACGCACATACCACTGAACGTCTGTTCGAAATTTTATCATAGTACGAGACCACAGTCATACGGAGTCATGAATAATTAGGTTCATGGAAAAACCGCCTCATCACGCATGACATTTTAACTTACTGCGCCTTTCCTGCCAAATCTATTCACGACGTATTTTGCAGACATTTTACATATACACCACTGGATGCACCTTCGAAATAATATCGTATTACGACATATAGTTCATGTGCTATGACGACAAACACAATTAAATGGATGAAAATTACCCTAAAAAGCATGGGGGTTGCATTTACGTCGTCTTTACTACCAACTCCATGTACACCCCTTTTCGCAGGCAGTTTCCTAATATTCAGCTCTACGAACATGGTCAATAATGTTTCGTAGGACGCATAACTCAGGAGATATTACGTAATAAACGTGACATCCGTAAATAGGTACTGCATTACATTTGACATTTTGTTAAGTCTTTATTAGGCTGTTCGCACCACATTCCGCAAACAGTATCCAAATAAACCACTGAAAAGAGCTACAAAATTATCACTGATACAATATTATCATTGATTAGCAGAAACGACGAGGCAACCACTGAGCTGTTTAAGAACGAAACTACACGGTGAATTTCGCTGTAGATTCAAGTGAAACGTGTTACAAATACCGCAGATGTCTTCATGATGGCGATGATGGTGCTCAAGGCGAATATCTACTACTGTGCGACCTCATTGGCTGCAGCGTCGCAGGCTGCTTCATCCTATGTGAACCTCTAGAACTCATTCCTTTTCACGGGTTTGATCAATAATGCAGTACAACACAAATTAACAAACGCGAAATATTAATAGTATCCTGGACAAACGTAAGTTCTTTAGAGATAAAAGGAGCCAACACGAAACGTTACGTTTTACGAACAATGACAATGTAAGTATTTTAGTTAGATTTTTTTCGTTGATGATTATTTCTTTGGCTGCACAGGACCATTTTTTTAAATCATCATATACTGGTAGCTCTGTCATCTTCGAGTACATGATTTTACGTGGAAATTTGTGAACAGTTTACATTATAAAGAAGAGGCGTAGTTCTGATGTAGAGAAATAAGTGCTTCCACTGAAAATAAGTGCTTCCACTGAAAGCCAGTAGGCCATCTCCATACTCTGTATTGAAAAGATAGCGTGTGTGTGACGAAGGTAAGGTTTACATAAAATAGTCATTTGAACTTGATTTGCCAGAGTATAAGTTCAGTGAATTTTGCTTATCCTGATGCATAAACAAGCACATATGCCTTGAGCTTCTTTTAATTGCTCTGCACGGCCACTACGGTCTGGGGTTCGCGTCCCCCTTCGGGCATGGATATTTGTGCCGTCCTTAGTCTTAGCTAGTTCATAAGTAGTTTGTAAGCTTAGGGACTGAAGACCCGTAGTTAAGTCCCATAAGTTATACAAACATTTGAACATTTTTTTCTTTTAATTGCTTTTGGGTTAGGCATCGAGTTTCGACTTTCCAAATTCTTGCAAGATTAGCTTATCTTTTACAGGTGGAAAATTATTCACCGTAAGAGATTGTTTTTCCGCTGGGAAGAGAGTTGGTGGGTATTTTGCTGTTGTGACTTGTAAACTGGAGTGGAAATCTCGGGACTTCGTGTTGGGTGGTGTTGCGTTGGCTCGTGCATTCAGTCAGTGGTGGCAGGTGTGGTGGCCTCACGCAGCATATTTACTCTTCGCTGTTTGTCCATTCGCGTTTTAAAGCCATTAAACTACAACGAAATTACTGCGCAGAGGCCGCGTGAATTTCAGCCAATTCTGTTTTGATTCACGCAGCAGTTCAACCTTTCCAATGAAAATTTCAAGTAACGGCACGAATGTCGTTTTGCTCCATTTTCAAGTGCTATCAGTACACTGACCAATCCAAAAGGTTCTAAAAAATCAACTGTACTCTGCAGATAGTTAAATTTTTTCATTCGGTACTATGAATATCGAGCTCAACAACGTTGAAGATATAACAAAATTGCCGCATTCTATCATAGAAATTTAGCAGACTTACAAACTGCCCTCGTACGTTTGTGGAGTGACATTAACATCCGACCACGCACCCTGTTAGTGTTATAAATCACCCGGTGAATGCGGGTTCCACCCACTTTTGTCATGCTCTGATTCAGTCCCCAGTTGCAAATTCATAATACACTAGAAACCCCCGAATTTTTAATTTACGTGTGAAGTGGTTATTCGTGGTCAAGTGTTATCTTCCGGAGTGGACATAGAGTGGGGCCGAACGGTCTGGAGCGACACGTTACGGATCTCGCAGTAGCTTGCGTCGGATGTTCGAGTCCTGCCTCGTGTGTGTGTGTGTGTGTGTGTGTGTGTGTGTGTGTGTGTGTGTGTGTGTGTAAGGTTAAGTACAGTAGTTCGAAACTCTAGGAACCGACGGCCAGAGTAGTTTGATCTTTTGTAATTACAAACGTTTGAACATGAATTGGGAGAATAAAAAGTTAGGTAACTGGCAACATTTCAGGCTATCGACTGCAGATGAATATTCAGAACCTTTGAGAACTGTGCAGTTGTCCTTGTCCTTGCAATCCATCTGTAGAAAGGAATCTTCCTTATTGAAACACATAGGAGTGATTAAAGAAAATATACTTCACGCACAAGCTAAACAGATTTCTTGATAATAATTAGGGTATCTTTCATCCTCAGTTCCATGACATCATCAAATGCAAAAACGATCCTCCGATGATGGTGGTGACGTATCGATCAATTAGAACGCAAAGTGATGAACACAGTGCGGTCTTGTGCCATGTAACAATGAAATACGCGATTTTTACCAGACATACGCGTAGTAAAGAATAAGTTAGCTGGTTTTACAAGACAGAAAAATCATGACAAGGCTGTATCAGGAAGAGGAAAGGCTAAGCAGGCACGCAGTAGCAAGTATGACACAGTAACAAGTCAATGCCATGAAGTGAAACCATCTCAACCTCGTGGAGGAGGAACTGGCGACGTCACAGCGTGTAATTCTGCGCTCCACTACCCTGCGAAGCGTGGTACGAAGAACTGTCATATTCGGTTTTTGCTTCATGGAGTGGAACGTGGCCAATGAGATGCGACTTGATTTTCGCGTGAGAAGCAGAACTTCTGAGACGCCATATTGCAAACTGAACTCCATTTATTGCCTTACTTCGGTGTAGTTTACGATGTATGAATATATCGTTTTTAAAGCGTTAGAAAATTTAGAAACTTTTGTAATCGCTTCATTTTAGATATGATTTGTTACAATAAATTACTGTAAGCCTCAATTGATAGCTTCTCTAAAGGATGTCGTATTTAACATTGTTAGTGTTATAATTTGTATGCGATGAAATAATACCGTTCCTACGCTACTGTACAACGCAGTTCTATGAAAGGATCGTTTTTGTGATGCTATTCATAGCTAAATAACATTTTAGAACTTGTATTGTGTGCATAGTGTACTATATAGCAGCAGACAACAACAGCGTCCACAAATAGCCAAGTTTGTAGCGTCGCAAGCTGCGTAGCAGGGGTTGCGAGTATAGGGGCTCCTGTTCTTTTCCACCCTTTTCTGGTTCCATGACATTATATATATATTATTTCAATATAATTTTTTTAAGGCTAGGGATTAGCGCCGTGGTTAAGAGTCACGAGCTCTGGTGGAAAAGGGATGTAAATAACAGGTTTGTATCTACATACACTCAGATATTTTTCAACGATTTGTTTTAATTACGGTTTAAAGAACTTTTTTGTTAATTTAATGCAGTTATAATATCCACTATTTGACGTTATTTAAGACAAAAACGAACTCTATGCTAGGGCACAGGAACCAATTAATTTCAAGACAGTACCTAACGTCAGTCGGTATTCGCCGTGGTGTGAGTCCTGTTCATTACAGTTTGGAATAGTTTGTTTCACAAGGCAGAGAGAACATGACTAGCGTGTGGTTAAGGACGCAGATGCAATAATGCAGGAACAGTGCTTACGTACAATACTACAAGCAAAATTATCACAGTGATCATTACCGAGCTGAGGCGTTGTCTCGCGTGTATGAACAAGTTGAATGTATCAGGAATGTCAAAATAATTTTTTGAATATGTACCACGTGGAAAACAGCAATGTAAGGGAGAGCAAAACAAGTGGAGTTGATGCATATGATGCATTTCACCTTTGATACTTTTTTAATGATATTTTTGCCAAAAGTGGTTTCGTCGTACATTTTGTTATCGTTATCAACTGCTTTCAGATATATATATACCGTCTTTGTGTTTCTTGGGGGGGAAAAAT
Source organism: Locusta migratoria (assembly GCA_026315105.1). Taxonomy (NCBI): domain Eukaryota; kingdom Metazoa; phylum Arthropoda; class Insecta; order Orthoptera; family Acrididae; genus Locusta; species Locusta migratoria. Next base: position 204,173,147 of record CM048751.1, read on the forward strand.
TACAGTTTGTGGAAGAGTATTCCATGCGACTTGCAAGCAAACGTACAGCTCTAGCTGTGACATAAGAAAGCTACTGTATTGAGGTTTCTTTTTCGACTATCGCTGAAAGAGATACTGTGCAATTTAACGCACATCCATCTTTGTAAACATTAATCTACGCGCCAGCCGGCAACGGGCGCTGGAGAGCAGCACGGCCGGCCGCGGTGGCCGAGGTGACTGAGGCGCTCCAGTCACGGTCAGCACGGCCACTACGGTCGGGGGTTCGAATCCCCCCTCGGGCATGGATATTTGTGCCGTCCTAGTTCGTAAGTAGTTCATAAGTAGTTTGTAAGTTTAGGGACTGATAACCCCGTAGTTAAGTCCCATAAGCTTAACAAACATTTGAACATTTTGATAGAGCAGCACGTTCCGTTGAATGTGGCTGATCGTGTCAGAACGTGCAGTGGCTAGTCTGATATGCGCCACGTACAACACTTCGAGAGTGTTTGCCATTGTGTTTTGCATAAAGATTGTTTTTAATACCCATCTTTTTTCGGTTATATGGTAACCCAAACCCCTGTATGTGTATTTTATCATGAGGTGTAACTTCAGCACAGTGTTTTCTCGATTTAATTTTGCCTTTGTTGTGTGTATTCCATGCGAATATATACTGTTTTTTATTATGTAGATGTTTTGTTTCTATTAGTTCAATGCTTTGTTCTGAGGGTTTAATGAATGTGTGAGGTATTTCCGTTTAAAGTACATAAACTATTTTTGCGAGTGCAGTTACCTAATGTTGTAGGTACTAGGCCAGGGCTGGCCAACCCGCGGCCCCCGGGCACTTGCAACTATCACAGTTTCAAACTTTCCGTCAGACAAAATATTCAAATATTTGTTAAGCTTAAGGGACTTAACTGCGGGGTCATCAGTCCCTAAACTTACAAACTACTTATGAACTAGTTTATACTAAAGACGACTCAAACATCCATGCCCGAGGGGGGATTCGAACCACCGACAGGGAGCGGCCTCGCGCATCGTAGTCCGTCAGACAAGTTGTTCAATTATGTTACGCTGACTTCAGTTGCAACTTCGAAAGTAAAAGAGAAATATAATAAAATTAGTTCCTGGAAACAAAATTACACTTCAAGTTTGGTAGAAGATAGAATTAATTCGTCATGTGGATTGCAATTATTGCCAGTGTTGGTCTTCCACAAGTAATACCTGCCCCGAGACAGGTAACCCTTGCTGTACAGTCATGCATTATATAGGGCCTTTGTCATCTTTGTTCGGAAGGATTTGGCTGTGAACAGTTATTTTCAAGAGTAAAACACAGAGCGTAAAACTAGAACCAAAATAACAGATGAACACCTTGAGAATTGTAACCGCTTCGATCGAATCTGATATTGCTACATTAGATTCTGAAATTCAGAGTGAAAAAAAAATCACATTAATCCTTGATTTGTAATTACTTATAAAGTTGTTAATTGGTATCGCCTGTATCAAATTAATTCCATCTTACTCTTTTAGAATAAAGATTCATAAATCAGCAAATTCTAAATTACATGTGTCAAATGTATCAACGCTACCTATGACCTCCCACTCGGTGTTTTTTTTCTTCTTTGCTAAATATACTACGGTCTTCTTAGACTGTAACCTAGGGAAGCTGGAAGATTGGACATCCCTGGACTAGACATACTGCCTGGTCTTACACTTTTTTAAAAAGAATTCTCAGTATCTGTGAAGCAGTTGCCCAATATACGTTCATACCTGCCATATTTTCCGGTTTTCACGGAAATTTACGGATTTTGGAGAAGTTTTCCAGATGAACATCCTCTTTTTTTTCGGATATTCGACTCATGGGCTTGTTCCCATCCTATACATTAATATCGCATTTCAGTTTCGACTTTCGATAATATTCTGAGATGCCAGTGTTAGAAATTCAGATAAAGTCGATCGATAAAATTATGGATAATTCCTTCTCGCAGAATATCGTTGCTTTTTTGTCATTAACTCTGTGTATTTGAAACATCGCATGCGAAAGTCGATCGAACGTTCTGTCGATAATCAAATCTTACATATTCTTTGTGCTTTGACTACATTCTACAGGGAAAGTTTTGTTATGCTGGCTTGTTTGCGGTATTTGCCGTGTTTCTGGTATTCGAGCAACTGTGTGACGAATTTCTGTGCAATTTAATGTGTTAGTGATGAGTTCAACTAAGAAACGATATCATATATCTCAGGGATACATTTTCTACTGAATTTCCTTGTATAATACGATTGCGGAAAAGTGAAACTTTCGCATTGTTACATGCTGTTCGTGTGATAGAAACATTGGAAACAGAGGAAAAGCTGTATTAATAAATCATATTAAATACGTTAAACACGACTCCAATACAAATACGAATGACAGCAGGTAGTAGCTACTATTGGGATCGACAACTTGACAAGTGATATAAAATAGGCTTGTTTGATGAGCATTCTTGGAGCTGACGGTTTTGGTAAGTACGATAGTCTGTCCGGGTTATGCTTTGTGTTTTCAGTCTACCGCACAGCAGTGCCGAGTGTGACCGAGTGCTCAGCTTGGTGAAGAAGAGGCGAAGGAGAATCTCGATCAGTTTAGGTCCTCCATACCGAATGAAACTGTGTAATCCATTTCTGTTCTGAAAACAAGAAGCAATGGTCCATTTAACTGGAATAGTTTTGTTTCAAAGTTTCCGAGTACAGCGAAGAAAGCTACTCGTTTTCATCTCTCCTCTGCAGCTTGTGAAGGAATGTAGCCAGTGTTCTGTGAACTTGAAAAAAAATGTAGTAAATAAGCGCAAATAAATATTCAGTTTAATAATTTTGACAGTGTCGTTCATATTGTGGTTTGGAAGATCAAGTGCAGAAAACCTCATTTTTTTGTGTTTTGTGAACTGTTCCCTAGATAGACAATAAATGAACACTCAAGCCGCTGCACCGTGGCCGAGCGCATTGAGGTGCTATGCTCCGACGCGCGGGGCCCTTCCCCGTCGGGGATTCGAATCTCCCCTCGAGCATGGATGTTTATGTTTTTGGTGTAAGTTAGTGTATAAGGAGTTTGTAAGTTTGGGGACTGATGACCCTGATGTTAAGTCCCATAAGATTAACAAACATTTGAACTTCTTTTTTGAACACTCAACCGGAAGTAATTTGTATAAGTACCTAGCTTCAGAGTTAAAAATGTTCAAATGTTTGTAAAGCTATCGGACCAAACTGCGTGGTCATCAGTCCGTAGCTTACAAACTACTTAAACCTAGGTAAACTAACCTAAGGACAAAACACACACACACACACACACACGACACACACACACACACACACACACACACACACACACACACACACACACCCAGAGAGGACTCGAACCTCCACGGCGAGCAACCGTGCGCTCCGCAGCAAGACGCTTTAGACCGCTCGGCTACTCCACCGCGGCTAGCTTCAGAGTTAGAAAATAATGATCTTAAAATGTAGCTTACATTATATGTATTAACAGTGTTCGTAATCTTTCTCTTCTCGCTATGTTTGAAGACCTTACAACGCATAAGCGTTAAATTTTTTAGATTTGGATTTCTGTTTTCAAAAGTTACAGTGTTTGAACTGTTCCTTGATCTTGTGTTCTACCGCGGAGGAGTATTAGAGCGGTGTAAGGGGCCTCGCTGCGGAGAGCGCGGTTGCTGGCCGTGGGAGGTTCGAGTCCTCCTTGGAGTGTGTGTGTGTGTGTGTGTGTGTGTGTGTGTGTGTGTTTTATCCTTAGGTTGGTTTACCTTTGTTCAAGTAGTTTGTAAGCTACGGACTGATGACAACGCAGTTTGGTCCGATAGATTTACAAACATGGTGGAATGTGTAAAGAATAGCGTAGTTGGGGACGCAGCGGGGGAAGCTGCTGACTGGAGAATAATAGGGCGAAGGCGTGGTGTTTTCTGCATTCCGGATGGGATATTGACGCTGGGGTGGCTCGTGCCGTTCCGTGTCAGCGCGCGGCTGCACCAGAGGCCATAAGACTGCCGCCGCCTGTACGGCTTCCAGGGCCCCCTCTGCCTCCCTGCAAATCCCAAACCCTCCGCGCCGCCCACTACCTGCCACAGCTCAAACACAAAAATCTGACCCACTTACAGCTGATTAACCGGCGAGCGGCAAGTGTATCATTTCATAGGCCGAGATACTACTTTTCTATTGATGCGATCATAGCCGGCCGCGGTGGCCGAGGGGACTGAGGCGCGCTAGTCACGGTCTGCACGGCCACTACGGTCGGGGGATTCGAATCCCCCCTCGGGCATGGATATTTGTGCCGTCCTTAGTATTAGCTAGTTCATAAGTAGTTTGTAAGTTTAGGGACTGATGACCCCTTAGTTAAGTCCCATAACCTCTACAAACAAACATTTGAACATTTGATGCGATAATATCTAACGAAGAAGCTTCATTGGAAAACTACCGACATAATATGAAGGGTGTTACAAAAAGGCACGGCCAAACTTTCAGGAAACATTCCTCAAACACAAAGAAAGAAAATATGTTATGTGGACATGTGTCCGGAAACGCTTAATTTCCATGTTAGAGCTCATTTTAGTATTTCTCTTTAAATGTAAATTGAAATAATTCGTGCAGACAATTGTCAAATACTCAATTGTTTCGTTAGTTAGGTACTGTACATCCTCCAATCACCGCCAGTTGGCCCAATTGAAGGAAGGTAATGTTGACTTCAGTGCTTGTGTTGACATGCCACTCATTGCTCTACAGTACTAGCAACAAGAGCATCAGTACGTAGCATCAGCTAGTTAGTGTTCATCATGAACTTAGTTTTGCAGTCAGTGCAATGTTTACAAATGCGGACTTGGAAGATACCCATTTGATGTATGGATCAGCACGGGGCAATAGCCGTTGCGCGGTACGTTTGTATCGAGACAGATTTCCAGAACGAAGGTGTCCTGACAGGAAGACGTTCGAAGCAATTGATCGGCGTCTTAAGGAGCACGGAACATTCCAGCCTATGACTCGCGACTCGGGAAGACCGAGAACGACGACGACACCTGCAATGCTTCTCAACAACAGATTCGGTGACCGATGGATTGGTAGAGACGGACCAATTCCATGGTCTTCACGCTCTCCTGACCTCAACCCTCTTGACTTTCATTTATGGGGGCATTTGAAAGCTCTTATCTAAGCAACCTAGGTACCAAATGTAGAGACTCCTCGTGCTCGTATTGTGGACGGCTGTGATACAATACGCCATTCTCCAGGGCTGCATCAGCGCATCAGGGATCCCATGCGACGGAGGGTGGATGCATGTATCCTCGCGAACGGAGGACATTTTGAACATTTCCTGTAACAAAGTGTTTGCAGTCATGCTGGTACGTTCTGTTGCTGTGTGTTTCCATTCCATGATTAATGTGATTTGAAGAGAAGTAATAAAATGAGAGAAAGAGAAAAAGAGAAGTAATAAAATGAGCTCGAACATGGAAATTAAGCGTTTCCGGACACATGTCCACATAACATATTTTCTTTCTTTGTGTGTGAGGAATATTTGCTGAAAGTTTGGCCGTACCTTTTTGTAACACCCTGTATATCAATAAAACGGTTGCATTATCAATATAAATATCCACGTTTCCATGACTTAATCTATGCAAAAATTAAGTCTAAAACAAACATAGTTTACATATAATAGAGGAAGTTGTAGCTGTTCAAAATGAAGTAATTAAAAATTAGGAACTTCGTTGAATTCTCGCGTAGCGGAAGTTATTTCAGCACAATACGCAAAGTAGTGAAGCCAAGATATAACGTTATTCCGTTACCGCGAAATTTTGATTTCCACTGCTGAGAACTAGCCCTAAACACATGTCGTGCTAGACCTTTACTTTTCGCGGCGTATTGTCTTCTAACACACACTTCAGAAATGAAAACATCAATTTTCTTTAATCACTCAAAATGATTACGACCACGTGATTTTGGTTTTGTGAACATCTACGGCGAAACCCCTGTGGAATTATATAACTTTCATTTATCAGTACTTCAGTTTTAGAGTTTGCTTATTTATGTAGTGATATAGTTGATTTTGTGGTTGATTAGCCCAGTTACATATGTTTGTATTAAAGTATCTTCACAGTAGTGAAAAAGTCACTCGCCAAAATAGTACAAAATCGTAACTACACAAAAACCCGCGTGCGAAGCATGGACAAAAAGTTCTTGTCGCCATTGGTGAGACTGCGAAAAAAATCCGTCTAATTTATTGTTTTCCATATTGAATACTACGGCATATCTCGCTCAGCCTGTTACGACACGAAAGAACTCGGTAGGCGCTTGTATGCAAATGGAAAAGTATTACGATTTGCGTGTCGGGACAGTAGACAGTAGTGGCGTTTTTGGAATTCGAAATATTCAAACATCTCGACAGATGCGGAGCACTCAAATTCAATGATGAAGCTGAAAATTTGTGTTAGACCGGAATTCGAACCCGCATATCCCGCTTCGCTTTAACCAAGTAGGCTTTTCAGACACGCTTCCCTTCCTGCCCAGATTCTCAACTTGTAGCTCACTAGGACGGTAGTGCCTGCTGCCCGATACTTCCTCTTGTCGCGCAAGGGATCGAGCTTACTAATGCGCCCGCATTGTTGTTAGTTACCTGTGCGAGGGGGAAGGGCACATATACTGTTATTATAGATAAGGTCTGTTCTTGGGATATGCCCGAATAGCGGCGTTTTGGTCCTGTTCTGCAACATTCAACCACATAAACGTACCGCATGCGCCAACTCTTGGTCAGTAAAACTTACTGCCTTATATGATAGTTCACGCACAACTAATACTACAGAGAAACAAAGCGGCGTTTCAGAACGAAGGGTAAAATGGGAATTATTATTATTATCATCAACCTTCGTCCTATTAAAGTTTTACTACAATTTCTTCTAACAAGTTTAAGAAAACGAAATAGTCACTCTCTATGAAGGTTCACAACTGCTGTTTCTGAAACACCTTAAACCCAGAAGACCGGCTTATGACGGAAGCGTCCGAATGCTTTCCACGGGGTTCAGGTGGGACCCTAAATGGAAACTTAAGTGCAAAACCACAATCACCCAACCACTAACTTAATGAAAGCCAACTTTCCCGGTTTAAGGCTTAAGGGAAGTGTGGGTATAGTTGAATAAATTTCGTGCTGGAGGTGGTATGTAGAAATACGACGTTTAGTTGAGGGCTTTTGCAGTGAAAATACGTGTGACGTTGATATTCACTGAAAATGAGACGATTCTGAACAGGATCCACGAAGCATGCAGTGAAGCACTGCATTCGATTTCTTCCATCACTTGTGTGTAATCCAACCCATTTAATGTATGGATAGTATCAATAGTTACAGATACTTATTTTTAGTCAAGCGTGTAAGACAATTTGCTGTTACACTGATGAATACGATAATAATAAAAACCGCCAAGTTGAAGAAATACTTTTTTCCAAGCAGGAAAGGCCATCGCCTTTCTCACTGTTCTGCGCGTATTTTCAGGTCAATGTAGATACAAAGATGAATGGAAAATACAATAACTTTTAACGAACAACCGAAGACCACGGGTCTCTTACTGATGATCTCGGGCAACATCCTAAAATAGTACGCAGACTTCTGGAAGTGGTGTTGGGGTTTAGTTCAAATGTTCAAATGTTTGTTAAGCTTATGGGACTTAACTACGGGGTCATCAGTCCCTAAACTTACAAACTACTTATGAACTACTTACAAACTAGGACGGCACAAATATCCATGCCCGAGGGGGGATTCGAACCCCCGACCGTAGTGGCCGTGCTGACCGTGACTGGAGCGCCTCAGTCACCTCGGCCACCGCGGCCGGCTGGGGTTTAGTCTCTGTATCTACACCGTTAACTGTTTCCATTTAATCCTCCGACTGATCCTTCCACCGTCGTCACAATTACTTTACAGTAATACCGAAAGAATCAACAATAATTTAAAAGATCAGGAGAGGGTTTGAATTAAAATTTATGCTGTGGCCGGGATTCGAACCCGGGACCTCCCGCTTACTAGGCAGACGGCAGTTCGCCTTCGGGGGTTCGAGTCTCCCCTGGGGCAACGGTGTTGTCCATAGGTTAGTTTAGTTTAAATAGTTTGTAAGCTACGGGCTAATAACCCAGCAGTAGAGTCCGATAGATCTACATTTGCTAGGCAGGCGCTTCAAACAACTCAGCTAAAACATCGGTGTGGTAAAAGCGGCTACAGAAACTGACTTAGAGCACGTCTCCCTCCACAACACACACTTTAATTCTGCCTCAACGGTCCCCTATGAACAGCCTCAATTTGATAAGTATTTCATAGGGGAACATTGAGGCAGAATTAAAGTATGTGGAGGGTGACGTGCTCTAAGTCAGTTTCTGTAGCCGCTTTTACCGAAACGATGTTTTAGCTGAGTGGTTTAAAGCGTCTGTCCACTAAGGAGAAGATCCCGGGTTCGAATTCCGGCCACAGAACAGATTTTAATTCAACGCCTCTCATTATTTTTAATACCGAAAGTTCATACTCAGTTGCTCAAAAGCAAACAGTACGCTTTATCGTTCGTTAGAAAAACATCTCAATGATGTTAATTGTTTGACTTAAACTTTCTGTCAACTACTAATAAAATAAACAGCTTATCATATTGCATACACAGATGAAATGTGAATTTTTTCCACCTTACAGACATTTAATTATAAGAACAGACTATACGAAGTTGTTTACTTTTTTGTGGTAAGAGGATAAAAAAAGGGCCAGTAACGAAAAAATAAAACATGCATAAAGATAGTTTGGAGGTAGAAGTATTAGCGAATTTCAGCACATACCAAGATACAGGTAATTATTTTGCGAAGAGGATAGTGGAGTATTAATGACGTACTGAGATGTTGAAAGGCTCGTTTCAAGAACAGGATGAGGCTTGGACACGCGTTCGGTAGGACGTCGAACCCACATCCGACAATCCAAATTTCTGATTTCTGTGCTATCACTGAATTATTTAAGGGAAGAAACTAGAATGGCTCGTTCGAGGAAGAAGGGGAAAAAAAAAAAAAAAAAAGGTGGCCGATTTCTTACATCATTTTTTCCGAATCTGAGGTGGAGCTGCGGGTATGATAACCTCGCTGACGACACCGACACGTTAAATCCATACGCTGAAGCTATGTTTTGACAATTAGGTTGGTTTATGTTGTTCTTATTTGTGTCATATATAGTTCTTTCATAACAGTAATGATATGAAATTGCACCAACGTTCATGTTATTTTATATTAAAAAACAGTTCCGCTCTGAGATTGACTATTGAGCGATACTGATTTAAACTTCCTTATAAAGACTTTGTTTCAGTCGGATGAGTAATAGAAATTGTAACTCCATTGCGGAACGTGTGTTTGCTTTAATTCACTAAATGCATACATAATACATAAACTACGCACTTCCAGAGCGCCATTCCTCGAAACACGTACTAATAACACATTTTGTACGAGACTGGTAAAAAACTGGGAAAATCGAAACGAGAGGCTGGAAAAAATACGGGGCTTACCATAATGAATATCGCTGTTTTAGAGCTTTGTATAATTTATGACGGTGACCTTACTATTACAAATCTATATTAATAACATAAATTGCCGCATGTATGAAAGCACATCACTTGAGAATGACTTCACCGATTTGGCATATCTTTTCTTTGTTCTGTTCGTAATTCATCACGCCAGGTGATACCATCATGCCAGATGATACGCCAGTATGGCGATGACGAATACACGCTTCCAATGTGCGTTCACCACGATGTCGCCAAACACGGATGCGACAGCATGATGCTGTAAACAGAACCTGGATTCAACCGAAAAAATGACGTTTTGCCATTCGTGCAGATGGTTGTTGTCTTGCAAACGTTCCCATCTGTTGACTCAGAGATCGAGACGTGGCTGCACGATCCGTTACAGCCATGCGGATAAGATGCCTGTCATCTCGACTGCAAGTGATACGAGGCTGTTGGGATCTAGCACGTTGTTCCGTATTGCCCTCCTGAACTCACCGATTCGCCGGCCGCGGTGGCCGAGGAGACTGAGGCGCTCCAGTCACGGTCTGCACGGCCACTACGGTCGGGGGTTCGAATCCCCCCTCGGGCATGGATATTAGTGCCGTCCTAGTTCGTAAGTAGTTCATAAGTAGTTTGTAAGTTTAGGTTTAAGTCCCATAAGCTATACAAACATTTGAACATTTGAACTCACCGATTCTGCTAACAGTCATTGGATCGCGACCAACGCGAGTAGCAATGTCGCGATACGATAAACGGCAATCGCGATAGGCTACAGTCCGACCTTTATCAAAGTCGGAAACGTGATAGTACGCATTTCTCCTCCTTACACGAGGCATCACAACAACGTTCCACCAGGCAACGCCGCTCAACTGCTGTTTGTGTATGAGAAATCGGTTGGAAACTTTTCTCACGTCAGCACGTTGTAGATGTCGCCACTGGGGCCAACCTTGTGTGAATGCTCATTTGATATCACATCATCTTTTTTCCTGTCGGTTAAATTTCGCGTCTGTAGCACGTCATCTTCGTGGTGTAGCAATTTTAATGACCAAGTGTGTATATTCAGTATATATAAAAAAATTATAAACTACTTATAATAAAGACAACACATACATACATCCTCGAGGGAGGATTCAAACCCCCGACGGGGAACGGCATCGCGCATCGTAGCGTAGCGCCTGTATACGCTCGGTCACTTCGCCTCGGCTAACTCTTCTTCTACTTTGTCAATAGCAACAAAATTTTAATGGTGTGTAGTATGTAAATATGTAGCAATAACCAAGGTTTTAAGACTATAACTTTACTGTTTTTCGAGCTATGAATTTTTGATATGCTCTTTATGGTATTCCAGTAAACAAACTTTTGGTTCTCACGCCACAGTTTTCACACGAAAGATTTTATAGGTATATTCACAAGATAGTTCAGTGGTTCTTTGATTTCATCTTATGAGAAATATTAATCACTTGCTTTATGTGTTTATTTTAAATTTCAACCTCAAATTTCCTTTAATTATTGGTACTTAAATGTGACCATAAAATAAACAAATTACATGTTCGATAGTGTTAATGCTTAGAGGTATGCAAACACTACTTCCTGCAAAAAGTTCATTCAGATTGGTTAATACTGATAATAAAAAGTTGGCACTAAGTTATTGCAAACACACACACACACACACACACACACACACACACACACACACACACACATTAAAATTTACCGAAGCAATAAGGTTTTCCCTACTTCCTTGTGTGTGTCTTCTTGTAATTTCAACACCATGATAGCCTTCTCTGAAAAAATATCTAATCTTGAGGAGGAGCAGTGGTACAGATACCTGATTGAAAACCACTGCTTATTTCTTTGGAGTTCTTTGAGTGTACTAAATAAGAGTTCAGCGTATTCCATAATATATATTTACATAGTCAACAGGCAAAGTAATTGATATCCAACGATTGTTTCGTCAGTTTTTCTGGAAATCGTGCTAATTGTTTCTCCCTGTTCATGTTTATGCCAAGTTCGGAGTAAAAACGGTTCTGATTATTGGTGACAGAAATCAGCAAACATCTTTGACATCTTTCAGTGTGCCACTGTACTTTACACTTTCGGTATTTCAAATATTTCTTAGGCGAATTTGTAGCTAGCTGAAAATCCGTCCTTATCGGGATTTGTATTTATTTATTAAAGCCTTAAGTAATTCCGATTAATTGTTTTTTTTTTTAAATCAAATATTTGTAAAGTTATGCAACCAAACTGCAGTAGCCAGCAGTCTCTAGATTTACAAACCACTTAAACTAACTTACGCTAAGGACAACACGTTCATTCCTGGCTGAGCCTTGAGTTGGTACTTTGTTTATCCCTTCTCTCTTTGCCAATCTCACTTTTTTCTAAGAAAATGTTATCTTTATGATAGAATATTATGTACAAAATTATAAGCAAAAAAGGTAGTAATCAAAATACAATGATATTTAACATTCATAAATTCATTTAATTTAAAATTTAACTATAAACAAAATTTTTGTTACTTGTCCAGGATGTAGTATGAATATTATCTTTGGTAAGCCACCCCCAGAGCAAGCGACATAAAATTGTCCGTGAGAGGAGATATCAAATCCACTCCGTAGTATTTAACAGATTGCCTACGCTTTATGACCCAGAGTTTGCGTTTATAAATGTTTCGAAGGTGGAATGTTTCGGTTTCGAACGTCAAAATTATGTTGTTTGTGCTTGTTTTGAATTCTCGGAGAATTTGATGGCATCTTTGTCTTCGGTGGTATGACGAATCTTCGCAAGGCTCTTAATATGAGATCATACTAAAACGATCTCTTGCTCCACATTGTAGGAAACACATTTTTATTTCTTAGCAGTAGTACCTATCGTTAACAAAACATGGCATCCATCTTGCCTCCATAGTGCCACTCATGTACAAAGAAGTTTCGAGGGGACTGAGGCGCTCCAGTCACGGTCTGCACGGCCACTACGGTCGGGGGTTCGAATCCCCCCTCGGGCATGGATATTTGTGCCGTCTTTCGTATTAGCTAGTTCATAAGTAGTTTGTAAGTTTAGGGACTGATGACCCCGTAGTTGAGTCCCATAAGCTTAACAAACATTTGAACAAAGAAGTTTTATAGAAAAGATAAACCAACGCATATTGTGGGAACGACACGCAAATTACGTGCTCTACGGCCTAAGTGTTTGAATACCATGTTCGTTTATTGTAAACAAAAGAAATGATGAACATGCTAAAACAGAAATCAGAATAGAGTTCGCTTTTTAGAACCATTGCCTCGAAATTGACCTGGTGCATAATGTTTAATCTGCTTTTAGCAGATATGGATTTTGATGCTGTGTAAAAATTGAGGGCAACGACAGAATGGCTGTGTGCACTAAGGCGCCCACCTGCTGTGTGCGCGGCCGTTACCCGTCGGGGGTTCGAGTCCTCCCTCGGGCATTGGTGTTTGTGTTGTCCTTACAATAAGTTACTTTAAGTTCGTGTAAGTAGTTTTAAGCCTAGAGACTGATGACCAACTTAGTTAAGTCCCTTAGATTTACAAACATTTCAATGTTTAAATATTGAGGTATTTTACATTTGGAATTTTCAGATACGTTTATCCATTATTAGTACTGACAGTTGAAAATATACAGTAAACGTCACAAAAACGTACTTTGCATAATTTTGCGAAACAGTAAAACTATTCTGACATGAAATAAAATTTTGATAATCGTGTTCATTGTGCAATAGTACTGTACACATTTTTTATGTATTGAATTTTACGTAGTATGTAACAGATTTTTGCATTTTGTGTCGAGTACTTTTTTACTACTTTCCCCTTCCTATGTATTGTCAAATTTAGAATTTTACTTATTAAATTTTTCTTTAAGCATAAGGTATTTCACATGTCACATAACTTGCACGATAGGTGAAATAGAATGTAGTTGTTATGTTTCGCTAACCCAAGGACATTAGTAGCTATGAGGGAATGTCGTCTACCACTGACTGTGTTTCGTATTAGGACTTTCAGTGCTTAGTCAAAATTCTCTCCAATATCCCATTTCAGTTTCACCTACTTCCTCTTCGCTTTCTGTAATATGGGCCTAAGCTTTAAAGTTCCTTGTCCATCAATAGACTCTCTTTATATTCCTTCAACGTCACATCTTTCTCTTCGTGGTAAGTCTGGTTTTCACTCTGATACTCCTACAGCTGCTCTTATGTTTTCCATACGTTTCGCTAATTTCCTATAGGCGGTATCTATCTTTCCCTTGTTATGTCTGCTCCATATTTTCATGCTGGTCATTCAGTCATTCCTGCTTCGCCATTTTACACCTACTATCACTCTGATTAGGCGTTTCTATTCTTTCTCCCTTCGTCAATTGTTGCATTTTTATATTTTCTCCTTTCATCTATTAATTTTAATATCTCTTGTGATTTCCAAGGATTTTGATAAGGTCTTGCCTTTTTGTTCATCTCCGGCAGTCACTATTTCACCTTTCTAAACTATCTGTTGGTCTTTGATTGTACTCCCTTCTTCTTATATCGATCAGTTATTGCCTAATGCTCCCTCTGAAATCTTTAAGAAATTCCTTTTTTCACAACCTACCAGGTTTTTTCTATCTTTCCCTAATTAGTCGGACGTACGAAAGACAAATGTGTAATTCTAGGCTTACTTGTCGCTACATTCAAGGCTGACCAGTTTTCTGGTAAACGCAGTACCTAAATCACTCGAAATGAAAAGTTTCTCGCCGAACACGATATCATCTTGCGAAGAAATTCTTTGTTTCAGTTGCAGAATCCACACGGATGATGTGCTTCATATGTCCTGGCCAGCAAGACTGGCTGGAGACTGTAACAGAGATATTTTTGTTCTGAACTGGCAGACTCTCAATAGAAACACATGAATTTCAGCACTAAAACTAGATAATTTCTTCTTCTTCTTCTTAGAGGGGGAGTGGGGGTAATTGGCAGATCTTTTAAAGTACAAGATGTCATTCAGTTCCCTTCTCCTCCTTTCAGTCAACACCTTCTTTCAGCGGTTTAGAAATTGAAATAATTTGCATTCATGGATATGGCTCTACGTCCCTGAAAACTAGTTCAAAATGTCATAGATCTAGTATGAAGTTAAGACTTCAGTATTGGCTTCCACGTAACATCTGTAAAGACTGGAAAGAAAAAAAGCAAACTAACGATAGGTTGCCCAGAAGTGTGTTCAAATGTTTGTTAAGCTCGTGGGACTTAACTGCTGGGTCATCAGTCCCTAAACTTACAAACTACTTGTGAACTAACTTATACTAAAGTCACGCCGCGTGATCCGTAACGAGGCGCTCCAGACCGCTCGGCTACTCCCGCGCGGCGGAAGTATGTTAACACACTTCTTTCACGCGCTTCGTCCAAGAATTTGCCGAAAAAGAACTTCAATAAATATTGAAAAGAAAGCAGCTTTATCCACGCGGATAACAGGGATTGGCAAGGCGATAATGTTAATAACCCAGTGCTATTCGCGAAATTTCTTTAGAACTTATAATTACTGCGAATGCAAGTGATATATACTGTCGGAGAAGCAACTGTCGGAGAAGCATTGTAGAAACTGATAGTATTAGTAAAGAAGAATGCATTAAGGGTTTGATAAGAACAGCACGCAGTAGGCCCGAAAAAGTTTTACCAGCAGCATGAAATATTCATAAAAGCATCTCAAACTTTTTAAGTGCTCCGAGGCTGAGAGATGTAGATCTGAAAATGTATACGAAAGAAGATTATGCAAGTCTAGCGAGCAGGCACATTAGGTAGAGTTACTGTAAAAAGCAAACTGTTCCTTACCGTAATTGATGGAGGTGATGAAGTTATTTTTCAGTGACGGAACGCTCATCGTAGCGCTGATGACTCGTTCTTGTTTTTATTTATTTTATTTGTTTTTTCCTGTTCCATAGGACCCAATTTAGGAGTGAGACTCCATGGTCATGGAACAAGTCAATACATTAATTGTTACACAAGAATGGTACTAGAAATTCTTTTAGAAGTCCTTTGCACACGACAATCTTAAGACAAAGTGAAAAGAATCAATAAAGAAAAAAATGAATTAGCTTAATTGTTTAACTTTTCTAAGAGTTACTCGACAGAATAAAAGGAGTTGAGTCATGAGGCAACTCTTCAATTTAGTACAATGAAAGAATCCCTGAGACGGATTTTCGTCTCAAATATGTCAAAGACATTACTGATAGAGCTGAAGCATTGAATTAAAATTTGTGGTGCGGCCGGGAATCGAACCGGGTTCGATTCCCGGCCGCACCACAAATTTTAATTCAATGCTTCAGCTCTATCAGTAATGTCTTTGACATATTTGAGACGAAAATCCGTCTCAGGGATTCTTTCATTGTATTTAATTGATATTTATATCACCATAACAGGATTGTTCCACCATGTCCATTGCTGAGGTGCTATTCCGCTGCATGGAGAGCCTTGGCAGTAGTGGCAATTATCTTTGGAACAAAGAAGCTGAATTAAAGTTTGTGTTGTGGAGGGTAATCGTACATAGACTATTCCGAGGCGCCTTAATCGTTAGTGGTGTGGTAGTCTAACGGTTAAGACGTCTGCCTAGTAAGCATGGAGGTCCGGGTTCGATTCCCGGCCGCACCACAAATTTTAATTCAATGCTTCAGCTCTATCAGTAATGTCTTCAATTTAGATTTGAAAGCGTGTGGATTAGTGCTAAGATTCTTTAGTTCTTGTGACAGCTTATTGAAAATGGATGCCGTATCATACTGTACACCTTCCTGCACAAGTGTTAAGGTGGTGTGATGCAAATGTAGATTCGACTTCTGTCTAGTATTCACCGAGTGAAAGTTACTAACTCGTGGGAATAAGCTGATATTATTAACAACAAACGACATCAAAGAAAAACACGTATTGTGACGCCAGAGTCAAAATTCCCAGACTACTGAAAAGGAGTCGACATGACGTTCGCGAACTTACACCAGATATTGCTCGAACCGCCCGTTTTTTAGCCAGAAATATCATTTTTGCATCAGGCGAATTACCCCAAAAAAACAATGCCGTACGTCATAAGTGAGTGAAAGTAAGCGTAATAGACTACTTTTCGTGTTGAAAAATCACTTATCTCAGATATTGTTCTAATGGTAAATATAGCAGAATTTAGTTTAGGAATTACTCGTTTTTGTTCTGATTCCTGTACTATCATTATGGAACTCGTTGAAGCTTTGAGTTTCGGCAAATCTTGCGTTGGAATGGTTTGCAAAGTAGACTCAGTAGCGTCTCATTTGTGGAATATTGTGGCACTTCACAATTGATACACGGGAGCAATCAGCCGCAATGAACGTGTTTGTCATTGTGGAAATTGTAACTTAGGTGGAGAGTATAACACTGGTGCCAAGAAGTTTCGGCTGGATCTTACAGCTGAAGTCGTAGTACCATACAAAGCAGTGGGATTACCTGCTGATAAATTCAGAGGTGAGATAATGAAGATAAATTTTTATGGTCAGAATGTTAATTCTTTTCTAGGCAAATGCGTAATAACGCCTCCGTTAAAGATGGCATTACGCTCTCGTCCACAGGTTGACGACGAACAGTGGATTCGGTTCGGCTGAGCTTTTTCCACAGTGCTGTTTTACTTTTTACTGCTGTTTTTGCAACAGAACAGCCGTATTGTTCTGTCAGAGGACGGAGATAGCGGAAATTGCGCGCCCATACAATTCTGCTCGAGAACCGTCACGTATTACACCTAAGTAAACCCACAATAGCGGCGTTACGAACATAGCTCTGATTAGATTGCGCTTTGTTTGCATTGTTTCCGGTCGTACGGCTACGTTCCCGAAATTTCGTGACTGGTTATTTAGAAGTCCGCCACCCGTCCACCTTCAGTCTTTTCGCGTGTAGCAGAGAGAAAAAAAACATTATGCTTCCGCAGTGCATAAAACTAACACGAAGGTAAGATAAGAGTAGCAAGTATTTTCAGTTGCCTACTGGGAACACCAAGAACTCGGCAGATCATTGTATCCCTAAAATTAGACCAATGCGAAGACTTTACACGTATTACTGCTTTACACGTACTGCTGTATTGTCAGGAATTTTTTCAAGCTCTTTTCTGTTACTCTGGGCAGTATTTTGGAATCCGTTATGATTAGCGGGCACAAAGCCACAAAGGTGTTTTCAAAAAGTGCTCTGAAGCCGATGTTGGGTTGGGGAAAATTTACAAGAACTGTGTAAACTGATTGTGAAGTATTGCAAAAGTACTGGGAATCGCCAAAAAGTATTGAGCCCTGTAGCTTATTAACACACACAATACTGTTGTTAGAGTAGTCGCTTCTATTCTGACGACTGATTTCATGCAACCCTCATGCTAGTGTCTGCGTTACTACTGCACCTACTTCCATTGAAACTGTTTACTTATAGCTTTGCCCGTCGTCCATCATTTTTCCTGAAACACTAAATTATCTTACCAAACTAATCATTGCTTGAGCTCTATCAAAATCTGCTCTATCACCATCTGGTGGATGAAAAGAGTAGAACTGCGGCTAGTCAATTACTTGTAGGAAAAAGACTTTTTCTTTTCTCTACATTGCTCGTGAAAAAATGTGATTCACGTAGTTTTACACAACTGGCGTAAAACGGTAATATTCTTGAAGCATATTTCGTACTATGCATGGCTTCGAAAATGACTTTGAATATTTAGTATATACAAATTTGAGTCTTCGTCACGCCTCCATGTGTTTAAAAGACGACAAAGAATAGTTTTTAGATTATCAGAAAAAAGCCGGGACCAAGACATGAAGCGGACCAAAAACACTTCGACCTCTCGACTACATACATCTCTGTACTACAGGTGTAGTATTAAGGACCTTTGCTTTTCGCAGTATATATGTAACCTCGTAGATACATCGGAAGTTCAATGAGGTGTTTTGCTCGTGATGCTATAGCATATCGAGAAATCGCAACGGCTGAAAGGGGTTACGAAATGCAGGAGGATCTGCAACGTATGGGCGCATGGCACAGAGAACTGATCATCAACACAAACAAAATTGCTGCTTTTACATAGGTAGAAAGATCCTTTATTACATAACTAAGCAACAGCAGGTCTAACATTGGGAGTAGATGTAAGGAGCGATTCGAAGTGGTATGACCGTATAAAATTAATCGTGGGTAAAGACAATGTCAGACCGAGATTCTTTGGAAGAATCCCCAGGAAGTGCAGTCCTTCAACAAAGGAAGCAGGTTACAAAACACTCGATCGACCGACGCTTGAATATTGCTCATCATTGTGGGATCCATACCAGATAGGGTCGACGGAGAGCAGTACGCTTCACCGCCAACTCATTTAATGAGCGCCGGCCGCGGTGGCCGAGGGGATTGCGGCGCTCCAGTCACGGTCTGCACGGCCACTACGGTCGGGGGTTCGAATCCCCACTCGGGCATGGATATTTGTGCCGTCCTTAGGATTAGCTAGTTCATAAGTAGTTTGTAAGTTTAGGGACTGATGACCCCGTAGTTAAGTCCCATAGACTATACGAACATTTGAACATTTTTTCATTTAATGAGCGCGAAAGCATCACTGAGACGATTAGTAGCAGACGCTGCAAGAGAGCCATTCTGTACCGCAGTACGAGCTCCTGGCGAAGTTCCGAGGGCGTACGCCGCAGACATGCCAAGTATTACGATTTTTACGTAATTTTTAAGATTTCTAGGCTTCTTACGGAAGTCTTTGCTGAAATTGCGGATTTATTTTTAGTAGTTTACCCACATATTGTTTTTTGTTGCGATGTTTTCTGAACCAATAGTATTTCAGAAATAGCGCAACACCTTTTCATCAGCACCTTAGCACAGACTATAGTATACACAAAAGTTGTCCACTACAAAGGTGCGTCGCCAACTTTACTACTATGGGTACGTAAAGTTGCAGTTGCGTTATGATTTGGCGTACTGGTGCTGAAGCTGTTACTGACTACTTACTGTCGGGTTTAAATAAATTATTGAATACTATTTAATTAATTAACTCTTTATATCCAATGTTGCAAGTTAAAGCAACATCATCTATATCCGTTCTTCCAGGCACAATTGTACGTCCAAAGATCGTAAACAAGAGTGCAGGATTTTCCCAAATTCGTTGTGAATAGGTTGTCTACCATTATTTGGAGGAAAGAGAGATCATTAGGCTACAGTGCATCGACAAAATATGTGTTGTTGATTGATGTCTAAGATGGCGTTCATGTTGCAAGACTTCCAAATTATATTATATCGAGGTAAAGGAAACATATTAATTTGAAATTATTGTGAAATCCTTAAATTAAGTAGTTTGAAAATGATGATAGCTGCTGTAAAACAAACATACCCTGCCTGATGATGCGATAAGGAGTAATCCCAAATTTCTTTCGCAAAACTAAATAAAATTAAAAATTCTAACAAATATACATCATTCCTATCATTATGTATAGAAATATGCAAAGAAATATTTTTGTTTATAAATTTATAAGATTTGGTATTTAAAGGGTTAACTATATCATTTGTCTTTTACTCTGACTGGTGAATGGGTAAAAAGGAATGTAAGGTTCAATGTAATTGTTTTAAAGTCACGAATATTCTACCAGCGATTTTTTTATTATTATTAGATTTCTCGCGTCTTCACAATTTACTTCAAGAGTGACAATTACGCTTTGAACAGAGTTTACTATGCCCTCTCTTTCTCTCCAATTCTCTTGTGGCAATTACGACTAGATTCTTTCGAAACATGACATGTCTGCAATTCTTGTGGAGACCACCAAGGTATTACCTCCTCCTAGGTAAAGACCTCAAGGATAAAATCAGAGAGATCGGAACCCACACAGAAGCATGCCGAAAATCGTTTTTTCCGGGAACCATACGCGAGTGGAATAGGAGAAGGAACTGACGACTACATACAAATAGTACTCACAGCCACACGGCGATTTGTGGCTGTAAGGTGGCTACTGAATGGAAATTTCCTACCTTAAGTTTTGGGACTATATTTGTTGGCAACAACAATATATATAATGATCTTTGTTCGGTCCGCAAGGATTATCTTTGGCGGCCGGTAGGCGGGGTTTTTGCTGAGTGTAGCCGCGAGAGAGTCGGAGAGTAGTAGCGGAGCCATCTTTCATTTTTGAAGACCTCTTTTAGTACTGAAGGCAACTCACACACACACACACACACACACACACACACACACACACACACACACACATTAAGTAGCCCCTATACATGTCACATACTCACAACTTGACCCGTTGCATGGCTTGCGGAGTACGGATGTAGATATAGATCCAATCCATTACGTGATCATGCGATTTTCCATCGTCAACTTCGACGTAGATTTTTTTTGTTTTGAATCACTACTATCTAGCAAACAGCTGGAACTTTGGTGCAGAAGTTGAAGGAAACTGGTGGCTGACAGTAGGGCATGGTAAGAGTAGGAAGCGGCTGCTCAGCTGACGGCGCGGCGCGGCGGTGTAGCGTGACGGCCCGTTAGCGGACTCAAGGCGGGCCCGCTCCGCCCACGAGGCTCACCATTGTTCGCGACACGACAATGGCAGCCCGCACTTCCGTCTCCTGCCACGGCCTCGCTGCAGCAGTCCTGTCTGCCAGTATCATCCAGTAATGACGCGTAGCAGGGCGACCTTCTGTTGTAGACGTCCTGTTTTGATGTCTGGGTCCAGTGCGTAAACACGCGAATGTGGCTCTCACGTGTCTTGCTGCAATCTCCCGATCTGTACTTGCTCAGCAGACAAAATATTCTCAAAACTAGACAGAAGACTCTTAAGGTAGCCGCGATCCTGGTTTGAACGAAAGGCCGCGGTGTAGTAGCCGAACGGCCTAAGCTGCGGAGCGCCCGGTTGCTCGCCGTCGGAGGTTCGAGTCCTCCCTGGGCATGGGTGTGTGTGTTTGGTGTCCTTAGGTTAGTCTACCTTAGTTTAAGTAGTTAGTAAGCTACGGACAGATGACCACGCAGTTTGGTCCGATATATTTACAAACATTTGAATTTTGTTTGAACGAAAATCTGCAGGGTCGGCAGTTAGATGTCCTTCAGTTTGTACTAGCTCTCCTGTTAGCCCGTCTCCTCTCACCTTACTCTGTCCACACCTCCCTGTCTCTCTCCTCTTCCGTCTCTGTTCGACTCCGCCTCCTCAGCTCATCTCCTCCGTACCCTTCTTTCCTTGTGCAGGGTTAACTATGGAATTGCCATGGTTAATTTTAAGGGATGTCCAGGTGTAATTCTTACGTCTTCTCTTCCTCCACGTCTCTCTTTAAAATCAGATGTATCTAGAAACTTCTGTAGTGAACAGTGTAAAATTCATTACAGTATAACCTTTGTCACTAGCGGACTAAGGGGAGAGGGGGGCGGATCGCCCCGAGCCTCTCGACTTGGGGGGCCTCCAAATCCCTTGAAAGTAAGATTTTTTCCTCTTTATTTATTTATTTTATTCGACCTTGGCCTCTCCTTCTAGGGCTTCCAAATCTCGGAAGCTATTTTTGGTAGATTAGCCCGTCCTTCTTGTCCCGAGGGCCTCCAAATCTCATAAGTTACTTTTTGTAGTAATACATGTATTTACACAAGTGGACAGGGGGCCGCATTTTGTTCTGCCGCCGCCCCGAGTCTCCCACTACCTTAGTCCGCCACTGCCCTCTGCCATGCACCTTGCGGTAGCTTTCTGAAGGTGAAGTGTATAAAATGTGGTTTTTTTTAGGGTCAAACGTGCAAAATTCCATCAATATCGGAGCAAAATTGTGGGTTCTGTCGTAGTTCGTTTGTAAAATACCCTCCGCTTTGCACCATACACGTCATATCTCCTGAACTATTTGTTGCAGGTGGTTGTTACCTCACGGTAAGGAATATGTGCAACAAATTTGCTTGAAATCTGTCCAGTGGGTAACGAGGATATGTGAATTTCATTGTTTATGATGTTCTATCTCCTGAACTATGTGGTGTACGTAATCGTTACGCCTGCATTGACCTTCCTCTTGGTTTGAACGTTAAGTCTGCATAATTTTATCAATACTGAAAAAAAACCTGTAGTTGTATAAGCAAAGCAAATGGTGCAAAAATTAGTAATTGACCCTCAATAATATGAAGTCCTCCATATAAGGACTAAAAGAAATCCGTTGAACTTCATGTAGACGAAAAATCAGTCAAATCTCCAGGTCATAATTTCAACTTGGAATAACAATTGGGAATAACTTCAATTAGAACACAAAGAAAATATTGTACGAAAGGCAAACCAAAGGCTACGTTTCATTGGCGGAATTTGAAGATGGAACAGTTCTACCAAAAAAACTGCGTCCTAGTTTGGACTATTGCTGCGCATTGTGGTATCCACACCAGATGGGATTGATGGAGAAAGTTCTTATTTTGTATTACCACGATGTAGGAGATAGTGTGTCACTGATTTGATGCATGAGATGGGGTGTAAATCATTAAAAGAAAGTCATTATTCGTCGCGGAGTGATGTATTTGCAAAATTTCTTTTTCCCCGCAGTTAAGTGGCATAGTTGAAACAGTTGAATAGTTGTGTTTTACGAGCGCTAAAAGATATTGTTGTCGGACGCAGCACGTCACCATATCCATATCCATCATGTGACGTCTTGCACTCTGAAATACACGTTTGATAGGTTTTCAGCCACTTGACACCACTGTTATAACTATACGAAGAGGAGCGCCATTTCTTCTAACAGCTATAGTTGTAATTCAATTAATCGTGAGAGAAGTAAAGGATGTATTGAAAATGTCGATGAATGAATGTGATTCGTATTATCGCGTTGCTACTGTACAAGGAGTGCAATCAAGGCAGTACATGTCGTTTTATGCTTCATAATACTGGTTTTTGGTATCTTATTACTAACATCTTGCTTCTTTCTGTTCACAGGTTCGTAGGAGCTCTTCAAGACTGACAGCGGCGTTTTCAGTATTTGATGCAGATCATGGTACGTGCCCAAGATAAATGCTAAACTCCTGTCTTTGTTCATTCTGCTGTTAAGTGGAATGTTTATGCTACGTTTATTGTAAAGTCTTGAAAATCTGGAAACACGCCGTAGGTTGGTTTTGACCAATAGTGAAAAATTAAGTAAAATCAGCCGTTTCTTTGTTCAAGACCCTTGCGGGCATTAGATTGTACATTGTTTGATTTAGGGAAACAATGCTTAATGCTAAGCTTCAAAGCCTACTCCGGAGTAACAACTTTTGTAACACTCGTGAAAGTAAATATATTTTGTTTATCAATAAGTTTATGACCGCTAAATATCTGAAAGTAATTCAAACGGGCTAGAAAATTACAAACGTTTTCCGATGGTATACCACACCGTTAACTAAAGACCAAGATACGTTCGTACGTATGTCATGGTTGCAAAAATTTAACACGAATTATTTGCACAAGGATGGAAAAGGTGGTAGAAGCCGACATAGTGGAAGACCAGTTTGGATTCAAGAGAAATGTACATGTAAG
Source organism: Locusta migratoria (assembly GCA_026315105.1). Classification (NCBI taxonomy): domain Eukaryota; kingdom Metazoa; phylum Arthropoda; class Insecta; order Orthoptera; family Acrididae; genus Locusta; species Locusta migratoria. Next base: position 204,197,104 of record CM048751.1, read on the forward strand.
GCACAGCAGACAGGGGAAAAAGCTCGCCATGCGTTGCGCCAAGTGCCTCGTCGTCCCATTTGGTAACAGCGAGCGGAGCAGGGAGCGCCGAGCATCTCAGTGAAGCTGGAACAGCCTGTCTTGTAGGAAGCATCTGATAACGAAAGAATGTAATGCTTCTTTATTAATAACAGCGATGAGTAGAAACGCCACGGAGGGGCGCTGTGAAACAATGCACGAGTAACACTCGTGTGTTGACACTGCATATTACTACAGTCTGAGACGTACTCCAGTGGCCATAGTCGTGTTACAATAGGTATATACGAGGTACGTCCAGAAAGTAAGTTCCGTTTGTTGTATGAAACAAACGTGTACAGTTACAGAAAAATATTTATTGTACAAAAATCTACAACTGTTAAAATACTTTTCTACATAGCTGCCGAAATTTTGTAGGCACTTGTCATAGCGTGGCACAAGTTTCTGTATGCCTTCTTCATAGAAGGTTGCCGCCTGTGTATTCAGCCATGTGGTAGCATGTTCTTTCATCTCGTCATCATCGTTGAAATGTTGACCACCAAGGACAGATTTTTTAGGTGTAAGAAGAGGTGAAAGTGGCTAGGAACCAGGTCCGGGCTGTACGGATGATAATCAAACACGTCCCAGTGAAATTTCCGTAAGAGTTGTTTGGTCACATTCGCTACATAAGGTCGGGCACTATCGTGGAAACAAACGCCACCTTTTGATGGAAACCCTCTTCTTACACGTAAAATTTGTCCTATCAACACTTCAACGATGACGAACTGAAAGAACATGCTACCACATGGCTTCTATGAAGAAGGCATACAGAAACTTGTGCCATGCTATGACAAGTGCCTACAAAATTTCGACAGCTATGTAGAAAAGTAGTTTAACAGTTGTAGATTTTTGTACAATAAATACTTTTTCTGTATCTGTACACGATTGTTTTATATAACGAAACGGAACTTACTTTCTGGACGTACCTCGTACTTACTTTACAGTAAAAGGAGTTTCAGAAAGAAAATTACAGGTGACATTGTTAATGTTTCGCGTAGGTCCCTGCGCGTTTGCACTTGCGTAAGGCCGGCATAGTGTATAACAATGGTCGTAGCGGCGCGTCAGCGAAAAGAGCGAGACAATAAAATGTTTCGATGACGCAAAATCGGGGCAATTGGCGTTGCAATCGAGGGTGAATCAGGACTTGTCAAAAGACTCCTGAAATTCGGACACCTGGGAACACTACTGGAAACACTTCTTCCTCGCTCAGTACGCGACTGGACTAGGACTAAAGTCGGTAGTGCGTGCAGCGAAGTGTGCTTTCCGGAGCATACGTGTAGGTGTGTGGGTGGAGCGGGCTCCTGAGACGGCCCGCCAGGAATGCCGTTGCGGGAGGAGCAGGAAACAAACAGGAGTGACCGGAAGCCGTCCATAAGGCGGCAGCGGCTGCTTATTATTGGTGGCGCGGCCTGTGTTTACGCGCTGTCCGGCCGGCCGCCGCGGCTTCCGTATGGGCGGGGCGAGCACGTGGCCGCAATAACGGCTCCAAACGGCCCCTCTGTCACCGGCACGCGCGCCGTGCCGTGCTCTACCGGACGGCCTGGTAATTTCGTTTCGCCGTTCATTTCCACGGTCTGGTTTCCGCGCTCTTAGTTTTCTCCTCCTCCACCCCAACCCCTTCCTGCGCCTCCGCCCCCTCGCCCTCCTGAGCGAGGTCACGCACTCGGAAGGGCGGTGCTGCAAACGCACTTCCGGCCGTCCCGGTTTAGGTTATCCATCATTACCCTAAATCACTCCAGGTAAGTGTCGGGATCCTTTGAAACAATCCGAGCATGAGCTCCGTCTCTAATGACCACCCTGTCGACAGGATGCTAAACAAAACATCGCAAATTGCGATTTATTTCATTCATTTGAACGCTGTAATTCGTCAAATATATAATGTACACAGGCCGAGGCTGGGCTCCTGACGACAATTGTGTCTCGATACCTCATGGTCTGTTCTCACTGATGCGGGAATACAGTATTGTGGCTGCGAGCATTATATAATAAATAGGTTGTGGTATAGGAAAGAAACAGCGTGGCGAATGGAGATTTGTGTGTGGCGGGAGACGTGCAGTCGGGCTGGTCACTGTGTCCTCGGTGGCGGAGTGGTCAACGCGTCTGCCTAGTAAGCAGGAGATCCCGGGCTCGAATCCCGGCCGGGCACAAATTTTTCATTCGCCACAGTTTGGTATTCCATCTAAACCTAATACAGTGAAGCCATAACATCGCAAATTGCGATTTACTTCATTCATCTAAACAAAATGCTCAAATGCTTGCAAATCTGTGGGATTTAACTACTGAGGTTATCAGTCACGATGCTTAAAAACTACTTAAACTAACAGTCATACCCATGCCCGTGGGGGGAACTCGAACCTCCGACGTGGAGCAACTACGCGCTCCGCACAAGGTGCCTTGAAGCGCTCGGCCATTCCACCGCGGCTCTGGTGCATGTTTCCTGGAGTTAAGCAATGGTCTCTCACTGCAACTTTCAGCCGAAGTTCAGACTCCATCATCTCTTTTTAAACGGAAATAAGGATTACTTCATGCCGTAGGATGTGTATTATTAATTGATCCACAACAGGTTGTCCCACAAATGTCTATCGTCACAACCACATTGAGTGCCTGGTCGTTACTTCATGTACCCATGTAATCTTCTATATTGTGTTGCAGAATCACGTTTCAGAATTTTTGTTTTCCTGTACGAACCACCAAGTGATGTGCAGTGGCGACTCGCATTATGAAAGACGAGGTTCTCAGGCACCTCCGAATACGCAGATTGAAATTTTTCCACAATTCTCTCAATTTCTCCCGGCAAATGCTTAGTTACGTCCTTTATAAAGACCCGACCGAATTCCTTCCTCACTCTTGGAGTATTAATAGCTTGTCCTTCGTATGGAACGACCTCGGAGTCGGCAGGAGTTTCAAGTAAAATCTTAAAATTTGTTTTAGTGCAGTGTTTCAAAATGTTTCTCGAGATCGCTCATGGCCCATCCCTTTGCGCTAGTAGCCCGCTGGTAGAAGGGAACCTCTCGTTCCATAGCAGAGGGCAGCAGGAGCGACTCGGCTTGTGGGAATGGGGCACAGCGTCGAGTCTCAAAAATGTTCAAATGTTTGTAGAGTCTATTGGACTTAACTACGGGGTCATCAGTCCCTAAACTTACAAACTACTTATGAACTACTTACAACTAAGGACGGCACAAATATCCATTCCCGATGGGGGATTCGAACCCCCGACCGTAGTGGCCGTGCAGACCGTGACTGGAGCGCCTCAGTCTCCTCGGTCACCGCGGCCGGCAGTGCAGTGTTTATCGAAGATGTATCATTTCTGTACAACGCTGAAACTCATCCTGGCATTTACACTTCGTCAGTTTCTTTTTCTTTTCATTTGTTGATGCATTGCCGGCAATTATCCCTTCACATCGCACACCTGTTCGACTGCAAACAAGTTCGGAGATGGTCCTGCGAGTGAAGTTCCTGCACATCATAAAGAGCACATTGAGTGTTTAGGCGAGCATTATGCTCCTGAAAAAACACATGACCTTCCTGTTTATTGCTTAAACTTATCGAAGTAGGCAGGAATTTCTTCAGTGTAGTAAAAAATGTATTTCGTTACAGGTCGTATAGAAGTTACGGTGCAACGCAGTGAAATGCTGTACGGTAAATAAAGTAAAACGTGCCGGTGATCCATCTGATTGCTGTTGGACACAGACGGGTTGTTACAGAACTCCGATGTGTGTAAAATGGGCAGTGCTGGGATCGATTCAAAATCGCGGTTATTCAGGTTGATTGACCAAAACCAATCTCTAACCCTTAGTAGCATATCCTGTATTCAAATATTATGAATTATCTCGAACAGAATGATCTATTGGCCCAAGGTCAACATGGATTTAGAAAATATCGTTCATGCGAAACACAACTCTTTACTCACACGAAGTGATGTATGCTATCGACAAGGGTTCGCAAATTGATTCCGTATTCCTTGATTTCCAGAAGGCTTTTGACACCGTACCTCACAAACGGCTCATAATCAAATTGCGTGGTTACGGTATATCGCCCCAAATTTGCGACTGGATAGGGGATTTCCTCTCAGAGGAGACACAGTTTGTAGTAATCGATGGTATGGCATCGACTAAAACAGAGGTGATATAGGGCGTTCCACAGGGTAGTGTTATTGGTCCTCTGCTGTTCCTTATTTAAATAAACGATTTAGGGGAAAATCTAAGTAGCTCTCTTAGGTTGTTTGCAGATGACGCCGTCATTTACCGTCTAGTAAAATCATCTGAAGATCAAAACCAACTGCAGAAGGGTTTGAATAAGATGTCTGTATGGTGTAAGAATTGGCAGTTGACTAAATAATGAGAAGTGTGAAGTCGTCCACATGAGTACGAAAAGAAATCCGTTAAACTTTGTTTACATGATAAATCAATCAAATATAAAGCCGTAAACTGCACAAAATACCTAGGAATTACAATTACTTCAGACTTAAATGGGAAAGAACACGTAGATAATATCGTGGGAAAGGCGAACCAGAGACTGCGTTTTATTGGCAGAACCCTTAAAAGATGCAACAGAACTACTAAAGAAACTGCGTACACTACGCTTGTACGTCCTTTTATGGAATATTGCTGCCCAGTGTGGTATCCTTATCAGGTGGGTTTGATGGAGGACATTGAAAGAGTCCAAAGAAGGGCCGCTCGTTTCGTATTGTCACGATACACGGGAGACAGCGTTACGGAAATGATATAGGATCTGGGATGGGAATCATTACAACGACGACGCTTATCGCTGCGGCGTGGGCTGCTTACGAAACTCCAATCGCCAACATTCTCCTCCGAATGCGAATATATACTGTTGACTCCCACTTACATAGGTAGAAATGATCATCAGAATAAAATACGAGAAATCAGAGCCCGAACGGAGAGATTCAGGTGTTCATTCTTCCCGCGCGCTATTCGAGAATGGAATGGGAGATAAAATTGTATAACGGTGGTTCGATGAACCGTCTGCCAGGCACTTAAATGTGATTTGCAGAGTATCCCATGTAGATGTAGATCACTCAACTGACGTAACTCAAATTATGATATTTTTGTTTGAAGAGGCATTTCAAGTTGGACTAGTGGAATATCGTGAGTTACAGCGTTGCAGACGCTGCAGCGTGTGGCAGTAGGCCTGCGGCGGCGCTCGTATGATCGGAGTGGCCGCCGCGCCGCCAGGTGAAGTGAATGCGGAGCGCTCCAGTCAAAAGGCCCCTTTGTGGCGGCGCCTTCTTTCAGAGGCCGACTCGGCCTGCCCTGCGTGGGCAGATGTTATGGATCCGCCGAGCTGCTCTCTCCACGCCGCGCCGCGCGTTTTTAAGCCGGCTGCTGGGAAATGCGACTACCCGCCTATCCGAAGGCTGCCCCCAGCACGCCGACACTTGCGCTTCCGGAAGTCACTGGCGTCCCGACTACGTTCACTCTGTACCACATTTTTGTTGTAAGTCTTCCTTAATTATTTGTGTACTCTTGGAGATGTGCTCTATAAGGCTAACTGTTTTCGGCGACATGCGTATCATTTTATTTGCGAAGCACCTTCACATCTGGTTTATTTAGCAAAAAATACGACGATGCTAAAGTATTTATTAATTTCCGTCTTCTGTTATTACATCTACTTCCCTATTCTGTGCCGGCCGAGGGGACTGAGGCGCTTCAGTTACGGTCTGCACGGCCACTACGGTCGGGGGTTCGTATCCCCCCTCGGGCATGGATATTTGTGCCGCCCTTAGGATAAGCTAGTTGATAAGTAGTTTGTAAGTTTAGGGACTGATAGCCCTGTAGTTAAGTCCCATAAGCTTAACAAACATTTGAACATTTCCCTATTCTGTCATCTCCTCCTTCTGCCCCCCCCCCTTGCCCTCCATCTCGTTACGCCGGCCGCGGTGGCCGAGGTGACTGAGGCGCTCCAGTCACGGTCAGCACGGCCACTACGGTCGGGGGTTCGAATCCCCCCTCGGGCATGGATATTTGTGCCGTCCTAGTTCGTAAGTAGTTCATAAGTAGTTTGTAAGTTTAGGGACTGATGACCCCGTAGTTAAGTCCCATAAGCTTTACAAACATTTGAACATTTGAACATCTCGTTACCTCCTCCTTATAAACGACGCTACACATAATCTATATCTATAAATGTGAATGTCTGTTCGGTGTACGTTTATCACGTATAAACCACAAGACATAAAGAGCTAACAATTTGTACAGTTACTAATGTCTACCAGGGAAGGCGTTAGGCACGGTGTTATGGCAATCAGGTAGCTATTTATCTATATATTAATGTGAATGTCTGTTCGGTGTACGCTTATCACGTCCGAACGAAAAGACGCAGAGACTTAAATATTTGTACAGTTACTAATTTATACCTGAGGAAGGTTTTAGACACGGTTTTATAGCGATCTGATAGATACTTACTGCCGGCCGCGGTGGCCGAGTGGACTGAGGCGCTCCAGTCACGGTCTGCACGGCCACTACGGTCGGGGGTTCGAATCCCCCCTCGGGCATGGATATTTGTGCCGTCCTAGTTTGTAAGTAGTTTGTAAGTTTAGGGACTGATGACCCCGTAGTTAAGTCCCATAAGCTTAACAAACATTTGAACATTTTGATAGATATTTACTAATTTGAAGAATATGACGCGAAATGCGGAACAATAATTACTCTTTGAAAATTATATTTACTCTTTGAAAATTATATTTAATCTTTGAAAATGGTTTTATTGATTGCATTGTTTGTTGAACGTTGATAATGATAAAAGGGTGAAGTATAAAGGGATGGAAAGTTATCGGTGTATGTAAAATTCTACGTGTGTGTGTGTGTGTGTGTGTGTGTGTGTGTGTGTGTGTATGTGTGTGTGTTTCGCTCTGCAGCGAAAACTACAGAACGCATATGAATGGTCTGTGTGTAATTGTTGTCCGAAATCTCCCGTTGTACATCATAGCAGTTCCATGCCGATAGCTATAAGGGGGTGGAAGATATGGTGGTTGAAAGTCGTGAAATTATAAAAAAATTCGGACTGAAGGCCAGCGATGACGTCTGCGACTCTATAGCAAGGAGGTTACATACAGCGAAACGTGAATCCACAGACCATATCTTTGGTCTATGCGTGCTACATTGTCTTCAGCTCCTTCTCTGTAAGGATAAGCATACGAGTAAGGAAATATAAGAATAAATAAATAAAGCAGTAAAAAGAAATTTCGCGCATTATATATCACAATCCACCAACACGCGAGCGGAGCCGCGGGTTTAAGCTAGTCTAATATGTAAATACTGACGACCCTACCCGGCTTGTGCCGGAACTATGGCAATAACATCATTAAAAATAACAGCTCTCTGCTTGTATGATGTGATTCTTGTGTTACTGCAGTGCTGCCGCTTGGAGCGTTAGCGTCCCTTCCGTATGCTTCGTGTTGGACTGTGCATTGACAGCATCGATTACATCATTCACCTCATTGGATGTTTCTCCACTGCCGCCGCAACTGTCGTTCCAAGTGCCAGACCTAACCTTTAACATATACGTGGGTCTGGTATTAGTATGTAAATATGGATTAAAACACGCTGAGGATTTTATAGGCGTGATATTCATTTTGTCGAATCGTGTTAAGTCACAGTCTATCACAGACAGTCGCGAAACTCTCTAGGAAAAAAATTGCAGCTGAAGCGATACTAGCGCTCCAAGCGGCCAGTAGGGAATAACAGTGTAATGGTGTGATACAAACTGAGGAGTTGCCGTTTTTAATGCTGTTACTTTAATATTTCCTGGTCACTAGACGTTGCTGTGAACTTTCTAATACATTGACGAAAACATCATTAAAGTAATCACTGCTTTTGTTAATAGCAGTATATAGTAACAAATTGTCTGTGGAGTGTAATTCATACAGTTCACAATACCCGAGTCATATTCATATCGTCCAAAACTTTTTTAAAGCAGAAGAAATGCAACCTGATGTGCTGAATTATATAAAAGGAACTGATTATGATTATGTTCGCGTGTTTGGTACGTACTGACATATTGCACGAGTTTCATTTTAGCGAATTTCGGACATTGTAATGTTTTCAAAAGTACACACGATTTTTACATCGTAGGGGGCTAGATTCAACACCGTCGTTTAAACCATCTTTTCGTCTCGTTATTGCTTCTGTGCCTTTCGTGTTCCTATCACAATTTTTTAGCTACTTGGCAGGTATAAAACTGAATATCTTCGAGAATGTGACGTGCTAACATTAACAGGTTAGATATGGACATATTATTTATTTGTATCTACGTATTCACTTTATGAAACTAGTAGGTAACCGACAAAATATGTTAGTATAAGGGTTATCATTTTTGTGAACCTGAGGTACGAACCTAAGCAGTCATTCATACTTACTTTTATTCAGCAGTAATATTATGAAACAGTGGTCAAGTATTTGAGATTGTCATTAACAGCAGAAGTTTGGACGTTAATGAATTGTTAAAGATTTACTTCTATGCCTAAAAGTATTATTAACCACTGTAAACGAAAACCTGTTATTCATAACAGTATTCTGTTATTTCTAGGCATCCTTTGCAAATGAGAGATTTGCAAAGATATTTTTGACAGTTCCTACAATTTATACCACCACAAAATCTCGTAAATACGAAGTTATTTAAAAAATGCTGCTTCAGTCCAAATACACACTCAATACTCGATCGCTTCGCGGTGTGTTTTTACGACCCGGCCGCTTGGCAGCGCTGCAGTCGCGAAGTTGCAGAAAATCACTGGCAGTTTCGCGACTCTTAATGTTCGACTCTGGTTAAGTAGAGCATAGCAAGCAATACAATAATTTTCTGAAATAGGATAAAATTGAAAAGTCTAAGAGTAAATCGCTTTTGCAAAGAATAATTTTGCCTATTTCGCGATGTATAATTACTTCTGTGACCTATGTAGGAACAGTCCAAATGTTTTAAAAAATTGTAATTATATTGGAGCAAACTACTGGGATCATCATGCCTAGTTTCACAACTTACTTAAACTAAGTTACAGTAACCTAAGGACGACACACATTCACATACATCCATGCCCAAGGCAGGACCCGAACGTCCGGCTATAGCACCCGCGCAGACCATAGAACCGCGCGGCCATTCCCGCTCGGCTGGAAACAGTCGGAAAAAAAGTTCAAATGTCTGTAAATCTATCGGACCAAACTGCGTGGTCATCAGTCCGTAGCTTACAAACTACTTAAACTAAGGTAAACTAACCTAAGGACACACACACACACCCATGCCCCAGGGAGGACTCGAACCTCCACGGCGAGCAACCGCGCGCTCTGCAGCGAGGCGCCTTAGTCCGCTCGGCTACTCCACCCCGGCAAACAGTCGGAATTTTCATTTTTGTGAACAAACATGTACTGTAGTAGGTTTCTTGGGTTGCTGTAGGAGGTAATTTGTGTCTCGTGTGAATGTTAGCGGTGATCCTTGGTTCCACATCGCAGTGGACAATGTTGCTGATGACCATGCAGTGCTCCTGGATTCATTGCGCGTCAAGGGACTGAGTGTTGTACTTTTGTCATCATCATCGGCACGTAAGTCGCCTGAGTGGTGTCGGGTAATAAGATACTTGCTCCAGGTGGGACGTCCCGGCAAATAATGCTTGAGGCCTTCGCTTTTAACTACGTAGCCAGAATGATGTACAATGTTATGGCATTATTATTATTATCGTCATTTTATAGACTCTTAATATTTAATTCGTTACAAAACATTCCTTCGTGCTTGAGGATGAAATGTGATCTCCTACTTTTAACCATTTTCTGTATTGTGAGCGAAGCAGGTAGCACGGGATTAGTCTACAGCGTTTAATGCAGCCTCTAGAGAAACCATCCTGGCATTCATCTTCAATAATTTAAGGAATCAAAGGTGTGATAAGATGGGATCTTTCATTCGTCATGAAAAACTACAGCCGGCCGCAGTGACCGAGCGGTCTGCGGCGCGTCAGTCACAGTCTGCACGGCCGCTACCGTCGGGGTTGGATGTTTGTGTCGTCTTTAGTGTAAGGAAGTTCATAAGTAGTTTGTAAGTTTAGGGAGGGATGATCCCCGCAGTTAAGTCCCTTAAGCTTAACAAACATGTGAACAACCACAGCCAGTGGGCAGAATTTGAGTTATCAGGCATGGCCGAAAGTTATTACAACATGGTTTCCTCTTGCTAACATTAGATAGACGTTTCGTTATCTCAGTTCGCACCAGTGCTTAACACGATATTTATTAATGGCTATCTGGCGCTGAAGGAATAATACACAACAAAGTCTAACGCAGTTCATCTTGGTGTTTCTGTTCCATAAGCTGAGATTAAAGAGGGAGTCGTTAGTGATATATTTACGTTCCGCGCGAGCGAACCATATCATTGCCTTGCTTTATCTGACTAATTAGGGGCATGAAAGATAAATTTATCCGGGCTTCGTTTCACAGCGTAATTTAACGCATCAGTCTTCCTCAAAAAAAGAGCAAAGGCTCCTAAATAGTTCGGCCGGTCTGCTGTTTGAACAAGACTTTCTCGAGAAGCGGAAGAAAAATTTAGCTCCTCTTTGAAATTGGGAGCAAAGTTCGCTTTAACTAAAAGTGGCTGTGCCTGGAACTGCGGGTAGCTGCCTCGCGTATTCGTGAAGTTCAGTAGTGAAATAATGGTGATAGAGGAAAGTAGACCAACTAGTACTGCAAGCTCTGTAATTGATGATTTTGACCTGTTTCCGGGCATTAGAGACCTGGTTGTCGTAGTTTTAAACATACGCGTAATCCTTCGTAATGCTCTCTATTATTTTGTATGGAGGATTTTACGACTGCGTCTGTAACACGTAGATGATTTTAAGTGGAAGTAAGTTTTACAGCTGCACTTTTTCTATTGTCCATCCATAATAGTATCAAATTATGATTCACCTGGGGTTGAAATGTGATTCAATTAATTTTAAAAGTACCTGCGTCGCTAAGACAGGGCCCAATGATGAAGTTTCGTACACATGAAAAACAGGGATTATTTTTGTTTTGCAGTACTTGACGTACTAACATGTAGTGTGTAGTTCTTCATGTTGTTCACGCAGTATTACGTATCTTCAGTGTATCCTAGCAAATGATGGAACAATTATAAACATTTGTTGCGCGAAACACTATCATAGAACTCTGTTCAGTAGCTGACGGATGTCTTCTGCAATTTACCTACCATAGATTGCAATATCTTGTAAGATAGAGACTGCCATCCGACGTTACGATACAAGGGTTTTGGTCATCAGTCTGTAACAGAGCGAAACTTAATGCACGTTTTAACAGATGAAAATATGGTAACAGAGGTGGAATAGTTGTGACAGCATCAGCAATATTCCCTCACATATCATTAACATGCACATTTCTTAACGCTTGGAGCCACGTCACAAACACACTGATTCCAGAGTTTTATTCCTATAGTTGATAAAGTGCTGGGTCACAGTGCAGACCTTTGGGAATGAACATCGACCCAGAATTTATCAGCATTTACAGTCGATGATCTAGTGCCATGCCGTATCTAACATATACTGACATAAACTTTTAATTTCAGATACAACATAATAATTATGCGTTTTGAAAATTTTTTCATTGACCAAAAATGCCATTTTACTCCTCTTTATTCTTCCAGGCGGATACTGAAAGGTAATGAGACTTTTCTCCGCACAAATGAAAACAAATTTATATTTACAGACAAAATTTTACCTGTAATTGTTTAATTCGTATAGCGAAACATCCTATTCCACCAATCAATCGGACTCCTACCTACACTGACAGATATAAAAAGTGGTGTCCCGAGAAAGAGTGGTGCATGGTTACCTGGCATGCTACGCCAATGGAGAGCGATTTGTTTAAATTTTAATAAAATTCACCTTCTTTAGGTTGTTACGCAAAGATCGCTGATAAAATATATTTATTTTCCTTGATGGTGTCAGCCTTCACATACTATTTATCATTACCATGTAAAATGTTGGTATCACAATCTTTTACATTTTTTACTAAATAAATATATATTGAAATATAATCATTATTGTAACCATACTTTTTAACACCTAAATGTAAAAATGTAAGTAGGACTCACTGCCTTCATTAATTGTTTATATGTAATTTCCTTGTAAAAAGATTTCAATTGCTAAACACAATGTTCATCAGTAATAACAAGTGTATCTATCTTGTCTAGCTTTGGATGCACTGTCACCTAACGGACGAGTTTAATAACACACCAACCGAATCTTCCCTCCAGTCAGCCTGTCTTATAGTTACATCGATATAATCACATTTTACCTTTGAATCTAATATGACGATCCAGTTTGGTCACGTATTTTTTAACATGTTGACCATACTTTTTATTGATTTAATATCTGGACGAGAAACTCTACGTTTGACATATTTTCTTGAGGTATGTTACATATTTTGTAAAATTAAACTATTAATTTCATTTGTATGCAAAAAAATACGCTAGATATGGTAACCAAATTTATATAATTTTACAGTGAAGACCTTGTAAACCATTTTGAAGACGATGATTTAAATCATTGAAACTGGTCAAGGAAAGTAAATACATTTTATCAGCGATGTTGGCGTAACATCCTAAAGATGATCTGCTTTTATTAGCAATAGTGCCCAATTTAGATATACAGGATTAACATTGATGATCCAGTGAATGATTTATATGGATCTGTAATGTGTTGAATGCCCCCCAGAGTGAATTCGTGAAATGCCCACCCTATTGTTGCCAAGTTGGTACTAATCGTATGCTTTGAGTGAAACAGTGCAACAAGATATTTTCGTACAGTGCAAAGCACCCGCGATGCCTACCAGGCTTGTTACAAAGATTTTGACAGAGGCCACATATCCTCATTGTTTTGGCTGCGTGAAGCGGGCCGGTCGTCTCTTGCAACTGCCAGGCATGTGTGCCATTCGGATGCTACAGTGGTTCGGTGTTGGAATCAGTGGTTTAAGGAGGGCACTAAGCCACTGTGGTGGCCTGCGGGCGGATCAGGATGGGAGCTTGGCGCTTTCCAAGATGAGTAAAGGTCCGTCCAACTCGTACACCTTGATGGCTAGCGCAAAATCTGGAATTTTTCAGATTTGGAAACTCGGTGGAAATTAGGACGAGGGACACTGTTAAATGACTGAGGCTGTACTCTGATGTAGGATAAGAAAAAGCTACGAATCCTGCGAGGCCCTATCACACCCGTGTTGTGCAATCCTGTGTAAACTCTGTGCAGCAAAGTTCCACATCCCGGGGGCAGAGTGACGCAGGTCCAGCGTCTTAGGCCAGCAGTCGGAGGAGTCCCACTGGATAAGAAGTATCTCGGCCAACACTACGAACAACGCGCTATCTTTAGTACTCTCCACTGGAGATTCACTAAGATTCACTCCATGACAGTGCCAGCGGCAGCGCTCGTGTATGCCCGCATGACGCGCCTCCCACGCGATCACGCGCCGCCCTGGTGACCTCCAGTCCTTCTGGAACGTCCACCGCCACTAGTCACAGCTTCTCGTGACCGACACTCATCTGCCACAGCATCCTACAGTCCCGCCACTGTCTCCCCTTATTAACTTCTCTTAGTACTCTTGTCAAGAGTTGGACCCCCGGAAGACCGCAGTGCGCCATCTGGGCCTACTGAATGCGCAACTGTCTCTACCAAAAACCAACAACGAGAAATCCCGAAGGTATACAAAGACACAAAAAAATGTGACAGCTCCATTTCCAGACAGATAATGAAGCATTCCTGACCCGACGATAACTTGCTTGAGTTCTTTGAGTGCTTGGTCGATCAGTCGTTCTTGTCGGACGACACACTTCCCAGTGAGAGAAATTATCTGCGTCCATATCGTCTAGTGGAAAGGGGCTCAGACACTTACAGTTTCCCTCTTGAGTTCTCAAGTTTGGGCAATGGATATTGAGCTTCAACGCCCAGTTCACAATGAGTTCACAGGCCTGATTGCTTCGACGTAGCGTCGATGGCAACAAAACGATGACTAAATTTTTTAGGTGCTTCTTCAATGACTGTCTATCGCAGTAGCTTTCATTATTTGAAATAAAATTCGATTTTATTTTGTATTGGCTTTTGTTGTCGTTCCCGAATATGTGGTGGTATAACAAATGAAATGTACATAACTGGTTCTAGTTAAAATTTACGATGGTTATACATTGTTAAAATGCAGGGGATAGTGATGTCAGACTTTGATCTGTGATGTAGAGCTTTTGTTGATCTGCCGTTACGTAAACATACCACGTACAGGTAGTAGCGTACGGTTTTATACCCAGGGGTTCCAGGTAGGCAGTTTCTTTATATGGTCATCAACAAAAACAAACGAAAAACGTGACCGGAACTGAGAGATATGGACCAATATTACGGTAATTATTGGTTTATGTGTGATATGATAATTATTTCGTTAGTCCCAGTGGCCGGGTGCAAGTCTTTTAATTGCCCGCCATTTCAGCGACTTGCTTTTCGCTACCTTTTTGTTATGCGAGCTATCGTGGAATCTGAACTACATGTTGTCCCTGGCGATTGCTCTCGGACGCGCGGAATGGCTGCGTGGTCTAATGCGTCATTCTGCGGACTGGGCGGGCGTCGTCGCCGGATGTGTGTGTGTGTGTGTGTGTGTGTGTGTGTGTGTTTGTTTGTCCTTAGTAGCTTGTAAGTCTAGGAACTGATGACCACAGCAGTTTGGTCCCCTCAGCTTGACAAACATTTGATTTTGATTTGATTTACATGCTTCGAACGGGGTTCGATGATACGACCTCCCTAATTCCAGCCACGCGCTTCACTGCTGGACCTCGAGACCCGCCGTCCGTGTGTGATAGCGAGCGACAGTGACGAGTTATTTTGTCCAGTATTTTTCTCGTTATGCGTTTACACAGGCAATCGTCTCGTTATGCATTAACTGTAATATTCTTACAGCTCTGTAGTGAGCTGCAGTGTTCTCAAATGTTCTTATTATGCTATCTATATTACAAATGTTTTTAAGCTACTTTGGCTGTCACTGAATGTGATAATTATGTTTGATCCACTGATAAGATTTCATCACAGTAACATGCAGGACTGTTTGATAGCCCCATTTCGTCAGTTATTCCCATATGCCGGCCGCGGTGGCTGAGGGGACTGAGGCGCTCCAGTCACGTTCTGCACGGCCACTACGGTCGGGGGTTCGAATCCCCCCTCGGGCATAGATATTTGTGCCGTCCTAGTTCGTAAATAATTTGTAAGTTTAGGGACTGATGACCCCGCAGTTAAGTCCTATAAGCTGTACAAACATTTGGACATTTTTTTGATTCCCATATGCCGCCAACACTCTGTCCTCAGGAGGTTGAATCCACCGATCTACAGTCGACCACCAGATTTCGATTTTCATGTTGACTTACAACCTACAAATTCTTCCAAGCTGTTTGGAACTTCCGGGGGTTCTGTTCAAATCTCGAGGGGGCCTCTGTACTTGGAATTTCGGGGGGGGGGGGGACCTCTGCTTTATTAACTTGGGGGGGGGGTGGCGTTCTGTTTGGAACTTCATGGGGCCCCGTTTGCTAGAACAGGAGTCAGGGAGAGGGGGTGGCTCTCAGTGTTTCATGGATTATCCGCATTGCTTCCTTCAGTCGGACGCCTACTTTAGGTAGGTGTGCACTTCCCATCTAGACTGGCGAACAGTATTCAGCCACGTTATAGTAAAGGGCTGGCGCTGAAGTCCTCAAAGAGTTGCAGTGAATTTCGACAGGTAGCATTGTGCGATTGATGTTTGTGCTCGGTTTTAGCTGGACGGTAGAATGTACCGAAAGCGAGAGCTGCGGACACGGCAGTAAGTTAGCTTCCGGCGTATCTTGTTAGCGCGCGGTCCTTCCACGAAGCGGACCGTGTCACGCTGTTAATTGCCTTAACTCGCCAAATTCCATTAGGCGGCGCCGTTTTTCCTCTCGTCCGGCCGCTACTCGTGTTTCCGCGCGCCGGACTGGATTTATGAGTCAGCGCGAGAGCTCCCCTTTAGCCGCAGCGGCCGTTATGTGCGGGAAACGACCGTGAAATGTTATTGTCCGCCTCAGACAAAAGCCGTCTCTAAACGGCGCGTCGCCGACGGCTTATGCTCCGCCGATTCGGTTTCCCCGTGCGAGGTGTATGAGTTTGTAGCCCATTCCCGGGTCCACAACTTTCGAGCCTCTTTAACTCAACCCCAGTTACCTGTTTTCGTTAGATTAATCAAAGATACAGAGGAGGGGAAAGGATTTACGAACGAGGCGGTATAGCATATCACACGAGATATAAATGTACGTGCATACAAGTTATTAACACCTCCATAACAGTATCGTATGTAATTGGGGAGGGGGCAGGGGGCCTGCCCCACTCACACGAAATAATAAAGAAAATAATTGAATGAATGATGCATGAAGGCATCACCGTGGTAGACAGTATTTGTGGCATCGTACCTCAAACTGCTATACTATAATGTTGTTGGATGTCCTCATCAGCGTGACCCATGAGTGCTATGGAAAATAACCTTGGCACTTACTCTACCGGCAGCTGAATATGCCGCGGTTGTGTAGAAGTATTCAGCCCACGTGAAACATATCGACGTGGCCATGAATGAGTCAGCTCGTATAATATCGGAGTGTTCCAGACCCAACGCGACAGAAAAAAACTACCCTCTTATAGGGATAGCTCCCCCTAGCATACGGCAGGAAGTACCTGTCGAGGTGGAGAGGAAGAAACCAATGACAGACAATCACCCCCTACTTCGGCACCAACAACAGCGTAGGTGGCTTCGCTCAAGAAGGAGCTTCCTTGGGACGTCACAGCCAATTGACCTCACTGTCGAATAGACGAGGCAACTATGGAAGGAGACAACACCTAACCCTATCTTGGCCCTGAAAGCACAACTTGCAGCTGGAGGTAACAAATCCTTTACATCCTGGAAGGCTCCCAACAGCCTTAGGACTGGAGTCTCACATTGCAAGTTTAACCTTTCCAGATGGGGTTACCTCGACGGGGAACCTCTGTGCGACTGTGGGAATGTCCAGACGGACGACCACTTACTGGCGTGCCCAAACCTCAACACAAGCTGTACCCCCCCCCCCCCCCCCGCTTTGATTTACAGCTAGTTAAGGCCATCTGTGTAGCTGATTAATGGGCAAGAAATATCTAGATTTTAAAATTTATTACACGGACTCACAATAGATTGTAATGAATGGTGGTCTGGACACGAAAAATAAAATAAATATCCATGCCGTGCTTGGTTCTGCCGTTTTCAGAAAATTCGCCACTTCCACATTATATATCTCAAACTCATCACTCACAAACTGTGAGTGAGGCGTGGCTAGCACGGGGCCCCGAGCTAATGCTGTCTTCCTTCCGTCTTTCCTCCCTGGACTGCCTTTCCCCCCTCCCCTCCTTTTCCTGTCCTCACTCCCCCTCCCCACCGGGGGACTGATAACCCTGTGTAGTTTAGTCCCCTATCCCAACCAAACAACCCAACCCATAATTTACTCATTGCAAGCGTGCTTCGAACGCTGTTGGTATAATCTCTGTATCTTTTGAGGGAGTTGTAATGAGTTTGGATTTGAAGCCGATCACTCTTGTCCAGCAATTAATTCGAAGTTAAGCGCGAGATAAGGGTTTAACATCCCGTGCAAGGCAACAGCATTAAAAGCGAAGATCAATTTCTCAAATAAACCATCGTGGCATTCAGTTGTCAATTGTGAAGCACCCAGTGAAGTTTTTAACCACAGGGCAAGTCATTTCCTACAAATCTGCGATAGTCAACGATAACGCCAGTCCTCGACATTTTATTTTCCGGTGCACCTGACTTTGCTATAGGCGGTTTTTCCGTAACTGAGATGCTCAAACTTTCAAATGTTTGTTAAGCTTACGGGACTTAACTGCGGGGTCAAACAGTCCCTAAACTTACAAACTACTTATGAACTTCCTTATACTAAAGACGACACAAACATCCATGACCGAGGGGGGATTCGAAACCCCGACCGTAGCGCCGGGCAGACTGTGACTGGCACGCCGCAGACCGCTCGGCCACTACGGCCGGCTCTGAGATGCTCGTGGTACATCTGTGAGCAGGAGCGCTTAGGAGCAGCAAAGGAGCAGCTTAGTGGTGCTGGGACAACGGGGATGTTTCAGTGACTACATGGTATGGTTGACGTCGCAAAAGTGTGTGTGTGTGTGTGTGTGTGTGTGTGTGTGTGCTTTTTTTTTTTTAGCTTTCCTACTGTACTTTCAGACCAATTTATTAGGCCTTCAATAAATTACCAGAGCCCAAGCATTTTTTGGAGCTCCGACGCTCCATATGGATCAAGTCGGCTATTCCTGTCACGCGATGGGACGTGTTGAACTTGAAGTTTCCCGTGTGTCGGGCACCAATAACTGTGGAACAATGAAATGCCTTTCCTATAGTGCTCTCGAATGTAATATTACAGGCAGTGCTAGTTTTGACTACACCACAGTCAGGGACACACCGAACCATTCATTGCGCCATGGTGATAATACGTTCGTCATTCGCCCCAGCACTTCATTTATTCACGGTGACAAAACACCGGTACAACTCTGACTACTTACGCCGTTATAGGCCACTAAAATACTAAATAATGAAGCCTTTTTCCCCTTGGATGCTGCGTCCGCCTTGAAATTGCTCAGGTGTACATCAGTGTGATACCAAACACTGTTGTATAGTGGAGCCTACAGGTATTGCGAAGCCGACCCTTGCTATCCTGGATGCCGTGTTCCGACCAAGCTGCATCATGTGTACAGGTTCCTTTAGACTTGCTTTTGGACACAGGCCTGTCATTCTGAGGTGCCTCAAAGCTCTTCTGTAGCGGGCGCGAGATCTCGTGGTGCACGTCTGGTTGGCGCCGTCCTGGTGTGAGGTGATAATTTACAGAGACAGCTCGCGCTGTGACGCGACTGTCGATGTACTCCAGCGAGACGCTGAGGTGCCTGGGTGTTGTTCACGGGACGTGCTTTGGATCCAGATGGGCGTAGCGCATACATATTAACCACCGCTCCAGTATAATTGGATCTGGGCCAGCCAGCTTCCAACGGATAGTTGTTCGCGCTGTTCAGAATCCAATAAAATGTCTCTCTAGATTTCGTCGTAGGGTGTTGAAGTCTGTTTCTGGTCAGCATCTCATTTGTGGATTTCTGAAAGACGTTTGACACGGTGCCACACTGCAGACTGCTAACGAAGGTCCGAGTCTGTGGAATCCGTTCTTAGAAATGTGAATGGCTCGAAGACTTCTTAAATGTCAGATTTATGCAGTGTGCGAAACTACCTAATTTTCCAGTGGCGTTTTTATGTAAAATTGCAGTTCTGACATACATGAGATGAATTTCATTCTGTTTAAAATTACCGCTGTATTTTGAAACAATATTATTTAGATTTCATAGAAAGTTAATTATCTCTTAATATTTTATCTATATTATTTGTCGATATTATAGACTCTAAATATATAGGATGGCGTAAAAGTATCTGTACAGTGGTTTAATACAAAACAAAAGTTAAAGCAAGACGTGGTACAGTAGCAAGTTTAAACCTGTTAAGTTATTATCAGTGGTGATAATTACGCCTTTGTCAAGTTGATGTACAATGCTATAACAAATAAAAGGAAGAATATGACCAAACCAGTCGACTGTTAAAAGCGCGATTTGTCACGATGTTAATGAAAGAAGGAAGGATTTTCAGGCAGGACTCGGGAACGAATTATGCTCATTAAGAAACATCCCACTGTATACACAATTTATGAAGTAGTAGATATTTTTCTGGATTACCTATTCTATGGCGTTCTTTGAACTATCAATTGGTTCCTGAAAACAGTTTTCAGGCTTTGCGCTTATTCATCATTAACTCACTGTATTATAAAACAATCTATGATCAGTTCACAATTAACGTTACACAAGGAAGTCAGTAATTTTAACATTAAATGAATTTCTCTTACAAGACCACAGGGGTATCAGATTTTTGAATTTCTCTGTATTTAAGTTCAGAACTTAAATAATAATCAGAAAAAGCCACTCGACGCAACTCTCAAATTCTCGAGAAATCGACTTAGAAGTTTTGCAAAGTACACGTAAGTATTAATAATTAAAGCAGTTCTGGCATCTGTGGCGTAGGTGGTAGCGTTCTGATCTTACAATCCCCGGGTCGGTGGTTCGAATGCTGCCGTTGCAGATTTTTAATTTTTTTCCGTTATATTCAAATACTTACACAATTTTAACATCTAATGGTAATTTTTACGAAAAATGCACGGATTTTTGTTCATTTGTAATTTTCTAAATTTTATGAAAGGCAGTAAATAATGATGGTTACAATCAAAGAACATAATTTACATTTTTTACAGTACTTGAATCCACTATTAGTTGACGACGGTAATCTTTGATCAGTTTGTAAAAGCTACGATGCCCTTTTTTGGAAACTCATTTCCATAGCTACTAAAGGCTTTCAAGCAGCTAACCTACTCAAGCATCATTCTACGTGACAAGGTGTTCAGCTCGCCTACGTACACAGAAACAAAAACTGACACAACACGTTTAATTAGAGATCCCAAAATGCTTTATATAACTGTATTTGAAAAGTAAATAAAAAATTGTCACAACGGCAATCGAACCACCGACTCTATGGTTGTGAGACCAGAACGCTACCACCTGAGCCACGCCGACGGATGCCGCAACTTATTTAGTTATTGCTACTTACGTTTAATTGCAAAAACTTCAAAGTCGATTTTCTCGAGAATTTTTTAGAGTTGTGTCGTCCCCGCTATCTTGTCCACCCAAAATATCTCTGGCACAATACCAGCTATTTGAAAACCACTTTCACCGGTATCAATGTACGGCTGGGGCCCATGAATGTACATATTTGGAAACATTCTGAAACAAAAGCAAATGTGTTTTTTAACCCAAACTTATGTTTTTTTTTTTTAAATGGACACCCTATATTTTTTCTTCAGCAATCCATAGCATGACAAATCACATAAACAATGGCGTTGATTGCATCGCAATATTCCAATTACATCCCGAGATATTACGACGTGAAGTTGACGCTTGAAATACGCGAAACGCGCAGCTAGCGCACGTCCTGAGGCTCAGGCGTGAACCCCATGCTGCTCAGGACGTGATCTAGCCACGCGTTTCGTGTATTTTAAGCGTCAACTTCGTGTCGCAATATCTCGGGATATAATTGGAATATTGCGATGCAATCAACGCGCATTGTTTATGTGATTTGTCATGCTATGGATTGCTGAAGAAAAAATATTAGGTGTCCATTTAAAAAATATAAGTTTGTGTTAAAAACACATTTGCTTTCGTTTTAGAATGTTTCCAAATATGTACATTCATGGGCCGCAGCCGTACATTGATACCGGTGAAAGTCGTTTTCCAATAGCTGTTATTGTTCCAGAGATATTTTGGTTGGGCAAGATAGCTGGGACACCCTGTATGTTGTTGTTGTGGTCTTCAGTCCAGAGACTGGTTTGATGCAGCTCTCCAACCTACTCTATCCTGAGCAAGCCTTTTCATCTCCTCATAAGAACGACAACCCACATCCACTTGAATCTGCTTACTATACGCGTCTCTTGGTCTCCCTCTGCGATTTTTACCCCACACACTTCCCTCCAACGCTAAATTCACAATTCCTTGATGTCTAAGAATGTGTCCTACCAATCTATCCCTTCTTTTAGTCAAGGTATGCCAGAAATTTCTTTTCTCCCCAATTCGGTTCAGTACCTCCTCATTAGTTACGCGATCCACCCACCTAATCTTCAGCATTCTTCTGTAGCACCATATTTCAAAAGTCTCTATCCTCTTTCTGTCCACACTGCTTATTGTCCATGTTTCACTCCCATACAAGGCAACACTCCATACAAATGCCTTCAGAAAGGACTTCCTTAGGCTTAAATCAATATTTGATGTTAACAAATTTCTCTTTTTCAAAAACGCCTTTCTACCCATTGCCATTCTGCATTTTATATCATCTGTACTGCGACCATCATTTGTTATTTTACTGCCCAAGTAACAAAACTCATCTACCTCCTTTATTGCTTCGTTTCCCAATCTAATTCCTTCAGCATCACCTGATTTTCTTACACTGCACTCCATTACCCTAGTTTTGCTCTTGTTAATGTTCATCTTATATGCGCCTTTCAGCACACTGTCCATTCCGTTCAATTGCTCTTCCAGGTCATTTGCTGTAACTGACAGAATTACTATGTCGTCGGCAAAACGCAATGTTTTTAATTCTTCACCCTGAACTTTAATTCCCTCTCCAAATTTCTCCTTGATTTCCTTCATAGCTTGCTCAATGTACAAATTGAACAACATTGGGGAAAGGCTATAACCCTGTCTTACTCCCTTTCCAACCACTGCATCCCTTTCATGCCCTTCAACTCTGACAACCGCTGTCTGGTTTTTATACAAGTTGTAAATAACCTTACGCTCCCTATATTTTACTCCTGCTTGCTTCAGAACTTGAAAGAGTTTATTCCAATCAACATTGTCAAAAGCCTTCTCCAAATCTACAAAAGCTAGAAATGTTGCTTTGCCTTTTCTTAACCTATCTTCTAGGATAAGCCGTAAAGTGAGTATTGCCTCCCGTGTTCCTACATTTCTCCTGAACCCAAACTGATCTTCCCCGAGGTCGGCTTCTACCAGCTTTTCCATCCTTCTGTGTATAATTCGTGTTAATATTTTGCAACCATGACTTATTAAACTGATGGTTCTGTAGTTTTCACACCTGTCTGCACCCGCTTTCTTTGGAATGGGGATTATAACATTTTTCTTAAAGTCTGAGGGTGCTTCACCTGTCTCATACATCTTACACACAATGTGAAACAATTTTGTCATGGCTGGTTCTCCCAGAGACTTCAGTAGCTCTGACGGGATATCATCTACTCCAGGGGCCTTGTTTCGACTTAGGTCTTTCAGTGCTCTGTCAAATTCTTCTCTCAGTATAATATCTCCTATTTCATCATCATCTACATCCTCTTCCCTTCCTACAATAGTGTTTCGAAGTTCATTTCCTTTGTAGAGCCCCTCTATATACTCTTTCCATCTTTCAGCTTTCCCTTCTTTGCCGGGAACTGGTTTTCCATCAGTGTCCTTGATATTCATAGCGCTGTTTTTCTTATCTCCAAATGTTTCTTTTATTTTCCTGTAGGCTGTATCTATTTTTCCCCTATTTATACATTCTTCTACATCCTTGCATTTGCCTTCTAGCCATTCCTGCTTAGCCATTTTGCACTTCCTGTCAATCTCATTTCTTAGTCGTCTGTACTCCATTTTGCCTGTTTCATTTACTGCATTTTTATACTTTCTCCTTTCATCGATTAAATTTAGTATCTCCTGTGATATCCAAGGATTCTTTGTAGGTCTTGCCTTCCTACCTATTTTGTCCTCTGCTGCCTTCACTATTTCATCTCTCAATTTTACCCATTCCTCCTCAATTGTTTTATTTTCCCCTGTTTCTGTCAATTGTTGCCTGAAGCTCCCTCTGAAATTCTTAAGAACTTCAGGTTCCTTCAATTTATCTAGGTCCCATCTCCTTATTTGCCTACCTTTCTGTAGTTTCTTCAGTTTCAGCCTACAGTTCATAACCAACAAGTTATGGTCAGAGTCTATATCTGCCCCTGGGTATGTCCTACACTTCAAAACCTGGTTCCGAAATCTATGTCTTACCATTATAAAATCTATCTGGTATCTCCCGGTGTCTCCTGGTCTCTTCCACGTATACAACCTTCTTTTGTGATTCTTAAACGAGGTGTTTGTTATAACTAAATTATGTTCCGTGCAAAATTCTACCAGGCGGCTTCCTCTTTCATTCCTTTTGCCCAGACCATATTCACCCACTATCTTCCCTTCCCTTCCTTGTCCTACTACCGAATTCCAGTCTCCCATAACAATTAAGTTTTCCTCTCCCTTAATTGTCTGAATAATTTCCTTTAGCTCCTCATATATTTCTTCTATCTCCTCATCATTGGCAGAGCTAGTTGGCATATGAACCTGTACTACTGTTGTCGGTGTTGGCTTCGTATCTATCTTGACAATGACAATGCGATCGCTGTGCTGGTCATAGTAGTTTACCCGCATTCCTATTTTCTTATTCATTATCAATCCTACTCCTGTGATACCCCCAACTGATTTTGTATTTATAATCCTGTACTCACCTGACCAGAAATCCTGTTCATCCTGCCACCGAACTTCACTAATCCCCACTATATCTAACTTCAACCTATCCATTTCCCTTTTTAAATTTTCCAATTTTCCTACTCGATTAAGGGATCTAACATTCCACGCTCCGACCCGTAGAATGCCAGTATTGTCTTTCCTGATGATCGCATCCTCCTGAGTAGTCCCCGCCCAGAGATCCGAATGGGGGACTATTTTACCTCCGGAATATTTTACCCGAGAGGATGCCATCATCATATGTTCATACAGTAGAGCTGCATGTCCTCGGGAAAAATAACGGCTGTAGTTTCCCCTTGCTTTCAGCCGTTCGTAGTAGCTGTGTGGCAAAGCCACATTAGCTGATGTTACAAGGCCAGCTCAGTCAATCATCCAGACTGTTGCCCCTGTAACTACTGAAAAGGCTGCTGCCCCTCTTCAGGAACCACACGTTTGTCTGGCCTCTCCACAGATACCCCTCCGCTGTGGTTGCACCTACGGTACGGCTATCTTATGTGGTCCCCTTGTCAGACATTCGTTTATGTATTACTGAACCGCTAGTTATTTTATGGCGCAAGTACTTCCTCCTGTGACGGCGATCCCCGGAGCATGAGTTTGCGCCCCCTGGGGGTCGCGAGCAACAAGTTGAAAACACTGGAGTAGAGCGTAGGCTGCGATGCAGCTGGGCGGCGGTGTGAGACGCGTGCGGCTGTGTGTGCGGTGCGGATGGTTGCTTGGTGACGTAAGCGGCGCGTGGACACGCGAGGCGAGGCGACGGACGTGCGGGCCGGCGTCCCCCACACCCACGCGGCCGCAACCCGAGACCCGCAGCACGTGCCGGTGGCGACGCCGCTGCTTCAGCGCGCGCCTCTGTTGCCAGCGGTACACCGGAGCTGGGTGGCTGCGGGGAGCAGTTCCAAAGAAAGCAGGCGCAGGCAAATGCGAAAATTACGCAACCGCCAGTTTAGTAAGGCGTGGTATCGAAATTATAACACCAATTATGTACAGGTGAATGGAAAAACTGGCAGAAGTCGCTCTCGAGATTGATCAGTTTGGATTACAACTTATCATAGAAGATAGGCTAAGGACAGGCAAATCAACGTTTTCAGTCTTTGTATACCTGAAGAAAGCTTTCGACAATGTCGACTGGAATACGCTATTTGAAATTCTGAAGGTAACGGGAGTAAAATATAGGGAGCGAAGAGTTATATTTCAACCTATACAAAAACCAGACAGCGGTTATTAGAGTCGAAGGGCAAGAAAGGGAGTAAGGGTTGTAGCCTTTCCCCAATATTGTTCAATTGTACATTGAGCAAGCAGTGAAGGAATGCATGGAGAAATTTTCAAAGGAAATTAAAGTCCAGGGAGAGGGAGGGGGGACCTTACGGTTTCCTGATGACATAGTAATTCTGTCAGACAGCAAAAGACCTGGAAGAGCAATTAAACGGAATGGACAATCTCTTGAAAGAAGGTATAAGATGAACAACCGGCTGCGGTGGCCGAGGGGACTGAGCCGCTCCAGTCACGGTCTGCACAGCCACTAGGGTCGGGGGTTCGAATCCCCCCTCGGGCATGGATATTTGTGCCGTCCTGAGTATTAGCTAGTTCGTAAGTAGTCTGTAAGTTTTGGGACTGATGACCCCGTAGTTAAGTCCCATAAGCTGTACAAACATTTTTAAGATGAACATTAACAAGAGTAAACGAGAGTAATGGAATGTACTGTCAGAAAATCAGGTGATGGTGAAGGAATTACATTAGGTAGTGAGACGATAAAACTAGTAGATGAGTTTTGTTATTTGGGTAGCAAAGCCGAAATAAAGGAGCTATAAAATGCAGAATGGCTATGGGACGAAAATCGTTTCTGAGGAAGCGAAATTTGTTGACATCCAATATTAGTTTAAATGTTAAAAGTCCTTTCTGAAAGAATTTGCCTGGAGTGTAGCATTGTATGGGAGTGAAATTTGGACGATAAGGAGTTCAGACAAAAAGATGATAATTTTATCTGTAAGGAAGTCTTTTCTGAAGGCATTTGAGTGCAGTGTTACCTTGTACGGGAGTGAAATATGGACGATAAACAGTTCCGACAGGAAGAGGATAGAGGCTTTTGAAATGTGTTGCTACAGAAGAATGCTGAAGATTGGGTGGATAGATCGCTTAATTAATAGGTACTTAAAGAGAAGTGGAGAAAAAAAATTCTAGCATATATTGATTAAGAGAGGGGATCGAATGGTAGGAGACATTCTTAGACATCAAAGAATCGTCAATTTAGTATTAGACGGAAGTTGTTGGGGTAAAACTCGCAGAGGGAGACCAATACAGTAAGGAGAGTCAAATGGTTGCAGGTTGCCGTTATTATGAGAAGTTCAAGAGGGCAGTTGAAGATAGAATACGGTGTAGAACTCCATAAAAAAAGTCTCCGGAGTGAAGACCACAAGATCAATAATACGATTGTGGATTCTTCTGCGCTCTCTTTTTACGCAGCAGAGGGATACAACTTCTACGCACTTAACAGTTCACAGATGACTGTGTAACGGAACGGTCCTTACCTTTCACATCAAAGTAAATGACGATAAATGGCTTACAGACAAAGTAAATAATTATTGCTGTTTTTAAAGACTTCTACAAATTTTACCATAGATTAATATTTGTATCATTTCACACAATCATAATTTCCACTTCATAATAGTCTCCCATTTAAACGGTAGTTACAACCTTTAAATTATTGCTGACACATGTGTGAATTAACACACGTTTATTCAGGATCGGGGAATTATTAAGTAAACCGGTGTATACGGCCATTTCAAAATTGTACTTGGTTATACGTTATGACGTACCCTGCAGATGGTATTAGCGTAATACCGAAACCGGTCGCTGAATAAAACAACATAATGTTTACGGCTGTTGATGAATACATTAATTATTTGGAATTAAATGTAAATTATTTTGTGGTCATAAAAAATACCTTAAAAGAGTACAGATAGAAAATTCATATTCAGTGGAGATGTGCATTATTAGCAAGTTGTGCAGAAATGATGGATTAGTGTGAGCCTCGCAGACAGGGGACCAGCCTACGGTGTGTGCATTGGCACCAGACATGAAGCGCCAACAGAAGACCTCGTGGTGTGGCTTGACGTTGCGCACAACAGTTGCTGCTTATTCACGTCACGGAGACCAGTTTGGCCTGCCACCAGTAGCGTTACGCTTTGACCAAGACACCCAGACGCCATTTTTGATGTATTAGCAAATCAGTGCACGGCCACATGTTGCGGCAGACACGCCATAACGCGTGTAACAAGTTACCGCGGCCATGGCAGATCACGTAACGGGACACACCGAACCGAGGTGATTCAAACGCTTATCATCTTCATCTATATCTATAAATGTGAATGTCTGTTCGGTGTACGGCAAGACGCAGAGACTTAAATATTCGTACAGTTACTAATTTACACCTGAGGAACGGTTTAGACGCGGTTTTATAGCGATCTGATAGATATTTAGTGATTTGAAGAATATAACGCTAAATGCGGAACCATAATTACTCTTTGAAAATTACATTTACTCTTTGAAAATGGTTTTATTGGTTGCGTTGTTGCTTGAGGGTTGATAATGATAAAAGGGTGGAGTATATTGGATTGGAAAGTTATCGGTGTATATAAAATTCTACGTGTGTGTGTGTGTTAATATTTCGCTCTGCAGCGAAAACTACATAACGCAAACGAATGGTCTGTGTGTAATTGTTGTCCGAAGTCTCCTGTTGTACACCATAGCACTTGCATGCCGATAGCTATAAGTGGGTGGAAGATATGGTGGTTGAAAGTCGTCAAATTATTAAAAAAATTCGGTCTCAGGGCCAGCGATGACTGCGACTCTATAGCAAAGAGGTTACATACATCTCAACGTGATGCCACAGAACGTATCTTTGGTCTATACGTGCTACAATGTCTTCAGCTCTTTCTCTGTAAGGATAAGCATACGAATAACGAAATATAAGAATAAATAAATAGCACACTACTGAAAGATAGCTTCTCTACAATAATCAACCAACACGCGAGCGGAGCCGTGGATTTAAGCTAGTTTCTAATAAACATGTCCTGTACGTAGGAACTTCGTATCTCCAGTCTTCAACACGAGTGTACGGCAGACAACCCTAAATTGTATATAATCAGTCGCCATGTCAAACGATATGAACATATCTTAAAGCCAAACGACAGAAGTGTAATACGTATTGGACCACCAATTCATTAACATAACTTGCGTTTGCACTTGAGCGTGGCAGTAAAACCGGAATCATAGTCGTGCGAAATAAATAATACATTAAGTAAAGTCTAATAGCGAAAATTTATTTCAGAAGGTTAGACAGGTCAGTGGTTTCCAAGGAAGAGAAAGTCAGTAATTGGTCTACAGGACAGCTAGGTATTGTGACAAGAGGGCGCAGGGGACATTTGAGTCAGACAGCAGCAGGAGCAGCAGCTGGCTGTTGACGGCAGCATTTGGCGCACGTGACGCAGAGTGGCAGCTGCAGCGGCGTCGGGTTCGCTTCTGGTGACGCCGTATCAGGCCGGACAGGTTGACGCCCCCTCTGGAAGCGTGCCAGTCGACGCCATGGATCGACTGACCGTTTGACGCTGAGCTTTGCGAAACCTCACAGTGCTGTGGGCGTCGCTTCCTTATATTGCTCTCTTTGTTTTCTCCGTACGGCCGCTCTCGCTAGGATCTGGTTCCTTGCTGGCGTGATACGAATACCTCGCTCGCCAAATAAGAGGCGCGTCCAGAAAGTAAGTTCCGTTTTGTTATATAAAACGAACGGGTACAGATACAGAAAAAATATTGATTGTACAAAAGTCTACAACTGTTAAACTACTTTTCCACATAGCTTCCGAAATTTTGTAGGCAATTGTCATAGCATGGCACAAGGTTTTGTGTGCCTTTTTCATAGAATGTTGCCGCCTATGTATTCAACCATGTGGTAACATGCTCTTTCAGCTCGTCATCGTCGTTGAAGTGTTGTCCACCAAGGACAGATTTTAGGGGTAAGAAGAGGATTACTGTCAAGATTCTTTTTCTTCTTCACGATAATGCCTGACCTCACACACCGCATGTGACCAAACAATTCTTACAGAAATTTCAATGGGACCTGTTTGATCATTCTCCATACAGCTCGGACCTCTCTCCTAGCGACTTTCATCTCTTCTTACACCTAAAATCTGTCCTTGGTGGTCAACACTACAACGATGATAAAGCGCTGTTACCACATGGTTGAATACACAGGCGGCAACCTTCTGTGAAGGATGCATGCAAAAACTTGTGGCACGCTATGACAAGTGCCTACAAAATTTCGGCAGTTATGTGGAAAAGTAGTTTAAGAATTGTAGAATTTTGTGCAAGAAAAATTTTCTCTGTGTCTGTGTACAATTTCATTCTATTACCAAACGGAACTTACTTTCTGGACGCGCCTTGTATTATTTATGCCGTCTTCTCACGGGACGTGGAAACGCACGTGGAGGAGGAGGAGGAGGAGGAGGAGGAGGAGGTGGTGGTGGTGGTGACGGCGCAGCGTGGAATTCCTCGTTAAACTGCCGCGCGAAGCGTGGAACGTGGCCAGTGAGAACGACCTGGTTTTCACGTGACAAGCAGAACCTTCTGCGCCGTCATATTGCAAGTGGAACTCCGTGTTTTGTGCCTTCTCTCGTTGTAGCGTACGATATATAATCTTTTTTAAAGTGCCAGAAAATTGAGGAACTTTAGAAAATGCGCAACTTTATATATATTTCGTTGCAATAAATTACCAGAAACTACATTTTCATAGCTTTCAAGGTCATCTTATTTAATGTGTGTCAGTGGTACAACTTCTGTGCTGTGAAATAATATTGTCCCTTTGCTACGGTATAACGCCTTTCTATCAAAGGAGCGTCTTTGTAATGCTGTGTCGTAGATATATTACAACGTGTTTTAAGTGTGTAATATACCTGCAATGGGAGAGGCGGAGGAAGTGCAGTAGTGGCGTCCGGTTCGCGTCTGTGTACTGCCAAAATATTTTTATTTTTTTCCATTTTTTTGTTAATGTTTCTGGTTCTTTCTTGCTAATTTAAGTATAGTATCCGATATTCGTTATTTCCTGTTAAGATGACAGCGTGGTGGTTAGCATCACGAGCTGTGGAGGAAAAGAAATGTAAATAATAATAATAGATATGCATCTACACCACCCCAGACATTTATATCGAATTTGTTTAATTACGTTTTATGTAACTTATTTGTTAATTTAATACAATTATAATATCCGGTATTCGACGTTATTTACTAACAACAAGAACAAACTCTGTCCACGAGCAAATGTGTTGAGTTTCTAGTGCTAGGGCACAGGTTCAATAAATTTCAATACAGTACCATCCGTCACTCGGTTTTCCCCACGGTGTTCGAATTCTGTTGCAGTTCAGTACTGTGTGGTTACGGAACCAGATACAGTGAAGGAGGAACAGTGTTTACGTACAATACTAAAAGCGAAAATTATCAGAACGAACACTGTCGAGCTGAGGCGTTATCCTGCGTGTATGAACAAGTAAATTGTGTGAGGCAGAACCTATTATTTCCGAATGAATGCAAACGTATGTGCAGAATATGTTCAACGTGGAAAATGGGAATGTAAGAGAGCAAAACAAGTGTAGCTGGTGCAGATGATGTATTTCACCGCTGACAATTTATGATTTTTTGCCGTAAGTGATTTGGTCGTATATTTTGTTATCAGTCTTATCAAAATATTCAAATCTTCGTTAAGCTTACGGGACATAACTGCGGGGTCATCAGTCTCTAAACTTACAAACTCGTTATAAACTAACTTATACTACAGAGAGTACAAACATCCATGCCCGAGGGGGGATTCGAATTTCCGACGGGGAACGGCCTCGCGCATCGGAGCGTAGCTCCTCAATGCGCTCGGCCACTCCGCCGCAGCATAATTCTCATCTGCTGTCAGATTAATGCACCGTAATTGTGTTTCTTGGGAAAATATGTATGATTTCTGGAAGAGTAGTATATGCCACGTGCAAGCAGAAGAAAGCTACAGTTTCAAATCTTTTTTTGTTTGTTTTGACGATCGCTAACAGAGGTAGGACGTAATTTTCATCTCTGTAAACACTGCAACGGGCACTAGGGAGCGGCTGCGGTCGCTAAACAGGATTAGCAGCTCGTTCGTTAGGATGTAGCGGGTCGTTTCAGTGTGTGCTGTTGCTAGGTAGGGAGCACATCTGACCTGCGCCACGTTGGCACAACACGTCCCGTGTGAGGACGGCTTTAGATTTGTGCCTAGCGATTTGTGTAATGGTGTGAAATGCACGTGTAGGGCCATCGCTTTAATAATGTCAGCCGGCCGCGGTGGCCTAGGGGACTGAGGCGCTCCAGTCACGGTCTGCACGGCCACTACGGTCGTGGGTTCGAATCCCCCCTCGGGCATGGATATTAGGATTAGCTAGTTCATAAGTAGTTTGTAAGCTTAGGGACTGATGACCCCGTAGTTAAGTCCCATAAGCTATACAAACATTTGAATTTGAATAAATGTCACAGTTAAGTGAACATAGATTACCTGTACCTGAATTGCTCTCGTATGCAACAGCTGTTGTCTTTCGACGAATTCTGTGCTCATACTCTGCTGGCCGTTCAAAATGCAGCAACAAGAAGAACCGGAAGATCACAGTCAAGTGTATTTCGGATACATGTTGTACAAACACATGTGCGAGTGAAACTTTTATCGATATTTCTCAGATCCTTCGTAGATGATTTGCCGGGCGTTTCAAGTAATGAAAATCAACACAGTCTTCATATTGCTAAGAGAATCCGCACTATAGTCCGATTGCAGTTACAGTACTCGCTAGTTGACGTTTGCGACGTGGCGTTATAGTGTTTCCACACGGGCAGCCGGCTACCGCTCGGTTTTACGCGAGACACATATATCGAGGGTCACTTCACAATCACTATTAATGTATTTTATAACCTGGAGCATTGTTCGAAGATGCCGCGAAGAGTTTATGGCGGCAATGCGAAAATCTCTGCCGGCAGGCGAGTCTAAGTGATCAGACACTAAACTGCAGCAGAAGACGCCTTGTGTAGGCCTCAGTTTGTAACCTAACCACACGTGATGTACTATGTAGCTGATAAAACGGCGGTCATCCTCTCCAGCAGAACTAAAATCATGTTTGCTTCGTTCGCGGCGATTAAAGCTTACCATCTCTGAGCAAACTCAAAAAACTTCAGAAACTGTAATTTCTCTCGCTATCATTCGTTACACTAAAACATCCTCACACTGCCGAACTGCTGTGTTACGAACCAATGAACAGTCTATTAACGACAGCCAGAGATGCTGATCGAAGGTAGAATCGTAGGCTAAAAAATAAGAGCGAATAAAAAAAGTAGATACTATTATGAAACAGACGTTAGAACTTACATCCAATTAAATTAATAAAAATAATAAGTAAAATAATTTCGATTGGGAAATTAAAATAATGGTACTCGACAGGATCCGGCCAGCGAGCACAGAATAACATAGAGAGGCTATACCGCCTACAACAGCGTACAGGCAGTGAAGTCACGGCAGCCATCTTGGACCGATAAATGCGTAGTTCTTCAAGTGGCGCTTGCCTCAATTAAATTGTCATTTGAACCCCTTAGGATAGAAAAAGAAAATTACCAAATTTTTCACGCAGACAGGTGAATGCTAAAGGACTGCAACAGTGTTCTCAGTAAGTACAATACCTATTGTCTTTCTATAAAAATAATAATTGAAACTATTGCTTTTATGTGAAATTAAAATTACGACCTGAAAAAGTTACTCGCATGCCTAAATTATTATTATTATTATTATTATTATTTTCAGGAAATTTTCGTCAACGAGAAAGTTATAGATAATGAAATGAACTTTTTATTTAAACAACTTTTTAGTAGCTCCCCTAGTTTTCTGACACATTTGGATAGAATAGAGCGGTGGAACCTTTCAAATTCTACTCGTTACTTTCAGCGAGCTTGCCGACCAGCTAGCACTGATTCTGTTGTCCACTCAACTTGTGCTTTGTGACCAATTTGAATAAACATTTTTTAATTTGGGATACATTTTTTATATTGAATAATGATAACTTAATACTTTACTACCAGCTGGCTGGCCCGACCCGGCTTTGCACGGGTAATCGTTAAACTCTTTTAACTAGAGAACTGCAGAACGTATCGTGATGCGGTTTGTTTCAATTTCTTAGATGTAATTCTGGAATCGACGTAGGCTATATTAAATGTCAATGCGAAAATATGAAATAATGGAAATAAAAATAACAACCTAGACTGGTTTACCACTTCGGCACTTCCGTGAACTCTGTAGCGTAAACTATGAGACCTTCGCCAAAGTACATAGTATAGAATTACAGAACTCAGGACGATTAAAAAAAAAAAAAAAAAAAAAAAAAAAAACTCGTGATCATAGGTCTAACATTTACAGATCTCAGTCGTAAAAGTTAGACACACGCTCTCGCGTATTTTATTTATTTTAGATCTTTGTGAGTTCTGCAATTCTATACTAAGTAGGCCTGCACTGGCCTAGCCCTTATAGTTTAGGTTCCAGAGCTGACTAAATGTGCAGAAGCGGTAAACGGTTCTACGTTATTATTCTTATTTGTTGTTCGCAAGTGCTTATTGACATTACATATAGCCTAAGTTTATTGCAGGATTCTAGAGAAGAAATTACCTACTGTCTTTCAGCCTGTTACATTACTTTTGTATTAATTACTCACATAGTCTGATTCTTAATGCACGTGTATTGTACATCATGTCAGAGGAACAAAATATCATCAAAGTAAAGCAGAATAAATAATATGCATTTACACTTGTACGTGTTTATTCTAAAACATTTTAAGTCATAAGGTGTATAATATATGTTCATAAGATATTTACTATATTATAAAAAATAATTCAGTGGCGCAACAGTATCTAGCGTTATGTACAACTCTGCACAGACTGAGCATTAGGAAAAAAAATCCTGATGTTTGGATAGTTACAATCCATTTAATTGCGGTATTGATTTTGTTGGTTTGCGCCTGATGTGGTAGCCCTTACGGATAGTTAAATAAATGCACGGACCCGTTGCAGGACTGCGTAGTCTCAGTTAACTAAACCTTTCCTTGCGGATACGCACTTGTTAGAAGAGCCGCATTTCGTCAGAGGGGGCTTTGTGCAGCGCCACACTGCAACAAGTTGGGCACTGTGAGGCGGTCATTAGCAGCTTCGACCGCGCTTGCAGGCACGCCAGTGGTGTGAATCGCTCCAAGCTGTGTGCCCCACTTCGACACGCCAGCTACTGCCGAGGTCTTTCCGGGAACTGTGCCGCTTACCTTTGCCTGTCTTCAATTATACACCTGAAGAACTTCCATATCCGTTTCAAAGCTGTACACCTTTACTCTGGAAGTATTTCATTTGTTTCTAGTTGATTATTCATTTCAATTCTGTATTAATAATGTACAAATTGTCTTTGTTACTGTAAAACGGTGCGTAAATAAGAAAAGCCTTTCGTTTAAAATACAGCGAAGCATTTTCTGCGGCACTATAGCGCACTTTTCCCGTTATTAACAGTTATAGTTATCTGAAATGTTGATTTCCAATACGGTTTTATTGGAAGTCCTCTAGTTTCTATAGATCGCTTCTGCATACAGTATTTCATCTTCTGTTCTATCGGTTGCAACATCTCATAATTTTTTGACTGATTTGTCGCGGACACCAAATGCAGAATAGGACGTTACGGTGTTTGTATGCTCACGCCTTCCATACTTTTCACCATTGACGGACCTGCTATCGTTATCCATATAACTAGACTATTTATCGTTTGCAGACACTGCGTTTAGAGATTATCATATACTGAATGCTGATGTTATGCGGAAGATACCAGTTACGATTCTTGCACTTTTCGTATACAGTGTTTCCGTGTGTATGTTTGTATTGCATATCAGTCTTGATGAAATTTTGCAAACTTGCCAAAGTTAAGGGAATTAACTACGGGGTCATCAGTCGCTGAACCTACAAACTACTTATGAACTTGCACAAAGAGCAATGCCCGACGGGGAGCGGCCTCGTGTATCGCACCATAGCGCCTCAATGCGCTAGGTCGCTCCGCTGCGGCTTGACATTCAAAACAAGAGGAAGGTCCCTGTCTACATCAATTTTCGTACGGTGCATGGCTGAAGGTACGTATTGTATTTAATGTTCTTCGACGAACTGCACAGTTTTAACCCTGCCTCTAAAAAATTTACCACACTCGATCATCAAAACAAGAGGAAGATCACTGCCTAGGTACTGTGTGCATGGAATACTTTGACACCGTTTTATCAGTTTCATGAATGAGGTTTCATAATCCCCAAGTCACATAAGGGTTCAGTCAGAGGTGCCCACCCCTCTTCGGCAATGACTCATCCCTCCCCAAACTGCGACCAACCCCCCCCCCCCCCCCCCCGCCTCCTATACACACCCAAGATATTAGGTCCTGTATTGCCATTTAATATTGAATTTAAACATATTTTATTTCACATTTGTAAACTGTTTTGTAAAGCCCTCCCACGAGGCTGGCCAAAAGTACTAATTTTTACTCCCCCCCTTCCCCCTCCCCCCGTGGGCACCTCTGCGTTTAGTAAAGTCATCGCCGCGGTAGAGTGAGGAGCATTCTAAGGCGTCTTGGTACTGAGCGCGCAGTTGCACACCGTCGGGGGTTACAGTCCTCCCTCGGGAATGGGTGTTTGTGTTGTCCTTAGCGTAAGTTAGTTAAAGTTGTTTGTAAGCCTAGGAACTGATGACCAACGTAGTTTAGTCCCTTGGATTTACAAACATTTGAGTAAAGTCTGACAGGAAAATTCTGGGTCTGAGGTCCGCCTGGTATGCAAAATACTGCTTTTACTTTTCAGACAAACATGTTTCGGCACCTTAGTGCTTTCATCCGTGGGTTTTTCTATTTATTTCTAGGTGTTGAAAACCTTACCCAAACAATCCGAGCGTAAGCTCCGACTGTATGACCAAACTGTCGACGGGACGTTAAATCCTAACCCTCTTTCCTTCCGTTTTTCCGGTGGAATGGCGGTGGATTTGAATTTTGTTTACTTTCTGTTTTTGCCTAGCTGTCCGCGCGCGCGCTCCTGTGTGTGTGTGTGTGTGTGTGTGGGGGGGGGGGGGGTTATGTATTTGCGTGTCCGATTTGAGTGTTTGTATCATCATTTGTGTGTAGCTCCATTGATCTGGTAAATAATATATTTTTTTCTTCTGCTATTGCTTTTTTTATGTGGTAGGTTTGTGCGGCTGTTAATTTGTAGTATAGGCGGTGACTTGATTTTAATATTTTAAAACCTTTTTCCATTTTGGTGGTAGTGTGCCTGCAAACGTGCTGTGGAAGCTGTGACTTTTTAGTGCACTAAGGTGTTTCGAACATCTGGTCTTCAATTTCCTATAAGTCTGGCCTATGTATATGAGTGATGTGTGTTGCTTGCGGGTTTATGTATGCCTCATCTGTTGTATTTGTCTGTTAGTTATCTGTGTTCTGTTTTTTTTTTTTTTAATTTTTTTTTTTTGTGTTTTTTAGAGCTGTATATAAAAAGAATGATGAATATCTGACACGTAAGTTTACAAATGTGCACAGGTGGACACACAGTCTTGTCTGTTGTAGATCCTGCCTTCATAATGAAGGTGATGAAGCGTCGACTTTGTTTTGTCCATTATTCACGCCGTGTGCCCCAAATGTTTGCGTATACACAAATTTATTTAAATCCAAAGCTCTGGTTAAAAGCCAGAGACCGAAACGCTGATAGGTGTTGTAGTTGACGCAGACAGAAGTATTCACACATCGCCACAGTTCCAAGGTGAATGTCGCTGAGTGAAGGCATCAGCAAGGTGAGTGTGCTGCACACGGAAATACGCCAGTGACAACAACATAGCTAGAAAGGGGAAGGAAACACCTCCAGAATAAAGGAAGATAATGGTAACGTTGCATGAAAAGGGTAAATCATATGCTGAAATAGCAACGATCGTTAAGAGGAACCGTTTTATAGTGTCCTGTGTTGCTGACAGGTTAATATATATATATATATATATATATATATATATATATATATATATATATATATATATAATAAAATAAAAAGCAAACAACCCTTAATAATGAGAAGTGTGAAGCCATTCATATGACCAGTAAAAGAAGCCCGTTAAACTTCATTTATACGATAAGTGAGTCATTACTACAGTCCGTAAATTCATGTAAATACGTAGGAGTGGCAACAATTACAAACAACTTAAATTGGAAAGAACACACAGAAAATAGTGTAGGGAAAGCGAACCGAAGAGTACGTTTCGTTGGCAGAACATTTGGAAGATGCAACATTTCTACTAAAGAAACTGCCAACACACTTGTGCGTTCTATTTTGGAGTATTACTGCGCATTGTGAGATCCGCCGAAGTGGGACTGACGGACGATTTAGAGAAAATTCAGGAAAGGGCAGCTCGTTTTGTATTATCGTGATTTAGGGGAGAGTGTGTCGGAAATTATGCACGAGTTGGGGTGGAAATCATTAAAAGAAAGGTGTTCTTTGTTACGACGAGTTCTATTTGCGATGTTTCTTTCACCAACTTTTTCTTCCGAATGCGAACATATTTTGTTAGCAGCCACCTACATGGAAAGACATGACCATCAAAATAAAACAAGAGAAATCAGACCGAAAACAGCAAGATTTAGGTGTTCCTTTTTCGCGCGAACTATTAGAGAATGGAACTGTAGAGAAATATCATAAAAACGGTTTACGTGCACGTCCGCGCGTAAAGCCTGTTTCCGAAATGCAGCAACATCTGTCGTCAGCATTGACACGGGACACCGGACGTGAGATTGGGCGTCCGCTCCGTCGAAACGGCCGTCGCTGAAATGGAGATTTACGGCGTGGCGTCGTGTCGGTACACAGCTCACACTCACAGCTGGGCAGGCGTGACGGACAGAGGCCCGCGACCGTAACTCAGGCTGTGCGTCAGCGTCGCACTCGCCCGCCAGCGCCGCCGCCGCCGCCGCCGCCGCCGCCGCGGGGCGCTTAAAATTTCATTTCCAGCCGCCACGGCACAACGACTCTTCCTTCCGGCCGGAAATGTCCGACCGGAAAGCTGCCGAACGCAGGGCAGCCACTCTGCGCAACCACCCGGGCTCAGGCTGCCTTCACGGCACGGCCCAAGGATACGGCCCTGGAAATGGCGAGTCGCGAGTTGTTGTTATGGTGAGCGTTGTGCGCATGGTCGGGAGGTGCGGCCGTCTTATCGTGGCGTTCACTAAAGACGAATATCGTTGCACGGTTTTGGTGGAAAGGGGAAACGAATATTCGTTTCTGTGGCATTCGCTTCCTTTTCATTTCTGGTACGTATTTCGAAACATACCGTCCTGAAACTGGTTAGAAATGTGAAAGATATTCTGTACATCTACATCTATACTCCGCAAGCCACTTTACGGTGAACATTCAATCTCCCCTCACAGGTGATGGCAAACCCTGTAAATGTTTTGCTGCTTGCCATGGAGATATACCACAGACGCCAAATGAAGCAATCAACTGAAAACACGCACGAAGAATATGTGATGTCCGACATGGTAGTTAAACTCCTAGACGAGCATGTAAATAGCGTAGACATGTTGCGAGAAACGACTGAAACTCGATATTGCAGACTGTGAATCTACAGACGGCAAAGAAACGGAAGAAAGTTGCACGCATAAAGACTCTTCGAGTGATAGTGCCACGTAGCATCATCAATTATCTGCGAAAGCGTTTCCTAATGGGGAAGGCGAAATCGTCCAAATCTGCAGGTCAACTTTCCTAGAGATATTTTCTTGGGTACCAAGAATAGTGCAATTATTGGCGGATCTTAAAAAGATTGGTAATCCTATGTACGTTGAGAAAAGGGGGTAACAAGACTGGCCCCGGTAAATACACCATTGAAGATGAGAAACTAGTGTGTGTGATCTTGTAAACTCGATTCCACGAGAGGTAGGCCACTATGGGCGAAAGCAGTCTGAAAAAGTGTACCTATCACAAGACCTTAGTAGGCTATTCAAAGCATTTGTCAAGTATCCAGAGACCCACATCAAAGAACGATTCTACTAAGACACTTCCAAAAATAACTTTCCTAAACTCTGATTTCATAGGCCTAGAATTGATACTTACGCAACGTGTGTTTGTTAGTGTCAAAAACTGCACCCTTTTCAGGAGATTACAAGAAACAGAATTAAAGCCAACTAAAGTGCACTATGCCGAAGCAAAGCCTACCAAACAAACCATCAAAAATGTTCAAATGTCTGTAAATCTATCGGACGAAACTGCGTGGTCATCAGTCCGTAGCCTACAAACTACTTAAACCTAGGTAAATTAACCTAAGGACAAACACACACACCCATGCCCCAGGGAGGACTCGAATCTCCACGGCAAGCAACCGCGCGCTCCGCAGCGAGACGCTTTAGACCGCTCGGCTACTCCACCGCGGCAAACAAACCATACTTTAAAGCCTATTTTATTATGAAAGCTATTTTGGCACTTAGACTACTATGTTAACCATATGGCACTTAAGCCAAGTCACTATTTGCATTTGATGCTGTGGACACTGACTTGTTTTCATTTCAAGATTAAGAAATGGGAATATGTAAAATTGGATGAGATTTAATAGAGATATCATTTGTACAATGTGCATTTATGCCTAATTTACACGATTTTCATTAATATGTTGTATTTATGATTTAATAAGTTGGTCTCAAAACTTTGAAAAAGATCACAATTTACTTCAGGTCTTCAGTTAAATTTCATGAATCCGATTTTGAGTTTCAGATATACTTAAACATATGTGAATTCTAAACACTTGATTAGGTATGAGGATTTCGTTTGTATTTTTTATGAACAGTGGATAGACTCAGCGAAACCAGGTAAAACGTGAAGTATTACAGCAACACAATTGGACGTGTATGAAGTGGTGTACGGGCATCGCGTGTTATGAAGCCGCTCTGTTAGTTGGCTGGGGAAACGACGGTTGTGCCAGCGATGGGCTCTGTCTGCTAGGCTGTGATTCACTGGTGTTCCCGCCCAGTAATCCTTGCCAGAGGCCACCCGGCACCGTGTTGGGCTTCGAGCGCCATGCGCTCACAGCTCAGATACAGTGACGATTTTAACACTTATGGCAATACCACCTACAAGTTACAGGTAATACGAAAATTTTGTTAATTAAACTAGCGAACCCAGCAATGCTTCGCAATTACTAGTGGGTGTGTGTTATATACCCTAATCACCTTCTCCTTCACCATTCCACCTGCCCTTCCCTTTGTCTTCTGCTCCTATCCCTTTTTTTGTCTCCACCTCCCAGTCCCTTTGTCTCTCTCCTCCTCCCCCCATTTGTCAATCTCCTGCTTATCCCCCGTATCTCTGTCCATCACCTTCACCCCACTCCCTATACACATCTTCTGCAACACAGTGTCCAATTCCTCCTCTCCTCCCCCCCCCCCTTTCTGCCTCTATACCTCACCTCCCATTATATATATTTGAAATGATTTATTATCAGTCAGTAGTTGCAACTGTTATTTTGAATTTACACTTTTCGATCCATCAGGACCATCTTCAGAATCTTGGTAGTTGCGACTGCAACACGTCTCATCTACGTTATGACAATTACTGTCCATTTATTTATTGCATCTCTTTTTCCCACCTCCCTATCTACCTCTGCCTCCCCCCATTTTACACCCACAAAACCACCCCCCCTATCTGTATCATCACCTTCCCCCGTTTTCTGCCAATCTCCTTCCTCTCCTAAATGTAAAAAATTACATATATCTGCCGCATTTTTTGGTGATCGCTCAAAACAGTGGCAAAAGTGTGGAGTAAGGTACCCTTCACCGTGCACCGTACGAAATTTTATGTAGACGATGACGTTTTTCTTGTTTTGAATGTGACGTGCGAAGAATTTAATAAAGATCGGAATAAAACTCTACATAGGAAGTCGCTTGTAAAGTATCTTCTACCATCCTTCATACGAATTATAATGTAAACAGTGTCATTCCTTTTATTTTGAAGGTCAGATGTGCCAAATTTTATCGCAGTCGGATAAACGGCCTGTTGGTGGATGTCTGTCAACTATGTCATTACTATCGTCAGTTATAATCAAGATTGCCAGTTGCATCAGTTTTGTTGATGATCAACATGTTTTCCAGTACCACATTTTGCCGCTTGTTATGGCGTGTAGACACTTCTGAGGCAGTAATTTGTCCGTCTTAGGTGTTGTGTTACGTTGCCGTCTGTACGTGGCTGTAAGTATGAGCGTGATTGTGGTTCATATTATTTTATTTCAGCAGTGAATTCTCTTGTCTTTGGTGCTGTGGCGAAGATTGTTAGCATTATTGATCTGACAATGCTAACTACCAACATAACGTCCTAAGTAATAAAATATCTCGATACAAACGTCTGTGTTGTGCTTGAAATACTTGACTTATAAAAAAAAAAAAAAAACATAGTTCGATCAAAAATTCTAAAACACGTATTTTAATGTTTAGTGCACTGTATTAATACAGGAAACACTGAATTTTAAGTTTTCCAAAGCTGAAATCATAATGTTGGAATAAAAGGATTAAGACAGTTTATTCGGTGCTATAGTGATAAGGACATTCTGAACACACTTCAGGGAAGGACTCTGCAAGAAGATAGTTTTCATCACGAAGAGTCGTAGTACTGAAATTGTCAAAGCGTATGTCCTGATAAGAATCGGGTAACAGTTTATTTGTTTGCTCCCAGATATGTCATACGGAGCTTTATCGACGATAACACTTTGCACGTGCCATTTGTGAATAGGGGCCGCGGAGAGGAGAAGATGCAGTGGAACCAGAAGCACTAGCCGGTGCTTCGCAGAGATTAGATGTAGCAAGATAACCGGTTCCGTTCTGAGATAAAATATTTTCAATATAACCCAATGATAAAAATATTGAAAACAGTGAATGATACTCAGAACTGTCAGATGTTAAGTAGAACAGTTGATAAATAATATACAGACTCGTCTCAGATGTCCTGAATTTTTACCTGTGAAAACTGCAGGAAATATTATTTTCTCTTTGTCTCTGCTCTTGGAGCCACTTGCCTTTAAAACTATTCTACGTGCCTGCAAACCTTCACAGATACGAATTCTATTGGTAACCAGAAATAAAGAATAAGGTTGTTTTCAAGTAGTGATCTACAGCTTACAACTTACGAAAAATCATCTTTTTGTCAGCAGCTGTACAATATTGTTGTTTATTTAACCTCTACCGCTTTCCGCACTATCTACCATTAACAAAAGATTATGAAAGATATTTCACATCAATTATTACTGTATCTCGCAAATACTGATTTCCTTTTTTATCAATTGATACGCAATATCTTTCACAATCTCATATTGATGGCACAAAATGCGGAAAGCGGTAAAGGTTAAATAAATAACAATATTGTTCAGCTGTTGACACAAGGATTATTTTTTTCTAAATATGAAGAAAGTGACTAAACTTTTTCCGCAATATCTCCGCGGGAACGGAGAGAACTGGTACATGGGATAGCTCACTCTAAGCGCATTCAGTACTCTGGCAGCCATCCGGATATCAGTTTCCTGTGGTTACCAATATCACCGCATGCTAGTGGTGGGATGGTTCCTTCAAAGAGTCATGGCCGCTTACTTCCCCTCCTACTAGCAAGAAATCCGAGAAAATCTCTCTCTGTATAACATTAGTTGCGGATGACTGACAAGTGAGAGCACTGAAGCTGCAGATAATTTTTGTCCCTACGCCGCCTCATGGCCCAGTGCCAAGCAGCGTGATCTTTGGATCGTGGGTTGAGATATGCTGATACACGGTAAGATAGGGCCGTATCTTCTGAGCGATTGGTTTCCTTTGAGGGCCTTCTGGTCATAACTGCTATCTAGTTTCTCTACAGCTTGTCAA
Organism: Locusta migratoria; assembly: GCA_026315105.1. Classification (NCBI taxonomy): domain Eukaryota; kingdom Metazoa; phylum Arthropoda; class Insecta; order Orthoptera; family Acrididae; genus Locusta; species Locusta migratoria. Next base: position 204,240,273 of record CM048751.1, read on the forward strand.
TTACATATTACTCCCTGTATTTTATTTCTAACAGACATTATTTAAAGCTAAAACGTTTAAACAAACAGATACCAACTTCCTTCTTTTATCTTTAAAGTTTTATGTAGTTAATCGTAAAATTAGATCTGATCAAGACTAGACAATCTAATTTGCAAATAAGTTCTATCTGCCTTTCGTCTGTAGTTAAAACGGAATCATCGATTTCCCTTTAGGTTTCTTTTGCAAAAAATATAACACGATATTTCAATGTGTCTTAAAGCTCCTGCTGCAAGTTACTGGTAAGTGAAACAAAGTATGTAGTTCCAATAACATATTTGTGCTAGACTGCAAGAATTAAGAAATTCTGCACGTATAGGGCTTAACTCGTAATAAAGCGATAGATAGTTTCGTTTTGGAGTCTCATTGATCGGCGACCGCTTTGTTCGAGAAGAATGTTCCAGAAGGCGGTTCTTTGGAGAGGAAATGAAATTCCTGTTCGCCGTCTATGAGATTCTGTTGTGCTGTCCATGGCGTGTATTAAATGCATCATCGACTTCTGCCTCTGTGTACATCTTTGCAAGTTACCTTCCCTTAATTCTAAAAGAAGGATTTCCTCTTTTCCGAAGTGAAATTTCATAAAATGCAAATGCTATCGATCGCTGCTCTTGCTGTTCACTCTCGGCAATTTCACCAGAGTCCCTACTGCTCGTTTTTTAGACATGCAAGAGGTTAAACTCGGCTACTAAGTCTCTTAACATCGAGCACGCAGTAAAGGAGGCTAAAAAGAAATCTGGAAATCGAATTACGTTCAGAAGAAATTAAAACTTTTTTGCCACTGACATTCTGTTATAGACGGCAAAGAACTTGGAACACAGTTCCACGGAATAGTACAGGCTTTGAAAGGTGTTATAATACGAAAAGTAAAAAATAACAATGCTGCTTAAATCGGTGCTGACTGAGTGAGGTGATTACAATTCGAGATAACTAAAAGCAGTCGAGTTTTGTTATTTGGTAATGGAAAAGAGAGTCTGCACGGGTAGGGGGGAAGGAGTTACATGGGGTCTATGTTTGGGTGCAGCGCGAAATGGCCGCGTGGTCTAAGGTGTCATGGAACGGATTGAGCGGCCGGTCCCGTCGGAGATTCGAGTCCTCCCTGGGCGGGCGTGCGTGCGGGCGTGCGTGCATGTGTGTGTGTGTGTGTGTGTGTGTGTGTGTAGTCCTTAGGCTACTTTAAGTAGTTCGTTAGTCTAGGGACTGATAACCATATAAGTTTCGTCCAGTAGGTTTACACACACACACACACACACACACACACACACACACTTTTTCCTATTCCAGTCGCGTATGGTTCATTGGACAAATGATTGCTTGTGTGCCTTCGTGTACACTCTTAAGGGGAGTAGTACCGCCCAAAATGACAAAATTCCCCTTTTTTATTTTTAAGCAAATTATGAAAATGTAGTTGTTTATGTGTAATTTATTGTTGGTTTTATTGAAATATTCGATTATTTACAATTTTAAATAAATATTTGGATGAGAATTTAGTTTCCTATCATTTCGCTTATTGGCATTTTCTGTGAAACTAGTCTAGAAGGTAGTGGTTTCTTTCGTTTTGTAGAGAACTGTCCATTACGTAAATTGCCTACATTAGCGGTACTTCGCAGTAAACTCTTGGTTAACTGTACATTTGTTTCTGTTTGACAACAGTAGTTAACCACTAGCCGTGTTTTAGTTTCTGTGTTTCCTGTGATAGTTTTCCTCATGACTTGGTGTTTTTGATGCTGATCTTACTTTTAATAATGGCTATTCTGCAAGACTACAGGTTTTGGAATATTTTAGAATTTATAAGGGTTATAACACCACTAAAAGTGTGATGGACTTAGATCAACTGCCAATCATGAAGGCAGAGATTGCAGTAAGTAATTTGTTAGAAGAAGCCAGATCCAAGAGAAAGAGGGTAGCACTGGAAGAGGAAGATGGAGGAGGAGATGAGGACTACCGTCCAGGAGGATTCTAACATATTTTTATGTATCAGTTGACTGTATATTAAAATTTTTTCTTTAAACGCAATTTTTTTCAAAATGACATTTTTCAGTATAAAAGCCCCTTTTTCTCTAAAGCTTCTGAATCAATATTAGTGAATTATTTAGCACATAACATAGCTAATACAATGATGTCGTAGCTCTACTTTAATAGTATTTACTGTAATAGTTAAAATTAAAAAAATTAAAATTGTAAAAATTAACACAACAAATAATGTTTAGGGAAAAAATCAAAACTTTTCTCCAGCTGTTATTTTAAAGTGATTGTAGAGCAACACAGTCACAAAACAAGCGAGAACGTCTGGTAAAACACCACATTTATATACTGAATAGTTTATGAGGAAACGGGGCACTCCAGATGGAGTGGTACGGCTCTCCTTAACCTTTCCAATTTTATGCTTGTGGTCGTTTCGCCTTCTGTCAACCGTATCTAGCACGGATCGCACGCAGACCAATACTCAAGCATTGGCAATGAGTGTTTTGTAACCTAATTCCTAATCCTTTCTGAGGATTCTTCCACTGAATGACATTTTATTGGAAAACACATGGCCCCTCCGTGGGAGTCACGCCGTCAATCATCTTTGACTTGCAGCTGCTCATAGATTATCGCTGAAACAACAGTGCAACTTGCCGGCAGTTCATAGTGGTTCTTCAAACCGACAACATGTCAGATTTCTGCATGACAATGCACCGATGCTGCTTATATTTAAAGTGGGACGTTGTCTATTGGCTGATTCATTAAAATTTTTTAGTTTATCGTAGAAAGGTTAATTGTTTCGTGTGTTCGCATCTTAATTTGTAAGTTGTATTTTACATTCTTTCCTTATTTCTTGTAGGACTTGAGAATGGAATAACGTTGGTCCCGAAACATGTCGTTCTGACAACTTTCTATAACTGGGAACTGGTGCGAGAACTGGCTAGATACATGATTCTCCCTTAACCCTCTCATGCGTCGCGTCCTCAAATGAGGACATTTAAATCTTTTCTCATTTCTGTCATCTTTTACATCTGAGGTGACCGTGAAAGCACAGGTACCTCAAATGAGGACTAATAATGAATGCTCGAATGTCTCCTAGACAGCAATGTTAGTCGTTAGGCTAACAAAGAAATGGAAAGTAGAGATTATAAGAAAGAGTAGAGACAGGCATTCAGATGAAAGTGCATTCTTGCCTGTACATCGAAAAAAAAAAAAAAAAAAGAGAGAGAAAGCTTGTCATTCTGTAGCCAACGAATTACGCTTCGATGGGATATAAAAGTGGCCAGCCAAATCAGGTGATCCCAATGCCAAGACGTGCCATGATCGGGACTGCCAACGGAAAATACGTTACGTTTGAGAAAAGTATAAACTTGCTGTGTGCCCTGAGTGCCTGAAACAATTTCATTGTACGAAAAATACAAAACAGTGTACACTCTTCATGTATTCTTTGATATTATTAATAAATGTTCCATGTAAAATGTAGTAGTTTTCGTACTCACTATCCCCATTTGAGACACCTTCCTATTCGTCTATGAAACTATTTTTTTAGATAAATTATGATGAATTCTGCACAAGATAGGTCTTAAGTTACCAAATAATGTATCACAAATTTTGTTCATTGTCGGGTTGATAATTCGTGCATGAGAGGGTTAAGTAATTTGTTTGTTACAATTTCTCGGAAGAATATTTTTTATGATTCTCATACGGATTCAGTATAATTCAAAAAATTGTTTTAATACGGCGTTTACTGGCTTATGTGTGTTTTTTTAGTAATTTTCAAAACCCTCCCCCTGCCTCTTTGCCTTCTCCCCCCTCTCCCCCCTCTCCCCCACGCACGCACACACAATGGGGACAGTACCGCGAACGCTACTGTGTGGCCGGCCGCGGTGGCCGAGGAGACTGAGGCGCTCCAGTCACGGTCTGCACGGCCACTACGGTCGGGGGTTCTAATCCCCCCCTCGGGCATGGATATTTGTGCCGTCTTTAGTATAAGGTTGTTGATAAGTAGTTTGTAAGTTTAGGGACTGATGACCCCGTAGTTAAGTCCCAAAAGCTTAACAAACATTTGATTTGCTACTGTGTGGTCGGTCAGTTTTGGGTGCCCGCAGCCTGCTCACGGCTCTTGAGTCTTGAGCCGCCACACGCCGTGAAGACAGGCTGACCGCAACGCCCCGCTGTGCGCCTACAGCAGCTGCCACTGTTGGTCGCCCTGGTTGCCGCCAGAGCGACTGCTCGTGGCCTGGAGCCGGCGCTCGTAAAACGGTTGCCTGTGTTCTCGTCGCCCTCCAGTTTTACGACTATGGCGTCTGCTCTGGTGGCGATGAAGTGCGCCTCCCGCGGCAACTCGTCACTCGCATTCATAATTCACCAGCGCGTGTCAGTTACTTCGCGTCAACTGGTGCTAGCTACCCTATCGCAGTGTTCTATATTAAGCAAAATTGCATTGCGCCTTTATGAATCCGAATCCGGCGACGAGCACCGTGTCATAAAAGTGAGGGGCGATTCGCGAAAATAGTGCAGAGTTGTGACAGCTCCAAAACTAGTGCTTGGACAATGTCTTCTCTTCATTTACAGTATATTACTTCGTTATTGGATGCCGTCCCATTTCGCAGTTCCAGAACTGCATTCACATTTTGACCGTTGGATTTGTTTTAAAGACAAAAACATGAACAGTACGCAAATTGTCGGTGTACAGAGGAACACACTACTCCTCTGTCCAAACACTGGCTGAGATTGGGGATGCAAGAAACAGGAATGAGATCCGACTGTGAAATTAACTCCGCAGATATATACAGGGTGTTTCACTAAGAGTGTTTGCCTCTGTAACTTATAAAATAATAGGTGACGGGAAATTTTAATGCAGTAGGTCAACACAAGAAATGTTACACTTTCTGCCGTGCTATGAACATAGTTTATTGTATCATTTTCCAAAGAGTTACAGCACAAAGATATAATTTTTTTAATGGAACAATAGTTTTTTTCTATCATGCATTGGATTCGTTGAAACCAGCTGCGTCCAAATCAATTTAAACTATATTCCTATCACTGTTAGTTTGGGAGCTACAACCCTTCAAAGTTTCAGGGGCAGATACCCCAAACGCTGCGCATAATTCAATGCGCCTTCTAAAGGTGGTGCGGCCGAGTTGTAACGTCGCCGGTGTCACGGAGCTGTTAGACTGCCGACTGTCGCCGCACACGGCCGTATACCCGACAGTTGGAGCCACACAAACAACCGGGGCTCAATATACCACAGTTACTGACAACTAATGACGATGGCATACATGAACAACGAGTACGTTGACATGTTGCCGATGCTTGGCGAGTGCCGACACGATGCCACTGAAGCTTCTCGCTCCGTGACACCGGCGACGTTACAACTCGGCCGCACCACATTTAGAAGGCGCATTGCATTATGCGCAGCGCTTGTGGTATCTGTCCTTGAAACTTTGAAGGGTTGTAGCTCCCAAACTAATAGTGATAGAAATGTAGTTCACATTGATTTGGACGCAGCTGGTTTCAACGAATCCAATGCACTATAGAAAAAACTATTGTTCCATTAAAAAAAATTATATCTTTGTGCTGTAACATTTCTTGTGTTGACCTACCGCATTGAAATTTCCCGTCACCTATTATTTTATAAGTTACACAGGAAAACACACTTAGTGAAACACCCTGTATATTAATAGTGAAGCTGAGTAACGCAACTGGTACACTTAACTATTATCGGGTAGCAAACCGCGAACACACAGAAATGCCGCAACACGACGTGGCATGGGCTCGACTAATGTCTGAAGTACTGCTGGCCATAAATTCGGAAGAGAACGACGGGTGGAGCTCTCTTCTGAGCAACACGTTGCAAGGCATCCCAGATATGCTCAATAATGTTAATGTTTGGGGAGTGTAGTATCAGGGACCCACTCCCAACTGCACACGCTACACAACGTTACAGTGCTTCCAACAGTGCCCTGCTGATGACAAGGTCGATGGACTCATGAGGTTGTGAACATACCCGTACACCTTCATCCGCTCGATGCAGTTGGCAACGAGACTTGTACACCAGGCAACATGTTTAAAGTCTTCAACAGTCCAATGTCGGTGTTGACGTGTCCGGGCGAGGTACAAAGATGTGTCTGCTGAAGTCAGCAAGGGTACATTGGTAGGTCTTCGGCTCCGGAGACCCATATTGACAGTGATCGATTTTCACATTTTTCGCCAGCAGGCTATTAAAATTTTCCGCCCCTACTGACCTCTACAATTCAGTATCCTATTTGATAATCCTTCTAATTATGATTTTTTTGTCAATTAAAATTTAACTTTATATTTTGTGCACTATGGTCCTAATTACACTATATTTTTTCGTAATTAAAACGACTATGAACTAGAGGATCGAAGGGCCACTTTCCAGATTGTTTTTACAGTCCAACGTTTTGGTTTAGATTGCACAAGAAATAGATTTTATTTACATTTGTGAGCCAATAAAAGCACTGTGAGATACTACTAATAATATGGGTGTAATTATTCCTTAATACTTCTTACACAATGCTGTAAATTCGGTAAACGTAATTAAATAACAGTTTAAAATTTTTGGTTCCAAATTGGCCGCCCGTAAAATCTGTCGCCCTAGGCTTCAGCCTACTGGTAAATTCGCCACTGCATGTCGATGATGTTTCGTTCAGTGTTCCGCACGCTGACACTTGCTGATGCCCCAGCACTGAAATCCGCAGCTCAAGGATTGCTCTTCTGTCACGTTGAAAGATTCTCTTCAGTCGTCGTTGGTCCCGTTCTTGGAGGATCTTGTTCCGGCCGCAGCGATGCCGGAGATTCGAGGTTTTACTGGATTCCCGATACTCACGGGGTTACTCGTGAAATGGACGTAAGGGCAAATCCCCATCTCATCGCTAACTCGGAGATACTGTGTGCCATCTCTTGTGCGCTAAGTATAACATCGTGTTCAAAATCGTGAGAACCTGCCATTGTAGCAGCAGTAACCGATGTGACGCCTGCGTCAGACACCTGTTGTCTTCTACGGGCGTTTCAGAGCGCAGCACCGTTCTCTGAATGTTTATATACCTCTCGGTAAAAAATGCTTGTTCAGCTTATGGGACTTAACTACGGGGTCATCAGTCCCTAAACTTACAAACTACTTATTAACTAGCTAATACTAAGGACGGCAAAAATATCCATGCCCGAGGGGGGATTCGAACCCCCGACCGTAGTGGCCGTGCAGAACGTGACTGGCGCGCCGCAGACCGCTCGGCCACCGCGGCCGGCTCCTCTGGGTTTGCATACGCACGTATATACCAGTTTTTTGGCTCTTCGGTGTACAATACACCAGTCACGATGGAATGGAGGTTAACGGAACTGGGACAACCTCAAAATGTTGAAAACTCGGACAATCGTTAATTTCTATGGAAAAAAATCGTTCTTGAATACAAGACAGGTGTCCAAATATGAACTTCATTACAATTTTACATTTTGGAGGAATACAGCTTTAGGCTTAAGACGGGTAACAATTTGCTTCATGAAATAATACAGAGACTAGTTTGGTAAAGCTGCAACGTAACCGCGGTCTTTGTTTTGCTTTGCGAAGCTCAGATTTATGGAAACCTATAATTCCGAGACATCAAATATCGAGAATCTATTATTAATAAGCCATTATCCCGATCCTAGAATTGATAACTTACTTCAACATGCAAAATTTGAATCCACATCCGGCTTCCCTTTGAAACCCTGATTGGCACCTTCCGAGAGTCCCTTCACTACGATGTTGCAACTCAGTATTTTGGTTCTTGCCGCCTGCTATTGACGGAAAATAGCGCCAGGAAAGGCGGATCCAGAGTTGCGTGCTAGGAGGGACACTTGCATAATGGCCAGATAAGTCTGCTCGGTCACGAACTTCTCTTCAGTGATCAATAGCCGACACTGTAGCCTACTTCTCCATGAGGTGCAGGTCTGTCTGTACGTTCATTCTGCTACCGTGCAAAACAAGCGACGGGAATGGAGAAAATCTAGTTGTCGTTTCAGGCACAACACTGCAATAACTGTAGGCGTATAATACAGTGTCAACACCGAGGCAGACTAAGCAGATGTAATCGTTGTAAGAAACACTGGAAATCTGTGACATTCATTAGAATCCATCAACAAGATACTGAGGCTATGGGTCCCGAACAGAATTAGGAACATTCCAGAGTTGCACTATCTTCATCTCATCATTGCCCCTTTCATCCAGTAAAAGAAGATAAAGAAGTGTATTTAAAGGAAATGTTATTCATTTACCGGGGGTAGGGCGGAGGTTAACCAGCTTGATTGCCGATCTTGTAATTTTTATTCGTTACGAAGTTGTTGTTGTTGGTTTTTAGGGGACTAACAGCTAGGTTCGTTACGAAGATACGAACAGCTGTATTGGTATGTCTTTTTAATAGCACCCTATGTCTTCCGCTATTCAAAATCATTTCAGTCACATATCTGTGTGAACTAGTCACTAAAAATAACGTTGTTAAAAACGGAACACAAAATAATGACTCTCCTCCGCTATTGCACAGTGCAGATATTTAGTGCTAACATAACTCGTCCACTTATGCAGCCGACAATAAAGTAATGGAAGTGCAAGGTTACTCAGTCAGCAATCCTCTTTTGAAGTTTTTTGTGAAGCACGCTGTACACCAAAAAAGAAAACTTAACTACGCTACTCGTCTGTGGAAGATGCACAATACCGAAACAGTAATTGCAACGATGTTTTCTTATTTTCAGTTCATTGCCATGAAGTTCAAAAATGTTGAAATGTGTGTAAATCCATCGGACCAAACTGCGTGGTCATCAGTCCGTAGCTTACAAACTACTTAAACCTAGGTAAACTAACCTAAGGACAAACACACACACCCATGCCCCAGAGAGGACTCGAACCTCCACGGCGAGCAACCGCGCGCTCTGCAGCCAGACGCTTTAGACCGCTCAGCTACTCCACCGCGGCTGCCATGAAGTACAGTGCTGTAGTACTGTTAACATAATGTCGTATTCTGTAAAGTATGTTCGTAGCAGCATGTTTAACAGATATATCATAATATTTCCGGCCACATCTGTTTCCGATAGATGTCAGGTCCTTATTAACGACTGTGGAGCAATCGATATTTCTACTTCATTTATGGATATTTTACTCATATCCGCGACGAAATTTTCAGTTTTTTTACTTCAGCAGACATTATTAAGTGATAACTTGGTGGTGAAAACTTCGATGAATTGACTGTTTGTTTCAGGGAAACATTTGATTTGACTGTTTGTTTACTCCAAATAATACAATAAGACAGGCAAATTTTAATTAACACCAACTGAAGATGCTTTTCCTATCTTGGGCATTTAAAACAGATACTACAACAAATAAATCTGAAACTCATATAGTTTATTTCCATTGCCACGTGTGATTGGAAATGGAATACCAGTTTACAGGGACACGCGGTTTACAGCGAGAGTACAAGTACACAGAGTGATCAAATGCTTGCTCAGAAATGTGTGACGATGATATGTGTACTCGAATATAACGTTTCAGCAAATTTTAACATTTCACCATTAAGCCCCACTACGTTCCAGAGTTTTCAAATGACAAAAGATAAATAATTGTAGGAGGCGGGAATCGAACCGGTGATCGCCTCGTCAGCACCTAGCGACTACGACGCCCAGCAGCGGAAATTGAATTTCTGTGGGAGTAGGTCACACGGAGTAACGTGAACATTCTCAGAAACAAAGCGTGTTCAATAAGCTGGATCCTGAACGTGTGTTTCCAGCTCAGTTTTGACACTATCGTACAATTGTTTGTCAAAGTTTTGAGGCAGATTAAGCACCAGTTATATAAAAGTTTGTCAGTACGACATTTTTAGGAACTGTTATCCCATTCTCAAATGCTGAAAAACGAGGAAAAACATATTAAAATATCGTGCAAAAATTAGATGACTCACCAAATATGAACTTCACAAAGTAACATACCTAAAAATTAATCTGCTGTTAGGGAGCGATATGAATAATGGCAGATTAAATTTTTAGGTATGTTATTTTCTGAAGTGCCTATTTGGTTCGTGAGTCGTCGAATTCGTGAATCGTATTTTAATATGTGGTTTGTTGCTTTTTCGGCGCTTGAGAATGGGATAATGTTGTCTCTAAACGTGTCGTACAGTCATATACTTACATATTTTTGGCATTTATATGTAATTGGCATCAATACCATCACGTAACGTTATTATAAAAATAAAGTTCGTAATTTGACAGAAGTATTTCATCGAAAGTTCTATTTTCACCAATCCTCCAACAACAGAACAAAAAGTCAAATAGTGTGGCAGTATCTGAGACAGATTTTACACGGAAATCGAGGCCAGACCACCTGATAGAGCGTGACGATGACAAGCACGCCGAACAAGGCTGCAGTAAATAAATAATTCTCGCAGCAGCGACTTTTGTCTACCAGCACGATATGGTAATGTTCCTATTTGAGACAGCAGTCCGAGATTATATCAAAAGGGTGGATTCCGATATTTCATGATATGACTGCGAAACATGGGTGCTAATGAAACCCTATATACAGGGTGGTTAAAACGTTTTCACACTTCGATGACTTGTACAGGAGAGTAGTTACGTAATAATTTGAATAGGAACATATTCTCGGAAATGTCAACCAACAACAGTGCCAAATCCAAGGTTTTGAATGTAAGAGGAGGGCGCTAACCTGGTAGAAATTTGTCCCACCCTGCTGTCTCCGAATTTGTTTCTTAAAATAAGAGGGCGGCGAGGAAAGGTCTGTGCGCTCTCTCTCTCTCTCTCTCTCTCTCTCTTTCTTTCTTTAGGTAATGGGGAAGTTACGTACAGCCCTATAGCCGGCCGCGGTGGCCGAGGGGACTGAAGCGCTCCAGTCACGGTTTGGCACGGCCACTACGGTCGGGGGTTCGAATCCCTCCTCGGGCATGGATACTTGATCCGACCTTAGGATTAGCTAGTTCATAAGTAGTTCGTAAGTTTAGGAACTGATGACCCCGTAGTTAAGTCCCATAAGCCATACAAATATTTGAACAGCCCTATAGCCTCCTCCCCCTGCATTCGCCACTGTCCAACGACATTGTGAGCGCTTCTTTATCTTGGATAGTGTGAAATTAAGTAGTAACGAACTACAACAAAAAAGGCGGGCTTTTAAATGTAAATCTTAAGAGCCATCAGCACCAGTAAGAGAAATGTCCCAATGCTATGTAGTAGCACTCGTGGTATGCATTTTAGAGCGCATGTTTGGTGGAAATTTTTCCTTGTTTTGGCCCTTGTTATTTCTCCCAAACTATCATAACTAAAGAGCTTACAGTAAAAATTTGCTTCACACAGTCAAAGATGTAGTCTCACAGCGAATTTGCATTGCATTTTCGGTCATCGGTTTGTGTTCAGAATAAGCTGGAGGAAAGAAAAATGGTTGTAAAAAGGTAATTGGTCACACGTTTCTCAAAACAAATTCTTAATCACGATATTAAAATGAAAGATATTAGGGTAGAAAGGAAGGCTGCGGAAGAATCATTTCCCTTCCGCTGACATGATTTCAGCATAAAGCGAAGCTCGCTCTCGCGGACCGCTTCATCGACCAACAATGGCGGTGAAGGTTTAGATCAGGGGTGTGAAACCCGCGGGCTCCATGCGGCACAAAGCAACTATTACTGCGGCCCACCAAGTATCTACAACACGATCAGTTAAAAAAATTACGATAAACTGAAAATTTTCAGTTTCAAACATTGTCAGACGCGCTGTTCTGTTAACTTATGGCTACTTCAGTTGCAACTGCGTAACAAGAGATTTAGAGAAGTATAACAACATTAGGTCATGGAAATACAAGGAACGTCTGTGTTATTTACGTACAATTTCGATAAAGAACGACTCACATTGCCAATATGTGTTACGTAACAATATTGGAATTCAGTTATAACAGATTTCTGTTATTGTATCCTTTGCTACAAACAGGAACGACGTTTGTCTATGAATATCTCAGTAATGAGCTTTCACAAAACATTGTTACCTCTTCTAACTAAGCAAGTGATTGGTATGGCGTGCAAAGTTGCCAGCACTGTGCAGCACTTCGGTTCCTCGCCTTTTCCTCAACTCCGACCGTTCTTCAAAATAAGAGAGGGAATTATCACGGCCAAACAATTCCTACAGTTCTATGACGAGGTAGTGGGATCGTGTCTCTGTACGTTTTTGTATATTGAATGAAGAATGCAAAGTGATTTCATCAAATATTTGCTATTTAATGTTTAGTTGCGACCTAATTGATTTTGTGAAAAAAAAAAAAGAGGTAAGAATATTTTTGTACTTTATTATGGAATGTAGCTTTCTACTTTCTTGCTGCTCTTTAAAGTAAATTATTATCATCATCATCATCAGAGCCCGGATTTTCGTGGAAACGATGCTGCGGGTATGTTTCGATCATCTGCGGAGTAAATGCATGTGCTGTGCGTATTTGGAAGATTTTTCGATGTAATAGAATACACAGTATGTTTTTTTTCTTAAGTGAGTGCTGTACGCCAGTGTGTAAATAAGAATCATATTTAGATTTAGAAGCCCTTAAAATCGTCAGTAGTCTAAACTTTCAGATGATGTGCAACCGATATGTAATATCATATGCGAACTGCAACACTTCAGTGAAGCAAACATGCTGTATTTATTCTTTAGTGAAAAAAAAAAAAAAAAAAAATGAAGGCATGTCATTCAAGGGGTATCTTTGAACAACGGTGTGATCTTTGACACTGATAGATCAGCTGAGTGGAAATGGCCGATGGTGTAAAATATTATGTTGTAGAACATGTCAGTGAGGATGAAATAACATTTTTAAGGAAATGGCATTCCAAGCTGGAGAAAATGAAATATTTATTTATTTATTTTTGTGGCCTAATATTTCTCATGTGTCATGTTTTGAGAATATGGTATTAGTAATATTCAGTCTGACATCTCCTAAGATGAACAGTATTTGTCATTGAATTCATATGGTGTAAAGTATTTAGAACTGTAAGTCTCTAAAGTGCGATATCTTCTTCTTTTATTACCTTCATTAAAGTCACACAAACTGTTACGCAAAGACCTGTTATAAATAATTTTCTTATGTCATAGGTAGGTTTGATTCTATTTTCATTATCATATAAATTAAGGAATAATCAAATGCAAAAGTTTCAATTTATTAAAAGAAACTCACAGTACGACAATAATGAAAATGCACTACTTTCAAAACTACATATCTATATACAATGTCGTGCTTTTTCTCATTATAGGGGTATTATTGAACAAAAAGTGTTACATATCTAATATATAAATCAAAGTGTCCGTATGTTTGTTCGTGTTGCCTACAAATCTACAGTTTTGTTCCAATCTTTATAAAATGTCGTACACGTAAGCTTCAATCCATGATGACGGTCGTCGTAAGTGTAAGAATCACGTACGATATATAGTTCACGAGATATGACGTCATAAACAATGAGATGCGCGAAAAACTGCTGCATTTTGCGACAATGCTGCTCATTTTCTCCTAAACCATTGGACCGATTTCAACCAAATTTTGTACACACATTCCTTACCGTGAGGGAAAAATTGCTGCATGTGTAAGAATCACATACGGCACATGGTTCTAAAGATATTACGTCATAACCAATAGAAATCGCAAAAAATGCCATATAATGCGGCGTGACATTCGAAATGCACTGTTTGAGAATGACAGTACTTAGCGACTTGCAGCAAACTTAAAACATAATTTCAAAGCTTTATTAAACTTTTTCTCGCTGGCAACCATAGTAAAATGATGAAAGGAAAAAAGTTTCTCGCTTACTACTTGTCCGCTGTTTATGGAGTAAAACTACGGCTCTCGATATGATGTTACAATTTATAATTTCCACACTACAAATTCTAGCGGCAGGAAATTTGACTGACAGTATACACGCATATAGTAGAGTGTACCTTCTAAATTGTATCACAATACGGCACGTAGTTCATGAGATACGAGCACATAAACAGTAACGTTCATGAAAACCGCCCCATCACGCACCAAGTTTTAATCTATTACTTCTTTACTACTAATTTTATTCCCAAGAGATTTTACAGATATACAGCCCTTATACATGAGTATATATACCTGAAAACTGGCAGGAAGAAACAAATAAATGCCCGGGCAACGCCGGGTTTTCAGCTAGTTCCATATAATAAGAAAATGTGTAAGTGTTCCGAGTGACCCTGACGCGTGGTGAGAGATTGCACAGTGATTTTTAAAATCATAACGAGCGTCCGAAAAAATATATATTCTTTAATATTCACAGAATATATGACATCAACTGCGATTGGGCAAAGCCGGGATTCGAACCCGGGTTTCCTGCTTTCTAGGCAGTTGCGCTGACCCCTACACCACTGGAGACACAGTGATCACCGCACCTGCAAGGACTACGTACGCACGCCTCCCGTCAAATACAAATTCCCAGCTGTGCCCTGCCCACAGTACTCAAACTCGTAGTTATGAAACTAATTCCCGTAAGAGTAAGGGTTTCAAACTTGCCCACCCCTCCCCACTAACGATAGGATCATTGCCCGGCACCGGCATATTCTGTGAATATTAAATAATAACTGCAGGATCAGAAGTGACGTCTGTTCTTTCGGAACAGACGACACACACACATACACACACACACACACACACACACACACACACACACTTGTTATATGCAGCAAGACCTCTGGCAACTCCCCAAAAAGTTTCGTGTCGATAGCTTGAGAAATTGTGGTTTAATGTACAAAAGTAAAAAAAATGTTGAAAGTCACCCTTTTTACTATACATATAGTGCGGCCCAAGAGTTGTCGCGTTCTTGCATTGTGGGCCGGATGAACTGAAAGGTTTAACACGCAAGGTATGGATGTAGCGGTGTACATGCTGTTGCCCTGGAGTCGCGGCGTCGGCGCGGCTGGGCAGCCGTGGCCGCCGCTGCACCCCGGCAGCAGACAAATGTATGCTGCTCTGTGCCGTCGGCCCGCACTCGCCTAGGGCGTAGACTGCGTGAGGCCTGGCACGACGTGGTACTGCCTCGGGCAGCGACAGGTCGATACCCGCCGACGCGGATTGACGGCGTGCCGCGCTACACACACTGTCCCGCACGATAGAGACTGACGTCTGCGTCAATTCGCAGAACCTGTCTCTGACTCAAACGGGGACTAGTGCGAAGAACTTTGCACTCCTCTGCAAATTCGCCTTGCGGTTATTACAAAATGCAAATTCACGCTTATGGTGCCGTTTTAACTGTCAGATAGATCCTCGTCATCGGAAGAGCTAGTTGGCATATAAACGTGTACTACTGTAGTCGGTGTTGCTTTTGTTTCTATCTTTATTATGATAATGCGTTCACTATGCTGTTCATAGTAACTTACCCGCATTCCTATTAGGCCTATCTAATTCATTATCAGACCTACTCATGCGTTACAACCAACTTATTTTGTATTTATAACCCTTTACTCAAATCTGTTCATCTGTTCATTCTGCCTCCGAACTTCACTAATCCCTACCGTATCTAACTTCAACCTATCCATTTCTCTTTTCAGATTTTCTAATTTACCTACTCGATTACGCGTTAGAACATTCCACGATCCGATCCGTAGAATGCCTGTCTTGTTTTTCTTGATGACGGCATCCTCCTGAGTAGTCCCCGCCCGGAGATCCGAATGGGGGACTATTTTACCTTCCGAATATTTTACCCAAGAAGACGCCATCATATATTCATACAGTAGAGCTGCATGTCCTCGGGAAAAGTTCTTTCAGCCGTTCTCAGTAACTGTGTGGCAAAGCCACATTAGCTGATGTTACAAGGCCAGCTCAGTCAATCATCCAGACTGTTGCCCCTGTAACTACTGAAAAGGCTGCTGCCCCTCTTCAGGAATCCCTCATCATATGCTGATTGATAGACTGGCTAAACTACAGATTAATTATTGATCTTGTTTAAACAGATTGTGTAGCTGTTTAGGGCATAGAAGCTGACATACATAACTCACCCCTATGAATAGAGACAACGAGCCATAAACTTTTACTACCCTAAGTTATTGCCCAAGTCTTATTGGTGAGAACCGAGGTCGCAATTGGATCCGCAACAGTTGTTAGTTTTAAACATATATATATATATATATATATATATATATATATATATATATATATATATTTGTGCACTACCAGAGTTTTGAGATCTATATCGTGTCATCAAGTGCATCTGCAAATATGAATCAAACAAAATGGTGACGTCTGTCAAGTAATAAAATGGCTACCCCACATCTTTACTTAAATTATTGAGTACAAAAGGGAGTGTACTGTACGAACGTAGTGAGTCCGTAAAACTATTACATGTAGGAACTTTTGTGTCTCGTTGCCGCCGGTTGTCCTGGGTGTCGGTGGCCGAGTAGAGAGAGACCGACGCAGGAAAATAGTATGCACGCGTGTGCGGGTACAGAGTCTGAGGTGACCAGCCCGTGGGACAGCAGAAACTAGAAACACTAAGCTAGATTAGAACAAGATATATATTTCGTAGAGATAGTACAATACTTACCTTTGTTAACTGAAGACTAGTGGAATGCAGATACATAGTTTAACTAGGTAGAGGCCTGCCTACTGATGAGTGTCCTAGTGCCTGTCCCATTGCCAAGGGACCGATCCAGTTCAGTGGTGGCCACGAGCGGGGTTGCAGCAAAGGGCGCTCGTGGCTGACGTCGTAAGAACGCCGCGCCGTGCTTGCATGGCGGCGCACGGCGATAGTACGTGGCGCGCACTTCAGACTTGTGCGACACCACAGGAACAGATTGAAATAGTGAATCTCTAGTACATGCGACAAGCACTGTGGGCAACATGTTCATCTTCTTAATTGTGGGACTTATTGTTTTACATGCAGACGTTGCCTTGTGAGAGGCCATGTTGCCTACAGTGCCTCCCGGCTTTTGGCATGTACCTGAGATTCACTATTATAATCTGTTCCTACAGTAATGTAAGGAAAGAAAATATTTTAAAATTATGGAATAGGAGAAAGGTGTTTATTTTATTAAAGAAAAGTGTGAGTGGAGGTAAAAAGAAATATCAGTTTTGATTTACGTGTTATTAACTGTGGTGTCTGTTGTTGTAATGTTTGAGGAACATAAAAAACCTAACCTTAATTTCGTGGTTGGTTACGTTAAACTCGTGATTAATGCAAGTGGTGTAGTTAAATTTTGAAAATATTAAGCAAGACAATTAGTGTAATTAACAAATACTATGGCCCTATCTGACAAACTTTTCAAAAGATCGCTCACCTTTCCTTTCCTTACAAAATCTCCTACAGAGACTGTGCACACGCAAATAGCAGAAATTAACGTACTACGTCTGTGCAATGCGTACGACTCAATAAGTACGCTAATGGTAATGATAATTTAGAAAATTATGAATAGTAGGATTTTTAACATCAAGTGATTGGCAAGTGGGTGCAGTCCAACGACTAAAGTCAGTATCTGATAAAATTAATTCACTCAAGCAAATAGGAAATTTAAGTAAATCAGTCTTAATTAATGCTATGCATACATTAGTACGAGTTTGGTTCTTTATAGGATAGATGTAGCGGTGGTTATTATTGTTGACTCAGTGAAAAACTAAGTAGAAAAATTATTCATTAATTCAACTGTCTGTTATCTTCTACAACCAATTTTAGTAAAATTGTCTCAACTGAACGATTATCACAGTCTCTAACAATTAATGACGCTCACTTGATTGTAAAATTGTGTAGAAATATTATTCATGCATTATTGAGGATTGTCATACTAATCATGAGTGGTTAATTAGTTGTTCAAATAAGATAGCAGAAGTACTGTCTAATGTTCTTGTATTTTAACAAAACTTAAACATGCATTCACAGTAAATTACAACCAGTATCATTTAACTTATCTTATTTATCAGTCCAGCGACGTGGTACTCTGCAGTCATAAAAATGGTACATAAATTCATACAGAAATCAAGTTGATGGTAGCTCCTCCTTTGGCAGCTTGCTAGCAGTTCGCCGTGATGCTTCGCGAATCGCGTAATTAATCACGACCGTTAGCGTCCGCGATGACGCTACCGCGTTTCGGACGTATGGGACGGTTACCGAACACGTAACGAATTTCTGCCTCAGCAGAACGAACGAATAAATGTTTCATTAAGATCAATTCTTGCTTCACTTATGTTCACTGGTTTCACATATACTTTCATATCGTTGCACTTATAACAAATTATAACTTTCATTTTGTTTTAACTTTTATTACTTCTTGTTTGAGCACTCCGCGGACCGCGTACGAACGTCTGATCTACGTCACGGGGCGCCAGATACTGCTGCTTGCTTGCTCTCCCACAGGCGAGCGCTGCTATACGATAAAGTCTCTGACCTGAGGATCCATATCGATAACTGTTCACAGAGAAACATTTTACATTGACAAATTAAACATAACAAGTAATCACAGTCATATAGAAAAAATACAAAGTACAAATAAAATAAAATAATATATACATAAACAATTACAATACAGATAATAAATGACAGAAAATGTTCACAGTTAAGTTACCTACATACATTGTGCATTACGATAATTAATTAAGTCACATAAGAAGTTAATTACTACAAATTCACTATAAACAGGTTCAAACGAATAAAATGTTTCAAAATGAAGCTCATTCCTCGTTATAATGTAAGGCTTACCTTAAGGGTTACCTTACAGTTACAGTTTTACGGACTCACTAAGTACGTATACTCTCTTTTGTACTGAATAATTTAAGTAAAGAAGATGTGGGGTTGTTGTTGTTGTTATGGTCTTCAGTCCGGAGACTGGTTTGATGCAGCTCTCCACCCTACTGTATCCTGAGCAAGCCTTTTCATCTCCTCATAAGAACGGCAACCGACATCCATTTGTATGTGCTTACTATACGCGTCTCTTGGTCACCCTCTGCGATTTTTACCTCACACACTTCCCTCCAATGCTAAATTTACTATTCCCCGATGTCTAAGAATGTGTCTTACCAAGCGATCCCTTCTTTTAGTCAGGGTATGCAAAAAATTCCTTTTCTCACCAATTCTGTTCAGTACCTCTTCATTAGTTATGCGATCTACTCACCTAATCTTCAGCAGTCTTCTGTAGCACCACATTTCAAAAGCCTCTATTCTCTTCCTGTCCGCACTGCTTATCGTCCATGTTTCACTCCCGTACAAGGCAACACTCCACACAAATGCCTCAGAAAAGACTTTCTTACACGTAAATTAATATTCGATGTTAGCAAATTTCTCTTTTTCAAAAATGGTTTTCTTCCCATTGGCATTCTGCATTTTATATCCTCTGTACTGCGACCATCGCATGTTGTTTTACTACCCAAGTAACAAAACTCATCTACCACCTTCATTGTTTCGTTACCTATTCTAATTCCTTCAGCATCGCCTGATTTTCTAAGACCGCATCCCATTATTTTTGTTTTGCTCTTGTTAATGTTCATTTTATACGCTCTCTTCAACACGCTGTCCATTCCATTCAACTGCTCTTCCAGGTCCTTTGCTGTCTCTGACAGAATTACAATGTCATCAGCAAAACGCAATGTTTTTATTTCTTCCCCCTGAACTTTAATCCCTATTCCAAATTTTTCCTTGCTTTCCTGCACCGCCTGCTCGATGTACAAATTGAATAACATCGGAGAAAGGCTACAACCCTGTCTCACTCCCTTCCCAACTGATGCTTCCCTTTCATGCCCCTCGAGTCTAATAACTGCGGTCTGGCTTTTGTACAAGTTGTAAATAACTCTCCTTTTCCTGTATTTTACCCCTGCTGACTTCAGAATTTGAAAAAGTGTATTCCAGTCAACATTGTCAAACGCTTTCTCCAAATCTACAAAAGCTAAAAATGTAGGTTTGCCTTTCCTTGATGTGTCTTCTAAGATAAGTCGTAAAGTGAGTATTGCCTCCCGGGTTCCTATGTTCCTCCTGAATCCAAACTGATCTTCCCCGAGGTCAGCTTCTACCAGCTTTTTCATTCTCCTGTTGATAATTCGTGTTAAATTTTGCAACCATGACTTATCAAACTGATGGTTCTGTAATTTTCACACATGTCTGCGTCTGATGTCTTTGGAATGGGGATTATTACATTTTTCTTAAAGTCTGAGGGTATTTCGCCTGCCTCATACATCCTACACACTAGTTCATCGGTAGCCGTATTATTACACAACAGGCGTCACAGTTTTATTTGATTGTAATTTGTGCATGCGTATGATGATGAGATAGAGGTCTCAAAACTCGGGTAGTGCATAGAAATAAATAAAAAATAAATTAAAAAAAATATTAAGAAGCGTTGCGGATCCAGTTATTCAGGATGAAGATGGACAATGGTGGATGTTGTATGGTATACTTTAAGGTTTTTCGGATGATCGGTACACATACCGCATTGCTTGCATGAACGTTCCGGCAACTGACAGAAAGCCTCCATTGTGTGTGTGGTGATGAGAGGGACGCTGTGGCGTGCTGTGAGGCTGCGGCCGTGGCCGTTGTGTGTGTATGCCGGGGCCGCTTCCGGCTGTCCTGCGGACGCTGGCGCTCAATGGGCCTCGCGCACGCGTCACCGCCGCTTCCCAGAACACGACGGCCGCGGTTGCTAGCTTCCAACACTGGCATAGCCGCGCGCGGCGTGCCGCTGTCGCGTTACTGAAGGCCCGCCAGCAGGAGCCCTACATTCAAATGTTTGTGGAACTTATGGGACTTAACTACGGGGTCATCAGTCCCTAAACTTACAAACTACTTATCAACTACCTAAGACTAAGGACGGCACAAATATCCATGCCCGAGGGGGGATTCGAACCCCCGACCGTAGTGGCCGTGCAAACCGTGACTGGAGCGCCTCAGTCCCCTCGGCCACCGCGGCCGGCGCCCTACATTCCACTGTCATTTATCAGCCCTGCTGTAGTCCGATCAAAGTTACTTGCGAGTTGATAGTGCGCGTGTCGGAACTGCTTTCCTTTAGTCAGACTGCTCAGTGTCTACGTCTACATACAAACTCGCAATCCACCCAGAGGTCGGTGGCGGAGGTTACTCAATCCCACTGCTAAATGGATCTTTTTATCGGCCCCTTGACTCAGACGATGCGGTTGCCGAAATGTTCAGAGAAAGCTTGAATCACATTTCAAATAGGTATCCGAAGCATACTGTTATAATCGGTGGCGACTTTAATTTACCCTCGATATGTTGGCATAATTACGTATTCAAAACCGGCGGCAAATATAAAACATCGTCCGAACTAGTTCTGAATGCTTTTTCTGAAAACTACTTCGAACAGTTAGTTTATGAACCCACTAGAATAGTAAGTGGTTGCGAAAATACCCTTGATCTCCTAGCAACAAATAATCTGGAGCTAGTAAAGAGCATCAAAACAGATACAGGGATTAGCGAACATCGAGTTGTAGTAGCGAGACTGAATATTGAAATGCCCAAATTCACCAAAAATAAACGAAAAATATATCTATTCAATAAAGCAGATAAAAATTCGCATCACGCTTTCCTGACTGATGGTCTCCAGTCTTTCAAAACGAGTGTAGATCACTTCTGGCTTGCATTCATAGACATAATATCAGTAGCAATCGAGAGATTTATACCAAATAAATTAATAAAAGAGGGGGCTGACCCCCCGTGGTACACAAAACAGGAGACTGGAGAGAACACTCATAAAATATTGTGGGGAAGGCGAAGCAAAGATTACATTTCCTGGTAGAACGCTTAGAAGATACACAAGCTCCACCAAAGAGACTGGCTACATCACACTTGTGCGTCCTCTCCTGGAGTACTGTTGCCCCTTGTGGGACCCTCAGCAGGTGAGATTGACGGAAGACATTGAGAAGATTCAGAGAAGGGCAGCTCGTTTTGTTCTATCGCGTTACGGGGGGGAAAGCGTCACGGAAATGTTGCACGAATTGGGGTGGAAATCATTAAAAGAAAGACGTTATTCATTGCGGCGTGATCTGTTTGCTATGTTTCAATCACCGACTTTTAGTTCTGAATGTGAAAATATTTTGCTAGCACCCACGTACTTAGGGAGACAAGACCATCCCAATAAAATAAGAGAAATCAGATCGAAAACGGAACGATTTAGGTGTTCTTTCTTCCCGCGCGCTGTTAGAGAATGGAACGGTCGAGAAAAGTTATGAAAGTGGTTAATGAACCCTCTGCCAATCACTTAAATGTGATTTGCGGAGTATCGATGTAGATAGTTGTTTTCCTGTTCCACTCTCATATAGAACGAGGGAAAAACGAATACTTGTATGCATCTGTACGAGCCCTAATCTCTCTCATCTTTGTGGTCTTTACTTGAAATATAAATCGGCGGCAGTAGAAGCGTTACGCAGACCGCTTCGAACTCCGCCCTCTATATATCTTCTAAAGTGTTTCTCGAAAAGAAAGCCGCCTTCCCTGCAGCGACTCCAATTTGATTTCCCGAAGCATTTCTGTAACACTCGAGCATTGATCTAACCTACCACTTACTAACCAAACCGCCCGCCTCTGAACTACCTCTGTGTCTTCCTTCAATCTTATCTGGCAAGGAACCCAAACGCTTGAGCGAAACAACACGGCGCCGCACAAGAGATTTACATGCGGTCTCCTTTACAGAAGAATCACATCTTCCGAAAATTCTCCCAATAAACCGAAGTCGACAGTCCGGCCTTCCCCATGACTGTCCTTATGTGCTCCTTCAATTTTATATCACTCTGCAACATTATGCATAGACGCTTGATTGACACGACTCTGTCAAGCAGCACACTACTAATGCTTTATTTTAACATTATGGGATTGTTTCTCCTACTCGTCTGCATCACCTTACTTTTTACATTTAAAGCTAGCTGCCATTTCTCTCACCCCCTAGAAATTTGGTCCAAGTCATCCTGCATCCAGTTACAGTCATTCATTGACGACACCTTCCTATACTCCACAGCATCATCAGCAAACAGTAATAGCTGTCCTATCACAGTTCACTGGGGCACCCCTGACGATACCCTGGTCTCTGATGAATGGTCGTCATTGAAGACAACATACTGGGTTCTACCAGTTAAGTAATCTTCGAGCCACTCACATATTAGGGTACCTATTCCATAAGCTCACACCTTCGTTAGCAGTCTGCGATGCGGCACCGGCTCAAACGCCTTTCGAAAATCGAGAAATATGCAGTCTGCCTGCTGCCCTTCATCCACAGCATCCAAGATACCACGAGAGAAAAGGCTGAGTTCATACGATCGGTGCTTCCTAAAGCCATGCTCATGCATGGACAGAAGCTTTTCCGTTTCAAGGACGCCCAAAGTGCCACAACAACCAGTAAATTGACTTCCAGTTTCTTGTCTGGCCCTTCTTTAAATTTTTTTATTTGTTTCGATTCCAATACATATGTCCTCTCTTTTCATGTCACATTTCATCACAATAATCATACAAAATAATAATAATAATAATAATAATAATAAAATACTTGGTTAACCCACCTAACGAAATAGGTACTCATACACAGCAGCAACCAGACGCAACAATTTAACGTCACATATACAAGTATTACGATCACAGACATCAGCTTACGTTAGATCATGAGATTCGTTAACCCGATATCTCCGAAGGTTACAATCCAACGTTGTTAGTGGCTATTTAGTGTCACTCAAGACAACTAAAAGAGTGTAGCTGCGTAACTCAATGATTAAGTTAAATCCCATAATGTTTTTAGTGTCTAAATGTAATCTCTTACTTCGTTATTTTTGTTAATTGGTTTAATTTGTAGAGTTCTAATAGTTTGGTGCCCTTTTTCATAATAGTGTTGACTTTATTTTCTCCAATTTTTCATCATGTGATTCATTTTTTCGATTTGAATCTTCCTGTGTCGTTCGTAACCTGTAATGAAGTGCCACGCAGAACTGCTGATTGGTTCATAACACGGCAGCTCGCGTAACCACTAGGCGGTTTGAGAATATTTTCAGGCAAACTGATAGCCATAAGCTACAGTTTACTTTTGGCTCTGTATCTCTAAATTTTCTGTCTACGTTTCCTCGTACAGGTAAACTTTAATTGCCGTGAAAAAAAACGATCATGGTTTTTATTCTGTTGTAGATTGTTGACTGCCGTCTGGTCAGATACATAGTACCTTACGTATCGCTAAGATTAAATTGAAGACATCATTTTTTGCACTTCAGTGACTGATTACTTAAATGCAGTTGTCGACAGATATTTTCACACTGCCGCGGTGGAATGGCCGAGTGCTCTAAGGCGCCTTGCTGCTGAGCGCGCGGCTGTCCCTCGTCGGAGGTTACAGTCCTCCCTAGGACATGGGGCTTTGTGTTGGCCATAGGTTAGTTTAATTTAGTTTGTAAGCCGAGGGTCTGATAACCAGAGTAGTTACGTCCCATGGATCTGCAAACATTTGAACAATGGAACTCTTAATTCAAATAAACGGCACTTGTGAAGTGTCCCGCCATGTTTGTAACCGAGTGGTAGCCGGCTGCCCACGTGCCAACGAGACAGTCGTCAGTTAGCAAGTAATTTTAATCGGCCTATAGTTGCTGCTATTTCCACCAGACATGTGCGTGCGCGTTTACATATTGTGTGTGCCTTCTCGAAGAGACAAGATGATAACGGAGAAATATTTGTTGATTGTTTGCACGCATGCAGCGCCACCGAGAAGCGCTTCTCAATCGCTGTTTGTAAAGGAATGCCGAGTAATTCTCAGCGAGTCGTGACACCGGCTTAGGGCTGAAAGGCGACCTTGTGCATTTAAAAGTCGACTTCTGCTCGTGATAATGCAGCGCGACTGAGGGAACGGGTTTTATCGACTTCTGAAGGCGAGAGTGGTGCCTCTGTTGCGGCGAGCTTTAAAAGCGATACGCGCTGGAAAGAAAGGAGAAAAGCGAACAACCTGTTCCTGTCCGCATCAAGACCGAGCACCGTGCGCTTTTTTACCGCATCACTCACAGTATAGCGCCATGTAAGTAGAAAATTCGTGGGGCAAAGTATTGCTGTGTAGGGTCCAGCGCTAAATGCCTCCAATGGTATCCAAATTTTTGTTAACCTTATGGGACCTAACTGCTGGTTCATCAGCCCCTAAACTTACAAACTACTTATAAACCAACTTATACTAAAGACAACACTACATCCATCCCCGAGGGAGGATTCGAACCCCCGACGGGGAACGGCCTCGCGCATCGGAGCATTGTCTCAATGCCCTCGGCCGCTCTGCCGCGATCGTTGGTAACCAGGCAGTCAGTTTTGAACGTGCACAAGAAATCCTTAAATTGACGGAAGTTCGTTTTTATTGCGAACATTATTATTATTCCTTGTCACATCATCGCCAACGACTCTTAGTCATCACAAACACAGGAGATATTTCAAAGTTACTACAGATAAAACTCAAGCCCATCCAACTGGCATAAATGAGGAAGGCTTGTGCGAGACCGTGAGCTACGCGAACGAATAACCATATTGCTGCTAGTAAGACTAGGTAAATATTACACATCGTACGTTGAGTTTACTCTTCTTTCATACTTCATTAACGGCGGGTTTTCCCTTTCTTGGTGGGTGAGATGGGGGGTGGGGGGGCACGATAGTCCATTCGTTTCTCTGGAAGGAGCTATCTGAACTGTTGGGTTCGTTTCACTAAAATGTCCCAGGAGGAATGGTCAGTATTCAGGAATATGACACAAGCTCTCATTCGAAACTAAAAGGTAATGTAAACAACTCTAAAATACATGCCGTGCACGCTATGAACAATTGCTCAGTATGTATTTGTTTAGAGCCCATGTTTACGAAACGTTTTTAGAATTATTCCTCTCAGATCCTTGAATGTTGTCCAGTTTTGTACCCCATGAGAATTTAGAGGCTGTTGGCCGTTGTTGGTAAGCTATACTTGGAAGCGATCAGACGAGGTCATAGCGAAAAGACTCGTTAGTTAAGTAAAGCCAGTTTAATTTCTTAAATGAAAACCAGTAACATTCGTTCTCATTTTCACCTTGCCGCAAATGAAATGAACTAATTGGCCTATGGAAAATTTTGTATAGGTGCCATACTTTAGCTTACCTGTGCCTATTTCACTAGTAGGCAGATAAGATGATGATTGCTTACAAAAGGACACGGCCGATTCCTTTCGGAATCCTTCTCCAATTACCTTTGGTAATGACATAGTTGTCCACAGGAAGTTAAACAAATTTTCCTTCCTTCCGTTTTCGAATATATAATCGCATAATCGCAAAAGAACCTAAACTTGTATATCTACAGTCGAGAGAGACAGACAGAGAGAGAGAGAGAGAGAGAGAGAGAGAGAGAGAGAGAGAGAGAAATTTTATGCCAATGTTCCCTCCGCTTCATTCCGTTCGGCACTGGCAGTCTGGAACGAGGATTGCTTTAAAATAATTTCTTAGGAGATTGTTTTTGTTTAATTTTCTCGAACTGTGTTGTAACGATACCTCCGAAACTGGAAAAAAATTCACAGAGTTTTGTCCAGAAAAGTGTTGCTAGAATTTCGTGTCTTCACGTGGTTTTGCGCATGTCTCTTCTTTCGAGTCTTTGCACATACATATTTTGAGTAAATCCAACAGTCTTGTTCACAAAGCACAACCATTACCTCTTCCGCCCATCAGTTTCCGAATTTCTCCGCTCACTCTTGGAGAACAAAACACGAAAAGTGTCTCGAAAATGTTAAGGTAATATGTTACTTAGTGACTGCTCTGAACGCGGAATTCCCTTCGGTTGCTTGCTCGTGGGCGTGCCCACATACGCGAGCGTTCGGCCTCACCGCCTAGGCAACTTAACATATTCAGAGCCTGTCATGTTAGAAACGTGACAAACCATACACAGTTCATTAATGCAGTATAGAAAGGATGCTCCGCTGTTAAAAAATTTTCAGAAAAGCGGCCAATCTTATTTAGGCGGAAACGGTAGAAACAGCTTTTCCTTCGTTTACTAGCTCGTACAGCTAAGGTTCACAGAACAGTGTCGGAAATTGTAGTGTTCAGTGGAATACTAATAATGGTGATGGCTCCCTCGCCTTTTATGTTGTGTAAATTGTGACGTTATCAAAGTTGCGTGTTCTTGTTATTGCGGCTACGTTACCGCGTGGCACATGTACATGTATGCTTTTTCAATACTATCATTTACAAATTGCAATTTAACGACGTTGTGCTATATAAAATACTACACACTGGTGTAAACAAGTTATTATTAGAACTCTATTTCCGACATATTCGTTGCTGGAGAATTCAGCAACTGAATTGATACTTAAAACATGCGTACGGTGTCTTCTTTTTTTAATTCCAGTTACAGACTTTTTTATCCCTCTCTTCTGTTAGCAACCTATGTGTCTGTGTCTATTGGGACATGGATATGAAAATGATGCTGGTTAATCAAAACTAGCAATACTGTAATATGCATCTGAGACTGGAAAAAGCTATACCGTGTGTTATAAAGCGTTATTAACATCTTAAACATTTTGTGTATGTTATTGCTATTAATATTAAAATCGTACCCATGTGCTATGTTTTATTTACGGAAGTAAATACGACAAGTTTCATTAAGAGGCTAAGGGAAACAGAGACAGTAAAAGTGACTTGTCGTTCCCGGAATCGAAACATGTAGTTTTGGTTTAGGCCTGCTAAGGCTAACCGTGGCCTCGTGGTTTCGTTTGTATGTCCCGTTTGTATTTCACGAAAATCTTTCACAATGTAATATCGGCCAGAGAGAGTTGATGCATTCGGAAGGTCCCAGTCAGTCTCTCCTGATTGGGTACCTCGTATTTTTCCTAAATTATTCAACACCCATTCTGCAGTGTCTCCTCTGAGAAGCTTCCTCGTTGTTGTGAGCTCATACTTCGTATGAACGATCTCGTAATCGACGGGACATGAAACCTAAAACTTCTTCCTTCCTTCTGCAGTTACGTGGATGTGAGCCCTTAGGAGGGTCCAGGACGGCCGAACGAAGACATGGGGTGAAGACCTATGTCGCCCTTAAGACGTTAATGTATTTTAAGAGCGCCATGTGGCGACGAAGGGCTGATTCGACTCGTTTACGGAGCACATCTCCATGGCTTGAGCTAGGAATACCTATGAATCTTTTTTGTACTAAGGAAAAGACTATTGTACAGATCTGTTAAGGAATTGTTTGTGGAATTAACAGTAAATCTAAACTTTTTCCGTAAAAGAAGACGTTCGCTTCGTAACTAAAGTCGCATTCCATGGACAACGTCTGGAAGTGGCGAGGGTTCCCAATTATATAAAAAGAAAATTCACGTCAAGACGAATGGAGCTCTCGGTAGATCGAGCTTCCACGTCGAATAGCTTGGGATCAAGTCACCGAGGAGCTGGTTTCCCGTAGGTAACAGTAATGTTGACGAAATCACCAGTTTGAGTGAAAGGCAGGGGTGGGTGACAACGATTTATGTATCCCTCCAGTTTTTCGAAACTCAACATTCTCTGTTTTTATCCGGTTTCAGAAAGTTCTTTTGCGAGAAGTTAGCAGCCTGAAAAGCGTAGCGAAACCTTTATCGGTTTAGTTGACGCCATGCTTCCTCGTTAACATGCTCTACTAAATCAGATGTTCCTGATGCTCTGTTTTGCCCAGTCTATTGCATTGTGCTCGACACTGTTAGCTCTCTGCCGCTACTGAATGTACACGTTACGGACTAATTGCGCACGACCGAACTTGTTGCATCTAGACGTAGTTCCAGACAAGCTTAACCCTTTAATGCATGACTTTTTACGCAAGTCATAAAAATACCACGATTAATGTATAGTGCGTATATACTGAGAAAGATAATGAACAAAATCCGTAAAATTATTATGCCTCTCATCTTACCAGAAAGTAACTGACAATGCAACAGTAGTATGTGATTGACTACTTTTACATGGCAAAAGAGGAATACTAAAGCCAACAAACGCACATGTTAGGAGACAATGCAGCTAACTGTCGAAATGATTCGGTAGCTCAATCTATTTCGAGTGGTCAATTTTTATTTTCTAGGACGAGCTACTAGCATATGTAACACTCTGTATACAAGCAGCTAAAAATGAATTTGTGGTAAAATTTTGATAAGTTTGCGAGATAATGGGAAAAGTAAGGTTTGTAGCTGATCCGGTACCCTATGCATTAAAAGGTTAAAATTTTTATCATCCGCTCAGAGTACGATCGTGCTGTGGTACATTTCCTTTCTTCCATCCATCTGTATTAGAATACGTACCATGTTCGACCGAGTAGAGGAAATTGTTCTGGAGTGTCGCCGAAGGACTGTGGAACACCTTGCCTCCAAAGTTGGCATTTGTGTAGGATTTGTGGACACGAGGCTGCACGTGTGCTACTTCATAAAGACAACGCACTAGCTCATCGAGCGAACGCTACGCTGCAGATTTTTCGTGACGAATACTGTCGTTCTCGGCCTGTTCATCTAATATGACTCTTCTCGACTTTTGCCTTTTCCCAACGATTAAAGACGCTTTTCGTGGTCGCACATTCACTAGTTGTACTGCAATTGCTCAAGCTATTTCGAGTGGTCCAGTCAGACTCCTAAAGAAGCGTTCGCAGCGGCCATAGAATCAGGCGCGTTACCGTTGTGGAAAATGTTTGCAACTGCAGCGAGAGGGGTGACAGAAGCTGGAATCTGCTAGATTGAAGCCCACAGTGTTCTGGAGGTATGTTAATGACACATTTGTTGTGTGGCCTCACGGTGAAGATAAGTTACAAGAAGTTTTAAATCACCTGAATTCCATCCATAACCAAATCCAGTTTACAATGGAAGTCGAAAAAGAGGGATGCCTTCCATTTCTGGATGTAATGGTACGACGTAAAGACGATGGCACCTTAGGACATTCAGTATATAGGAAACCGACACATACTGATTTATATTTACATGCAAATAGCTGCCATCATACATCTCAGACGATGAGTGTCCATAGAGCACACGTCATAGCTGATGAGAGCAGTCTGCAGGACGAGCTTCTACACCTGAAGAGAGTTTTTGAAGCAAACGGGTACTCTCCACAGCAGATACATAAGGCACTACGTACGAAGCTAACGGTACGTGCAAAGAATACAGAAGATGATGCAGAAAGTTTTAAATCCATGGCTTTTCTGCCATATGTTGGGAGCCTGTCGTCGAAAATCGGACGGATTATGAACAAACACGATGTTAAAGTTATTTTTCGGCCCCTCCAAAGACAGCAGCACTTTTGGGTTCTATCAAAGATGATTTGGAGCTCCGTAAGGCCGGGGTTTACAAGATCCCATGTGAATGTGGCCTTTAGTACATAGGACAGACGACACGTACAGTCCAGGAAAGATGCACGGAACACCAGAGATATACCCGTCTCTTACAACCAAATAAATCGGCAGTGGCAGAGCACTGAATTGATACTGGACACTCCATGACGTACGAAAACGTCAAAATTTTAGCCTCCACTTCATCTTTCTGGGACTCAGTGGTGAAAGAAGCAATAGAAATTCGCTTGGGGACGAATTTAATTAACAGAGACAGCGGCTTCAGTTTAGATAAATCATGGAATCCGGCACTTTCTTTAATAAATTTACAAAGACGCCGCCACAGCACAGATAATATCACATTTATTTCTCCGCAGTAATCGACCATGCAGCCACAGACA
This sequence comes from Locusta migratoria, assembly GCA_026315105.1. Lineage (NCBI taxonomy): Eukaryota > Metazoa > Arthropoda > Insecta > Orthoptera > Acrididae > Locusta > Locusta migratoria. The sequence goes on from CM048751.1 coordinate 204,270,916, forward strand.
TAATTTACACATACGTGTCCTTCCTTGCCGCCGAGTAACGTCTTTGGCGCCTTGTTGTGTCTGTGGCCACATGCGCAGTAGCGCGGCCCGCGCGTTCATAAGCAGGAAGCGTGTGCTGGAGCGTCAGTCTTCGACTCGTCTCTGAAGATGGCTGCACGTTTCTCAGCTGAAATATTAGAAGTAAACTTTATGCGGCTGCACGCACGAAACTTCTTTGAACAGAAGTTTCACAGTTTGGATGTGATAAAAAATTTCCGAGGTTTGTAACTTGTGGACGCGAACAGCAGTAGGAATGGTGGTGGTGTCGTGTGCAGTGATAGAGCGCAGATGGCCTCGAGCGCCCATGGTGGCCCTGCCCCTACCCAGGTGGGGGAGGAGCCGCCCAGATGCGCTCTTGAGTTTCGGCATGCGGGTCGCGCCCCCACACGCGGCCTGTGCAGTGGCAGGTGCACAGTTCCCAGCGTCGCCAGTGCGCCCTCGCGTCTCGCCCTGGCCGCTGTGTGCACGCGCTCATCCTGCGCGCCATGGTTCGTCTCAGAGCGCCGAGGTGTTCCTGCGAACACGGGGTCCGCGCGTCGGTAAGTCGCCGCCAATCACTGTTGCTGCTGGAGAGAATCTGTGTCACGAATGATGTCGAGCTCCGGCCGCAGGATCCCTGTGCACACACAGCAAGGGACGCAATACCCGGTGAACCCGTACTGCACCGTCAAAATTTTAGAGTGTTTTGGAGTATTGGCCCACTATACATATATACAGAAGAAATTTTTATTGTACAAAATTCTTCAACTCTTAAACTACTTTTCCACATAACTGCCGAAATTTTGCAGGCATTTGTCATAGCGTGGCACCAGGTTTTGTATACCTTCTTTATAGAAATCTGCCGCCTGTGTCTTCAAACAGTTGGAAACAGTTTCTTTCGGCTCGTCGTCATTGGTGAAGTGATGATCGCCAAGGAAAGACTTGAGATGTAAGAACAGATGAAAGTCATCAATCGCGTGAACCAGTTCTTCTGTAACGCTTACTTCGTTCTTCATCGCGCACATCACTACGTCCGACATTGAACTGTCGGACCCATCTTCTCACCACCGAATCACTCATCGCATTTGGTCCTTGAACGTCGCAAATTTGCCGATAAATTTCGCTTGGTTTCACTTTCCTCGCATTCAGAAACCGAATCACCGACCCGATTTCACAGGCGACGGGATTTTCAATCAACGCCGACATTTCGAACAAGCATAACAAAGCGTACGTAACTGACAGCGATCTCCAAATGGCGCACGTTCTTCTCCTTAATGCACCTCGTCTACAGCGCCTGTGCGGAACTGCAATCGCAGCGCTGCAGCGGAGATAAATTGAAACGGAATTTAATTTCTGGACGCGCCTCGTATGAGGTCTGTTCAAGAAATTCGTTCGCAGAATTTTTGTACGTTTACTTTTCGCATATTGTGCATGATGCCGTTCGAAATAGTCTCCTCCTCCATATGTAAGCAGCTCTTGCTGGATCACACCAAGCGCCGACTACGAATTTTTCTTATCGCGTCTGTTGCAAATCTACGTTTTTTAAACGAGTTTTTGTAAATCAGGAAAACAAAAACTCAGTGGGGGGGGGGGGGCAGGTCTGGAGAGTACGAAGACACAAGCAGCACAGTGATTTTTTCCCCCTTTTGGGGGGGGGGGGGTGGGGGTGACAGTAGTCGCGCACCAACAGGGAGGAATGCGCGGACGCCTTACCGTGATGCAGGAGCCGTAAATTGTCTCGCCACATTTCAGGCCGTTTCCTACTCACATTTTCTCGCAGACGTCGCATCATATTCCGGTAGCATCGCCGGTTAACAGTTTGTCTTTGTGGCACGGACTCATGCTGAACGGATTCTTCAAAGAAAGCTATCATCATGACTTTGACATTTGACCAGATTGACCAGCTTTTTTATTATTGTCTAGGAGAACCTTTTTCAACCCATCGTGAACGTTAAACCTTGCTCTCAACGTCACTTACGATTCTGTTAATGAACATCTCATTTGCGAGGTCCAAAGGCGTGAAGCGTTAGATGGAGCGGCGATTGGTAATCAATCCTGCTATGTATTGCGATTGGTTGAGATAAAATTACGAAGAACCCTTCTTCCTGAAGATGCTATTAGTGAAGAAGATGAATCATTCGCATGCTTTCTCGTATCTGTTATTATATAGAAATATGAGCGTAAGCTGGATACTGTTGTAACACATAATGATGATAATAGGGATGATAATGACGAACAACTCATTGCGAGCTGTAGTGCTACGGTAAGTGCTGGAAGAGGCAATGGAAGCAGTGGCAGTGAATACCAACAGTGTTCCGAGAAGAAGGTTGAAGTTGCAACTACCATCACGGCTTTGGATGACAATACGCTAGAGAACATGTATGATGATTATTACATAAGTTATAGTTAAGATCCGGTGCGCCTCGGTTGCACAGTGGTAGAGTGCCAGACTACAAATCCAAAGGTCGCGGGTTCGATCCCCACCAGGTCCTTTATCTGTCACTTTCCATTTCTTTCACCTCTGGCAGTATTGCTCATGTGAAAAATACCGAGTAGCACCGTGGTTCGGAACCCACGTTAAACTGTAGGTCCCCCTATAACTGGCTGGGTAAGTCAGTTCGAAGGTCGGAGGAAGGCAACGGCATACCACCTCCAAACAGGACCATGCCTAGTAAAGCACTGTGATGTTCAAACCAATCTTCGGATTGTTGACTGCTTTACCTTTACCTTTTATAGTTAAGATATCTGCATTACGTATGGCGTCTACAATTGCATCTACAGTGCTATCTAGAGAATGATTGCCGAGTTTTGCATAGAAACGACACCCACCAGCACACTGAGGTGTACGTAGAGATTCTGTAAGCAAACGTTCATACAGGTATGTTTGTTCGAGACCATTTACTTTCCTTGTGAGTGAACCATTTATACCACAGAGTATGATCTTAGCACTCATTACCGTAAACGTCTTCCATTATATGGTGTGTTCTATAAAGGTTTTCTTGAGCTTCAAGCAAAATTTAAAGGAGGCACTTTGTTTCTTCAATTCTGCCTTCTCATAATCAACAAACTAAGCGAAAAACGTACTACTCAGTACGGCAATGAGCTATTAGTAATAGGGATAGAGTAATTAAACTTCCGGCAGTTACATAGCCGGCCGCGGTGGCCGAGGGGGCTGAGGCGCTCCAGTACGGTCTGCACGGCCACTACGGTCGGGGTTTCGAATCCCCCCTCGGGCATGGATATTTGTGCCGTCCTTAGTTGTAGGTAGTTCATAAGTAGTTTGTAAGTTTAGGGACTGATGACTCCGTAGTTAAGTCCCATAAGCGTTACAAACATTTGATTTGCAGTTACATATTAAACACAGGCGTTTGCAGGGATGTCAACCGTATTTCGCCCATTCACATCATCGGTGCAAAATTTCTGAACACACCTCGTATAACATCGTTTCGACAATGATTTTTCGGCAGTAACATGCGTGAAATCCACTCGCCTGCCAAGAGTCATGACGTGAACCTAATGGAACCTCTTTGGGATAAGCTATAACGTAGACATCACTCCAGAGTCCAAAACGGGTGCCTCGTATGGAATCTGCTTTTGAGGAAGAGTGAGTTCCCATTTTCTCCAGAAACATTCAAATACGTCACTGTAGACTTAACGCCGTCAAATACGCAAAGGTCGTACATACCCTACATAAATACCCAACAATTCGTCTCGAGATACTTTCGATCAGATTGGGTGCGCCGTTATTTTCATCACAGTGGCGTCCAATTTCAGTTTACGTCTGTTTTCAAGATAGGAAAAAAATATTTTTGACAGTTAACGCAGACGGTGTGTTCTTGCTATAGAATTTCCTGATGGAATTCGACTTTAATATTCCAGAACAGAATCGCAATCTGTGGGGAGAAAGAATGGAAGTTGCGCTCTGCCATGAATTATTATGCGTACGCTTTAGAATGCGAACGTAGTTCCATCTTGCGGGAACTGAATAATATATGAAATTTCCTCATGCCACTTGCGACAGTCAACTTTGAAAGGTCACGGGTCAACTGTTAGCTAATGCGGGAGGAAAACGAGAGTTACGGGATATACGCCAGTCTCATTACTCGCACCTCTCAGTTGAGTTAGCTGCGAAAAGCCAGCCTAACCCAACTCCCCGCATTAATTGCCGTATTCATATGTAGCGTGGGAGGTAGCCGCCAGTTGTACACAGACAGCAAAAAAGTGTTCATTTTTGCAGTTTTGTATCTTCTAAAGCGACGTAGCCAATACTACGTACTTTTGAACTTTCACGTTTTTATTTCATTTCATGCACTTGCAAAAGAAAAGGAAAAGGAAATATTAGTGACATCATAATATTAGTTCTTAAATCATTCAACTTCAAAGTTCATATCTCTTTTCATGATCAAAATTTTCCTTCTGATTTGGTGCCACTAAAACGAAGCTTTGAAAGGCATCAGGACCTTCTGGAACTAATGGCAATCGCTACGTAACGATCATTTTTCGCACCAATAAACAAAAATAAGTGATCAGACGATACATGAGATAAATAGGGCAATCATTTCTTTTACATACAACATAACTTCCGGAAGGGGAAGACCGATTTTTGCTATCCGTTTTTCGCTGCAGTGTTTCCATTTTAATGTTTGTAAATCTATGGGACGTAACTACTGTGGTTATCAGTCGTGAGGCTTCCAAACTGCTTAAACTAACCTAAGCACAATATATATACAGCCGTGTCCGAGGGAAGACTGGAATCTCCGACGGGGAGCCAACCCGGATTCCACAGCATGACTCCTTAACGTTTGCAAGATAGTTAAATAAAATATTGAAAAAGAATGTCTTCAAGCTTGTGGCGAAGTTTCGCAGACATTTATTAATTACTGCGATTATAATTTACTGCAGTAAATCCTATGAGTAGTGAGCAGTGAGTCATTTATAGTAGCGCAAACACTTGTAAATGTCCGCATAAATAACTGACGATGGAGTGCTACTATCCGTAGAAATCAATACCGAGATTTCAAGAGTATTGATGTAGCTTATTTCTAGGTGGTCGGTTCTTAAATGACAACGTTGCAGATAGTGACGACTAAAGACTGTTCCGTTTGAAACTGACTGAAACAACGACGGCGATTTTATCTTGTGGCCGTGTTAAAAATAGCGCGCGCTTCAACAGATTATTTACTCTGTCAGAAGCTGTCCAAACTAATGGGGATAGAAAGACACTGCTATTTTTATTGCCAGTGTGTGGAAAATGAGAAAATATGTTAGCAATACCATCGAAATGTATGTGAGGACTTTTCGGTTTTAATATATCGTAGCATTTCTCTTTCATTTAAGAATAAATACATGCGTAAAGCCTATTTGTTTTTGGTAAGAACGAAGTTTTTATTTCGTCAGAGATACGGCTTTTAATAATAGTCCTATGATTTTTGTCTTCTGAGAAACATTCTGCTACTAATTTCGTTTGTAAAAATGTTTTTGTTTAGTTTGAGATACTTGATACGTGTTTTAGTTAATAATAGTCCAATGATTTTTTCTTCAGCGAAATATTCTACAGATACTGCTGATTCAGTACAATAAAAGAAAGTTATGTTCTGGACAGTAATGTGCTAAGTACAAATTCTTCTTTATACATAGTTCGCCCAGCCACCAGAGAACTCAGCACTGTCGACAACTATCCGAGCATACGCGAGAATTTCTCGAAACTTTGCCTTTAGGCCAGTCGTCGTAACAAAAAAAAAAAAAAAAAAAAAAAAAAAAAGTCCTTAGGTCCAAAAAAAATTGCAGGAAGCTGAATTTTTGGTATGTTGTTAGGACATATTAGAGTAGTATTAAACCAAGTTTGCAGCAATTAATAATCATCGTTAATGAGTAATTCCTCCTTCTTTAACATATATTGGATAAGAGGACTGCAATTCATCTGGGTCAGTTTATTGACTAATTCGATTTTTTCAACTTAACGTTTTTTAACGATAACCAGAAATCTATTGGGCCTATGGAATTCGTTCTGTACTTAGATTAAAGCTAAATAACTGCCCTATAACTTTGTTTTGTATGACTTTCCCCGTGGGATGATCATTAGAGCCAATATTCTAGCCGAAAGATGACTAAAATTGGAAATTTCAACTTTTTGGAGAAATAAGTCAGTTTTTGAAGTCCAATATCTCGGGAACTATTGGACTTACAGAGCTGCGGTTGGGCCTAAAATATAGAATATTTTATTCACATTAATAAAGGTACGAGTGACATTTCGTCAAAAAACCACCCTTCACGAGTTATAAGCCAAAATCAGAAAAAAGTCCGAAAATGTCGAGATTTTTGGCTCTTAAAAGTTAAACTAAAGGATTTCGAAGCTGCAAACTTGGTTTAATACTACTCTAATATGTCCTAACAACATACCAAAAATTCAGCTTCCTGCAATTTTTTTGGACTTAAACATACCTGGCGACTTAGCGTCGCGCGTTTCTGGAGCGCGCTCATATCCCATCTGTAGTTGGTGATGAGTGGCTAGCCGGTGGGGCATAGTGGATGCTGGCCTGTGCCCTAGCAGCCAGGCAGTGAGCTACGCGATCTTGAGCTAGTCTGCGTGACGTCAACCGCAAGCGGCGCGGCCTTCTCTTTGTGCGGTGTCGGCCAGACGCGGCTGGCGTGTTGTGTCCCAGTTAAGCGGCCAGACTGCGGTGGTAATTGGCGCCGACGTCTACGCGGCTGCTCTGACCTTGCGTCGCTGTCTGCCGTCTCACAACAACATTGCCGCTGCTCGTGTCTCTGCCCGTGACGGCAACTTTGGCACCAAATAGCATGACAAACGAACGTGCAACTAAATGTTCAAATGTTTGTTAAGCTTAAGGGTCATCAGTCCCTAAACTTACAAACTACTTATGAACTACCTACAACTAAGGACGGCACAAATATCCATGCCCGCGGGGGGATTCGAACCCCCGACCGTAGTGGCCGTGCAGACCGTGACTGGAGCGCCTCAGTCCCCGCGGCCACCGCGGCCGGCGAACCTGCAACTTTGCCAGTCATACACCACCAAACATCTAATATGTGACAACTATTTGTTGTTTTTGTCTTCATCGTCGCCTGACGGAAGGCATGTTCGATATCAATCTGCACCTTGCTGTAACCACTGTAAGCCTCGTTATCTTTGCATTACTGCTGCAGCCTAGATCCATTTTAACATGCCTGTTACTGTTACGCATTGCCTTTCATCAACAAGTATTAACACCCCACTCTTCCGTCCAAGCCTTGGCGAAATAGCCGTGCGCGCTGAGGCGCCCTGCTACGGTGGACGCGACCGTTCCATGTCGGAGGTTCGAGTCGTCCCTCGGGCATGGGTATTAGTGTTGTACTTAGGATAAGTTAGTGTAAGTAGAATGAAACTTTTCACTCTGCAGCGGAGTGTGCGCTGGTATGAAACTTCCTGGCAGATTAAAATTGTGTGCCGGAACCGCGACTCGAACCTGGGACTTTTACCTTTCGCGGCAAGAGCTCTACCGACTGAGCTATCCCGACACGACTCATGATGCCGCCTCACATTTTTGGAAAGTTTGGAAAGTAGGAGGCGAGGTACTGGCGGAAGTAAAGTTGTGAGGCGACATCGTGAGTCGTGTCGGGATAGCTCAGTCGGTAGAGCTCTTGCCCGCTAAAGGCAAACGTCCCAGGTACGAGTCCCGGCTCCGGCACACAATTTTAATCCGCCAGGAAGTTTCATATTAGTGCAAGTAGTTCGTGAGTTTAAGGACCGATGACCACTGTGTGAGGTCCCATAACTTAACAAACATTTGAACATTTGCACTTCAGACCAAACTGATGACTTACTGTTTCCTTGCGGTGTGTCCTGTTGCAAATTTCTTTTCTCATCGATTCAAAATGGTACCAACTTATGAACAATGTGATCATTCTCCTCAGTTCGAATTATTACCAACTTGTTATTTTAACTACTAAAAAAAGTTTCGGCGTTCTACTGCAACATATTTTGAAAGCTTTTTGCTTGAACTAATTACGTGTCGGTATTTCGTTATCGTAGGTGATTGCAAACGAAACGAATATATTCAGAAAAGAAGTGACGACGCTCAGATTTATTTCGTTGTTTACGAGATACAGTTACAGTCTTAAAATATGCTGGTTGATCTGAAGTCATATTTATTCATATAGCACCTGTCTTGTGTCATAGCACCTTTTTTTTCTTTTTTAATGTTATATGAGGCAACTCATCTTGTTAAATATAGGAGATATATTTTCTGTCGTTAAAAAAAATAATCACAGATATATGTTCTCGAGATTTCAAATTTCTTATCTGACGTGCCTTGTATTTCTGTGAATACAGACTCGGCGGTAACTGACTGTGTCATTCGGTGTTGAGACAACTATTCTGTGAAGACATTTGGTTCATTCTTTCATAGTTTCAGTGGATAAGTGGGCGAATTTCTTGTGCCCTCCCCTACCCGCTCTCCCCCACCGAGTAATAGCGCGCCCTCTACTAGGAGGCGGCCATCGGTCGTCGGTACCCGTGGGCCGGAGGGAAGTTGCACCCGCCCGTGCATTAAACTAACGCCCTCTAGGGGGAGAGTGGATGGAGCGCGGTTAATGAGCCGTCAAGTGCGTGATGGGGAGCGCAAACCGCGAACACTGCGTGCGACACACCCCAGGGGGACCCGCGCTCCAGCCTTCTCAGCGCCATTAAAGCTCCCTGTTGTCCGCGTCTGTCCCGTGCCACAGCAGCGCCTGCAGACTGCCAAAGTGATGCAGGTGTTGGTATTGTCACATATACGACATATAAAAAGGGGTGTCATTTGTACTCCAGTGTTCTATTTGAAGAGATTTACGACCGCTCGACGAAAATGATTCTGATCGTGTATGCTAGTTGGAGTGGGCCTGTCGGACATCCTATTTTGGAAGTCATTAACGAATTCCATACTCTTAGAATTACTGTGCCCCCCCCCCTCATAGAATTACTGTGACCCATCTCCCCCCATGCCCCAGGGGGCTCACGGTTCTTTAGTGAGTACATGCCTGGCGAGCACGGGCCCCCAGCTGGTAGACACTTTCTTCCTTCTTTCCTTCCTGGGCTGCATTTCATTTCCCTCCCGTAGGGTTACCAAATCACCCGGTTTATCCGGGTTCCACCCGGTTTTTAATGTTCTATTTCAACCCCTGGTTGCAAATTCATAAAACAGAAGAAACCCCCGAATTTTGCATTTTCATGTCTAGGCGAAAAAATACTATATTGGAAGTTTAAGTGTGCAATTAGCAACAAAGCGCTGGAAATAATTTCGTTACCCTAAACTTAAACGCTTCATCACTTAATGTGACAATGACCAACATGTTACTGTGTTCACAAAATATATGAATGTTTTTTATTCTGATAATAACGATTACTTTAGCAAATAGATGAGACAGGAGGAAGATTAGGATTTAAGGTCCCATACAGTTCGTTATCATTAGAGATGCTTTTTTTTTTTTTTTTTTTTTTTTTTTTTTTTTTTTTTTTTTTTTTTTTTTTTTTGTCAGTGATGAGAAAGGAAATGGACTGTTCCATTTGAAAGGAACCATCCTGGCATTTGCCTGGGGTGATTCAGGGAAATTGCATGGATGAGACAGTAGGACAAATTAATTTTATTCCTGGATGAACTCTTAACAAACGAGTTGATTGGGGTAGTGAAAAAAAATGTCAGGGCCTATTTGAGAAATAGAAATGTTCTTTTGGAATTTTTTGGTGAAGTAGACAGTCGAAGTGTATTTCTGTTCATAAGTGAGCAAGTCATGTCGAAAACTGCATCAACATTTTTAGAGAAACCTGTACTGGAAGACGGCGTGAGTTCATGAAAATCGTTCAGCATATTAATGTTCATAACTTTTGAGAATTGTGCACTACTTTCTTGCAATCCCTGTCCACAGTGCAGCTGTGGATAGGGTATTTTCCTAGTCAAATAGTATTGCTGTACAATGTGTAAAGAATGTTTAGATCGTCAGTTATAGCTATTAACATCACATTGATCCTCAAAAATCAGATCCAAAAATGAGTTAACTTAAGGTTCGAGGAAGCGACAAATATCCTTTTGTGAAAAAGTAAGGCATTTTGTTTCACATAAAGATTGTTTGTAATACCCACGGTTCTTTCGTTTGTATATTTGGTAACCCTACCCTCCCCCCCCCCCCCGCTCCATTTTCCTATCTTAACTCTTCCCCTCTCCCCACAGGGGGACTGATGACCAAGGCAGTTTGGTTCCCCTGTACCCAACCACCAACCAATCAGAACTACTGTGTAACGGACGTGTCGAGTGTATACCTCACCCCAAATAACGGCGGCCTGTACGTAATAACAGGGTGCCGACACACTTCCTGTACTCGTTAGAAACTCTTTTGTTGTCAAAAAATTTCCAGCGAGTGCTTCGAACTGGTTATATCAACAAAATACTCCTTAGTAACTCCTAATAACATCATAACGTGTACGGTTAGTGTGAACGAGGGTTGGAACTTGAGTAGTGGTAACTTTTTATTCACAACCGATTCCAATGAGTTACATGTTTGCGCCTGTTACTGTCCTTCAAAGCAAAGCAGTCGCCGGTGTTGTGTAAAACCTTTTGCCACCGATGAGGAAGGTGTAGCATAACGTTAGCAGAGCCTGTTCTGTTAATGCTGCGAATGGAGCGGTCTACTGCCTATCGAATCTCTTAAGCGAATGTCACGAAATTTGTCCTTCATCTACCAAAGTCCGGGGAACATGGTGGATGATACAGTACTTCCCAGTCCCATCAACCGAACAGAACAGCCGTAGCTTGCGCTATATGCGTCCGCCCATTGTACAAAATAATGACTGGGTTGCTCAGAAAATGTTGCCGCTTGTTTCACAAAGCTGATCGCAGGTGACGCTCCAAAATCGTACAGTAATACTGTGCATTGTCTGTCAGCCGGGGAGGAACGTAATGTGTTACGTTAGACCGCTCGCTCAAAAGTTACTGTCTTCCTCGATTGTGCGCACGCCGGTGACGGGGGACGGGCAAGTCCATTTACTCGGAGGTAAGGTGGGTATGTCAAAAACGTGAAATATCAGCGACAATAGTAGATTCCATTGCGTAGTGTCTCCACAGAAGTGTTGCCACTAGTGAAGTTCCAACCCTCGTATTTTTCCCTTGCAACCTATATGATCGCAAAACGAACGGTAATCCTGTTATTGAGTCAGGAAATGCTACCACAGAGGTGAGTAGCCCAGATAACCCTCCCGACACAAACGTGTACACGCGGCATGTAGATGGCCTGCCTCATACTGACGCCGCGAATTTACCAGACCAGTGATTCCCAAACTACGGGCCACGGGATGTCTTCAGGTGCTTCGCCAGACTTAAAGATATGTGAGTAAAATATATAACTCACTGAAAAACCATGAAACTATATTTCTAGAGGAAAGTTTTATTGTCTTGAAAGTTAGGTACAAAATCCGCGCCGCGGCCGAGTGGCCGAGCGCATTGAGACGCCGTTCCCGTGGGGTGGTTCTAATTCTCCCTCGGGCATAGATGTTTGTGTTGTCTTTACTATAAGGTAGTTTATAAGTAAAGTTTAGGGACTGATGACCCCGCAGTTAAGTCCCTTAAGCTTAACAAACATTTGAACATAACCCGTTGCAAACATCAAACTAGAGTGGCTATACGGGACAATGCGGTCGTGGCATTCGTAATCGCGATAAGGCAACGCTGTGTCGTCTTCCACTTGCGACAAATAACCATCCAACGATTTATTTTTTCTGTGCTTGCGAGATCCTACCGTATTTGTTTGTTGTTTAGTCTGTATATAGTCCATTTCTTCATAATAGCAGTTCGTTATATTACACATTTTTCTATTTCTCTCTCTCACTTTTTTTTTTAAAGAGCTGTATTTGAGTGGTAAACTATTTACACCTGATTCTAACAAATGAAAATCAAGATGTAGAAAGTTTCATTAACACAAAGACTAAACACTACAAATCTAATTTTCAGAAATATTACTTTAAATAAAATCTTCACTCTTTTATGAAACTCAACTGTATAATTTGGTTAATTATTAAAATAAAGTAAGTGTAATGGAAGAATATATTCACTTATGTAAATAGAATTGTGCAAACGTGACTAAATTCCTAAAGTAAAAGTTTTACATTGCAATAAATAACAAAAAAAGTTAAAACTAGTAGAAAGTAGAGTGAATCGAACCGGGCCACAAAATTAATAGTCAGCCAACGTATGCACAGCTCTGCGTTAACACTGAAGTAACGGTAACACAAACATGCTTAAACTCTAATGTAAAATCTTCGTGATCGTTTTTCTGTCCCACACAGACGATTTTTTACGAATTTAAAAGTTTCGCGTAACAGCTTTATCTGACTCACTATGAGCCAAATTGCTGAGATCCGTTCCACGATCTCCCCTTAGAGAGACCAGTTCATAAAATATAAATGAAAATATTGTCCTCTAAGGCGCCTTGCTGCGGAGCGCACTTGCTCACCGTCGGAGGTTCGAGTCGTCCCGCGAACATAACCGCAGTAGTAAAGCCCTTGAGATTTACAAATATTTGAACATTTGAAAATATTGTCATCTAATAGTCGTATTTTGCAAAGCGAGCAATCACATTTTCGCGCCATATTTTCCCGTATAATAAATTCATTGCCTGCCCTCTAGGAGTAATATTGTCATTTTTGTAACATGTTGTGTGGAGTAGTGTCTTCTTGTTTCCTAGGGCAAACGATAGTCGAATGGGCTAGGCTGGGCCTAAGGCATTCCACTTGTGAAGCTCGTTTCTCGGAAGGCGCCTAATTTGACCGTTGATTGAAGATTCGTGTTTCACATTATACTAGAAAACTCGAATAACTTCCTACATACAGTAAGTCGAGAAAAAGTGGTGCTTCTGACTTTAAACTATCTTGTGTGTGTGTGTGTGTGTGTGTGAGAGAGAGAGAGAGAGAGAGAGAGAGAGAGAGAGAGAGAGAGAGAGTTGCGGGAAAAGTGTTTGTGTCAGTTTGAAATCAGTTAATAAATTTTTGAATGGCGTGTCTATAGATTGTTCGTAAATCCACCTGGCAGTAGCAACGACTCTTGTGCATTTCACCGTTCGTCGTCGGGGGTTCGAGTCCCCTCTCGGGCATGGGTATTTGTGTTGTCTTTAGGTTAGGTTAAACTAATTAAATTGCCGGCCACGGTGGCCGAGGGGACGGAGGCGCTCCAGTCACGGTCTGCACGGCCACTACGGTCGGGGGTTCGACTCCCCCCCCCCTCGGGCATGGATATTTGTGCCGTCCTCAGTCTTAGTTCATAAGTAGTTTGTAAGTTTAGGGACTGATGACCCCGTAGTTAAGTCCCATAAGCTATACAAACATTTGAACTAATTTAAGTAGTTTGAAAGCTACGGGCTAATAACCCAGCAGTTGAATCCGACAGATTTACTAATATTTGAACATCTTGAGTATTTCCGGTGTCTTCAGTCAACACCGCTGAAACTGCTAGTAATATTGTAAACCTGCAATGGCATTGCTAGAAGATATTTGTTGTTATCTAGTAATAAATGAAAGAGAGCTTCTCGATTAGAAGTTTGACCAAAGTCTAACTGATAACTGTTCGAAACAGTTCATTAGTATGTGTGTGACGAGAAAAGTGTTGAAGACACCTCTGTCTCTGCCATGTATTCAAAATACTATCCGTATTATGTTGCAGTGCCAGGTTGCGTATTTTTCAGGGGCAACAAACAGTTTATTTTCAGTACTGCAGATAATCAATATTGAGGTGGTTTGATTTGGATGAAGGCTAAGTTGTATACATTCCTTTGTCTCTAATGAGAAGCTGAGCCATGCTGTTTAGAGAACGCATCGAATTGACGGTATTTGCTACGGCATTCGGAGAAAAAGCGGCGAACGGCTTCCGACTCTGAACAGCGGCCATGTTGTGAAAGCGGACAGCTTGGGACGGCAAGAAGCGGCGAGCGATAGCTGCAGCTAGGCCTGGGCTGTGTGCGGCATCAGCAGCAATGCTAATGATGCGCGCCATTAGGGGATTCCGCGTTATCGCCGCAACATTTTTCTGGCCGCTCCTTACCAGACGTAACGAGGTCGCCTCCGCTATTTGCACTCCGTGACGGATTTGCCCTTTGAAAACACCAGTTATTGACAAGAAAGCTCCGAATTTTTCCCGTATCAATTTTTTTCTCCAATTATAAGAATGATAGAGATGCAAAGAGAAAAAGAGGTGCTTACTCCAAATCTGCCAGTGTTAACTTTAGTGCAGCGAATATCTGGAGAGTGCCGTTGAAACGGAGGGAAGTTTTAATGGCGGTGTTAATGAGCTGCAGCCACGAACGCTGCCGCCGGCTTATCCGATAGGCATCTGCGTTCGACCATCTGTTGTACGCGCGGCGCCTGTTCCTGGCTAGGCTACGTATTACAGTCGTTCAGCGTAACTCAATTGCGCATTGTACAAATAACTTTTGCTTTCTGAAAGGCAAGAGGAAAGCAGCTTAACAGAATTAAAGTACCGATTCATAATATTAATTATAGCCTACGAGGAGTCCAAACAAACCCATACAGTTGCAAAGGACTATAATGTTTTACTAGATTTTTTAAGTAATTACATTTCATTCTACCACTTCCAAACCAGATACTTAGCTTTTCAACATTACGATGTATGGGGGTTCTGCTCGTGCAACATTATTCTCCTAGGGCGTCGTGGTAGAAATAAATACTCGTAGGTACAATTTATCACCTCTTCTTTAATTTGCAATCAAACTGCTTCTCCAGCAAAACATTATACAACTTCCAAACATACACAACACATCAGAACTTAGCTGGTAGTACTTCCACTTCAAAACACAGACTGACATAGCTTCCAAAGCACATTACAAAAGCCAAAACTCGAACTCCCCCCTCGCAAGGCGGTGAGGCAAATATATAACATCGACAATAATGACATTACATTACGCACTGTTCGTAGCAATTGAATATACAGTACTAATTTACAATTACCGAACACAACAGCAAAACATTTCATGTACATAAAAATAATCACAATATAAAATGAAAATTATAAAAACAATAATTTTAGATGGCGCATATCTTTTTAAGTCTTAATCGCGGTACTTGCTGTTTGACAACAAAGTGCGATGTTAAATGTCAGTTAATTTGTTAATGAGTAAATCATACATGTTCCTAACATATATTGAACTATCAAATATCTTCGCAAATCTGAAAATAGGTTCAAAATCTAACGTCAATCCATATATACAACGAATCATAATATTTAAATCTCGACTATAACATTAATTAACACAATTGACTGGTCAACACAACTTGTTTATGAGCCTAACATATATACAATGCTATTTATTTTCATTTACATAAAGTTTCTAAAATTCGTCTATCTAGTTCTTGAAATAATGTACAATGACAAAACTATTGCCGGCCGCGGTGGCCCAGGGGACTGAGGCACTCAAGTCACGGTCTGCACGGCCACTACAGTCGGGGGTTCGAATCCCCCCCTCCCCCGGGCATGAATATTTGTGCCGTCCTTAGTGTTAGCTAGTTTATAAGTAGTTTGTAAGTTTAGAGACTGATGACCCCGTAGTCCCATAAGCTCTACAAACATTTGAACATTTGATTTGACAAAACTATTGTTTATAGAACTGTCTGGAAAAGTTATATACAAATCTCTTAATTAATGAAATATATCACTTGTTTTAATCACAGTATCACCGAGACACTGTCCTACACTGATTCCTAGGCTGGCTATTTCGTTCGTAACTAACTTCACACGCAACATGTATCACTATTGAACCACACGATTCCGGGTCCGACGCAGACGGTATCGTACAATAAGATTGAGATGAGAGGGCCGGCATTAACATCACAGGACCTTTGCTATAGCTTTGCAGCCGTTAAAGGAAGTGCTGGTTTTCATATGTAAAGGCGGTATTACCAGACGATCCGCCACGAGGAGTACATGTCGAGCACGAAGCCGCCCAGCAGTAGTGGAACTACGAGGTCAAAATATCACAATAACGTTATTTGTTGGCGTTGAATAGCTACACGAACACGAAAGCAGAACCGCCATTTTTCAGTGTTAATTGTGGCCTACTTACGAAACTCGAGTCGTCAAGATTCTCTTCAGAATGCGAAAATATATTGTTGACTCCCACTTACATAGGTAGAAATGATCATCAAAATAAAATACGAGAAATCAGAGTTAAAACGGAGATATTCAGGTGTTCTTTCCTCCCGCGCGATATTGGAGAATGGAATGGTGCTAGGTAGGCTTTCGTTCCTGCAAGAAACACTTGAGTACATTCACTGGAATGAAACGTTCGGTCGTTGTTGTGACGAGTTGAATGTGCCAGTCGGACCTTGACAGATGACAGTTTGGGCAAAGGAAGAACATCACGCTGTGCCAGGAATTTGGCAAAACCGCTGACCAAACATTTGAAATGATGTAGCAGCCGGCCGCGGTGGCCGAGGTGACTGAGGCGCTCCAGTCACGGTCAGCACGGCCACTACGGTCGGGGGTTCGAATCCCCCCTCGGGCATGGATATTTGTGCCGTCCTAGTTCGTAAGTAGTTCATAAGTAGTTTGTAAGTTTAGGGACTGATGACCCCGTAGTTAAGTCCCATAAGCTTAACAAACATTTGAACATTTTGATGTAGCAGGTGTACGGCGAGGACGCATTGAGTCGCAGTGTTGTGTTTAGATGGCACCGGCGCTTTATGCAAAGACGGGACAGTTTGGAGGATGACGTGCGCAGCACTGGTCGGCCACGAACATTCCGAACGGAAAGCAGATCCAGGAAGTTGCAACGTTGTTGCATGCTAACCCAGGCACGGCCAAACACGGCCCCGCGGACTTTGCGCAGCGGCATGTGTACTGGGGCACTAGCGGCACACGGTCGCGGCGGGCGGGTGAACTACAGCTTACTCCGCTGGGTGGAAACGTTGGCCATGTCTGTGCTAACCGCTCCCAAGCAGTAGAGGCTCTTGCAGCAGCAGTAGGGGTCCGCCATGGCAATTGGCCACAAAATTCTGAAGTACGACGTCAACATGTCTAATATTATCCAGCCCAGTGTGCCGCGAATCCTGTGCATCATCAACGTGATTATCGAATAACGAATTGTGGTGACATCAGTTGTGCGGACGATGATCTTACAGTTCTCAAGCGTATTATAACTGGAGACGAAACATGGTGTTTCCTTTATGATCCGCAACTAAAGTGATAATCGGCCGCCTGGGATGCGGCATCCGTGTGCGACATACAGAGTCGTGTGGGTGCCTGTCCTCCAGGCGTCAGGTCTCACAACTTGCTGGCTGTTTGGCTGTGCCACGTATAATTCGACGTAGATGTACAAAAAACAAAAATCACGTGTGTTTGGAGACATTAAGAATGGTTAGAAGAAGTTGATGTATGGTGTAGTAATGGTCTGCTGAAAGGGTACAAAGTCTGAAGAAAGTACGTGATCCGAAAATCGTGGCGTCTCCTTGTGAGAGCCCTATGCCGAATCGCCGTTGAAATGGCACAATCTGCATAAACACTCCTTGGTGATTTAGTGGACAGTAGTCTTCTGTAGTTCGCGAACGAACTAGTTCGGAAGAGCGCTCCCACAGGCGAACTACGCGAAATAGTTCGCAGATCCCTCGCCTCTTAATTCGTTGCTGGCCGCGGTGGCCGAGGGGTCTGAGGCGCTCCAGTCACGGTCTGCAGGGCCACTACGGTCGGGGGTTCGAATCCCCCCTCGGGCATGGATATTTGTGCCGTCCTTAGTGTTAGTTAGTTCGTAAGAAGTTTGTAAGTTTAGGGACTGATGACCCCGTAGTTAAGTCCCATAAGCTATACAAACATTTGAAACAACAAACATTTCTTAATTCGTCCGCTCCTTTTCCGAAGACTGACGGGTAACGGCGAGAGGACGCGAGAGCGCGCAGAATCGCGTGATTCCCTTCTGCTAGTTGCCTTCATTTCGAGCTGAGATGCAGCTCAGCTGTAGTTTTAGTAGCGGTAGCAAAAGCCAAAACGAGCGGACGAACTAAAAAGAGCGACCTACTTCGCGGCCGAGCTGCGAACTAAAAGGAGAGCTACCAGTCGCGAACTAAAATATGCGCGATAGGTCGCGAAATAAGTGAGCCCTTCCGATCGCGAACTATAATGCGCAAGTCTAGTGGACAGCATGCGAAGACGAATACAGGTGTGCAAGAGGACGTCTTACCGGGTATTACGGGTACTGGCGTATGCTGCAATCTGGAACACAAATGCAGAATGTCTAAGTTACTGCCGTACAACTTGTCAGTTTTTCTTCTCGTGAGCAATAAAGACATCTGAAATGTTGTTTTTGCATAAGTCTATTCCATCTTTATGTAAAAGTTTATGAAACCGTAGAATCGGAAGTGATGTAACGCTATTTTGCTGTGTGTATAAAAGTGGAATGTGCGAAGGACATATCCATTGGTTATAATACGGAACTGAGTATGGACACCGCACGTCGTGTGGAGGATTTCGGTAAAAAATGCTCGCGTTTCAATTAGGCCCGGCGCGCCAAGTAAACCGCGAATAGTTCATGGACGAAGCTGCTCATTTAAACGGCACTCCAAGTTTCCAAAGCTGAATGCTAGTGGCCGTTGTTCTCAGGCGCTGTGTTTGGGTCGTGTGGCTGCGCCGAGGGCCCTTGTCGCCTCTGGAGAGCCTCTTCTCTGCAGCCGCCGAGTCGAGCCGCCGCTTCCGGGAGCGCCCTTCCTTCACACTCACTCACTCACTCCCTCTGCCCGTACCTGCTTCTGAGAAATTACTGCTTGCTTTGAAAGATAAAGGAAACTTTCTTCACTTTCTGCTTTAAGGACCCACCGGCTAATTTTGAAGGGTAGCGGTCTTTGTGTAACCTCTTGACTGCTCTGATGGGCGTTGAATCATAGTGGGGAAAGTTGTTCAAATATTTGACAACCTAAGAGGCCCTTGACTACTCAAACTAACTTACGCTGAGGACAATACACACACCCGTGCCCGAGGGAGGACATGAACGTCCGACGGGAGTAGCCGCGCAATTTCTGACTGTATGTGTGAAAGGGGGGGGGCGAGGGCTAAGACCTCCATTTCGGTGCGGGATGAGGTGGTAGATTCCCCTTAACCCCCACCCCTTTCTAGTGCACAAGCTCATAGCATTGTGCCTTACTCGCCACGTGGATGCGGGTTTTGTTTTCTTTCTTAAATAACAGTGTCAGTATTGTATTTTAATTTTTATCTATTTGCAATGTATGATACTATCCAAAAACCCGGCTTCGCTTGGAAATTTGTTTCAACTTTATACTGGTCCATCTCCTCTTCCATGAACTCTGTCCATCTCCTCCTCCCCTCCTCCTGAGGTAAACAATGCTACGTAGAATTCACAGGAGCTTTTCTTATATTACATGTTTATTCCAACCTTCCATTCTCAACCGAAAGCATTAACTCAGATTCATTACAAATCACCCTAGTGTGTGCTCGTGAAGTTCTGCCAAAATAGTAGAGTGATCGAACCCGCCCAGATCATGAAATTTTTCAGTATGCGTTTTGACCCAACCTTCACCTCGTAGCGATGTGGCGAGTGGTCAGGAACGACACGCAGGTCCTCTTTCCCCGGTTACGTAATTGCTGTTCGTTAGCGACACGCAAGTCACCGAAGTGGTGTCCAATTGAAAGACTTGCACCAGGCCACACGAAATAATAATACCAGATAAATAGGGTTTGAATTGGACCACTGTGACACTCCAATAACATTCGGCAGATCTTTAACGTTCCAGAAACACTGCACGCACTTCGAATCAAGTCTCAACCAGGAACAACCTACTGAGAAAATTACAAGGATCGCAGTGGGGCAGTCAAGGTGAAACAATCCAAACGTTTACGGCATTAAGCTACTCCGCCTGCCCTGTTTGATATAAGTCAACACATGCCAAACAGGTGGATATTGCCCTAAAGGACACGTGCAATATTGTAACAAGCTGCTTGAAGGCAACGCTATTCACATGGCTCTACCACCTTGCAGGAATTGCGCCACCTTCTAGTTCAAAGAGAAATAGTGGAAAACAAGGAAAAAAGAAGGGTTAAAAAAAAAGCTAAGCTGCAGCTATAGAGGGCTGAGATATCCCACCCCTCTGGTTAGAAAAAAATTTCTTTACCCCGTGCTCATGAAGGGCATTGGCTAACCCGGAAGTCCTTGAATAGGCTGAGATCTGGAATGAGCAGATCACAGGTTATCCTGGCAAGATGGGGATACATAGAGGAACAATAATGTCCAATGAGGCTGGGGGGACTGCACATGGTTGAGCACATGCTTCAGTGTCGAGTGTGTCCGGCCACCTGCACAAAAGATTTCAACAGGCAACAGAAAATACACTGCAAGTGGCCAAGTTTTGGTCAAAAGTTATTTAAACTGTAATCATCAGTCAACGATTGTGTGACTGTGTTGATTTTGACTAACATTATGTAAAATGAACTTTTATGTATGTTTGTACTTATATAAATACTCCTTTCCCCTCCCTCTGTTCATACGCTCACCTCCCCTCCCCCGACTCTTCCCTCTCGCTCCTCTCAGTATCAATTTCCTCCTCTCTATTTTCATCTCTTCTTCTCATCTGTCCATTACCTCCCCACTCCATAATTTATTTACTTCGCAATTCGATTTAGTACATGTCCCCTAGTTAGATGAATATGAGTTTACATGAAAATGAGTCTAACCTTCGGCGCTCTTCTATAGAAGCACACAGAAAAGCTTATGTTTTCTGGTTTGTTGTCCACGTTTCACTTATGTATAAAGCTACGTTCCTGAAAAGTGGGTTCAGGAAAGGCTTATTAATGTTCAACTTATACGCCACGTAAAAATATCTTTCTTAGGAAGTCTCTTATTGATTTCATTTATCCGTGGTTCGGAATGCACGTTAAACTGTAGGTCCTCGTGTAACTGGCTGGGTTGTGGTTTGCTAAGTCCGGAGATCGAGCTGGCCAGAGACGTTACTGCACGCCTTGCAGAGCATGTTGAGTTTGACGCAGTGTGTGAGCTCACATTATCCTGTTAGACTATTGGGAAAAGACACGCCGGCCGCAGTGGCCGAGCGTTCTGCGGCGCGCCAGTCACAGTCTGCACGGCCGCCACGGTCGGGGGTTAGAATACCCCTCGGGAATGGATGGTTGTGTCGTCTTTAGCATAAGCTAGTTCGTAAGTAATTTGTATGTTTAGGGACTGATGACCCCGTAGTTAAGTCCCTTAAGCTTAACAAACATTTGAACATTTGGAAAACACACCACCTTCCGTTTGTACCAGACCACAAGGCCTGGAATGGGTCCAGTGTGTTTCGTAGAGAGCATTCGTGCAAGACAGCGCTCGCCAGTGGTACGCGCAAGCGGCCGTAATGTGCGTGCATGCAGAATCTGCTATCATCGCTGAAGGCCATGGCCCGCCATTACATCTTCCGAGTGACCGTCTGACGGCACAAGTCAAGCTGCTGCGTCGTGGATGGAAGAACGGTTAGAAGTGTGCGTTAGTAAGCGGTTGACAGCAGCTCGTGTTGACACTTAGGAGCTAAAAAAAAAAAAAAAAAGTTCAAATGTTTGTAGAGCTTATGGGACTTAACTACAGGGTCATCAGTCCCTAAACTTACAAACTACTTATGAACTAGCTAATCCTAAGGACGGCACAAATATCCATGCCCGAGGGGGGATTCGAACCCGCGACCGTAGTGGCCGTGCAGACCGTGGCTGGAGCGCCTCAGTCCCCTCGGCCACCGCGGCCGGCACTTAGGAGCTCACAAATGCTGTTATCTCTGCTTGGAAGCAGGACAATCTGCCACTGCTACCCTTACAGTACGATATCTGAGATGCAGGGACATACAGAACCTCTACAAGTGAGAGAATGTTGACGTGACCATTGCAACCAGGACAGTTGCAGAACTGACTAAGTACGTCCAACTTGTGCGACAATTATCCCGAGAGGACCATCGCCCCACCAGGCAGGCCGCATTTTGATCCTTGGTTGTAGCAAGTGCGAGTGCGTCTCGATGGTATGGCATCTGTTTGCTTCACACGTTCACTTTTAAAGGGTACACATAGATGGCAGAGATGTCATCGAATTATGTTCGACTACGTCTTTTCAGGTGTACTATTTTTTTTTTTTTCCTACAGTGCATAAACATTTAATGTAAGTGTAATAATGCGATGTCGTTAAATTTTTACAGGCATTGTTTGGAAAGAAACTTTCCAAAATTTGCATCCTGTGGATTAGAGCAGTGTTTAACAACCTGTGGGTCGCGACCCCCAGTGGGTAGCAAAGTCATGCTCGGAGGATCGCCGTCACAGGAGGAAGCCCGGTGTTTAAAGAATTCCGTGTCATTGTGGTCAGACATCGGCCAAACATCCGCACAGTTCAGGATCTGTGTGTGGAACATCACTTCATACTCGTTTATTTCAACATGAAAAGTCGACTGTTGCTGAACAGTGTCTGAATGAGGGGACACAAGATGTTATATAATAAAACGTAAATGACTGCTCATGCATCCCGCTACTTAACGAACAATGGAGATTCATATAATGGCGCCGGATTCTGTTCACAGATGAGCGAAAATTTTGTTTTCAGCCGGACAATCGTCGTTTTCTCATCAGGAGAGAACGTGGACCGCCCTTCTTATGTACAGGAAACATGGCATATCATGGTGGTGGACGAATGATGTGGATAGGAATTAGTATTGGCGGACGTACGGCCGTCTATGTCGTTCAGAATGGCGCTTTGATTGCTCAGAGGCAGAGAGACGAGAGGCTTCGACATTTTGTCGTGCCTTACGCTGGTGCCATAAGAGATGGGTTCCTCTGGTGGACGATAACGCTCTTTCCCACAGAGCTACACTGGTGGAGAACTTGCTTGCAGCTGAGGGAACTGAACGAATGGTCAGCTGGACTGAAACCAAACTGAGCATGTCTGGGATGCACTTGGCAGACGCATTGTAGCCAGACCATCACCGCCCACAACGTTGTAGAGCTGGTTGCTTAAAGAGCTGGTTGATGAAATCATAGTGTGCAAGCCACGCAGGTGTGCAACTGTACTGACCATCCGAGGAGATCACAACACAAATTTGAGAGCAACGGGAATGAATTTTTCACTGTTATGGTAGCGTCATGGTGTCTCGCTCGAAGTAAACGCCGTGTCTACCTGAAGTAACTCTAACGCACAAATTACAGTTGTAACCAATACCTGTAGAAAATTTTACCGTAAATATAAGCAGATACGTCAGCTATTACGAATCGATCGTAATAATTAAGAGTTTTCTCCGATAATTACGACTTTACGAACGACATGCAAAAATTACGGTTTTGTTGTTGATTTTTAACTGTAGTCTTACGAAGTCAAAGTGCTCAAAAGGATGCACAAGAGAATATAACAGTTTACAAACTTAAAAGCTGTGTGTGTGTTGTGGAATGTTGAACCTATCGTTAAATCAGACAATAAATTGTTCATTAACACAGCTATTTGGTTTAATTATGGCCCTGATATTGATGTATAAGAAACAGTGCATTAAACTGATTATGTGCGCAACGGATATTTTAACAAAACAACTGTGACATGTAACCTTTTGAAACAGACACTGACTATACTCAAAAATTTTGACTGCGAGAAAGATATAAGAAAAACCACAAATCACTTTCTTAATGCTTGACTGTGAGAATTTATGTAGATCAGTTTCTAATTATTGAAATTTAAATTAACTATCATTTTACTATGGCACAAATAATGAAATATGTTCAATAATATTATTCAAATCAACACTCCACTAAATCAACTAATTATCAAATGAAGGAAGTAGGTTAATTTTCTAACTACGTAAATGAAATATGAAACAGGGTTAAGTTACTTATTATTGATAATCAGCATTACATTACCTACATAATACAACTTCTGACTTGCTGGCAAAGCAGCCTCTGCTTTACATCGGAGCCATACACACAACCCAACCGCTCTCTAAGCGAGCTGAACCACTAGAGCTACTCTCTCTCAGTGCGAGCTACAATGCTATGCAATACATGATCTTTGCCAAAGATGAAACTTCATAAAGGACACATATCGATACATACAGTAGAAGCGATATTATACATTTTCTTGCAAGCAAGTTACTCGATACAAAACAGGAGGCACAATATTGGACATTTTCTTACAAAATAATTTTTTATGGACACGTTTCAAACTGAATTGTCAATATTTCTTTTCACATTTTTCGTAAACAGTTAGTGTACTAGTCATTTTCTGCCCTATGTAGAATTTTGATTACGCCAAATACCATGTATCGTAACGTAAATAACGTATGAAGTGGTGTATCTTGCACAGTTGTTCTCTTTGCTAGCCGGCCGCGGTGGCCGAGGTGTCTATGGCGCTCCAGTCACGGTCTGCACGGCCACTACGGTCGGGGGTTAGAATCCCCCCTCGGGCATGGATATTTGTGCCGTCCTAGTTCGTAAGTAGTTCATAGGTAGTTTGTAAGTTTGGGGACTGATGACCCCGTAGTTAAGTCCCATAAACTATACAAATATTTGAACGTTTTTTATCTTTGCTAGTCACGTTCCTTCCTGATTGTTTACTGCGATCCCCGAAATATAATTAACAAGTATTTTGTTGTGTGTAGCCAGGATTTTTCAGTTGGTGGATGGGACGAATGTCGCAAAACACGTGGCTAGCAAAATTCATTCAGATACAGTGGCGTTCAGGGAGAGGAACAAGAATTTAACCATTTTTACTAAATCTTCAGATGATGAAAGTTTGGCAACAAGTACAGAGCTCTTATTCACGATATTTCTTGGTTGAGCACATATCTTTAGCATGCAGTGACCTTGCAGGGCGGTTGTTCCTCGATTCGAAAATAGCCTCAAAGTACGGTTGTGCGATAAAAAAACGGGAGCTCTAGTTAAAAGTACATTTCAAAGAAGGGTAACGAACTTAATGATGTGCCAGCCCTTTGCCCTCGCAACAGGTGGCAATAACGAACGACAAAAACCTCTGTCCAGTAGTTGTACATTTGTTTTGTGCGTTGCTTTTCTTATGTCTTACCTTACTTTGCGTTGCATCAAAATATCCCATCCCGCTGTCGCCACCACACATTACGAAAAGTTGGCATCTGTATATACGGTGTATATGATACCTCACCTGATCCTCTAATTTTTTTGAGCAATGTAGTTTAAAATGTTTATTTGATTCTTAAGTAATTACATTTCATTCACTCTACCACTTTGTATGGGGGTTGTGTTCGCTGCAACATTATTCTCCTGGGGCGTCGTGGTAGAAATAAATATTCGTAGGTACAGTTTTTCACTTCTTCTTTAATTTGCAATCAAACTGATTCTCCACCAACTTAAAAACATACACGGTGCATCAGAACTTAGCAGGTAGTACTTCCATTTCAAAACATAGACTCACATAGCTTCCAGTGCACTTTAGAAAAGCCAAAAATTGAACTCCCCCGGGCTAGGCGGTGAGGCAAATATAGAACATCGGCAATAATAACATTACATTACGCATTGTTCATAACAATTGAATATACTAATTTACAATTAAGGAACACTCAAGTAAAACATTTCATGTACACAAAAATAATCACAATATAAAATGAAAACTATACATACAATAATTTTAGATGGCGCATATCTTTTTAAGTCTTAATCGCTGTACTTGCTGTTTGACAACAAAGTGCGATGTTAAATGTCAATTAATTTGTTAATGAGTACATCATACATGTTCCTAACATATATTGAACTATCAAATATCTTGTCCATTCTCAAAATATCCTCCAAATCTTACGTCAGTCAATATTCAAAATCTTGACTATTACATTAACACAATTAACTGGTCAACACAACTTGTTTATGAGCCTAACATATATACAATGCTATTTATTTTCATTTACATAAAGTTTATAAAATAATAATAAAGTTTTAAAATAATGTACAATGACAAAACTATTGTTTATATAACTGTCTGGAAAGCATCTAAACGAATCTCTCAATCTCTCACCTAGACACTGTCCTACACTGATTCCTAGGCTGGCTATTTCGTTTGTAACTTCACACGCAACATGTATCACTATTGAACCACACGATTGTGGGTCCGACGCCGACGGTATCGTACGATAACATTAAGATGAGAGGGCCAGCAGTATCATCAGAAGTTGCACCAACGCCACTGTTGCGGCAATCATCGACGTTGTGTTTCGGTTGAAAAGGAACAATCGGGAGACTGTAAAGGTATATATGAAAGGCTACCTAGGGATACCTGGAAATGAATCTGATACCGTAGCGATTTGTATTTGGAAGTATTAAATATGATAAACTGAGAGCTAGTGACACGGTCGTCGGCGTGGCACTAAATTACAGGCTAAATCGGCTGGTATTGATAGGCTCGGTAGGGCCCGAGCGGCGGTGTGCGAGGCGACAGGTGCGGGAGGCGTGCTCGCGGGACGGGGCCAGGTGCGTGGCCACGCCCCGGCGTGAGAACGCCGGCGGCGCGCAGCCCCTACCCTACCCTACCCGACGCTACCCCAACCCCAGCCCGGCGTGCAGCGGGCGCAGTGCCCGCGTGCTCGCCGAGCGACGCGCTCGCCAGTGCCGCTGCCGCGCGCGGGATGCTGCTCGCCTCTGGACTAACGCCTCTGCCTGCGCACCGCCACTCCACACCGACACCGTCTGACAGGTACCAAATGCTGCTCTGTCCGTGAAAGGTGCTCCACATCGCGGCGGTGACTCATTTACCACACTGCGGATTGCCAATTCGACACGCGAATTCTCCTTACTACAAGGAGTCTCTCAAACTGTGACGCTTTCATTTTATACTGCGGTATTTTATAAAACTTTACGTTGTCATAGACATCTTTACTTATTCTTTTTTCCTATCTTCCTCACTTCCATAGTACGATATTGGTAGTTATTGCTTTTATTCGTCTATTGCGACCGATTTAACCAATATTTTTCTTTCGCCGGCGGCGGTGGCCGAGGGGACTGAGGCGTTCCAGTCACGGTCTACACGGCCTCTACGGTCGGTTCGAATCCCCCCTTGGGCATGGATATTTGTGCCGTCCTTAGGATAAGCTAGTTGATAAGTAGTTTGTAAGTTTAGTGACTGATGACCCCGTAGTTAAAAGTCCCATAAGCTATACAAACATTTGAACATTTTTCTTTCCAACACACCTTTTTTCTTTATAGTATATAAAGCATCTTCAGAAGCAACAAATAAACTTTAAAATTATTTTCTTCACATTGTTCTTCTTTGGAAAGAAGTACTCTCATTTAAAGTGTGTTTGTAAATATAGCAAACTAGTTAATGTTTATCAAGAAATGAAAATGTTGGATAATCGTGCGTTCGTAAAACTAAACTATCTGGTACACACACTTCCATATAATTATATTGCGGTTGACTGCTTTTTCACATGCGACAGATTAGAGTGAGAGAGAAAAATAGAGGGAGACTGACTGAGACTTTATTGTTGCCTTTCCGTTTTGTTTTATTTATTTTTTTGCTGTTTTACTGGTTGTGATACAATATGCCTTTAGGTACAATCATTCGACTGCGTACATTATGTTTAATTAAACTCTCATTTGCTGTTTTATCGAGTTTACGAAAAAAAGTGATTCACCCTAAAAATAATTGGCTCTTAACATTAGGGTATTGATTTTTTGGTATTTATATAACTATTATTATTTTGTTTGAGGTATGAGGAACTGATGACCAAGTGAATTTGTTCCTTTAATCACTAAACCAGCCAAAATCAATCAATACACCATTGGTTGATTGTTCACATACCTTCGCATCTACAGTTACAGTTATGGTTTTCTGTTACGTTTCTACATTTATCGATAACCATAACTAGTTGGCTGTATTTACAGACACGCTTCGGATGACACTACATATACATTTAAAGGAAAATATACCCAGCTATTGAAAATTTTGTTGGTGAGCAGTGGCGGACTTGGGGGGGGGGGGGCGGTCCGTCCCGGAACTCTCGTCTTGGGGGACCTCCAAATATCCGGAAGAAGGGTGTTTTTTTATTTCATTTCAATTTTTTTGTTTATTTGTTGGAGATACCTTTGCCCCTCGTTGTGAGGCCTCCGAATCTCGAAAGCTATTTTATGCAGACTGGTCCGTACCTTTGTCCCGGGAGGGAGGGCTTCCAAACGGCAGCCTTAGTCCGCCACTGTTGGTGAGAAAGGAATCCTTAACTGATTACTTCGGAAATCTGTAACAAAGTAAACATCCGTAACATTTACTTGTTCTTGTTAAGCTAAATCACACTGCAACTCTTGCATATCTAGAACTTTAACGTAAAATCAGATTTTTCATATATTTAGTTCACGTTAATAACAGTGATCGATATTAAACTATCGTGCGTCGTAGTGCAAGATGACAGGCTGTACTCCCGAAACATCACAACCCGGTAAAAACCTCTTCATATTACAATTCTTCAACAACGATTAGCAAGAGGTAGTTACGTCAAACAGATGAGTAGACAACTACGTAAATCATAAATGTGTGCCAGACAGAGTCCTGACAAGTTTCTAATATACATCATTAATAAACACGGTATATTGTACTGCAGGAAGCGAATGTCATGCGGAGAACCGAATATGAAATCTATTTTACAGCTGTTTAACCTTTCAAGCCAGCTGCGTTCTGACCAGAGAAGTTGTCTCTTGTCCCGTTTGGCAAATGTATTGGCTTTCTTCTACATTTCGAAGCCAGAATGCTAGTGCAATGTCGTACGTAATTTCATAACAGTAACAGATTTATATTTCTCTCTCCAAATAATAATAACACGCGAAAGTTGAACCGAATCGTGATACCAGAAATGGAGCATCGACTGCGGTAAATACTTTGCCCCCTTTCAGCGAATATTGCCACAGAATTACATTCACATAGTTGTTACTCTTCAATGTTTCGTTTATATCATACGTACACACTCCGTGTGGCATGGCGTAGATGTTTTCTCATACCTTCAATCTCTCTAACAAGTCAGTTCATCTTTAACAGGTCGGTTGTGTGAGAACAAAAACTAACAATTGGAAGATAATTTGGTTCACTATGTGTCAGATTTTGAGAAAACCGCGTTTACAATTGATGACTCAGAATTAACTGGACCTGTTGGTAGTTGTGGTCTGAGCGCCTTTACTGTGCTCCTGTGTTTTCTCGTAGTCGTTTCCTCAGCGTCCAGCCGCTCAACCAAACGCGCTGAGCCACTGCAACGGCTCGCCTGGCTAGCGCCGCTTTAGCTGAATCACACTTACTTTACTGCACGTGCAAGCTACAGTTGTAAATGTTTCATTTCCCGATATTTCGGAAAATAGCGTTTCCGCTTCGTTTACAATTTTGTTCATAGATGAGACGTGACAAAAATAGCGGAACTGGGTTGCTCGAGTCTGAGGTTGTTCCCTTACAAGAAAGGGTTGTACGTCCTACCAGAAATGGTCTGGAATACGTATCGAGTAGGACGCTCGAACTTACCGTTGTCTTGTGTTGCAGAACGGCAACCAGGCAATTTGTAGTTTTTCATACATTTTATCTATACGACTGCGTTAAAAATAATTTTATTAGCACGACGCGTTTCGACTGCATGATGTCATCGTCAGGTCCTTACTTTCATATAAGCTGTGTGTCCTCACGCAACCTGTCTGGCACACACAGCATATGAACATTAAACATAGAGTTTTAGGTTGGCAGCTCGGTAGGCCGTGCAGACGCCTCGTGCACCAGCCCGCGCGGTGGAAGGGTGCTGCTGCGGCATAAAGGCTGCGTCACTATTCAGCTGCAGGGCCGC
Source organism: Locusta migratoria (assembly GCA_026315105.1). Lineage (NCBI taxonomy): Eukaryota > Metazoa > Arthropoda > Insecta > Orthoptera > Acrididae > Locusta > Locusta migratoria. The sequence goes on from CM048751.1 coordinate 204,300,737, forward strand.
CGACCGCCCCCCCCCCCCCCGCCCTACTGTGCCAGCGGGGAGCACCAATTCTCTAACAGCTCATATCACCAATTTCTTCCGTACCAATGTTTGTGCTGAGCTGTCTGTAGAGATCTGCAAGCCGGGATATCATAATACATATAAAAATTGAGGTGTTTGTGCCTATATTTACACTGCAGCCGAACAGTGTTTGTATGTGGTAGTAGGTATCAGTCGTCCATTGTGACCTATGGTGGTAGAGGTAAGATATGGGAGTTGAAAGTTTCTGACTTACATAAAATCCTACGCGCGCACGTGCGCGCGCGAGTGTTTGTGTGTGTGTGTGTGTGTGTGTGTGTGTGTGTGTGTGTTTGTGTGTGTGATTTTGCTCTTCAGCTAAAACTGCACAGTGGAGACGAACGATCTCTATGTTGTTTTAGTACGAAGTCTACTTTTGTACACCACAGCAGTTCTGTGTCGATAGCTATAAGAGGGAGGAAGATATAGGGGTTAACAGTCGTCAGATTATATAAAATTCGGACTGAAGACCAGGATGACTTTTGACACTATAATAAGCAAAGAGGTTATATACAGCGAAAGGTGATGCACATACCTCAGTTGTTTTTCTGCAACAAGTCCACGAATACGGAAAAATAAGTGCATATTGCAGTTCGAAAAGTAAAACTACCAAGAAAGATGCCAAAGCGTAAGAAAGAAATTTCGCGTATTGCCTTTGGTGAGCCATCTTGATATTTACAATGAACAATGAAATACAATTTTTTCCAAAAGAAGATTTGAAGATGGGATGTTTTGAGATATTCAAGGTCAAAAGTCAAGGTCAACGACCTTTAGAATAAAAATATTCAGAAACCAGCCATGTGACATATTATTGTAAAGGTCTATTCATTAGCTTTCCAGTGGTACGTTTTTCGTTGCTTTAACTTAATTAGAACCAGAATTAGTCTTTTATGTTGAGACAGACGCATGTAAATTTCGCACAAATGCCAAACTTTCCAGACTTCAAACTTTCTTCGCAGTTGGAAAAATAAAAATTTTCATGGCTGTATTACATCTCTTATCTGGGTCATTGAATGCACCAAATTTGAAAAAATCTGAAATGGTCAGGTTGAAACTTTCACTTTACTGCATTGAATTGACATGGAATGACCCCCAATTAATTAATGCTGAACCTTTAATTATTTTCATGTGTGTTGTTACACTTGCTTCTGTTGAGGGTTAGCAGCCTTGCTCTTGTAAGAAGCGTCAATTCTCTTCGGAATTATGTATGGTATTGCGACATTCTTATACACATCAGAATAGTCTGGAATAGCGTCATGAAATGTTGACGTTACCTGCTCATCAGCTGGTACGTATGTGCCGATAACAGTAATTGTCTTGTACCACACCCAAGACGTAGTTTCCATTCGATTAGCTACGCAGATTTATTGGAAAACCTTGTGTGTTAGTTACAAATTTGTGAATTGTGCAATTGCTTACATCATCCGTACGAATGGGAAGACTATCTCTGAGATAAACTTTGCTTGCGCTTATAATTGTGATAATTCACTGCGTTATGAATATTGCATCTCTCCCGGTCTTTCATTTCATTTTGTAAAGGGATCGTGCCGCATATTAATCAAATTACAAACTTTCAAACATTAACGGTTTTTTAAATGACATTAATGCGGCAGTTGGAGAGTGCATTAAATTATTTCCAGGCTATGGCTCGGGGCAAACGCTTTCGGGGATATTTAGCGCGACTATTGACAGCGTAAAAATCGGATTTCGTAACCGGCTTCAGCCATTGGTGCCTCCCTCCCACAGCTTGTGCGTATACATACGCCGGCACTTGCCTTATGTCACTGAGTCAGTCATCTGTTAAAAAAATTGCGTTGACTGACTGACACCCTACACGGTTACTGGAGTGCATATATTCAGTAAAATTGATACGCCTGCTACACGGCAGCTAAATAATGCATGCCTTTGTCTGCTGCCACGACTAATTGGGGATTCGAAGCGGTGGACGTATCGTACTTTGTTGCGAATCTCTTTACGGATGTGATGCGTTCAAGTTACACCTAGACGCATATGGGCGCTTTCTGGAGTGACGTGAGTCAGTTAGGAGGGTTTCCGTTCCTTTCAGTACAAATTGTAGTTAAAACATGAGTTCGTTCTCTCTCTCTCTCTCTCTCTCTCTCTCTCTCTCTCTCTCTCTTTCGCTTTAGCCTGACCTTGGTAACAATTGACTTTTCCTTGGTTGCTTGCGGACTGTCAATAGCAGTTAGAGCTGACAATCTATTCAAAATTTTGTAAACCTGTTCGACCTGCAGCATTTTTGCGATAACGACTGCGTTTTCCCCGGATCCACGGCCGGACAAACAGTTCTTGATAATATTGGAATTACAATTACAGAAGTACGCAGAAGTTCTTAGATATATAAATTTTAGGCCATATGGCGCACTTCTAAAGTGGAATTTGAATAGGTTGCCTACAAATCCGTAATATTATTGTTAATAACATAAAAACGATAGAACAGAAAACAAAAATGCTTCGTACTTTCATAGACAATGTTTTGTTCAAGATATATTCACAAATTGGAGTGAATTGGTTGAAAATCGTCTGGTGTATGTTTTTGTCAAACTTGAAAAATGTCGTTCGGAGATACACGCTTTTGAGGTAGTAAGTAGTAGAAAATCTTGAATAAATATGCAATACCTTTAATCTACAATGCCCGCACCATTCAATTAGCCTTTGAGATAGTCGTCTTGCATTTCTTTTCTTCTTGATATTGAAACGATCTTTGCTCCTTTTTTTCCCCTTGGTCAGACAGATCTCTCTGCTGCAAGATTTATGCGGTGTTTTACACATAAAGCGCTATCTTCGAAAACTCGGAGAGAGAGAGAGAGAGAGAGAGAGAGAGAGAGAGAGAGAGAAAGGGTTTTACAATGAATGTGCTGCATCATATAGCTCCGTTGGTTGGTATTATGAAGTGTACTGTACCCGCATATTAACGGGATGAGGAGAGGATTGCGTATGCAGTATCCCCATGTCCCGCGCGCGCCACGCACGCACGCGGTATTTAAATAGCAGTCCGGGTGCAGGGAGGGGCAGATGGAAACCACTTGCGCGGCGAACATTGTGTCCCGTCTGGCCGGGTCCCCCTGCAGTTTTCCCGTGGCGTGAGGCGGCTATGATCCGTGTCGTAATTGAATGAAGGGCGGCGCGCCGTCTCCAAGCGGCTTAAAGTGATAGTGGGGTCGCGAACCGTCTGGCCAACAACACTGCCAGTCAGTCCTAACATTTTGTCGGTGACACGTGAAAATGTGTGCTGGATCGCCACTCTAATCCAAATTTCCCGCTTTTCGCGAGCGGTCGCCTTAAACATCAGGCCATCCGTGCCGTCTCCGGCTGACTGCCAATTTCCATAAGCCCCACGCTATACGCTACCGACGACATTGTATTGTTTAAACTGTAAAAGTACCGACACTGCACATCGTAGCGTCTGGGTGAGAGTTTACAAACTTTTCTCTATGGCGATACTCTTCCAAAACGCACAGCTTCACGCGGCCCCGTTTATCTAAAATTAGTGAAATCCTTTCTAAAGTAGCAAGTCTTTTAAGTTAGCTAGCTCTAAATGTAGATAAATGTAAGGTGATGCGCATGAATAGGAGAAACAATCCTATAATGTTCGAATGCAGCATCAATAATGAGCTTCTTGATATCCGCTGGGTTAGCCGTGTGGTCTAACGCACCGCTTTCCGAGAGGGGGAGGCGTACCGGCCCCGGTTCGAATTCGTCCGGCCAGCCTGGATGTGGTTTTTAGGCGGTTTTCCACATCCCCCTAGGTGAATACCGGGCTGGTCCCTAAATCCCGCTTCGGTTACACGATTCGCAAATATTTCGTAACACTTTACACTTTCACACACATATAACACTGTAAGCAAACATTAGGGGTACGCATTTGCATCTGGGGGGCATGGGGTGGAGGCAGGAAGGGCATCCGGCCATCGTGTAACTATTAACACATGCCAAATCCGCGTTTAACACAGTGCCGACCCTGCATGTGTGCGGGAAACGGGCCAAAGAGACAGAGTAAGCTTCTTGATGCAGTCGCGAACATGTATGGACAGTCGTGAGTAAGGCGGACAGCCGACGTCGTTTTATTGGGAGAATTTTGGGAAGATGTACGTCATCTGTAAAGGAGACCGCGTATAAAACGCTTGTACGATCACGTCATGAGTTTTGCTCAAGTGTTTGGGACCCGCAGCAGATCAGTTTAAAGGAAGATAGCTAAGTTCGTTATTGGTAGGCTCGACCAATTCGCGAGTGTCACAGAATTGCTCAGGGAACTCAATTGGGGGATTGCTGGAGGAAAGACGACGTTCTTTTCGTGAATTTCTGTTGAGGAAATTTAGAGGGCCGGAACTTGAAGCTGAGTGTAGTGTACGATCTTCCTGCCTTTCGCGTAGTTATTACAAAGCCTCGTTCTATTTGGGAGTGGAATAGGAAAGCAAATGCCTAGTAGTGATACCTTACGGTGGATTGCGGAGTATGTATGTAGATATTAATTTCCATATTTGTTTCTAATTGCTGTATAAGATTCTCAGATATAAAACTTTTGAATCCTGTTATGAATTCAACAGGTGCGTTACAAATTCACACTTATTTACTCCAATAACTTCCACAAATTTTCAAAATTCAAAGGTTGAAATTTCTGAATTGAAATACAGAAGTTCCCTGATCGTCATTGTTGTCCTCAAGTTTTAAAATAAGCTTTTTCTTAATGTTTGTCTACGTTTAGCAAGAACTTTAATGTGAGATGCTGAGAATAGTTTCCACGACGAAACATTCCCCCGAAATCTGTCAGAAAACCTAATGAGATCCCGGTCATAAGTAACTAGGGACAAGATACAAACGATATCTTCACTACGCGGTGACAACGGCAATGCTGCCAACGGCAGTGGTGCTAAATCAGTGTTACTTAACATAGCTTTCCATAATTCCTTCAGAAAAGAAGACGAAATTAATAATCCAGATATAGAATTAAAAACAGTAACGTAGTTGATATTCTCGGAGTTATGGAGCAAATTAAATCGCTTAGTAAAAAAGTAAGTCTTCTGGTCCAGATTGTATATCGAATAGGTTACCATCAGAGTATCGTGATGCAATTGCCCCCATTCTTCTGTCAAATACAGTCGATCGCTCAATGAAGGATTTGTACCCAAAGACAGCAAAGTTGCTCTAGTCATACAGATATCCAAGACAGGCAATAGGAGTAACCCAGCAAATTACAGGCCTCTGTCTTTGACGTCGATTTGCAGCAGCGTTTTCGGTCATATACTGTGTTTCAGACATTATTAATTGGCACATAAATGAATGTTGATAACGATGATTATCATCGATAATTGTTCTCACGCACCATCGGCGAGTGGGTGTGGTGAGGGTACCAAAAGCGCTACTTGGCTTTAGGAGTCTACATGTACATGCAGACTGAATTGCACGCAGACGTAAAGGATGCACTGCGGCCATACCACTGCACCTGGAAAAGGTGGTATTGCACTCGCAAACACAGATTTTGGTGACACTTGGTCCCGTTGGAAAAATCTGCTGTCCCGTTAGCGGAGTGACAATCTTTACAGCTTACAGAATATGTATTTGCGTTGTGTTCTTTTTATTGCATATTTTAAAACAACGCTTTGCACTTAGAGTTACAGCTAGTTGTTAGCTCACCACGCAAAGGAAATACTGCGCAAGTGTATTAAGCTTAATCTGAATTTCGAAACATCGGCAAAGTGAGTCATTCGCTGAACATAATCGATTACTGCATGTTTCGTTACTTTCGAACAGTCCAATATTTTCATTTCCTTTCTTCCTTAGATATATTTTCACTTCGTGTCACTTGTTCCTTTTAATTTTGCTTTGCAGAACTTGCAGGACTAATGCTAGTTCTTTTATATTTCCTAAAACGTCCTCAACTCGTTCTACTTCATTTTTTTAGATTCCAGTTTTTCTCTCGAATTCTTCCTGTTACCCTAAAAAAAGAAATCCTTTTTTATTCATAGTAACTGAATAGGCTCCAGTTGTTTGTACTCTACTGCGTTCATTGCCATCCACATTACTTTTTGAATAACAATTATGGTAATACTTAACAGCCCGAACGCACTGCAGTTTTAGTATTTCACCTGGCGCGTTTCGCTTCGTTGATACACCATCTGCGGTAGTGTGTGGCCTTCAATCCTCATTTTTACGTTTTTCGAACACAACTGGTTTACCGTCTTGTTGCTGCCGAAAGTGGTAGTCGAAAACCGCTTGAGATTTCATTCTCGCTATTAGCTGCTTTCGGTATTAAGAAACCCATGCACGATGCGGCGTGAGGAACTTGTATGGAGGTGCCCGTTAGCTGCTCGTGCGGCGTGTAAGTTTCCTATAGGTTTCAGCTTTCCCGTTTTTGCGCGTATTGTTAGCGGTTACAATGGTCACGCACAGCGATGATCCGCACAGTCTCTTCGTGCGGAGCCGAGCGTGAGTTGTGGCCTACGTGACTGTGTTGTAAAGGTCCGTACGTAGTTAGCCAATGCTTATCTTTCTCATCCATTGTCCTCATCCATTGCACGATTAGACATGGAATTGTGAAGCATTCTAGGGAAGGTAGTTGGCAAAGCGATGCGAATTTCTTCGCTGTTAGACACGAGACAGCATATCAGATGTAATGTAGTGCGATCTCGCATTTGATTTCTTTAACGTGTCGTCATACTTACTAACCTCATTCGGATTTTTAAGTCCTGCTGATAGATCAGCAGTCAGAATAATCATTCCGTAATGCAGCTCTTACGCTGTATCATTCACTTAACGCCAGACAAGTATTGCCGACTTTAATCATAATGTACGGGAAAACAATATGTATTAAGCCCCAGCCCATATTTATCCATCTTCCTTCCCCTGACTTTTTGAATGAAATAATGATATGAAATTGTAGAAGAGATTCGAAAGCAGACCAGTATTGCATGCGCGTGGTGCAGATATTTGATGTGTCGGGTGAACTGGCCGCTACGTGGTTTTTGGAACCAGAAATGTACGGGCGCCATTCAGCAAAAAACCAGTGAAAACTAAATTCTGCTTACTTGTTACAGATATCATGATGTACTTCAATGTTGAAATTTCGAGAGCGTACATTCGTACAAGAGTAAACCAATTCGAGAGAAGTACGTCACGTGATATGAGAAATATTGGAGCTCACACTGCGACTAACCAGCAATTGTTCCATCAACTGGTCGCGTCTGATGCAGGAAAACTGCGATCTGAGGGTGGTAGGGAAACTAACGTCCGCCACGTAAGATGGAATACAGATTTAGGTGTAGAAAGTGATTGTGGAAATGAATGTTGCTCAGAGACATGTTCTGACAAGTAAGGAAAGGTGTCACACACACACACACACAGAGAGAGAGAGAGTGAGAGAGAGAGAGAGAGAGACGATGAATTTAAAAAAGGCGATACGTAATTCGCTGGGAGGTTAAATAATTCAGTTAAATATCAAAAAGTGTTGAGTGGTCGTTGGAAATAATATTAAGGGGTCCTGTGTTGACATGAAGTGCGAGTCCTAATGGACATGGTTTGCCGTTGCATAATTCTTTTCCGTGGATGTAGCTGAGTAGGACACTTTCTTGTACGGTTTCGTTCTACGTTACCCTCATAGGTGAACGTGGAATGAAAGTAACGTAGGAGCAGGGATGAAAGATGGGCAAGTGAAAACTGTGGAGAAAGCCAACTGTAGAATAACATACAGCGTATGTCAGCTATCTGGATCAGTTGTAACTACTCCTACTGGCATACGCTGTAACACTGACGATCGCCAGGAAGTAGCCGAAAAGACCTGTAATATAGTGAAAATGCTTCAGAGATTTCCTTGTTGTAATTTTTTATTATTGCATAATAGCTTCAGCAGGCTAGCTGCCATCTTGAGACACATCTACAAATGTATAAGGAAGAATGTCACAACTGCATACAAAATTTTACGAAAGAGCTTATTTGCCTAATATTATAGCATGCCATTTACATTCGTCACTAATAAGTGGACTGCTTCCCAAGACATTTTCAGTATAACGATCAGACGCCAAAAAACACTATTCAAGAGGCTGTATGTAGCGTAGTCACTAGATGGAGTACAATGTTAACACAGCGGTTTGCCATTAGATGACAGCCATCTGGTACACTCAGCCTGTTAAACAGTGTTCGTGGCGTCTGTTCGTTATATTGAAAATGCCTTGTAGAGTACTCCTCTTACTAGTGATGTTAATACGAAACAAGCTATTTTTAAACTAGATTACTCTCAATAAGCGACCACAAGCTTCTACTTATTTTTTGTAAATGGTATGTATATAAAATTAGGCAAAGAAGACCTTTCGTAAAATAACGTATGCAGTTGTTACATTTTTACTTCTACACTTGCAGATGCATCTGAAGATCGCAGCTAGACTACTGAAACTGATTATGCAATAATAAAAAAATCACAAGAAAGGATATCTTTGGCAGCATTTTCACTATCGAAGCAGATCGCAGCCTGAATATGTGCGATCTGTAATGAATAATTTATTTTGCCGCCGATCGCTGTTTTCTTCTAACACATTATAAACGGTCGCTGCTGCTGATTTGTTCAAAATGGATTCAGACATATCTATAACATATGTTTGCTGGTAATAAGAGCATAAATTTAAATCGTTTGAAACTAGGTAAGATACAAATGACGAGCTGGTAAGAATCTAGTGTGTAAACGAACTCTAGACACAATAAAATAAAATAATAAATAAATAAACTTCCATCAGTACTCTGCATGAGTAGAATGCTTGCGACAAGAAGCCTAGTCACAGCCCGAGAAATCATTGTGTAATGGATCGGACTAACAATCATTCGAATATTCCAGAAAAAATACCCGCAAGAAGGAATTCCCGTCGTTGGACGAGCTATGCATCGACAAGAAGGAAGACTAGATTTGAAAAGAGCAGTTTTGTTGTTTGGAATTGCAGTTGGTGTTGGGCTGCCTTGAGCAGGTGGGCGTTGAGTAATTGCGTCGTGATGGATGGCTGCTCGCGGCCGGCCGTGTTTGCTTCCGGGGATTGCGTGTCAACGCGGGGCGCGTCTGCACTTCTGTGGCCATCCGCTAACTTTCACTGCCGTTTTGTGAAGCACTATATTGATCACTGCTTTGTTAACGCTTTCACGACTAAAACCGCTTAAACGATCTTGATGATATTCGTTGCGGAGATAGGCTAACTTGTTCTTCAGCATTCAAGCTACTTTGGAAAGTAGATATAACTCTAAATATGGAACAGCTGAGCATCTACTTTTCTTATAGATTCTGAGACGCTTTTAGACTCTTTGTAAAAGCTATTTATTGTTAGATTTTTAAAATTTCACAGATTTATGAAAATACTTTCAACCGTTGATATGTTGTACGAAATACTATTCAACATAATGAATACAATTCTTACACAAGACGCAACGTCTTCAAACCGCCGAACCGATTTCAATGACATAACGATGACATAACGTATACATTGTATAACATATAGCTAATGCAGTCTTTTTGTCACGATTTGTTTTCGTATTTAATAATATTTTATTGGAAAGTTTTTATCCTAATGATCCTGGTCATAACTTAAGAACAAAGTTGCGAAATTATTGTACTGTAACATTACTTTTGTGTTGTTGCCTGTACGCATTGATGTTAAACTCCGCGATTAAAAGATTAAGGATTTTTGTTAAAATTTCTATCACACAAAAATTCGGATAAAAATCTGATTAAATACTTATGACAATGGTGGATGAAATTACTACACGAAATGATTAAATAGATGAAATGGCAGGATACAGATTGTGGTTGAGGCAACACACAAAAATAACGTCACAGAGAAAACTTACGAAAAGTACCCATTGTAGCTTCTTTCTGGAAATGTTGATCGCAGCTGCTGAAACTGTTAAGCTGTTGAATGGTTTAGATAAACTTTGATACGTTCCACAGTAAAATAATGTTCAGACTATTCGTCTCGTAAGTCATTTTTGACGGCCCGTGTACTAAAGTTTGCTTACGGAAATAACGAATAGGAAAAAACATAGGACTTCGCGAAGCTGTTAAGGAAGAAAGGTAATGATTTAAAGTAACTGATGGGGATTTAATCAAGGCAATATACGAAGCGAAAGTGATGGCGCCTGAACATCATGTTACGACGGAATATGGAGAAACTGAAAATCTCAAAGAAAATGAATAATTAAGGAAGGATTGGACATTATTAAATGAAAACAGGGTGGTTTTGTGCCTCGTTGCCGCCGGTTGTCCTGGGTGTCGGTGTCCGAGTAGAGCGAGAGACCGACACAGGGAAATAAGATGCACGCGAGTGCGGGTACAGAGTCTGAGGTGACCAGCCAGTGGGACAGCAGAAACTAGAAACACTAAGCTAGATTAGAACAAGATAGATATTTCGTAGAGATAGTACAATACTTAACTTTGTTAACTGAAGACTAGTGGAATGCAGATACATAGTTTAACTAGGTAGAGGCCTCCCTACTGATGAGTCTTATCTAGTGCCTGTCCTATTGCCTACTGTGTCGGTGTTGCCTCGCTGAGTGTGGCTACATGAGTGTGTGTTGCGCTTGCAGATGAACGGCGGCGTCGTGTCGGAGGCTGCGGCCAAGAAGCAGCAGGAGCGAGAGACGCTGCGCAGCGTCATCCAGCAGTGGAACGCCAACAGGCTCGACCTCTTCGAGCTGTCCGAGCCCAACGAGGTGAGTACACCCGCCAGTACTTACTGCGCCCAGCCAGTGTGGATTCCTAGTCCCGTAATGAACTCTGGTGTTGGAGTTTGGCGTGCCACCAGTCACCACGTCACCAGTATATAGGTTGTGTCACGGCCGTGGGAACGCCTGAACGTTGACATCACTATATCCTGGATCATTCCCTCGAGAGGCTGCGCACGTGGATCTTGGGTGAAATGTATTAAAAAAGGCGGTACTTGCGGCCTGTCAGCTTACCGTGCTCCATACGGGATTTCGCAGTCACCAGACATCAGTTGTCTACCTGGTACACTTAAAATTGCGTGTCTCATGATTTATGAATAAGATGCAAGACGAATCACAACCTCCGTGTAGGCAGATTGTTAGCTTTTGAATCATTGTTGCCGCGGCGGAGTGGCCGAGCGCATTGAGGCGTTATGATGCGGTGCGCGAGACCATTCTCCGTCGGGGGATCGAATCCCCTCTCGGGCATGAATATTTCTGCTGTCTGTAGTATAAGTTAGTTCATAAGTAGTTTGTAAGTTCAGGGACTGATGCCCCGCAGTTAAGTTCCATAAGCTTCACAAACAATTCAACATTTGAATCATCGTTCTCAGAACAGGTAATATCGACCAAGCAAAAGGCTGGAAAAAATTTGCTAGAATGTATAAAAATATTGTGCGAGACGCAGTGTTAATTATTACAGTATTAAATATGAGACCAGTAGTATGTTTTTACGCCTTTGTATAAATTTATCATTTTGATTAAAAAAATTTGCTATGTGAAATATCTTTCGGGCATGTCCGAAACAACAGACGCCGCAATTGTTAATTGTCATTGTCGAAGATTCGTACGGATGCAACCGAGGACGGACGGTTGGAGGGAGTACAGGGCCCATCTATGATCCATGGGCTACAACGGTGGAAGCAGGACATAGGAAAATTAGGCTCGCACGGGCCACATACTTGGGTAGTGAGCGCAGGTGGGCTAAGCTAGTGTTGCTGGCGTGGAGCGGGAGTTGGGCGCAACTGCCTGGTAAGCAGGAGGTCCCGGTTTCGAATACAGGCTCCACCACAAATTTTCATGTGCTTACCAGCAGCTGATAGAAATAAAATTACTTGGGATCGATTTGTATACACAGTAATATACACTCCTCGAAAATGAAAAAAACTCCACTAATTCGTCGACCCAGCATTTAATGACACATAACACAGGCAGGGCCATATGCACTGTCAAGTAGTCAACAGAGCGTGCTACAACGTCGCATTCCCTTCCTTACAGCAGTGCAAGCTGCAGTTAACGCATGGAGATGATCCGAGAGGTGCTGAATGCAGTCTTGCAAAATGGACTGCCACGCAGTTGCACTTGGTTGGCAGTATTTGACGCGAGTTACGCAGACTGCTCAAAATGACGTTTCATTTGGTCCCAAACATGTTCATTGGAGCACAGGTCTGGGGATCATGCTGGCCACAGTACTTGACGTACATATTGAACAGTACGTTCAGTACGTCCAGCGCAGGATGTAGTTCTGCACACAATTGTGCTGGCTGTTGGGTCTCTAGGGTCATGTGTGGTATAGACTACAGATCTCGTCACTGCCCTGCAGCACGTCACAGACACGTACGAGAATCATTGACACCGAGACAGAAGCTGAAGGACACGTCTCCTTTCGTTGCTCCACAAGCGCCCGTAAGACCACCACTGTTCGCGGCCTGACCGAGGTTGTGGCGTGAGGGCAAGACGCCCTGACGGCACGCAGAATCGCAGCCCTGCTTCGCGGAGACGTCTGTGTGTGGTTCTCGCTAGTACTGTTGCTAATTTGTTGTGAAGTGTGTGTACTGGATCTAGTAAGGTGCGACGGTCTCGGCGTGCATCTGCGCGTCGCCGCTGTCCGGCCACTATCTGCTGACCACTGCGGACACCTCTGCACGGCGCAGATGAAGGATGGTGGTTCAAATCCACCTCCGGCCATCCAGATTTAGGTTTTCCGTGATTTCCCTAAATCACTCCAGGCAAATGCCGGGACACTTCCTTTGAAAGGGGACGGTCGATTTCCTTCCTCATCCTACCCAAACCTTCCGAGCTTAAGCTCCGTCTCTAATGACCACGCTGTCGACGGGACGTTAATTACCAAGCTTCCTTTCCTACCTCTGCACGACCTGTTGCGGGACGCCCTCCTGGTCTCCCGCAGGCTCGTCAGTTCCACAAACGGCATGCTGACAATGTTGCAGGCACACACGGAGCTCCGTGTGCCCCGGCAGAGTGGCTCTGGCGACGACCAACCGCTGCGCAGATCGCAAAATTCACTGTCGATCGTGCGGTTACGGATGTGTCCACAGCTACGAGCTGATCGTCGCATGCACTGCTCTCTTGCTGTATCCCGGTTCTTATTCACTTGCGTCAGTGTGTTCTTTCTTCATTTTCCCGGAGTGTATAATATTTTCGTGTCGCTAATTAGCCTGTTGCAAGTCTCAACTGCATGAAACTTGCGACGCGACTTGCGCGTCTCAAAACTATCCGTGTTAGCCAACACGGGATGAGGAGGCCCGCATTTCTACTTTAGGCTACGGCCACACTTGCGTTTTTTGAAGCTGGACGCTCAGCGTCAAAAGACGCCACAGTTATAGACAGGCTGGAGAAGGCCGGTCACACACAGCATCTTTTTCTGCCAGCGTCAGACGGGAAGGCGCATCCTCAAGGTCAGACGCCAGTCGGATGAGTCGGGGCCCATTCGCTGCGTCAAAAGACGCTTCTCACATTGCGTTCCGACGTGAACTCAGTACTATCTGTGCAGTCTGCCAAAGCAAAGTAGTGTGTGTAGTCAAGTGTTATTACAGTTTTTTTCGATGAGTGAGATGGAAAAAATTGAACTTCATAGCGAACGTATTATCTTAGAAGTTCAAGCTCGACTATTTTTATACGACATTCAAAATGAGGATTATAAAAACAGACAAAAAAAAAGATGGTTGGCTAGCTGTCATTTTATGCAATGTAAACAAATAATAAAATAAGTAATAAAACTTCACTTATCTCAGAGTAACTGAGTAGTCGAGTATTTCTTCCAGTAATACCACTCGATACATTAGACAGCAGAGTTTCGTATGACTTAATAGACATGCTGTAGTACTCAAAAAAACTTTTCAGGGTTTTCTTTAAGTTTGTTGTGTATCAGAGTGAATTTTCCCCTCTCTGATCTGTCTTCAATTATTGGATGAATCCAAATACGTCTTCTTTGTGTACGTCGTCTCCATCGAATCAGTAACAATGCAGCACATATTATTGTTGCAGACTGTTTACTTAATACATTCATTTCTCCATGCTGCGATGTCACCCCTGCAGGTCTGAAACGCTACTGAGCCAAATGTGGCCACATTCACGTCTTTGGTCGCCAGGACGCCTGTAAGAAGCCGCTGTGTATACGCGGTCGAATGTGGCCACCACCTGGCGCCTTTTAAAGCTGCTTCTTTAGACGCTGAGCGTCCAGCTTCAAAAAACGCAAGTGTGGCCGTAGCCTAAAACGGAGAGTGGAAATATGTGGATGCGACGTGATTTGGAACCGTGGACTGGTCTTCGGCAGTGAAGCGCATCCGCAGACGGCGTAAACCAGCGCGCGCGGCCCGCAGGAGAGCAGGTGGGCCGGCCAGGTGTGTGAGCGCGCAGACCCGGAAGCGGCGCCTGCGCCGGCGCTGGCGACCGTGACACGGCAGGGCCGTTCCCACGGCCGCGACACGCACAGCTGCCGCGCACCAAGGCCGCCACCGCGTTCTGCACTACTCTCAAATTTGTTTCTTCCAACCTCACATTACATGTTCGTGTAGCATTTTTGGCCAGGAGATGCCGCGTCGGTTTGTTCCGCCGCCAAGTGAAAGTAAAGCTCGAATATTTCCGAAGATACACAAAGTATTATTGCACGTATATAAAGCACTGTGTGTGTTTGTGTGAACGTATTGAATACAAATCTACAACTTTGTATCAGTCTTTATGAACAGTCCATGAGGACGGTCACCGTAAGTGTAAGGATCACGTACGACACACAGTTCGCGACGAGGCCAACGAGAAGTTAGAGAGATATGACGTCATAAACAATAGGAATCGAAAAAATAAAATTAAACAAAACACTGCCACATCATACGAGACTCCACTCATACACGATATGAGAATGACAGAACTTGGCGAGTGGCAACAAACTATGAACATAATATCAAACCTTTATTATATTTTTCACGCCGACATCCACAGTAAAATGATGAAGGTAAAAACGTTTGTCACTTACTACTTTTCCGCTGTTCATGGACTAAAACTACGGCATTCAGTAGGACGTTACAATTTGTAATTTCTGCACTACAAATAGTAGCCGCAGGGCCGCGGTGGAGTCGCCGAGCGGTCTAAAAGCGTCTCGCTGCGGAGCGCGCGGTTGCTCGCCGTGGAGGTTCGAGTCCTCCCTGGGGCATGGGTGTGTGTGTTTGTCCTTATGTTAGTTTACCTAGGTTTAAGTAGTTTGTAAGCTACGGACTGATGACCACGCAGTTTGGTCCGATAGATTTACAAACATTTGAACATTTTTAGTAGCCGCAGGAAATTTTCCATACACTATATACATGTCACTGAATGTACCTTCGAAATTGTATCACAGTTCGACACGTAGTTCATGATATATGAGCAGGTTCATGGAAAGCCGCCCCATCGCGAACCAACTTTAATCTACTACTTCTTCACTACTAATTACATTCGCAACAGATTTTACAGATATACAAAACTTATACAAATGAATATGTCCCCATAAAATTATACAGTTGTACAACATATAATTCAATGAATATGAGATCGTACGAATTTTGTCACTTGTATTATAACTACTATCTTTCTTGGTTTCGATACTGCACTTACAATAATTTCATACATTATGCAAGGCAGCGTTATTTCTTATATATTCGCCGATAAATATAACATGATTTTAGAAAAAAAGGAGATGTACAGAGAAAAGGGATAGGAGAAGTACTAATTCATGGCAGGAATAAAAAATTCACGGCAGGAATAAATAATTACCCGGGCACCGTCGGATTTTTAGCTAGTGTATATATTTAAATGAAATTATGTAAAACAAAACCGGTATCGAAAATTTGTTACTTTGTTCGTTCCGTGGAGTCAACACGGACGCTGTCATTCATTTAAAGATGGAGAAATTGAACCTGAAACATAGTTATAATCTAAGGCATACACCAACTACAAATTCAGTAGACAAACAAGAAGTATAATTTTTTCCTCCACAAAATTGGTCATTCGGAAGTTTTTAACGGATTAAAACAACAGGATCCTGAGCAATGAAATTATAAAGTATAAATTGTAGCCGCGGTTGAGTAGCCGAGTGAACTAAAGCGCCTCGCTGCGGAGCGCGCGGTTGCTCGCCGTGAAGGTTCGAGTCCTTCCTGGGGCATGTGTGTGTGTGTGTGTGTGTGTGTTGTCCTTAGGTTAGTTTACCTAGGTTTAAGTAGTTTGTAAGCTGCGGACTGATGAGCACGCAGTTTGGTCCGATACATTTACAGACATTTGACCATTTTTTTATAAATTGTAAATAACTTCCACTCACAAAAGCAAACAGCGTTTTATACACCATTCATACAAACACTTATCAGTCTCTGGATCTTGGTCTACTTAAACTAAACAGAAAAATTCTTCGTGTTTTTTGACGTAGTTGTTTCTAACACCTCTTCATTTTCTACCTCGTTTTCATTATCTTCTTTGTGCCCTAACTTCACATCACTCGTGCTTGCTTCTATAATTTTGATCGATCTCACGGCATCGTCGCTGCTGAACTCTCTACTGCACGAAGCATTGATTTCACACATTCTCCTAATTTTTGGTCACGTACTTCTACTTCACATCACGAGAAGGTAACGTAATCCCATCTATAATAGGAGAAAGATTGAATACTTTGAAGGCTTTTTCAAAATTTCAAGATGATGTGAAAATTTCGTAATATTAACGCAACACGCTTCCGTGTCAGAAACACGATGCTTTGTGACTGATTTGTCAATAGACACGGAAGGAGACGGTGGTGTTTTAGAGACGGCTGTCATTAGTCGCCATCACGAATATGTCAGCGAAAGTCTTGTCCATCCGCGAGAAGCTGCAAATCCCTCCGGGCCGGACGCACTTGTTGGCCGCCTTGCGCCGTCGGCAGCGGAATAATTGCTGGGGCGTGCGCCGCCTGGCGTCGTAATGGAAACCAGCCGGCTGCTGTATAATTCACTCACTGCGCAAGGCAGCGCCGCCGCCACGTATTTGCCTACGGCCATCGCGTATTCATGGCGGCGACCGCGACTCGTCTCCTCGCGTTTTGGTTCAGCCAATTGTATGACATGTGCCACAATTCACGGCCTTATTTCCAGTCTGCAGTGCCAACTTGACTTGCAAATTATCACTTCACCCTACATCGTCTACCTTCCCGACATCTGCAAGGTGCTACAGACGAGTTGTGCTTCTACGTTACTCTTTCTTAAGGATCTTGAATATAATTTTTAGAGGGTTAATAAAACGACTCAAATTTTTAAAACTGAACATAATTTTCGCATGTAGTGCAACAGCTATATTAAAAACTATTTGTACGCAACTAAGTTTAAATCAAATTTCTATCAATTTTATTTAAGGCTCTACAAATATTCTACCTGCTGTTTTCTGGAGGATGCTTTGACGGAATGTTCCTGCAAGTTAAGTGTTCAGACAAGTGCTCATTTTCCAGAATGCGCAACACGAGGACAAGGTTATTTAGTGCTGCTTCATTGGGTTCGGGTCAACATTCGCTGAGGACCCGCAACATGTCACCGTTCTCATTGGACAATTGTCACATTATCCACGGCAATGCAAACTCTTTTCTTTCGCGCGTGCCTCATATACGGCAGACGCACTGTGCACAGAGTAATGAAAGAATGTGGTGGCAATGCCGTTCTTTGTGCAGCGCCATGGCTTTTATATTGATAAAAGTGGAAGAGGAAAAATCTTTCTCACTCTTTTCCCTCAGCAGGAATTGTAAGTTAGTTCCACATGTTTCGTCTTCCTGCCCCTAAAAAGAAAATTCTTTAAATTGCTATTTTTTGGTGTCCTCCTGGAGAGATCCCTCGAAAACCCGTTCGCAGTCGTTAATTTTATTCAACCGGCTCTCAACATGTTTTATATCGCCTTCCGAAGAGTCAAATATTTGTTCATGTATGTGATACGTTCACTCTGCTTTCACATTACGATGTCGTGTATTGCAATTCTCTAGAGCACTCAAAATTTTACGAGAACATTGCAAACCCGTTTGCTGTCTCTGGAATTTGTATAATTAATTGTAACAGTTTCTGCTCAACAGGTCTCAACAAAACACCAGTGGCTTCATTTCTAAACGCAAATACTGGACTATGACTTTAAATCGGGTACTGTGCATTTAAGTTAAATAATACATTCAAATCTGACGAAGTTAATATAAAATTTCAACATTAAATTATCACTTGTGCTCTAAGATTTGCGATTATTTTTTTCCCTGGAAGCGGGAAAACGTGACTGGCTGTTAAAAACAATTTCGCGTTACGTCCGTAGAAATGTTTTCCCTATGTTTTGTTACAAACAGCTGATTTTTGTGTTGTCCTTCGTTAAGAACAATTTCTTCTCTGCTAGTCGTATATAATTTAGCTTCATTTAATGCGTTACGTGTTATGCCTTCAAAAAGCACTTTCTTTTCTAAGAAATTGTGACTTGTACTAATTTCAATGTTCAATAGTTTCGGAGCTTCCGACTTAGACAGTTGTCTATCAACTGAAAAATGTTCCTGGCCGAGTACAGACCAGTCAAATATGTTGCTACATAAAAGACACGGACAGGGAAGTGTGAAATAGCCGTTTCTGTCCTTTCTTCTGCTTCCTCGCTCTGTAATTTGTTTCTCCCACTGTCTGCTTTTTCCTCCCATTTGCTGTCCTCGTCACTTTCTCTCACTGTTTCTCAGCACTGTCTTCTTCCCTGCGAGTTCCTCTGTTTCTGTACCAATACTGCTGTTTTCTTGGTACCATTATCCCCCCCCCCCCCACCCCGTCATTGTAACTTTTCTTTCTCACATACAGTCCGCTGTCTTTCACTGTTTACGTTCCAGATCATTTGCTAATGGTTTTTAACTCCTAGAATGGGAAACTGGATGGAAGCAGGGCCGGCCATCGGCATGCCCCCACCCAAAGCCTGGCGCAAAAATTTAGAACGTAATTTGAAAACTGTCATCCGTAATTGTGTTTCTGTAACTATTTTTAATCTAATGTAATGCAGTTTTATACTGATTGTGGCACGACTATGACCGCTGGAGTACATTTCAAATTTAGAAAATAATGCGTATAGGCGTGGAAAGAACCAGGGATTATGATATGCGCTATAGTAATATCCAGTGTCAACACATGACTGTCACTCACGCTTAAATTAAGAGGTACGCGATTCGTTGTTTCTCGGCGCCTCTCCTCGTCCATTTTACTCATCGTTGTGACGGAATGAAGCATTACATTCGTCCGTTAGCAGATGTTCCGAGTTTGTGACACTTGCGGGGAGTGACACTTGCGCGGAAAGGGAATGTGTAGACACTTGCGCGGAGACCCGGACGCTGCAGGTAGTGAACAGGGTGTTCCAGAAGTAGCGATACACCACCCCTACTCCACGCCCTCCAGCCGCTACCTGTGCCGTATTCAGGGAAAGGCCCACCGAGCGAGGTGGAGCAGTGTGTTGCAACTTCAGCTGAGCTGCGCAGCGCTCCCTGCTCCGCCAGCCGTGAACAGTCAAATGGGACGACGATGCACTTAGCACAATA
This sequence comes from Locusta migratoria, assembly GCA_026315105.1. Lineage (NCBI taxonomy): Eukaryota > Metazoa > Arthropoda > Insecta > Orthoptera > Acrididae > Locusta > Locusta migratoria. The sequence goes on from CM048751.1 coordinate 204,320,298, forward strand.
CGTACAGGACGAAGAAGTGAAAATGCTCCAGAAAGAGCTAAATGTGAACATAAATGGTAACTGTTCAAAAGATATTATTGCATCAGACCTTTTGTCAGAAATTAGTGTTCAGGAGATGGATCCTAAAGATGTCAAAATGCCTATGTCAGTATTGAAATCTTGAATAACAATGGAAATCTATCTCCCAACATTAATGTTGCCTAATGAATTTTGCTAACCTTACAAGTGACCTGTAGCCTCATGCTGAAAGCAGCTTTTCACGTTTGAATATTACCGAGAATTATTTCAGAAGCTGCATCTTGCAAGAACGCCTTTCGTCTCTTGCCATGTTTTTAGTGGAACACGACGCGGTCTCAAAATCGAGTCTTGAAGATATTATTGATGAATTTGTTCATCAGAAAACAAGGAAAAGATGTTTTGTGTCGTGTATAAAACAGAACACCCTTAGTGTTTATAACATACAACTAATTTAATTTTCTATAAATACAGAGCATGTCAAGTGCTGAAAACATGGAAGTGTATATGTTGCACATCACTAGTGAACGTTTTGCGATTTTGAATTTCCTTGAATTGGATGGATTCCGATTAATAATAATAATAATTATTATTATTGACATTTTAGTAATTGCTATACTCCGTCCCCGGTTAATTATTTTGCTGTCATGAGAGTAGGTCTGCTGTAGTGTCTTTTGATATAATGGTAGTATGTCAATGAGGAATATTGGTGAACGTGCGAAGGTGTGTAACATCTGTTAGAGGGGAGGGGCGGGAATGATGCGGTGGAGCACAGCGCGGAAGTTTCGCACAGTGCCCCGCGGAACCTAGGGCCGGCACACACACACGATCGAAGGTTATGTCGTCCGCTCATGTCTCCCAGTAATTTAAATCAGTTTCATTCGTGGGGGTTGAGTTATTCAGAGAATTGGAAGTGTACTAGTGTTAGTTGGGTTACCGTTAGAATCCTCATTCGTCGCACCCATCGATGAAAAAAATTGTCTTCTGTAATAGCTGGCTTGTGAAAAAGGGCGAACTTCGAAAGTACTCAAGCAACGAACAGATAGCAGCTTCAGTGCAAAGAATTAAAATATTTCCTCGTCGTTTAAAATATGAATCAAGCCAAAAGTATCAGACGGAAGAAGAGACAGCGCACATTGATGGTTGAAGCTAGGGGCGCTGTAGCTGGTAGCTGGTAGGGGGTGCGTTCCGAGTGAGCGGGCCAACGGTTGGGTGCAAGCAGCAGGCGAGGCGCGCCTGCAGGCATTGTGTGGCCGCGACAATGGCCGGCCGCCCGTTGTTCCGCAACCTGTTTGCGCCGCCCCGCCAGCCGCGCTGCCGCCCGCCTGCTAATTGACGCCAACCCTACTCATCCATCACCACTTCCAAAACCACACTACTTGTATTTTCGTCTGAGGACGCCTTGCAGCGATGAATGTAGTATCTCCGGCGCCAGGGACAACATTGTAATTCCCTCCCCTCCACCCCACCTGCTTCATCACCGCTTATTAAAAAAATGACATTTCCAGCTTGGTGGTGTCATATGGAATATTTATTTAAAAATAAATTTCAAAAAATCACCGATTTCTTTCACACGATGGAACATCTTCAGTGCAGATTTCGTGTCATGATGACTCATTTACTCCGTAAATTCATTTAAGGCAGATCCATAAAACACACAAATAAAAAATCTTTCTAGTGCATGTTAAAAGTATTAAAAAAATACATAATACGTATTGGAGTCGAAGTACAATAGTGCTTATTTCTTAAAACAGCAGCAACCAGTTTCACTTCTTTCTCGTTTATTTATTTACCGGTTTCATGCTCAAAGTGCCCTTCTTCAGACATGCCTTGGTATTAGCAAGGATACCAACAAACGTCTGGAGTACGGCTCCCGCGGTGGAGTGGCCAAGCGCTCTAAGGCGTCCTGCTGCGGAGCGCGCTGTCGCTTTTCGTCGCAGATTCGAGTCTTCCCTCAGGCGCGCGCGTGTGTGCGTGTGTGTGTGTGTGTGTGTGTGTGTGTGTGTGTGTGTGTGTTGTCCTTAGCATAAGTTAGTGTAAATAGTTTGTAAGTCTAGGACACCTACATACAATGGGAATAACAGAAGAGGACACTAAATGTAGGATCAGTGATGACGGTGATGAAACTGCATCACATCTAATCTTCGAATGCATTGCATTGGAGAGTAAAAGGCACAGAACATTTGGGACAACCAGACCCGAAGAAATTGTGTCTAATAAAGAACTGGTAAAGGGACTCGTTGCACTGTTAAAGGGCATTGGTTGGCTTTACTAGATATACAGGGAGCGATACCGCACAATAAACTTAGTTTCGGTGCGGGCAGTGGCGGGTTGGACCAAGACTGTTTTGGCTTCCCTGAGAAAACCAAATCAAGTCTAGGAACTGATAACTGCAATATTTCAGTCCCTTAGATTTACAAATATTTCAAACATATTTTGAAGAACGGCTCTTCAAACAAAATGAAACTCGATATTACTACTTTAAAAAACGAGAGTAACAGTTTATGCAATGGCCAAAACACTAAATTGTGCTTATATTAAATTCTTTTATTTGATGCGGGGCGGAAATCGGGCCGTCCGTCGCCCGTAACAATGGAAAGGTATCTCTTTCAAAGCGACAGGGGCTTCACTCCATGATACATCACGAGTAATTCTGCCCAAGTGCTGCTCACCGATTCCGATACTGTTTGAATATGTCTAGTCACGTCAAAATAGGAGTCGCGTATTTTTTTTAGACTTTTCCATACGGCCATAGAAGTAGTGAAAACCTCCTGAAACACTCAGTTGTTACCTTTCTGAGTACGTATCGTCGAAACAGTAGGACATAATTGTTTAAAAAATGCTGTAACATAATTTCCGTAGTTGCTAATTATATTTCACAACTTTGCAATTACATCTTCAAACATTGTGATACATTTCGAAATCCCCCACTTACCTCGTACTTTTTGAGATGGTAAAAGTTTTTATGTTGTAAATTTAAAGGTATATTTCAACGATATATAAAAAAGTCGAATCCCGAAGTTGCAGTAGTCAGTTAAGATTTGGAGGTATCGCCATATTATATGTGCGCTCTGTCCGTCGTATGACGCTTCTCATACATGGCGGTAGTGTCGTTTGCAAAATTATGAGGCAAGGGAATGACTTGGAAGTACATCACAGTTTTTGAAGATGTGACTGCAGTGTGCTAAAGTACAGCAGCAGCAGCAAAAAAAAAAAAAAAAAAAAAAAATTACGTTTCAACATTTTAAACATGTCTCCTACTGTTTCGACGATATGTGCTTCGAAAGACAAGAACAGAGTATTACTATGGTTCTTCTGGAGGCTTTTATCCACTTCAAAGGACGCATGGGAACGTATATTTTGACCTAGACTGTAACATTTTCGAAGCCTGCCAAAGGGGGTCGTTTGTCATCTGTAGCGTCTCCCTGAGTGGCTTACAGGCACTAGACCAGTGTTTTCCTGAACATTATGTAGTGCGGTCAATTCAGGACGCAGTGTTCACCCTTGGCAAATCAGGCCATTCTGTCTACATTGGTATAGCAACCAACGAACGCGTCGATCAGTTGGCCAAGCAAGCCACCACTTCCAGTACCTTGGCGATTGGTCTCCCCCCCCCCCCCCAGGGGATCTCCGAAGGGAGTTGAACGGCAGGATACTAGGGATTTGGAATTCAAATGGGTCAGCTCGAGCGTCCCGAATAAGCGCGCCGCAAACGCTTCACTAGCGCGTGGAAGACCAGGGCCGGTCGTCGGGACTCTGTTGTTCTTTGCCGAGTGCGAATTGGCCATACTTGGCTAAGACATGGGTACCTCCTTCGTCGTGAGGCCCCGCCGATGTGGAGCAGCGCTGACAGGAGCCCACCTTCTGATGGGCTGTCCACTTTTAGCCAAATTGGGGCAATCTTTTAACCTACCAAACGCACTACCCTTAGTTTTAGGTGACGATGCCTCCATGGCTATCTCTGTTTTAAGTTTTATTCGCACTGCTGGTTTTTACAATTCCATCTAGTAGTGGGTGCTACAGCCTGACCTCTTATGTCCACACCTATACAACATTTTTGCCTCCTTTTACGACTTCTGTGTCGAATACCCAGTGGTTTTTAGTGTTTGCAGCATGGCTGGCTCATCCTTTATTATCTTTGTGATCAACCAGCCATTGTACTCTGCTGACCTGTTTTAACTCAGTTCCTGACATCTATTGCGTGTCTTTCTTTTGTGTTGTCAGCGAATTGTTTGTCAGTCTGTCCCTTGTGTGTATTGCTTCTTCCAGTGATTTATTTTTAAGCTTCTGACAGTGGACTCAAAATGTTGAAATGTTTGTAGAGCTTGTGGGACTTAACTACGGGATCATCAGTCCCTAAACTTACAAACTACTTATGAACTAGCTAATACTAAGGACGGCACAAATATCCACGCCCGAGGGGGGATTCGAACCCCCGACCGTAGTGGCCGTGCAGACCGTGACTGGCGCGCCGCAGACCGCTTGGCCTCCGCGGCCGGCGACAGTGGACTCCTAGCTAGGAACAGGGGACTGATGACCAAGCTGCTTAGTCTCCTTAAAACCATCACCACTAACGAGAAGTTAGTTTTACCCTTGGTTATGCTCGAAAACATGCGCTGCTGCCCGCATCTGACAGGTAAGGAAACTAGCCCCCCAGGGTGCTCACGGTTCTTTCGTGAGTACCTGCGTGACGAGCACGGGGCCCCGAGCTAATGCAGTCTTCCTTCCTTCTCTCATTCGCGGACTGCATTTCCTTTCCCCCTCTCCTCCTTTCCTATACTCACCTTCCCCTTCCCACCAGGGCTGATAACTTAGCTGTTTAGTGCCCCTATCCTAACCAAACAACGCAACCCAAGAAAACTAGAGCCCTTTGTCATGTGTCGGTAGTATTTCAGCATAATCCTGGAAGCGCGAAAATTACTTGATGGTAGCACATTAGCCGATGCATCAGTAAACTGTCGTACGGTCCCAAATGGGCCGTGTGGAACTAGTAGCGGCCTGCACGCATAACTGAAGGATTTGTGCCTCCGGGAACGTCAGAGCGGCGGTCAGCCGTCGCCGCGGGCGACAGCGAGAAAGCCGCGGTTTCGCCTGTTTTTCCGTGTTTACACTGGCGCTTGCCAAACGCGCGAACAAGAATACCGCCGCCCACTCTTGCACAAGGGGGGCCTCGCCGTCAGCGGCTGTGAGGTCCTGTGCCCCGCACGCTGCGTTTGTCTGCTCTGCCGCGCTCTCAAAAAATATTCAAATGTTTGTAAATCTAAGGGAATTAATTACGTCGGTCATCAGTCTCTAGGCTTACAAGCGACTATAACTTGAAGTAACTTACGCTAAGAACAACACACATCCATGCCCTAGAGAGGACTCGAACCTCCGACGGCGAGCAATCGTGCGTTCCGCGGCAAGACGCCTTACAACGCTCGGCCACTCCATCGCGGCTGCCGCCGTATGTGCTGTTGTGTGACTGCCTCACAGGCGTCGACGTCTACAAGCTACAATGTTGCACTATCAAAAGATTCGAGATACACTAGATAAAATAGGCAATACCAAACTGTATAGCCTATCCACGTAAAACTTTATAATTTCCAAATGAAATAATAATAATAATAAATATTATTATAGTTACGGGGGATGGGACCTCCAGTTCTGCAGCAAACAATATATTCATTGTGTATTTTTCACGTTTGGCGGTGTGATACGTTCCTGCAGATCTGTGAATGCTATTCCTCTGCCGGCCGCGGTGGCCGAGGAGACTGTTGCGCTCCAGTCACGGTTTGCACGGCCACTGCGGTCGGGGGTTCGAATCCCCCCTCGGGCATGGATATTTGTGCCGTCCTTAGTGTTAGCTAGTTCATAAGTAGTTTGTAAGTTTAGGGACTGATGACCCCGTAGTTAAGTCCCATAAGCTAATTAAAGAGAAAAAAAAGCTATTCCTCTTCTGAGTAATGAGCTGGAGGGAGGATTTAACGTCATCGTGACTGTCCTGTGCGGCGTGTAACGCCCGTTTATGCCTGATGGCAGCGGCGCTATTATCACCACGAGTTTGAATCTGAATTTGGTGTAACGTCCACAATCATGAATTATTTCGTAACTCACGACAGCAGCTGCAGTTTATCCGTACAGCGTAAAACATCGGCTTACTGGATTCTGTCGAACCTTTTCAAATATTCTTGTTATATTTTGATAACTTTTTTCCCGTTACATTCTTTCATGGCAACCGAAAAAAAAAAAAAAAAAAAAAAAAAAAAAAAAAACGAATTCTGCTCTTTCGGACATGTCGACACCGAAAGGAATCGTCTTCATATACGTATACAGATACGCTGTTTTTTCACACACATCCAAAAGTGATCTTTTCAGTGCGTAATCACACCACGCTCGATTTTTTATGTTAATCCTGAAGTGTGCAGAGAAAAGAGGAATATGGGGGAGGGGGGAGGCCGGCCGCGGTGGCCGAGGGGACTGAGGCGCTTCAGTCACGGTCTGCACGACCACTACGGTCGGGGGTTCGAATCCCCCCTCGGGCATGGATATTTGTGCCGTCCTAGTTCGTAAGTAGTTCATAAGTAGTTTGTAAGTTTAGGGACTGATGACCCCGTAGTTAAGTCCCATAAGCTGTACAAACATTTGAACATTTGAATATGGGGAGGTGTACTGAATCAGTAGTGTGTAGACGTGGCCATTGTACCCGGATGGCGTAATGGTCAGCGTGACTGCCTGCTAAACAGGACACCCGAGTTTCAGTTCCGGTCCGGCTTTAATTTTTAAGTGTTCCCCTTAATGTAATTCAAGGTAGCTAAATTAATTGCTTTGTGACTTACATTATCATAAAACAGTGTCTGGTCAGAGTTTTTTCCAGGTATATGTGGGAAACAGCAGGCTATACTACACGCTAATACAGGGAACATATTTTTAGTGTGCCTGCATGAAAACTGCAGAAAGCTGTTTCTTTAAGAGTCATTTCATGACCACGCTGTCAACGGGGCGTTAAACACTAATCTTCCTCCTTCCTTCCTTCCTTCCTAAGAATCATTTCGCACCGCCGTTGCTTATCCCGAGCTATCTCTTCCGCAGATGTTTGAGACGTATGTTGCAATGTTACCAAATGACGCACTACAGCCGCGATAATAATACGCGTATCTGCTACGCCTCCACACTTATCGCCTCTGCGTATCTCGGTTTACTGACGCGCATACACCGCACCACTAAGAATGTGCAACGAATGAGCAGATACGAAGACAGGACAAAACGTAGCTCATAATACGTAGCTTTAAGAAGGGTACGTACCTTTGGTTAGGATAGGTGCTGCGACTTATTCCGAAGACGGAGCTCGATATTTGCTACGCCATTGCGAAACAAGGACTGAGTTCGCTACTGCCTTTTCGAATTCAGCTACCAGCGTTTGAAAACATGGAAAATCGCTATGGAACACACTTCTCACGGGAGGCTGGACAAATTGTCATTTCGCATGTTCAAACATACACGAGACAAATATATGAGAAACTAGCGTTAAGAAACAGACAACATAAATGACTAACTTGATTGGGAACACGTACAGTGATATGGAGATACTTTTTCTAGTATAGTGACACAAAAACTGGGATGTGTGTCCTATCGTAGGCTGAACGTTGGTATTCCTGTGTCGTAAGTCTGCCGCATGTGAATGGAACCATCATGAGACAGTCGTCTTGAGCTCTACCAGGAGGACAGGAATTCTTTTACGTGCAAGAAAAATTTGTAAATCGCCGAGAGCAGCATCAGGACAACGCTGCATGATCAGACAGCTCCGTGCCTAATTATTTTGCAAAATAGTTTATGCGCGCCGAGCATTGTCACGGAGCTACAACAGATTTTGAGTAAGCATTGCACGTAAAGAAATCCCTGTCCACTGGCCATGGTTTTGACGACGCCCATCAGCCGAAGTCGATTGTCACACGGTGACTCCGTTCACAGGCGGCGGTACAGGAATAGAGAAGTTGATCCCACGTTATGACGTTTGTCTTCGTTTTTGGTGATTACCTCGAAAAATTAACCTAAACATTGTTGTACCTGTTGCCAATAAAGGATTTCCATGTAACGATGTTGTCTTTGTTTCTTAAAAGTTGGGAACATTACCTGTCTCTTGCGCCTCGTATTAACGCACTATATATGACGGCTGTTGCGGAGCAGTATACCCGCATTCCATAGGTGAGGCGAGTGTCGGCGTGACAAAGGCTTTTTGTGTGTGATGTTTGTAAGAGATGCAACAGATAGGTTACTGGGCGCCGCGGTTTGCATAAGAAACGGCCAGGCAGACAATGGAGCGGGGATTCGCACGCACCGAAACGGCGCGCTCTCGCGGCCACGGGCCGTTCCCAGCCGATCCGGCCCAAGTCTCTCCAGTCACGATCTTTCACACGCTGTGGATCGCTACAAACTAGCGCCAAACTTTCCGCTCCATGTTATCCACTGCACATACTCATACATATGCCTGTCCCAATTTTTAATTTATTATTTTCAGTTCTTCCGCAAGTCTCCTAACTTCTTGTCTCGCTTGCAACAAGAGTTAAAACATTTTCATTAGTATAAACTGTCATTATCGTCATTTGGAACTACTTTGTTTCGTATCGTCATGGAAAGTATTTGCTTCACAGTTGTTACATTTTTTCTTGTATACCTATGGATTATATTTTGTGTGAAAAATAGCGTTTTCGTGTTACCAACCGTTCTTGCCTGCTCAGGTGTCCGACGTTTTTCTTCTCGTTTTGTAACCACGTAAGTAAATTCGCGCCGAATTTAACTGGTTAACTGGTTACTGTGAAGGTTAGTCAACATTAATTTAATTATTCTGGAAGTCTCGCTGTTCGAAAATACCGCCCTTCCACATTTGTCATTGTGTGTTTACTCTAGTAGGCTATGAAATTTCGTAGTTCAAAATGCTTCTAAGGGACCAAACTGCTAAGGTCATCGGCCTTTTACACTTAACAACTATTTAAACATATTTATGCCAAGGACAACGCGAACATTTTGTTCGTAAATTTCGGGTTACGGTCTCTCTGTGAATGACATACACGATATTAGCAGCAGTGTAAACTGTGACGTCACAGTTCAAATTGACCGTTTTAACGGGTTTTCAAAAATTTTAAATGTCTTTTCCTTTTTTTCCCTTAAAAAACGTGTAATTCACGAGGGGAACGGAAGATACAATGATTGAAAAGCCTTGAAAATTTTTGGAAATTGTTCCAAAAGTAATCTTAGAGTTGATAGTTCGTGTTGGATTTTAGACTTTTTTTTTCTCTTCCTGTGAATTTCCCCATATTGTTTTATTTTTCCTAATCCCCGCTATATTAAAGAAAAAGAAAACAAAAACAAAAAATATTGAAATTGGCGAAACTTTTTCTGCGTTTTAGCGAGAGTAACGCCTAGCTTTATATTGCTCTCGACAACTCAAAAATAGCTTGGCTAGTTTGGATTTTTTTTTTTTTTTTTTTTTTTTTTTTTTTTTTTTTTTTTTTTTTGCGGTTTTGTTCCTTTTTAATACAGGGGTGCTTTAGAGAGAGAAAAAAAGAAAAATAGGGAAAATCCAAAGGAACACCAAAAAATTTAAAGTCCGACGCGTATTATCCAGTCGAAAGGTAACTCGGCATACACAACTGTTTTGGAGCTGCAGCCGTAGGAAGAAAAAGGGGCTCACTACTGCTGTTACTTCGATGCACCATTAATATTAATATGTAAACACCAAAATAGAAGTTCCAGTTCTTAATCTTGTCTTTCATATACGTAAAGAAGTGTGTCCTTTTCTTTGTTTGTTTGCAATTGATACAAATCTATAGTTGTATTGTGATCTTAATGAAATTATGAATATCTGACCGTCAAAACAAGTGGAAGGTCACTGTGCGCGTAAAATTTCCTGATGTATAGCAGAGAGTACTTAAATTACACACTGTGACACATACATACAATTTTATTCTGATTTTTAATTTTTGAACATTTTCCCATCAAAACAAGAATGTACTTCTCAACAGGCTTCCACACCGATTTACTTATCATTAGAAAATTGGTTCACGTATGAATGTTTTCATGAAGAGGGTTTTTATAAAACACAAGTCAGCGTATGGTGTATCGTAAGGGGAACCTTGCAAGGTAAACTTAGACAGTGTTTCACTGATCACAGCGAATGAAGACGGATATGTGTGTGCTTTCACAGACACGGGGAGGAGGAGATGAACTTAAAGGCGGAATCAACAGTGTGAGGCGAGGAGATATAGAAGGGGGTGGAGGGTGCAAAAGATGCGGGACGGGAGAAGTAGGAGACGGGGAGTATTGGAGGGGAGATGGCACGAGAGAGCCGGGTTTTCAGCTAGCTAATACAGAGAGACACTGAGAGCGCGGTAGAGGCGGGGGAGTGACGGGCAGGGTGTACGTGCAAGTCCCATGTATTTCTAGTGATGGCGAATGATTGACGGGCTCGCTAGTTTTGGATAAAAGAGGTGACTTTTCTGAAGGTAATGGAGTTAAAGCAGTAGCGAAATGTCGTGTGGCTCAGTGGAAGTCGTTAAAGTGGAAACTACTTGCATGTCTCTAACCTACCGGATTTATCCAGAGGGGACGTAACGGTGTAACGTGGGATCCGAACCATGTGGCGACTCCTCACATGTTGAGAGGAGAACGCTGGGTTTTAACGCAGTGTGCTGAGCTCCCCGGCCTACACGGCCATTGGTCGGCTCGTTTGGTTAGCGGTAGTGGGAGGCGGCTACTTGCGATGCAGGAGGCGGCGGCGGGCCTTTGAGGCCGCCTGCCGCTGATGAGCTGTGCTCCGTCTGATTGCCTGCCTCCTCTGCGACAAACACCGCACAACGCCAGGCACCAGGTACTCAGAGCGTGGCCCGTCCTCAACGAGTCTCCAACTTCGCGATTCCTACACCGAAGTTAGCCTGTGACAGTTATTCCTGTGCGATTTTTTCTTCCTTTTTTTTTCTCTCTCCATGAATTCACTGCACTCCAAAACTTACCGTTTGATGCAATGTTCAAGAAAAGGATCTACCGGACTCTGCCAGAAATAGTAATTACTACACCCTCTTGAAACAATGCATATCAAGTACAACGAAGGATTACATTTATACATCAGTAGCTCAAGTGGTTGTGTATGATACACAGGCGCAGAGCCGGCCGCGGTGACCGAGGGGACTAAGGCGCTCCAGTCACGGTCTGCACGGCCAATACGGTCGGGGGTTCGAATCCCCCCTCGGGCATGGATATTTGTGCCGTCCTTGTTCGTAAGTAGTTCATAAGTAGTTTGTAAATTTAGGGATTGATGACCCCGTAGTTAAGTCCCATAGACTATACAAACATTTTTTTGGAGACATTATTCCACGCCTGCTCGACCTGCTACGTAGTTCTGAAACAGTCGTAGGTTGATAAATCGTACGTATCAGTTGCCGTCCCATGATACAACGTACCTGTTCGATTAGATACAACTCCGAAGAGGATGCTGGCCAGGACAACTGCAGCATGTCTTGCAGACCACATTGTTTCACAGGCAGTGTACACGCGAACATTATTCTGTTCTGACTACACATCACCATCCTGATGCAAGAACGGCAAAAGTACGGGTCTTCAACATGTATATCTACACTCCGCAAGCCACCTCAAGGTGTGTAGCAGACGACATTGGGGCTTATCCTTGTGGTCGCTTCGCAATATACGCAGGATGAAAGATTCTCCAAGAACCCATACCAAATTTAAACGAGAGCTGTCGCTTGTCAGTCCCCAATCTATTAGCCCTAGGATGGAGCCAGTATGTTTTGTACGCAGTAGCGAGTCTAGCGCGCATATATGTTAGAGGTGGGCAACGTTAATGTAGAGAAAAGTAATTTTAAGCAGACACCCATGATATTTTGTATCAGATTTGCCTCTCGTATTTAGAGGATAACTTGCGCTGAAGTGCCATTTACTTTACCGAGATCAAGCGTTTTGATTGTTCACATTAAATCCTAAAAATGTAGCTATTTTTCTTTACATTTATTATTTCGGGGAAGGCCAAGGGAACACTACCTAGAGAGCAGACCTCGGCGCTCTTGTGTGACGTCATGCAGAGTAGGCCTCGATCACGTAGCTGACTGGCTGGTCGCTACAAGTTGACCTTTGCCCCAGCGGGCCCCCAGTCAACTACGCGATCGAGGCCTACTTTGCGTGACGTCACACGAGAGCGCCGCGGCCTGCTCTCTAGGTAGTGTTGGCCCAGGTGCTCTGCTGCCTCCCTTACGACCCTGCTTGGACGAGCATGCGCTGCGAGAAAGCGCTCGACAAATCTACGTAGTACGCGCAAACGACCTACACTGGCGTGTAGGCAGAATTTACTTTCATCGCTGATAACAACGTGTCGTTAGCGAATGTTCAAGTTATTGGGGAGTGAAGGCTAAGTTAAAGATAGTCTGAAATATTGGATCTGATTGCATGTTCCTTACCACTACACCACCCTATACGGTGCCGCAGTCCACATTTCAAAAAAAAAAGTGTAATATAAGTCACGCACCGGCTGCCGAAATACATCAAGGCATTAAAATTGGAAAGGGAATATAAACGTTTGCTTTTCAAAGTTTAGTAGGCATATTACTACGATTTGTAGAAGTGTCTGTAAGACGCACTTCATACATAGTCAAGGTACATTTATTGCAGTATTGACGTCGCGATTCCTCATAGTCTACATATTCCTAAAAGAGGAAGTTATTTTGCCCAACAAATAAAAATAACAAGCGTGAGCTTCGTGGAAAAATGAAACTACGAAGTAAAACTGTGTTCGTTCTCTACCTTAGAACGGAAAATAAAATGCCGTGGACATTTTCCGGGAAAAGTCCTGTTGAAATGGGCCTCGCTGCTGGCTGAACAACGTCAGGTTGTGTGTGGAAATGTGCCCGCTGTGCCTGCGACTGTGATGGCGCAGGTTTTATTGGCTAGACGGGTTCAGCCCCCGACAGGCGACTAATTAAACGCCACAGCAGCCGCTCGCATTCCGGCGACCAAACGGCCGATACCACTCCTCCCTCCCGCCTCACCTGCGCTCTCGCATTTCCAAGCACCGCATCCACTCCCCGCGTTAATTCGCAATACACAGCTTTTACGCCTCAGCTCTTACCACTAAACGTACTATTCCTTGGGCATTTAATGCGGTTTTTTCCCCAAAAAGATTCGTCCTATTTTGGACGGGTTTGCCTAAATTACACTTAATGTTACACGTATCATTTGCCATTCACAGATGTTCCTTGTTCCTTCCACCGGGCAATAGTGAAACTGGTGCCATACTAGAGTTTCTACGTTGACTGCTTTTGCTGCACACCGTCACTGACGTGATGACGCTGAGCTAAATAGAAACACACCTCGCACAGTAGCAGAGATAATGTTTTCTACAGAGAGATAGAAAAAGAAATTGTTTCACTGCGACTAATCTATGACGAAGAAGCGGCAAGTTTTTAACTAATAACACAAAATTATCGATCATTTTCGGTCTTCTCCTTCTTTTTCTTCTTCTTGCTCTGCTGTTGAGCTGTACGGATCATTGTCAAGTTCGTTCTGAGTTTTCTTAATAATAATTCAAGGAAAGTAATTTCTCTCTCCGTGTAATCCATACGAGTCTTGGAATTATTTTCGTCGGACACATTTTCGGGAGTTTCCCTACCGGCCCTTTGCGTAAAGAGAATTGTTGAGGTTTCGTACTAGAATACCAGTCGGCCTCGCTGTCAGACAACAAGGCAACCAATGGCACCATTTGTATCTGCACCGTTCGGATATTATTTCAAGTCCAAAAACGAGTTTTTGGAGGTTTTTGAAACGTGTTACTTCCACTTTTTAACTTGTAACCACACTTTAAACTTGTATTAATTTTTTCTTCTATTTTTTTTCCTTCGATAAACCATTCCCCGGTTTAACATAAAATGGACAAGCTACATTCAGCTGTGTGAGACTCATTGGACTCATTTTCCTAAATCGTTAAACCAAATGCCGGGATGTTTCCCACATTATTTCCCTTTCAGAGACACTCTAATGACAAGAGGCAGACTAATAAAAGGTGATTATTTCACAGTTAATCCAAGAAATTGACTCGTAAATCAGTATTAAAAATTTTGGAATTTGATTATTAAAAAAAGGCCAGCATTATTTTCCTAAACAATCTATTTCCACTAAATTCATTCTTCGCTATTGATTACAGCGTCGTCCAGAAAGTGCATCGAGAGTTATTGCAGACAATACCTGAATCCCTGCTTATTGATATTTATTATTTCATAGAGGTTAGTTCAGTCAGTTGTTTACAAATCCATTGCTGCTCGGAGGTGTTTGGTCATTAAAAAAAGCTACAGCAAGTGTAGCAGAACTGGGGAAAGTAAACATTGTGCTCTGGTGATGAGTCGTTAACTGCCTGTTTACGTCATCGCTCCCAGTATACACGTAACGGGTGATTTATACCTGCTATAAATGTTAATAACGTTGCCACACAGCGTCACCTTTACATCTGCTTCGAACAGAGTGGAGGAAGGCAACTGTTATTTGAGAAAGCACTGCAGCAACGACGCAAACAGATCGTTGGTATCATTGCAAAAATAACATGTTGATAAAGAAAACACAAGGAATGCATCTACTCTGACTTGGTAATAGTGCCGCAGCGCTTGACACAGTTCGCAGTTAAAACACACACATCAAGATTGATACTAGTAATCAAGCCAGCGGGATATCTGTTGGTCTGGCCTTTTTTGTTATTTTCGGCTTTCACGGCTATATTTTGGTCTCCAGCACATCTTTCTTTATTGCGTAGAAATAACTGCATGAGCCATACTGTCATGTTGTGATGCCTGCTGAGGTTCCCTAAATTGGTCAGTGATGGGAAACAGAAAATGCCTTTCTTTCGTGAGGTAACGACTGTTTATTTCGGATACTTGGGAAGGTCCAAGATCCTCATCTTCCTCTTGGTCGAGTTCAGCAGAGGCCTTGCTCATGGAAGTGGAACGTGCCGAAGAATATATTCTGGACTTTCTTAAAGTTTGTTGTGATGGGACGCTCAAAGTGTGCGAGGAATTTGGGCCGGCGGTGAAGTTGAGGCCGGGCCCCTAATCTGCTGTGGTGGGAACTTGCTGTATATCTTAAGAGGCTCGAGGCCTCCCACAGTAGGCGCAGGGCTGAAGTACACACCACCACTCGGTGCGCTGCTTCAAAATACCTCCACCTTTATTCAGGTAACTTTCCTCTGCGGCTGTACTTAGTTTTACCTGTTCCAGCGCCGCATTAACTACAGCTGTGTCTTCTCTGACATTGTTTGAATAAGTCATATGTATTAATGTCGACAGTCTGCTTTCTATTTCAATATCTTCCCCAGTTAAAAACTAATTGTTGGGTCTCTCAAAGCATTTAATAGTTTACCTGTTTAAGTAACCGAGTTATTAGTGATGGATTCTGATAGCAAACCTGATTCGTTGTGCGCCCCTGTTTCGTTACGGTCAGCTGAATATTGATTTGTAACGTTTGGTTTCGCTTATCTGTCATTTTCTGAGCCACAAAGCGTGTAAATGCAATTGCTTGACAACATCGCGCTGTTATAAATACACGGTGTTTAAGGAGGAATAATAAATATTTTCCGAAGTTGCCATATAAAGGAATAAAAATAAAAATGACATATTACATGTGTGTCCAATTATGAGTACAGAGACGCAGCAGTTAGTATGTAACCCAAACAAACTTAAACGCCAAAGCAAACGAGGACATTTTCACTTTTCCATCAGTTCTTGTCAGAACATTTTTATATAAAACACTATTTTGTTCATGTTCTTAAAGTTTATTTTCATTTAGTTGTTTTGAGTTTACAAGGCCATCTTTAGACTTTTTAAGTCCTATTTCTCGGAAAATTCTGAGTGCAGAATCGCGATTTCGTTGCTGTTGGTACTCGTTTCCTATTTGAGCTACGATCAGGAGAGGAAACGATTCTTTTTTCACTCTTGCCGGCGTCTATTTCTCTGGTAATTAAACTGCCTGTCTTCACTTTGCCATGTTACAGTGCATAAGCAAAGTTTCAGCGAAGAACCGGAGCTGGCGCCGAGCCAGATTAGGCGAATCAATTAATTCCTTTAAAAAAAAAAAAAAAAAAAAAAAAAAAAAAAAAAAAAAAAAAAAAAAAAAGGTGTGTCCCTGAGTGAGAACGCGCGCATTTTAAATTTGAACGACATAAAAAATGCCTTGTGTGACATTATGCCGTATGCCACGTTTTACGACATGACATAATGTATGGTGTTACTTTAGATATATCAGTATTTTTTTTTATTATTTAAATGCTTTTGGATCTGCCAGGTAAGTCGAAAAGCTAGTTCTCCTCCTTTACTCTGGCCACGAGATATTCACCTTACTATCTCGGGAACCATTAGTTCTACACCTACCACATGACTGCCTGTCCTGAGCTACATACCACCTTGAAAACTGCAACATGTAGCCGCCTTCATCAAGGAATGCAAAATTAAAGCAAACCCTGAACTGACGATACATACCGACATACCTGATCTCAACATTAGCAGATCAAGACATCCTCCTCTTTCACATGCAGCCATCCTCACTGGGGCTATAATCGACCCCTGGAGAAGAAAATGGCTCCAAAATTCTCCAGCCACATGCCACCCGAGGCGATGTATTAGTGAGGCACTTCCCGGATTTCAGCAGCCCCGCAAGATATGGTCAACCCCAAGCGACTTGAGACATCAGGGCCAGCATGTGACGGGGAGAATGCAGCGAAAGAGCACACGGAGGGGTTTTGTGAAGAGTTCTTTGTGGTAACCCCAAAAAACTGTCCACTTCAGGGACTAGCCGTTTGTAATGCCCTACGCTAAAGAAACGTGCTGCTGTAGGAGCAGTTTTCATTCTGGCTGTTGTTATAGTTATGTGCTTGGGCTGAAGTGTACCACTTGATGTGGTCGCACAGTGTCACGGTCGTGGGAGCATCGCTCGGGTCGTTATGGAAGTACGCCATTTTACGAGGGCGGCGGCGCTTGTGTTGGCGATAGCAGGAGAGGTGCGTGGCTGGTTGAACGTTATCGCGCTGGGAAAGACGGCCAGCCGCCCTTCACACACGGCCAGGCCGGAATGCCGCGTGTGCACCCCACCCTTTCTGACACTCCTTTAGCTTGAAAACTTACACATTCTGTAACCGACACCCAAAGTGAACATCACTCAGGAACGCAAACACCACCACAAGAAGCAATTTCTTAGTCTTTCCCGGAGTAATAATTGTTAATTCTCTTTACGTGTTTGCAGCCGGATACATCGTTCTTCTCACACGATATTTCTGAAGATAGCTGCCAGGTGGACCCTTGAAATATCGTGTCAGAAGAAGATTGTAATCCGGCTACAAACTCGTGACGAGAATCAACATAACAGAAAATTACAACCATAAAACAAAGCACCGACATCAGAAATACGCAAGACTCCTGTAATAAGACCGAGCGAGGTGACGCAGTGGTAACACACTGATCTCGCATTCGGGTGAACGGTTGTTCAAATCCGCCTTGAGCCATCTGCATTTATGATTTCCGTGTTTTTCCCAAATGACTCCATGGAAATGCCGGGATGCTTCGTTTGAAAGCGCATGGCCGATGCCCTTCCCCGTCCTTACTAAAAAAATCCGACCGTGAGCTCCGTCTCCTAATAACCACGCTGTCGACGCGACGTTAAATCCTAATCTTCGTTCCCGTCAACTTGTAACGCAATCTTCGCTTGGGAGGAGAAAGCTCGAAAATTTTATTTTCGAGGCTGCACCTCCTCAAAGACACATTGTGTGTCACAGATAGTATACTGTACACAAGCAGTATGAACCGGCAGAAGTACTAGTATTGCGTTTGGGCGAAATTGAACCAATTGTTTGTACAAAGTAAGGACACTCAAAATGTTTTCATGTAATTGTAATTAATTGGTGTGTAAATTCTTAGTTCCTACCTGAACTCTACATTTCCATATAATAAGTCGTAGCTATTCAAATTGGAGTAATTAAAAATTTGGAACTTGAATTCTCTGGTAGCAGTAGCACATGACCATAATCATTCTTTCACCATAATACACGATATAGTGATGCCAACAAATATTGTTATTCCGTTACTAAACTTTTAGTACCACTGCTGACATGGTATATTTTATAGTTTTACCCATTCCAAATATAGGTGGCTCTCGTGCTAGATACAAACCTCTCGTGGCGGATACCCCTTTACATATGAAAATTTCTGCTTCTTTAAGCAACTTTTAACGGTAGCGTACACACATGTTTTTGGTGAATATAATAGGAACTGGTCACCTATCGTGGATGATCGTACCAACACAGTTGTCTCTCGTCCGACGAATTCTTTGCCAATGCCTGTCCGTTCCACCCAGGAAGAGGCAACCTTTTTCTTCTCCCGCGTGACTGCCAATCCGCCGTCCAGTTGCAGCAGTATATAAGACGCAGCGAGTGCTGTCACTACCGGGGCCAGGAGGGAATTGCTGTCAGACGCTGCTTGCTCGTTCGTTTGACCTTATTCCCTGTCAATTCAGCAGACTGTTTTTAAGCCCTTCTGTTTTTTTTTTTTTTTGTTTTTTTTTTTTGCGGTCCTAAGATATTAACTTTACCTTTCCTCTGATCTTGTAAATTGGTTCGACACAGACGTATTAGATCGAGTCATTCCTATTAATCTACTTGGTTTGAACATATTGACGATGATACGGTCCCTGCTTCTTCTGCTTTGTAAATCAACTTATATGAAGGCACATGATCGTAACAACTGCATTCATAATATTGATAATGAAATTAAGTATTGTCTTCAACAGATATATTTGTGCAACAAAGGTCTTTTTTTCTTTTCTTCGCTACCTTCCTGGAATTGAAATTCACAACGTGGAACCGAGTGTTGTCAGTGGGACTAGTTGCATACTCCCATGCACATCGAAAAAGCTACCCTCTCTGAAAGAGTTCAACATGCAACTTACTGCAACTTTTTGCTTCCTTTAATTTTTTCGTAAACAGTGTTCATGAAATTTGCAGAATATTTACACTTGTCATGTGTTACATTTTTTATTCATGACACTATATATTTCTTCTTACTTCGATTATGTCAATGGAGCACATGAATTAACTTCCCGATGTTCATTGTTGATAGTATTCCATCAGTGCTCGTTGTGTTCTTATCTTCTTTATAATGGTGGGCCTACTGACCTAATGAAAACTCCCGAACTTTCTACTGCTTCCAAAATTTTGCTTTGGTAATAGAACGTCAGTTTATGCGAAATATTTTTCTATTCGCGGAATCAACTAATCTGCCTTTATTGTTTTTTCGTAATTGTAAAAAATTATCAAGAGTTCCCTCTATCAATCGAGCAAAGTGACAAACATATTCTTCTTTTTCCTGATAGCAACAATTAGTCTTTCAGTTTGGCTGTAGATTGCTTTATTAGGACTACGTCTCGTCGGCATAATCGCAAATTTCTTTGAGGCGAGTATTTTCGGTTGTAGTTCCATTCCTTTTTGACCAATCTTCAATTTCACCTTTGTTAACGACTGAACATTCTGTTTTTTACTGTAGAGTTGTTTTGATATTGATCCTTCGTCAGCCTTAACCTCTCAGCGATACGAGAAGCGTCAGAAACGTGACGTGGTTCAGAACTTTTGAAATATTTGTAAACCTGTGGGAATAAACTAACTTAAAACTATCTTACGGACAACACACACACACACACACACACACACACACACACACACACACACACACACACACACACGGTGTGGTGTCGCACAAGTGTGAAGTGCGCGCCACGTACTTTCGCCGCGCGCCACCATGCACGCACGGCGCGGCGTTCTTACGATGTCAGCCACGAGCGCCCTCTGCTGCAATTCCGCTCGTGGCCACGACTGCTGCATCGGCCACTTGGGAATCAGATAGGCACCAGTTAAGACTTGGCTATCGGATAGGCACTAGGAATCATCAGTAGGCAGGCCTCCATCTAAACTATGTATCAGCATTCTGCAGTCAAGAACTATGTGAAAGTTTTACCAAGACTCCACGAAATATATATCTTGTTCTAATTTAGCCTAGTGTTCTAATTTCTGCTGTCCCACTGGCTGGTCACCTCCGTAGCTGCACAAGCGTGCTTCCTACCTCCCGTGTCGGTCTCTCTCCACTCGGCTTCCAGCAGCTAAGACAACCGGCGGAAGCGAGACACAAAAGTGGCGACGAGGCTGGGACACAAAACACACGAAGCTTCGACGGGAACGGCCTTACAATCCCTGACACGGCCTGTAGACCCGCTCGGCCAATCCCGCGCGTCCATGTGGTTCGCATTCCTCATTGGACTGTACGTCTCCTTTCCCCAATTAGTTAGAGACACGCAAGTCGCCAAAGTGTCGTGTAATTGTAACACTTACACCAGTCCGCTAAGCGACACGAAGTTGTCATTAATTAAAGGCTGAGCCAATGTATTTGGTGGGCCTATTTTTGTTCCGGTCTTTATCTAAACTTTTAATGTACATAATTTCTTTCGAGAAATCGGAATACAAAACGGGCATTATTAATGCTGCAAAATGCTAATCACTTAATCACTATTTCTGTTATTGTTAATAATAGTGATAAGGACAGTATAAAATTCTCAGACCAGTGAGTCGTAAAACAAGGGGAGGAGGCAGCGGCGTGCGGCGTGTCCCCGGCAGGGCGTGCCGGCGGCTAACGGCAGCTGGGCGCCCCCATTGTCTGCAAATGCGACGGCGACGGCCGCGCCGCCCACGCGCGCTGCAGCAGCTCAGACCCCGACACGCGGGTGCACTCCGCCGCGCCGGCTTTCACGCACCCAACTAGCCAGTCCCACTTCCGCCCTACTCCCCTACCACAATTGCTGCTCTGTCCCGCTGTTACTCATCCCGTCCGCGTCGAGTGAGGAATTTTGCATAAACTTTGAAGGAAAATTCGCCCTGCTTCTTAATAGTGCCGAACGCCGTGACGAGCAATTAATATTCTGTACCTTGCAGTAGTCCTGTTTAAGAAAAAAATAACGAAAATGTGTCCGTGGGATCTGTTTAGTAACAGGTGGTGAGATACACACTCACGTAGACTACATTTAATACAACCTCTTTATTACCGGTTTCGGGCTAGCCCATCTGATAATCAGTGAACATAGCACTGACAAACGTCGTACAGTAAGTTCGTCCAGGCGTCAAGCCTCAGAACTATACACACTCACCGGCCTCTGTATGTTGCATACGTTGCCGCATTCCACGTAACTGAAGGTCGTCTCAGTTCCGGATCGTAAAGGAAACATGTTTCGTCTCCAGTTGTTGTCCGGTTTAGAAACGTCGTCTCATTGTCCGCACAATTGATGAGATCGCCATGCGATCATCACGTTAGTACAGTATTGCGACAGCAATTCGTTGCACACTGTTCTGGATAATACGAGAGGTCGTCGGTCAGAATTTTGTGGCAAGTACCATGTCTGACCCCTACTGCTGCTGCGAGAGCGTCTACTGATTGGGAGGAGTCAGCACTCACCAGCGTTGCAACTTCCTGGATCTTGCGCCCCGTTTGTTGGTTGATTTTTAGAAGGGACTAAACAGCGACGGTTATCAGTCTCTTGCGCTCCGTTCCAACTATTCGTGGCCGGTTAGTACGCACATCATCTTCCAAACTGTCCCGTCCTTGGACAAAACGTCGGTGACACACAAACCCAAAACTGCGGCTGAATGCGCCGTTGCCGTACACCTTCTACATCATTTCAAATATTTAGTCAGCGGTTTTGCCTAATTTCCTACAGAACTTGATTGTTTGCCCGTTGCCCAAACTGTGACATGTCGAAGTCCGAGTGGCGCATTGAACTCACCGTCACAACCATAGTACGTCTGTTTGCAGTGCATGCACTCGACTGTCTCTTTCAGGGACGAGAGACTGACATGCTACCATACCACGGCCCCGCCCTATGTTAAAGTGCACCACAGAGAATTATTGCGCTTTCAACTGAAAAACATAACTTTTTAACATGTGCTTCCACAAGGAGGATACCTCGACTGGGGCGAGAACCCCATTCCGCTCAGGAATTGCACTAACGCGTGTTTCGCGTATTGCGTCAACTTCGCTTCTCAATATCTCTGAAAGTAATTGGCGTATTGCGAGGCATTCGACGCCATTGTTTACATGATGTGTCCTGCTTCAGATTGCTGATGAAATAATTTAGGTTGTCTATTTAAAAACAAAAAAGTTTGTATTAAAAACACACGATTTCGTTTTAGAACGTTTCAAAATATTTACATTCATGAGCACCTGCCTTACATTGATACTTTTGTGTCTCGTCGCCACCTTTGTGTCTCGTTGCCACCGGTTGTCCTAGGTGTAGGTGGCCGAGTAGAGAGAGACCGACACAGGGAGATAGGATGCACGCTTGTGCGGGTACATAGTCTGACGTGACCAGCCAGTGGGACAGCAGAAAGTAGAAACACTAAACTAGATTAGAACAAGATATATATTTCATAGGAATATTATAGTACTTTTACAAATGTTCAAATGTTGGTAAATCTATCGGACCAAACTGCGTGGTCATCAGTCCGTAGCTTAAAAACTACTTAAACTAAGGTAAACTAACCTAAAGACAACACACACACACCAACATGCCCCAGGGAGGACTCGAACTTCCGACGGCGAGCAACCGCGCCTTAGACCGCTCGGCTACTCCACCGCGGCTAACTTTTACAAGTTTCATGACTGCAGACTAGTGTAATGATGATACACAGTTCATCTAGGTAGATGCCTGCCTACTGAGGAGAGTCTGTTGTAGTGCTTGTTCTATTGCCAAGTGGCCGATGCAGTTCAGTGGTGGCCGCGAGCGGGGTTGCAGCACTGGGCGCTCGTGGCAGACTTCTTAAGAACGCCGCGCCGTGCTTGCATGGTGGCGCGCAGCGAAAGTACGTGGCGCGCACTTCAGACTTGTGCGACACCACAGATACCAGTGAAAGCCGTTTAACTATAGCTGTTGTTGTTTCAGAGACATGTTAGGTGGGACACACTGTATATAGTTGCGGACCACCGTTTCGAACGGACATACCATAGTCTTATGAAAAATCGCTTTCGCCTGAGCGCTGGACGAAGGTGGTGTTACATTTGATGGAAGACACCCCATGTTTGTACACGACAGTGCACGATACTACAGCGCTGTTGTCTAGGACCTCTTGCGCAGCAGGGAACTGGAGTTCCTGTCGCCCAACACGATTCCCTTTGATCACAATCTCTCTCACTGCGAGGGATTCGGTGCAGCACCAGACATGACAATAACAACATGACGTAGGGCTGACAGTACGGACAGCGGAAATTGAAGTGCAGTGGTATAGCACGACTAGCCGACATGTGTCAGAAGGCTATAAATGACAGAGCCGATTGATTATGTTGAAGGTATGTGACAGTTCTATATTTCGGGATGAAGAGGAATACAAGCACATGTTAGGATCGAAATTTGAGACAAAAAAATCGAGTGAATAAAATTGGGAAACTCTAAGCTTGCCTTGAAGACAAGTTGGCGCCCCCGCCTGCAGGCGCTGTGGCCGACTGCTCCGTTTGCTCTTGGCCGCAAGGATCGGAAAGCGCGTGCCGCACAAAGGGAGCTCTGGTTGTAAATCAGGCGCGGGTGGCGGCGGCAGCGCGCGCAGGCGGTCTGCGGCCGCCACTCGTCTTGCACAGACGGCGGAGCGCCTCCAGAGCCATCACACTGCCCGTGTACCTAGCCCCTGTTACTTTACAAGGGCAGTTAACGATACCTTGTATTGAGTGGCGAATGTTGATCACGATACAAGGCAAGATTTATTCATCAACGTCAGATTATTAACCGAAGCTACGATTACGGAAAAATACCGTTCTTACGAATATTGCGAAGAAGTAGTGTTAGACATTCAGATGGTGTACTCAGTACAATGTCTCGGTAAGGCAGGTGTAAGATGATGATTAAAACATAGAGGGGAAAGAAACATGCATCAAATGATGCAATGAGTGGTAAACTTTGGGAACCTGGTTTTAAATGGCTCCACTTAATACTACGAAAATATATGAAGTGGAACGGAAGTACGGGAAATGTAGGCGAATGATACACAGTTTTGGGAAGCGCAGTGCTACATGTTCAGTGACCTTTTCTTCTGTGTTAATACATAGACTAAAGACCGTGGTCCAAGCCCGGGACCAAGCTGTTGGCTATTTGCAGGTTCAGTGCAGCCTGTTTTTGCTGCGGCAGTAAGAGAGGAGAAAATTAAGGAAGGATGATTAGGTTTAATGCCCAGTGGACATCGTGGTCACTAGAGACGGCCTACAGTGGGTGGGGAAGGAAATCTGCCGCGCTCTATGAAACGAACCATCCCGACAGTTGTCTGGAATGGTTTAAGAAAGTCTCGGAAAACGTAAATGATGAATGCCGCAGCGGGTTTCAACCGCTTTCCTTCCTAATGCGAGTCTAGTGCGTCACCACTGCGCCACCTCGACGGTGCAGTAGGACTGGGAGGAGTCAGGTTGATGGCTGTGTCCACCTCTTACTCAGTTGGTAGCAGTCAGAGTGCACTCGGAGCCGTTCTTGAGGGGAAATCCCCGGCCCTTTGCAGAACTCTACCCTGGACTTCGAGGTCCGGACATCAGTGCTTTGTTCACTAGCCACGCGGTCTAAGGCGTCTTATCACGGATTGCACGGTTGTTCCCGCCAGAAGTTCCACTCCTCCTTCAAGAATAATTTGTGTGTGTGTGTGTGTGTGTGTGTGTGTGTGTGTGTGTGTGTGTGTGTGTGTGTTTCAGTATTAGTGCTTTAATTCTACGTAGTTAGTGCAGCAGTTTTGGCGCTCCATATTATATTTCATGTTGTCATATAACGAAAAACGAGATAGATGAGGATGTGAGCACGTAACAAACTAGTTGCCACCGCCCCCCATCTCCGTCTCCCTGGACACGTCAGTGTGTTCTTATTGCGTAGCGCATGGCTACTACATACACATAAATAATTACTAATATACAGTTATAATACGAGAAACTTAATATTGTCTTCGTAACTGGATGACCAGCCCTTCAATCCAGCGCCCAACATCAGGAGTTGTAAGCAAGGGGTATTCTTCATCACCGTGACAGGCTCGAATCTCGCGGTCACTCACAACGTCATAGATACCCATGTCTGGGGCTCTGCAGTCACGGCTTTTTTCTGTTCCGACCGTGGCCCGTCCCGATTCTGTCCAGAGCAGTGAAGGTCTAGCGTGTTGGGTGGGATCCAGTTGGAAATCGGGCACCTGGAAAGGTGTTACGCAGGCCGACACGTTTCCGCTTACCAACAATCTTTCCACTCATCAACAGCTTTAACGTACTTTGCAAACATGTCATCAGAATCACGGAGGGTGCCGCGGCGGAGTGGCCGGGCGCATTGAGGCGCTATGTTCCGATGCGCGAGGCCATTCCCCGTCGGGGGTGAGAATCTTCCCTCGGTCATGGATGTTTGTGTTGTCTTTAGTATAGGGTTGTTCATAAGTACTAAGTTTAGGAACTCATGTCCCCGCAGTTAAGTCCCATAAGCTTAACAAACATTTGAACATTTTTTCATGGACCGTTGGATGGCAAGATTTTAGTCTTTTAAAATACAAAAGTGGCAGGTTTCTATGCACGGGTAGGCTGGGGTTCCTGGAGAAATAGTGGAACCTACTCATAAGGGTAGTAGATCTGCGTACTTCTGGAGACACTATACCCCTTAGCAGTGAGGCCAATTGGTTGGAGTAGATCTAATTATGCCGGATGTTATGCAGATTGCAGTATTTAGGGGGGCGTTAACAGCAGTTTTATGATGATAGTTCATAAAAACAGGTTGGCAGGGTGGTTGCCGAAAATTCCCAGGTTGTTTTCCACGTAACAGGGCAGAGATTGGCTTACCGAAGTAAAGTGCTTGGCGCAGGATTTAGTAGCATATTGCACTTTTTGTGTCGTGTGATTGATTTGACAGAAGAAATGTCGTAGCAGCCATGTGCATTTTGCAGCTCCGGGTATTCTAATGTACCATCTCGTTGCCCTATCACTGTTATAGGCAGCACTGCCCTTTCACTATAACAAAATGCAAATAGAAGTAATTGAGAAACCTTGTACGATGTATGCTGTATAGAATTAGTATCGCGCAGCTCTTTAGGAAGCATGGACGTGGATCGTGCTCGTGGTTAAGGCGCATTGTGTGTCGATGCGTCAGCGGCCCGCCGTGATGGCATTTGTGGCGGTCCGCAGTTGTTCCCCATTGACCTGGCCGTGAGTCACGGCTGTGATTCACGCGTGCTGCCGCCCCCGCACACTGACTGCGTATCCCCGTCTGAGCCTCTGGTTTGGCATCGCGGAGCTAACACTGTGTGAGCGATACGTCACTGCCGACGGAGCGTTAACCTCGCAGCACCATGCCCACCACCTTCCGCCGCTACTAACATACTCTTCTGTGCCTTTCTAACAGATATTTCGTCATCGTGCAGGCTCTTACTTTCTCGTTAAAATACTTACATTGCGTCGTTAATCATTACTCCACGATTTTTAATCGTCAGATAAAAAATGTAATCACACGACCGCTTGCATAAAGAATCATGTTACTTCAAAAGGCATCTACCTTGGCGAGCTTCAAAATTCCGACGAAAACAAAACAAGTCTGCAGTGTGGCACCGTGTCAAACGCCTTTTTGAAATCGAGAAAAACACAATCCCCTGTTGCCCTTCATCCATGACTCGCAAGATGTCAAGTGAGAAGGGCAGGCTGAGTTCTACATGAACAATGTTTCTTAAACCCGTGCTGATTCATAGAAAGAAGCTTTTCTGTCTCAAGGAAATTTATTGTATTCGAGCTGAGAATATGCTCCAAAATTCTACAGGAAACTGATGTCCAACGATATTGGCCTGTAATTATGTGGGTCCATTCTTTTACCTTTCTTATAAACGGGAGTTGCCTGCGCTTTTTTCCATTCACTAAGAACTTTGCGCTGAATTAAAGATTCGCGATAAATGCAAGTTCAGTAAGGGGGCAATGCCGCAGAATACTCTTTGTAAAACCGAACTGGTATTCCATCCTGACCAGGAGACTTTTTTGTATTGAGATCCTCAGCTGCTTCTCTACACCGGAAATAACAATGTCCTCCATTTGGTAGTTGGTGCGTGGATCAAATGATGGTACGTTTGTGCGGTCCTCTTGCCTGAAAGATTTTTTAAAGGTTAAATTTACAACTTAAGCTTTCCGTTTTCTTTCTTCTATTACTGCCCCGGAATGATCGAGTGACTGGATAATGGCATTTGTCCCGCTTATCGAGGACGTAGGACCAGAATATTTTCCGTTTCTCGGGAAGATCTTTCGCTAAGGTATGGCTGTGATAATTATTGTATGCTTCGCGCATCTGCCTTTTTATAGATGCACGTATCTCTACTAACTTTTGCCTGTCTTCGTGTGCGTTTTCTCGTGAGTACAAAAGGCTTTGCTTTCTCAGTAGCTTTCTAATATTATTATTATACCACGGCGGATCTTTTCCATCCTTAATTGACTTTATAGGCAGAAATTCTCTAATCCTTTACTTACAATGCATTTAAATTCAGTCCACAATTCCTCTACATCCACTATATCGGAACTAAACGATACCCATTCATTTTATGTGTGTGGTGCTAACAATTGCTTCTCGGCTCTAACAAAAATACGCTCTTAGTCTTCTTAAGTGGTTTAATAACTTTGGTCACCATTGACGTAAAGACGATATCACGATCAGTAACACCTGTCTCTACACTGACATCTTTAATAAGGTCGAGCCTATTTGCAGCTATAAGGTCTAAAATATTTTCATTGCTTGTGGGATGTCGGTTTAACTGCTCAAGACAGTTCTCGGAAAACGTGTCCAATAGTAGTTCGCAGGACTGCATGTTTGTACTGCTTGAAGGATGAAACTAGAGAAATGGCAATTTGTACTCCTAAGGTTGAAGTCTCCCACGACTAATATTGCATGGCCCGGATAGCTACGCACTACCTGGCGTGGACTTACTTTGAACGACTCTAAAACTGCTACAGCAGCTCTGGGGGCCAGTAAGAACACCAATTACTAACTTTACCTCTCTTAGACCTGTTATACAGTACGTGCCCAGATAACTTCACAGTTACTCTCAACCTTGACCTCGGTAGAAACTATAATATTTACGTCCACTGCGATGAACACTCCCCCTCCGTTTGTGTCCGATCTGTCTTTCCGATATACATTCCACGGCTCGCTAAATATTTCCGAGCTTCCCACGTCATGATTTAGCCAGCTTCCGGTACCTAAAACTACTTGTACACAATAATTTTCCTGCAGCGCGATAAATTCGGAAACTTTGTTGTTAATGCTTTGAAAGTTTACGGCTAATATTTTGATAGTCGACTTTTTGTTCTGAATGCGGCCTGAATTCGCTGTCTGGATGTTGACTGGCGAGTTCGTTCGTTGTTGTTGTTGTTGTTGTTGTTGTTTGTTTAAAAGGGCCTAAACTGCTGGGTGCTAAACTGGCGAGTGCTCATCAGAACGAAGTAATCTATAGTTTGATCAAGTTACTATAATGCTCTTCAGCTAGCAAAGAGTTGTGCAGTTTTACTGATTTTCGTGTTACGTTAACAGTGTGCAAACGTGACTAGAGCTAGAACGTATGCACCTACAGCATGAAGTTTGCGTTATTAGTTTCATAGCAACATTGGTCTCGTAGACTTCTCTTTCCGAAATGTAAATTCACATCTACGATTATATCAATGTTTAGACTTGCTTGTACATGCCTTTTTTTATTTATTTACTGAAATACGAAGTCCAACCACAGAAGCTCACCGGCAGATCTTGTCATCGAATTAGCTTTACTGGAAAAGGAGGATCATTGTTCCTTCAGTGAAAAGGAAAATAACACTCATTAACATTCTTTGTTTTGTTTAATGTTTGAAACAAATGCTAATTATATATACATAAATTTGTCAAATTATATCTTGCCTTAAACCGGCAATAAGGCTGTACTAGTCGTAAGAATTACCATGGCCGGCCGCGGTGGGCGAGGGGACTGAGGCGCTCCAGTCACGGTCTGCACGGCCACTACGGTCGGGGGTTCGAATCCCCCCTCGGGCATGGATATTTGTGCCGTCCTTAGTTGTAAGTAGTTCATAAGTAGTTTGTAAGTTTAGGGACTGATGACCCCGTAGTTAAGTCCCATAGACTCTACAAACATTTGAACATTTTTGAATTACCATGTTTTATACTTAGTTGCCACCCGATCTTTACAGCATCAAAATATTAGAAAAGATTATGAATTTCATCGTTACAACAGTCTTAAAAATAAATTTGGAACGAAACTCGTTAATGAGCGATACCCGGTTGCTCACTGCCCGTGGTGTGAGCGCCAGCCAGCATGCAGCAGCTGAAGTTCTTAGTGCGCCTGTACCGGCCAAAAGCCGGTTAGCCCGCCAAGAGCCCCGGTCTCCGTGCATGTGTCACTGCGTGCAAATGTCTCTCCGTGCAACTGTTCCAACCCCCGACCAGACAAGTTTTAAGCGGCCGTACAAGACGGCCTCGTTAAAGACGCACACAAACACTGATTGCACAAACTGATAAAGGAAATGTCGCCGTTTTTGAAGAAAACTCTTGAAGCGAATTTGGTAAAATTACGAAAAGTAAATATGGATTAACAAAATCGAAAGCCCCCTCTTCCGAGTGCGTAAACAAATGCTTTCACCATTACGACACTTGAATAAATTTGGGCGGAATTATGGGGGAAAGACCCCTCGACAACATTACGACATGATCTGACGAAACCACGGTACACCATAATTCTATAATTGCAAGATTGAGTACACAAAGCATTTAAGTGTTCTTCTCCTGAAATGTGAGCTAGCAGTCCCAGGAAGATGCATCTAGAGCGTAAAGAGTATTCAGTTACTTAGTTCGCTGCGGTAAGTATGTACACAGTGTTCAAGTTGTGCGCCAGAAAGTATTTTTTTAATTGTATTTTTTTTTCTTTTTTATTGCACTGAAGTAGTACGGGGATCTTCCGCTTCAATTCAAGGATGAGGTTTACGAAAAGTGACCCTTAAAATTTAGTACAGAACGATACGAAGATAAGAATTTCTACGTTTGTTATCTGTACAGATTCAATGTGTTGATAAAAGGGCATGCTTTCGGAGGTGGTCTTCAGAGAAGCAGGCTATTTCCTACCTCTTTAGAATGCAGAATGTATGTGGAGTCGTCCAGTTACAGGCTTGTTTTCAGCAACATTATTCGTTCACGTAAACGTTTGTATGCTGACAAGTCTTTAACCCCTTCACCGTGCAGTTTTTTCTCGAGCTTCGCGGCATTTCATGCTTTGCTTAGAAATCTGACATGTTTCGGCGTGCTTTTCTGCGAGTGTACGTCGCTAACAGTTCTACACTATTGGTAACAAAAATGCGTAAAGCGAAAACAAGATTTATTTAAACTGTTTCAAATGTGGTAGTTTTAGAGACTTTACGAGAGGAGCAAATGCGTGCACATTAAATTGACTAAAATCACGTTTCCAAGTATTTCTTTCCTTTAGTAATAAATTACAAAATCTTGTTACAGAAGTACTCCTTTTAGGAATTGTAGAGATTACAATGCTTAGTTGTTGATTGGTACACACATGTGGACATAAAAACTAATGACGATATTTCTCATCGTTAACTGATACTGTTAAAATGTCATGAGGCCATTGCGACCGATATAAAAGTCTCCTTACATTTGGTAATGTTGATGACTGCTAGCCGGAACTCAGCTCGTCGAGCACGGTCGAGGGATTTAACAGCAGCTTGCAACTTTTTTGCTGCTCGGCATTCCCTCGAGAGCCTACGAGAAGAGTAAAGCACATAGGAGGCTTTCTGAGATTACAATATCCACATTAACTTCACACCCAACGTGCAGGATTCTGGAAGGTGTGGAATACGCAGAATCCCGTGTGATCGCTGGCCGAAATATAAAACCACGTGTGTTGGGCTTCCACCACGGTGCTTGTCCCCCCTGGGATTTGCATCGGCGCTCGCTCTCGGGTCCATCCGTCTTAGAAGCGGAATTACTGCCCAGTTGGGACGCCGGCGGCAGTGTTGGGCTTTTTATACGTTCGGCGCGGCAGCTATGGAAATGAGGATGCAAATTCGCGAAGCCGGCCACATAAACAGCGCCTCCCGCTCCTCTGGCCGATGTTGTGACGGCCAGCTAGCGCTTCAGCCTCTCGGTCTGCCACCTGCACCCACACTCGGAGTGCGCTCAGCTGTTGGGCCTTCCATTTACTCGCCTATTCTAGGTCACACAGAATGCGCTTACACGTAAGTCTTGCTGCAAAACAAACGTCACGAACTAATTCCGTGAAACAGTACGGAGCGGAGCCGCAACAACGAAACTTGAAGACAGCACAGCAGGTACACTGATAATAAATGTGCGAAGCAACAGGAGACTTCTCTTTATCACTGGCATGCAAATAACTGCTACTAAGACTAACTAGTGGCAAATGCTCTCCGAGTACTTGATAAGCTGGAACTATCATGACATTGTGACATGTTCAGACTCGATCACTGCACGCAGAGACGAATCTAGGGGAGAGTCTATGGGGCTGCAGACTCTTCCGGAAATACACCTGTTTCCTCTTAACCTCCAAAGAAAAACGGGGAGCTTGGGAGAGTCCTCATAATTTTCTGTTATGGCAGATTAAGAAAACACCTTCGTTTACTTGGGAGACGGCACGATGAGACACAAATTCTGCGAACTATTCCTTCACCAGAGAAAAATCCTGGATTCGACCCGGACTGAAGTGGCAGCGGACAGCGAGGGATTTTTTTTAACAGAATAGTAAAGAAGTACTGATAGTGCAGCATTGGTTGTAAAAAAAAAGCAGCATATTGGTAAATTCATGTGCAACTAGAACGGAAAACGTCGGTGCAGGAAGAAAAAGCTACCCTGAGCTGTAGAATAAGTCGGGACTTCATAATGTGGGGCGAAAATCGAAGGAACAGTTTCCACCACTGAAGATGGTATATACTCAATGAAACTAACACGAATTTCAGAACCAGAGGCAGGTGGCCACTCCAGAGCCCAGATCTGAACCTCACTATCATATCTGGGATGACATGGGACGCAGGCTACGTGCCGTGGGTGCTGCAATCACGATGAGTCCCATGGTGTAGATAACCTAACCCTCCCCCCAGGGCAATATTCAAGGAGTTGCTTTCTATTACTTTAGTTGATCACGTTGGTAACCTGTATCCCAGTTTTAAATGTTGCTGTGGTTGGCAGTTCAGCTGGAGGTATTTTGGATGCTGATCTGAATGAACTTCTTGTACTAGAAAAGTAATGCTCCTCGCCAGAAGAATAAATCATTCACACATCTGAACAGGCCAGAACTGGCTGGCCGCTTAGCAAACTATTTGGTGTCATTCTTGAGTTTCTTCCGGTGTATTTGATAATCAAAATAGCCACGGGTGTACTGCCGGTCTATAGTGTCCAACGGGTACTATAGACCGGCAGTACACCCGTGGATATTTTGATTATTTGGTGTCAGTACCTGGGACTTGGATATTCACTTCCACGGCATCTCGCTGAGGTCAGGTGGGCTACTCTACTCGGTACTTGGTGCCTGCCGTATGACATTTGCTGAAGACTTGGCCAGACAATGCGGCCGTTTCGGGGCCACGTCGTTGACTCGCTTGGGGTCAGTCACAAATTGTGCGTTCTCTACCGGGGGACGGCGAGTAGTCTGAGAAGGCAGAACAGCTGCTCCGTCACGCGGATGGCTGTGGTCGCAGAGCAGGGAGGCAGGCTTCAAGGTACAAGCCACAGACGAGGTTTCCTCTCTCCCTCTGTGTGTCAGCTGAAGCACCAACTGCGACCAGCCACTCTTACATGTGTGGCGTCCCATGCATCCCGCAGCTTGTCTCGCAGCATGAGACCACGTTCTGTCTGGACAGGCCCAACTTAGTGTCTTTGTCAGTGATAGTGGCATATTTATGCTATACTAGCTAATTTACCCGCGGCTACGTTCGAGTTGATGTCCTTGTCCTTGCATACGTGTCAAAGACCATCTAAGGTACAATAATTTCACAGCTTTGTTCTTAAGTTATCAGGATAAAAGAAAAGTTCCCAGCTTTCCACTTTAAATATAAACCGTGCGTAGAAACACGATAAATACTGTCCTTTATCGTGATAAAAAATAGAAATATTGTTAAATACGAAAAGAAACTCTATGTTCCACCGTGACGATCGATCTCTATACCACCTGGATGTTGAACTTCAGCTGTCTGAGCATGTCAGTCTCAGATGTTCATATTTAGTTTCTTGCCAAATTCAAATATGGCTGCTATGAAGTATTAGAAGAAAACAAACAGAAAATACGTTTAGTTTCGCTCCCATATCATCCTATTACATCACACGTGGACTTAAATTACAAATCGAGTGGCAAACAAGTAATTCTTCGTCACGTAATAACTGATGGAAAATAGTTTGCCAAATTTAAACACGGCGGACAATGCGAAATCGTATGTAAAACATATAAATGCGCAGGGACGCTGCAATTCTATGCTCAGACACCAGAGTTATATATATACAGTTTATTTGGAGACCACTGATAGTGACTAAATCGCTGACTGAAGAAGCTATACGTTATACAATGTGTACATTATTTAGGACTCAAATGTCATTGGTTCGGCGGGTTGAAGACGTTGACGAGTAAGTAAAAGAATAAATAGCTTTTCCGAGGCGTCTTCAAGCGTCTCAAAAGCTATGACACACTTTGATGCTCAGGTGTTTCATATTTCGAGTTATATACTTGAAAACAATACCGTGAATTACATACTTCCTAAAGCAGCCTATGTTCTTCTTCTTCAGCTTTCAAGCTATTTTCATACTAATTTCATCAAAATGAGTTTAGTGGTTCAGTCGTGAAAACGTATCAGATAGAACTTCTTTCGCATTTGTAATATTAGTACGGATTTGTGATCCGTTTTCTAGCTGCCTTCGTAAGTTGGTGACACCAAATTTGTGCCTTACCGGGACACGAACCAGGACGTCTCGCCTTTCGCGACCGAAACTTCCGCAAGTCACGCTCGCCTACATCCACGGTGGCAGGCATTTGGTACGGTTTCGCGACGGGAGTTACGGCGCGCAGCGGAACGTGATAAATGGAGGCATTGCGGCAGTAGCTGGTGGCGTGTTTGGCAACAACGGAGCGCGCGGCGCGCGGCCCGTGACGGTCTCGCCAGGGCCGGCCGCGACACGGCGCCAGCCCAGCCGTGTCTCCTGTGCGCGACCCTCCTCCCCACCTGCTGCCCAGCACCACAGCACGCAGGCAGGGCCCCGTACACGTCGCTTGTTTGCACGTAACCAATTGACGCTCATCGTGCGCACCACAGACCGAATTCACGCTCGCTAGTTTTCGTCACAGATGGGGAAGTAAATCGGCCGTATCTTTTAAACGGAACCATTCTTCCATTTGCCTGGAGTGATTTAGGGAAATCAGAGATAACGTAAATCAGTGTGACCGAAGTCGGGTTTGAACTGCCGTTCTCCGGATAGCGAGTCCAGTGTCACTGCGCCACCTCGATTGCTAATGTTCAAAACTATACCCCTGTGTCTCTCACGTCAATCTGATGTACATTATTGGAATACTGTTTTATAGTAATATGAAATTCCTGCAGATTGGAAATCTCCTCTGTAGCGGTCAACATCTTTCGAAAGCCGCTTGTCATCCACGAGACCAGAGCGCACTAGATAGAGGCTCTCAGGTAGATGCCATGTTTTTTGAATCCGGCAAGGTGTTCGATACAATTCCGTACTGGTCCCTAAAGAAGCCCACGGGATATCAGATCGACTGTGACATTTGATTGAAAAGTTTGTAGCTAACAGAACTCAACTTTTTCGAAAGTGAAACTGATTTCTGACATGCCCCAAGGGAGCGTTATAGCACCACTGCTTTTACCAGTGTACGTAAATGATTTGGTAGTTGACATCGGAAGTTCAGTGGGGCTTTTCGCGGATAATGCCATGGTGTACGAAGAAGTCGCAACCTGAAAATGTGTACCGAAATACAGGAGGATGTGCAGCGTATTGAGACTTGGTGGGGGGCGCCACTGACTTGTAGCATAAACAAAGGCAGAGGTGCCCAGCCCTTCCCCCCTCCCTCCCCACCCTTGGCCAATGACTCACCTCCCCCATGAACTGCGAACCCCCAACTGAGATAATAGGTCCTGGATTCGAAGGATAAATTTATTTTATATATAAACATTGTTTTTTTTTATTTCACGTTTTGGAAATTGTTTTATAAAGTCCTCCCCCCCACCCTCAAGCTGGCAAAAAGTACTAATTTTTCATCCCTCCCCCAGAAATTTCAACGACGCAGTTTGCATCATGACCCCTCCTGTGGACACCTCTGAACAAACGTAACATACTGCGAATACATAGAAAGAAAGATACTTTAGTACATAGTTACGCGATTGCAGAACAATAGCTGGAAGCAGATGCTTGCAAAAAATGTCTGGCGTAAGGAGCGATTTGAAGTGCGACGACCGCGTAAAATTAATCGTCGGTGCGGCAGAGTCCGTCAACCAAGAAAGTACGTTACGTTAAGAAACAATATTGGTCTTCAGTATGGGATCCTCAGCAGATAGGAATAATAGAGGAGATATTTCGGCACGCCCGAAAGCAGGTGCAAAATTGTCTCTCTTTTCCAGCTTAATAGCTCAGGAAAAAAGCAGTCTTAAGTAATACGATGAGTTAAAAGACGTGCTTTTGCTTAATGTGCAGCGCAAATTGTCCACTCTTCCATAATGAGGGCAAATAGCACCTCCCAACACACTTCAAGCATCATTTCACTCATTTTTTAAAACTTTTTTCCGTTAAATGCTGATCGTCAAGAACAACGGAATAAGAGCACTATTATGAATGTTGCAGAACATGTGACCTAGACGCGCTACCGTTTACATATACAATTTTCTAACTGATATATACAGGAAACATCCAATCGATGCGACGAGACGACGCCAGCGCTTGGCCGATCACCCGAGAAGATACCACTGCACTGCGCTGAGCAAGCCTGCAGTCACAGATATACAAGACGTCTCGCAAACACACGTGGGCAGCAGGTGCGGCTGTAGATAGGATTGGAGCCACCTCGCGCGCCGACTCTTATCTCACTCACCTTGAGAGGCCGTGCACCTGACGACCCTTCAGTGCCAGCCAATCTTCCTGCTCCAGAAAACAACACGTAAATACGCTTTCAAAAAATGTTCAAATGTTTGTAAAGTCTATGGGACTTAACTACGGGGTCATCAGTCCCTAAACTTACAAACTACTTATGAACTACTTACGAACTAGGACGGCACAAATATCCATGCCCGAGGGGGGATTCGAACCCCCGACCGTAGTAGCCGTGCAGACCGTGACTGGAGCGCCTTAGTCTCCTCGGCTACCGCGGCCGGCAATACGCTTTCCAAAGAGTCTAACTTGATGACAACTACTGTCTTGCCGGCAACATGGCCGTGAAATTGACGCACTTGTCGAATGTGCAGTCGCATAAGTGCCTCAAAGGATAGTGATACCCTCTACGTTAGACGTAAAGGTGCAGTATTATTGTCTCATTATGTTCTTCGTAAATCACACGGCATAGCAAAAATCACCGTATATCCACTGGTTTGGCTGTATAAGCGAATAAACACAGTTGCAGTTATTCATTTCTTTGCGCATTGTGTATTGTGGCATACTTCGTGTTTTAGTCAAGTATTGTGTTAATTTAAAAGTACCCAGTGTATTTTCTTATTTTAAGGTAACAATATATGAGTGCCACAGAGAGAGAATAAAGTTGCTCTCAGTTTAATAAGTTATTTTAGTAAACAAAGGAGAATATCTCATTAGTTTGAAATATGTGGCTCGTCAATCGGTCAGACAAAACGAAGAACAGCGTTAAATTTTTTTTTCTCAATGCTATGGTGGTAAATTGTTCTTCACTACCTTATCTTCAAACTATCCTTAGCGCCTTTTATCGTTCATCGGACGTAAGATAAGTGATACAAACATTTCCAATTTAGATTTCTGGGACCATATTTTCATTTGATTAGTAAAATAAAGGGAGAAACAGCCAAGTCAAGATTTTATGCGATTTGCAATAACGAATGTCTTAACAGTTACTGCCTGAAATGAATTTAAAGTCACTTGACGCGAATGTAACTTCAGTAATTGGTATTTCATTACGTTCAAGGTGGTGATTAAAGATATTGCGATTAGTATAAATAGAACATTACTTGAAGCAAAAAGGACAGACTTCATTGCTGTAGGCACGAAAAAGATAACTTTCAATTAGATCTTCGAAAGATACCTTAAGTGGCTCACTGACGGGATTGTGATCGCGGTCGTGTTGTTCAGCTTTATCAGTTGGTAGTTAAGTCCTTGAGCTGCCCAACTTTGTCTTTCCAGGACTAAATTCAACAATAAAAAGTCTTCATATGTCTTGAAAAGATGCAAGTCAACGATACATGGTATCTAGTCCTCAAGCGAGTGTGTTCGTAGATATGAAATACCCTGCATACTAAATTACGTCTATCCGAAGATGATTGTAACCCACATGGGTTATCCAGCAATAAATGTAGTACCATTGTATGTAGTTAAAATGTAGTTACCATTGTATCCCATCTACCCATTAAGAACTGTTTCATAACTTAAGTCTACGCCCTTCGCTAGACTAGAGGAGCGTTGTTGAAATGCTCATCGATTAGCGATTGCGACTGCGTTACGTCAGAATCAACACTACCTAACACCTGCTGTTAACAGCTGCAGACTAAGTAAGCATCATCAACGGGACGCAGAGAACACAAATGGCTCTTTCACTTGTCGCTTTGCACAGCACGGGGCCAGTTCCCAGAGATGACGTGAAAGTATGGCTGTCGCCAAACGTTGTCCAGGAGATAAACGCCTTTTCTTTCTTTCCTTAATTTAAAACTGACACGGCTGCCTGGGCCGATTTTCGTGCTCAGTACCTCCGCTTTACGTGTAAGATTACTGCTGCAGGCACCACACGCAGATTACACTATGGCGCTTAGCTTCATTGAGGTTTTCCGCATTGCAGAATACTACCAGTAACCATTGTGCCCCATCGTCTTTACACAAAACTGACGTCATCGTTTCGGCGTTTTCTTCGTACGTACAGTAGGCAGGACCGTATACATTTTCATAGAATCCATCCATCCGACGAAGTATTTTAGCTAGTTGCTGGTAATTTAACGAAAACAGATCTGAGTTGAAAGTAAAGCTTGCAAGACTTCGTATTGTCGATGAAATGATGATTAGAGACGGGCGAAATATGCACTTTGGTCTTCCAGCGTCGTATCATCGAGAAAAATGATAGCACGGTTAAACTGAGATAAAAATTAGCGCAATACAGCATCAACTAATATTGTCCAATAGAAGGAAGGCGACTTGATCCAGATATATTATGTCACACATCTTCTCGTCAATGCTTGGTACAAAGTTATTGGAAAACATGTAAATTTTAGAAAAGGGAGATACCTTAGTAGAATTCCGTGGAAGAATACCAATTAAATATGGTCGAACGCGTTATCTCAAGTCCTCCCACTTCGAGTGATGCTTCAATATTACTCTCCAATCTAGATGTGTAGCACTGGCGATGAAAGTAGGGAAGTTCAAAAGAACAATACGAATCGTCACCGTTAACGCGTGAGTCTTATGAAAATATTGAGAATTGCATAGGTAAACGCTATATGAGAGACATTTTGCATCATGGGTTACACAGCGTTAAGAGTTCAGGTAAAATGTTACATTTTTAACATGTAATTTGAATCACCATGGAAATTGATTTGAAGCCGTCGTGGAACAGTTATGATGTCTGATACTTTACAGTTATATTAGTCACGGTGGCCGTATTCTCCCTTGGGAAATTCGAAAGTTGTGTTTGAGCAAGTCCTGTTACACAGGAGACATACGCTGATATCGATTCGCGTTAACTCAGTGAAATTGGACGTCCTCTGTACTGAGCGAATTGTATGTTTGCACACAATGTAATCATCTGTTGCACTTTGTGTAGCTCCTTGTGATTGTGTTAATTCGGAACGTACGTGCGGATGGAACAGTAAAATAGCGCTCTTCCCGTCGTTATATGTAGAATCTCTGTCATCACTCCCCCACTTCCATACTCTCTCTCTCGTCTGTGGCGCGCACGAAGTACAATTCGTGTACGTAACGTCGCTGCTGGTGTAGCCCTACAACCCCCTTTTGCAATTCTACGGAACGGAATTGGGTTTCTCGCCAGGGACACTGCCATTAACGTCTATTACTCAGAGTCGTTTGCTCTTCATTTTTAGATTTCGTGCTGTCGTCGGCGCTTTGTTGAAACCTGAGCCATCGCAAATTCGCCTTTCTGTGCGTTTCAGCCCGTTTGTATAGGCAGGCCCCGTCTCCTTTCCAACTGCTATCTGCAAGCGTCCCCCCGGTTGAACATTAATTAGCTGTGAATTCGGAATAAAGACGAGTTAACCGCGTACTGTGCCGACGAGCTAATTGGACGGATTCCCTTGACTTTACAATCGTTTATTTTTTTTATTTTTTTTTTATTTTTTTTTTTTTCAATCATGGGGTGCAAGCTTCTTTGTCATATGCACTATTAAATGTAATATAAATTATTAAAGTCTTTTATGTATTCTTTACACCAGTAACGGCTCAGTAAGCCGCACATCTCTTCCTTAGAAGTCTACGCGATTAAAAAATGATGTGCATTGTTCTGGTTATCTCTTTGGATGACCATCTCATAATCAGAATCTCTGCGCCCCCCCCCCCCCCCCTCTTTCCCCTCTTCTTGCTGCGGTTGCCGGCCGCGGGGACTGAGGCGCTTCAGTCACGGTCTGCACGGCCACAACGGTCGGAGGTTCGAATCCCCTCTCGGGCATGGATATTTGTGCCGTCCTTAGTTGTATGTAGTTCATAAGTAGTTTGTAAGTTTAGGGACTGATGAGCCCGTAGTTAAGTCCCATAAGCTCTACAAGCATATGATTTCTTCCGTGGACTGAAAAGTACCTCACCGAGTTTGCAGATTTGTTAATAAACAAAACAAGGGTAACGTTCGACGTTTTACAATGTTGCTAATCGTTTTCTTAAATTTAAAGAGTGAAAGTTCCAAGTGGAGCCTAGAAACCTATTACTGTCTACCACATACAACCCGCGGTTACGTAATTGCAATTTCGTTACGAAAAGTCGTGCTGGTTCGCAGGCGTTTGTGTAATGTAGTTTTCCCCAGGCGTTAGCTTTGAAGTATAATAGTATTGTTACACTTTGTGTCTTTCTCACGTGTTACTTGCGAAGTGTAGATGTCCAGTTGTTAGAATAAATAACAACGGTTATTTAATTTGGGGTAAAATTGCTGTGGATCTTTCATTGTTTAAGAGCGATGAAATGGACATCTTTCTAATGAACCGAGTATGTTTCGAAGCTATTCCTACAATATAAATATCCATTCCTAAGAGGGCAGCGTGCAGTGGTTGACGGCAGCAGCTGTTTCGACGTAAGTCACAAGCCTGTACGACTTATGACTGATATTCGCTTCTGTCCTGTCTCTGCTAAAGTTAGCTTTTAATACTGTGTACAAAAAGTATCTTCATAAACTTGCAAACATATATGAACAATTTAAAATAAAATTACATGTAATACATCTGTGATCTTTTAACTTCGCATATTACCCGTCGTTGTACGTAGCTTGCAGGATCTTGGTACGCAGAATATTGTGTCGTCTGTTGGGTTGTTTGTCTCTTTCGCCTGCGACAGCTAACGCCCATTTAGCTGAAAGGTAAATAATTGATTTATTTTGGTACAAAAATGCAACCAGCTGTTCTTATGGATTTTTTATTTTTATAACTAGTTTTCGAGCAACTGCAGGCTCAACCAGTGGAGAAGTTACAGGAGCAGTATATTATCTTGCACCAAATGCAGGTAGACGCTACGATGGTGGTTGGTATTTTTACCCTTGGTAAGTGCGTTTCCATATTGTGCCAATATTTACATATCATCCACCTGGCGTTACAATGCAATGTTTACCTTAAGTGGAAAACTGTAACGCCAAGCGTATTACAGTATCATACCGTGATGTGTAAATATTGGCAAGTGCAAGGTTAAATATGGAAACGCATTTACCCAGAGAAAAAACGCAACCACCATCACAGTGTCTACATATACTTCGTGCAAGAAAATATGTACCAGAGTTGTTGTGGCTAGAAAATTATTTATGAGCGGATAAAAACTCAGCTTGTTCCGCCGCGCGGGACTAGCCGAGCGGGCTGGAGTGCCACGTTGCGGATCGCGCGGCCTCCCGCGTCGGAGGTTCGAATCCTCCCTCGGGGATGGGTGTTTGTGTTATCTTTAGTATAAGTGGTTTGTAAGTTTAGGGACTGATGACCCCGCAGTTAAGTCCCATAAGCTATACGAACATTTGAACATCAGCTGGTTGCATATTTTTACTATTTCAGATCGAAAATGGAAATATTCCGGTTTCCCCTCTCGCTATTAGACAATGAAACGATAGAGAAAAATCATAAAAGCGGTTCGATTAACCCTCTGCCATGCACTTAAATGTCGTTTGCAGAGTAGTTATGTAGATTTATAGAAATAAATCGTCAATTTACATTACAGTGCAGTTGGTAAGCCAGGATGGATGGATCTTTTGGGGAAAAAGGTAAATAATTTGCATCCTTCTTGGTTGATTTCGAAAGATGTCGTCCCGACCGAGACATTTCGACTTACATCCATAATTTGAAGACCTCTGGGGAAAATAATCATAACCCTCAGTTATAAAGTGTTGAGATATGACGACTTGTATGTTTGAAAATAATTTCTATTACATATTTTAATATTTATATTTGCCATCACTCTGCAGATTCATGTACTACTTGAAGAAAATGAACCATTTCTCGGATATAATTGTTTTGCACCAAATACATTAAAATACAAAATTAGAGGGTAATCATTTACCCCGAGGTCTTCGGTTACCAAGCCCCGAGAGCCTTCCTAGAATGACCAGTTACATAAAGAGGCCTGCTCGAGTACGCTCAGGTTGTTGAATGCGGCCGGTAAACACGGGAGTTTGCCGGAGCCCGCCAGGTGACGGCGTCAGCAGGAGGTCCTTGGGCTCGCATCCTTGAGGTATGCTAATCTGCGCGGCCGCTCCGCGAGGCGACGCTGGCGCCGCCCGCGGGGAATGCGCGCCCCAGCGGAACGCGCCCAGAGCACGCCGCTGCCATCCAGCGGCCGGTGGGAGAAGCTGGCGCAGCGGTGTCCCTGCAGCCGTCACACTCGTATCTCGCGCGCCGCGTCAACAAAAGCCGCACGAATTTAGCGCGCGAAAATTCTCGCGGGCCGCGTGCTGCAACAGGTGCTTATAAGGCGCGTCCACGTGATGCGGTTTTTCTGTTTGTCTTCGGACGTGGGCGTACATTTCCGACACTGCAACTTGGCATGCTCATCTGAGCGCGCGTGTTTTCCTAGAAATGAAGACCTGCGTAAAGCGCATTGCTTCGCAAGCGTTATGGTAATCTCTGTCACAGATGACAGCAGCCGGGACCGATGTATGTTAACGTTGCGTAGTATGTTGAGTTGCGCTTTAGGGTGATATAAGTTTAATTTTAATAAAAAGCGAAGACGTGATGCCTTGAATTTCAAGTGTTATATGAAGTCTCCGATCGTGTCACCGTAAAGAATGTCTCTCTAGAAGAAGGAAAACAAGGAAGCCTGCAAATTTATGAAAAGCGCGAAAAAATGAAAACAATGGATCATGTTCATTTTGTGGCAACTTAATAGCCAGTAGCCCAACGCTTCAAACATTAGTGGAATATGCCTGAACTAAAGCAGTAGGATATGTAGAGCTTTTCAATTTGACTACTAGTAATTTAAATGACGGACACTTACGTTACAAAAATTACGAAATTGTGAAAACACTCTCCCTTCTTGTGAGTTCCGGAGTTTATGGTATTAGAGTATTTCTCGGTAAGAGATTTTAATCTATCCATCTTACATATTCATTAAAGTTATTCTCCTGCTTGTTTTCCAGTACTTCAAAAATACTGCGCATTTATTCCTATATACTACTAAAAAATATTCATTCACAGCCGCAATCGTGTAAGAACACCCCTGCCTTCGCCGAGGAATAGTCACGAGTGTTACAGGATCCATGAGAGTGGTTGCGTCTGAAAAGAATCCTGTAATGCTACAC
This sequence comes from Locusta migratoria, assembly GCA_026315105.1. NCBI lineage: Eukaryota > Metazoa > Arthropoda > Insecta > Orthoptera > Acrididae > Locusta > Locusta migratoria. The sequence continues at coordinate 204,363,526 of CM048751.1, forward strand.
GCCATATTGTGTTTTCCTAATCCGTAAGAGTTGGGCCGGTAGCGCACCGGCGCTGAAATCTCCGTCGTCGTCGTACATGTCAGTCGATAATATTGTCATTGCACCTTCTTCATCAAATTGTTCGCATAATTTTATGTGTTGTTCAGAGTAATTTACTGCTTTTAAGCGCGCAGTGTTGTCTAAAATAAACAGAGAACGAATTCTATGTTTGTTGTTGTTACGTAGACAAATGTAAGGGAAAAATTTGGATTCGTCCGATTAAAGAAAGAAGAGGTGAGGCCGTTGTTTTGAGATTTTATGTAAAGGTCACGACATTCAATTGTTTCAGAATGTAGGCGATTAACTTTGGCAGAATCTACTGGCGGTCGAGATAACATTCATTGGAAAATTGGCAATGAGATGTTTTATTCAGTCTTTAGAAACGCTGCCAGTAACACAGTCATGAGTTTAAGATGATCATTTTTCGAACTAACTGTATAGGTATCTGGATTTATTGATACTAGTGTGTAAAAACGTAGAAAGTACGTGTATTACAATAACTTCCTTCACATATACACAGAATCTACATTACTAGCAAAATTTTCATAGTGTCTTTTGGAAGGGTTGAGTACGAAGTGTATTTAGGGTAGACAGTGAGGGAATCGATAGTGAGTCGCCGTTCCCCTGGGGTTCGAATCCTCCCTCGGGCATGGATGTTTGTGTTGTCTTCAGTTTCAAATGTTTGTATAGTCTATGGGACTCAACTACGGGGCCATCAGCCCCTAAACTTACAAACTACTTACGAACTAGGACGGCACAAATATCCATGCCCGAGGGGGGATTCGAACCCCCGACCGTAGTGGCCGTGCAGACCGTGACTGGAGCGCCTTAGTCTCCTCGGCCACCGCGGCCGGCTTGTCTTCAGTGTACGTAGTTCATAAGTAGTTCGTAATTTGGGGGACTGCTGAACCCCCAGTTAAGTCCCATAAGCTTAACAGACATTTTGAACAAACGCATGGTATAAGAATTGGTACAGGAAATCAAATGCTCAAATGTTTGTAAAGGTTATGGGACTTAACTGCGAGGTCATCAGTCCCTAAACTTATAAACTAGTTATGAACTAGCTTATACTGAAAACGGCACAAACATTCGAAACCCCGACGGGGAACGGCTTCGCGCATCGTAGCACAGCGCCTCAGTGCGCTCGGCCGCTCCGCCGCGGCAATAGGTACAGCAGTTGTCGAGGCTCTAGTTCATCTATTGCCTTGTGTCGTGGCCTTTTAGAGGACGCGTGTGCACGTACAGTGTGCTCGAGTTGCGTCCGTCTGGTCACTGGTGATACGGCAATTCTTCACTATCGTCGCCGGAAATCGGTTGTGTTTTGAATGTAAGTGCTTTACCAAGTGAGGTAGCAGTGAGGTACAATGCTTTATTTGCCTTAAAAGGCTGAAAACGGGTGGAGGTTCTACAAACTTGCGGAATAATTTAAGGAGAAAGGAACCACGATGTTATTGATGTACTGCAAGATTAAAATAATAACCAAGCACTTAGTTCTGTGGTTTCTTCAGGGTGCAAAATTGATAACCGAAAGTGACGATGTAGATCTTCTGACCTTACTTTCTAGCTACCGTTCTGCCCGCTTGCTTCTCCTTCGCGAACTTTGCTGGAAACTACAACACCGATTTGCATTACTGACTCGCCCCTATTTCTTCACTCAGGAAGATCACTTTGTTTGAAAACCAAGAAACAAGTTTTAGCTATCAGACGAAGTCATATAATTTTCTCAATACGGTGAAAAGTAAAAGGCAAACCTTAAATGTTTCAGATAAATATCTGAAGACAGTGACAGTGTGCAGTGTGTACAAAACTTCAGAATCAATACAATATTGGTGATTGTTTTGCTGTTTTCAGCTCCGTATGACGTTTCGATAAAGCAATGAAGGATAGACGGACTAAGTTTTGTTTAAGATCCCAATTTTGACAAATATTTGGATGTTATATATCTTGAAAACTATATAGTGGAAACGTCTGAGGAGGTCTTAAAATGTTTCAACTTGTGATTCTATATTTGTTACTGGTAGTGATCGCAATAAAAGCGGTAAACCGTTTATTAAAACTAAGAAAAGTTATAAATAAATAAACAGCTATCTTGAGCGGTTTTTACAGTAAGGTTAAAGTGGATATGAAAGAAACCGTTATCACGGGAAACGGATTGTTTCAGCAATAACCACCATATCTAGTGTGCGTGTGGGGGGGGAGAGGCGCTTTCTGATGGTGGCGTGGCTGATAGTAGGGCAGCGCCCGCAAGTAATGAACAGTCTGCGCTCTGCTGGAGTCGGTTAAGTCCCGGCTTATTCGCGGCACGCGCCGCTTCCGGCTCCTCACAGACAGGGCTGCAACGTGTCGGACCTTCTCTCCACCTCCTGGCTCACTTCAAAACTCGCCAGCAGCCTCCAGGTCGATATCCCTGCCTGTTTCCGCAGCCTCCAAGTCCAAGGTCGTCTGAAGTGGCCGAGGGAGGCCTAGTCGACTGTAAAATTGCCCTGCCTAATGGCAGCGGCCCCATACCACGCCCAGCGGCGCATCTGCTCAGCGACACTACTGCCGCGGTAGTGCATCGGCTACAACAAAATATTTGTTAGCAACTGTTCGCGCCGTACAGTGCCCTACCAGATCGCCAGGCACATTTTTCTACTGTCTCTTGCAAATGTTTGCAATTTTGTTTCTGTTGTGTATAGTTAAAGTTGCCAAATAAATGCTGTCGTCACGTCTTCTCAGGCGGCACCCTGGGTCGACGGAAAACGTAGGTTTATTTCCCATTACAAACATAAAAGAATTTTAAAGCCACATTTTCGTGCGCATTTGCTAGAGATGCCTCAAATTAGTCTGGGGCAGTACACGGTCTGCTTGTAAGCGAGAAAAAGTTTTGTAAAGGTTTGAAATTATATGCAAAGTTCGTTGGAGACAGTTAAGTTTTATTATTTTCGATTAACATTGCAATGGTCGCGTCATTAGTAGGAACATTAGTGATCGCGTTAGCAATGATGTGAGGAGTCACCAGAAACAACACGTGGTTCGGATTCTACGTTAAGCTATAGGTCTCCTTTCCCCGTTTGGATAACTGGGGTAGGCTAAAGGACACGCAGGTAGCTGAAGTGGCGTCCAATTGAAAGACTTGCACCAGACCAATAAGCCACACGAAATTATTATTGTCTGTGAGATACAGGGCAACATTGCACTGTTAGCTTTGATTAACCTCAGATGTAGCAGTGAATAAGTAAGTAAAACGAAAGAAAGTGTAAGTATTATAATAGTAGCAACTGAACATTATTTATGTAAATGAACAACAGAATGTTGAGGCCCCTTGACGTGTAGGTTGCCTTTTCCGAGAATACGTATGTGAGATTTTACGCGACCACCCTAGTGTTAATGAACGAACAAAATTAGGACATTTGAGCGCTCTCAGCTTCAAGATAAAAGTACACTTTCTAATTGTATTACCTACAGTTTTAAGTTCCATATGAAACTGTTATTACTAAGTGGAATTTTTAAATTGTCCCACAATTATGCGATTTATTACTTTCTACTGGTGCAATTTAAATTGCTAAATCCTTATGAGGGACTACAGAACATACAGGTTTGTCATTACATAGGCTTTCGTGGCAGAAGGTATACTAAAGGCAGATTAACAAGGTGTAAAAGGCCTTTGTATTGCCAAACTTGACTTTAAATTTTTGACCACGCCTGCATTTGGATTTTTTCCTTTTCACAAAGCTACTTAATCCTTGCTACTGATGTCAGTTTTCAATTCTCCAGGAAGAACTAATTCAGTAGTAGCTGTACCCGACCACGTATCCTGTGACTTTTTACAGGTTGAACAGAAAAGAAAGAAAGTAGAATTCACAAATTTCTAATGTAAGTAATTTTGCAATGGTTTGTGAAAGGAAACTGATAAACTGCGTACACATCGTACACACCCTCCCTTCCCTTATCCCACCCCGTTCTCTCTCTCTCTCTCTCTCTCTCTCTCTCTCTCTCTCTCTCGGCTTGTAACCATTCCGCTCTGCCCCCTCTTTTATCGGCTACTTCTCACGTCTCTACCTACGTACACCTGCCGTATCCCCTCTTCTTTCTCATCTGCAGTCAACATCCCCTCCCCTCCCTTTGTACACCTGGTCCACCAGCCCCCCTCCTCCTAGTGCATCTCCTTGTCGACACCCTCTCCATGTCCTCCCCGTTCTGTATGTCCTCTCACATCGCTGTCTAACGTACAGCTTTAAAGTGTTACGTTCAAAATCTTTTATCTCACAAAGTTATTGACCAAAGGGTTTGAAGGCGTGACACAATGTTGCAATCGAATACTCGTGCGGTTTTACGTACCTACTTTTTAAAAATGTCATATATATGCATTTGTTAATGGGGAAACTTTGTTACATAAAATCGTATAATTTACACATATTTATGTTACATATCATATATTAATTAAATATGCATATAACAGACCTCCCCGTGTTAGAATGTTGCATTCAAATTTTAAAAATTTAAAGCAATGGGTCAAAAATTTTATTAACAGAGATAAATAATACGTGGCCCAGTTGTTACAATAATTCGTGTTTATGGGTTCAGACCGTTTGCTTGGTGCCTAAATGTTTGCAAAATACCGTGGAACTGTGGTCACGCCTCTCCGACGATTTTCGTAAATTTATCGAATAATTTAGCGCTGAGGCATTTGTATCGTTCGTATAGTTGAGTTCATCTCGGTGCTTATTCACATAGTAATACTTTACGAGAGAATGTGCACGAGTATGTTGGAATTTAGCGCTTCCGTAAGCCTTTTATTATACTAACAGACACTTGCAGTTTTTCAGCGGCACGCCGTGAATTTTTGCCCGCCCTCGTACAGGGAGCGCAGCTTCTGTGCTGGTGGGTACTCGGTTAGCATTTTCGCCGCATATTTCAACTCGCCAAAATGGAGTGCTTCCGATGCGTTGTGTAAACAGGCGGCAGCGGCCGGCCGAGTCATTTCGAAACCCCTCCACCGCTGGCTGGTGGAGAGCAACGGCATAAATTAAGCCGAATGCTTTTCACCGACTGTTCGTGGCGCAGGTAGCTTTCAGCAGCTCTCCATTAGCCTCACCGTGGTGCTTGGACAGTAATAAAAACAGCGGCCTCGATTTACTGCTGGAAGTAAAACCATTTTACCCCATTTGCACATTGGCTGCTGCAGTAGCCGCTCTTAATCGTAACTTCCAAGCTACAGAAGAATTGATTTAAAGAGTTAATGAATCGCAAAGACTGCCCAATTGGTTTTTGAGATAGAGTAATAGGTAAAATCAGGAAAAGACGTATATTCACGAGGCCTACAACGAAATATTAAAAAGATTATCGGTATGGTACATAGTAAAAATGAATTTATGAACTTTTACCGTTGACCACTTGGAAGCACATTTCTGTGCTATGGTCGTTGAGAAGGTTTCGCAAAGTTACGTATATAGCTAGCTATAGCGGACGGTGCATGTAGTGTAAGTGAGCATGCTGTTCGCGTGTATAATGGGAAGGCGCGCGATCTCATCTGAGCTTGACCGAAGACAGATTGGGATGGTGCGGAGAATGGGCACGAGCCTGTCGTAAACTGAACGTCTTTTCGTGTGTTCCAGGAGCTCTGTGGCGAGTGTCTTCAACAAGGGCGAAACCGAGGTGAAGCCATGTCCAAACGTTGAAGAGTTGGGCCCCCACAGATCGTTAAAGATGCCCGAAGTCGTAGGCGGGTAGAGAGGAGAGGTAAAACGGGACAAGCGGCAAACTGTAGTGGAACCAACATCAGACTTCAAAATTCGTGAACTTAGCAGTGAAATGAACACTCCTAACAGTGGGCCTCCGCAGACGGTGACATGCGCTTGTACCAGTGTTAACTGCACGACATCGGCAACTGACTCAAATGGGCTCGTGTAGTCGACGCAGTGGAAGAGCTTTGCGTGGTCTGATAAATTCCTGTACGTTCTCTCTCAAGCCGATGGGAGGGTGCGAATCCATTGTATTCAAGGAGAGCATCTACCTAACCCATATACGGAGACATGCTGGCGTCGTATTAGTTGTGCTGGGGGAACATCCGCAGAGATGCATCTACAGTAATGCAAGGCACCATGACGGCCTTTGTTACGGAACTTTATTTTCATCAAACGGTAATGAAGCGCATCGTTTGCATCAGGCATAATCAAAAGAACTATAATGTAGATATTAATTTCTCTTCTGAAGATCTGATGCCTCATACGGGCGAAACGCGTCATTAAGATTTGATGAAAATAAATTCTGCCACCAACGTTGTTATCTTTATGCCATCCAGCTGACTGCCGCTGACATGGCAGAATTTTGAAAATTTCTAAGCAGTCATTGCAGTATTTGTCGAATTATTAGAACCTAGAACAAGTCGGGTGACCATGGCCTCGCATTCCCGTGGCAGTACCGACTGCGGCAGCTGTGGGCTGTAGCCGCTTTGCGGTCAGGTGTGTCGAGTATTTTACGGCGCTCTCCGGGCTATTAGGGCAGCAGAGGCCAGAGAAGGGTGCCCCGGCCACGCGCCCCATTGTGTGTCCAGACAGAGTATAACAGCCCCACTTAGCACCCCACCGACAGGGAGTCAGCGCCGCCTCTACCTACCAACTATCACACTGGACGGCATCGTTTTGTGACAACCAACACAAATGTAGCGTTCACAAGATGTGGCTTTACCAGAGCGTAAGCTATGATACTAGACCTAAGGTCGAATCCAGGTTGTGTGTGTGTGTGTGTGTGTGTGTGTGTGTGTGGTGTGTGTGTGTGTATTAGTGAGCTACCCAGAGTTTTATATATTCCTTGTGTCAGAAGCTTGCCTACAAATTCATCCGGAAAGCCGTGCATCTTAAAGCGCCCGCTTCCGGGACGGGGAGCCACACCAGTCGCAATTCGAATCCGCGTGTCGGATTTACGAGAACTGGTGTGCCGGCAGGCCAGGGCGTGGTTTTTAAGTTGTTTTTACATCCAACTAGGTTGATACCGGGCCGGAAACAGTCTCACCTTACCCAAAAGTTAATAGAATTTTCACAGCTTTTCACGCTTACAGTACTATACGCACATAGCCGGAAGACACGTATTTCCTTCCGTTGGGGAGTGAAGAGGAGAGACGAAAAGAATCAGAAGCATCGCCAAATTCTCGTAAATTCCATGAAGGGGGCGAATTTAATATTTGGCTAGTTCGGGGGGCAAGCACATCAATTGCAACTGGCCTATGTGTTTCTCGAACCGCTCCATCATATTCAACACTGTGTGGCGTGGCGCATCATCGTGTTGAAAATGCCACTGGTGTTGGGAAACATGATCGTCATGAAGCGGTGTACGAGGTGTGCAACCACAGTATGATTTATATTTTCTTATTTGTACCATCCTTCCTCATTATCTGGGTACGATGGACTCTGTGGTTCACGCTGAAGTGTAATTCAATTAAACTGCGTGGTAATCAATAGCAGTTTGTTAGAGTTAAATAAATATATTACTGCAACACATACACATTATTGTTAAGTGAGAAAACACATTATTACAACTTGGAACCGGGCAACCATTAACGACCACATGACTGTGTTCTGTATGGAGCTAAATATCGCAGTAGATGGTTATGAGAGTGTAAAGCAGTACAGAAATCATTTAGTACTCTGCTAAACAGCAGTGTTGTTTGACACTTGATACTCATTTGGAAGAAAAGTTTCGTTCTTTGTTACACTAAACAATAACATATTCAGAAGTTACTTTCCTACACTTAATAGAAGATACTACTGATGTCATTCATTTTACTATTTTCATACCAAATGTCATCTACATATAAAAACAGAATCAACAATGAGAATAGAATAGTTTTCCAAGCCAAAATAGTGAGTCTGTTGTTACTCAATTGGTAACTGAAGATGACGATATCCTTTCGCTTAGTTTTGCTGCGGATTAAAACCACGGAGTTTTCTCTTAGGCAGTCATGCAACACTTTGGATGAAAAAGGAGGAGGAGGAGGTAGAGAAGAAGAAGAAGATCTAGATAATAGCCTCTAAGAAAAAATAATCAGTAAAATAGCTAATGTTAAGCTAAGGAGTGAATCCTCCCCCCCCCCCCCCGTGCAAAATGAAACAGGCTCACAATCTGATGAAATTTGTACCAGACCCAGCAATGGGTGCAGTCATTTACACCCAAAAAAGATGCTTGGGATTTACTTATACCTCTACCGTTTTGCATGAAATTACGAGCTGCACAAACCTAGAGATAAAAAGATTGTGTGGAAAATAAATAAAAAATAAAGATAATTATCTGGTATGAATGCCTGGAAATGTTACAACAGCAGCAGTAATTGTAACAGATCAGTTCGTCGCCAGAAGAGAAAGTGTTCAGTGTGTCCTCCTCAAAGGACAAAAGGGTAGCTTACATTAAGTGTAAAAAATGTGTTCCAGGCCCACAGCAGTGTGGTGTACAAACATGGATGTGATGTTTTCGTCTGTACGAGTAATTATTTGTTAGTTGTCACTCCTAAGATCACCAATTTGTGAATACTTAATGAAAAATAATACTGGTGGCTTATGTTTGTTTTTGTAATGTGATTTTTAAAATTCATTCAGGATTAAAATATTATCTTTTCCTCTTAACCATTACAATTACCACAGCTTTCATGTATTACACTTACACACATCCAAATAAAAGTATTCACTTACGATAATACCCATGAAATACTTGTTTTCATTTAAATTATCGTAATAGACAAAGTGGATATAATGAACACATGGTATGGAAGTATGTACAAAATACAGGTCATGCATAGAAGGGTTAAATGGGCCGTGTATTATCCGTGCGTAACGCGGGAAAGATTGGGCTGGTTGTATCGTATGTAGGAGGGTCATTTTTAAAATGAGAACCAACTGGGCTTCCGCCACCAGAGTCCGTTCACGGGTGGTCACTCTTCGCCAGTCCCCCCCCCCCCCCTGCACCGCCATTACGTTTCCTGTCTCTGTCATGTTACAGAGATTCGTTGGTCGTCATGTGAGTCAGGAATTCGGCCAATTGTGAAGTGCTCTCGGTTCTCAAGTGCAAAACACGTTCGTTCTGCTGAAATCCACCGGCAGCTTGTTGAAATTTATGGTGCAGGCGTAATAAATGAAGGAAATGTGCTTAAATGGTGTCCGCTGTTTCATTGAGGAAGAACAAATGTTCATGGTGACGAACGATCTGGACGGTCTACTGTCGTCAATGAAGACGCGACACAAAAAGCTAGAAGGCAATTTGCCGTAACAGGCGCTTCACTGTTGACGAAATGCATCAGAAGTTTCGAGATCAGTTTATATTATTACTGATTACAAAATGAATGTGACATTCAGGCGGCAAAGTTCTATGATGCTGGAATCCTAAAGCTGGTGCCATGAATTGATACATTTTTAAATGTTGTTGGTAACTGTGTTGAAACGTAAAGAGGTGCATACTGCAGCTTGCGATACAATTTACGTATATAAATAACGTTCCTCTTGCTCCATTGGAAATCGTTTCTTACTTTAAAATAACCCTCGTACATGTATCATAGCAACATTCAGTCGTACGGGCAGTTGGGAGACGGGATAACGAAACCGAAGAGCCCTATGTAAATGTGACGGCGTGAGTAGTGGGCACCAGACAGGGTTGTGGCTTTGGCCGAAGACACTGTCAGCGTCGTGCATTGTCGGTGTGTTCTCTGCGGAGCGTGGCTGCAAGAGAAAAGCGGCCTCTAAAGTTGGTTTCTCCTGGGATTACAGAGCGAGTCGGCGGTCCGGAATACGCCGGCGAGCGCTAACTTTGTTGCCTGCTAAGCGGTTAATCCCGCGCTGCTGCAAACAGAGGGAAAGAATACACCGTCTGCTACTGAGCTGGCGTCTCTACTAGATACAGGGCCTTAGTTTTCCACCTGCTTTACAAAAGCTCCCTCATTCCATTAAGGGTAGAAATATGAGTCGTACACTCAAGTTTGTGGTTGCATGCCCAATGGTGCTGAAATTTTGGACGCTTTTTTGTCATCCACTGTTGTTTGCAGAGGGTCGAAAGATTATTTGGTTCAGGGAGTCACTGTTGCACCAGCAGGTATAGCAGATTATTCGAAATAGAAAGTTGTGGGATTTTCCGTCTACGATGACTTTGGGTAAAGAGAGAGAGGTTCTTGGGATAAAGGACATAGTACTTCTATAAGGAGCACATACCCAGACTAAAATGCAATAAATCGTTTGCTTCTTAGGAGCCATCGCTTCAGAAAACAAAGCAAAACGTAAGCACGGATGAACTGGTCTGGCTGGGATTTGAACCCGACGCCTTTCGAATACCGAGCTCGCTGTCTCGACTGCTGCTAAGTCAAGGATAAAAGTAGCTTCTAAGTTTTTAACAGTTTCGATTCAGGTTTTCCGCTATTGCGAGTTTGACATACTACACGTTTTTCTTTTAGAAGAAAGTCCTTCACTAACTTCACCTGATGTTCTACATTATTTCATCTGTACATTGAAACTACAATCGTAATAAAATTACACGCGTGTTTAAAATGCAAAATTGTGGAGGAATATAATATGGATGGAGTAGGCTTACTTTACGTGGAATGTACGTCAGCTTCACCAGGCCGTGATGAAAATCAATGAAACTTGTGAAACACAAAGGTTGAAAAAAAACTCTGAGATACGTATAGGTTCAGTAAAAAATTTACTTGGATTCGTTGACATATTGCCTGTTGCATGGGAACCATCCCAGTTTGACTCTGGTAACATTGTGATTCATAGATAAGGAGCATGAACTCTTCCCTGGGAAATCTGAACATAGTGTCTTCAGGACTTCGTGAAGTACGCGCTCTTTGGATAGTGTGCGATGAGTTGGGCTGAAAGGGAAGCGTTCGTGGATTGTCTAAGTGGTTAAGGCGACCGCTGGCCCTAAGAGGGAAATCCGGATTCGAATCCCGGTCCAGCACAAATTTTCAACTTGGCCATTAATTTCAGTGCCCTGAAACGGTCGAAATGTTTCAATATTTCGAATTCACGAAATAGTTTCAATTTTATGCTGACTACTCGTTTCATAGAAGAGAAATTAAGGCTTAATCTAAACTGACTTTGGTCCGTCTATGCAACACACACACACACACACACACAGACATTAGCCAGACTGCGTGTTGGGATGTCCGGCTTGTCGGCGAACTCCAGGAAGACGTATGCCTCCTTGGGGGCAGTCCGCCGTTCGATTCCCGGCGGGACCTCCCCTGGCACGTGCCGTCTGAATAGAATGCTTAGCTGTCGCGTGGCGCGGACACACCTGGTCACACTTCCGGCGGAAGTGGTTTGTTCTCTCGCCACCGTTTGCACCCACACATCGCCGCAGGGCGGGGCAGTAGCGACAGCTGAAACCGAGGGGAGACGGGAATGCCGACGCTAATCTGTGTCCCCGTAGTCTAAGACTAGAGGAGGGATTAAGCGTAGAGGGAAGTGTCTGCGGCTACTTAACGCTTTCGCTGCGGCTGACGCTTATAAGCGTCCGCGCTCACTTAGGATAGCGTCAGCCGCAGCGAAAGTGTTAATAGTAGACATTCGAATGGACTCTTACGTTATCCGTAGTTTTTCCTAATCAGTTAAGACTAGTACGGGTATGACTTGCTAGCTGCGAATACCTGATTCCTATTGCTTATGGGCTTTGGTTTCGCTACCCACATTCCATAGGTCCGCACTTAAATCTGGTAATAAATTTATTAAGCGAATTAAGGTAACTAAAAGTAATCAGATGACACACTCGTCTTCTAAACTAAGGCAATGTCGTATCTTTAATGACTCCCTCAGAAGTGTCTGTGTAGACCATTAAAATTCGATTTTAGTTTTAAAATGTTTCGGAACAGAGCGATCAAAATAATGTTGTAACGGTATATTTTTATCAGAATATTTTAGCCTACGTTCAAAGCTCGCGGGTTCGATCCCCGCTATGTCCTAGGATTTTTATGTCACTTTTCACATCTTCCACCTCTGTCAATGTTGCTGATGTGAAAAATTTCCAGTAGCACCGTGGTTGCGAATCCACGTTAAACTGTAGGCTCCCCTTCGACCATAGATACTGGCAGACGGGGCACGGCATCGTTTTCATGGCACCAACATCTTTGCAGCTAAACTATTGCTTTGCCAACAGTCACGTGGTAGTGTACAGCTGTGGCACAGTTTTGCCTAGAATTATACAGAGCTTTTTGTGAAGGCAAGCAACATTAAATTTCAAGTGAAAGTATCATTAGTTTAAAATGATGGCATTTATTGAAAACAGTAGAATTGTTTATTATATCCGGCTGATTTTTGCCAGCAGCCACGTGGTCCTATGTTTGAACCAGGCCATGTTATAGTTACTCTAATGTTGGTCCGGTCTGTTAGTATCTATGGTCGAAGAGGTACCCTAGAACTGGCTGGGAAAGTCAGTTGTTAGAGCTTTCGGGCGTTCGGGCTTTTCGGTCACCACCACTCACGGAAGTCAGTTCGAAGGTCGGAGGAAGGCAACGTCATTCCAAACAGGAACATGCCTAATAAAGCACTTCGCTATTCAAACCATTCTTCGAATTATTTTTGTATACATCGTTGGAGAATCGGCGATTAGAATGACTGAATTCAGTTAAAAGTCAGTCAAGATCGCAATGTGTTGAAAGGTTTCCAGTTTTTACCATTTGAATGGCCACCCTTAGACCTTCAGGCAGTTGCTGCTAAGCGTAACTGGTGGCCAAGAGTATGGTTGTAGTGGTCTGAGAATGGCCATTTAAAAGGCCGAAACTGATTACCTTTAAATAACTTGTGATCTTGACTCACTTTCAAGTGAATTCAATCCTCGGATTGTAAACTACTTTATGTTCATAAACGCTTGTTGTTCTCTCTGACTCAGTAGACATGCGTCATAAGTCACACGGAGAAACAAATCCAGTTTGAACAAAAAAAAAATGTTCAAATGTTTGTAGAACTTATGGGACCTAACTACGGGGTTATCAGTCCCTAAGCTTACAAACTACTTATCATCTACCTAAGACTAAGGACGGCACAAATATCCATGCCCGAGGGGGGGATTCGAAACCCCGACCGTAGTGGCCGTGCAGACCGTGACTGGAGCGCCTCAGTCCCCTCGGCCACCGCGGCCGGCCCAGTTTGAACATCTCAGTACTTATTGATCACGGCTATTTTAATGGACGGCCTGTGTTGTTTCTTTCCTTAAGTGACTTGAAAGCGAGATATTGAATAATCTAAAATTTAACGGATGTTTGCAACGTGACATTTATTGATCAACCAGTTAGATATGTAAAATACTGATTTGCTCTAAAATCATTTTGCTAAAGCAATCATAGTGGAACTAATTGTAATGCGAAAAAACACTTGCCTACTTACTTTTTGTGAAAACACGTTCGTAATCATCAACTTCTTTGGTTATACGTTAGCCATTTTCAGAATTTATACGTGTTAGATGTGACCGTCGCACCCCCTGTTTATAGCACATGATTTATTCTCTCCATTTGCTGTTATGTAAGAAGAATAGTTTCTGCAAATAACCAATGTATGCCCCAAACATAGTCAACAGTTACTCGTTCTGAGGCCAAATTTAGCGATTATTGCAACCGTGCCAGATTAAATCACTACGTTTACACTGAGTTTAGTCGAACCCTGAACTGTTTCGGAAGTGTCTCGAAATAATGTATCGTAATACATTCAGTAAATCCTGCAGTACGCTATCAACACGTTTACTTTGTTACAGGTTTGGAAAGCTGCTTTTCTTTGACATGACTTTCGTATACGACTCTTCACCCTCCGTTGACTCATGGACTTCCATTTCTCTCTGTCAGCTGCAAAACAATAAGTACCACACAAACAAACAGAACTGAGAAGTAGTTATGAGATGATGTCAATGTTGGGCGAGAAGATGTGCAGTCATAAAGTATTTCTGTTACCAATTAAAGGCAACAGACGACGAAACTTCTATAACGAATCGGATAAAATCTAAATCGCGAGTAAAAAAATACGCGTTTACTTTGATGCTTCATTCTCAGAAGCAAAATAAGCACTAATATCCATCTACATCTTTACATAAACTTCTCAACCCACTTTATGGTATGTGTCAGAGGATACAGTATTTCCACTCCTTACTGTTTTACTCGCAAATGGTTCTGGAAGGGAATTGTGTGTCGTTCTCCTTACGTACTGTACGGATTTTCTTAATTTGATCATTTCACATAGAAGCATAAGAGATACCAGTACGTTGTCCGTTCAGAACATAAAATTATGGACTTTTGAAAGTTCACTTTTCTGATAGAGAAATTTTGTTGAGGATGGCACAGGTGATAAGTATCTCCGTGCGGAAATGCTGATCTCTTTAGAAGTATTTCCCCACCAGATACAAATCTTACTTGTTAAGGGTGGCACACAGTTAGGCAATGACTTCTTTACTTAATGTTCCTCCAGTATCTGGAAGTAAGAATGAATTAATTGTGAAATTATGCACCAGTGCAAAAAACACCATCCTGCTATGAATTATAAATATTCAAACATCTCGACTGATGCAGTACATTGAAATACATTGAGTGGAGGTGAAAATTTGTGCCGGACTAGGATTCGAACCCGGATTTTACGCTTCGGGAGTCTCCTTAACTAATTGGGCTATCCAGACACGCTTCCACCCTGTCCAAATTCTGACCACCTCTCACACTACGATTGTAGTGCTCCCCTAGCCATTACTTCTCCTTGCTCGTATAGTTCCTTTAACTGTATTCGCGTGTGGGTGCATACACTCAGAAATTGTCATTTGCATGTTGGAGGTATGTATACGATTATATAAATCAGGTCTGTTGTTGACATGGCCAAAAGAAAAAAAACACCGTATCCACATTCTTTCTTTGTTTTCTGTATGCATATATTTTTTGTCTCCGGGATTGCGAATTGGCATTTTGTTTCACGATGGTAGGTTAAACGCGCAGTCTCTTAACGAGCTTTGCTAAAACTATGTAACTGTCACCCACTTCCATTCTTCGAATGGAACATGGTGTCCTACTTTACGTTCTGGTACTTTAATCCAAAAAGGAAGTACCTGCGTTTGTCAGTAGTTAATGATTTAGCTGTTGAGCTGCCGATATACCTTTTACTGCTCACCCGTGCATTTTACACCAGACGGTGGCAGTTGCAAGAGTCAGCAGGGTTTGTCTGCTCAGCGAGAGCCAGTTCCCAGGCCCCAGCCCCTGCCTCGCCGGCGCGGCGGGTCAACTTGGAGTACGCGCGCGGCATATTGGCCAGGCTGGCCGATTGATTTGGCCGCCGTGTCTGCGTGCGCGCGTTACGCAACCGCCCAACCTGCATCCTGGACAAAGCTCTCACATTAACACCTACATATACCATTAACCCATCCGGATACATCCGTCCGCCGTGATCTGTGGCTAATACCTTGTGCGAATGATGAGGTCTCGTCCTGACGTTGCAACCGTGCAATTAGATGTGCTTCGTCTACTGTATGGCAGCTCCCTTCAGGCAACGCAGTGTGTTCTGGGCTAATTATAAGTTTGCTCTAGGCCACGAGTCGTAAGTTTGCGTCCGGTAAAACAGCCGCGTTATTGAGTGATCTTTTGCAATGGCGGAAATAAGACTTACTGTGTGTGTGTGTGTGTGTGTGTGTGAGAGAGAGAGAGAGAGAGAGAGAGAGAGAGAGAGAGAGAGAGAGAGAGAGAGAGCAAGCAAGTAGCTTCTTATAGAAAGTGACGATAATTTCAGTGGCAGTTCTGAAAGTTTTCAAGGCACGGATGTTAAAGCTAGTTAAAGTGACTTCAATTCAGAAATACCTGACGACGAGTCACTATTGCAATAGACGGTAGCAAGTGCATTTGTGCGTGCTAGTTCAATTCGTTACGAACATTTGTTCATAACTGCTGAAACACTATGACGTGATGATTTGTTTGAGTCTATTATAGGTAATGCTTTTTACAAACTAATAGCTGGATAGACTAACTTACACGCGCAACAGTTCATAGCTTCTCATCCAAATGTAGCACTACGCTCCGGGGTTCACAGTTGGCAGGATACTATAAGTGATGGGGTATAAACCCTTACTGGAATTATCGTGCCCCAAAGAAGTGTTCACAAACCAGAACTCATGATTCACTTTTCAAAGAGAGATTCTAAAACGAAGACTTTAGTGTGTGGAAAAAGTACGCAGCAGCGCAGCGACGGGGGGCGCCGGCACATACTGTTGGCTGACTTAGCCGTAAAATGACAGCCCATACAAACCTTAAGGAATCTCCTTTTTTTTCTGCATTTTCTGTTTGAAGTAGGTATCGTGGACATTTATAAATAACATGTAGTTACGTAATTCGTTGTTTATCAAAAACTGAAAATAGGTATAGTTTATAAGCTGTACAAGAACGTACATGCACAGTGATAGATGCAGTGCATAGACCGAACTTGATAATCTAATCGTAATAATTAAAACTCTTGATACGTTAGATTGATAAAGTGGAGATACAATGTTCCATCCTGGCTGTTAATGTTTAAGATTAACAGATTTACAAAAGGAAGAGGTTTGAAGTTAGAAGCTATGAAAGATCCCACTCAGAAAATTGCGGAAAAGTTTGTAAAATTATTACTTGCATTTGAATGAAATGGTAAGCCAATTAACCGTGGAGTGTTGTGCAGGCAGAACAGTACAAAAAGAATCGACGAGCTGTTACTTTTAACAAGCGATCGATCGGTGGTTGAAATTTGCCTGGAAATGAAATTTTCATAATATAATAACTACTCGGCGAACACTGAATGGCAGGTCGTCAATATCAAACTACGACTCGTGTAGTAGACCATAAAGTAAGATAAGTGACATGATAACATTCGGCTAGAAACATTGCGTAAGTCAAACACATCGAACTTCCAAAAATTTGCAAGAAAATAGTCGGTAAATGATAATAATATGATAAATTTTGAATTTCACCATTCAATAATAACTAAAACAGTTCCATCCATTGTTGCGGTGATGCAACAAGGCTGGAAAAGACAACGGAGAGATGAAAAGGCAAAATTATTAATAAAAAAAGTCATAAGTGCAAATTCAAGTGGTAGGTGGGGTTTATTTATAAAAAGAGATCTGCGCACAGCTTATATATTTACCTTGTACAAAATCCACATTAACAGCGGACACACAAAATGATAAAGTACAGCTCTCGTCTGCAGGACACTATCGCTACGTAATACAAGCTAAGAGTAGATACTATCGTCTGTCTTAAAAAATTGAAAGTGAAGTTAGATTATCCACAGATAATAGTTTTACATACCGAAGTTGTAAAAAAATACAAATTTTCCTTTTGATAATAGCGGGGAAGGGAAACCGTGTCATTATAGAGACAAAGTTGGTTACTGTATTTTTGGGATTAAGTTTTCCTGAAATTCATGGATTTATCGTCTCGGCATCGGCGAAGTCTTTCAAGGCGTAAGGAGTCGTGGAGACAAACTAAGAAATAGGTTACGGTATTCAGTCGGGTTTATTTCACCAGTAATGAGCAGAACATTATTTCGGAGTAAGTTAGGTTTTAGTATAGAAAAACGCAGCAACGCTGTCTTCAAACTCATTTAGTGTTGCCAGAAGATTTAAACTTCACGGCGCATGTATGCACCACTGTAAATAGCTATATGCAGTGCAATGCAGTTTATATTCCCTGTGGCAACATGGGAGAGAGAAGAAAGATGAGCTCAGTTTGGGATGGCCGCTAAGTGGAGGTACATAAGCGACTTGGTGCCGGATGAAAGCCCCGCAGAGCTGCAGGGCCGCACAAGTTTCCGCCACGCAGTGCGATCCCAGGCACTGGAGCACAGCTGCTAATTGGCTCATCTCCTCAGGATGCGCCGCTTTTGTTTCCCAGAGCTGCGGAGCTCTCCAGCTGGCCGCAATTTCCCTATCCTCCGCTTTCATCTTCAGGATGTGGCTTTCACGGCGCTGGTCACACACACTCCACAAATGCTTCATTATGCAGTACTAATACTGCAATTCCTGCTACTAGCTCCTTTCTCGTAGGATTTTAATTTAGCAACTTTACGGACTAGTAGCGGGTCGGGGGTTTGGGACGTGTTATTCCTTACAGCGCTCAGTATTTTTGTTACAAACTAGAATTTCTTGTTATGGTAACGGCGTTGCGTTTTCTCGACGCACCTTTGTCCAGGAGATTTTTATGACGAACGAGAAAGATAGAATAATAAGTGAAGGGAGGAGGGGGAGAAGAAGGGAAAGGATTGCAATCAGGGGTGTAGATAACCGCTCCCCTCCCAACCACCACCAAGATTCCTATCCGCGGAACCTTTATCTTTTTTCTCTTTTTTTCCAGTCGATAACAGTATAACCTGTATGACAATTTCCAACTTTGAAATGGCATACCAGTTCAGCTACAGGATACTGACCTGAATGATCCTCTCCTACCTGATAACTGAAACACTCCTTCCCCCAGAAGAATTAATCTGGACGGCAGAGGTAAACTATCGTGACATTCTCTGACTGTTGGAGAGCACAAAAAGCTTCTGAAACCCGGCTTTCGCTACCTGTAAAGTAAGTCAATATACAGATATGACTTACCTTTTTGTATTTCTTCCCACTAGCCTCTACATGTACTTTTCATGAAACATTGAGAGGGATTGCACCTGTGATATTTTGCCTCTCAGAAATCTATTAGTGAAGCCATTTTTATTTGCTCCAAATGTATTCATAGAGTAGTTCGCCCCTAAGATGGTGTCACTTACAGAAGCCACATGCTATAAAACCTGATTGGAATGCATTGAAGTGAGAATGGGGAGATGTAAGGGACCGAACGTAGAGAATTTCTGTATTCCCACATTCAGTAATGAGACCCTCGGCTGAGTTCGACCTGATGGTGCAATAACCTATCAAAGGCGGAAGTTGGCAGACCTCGCAGTGGAGATTGTGTAAAGCGCTTGAAAAACGCGGGAAACTGGCAGTCTTTGTGTGGAAACGTAACGGTTTATCTAACTTCCAAACGGACTTGATGATTGGCTTTAGGGCGAAGAGTGGAATCATTTTCGAAATGGTTAAGTGTGTAAGACTCTCAGCTTGCTGCCATGCTTAATGTATGCCGTACATGAAGAAAAAAAAAAAAAAAAAAAAAAAAAAGGTCCTTCGGTAGTTGTGGTACGCCACAAGCCATAGATACCACGGTTGTGGACATTCGTGCAGCGAGTAGACTTGCGACTGATGAGCAACTTACAGGCCAGATGAACCTTAAGGCTGCTGCCAACGATACCTCCACAACGACTGTTCAGGAGTCCATTTAATGCACCCATGCCGACTGCTGCTCATCGGCGACGACGGCAGAAATTTGCACGCCAACGCTGTAACTGGACATCCAGAGAGCGGTGACAAGCGGCCTCCTCAGACGAATGCTCCGTCGGAAGCATGGAAGGAGAGGAGCGGGTTATGGTTTGGAGAAAGTTGTCGTGCCACGCTCTGGGCGATGTCAAAGATCTACACAAGTATGTACTTATCCTTGGGAACCGTGTCCACCCTTAGACGCAGTTCAATCTCTGCACAACCTCATGTACCAGCAGACAATAAAACGAGTCACACAGCTCGCAGTGTGTGTGTGTGTGTGTGTGTGTGTGTGTGTGTGTGTGTGTGTATCCTCGTGACTCCATTGTCTATCTTTCGGAACCTCACTGACAAGTTTGCCGCACTTTTCGCTGCCTTTCGCGGTGCATTCAGGCTCCTGTCATTTGGTGGTATTAATGTTACTGGACACTGTAATTTATTGTTCAAACGTTCATTAAGCTTATGGGTCTTACCTGCGGGTCATCAGTCCCTAAACTTATAATCTAACTCATACTAAAGACAGCACAAACATCTATGCCCGAGGGGGGATTCGAACCCCCAACGGGGAGCCGCTTCGCGCACCGGAGCATAGCGCCTCAATGCGCTCGGCTACTCCGCCGGCCGGCCGCAGTGGCCGAGTGGTCTGCGGCGCGCCAGTCAGAGTCTGCACGGCCGCTACAGTCAGGGGTTGGAATCCGCCCCTCGGGCATGGATGTTTGTGTCGTCTTTAGCGTAAGGAAGTTCATAAATAGTTTGTAAGTTTAGGGATTGATGACCCCGCAGTGAAGTCCCTTAAGCTTAACAAACATTTGAACTACTCCGCCACATCTGTAATTGATTGTAGTCTCATGAGGAACACTTCAGTAAGGCCAACCTTTTTCGATTACTGGATGGAGACTATTCATTTTACCGAAGGAGACAATGCAACGAAAGTGTAAAGTGCACATTTTTTTTTTTTTTTTGTTTTTTTTTGTTTTCTAATAGCTTTACGTCAACAGACAATGACATACTGATAAAAGAATGGTGATCCTGCTGCAAGGTACGTGAAATTACACAATTTATTGGTCAGTGTTTTGAACTGTGTCACAAAACAATTATGGAATACACTTCTCGGTAGTTTACGAAGTTGTGTTGAACACGCTGTAAGATGTGCTTCAGTGGCCGGAAGGAAGTTCCTTCAGTTAGGCATTTTACGTGAACATCAGGTGTCAAACGGGCGAAACGGGACGTACAGTTCAACGTCGAATTCAGAGCACCCGTTGTTGCTAGTGAGTATTCACATCGTTTATACGTGAAGGCTACTTCAAAAGGCAGACGAAGAGATTCCAAGGTGCGGCTGGGATTTAACTATCAACACACCAACCTCGGTTGGCTAACGAGTGGTCTTTGTGAAAAAGAAATCGTGGTACGTCGACGACGGGGCGAGTGGTAGAGATGGAGGGGATTTTGAAGTTCACCTTGGCCTCCGCTTTCATCAGATGAAAGGGAAATATTACGAATAATTGGTAACTATTTAATAGCCAGAAAGATTGCTGAGAGATGGCTGGCGAGAGCCGGCAACAGCACTCATTCTGGTTGACCGGATAGGTCAGTCTTGAGCCACGCTCACTCGGTTAAGAGTCGCAGTGAAAGCTCGAACGAACACAAGTAGCGGTATACCTCGCCAATCTGATGCAATACTATCACGCGAGTTATGTCGAAAGTACTTGCATCCCGGCCACACTGCAGATCTCACCAAAAGAAAATGCTTTCGGTAAACAGACTGCGATGTACGGAATTGATCGGTCGTCAGTACCGTTTCATTGCGACGTCTGAACATGCCTGTGACGAACTGTTGAGTGAGCGGAAACGCGAGGCTCACCGGCGTAGTTGGTGTAGGCTAACAGCGCGCGCTTGTGTGGGAGCAGAAGTACAGCATCGTGTAAGTGGACCGCCAGGAATGTGTCGCTGCGTGTCCAGGGCGCTTATTAACCTCAGAGAGCTCGGCCCGTGCAGACGCACCACTCAGCTCGCCTGGAGGTCAGTCTCTGTCCCTCCCCTCCAACGAGAAATTCAAGCTCGTTGCTCCTCTCCAATAATTGCCAGTCGCCGTCACGTGCTGCACAATACACACCTTACCTGACGCTAATTTCCCAAGCAAAAAAATCTTTTCGGCCAGAGATACTTGCTGTTTCCATTAAGCTCGTGATCTTTATACCGCCTGGATGTTGACTTCTTGCCGCCCGACCGTGCCAACCATAATCACATATAGTTACTTGTCAATTTACGACGTGGTTGCTACGAAATATTACTAGAGTACGATTCTGCTCGCATGCCAGCCTGTTACATTGCACATTAATATAAAGTTCAGTACAAGGAGTAAATAAACAATTATTTGTGATATAAAAACTAATGGAATTTTTTTACTTCTGATACAGTCACTAGATCATGGCCCTCGACCGAAACCGGTAATTAATAAATATAATCTGTTGAAGCAGTAAATGTGAAATGAGTTTTATAAAATATGATTCATACCTGCCAACTCTCCAGAATTAGGCGGGAGTCTCCCGATTTTTCATTTTTTCTCCCGCCTCCCGCGTTTTCCATTATTTCTCCCGATTTTTAGCTTTTACCGTGAAACCTAAGATTTGCTTAAAAATAAATGCATTTTTTTTATCGCCAATGGCCGAAAGTTCTTTGGACACTTGTCATTTTGAGTCGCACGATTTGTATCTCGATTATTTCTGCTCTTTCCCGCGCTAGTTGGTAGGTAGTTAGTACGGGTATTAGTTGTTTCATAAGCTAACTGCGTAAATTCAACTTGGTGTGACGAGCTATTTTACGTGATCATATTGCCACAAAAAAAACACCAAATCGAAATTCTCAGGATCACGTAAAATAGCTCTTCACACAAAGTTGGATTTACGCAAATTATATATATAAAACATTATTTCAAGCAGTTTTCGGGACAATGTCAGTGTATTATCGTATCTACGAAAAGAAAGTTATTTGGTATCCAAGAAATCGTGAGCAAAAGACACTGGGCTTCACGCTCCAAGGGCTACGATGGAGTCTACAAGCTCCACTGCAAGCAAGAGTTCATTTGCGAAAGCTGCCTAGTCTATAAAAGGCATCCAAAAATATGTTTATATAAAAATATGAAAAATTAGAAAAAAAATGAAAATCAATATTCGCCATAGTAAATTCAACAAATATGGTTGGAAAGTAGCCTTTTTTGTTTTCAGAAGGCAAGAACCATGCCTCAAGAAGTGGAAAACCGAAAAATAATACCTTCTGAATGTAAACAAATTATTTGAAAATTCAAAGCTACGAAAAAAATTTGTTTGTGCTTATTTCTAAGTAAAACTGAATTTGTTTAGCTTACAATCTGATCATTACACTTGTATTAAGTAGAAAATAAATGCTGTACACTGAAAAACAGTCACAACTATTTACTTTGGGGTAAAAAAATGACCCCACCAGGGGCAACATTCGCCAGGGCAGTTAAGGATTAAGGGTCCAATTTTCTCTATCACAGTGCTAGTACAGCCATTACCTTATAAAACCTTAGTAAGGAATCTTTGTTTGTCTTCTTTCCCAATGTTCTCCATATAGTTCCACAAAAATACTTAAGTAGGTGTACCTCTTTTTGGTTTTGTAATTTGCCCCATATATAATACCGCACTATGGATACTGAAATGTATTCCCTTCCTCAATGATCTGCTTGTGAAGATGGCAAAGTGCCGGAATAAAATTAGGGGCGTTAAAGGTTTACGCTTATTCCTGCTTGTGGGCCTCGTCCCTGTGCGAGGTTTCCCCCGGTGCCGCTGTCCAGGTGAGAAGGTATTGTGTGTGTGTCGGCCGCCCTGCGCGTCGTTGGAGAGAGCGGGCGTTCCCACGCCTGGGGCGCTGAGCTGCGGTGGATGCGGTCTGTGGCTCGCTTTCCGACCAGCTGGCCGGCACCCAGCACCCAGCGGCCGACTTACTCTGCCGCAGGCACCACTCCAGCTGGCCAGACAGAAAGCACTAAAAACAACAGCACAGATCACTCCAAAGTCAAGAGTGATCCGCAAAATTACAGGCCCATATCATTGAGGTCGGTTTGCAGCAGGCTTTTAGAACACACCCTTCCCTCAAATATTATCAGCTACCTAGAAGAGAAAGACCTATTGACCCATAGTCAACACGGATTCAGAAAGTATCGTTTTTGTGAAAGATAGGTAGCACTTTTCACATCGAAAACGGATGTCTAATAAATTCCGGATGCCGCGGTGGAGTAGCCGAGCGGTCTAAAGCAACACTCTGCGGAGCGCGGGGTTGCTCGCCGTGGAGGTTCGAGTCCTCCCTGGGGCGTGTGTGTGTGTGTGTGTGTGTGTGTGTGTGTGTGTGTGTGTGTGTGTTTGTCCGTAGGTTAGTTTACCTAGGTTTAAGTAGTTTGTAAGCTACGGACTGATGACCACGCAGTTTGGTCCGATAGATTTACAGACATTTGAACATTTGAAATTCCGGATGGCTTTCGACACCGTACCTCACAAGCGTCTTCTGATCAAACTGCGTACTTAAGGAATATCGCCACAGTTCTGCGATTGCATTGATGACTCCTATCAGAAAGGACACGGTACATTGTAATTGACGCTAAGTCATCGAGTAGAAAAAAAGTGATATCTGGCATTCCCCAGGGAAGTGTTATAGGGCCCCTAAAATTCCTTATTTTTATAAACGATTTAGGAGCAATCTGAGTAGCTCTCTTAGACGGGTCGAGGATGATGCTGTCACTTATCGATTATTAAAGTCACCAGCAGATCAAAAGCATCAGCAAAATTACTTGGATATCAGTATGGTGCAAAAAATGGCAATTGACCATGAATAATGAGAAGTATGAAGTCATCCATATTACCACTAAAAGAAGCCCGTTAAACTCGATTTACACGATAAATCAGTGTAAACTACAGGCCGTAAATTCAACTAAATACCTAGGAGTGACAATTACAAACAACTCAAATTGGAAAGAATACATGGAAAATGTTGTAGGGAAAGCGGACCAAAAACTAAGTTTCGTTGGCAGAACACTTGGAAGATGTAACAGTTCTACTAAAGAAACGGCCTACACTACACTTGTGGATCAACGTTGGAGTATTATTGCGCATACTGGGACGTCCACCAAGTGCGACACAGACGATTTAGAGAAAGTTTGTATTATCGCGATATAAGAGAGAGAGAGTGTCACGAAAATGATGCACTAGTTGGGGTGGAAATCATTAAAAGAAAGGCACCCACCTACATAGGAAGACCTGATCATGAAAATAGGAGTAATCAGATCGAATGTACTATGTACTCCTAGATGAAGTGCAGACTTCCTACTACTGTTGTTTGTCATGAAACACTGAAATACACATGTCTTAATAGCGTTTCAAACTAGAATGAAGGTGGCAGTTTGCTTTGAAATCTTAATAATTTTGAAACTGGAATCGCGGTGGAGTGGCAGAGTGCTCCAAGACGCCTTGCTGCGGAGTGCGAGGTTGCGCGCCGTCGGAGGTTCGAGACCTCCCTTGGGCGCGCGCGCGCGCCTGTGTGTGTGTGTGTGTGTGTGTGTGTGTGTGTGTGTGTGTGTGTATCATAAGTTAAAGTAATTTGTAAGTCTAGTGACTGACAACCGAAGTATGCACGTCCCTTAGATTTACAAACATTTGAACATTTCATTTTGAGTTGGGATTCCATTATGAATTGAAATGGTCTGCATTGTGAACGCCAATGTTTACAACTTTATATTTTGGCGTATGTTGGTTTTCCAGACTTGACCTTGTATTGAAGATGACTTTTAATAATACAAAGGGTTTCCGATTTTTCCTTTGTTTATAATTAATATTACGTGCTTTTCAAATCACAGTATTATATGCCTGCAATATTTAGTGTTCTTTGGGCCTGTAGTAAAATGCACTGTGACGATATTAGAATGAGGCGCTCCAGTCACGGTCTGCACGGCCACTACGGTCGGGGGTTCGAATCCCCCCTCGGGCATGAATGTTTCTGCTGTCTTTAATATAAGGTAGTTTATAAGTAGTTTGTAAGTTTAGGGATTGATGACCCCGCAGTTAAGTCCCGCAAGTTCTCAAATAAAAAATAAATAAATAAATAAAATAAAATAAAAATTAGAATGAATTAATTACTACCGCCTTCGTTAAACGACTCGCACACGTTTAAAAGAAGATGCGCACCATTTGACATGGATATTAATTGGTTATGAAAGTGGTTAATGAACCGTCTACCAGGCCCTTAAATGTGATTTGCAGAGTATCTATGTAGATGATAGAAAAATTACAAAAATTGTGGTCTTCAGTCAGAAGATTGGTCTGTTGCAGCTCTCTTCGCTAACCTGTCCTGTGCAAGCCTCTTCATTTATAAATAAGAACGGCAACCCAGATCCTTTTGAACCTGCTCACTGTCTCAGAATGTGTTCTTTTTATGCTAGAAATTTATCACCATTTCTTTTCAGCATTACAAAACAGTAAAACTCGAGATGCATGACTTCCCGATAACCTGGACAAGCCGCCCCGCCGGCGACAAGCGAAATGGTGTTTGTTATCCAAACTGACGCCAGATAAAAGAATCCCGATTAGACGTAGTGTGAAAAAAAAATACCTGCAAAGTATGTGCAGTTCGGCTCCAAAGCGGCCGGTTGTGACTGCAGTTATTAGTGAGTGTGCCCGTTAGGTGATTGCTGCGCAGCTACGGCGCCCTCTGCGTCGGCGGCCGTGGCCTGGGATCAAAGGCATCGCGCCTCCATCCCCCCTCCTGGCAGGAACCTGTTGGCTGCACCTCCTCGAGCGCCGTAATCACTTTCGCCGTTCGAAAATAGCGCGAGTGTGTGCGCCTACACAAGGCGGCCATTGACGCAGCGCGTTTGTATACAGCGCCGCGCGCTATCGCAGGAATTTCCCAGCCGCCGCGACGCGCCGTCTGGACAGTGTCGCCACCCCAGACACCCCGCCCTGGCAGGTACACGGAGCCTGCTTCCCGGCCAACTCTCCTCTACTGCACGGAGCCTTAACCCGGTTTTATTTTATCCCGAATATAGTCGCTCCCATATATGAGAAAACCATGTCCATTAACATCATTTATATCTGTCGAATACTTTTCAAATCTCGCTTCTGGATGATGGTTACCTCATCGGTGAAATATAATCCGTGCAGTGACTATACAGTATGTTGTAAAAAAGTAAGTCGTATGGCATGAATGACTGGGAGACATGCAGATGCAACCGCCTATTATTATTATTCACGTATGGGCCCACGCGAAGTGCAATTAATCAATGTCACATTTGATGGTTGGCCTTCTTTGTGCCAAATTTGTTTAAGCCTTTCATGTCTTTCATTGGACCACGGCGTTCCACTCGGTTTTCTAATTTCCTTCTGACGAACTTCGCAGACAAATATCTTTCCTCTGATTGTTTGTAACGTGTGCCTGAGTTATTCCAGCTGGTTCAAGATCCTCCTCAATCGCAGCGATCCATTTATCTATCTCAGTTTTGGCCTTACTTCTATATCCGTAGACTTCTACTACTTGTCTTGTAAAGTAGTGAGCGCCATTCTTTTATGCTCCCATAACATTTGTCTTTGTTTTCTCATGTCACCATGTATGTATATTTCCCAATGATCTTCCTTTCTTTTCGATATCCCTCTTCCTCTTTAAAGCTAGTTTCTTCTCCATAAAAACTAAGGTTTGATTCTAGCGCTGTAATGGCTCAGTTTATTGAATTTAGAAAGTGATCTTTTATAATAACTATGTAGTTGCGATTTTTGGACAGCGAACTTTGTTTGCAGCTTTTTCCAGACAGCCGGCCGCGGTGGCCGAGGAGACTGAGGCGCTCCAGTCACGGTCTGCACGGCCACTACGGTCGGGAGTTCGAATCCCCCCTCGGGCATGGATATTTGTGCCGTCCTTAGTATAAGATAGTTCGTAAGTAGTTTGTAAGTTTAGGGACTGATGACTCCGTAGTTAAGTCCCATAAAAAAAAAAAAAAAATAATCCAGACAGTTTCCTTGTATGATTTTTCTCAAGTATTTAAAATAAGAAACTCTTCTTGCTTATTTGTTGCATGTCTTATATTCGATTTTGTCATGATATTTATAGTCCTAATTTTCCGCAAATTCTCTAAGAATTTCAATTTGTTTTTGAGCTGTGGTAATATACCCAGTTAAAAAGGCCAGATAATCTGCAAGGGCACGACAATTTCCTTTCATATGACTTGTACTTGATTGATCGATCTATTTTTCGATTCTACTTTTGCTGTCCCTATTCTATAATTATCTTTTCTAGTACACAGTCAAACAGTCACCTAATTGCAAAGGTTTTTTTCCTATCCCTCGCGCTCGCCGTGTAAGTGATATTTGAATGAATGCGTGTGTGGTGTGGTGTAGTGTCATGTTGGAGATGAAGGGAGGGGGTGAATACCGGTGTCGGCACAAGCCTACTCGTTTCCAATAGTACGGAGGGTGCCGCCGACAGTGTGCATGCCCTCACTGCATGAGACAACGTGGAGAGGTTTGGCATTAAGTCCAGGAAATTGGCAAAAACACTGGACGATATGTTCTGAAAACTACGTTTAAAATGGCGTCGCGTCGGGAGTAATGTTGCCGTTTTCTTGTTGCAGTACGATCGTATGTGTTCGTTCCACCTAATGAGAGTAACGAAACATGTGAGCCATAAACTGTCAAATTCAAGCGTTCCACTTAACTATATAGAGTAAAATACTTTAAAGTATATAACAGAAGCAGTAATGAACTCATTTATAGTGTAATCCGTTAAAAGTTAAGTTATCCAGTACGTTGCTGAGACCGTTGAAATATACTCAGATTTCAAGAAGAATGTAATAATTCCAATTCCGCAGAATGCAAATGCAGGTAGGTGTCAAAACGACTGATATATTATTTTACTGAGATGAATTATTTGCAAAAGAATGGAAAAACTGGTAGAATCCGCCTTTGGAGAAGATGATCTTGGATTTAGGAGAAATGTAGGAAAAGGTGAGGCAATGGACCATGGAGACGTCAGTGAAAGGAGGCGAGGAATGTGTTTTGTCTGTACCGAAGGAGCGGAAAGGGCCACCTCAGTCAATTCCAA
This sequence comes from Locusta migratoria, assembly GCA_026315105.1. Classification (NCBI taxonomy): domain Eukaryota; kingdom Metazoa; phylum Arthropoda; class Insecta; order Orthoptera; family Acrididae; genus Locusta; species Locusta migratoria. The sequence continues at coordinate 204,391,951 of CM048751.1, forward strand.
TGTTAAAAAATCCATAAGACTACTCAAAACGGGTGTTTGTGCTGCAAATGCGAAGCAGACACAGGAAGGAACAACCGCAGTGAAAACAGGTAGCCATGGGACTGTCTATCATTGTGGAGGGTGGCTGTAGAGAACGAATCACTCGCGGATTGGAGTCCAGCTAGTACGATGACGGTGCATAGGACTGTGCCATGTTCAATCATTAGTTAGGCACAGACGAACGCAATAAACCTAGTATTAACTAGTATTTCAATTATGAACTGGAATATAACTGCTCTTAAATAACTTTCAATTATCTTACGGAATGTTTATAAGTAAATGTGGCTCTAGATAAACATTAAACAAGTTTTAATATGTCGCGTTTTGCAGCTCTCAAATATTCCAGAGAAGACCTTTTTACGTATGTTCTATAACAGCTGGTTTTTTTTTTCTTCTTTTGATTGACGTGCTGACTAGTTTAGGGCATTGCCCATTTTAATAGGCCACCTATTACAGAGAACAATGTTCATTTTTAGTGGAGACCCGGATACAATAACTTTACTTGGTATGATTATGTCTTTAATTACTTACATTTTTTATATTTGGACACACTGTAATGCTGTTTATTTCAAATACCTCGGTGTAATTTTACAAGTTGTTGGTCCAAGCAGCGGCGGAGTGGCCGAGCGCATTGACGCGCTATGCTCCGATGCGCGAGGCCGTTCCGCGTGGGAGGTTCGAATCCCCAATCGGGCATGAATGTTTCTGCTGTCATTAGTATAAGTTAGTTTATAAGTAGTTTGTAAGCTTAGGGACTGATGACCCTGCAGTTAAGTTCCATAAGCTTAACAAACATTTGAACATTTGTTGATCCAAAGTAGTTTACGGTAAGGTCTTTATGTTCTTTGCATTAAACAAGTATTATGCAACAATTTTGTCATATACCATATGCCGAAAAACCAAGGACTTTAAAACAAGATTTTGAACATTTGCACACAACATACCCAAGGTGAAGCAAATTTAAGAAAGAAGAAAAAATGTACTTAAAGAGTAAATACTATACTAATAATAATAATGATAATAATTAAATAATAAAGAGTAAGTAATTATTTATCACTTTGCACTTATCCACAGAGGTGTAAAACCCTTCAATATGCCCAAGGTACATAATTTTTTCCAGTGTCTGCAGTGATATTTTTAATGTTTGCATAAACACCAGGCGCCAGTAGAAACAATCTTTTATCTTGTAGGCGTAGGCTTCTGCGGCCATTGAACGTACAATAACCAGGCGCCAGTAGAAACAATCTTTTATCTTGTAGGCGTAGGCTTCTGCGGCCATTGTCACGTACAATAAAGTTTTTCAGGGTATTAGCCCGCATCGTCATCGTGTAAAACCAACCGACATTTCCGCCACTATTGCAAGTCGTCTTCTTCAGGGTATTCGTCTGACGATTAAATAATATTGATCTTTTTTTATTTTTTATTTTTTTATTTTTTTTTTTTTTTTTTTTTTTTTTTTTGTAAACACACATTGATCCTGCCAAAAGCCGAGAAGTGCTTCTTCTTGGCGCCGTAGATCTCACGGGCACTCTGGAATGCACTCTGTGTGAGGCACCTCTGGGCATCTCTGTGTCTTACCAGAAACACTGCTTATATAGCGCAAGCGCTTGTCTAACCGCAACTACTGGTGAGTTTCATTTTCTCCCGGCCGGCGCCTAGTAAAACCGTCAGACAAATACCCTGAAGAAGGCGACTTGCAATAGTGGCCGAAACGTCAATTGGTTTTACACGATGACGATGCGGTCTAATACCCTGAAGAACTTTATTGAAAATCTTTTATCTTCTTTGCAGGTCTCTGATGTTGGAATTTTAAATTAAGAATCCGTATATAATTCATAATAATCAACACATAAGCCCGGGCACCGCCCCCTTTTTTATATGGAGGCTAACCCCATTTACTACGTTGAAAGACAATTCTGGTAGAGGAATATGTTTTTTTCACCTCGCCCTAGTTGTTTTATATGCGCCATCTGGTTCGCGTCACACAGTAGTGAGTTCGCCATTCTACTAGGAGGAGATCGTTTATATTTTACGCAAGATTACCTGAAGTTTCGTAGTAATTGGCAGCTTCAGTTGTTTTTTACATCTCTGAGATCAGTCCCATAACTAATATAGGTTTTTATGAAATTAATCTAAGTAGTTGCCATTACTTTTACTTACTTGTATTTTAATATTTTTCACAATAAGCCTGCTTGTTTCGGCGTGTTGCCATTGTCAATGGGTGTCTAGGGGTGATTGACGGACGTTTCTGTTCATATGATTCCAATCATGTCACTAGATGCAATATAACCGCCAGTCACACTTAGACGGGCTCTAGACAATGGCAGTATGCCGAAACAAGCAGACTCGTTGTGAGAAATATTAAAATACAAGCAAATCAAAGTAATGGTAACTACTTGGACTGATTTAATATAAAAAGTCGTATTTCGACGTCATAAATGCTGCGGGCCCTACGAACAAGAAACTAATAACTATAGCTTTTATCGTGAATTAAATGAATTAGTTCATACGATGCGGCTATCTATGCAGTTTCCTGAAACACGACAAATGCGACCCCTATCAAATAGCTGAAGCTATTCGGTGGCGCTTTCTTGTGCCCTACAATGAATGTTGCAAACACTGACCATTCATAAATTTTGCAGTTACTGCATCCGTAGCAAAACAAAACATAAACAGACAGGCTTGCTGATCGGCGATGACCCTGACAAAGAGGTTCAGTGGGGGGAGGGGGACTATGGGGCTGCACCCCCCCCCCTACAGATAAAGAGAGAAACGTCCTTATATGACCTTTTTTCCTCCCCTTTATCCCTTTTTCAAGTATAAGGTCAATGTTAAGCCTCTTTTAAAAACGGGATAACAAAGCGTGGATCAGGACATCAGTTTTTTTTTTTTTTTTTTTTCAGTTTGAGGTCGGAAATTTGTATGAGCTCTGCCCCATCCTCTCCCCTGCCCCATACACCAAGGTCCTGGATTCGCCACTGATGAGGCAACAAGGATAATGTTTTTTAAAGTACTTTTTCCTCTTATTTAAGAAATTGTGGATATGTTTTTGCGTTCCTTGTATTAGTAAATTATAGAGGGACATGAATTATCCTGAAAATAGCCGAATATTATTCAACGAACATACTAATACACAAATTTATTAAGAAATATTTTCAAATTTATCTACATACTCTATTCACCACAAGAATAAACCCAGTGTAAATTTTACAATGTGTATTCTTCTACGTCTGCTGGAAACCCACTGATATTCGCTTCACTCGGAGCGGAAGCAAAGCTGCCTCCAGTATAGTCAAGTACCGGTATATAATAATAGGTTTTATATAGATCGTTACACGCACATCGACTCAGCCATCACACAGGACAACTTTGGCGGCGCATTTAACTGGCAAGTCAGCTTGTCCAACTAAAGTGTACTGAAGTGAACAGTCGCGGTTAAACCATAGAAAGGGACGAATAGTGGAACAATATAACTCCGATTGTCACTTGGTTTGTAAATGAATGAACTAAAAGGCGGTAAAAATCTCAACACGCATCTTCACGAACCAGACGCAAAATGTAATATGCTCCCGTTCTAATTTAACATATCGTTGAAATTATAAACTAAGAGTTTGAAAATTCCTACCTTAAATAGCAACATATATTTCTCTGTGAGCTGTGAGTGAGGTGAAAGCATGTTGTAGGGATTTCTCGTATAATTAAATGTTGAAGCCACTGAAAGTATTACTCTGGTAATGACTTCGTCTTGGAATCCCAAGAACACAAGTTGCAGTACTGGAGCTGTAATGTTATTACACTGATAACGAAGAGATCAACGACAGATTCCATGAAGTCACCACACGCATGTTTCCCTAAGGGGCAGAGCTTCAGCCATTTTAACTGTACATATTAAAAGCCCGACAATCACACAACAACTGACCTTCGCAGACACTGCGACTGTACACCTTTTTTGAAAAGTAAATCTCATTACCAATGCTTAGAACAAAACGCTTAAAACACGTAAAACATTTCGACTTCCATGTTGGAGGTTACTTTCATACTAATAAGTAACACAAACGTGATGAGAGTTTTTTGTACTGTCGATCTGTATATCACTAAATACGCTCCATACTGCAAAAACAATGTTACATACCTAAATAAATATTACTGTTGTACTCATCCGATTCAGAAGCGAAGCTTGATGGCCGTTTGAATCGCCGTTGTTGCAGAGTATAACAAAAACGAGATGAAAATTTGCGACTGCTATGCCAGTGTGAATGTGGTACCCAACGAGCTTGAACATGTGGTGGTACCGTTTCATTGTTCATTAGTTGGATAAGAATATTTTTATCTCTGATTCTATCAGAGTTTTTATTTTTGCGTTTCTGCTGAGTCGGTAAAATATAAATGACAAAAAAAAAGTAATAACTTCTTGATATTAAGTGTTGTTGTTAAATTCTGAATGACGAATTAGGACGTAGCCATCGTTTCATGCCGGGTGAATCAAGCAATAAAAACCATTTTCAAACGTACGATAAAGTTCTTAGGTCACAGAGTATATAGCTACTCCTATGAATATTTTTTGCTTCGTATTATCTGGATTGTCCCATCTTTTAAATAATATAGAAAAGCAGTATAATCGTAAATATAAATGATACACGTACCATGTGCTACTGGCCGTTTCATAAAAGTATTATCTTCAAAATCTTCAAAATTGTTAAAAGTTCGCTACCTGGTCATTGGTCGTAAGGTTTTTACTCTTTGTTTAAATGACGTAAGTAAAAGACAACTGGGATTGCTTTGGAGAAAAAAAAAAAAAAAACCCCTCGCGTCATTTGGGATGTACATATTTATCATTAAAGTGAGTTGATTGGATGTTGCTGGTTGTCATCGTAAATCGTTTGTCGTCTTTCTGGTAACTTACTAGGAACAGTGTACATCGAAGATACGGCAGTGGAATCGATACATTTACCGCACGTTCGACTCGCGGTCCGCACTCGATATACTGACAGATGCGAAGCGGCAGATTTGAATGGCGTTTTCTTTTGAATTGCAGTCATATTGTTTTCTACTACTTGTGTGATAACGCGTGTTCTGAAATGTGTGATTTGATTTCAATTACGTGGGATGAATTAATCCCTCGTCTGAGTGACCCGGAGAATTGCATATTACAAATTGGTGAGAGTATCGAAAAATATTATTCATTACACTTTCTCGGAAAAGAATTCGCTGCAGAAGTAGTTAATAAAGCTACATCATGAACCAGTCACTACATTGGTAGAACAGTTTGTTTTAATTATATAGCTTTGGTGAAAAGTCTGTTTTTATTCACAACGAATAAAAGTTTTTTACTGAGTAAATGCGGTCAGTTTATACCACGTATAACAGTTACACCTATGTAGTGGCTAGTTTTCGATGTACTTTTGATTCACTATCTGGTTGCAATTTTTATTGGCCAAGATTTTTTAAATAGAATTATCATGTGAAGAATCAACATCGTTAATAGCTACACAAATCAGCTGTCCCACCATCTTAGTTTCATGTCACACCTCGCGGAGCGAGAGTCGGACGTGCGTTAAATATATCGATTGCACTGCCGTTACTTCGATGTACAGAGTTCCTGAGTTCCTTGTAAATTACCGCGGAAGAGTTTACGTTGGTTGCCGCAAGAAGCCCTATAACACGTGTGTTTACCCAGTTCGTGAATTTTATGCTTGTAGCCTGCCACACATCCACTGCCACGCACGCTCTCCAGACCCCTTATTAATGTGAGACCAAGGGCTACTACCATAACAACCAAGAATGGGCGTTAGACAGAAGTCTCAGTGCCTACACACACAAGGCTCTTATTATGTAGATATAAAATATTAATTTTAAAATGTGTGTGTAGCTGTGTGATAATGTTGGATGCGCTGTAGGAGCCCGCCCTTACCACTGACAGAATTTTTTGCCCCTGCCCCACCTGACAGTAGGCAGTGCCGCCTGCCCCGGTTTCTCTCACCGTCACCCTCTTAGCTTGGGCCTCTCCCTCACATCCCCCCCTCGCCACACAGGTCTCCGCTGTTCATTGTGCTCCATCACACCACCCCCCCTCCCCACTGTTAAGCTACATGTGCAGTGTGCACACTTCTCTCCTGGTGCCCCCCACCAAGGTATCGCTGCCGAATCTTTTCCCGCAAACAACGACCATCTCAATGAAACTGACGGCTGTTTTGTACTTTCACTATATCGATGATACGCTATATTGTCACCACTTTATGAAAATAAGCACGGAAGAAAAACAGTAAAACCATGTATGAGAAACGTGAATAATGCTAATGAAACTAGTAGACTATTTATTGCATAGCAATTTTACGTATTTTCCTAATGATCTATGTACCTTATCTCACAGGGCCCCACAATTCTAGGACCTCTGGGGAAAATATTAGAACGTAATTTATAAACTGCTATCCGTAGATTTGTTGCTGTAACGACTGTTGTAATAGTGTTTTCATATATTGGTAGTATGTGAATCACGAAACTTAGAATTATTTTCCTTTTCTGGAGGGCCCAGGGATGTTTTCCACAGGGCTTCACACCAGCTAAGGCCACTTCTGATAGTATCACCACAAAAGTCTATCCACAATTTGGAGCTATCACAACATTTCTTGTAGAAATTAGGTACAATGTTTGTTCCACGGACCTTTAGTGAGTGGATTCATGCCGATGTAATTAGTTATATAATCATTTTCCAAATCCATGTTCCTGGGTGTGCTGCTGAAGTTCTTGCTATGTCTTATAGCTCTTATAGCTGTCTTAATACATCCTCCACGCCATGGCATCTTTCCAGTTTTACCCTTTCTCCTCCACATGATCTTACAGTTCCTATCCAGTGTTTTCTCGGTCTTCCTCATGATCTTCTTCTTCTTCTTCTTCTTCTTCTTCTTCTTGTAAGGTTCAGGTATAAATACTTTTAGCAAGACTTTCAATGTTCATTATTTAGATAGAATATCTAAAGGGGAAAAAAGCTGTACTTTTCAGATGTCATTACATTATGGCTAAAGCTTCCTTTAAGGATTAATTTGGGTTGTTGTTGACGTTTTTGACATGTGCACTGTTAGTTGTTCAGAGAGGTATTGTAATGCATATTGGCTGGTGGGGAAGGGGGAAAGGTGGAACTGCTTCTGTGCCAAGGTTTGAGGTATGTGACACTTGAACCAAAATTTCTTTCAGTTGGAAGTTTGTAATTTTGGTTCAAGTTTGGTATAATGACGATTGTAATCAAAACAAAAGATGATTTGCTAGTGGGAGCTTCTGAAATTGTGGTTTAGTTAAATGGGAACACTTCTGACAGATTAATGAAATTTTACATTCTCTTCATAGCATAACATTTCATTAATAAGTAATTTCCTGTAAGAGAATAAATTCTTCTGCTTGTAGATAATGGAAATAAATGCCCAAGCACTTGTCCCAACAACATATATTGTCATTTTTGTATCATCCGTACCAGATAAAAATTGATTGGCAAATTTATACAGATCCACAAAATGGAAAAAGTAAACATTGACGGCTAAATGTGACAATTGACAGAAATAATGTTGACTGGAATATTTATCTGTCAGTGATTAAACTTAATTATAAGTTAATTCATAAAATGGAATTTATTTTACAAGCTTTGAAATGGTCCTCATAGGAGACAATTTTCATAAACACATACACTGAAGATAATCTTTGTGTCTTATTGATACCTTTGTTTTGTGAATACTGTATTGTTCCTGTCACTTTCAGATTTGGCAATACATTTCATCTGTTTATGAAATACCAAATCCATGTTGTCAGTATTTAAGGTTAAAAGATACCTCAGAGCAATGTCTTACGAATAATCACAGAACAAAACACTGGCTTCAGCTTGGTCCATTTTGTATAAGGCTGAGACACTTGTTGTTATGTTTCAGGACCTAGAATTCCATGGGGTGATGCGGTTCTACTTCCAGGATTCTGGACAGAAGGTGGCCACAAAGTGCATCCGTGTTGCATCCGATGCAACCACACAGGCTGTCATCGAGACCCTAGTTGAAAAGTTCCGGCCCGATATGCGCATGCTCTCTGTTCCAGAGTATGCACTCTATGAGATCCATGAGAATGGAGGTTAGTTAACACTATAAGTGAGTAGTGACTTCTCCTTGAATAGTATTAGCTTGTTGAATTCAAGTATGAAAAAATCACATACAAATTACAACATTTTACACCTAACGATATTTCAAACAGTTAATACTATACAATACAGAATAGTGTTTTAATGTTCAGTGGAACATTGTAGTTGAGTTTTAGTTACAGCACTTGAACTTCAAATTATTTGAGAGAAAATTGTTGTTGCTATTTCTACAGACACCCATACAAATAGTTCCTGTTGAATACAGAAAGCATGTGGTTCAGTGGCGTATCCAGGGGAGTGGAGGCTCTCTGGCTGCAACCCCTCCCCCCCCCTCCAGACCCTCCTTGAAGCCCCCCAGACCGTGCTGCAGCCCCCCCCCCCCCCCAACCAACCACAATCCTGGATACGCTACTAATGTGGTTGTGTGAGTTCCTCATCAGCATTCCAAATTAGTGTGTTGGAGTGTGTATCGTGTTCGCTGTAGAATAATAAGCTTCAGAAACTGTCACAGTTGCTGATTCAAAATAAGCAACAGTTGCCCAATTGAAATATCTATTTCTTACTGCTGGCAATCATTTAGTAGCCTCCTTCTGAAATACCTGGCTGACTTTATGTAAGGACATCGTCTGGATTGAACACTTATGGTGACTCATGTATCTCAGAAGGGTAGCAATTTCCTAAAGATGGTAAAAAATAAATATTTCAATTGTGAATTTGATTGATGTTTTTATTATTTTTATTTTTTATTTTTTTAAATTTTGCAAAGGGAGAACAAAATGCTTTCTGAAGCTCACTGACAGTATTATTTCCAAACGGTTTAAAAATGTTCAACATCCTAGTATCGTTTATTGCGATAATGTGATTTTTGTTACAGAAGAGAGGCGGTTGGGAATGGATGAGAAACCACTCTTAGTGCAACTCAACTGGCACATCGATGATAGAGAAGGCAGATTTCTCCTCAGAAGAATTGATGACAAAACAAATGTAAGGCCTCCATTTCTAAAATTGCTGCTTTTTTATGTTCAGAAAATATAGTTTATAAATAATGCTGACTAGTAGTTGCATAATTAGTGTAAATTTAAAGCACATCAATGGAAAACTGCCACATATCCTTGTGACTTATATTGAAATTAACTTTAAGTGAATAATAGTTTGGATTGTAATACACTACTTAAGTCTTATTTGTACTTTTTCTGGATTTGCTGCTGTGGAAATTGTAGCGAATAAGGTAGGACACACTGTACATGGGTATGTATGAAAATTGTGTTTCCGATATTTTTAACTCGCAGGAAAAAATTACCGCTTTGTGCCCTTTTTGTACGAGATAAGTTATCTTACTCTAAACGTCATGAATTAATTTCGTTTATTGTTGATATAAGCATTTATTATTGCTTTATATCAATTTAATAATGGAATGTCCAGTTTGGACAGGCACGTAAAAACACTCACACACATACAACACTTAAGCTCTTGGCCATCAGCCTTCTTCGCACAAGAGCTTTTACACAGGCTCCAGGCACACTTCAGTGGCAAAACTATCATATCCAACTGCCGCACCCCGAGTGTGCAGAAAAAGGGGGGTTATCGTTAGTGGAGGCCTGGATAATTTTGGGAAAAGCAAATGGTTGGTTGGTGAATCCGGATGGACTGGGTTGTGAAGCAACCATTGAAACAAAGCCTATGTCCCATTGCGTATCGTGCTACAGTCTACCTTGGTTTTGACCAAAGTATGTCGGTGGCCATTCATCCTAATGGACAGTTGGTTAGTGGTCATGCCAATATAAAAAGCTGCATAGTTACTGCAGCACTGTTAATAAAATACATGGCTGCTTTCACAGTTGGCCTTTGAACAGGATAAGCCTGTGATGGGACTGGAGTAGGAAGTGCTGTGTGGCTGAACTAGATAGGTCTTGCAGTGGGATCTTCCACAGGGATATGATCTTTGTGGCAGGGGGCTGGGGTTGGGGTTGGTATAGGGTTTATGGAGGTTGAGAGGATCACAGAACACAATTTTAGGAGGGGTGGGGAGGATCTTGGGCAAGGGGGCAGAAAATCAAAACCTTGGCGAAGGGTACAGTTCAGTTGTTCCAGTCCAGGGTAGTACTGGGTTACATGGGGAGTGCTCTTTTGTGGCTGGTTACCGCTGGTAGAGGGAGGATTTAGGGTGTGTGGGGATACGGCATGGGAAATCTGTTTGTGGACTAGGTCTGTGGATAGTTCCTGTCTGAGAAGTCCTTTGTGAGACCTTCAGCATTTTAAGGAAGAGAGTCCTTGTCACTGTAGATATGCCATCCATGGGTGATCATAGGTAAGGGAGGGATTTTTTTTTGATGTGGAAGGGAAGGCAACTGTCGAAGTGTAGGTACTGTTGATGGCTGGTAGGTTTAATAAGAACGGAAGTGTGGATGGAGCAATCAGTGAAGTGGAGGTTGATATCCAGGAATTTGACATGGTGTGTTGAGGAAGACCATGTGAAGTGAATGGGGGAGTAGTAGTTGAGGTTTTGAATGAAGGTTAGGATAGGCTGTCCTGAACCTGAGTCCATATCATGAAAATACCATAAATAAGCCTGAGCCAGGCCAGAGGTTTGGGGTTTTGGGATGCTAGGAATGATTCCTCCAGACAGCCCATAAAGAGGTTGGCATAGGAAAATGCTAATGTGGATGCCCATGGATGTGCCGAAGATTTGATGGTAAACATCCCCCCCCCCTCCCCCCAAAGGAAAAATAGTTATTTGTTAGGATAAGGTTGGTGAGGATTATGAGGAAGGGATGTTGGGAGAGGAGGTGTTAAAGAGTGGTAAGGCCATTGGGCATGCGAGATGTTGGTGTATAGGGAGATGAGGTCCACTGTGACAAGTAAGGATCCTGGATGTAAAAGGGTGGGGGATGGTAGAATGTTGGTGAAGGAAGTGGTTGGTGGTATCTTCGATGTGGGAGGATTGGTTTTGGACAGTTGATTGAAGGTGTGGGTAATAAAGGGCTGAAATTATTTTGGTAGGACCAGTGGTGGACTAAGGCTGTTGTACGCTCGGGGCGGCAGTAAAACAAAATGAGGCCCCCTGTCCACTTGGAAATATGTTTATTGCTATAAAAAAGTAATTTTTTACATTTGGAGGTCCCCCCAGGACAAGAGGCATGCGACAGGTAGCTTTATATATTTTGAGGCCCCACAGTGTGTGACCGGGGGGGGGGGGATGTGCTTTCAACGTCTTTTGAGGGACCCCTATGAAGGTAAGAGGCTCAGAGTGGTCCTCTCCCCCCCTTTCCCTCCTTAATTTGCCACTGGCTAGGAGCACAGTAACCAGCTACAATCGGGTGCACAGGATTATTTGGTTTGTGTATTTTGGGGCGTATGTAGTAGATGGGTATAGAGGGGGGGGGGTGTTTTTGGGGTTATGATGGAGATGGATTAAGGAGATAGCTTCTGGGAGGACCATATCATTTTCACAAGAATTGGAGATCTTGTTGGACTTCTTGGATGGGGTATATCAGTTTACATCATCCATCACCTATCATTTGTCATAAACACAAGTATCCTTAAATATGATACCTGAAACATGCTACTTAGGTCAACACAGTTCCTCTACACCAGGGGTAGGCAACCACAAATCTTTAGCGATCTACTGTTTCCTACTATTGTATCAGAGTGATCTACTCCTTTTAATGATACAGTAATTCCTCATTTTTTAATATTTAAGTGCTGCAAAAAACTATATTCAAAAATAATCTTTTACATCATCACTGTTTGTTCAAAACATAACAAAAAAAAGTTATATACATTTAAGGTAAATGTTGATAATAGTTCTATGCTATTGTTAAGAAATAAAATAAACTTGTGTATCGAACAACTGCACATTGTGTCTGCTACGAAAAACAATTTCAATTTTATTCAACAATTTTTCTTCTGCACTCTCAGTAGTCACGCGAGCTACCAAATAAGCACTTTCGATCTACTGGTAGACCGCGATCGACATATTTCCGACCCCTGCTCTACACTATGTAGTATGCATACACATACATATATTTTTGTGCTAGGTATCTATTATTCTGTTTTGAATTAATGAGATTAAAGACACAGCGCATATTTCAATTGGAGGACTGTTCTATTTTGAAATGTGACAGTTGTTTAGACTGATGAGTATTTATATTATGAATCTAACCTTTTAGGAATCAGAGCAATACACAGAAGTGGTTTGTGAATTTAAATAAGGATGTAGTTTAAAGAAAATTATTCATCGGAATATTTCAATACTGAAGATCAACTTTCAGTTTGAAGGTGCACATGTACTTTTTCTTTAGGGGATTGTATTATGACCACATTTCAGTTTTTGATTAATATACTTTCCTCAGAAAATTGTGAAGCTGCTATATCCCCTGGTTTAATTAAATACATCAAAACAAAATACCAGTAGTAGTATTTAACAAAGAAAGGTTTCATAAAAATGTGAGAGTAACAATAAATGCCACAATTTTGCCTGTTAATATCTCTTGAATACCATCTTATAGACACACCACCTCCTCTGAGATAGTGTAGATAATATGATAAAACTCAATCTTTATTTTGCTCTAGAACAAAGAAGAATGAACATTACATCCTCGTTACTGTATTCTAATAGCCCTTCAGCAAACCATTCAGTAGTGAGATTTTACCTATATTTTTTTGGGAAAAAATTCCTGTCCTACCCAAAGAATGCTATGTAATGTCAGTGAGCTGCTCCATTTCACTTAACAAAACTTGGTAATTTTACATCACATTGTTATACATTGCTAACATTATATCTTTTTGAATCTATTACCATACTGGTAGTGTGGTTTTCAGGAACTTCTGGATTTTTGTCAGGAAGCTCTTCTTCATTTCTTCATATTTTTTGTTAAGTAATAATATTTTCTGCAATGTAGAAGACAGCTGAAAATTCAACTTCAACTAACAAGCAGAGATTTGAATGTAATTGTAACAGCATATGTAGAGTTTAGATTAATGTATGTCTACTTCAATTTAATCATACAATTACATTTTTAATTTTCAGTCCATTAATGAAATTCAATTGTAATCCACTATAAATGGATTGATCCTGGTATACGGTAGTAAAACTCTGCTGTAGATCTTTACCAATCCTAGAGTAAACAATGAATGTCCCTGGTGTGATGGAAAGTTATTTGTTTCTTCATTGTGATTACATTCACACATTTTGGTGAAACTTTTTTTTTATGATGCTATGTGAACCATGAATTTACTGGGAAATATCTGAAACTGAATATTATGTTACCTGTAGATTTGGGAAGAAAGTTACTAAAGACAAAGTTCTGCCATATGGGTTGTGGAAATCAGATACTGCCTTCTTGTGCATGTGACAGTTTGCTTTTGGGATTTGAGTCATCATCAGTAAAACTTTAATGCATCAATGTCAGTTTTGGCTCCACTGCTACTGTGCACTTGGTGTTTGCATTAGTAAATGTCATCATTGTAATATACCAATACCTAACTAAGGAGAGTACTGACCAATATATGATATACTGTTCCGAGTGCTACTTCCTGCCTGAATTACCTAATGAGCCATAAATTGTGTGTATGTTGTTATTGTTACTTAATTACTTGTATCTTGATCATTATTGAATAAGTATTTTTGAGTATAACTTCCAGAAAAATATTCGGTAAGAGTTGAGATAGAGCCTGAAACCTATAGTATCTAGAAAAATGAAAACAGTTAATGCAAAGTTAAATGTTGATGGTGTTTTAACTGAGCTGTTTGACAGTTGTGTGTAATGTTGTACAGGTACCTGCTGTGGGCTTCCAGGAAGGTGGCTCGAGCTTTAGGCGGAAGCTATCAAAACGTGAAAAGAAGCAGCTCAAGAAACAGGAGAAGCTCAACAAGCTCAAGGCTAGTGCTCCAACTACCACAAAGGAAGTCAACGATGGAGGAGTGGCTGAGAAGTTGTATACAGGTATTTCTATTTGTATGTAAATAAATTAAATATTTTAAAAATGACTGCATCTAACTAATGGTTACAGGATATGCAAATTAATAATCAGCCAGCGACTTGGAGTAATTGTAGTTAATGGGACTTGACCACGGTTTCGACAGATATAAACCTGACTTCTTCAGAATACATGTTATACCTGTTTTTAGTATTTTTAATTTGATGTCCATGTATTTGGAAGCAGCCATAGTTAGTTTCTATCCTCCAAGGTATCTAAAGCTACTTCCAAATACAAGGACATCAAATTAAAAATACTAAAAGCAGGTATAACATGTATTTCTGAAGAAGATGGGTTTATATCTGTCAAAACTGTGGTCAAGTCTATTAAACTACTATTATTGCAACTGGTTGGCTGATTATTAATTTGCATATAAATAAATTTCTCGTATTACTTAAACAATATATTGTGGAAGTTGGCCACAGATGTAAACAGTTGAGCACTATGGTAAAAAGGTGTGGGGAGATGAGCCCCACCTCTGGCTTGCATTGCTGGCATGCTGTGTTACTATTATAAGCTTCAATGCAAACAGATCTGAAGTGTGATGTTAATGAACACCAGAACATGTACTCACATTCAGCTAAGACATTTGTTGTTACAAAGGGTATAACAGTTAACAACTGTAGGCTGTGTCGGTATGTGAAGATTTGCTTTGAAATGTATCTGTGTGAGATATATATATATATATATATATTTTGTATGCGAGCTACAAACAGTATATAATAAATTCACAAATTGTAAAATAATAATATTGTCTACACATTTTTACAATAACATAATACATGAAAATTATGTACAAGAATAGTATGAACAACTTCATATCTAGTTCTTCCAGAAGTCTATATATGCCATTGCTGTACTGCTGCAGGTCATCAGGTCTTGGGCTGTGCAAGCTCTTGGGTGATTTACTTCTGGACATTCCAGCAGATGGTCCATGGTCTGTATGTTTCCGCACGAACACAAAACACTTTCACCGATTCCCCACTTGTGCAAATTCTTGTTGCATCTACCCATTCCAGACTGCAGTCTGTTCAGAGTCTTCCATCTCTGCCAGTCAAGTTCTGTGCCTGGTGGCAGCACCTCCTCGGCATAGTTGGCATGTCCTTGTTGCTCCCGCCACAATTTTATTCTGGTAGTTCTTGGTGGGTCTGCGAGTGGTTTCGTTGAATGTAGAAAACTGCTTCTTGATTTAAGGCGTTTTGGTACAGTTTGGTACCCATGTAATGGGTGACGTTGGTCTTTAAGCTGTTTTGATCGTTTGATGCTGTTCTGTACCGATCGTCGGACCTTTGGTGGAGCGATTCCTGATAATGAGTATAGGTGTTCAACTCTTGCAGGTTTGAGACAGCCAGTGATAAGCCTACAGGTCTGATTCAGGACAGGATCCAGTTTGTTTGCATGACATGATGGTTCCCACACAGGACATGCAAACTCAGCAGCAGAGTAACAAAGCGCCATTGCTGTTGCGCGTAAAACTTTTGAATTAGCTCCCCATTTTGACGTTGTTAGTTTGCCAAGTAAGTTATTTCGTGTTTGGACTTTATCTGTGTGAGATGAGCTGTCATGTTGCTCAGTGTCAGTATTCAGTGAATTGTCATGGGAGTCACACACTTATATCATTACCAAGTTAAATTTCGGTGACACCAGCTGTACCTCTTGCACTTTACTGGATTTCCCTTCACAGTCATTTGGAGTGACCCAGTTAAATACATTGTGTAAGTTTCTTTAGATTTGCTGCAGACCTGTTTCCAGAAACATTATGCTCTCTTATTCACTGTTTAATTTTCACCCATGCAAGTTCAGTTGCGGTCAGGTCACAAGTGTAAGACGGCAGACAAAACACAGTTTGGCCTACACTCTTACCTAGTTTGTATACTACATATCTTTTTTTTAATTTATTTATTTTTCTACACCATGGCATACAGTTCAGCTTTTGTCAGTCTTATTACACTTTTCCCTATCCTTTTTGAAGCCATTCTATTGTGTTTACTCTTGAATAGTGGTTTCTTTCCACTAGCCTGCAGTGGCATGACACATTGTTTATGACAGTGACAGATTTGGGTGGAAGTTATCTGAAAATCACTTCTCAAAATTATCTGAGTTGATTTGCCCATGATGATGTCGTTATGTCACTTTTTCTCAGTATTTTGAGTCAACAGTCTATACTGTCATTCTTCTGGAAACACACAACCCAATTTATCTTGTGGTCTCTGCCTATACATTTCGTGTGTTAGATTGCTATTAGTCCACAATTCATCAAGGTAACACATTTTGTTGTGCTTCCCTAATGCTTCTCATGTGGCAAAGAAAGTATGACCACCTAAGAACAATATTACCACATTCTAACAAGAGATTTCTTTTGTTCAGTACAGATTTTCAAATGAATCTCATTGACTTAAGCAACTTAATGAGGTAGAGCCTCATCCCCAACTCATCTTCTCACACAGTAGAGGAAGGAGTTTTGCTACACTAGGAAGCACCTTCTGTTGTGAGTGGAACACTGAGATGGTTTTTGTTCTACTAATTTACTAAAGTCATCAACTTTTCAACTTCTTCTTGAATATCTTAAGTTGTTTTTTGCAAGAGAAAAACATTTAAAATGAAGTAAGTCTTAACAGTAGTTGAAGTGAGAGTGTCAATCTGACCTATTCTTTCCTGAAGTAGCAGCCAATTCACCTGGATGAGAGCATGTGAACTTTCTAATCCTGTCAAATCATATACTTTTGTCATTGTAGCTAGCAGCTCTTTTATGGACCTGAACACTAACATGTAGGAACTTCTTGTGCTCATCCACTTCAGTTTTCCAGTACATTTTGCATCAAGCATCAAATTGTATTATGAATCTCTTTCCTTTTACGAGGCATACTCTAACCCTGCAATGGAGCTGGAGTAGTGTATTCACTCATTTTGAAATACTAAAGGAGCAGCAACAAGCAACACACAGCACAAAGCAAAACAATGCCAAGTAGAGAATACACCAGGTAATCAATAATGGTTGGCAGTATCATAAAAATGGTGGGTGGTTCTGACCTTTATCAGTAACTTCAGCAACCATAGATCAAAACATCTCCTTATCAAACATTGACACAAATAGTGTCCTAGTAATACATATACTTGAAATAAAGTATTCTACACATACCAATTCATCCATTTCTAAGATATGCCACACAGTTGTAAGCCAAGGACCCACTCGTGTGCATTTGGACACTAATTATTCAGCTGCACTATGCATTTTGGCCATGGGATGCATGCTGATTGCTTTCAAAAGTACTTACAGTGTTCATACTTAAGTCATTTACTTTTCTCAGAAATCATATTATACTGTCAGCTGACACCTGTATTTTTACTGGATCAGCTTTGGTTAGTTTTCACTTATTCATGTCATTTAATGCTCAACACTGACTTAAAAGACTGTAAGTGAGCTACAAAACTGTCAATCTGTGCACTTCGCAGCATAGTGCTGTCTTTCACATTTACCAGGCTGGTTCTATAACTCTTCAGCTGTTATTAAACAAGGCCATTAGGCAGTGCAACCAGCTGCTCCACCAGTGACACTGGTCCTATTACACTGACAGCATCGCAGCCAGCTCTGCAGCATCAGTCGTTGTTCAGGTTCTTCTCACAGGTTGAGCAGTCTGTTTTCTGATTTCCTCACACTTATGTGCAGTGTTTTATTTGTGTAATCTTGACCTTTTGAAAGGCAACAATTCAGAGAAAGATGATTTTTTACATTTCAATTATGAGATGAGTCATACCAAACTAAATATCTGAGATTAGAATTACAAACAAGTTCAACAGGAATGAATGAGCACATACTTAAATATGTAGGGATGTTGAGTTAGAGGCTAAGATTTATTGTCAGAACACTTGTAAGGTGCAATGAATGCACCACACTCTCTCCAAACTACCCCTGTCTTCCTTCTTCTGGAGCATTTCTATCCAGTGTGAGAGCCTTAACAGATGGTATTGATGGTAGACATTGAAAAAGTCCGATGAAGGGCACCTTGTTTTGTATTATTGTGATGTAGGGGAGAGAGTATCATAGAAATGATACATAAGTTGGGATGAAAATCATTAAAATGGAGGCTTTTTCATTGCATGAAGACTTTTTTATGAAAGTAAAATCACCAGTTTTGTCTTCAGAATGCGAGAATATTTTGCTGACAGCCACATGCATAAGGAAAAATGATCATTATAATTAAGTAAGATAAATAAGATTTAGGTGTTTGTTCTTCCCATGAGCTACAAGAGAATGGAAGGTAGAGTAATAGCATGAAAGTGGTTAGTTGACCTTACACCAGGCACTTTAATTGTGAATTACAGTGTACTGATGTAAACTTAGATGTAGAGAACCATTTACATTTCCTTAATGATAACCTAGCATGTACGTCAATCTTTCTAACCTTTTGCCTTCTACTTTCCATTAAAGCATGAGGAGGAGCGATACATATATTCTTGTTGTCAGACATGTTTCCCTGTTGTCGGACATGTTGCAGACTGACCACATGTCAGTTAAACTGAGGGGTGATGCTGGGACTATCTGCACCACCTGATGGCCCAGTTTAATAGGCTCCGTACACTATGATGCCCCACCACAACTTGCCACTGCCAGTGGCTGCCGGCCTGGTCTTGGGGCATGGCAGCCAGACAGTGGTTGTGCCAAAGGCTGTCCTTGTCTAATAGGCCCCATAAGAATGTGTTTCCAGTGGTCAGCAGAGCAACCAGTAGCAGAGTTGGTTGTGCTGCCTGCCGTACCTTACTGAGAAATAAAGAGACAAATTGTTAAAAGTAAATTAACAGTAGATGGCAAATTATTTTTCAAAAGAGATAGATTTGCTGACTAGTACTTACCTCTGTGCTGTAACGCCGATCGTGATACAAATGAAGAAAAGAGAAAAAGGATGAAAAAGGACAAGCTTTTGGAACACAGTTCCTTCTTCAGGTGGGAGAGAAAGGAAGGAAAAAGGATGGGAACTCAAGGGGAAGGTAAATCATTACATAGGTCATGAGGATGGAGTTTAAGGAGCGTGGAAGTCAGATATACTATATATTAGTACTGAGCCAAGCCAGAGAGGATATATAACCAAAAAGGAAAGATCAAGCAGTAAAGAGAAGAAAATATGAGTGAACTGAATGATGCTGAGCAGTGGAGGGGGAGGGGGGAGGTTGTCTAAACGTTTTTGATAGGCAAAGATGGAAAGATATAGAGGAAAACACACACACACACACACACACACACACACACACACACACACACAACCACAACAAAGCATGTTTAGTCACAGGGTGATCCTCATTACCAACAAACACTGTCTGCCTGTGACCATTCATGTGAATGGACAGTTTGTTGCTGGTCATTCCCACATAGTGCTAATTCTAATCAGTATATGAACCTAAAACATAAGAGTTTCTCTGAAGATAATCTTCATTGGAGAAGTAGTAGTTATCCAGTCGATAAGTACTTTAATTCAGTTTTATACTGTACATTGTCTATATGTACTTTAATGTGCTCTTGTAGATATTTTTTTCTCTCTTTCTGTACTAAGTCTTTTTTTAGAGTTATCTTCAGGATGTTCAGGCAAGACATAATTCATGTAACACACTGCTGTATAGAAGAAAATACTGTCTTTGCAAGTTGAATTGTCTCAGAAAATGATGAAAGACTCTTTAATGAAGTAAAATCTGCAAAATGAACTTCATGTTAAAATTAACTATAGCAGTAGTCAAGTTTTGTGGGGAAAGCACTGAATGAAATCTCTTGATAAATATTGGGCACGGGTTGTGATCCATGTATAGTCCCAAAAACTTAGCAATTTCTAATTTCTCTGTATCATCATTTGATAAACTAGTAGGAGTCTTGTCAAGTACTCAACAAATCTGTATTTTCAATACGAGTGTTATCAGACATAGGAGACATAAAAATAACAAAGCTTGCATACTTTGCTTACTTTCATTCCTTAATGTCATATGGTATAATATTTTGGGGTAACTCTTCAAGTCAGTCAAAAGTCTTCAGAGTCCAAAAACGTATAATACGTATTATTTGTGGAGTAAATTCACGGACGTCTTGTAGAAGCCTCTTCAAAGAACTGGGTATATTAACTACTGCCTCTCAGTATATTTATTCCTTAATGAAATTTGTCATAAATAATATATCCCTTTTCCCAACAAACAGCTCAGTTCATGCATACAATACTAGAAATAAAAATGATCTACACAAGGATTTAAAAGCACTTACTTTAGTTCAAAAAGGGGTCCACTACTCAGGAACACACATTTTCAATAATTTACCATCAAGTATAAAAAATTTAGCTACAAATAAAGATCAGTTTAAGAGGAACCTAAAAAACTTTCTAGTGGCCAACTCCTTCTACTCCATTAGTGAATTTATAAATTGTACCAAATGATGCATGCACTCATACTATATTAGTATTATTATATTATCAGCAAAAAAAGAAAAAACCTTAAAAATTATGTATCTGTATTTATAAGTGTATGTATTTGTATTTATATTATCAGTATTATCTGTTATTCAACTTGTAAATTTTGTTTCTTGACATGTTCCACATCCACGAGGATCCCCTCAATATGGATCTACGGAACAAATAAATAATCTAATCTAATCTAATCTGCACTGCATGTACAGAGTCGTGAAAAAATTCTTTGGTAATCTATTGGTCTCCTGTCACCTGTGAGCATAGATACTACTCTTAAAGGAGTAAAATCATACTATCTTGCTTGTGAGTTGGTCTTAACTGTGATAACTAGTCCATATCACTTCAGTATACTAAAATGTTTATCATATTCCGTTTTCATTGGTTTTTGGGTAGTTTTGATGTAACCCTCTATGATTTTTCCCTCGTGCTTTATCTCAGAATAAAACTTTGCCATTGTTCTTATTTATTTATTATGTTTATTCTAATCTCTATCTTCATGTAACATTTTATCCTCTAGTACTGAGGAAGTCATCGTTAAACATCTTAACTCTGCAAGCCAGCTCATGGTCTATGGAGAAGGGTACTATGTTTACCAATGTCACTTCATCCTATTCCAGTTATGTATCGTTTGTAGGGAAAACAGTTGCCTTTATTCCACGATGTGGGCTGTAATCTCTGATCTTATCCTTGTGGTCGCTCACAAGATAAACTTAGGAGGAAGCCCTATTTTGGTTGACTCATCATGAAACATAAGCTCTCAGAACATTGACAGAAACCTGTACTGTGATGCAGAATGTCACTCTTCCAGTATCTGCCACTAGAGTTTCCAAATCGTTTCTGTGAGGGTCATTCAATGTCAATTCAATGCACCTCTCAACCTGATCCTCTAAGATTTCTTTCAAATTTGGTGCATTCTATTATCCAGATAAGAGATGGAAAAATACCAATTTTCAGGCCTGTATTACAACTGCGAAGAAAGTTAGGGGTTTGGAATTTGTGCAAAATTTGCACGTGTCTGTCTCAACATAAAAGACTGTAATTCTGGTTCTAATTAAGTTACAGCAATGAAAATGGTACCAATGGAAAGCTAATGAATAGACCTTTACACTGATACGCCACATGGCAGGTGTACGAATATTTTTATTCTAAAGGTCATTGACCTTGACTTTTGACCTTGAATATCTCAAAACACCCCATCTTCAATTTTTTTGGGAAAAATATGTTTTATTGTTCCATTGTGTTACTACAAATATGGTAAATATCAAGATGACACATCGGCTGCAGTGGCCGAGCGGCCTGCAGCGCTCCAGTCACATTCTGCATGGCCACTACGGTTGGGGGCTTGAATCTCTCGTCGGGCATGGATATTTGTGCCATCTTAAGTATACGCTAGGTCATAAGTAGTTTGTAAGTTTAGGGACTGATGACTCCGTAGTTAAGTCCCATAAGCTCTATGAACATTTAAATATTTTTCAAGATGACACACCAAAGGTATCAAAAAAAAAAAAAAAATTTTTGTCAGCTTAAGTACACCATCAACATGCAGTGAGCAGCTATTAGCCAATATTCATTTTTTCTAGGAAACCAACCAATAGCAGTTACTTTTATTCTGACAAATTCTGTAATATTTCTAGATGTGAATAGCTAATCAGAGAGACTGTTATTTCAACGAATCAACTTTAGCCTGTTTTGGTGAACAGCCAATCAGAGAGACTTATTTCACCACCATTAGACTTTTTTATGGCTCTGGGTTGTTCAATCAAAGTGCTGTGTCCATGTGTCATAAAGAAGCATTTAGTAATAGTTTGTAAAAAAAAATGGATTTTAAGTCAAAAGTTTATTGTTGCAATCCATTTAGGGAAGTAAGTCATGCAACAGTGCAGAAGAATTTAAGGAATGTTCTGGAGTGGGTGATAAACAATATTTATAATATGTTTTTAGTTGGAAAAATTTGCAGTAAATATAGAAAGAAAATATCAGAAATCCCAACAAGCACTGCAGATAATGCCTCAGTTGAGCCAAGTACTTCCAGGGAAGATTTAAGTGAAGTAGCTTCAGATCTGGCACTCGATTCTTCAAATAGCAGCCTTCCATATTTATCTGAATCTCCTGTGAAGAATAAGATGCTTCAAAGTGAGCAAAAGTACCCAAAGCAAAAACTGGAGGAAATAAAATAGCTTCTGTGTTGGAGCATACTTATGTGGCACAACTGGAAAAAGAAGAGAGTGAAAATGGAGAAAGTGAAATCATCGCCCAGCTGAAAGATAAGTTTCACAATTCAGACCGTATGTGTGACAAAATACAAATTCTAACTGTACTTTCAAAGAGATGCATTATAAGGAAACCTATGAAAGAATTTTATGCTTCAGATTACATGGTACAGAAAGAAAAACTGTTAGTAGCTGAACATGGTATATTGGTGACACCAAATCCAAAGCCAGGTAAGACATTATGTGAGTAAATCGTTCAGTGTGTGCGTGATTTTTACTGTGATTGTGACGTGAGTCGTATGACACTAGGAAGAAAACACTTTGTGTCTGTGAAAGAAAATGGAATTACAGTGCAGAAGCAGTTAGTGTTGCACATCCTTAAGGAACTGTATTCCTATTTCAAAGATAAATACCCAGATATAAATATGGGGGTCTCAAAAATTTGAGAGTTGCGGCCAAAGCACTGTGTTCTTGCCAATGTCAGTGGGACCCATACTGTTTTGTGTGTGTGTGTGTGTGTGTGTGTGTGTGTGTGTGTGTGTGTGTGTCACACTAGAATTTCAATTTAATGATTGTTTGTGCTTTCAGTTTACACCCTTCAAAGTGTGAAGAACACACATTACCGTCATACAAGCACTGTGTAGCATTTGTTACATGCAATCCTGCAATACCGGCATGTTTCTTAGGTTCCTGTTGCTATTGCCAAAGTATGACAAGACTAACTGATTATCTGGATCATCTGTTCAGTAACAACTGCATTGACGAAATTACATATAAGTGTTGGTTATTTATGGGCAGGGTAATTCTAGAGGCTATGACAAAGTTAACAGATGTTTTCATCAAGGTGTTTACATTGAGCTTACAAGAGCTTCTGGCACACTCATTTATCTCCCAGCAGCAGTTACATTTCTGTGAAATTACTCAAGAAGGTCTCAATGAGTATCTTGTTCCTTGTGATTTTACAGAAAATTACTCCTTTGCCATTCAGGATGAGGTACAGGGATCCCATTGGAATAATTCACAGGCTACAATTCACCCATTTGTAGCTTACCGTACTACAGACTCAAGCACTAATGAAATACGACATGTATCATACATGGAAATATCTGACTGCCTTCAGCATGGTACAGTGTGCATTTATTCTTACAAGAAAAATTTCATCAATCTCTTAAAATGTCAGTTTTCAAATCCAAAGCACATTTATTACTTTTCAGATGGATGTGCTGCCCTATACAAAAACAGATGGAACTTTAAGAATCTGTCCTACCATCAGGGAGATTTTAATGTTACAGCATAATTGCATTATTTTTGCTACAGTGCATGGTAAAAGATGGAGTAGCAGGGACTGTAAAGAGATTAGCAAGACTTGCTAGCCTCAAGAGACCTAATAAAAATCATTCTCACATCAAGACAGTTGTTTGAGTGGTACAAGGAAAATATTTTTTTTATGTATCTTCCATTATACATTGGTTTCCCATCATAATGAAGATTCGGCCAAGCTGAAACAAAGTTTCAAAAATACAAGGCCAATTCCAGGTACCCATAAGCTTCATTGTGTAATACCTGTTAACAAAGGTTTAGTAAGGACGAAGACATATTCTGCTTCTTCACTGAGTAGAGAAGAGTCAGTGATTGCTATGGCAAATTAAATGCTGTTAATAGATATACATGGATTTGTTGCTTGTATGTATGACAATCATTGTTGGGTTGCATATGTCTTACTAAGTTCTGAAGAAACAGATGAAGTAATGGTCAACTTCTTGCATCCACATGGACCGACTCCGTCATTTGTGTTTCCTGCCAAACCAGACACTTGTGTTATTAGAAAATGTGACATTATCACAAGAGACAATCCAGTGACACTAACTGGAAGGCTATACAATCTCCCTGCATCAGATCTGGCGAATATTAGTAATTTAGTTGAAGAATTGTGAGGAGAGATCTAATCACTTTTTATTGCCTTTTCATTAAAATTGTAATTTAAATGGCTCATAATAGCATTATAATAATGCAAACCAAATTTTTGTAGAATATTGCTTTTGGATTGTATGTTATCGTAATTTGTTTTTCATATATGTTCTTCATTTTGGTAGTGCATTGATGCTGACAAAATAATTTTTTGTGAATGATGCCTTTGGTGTGCCATTGATATTTACCATATTTGTAGTAACATAATGGAACAATAAAATATATTTTTCCCAGAAAATTTGAAAATGGGGTGTTTTGAGTTATTCAAAGTCAAAAGTCAAGGTCAATGCCCTTCAGAATAAAAATAGTCAGGAACCTGCCATGTGGCATATTAGTGTAAAGGTCTATTCATGAGCTTTCCAATGGTACCATTTTTATTGCTTTAACTTTATTAGAACCAGAATTACAGTCTTTTATGTTGAGACAGATGCATGTAAAGTTTGCACAAATTCCAATTTTTCAGACCTCTAACTTTCTTCGTACTTGTAGCACAGCCCTGCAAATTGGTATTTTTACATTATTTTTACATCTCTTATCTGGGCCATTGAATGCACCAAATTTGAAAGAAATCTGAAATGTTCAGGTTGAAAATGTTGCTTTAATGTGTTGAATTGACATGGGATGACCCATGACTCTTTTGTGCTTTCTAAATGAACCCGTAAGTAGTGTGCTGCTCTCTGTTGGATTTTCTCTTTGGTTTCTATTAACCTTACCTGATATGGATCCCACACTGATGAGCAATACTTTAGTGATGGCTGAATGAGAATGAAGTAACGTATTTTCTTTGTTGTCTACACTTCCTGAGGATGCTTCCAATGAATCTGCCTGCCTTATGCCTTACCCGTGACTGATTTTATATTAATGTTCCATTTCAAATTCTCCCTTATGTCTACTTCCAAATACCGGGTGATCAAAAAGTCAGTATAAATTAGAAAACTTTAATAAATCACAGAATAATGTAGATAGAGAGGTAAAAATTGACACACATGCTTGGAATGACATGGGGTTTTTATTAGAAGTTCAAAAAATATCTGACAGATATCATTTCATCTGATCACAAAAGCAATAATTAGCATAACAAAATAAGACAAAGCAAAGACAATGTTCTTTACAGGAAATGCTCAATATGCTCACCATCATTTCTCAACAATAGCTGTAGTCGAGGAATAATGTTGTGAACAACACTGTAAAGCATGTTTGGCTTTATGGTGAGGCATTGGTGTCGGATGTTCTCTTTCAGCATCCCTAGAGATGTCGGTCAATCACGATACACTTGCGACTTCAGATAACCCAAAACCCAATAATTGCATGGAAGGTCTGGGGACCTGGGAGGCCAAGCATGACGACAGTGGCAGCCGAGTACATGATCATCACCAGACGACGCACCATCTGTCGGACTTTCTTTTTCTCCCCCTAATAAAACCCCACATCATTCCAAGCATGTGTGTCAATTTTTACCTCTCTATCTACGTTCTTCAGTGATTTAATAAGTTTTCAAATTTATACTGACATTTTGGTCACCTGGTATTTTATGGAAGTAACTGCTTCCAATGTTTGTCCAGCTGTTGTCTAGTTATATGATAAAGGATCTTTCTTTCTATGTAAAGGCAGCAGTTTACACTTATTTATGTTGATGCTCAATTGCCATTCCCTGCATCATGTGTCAATATGTTTTAGATCCTCCTGCACTTCACTACCCTCTAGCAGTGAGGTAAAAGAAATCATTCATAAAGTTAAGGCAGACAAAAACTTGATTGTGATGGGGGGACTGGAACTCAGTAGTAGGAAAGGCAAGAGAAGGAAATGTAGTAGGTGAATATGGGCTGGGAAAAAGGAATGAAAGAGAAGATCGCTTGGTGGAATTTTGCGCATAGCACAATTTAATGATCACCAACACTTGGTTCAGACATCATGAAAGAAGGCTGTCTATGTGGAAGAGACCAGGAGACACTGGAAGGTACTAGATTGACTTTATAGTGGTAAGGAATAGATTTAGAAACCAAGTTTTAAATTGTAAGACATATCCAGGGGCAGATTTAGACTCTGACCATAACGTGTTGGTTATGAACTGCAGATTAAAACTCAAGAGACTGCAGAAAGGTAGAAAAGTTAGGAGATAGAACCTGGACAAATTGAAGGAAACAGAGGTGGTTGAGAGTTTCAGAGGGAGCATTAGGCAAGGATTGGCTGAAACAGTGGAAAGTAATACAGTAGAAGAAGAATGGGTAGCTCTGAGAGATAGGGTAGTGAAGGCTGCAGAGGATCATATAGGCAGAAGGACAAGGCCTAATATAAATCCCTGGATAACACAGGATATACTGAACTTAATTGATGAGAGAAGAAAATATAAAAATTCAGCAAGTAAAACAGGAGAAAGGGAGTACAGATTTCTGAAAAATTAGATTGACAGGAAGGGCAAACTGGCTAAGCAGGAGTGGCTACAGGACAAATGCAGAACCGTAGAAGAATGCATAACTAGAGGAAAGATAGATACCGCCTACAGGAAAATAAAAGAGATATTTGGAGACAAGAAAAGCAGCTGTATGAATATCAATACTAAGCAAAGAGGGGAAATCTGAACTGTGGAAGAAATATATAGAGGCCCTATACAAAGGAAATAAACTTGAAGGCAGTATTCTAGAAAGGGAAGACAAAGTGGAGGAAGATGACATAGGAGATATGATACAGCGAGTAGAATTTGACAGAGGGCTGAAGGACTTGAGTAGATGATATTCCATCTGAACTGCTGATTTCATTAGGAGAGCCAGTCATGAAAAAAATGTTCAACATTGTATGCAAGATGTATGAGACAGGGGAAATACCCTCTGACTGCAAGAAGAATATTGTAATTTCAATTCCAAAGAAAGCAAGTGCAGACAAGTGTGAAAATTGTTTAGTAAGTCATGTTTGCAGAATATTAACACAAATTATTTACAGACGAATGGAAAAACTTGTGGAATCTGACCTCAGGGAAGATTTGTTTGGATTTAGGAAAAATATAGGAACACGGGAGGCAATACTCACATTACGACTTATTTTAGAAGATAAGCTAAGGAAAGGCAAACATATGTTTTTAGCGTTTGTAGATTTGGAGAAAGCTTTTGACAATGTCGACTGGAATACACTGTTTCAAATTTTGAAGGTAGCAGGGGCAAAATATAGGGAGCGAAGAGTTAAATTCAATCTATACAAAAACCAGACAGCGGTTATTAGAGTCAAAGGGCAAGAAAGGGATGCAGAGGTTGGGAAGGGAGTAAGACAGGGTTGTAGCCTTTCCCCAATGTTGTGCATTCTGTACATTGAGCAAGCAGTGAAGGAATGGATGGAGAAACTTGGAGAGGGAATTAAAGTTCAGGGAGAAGAAATTAAAAGTTTAAAGTTTGCTGATGACATAGTAATTTTGCCAGAGACTGCAAAGGATCTGGAAGAGCAATTTAATGGAATGGACAGTGTCTTGAAAGGAAGATGAAGACAAACAATAAGAAGAATAAAATGAAGGTAATGGAATGGAATGTCAGAAAATCGGGTGATGCTGAAGGAATTAGATTAGGTAATAAGACAATAAAAGTAGTAGATAAATTTGTTATTTGGGTAGAAAGATAACTTCTGATGCCCAAAGTAAAGAAGATATAAAATGCAGAATGGCTATGGGGAGAAAAGCGTTTCTTAAGAAGCGAAACTTGTTAACATCCAATATTAATTTAAATGTTAGGAAGTCCTTTCTGAAAGCATTTGTCTGGAGTGTAACATTGTATGGCAGTGAACGTGGACAATAAGGAGTTCAGACAAAAAGATGATAGAAGCTTTTGAAATGTGGTGCTACAGACGTATGATGATGATTAGATGGGTGGATCATGTGACTAATGAGGAGGTGCTTAACCAAATTGGGGAGAAAATGAGTTTCTGGCATATCATGACTAAGAGAAGGGATAGATTGGTCTGACACATTCTGAGACATCAAGGAATTGTCAACTTAGCGTTAGAAGGAAATGTGTGGGGTAAAAATCGTAGAGGGAGACTGAGGGACGAATACAGTAAGCAGATTCAAAAGGATGTAGGTTGCCGAACATATTCTCAGATGAAGAGACTTGCACAGGACAGGGTATCGCGGAGAGCTGCATCAAACCAGTCTGCGAACTGAAGACCACAACAACAATTAGCAGTGTTGTGATTTCTTAATAAACTACAGCATCATCCACAAAAAGCTGATGAAATAGATATGTAATATTCCATCACTTTCTAATGATGATGTTCCACTGCAGACTTAAAATAGTTTTCTGCATGACTTGGAATCTGAGTTTTAAGATGCAAGAAAGAACTCCCAGAGTTGCTGATGCATCCAGCCTCTTTATTGCATTCAGTAATTGACTCTTCAACTTATAGTTTCTCATAAACCTAAATTCATAATTGTGGTGGGACTTCCTATGACTAGTACTGATTAACATTACATTTTGCACTACAATAGATGTAAAACTGCTGTTTTCATGTTGGATATTTCAGTGAATTAAGTGATAAATGCTAGTTGCCAGCGAATCATAGTTTTTTTTTAGTGCCTTCTGCCCACTGTGTTGCCTGTTCTGTAGGTATGGTCATTGCTTTGTGAAGTGTGGCTAGTGTATGTAGGCAACATCTCAATCCCAAATTAATAATTTGTAATCAGAGTCTAATGTTATGATGGGTAATGTTTGTCCGTCTACGCAACTGCAAATAAGATGCGACTTACAAAATACCCAGAATACTTAAATATCCTGAAATGCAACTCTGAGCAAACCAGATTGCACTGAATGTTTATGAAAATGGTCAATGTTCTTCAAACATTTCATTAAATTTTCTGCAAAGTGGAGCACACTTAAAATGTAGTGTTCCTTAAAGAGGGTTATGTTAGAGGTTGTTATGTAGAAACAAATGCTGTGCATTAAATAATATGAATCTGGCACCGTGCTCCCTGTCAAATATAACATGTTCTGGAAAAAGAGTAAAGCTGGCGTGCTTTCCAGTCAACAAGCTACTTCCCAGAAAAAATGTAAAGTACTGATGTTTTCTTCAACTTTACTTTACTACAATATATCTGTTTTTATTATTGTAGTAAAACAAATTTCTAGAGGATGATGGAATGGTTGCATAGTGTAAAATCTCTTAGCTGTGGCAAATGATAGGTGTTTTATTTAGTTTGTACAGGGTGAAATATTTAATTGTGATGATAGCTAAGCTTTTCCTTGTCTCAGCTTTTGAATTGAGATAACTGTAATTAGTGGCAGATTCTGGCTGTAAAACAGGAATGACTTGAAAGGATACATCCAGTGGTATCAAAAAAGGGGAGAACCACGGTAGTAATGAAATGGAAAGAACCTCGGCCATTGTCACACTAGGTACATATAATCCGTGTCTGCCAGCCTGACTCCAGTTCACATCTGTCAATGGAGCATTTTCAGATGCCAGCCACTTGTGCTTACAAGAAGTCATAAAAATTATCAAGTGAAGTTAAAGAACTAGAGACAGAAACCAACATGCAGTGTTTTATCAATAAATTATCCTTATGGTGCTGGATGTAAATTTGGACCCCCCCCCCCCCAACATTGTTAACAGAGACCCCAAGCTTGACTATAGTAAACATATTCAAAGGATGAGGGTTGAAGATCCTATCAGAGATTTGAAGAAGCTTGTACATAACAAAATTTTATTTGAAATGACAGGAATGAGATTTGTTAAAAAGATATAGGTCTTATGAACCTGTGAACACATTGACTGGTAGAAATGTAAATGTAACAACAATGTGAGTTTCCTTAGTGTCAAAATGCATAATTGATAATTATTATAAGCATTAATTTGCAAAATGAAACTTTTATTTATGAACATTATTTATTGGAGGAATCCATAACGTGTGTTTCTTTTTAATTAATGTAGAGAAGGCATGGGACAGTTGTTGCACTACTTTGGGGTTGATGTTCATGTCTATTGCATTGGATGTTAGCTTGACCCATAAAAAAATAATACAGCATTGAACATCAAATAAGATGTGCTACTTAGTTACATTTAGGTATTTCTTTCCTTGTGATTTGGCATACAATATTGGCATTGTTTCTTTCTTTTGAAGCTACACACATTAAAGTGACATTCAAAACTCTAGTTAAACATGACACTGTTGAGAATTCTAGCTACTGCATAGGAAATAAGAATTAATTCATTTTCCAGGTGAGTAAGAAAACACCATCTCTCTATCTAGTGTAATGCCCATTTTACACGACAACTTGGTACTACTGAAGCGTGATGATATAGGCTTGGTTGTGTTTATATAATAAAACTTCCGTCTTCTCATGGGATTAGTAGTGATAGTGGCATCAATGCGAAAATAGGGCCACGGTACTGTTTAAGTAAGAAAATTGTTCACGATTGTGTCTATTTCAGGACTGATAATATTGAGCTTATCACTTTTGGCGTTTGCAGGAGCTGTATTGTTTATTTGAATACTATAGTGAAGAAGAAATTGATGTTGGCTGCATCCTTGGTTGAGAAAAATACACGAAAAATGAAATGTGTACTGCATGCTAATAATAAAGTAACATGTGCCAAATGACACCAATGAATTCCAATTCTTTTATTTTAATAATAATAATAATAATAATAATAATAATAATAATAATAATAATAATAATAATAATATTCTTTTTTTTATGAATTAATATTGAATGATTGGCAAAGTTACTTTCGATCGTGCATGGACAAAAATACAATTTTGAAATTATTTTGCCAAGCTGAATAAACAAAATAATTTTTTTACTAGAATTGCACTATCATTTCCATGTAATTGTTATTTAATTGCAGGCTTGCTTTAACATAGTGGTTTCTGCCACCAGGGGAATCTTTCAAAAGCCTTTCCTTTGCACAAAAATTTGTTTACCGACTATTTTAAATGTTGCTGTTGAAATATGCAAACCAGTTTTAATTTGAGCTCCGTAGTAGAACCTCATCAAAGTTTTTCATTCTTTTTCTTTGCTGTTAACTCCTCTACACGCTCTCGTGTTTTAGTGCAACTGTCTTTCTGGCATGCTACAACATTATAGACAAAGCAAATCAACAAGACATATTCAAACTTCTTTTTAAATCAACACTTGCCTGTTATTTTCTTTATAACTAATGGTCAGTGTATCTTAGTAGAAAATAGAGAGATGTTCTGCATCGTCCCTGTATGCCTCAATCAAAACACTGTTTCTGGTCTGTCCCACGCCATTGATGCAAGATATGACTTCATAAAATTATCAATTTTGATAAGGTCACTGCTATTTCCTTACATAAACATGAAAGCCGCACACGAACTCACTGCACACTCATGCCCAGGTTGCTACTAGCAAATTTAGAACCTATCCTATAGCGTACTAGCTAGTACGAAACGCCGTCTCTGCTCACAAAATGCTGGTAGTTATGCGTTTACATCGCTAGATGGCGCGCAATGTGATCTATTCGTTACTAGTGCGATCACCGTGTAAACTGGGCTTTATATCAGGAATATTGTGTGTCACGTGATGTGAAATACACAAATCAAAATTACTATTTACGTATTTTTATAAATGTGTTTTAACTATCAGCACACAGCTTTCCTCATTTTGTGTAGACTGTGATAATCACATTGTTTAAATATCTCAAATAGAAAGGCAAATGAGATAATGAATATATGTAAAAGATCCAGTGACATTAATGTGGCCACAGCCGAAGTTTGATGGCTGTTTGCAACAACTGCTCAGAGCTGGCAGACTGCAGAAATGAAAGTGGAGGGTATGTAAAGTAGGGTGTTTTTTTTTTTTTTTTTTTTTTTTTTTTTTGGGGGGGGGGGGGGGTTGTCCTGAAAAGTGAAGTTATTGAGAAACAGAGTATTTTGTCTGGTGCCCAAAGTGGCATAATGATTAGCTTTTGTGCCAAGCATTACTGAAATTCTTAAGTTTTTAAGTTATTTGGGTGCTGCCATAGTTAAAGTATACTGTGCCTGACAAAATGGCTTTGGAGTCTAGGTAACTATGCTGCAACATGGGACATAGACAACAGACATGAATAACGAAGATGTTTATGGTCAAATATATGTCAAACTGTTCAGAAACTGATACCCAGATGAATCAAGGGGCCACCAATAGTGTCTCCTCAATAACAGTATAGTGATTGTCATTGCTTAAGGGCATGGTTCATGCAACCTTGCTGACAGCTATTCATTGATACCAAAAGCTGAATTCTGCAAGTCAGTAGTGCAAGTATAAGTCTGGTGAGTGATGACAACTGGCTTTTTCAGATGAATCAAGTTTTATGCTACTTTGGACAATACACACATAGCTTGCAGATTTAGGTGTTCCTTTTTCCCTTGCATAGAATGAAACGGTAGAGAAATATTATGAAAAAGCATTACATAAACGCTCTGCCAGGCACTTAAATGTGATTTGCGAAGCACAGATGTAATGTGTGTGTGTGTGTGTGTGTGTGTGTGTGTGTGTGTGTGTGTGTGTGTGTGTAGACATATGCAAATATACTTATCTAGAATGGGATTTGATTTGTACATAACTTTTTAGATTTTAAAGTATTTCTCTTGAAATGCATTTTTGAATAGACCCTGCGACATGCAGTTTCTTTTTCCCTGGGATGGTGGCATCTTATCAGCAAGGCAGTGTCATTTAGTTCACAGTGTATGTGAGTGGTTAAAAGAGCAATGGAATGAGGTCACTGTAGGCGTCTGCCCACAAAACTAGCTGGACATAAACCCGATTGAGAACCCTTGGGACTACCTCGTTCATGGCGTGCCCACACACACACACACACACACACACACACACAGAGGAGCTGTCATGACTCACATTACAATGGATTGAAAGCAGAACTGCAACAGTAAAATAATTCAGCTGTAGTTCTTCAGCAATCCTAGAGTAAATTGTGATAGTACCTGTGAGTGATGAAGTGTTATGATATTTCTTCACTGTATAATTCATCGCACATTTCTAGAGGAATTTATTAAAATGAATGAACTGCAGATGTGTTGAAAATGCATTCAGTAAGTGCATCTAACAGTGGAAACACCAGATTGGAATGTCCATGATAGATTGTGTGTGCCAACTCGCTTTAAGACGTTCGCTGAGCCACAGGCAGACAGACAGAATAGACAAAATAGACAATTGTATTTGCACAACTATAAATTATCATCCACATTCATCAGGTAAACACATATTCACACAATAAGATATCACTCATACAGACTTCCCTACGGCTTAGCAATCATCTGTACTTTGAGTTGCTGCCTATCCTCATATTATTAACATTGTAGTAAATATCTTCTGTATAAACATACACAACTTCGATAAACTTGAATTTAAGGCGTCAGATGTAGTTTTCAAAAATAAAAATGTGTAAAAAGAAGGGAAAAAATGCCTTAGCATTGTTTCTGCAATAAATGAATTAGCACTTCAACAGAAATACTGTATGACTTACAAAAGCTAGGTGTTTCATTATGAAAATAAATACAGAGCAGCATATCATACCACAGTTATCCAGTAAAAAAATTAAAGGAATTTTACGAAACTAGGCTATCATTCTCAACATACTTAAGACAACACCTATCAAGTATTAGCTATGAAAGTGAAGCAACATAAAATATCCTGTGTGGTGTGGGTCCCTGTAGTCATGTCATAGCCCATGAACCATGGGCAACATATGAGTGGTCCTGACAGTAGGGATACCTTTTATGTGGAGTAAGGTTGGCCATGTCGGATACAATCTGCATCATGGCCACCTTCGTCTTCTGATGGCAAGTACTAAAATCCAATTGGACTCTTAGCAAGTAAGGCTAGTAACCTGCTGCCCGAGTACTTAAAGCATGAAGACAAATAATAAAAAAAAAATCTGCAATTGCCATTGTCCATCTCAGTATGTGGCTTTTCAAAATAAATAAATAAAATAAAATAATTAAAAACAATTACAGAAATCCCATGATGTACATTCAACAGATTTCTTGGAACAGTCTCAAAAGGTAACGAAGAGAACTACTGGAAATCTTGAATTAGTGATTCACTAAGATATCATTAAATTTTAGTCCTGTGACATGCTTTGATAAAACATTATTAGTTTACAAGCTGTGCCACTTGAATAAAACTGTTGAGCTACCTCCACCATACTTGACAAGAGCTGAAATTGCTGACGGGTTGCCTATTTCATAACAGATGGACGTAACTACGTTTTTACCACATTTGTGTTGTTGCTTTTTTAAGAGGGAAGCAAGATCTATCCTATGGCCGAATAAGTGTAACACTGTTTTATCTGTTTGTCCTTTAGCTGCCAACATATTTACATGTTACAAAAATAATAAGGATGCGACAGAGAGAAGGCTGCAGGATGTGTTGTTAATTTCTGAAACGGAGATCTTTCTGTTAGTTATTAAGTATTATTGTGATAAATATTAAAAAATTTCATATCTTTCAAAAGAGAAGGAAGATAAAG
Organism: Locusta migratoria; assembly: GCA_026315105.1. Lineage (NCBI taxonomy): Eukaryota > Metazoa > Arthropoda > Insecta > Orthoptera > Acrididae > Locusta > Locusta migratoria. Next base: position 204,427,161 of record CM048751.1, read on the forward strand.
CTACACAAACATTTTTGGGAGGTGAGATAGTGGTTGCCTACTGTCTGACCTACTGTGTGTCCTCTTCCATACTTCATTCTGGCCCCCATGTTTGTGCTTCAGTGAGGCCGACTTCACTCTTGCCCGGCAGCCGTAAAAATGCTACTGTGTCAGATTTATGGAGAATGAGAAATGGTTGAGAGATCTGGGACTATTAGTTTACCTCCAAGGTAAAAATCAACTATGGGTAGAGGTGAACGTGTATGTTCAAGAATTTGTTAAAAAGCTTATCTTGTATGAGACACAGTAAGGGTAAGACATGTAGGTCATTCAGAGACAATGTCTACATGATACCAAGGGACACTGAATATCTTTTCTGCAAAAAATACAGAATGCATTTTAGGAAAAGTTCACTGATTAAAAGAATATATATGAAAGTTAAAGTTGAGGACACTATTTTATAGCTAAGGATGGAATCGATTGAATTTCAGAGTAATGAAATCCTTGAAACAGTGAACCATATTTTTCTTCATGAATTTTTAGGTTTTACTTTAGGTTTGTAACATTTGAGTATAAATACATATTGTCTTCAATTCATTTACATTGGTGTAGTAATTATATAATTCTTTTAGTTTGTGTGTGTGTGTGTGTGTGTGTGTGTGTGTGTGTGTGTGTGTGTGTGTACGTGCGTGCGTGCGTGTGCCCTACCAAACTGACAAAAGTTAATAATGTGGGTCCCTTCCAAATCTGGTGGCGACACCTGATCCAGATACTGTAAGTTAACAGTAACTTTTTGCTAATCACCTACACTGTGACTTCCTTTGTTTAAAATTTTTGCTTCTAAATTTTCTCTCAAATTTGGCGTCATTGTTGTACAATTTTTCATCATTCATAGATTCCTCTTGACTCAGAAATTTGTTGATTATCATTTTCAAAATAAACATTTTCATGTGCACTCCCTGGAAAATCTTCGTTTCTATCTACATATGATATTTCAGTGAGCCTTTTAGTCTCTTCACAAGTGTTTTCTGTGATAAATACTTGCTATCATCATAACAAACAACATATTCTTTTGGACATTTATCATGAAACTTCTTCCATTTTCGTGTAGAATCCAACCACAGAATTCAATTATCAACATCGCAAAACTATATTCTAAGTATTTTGTTTAATTTTCTTGGTCCCAGTTTGATTAGTAGTGGTATGTTATGGCCAAAATTCCCTCGTCCCACAACACTTTAAATGAGAAAGGCAGTGAAGTATTTATCACACTGAAGTCATATTTGGGAGGTCGGCAGTTGAAACCTGTCTCCGCAATTCAAATTTTTATTTCAGTAATTTCCCCAAATAAGTCTAGGCTAATTTAGGTGTTTCCTTTGAAACACACCATCCTTAATTAAAATCAGTCTGTGGTTGCGCTCTGTCTCTTAATGATCATTTTATCAACAGGACTTTAATCCATAATCTGCCTTCCATTATTCATCCACAATGATTTTGTTAAGTATTAAGTGGAGCAGAGCCAAGAACATGCCATCTCATAAAGAATATTGTTTTTCTGCAGAGTCTTCGTACTGTGAGGACTTAATTTCTTGTTCAATCTATATAAGACAACATACTCATGTACATATTTATTATGGAACTCCTTGCCACCATCTGTTAGTAATTGTTTCACAATAACTACAGCTTGAATCTTTATGATTTTAGTGAACAGTGGTAACTTCTCTTTAATTTCATTTCTGTCCCAAATGTACAATGCCCCCAAATTGTCCTTACTTTGTTCTTACATTGTTCCACAAACATTGCATGAAGTAATTATCCACAGGCAGTGATGTCGTAAATTGAATGAAAGATTAATCTGAAGGGGGACCTCCAATGAAGTCTTAAAAATTATTCCAAAGCAGTAGAGTGGCTGGCCTGCACTTACCATAGCTCAGTACCACTGATTATATGAATGAATGAATGAATGAATGTGTGTGTGTGTTTGAGGGGAAGGCTGTGGCTGAGAGCTTCAAGTTTCGTGTGTCTTTCTTATATTCCAGTTGTGCTTCAGTGAATGTCTTAGTGTTGAGTCGCAAACTAATCTCAGTATATTGTTGAATTCCACTGGACTTTCCATTGTTAATAATATAATTAACATTGAATATTATAGCAGATACTGTAATTGCTTATAACATGGATTGGAGCTTGATCTACAATGGCAGACATGTGTTGTAGATTTTCACCAATCCTACAGCAAGTTTGAATGTTCTTGGAATGATGAAAACAATTTATGTTTCATCATTGTGATCATATTCATACAAACTCTTGTAAGCATTTGAATTTAAGTAGTAGTTTAAAGTATTTGTATCAAGTTTTGAATCAATATGTTACTAATATTGAAACAGGGATTCCCAGGTTCAATTTAACCCTTAGTGCAGTTTGTAACTTAGGAATTTGCCCCCCCCCCCCTTGGCTCCCAAAACCTTACCCCCCCCTTCCTTCCCCCCCTCTCTCTCTCTGACAGTAACTTTCAGGGTTCGTTGAATACAACAGCTACAACGAACTGCAGTGTGCAAAAGCAACACTAGAAAATTGTATCGGTACTGAATGTGTTTCCTTAAAGTAGATAAGTAAAAAAAGAATTGTAATTGAACGTGTAATCGTGAATATAAGATGCCTCTCCCTTCTTTTCATAAACAAAGACTACATAGTTACTTGAAAAACTTTATTGGCAACAGGTACAGCAATGTTTGAGCTGTTCTTCAACATAGTCACCATAATAGACACACATGTCATATCATGGCATCATCTATTCCTATTTTGTAGAAGCCTGTGAATGGAACCACGTCTTCAGCTGTTACTGTGAAACAATGCAGAAACCATGAGTTTCCATTCAAAACAAAAGGTAATTTCGCTGGGTGCTTTTGATCATCCAGTATATGTGTGTGGGTTTGCTCCCAGCAGTTTCCATTTTTTCTTGCCCCCTCAAGAAATTCCTGTTCCCCTGGCAGAGTTTTGACAACGATGTAGAGTTGAACGACTGACCCACACTGTTCCATTCACATGCAGCAGACTTCTACAACACAGGCATATGAAAGTGCACACATAAAGAACAGATGATTTGCTACTTTTTGGAAGAATAATTTTATGATTATACATAGCATCGTGTATAAAAATTAATCCATATCTTCCTTAATCACCCCATGACTTGATAATGGCATGATCAGTTTGGCTGATATCTCTCTCTCTCTCTCTCTCTCTCTCTCTCTCTCTCTCTCTCTCTCTCTCTCTCTCTCTCTCTCTCTCTCTCTCTCTCTCTCTTTATTATTATTCTCAGGACAAGGTTTATATGGAGTATTATTTTAAGGAAATCTACTGGAAAATTTGAGAAAAACAGAAAGTTTTTTTTCCCCTCCCTGTGCGTGTGTGTGTGCGCGCGCGCGCGCATGTGTGTGTGTGTGTGTGTGTGTGTGTGTGTGTGTGTGTGTGTGTGTGTGTGTTCTATTGAATACAGATTTGTAGTTTTGTTTTGATATTGATGAAAGTTTGCATACATGACTTTTAAACTAAGATGAAGGTCACAACCTGCATAAATTTTTGTTTGGAGCCTGGTGAGGGGTACTTTGGTTACAGGCTTCGACACCATTCTGTACTTGTATTATGATTTTGAAGAAATTTTGCATACTCGACCTCCAGAATGAGAGGAAGATTACTTGCCTAGTGGCATACCTCAAGATACGCTGTATCAACCAATCTCTTCTCTTAGTCAAAGTATAACATAAATTTTTCTTGTTTTTCAAAATAGATTAGAAACTGTAGGAAACAATAACATACATAAATAATCTACTACAGTGGATACTACAGCAGAACCCACATATGAAATACTCAGTCTTCATGTCTCACTCGAATATTAATTTAAGTGTAAGGAAGTCTTTTCTGAAGGCATTTGTGTGGAGTGTTGCATTGTACGGAGGGAAACATGGACGATAAGCAGTGCAGACAGGAAGAGAATAGAGGCTTTTGAAATGTGGTGTTACAGAAGAAGCTGAAGATTAGGTGGGTAGATCGCATAACTATTGAAGAGGTACTGAACAGAATTGGTGAGAAAAGGAATTTTTGGCATACCCTGACTAAAAGAAGGGATCGCTTGGTAGGACACATTCTTAGACATTGAGGAATCTTAAATTTAGCATTGGAGGGAAGTGTGTGGGGTAAAAATCGCAGAGGGAGACCAAGAGATGCGTATAGTAAGCAGATTCAAGTGGATGTGGGTTGCTGTTCTTATGAGGAGATGAAAAGGCTTGCTCAGGAAAGAGTAGGGTGAAGAGCTGCATCAAACCAGTCTCCAGACTGAAGACCATAACAACATGTCTCACATTTTAACCAAATCTTGAGGGGACTCAATGCAAAACTTGAATGAATGTATCAAACATATATTTATTTACATATTAATTTAGATGTTTCATAAACAAGTTGAAATAGTTTGGTAACTCTTTAAGGCATTAAATTCAAATACATTTGATTTAGCTTTAATAAGCTGCCTGTTGATATTCTTTCAGAGAAAAATATAAATTGTACAACAACCAGTACATGTGATAACATGATAGCTGTTTGTTTTTGGCTCCATGAATCTTAACTGGTAAATTTCAGTGTTCTGGCCGCTGTGTTTCTATCTTATAAGATGTTAGTTGTTTTCTTTACTCAACACTAGGAGGACCACAAATTGATGCATCTTTAGGTTTAGTTTATTTATTCTTTGTAAATAGTTTATTCTCTGTGTCCAATATTCTATGACTTAATAAATATTTGTGAGGTATGTGTCTCCAATGAATGAAGCACCTATGACATTTTGGAAAAAGTTGCACAGTGATATCTTGCTAGAAGGATCACTATCTTTCATTTTGACGAAGATTTATGTATAAATGCATTGAAATGTTATATATTATGTGGTTTCATTAAAAGGACTTAACTATACAAGAACAAAGAATAGATTGCTTTGCACCCAGTAGCCCTCTGTGCAATTAATCCATCGCCAATTCTGAGAGTGAAAATCTCATCTTGGATTCAGAACTGTTTCCAGGCTAGGTGAGAAGCATTTTCATTCATCATATGCACAGTAAACAAAATAAATTAGGAATAAAATTTCGGTTACAGTTGTGACATGGTGAATGGCTTTGTTTAGTTAGGTAAGCAGTGCCCACTGGGTTCCTCTGGCAGAGCATGTCAAAATGCTACTTATACAGCCTTCTCTTTTCCAGGAAGACGTATCAGATTCAGGAGTTTTTCACAACCAAATGCCTTGCAGAAAGTTTTAAACATAAGTGTAGATAAAATGAATTGTTGTAAAGGGATATCTCTCAGTTAAGAAAATCTGCTGTAGTAATTCTTCACACAGTCATTAAATGAGTTAGGTGACATGACTAATATGCTATGACAGAGAAGGACCTCTAAAAGGTGCTGCATTGCAAGAGACAGCTACTAACAACGAATGACATTCTAAAAACATTACTATTGATCAGAGTACAGTCTAATAGTTAGATTTCACAGATGGCTTATGCATGTTTTTCATTTGACTTGACAGTTATTAATTCCTGGGTACTTTATATGGTTGTAACAGATGAAAATGTGAAACATATGTATATACAAATTTGGCAGAGGATATGCCTTTGGTAGCTTTGTAAGGTCACAAGTGAATAGAAATCAGTGTTGCAAATGTTTTATCTGCTATATATTCTGCTAGTCAATGTATAATGTTAAAACACACATCTGATAAGAGACGTTATAAATATCAGATTTAATTGTAATTTATTGATGGTTCCAAATATTAATATTGTTAGTGCAATAATGGCTACAGTGAGTTGTGATGGTTGCTAGAATTGTCCCTTCTTTTTATCCTGCCTAAAAACCATATTTCTAGTACCAATATTTTAGAAGCAATAGACGTCTCCAGAATATCTTCACCCATCCAATGAACTTATTCATCCATAAAAAGAATACAAAGTTACAATGATTATCCTAAGAAAATTGTAGCAACTACAGTGTCTGTATGGGCAAAGTTAATTCTGCACAAATGTGGGATGTTTATCATCTTGTTATTAAAATCCAAACATGGTTGTCTACAATTGCATATAGCCAGTAATAACTCTGCTCATTGTAGATACGGGTCTTCAGTATGTGTGTGTAACCACTGATTTTCTTAATATATTAAAAGCAGTGTGCACGGTGACAGGAGGGGCATCCAGCCACCCCGTAAATATTAACACACACTAAATCCAAATTTAACAAAGAGCTGACCATACATGTGTGGGAACATGGCCAAAGAGAAAGAGAGTAGAAGATTAAAAGCAGTGTGCATCGCTTCCAAATTGGTTACGTGTATAATTGGCATCAGTAATTAAATTCTTGAATGATAATGAAGATAAACTTTAAAAATAATGACAACAGCTTTCAACCCATTGAATATTGCTCAATGTAAGTACTGCAATCATTTATTGTGTATTAACAACAATAAACAACAAAATTTTGTATAAAGTATTGAACGTCAGGAAAGAGTCCTGAAATTCTCTAGATGATGATGATGATGATGATGATGATGATGATATAGAGGTACACAATATAATGAGGACAGTTTACAAGTCACTGCGAACATGTACAACACCTACAACAAGCACATAAAAGAGAGGATTCACATAATCACACTTCACAGTCACACAACTGTCATCTCCAGCTGTCGCTATTCGAATCGCGCTCTGTGATGATGAGATGGGAAGGGAAAGGAAAGGGAGATTGTGCCACATTGGTGGTGATGGATATACACATCATACCATATTAAGGGATTACATTAACATTGTTAACCAAGAAATAATGTTATTTTCTCAGCTTAATTAGTGTAGGTGATAATTTTTTTTCTAGTTCAGCAGGAGAAGATAAACAAACATAGCAGTATGCCTCTCACATTGCAAATAAAGCTTTTGCCAGGTAATTGAATCACTTCAAAAGTAGGCAAATCTATCATCGGTGCTGAAAGTGTTGGTTACTCCTATAACATGTGACCATTCGGCAACAAAAGCAGCAATATTCTACCCATGACATGTGAAATACAGAAAGATAGTTTCATGAGCGACATGATGCCATTTCATGTCATTGACCTAATGAAATACTCTGCTGTCTTTAGAGAGTCTGGAGATTGATGTAAAGGTAAGTAATTTTAAGGAGACACCCTTGATATTTTGTAGCAGTTTTGCGGCTGATATTCAGAGGATAATATGCGCTGATGCCCCTATTTCTTCACCAAGATCAAGCTTTTTTTTGTTTTTGTTGAGACACACACACACACACACACACACACACACACACACAAACAAACAATGAACTTCACACCACTAACATCCCACTCCCCTCACCAATACAGGAAAGTATGGCTTTGTACCACAGCAATGCCTTCATGCACCCTTCATTAAAATAATTCAGATAACATACTTTTTTTCCCTTTAAACTCATTATTTCAGGAGAGTTAACAAATGAGATTCTCTTATTAAAAGTGCACTAGTTCTTCATAACAGATTGTTTTGTTGGTGTTTATCATCGTACATCTATTGCTGCACACCTTATGATAGCAGTCCGCTATACATTTTTCCAGAGGAAACCATTGTTAATTCCTAAAGTCAGACAGAGCATAGTATTATGTTTACATCCCTTCAGTTGTAAATATTTATCTGTGAAATTGCAATAAAATTGAAATAAATCTATATTTTCAATGTTAATTTAAACTTACTGTACTTCTCCATAATCTCTTCAGGTTTGCTGCCAGATTCTAAAATAAAACTGATTCAATATTTCAGAGATACACCTGTTTGCAATCTTCAGTAATGCCACCACTGCGAAGTTCCCTATTGCCAAAATATTGAATCAGTTTGTGTCAGCATCTGGCAGCAAACCTCCCGGCATCACTAAGAGTTTTTATGCTAGGAAAGGTTTCAAAAGCACATTCTTGTGCTTCTCCTGTAAAATTTACATTTTGAGTTGAGATGTTAATTCTTGGAGCTGTCTTTATATTTGGATTAATAATTAAGTTAAAATGTTCTTTGTAAATTGGTGTATAAAAAATAGAAATCAAATAACTTGCCAAAAGCACAGGCTCGTAGTCACAAAAAACACAAATAAAACACACACACAAACACAAAATTCAAGCATTTGCAATCGTAGGCCGCTTCTTCAGGATAAGAGGAAAGAAGGAGGGGAAAAAGGGGAGGATGCGGGTTTTAAGGGAGTGGAAGAGGAGTCATTTCAATCCTGGGAGTGGAAGGACTTACCTTCACAGCTTGCTCAATGTACATGTTGAACAACATTGCGGAAAGGCTACAACACTGTCTTACTTCCTTCCCAACCACTGCAATCCTTTCATGCCCTTGGACTCTAATAATTGCCGTCTGGTTTTCGTACAAGTTGAAAATAGCTCTTCGCTCCCTATATTTTACCCCTGCTAGCTTCAGAATCTGAAAATGTAAATTGGTTTCTTCATAGTTAACATTATATCTTAAATACTAAATTTCATTAAAATCCTGTGAAGTTTAGTCACACTCCTTGACTGTTCATGAAGTTATTTATTTCCTCATGCACTACCCACTTCAATTGCAGGAATGAAGAATTAAAACTTCCAGACACAGTCATTATTTGGAAACAAAAGGCAAGACCTGAACAAATATGTATAAAAGAGCTGATAGTTGAGGGGGAGGGAAAAGTACAGAATAGGGGAGAGATAAACAAGGTACATAAAAGGAAATTTAAAACAGTGGCCCCATGTGTGACACTTAATTGGGAAATATTTTTGAAAATGAACCACAGATAAAGGTTTATGCAACACTCCTCCTCGCTACCTTAGTTTTGCCTTAATCCTCCCCCCCCCCCCCCGGAAAAAGCATTTTATTCATTATTTTCACACATCATTGTTTTGCTTTGTAGGGATTTCGATGTTCTACCAGATGCTAGTATTGTTAATAAAATTTAAGGTCCTTGTGAGTGTTAACTGTAGTGTTTCTTACAGTTTCCTTTGTTTTTTTTTTTCCATTTTCCTTACTGGAACAAAAATTGATTGTCTTTTGTCCAACATATTAATGAACAGAAAGATACTCATATTTATTATTTTTCCACACAGAGCTCCCCGAAACGAGTTTCACTCGGTCGATCTCAAACCCGGAGGCAGTTATGAGGAGGAGGCGGCAGCAGAAACTAGAGCGTAAACTGCAGCAGTTTCGTAGTAAAGATGGAGGGCCCGACACTGGTGGGACTCTGAAGATTTACGGGGAGAGCCTGTGTCGTGATGTGCCTTACAAGACTCTGTTACTGTCTGTGCGAGATACTGCACAGCAGGTTGTGCGAGAGATGTTGGAAAAGTATGGACTTGAGAAGGAAGCAGACCCATCGAATTATTGCCTTGTTCAGGTAGGTGATGTAAATTGATACAAACATTTTTCTATGCGGTAGCTGTAGTAAGTGTTAAACTAATTTTTTGCTTGAACATTATAATTCAGTTGAGTACTTGGAGAATAGTTTTGTTCAGTGTCTTTCAATTGACAATGAATTAGTGAGCAAGTGACTTATAATACAGTGTACTGCTCATCTGAGGTATCTGGTATTAGATGTCACACACCTAATTAAATTGATTAAGTAAATCCTTCAATAAACACAATGCATGTGTTTTCTCCTAAGTATTTAAAATCCTATCGTAGGTGAACACTGCAACCCCAGCTGATGCAGGTGAAAGCAAAGAATACCACGGAGGAACTAACAACAGGGAATATATCTTGGACGATGATGAATGTCCACTTGCCATATTGATGAACCACCCAGCGTCAAGGGGTGAGTAGAAATCAAAATTTTGTCTGGTATTGGTTTTTTCTACTGTTCAAGATTTGTTTAAAATTTTTGCCGTATGTTTTTGTTACATTTTGAGCATTATTTTCGAATATTAATAGTGCTGCTTCTTAGTATCGCCGAGGACGCTGCATTCACAACCATTCAGCTTTTCTGAAGAAGTTGGAAATTGGTGAAGTTCAGTATAGCAGCTCCAGTTGTGGCAGAGATTCGCATGAAGTCGACATGTGGACTTCTATTTAAAACTACAAATACCGAGTACTGTTTCACAAGTGTGTGCATTAGTTATAGCGTCGAAAATGTTTTAATGATGCGAAGCATACATTTGTTATTCAACGGAAAGACTCCCATAAAGGAATTCAGTGCTAACTCGTTCCCGAGATTACCGAGAGATGGCAACCTGAGCGCATCGGTAGACAGCACCTCTAGTGGTGAAATGAGGGAACTAATTCCACGAGTATTCCTTGAATCTGAACAAAGGGAAGAGTTTCACTGAAAACTACCATATTCTGACAGCTTTTAAGAATGCAGAATTGTTGGAGGACTCAGTGCACACTGCACAGAAACCAAGATTTCTTCATTGTATTTTTCACACACAATCAAATGTGGAAGTCACATGGATGAATACCTAAAGTAAACTTTTAAATCGTCACATCTCTGCCTAAAAAAAAATGGAGACATTTGCGAACGACCGTTGTGTGTGTGAGAGTGTGTGTGTGTGTGTGTGAGAGAGAGAGAGAGAGAGAGAGAGAGATTAATTGCTTTAGGAGAGCCTCGCCACTCTGCTTCTATTAAAGGTAACCACAGCAGAGGCTCAGGACTCCTTTGATGCACGCAGCGGTTCGCTGATGCAATGTACTTTGTGCATACGAGAATATCGCCGGCTGAGATATGCGAGAACGTCGCTCGATGTTGTAGCACGTGTGTTGTTACACTCTGTCTCGGAAAAAGTACCAGAATCACAGTGTGAAATCTTCCAAAGAAGCTAAGGACACCGTCAGCAGTGCGCAGGACATTTAGATGCTCCTTGTGTTAATATAATTCTTAACAGCACGTCAAAAGACACAACAGGCTAACCGATTCAACAGTAATGATGTAACATATTACAGGTTAAGTGTCTAAATTAGAAATACCCCTTGACAAAAATTGATATTTTGTTTGAAGAATGTGCATAGTTACACATCATTTCGATACATCTAAGTGTTTTCAAATTAATGATATATATGAATATTTTGATTATTTAGAAACCGTACAGAGAATACTGTTTCCGATTTCCAGGCGTTTTTAATTTATGAATGCAACACAATAATTCCCAATAAATTGTTATTAAGCTTGCAATATGCTCACGGAAAGAGCTAAGTAAACTGTATTACTAAGGAAACATTCTGACAACCAAGGTCCGTAAAACAAATCTGACAACTTACCATCAATTAGGCTGCGTTCACCGGTAAAAGGCGAGAGAAATTTTTGTTAAATGATCGTGATATTTCGAGGTGAATGCACATGTAGGTTTGCAGACGTACAACAGTTAATCTTCATGCATTAAATAATGAACGACTACATCAGTTACAACTAGTATCGAGAATTCCTCATTTTTTACTGCATTGGTTTACGAAAGCACGGCACTTTGACATTTCAATGTGTGATTTTTCTCCCACTCTTGCACTACAGTTGTCGTTTTTTTTTTTTAGGTTACGGCAGTTCGGAAAATCGACTAAACATAAAAAATACAAACGGATGCAGTTTTCCTTATTCAAATTCATGTATAGTACAGTTACAGGCTTTCGAAAACCACTTGATTACGATGAACGAAATGAAATTACATAATTATATCTTGAATGACTCTCATTCAGGATATTTGTGAAAGACAAGCATGGAGTTTAGAATACGATAATTTTGAATACAGAAACAACTGAAAAGCTGAAGCGCGAACGCGCGTGACACACACACACACACACACACACATCATATTTGCAAGTCATGTTTCTAAGACATAATTACCACCTTGTTAAAAAAAAAGGCCAGAACATAGTAACTATAAATTTATGGATACCTAATATCCCCTTATCACTACGCAAAAAATGTAATAGAGGCGTTACAATAACTTCAAGCTTAAGATACGCCACCGTGCCAATGTAAAACATTTTTTGAGTTTATAATTTACGCCAAAAATTTCTGACGGAGTTTATCCCAACTGTGATATTTATCGTCTTATGGGCGACACTATCTGTTAAACTGATCAGCTTCTTGCAGTCCATGTTATTTTAGTGTGTGAGAATGTCGGTCGATTTGACCTAAGAAAACAACCTCTATGACTTGAGTTTCACCGATTGTCGATCGAAACCTATATGTTCGGGCGATGAGATCGGCTACACTGTGACTGTGCCCATAGTGGAGTAGTGATTTGAAACGATTGGCCATTTCCACCGACGCCGATCGCCCGTTAAACCCACCTATTTCGGAGCCACTGTCAACTCATGCGAATAGCTTCCCTGACAATCGGTAGAAACTTACCAAGAGAGACCGCAAAGCGGTGAAGGTTCAAAATGTTTGTAGAGCTTATGGGACTTAACTACAGGGTCATCAGTCTCTAAACGTACAAACTACTTATGAACTAGCTAATTCTAAGGACGGCACAACCATCCATGCCCGAGGGGGGATTCGAACCCCCGACGGGGAACGGCCTCGCGCATCGTAGCATAGCGTCTCAATGCGCTCGGCCGCTCCGCCGCGGCGAAGGGAAAAGAGATTTACAATTTTGTGTCATTTTCCTCATTAAGAGTACTAGGGGATTCTTATTTTGGGCGAATAACTGAATTATTACTCGGGAAAGGTACTTCGTGTGCTTATTGTTTTACTTTAGAGATTAATAGGAGAGGATGCCGACGAGGTTTTATAGCATACTTACTTGGTTCCTTTGAGAAAACTGAAGATATTACTCGTTAAGCGTAGCGTATACTTCAACACCACCGGTATCTGGAACACGTTACTGCTTTATAAACAACATTCTAGTGTGAATTTCAAGATTTTTCCAGAAAATGGAATACTCAAAGATATTTCTGGCTTCAAGTCTGTCATCGATGTTTACAAAGCACGATATTTCGATATTTCAACTGGGCACCTGCCAATTATCCTCAGGTGAGCCATCGCAGAATGATGAGTGTCAGTGGCTCCTTAATATATAGCATGCTAAGACTGTTGCGCGAATGCGTCGTTTTCGTCTTCCGGAAGGTGTTGCATGTAAACGTAGTGAACAGATGTTCCACACTGCCAAGGGAACAACGCTGTCGATGGTAGAACGGCGTAACTCTGTTGTTCTGTGCACTCGCTGCGGACACTAGCGTTGTCTGCCATCCCCGATTTGAGCAAATTTTAGAAATGACATGTTTCCATGCGTTGTACAGCTGGTAGCCTCTGTTACAATTAAGAAGATTCTCCGTCATGCGAATTTCAACCGATTCCTTGACAATGGTGTCTGAAAAAGTCGTTATTGAGGCCGGAATAATTGTTTTATCATATTCCATTGAGTGACCGGTGGATATACAATGTTCATGGCCTCATGGAATGCATAATTTATTGGACTTACTACACCGCCTCAACTCTATTCACAAGAATATCCAGTTCAATATGGAAGTAGAGAAAGATGGTTGTTTGCCTTTAAGATGCTTCGGTTAGACGAAAGAATGACGGCTCTTTAGAGCATTCTGTCAATCGTAAGCCCACTATACCAATTTGTATTTACAAGCTTCTAGTTGGCACCACCCATCGCAAACTATGAGTGTCCTTAAAACACTTACTTGTACATAGAGCACACGTGGTATCATATGCAGAAAGTCTGCCTGAAGAGCTCGGCCACCTACAGCAAGTGTTTAGGGATAATTGATATTCTACCCGGCACTTACAATTATAATACAATTGTAATACTTACAATTACAAACTATAATCAAGAAGTAGTGATAGAGGAGAGCATGCCAGCAAAATCTCTTGCTTTCCTTCAGTTTGTTGGGAACCTGTCATTCAAAATAGCAAGAATCCTACGGAGTTTTTAAGTGAAAGTGGTTTTTCGTCCACCATCGAAGATTCCTGATTTGCTTGGTTGAGTAAAAGACAATTTGTTGTTACGGAATGCCGGTATTTACAAAATACCCTGTCAGTGTGGTATGGCTTATACAGGCCAGACCACACGCACCCTGGAAGAACGTTGCACGGAACACAAACGTTGCACCCGACTTTTGCAACCAAGCAAGTCTGCTATAGCTGGACATTATATATCCACCGACCACTCAATGGAATATGATAAAACAATTATTCTGGCCTCAGCAACGACTTTTTGGGACTCCATTATTTTGGAATCTGTGGAAATTCGTATGGCGGAGAATCTTCTTAACCGTGACAGCGGCTAGCAGCTGGACAACGCATGGAAACCTGCCATTTCTAAAATTTGATCAAATCGGGGACGACAGAGAGCGCTGGTGTCAGCAACGAGTGCACAGAACAACACAGTGACGGCGTTCTACCACCGACAGCGCTTTTCGCTGGGCAGTGTGGAACATGAATGTGACGCATACACGCAACACTTAACGTGCTATATACTGCGGAACCACTGACGCCCTCATCAGTCTGCGATGACTTACCTGAGGATGGCTGGCAGACGTCCAGTTGAAATATCGTGCTGTGTATACATCGACGACCGGCTGCAAGTCCGAAATATCTTTGAACATTCCAGTGCCAGGTAGATACGGTAATCTGCGCTCTTGGAGTTACGAATGTTTTATAGACAAACAAAATTTACGGATATGATAGTATTCAAGAGAGATTTATTTTCATCTGATCGACGTCATGACTTTATTGAAGCAACTGTAGATATTTTAATTTCGACCAACTGTTTTTTTTTTTTTTTTTTTTGGGGGGGGGAGACACTGCAGCATTTGTTGTTCAAGTGTGAAAATTAGTCGTAAATACGCTTCGAAATTGAGGTATGTGATGGATTATGATCGTAATTCGTTTTACGTCCTTTTTCCGTCAAAATGATAAATCGATACCTTCACATTTGAATTACCCGCCCCTTTTTAGCTCGATATTTTTCGTGTACGCTAAGCAGTCACCCTAAGAAGGCAGTGGATGGCAGGCAGTTGTCACCTTTTTTACCGTGTTTAGTTTATGGGTCGAGTGTGAGTTGCGTTTCGTGTTTTGTGATAAGTGGGTGGTAATGACTCGGAAAATAACTTCTCAGACAAAAAGAACAGAAGAAACAGCGAGAAAAGTTATAGAAAAAAGAAAGGACAGGTCCTTAAATAAAGCATGGAGAAATGAGAGCCATTTCAAGTCATTTATGTTCAAATTGTTCAAATGTTTAAGCTTATGGGACTTAACTACGGGGTCATCAGTCCCTAAACTTACAAACAACTTATGAACTACCTTATACTAAAGACGGCACAAATATCCATGCCCGAGGGGGGATTCGAACCCCCCGACCCTAGTGGCCGTGCAGACCGTGACTGGAGCGCCTTAGTCCCCTCGGCCACCGCGGCCGGCAGTCATTGATGGAAGTGAGATTATTAAAGATCGGAAGAAAAGTTTAATGGACTACTACTCACCAAAGCCGCAGGAGAAATTTTCTTTCCAGTTGTCAGGTTGCTCTTTGTCAGTAATCGTTGTCAAAATAATGTTGGAAGTTTTTTTATATACTTGAAGTTAACAAACTAATTGGGCCAGCAGCATACTTGACATACTTTCAAAACCTGTTGCGCTTCTTCCCTGATACAGTAGAAGGCTGGTATGGAGAACTTCAAGAGACAGTAAACATTGAAGAAGCTACTGAACCTGAATAGAAAAAAAAAGAATTAGAATGGCCATGAACATATCATTTCGTTATTGTACAGTTTAAGTGGATAATAAAATAGTGAAATCAAACTCAATTTTAATAATATTTAGTATAGATGTCATGGTTTGCCGTAAAAAGGGCGTAAATCGCTCATATTTTGGACAATATATCACAAATGGAAGATATAGCTGTAGTTGTACGGAATGGTTCTGTATGTGAAAAGTATGGTCTAAGACTGAATTATTACATAATTGAAGTATCATTGTTTCTCAAAAAGTATAAGCACGCAGATAAATCTTCAACACACTTTCACCGGAAATATGTATATATCGGACTTATGCCCGTAGTCCATCAAACTCCTCAATTGCCAATTCGTAACAGTTTCCGCGCCACTTTGTGGTTTTAGTCGATGATGTACCCATAACTTTAACGTTCACGTGTGGAATATTCCCGCCAGTTTCGGTGACGAACGACGCTGTATGTCTTTTGTTTTATATATATATATATATATATATATATATATATATATATATATATATATTTCTCGCGTATTGATCGCCAGCTTCTTTCGTATGTTTTGTCAGAGTGCTGTCTTGAAGTGATATTAATACTTGGAATTTTGTTAACCGATATATATCTCAAAGTTTTCGTTTAATGATCGGTACTGTCGACATTTAGTATTTCTTTGTGTTCGTGATTCTAAGGAAAGTACTAGATTTGACTCAAAAGGAACTGGAGGAACGGAGAGAAAATGACGTACCTCAAACGTCAGGAGGGGTCGTAAGAAGATGAATTTTAACGTGCTTCTAGGTCAGTATTGACCATAGGTGCACTGGCGTAATAGCGATCAGCCGGTATAACACACGGAAGTAACAGGATTTGCCAAAGCGGACTATGCAGACATTCATTTTTAAACACATTAATTTCATTATTTATTTCTCTGTTGACTCGCACATCATTATTCTGCACTACTGGGAAAGAACCAGTGCTGATAGATCAAGCTGGCAACAAACGCAAATAAAGGGCCTAGGTAAAGTATTTCAGTTTCTAATGTTATTTTCATTACTAGTATTGCAATTGGAAGTTGAGCCATTGGTTGGAAAAAGAGACTGACTACTTCCAACACACTTCAGTGAGGAATAAATAAAGCCGTTGCATCCAATGGATTTCTGCTAGATGTTCCTTTTACACCACAGACGAGCCTCACTGTACGCTTTTTCAGTATTAAAGACGTTTGTTTCTGCATTTGCGCATGTTCAAATGTTTGTTAAGCTTATGGGACTTAACTGCGGGGTTATCAGTCCCTAAACGTACAAACTGCTTATAAACCAAATACAGATATCCATGACTGAGGGAGGATTCGAACCTCCGACGAGGAACGGCCTCTCGCATCAGAGCATGTTGCCTCAATGCGCTTGGCCTCTCCGCTGCGGTTGCGCATGCTGTGGAGACGACAGAAAATGGCCCTTTGCAAGATTCTGATTCTGATTTGTAGTTCCAGCCAGCCGGCCGCGGTGGACGAGGGGACTGGGGCGCTTCAGTCACGGTCCGCACGGCCACTACGGTCGGGGGTTCGAATTCCCCCTCGGGCATGGATATTTGTGCCGCGCTAGTTCGTAAATAGTTCATAAGTAGTTTGTAAGTTTAGGGACTGATGACCCCGTAGTTAAGACCCATAAGATTTACAAACATTTGTACATTTTTGTAGTTCCAGCCACTGCTGATGCAAGATTCTGTATTTGTAGTTCCGGCCACTGCTGATGTCGTGGTTACAGCCTTGAAACAGTTTGTACTTGTGGCCCGTGTCCAATGACCACCACTGCATTCGCATTTTCTTGGAAAAGAGGGCATGGTGGTGTGTCAGATCGTCGTCGCAATCCCGATTTAAGAGTTCTCTATTTATCCACGCCGCGGAAAGTGCCCCCTGGAGGCAGAATATGGGCGCTCGCGCGGCAAGGAGCGGCGAGGGGAAACGCCGCTTTTATCATTGGTGTTGGAGGGGTAGAGAGCACCAGCCGCTACTGATTACAATGCTGAATTGCGACCTACGTCATAGTAGTGCCATGGTAAACATTGTCGTTTAGCTCGAAACCTTTGTAAATTACGGTAAATGTTCGTCCTATTTGTGACACGCCGGCCGCGGTGGCCGAGGGGACTGCGGCACGTCAGTCACGGTCTGCACGGCCACTACGGTCGGGGGTTCGAATCCCCCCTCGCGCATGGATATTTGTGGCGTCCTTTGTGTTAGTTAGTTCATAAGTAGTTTGTAAGTTTAGGGACTGATGACCCCATAGTTAAGTCCCATAAGCTCTACAAACATTTGAACATTTGATTAGTGACACCCACTATTTAAAAATTTCGAACACCACACGAAACTGTCGTCATTGAACTCTCTGTTCCCAACTAGCCTCCTTTCATATATTGGTGGTGTGCAGAAAGACATCATTCATAATAGTAACCCCCCCCCCCCCCCCCACACACACACACTCAGAGAGAGAGAGAGAGAGAGAGAGAGAGAGAGAGAGAGAGAGAGAAGGGGGGGGAGTAGGGAGTGTAGGAGTGTAGGATCTATATCCGATTCCCATTCATAAATCAGTATGAAACACACATCTTGCTGTTTCCTTTCACATCTAGTCTGAAAGAAGCCACAATGACGCGGCGCAGTTTTTACAGAATACCTATTAAAGACCCGATCGTGTCCGTCAGGTACTATGACTCAGCTGTAGTTGTTATAATTTTCCCCTGATTTGGTGCTATTTATCGCGGGCTGGAAGCAAACGCCGAATGCAGGGAGTGGTGTGTGCGCCTCCCCAGAGACCCGGTGACCCAGTTGGGGTGGTCCCTCGAGCCGCGCGCTTTCAATTACGCCCCTCGGCCCCCTGTATACGCGGGCTGTTTCTCTTTACGCCGGCGGCGACACCGCGCATCCACTTTTATTCCCCTCGCATTCGGCGTCTTCTTTTTTTAGTGTCAGTGGGTCGTCTCGCGTTTAGGGCTGCCGCGGCGCAGCCTCGCTGGAGTCGTCGTAAAAATAGCCGGCGCTCTTCAAGGGAGCTTCTCCAGCCGCCCTCTCGCCGCCACTTCCTGCAGAATGCGATAGCCGCGGCGCGAAGCACGCGACTGGGCCGGCGCTCCGTCCAGCTCGCTACCTGTGCATTCGGAACTGAGAGGGGTAGAAATGGCAATAACGTCGTTGTGGACTGCGTCCGAGCAGTGAACATTTCTGCCGCTCGGCGTGTGTAGCGCAATTCTCAAGGCACACCTTTGACATCGAACGCTCGAAACCGCACGAAACCGTGCTTGGAATAAGAGGCAATCGTAAACAGGATAGTGGTGAGCGTCATTTCCATGCAAAACGTTGCATTGTACTAAAAGTTAAGATTTTAACAGAGAGCTGTTCAAATGTTTGTAAATTTTATGGGACTTAACGTCTGTGGTTATTAGTCCCTAACCTACAAACTACTTCTACATCTACATCGATACTCTGCAAATCACATTTAAGTGCCTGGCAGAGGGTTCATTAACCACTTTCATAACCTTTCTCTACCGTTCCATTCTCTAATAGCGCGCGGGAAGAAAGAACACCTAAATCGTTTCGGTTTCGATCTGATTTCTCTTATTTTATTGGGATGGTCATGTCTCCCTATGTAGGTGGGTGCTAGCAAAATATTTTCACATTCAGAAGTAAAAGTCGGTGATTCAAACTTCGCAAACAGATCACGCCGCAATGAATAACGTCTGTATTGTAATGATTTACAACACAATCCGTGCAACATTTCCGTGACGCTTTCCCCCCCGTAACGTGATAAAACAAAACGAGCTGCCCTTCTCTGAACCTTCTCAATGTCTTCCGTGAGTCCCACCTGGTGAGGGTCCCACACTAGGCAACAGTACTCCAGGAGAGGACGCACAAGTGTGATGTAGGCAGTATCTTTAGTGGAGCTGGTACGTACATCTTCGAAGCAATCTGCCAATGAAACGTAACCTTTGGTTCGCCTTCCCCACAATATTTTCTGTGTGTTCTCTCCAGTCAAAGTTTTTCGTAATTGTAACTCCTAGGTATTTGGTAGAATTTACGACCTTAAGGTTTGACTGATTTATCGCGTAATTGAAGTTCAGCGGATTTCTTTTAGTGGTCATATGTATTACTTCACACTTTTCTTTATTTAGTGTCAATTGCCAATTTTCGCACCAAGTAGAAATTTTGTCTAAATCTCTTTGCAGTTGCTTTTGGTCCTCTGTTGACTTCACTAACCGATAAACGACAGCATCATCCGCGAACAGTCTAAGGGAGCTGTTCAGATTGTCTCCTAAATCGTTTATAAACACAAGAATAGGGTACCTATAACGCTTCCATGTGGAACGCCAGATATCACTTATGTTTTACTTGATGACTTACCGTCAATTACAACGAACTGTGTCCTTTCTGATAGGAAATCGTGAATCCAATCGCACAATTGGGTAGATAAACTAATTTCAACCTAAAGACAACACAGACACCCATTTTCATTACTAGTATTGCAATTGGGAGTTCAGCGATTGGTTGGAAAGATAGACTGACTACTTCCAACAAACTTCAGTGAGGAATAAATGTAGCGGTTACATTCAATGGATTTCTGATAGATGTTCCTTTTACACCACAGGCGAGCCTTACTGTACGCTTTTGCACTATTAAAGACCTTTGTTTCTGCATTTGCGCATGTTCAAATGTTTGTTAAGCTTATGGGACTTAACTGCGGGGTTATCAGTCCCTAAACGTACAAACTGCTTATAAGCCAAACACAACACATGCCTGAGGGAGGATTCGAACCTCCGCCGGGGAACGGCCTCTCGCATCAGAGCATATCGTCTGAATGCGCTTGGCCACTGCGCCGCGGCTGCGCATGCCGTGGAGACGACAGAAAATGGCCCTTTGCAAGATCATGATTTGTAGTTCCGGCCACTGCTGATATCGTGGTTACAGCCTTGAACCAGTTTGTATTTGTGACTCGTGTCCAGTGACCACAACTTCATTCGGATTTTCTTGGAAAAGAGGGCATGGTAGTGTGTCTGATCGTCGTCGCAATCCCGCAAAAGTCTGTACCACCAGGTCTTCTAAATGTAAACGGAACTCAAATGTCGTAAGAGTGAAAATTGTAGGTTATTGAGGGAAAAACACTGAAAACAAAAAAACACACACACACACACACACATATAATATATATTTCTCGCTCTGTATGCACATCCATAGGTAATTCACGTAACCTTTCTTCCTTCTTAGATAAAGTACCAATTTCAAGTCAGAATTCAATGAATACACACTTGTCACCACGAATATTATCGGCTCCACAATATGGCGACTATGGTTTCACTTCTGTGGCGTTAAGGGCATCTCCCCCTATTCTAACCTTCTTGGGTATAGGCCTATATGTGGCGTAGATAATGATAGCTTAGATTTTGGTAGGTTGATATCTATTCCACACACTGATCATTCATTCCACATATACACCATCCATGACTGTTAGGGATATAAAACTTTAAAGAATGAGCATCTATGTACCCGAACTCTCAAAATAAATAAAAAAATCACGCAAATTTTCTGCTAATTATAAAAGATACATGATTTGAATCATAAAAACAGAAATTTGACGGTAGGTGACTAGATGCAATGTCCGTTAATCACAAACAGACGTAAGTAGTAATGTAAATTATAATTGTAATATTATTGTACTCCATTAAGACGTAACTGATGAGCATTATTATAAGCACGTACACTACAGGAGTGCTAATACGCCAAAACAAGCATGCTTGTTGTGCAAAAGCCGCCCTAAGGCGTCTTGCTGTGGAGCTTCCCGTCGGAGGTTCGAGTCCTTAGATGAATTTACGTAGTTTGTAAGTCTCGGAACTGATAACCACAGTAGTTAAAACGCATAGATTTACAATCATTTGAACATTTCCTAGTGTAAATGATTGCCGACCGCGGTGGCCGAGGGGACTGAGGCGCTTCAGTCACGGTCTGCACGGCCACTACGGTCGGGGGTTCGAATCTCCCCTCGGGCATGGATATTTGTGTCGTCCTTAGTATAAGGTAGATCATAAGTAGTTTGTAAGCTTAGGGACTGATGATCCCGTATTTAAGTCCCATAAGCTATACAAACATTTGAACATTTTTTTGTAAATGATTAAACTACAGCAAATAAAAATAATAGCAGCTTGTTGGACTAATTTCATACAAAAAGAAGTCTTTCATTGCACCCTATGAGATGTTTTTTGGAAATTATAATCATTACATCCAACTTCCGATTTTCTTACTCCCATCTACATAAGGAAAGTTTTCGTGTTTTAATCGAGAGGGAACGATAGAGAATTAATCTACAATTGGTCCTCTTGTACCTCTCCCAGACAGTAAGTGTGACATGTTTAGCAATCGTTTTAAGGTAGAAGTGGAGATGATGAAAACCTGAATTGATAGGCGGTTTTTCCGTGAGAGCCTATTTACAAAGTTGTACTAACTAGTATTAAATGAAGACTCAAGAGATCCTGTTCATTTACCCAAGTATTGTCCCTAAGACACTGCGAATACATAAGTGGCAATCAAGTGGTGATTCTTTCTGTAAATGCGACTGGAAATTGCAGAAACCCTATGCTCTTTCTGTGTTCAACGCCACATTGGTTTGCGGACTGTCTGTGTAGATGTAGACGCAATTTCCAGGCGTTAGGTGAAGCGTAGTCGTTAAAAGCCGCACCGATAAGTAGCGTTGGTCGCAGTGTGAAACTAGCGTTGGGGCGTTCCGGGAATTGTAGCTGATGGGTGTGGAAACGCGACCGCAATCCGACCGGCGAAATGAAGCTGTTCCCGATTGGCGTAGGTTTTAGGGCGGCCGTGTCGGCAGTTTGAGAGTGGCGGTTACGAAGCAATAACTGTAAAGGCCCTGCGGCCAGCCCTCAAGTAAATGGATTGACAGTAAAGCGCAGAGCCCCTCCCCTTCCTCCGGATAAAACGGCCGGCCTATCCTCTGCGCGGTCGCCATTTTATTCCAGAACCCCTGCCCTGAGAGGTCATAATGAAGACAGCACGCTTTCTTCGTCGCCTCAAATCTCATTACGACGCCAACGACCGAAATATCTGGAGCGTTGCAATAGGCGTTATTCCTTACCACCACCAAAATGAAGTATATATAGCGCCCTTAATGAAATTACTGCGATGAACGTAAGACAGCCTGCAAAATAATACCGTGTCGGAGTCCTAATTCGAATTAAGAAAGTATGAAACTAAAGACATTGCGTGCACTAAACTTGGCCGTCCTCTTTTGGAGTATTGCTGCCCAGTGTGGGATTCTCACCAAATGTGACTGACGGCGGACATAGAAAAAATTCAGAGGAGGACTGCTCGTTGTGTATTATCGCGATACAGGGGCGAGAGTGCACGTGTTTGGGTGGAAATTATTAAAACGAACGTGTGCATTCTTGCAGCGTCGGACCAAGGCTGTGGGAGACCCGGGGCGGCGGCAAAACAAAATGAGACCCCTCGTTTACTAGTCAATACATGTATTACTATAAAAAAACTTTTTAGATGTGTTACTATACAAAAAGTAACTATTGGGATTTGGAGCCCCCCCCCCCCAGAACGAGAGGCGTGGAACAGTTAAAAAGAAAAGAAATTACTTTCGAGATTTGGAGGCCCCAGAGGCTAAGGGAGCTTAAAAAAAGTGCTCTCGAGGACCCCCCCCCCCTCTCCCGCAAGACGAGAGGCCTGTGGCGGTCCGCCAATGCAGTCTTGCCGTGAGACCCTTTCAGAAAAAAAATAATCGTCAGCTTTTTCTTTCGAATGCGAAAATAATTTGTTGACTCCTACTTACAATTGTAAGATTAAACAGGAGAGGAATTCCGCCTTAAGCAACAAACCTTTTTTGTAGTTATTCATCCGGACATATTTCAGCGCGTGAGTGCTATCTTCAATGTTTCGTACATGAAATTACCGGCAGAGTTCATTTATGCTTTTAAGTGGGCAACATCATGCATTACACCTTGTCATGTTTTTTGTTCAACCACATTTGTTCTTCTTTTATTATATTTAGTTTTTAGTTTATGCAACATTTTCTGTCAAAACGCACTTTTTGTGACATCATTTGTCCGTAACAACAGATCAACAAATGTATTAACAAGATGGAAACTAAAGGAAAGAACATCATAAAACAACAACATCTACACAGACAAGTTGTAAAGCATATTCTTGTCAACATAAAAGTATATATAAACTCTGTGCCAGTAACTTCAAGTGAGAAATAAAGGCATACACCCGCTGAAGATAGCACATGAGTGCTGAAACATATCCAGGTGAAGAACTGTGTTCTCGTATTTTATATTTAGTACTTTGTTTATATTCGAAGAAATGATTGCAGCATCAGAATGTGTTCAGTGCTAGTATGGAATGAGGTAGGTGCCTAATGTGTACAGGTATTGTCTATTAATCTGAACTACAATAAGGTGTCTTGCATAAAGCGGAAATTCTCTCCAGTTCGTGCAGGACTATTCAAAAAGAAGTAACAGATCTGAAAAGTTTGTCTTACAAAATGCGAAAGATAGAACCATAATTCCAATGTTCCTGGAAAGAGAACAGTGTAAATATTTCACGTGAAACAGATTCCCTGAAGACTTATGTCTGCTGTGCCATCTCTCTTAACAAAGTTTATGGGCCTTTTATGTTCATGGATAAAACTGTGTCAGGAACAACCAATCAAAAAATTGTTCGAAATTGGTTATTTCCTCAACATGAAGAGGATTCAGATTGGCCTCATCTTCATGCAAGATCGTTCCCTGCCGCAATTCTGTATCAGCATCAAATGTTACCTGAATGACACCATTCCAGGGTGTTGGATTGGATGAGGAGCAGCAGATCAACTTCATCAACCAAGCCCTCTCACGTTTCCGGACCTCACACCTTGTTACTTTTATCTGTGGGTTTATGTAGAAGACAGGGTTTCTAAATCCACTGTTGCCTGACACTGTTGAAAATCTGCTACATCAAATTGTTGAGGCCGTGAATTTGATAATGAGAAAGCAGCTGCTTTGTGTGTGGCAAGAAATGAGCCACTGTTTCAATATTTGTCATATACCACATGGTGCTCATAGTGAATGTGTATAAATGCGACCTCTTCTCTTTCCAAGAACTTTGAAACTGTGTTCCTAGCTTTCATAGTTTGAAAGCAATGAATTTTTGAAAAATGTTCCTTCATTTTGAATAGCCCGTATTAGCAAGCAAGGAAAGGAGGACTGCGATTTCCACAATTAATTTTAAGATTACTCCATGTTGCATATCATATGTAGTCAGTATGGAATATGGAAGTTTGGGTCGGTCGTGGACGTGGAGTCGTGTTAAGGTAGTCTAATGGTAAGGCGACCGCTCGCTAAAAGCGGGGAAACCCGGGTTCGAGTCGCGGTTTGGCACAAATTTTTGTCACCAGTTGATTCACCGCCTTTAGAATTTCAGCCAACTTCGCCAGAATTCGAAAATGGCGAATGAATAATTCATTTATTGAAATGGTTTGGAAAGGTATCGCCGACAGTGCGTTTCTGCTATTCCTTGCAGGGAGGACTCAAAACGGGTTGAGCTTTGCTTTGGGAGGTCAGTCGAAAAGCTAGTTGAGTGACCAGTTGCGGATCAAGGTTCGGGGATGCGACACCAATGCGTGAGCCGCGTCGTAGGCTACGTTACGAATATGAAGTGTAGCTGTAGATGGCACGGTAGTGGAGCAGCGTAAGGTGTCGTAGCCGGCCACGGCCACAGAGCCCCCAGAGAAATCCGCCTCCAGCTGGGAGGCCCGAGATTGATGGCTCCCAGGGGAGTGCACCCGATCTGCGGCCGGCGCACCGCTACTGTTCTGCGCTCACCACACCCACCTGCATGTCTTGTCTGCTTCCCAATTCTTAGGCATGCCAATTCTGATGCTCACTTTGCACTGCTTTTAATTACACAGTCGATGAAAATGGAGAGTTAACGGGGGTTGGCACTTGTCACAAAAAACAGCGCCAAGTTGCTAGTGTCAATACAAAAATGTATGTGGCGTTACTCAACTGCCGTCACTTATCACTTCGCCACAAAGTTAAAGACTTTTCCCGCCATCTTTATTTCAAGGCTTTTGTGTATTCATGCATAAGTATTAGGAACAACGAGCTTTTTAATTGCACACCGAATTAAAGATCCTTCCAAATTATGTGAAGTATGGTTTTGGGCTCCAATGAAATCGAAATACTGGCCAAATTTTTCATGACCATAATGTGATTAATTTGCTTATTTTATGTATTTCTTATACAATGTATGCTTAAGTTTTTTGTGTCAATAAACAAATCTTATTGAGTGATTACTTAAAGGTGATTTGTAGTTCCACAACAGCTTGTTCAATTCTACAAATGGGGAAAATAACTGTGGTGCTAGCAGTACATTCACATTCTTGAAATCGCATCTTCATTGCTCTTAATCACTTGTCAAATAGATTTCGGATAGGAAGTGACCAGGTTTCTGTTATAATTTCTGATTTAGTGTATCTGTTCATTGAAGGAATGGGGTATATTAGTGTGACCGTCAGTGCAGTTCTACGTAGCATAACCTCAAAATTCGGTACAGATGAAAAGTGGTATTTAACTGTGGGCGAGTGTAGGTATATTGGCTTTCAAATAAGACTCCAGGACATTGTTAATAGCGTGCAGCACGTAACATCAAAACACTGAACTTGTTTTGATGACAAGATATCAAGTTTGAACAGATGACAGGTAATGATCAGTTGTTAAATATCATGATGACACTTGTAGTGTCACTTGAGTAAGTACTGCTTCTCTAATGTTGACATCGGATTAGCAAAAAAAAAAAAAAAAAAAAAAAAAAAAAATGTTCAAATGTTTGTTAAGCTTATGGGACTTAACTGCGGGGTCACCAGTCCCTAAACTTACAAAATACTTACGAACTAGGACGGCACAAATATCCATGCCCGAGGGGGGATTCGAACCCCCGACCGTAGTGGCCGTGCAGACCGTGACTGGAGCGCCTCAGTCCCCTCGGCCACCGCGGCCGGCTCGGATTAGCAGATCTTAATCGAAATTTACTTTTGTTATTCGTAATTGGTTCAAACATACATTTTCGTTTACATCTGATGCTTGGTTTATACCTATTTTTAATGTCTGAGAGTTGTTTCTACACAAAATCTATTTCCATATACACCATTTACGCTTTGTTCCCATCTTACTGAAGTTTTATCTCAATTCTAATACAATAATCTAAATGAAAACACCAGTGTCCGTTCGAAAAATTTCTGCTGATGCCATATTGGAAGCCAGGCAACTAGAATTCTGAGAGGAATGAGTGGAAACGGCTGCGAACAGCACAACTCCCCTATAAGCCGTAATACCGCGTGCTCTGGCGCCGTTTTTGTGGCCATTGTAAACCCGCCTTTATGGTACTCTGTAAGTACAGGCTGTTTCAGGAGGAATAGTAAATATTTTAGGAGGTATTAGTATAGACGAACTGCAATAAAATTTCCATACTACGTGCGTGCAATTTTTATTGAGCTCAGAGGTACAGGCTTTAATATGAAACCCAAATAAATTCAAGCAAGGGTAAATGAGGACGTTCGAACTTGATTTTCAAAAATTCCACCACCAACTGTAATGCGCTGTTCACTTCTCTTGATAACATCTTGTGTAGCTCTTCTGAGGTCGCGTTTTGGTTCTTTTGTGAGGTCTGCATTATTCAGAATGCGAACGACCATATTGTTTCTTGAGTTTTTATTTTCTTTGTAGACTTTGCCTTTTAACCATCCCGACAGGCAAAATCCCAAAGGGGTAAGGTGGGAGGACGAAGGCGTCCAAGAAACGTGTCCGATCCAATTTATCGGGAATAGTATGTTTAGGTTATGTGTCAACAGAAGACTAGAATGTCCAAAAGCCCTCCGTGCTGGAAGAATATACGTATTCTCGTAGCCAAAGGAATCTCGTCCAATAATGCTGGAAGCTCATTTTCAGGAAAGTGTAGATAATTTGAGTCACGTAAGGCGATGCGGTAGCACAGCAGAAACGAACAACTAATTCTTTCAAACCACACTAAGCATTTACAGGGAAGTGTTCTTAGAGGAAATGTCTCCACAAAGGCACTTGGGATTTCTTCGGACCACTGGTGTGAATTAGGAGTGTTATTGATGCCGTTACGAGTGAAATTGGCTTCATCAGTGAAGAACAGAATTGGGATTTACTTGGCGATTTTCAAGTATCCGACAACAAAAGTCCAATCGGCTATGTTCATCTACTGCTCGGAGGTGTTAAATGAGACTGAATAATGTCGTCTACTTCATCCACAGTCTGCTCATTTACACGTTCAGGCTGCTGGACACTGTACCAGTGTCACCTGACACACTGTATTGAACACATGCGTAAACAGTCTTGAATCTGCTAGTCTGCGATAAGCACTAGCAATGTTTCCGCTGAAGTACAGTGTGATTGGTCAACATTTACAGTGAAAACTACATTGTAAACTAAATCACGACTATGAACACTACTGCTTTCATTAAATATGCCGGCCGCGGTGGCCGAGGTGACTGAGGCGCTCCAGTCACGGTCAGCACGGCCACTACGGTCGGGGGTTCGAATCCCCCCTCGGGCATGGATATTTGTGCCGTCCTAGTTTGTAAGTAGTTCATAAGTAGTTTGTAAGTTTAGGGACTGATGACCCCGTAGTTAAGTCCCATGAGCTTAACAAACATTTGAACATTTTTTTCATTAAATATGATCTTAGCAACCAATAGGAAACGGTATACCAACACACGAAACGAAAATGCATTGAACTGAGCTGTATTTCTGTACATTTTCAAAAAATTGGACGCGTTATTGCCATTTTATTGCAATTCCTAGAATATTTACTATACCTCCTGAAACACTCTGTCTGATGAAAAGTATACGTAACGCGAAGTTGCACGGAAGTGGGACGATAAAAGTTAAAATGTTTGTAAATGTATGGGACATACCTGCTTGGTTATTAACTCCTAGCTTACAAACTATTTAAACTAACCTAAGGACAACACATGCGCCCATGCCCGAGGGAGGACTCGAACCCACGACGGCGAACTGCCGCGCGCACCTCCGCACGGCGACCCAGTGTCCAGATAAGGATTTTCTGCGTGACTAAAAGAAGTACAAGTAAATAGTCAATTAAGTTCAAAGGTTTCAAATGTTTGTAAACCTAGCGGACCATACTATCGTGCTCATTGCTCCCTGGACTTACAAACTACTCAAACTAAACTTAAACCTATCCTAAGAACAACACAAACACACCCGTTGCCAATGGTGGCCTCGAACCTCCGCCGTGAGCGGCCGCACCAAGAACCGCACGGCCACTTCCGCGCGTCAGTTAAGTAGTGAAAGGAAGTGTGTGCGGTGGAGGGAGACGAAGGCTCGACCGCAGTGAATACGTTAGTGTGTGTACAAGTCGCAGTAGTTGCGTGCAGATGACAGACTAGTACGCGTACTGCAGTCACAAGATTGTTTGCAGCTAGGATGACGACTGCGGGATTAGGTTAATCTCGTCAGGACTACCCAAAATGTAACTTACATTTCGGTAAAGTTTCTCTGCGTTCGACTAACGAGCGGCAGATATAGAAGCGGTTGCTGCGGCCGAGCTCAGAACGAGCGTTTCGATTATAGGCCGTAATTGGCCATAAGCGACGCCACAAATAAAACGTGGCCCCCTTTGTCGGCGATCAGTGGCTGTCAGCAGAGTCCACTCGAAGGAACTGCGTGCACGCAGCGCGCAATGGCTTGCTGGCAGACACGAGACCGGCCGCCGAGGCGAGGTAAGGCCTGCTGCACACTTCCTCTGCGTGGTTTTTATTACCCTCATCACGCTAATGCTGTAATGCCATCATTAACAATCTACTCCGCCGGCCGCGGTGGCCGAGGTGGCTGAGGCGCTCCAGTCACGGTCAGCACGGCCACTACGGTCGGGGGTTCGAATCCCCCCGCGGGCATGGATATTTGTGCCGTCCTAGTTTGTAAGTAGTTCATAAGTAGTTTGTAAGTTTAGAGACTGATGACCCCGTAGTTAAGTCCCATAAGCTTAACAAACATTTGAACATTTGAACAATCTACTCCGATTTTGATCATTGTGACCACTTAATTCAGTCTAAACGCAGACCTGCATTATTTCTGTATAAACATGGCGTTCGTTTTCTTCTCCAGAATATGGACTAAATTAGCTGATATAGTCGCAGCTACTTTTTTTCACTCGGAATGGACTCCATATCCGCGTCACGAACGGTATTGATGCAAAAGTGCACGAGTGTCTTCCTTGCAATCTAGTTTATAAATGCTGTACTCGAAGAAGTAGAGAAATTATGTTTTGTTGCCTACACATTTGGTGTAGATTTCTTATCGGCTGCGAACATTTGTTGACTGGATTTTCTTAGATAGCGGTTTAGCGAGAATGTTGTGAAATTTTATCGACTACTGTGTGCATACAGCAGTGCCGTGCCTTCCTACCATTTTTACAGCAGGGACTTTTTTAATTTCTTTATTTTTAGCAGGAACCATAAGATACATGAAAAATAAACAGTATCAATGTAAAAATAAACTGAAATCAGAACCTTTACAACCCATTCGTTGAACTCATAAGTAATATATGTTGGCAGTATATTTATTACAACAGAAAGTTAAATTCGATCTGCAGTACTGTGCTTTTAGAGACGTTATTCTGTTCTAGATTTTAGACTTTATCATATTGGTGTGGTGTCTGTTCTTTCGGACACGTCTGAAAGAACAGACACAACACCAACATAATATTTACACGCGAAGACGGCGTTAGCTTAAATTACTTCACCGCAGATGCGGTCATACGTTCGATCTCGCACGGGTATCCGTAATGGCGAGTGTGAGATGGCATGAACGATAGAGGCGCTACAGCCATAGCGTACGACTCATGGGAATTTGACACGGACGGGTGGCGAGCACGGGTAGCCAAGTGGTTAAGGCGACCGACCTCTGGCCCGAAGCGGGAGACCTGGGTTCGTTTCCCGGCCCGGCTCACATTTACACTTGGCGCCATTGCTTCAGTTCAAGGCCCTAAAGCAGCCACTATCAATGCTTTCCTTCCTAATCATTCTTCCTTCCTCTCCTTTATCAATAATTTGCTGATTTTTAGGGTGTTAGGAAATCCTAGAGCTAATACTGTTACTCAAACTACATATGTATCATCACATTTATCGATCGATTCCTGTAATTATTGCCTCGGACGAAACAGCACACCTCTCGTTAGTCGTTTCTCCACGAAGAAATCCACTTTTTTGACACACACTGGAATAAGTATACAACAGTACAGTACAGAGATTATTACAGAAATAATAAAGTTTACTTACTTTTTGCCTTTCATTTGATTGCCCCTTACTAAGCGAAATGACTGTTAAATACTATGTTACATAATACTGACTTTTCAGATGACATATATCCTCGTTAATTATTCACTCGTTTCTTACAACAGTAATAATATGATTTATGTTGTTTTCACACATTTTCAAAAATGTAATCGAACGGTTTTTCTTAATAGACACTCCTGGAGTAGTCCTTTGAAGTACAGGTAAATGTACCAACTCCCTTTGTTAAAATTGTAACCGCGGTGGAGGGCCGAGCGTTCTAATTTGCCTTGCTGCGGAGCGCACGGTTGCTCTCTGTCGGAGGTTAGAGTCCTCCCTCGGTCACACGTGTGTGTGTGTGTGTGTGTGTGTGTGTGTGTGTGTGTGTGTGTCAAGCCAATTAGTTTCGTGGCATTAGAGCAACACCATCAGGGTTATAAATTATTTCGTATTTTTCTCGGTGTCTTAAGACAACCCGACATTCTCTGGCACCATAGCGAAACGCCATCGGACCTGACAGAGAATGTTGGGTCTTCAAGAGACACCGAGAAAAATACGAAATGATTTCTAACCCTGACGATGTGGCTCGAATGCCACGGAACTAGTTAGTTTAATGAAGGAGTACCATACAGCTGAAGCGGTTTCCATTCAATATGACTAAAGTCTACAGCTGCGGATGCCGACAATACCGTACAGAATTTGTTGTATTTTTAAATGTACACTCCTTTGGCAGATGTCCCTACTGCCGTGTTTTTCTTTGATATCATTGCTCCGTAGAAATATCGCTTACTTTCGAGGATAGCGCGCGATGCAACGTGTGGTTTTATTTCCGTCGACGTGAAGCGTGCTTTGGCGCTGCAGAAGCACGCCCACTAGCCGCTCTTGTTTCTTGTGCTGCGTCGCCTGGTTAACGTGCATGCTTGGTGCACACAAAGCGGCGCTCGGCCGTACGCAAACTGCGTGTGTCCCAGTCTCACGTGGTCGTGGAAACAAAGCCACCACCTTCCTGGCAAGTTCAAACCGTGGAACGGCTGCACGCCCCACGCTTTCCGCGCATTACCGGCTTATATCACTGCGCTTAACCTAAATTACCTGACAAATCGGCTTCTGGCAGAGTCCTCACTTTTTCAGTTGCGTAGAATTATGCATTGATTGATTGATCGCGGACATTTGTCCAGGCCGTCCGCGGTGGCCGAGGGGACTGCAGCGCGCCAGTCACGGTCTGCACGGCCACTGCGTTCGGGGTTCGAATCCCCCCTCGGCCATGGATGTTTGTGCCGTCCTTAGCATTAGCTAGTTCATAGGTAGTTTGTAAGTTTAGGGACTGATGACCCCGTAGTTAAGTCCCATAAGCTCTACAAGCATTTGAACATTTGTCCAGATAATAATAAGCGTTACTCGTTCATTCATCCCCAACTATGATTTACTAACGAGTGTGATGCATTCTCGTGGGATTTCGTGACTGTGCTTGATGTTTTTGAGTTCTCTGAGGACGACGAATATGTGGACTAATTTGTCTGACATTTATTTTTCGGTGTGGTCATTGGTTTCTTTCTTGCCAACTTCCTGTCGACAGCATGTTTCCGACGGTTCTATTCAAACCGTCATTAACCTTCCGGCAGGCGCGCGTGTATGTCCGATAATAAGCGACAAGTATCCTTGTATCCTTTTTTCGGAAAGTGGGAGGGTCTCAAATCCCCCTCTTTGTTTTAGCCATATCTTTTAAGATACAAGTATGATGTTTGTATCTTTTTAAGGTTTATAAATAAACATGAACCTTCTTGGTTGACTAGAATGCTCGCCTATCGAAAGGTTAGTATTTGTCAACTAATCGACGCTAGGCTTTCGATTAAATGTTGTCTCGTAGTTGCATTTCTGAATGTAGTATTTTAGGGTACCCGTATCGTTTTTTCCCTCTTGTACCTATGTACGTTACCCTTTCGTACTATCATCATAAATGATTTACTTTGGAAGACGAGAAACCGAACTAAATACCACAGGAACACTTGATCTAGTCTTTGATGGTTGCAGCGTACATTGGATTATTCAGAGACACTGATGTTCTGGTGACTTATTTGTAGGAATTTGTGGTTGTGAATTGCCCCTTAAAATGCTTACACCATCCTATTCCATCCTATTATATTACTGTTAGTATAAATTTACATTGTTGTCATTAGTTAGCTTCATATTGGTACATATACGTTTCTGGCTTGTAGACAGACAACCATTCTGAAAACATATCATCATGAAAATATAACATTAGCGCCACGGTTCCGTCTTCAGTGTAAAAACTACGTCATTCAAGAACTGCCTGTGTAAACCCCGCCATAGTTCGGGGGAAGACGGCTGCGATAAGTCTGCAGCACTACTGTGGCCATTAACGTACTGCAATAATGAAACTTGCCATAGACTTTATAACAACTCCACCATGAGAACAGGTGTTTAATTGGTAAGAATGTAAAGCGCGCGCGCGCACGCACACACACACACACACACACACACACACACACACACACACACACACATATTCCTTTCAGTGCTAAATTAAAGATTTCTTGATGTATCAGAATGTTTCCCGCCAATCGATCCCTTCTTTTTAGTGAAGATAAGCAAGAAATTTCTCTCTTTTCCAATTTTTTTCAGTACCTCCTAATTAATTACTCAATGTACCGATGTAATCTGCTGCAGTTTCCTGTAGCACCATATTTTGATAGTTTCTATCTTTTTATTTGAACTGCTTATCGTTCACGTTTCACTCCCGTAAAATACTACACTATAGACAAGCGCCTTCAGAAAGATCTTCCTAACATTTAATTTTGGATGTCAACAAATTTCGCATATTCGGAAATGCTTTTCTTCCCATACCCATTCTGCATTTTATATCTTCTTTACTTCTTTATTTTTCTTCAGAAGATAGTTTGCTACCCAAATAACAAAATTCATCAACTACTTTTATCCTCCAGTTAGCTAATATAATTCCTTGACCAACGCCTGATTTTCTGATATATTTCATTACCCTTGTTTTGTTAGATTAGATTAATACTTGTTCCATAGATCATATATACAACATTTCGTAATGATGTGGGTCAGTTTAGTAAATGATGTCTATACATGACAATATTTTAAGGATTTTTAATTAATTTTTTTCTAGTTTGCTTAAGTTTTATCTAAAAATTCATCCAAAGTGTAGAAGGACTTGCCATTCAGGAATTGCTTTAATTTCTTTTTCAATACCAGTTGCTATCTGTCAGAATTTTGATGGTACTTCTTGTTAAGTGACCGAAGACTTTAGTGGAAGCATATTTCACCCCTTTCTGTGCCAAACTTAGATGAAACCTTGAATAGTGAATATCACCCTTTCTCCTAGTGTTGTACCTATGCTCACTGCTGTTAATTTTGAATTGGGTCGGATTGTTAATAACAAATTTCACGAGGAAATATATATATTGTGAAGCTACAGTAAAGATCTCTAGATAAATGCCTGCAGGATGATCTTAGGTGGGCTCCAGCAATTATTCTGATTACACACTTTTGTGCAATGAATACTTTTTCTACTCAATGTTGAATTGCCACAGATTATGATCGCATATGAAATCAGTGAATGAAAATATAGTAAGCTAATTTACTGAGATGTATATCACCCAATTTTGCAATGACCCTGATATCGTAAGTAGCTGAACTCAAAACGTTTCCGCAGATATTCCGTGTGTTTCTTCCAATTCAATCCCTCGTCAATGCAAACACCTAAATTTTTTGAATATTATACCTCAGCTACATATTTATGTTCAAAGTCTAAATTTATTAATGGTGTCATGCCATTTACTGTGTGAAACTGTATACACTGTCTTTTTTTATCAAAGTTTAATGAGAGTGTATGTGTAGGGTACTACTTAATTTTCTGAAAGACATCATTTACAATTTCATTAGCTAATTCTTGTTTGTCAGGCGTGACAGCTATACTTGTAGCGTCAGCAAAAAGAACTAACTTAGCATCTTTGTGAATATAGAATGGCAAGTCATTAATATATATTAAGAACAGCAAATGACCCAAGACCGTACCTTATGGGGCCCATTTTTGATAACTCCCGAGATATCGTTTCTTCTGTATCTATCAGCTTATTTAAATTTTCTGCACTCTTCCAGTTAAGTATGATTTAAATCATTTGTGCATTGTCCCACTCATACCACAATACTTACGTTTATCTAGAAGAATCCCATGATTTACACAATCAAAAGCCTTTAAGAGATCACAAAAAATCTCAACTGGTGATGTTTGTCGTTATTTTACATTTATGGAGATTTAAAGAGAGCAGCAATTCATTACACCACGTGCAAATTTCGTCCAAGTCTTTCAACAACTCCTTACTATTGCCCAACGGCGATCCTCCGTCCGTTACACTATCCCCTCATTATACTTCCTCAGCTCAAAATAGCATTTGATTAGTAAATGAACACTAAAGAACCTTTATCCGTGGCAACCAAGGCCACACTATTCTCGACCAAACCTATCATTAAAATGAATGTAAAACTTGATAATGAAGTTCGTTTATTATGTACTCAATATAGTTTTTATTCCTCTTATTGTATATTTCAATACCTATCGTTCTTCGAAATATACTTTGGTGGTGTAAAACCGTTTTTGAAAAGACGATTGACGGTTTCTAAATCTTTCGATTTTGAACATCTAGTGCCGTACTTGTGTAACAAAAATTGCGTTCTCAGATTACAGTATTATGTTTGTTCGCAGCTCTTCGCCTTCTCAGCGGATAGTACTGAGCGATGTGTTCCAGTTGAGCTTTGCTTTTCGTCGGGGCTGTACGCAGATAGCACAGTAACTCGGTAACAATGTCGCTCCCATCCGACATGGCGGGCCAGCTTTGGTTTGCAGTTGCCACCCGCTAATCTGAAGATTACATTAGGCAGTGTTTTGGCGAGCGCACGCGTGCATTCATGCGTTTTCCTTGTAAGCCGGAAGCCCAAACGAGGTTACGTGTTCGTCGATGGCACTGCCACAGGTCCTCGGGGAAATTAGTTCCGCTGGCTCGAGTGCGCATGCGCAGATCGCTAGCACGGCTCGGCTGCGTCAATTGGGCGTAGGCTTTCCTTTGATGGTGATTATTCTCTGTGGTAATTTCCGTTCACTAGCTACTGTTGTAAAAGCCCAGTGTCTGTAGAATCGAGACAAAGTTTTACAAGCGTAGGTAGCTTTGATTTTGGAGGCTATTAAGAGGAAGTGCAGAATTTTAATGCACCACAGTTTAGTAGTTAAACTGTATTTCGTTGTTGTAGTGCAGCTTGTATTATCGGAAGAATAACTTTAGTAATAAAAGTGTGGAGATCCTCAGTAACTCGTCTAGCAACATCTGCACAAAAACAGAAGATGCGTCACTCTTCCCTTAGATTACAAGTATACCACAATGTCTTACTTAAGAGAACGTTCACAAGCAATTAAGTATGAGTGCCATACATGGTGCATAGCAACACTCCCGATCTGACACGGTGTCGTTTCCTCCGTTTTTTGATGAACTGAAGAAATCCCATCGTAGGAGATTTGAAGATGATGACTTCCTTATGAAGACTGCTTAGTAGTGGCTCAAAGTGCTGCTTCTGACTTCTACCGTCCAGGTATACAGGCCTTCGTTCCAAGATGGCGTACGGCAGTGCAAAGGGACGGGGTTATGCGGAAACTTAGAAGTTTGCTCCTCAAGGATATAACAAAACACTGAAAATATAATACAGATGTAGGAAATAAATTGGATATTTTAAAATGTTGTGCATTACTTTTGGAGAGACTCCACGTACAATTCGCTACATCATATTTTAATTCAAAGCCATTTAGGACAGCAGTAGACCAGGGGATTTGGATTCAATTTATCGATTAAGGAAGAGAATGTTAAATGATTTTAAAATTTCTTATGGTTGTGCATAGTCCATACTAAACTTATCAGTTTGAAGTTGTAATGTGTTGCACAGTACTGGTTCATCCTTTTTTAATCAACAGGTAACTACTATGCTACTAATGCTGGAATAAATGCAAAACAGCATAAAACAGTTTCAAACGGAGAAACCGCTGTTTGTTAACTTTTTGTGCTGACATGAATGTGAAATGTTAACTTCGTCACTCACTAAACTTCAAATCAGAAACGAACAGACTGGACCGTGACACCTTTGCAAAGATATTCCTAATGATATTCTAAATCACAATGCAAAATGTCTAGAACAGCAGTCAATTCTGTTGACTGCCGGGCTTTCACTAGTCAGATGGAAGTTATTTGCGTGCTCCGTCCGCCATATGACGCCTACCATACATAGTGATGGACTGTGAAATTGCAAACAACACTATCGTCATACGGCGGTCACAGCGCGCGTATATAGTACTTGCAACTTATATCTAACTGCTGAGACTTTGAGATGTAACTTTATGAAATATGGTTGAAATGTTTCTAGATTAATTACACAGGAAATTTTTACCGTTTCAAACATTGTGACGTAATGGTAAAAAGGTAAAGCAGTCAACAATCCGAAGATTGGTTTGAACAGGGTAGGATTTCGAAATACATAAACATGTTTAAGGATGTTATTACACAGTTGTATAGTACAGTAGAAACCATGGATGTTATGTTTGCGTATGGGCATGCATAAAAACTTACGTTTATGATAGTCTGATCTAGACTAAAACATTTGGAAGTGTATCCGAATCGGCGAATTGCTGTTGGGTGCTGTCACTGTGTGTGTGTGTGTGTGTGTGTGTGTGTGTGTGTGTGTGTGTGTTTTTTGGGGGGGGGGGGGGGTTATTGTGGACAAACACCGGTATGCTTCGAGCTGACTGCCACAAGAACTTAGCCTGATATGTAAAGCGATGGCAGGGAGGGGTCCGCTTTCACACAGCGACGGGGGCGAGGCAGAGTAAACTACGGAAGATGGCCGCGTGTTTCCTTTCGTCTGCGGGCAGGCAAACTGCACCGGACGGCTGTGACGCACTTTGCTAATGGAAAGCGGAGCGCCGCGCCGCCAGGGGAGGCGACGTCAGCGTGACGTAGCGGCGCGCCCCCTCGTGACGTCACGGCCAGTGGAATTGTTGCCGGCCTTGACTGCGGACTCGCCGCCAACAGGGTCGCCGTCTGGCGCATCAAAACACGAGAACGGCGTCGCGTTAAGCCCGTTTTACATGATAGGCGTTGTGGTGAAAATCGACTACGCCAATTGCCTACCTACGTGTAAATCTGCAGCCAATCCTATAGCGAGTGCGTCTATGACGTCAGTGATCTATAGATCAGCGTCTATCGTTTGTGCCGAGTGTGGAGTTCTAAGTTTTCGAGTGTTCTACACAATGCGGACGCGCAGAAGCGAGAACAGTAGTGTTCTCTACTGACATCGGAAGTTAACCTATTGTGGTCGAGCGTATTCATGTAACAAATGCTTTCAAATCTTTTTTAACTTTAATAATGATTATGCAGCCAAGATCGCATTGGCGTCGAGTACGCCGAAACCGGTCACATAATAAATGAAAAATGCGATCTTGGCTGCATAATCATTATTAAACAATTATAGATCGCCCCACTTAACTATGAGTTTTTTAACTTTATTCTGTTGTTTGCTTTGTGTTTTCGTCGCACCGAAAAAGCTGCAAGAGAGCTTCATATTGTTTTTCTATTAGTTTTGTCCTACAAAAAAGACGAAATATCTGCAGGCAGAAAAAATATTTTCGTTTTACGAGAAAAAAGCGCGCACTAAGTATATACGAGCATAAATATATAAAGTTGTTTTACCGAAAATTGTAAGTGTGAGAATTACTAGATTAGAAAATTATTTTCGATGTTATTTTTATTGTTAGCAAGAGAACAAGATATTAGAACTACTGTGAATAGTCGAATTTTACTGCATTTTCGATATTGTTTCCTATGTTTGCCAATATAAATTTTCTTCAGTAAATAAGTTTTAACAAGTTTAATGACACTTTTCCTATAATTTTGGTTCCGAATTGGGTACAAAATTTGCTACAGGACATTTGAGGAAAACATCAACTATGAATTACCCTTTCGTCATTAATAAACTCACTTATCCTTTTTCTGCTCCTACCTAAGAAGTGACCTCATAACCTCACTTCTTCATGCAGTTGCGAAACTACATACCAGACAGCTCAACAGTTCTGTTTAGAAGTAAACGAAAACGACTACAATCTCTGACGACGTTCGTGGAGTAGACGTGAAACATTAACGTAGATGAACTATGAACTACAGCTACCTTACTGTCCTTCGAAATAGGCATCCTCCATGACTATGCACCGCTTAGTTTCGATAAGTATTTTCGTAATCATCTTCTGGCCTTCAAATACCGTGAAGAAGATGAAGACACTCCTCAAAACATCGCGGAATTTGAACGCAGCCAATCGGGTGGAATCCCAAGAAGACTTAATCACGTTTACTTTTTTCACGTTTACGAAGACGAGCAATCGTCTATTAACTACGATACGTTGGCTACGGAGAAATAGCTGTCTTCTCGACATATATCGAAACAGTGACTGTCAGGTGAAAAGGTTTCCGTCGTTGAGTAGGGCCGACGATGCGAATTGTTTGCCATCAGTGGACCCGTGAGGAGATTGCACGCAGTTCTGCGTATGCTGACTGCACTTCACCTGCAGCGCCGCTCGTGGGCACGTGACCCTTTCGGTTGGATCTGAGACGACTGGAAACTTTGTATTGGTCACATGAGTCCTATGAGTGACAGTATGTTGTCGCTTATCACGGAAAGAGTTTCTTTTGCCTGGTAAAACGTTCATTTTAACCGGCAAATCCGGGGAAATATCTGGGGGCATTTTTCTGCTTGTATACTCCCTATATGAAACCTTCAAGTAGGTACTTTTTTTGTCAGAAATTTGTTTGCTATTGAAGAAAGTGTAACACATACTTCGTTAACAACGATGATTATCACTTGTGGGGCTGATAAGTTTTTATTGCACGATAGTTGACAGCTAGTTGAAACTGTACTGTTCTGACTATACTTGTTCCGATGACACATGTAAAATGGATGTGCAATTCTGACGCTTAAAAAAATATCCTGTAACAGACGAGATCACTCTGATGAATTAAGATGTCTTCTCGAAGCAATATGCGCTCATTACTGCCGAGATTGACTGTTTTAAATAGCACCTCGTTGTGTGACTAGTTGAGGAATGTAAAAAAAATGGTTTATATTAGATGAAAATATATAAACCCCGGATGGCACTAAGGTAGCGGTAAGTGGTAGCCGTTCTGTTAAAAAGGAAATAAGACTAGATTTTGTCAGCATCGAGATATAATTGTATTCAGACATACGCTGACGTACCGGTACCGGATTTTAGACATTTCGTACCGTATTCTGAATTATGAAAAGTGAAGGGGAACGAGAAAGCATGTAGCCAAGACTGAATTTGTTCAAATGCTTGTGGCTTGATTTAGTTACGTGTCGGCACAGAAATAAACAGTCCGTATGGAAATCCACGATTAAAATACTGGAATATTTAAACTAGCGACTTGGAGAGTTCTTGTGTTTGTGAAGTTTTATATCAATATTTAAACAGCATAGTACCCTTCAGCTGAAAGTCGGTGCATAATTGTGTGTGTCGGTGGATTACGCTTCGAGCACCAGGAATTACGGATTTGTATGTCAGGAAATTTCATTCTCCAGTAACATCTGCCGTCAAGAAGTGCAGAAAGTGTTCCTAACACAACATTTACATATTTTCGAGTTCAGAGCAAGTCCTGGGTGCTGAAAGTACACAGCACCAGAGTGAAAAATCTTCTGTCATCTCCATAATGTCGTTATTCAAACGGGAAAACAATATGCAGTTGGAAGCGAAAATACTCGGAGGCAGCTGTCTGCTCGCCATGAATTAATCTGCATCACAATGGGCTGTTCGCATTTCCCATTCCACGCAGTTCAGCGCCGGAACGGATGCATTTTGCGCGGATTTGAGAGCCCGCGGACCGTACGCGCATCCGGTAAGCGAAAGGGCAAGTGTTGGGGGGAGCTGCGTCACATTCTATAGCACGCAGTGATCACGGCGGAGATTGTAGAGAGCACACGCAGATCAATTGTTAAGGGAAATTTTATAAGTAACTGTTTTGTCGCAAAATAAAAATAAATCAGTAAATTGAAACTTTTGTTTGTTATAATTTCT
The DNA here is from genome assembly GCA_026315105.1 of Locusta migratoria. Lineage (NCBI taxonomy): Eukaryota > Metazoa > Arthropoda > Insecta > Orthoptera > Acrididae > Locusta > Locusta migratoria. Next base: position 204,468,340 of record CM048751.1, read on the forward strand.
ATCTTAGCAGTACTGCCATCAACGGTCTTCATATAACCAAATCTAAGTAATTTTCTGTATGTAAACACCGAATGAGGCTGAGCAGAATTATTCGAAAGAAACTTTTACAAGCTTCCAGAATTCTTCTCCGTCGTACGCCTGTCTGTGTGTACAAACGGCAAACGATTCTCTCTCTCTCTCTCGTGTGTGTGTGTGTGTGTGTGTGTGTGTGTGTGTGTGTGTGTGTGTGTGTTGGGAGTAATTAATCTTCTAAGCTGATGAAGTAAAAATGTTATACGATACTTCCGTTGGTCTAGACAAGTGTTTCTCAACCCGTGGGTCGCGACCCCCTGGGGTGGTCTCACAGTCCTGGTCGGGGGGAGGGGGGTTCGTATTCACAGGAGGGAGTACTAGCACCATAAAATAAATAAAATAACTAGGGGTTCAGTAATACAAAAAACGTTTGCCTAAGAGAAATTTCTTTAATGTAAAAATTACGGAGATCCCTGTGTAACATTCATTATGAATTGAGTCATAGATTGCGCTAATTCATTATCACACTGTTTTAAAGAAATGAAAAAAAAAAAAAAAAAAACTTCACAAACTGTGGAAGCTTTTTGTTGCGGTCCATAAGTATGAGGGGGGAGGATTGCCAGGATATTTTTATTTGGAAGGGGATCGGCAGACAATTTTTACTTGCAAGAGGGTCAATTTTTCCGAAAAGGTGGAAAAACACTGGTCTAGACCGATGAAATTTGGCGAGAATCTGGGTATCACTGAAATCTTTGACGTTATTTGTTTGAGTTACGAACTTGCATTGCATTCGCAATTCGGCAGAAATCTGAGGAAGTGCTGTGAGGATTTTCATCTGCTTTTCATTATTAGGCAGTCATTGGAACACGTCTTTTATCTATGTAAATGGTTTAAACCGATAAATTCATTTTGCAAAAAATATCAGCTGGGTTGAAATTAATTATCAGATAGTGGCATCATTTTACGTGCACTCTTCGTATTTATTTCACATGCAAAAGAGAAAAAACATGTTTTTCAATAGCGATTTTGTAGCGCGCCTTAAAATAGTACGAATTCTATCGAACTTCCAAAGAAAGGTAATAAGAAGATAAAGTAAAATCGAATTTTGTCCTCATTTAATGATTGTCCACTTTTGAGATACTGTTCTTGAAAGTAGAAATAAATTTAAAATTCCATGAAGTATTTCCTGAGGAGGGCTCCTGTAACGGACCCGAAACGTCGAAGAAATATATCATTATGACGCGGCAAATAGCTCAGAAGAATTACAATTTTAACAATAATGACCGCGAAAGCCTACGTTTGTACATAGAAGTAAATTTATTAAGTACCGAGACTCGATGGACGTCCAAAAATGTTGTCAGTTGATGATCGTTTCGTTACTTCCGTTAATTTGCAGCAAGCTTTTATGTAAATACAATGAAATAATTATAATACGATGTTTACGTACGTTTTCGTGAAGAAAGTTTGAAGACCTTCTAATACGGAACCTCTGGCGATTATGTCGGTTAAGAGTATGGTAAACTAGAAGTTTTGAACCAGAATGAAAAATGCTTCTGTCATAGCACATGAATCGGTTGGGACTTACCTACTGTGGTTTCATAATCCCTAGGCTTACAAACTACTTAACCTAACCCAAGGAGAACACTATCATGCCAGAGGGAGGACTCGAACCTTCGACGGGGAGCTGCCGCGCACTCCCATTCCCACGCGGCGGTACTTTCTTACGAGATCAGAATAATTCCCCGGCATAGTGAGCTTTTGAGGGGGAGCAGCTGCAATAGCATCTCTGAGAGGGGATGCATGCGTCCTAAACTTGGTGGTTTCATATTTCACGACATCAGAAACTTGATGACATCACGTCATGGGCCTTTTATACATGGGAGTATAAGTCGAGTTACTTGAGCTATTATTTCAACATTTTCTTTAAGTAGTGATTTTGAAGCTGCTAGATAAGTGGAGAAGCTGGTCCTCCTCGTTTACAACTTTAGCTTTGGTCAGGTTATAATGAGATTCTGGTAGAGGTAGCACAGTTTGTTTTCTCTGGGTACAACACTCAAATATTATTAGTAATCGCAAGCGAAGCAGAAGCATCTGAAATTTCAGGTAGTGTTGTATAAACCCCAATAAATAATACCTTACAACAAGACTCAGAAATTTTTAACATAAAACAGAATTAGAACGATCTCCGATGTTTTGGAATTCACCAAGCTTATATCTCTCCATATCGACATCTTTAACTGAAAAATCGTTGAGGTGCTCGATTCTCGAGAGCGGATGAACTACCTTTATGCATAATTCAGTTTGTAAGGATTTCGCTTTTCCTGCTATACCTTTAGCGCCTACGTATTATAGACGCGTTTTTACACGAGTCGAATCGTTACGTAATGGGGGCGGTCAGGCTACAGATTCACGTCCTCGCTGTAGTGGCAGCCCTGCCGGTGACATGCGGTGACGCGTGGCGGCGACAGGCGCTGATTGGCATCCCTGCGTGGTGACGGCCCTTCGTTAGGGCAGCGTCGGCTGTGGGCGTAATTGCCTCCATATGTCACGCTTTTTTTTCCCTCTCTCCCATTTTTTGCTCCTCTTCCCGGTTTTTCAATATTTGCGGCCTGTCTGGGTACTAGCTCAAAGGGCAAATCAGCGCCGCTCTCAGACTGCTTTTAATTCTGTGCTTGGCGTTCGCCATTACGGGCGATGTCGCCATTGTTCTTGTGGTGTTGAGAGAGACTCTTGACAGTCATCATTTGTTGCTGCATAAGGATCAATTTTCCAGTAGCGATTTCATGCCAAACGAAAGCACACTGTAGCACCTAAAAACGGGTACACTTGTGACGTAAATATGCACGAGATCCCTGCAAACATCATACAAGTAACTGAGAACCATTTTACACTGCTTTTTGGACGGTCCACTTGTTCGTGTAATTTACAATCTGCGCGTTTTGGACTCGGGCCATGCTCATCAGGTTATCAGAAAAAAGAACGTAGAGAGTCATATCAAATCAATTACGCTACCTGACAAAGGTGATGCGTCCAGACGGAGTGGTCCTATACTATCCTTTTTCAATACATATGACTACCATGATTTACACGGCTGTATAATGTGTTAAACGCCCACCAGAGTGCATTAGTGACGTCACCGCGTCGTTGTTGTGAAGTTGGTACCAGTCAACTGTTTAGAGTCACAGTGAACGAAGATGTTTATGTGCAGTACCAAACACCCGCGATGCCTTCCAGACGCATTAGAAACCCTGTCCACCAACTGTATGCATTTTGGACTACGTGAAGCGGGGTGATCGAATCTTGCAGTGGGCCATTCGCATGCCACAGTGTCCCAATCTTGGCATCAGTGTGTACATGAGAGCACCAAGTCATGGCGTGCAGGTTTGCGTCGACCAGGAATCACCATCTTGAGGAAAAACCGTCGTATTGTTCGCCAAGCGGTGCGCGGTCGCATGACCTCGGCAACCACCATCCGCGATCGTGTACTGGAGACCTTACAGGCACAGTGTTTCGACAACTCGTACCTCCCGGATTTGGGTCCTAACGCCGCATCCGTTGATTGCCATCGACACCAGAAGGCCAACGGGAACATTTGGAGGTGTGCGAGCGGCGTCACTCCAATGGCCATCCTGTTCTCATTTGGCGGCCTCAAAGGCACATGCTGCCAATATTGTGGTGAGAGACACAGGCTTAATCCCTGGCATCGCGGTATTGGAAGCCACAGGGCATGCATTCAGGTAAGCTCTAGATGTGCTTCGGCATGTATTGACGGTACAGCAATACGTCAATGTGCGCATGCGCTACCCATCATAGCTCAGCATCGTGGGACCGTGTTCAAACAAGATAATGCACTTCCTAAAGCAAGTTACGGTTCTCACGTAGCATGAAAAATCCCCGCATCACTCCACATCATTGACAAGGGGTAGGATGAAGCTGCGCTGAGCAGATGAACTACAGGTACTGCGGTCAACGAATATATGGGCATGTATTGAGTTTTGAACGTAGTGATACTTTAACAGATATTTACGAATGAAGTATCTGACGACGACGACGACGACGACACAACATAGAGGGCAATGTGGTTTTGTGATCAAAGAAAGAAGTGCTGTTATATTTAAGAATTATACAGGTACCCGCTTCGTGTTATGCAGCTTTTTCGATAATTGTCCGGACCTAAATTATTACGCGAAATAAACCGTATGTGACTGAACGATTAAACTAATGAAGAATTGGGAAAAGTATAATTGCATGCATGTGCTATAATATATTGATCTTACTTAGAAAAGTATATCGACTTCTTGGGCACACTATATACAGGGTGTTTTGCTAAGTCGGTTTGCCTCTGTAACTTATAAAATAATAGGTGACGGGAAATTTTAATGCGGTATGTCAACACAAGAAATGTTACACTTTCTGCCGTGCTATGAACATAGTTTATTGTATCATTTTCCAAAGAGTTACAGCACAAAGATATAATTTTTTAAATGGTACAATAGTTTTTTTTCTATCGTGCATTGGAATCGTTGAAACCAGCTGCGTCCAAATCAATTTAAACTACATTCCTATCACTATTAGTTTGGGAGCTACAACCCTTCAAAGTTTCAGGGGCAGATACCACACGCTGTACATAATACATGGCTGTGTGGTGGGGTTGAGGCGCCATGGTCCTCATTTATGCCCCGAAAGGTCGCCCGATTTAACACCAGTAGATTTCGTTTTGTGGGGATATCTAAAGGATCGTGTTTATGTCACTGAGTCCACATCCCCAGATGATCTAAAACGGCGCATCGAGGACGCATGTCGCGTCGTCGCACCGGCGGTTACATCTCGTCCGCAGATCCTTTCGACAGCGCATTGCATTATGCATTGGGGAACATGGACACACATTTGAACATCTCATGTAAATCAACTACCCACCGCCATAACATCAATCACCCACCACACAGCCATGTATTATGTACAGCGTGTGGTATCTGCCCCTGAAACTTTGAAGGGCTGTAGCTCCCAAACTAACAGTGATAGGAATGTAGTTTAAATTGATTTGGACGAGCTGGTTTCAACGATTCCAATGCACGATAGAAAAAACTAGTGTTCCATTAAAAAATTCTATCTTTGTGCTGTAACTCTTTGGAAAATGATGCAATAAACTATGTTCATAGCTCCGCAGAAAGTGTAACATTTCTTGTGTTGACCTACCGAATTAAAATTTCCCGTTACCTATTATTTTATAAGTTACAGAGGCAAACACACTTAGTGAAACACCCTGTATATGTATATAAGCGGAGCTACAGCGGCTCTGTCGATGGATTTGCTTTTGGGAAACCGTTGTCCCTGGAGTATTATTCTGAAAGGGAACTACGCCGCAAAATACGTGAAGTGTTGACCTGAGCTCACAATTTAATAAACGCGTTTCCCAGTAACTCCCACGCATCAGTGGTCGTTGGAAAGCTAGCGTTACAATTTAGCAGAAAACGGAGAGGCGGTGGAGCTGGCGCACAGCCCAGCTGGAGTGCAGAGCACACCTGCCAGCGGCCACCCTCGACCTCGTCAAACGGCTTGACGCCAGCGCCTGCCCGAGGGTCCTCCAGTGCGCACGTCACTCCCACGACGCCTCTGCTTATGCGGCACGCCCTGACTGTCGCTATTCACGTCTTCCATTAACGGATGGCCTCTATGGGTATTACGACGTTTGGGGCCATCACGTCGCTACATTACGTGGGCAGTCTTCTGGTACTGACGTACGTCTACAGCGTAGCAGGTTGATCCTATTACCTGCGTAATAGTCTGCGTTCTGAGCGATGCCTTTAAGAATTTACGTGTACTGTTCGTCCAGAACATCGAATATGACAGCGAAATACCCCTCGTAGTCCTGCTATTTCGAGATGGTTTCCTTTTCATATTTGGCTTTTATATCTGCCTGGCATTCCTTTTGTCGTTGGTTCCATAATAATGCAGGTTGTTTCAGGAGGAATAGCGAATATTTCATGTGTCAAATTTTTACTTGTACAAAGATACAGCTGTTATCTCGCTTTACGAAACCACCTACAAACTTTGGTCATTTAAGACGAAAAAGATAAAAATAAACTTGAAGAAAATAAACAGAATTTTGCCTTTAATTCAATATGACGATGACCTAGCAAGAACCGTCGGAAGAATAAGTAAGAATGACGTCATTTTTTTTTTGCTTTTAGTTTGTTTAGGTTACGCACTAACAGCTGTACTCAATATAAATTGGACTCAAGTTAATGGTATTTTTATTGCAGTTTGTGTACACTAACACCAGTGAGAGCGCGTCCTGTATGTTCACTGGTTCAATGAACCCCGGAAAAAAATCTGGACGCGAAAATAAGTAAATGAATAAAAAGTAGTTTTTAAACTACCATTCTTCGTTTCGTTCCCCTATCAGATCACTTTATATGCACATTCAAAGTATTTTTATCGCATGAGAAACGATCTACGTCAAGGAGACAGCGCGTATACGAGTCGTAGTGCGGCCGCTTAATATAGGCTGCATTGGCTGGAGCGTTGCAATGCACATGCGCGGCTGAGGTTCAAATTCTTTTCTGAACTCCCTGAAAGCAGCGTATGGGTGCTCCCGCGGCAGGAGGGGGCGGGAGGAAAACGTCGCTTTTAACGTTGGCCTTGGATCTGGTAAACACACCAGCTCCTGGTTACTCGAGCCCTGGCGGTAACGCACAAATGGTCCCGAAACAAGACAATGGAGCAAATTGCGTACCTCGCTTTGCGCATTCGCAAATTCTACATGAACGCAACATCCGCCCTTCATATTTGTTTTTGGTGAATTGAAGATTCATAAAAAACCCTTCATATGTGGTAAAATCTCTTATAACTATATATTAAAGGCGTATCAACTGTAAAAGCTTTCAGAAGATGCGACCATTAATAATAACGAAGTCACCTAGCAAGAATAGCCGTGTGGTCAGCGGCATTACGCTCCGCTGTCGAAGGGCTGTGTTTTAGTGTTCATGTTTTAGTGTTCTTGATGTTTATTATGAAAGAAAAATGAACGTCTTTCGTCCAATCGTGAGACAGTTGGGCATCTAGAGCAGAGTACAGTATTTTCAGAAGACGTACGGATGGCAGGTGATTGACAATGGGAGTGAAATCTTGACGCAACAGCAAACGCACTCCAGATTTGAAGCTGGCGGACAGTACGGTTGTTGCGGGCAAAACGAAAAAAGGGATTCGCTGTGAAATTCTGGTGGTATATTCTCAAACTGCTATGTCATTTCCAGCAGTAGGGCCATAGTGCCCACAATTACCACGGAGAACACTGATCGGGAAGAAACTTAACAGCAGAGAACGATTTCCACGGAAATTGAGGAAAAACATATGTGAGGAAAAGAAATTATTTAACGTAAAATCGTCCACGTATCGATAATCGAATCGCATTCTCACGAAGTAGCGTAAGGCTATCGATCCAGAATTGGATGGCTACTAGAATGTTTCAGTTGTTATTTTCAGAGACTTTATGAATAACATGGAAAAATAGTATCTTGTTCTCTTTCAAACTGTCAGTGAAAATTCTTTGCCATTCCAAAAATATGTATAACCAACTTTCGAAGTCCCTCGAAGATGAAATTTACTACAAAACTGTCATTGTCACGAAGACAAGCTGGTTTTGATCATTAGATGATGATCTTCAGACTTTATACTGTATTGGTGGACAGTAGCTGAAAGATGATACGAGCAGTTGAACATCGTCATTCAACAAATGACTAATGAGTGTGATGGCGCACTTCTATAATGCATGTGTGGTAACAGAGAGTTCGCAGAATGGAATCCTGGTCAAAACACGAAAATTTTCAGTTTGTTTAACCCTGTCATCACATATCAGTGATGGGGAGATTCACTAGGAGCGACGCTTTATTTGTATTATACGTTGAAGTAATGCCCGGGGCCCCCTTGCTCGGTAGTATTACTGAGACACGCAAGTTGCCGAAATGACCTATGTACATGAGGCAGACGATGAAAGGAATATTAGGGTTTAAAGCCCGGGCATTAGAGGCGGAGCACATGCTCGGATTGTTTTGTTAACGACGGGGAACTAAATCTGCCGTGCTCTTTGAAAGGAAGCATCCCGGCATTTGCCTGGAGTGATTTAGAGAAATTACGGAATACTTAAATCAGAATGGCCAAAGGCGAGTTTTAACCAGTACCCCTGAAATAGGTTACCACTCCGCTACGCCGTTCGGAAAGGCGGTTGAGCTACACGAAGTTACTACGGAGTCACGTATCAAAGTTCGTACCCTCTTCTGAATGTAAGTAATAGTTGTCGTTTGCCCTATCGAGCACTGCGGATTGACCCACCGCATGCGAAACTCTCAGTGCTCGCTGCAACAGGTAATGATCCATCGGAAGAGATGTAAACGGTTCCGTTCTCGCTCTGTGGCTTCCGCGGCAGATAACTGGTTGCCTGGTGGCAGGCGGCTTTCTGCGCAGTTGGGGTGTCCGGTGCGTGCCGAAGATTGATGGTGTTATCGATCGGCAGAGCGACAGAGACAGAGACAGAGACAGTGGCCGCGGCCCTGCTTGCATTTGCTAACCTCGCAGCCCACGCAAGTGGCGCCACCGTCGACCTTTCCAGTTGTGGTCGAGACAATCCTCGGACGTGTAACAAGTGGGTCAGTGTATAGTGTCGTATACTCAGTCAGAACACCCTCCAATACCGTCATAATCCGCCTATCTTATATGGTGGTTCGGTAATTCGTGTCAGTGACGGAGTAATGTAAGGGATAATAATAAGAAACAGTTTCTCTCGTGATCATATCTGGAAGATTTTACAAATCATATCAGACTGGTTTTTAGACCAACTAGGAAAAGTCAAGCTCTTCGGTTCGTAAAGGATAAACTCTCTCCTCTGCTAGTATTTTGGATGTATAAGATTCCAAGTACTTGTGGAAAAGTATTCATCGATACTACGAAGAGGAGTGTCAATACGAGACTGAAAGAACATAAGTCTTTGCCGACTATTGAAAACTGAAAAATCAGCTGTGGATGAGGAGCACGCACTTAAATAACGAAATCATGAAGTTTTCCAGAACTACAGTTTTATCTACGACGACGATGTATGGAGAAACAACTGAAATATACTAGATGCGTTAAAAAAAGTATCGAGACTGAGTTTGTTCGTAGCAAAAGTTTTGGTTTTTAGGACAAAGTTATCCCCTTCAAAGTATTATCCTTGGCCAGCTATTGGCGGAGTCGTTGATCCCACTGTTGGTAGCAGCGCTGCAATTCTTCGACTGGTATCGCTTTTAACTGGTCAGTCACCGTCCTTTGTTCTCCGAAATTCCAGAATGATGTCCTTTTAGGACAAATAAGGTGAATAGGGGAATGATGAACAGTAATGCGTTTTAAGGTTGCAAATTCACTGATGGAAAAGGCCGTGTGACATGGGGCATTGTCGTGATGGAACATCCACTTGTCTGCAGTATCTGGTTTCACACGACTCTTTTCCTGAGCTTTTCGAGAACGTAGGAAGAGGAAGGGATAAACAAACCGGTCTAACACAGACCGTTTGACACAACGTTGCCAGGTCGCTCGCAGTATTGCCACACTCATTACTTTTGCAACACACCTTCATATAAGCATGGGAACTATTTTAACAGGAAGGTGGAAGCCATGAGCTAATACATTGACCGAGGCTCTTTAGAATAGGGGGCTTTGTGGATATGTGTGGCAGTAAGCAGTTAAGTTTTATCTTTAGAAGAGAACCTCCAGTGATCTGAAGCACCAGCCGCCACTGTCACATCATTGTCCTTTAGCCACCAGTTTTTGTTCAAATTTTATAGAATTAGTTAAGCTCTGAAATCAAATTTGGTCATGAAAACTTTTCTTGCATCGTCTGATTTCTGATTTAAGAACTAAGCCACTTTTGTACAGGCTGATGTGATAACCCAACGACGTAATTGTTGGAGAGAGATGTGATCTATTCTTGATTTTTCATCAAGACTAGCTCGTATGACTCTGTCGTAACTTTACGATAAGAGATAATTACTAATCGCAGGCATGCTATGCATTTGGCTTTTGTGACAATGAGATCAAACATTAACTGTTTGGTCATTTCGCCCTCCAATATTTCGCGTTCTCTCTCGCATTCCTAGCGAAACCGCGAAGCAGAAAATGGAGAGAGAGAGAGAGAGAGAGAGAGAGAGAGAGAGAGAGAGAGAGAGAGGGGAAAATTTATTGCGGAACGAGACGTAGAAAGTGCGTCCGATTGTTAGGAAAGGAGAACAGTGTGTGACTAGCGCGTAGCTCGCCAAAACATAGGAATGTTGCAGTTCAACTATCGGCTTTAGAGAGTCGTCCTTTCTATTCTACATCAGAGTACAACTGAGACAAAGATAAAATTTAAATAAAATATTTCCTCGCACAAGTACAAGTTTACATGCGTAAAATGAGAAGAAAATTTAATAAGCATCGTGATAATTGTTCATTTCTGCTGCTGCCTATAAAGAACCACTGCACGGGGTTGCTGTAAAACGACTGCCGTTGTGGAAAGTCACAAGCTCTGATGACAGCGTAGTTGGTGCGCTCCGTAGCCCAAAGACACGGTCGCTAAACGATAAAATACAACAGGTGGAGTGATTAGTATGTACTTCACTGCGTTGTTATTCTGAGTTTCCTCCGTGCCTGGCAAGTGTCCTTCACTGACGCGGCATCCCTCGTTTAAGCTTCCTCTTGTGCGGGCAAGTTGTAAGGGCGAGGGTCACGCTGTTGATAGGGACGACATGGTCTGACGAAGGCGCAAATTCCTGGAGGGGCGACGAAGTTGGACAAGGGGGCTCTGTGTCGGGGAGGAGCCATTAATCAGACACTTAGTGGCCGCCCGACCGCAGGCGCCTGGAGCCTCGCTTGCCTAATTACACTCCCTCAGGCATGATGGGAAAACCAGCCAAACCTCCTACCTGTATTTTGCTATCTGGAATCAGTTACGAGCAAATATTGTAAGTCATTCGGCGTGGCAGCGAAAAGCTTCTTCTGAAAAAGAACAGTTGGGGGGAAAAAAGAAGAAGAAAAAATCTCTCAGCTTCTTCTTTAAAGAGAATATGACAATAGCTTACTGTCGATAGGCTGCACGCTGGTATCTAAAACATTTAATATCTGATACTGGCCACCCGCCCCGGCTTTTAAGGGTAGCGCTAACAACTGAAGCCAGATGACTTCTGGTGGATGGGCGGAGAAAGAACAGGAAGGGAGCTTAGGGTTTAGTGTCCCGTTGACAGCGTGGTTATTAGAGACGCAGCTCACGCTTGAGTTTGTGGGTAAGGATGGGGAACGAAATCGACCGTGCCCTTTCAGAGGAACCATCCCGGTATATTTATGTATTTAACGGAGAACCTAAACTTTTATGGCCGGAGGTGGATATGAATCACAGAGACTCCCCCTTCCCCCCCTGTTTGGGGTAATAGGTATTAATTTTTCATGTGTCAGTACGGAAACAACCACACACAGTATAGGGTGATATTAACTGGATAGGGAATATTTTAGTAAAATAAAATTAATTCGCCTTGTCACAAATTGTGTTTTATTTCATACAATGCATTTCGAGCCTTGACGGCTGATCATCAGGTGCTTCTATGATTTATTATACATGTTTGGCGTCATGTAGGAAGGCGCCTCCGCGCTTAGAGGTGAAGCGTGAAAGGGAGCTACGGTCGAGTGCCAACATCGTCGTAACCCGAGACTAGGCACGCGCCTAAAGAATGAATATAGTTGGCTGCCATTGCGGTAATGGAGGGGGATGCGCAGAACGGCTGATATATGGGCCGTCTTCCAACGTGACGCGGAGTATAATTTTATTTATTATTTTCTTGTTGTAATAATAAGTCTCTTTTGCAAAATAATACTGTTTATTAACACGTTTCGCGCTTTTGACGCGTCATCAGAAAACTAACGGACAGCAAGATTGCATTCCTTAGTAAAACACACGATGGTAAACATCATTAGTCATAAATAAAAATTAAAGGCTTGCACATAACCCGCTGATCAAACGTCAACATGAAAGGAAATCCACATAAACAGCACTGCAGTGGATAGGTCCGCGTTCACATTTGAAACACATTACATGCACTGCGTTAGCCAGACAGGCGTTGGTGTGAGGACGGCTGGAGGCAAACAGAGACTGTTATTATTACAAAAATGGATTTACTGTTGCTGCGCCAGGCCAATCAATAGTGGAGTAGTATATATATAATTTTTTTTCCTACTAGCTTTGGAAAAATTTACCACATAATGCTCTTACTAAACGTAATTAAAAAGAGAAAATTATCCGCCATTCTTCTTCTACTGCAGTTCTGCAGCTTGGAGCGCTAGCGTCCTAGTAAATGTTATGATTATGAACTACTGGCGTGTCCTACTCTCGCAGTATGAACGTGGCGTCCTTCATGCCATTGAATTTTAAATGGACATCAAGCTGCATGTTGTAAATTACAGTTGTGGTCTCATTTCGATTTCGCTGATTACAGTGCCATTCGTGGCGAAATCGAAAAATATTTAACACACATGCAGTTTTTTGCCGAAAAAAAAAAGGGGGGGTCCTAAGAAGATGATTTCAAAGTTGCCCACCACCACCACCACCCACGCACGGAGTTGAATGGGAAGAGGGGCAAGTATAGTATCATTGGATACCCCCCTCCAGTACAACAAACTAGTACTTTACATATTTTTTATCCGACTTCTAGCTTTCATGATATTTGAATGTCTTCAGAAGGCATGACAGAAGTAAAAGAAAGGTCTAGGAGTTGGATTGAAAGTGAAGGTAAAAGGTTATTGCCGTTGCTGTCGTCAACATTATATATATTTCTTACAACAATATTGGACTGGAGTGATTTGACGATATTCCTGATATCCTATGAAACGCGACGAGGCTTTTGAACACCATTCCAAGGGAAGACATGGTGCAAAGTTTCCACGACATGTATCGCAGAGGTCAGCGGTGCGTAGTTATGGGAGGTGACCTTTTCGAAGGACAGTAAGGTATCTGTAGTTCATAGATCATGTACGTTACTGTTACAGGACTATTAACCGAACTTTGTCAGAGGTTGAAACTTCCTGGCAGATTAAAATTGTGTGTCAGAACCGGGACTCGAACCTGGGACCTTTGCCTCTTTCGCGGGAAAGCGCACTACCGACTGTGGTATCCCGAGGTTGTTATATAAATATGACATGCAGGTTGGGGGTGGGACGGAACTCCCACGCACTGACAAGGTCTTAAGTTCGCTTCGCGGGATACTAAGTTCGACAGTGTCTGATGTCAGTGTGGGTGCATTGAATCCATGAATGTTTGATCAAAGAGATTTGAACCTGAGCGCACGTGGTGCAACATTAAGTGGCTTGTTAGTGGCGGTGCCGTAGCGGGAGGGGGGTGGGGAATAATTAGCAGGTTGTCGTGGTGGCAGGGCGGCGAGCGCGGCCAATAAGGTGAGAGGCGGGTGGGCGTCATTAGCGACGTCCAGGCCGGCCACTCCGGCATGCCCAGCCTGCCGGGCCCAGCGCAGGGGCGAGGCCACACTCGCCTATATAATAGCCTGTGCCCCGACACAGGGCGCTTTCCTAACCAGGGAACCTCCCCATTGCACTCCCCCTCCCCCCCTCAGATTTAGTTATAAGTTGGCGCTGTCGATAGGCCGTGAAAAACTGAACACAGAGCAATCGAGAAAACAGGAAGAAGTTGTGAGGAACTATGAATAAATTAAAATAAGCAAAATATAAAAACTGAGCAGTCTATGCGAAAGATAAAGGAACGTCACGCAGGTCGTGAGCGCAGGAGCGCCGTGGTCCTGTGGTTAGCGTGAGGTGCTGCGAAGCGAGAGGTTCTTGGATCGAGCCTTCCCACAGACGAAAATTTTCATTTTCAGAAAATTATCTGTCCGTCTGATGCAGGGTAACTGTGCCGTAGTATGGAGACATGTTCAGATTGGCTTGGACATATGCAGGATTTGACAATCTACACACGGAAAAATTCGAAAATTTTAAACCATATGTTTTCACAGAGTACAGAGAAAACTGTGCGAACACATCCACAAGAAAACTTAACCCATTTCTTCCCAGTGTGTGCGTACACGCAACACGAAATTTAGCCTTGCAAAATGCAGTCGAAATGGACTTACTATACAAAACTCACCACACATTTGTTAAAAGGCATTCACGAGCTCTCTCTACACGTGTTAAAGTTTCACAATTACCTAACACTTCGTAAAAAGATGCAAGATTTACAAACGTCAGACGATCTACATACACAAGAAATGTCAAGTTCAGCTTCACACACAGTGTTCTTCAATATTTCATGAGTGATACCATCAATGTAAGTCAGAGTTATCATATAATGGACAATATTGCACAGTTTGAACAAATAGAAGAATGTGATCATAAAAACTAAATTTTTCTATTTTTTTTTTTTTACTAGGAAACAGCGCAACATTATGGATGATGCAAATTGCAACACATACTGCCAGTTTGTAATATTTGTAATGTTAATTCAATTATTTTAAAGAGAACCTGATGACTAAATATAACACTTTTTCACAATTTCTAATTTGGTAAGAAATGGGTTAAATCGGGAAAGGTTGAATCTTTTTACCCATTCACCACGTGTACAAATTACGTGGGTCAACAAGAGATTCCTGTCATATGACGCACATACCATCACCAGTGTCATATAGTATACATCAAATGTGTTTTCCTGTGAAGGAATTGGTTGACGTATCACCTTGCGATCAAATGTGTTAGACTCCCATTGGAGAGGCACTACCTTTCGTCTGCTAATCGCACGGTTTTGCAGCGCGGTCGTAAAACAGACACTAAACTGATTAGAGCGAACAGAGACTTCAGTGAACGGACGGACAGATCATAATTTTGTGAAAATGAAAAATTAGAATTCTCATTGGAGGGAAGACTTAAACCAAGAACCTCTCGTGCCATAGCTCCTATTGCTATCCACAGGACCACGGCGCTCCAATGCTCACACTGTGCTTGACGTTGCCTATCTTTCGCATGGACCGTTCATATATTCGTAGTTACACACAACTTCTTCCTGTTTTCTCGACCGATCTGTGTTCATTTTTTCATGGCCTATCCACTGCGCCTGCGCCAACTTATAAATCTGAGAGGGGGGAGGGCTGCGATGAGGTTCCCTTGTAAGATGCTAAGGCCGGTTATGCCCCAGAAAGATTAGTCACTGGTTCCTTGCGGAGTCCGCATGAAATCTGTGCTATTACCCAATCGTTAGCTCTGCGTGAAGCTCTTTATTATCCACTGGCGAGCAGACCTGATTTTGCACGGTTAGTACTAGGGGGAAAAGTCGCCACTACATTTAGCGGTCATGAAGTATGGAAATAACAGCAATAAAACTAGCAAGTTCTCCGTTTATATCATGGCATTCTTTGTTACTGCAGTACTTCCTCTTCCGTGACTTCGCGAGGACGTTGTACTGATAGTGCCTCTACGGTTGACTTTCTCCGGTAGGGGCGCTACTGTCGTTGCAGGTGACAGACGTAAACTTTTACGCACACGTTAGACGGTGATAGTATGTACCGTAAATATCGCTCAAACGCGCAGGGGATTATATGGTATTCATTGTGTTACGTACAATACAGCAACCAGTAAAAGTGTCCGCCTCTGTAGTTAGTGGACAGCGTGGTAGAGTATCACGCAGGAGGCCTGGGTTCGATTCCCGGTCGGGTTGGAAATTTTCTCCTATCGAGGACTGGGTGTTGTGTCGTCCCATCATTATTTCATCATCGACGACGCGCAAGTAGTCCTGTGGCGTCACCTGAAGACTTGCACCAAGCAGGCCGAACACGATCCCTACTGGGGTCTAACGGCCAAAAATGCCACACGAAATCATCACCCATAAAAGTATTTTCTAAAATATTTTAAAGTTGAAATTTAAACAGTAAATAGCTTTTCTAAAGAGTAAATACAGTTACGTATTTCACTTCGACCATAGACACTGATAGACTGGGCATGACATTTTAATGCCACCAACGTCTCTACGGCTAAACCATTGTTTTGCCGATAGTCACGTGATAGTGTACAGCTTTGCCTAGCAACATCTAGAGTTTTTTTATTTTTTATGTATTTATTTACGTATTTTTTATTTATTTATTTTTTTTTTTTTTTTGGTGAAGGTTAGTAACATTAAATTTCAAGTGAAAATATTATTAGTTTAAAATCTTGGCTTTTCTTGAAAACTTCGGAGTTGTTTATTATATCCGGCTAATGTTTGTCATATGAATATCAGTTCTGCTGTTTGTCCGGTCTGTTAGTATCTATGAAGGTATTTCGCCTCATATTCTTCGAATCAAGAAATATATTGATCCTATCGCTACCATACTTCACGGGATCACTTACTGAGCTAATCTGAAGATTTCCTGTGACTCCAGCTGTATTGGAGTCCATAGGGAACATACATACACAGATTTTATAGATACAAATTTTGTAGGAAACTGAGAATCTGAAATCGTGGCTGTGTACCAAATACACGTTTATTCTTGCAAAGAAGAAAACCGCACTAGTAATGTTTATAATCCTATTTATACAAGAGGTGTCTTTAAGTTCCAAACGGATTGAAATTTGAATATGCCGCTTCGGAATAACTCGCTACATTAAACAGTGTTGGCGATATGTCTCCATGTTTTACATCTGATTTAATCTCAGACTGTTCTGAATGTGTTTTTCGTATTCTTTCTGCGCCTTGCGGAAAACCAATTAATTGGAAATTAAGAGACGCTAAAAATAATTAATCGTTCTGTGAACCTAAAATGACAAGTGTTTTTGTTCTATTATTCTTGAGAAGCCATTTTTGGCTTGACCAGAATCAACATTTATTGATTTTGTTCATACATCAATGGTTCCTATTGCCTTTAGGAAATACCTGCACGTGCATGCAGCATATTAGCAGTCGGAGCTGCACATTGAAGTGAGAGACAATAGCACTGCAAAAACCACTCTCTCGCCGTGGAAATTATTCAAAGTTATGCCTGCTTTGCATAATTTAATTATCTTTGAATGCAAAAATGGCGATAACTCAGTTTCTTTCTTTCTGGCTCTCAAGTTCCAACTTTGAACAAGACTCGGCGCGATCGATGTCACCTAAACTCCTTACGAAGTTAGTCGTACATTGGCCAGTAGCGGCTTTAGTCTCCTTCAAGAAACTTTCCCCGTGACGTCAGACGAACTACTGGGACGAGTGGCACGAGTTTCGTGTGTAAACTTGCCATGGCGGTTATCGCTGCTGCCTCGATCTGTTAGCTAAGCACCATCTCTTAATATTTGAAGAATTTACTCTGGGGAATTACTGAGGTGCGCGAGATAAAAACGGACGTAAGCTGCTACTGCCTTAAGTCTCGCTTGTTGAAAAGGTGGTGCATCTTGCCGACTCGAGATAAGCGAAGCCCGAATGCCTTCGCTATATCGACGACTCTTATACCAAAGGGAGCCTTTTTCAGCATTCATGCGGACAGCCTTCAGTACAGACTTTTTCCAGCACGTCTTAAATACGGTCCAATTAATAATTTAAGCGACGTACGTAATTCACATAAGAAGTTGTAGACGTAAAAGTCGCACTTGATTTCAGAGCTGACATGTGCTTAAAGTTCCCATATCCTTTATTCCTGACAATTTACGAGCCACTTCGCTGAGACTTTATAGCGCTGCCTTTTCCACTATTTGACAACTCACCAAAGCTGAGGATGAGGACAACCGCAAAACATAACGAATTTGCAGTGCCTCACCGGATATAAGTTTTGTAATTTGTGGATTTTACAAATTTATGGTCTTCTGCGATTATAATTTAATATCAGTTCGAAGCTATTGGCGACAGCCATGTGCAGTATGAAAATAGGCACATTTTGATAGTGTCATGAATGATTTTGCCGGAGGAGTATATGTATAAGCATTTCACCTCGGATAATCGGTATTGTGAAAATTTATTTCTAGTGCAATATATTTTAAAATAGGTTCGGAACTGTACCTTGCAGGAACTCAAAGAATACAATTCTCAGTTGTTAGTTCGTCTCTATAAAAGACCTTAAACAAATTGTTCATATATTTCATCTCGTTATCAACGACCATTAGATAACAACAATATGAAAATGTCATTTGGGGCACTGAGGCTGACATAAAACGTAATATATTTTATACGGCCTTCCGAATCTAGACAGTAGAATACGGTCGAGGGTTTTACAACACAGTTGGTCAGGAGAGTTTAGTGAATTCGAACTTGGGCGAGTCATGTCTCCTGAGTAACGTATCAATCTGGGATATTTCAACCCTTGTATAGCTCCTCAGTTCAACCGTAGTTGCTGTGATTGTGAAAGGAACAACTAGAGCTAAACGGAGGCTAGATAGCCCTCATGTACTAAGGCAGGGACCGTCAACCGTTGAGTACTGTGCGTAGGGAGTTACTGACAATGGGAATATAGTGGTCGAGCAGCTCCTTATAAACCACTCATTTCCGTTGTAGGCTTACAAGGACATCTTCAGATTTCAGAGTGCTTGTAATTAAAGAAGTACCGAAGTTTAATTTATCTGGGTTACGTGGTAACAGATGTAGATCTGTACTAAATAAAATTTGACCACACGTATATGGCATTTTATATTGCAATTCGTGTATACTACGTCCTCCTAAAATATTTACTATTCCTCCTGAAACACTAACTCACCTACCCAAGATTGTCTTCTATTACACATAGTGAACTTTGGTTTTTTATGGTACATATCGTTACAAGTTTTACTTATAATGTATTTTGTTACGTGCCTGTGGAAGAATGATAGTGAAATTGAGATGTGTGCGCCTTTTACAAGTAATTAAAATTTAATATGTATATACACAAACATATATCACCACGCGTGTGGCATTATCAGTTAGTGTTTCATTTATTCTTCTTTATTTAAAAAAATGTGTTTTACGTCCACTGGAATCCAGGCAGGTCTAGTGTAGGACTTTGTTTCATTTTTTTCTGTTTCTTTGCTACAGAGCGAGGTGGCACAGTGGTAAGACACTGGACTCGCATTCGGAAGGACGGTGGTTCAAATCCACCTCCGGCCATCCAGATTTAGGTTTTCCGTGATTTCTCTTAATCACTCCAGGCAAATTTCGGGGTGGTTCTTTTGAAAGGACACCGCCGATTTCCTTTCCTATCCCTACCAAACAACCCTGAGCGTTAGCTCCGTCTCTAATGACCAAGCTGTCGATGGGACGTTAAACCGAAAGTTTCCTTTCTTCCTTGCTGTTTCTTTGCTGGATTTTTGTCTGTTTTCTTTGTTGTGACTTTCGAACACCTTTTTTTTGTCATAAGCGTTGCAGTTCTCAAAACCGCCATAAAAATGTAAGTCGTTTAGTGATAAGTGTTTAGAAGCCACAACAAGGAAAACAATTCGACCAAAGAAACAGGATAAACAAGACGAATTATTGTAAAATAGACCTATTTGTGATTCTTTTGAAAGCCCTAAGAAATAAGTAACACACAATGTAAAAACAAGGACAATAAATGAAAAATCCAATGATAATGCCACAAAAGCGATGAAATATGTTTAGGTGTATAAAAATCAATTTATGAATACTTGAAAAAGGTTGACCGGTCTCAGTTTAACTATTACTGTCATAAGTTGTTGTAGTTTGACATCTCTTCCCAATTTAAACGTCTTTA
This sequence comes from Locusta migratoria, assembly GCA_026315105.1. Taxonomy (NCBI): domain Eukaryota; kingdom Metazoa; phylum Arthropoda; class Insecta; order Orthoptera; family Acrididae; genus Locusta; species Locusta migratoria. Next base: position 204,488,028 of record CM048751.1, read on the forward strand.
GGAATGCTTGCATTCTCTCGTTCCGTATATTATGACAGTGAAAGCCATATGTAATTTATGTACGATCAGAATTGGTGTAGCGATACCTGATGCCTTCCTTGTAAAGTTTAACTGTTCGCGAGAAGTGTTCAGTGAACTCTCGTCCCCTCCGTTGGGGAAGCAGTTCTGGGGGCGGCGGCAGAAGTTACGTATCGGTAACAATTAAAAAGTTGGGACGTGCTGTGGCGCCGAGAGCAAAGTTACTCAGGAGAGCGGCTGTTGTGGCAGAAGCTCGGGACAAAGGCAGCGGGGTCGCCGACCTCAGAGCATTGCCAGCTGTATACCAGGGCCGATGACAGTGGCAGCTAGCAACTCCGCGCGTTGCCCCTGGTGCTGTGAATTTTTACGCTTTGAATGTTTTAGTGGGATGTAAGTATAAAACTGAAAATTAAACCCATAAAAATTACATGCTAAAATCAACATCTTTAAATTTTCTATTACCGGTACTGTTTTTTGTATAAGATTTGTGATTTTAAAATCTGTCTTTAATACGATAATGCGTTTTTCGAAGTAGCAAAATATATTGATGTCACAGGACTCCGTGGCAAACTTCCTCATTCTTGAATCCGCAGTGAAATAATCTCTCGAAAGGACGGTCCTGTGCATTTATGCAACGTGACAAAGTATGTTGATATTACGTCTTTTAAATATTTTATTTAATAAAATGACAGTTGCACTATAAAATAAAATAATTAAATGTCGTAAGATGAAAATAGTTTGGCTCGGTGACAGGATGCTAGAGTTCTAGACGATGAATCCAAATGTCATGGGTTCGATCCCAGCTCAGTCCAAGGATATTTCTCTTTTTTCATTTATTTCACCCACGGCAATGTTATTTTTGTGGAAATGCCGTTGCACCATGGTTCGGAACCGACGTTAAACTATACGTGCCTCATTACTGGCTGGATAAAGTTAATTCCAAGGTCGGAGGAAGGCAACGGCAAACCATTTCCAAAAGGACCATGTCTAGTTGAGCAATGTGGTGTTCAAACCAGTTTTCGGATTGTTGACTACTTTACCTTTACTTCAAGATAAAAATAGTGTCATGTCGAATAAAAGCATAGCTGCACGGAATTAGTCATAAAATAATACCCGATACAGTAACTCCAGTTGTTACATGTGTACATCAAAGACAACGTAGACGCACTTGATAATGGTAGTCTCTCGAAACAGCTGTTATGAATGACGAACTTATAAGCAGTGATATTGGACCTTTTCTTACCATGCCCTTACAAAAAGCATTAGTCAGAATTCGAATACAGGACGTAAAGTTCGTAAGTGTGCTCGCAGCCAGTGAGCAACTTCGGTTTACGCGACGTATGCAGACTGATGAAGTTAGTGTCGTCCCGATAATAACGCCTGCCATTTTTCTCCATGGAAACTACAGGAGATACACAAATCACAACAGCGGAGCTAAACAACGTAGTATTTAAGCTAGTCAGTAATTTTTCCACGAGGTCACCACCATTAATTAAACACTTTCTCCAACTATGAACCAGAGCCAGCATGCCGTGCTTGTAAATGTCGGAACCAGGGAGACCAACTTACAGCTTTAACAGCAGCATCCAAGGCTTCAAAATGTTTGACACGTAGTGTATCTTAGACGATGCTATTTAGAAAATTATCATCTTGAGCTTCATATTGGTCCAGCAGGTTCCGACAAATTTTCATTCGAAGAGCTTTTTGTTCTTCTGTAACCATTCGCGGGACCCATCTCGCGCACACTTTGCAATAACCGAGATACGAGGGTGGTCCATAAGTACCCGACTTGACCGAGAGATGACAGTCTTTCTTGAAACAAAAATATCTCTGGATTAGAAAGTATACTACCTATGATGCATATGTCTCAAGTTTGAAGAGCCTACATTGTTTGGCAGCCACCAATAGTGAACGTTGTAAGTGAAAATGGAGAAAACTGATCATCGTTATGTGATATATAATCATCGACTGATAGTGCGCTAGCTGGCAAAGGTATTTCGCTTATTATCTGGAAATTTGAACATGAGGAAACTGCGTACAAGGTTTGTGTCGCGTTTGCTCACACTCTAAGAAAAACAGTGTCGTGGCGGTGTTCAGCGAAGTTTCTCAGCAACAGAGTTGATTTTTTTCATACCCATGTACGAAACGTGTGTCCACCACTACGCACCTGAGACAAAACAAGAACCGAAACAATGATTAGAGAACTGACTCCAAAGAAGGCGAAGACCATTTTAGTTGCAGGCAAGGTCATGGCGTTTTTTCCGATGTAAGTGGGATAATATACATTGACTACAATGAAAAAGGAAAAACTATCAACGGCGAGTATTATGCGAACTTATTGCAACATTTCGGAAAGAAATCGAGCAAAAACGGCCGCATTTCGTCAAGAAGAAAGTGTTGCTTCTTCAGGACATTGAACCAGCTCGTCCGTTATTGCAATGCCCAAAATTCACGAATTAACTTTTGAATTGCTACCTCATGAAGCCTATTATCCAGATTTAGACCCCTCAGATTGTTTACTGTACCTAAATTTGAAAAAAAAATGTCTGGTGGTCGAAGATTTAAAAAAAAAAAAAAAAAAAAAGACGTGATTTCGACATTTAATGGCTATTATGGCTGTCTAACTAGACAGTTACTATAAAAAGGGTAACGAACTTATTCAACATTATTGGGAAACGTGTGTAGAGCTGGAAAGAGATTATTTAGAAAAAATACAGTTTTTCCAACATTTTTGTGGTTTCTTTGTTGGGTGAGGTAGTCACGAGATCACACTCGTATTCCAACATTGTTTCCAAAGCAATACAGTCTCGATTCAGGCTTGGACACAGTACTCTTCCCGACCAGCACGGATAAGTTGATGACGCTCTTCTTTGCGAGAAATGACAGAGTCGACTGGACTGTCGCTTGTCATGTACACCCTTTCCAGCACCTTTAAAATGCCTTACTAGTCACGTTACTCACACTTTTAGCAAGCGGCGGCGGAGCGGCCGAACGCATTTAGGTGCTGTGCTAAGATGCGCGAGGCCGTTCCCATTCGGGTGTTCGAATCCCACCTCGGACATGGACATTTGTGCTGTCTTTAGTATAAGGTAGCTCATAAATAGTTTGTAAATTTAGGGACTGTCGTTTTCAATCGATGCAATTTTTTCAGCTGCGAGGAATTCAGTCACACACGCTGCTGTTTCATACACGCGTCCATATCAGAATTCATTTTGTAACACTCCTTTGCTGGCATCAACTACCGCAGAACGACGGAACTAGTTTTAAACATTTACACCATCTGGCACGGGACATCCAAACTCACCTTTATTTTAATCGCGCGATGTTACAAATGTGTCGGATAGCGATTTCCTCTGCAGGTAGGCAACAGGCGGAAACAATCTGTGCTGACTGCACTCTGCGGAAACGTGCGAAGTTGGGTAGTGCGTGCGTGCAAACGGTAGCGTGTCGGGAGACTGCGTAGGCAGCGCGTGGCGGCGGGCGCGTTTGTTTGTAAACAGATGGGCGGAGGCAGCCGCACGTGGCCTGGACGCGTGCCAGCCAGCGCGCTCTCGTGGCCGCCGTCATCGACACACACGTCTCCCATGTTGCGTCAAGTAAATATACACATGAAATGACGGGTGCTTTCGACAAGGGATATCAAATTGATTCCTTATGTCTAGATCAGTGGTTCCCAATGTTTTTGGTAGTTCGACCCACAATTTTCCTTTATATATACACATATACAGGGTGTCCCAGCTATCTTGTCCACCCAAAATATCTCTGGAACAATAACAGATATTGGAAAACGACTTTCACCGGTATCAATGTACGACTGGGGCCCATGAATGTACATATTTGGAAACATTCTAAATCGAAAGCAAATGTGTCTTTTTTTAAACACAAACTTATGTTTTTTTAAATGGACACCCTATATTTCTTCTTCTTCAATCCATAGCATGACAAATCACATAAACAATGGCGTTGATTGCATCGCAACATTCCAATTACATCCCGAGATATTGCAACGCGAAGTTGACGCTTGAAATACGCGGCTGGCGCACGTCCTGAGACTCGGGCGAGAACCCCATGCTGCTCAGGACGAGCGCTAGCTGCGCGTTTCGCGTATTTCAAGCGTCAACTTCGAGTCGCAATATCTCGGGATGTAATTGGAATACTGCGATGGAATCAACGCCATTGTTTATGTGATTTGTCATGCAATGGATTGCTGAAGAAGAAATATAGGGTGTCCATTAAAAAAAAACACCATATGTTTGTGTTAAAAAACACATTTGATTTCGTTTTAGAATGTTTCCAAATATGTACATTCATGGGCCCCAGCCGTACATTGATACCGGTGAAAGTCGGTTTCCAATAGCTGTTATTGTTCCAGAGATATTTTGGGTGGACAAGATAGCTTGGACACCATGTATATAAGAAAGTTAATGGTAAATCATATTTTTGGTAGTGTTTAGTATTGCTGTTAATGATAATTCCTATATGTAAATTGTTTACAACAGCAGTTTAATTTTATGTAAAAATAAAAAATAAAAACTGGAAAAAGGACGCTCATATAACAGAGTAGTTGCGGATACATTAATTCCTCCAGAGCTCCATTTGTAAACACTTGATTCCCCCCCTCCCCACTTAATATGTGGTGATGCAGGCTTATCGCGCCCTCAGTGAAGTAAATACAAAGTATAAATAGAGCATTAAACAATACAAACCGTCGCTAAAACCACGCACACGAAACAACAAGCAAATAAGATACGATTTCGCAGTGAGAGAGAGAGAATCAATCACTGCAAGTTGACTCATACGATACTTGATGCAGGTGGAAGAGGTCGAGGCGTGCCAATATCGCAATTGCGAGCGAATGATGCGGCTGCGTTGTTCTCACTTCACCCTGAGTGTTACTAGCGACATTGGTTTCTTGTTTAGAACGGATTTGTACATAAAACTTAACTCTTGAAATAAATTTGCATTTCTTCAGACAGTAAGAAATTTTTATTATTGTTATGTATTCTAAAATATTCGGCGATCCACCTGAACAGATTATGCTACCCACAGTTTGGGAGTCATTGGTATAGATTTCCAGACGGCTTTCGACATTTTACCGCAAGCGCCTTCTAATGAAATTGCGTACTCCTGGTATATCGTCACTGTTGTGAGATTGGAAGCGCGGTTTCCTGATAGGACACAAAACATAGTAATCAACGCAAAGTGATCGAATAAAACAGAAGTGATAATCTGGCGTCCCGGAGGGAAATATTATTGGACCCCTGTTGTTCCTTGTCTTCATAAAAGACTTAGGAGACAATCTCAGCTGCTCTCTTTGACTGTTCGCCGTTGATGCTGTCATCAGTTCGTAAAACCCCACGAAAATCTACAGCAGCTGCAAAACGATTTAGATAAATTGGATGTTGACCATTAGTAATGATAAATGTGATCTTATTCATATGACGACTAAAAGAAATCCTATAAATCAGTTAATTCTACTAAATACCTAGGAATAAAAATTAGAAACAACTTAAATTTGAAAGAACAGATAGAGAATATTACAGATAAAGCGAACCAAAGACTGTTTCATTGGAATAACACAGAAGATCCACTTGTGCGTCCTATTTTAGATTATTGCCGCGCATTGTGGGATCCACACCAGGTAGGACTGACGGACGAATTAGAGAAAATTCGGGGAGGGGCAACTCGTTTTGTATTATCGCGACATAGGAAAGAGTGTCGCACGAAAATGATGCACGAGTTGGGGTGGAAATCATTAAAAGAAAGGCGTTATTTGTTTCAGCGTAATCTATTCGCGAAATTTCTTTCACCAACTTCTGGATGGGAACCCACATTGTTAGCACCCACCTACACAGGGAGTCGTGATCGTCGTAATAAGAGAAATCAGATCGAAAACAGAAAGATCTAGGTGCTCCTTTTTCCCCGCGAGCTATTAGAGACTGGAACTATAGAGAAATACCATGAAAGTGGTACGACGAACTCCCTGCCATGCATCACTTGCAGAGTATCCATGTAGATGCAGATGTAGGACTAAAAGAATCCGTTAAACTTTTACGCGATAAATGAGTCAAATCTACAGCCATTAATTTAACTAAATAACTGGAAATTACAATTGGGAACAACCTTAATTAGAACACAAAGAAAATATCTCAGGGCTGGTAAGCTTGAAAGCTGTCTGCTGATGTATTTTGAATTGGTAAAACCGTCAGTGATATTTTGAAATAAATAGACTGCTGAATTAATTGCACAAACTAAACAAAATGTTGGGTAGGATCGCTACAAAAATGGATTTGGTACAAACACTGTCACAAATTCTTGTCATTAATAAATTCCTTGTAAGTAATTTAATGTGGCCCTATTCATAAGAAGAAATATTCTTATTATGGCTTACCCTTTAAACAGTTGCAGTATGTAGCGTGCCTGTGGCTGACAGACTGAAATAAAACTGACTGTGAGAAACAATTCTGCTGTAACAGAAAACGTAATTTATACCACCTGCCAGAATCTATTTAGCTCTATAAAATGTAATGACATACACTTTCATATAGTAATGACTGTCATATAAGGTAGTCATTTCAGACAACAATTACAATCAGTAATATTCATCTATCATTTTTGTGCTGAATCAAGAAAAGGATTTTTAAGAACTAATCATCATAATTTATCCTGTAATCAATATTTCTTTGAACATTTATCATAGACGGGGAGGTAGATCGGGTCTCGCCTTCTCTGTCATGTATTTACGGACAGGCTGATACCAGAATCTTCGCTCAGTGAAGTTCTTTTGTCGAGTGGAGGGCACCACGAACTGTAGTCGATAAAAGAATGCACCTTCATTTGAACGGTGGTAATTTTGTTGCCGTATAGTGAGGAATGTTTTATGAGATCGTAAACTAGTCGCGTAGTAACACCGCCAACATGTCGCGGACTAATCCCCCGTCTGCAGCAAGCGGGAAATTGATGGCACTGCCAGGTCGATGTTATCGGGACATCAGCTTTTCTTTTTTCGGGTAAACAATGTTTTATTGCGTTCTGAACCATAATCGTGAAAAATCGGAAATGCGTAAATTTCGGACTAGTTTCCTTTCTGCAGTAAGATATTGTGACAACTGCATTGTTTCCAATCTCATACGTGAAACGAGTACACGCGGGAGAGCATGGGCTGTGCGTAGAACAATTCCGGTCGGTAGAGTTGTTCCAGTTTTAGAAGTTTGCAGGTCGCGGCTGGCCGGCGCGAGACCTTGGCAGCGGATGATCCCGCACCCCCGCTGAGGCAACAGGGGGAGTTTGAAATCCCCAGAACAAACCGGGCGCGTTATTGGTTCCTGCCCGCCGCGCCGCGCCGGCCCGTGTTGATTTTTTCGCAGCCCACAGAGGGCGTTCGCCACGCCCTTCCCGTCACCTGTCCCCGAGGTCGGTATGCCCCGTTCTTCCTTTTCCGCGCCCCGGAAACAGATTTGATATAGAGGCCAGAATGAGGGGACACTTTGAATTGCGTGACTTTCTTTTTCCATTGTTGGGTGGATGGGGCAGAGGCAGTGAAGGGTGAAACTGTGCGTATCCGGCAATTACGAGGCAGGCGCCGTCACTTATGGCTGCCAAGGTCGTCTCTGCTCTTGTGAAGTCATGCATGCCATCTACTTCAGGCGTGTGCTCTTCATCTCAGCTCATTGGCGGAACTACACCGGCCAATTCGTCATCATCATCATCATTAGAGACTGATTATGCCTTTCAGCGTTCAGTCTGGAGCATAGTACCTCATAAAATTCCTCCATGAGCCCCTGTTCAATGCTAACATTGATGCCTCGTCTGATGTTATGCCTTCTTCTTCAAAACCATTCTGCACCGAATCTAAGTACTTTCTTCTTGGTCTGCCTCGACTCCTCTTACCCTCCACTGACGAGTTCATGAGTCTCTTAGGTAACCTTGCTTCCCCCATGCGTGTAACATAACCCCACCATCTCAGTCTGTTCGCTCTAACTGCTTCATCTATGGTGTTCATTCCCAGCTTTTCTTTGATTTCCTCATTATGGACACCCTCCTGCCATTGTTCCCATGTATTGGTACCTGCAATCATTCTTGCTACTTTCATATGTGACCTCTATCTTATGAATAAGGTAACCTGTACCCACCTAACTTTTACTCCCATACAACAAAGTTGGTCGAAAGATAGAGCGGTGCACTGCTAACTTAGTCTTGGTACTTACTTCCTTCTTGCAGAAGAGAGTAGATCTTAGCTGAGCACTCACTGCATTAGCTTTGCTGCACCTCGATTCCAGTTCTTTCACTATGTTGCCATCCTGTGAGAAAATACATCACAGGTACTTGAAACTGTCTACCTGTTCTGACTTTGTTCCTCCTATTTGACACTCAATCTGTTTGAATCTCTCTTCCCACAGATATTACTTTTGTTTTGGAGATGCTGATCTTCATATCATAATCCTTGCACCTCTGATCGAGCTCTGAAATATTAGTTTGCAACCTTTCAATCGAATCGACCATTTACAACCAAGTCATCCGCAAATGCGAAACTGCTTATTTTGTTTTCACCTACTTTAATCCCGCCCTGCCAGTCTACTGTTTTCAACATATGATCCATGAATAGTATGAACAACAGTGGTGACAGGTTACAGCCTTGTCTTACCCCTGAAAGTGCCCTGAACCATGAGCTTAATTTGCCATCTACTCTAACTGCTGCCTGACAGTCTACTTAAAACCCTTTAAAAAACCAGATGTTACTAACGCAGGGTCCAAGTTCAGATGCAACAAGATAGGAGAGGTTGAAGTGTCTCTGCGTACCAACTCTGCTGTTAGACACCATTTTTATCTGGGGAAGACAAGGTCATTGCCTAGTCTTACCATAAGGAATCTGCAAGACTGGAGTACACCGAGAAGGAACAAAGAAGGGTAAATGTTTTGTATTATGACGCAGTAAAGGAGAGAACGGTATAAACTTTCTACAATGACCCCTATTCTTAAAATAGTTCCTTACTTATGTCACCATCTATTGTTATCGTATCTACTTGAACGTCGTCGTCATCGTAGTCTCCCTTTGACACTATGTATAAACGTTATTATTTACAACGGAGGACGGTCCAGTTCCATATTGTGTTTGAGCTCACTTTTCAACGTATGTATTTCTTAGCTGATTTATATCCGCTGATGAGCTTTCGAGTAACGCTAAGGCAAAGAGAGTAGCAGATGACTTTGGTCTGTACAGCGATGTGGGCGCGTAATGTCACTGGATCGATCCACAAGCCGGGACAGGCCATCAGTTAGCTATTTATATCGATCGGACGGGTCAGAGACACGCCAGTCGGAAGGAAAACAATCCGGAAGACGTTGAGAGGCGAATGCAGCGCCTCGTGTGTCTTATTTGTAGGTTGAGAAGCTGCGGAGTAGTATGCAGGTCGTGCACTTTTACGTGTCCCCTGAGTAGTGTATACTGACAGCGAAAGCTTTCATCCGACTCGTAGCGCATTGACTGAGTTAAAGACAAGCCCTGCCTCTCTCTCTCTCTCTCTCTCTCTCTCTCTCTCTCTCTCTCTCTCTCTCTCTCTCCCCGTGCAGCCAGCTTAATAGCGCCCAGCTTTTAAAATAAAGAACGTGTAATGTTTTAATGCATCGCAGACGGGGCACGAAATTAAGCATCACTTTCATGTTTCAGTAATTATAAAGAAGCTTTTACCTACGAAGTACACACTCAAAGGACGTATCAAGCGAGTTTCTTTCTTCCCTATTCCAGAATTGATTAACACCCAGAATTAATTTGAATCAGTCATTTTTTCCCTCAAAGCAGTTGTAGGGTTGGGTGAACTGCGTGGCTTTTATGGACAAGGTACAGTCTCTTCGTTCATTTTTGCAAGTAACACAACGAACAGAACCATAGACATCTACACAGATACTCTGCAAATCACATTTAAGTGCTTGGCAGAGGGTTCGTTAACAACTTTCATGACCTTTCTCTACCGTTCCATTCTTTAATAGCGCGCGGGAAGAAAGAACACCTAAATCGTTCAGTTTTCTATCTGATTTCTCTTATTTTATTGGGGAGGTCATGTCTCCCTATGTAGGTGGGTGCTAGCAAAATATTTTCAAATTCAGAAGTAAAAGTCGGTGATTGAAATTTCGCATGCAGGTCTCTGCGCAACGAAATAACGTCGCTCTTTTAATGATTTCCACCGCAAATCGTGCAACATTTTCTTGACGCTTTCTCCCCTGGAACGTGATAAAACAAAACGAGCTACCCTTCTCTAAACCTTGTCAATGTCCTCCGTTAGTCCCACCTGGTGAGGATCACACACTGGGCAACAGTACTCCAGGAGAGGACGCAGAAGTGTGATGTAGGCAGTTGGTGGAGCTGTTGCATCTTCGAAGCGTTCTGCCAATGAAACGTAACCTTTGGTTCGCCTTCCCCACAATATCTTCTATGTGTTGTCTCCAGTATAAGTTGTTCGTAATTGTAACTCCTAGGTACTTAGTAGAATTTACGACCTTAAGGTTTGACTGATTTATCGTGTAATTGAAGTTCAGCGGATTTCTTGTAGTAACCTAGGTAAACTAACGTAAGGACAACACACACACCCATGCCCCAGGGAGGACTCGAACTTCCGCGCGCTCCGCAGCGAGACGCTTCAGACCGCTCGGCTACTCCACCGCGGCTGCTAATGACACATACGTTCGAGAGAGGGTTGGAACCACCTACGGGGAGCAGCCGCTCTCTCGGCAGCAAGGCGTCTTAAAGCGCACGCCTATTCCGCCGCCGCACTTTTGTTTACGTTGAGGCTCATTTGGCACTCCCTGAACTACACAGATCGTCGTGCGTTCCGCCACCCTTTGCGCGATATGCTAGAGCGTCGCGGAGTTATCGGCGGCAGGTCGAAGCGTGGTGTGGCGGCAGGTAGGCTGTGCCGGCGGGACGCTTGCGCGGTGACGTCACGGGGCGGCGCGGCGGCGGCAGGCGCGCTGTCGGGAGGCGGCAGGCGGCAGACGGCCGACAGACTCCGACGCCGCCGCCGCCGCCTCCCGCTGCGCCGCCACCATGATGGACTGGGGCATCAGACGTGAGTCCGCGCCGCGCCGCCGCGCTGCTAGCAGTGCCGCCTCTGATCGCTGCTAAACACTTTGTCACCAGGGATAACAATGCTTTCAATTCAGTTCCACACGGTCTGTTTCAATGCTTATTACATTGTTGTTAGTGACAGTGGGAGGCTGAAGGGCCTACACAGATGAATTCCGTCACCACAGCATGTTACTGGTTCTTCTGGGATATTTTATGTCTACTTTGAGACCCAATTGTCTGTTGTAACAGATCAGTTCAGTTTCATTTGGCTTCTAACACGCTCATTCGCCTAAATTTCGTAATTCCTGCACAACAATAAATAGTGAACTGTACGCGCTGTGTGTATTGTTTGGAACACTAATATCTTTAAACGAAGGCTTCCGCGGCCGTTATTAATACCAATAAAGTTGTTCTAGGCGTATAACCGCATAGTCAATATATTAAAATCCACCGACGTTTCGGCCATTATTGTAAGCATCCTTCTTTTGAATATCTTGAAGAAGGCCGCTTGAATAGTGGCCTAAACGTCGACGCATTTAATAACATGGTTGGAACTTAAATTGTGGCAGCCGCGGTGGAGTAGCCGAGCGGTCTAAAGCGTCTCGCTGCGGAGCGCGCGGTTGCTCGCCTTGGAGGTTCGAGTCCTCTCTGGGGCATGGGTGTGTGTGTGTGTGTGTGTGTGTGTGTGTGTGTGTGTTGTCCTTAGGTTACTTTACCTAGGTTTAAGTAGTTTGTCAGCTACGGAGTGGTGATCACGCAGTTTGGTCTAACATTTACAAACATTTTTAAAAAATTGTGGCAACTATTTATTCACACGCAATACAAAAGCGTTACATGTTTGCACCTGTTACTGTCCTTCAAAGTAGTCACCACTGTTGTATAGAACCCGTTGCTAGCAATGTGGAAGGCGTAGTATACCGTTAGCAGAGCCTGTTCTCTTGATGGTGCGAATGGAGCGATCTACTGCCTGTCGAATCTCTGAAACAGTTCTGAAGCGAGTGCCACGAAGTCATTCCGTCGTCTTCGGAAACAAATCAAAGTCACAAGGACCTAGTTCCGAGGACTGTGGGGCATGGTACAGTACTTCTCATTTCCATTGTCCGAACAGAGCAGCCACAACTTGCGCTGTATACGTCCTCGCATTGTGCAAAATGGTGGGCTGGTTCCGCAGGAAGTGTCGCCGCTTCTTTCGCAAAGCTGGCCGCAGTTGATGCTCCAAAAATTAAAAGTAATACTGTGCATTGATGGTCTGCCGTGGAGGAACTCAATGCGTTAGGATAACACGATTATGTTGGACCGCTCGCTCACAAGTGACTTTGTTTACCTCAATTGTGCGCACGCCGGTGACTTGGGACGGGCGAGTCCATTACCCGGAGGTAAAGTACGTATGTCAATAACGTGTGCTATCGGCGACAATAGTAGATTCCATTCCATAGCGTCTCCACAGCAGGGCTGCTACTATTGAACTTCCAACCGTCGTATATTGAAGATGCGCTCTAGCGCCCAGAACAATTTTATTGAAAACCAAAAATATGCTTCTTACTCTTTACCCTCACATTGAAGGCCCTACTGTTAGGTTCTGTTTTGGGTTTGTTTTCCAGCATGTGTTATTTGCAAGTCAACAACGATACGCAGTAGTACTGCTGTGTTCAGTGATGAATGCAGTGGAAATGTGACACTCACGCAAGCGCATTGCAACGGGTTTGCTTCCACTGCTTTGCAACTCCTCAGTACACGTACCCAGTGTTACTCTACCACCAATACAGCTGGAAAAGCAAACACAAAAACAAAATGGCGAGTCTCGCATATTCACTGAATTTTCAGCCTTACTTCACATTACTCTTTTGAAAATGTTGCTATTATAAAAAGGAAGGAAGTGAAGTTAGGGTTTAACTTTCCGTACAAATCGCATTTAATGTGTTGCAGCTTGGTACGTCTGCAACAAGATAAGTTCTCTTCAGATACTAACGGGTCGAAATTTTAGGATTCCTAACGGGTTACAAATTTAATTTTTTGAATTCTTATATTCCCCAATTACTTGCTCCCAATATTATTAAAATTCATTTCATTTATCTTCTCCATTGTGTTAGAAAGTTTGTTTGCGTTTGAAGAGCACCCAGTTAGAAAATATGCCACAACCTTCCAGTGCACTGTTGAACATCTCATGACAAAAACGGAAGTTTGGCTAGCAAGTTGCAGCTCTGCCAAATTGCCTAACTCCTCACTCAAATCCTATGCGTAATCTTAGACCTATGTTATATTCAACAAATAATGAACATTTCAGCAAAAGAAAGTACACACTGTTTCCTCTGTATATCTTTATAATGCAGTTTTGCACCCAACTTTGCAAAGTTAGATGCTGTTGTTGTGGTGGTGTTCAGTCCGGAGACTAGTTTGATGCAGCTATCCAGCCTATTCTATCCTGAGCAAGCCTCTTCATCTCCTCATAAGACATGCAACCTACAGCCATTTGAATCTGCTATCTCTTGGTCTCCCTCTGCTATTTTTACCCCACACACTTACCTCCAATGCTAAATTCACGATTCCTTGATGTCTAAGAATGTGTCCTACCAATCGATCCCTTCTTTCAGTCAATGTATGCCAGAAATTCCTTTTCTCCCCAGTTCTGTTCAGTACCTCTTCATTAGTTACGCGTTCTAATCTTCAGCATTCTTCTATAGCACCACATTTCAAAAGCCTCTATCCTCTTCCTGACGGCACTGTATATCGTTCACGTTTCACTCCCATATAAGGTAACACTTCACACAAATGCTTTCTCTTTTTCAAAAACGTTTTTCTTCCCGTTGCCATTCTGCATTTTATATCCTCTGTACTGCGACCATCGTGTGTTATTTTAGGTACTGCCCAAGTAACAAAACTCATCTACCACCTTTATTGTTTCTTTACCTAACCTAATTCCTTCAGCATCGCCCGAGGTTCTGAGACTGCACCATATTGCCCTTCTTTTGCTCTTGTTAATGTTCATTTTATACGCACCTTTCAACACACTGTCCATTCCGTTCAATTGCTCTTCCAGGTCCTTTGCTGTCTCTGACAGAATTAAACGTCATCGGCAAAACGCAATGTTTTTAATTCTTCACCCTGAACTTTTAATTCCTTCTACAAATTACACTTTGCTTTTCTTTATAGCTTGCTCATTGTACAAATTGAATAACATTGGAGAACTGCTACAACCATACCTTACTCTCCAACCTCTGCATCCCTTTCATGCCCTTCACTCTGACAACCGCTGTCTGGTTTTAGTACAAATTGTAAATAAGCCTCCGTTCCCTGTATTTCACTCCTGCTGCTTTCAGAATTTGAAAGAGTTTATTACAATCAACATTGTCCGAAGCCTTCTCCAAATCTACAAAAGCTAGTAGTGTGATTTGCCTTTCCTTAATCTATCTTCTAGGATAAGCCGTAAAGAGAGTATTGTCTCCAATGTTTCTACATTTGTCCTGAATCCAAACTGATCTTCCCGAGGTCAGTTTCTACCACCTTCTCCATCCTTCTGTAAATAATTCGTGTTAAAATTTTGTCAACCTCATTATTAAACTGATGGTTCAGTAATTTTCACATCTGTCTGCACCGACTTTCCTTGGAATGGGGATTATTACATTTTTCTTAAAGTCCGAGGCTATGTCGCCTGTTTCGTGTGTCTTACGCACCAGGTGAAATAGTTTTGTCATGGCTAGTTCTCCCGGAGGCTGTAATAGTTCTTAGGGAATGTAATATACTCCAGGGACCTTCTTTCTATTTAATTTTTGTTTCTACTTACGTTTTCTGCTCCCTTAATCTGAATAAATTCCTTTACCTCCTCATAATTTTCTTCGATCTCCTCATCATAGGCAGGGCTAGTTGACATAAATATGTACTATTGTGGTCGGTGTTGGCTTCGAATTCATCTTCACTACGATAATGCGATCACTGTGGTGCTCATAGTAGTTTACTCGCTTTTCTATTTTCTTATTCATTATCAGATCTACTCCTGTAATATCCTCAACTGATTTTGTATTTATAATCCTATACTCACCTGACCAGAAACCCTGTTCCTTTTTCCACTACACTAATGCCCACTATATCTAACCTCAACCTATCCATTTCTCTTTTTACATTTTCTAGCTTCCCTACCCGATTAAGGGATCTAGCATTCTACGCTCCGATCCGTAGAATGCCAGTGTTGTCTTTGCTGATGATCACATCCTCCTGAGTCGTCCCCGCCCGGAGGTCCGAATGGGGGACTATTTTACCTCCGGAATATTTTACGCGAGAGGATGCCATCATCATATGTTCATACAGTAGAGGTGCATGTCCTCGGGAAAGGTAACGACTGTAGTTTCCCCTTGCTTTCAGTCGTTCGCAGTAACTCTGTGACGCTGATGTTACAAGGCCAGCTAGTCAATCATCCAGACTGTTGCCCCTGTAACTACTGAAAAGACTGATACCCCTTTTCAGGAATCACACGTTTTTCTGGCCCGTCCACAGATACCCCTCCGCTGTGGTTGCATCTACGGTACGGCTAGCTGTATCGTTGAGGCACGGAAGCCACCTAACGTCGGCAATTTGTGTGGTTCATAGGGGTGGAACATAGATGCTATTGACCTTTGAAGTCCTCAGTGCAGGTGCTCAAACCATTGGGAAAGGGGGGAGGTAATTGTGTAATATTATGACAAACATGATACGAGTGCTATGATTTGTTTGGTATTATGCTTGTTGTAAATCTGAAATGTCTCGAGAAAGATGTAAACGGTATTTATTCCATTTCAGTTGGTTGAAACCGTTACGGTACTCCGCACTCCCCCCGTCACACGATTCGCAAAGATTTAGAAAAAACGTTCGCACACTTTTACATGTACAAAACTGCACGCAGACAGTTGGGGTTACACACATCTCCTCCTGTGGGAGTATTTGCTGGCGGCGTGAAGGGCATCCTCCAACCCTCTAAAACAACCACGACAAATCCCATTAAAAGCGACGACACCGCGCATGCTAGATGAAGGCGAAAGAAAATGATGACGTAAATCGCTTGGTGATTGGCATAATACAGCTATTCATTACTGAGTCTGTGGCAAGACTGTAATTTGACATAACTGCATTATATTCACCAATAAGCTACCTCCCTCGGTTTCTTCCTTTTCACCGTAGCTCGTGTAGACGAATGTAACATACGGTAATGGCCCAAATTGCACCGTCTGGCTGTTAGCTGCAGCTGCGGCCGGCGGATGTGGCGACTGTCGACGCACGCCTAGGGAGCTACAGGTGCGCATTGTGGTGCGGAGATAGCGCGCGGTCCCCGCCTGCGTCCTTGCTCTTCATCTTGATCCGCGCCGCGGCGCACCGCGACGTTACGTAACGGGTTATGTCGCCAGTAATTACAACACGGCGAGGTCTTAATTGACCTGCTGCGGATCCTGGTTAATGAAGCGGCGGCGCTTAATTGCTCGTTACTAGGCTCGTCGGCGCTGGCCGAGTTCATCTCACCCCGCGGTCGCCCCCAACAGACCCACGCGGCCGCCGACCACCGCGCCGCGTGAGCCCGCTGCAACTAGTCGCAGCTGAATGGCTGATACTGAAAATATTGTAGTCTCATAAATTATATTAAAATATTTCTTTTTTAAACTACTAAATTACATATATGCTTTTAATTGTTCAGGTCGACTTAACAACAAAATTTAACCCTTAGCTTCCCAGGTCATTTTTCTGTCACACTTCGTCCCAGGTGCGGTCTGGCAGACCGCAATTTTTAAATAATCATAAATAGTCCTGATTTATAAGTGAACTAATTCAGTTTATTAAGCAAAAGTCTACTTTTCTCTACTTAAAATTCTGCAAAATAAATGTATTTTAAAATTTATTTTATGTAATATATATATTCAAACGTAAAACTGCAGTAAATGTATTTAATATTATATTACTTAGTTATCACTGTAAAAAGTCAAATACTCTGGCCTTTAAATTTTACTTTGTGCCCTTTTCTTATTGTTTACTATGCATTTAATGCATTTGAATTTCACTACGGCTTTGTTGGTAACTTTTGTCTTTTCAAATGTTTTCTCTGCACGCGATGTACATTTTGGTAGAACACTCAAGGTAGGTGGGATTCTTGCAACAGTGGCAAACATAACACATCTTTCTATTCTTTTTGTGGGTCATAGTGGAGCATATTCTACGTTTCACAGGTGCCAATACAATTTCTTCTTCACGTTCACACTATTCTGAGTCTGAATTACGTTCACTTTGAACCTTATAGTCACTGTCTGATTCCGCATCACCATTTGAAAACAGTATCCTCAAAATGAGGGATTGTAGCACCCACAGTAGAGGAAGAGCTCGGTGCGGAATCCGTAACACAAAGGCCCCGGTGCGGTCTCAGAGACCGCTAGCACAAAAGATGATGTGATAATATTGCTCCGACTCGCGTTAACGTGGCTACTGACAATGGAAAATAGTGCAGGTGTTGGAAGCGACGATTACACAACGCTGTGTTATCCTTCCCCATCCCTGTCCATTAAAATTGACTAACAATAACGGTTTGCGGTCTGTGAGACCGCACCTGGGAAGATAAGGGTTAATACAATTTTGTCATACTTGGGTGGGGGTGGGGGGCGGGGGGCAATCTGTTCAGTTAATTTATTATGGAAAAAAGCCACGTTGCTTATAATTGAAGACTACACGGAAAGAAGGGGTTAAGTCCATTTTACAGACTTTTCAGGAGAGTAATTTCAAAGTTTAAAACGTTACAGTTTCCCTGAAAGTATAAAACAATATTTTTTAAAAAATGGACTATTTACGTCTTTTTATCTGTAAAACTACTTTTTTAATTTCTTAGTCTAACGCACCAATAAGATTGTCAAAGTCAGATTGTTATGTGATATTGGGATGATATTTCACTAAATAACTTCCCTGCAATTCCCCTGACAAAAATCTATTTATATTTGAGTGTGGTCATTAACGTACATGGTGTTTATGACTAATTAGGTTTTAGTGACAACACTTTTTATCAATATCCTGTTTTTATTTTGTCTCAACTATTGTATCTTTAGATATTAATGTAGATTACTCTGTATCAGCAAATCAGTACAATTCTTCTTTTAGTTACAACGCTCCCCTATTTCATGTGACATTGCTCTTAGCTTTTCAGATACTTCAGACCTTCTAACAAAGCTCTGTGTTTTTCTAGATTTACCACTGCCGCTTGAATCTGGATCTTCCATTGCCAGTTGAAACGCCGTCCTCACTTGGATATCACACGAAATTCAATCTATTACACCACAAAGAATTTAAGTGAATGTCAAGGCTACTCTGTGCTAGCACAAATCACGACACGATGTTCGGTTCTGCCACAGCATAAAGCAAAGAAGCTAATGTGAAATCTACTCCGTGTTTGCTTCGACAATACATATGAAAATCAACAATCACATTACATTTAACGATGTCAACAATGATACTTCCGTAACAGGCAGGAAAAATCCGTGTTTCGGATGGACTTGACCCGTTTTCTCAGCGTATACCATATTTTGATCTCCCTATAACTCAGTGACTAAACCCATTACATTCATTTAAGTTCACCCAACTGAAAGTACACCTGATGAACTTCATAAGGATACTAGTAACCGATTTTCGTGAAATTTGGACTTAACCCCTTCTTTCCGTGTAGTCTTCAATTTTTATTCAGATGACAACTTTCAGCAGATTAAACTACCATCGTTGGATGTTTCATTTGGCGAATCACATGATAGCTGTTCATCAGATCATCTGAATAAAGATTATAAGCTATCTTGGCTGTTATATAATAAACCAAAATTTTAAGTCTTTAGTTATTGGGTGTCTGTTTCAGTTAATGTCGTTTCCATCTCCATGATAGTATTTACGCACCAGCATCTCTTTAAAACCATTTTTTATTTAACCTTCGCCACAGTTTCCTTCATTACGACCGGTTCTTGGTGACTAGTTCCGATCTTCATCCGTCCATTTTCATACATGACACGGTTTGGTAATGGACGGCTGATGTCCGAAACTGGTCACCAAAAACTGGTTTTAATTAAGGCATTTGTACGGAGGAAATCAGTTGAATACGAAGTTTTGGTCCTCAGTCAAGTGTGATGGCACTTAAATGTATTTCAAAATTTATTTTTTGTTGTATTAAATTATTCTTTTAGTTTTCGTTCCACATGTTTATTTTTATTTTTTTTTAACCATATTTCAGCTTACTGAGGCATCGTCACACTTTGTGTTTTTGTCGATGTGGCTATGTTATGTTCTTACAGTTTTTAAATGAATGTTATTCGTCTACACTTGTATTAAGACACACAGTGCAATGGCATCTTTGACTTTACTATGCTACTGAAAATGTGAAAAAAATTGAACAATAATAAATATAACAGGAGTAGGGGGTGGGGCAAACCAGACAAAATTCATTGTAGTTCTGGACAGGTGTCCATGGGTAAAACAAAAGAAGTGTTAACGCCCGTCTGAGGGAACATAAAAAGCACTGCCTAGGACATACTGATATAGGTCTTAGCGGAACATATTTTTGGAGAAGGTGACCAAGAAATAAAGTATAGCGAGACGAGTGTCATAGCAAAGACATTTCATTATAATGCGCGTGTGTAGATAGAAGCCATAGAGATTTTCAAACACAGAAATAATTTTAATAGGAAAGTAGAAGGTGTTAAACTGGATAACAGTTAGATGCGAACATTGCAGCGACAAAATGACGCTAGATCATTTCCGATCGTGAATGTTGGCAACATCAGAGACCATAGCGCAGGAGATGTCACTTGATTGATAGCGCGCTCTGGGTGGCCTATATAAACGGCGCTCACTCGCAATCTATTTGCCACGTAACCTCGGAGCATGCCCAAGTGTAGGCGAATAACACCGCATACAAGATTGTAACAAAATAAATAACCTCGCTGACTGTTAGTCTGAACATGGCCTTTTAAGCCAAAAACCGGTCAACAACATGCAAATAAACTTGTATAACATACAAAAAATTGTTTTTAATTCAATGTGATATTGATCTACCAAGAACCGCTGGAAGAAACAGTCAAAATAATTATTTATTTAGTAAAACTCAACGAGATAGTATTTTTAATTTTTTTTATTCAGCTAGCCACTAGGGACTCAATAAGATAATGTTCTGGTGACCGACGTAAATATTTAAAAAAATAATTGTGCGGTAAAAACACTTTTGCTTCAGCTGAGCAGTTGAAGTGGCTTCCTGGAGTGACTTTTTCATGCACAATGGAACCCATTGCCATTTTTTTGAGACCCATGACAGAATTACTGGCTGAAAACTGTAAAAACGGGAATTAGCACAGATATCCGTAGCACAGTGGTAGAGTGCCAGACTACAAATCCAAAGGTCGCGGGTTCGATCCCCGCCAGGTCCTAGGATTTTTATCTGTCACTTTCCACTTATTTCACCTCTGGGAGTGTTGCTCATGTGAAAAATACGGAGTAGCACCGTGGTTCGGAACCCACGTTAAATTTTAGGTCCCCCTATAACTGGCTGGGTAAGTCAGTTCCAAGGTCGGAGGAAGGCAACGGCATACCACCTCCAAACAGGACCATGCCTAGTAAAGCACTGTGATGTTCAAACCAATCTTCGGATTGTTGACTACTTTACCTTTTTTTACGAACAATGACGTCTCAGAGTACGTGATCTGTTCTTGCATCATTGCAAAAGTGGCTCATAGATGACTTCCTTACCAGATAGTCAAATACTGATTCGACAGCTTCCATGTCGCGGTGAATGTATATGGCCACCCCTTAAAAACTAACATAGCAAGACTATTATAGTTAAGTGGCATATTATGCCTATGGAGAGCGATCAAAATTTATATAAAACTTACTTACTTCAGCCAAGATCGCTAGTTTATTTGTTGGTTTTTCTTACCGGTTTCGATGAACTATGTCATCATCTTCAGAAACAATTTTTTTAATATATATAACAATTTCCTTCTATTTTCAATAAAATAAAAAGTTACCTGTGAAAATGAAATATAAGAACATAGTCAAACGATTAAAATTTGCATCACCAAAATGGTTCGTCATCTGTATTGCATATTTAAAAATACAGAAACACACATTTTTTTAAATATGCAATACAGATGACGGTTCATTTTGGTGTTGGAAATTTTAATCGTTTGACGATGTGTTTTTATTTCATTTTTACAACTAACTTTTTATTTTATTGAAAATAGGAGGAAATTGTTATATATAAAAAACATTGTTTCTGAAAATGACATAGTTAATCGAAACCGGTAAGAAAAAATCAACAAATAAACTAGCGATCTTGGTTGAAGTAAGTGTGCTTTATATAAGACATATGTAGGGTTAAAGATTGAGCTGAAGAAACAGCAGCCTATATATCGTCCTAAAACAGAAGACACGTTTTACTATTACTATAATATAATGTTCAGAGCTATGCATTTAAGTAGCAGTGGCATGTGATAGTGCGCTAATAGATGGTGCGCTGCTACTGGAGAAAGCCGGAGAGATCATTTGTCTCTGAGGTTGTTTCCTCCCGACATGTGGGCCAAACAGAGGTTATTTTCAGAAGACGTTTCACACTCGGCTGCACTAGCTCTGCACTGCTCCCTGTTCGACGTCTTCGTCTCTCTCTCTCTCTCTCTCTCTCTCTCTCTCTCTCTCTCTCTCTCTCTCTGAAATTCTGAAATTCATATGTACTGTAAAACGTAAATAAGGTTTACAAGCTTCCTAAGGTTTTTTATTATTTGTGGACGGAGAAGTTAGTACTGCTTCCTCCCACAAGTCCCTTAAAACCTCCACATCCTTGCGGATGCTGTTGCGTAGCAGTGTGCGTTTGTATCGCCCTACAGTACGCACTAGGTGCCGTAGTTGCTGTCCAAGTCTTTATGGAAAGCATAGAGTTCTGACTAACCTGTTGTCTTCTATAGTCGTGTCCCCAGCGCAGAAGACAGCACACAGGTCGTTAGTTCTTCTACAGCATACAAGTGAGGCTAAAATAAGTTCTGTATGATGGAAGCATAAGAGATTTTTGTCAGGGATGCCATTTATCAAATAAATCATAAAATAAGAACTACTATTGCTAATACGACACGGCCTATGCTGCCCGTAGTTCATGTTGAGACCTCGACCATTATCACAATTATACAAAACTTTACTCATTACCGGCACGGTCGGGTGCGTATAGTGGTCAGCTCGAGACTGAAACTGCGGCGCGTTGCGAGAGGGCACCTGACGCTCTATTTCGCGCCAAAATAGGGCCGTCGCGCGCCTTATGCAAAATCGCTCTTCTCTTGTTACAATAAGAGAAGACACCTTGAACTTTTTAAACTGTCAAGACCTAGCCTGTCCTTGAGAGATATTTATCACAAATTCTCAGCTCTGAATAATTAATATTTAGTATATAATAAACAAAACTAAGTTCAAAAGAAATCACGTGATGTGAAATGCAGCAGCCAATGCGAGGAGAGTACCAGTAACATAGGCGGGCTTTCCCATGGGAACCAGCACCTACTGTGCCATATTCTACTGCTCCCCATTCCACATTTCAACATATGCTGCACTTCTGTCTTTCTTCCGCGTTTAAGACACGTACAATGTTAGCAAAGAAACGGTCAGCGGCCAGAAATATGAAGTGGCCATAGGCCAGGAATATCACAGGTTACATGTCGATAAATTTGTAGACAAACAGTTGCTGTGAGAAGGTTAGCAGTGCTCACATAATGAAATGCGGCTTAAATGAAGTTGCAGGTTTTACTCTGTACTCGCAGATCTCTTCACATACATTAAGCTGTCTTATTTTTCGTCTGAGTCGTCCCAGTATTGAATTGTAAATAGTTGCCATCCACCGGTTTTGGCCAAAGCAATGTTAGAGAGTTTTGTCGGGTTGTACGTAATTCCCCCACCCCTCACCCCCTGTCAACCACGAAATATCTTCAGTTGTGAATAACAAGGGGAGGACACTACGTTTGGAACGCGGATTTACTGCAAACTTCGTACACTCGTAGTACTCCATGAGGACAACAGAATGTGTAAGCAGTAGCGCGTCGTTTTGCGATAGTTCTCGTATTGATAACCGCTAGTCTCGTCACTCGTTATGATCAGAACTGTCCGCATTTGCCATTTAAATCGACTTGCGGTAGGCGGCCCCTTGTAACGTTGTTTCTGTCTGCGAGTCGAGAAAACAGGGCAAATGTAGCGCACGAGTTGAACAGCGTTCTTGTAGAAACTTTTTTCCAGCAATCAGTCGTAAATATTAATTTATTCAGATCTAGATTTCGAGCACTTTGTGGTCATCATCAATGCTTAAAACGAAACGGTTAAAACACGCAAAACATTTCGACGTCAGTATAAATGTAATCTTCAACATGGAGGTCGAGATGTTTTACATGTTTTAACCGTTTTGTTTTAAGAATTGATAATGACCACAAATCAGTCGAAATCTAGATCTGAATAAATTAATATTTACTACTGATTGCTGGAAACAGTTTTCTGCAAATCAAATAAACAGTCGTTCAGCAAAAGTTCCACTATGGAATCAAGGCTGATCCTAAACAATCTTTCTGACGGTTCCACGTGCTTGTATGAATATTCTGTGCGTTGGAAGGGTACTGTAAAGCACTTGACGCATTAAAAACGTGTTAAATTTTTCAATTTTTTATTCTTTCGGTCTTCACTTTTTGTACTGACAGGGTAGTTAATACGGGAAAAGGACAATCCAACAAACTTTCCAAATTGTTCTAAAAACAATAACCCGCGTTTCGGTGGTTTTTTCCCCCTCGTCCGCGCCTTTTTAATGTCGTCAGTCGATAGCTCATCAGTTAAATGGCATACGTTTTTCTTGGACGTTCAATTTCTTTTGGGCGACAGAGGGCGGAAATTGTGCGTCCCTGCGGGGGTGTTTTGCGGATTCGCCGGTGACCTTTGCACAGTGGCTCCTGTTTGCGCCTGCTCTCCTCCTGAAGGTTACGCCTTCCTGCTTCGATCGCCCTCTGTCAACAATGCGCCGCTCCGCCACAAACCCGACCTCATTCAGTTCAGGGCGGTTGCGCACGGCCTGCTACCGCTGCCCATTGTCAGGACTTGCAAACATGCACCTAAATGAAATTGCGAGGTGGTTCATTCCAGTTTATTTGTCCTGCTTGTCTCGCGGTCCGTGACATTTCAACGTATCGTAGCCCTCTCTCTTTCATGCGGAGTCGCGTATGATTTTCTGTAGGGTGGCTGGGCAGAGGTAACACTGCTTAAAAATGCATATAAAAACAAGCTATTAAATTGTGATTGTCTTTAGACGTGTGTTTGAGACTTTGAAGCATCAACAGGTGCTGGGAACGACGTTTAGAACAGGTTCATTTTTAATAAACATTGAATCTGTCATTCAAATGTTTGTTAAGCTTAAGGGACTGAACTGCGGGCTCATCAGTCCCTAAACTTACAAACTGCTTATGAACTACCTTATACTAAAGGCGGCACAAACATCCATGCCCGAGGATGGATTCGATGGAAACGAACTCGCACGTCGGAGCGTAGTACCTCATTGCACTTGGCCAACCCGCGGCGGCTGACCTGACATTCAATAATGAGCAATGCATCGCTTGCCATAAAAATATGCCTTGCCTTAAAATTTAGTGGTTGGTTACCATTTGATGTTATTGTTATTTTACACAGCCAGAGAATAACCTTCATATGTGTATCAGTAATCAAAGAAAAAACACAAAACTTGAACTCGCAAATCATGCGATACTCCGCGTGGCAATGGCCGTGCACTCTAAGGCGCCTTCCTGCTGAGTGCGTAACTGCTCCCCATCGGAAGTTCGAGTACTCCTTTAAACAAGCGCGCGCACACACACACACGCGCGCGCTTGTGTGTGTGTGTGTGTAAGCGCGCGCGCGCGCGCGCTCGCGCGCGCTCGCGTACGCGCGTCCGTGCGTGTTGTCCTTATTATATAATGTAATCTGTAAATCTACGGACTGACAATAATTGTAGATTGGTCCCACAGCTTTAGAAACACACGAAAATACGAAAGGACGCAGTTTTTAGAAAAGGGCCCTTTCACGCGGGAAGCCATGTATCGAGACGGGGTGGACAACTACAGTAGTGAAGCCCAAGCGCGCACATGAGGCGGGTGTTGGCAAACACTGCATCTTCGTTTCTTTTTATCCCATCGTCGCGAAGCTGCAGACATGGGAGAACAGTACAGTGCAGGTGCGTTTGCAAACCCTAGCAGCTGCTGCCGTCAGCATGTCGTAGATGCAAATGGTTTTGACGTAACATTGTTCATTCAAGATGTGCAATAATAAATACTTCAAGAAAAGGACGCTTAACGCCAGGAATACCTTGGTAGGGTTACTACGAGAACCTCGTGGTTTCAAACGTATGAAAATTTTTGTCAGAGAGACGATATTGACAATTATTTCTGTTCAACCAGTTTGTGTTATAGTGGTACTTTTCTTTTCTTATCTTTTTTTTTTTTTTTTTTTTTTTTTTTTTTTTTTTTTCTCTCTCCAGTGTGTCGACTCAAACCATAGTCCTAGGCAATAAATGTTTCGCTCCCTGGGGTAAGCTCTTTTGTCTGAATATACAAATCTTATGTAAAATAATGTTTGTAAACCTAAGGGACCAAACTCCTTAGGTAATCGGTCCCTAGACTTAAAAATACTACTTAGACTGCGTGGAAAATGTTATTGTAAATATATTCCCATATTACAGCCAATTCATTGTAATCACTGCTTTATATTGTAGCTAGAGCTCTGCGCGGATGCGGATATCCGCAGTATTTCTTACTTTGTGGATGAAATTGTGATCGACGCGGATATCCGCGTGTTATATGTGGATAAAGAGCGAGGTATCTGCCCAGTACGTCTGTCGAAATGTTAGCTGAAAAATTCAAGCCGGTGGACATTCTTGGAATTAGTGCAGGGCCCAGTTAGTGCGGAAGTCTGTTGTCCTCATCCCCTAGCCACAGCAACAGAGTAACATAATGTCACAGCGGACGTAGCTGTACCCAAGGGACCTGCGCCTAATCCATTAACGCGACCGTGTCTTATCTGTGGTCTGTCAAGTGCTTTCTGAGTGGCAAACCGGCCCACTGCCCACCAGATGTGCCATGCCAAATTTCTGCTGCATTCAGTTTGTGCTTTGTTGTGACAGAGTGACAACATATATCGTAGTGTATACAGTGACAATTCTTTCTTAAAATGAACACATGAATGGACACTATATCGTATAAAATGGAAAGCGGTGATTTGACATTAGTGAAGGAAAAATTTGGATACGTATTTGATGGTAAGGAAAAGATCAACGATACAATGGCCTGTTATGTGTTTAGAAAAATGGAACTTCAGATTTGCTGAAACATTCGTGTGATACAGGACAAAGTAGCATAATTACTTATTTAAATACCAAGACAGTTGCAAAAGTTCCGCCAAATTTGAAGACATACCATGGTTTTAAATACTGCTATCTATTACTATTACCCATTCAAAACTTTAATACCTGCGGATGCGGGTAACGAACTTGCGGATGCGGATAAAGGGCCGCGGATTCGGTTGCGGATATGGGGCTTCCGGATGTGATGCGGATAACACTTACCCGCGCAGACCTCTAATTATAGCAGTCTTGCTGCGGGCCTTTTGTCTACACACGTGCTGGATGTCTTTGCATCTAGCACTGCTGCGCGATTATCTCTGCGATTCCAACACGTGTGTACCGAAGCAATTTCTGACGTGAGCTGTGCATCGACCGTGAGGCATCCTCTGACGTATGAGGCGAAGAGCTTCTCATCGTTGGCTGAATTTAGAAGTCGTGTGGCTTCACAAGTGGATCTTTGCCGACGGTTTCCATTGAATCGTAGATTCAGTAAGCGTTTTAACGCCAGCAGCTCTATTATTTCTGCCTCCCCCCACTTTCTCTCGTTACTGGCAGTATTGTCAGACTATTACATACTTGACTAGCGAAACGAATTAAACATGTTGTGTTCCGGTACTCTGAGCACGAGATGGCAAAGTTTGTTATTGCCGGAGGCAAATCTAGAAATAGTTGACACTTATTTAATTTTCCTTTCTTGTAAAAGTAGAATTTTTGCCCAAAGTCTACTATCCTCACCGTAGGTGCCGTTAAAACTGCATGGTGCTTTCCTTATTATAATGCTACTGTCTTTTTGTTAGGTTTACGGAAAGTCCAAGACTTTGCAAAAGATCGCGAATAAAATTTTGGAAAAAAATGGTTGAGCTATAAATAAGGCCTAAAACTCATAGCTGATTACAATTTAGTACATCATTTGAATAAGATCGTAAATAAGAAGGCTAGTAGCACTATAAAAATTAGGCATAAAGTTATCTCATTGTTCTCGACGATACTGCTTCTGCAACTTTCTGTCGCTGATTACGCTGCGCTGTAAATTTAATGTCTTTTCATTGGTAACAGCTTCCTAGAGTGACCCGTACCAGTTATTGTTATTGTATCATACACATACCGAGTAGAAGGTTAGAGATCAAATCGTAACAATGGAAAGTAGAAAAAATATTTCTTATGAATATCTATCGGACTTAAAAAATAAATAAATAAATAAATAAAGATTGAAGCAGAAAAGAATGATTGCAGGTTCTACCGTTATTGTACATGGGAAATAGGAAATTGGTGCCTTATTTACGAAATATTATAACGGATTGTACATGATACATTCACCATAATGGCGTCCGAATCACCATAAAACTAAACACTTGAACATTAACGCCAATGTTGGGAAAAAATGTGACTGAAAAAAATTAATAACTATTTCAAAGGTAATTTTAACACTTAATTTATTCACATTAATCTCTGAGACAGGCGTACTCACATTAAAAAGAGGATTTTACAGGAGCTGAAATACACACGTCCTTCCAATACAACGGAACAAGCAGGACAGTCGAATTGAAGTTTGAACGTCTTTCTTCCGCAGCAAGTAAGTCTAACAGCGAGGTATCTTTTGTGATGGATAGAAAGATGCTGACACGAGGTAAAATTATAACTGTGACCTACCCGCTAAATCATCCAACACTTCAGTATGTAAGAGCAGCACTTTTTGTCGTGTTTGAAACACATTGTCATTAATGAAGCGTGACACTCATGCCCGTTACTTTTCGTGCACAGATTAAGACCATCGTTGTTCTCACGCCATGTGGCGTGACAGCAAGTGGTCCTCCATTCCTTGTAGACAAATTAGCGCAGTCTGACACCGAGAAGTTCATGCATTGTGTGTCAATGGGCAGTCCATACACCACTACTACTACTACTACTACTACTACTACTACTACTACTTGCGCGCGCACACACACACACACACACACACACACACACACACACCATAATTCCTGTCAAAGATTGAGGTTAAAATGTGCGCCTGTTAATAGTACCACGGCATACGTATCCTAATTAAGGGCAGATTGAAAATTGTGTAGTGGACGGCACAGGGAATCCTGTCTGCCACACAGAGATAACACGTACTCTTTCACCACTCACAGCAGAACTGTTAAGAGGTTGTCCACCGTCTAGCTGCATTGCTGCCTTCACTCCTCGTGAATCAATATAGGTTGTATACAGTTGACTCGAGGTACCAGGACGTTCTTATCACAACATTGAGATATATAGTGTGTATCCTTTCCGACACCATGTGACACCTTACAGGCGTGATGTATTCATATACATAAGAGGACGGAAGTAAAGTTCTGAGTGGATTGATTCGCGTTCAGCTCACACCCAGTAACTGAATTCTGTTCGTAAGGAAGTCGAATCGGGTTGCGGTTCTTTAAAAAAAGCCTCGTGTAAAGAAAAAGGAAACTTATTGGGCTCCTTTATTTATACGGTTCTGTGTATCGTAAACAGACTGACGAAGTTTGTCGCATTATGGTTGCTTGCAGAATCATTTATTTTTATAGCAGTATAGTATTGTCACCTCGTTCTTCTTTCATCAATTTTCTCTTCCGAATGCGAATATATTTTGTTACCACCCACCTACATAGGGATAAGTGATCGTCATAATAAAATACGAGAAATGCTATCGAAAACAGATATTTCAGCATTCTTTTTTCCCCTCGAACTTAGAAAATGGAACGGTAGAGAAATATAAGTGATTTGATGAACGCTCTGTCATGCACATAAAGGTGATTTGGAGAGTAGCGATGTAGATTTAGAAGTAGTTCATCATATGCCATCATAAAATACTTCTTACCTCTGTAGTGGACGCGTGCTTCTTCTACAGTCAGATGTTATATAATTCGATGTTGACTTCTTTAACAATTAGGCTGCCCTTCATTGACGCAGCAGCGTTGGTTTCCACTCAGACTTCATCCACACCGAACGTTGCAAAGAGCTTTCGGAAAATACGAGTGTGAAAGTGTTGGGCAACAGTCGAGAAGAGTATGAGTGGCGTACTTCTTTGTTTTGCGCAGGCGACTTGCCAGCGCTTGGCGTGTGGTACGAAGGGGACGAAGCAGCACGTGTCAGTTCTTCTGTACACAGTGCGGGGCAGCGCGAGGTGAATGCCACTTTGGTGAACGACGCGCTGAAATACGATTTTTCACTGCCCAACAACATACTTTGCTGCACCACAGCGTTCCGCCAATGAACTTCACATTATTAGTGACAAATGATCATTGTTCTTTAATTAACCCTTAACTGCCTTGGCGAATGTAGTAACTCTCATACCCTGGCAGGGTCATTTTTGACCCAAAATTCTTGGGGTAAATGTAATTGTAACTAAATTTTTGAATCGAAAGCAATTATTGTCTAGTTAATATCAAATCGTGAGGTAAACAAATTCATTTAAATATAGACGTAAGCAGTAAGAAATTGATTTAAAACATTTGAAATTATCTGACATTTTTTTATTCACATAAAAATTACTTTTCATTAGAAAGACGTCATTTTCCGTGTTTTGTACTTCTGATGGCATTGCTCTTGTCACATGAAAATTAAAAGAAGATGATTTGCAAACCATATTTGTTTAAATTTCAAAATGTTCAAATGTTTGTAAATCTATCGGACCAAACTGCGTGGTCATCAGTCCGTAGCTTACAAACTACTTAAACCTAAGTAAACTAACCTACGGACAAACACACACACCCATGCCCCAGGGAGGACTCGAACCTCCACAGCGAGCAACCGCGCGCTCCGCAGCGAGGTGCTTTAGACCGCTCGCCTACTCCACCGCGGCTGTTTAAATTTCTACGCCGAATAATGATTTATATTTTTACCTAATTTTTCAAATTTGTACAAAAAATATGTCGGTTACCTTATTTAGACTTGACAGCGTTTTTAAAAGCCCCCAAACATTTCACCTAGCGAATAAATATTAAAATGAAAACTCTTGGTGTGAAATATGACCCTGCCAGGGCAGTTAAGGGTTAAATCGAAGAACTAGGTATGTGGAAGGTCGGACGTAAGTGGATCAGTGTCTCACCATATCACCCGAAATGCGACGCACATTTGCAAACAGGCACTGCCAGAAGCACGAAAGCAGGCAGTCGCTTCAGTTTGGGTCTGTAAATTCATAGCTCTCTTCTCGCGTCTCATTGGTTACTATGAAGTTCTGTTGGGTCGGGAAATGTGACCTGTTGGCAACCCATTCGGCGGCAAGATTAGGCCGTCGTGGCTGTCGCTGGCCGTGATCTAGAGCACGCCCACAGTGGTGTGCGCGGCGGCAGCTCCATTGTGTTCCGCCACGGGCTTCCTCTCCTCTCCTCTCCTTTCGTCTCGGCGCAGCGCGGGGCGCAAGAAGCCGGCAAGCGCCAGCGGGCTGGAAGCGTCGCCAACTTTCTGCAGCCTCGCCACTGAGTTTACT
The DNA here is from genome assembly GCA_026315105.1 of Locusta migratoria. Lineage (NCBI taxonomy): Eukaryota > Metazoa > Arthropoda > Insecta > Orthoptera > Acrididae > Locusta > Locusta migratoria. Next base: position 204,518,925 of record CM048751.1, read on the forward strand.
CCCGACTAACTACGTTGGCTGCCGACACAAGTTTCTGCCTAAACGTAACGCAACAGAAAAGCAGTGGGAAAAGTAGCCTTGTTGTTAAGGAGAGCCGTCTCAGGATACGAAATAGGTAGCGTCGCACAACGAGCGTTTCGTTGTTCAGCGAATTAGATGACGTGTTGGCTTCTAGAGAGGCGCAGTGCTAAATTTCATATGCACGCATCAAAGTTTCATATCACTCACCACGCAAAAGTTTTGTGGTATTATATACTGTGGTGATTTATCTATATCTATAAATGAGAATGTCTGTTCGGTGTACGTTTATCACGTCTGAACCACAAGACATAAAGAGCTAAAAATTTCTGCAGTTACTAATGACTACCCGGGGAAGGCTTTAGGCACGGCTTTATGGCGATTGGATAGCTATTTATCTATCTATCTATCTATCTATCTATATATATATATATATATCAATATGAATGTCTGTTCGGTGTTCGCTTAACAGGTCCGAACGACAAGACGCAGAGACTTAAATATTTGTACAGTTACTAATTTATACCTGAGGAAGATATTAGGCACGGTTTTATAGCGATCTGATAGATATTTAGTAATTTGAAGAATATAACGCGAAATAGGGAACAATAATTACTCTTTGAAAATTATATTTACTATTTGAAAATGGTTTTATTGGTTGCATTGTTGCTTGAGGGTTAATAATGATAAAAGGGTGGAGTATATTGGGATGGAAAGTTAGCGGTGTATATAAAATTCTACGTGTGTGTGTGTGTGTGTGTGTGTGTGTGTGTGTGTTAATATTTCGCTCTGCAGCGAAAGCTACGGAACGCAAACGAATGGTCTGTGTGTAATTATTGTCTGAAGTCTCCCCTTGTACACCATAGCAGTTCCATGCCAAAGCAAATGTTCAAATGTTTGTAGAGCTTATGGGACGTAACTACGGGGTCATCAGTCCCTAAACTTACAAACTACCAGTTTACTACCTTATACTAAGGACGGCACAAATATCCATGCCCGAGGGGGGATTCGAACCCCCGACCGTAGTGGCCGTGCAGACCGTGACTGGAGCGCCTCAGTGCCCTCGGCCACCGCGGACCTGGATTTTCCGCTTTGGGCCAGCGATCGCCTTAGCCAATTACGCCATCCAGACACGCTTCTCTTCCAACCCAAATTCTCGACTTCTAGCCCCCCCCTGCCCACTGATTCCTCTTGCTCGTTGACTATACTGGATTCCCGCAAGGGAATCGGACTTTCGAATGCGTCCACATTGAAATTGTCATTGCCTGTTGTGGGCATATTTACAATTATTGACATGCCCGAAAAGAACAGAAACATATCAATAAGTGTACGTTCAGTTACAATATGGCGTACACTTATCTGTAATCCATAGGCATCACGAAATGGGATTCCTCTCGTCGAAGTAAAACAAGCGTGTGTAAGGAGAGAGGTCCCGATCGGTGTCTATTGCCTTCACATCTTGATACGCACTCTCAAGCACTGTAGAACTGTTCGCACCAGCGCCTGTGCGTGCTCTCGTTTAGGAATGCTGGGCGTTTTCTCGCAGGTGTTCACGGCGGCGCGGCAGTGGTACTGGACGGCAATGGGAAGCGCCGGCGCCGCGGCAGGAGTGGAGTGTCGGCAGGTGCTGAGGTGTGGTGTCCGGCGCGTGGTGGTGTCTGGAAGTGTCAGAAGCCCGCTTGTCAGGCCGGATCGATAGGCGCGTGTCGGCGCGGCTCCTACAGAAACAAGGCGCGGCGCGGCGCACAGCCGCCCGACCCTGCCCCGCCCCCACCCCCCATCCCCTTCCCTCGACACCATAACGATTTCCAGAAATTGCCTAATGGAGTGTTCTTTCTCCTCCGCCTCTAAAAACACCGCTCCGCTCTGCTTCACTTCTTCTGCATTCTCTCTTTCCCCAAATTGAGTTTTTGCCTTGTTGGCGCAAGCATTACTCTGTCATGCGCATTTTGTTACTTCGTGACTCTTAACGTTTGTGTTAGTGTTCATCGTCAGATAACTAATTTAAATTTTATGTTCTGAAAGCTCGCGTGACAACGAGCTGAGCAGCGAACCACTCCAGGCATCTCTATCTAGAAACATAACAGCAGTTTCTCATTTCAACGTTTTTACGTAGAAAATCAAATTAGGTATATACCAGGCATGTCCACAAAGTAAGTTCCGTTTGCCGCGGTGGAGTAGCCGAGCGGTTTAAAGCGTCTCGCTGCGTAGCGCGCGGTTGCTTGCCGTGAAGGTTCGAGTCCTCCGTTGGGCATGGGTGTGTGTGTGTGTTGTCCTTAGTTTAGTTTACCTAGCTTTAAGTAGTTTGTAAGCTACGGACTGATGACCTCGCAGTTTGGTCCGATAGGGTTACAAACATTTGATTTTTTAAGTTCCGTTTGGTTATATCAATCAAACGTGTACAGATACAGAAAAAAATATTTATTGTATAAAAATCTAAAACTGTTCAACTACTTTTCTGCATAGCTTCCGAAATTTTGTAGGCTCTTGTCATAGCGTGGGACAAGTTTTTGTGTCCCTTCTTCATAGAAGGTTGCCGCCTGGGTATTCAACCATATGGCAAACATGTTCTTTCAGCTCTTCATCGTTGAAGTGTTTACCACCAAGGACATATTTTAGGTGTAGGAAGAGATGAAAGGAGTTTTCTTCTTCCCTTCACGTTGCTGCACGACCTTACAAGGCGAATATGACCAAACAACTCTTACGGGAATTTCACTGGGATGTGTTTGATCATCCTCCGTACAGTCTCGCTCCTAGCGACTTTCTTCTTACGCATAAAACCTGTCCATGGTGGTAAACACTTCAGCGATGATGACGAGCTGAAAGAACATGTTACCACATCGTTGAATACACAGGCGGCAACCTTCTGCGAAGAAGGCATACAAAGTCTTCTGCCTCGCTATGACAAATACCTACAAAATTTCGGAAGCTATGTAGAAAAGTAGTTTAACAATTGCAGATATTTGTACAATAAATTTTTTTTCTGTATCTGAACACGTTTGTTTTATATAAACAAACGGAAGTTACTTTGTGGACATACCTCGTACCAAAGATAAGTAGGATCTCGTTTTCACTGTTGTGCACGTGACCATTCGGAAATTGATTATTAATTATATAGCCAGTATATGGTGGGGCTACAATTAAACTTGCAATTATTAAACCGGATCAGACGGGAAAGTACAATTCTGACAAAGTTCGCTGAGTAATCCATTAACATTAGCGTAGATGAACTATATGAACCTCACTGTAATTCGAAATAGTCACCTCCCAAAACTATGGACAGCTGAGCTCTGCACGAAGTCTTCCTTTGGGATGGTGCTAAAAAGCCTTGCCACTTTTCGTTGGATGTCAGAAATATCTTCAAATCTCTCTCCTTTCAGAGAGTGAGTTTGAGTCGAGGGAATAGAAGTCTGAAGGATTGAGATCCGGCGAGTATGGTGAGTATTCAACTTGCACGACAACACTCACCCAAACACGGCCAATGTCGTGAAACAGTTGATTAAAAAAAAAAAAAAAAGTGGGTGGGGTGCTGCAACTTGAACATCCACCGTACTCGACGGATCTCAATCCCCCCAGACTTCTTCCTATTCGCTCGACTAAAACTCGCTTTGAAAGGAAAGAGATTTGACGATATTCCTGACATCCAACGAAACGTAGCGAGGCTTTTGAACACCATCCCAAAGGAAGACTTTGCGCAAAGTTTCTAGGACAAGTATCGCCGCGCACAACGGTGCGTAGTTGCGGGATCTGATTATTTCGTGGGACAGTAAGGTGGGACAGGACAGGACTATTTACCGAATTTTTCAGAGGTTGTTTTTATCATTATAGCTCCCTAACTTCGAGGACAGATGTTGAGAATATGCGATATACGATTTGCATTGTTATTGGGGTTAGTGTTATGACTTGCCTCTAGGCGCCCGTTCTGGTACGACGACTAGGGTTGAAAGACAAAGAACTGCTTTTGAAGACAGTCAACCAGGGTAGTACAAGGTGAGTATGTATTTACTCGTAATGTTGTTATGTTGTTTCATTAAAACAAGAGCAGTAATACTGCAGTTGTACTCCAGCATCGGTGTTACAGAAAATGAGACGAAGTTCGCATTAACTGTCGATTGGGGAATTGTCCCTGCGACAGACCAACGGCTAGTTGCGCCAGAAATTGTTGGAGAATTTTTTGTTACCATCGTTAAGAGCGTCCCTTACCTGCAGTCCTGTGGTGGTGGTGGGGGGGGGGGGGGGCGATGAGACAGAGAATGAGAAGTTTTTAAATAAATTCTTCCAGTACTTTATTAATCTCTTTAAATGTCTAGCTGCGCCCCTGACTACGGCTCAGAATTCTGTACTCTGTAATCTTCAAGCAGCGAACGAGCCGTGACACGATAGTTGAACATTCCCTGGTCAGCACTGGTAGCTTCTTATGTGCAAATTAAAATGTTACACACACACACACACACACACACACACACACACACACACAAACGCGCGCGCGCGCGCGCGCGCGCGCGCGCATTGAAAAGGTAATCCCGAAAGAGAGACTACGTGAAAGTTGATGTCACTTTGTGCTTAATAGATCAGTGAAACCAAGCGGGTCACTAAACTCAATGTCCTCCTCCGACGGACGGATCACCTTTAAGTGTCACGTAATACCGCTACAAGAAACACTTCGCGCTGCTTTGTGGTTGAATCTAGAACTTCGGACGCAGTTCGGTGATCAATAATTGCAAGCCGTGCTTGAGTTCCTTCCCACAATTTCTTGCCGATAAAATGAAGGTGGTGCTAATTCCTGTCTGAAGTAAACTGGATCCGGTTACGTCCATTTCGGACCCCATACTCAAGAGTTTATGCTCATTACGAACCACCAATAGCAAGAGGTGACAAATGATGTCGGAACGTCGTGTGCTATATAGGGGAAGCATAAGTAATACTGGTTTTATGCTATTTCATAGTCCTGGAGAACTTATGTAAATTGAGAAAATGTAAGATACAGGGGGAGCAACTAAATCCTTTAAAGGGATATGTGTCAGCGGTGAACAAAAGTACTTTTTAAGGAAACGGAATTAGTGAGTTTTTACATAAAATGGATTTTACATTTGTAATTGTCTTAATGGCCAGCAGCCGTTAAATTTCGGAGGCATGCCGAGGCAGAGTCTTAATCCAAGATATGGTATCTTCTAGTGCCGTGATGAGAAGTCAGGGAAATGAAATATTCGGAGCTTTGCACATTTAAAAATCAGTATCGATCAACAAGAAGTGTGCTCTACTCCTTCAAAGCGACGCGACTACACTGGTCGTACGAGACTTTATAATCATATGTTTCGTTTCGGTATATACAGTTTGTAACATGTATAAGTGCAAATATTTCTGGAGACGGCTCAGGATTCTGTACTGAACAACACTTCATAAGGATGTTTCGTTATTATGAGATTTTAAATACGTATGAGTATTGAAAGTCGCATGTTTTCAGGCTGTGTAGTACCTACACGTATGCGTAGTTCCTAGACGCCTGTATTCCCCAAGATGAAGGGTAAAGCAATGCGGTACGCCTCGCCATAGTGAGGTTGGAGCTCAGTCGGCATGGCCAGGCGTCGTTCAAGAGAGGTCGAGGTGCAGCAAAACAGAAAACATCAGGTGGCAACTTTTGTTCCTGTTGTGTAGGACATCCGCTGGACGTACAGGAAGAACAACCAACACACAGATATCGCTAATTATTAAGGTACCACATGTAAAAGTATTTACACATCTTATACTCTGCATAATTCACATAGTGTGGTGGAATAAGACCTAGAAGCATTTATGTGTAAAACATTTAAAGATTTCCTTCAGTTTAGAACATGAAATACGTAAGTACGATTCAGTACCAGGTAGCTCATATTTTCTCATATTAAAATGCCGTTGATCGAGTTAATGTAACAAGTTTCACTCTCAAATCATAAATTTCGCGTAATAGCTGTTTCAGCAAATGCGGTACTTACGAAAGCTGAGCTTGTAATATAATTACATCTCATTGAAAAGTTAATCCCGAAAGAAAGAGTCTACGTACTTTCTGTATTCATTGCTGTTCATATTCTGCGATTTCCTACAGCTCATGAAGAAAACCACTTAAAATCAGTTGGTAAGGGAGAAAATGGAGTGACTGACACGAATATAAAGGCATCTGGATTGCGTGGAAAGCAGCTGTAGTAATCGCAGCGGGAACAGCGGAGCTCACTGCGGGATATTTGGCTGCTTTCCAAATCGTGGCATAATGCAGACACCAGTTGCTTCTGGCCACCCGGTCGGCGAATTTTACCTTCCGACCAACTTGCAAACTTGAAGGAAGCAAGAGTGAGGTGCATGTGAATGTGTGAGCGAGCTGCTGATGGCTCCCTGTACAGCAGTAGCCTAGCACTAACGATCCGTTGACACATAGCTATCAGGGGATTGCCTCTTCATTAACACCAAGTAGTGGGTGCTATTTACCACGGATCATAAGTTGCAACGCTCCTCATAGCAGGCTTGTTAGCAAACTACGCAACGTGGTCTATTTCATCAGCTGACTACCTGTTAGAGCGGCTACGGTTCTAGGTAGACGGAAGAGATATCTAGGTTCTAAAAGGAAGGGTTATAGCCTTTTTTTCTGTTCGTAAATAAGATATACCAGACAATTTGAAGAGCCTTCTTTCATAGTTTGCAAATGATACTATAGTTTATCATCTAGCAAAGACATTGGAGGACTGAAACGAACTCCAAAATTACAACGTTCGTTCGCAATTTCATGTATACTGAAATAATATTTACAATGGAAACTTAAAGTGTAATCACTAATTGTACATCAATTTACCGTTCCACAGCGACAATTACACATGATGGTTAACATTATAGGCAGTGGTTTAATATGAAACGACAGGAAACACAGGTACCAGTCCTCCATTACGATTATTTATTTACTTACTAGCAAACCCGGCATCGCTTTGCTGTGCTAATGTGAGTGGGATACATACCCTAATCTCTTCTCTTCTTCACCATATGTCTGTCCCTTCCTCCCTACCTCTATTCCCCATCACCTCCTCCCCCTTCGTTTGACCATCTTCTCCTCTCCCTACGTTTTTCTATCAACTTCAGACCACTCCCTCTTATCCCATACCATATCCATCTCCTGCCCACCTCCTGTTTGCGTCTATATCACCTCCACTTCATTCACAAAAATAAAACTTTCCTGTTTTATATTAAAAATGACGGTGATAAGGAAAACAAAACCAGACATTTTAACAGCACAGCTTAAAATGTTTTTCTCGCAGCGAGCAGAATATAATTGCTTTTATAAGATGTGTAATGTATTCTTGAGTTTTGAACTGAAACAAAATAATTGTAAATTGTAGCATGATCATACTTCAATGATATAAGCAAAACAATTAATTGAAATATAATAAGTGGAATAGGAATACGACGTTGCCAAAGTCTTTTGTGTTGCGTTTTTCTAACACACACACACACACACACACACACACACACACACATATCCGTACGGAGAGAAAACGAACAGTGCAGATGGTTTGCCAACTCTCGAAAACGCCACGTACAACCGCCCATTGGAAAAACACGGCGATTCAAGATTTATTCCAAAAACTTCCAACGACTGGCTTAGCGCTTTATTAGTCGTCATTGCGTTGCGCGTACGCTGACCGATATTACGCCGCCGCAATGAAGGCATTGTTTTAGAAAAATAAACCACAATCTGCACTCAGTTTGTTTGTAACACTCAAAAATACTACGAACTGACATCAGTTCTATCTTTGCAGCGCCGCAAAGATATGATCACCACCACTAACACCATCGACATAACAATAATACGGAGGGGCTTAAAAAAAAAAAAAAAAAAAAAAAAAAAAGACATTTCATGTAAAATTTGTCTGGCTGTTTTAGCCTTGTGCTCATAGTCTTACCTCCTTGGCGTATTTGTTCGCTCCGTTACAGCGTATTTGGTCGCTAGGCGAATAGCGAATGATAATCTAGAAAATTATCAGAGCTGGAAGCGTAATTTGAGTCTTTCTCAAATTCTGATATTTTCCGGTAGATTTTCCAAAAAATTTGTTTCATACATACCTTGTCCTGAGAATTATGAACAGAACAAAGAAAAGATCAGCGAAATCGGTGAAGCCATTCTCAAGTGATTCGCTTTCATACTAGGGGAAATTCATTTTTATTAATATAAAAGATTCCATTTAGTTTCTCGTACCTATTATGAAGAATGTTTGTGGGTCTTGGTATAGAAATCTGTTAAACACAAATGCCACTGACATGATGCACACTAGATAAATGATGCAATTGTGCAGGTGACCTGTTGAGCAACTTGAATCTTCCATATTCTAGATAACACTGTCAGGAGCATCAGAAGTGGTGGAAATATGATTCAATGAACTTAATGTCCGAAACTGGCAATGAGAGTTACAGAGTAGTCGTGTAGAAGACTATACTAGGGCGTCTGAAATACTAGCTAGCGTGACCGTGGCAAGTACGCGTTTTTTGATCTCTATCTTCGAATATTTCCCGTTGCGAAACGAAATAAACAAATAGTTAACATGTCCACATATCTCAAATTATTAGTCTAAGGTTAGTGGCGGCCACGGGCATGAAAGAGCATTAATTTGTGGAATTGTAATAAGAGGAATATTAGATAGATGGGCAGTTACGCGGTGTTGGTAGCTACTACCGCGACGTAACATATCTATAAAGGAGGTGGAAGAAGAACGATCATGTGTATTAGACTTCCAGATCGACCGTACAGTTTGCGTTTTGTGTAGGAGATAGCAACCGTGTAATGCAAGTCGTTTCCATGCCTCTGCTAATGTTGCGCGCGTGCCCGCACACACACTTTGTGCTGTTTTTTTCCCCGTTTGTAATGAGCGCAGTATCGACGAAAGCCTGTCGAGTTTTTAAGTATTGTCTGTGCCCGCGGGTCAGACCAGAGCGTGAGGGTAAGTTTTACGCACTTTACGTGTGTAATTTGATCAATCAGAGCAGACGCGTCACGTACGGTACGTTACATGGCGTGTACGTGGGCGCGATTCGCACGCTACATAGCCGCCCACGCAGATTGGCGGCAATTTCCCTCGTATTGACCGCCTACGCCCATCGCTGCTATCTGCCATAGCGTGTCTGCTGCCAGTTATTTCTGCTTCACGGAAGACGTTGTCTACTGGGCTTTCATTGCCTATCTGCTTTGTTCCTTTCCTTTTCCAGTTTAAGAATGGCCATCCTTTCGTCTACCTGTTGTCCTGGTTCACTACATTACCGTTTACTATGAGTTTTTCTCTGATTTTAATTTCTACTTCTGGTTGCTCATCCTCTTTGCCTTTGACCCCCTTCCTGTATTTGGCATACTGCCACTTCTCTTGGCTTTAGTGCTGTTTCACGGGTTTCCTTCACGGCTCTTCAAAACGTTTATATGTTCAAATGCTTGTAAATCTATCGGATTCAACTGCTTGGTCATTAGTCCGTAGCTTACAAAAAACTTAAACCAAGGTAAACTAACCTAACGACAACACCGATGCCCGAGTGGGGACCCGAACCCCCGACGGCGAACGGCCGCGCGCACCGCAGTACGGCGCTCCAGTGCGCACGGCTAATCCGCCGCGGCCTCATGGCTCTGCCACACATTCTCACCGAGGTATGTCTCTATAATTACGGCTCTGAAGTTTTCCTGATTGAAATCCATGTCCGGTTATATAGATTTATGTTAGCCATATTTTTTCAGACCACAGTATAGTTTCAGCTTCTTTTCATTCCCTTCCTAGTAAGTACACTAGACAACAATGTTTTACCACCTGAAGACTACATAATACCATGTAATACCACCTCTTGCTTTATTAATAGCCGTAGCTGCGCTAGGAAGACAGAACGCAACTACTCGTTGATAATACGATGACGCAGAGCTACTAATTAAAGGGGCTGCTGAATGCTACATTTTACCCACTGTTCCAAATAATCTCATGCTTTTCACGAAACTAATATATATCTAGAATGAAAGTTCACTCTGCAGCGGAATGTGCGCTGATATGAAACTTCCTGGCAGATTAAAATTGTGTGCCGGAACCGCGACTCGAACCTGGGACCTTTGCCTTTCGCGGGCAAGCGCACACTCCGCTGCAGAGTGAACTTTCATTCTGGAAACATCCCTTAGGCTGTGGCTAAGCCATGTCTCCGCCATATCCTTTCTTCCAGGAGTGCTAGTCTTGCGTGTTTGCAGGAGAGCTTCTGTGAAGTTTGGAAAGTAGGAGACGAGGTGCTGGCGGAAGTAGAGTTGTGGGGCGGCATTGTTAGTCGTGTCGGGATAGCACAGTCGGTAGTGCGCTTGCCCGCGAAAGGCAAAGCTCCCAGGTTCGAGTCCCGGTTCCGGCACACAATTTTAATCTGCCAGGAAGTTTAATATATATCTGTTCACAAAAAGACACCTTGTGATTTTTAAACATATTCCTATATCTTATCATATATATATAAAAATTTCCTTCTGCGGCCAAAAGTACACATGGCAAGCGAGTACTGCTTGTATGTGTTAGTAGGTATGTCTCCCATAGTGCACTATGGTGGTAGAGGGTTGATAACGATAAGGGGGTGGAAGATGAGGGAGTTGAAAGTTACCGACTTATATAAAATTCTACGTGTGGGTGTCAATATTTTGCTCTTCAGCGAAAATTACACAATGGAGACGAACGATCTCTCTGTGTTGTTGTAGTACAAAGTCTCCCGTTGTACACCATAGCAGTTCCGTGCTTTAGCTATAAGAGGGTGGAAGACATAGTGGTTGAAATTGTAAAATGTAAAAGTTCACGGCCGGAAGGGTCAGTATTACTAAAACTTTCCGGGCTATTATGCCTTGGTGTTATGGATTTATTACTGAAACCCAATGTTGTATGGACACTTGTACGTTGGTAACACAAAAAGAACAGCCAAAAAACGTCTAGAACAGCACAAGGGTAACTGTGGAAGGGAATTGACAGATCAGCAGTTGCTAAACTGCAGTTGCAGGGGACCACCTTATTCAATTTGATAAGACTCACGAAAGACTGTATTGAGAGGCTATAGAAATTTTAAAACACCCCAATAATTTCAGTAGGATGGAGGAGGGCGTGAAACTGAATGATATCTGGATTCCGGTGTTAAAGAAGAACTGTAACAGCCTTCCACCCCGGGACGATATTAACAACAGATAACGGCAATCGGCAACGACCAATTGCGCGCACCTATTCAAAACACCTGACGTCACACCTGTGCGCGCGCGATCCCTCGTAAATGGAATTTGGCTGCAGTTGGGGACGAAACGTTGGGTTTCAGCAACAAATCCATAAGACCACGGCATAATAACCTGGAAAATTTTGGTAATATAGTGGTTGAAAGTCATCAGTTCATATAGAATTCGGACTGAAGACCATCGATGACTTTTGACACTACAATAACAAAGAGATTATATACAGTGAAACGTGATGCACTTTCTTCAGTTGTTTTTCTGCAACAAGCGTACGAATAAACAAAAATAAGTGCATATTGAACAGTAAAACTACCAAGAAAGATGCCAAAGCGTTCGAAAGAATTTTCGCGTTCTCGATCCGTTTCTAAAAGACAGAAAATTAAGTGGGTGAAATACGGGAAAAATCTTTTAAGGGTGCTACTAAGACTTTTTTGATGCTAGAAAGGCGAAAATTTGGGTTTGAAACCAAACTTGGAATTAAAAAAAAAAGTGTTTCGGGATGTTTTGAATTCTGCTATCAGTGGTTCAATACGGGGTGGCAAGTCGTATCAAAATACTTGATTAGGAAAGCATTTTTAAGCTAAATCTATGAAAATTATATTTAGAAGTAGAAACAACCAATGCAGACCATCCTGTATACGCTTGCGAAGTAGCGGGAATTAAGCTAGTTGACATATAAAATACAAAGTTTATATTCCACATTTTTACCATTAATCATACAAGTAGTAGTAATAATAGAGTTAAGAGTGGATGGTAGGGTCCCTGAATGTCCATAAAGACGGTTGTGGATATATAGACGGAACTGTCCACACCATGTTCTTGAAGATGTAGAAGAAAGGGTCGACGAGAATGTTGCAGAACATCTTGGTTCATGAGGACATTAACGGGCTTTAGTTTGCCGATATCAGGACACGAAAGCACGTCTTTGCTGAGCTATACAGCAGTCTCTGGAGTGTCGGTGCACTATACGCCTTGCATCATCAGGAGAGAAACATAACTGCAATTCTCGGCCCGCACAATATGCCTCCATCCTACTACTGTCCACTTCCTGTACTGTTTGATTCAGTGAAGGCGTTCAGTTTCAGGTAGCGCTACGAATAACGAGGTACCTGACTACCAAAATATTGCCACTGTTTTTAAGCCGAATACCACACCTACGAGTGGTACAGCGTTCCCTGTAAACACATTGGAGAGCCTGCGTTGATGTACCAGAAAATACGCGGAGTGGCTGTGTGCACGTCCTAACACGGTAGCTTCTTTGTCAGTTCCTCACCTCGATCCGTGTTATTATCCCAAGGAAAAAGAGGCCGTAATCGTATCTATGCTTCCAAGACGCAGTAACAGTTCCTGCGCTGATGCGCAAAGACGCCCGATCCCTTGCGAGAATGTGCTATAATTTGCGAACAAGTGGAAGTAATGAGCAGAGTGCACTTCACCCGTAGTGTGCGGGTTGCCTACTTCGCTAAGGCGACTGTTGGCCCGAAGCGAGAAATCAGGATTCGGATCCCGGCCCATTTTTCAACTTCTCCACTGAATGTATTTCAGTGGCCTGTAACAATGTTTCCGTATTTGGAATTCATAAAATCTCTCTTCATTTTTTGACGTTAGGGTCATAGTTCTGCCCTTCTTGGCTGGCCGCACAAAAATAGACGATAATGATTAATGACGAGAAAAGTTTATAAACAATAGCGGAGAAGTGATCTGATTTTTGTTCATTCTGTATCTTATTGTCAGTTTTGATAAGTTGCTGAGCTTAATCAGAAGCCGGCCGCGGTGGCCGAGGGGACTGAGGCGCTCCAGTCACGGTCTGCACGGCCACTGCGCTCGGGGGTTCGAATCCCCCCTCGGGCATGGATATTTGTGCCGTCTTTAGTATTGGATAGTTCATAAGTAGTTTGTAAGTTTAGGGACTGATGACCCCGTAGTTACGTCACATAAGCTATACAGACATTTGAACTTACTCAGAAAACAGAGGTGTTTTGTTTTTAGTTGGAACACTGCAGAGGGTCTAACCTATTCGTTACGGCTTAGTTGACGAACATACATACAGAACTATGCGTTTCAGAGCCACGTAAGTCGATTCAAATTTGGGTTTTCGGTGGTCTCTCTAAATTCCTTAAGAAAACACGAAGACACTACTACTTATTAGCGGGCGTAAAACTTATTTAAGCGGTGAAACGATGAATCCAAAATCGGGGCCAAAATGGAAATATTGCGATAACTTCGACATTAATGAAGCGATTTTAATGATTTTTTTATGCAAGTATCTTTCTCTAAAAGAAAAAAATCAGCCTAGGTATAATGGAGTGAAATAGAAAATCAGAAGGCCAGCTACCCCGAAAAGAGAGCAAATAGTTTTAAATTAACAAAAGTAGAATTTATTAGAACTTCAAACGGAAGACGAATTAAGAAACACATTTTTGTTTATTATTTTATAAATATTTGAGGGTAAACTACCATTTTATTGCCGCGTTTTGTTGACATCAACTGCCGGCGTTAGGGTTGCCCGTGATGTAGCGCGTGGGGACAATAAACTTGTTAATGTGTTTTACTCACTCTCATTTCCTGTTATTTCAAAAGTAGATTTTACAGTATTTTGAAAGTCGCATGTCGAGTTACTGTCTATTCGAACATTTTTCTCGAGTTTTTGACCGCTGTGCTGGTCAGCGATTTTGAATTTTGAGAATCTGATTTCAAATTCGGATTCTGCGACTTTAAATACGGATTTAATAAAGCGATGAAATAGGTCAAACATATAGATTCACAAGGTGTTTCATAGACAGTATCAAACGAGCACGGCAATGTAAGGATTGTTTCCGTTCAAATATTTACATATTAAAAAAAGTGTTTCTTAATTAGACTTGCTTTTGAAGTTTGAATAGATTCTACTTCAACTAAATCAAAACAAATTTTTGTAGCAAAAATCTGGTCTGTTTCGGGGTAGTTGGCTCCCTAATTTTCACTCTCCCTCAAATATACGTAGACCGGTTTTTGTCTTTTATCATAAGATACTTTCATAAGAAAAATCAATAAAATCGCTTCAGCAATGTTTAAATTTTTTGCAAATTTTGCACTTTAGCCGCATTTTGGTTTCGTGTGTTGTAACAAATGTAAGAAAAAGCGGTGAGTAACAATTCGTAGGTTTACTTGTCAATTCCTCTCCTTTCCGAGTTTGTGCTCCGACTATAACGGTTTCCGCTTTCAGCCATTATGAGGAAAGATTAGAGTTGGTTGACTGCAGTTATCTCAGCGAGATTGGGCGATGCTGACACGAAGGTGGGCGATTCCCAGAGTTGTGGGCAGCTTGGCCGGCGCGCAGTTTATTGGTGTCCGGAGCAGCAGGGCTGCTGCGACCTTGGCGCCTCGAATGCCGTTGCCTGGAGACGGAGTGGAGACTTGTTCCGGCCCTCGAGCACTCAGGGGCGCCGTCTCTCCCGACCGCAGCCTCGCCCTTCACCTCCCTTCTGCAATTCCGTGCGACCACTGCTCATCACATTCCCCGTTACAAATGGAGGTAATTTGGAAGGATCGTTGTATATCGCTTCGGACAGCCTGCTATCGATAATCACGGACTATCGATAGTTGCGTAGTGTCAATTTGTATCGAACATGCGAGCATCAGAATGCTATCGTAGTTTGCTTACTCGCAAGCGTAGGCGAAATCAGTTGCCTTTATGATACATGAGAAAATTGTTTAGCCTAGACCACGATAATACCTTTATGAAACCGGAGATTCACGTACTAATATATAGCGACGTAACTACGGGGGGGTGGGGATGAGGGAGATAGACCCCCCTCCAGAACCAAAGGGGGAAAAAAAAACGAAAGAAATTGTATAACAGCAATCTGGTAAAGGCAAAGATTGGAAAGTCGGGGTGTTTTACCATAAGCTTTCATTGGATGGGAGTGAATTAATCTTCAACGGGAGTGATAGATGGTAGTCTGTCTGGAAACTGACTAAAATTTAGCTCGTCAAGCAGTTATATCCCCCCCCCCCCCCCAAAGCCAAGTCCTAGTTACGCCACTATATATATATCCTAAACATAACCTTCTTAAGGCTACGCTATAGATCCGAATTTTTAAGTGAAATAGCGTAGGCCACGATAATACCTTTTATGAACCGAAGATTTCATACAGATCGTAAAATAAATAAAACATGCTATACCTGCTCTATGGTTGGCAGGTTCTTGTATGTACCCTTGTCCTCTCAGTAAAAATAATTGCCCTCGTAAAAGGGAGATTTGAATAACTTGATCACTGTTCCGTACAGATCATAACATAAATAAAACATTCTATACCTGCTCTATAGTTGACAGATTCTTGCATGTACCCAACAACATTAATTATTTGTTTATATACGTCGAAATGAGTATATCTGTTTTCATTTGTCCGCCAACATTTCTTTCTTAGGACGCAGGGACGTTCGTGTGTTCGATATACGACACTGCGATACTAGTGTCTTCGATACATATCGATAGTAGACCGTCCGAAACGGTATACAACGGTCCTTCCAAATTACCCAAGTGGACCATATTTAAAATCTTCCTTATGTTCGCCTTTGCTACGCATTGACCCGGGATCGGCATAGTTACTGTACTTGTGGAATGGTTAGTTGGATGGCCGGGGGCCCTTTCTGCCTCCACCTTCGTAACTTTCTTCTCCACTTTTCGACTGCAAAAGGGACGGTAAGCCTCCGAATTTTTCTTTACTCTCGGTTTTCACCTGATGCCTACATTTCTACTTTATAACAACCATTGTAGTTATCTTTCAGACTAACTTTCACGGCGATGTTTTCAATCCCTTCCCCTTTTTTTATCTGTAATTCGTGACGTTACCCGCAACTGCACAGAAGTCGCATGCATATGCTTTGCGTTTCACTTTCGCCATAGTGGAGCCTTTACAAGCAATATAGGCCTATTTGTGATAGCAAAAAGAAGCAACCTAAGTCTAAAATACAGATTAGGCCAAGTTGTTCCCCAACGAAACCATGATCGTCATTGCCTTCTTTTTAGTTGACTGATATCCAGAAATTTGAATAGTCATCTGAAAAGAATTTATCCCATTTTATTTTTCTTCTCGCCTTAGCTTCATGTCGGGCTTTGTTTTCTACTCTTTTCTTTTGTATTTCTTCTTCTTTTTCGCTTTCTTCTTCTCTTTCGCTTTCTTCTCACTTTGTTAATTATCTAAACATCCTTTGATGGGGTTGCTTGTGATGTACAAAGAGGGCAACTTCTTCCCATTTCGTTTTTCGAAGTTTCATCCACTGCTGAACCATGCTTTACTTTCTGCTCAACCAGGGCATCGATTCTCCCGACCACTACTGCCAGTTGGTCTTGCTTTTATATTTGTCACCCGAGTCAACATTGAGAATTTCATTGAAAACCTCATTAATATGATCAATACCACAATAATTATAAATTATTTTAACACTGCTTTAAACTTTATTAACTCACTATAAGCTTATTTCGGCCTTAGGCCATCATCAGTTATTACTTATAATATTGTTGTTGTTTATTTGCTGCCCAATTGATCATATAAGCTGATGTATGCTTATCTCTATATGTGCAGCAGCTCTTCGTATTTGTAATCTGGCATTTTACCATTCTGCGACAGGGCCACAACGCCTTTTGTAACCCCTTAATATCGGAATAAATTTTGTAGAGGAATGAAAAAAATTGAAATTAAATGCTTTGTAACCAGTAATGAAGTCCTATAAAGTTCAGAAGCGGAAATCTGTGATAGGTTGTGGAAGTCATGTATTATGGTTATGTCGTGCAAGAGGGCGGACTTACTGGTTCATCCAAATTGTCATTTGCCTGTTTGAGGCATATATTCAATTATGGGTATGGTGTCTGTTCTTTCCGACATGCCCGAAAGACGAGCTATCATTGGTTGACATTACGAGTGGTTAACATTAAGAGCCGCAAATTTATCAGATCTCTGCTGTTTCGGGGCAGTGTAGTAAATTCAATGGCGGAAACGAAATTTGTGTTGGTACTCGCACCTCAAATTCCCGCTTTGGCTGAGACTTAGCCGTTATGTTATCTAGACACGCTATGCGTCCTGCACAAATTATAACTCAGGACTGCTGTGGTCTCCCCCGTCCAGTATTCCACTAGCTTCCAGCTACGCCTGTATTTCCGCATGCATGGTGCCTTTTCACAGAAATTGACATTTGGTTGTTGAGGCGTATATGAGATTATGTAGATGGTGTCAGTTCTTTCGGGCGTATTTGTTTGCCATTAACAGCCTAAATTTACGAAGCAAATGAAGCCCAGTCCCTACCTAGCGAATAGAAGGTATGAAAATGTAGAAATAAGTGGTGATGGGGAGAACAAGTGCGAGCCCAGTTTTGGCTTTTGAAGGTACGGCCGCAGAGTTGTGTGGCTGAGGGCGTGGCTGCGGCGGCCTCACCTGCCTCGGCCACAGCCCCCGGGAAATTGAGCCTGCGGCAGAGCGGCGCTGTGCGCGACTTGTCGGCGGCTTTATCCTGCGAGATTGGCCGCTCCGTCCAGTGAATGGGCGCGTGAATACTGCATGCCGCCGCCCGGCCTACACCCCACCGTGCTTCCGCCTCTCCTTTCCGCGATGCCCAGGTGTAGCTAGGAACCGGCGAGGCCACCGCTCTCATCGCCTTCCCACGAGGCATAAAAGATGTATCACCAAGTTACTCCTTTAATCGTTCTACTTATACTCTGTATGTGTTTTGTTCCATTACAAGTAGCTCCTTTTCTCGCACACAGCGTGTGTCCTAGTTCTGTTAAAAGAATGGTGGGTTACGTGCACAAAATGACTGCGTTTTCAATACAGTCTCCACCACAGCGAATAAACGAAATAGTTTTGCTAAAGGTACCTGTGTGTCGTTAACTGCGTCGTAACGTTTTCTTTTCATTACCAGTTTCATTTTGGGGAACAACCAGAAATCGCCGGCTGCAGCTTTGTCGTGGAGGAGTGACCAAGAACCTCCGATCCAGTATTCGACTTGAATTTTACGGTTCCACGGCCATAAACGAGGGATGACAGCGAGACTACAAGCAGAATCACGATGTCCCTTTCTGGAACAAACTCCTTGAGAATCGATGACATAAAAGTTTTCTGGGTATGGTACCGCGTCATGATGTAAGGCTATTACTTAAATAACCGACGTTTCGGCCATCGTTACAGTGGCCTTCATCTGGTTACCCAGATGAAGGCCACTGTAACGTTGGCCGAAACGTCGGTTATTTAAGTAATAGCCTTACATCATGACGCGGTACCATACCCAGAAAACTTTTATATCATCTGACTCTGGCCGCGGAAGCCTACGTAATTATATCCTTGAGAATCATCCCCTTGGAATCAAAGAAACTGTTAGCATGGTGCCACGGCTGAATAGCCGTGCCCAATAAGGCCCCTAGCTGCGGTGCGCGCGGCCGTTCGCCGTCGGAGGCTCGAGTCGTCCTTCGTGTGTGTGTGTGTGTGTGTGTGTGTGTGTGTGTGTTGTTCTTAAGATTAGTTAGTTTAAGGAGTTCCTAAGTTTAGGGACCAATGACAACTGAAGTTAGGTCCCATAACTTAACAAACATTTGAACATTTGTTAGCATTGTCTTAACATGTGTCAACCACATGGCACTCTCCCGCTTTGCAAGGGTAACCACGTCTACCGCGAATTACAATCGTCTGTGTGAAATCAGTATTACTTTGGGCTTCCTATAACACTAGAGTGGTCACGTCGGATCTCACAGATTCGTATTCACGGAATAGGCAACCCGCGAGTCAGTGGACTTAAACATTTTAATTTTCATAAAATAAATGTTCCTTAAATATTTTTCCCCGTTTTGTATACTTACTCGCTGCAATATCTGAAGTTAACTAAAGTTAACGGTGCAATGTTGACTCTGCACCTCACAGGTACAACGTGACCATTGAAGTGTTAAGATATCTTTGCAGTGATTGGCTCTGCCATGTTTTTCATCGCCTGATACAGTGTGCGGCACAAAGCGCGCACAGACTTTCCTTTCGTGTAAATGTTGACTCGAGAGTGTGTGGAATAATTTTTGGTATTCCTGACAGCTCCTCGATGAATCATGCAGAAACACATTTGTTTGTCGCAGTGATAACGGCAATTTCTTTGTGAATTTTTATCCGTGCACCTTCTTCGCGGCTTTTATGGTCGTGCTACGTCCCTTGTTCTCCCTGCCGTAACGAAATGGAGCATAACACTGAACGACTTAAAAATTACTACCATAAAAACTTTTCACCTTATGAAATGTCTCACCGGCAGAATTATCAAACTTTACGCAATACTTGATGATGCCTCACTGCTCGACTGTCATGTTTCGACGAGACTAGGTCGTCTTTAAATAAGTATTTTACGATCGAGGCATTGCACTTTTGTAGAATATATATTGTTATACTCGTAATAAGGACGCCTGATGAATCGATGGTAAGGCTTCGATGTTCAAACCGGCTGTCGGTGAATCTTGACGAATCGTAACGGGTCATCCGCCACGAGATAGCACTGCAGTTAGGAATTGCACACAAGCAGTCCTAACAGAATTGTTACATATTGTGTCCACCATTCATGATATAGCTACTGTGTGACATTAACTATGTCCTCACTGAGTTGTTTTGAATTCGTAAAACAGCAAAAACGTTACCCTGGCCCAGTTGCGGAGACGCTGATAAGTGGAACACAGTTCATGTCCAGTGCTGTGGAAGATGAATAAGAACGACGTATGAAGATGTGTTGACATTGGCCTTATTTTTTGATAGTATTTGCCCGCAATAGCGGTGTCGACTGTAATACACGATACTTTCGCTGTGTAACTACAGGGTGACGATTATTGAACTCGAGTCATTGTAACTACTGAACGGTTTGTGTTGATACTGCAATCCTGTCAGCGGGGCATGGTGGCAATTAATTCGCACATACGAGTATGCTTCGGTTCAGCGACGAAGCCCACTTTTATTTGGATGGGTTCGTCAGTAAGCAGAACTGCCGCGTTTCGGGAGAGGAGGTTAATCCGCATTTCGTGATGGGAAGTCCAGTCACCGGTTGACTGTCTGGAGTGCGATGTGCAGTCGTGGAATATTCAGTGTGATATTCCATGATGGTATGGTGACTAATAAACAGTACGCAAAGGTGTTGGAAGACGATTTCTCTCCATTACTCAGTTACGCTTGTCCTTCGAGCCCATCGAAGGATGCCGTGGAGGAGCAGGTCGGGGACCGCATTCCGGCTGTGCGTTATTCAGACGCCATTGGCGTGGGCCTCGATTGGCCGCCGTATTCTCGGGATATGAACACGCGCCAGTCCATTTTTGTGGAGCTGTATCAAAGACAAGGTATTCTCCAGTAACCCCAAAACCATTGTCGAGCTTTTAAGAAATAACTGTTCACTACGATATATGTTGTCACTAGGTCACTACAAAGCGCTAATTGAAGGCTGCGGAAATTTGGCATGGCACCTCTGGTGGGCAGTGGCACAGAGTAACATACACAGAGAAGAAACCCCTCCCTAAACCTCTGTCCTACGCCACAGAGTCACATATATTTGTCTGTACCTATGCTCCCCTCGTTGTTCCGTAAGATGCCAGCAGATGTCAGGCCGTTCCCCGGCTTAGTTTTGGTAAACCACACTAGAGGCATTGAGGGTAGCGTGGAGGGGAGGTTGAAGGAAGGGTGTCCGGACACTTGCCACGCCGGACATTTGCCAAACTTTTACCTGCTCCCTAGGGTCGGGTGCCCCCCCCCCCTTCTCCTCCTCCTCCTCCTCCTCCTCCTCCTCCTCCTCCTCCCCCCCCCTCCCTACCACGGTGTCCACGGTGTCCCGACATATGCACACTGGTCGCTTCCGTATTTCGTAGTATGACCGACGGTATGGAAGTTATTACAACGGCCAATGGCAGACCTTTTGTCCACTACAATGGTTACGCGATAATAAGGCGTGGATGTGCTTACTCCGAAAACAGGATCATTGCAAGGGAAAGCTGCTTTCGAAGAACGGAGACGTATTGAACGCAGAAACACCTGTGAGGACCACCTAACGATGCGACCTTTATTAGTTGTAAAAATAAAAAGAGTGTATCAGACCTCAGACATTTAGCTGTAGTCCTTAAAAATTAAAGTTTCTCAACATATTGTTGATTATCTTTAATCAGGCCAGTAAAAACTATGGAAACAAGGCAAGGAGCTTACTATTCAAAAATAATTGTTACAAAAGAGTATCATGAACAAATGTATTACATGTATTTTTCTTATGCATTAAAAAATTTTGAAATCATAGTTTATCATTTCGTCTGTAACCTTACTTATTTGATAGGGTGATTTGCTTTGCATCACCAAGGGTATTTACTTTTATGTTATGTTTGCAGCAGTTCTCATATCGAATTGTGGACTATTTACTTCGTCTTATTTGATGAAAGATTTTCTGAAAATTGCATTTAATAACTCCGCTTTACTGGCACTGTTTTCAGTAATATTACCGTCGCTATTGCGCAATAAAAACATTCACTTAGTCTTTCCACTGCTGTAGATAACATAGGACCAGAATCTCTTTGGCCGGCCGCGGTGGCCAAGGGGAATGAGGCGCTTCAGTCACGGTCTGCACGGCCACTACGGTCGGGGGTTCGAATCCCCCCTCGGGCATGGATATTTGTGTCGTCATTAGGATAAGCTAGTTGATACGTAGTTTGTAAGTTTAGGGACTGATAACCCCGTAGTTAAGTCCCATAAGCTTAACAAACATTTGAACATTTGAATCTCTTTGGATTTTCTGCCACATTTCTACAAAGTGTTTCGTTGTGAAAAATATTAAAGGAATGCCGCATTGAAGGCCGCGCTAAATTTCGAGCTTCAGTAAAACATCGGCAATCTTGGGGATTTTGAATTCGTATAGATTTTTTTCTGTTCTGTTTTATGTACCATGGGGGACCAGTTCAGTGTCTTATTAATTTATTTGACAGGAATCCCTAGAATGCTGTTGATACTGCTTCTTTGAATGTAAGCCACATATGGTATTCACTAACATAGTGAATTTAGAAAAAAAAAAATGGAGACTGTCTCCTAGGAAGATGTCAACCGAATTTTTATCTTTTTTTCCTTTTTTAATAGACATATTTAGCGTTTAGTTTTGGTGAATATCTTTGTTACAGATTTGAGCTCGCTACAACTTTGTGTTCACTTATCCCTGTATCCGTCGTGATTCTCAGAATTATTTGTGACTAAGAGCTCAAGTATGTTTTCTAAACCATTTACAATTTTAATGGGCTCGTGAACTAATTGTCCAAAATAATTTAAAAAAAAGCATTTAGAACAATATCGGAAGATGTATCTGCTACCCTGTCAGAAGGGGTATTTTTGTCAACATACGGATGATAAAGTCACCGCCAATTGTAATTGTATGAGTAGTCTACCTATTTGTGTTGAGACTCAAGTTTTCTATGAACTGTTCACCGGCTGCATCATGAGAGTGCCGGGGTCAATGTTCAGATGTTTGTTATGCTTAAGAGACTTAACTGTAGGGTTATTAGTCAAACTTACAAACTACTTATGAGCTACCTTATACTAAAGACGACACAAACATCCATGCCCGATGGGGGATTCGAACCCCCGACGGGGAAATGCCTCGCGCATCGCAGCATAGCGCCTCAATGTGCTTGGCCGCTCCGCCGCGGCAGTTATTAATTTATTTCGGTAGTAGAGTATAACATCTGCTCACACTAACTGACAGGAACTATCGACTTCAGTTTCGCTTGTGAGCTAGTACATATATTACATTGTGCTTTTTGTTTTTTTCTAGTGCAGATCATAGGAATTATGGCATTTCCATTAAAAAACTAGGGTGTTTCCACTGCGATTCAGCTAAACAATGTAGAACAACAGTGTACTTTACAAGCATAGCATGCTATATGCCTTCATTTCTTTATTTCAAATTCGTATGTCGACTTAGGTGATCTGTCAAACATATACGCTCCTTTAGAACGCACGACTACTCCCACGCGATAGTGTAATACAGACAACTGTGCTTCCCTGCCAGAGTACCAGCTTCAGCAGGTCGCGGGCTCCACATAAAAACTTTTAATAGCTTGTGGGTCGCACATACGAGGATTGCAACTTAAATAGTGGCAACACTATGCAATGGAATCTACTATTGTCACTGAGAGCACACGTTGTTGACACTCCTACTTTACCTCCGACGAAATGGACTTGCCCGCCTCACGTCATCGTATTTTGTAAACGTATTTTCTGTCATTGATTTCAACATTGTACCAATTCACTTCATTAACTAATATTTCGCCGCAAAAAGAGTAAATTTATGAAGTGTATTGTTCTTCTTTCCTCCTTTTCTTTCCACGCAGTTGTAGCAATTAATATATGTACAAATGCAGTGATCAAACTTGAATGATAAGCGAACATTCGAATTATCTTTATATCGTTGCTTTCATGTTCCTTCCATGGCGATGGACTGTTTCTACCGTACAAACGGAGGGATAATGGATCCATTTTGTGGTTGGAAGAGCTAATTACACACTGACATAGCCGACGGTATTGCTTTCGTTTCCCAAAAGTTATAAATATTTCGATTTCGGGATATTGAAAAGAAGTTGTAAATTTCGGCGAGATGTCGAACAAAAATATTTCTTTCGTATTGGCTGTATCGAGTAAGATCGGAGACGGAGGTTTGGAAGCAAACAGGAGTGCGGGGAAGGGCGTCCCTTGCCTGAGGGGTCGCTAATCCGACTACCTGGCGAAGGGTCAGGTGTGGCAAATGTCCGGCGTGGCAAGTGTCCGGCATCCTGAAGGAAGAGCTCGTGCCGCCTGCCATGAGGCCACGGCTGTATCCGGCTTGCTAGCGTTTGAGGGGTGTTTGTGGTGGTGTGGTCAGCCGCTACCTGCCGCCTACTCTGGCCAGTTTAAAGGGCTGCTTCTGACCGCAGCGCCATCATGGGAACTGCTTTAGCACCCCCCGCCCCGCACCCCTGAGCGTGGGACCGGGCCCTTATGGAGGTTTTCCGTCTGAATATATTTGTCTGTGGCTGTGGCCGGGGTATGAGGACAACAGATTTCCGCTTCACCTGGGCCTTGCAAGGATTCCAAAAATGTTCACAGGGTTGTAGTTTTCACCTAACATTTCGACAGACATACATGCGCTCGCTCTTCATTCGCATATAACACTCGGATATCCGCGTCGCTCACAATTTTATCCCCAAAGAAAGATACTGCGGATATCTGTATCCGCGCAGACCTCCACATATAGATCAATAACTGTCACTCTGCAGACACTATTTCTGCCGTGATATTTGCCTAACTATTGCCGCGGGGTTGGTGTTGTACACCAAGGGTTGTGGATATTTCATGTTGCAATGAAACGTCTCGCTATGAACTTGAGTGCTAATGCTTCCCTCTACATGGTACCGTACGGAGATGCCTCCGTATCTCCCACAGTGGAGCAACTCTGGAAACGCGCCATAGCCGTGGAGGCGTGAGGTTGCCGCTGTTAACTCGCAGTGCTTTGGCGAGAATGCAGATGCGCCCCTAGGCAGCAGCTGCCGAGCTAATGGCACGGCGTGGGCGACGCGACACGCGCCCTGCTAATTGATGCAGCTTGCTGTCTCGCCGTAACGACCCGCCTGCGTTCAGCCCATATGTTCGTGTTATCACGGCCAGCCAGCAGCCCCACAGTACCACGCCCACCCCAGTCATCACAGGTACGCTTGTTGCAGTTATGGCCGACTAGAACACTTACATATTTCACCTCCATCGGTCGCGCTCTTGTAAAATGAACAGCACCAGCTATTTTCCTTCTTCATCAGTGCTTTAAGCTTGTGCAGTTGCACCACTGCAGCAATGTTGATTTTTGGTGATGCTTGCTTGTCCACACTGAAACGGCTCCAGGTTCTTTGCCAAGCGCTCTAATTCAGTTTTATGAGGTGTAAACAACGCGCGTCAGCTGCTTCGATATTTACAGTTTGTAATCTAGCAGTCAATATGTCAACATAAGTGTACAAAAAGTTAACTGTACTTTCTTATTGGATTTTATTTTGAATGTACACTAAATGTTATTTTCGCTATACTACTGAGTGAATTTATTCATTTTTATACATTTTGCGTCTGTTCAAAGAGTTTATCAGACGAGGAAATATCAGCCATAGGTGTGAAAGTGTTTGTGTCATGAGAACTTTGAATGTTAGAACCACGGCAGTGACTCTGAATTAGGGAGTGACGACGGCATTTGTCTCAGACATACATGATGTGTGGGAGTTTTTTACTGAACAACTCAAAGCCACGTGTTGATATATATATATATATATATATATATATATATATATATATATATATATATATATATATTCTGCAAATCACATCGAAGAGCATGTAAAGGTGAGTGCGCTAAAACGTCATGAATCAGGAGAAAAAAACGTTCTGAAAATTGTATCATGTCTAGAGGTAAATGTGATACACACAACTCATCAACCTTGTGCTTTTCTGACATTATTCACGAAGTCGTAAATGATGCAAATATTCATGTAAATTGACAGTGAGACTCTCATCAGTTCTCGCGTCAAAGAGATAATACAGTCATATCAAGAGACGAAATAATGGCTGTGTTGGGGATCATTACTGACTGGGACGAGAAAAAGATCGTACTTATATTGGACTGAGAGCAGCAAATGGAACAAAAATGGAAACTCTTTAGTACGGTAATGAGTTAGACTGCATTGAACGTCTGGATTTTGATGACGTGGAAGCAAAGAATGACAAGAAAAACTGGACGCAGTTCATACAGAATTGCAGCTAAGCTGTCACAGCTTAAATTAATTCAGCACAGTAACTGAAATGTTCCACCCCTCCCGAGACCACTGCGGATGGATTCAGAAAAAAACCTAGCAAACCAGCTACATGTGGTATATTTACAAAATCATGTTATTGCATTGATCTTGAAGGTTTATTACTGCCTCCGACGAGAAATGCGGTATTAGGTACATAATGTTCCTGAGGGCATAGGCAAAGGGATTTGTTGCCGATAGAAAATTATAAGGTCCTATGTGGACATCATAAAAATTCAACCATTTCAATTAACTATGCTGGATGTAATAAATTTGGTCGTAAACAGCTCATAAACTTACAGTGTTATGAAAGTGAATGTATGTCAGAATAACGTGCTAAAATATCATCAAAAGATGTAAAACAGCTAAAGTTCTTCTTGTAACAGGTAGCGATATTGCATATTGTTTCTTTCAATATATTAAATAGCTTATTTAAAACAGGCTAGCTTCTACTTAGGAAATACGCATGTCGTAAATTTTACCACACGCACCTTCTCGAGTGAATCATCAGACGTTCCTGCTGGAAGGTTATACACATTGGAGACGGCAAATATTCGAAATTCGCTCATCGTGTGAAATAAAAAACTGCGAGATAGACCGGTTGGGTGCAACTGTCTTTCAGTAATTAGTGGTTGTGGCAACTTTCACGAAAAAAGTAAGTTGAGACAGGTCTAGACTGTGTGGAGAATGCTGCAGCCAAAAGTCAGAACTGCTACAGTGGTTAAAGGCGACAGTATGGTGACGTTGTCCGTACAGTCCAGACGTTGCGCCTTAGGATTCTTCAAGATGGAAAGCGATTTCGAGGACTACGATCCCGAAACGAAGAGGATGTGAAAGCAGCTGTATCAAGGTGGTTACACAGTGCTGAATTTGGTTGCTACGTATCCAGAACCGAAAAGTTGGTTGCCCGTTCGGAGTAATGTTTATATTCTACATGGAGGAAGGAATTTACATTGTATGTTTCCTGTTTGTATGTGGTATGGGTCTGGTCGTAAGTTGGAGGTGTAACTTTTTTATTCGCCCTCGTACATTTGCAAGTTGACAATCCTCCTTACGCTGTCGGTTATTCGTCTACTTGACGCTCTTGTATTCCACACCGATCCTCTGACAATTGGAAATAGTTGATTATTGGCTGAGTTTTCTTCCAGTGAGGTGCTAACTATCGCAAATGAACGGCAGTATTCATCTGACTCCTACAGGTGATTTTGGTACATCCAGTTTCTTATAAAAGTTACGGTACTGACGTAATATGTTTCTAACGTATCCCTTTTTACTTTTAATTTTTTATTTGTGTGTGTATCCGTGGTATGACTGTATTAAGCTTGGTGAAATTGGGGGGAGTAGGATGTTTTATCGGCTCGTGGGTTATATGTCTTTTGATCGACACAGACGCAAAACTGCCCGTAGCAAGCAAACATCATGCTCGTACACATTTTGCAGGTACTCGTATAAAATAGACGCTTATCAACAGTCTAACAGAACGTAGCAGACTACTTTGTCTAGGATGTTGTCCAGGTTTGCTAACCTGGATCGGCTTTAATGTCCTGAACATTTGAGAGACTGAATTTTTGATTGGTATTTGCCTTCATAACAGAAACGTGTCTCACCTTTCCAATAGCATTATTTATACATAAACTTCTCAATTTACCAATGGAGAGATGCAGAGATTTAAATTCAGCTCGCCCGAGGGAGATGGTGCTTAAAATTACCGTCTAGCCATCCCCAGGCCTGTATTGCATTAGCCTTGGACGAGGATGGTTCCTTTGCCAATAATATCGCCGATTGTTGTCGTCGACCTTCAGTCGTCCAAGCTTGAACTTCATCAGTAATGATTTTGCCATTGATGGGACATTTAATCCGAAACCTCCATACTTTATAGGTTGTATTTTTGACACTTTCTCATTTAGAGAAGGAACTGGAAATCTGGTTCAGAGAACCTTCGATACATCCTGAGTGACCACGAGAAATCCGAGAAAGTTCCAGCTGATTTTGCAGCACTTGTGTCCCTTAAATTAGTCTGAATACTACGACACATTCGTTGCGGTACGGGCCTTCTCTTCGTTCGTAAAGACACGTTTCGGGTCTTGTAAAATTCTCTCGGTCGATTGAAATTAGAGCATTCGCGTGTTCCACATGTCGATTTGTAGAGGGTATCGGAAACTGTGCATTCGCCGACAGAGAGCTTGTTAATTCCGGAGGAAAACGAAATAACAGATAGTACATGTCTGGAAAATTGCCGCTGCTGGTTAACCGCACATTTTGCATCAGCGACCGCTCATCGTGTCTGCGGATGGAAACCGTTGCTTGCATGTCCGCTCGCGGATTAATGGTTCGGTGGATCAATACCATGCAGGACGGATATTGCTGACCACAACCAGACCATGTCACTACGCAGTTGATTAGTTCTCCAGGACAGTAACTCATTTCGTAGGCAAACTTGTTTATGAGCTCGTAAAAGTACATCGTTGCAACTTCTGAACCTCTCATCGGATTGTGAACGTATAGGAATTTTAGTCGAATACAATGTTATTATAAAAAAGGAGCGTGGCTGTATTAATTTAAAGTTGAGGATTGTCTTCATCTGAAGCTTCGAGAAAGATTGACATTAAGGAAGACCGGAGAGATAGCAAAATAGTGTTTTGTCAGGGTAGCAAAATAACTTTTTATCATCACTGGCGACCGGTTTTGGCACACGGAAAAACTATCTTGTGGTTGCATTTTTATTGTTACTGCAGAGCTCGAAATTATGAAACCGTTCGTCAATGGTAATAAAAAAACTCCTTTACGATCTTGGCAAAGCATTGTTTCATTTTAATTGAAATAAGATCGCTTCTCTTACTTAAGCAAATTAAGACACAGCAACCTACTGATGTATGTACGCAGTTTGATAGCTGTTCCCTCTAACTCACTTTGTAAGTACTCATTTTCAGTGAGATAAAGCATTGGGAAGGGGCTTATAATGAAGTTCTTGAGAGAGTCGCCTAATCATTTGTACAACGGTTGTTAAGACTTTTCATAAGATTGAAAGTCTGAGCTTGAGGGAATTCTATTGTGACTCAAAAATGTAATTATCTCCTGGCAGTGAAGTCTATATTGTATATGTACTGCGGATAGGACACTCAAGTTGTCATTCATCGTTGTCGTCGTCGTCGTTGTTGGTGTTGTTGACTTCAGTCCAAAACTGATTTGATCCAACTCTCCACGCTACTACCCTATTCTGCGCAAACCACTTCATCTCTGAATAAGAACGGCAACCTACATCCCTCTGTGATTTTTATCTAACATACTTCACTACAATACTAAATTGGCGATTCGTTGATGTCACAAGTCGTTCTTCTAGTCAAGATACGCTACAAATTTCTCCCCCCCCCCCTCCCCCAATTCTGTTCATTACCTTTTCATTAGTTACGCAATCTACCCATCGTGTGTTTAGTATTCTCCTGTAACACCAAATATCAAGAGGTTCTTTCATTTATCTGTCTACACTCTTATCTTGCTCGTGTAACGGCCGTAAAATGCTAGACTCCGGATGAATGCCTTTTGTAAGGAGTTTCTAAAACTTTGATGAATTTTAGTTGTCAAAAAATTTCTTCAGAAATGATTTTTGTCCCATATCCATTATGCATTTATCTTCTCTACTTCGGCAGTCAGAAGTGATTTTGCTACATGAGTAACAGAACGCATCTACAAATTTTACTGCCTCGTTTCCTAATCTAATACCTGAAACATGCGGGATTATTTCAATGAGAAGTAGCGGTTCCGGTCACGAAATCCGACACCTGTCAGTGGTATGGAGAGCTCATCATGACCCACTCCATACCGCATTCGATGACGCATATAGGTTCAAATGTTTGTAAATCTATCGGACCAAACTGCGTGGTCATCAGTCCGTAGCTTACAAACTACTTAAACTAAGGTAAACTAACCTAAGGACAACACACACCCCTATGCCCAAGGGAGGACTAGAACCTCTTGACGGCGAGCAACCGCACGCTCCGCAGCGAGACGCTTTAGACCGCTCGGCTACTCCACCGCGGCACGCATATAGGTGGAGGATGACAAGGCGGCCGGTCAGTACCAGTTGCACCTTTCGAAATTTTTAAGACGGAGTTATCAATTTGAGAACATGAATTCCTTCTCCAAATTTCTCCTTGCTTCACTTCAGACTGTTCAATGTACAGATCTATTTACATTGGGGAAAGACTAGCATCCTGTCTTACTCCCATCACAAGCAGTCCCAACAGTCCCGTCTCGTGCTGACGGCCATAATTTTTGTTTAGTGTCGAATATTATATATATATATATATATATATATATATATATATATTATACTAGCTGTAAACCCGGCGTTGCCCGGGTGTTCATTTATCCTACACTCTCGTTTATTCTTATATTTCCTTATTCGTATGCTTATCCTTACAGAGAAAGAGCAGAAGACATTTCAGCACGCATAGACCAAAGATATCGCCTGTGTCATCACGTTTCGCTGTATGTAACCTCCTTGCTATAGAGTCACAAACGTCATGGCTGGCCTTCAGTCCCAATTTTTTTTTTATAATTTGACGACTTTCAACCACCATATCTTCCACGGGATGGAACTGCTATGGTGTACAACGGTACAACGGGAGACTTCGGACAACAATTACACACCGAGCATTAGTTTGCATTCTGTAGTTTTCATTGCAGAGCGAAATAGTAAAACACACACACACACACACACACACACACACACACACACACACACACACACACACACACGTAGAATTTTATATTCATCGATAACTTTCCATCCCAATATACTCCACCCTTTTATCATTATCAACACTCAAGCAACAATGCAACCAATAAAACCATTTTCAAAGAGCAAATATAATTTTCAAAAAGTAATTATTGTTCCGCATTTCGCGTTATATTCTTCAAATTACAAAATATCTATCAGATCGCTATAAAACCGTGCCTAAAGTCTTTCTCAGGTATAAATTAGTAACTGTACAAATATTTAATTTTCTGCGTCTTGTCGTTCGGACGAGATAAGCGTACACCGAACAGACATTCGCATCAATATATGTAGATAAATAGCTATCCGATCGCCATAAAACCGTGCCTAAAGCCTTCCCTGGGTAGACATTAGTAACTGTACTAATTTTTAGGTCTTTATGCCTTGTGGTTCAGACGTGATAAACGTACACCGGACAGACATTCACACACACACACACACACACACACACACACACACACATTGTATTTTTATCAAAACAGTAAGAACAGCGTATTTGCGTACATTTGCCAATGCAGTATGTTCAATAGCTGCACGATAGGGCATAATCTACGATGGTTCAGCCGTCTAAACGCAGTACGGATGTTGAATGGAAGACCGCTAAGCTAACCAGCCCAACGTCAATGGAACTTCGCGTGGTGCAGACAACTCTCTCGGTTAAGCGATGTTTCAGCTCGTAGCTATTGGGGTCAGAAACGAGATACGCTACGGTGGTGTGAAACGACCTGAAGACGGATAGACTTGGAATTACGCAGAAGAATGTGTGTGTGTGTGTGTGTGTGTGTGTGTGTGTGTGTGTGTGTCGGTGTGTGCAGCGCTGCGTGGGCCGGGAAGCCCCGTCTATTCCCGGCGACCGGCGCCCCCGCAGAGGCAGCGCCGTCTCAAATAGAAGCCGGAACACGCGAGGGCGGAGCGGACTGCGCTGTTGCAGGAAGTCCACAGCCGGGGCTCCCGACGCCCACAAAACACCTCGCTACACTGTTGCTCGAGACCAACATCAAATTTGCCAAGGGTTTTTTGAAACATGTTTTAAGCTTCTTCGTCGGCCGGGCAACGGTGCTTCCTAACCACAGCTTCAAAGGCATTTGATTGTGTGAACCATAACATCCATTTAAGTAATTTAGAATTCTATGGGGTCACGGGAAATTCTGCAAAATGGTTCAAGTCGTACCTCACTAAAAGGAAACAAAGGGTGTCAGTGCAAGTGACTAGTGAATTAGGCCAACAGTCATCATCGGATTGGGGAGAAATTACATGTGGTGTCCCACAAGGATCCATCTTAGGTCCATTGCTTTTTCTTGTGTACATTAATGATATCTCATCAGTTACACTACCAGAAGCAGAGTTCGTTTTGTTTGCAGATGGTACAAATATTGCAATAAAAAGTACGTCAAGCTTAGTGATATAAAGGTCTGCTAATGATATTTTCATGAACATTAATAAATGGTTTAAAGCCAACTCATTGTCATTAAACTTTGAAAAGACTCACTACATGCAGTTCAGAACATATAAGAGATTTCCTGACAGCATATGCATTAAGTATGAAGAAGAGCAGATAGAAGAGGTTGACAGTATTAAATTCCTGGGCTTACAGCTTGATAATAAATTTAGTTGGGAGGAGCACACCACAGAACTGCAGAACAAACAAATTTGTATTTTCAATACGAGTGTTATCAGACATAAGAATAACAAAGCTTGCATACTTTGCTTACTTTCATTCCCTAATGTCAGATGGTATAATATTTTGGGGTAACTCTTCAAGTCAGCCAAAAGTCTTCAAGAGTCCAAAAACGTGTAATACGTGTCATTTGTGGAGTAAATTCACGGACGCCCTGTAGAAGCCTCTTCAAAGAACTGGGTATATTAACTACCGCCTCTCAGTATATTTATTCCTTAATGAAATTTGTCATAAATAATATATCCCTTTTCCCAACAAACAGCTTAGTTCATACATACAATACTAGGAATAAAAATGATCTACACAAGGACTTAAAAGCACTTACTTTAGTTAAAAAAGGGGTCCACTACTCAGAAACACACATTTTCAATAATTTACCATCAAGTATAAAAAATTTAGCTACAAATAAAGATCAGTTTCAGAGGAACCTAAAAGAGTTTCTAGTGGCCAACTCCTCCTACTCTATGAGTTAATTTCTAAATTGTACCAAATGATGCATGCACTCATACTATATTAGTATTATTATATTATCAGCAAAAAAAGAAAACAAAAACCTTAAAAATTTATGTATCTGTATTTATATTATTAGTATTATCTATTATTCAACTTGTAAATTTTGTTTCTTGACATGTTCAACATCCACAAGGGTCCCCTCAACATGGATCTGCGGAACAAATAACTAATGTAATCAACATTTAAGCTCTCATATACAGTGATGTCTCACTGTCTTCTGCGAAAAGCTTGAATGTAGTCAGAAATACTGCAAGCACATGATACCGGCGTACTAGAGTTTACCAATTTTGTAGCTGTTTTATGTTCTTACTTAAGCAAAATTGTTTATAAACGCAACAGGGAAACAGTGAAAGTGAGTTACGTAAAAGTGTTGCCGCATTCTTACCAGAAATGGATTAACTTTTACTGAGAAGAAAAATCCTGGCAGACAACTATTTAGTAGACAACCAGTCCAGAAGAAGAAAACAGCATCGTCTTTGTCATTGAGTGAAGTACGATGTAACATCTATGGTGACGTGCCAGATGAGACCATTTCTCTCCGGGTACTTAACTGTAAGACGTGGACATTATGGAATTCTTCTGGACTTATTACCAAAACATGACTTGTCTTCCGATATTGCACGTGAAATAGCGCAAAAGACAACAATTTTTACGTTGAGATGAACAGCACTGTGGTTATTAAATTTTAGTAATCATGTGCCTTTTTGGGTAACGTTACTATCAAGAAACCATGTTTTGAAAAAAAAAAACATTTCCTTAAATTGTTCACATCTAAGTTATTAGTTTTTTAAGCGACTTTGAGTGCCAAACAAATGGTTAAAATAAAATGTACATGCATTTTGTCACCTGTGTCACAGACCTTCAGATGTTTGCCCCCTCCACCGCGCCAGCCAAAGTCATGAAGCTTCTGAACTAGTATAGTATTTACAAATCCTACTGCGAGGCAGCACCAAAAAAAAAAAAAAAAAAAAAAAAAAAAAAAAAAAAAAAAAAAAAAAAAAACCTTACCCAGGTTTTCACTTTGTAACGCTCCATATTGTTCTGTCTTCTGCTTCAGGTCTGCGTATTTTCCACTTTCTTTTGTGTCGTCTATAAACTTCTATCTACGCCTTTCTCTCCGTCTTCTCCATCAAATTGGACCCATGTCTGATAACAGATGCTTTACAAGGACTAATTTTTGGGGGTGAAAATATTGGTACATAAAACATGTAGTAACAAATTTTTATAAAAAGAAAGAACTACCCGCCTGCTCTCAACAATATTGGGTGTTCCACTCAACAGTTTCGCCCCAGAAATCTCTGAAACTACAAGAGATATTGAAAAACGACTTTTATTGCCATGAACGTACGGCAGGGGTTTCTGAAAGTAGGTACTATGAAACACTCTAAAACGTGAAGAAATATTATTTTCAACACAAAGTAATGTTTTCTTAAATGGATACCCCATATTATTTCTTAAGCAATCGATAAGATGAAAAATCATAGGAAAGAATGGCGTCGGTTGCATCGCAATGCGTCAATTACATCCGGAGAAACTGCGAAGCGAAGTTGACGTGTTTGAAACACATGAGGCGCGCTGCTAGCATGTCTCCGAGTTTCCATTTTCACCGTCTTCATGTATTTTCTTCTGCTTTGCAATTACATTTGAAACTATGTGCCTAGTGTGCTATGCAAAAAACACATTGACTCAGAAAGGAAGAATGGCGAAACTTATGTTCACTATAGCAAAAATTGAAAGATATAATCAAGGAAGAGAGAAATAGCCTTTCAGTATCAGCCTTGAATTTTTATCGCAGCCCTCTGTTCCCTTTTACTGCTGTCCTAAACGCGGAAGCCACTTCACACAGTCTGTTCCTGTATACTTTATCAAGATAGCTTTCTCATTTTCTTCTTGTCCATGTGGGTGTTCTAAATTTTCCTGTCAAAACTATGACTAGCTGAAATACTGATTTGCTTTCATGTGTACGTCTACTCTAGTGTCTATCACGAAATTAAAGTCCGACTAGGATATTTAAAATAAATTGCGGAGAAGGTGTAAGACAACTGTGTAAATCTTCTGTCGGTGCCTCTTTCGAATATGGACTGTACAATTACAGCTTTGAAGACAGACGTTACCCAAGTAATTGAAGAAGTCAAATGTCGGAAGTCATCGACTCGCCTTCTGTCATAAGGCAGTCGTTTTATCTACTCTTAAGCCGCTGGGCAGTGTGTGTGTGTGTGTGTGTGTGTGTGTGTGTGTGTGTGTGTGTGTGTGTGTGTGTGTGTGTGTTCTTGTCCTTAGGATAGCGTAGTTTAAGTAGTTTTAGGTATCTCATATAATGTGATTTGTTAAGTAAGATTAACGTACATTGTGCACACTGAACTTTTTAATCATTACAGTATTGTTGTCAGATCTGTTAGAGAAACGTGACCTACCGGACATTGGTATGCATAAAATGATTGTTTATAATGTGCGACGGTTCACGCAGAAGAATAAAGGCGCACCTGGGGTCAGTTTCTGCTGGGGAGGCCGAGAACCACTGCAGCTTGTGGGTGTCTTTCATCTGCCAGCTGTCTGTTTAGACCTCACGCTTTCACGCTTTGTTATCACGTTCCGATTTAGCGCTCTGATTCACAGCCTACAACGTTTCGTGCTCCTTCTTCGGCCTCATGGCTCTGTCCTTCTGCCTTAACCGAAAATCTGCAAGCCGTTTCCTAGCCACCCATGACATTTGCGCACCGAAGTATTATCTTTAATCGAAGACGGAAATATATAGTTCATTATTTAAAGGTATAATTTTTCTTTTTAGCGGACCAAACAGGGGGAAGTCACAGGTCGATACGTCCAGGGTGTATGGCGGATGCTCAAGCTGCCCCCACTTGAATTTGAGCAGTAGACTTCGTTTGACCCTGGAGACGTTATCCTGAAACAGGATCACCACCTCAGTTAGCAGCCCAGGCCGTGTGCTCTTCATTAACTTGCGTAGGCTACGGAATGTCTCACAGTACACTTCACTGTTAATGGTATTTCCGTGCTCGAGGAATTTGATGAGTCACGTCGCATCCCTAGATTTGACACTAAGTTATCCCAAAGCGGCATACTCAAACTTCAACCGGTTTGCTTGTTAAGACGTTTCGTACCTTTTCATTTGAACATCCCTTATGTAATTGCATCAGGGAAACGTTTGAAATCGAAACAAGGTAATCATATATTTGATGCTTAACTAACATATGTATCATTTAATTTGAAATTGCTTCAAGTTGGACCAAATCACACAAGTGCGCAAAATTTCACTAAGGAGAGTTGTACAGTGTCGGATTTAGTCGCAGACAAACATTGCGACACGTGATTATATATATCGAGGAAGATTAGTTTTGGTTCAGGAGAAATGTAGGAACACGGGAGGCAATACTCACTTTACGGCTTAACCTAGAAGACATATTAAGAAAAGGCAAACCTACATTTCAGCTTTTGTAGATTTGGAGAAGGCTTTTGACAATGTTGATTGGAATAAACTCTTTCAAGTTCTGAAGCAAGCAGGAGTAAAATATAGGGAGCGTAATGTTCTTTACAACTTGTACAAAAACCAGACAGTGGTTATTAGACTCGAAGGGCATGAAAGGGATGCAGTGGTTGGAAAGGGAGTAAGACAGGGTTGTAACCTTTCTCCAATGTTATTCAATTTGTACATTGAGCAAGCTGTAAAGGAAAGCAAGGAGAAATTTGGTGAAGGAATTAAAGCTCAAGGGGAAGAAATAAAAACATTGTGTTTTGCCGATGACATTGTAATTCTGTCAGAGACAGCAAAAGACCTGCAAGAGCAGTTGAACGGAATGGATAGTGTGCTGAAAGGTGCATATAAGATGAACATTAGCAAGAGCAAAACTAGGGTAATGGAGTGCAGTCTAAGAAAATCAGGTAATGCCGAAGGAATTAGATTAGGTAACGAAACATTAAAGGAGGTAGATGAGTTTTGTTACCTGGGCAGTAAAATAACAAATGATGGTCGCAGTACAAAGGATATAAAATGCAGAATGGCAATGGGTAGAAAAGTGTTCTTGAAAAAGAGAAATCTGTTAACATAGAATATTGATTTAAGCCTAAGGAAGTCCTTTGTGAAGACATGTGTGTGGAGTGTTGCCTTGTATGGGAGTGAAACATGGACGATAAACAGTGCGGACAGGAAGAGGATAGTGGCTTTTGAAATATGCTACAGAAGAATGCTGAAGATTAGGTGGATGGATGGTGTAACTAATGAGGAGGTACTGAACAGAATTGGGGAGAAAAGAAATTTCTGGCATACCTTGACTAAAAGAAGGGATAGATTGGTAGGACACAGTCTTAGACATCAAGGAATTGTGAATTTAGCCTAGGAGGAAAGTGTGTGGGGTAAAAACCGCAGAGGAAGACCAAGAGATGGATACAGTAAGCAGATTCGAACAGATGTAGGTTGCCGTTCTCATGTGGAGTTGAAGAGGCTTGCTTAGGATAGGGTGTTGTGGAGAGCTGCATCAAACTAGTTTCCGGACTGAAGATCACAACAATAGAGAGAGAGAAGTTATATATAATCTCGCCCCGCCCCCACCGCCGGCAGCCTTATTATTTCCTCACTATAGACAATCGTTCCAAGTCGAAGATGGGCCGTGTTAAGGAGTGTGTGTCGCTTACGTGCTTGCTACTGGCGGCGGCCGTGTGCAGCCTTTGACAGCGGTCGCTGATACGTACAGGCGGTGTGCTGCGCCGGGGCACATGCATAAGTGAGCGCGGGCCGGCCCGGCCCGTTCCGTTCCGTTTTCTTATCGACCCTTTGTTGGCGCTGGCCGCTTCCTGCCTCGCCGACCCGTATCGCAAGCGGCGCGGCGCGGCACCTCGCCGCCTCTTCAGACACGGCTCCGCACCACGCTACTCACTAGTGTCGCGCGGGGCGCCGCCTTGGCAGGAGTCGTGTCTGCCGATTCTCCCCATGCCTATCTGTCCTCGCCTGCTGCTCTGTGAGTACATTGAAATGTCGCCAGCCGACCGGTCACTAGACCGGCGCACGACAATCAATTATTCTGGTTAAACTGTGCTTAGGTAAACAATTGTCTACAAACTGTGTTTCAAATTGTGGTATTATTTACATTTGCGTCTTTTAAAAGGAAACGCGTTTCACATCACAATACTAACGTACTTCGACATTAGTGGAGACGGAAAATGTAATACGTAGAAATTAAAAAAAAATGTTCAAATGTTTGTAAATCTATCGGACCAAACTGCGTGGTCATCAGTCCGTAGCTTACAAACTACTTAAACCTAAGTAAACTAACATAAGGACAAATCACACCCATGCCCCAGGGAGGACTCGAACCACGGCGAGCAACCGCGCGCTCCGCAGCGAGACGCTTTAGACCGCTCGGCTACTCCACCGCGGCTGTAGAAATTATCTCACCTACATGTAGACGCGTACGAAAAAGTTATTGTTGAAATTTATTATTGGAATAATTGCGTATTCAAAAGGTCAGTGGTCGTAAGGAAAGGGTTTGTAAATAAAATTAGAAAAGTGGGGAGGGAAGACGCAGGTAACACCGTAAGTCAGCGAATTAAGTACTTACTGCAAGCTTTAATTCTTTTACCTAATCTCCTTGTATGAATAGTGGCCGTCTACATGAGCTACTAAGCTGAAAAGGAAGCACTTAAACCGCCGATATCTTACGATCTGGAAGTGATTTAATAGAGAGAGGATTTGCTTCAATGACTGCGTCCGAAAGCACTCTGTATTAAGGTTGTATTACGTCGCAAAGTGCATCGCAGTATCCACTGGAATCTTACAACGTAACATGAGGAGGACATGATGGCAAGTCCTAAAGAACAGATAATGCGAGCAAGAAGAAAAACAAATTTCGTATACACCAGATGTATTGAGCAGCATTGGCCGTTAATGTTTTATTTAAAAACAACAGATCGATTTCCATCACATGTTACATTCAGGACATTCATAATGCTTGTTTGAAGGACACTGAAGATGGTCACTATGTGATTGAAATCGATCTCTTGTTTATAAATAAAACATTAACGGCCAATGCTGCTCAATACATCTGGTGTGTTCATCATTGTGTGGTCGTTGAGCACCATCCTGGGAAATGGAATCAAACCTCAAAAAAATTTCGTATAGTTCTTCTTTCTGAACTTGTTCCGTGAACTAGTTGAAATGAACTTGATACATCACTTTAGGTAGTTCAGTGAACTATTTCAGACCAACTGCGTAGTTCACATTAAAAGTCATATTCTTTTTATTTGCAACTGGGAAGTCAAATACCACATTTAAGGGACGAAACTTATATATGCTTAGGAAGCACTTTAATTACTTATTCAGAAAAAAATCTTTCATACTTTCACCCCCACAATGGTTGATATTTCAATTTTTTTGAAATACGTATTTATTAATAACTGATTAAAAAACCATACCCCATGTTTTTAGTTCTGGATGCAAAAGAGCGTTAATAGAAATACTTTTCACCCCATTTATATAAGAAGCTTAATAAAAAATCCGTCTGACATACACACTCGTTGTAAGTGAACTAACTGAACTATTTCCTACTTCCGATCCAATGCAGTTCATGCAGATTTGGACTTCTGAAACACTTTTAGGTCCTGGGGGTGGCGTTCACTCAGTATGAAGGGAAGGGGTATTTGAGAATGCGCGTTCTAATTTCCAGTAGATCGGGAAAGCAAGGTATAGTTCTGCAAAGTGAACTAAAATGAACTATCGTTCATTTCACGGAACAGTTCAGTTGAACTAGTTCATTCACGAACTACACATACCTATATATAATAAAGAACGGAAATAAATGCGGAAGCCGGCCGCGGTGGCCGAGGGACTGAGGCGCTGAAGTCACGGTCTGGTCGGGGGTTCGAATCCCCCCTCGGGCATGGATATTTGTGCCGTCCTTAGTCTTAGTTACTTCATAAGTAGTTTGTAAGTCTAGGGACTGCCTACCCCGTAGATAAGTCCTATAAGCTATGCAAACATTTTTTTTAATGCGGTATGGTAGTTGCAACTAGAAGCATAGGACATTCCATTTTGGAAATAATTAGCTTTTCTAGCTTCTTGTAAGCCCATGGTTCTGGTTTTTGACATGTCGTGATAAAAGTATGTTTTATCATGGCTATGGTACCTTCCCCTTGGCTGTGTATTAGTGACTAGTTACAATCCTATAATTGACTACGTGATGTGACGTGAGAAAGGGAGGGGGTGGACTATTGACTCATTGTAGATATTCAGTTACTTATTTTGAGTCTGTTTCTGCTGTTTCACTAAAAATAGTACTGGTATTTTTACGATTTTCTGTGATACAGTGTCCTTAAAAGTATGTACGGAACAACGTTTTCGGTATTTCCTAGTTTACTAAAATGTTATAAAATCGACAGCACACTTAAAATGCATGATATCGGGGCGGAAAGCGATAATAGTGTAGTAACTTCAGCGATGGATATGCAGACAGAAAATTACAAATTTATTAGGCTTGTATGAACATAGACAAATGGCATTTATTCAACCACGTGCTGATAACTAAGCTAGAAGATGTGCTTTGATCTCATGGGTGGAACTGACGCCTCATTTCAATCTTCAAGTGGCTGCACTTCCGCAGGGTCGCTATGTAAATGCACGTTCCGCGCGCAGTCTGGTAAAAACATGGCGGACACCGGCCGGTTGGCCGCTCTCTACCAGAGCCTTGCATACAGCGCGACGTCGCCTGCACCGTCTCTAGACGTCTGCTAAACGCTCACTTGCGATGTCACTGTCTAAGAGCTGATAAGAGTTAGTGCGACGAAGGCACCCAGCGCCACCAATCATAGCGGGATCTACCAGCCCTAGCGAGTCCACGTCGTGGCGTATAATACTTAGTGATCTATCGAAAGGAATTTCAACATTGGTCGTAAATTAACTCTGGAAAACACCATTGTGAAACATCTATTAGTATGCCGTGCGACTTGATATGTAAAACCTGAACTGTTTCAATTTTGTTGTGGATGTTGCACTGACGATGACTATTCCGTAGTCGAAATCGATTATCAATAACGAATAAACGTTAATTTACGGCCAATGCTGAAATTTCTTTTGATATTTACCATTTTATGATCGTGGTGCACACCGCTCCTAATGGAGTCTTCATTTCACTTTGTGATCTTCTCGAGTAGCTTTCCGGATGCGTGGAAATAACGGCTTGCGGTTTCTGCATTGCAGGTTGTTAGAAGCTTACGTCCTTCATTTAAACATACATGTCACTTTTCTGCATGTGGGATGTTCAGTGCGGGCAGCAGACAGAGCGTATTGTGTGACGGGGAACGGCAGCATTTGTGCGTGAATACAGTTTCACCACCTGCATGTTCTACGCGACACGGTCGTTTCGGCTTGAAGCTAATTAACGGGTAGCAGCTGTATCAAATTATCGTTTTTTGTTGAATCCATCAGCGAGTAAATGGGACATTCGAGTCACAGTTTCGAATATTACTACGGTAACCCTTCGTTATTCGTGCTAATTAAAGTTCATTCGTTATATACATCATGTTTTTTGTTTCGTGCTCTGCATGGATTGCTATTTGTAGCAACTGCACTGTTAAATTGACGCATCTGTCTTTCTGGTAAAATTTCCTGACATTATTTACCTATTTTTGCTATTGCATTGAATATCAACTTTTTGTGATGAAAGAGCATTGGTAACTACAGTGCGCAGGGCTTCGTCCTGGCTTTATGGAACCCATCATTAACAAATGCATCCGGAATTCGTTTTCTCTTTAGTGTAGTGCCACAGTGCCGAAAGCAGTCGGCTTGCGTTTGGGAGGAACCAGGTTCCAGCCCGGGCATCTACATGATTGTTTTTTCCATTTGCCAATTTATTTTCCTATTCTTGTAATGAGCTTAATTTGTGTCACTAATGACAACGATATTGATGCTACGTACAAATCACTTCGCTACGGCAATGGATATTACGCCACCGCGTCCTCACTAAGCGTTACCAGAAGGAAAAAAACGTATTGATCACAATTTACGTATTCTCAACATTTAGTGCTAATTTGATACATAAATATTAGTGTTCTAATTTTTTTCCTGGTTAAAATGGTCTTCCGTTTTATTCCCATGAATTCCTGTACGCGACTGGCAGGGCCCCTGTGCAGTAATTTATTTTACGCCCCCCACTTGGTATCTGGGATTCAAACAGATTAAAATAATAATAAAACACCTCTGGATACGCCACTGCTATCAACACAAGAACATCTACATAGATACTCTGCAAATCACATTTAAGTGCCTGGCAGTGGGTTCATTAACCACTTTCATAACTTTTCTCTACCGTTCCATTCTCTAATGGCGCGCGGGAAGGAAGAACACCTGAATCGTTCCGTTTTCGACCTGTATTTTAAAATTTAATGCTGTACTCGAAACTGAATAATGACGGTTCAATTAACATTGAAATAATACTTAAAAATTTTGCCTTCCTTTGCAGCTGCACATGTTGCACCTGCCTAAATACGCCCCTGGCGACTGGCATCCATTGAATGCTTATTTCACTCTGTTTGAGTAACAAATGGATTTTCTTTCACTTAGGATGTGATTAGACTGGTGCTGTCGGCTGTATCGCAGAAATGGAATCACAAATTACAGAACCGCTTTGTGACCTTTGGAACTTAGTGAAACATGTTTCAGCACTTAGTTTGTTGCCCCCCAATTCTCCATCAAAATCAGAATATTGTTCTACGGGCAGTTCACAGCTACTTATGTTTCAAATTCGAATGCGTCATAGTTGTATATTTGGATGATTTGCCAAAGAAAACCCACGATGAGGATCCTTTCAAACTCTTTCAGGAGGTGTCTTGCGCGAGTACGTGGCGTCTTAGTGCGCTTTCACGTGACCATTCAGGTGTTCGTACCACTTCACAGGAGGAATGATTAGTATTAATGGATATGACAAACTTTCGTTAAAAGGCGAACAATTTAAGTAAACGTGGGTTCTAAAATGCACATGCGAAACGGCTATCACCTATGAGCACTTGACGAGTAGAACATGTGTCCCACACAATGGACTCCTACTGTATGCATTTTAGAACACATGTTTTACCAGCCTTTTCTGCTTCGAACAATTGTTCCAGTAGTATACCTAAATACTGACCGTTCTTTCAGAACCCCCCGTATACCCTAGCAGACCTCGTAAGAAGCAATGCAAATGCGCTTCGGTCGCCCCCTTTCGCCTATCAAAGAATATTCCAATCCTAATCTTTACGTTGTAAGGTCGCTATGGTCCCGACATAATTAATTTTCCATAATATTTAGGACACAACAGTGTTAACACAATACTTACAAAGTTATCTTATTAAGTATTATTAATACTGTTCTGGGCAGCGTGAGGAAGTTTGTAGCGGTAAGGAAGCTTTTGGAGAAGGTAGTCGTTAAGTAGGTGTTGCAGCGCGCTATTATTGTAATGCATGATGTTAATTTAATTTCCTGCAATTTTTTATTGAGAAGTTCAAACAAAGCGCAGCGTAATAGACATAATATTCTCACAAGTACAGCGTATAAATTATTTCCTTTTTTTTTTTTTTTTTTTTTTTTTTTTTTTTTTTTTTTTTTTTTTTTTGTCAAAATGAAGTCATTAATGTCAAAGCCAGTATAATATTCGCAAAGCGTAAGAAAGATCAGTTTAAATAATGCGTAGCTATTTTGCAATTATTCAATAATGCGCAGAAAAGTCTGGCAATGATATAAGTTTCGTTTCCAGTTTTGTAATTAAAATCACAACTACCGATCCTGGGCAAGGGGTGACAAGTACAAGGTATCCCGGATAAATTAAGTTGAATGGAAATTGAGCAATACTACGTACGTACAAAAATGTACTTTTTAAAAACCGAATAATGTGGCGACTGCATCCACTGAGGTAAGTCTTAGAAAACATTAACATGCACAACGGACACGCCAGGGAAAACACACACTAAAATTTTTGGGCCTGTCGAAAGGTCTCCCAAAGGGTACAACTAAACTGATTGTCTTCCCCGTTCATTATTCAAGTTAACCTGATTACGACACAGATAAAAGAAAAAGAAAAAGAAAACTTGACTTACCTCGTACATTCTTATTACAAAACTGGAAACAGCATGCATGTTCATATTTTGATTGATTTCAGTATTAAAATAAGTAGAAATGATAGGTGGGTAGTAATTAAATGAAGAAAATAAAAGGAATGGGAAACTAACTACAAAAATGAAAACTCAAAAAGTGAATTTTAGATAAGAAATTATATTCTTAAGAAAATATGTAGTAGAAACATATTACAGAAAACTAAATTACCATGCACTACAATAATGACGTGCTGCAACACATACTTGACGACCGCCTTCTCCAACAGCTTCCTTACCGCTACAGACTTCCTCGCGCCACCCATCGCAACTGGTAAGTGGCTGCTCTTTCGCAGTTAGAGCGCTTACTCTACCATCGAACTTCCAAAGATTACTGCGCCACTTACAATATATATCTGTGGCCAGTTCACAAAATTCACTACATAAATAACTCGCGTACAATGCAGAATGACGAACAGTATTAATAATGACTAATAATATAAGTTTTCTGTGAACTCCATTGTGGCCTAAATATTGTAG
Source organism: Locusta migratoria (assembly GCA_026315105.1). Taxonomy (NCBI): domain Eukaryota; kingdom Metazoa; phylum Arthropoda; class Insecta; order Orthoptera; family Acrididae; genus Locusta; species Locusta migratoria. Next base: position 204,563,551 of record CM048751.1, read on the forward strand.
AAATTTTTTGTCGGACCATAGGGTGGCACCCCGTCCTTTCTTTAAGGCCGTTACCTGGTATAATGAACACGACACCGTCCGTCTTCCCCTCTGCCATGCCTACTGGAATATGACGGAGAGCAGAGATACTGGTACGTACATTCACACACACGTATGATAGTTCGTAGACATAAAACGCCTCAGATGGTTACTCTCCCACGCTGTCTTGACTTAACGTTCTGTCGGACCTCGTTCCATGACGAAGAGCCAGCGAGTTTCACTATATTTTTCTTTCATCTCAACAGACTCTGTGACTCAGGCAAATAGATTTCTCTGGTTTGTTTTGGCAGCAACGTCTTTAGAATATGACCCTTCACTTCAACGTTGTTTACATTTCAACACCATATGTCGACAACCGACGCAGTCTTATTCTTCTTCTTATTCAGATGTTGCTGCAGGGTGTACACGCTACCTGAACCCGAAGCACGCTCTTAAATAAATAATGCAAATCGTTTGGTGGTTGAAGCTCTTCTTTCCATCTTTTGCTTCCGAATGTACGGTAGAGATGATTGTTTCTGCCTTGAGCAAACATTTTTTTTTTTTTTTTTTTTATTCGTCCAAACATGTTTCAGAGTAGTTTGTCCTTAACTAGTGAAATTTTTAAAAATTGTTGCTGTGGTTTTAAGATGCAAATATAAAAAAAGTTATTGATGAGTGAGAATCTTGTCCGAAACACGTTGGGAAATAAAACAAACGTGTAAGGAGTTGATGGTTTCCATTAGGGATCTTCCACAGAAAGTGATATTCCGAAAGAACAGACGCCACTTTTGATCTTGCAGATATTATCTATTCATATTCACGGAATTTGACGTTAAGTGTGATTGCGTGAACTTGAAAATGTGTACCCAGCCAGGATTCGCACCGTGGGCAGGGTAAAGTTGTGAATTTCTATCTTTTTATTTATTTGGCCTTCTGAGTGTTAACCCAATATGGCCATCTACAACACACAGTGGGACTGTACATATATTTAAATGAACAGACAAAACAGAAGTACATTTTGTCAAAATGGAAAGTAGAAGCAAAGCGAAAACTGCATTACATTACAATTTAAATACTGTTGAGAGAGGCGTACTTGCGTAAGCCGTGCAGGTGTGGTGATAGTTGTCACCAGTGATGTAGGGGTTAGCGCAACTGCCCGGAAACGAATCCTGACTGCGGACACATTCTAGGCTATACCCATTCGCATGTCATACATTATGCGAACATGATAGTTCTAGCTTTTTAATAGTTGTTCTCCACCTACCGTTTCTTAAGCATAATAATGAAATTACAGAAAAGTAACGTGTAAATTAAGAACCAGTTTTAAGTAGTAATGCTCCTAGGCAAACGGGTTTCGCTAGACTTTCCGGGAAACTATTGGTTCATAAAAGCTTGAACGTTCAAACATGAATCCCTGCCGTTATCATTGTAAATAGGGTGAAAAATAATGTAATCAAACTAACAATTATTAGGAAACACGCCTTTACTTTTCCTTCGGTCCGTAAGACATTTTACTTGGATATTTTGAAGTCGTCGGTGACAAACCTGAATGGATAACGCGACCCACAGTTTGGAAACCACTGGCCTCATTGGATAAACGCGACCACTGGCCCGAATCGGGAAATCCAGATGGGAAACGTGACCAGCACAAATTTTCAACTTTGCCGTTGAATTTATGTCAATGTCCTGAACCGATGACATATTTCAGTATTTCAAATCCATCTGTTTTGTCGCACAGATATTTATAGCTCATTTCGGCCGCTAGACACACTTTTTTTCTGATACATGGAAAACTCCTTATGAAGGGAAAGAGGGAGCCTTAAAGATGGTTTATTAAACAAAAGTGTTGTGGAATTCTTATCTGGGCAGTGTGTATTGACTGATGTTTGCTGGGAAGAGGAGGCCAGGCAGATCTCTGCTGGAAGGACAACCAGACCAGAAGAAGAAGGAAACCTCGTCTCCTGTGCCAGTGAATGTTGTGCGACATGACAGTTTTTGTCACTTGTCAAATTGTGGACCAAACGGAATATGTGGGTTTTGACTTCACAGTTACTTGATTGTAAAACTTGGAAATTGTGCGATTCTTCTGGAGTTCGTACTTGAACGGGGCTTGTTTTCAGATATTTAATATGAAATAGTCCAAAATACAATAATTTCTATAGTCAGAGCAACAACACTAAAGTGTTTATATTGTTGCACCCATTGCGGTGTTTTGGGAAGTGTTACAGGTAAGAAACTATATTTTGAAAAAAAAAAAAAAAAAAAAAAAAAAAAAAAATCATATAAAATTGTTCATGGCCAAACCCATCTAAATAAGTAACGTAATATTTTTTTCTTCGCGTTATTTCTGTGTATGAACATCTTACCAGTCAGCTCATCCTTCATAACTGGAAAATGAGAAGATGTCAGCGGGGTTTCTCGAAAGACGAGACAATATCGAAGGGCTTATCGGGCGTCGATAATCAAAATGACATCGAGACACCAGCAGTAGGAGACTGGTAGGTGTCCTGCGAGTACACAGACAAACACGCAGCATCTGAAGACAGCGACTCTGTCTTCGAAATAGTGCTCACCAACACTTGACTGGACACAGAGAATATCGCCATTAGTCTTCACTGTACTTGCGGGGGACGGGGTGGGCGGGATACTGCGTGCAAATGAAAGTTTCCGGAAAAAGATGTCAAGAAACTGGTTTAAAATCTCACATTGTGTAGTCATATCCCTTTCATATTACACGCTTTATGTTTAAGCAAAAGTAGTATTGCCGCCTGTGACAAAAATGGTTAATGTTTAGTTTTGTTTTTGTCGTTATAGGTCCTTTCAGTCGTTATCTTTCTTGCATTTGGCTGTAAAATTACTACGTTATTTCCTCTGTAGAGAGCCCAATTTAGATTTCATGTCTTGCGTAGACAAGCGACGATTTAATTTATTTACTTATTTTTTCTTTGTTTTTGCGAATCTCTTCAAGAATTTACTATGAGATCTATGACAAAAACTACTTGATGAAACAATGAATTCTCCTGGCACGACGTAGATCATACTGGGTCTTTGAAGTTTTCAACACTGCATGATGCAGATAATGAAGTTTCTCTTGGGTATTATATAACAGGAATAACAAATAAATGCTCGTGCGAATCGGATCATCCAGCCTATTTCCTTAAGACTGTTAGTGGAATGGAATACGTATCTCCGTTTACATAGAGCAGACAAACCCACTGGTCGTAAAATTGTCTTATTTTGAAAAATATATAACGAGGTTGGTTCGCAGTTCGGCGCCTAGATAGCGCCACTTGCCACACCGCGCGCAGTAATTCCGCCAACGCGCCACCAGGCAGCGCTAGTGTCTGCAATCGGTACGTGAACAGTACGCACACGCCACGCCGTTCTGCGTCACGCATTTACGCCCTGCCTCAGAAATACTCCTTATTCTGTGGCCCTGCACTGCTCCGATCCGCACAATGTGTGATTACAGATTCGTTAGTCCACGAAGATTAAACCTTTCAGGGTGCGAAATTACAAGGGCAGGGCAATATGCCGGGCATGTCGACGGTTCTGTGTTTACGAGCCGTGGAATGTGAAACGCTGTGATTGTGTTAGCGAGAAGCCTGAAATCCTGTAGTTGCTACCGGTGAGAGGCGGTGTAAAAGCATAGAATAAAACCCTTTGGTCGAGATCATTGAAGAGTCGACGAATTTGGAAGGAAAAATCAACTTCTCGGAAGTACTTAACGTTCATTGAGGCGAAGAGTGGTGCAAATTAATGACAAGTAGAAAATTGCTTACGAAGTACCATACATGTACGAGACGAAGAAGCGTTGAAGGTGATAAAATTAACACAGTCACAACTGGACCGTAGCTACTTTCGTTTAGTTTCCTACACGTAAGAATGCAGTGCAGTACAGTGATGTCATCTCTGGGCGCAAATGATTAATAGCGAGCTTTCAAGTGTTGTGCAAAGTTGTTTCGATGCTGCGTCTAACGGCCCATCTGTTTTCTCTAAGAGCTGCGAGTTTCGCTGTTAACTGGATTGTGAGCTATTGTTCGTGGCGCTCTCAATTAGTAATGCTGGTATTCAATATGTTGTTGGCCCACCCTTAGCCTAGATGGCAGCTTGCAGTCTCGCAGGCATACACTCAATCAGGTGCTGAAGATTTCTTGGGGAAAGCCATCCCATCCCATTCCTGACGGAATGCTTAGAGAGGTATCGATGTAGGTTGGTGAGTCGGCGCTGCAAAACATTCCAAATGTGTTCTATAGTATTCAAGTTAGGACTCTGTGCAGCTCAATCCATTACTTGGATTTTACTGTCGTGTACTTGGATTTTACTGTCGTGTAACCACTCCGCCACAGGCCGTGCATTATGAACAGATGCTTGACGCTGTTAAGAAATGCAGTCGCTATCCCGGAATTGCTCTTAAACAGTGAGACGCAAGAAGGTGCTGAAAACATCAATGTAGGACTGTGTTGTGATTGTGCCACTCGAAACAACAAGGAGTACAGCTCCCTCCATGAAAAACGACCACACCAGAACACTACCGCCTCCGAATTTTACTGTTGGCACTAAACGCGGTGACAGATGACGTTCAACGGGCATTCTCCAATCGTACACCCTGCCATCGGATCGCCACATTGTGTCATGCCACACGACAATCGGCCAATGTTAACACTCCTTACACCAAGCGAGCGTCGATTGGCACCGACGTGCGTCGTGTGTGGCTCATGGGCAGCGAGGCTGTCATAGTACTTGGAGTGGATTCTGATGCGGTTTGGAATTCCTGTGTGGTCTGGATAGATGCCAGTACGTCGTCTTATGCTGTCGGCGGTCTCTGTCAGTCAACAGACGAGGTCGGCCTGTACGCTTTCGTGCTGTACGAGTCCCGTCATGTTACACTTCGCAATCACATTTGAAATAGTGGACCTAATGAATGTTTAGGAGTGTGAAAATGTTGTGTACAGACTTCTGGCATAAGTGACACCCAATCACCTGAGCACGTTCGAAAGCCACGAGTTCCGCGGAGCGCCTCATTGTTCTCTCTCTCTCTCTCTCTCTCTCTCTCTCTCGATGTCTGATGTTTACTGCCGTCGCTGATATGGAGTACCTGGCAGCACAATGCACCTAATATGAAAAACATAAGTGTTTGAGGTTGTCCGGATGCTTTTCATCACACAGTATATTGGTCACAAGTCTACGGATCACCCTATCACGCCTACTGTCAGACCCAAGTTTTCCTGGCCCTGCTCATAGCCTAATTACTCGCGGCATTCCCGTAACACTTCTTCTCCTACGCCTCAGTTATCTGCCAATGGGCGTTTCAGCATCGTCACTAACTTCTGCAAATGATACGAAGGACAGAAGTATTCAGAAGGGAAGTTACAGGTGCACGTGACGGAATCTGCAGAGGTCACTGTTCCACTGCGGCGACGACTCCAGGTGTAATGGCAGCACGGCTGTTAGTCGGCCTCTCTCTTCCGTTAGGAAGAGGAATGGAACATAGAACGCACAGTGCACCGCGGCCGTTCTTTCAACAAACTGTTTGAGTCATAAATTGCGAGAGCGGGGGCCTTTATGGGCGAATTAATATCGCTACCTAGGCGGCCATTTCGGGTTTTACGAGATAATGCGAGCAGCACTCCGGCGGAATAAGAAAGTTCAACCACTCCCACTCCCTGGGGGCTTTTGAGTGGTCGTAAGATTAAATTTGGTGCAACGGTGCGGTGAAACAATAAATTACAAATCTCTTTCCTCTCTCTCTCCCGCTTTCTTTCTTTCTTTCTCTACACACACACATACATACATACATACATACATCCACCTAACGTAATAAAAGAACTTATAAAAATCGTGAATACAATTGTAGAGTTGGTTTGTGTTTGTCTTGCATAAAAATCTTTTTCTTCCAATATTGATGAAATTTTGCACACCTGACTTCCAAATCAAGAGGAAGGTTGCCGCAAGTGTCAGGGGCACGTACAACACACAGTTCATGAATATTGACATGCTGTTGCACGCTACAATTGTGTACATATCTAAGCCGCGGTGAAGTAGCCGATCGGCGTAAGGCGCCTTGCTGCGGAGCGCGCGGTCGCTCGCTCTCGGAGGTTCGAGTCCTCCCTCGGGCATGGGTGTGATTTGTCCTTAGGTTAACGTTACTTTAAGTGGTTTGTAAGCCTAGGAACTGAAAACCGGAGTAGTTTAATTCCCATAAATTTACAAACATGTTAATATTGTTTTATTATCTTACTGAACCAGTGGGCCGATCTCAACCAAATTATGCATATATTTCTTACTCTGAGGTAACAATAATTGCTGTAAAGGTAAAAATCATCAACGACATGTAGTTGATGAGGTAGGGAATCATAATCAATGAAATGCACGATAAACCGCCCAGCCGCGGTGGAATGGCCGAGCGCTCTAAGGCGTCTTGCTGCGGAGCTTGCGGTTTCTCCCCGTCAGAGGTTAGAGTCCTCCCTCGGGCGTGCCCTTTGTGTGTGTGTGTGTGTGTGTGTGTGTGTGTGTGTGTGTGTGTGTGTGTGTGAGAGAGAGAGAGAGAGAGAGAGAGAGAGCCCACTCACGCGAAACGTTTTAATTTGCGAAGTTTTTACTACAAAGTATATTGGCAAAACATTTCGCTTGCACAGTTTTGTTCCAGTCTTTGACATCTTGGATATTTCATCTTCAAAACAAGAGAAAGGCACTGTCGACATAAAACTTCGATGCAGGGCGGAGGGTACGTTAAAACAAACTTGAATGCCGTGTGAGCAGTCAGTATGAAAAGTAGGTACGTTTTTACCGTTTCACAGCTCATCATCGTAGTTAGGGTGGAAATCATTACGAGAAAGACGGTATTAGTTGCGCCGAGATATATTTGCTAAATTTCTCTGCCCAACTATCTCTTCAGAATGCGAACGTATTTTGTTAGCCTCCTCCTACATAAGGAAAACTGATTATAGTAAAATGAGATCAAATCATTTTTCCCGCGTGCTATTAGAGAATGGAACGGTAGAGAAATTTTATGAAAGCTGTTCGATAAACCCTCAACCAGGCACTTAAATGTGATTTGCAGAGTAAAAATGTAGATGTGGATATATATGTAATTTTCCGTAGACACACAGAGGAGAAGATGAACAGAGGGCAGAAGACGAGATGGGGAGATAAGAGAGGAAAAGGCGATGAGACAGAAGACAACGGACTGAATAAATAAGTCTTATTCAATGCATAATTGATGGTGGTGTGCCTGCGGCTGGTCAAGATTACGTAGGAAGTAGGATACCATCAGCTGTTTAACAGAAACAGTTATTCCTTTACTACCAGTTTCGGCATTCAATTATGCCATCTTCAGGCCCCTATAACGGAGTATTATGTCCATTAAATGGGGATCAAAACTGGTTGCGTGGGTTTCTTGCTCTCGGTAAGGACTCATACAACATACGGCTGTTGGTATTCTGCTTCCTACGGAATAAATAAGTACTCGTTTTTTCAGCTTTATACTGTTTTTGTGTATAATCAGAATGGTTAGAATGAGAGACTCCCTGGTTTGTGCAACGAAGTGAACGTAAACGCTGCTTAGAACAAGGAGACACCTTTCTGCGACTCGCCACAGATTGAGTGAAGTAAATGGTCAGTTGTTACCACATAGGACGTCACGGGTACAGGTATACTTGCAAATTCCGGTAGCTTTCGTAAGTCTATGTTTTGTGTGTTTTTCAGTAAGATTTTCCGCTGCTTTTGTGCATGTTCCGTTGGCGGCCCCATGTTGCTGAAACTTTGGTGCGGTGCTGTGTTAAGCGAGAAGGCAACCGATAAGACGCTTTCGTATTTCTCCGTGTTACGTTAAATTGATTTAGTCACCTTTGTTACAAAACCGAATTAATTCTGAATCAGTCGAGAAGATACCTTGGGTGGTTTGCCTGAAGTGAAATGGGGAGTAAGTATTCCTTGTCAAAGAAGCGGAAAAAAACAAAAAACACGCTTGCTAGTAGTGCAGTATAGCTGTCAGCAGGAAGATACACAGTAAGTCAGAAATGTATTGCCGATGCATTTCTGATTCCATTGTATTCAATATTATTGTTTGTTCCCTTCACGGCCACAGAGAGTAGAAGCACAGAAATACTGACGTGCATTCTGACGCTACCTCCGACTTAATCAACGGGCTTGTAATCCGGTTAAAGTTTATTCCATTAAACCAGATTAAATTTAACGTGAACAGCGTGAGAATTGCGGGCTAAATGTAATGCGCACTCAAATAAATTGTTTTGCGTTTCCTACGGTAGTGTGACGGGCCCGCCCAGCCCACCTGTTATTAAAGGACACAGAGGTCTGAGAAATTAATATTTAAATTAGTTTTTAAATGGCTGACGCTATTTTGTGTGTGTTCCTAGCTCATTTGTGTTGCATTTTGTCCTTCAGAAACTACGTCTTTTCACTTCCAGTACAAAAGAATGTTCAATTGTTCGTAAATCTAAGAGACTAAGGCTTACAAACTACTTGATCTAATCTAAACACACACACACACACACACACACACACACACACACACACACACACACACACACACGCGTGTGTGTGTGTGTGTGTGTGTGTGTGTGTGTGTGTGTGTGTGTGTGTTGTCCGTAGATTAAAATAAAGTAGGCTCCAAGCCTAGAGTCTGATAACCACAGTAGTTTAGCCCTATAGATTTACAATCATTAGAACAATTTTTTTGAATTAAAATGACCAGTTTCGGCGCATTTAGTCAATCGTCTTCAGATTGAGAGCTCCATTTCGTTGGTAATGTTTTTTACGATTGGATCATAAAGAACAGTGTGTTGTTACTTCCATCTCACATAGGTTAAAACTTTAAACAGAAAAAACGCTGATCTATTGGTCGTGGCTACATTGTATACTTAAATCTGTTCGTAACCCTTGGGAAATACTAGCTTAACACGAGACTGAATTCGCCAACCTCAGTTTACACCTTTCAGTATTGACTATTTGCAGCGCCTACAACATGATTTTTCATTCGAGATTCGGTATCAGTAGGAGTAGTATTCAACCGCGCATTACTTTTCGATAAAAGCAACGAACGGTATACGGACTAAGTTCTGTTTCTGTTCCCAATTTTACTACATATTTTGATGTTACGTATCTTGAAGAAAAGTATAATTCATATGTCTGAGGAAGTCTTAAATTTTTCAACTTTTGATTTCTGAATTTGTTACTAGCAATAATAGCAATAAAACAACCGAAAACCGATTATTTAAAAACCGTTTATATTGAGCGGTTTTTACAGGAAAGTTAAACTGGATATGAAAAAAGCGTTATAACCGAAAACAGGTTGTTTCAGCCAGAACCGCCATCCCTACGAAAACACCGCTTGCAGACGGATGAAGAGGCAAGGTAAGAAGCGAAAGGAGTAGCGAAGTCAGTAACAAACATCAGCCGTCTCGTTATCAAAAATGTTCAAATGTTTGGAATCCTATGGGACCAAACTATGTTGGTCATCAGTCCCTAGTTTTACAAACTACTTAAACCAAGTGAAGCTAACCTAAGGACAACACATACATCCATGCCCGTCGGAGTATTCGAACTTCCGACGCGGGAGACCGCGCGATCCGTAACGTGGCGCTCCAGACCGCTCGGCTACTCCGGCGCGGCGTTTCGTTATCTACGTGTATCGCTGTTGTTTGTTGGGGATGTAGGCTAGGCGCCAGGTGAGTAGCGTACAAGCAGCTGCGACCTCTCCTGCCGTATGGATGGACTGTGTAGCTTAACGAGCGTGGCGTGAAAGAGGCTGTAAGGTAGTCGTCAAAGGGATCATTACACACACAGCACAAATTCTGATCGAGCGACCGCTATAAAGGAAATTAGCAGGATCTGTTTTCTAATCAAGTATTCTGGCAATCGTATTAAGTGATTCGGGGAAAATAAGGACAAACTTTTATCGAGACGGCCAGACGATTATTTTAATCACAGCCCTGCCACAGAGAGAGCCTAATGTAATAACCAGTGCAACTCGTCGTTCCGTCGACATTAGACTGCAGATGTTTTAATTGTAGTCCACCTTGTCGAGATTTCATGTTTCAGTGCGGATGAGCACAAGAACCGGACTGCTGGCGGCAGTACAGGACCTGCTGCGAGCCATGGAGTACAAGGATCGAAATAGGGGGACACGCGAGGATTTGGGTCTGGCGGGGGTCGTGCGTGCGTAAACCGTGCCCGTGTGCCTGGGGAGGCGTAGAGGCTTCATGCAACTGCCAGTAAGCACCAATCATGGCTCCGGTACAATTTTTCGTGTGTCCATGGTAACAACAAATACAAGTAGCTGAGACTCAGAAACCCAGTTGAAATCAATCATTATCTCCATGATAGCGTTGTGCACATCACGTGAAAATGTGGGGACAAACACTTTCGTCCGGTAAATATCGTGAATGGTGTTCTCATGGTATTGTACTATTCATCCAGGATGATATTCAGGAGTTCCGACGATGATTTTAGAGAGCTAAAAGTTGTGGATAGCGTTCGTACAGTTCCTCAATGTGGGATCTGGGTGCCCCTGCCGCCGCTGTTATATGAAACTATGCTGTTTCGCCATGCTTCACTGTTACGGACATAACTGGTTTACGAGTAGATAAGATTACACACTGCGACAGTTCCGTACTTAATATACGAGGGTGAGTCAGCTGAAAACTAAAGCAATTTTCAGGCTTGTAAACGCAGTACTGGCGTGTCTACCTCAGTTTGCGACTTATTTACTGAATCGCCCTCGTATTATTTACTCCAGTTTAATAACCGAAACTGAAGCATTGTTGGTGCGGGCAGACGGAGAGTTAACCGGAGCGACCCTAGAATGAAGATCGAGGATTTAATTTATTTTCAATGTTTATATTTATTAGATGGGTAGATCAAGTACTGAACAGAATTGTCAAGAAATTTCTTGTATGTTTTTGCCAAGAGAGTCGATAAATTCGAGGGACACATTCTGAGACATCAAGGAACTGTCGATTTGGAGTTAGAGGGAAGTCTGTGTGTGCGTGGGGAGGGGGGGGGATGGTAGGGAGACCAGGAAAAAGAACACAGTAAGCATTTTGAAGTGGCTGTAGGTTGCTGTTCTTATTCGGTGATGAAGAGGCTTCCGGAGGACAGGGGCCACGTGGCCTAAGGCGTCATGATACGGTCTGAACGGCTGTTTCCGCCGGAATTTCGACTCGTCACTCAGGTGTGTGTGTGTGTGTGTGTGTGTGTGTGTGTGTGTGTGTGTGTATGTAACAAAGTAGTTTTGTAGGTGGAGGGACTGATGAACATAGCTGTTTGGTCCTATAGGTTTACAAACATTTGAACATTTACAGGACATGGTAGCTTGGAGAGCTACATCAAACCAGTCGGCGGACTGAAGACCACAACAATATGTTTATGTAGTTTTAACGCACTTAATGTACATGAAATACCTCATTTTTATCAATTGAATAACATAGAAATTGAGGTAATCAGTTAAAAAAACCGTGCTTAACAAAACTGTTAGTTTTTTCGATGTGATCTTTTTAATCGTTGAAATTAAAAACTAAAAGTTATTTAATATCACGGTAATAGGACTGTTAACGAAGAAAGTAAGCCAAAAACCGTTTTTGTAGTCGACCCCCATATGAAGATGTAGCCTGTTTACGAAAAGGCCTTTAAATTGTCTACAATTAGAAAATATTAAGTATTTAATAAAAAAAATATTTTTTGAGTAAGTGGCAAAGTAGGAGTATGAAAGATAACAAATTGCAAAAAATTCCGTACTTTTTACTTCAGTTTTTTCTCATTTCATATGCATAGTTTTTTAAATACGCATTTCAAATTTTAATATACGAACGTAAATGAGTATTTTAGCAGAATGCGCATTAGCCTTTGCAGTAGCGCTAGTTGACCTACGAAGAGTACGTTAAATGAACAGAAAGGGTTAATGAACTCTTTTTGTTCATTTAACGCACTCTTCGTACGTTGACTAGCGCCACTGCAAAGGCTATTTCGCTATAAATACTCATTTACGTTCGTATTTTAAAATTTGAAATGCTACTCATTAATATCTGTGTAACAACTGAATGAACTTAAAACGTCGAAAACGTTTTGAATTTACAATGTTGCCGTTAAAAATGGAACTAGCTGATATAATTATGCGTGTGTGCTAAATTAAAAACTTTACCCTACGACCTCAAATAATAAAGAAAAACAATCTAGATGGTTTTATTGACAAAACAACTGTTTTAATTTGTATTTGATGATCTAGGCATTTAAATTGATTTGTATACACTACATGTTACTAAAATTGATTTTTCTTTTAACAGGTAAGTGACACTTCGCACCAGAAAATTGAATACTGCAGTAACGTAAGTACTGGCTTTGTGTCACAAGCTGTCGGCGGAAAGTAACTGGAAACAGTTCCTGAATGTGCTGTCAAACGATTTATTGGAATAGCCATCTTCATATATATATATATATATATATATATATATATATATATATCATTTGCTATTTTCTCGTAAAGATAAGGGAAAACTTGGTTTGTCGATTTTTCCACATTACCGCCGTTTCACAAATAATAATGGAAACAGTAACTGTAATTCAGGAATTCGAAATATTCGAACATGTGGACTGTTGCGGGCCACTGAAATATATTCAACGGCCAAGTTGAAAATTTGTGCTGAACCGGGATTCGAACCTAGATTTTCCGCTCAGGGCAGCAGTCGCCTTAACCAGTTAGGCTCTCCAGACACGCTTCTGTCCTGCCAAATTCACAAGCTATCGCACTCTAAGATGGTAGTGCCCTCTGTCCATCTCGAAAGCTGTTGTTTTAGACTATCCCTTGTGTCTCGTCCTGGGGGCCTCCAAATCTTTTTTTAGTGATTTATTTCCAAGTGGGCGGAGGGCGCCATTTTGTTTTGGCGCCGCCCCGGGCCGCCGACTTCCTTAGTCCGCCACTGGTGGATAGCTTAACCCTCTCATTCCCACATTATGAATTCAGCTTTGGAAAAGTAAAAAATTCATTGTTTACTGTAATAAAGTGCACTAAACATCAAAATATGTGTTTTAAAATTTTTGATGGAACTATTGCTTTTTTTTATGTTATGTTTTTCATGTACAACACAGACTTTTGTATCGAGGTATTTTATTACCTGGGACGTTACTTTGTTGATAGTTAACACTGTCAGATCAATAATGCTAGTAGCATAATCTTCACGACAGCGCCAAGGACAATATAATTCACTGCTGCAGTAAAATAACATAAACCACACTCACAGCCACGTACAGACCGCAACACAACTTCCAAGACTGATAGAATAATGCCTCATAAGTGGCTACATGCCGTACCAAGCGGCAAAATGTCGTACTAGAAACATGTTTTTCATCAACAAGAATGTGACATTAAGAAGTGATACACAAAATACGGTATAAATCAACTTTTAATACGAAGCTGGTCGAGGAACAACACTGGGAATGAAGCGGTTAATCGGTTAAGACGATTGCTGGCCCCAAGCGGGAAATCCTGTTCCTAATCTCTGTCCAGCACATTTTTTTAACTTCTCCGTTTATTATATATCAGTGCCCTGCAACCGTCGAGACGTGAATATTTCAAATTCCTGAATTTACGGCTGTTAAAGTCAACCATGTTCGAAAGAACAGACACAATAACAATAACTATAATTCAGCCTATTGTTATTAGCCACTGCTAATTTGTTAAGACTGTTCGCTCCTGGTGCATTTTTCAAAATATTTCCTATGTCTCCACGATATGCTGTACGCCTATGAGTAACTACTTTATGTACTAGGCGTCACGTATTTCTTCATATTCGTTAACATTAATAGGTTTTGTCATTTTTAAATAAGATTAGCTCTTGTGTTATTTAACCGGTTTGTTTCTTAATTACTTACTCACAGTCTGAGAGAAAGCTGGCGAACATTATCTTTCTCTCGTTCTCTCTCTCTCTCTCTCTCTCTCTCTCTCTCTCTCTCTCTCTCTCTCTCTCTCTCTCAATAACAATTGGTCGTCATTACGTAAGCAGCCCCTGCGCCTCGCAGTCATTAAGAACTTCGTAGTTAGTGAGGCGAAAGACGACGCTCGTTAGTCCGCGGCCAGCCTTCTAGCTGCGTGTTTCGGTTCCAGTTTAGCGGCACAGTTTTAACGACCTCTTACATTACGGCCTCTATAGGACATGAGCCTCCATAAAGCTATTCCGTGGAAAAATGGGGTGCCGTGTTTTTGCCGAGTTTCGACGAAGACATTGGTAATAATGATATCTCATGATAGCTGTTCTGCATGTGTCAGGTAGCTGTTCTCAAAGTCTCAGCCGTAATTGAGATAACTTGCGTCCAGTTACGTAACCTGATATTTTGGATCTTATGATTATGAAGAAATTGAGGTGTTTCAACTTGGCTTTCGAGCCTTTGTTCTGCATGGTACAGAATTTCTAATTTATTAACTGAGAAACGTTTTTCATTGCATGATAAAGTCTGTGATTAAAGCCAGATTATATAATTTGCTGTAATTACTTATAAAACTCATGCCTATTGTTTATCACACTCGCACGAAGTACCAATGTCAACGTAACAGTACAAGATCAGGTAATTCCGATTAATTGAGCTTCCGTAAATGAAAGATGAACGTCGTGCGTAAGCTAGAGAGAAATATCAATAGACTTGACATTTCCTTCTTCTGTTTCTCATATTCGTCCAATTCATCTGTCTTATTTACTGCCATTTTTCGTTTCTTCTACGCCTTATCTTTCTCTTTTACTCTATTCTTCTTTCCTTTACCATGTTTACTACTAATCTCTCTCTTTTTTTTTTTTTTTTTTTTTATCACGGGCTCAGGCTCGTTATTAAAGTCGAGCCATTATCGGTTTGGAACGTCATGTAATACGTCATCAGTATCACGACTTGGTTCTGTTTCTCGACTCCCTTACAAATAATATTTTAGGTTATAATCGTGGTGTGAAGAACGTTCTCGCAGCACATTATATAGATATTGGCAAATCAAGCCGTAGACGGCTCATTTTGTTCCTTCGCTACTGGATCATTCGAATAGAAATGATTTGAATCTGACTGCATTTAGAATAATAGAAATGGCTAGGAAATAATATCAGTAATATTAGTAATACCATTACTAGCGCTACTACTGTTAACGTGTCTATGGGACACCCACTTTGCGTAGTTATAGCGAATCTTTGTATGGTAGAAATTGAAATAGTAGCCCTGCAGATGCCATGGAACAAATCCGCATTTTGCTTTAATGGATTTTGATCAGTTCTGAGATGTTATACTGAATACTGAAACACACTCCCAGTTTGGAGCCGGCCGCGGTGGCCGAGGAGACTAAGGCGCTCCAGTCACGGTCTGCACGGCCACTACGGGCGGGGGGTTCGAATCCCCCCCTCGGGCATGGATATTTGTGGCGTCCTAGTTCGTAAGTTGTCCGTAAGTGGTTTGTAAGTTTAGGGACTGATGACCCCGTAGTTAAGTCCCATAGACTATACAAACATTTGAACAAACATTTTTTCCCAGTTTGGAGTGTTACAATTTCTGTTTTCGTGTTTACAAATGATAAATGCAGTATAAATTGATTTTCTTTATTTTACTCAAAGATCACAATCTCCAGTCATTGTGAACAATGAATGAATAAAGGAAATAAGTTACACTACTGCGTCACCTTTCATATCTCGACTATGTCCCCAATTTCTGATATATTTCAATCATCGAGTGAAACTTTGGCTATACTTAATATTAAGATGTTGCTCTACACATCCTCTGCTACTGTGGGGGTCAGTCCCTAGATCTAGTAACTACTTGTGTTAAAGAGAACACACACACACACACACACATGACCGAAGGAAGGACTCGATCTTCCGACGCGATTCGTAGCTTGTCGCTCCAGACCACACGGCATGGAGGAATCAACCATCTTGTCTCACAGTGGGTTAAATGTAGTAACAGTTACGATATTACTACTGAAATAGTGAGCAGTTTAGTCAGTTTTCTCGGGTGTCTTCTTGTCAAGTTCAAGTGTTTGTATAGCTTATGGGACTTAACTACGGGGTCATCAGTCCCTAAACCTACGAACTACTTATGAAGTAGCTTATACCAAAGACGGCACAAACATCCATGCCCGAGGGGGGATTCGGACCCCGACCGCAGCGGCCGTGCAGACCGTGACTGGCACACCGCAGACCGCTCGGCCACCGCGGCCGGCTCTCCTTTTCATTTGCCTGATGCGTATAGATGAGTATTTTCCAATCACTGGAAACAATTCCGTATTCTATGTAATCACGATAAAATATGGTAAAGAGGGGGACTAAATCCGCGCCGTGGCGGAGTGGCCGAGCCCATTCAGGCGCTATGTTCCGCTGCGCGAGGCCGTTCCCCGTCGGGGGTTCGAATCCTCCTTCGGGTATGGATGTTGGTGTTGTCTTTAGTATAAGTTAGTTTATAAGTAGTTAGTAAGTTTAGTGACTGATGACCCCGCGGTTAAGTCCCATAAGCTTTACAAACATTTGATTTGAACTAAATCCGGCGGAGATTCTGTGTCGAAACTTTCAGTGACCCTACTAGGATTTGGAAATTCATTGCGCTGTATAGAGTTGAGCGATTTTTGAATACCGTACCTTACCGTTTGCAATTCTACTAAGCGTACACTTTGTTGTAATGTACATTCATTGACAACACCTCCCGAAGTCATACCCTGATACGCGTATCACCATCTGACTACGGATTTATAGCAGAGCCACATATCAGACAGGGCTTATTTCACGCCGACAGTTTGTATTCTATAAATGACGGATTAAAGACGAATCGATGCTTGAAGTAGTCGTTATTGCCTATTTGTTATGCCGTGATTTACGGAGTTGCCCCGGTGTTATTGACCCAGGCGCGGAGCGTTTAGTAAGATGAGCCGCGGAGCTGTGTGGGAGGGGAGAGTAGTGCAGCCTTCCGCGGGCTCGGCAATCTCCGTCTGGTAACGAGCGAGGCCTATTTGCGCGCCGTCTTCCGCACCATTTCCTGCCCCGGCCTCGGCAGCTCTACCGCAGTGTGTCCCCCAACCGCAGGTTGCTTCGCAGTCGCGTTGTCGGTTCCTTGCAGTGACGAGCTTCTGCACCTACACGATTACTCCCAAATCCACACTCAGGTACCTGGCTGAACCGTTTTCACACTATCTCCCTACCGATCCACTCACGAATAGCAGTCGGGAAAACGAACACCCAGGACTCAACGATCGAGTTCTGATTTATTTCGTCACTAGTTGAAAACCCGGCGTGGCCCGGGTACTCAGCCTGTTCAGTTAATCGAGCCTTGAGTTGAAACTTCCTGGCAGATGAAAATTGTGTGCCGGAACCGGGACTCGAACCTGGGACCTTTGCCTTTCGCGGGCAAGCGCTCTACCGACTGAGCTATCCCGACACGACTCACGATGCCGCCTCACAACTTTACTTCCGCCAGTACCTCGCCTCCTACTTTCCAAACTTCTTGTATCACTTTTCTCACTGGAAACTGCAGTCTCTGGAAGTTAAAAGCTAGATCTGTCGGAAATAATAGGTATTTGTTGGATGTACTCTGTTTCATTCCCTTCCTTTCCTTGTTGTTCTATAAAAGTCTATTGCTTTTTCCTGCAGCCGTGTGCGCTTCACAGTTCAAAGTTGGTTGAAAGTTGTCAATAGCACTGTCATCTTTCAGGAATTTTCTTAAGCTCACTGGAATACAGGAGTGCCTTAGCACAAAATAAGAAAGGCAATAAAATGTGGTTCCTGATCTGAAAAGTTTTTACCCATCGCACTAATATATAGTGCTATATGTCTTTAAAATCTGTTGCGAATACAATTAGCAGTAGAGAAGTAATAGAGTGAAACTTGTTTCGTGATGGGGCGGTTTTCCATGAACGTTACTGTTTATGCCCCCGTATCTCATGAACTACGTATCGTACTGTGGTACAATTTCGAAGGTACATTCAGCTTTATGTATGTATATTGTCGCTACATTTCCTGAGGCTACAATTTATACTGTAGAAATTATAAATTGTAACGTCATACCGAATACTGTAGTTTTAGTCCGTGAACAGCGAAATAGTAATAAGCGAGAAATTTTTTTTCCCTCCATCGTTTGACTGTCGTTGTCAGTGACAAAAAATCCAGTAAAGGTTTGAAAAATATGTTTAAAGTTTGTTGTAAGTCGTTAAGTACTCATTCTCATACAGCATATGAATAAATACTACTCGCATTATGTGGCAGTTTTTTTGCGATTCCTATTGATTTTGACGTCATATTTCCTGAACATTGTATCGAGTGTGATTCTTAACCCTGCAGCAACGGTAAGGAATGTGTGTGTCAAATTTGGTTGAAATAGGTCCAGTGGTTAGAGGAGGAGGAGGAGGAGGAAATGTGCAACATTGTCGCGCGATGTAACAGTTTCTCTCGCATCTCATTCTTAATGACGTCATATATCGTGAACTAAAATTCAAATGTTTGTAAAGCTTATGGGACTTGACTACGGGGTCATCAGTCCCTAAACTTACGAACTACTTATGAACTACTTACGAACGAGGACGACACAAATATCCATGCCCGAGGGGGGATTCGAACCCCCGACCGTAGTGGCCGTGCTGACAGTGACTGGAGCGCCTCAGTCACCTCGGCCACCGCGGCCGGCTATCGTGAACTAGTTGTTGTACGTGATCCTTACACTTACGACGATTGTCAATTGAAGCATGCGTGTGCAAAATTTTGTAGATTGAAACAAAAATGTAGATTTGTATGCAATACATACACACAAACATAGGGACATTCTGATTTATATATAAAGAAGATTATCATCATTTTTCCCTTTGTAGGTGGGAAGCACCAAATATTTTTGCATTCGGAGCACAAAGTTGGTGATAGAAAATTTGTAAGTAGATCTCGCTAGCGACTGCTGGTTTCGTGACGCTACAGTACCATCTTCATGTGTACAAATACGTGTATTTTTGACTACATTATCGGTAAAAAATATTGTACACGTGGAAAGTCGATGGCGGCAGATTTCACCTAGGGTATAATAGACGCCGGACTATGTTGGAACCATTATCAGTGCAACAGATAGCTTAGTGACATGATTGCCAGTTCGCTCTCTGTGTAATATGGTGCAATAGGGGCCATAGCCGCCGCCCCTGGATTCGACACCGACGTAAATAAATGCACAAATTTTCAGACTTTTACAGCGTTGTTGTCATTGTTGTGGTCTTCAGTCCAAATTATGGTTTGAGGCAGCTCTCCATGCTACCCGATCCTTTGTAAGCTTTTTCATCTCTGAATCACCCCGTTTACATGGGTCTACCAAAACCGGATTTCGTTAACCGATTTCCCAATTCCGCTTTTGGTTGGTCATGTAAACACACCAAACTCGATTCTGGAAGTCCACTTCTCTAAAGCGGTTTTCCAGTCCCACAATCGGTTTTCGTGCTCATGTAAATGCAAGCGTTCTTGGCTTCTCAGATAGTGGTTTCTTGTTAATAATTTTCGGCATATATGGACAGAGTGAAATTTTCTACCGTGAAATAAAAGTATAAATATTAGAGTGAGCGTGAATCTTTCTAAGTAAAGAAAAATAGCGATTGTGCTGACTAAATCAGGAACTGAATCAGCTGGTACATTTCCTAGGTTAGGAAATTCGCTTCAGTCTGTAACATTTAAACACGGTTTACAAATCCGTTTTTCATCTTCCGGAAGATGTGTTGCATGTAAACGCAGTGAATAAGAACGGGAACCCACATCTATTTGAACCTGTTTACTGTATTCGTCTCTCGGTCTCCCTCTGCGATTTTTATCCACAATGGCGAACGTCCGCGCGCACCGCAGCACGGCGCTTCAGTGCGCGTGGCTAATCCGCCACGGCTCCCACCGATCAATCACTTCTTTTAGTCAAGAGTGAACGTCGTACAATTACTAACTGCAGTCAGCAATTCTTGCGGTTTTTGTCTGTTAAAAACTATACATAATTGCGTGCATGCAACAAGTCCAGTCACTAAGCGGCGAACAGTCGACTGAAATCTGTCCATACTCTTTGAAGTAATATACAGCTGAACCAAGTTCGTGCGCCCTGATTCGTCCGTACATTTTTCTTTACTTGATCAAAATTTGTTGTTAACCAGAGTCTGCGTTAATTTATGTGGATGAAGGGGGGCCGAGTTTGGTTGCAATGCCAGCAGATCAAGGCGGCATCAGACTCATAATATAGAACTGAAATCAATGTATTTTGTTATTCATAGCAATAAATAAATGAAAACGTACTGATGATGGCAGAGAGGTGCTGAAACATGTTTGTGTGTAAAATAGTGTTTTGTATATCAGGCGGACCTCAAACCTAAAATAATAATCATGTTATACTGCTACGGGTGTATCCTGTCCTATTGATCATTACGCGATGGAGTAGCCGAGCGGTCTAAAGCCTCTCGCTGCGGAGCGCGCGGTTGCTCGCCGTGGAGGTTCGAGTCCTCCCTGGAGCATGGGTGTGTGTGTTTGCCCGTAGGTTAGTTTACCTAGGTTTAAGTAGTTTGTAAGCTACGGACTGATGACCACGCAGTTTGGTCCGATAGATTTACAAACATTTGAACATTTTTTTTTTATCATTACGCTACTATCTACAGAGTGGTCGAAAATTACCATTACAAATATGTAGGACTTGTAGAGGATAGTGAGTAAATAACATTTTGAATAGGAACCCATGTCCGGAAAAGTATCGTTTCCGTTCTAAGACAGTTTCAATTCAGATTTGTAACTCGTCAACATCTGCTTAGGCACCGAGTTCTGGCCGCTGCACAAGACTTTGAAGAGACGCTATGTGGAATGGAGAGTGTGTACCAGAACATGTTTGTAACGAAGTTGGTGGTCGTTACATCGAGTCGCTGTTGTAATGCATCAGTACGTTGCGGCTGGTGCCGTAGATGCTGGGTACTTGTTGTTGTCGACAAGTGTGAACCATAAGGTGTAAATTGTAATGAAAATGCTTCAGTAATAACGGAACGCTTCAGTATTCTTTTCAAATTCATTGCAACAGTTGTACTGGGTCAGCCCTAATTACATTCCTCAAGTAGGAGTGGATGAGATAATCATCTGAATTGAAACGGTCGTGGAACGGAAACGATACGTTCCCAGACATGGGTTCCTATTCAAAATGTTGGGTACTTACGAGCCTCTACAAGTCCTAGATGTTTTCCGACCACCCAGTATAAGGCTGAAGAACATGTATAGTTACCGAGATGAGCAGCTAAAATCAGTGTAGTAATTGTTGATTACACCTGAAGTTTCCTTTGTAAATAATTTTTGTATCGGTGAGAGACCTTGCGAATGTACCTTGTAAGTAAGGAAAGAAATAAAACTGATTGCAGGCAGTCCAGTGCAGCCGTGCTACGGCATGTATCATGTGGTGGGATAAGGCAGGCGATGCGGCAGAATGCGTCTTTAGTGGGGTAAGATTGGATGCGGAAGGGCGGCGAGAGCACCATTAGGCGGCGAGAGCGCCACTGTTTGCATGCGGCTTCCGCCTCAGATGTGAGCGGCCCTGCATATTGCATGTCGCTTGCGCCGCCTGCTCCGTGGCTGTGGCGCTCTGCAACACTACGAGCACGTTCTGAGGAAACACATTTATTTAACCCTAAAACACTATCCGGGGCCATAGCTCACCCCCAAGCATCTTTACTGTGGATAAAACAATATTTCCGTCTCTTGTAAAGAGCTAGAATTTTATCACTTTCACCGCACAAGACTGCAGTTCTTTCACAAATTTTTTTAGAGCGCTTGTTGCAATATTTGCATCAGTAATTTTAACAAAAACTACTGTTCGGGTCTATTATGACCCCAGATAGATCATATGTAACATTCATAGAATTTATAGATTATCAACCATCAATCTCTTTGAGTTTGTGACATTGAATTAAGGTGTTGCTCAGGACTAACCTCAAACTGGAAGTTCATTCTTAGCTATACTCGTAAGTTTGTTGTTTCTGCGTAAACCGGAAATAGTGTTGTAACACAACTCAAAGAAATCAAGGTGTCGATACGCTGGATCAAATGAGCTCTTACTACACTCTGAAAAAGGGTAAAAAACGTTGGCCATTGATTGATTGATTGATTTTGTCAGGGAAGTCAAAACAGTTTTGGTCCAACCCGCCACTGCCCGCACCAAAACTAAGTTTATTGTGCGGTATCACTCCATGTATATCTAGTAAAGCCAACCAATGCTCTTGAACAGTGCAAGGAGTCCCTTTACCAGTTCTTTATTAGACACAATTTCTTCGGGTCTGGTTGTCCCAAATGTTCTGTGCATTTTGCTCTCCAATTCAATGCATTCGAAGATTAGATGTGATGCAGTTTCTTCACCATCATCACAGATCCTGCATTTAGGGTCCTCTTCTGTTATTCCCATTGTATGTAGGTGTTTTTTGAAATTTCCATGGCCTGTCAACAATCCAACCATGAGTCTAATCTCTGTCCTGTTCAAGCCCAGGATTACAGAGCTCCTTTTAAAACATGGCTTTGCCATTATTACCTAGCCATGTTTTTGTTTATAGAGCTCGCTCCAATGTTCTACGTGCTGACTTCTGAGCCAGTTACGTAGCCCCAATTTATCATTGCCTTGGTGATTGTCAGGACAGGTTCCGGTCCAATAAATGCAGTCTCTGCCGCCATCCTGGTTAATCTGTCCGCATGTTCATTGTCACTGATCCCCGAGTGGCCAGGGACCCACAATAGGTTTACCCTATTGCTTTCCCCTAGCTCCACCAAAACCTTGTGACATTCTGCAACGATTTTAGATCTTGTTGCAGGAGCTGCCAGTGATCTCAGGGCTGAACGTTGGCCATTAGCAGTATTTATGATTTTGTCGATCTAGGTGCGCTCGGTGGTTACAGAGCCGGCCGCAGTGGCCCAGCGGTCTGCGGCATGCCAGTCACGGTCTCCACGGCCGCTGCGTTCGGGGGTTCGAATCCCCCCACGGGCATGGATGTTTTTGCCGTCTTTAGTATAACCTAGTTCATAAGTAATTTGTAAGTTTAGGGACCTATGACCCGTAGTTAAGTCTTACAAGCTCTACAAACATTTGAACATTTTTGAAGTGCTTACAGACTCTTCTGTGTTGCTGTTGAGAAAACAGAGAGACGTCTTTTTTTTTTAATGAAGTTGGCTAAAGAAATGGCAAAGTCACAAGCGGAACGTCGTTTGAGTTCACCACAAGCAAGGAACAAAGAAATTATTAGTAGTGTCAAACGGTGTGGATTTCATGATCTATTAGAAAATGGACATCCATACGAAATATCCGACAATCAGAAGAGCGAGGCAGATGTTCCATTTGCCCCTGATCAAAGGACACATACAGTTCATCCAGTAAAGAGTGTAACAAATTTGTTTGCAAAGAACATTCTGAAATATTTACTACATGCAAAATTTGTGCAGACAACTATGGTACAGACTTCGGTTAAAGTTTATTAATTATTTTTCCTGTTGTGTTGTTCATCACATTTTCTGTAAATTTAAAGCCATTGTGAAACATTTATGAGTGAAACCAATTATGACTCAGAGTAATATTGTAAGCTATGATATGTAATTAATCTGTCATAATTAATAATGATATGTACATAACTGTTAAAAAGGCTGTGAAATGTGTCTAAATAAGAAATAAAATCTAAACAAAAAGTACGTTATGTGATCGGTTAGTACAAACAGTCAATTATATATTGATTAGAGTCCCAGATAGATTACTAGGGAAATTTTAGGAGACGGAGTCCTAAGTTTAAACCATAGTCTACTTTCTCTACTCTTGATAGCGAGGGATGGTTTTGAAACAGGTAGCTGCACCTTAAAACACTAGTAACATCCTTGACGCAGAAATTAGGGGTTGAGAACTGCTTTCAAGTAACACTATCCAAATGCTATTCGCCGAATCCCGTAGACTTCCAGTATATGGTAGTCTAGGTCAAAATATCTCACAAGAATTTATTTTTATACATGCCCAACCGGCCGTTGAAGTGGTTATTTTCTCTCTTCATAGCTACATTACTGTATTTATTAATGTACTTGAAATATCGATTAAGATCGATAAAAGGAAATGCTGTTGCAAACAAAACAATTTTAGTGCCGTGCTGCATATCAGCAGATTACGGAAGACCTGAGGACACAAGAATCTCCACTAGGAAAATTCAGTAATAACATTTAAAATATGTGGTAGGATCTCCGCAGTGGAGAGCGAAGTAAGTTTCATAAAGAAAAGTTATAATCACGTTGCTGATGTCAGCTGATTTATGTGACCCTTCCGCATCTGTGTATTTTTCGCCAGCGCAGTTTCCATGCATGAAACTGGAACCGGTCGAAGTAGCTTTCAGATGGTCCACCGGCCCCGGACGCTTTCCTTTGAGATAAGTTTTTCCGAAAGGCCCGCCAGGACGAGGGGACAAGACTGTAGGTTGGCGCCGTCTTGTCATGGTGCAGATTTCAACAGGTGCGGAACTCCTATCGGCTGTGGCCGTCTCTAATGACCATGTTGTCGAAGGCGTGTGAAACCGCAATCTTCCTCCGTTCAGTCCCTAGCTGGAATAAAGTCCGTGAGCATGTAGAAATAGTGGGCTGAGGGCACTACATTAGTAGTTGAGAATTTGTGCTCGGCGAGAAGCCGGTATGGGTAGCCTAATGGTTGTTGGGACCGCTGACCCATAACGGGAAATTCTGGTTGGAGTCCAGAACTGGCAGAAATTTTAAACTTCGCCATTTAATGTAATTCATTGCCCTTCAAAAGGAAATATAACAAATATTTCTAATTGATAATAATAATGGCTGTTGTATCCCTCTCCAGGCGTCTTGTGTATTTAGCACACTGTTATTCTGAAAATTAACTTTCCTCTTTCTTTGATTGTTTTTTAATGTGAACGATTGACGATGCTAGCACCTTATTGCATTTGTTGTGGCGAAAGTATTTATTATAATTTGTTTCCTAGAGAACTATGAAAATAAAGTTGAACAACAACCTGGTTTGATAACAGAGAACTTTATTTGCTAGGCTGTATTTATTCAGGACAGTTGGTTGCCCTGTATTAGTACGAGTGGGCAGCAACAGAATGCAAGCAGTGTTTCTGTCGTTGCCAGGGGAATGTTGCCCACGCAGTTCTCCTTTAATCGATTGGGGGAGACACTTGTCTGAGAGCCAAACCAGTGGCGGTCTGCTATCGGCCCGACTAGCCGCCGCAACTTTGTTACTCGTTTGCTCACTAGTGAACTTTGGTCGCGCAGTTTGTTTGGCGTTGTGCCGGGGCTGCTATTGTGGACAGTGTGCTAATATTCCTGGTAGAGACTTCACTCAGCAGGAGTGGCAACGTTTTTTATTTCCTGTATTTCAGATAACTTTTGACGCAGCTCTCTGTGTTAGTGTCCAATAGGATGGGTTCTATTTCTCACCCGTGCAGAAAACCGGGTGTACATGTAGTTTTATGTATTTGTTACTTTAATATCCTGTGTGTTAACATGAAATCTCACTGGTCTTCAAAAGTAATCGAAAAATATTGTTAGTGTTAGGTACTTGTAGCTTGCTTATTCAGGGAAATCAACTGAAAAAGTATTGTTCAATAAATAGTACATATCAACATTAAGTTCCGTCGGTAGTTGAATGCCTGACTGCAGCACTATTTCACCGCGCAGCTGGAGAGAATAGTAAATAGAGGACATGTCGATACCAGGGAGTGAAATCGTTCCGAATTTCATTTCGCGAAATATGTGTAAGAGAGAAGGCTCGAAAAAGCCGGTCCTAGTAATCGACGAGTAGCTTGGCATTTGAATAGGGGTTTTGCCAATATTGGACAGTGTTAGCAGGAATGGGAGACCCGTGGCCGCACACAGCGTCAAAAGGGATGCGGTCACCCAGGGGATACGACGTAGTGCGACGACTCAGCAATCGTCTCAGAGGCATTCACAACCGAGGCTCCCGTCGCACCCTCCACAGATTTAGTGGCAAGTTAGCGCTCAACACACATCAAGCACGAAAACAGGAAGAAGTCGCACTGCACCGTTAAAATAAAAGGTAAACACTGAGCTGTTCAAGCCTATGGTGCGCAACATCGATATGTCGCCTTGGTTATGTGGTCATGGTGTTGGACGACAAGGCTGGGGATCCGTGTTCAACACTGCGTCGTGCTACATATTTTCATTTTTTGTTTTTCACAAATTATCAACGTTACGTCGATCTTCGACACCTCTGTTCATTGTATTCCATTTTGTGTCTGTGTTGTGGTGTAAAGTCAGTGCTGCACAAGTGTTCTATCAGCAGTCGAAAGGCAGTGGATTTTGAATGGGAGCCGCAAACGTTTGACGACAAGCCGAAAGCCGAATCCTCCACTGCAAAATATGTTTGATCATACCTTGTGTGCGTCATAAGATAGCAATCGCTTATCGGTGCATTTAACTTGCATGCTTGGTGAGTGAGTGAGATACGCCTCCTTGACCGATTTGTGTGTTCGTATGAATGTGAATGTGATCACTCTTAAAGGTATATTGATAACATACGTCTATTACATAAGTGCAACAAAAGAACGCAACAATTTCACACACACTTATCCCTATGCACTGTCAAAACATATGTTTGAACTTTTTTAAGCCGCGGTGAAGTAGCCGAGCGGTGTAAAGCACCTCGCTGCAGAACGCGCGGTTGCTCGCCGTGGAGGTTCGAGTCCTCCCTGTGGCATGGTGTGTGTGTGTGTGTGTGTGTGTGTGTGTGTGTGTGTGTGTGTGTGTGTGTGTGTGTGTGTGTGGAGATTAGTTTACCTAGGTTTAAGTAGTTTGTAAGCTACGGACTGATGACCACGCAGTTTGGTCCAATAGATTTACAGACATTTGATTTTGAACTTACAAATTTTTTGTTGTTGTTGAAATGTACGAATGTTCAAATGTTTGTGAATATATGGGACTTAACTACTCTGGTCATCAGACCCTTATAATAAGGGCAACAAGGGAGGACTTGAACCTGCGCAGCAAGGCGCCTTGGAACGCTCGGCCACTCCACAGCGGCTGACATGTACAGCATTAATTATGCATACATCCCAGTTGATAAGAACATGTCCTGCAGTTTCTCAGAGCGAATTTGATTATTATTACTTACTTTCTTATCTGCGGGATGTCTCGTCCGGTCTATCATCAAATTTACTTGCGACAGTAACAGTAATGTATACTTACCACACAACTTACGTATACTATGTCAGTTTCCAAGGTTGCAAAACTAGAACGGAGGTGTTAGTGACCGAACGGATAGTTGACAATTTCGTGAAAAATACAAAGACTGCGGAAGTTTGTACACGGACCTCCAGCATTGCAGTCCATCACCACAGAACACGACACCACGTCTGTAACAATAAGCTCGACGTTTCATTTCTAGCACCTCGACTAGTAATTGTTTCTATTTTCCCTTTTTTTTTATTTCACAGTTCCATACATTGCTTTCCTGTTTTGCTGTGTGATATGTCTTCAGTTTTTGATGTAGCTGTTCGCTGCGTCTTCTTACCACAAAATGTGAGGGGGTGCGAGAGGGAGTTTCCGTGGTCAGTACGGGGGGTTCATTATTGTCATCGAACTGACATGAAAGTGGTACTTCTGTGACCACAAGGTCACAATGTCTGCAGTGATGTCGGGTGCATTCGGGCTGAATTGTAGTAAACTGGAGGAGAATTGTCTTCAGGGATGAAGGAAGGTCGAACTGAGCGTCCTTGACTTGTCTAGGGGGTCTCGTATCTGGAGATGCCGCTGGCAGAAGTTACTTGCGCGCCATACGTTTCGACAGTCAGGAGTGTCAGTCTGGAGTTCCCACTTCATTTCACAGCAGGACCGCATTCGTTGTCACCTGTCCCACCCTTAGATCGACATCACGAATGAGCCCAATACCACCACGTGAGGTTTGGTGTGGCTTGTGATTGTTGTACTTCATTTCTGCCATTTTTCATTTTCTCTCTTTTCTTTCCAAATTGAAGTCTCTTTTGCCAGACGTAGGTTATCCACTCCGTATAATTTCCAACGTTTCACTTAAATGTTTTTCTATCTGTTCGTCTGCCTGAATTATACCGGCTACTTTAATCTCCTCCTTAATCGCAGCGATCCATTTAATTCGCCCAGTTTACGCCTTACTTCGTGGATTTACCTATTTGTTTTGACTACCTACTGGTTTCCGCTGTTTTAATGTGCCATAAAATTTGTCTTCGTTACCTCAAGTCACAATGTATGTCTGTGTATTTTTGTATTTCAGTATTACTTTACAGCTTTAAGTTTCTCCATCAGTCATTTTGAGGATTAATATTTTCCTAATAATCTTTCTTTCTATTTAATTTTAAAGTTTCTGTTCCATGAAGACTTCCAGGTTTGATTACAGTGCTGTAATGCTTAAATTCGTGCCAGTTTTAGTAGCTTCATTTTTTATGAATTAATGTCAGAAATAAAAGAGCTTTAACTTAGTAAGATAAAAGGGGCTTCAGCGCAAATTATTCTATGAATATGAGCAGCAAATATTATAAAAGAATATCGTAGATTGTCTACTTAAAATTTCTGCTGGGGAAGGGGGAGGCCGAATGGTCCACTACATGCGTTTTAAGACAATTAGATGCAAAAAAGGCCGAAAGAAACTGAAAGAAACGGCACCGCTGTCTTAAAGACCAACGGTACGTTTGTGTGCCATAAGGGGGTGTACGGGCTGAAGGTTAAACTTGTTTTGAGCCGATTTTCCTGCGAAGTTTTGGTTACGTTACATTTTTGATGCCGCGAAGTGGGATGTGTACATTTTTCTGATGTACTAACATATTTAGTCTTACGTTTATTAGTCTTTTTCTGTTCTATCCATGTCGTTGTCACTGTCTTATATGCGTGTTCGGCACATTGACCTTGCGGCTATCTTCACTGCCGGCCGCGGTGGCCGAGGGGACTAGGCGCTCCAGTCACGGTCTGCACGGCCACTACGGTCGGGGGTTCGAATCCCCCCTCGGGCATGAAGATTTGTGCCGTCCTAGTTCGTAAGTAGTTCATAAGTAGTTAGTAAGTTTAGGGACTGATGACCCCGTAGTTAAGTCCCATAAACTAAACAAACATTTTAACATTTGCTATCTTCACTCAGATACATTCAGATAGGAAATGTGGCGATGTGTTTGCATTCTACCGCCGGTGTGTGTGAATACTTGTGTCGGCGTCAACAACACCATCTATCAGCGTTTCGGTCTCTTGCTTTTAACCCGTGCTATTGATTGAAATAAATTTGCGGGTACGAAAACATTTGGGCCACGTGGCGTGAATAATGGACGTAACAAAATCGACAGTCCATTATAAAAGCAGGGTCTACTACAAACAAGACTTTGTGTGTGTGTGTGTGTGTGTGTGTGTGTGTGTGTGTGAATATTTCTGTGCACTTGTGTACATACATTGCATGTACGGATTGCCAATCCCGTAGAGGTAATTCTGTCGTGATCAGTCAATGTGGATTTATTTGGAGTAGCCGAGCGGTGTAACGCGTCTCGCTGCGGAGCGCGCGGTTGCTCCCCGTGGAGGTTCGAGTCCTCCCTGGGGCATGAGTGTGTGTGTCCGTCCGTAGGTTAGTTTACCTAGGTTTAAGTAGTTTGTAAGCTTCGGACTGATGACCACGCAGTTTGGTCCGATAGATTTACAAAACATTTGAACATTTTTGGATTCATTGACGCTGGTGTCGAAGCGTATGCGAGTCGTTGCGACAGCTGGAGATGGAGAGCGGGGCATGACGCGGTGTCGGGTGCGAGGTGCGGGAGTCGGCCGGCGGCTTTAAAAGGCTGCGCGGCCCAGTTCCCAGAGGGCCGCGGCGGCGCCTGCCCCGCCCACGCCCACACACTGGCGCCGCGCCGCGAGTCTGCATAATGCATGCCGCCTCTGCGCCACCAGCCGACTCACTGTGCCTCAATCACTCGTAGGCTGCGCTACAGTACTTACCGAGCCACCTTTTGCTGTTGACACTTTGACTGCCAATCACGTCAATTGACGGGATATCGAAACTTCTGTAGAATGCCAATTACGTCATATGACGTGATCTTTGTTTTCGTACTTTTAAACACAAAATTATGTTTATTGACTGGCTAGATCCGCCTTAAATGCCTTACTTGATAAATCTAGTTTCTAAAACAGCCTATAGATCTTGCAAATTTAGCTTCTAAATCGGCCGACGGGTCGCATCCAAGTATGAAACGGGACAGGTAGGAAGTGGTGCCCGCTCTCTCAGTAGGTAAATGAACGGACATGGCTTCACGCTCTCTTACGCTGGACGAAATTTTACATGAATCTGTGAAGCATTTTATTAATAATGACAGTGAGGACGACGAAATCGACAATTTAGATGATGGCCGGCCGCGGTGGACGAGGGGACTGAGGCGCTGCAGTCACGGTCTGCACGGCCACTACGGTCGGGGGTTCGAATCCCCCCTCGGGCATGGATATTTGTGCCGTCCTAGTTCGTAAGTAGTTCATAAGTAGTTTGTAAGTTAAGGGACTGATGACCCCGTAGTTAAGTCCCATAAGCTGTACAAACATTTGAACATTTTGTTGTTGCAATAAATGAAGAAAAAAGACTTTCAATTGTAGAAAATAAGATGATCTACGGCTGCAATTGCGACTGACCTTCGACACGAGCGCTTAACGCCCGGCGAAGCGCGCAGACTACTGTTCCTCTGCGCATCTCGGGAGAGTTTTCGGACTAACAAAGTAGCGGGGGAGTTGGAAAATAAGTTGCCCCTGTTGACTGTGGTCGGAGTTGCGTATGAAAGGGGGAAAAATATAATGAGACATTAAAGATAAGACATACTTTAATTTTTCTACATACTTTCCAAGTACTTTGAGACATCGGTTTATTGCGAGAATTTTGGGAAGATGTACTTCACCTGTAAAGGAGACCGCTTATAAAACGCTTGTACATCCGCGTCTTTAGTATTGCTCAAGTGTTTGAGATCCGCAGCAGATCAGTTTAAAGGACGACAGAGAAGCAGTTCAGAAGCGAGCATCTAGGTTCGTTACTGGTAGGTTCGACCAATGCGCGAGTGTCATGAAATGCTTTGGAAACTCAAATGGCGATCGCTGGAGGAAAGACGACGTTCTTTTCGAGAAATTCCGTTGAGGAAATATAGAGCGCTGGAATTTGATGCTGACTGCAGAACTATCGTCCTGTCGCCTACTTACATTTTGCGTAAAGATCACAGAGATAGAAATTAGGACTCGTACAGAGGCACATAGACATTCATTTGTGTCCCGTTCTATTTGGGAGTGGAATGGGAAAGGAAATGTCTACTAGTGGTACAGTGTACCCTCCGCCACGCACCGTACGGTGGATTGCGGAGTATGTATGTAGATGTAGATACCGCTTTATAACCTTCAAAAAGCCATCCAGGTAAAAATCGGGACGTTCCATACGGAAGAAGCGTTGGACTTCTTGTTTGGCATTGCTTACAAAGCGCCTTCCGCCGAGAGTCTTCTTCAAAGCTGGAAACTGATGGAAGTCACGTGGTGCGAGATCGGGACTGTACGGCGGGTGCTGTAGGCGCTCCCAACCAAGAGTTGCAACATGGTTTTGCGTTTCCGTCGCAAAGTATGGTCTCGCATTGTCACCCAACAGCAGAACGCCGGATCTGAGAAGGCCGGTTTTTCCGAATCACCTCTTTGAATTTCCACATAGTGGCACAGTACCACGCACCACTAATGGTTGCATCCTCCAAAAAGTCCAGCAACAAAACTCCTTGGGCGTCCCAGAAACGGTGAGTAGTAATTTACCTGCAGACGGAGTGATTCTGAATTTCTTTCGGACAGGTGATGACGGATGTTCCCACTCTATGGATGCGTCCTTCGATTCGGGCGTGTAACGGTGGATCCACGTTTCATCCCTCGTGACAATCCGAAACAAAGTCATTACCAAATTCATGCTCGACCTCTACCCAATGGTGTAACGATGTCTTGCACGTGCGCGTTCACCTGCTGTGTCGTCTTTCGCCCAAAACCACTTTACGCTTCTTCCGTATACAACACCTTCATTTTAACCTGTACGGCCATTTGTAGCTTATAAAGCGGTTTGACAAATGTTTCCAAGCACTTGGAAATTATGTAAAAAAGAAAAAAAAGAGAAGAAACGTCTTTTCTTGTCATACAAAACTCTACCCACAGTTTGGACCATTACGTATCCCCCTCAGTGTGTCGTGTTTTTGCCAAACTCTGCAGAGCTCTACATAGCACCATAGATGCAGGTGTGGACGCCATACGCAATTCAGAAATCTTAACTATAGATGAAAAATGGGGAATGTCAATGAAACTATCAATTGAAGATCATTGCCAGAATCCAACTTGTGTTCGGATTTTGATGTACATGTATTACTTTAATTTTTTATTTTAACATGTGCTTATATGTTTTAGCATATCTGTAAGTATGGGTATCAGACGCAGATTATATAATCAGCAGTAAAAAATAATAAAAAAATCACGTGATCAATAGCGTCTTGGTTCACCCTTAGAACGTTTTACAGAGGTCTTCTACGTATCAATTTGTTGCTAGGTTTCCGGCGGTATGTGGCAGCAGATGCCTTCAAACGCTTAACCCAATTTCAGTAATTTACTGGGCGTAGGTTTGTGAGAACGAATCTGATTGCCAGATCACGTCGCAAGTGGGTTCTATCTGGTAAGGATTAGGACTCAACGTGATCATGAATGTAGGACGAATTATAGAATTAAATTTTGTAGCTGAGGCGGGATTCGAACCCTGGTACTTCTGTTCACTAGGCAGTCGTCTTGCCGGCACTATTCTCGTACGAAACACCCAAATACTCTGCCTCTCCAACGCACCTTCCAACCCCCTCCCCCCCCCCCTTTCACTCTATCTACATCCTTCTCCTTTAATTCGGTATTCCGTACAGTTGTAGTCACCGACTAGAAAGGAGCAGTCGACAGTGGCTTCTGCTTCCTGAGCAAGAGCAACCGCGTTCGAATCCCGTCCTTGGTACTAATTTCAATTCTATGCTTCAGCATATGCACGCTGTTTCAGAAGGAATAGCAAATATTTTAGGACGTGGCAGTGTTGAAGAATTACAGTAAAATAGTGGTCTCATAGATGCCATGTAACAAGTGTCCAATTTCGAGTAATGAGATACGGTTGTTCCAAACGTACTTAAAGCAAAGACAAATGAGGACGTTTTAAATGATTTTTCCGTCGGTTTTTGGTATATCATCTGATTTGAATTAAAAGTTTATTTTTATTCAGTTAACCTCTTTTCGGCTAACAAGGCCTTTTCAGACTTTTAAGATGCCTTTGTAGGCCGAAAACTAAATAAAAATAATCTTGCTGAACAAACACAAAATTGTCATTTTAATTCAATACAATGATGTTTTACCAACAATCGAAGGAAGAATTAGTAAAAATTTGCCTTTGCTTTTACGTTTGTTTAGTTTACATATTAACAGCTTTATCTCGGTATTTAATAAAAATTGCACACACGTTATACGTCATTTCTACTGCAATTCTTACGTACTACCACCTCTTAAATTACGAACTATTCCTACTAAAACACCCTGTTTTCCTTATCAATTACAATAGGTACATAGGTAGAAAAGATTATTAGAATAAAATACGAGAAATCAGAACTCGAACGGAGAGATTCAGGTGTTTTTTCTTCCCACGCGCTTTTCGAGAATGGAAAGGGAGATAAATAGTATAATGGTGGTTCGATGAACCCTCTGCCAGGCACTTAAATGTGATTTGCAGAGTATCCCATGTTGATGGGACTTGGCACATTTGGTTTGTACACGGATTTTCCTCGTACTCTAACATTAATTTAAGAAAGTAGGATTGATCTTTTTTCACTCTACAGCTTGTTGTCGAGCCTGTTTGTGACTAAAGGTTTCCAGCTTAAGATCGACGTTGGGCGACAGTTCGGCGAGGGCTCGCAGCAAATCTATGCCGAAAATGGCAACCACATGGCTAATCACTCGACAGCACAGCATTAATGAAACACGCCGCCTGAACCTGATAGATCACTTCTGTCAGAAACCAGCAAATGTTTCACCTCGTTGATTTTGGTTGAACTTACGTCACAGATGCTGCAAATTAGTTCTATGATTGTACTCCGCGTGCGTCTGTTTTACTTTTTCTTCCTACTATTGAATATTTTCTGCCTTAGTCCATTATCACAGTGTATGCTCAGTAAAGGTAATGCACAAAACAAAAATCAGCGATAGATTACGTTAATCGACAAACATTAACTAGACTGGCAATACCGTAGGTATGCATTAGCCTTGGTGTCACCGAAGTCAGCATTTTGAATATTTCCATTGTGAAGCGCATGTACCTAACTACTTGTGCTCGGATAAAAAATTCATAAATGACGGGAATAAACTGATGTAATTACTTCACATTTAGCAGCGGCGGAATAGCCGTGGGCAATAAGGCGCCTGCTGCGGTGTGCGCGGCCGTTCGCCGGCGAGGTTCGAGTCCTCACTCGGGCATGGGAGTGTGTGTTGTTGAGAAGGACCAGTGCCTACAAATGCAAACATCACAGGTGTAATGTCAACCTGCACCACCACGCACCAGCACTGTCACTGTAGATGTACGAGTACACGTACACACGAAGGACATTAACGTAATTAAGGCACAGGTATTACTGTGCACTGTTGACGCAATAAAAATGAAAACTCGTCAGCTATAGTTTGACTTTTCATTATATACGATGTTTCAGGCGTAATGTTAAATATGTTCGGATGTGGGAGAGTATTTCGAATAAAACATTCCAAATAATGTGACTAATTTTTATTGGTCACAGTTGTTACAATCTAACACAAACATTCAACGAAGATGTTAAATAAAGACAAATTGTGAAATTACATCTCCATCTTCAGCAGAGTTTCTAATTCTTTTGGCATAACCACACGTAACTGTGGTAAGGTCATCGTGGCGTTCTGCACTATTCGTAATACGATCGGAGCGCCAGTTGGGATGGACAAAGAATGGGAGAGGAAATTGGTTGTGACGTCTTCAAAGAATCCCAAAGCGAGTTAGGGAAAAGAAGCAAGATCTAAATCTGGGTGACTGGACGCAAATTTGAGCTGCCATTCTCCTGAATGAGAATCCAATGTTTTTATCAAAGTCTCAATCCGTCAAGATCCAACTGATCTTCTGAATCTCTGTAACGGATAAAGATATGGAAAAAATTTAAAACGTATTTTGAGAGTAACATCTCAATAAAATATGGTAAAAATTTTGACGACTTGATATGAATAGAAAAAAATCGAAGTGTTCATCTCGACAATTCGTGATTTTATTACCAAAAATCGTAGGTTTCTGTGATTTTCTCATGACCCGCCGATGAATAAATGGTTCTTTTTCGAAGCCATAGAAAGTCCGCCATAGACCACACGCAATGTGCAAAACCCAACCGATTTACTCAATTTGGGTGGGCTCCAGGAAGCGTGTAATATTCAACTTTTGACGCTGTACCGCAGGGCAGCTACAGTATTGCCATCTTCCTATTATGGCAATTGAATCTCAATGTAGACAAGTGTAATGTGCTGCGAATACAAAGAAATAAAGATCCTGTATCATTTAGCTACACTATAGCTGAAGAATCCTAATTCACACACGCCTTTGACGAACATATTGTGATAGGTAGGATAAAACCTTTACAAGCCATACAAATACAATAATTCGAAGTTTACCTCCTTACTAGATTCTATGAATGCGCTCGCTGGTCAACGTACGAATCAAGAGCAACGGAGGCGAGTGGCTGAATGCGCGATACGCAGTGGCTAGCGCGTGCACAGCCGGGCAGCAACCAACATCGGCCTACGACCTTTCACGAACGGCCAGCACTGAATACCACTCGCCTGCTTTAATTAGGAAATTCCCGAAAAGAAGCTCTAAATCGCTACCCTCGTCTCGGCCGCGTTCTCGTGGAAGCCGCCTCTTTCAGGGGCACGTTCCTTTGGCGGAGTTCCGCATTTAGACGCTTATCTAAATGAAAATCACGCGGGCACTAAGCAAATCGACAAGAAATAATCACGGAGAGACTGAAAGAAATTGTACATCGGCAAAGTTGTACTGCGTCGTATACATCCCTTTTCAGTTCTATCAATTCATTAGAGATACAAAATGCCACGTAGGTTAACAGTTTCCATTGTAAAGGAAAGGCAACGAAAAACTGCAGGTGTTTTGCGGGGCGAATCTCACTGATTAAATAGAACAAGTCTTTTTGAGTTCCCTACTTCAATCGGTAAAAAAAAGGAACCATTATACGATTACTATTTTTTCCCTCTCTTAGCAAGGTTTGAGGTATTACGAAAGACTAAAATTGAAAGCGAAAGGAAAATTTTGCCACTATTCCTATCCGCTTACATAAAAACTAAATACACCGAAACATAATTTATTATAAAACATAGAGAAAGAACTACATTTGTGAGGTTGGCAACACTCCAATAACACACTGTGCAGAATCAGTAAAAACAAAAACAAACACTTTTGATCTGTGGAAAACAACTATGAACAGTGAAAAAGTGACAGTGAAAGTAGTGAGAAAACGACACAGCATGAAGAACCGGCGGTATTGCATTAAACAGACCGGCATTCCATGATGTGAAACGAAAAGACAAAATTTCCGTAAGTAACAAACATTAGGCCTACTTTTCATGCTCCATTTAAGAACTGTTTTCGATCTAAGTACAAAACAAACTGTAGATTTCTATTATTACAGACCACTGAAGATGTTTTACAGTCATTAAAACGAAACGCGCTGGTGAGAAAAAATCGCATTTTTATTGTAGTTGCAAAGACGGACAACCACTGCTATTCACAAATTTGAACCGGACCGCTTCTCGTGAGCGGTCACTTTGTCTTCCGGCTTCGGCACACGGCTCCCGCTATACTCAGATTCTCAACTTGTCTCACAGTAAAGTGTAGTGTTCCTCGTCTGTTGTTCCTCATCATCGCAGTATTTCCGCAGGGAATAGGAAGATTTTGTGCGTTGAAGTTTTCTTCTGCCCGTCGAGGTCTATATGGAATCATTATTTATGATTTGTTCTTGTGAAGAGACATGTGGGACAGCGGACAGGGGTCAGTACAATAGTAGTGTGCCCAAGGTGTCAGTTACGGTAGGATGGGAAGAATTTCCGGATGGCCGAGGCGGTCAAGGTGAATGCTCGCGAGAAGCGTAAAATCCGAGTTCTCTTCCCGTTAACGTTATCTCAACTAAGGATCGACCGACGACATATTCGGTTTCGGCCAAAATACTGGTTTCATCCGCAGTTTCGCAGAAAACAGCCGAATCTTCGGCTTGGTCGAAATTAGCTTTCTTGAACTTGAAGTCCAGTCGCGCTAAGGATGGATTCAGTCAACAATAACGCTTTGCCTCGGCTGACGGTGCGTCGTTCAAGGGCTAGGAGACTCTGCTCCCGCGTAAAAATTCAAATGTTTCTACAGCTTATGAGACTTAACTGGGTCGTCAGTCCCTAAACTTACAAACTACTTATGAACTAACTTATACCATAGACAGCACAAACATCCATGCCCGAGGGGGGGATTTGAACCCCCGACGGGGAGCGCCCTCGCGCCTCAATGCGCTCGGCCACTCCGCCGCGGCGCTTAAAATTGTGGGTATTTTGTTGTTAAGCACAGTATAAAGCAATCGTATCTTATAGTGATATACTATGTTAGTAACAATTTAACGTTTCAGTATATTATGTAATAAAACGGATTATATTGTTATGCTGTAAACTTTTATTAAGGAGTTTCCTTGAAAGCGAGGAGCTTTATTAAAAACTAATATAGGTTTAGAAATTATTAATCATGTGGTACACATCTTTTCCTGTTCAGTTTGCGTAAATTTATGTTGACAGCAATCATACTGTTGGTCGGAACTGTGACTTTATTTTTATTTATTTATTTATTTATTTTTTTTTTTAATACTTCCTGCAGTACTGATTTAAGCTGTTATGTATTCAGGAATGCCAAAAAGGACAAAAAGTTGTTTGTCGATTGCAAAAAACGGAAGTGAAGATGGCAATATAAAACTAGCGCTCTCAAAAACAAAATCGTA
This sequence comes from Locusta migratoria, assembly GCA_026315105.1. Classification (NCBI taxonomy): domain Eukaryota; kingdom Metazoa; phylum Arthropoda; class Insecta; order Orthoptera; family Acrididae; genus Locusta; species Locusta migratoria. Next base: position 204,601,625 of record CM048751.1, read on the forward strand.
AAGGCTACTTATAAAGCAAACAAATGATTACTTTCTGCGTATTTTGTATTGTGGTAGTTCAGGCTCTGGCATTTCGTAGTATCTATTTGGCATCTTTGTTGTGTAGCTAAATACTGTCTTCCTAAAAGAGGGTAGGCAGAACTGTGTAATTTGTGGTAGCTATACAGTAGTCTCGTTAATTCGAGGTGATCAGGACCGGGATCACCTTGAACTATCGAAATTTACGCTTAAAAATGAAGAAAACCGATCCTGAAGTGAATACACGTTTAAAAAAAAATGACGTCTTTTCACTATTTACTTCGCGTTTAATGGTGAAGTGCCTTTTTCTGTGATGATAGTGTGTACCCGTAGTTGTTCTATGACGCTCGACTCGAAATATCGAGAATCCACTGTGTCGAGTTCAGTGTACGTATTGTCTAATTTCCTTTAATTTTTCTTTTTTAGGTAGAAAATGTAATAACGAGAAGAAAAGAATCCAATTTGCAAGTACTTTAACAGAAGTACCGTCGATTGTCTAAACCTGTTACGCATATATAATTTTGGCTCTTGGTCTGCTTTCGTCAAAAGGATTCGCAACTATCTCTTGCATTCAACAGCTGCTTTCGCCACTCAAAATCATCTCTGAATGACAGACAATCCTATTCCCATACAAAACGACCAAAACGCATTGGAATTGTCTCGTTAATAAACAATAAATGTAACTGGGTTTCGAATAGTCTATTTGCGTTTAACAATATTAAGAGCCAAAATTATATATGCGTCAGTCGCTATCTCCACTGTTCGCAGTATTATGACTCTTTCAGTAACTTAAAATTACTGTTTAGCAGTCGTACTATTTGTGCAGAAGCACAACAGAGCGCGCCGGGTGTTCGTATAACGAATTGAAAAAGCAAGTAATAATGCGACCTATTTTTGAGTACATAGAAACAGGCGTATGGAATAAAAAGCACAATTCTGTGCGTGTTTTAAAAGTTTTTGTTTAGTTACTCGAGTGTCGGGTTAACAGTCCATCTTCAGCTTCTTGTTTGTTGTTACATTGTAAAAGCTGTATCTTTATGCTCAATATAAATTGGACGCAAGTCATGATGGCATTTATTAGGCATGTTTCAGGAGTTACGAACGTTGCGATTTGTGATAACCTAGCTTCGCCCATGATGGAGCGCTAATTACCCTATATTCATCCAGTGTGTGATAATGAGAGAACTTGGTGGTATCCTTCAAGCTTTAAACGAAATCATTCCTGCCGTCTGTGGGGGACTGTTGCGAAAGCATGTTAGAAGGCCTTCCTTCCCTCAGGAGAAGGCAAGTAGACTTACCCTCTATCCGCGGGCAGTACTGAGAGCTGCTAAGTAATAGGAGGAAAACAGTGTGTCTCGGAACCGGGCGTGGAACAGTGCTCATTTAACGTAATGGCGGCTGCACGGAAAAAGCAGGAAATAAGGACAAGAGTCGCTGGGTTGCATAAACTTACAGTAGTCACGATAGTTGTATCCTGGCAAGATGACGTACACGTCCTGATATTCTGGGGCACGTGGGAGCTGAAAGGTATAGAGCGTTTTGGTTTTGCAAGCGTTCACTGAAGAGGACAGAAATGTATGTGTGTATGTGTGTGGTAGCTTTCCGCTATATTTCTCCGCTACCCCCTGCGGACGCGGACATTAAGGGCTGTGGAACCCTAGCGCGTACGTGCCGCCGTCTGGAAAGCTACCAACAAGCAACCCTCCCTGCCGCACTTCAGCCACCACACTCCTAACCAAGGGGGTTAGAAAACAGCTCTCAACACTGCAATAGTAGCGCCACTAAGAGGATGGATCATTGGTGGTTGCGTTGTATCTGTGAGATACAGACTCAACATTGCACCGTCAGCTTTAATTTACCTCTGACGTTGCAGTGAATAAGTAAACAAAACGAGGGGAAAAACATAGTAGCAAATGAACATTTGTTTAATGAAAATTAACAATAAAATGTTCAGTTCCGCTGACGCGCGGGTTGTGTCCTCAAGAGCCTACGCGACCATTGTAGTGTTAATATGCCGTCTCCAGTACACCAGCCTAGAGGACGAGTAAAGCCTGAAATCTTGCATCCATGTCTACTCTTTACTACACCAGCGTCCTTAATATTACTAAATTAAATCAAATAGTTGTCCTTTATGTACTGCATCTACTTCCAGGTCAATTTGGTTGTGTACTTGATATATCTTTATTTCTTAATGGTTCACGGGAGTTACGCCGGATCATTTTGTAATAAATGCACAGTATTTCAGCGAGGCATCTTCAGCTCCTTAATTTTATTTTACTTATTTGTGCAAAAGCTGTTACTATCTACAAATAGTGTGTGTTGTATTATAAATCAGAGGAAGAAAAAATCAAGAGGCACGGAAATGAAGTTGGTGAATTGCAGTTCTCGACGGTCTTCTGTTGTGGGTGGGCTTCGCCGGGGCGGAATAGACGTGCGCACTTAGACGCCCTTCTACGGTGATCGTTCCACGTTCGAGTCCTCCCTCGGGCATGGGCATGTCTTTTGTAGGATAAGGTAAACTAGTTTGTAAGTTAGGGACCGATGACCACTTTACAAACATTTGAACATTTGGGATAGGTTCTTGGTGTGTGTACAACTGTTAAAACCTACAGCCTTTTCAACTTACTAAGAGGCTCTCTCTGCGTGTTTTACCTCTCGCTCCGCGCTTTTCCCCAGGCCAGATTGGCCTTACCTTATTGTTCCAGGGTGTGTGCTGTAAACCAACTTCTTATTAATTGATAAACAGTGCTATTAGGACGTTGTGTAAAATTATAGAGCCACAGATAGTGATGTGGTCATGCGTTTATTGACGCGTTTCGATAAAAATCATTATCAGCAGGACATTGACGCCATACAATTTTATTATGTAAACCCCCTTCCACGATTCTGAAGATGATTTTTATCGAAACGCGTCAATAAACGCATGACCCCATCACTATCTGTGGCTCTATAATTTTACACAACGTCCTAATAGCACGGTTTATCAATTAATACTGATACGGGCGCATACCTCATGAACGACTTTATGTCACGTCTGGAAATCAACTTCTTGTTTTCAAGTTGTTCCATAAATTTGATGTTGGCGTACTCGATTTTGCACATCCTCATTAGTTCGAAGGAAGGGAGATAACGATTTAAAGTTCCGTCGAAAGCGTTTTCATTAGAGACGGATCAGAATCTCGATTTGTTTTCATGAGGATGAGGAAGGAAATCGGCCTGCTCCTTCAAAAGGAGCGACACCGTGTTTGGTTGGAGAGATTTAGGGGAATCACGGAAAATCTAAATGTGGATGGCCAGAGGCGGGTCTGAACCGCCGTCCTCTGCAGTATGAGTCCAGCGTGTAACCACTGCACCAACTTGTGCGGCGGATGTTTCGTCGACACACCTAATGTTCAGCATTGTTTTGTAGTAGCGGAAATGTGGGATTGTAAGCGCTGGTAGTGATAGTCAAGTGACGAACCGGCGTTTAGTGGCAAGCTCACAGGCCGTTACCGGCGTTTGAACGAGGCGTTACGATGATGGCATATGCTAATGTCCCCGGCCGGTGACTTCAACGGCCCTACGACCCACGCATCACTGAGCAGCGAATCTGCGTATTTCGATAGCCTGCTTTACGACACTCGCTGCCCGCGTGCTTTACTGCGCATGAGGCGAACGAGACACTCTCCCCACAGTAATAGTGACACATTGGTTTTTAAGCTGGTTTACACATTACTCCGTGCAGAAGTCGGCTATTTTCCCATTCCGACCTCACCGATGAGACGTATAAGCCGTGGAAAAAGTATTAATAAATCAAAAGGGTAATGTAGGATGTTAGCGCCGCACTTAGAAATAACCGTAAATGTTCACTTGAAAGTTACTAACCAGGGAGTTTAATCAGTAATTTGGAATGAAATGCTTTATTTAAACATACACTGCATGGTGTTGGCGATTGGCAACGGAAATTTTTGTTACATATTCAGGCGTACTTCTTGTTGCCAGTTGGCAACATTATGCATATTGTATACATCGGAGTCTGTTTTAAGCATTTAGTTGATAGTTTCCTCCATAGGTTGCAGCGCTGTCATGAACAGAGGAAACTGCAACAAAAAGCATTCCTCTGGATTTTACTCACTGTTGAACATTAAATTCTAAGTACGAACTGATATGACTTCTGTCAAATAAAAAAAATCATGTTCCAGACATCTCATAGGAATAGAAAACATTTTAGATGCCAATACATTTCTTAAAAGAAAGTTTCTGTGTATGGTGTTGCCAAATGGCAACAGGTATTAAATGACTTTCATATTGTTAAATGAGTTATATATTGGCCCACTTTAGGTTACGGTAGTAACACTAAAAGTGGGCCTTTGTGATCGACTTTTGACAGCTCGAAATTTAAATAATAACGGCTTAACCATTCATCTGACATGAAAAATCAATACACCAATTTGTATAGGAGATAATCATCTACAACTTTGCTCTGTTATGTTCTTTTTTAATATCTCGTATCGTTTCAGAGATACAAAAATAACTACGATTTCACTATGTCTGTCTTTGTCTGTCCGTCCGTCTGCCCGTAGCGTGTTCCCACTTTTTAAGTCGAACCGTTCAACCGATCGGCACCAAATTTTACAGACGTAACTATTGGCTGCCCGAGACCAGAACCTCCCTTTTTCAAATATTTCTGACAAAAAATACGTTAGTAACACTCAAAAAGATCCGTTTGTAATGTATTTTTAATTGCATATAAACCGTTCATCTGACACGAAAATTGAATAACGGAATTTCTAGAGATGGAAATTCTCTACATCTTTGGTCTGTTTTTTTCTTTTCATAACTCGCACCGTTACAGAGATATTTGTAAAAATAACGGCGACTTGACACCGATCCTCGATTGTACGTAAACCAGGAGATGTCACGTGACATTCCTCGCCCAGAAGTCTCTCTGGGATACGTCATCTTGCTTGCTGTATTTAATGATTTTATTATTATAACTTACGCATTGTCATTTCAAAGCAACGGCGCACTGAAGAATTAACCAAAACACGTCGTCGTTGGTACGATAAAAATTAATCTAGTGTCTAAAATGCCATATTAACAGTGAACTACTGCTTCCAGAAGTGCGAGGATTAAGAAATGATTTCGTAACTCTCCGCCTTAATGTAGTGTGCAGCGCGTTAGGTTGTGATGCACATCGTCGGTAGTTCGAAACCTGCCACTACCATTTTTTTTTTCGCCTTGGCTTTTAAAAGGGTTTCGGGCACTTTTATTCATTAATTAGAGCTGTGTTCTGCAATATGTACAGTTCTGCGGATGTAAGAGTGCTCCCTCTAAAATATGCGTTATCGTGAACTCCCGTGAAATACGTAATAACGAATTTTTATCATTTTTGTCCGAAAAGTTTGCAAAAAACACGACAGTGGGATTTTTTCCAATATTTTCCCCTGTATTGGTGAACATTTTCTACCATCCAATTTTTTTTCTTTGCGCTAAAATAAAAATTCTTGTAGGGTTAAAATATATTGACAGATTTATAAGAAAGTAATGGTTTCTTCCACGAAACAATGTTTACCTTTCTGGTAGTCTTCATTTTATTTCATAATTTCTATTGTTTACTTTTTAAGTATGCGGAATGTCATTGTTTGGTGAATTATCGTTGTGTGTTGTACACATTTTCGTTAGTTGGTGGTAGATGTATTATGTTTATTTCGTATGGCAAAACAAGGATACATTATCACAGAATGGGTCTTCATTTTTCCTCACTTGTGACTCCAGACTTGACACCTTCCGTGGTTTGCCCTGATTCTGTTCAGAGATTTCCATTTCCTTCTCGGTATGTTGAAACCAGGAAGCTCTCTGCAAGGATGATGGATTGAACTCAGGTAAGGATTTGAAGAGGTCCATTCTTCATGCCAGGTCTCGTCAACATCCGAAAGTGGTGCCAGGAGTTTCTCACCTAGCTTTCATAATGGGTTTTTCGACTTTAATATCTTCGGTTTCTTTGAGTGCAGTTCTGAAATTGCGTGCTTATGGAATATCGCCCCAATTTTCCGATTGGATTCACGATTTTTTTTAAACTATGGGACTTAACTGCTGGGTTATTAGTCCCTAGCTTCCAAACTACTTAAACTAAGTTAAACAAACCTAAGGACAACACACATCCATGCCCAAGGGAGGGTTCGAACCTCCGACGCGGGAGGGCATGCGATCCGTAACGTAGCGCTCCAGACCGCTCGGCTACTCCCGCGCGGCGATTCACGATTTCCTATCAGAAAGGACACAGTTCGTAGTAATTGACGGTAAGTCATCGAGTAAAACAGAAGTCATATCTGGCGTTCCCCTGGGAAGCGTTATACATCACCTACTCTTCCTTGTGTTTATAAACGATTTAGGAGACAATCTGAATAGCTCTCTTACACTGTTCGCAGATGATGCTGTTGTTTATCGGTTAGAGGATCAAAAGCAACTGCTAAGCGATTCAGGGAAAATTTCTACACGATGCGAAAATTGGCAATTGACACTAAATAAAGAAAAGTGTGAAGTAATACAAAAATACCACTAAAAGAAATCCGCTGAATTTCAATACCCGATAAATCAGTCAAACCTTAAGGTCGTAAATTCTACCAAATACCTAGGAGTTACAATTACGAACAACTTAGACTGGAGAGAACACACAGAAAATATTGTGGGGAAGGCGAACCAAAGGTTACGTTTCATTGGCAGAACGCTTCGAAGATGCAACAGCTCCACTAAAGAGACTGCCTATATCACACTTGTGCGTCCTCTCCTGGAGTACTATTGCCCATTGTGGGACCCTCACCAGGTGGAACTGACGGAAGATATTGAGAAGGTTCAGAGAAGGGCAGCTCGTTTTGTTTTATCACGTTACGGGGGGAAAGTGTCACGGAAATGTTGCACGAATTGCGGTGGAAATCATTAAAAGAAAGACGTTATTCATTGCGTCGTGATCTGTTTGCGAAGTTTCAATCACTGACTTTTACTTCTGAATGTGAAAATATTTTGGTAGCACCCACCTACTTAGGGAGACATGATCATCCCAATAAAATAAGAGAAATCAGATCGAAAACGGAACGATTTAGGTCTTCTTTTTTCCCGCGCGCTATTAGAGAATGGAACGGTAGAGAAAAGTTATGAAAGTGGTTAATGAACCCTTGCTAGGCACTTAAATGTGATTTGCCGAGTATCTATGTAGATATAGAATAAATCAGAGGGAATTCTTAGTCATAGTCGAAGTTTCATGTATCCTCTATTCGCTGGATTATCCGTTTAGCAGAGCATAATGTCCAGCAGCGAATTCCGTTGCTTCCTTACCAACAAAAAGCTAATTATCTACCTCAAGTCGAATTCAAAATCCAAGAACTAAGTATAACCCATAAGCAAAGTATCTGGGCAACACGACGCACTGGACACACTCATACGAGCCACATCTCTCAAACACTACAGCCGAGAGGAAAAAAAAATAATAAAAAAAAACCCAAGGAAAACATATTACACAAGCTCAGTGGAACAGGCTGGGGAGCAAACGCGACAGTATTGAGGACCTCAGCTCTTGCCTTGATCTATGCAGCTGCAGAATACTGCTGCCTTGCGCGGCTTAACGGTTCATATACTTCAAAAGATGACACCAAGCTAACTAATACCATGAGGGCAATATCAGGCATCAAATCGACACCCCTACATACGAAGTCCACTGGTTCTTGTAAGAGAATGACAGAAATGCTGAAGTAATCCGTAACTGCCCTTACGTCTAAATCTACATAGATACTCTGCAAATCACATTTAAGTGCCTAGCAGAGGGTTCATTAACCACTTTCATAACTTTTCTCTACCGTTCCATTCTCTAATAACGCGCGGGAACAAAGGACACCTAAATCGTTCCGTTTTCGACCTGATTTATTTTATTGGGGTGGTCATGTCTCCCTATGTAGGTGGATGCTAACAAAATATTTTCACATTCAGAAGGAAAAGTCGGTGATTCAAATTTCGCAAATACATCTCGCCGCAACAAATACCGTCGTTCTTTTAATGATTTTCACCTCAAATCGCGCAACATTTCCGTGACGCTTTCCTCTTGTAACGTGATACAGCGAGCTGCCCTCTCTGAACCCTCTCAATGTCTTCCGTCAGTACCACCTGGTGAGGGTCCCACACTGGACAACAGTACTCCAGGAGAGGACGCACAAGTGTGATGTAGGCAGTCTCTTTAGTGGAGCTGTTGCATCTTCGGAGCGTTCTGCCAATGACACCTAACCTTTGGTTCGCCTTCGCCACAATATTTTCTGTGTGTTCTCTCCAGTCTAAGTTGTTCGTAATTGTAACTCCTAGGTATTTGGTAGAATTTACGACCTTAAGGTTTGACTGATTTATCGTGTAATTTAATGGTCATGTGTATTACTTCACATTTTTCTTTATTTAGTGTCAATTGCCATTTTTCGCATCGTGTGGAAATTTTCCCTGAATCGCTTAGCAGTTGCTTTTGATCCTCTAACCGATAAACAACAGCATCATCTGCGAACAGTGTAAGAGAGCTATTCAGATTGTCTCCTAAATCGTTTATAAACACAAGGAAGAGTAGGTGATGTATAACGCTTCCCAGGGGAACGCCAGATATGACTTCTGTTTTACTCGATGACTTACCGTCAATTACTACGAACTGTGTCCTTTCTGATAGGATAGCGATTTGTCTAATCGCTTTGCAGTTGCTTTTGATCCTCTGTTGACTTCACTAACCGATAGCATCATCCGCGAATAATCTAAGGAAGCTATTCAGATTATGTCAATCTTGGTTTGATCACGTTAACAAAAAATGAAAAGGGAACAGTTGCTTGTCTCTATAAGAAATTGGCATTATACAGAAGTACGAAAATGTGCTGCAATTAATGGTCACCTGTCCATCCACCACTACTACGCACGGGGAATCCTGCCAGAATTGAGACGAAAAGCGTTCCATCAGAAGCAGCGCGCACACATTCTACGTCATGGTAACTGCGCGTGCGCAGAAATGTCTTTTTTCTATCGCTCGGAAAGCAGCTCCGTGGCAGCTTCTCGAACGAACGTGTAAAATAGCGTTTTGTTGTGTGAATGTGTGCGAGGGCGCGCACGCCGTGGCGTCTTCTGGCAGGTCAGGGACCGGGTGCGCGCCCTCCTGTATTTCCGGCGGCGCCGCCCCGCCTGCGCATGCGCGCCGCGCAGTGCCGCGCCGCGCGGTGTGTCGCCGCCGCCGCCCCGGCGTCTCACTGTGTCCGCAGCCGGCGCCTCGCCACGTCTCCCGCCAGCCGCGGCATGATCGGCCTCTGGTCCTTCAAGAACCCGCCCCTCCGCGACCAGAAGTGCGAAATCCTGCTCGGTACGGACGCGCATGTAGCTCGCCCGCGCTCTCTCTACCCCTCTCTCTCTCTTTTACTTCTTTCTTTTTTCCTGTCTGCTACGATTGTTGCCTCATTCTAAGTCTCTTTTTTCACTGTGTGTGTTTCATTTGGCTATTTGGTTCTATTACGAAAGCTGCTTCGTTATGAACTGTCGCTCTATTGTTGAGGCTAAGTGTTACGTCTTGATATCGAAAGTATGATTTGTCAAGAGCAACACAATTTACGACAGCGGCGGGAACTAATAGGATGTTAGTCAAGTGCCATCGAAAAGGAATCTCAAATCGATTTCATATTTCTGGATTTCCGGAAGGCTTTTGACACTGTACCCCACAAGCGGCTTTTTATGAAATTGTGTGCTTATGGAATATCTCCCAAATAGTGCGATTGGATTCACGGTTTCCTATCGGAAAGGACACAGTTCGTTGTAATTGACGGTAAGTCATCGAGTAAAACAAAAGTGATATCTGGCGTTCCACAGGAAAACGTTATAGGTCCCCTACTCTTCCTTGTGTTTATAAACGATTTAGGAGACAATCTGAATAGCTCCCTTAGACTGTTCGCGGATGATGCTGTCGTTTATCGGTTAGTGAAGTCAACAGAGAATCAAAAGCAACTGCAAAGCGATTTAGACAAAATTTCTACATAGTGCGAAAATTGGCTATTAACACTATATAATGAAAAGGACCACAAAAAGAAAAAAAAAATCTGCTGAACTTCAATTACGCGATAAATCAGTCAAATCTTAAGGTCGTAAATTCTACGAAATACCTAAGAGTTACAATTACGAACAACTTTGACTGGAGAGAACACACAGAAAATATTGTGGGGAAGGCAAAGGTTACGTTTCATTGGCAGAACGCTTAGAAGATGCACCAGCTCCACCAAAGAGACTGCCTACATCGCACTTGTGCGTCCTCTCCTGGAGTACTGTTGCCCCTTGTGGGACCCTCACCAGGTGGGACTGACGGAAGATATTGAGAAGGTTCAGAGAAGGGCAGCTCGTTTTGTTTTATCACGTTACGGGGGGGGGGGGGGGAGCGTCACGGAAACTTTGCACGAATTGGGGTGGAAATCATTAAAAGAAAGACGTTATTCATTGTCGCCTGATCTGTTTATGAAGTTTCAATCACCGACTTGTACTTCTGAATGTGAAAATATTTTGCTAGCACCCACCTACTTAGGGAGACATGACCATCCCAATAAAATAAGAGAAATCAGATCGAAAACGGAACGATTTAGGTGTTCTCTCTTCCCGCGCGCTATTAGAGAATGGAACGGTAGAGAAAAGTTATGAAAGTGGTTAATGAACCCTCTGCCAGGCACTTAAACGTGCTTTGCAGAGTATCTATGTAGATGTAGATGTTACAGACACTTCCTATTAAAAAGCAGTGCGTTTTGTAATCTTACGACATCGTAACTAGTATCCTTACTAAAGGTGCCAGTAACGCCCCCCCTCCCAACGAACTTCATCTTCTTACGCGACTTCACTTTGAATAACTGCATTTTGGTATCATCTGTATAATATTAATTTGTATTAACATAATTTCACTGATATTCAAAGAGGGAAATGTCGATCTTTAACTTCTCTTCCGAATGTGAAAATTGTCGTCTCCTATGTACATAGGGAGAAATTATAATCATGATAAGAAAAAGACAGCACGGACAAAATGATTCAGTTGGTTTTTCCCGCACTGTATTGTAGTATGGAATGGTAAGTAAATAATGTGAAAGTGATTGGATGGACCCTATACCAGATACTTATTTGCAGAGAACCGATCTACCTGTACAAAAAAGGTAACGTATTGGTCGCGCAAAATGCTACAATTAATAAATCCGTCTTACAGAAATTATTTGGGACGGAGCAGGATAGCCCGCAACCTAAAACATAGTAATAGGTGCTGACAATCAACTATTTCTTTAGTAATACGAATAAATCTACTCTTACGCATGAATTTTCACTATTTGTTTTTTCGACAATACAAAAAATGTTTTGTGGTAATTCCATAATATTAGTTATTACTGGGCGTTACTTTTAGTACACAAACGCTCAGATTGTGAACAGGATTCAGAATTCAACGCTGTGAGATTAAAAGCCTAATAGTGTGCGGATGACAAACGTAGATAATATAACTTATTATTATTATTATTATTATTATTATTTAGACAAGGCAGGGGCTAAAGAGATTGACAACATTTATTCAAAATACAAAGTGCGAGTATCTGTGAAATAGTGGCCTGATCATTATAGTGAACGCTGCTGAAACAGTTATTCAACGTGAACTATAGCTAGGCGATCACTTATCCCCATCACCTCAAATGCTAGAATGCAAAACCTTTGCCATGCTTGTTTTTGGCACTGCGTGATAACGAAACAGTGTGGCTCTGAGATTTTTTCACGTCACACTGCTGCAACATTGACAATAAAAGGCGACAAAAGGCACCTGCTTAAACTGAATACGGCCGGATCTCAAGAGCGTCGTGACATTTCGTAAAAAAATAGCGTGGCGCTTACTTCTTAAAGCGTTGTTATACATTTCTTTCACGTTGACACTAGTTTCATGACAGCGAGCCTAGGTCTTCTGATAAGACTATACCACAAATTACCTGTTCCGTTTTATTTAAGAATAGGACAGTTGTAGACTTAAGAAAAGAACCGAGCGAGGTGGCGCAGTGTTAACACATTGCACTCGCGTTCGGCAGAACGATGGTTCAAATCGCCCTGTGACCATCTAGATTTACGTTTACTGTGACTTCTCTAAATCACTGCCGGAAAATGCCGGGACGGTTTCTTTGAAACCACACAGGTCTCTAATGACAACGCTGTCGACGGGACATTAAACCAAAAGCTTGCTTCCTTACTTCGTACATTAAAAGACGCTTTTTGTGGCGCAGTGCTGATGTAAACACCGAAATAAAACACAGGTAGTAGATGCCAGAGAGACAATTCCGTCTGCAGTTCGCGTTGGTTTTGTACCTTTCGCTCTCTAGGCTCCTTGACCCACCATCGCCACTCTCAATGGGAACTGTATTGGTGTCATAGTTACTTGAACGTCTTAAGATTTTTGTGCCCACCCAGACTTTACGGTGTGAGCAATTTGCTGGTTACCACTCTTTTGCGTTGTTCGTTGTTACTAGCGAACCCGAAAATGCTTCGCCATTGTTAAATGTGCATGGGAATTGCATATGCCCCTTTCACTTTTTTTCCTGTTTATTACGGAAAACAGCCAAGATCGCTTATAATAATTTTTATTTAGATTACCGGATTCAGCCGATTAAAGTGCCATCTTCGGATCTTTCATTTCACTGACATCACAAATTTTGGAGTAATGTATACAGAAGTCTGCCTTGTCGGGCATTGGACACGGCCGCTTTGTTTCAGAGACTACTTTTCAATTCATATAAAAAACTTGTGGTGAATGAAACATCCCAAGATGGTTCTTTAATGTGCTGAATCCGGTCATCTAAATGAAAATTATTATAAGCGATCTTGGCTGTTTTTCAAAATAAATTGATTGAAAGGATCCCCCCCACCCAAATTTGACACACTTCTATTCTTTCTCCTAATCTCTGTGGCCACTTCTCCCATCTCCATGACGTTTCTCCTGGCACTCTTAGGCCACTATCTGCATCAGCTAGCTGAAAAACCGGCGTTGCTCGGGTATGAATTTCTTCCAATATTTATCCATGTATTCGTCTCTCCTCCTATTGTCTGTTTCTACTTACCTCTGCCTTCTCCTCCTCCTCCTCCTTCTTCTACATACATCCATCCATCCCCGTGCCTCTTCATTACCTCGCCGCTCTCTGCCGATCTGCTCCTTCCCCTTTCTGCCTTCGTCCCCCCACCCCCCTTATGTGAAAAATTACAGATATACGCCAGATTCAAGGCGATCGGTAAAACGGAGTGAAAGTCTGGAGTAAGCACTCCAGTATGCACCGTAGTAAACCTCGTTTAGACGGTACACTTCCTATTCTTTGGAAAGTCAAGTTTGGAAAATTTCATCAAAATTGAAATAAAACTGTAGATTGGTGTGGGACTATAAAGCACTCTCCGCCATGTTCCTTATGAATCATTATGTAAAGTGTCGTTCCTCGTGTTTGTAGGGTTTGTAGGGTAATCGTACAATCCGATGTACGATTTGGAAGCGAATAAAATGTGAATCTAATCGGAAGGGACGATACCTATGTTGAAGGAAAACAGAAGGTTATTTTATGTGACCAGTTTCGACTTATTGCAGGCGATCTTCAGAAATTTTCACACAGCCCATGCGGCCGGTGGTGACGTCTACAGGGCTGCCGTGGCTGCACGTTGCTAACGGCTTTGGTCGAAACCGGCTGAAATAACCCAACCTCCTGCGATCTACACTATTTTTCTACAACATAAATATATTTAAAAAAATATCGCTGTTGATCCTGTGACAATGCTCAAATTAACGAAAGCGATGCCCATACAGAATTACAAATTTCAATTTTTTTTCGATTTTACAGCTGTTCCTCGTTTTTTTTTCGTTTTTCTTTTGTTATAAGCCACTCCTGTATTAAAACAAAGAAAACTAAAAATTAATTATTGAGCACGTTCAATCCATTTTTAGTTCTAACGTTAATAACGTACAGCAACTCAGTAAGGCGTTTGTCGACTTCTTGTCCCAGTCTGCAAGTTTTAAACCAGGTTCGTAGCTGCAATAGAAGATTTTTTTGCCTTTCTGACTCTACTTTCGTCTCGGAGTTTTCGTTTCCAGTGTGGAGTAGGGATGTCATCTTCATCTGTTTTTCTGGATCTCGATTTGTTTGTATTCCACGCCATTAGTACATCACATCGTCTTCAGTTTCCTGAATGCAGACTGTAACAGTACAGATTACACTAAGGGGACAGAAGTCACAGTATAGCAGACGTGCCAAGTATTAAGATTTTTCCGTAATTTATCAGCACTACTAAGCTAAAATTACGATCTTACGGAAGCAGCAGCTGAAATTACGGATTTTACTATTACATTTAGTAGTTTTGTCGCATACAATTTTTCGTTGCTATATTTTCTTAAACATTATTATTTCAGAAATAACGCAATACCTTTTCATCATCTGCTTAATCGGGCCCGGTGGTCTTGGGGTAAAGGGCTCGACTGGAAGAGTCGAGGTTCGAAGCCCGGTCGGACCTCGGAATTTTTCAGTCTGCGTTTTAACCGATCTTTCACCCTCTCAACGATGTGAGGAGTCGCCAGAAAAGACACGTGATGGGGATTCCACGTTAAGCTGTAGGTCCCCTTTCCCCGGTTGGATAACTGGGGTAGACTAAGGACACGCAAGTTGCTGAAGTGGCGTCCAGTCGAAAGACTTGCACCATGCCAATAAGCCACGCGAAATCATTATCTGCTTAGCACACACTACAATATATACTAAAGTTGTCTCCTACAGGGGTACTTCGCTAAATTGTACGCAACGATTTGGCATACTGATGCCCCTGCTGCTACGTTACAATCAAGTGTAAATGACTTATTCAGCACCATTATTCTCGCACTTGCTTCTACTCTCTTATTCGCAAAGGTAAAACGAATGTAATATTGTTGTAGTCACGAATACCCTACTAGCGGTTTTTTAATTCTTATTATTATTAGCTGTGTTTCTCCCCATTTCATTTTTTTTCTCTTTCTTTCAATAGTCACAGTTACATTTCAAACCGATAGTTTATTGTCAATCAAAAAGTTTCTTTCGAAACTTAGCATCTCTAGCATAGTGGTACGCGCGCGCACACACACACACACACACACACACACACACACACACACACACACACACACACTCGGCCGTAGCATCGTGTACATGAGGTATAGTAGGGCGATGCATTGGCATTTGTACTCAGGTGATTGACGTGGAAAGGTTTCCGATGCGATTATGGCCACCCGACGGGAATTAACACATTCTGAACGCGGAATGCTAGTTGGAGGCAGGCACTTTGCAGTTCGGAAATAGTTCTGGAATCCAGTATTCGGAGATCCGCACTGTCAAGAGTATTCAGAAAATACCAATTATCGGCATTACCGCTCGCCACGGACAACAAACTGTACTTAAAAGACTTCGGTGCGCAAAAGGAGATGGGAGCTGTCACTAAACTTTTGTCACCGCGGTAGTCATTGTAATACACTAGCTGCGTTAAATTAAAGCAGTTACATTTTACGTATTTCCATGTGATCAGCCAAGTGTTATACATCTTCAAAAGAAGAGCACTGTGGATAGGATGCTAAGTATATGGTATTTGCAATCGTTACACCAAAATCACACGTTCTGCGGCATAACTGTATTAACAGAGGGGGGGGGGGGCGGTACTCCAAGCATATGCATATACACAAGGGATTATTTTGTAAGGTGTGAAACCAGGTCGGCCTACATCAGCTTTAGTAATAGTGGCGACAAGCAGTTCATGTGGTGTGCCGCGTAACGCATGACTTCAACGAGATGGTAACTGAATGCGTCATAAAACAAATGTGGCATAGAGCCAAGGCAGTTAAATGCTTTAATCGTGTGGTAAGAGGCATCAGTGCAGGGCAGAGTCATTATTCGTATTGCAATAGATTGCTCGTGGTTATTTACGGTGCTAACGGCCTCTTCGGTCTGTTATAAAGCCATTAGTTATCCATGGAGACTTACAAACATAAGAGACAGAGAGAGAGAGGGGGGGGGGAGCAGAATGAAACAAGCTTCGTGTGAGCGGAAGTGTTGCGATTATGGATATACAGAGGGAAAGAGATGACTACTCGACACGGGAAGTGGTGCTGTGTCCCTTTCGATGGCAGACGATGTGAACTTACGTGGCTGTTGACACTGCGAGCCCTTGGGAGCAGTGTCCAGCAGTGGGAGGCGGGACTGCGGTATTTTGCGAGCTGCTGCTATCAGATTCCAATTAAGCCGGGGCCTCTTCTGCGCTCTGGCTCTGCTACTGACGTTTGGCCAGCTGTCGATAGCGACGCCAGCTGCTGTGTGCCGCCATGGGCGCTCGTCGGCCGTCCAGGCTGGTACCTAGCTTCCGATGTCGCCATCTTCATCGTCCTCGCTGCATACCTTTTTCGATAAGTTATAATGATTCATTTTTGTTTGGAGGGGGGCAGAAGCCAACTCGGAGAGCCGTCAATTATGAGAACCTCACACTGTAAGAGAGTATTTCTCGTCGTTTCATCCCCTTCATTTAGGGACAACAGAGATAAATAAGGTCTTGATAACAAACCAACTGCTTCGAATTGGATGGGAAGGTACTACTCAAGAATCTTCATATCTAAGAAGGTTTGAAGAAGGCGTATACATCAAATCATTCGTTATGAAAGAAGGTGGCGGTAAAAAAGTTGCATCTACGTGACTGCACACGAACTAGGATTGGGGGAGGATATCAACCATGTTCTTCTCAAAGGATCCATCCTGGCATTTGCCATACACGAAGACAGACTGAAATGTAGATCGCTGGAAGGTCGTCGATAAACAGACTCCAGTGTCTCACCATTATGCCACAACGCTTTACCGCTGCTGTTATAGCTTTCTCTTACTCGAATATTCGGAGGGGACAGCGGCGTAATGCGCGCCATGGCGTTTAGAACCGCCCGGCCCAACCACACCCGGCTTAGACGAAATCTGAACTGCTCACCTTCCCCCGCTCTCGGAAACACGATTGTGTTAAAATAAAGTAATAGGTGGAAGAAAGATTACATATTTTAGGCACTGACAGCGCACACGACTGCTTCCGTTAGATTTCTCCCCTATCACACTGTGTCGTCAGGAAGGGCGTCTGCTACCGAGTGAAATAAAATATTTCGCCAATAGCGGGCCCCATAATATGGATAGACGCTGGGAAAGAGGTAGTTTCATCCATACAGAAATCCTAATGAGCACATTTGAGAAAGTAACGCGCCAGATCTCTTGGATCCGTCTGCGTCGCCGTGGACTGTGTTGAACAAACGTGGTTTAGATTAGCTCCAGTTTCAGTGCATAAAAGAGCATCCACTGAAGAATTTGTCGTAGAAAACTCATATGGCAAACAATAAAATTAGTCATTTGATAAATATAGGGGGAATATATATATTCTGGAACATTCACAGTTGTAATCAATATGTTTCCTAATCCTTCTCGAATTACTTCGAAATTGAAATAAAAATATATCTACTGATGATAATTTCCGGCTGCGTTCTATCTAGCGCTCTCTCTCTCTCTCTCTCTCTCTCTCTCTCTCTCTCTCTCTCTCTCTCTCTCTCTCTGACTTATTCACTCACTCGCATTTTTTCTCACGCGCCCCAAATTGTCACTTGTCTTAGGGGGAGATGAGCACGGTAAGACGGAAGAGTCTGCGCATGACAAATAAGGCTACTGAAGTCATAGCTGCGAACACCGGTAGTCTGATTGTTCATGTTAGTGGGTGAATGTTGGTAGTCGGAACCGTAGCGTCGGCGACAGCTTATATGCTTTCAAGCTGATAAGACTTCTTGCCGTGCGCGCATGCTACTGTCTTATCGTATGTGGTGCGCCATTACGCTAATCGACGTTTTACGCTAAACCCCTCTCGTTCCCCCACCCCTTCCCCTGTGCGTAGCGCTCAGACACACACACACACACACACACACACACACACACACACACACACACACACAAAAGCACGCACAGGATGCTAATTGGCTGTCCTTCTGTGAGGTGGGCGCAAATGACGCGTCAGAATTGTGATGTTTTCCTTTGCTAGGCGGTCGGACTTAACGACGTCGTTGCAAGCACTAATGTCGCATTGCTCGTGCGTGCTCGGATAGCAGCTAATCCGAGAGAGCCTCGGTCCGCAATTAGCGGAGCTGCCGGTGACGCCTTACGGTGTTCCAAGCCCGTGGGAACCACTGCTGCCTCAGCTGCCTCCTTATCACCTGAGAGTACTGTGTCTCACGAGGTGCAACTCTCTCTCTCTCTCTCTCTCTCTCTCTCTCTCTCTCTCTCTCTCTCTCTCTCTCTCTCTCTCTCTCTCTCTCTGTGTGTGTGTGTGTGTGTGTGTGTGTGTGTGTGTGTGTGTGTATTAGCACTTCTTTGTCTTTCACACTGTCAAACATATTTCATCTTCTGCTTTCCACGTTTTGAATCAGAATATGGACAAAACATCTAATAAATATTGACTCTTGATCCCGGCTCCAACTGTTAGAACACTTTACGTCACAGTTCGTTAAATAATGGTAAATATGAAGTGTGGTGCAAAAGTAAAATCAGTGAAGAATATATAGGATAGCAATCGCGATGTTAAATTCTAGTGCCGCGATCTACTGACGTTTTGTTGGTACTATCTACACAGTAGGTCGTGCACTGTTTATTCCCGTTGTAGCAATTACAATTTATTTTAATATGATTTATTCCCTTTATATGTATTAAGTTTCTAATTATTTCCTTTTGTCATCTCTTTTAAACTCGTTTTAAAAGCGATTAAAAGGTGGTAACATTTTTACCTGTGACTCTACCATATGAACAGAGGATGAAAATGAGCATTTCATTCCATCTCGTATGACCACAGTAAACGTAATTTCTACTTCCGAAGGATTCAGAGTCATGTAACATACTTTGAAACACGACAGTTTGCCCTTTGAGTGTTAATTAGCTTTGCAGTAATTTGAAGTAGTAGTTCTGTTATTACTAGCAGAGATTTATCAGTGCATCATATCTTGTGATTTCAAGTCAGGACATTTTTCTTAGAGAGGCCCTTCTTTTTACACATACTTGATATGAAAGTTTTTACAAGCAAGCAATAGCCAGGTTACTTCAAAATTTCCCGATTTTAGTTTGCGTATACGACGCGTGAGTCACATATGTCGTTGAAGTGTTCGGACAGTTCGATACTGCATAGAGTTCTACGCTATGTCTGAAAACCTCGAGCATGTTAGAACGCGAGTTTAGTTTGCCCAGTCCTACTATAACGCGTACTTCACGACCTGGGAAGAATCTTCGATACTGCAAACACGTCTTTTCTAGTGGTCAATTGCTCAGCCTTCGGCTGCACATTTTAGAGTCAATTTTTCCTTGTTGTGGTCAAAACTACCTCGTTCCAAAATACCGAAAGCAAACAGCTTTTAGCTGAAACTATTTGTTTCATAGAATCAAAGTTAAAGAAGTCTTCTCATCGTCACTGGTTGACATTTCAGGACATGAGTTCCTTATCAGATTTTATGTACTCACAACTCTCTAAAAGTCTTCAGAGTTTTTAACGGTAATTTCCAGACACTCCGTATGATAATTTGGAAAACATTCTTGTGTGCATTCATCTATACCGTCTCTAAGCGAGAGGGTCTTGTCTATGCCTCATATTTTGGTTAAACCATTAGTTAGTGAAAAACTGATGAAAACTCAGCGACTACTAATTCACGCAGATTGGGCGCATTTCAGAGAATTGCCCGTTTCAATTCCCCCCGAACAGTCGGGCCACTCTATACGAATGGTTCCTTTAAATAATTACATGAATGAAACATGGCCGCTTCCTTCCACTCCAGTAGTAATCCAGACAAAGATCCGCATCTAATGATTTTAATAGTATACGTGATACAAGACACTAATCTTCATTCTGTTTCTAGTTGTAAGTGGATGTTAAGTGAGAAAATACAAGGGACTCACTCTTGTGAACAACTGTGTCCGAGAAATTATTAACCCGACAAATTACAATGGTCTTAAGTAGTGTTCCGTACGCCACGATCAGGCAGCCAGGGCCACACACCCTGTGTAAAGAACAGAATAACACAGAATAGAAAATGGAGGCAGGTTTCGACATAATAGAATGGACCAAGACTGTTATAGGATACAGACTCGGTGTTACAGCTCTTGTATCAATTGTACTCGCTGACCTGAAGAGTAAAATCCCGTAAGATTCCAGTAATGGTTATCGCGTCTTCGACTCTGGCGCATTGGTACACTACCTGCGACCCATGGCTTATGAATCGCTGGTCTAATTGTTAGCCCTTGGTTGGAGAGAGGGGGGGGGGGGAGACGTATATCTGTTTTTGAATTTGGGAAGACTCCAGCGATCTACATTTCATCCGCCCTGATTTTCCTACATCCGGCGAATGTCGGGATGGATCCTTTGTGTAGAACATTGTCGAAATACTCTTCCAATCCGAGATTGTACTTAGTTTTTTATGACGGCAGTTTTTAACTGTGATCTTCGTATTTTCTAGTGAATGGTCATTATGATGTATGTGTTTAAACTTTGGTAGTTACGCAGGTCCTCGAATAGAACGTAATGGTCGGTCGTCCATCATTCACTTCTGTCGCCAAATGGTGAAACGGCAAGTGCACTTTCGCAGTGTGAGTTGCTCATAATCGCCAGCACTTTGAGTTACCTTGTTTTTCATGCCACTGCCAAACACTTGCCTACTCACGAAGCATATGTGAACTTCGCTCATCTAAAAAAGTGGAATCTAGTCCCTATTCAAATAAGACTTGCGTAGGGCGATTTATAATTTTCTTTATTCATTATTTTATGAGGTTTCAAAGTTTAGGAATCTTTCTTATTTGCTCTCCGACGTTTTTCGAATTTTCTGACATTCGGAGTTTGTGATATTGCACTCTAATGTATGATGCTTCCTAATAAGATTGTATTCCTCCTTGGGACCGGTATCCCATTACTTGATAATATTTTCAGTGCATGTATGTTAATCTATACTTAATATTTGTATATTTTTAGTGCGAATGTATAAAAACTACCGAAAACATTGGCAGTTAGATAGTTAAACTGGGTGTTTTTATAAAATGTTTTTGTTGAGAAAACCTAAGTGCGGTATACGACCTCCACCTGGTTTTTCATGCTCTTTACTCATATCTGGTACTGGGGACGTTTTTACGGTGCTCAGACCTCACAGTAAAATTATTTTTGAAACATTTCGTAAACTCTGATAGATTTAAAAGGTGATACTTGCTAAAAATATGTGTCGTAGTAGAAAGAGAGAGATTTTAAAAACAGTGGATTATTAAAACAAGTGCGTCGACTGCACAAAGTGTTTATGTTGACCTGTAACTTCTATTTTCTCGCTAAAATGGTAGCGTTCGTTCACAGCCAGCGTCTGCATGCTTTGCTTTAACGGCAACGAACAACTGTTGCATTTGGCACCTGTTCGCATGGCGATTTAATTGGATTCCAGCGAGCGAGTTTTCCCGGCCGCGTACAATTTTTACAAAAACCTATCGCTTTATTGCTCACGTCAATAAGCTTTTTCCGTTGTATATTCGGTGTTGCGCATTAACGATAATTAATATAATCAATTAACATACTCCCCGTAGCAATTTTTCATAGAAAAGCAAATACTTCGATTAATATACCGTATTTTCATGCTCAGTGTTAATATGAAATACTATTTCATTGTTAGACTGGAAGTTAATTAATGGGGAAAAGTTGTATCTTACCAAGGTTCTGAACACGCTTTGAACCAATGAAATGTCTTCCTATTTAAAAACTGTTAACAACTGCGTTTTATTGCATAATGTAATACCTCATGAAATCATTTTAATAACTTACTGTAACAGTTGCATCGATTTCATAAATTGAATTTGCCAAGTCTGCTTCTTTTCAGATGTGTACAGCCAGCCTGTTTTTCCTTTTTTAATTAATAGTCACAATGTGAAAAGCATGGGAAGTTTAATTAATGATATACCTACAGTAGAACATACGTAATACGGTACTTTTAAAACAGTGATACTGCAACGCATTAATTAACGTGAAACTGTTTTTCATTGCGAATATTTATCGTTTCATTCACTGCGGCAGGGAGCAACCTTGATTTACACACACACACACACACACACACACACACACACACACACACACACACTCGCACGCACGCGCGCGACAGTTTTGCATATCAAGATCAATACTTCCTAGTTCATTTAAAATTACATTTATTAATTACTCTCCGTTGTTTCTACGACGACAACAAATCCAACGAAATGTTCCTCTGTCTCTCCAGATGAGAAATTGCAAAATACAGACAACCTTAGGTAGCTACTCACATAGAAATAAATTCGGATAACTAAATAGCTAACATTTTAACAACATGATCAGCTATTTTGCGAGGCCGTCAGCGATCGCCGACGCCTAGCACCGCTCTGTTCACAGTAACATTTCTTGCATTATACGCAACCCTTTCGAAAAAAGCACTTTGTTTTTCCATAATTTTCAGACTTAATGGGCATCTTTTCCAATTATCCTTTCCTGGAAACTTTGCCCTGTCAGAGTCAAATCTGTCCAGCTATTCGCAAGTGAAGGTCTTCTATACATAAACTAAGTTTCACTTACGTTGACTGTTATTATTTCACACTCTGCAAACACTTCGAAAGCAAGCCGGCGGATCATATGGGCAGCTGAAGGGCGGTAAGCAAGCGGACGTGCTGTCGGGAATTAGAGTTCAATTAATTAGCGTTCATATTCCTTTAGCATATTCGTTTTGTTACGTGGTAGTCGGGTTG
The DNA here is from genome assembly GCA_026315105.1 of Locusta migratoria. Taxonomy (NCBI): domain Eukaryota; kingdom Metazoa; phylum Arthropoda; class Insecta; order Orthoptera; family Acrididae; genus Locusta; species Locusta migratoria. The sequence continues at coordinate 204,624,457 of CM048751.1, forward strand.
GTGACATCTTGCTGATGCTGCTCCTCTGTGACCGTATTCGACGACGTCGTTATATGAACGTGAGAATAGTACGGTCGTTAGGCGTTGAGTCCTATTTCAGCAGCGTGCGCAGATCAGGTGTGCTCCTGCAACAGCCATTTGCTTGACGCCTTTCAAGCACTTTGCATAGATGTTCACACTGAAACACGCCAGCAGGCCTTCAACTTCTCCAAGATTCATCATCACAGGCGACGTTCCTTAACAATCTGTTATCTGACACAATCGCTAGTGTTGTATCTTCTCATTTTCGTCCCATATCGGCATTTGAGTGATTCCAAATTCGTCTCCACGTTCCCTAGCTTGATTACCTCATTGTCACCAGTTATAATTCCTCTACATTTCGTTGTCCTTGTTTAATTTTTGTGGACCTTCATCTTCTAAGTTCATTTGAAAACCTGTCCTATTATACTCAACTACTTTTCCAAGTCAGAAATTATGTTGTCATTGGCAAACTTAATTAAAAAGAAAGAAAAAAAAAACTACTTCTTGTACTTTAATTCCCTTTCCAAAGTTCTCTTAAACTAGCTTCGTTGCTAGCTCACTGCACAGGTTGAATGACATTGGGAAAATACGCTGCAACTGTGACTCACAGCTTCAACAATCGCCTTACCTAAAGTTCCTTACAACTGCAGTCGGGATTAAATTTCTCTTCCTGTATTTAATGCATTCTACCAGCAGAATTTTGATGAGGATGTTCCAGTCATCATGATCATAATCTAAAAATTCTGCAAAACGTAGGTTTCATTTACTTACACAACGGTGGTTTGAAAAGCTCTCGGAACGGAATAGAAAAATGTACGTACATGGCTAAAACTTCATTTTTCAATGTAGTCCCTTGATAGATTAATGGACTTGTTCCAATGACTTGATCTCATCTAGAAAACGATATTCCTTCCGGCCTGGAAAATAGTTGTCAACTCCGGCTTTCATTTCTTCGTTTAATGTGAATCTTCGTCCAAGAAAAATTTTCAGTTTCGGGAAAAATGGAAGTCTGACGAATCCATATCGTGAATAAAGCGGATGTGGTAACAGTTGATACCTTAGTTCGTGTAACTCTGCCATGACGACGGTGCATTGTCTTGATGGAAGAAGACATTCTTCTTTGCTAAACCTGGTCTTTTTTCGCGTATCTTTTGTTGTGATTTGTGCAAGAGGTTAGTATAGTATTCTCCAGTGTTTATTTGCCCAGTGGGGAGGTAATCTACAAACGGAATCCTCTTCACATCCCTGAACACTGATTCCATAACCTTTCCAGCCGAATGAATTGTTTTTTCTTCCTTTGGTGGCGGAGAGTCAGCAAGTTTTCAGTGCTTTGACTTGTTTTGCCTGTGGGGTACAGGACTGCACCCAATTTTCATCTATGGTTACAAACCGGCGCAATAAAATCTTGTTTTGTTTCTTCCGAAACGGGCCAAACATTATTCCAATATGTCCATTTCCATGCGTTTTTTTATCCAGAGTCAAGAGTCGTGGCACCCAACTTGGAGATAGTTTTTTCACTTCTAATTCTTCAGTTAAAATGTTATATACCCTTTCAGACCACATCTGTGTAGCGCGAGCAGTTTGACGCACTTTCAATCAGCGATCCTCCACGACCATTTTGTGCACTTTTGAAATGATTTCTTGGGTAGTGACACATCTTAGCCGACCAATAATTGGATCATTATCTATGCTCTCCTGACCAAATTTAAATTTATTTGTTCACTTAGCAACAGTTGAATATGGAAGAGTCCCCCAGGTATTCTGGAAATCAGCATGAAGGTCGTTTGCTTTCATACCTTTCTTTACGAAGTAATTAATCAGTGCTCGAATCTCGATTTCTCCCATTTTAGGAAATCCCTACGCCGGCCGCTACGGTCGGGGGTTCGAATTCCCCCCTCGGGCATGGATGTTTGTGTCGTCTTTAGTATAAGGTAGTTCATAAGTAGTTTGTAAGTTTAGGGACTGATGACCCCGTAGTTAAGCTATACAAACATTTGAACATTTTGGAAATCACTACGCAGGAACAACAACAGAGCCACGTCTCCGTCACAACTCTCTTCCAAGACCACTGAAGTACCACGTGTTTGCAGGAAACAGTCCAGTGGATGTCACGTCAACAACTCGTTGCTCTAGCGCTGACCTCTCGTGGGGGTTCCGAGAACTTTTCAAAGCACCCTCGTAAAAGAAGTCGTAATGTCTGTATTGCATCGCGTGTTCCTAAGAGTACATTTCTCCGGAACCAAATTGTCTGCTACACGGCCGGCTTTCTACCTGTTTTTCTGTGTTGTTGTAAATGATTGTTGTCAGTATTTTGCAACCATTACTTACCAAAGTAATGGTTTGATAGCCTCTTTTGAGTAAAAATTACTAGCCTTCTTGAAATGGAAGGATAGTTCCTCTTCACAACACAGTCACAACGAGTGGTCAGGCAGCGGTGTTGCTGCCGTGATTTGTCTGTCTGGCAGCGTTCCGATAACACGGCGCTGACCACTTCTCCGCCCACTGGGATTTGCGCCAAGTGCGGCGCTCGATTCTCGGGTAAACAAGTTAGGACGGCTCCCCCTGCAGCTAGCCGCCATAAACTAACATTAGGAGGGTCTATGGCGGGATATGCGGGCCCCTGCTCTCAGCTCTCGGCGCCTACCATTACCCAGGAGCAGGGGACTAACGTGTCTTAAAGGAGAAGGCAGCTGTCTCTCGTGCACGACTGACTGTTGTATACTACATGAAAAGTGGGGACGAAAGGATGTACACTGCTAGCCACCCCAAATGCAACGCTGTGAAGCACACCTTTCCAAAAATTTTCCAATGGCGACACATTATCTAGTACATACAGATTTTCGAGACATCCTTTCACTATTACGGATTCAACTGTAACATATCTATCTATATCTATAAATGTGAACGTCTGTTAGGTGTACGTTTATCACGTCTGAACCACAAGACATAAAGAGCTAATAATTTGTATAGTTACTAATATCTACCCGGGGAAGGCTTTAGGCACGGTTTTATGGCAATCGGATACCTATTTATCTATATATATTAATGTGAATGTCTGTTCGGTGTACGCTTATCACGTCCGAACGACAAGACGCAGAGACGTAAATATTTGTTCAGTTACTAATTTATACCTGAGGAAGGTTTTAGGATCTGATAGACATTTAGTAATTTGAAGAATATAACGCGAAATGCGGAACAATAACTACTCTTTGAAAATTATATTTACTCTTTGAGAATGTTTTTATTGTTTGCATTGTTGCTTGAGGGTTGATAATGATAAAAGGGTGGAGTATATTGGAATGGAAAGTTATCGGTGTATATAAAATTCTACGCGCGCGCGCGCGTGTGTGTGTGTGTGTGTGTGTGTGTGTGTGTGTGTGTGTGTGTGTGTGTGTGTGTGTGTGTTAATATTTCGCTCTGCAGCGAAAACTACAGAACGCAAACGAATGGTCTGTGTGTAAAAGTTGTCCATAGTCTCCCGTTGTACACCATAGCAGTTCTATGCCGATAGCTATAAGGGGGTGGAAGATATGGCGGTTGAAAGTCGTCAAATTATTAAAAAAATTGGGACTGAAGGCCAGCGATGACGTTTGCGACTCTATAGGAAGGAGGTTACATACAGCTAAACGTGATGCAACAGACCATATCTTTGGTCTGTGTGTGCTACAATGTCTTCAGCTTTTTCCCTGTAAGGATAAGCATACGAATAAGGAAATATAAGAATAAATAAATAAAGCAGTAAAAAAGTAATTTCATTTAATACATCTCTTTAAAAAAAATCGCAGGAATCCATTTACAGCCCTCATGTTTTTCACATGGTCAACTATACGTCGCATGCTCAAGGGTGGGCAACCCAAAAATCTCTACATTTAGGCTCCAAACAATGCTACAAATAACGTAGTTTACCAGAATGCCCTAAAATGAAATTAAAATGAATTTGGACATTACTCTCTCCATACGCGTTGAGATCTTGCAACGCAGGCTATAATGAATAATGCGTGTATTACTTATTGTAAATCATTAAGCATTTCACATAATTTTATTTGAATGTTGATTAAAATGTTTGTTTCTAAAGAAGGTATTGTATTTCATTTCATCCTTCAAAACCAGCCTCATAGCACACTACTGAAAGATAGCTTATCTATCATAATCAACCAACACGCGAGCGAAGCCGCGGGTTTAAGCTAGTAATAGTATAAAAGAATATTCAAGTTTATGATTCATTTGTAAATATAGTACACCCTGAACGCAGAGAAGGAAGGTGTTTTTATTTATTTATTTTATTATTTATTTATTTATTTCTTTATTTTAGAGAACATTTTGTTTGATTTTGAGTTCACTAATCTTGTTACACCTTCGATGCCACTAACAAGCAAAACTAGGGAAGTGTCACTCTTTTTTTCTTAAATTTGACTCATAATATGTGGATAACAGAAAAATCTGAGAGTGCCACTTCCGTAGTTTTTCTTGTGACACCCCTGGGTGTCACGACACCTAGTTTAGAGAGCCCTGCTCTAAAGGAAAGATAAAAGGTGAAACTCGTAGCAAAGCGTTTGCGGCGACATCGGGTGCACCTGATAATCAATTTCAGCATAAGCATACATCACGGACGCTTCAGTACGTCTCGTCGTACAAGTCAGCGAGCGTATTTCCAACACGTTTCGGAGTTCGACCGGAAGAAGGAAGGATGGAAAGAAGTAATACGTTCCGTCGACATAGATGTCATTAACGATTGAGCACACTCTCGGATACTTGTTGTCAGGAATGAGGAACGAAATCGGTTGTGCTCTTTCAAAGGAACCATCCAGTCATGTGCTTGGAGTGATTTAGCTTTGGCCACTGCGCCACCTCGTTCGTGACCGCGGAAGTGTAGTTAGTATTGCGGGTCATCCTACTAAAAAATCTATGATCGTACCCATCGTAACCAAAACGACTGTGAATCGGATTGTGATCACTGCGTGCGGAATGGAACGACACACAGACGGGCCCATTGCATCCATCTCTTTGCACCACTGCACGTGATGATGTGCACGTGGCAGTCCTGAATCGCTCTGAACAGAACATCATAGTATTTTCTAAAGTCATTTACCATACCTGCACGAGGATGGCAAAGAAAAACCGGCTGTTGTCAATCGCAAGGAACCATGTCACATTTCGTGTGCAGCATTTTGGCATGTTTCTATATCTACATACATTTTTTAAGCTGCCGTATGTTGCGTGATGGAGGGTACTTCGAAACATTAAACTTCTCTTCGAGGTCCTTTGCTGTATGTAACAGATTTATATGGTCATCAGCAAACTTATTTTCTTATTTTTATTATTCTTCCTGCTACACTCCCAAATACGCGAGGGAAAAGCAACTGTGTATATTCCTCTGTACCAAATCTAATTTGTCTTATATTTGTGAGCCTTTGAGGAAATGTTAGTTTGGGGCAGTAGAATCGCTTTGCAGTCTGCTTTAATTTGCCAGCCTTCTAAATTGCTTCAGAAGTGTTCTAATATATTATTCGTATTTGCTATATTTCCTAAAATTGGTATACATTGGCAACCTGTGCTTCCACCGATTGTGAGGAAACCGGTGGACTTAAAACTCCATTGGCGCACTTAGTTTCCAGTGAGTCCATAAGCATATTGAGTATCATCGATGTCGCACTGTCATCTTACAAAATTAATTTTATGACTGGTTAAAATTATCATTAGTTGAATGGGTCTTTGAGTCACTCTGAATTAAGATGTTCAAATGGTTGTCAAGCTTATGGGACTTAACTACAAGGTCATCAGTCCCTAAACTTACAAACTACTTATGAAGTAACTTATACTAAAGACAGCACAAACATCCATGCCCGAGAAGAATTCGAACCCCTGACGGGAAACGGCCTCGCAGATCGGAGCATAGCGCCTTAATGCGCTCGGCCATTCAGCCGCGGCCTGAATGAAGGCCGCCATCAATAACTGAGGAAAAGATATTCAGACACATCTTAATCTATACTTTTCCCCCCTAGTTGATCTTCCTCCCACTCTTCAAAATTGTAAAAAGTATTTTTTTTATCTCATTGCCCACCTCAGTTCTGTTGACGTTCTGTTGTTGACTGACCCCTGAAAGTGGGTCGACTCCACGAGAACTGTTTTCGTATCAGCTGGAAAGGGCGCTAAAATAAGCTCGTGGAAGCATTTTGTGCTCCGTGTATGAAGTGTGTCTCGTTTCCGTGGCGTGTGTTTTGTTCTAAAAATAGCGCGACCCGGCTAGGGGCCGCGGCCCGCGGTCGGCAGCCTGCAAAATACAAGGCGCGCCTTGGCGTGTGTCGCGGGAGGGTCCGCCTGCAGGCGCACGTCGACGCCACCGCTGCCTGGCCGTTCTCTTCGTGACCGCCTCATTGCATAAAACAATGGTGCCTTCATTAGTTTACAAAATAGACAGTATGTTAAGGAAAAAGATGAGCTACACGGCGAGAAAATTCATCGATAAACACGGATACATAGTATTTAATGTGGCACAGCAGGGCTTGCGAGAAATTTAGTAATGGTCCCTCCGTGCGCTACATTATGAAATGTACGGCACTCTGGGAAGTAGGATATGTGTTGCATGTGTCAGTTTGGGTCGGTCCGGGACACGTGCGCGGTTAAATTCAAAATGTTCAAATGTTTGTAGAGCTTATGGGACTTAACTACGGGGTCACCAGTCCCTAAACTTACAAACTACTTATCAACTACCTTATACTAAAGACGGCACAAATATCCATGTCCGAGGGGGGATTCGAACCCCCGACCGTAGTGGCCGTGCAGAACGTGACTGGCGCGCCGCAGACCGCTCTGCCACCGCGGCCGTCCGTGCGCGGTTACCGACCGCTCGCGAAAAGCGCGAAATCGAGGTTGGAGTCCCTGTCCATGTGTCACCGTTAAACCATACAGCTGATGCCGATTAACAGTCGCAAATGCGAATACATTTTTTTATATTTTTCTCACATTTAGTCTTCTGTTGCTTCCTAAATTAAGGACAGTCAAACTACTTTTGTAATCCGAGAATGTGTATAATGTGTAATGATCTCGATAGTGGAACGTCAAACCATAATATTCTCTTTTTCCGTCGTTGAAATTTGATTTACTGATGTATTCTTGCGTGTGTTGCGCATTTAGTGACCACTTGTTCGACAAGGCGTCAATCCATAATTTTCTTTCCTATTGGAACTTAAACAAAATTCTTGTACGTTAAGCAAAACCAACCTTAGAAGTAAGCAGCATCAACAAAGATGTGTAGCATCTCAAAGAACGTCTTTGTCTCCGAAGGTGTTACCCTTTCGCTGTTTTTTCGCGTGTTGACGAAACGCGGCAGCATTTACGTACCTGCAGGAAGCTGTTTTCAGGAATACATCGGACAAGTACAATGTTGCAAAATAAAATGAAAAATCAGCATTTGGACAGTTTTCTCCCGAAGTTAATATTTATTCCTACATAGATACTAAACAGATTGAGTGATGTTTTGTAAAGGACACAGTGAAAGACTTTAAAGTTTCAGGATATTTCACCAAGCAGTAAATGACGCACTTGGAGCGCCGTAATGCTAAAAGAAATAGTCGCATACAATTTAGATGAAGGCCACTTCGAACCGGGCTTTCTTTCAGTAACCGATAATTTGTTCTGCAGGAGCTCTAAATTAATTCACGCAAAAGGTCGAACCGGTGACTTCGCCGTAATTATTCTGAATACCATAACGAATAGTGAACGTAGTTGATTCTATCTTTTGACTCTTTATCATTACTGTTAGAACACTGAGTAGACTCATCACATTTTAACAAACTTTTAGAGCAAGAACTTGTATACGTAGCCGAACCCACCATCCACGTTTTTTGTAACGTGTCCCTTAATGAGAATCGAGTAATGAGATAACATAGAAAATGTGTGTCCCATTTGTGTCGGCAAATTACAATAAACAGAAACCGCAGAATTCTCTCGTCGCTAAAGGGAACAATCGCACCGCTCTAGTTCAAGTATTGTGTTTGTAACAGTGACTGTTCTTTCTCGGCCTGTACATATTTTTTTGTAGAAAAATATTACCATTAGTTAGAACTTTGTTTTACAATATACAATAAATAAATTACTCGTTTCGCTTGGGAGAATGATGGATACACTGTGAGGCGTAAGGCGTCGTGCTATGGACTGGGCGGCCGTTCCTGCCGTAGGTTCGAGTCCTGCATCAGGCTTGGGTGTGTGTGTTGTCCTCAGCGTAAGTTAGTTTAGTAGTTTGTGAGTCCAGGGACTGATGACCATAGCAGTTTGGTCCATAAGGTTTACAAACATTTGAACGATCAATGCCATTACTTTGGCTCAGAGAGTCCTGTAGATGAACGGAATGAAGACTGCGAACAATTTGAAGTTTGATTCTACCAATAATGGTGGATATTAGACTATTCATCATAAGAGCCTGTTGGAAATGGCAACCGAGCGAAGGGTGCAGTTTTAGTCATTACTAACGGCAATGAAACAACGTCCCTGGCAGATATTATTATTATTATTATTATTATTATTATTATTATTATTACTATTATATTGTGTTCTCAGTGGGTAATTTCCAGAGTTCAAATTCAAATCTCCAGGTTTCCGTCTCCAGTGAATATCATGATTTTTTACTACTTCCCACATTTTTTGACTATCAAAATTTACCATAATCCTTATTAGCAACAAAATTAACATTCCAAGTACGGTGTTGGTAAATGGTTTTTCAGCTGTCATTGGGTTGTGAGGAAAATACCGTTTCATTATATTACGGCGTCCCTCCAGTAACTCTTAGGTTAAAATCGTTGAGAGTCTGAGGAAAGTATCAACTCATAACTTTCAGTGAGACGATGTGTTGAAACCAATTACATATTGACAACTTTGCTTTACACATTTTATAAGAATTAAGTATGTGATTCATCACTGGAAAATAACACTGATCGATATGGCAATGGTTTTGATTGAAAATATAAGTGACACTGACAAATAAAAAACTGTCATTATATGGGATGTTGGAGAGTTCCACGAATCATCTCTTAGTGGGTAGCCTACCGAACAGCAATGTCGTCTTAGAGCAACATTTCGTAAAGCTTTCTACCGATCACTTCCCATGAGGTTCCCTGTAGGAAAGTTCTCGAAGCTTTGTTATATACACACACCATCACCTGTTAGGTTATGTAGAACATTTATTCGGTAAAATAACGAAAAAATGTTCAGATGTTTGTATAGTTGTGGAACCAAACTGCAGCGGTCATTGGTCCCTAGACTTAAAACAAACAACTTAAAGTAACTTTTCTTAACGATAACACACAAACACACACACACACACACACACACACACACACACACCTGCCATTCATATGTAGGTTTTTCCGTTATTTCCAGGCAAATGACGCGGTGGTACATTTGGAAGAGCACGTTCAATTTCTTTCCCCATCGTTAAGAAAATAACCAGAGTTTGTGTTCCTCCTTTAATGACCACGCTCTCAACGGGACGCTAAACCGTAATCTACGTTTTTCCCCCTTCATTTTAAACCGACATTCCCTCAGATGTTTGATAGTTTGCGGTGCATCTGCTTTGCAATGATTTATTGCTCTCCAGGCTTATGTACTATTATAGACACTATACATGTTACTATAAAACGAAGACTATGCCAGACAGTGAAGTATAGAATATTCAGTTCACTTCTTGTCCCCAAACAGAAGTGGGTGGGCTCCTTTCCAATGCCTCCTGAAAGCTCCGGACTTCGTTGACAGATCTTCTTGGTCGACCAGGAAGATCTGCCTGAGGCATACTTCCTATTCGTCTGAATTTATTGTCGACAAGCGTGATACTGTTCCCGGATCTTAGCACGTTTTCTATGTCTACGACGGTAAAGCTACCTGATGGTCTATCCTAGTGTTTCCGTTAATGAGTGATTAGTCTTTTCTTCTGCAGAGAGCTTCTTGAACTCATGTTAAAGTTGATCTCACTGTTTTCATAAGAAAGGGACGGCCTGTAATAAAAATATGAAAAATATGCAGGAATGAAGCTTTGCGTTATAAAGGGAATGAAAATAAATCACAGACCAAGAACGAGACACACACGCGCACACACACACACACACAGAGAGAGAGAGAGAGAGAGAGAGAGAGGTGGGAGTAGGTAGGTGTTGTGTGGGTTGAGTTTCACGCAGTGCGCACCAGTCTCGGTGAAGAGACATAAGCTCGTCGGAGCATGCGGTGCAGTGGTGCGCTCGGCGTGTTGAGGTCAGAGGCGACCGCGCATGGCAGCCGATGACAGTGCACTGCGGTCGCGGTTCCGCACGTTTCTACCGACTGCTTGCATTCGGGTAGCTATTTCTTAATTAATCTGCGCTATGCCACGCGATATAGGATGCTTACCCGTACACACATTAATTACTTACAAGCACGGCGTTCCAGCTGCTACCTGTAATAACGTGCTGATGATTCGACTTTATTTAAAAAAAAAAAAAAAAAAAAAAAAAAAAAAAAAAAAAAAAAAAAAAAAAAAAAAAAAAAAAAACCTGAGAGTCCACTCCAGCCAAATACATGTGACATCTTCCTATTTCCACAGGAAAGAAGCAACACGTATTGCTCGATGGGACTGAAGTTCCCCGTAATTACGCAAACGAAGCAGAGCCGAAGTCTCGCAGACAAGCAAAAATTAAACAGTGGCAAATTTAGCGTAAGTGGGCTTTCCGTGATGTAGTCAACGAATTAGAAAGTGTAATTCTATGTACCGACTTGACAGAAAATCCAAGAAGATTAAGTCATCTGTTAAATCACCAAACTGATCGAAACCATTTTTAGACACTTCGTGACCGTAAGGGCATTGCAATAGGGAACGACACTCCCAAAGTTGAATTAGTAAACCTGTTTTTCCTAACGGAATATCGCGCTTCAGTTTCTCTATATCTTTTCATGGAAACACGAACTGACACATCGAAATAAATGACCAAGGAATACACCATATCATTTTTAGTGGAGAGAAATCTTCAGACGTGAAAGTGATGTCAACCATGTCCCTAGGGAATTTTATGGGCAATTTTACTCAGCGTCGTCAATTGTCAACCCATCAAAGACAGAAGTTACAGAATTTCACCTATGAAGCCAACAAGCCACTCGATCTCTTGATGTTAGTTTCACTGGAAAAAAGTTAAACAACAACCCAAACCCAAAACACCTTGGCATCAGTCTGGACAGATCACTTACATTCAAATCTCTCTTAACAGAAACAGCAGCTAAGATACGAACGAGTAACATCATCATTCAAAAGCTTGCCAATTCCAGCTGCAAAGCTGACGCACATACTCTGAAGATCTCTTCTTTATCACAGGTGTATTCTGTTTCGGAATACTGCAGTCCTGTTTGGCTTAACAGCAGCTATACATCCTAAGTGGACACCGAGCTAAATAACACCATGAGAATCATATCTGGGATCCCAATGCCCTGACTCTCCATTCTCTGCAATATAGCTCCACCACACCTCAAACCGTAAGCTGCGTTAGTTAATGATTGGAATAAAATTTGCGGCAACATTAATCTCCCTATCCATCAAGACATTACTCCAAACAATCGTCGCCTGAGATCCAGAAGACCACTATGGAGAGCAGCTCAAAATCGTATATCCACCCTTTCGATGCCATGACCACCTGAAAAAATTATTGGTCCAATTCTGGCATAGCCAGCCAGGAATCATAGGAAAATATCACCTGGCAGAAATGTACCTGTTACAGACCTACCAAGAACAACATGGGTCACACTCAACAGACACTGGACAGGTCATGGCAGAAGTGGATAGATGCTCTTCAGATGGGGCATGCGAGAAACTCCCCAATGCGACCGTGGACATCCTGAACAAACGACCCAGCACATCATTCTGGAATGCCCAATACGTGCATTCACAGGAACTAATGGAGAACTGTATGAAGCCTCCCCTAAAGCCGTCGAGTGGATGGGAAAGCTGGACTTAGAACTTTATATTAAAGTTGTAGTTTGTTTTTGTTTGATTGCTAAATTGTTAATTTGATTTCAAATGTCATTGTATATATCTATATATGTAAGTATGTATGTAAGTATGTAAACCGTTTGTACTTGAAAACCACATACGCTAAATAAATAACTGGGAACTGTAGTTGCTTCTAGTAACTTAGTGGAGAATCACCTGCTCACTGTTCAATTTACAGGCCTATGAAGAGCGGAAGTGCACGATAAGAATCCCGAGATTTGTTATTGTACATTCCAACCCACATCCAACTACTACTCCTACCCTGATACACCCCCAAAATACAAAGTTTCGCTTAATGGCCTTAAATGTGGTTCACGATTTAATTTTTCGTATCAGTATACATTCATTTAAAATAAATATTGGTAATTTTTCTGTCACTGTGTCGCGGAAACTATGATATATATATATATATATATATATATATATATATATATAATGTTCGTGGAATTCGGTCGGCGCGCGTGACGAGTTTTTGCGGGGTGTAAGACATTGTGGGGGTGGCCCAGCTGGCGATCGCGGGCTGAATTATGGATCGGCGGCGCATCTTTTCCGCCCCACGACGGCACAATGCCCGAAATAGGGCCCACGTGCTCCCGCACGAGGCCGCGCCTCACTTATTCACCGGCCACTGCGCGCTTCCGCCCTTGGCATTAACGCAGCTGCTTCCTTACTTCACGTGAGTCCTGGCCCTTTTTTTCCCTTCTTCCTGTTTCTCCTTCCGTTTGCCGATCAAGGCTGGGCAACCGCGTAGCTGTTCGGACGATCGAGATTGGCCGGCCTTTCCGTGGGGCGTTCATTATTGATGTGCTCACGAAAGTTCACTCCAAAATGATGTGTCAAAAATTAATCGTTCCATTTCTGTGCACTTGGGTGGTCGCCTGCACCAAATTCCACCGTCCGGTACTCTATTCCTAGGATGCCAGCTGCCAGGGCGGATACTGTACTAGTGATGCGTGTACAGGCTGTCTCACTTGAAGAACAACGATAAATATTGTAATGTGCCGGACTACAAATCCAAAGGTCGTGGTTCGATCCCCGCCAGGCCCTAGGATTTTTATCTGTCATATTCCACTTCTTTCACCTCTGGCAGTATTGCTCATGTGAAAAATACCGAGTTGCACCGTGGTTCGGAACCCACGTTAAACTATAGGTCCCCTTATAACTGGTTGGGTCAGTCAGTTCGGTCAGAGGAAGGCAACGGCATACCACCTCCAGGCAGGACCATGCCTAGTAAAGCATGGATTCGGATTGTTGACTGCTTTACCTTACAACTTGCACATGCATAAACTTACGAAATTAATACTATGAGACATTATAAAACTACGGTGCGTACAGACTCCTCCTTAAAAACTTCTTAGTTGTGAAATAATATCCAAGCATTGCTTGAAACTCTTTATACGACCAAAATACTCATTGGAAACTCCTTTTATTATCACGATGGAAAATTATACGTCTTAATGCACACAGAATTCACTTTCATATAGGAAGCAAAATAAAAATATCCTTATAAAAACGTTGAAATAATAATTGCAGTTCTAAAATAACAAATTCGTAAAGTTACTATATCTTTTTCATATATGTGGTTTCCCTTTTCATAATTTATTTAAAAACCGATGTGCTAGTGTTTATTTGGCCTGCAGTGTGGGCATTAGTCATTGATAAAAACGGGTTTGCCTGTTCTCTATTTAAACTTACGAAACCAATAAGTAATAGTGTGAATATAAAAAAAGTATTATTATTATTATATCAAATGGGACATTAAATATTAATATCTGGCCGTTTTTGTTGCCTACTTAAAAAAAATAAGATTGGAGATTCCTTGATTAGTACTTGGATTTTTTTTCTTGCCAACTCCGTAAGCACCCCGTAAAACGTAAACAAATATTTTCATCATTTACGTTTTTTGAAATGGATACCCCGTATTATTTGGTTTGCAATCAGTAGCATGTAAAATCGCCAAAAGAGTGATTGCAATACGTCAGTTACATCCCCTGATATTGAGAAGCCAAGTTGAGGCTTGATAACCATGAAGTGCGATGGCAGCGCACGTTCCGAAACTCAAGCGAGAACCTCAGTACGCCCTCAATTGTCGCTATCTGCGGGCTTCATGACTTTCAAGCATCAACTTCGCTTCTCAATATCTGGGGAGGTAACTGACGTACTGCGATCACTCTTTTGGCGATTTTTTTATGCTACTGATTGCAAGAGAAATAATATGGGATACCCATTTAACAAAAAAACATTAGTTTTGAAAATAATATTTGTTTAATTTTAGTATGTCTCACAGTATTTACTTTCATAAGCTCCTGCCGTAAGTTCACGGCTGTGAAACTCGTACAGTATTTCAATATCTATTGCTCCAGAGACATCTGGAGTGAAAGTTTTAATTGGGACACCCTGTATAGCGGGTGGACAAATTTTAACTGGTTCAAGATACCTATACCCTAGAGAGAGAGAGAGAGAGAGAGAGAGAGAGAGAGAGAGAGAGAGAGAGAGAGAGAGAGAGAGAGAGAATTAGTTTTATATGTCTTTTGCTTAATAAAATATGTAAACATGCGAGCACGAAAACTCAGCGGTTTTCAGAATTAATTATACAACGAAGCTAATGAGACACAATTTAGGAAGGGCTTTGTCATAGATGTGCAGAAAACAAACATCATGCTTGTACGGAGCCGTTTGGTTACAGGTATTGTTTTTCATATCCAACAAAGGGGTTACTAGACGACGATACACTGCGAAAGGTACAGGTCTAGCACGACATGTGTTCAGGGCTAGGATGGCTGGAACTACGACGCCAACCGTGTGGTCAGCAGTGGAAATAAAAATTTCGCGGTAACGGAATAACGTTACTCCGTGACTTCGCTTTTGACTTTATTTACTTTATAAATACTATTGGTCGAATTTGGCCACAGGCAGTACTGGTTAAAAAAGAAGAAAAAATGTTATCAGAGCTTCACAGAGAGCGCTAGTCTCTCTTGATTAGCAGTTTTCTGTTCTTAATTGCCTTTCTCGGAGGGATATATGTGATAGACAGCAATAAAAATGAAATAGAGAAAATATTTTACTGCATAATTTCGTTCAGCATTCCTTGTAACCGGTTACAAACGGGAGTGTTGCGAGCAGCCGATCATGTTCAGAACATAATTATGGAGTTCATACTCGCCGTAGACAGAACACTTTTCTTTTCAGGCGAACGTCCGTCGCCACCACCGGTTATCTTCATTGCACAGTGTTTACAATCGTAGAAAAACAAATGAACAGTTCTCTGTCTGCCGGAAAATGCAACGCATATAGCCGAGATTGCTGCGGACGTTTAGACAGCCATTCACTTGACTGTGAATGATATAATCTGTACAAAGTACTATTGTGCTTTTTCGGCTCTAATAACTTGTGTTTCTGTTCGCTATCGAAATTCTCATTTTGATAATTTCTGCAACAGAAAATCACATGTACGCACTTGCTGTGACCACTTGTCGGAACATGCGCATAAATGGATTGGAGCGCATCTTGTATTCTTTCGAAACGGTGCGTATTTTGTAATTTGTATTGTTAGTGTGAGCACATTTTTTGTGGCAACAAGCTTCTTGCTAATTTGAAGGAATTCTTATAAAATTTTGTCCTTAAAAGAACTTTTAGCTTGATAGTTACGGAAAGTATCGTAGTTTGGTTTGTCTCTGCCTTATTTAGAGTCCTTTCTTATTTTGTTAGATTAGCAGTTCGTTCCATAGATCCGTATTGACGAGATACGTCCGCTGTTGACAGTTTATGCTGTTGACACATTCCTGACTGTTAATTTGTCGTTAATTACTCAAGAATGCTTGCTGTTCGTGTTACGTTTCCTCCTCCTTTTGAGCATTTTTATTTACCTCATTTGCCATAATATTAGTGCCAGCTCTGAAGTTTAAATTGAGTGCTTTCCGGCGGTGTTAGCGAGCGCCGGTAATATGTTTGCTTTAATGTTCTTTTCATATATTTTATATATCCTCTCCTCAAATTCAATATTATTGTTCAAAAGTCATGGTTTATTTCACAATTCCGGCTGTACACTTGTTCCTTACCTCGAATTAGGATACAAGTAACTTGTCATGTAACAGTGACTAAGGTAAAGCGTGCAAAACTAATACGTGCAGATTGGGATATGAGAGTCGTCCTACTGAATGTGTCACTCTCCACAGTGTTAAATTTCACATTTCACTAATTTTTCGCTTATTTTGGAACACTGTTTACAATAAATAGTGTCAACTGTCATATCACTTTAGCTGCTCATGTCAGTAGCTAGAAAGTACAAAGTCACATTAAAATTTTGCTAATTACATCACTTTGTATTGATGACGTAATACCAAAAGGTGTATACATATTCTTGATTGAAGTATGAAATAATTAAGGCGACTGTTCGATTTGAGAAACACAATAAATAAGCTGGGAGGAAATGAAAAATCTCCCTAGAATGTGAGTTGAGCTGAAAATCTCGGTGTGATGATGTCAGGCTGTTAGGGCGAACGTCCGGCGTAATCAGCCGTGACAAAGCCGTCCCTCGTCTCGGGGGATAGCGAGATCCCGGACCAGAAGTCTCATCTCGCGGCTCGTTTACCGTGACATTATTGCCAGATATTGCTTGTTCGCCGAGGAAAGCGCCTTACAGAGATTGGGCCGTGACAACTCACCTGGTGCAGTAATTTACCACACCCTCCCCGCGCATCGACCCGATATGCCACTCGTGCTACTGGACTGGTCCGCCACAATGAAGTACGTACAAGATAAACCTACCTAATCTCCCCCCCTCCTTCCCTCCCTCCCTCTCTCTCTCTCTCTCTCTCTCTCTCTCTCTCTCTCTCTCTCTCTCTCTCTCTCTCTCTCTCTCTCGTACACACAAACTGGTTTATGCATGGTGCGGCTGGCTACTAATTCCTAAAGTTTGCCAATGTCCTCTTTAAATCCGACATCGTCAGTTATTTGTTGGCTGTATTCCAGTTTGTCATTTTCTGTCACGTTTACCCTCTGCAGTCCTCCAAGTAGTGTGGAAGTTTTTATGTGTGTCCAATGAGCCTTTACTAGCTCGTTCAGTTCGCTCATCGAATCATTCCATTGAATTTTCAACATCCTTCTCAGATAGTTTTGTTTCATTCTTTTCCCTTTTCCGGCATCCTTGTTTCACTTCTATACCTTGCTATGCTTTAAATCTACATTGTAAGAAATATCTTTGTGAGAGTAACCTTTTATTTGGCAATGCTGCTCTCAAGCAAAATTAAAATTGAGCGTGGTTTTCTGCAACATGTTTCAAGTTTCGACCTTGGATGACTAATAATGCCTGAAACCAACATTTAAGCTTACAAGCCGCGGCGGGGAGGCCGAACGCATTGAGGCGCTGTGCTATGATGCGCGAGGCGTCCCCCATCGGGGGTTCGAATCCCCCCTCGGGCATGGATGTTTGTGTTGTCTTTAGCATAACTTAGTTCATAAGTAGTTTGTAATTTCAGGGACTGATGACCCCACAGTTAAGTCCCATAAGCTGTACAAATATTTGAACATTTTAAGCTTACAAATGCAGCAATGTTTAGTTGTCTTTTGCGAAAAGTTTCGCAATAATCTGAATCTCTAGAGACACTGCAAACATGAGTTTCCGGGGTACAAGTTTCTTTCAATTTTGTGACTATTTGTTTTCTGATACATGAATAAGTATATGGGGGGAAAGAGGAATACTTGAAGGTGATTTATTACAGAAAAGTGTTAGCGAATTCTTATGTTGGATACTGCAAATGCCCCGATGTTTATTTGGAAGAGGAGGCTTGGTTGACCACTGCTAAATTCACATAGTCCTGATGAAGAAAACAGCACGTTCCCTACCAGTGGTATGCCAGATTTTAGGCCAAAGATTAGGCTTAAAGGTTAAATTGTAGTCCCTCTCCAAAGATATGTAACCGGTATCAGTGAGTTCGTGATGAACATTTCCGTTTTACTTACGGCTTGGAACCCCAAAGATTACAGACGCGACTCGTAATCGGCCCATGGAAAGTTTTACTCTGCTTTTACTGATCCTTTCATCTCATCAAAAAATGTTCAAATGTTTGTAAAACTTCTGGGACTTAACTGCGGGGTCATCAGTCCCTGAACTTACAAACTACTTATGAACTAAGTTATGCTAAAGACAACAAAAACATCCATGCACGAGGGAGGATTCGGACCTCCGACGCGGTAGGCCTCGCGATCCGTAACGTGGCGCTCCAGACCGCTCGGATACTCCCGCGCGGCTTTTACCTAATCGATGATGCGAGGAGTCGCCAGGAACGACACATTGTTCAATACAATTATTTATATTTGACGAATTACAGCGTTCAAATGAATGAAATAAATCGCAATTTGCGAAGTTGTGGCTTCACTGTATTAGGTTTAGATGGAATAATATTGTATACAAGCCGAGGCTGGGCTCCTGACGACAATTAATGGTGTCTCGGTACCTCATGGTCTGTTCTCCCTGATGCGGGAATACAGTATTGTGGCTGCGAGCATTATAGAATAGGCTGTGGTATAGTGGTATAGGAAAGAGACAGCGTGGCGAATGGAGATTTGTGTGTGGCGGGAGACGTGCAGGGAAGAGTCCTCTGCAGTCGGGCTGGTCACTGTGTCCTCGGTGGCGGAGTGGTCAACGTGTCTGCCTAGTAACCAGGAGATCCCGGGTTCGAATCCCGGCCGGGCACAAATTTTCATTCGCCACGGTTTGGTATTGCATCTAAACCTAATACAGTGAAGCCATAACTTCGCAAATTGCGATTTATTTCATTCATTATTCAATAGGTCCCCTTTACCCGTTTGGATAATTGAGTCAGGTCGCCTAAGGGCTCACGGTTCTTTCGGAGTACGTGCGTGGCGAGCACGGGCCTTGAGCTAATGCAGTCTTCCTTCCTCCTTTACTTCCTCGACTGCATATCCTTTCCCCCTACCTTCCTTTCCTATCCCAATTCATTCCCCTCCCCACCGGGGGACTTACAACCTTAGCAGTTTAGTCCCTCTATCACAACCATAATCCAGCGCCCCTGAGTAGCATTCATTTATAAGCTTGCACCCTGTCGTTGAGGTTCACAAAACTATCATTATTATCATCTGTACATATCTTATCAATAAAACTCTTCTGGGTATGAAATTGCGTCGTCATATTATAAATTCCACCGACGTTTCGGCCACGTCGGTGGAATTTATAATATGACGACGCGGTTTCATACCCAGAAGAGTTTTATTGATAGTGACAACGGCCGCGGAAGCCTACGTTTGCATGTACATATCTTCCTTCTCCCTCCCTCAGAATACCGTATTTGTGTATTATGGAGCTATCTGGACTTCGTACTTTCGTTCAGCCTTTACGCCTCCTACAGCAGCTGCGTATGAGAGTTGCAGTCAGCGTGTCAACTTTAGCAGTGAGAGTGCACCGACCGCGTGTGGCAGTTTTTGTTGGCAAAACGTCCCGGGCCAGACGGCGTGGCGTGATGCGTGCGAAACGCTGCTGATACGCCATTAGGACCCTCGCGGGACGGTGGGCTTTCAGCTAATTGATGGCGGGTCGTCACGCATACACTGCCACCCACATGTACTACCTAGTGCACCGAGCTGCAATGATTCTGCTACAGGTGCAGCTGAACGCTGTAGGCGTCAACCTGGGGTTGAAGGGAATGGCTTGCCATTGCCTGCTCTAGGAATCGTCTCAAGTGATACAGCGATACTTAGTACCAGCTGAACAAACGGGAATTTTGTATCTCACTATTTTGTGCACCACACTTATTCAAAAGCCAATTTACAGTGTCTGGCACGGGTTACAGTATGTAACTCCAAAATTCTCCCTCCCCTCTCACTGCCCCTCCCCCCTCTCTACCCCTCTCGCCGCCACCTGTCTCTTCTTCACCCCCCGCCCAATCTTTCAACAGTTTTTGACAGATTCTAGCGCTGTCGACTTCTGTCTCGAGTTCTCCGACCTACGTTTGTCGATGTCCGTGATCTTTCGCCAGTATCTGGCATTATCTGATATCTGCCATCAGTTGCCGCTGTCCCAATCGTAAGATGAATCATAAAATGAATGTTTGCTAAAGACCTCGAGACAGAAGCCAACGGGCAGTAAGTTGAGGGGAAAATAAACCAAACTGGTCGAAAGACAGCAGTGCAAGCTACATACTTGGCATATCAAAGCAGTGACGCACTGGTAGGAGGTAGTTCGCGCCACCACGACTTAGTTTTTTTCGTGATAGAACTAATTCGCGTAGTGATTGCTAGGGTGGTTCTTTCGAGAGTGTACGGACGATTTCCATCGCCATATTTCACCAATACGAGCTTGTGTGAAAACGATAAACATACTTTCCTACAGATGAAATTTTGCAGACCTATCAAAACTCTTCGTCGTACATGCAGTAATCTCATTCTGTTGGTGCCGAGATAAGGGTTCCGAAGTCGATACTCCATTTATCTGACGAAACTTCGTATTCACATCTCCAGTACCTTTGTGTACTATCTTGTGGTGTGTCAGTGTCTATGTACCCAACAGAGGACGGTATTGCGATAGTAAGCTAGTAACAACGCTTCACAGAAAACAAACTACAAGCGCCACAGAGTCGGGCGTGTTTGTTATTTAGGCACGAATCCTTGTGTATCAGGATAGTTTTTATCGTAGTCACACAAATGCGTCACGCAATGACTGCATTAGCGCCATTTGTAATGACTTTCCGTTTCAGTTGCTTCTGACTGGATGAAATAAATAGGTTGCCTTCGCTGATTGCCAGCTGCCGTGTATTTGTTATTTTATGTCAGGACGCAAATGGGCGAGTATGTCAGTGTCGATCCTAATGGCGATATTGAAGCCTATCTCGGATTCACATCATGAGCCATAACCGGTTTCTGTGCCAACAGACGTTTGAACGACTGTATTTAGATCTATAGAACGCTAATGTCATTATAATCGCGGCTAATATTCTGTTGGCTGACAAGGAACAGGAAACGCTTCATACTGTCATGTCTTACAGGAAAGCGGTCAGTCGCTGGGTCACCGTTGTTCATCTTTTCCACGATTTTGGTACATACTCATGTATGACCATTGCTGCTCTAGTACGAAGCACTTACAAAGTGTTTTGATAAATTGGTATTCAGAGTATTGAAAGCAAATGTTCAAATATTTGTTAAGCTTAAGGGACTTAACTGCGGGGTCATCAGTCCTTAAACTTACAAACTACTTATGAACTACCTTATACTAAAGACGACACAAACATCCATGCCCGAGGGGGGATTCGAACCACGACCGTAGTTGCCGTGCAGACTGATTGGCACGCCGCAGACCGCTTGGCCACTGCGGCCGGACATACGAGATTGTCAGACGGATAATAGGAGCGTTAACGCCATAAGCTAAGGCGGCCGCGGTGGAATGGCCGAGCGCTCTAAGGCGCCTTG
The DNA here is from genome assembly GCA_026315105.1 of Locusta migratoria. Lineage (NCBI taxonomy): Eukaryota > Metazoa > Arthropoda > Insecta > Orthoptera > Acrididae > Locusta > Locusta migratoria. The sequence continues at coordinate 204,645,899 of CM048751.1, forward strand.
TTCCGGAGCGCGTGGTTGCTCGTCTTCGGACGTTAAAGAGTCCTCGTTAGGAGTAAGAGTGCGTGTGTGTGTGTGTTTGTTGTGTGTTGCTTAGTGTAAGTTAATTTGTAAAGCAAGGGTCTACTGACCCCAGAAGTTAAGTCCCTTGGATTTACAAATAATTACTATTTTAAGGCGGCAAGCTAGAAGTCTACACACCATGATGGTGATATCATTGACGAAAATTTGTGGTGAGGTATTTTAAGGATAATTGACGAAATGAACATTTATCTTTACGTTACCGCGCATTTCGCAGATTATTAGCACGTGTTGCTTATTTGAATAAATGATCGTCTTATAATGATTATGTATTATATCTTGAATATTAACTCGCCATGGACGTACTTCTGAGGTTATCGTTATTGCTGTTGTTCATTTTACGAAGAAATATGCAGTTATACAACAGGTCCGCTAAGAGTTTATGTAAATAAGGAACAGAAGAGGGCCAGTACTCTTCTTTGCGCACCCCAGATAGAACTTCGATTTTACTAATCGACTCGTCTTGCATTGTTACAAACTGTTACCTTTCTAATTGGAAACGGAATAGGGTCGCACAACTTCTTCATAGAAGGTTGCCGCCTGTCTATTGAGCCATGTGGTAGCATGTTCTTTCAGCTCGTCATCATCGTTGAAATGTTGACCACCAAGGACAGATTTTTAGGTGTAAGAAGAGGTGAAAGTGGCTAGGAGTGAGGACCGGGCTGTACGGATGATGATCAAACACGTCCTAGTGAAATTCCCTTAAGAGTTGTTTGGTCATATTCGCCACATGAGGTCGGGCACTATCGTGGAAACAAACGCCACCTTTTGATGGACTCCTCTTCTTACACCTAAAATTTGTCCTGCCAACACTTCAACGATGACGAGCTGAAAGAACATGCTACCACATGGCTGAATACACAGGCGGCAACCTTCTACGAAGAAGGCATACAGAAACTTGTGCCACGCTATGACAAGTGCCTACAAAATTTCGGCAGCTATGTAGAAAAGTAGTTTAACAGTTGTAGATTTTTGTACAATAAATATTTTTCCTGTACCTGTACACGTTAGTTATATATAACCAAACGGAACTTACTTTCTGGACGTACCTCGTAAAGTCTTAGAACATGTTAAGTTTCGCCCGTGTCGATTTAGTTACAAGGTAAAAAATGAGTTATTAAGATTCTTGGCAGTATGCGAGTAAATTACAACTGTTCAACTGTGTGTTAAGCTTATGGGACTTAACTACGGGGTCATCAGTCCCTAAACTTACAAACTACTTACGAACTAGGACGGCACAAATATCCATGCCCGAGGGGGGATTCGAACCCCCGACCGTAGTGAGTAAATTACATCAAACAGTTGAAGTTTTCATAAATCAAGTAATTATATTTTTCCAGACAACAAGTGGATTAGTGTGGCCTTTTTTTTTTTCTCCCAGAATTACCTTGCTATTGTAGAGGAATAAATAATCACCTTAACTAAGTGGCATTTCTGATGATAGTGTCTGTGTTTGAACCATCGTGAATTGTCATTATTTGCCGCTTCCGTATAATGGTTTCTGTCTGCCTATTTATAAAATTTAAATTGCCGAAATGCATACTGGCTACATCGATGGGCGCTGAACGAAGCAGGTGTATGCAGAGGACGGTTGGTGTGACTTTATTGTGCGGTTCCGGAGGCAGGCTAGGGGACAGGGTGAGGGGTCTGGCTGGCGTTGGGCGGCGTCAGGTAGCCCGCGGGGTTGAGAGCCGAGCCCGGCCCTGGCGTAATTAGCAATCAGCCGCGGCTTACCTCCAGCCCACGGCCTGCCTCTCGTTGTTCCTCAAACTCCGAGACCGGCACTCCAGCCGACAAACGGCGCCTTTGCTTCCCGCTCCTCCCGTTCAAGTAGTAATTACTCGCACCCTATGTCATGCTACGGCGGGATAACGTGAATAAGTCCATACGTTACCCAATTTTTCCCTATTATTATTATTATTATTATTATTATTATTCCCTTCTTTCTACCCTCGGTTCTGTTACCGAGACATTTCGTGCTAATAGTACCATTTGTGAAAGAAGAAAGCACTTCACGTGAAGGGGCCATATTGCTTTGTATCTCGTCAGTGCATGATGACTGATTTCGTTTCACTAACCTGATATCTTCTTCCGCTGCTGTTGTTCCTGACGCAGAAGCAGCACTCAGGTCGTATATACGATGTTTTCCGATGTAAGACTGAAATAGTAGTGAAATGTGGCTAAGTTTCAGTATTCTACAGTGATTTTATGTCACACGAAAGTTCTGGATGCCAGTGGCTTTTCATTTATTTATAAGTCACTGTTTGTATACAGAAAGCCACAACTGTATTACGTAAATTCACAAATATTTAACAATCTCGTGATACATATTTACACGGTACACGCCCTCCTGTCCGAGGCCCCTAACTCGACTGCCTCAACTCGGTTGACTGAGATCCTCAGTTCGACTGGCTGCCGCATGGGTAACACTTTGCGCCAGTGCTTGCAGTTTGGCGCCAACAATACTTGCTAGTGTGTTAGGCCCCTCATCTTTGTATTAAACTAACAATCAAATAACTTTTCTTAACAAGTGAAACTTAGCTTAACACAATTACATTATATAAACAGAAATGTTTAGATATATTATAGTACGTTAAATATTAATAAAATTGCTAGGGCGATCTGGCGAACTGACACTACAAGTCAGAGCCAATCAGATTTGTTATGGAAATGTGGGCGGAGTTTTTCCACGGTATACTTGTTCACCGGACCATATGCTCTATGTTTCACTCATTCGACATATTACTTAATGCTCTTCCCAATATAGTAAAAGATATTTTGCAGAATAAAATATGGAAGAGCAAGCAAATGACTACAAATCATCTCCTTCACAATGCGTCCAAACTGTTCCGTAAACTGTATCGTAAAAGGAACAACGTAGAACATATAAAGGGAATATTATCTAGCCTTTCAAAGTAGTATACGTTGGTCGCAGTTGCTACTCTTTTCTGGCTTCAGTAACAATCCCTCAGGCTACTGTGGGCGTGGGCTCGTGTTCGAACTGACGTTATGGATATTTCACGACTTTTGAAACCTGTCTAAATGTGCCGTGTTACTGGGCTGAACTGTCTGTTCACTTTCTGAAGAACCGTGGCTTGGCGACTGTCGAAAGTCACTATTTTGTCTTACAAGGGAAGACCGCAGACACAGTCAGCCCATCCAGCTAAAATTTTGCAGGCAGCTTGGTGTAAAACGAAGAACTCTTAAGATATTTTGGCTCAACAGTCCTCCGTTTTTGAGAAAATCATTCGTAAAGTTTATAACGCTTTGTCGACTCAAAATTTACGGGATCTGGTAGATGATTGTAAATAGAGCAATGTTCACCATCATGTATGTGACTGGCAAACGCATACTTTGCAGAAATTGAGAAAAGAAACTTTTACAACTGCTGCTTGTCGACCCATACGGTAAATGCTTTTTACCGAGAGCGATTCTGTCCCGTGGCTCGCTGACGCGTCGTGCGGGCGGCTCTAAAAATGTTTGTAAAGCTTATGGAACTTAACTGCGGCGTCATCAGTCCCTAAACTTACAAACTACTTATGAACGAGCTTATACTAAAGACAGCACAAACGTCCATGCCCGAGGTGGGATTCGAACCCCCGACGGGGAACAGTCTCGCGCATCTTAGCATAGCGCCTCAATGCGCTCGGCCGCTCCGCCGCGGCCCGGCAGCTCTCTGTGGTCTTTCATGAGAAATTCGCAAGGCTTACGCGGAATTTTCATGTCACGAGGCTTGAAAGTTTAATTCTTCACTGATTCAGGTCGTTCAAGAAATTTGCCTACCTAGTTATTACTCCGTATTGAGTTACCTACCTTATAAACCATCCTATCCCTACGAATTCTGATACCAAAAACTACAATTAAAAGAAATGAAAACAGTGCAGTTTCCTCGAGATTCGAACCTGCGTTCTCCACTTCCCAGCCTGCAACCTTGGCCGTTGCGCTATCGGCGAAAACCTTTTACCACGTGGTTACCTAAGTGACAGTTGTAAAAATTTACTTTCTATATTTCTGGAAATGTATGCGTTTGCGGACCCCATACACGATGATAAAAAAAATGCAGTTATCTATTGATCTCGTCAATTTTGACTCGATTGCTTGTCATAACCGTTAGGGGTGATTTCCTCAAAAAAAAAAAAAAAGGGAAGGGGGTGTTGAATCATAATATTTTACAAAGAAAGTACTTGGGCTCGAACAAACGTATCTGTATGAAAGTTTGGTTGCAGGACCGTTACGTACCCCTCAATGTGCTGGGGGGGGGGGGGGAGGGGGGCGGCATCGTTCCTCTACCAAACTCGCCACTCATGCTGTAGATAGCACTGTAGATGTGAACGCTTTGCGCAATGCAGAAATCTTTAACTGTAAATGGGGAAGGTCAATAATATACTCCAAGCAGTATGAATGACTGCAAAACGTACAGCGAAGACTTTTCGACCCCCAATGGGTTAGAACAAACACAAATACTCCAAAATCGGTGAGAGATAATGTGAAGAGGTCCTTTACTACACTAGTGATGCTCCCGCCATAGGAGGAAGTACTTGGACCACAAGATAACAAGGGATTGAGTAATACAAAAACGTATGTCTAAGTGAAATTTATTCAATGTTAAAATTATGGAGTTACTTATGAAACATTTATTATGAACAAGCTGAAAACCCGGCGTTGCCCGGGTATTTGTTTATTTATTCCTGCCATTTTTTCAGGTATATATTCATTTGTATATGGGCTGTGTGTATGGAAAAATCTCTTAGGAATACAATTAGTAGTAAAGAAGTAATAGATTAAAACTTGCTGCGTGATGGGGCGGTTTTTTCATGAACTACGTGTCGTACTGTGATACAGTTTAGAAAGTACACTCAATTATACGTGTGTATACTGTCTGTAAAATTTCCTGCGGCTACAATTTGTAGTGTAGAAATTATAAATTGTGACGCCATACCGAATGCCGTAGTTTTACTCCAGAAACAGCGGAAAAATAGTAAGCGAGAAACTTTCTTCCTTTCATCGTTTTGCTATGGTTGTCAGCGAGAAAAAGTTTAATAAAAGTTACAAATTATGTTTAAAGTTGGCTGAAAATCGCTAAGTACTCTCATTCTCATATATCGTATTTATAAAGTCTCGCCGTATTATGTGCCAGTTTTTTGCGATTCCTATTGTTTATTACGTCATATGTTGTGAACCATATGTCTTATGTGATTCTTAACTCTGCAGCAATTGTTACCTGACGGTATGGAATACGTGTACCACATTTTGTTTAAATCGATCCAGTGGTTTAGGAGAAAATGAGCACCATTATCGCTTAATTCAGTAGTTTTTCGCGCATCTCATTGTTTATGACGTCATACCTCGTGAACTATGTGCTGTACGTGATTCTTACACTCACGGCGTCAGTCCTCGTGGATTCAAGCTTACATGTTCAAAATTTCATAAAGATTGGAACAAAACTGTAGATTTGTGTGCAATACGTCCACAGAAAGACACACACACACTCTATATATAAAGATTGAATGGATAATCTATTATTTTACAATATAGTGTGTTAATGGTGAATAATCGCAAAGTCTGAAAACTGTTTTCAGGAACAAGTCCGATATGTAATAGAACATGATACAGTAAGTAATTCTAAAAGTTCTAAAAAAAATTACAAATGGACAAAACTGTGGGTCATTTCTTAATGAGCGTAATTCACTTCTCTGTCTAGCCTGAAATGCGAAACAGTCAATAACCAAAATATATTTTTCTGTCCGAAATCGTGTAAAAAAAGGATAATCTGTTCTATATAGAAACACGCGCAAAAGAATTCGCCCAAGAAGTAAGAAAGCTGAAGCAAAAGAAAGAAGATTAAATTGGTTTCCTTTCAGATAACATAGTTTTGTTACGGAGAGTAGGGGAGGGGGACGGTCACCAGAATATTTTTATTTGAAAGGGGGTCGCCAGAATATTTTTACTTGGAAGGGATCGCGCATTCGAAAAGATAGAAAAACACTGGCATGAAGAACAAGTGTTGCGCCAGTGGGATTTCTCGAAATCGAGGCAGACCAAACTACTGCCAGCTAACCCGGTTGCTTCTCAGGTATCTCAGATATGACTGAACATTTTTTCGCACATGCATGAGCTGGTGTTCGATGAAGTCGCTGATGATTGTCTGAAGGACTTATTGTTATAGATGAACCAAAACAGTGACACCTGGCGTAGTAGATTCTTACGAACATTCTATCGTCTGAGCATCGCACAGATTCACTGTTTGAGTGCGTAGTAATAAGCGTAAGTGATGTAGAGAACCAGTTGAAAGAGTTGAAAACAAGTCGCCATGTACGGATAGAAACAAGAGTACTTTGGCCTAGCGCAAAGTTGCAACTAGTAGGAAAACATTGCACGTGAGCACTATTTGTAAGAATGGTAAAAGAACGACTTGGCGGCATTACAATTATCCGTAACGTCCGTTTGCTGCAGAATTCTCGGAAAATTTCCTTCAGGCGAAAAAACTTCTCTTAATGTATGAGCAAGGTTTTAGAAACTGAAAACTCAGCTAACTCCTTTATCGCACTAAGTCTGGAGTTTTGCTTGTGCCGCGGCGGAGCGGCCAAGAAGCGCGAGGTCGTTACCCCTCGTGGGTTCGAATCCCCCCTCGAGCATGGGAGTTTGTGTTGTCCTTAGCATAAGTAAGTGTAAATAGTTTGTTAGCCTAGGGACTGATATAACCAACTTAAAGTCCCATAGATTTACAAACATTTGAACATTTCCAGAGTGAAGAGTGGTGACTGAGACGTGGGTTCTGGTGTGTTGCAGGCTCCATCATGTTCCACGTGCGCCGGCGGCCGGCGGACTACCACCCGCGCAAGCGCAAGAAGAAGCCGCTGCACAAGTGGAACAAGGGCAGCGAGCTCAGCGACTACCGCTACGACGAGGGCTACGACCGGCTACCCTTCTTCCTGGAGCTCAACCCAGGTCAGTCGGCGCTGCAAAGTATCTGTAAAACAACGGCTGGGATCCGCCAGGCAGCCAATTCCAAAAGCGCTATGTCGTCTCTCGAAAAATGTTTCTCCCCGCGCGCTCTTAAACCTTGCAGAAATAGCATCTTCACGTCTGTAAGCTGTTGTTAAAATTGTCGGTACCATTTCACTGCAGTTAGAAGTGAAATTATATTTGGTCCCTCAGCCGCCAGAATTTCAGGTTAAATCTGTGGAATTCTATTAAAGGCAGTGGCACAGCAAGGTAGTTTGACACCTTGTGTGGAGTTTTACCATGTAAACTCCTCCCTCTGCAATATACTGTCCTTCCAAAACCACAAAAATCTAGTCATTGAGTAGGCAAGGTGTTAATGTTCGTTGTTAAGTCTTATGTCTCTAAAGGAGTATAATGCTATTGTACTGATAATGGATTATTAATGAAGCGGTACAGGCAGCCAGTTGACATCTGAGTAATATGTGAGTTTAATATGTGGCTTAGAATGGCCTCTATCAACATTTTCTGCTGTAAATTGAGAAATAGTCTCATCTATACATAAGCAAAGTTATTTTACATCGACAAAAATTCGTAAAGAGAGAGTCGTAATTGACTCGTAATTCTTTATTAATTTGAATTTTGAAACACTTCATTCAAGTGACACTACCGAAACACATAATGTTAAGAAAAATCGTAATCCCAAAATGAGGTTGGGAAGAAACTTGGAAAATTAAGATTCGTTACCTGTAAGACTTAAAAAAGATGTTCAACCAAGAGACTCATCATTTGAAAATTCGTAGCTTGTTGAAATCATCTCAGCTGTACATTTTTTGTAACCAAACCATCCTCAGTAATTTTATCATAATTGGAATTAAACTTACACAATAGTGGAAAGTTCGATTTCTGAAGCTTCAATCAGAAAAGAAAAACTTAAGACACAAATTCGAAAAATAAGCCGGCCGCGGTGGCCGAGGAGACTGAGGCGCTCCAGTCACGGTCTGCACGACCACTACAGTCGGGGGTTCGAATCCCCCCTCGGGCATGGATATTTGTGCCGTCCTTAGTCTTAGCTAGATCATAAGTAGTTTGTAAGCTTAGGGACTGATGACCCCGTAGTTGAGTCCCATAAGTTCTACAAACATTCGATCATTCGAAAAATAAGACAATGCATTTATCTTAGTTTTACAACCTCCTCTGGTTTATATGATTTCTGAAGAGTCAGACATCTCATCAGAGGTATAGGTAATCTTTTAATACCCTAAAGATCAGGCTTAATAGCTTTGTAGTACCTATCTCCCACTTTTTCAGTTGTGAAATGTTTGCAAACTAAAGGGAGCAAACTGTTACTGTCATCAGTCCCAAGACTCGATAACCTCTTTAATCAACTTACAGTGAGGATCACACACACACACACACACACACACACACACACACACACACAAACACACACACACACACGCGCACGCGCGCGCGCGCGCGCGCGCGCGCGCGCGCGCGCACGAGGGATGACTCGAACCTCCAACGGCGAGCAACCGCGCGCCCCGCAGCAAGTCGCCTTAGAACTCTCAGCCCCTCCACCGCGGTAAACACACTGTTGCAAAAGCGTATAATCTCCACAGATTGAGCATTGTTTCCTCGGAGTACAAACAATGCCTTAGCAATAAGTTCGTAGTTATAGGTTGAATTATTTAATGCACTTGAGTCATCGAGAAGCATTGTCTTGCATGCCCTCGACACATCAGTATATCCAGCAGACCGTTTTTTATTCTGAAACAACTGCGACAGTTTCAGAATAAATAAGGGAGAATGACTCAGGTCATCCTGATCCGATTCATTGCTTACAAAGAATAGGCAAGGTGGCCACACCCAAGAACGTAGTATCGCAGCTTCGCATTTAACAAACTAACGGCAGTGTCTTGAAGGAAACTATATTTTAAAATCGAGTTCATACAACACTAAATATTTTGCAGTTTGTTTTATTTTTATTGTACGGGACTTTAAAAAGTGTATATTCTCCATTCACATTTTCAGTGTGTGTGTGTGTGTGTGTGTGTGTGTGTGTGTGTTGTCCTTAAGCTAGTTTAACTTAGTTCAAGTAGTTTGTTAGCCTACAGGCTAAAAAAAAAAAATCAAAGTCCCAGAGATTTATATATATTTCAACAGTTTTGAATATGAACACGAAAATCTTCTCGTACTGTACATCCATATCATAAAAACAGATCAGCGACGAAGGCATGTAAACAGTGCCCTCTGTTTGCAGTAAGGGACATATGAAACGACGAGAAACAAAATATTTGCCCAACTCGTGCCCCAGAGCTTGGCAAGTTTCCTCGCTACGGCCCCGGCTACAGGTGTCAGTACGTGCCTCATTGTGCCAGTGGCGATCAGGCCACGCTCGTTTATATTGATCTGCGTCGCCTGTCGCCTTAATATTTCATGTGCAACCCATCACGGGGCCACGCAACACGTCTTCCGATCGGGGTCGCTCAGGTCTCGCAACTCTCAACTCGCTTGCTCGGGCGTCATTTTGAAATCTCTCTATTTTCTAATGTTTCCTCGGGAACGGATATCGAACCAAAAGAGTGAGCCTCAGGCCTACGGAAAACGTACTGCTCGCAATTCGAAGAGCTGTCCCAAATACGTAGGGACACATTGCGCACGAAAGAAGAGGAAATATCTTCCTTCTGCAGGCCAGTTCCTTGGCCTCGTGGATTGCTGTCTCTAGCGGAAAACTTAACTGTGAGAGTCCTCTCGCGGAAAATAAGGAGAACATTGAAAAACACGAAAAGGCACTTGATGCAGAGAGAACGATGAAATTAACGTAATATGGAACGATTCTAGATCTAGCTGCAGAACGGTTCGTCCAATGAATCACTATTTAGTGTGTGGAGTAGTGGTCAGGCTGATAAAAATTAGTGTTATTCTTCAGTACTTTACTATACACTGAATGATCGTTATTGCTAACGTCGGAATGTGAATTTATTGAATCACTCTTCAGTGACCCTCAAATCTGAAATGAAATTTGTTAGAATGGATCAACGTTTTGGTTAGGTGAGAGATAACAGCCGACAAATACTTTATTAAATATGTGTTAAAACCGCCAGCTGTCTATTAAATTCTTAAAAATAGAGTACGTTCGGTCGTAGAACATTATCATGAATAAATACGTATTAAAACAGATTAGGAAATTCGTTAAATAAAATTAATTCTGGCTGATAATTGCACAAGTCAGTTTCACTTATAACACCAAACCGTATCAAATTATCCCATCTGTCAAGCTTGTATAACAGAGGAGCAGTAGTTCAATTTGCTGCGATTTGGTGTTTTAGTGAACTTGACTTGTGCTTTTATCAGCCAGATTTAATTGTATTTAATGCATTTTCCTAATATGTTTTAATATCTATTCGTGCATGATAATGGTTCACGACCGAAACCAGTCGATTTTTAAGGATTTAATAAATACCCGATAGTTTTAAGATGCAATTTATAAAGCGTTAGAATGGACCCTAAGAAATGCTTGTAACGTTCTGTAGAAATAACTACGCATCTCTCAGTAGTAACTATAAGTGTAGTTGGTGTTGTGATGTGCTTACTTACGAACGCAGCTGGCGGGTAACAGCCAGTTATATACTGTAGTAGTAAGAGATGTTATACTGAAAATGTATCTGAGAGAAAGTCATATATTTCCATGAAAAGGTACACGAATAATGCTTAACTATTGTCTGTAAATCTATCGGACCAAACTGCGTGGTCATCAGTCCGTAGCTTAGAAACTACTTAAACCTAGGTAAACTAACCTATGGATAAACACACACACACACACACACACACACACACACACACACACACACACACACCCCAGGGAGGACTCGAACCTCCACGGCGAGCAACCGCGCACTCCGCAGCGAGATGCTTTAGACCGCTCGGCTACTCCACCGCGGCAATGCTTAACAGCGAGCTAAAATACAGATTACCAGTTGCCGCTATCTAGGCACATTTTGCAACCTTGCTAGCAGTTTCAGCATGAAGAAAATGATTATTAACCCTGTGTGGCTGACCAAAAGAAAAAATAAGTACTAACAAAAATAAAAATTAACTCAGTTTGACCTTTCCGTGCGCTATAAACAGTGATTATAATTTGATTTTGTATGCGTCAGGAGCCACAGTCATATAATTTTTTTAAAAAGAGATGACCGACATTTGACTGAAAGTTTTTTGTTGTTGTTGTCACAACCTGGTTTCGGCCTTAGGCCATTTTCACTTGTGACAAAAATTCAGTCAAATGGCGGTCAGCTCTTTATAAAGTGATTATAATATTTTATCGAATTTTTTTTGTTTTAAATGGGGTTTCCGGACTACGAATCAGGTATTGGAGACGTATAATTAGGTCCACAGCCCTGACGAGAAAAGAGCCTGGAATTTAGTAGCCGGCAATCTGATATCGTACCCATGTGGTAGCACCTGTAGCCAGATTTTCATTGTCTTCTTTAAACACGGGAGCAAATCAGTGACTAACCGTCAAGTACAATGTCTGTGTGCACGATAAGAAAACAGCCCGTTGAAAGCGAAACGTTGCGTGTCTGTCTGGTCGATTGCATGTCTTGGTGGCGCGTTGCATGTCCCCGTGTTTGTAGGCCATTGATTTACGCACATCTCCTGAACCCTCCCCTCGGCGCAAGCGGCAGCCTGGCGTTCTCCGCGTCTTGAGTGCTCCTCCCTTAAAATAGTAAACACTCGGAGGGATGCAGGGCAACAATTGCACTGTAGGGGCATCACGTAATCTGCGCGCTTACTGGCCTCCAAAGACGTGGTACGGGGATGTACTTCGGGAAAGTACTTTCTAAAGAACTTACATAAAAAAACTGTCACAGTTTGATTATGTAATCTCCTTTGTGTTTAGTGCATTTGCTCCAGCGAGACACTTTTTTATTTCCTCAGAAAAGTGTTTGTTTTGCTGAACTTTTTATTTGAACAAAACTTTCATCCTAAGCCGTTTATTTCTGAAAAGACATCACATGGGGAATTACGTGGATATTTAAAATTTGGAAGCTATTCAACACAAGTTTAATACCCCAACGGATGTCAATCGAGCGTGAACGGTAATTTGGAAACCTATTGCATAAATTGTGTACGGCACATACATATCGCGACGTGACGTAACTCGTAGGCTTGTAGAACATAACCGAAAACGACTGAGTCCTTTCTGTTCGATGTCAGGTTTCTTTCTGATGAATTTCAGTAGATGTTATTACAGCGAATATGTCAGTAGTAAGTACGAGCATAAGTTGTTAGGACATTCTAAAAGTGTACCTCATTTGTTTATATAGTTTTAATTAAAATATCGAAAGTTAACTAATTTTTTACATAAAATCGATATCTTGGCTAGTTTCTTAGGTAATCGCGGTTCGGAAAAAAAAAAAACCACACACCACCTTCCGTAACGCTCTATAAACTTTTCTTTGCCTTCCTACACTCCGCTGCTGCCATATTAGTGAACTACTGAATAACGTCCGCTTTTAGTTCTTCATTTTCACAGTGCTACTCAATAAAATCTCTTAAATCGGGAGATAAGATGGGACCAAATCCAAGCTACATGGCGGGTCTTCAGAAAGTTCCCTTTTAAACATGCAGAATGTGGGCCAGCGTAGATCGTGGAGAAGCGCAATGCCTTTGTAGAGCCATCCAAAGCGCTCTGTGGGCAGGTTGGTGGTGTTGTTTACCCACATACTTAATAATAAAACAACCTACCATAAGTGTAAAGTCACAAATACAAAAAGGAAAACATTTTTTTAACTACACGCTTTCTCGTAATCTTCGAAATTGTAGCTTAGGCATTTGGTATATTGAGCTACGTGTTTCTTGTGTTCAAAACACCCTTTGTAAATGAGTTAGACCTCACCATCGGCTGCCGCACATCGAAATGTGTCTGTCTGATTGCGTGAATGTTTTATTTCCTGAAGAAGACCACTGAAAGTGTTGTATGTGTGTGTCTTTTGTATGTGACTGTCGCAGCTCGTCGCCACCACTTTGCGGTGAGTTGTAAACTACCCTTATTACTATATTATTATATAGAAGTTGAGGTGTTTGGTCTTATATTTCACTCTGCACCCAAATACTGTTTGTATTTGGTAGTAGGTATGTATCCCATTGTGCACTCTGATGGTAGAGGGTTGATTATGATAAGGGGGTGGAAGATATGGGGCGAGCCGCAGTGGCCGAGGGGACTGAGGCTCTCCAGTCACGGTCTGCACGGCCACTACAGTCGGGGGTTCGAATCCCCCCTCGGGCATGGATATTTGTGCCGTTCTTAGTATTAGTTAGTTAATAAGTAGTTTGTAAGTTTAGGGACTGATGACCCCGTAGTTAAGCCCCATAAGCTATACAAACATTTGAAGATATGGGAGTTAAAAGTTACTGACGCGTGGATGTCAATATTTTGATCCTTAGCAAGAACTACTCAGTGGAGACGAAGAATCTATGTTGTTGTAGTACTAAGTCTCCCATTGTACACCATAACAGTTCCGTGTCGATAGCTATTAGAGGGTGGAAGATGTAATGGTTGAAAGTCGTCAGCTTATATAAAATTCGGCTTAAGACCAGCGATGACTTTTGACACTATAATAGCAAAGAGATTATATACAGCTAAACGTGATGCACATTCTTCAGTTGTTTTTTTGCAGCAAGTGTACGAATAAAGAAAAATAAGTACATGTTGTAGTTCGAAAAGTAAAACTACCAAGAAAGATGCCAAAGCGTAAGAAAGGAATTTCGCGGTCTCTCTTCGTTTCTAAAAGACAGAAAATTGCACTGAAAAGTGAATCTACAGACGGTAGAAACTTTAAATTTGTAGACGTTGTTTATCTTACACTGTAGGCATCAGAGATTTTTCGATATTTCCATCCCTAAGTGGGTGAAATAGGGGATGAACGATTTTTTGAAAATACGTTGTAATTAAGGCAATTTTGTGGCATGAAATGCAAAACTTCGGATTTAGATTTTTGACTGGAATTTTAAAAATACGTATTTCGATATTTTTGGAAACTCAACCATTAAGTGGGTGTACTTTGATGTTAGAAATGCGAAAATTTGGATATGGAACCATGGTTGGAATTTAAAAAAAAATGTGGTTTGGGATGTTTTGAATTCTGTCATCAATGGTGCAATAGTGGGCGACAAGTTGTATCAAAATACTTGATTAGTAAAGCATTTTAAACCTAAATCTATGAAAATTTATATTTAGAAGTAGAAACAACCAGTTCAGACCATCCACTCTACCCTTGCGAAGTGTCACTAATATATTCGGTGTATTTAAGTACAAAATGGAGACATCTGACAACATGAAACTATTCAGACACATGATTCAGGTAAGTCCAACACATTACTTCTAGTTCGAAAAATTCAGTCTCTCATTAACGCCTACAATAAATGGATACAAATATCGAAGTTCGGTATTCAGCACACGTTTATTTCACTTTCGGCCTGATAATACCTCAAACATGATTCCATAGCACACGCACTAGAGTCGGCGACACGTACGTTTTGAGCCGTTCTGCGCATCCCCCTCCATTAGCGCACTGGCAGCCAGTTATATTCATTCATTCTCTATGCGCGTGGCTGGCCGCCAGTTGCGCCATGTTTCTCCCGCAAATCAATTGCTGGTGCTCCGGCAGTGTTACAGGTCCTCCGAAAAATCGGAAGGTTTTCCGATTTTTTTAAATTATTCCAGAAAATATGAAATTTCCAGTGAATCTTCAGAAATTTTCCAAAATTCCTTCGCCGATAGTACAAGCTGCTAAATAATACATACCATTTTAGTTCGACCCAGTAGCGAAGCCAAGATTCCAAACAGCAACAGAAGAAAGGAAAAAGAAAGTGCGAAGGAAGTATTGAGTATTGATTTCGTATAACAGTAACTTAAGGGACTTCTCTCTTTTTTATTTTATAAAAAGTTAAGAAAAAGCAAATTTAGTCCCAGGGGGTTGCAGCGCCGTAGCCTGAGCACGGAATACCCGTGAGCACTGAGGCGCCGTGCTGCGGTGAGAACGGCCGTTCGCCGTCGGAGGTTCGAGTCCTCCCTCGGGTATGGGTGTATTTGTTGTCCTTGGGTTAGTTTAGCTCAACCAAACAGTTAAGTCCCATAAAATTATAAACATTTGAACATTTTGAATCTCTCCTGCCCTGGATGTGATCGCAACGAAACACTGCATTAACAATTACTACCACTGTACTGCTACAGTATTATTTGGGCGCAAGAACCGGCAAAGCCAGGAAAAGCGCTGTCAATGAGCCGCAACACACAATGCCGACTGTCAGACAACCGTGATAACATAAAGAATAAAACGATGGCAAGAGTATCCTCGTCACCCCTTGGCAAATCTCGCGGTGTGTTTGTTGTAGGTAGCAGGAATATCGGATTGAGCAGGATACTAGTAACGGATCACGCGACTCACGACAATCGGAAGTCACCTGCCGAAGTAGGTTTCATTTACCATTGAGCTCAGTGATTTTGTCGCGTACTTCGTCTCGAACTTAAATAAACAAAACCGAAAAAGTGAAGAATGGATTTAAAGAAAAGGAAATTCTGAAAACACATAAGATTAACAAATTTTCCAAGTTCAATGTGCATCAGAAACCAAAAGTATTTTTAGATGTTAAGCGTACCCAAGTATTGGACAGTATCAAGGCTATGTACTACTTCGTTTAGTGCACTACTGGGAAATGTTACTTAGTGTGGGTTAAGTCCGAGGAGATTAGTCCCTGTTTGAGCGCGTTTGAAAATTGTTTGCCGTTTTGTAGGGAATTCGGTTTGCTATCTTAGGACGAAGTGAAAAATTGCGTAGCCTGTGGCAAGGAACAGTATGAGAGACTTTTGCTGAAACTAAGAGTTGTGATTACCCCGTCGAGTGTCATGTTGCAGGTGCAGGAAAAGGAGAGTAACTAATTTACTGGTCGGACAAGATTACATACAAGAACCTGTCAACCATACAGCAGGAACACCGTTAATTATTTACTTCGTGTTTAGCGCAAAAATGCATTCCCGTCTTTCTATAAGATTCGGTTTTCAAATAATATTAGCTGAATCCTACAGAATTACGGGAATACTTTTTGGTGCTGACCATGAAGTAAATAATTGATGCTGTTACTGCTCCATGGTTGATAAGTTTTGTATATACCTTTGGCCGCTCAGTAGCTAGCAAACATAATTCTCTACAAAACGGCAAACAATTTTCCAACTCACTCAAACAGGGAATTAACTCGCGCCAGGTAAGAGTGCTTGTACGCCGAAAATGACGGGAAATACAAAGCACTATACCGTCTCGTATTCGAACACAGGACAACGATGTTCTCTATATATAAACCTATCGGACCAAACTGCGTGGTCATCAGTCGGTAGCTTACAAACTACTTAAACCTAGGTAAACTAACCTACGGACAAACACACCCATGCCCCGGGGAGGACTCGAACCTCCATGGCGAGCAACCGCGCGCTCCGCAGCGAGATGCTTCAGACCGCTCGGCTACTCCACCGCGGCAAAAGATGTTCTATCAATATCTTTTTCGCGAAAATGAGCTGAACATACCGGCGTACAGCTGTATTTAGACGCCTGCGGGTTGTCTCCCTATATTGTACCCTCCTTCGTATGAACGCCGATGCTTCCATTAAAGATTTGCAGCTAAATTCCGGTTTCGATGTGTCACGTGATACGTTTGTGCCCTGCTCAATCCGATATTCCTGCGACCGGTGCTGTAGGCTACAAACGCAAAACTACGGCCGCGAGCGGGCACACTGCTGCTGAAAGCAAATTGCTGGCTGCCGAAACGAACGGCCGGAACTCCCCGAGAATGCGGTCAACAGGGTTAGCAAACGACGCCAGAGGCGTGCTCCGCCTGCAGGCTGAAGCAGGAAAAATTCACAAGCAGCGCAAGGGATCACTAAAGCGCGCACCCCAATACCGCTCTCTGTTCATTTGCAGCTTCCAAAACTGGATTACGTTAATCGTTTTTCCATAACCACTTGCGTTCGTTCAAGTTAAGTCAAACCGATTGTGGAAATCCGTATCTAGCTGTCACAAATTGACTTTCGCTTATCGTGTAAACGCACGACTGTATTACAAGCTTTCTTGGGTTGGGAAATTTCGCTCTGCTCTTTAAATGGTGTCCATAACGTGAAACTTTTTGAATTTACCGTATTAGCTGTAAAAAAAAAAAATAAAGTTTCCCGTACGGGAAAAATTCACCAATTCAAATCATGCCGTTGTTCAAATGTTCGTAAATCTAAGTGCGCACGGCTATTCTGCCGCGGCCGTGTGTGTTATCCACGCTAGTTTTAATACGTTTAAGTAGTTTGTAAGCGTAGGGACTGTTAACCGCAGTATTTAAGTCCCATAGATTTACAAACACACACAAATACATGATTATAACGATTTACTTTCGTCGCGGAATGTGTAGTGTTTTCTGCTACCTTCAGACAGTACTTTTTGCGGCAACGTTGCTATTTTCTACGCTAAACTATACATGGAACCTTTAATTCGCACTATAGTTCCAGGTAGTCGATTAGAAGGACTGTAGGCCTATTGAGTGCTTCGACCTATATTGTTGACCTCTTCGTGGCAACAGTAGAAAATAGGATAACACATGAAAAGTGAGATAGAAATACGTCGAACTAGGACGTGTGTGATATCTCGGTCATCCACATGGCTGGCTCATCAATTGGATTACTCTGCTCAAACAGGCGTGTGACGTACTACATTGGAAAACAATAACCACTGCACAAATGTCAACCTGTTAAGCCGAGGATACAAAACGGTTTATTGACGATACGTCAACGATGTATGGCCATTGCCACTGGTATAAATCTCTCCAAACGTTACTCATTTATTCTAATTTTAAATTCCTTGAGACTTTATTGAGTACGCGAAATTTTATCTAGAGAGATGCTAGGTTTGAGATTTTGCTACTTACATAAATTGTTACTGTACATTCAGCGTCTTTACTGTGTAGCTAAAACCCATTTACAACATGAAAGTAATGTTTTTATTTTCCGTTCAAATGAGATTAATTTGTAAGTAAATTATTTTTAATGTCTGCAAAAGTAAGATGTCTAATTAAATGTTATGTCAAACTAATTATTTGTGTGAATGTATTTTATTCTTAGTCTGTCTTTGAATGTTTGCCATTTCTTGGTAGAAAAACACATGATGTATACATCTACTTTTCCACTTAGCCAATGCTAAATGTGCAATGCTGTATCAAAGATAAGCATTGTAACTAGTAATTACAGTTACATTGACTTTGCAAATGTCATGGGCTAGGCACTTAATATCGATATTGTGTGAGGCCTTTTCTAGGCTTGCATCATGCAGTGAGACACCAAGGAAATGGGTGTGGATGTATCTGACACCAAATCTTTTTAGAGCAGAAGCTGGTTCAGCTGTGTTGGTGGGTGCAGGAGCCATGGCATGGATCTCATGTTCATGACAGTCCAGAATCCTCAGTGGGGTTCAAATCTGTACTCTGTGCTGGTCATCTCAGTCTTCACACCTCTCCTGTATATTTCCGAAACCATCCAGGGTGGCGTGGGAGTAATATGGCAGTATGTTTAAATATTGAAATATCACAGAACTGTCAGGGTGTTGCAATGGCAAATATAGCATAAACTTTCGGTGGGGGGAGGGGAGGGGGCAGCAAGAGTAAACATTTTGTGGCATTGAATCCCATACTGATTTTTAGAAAAGGTATACAATATCGGCCTGGTTAAAAAAATGAATTAAATTTTTAAAAAAGAACTTATTTTTATTCTTTATATTATCATCATATTAAGACACACTGTTGTTTCAGTGTCCATACTTGATGATTGACAAAAAAATGCAAGTTATGCTCAATAACATGGTGGCACCCATCTGCTGTGCTGGCTCGCACATACCATAGAACCTATTTCCATATGGTTTATCCACTAGGAGATCTGTCTAGCATGTCATGTGTTGAACTGAGCAGCAATTTGTCACAGATATCTCCATTCACGGTCATCGAGACTATTTGAACATTGTCGGCCCACAAAAATGTTACACATTACACAAATCATATGGGCAACCATGTATTGGGAGCTTCTATACGACTGCAGCAAGCGCAGTGGGAGTGTGATGCACAAATAACACACTTAAACCATATGTGTCACTCCAGTATCCCACAACATTAGCCAAGTCACTGAATTTTGCATCATACCACAGTTCAAAAATTACATTCAAGAAACGTTATCAATAATTCTCTTCATTAAATGATGGGCTAGAAATTGCAACTAATATAAATCTGAGAACCTGAATTGCAGCCCTTGAAAATATAATATGCATAATAATTGTGTCTATCCTAAAAAACAAAAACTCTAATTGCAAGACCACTGTCTGAAATATCCTCTTTTGAATAGCCTTAGGTCTTGGGCAATGAGTGTACAATTTTATCCTAAGTACACTGGTAAACAAGAAATCCTCTTATAATATTTCATAGGTTATTCAGGATATTTTGGTACACATGATAAGCATGCAGGCTACCAAGAATAATAGTTCGATAAATGATGGAAATTCTCCTCAGAGATAATAAATTATTTTTCAAATGAGATAGATTGGCTCGCCAGTACTTACCTTTGTGATGTACCACTGATAGTGACACAAACAAAGAAAAAAGAGAAAGGACAAGCTTTTGGGACACAGTTCCTTCTTCAGGTAGGAGAGAATGGAAGGAAAAAAGGATGGGAATGAAAGGGGACGTAGGTCGTGAATTACCTTCCCTTTCTGTTCTAATTCCTTTTTTCTTCCCTTCTCTCCTACCTGAAGAAGGAACTGTTTCTGAAAGTTTGTCCTTTTTTCTTGGTTTTTTCGTTGCAGAAAAGTAATGTCTTACTTCTTCCGCTAATTTCCTAGTAACTTACCCAAGCATCTATTTCAATTCTATGTATGTTACATACCAATCTGTTTATGAAACTTTCTGATTTCATTTGACATCTGAGATCATGTTCACATGATAAGGGCCCGAAATGCCAGAGCATCAGTTTAGAATAAGTAGAATATGTATGTGGTTGCCTTAACAGATGCACTGCTTGCATCCAGAGATGCATCCAAAAAATCTGCCTTTCATTCATCTTCCCATCCACAGATTTCATGTATTTGTTTTGGGTACTCATGTTTAAACAACATGGTAAGACCAATAAGTTGTGTAGTAATGTTGTAATCAAATGCATTTCTTCATTATGGAAAATCTAAAACAGTTATGACCCTATCAACAAAACTGCTTTTGTATATAAGAATTGTGCTGCAGTACCTTGTTTAACCAGACAGATTTAAGGGTTTGTATCAAATAAGAGATTCTTTGGCACTTGTCAAATAAAGTATTATTAACCCTCACACCTCACACATTTGTCCTAGGGATGGCAGTGAATTTTTAATTCGGCCTTACAAAGAGTAGGTTGTCCATAATTGAGGCAATCGGGGGTAAAACATTTCTAGTGGCATGCAATTTCCTCACATATATTGTTATATATGCAGATGTGCCTACTTACCAGGAAAAAACAAGCTGTATTCTGCTTCCAACTGTGAAGATTTTTGAAACTAACTCATTTATTTATCTATGCATGCAAGATACTACATCATATGTGGCATTAAGTAATTTTTTGGGCAAAATGTCAGTTACCATATTTTACTCCCAAGGCTCTCATGCAAAAATGGAATACCACTAGAATGTCAGTTACCATATTTTATGCCCAAGCACCTCAATTTTTTGAAACGCCAGTGTATATCATGTTGGTGACAGTGCTAAAAAACTCTGCACTTGTGTGGTTTGAAGCATAGCATTTTTTGGTATTGTCCTATTGTAAAGTGTGTCATGGATGTGTGGGGTCTAGAGGATCCCAGTATGAGATGCAAGGGTTAAATTATTATTTGATTGCAGTTGTTTCTACACAATTTCTCCTACACTTGATTCTGTATGCTACAGCTCAATATCCACAGGTGTTGTCTCTTAAATAACAACTAGTGTATGTTACCTGTGTTCTACTATAAAATGTGTGTTTCTGTCTGTCTGTCTGTCTATCTGTGTGTGTGTGTGTGTGTGTGTGTGTGTGTGTGTGTGTGTGTGTGTCATTGAATTTGTATATGTTGTTACATATTTTTAATACTAGACCAGTTTAGACCGATGTCAGAGTCTTCTTTGCATTCCAGATTCTCGATAAATATTAGTTGTTATCAGGACTAATTCCTGAAAGGTTTCATTAAATTAAGCAATTCAGCATAGCACAGTCCACCAAGTGAAAAATTGTACTTGGTTGACTCAAACATGGAAGAATTGAAGAATGAACAGTTTAAAACATGGCAGGAACACATTCATGTGCTTTTTGTCACCTTCGTGTGGTCATGCAAGTGGCTGTGGCTTAGTAAATTCTCCAAAGATAACAGCTGTGATTGTTTTCTTGACCTTCTGTGAAGCATTTGTTACATTGACTATTGCATAATTTATATTTACATTTTTACATCAAAATATGACTTCAATCATAAATTTATGTTGCAGTTCTTGCTTTTATAACTCTCTCCAACCTAATAATTTTCATGAGATGACTAGAAGATGGCCAAGCTTATTTTAGGCCGAAAGACTTGGTAGATGATAAAGAAAAAAAAAAAAAAAAAAAAAGAAAGTCATTGATTCTAAAATGGCTCGGAGATTGCTTGAATAATCACTAGATGTTGTTAGTAGATTATTTATTGTCAATTCACAACATGGTTTGGGCTTAGCCCATCATCTGGTGACCTGTCAGCCAAAATTATTTACAGTTTATAACTGAAATATAAAATATTTTTATATATAGTTTTACATGACAAAAAATAATCTGCTACAAAAACATCTAGTGATTATTCAAGCAATCTCTGAGCAGTTTTAAAATCAATAATAATAATAATAATAATAATAATAAAGATGGTCAAGTTGCAACCAGATTTTAGTTCAAATCCAAAAGCAGGTTCATCATTGATACTGGAGTAGAACACCTATAACTGAACCCAAATTCATTACTAATGCCAAGGTGCAGGGAGAACAGAACTGAACTCCTGAACAGTGTGTGCTGCTAATTATACATATATTAAATATGTCAGAAGTGATAAATACTAAATAGTATATACGGTAATTGCTAGTGCTCAGTTTTGAAAACAAGAACATCAGCACTTCATTGAGTCATGCAAACCACTGCTCACAATGCATGCACCAAAGCTCGTGGAAATGTGATGCAGTTTAACCCCCGATAAGTGCAATATAGTTTGATGTGGCCTCTTTGCAGACGGGTCCGATGTGGTAACTGGAGTCCCAAAGCGACACCGCCTGCAACCTAACGTGACAGAGGTGGGCAGCGAGCGACCGGCGGGGCCTGCCGGGCAGCAGGCGCAGTCGCTACAGCTGTTCGGGCCCAACATCAGGCCGCGGCACTGCGTGGTCGCCCACACTGAGGGCATTGTCACCGTCACCCCCTGCTCCAGGGATGCTGAGACCTACGTCAACAACCAGCGCATCTATGAGACCACCATCCTGCAGGTACTGAATTTGTGTTGTGCAGTTATCACTTGCAGACAATTTGACTATATTTTTATGAACTATAACCATTGATACTTAATATTAACACAGTAACACAGGTGGAAGGTTGTAGTTTCACCCTGATCTTAGATGCCATCATTGTGAGCCATATGTGAAGCAAAACTGATGTTCAGTAGACAATCAGAATATCACCATCATCTCATAAGCACAGCTAAGGGTGTTATTCTGAAATCTGGTTGTGACTCAACCAGGATATAAATTGTGTCCTTCACAAAACGTTCCAAAAACACACACACACACACACACACACACACACACACACACACACACACCTTCATTATGAATCTTATTAATCATATGATACCATATTGTGGTTGTAATATCATATTTCCATTCGTTCACAAGAAATTTGTCTTGAGTTATCAAGGAATTAAATCAGTTCAGTCATTATTTTAGGCCAGATAAAATTG
The DNA here is from genome assembly GCA_026315105.1 of Locusta migratoria. Lineage (NCBI taxonomy): Eukaryota > Metazoa > Arthropoda > Insecta > Orthoptera > Acrididae > Locusta > Locusta migratoria. Next base: position 204,668,956 of record CM048751.1, read on the forward strand.
GAGAATAATTTTTTTTGTATAATGGTCTGTGGTCTCTATGAATTAGCTAATACTTTCAGGGTACATTACTTAACTCAAGCATTTTTCCAGCTTATATACAATAATAGCTTCGCAAAATAGCTGCTCGAAATTGTTGACTGTGTAAACATTATAATTCAATTACTTCTTTGACATCCTTTCTTTAGCCTGAAGATATTGAGGTTTTGCTGAAGAACTATGAACATAATTAATTGTACTTAACATTCCCAGATAAGTTGTATATCAGACTGTAATGACAAAACAGAAAATTTGATAAGTTAGGAAAATGTTTGTAAAGAGTACTTGTGAAACCAAATTAGACATATCCTGTTATAATTTTAATACTGGAAAATCCTATTGGATTGTCAATAATGGAGAATAGTAAACTCCGCCCCATAAAGAGGCTTGCTCAGCTGCCTACAGGCATGAAAAATATACACACATTCACACAGCTTAAATTCTTGGCCATGGCCTTCATCAGAAAGAGAAACACATACATTTTCGTAATCCCTCTAACAACTATACTTACGCAACAACCAGATCTGGCCTTTCCAGCTTCATCTAAAGAAAACCTTCCTAGCTTACCAAAACCCCAAACCCCTGGTCTGGTTCAGGTTCATTGATGACATTTGCATGATTTGTACTCAGGGCCAGGGCACCCTATCCTCGTTCCTTCACAACCTCAACTCCTTCTCCTCAATTAGTTTCATTTGCTCCTTCTCAACCCAGCAAGTCAACTTCCTGGATGTTGAACCTCCACCTCACTGATGACTCTATCCTCTCCTACATCCACATTAAACCCTCTAATTACCAACAGTACCTGCACTTTAATAGCTGTCATCCATTTTACATCAAAAAATCCTTTCCATACAGCCTTTACAGCCATGGTTGGCGAATTTGCAGTGATGAGAAGTTTCTTACCCAATATCTCGAAGGGCTCACAACACCACCAATCCTCCCTCCAACCCCACTAACCAGTCACAAATAAGAGTCCTTCTGGTCAACCAAAATCACTGCGGACTGGAATAATTTAATTTCATCCTTCATACGGGCTTTGATTGATTATCTGTTATCATGCCCTGAAATGAGAGAGAACCTACCCAAGATCCTTCAGACCCCTCCTAAAGTAGTATTCTGTCTTCTGCCCAACCTACACAACATAGTAGTCCATCCCTATTCCACTCCTAATCCCAGCCCCTTGCCACAGGGATCATATCCTGATGCAAAACCTGCCCCATCTGACCACCCAGCACTTCCTATTCCAGTACAGTCACGGATTTATCCTATCCCATCAGAGGTTGAGCCACCTGTGAAAGCAGCCATGTGATTTACCAAGTCTGCTGCAATCATTTCACAGCGTTTTATATTGGAATGACAATTAACCAGCTGTCCAGCAATATGAATGGCCACCGTCAAACTGTGGCAAAAAGGAAAATGGAAAAACCTGTAGCACAGCATGTGGCTGAACACAGACAGCACTCTAGATTTCAGTGGCTGCTTTACTAACCAAGCCATCTGAATCTTATTCTTCACCACCAGCTCTTCTGAACTGCACAGATGAAAGTTATTCCTTCAAGACATTATAAGGTCCATCAACCATCCTGGCCTCAACCCAAGATAACTTGCCATCCTATGTCTAACATTATCCTCCCCCCCTCCTCCTTTCCCACTTATTATCACTGTATTCCTCCAGTTCATGTCTTCCCTGCAACTGTGTGTTACCTTTTACAATACACCATTAATTACTTTTTTATTTTTATTTATTTCTTATTATTTCTGTTGTTTTGAATTCCCCCAATTTCTCTACACATTCCTTTTATCCTTTCCTACCCCTTTCCTTCACTGTATTCAATGCCGCATCTGACATTCCCACCTTTTGGGTCTTACCCAGCATCCTTCCCCCTCCACTCCCCACCTCACTAACAGTCAACATACTTGTGGCGCTGTAGTGGCCAGACATGGTGGTTGTGTGTGTATAGTTGTCTGAGTGATTGTGTGTTCCCTTTTCTGACTAAGGCCATGGCTGAAAACTTAAGTCATGTTAATGTGATTATCTATTTTTGTGCCTGTCAACAGCTCGGTGTGCCTCTTCACGGTGAGTTGGTAACTTGTTATAAATAATTCAGACTAAATGTGACACGCTATTAATTAGAAAGAGAAAGCTAACCACAAAGACATTCGTCTAGCTGCAGACATGCTCATAAAATAGACTAGCTTGTGACCCATCCATAATGACTATGTTGCTATGACAAGTTAAATCATCGTCTTCCTTCATTACTGTTCACAATATATGTAGAGGAGCTAGTAGATAGTATGTTCCATGATAGTTTCTGCATATGATACTATAAGTTGCAAAGCTGAAAAATTGTGAAATGCAGGAGGATCTGTAACACATTGATTCTTGGTACAGGTAGTGGCAGTTGACCTTCAGTATAAACAAATATAATGAATTGTGAGTACATAGAATGAAAGAGCCTTTATCATAGGATCACACAATTGCAGAACAATCACCAGAAGCAGTTACTTCCATAAATAACCAGAGACTTTGCATACAGAGTGATTCAAAGCAGAACAGCCACTTGAATTTACTCGTGAGCAAGGGAACTGCCTTACTTAAAGTCATTTGAAGAATCGTAAGGAAGAGTAGTCCATCAGCAAAGGAAGTAGGTTAGAAAACACTCATTCTACTAATATGTCAATGTTGATCATCAGTCTAGGATCTGTACAAGGATTGGAAGGACATAGGAATTAGAGAAGATACAGCTAAAAGCATCACATTCCTAACATGTTTATTTAGCGAAGGACAAATCATCGTAGAGATGATCAGCCAACTCCTGTGGCAGACACTTCAAGAGAGCCATTATGTACCACAGTATGGGGTTCTATCAAAGTGGCAACAAATATAGTGCTTCTTTCTACATAAATCTTGTACAAAATACCATGCAGATATAACTCGAGAGATTAAAGTTCATATAGAAGCTTACTAGAAGCCATTGTTATTGCTAACCATGTGTGACTGAATCTGCAGCAGAAGCAGTAGCACGAGGAGGACGAAGTGACACTGGTACACAGAGTACCCTTTGCTGTACACCATAAGGTGGCTTGAGTAGTGTAGATGTATATTGAGCTGACTAAAAATTATTACTCATTTTTCATTCTTAAGGATAATCATAACCCATTCCCACATGTAATTTTCCTTTGTGTGTACATGCACAGGTCTATTCTGATTTTATTTTGTATTTGGCATTTCACAGCATGGGACAATTGTGAAGTTCGGCCGTATTCACAGCTTTAGGTTTATCGACCCCTCTCACGATGACAGGACGAGGCAGCGGCACGATAGTGCTCGGCAGGCACTAGACTATTCGTACGATCGGTGAGTAAGAAAGAGTTTAAGTGGCCAGATTAGTTGGCATGTTTAACCTAAAGCCACTCTCTGCTACTGAGTTTTTATTCATTTAAGTTCAGTTCACCTGCTCACAATATGAATGGCTTGCTCATAATTTTATTTCTCTAGCTAGTCAATGCTTAGCCATAAGATTAGATTAGGAATTATCACCAGGTGCCTTTCAGTTTTTAGATTTGTAGTACCTCTCAGGTTCCCTATACTGCTTCATCTTAATTTAAACAGTGTTCATAGACTATTGAATCATTAGTTGGAGATAACATGATGTGTATATGTCATGCCTGATGGTGTAATGACACTAAATTTCTAATTGCTAATGTTGCATTGGAAACACAATTCATAGATCACCTTTTGTTCCTTACATATTTAGCAGTTTACTAACTACTTCACTTTATGATAATTCTTCTGTGTTCAGTTTAATGATTAAAGAATTACTGTTCTCTGACACTTCTGCAATTTACTACTAACTGTATTCATTGTCAAATTATTTACCATCTCTTTCATTCAATATATCTTACTGAAGCCACATTACCTCATTTAATTTGACAAATTCATTCTTTTTCTCTATACCATTGTATTTTATATATGCTATTCTTCTTTTAAGCACTCACCTAAAAAATTTCTTACCTCTTTAAATATGCAGACTACATTTTCTGCCATACCAGCACAATTGTTATCTATTTTCTTTGCTTCCACCTGCCATATAAGGATAATGACTGAAAATGGGTATCTTTTCACCAATTGCAGTGTTGTTGTTGTTGTTGTTGTTGTTGTGTTGGTGGTGGTCTTCAGTCTGGACACTGGTCTGATGCAGCACTCGACCCTGCTCTGTTCTGTGCGACCATCGTCCATATGCATCTGCTTTCTGTATTTGTTCCTCACACTTCCCTGCAATGCTTAGCTGATGATTCCTTGATGTCTCAGAAGGTGTTCCACTAGTTGATCTCTTCTCTTGGTCAAGCTGTGCCACAGATTTCTTTGCTCACCACGTCTGTTCAGTACCTCCTCATTAGTTACTCAATTTACCCATCTAATTCATCTGTAGCACCACATTTCAAAAGCTTCTATCATCATTTTGTCTGTACTGTTTATCATCTACATTTCATTCTCACACAAAGCTACACTCCAAACAAGTACTTTCAGAAAATACTTTCTAACATTTAAATTACTTTTAGATTTCAACAAATTTTGCTACTTCATAATTGCTTTCTTCCCACATTAATTCTGCATTTTATGTCTTTGACCATCAGGTGTTATTTTACTACCAAAACAAGCAAAATCATCTTCTACTTTTATTGTCTCATTGCCTAATTTTCTTTTCTTCTGCATCACCTGAAGTTTCTTACACTTTGTTCCAGGTCTTTGACCATCAGGTGTTATTTTACTACCAAAACAAGCAAAATCATCTACTACTTTTATTGTCTCATTACCTAATTTTCATTTCTTCAGCATCACCTGAAGTTTCTTACACTTTGTTCCAGGAAATGTTGTGATTAGTAAGAAAAAAACCCTAATCATACAGGACATCTTCTTTGTGTTTCTTCTAGTTATGGACCACAATATTGTACAACAGAAAAGTAATTTAAGTTTGTAATGGGCATTTTTAAGGCCAGGGCACAAACAAATTTCCAGTTAAATCAAGACAGACAACATATGTAAATATGGAACAGTCAGAAAGTAACAATGAAACTATTTGAGCCTATTAATGTCTGAATGTACCATATTTACATATGTTAGTCAATGTGATAGGTAAAATTGTTTATACTCTGTTCTTGAAGATGTTCATTATAGACCACATTTATAAGCGGCATTACATGGAAACCAAACACCCACCACAGCAGGACTACAATTCCCTTCAAAAGTAATAATGACACCCGTTAAGACATCTATCCTAAAGGGTTATGATTAGTCATTACCTGTTTCATATAATGTGGTCAGCTATTGACAGATCCAGAAATGCACCTACTCTTCTGCATCCTCGTCTGTCTGAAACTCATGTCCATAGATACCTTTCTTCACTTCTTTAAAGATATGAAAATTCTAAGGTCAAAGATTCAGGCTGAGTGGGAGATGTCACACAGTGTTCCCAGTCTAAATTGCTTCATTCAATAGGAATCATGGAGGCAGCATTATTATGCAATATGATGATTCCGTCCAAAGTCATTCCTGGGCTTTTTGATTTTACAACAAATTGTAGTTCATGCAAAGTGCCTTTGTAGCTCTGTGCATTGATTTTGCTTCAACATTAAAGATGTTTGAACGGTAGAGGGATCAAGCAATGGAAGATGATATTCCGAACCTTACGGGAACTTGTGTGAAGAGCTTTGGATTTCTTTAGCAGGGGAGATGTAGAATTTTTTCACTATTGGCTTTCACCATGTGATTTTCATATTTTTGATGACCTTAAGAAATACATGCATGAAGGCCAGTTTCGGTATTACGTTGAGGTATAAGGGAGAGGGTGTGGTTGTGGATATCTCAGCAGCTGGCTGCTTTCTCTGAAACAGTAACAGATTGTCTTGTCTCCCAGTGTTAAGAAACTTTTAAAAAGGGGGTGGTTATTTTTAGAGTAACTATTACATGGTCCAGTTGTTGTGAGTGTTTAGTTTGAATATGACTACCTCCTACAATCATCTGTTGTAAAATGTATAAATTAAAATTTAGTCATTAGTTTAATTTTTCATACAACATGTATTTCTGAGCAACTTTGGGTAGTCCATTGCTCTATTTTTATATGTAACGTTGAATGTATTAATTACAATAATGTTGATTCCTGTGCATTGGTAATTTATTTCTAACATACCTGCCTGTATGTCTTGAGTGTGTATTCATTAATGATACCTGCAGTTTCTTAACTAAGCTTGGTTAAAATTAATAACAGTTCATGAATACCCACCTTAGATAAGCATTGTAAAAATAGTTTTGAAACCTTGTAAAATCTGAAAGGCACATGGACCTAAACGTTAGCTGCATGTGTGTGTTGTTTTTGCTGCACTTGACCCACCCTTGCACCTGCAGTCAGTCCTCTAGAGGTGACGATGCGGTTAGCCACGGCGGTGCCTCGACACCGGCACATAGTGGTGGAGGCCAGAACGGTTCCCCTCCACAAAACTACGAGACAACGTTTGACGTGGATGGTAACGTTGAAACTGTGTCCACTTCTAGTCTGGGTAACAAAGAAGAAACACGCTCACAGAGGTCTGTTGGCAGCAGTAATGGTAACAGGTAAGCTGATGTGTGTTTCTTTCTATCCATGTGTAACCTAGACAGCTAGTAGATAAAATCCTGCATATTAAAAATCTAGATTTTAGTGGCTGCAATTAGTTAGTAAGGAATGCTGGTTGTACCACCTGTTATGCTTGCAGTCTCAGCCTTTGTATGAAATGGTAAGCTCTTCCTATAGATAACGGCTAGTTAAAATATTGTGTAGAGGATAACTTCATTGATGTGTGTACAGTGACGCACTGTATAAAGTAAATTATGACTAAAGTTAATTTTATATAGAATTTGTTTGAAGCTTTCTTAGCAAAATTACTTTGAATTATTGTTATGGCACTGCTTTCAGTCGCATCTAAAAGAACAGGCACCGTTGGTTGACATTAATGGCCTTGACTGTACAAATTTGAAATATTGAAACATCTCGGCAATTTCAGGGCATTATAGAAATTCGAAGGCAGAGTTGAAAGTTGTGCTTCACCAGGATTGAAACCTGGATTTCCTGCTTCTGGTCAGCATTATGGGCCAGGGGCACTACCATCGTGATGTGCTATAAGTTGAGAATTGGGCAGGACAGGAGCATGCCTGGCTAGCCTGATCGGTTAAGGTGACCTATGGCTCAGATCGCTAAATCAGATTTCGAATCCCAGTCCAGCAAAAAATTTTCAACCTTTCCAATGAATTTATTTCAATGCCCTGAAACAGTCAAGATGTTTCACTATTTCAAATATGTGATTATTTTTAGGTTTGCATCTGTGTTAAATCTGTTGGTCTTCTTAAGGTGTGCTTTGTGAAGATTTCAGTTCTGCACTTTTGAATTGTTATCATTACAGATGCACTGCCTGTTTTCATGGCAACTTTTTGTTTGTATTGAGTATGGTGTACTTCCTTAAGATATTCCCCTTATCAGATAATGTGTTCAACCCAGACCAAGGATCAAATGATTTGTTTTGTTTAAAGCCTGCATTCATTTAATTAATTTGTTCTATCTCAATTGCTTCCTGGATTATACACTTCCACCATGAGGATGGTGCCTGTGAAATATTGCTTCAGTTGTGTGAATGGATTCATGATTTCTAGTCAAAAAGTTCACAGTTCATATTGACTAACTGGATGTCATTGACTGAAACAAAAGTGCTATCTGGTATTCCTCACGAATATGTAAAAAAGTCTATTGTTTGTGTTCTCTATATGTAGATGAATTTGATTAACGCTGCAGAGCCCTCTTTGATAGTCTTCAGACGATTTTGCCTTTTCTCTTCTATTAAAGTCTTCAGGTGATACAAATAATTTTAAAATATTTATATGTAATATTTATAATAATAGAAAGTCCAGGTTGGAATTAATACTATTGTAAGGACAGTTTACTAACCCCAAAGATGTGGCAATGAGCTGCGACAGGCACATACAAAAGACACACATATATAACACTTTCAGCTATCGGCCATGGCCTTCTTCAGAAAATAGAACATTCGTGCAATCACACAGGCACTACCTGTGCCTTGTGATTGCCCGAGTGTTCTATTTTCTGTGCCTATGCCTGTGCCTGTGTGACTGCACGAGTGTTCTATTTTCTGAAGAAGGCCATAGCCGATAGCTGAAAGTGTTATATGTGTGTGTCTTTTGTGTGTGCCTGTCGCAGCTCATCGCCACGTTTTTGTGGTGAGTAGTAAACTGTCCTTACTGTATAATTATATATGTAATATTTGTTAGATGCACAAAGTAGAAATTGCCTTTAAACATAAAAAATATAAGGTCCTCCACTTTGAGTGCCAAGAACAGTCTGTTAAATTTAGGTTAGATGATAAATGATGTAAATTTAAAGATTGACTAAATACCCACCTATTACTGTTACAAATCGGAACCATCACAGAAAATGTAGTGGGAAGAACTCTTAAGAGGTGCAAGAAATCTACTGCACTATACTCGTTTGTTGTCTTTTTGCTTTTTGGAATATTGCTTCACAGTATGAGAAGCTGATCATATGGGATTAACAAAAAACAGTCTCGGAAAAAAGTCTTTTTCATAATAAATTACAAGATAAAGAGGGAGCTCATACTGAAATATTTAGGTGTAGATTTATCTGGAGTGTTTTTAGAGAGTGTAACATTCAAGAAATAATGTTAAAAGTGGGTCTTTGTACACTCTGCCAAGAATACAATTCTGACCTCCTGAGTAGCCCTGTAGACGTCAGTGAAGGTGTAGCTGTAGGACTGATTAACAGCTGTGTCTTTTGTTCTACATTGTCACTTCACTACTGAGCTATCTCACCTTGATACTTAAATCTGAGGCATTGCTTCATTAGATAATCTTCTTTACCATACTGTGCAGCAATTTTGAAATCTGGCCCCAAAGAAAGTGTTTACATTCTTTCTTCATTTATTCATCATCATGCAACCTTTGTGCACTGTTCCATGATGTACCTCATAGAATTGTTATGTTACTTAATGTAAGTGCTCGGCAAGTTATGTTGGAACTAATGATTTTATATTGCAAGGTAATGTGAAGAAAACAAAATTTGTCTCCTGAATAAAAAGTTTTTGTAACAGAAGACTAATGTGATGCCTGATTTCAATTTTAACCCCTTTTTTCTCTGTTAATAGCATGTAATAAGTTAATCTTTATTTTTACTTCAATTGTCATGGTGTGTGCAAGTTAGTGTAACTCACTATAACATTTCACATTTTCGGGACTGTTTGAAATAGCCACAATATTGTTGCCTTATATTAGAAATCTCATATCTCAAAAAAAGAATCACAAATATTCTTCCTTCATTATTAGGTAGAAAATGTAGCCTGGTATCCTTGTGAAAGAAATGATCTTTAGGCTATGCTCCAGTGAGGGACATAAAAATGAAACTATGTATTGCTTATGATGCCCTGAAAAACAATAGATCAAAATTACTATGGTGTAATTGTACAGCCAAATCATTAAAAAAATACAAACCATAAAATCAGTACACATTTTTCATGTAGCAAAAACATATGCAGTGATAGAGGGCATAATTAAATTACTTGTGTGTTACAGATATTTTATTCTAAAAGCTGATAAGTTTCCCATCGGGTGTTCGAATCCCCTCCTTGGGCATGGACGTTTGTGTCATCTTTAGTATAAGGTAGTTCATAAGTAGCTTGTTAGTTTAGGGACTGATGACCCCACAGTTAAGTCCCATAAACTTAACAAACATTTGACATTTTCAAAGCTGATACCAGTGTTAATCATCCCAGGAATTAAATTATATTTGGCTATGGTTTTATCTTTCCAGACTATCAAACTACGAACGCTACCCAAGAGGGTCGGATCCAATTTTACCTGCAGTCCTGGAGTTCAGGGAGGAGACGGAAGATGACTTTTTACATGCTGTGATAACAAGTCTGGACCCTTCTGGTCCGCATTTCAAGCTGGCGCCTACATACACCTTGTACCTAGTTGCAAGGTACCGTGCGTCTACCCACTATAGGCCTGAACTGACTCCTACAGAGAGGGCACACAGGCTCACAATGCTCCTTGCCAGGGTTGCTGCCATGATCCATAATGTTATACAGGTACAGTAACTTTGGATTGCTATGTAAACATTACTAACATAATTATGAAGGTTGGTACTCTTATATGTAGGAAGGCTAGTAAAACAATCAGCTAGACTTATTTGATGGACTCTTAGAAAATGAAATTAATTTTAAATGCTTAGGAGAGTTCAGCAATACACACAACTTCATGCAGTCTGGGTAACCAAATATTATTTTTCGACATCAAATACATTAGAACAACTTAACAGTGGAAAATCTGATTGACATTGGAAATATGGTTGTTTATTCAGCATTTCTCTCTTTCAATTTTGTTTTCACAATAAAGCCATGTTTTGAGGCACTCATAAATTTTCTTTATTCTGCCGATTTAATGAGGATAGTTTTCAACTCGCCACAAAGACATTTACACATGTTACTAAGCTTTCAATGAGTGAGATGGGACAGTGGTAACACATTGGATGCCCATTCAGCAGGACAATTGCCATCCGGATTTAGGTTTCCCATGAATTCCCTAAATCATTCCAGGTAGATGCTGGGATGGTGCCTTTCAAAGGGAACAGCCAATTTCCTTTCCCATCCTTAGAGAGAGAGAGAGAGAGAGAGAGAGAGAGAGAGAGAGAGAGAGAGAGAGAGAGAGAGAAGGAGGAGGAGAAGGTGTGTGTGAGCTCTGTCTGTAATGACGAGGTTGTTTGTTGTTTGTGAGATGTTAAACCCTAAGCTTCCTCCCTTCTAACTAAGCTTTTGGCCACAGCCTTCATCAGAAAAAAGGACACTGTCATAGAATCACAAAGGCACACCAAATAGGTACACACTGTCATCTCCAACTGCTGCATTGTGAGTTAGAATTCGAAATGCAGCAGCTGGAGATGCTGCTGTTTGTCTGAGAAGTGTGATTGTGAGACTGAGAGTGGTTGTCTTTTTCTGATTAAAGCTGTGGCTGAAAGCTTAATTACATGTGTATGACCGTCTTTTTCATATGCCTGTCTAGGCTTGATGTGGACTTTCATGGTTAACTTTATTGCGCCAGAGTGTAACTTCATAGGCTCTGTTAAAGTTAATTATTTATTAAAATAATCTATGAAAACTACAGTCAGTTGGCCAGGCCAAACTACCCAGACAATTTCTTTAATTTTTGTTTAAAATGAAAGGTATCCATCCACATATTTGTCATCAAGTATTATAGTTAAGTCGCTCCATCCTTTATTTTTACTCAAATGCGGTATCCTTCTGTCCTTGCATTGAATATTTTAATTGGTCCTCCAGTATAAATTACTTTGTAACTAATATTAACATTGTAATACAAAATATTTTCATAAAGTACAGTAACTTTTCTTGTAAGACAAATAAAAGATCTTAATCAGCTATACAAATACCATTACTCCCTATCAGTGTATTTCTTTTCGATTTCGTATTTGATGTTATTGTAAGTAAAGAATGTTTCTTTCATTCAGCGTGGGTGATTTTTATGGACATTATAATGGAGTATCCTGTTTCTTTCAGGAGAGGTACAATGATGCCAAGTCGTTAGCATTCTGGATGGCCAACTCATCAGAACTGCTGCATTTTCTCAAGTCTGATAGACATATTTCTGCATTCTCATTAGACGCTCAGGACATATTAGCAGAATGTGTTCAGAGTGCATTCAGGTACAAAAAATTTCATGTAGAATATTATAAATATTTTCTGTTTGAAGTGTGAGAATTTTCAACAGATCTCGAGTATAAATATCAGTCACTTAAGAAATTTTATTTCAAGATTTGTAATACTTGTTTTTGTTGATTTTTTTATCCCCTATAATTTTGACACTAAAGTCACTTTCTATTAACTGGACAATGCTGACAATGTGAAGGGACAATTTTAGAGCTTAACCTTGAAATATTTTACAGTTTAGTTTCTTTTTCCTCTGAAAAATAATTATTACATGTTGTATGAAATACATAGATGAAGTAAGGTTTCCATATTTTCATCTGTCAATGAGAAAGATATTGATTCAGTGTTGAAGTGATGTACAAATTTCTTACAGGAACCTGGTAACATGTTTGCAAAATGATCTGGCAAGTGTTATGCCAAGTTTCATGTCAGAAAGTGATGAAGCTGGTATTGAAGAGGATGGAGCTGGATATCAGAAGGTAAATTCTCTTTCTGTCACATTTAAAGAAAGGTGGGGGGGGGGGGGGGACGCAGAGTGCAAAGTCTTATAGTGTGATTTACTTTATATACTGATACTGCAAAAGCCTCTCTGTCTAAAGCTCTTGTAAACAGCATCATTGGTGGTATTCTGTTGAAGTAGACAGTACGAGAAGTGTTATGGTGCATCTGTGCTATACTCTATATGAGTAACTTTTTTCCAATAACAGCAGTATCAACTTTATGACAATGTTATGAGGAGGGACAGACTGCTACTCACCACATTGCTGATAGAATGAATCACAGACGGACACAACTGGAAAGCAGAGAATTAGCCCAAACATCTTTCTTCAGTAATAGCCACACTTCTGTTCACACAAGCACTACTTAAACACAAGGCAATGTTGCCCTCTGTTGTGGTCAGACTTGAACACTTATGGTAGCAGTGCTGGCACAGCAGCAGGTGACTGTAATGGTGTGGTTTCAGTGTTCCTTGTGTAAATAATTATTTGTCATTTTTGGAAGAATTGTGTTGGGGCTGAAAGCTGTTTTTTGCAGTATATTGTGTTATTGTGAATGGCAGTCTATTCTGAATCGTAATCTTTCTGTTGTTTCTTCTAAAACTTAATGTTAGGAAGTTAATCATTAATTTGGAATCGGTGAGCATATTAACTTGTTGAAAACTTACCGTTTGATAAAATGTGAGCAGCTGACCTAATAGCTCTTCTGAAGTTTAATTACCAAAGTTGTGAATAATAATAATAATAATAATAATAATAATAATAATAATAATAATAATAATGTGGTGCAAGATGCAAGTCAATACTGCTCAATTTGAGCATATCTTAAGTCCTTATGTTTCAAAACTGTAGCTAAACTAATTATAATGTTTTACATTTGGACCGTACATATATACAGTAAACTTAAAATTCTATAAGTAATGTCTAAAAATTAGTCATTGATTTACCTGCTGGCAATCCAAAATGCAAAAACTGTAGGGAAGCATCCAAATTAACTGAGGTTAGTAGCAGAGTTGAGAGATGAATGTGATAGCTTTTCAGTGCACGCACACATCACAAGTGCCACTAACACAACCTCTTATATAAAGCGGAGCAGATGGCCATGTGGATACCTGGAATTCTTGTGGTCATTTTGTCTAAGCAGCCCAGAAAACCTCATAGGAGACATCAAGCATCTTTCAAGTATGTTTTGGAGTTTGATTGAGGAATAATAGTTATAGGGATTGTGGATCATTGTTCAGAGAAATCGGTGATCATGTTGAATGTAACCAAGCAACTGCAATGCAGCAATCATTGGCTGTAACTGGGAAAGTGGTTTGACGTGACCAATGGCACCCACCTCATTTTATCACTACACGCGATGACAACTGTATTATGTGCAGAGCAGTGATGGTTTGCTTGACCACACAATGAACCGTATCGCAACAAACTTGGTTTGTTGCACAACAAGCAGTGCCCATGTGTGCTGTTAAGTGTTGTTTTTGTGGCAAAGTGTACAGTTCACAAGGAGTAAACTTTACTGGTACACTACATTACATCTCTAAAGTGTTGGAGATTTATTCCTGTCTTGTTTTCGGAGCTTACCGACAGCTGCATTGCAACAGGATTTGTGCAGCCGAATATGGCACACAATGTTTAAGATTTTTTCGTCGCCCTTTAGATTGCATTGCTGCCTTGGTCTCCCTGTTGTTGTTCTATCAATTATTGGAAACATGATGTCAGTTGTTGTGGAATGGCTGGCCTAGGATACACCAATCACTGCAGTGCAAAATAAATTTGGCAATATTTGTAAGCAGTGTTGACGACTATACCCCAACAATAAAGCCTCTTGGATTGAATGCCAAGGCATGTAGGAGCAGCCATAATCAGCAGTGATGACAACACTAAATACTTATTTCATTGCCTCAACACTTGAAGCTGTGAGGCTGTAATTTCAATCATGTGATCTTTGTGCGATGTGTTATCTCCCAAATAACTTTGGCTGTAATACTTCCAGTCCATCTTGCTTTTGCATTTTTGATGGATGGCAGTGTAGTTTACAATGTTTTTAGAATGTCTTTATTTTGTGTACAAGCATAGAAAACAAGGGTTGTAGAATGTTAACATTTTACTTTGTAAAGAATTAGTGTAAATATCAGTGACAAGCTTGTTCACACCGGTTTCTGGACTTTAATAAATTCTCGTTACAGGTCCTCCAAGTATTGGCATCTGCAATGGAGTTGTTGAGAAGATGCAGAGTGAATGCAGCTTTAACCATCCAGCTGTTTTCACAACTGTTCTACTACGTGAATACTTGGTCTTTCAACGCCGTAGTGACTGGCTCCGGTTACTGCAGCCATGAGTGGGGTGTGAGGCTGAAGTCGCGTCTGGCGCAGCTGGAAGTGTGGGCCGAGCGGCAGGGTCTGGAACTTGCCGCAGACTGCCACCTTGCTCGAATAATTCAAGCTGCTCACTTGTTGCAGGTGATTTTGTGTTATTTGCTTCTTTCAAGTTTTTCCAAACTTTTATGATTTTAATTTAATTGTTTGTATCTCCTAACAGGCACCCAAGTACAATGCTGAGGATCTTAGTGCACTAGTATCTACATGTTTCAAATTGAATTCACTGCAGATGAGAGCATTACTCAGCAAATATCAGCCAGCTCCTGATGAACCTCGTTTGACACCAGAACTAATAGAAAGCTGTGTCAGGGTAAGTGCTAGTTTAACACCTTTCTGCACATACAGTTGAGAGAGAAGAATCACTATAATTATTGGAAGCATGTTTATTCAATCATCTTAGTTGAACGCACACCATTATATAAATTTTATTTTAGACTAATTTATATGTACTTTAAATGATTCTACCTGTGAGTCTTATTTCTACTTTGAAGAGAAAAAGTATAATTGTCATTTAATATGTATGAAAGGCAGTTTTCTGTGACCAAGAAGTTCATACGTTTCAAATGAGACTATCAGATTGAAAATTCAGTTTAAGAATACTGGATGGTAAATGGGATGCACATAAGAGATTATCCACTTTGTTAGGGTCTAGACATAATTACAGTTGACAGAGAATTAATTGTGAATATTTCTAAGAATGACTTAATCGAGCTCGGACTGTATCAAACAAAATTCAGGGAAATAATTTGACACAATAATTCAATCCTATTGTGACAATCATTTCCCATACATTGATTTTGACAACAGTCTTGTGTCATTCCCATACTATTATTCCATAAATACCAAGTGACTTGATGCTGCGGTTAGCACATTGGACTCGTCTTCAGAAGAATAACATTTCAAATCTCCACTGAACCATCCATATTTAGGTTTTTTACTGATATAGGTATACTAGACTTAGGAGGGGGCACCCAAAAACAGGAAATTCGTCATAACTTATATGTTTATTAATATTATCACACAAAATTTTGATCACCTTTAAAGCATTCTTCATTGACCACTACACACTTTTTCAAATGATTATTACTTGTTCAAAACAGTTTTTAAATTAGTCAATGTCCTTTACACCTTCCAGCAATTTATTTATTTGTGTATTTTTATTTATTTATTTTAATTACCTATACAGTGGCAGAAATCTTTTGTTTCTTGTCGTTTTTGAGTATGGGGGACGAAAAAGTAGCACAAGGGGGCTATCTCCAGTGTTTAGGGGCATGGACAAGTGGCATCATGCTGTTCTTGGTCAAAACCTGTTATACTGAGAGGGTGGTGTGGGGTGGCACGTTGTCATGGTGGAAGAACCAGTTACTTGTGCACCAAAGATAAGTCCTTTTCTACCAGATACTCTCTTTAATTGTTTTCAAACTTCCAAGTAGAACTGCTTCTTGACAGTTTGACTTGGGGAAACAAACTTGGTGTGCACGACACCTGAGCAATTGAAGAAACTAGGGAGCAGTGTCTTCATGTTTCACGAGGAGAGCCACTTGTCTTCACCTGGCTTAATTGCTGCTTTGTTTTGGGGTCGTATCCATAGCACCACAATTCATCACCTCTAATCTTCTTGGGGGGAAAAAATTAAAGATCATTTTTGAGCCGATTTTGAAGCTCAAAACATGCCTGAAGTTTGCACTCATTTTACTTGTCTGTGGGAATGTGAGGGACAAATTTGACTGCAACCCTTCTTCTTTGCAAATCTCCAGGTAAAATCTCTGAATTGATTGCCATGACATTCTAGACATCTCACTGAGTGGATTGGTGGCTTGGCAAAGTTCTTCATGGACGAGAGGCTTTGATTTTGTTGACGTTATCATCATTCTTGAAATTGATGGTCATCCTGAACAGAATTGGTCTTCAGACATTTCTCCATTTTTAAAACATGAAAACCACTTGAAGACCCTGGTTTTACTTAGGGTATCATCCACACTGATTTGATATGATTTGATTTTAATAGGGAAGCCAAAACAGCTTTTGTCTAACCCAGGGGTGTCCAATTTACTAGGCCAAGAGGCCCACATTTCAAGTTCCGATTGCAGTGTGGGCCGGATAGCATATTTGGTGATTACTAATGCCTACTGCCTACTTCCTACTTTGACCTGTGATGTCACTGATCAGGCAGAAACCCCAATTTAACCTGTATACAGTAGTAACAACATCCTATCACTCTTTACACCCACAAACAAAGATCAATAACATGTGAACTAGCTTCACCCATCTGTCCACATCAAACCAGCCAACAAACAACAATACCTCCATTATGACAACTGCCATCCATTCCATATCAAATGGTCACTTTTCTACAGCTTAGTTCTTTGTGGCAAACAAGTCTGCTCCAGTCCTGAATCCCTGAACCAGTACACCAATAATCTGATGACAGCTTTCAGATCACGCAACTACCCTCCTGATCTGGTACAAAAGCAAATAGCCAGGGCCACTTGCTCCTCCCCCCAAACCCAGAACCTCCCACAGAGGGACCCTAAAAGTGCCCCTCTTGTCAGCGGTTACTTTCCAGGACTGGAGCGGACGCTAAATGTGGCTCTCCAGCAAGGATACGACTTCCTTAAATCCTGTCCTGAAATGAGACCCATCCTTCATGACATCCTACCCACTCCACCGAGAGTGTCTTTCTGGCCACCTACCTAACCTCCAAAACCTCCCTATTAAATCCCCAAACCACCTTCCCTACCCTCCGGCTCCTAACCATGTCATTGCCCCTGGTGTAAAACCTGCCCCATGTATCCTCCCACCACAAATTATTCCAGTCCTGTAACCCGGAAGGTGTACACAATTAAAGGCAGAGCCACTTTAGACAGCACCCATGTGATTTACTAACTGACATACCTGCACTGTGAAGCGTTCTATGTGGGAATGACCAGCAACAAACTGTCCATTCACATGAATTGTCACAGGCAGACCGTGTTTGTTGATAATGAGGATCACCCTGTGGCTAAGCATGCCTTGGTGCACAGCCAGCACATCTTGACACAGTGTTACACCATCCGGGTTAAATGGATACTTCCCACTGACACCAACCTTTCAGAACTCCGGAGATGGGACATTGGCCTTCAACATATTCTCTCTTCCCATTGCCCACCTGGTCTCAACCTTCGTTACTTTCAAATTCCAGCCCACCATTCTACAACATCTTTGCCTCTGTTCTCTGGACAGAGCCTCTGCCATGACTGGCATCTCTGTCCAACTTTTTTGCATTTTGCATATGTCTGTCTTTGTGTGTGTGTGTGTGTGTGTGTGTTATTTATGTTACAGTCACTATCTGTGCTGCTTCGCCTCGTAAGTAAATTTTATCTTTGTATCAACAGAATGTCTCTTAAGTTAAATGTTCGCCACTGTATTTACGTTTGGTAAATTTGAGCAACGAAAATGTTTGTCCACATCGCTAAATATACATAACCAAATTCGTAAAAAGTCTTTTATGAGATGGTATTTATCTTTGGGAAGAAACTTATAAAACTGTGCAGTACTGCCTTTTTTAAATTTGTCCTTCATTGAATCATCTGCTTGTAGATCAACTATTTCCATTTTCAACACTGTAGGAACATTTTCCACTTCAAAAGTGAAGGGGTTGTGTGAAATTCATTTTTCCTTCTGGTGTGCATCTAAATCGGAAAATCTGCCAGAAAACTCTTTCTTCAGATGACCAAGAAATGCCCAGGAAAAAGAGCGCAGATAACTTAAACCACATTCAGTGATTGGCTAATGGCAAAATGAGAAAAAATGTTCTGTTTGATATTACTGTTAAAAACTATTAGCTTTTGTTGGAAAACTTTGATGTTCATGTGAAGATCACAAATAATATTATCCTTCCCTAAAAATGTTTTTGTTCAGTTTGTTTAAATGGAGAGCAAATGCAGCCAAGAAAGCTAATTCCTGTAGCTACTTGGTCCGATAGAACTTCTAAGGGGTTATTATTTTCATTTAGAAATATTACCCCCCCCCCTCTCTCTCTCTCTCTCTCTCTCTCTCTCTCTCTCTCTCTCTCTCTCTCTTTTCAAGAAAAAAATAGTTGACAAAATGTTACCACAAGTTAATCATCATTCTGCCATGTGGTGTGTGGTATGGGCCATCCCTGTACAAAGATTCAACCTCTTCTAGGAAACACTTGAATTGCTGGTGTTTGATTCAATGGCTTCAAATAACGTTCACAACAGAAATTACAGGTTTTTTTACACAAGACATATGCACAGATTTTGCACAAAGTTATCCCTGATGAACACTTTGCCTGTGAAATGGTTTGGGAGTACTAGTACGTTTTTCTTCATAGTCTGCATTTATTCTGCCAACAAAACATACAAATTTGCCACACATATTTCTCGCTTCTTCATTGAGATACATTTCAGCCGAGAAAAAGGAAGATTGCACTTTGTGGCTGCAGTTTAACTGTACCTCTTTAAATATGTCATCACACATTGTTGTTTCATATAGGGCAATCAATTCTTCAGTTCTTCAGTTACTTCAAAGTTTGAGGTAACAAGAACAACAGAACTTGGGCATTATTACTGATGTTAGTATATTCGTCCTGGGCTATATAATAGCAAACAAAGTTGGATGTCCTTTCTTGTATCTAATTTGTCAAATCGGAAGCAATGTCTTTAACTCGATGCACCACAGTATTTACTGACAGAGAAACAACTGTACATTGTTTCATTTGACCTGGGAACAATTCTTCAGCTGTAATCAGCGTACTGTTCTTTATGAAATCACAATCGGTGAATGACTTTTCTCGTTTGGCGATATCGCGGGCAATTCTTAAGCTTACTTTCTTAGCGGCTTCAATTTCATGAAGATGTTTCCTAAAAATATTTTGTTCCAGACACAGTCTAAGTTTTAACATTTCGAATTAGTTCTCAAATTGTCTTTGAACACATCAAACTGTGCACCACGCTTTTTTTCATAATAACGATGGATATTAAAGTAGTTGAGCACAGCTGTAAGTTCATTGCAGATTATACACGTGGCTTTGTTGCCTCTCTCTATGATGATGTATTTCACGCCCCATCTTTTATTGAAAAGTACACTGTACAGTTATTCGGCAAAAATTCGTATAGATTTTACAAACAAAGGAAGCTTTATGTAACAAGGGACACAATGCAACCAATGAACAAAACAAACAAGATGCATCAGTAAAGCAAAATACAGGCAGGAACCTACTTGAAACTGGTACGTGGGCTGGATGAAAGCCCTTCGTGGGCCAGAGCTGGCCTGCAGGCCATATTTTGGAGACACCTGGTCTACCCACCACTGCCCACAATGAAATAGAGTTTATTGTGTGGTATCACTCCCTGTATATCTAAAGCCAAACAATAGCCTTAAATTGTCCTAGGAGTCCCTGTATCAGTTCTTTATTACAAACAATTCCTTCAGGTCTGGTTGTCCTGAATATTCTTCCTCTCCTGTTCTCCAATGCAGTGCATTCAAAGATTAGGTGTGATGCAGTTTCCTCACCCTCGTCACAGATCCTACATTTAGGGTGTCTTCCATTATGCCCATTGTATTGTAGGTGTTTTTTAAAGTTCCCATGGCCAGTCATCAGCCCAACCATGAGTTTAATCTATTTCCTCTTCAAGCCCAGGATTACAGACCTTTTTTTAAACATGGCTTTGGCATCATGGCCTTGTCATATTTTTGTTTGTAGACTTTGGTCCAGTATTCTATGTGCTGTCTTCTGAGACAGTTCCATAGTTCAATTTGATGAGCTTCCCCATTAGCAGTCTTAAGAATTACAGTAGTTTCTGTGTCCGATTTCTCCAACAGGAAACAAAATGTCAAACCTGTGTTTTGCTTTTGACAGTCTGCCATCACATTTTCAGCTAAGTGGAAAACGTTACTAAAAAACCCTTCGTGGGTGAGCCAATGCACTCACAGACACACAACTTCACAAACTGACATAGGTGGCATGATGGTAGTGGACAACTGGTCAAACAATGAGTTCCCCCACTCTACCTCCCTACCACAGCTGGCCCAATTCCCATTACTTTTGGGTTTTCACTCTGTGTCCTTGGTACTCGTAGTGAGCTTGGAGAAATTTTCTGTATTATTTAAGAAGCTATTTTTCTTTTATCCATTCTGTTTCAGCAATGTAAAAACCTTTTCTTGTATGTTATTAAAAACGTGGTATCTGAGGAAATTTAATGTAAACTCATACTGGTATCTGAATAACAGTTTTTAGAACAATGGATTTGTTTGTAAATGAAAATACTCATACCACTCAAGAATTTTTTTTATTTGTTTAACATGACACATTTCAGGAAATATTTCCCATCATAAGGTGTGTTTTCTGTGCTGTTTCATTTTATTTGTGATGATGTAGCACAGGAAAAATGCACTTCAAAATGAGAATTATTTTCGTGAATGAGTCTTGCTAAATAAAAAATCATGACTGGTATCAGAATTTTTATTTATAAACAAATCCATTGATCACCATCACATACTTTCAGGAAAACCATTTTCTTATGCCCCAAAAAGGTAAAATATGTTAAAGTAAAATAAATTATTGCAACTAAACTGTGTTTTATTAGAAGAAATTTTTTAATGGATCAAATCAAGTTTTGTAGAACACTGAACCTTAATGTACACTGTCATCTGCGTCTCTCCACTCCCACCATACCGCATGCTTGTATGCAGAAGCATGTTTATAATATTAGATGAAAGTCTAGTCACATTGGTGAATCAGACTTCATCTAGCCATAAAATTGTATTTATACCCTCATCTTCAAAGGCAGATAAATTGAGGTAATTGAGGCAGATAAATCATTGTACAAAATCGTTGTCTTGCATTAAATTGTTTCTTATATTGCTTATGTCTGTTTTTGTTTCTAGAAAGCAGAAAGCAATGCAGATGAACTGGTGCGCCAGGATGGTCGTGAGATCCAGTTAGAAGAAGAACCTGAACTGAGGTTTGCCTTTTTACTACCAGAAGATGGCTACAGCTGTGATGTTGTTCGTGGGCTTCCACAAGGCCTGACGGACTTCTTGGCGCCACTTCAGCAAGCTGGTCTGTGCAGGCTGACACCACAGCCAACATCTGGCGGCCTGTGGACTATCTACATGGGGTCCACGCCACATCACGACCATGCTGGAGTGAGTGTTAGGCTACAGACATTAGTTTAAGGCATTTTACATAAATTTGTTGCTCTGTTACTTGATATTGTTTGTCTAGACCTATGTAACATGACATATGTTATATCACATCTTCACTGAATTTTTTTGTGAAGCATAGGAAGCAGTTAAGAACTGGAATTTTATAATAAAATGAAGGTCCCAAAAATCAATGTAATGTTACATCATAGCCACATAACTATATGGTTAGTGTACATCTTGTCATGACAATATAACAGGATTCATACATATTTAAAGATATGACCAACCACAGTGAAGGCTACTGGTGTAATTCATTAAACCAAAGGGAGACAGAAGTTTACATTTATTTGTTGGATTGGGAGATTGTACACAAGTATACAAGTCTTTCAAGTGATCAAAGAAGAGGAGCTAAGCTTGGGAGTAAGAGCATATTTGTTTAATCATGGCTCTTGTTGGCTTGGGTTTTATATTATTTAATGTTTCAAAAGACATACCTCCATGAGGAAATAATATTGATCTCCTCTTCACTGTGTTGTAAATAGCATGATCACTAATTTGAAAAGAAAAGATATGGGCCTATACTTATGAATACTTCGGAATTTTCATGTATAGACTACTGAGCAATCTACAAACTCAAAAGTTAAATGTCTGTTGCAGTCGGCCAAAGACTGTTAGGCATAATGAAAGTACAAAAGTCTCTGGAAGTAAAATAGCTGTTCTTTTTTAGTCCAATAATTTAGAGTAGTCTCTGGTTATAAACAAAATGTCATAAAGAACAATTATTTAATTATATATACTGAAAAGTTGAAAGAGACACACACACACACACACACACACACACACACACACACTTAGACATTAGTAAAACCATTTGGAAAACAAATGTGTGTCAATTTTTTATTCAGTGTATTAGGAATAGAATTTAGGATTTCAACTTGAGGTATTATACAAGTGGATATTCTCCTTTTAAAGAATAAATACAATAATGATAAAATCTGTGTTGATACTTTCATTCATTGTGACATCCTTCTAGAAAGATGGGCAATATTCGAGAATTAATGGTGTGTTTGTAAAAAAAAAAAAAAAAAAAAAAAAAAAAAAAAAAAAAAAAAAAAAACACTTATAACGTTTTGAAATGAAATTAAAACCAAAAATAATTCCACACTATCTGGGTTAATAAACTAATTCGATACTCTTGAGCATCAAACAGAGTGTTTAGAGAGTAAAAAAAAAAACTTTAATATTTATATTATGAGTTCGATGTTTCTCCCACTATCTTTCTTCTTTCAAAATTTTACTCTTCCAAAATAAAACTGTTTCAGGCAAGAAGCCCAAGTGCTCTCAGTAATCGATCTGGAGGTTACCCTGCTCATGCCCAGCCACAACATCCTCTGCCAGAACCTGAGATAAAAGTCATCAAACTGAATAAGTCCAACAATGGAATGGGCCTCAGCATTGTAGCTGCAAAGGTCAGTTAAAACAGATTACTTTCTACTAATAACTATTGAAGCAAGAAGGAAACACAGCGAGACATCAACTCCCTAAATTAGTCACAAGAACATAGTCGGCGCCAGTGTTTAATGGTTACAGCTACAGTGCATGCAGCACTATAATATTTCCAGCTTAGTCAGAAGTGCTAACTGTAGGGCTGTTTTATAAATAACTCACCTTATCTGTTTACATGTACGTGTGAGATGTTTTTAGTTGCTAAAAATTGACAATTGAAGGATACATATGAATGATTTCCATATTAAATAATTAAATACAGACTGGCAAACTGACCTATGGTGCTATTTTATGACTGAGGAGCAGAAGATATGATTTGTCATTGTAATTATATATAAAACAGTCCACAGCTATTCCATCAGCCCAACGGGCACAAGATAATTCAGAGTTGCAGCCTCAAGAGCTCAGTTCATCAGTGCACCTGAGGATGGTGACACATCTGATTATCGATACATTATGCTATTTTGCAACAATTAACTGGTGTACACCCATCAACTGTTCAGTTAACAAGGGCACCAAGGGTTGTGGACATAAATGTTTACACTGTCCATAATAATTGTTAGTTTTCCCTGTTCATTCACAATTAGTTTCCTAGCTTCTGAAATATTGCCATATTTTACCTAATGATATAATCAGTTCTGTTTTCATCTGTAATATTTGAGGGGAATTCAGTATTTGGGATATGGTTATTCAGAGCAAACTACTTAATTAATTAACAATCCAATTGTACGGGAGATTTTCAGTCATGCACCCTCAGGAACTAAGTTTGTCAGTGCACCTGATGACGGTGTCAAGTCAATGGCTGGAATATGGTGCCCTTTAGACTCTATGGACAGGCAGGCAGTGCATGTGTGAACTGCTGTTCAGTTAACAAATAGGCTTGAAAAAAATGAATAATCTTTATTTCTAAAGGAGTTAATATTGTAATTTTCCTTCCATACATTCTAGTAAATTATTATGTAGGATGTAGAATAATTCATACCTTTTAAACATATTTTTGTTTAGAAGTTAATTAAAAAACTATCACAGGCGTATATGTCTTTTGATAAAATAATTCTCAGGCCGTTTGAGCAAAGAAACAGAAAAAAGAGAAAACAGTACTGTACCAAAGATATGCAAAAGTTAGATAGTACAGTGTTCTCGCATTGTACATCCAGTGGCGGTACTGTGTAATCTTTCTTTGTAAGTGAAGAAGGAGGCCAGTAATCATTAATTTTGATGCACCATAAACCATACTTCATTTGTAGCCAAATTCATTATAAAATATTTATCTTGATGAATTTGAAATGTTTGTATGACAAAAATAAAATACAGCCACAGCTGACTACACTCATGTTCAGGAGAAAAAAAAAAAGGGAAACACAAAAAATAACACCTTCATAGACTAGTGATCATGTTCGCAGGACATATTCGTAACAGTGATACCCCTATTTCACATTTTCATATGATCCCGATAAAAAAAAAAATAAAAAAAAAAAGACTTAAAATTGAGAAAAATTAAAAATTGAGGAATGTATTAAAAACACCTACATATGAGTAAAATCATTTTTAATTGTCATACAATATACTTACTTACTGGTTACACTGAACTTGAAAGTCCATTACCGCAGCAACATGTTTTCGCCATCTGTCCCTGTCTTGTGCTGTTTCTTTCCAGTTGTCTCCAATACCTAGGCTCCTCAAATCAGCCTTCACATTGTACTCCCATCTACACCTGAGTCTCCCCATAGGCCTTTTTCACTCTTAAGTGTCCTGCTTTCATTGCAGCCTACCTGATTTAATAACATTGATTATGTTAGGGTTTGAATAGAGTTCTTGAACCTCTTCGTTATGCATTTTTCGCCAGTCCACGCTAATGTCATCTCATTTTGCTTCAAAACGTTTCCTCAAAATTTTGTTTTCAGATTCTCGGAACGGTTTTTCATTTTGCAAAGGGAGAGACCAAGTTTCACACCCATACAGCACAACTGGAAGAATAACAGTTTTCTATATTCTGATCTTTAAATTTCTGGATAATAACCATGATGAGACTAATCCAATTTCCAGCCCGTAATCTCTTCCTCAGCTCGGATTCAATCTTATTTCTTGATTTAATCTCCACACCTAAATACTTGAACGCGCTCACTTTTTCAAACTGCCTGTTACCAATTCTTAACATTTCCAGATCTATTGCTGTTGGCATTCTAGTAGTAACAAAGTATTCACCTTTTCTCAGACCTACATCTTCACTAGCCTTGGTTCATGCATTTCCATTTGCAGATTCTTTCCTATCACTAATGACGATTAGATCATGTACATACCCTAATATCTTAATATTTCCATTATTATATGCTGCCATTTGCATAATATATTCTAGGACTAAATTAAACAGTAGTGGGGACAGGGCATCTCTCCTCTTTATTTCGAATTCTTCAGACTCCAATTTCCCCACCCATACTTTACCTTTACTGTTTTTCCAACTCGCTTCTATAAGCCTAACATGATATTCCAAGTTCCAAAACAATTTTGTACAATTTTGATCACAATTCTGAATCATACACAATTGTAAAATCTATGAAAAGATCATGAACTGGTTTATTATATTCCCATTTCTTCTCCAAAATTTGACACAGGGTGAATATTTGGTCTATAGTAGATCTGTTCCTCTGAAAGCCAGCTTAGTAATCCCCTAGAGTTTCATCTGCATGTGGTGTAAGCCTGCTTAGCAGAATATTTGAGAAATTCTGAAACATGCTGGTAATAGTGATATCCCTCTATAATTACCACATCCATTTTTTTGCCCTTCTTAAAAATTGGGATCAGAATTGACCCCTGCCACTCTTCAGGTATCATCTTTGAGTTCCATACTTTAGTTATTACTTTGTGAATTACTTCTGCCAATTTCTGTCCCCCATTTTTAACTAATTCTGCAGTTATGCAATCTGCTCTCAGTGCTTTATGATTTTTCAATTTGTTAATAGTATCTCATACTTCCTTTAGCGTTGGCTCGTGTACCTGCGGTTCTGCTGTATGTATATCAGCCTGCACGTTTCCTGCTTCCTTGTGTACATTTAATAGTTTGTGAAGTTAAGAAAGTAGGAGGCGAGATACTGGCAGAAATAAAGTTGTGAGGATGGGCCGTGAGTCATGTTGGGATAGCTCAGTAGTAGAGTGCTTGCCCGTGAAAGACAAAGGTCCCAGGTTCGAGTCCCAATTCCGGCACACAATTTTAATCTGCCAGGAGGTTTCATCATAAAAGCGGTTCAATGAACCCTCTGCCATGCATTTCAACGTGTGTTGCAGAGTATTTATGTAGATGTAGATGTATCTATTGTAGCCCTCGTTGCCTCTTCGATATTATTCCTTAAGTGATCCACATCCTCATCCTGATTTTTGTGTGTGCTGAAAGCTGAAATTTCTGTCATGTACCTCCTTCTAAAGTTTTCATCATTTAGTTTGTCAATGTTGAATCTAATCAGTCCTGTATTGTGACATCTAGATGTTGCTGTTGATAGCCATTGATGAACTTTCATAACTAAGAGAAAATTATCAGAATCACAATCTGCTCCCCTGAAAGTCCTAACATATTCTATACTAGTGTACCATCTCCAATCCACAAGAACATGATCAATTTGGTTTTGGGTGTGTCCATCCGCAGAGACTCAAGTTGTTTTATGAATCATGTCTTTCATTTTGAAATATGTGCTCTCAACAATAATGTCTTTGGAAACAAGCAGAATTAACCATCCTGTGGCATTATCATTCAAAATGTTGTGCAAACTTTCTTTTCAAATTGTAGGCTGGATTACTTCCTCCTTCCCTATTTTCGCATTAAAGTCACCTATGATTAATTTTGTATCACACTAGGAAAACTCATCACACAGTTTATCTAGTTCTTCATAAAAGCCATCTTAAACAATGTCTCCAGTGCCCGCAGTTGGTGCATGTACATTAATTACTACTAATCTATTCCACCTGCCAGACAACACTATAGCTGATAACCTGTTCCAAAACTGTTAGCATCTGCACCTTCATAGAAAAATGTATAGTTACCCCTCTTCATGCTACTTCTCCTACCACAGAGTTTCTTGAATAGCTGTAATGTCTACATCTTACCTACAGTAGAACCCCGTTTTTACACTTTGCAAGAGACTTAATGAAAATGGTGTAAAATGTGGGAAAACGTAAAATGCAGGAAGTAACTTTTTAAACGGTAAAATATACTTACTGTATCACCCTTGCATTTTCATAGTTTGTGATACATGTACATTGGTAACTTTAAAGGAAGTAGAAATTATTGACATAATTTCATTCATCATAATCGACTTTGTTAGCAAGCCTTTCACTGACTTTCATTATTTACGCAGCGAAACTGCAAAATTTCTGTACTTTTTGTATTTTTTTAAGTTTTGCACAACGATATTCAAGAATTTATTCTCATTCTCGAGTGCAAATATATGCATAAGTATTTTTGTGACATTAGCATAGTGTTAGCATCTCACACTATAATTGCATTTTTGAGGTTATAATATACCATTCCCTCTTCAATGTGCAGAAAAACGTACACAAGCAAACCATCAGTCTCACCATTTATAAAACTTAACAAAAACACTTGGATTAAAATTTTCATTTCACAATAAGATTAAGTTCTTGAAACTCATCACACAAAGCACGAAAAACTTACCAGCTGCGTAAAACAAGGAGGCGTAAAGAAAGCTTAGCTGACAATTGACACGGTGGCAGACGGTATCCCATCAGCATCCACATCATGAATCAACTACTGGCATGTACTGCAAACAATGAAATGCGAAATACACATTTGAATAAATGCAAAGTGGCAAGAAACTTAACTGTGTAACATTTATAAACGCTACACTTGAAGGTAAAAGCCATGCCAGTGTCAAAGTCAATTACATCATTTTTTCTTCATGAACATGGTTTCAGAAACAAAAAACGCGGGAAAAATGTACATTCATTGACGCAAAAATGGGGTCAAATTAACATTATTAACATTATGAACATTTGATGGGACCAACCAAAAATGGTGTAAATGGCAGGAAAAAGTAAAATCCGGAAACGTAAAAGCCCGGTTTTAATGCAGTTAATTTGTCTAATAATGTTTGGAACATTACCGGGCATTTTCAAACTTTTAATTTTCTGTGTTCCCATCATGGAAGTTCCTTTCAGCCTTAATCTCTTTGAAGTACGTTCCACCCAGAGATCTGAATGGGAACCTAGTTTACCTCCAGAATATTTTACCTCAAAGGGACCCATGACCATTGATGATGCTGATTGTTGATGAATAGATTTTATAAGATAAGAAGAAACAGGGATAGTTCACATGCCATTGCCTGCATACGATATATGATTAAAAATCGTAATTCTCTACAGTGAACCCACATTGTCTAAAATCTCTGTAATAAAAAAAAAATGTACACAATAGAAGTCTGGAATAGGTTCAATGATGTACTGAAGTGTTTGGCACCAGAATGTTGTCAGCACTTGGTGTATGGGATGATGGATATGAAACATTGTGAGTCAGCTGTTTTTGTTCTTTTCATGGAATGAGACAACAGGAGGCAAATTCTGTTATATGCAGAAAAGTGCAGTGAAATAAGAGATTTTGATTGCGCACAAAAAACTTTGCTTTGGTATAGCTTCCACCAAGCAGTCTGTATGTGAAATGTCGATGTTCCAAATAATTTGTGTTGTTTAACTAAATCATGGGGCTAGATAGGTGGATGACTGAATGTAAGTGGATCAGTTTGTGTTTTAAACTAAATCAATCCAAAGGAATGGCCTGCCATAATTACACAAAACTGCACCATATAACTGCAGATAGATGCTGATACATAAAACCAGACAGTTGTTTCAGTTTTTGCACTATAGATTCATTCCATCTGTACTCATCTCTCATTCGTGATGTGAAAGTGAAATAGCATTGGCTACATGAAATGTAACGTGTTGCCAACATCCGAGTGATAGGGGAAATGCTGCTGAATTTGCCACTGTCCCTGATTTACCCTTCGGTATATAATAGAATGTTCCAATAATTTACAGCAATAAATTTCGTTTTATCTTGAAACTGACAGATGTGTGATAGCAAGTAAAAACCTGTAAAAAGAATTGAAATTGGTATCTGGCTACAACAATGTGACATATGGGAATGCTTGAACCACATCACAAGAATTCATCCAAAATCTTCAAGTGGTGATGACTTCATTGATTTTCTCTTCCTGGAAGGAGGAGATCTTCATTTAAAGACATCACATCACATGAGTTCCTATACTAGAATCAACTTTTTAAAAAATATTCATCTTTTCTTCTAGTGAAAATGCTCAACTTTTTGTTGAGAATCTTGTTCATTTCTGCAATAACTTTTTCACTTCCACTAGTCGCTAGTGAACATTACAACTATATGTACTACAATGAACTTAAAATAATCTGTATTATGCTGGTCATGATATGTGTATTGTTAGGGCCACAGTAGATTTTTTTAATAATTTTATCTACCGAGAAAAAAATAAGAAACAATTTGTGTTTTTCACAGCAGCTACAAATTCACAGTGTAAAATCACGAAAATCATGTTCTGAAGAAATGACTAGCATTTAAGTCACCGTGGTTCATCACGTGTCTACAGCTATATACATACTGTGCAATACATCGAATGGTGTGTGGCGGACGATACTCATACTGTTACTAGTTATTTGCTTTCCTGTTCCGATCCAAATAGAGAATGAGGGAAAAACAAATGCATGTATGTATCTATATGAGCCCTAATCTCTCTGATTTTATATTTGTGGTCTTCAATGCGAAATGTTAATTGGTGGCACTAGAATTGTTGAGCAGTCCACCTCAAATTTCAGCCCTCTACATTTCTTAAACAGTGTTTCTCGAAAAGAATGTCGCCTTCTGTCCAGCCCATTGCCCGTTTCTGTACTACCTCTATGTCATCCTTTAAACACATCTGGTGGGGATCCCAAATGAACAATTCTCAAGATGGGTTTGTATAAGCATTTTATTTCTGGTCTCATTTATAAACAAATGTATCGTGTTGTTTATTGGGGACAGGATCTACTATAGGAACTGATAGCTGGTTAATAGCTTTGATACATATAAGGCACAAGTGGCTTCCTGTGGTGTAGTCAGTCATCCATGCTGCATTACCTTGGTTCCAAAGTTCATCTGGGATGGTTGGCATTGGGTTACATCTAAATCTACATAGGTAATCTGAAAATCACATTTAAGTGCCTGGCAGAGGGTTCATTAACCACTTTCCCACGCTAGGCAACAGTGCTCCAGGAGAGGACGCGCAAGTGTGATGTAGGCAGTCTCTTTGGTGGAGCTGTTGCATCTTCAAAGTGTTCTGCCAATGAAGTGTAACCTTTGGTTTGCCTTCCCCACAATATTTTCTATATTCTCTATGTTTTATTTCCAGTCTAAGTTGTTCGTAATTGTAACTCCTAGGTATTTGGTAGAATTTACGACCTTAAGGCTTGATTTATTGTGTAATTTAAGTTCAGCAGATTTTTTTTTCTTTTAGTGCTCATGTGTATTACTTCACACTTTTCATTATTTAGTGTTAATTGCCAATTTTCGCACCATGTAGAAATTTTGTCTAAATCGCTTTGCTTTTGATCCTCTGTTGACTTCACTAACCGATAAATGACGCCATCATCTGCGAAGAGTGTAAGAGAGTAATTAAGATTGTCTTCTAAATAATTTATAAACACAAGGAAGAATAGGGGATGTATAACGCTTCCCTGGGCAATGCCAGATATCGCTTCTGTTTTACTCGATGACTTACCGTCAATTACTATGAACTACATCCTTTCTTATGGAAAATTTGAATCCAGTTGCACAATTGGGGTGATATTCCATAAGCATGTAATTTCCTTAGAAGCTGCTTGTGAGGTACAGTGTCAAAAGCATTCCAGAAATCCAGAAATATGGAATTGATTTTAGATCCCTTGTCAATGGCTCTTATCACTTCATGTGAATAAAGGACAAGCTGTGTTCTGCAAGAGTGATACTTTCTGAAACCGTGTTGACTATTGGTTAATAAGTCGTTCTCTTTCAGGTAGTTCTTAATGTTCGAACAAAGTATATGTTCCAAAATCCTACTTCAAATCGACATTGGTGAGATGGGCCTGTAATTTTGGGGATCACTCCTATTGCCTTTCTAGAATATTGGAGTGACCTGGGCAGGTTTCCAGTCTTTGGGTATGGATCTTTCGCTGAGTGATTGGTTGTATATGATAGCTAAGTATGGAGTTATTGCATCAGCATACTCTGAGAGGAATCTAGTTGGTATACAATCTTGCCCAGAAGATTTGTTTTTGTTTAGTGACTTGTTTTGCTACTCCAGGAACATCTACTTCTAAATTTCACATTCTGGCAGCTGTTCTTGGTTTGAATTCTGTAGTGTTCACTTCGTCTTCTGTGGTGAAAGAATTTCGGAAAGCTGTGTTCAGCAATCCTACTTTAGCAGTACTGTCATCGGTAGTGTTACCATTGCTATCTCGTAGTGAAGGTATTGTTTGTGTTTTGCTAATAGTGTACTTCACATATGACCAGAATTACTTCAGATTTTCTGCCAGATTATGAGACAGGATTTCGTTGTGGTAACTATTATAAGCGTCTCACATTGAAGTCCATGTTAGATTGTGTGCTTCTGTAAAAGATTGCCAGTCTTGGGGATTCTGTGTCTCTTTAAATTTTGCATGCATTTTTCTTTACTTCTGTAACAGTCATCTGACCTGTTTTTTGTATCACAGGGAGGGGGGGGGGGGTCAGCCCCCATTTTTTTCAATTTATTTGGTATAAATCTCTCGATTGCTACTGATATTATGTCTTTGAAAGTAAACCACAACTGATCTATACTCACATTTTTAGTTTTGAAAGACTGGAGCCTGTCATTCATGAAAGTGTGAAGCTGAATAATTATTATCTGCTCTTTTGAATAGATATATTTTTCTATTATTTATGGTGCCTCCAGTTTTGAATACATATTTATGCCAACATATCGAGGATAAATTAAAGTTGCCACCGATTATAACAGTATGCTTTGGGTACCTGTTTGAAATGTGATTCAAGCTTTCTTTAAACATTTCGGCAATTGCATCGTCTGAGGCATGGGGCCGATAAAAAGATCCAATTATTAATTTATTCTGGTTGTCAGGTATAACCTCTACCCATACCAACTCACAGGAAGTATCTGCCTCGATTTCTCTGCAGGATAAACCATTTGTAACAGCAATAAATGCATCACCCGATTTTTTATTTATACTATCCTTTCTGAAGTCCATTTGGCTCTTTGAAAAATCTTTGTCCGAACTTATCTCTGGCATCAGCCAGCTTTCAGAACCTATAACAATTTGTGCCTCAGTGCTTGGAGCTTTCGAACTTTCCCAACACAGCTACGACAATTTACAACTGTTACACCAATGGTTCCTAGATCTGCATTCATCCTGTTGTCTGACCTGCACCCTTCGAGACTGAAACCTATTGTGTGTGTACCCGAGGCCCTCTTACCTTAAAAAAAAAAAACACCAACCCAGTCCACGCCGCACAGCCCCCGCTACTCATACTCATGTAGCCACTTCCTGAGTGTAGTGGACTCCTGACCTATTTAGCGGAACCTGAAAACCCACCACCCTATGGCGCAAGTCAAGGAATCTGCAGCTTATACAGTTACAGAACCGTCTGAGCTTCTCATTCAGACCCTCCACTTGGTTCTGAACCAGAGGTCCACAGTCAGTCCTGTCAACTATGTTGCAGATGGTGCGCTCTGCCTGCATCTTGCAAGCAAGACTTTTTTACCACCTCTGATAGCCACTCAAAACCAGAGAGAATCTCTTCCGATCCCAAGTGACACACATTGTTGGTCCCGACATGTGCCACCACCTGCAGCTGGCTGCACCCTGTGCTCTTCATGGCATTCGGATGGACCCGTTCCAAATCTGGAATGACTCCCCCCCCCCCACCTGCTCCCCATGGTATGCACATGGAGCGCACATTGGACTTCTTCACCTCCCTAGCTGTCATATCCCTAGGGGGCCCCCTCACCTGCCTAACTTTGGAGCTCCCAGCTACTAACAAAACCACCCTCTGTCAGTGCCCGGATCTTGCAGGCAGAGGGGTGACCACTGGACACACCGCACCACCTTTGTCAAGAACATCCTTTGCCACAGACAACGCCTCGAATCTGTTCTTAGGACTAACAGGAGAGGCCTCCACTTCAGTCCTCTGGGAAGTCTTATGCTACCTGACACGCACTGAGGATACCTCCCATCTACCATGGAATGGGGGGCGACCCCCTCGTGGGCAGTGAGCACGTTGGCCACAGCCACAGGCTGATCGGAGGACACAACAATGCACAGGGCATCTGCTGGACCCCCGCAAGCAGCCCACATGAGCGGCGCCCACCCACCGCAATCTCAAGAGTTGCCAGCAAAGCTGTGAGCGAAGAATCACGAACTTGGCCTGCATCTGTTCACAGCAGTCACAGTTCCCAGCCATTCTAAAAACCTATTTATGTTCCAACTAAGTATGACTGTTATGATTTAAACTGTGGGAGAATACACTAAACTGTAACTTTGGCGCGAAACTGACTAAATGTACGATCGAGGACACAAAGGTTTGATAAACAGCGAGCTTCGAAAAGTATGTACCTAACACTATTAACGGCAAATCTGAAAAATAGATATGCAAGCTAATAAATCAAAATATCAACTCTGATCTGTCAATTAAACACGATTCTGAATAAATAAACACATGAGCACATGGAAGCTTGATGAACTGTAAGAGAAAGCATGCACAAAATGAAAGTAAGTCACTTCTAATAAGAAGCTGGTTAACGTAAAGTGAAAGGTTGCTGGTGCTGCTGCGTGACACGTGTACTCACCGGGGGTCACTGAGCAACTGCACCCATAGTATTATCATATCCCACTCTCTTTTTCTCCTCCTCCTCCTCCTCCTCCTCTTCCTCCTTCTTATTATTATTATTATTAAGCAACTAATCCAGCGATATGGTGGCCCAGGGCAAAATGCTGACATCCTTTGACATGAATTTGGCATGTGTTTGTGCAGTAACATGTGGTCATACATTGTCTTGCTAAAAATAAAATGTCTGATGTGTCATGTAGAAAGGGTATGGCTATGGGTTACAAGTAGTTTTGTATGTTGGGCATACCGGTTACAGTACCCTGGATACATGCCAACTGCAAACTCATGTTGTACTCATTTGCAGCCCACACAGTACATGCTGCATGTATTATGTGAATGCAGTCACTGTGATGCTGCTCCCCCAGCTTGTGCTGAACTAAAATGCAGCCACAAACAGATCCTGGATTCGCCCAAAAAAACAATCTGATGATGATCTTTTCCCTAGTGACTTTCCATATGCCATTATTGTCTAGCAGGTGGGCAGAGAAGTGGATGATACTCATTTAACCTATGCCATAATAAAGAGTGTTGGACTGTTGCTTCTGATAGTGTACAATGTGTTACACTGTTCTACTGCTATGCTATACATTTTCCCAATGTCAATGGTTGCCTGCCAGATTCCTTGTCCTCTCTTTAGTTAGGTGTAAACCAGCACCTTGTAGGAACCAAATCCTGGTCTGCAAGGGTGCAAACAAAAACAACAAGAATGTTCAGCTGGAAGTTGGTAGAGCATTAGTTCCCAAATCTCCCACTAGATGCCTTCAACATGCACCTTTATGCATATGTTACCATACTGATTGTGCCTGGCGAGAGCAATGGCAGTAGGAGGATATCTGGGAGGAGGAATGGATGTGACGTACCTGGACCGTAGGGTATTAAAGACTGGCTTAATTATTGCTTTAGTAGATAATCCATTAACTGTCGTTTGAAGCTGGCAGTGTTATTAAGTTCTCTGATATACTGAGGTAGATTGTTTCAGAGCCTGGTTGCTGCTACTGAAAAGGATTTTGAGAAACCAGCTGAGTGATGGATAGGGACAGAAAGGGTTTTGCTCTGACAGGAACAAGTAGTTCTGTTATGTTGATAAGAGAGTTAAGGTCGAGGAAACATATGAGGGACAGTGTATGTTGATAAGAGAGTAGAGGGAATGAGTGTATGAAAATCTCTGCCCTTGTCAGCATGGAGCCAGGAAAGTTGCTTATAAGATGGTGAAATGTGATCAAAGAGATGGATGTTACATGTATATCGAACGCAGGCATTCATGATTAGTTCCAGACGTCGTGAGCTTTCCAAAGAAAGACCTTGTAAGATAACATCACTGTAATCAATAATTGGAATTACAAGTGTTTGTATAAGTTTCTGTTTAAGATCGAGAGGAATAAACTTCTTATATCTCTGTAGGGCATGAAGAGATGCTGATGCCTTCCTACACACGGCGGCTAGTTATTTAAATCTTGGGACCAATGACCACAATCACAAAATGCAAAAATTTATTCATTCACAGTCATGTCACTGAAATGGACACTGTGAGACTGTAAGATATTTCCTTCTTGTATGGAAACTTTCGAAGCATTTTGGACACTTGTATTTGCATTTGCATTTAGTGCAGATTTATTTTCAATCATTTTTTGAAAATCGGTGCAGTGATGCTCGGAGCCACTTCATGCTTGCCTTCTTGAAACACTAAATGCATTGACATGAAACATTGATGTTTGCAAATTCAGCTGTCATCACATCTATCGTAAATGTCCCCTAGAGTGGACTCCATGTGTTTAGGAGCTAAAAAATGAAAGCCGGTGTGCAGAAATGCTACTAGTAACAGCCTTCACAACAGTGGACACTAAGCGCCCCACAGTTAAAGTTGCTGTCAGTTTGGAACTCGACAAATGTTCCTGTGGGCAAAGGGTTGGGAATCACTGGTTTAGGTGGAGGGAAGTGGCTCCTTAAAAGGAAGCAGAAACATGCAAAAATGAAACAGATTAGGTTCTCAAAGTTCCAGGATCTTGCACGAGCAGGATACACATAGGTACCACATTACAGCATTATGCTTGCCCTGCAAGGCTTCCCCAACTATCAGTAGGATGACCAGATGTAATCGTCTGAAGGGGAAAAAAAAGAAGGCAAACAGCTTCAAAAATGCGGATAAAATAAGAAAAAACAGGACAGAAAAAACATACAACCAATTTTAATAAATAGGTTTATTATTAACACAGAAAACATAAATAGCGGCGGCGCGATCAAATAACTAACATAACTGTGACCTTATGTTGCATTTTGTGTTGTAATGTTGGCAAATGAAAGGTATCGAAAACGCGTCTTCTTATAAGACGATCTATTTGTCTGTCGAACAAACTGGTACACTCGTGTAGTGACTGGTTCTCGATGTACTTTTTCAGTTCACGATTTCTTACAGTTTTCCAATATTACCCGTAGAAAAATAATAAATAAAAATAAAAATGGCCATAATACTGAAATGTTGACAAAACGAAAACATAAAGACCATTAACCGCCCCTCGTTCACACGTCGGGACCAACTACTACTCAAAAAACGGCAGCCGACATGGAAACTGTACTTTAACCTTCCGAATAAATATGAATTGAATAACTAAGAAATTATGAAATACGACGACGACGGTTCGAGTCCTCCCTCGGATATACGGGCGCGCGCGCGTGCGTTCGTTCGTGTGTGTGTTCTTAAGTGTAACTTACTTTACATAGTTCGGAAGTCTAGGGACTAAAGACCACAGCAGTTTTGTCCCATACATTTACAGACATTTGAACATTTTTTAAAACCACAGCAGTAAAAGAGTGTATACAGCTATTTCTTACTTTTATTGGTTACTGAGACAAGTTCCAGCTCCACTTATTTAACATTCTGCTACGAATTATTTATTTATTATTATTTCGAAATAAAAAAAGAAAAGGTATGGCGTTTTCAGGAAGGAACACCGTAGAAATGTACACTTCCGCTTTTTTTTTTTTTTTTTTTTTTTTTTTTTTTTTTTTTTTTTTTTTTTTTTTTTTGAAACTCACTGGGTTACAGTGAACAGCAATTTACAATAACAAGTCGGACGTGCCAGACATGAAACCTATAATGTATAATGCCAACTGACAAGCCACTATAATTTGAATCCGCGACAGAAATACGGAACCGGAACGGAAATTTTAAGTAATCAATATTTGCACTAGCTTATGGATCTATTCACGATAAAACTGACGATCCTGCTGCCACCTGTAGCACAGCCTTCGTGCTTCCGTTCCATGTAGGCAGTGGCTATAGATAGACTACCGGTAATTTAAGTAAAGAGCTGTAAAACTGAGTTATAATTTTATTACTCGTAGGTCGGATCCATACATTGGAACCAACGTTGGCGCCAACTGTGTTCGCCCAATGTATGGATCGGTGAAATAGCATTGGAACCAAAGTTGGCGCGGCTCCGTTGCTTGTCGGTATTTCGGCCAAACATCAAAGGACGTTGGTCCAATGTGGGTACGTCGTCCACACAGTGGCGCCAACGTTTATTTCTATTTTTGTCATCTGCTCGTCTCGAAACTGTTTCTTTCATCGTTCGTTCTTCGACGCCGTTTATTTTAACGTTTTAAAATCTCATTGTAAATATTATAACTGTATCAGAAAGTGATTCATTTGTGAAAGCAACCACAAAAATGGAAACGCCACAGCAAAACTTAGGCGCGATCAGTGAAATATATATATATATATATTTTTAATTTTGACACAATTACTGAAGGCAACTTTTAAAATCAACATTTCCTGTCAAGTTCCACATATTGCTTTGCAAACTTCAAGCACTACCAGTGATATGAATGACATAGTTATTTTAGAAAGGAAGTGTAGACTTCTAAAACTGTCTCCTGTAGCAAGAAAACGAAGAGTCAACCTTCAGTAGCAAAAGAACTTTAGCAAGTGTAGTGTCCCTCCAAAACGTATGGGTATCCTTTTTTATTTTAAGTTCAATCACTTAAAGCGCAGGTCTAAATTTTAATAATGTGTATAGATTACTTGTAACATATTTTAAAACTTACTGATTTCGTAATTAATGTTCGGTAGGAAGTGATACAACACACCCCATCATCTTTTACACACGTTTCCTTTTTTGGTTTTTAGTTACAAAATGTAATTGTTCACTCTCACAACCGTTAATGCATCGTCCGCGAGTTGTGTGTCAGATATGCAGATATGTTTACGTTGGCTCTCGACGAATTCAACTGAATGTCGGCTCCAATGTGTGGACGCGGCCTTAAAAATATTGGCCAACGTTGGCGCCAGCATTGGTACCAATGTGTGGACGCGGTGTCAACGTTGCTAAAAAGAAGACCAATATAAAAAATCCGCCCGGACCCCGGACAAAGAATTAAAATAAAAAGGAAATGTCCGAAATAATCCGGACGTTTGGCCTTCCCAGCCGCATCAGCCGCCTTTGGCGAATGCAGCGGCCGAACCAGAAATGCAGCGTGCAGTGTTGCTAGAGACCGGCAGCTGGCGGAGCCGACGGGCGCCGAAGCCGGCCGAAAGTTGCCGAACGAGTGTCGGCGCGGCGTGGTGTTGTGGGCGGTACGGGAGGCGGCAGTGTCGGTTACGTAGTCGGCGGTGCAGTCTAGTGTTGTGGCCGGGCCATGTCCGGGGGCGGCGCGACCAGGGGGTGGCCACGGCGCGCCGGCGGCGCGGGCGGCCAGCAGGCCGTGCACGGGCAGCGCAGGCCGCAGCCGCCGCTGCTCATGGTGCGCCCCATCCAGCGCCCAGACGCCCACAAGGTGACGTCCCGGCTCACCGCCGTCTGTTCATTATGCATTTATTTACTAACTCAACACTCACAATGTGAGTCACATACAACTAGATTCTTGATACAGTCTTATTGGTCAGATTAGATTAGCTGTTCGTTTAATAGATCCAAAACATTGCAGTATATAATAATAATCTTTTTACTAGCTGAATTTTAAGTCAGTGGAGTTGGCCACTACAAGTCTTTTATGCTCCTCCTAAACTACATCTACATGGGATACTGTGCAAATCACATTTAAGTGAACCACATCGAACAACCATTATACTATTTATCTCCCATTCCATTCTCGAATAGCGCGCGGGAAGAAAGAACACCTGAATCTCTCTGTTCGAGCTCCGATTTCTCGTATTTTATTCTGATGATCATTTCTACCTACGTAACTGGGAG
Source organism: Locusta migratoria (assembly GCA_026315105.1). Classification (NCBI taxonomy): domain Eukaryota; kingdom Metazoa; phylum Arthropoda; class Insecta; order Orthoptera; family Acrididae; genus Locusta; species Locusta migratoria. The sequence continues at coordinate 204,708,425 of CM048751.1, forward strand.
TCAACAATATATTTTCGCATTCGGAGAAGAATGTTGGCGATTGCAGTTTCGCAAATAGCCCACGCCGCAGCGATAAGCGCCGTTGTTGTAATGATCCTTATTTGCAGCTAACTTTTTATGGTTGCTGGTAAATTATTGAAAGGGTGTTAATCTGAGAAGTGGACCCCTTTTTTTAACTAAAGCAAGTTCTTGTAACTCGTAGTGTAGATCGTTTTTGTTCCTAGTATTGTGTGTGTGAACTGAGCTGTCTTTTTACTTTTTTTCTTTTGCAAAAAGGGATACATTATTTACGACGAATTTCACTAAGGAACAAGTATACTGAGAGGCAGGAGTTAGTGTACCCAATTTTCTGAAGACGCTTCTACAAGATGTCAATGAATTTGCTCCACAAATAATACTTATTACACGCTTTAATATTCTCAAGCCGGCCGAGGGGACTGAGGCCCTCCAGTCACGGTCTGCACGGCCACTACGGTCGGGGGTTCGAATCCCCCCTCGGGCATGGATATTTGTGCCGTCCTTAGAATAAGCTATCTGGTAGTAGTTTGTAAGTTTAGGGAGTGATGACCCCGTAGTTAAGTCCCATAAGCTTTACAAACATTTGAACATTTTTTTTGATATTCTCAAAACATTTGTTTGATTTGAACAGTTATCCCAAAGAAATATATCATTTGACGTTATGAAATGAAAGTAAGTATGTGGTTTCTAATGTATTTCTGAATAACACAAAATAGAAACAAAATGTTCTCTAGTATTATCGACAATCTGAAGCTTTACAATCCTTAAAGTAGTTAATAATCCCAAGTATTAATAATAAAGTGCAGCACAGTGACCATGACCATTCAAAACTGCCTCGCTGCGTCCACAGAGCCCAAGGTGTGCTATGTTAGCTCTAAAACAAGTAATTCACCCATACCTACGTCAAACGAAAATTCGTTGTTTCTTGTTATTCAGAGGTTATATATAAGGGTAGTTAAACGGGTTACCAAAAAAATCTGGTCGAGAAGTAAAGACAACACGATCTATAAAACCAATAGCTGCTTTCAACACTTCACTATCGCTTTATTACAGATTGCCCTACTGCAAGTGTTAACGTTGTTCTGCCTTCATAGAATAGCAGCTGAAAACCCGTCCTTGGTCGGGTATTTCTGTATTTGAATTTTCTGTTAATCCCTCCTCCCTCTTCTGTCTGTCCATCACGCCCTCTCGCCGATCTTTGTTCGCCTCCTCCGTCGCCCCTCTATTCATCTAACCCCCCCCCCCCGTCTATTACAAATTACATGTACCTATGAATTTTCATGACGATAGGTGAAACTATACCAAAAATTACTGGAAGATACTATCCGGCATGCACCGCAAGAATTTTGTGTAGACAGCGAAGTTCCTCTTCTTTGCAAGTTACAGAGTGCAAAAGTACATAAATATCGGAATACAATTGTAGATGGGTTTCGACGTCTGTTTAAAGGTACACTCCGCCACGCACCGTACGTAATCTGATAATGATGTTGCGCTCTTTTTTTGAAGGTCAAATATGTAAAATATCAACAAGATGGTAGTAAAACAGTAGATTGGTGTCAAAATTTATTGTAAGGCACTTTCCACCAGGCGCCGTACGAAATTTTATATAGACAGTGACGTTCCTCGAGTTTTGAAGATTAAGTGTGCAAAATTTTTTAAAGTTCGTTCTTACCCCTACAGTAAATATTACCTCACGGTAACGAAAATGTGTACCAAATTTGATTGAAATCGGTGCAATGTTTTTTCGCGCATTTCATTGATTATGATGTCATATCTCCCGAACTATGTGTTGTAGGTGATCCTTGAACCCACAGTGACGTTCCTCTTTCGTTCATATTACCTGACAAGATATATAAATAATCTTCAAAAGTGGAATGCCAAGATCGTAAAATATTTAATAACGACCGCTTTCGGTGGGTTAAGCCACCATCATCTAGTCATATCAAATTATACAAGTTGGTCGTCTTACCCTATTTAAAATATGGAGATCAAATAATACGTCCAACATAGTACTTAGAATAAATATAAGAAATACAAAAGTTAAAACATCACAGCTTATAAGATAATTGTAATTTTTTTTTATTTAGATTGAGTGCTTTGTTGCACGTTTTATTTAATCTCCATTTTTTTAAAATAAGGTAAGACGATCAACTTGTGTAATTTGATATGACCAGATGATGGTGGCATAGCCCACTGAAACCGGTCGTCAATAAATAGACATTTTGCGATCTTGGCATTCCACTTTTGAAGATTATTAGAGATTTATTCAGTAACTGTACAGAAAAACTCACCGCCTTGATACGTGAGTCGGATACTACTGCATCCAGTTATTGTTGCAGTTTAATTGGGTATAGAGTTGCTGATGTTTTTAATAAAACTAAGAAGAAAAAAAATATAAAAGTTTCTCCACAATTATCTTGAATCTAAAGCTGTACACCCCTTAAAGTTGTTCTTCGTAATTTGTTTCTAATCAGTTGTAGAGAAATTTAATGAAAAAAAGGTCCAAAATATTGATAATAAATAACATGCAACAAGGGTGCGAGAATGTGAGTTGCAGTAAGTAGAGTTGTGTGTTACTAAACTACAGTTTATTTTAGTTCACTTTGCTGAACTACATTTCTTTTACTCCTTGCTTTCCCGATCTACTGGAAATTAGAAGGCGCATTCTCAAATATCCCTTCCTTTGATACTAAGTACACTACACCCCAGGACCTAAAAGTATGTATTTAAGTAGTTCTAACTTATAACTTCGTAAACTGCATCGGATCGGAAGACCGAAATAGGTCACTTAGTTCAGTAGATGAACTAGTTCCGAACTGCGCGAACTACGTTAGATCGGAAGGCCAAAGGAGAGTGTATGTCAGTCAGATTTTTTTCATTAATCTTAATATGTAAACGGCGTAAAAATTATGGCTATTAACGCAATTTTTCATCTAGAACTAAGGAAATTCCTGTATGTTTTTTCAGTCAGATATTAAAAAGGACGTATTTCAAACATTATGGAAATTCAACCTGTAACTGGGTGAAATAATGGCTGAAGGTTTTTTTTCTGAATATTAAGTGAACTATGTAGTTCATTGAACTAGTTCAGTAAGAACAACTATTTCGAAATGAACAGTTCCATAAAAGGAACCACTTTTCCCATCTCTGTTGTGCACGAACTGAACTGTCGATTAAGTGCCATTGGATTCATGGCGGGCGATGTGGGTGGCCAAATCATTCGCCGGAGTTACCCTCGATGTCCCTCAAACCAATCGCGAGCAACTTTGGGCCGGTAAAAGAGCGCGCTGCATTCCATAAAAATTGCATCGTTGTTAGGGTACATGAAGTGTTCCAAATGGTCTGCAAGCAGCTGAACATTACCATTTCCGGTCAGTTTCAGTCGGCCTAGAGCTCCCATTCCATGTAGAAACAGCCCACTCGTATATTCATTCACCAGTAGATTTTACAGTCTTTTGTTGACAACTTGGGTCCTGGACTTGGCGGCGTCTACGCCACACTCGAACCTTAGTACCGACCCGTACCAACCAAACTCGGGACTTACCTGGCTAAGACAATTCTTCCAGGCCTCTGGAGTCCAACCGAAAGGGTCACGAGCTCGAGAGAGGCCTTCGACTCGTGCGTCTGCTGCCTCAGCCCATTAACGCCAAAGTCGTCAGTTACACACAGCACACAGATTTCTAATTTTTTTGCTTGTCTGTCAGCACTGACAACTCTGTGCAAACGTAACTACTCCCGGTCTTTTTTTTTTTATTTATTTATTTTATTTAATCTTGTCAGAAACATACATACTTTCGGCGTTATATACAACAAGAAAACAAGACAGTAAAAGTAAAAAACAAAGTAAAAATCAAAACCGTGGTACTGCAAGCATTATCATTTCTGTGATTAATTACAGCTAACACAAGTGTAATTAAATATGCCGCGACCAGTATGCGGCTGCCTCACATGCCTCCTTGGCAGAATCAATCAAATTTTGGGGAGAGCATCTAGTTGGACACCGTTTGCATCCGAGATGATGGCTCATTGTCTGTTCTTCGCCACATTCACATACGGCCGAGTCGCAGGTAAATCCCCATCTTCTCATGATGGTCTTCGTTCTTTCGACTCCCTAGCGCAGTCTGTTAAGCGTCTTCCAGGTTGACCAGCTTTCCTCGTGACCTGCGTAGAGGCTTTCTGAGAGTACCATCCATCCTGCGAGGTGGCTAGATCTAGAACGCCCTGAGTTCACTCTGAAGTTTAATGGTTCTTCTTTGAGGCTGTTGAATGAAGAAAGCTTTTCCTTGACCTGAGCCTCTGGAGTGCTGGTTGGTATCCATATGAAGAATGGGTCGCAAGGTTTAGTACTTCAGTTTTCTCCACTCTGGATGCGCACTCACGACGGATATCTGGAGGTGGGATACCTGATAAACAGTAAACTTTATCCAGTGGTGTGGATCTCAGACATCCTGTTATGAGTCTGCAGGTCTCATTCACGGCGACATACACTTGTTTAGCGTGACTAGATCTGCACCAGACAGGGCAAGCATAATCTGCGGCTGAATATCAGATGGCTATTGCTGATGTTTCAGTTGGTTCTCTTGAAAGTATCCCCTTAAAATCTGTAAGGCATGGCAGAGCTTCTCTTCTGCTAGTTTAAATGTTTTCTCTCTCTCTCTCTCTCTCTCTCTCTCTCTCTCTCTCTCTCTCTCTCTCTTTCCCTTGTACGACTAAAGCGACATCACCTGCATATATTCAAATCTCTTTGTCTCGTGTGGGGAGGTTGGTCATTGGTGTAAATGCTGAAAAGAATGGGAGCTAGTACACTAACTTGCGGAAGGCCATTCTTTCGAGTCCTCCATCTGCTCCTCTGTCCTTGGAATTCAACAAAAAACTATTTTGAAGAAAGCACTCAATCATTTGTGTGACCTTATAGTTCTTAGTTGTATCATGCACTTTACGAAGCAGTATTCGGCGGTTAACTGTATCGAAGGCAGATGTTAAGTCCCGGTCTTTAAAATTGCAGGACTTCGGTCTGCAAGTGTTCCGTGGTGTCTGGTGTTTGTACAAGTTGAATATCTCTTCGTTTTCTGTATTTTCCCTTGCTACCTTCATAATCTGAAAGAGAGTATCCCAGTCAACACTGCCAAAAGCTTTCTCCAGATCCAGAAATGCTAAAAACATATGTTTCCTTTTCCTTAACCTATCTTCTAAGGTAAGTCGTAATGTGAGTATTAAGTTCAGTATCTGTTATCCAAGGATTTCTATTAGGCCTTGTCCTTCTGCCTGTATGATCCCCTGCGGCCTTCACTACCCCATCTCTCGGAGCTACCCATTCTTCTTCTACTGTATTACTTTCTCCCGTTTCAGACAATCTTTGATAATGCTCCCAGTAAAACTCTCAACCACCTCTGGTTCATTCAATTTGACCAGATTCAATCTCCTAAATTTCCTACCTTTTTGCAGTCTCTGAAATTTTAAAATCTACAGTTTATGACCAGTAAGCTATGTTCAGTATCTGTATCTGCCCTTGGATATCTCTTAAAGTTTAAAACTTGGTTTCTAAACCCTTGTCTTGCCATTATAAAGTCAATGTGGTACCTCCCAGTGTATACTGGTCTCTTCAATGTATATAACCTCATTTCATGATAATTAAATCAAGTGTATTGTGCTCTGCAAAAAATTCTATCAGGTGATCTCCTCTTTCGTTCCTTTTCTAATTTCGTGTTCTTTATTCTCGACTGCAGAAGGTCTATTTATCGTTCCGGGTCGAATTAAACACGTACCTGGACACGTAGTATTACATTCCGATTTCAACCAGTGTCTACAAATCGGTTAAAGGATTAATTATGTCAGCCACGTGATCGACAAATGAAATTTTTGGATAGGGAGATACTTTCGAACATACACTTCGGTTTCCATGATTTTAAATCTCCGTATTTGAACAGTTCTTTGTAAATGATAGTTGTTGTCGTTGAAGACTGGTTGTAACTTGGATCATTTATGTGTCGACAGTTCCTAAGAACAGTTCAGAGTTACATCAGAAATTTCCTTAGCCTTCGATGAAAGAGCAGTTCCTTTTTTTGTTTCAGGCACTGGTCCCTTGATTTTCCGTTAAGTTTTTGGCACAGTGTCCTTTCTCGGAATGGCGACCCAGGTGTTACGTAAGTGCTGCACCGTGGCCATGACCATTAAAAACTGCATTGCTGTGGCGACAGAGCCGCAGCCATACTTACGAGTTACGACGCTACCTTCCCTCGAGGAACAGTTGTATTTCACTCTTACTTTCTCAGCTTTGCATCCTTCAACCCGCGAGAACTCACGCCATTTAATCTTATGCGTTTGGCAGCTTGTCTAGCATTTTGCTGACATTCACTGAACAGTTTGAAATGTACTTGACGTGTGTAAACATGTATTTTCTTCAGAAAACGGTCGTATTGAACTATATAAAAATGAGAAAATGACAGTTGTTTTTGAATTACAGTGAGCAAAATGCTCATAGTGCTCGCGTGTTAAACCAATGGCTGCCATTCTTTTTATTTTATGCTAATGACCCGCTTTTATTTCTTTGTTACGTGGACCACTAAGTTCAAGAAACTCTAAAAATGTAAGAATTTTATCGTTAATCTCAAAAGTAATACGTATTTGCAGTACTATCATTATAGAAACTTTTAGTTGACTGTTAAATTCGGTTTGTGGCAATGCAATTTTACAGCTTTCATCTTATTTTCAAGTTCGGTAATCCTAAATCCTAATACTGTTGGTCAAAGCTACCTGCGCAATATCACTTACTTTCGATCAATTCGTGGTTTTGTTTGTAAGCAGGTAATCCTTGTTCGCCTAATTAATCCTAAGATAACGGAAGTCGAATCCGGAATGTTATTACGTGATTTTTGCCTTTTTGCAACAAAACTGCCCAAGAAATGCGTTTCTACAGTTTGTATCTTTTTTTAATTGAAAAAGCGTCCATAATACTAAAAGACAAATGAATATATTTGAGATGGTACCACCAGTGAAGGCGTCAAGTTATCATGGACACACAGTATGATTGACTAACCCAACGGTGCCCACGCAAACAGCGCCATTGAAATTTTTTGGGATGCGGTGGGGAGTGAAAAATTAGTACTTTTGACCAGCCTGGGGAGGAGGAGAGTTTATAAAAACAGTTTACAAAACATGAAGTAAATAACAATAAACCAACGTTTATATACTAAATGAATTTATCTTCCGAATCTAAGACCTAATATCTCGGGTCGGGTGTGTGTGTGTGTGTGTGTGTGTGTAGCGGGGGGGGGGGGGGGGGTGGCAACCTCCGGACTACCCACGTAACAAGGAATTAATAATTTAAAATGGATAAAAGTTTGAAATTTTAAATCTTTCGTACATCATAATGTAGCTTCTGTGAACCACTTGTGATTCGCGCACCGTAGGTTAGAAACCATTGCCTTAAACGCCCTCAACCGTAAAACCAGAATCCCTTGCTCCTTTTTATTCATAGTTTTTCCATTCAGTGCGAGGGCTGTGAAACGGGCTTCAGTAGTGTTACTACCAGAATGTGGCCGAAAAGTAAAAACAACAGGTTCTATCAACCGAATAGTTGGTTTCAACACCGCGTTCTTTTCATAGAGATTGCTTTGCTGGAAGTGGCAGAGTCGTGCTGCCTTTAAACAGAATACAGTAGAGTCTCTAAAACTCAGAACTGGGTAACCCGGCAGTCCGGACAACTCGGTCACACCCCCTGGAATTATTTCGTGCTCGCATAATGTGGATACAAGTGAAATCGTAGCGTATAGCAGTTACAGGCTACGATATGTATGGGCCACTTACACTCTAGTCGTTAACTAGAGAAATACATCGTCTGGGGTGTACCATACCCCTATACACCACTACTGGGTTAAGAATCCTTTGAGTTTCATTAATGAAGTATGTAGATGCGTTTTCATACTAAAAACAGTCGTGATCAAAATACGGGAGTGCATTTTTTTTTTTTTATTTATTTATTTTTTTTTTTATTATTTTTTTGCAGTATCGTTTAAATCCAGCTTAGGCGTGATGTGCAAATAATGGAGCTGGTTACAGCAGACAACAATGACACACATGTGACGCAGCCGCGCGAGCTCTGCCGCTCAGTTTGCCTACAGCATTCGTCTTTTCTTAACCGCGTTATTATGAAATCCATGTAACGAATATCATTTGTAAGATATTGTCTTTAATTTGTTTGGTATTACTGCATTCCATCATTTTTCGTATTCTACAGTTTCAATAGAAAGTATTTTATAATAAAACCATCTCATTTATTCTTCTTTTAACACCGTTTCCGACAATCCGGCATTTTAACAAACTCGGCCAGCCTTCGGTCCACATTACACTGAGTTTCGGGACTCTACTGTACTTAGAAGCAAAGGAGTCGTACGGAGACACGTAGACTCGCTCCGTATCCGAATGATTCAGGAAAGCAACTAATAATGTGCTCAGCGCCTAGTGCCATCTTGTTCGTGCTTCCTCTGACACACAGCCGATTGTCATGGAACCTACATTTTAATACGGAATATTGACAGCACTGTTGGATATCAACCACTTAAGAAAATGAAAGTCTGATCCAGTAGCAGACATCATAATAGGACAAGCTGAAAATAAAAACCCCAACTATTGTTCCTATCAAGCGACAAAGCTCTCCAAAGCGTTGTGTTACGCCTATGACAAGAACCTAGAAGGTATGAAGTTGTCAACAACCACGTAACCGGGGTTTTTTCCTCACACATCCTGCAAGTGTGTCTCAAGTATGTGGCTAATGGGGCGTTTCTTGCTTCTTTGTCCAGATGTTAGCTGGAGATTCCCGTGGAAGGAGCAAATTGCTTCCGTGGTTCTATGTATGCGAGGAAGTCCGTTCCCGTACTTCACGCCTAGCGCCTATGCGGGCCGGCCGGCAGAGAAAGCACCTTCTTGTATCCGATGCAGGCCCTTCTCTAAAGACTCCTTTCTGGAGCTGTGTCGTCTCCTGTGGTCCACGTCTGAAAACTCGTAGGGGCCATTACGTGACTATATTTCTTAATGCTTGCCTGTAATAACACCCGGTTTTGTTGTCGATCAAAGTAATTTTCCGCGAACCATATTACATCAGAGTTTACTCTGTGGCAACTAGTAGTTGCTCTTGTAACATGTCATTATTCTTAACACCTCTGATCCGTTTATCATTTTCCTACAGTACTACTGAATAACGCTGAAAAAAAAACTCAGCAAAATACTTTGTAACTATTGTGCGTATCGCATTTTATTCAACTCATACTAAGACTGCTTTCCACAATCCAATTTTTTTCCCGTAAGAGCTTGCGACGTAGAGAATGGTCCACTGAACAATTTGACGTTGGGAACCAGGCGCCGGAGAAGCCAACTTGGACATATGGAAATAAACTTGTGTACCGCATTGTCTCACATTACTGTTCCATCTTACAGCTAACATGCCTACAAGTTTGTCGTATTGTGCTGTTTATTTACATGTGCATTTATTGGGAAGTCACGCTGCAGGCCATGATTGGAAGGGGAGGTCCTACTCCTTGGCCTGTGAGTTGAACAGACCCCGAATCCTCGTGATTGTTTCCTATGACGATATCTGAAGTCAATTGCGCATGAGATACCAGTGAATACGGAGACTGAATTAATTGCCAGAGTGGAATCTATGATATTGGAAACGCACCTGGTATATTTGTCACAGTTCGACAGGATCTTATTCGCCGATGTCATGCTTGCATTCTTGTTGATGGCCGTCGCTTCACCACATTTCGTTGTGTCACTGGTGGTATTGTCAGTAAACTGCAACTGATGATGATGACCGCGTGGCATGTTTGGCCGTTAGACTCCAGCTGGGATCGTGTTCTGCCTTCTTGTTGCAAGTTTTTAGTTGACGCCACATGGGCGACTTGCGCGTCGATGATGATGATATCACAACTCCCAGTCTCTGAGTGGAGAATATCTCCAACCCGACCGGGAATCGAACCCGGCCCCCTGCATGGCAATCTGCCACGCTGTCCAATGGACTAGGGACAACTGCAACTAGTATATTTAATGTAAAATAGTAAAGAGTAATGTCATTGTATTCCCATTATCTCCCTGAGCTGGCTCCTTTGACCAGGTTCGCAACCTCAAATCGTTCAGCCGAGCACTCTGTCCTGTTAAATTTTGACACGCTCTTATGGCAACATCCCATACTCAAATTCGTATGTTTCCTCCAGTACTACTGCTCGTTCAATAATGGTTCTTGCGACAACTTGGTTACGTCTAAGATTTTTATCTTTCCTTTAATGTATTTATCTATTTTTCGTCGCTATGATCATCATTGGTTTTTGAAGACACTAAATAGTTCTTACACTGTTTTACGTGAAAATTTCGAATTCTTATAAATGCCAAATTTTAACCAGTGACTATAATGCGTGTGCAGAAGATTAGCATCGATATCGCAAGTAGTGTAGTAATAGCTGAAGTGTTTGAATGTAATGAGTTTGCATCGCGATAGCAATACCTTTTAGCTTGTTGATTCTAAGGACGTAAGGGTCACGAAAACTACAGCTCGTAGCGTGAATTTGTGGCGGTGCGACAACTTTGAACGGTCCTAGGCAAAGAGCTCAAGTTAGATGTACAAAAATTTCTCCATCGATAAATTTCCTACGAACATATTTCACCTTGTTTCACCGTGTTATTTGCTATTTTTGAACTTTGTGTATCGAAACCCATAAAGCTAGTCGACATGGCAGATAGAAATGCTACATTTGTTATGCAGGGGATAGCCGGCCGCGGTGGCCGAGGGGTTGAGGCGCTTCAGTCACGGTCTGCACGGCCACTACGGTCAGGGGTTCGAATCCCCCCTCGGGCATGGATATTTGTGCCGTCCTTAGTTGTAGGTAGTTCATAAGTAGTTTGTAAGTTTAGGGACTGATGACCCCGTAGTTAAGTCCCTTAAGCTTAACAAACATTTGAACATGAAGGGGATAGGCTTGTGATTGACGTTTAATTTTTTCATGCATAACATTATTTGTAGAATACTATTGTGACACAAAGAGTCTAAAATCTTTTATCTGTTTCTAATCTTGTATTACCTTTTCAATGGTCCGCCCCGGTGGTCGTGTGGTCATCGCGCATGCTTGCCATGCAACGGACCCGGGGTTCGACTCCCGGCAGGAGACAGTGATGTGTTGTCCATCATGATTTCCTCGTCATCGGCAAACAAGTCGAAGAGGCGTCACGTACGCCGAACCTGCCCCAGGAGGGACCTCATGGCCAATAAACCTATACACATTTCAGTTTCTATCTTATCATTGCCTAAATTTACGTTGATGTTTGGCGGCCCTACCTTTAAACAATACCGGCACTGAAGTTTAGTATATTCCACCATTCGTAAACACATACCGCCGCAGATTCCAGTGCCCCATACTTAGTCATTTAGCTTTTGACGAACGAAATGCATAATTTTGGAGGGATGTGGTGCAAATCAATGCTTATCTATAATGGCGAAGCGGCTAGCTCGTGAAACTCCTAAAGCCAATTCACAGAGAATGATCTTTGTCCTTGTAATTACTTTATCAGGTACTTTACTCGGTAAAGTACTGCATCGTTTTTTTACAATCGTCTCAATGCCTCAGTTACAGGTCGTAGTTATATTTTTTGTTTGTGCAAATTGTTCAAATGTTTATAGAGCTTATGGGACTTGCGGGGTCATCAGTCCCTAAACGTACAAACTACTTATGAACTAGCGTATACTAAAGACGGCACAAACATTCATGCGCGAGGGGGGATCCGAACCCCCAACCGCAGCGGCCGTGCAGATCGTGACTGGCACGCCGCTGACCGCTCGGCCACTGCGGCCGGCTGTGTTTTTTGCAGCGCAAAGTAATAATTGCCCGTGATACTTTCATTTCCTCGAGAGAAAGATGATGCACTTCTCCAGCAAGAGTGCACGTCTACGTAATAATTACTGCTACTTAATGTGCGAAAATAGATGCCTGCGTGTCTGCCAAAAAGGGGGAGACCGTACATACGCAGAGTATAGATGCTACTGATTGGGTGCCCTTTACCGTAACGTAGGTTTCATTTGGTCTTAATACTCCCACAATGAAGATACACCTGTCACCTCATTTCTCAGTAGAAATTGCCTTTAGGGGTTTTACCATTTTTCCCTCCAATTGACAATAGTAAGAAGTCTTACTATTCTTCCTTGAGGCACAACTCACGTTGATTAGATTGGACTCCACGAACGCCGTTATTGCTCTGCCAACGTTGATTGTTTAAGTCGCGAAAATTCTGTTTTTATGCAGATCTATATATTTCAGCTATTAACTCGGCCATCGTCAATGCATTGCATACTTTCATGTAGGCCCTTAATTGAATTTGAACATTCTATGTTGCTGGGTACTATCAATTATTCCTTGGGTCAAGCATACATTTGCAGAGATACTTTGTGTGATCTCAGCACTAAGAGAAATTCACCCGTTTACCTGTGCCTGTTGTTTACGATATGTTTTTGAATAAAGCATGACTCTTCAAAAAATTCCGGAACATTCTTAATGTCAAATAATAAGTCATCGTCCAGAAACACATTTCATCTCTATATCAGACATATTAAACTGAAAAAGAGGTATTGAATTAAAATTTGTACCATGGGCGGGATTAGAACCCGGGACCTCCTGCAGTCGTCGTTTTCCATGTCATAGTGGCCTAGATAACTAGCGCCTGTGTAGTAAGCAGGAGGTGCTGGGTTCGAATCCTGGCCATGGCACAAATTTTAATTCAATACCTGTCCTTCAGTTTAATTCGTAATTTCGCCCAAGTATAGTGTTGGGGCAAAATGTCAGTCAGTTATTGTTCAGTGCTGTATTGAGTAAAACGTTGTCAGATACTTGGCTAACTTCGAGATGGCATAGTTAATGGAACAGCGCATCTCCATTACATTTTGCGTGAAACTCAAGAAAACATTTACAGAGACACAGCAAATGATGCAGTAACTAAGCCATACATGGTGTTACGAATGCTTCAAGAGGTTTAAAAATGGCTGGACGAATGTTAAAGAAGACCCTTGTTCAGAACGCCCTTCGACGATGCTCATGTGCTGTACGTCAACGAAATTGTGTTACTCTCCGAGACTGGCTGTCCAACGGATTTCAGAAGAGTGTAACTTTTCAGTTGGATCATGCAATGAAATCCTGGCACAGCATCTTGGAATGCATCGTTTTTGCCGTCAGATACGTTCTCATGAGACAATACCAGAAAGACCATCTGTGAAGAGTTTCTGGATCGTGCAAACGTGATCCGTATATTGCAAAAGAGAATCATAACTGGAGGTGAGTCGTAGGTCTAAGGTTGTGATGTTGAGACCTAGGTTGTCTTCACAATGGGTAGGGAAATGAGTCTTAAAGAAAAAATAAATAAAGTAGAATAAAAATAACAAAAAAGCACGTCAAGCGAAGTCAAATATCAGGGCCGTGTTGATAGTTATCATTGACTTTGAAGGATTAGTTCTGCATGAGTATTTGTCAGCGGGACAAACTACCTTTATCAGTGCGATGTTTGTGAGAAGGGAACGGGGTGAAATATGGCGAGACAATTAATGACTATTCCGTCACGATAACGCACCCACACATTCCTGATCCTCCGTACTCACAAAATTGAAAACCCTGCCGAAAGGGCGAAAATTTGCAAAAATAGTCTGTCTCGACAGCTCGGTGGCAGCGTCGCTGACCGCCGATGCATGGCGCCTGGGTTCGATTCTCGGCAGGGGTCTGGGTGGTTGTGTGTTTGTCATCATCATCATCCACCGCAAGTCGCCGAAGTGGCGTCAATAGAGACTTGCAGTTGGCAGTCGAACCTCTATGGGGATATCTCGGCCACGAAAAGCCATACGGTCATTTCATTTCTTTTTTGCAACAGTAGAAGAGAGAGAGGAAAATTCACAGAGGGCGCTTCGCACAGCTTGACGATGAGAAGTTTAAACTTATTTCAGCTTAATAAAAGAACAGTTCAATTACAGAAAATCAATACCCCCTGAAGAACGGCAAGCTATTTGTCTAAGGTAACATTCCTTGCCCGTACTTTCAAAATAGAAACGTATTCTATTTTAGAGAATAGTCGCACAGCACTGGATACTTTCGAACTTGGTCAGTTAATGCAGACATTTCGTACAATAAACACACAAATACGCAGTAATAGAGTTGTTCAGCAGAGGGTTTGTGGCGCTGTGTCGAGATACGCAGCGACGCTACGCGTGCAGGCAAAACTGGAGAACGCGTATTCACACTGGACTCGCATTCGGAAGGATGGTGGTTCAAATCCACCTCCGGCCATCCAGATTTAGGTTTTCCGTGATTTCCCTAAATCACTCCAGGCAAATGCCGGGATGGTTCCTTTGAAAGGGCACGGCCGATTTCCTTCCACTTCCTTACCCAAACATCCGAGCGTAAGCTCCGTCTCTAATGACCACCCTGTCGATGGAACGTTAAAACTCCAAGAACGCGTATTATATATGCCGGCTGGACGCGACGCCAGCTACGTCGCTCTGAAACGCCCCATTTGATTACATTACGAGATACGTCTGCGACGTCTTTCCGAAGACGTAGCTCGAGATACACTACGTCGGCGTGAAATAACCTTAACATCACGTTGCCTGCGTGGTGGGTTGCCACACAGGGGGCCCTTGTTTGATTCCAGGTCCCTCTGCTCAGGGACTAGCGTTGTGGTGTCGTCGTTGTCATCGTCATCGTCATCATCATCATCATCATCATAGTTATAATTTCATCACCATTGATACGGAAGTCGTCAAAGTGTCGTCAGCTAAAAAGACTTGCACCAGGTTCCAGTTGCGGTCAAAGGCTATAAATACCACACGACGACCCATCATCATCATCATCATAACAACAACAACAACGACGTCACATTGCACCGGAATATCTTAACGAGTACGGTTGTTGTACGTCCCACACTGATTTCTGTTGTTATTTCAAACAGTATTGCTAGTCTATTACTGACGGAAATTATCCACATACAGTATTGTTCAAGAGAGATTAGATTATGTGGTCAGTACTTAGTTAAGTACTGCCAATAGTCATACAAAAAAAAGAAAAAGAACGAAAAATTCGACTAACTTTCGAAATCAAGTTCCTTCATCTGTTCCCTGTTCCTTTTTCCTTCCCTCCTCCCACACCTGATGAAAGAACCCAGTACTGCTAGTCTGTTAGCTCTGACAACTTTAGGCGAATGCCGCTGCTGTCGGAGGTGCAGGCAGTGGCCAGTGCGCTGTCCGTGGTGTGTGGAGTAACAAGACTGCTTACAAGTGTAAATGGCATTGCGGAAGAGACTATTTCGAAGAAGACAATGCACAAGAAGTAGAAGGTAAGCGTACAAAATTTTCGTCTATAAAGTTCCGGAATAGTTTGAACAGACCTCACATTTCAGAGGAGTGGCTTTGTCTGAACCCATGCCGGTTTTTCAATGGAAGCTCGTTTTCCTCCAGGAAACTAGTATGTACGCTAGGATCCTGTAACAGTCGTCATCGTTGTCTGTCTTCATACCGAAGATGCAGATATATTGATGCAGTTGTCCATGCTAGTTTATCCCTTGCGTCCGTTTGGAAGTGACAGTGGTCTAGAATTTGACTTTTGTAGAAAGAATGCACTCGCGTGGGAATGGCCCTCTTACTGCTCCCAGCACAGACACGGCAATACGCATTCTGCGCGGTAGACTGAGAGGAGGCGAGTCAGAGAGGTGGCGTGACGGCAAACAGGTGTCGCGTGGCGCGCGGCCGCATTGTGCGCCGGGGCGGCGGCTCGTCTGCGCCGGCGGAGGTGTCCGCGGCGGGGCTCGAAGCGGCGACCTTTGGGCGGCCGTCCAGCAGGGCCGCTGTTGCCACGTCTCCAGCGCTGCAAGGCGCAACACTCCGGTGCAGCCGAAGGCCGCACTCCCACCACTGCCCAAATCACCGGACAAACTGCTTTGTGCTGCATTGTCGCTCCGCACCGGCCCGGCCGGCGCTACATCACTCCAAAGTGTCACTAGTTGCTGATAATTGGGGATGCGCATCTCAGCCGCTTTCTATTTTTCCACATCTTAACAACAGTCACCGATAAATATCCGCATCGTAATACTGAAACTAAATGAGGAATCTGTAAAATGACGTGATGAGCAACATCAACTGAGGTGACGAATGTCACGAGATAACGTAATGCACATGGTGGTAATGTTGTTGTTGTTGTTGTTGCTGCTGCTGATACGGTGGTGGTGGTGGTCTCCAGTCCAGAAACTGATTTAATGCAGCTCTCAACGCTATCGTATCCTCCACAAGTCTTTTAATCTCCGAATAAGAGTAGCAACCTACATCCTTTCGAACCTCATTACTGTATTCGTCCCTCGGCCTCCCTCTGCGATTAATATTTCACACACTTCCCTCCAATGCTAAATTGACGATTCCTTGATGTTTCAGAATTTATCCCACCAATCAATACCTTCCTTTAGCCAAAATACGTCAGAAGTTTCTACTCCCATCAATTTTGTTCAGTACCGCTTCATTAGTTGCGCGATCTACTCATATAATAGTTAGCATTCTCCTTAGCTCCAAATGTGAAAAGCTTCTATCATCTTAAAGTCTGAACTCCTTATCGTCCACGTTTCATTCAAATGTTCGGAATAGGCATTGCCGTACAGAACAGTGGCACGTGGGTAAAAGCCTTCAACACATCCTACCCTCCTCCTCCTCCTCCTCCTTTCCTTTCACAACAGAATGCACAGAGCAGGAGAGCACAAAAAAGGCGTTTCGTGAGAAAATCACACTTTAAGGGGCGCCAGAAGCTTGTGAAACTGACATTTTGCGAAATAAGGAGCCTTTGTGCCTTCAAGCGATTGGGGATAGCGGGAAATGCTTAGTATGCAGAATAGCCTAGACGGGGGCAAGGACGCGAGACAAGGCTAGCGACACGGTATGGTGGAGGCGACAACGATTTGTTGCGCTCCGGTGGACATCAGATGTCCAGAACGTGGGCAGTGCCCGAAAGCTGAAGACTCCCACAGGAAGGTGTATCAGCATCCGTCTACACAGCCGAACCTGTGTCGTTAACACCGTAATAAAGAAAACAGAACAACTTCTCTATTGGTGTTAAAGGGAGACTTTACGATGCGCAGCCTGAAGTACGGTGTTATTGGACATATTTTTGCGTGCTAATCTGGCA
The DNA here is from genome assembly GCA_026315105.1 of Locusta migratoria. Lineage (NCBI taxonomy): Eukaryota > Metazoa > Arthropoda > Insecta > Orthoptera > Acrididae > Locusta > Locusta migratoria. Next base: position 204,725,623 of record CM048751.1, read on the forward strand.
ACATTCTATCCGACGGTTTTCGTATTACAAGATTACTGGGGAACATTTACAGCACGAGGAATCAATTATTTTTGTAATAATATGTAAAGTACTAATATGCGGTATAAAATGGAACATTTTTGGAAGTATGCATTACGATCTGATCGAAGACTGTGACATGAGAAATCGAATGAATTTAGCCACGCGACTCTTAAATCATAGCAGGCCGATACGGCATATTGGCAAATGTAGATGAGATGCTTGAGAACTTTAATGGGGGGTTTTCGGAAGAAAGGCGATGTCGTTCAAGCAAAATACTACTGAATCAGTAGATGAATTTTGGAAATGAGTATCAGAGGAAGAATTGCAACAATTATATTACCACGCTAGCATATTTCGTGTAGGGATGACAAGGAGGATTAGGATTTGTACAGTGGCAGTCGCTTAGTACGGAAATGGAATAGGATAGAAAATCGCTGATATTATTACGAAAACAACTCTGAGATGCGCTGCACAGGGGCTTGCGAAGTACATGCCGTCGATGTATTCTATTCGGTGTGTAGAATTTACCAGACTGGCAACGTACCATCAGACTTCGGGGAAAAATATCATGCACACAATTCCGAGCATAGCAAGGGTACCACAATCGCACACTAGCTTACCAGCACAAGCAACCAACTTCTGATAAGAATAAAGACAAGAATGTGAAGACTCAGTTGGGAGCGGTCTGTGCCACGACTACATCCTCATGCTTGAAAGCAGAAGAAATTCAGCATTGGTCGTAATTTTTGCTGTTTATTTATATCTGCGAATGTATTTCTACTACGTTAGAAGTCATCTTCAGTGCATGTACAAAGCAGTAAGACAACAAGCAAATCGAAAAGTAGAAACCAATAGTCAGTTACTTTGTACAACACATTTGAAAAAGTGCTTGCATCAAAACCATAACTAGCAAGAATGAAGAAATATGTTTAGCATTTACATTATAAGGCGCTCGGAGATGGCGCCAGATAGCACCAGGTGGGTTCCGTCAGGTTAAGAACAGGCTGATTTTGTGTATCAGACATCAATGCGAGTTCATTATCATGCTCGTAAAATCACTATAACCCCATACTGACCTTGGTATGGGGACAATTATTCAGCTGGAACATGGCGTAGACGTCTGGGAGACATCCCGCAGGTGGTTAGCGATAAACTCCATGCTAGAAGTTTTCACTCTGCAACGGAGTCTGGGCAGATTTGAAACTTAGTGATGAATTAAACCTATATGCCGGACTGGTACTCGAACGCAAGACTTTCGCGAAAGCATAAGTCATGCATTCAGCTCCCAGTCCAGCACTTGAATTTTAAATCGTTACGTAGTCCTCAGCTCTCATTGTGCCTTCGATCACAGCCGGCCGAGGGGACTGAGGGGCTCCAGTCACGGTCTGCACGGTCACTACGGTCGGGGGCTCGAATCCCCCCATGGATATTTGTGCCGTCCTTAGGGTTAGCTAGTTCATAAGTAGTTTGTAAGTTTAGGGACCGATGACCCCTTAGTTAAGTCCCATAAGCTATACAAACATTTGAACCTTCGATCACTACTGAAGGCCTCCTACAATTCCAGGTAAATGTCGTCTATAGCGCAAGCTAATTAGTTCTTGGAAGAGCTCCTTTTCCATCGCCAGAAAAAATTATTCGTGGGGAGACACCATACCAGGACGATGGGAAAAAAAGTTCTGATTTTTTTCTCCTAAAAATACTGTATTAAGGGGAGTTATATTGCGTACCAATGAAAGCACACTCTTCTTGTGATTTTTGAACATAATTTACATACACATTTAAACATTTGCACACCACTTCAGAAGAAGCCGCGGCGGAATAGCCGTGCGCACTAAGGCGCCTTGCTACGGTACGCGCAGCCGTTCCACGTCGGAGGTTAGAGTCATCCCTCGGGCGTGCATTTGTGTGTGTGTGTGTGTGTGTGTGTGTGTGTGTGTGTGTGTGTGTGTGTGTGTGTGTGTGTTTGTATGTGTGTGTTTGTTTGTTAGGAGAAGTTAGTTTAACTAGTTTGTAAGATGACCACTGCAGTTAGGTCCCACAACTTTAGAAAAATTTGAACGTTGAACTTCACAAGCCTCCGAATCCATTCTACGTAAAGTCTTCCGCCTAAGACTTTAGCCACCCGGTATCCATTGAGGCTCTGCATGAGCTCTTCATGCTCTGAGAATTCAGAAAAGGTGAAAGAGCGATTGTGTGACCATTTCATCCGCTTTTGCAATAAGTTCGTCATTCACAACACACAATTGGCCACTTCGTACTCCATCCAGGACAGTAGTGCGGCTGTCACGAAATGCACGACACTAGCGATGGGAAAAGTACTTTCTGTTACGGAACCGTCCACTCGGAATAGTTAGAATAAAACTTTTATCCGCCACTTCACCCCCTTACGAATTAAATTACCAAAAGTCCTGAAACAGTATTTTAATTTTTGACCAAGAAACCAGGTACCAATATTCGTAGTTCTACCTTCAAAATGGCCTTTAATAGAGACGTATTTTTCAGGAAGATTTCTTCGCGTATTTCGTCGTATTTCTTAGGGAAGAAATTTCGTAAAATCCCTTTTTAAACGATACCGCTAGTTCCATTCCATAGCGATTTCGTTTGAGCGATTGAGGCTCATATTTCACCCCCTTAGGGGTGGAATTTCCAGAAACACCAAAACACACATTTATTTATTTTCAGAAAATATCTTTCAGCCGTTATTTCACCTCCTTAAAGGGTAAATGTCCAAAGTACTTGAAATACATATTTTTTAATGTCTGATTAAAAACCATTCAAAAAGTAATAGCAATACCCCCTCCCGAATTTATAAATGAAAAGTAATAAAAATATCCGACTGACATACACGCTCCTTGTAAGTCAACTAAGAGAACTGTTCCGCTCTCCGATCTGACGTAGTTCGCGCAATTCGGCTAGTTCATCAACTGAACTACTTGAACTAACTGAACTATTTCGCTCGTTTGATCCGATGCAGATAACGCAGTTAGGGCTTCTGAAATACATACTTTCTAAGTCCTGGGGTGGATTGTACTCAGTATCGAGGAAAGGGATATTTTTCTAAAGGAATTCACAGCCAGTAGACTGAAATATTGTTTATTTCCACGATCATGTTTCGGCCTTAGGTCATTATCAAGCAATGAAACTCTTCAGACCGGTTTTTTCTAAGTAATTATAATGGCAATTACTTAGAAAAAAACTGTCTGAAGAGTTTCATCACTTGATAATGGCCTAAGGCCGAAACCTGGTCGTGGAAATAAACAGTATTTCAGTCTAATGGCGGTAAATTCCTTTCAGAAGTTGTACATGACTGATGCCCAAGATGTATACAAAATCATCGCCACGTATATTTGAGTAATATCACGATGAATCGACGTCGGTGTCATTTTTTCCACTCCACGTGACATAAGACACCGGCACTTGCTTTCCTAATCGCCTTGGTAGCATACACGGTATTTTCCAAAATATAACTCGAACAAAGAAATAAGTCATTGCAACCTTACATAAGAGTTCCGGTTCCTTGTATATTTCGATGTCTTCTCTACGTACGTTTGCCAGTTTAATTGGCCAATGATCGTCGTATTTAATACACCGTACTGTCTCCACATTCGGGATATGACTTTTACATTATTTTCACACATCCAAACCTAGCTGAGTAACCTTAGCGACATACCATCCACTTCACTCGCTTGCTGGAGTCACCAGCTACCATGTTCTGACCAGGACCTCTGTGCGCGGTTACCGCACCCTGACGCTCCTCATGCAAAGCGTGGCATTCTTCTCGGCCGACTTTCCCTTTCGCCGAGACAGTCTCCCGGTGAATTTCCCTGCCAGCATGCAAAGTTAGCGGAAGGACGACTTCACCGTGTCATCTTTCCAACAGCAGCTCGAAGCAAACTGCCTGACAGGTTTCAGTACGAGAAAGTGTCCGCCCAATAAAGATGTAGACCTATCTAAGTGATTACCCAACACTATACATTTAAATGCCCAGTAGAAGGTACACACATTGTTGGCCATCCAAAATACAACACCAACAAGGATAGGAGAAATTACTGCGTAATTTATTTGAGAAATAACACGTTGTACAAAGGTCATATGATTGAGAGTACAGCCCCATGTGAAGTGATAAAGATGATGAAATCAGTATTGAGTGTTGCCGCCATTTCAGGCTACCACATGCCTCGGCCAGTTTCACAAGCTTCTAGCGCCCTTTAAAGTGTCATCTTCTCACAAAAAGCCTTTTTTGTGCTCATTTGCTCTGTGTATTCTGTTGGATGTCACTCATCTTAATGCTGGTGTCCAAATCGTGAAAAAGTTTCTAAAATATACCTTAGTACATGGTGCATGTTATTTGTAATAACCTTGCTTCCTTTTGAACTTCGCAAAAATTAAAATATATGGAACCTAGTTTTTTTACTGTAGTCCTACTATTGAAAAACTTTGAAGGAAATGACTGGCAAGTACATAATAATCAAACATCACAATACGTAGTCTTTGACCATCCTACGTGAATTTCTTACCCTGTTAATAACTATTTCATTTATAATTAAGACATAGTTCTTAAAAAATGTACGACGAAAACAATGAGTGATGATTGGTTGTACATATACCGGAGGGCCGCGGCGGAGTGGCCGAACGCATTGAGGCGCTATGCTCCGATGCACGAGGCCGTTCCCCGTTGGGGGTTCGAATCCTCCCTCGGGCATGGATGTTTGTGTTGTCTTTAGTATAAGGTAGATTCTAAGTAGTTTGTAAGTTTAGGGACCGATGACTCCGCAGTTAAGGCTCATAAGCTTAACAAACATTTGAACTTTTTTTATATCGGAGGGTGATGATGACAGGAAGCACAGATGATTGAAATGTCTTTGTGTGAAGGAAAATGATTGTCATAGAATTACTTAGGTTGTTACTTGTGTGACGTTTTGCAAGGCACTATGTTATATCAACCGTTATAGGTCGATTTTGTGACAGGGACCATACGTATTCTAGTGAATTATGTGCTGACGAAGCTTTGAGAGCATTAATTACGTCATCAAGCTTGCATATACAGATACGGTGTAGGCACGAACGATTGTTTATGCCTGATGTTTGTGTACATTCGCTGGCGTGCTGATAGTTCAATGTATCGGAGAAGATGACGTATGCTCGCATATGTTCATCCAGTCAAGCTAGCAATACTCTTCACAAGTTATCACTCATTACGGCATTGCGTGATCGTTACCAACATCGACAAAAACATATCGGTATGGAACCAGTGCATTTGATCTCTCTGAAGTAGCCAATATCCACTACTACCTGGAATACGTTAATTACACCCTTCTGATACATAGATTTTCACCAGACACCCTTCTATCACTGTTACTTCAGTCAGCAGATTTTAGATATGGTTGGAGGGCGTGGGACACGAGACAGGCCCCCACATTGACTGCCACAGGGTCAAACCAACTGGATTAAACACTTTGGTGCTGAAACAAACCACGCCTGTCCTGCGCATGATGGCACTATAAACTACACTCGCTGGTTTCCGAAAGTAGATGTTACGCTCGAAAGAGAAGAAATCGATTAGTTGTTGTTTATAAACGAAACTGAAATCCTCTTCAGTAATGATCCTAACAGCACCCATTAGCCTACGTGCATTTCTCGAAAGAAAAGGAAACGTTATTAAATATAGTGAGTGCAACAGAGTAACACACCAGGCAACCATGACTACCTCACACAGCACTTGCTGAGGTTTACATGCGACAATTTACGGAAACCGAATTTTGCAATCCGCTTTTCGCTGCCATGAACACATGTCACGCTCAGGAGCATTTAATTAAATATGGCTCCGGGAAATCAGTTGGGCAGATTTTTTACTTAGTACAGTGACTGTTCTGTGCTATGTTATTACGTGTTTTTAATTTGTTTACGGTATAATTTTGCTAATCTCGCGACTAGATATTCCAGGGTGTCGAAACACCCAATTTGCAGACCCATGAAGTATATTTTTACACCTGACGAAGTTTACAGCATAGCCCAGTAGCCGGCCGCGGTGGCCGAAGGGACTGAGTCGCTCCAGTCACGGTCTGCACGGTCACTACGGTCGGGGGTTCGAATCCCCACTCGGGCATGGATATTTGTGCCGTCCTTAGTAGTAGCTAGTTCATAAGTAGTTTGTAAGTTTAGGGACTGATGACCCCTTAGTTAAGTCCCATAAGTTCTACAAACATTTGAACATTTGAAATTCGGATTGTGAAATAAAATATCAGTACTGCCTCATGGTGTATAAATTATTTAGAAATCATCTTTCTTTATTCTGATTTTGCCAAACGATATACCGTATCTAATTTTGAATGTCGTCCTTCGTTCAATTTTTATTTTCTTTCTTTTTTCCCCTGAAATGTGATGTATGGACTTCCTTTTAGTTGGTAAAAATTCGAATGATTTGACGACGATTTTGCTTCTGATATTTTCTATTAGGTAAAGAGTAACGACAGTTTCATTTTTTCGTTAATGTCGCCTGAGAGACTTTTTGTTGTGATACTACAATTCATTTGTTGGTTAGTGATTAGTAAAAACAGATGAAACCGTGACGAAATATAGGTTATTAATGCAAATACTTTTACGTGAAAGACCCTTTATAGTGTAGGAATCGAAGAAATGGTGCTCATTTTCCTGAATAGCCGAATCCAGAGAGAGTAGTGATGGTGGAGGCGCGAGTCTATGGTTCAGATCTGTGTTGGCGGCACGAGTGTTACTGTTTGCAAGCCATTGCATCCCTGATGAGGCTTTGTGATGAGGTGCATTGTCGTGATGATACAGCCGTCATCTGCTAACTGTGATCGGTAGACAATGCCTACACATTTATCGTTCGCTTAACTGAAGTAGGAACTGCATAAATATTTGCACAGCGTAACAGCACACATCTGTACCGGTGCTTCACTGCTGGCACTGAAAATGAAGGCAGGCAACTTTCTCAAAGTATTCGCAACCTTTCCCTGAGATTGTCATAGTCCGTAGTTTCAGTAATTACTCCAAACGATTCGTTTCCAGCCACCGAGCTAGGTTGCTCAGTAGTAACATACTGTACTCGCATTCGGGAAAGCGGCGCTACAAACCCATCTTCGGCCATGCGGATTTAGGTTTTCCGTGATTTCCCTAAGTGACTCTAGGAAAATGCAGAGATGGTTCCTGTGAAAGACCACTGCGGATGCCTTTCTCCATTCATACCAGAAACTATTCGAGCGTGTCCTCCGCCTCAATGAGCACGATGTTGACGGGACGTTAACCCTAATCTTTCCTCAGCGTGGATCGACACTTCAGTACCCCATATGCACTGTTTCAATAATAAATGTTGAGTGAACTGGAAAGCCCTTAGCGGTGTACTGATTTCTACTTCTGGCAGTGTGCAATGACTATTTCATTTTCGCAGACACTGAATCCTCCTGACCGACTCATTACACTGTTAAGTACCTTCTCCAGCACCAACTTCTTCACCCTCCCCACCTTTTATGCCTCTCGCGATACGTCGCGATAACTTGGAGTAGTTAATGGGTGTCCGGATGCTGTTGCTCAGACAGGGAGTGGCTGAACGGCTTGACGCATGAAATGTGGAGACGGCCACGCCCCCTGTGCGTGTCCCCTGCGAGTTTGTCAGCCGTGGCGTGGGAAGGGAAGGCGCCGGTATTAAAAGCCGGGCGGACGCGCATTAGTCCGCACCTGTCGGGAGCTTCCTCGGCTGCGTCGCGGTTCGCCTGCCCCCGTAATTGGCCCCAGTGCAACGAGGGGCCCCTCCGACGCCTTCCGGCGGTGTCCAGCCGTGTCTCTGCTCGCCTTCTCACGACCGGCGCTGCTCCAACTTCCTTGCCTCCGCGATGACTCATCGGCTCTTCGCCTTTTCACTCGTTCGTCTACGAGAGCGGTTTGAAAAGTCTGGTAAAAATAGAACAAAAAGTTGTTTTAAAGGCGAAAAATCACTTTATTTCTCAACATAGTCTTCTTGCAAGGCTACACACTTTGTCCGGCGAGTTTCCAAGTTTTTCAACCCATCGGCAAAGTAGGCTTTGTCAAACTCTGCAAAATAGTCTGTCACAGTGGTAGTCACTTCCTCATTAGATGAAAAGTTCTTCCCACCAAGCCAAATATTTAAGTTTGGGAATAAAAATAAGGCACTCGGAGCCAAAGTAGGTGAATAGGGTGGTTGAGCAACCAATTAGAATTCCAAGTCGTACACTTTTGCCGTTGCGATAGCTGCTGTGTGGGCTTGGAGCATTGTCCTGATGAAACAGCACTTTCTTCCGTACCAATCTTCGACGTTTCAATTAGTTCTGTTTGAAACGATCAGCAGAGCAGAATAATAAATTGATCAAATTTTTGTACAGCTTATGGGACTTAACTGCGGAGTCATCAGTCCCTAAACTTACAAACTACTTATGAACGAACTTATACTAAAGACAACATAAACATCCATGCCCGAAGGGGGATTCCAACCCCCGACGCGGGCAGCAGCAGCATAATAGGGCCAAATTATGGATGTGCCTTTTCTGAATAATCTACCTGTGAATCCCAAAAGACAGTGGCCATAACCTTTCCAGCCGACAGGGCAGTCTTCGCCTTCTTTGGTGCACTCTCCCCACTTTTCCTCCATTGTTTGATCTCTGGAGTGTAATGGTGGATCAAAATTTCACACACAGTTATCAATACGTCCCAAAAGTCCTGTGGATTCCAGCTGAACATTGTGAAAGTCAGAGCATAAATCTTCTTTCGTTTCCGTTTTTGCTCCAAAGTGAGCAGGAGCCGCACCCATCACACATAGAGCTGCTTCGTAGCTAGTTTTTCATGGAGGACGTAATGTACTCGTTGAAGTGATCCCTACAGTGTTAGCTCTCTCGCAACCTTTTAATCTTCGATCTTTCATTACCGTATCATGCACCTTATCGATGGTTTCCTGTGTGGTGACTTCAACGGGCAGACCGGAGCGTGCTCCATCTTCCGTACTTCTCCGATTACGTTTAAACACATTGATCCAAACGTAAATGGTCTTCAGTGATAGTGCAGAACCCACATCGACCTCATCCAACTCGGATTTGATCTGTGCAGCTGTCCAACCCATCAAATGGAAATGTTTAATGACCGCGCGAAATTCGTTTTTCTTCATCCTCCATCCTCAGGAACGCAATTACAGCTTCAGCTAGCAGCCACTAATCAACTAATAACATCTGCCGTTCGACTCTTGCTGTAATGTCCGTGGAAATATCAGACTTGCCAGCAACGGAGCAGGGTCAGTAAATTTCCCGCTCTTCATACAAATTTACCAGACTTATCAACCCACCTTCGTATACCAGGGGTTCTCAAACTTCTTGAGTCACAGAGAACCTTTAAAAAGTAGAATTCAAAGTGGAGCACTAAGTTATAGTTTGCAAATACGTATATACAATTTTTGGTAAATTAAATGCCAATATTACGAAACAAGGGAATTTCACAGTTTAAGCATACTCAAAGTTTTATTTCCGTCAATGTATATTTTATGCACGAATTTCATGCGCGCACGCACACACACACACACACACACACACACACACACACACACACACACACACACACAGACAGAGAGAGAGAGAGAGAGAGAGAGAGAGAGAGATCAGATCTATCCTAAGGACAAAACGGGTTACTTTTAGGAATATTCAGCCATCAGGAAAGGGACCGCACACAGTCTTCTCTTGCAAACTGTATCGTAACCCTTATTTTTTTAAATTCGTAAGAGTCTACGTTCAAAAAGGAGTAAGGTAACATCTTCCAGATATTTCTCGCGAAAGGTCGTACGAGACCTGATGAATGTTGTCTTCGTGACGCATAGACGAGACATATGTTGCTGACAGTACGATTGTTCTGAAACAGCTTCCCACCGTACATTGGCATTTGAGTTCACAATTATTTCTGTAATACTAGTCTTGTGAAACTTTTTAGTAACAAATTTAGCAGCGCATCTCGGAATTGTTTTGATGTGTTGCTTTAAGCTAGGCTGCGTTTGAGTGGGCATGGGTCCTACTTTGGGCGTGGATGTGTGTGTTCTCCTTTGGTTATTTTAAGTTCCTTTAAGTAGTTTGTAAGCCTAGGGACTGATAACCGCAGCAGTTAAGTCCCTTAGATTTACAAACATTTTCATTCTAAGCTAGCCGACCACCTAGAGATCCAAATCCACTCAAGAATACTCTAGAATAGGTCCAACAACCGTTCTGTAGGCGGTCACCGTTATAGATGGCATAAACGTTCCTAAAATTTTCCCAATAAAACCAAAATCGACCTTCGCTTTCCCTTCTACCGACATTACTTGGTCGTACTATTTCATACAGCATAACATTACGCCGAGATATTCAAATCACCTCCATCTTCTTACAGTTCGACATTTAGAGCTGGTTGCGATTCATCTCACGAAATACAAATTGTCTCGTCCTGTAACCCCTTGTATCTCAATGATGACATTTCTCCTCGTCGTCAACAGAGTCGCAGATTGCTGTTGTTATGGAGGTGTTATTGATAAGGCATGCTTAGGTACACTCAGCAGAAGGTTGCCACATAGTAACGTATGACATTTATTGCAGACAAATGAATACTTATCTTTAGCCTTGTTGATGTACAGTCGTTTTGGACTGACGAAGGCCAGACATAAGAATAAATAATGCAGGCTTCATCGACAGTCCGCCATATAAGTAGTTTCTAAGTTTAAGCCTCAATACGTAAAGAAGTCTTGAGTCACTGTGGATCAGTGTGTCGAGTTAAAGACACTCTTCGGCGAAGCGATTCACTCTGCCAAGTGTCGGTTGTTCAACTGCAGTCGTAAAGTGCGCGGCCTCTTGCTAGAATCCAGGAACTGGTTATTACCACCATTGTATTGTTTCCGACTGCCTGTGTATATAGTGGTGTTGTAATTATCTGCAACATTACCACTCCCCAACCTACCAATTGTAATGTCTGTTGGTGGCCCGTGTTCGCTGTTCCGTTTCGGTCCGTGGTGGAACTGAATTCCGTTTACGAGACAAATTTTGACAGACGCTCTTTTGCTTCTGTAAGTGTCTGTCAGTGTGCGCGCAGTTGGCTTCGTTGATTGCTGACAAAAGGTGGCAGGTGGGCAGTGACGTAAGAGCGGTCAGGTTTGGTGGCGGAGTGTCCGGAAGCGGGGGTGCTGGAACGCCGGTGGGCGTCTGGTGCTCGCACATGGTTAGCGCCCTTGGTGCGGTGATAAAAAGTGTTGCGAAATGCCGGCCAGCTGAGGTGACGGCATCGGCTCCTAATTGCTGGCCGTGGCCGGCTGCAGTCGGCATCGGCATCGGCCCCTGCAGTCCTGATATGACTCTGCGGCGGCACAGCTACGCCGCCAGCGACCGCTGGTCCGACAGCTGCTTTAGTCTGCCCACTACTGGCACCTTCGGCCGAAGACCCAAGCCTCCTAGAAGAGTGCGCTTCAACGATGACGTACAAGAGAAAATCATCGACTGTGTAAGTTCTGGCATTGTTCGCTGCGCCGCCAGTAACAGTTCAACGGTTCCCACACGGGTATCGGATTTTAGAATTTCTTGGTACTTACGGTATGTCAAGTTCAGAACTCAAATAACAATAAACAAACGTCATTCGACGCACCTCTCAAAAATATTCGAGAAAATCGACTTTGAAATTTTGTAAGTACAGTACACATAAGAACAAATAATTAAAACAATTGCAGCATCCGTCGATTTAGCTCGGGTGGTAGCCTTCTGGCCTTACAGCAATAGGTTCAGTGGTACGAATCCCGCCATCACAGTTTTTTTCGTTGTGTTCGAATACTCTCACAATTTTAATATCTAATGGTAATTTTTACGAAAAATGCACTCGTAATTTTCTGTATTTTATAAAAGGTTCTAAATGATGATGGTTTCAGTTAGTAAACCTTTACATTTTTTACAGTATTGGCTTCCATATTACTTGACACTGTAGTTTTTGATTGTTCAGTTTATGAAGAGCTGTAACGTTTATGGAAAGTCATCGCCATAGCCACTAACGACTTTACAAGCAGCTAACCTTCTCAACCTACGTTTTCGGTGACGACTAGGTGCTTGCCGGCCGCGGTGGCCGAGGGGACTGAGACGCTCCAGTCACGGTCTGCATGGTCACGACGGTCGGGGGTTCGAATCCCCCCTCGGGCATTGATATTTGTGCCGTCCTTAGTAGTAACTAGTTCATAAGTAGTTTGTAAGTTTAGGGACTGATGACCCCGTAGTTAAGTCCCATAAGCTATACAAACATTTGATTTTTTGAGAAGGTGCTCAGCTCGTCTACATACACAGAGACAAAAACTGACACGACTCGTGGAAATAGAGATCCCAAAATCTCTTATGTAACTGAATTCGAAAACGACAAAATAGGAACTGTCATACTGGGATTTGAACCACCGACTCTACGGTTGTGAGGCGAGAATGCTACCACCTGAGCTATACGGACAGATGCTGTTTTAATTATTGGTACTTACATGTACTTGATAAACTTCAAAGTCGATTTTCTCGATAATTTTGTAGAGTTGCGTTGACCAGCTTTGGCAAATCGTTTTTTAAGTTCTGAACTTCATGTACCATAAATATAAAAAAAAAAAAAATAATAATATAAAAAAATTCTAGAATCCAATACCCATGTGGTCTCCTTTTTAGACAATCACAAAAGGCGTCGCTATTGAAGCTTCCGACTACAATTCTTGCGGTAATGCACCTCATAGATGATTTACTCCATTTTTCCTTGCCTGCCATCTTCAGCACGACGGTTTCATCAAACATCAGTGGTGCGTCTTATACTCGATGTTTCACAATTCCCATCACAGCTTACTAGACGTTGTTCAGGGTTGTGGGGTACACTATAAAGTCGCTATTCAGGCCCTAGGAAGTCCAGTGTCTCAGTAACCTGCCGCACAGTCGAAAGACGCGGGCAACGACGAATTACTGTGCGCAACATTGTTTCTAATTAAACTGTAGCTGCTAAAAAAACGCTATGCATACAGTATTTTAAATCGTAGATTTTTTACAATTGTCCATCAGGTCTTGTAAAACGAAAAACGTGTTGGAATTCCTTTTATGTTTGCGTTTTATGACATTTTTGGAGACGGAGAATCTGCTCTGCAGAAGTGACAATGATTGTGTCAAACGGAGCCCTCTCCGTTCGCATACGAATCCTATAAACCTTTAGATATAGGCGCCTAGGTGGATGCTGTCTTTTTCATACAACCGGGTGCTCTAAATAGTTAATCGTCGCCATAATAACCAAATAAGAAGATGCGGACCATCTGTTCGTTGATCCTCCATGGAAACTGAAATACCCCTATGCTTTTTTTTTTTCAATCATTGTATCGCTCTACTCTATCAACTGACTACAGTGCACTGCAGCTAGAGCGAAAGAATGAGCTCTCATATACATACTCCGTGTTACGTAGAATTCTATTGGAAGGTCGTACTCTCAATAATTCGGCACATATAGTAAACCGATACACAATGTGCCTGGAATGGCCGGATGAATAACAGTCTAGCATATTGGTAAGAAAGATCCCCAAGTGACATGTATTACAAATAAATTAGTATTTTCGGCGTTATCGAAGTACAATCAGACTATTCAGAGTCCAGGCACCGAAGTAAATACTTCGAAGTTCCATTGGCTATCCGGGAGAATTTCTAAGTGTCAATGTAAACACGTTTTGAGTACTGTATCAAGGTTAGATCTGTGAAGATATGTGTTCCCCGAGTCGTACTGTGTTAATGAAAAAGGTTCTTTCGGTCATACGCGTTTCGCCTCTATTTACGAGACATTTCAGATGATTTTGTGTGTATGATGGCCTATTGTGTTCCATTGCCTGTGATTGGCAGTTTTTCTTCTTTGTCATCGGAATTTTTTTTTTTTTAAATCAGTGAGAACTAGGCACAACTGCACATTATTATAAGCAGCAGAGCAGGACAGAAAACAACAAAGTAACGATCTTCGGCGTAGCATCACACCGGAATTGTACAACACTAATGACTCAGTGCACTCTCTTACAGGCCGTAAACGCCGGTTGTTTGAAGTACGCTTCGCCCATCAGCTTTGAGACACGAGCTACCGGTCGTAATGTACCGCCTCTTGCGTTCCGTATGAATTGTGTTCCGTGGCCATATCGATACTGATGTAGTTGTCTTTGGGGTTATCACAATACGCGACACCACATTTAGGGTTTTTAGTAGTTAAAATTCTAATAGGAAACCTGTGTCTGTAAATGTATCATTTGGGTCTAAGAAAAAGCATTGCTTCGTAATCTCCCTCTTCAGGAGAGGCACAGCGAAGGTAATGAGTACGTAAAATTTTCCTCGCAGCCGTTGCTTGTAGTCTGTAGTACATACATTATGTACTATACCGCACCGCGAAGAATTAGATTTTAAAGTGAATGGCTCTTCAAACTACAGTAGTTGTAAATTTTCGGACATGGTGTCCTTTATAAAGTTTTAATAAGTTCCCTCTACAGTCGCAGAAAGCCTGTATTAGGAAATATAGAACATACTATGCTTGCCCCCGATGTTTCTTTTCTTCCATAATCGTCAACAATAATTTAAGTAATGACTTACGCAGCAGTGCGTGGCTACCCATTTTCTGTAACAGATTCCTTATGCCTTTCATTATGCTTGTTTTCCTGTTGACAAATTGCGAGACGTTTGTATTTCTTAATCGATTGTTACAATGATCATCGTTTATATTGTGATACCTCATTTTTAAAGGGGTCTAATCGTAATATTTCTAACGTCCCACTCTGTTTTCCTCATTGTGGAAGTTAGCAGTTCTTTCTATTTGCACAAAGCTCCATTGCCTTCTTCAGTCCTTCCTCACCTGACTTTCTTGTATCTTACTTCTTTGTCCATTCTTTTTCGGAAATAGTAAAATTCATTTCGCTGTCATTTGTCTCCATTATTTAGCTAATCAGATCCCAGTATGTCCACCTGTACGCATTACAATCGGCTTAGTTCCTGTTAATTATTAGCTACAATTTCTTTGCGAATTAGTATAAAGTCCGTAGTAGGGTATTCTTACCCTATAATTATTCGGGGTACTTCCTATTCCATTCGAGGATGGTTTATAAAAATGATTTGACATAGCTTTTGTGCGTGCCTATATTACACACACTCAAAGCCCTACAAGGGAGCGTATAGTTGCATTACGTAGAACATTCTTTGATCGTTACATTGACTCGTCTTTATCGGTTTCTTGTGTTTGTATTCGTGAGATGTGGGCGTGGTTCTATGATACTGGATTAGTTAGCGTTTCACTTAATCATCTCGCGAGGCGACGAAAAGGAAAGAAGGGAATGTTATCTTCACACCGACGATAAACGTCGTTACAGATTGTGCAAGTTCGGATAGGGGAAGAATTGTGATCGAAGTCAGCTAGCTTTCCAGGGAAACTATTTCGTCCTTAACCTGAACCATCTGTAAAGTAACGTCATGAAATCTAAATGTGATTCAGCAGGTGAGGATTTTTATTCCTAATCTTCTGATTGTTTAGGGTTCTCCGAGAACATCTTGAGAAAACATGGAAAAAATTCGCAATCGTCATTTTTTATAACCAAACACAGTGTGTGTGTGTGTGTGTGTGTGCGTGACGGGGGGGGGGCTAGGGGGGTGCAAACATAATGGTTTTTCGATTGTATCTTAATAACGGCTGACGATTTTCGAACATTGAAACATAGCGTATCTATATAAAACACTACAGATATTTTTGACACTGCGCCAGATTTTGTGGGCGATATGATTTGTTTCACAAGCAGCAGCAAAAAGAAAGAAAAAGGCACAAGTTGCCTTCAAAAATCTTGTCTTCTTGCTTGCTTGAGACAGGCGAACAGGGGAACCAAACTGCTAAGGTTATCAATCCCCCGGTGGGGAGGGGAAGGAGTGAAGACTGGAAAGGAGGGGAAGGGAAAGGAAATGCGGTCAAAGGAGGAAAGAACGAAGAGAGATTGCATTAGCTTCGGGACCCGTGCTCGCCACGCACATAGGAAGAACCGCGAGCCTCTTGGAGGGCTGGGGGGGTCTTCATTGTGCGCATACTATTTTTATAGCGAGATAGCTGATACCTGATTTTCAAACAGATACCTGTTACTTCTCTGTTACAGCAGCTCCACACAATGCGAACCGATGAGCTGTAAATGTTGTCCGGTTTCTTCATTGTTGCCCTCTTAAGAATCGAAAGAGCGCGTGTAGGGGCGGTGGCAGGAAAGAGGGCGGGTAATGGGTCTGGTTCGCAGCAATTAGCCAGTGATTAGCCGCTCAGGGCAGCGGCACTCGGCACACCGTGCGACCACCGCCAAGTTCAAGGCTGGCGTCGCCCTATTGTTCGCGCCCTCCATTCTCTGCCTGGGGGCACTGGCCTTGTCGAAAACGCAGCAGCCCGGTCTGTCGTTGCCGATCAGGACACTCCTGTCAAGGCTGTCGCTTGCCATTTCTAGTAGTCCGCCTTCAACACGGGGTGGAAAAAAAAGGCACGGTATATATTTACTTAGTAAGGAGTTGATCCATCATTGGCTTTGATAGTAGCTCCAATTCTTTGACGAACAGATTCGTAAAGTGTCTTTATAGTTTACATCAGAATGTTATCCGTTCTTGTATCAAAAACATTCGCCAGTTACTTCAAAGATGTAGGTTCTGTAAAGTCCGTTCTCATCCTCGGCTCAAAAAATTTCCGTTATTTTTCCGTTATTTTGAGATGTGAAAATTTTGCTGAGTGAGTAGGGGGGGGGGGGAGGTGTTCGAGAATTTTCTGATGCTGTACGAAGTACAGCTGCACCTTTTTCGCTTACGTGTCAATGATGATAACGACACAACACCCAGTCCCCGAGCGGAAAAAAGCCTCCGACTGGTCCGGGAATCAAAGGCGGACATCATTTTGGAATATGGTAGTGATTGTTAGCAACATGTTATAGTAAGCAGTTTGTTGTCGAAGAGGGTGAGATGTTCATTTACAGTCATCCGAAAAGAGAGGGTAATATATAAGCAGTTTAATACCATGACATAGCCGCGGCGAAGCGGCCGAGCACATTGAGGCGCTATGTTCCGATGCGCGAGGCCGTTCCCCGTCGGTGGTTTGAATCCCCCCTCGGGCATGGATGTTTATGCTGTCTTTAGTATAAGGTAGTTCGTAAGTTTAGGGACTGAAGACCCCACAGGTAAGTCCCACAAGCTTTACACACATTTTAACCATGACATAGTTGCCCAAATCATAACGGAATTCCTACATGCTTGATTGTAGGAAGCAGACATACCGCATTGTAAGTCTGTTTTGGGGTTTTCGATACATAACCGGTTGTTTGTAGTTATAAATATAAACAGTGATTCATCGGACCATGCCACATACATCCAGTCGTCAAGTGTCCAAGTTTTATGATCTTGGTTCGGAGCTTTGTGTTGGCTTCCGTTATTAAGGGTTTAGCGACTACAGCCCTTCCATGAATGTTAAGCTGCAGCCGTACCGTTTTAATCGAAACGGTTTTACTGAAGAGTGTCGAGTTTGCAGTCACTTTATCCTGCAACAATATTTGGCATACTGTATGGTGTTCATATTATTTTGTCGACTCCCTGTATATAAGGGACGTTGTTGTTGTTGTTTTGTCTTCATTTCAGAGACTGTTTTGACGCAGCTCTCCACCCTTCTCTATCCTGTGTAAGCCTCTTCACTCCTCATAAGAAAGGCAACCCATAAGTCAGTTGAAAACTAAACGGGTGGAAGAAATAAGTAAACTGGTTATTTCAAAAATAATCATATCTGTTAAAACATTTATTACATCGTGAGACAAGAGGGTCAGTCCGTCGACGGAAAAATGTTTGCGGTTGTCTGCGAACCGTGATCGAACCCATGTGTGAACCTTTTTGCTCGAATTAAATCGACAGACATGAATGTCTTCCTTCAGCGTTCCAAAACCATGACTATCGCATGGGAAGAGTTGGTAATTTATGGAAGTTGTGCTAGGGCTTCCCAGTGAAACTCGTGCAGCGCAGTCGCTAAATTACATCATTCTGTTCCCCGCCCATGTTGCCAATGTTGCTTCGACTACGAGCCAGAAGCATGACTGGGAAGTCATTACACATCCTCCATACAGTCCAGATCGTTTCCCTTGCGATTTCCACATGTCTGGAGCCCTTCTGAAAGACATCCGTTGACGTCCATTTGGTTCAGACCAAGAGGTGCGTGCCTGGATATAGTATTGTTTCCGTGCGCATCAGCAAATACTTTTCCATAAACGCATTGACCGTCTTGTTTCATAGTAGGACAAATGTGTTGATAGTTTTGCTTATTACTTTTGTACTATGCAAGTAACAATTAATTGATAATGCGCACAAAGCTTTTGTTACGCAGATCAGAAGTAGAGTTTGTGTAAGGCTTGAAACATTTTCACTGCAATACGTCTACTACTATACCTTTGAGAGACTGTTACAGAAAGAACACGATACTGAAACAAAAGATTTCTGGCAGATAATGAATTATTTCTGGTATAGTAACCGCGGTCCGAAGAGAAAGTGCCCAGATACGGTAACAACCGGTCCTTAGGCTCGAATTAAGGCCGAACTGCTATTGGCCGATGGAAAAAGCGCTTTGGGGTGTCGTGTATACGGAAACGTGAGGCATGGTAATGTCAACCTGAGCGCAAGGCGACAGCTGAAAGACAAATTGGGCGGCAGCCTGCTGCTGTTCCACAGCCAATCCAGTCACTTCAATTCCTTTCTTAAACGTAACTTGGCGCAGCTACAAAAAGCTTCTCTGCATAGTTTTTGCTCCCGTTTTTCCACACGTTTCATTTTACGATCTTTTTTTTTTTATCTTAATATCATTTTATTTCTATGCCTCAATAATTATTTTGTTCAGTCAGGTTTATAAATTTTGCTTCTGTAGAGAACGAGGAAAAAAATGCTTTAACTTCCTTTTGCATACAGTTTGTTGCTTACTTCAGTCATTCTCCAGTTTTCGGCGATTTAACGGAGTTTTATTCTCATAATAGTTCTTCCGACTTTATTCTCCTTCGTTCTGTATTTTATTTGCCAACATACAGCAAGTATATTTTCACCGAACTTCGCAATAGTAACAGAAAAAGTGAAAAGTCCGAAGAATTACTTCTGGGAGAAACCTTCCCCAATACTGAAGTAGTATTTTTTATGCTTGCTCCGTTTACCTCCCAAAATAATCGTACGTTGCTGAAATACGATGTGATGTATCTCTTGGCCTATGCTACGGACTGGGCGCTCGTTCCCGCCAGAGGTTAGAGTTCTCCCTCGGGAATGGGTGTTTCTTTAGTCAGTTTAAATAGTTGGTAATTCTAGGGCCTGATGACCATAACACTTTGCCCCAATAGGTTTCCAAATCTCTTTGGCTCATAGTTTATAATGGTCACCAAATGCTATTGCTATTACTTCTATATTCGAAGACGTCCTCTAGGATTAGAAATGATTTCCACATTTTAATAACGCGCTATGTACGATTCACAAATAGATTCCTCTTTTATCTCTGTACTACCTATTTTTTTGTTTTACTGTCTGTCTCTGGTGTCAAAAAGACCCCAAAGCAATTTACTCGAGATATTTTGGCAGTATTTAAATGAACTAACATAAAACTTACATTGCATTGATCAATTAGTTTCGTAAAAGCTACAGTAAAGAAAAAGCCAATTTGAACTGACAAGGCAGGGCCAATCTGCGTCTGACTTCTGTACCTAACTTTTGAAATAATATACTCGTCCACTATTGACACAGCATCTCAAACTGGTATCTGCCGTACCAACTCTTTAATTGCCGAGACGCCTTCTAGTATCATATGCACTTTCATATCTTCATCATCTCTGCTTTTCCACACGTCTCGTGGTGTTGGTTTGTTTCTCTTCCATAAGTGTCTATCCAATGCCTCTTTTCCCTTGCAACGTTACCGCGGTGGAGTGGCTCTTACAGGCGTCTTCCTGCGTAGCGCCGTTGCGCGCAGTCGCTCTCCGTTGCAGGTTAGAGTTCTCCGTCGGACATATCCTTAGGTTAGTTCAAGTAGTTTGAAAGCTTAGAGACTGATAACCGCAGCAGTTGCATCCCAAAGATTTACAAACATTTAAACATTTTCTTCCAACGTTTTCCACTTAGATCCCCTTTTATCTTGTCTTCCCGTCTTAATTTCGGTCTTCCTTTACTCCTGGACCTTTAAAATTTTAGGTCTTTTCTCCCTCTTCCGTTCACATGTTCATACCATCATAGCCTGCTTTCACAGATCTTCTTTGCTATGGGCTCCTGTTTCGCTGCTCCGCTGATTTACCCATTCCTTATTCTGCCCTTTCTAGTAACTCCTCTCATACACCTCCACATTCTCATTTGTGCCACTTCCATGTTTCTCTCTTGACCTTTTGTGATTGGCCAAATTTCTGCCTTATAGAGCATCCCAGGCTTCACCATAGACTTATACAGCTTTCAATCTGCAGTTAACATTATCAGAGATACTCCGCTCAATTTCCTCCAGTTCATAATCCACTATTTATCGTGTTCTGCATTTCAGCACACAGTCATTCATCACTTTGAATAGATTAAGAACCTAGATATTTATACATCTCGGCCAGTGTTGGTTGTTCATCTGTACTTTAAACATCGCTAGGGAAATTATTTATTCTTTGATTTCCTTGATTCGATCGAACACACTTTTTAACAGTTACGTTGCTCTTCTGGTTTGAGCAACATCGAGGGAGCTGATGCGGAACAAATGATCAGCTGCGTACGCCGACGAGATACACTCAGTCACAAAAGTATTCTGACAGCACGTAAATGCGCATAATTTTGCAGTTTGCCGCATGGACAAATACAGAAATTGCACTTTGTAATGCATTTGGGACTTCGGGTACGATGTCACAACGTGAAACACGCGACAAATACGAAGAATTGTTTTTGGACACGTATCTATCTGTTACGTAATATTTCCTGAAAACGGCATGGGAAGGTGCAACAAAAGTATTCGGACAAAGGCGGACAATGTGAGAGAATAGTTCATTCCGAGACGCACAGAGGGTGAAGTGACTGCAGTGTGCCCGACATTTCCGCGAGACGATAGCGATGATTAGGAAACACGTACCGCGCGCCTGTGCAAGTCGACGATGGGACACAGAGGGAAGTGTTCTACGTTCGAGCAAAGGCAACTTGTCGTTTGTCATCACGCGAAGGGGAAAACCTGCAGGGAAATTGCCGCAATAGTGAATATGAAGAAAAGTACAGTTGACGACATTATTAAACGGTTCGAGAAAGAAGACCGATTGGAATTCCGTTGCAGTACAGGGCGGCCACGGACATTTTCACAGAGAGATGAACGTGTGATTGTGCGAAAGGTACAACAGAATCCGAAAATATCTGCCACGCGAATTGCAAGTGAGGTGGAGGGAGACTTTGGTATAAAAGTTCGTTCCGAAACCGTGCGTGCCGCGGTGGAGTAGTCGAGCGGTCTAAAGCGTCTCGCTGCGGAGCGCGCGGTTGCTCGTCGTGGAGGTTCGAGTCCTCCCTGGGGCATGGGTGTGTGTGTTGTTGTCCTTAGGTTAGTTTACCTAGATTTAAGTAGTTTGTAAGCTACGGATTGATGACCATGCACTTTGGTCCGATAGATTTACAAACATTTGAAACCGTGCGGAGAGTACTACGACGATCGCAGTACCACGGTTGTGTGGCACGGCGAAAGCCATTCATAAATGCAGTGAACCAGAAGAAACGTATGCAGTTAGCGAGGGAATACGCCGAATACGATCAGGCTTGGTGGAATCGGGTGATATTTTGCGACGAATGTAAATTTACATTATGGCAAAGCGACGGAAAGGCAGACGTGTGGCGAAAGACCAATGAAGAGCTGAATCCCAGAAACCTCAAACCAACAGTAAAGTTTGGAGGTGGGAGCATCATGGTGTGGGGATGCATGTCCGGAAATGGTGTGGGTGATTTGTTCATTGATGATACGATGAACAAGGAAGCGTATTTGAATGTACTGCGAGGACATTTGAAGCAGAGTTCACGACATCTAGGTATTGCGAACAACTTTCATTTTTATCAGGATAATGATCCCAAACATACCGCGCATATTGTACAAATGTGGTTGCTCATCAATTGCCCGAAAGTATTGTACCCCCCTCCCAAATCACCAGACCTTAACCCAATCGAACATTTGTGGGATAAACTGAAACGGACCATCCGCGCTGACATAATCTATTCGAAGGAGACCTTGAAAGAGAAACTGCGCCCAGAATGGGCAAATATAGGCCCAGATTTCACGAAAAAACTCGAGGAAAGTATGCCTAGTAGATTGGAGGAGGTATTGAAAATGAAAGGTGGACCCACAAGGTATTGACATTTTCGTCGTATGAACAATGAACTACTTATGAACAACGGACTTAGACAATGTCCGAATACTTTTGTAGCAGCAGGATGTGCAGGTTGTTTCAGTTTTGTTGTCAATTTTTCTGTTATTTATGTTTTGGAAACGAAATAATATAATAATTCTTTTGTAATTAATGTTGCTAATAAATGTGTTTGGATTTCATAGTCAGTGTTTCTCGAGTACTCATTGTGAAACTTCCCACTGTCCGAATTCTTTTGCGACTGAGTGTTCAAATGTTCAAATGTTTGTAGAACTTATGGGACTTAACTACGGGGTCATCAGTCCCTAAGCTAACAAACTACTTATGAACTAGCTAAGACTAAGGACGTCACAAATATCCATGCCCGAGGGGGGATTCGAACCCCCGACCGTAGTGGCCGTGCAGACCGTGACTGGAGCGCCTCAGTCCCCTCGGCCACCGCGGCCGGCGACTGAGTTTATTTGAATGTCAGGGTAGCCAGAAAAGGGGGAGGGCGACAAGCAGTGGCTGTGAGTCGTGAAGCGTTCAGCTTCATCTGTGATCGCTGCCAAGCGTCGTGTTGTGGGCTGTAGGTAGACAAAGGGTAGGGAGGCGGGCAGGTGCAGCTGGTGCGACAGGTGCCGGCCGCGGGCGCGCTGGCTGACCACCCCCTGCCAGCTGCCTCTGCCTGCCCCGGCCCTCACCTCCATAACTTTTCATTTAGTCTTTGTTCCTATGTTTGAGCGCGTATTTTTGCACGCCTGGAATTCACTGAAATCCGCGTGCAGGGCGCCGTACAGCGTTGTCACCGGAGCCGAAAGAAAATAAATCGCACTGACGTGTTTTACGGCCCACTTTAGATTTGTAGTTTTATAAGTTTTTGCAAACATTTTGGACCTAAATAATAATCTAAATAATAAAAGATTAATTAATAAGAGTGTCTGAAACCCTTTTATTAAAAAAATTAGGTAGTGACGGGTTCCGAACCACCGACCTTTGGCATAGTCTAACGCCTTGCCTACTACGCTACGGCTATCAATCAGAAGATGAGTCCTATAATCTCATACTATTGATGGCCGTTGTTAACTGATGCTAATATGGCATTTGTAGACACTAGATTATCATTTTTCGTACGAAGAACGATGTGTTTTTGTTAATTCTTCAGTGCGCCATTGCTTTGAAATAACAACGTGTAAGTTACAATAAGAAAATCATCAAATACACGCAAGATAACGTATGCCACAGAGTTCTATGCGAGGAATGTCACGTGACATATCCTAACGGCTGGTTTTCGTTAATTCAGTGGAGGGTGTCAAATCTCCGTTATTTTTGCAAATATGTCTCAAACGAAACGAGATACGAAAAAAACGTAAGGGAGCTAAGTTGTAGAGAATTTTCTCCTCTACCAATTAGATTATTCAATTTTCGTGTCAGATGAACGGTTCGTTTGCAATTACAATTATATTACAAACGGTAATTTTTTTCGGTATTCCTACCGTATTTTTGTCCGAAAAATTTGAAAAAGGGAGGTTCTGGTCTCTGGCGGCCTACAATCATGTCTGTAAAATTTGGTGCTGATCGGTTGAACAGTTCGGCTTAAAAACAGGGAACACCTTACGGACGGACGGACGGACGGAAAGAGACATCCCAAAATCGCCCGTTATTTTTGCAAATATCTTTGCAACGCTACGAGATATGAAAAAAACATAAGAGAGCAAAGTTGTAGAGAATTTTCAATTTTCTTGTCAGATGAATAATTAGGCGTTATTTTCATTTAAATTTCGAGCTGTCAAAAGACGATCGCAAAGGCCCACTTTTAGTGTTACTACCGTAACCTAAAGTGGGCCAAAATGTTCAAACGTTTTTATAACTTATGGGACTTAACTACTGGGTCAACAGTCCCTAAACTTACAATCTACTTATGAACTAGCTAACATAATTGACGGCACAAATATCCATGCCCGAGGGGGGGGGGATTCGAACCCCGACCGTAGTGGCCGTGCAGACCGTGACTGGCACGCCGCAGTACCCTCGGGGCCACCGCGACCGGCGCCGAAAGAAAACGTCGCAATCAGGGCAGGTGTTACAACATTTTTCCCGCCACTTCCTCCGTGTCCCTCCTAGTTTCACTAGTGTCAGTTTTCGTATACATACTATACAGAATGTTTCAGGAGGAATCGTAAATATTTTAGGAGGTGCTAGTATAGACGAAATGTGCTAGTATAGACGAAATACAATAAATAATGCCATATGACACGAGTGTCCAATTATTATTCACTACAGAAATACAGCTTCGTTTGTGACATACATTTCAATTGCGAATATAATCATCCGAGGACGTCGATACAGACGTTACTTTACCCCCTCCAGCTCAGTCGTGCCATCTTTGTTTCTCTAGGTCCAACCATTTGCCCAGTGATTATATACAACACTGCAGGACTTCCAAAAATTTATTGTGATTAGGTTCGCTACAATTACTTCGAGAAAACAGACAGCGTTAGGTTACAACGCATTGCGGCGGTGGAGTAGCCGAGAGGTCCAAGGCGCCTCTCTGCGGAGCGCCCGGTTGCTCGCCGTCGGAGGTTCGAGTCCTCCCCGTGCATGGGTTTGTATGTTGTTACCTAGGTTTAAGTAGTTTGTAAGCTACGGACTGATGACCACGCATTTTGGTCCGATAGATTTACAAACATGTGAACACATACAACGCATTGACCAAGTATGTATGTATTGTTGCTTGATGTCTAAGTTAGGGTTCCCGCAGCAAGATTTTCACAATATAATATCAAGGTAAAGGAAATAAAGCAATTTGTAAAATTTCATAAATAAACAAATGTCTAAATTAGTTGTAAATTGTTTTAAAATTATGCTATTTACGGCAAAGGAAACATATCCTCTCTAATGATGACATATGGAGTCATCCCAAATTTCCCTCCAAAAACTAAAAAAATCGTAACTAACACACATCATTGCGATCATGATATATAGAAATATCCAAAGAAATATTTTTGTGCACAAATTAATAAAATATGGACTGGAAAGGATCAAAATTAGCTGGACACATTGCCTGCACCCTGAGGATGCCTCGGCGTCTGTACAGGATGGGGAGGAAGGGAGCGGGGCGACTCGCAAGAGTGAGACTTTACCCTCCATTGGCGAGGTGAACGTGGCGGACCCCGGTACACGACACTTCATTCGTGTTCCACCCTGTTGATAAACACGTGTAATACATTGAATTTACTCGTGATTAGAATATTTTACAAATAATGGAATGTAGTGGTGTAACTATGGGGGGAGGGGGCATGAGGGGGATAGAATCCCCCCAGACCCCGAAAAGAAGGAAAAAAAAAAGACGAAAAAGAAAAAAAATTGTAAAACAGCAATCTGGTAAAGGTAAAGATTGGAAACTTGGGGTGTTTTACCACAAGCTTTCATTGGATAGGAGTGAATTAGTTTCTTCAACGGGAGTGTTAGATGGTAGTCTGTCTGGAAACTGACTAAAATTTTGCTCGTCTAGCAGATCTATCCCCCCCCCCCCCAAGCGAAGAACTAGTTACGCCACTGGCGCGTACATTAGTAACTATACTAAAACAAAACACTATATTTTCGGGATAAATAGGGACACAAGCTCGGGTTAGGCTTTAAAATTGAGACTGTAGTGTTACCCCTTTAACCGCTACAGAAGTCCCTTGTAATCGGTCGTTGCAAATTGTTGAGTGCTGTAGAACCAGCTGGAAAAGAATTGTGCCCTCAGGAGAACTAGTGCAGTCCACTGGAGGAAACGTCTCTTCCCAAACCGATTTTTCTGCAAGGCCACATTATGGTGGTCTTCGACACAAGTCAGTCGTAGTTAAAGGGTTAATTACAACGTAAAAAAATTCCTCTTAATAAGTGAATTAGGATAGCATTTTAGGTTTTTAAGTTAATAATTAATGCGAAAATAATGGAAAAAGTTGTTGCCTCTCGAAGCCCGAAAAATGGGCCGGGAATGTTTTTCAAAGACCGTGTGTCGCTGTAGTATTTCACTTGCACTGCAATATTTTCAAATGCAACCTGATAGCAACAAGAAACTTGACTGTTTTTAAATCTTCTTCTTGTAAAAGAAGGGACGATTTGTGGTATTTAATCAACCAAATCAAAAACCTAATTTATAATTATTACTAATTTAAAAGTATATTTTTCAGAAATAGAGTGAACGAACAGGTCAAATTTCCCGAAGAATCTTCTTAATTATGAGAGGGCCATAGGCCTATTACATGGCGAGAAGAGAACGCATCTGTAATTAGCCGTTCAGAAAAGTAGCAAACAATAACAGCTATAGTTTTATTGGCCTTTAAGTAGTTCCCATACAGCCATCCACATAAATAATCATAAAGACATCCTCTGGTACAGTTATGAAAGCAAGTTGTCAAAACCAAACAAAA
Organism: Locusta migratoria; assembly: GCA_026315105.1. Classification (NCBI taxonomy): domain Eukaryota; kingdom Metazoa; phylum Arthropoda; class Insecta; order Orthoptera; family Acrididae; genus Locusta; species Locusta migratoria. Next base: position 204,752,398 of record CM048751.1, read on the forward strand.
AACCATAAAATATATGGCAGAAAACAAAGGCAAGAGCAATTTGAAATAAAATATTGTGATTAAACATGGTTTCATCTTTTACATATCAGTTCATAACTCTTTCTTCGCCGCCGTTATGAAGGAGATAAGTTCTCTGTTCACTGCAAAGTCTGTGATTGCAAATAATGTTGAGAGAGATGTTGGTTCAAATGTTTGTGAAGCTTGTGGGACTTAACTTCGGGGTCATCAGTCCATAAACTTAGAAACTACTTATGAACTTGTACTAAAGACAGCACAAAGATCCTTGCCCGAGGGAGGATTCGATCCTCCGACACTTGAAGCCGCGAAATCTGAAACACGGCGCTCCAGACCGCTCGGCTACTCCCGCGCGGTACAGATGTTGGTAATTGGCACTTTCTACTCACAACATACCTTAGCAACTTTGATGTGAGCTCCCACTTGTTCATACATTTAAAAAAAAGTTATTTGTGTCTTCCGCTTCGCCGCTGTCACAAATGGAGATGTCACTATGCCAATGCGATGTAAGTGATGCGCAAATCGACAGTGCTTGAATTTCAGCCACGCCTTGGTGACTGCAACCTTCCGTGAACACTTAAGTCTGGTACCAAGGTCTGCTTGGTAGCACTGGTGCTATTTGTGCATAGTAATATGCATTAGTTGTCTGGGAAGCGTGTCATTCTTTGTCCAATTCAATCTGGATTTTCCTTCTGTAATCTGGTAAAAGATCATCCGCTGGAACGTGAGTAGGTATATTCCTCCGTAGCAGTGGTAACCGCTTCCTTGGCAAGTGTGACAGCGATCTCGCTCCTAAGAACGTTGTTGTTAGCTCTAATCCAACACATGGAGAAACTGCGTCCATTCTAGGTGGTTTGTGTGTGCCGTTATCTTGGGTGGTTTTTCTGACCTCGACGAAAATAGTTAAGAAGTAGGAGCGCAGATTTATAGTCCGAGACGATGACAATGTGTTCCTCCGGAACTGTAAGGCATAACTTGAGGGATTCCAAGATAGCTGTGAGTTCAGCGTTCACTATTATTTCCTTTGGCAGTTAGTATTTACATCCTATTTGGGCATTGGTACCCCAAAAAGCGCTTCCTGTTCCGTATGTATAGTTTGACCCACGAGTGATGGCGGGTCGCGCATTTCTAGACAACAGCATCTTTGCCGGTTTGAAGCGACAGTTGAAATATGCATAGATACGTGCTTTGTGCTTGAAGAAACCTTATAGCCTGCAAATAATGGCTGAACTACAGCCCTGTTTTGAACGGTCACTGGCTGGCTGAGAATTCGTGACATAGATACACAGACCAAGCCTAAACTGGACCTCCGTCGTCATGTTAGTGTTAAATGTTCAAATGTTTGTAAAGTCTATGGGACTTAACTACAGGGTCATCAGTCCCTAAACTTACAAACTACCTATGAACTAACTAAGACTAAGGACGGCACAAATATCCATGCCCGAGGGGGGATTCGAACCCCCGACCGCAGTGGCCGTGCAGACCGTGACTGAAGCGCCTCAGTCCCCTCGGCCACCGCGGCCGGCGTTAGTGTTAAATCGTCTTACAGATACACCTGGATATTTCTTACAACTGTCATAACGCTGTCGGAATTTGTTTCTAATTATAAAAAACTTTCTCAAGCATTTTGAAAAAGATTCGTTCTGACAGCAGCGGCGCAGATATAATGCACATTTAATCGTTCTTGATTCAACACCATATACTCAGTTTGTTAGAAATTTGATTCTGTGACTGCATATTTCCTCTCGTGTTCTGTAAGAGTCGCTCATTTTTAAATGGTAGATAGGAAGAAGCGAACTTCGGTGCAATTAACATTAACGCCCGCAGTTATTTATTGTGAGGACACAGTATTGTAGATGAACATTGGACGGTGCGCAGACATACACAATCCAGTGTTAACGAAAAAATTCCGCACCACAGATTGACATCTGACACACATTATCGCTCAGTGTGTAGCAGCACAACAAAATACAAAATTTAAAACTATTGTTGGTTATGAGGTCCGCCTGATACGCAAAACATTGTTTTTCCAGTTATCCAAATAAGTTTCAGCACATCTGTGCCATCATACGTGGGATTTTATTAGGTTACAGCTGTGAAAGATAACACTTCAGTGCTAAATTATACGTGAAAAAATTAGGCCTAAAATCGTATGACGTAATATTAATACCATGGTTTTACATTGTGATGTCATGTAGGACCTTTTGAAATGTTCAAATGTTTGTAAATCTAAGGGACTTAACTACGTTGTTTATTAGTGTCTAAACTTCCAAACTACCCACAGTAACTTAAAGTACCTTCTACTAAGGACAACACAAACACCCATGCCCGAGGAGGGACTCAAACCCCCCGACGGCGAACGGCTGCGGGCACCGCAACTGGGCGCCTTAGTACGCACGGTAGTTCTGCCGCGGCGGACCGTTTGACAAAGTCACAAAATGTTCAAATGTTTGTAAACCTATTGGACCAAACTGACACGGTCATCAGTCCCTAGACTTACAAACTACTTAAACTAACTTACACTATGGACAAAACACACACACGCCCGCCGGCAGCGGTGGCCGAGGGGACTGAGGCGCTCCAGTCACGGTCTGCACGGCCACTACGATCGGGGGTTCGAATCCCCCTCTCGGGCATGGATATTTGTGCCGTCCTTAGGATTAGCTAGTTCATAAGTAGTTTGTAAGTTTAGGGACTGGTGACCCCGTAGTTAAGTCTCATAAGCTATACAAATATTTGAACACACGCCCGAAGGACGACTCGAACCTCCGCCAGGAGGGACCACTCAGTCTGCAGCATGATGCCTTAGACCACGCGGCCACTCTCGCGCGACAGAGCCACCAATTCTGGATGCTATGGAACTAAGACATACGATTTTGGCCTAACTTTTCACATTTAGCGTAGCACTAAAATATGTTCATTTTCGCAGATGTGCACTAATTAAAATACACACTGATGATGCCACAGAGGTAACCAGAAAAACAGTGTTTCGTGTATCGGGCGGACATTATACCCAAACACGGACAAACAGAAGAGCCACAATCCAAGATGATGAACATAAAAAAATTTGATGTCTGCGCCACTCTTGTCGTTGGCTTCTGGTAATGTACATTTGGGAGGCCGTGATGTATGCCCAGTAGGGGAATGGGCCATTGTGGGTTGAAGGCAGAAGAGTGACAAGCAGCCGTAGGCGTGACAGATGCAGACAATGGCGCAGGCGGCAGGAAGCGATTACCGAGGAAGCGCGCTCCGCCCACCTGCAGGAGCAGAGCAGCGGAGGACCACTGCCGTCTGCATCCGTACGCACGGAGGCTACTTCGTCCACCATTCTCGCTCCCTCGTATTCCACTCGTGTGTCCTACGCGCAAAAAAAGATTGCCGGGATGCCTCATCCTGATCTCCCTAATTATCCTTTTGGTCTTTTCGTGAAATATACGTAGGGGGGAACGTACGCTGTCGGAACTTTGCGTGGCGCTCGTACCGCGACCCAGAATGCATCTCTTGCAGTGTCTGCCACTGAAGTGACGCTTTCGCTCTTACTAGTTGAAATGTTCAAATGTTTGTAGAGCTTATGGGACTTAACTACGGGGTCATCAGTCCCTAAACTTACAAACTACTTATGAACTACTTGATACTGATGACGGCACAAATATCCATGCCCGAGGGGGGATTCGAGTTCCCGACCGTAGTGGCCCTGCAGACTGTGACTGGCGAGCCGCAGAGCGCTTGGCCACCGCGGCCGGCTCTTACTAATTAAGCAGTAACGAAGCGTACTGCTCTCCTCTGTATCTCCATGTTTTCTCTCAACCTTACCTGGTTCGGATCCCACACTGACGATCAAAACTCAACTGTCGGCCGAACATGTCTTTTGTAACTAACTTTCTTCATGGTCTACATTTCCTGAGAATTATTCCAATGAATGTCAGTCTGGTATCTGCCTTCTTCTTCTTTGAGTAGGTCTGTCCTTAGACAGGTTTTTTACTGGACGTCCTCCACTTCGCTCTGTTCTGGGCATCCTCCTTCATTTGCCTGTAGTTCCTTCCTTTTTTCAGGTCAGTCAGCATTCCAAATCTTCTCCTTCCTCTCCCTCTTCTTCCTTCTGCTTTTCCTTCCATTATTCTTAGCAGCAGACAATTCCTACGTCATATGTGCCCCAACCAAGATGCTTTCCTCTTCTGGAATGTCCTAATGATTGTATTTTCCTCTCCTACCCTGCGCAACAGCACCTCATTTTTCATTCTACCGGTCCACTTCAGTTTTTCCATTCTTCCCCATAGCCACATTTCTGCCTTACCCACTATTAATTTTATATATGAAAACTTTACATTACGCAAAGAAGCTTTCCTTCGCCACAGTGTTCTGCCAGTCATTTTCCTTTACTAACAGTCAAAGTTTCAAATGATTGCCAATGAAGGGTTAAAAAACAATGTTACTCTTAACCAACATCAAAATTACACATGATTTTTTTGCAATAGTTTTAAAGCTTCATCTTTGGATGGCCAATGGTTGTCGAAAGAAACATTTAAGCTGTCAAAAACAGCGATGTTTTGCAATAGTTGGAATGTTTAGTAGGTAATACAACTGTACGTTACTGTGATACTAGTCTCTTTCAGTTTTGTTAACATTTGTTCATATTTAGGCTCAATTAACACTCCCTGCATCATGTATCGACGTGGTGCAGTCCTACGTGCATTTCACTACCCTTTAACAGTGTTGCGATCTCTCGATAAACTAAAGCATCATCCGCAGAAAGCCTCACTGAACTTTGGATCTTATCTATGAGGTCATTTATATATATTCTGAGAAGCAACGTTCCCTTGTGGCACGCCATGATAGCACGTTTTACACAATTCACATGATTAAAAATACAGCACCGAGCAGAGTGAACAGGGTAATGAAATCAGTATTGAGAGTTGCAGCCATTGCTGCCTGTGCACGTTTTGGCTTTCAAACAAAGAGGTTTTGGAAGTGTTGTTAGGATACAACAGGTATGATAGGGCAGTCAGGAGGACAAGGAAGTGAGTCTAAGTGTAGCCGACGGTCGGCATGTGCGCCGAGCAGCTTCACTGGCGTCCCTCTGGGCCTACTGAACCAGTGGGGTCGGCGACTCGGCGTTCCCAGGCACGCGGCACCAGGACACGGGTATCTCTTACCACTGGCTCAGGTTGCCCACCTTCACAGAAAGCAACATCGGCGTAGCGTAGATGCGACTGCTCCAACCAGCGCCGCAATCCATTAACGCCTGCACCCTGCTCCGCGATGATTTCTTTTATCTCACTTTTACTTGCCCTGTTCTTCCAAGTGTCAAAATTACGCCTAGTTGGATGTTCCTCATTTCCTCTGTTGGATTTTCCTCATATACGTCTATGCTTCTTGAACTGTATCAGGTAACTCATAAGATGTTTAAAAACTGTGTGCGGCATGCGGACTGGAACCGGTACCGTCGCCAAAGTATTGCTTCCACCAGTACATCAATCACACTGTTAAGACTATACAGCAGTTCTCACGAAACTTCTAGAACTCCTAGAAGAAAATTACTTACTCACTAACTTTACGTGTCTGGGTCACATAAACTATGCTACGTATTTACAATAACCGGCCACACAGATAACTTTGTCGTTTGCCGCTGTAAGGTCTTCGTCTGTGCAGGTTTTGTCTACTTCACGACGCATCATCAGATGCTGATAGTGTTGTATTCCATCACACAGGAGTCGCTCTCTTTATATCCCCATTTTTTCTTGTTTGTATTGGGCCGTGTGACGCCAGTTTCTAGCGGTGAAGCGCCCTCCGTGTCGGAAATGGTAGCTGATTGTTGTTCTGTAGGCTTTATTAACGACTGATTTATCGTGTTTCGCCATAAAGTTTCTGGCTGTTCAGGCGGTTGATCCGAAGATTTGGCCATTTGCATAAACCTTCGCCGCGACTTGAGTCTGCTGTCCTGTATTTGTTAGCCTTATAGCGGGTGCCTGTGATCACTCTTGTTTCCCCCTTTCGGACTCGGCTCGGATTTTCCGTCTGATTGAAGGGGGGTTGCTAAGACGATAATCGGGTAAAATTGTTGAAATGGCGTCGGTTTCAAGCAGCTGGACATTATGCGAACCATCTCATTAATTGCCACGTCAACATCTTTCAGGTGTGCAGAGTTGTACCAAACAGGTTTTACATACTATGCTGCTGAGAAACGCAATGGGACAACCGATTTCCTTAGACGTTCAGTTGAGCTCCCGATAATCCCATTTCTTTCTAGCAGGTTTTCGGATGATATTACATCGAAAGAAAGTATAATGCGAAGATGTGGTTTAGCCACAGCGTGGGGGATGTTTTCAGTTTTGATTTGAGTCTGTACTGACACGATAATACCTACTTACATATTAAAAGCCATGTCTCGTTATCCCTTCTTCCAGCAGTGATAATCCTTAAAGTTCCGCCGCAGAAGACTTTCTATGAAGTTCGGAAGTCGGAGACGAGGTTCTGGTCAAAGTAAAGCTGCGAGGACGGGGCGCCACCCTTTCTCAATTAAATAGCTTAAACACGAAAGGGGAAAGTCCAGGCCAGAGAAAGGATGGTAAGGGTATGACGTTCCGCCGACATTGTCATAATTACACGCAGGCTCGGATTGTTTTGATAAGGGTGGGCAAGGAAATCGGTGGTATCCTATAAAAGGAACCATCACGGTATTTGCTCTGAGCGATTTACGGAAAACCCAAATCCCGAAGAAGTGTGAACCGCCATCCTCTCGAATGCGAGTTGAAAATGTCACCTCGCTCTGTAAAATGTACTGGTTTCGAGGACCTGCGCGGCACGCAATTTTAATTTGCCAGAAAATTTCACAGCGCGTACTCAGCTGCAGTGAAAATTAATTCTGGGTCGGTTTATTTGTAAATGATGCAGTAATAGATGTTAAAATATACGGATCGGGAAGTAAATAGTAAAGCAAATAAATAAAAAGTTGACGAGAGGATTAAGAAGCAGTAGACTCCGGATTTCTGAAATGGGCCTCATTATTCTGCTCGTCCATGAGAACCAGAGGGCTGTAGATTGTCGACGCTTTTGTTGTTTGGTGTGATTTCCAGAATGACTTCAGAACCTATTCTGTTGAAAAGTGAGCCAAACACAAAGATGGAAATCATCTTGAGTGCCCATTGAGGCTCTCGTGGTTTTTAGATATCATCAGTCTCTCGTTAACACTATCATTCCCACATTATGAATTCAGCTTAGGAAAAATTAAAATTCAGTGTTTCCTGTGTTAATACAGTGCACTTGACATCAAAAAATGTTTTTTGAAATTTTTGATCGAATACAGACGTTTGTATCGAGGTATTTTATTACTTGAACGTTATTTTGTTGTAAACACCTTCCTCCTTCCCAATCCAACTTCCTACAACATAGCTTCATTGTCCGACCTTTTCTTTCCCTCGTGGAATCATATAGTAAACATTTTTTTTTTTTTTTTTTTTTTTTCTGAGCAGATGTTCAGCAAAGGGTGGATCTTTTTTAACCTAAAGCTTCTCTCGTGTTCTGGCACTATTAGCTACAGCCCTGCCAGACTGACCAACATACACTTTCCCACAATGTTTGCACGTGATCTTGTACGGCCGCGGCGGAGCGCATTGAGGCGCTATGCAACGATGCGCGAAGCCGTTCCCCGTCAGCAGTTCGAATCCCCCCTTCGGGCATGGATGTTTGAGCTGTCTTTAGTACAAGGTAGTTCATAAGTAGTTTGTAAGTTTAGGGACTGATGACCACGCAGTTAAGGCCCATAAGCTTAACAAAGATTTGAACATTTGATCTTGTACACACAACTCTGTGCTAGGGGTTGAATTTTGTCTTTACTATTGAATAAATACATTGAAATGTTGTTTGTGTTGTAAAATGCAGGTCTGTAATTTCGATGTTTTAACTTTTTACCAATCTGATCTGCAATTTTGCCTGAAGATCACGCGCTAACATTGTGGGAAAGTGTGTGTTAGTCAGTCTGGCAGGACTGTAGCTATTAGATTTTCAGAACCATGGACGTAAAATGAGGGGAGAGGGCATGACGTCACAGACTTGAAGTTGACTGAAACCTACCTCCGCCATTACAGTATGTTCAAAACATTAGTTTCTGCTGAACTGCTGTGCAGAGTTGTCGAAGATTTGCAATTGATAATTAAAAAAAATACATAGTCATCCATCAGCTGTTTATTGTATTTAAAACTTTACCGGTTTCGGATATTATCCACAATCGGAAGAGTAAAATTAAACGGGCTGATTGATAACTACATAGTTGATCTCGATCTCTGCTAAGTTTATCACATCAACTACGTAGTTGTCTGTTGACTAACACCTAAGCAAACATTTGGGCAATTGATAATGTATGTGTGCGTTGTTTGTGGTTGTATTAATTGTTTCGACAGCACTAATAAGCTCAAGGGAATCGCGTTCCATTCGTGCCTGCGATTCTTTTGAACAAACAAACATGGCTGCCGACCGGCTCCTAACAGAAGTACAGTAGACGTCCGTAGTGACATCTCCCCTCATAGTCAGAACACGAGAGAAGCTGGATTCGACCTTTGCTGAACATCTGCTCAGAGAAAACCATATTTACGATATACGTTGTGAAATACATTCCCTGGAGAAAAGCAAAAAGATGACACTACTGGAAATCAGTAAACATTTGGTTCAGGATGCCAGTTTAGTATTAAACAATTAAATCTAGTTCCCCTTTACATCTCTACTGAAATAAGTTTTTGTTTCCAACTTTCCTTTTCAACAAAAATAATCATGTCAGTTTTTATCCTTTACATATACTTATCATATTTTTATATATATGTTAGTAACCCCATAAAAATATTTTAATGTACCACAGTCTAACATACACATTCGCGACACTCACTGCTGTGAAAGTTGTTACCAAGTGACAGTTGCAACGGCACTAGCGCTCCTAGTGGTGGGATAGGTGCCGTAAGACAAATGTTTGTAATTACTTTTCTCCGTAATTAACCAAATAGCTCCTGTAATTTTTGCGTTCTAAACATTAGTAAAATATCGAGAGACATAAATAATCGTGAAATAAATGCAAAAAAGAATTTCTCTGATTCAATGATATTAACAACTTATTCGTGAGGAAATAGTTTGTGAATATTTTGTAGCCTACTCTGACGAAAGAGCAAGAATACAAACGAGGGACATTAATTCCTGTTTTGGTCTTTTCCTATATGACAGGAACTTTCTTTGACGTGTAACAATTCGATATGGTGTCTAATGATTCGAACATTTTTACACTTCAGTCGGTCTTTGTTATAAACCCATATAATTTTGAGTATAATTACTTCTGATTTTGAAACGAATGTCTTGAGGATTCTTGCTTTTTATGGTTCAGATGTAATAACAATTGTAGGATTGGTTTCTGCCGCGGTGGAGTAGCCGAGCGATCTAAAGCGTCTCGCTGCGGAGCGCGCGGTTGCTCGCCGTGGAGGTTCGAGTCCTCCCTGGGGCATGGGTGTATGTGTGTTTGTCCTTAGGTTAGTTTCCCTAGGTTTAAGTAGTTTGTAAGCTACGGACTGATGGCCACGTAGTTTGGTCCGATAGTTTTACAAACATTTGAACATTTGATTTGATTGGTTTCTGCTTTGTTGGGAAACTGTTTTTGATTTCGATGTTTTACTGTCACATTTTTGAGTATTTCCCTTCAGCTACAGCTGTAGTGACTGATCTGATACATTAAGTAATATAGGTAATGCATACCATTTACGTTTTTTTATGTTCTACATTTAATGATTTTGTTGGTATTGTATTGAAGAAATCCTGTCGTTTCTGAGTAGAAAACCGATTATGTTCTGTAGAGGGTTGAGTCTTCTGATGTTTATTAGCAATTTTTGCTTCTAATATAGACTGAAATTTTTGATTGAACAGTCGTAGTGTTAATCTTTAATAAACCGTCCTGCAAAGTACCGTTTCATACCCTCCAGTGGCTCGTAGGAAACCTCATAAAGGCAAATGTGGAGTCATTTGCTGGTTATTTCCTATTTTTATGGTACTACATACAATTCCCGTTGTAGAAAGTATGTTAAAATCAATTTAAACGAAACTATTCACACGCATCCCATATAGTATTCAGAAATGTACCTCGCCAGCCGCTTGAACGCTACTGTCGTGGCGTATAACAAAATCAGTGGAAGTGTCGTAACTTTATATGTTAGACTATGAATGTACTTTCCTGTGAACTAGTCAATTTTCTGTGATAACATGTTTCTAAATCGTAACATTTTAGTAACAGCTTTGAAAACATGTATTCTACAGTTAGTTGTAACCTGAAGATGACCTCTGAAGCCGAAAGCCGGTTTGTGACGATTAAATAAGTTTTGCAGAACATCAGAAAGTTGTTTATTTTTGATGTTGTCATGTTCTCTCAAGCACCGATGGAATATTCAATTAATTATATTAGCGTACATTCGTTAAAAACATCCTTTATCATTCGTCATGTTATGTTTTCTATACTCTTAATTATTTCGACATAACTACTCCGTTACCATGCCTCTGCTACTTTTAATGCACGCAGTACATTCCTCACAATTCTTGTGCACATTGTCTCAGTCAAATTAAATATTTATATTTTATACTTCTCTATTTTATTTTGCTCTCCGTGTAGCCTTGTCATAAGTTATTCTAAATACAAAAGTTGAGCTGATTGTGTGACAATTTGTAGCATTTTTGTGATGTACAGGTAGCACATTGTTTTTTTGTCTTGTGTTTGTGAAGACATTTGACATCCATGCGTCAAGTATGGTCGGCTGATGATTGTAGATCGTTTTAGTGTGTCCAGCAGAGATGAGAAATAACGCGCTACTGTCTGATTACAACCAGTTGTGGACTTTTTAAGGTCAAATGTTTGTATAGCTTACGGGGTCATCAGTCCCTAAACTTACAAGCTACTTATGAAATAGCTAAAACTAAGGACGGCATAAATATCCATGCCCGAGCGGGGATTCGAACCCCCGACCGTAGTGACCGTGCAGACCGTGACTGGAGCGCCTCAGTCCCCTCGGCCGGCTTATTAAGGTCACATTATGTAAATGGCCAAGGATAATAGTGAGTATAGCAATATGACGTGTAACGAATATTTGATGTAGTTAAAGGCTATATTGAAACCTCTGTGCTCGGCGACTGTTTCCATGTATGCAGATGACAGCAATCGAATACACATGTTTACCCTGTTTGTCGGAGATCTATATTTCGGTCACTGTGTTACCAATATCAGTGCTTGCATTAGTTTGTGTGAACTTCATGTTCAACATAAAGATTCAGTAATTTTATTCGTTTAAGCCTGGATAAATATTTGTTATTATTTATTGCTTATTTAGCCTGACCAGATTTGGGCCTGTGGCCCTCTCTTACATCTTACCAGGAAACAACATTTACAAAAGATATTACAAAAAATCACATTAATATTAATAATAATTTACAAAATAATAGTGGCGATTATAACAATAATACAAAGCATTTGAAATAAAATAAGTTAAAACATTTGAAGTAATATGTAGTGTTGTAAGAAGGGAGAGGGATAAAGTTAAAAAAGGAGAAAGGAAAGACTGTGACAGAGGTTTGTAGAAAAGAGTAGCAAATAAGTAGAGAGACTTTGCCGACAAGTGGAAGGGAAAGTGTGAGGGGTATCGGGAACTGACGAGAGCTGCAAAGAGATCGCCATTGTGATAGTGGGTGGCCCCTTGTCTTTTCAAGTTTGGCAGGGATCTAAATTTTCTTTTATTTGAAGGAAGATTGTTCCAAAGTCGGGTTCCTGATATAGAAAAAGATTTAGAAAATATGGTTACGGGTAAACGAAATCTAGATCTGCTAAAATAAAGGAAATGAGTGTGACTGATTTTCGTGATCTTCTGCCAAGTGAATTCAGTAATGGGAAGTCTTCTATGATTTGAGAATATGAGGCAGTAGCGTCCATGTAGGCTTCTCAAAGGAACAAAATTGTATCGTTCTCTAGTACGGGTTCAGTATTCATTTCAGTATCAGGCGGAAATTTTTGTTTTTACGAAAATATCTGCTTCTTGCTAGCGAATGGCTGTACGCCTTTTTCGCTACCAATCACGTCACTGTCGCAGAAACGTTGCATTCGTAGTCTAATTATACGATGTCTTGATTGGAGATATTATGTATTTTCACAGATGACGTATACGATGTTTCCAGAGATTTGTCTATCGCGTAAATTAAGTTGCTCCCCAGCGTTGTGGCTGGTGGAAGCAAAAAGTCATTTTCCATTTACGATTGTTTTCATTAGCCAACGCGCCGAGTGTCAATTTGTTCAACTGGTAGTAGTAGTCTCTCTTGTTTTCCACGCCCCGAAACAAAGATTTGTTACTGTTATTTAGTGCCCGATTTCAGGTACTAAGTATTCTTAGCCAAATAATGGTGACAACAAAAAAGAGAGTAACAATTTACTGACAGATTCAGTGAAAGGAATTTTACTGGTAAAGTACAATTTCAAAGATTTGCCTTGTGAGGAATTTCATAGCTGTATTCTTCAAGAAAATAATTCATCTCTTCTCACAACAGTAAATTCAACTGAAAAATACGCTTTCAAAGGAAAACACCACAGAAAAATAGTAAAATTATTTAAAGGTAATCGTATTGTATTTTGATAATTAAATACCAACGTTTCATACATCTTCCCTGTATTATTTTCTGCTCACATTGCGATAAACCACGTTTATAACCCCACGGTGTCAATTATAAGCAGTGTTTGATTCTAACTTGTCAGGCATTTTTACAAAAATGTCCTGCTTTTTGTGACGGAATGTCCTGCTTTGATAATTCTGAGTTGGTAACCCTTCACCCTACTTACATACATACAGTCGTGAGGCACTCGCTCTTTGCGGCAATTGGTTCGTACTCCGTAGAGAACGACGCGTCGTGAGCTTGCTGCGCTGCGGTAGTTGGCCCCGCGGCCGCAACGCGCGCTGCCGGCGTGTGGGGGTGTGCGACCTTGACCTTGCGGCCAGTGATCCCGCGCCAGATGCAGCTGCTGCAGCGGAGGAACTGTTGCTGGCCTGGCCTGTCCAGTCCAGTAGCGCACCACCGCCAGTGGCTGCTGGCGGCCCCTATCCCGTTACCCTTAATCACCCCGGACAGGAACGGAAGTAGCAAAACGGAGCACCCTCCTGTTGCTTTGCCCAGAAACGTACTAAACAATCCTGTGACGAAACACGCCCCTCTTAATCGCGGCTCGTGCTCATTTTCGCTGCTGGGGCCCAGATAAAAGGTCAAACTTTAAAACGGAATTGTTTTTTATGTAACCTCAATTGCCATACTTCTTGTAAAGACCAGAAAATTGTAAAAATGGTAATTACAGAGTTATAAATATAGGTAATTGACGAAACATTGTAGGTAGTAATTAACAGTGTACAGTAGTGAACCGTCTGTAGGAGGACATCTGGTGAACTAACATTCGAAATAACTAACTTCAAGCACCAAATTTAATTACTGAAATATTACATATTCTCTATAGGTACACTGCAGAATGGAACAGCGAACAATACACTTCGAAAAATGTGTATTTCGGTCTACGGTCACAGATCATTTTTATTTAGCCTCCTGGCTACGAGTTTCAGTGCTCAGTATCAAGTTCAGCATCTAACACACAGGCATCATGCCCAGTTCCCAAGTATTCATGCAAATTGACACTCTGGGCTGTGGCTGGACATAGTGAACCTAAATATGTTTCCCATCAAACACATTACCTTTCTGAGTACATCCTTTTCCAAGCTATGGACAAACCCTGCCTTTAAGTTAGTTTTATTTTGTCGGACATAGATGTCGACGGTCGCTTCTGTAACCCACTGCACCTAAGTGTAAACACAGTTTGCGCAACTAGTGCTTGACACTACTCTGGAATAGAGCGTGACGACAGCACGTTAGGTGATGCTCTAATGATGGTAGTGTGCACTAAAAATGGTTGGTAGAAAACTAAATAAAAACAAATTCCAGCTATAGACTTGAACAAATAAAATGACACCGCAGGGTAACCTGACACTTCCTAAAAAGGACATGGAAAACCAATTGACGCAAGTGGACGTCCTGACCAACTATAATTTTCTACACACATACAATACTGATTTCATAGCTGGTACAGACTAGCGTGAATCTTTCCTCTTACCAAGATTTTGCTGTATTCACCCACACTTTCTTCATTAAAATCAGTAGCAAAACAAGAGCTTGATAAAATGAAAAAAAAATTCACAGAGATGTTTCATTCGGCTTATTTCTCAAAATATTGATTTCCTAAATAATCTGTTCCTTTTGGAATTCCTCATTCCTGTTTTGGCTTTAGGGACTAGATTATGCTTCTTTCTTTTTTATCCATTCTGTAGGCTGCTTTTTGTGCAGGAATGTGTATATTATATAAGTAACACGGCATACATTTGAGCCAGTTTAAGTACTGTGCTAAAGAAATTCTGAAGGTTATTATCATAAAGAAAACCCAACTACAAGTAACTAACTGAATTGTACCTTTTAAAATTTAACACACACTCACAAGACAGTACTCAGAAATTTCCAAATTCAGGGTAGGGTCACAAAATGTCTGGCCCCTAAACCTTGCATTGATATGGGGCTAGATTGGAAAGGAGGGGTGAGAGACAGAAGGGCTTGCTGGAGTGTGGAGAATGACATGAGATGAGCCCACTTGAGGTGGCCCCAAGCTAAGCTTAGATTAGGAGCAATGTGGATCAAGGGAAATGGCTCAGTGGCGTCACTATAACTGAACTTTTTGTAGTTTGTTGTACTAATTTGGAGGCGGGGTGGGGGGGTTGTGGAAGTATTACAGGCCATTTCCCATAGTATTTCTGTGATGAATGGCAGGTGGGTAAACAGGTTTGTCATTGTGGCAGGAGGGGAGGGGTGAGAGGGAAGTCACAGAAAGACCTGAACTGGATATTGGTAGATCATAGTAAGATTGTGCCTCTTTGGAAGAGAACTGTTAATTGGGCCTGATTGGCTTTGTTATGTTACTGTTCTATACAAAAATCTGGTTGAATTCAAACTGTGATATAATGCTGAGGGGGGGGGGGGGGGGGGGACAGTAAAATTACATTACAGAATATTTTGCTGGTGGGGCCCGGCCCTGCTGGCCCTTAAGCATGAGCCACCCCTTTCATTATACCTCTTTCTGTCTTCTGTTACTCCTGATCAATAAGGATTACAGACTGATGGATGGTACTACAGCATTAGTGATTTGTAAGCCACTTCTTTTGTCAACCGATTAAATTGTCTTAAGATTCTTCCAGTGTCTCTTGCCCTTGCACTACTTTTCCTTCAATTTGTTTAATGTGCTCATTCCATTTCGGTTTGGTCCAGACATTCTCCTAGGTATTACAGTTAATGTTTCCAGTAATTTTTAACCTACAATCAAACCATAACAGCTCTGTACCTATTTACACACAATGTTATACATTTATTTACTTTTACGGTCAACTGGAAAAGTATGAACCAGTCTAAATGTTAGTCTCCATTACTGTCCACTGGAATTGCAGCTTTCCTGTAGGTACCAGCATCGACTGTGAAAAGCATTGTAGAGCTTCCAATATTAATCACAAAATCTTTTTTACGTATTTGTAAAGGGCAATGGTCATATAACACTCCATTGGGATGTTTTGAAATTACCCTTGTATAATATTCCTATGACAGCCAGCAATGTAATTTCCTCTCTGGTACCATCATGTTTGTAACATCCAAACATTGGTCTAGACATTCAAGTTTACTGCGTGACTTCAGATTTACACACAAAAACAGTAGCATCAATAAGTTGCTGTGTAAGCAAATCATGTACCATTTGCACTTCAAAATATTTTTTTAAAGCATAGCATTTTATACAAGTGACACCTGGTGCACAATATGCCTTAATACTTAGACAAATAATTGCACTATTCCATCAAAACAGATTAATGCTGTGTGGTTTATCATTTATGAGCCATTAGAGATAGGGTCAGGGAACCTGTAAATTTCCAGCCTTAACTTTGTATTAAGTGCATTGCCAGAGGCTGTAGACATTGTATTTTTGTCTCGCGGAGACCATAATGGGAATTTGTTCGAAAGAACACTTTCCAGAGTATATTTCTGTTAGGAAGTAGTCAGTTAATCTTGCTAAATCCATACATTGAAGGTGTATTGCAGTGGCAGCCATTGTTGTAGACATTTCAGTTGTATTGAGGATATTAAGGTTAATTCTTTGGTACAAAAACTACCCTCGGATCAGTTGTTTCAATATATTTCTTTGAATTACAGTATGACAAGAGGTTGCATAAGTTTTGTCTGTCTGACTTATTCCCCCCCCCTCCCCTCCCCTCCTCCCCCACACACACATTTTTCATCTCTTGTTTCAATCTCGATGTTACAGGGAGCTGGCCAGGATCGTCTAGGCATCTACATCAAATCTGTTGTGAAAGGAGGAGCAGCTGATGCTGTAAGTTTATTTAGTATAAAATGGTTGTTTAATACCTGATATCTTATTATATAACACATTCAAGAGATACTCTTTTACACCTCCTGGTGGATTATTAGTTTAAATAATCACTAATCACAAATTTACTGTATTTGGAACTTCTCATTTTTCTGTGTTTTTATTTTAGTTTTGGTACTCAAATCCATTAAATTGCAAAGGAACAACCAAATGTCAAAATAGTTGTTATTTTTCTTATTAATAATTCTTCATATCTGGTTATGTGAATCTAGAAGTGAAGTAGACCGCACTTCAAATAGTAATGTTATAAACCATATAACAAGTATGAAAACTTTGTCAGCTTTAAGAAGCATCCTTTAACTAACTGAGGTATATGTGCATGCTCTCACACATCTCTTTATACTACTACATATGTTTCATGGGCTTTGGTGGATTCTATTCTCAATACACTAATGCTTCTGTTTTTTGAGATGTTGTAGTGTAACAGCAAAATATTAGTTGATATAAAATAAAACCCATATTGTGATGTGAAGTGTCAGTAATACTCTGCATCACATTACACTCCTTCATGTTTTGGTAGGAGTTATGATGATAGCTTTTATTTACAGGATGGTCAGTTGCAAGCTGGAGACCAGTTGCTGAAAGTTGATGGGCAGAGTCTGGTTGGAATCACTCAAGAAAAGTGAGTATCTGTGCACTTAGTGTTCAGAGAAGTACATACATTATGGTCAACTAACACTATCAAAATGGGGAGCATTTTAAAAATCTAAGGTTTAACACTGTGTTGTCTGCAGTTATGTGCTTTGCACACAAGGTTATGATTAAATGTGTACTCTAGTCGCTAACAGTGCAGGTACTTTACCTGTTAGGAGCAATTAAAATGGATTTCAAAATTGCATTGATAATGCCCTTTCCACATATGGAGGTGACGCAAAGGATGGCAAATGTGATAACATCAATGTTGAAGGCAAAATTGGTGGAAGACAAAATGTCAGGCAGATGATTATGACCTGTAATCTAATATTGCTGACAGTTCAAAATTAAGCCTTCGATGTTGGGGAAAAACCAAAACTACTTGCTAACCATGGTCAATAATTTTTTTCTCATTTGAACAAATAATTTTCTGAACATCTCTGTTTACATCAAAACAGCCATGTGGGAATAGCCATGTTATTCTAGGTGCCAAGTTAGGGACTGTGTGGCCGCTCCCATTGGAGATTTGAGGCTTTCCTCGGGCGTGTGTGTGTGTGTGTGTGTGTGTGTGTGTGTGTGTGTGTGTGTGTGTGTGTGTGTGTGTTTGTTTTAGCTACAAAACACACGATTTGTCAGGCATGGCTATGAGGAACTACCAATATTTTTAATTGACTAAGCCATGAACAGTGTCTGCTGTTGTAGCCAAGTGTCAATTAATATCTTAAATTGGTCAATCATTTCATGTATCAAGTAGTGTGGACATTACATTGAGACTTTGCAGGAAAATGAAATGATTGATTATATAACAAAATAAAACAATAATTTCAGTATGAAATAAAAATGGAAATACCATTGTAGTTCACTTATTGCCTGAGAGACCTTGCGCTTGGCCTTAAACAAGATTCATTAGAAGTACTTAATTAGCTAAATACAATACCTAATATGTTCCAAAATTGAGTATTGCTTGAATTGCATCAAGATTTGGGGGATGGATTGAGTTGGTTGGCTTAAGTGAGAGGGAGTCATGATGTTACTATTATGTTAAAATCCCCTATTACAAACTGTGAGGATTGAAAGGTTCCCAGAGATAATGACAAAGAGAAGTGTTTTATAACTTCTAAGTTTATGCGGAATGACAGTTTACTTGTTATTGCTCTCATTGCTTTGAAGGGAAAGAAGTGTGAGGAAAAGTAAGTGGTCACATTGTGTTCATACACTTCCTCCTTCATAGGTCTGCAAACTAAAAATTGAGCAGGTCATTACAGACTTCTGTCTACCCAACAGTGTCACAAGAACCAACTACAGGATGTTTTGCAAATATATACATAGCTTCCACAGTGTAACCCGTAAACATTACCATGATAACTGTTCTCTCTTTAGTTTACAGACGAACTACCCCAGAATTTCCTGTCAAGTTCTTTTTATGTGAACAGACAAAATAGTTTACTGGGAGAGGAGGAGGAGGAGGAGAAAAGAAGGGATCGTCAGTTGAAACTGTTAACTATAGTAAGGCATAGAAGAGCTTGTGTATTGAATAATGCCAGTTTCATTGTCTCCACTATCACCATATGATATACACATTATGAAGTGTATCAGATGACAGCCCACTCTACAAGTGCCAGTAATTCCTGAAAGGAAAAGATTTATGCCTTCTAAGAGCAACGCAATTAATGGTGGGGGATGTGCTGTAACTAATTCATCATTCATTAATTAACCATCAAATGACTATAACACAAATAATATACTGCTTCATAATACACTCTGGACAGCATCAAGGTGCCACATTCACCAATCCAATCACTTTCTCATACCCTAAAAACTCACCAATGGCATCACACATGCAAATTAAACACTTTTCAGACATTGTTTACTGGAACATATTTTACAGAAAACGTCACTTGACAACTGGAGTAAACTGAAATAATACAAGCTCAGTGAAGTTATTTTCCCTGTTCATGTAAGAGAATTGGACAGAAAATGCTAGAGAGGTATAGTCTGCGTGCAGACAAGAATCTAATGAAACAAGTACATTCCTACACATACCTTCAAACCATAAATTTCCAGTGGGAGCCTTCTGATGAAGTGATGCCTTGAATTGCTAAGCCAGTACGATTTTCAGCTAGATGTGAATATAATGTTTTGTGTTAGTAATGAATACGGAGATGAGACTGCCATGCTGCTATGTGTTCTCTACAGTCTTCTATGATACTGGAACAGGGATTCTGACAGAACCATTAAGAAAACTTTTGGAGGCCTTTAAAATGTGACTGTAGATAAGAATTTTGAGAGTGGGTAGACCATCTCACAAACTATGGAATTTTACAAAGAATGAAGAAAGAAGAGAAGTACTGACTACTGTGAAAACAAGGAAGGTTCAGTACCTGGATCAATAATGTCAATTTCATTGTCACCACATATTATGAGGAGTGCAAGTAGGTACCATTTACTTTAGTCTGAAATTCAAGGAAAGTTAGCAGGAAAGCGAAGTGTTGGTCAAAGAGTATCTTTATTAAATTCTATCAGACCTTGGACTACCAAAACACAGAGAAAATGTGAATGACAACATCCAAAATGGGTAAAAACCAGACAAGAACCTGACAATTGAGCTGTAATCACTGAGGAGGAAGTTGATTTGCTTGACAGAACACTACAGCTACTCAACGAAATGACAGAGTTGTTGCCGTGGTGGAGAGGCCGAGCGTTACACACCTTGCTGCGGAGTGAGCAGTTGCTCGTCATCAGAAGTTCAAGTCCTCCCTGATGTGTGTGTGTGTGTGTGTGTGTGTGTGTGTGTGTGTGTGTGTGTCCTTAAGTTATTTGAACTTGATTTAGGTTTTTTGCAAGCGTAGGGAATGATAACCAAAGAAGTCCCATTGATTTACAAACATTTGAACATTTTGGACAGAGTCAGACTCGCTCTAACAGTGTATAGCATGTGGACAGATTTTGGCTGATCTTTGCATATTCTACTTCCATTAATATAGTGAAACACACTTTGTAAGGAGAGAGAGAGAGAGACCACTATCAGCTGCAGGTATGTTTGTGCACTCTGTTGGCTGTGCTTCATAAGGTACTCTGTGGAGTGTTAGTACATTTTTCTGAAATATTTGTAGTTGCTTATTGTGACGGTGGGGTTTGTAGTTGGTGCTCACCTGCTTGATCTTCGGTTTTCAGACTTACGAAAGAGGGAAGCATATGACTACAATTACATTAGTCTGTCTTCCTTCTCTTTTCTACCCACATGCCCCTCTCTCCACTGCCTTGCAATTCACTCTGTTAAGCTTGTGGTATTACTTTTGGATATTGACATTATGTGATCATATCGAAATATTTACCACTTCTCATAAAGTTATGTACTATCAGATTTCTTATATGGTGTACTTACATTGCCATACTGTGTGTTTTGCATTTCGTTACACTCTTTCAGTGACAATACTTACCTATAGGTAACTGTATTATTGGAGAACAACCTTAATGCTAATAACCTTCCTGATAAACATGTTGTTACAATCTCCTACTTAATCTTGTGCATTGTACTTATTAAATTGTACTAATTGCAAATTGTAGCTTGCTAAAATATATCTAGATAGTAACATTTGCCTTACTCTGTGATGCAGGGCAGCTGAATACTTGGTACGTACTGGCCCCACTGTTACATTGGAGGTGGCAAAGCAGGGGGCTATTTACCATGGCCTCGCTACACTGCTCCAACAGCCATCACCAGTCATGGGCAGAGGTAAGAAGATCCATTTTATATTGACCACAGTCTGCTGACAGAACAGTGAACTGCATATGAGCTATAAGCTATGTGATAAAAGAATTTTGTGGTTAAGGCACATAACTGTTAACAGTTATGATAGTGGTTGTGCATTCCATCCACAACACTGTCAAATTTCCTCTTACATATTCTTTCGCGGCAACAAGACCTGTTGACATTCTTGGAAAACTACAGCTGGACTTTAAACTGAAAAGCGCAACTTAAAATGTCAATATTGTAATGAGGATAGACACAACTCACCACAAAGACGATTGCGAGCCACAGACAGGCAAGTAGAAAAGAAAAACTCTGACAACTTACATTTTCAGCCCCAGCCTTCATAAGAAAAAGAAACCACACACACACACTACCACAATCACACATGACCACTGTCTGTGGCCGTTGTGTGTTTGAGTTCTGCCAGAAAGATTGTGGGAATGTATGTGCACTCGTGTTTTTCTGATGAAGGCTGTGGCTGAAAATGTAATTTGTGTGTGTGTGGTGGTCTTTTCTGATTGCCTATCTGTGGCTCATTCTCTCTATGGTATTGACATTCCAATCTGGAGTTTCCATTGTTACATTTCCTTAACATATTACTCTAATGCATACAATGCTTGACGTAAAATGTAATGTACCCAGGAGGAGTGGTTGGAAGTGAACGTAACTGCATTTGTTAAAAAAACCATGTGACTTAAATGATTACAACATGTGTTGAAAGAGAGAGGTCTGCTGGCAATTACATTTGGAACAATAGTGCCAGGTCAGTAGTGTGTTGCACCCCTCTGGCCTAAATGCTTGCCATTGCACAGTTAAGAATGGTGTCAGTCTTTGGATTCATCACTGAGCAAGTTTTTCCACAGGCATTGCGTATGTCTCTCCAGACCTGTGGGTTGGTACTGGGACAGAGACCCTTTCCAGTGTCATTCCTTGTGTACTCAATGATATGGAGGTCTGAAGATCGTGCAAGTCACAGGAAGGCTTCAACATGCTGTAGGAGGTCCATAAATACATGGGCTGTGTGTGGGCATGCATTATTTTGATGCAACACTGTTCAAGGGTGTTGTGCACCACCCAGTGTTAAAATAAAGTGCTGCTGTTGGTGACTGACATCATTCTCCAGTGGTGAAATTGCCAGTTGCCTTGGGTTTAGAACGTAAGCTGTACAATGGAGTTGTACAATGTTGCGTTTGAAGATAACATCCAGTTTGTAAATTAATTCTCTTAAACTGCTTTTTCACGATCTGACACTGCTCCTTCTGCACACATTCAGAGGTTTTTGCTGTTTTGTGGCATTGTCTTGTAAGGTAGCATTTGATAATGCTGAAACCATTCATCATGCAGTTCTGCAATACATTGATAACCTTGTTTGACTTGTCTTGTGCTCTTATCTGTCTCATTTTATCTATTCTGGGACCAGTTAATGAGAGACGGGGGGCACATAGTAACAGTAACACCACAAATTGCTCTTCTATAGCAATGTATGTGAACTATTGGCCATGAAGAAAACATTGACAATGCTCTACAAAAATAATTACTGCAGTCTGTGTATCTCATTGATACCAGATTTTTTACCAAACTTACTTTAAGCATTCTCCAATACTGGAATGTATATCTAAGCCAAGTACATAAAATAACACATGGTTGTTACATACATTGAATTGTCAAAATCTTGGAAGCTGTGCAGCAGTGTCACTGATACCCCAAGTATCATAGCAGAGTTAACAATCCAAACATTGAAATAAATGTTCCACTAATCAATGTAAGCAGTGTATCAGTCATTAACAATCATAACTAGTGTTTATTCGTTTGTAATGATTTGGGTTGGAGTGGAATGTTTTTGTGTGTAACTAAACTAACAAAATTTTGCATGTAAACAAAAGAATTGCTGGCTTTTCTGACTAACAAATCTGATTAAAAAAGTTTGTGTGTGTGTGTGTGTGTGTGTGTGTGTGTGTGTGTGTGTGTGTGTGTGTTTTAAACCAAGGTGACTGTGTATTTGTGACTGTAAATAATGCTTTGTCCTTGCTTTGTCTCACTACTAACCAACTAACAACTTGCTATGCGCTGCTTGCTCTGTCCCTCACAGCAACAGCTGGAACCTCCTCTGCCCCTCGGCCCCGACCAAAATCTGAACTGGTGACGTCAGCCCAACCCCTGCACAAGCCACCGGCAGATCCCCCGTCGGCATCATCTGTGATGCATTTGCCGTCATCAGTGTCGTACCAGGAACGTCTCGTCGAATGGAACAATACAGGTGGGGTGCCAGGGTGCCGGAGGCCATACAATGAGTGTTATGTCGGAGCTACTTGTCCTGCTACAGGCATGCTCTGTGGGAGGATGTTAGGCAGTGATTCAGTACGCAGTATTGTCGACCGTCGGATGGGTAATTTTCCCACAGTACCTACAGTTGTTATCGAAGCTGAGGACGGTTCAGTGTCGTCCGTTATTTCGGATGATGTGTGTTCCGATTTATGCTGTTCACAGTTTTCATTCTGCAGTCCTACTGACATGATGGGTGCAGTAGGTGGTTTGAGATGTCAGTCATGTGAGAAGAGGAATGTAACTGCACCACAGAATGCCAGGAGGACAGAACTCGATGAAGAAGAAAAGTTGAAAATTATTGAAGATGTCGATAAAATTTTACTGGATATTGAAAATAAAGCTCCACCTATAGTATGTACCCCTCCAGAGTTGTTTAATAGTGATGATAATCTGGAGAGTGTGGATAAAAAAATTAATTTTAGTACAATGGAAGATGTGTCAGTAAATGCAGACACTGACGACAGTAAGTGTTGGAAGTCACCCGACGAAGTACGTCTGGGTGAGGGTAGAGTGGCTGCTCTCGCAAAACATTTTTCTCAGATGGGTGAACGTGGACTCATTCGTCCAGGAAAACGTGTTTGCAAATCTGTGCCTAATTTATCAGGAAGACCCCACTGGGGTACAGTATACCGAACTCCGAGTAACACACTTGTGTATCGACTCGGATCTAGCCTAGAAACAATTCCGTCACCACGTGATCAGCAAGAGAAAATGATGAAGCCGATGCCTTTTTCAAATATTAGACCATTATCTCCACTCAGGTGGAGCAAGAGTGAGAGCTATTTACTAGCAGCAAAACGTGTAAGAAAAAAGACATACACCATGAGAAAGCTCCCGAGTGAAGAAAATATAAGTACCAGTAAAACACGAAGGAAGTGTCCTGGCCAGAGAAGAGGCTGTTGCAAATTGAGTAATAGAAGCAAAAGTGAAGGCGACATGCACGACGCCAAAAGTCAGGAATTGTGGAAACATACAAACAGTGTAGCGGATTTTTTACAGTATCCAAACTCGGCAACAAAGACGACACAGACATCTCCGAGGTATCATGAAAGTTACCACACAGTGTGCTGTCGTAGGAAGAGTGACAGTGAAATTTGTCACAGTAAAAGGGATATCGAGAGCCGTTCTGCAAGTGCTGACGATTTACTGAAAACTGTTCATTTTGCCACCAAGGTCACACAGACCTCTCCTTGTGTGAGAAGAGGCTGCCCAGACCAGAAACAACGCAGCTGGGAGCGACCTTGCAGTGAGGACAACTTGCTGGCTGTGGGGAAGCTGAGATCAGGTCACTGTGACAGTAAGGCAACAATACATTCACTGTAGCATGTTGCCATTCTTGATCATGAGGCTCTCTTTATTTGAGTAGAGTACAACATTTAGTTGCAATATTACTTTTTTTTAATTCCATTTTATTTAATTTTTGTACATAATAATGTTTTGCATGGCTTGAATGTGAATGGATAGGAGATAATGGATGAAGAAGGAGGTTTAATGTTGCATGATTTGTGGAAGTTTAGTGTATTGAATGTTATTTACTTGCTGGACACATTTAGCTTACAGTTTCATTTGGTGCATTAGTTAATATACGCTGCTGGCCATACAAAATGTAACACAACAAAGGATATTACAGTAAATTTTAAGAGACACTGTACAGAGATCGCACCATTGTAAATGCAGCCACATGTTAAGTGAGGAAGATAACGAAATTAGTATTGACATTGAATCGATCAGGCTGTGGATGTGTTGTTGTATAGCAGTCTATGCTGCTTCCACATATTGCCCAAGTTTATCTGGTGTGGCAGCAAGTGGTGTATTATGGGCCAGTCATTCTGCAGTCAACAAACAGACATTTTCAATGGGTGAAATATTGGAAGAATGGGGAGATGGAGGCAGAAATGAAGACCAATGGACTACGAAAAAAGTCTTGAGTATTGCATGCTTCTTTTGTAATGCATTATCCTGTTGGCAAGCTGCGAAGGTATGAGAGGACAATAAGCTCCAACACTCGGGAGTTGTTAACCTAGTTGGTGGCTAGTATACAACCCAAACCATTATTCTGGATGCAGGACTAGTATTATGATCCACAAGGCAACACTTAAATAGTCTCTAGATTGTAATCTCACCATTGTGGTGTTGCAGGCAAAATAGTAGTTGGAACAACATTGCTTTTACCGATGCCTGACAACCACGACAATGGTTCGATTGCATGGCTGCTGGGCTTCCATGTTCTCCTAGTGAAAACATGATTGTTCAATGATTGGCTCAGTATAAACCACCCACTTCTACACCAGATCAGCTTTGGCATTATGTGGAAGTAGCATGGACTGCTATACCCCAACAATATATTCAGAGCCTCTTTGATTCGCTGCTGAAGCCTGTAGCAGTGGTAAAAGCCAGAAATACCACAATACTCGGTACCAATTTCATCACTTTACATGGGGCTGTATTCTCAATTACACAAGCATTTTACATGTTACTTTCCAAATTAATGTGGCTGTTATATCTCTGATGCTTCTTGGTGTTGCATTTTTGATGGCCAACAATGTAATCTGTTATTCACTGGAAGTATGCTTTAATCTTTTCTTTAGTGTACTAGTACATAGGAATAACGAAACAATTTAATTGGCCTATGCTTATCAGTGTAGTGCATGCCAATAGTTCTTGATCATGCATTACAAACAAAAGTGTGAACAATAGGGAAATTGTAATTGTTGTCACAATTTCTTAGAAAAGTCAGTCTGGGTCACAAATTTTATTCTTTTAGTAACCATTTTCAGCCCCATAAAAGGCCATCTTCAGACCATCACAACTGTAATGATACAGATAATATAATATTAGAGAGATAAGTTAAAGTCTAAAGCAAGTATTTAAATATAAGAAATAAAATACACCCATAGTGTTGGCCACTGGTTGTGTTCAGTTGGAGCTGCCTGGAAGATTGAATGTTGACTGCTGTAGAAGTAAGTGCAGTCATTCTTTAAGTACTAGAAGCTCCACACTCTTAATTCAAATATTGGCCAATCGAATATGTCATAACGGAAGTTATTATAAAAATGCATTTCAATATGTACAGTACAAAAACCTAATTATTGTGTAGAGTGGTTGAAATAACAAGATGTAACATGTAGTATATGTAATACTGTAAAACGAATATATTAAAACATTTTTTAAGATACTATAAAACATCACTAATCTGTACACATTGTGACCCCTGTATTGTGCAATTCCAAAGAATCAAACTAATATTGTTAGTGCAGCAGACGACACTCTAAAGATAAATAGAGATGTTAGCTGAAGTCTGTTTCCATTGTTAACAGCAGAAGAGTAGACATAACAGACATCATTACATTAAAATATCAATCAACAATAGTTACAAAATGAGAGAGCTCTAATAATCTGGCAGAAAAAAAATGCAAAAAAATTACAATAGGTATGGTCATATAAAATAACATACGCAGTAGATATAGAAATATAGAAAGCCATGCAAGGCTTTCATTACAATTGAAAAATAGAAATTGAAGGTATTATGTTACCATTGTTAGACTATAAAATGAAATATTCTTGTCATTAGGTCACACCTGAGATAAAACAAGCACCAGCTTGATGCTAGTTATGAATGTATTACTTCTATAATAAAATTCTTTTTGGTAATACGTTTTTACTGTCGGGGCCCTTCATTTGAAAATGATATCCAGATAACATATATGCCAAAGTTGTAAGGTACTAGCTGTGAACCTACAGCATCTGTAATATAAACTTATTTGGTTAAAATACATGGCAAAGGCCAAAGTCATTAATTGAAATGAACCTGTGCCTTAAAATGAAAAATAAAATTGGGAGATGGGACAAAAGAGTAACCATTCTACAGGAGATCATAAAAGAGTTCAAAGAAAGATTTGTCTGTGAAATCTAGCTGTTCATCTCCCAATTTTTTATTTTTTTTATTTTTCATCTTAAGCCACAAGTTCATTTAATGACTTTGACTCTTTGCCATGTATTTTAACCAAATACGTTTATATTACAGGTGCTGTAGGTTCACAGCTAGTACCTTACAACTTTGGCATTATTTTATCTGCATATTATTTTCAAGCCAAGGGCCCTGTATTAAAAGTGCATTACCAAAAACAATTTTATTGTAGACGTAAGACATTCATAACTAGGAGCAAGTTGGTGCTTGTTTCATCTCAAGTCTGACCTAATAACAAGAATATTTTATGTCTCCTATGGGAATCAGCCACATCTCATGACTTCCTCATTATTAGTGTGTTGCCTGCTCTTATCAATGGAAACCAACCTCAACTAACATTTCTTTGTATCTTTGGAGTGTCATCTGCTGCACATATGATAAGTACTGATTAGCATTGTTTTATATTCTTTTAAAACTATTTTAATATCTTCACTTTACAGTGTTAGATATCCTATATGTTATACCTTATTATTTCAACCACTCTACTTAATAATTAGGTTTTTGTACTTTTTGTTAGGACTTATACTCGATTGGCTAGTGTTTGAATTAGAGTGGAGCTTCTAGTATTTAAAAGATGATCGCACATACTTCTACAGCAGTCATCAATCAATCTTTGAGGCTGCTCGAACTGAGTACAACTGAAGGCCAACACTATGGGTGTATTTCTTATATTTAAATACTTACTTTAGACTTTTAACTTAACTCTATAATATATTTTTTTAACATTGCAGTTGTTATGGTCTGAAGATCGCCTTTTAAGAGGCTGAAACTGTTTACCAAAAAAATAAAATTTGCTGTCTAGACTGACTTTTGTAAGAAATTAATCATTAAGACCACTGCTGTTCCATAAAGTTTTCAAAAATAAGTTTTTACAATTTCTTTGAAAAAAAATTCAGCTTTTGCATTTGACATTGTAGTTTCTTCTTTTTTTTTGTTGGCGACGATTACTTTATTAATTCATGAAATGTACTCCGTTACTTCAACTCAACTAACAATATCCCATTTTCTTTAATGTAGGACCACGACGAATGAGTGAACGTGATCTGCCTTCAAGAATTATGAATGACCAAAGTCAGACGATAGATCCCAGAAGGAATGTAATGCCTCATGCACCAATACAGAGTTCAAAATCAGTACCTTCCCTTAACAGTAAGTAACAGTGGACATTAATAATTTATACAGTATGTTGTATAGAATGTAGAAATCAATTATGCAAGTTTCCCTCATTATTCTGACATTGGCACAAGTTAATGTAGTCATTGATCTCTGCAGGTGGTAATGCAGACATAAGTGCAGGGAGAACGCAGGCAGTGGGACAGCACGAGGTGTTTAATCCTGGATACAGTCGCACTTCTTCAACCAACAGTATACCGCAAAAGTCGTACGATGGACCTCCACATCAGCACATAGCACCTCAGCACCAACCAACTGCAAATGGTCCCACTGCTCTCAGATCCAAGTAAGTATTCAACAGAAAACTGAGGTTCACCATTAAAGTAAAAAAAAATGATTACTTGCTGAATTTTTGTTTTTATTATGTTAGGTGTAATTTTTGTTTCAAACAGATCAATTCATAGAAAACAAGGACACACAGTAAATATTTACGAAGAAAAACAGATATTTTAATGCCCTTTGTACAGTTTAAAGGTGAAATTGTTCTCATGGATGAGGAACACATAAGAAAAAAGTTAAACATAATTTCATTTAAAATATACCGGTAGTATCAAACTTACCACAAGACACGTAAATGTCAAATACACTACGAAGCATATCATAATTCTTTGGCTATTCAAACCATGTATCAAATTTACAGTGATGGCATTACTGCACAGAATTTTTGCAGAAATCAGATTGTGTGTAATTTTCGCATTATTTTAATATTATTAGCAACACAGACACATCAGCTATTTTGGCCAATAAATTCATTAATGGAGTAGGAGTTGATCACCAATAAATTTGTTATGCTTTTCTTAAATTAAACTTGATTAGGAATTAAACTGTTTTTTGGTGCTAGCAGTTTATTGAAAACGTATTTCTGAAAAATACACTTTTCTGGACCAGAGTAAGATACTCCAAAACTTTATGTATAGTATGCTTAATTCTTACGTTTTACTTATTACCAGCCATTAAAACAGAAATGACTGAAGTAAGGCTGATAAAAGTGCAAATTCAGCTGACTCACAGTTAATAATCCCTTCACCTATAAAAAAGCCAGATTTTTTATTATTTTATTTTATTTATTTATTTATTTATTTATTTATTGGGTGAGGGTGGGTGGAGGCGGCCTGTGGTCTTCAAAAACCACTCAACTTGTCTTGCCACACTAGCAGGTTTATCACTTCAAATTGGTTTAAGAAACATGTAATGGATGTTGATTACTAACTGGTGCTTCCAGTGCCATTTATCATGAAATAAGAAAACATTTTTGCTGTTTCCTTCTAGTCTCCCTTGGTACTGATGCCAGATGGGCTAAGGTTTAAATAGTTTCCAGTAATTTTGTATTACAGCTCACAATTTGTTCTTTGTGTTAACAGTTAATATGAAGAACAGCTAGAAAAGTTAATATAAGGAGTATTTTACATATATTTGAATGTTACCTGCACAATACGAAAATAATACGTAAAAATAAATTATGAAACAGAATTGCTTGTTAGAACATACATTGTTATACCCAAAGATGAGACTGACTCACCTGCAGTGAGGTCATGTAAAGAAACTCTCACTTTATTTTTCAGTTACCTCCTCATATTCTATATCACTTTACCCCCACCCTCTTTCTTCCTGGGCTGAGTGCTTCCACTACACCTGACTTCAGTAGATTACCACCATAATCTAGCCTTGCAGAGCCGGACTGCTTTAAAAGTAAGCTGGGGAAGAGACATTTCCTCCAGTGCACTGCACCAGATGGAACATCTCTTTCCCAACTGATGTCTACTGCAGTCCACCATGTGCAGGGCCCGATTGCTGAAGCCC
The DNA here is from genome assembly GCA_026315105.1 of Locusta migratoria. Taxonomy (NCBI): domain Eukaryota; kingdom Metazoa; phylum Arthropoda; class Insecta; order Orthoptera; family Acrididae; genus Locusta; species Locusta migratoria. The sequence continues at coordinate 204,782,572 of CM048751.1, forward strand.
ATTGTAGATACAGGGTTAAGTGACCTGCCCTTCCTTTTCAATCATGCCTACCTTTTAACCTTTAACCTTCCACATTCCACGCCTCTACTCCTCAAGGAAGGAACTATTACATCTCAGAGCCAGGTACCTCATCACTAAAGTGAACTTCTGGTCAGTAATTCTAGCTCATAATTTCTGTTCGTAGTTGATTACTGTCATCAAATTATTGTGTACATTTCCATACAAACTATATCATCACTTAAGTACATTGTAGGGTTACGTAATTGTTGTGTGTTCTGTCATCAATAAACACATTTTTTCAATAGTATTGCATTTTATTATATAACAAATTGTGCTAATTTCCTCCCGTAAAAAAAATGAATATGATTCCCCCCTCCCCCCTCTTTCTCTATCTGTACGTGGATCTTAGGTACACTCTGGCTTTCTCTTAAATTGTGCTCTGGAATCCTGGGGTCAGATTCACATTGTTCAGAAACCTTCCTCTACTGTTAGAATGTCCTTTCACTTTCTGCCCAACTTCCATAATGTACTTGTTCACATCAGTAATACAACACACTCTCATTAACTAGATACATTAGAAATCGTACAACTCCACTTGGAAAATTTGTCAATCATATCTGTTAACCTAATTTGGCAAGAATTCCAGATTGGTGAGAGAACCACAGGAATTGATTGAAAGATGAGTTTTCAAAGAACTTCCTTTGTGGGTGTATTAAGCTTTCATATGATTTTCCTGATAAACCAGTCTAGATAAATGTTATCGTTCTGCCTTAAATCACTCAAGTAAATTACCTTTATGTGCTCTTGTGTGTAGATTAGTATTTACAAGGGGAACACCAAGAATGGTACCAAGGGAATTTGATGGGCCGTAGGTATGTTGTGAGGGAATTCCTCCAGACCATCAAGCTAAAAGGATTTGTTCCAATGGGCCTTGATTTCTAAGAAAATAGAGATTAAATTCACAGCAAATTACCACACGTAACATGTCTACTTATACTTGGCGGTTACCGCTCAGCAAGAGAGCATGGTGTAATCGGCAAGATGCGAGGCTCCCATGCAGGAGCCTGGTTTCAAGTCCGACATGGGTCAATTACTTTTCACACCTATCCAATAATTGTGCATAATTATGTATTTTTATAATCATTCTTATGTAAACGTTTGCAGTAAATGGTCAGGATAAAAACATGTAACATTCGCTCAATATGTTATGTATTGCGCGACGATTATTTTATTCATTTTGTTTTTTCGAAGCACACTTTTAAGGTGAGTGAAGCATATTTCGAAATCGGTAACAGTCTTTTGTTAATACTTATAATATTTGGGCAACATTCAATACCTGTGTTTACAGTTCCTGACCGTGCTGCTTTTATCTCCTCCTATGACATATGTAACCATGTGACGCATCCCAGTGGACTATTATGCTATGGCCAGTCGGTTACTTTTCATTACTTTTGGTTTTTCTTTCTTTACATCTTTTTCTTTGAAAATTATTTTTTTTAAATATAAAAAGTAGCAATTACAATTTGTAAAAATTGTTCTGCCGCTAGATATCAAACCTCTGTCTCCTGATGGGAGCCTAGCACCTTGCTGATTACACAACGCTGTCTCGCTGAGTGGTGACCACCATGTATAAGTAGATATGTTACGCGTGGTAATTTGCTGCAAATTTGATCTCAATTTTCTTAGAAATCAAGGCCCATTGGAATAAATCCTTTTAGGTTGATGGTCTGGAGGAATTTCCTCACAACATACCTATGACCCACCAAAATCCGTTGGTACCATACGTGGTGTTCTCCTTGTTAGTGTTGAGCATGTGGTCAGCTAGAGGTACATATAATATGTTCGATATAAAAGCTACGAAAGAAATAGAGAGAAATATGTTTTCTGCAGAAGTTAATTTTTCTGTTAAATATTACTAATAATTTAAACTTAAGTACCTATTTTAACAGCATGGCACTGAAATTTTAGCTAGGAAAACATATGTAGTTTCTATGGAGTATTCTTACCTCCAAAATCTATTGATTGTGACAAAACAAACCATCTTGTGGCTTTTTGAGATTCCTCACCATTTGTTCACATTAACTTGGTCAGAATGTCATATTATGTCTCATATGAAAAATAATACTTCGGTAGTTACTATGTATGTATATAACAGGCATGGATTTGCATTTTAATTATTAAAAATAAATTAGGTGTAACTAATCACATTTAGTGGTTTACTGTTGTTTGAGGAAGTTCTACTTGGTATACTGCACAAAAGCTGCACAGCACTCATATGGATGAATAAATAAATACACAAAGTAATAAGTAAATACAGTATATTCAGTGCCATATTGCGAGATTGACTTAATTAATCATTGTACATAAATGAAATACTGACACAGTATATCATTTTCAGATCTAGTCAGAACTTGAGTGAAACTCGCACCTTGCCACCATCGGTGCCAGTTTCCAGGCAGGCATCAAATCCTGCCCTTCACGCGCACCAGGTGGCACAACCTCAGCAACAGAATGCTCCCCAGCATGGTGTTGGTGGTGAGAGTGAACGGTTCTACCAAAACCTCAGTATCTATCGCAACCAGGAGGTGCATAATGGAGGCTATCCTCCCTCAAGTCCTGTTCGTGGAAGTGGTCCTCCTGGTCAAGGTGGGAAAATGCCAAGTCCACAGGGTCACTACCATGATGGATCACATCCAGCTTATACTGACAGGTAACCAGCTGATTAAAATATATAGGATGGTAATGTGTTTTCCCCCAGGTGTATTAAACAATAGTTCTTGTAAATATAACCTATTATTTACTCAAAGTAGCACAGAATACAAATTGGTTTCTATGCCATGCTGAATCTACATAAAGTTGTAGTGAATTTCATATGTTATTTGACTACTTGTAATTTTTAATTAAATCTAATTATTAGAACAAACATATTTCTAACTATCAATAAGAAAATGAAGGAGCATATGGAGTTTGCCTGAAAATATGTGCTTGTTATGATTAGTGAAATCCCTTATACATGCTATCTGGTAAGATAACTTGGAATTCCTTTGCACCTTGATGTCTCATGCTGCAGACACAGAAGGAGATCCCTTTGGGCATTTATTATATTACAACTCAAATGTCATAAATTTAATAATATGACAGGTGATGAAAAGAATATTGATTAAAAGTTAAGTTTGAGTGGAAGTTGAACTGTTGCCTCATCCAAGTTGTTGTTATAAAACTTTGACGTTTACCACTTGACCACCATATTCATCAGCTACCTACAGCTACAAAATTGACTCATAAAACTTCTCGTAAGATTTTCTTGGAACTGCTTGAATAATGCACTTTACTACTTGCACATTATGTTGTTTTAATGGCCTACTGAAGGTGTACAAAGCTTGAATAAATCTGTGATCCTAAGGTCGTGGCCTCCCCTTGAACAAGTGTGGAAAGCATTTCATCTTCTGTCTGAACTTTAGTGTATGTATTAAATGGCACAATAATGCAAAGATCTTGTGCTGATTCTTATGACACACTTGATTATTTTGAGCATACTTTTTGATTTTTGCATAAATGTAGCTGGTACTGGATTTTTTATGAAGGGGATAGTTTGGAAATCTACTGTAACTGCCACTTGATTTCAGAATCATCTTTTGAAAACAGATTTATAATCTGCAACAGTAAAATATTCACTGAAATCTACTAATGAAATTGATCGTGTATTTGGTTTGAAGTTTCCAGAGAAATCACTTGTAACTAAACATTCCTTAGGTGATTATCAACTAGAAATTTATGATAATTTCATTGTATATGTTCAACACTATCAGCAACATAACTGTTATATGAATGCAAATATTTAAACAGTACTTTATTCATGCTTTGCCTTCTCTATTGCTTATCTTCATTAAAAGGTGACTGCAGGTAAACATTTCACTTAAAGTCCACTAAAATATGTTTTATTCATTCACTATTCAGACTACATAAGCACATGTGATACGATACTATCTACAGTCCAGGAATGAAGGGGCACAGCTAACTAGCATACAAGCAGGTTCCATGAACTGGGGAATGTGTGGAGAGAAAAGTTGCAAACTATACTGAAATGCACAACTCCATTTGCTCTCTGAAAGTGTCTAGGCTGCTATACTGTTAGACTATCCTAGTGGGCTATTTTTACATATATAGTTTGTGTGTGTGTGTGTGTGTGTGTGTGTGTGTGTGTGTGTGTGAGCTTGTTTGTTCATCAAGTCTTGGACTTCTCTCTCAAAAGTTTATGTACATCCCAGGAGCCCACCACATCCACAGAAGACTGGATTACGTGGGTCACAGTCATCTCTGCATCGGACACCTGAAATACCAGTGAATGCCAGAGATCTCAGAGACCGTCCCACATCTGCATACATTCCACAAAAAGACCCATATGGTAGCCCACAGCATCCTCAAGTGAGTGACAGAAAATTGTTTTACCTGACAACTTGTTCTGTAAAAAATTTCTTTCCATTGTTCCTCATCTGATAGTCAATTTGCAGAATGCTTACCTTGTATTTTATATGACCTTTGTTTGCACCAAGTAGTTAATGTGATTGTTGATTTAGTTTTACTTCTCGAGGAAATTGGACAAGTATATTAGTGAGTTCGAGTATCAAATGTTGTGCACTGGTGCCTTTGATCTTTTTTAGATATTTTAAAATATAGAAAGGCATCTGTTGGTGGCAGATCTTGAATTATTGGCAGAATACTAGAGAAATGTAATCAGTTTTCAAAGGAGACTGCTTACAAATCATTCATGAGACTTGTGGCAGACTAAGGCAGTTGGATTTATTACAAAACAAAGAAGAGAAAAAAGAAAGCTAGTTTCCAAGGTTGGGAGGCACCCATGAGATGAGTGGCACAAGGCAGTTAAAAGAGAGGCTTTCGAGATTTGCAGACCCCCCCCCCAAGGGATGCAAGGCTAAGGGCGGTCCAATACAAAAGGGGGGGGGGGGCATACTTTCGAGGCATTTGGAGACTTCCCAAGTCTAGAAGGCAGGGGAAGTCCGCTCACTGCATGAGACCAATTCTAGAGTATTGTTCAGTTATTAGGGACCAAACTGACTGTATTCAAAGAAAAGCAGGAATTGTCACAGGTTGTTTCTTTACTTGTGGGAACGTTTGTGGGGGATGCTGAAGACACTGGCTTGACAGACTCTTTCTCATGACTGTTACATATATCTTAAAGTTCAAAGAACTGGCTTAAATGGTGATTCAAGGAATGTACAACAGTTCTCTGTGAATCACTCCCATATGGATCATGAGTTCAAAATTAGATTAATTACACAATAATTCTTCCCACATTCCATACATGAATGGAATGGAGAAAAATCATAACAGGTACAATGGGTGTACACTATGTCATGCACTTCAGTGGTTTTCAGCACATAGGTGTTGATCTATGGATGTCATAAAGTTCATCTTTTCTGTGCATAGCGGTGCTGCACATAAAAAGTTACATCAGTGTGATAATTGTCAAAAAGTTCTAATTTCAAATGAAGAAACTTAAGAGCATTTTGAGAACAGAATACATTAAGAAAGCAATTTTTCAAATACTTTTATGACAACACCTCTGTGCCTATTGTTTCTTCTGTTGTTTGTGCTCAACAACTGAAAGTTAGCATCTAAGGTCTGCTGGCATTACCAGTTACGGTTTGTAAAAAAAAAAAAAAAAAAAAAAAAAAAACACGTATTCCATCAGCACTGGAAGGAGAAGAGCATCTGAGGAGGACCAAAAATGAAATACATCGTTCAGGAATGTGGAATTACTGTATCTGAAAGTATATTGAGAAAAGTCTGAGCAGGCATTGATATTTTGTTGTCACAAGTTTTTTGCATTTTTATGGTAGCAAAAAGATTCCACATCATTGTGTATGGCATGGGAAAACACAGAATTCAGAAGTAGCTAAAAGGTATTATGCCTGTAGTGATTGTGGAAATTTAGGCAATAAATTTTATCAATCATTAACTGCCAGTGGAAAGTCCAGGTTGGAATACAACAATTAATGAGGAAAGAGCGCAACTCGTGGCTAAGATGATCATCGAGCTGCAGGCAGGTACATAGAAAATACAGTTACTGTGGTCATAAGAATATATGTAGTGCTTTTACAAAGCTTATAATTACTCTGGGAGGATAGAGGTGTAGCTTAAGAACATAGTGGGAAAGAGCAGGGAGAGAACAAAACAAGGACGAATTGTGAAGAGGGGGGCGGAGATATATGTAGTGTAGACAGCAGTTAATGAGACGAGGATTGGTAGAGGAGTAGGATAGGGGGGCTTGGAACTGTTGCATGTGGGGACATGGTTACCATAGGTTGAGGCATGAATAATTTTGGAACCGGAGAATTTACTGTAATTATAAGTCTCCTCTGTGCAGTTCAGAAAAGCTGATAAGTGGGGTCCAGATCTAGATTTCCTATGTACTGAAAGAGCTGTTGAAATCAAGCAGCATGCTGTGCCACAGAGTTGTCTGCCTTGCTTTTGGCCACAGTTTGGCAGTGGCATTCATCCTGATTGACAGCTGGTTGGTAGTCATACCATTATAAAAAAAAAAACTGTGCAGTCATTGCAGCAACATTAGTAAATAACATGTTTGCTTTCACATGTTGTCTGGCCTTAGATGGGATAGGATGAGCCTGTGATAGGACTTGAATAGGGAATACTGGTTGGATGGGTTGGGCCTGTCTTACAACAGGGTCTTCTACAAGGATGTGGTCAAAGTGGCAGGAGGCTGTTGTTGAGGCTGGCATAGGGATGGACTGACATGTTTTGCAGGTGGGTTGGGTGACAGAACACTGAGCAGGATGTCTCATTTCAGGGCATGACAAAAGAAAATTAAAGCCTTGACAAAAGAGGGGGATGGAGGTGGAATGCTGTTTTGAGCTTGTTATTGGTGGTGGAGAGAGAACTCGAGGGGTGTGAGGATATTGCATGGGAAATCTGTTCACGAACTAGATCTGACGATATTGTCCATAAAGGCCTTTGTGAGACTCGCATTATTGAGCAAGCGAGTTCATGTTACTGCAAATACACCGTCCAATGGTGGCCAGGCTATATGTGGGGGATTTTTTTGATGTGTAAAGAATGGCAAGTGTCAAAATGTAGGTATTGTTGGTGGTTCATGGATTTAATGTGGACGGAAGTGTGTATGGAGCCATCAGTGAGGTGGAGATTAACACCCACGAAGTTAGCACACTGGGTTGAAGAAGATCAGGTGAAATGAAAGAAACAGAAGGCATTGAGGTAGTAGAGGCAGGAGACTAGGGTGTCCTAGCCCTGAGTCCAAATCATCACCTAAGGTACACAAGTGTGACAAAAGATGCCTAGTTAATATTGAAGGTCTTCCAGCAACATTATGTGCCAGCAACATTATGTGGAGAGAATCATGTGAGAAAGAATGATAATAGAAAACATTCTTCAGAAGTAAAGAATTACCAGAAAAATTTACCTCCAATACTGACGGTATTTATGTGTGTTTCATTTCATGCTGTCTATATACACACACAACCTCAACATTTTAAAGAGATCTAGAAGATATTTGATTTGTGGGTTATCGAGGCTGCTGCTGTGAGGTCTCAACATTCTTCCAACGTCTATACTCAAGGTGTAAAAAAGTTTCAACTATATTTATTTCAATTCTTTAATAGAGAATGTTCAAATATGGGAAAGAGAATACATGTGGCACAATAAGTAAAGTCACCATTACAAGTGCTGTCATCATCAAGTTATAGCTCACCCAGTTTTCATGAGACTTCGTATGTCATTCAGAGAAATTTCAAATGTTTAGAATTATTATTTACAAACTCTTTCAGAAAACTTTTTTCCTATTCTGCCATGGCTTATTTTTATTTTCAAGCAATTCTACGGTAATTTGGCATAATAGCTAGAAAAGTTCAGTAAGTTTACTTATTCCAGTTCTGGATGTTTGGATTTACAGAATGCGTCTCTAATTTGTTACTTGCAAAAATTAACTTGTTCTTAAATTTTTATATTTTATGCCTCATTATATTGTATAAATTATAAACTGCTTGCCTCAAATGTATAAAAATTAAATGTTATTTTACGATTGCTACTGTTTGGCCACAGGGAATGACAGCAAGATCTCAGTCTACAAGAGACATGTTGCGCCAGGAAGCAAAATTGCATGAGATGCAGGAAGAAGTCAGAAGACGTGAAATGCGAGGCATCACTTCTCCACAACTTCACCATCCATCGCATCTGACCCGCCCACAGGTGAATGAATGTCTCAAAATAATAACTTCACAACAGTTGCAATACCTTTGTTTCATTGTTCTTGTTGTTTAAAGCCATTTATTTTAGAATTAGCCACTTTCGTTTTTGTGAGCATTCATGTTTTGGAAATGTAACAGTTGTATCAGTATTTGACAATGAACTGATAGTTTCATAAATACTGGTTCCTCTGAACTGAGAGATTCAATCTGAAGGTGGGCATTGCTGCCTGAAATCTGTCAATTTGAATTTTTTTTAAAAGCAGTTGATAGAAAGAAAATAAGAGCATCTTATATTGCCCAAGTTATATTTGTTCCTCTGAGAGATAATTGTACTTTCTCCATATTATATTGAATTAAACATACTTGAACCATAATTCTTATACAACATGTGAATAGTAATATATTGATTAATTGAAATAGAAAATTGTAAGCCAACCATTATTTGCTTAAATATTCTTAATTAAGGACTTGTTGAGTACTGTACTTCAAAAGTTGTAATTTCTTATTAGCAGATGCTGCCAAACATGCCTCGTGTGCCGAACACAACCTACAATTATCCTTCATCACCACAGCAGCAACCAATGGAGCAGGGTTACCACCATTCTCATCACCCGATGTCACCTACTTCACCGACGTACAGGCCAGGTTATGCACCCCCTCCGACAGCACCCAAACCTTCACGTCAACCATCAGAACTACCTCAGATGATGCCAGCTCAGTATCACCACCACCACCATCACCATCACCAGCAGCAGCAGCCGCCACCACAACAAACTGAACATGGGCTATACCGTGAAAGTCCTCCACCTCCACCACCACCTACCTCAACACATCCTCTTTACCAGGGCCATCAGCAACATCCACCACCACCACAACACCAGCAACAACACCAGCAACAACAGCAGGATCACAGATCTGTTAATGATAACAGGTAGGAATGTATATGAAAATCTTTAACCAAAATCTGTGATGGATCTCGGTGGTAAAGGATATAATTTACACTCTTTGTGATTAAGGAAGCCAGTAAATACCAGAAGGGTGAAAAGTGACAACTAAATTTAAGTTCTCAGTTTCGACATGTTAAGAACACTTGTTATATTGGATAAAATGAAGGGGGGGGGGGGGGGGGAGAAACAACTTTAAATGGCTGTATTTCCAGTAGTTGTAAAAAAGCAGTTTGTTTTGTGTTGCCTCTATTACCTTTCTAACTGTATTGTACTGAGAATACTGATGTTCGATAAAAAATTGAAAAATCTCTATTGTAATTGTGAAGAAACTCATGCTGGTGATAACTATTAAATACACTTTTGCCTCCTGGCTTCAGTTCTGACATCGTAATCACACTACTTACAAGAACAGTAACAAATAGCAAAAGTGACAAATGTGGTAATTTCATTACTATGAACTGCAGAATGCAACGTTATAGTAAATGCTTCTGTGAGGAGCTGTTTTTTGCCACGATCACAATTGTTGAGCAACATGCAATGAACTTACTTCAATTTTTTACTCAATGTGCACACTTCAAGATACTGTTGTATTCTTTACAGATAGCTAAAACTGGCAGAAACAAAACCTGAGTTCGTATTGAGTATATCAGTGTTAAGATAAAACACTTATTACTAATGCACAGTTCGTTGTAACTCCTAAGTTCATTTTCACTGTATCATTCCCAGTGCATGTTACACTTTTCAGAACTGTTTGTGTTGATTATGATTTCTTATTATTTGACAAAGCAAGGACACCAGTAGCCTTTAACATTTATTCAATTCCATGTTACTGAAGCCATTTTGCTACTGATCATAGGTCATGTTTTCATCCAGTATATAGAAGTGCTCAACATTTTATACTGCAATATATGAAAATTGTCTTTAATTGTACAGAAGGCACATGGACTGATTTAATAATCCCATTGACCCGACAGACCAAGTGACAGATAAATTCTCAATCTATATTACATTAAATAATATCTTTGACCTTCCTCTCCTGGTAAAAGTTTATTTCATTGAAGGTGTTTGCTTTACACCTTCTAATTGTGAGGTTATTTGTCAGAGTTGTTCGTAGGAAACCAGTAATACCGGCTTATTGTGTAAACAGAAAGATGTGTTAGATACTTTCAGTGTATAAGATTTTCTGTACTTAACTTTGATTCATAATTTGTGTTTGAACAATAATGAGAAAGTGGAACATAAAACTTAATATTTCATGTGTTGTCGCATTTGAAATGCCACCTTGCTCTCTACAAATTATTTTCTAATATTAAATGATCTACTAGAAGAATCTGAATACCAAGCAAAAATGTACTACTTGGTGTTGCATTTCAGATACGCTGCCAGCATGGCTGATCCTCCACGCGGCTCTTACTACCCCACTTCAACTGGCACTGCTAACCAACCACCGCGGCAGTACCAGTTCAGTGCAACAAATCCATGGGAACGAGAAGAACGTGAAAAGGTAACATCTCCTTTCTTATTGCTTCAAAAGATAAAAGTGTGTGTGTGTGTGTGTGTGTGTGTGTGTGTGTGTGTGTGTGTGTGTGTCAAGTAACAAAGAATTTTACTATAACTTTCTTAGGGTTCATTGTCTAAGATCACCACCTCTTTTCGAAGTGGATTAAACTGCTTAAATGAAGTCTTCTGATATACGAAGAATTAGTTCATTTTAACAGCCAGATTTAAAGCAATTCACTTCACTGCAGAGATGGAAAAGATCAAACATAAACTCCAACATTTTCTGCGCAACCGCGTAATAAGACTAATGATAATGTTTTTCAGTTATTAAATAAATAATACAATAATACTTGAAATATACCAAAATACATAAATTAAAATATTACATTTAGGCTTTAACTATTTATCTCAATGTGTGTATGTGTTTTATGAAATTCGTATTTAATAGTATACACAAATTAAAAGTAGTGTTTTGACTCATGTTAAATTTGCTCAAGTTATTTACATTATTTGTGTTTTCGAAGTGCACACATATGTTTTGACAATATTGTGTAGGTGTACTATTATCGAGACATGTAATTTTAGCATATTTCAGTTTGTGGTCTAAGTTTTTATAAATGCGGATTTGTATAAAGTTGTAGTAGTTTTGTGTATTTCGAAGATAGTTTCTTAGTACCAAATGGATTATTGTGTGTGAAAAATGATCAGTATTTAATTTGGGATCCAGTGAAATATAAAACATGGTCTGCCTTAATTTATTTAAACAAAAGGTAAATATGTAATAATGTTGTGCAATAGTTCTAACATGTAGTAGTGTTGTTTTTATACAAATAAGTATCTTTATAGGCTCAGCATATTCCGTAGCTAAATGTAATGCATTGTTAGTGTTTGTAGTTATTATTTATGAAAGTATCAAAATTGAAAATTACATACGAGGGACAGTAAAAGTTATGTTTAAAGCAACATACTATTTTTAAATGTGTTTTACTAATAGTGTTAATAGTATGTTAAACTGAAAGCAAAAATGTGATATTTTACATGCCCGGTGGTAAAGTTTTATATAGGATTCCACATGTTTCATGTTTGTGATGTTGGAAACGGATTTGTAGGGAGAGCGCAACATAGCAGAAACGTTAAAAGTGCACAAATGTACATAAAAGTACACACACACACACACACACACACACACACACACACACACACAAACGCACTGTTGTTCAGTTCCTGTCCTTTCTATCCTACACCTATTCCAATTATTGTCTCATTTCCCATTGACCATTGACAGAACTATTTTCCTCTACTCCTTCCCCCATTTCTTGTGACTGCCCCCCATTTGTGCCACACCCCCACCTGCTTTCTTAAGCTTTTAGTATATGCACACTCCATCTGGCAGTACTAATATAGGGACTGATAACCTCTGTCATTTAGTCCCTTCCAAAACCAAATACCACCAGTACTAATATATCTATCTCCACCCTAATATATCTATTCCCACCCTCATCTTCATCCTTTCTTCTCCTCTCCTATCCCCAACTTTAAGTTGCTTTCACGGTGGGGTCAATACTCTGTATATAGTAGCTTGAGATAACTATTGTGTGGTAGTGAGCTGTGCCTGTGTACTTTTGTGAATGTGTGTGTGTTCTGCTCTGATGAAGGCTTTGGCAAAAGTTAAGTTGTGTGTGCGGTTGCCCGTTCAAAGACTTCTTTCTGACTGGACAATTATTTTTGCAGTGAGTTGCAATATATTCTTCACATTGTTCAATAAGATACTGCAATATAAGACCATGAATGATTCTTCAAAGACATCATGTTGATAAATTTGAATGTGCTGGTCCTGTAGTTCGTTCAGTATATTTCCACAGCTATCATAGAATACAGTTTAAAAACATCTAGAGTTTATAAGTTATTTGTGATTAGAAGGAATGCAATATTGAGAAAAATATAAGAGAATGGAGTTATGGATGCTATAGAAGGAGAAAGGGTTGTAAAACTAATTTTTGTAGCTACTGTTAAACATCTGTGTCCACCAGATTATGTCTCGGTGGCAGTTGTATCATTATATATGAAAAGGATGTTTTTGTTGTTTTGGTCTTCAGTCCAGAGACTGTCTGATGTAACATTTCACCCTACTCTATCCTGAGCAAGCCTCTTTATCTCCTCATAAGAACGGCAACCCATTTCTATTTGAACCTGATGAAAAGGACATATATTTTTAATTGAATTGTGATGGAAAGTGAGAGCTAGGCATACCATTATGAATTAGAAAGTGGGATCACTCATTGTATCCAGTGAAGAAAAACCAGAAAGTGCATGTATCCTATGAGAAATCTTGATTATAGGGCACACCAAGATTTTGAAGGCCAAAATTTGGGGGGGGAAATGCAGCCTATATTTGCACAAATACGGTATTATGATAAAAAATAAGCCATCTTCAGTCCCAATGTTTTTATTGTCTGATGTATTTTTGAGCTAGAACTCCATTTTTGAGAACTTTATTAATATATTTTGTGTTGCATCTGCTTAAGCTTTTCACGTAACAGTAGAACAACGACATAGTTGTTAGTTTTTGACGAGAAAATGGCCTCAGGTTTGTGTAATGAAAGTACCCTACAATAAACATGAAGTGAAGTATTGTGAGCTGCACGGGAGTAGCCGAGCGGTCTAGAGCACCACGTTATGGTTTGCGCGGCCTCTCGCGGCGGACAATCGAATCCTCCCTCAGGCATGGATGTTTGTGTAGTCTTTACTATAAGTTAGGGACTGATGACAACACAGTTAAGTCCCAAAAGTTTAACAAACATTTGAACATTTTGAAGTGCTGTGCAGTATTATCTGCATTTGTTGACATATAATTATCTCCTGCATCAGTAAAAAAACTTCTACAATTGCACAAATTTTACACAGCACATTTTCACAGCTTAGCATGTGTATGCCTTTACTACATGCATCAAATGGCTGCTAATTACAAGACCTGGTGAATGGAATGAATTGTCTACTGAGTACAGAATATGGTCTGAGAGTAAACTTCAAAAAGACATAAAGAATTATAAGTACTTGTAAGGAAAGTAGCAAGAAACTTAATACAAAATTGGTGATCATGACATAGATGAAATAAGCAAATTCTACTATCTTGGAAGTAAAATAACTGATAACGAATGATGTGGTTTTCCATAAAGGATTGAGTGGAGAAAACTGAAAAGAGAAAGGGATGGGGTGATAGGACACATGCTGATACTACTTACAATGGAAGTATGGAGAGCTGTAGAGGGTAAGACGTACTGGAATATGTGTGGTAAATAATAGAGGATAAGGGTGCAAATGCTACTCCAAAATGAAGAGGTGGGCACAGGAGAAAAATTCACAGGCCACATGAAACCAATCATAAGACTGGGCACAAAATTGTAGCCTACTTTGTTAGATGTGTGTTGAAATAAGAATATTTGGGCTGTGTGGAAATACTCCAAAACTGATCTTATTTTTGCATTTTCAGTAATATACATATTAAATGTGCCACAATTTACTTACAACTACAATTTTTGTAGTCTTGTTCAGCAGACCATAAAAATCAAAGATCATAATAATGAAAAAGTCAGTAGCTTCCAACCAAATTTAATTTTTGTCAGATGTCTACAAAACTTTGATACATATTTCATTTTTTTATGTAAGCATATTGAGGTTGAGTACAATTTGAAAGACACAACTTCTTTGTTTTTTTTGTACCAAAATATGTACCAGTGGCTTAAATCAAGTTAGTTGGGAGAAAGAAGGGGCTAGAGTTGCAAGTTATGTCTAGGATGAAAAGTGTTGTATCTTATGCAAGTGCAATTAAAATGCCATGTATGCCAACGGGGGAAAGCCACACCTACTCAGGAGAGAGTACTGCAAGCAACAAGTGTTAGTGACTGATGGAGTTAACTTATATTCAGCTGCAGTTGTCCTCACTTGTGTGTTGACTTTTAAGTGCATTATTATGTGAGCCGTTGCTAACAGTTGATGTCTCACATGCCACTATTAGTGCTCATCAAAATATTCTTTGGAATTTACTGCAAAGAGTAATTGAATTATCAGCAGAGGAAAAATGGCTGTAACTATCGACACTATTATCAAGATAAATAAATTGTCTATTTATACTGTTCTTATTATTGTTTCAGGAGATGCAACGGCGCCGTGAAGCTGCGCGCATGTGGCGGGACCAACAGATAGCAGAACTTTCAGCTCTACCACAGCGTACAGCACAACAGGAGGAACAGCTGCGCGCACTCAAGCTTGAGAGGGAGTTCCAGCGCCGCGCTGAGGAGGCTGCTAAGCAAGATGAAGATGAGGAGGGTGATGAGGACCAGGTTGGTTTGCCATTTCACTTTTCAGTTTACCAATACAATTTTTTCTTTTGTAACTGATATCCATCAACTGCTCGATTGAAGAGGAAATGAATCAGCTGTGGCCTGTTGATGCTATTGTGTTGGAATTCACATAAATTTATGAAGCAAAAGTTAGTGTAACATAAACTTGATCAGATGTAAACTTCACTCTGCAGTTATTTCATTTCAGTAATCTCATTCAGTTTCGGTGTTCCTTGTGTTTGTATCTCCCCCTGCTTCCACTTTCTTGCTTGCAGATATGTGATAGCGCAGATATAGTGTAGGCTCTCTTGACACTGAACACAGCACCCTGGACCCACTGGAATATCAAGGCTTACTGTTACTCATTCTTGCTTCACACTCAATGATATTAACATTACACCCACATTTTCACCTCAAAAGTCATAAACTGTGCTTCAAAATTGAAGAAGCAGAAAATAAAGGAAATCATTGTATTAAAGGAACGTGTGTGTGTGTGTGTGTGTGTGTGTGTGGCGCGCGCGCTTGCTTATGTACAACACCAGAGAAGAAAAGGAGGATTATCTCCAAAAAGAAATAGACTTTGTGAAATAGAAGTTATTAAGATATACCTCGGAAAAAGTGGGGATGAGGTATGGAACTAATGCAGTTCACTAAATAATTATGTCAAAACGAGTTTCTTTTCCAAACGCATCCGCCTCCACTGTCCAGTGGACAGCATGGTAGATTGCCACGCAGAGGCCCGGGTTCGAATCCCGGTCCGGTAGCAGATTTTCTCCACTTGGGGCTTCGGTATTCTGACGTCCTTGTTATCATTTCATCATCATCGACGTGCAAGTCGCTTAAGTGGCATCACCAAATGACTTCAAACAGGCAGGCTGAACACAATCCCAATCAGATCTAACAGCCAAAAATGCCAAACAAAATCATCATGTCCAAAAGCTCTTCCAGCTAGAGCCCACAATGATGAAAATTAAAGGATTTCCTCATTTATTGAATAGTTATTATTTAACACTCTCAGGCTTGACTTTTTTCTCAAAATAGAAACTACTTTTATTCTGTAACTCTCATAAGTTTTAATTGTACTGATTATAGGAGAAAGATGTATACACTTACAAGTAACCATTTTCATACCATACAAGGCTTCTATTTATGCACTAAAATAATTAATTTTGAATTACCAACTGTTGTATGAAATAAATTTAAGATTCAATAAATACGAGGCAAAATAATAACTGTTATTTTCATTTGCACAGGAAAATATACCTTATCTGCAACGTCTGTGTATTATGAAGTTCACAAACTGATGCAAAATACAACACATACGAGTTGTTATTCGTGTAGTGATTCACCACAGGTTGTAGTACTGTACCTGATGAAAGGATTGAACAATAACAATATAACTACTTTCCACATACTGTTCCAACGAACCAAACAAAACCAAACCAAACCAAAGAGACAGGGAATGGGTTTTAAGAAAATCAGTGACTGATGTACAAAAGATTTTACAGAAAAGGACTACCTACAAAAAGAAATGATATCCCATCAAAAACATAAAATGTACTAAAATGCAAATCTCGCTATGAATCCTGTCCACTATAAAAAGTCATGAGATCTCATAGGAAACCAAGTTTGTAATTTTAGTTAGTGTTCATGGAACCAACTATTCAACACCTTGTCATAATTTTTTATCTAATTAATTATCTACCAACATCTGTAGTGACTACATCAAAATTATACATCTTTATTTCTATAAGAAATATAATAACTTGGCAATCGCATGGCAATGTAAACTAATATTTAAAATACTCTATGCAAATGTTAGGTATTTCATTCCTATGTGATTACATTTAGTTACATAGTGAAATATAAATTATTTTATTAGGTTGGGTCAAAACCCTTTTTTACCAAATCGAATCCAAATACCGAATCTTAAATAAAACATGTGCCGACTTCCGAACCCAAATAATCTGTCAACTTAAGTACATGTATTTAAAAAGAATTACTACTCTACCAGAGCCAGTGATGAAGATAAAGCCTTCTAGGGTGAATCCCAAATGAATTTCATTTAGATTTAAAATAACAATCTTAAGGATTTATGTTGTTTAGATGGTCTAAAAGATAATAAGAAACTTTCTTCACTCTAATACAAAATATCTCATTTTGATGAAATAAAAAGTAATGAAAGGAAAGGATTACATATTTTCTTATTTTTTTCAAAGGGGAAGACTCAAAAATAAAACCTGAAAAGATGAGTAGATATTTTGGAAGTAAAAAAATAGGGTCTTAAAAATAGGATGTGTAAATGTTAAATAATTTTATAGTGATATATCAGGCATTCCATGAGTGACGGACAGGACATTCGGAGACAGAGAAATCCGCGTTTATTCAACATGTGTGTACTTGTTTGTGCCGCGAAGACATTTCAGAACTGTGAAAAGTACTTAATGCGTAGATTGCGCATTCTGTAGGGTTAAACGAAGGTATTTTGTAGATTTATTTATTCTTTCAAACATGTAAGATCACATAACTTGTTCGCACAGAATTTTTATTCGTAGAAGATTTTAAAATCGTTAGTAGAAGTCAGTTGTTGTGCTTCATTTCTATATGCTTCCGTTCAGCATGAGAATAATACAAATGTAAACATTAATGTGATCAGTATATTCTTTTGCCTTCACCATTGTCTTTCGGGTTTGTTAGGCAGACGGAATTTAAATGTGGTATTAGCTAACATGGAAGATTACATGGCGTAATATTTACATTTATATTATTCTTATGGCAAAAAGAGTGTGGAAATTATGAATCATGATTCATAGAAACAATCCCTTGCCCTTAATAGAAAAACACACAAGTTGTAGCATGAAGGCATAGGTTGTAGCATCAGTAGTGACGCAACACAGGCTTGCCAGTCGGCTTTACGTAGTAGCTTTTAGATAAGACCTGAAATGTATGGCTATTATATGAAACTAAATGCGGAAATATAAAACAATTTTATTAGA
This sequence comes from Locusta migratoria, assembly GCA_026315105.1. Taxonomy (NCBI): domain Eukaryota; kingdom Metazoa; phylum Arthropoda; class Insecta; order Orthoptera; family Acrididae; genus Locusta; species Locusta migratoria. The sequence continues at coordinate 204,800,598 of CM048751.1, forward strand.
CTTACAATAAAAATTTTACAAAATGTTTATAATTGCAATTAGATACTGGTACAGTAATTCTGAGTCACAGTTCCTTTGTACTACAAAGCATCATCCCTCGTACAATCTAGTGCATTCGATCTCACTTTTTAAATTCCTGTTACGCAATCTGATTTGGAACCCACGTCCATGTATCATCATTCCATTGGTTGGCACACTTGCAAATTCTACATGACCTGTTGGTGTCAGTTATCTGTCACTTCTCAAAAGGCAGTCGGTGTATGTATGTTTTGATTGATTGACACAGACGTCAAGTAGTTGCTGAATTGATGTCATCCCACCTGGATGGTGCATGATTAGAACTTTTTTTCCCACATAATAAATTACTTTCTTCTTGAAAGCCTAGTGTTTCCTTACAGTTCACATATCCCAGCACTTCACAAAATTTGACGAAACAACTTGTGAAATCAGAATGAGGCAATTCATGCAAGAATCCTAAAGTCTTATGTATTGTTGGTATTTATGTGAAGAAATTTATTTTTGTTGCTACTTATATTTGAAACGTGGTTATTTTTTATGAGCTCAAAAGTTTTAGCCAGTATTTATAATTGCACCTGTTAAGCAAGCTTGTGTAGTACTGCTTATAATAGATGGAAATCGTGCACAGGAAAAGTTACTTGTGGTGGCTCCTAACACCATTTATCAGAACTATTCAAAGTGAGGTTGTTTCGTTTTATGATATCGCGTCTTTCAGTGGATCTATGTAAAATAAAGTAAATGATGCAAACGAAATTGCCCTGTTATGCAAAGTAAACTACAACATTTGTAACTCAAGGTTTCCATATAACACTTTGGATTCGGTAGTATTTGGCATTATGCGCCGAATCTCGAATCCGAAGCCAGTGTGCTAAATTCAGCGAAAAGTGGATTTGGCTGAACCACTCGGATACAACCCTAATTTTTATATGTAGATATGTAATTGCCCCATCATTATATGTATTCTGGTGTCACTATATTATGGTGTGATTGTGAAGTCATTATATGTATTATAGAAATAAATATAAATATGTATAATACTAATATAGTCGCTATAGATGTTGGTAGATTCCCAATTACATAACAAGAACATTAACTAAAATAATAGACTTGGTTTTCCATGGCTACATACGCCTAAACTAATATTTTAAAAACTTTATGCTCTTGTGAGTGTACTTAATTATAATATGATTACATTTGGTTGCATAATGATATGCAGGATGAATTTAAATTCACACACTCGGGCTTCACAGTGTGATTCCTCACATGCTAGCAATACAAAAATGTCTCGTACAAAATTTCATACTTCGGATATTTCCGGCAGTAAATGGACATAAAAGATTGAGATGAGTGTGTTCTATATGTCGGTGAGTTTCAGAATTACACTACTACACCAACAAACTTCTAGGGGATGTGGGAGGTGTCTTGAGGAACAAAGTGAGCATTGAAACCCATGCCCAGAAACGTCATCCAATGACGCTACAGAGCATCGAAGTTGCTGGAGGGGATGTCCAGTGGCATGAGCTGGTGCCTGTAACTTGGACACTCTGTAGCTCACTTTGATCCTCAAGACACCTCCCACATCCCCTAGAAGTTTGTTGGTGTGGTAGTGTAATTCTGAAACACATTAACATATGGGACACCCACCCATCTCAATCTTCGACGTCCATTTATTGTCAGAAATATGCGCAGGATGAAATTTTGTGAGACATTTTTTATTACTAGCATGTGAGGAATCGTGCTGCGAAGCCCGAGTGCGAGAATTTAGATTCATCCTGTATAAACTATTGTTACGTCATTATAACGATGTGCAATTGCCAGATCATTAAATTTATTTTTATGTAATTATATTACAGTGCGATTGCCAAGTCATTATATTTATTATAGTAATAAAGATGTATGATTTTGATACAGTGACTACAGATGTTGGTAGATAACTAATTAGATAAAAAATTATTACAAGGTGTTGAATAGTTGGTTCCATGAACAGTAACTAAAATAACCAACTTGGTTTCCCATGAGATCTCACGACTTTTTATGGTGGAAGGAATTCGTCAAGAGGCATGCATTTTTGTACATTTTATGTTTTTGATGGGATCCCATTTTGTTGCCAGTGTTTTCTATATGGTCCTTTCTTCACTGAACCATTGGAGAATCACCGCACCTCATTTGTTGTCTTGTCAGTCCTCCAAATCTCACTGTTCATGTTTCACTTCTGTAGAAAGCTGTGCCTCAAACAATTCTGTGAAATTTCTGCCTCATAATTAACAGGTATTTTTGAAACAAGTAGACTCTTCTTTGCCACGAATGCTCTCTTGGCCTGTGCCAGTGTACTTTTTACATCATCCAGGCTTTGTCCATCATAGTTATTTTGCTTCTGAGGTAGTATAATGTATTACATGCTCCATCAAACGAGTCAGAACTAGTCAAAAGACTGACAACTCAACAGAAAAAAATTAAATGCTGCATGTGATTCAGGTGCTCCCCCCCCCCCTTTCCACTATTGATTTCACTAGTATATTAATAATAGATGTACCTGCTGAAATAAGGAGCCACTGGTTCTAAAAGCATGCACATTTTCCTTTCTGTTTTGTATGTTTCATCCAGCCAGTACTCGGTATGCAGCATTTTTATGTACCAAATTACAAAGCTCAATGTGCTCATGTTTTATTACTAACTTTATGAAACATGAGTGCATTTATCTCTTCATGTAAACTTGCCATGTTTTAGTTTTATTCCAATGAAGATGCTATTAGTGATAATCGAAATCTAGATAAAAGTTCAGTTATTTTAAAGCAACTGGTGGGCCTGAATTCTCGTACAGTACAGTATTAAAAAAGCTAATAATTTGTAATGAAGTGCATTTGTTTATTTAGTTTTTCTGAGCCATGTCTTACTATCTATGCATTGTTTTAGCTGGGCTTTTTAAAACTATTTCATCTTTATCCAGTTTTCATTTTGAAAAATATGACTACATGAAGATGGTGCTGCTGCAAGTTTTATTTAGCTACTTGGTGTGTATTTGCCATAATTTTTAAAAAATTTTCCAAGTGACTTCAGTGCACACATTGTAGACCTGAAATTCTGGTAGTTGAAAACTTAGTGTGCAAATATATCTTTCTTACAGGAGAGCATTGAACGTGTGCAAGGCCTTCTGCGCATGGCAACACTGCAATCTGATGCAAGCCCTAAACCACCACAGCCAACAATGCATCCCTCACAGAGCTCATTGCCACCTCGTCCCCCTGCTCAGCAGCAACAGCAGCAGCAGCAACAACAACAACAACAACAACAACAACAAGCTGCAGATGACAGTGCAGCAAGAGAACGGGCAAGACGTGAACAAGAAGCTGCTGCTGCTGCACGTCGCAGGCAGGCAGAACTTGAACAGGAAGAGCGTGTGAGGGAGGCAACACACCGAAGGGTAAGTGTATTTAACAATTTATTTTTGGATGAATGTGTTACTGTTTCCATAATAAATAAAAGTATAACAAAAAATAGAACACAATTTCTTCAGTGGCTTTGTAACTCTTTTAGGTGGTCATGTAAGCAGTAATTAGAAATATTTGAGATAATTATCTGAAAGTATAAAAAAAAATATTGTAATTTTCGTGTTCATGCTCATTTCTTCTTTTTCTACACTTGATGGGTCTTGAAATCTGCTTGAATCTGTCTCCATAATCCCTTGTGTGTGTTTTTCTCTGCCATCATATCATCTTCATCTCAGCAACATCAGGCAACTTACTGCATATATCATCCTTACATTTAGTCATTCCTCGGATCTGTTGGAAACATCTGGGCACCTAATAACTGATCTGAGAGCTAGTCACAACTCATTTTAGTTTCATAGATATGGAGGGGCTCTAGGAAACAAAGCACACAAGCTAATATCTCTTAATAAACAGCATTAAACAATCTACAAACTTACTATTGCAACATTTCCATAATATATATGAGCCTACTGATTAAAATGTACTTGGAAATATATATTACTTTGGTGTCATATAGGTAACATTAAGTTTCAGTATTTGGAATTTTACTAGACTTTACCACTGAAACAAAACATTCCAAATTGAAGGTACTTTTTTTAGAATCGTGACCATTTTTCATTCGCAGTTGCAAGGACAATGGTGGGAAACAGTAGAATAGTCTTATGCTTACAGGACAAATGGATCTCTGCATTCCAACTTCTAGTCACAATATAGCTTACTTTCTTCAGACTGATACTGACTTTAAATGTATATTATGTACAAAGTAAGATGTGAGTTTTTCCTATAAGGGAAGGGGGGAGGGGTGGCAAAGGCAGCTGGCCTCCCCTGCCAATCAACAGATAGTTTATTATGTAAATACATTTTTCTTTCTGTTTCATAATTCAGTGTCAGCCACTTTTTCCAGATAATATTACCAATGTCTTCTCTGTGACTGAAAATTTTAAAAATTCCTTTACCTTTTAGAAACTGATATGCTTCATGTTGTATCCTGAAAACTACTGTTTTGCAGGCGTTCTGTAGTTCACAAAATAAGTCTTTATTGTTGGAAGGCAATATGGCAGTCATTAATACTTACAGGAATCATTAGACATGGGTATTACCTCACCCATTAAATGTATTACTTAATGTTGTTCCAGGAAGAAGAACTGCGACAGAAACATATGCAGCAGCAGCATCAAATACAACAGCAGCAACATCAAATACAACAGCAGCAGCAGGTCTCTCCTCCTTTACGGCAGCCCACCGTGGCTCCCAAACCTGGCCCATTGCGGCTAGAAAACCTCACGAGCAATGGTCCAGCTTCTCCACCCGGTGGTCGGTATCGCCACTACAATGGATACCCACCACCACCACCGGCAAATGCTGGACAGGCGTCAGCATCGCCAATGGTATGTAGGACTTTAACATTTACATAAGCTCATTATAAATTACTCTGGAGTCTTAGTGTAACAAAAATCACTTCGATTGAAATGTTTATTCCTACATTGGGAAGAACTGGTTAAGAGTTCCTCTCTTCTGCAAGGTAACAAGAAAGTGCAGTGTATGTAGTATTCGTGATGTATGTAAAGGTGTAGGTAGCTGAATAATAGCCACATTGTTGCATGTAAGATTTCCTTCCTTCCTGGTGACAATATCATCACATTTTGGCATGGACTTCATGTAGCATCGAAGCACTATGTATTCATTCTGATTCAGTCATACATTGATGCAGTGCCTTCAGCTCAGGGGGATTGCATATAATTTATCCAATTCACAAACGGCGTGCTTGATGGCAAAGTTTATATTCTCAAAAGAACTGGGTTGATGCAATACGGATAACATATGCACTTCTATTTCTGTAGTTACTTCTCAAATAATTCTGATGCAATACTGGAACAATGAGGTGTTACATTATCTTACTGAGGACACAGGTTGCATGTAAAAGAGAGATTCAAAAGATGTAAAGACTGGCACCAAGATAAATTAAACAACTTATTATTTGTGTATGCATAAGATTTCTACAATTGACATTTTGGATATCTGGCAGGCTCAAGTTACAGCACTCTTACATGTCATTTTAAACAACAGAGCTGTATCACTGTGTGATATATCACTTCCTCCTAAACATACTCTAGGGAAAGATAATTCCTAATGCCACAGAGTTGTCAATAGTCATTCCTATTGCACTTTCTTCATAAATTATCATAAAGCACAGTTAGATGTTGGTATACAGTGCCATATCTGTGAGAACTTCTATAGGGCTATTTCAATTGTGAGAGTCCTCCTCCTTCAAGTTGTGCCAGGATGACCCAATCCCAAAAGTTCAAAATGACCTACAATCCCCACTAAAATCTTATGGTCCTTTCTAGAACCTCTCCCCCAAATCCATCTCCCTCCTCGCCCCAACACCCTGCTCACCTACCTTTTACATGCTCCCAAAAATCCATAAACTAACATTTGTGAATACCCAGTTACGGCTGGTTACTCTACTCCCACAAAAAGAATTTTGGCCCATGTTGACCATCACCTCCAACCAATTGTTTGAAACCTAGCCTCCCGCATTCAACATACCAACCACTTTCTGCACTGACTCTCCACCATCCCAACTTCCTTACCTCCTGGATCCCTACTTGTCACTGTAGATGCCACTTTGCTGTACACACATAACCCACAGGCCTGTGGTCTTGCTGCTCTTGGACACTACCTTTCTCAGTGTCCTTAAGACTCCAGCCCAATACTTCATTCCTAATAACCCTTACCAATTGCATCCAAACAAACAATTACTTTTCCTTTGAAGGAAAAGTATACAATCAAATCTGCTGCACAGCCATGTGAACCCATATGACACCTTTCCATGCCAACCTATTTATGGGTCATCTAGAGGAAACTTTCCTAGCCTCCCCAGACCCCTGGTCTGGTTCAGGTTCATTGATGATATTTTCATGATTTGTACTCAGCGTCAGGTCACCCTATTCTCGTTCCTTCACAACCGTAACTACTTCTCCCCCATTAGTTTCATTTGCTCCTTCTCAACCCCGCAAGTCACTTCCTGGATGTTAACTTCCACCTCACTGATAGCTCCATCCACACCTCTGTCCACATTAAACCTACTAATTACAGACAACACCTGCACTTTGAAAGCTGCCATCCATTCACATAAAAAAAAAATCCCTCCCATACAGTCTTGACGTTTGTGGACAGCAAATTTGCAGTGATGAGAAGTCCCTTACCTAATATGCCGAAGGCCTTACGAGGACTTTCACAGACAGACATTACCCTCATGACCCAGTCTGCAAACAAATTTCCTGTGCCATATGCCCAGACACAACCAATCCTCCCTCCAACCCCAATAACCAATCACAAGGGGTGTCTTTGTTTTGTCACTCAGTACCACCCCAGACTGGAACAAGTAAATCACGTCCTACGTCATCATGTGCTGGAATGACAGACATCCCACCCAAGATCCTTCCAATCCCTCCTAAATTGATGTTCTGTCTCCCATCCAACCACCACAACATCCTAGTCCATCCCTATTCCACTCCCAATCCCATCCCCTTGCCACAGGGATCATATCTCTGTGGAAGACCCCGATGAAAAACTTGCCCAATCTACCCAGCCAGCACTTCCTATTCCAGTACAGTCACAGGCTTATCCTACCCCATCCAAGATTGGGCCACTTGTGAATGCAGCCATGTGATATATGAACTCTGCTGCAATTATTGCACAGTGTTTTATATTTTCAATGGCTGTTTCACTAACTGAGCCATCTGGATTCTCCTTTCCACCACCAGCTTTTCTTTACTGTGGAGATTGGAGTTGTCCCTTCAGCACATTCTATGGTCATGCAACCATCCTAGCCTCAATCTAAAATAACTTGTCATCCCTACACCCTGTGCCTAACATAAACACACACCCCCCGCCCCTCCTCCCCCACTCATTTTCCCTTATCTCTCCAATTAATGTCTTCCTCACAACTGTGTGTTGCCACTTACAATTTCCCCTTAATTTATTGTTTTCTATTATTTTTTCCTTATTATTTTTATCATTTCAAAGCCGCACCCCCACCCCCACCCCCCCACCCCCATTTCGTCCCCACACTCCTCTACACCTCCATTTTTTTATCTTTCCCACCCCTTTGCTTTCACCTTCTTTGATGCCAAATCTCAAATTTCTGCCTATCAGAGCCTCTACAATCCATCATGCAACACAGAACTTTCCATCCACACCCTTACCCGGTATCCTTCACCTTCCACTCCCTACCTCGCTCACATTCTAGATGCTTGAGGCATTGGAGTGACCTGACATGGTGGTTGTATGAATTTATGTTGTGGGGTTCCCCCCCCCCCCCCCCCCCCGGAGGCCATGGCCAAAAATTTCAGTTGTGTGAATATAATTGTCTGTTTTTCATGCCTGTCAGCATCTCAGTGAGGCACTTTACAGTGAGTTATCTGTTCTTCATTATTGACATTCCAATAAGATTTTCCATTGTTGGAACTTATATAGACTTCAGCCCACTGAGCAGTGTTTACCAACACTAGTTGACAGACTACTTCATCCAAATTTTGAAGGCAATAACACACACATTGTCTGCCAGACAGGGCCTAAAAAATTATGAGTGTGGAATTTTAGATCCCTTAATCGGGTAGGGAAGCTAGAAAATTTAAAAAGGGAAATGGATAGGTTGAAGTTATAGTTGGAATTAGTGAAGTTCTGGGAAAGAGGAACAGGATTTCTGGTCAGGTGAGTATAGGATTTTAAATAAAATAAAAAAAAAAAAAAAAATTAAATAAATAAAAAAAAAAAAATCAGTCGGGGGTGTCACATTCAAATAATGAATAATAAAATAGGAATGCAGGTAAACTACTATGAGCAACACAGTGGCTGCAGCGGATTAACCGCATGTACTGGAGCGCAGGCAGCATGCGCAGACAAGTGTGAAAAATACAGTAATAAGTCATGGTTGCACAATTTTAACATGAATTATTTACAGAAGGGTGGAAAAGCTGGTTGAAGCTGACGTCAGGGAATATCAGTTTGGAACACGGGAACAAAAGAAGGGCAATGGAGCGCAGTCTGAGAATGTCGGGTGATTCTGAAGGAATTAGATCACGTAATAAAACAATAAAGGTAGTAGATGAGTTTTGTTACTTGGGTAGTAAAGTAACATATGACACTCACAGTATGAAGGATATAAAGTGCAGAATGGCAATGGGAAGAAAAGAGTTTTTTGAAAAAGAGAAATTTGCTAACATCAAATATTAATGTAAGTGTAAGAAAGTCTTTCCTGAAGGCATTTGTGTGGAGTGTTGCCTTGTGTGGGAGTGATAGTTGGATGATAAATAGTTCAGACAGGAAGTGGGCAGAGGCTTGTGAAATGTGGTGCTATGGAAGAATGCTGAAGATTAGGTGGGTAGATCGCATAACTAATGAAGAGGTTCTGAACAGAATTGAGGATAAAAGAAACAGAATTGGAGATAAATTCTTAGACATCAAGGAATCACGAATTTAGCATTGGAGGGGAGTGTGTGGGGTAAAAATCGCAGAGGGAGACCAACAGATGAATATAGTAAGCAGATTCAAGTGGATGTAGTGTGCTGTTCTTATGAGATGATGAGGCTTGCTCAGAATAGAGTAGGGTGGAGAGCTGCAGCAAACCAGTCTCCGGACTGAAGACCACAACAACAACAACAACCACAACAACAACAACAAATTAGGTGCAGTCTGGCCAAAAGTGCAAACTTGGCTTGGAAAACACACACACACACACACACACACACACACACACACACACACAGAGTAATTACAGAGTTGTATTTTCCTGAATTAATATTACAATAATGAATACAAAAAAAAGCTCCTACTGATGGGTATACTTTGCTTGCAGGGCAATGCTGCGGAGAACAGCACAGGTAGCAGTGGAGGCGCAGCTCAGCGCCTCGACTCGCTGCTTGCCTCGCCTCCTCCACCACAGCCGCCTGAGAGGGGCTCTTCCTTCGCTGTCATGTCACAGCAGCAGAGTGTGTTGCGGGCCACTGCTGGAGGGCAGGCCCACAGCCACACTTCCACACCTGTTTCTTCTCCTGTAGCCACAACTACCACCACCACGACTGTCAAGAGGGTATCATTTCACGATCCGGCGCCGACTTCCACTCCGCCTGCCCCACCGAGCCAGCCACCACCTCTTGACCAAATTCGTGAAGATCCCAATGTAAGTTAACAGACTAGTTAATTGCAACAGAATGTAAATCAACAGTTCAATTAGTGATAGCTGTTACTGTAATTGAAAGTAAAGTGCTTTTACTTATTAATCCTCCAGTTGTGAACAATTTTCGAATATTTTTCTATGCATAGTCTCGAGAAAGGTGAGAATCGTGTTCAACACTGTAAAGAAAGGAGAAAATTATTAAAAATTCCACATAACTGGCCATCATCACTTAATAAATCTGTATTTTTCTCACTAGATTAATTTTATTCAGTATTATCAATTTCGTCAACTGAATACATTGCACATTTCAACTTATCGTGTATATAAGATCACTTTGGCTATACTACTGAATGGAAATTTTCAGCCTTTTCCAGTGTTAACTTTCCCTAGCTGTAGAGTAATAATTGAAAGAAAAAATTCAACACAACTGTGTTCTGTTGCCCCTGGTGGTACCTTATGATAACTTTTCATACAGAGTATCTCTGTATTCCACAATCCTCTAACACCATCCTCATGACCTAGGTCGTGAATTACTTTTCCCTTCCTTTCCCATTCCTTTTTTCTTCTTTTTCTCCTTTCTCTTCACCTGAAGAACGAACACAGTTTCGAAAGCTTGTTATTTTCCTCTTTTTTTCTGTGTATAACTATTGGCAGTACAGCAAAAAGGTAAGTATTGGCCAGCCAATCTATCTCTTTTGAAAAATAATTTATCATATCTGTGTAGAATATCCATTATTAATTGAATAATTTTTTTTTTTTTTCTTTATGTGCTTGTCACAGCTCGTCGTTGCATCTTTGCAAGGAATTGTAAACTGTCCTTATTATATTGTTTAATTCCAACCTGGACTTTTCATTATTAGATTTAGCAACAGTTTCGTACTTACAACAGTGTGGTGGCTGGTACTAATTTCACAGTGTGATCATATTAGCTGTGGCACGTAATAGAGTGTAAAGTATGTCTCTCGAATTCCCAGAACCACAGAAAAAGAGTAGCTGGGAATACAGCAACTTTTGCCATTCAAATGCCCAAAAAATAACATCTGATGCAATATTCATGGGGTTTTAAAAGAATCTTTGGAAAATGCAGACTGAATAAATCTACAGTGCCCATGGATGGAGGATTATTAATTTCCTGCTAATTCATGGAGGTGGTGTAGAGCCATAACATAATGTATAGAAGAAACTTCATAATCAAAGTAGATGAAGTTTACTTACCAAGCGAAGGAGCACAGGTAGTGACAGCAACATAAACAAGACACACACATAAACACTAGCTTTCACAGCCTAGCTGCTTCTTCAGGCAGAAGGGAAGGAGAGGGAAAAGGAAATGATGAGGGTTTTAAGGAAGTGGTGAGGAGTCATTCCAATCCTCTCCCAGGATTGGAATGACTCCTTACCCCCTTCCTTAAAACCCTCATCATTTCCTTTTCCCTCTCCTTCCCTTCTGCCTGAAGAAGCAGCTAGGCTGTGAAAGCTAGTGTGTGTGTGTGTGTGTGTGTGTGTGTGTGTGTGTGTGTGTGTGCGCGCGCGCGCGCGCGTCTCTTGTTTGTGTTGCTGTCACTACCTGTGCTCCTTTGCCTGGTAAGTAAACTTCATCTACTTAATATATATATATATATATATATATATATATATATATATATATATATATATATATATATATATATATATATATATTTTATCTCCTGCTAGGCTTTTTTCCTCTATAAACTTCACAATCAGTTATACATAGTTGTAGTCTAAGCCTCATACTAGAAGTATAATTATTAGTACATTAGGCATTTTCTGTTTCATGAACAATAAATACGGAGGTTTTCTTCATTTTTGATTGCATTAAATATTTCTCTAAACTTTGAGACATTAGAATAGTTATGCATAATGTAATAAATTTCTTGTTGCAGCATTTCATTAATGAAGCAGAAACGCTATTGGCATCACCGAAGACTCCAGAAGGAGGCCCTTTCCCTAGCAATACGCCAGGTGTGATAGGTGCTCAGGAAGTTTACAAGTAAGAAACACCATTAATTAATTCAGCATTGCAAATTTACTGATTCAGCATTGTTCAGCAAAATAACTTGTAGTTACAGAGAAACCAGAAAACTTGTGTAGACCCACAACGAAATATTGGAGGTCTGCTTGTAGATAACTTCATGTTTCTTCTTCTTCTTCTTCATTTTCCAGCTGCTGGTAAGGTCTCTTTGGAGCTAAAGTTTCTTTATCATCTTCTGTCTTTACTTTGACCAAGTGTTCTACTTTCTTTTACGTGAAGTCTTTTACTCATTTTAGCCACTTCTCTCTTGATCTTCTTCAATTACTTTCCATCTCGCGTATTTCTCCTTCTCCATGTAGGACTTCCAATTTGGTTAGAAAGTGGTAATACTGATTAGAAGATACTTTCTCACATATCAAATATATAAAGCAGAGTGTCCGTATATTTGTACGTGTTGCATACAAATCTACAGTTTTGTTCCAATCTTTATGAAATTTTGTATACTTAAGCTTCAATCCATGAGAACAGTTGTCGTAAGTGTAAGAATCACGTACGATACATGTTCATGAGATATGACGTCATAAATACGCAATACGAGAATCAGAGTACTTAGCGACTTGCAACAAACGTTACACATAATTTCAAACTTGTATTAAAGTTTCTCGCTTACCGCTTTTGTGCTGTTTATTGAGTAGAACTATGGGATTCGGTATGACGTTACAATTTATAATTTGTACACTACAAATTGTAGCGACAAGAAGTTTTACAGACAGTATACACGCATATAGTTGAGTGTAGCTTCTACGTTTTATCACAGTACGACAGGTAGTTTGAGATATGAGCACATAAACAGTAATGTTCATGGAAAACCACCCCATCACGCACCAAGTCTTAATCTATTACTTATTTACTACAAATTGTATTCCCAAGAGATTTTACATACATACAGCCTTTATACAAATAAATATATACCTGAAAAATGGCAGGAATAAATAAATAAAGAAATACCTGGGCATCGCCGGGTTTTCAGCTAGTTTGCTATATTAACAAAGGTCTAACAATGTCTTTCAGCCACAATCTACAAAATAATGTGTTAGTTGTGAATATAAAACCAAGACTCATCTGTTACGCGTATCTTTCTGTACAAAAAGCTTTGTGTGTGCATGAAACAGCTCAGCTTGCACATTAACTGCATACAAATAATTATAGCTGGTGCAGTGCCTATATTAAAATTGCTTGCATAATATTTCTCAACTTTTATAATGTGCTATGCCATAATGTTTTGTATTTTCCCCTTGGAGATTGCTCCATTTGATACATAAAAGAACAAGGGAGCTGCCACAATTAGTTGATTAAATTTAAAAGAACTAAGAGGGATCCTGTCATTGTTATTCTAGATAATCTATGTGACAACTGCTTACAATAGTAGCCCAAGACAACTGGACATGAAATAAAAGTGTAACTTAGTCAATTACAGGCCCTCCACATTACAGAAAACAAGTAAATGTATTTTCAGAACAGGCATCTCAATAAGATACTGGACCATTTAGATTTTTATACATATATTTTCATCAGTAATCAGCTATAGTTGTAAGTTTTTTCAAAGCTTTATTCATATCATTTCCAATCATCTAGAAACTGAATTATTACTATTATTATTTGTAGGGATCCTAGGGCACGGTTACTGGCTGCTCAACAACAACAAAAAATGTCAACAAGGATTGGCCAAGTACCAGAAAAGTTGAGCTTCAAAGAGAAGATGAAGATGTTTGCAATGGAAACTGGTGAAGATGGAACACCACGTGATAAAGTAAAAATATCTAGAGCACAGAGAGAAATAGACAATTTGGCAGCTGGCGCTAACACTCCTACAAGCAATAACAATGGCACGCCCAGTGCGTCCCAGTAAAGATTGAGGAGTGGTAAATGACATTGGAGTGAACAGTGTTAAGTCACAGAAAAGCCAGTCCTGTGAATTTTAAACTTTTTAAAAGGCATTTCTGTGTGTAATGCATATAGTACTCTAGTGTTAAAGCAAGTTCAGCCCCCCTCCTCCCATGGTAGCATTTCTGAGACTGAAATGTGTGATGTAGTTGAAAATAATGAGGCCTTAAAGCATTTTATTTAAACATTGGAATTTTATTCAGATGTACTCTTCTATAACAAATGTGCTTCATTATTTTCCTGCAGTGAAATTTGGAATATTTTTACAGAAGGCTTGTGTTAATGGTTAAATGAGGTAGAGAATCTCTGATTCTCTAATTATTAATTTTTATGTAGTGCTGACTTCTTGAAATGTTTTAATCTACAAGATTTTGCACTCTTTGTTTCATGATTAAGAAGGCTGCTGCTTCTTTTTTCCCATGCCCCATGAAGCAAAGCAGATATGTATGCTTTCTTGTCAATACAGTCTTTCAAATCATTCTGTATCATTTTTAAAGTTGATAATTGTTATCTTGCATGTTGTTACAAAAGTGATTATATGTAAAACAAGAAACTGGAGGCATTTGTAGGGACCATGTTGTTGTTATATAACAAAGAATTTTACTTTTCTTCTGTTATTTGTATCTATTATCTATTTTATATCACTATTGCTATAACTGTAATGAATGTTGTGCTCTTGCATTAACATGAGTGCACAACTCAAACATCACTTAGACTGTTGTCCAATTATCCATTCAGTGATATATTATTTTTTTACCACATAATTTATCCCCTCCCAACTACTCCTGTGGAAACACTTTTTGTTATACCATTACAACTTCATAATTTTCTTTAAAAAGTAAGAATATATTGCACATATGTGATTAAAGATAATTGTTATATAAAATGCTTCTAAGAAAATAGTTATTTTGACAATATGTGATGCTTTGTTTGAGGTCAGTGAAAGCTAGAGAACTTTTATTTTGTGGTCAGCCCAAAGCTGCAAACCATATCAGATGTACAATGCTAATGTAATCCCTCCACTGTGTACATAAAATCCTTGTATTTATGTAAAGACAACATACAGATATTTGTGTATAGAAATTTAATTTTTATCATTTGAAATAAAGTTACTCTCAGTTACATAAATAATCAAGAATTATTTAACTTCATCACAATTTTCTGTACTCCAGCAAAAAAAAAAAAAAAAAAGTTATATAACATGATGGCTTAAAACTGTGTGTGTGTGTGTGTGTGTGTGTGTGTGTGTGTGTTTCTAATGAATATATTTTTTTAATTTAATTTAATTTTAATTTAAGCAGTTTCTGTCTGACAGTCTACTGTCCAGCACCTCTTCTGTTTATTTGGTAAGTTTGTAAGTATTATCAAAAAATGGTTTTCAATGCACAAGAATGTAGTTAACAGAATTACAAAAAATATCTTTAACCGAAATTGGATTTGTTGTAACAACACACACACTCAATAATCAACACTCATGACACTATAAAGATGAGAATAGGACATCACACTTAAGAGTCTGCATGTGAACTGTCATTCCTATACTCCTTTCAGTCCTTCCAACACCAGCTGGCCAGATGGCGCTCGCGACTTTTCACACTCATACTGCAGCGCCAATGGGCGCGGCGGAATGTTTGAATTCACACATTTGATATACAACATTTCTCCCTCCTTTTTGTTTTTTTACTCACTTGTTGTGGTAAGCCTACGTCCATCTTTTCTTTGTCACTGTTTGCAAATGATCTTGTAGGCACCTTTCCATGTGGCTGATAATGTCCTGTTTTGGCCTGCAATGATATGATGGGTGACATGGGTGGTGAGGTAGATGATGTGCATGTGTGAAAGATGTAGGTAAGACTGGAGACATCTGTGTATCGGTGGCTTCATGGTTGTCTCATTCCATCTGTTGTGATGGTGTCCAATGCACTAGGATATCGGAAGTGTCAGTTTCATTTCTCATTGTGGGAATGTCCTTGCCCACATCCACCTTCAAGTCCTCCTTGACGGACGGTACCGGTACTGTGGTGACTCTTGGGCGAAGTTGGTCCACGTGGCAAGACACCTCCCCCACGGGAGTGCTGACGGTGTACAACCGCCAGCCCTTACATGCAACAACATGGCCTTGTGATCAGTTTGTTTGCTTTCTGTAGCCTCGTACCAACAAAGGAGTGCCCTCCGCAAGTCTTCCTTGAGTGCTGGTAGTGCCTTTAGAAGGCGGGGGTGTGAGGAGGTGGAGGAGAGTTGGTGTCCATGCAAAAGCTCTGCCGGGCTATGGTCCCCGGAGGGAGTGAAGCAATATGATGCTAGGAATTGCAGAAGTGCATCATCAGTGGAAGAGGATGCAAGATGTTTCTTCATTTCGGATTTAAAGGTACAGATCAAACGTTTCACTTTCCTGTTGGACTGGGGGTGGAACAGTGGTGCAGTGATATGGGATATGCCCCTCTGGGCACAAAAGTCAAATTCGGAGGATATGAATTGAGGCTCATTATCAGAATCAATGGTAGTGAGTAAACCTTCCAGGGCAAAGATTTTGACCAAAGCCATGGTGGTAGCATCCGTGTTTGGTGAAGCACAGCGAAGCACAAAAGGAAAACTGGAATAGGTGTCAATGACTAGAAGACAACACACATTGAGGAAGCGTCCAGCGAAATCTATATGAATGCAGTCCCATGGCTTTTCAATGTGGGCCATGGATAAAATGAGGACTTGGGCGGTGGTGCTTGCGCCGCACGTGTCTGACAAGCAGCCACCACATGCTCAATTTTCACGTCAAGTCCGGGCCAGTGTGCCGTCTAGCGATTTTCTTCATCCTAGAGACACCCCAGTGTCCCTGGTGTAGAAGATGTAGGACCGCAGGCCACAACATTGCCATAATAACACCACTGGGAGAGACGCTGATGGTAGCCAGCAGGATAACTCCATTGAGGGAGGAGAGGTGCAGCTGCAGATGGAAGTAGTTCCAGATGGGATCCGATGCTTTTCCAGAAGGACTGTTTGTCAGCCATTTTCTATGTGATGTAGAACCCGGTACAGAACAGAATCCTTGGCAGTGGCTGCCACCAGCCGTTGTCGCGTGATTGGGAAACTATCAACGGCAGCCTGCGCAGCCTCATCAAAATGAAAACAAAGAAGCTCATCTTTAAAGATAAGTGACGCAATTAATTAAAATTTAATGTCTTTGACATGTTCCAGATGAAAAAGTGTCTCAGGGTTTGTGAAATTTCTGTTTACATTGATATTTAAGCTCCATCTTTGTTGAAGACAGGGTCAGGGCCCATAGGAAGTCTGGATAAGGCATCAGCATTTGCATGCTTAGCTCTGGGACGAAAATGAATGTCATATTGAAAATGAGAAAGAAAAAGTGCCCACCTTTGGAGCCTGTGTGTCGCCTTATCAGGAATGGAAGCAGACAGATGAAATAGACCAATGGCTTGTGGTCCATAATAAGATGGAACTTATTACCATAGAGAAAGACACCAAACTTCTCGAGAGCATAAACAATAGCAAGAGCCTCTTTTTCAATTTGTGAATATCGCAACTGTGAGTCATTTAAGGTTTTGGAGGCATAAGCAATAGGAATTTCTGTAGCATCAGGATATTTGTGAAATAAAACAGCACCAATACCATGTTGTGATGCATCAGTAGCTAAAACAAGTTGTTGCCCAGGGCAGTAAGTCGCCAAACAAGATGAGCTTTAAGGCAGTGAAAAGCAGCATCACATTTGTCAGACCACATAGAAGGAACATTTTTCTTGGGCAAGCGAGTCAGATGCCATCCTTGGAAAGGCAGAAACCCAGGTACACTGTAGAAGGCTGAAAGAATTAAGATTTGTAAAAATTACACTTAAGACCAGCCTGTTGTAGGATGGAGAAAAGAGTACGTAGATTTTTGAGATGTTCATTCGTGGTAGCCCCGGTAATGACAAATGTCGTCCTGATAGTTAATGCATCCGAGAACAGTGATAAGAAGTTGTCCAAGAAACCTTTGAAATATGGCTGGCGCACTGGCCTCACCAAACGGCAACCATTGGTAACGATAAAGACCAAAGGGCATACTGAGAACAAGAAATTGACACGACAACTCATCAAGTGGTAACTGATAAGCCTCAAAGAGGTCGATTTTTGAAAAGTATTTTTCTCTAGCAAGTTTGGAAAACAATTCTTCCGTTCGAGGCATAAGATAAGTATCAATAAGACATTGAGCGTTGACGGAAGTCTTAAAGTCGCCACAAAGCCTGAGACTGCCGTTCAGTTTGCTGACGACAATCGGAGAGACCCATTTGCTGGAAGGAACAGGAAGCAAAACTCCTGTGGACATAAGCTGATCTAACTCCCATTTTACAGCATCACGCAACGCTACGGGAAGAGGTTGGGCTCGAAAAAACAACAGCTTGGCTCCTGGTTTGAGAGAGTCGTGAGCTGCAAATGCTGAGGCACAGCCAAGGTCGGGTGAAAAAAGAGCAGTAAAGTCTGTAGACAAGGTATCTGAGTGTAAGGAATGTTGTTGCATACAACATATTCATAGTATCGTCAACAGAGAATCCAAATATGCAGAAGGCATCATATCCGAACAACTCAGCCGTCCCCATGTGGTCAACAACATACACAGTGACCGTTCATACAACAGACTTATATGTGATTTGGACACCCATGTATCCCAAGAGGAAGAATTTTTTTCTGGTTGTATGTGTGTAAATGGCGCAATACTGGTGAAAGGGGCGGTGAACCCAGGCAAAGATAAGTTTTCGTTCTCTGGGGCCCGCAGTGTGGAGTATGTCTTTGATTGACATGTTCAATACCACAATAATTATAAATTATTTTAACACTGCTTTAAACTTTACACTGCTTTAAACTTTATTAACTCACTATAAGCTTATTTCGGCCTTAGGCCATCATCAGGTGTTCTGTAATACAAGTAATACAGAAGAGTTGTTACATATATTCTTATAACATAATTAAAAGTAAAACTTTGAAAAAATTTATGTAATTATAAGAATATATGTAACAACTCTTCTATATTACTTGTATTACAGAACACCTGATGATGGCCTAAGGCCAAAATAAGCTTATAGTGAGTTAATAAAGTTTAAAGCAGTGTTAAAATAATTTATAATTATTGTGGTATTGAACAAAGATAAGTTTGTGACATAATTATTGTGGCTGCCGAGCCAGTATCTATTTGCATCTGTACATCTTTTCCAAACATGTGCACCATGAGGTAAAGTTTGTTTCCAGAAAATTTTGTGGAATTGACATGTAGTGTGGAGCCTGTATCTGTCAGTATCGTGTACAGCCTCACTTGGTTAGATCCGCAGACAGAAGAGATGTGACATTTTTTCTTACATTTGTGACATGTAGCCCAACATTTGGTTACATTCATCTCGTGAATGCTGGGAAAAACAGCGGGGACAAGAAGGTAAGGCAGCAAGAAATTGCTTCTGTTTAGAACTAGTGCACTGCTTGGGTTGCGTGCGAGAGTATACCGCCGCTACTTCCTCATTCACGACACTACCTGGTGCATCAACAAATGCCCTATCCGCCGCGACTTCCCCTACATCACCCCAAGCATCCAATTGCGCACCTGCAGTGTGAGTAATTTCAAAAGAATCTGCTTATGGCCAATACTTCAGATAAGGGTGGAATTTTTAATTGAAGTGCCTTCTGATGAACTTTATTATCGGGAGCGGACCATTGAATCGGCGTAAGATTCTTTATTAACAGTAGTACTGAATTTGCACATTCTACTAATGCCTTGCATTTCTGTAGCCCATGCTCGGTATGATTGATGTGGCTGTTACACTGATAAAATGCTACACGTGATGCAACAATGTGTGTTTGCTTCTTACAATATGAAGTGAGAAGCGAGCACATTTCGTCAAATGACAGTGAAGAGGGGTCTTTGAGGGGCGCTACGTGAGACAAAAGTTGGTAGAACTTTGTAGAGATCCATGAAAGAAACAGTGACTTAAAGAGATTTGCGTCAACATCGCCGAAAGCTACAAAGTGTTGTTTGAAGCCACTTCTCAAAGACCATCCAATCTTCTGTGATCTCCTCGTATGTGCTGACAACTCACCCTCTCTCTTTTTAATAATATTTTGAGTAATTTGGAAGTTTCTTGGATGTGATAATGAAAAATAATACAGTATATTGAATTAAACACGTTTCTTCAGAAAAGTGGTCAAGAGATTATGTGGAAGAAGGTCCTACAATGAAAATAGTTGTAAACAATAAGTGTATCAAAAGAGCAAATTTGTCCTGAATATTCCAGAATGGAAGTATTTGAGATTTTGTGTGTGTGTGTGTGTGTGTGTGTTTGTGTTATATCGGAGGGGGGGGGGGGGGGGCGGCACAAAAGAGCAACCGGTTGCAAGCTAGTTCTTCCATTAATCTTACAGTGGATAAATATATAAAAGTATACTAGTTAATTTTGCAGGCAGTAATGAAGACAAACATTATGTGATCTTTCAAAGGTTCCTTAAATATTTCCAAAGTCCAAGAAATATGGAATACCCTAGTCAATAATGAAAATTTCCACATTGCAGGAGTAATGCCACTACAGGAGGAGTGGGTTTAAAAGTGGATATAGAAGGGTAATTTGCATATTATAAGGAAAATAAGAAACTGAGCAGCGAGTATGAATTACCACTTCACTTAGGGATATATTTTGAGTGGATTTCAAATCAGGTAGGAACCATGGAGGTTGTGTAAGGACTTCCTATCAAAACTACAAAGTAGTTGACCTTGGCTACATGTGGGCGACTAGTAGCCTTCAACAGAATGATGGCATTTTTACTTCACTGCACACTTTTGCTAATATACATTTACACATCCTAACAGTCCTGACATTTCTCCCTGTGCAATTTCCATATTTTTGGGCAATGAAGGAAGACATTTATGACTGTCAATTTGCTCTGGGTGTAGAGAAGCTAACCTAAACATCTCTCCATGAAGGCGTTGACCATTTCATACCTGCCAACTTTCATGGTTTATCTGTAAAATTGATGAAAATTACAGCATTTTATGGATTGACTGTGTTATTTCATGGATTTACTGGCAAAAACTTTAATCGCATACATTCGATAATCATACCAGTTCTATACAATTGATTGTTTGCTTGGGTTATTGTTGTTTGGATGTTTTGGGGGGGACAAAACTAGAGAGATCAGCCCCCATTTGCATAGGTCGAAGGCAAGTCTTCATTCATGCTATCAATGAAACTGAATTTAACACCAGAATTACAGTTCTTCCATGTGAATCTTGGGTGTTGATAAGCTCTGCTCCACAAATTCAAAGAAGTGATGATCAGTAATTCAGGCCTGGAACGTAGTGATCGATCTCTAGGATATAGTTAAATCCCTTTTCTGTTCATCAGTGATCAAGTACTCTTGTACGTACTGCCTGTGACTACTTCCTTAGCAAGTGTGCACTCAAGGTTAGGCAAAATTTAAGATACACTGTTTTCTTCCATTCATTTTTATTTTCTTTTTTCCTTTTTTAAAGTTTCTTATCAAGTTATGCAAGAGAGAGATGAAACTACAGATGAGGTGGTGAATGACAGTTCACAGCTCTTCAGGTAGATGACAATTTGGTTGCAAATCATGTGATTCCAATTGGACGCCAATACGAAGAATTTGTAAAGCCAATTGACTTTGTAAATATAACCAAATTTCTATTCTCACCACACCCCATAGCGGTGCATAATGTTGATGGGTTTTCAGCATTCAGAAGAAAAATAAAACATAGTTCAAATGATCCAGTGAAATCTCTGGAGTCTATTTCTATTTTGAAGACCAATAGTTCTGGTCCCAGTTATGACAAAAGATTTTCTCAAGACTTCTTACAAGAAGGTAAGGAGGTCATAACTATGACTTTAAAGACGAACTAGCATTATTTTTTTGCATTGTGTATTACATTATTTCTTGCCTGTGTTACATAAACTAGTTTTAATGTATAAAGCCTTCTTCAAAATGCCATGTACCTGCTTAATTTATCAAGGACGTCTGGTTATGTAGGCTCCAAACCCAATATTCACCATGCCTGCTAATATGTAACATGGTTTTCATCTTGATTGTTATGTTCATCTAGAAACATTTGCCTGTGATGTAAGTAGATACGATTTCATTTAAATATCCTGTTTGAAGCAGCACAGAAATATTAATTTCTCAAGTCAAGGTACGTCAAAATTCATCAGATTTTTTTGCTGATAGGCCTTTTCTCTTTCAAAAGTCGCCTGGTATGCATTTCATCTCAAACTGGGATAAATAGATTAACAGGTATGGCCATTACTTAAGAAATATTTTCCAATTACCTTACTCTGAAGGCTATCATGGGTATGGTCATTTTGAATAAAAATGGGGTTGTAAGATCAAAGATCTACTAGATACCATGTACCGGAATATTAAAGAGATGCATGGAAAAAAGAAAAGTGCCTGTTTCAATAACATGAGCTCAAATGGAAAATTGGTTCCAAGCAAAGATGGGAAAGCTGAAAGATTGAAGGAATATATTGAGGGTCTTTACAAGGGAAATGAAGTCAGTGTTGTAGGAAAAGAAGAGGGAACAGATGAAGATTAGATACTGTGAGAGGAATGTGACAAAGCACTGAAATACGTAGATTGAAGCAAGGCTCCTGGAGTACATGATACAGCCTAAGAATTTCTGATGTCCTTAGGAGAACCAGCCATGATAAAACTAATCCAAGTGGTGTGCAAGATGTACGAGACAAGCAAAAAGCCATCAGACTTCAGAAACAATTTAATAATTACAATCTAAAAGAAAGTAAGTGCAGAAAGATGTGAATATTACAGAACTATCAGTTAAGTAAAGTAATAAAAATGATTTTCAGAAGAATAGAAAAACTGGTAACAACCAATCTCGTGAAAGATCAGGAAGGCAAACCTAGGTATAAGGATTTTTCATAATTATAATAATAATTATTATTTAGAGGTAACAAAGGTAAAACATAGGAAACAAAAAGCTACATACAGCTTCTACCAAATATGATAGCACTAAAAATAGTGGAGGGCATGAGAGACACACAGTGGTTGGGAAGAGATTTAGACAGAGAAATAGCCTTTCCTCAATGTCATTCAGTCTGTACACTGAGCAAGTTGTAAGGGTGTGTTGTTTCCTTGTCTGGTTTCGGGCTTAAGCGTCGTCATTGTCTAAATGCTTGTGGTGCTGGAGTGGTTGGACATTGTGGTTGTGTGTGTGTAGTTGTCTGAGTGATTGCGTGAATGTGTTTCTTTTTCTGATGAAGGCCATGGCCAAAAATTTAAGTTATGTGAACGTGATTATCCATTTTCGTGCCTGTCAGCAGCTCAGCAGTCCTCTTTACGGTGAGTTGTTATCTATCCTCCATTATTGACATTCCAATCAGATTTACCATTGTTAAAATTTATAAATGACATATTGACCTATATATGCTCAGCTGATAATCAGGTGTTTGAAAAAACGTATGATGAGATAAAATAAGTTATCCATACAGTTAAGGGAGACAAAATCTTGATTTTGATGGGTGACTGGAAATCAGTAGCAGAAAAAGGAAAGGAAGGGTAAATAGTAGGTGAATATGGACTGGGGATACAAACTGAAAGAGGAGATCAACTCTTAGAATTTTGCACAGAATGCAATTTAATCATCTCATACACTTGGTTTATGGATCATGAAATAAGTTGTATATGTGGAAGAGACCAGGAGATACCAGATGGTACTAGATTGATTATAATGGCAAGACACAGATTTCAGAACTAGGTTTTAAACTGTAAGCTCGCAGCGGAGTGGCCGAGCGCATTGAGGTGCTATGCTATGATGCGTGAGGCCATTTCCTATTGAGGGTTTGAATCCCCCCTCAAGCATGGATGTTTGTGTCATCTTTAGTATAAGGTAGTTCATAAGTAGTTTGTAAGTTTAGGGACTGATGACCCCGCAGTTAAGTCCCTTAAGCTTAACAAACATTTGAACATTTTTAAACTGTCATATCCAGGTCCAGATATAGACTCTCACCACACCTCACTGATTGTGAACTGTAGATAAAAACTTAATAAACTGAAAATAGGTAAAAAAAAAGTAAGGAAATAGAACATGGATAAACTGAAGGTACCAGAGTTTCAGAGGGAGCAATAAGTAAGGATTGACTGGAATGGAAGAAAGCAATACAGTAGAAGAAGAATGTCTAGCAGTGAAAGATAAAATAGTGAAGACTCAGGAGATCAAATAGAGAGAAAGACAAGGCCTAATAGAAATCCTTCAATAACACAGGAGATATTGAATGTAATTGATGAAAGGAGAAAATATAAAAATGCAGCAAGTGAAGCAGACAAAAGGGAGTACAGATGGCTAAAGAATGACGTTGACAGGAAGTGCAGATTGGATAAGCAGTAGTTGCCAGAGGATAAATGCAAGTCGTTAATAGAATGTATAATTAGGGGAAAGATGGATACCACCTGCAGGAAAATAAAGTGAACTATTTGGAGACATAAAATCAAATGCATACATATCCAAAGATCAGTTAGGAAATCGCAGTGAAGGGTAAGCTGACTGAAATGGGTAATATATAGAAGATCTATACAAGGAAAATGAACTTGAAGGTAGTATTGTAGAAACGGAAAAGGCAGTAGATGATGAGATAGGAAATACTATACTGCAAAAGCATTTGACACAGCACTGAAAGATTTGAGTCAAAACGAGGCCCCTGGAGTAGATATATTTCCTCTGAACTGCTGATATCCTTGGAAGAGCCAGTCATGAAGAAACTGTTCAGCTTGTGTTCAAGATGTAGGTGAAGGGAAATATCCTCAGACTTCACTAAGAATTTAGTAATTCCGATTCCATAGAAAGCAAGTGCAGACAAGTTTGAAAATTTCAGAACTATCAGTTTAAGAAGTCTTGTTTGAAAAATACTGCCACAAATCATCTATGTTTGAATGGAAAAGCTGGTAGAATCTGAACTCGAAAAATATCAGGTTGGATTTAGGAAAAATGTAGGAACATATAAGGCAATACTCACAACTTATCTCAGAAGATAGCTTAAGGAAAAGCAAACCTACATTTCTAGCTTTTGTAGATTTCAAGAAAGCTTTTGACAATATTGATTGGAATACAATCTTTCAAATTCTGAAGTCCACAGGGGTAAAATAGAGGGAAAGTAGGCTTATTTACAACTTTTACAAAAGCCAGACTGCAGTTATGTCAATGGGCAATGGGCATGGAAGGGAAGTATTGGTTGGGAAAGGAGTAAGACAGGGTTGTAGCTTTTCTCCAATGTTATTCAGTTTGTACATCAAGCAAGCTGTGAAGGAAAGCAAGGAGAAGTTTGGAGAAGAAATTAAATTTCTTGGAAAATAAATGAAAACATTGTGGTTTGCCAATGATATTGTAATTCTATCAGAAACAGCAAAGGAATTGGAAGAGCAATTGAATGGAATGGATAGCTTTGAAAGGAGGATATATGAATAACATTAATAATCTGTTTAGCATTGGGTGGAAGTGTGTGGGGTAAAAATTCCACATGAAAAAAATGAAGGAAGAAAGCTTGAGGTTTAATATCCCATTAACAGCACGGTCATGACAGACGGAGCTCACACTCAGGTGTGTTCGGAAAGGATATCAGCCATACACATTGAAAGGAACCATCCTCGCATTTGCTTGGAATGATTTTGAGAAATCACAAAAAATCTAAATCTGAGTGGTCAGAGTGGATTTGAACCACTATCCTCCCAAATGCAAATCTACTGCACCACCTAGAGGGAGACATAGTGAGTGACAACTACAGTAAGGAAATTCAAAGGGCTGTAAGTTGCCATTCTTATTCAAAGAAGAAGAGGCTTGCACAGGATATGGACAGCTGCACCAAACTACTCATTGAACTGAAGACCACAACAACACAACACTTCTGTACATGGTGGAGGTGAGTAAACACGAAATGCCTTTTCCAAAACATAACCTAGTACTGATCATTCAGGAGACCACACCTGATTAAAATGTATTAAACATAAAGGCAACAAAAAGACCTTACTTCAATCTAGGAGCCACTTGAAGCAAGTGATTGTCAAATTAAAAATGCAACTAAAATGAGCAGGAGAAGTAGCATATTAGTTAATATTAATAAATAGATAGTAGTGTCATACCTCAAGGAGGAACTTGAGATATTTAACTTTTTGCGTAGGTAGGTAGATGAACTGCAACACAGGTTTAGAAAATTGACACAAGTAGTGGATATATAGTGTCTGGCTGGCCAGTACTTACCTTAGTTTTGTACTGTCGACAGTCACAAAAAACACGAAAATAGAAACAAAAAAATATGACACAAGCTTTCGGAAATATTTTCCTTCAAGTATGAGAGGAGGGAAGAGGAAGGGAACAGAAGGGAAAGGTTATTCGTGACCTAGGCCATGAGGTAATGATGGGTGATTTGTGGAAGTCAGAGATACTGTATGTCAAGTACTGAGCTTAGACATACATTAACTAGACTGGCAATGTCCTATGCATTATCACTGGTATCACTGAAGCAGTCATTGCTATATTACTGCCAAAAACAGCTTGTAAACAACTACCAAGTTAAATGTAAAAGTCTTAAGAAATAGATCTAAAGTGATAGAAGTACGTCACCTTTATAGTGTTAACATCTACATAATGGTAACAAGAAGCATCTTGAATGGTGTTACTGTATTTATTAATCTGTCTCTAGTTTGAATCATCTTTTTATATTATAGAATAATATGCTCACTATAAAAGTGCTTCTGCATTCCGAGATGGCTGTTTATTGTTGATAACAAGTATTCGTATTTATTGGCGTGTTCTTAAATGTGGGCATATGTATCTTAATTGTCATCTTATAAAACCATTCTACAATTTGTTTGTTTGTTAAATTAAGGTATTATATTACGCTAATAGTAGCTCAACTTCAGAATCTGGTTAAACTACCGTGAAAAGATTAAAACTTCATTTTAGTTCAGAAGTTGTCTAAGTACAATAAACAAACTTTTTGACATTTGTGTAGGTAAGATGACGGCATCAGGCTTCACTAAACCCAGGTGACTTTGACAGTCTACTTAATGTATGTCTGTGTTACTGAACAAAGCCAATAACAAACCAAAGATGATATATAACCAAAATGGTTAGATGAAGCATTAACACATTGACTGTCATGATGACATCAGAGGTGTGCCAGAGCTGCATGCTGAGGCCACTTGTAGCCACACAGCAGCCAATGTGTTAAAGAGAAGTGAAATAAATAAAGCTGAAAGGGGGAAAGATTTAGAGAAACACACAAACACAAACATGATCACCACCTCTGGCTACTATATTTCAACTGCTGATTCAACAGTGAGTACCTTTTGGAATGGAGAGGAGAGGAGTGGAGGGGATGGAGAAAGGAAGGATGCAGTGACAGGGCTAGGGTAAAAATATCCACACTGCCTCACATAGCTTCAATCTACAAGGTAGGTTGATATATGAGATACAGCTTTGTTTGGAATCCAGTGGCCTGTAGAATGTGTTGTAGGGGTAAATCCCATCTATGTAGCTCAGAAAAGCCGGTGGTGAAGGGGAGGACCCATTTGGCCTCGGGTTGTAAAGCAGCCACTTGACATCATGCATGTTATGCTCAGTTACATGTTACTGTACTGAATGGTTCACTCAGTTCAGAGGTGCCCATTCGTTCTCATGGACAGCTGTTGGTAGTCATACTAAATGTAAAAACCTCTGCAATGGTTACAGCAAAATTTGTAAATCACACGACTGCTTTCACAGTGGCCCAGCCTCTGATGGGGTAGGATAAGCCTGTGACAGGACTATAATAGGAAGTGCTAGGTGGGTGGGGTGGATTGGGCACATCTCTCAACAGGGTCTTCCATAGGGTTGCAAGCCCCGTGGTAAGGATTTGGGATTGAGAATGGAATAGATATGGACTATGATGTTACATAGGTAGGGTAGGCAAAATAATAACCCTTTGAAGAGGGGGGAGGGTTTGTGTAAAATGTTTTACATATAAAAGGGCATGGTTATAGTCCTGACAAAGGAAGTGGTTTATATGTTCCATGTCAAGATGATACTGGTAACATAGGAGAACACTCCATTGTGGCAGGTTATTGGGTGGTAGAGCAGTGTATTTGGAATCTGCTTGCAGACTATGTCTGGAGGCTAGTTTCTGTCTATGAATCCTTTTGTGAGACTCAGCACGGTGGGTAAGGGAATTCTCATTACTAACAATAGCCATCCATAGATGTCCAGGCACTATGGTAGGCAATTTTTGGTGTTTAATGGATGGCAGCAGTCAGTATGCAGGCAGACATGTGGATGGAGTCATCAGTGGGGTGCCAAGTTGAACCACTCCTTCCAGAACTGCTCCCCTGAATCCATCTATATCCTCACTCCAACAACACCTCGTTTCCCCACCTTCTGGATGCTCCCCAAAATCCACAAACCCAATAATCCTGGACATCTAATTGTAGCAAGTTACTGTGATCCCAAAAAATGAATTTCGGATCTCATTTTGCAATTGTCAGAAATCTAGCCTCTCTCACTAAGAATAGCAGCCACTTCCTTCACTGACTCTTCACCATCCTCACCCTTTACCGCCCTCTTCCCTATACATCAGTATCCTTCATGCAGTTGGTCTTGCTGCTGTCAAACACTATCGCATTCAATGTTTTTCAGCTTCCAAACCACTACCACATTTCTTATATACCTTACATAACAAAAAACCATTTTTTCAGACTTTGAAAGAAAGGTATGAAATCAGATCCAAATCAGAGCCATAGGCACCTGTATAGTACCCTCCTACGCCAACCTGTTAATGGGCCATCTAGAGGAAACCTTCATAGCATCCCAAAACCCCAAACCAATGAGCTCATTTAGGTTCATTGATATTTTCTTGATCTGTACTCAGTAATAGGACACCCTTTCTTCGTTCCTTCACAACCTCAACTTCTTCTCGCCGATGTGTTTCACCAGGTCCACCACAACCCTTAACCTTCACCTCACGCATCACTCCACCCACATCTCTGTCCACATTAAACCAACTAACCAACAACAGTACCTGTATTCTGACAGCTGCCATCCGTTCCATACCAAAGAATAAGTTCCATACAGCCTGGGAGCCCACTGATGTCATATATGCATTGATGAGAACTCTCTCAGCAATTTGATTAGTATTTCACAAAGGCCTTCACAGACAGGACTACCCCACAAAACTATTCCCAAATAGATTTATCACAACATATCCAAACACACCCCTAATCATCCCTCTGCAACAAATAACTAACCACAAAGGAATGCCACCCTTGTACTTAATACCACCCTAGAGTGGAACAACTGAACCACATCCTTTGCAGGGCTTTGACTATCATTGTGACATCCTACACAAGATCCATCCCTCCTAAAGTGGTGTTCTGTGTCCCATTCAAACTCTACATCATAGTCCATCTCTATGTCATTTTCAATCCCAGACCCTTTCCATGGATCTCATACTCTTGCGGAAGAACCTTGTAGAAACCAATCTACCTTCCCAGTACTTACCTGAATGTGTCCCATCACAACCTTACCCTACCCCACAGGTGACTGGACCAATGTGAAAGCAACCATGTGATTTACCAGATTTGCTGCAATCATTACACATCCTTTTACTTTGGTATGGCTATCAAGCAGCTGTCCATTAGAGTGAATGACAACTGCCAAATTTTGGCAGGTTTAGCATCAGGGTCTTCAGCAAGGATGATCCCTGGGGTAAGAGTTTAGGGCATAGGGATTGTAAAGGATGTTGTGGAGGTCGGTGGGCCATGAAATACCACTTCAGGAGAGGTCAGAAGGATCTTGGATAGGAAGTCTCTCATTTCAGGACATGATGACAGATAATCGAAGCCCTGTCAAAGGATGTGATTTAATTGTACCAGTCTCGGGTGGTAATGGGTGACAAGAGGGAGACTCCTGCAGGTGCTGTTGGTAATTAGTAGGTTTGATGTGAACAGATGTGTGTATGGAGCTGTCAGTGAGGTGGAGGGTAACATCCAGGAAGATGGCAGGCCAGGTCAGGTTGAGTGAACCAAGTAAAATTGATATAGGTTGGCATAGGAAGGTGCCATAGAGGTACTCACAGCTGTGCCACAGATTTGATTGTATACTTTTCTTTCAGAGGAAAAGTAATTGCTTGTTAGAATGGAATTTATGAGGAATAAAGACATTGGGCTTTGAGTCTGAAAAATAATGAGAAAGGTAGTGTCCGAGAGCAGCAAAAACATGAGCATGTGTTTTTTTGGTGAATAGGAAAGTGGCATCAATGGTGACAGTTAAGTGTACAGGAGGTAAAGGGGTGGGCACTTCTTATTCCAATCCTCTTACAGGCTTATTCTACCTCATCAGAGGTTGGACAACCTGTGAAAATTGCCATGTGATTTACCAACTCTGCTGCAATCATTGCACAGCATTTTATGTTGGCGTGACAATAAATCGTCTTTCCATCAGGATGAATGGCCACTATTAACCTGTGGCAAAAAGCAAAATGGACCAGCCTGTGGCACAGCATACAGGTGGACACAACACCATCACCAGCTCTCCTGAACTGCGCAGATACCAGTTATCCCTTCAAAATATTCTATGGTTCTGCAACCACCCCGGCCACAACCTAAGATAACGTATCATCCCTACAACCCATGCCTAACATCCCCACTTTCCGACTTATTATCCTGTATCCCTCCAATTCATGTCTTCCTTCCAACTCTGTATTGCACCTTATTTTATTTATCTTTCTTTAATGCTTCAATATCTCCTTAATTAATTACTTTTTTTATTTTTATAGTTTTAAATCCCCCTCCCACCCCATACACACCTCTACACCTCCCTTTTTATCCTCTCCCACCCCTCATATTACTGCCTCCCATGCTGCTTCTCATATTCCCAACTATCAGAGCCTTTCCACTCTGCCATAGAACATTGCTTCCCCACCCTTGCCCAGCATCCTTTCCCCTCCCCTGCCCTCTTCACTCACTGTCAAGATGTTTGTTGTGCAGGAGCAGTTTGAGATAGTGGTCTTGTGTGCATAGTTACAACTGACTGACTGTGTGAATGTACGTGTTTCTTTTTCTGATGAATGCCAAGAATGAAAATTTAATTTGTGTGAGTGTGATTGTCTATTTTACACGCCTGTCAGTGGCTCAGTGATCATCTTTATGGTGAGTTGTTACCTCTCCTCTATTATTGACATTCCAATCTTTATTACTTTTATGTAATTGTATATAGGAGTATTAATTCTTTTAATTCCAAAGAAATAACATACCCACCAACAGCTGTGAAGTTTATTTTGTTTTATTTTAAGTTTTATTCATATACTTTTTAAGACCTACAAGAAAGTAAGTACTGATAATACAGATCTTTTTCAGAATTGGTAATTCCATTAGGAAGACAGGGCCTCCATTCGTTTTTGTTACTACCATATACCGGGTGATGAAAAAGTCAGTATAAATTTGAAAACTTAATAAATCACAGAATTATGTAGATAGAGAGGTAAAAATTGACGCACTTGCTTAGAATGAAATGGGGTTTTATAAAAACAAAAAAAACAAAAATAATTCAAAAAATGTCTGACAGATGGCACTTCATCTGATCAGAAAAGCAATAATTAGAATAACAAATTAAGACAAATCAAAGATGATGTTCTTTACAGGAAATGCTCAATATGTTCACCATCATTCCTCAACAATAACTGTAATTGAGGAATAATGTTGTGAACAGCACTGTAAAGCATGTCCGGAGTTGGGTTGGGGCATTGGTGTCGGATGTTGTCTTTCTTCATCCCTAGAGATGTTGGTTGATCACAATACACTTCCGACTTCAGTTAACCCCAAAGCCAATAATCGCACGGACTGAAGTCTGAGGACCTGCATGACAATAGTGGCGGCTGAGCACACAATCATCACCAAACAACGCGCAAGAGATCTTTGGACATTTCTTTTTGTTGGACTTTTGTTTTTTGTTGGTTCTAATAAAACCCCATGTTATTCCAAGCATATGTGTCAATTTTTACCACTCTATCTACATTATTCTGTGATTTATTAAGTTCTCAAATTTATACTGACTTTTTGATCACCTGGTAGATTGTGTGATCTTAATGAATTCAGTACAGAATGCTGCTTCATGTCTTTAGCCTATTTTTTCCCTTCTGGAACACAGAATCTCAAATGCTTTGATTCACTTACATTCCAATTTTCCCAATGTCCATGTTTCACTTTCATACAAAGCTGTGCTACAAACGTACAGTCTCAAAAAATTCCTATATAATATTAAGGACAGTGTTTGATACCAGCAGACTTCACTTGGCAAAGAATGCCCAATTTTCCAGCAGCAGAATTCTTTGCCTAAATCCACATCATGATTGCAAATTGCTACTTCTCATTACTTTTGTCCTTTTCTGGTGTACTCTCAATAAATATTCCATACCTATTGGAATACCGAGTGAGGTGGCGCAATGGTAACTCACTGGACTCGCATTTGGGAGAATGGTGGTTCAAATCCACCTCTGGCCCTCCAGATTTAGGTTTTCCGTTATTTTCTTAAATCACTCCAGGCAAATGCCGGGATGGTTCCTTTCAAAGGGCACAGCCAATTTCCTTCCCCATCCGTACTCAAAACTCTTGAGTATTAGCTCCGTCTCTAATGACCAAGCTGTCGACGGGATGTTAAACCCTTCCATACCGGTACCTATTAGATTATTCATTTCACTCAATAGGTAAAGTAATTTGTCTTCACTTTCATGAGGATAGCATTGTCATCACTGAATCTTATCATTTACATCCTTTCTACCTTGTACTGTTATCCCACTCTTGTACCTTTCTTCAGTTAATATACATGACAGTAGAAGCAACATACTACGTTCCTATCTTCGGCCCTTTTTAATCCAATCCCATTGTTCTTGGTATTGTAATCTTATTACACCCTCTTGGTTCTTGCACTTAGGCCTAATATAAATTACCCATCGTTACCTACAGCTTACTTCGATTTTTCTCAAGGAAGGAAGCTTAGGGTTTAACATTCCGTTGATAGTGTAGTCATTAGAGATGTTCAATTTTCTCAGAATTTTGAATGTATTGCAACATTTTACATTGTTGAATGTTTTTTTCTAAGTCAATATATCCTATGAATGTCTTGATTTTCTTCAGTCTTATTTCCATTAGCAAGCACCAATGTCAAATTGCATTTCTGGTGTCTTTACCTTTCCTAAAGCCAAAGTGGCAGTCATCTAACATCATAATCATCATCATCAAAGACTGATTATCTCTTTCATGATTCAGTATGGAGGATAGTCCTCCTTATGAAATTTCTCCATTATCCCCTATTCAGAGTTAACATTGATGCCTCATCTGATGTTAAGCTTGTAACTTCAAAGTCATTCTTAACCAAAAACAAGTACTTTCTCTTTGGTCTACTTTGACTCTCTTATCCTCTACTGTGGAACTCATGAGTCTCTTAGGTAACCTTGCTTCTCCCATGCGTGTAACATGACCCTACATCTCAGCCTGTTCTCTCTAACTGCTTCATCTATGTTGTTCATTCTCAGTTGTTCTTTGGTTTCTTCAATATGGACACCCTCCTGCCATTGTTCACATCTATTAGTACCTCAATCATCTTTACTACTTTCATATCTGTAAGCTCAACATTATTAATATGTTAACCTGTATCCACCCATCTTTCACAACCATACAACAAAGTCGTTCAAATGATAGAATGGTGCACTGCTTAGTCTTGGTACTCACTTCCTTGTCGCAGAAGAGAGTAGATCATAGCTGAGCATTCACTGCATTATCTTCGAAACACATTGATTCCAGTTCTTTCACTGTGTTGCAGTTGTACAAATGTTCATAAACCTATTGGACCAAACACTAAATTGACATCCTGTGAGAAAGTATGTCCTAAGTACTTCAAACTGTCCACCTGTTCTTTGTTCCTCCTATATGGCACTCAATCTTTTTAATCTCTTTTCCAGAGATATTACTTTCATTTTGGAGATGCTGATCTTCATACAATACCTCTTGTATCTCTGGTCTAGCTGTGATATATTGTAACATATCTTCAATTTTCTTTTCCATTTCTGTGTAAATTATTCTCATCAGTAGCTTGGATTGTGGAGTGATTCTCACACCAGCCTTGCTATTACTGAAATTGTGTGAATGATATTTTTCTGAAGATACATTGCCACTCTCATAAATTCTACACACAATTATTTTGTTGCCACTTCGGATGATGGTTTTTGAAATTATGGTGGAGTGTTATCTAGGTTATCTGCCTTATTTGATTGCAAGTCATCAATGGATCTTTTCAATTCTGACTCTATACTGGATTCCCCTATGTCTTCCATATCAACCTCTATTTTATCAGGTGAGTCTTCCCCCTCACAGAGACCTTCGATGCTCTCTTTCCATTTAACAGTGAAGCCCCTTTGCATTCTTAATGTTACCACCCTTGATTTTAATTTCACATAATTTGTTTTGACTTTTCTTTATTGAGTCAGTCTTACCAATAATCATTTTCTTTTCAATTTCTTCAACTTTTTTTTCCATTAAACATTTCATGTTAGCTTCCCCGAACTCTGCATTCATTTCATTCCTACTAATGCCTCTGTATTGCTGTACTCAGAACACTCCCTAAACATTTTTGTACTTCCTTCTTTCATTAATCATTTGAAATAATTCTTTTTTTCTAATCCAAGAATTCTTTACAGTTACTTACCTTGTCCCTGTGTATGTCCATCATCTGTGATTGCCCTTTTCAGGGATGTTCTCATGTCCACTCTTGTTTAATTGAACCACTTTTCATATATTAGTTAATGCAGTATCCATATTTAAAGTGAACTTCAAACATATGTCATCGTTCTGCAATAGTTCTGCATTGGTTCTTTCAGACAACCTATTCTTTATCATTACTAAATTGTGATTTGAGTTTATATTTGCTCCTGAGTGGGGCATACACATCTTATCAATGAGGCTTTTAGGTTTTCTTCTTTTTTTCACTTTTTCCCCATAGGAAGAAATTATCTACACCACTGGCTCCTGGGTACACTTTACAGTCCAATATCTGATTTTGATCTCTGTCTGAACATGCTGTATTCTAGCTGGAACCGTCCTGGTCTCCAGGTTTATGCAAGTGTACCATCTCCTCTTGTGATTCTAAGACAGAGTATTCACTATTATAGTTCGAAATTTATTCCAGAATTCAGTCACACTTTCTCCTCTCATTCCTACTACCAAGCCCATTGAAAAACCACAACATTCCCTTCTGTACAACCACATTCTAATTCCTAATGACTATTAGATCCCCTCCCCCACCCCTCAATTACATACTAAATTACTCTTTCTGTATCCGATTACACTTTCTCTACCTGTTCTCCTTGTGCCTATGATGACTTCAGCATGTTTATCTGAATTACGGTTGTTGGCATTGGTTTGCTATCAACTATAATGGGATCAAGTCCTATCACTCAACTGTTCACAGTAGCACACTCTCTGCCCTACTTTCCTATTGTCAAAAAAAGCATATCCCCAACATACAATTTTTTTTGCCACTGTTGAAATTATACAGTACTCATCTGACCAGAAAATCTTTTCTTCTTTCCATTTAATTTCAGTGACTTTGCTACATCAAGCACTTCCTTTTTCTTATTTTCTAGCCTTCCTACTACATTCGTACTTCTCACACTCCACATTCCAACTCATAAACTGTTATCACTTTGTTGGTTACTCAATCTTTTTCTCATGGTCACCTCATTTTTGGCAGTGCCTTCCTCCCAATGAGAATGGGGGACATTTCTTTCAATTACAGGGCATGTATCTTATGGATACAAATTATGTGTCATTAATACAGTAATTTCTACTGCCATCTGCATCCTCATGCTGATTCTTCTGTCTTTTAAGGGCAGCTTCCCATCACAACAGCAAGAGAGTGCCCTGGACATACATACACTCCTCCACCTTCTTTGACAAGGCCTTTGGCAGAACAATGTTGACTGCTCATGGAGAACTCTTTGGTCACCATTACTGGTGATTTTTATTCAAATTTTAAGCAGTGGAGGAGTTCAAAAGTGGGTCTTTGGGAGTTTTGATTATGAATCACAAAAGCTATCTCTAAACCAGATTACAATTCTTAGGCATTTAAATAATTGTTTATCTCCCCAAAGATTAAGATACTGACTTTATAAGATAATTATTTCTTAACATTAAGATCTGTGTAAATAATTTGCTGTTGCTAGACAATTATCATACAATGATACTACTAAGAGTTTCAGTGTTGGAAGCAGCTGCTTCAGGCACATGTTCTGTAATAAGCGACATGCAAGACTTCTACTGCAGATCTAGGACACTACTGAAATATACAGAAGCTTCAACAGGCTGTTCTGGTTTTCAATAGAAGCCTGCGACTAAATAAAAGCCAGGTGGAACACACAAATCGATTTGACCTACACAAAACCAATGTTCATTAGCACATAGTGTGATTATTTTGTTTTTTCCTAAAACGAATATTCAGAAGATTAGTATTATTTGTTAAAGATATGATTTTTATATGTGTGAGTAAAACTAAATCATTGTTAAATAATGTTGCAAGTAAATGGTTTTTGCAACTGTGTATCAGTTTGTGAACTTCCTCTGTGAAGTCTTCTGTTACTTGGTGTTGTCTTAATAATATAGTAAGGACAGTTTACAACTCACCGCAAAGATGTGGCGACAAGCTGCAAAAGGCTCATACAAAGACACACACATGTAACACTTTCAACTACCGGCCATGGCCTTCTTCAGAAAATAGAACACTCACGCACTTCGAAGTGCGGCAGCCAGAGGTGATGGTTGTATGACTGTGTTGTGTGCCTGTGTGATTGCATGAGAGTTCTATTTTCTGAAGAAGGCTATGGCTGATAGCTAGAGTGCTGTATGTGTGTGTCTTTCTTATGTGCCTGTCACAGCTCGTCATCATGTCTTTGTTGTAAGTTGTAAACTCTCCTTAATATATAGTTTAATTCCCACCTGCACTTTCCATTATTAGATTTCACCAGGTTATTAAATATTTTTGATCCTCAGTGATATACACCATCCTTACAGAGGGTGGTACATAACAATGTCTGTGTATGTAACTTTCACTTGTGTGCAAATGCAGTTTTTTATTTTTATTTATTTATGTATTCTGAATAAACACATTTTCTGTTTTCACCAGGCTCTTTTTGATGTAGACCTACATGATAATGTCAAGTGTATAGATACATGGAAGGAGTAGACTTCCAAGTTCTTTAAAGAATGGTTTGAATGATTTTCTACTATTTGCATTTTTCATTATTCTCACAAATTTTTTTTTTTTTTATTCTTTCCAGAAAATAGTTATGCTTTGAGGGTAATTTCCCCAGAATATGATTCCCTGTCTCAAAATGGAATGCATGCAACCATATAAACAGGTCAACTGAACACACAGGATACTTTACTATACGTTGGCTTTGGCACCTAACATCGGGATGTTGTGTTGTATGACTAAAAACATTGATCATTTTTCTTTTTCTATGAATATATTATTACTTTTTTACAATAAAAGCTGATCAGTTTACAATCACCCACCCACAGTAACAGATTTTCACATTTTCTGAAAGTAGGCTATTTTGCTGCCCCTACTGACCTTTACTATTCGATGTCCTATTTCACAATCATACTAATTATAATTTTTTTGTCAATGAAATCGTAGCTTTATGTTTTGTGCACTATTGTTCCAATCACACCACCTGCTTTCTGTAATTAGTATGACTGTGAATTAGGGGATCAAAGTGTCACTTCCTAGATTACTTTTACAACTATTTGGTTAAGATTGCACAAGAAAGAGTTCTTGTGTATATTACTGAGTTAATAAAGCAATCATATACTACTAATAATGCGGGTGTAAGGTATGCTTCAATAATTTCACACAATAATGTACATTCGATAAAGAACTTTTATTGCACTTACTTGCAGTTTAAAATTTTGGCCCCAAATTTGCTGCCCTAGGCTCCAGTTTATTCAGCCTACTGATAAATCCACCACTGCCCATCCACCTACCCAAGCTCCATGTTTTAATTTAAAAACAATTTACAATGGCAATTGATTGGCATAATATTGTGCTGAGAGAAAATCTCTTTGGGCATAATAGAAAGTTTTATTTTTTGTATTTTGTTTCATGTTTTGGAATGCTGTTTCGCGATTTTTCTCAGTTTAGTATGTCCCCACCTAAAGCACTGCCCATGGTGTCAGGGATCAAAGCAGACTGGTAGTGTTGGGTTCCTTCATTACTGTCAAATACACTTTTCTAACTGTTTCAGCACTTGTGAAGTTCCATATAATTCTCACTTCATTGGTCATTTTAGATAGTTTAGAATTTAAGACTGTGGTGTGGGAATTCCAGTTGAACATAAATGCCACAAAATTTTGTTTCAGGGACACCGTTAATTTCTTAGTTTTTCCTAAGCATTTTGGTTATAATGGATTTTTATTTTGCTGTGTGGAAGTGCATGGCAACTATTTTTGTGGGTTTATCAGTAGCTCATTCTTCATGAACCACTCTGAAATCTTTTCATTTGTGTCTTTAGCACACAGACTAAGAGTATTTTCATTTTCACCTTCAATCAATAGGATAGTGTCATCTACTAATAGGACTGATATGTAAAGCAGTCATTTCTGAAAACTAAGAAAAGAACAGGACCTAAACTTGAGCCTTGTGGTTCACTATGGGTTAATATGTATAGTTTTGATTGATAAACTTGGAGTTCCCTGGAAATGTTCAAATGTTTGTTAAGCTTAAGGGACTTAACTATGGGGTCATCAGTCCCTAAACTTACAAACTACTTATGAACTACCTATAACTAAGGACGGCACAAATATCCATGCCCGAGGGGGGATTCGAACCCCCGACCGTAGTGGCCGTGCAGACCGTGACTGAAGCGCCTCAGTCCCCTCGGCCACCGCGGCCGGCAGTTCCCTGGAGCTAAACATTAAAAATCGTTGGTTCTCTCTGCTAATTTTCTTACCCGAGCTCAATTGATTCTAGAGGTTTACAATATCAATTAAGTTAACTGTCGCTCACATTCATGTTAATGTTACGGTAGTAGTTAGGTGATTCAGCTGGAAGTCTATCTTGGTCGGTGAATAAATTTTTCAAGAGAGTATTAAGTGGGAACAGAAAGCATATTTCACATTTGCATTTTGTTTAACGTGCAGCCTAGCTCGTCTTATGGGTAATTATTTTCTAACACTTCAAAAACACTGTTTTTACGGTGGCCATCTGAACATATGTAAACTATAGGACATAAATTACGTCACGGTAACACGGAGGTGAAGTTGGCTACGGACAAATGCACAAATAGCGGTGTGAACAATTAGCAAGTACCCAGTTGACATTGTTACTACCCACTTTGGAATGGTTACTCGCTAAAATTCCCGCCATGAGAGACTGAAGACGTGTTTTCCAACAATACCTGTACATAAAATTTCCCCTGTGTTGTCCTTCATAGCTTCAACTATACAGATCACTGGTAAAAAAAAAACCATTGCAGTTTAGTAAGCGTGTTATCAATGGTCGTTGCATGCTATAGTAAAATCTTTGCAGTGACCGCACGAAAACAGTAAAATATCGCCCTACTTGAGGGAATGGCATGTTGATAGTGTTCAGAAGAACTTGTTACCCAACATTTATGCGCGTAGAATACTTTACTGTGCCGCGAACGACCACAGGACGCAGTCAGTCAATTTTGGGTAAGATACAAAACTAATTAGAAATTTAACTTCGAATGTCTGTCACAGTATCCCATATTGAGAACGTTCTATTCTAATTATTGGTACATTTTGGTACCTTTAAATTCTGCTATCTCCCAAAAATGATTTCTATACGACTTGTTAAGTACGTATACCGTAGTTTATTTATGGTATTAATTTGTCCTTTAAACCGTTAGGCAGAGGAATATAGGAGATGTCAAATACAATCACGCAAATAATACATACAGTATCTAATTATACAAAAGAAAATACACAAATGGGATGATTTACTTCACAATTGTTGGCACTTGCAAATGGCTTTTACTTGTAAGCACAGTTTTAACATGTAGGATTGGATGGTGTGGGCTCCAGAAGCTTGAAACTTCTAGTTAACTGTATGAAACAGTTATCACGCCAGAGAAATTATTTTCTGGGAATTTCCCTCTCTCAACATTACTTATTGCTAGTAATACACTTGAACTGAAATAACAGCAATATTTTGCTGAACGTCAGAGCCTTTATTTTAGGAGAAACAAAGTACCATCGTAAAAAAAATCTAGGATATCATTAGAAAAAGATTAAGATTTTGCCAAATTTTATATAGGAGGGACAGCAGTGATTACGACAAAAATTACGAGTAAAGAAGTGAATCGTGGCGGATAACGTAGCAGTTAAGTCTCAAAATCCCAACAGCAACAAAGAAGTGAATCAGGGGATATTGTTTCTATTGAATTCTTTCCACCTATATGCATATACGGATGGTTTAAACAATACCGGTATCTCAGTTCGCATAAATCTTTAGAAACGCAGCAGTAAAGACATATTGTTAATGCACACGGATTGTTTATCCAGCCAGACTTCGCGAGGTGGGTTTTCTCACCACTGCAAGCGAAATTAGATAGGCCTAACCCCATGTTGGTGGTAATGACAGTGATGTTTCTAGATAGTAGCAAATTTAACCATTGTGCGGCAGCCGTGGAGTAGTACAAAAGTTTGGACTGAATTTGCTACATACTGAATGTTTCTGGACGATGGGCAATCTGCTAATCATGTGGTAATAGGTACGGCAAGGGCCACAGACGTACACTAATGTGTGTTTGTGGGCATGCCCTGTTCACCCTGTTCATATCGAGAATCAAGAATTTTATTCACCATAGATCATTGTACAATGATATATTTATATACGTTGAGAATCAGCTGCTAGTATTTGCAACAAGTTCTGGTCGCAGGTAAATTTTAAAGCATTTCGGGGACAAAAAACCTATGGTGGTGGTAAACGCCGCAAGATATGGAATGATTGTTGTTTCACATAGTGCCAACATAGAGAGAGGCCTTAGCGAAACTAACACAATGGAATAGTCTTGATCGATTCAAGGGCAATACTGAAGGACTCTAGCCTATACCACCCTCTGCTTTGACTAGTGACATCATGAGCGGGGCATGCTAAACGTAATAATAATAATAATAATAATCCAAAAAACAAAACAAAACTCAAAACTTTGCATTGCACATAAAGAAACTTGCTTTCGCCATAGTGTTCTGCCTGCTCAGTTGCCATTGCGAACGAAGTGTCAAGTGATTTGTATTTTTAAATTAAAACAGGGAGCTCGGGTAGGTGAATAGGTGAACGTAAATTGATCAGTTTGTATTGTAAAAAATGGCATACTGATCCATGCTTCGATTCTTACAACACAGACGTCAGTGGTCGAAGGCCGACCCGATTTAGGAAAACTGCGGGGCATAGATGGAACAACTTCTTTCATCCAGGGCAGTACAGTAACTAGAAAACTGACCGTACAAGCAAAACCTCACACAACCAGCTTTATTCTGAGAGATGAATTAATAGTGACGCTGAAATTGCTGTAAACATAAAATGTTGATGGCTGCACCAAGAAATGCAGCGCGGTGTTCTCAATTCATATAATTTTCCAAGGTCTCGAGCAACAGCATTATTAAGACTAATCACTACAAATATTTTGCAAAACCCGAAGCGAGACCACTGGAACTCAAATTAATAGTCAGTGATGAATTTAAGTGCAGTTTATGTATCGGCTACCGTTGCCTGCAGTTGTTCTGGTAGCGTCCCGGTGAATGACAGACAGTAAATCACGAATGACATTGAAAAAACAATCACAATTCGTCTTTCTTTTTTCACTCGTGTTGTAAACAGTTGTGAACATAATAATTTCTACGACTAATATATTTCAAAATCGCGCACATTCAAAGAAAATACCCTAGTTTTGACAAATTACACTAGAAAACATATTGCTGTTTCTTTCAACTGAATGAAATTAAAGCTGGGCTTGTGGTTAGGGTTACCAGTCGTCCGCATTTTCGACGTTAAATGGAACGTCAGCATCTATTTTTACGATTTCTGGAAATGTCCGCATTTTTAAACTTTGGGAATTAAAGACTTCCGACTATTGTTCTCATCTCGTATCTTCAAAATTTTTTAAAACCTTTTTACGACATTTACTTAAATAAACAAGTTTCTACTTACTTATTAACGATATGTTATACTTGAAATATACAGACTAACATGGAAAAACAGATAATGTCGGTTTATATTGCTTATAATCGATGTTATGGTCTTGTTATTTTATTTGGAGATAGCTGTGATGTCTTAATTCTTTGGCTACGGTAGTTTAACCTGCTAAGTTGCTAAAAGTTTGTTTTTGTTACGTACATGTGTTTTCAGATGTCATGCTTACAGTTCGTTTTATGTAATATTCCACATTTTAGGGATCTATTGTATTATTTGTTTTCGCCCAACTCCAAATTTTTCAAATTACCATACTATTCCTTTCTCATCCAATAGTCATCAATGGGTAAGTTTCGTGATCTTCGAAATATAGCCTGCGACACATGGCCACAGAAATTTTTTTTCTTTGTTTGTAGCCGAACAATAGGTTATAATCATTCTCTTTTTTGGGAATTTTTCGTCATGAAAAAGAGGAAATGCGCATTCTCGGAAAAACAGATTGTCAATTGACTTTGTAAGAGGGAATGCGACGGTTAAATTTGACATTTAGCTGCAAAAACTTTTTGAAATATTTGTCAGCAGAGTGAACTTAAAAATTAGATGCAATGAGAAATACTCATCTGACAAGGGCTCAGATGGCATGTAGGCATGTTTAATTGGTGTCATGTTGTTATTTTTTTATGTCTCGTGGAATAAATTTGTATACTTTAAAGTGTCCTCATTTTTCAAACCAAAAGGTATAAACTGTCCTCATTTTTCGATTCACAGTCTGGTAACCTTACTTGCGGGTAGCTGTGTAACCAAGGAGTTAGGTTTTTTAACATCCTGAGGTGTAACAACGTAATAGAACAGTGATCTCTGTAGTATACGAGTGATAGAGATCACTGTAATACAAAGTAGACGTATATTAGTAGAAAACAGCTTCATATTTTTGACGAGCTACAGTATAACGTAATTCGAAAAAAAGCGCTTCGTATCGAATCTTGGCTTTTTAGCTACGGTATATATTTTTAAACTAACATAAATGAGTACGAATGAAAAAAATTTTAAAATTAAGACAGAAAAAAAATTACAGATTGCACTTGCGTCAAACAACAAATCGCCGTAGAAGATCTTAAGAAAGGTTCTTCGAGAACCAATCACTACTTTGGTGTAAAAATTTCTTCTTAATTATGTAGCTTTGGGAAGTGTTTAGAGAATCAATAAACGTTTAGTGAATGAAAACGCTCAATTTTCATTACGTAAAACTATCTTTTCTCGATTTACTTTCTTTGTTCGTGGCCTGGTAGCAATTTTGCCGTATGTTACTCTCAAAAAATGTGTCCACAACGCTGACTTATTAAAAGTGAAAAACGTAAAGACGCCATCTTCCTTATTGGCTATCTGTACGCTATTCGTGACTGGCTGTGTCGTCTTCCCGTCATTCATCGTGCCGCTGCCAACATCGGCACATAAAGCTACGGCAACCAACAAGTAAACTGGACTTTAACGTACTGTTGAATAAATCTTACTCGTTCATTGTCTTGGTGACATTTTAATGTCAGAACCGAAAGGCGGTGCTTTGTCTGCTGACTCGCCACGCCGACCGCAGCACTTGTACACGTCTAGCGGTGCCCCCCTCCCCAAACATACACCAGGCTGCACAACATGCAGTAGTGGCACCTTTGAGAACTCAGTCGCGTTAACTCCGCTGTCTGTAGTCGTTCTCACAAAAATTCACAAAGAACTATTCGGCAGAAGTATTTGATTTTCACCATTTAAAGATTTATATGTCAGTATTATGGTCAAGCGTTTACCTTTTTGTTAATGGTCTAATTTGTGATATTTGCATTGGAGTAAGCGACTGTGCGAAATTCGGAAAAAATGCAGTGAAAAATATGGGTAGATATTAGTTTTTATTTTGGTGATTTACGCCATATATTGCTGCGGGCGAAAATTTAATAAAATATTGAGTTTTATTTGGCAGATCGCCATCACCACCTCCGGAAAATTAACTTTATGTAGCGAACTCATTTCCAAGCGCGTGCACCAGTTATAAAGTCAAAATGAAACATCTCAGAGTGTCTGCCCTGCCCCTCCCGAAGTAATGAAAATGTTGTTGTTATGGTCTTCAGTCCGGAGTCTGGTTTGATGCAGCTCTTCACCCTACTCTATCCTGAGCAAGCCTTTTCATCTCCTCATAAGAACGGCAACCCACATCCACTTGAATCTGCTTATTATACGCGTCTCTTGGTCTCCCTCTGCGATTTTTACCCTACACACTTCCCTCCAATGCTAAATTTACGATTCCCCCATGTCTAAGAATGTGTCCTACCAAGCGATCCCTTCTTTTAGTCAGGGTATGCCAAAAATTCCTTTTCTCACCAATTCTGTTCAGTACCTCTTCATTAGTTATGCGATCTACCCACCTAATCTTCAGCATTCTTCTGTAGCACCACGTTTCAAAAGCCTCTATTCTCTTTCTGTCCGCACTGCTTATCGTCCATGTTTCACTCCCGTACAAGGCAACACTCCACACAAATGCCTCAGAAAAGACTTTCTTACACTTAAATTAATATTTGATGTTAGCAAATTTCTCTTTTTCAAAAGTGCTTTTCTTCCCATTGCCATTCTACACCTTATATCCTCTGTACTGCGACCATCGCATGTTATTTTGCTACACAAGTAATAAAACTCATCTACCACCTTCACTGTTTCGTTACCTAACATATTTCCTTCAGCACCGCC
Organism: Locusta migratoria; assembly: GCA_026315105.1. Taxonomy (NCBI): domain Eukaryota; kingdom Metazoa; phylum Arthropoda; class Insecta; order Orthoptera; family Acrididae; genus Locusta; species Locusta migratoria. The sequence continues at coordinate 204,845,173 of CM048751.1, forward strand.
CGACTTTCTAAGACCGCATTCCATTATTTTTGTTTCGCTCTTGTTAATATTCATTTTATACGCTCTCTTCAAGACACCGTCCATTCAACTGCTCTTCCAGGTCCTTTGCTGTCTCTGACAGAATTACAATGTCATCAGCAAAACGCAATGTTTTTATTTCTTCCCCCTGAACTTTAATCCCTATTCCAAATTTTTCCTTGCTTTCCTTCACCGCCTGCTCGATGTACAAATTGAATAACATCGGAGAAAGCCTACAACCCTATCTTACTCCCTTCCCAATTGATGCTTCCCTTTCATTCCCTTCGAGTCTAATAACTGCGGTGTGGCTTTTGTACAAGTTGTAAATAACTCTCCTTTCCCTATATTTTACCCCTGCTGACTTCAGAATTTGAAAGAGTGTATCCCAGTCAACATTGTCAAACGCTTTCTCCAAATCTACAAAAGCTAAAAATGTAGGTTTGCCTTTCCTTAATCTATCTTCTAAGATAAGACGTAAAGTGAGTATTGGCTCCCGGGTTCCTGCGTTCCTCCTGAACCCAAACTGATCTTCCCCTAGGTCAGCTTCTACCAGCTTTTCCATTCTCCTGTAGATAACTCGTGTTAAAATTTTGCTACCATGACTTATCAAACTGATGGTTCTGTAATTTTCACACCTGCCTGCACCTGGTTTCTTTGGAATGGGGATTATTACATTTTCTTAAAGTCTGAGGGTATTTCGCCTGTCTCATACATCCTACACACCAGTTCAAATAGTTTTGTCATGGCTGGCTCTCCCAGAGACTTTAGTAGCTCTGAGGGTATGTCATCTACTCCTGGGGCTTTGTAATGAAAATAAAGGAAAAAAATCAGTACGGTGCCTGAATTATTTTAATGGATGCTGCGTGAAAGCATCACCGCGGTGGACATCCCAACTTCCCTGTATTGGCGAGAGAAGTGGGGTCTTAGTGGTGTGATGTTCGTGGCAGTTCTTTTAACCTATATTTGTAGATTTAATGTCAACAAAAAAAAGCTAGACCTCAGTAAAGTAGAAGGGGCTTCAGCGCAAATTATACTCTGAATATGAGTCGCAAAACTGATACAAAATACCATGGGGGTGTCTACTTAAAATTACTCAACTTATCTTTACATTAATCTTGCCTCCCCCAACCCCCCAAAATATGCTATATTCACCATGTTTAGAGATACCGAATCGATATTGTGGGGAATAACATTAAAGGAAGAAAATATTTTACAACATATTAATTTCGCTATGTACCATGTTATTCTAGAAGTATAGAGATTCACAATGAAATTACGCTTTGATTTTTAATACGTGCGGTTTAACAAGGAACTAATCTGACTTGTCTTCAGTTCCTCACTTAATAAAGCACTGTTTCGAGGTTCTGTTGCAATTACAATCTGGAGTACAGCGTTAATGACATAACATTGTATAAACTCCGCTGTGTTTGGCACAAAAAGCAAATTTTTACAAGGAAACATGTAAAGTGTAGGTTATTAGTCTAAACTGAGCGGAATGTTTTTAATAATAAAAAACTTGTACTGAAACTAACTAAAACAATAAGACCTGAGACACGTAAAGAAATTCACACGAAATAAAGCGTAATTGCGAACTTAAGAGCGAGATAGTATTCAACTGAGAGAATTTTAGTTCATGTGAGATATTGATACTCAATTGGGAATTCATTTTCATGTGATGGATAGTTAACATGATTATGATAGTCATCACAGTGATGACAGCTAGGAAAAAAAGTCTCAAATTACTCTTCCAGAGCAAAACGGAGAATAGTTCTATAAATAAAATGCGTGTAAGTACTTTTAGGGAACACTTGCAACTTCCCATCAATATGAAGAGTATATACGCAACGTATTCAGATATTTCATATAAAATAGTTCAGGAACTTGTCTTTGAATGGGGGTGGGTACGAAATGGTATTGTTCTGTGTACTGTATGAGAATGGTTCTCATTTCTGTCAGAGCGTGGTTAGGGAAAAAATCAGCAGTAAGTTTCAGTACCAGCTGTTCATTACTAAAAACATATGGGGTTACAAAATTGTTCTGAAAATGCAGCAATTTATACTACTTGCTTTTGGAGAAGTCATCAGTTGCTAAGTGCTAGAAACTGGTTGAATTCGAAAGAAATATGCAACAACTACATTGACCACAATATGAGAGACAGGAAGTTTTGCGAGCCGTATAATGAAAGCAGTCATTAGAGTTGATGGGGATGAAAGGGATGCAGAGGTTAGCAAGTAAGACAGGGTTGTAGCATTTCTGTTATTCAATTTGCACATTGAGCAAGCTATAAAGAAAAGCAAGGAGCAATTTGGAGAATGAATAAAAAAAGTTCAGGGTGAAGAAATAAAAACATTGCGTTTGCCGATGACAGTGTAAGTCTGTCAGAGACAGCACAGAACCTGGAAGAGCAGTTGAACGGATTGAACAGTGTGTTGAAAGGTGCATATAAGATGATATTAACGAGAGCAAAACAAGGGTAATGGCGTGCAGTCTAAGAATATCAGGCGATGCTGAAGGAATTAGATTAGGTAACTAAACAGTAAAGGTGACAGATGAGTTTTGTTACTTGCGCAGTTAAATAACACACGATGGTCGTAATACAGAGGATATAAAATGCAGAATGGCAATGGAAAGAAAAGTGTTTTTAAATAGAGAAATTTGTTGACATCGAATATTAATTTAAGCGTAAGGAAGTCCTTTCTGAAGGCATTTGTGTGGAGTGTTGCCTTGTATGCGAGTGAAACACGGACGATAAATAGTTCAGACGGAAAGAGGATAGAGGCTTTTGAAATATGGTGCTACGGAAGAATTGTGAAGATTAGGTGGATTGATCACGTAACTAATGAGGATGTACTGGACAGAACTGTGGAGAAAAGGAATTTCTGGCATACCTCGACTAAAAGATGGGATCCATCGGTAGGACACATTCTTGGACATCAAGGAATACGAATTTAGCATTGGAGGGAAGTGTGTGCGGTAAAAATCGCAGAGGGAGACCAAGAGATGAATACAGTAAGCAGATTCAAATGGATGTAGGGTGCTGTTCTTATGAGGAGATGATTAGGCTTGCTCAGAATAGAGTAGGACGGAGAGCTGCATCAAACCAGTCTCCGGACTGATGACGACAACACCAACATAATGGAAAGTTAAAAATTTCATTCTACATTTGTATTACCGTTAGTGATTTCAGGGATTACCTCTCACTAGCGGCTGATGGCCTGCACTTTAACGTAAAGCTATGTGGGGCCTACGATGAATGTATTAGCGTAGTGCAGCGCAGTTCAAATCCGCCTCTGGCCATCGTGATTCTCATTTTCCGGAATTTTTCTCAAATCACTCCAGGCAGGTGCAGGATGATTGCTTTAGAAGGACACAGCCGAATTTCCTTCGAATTCCTGACGAAAACCGTATCATGAGCTCCATCTCCAATGACCACACTGTCGACGGTACGTTAAACCCTAATTTTCCGTCTTCTTTCCCCCCTTGGGCCTCTAGTTAATCCCAATTCCCATAACCTGCAGCAACAAACCTGTTTTGATTGACAGGTGCACTTAAGGAATTCATACTTCCTTCCCCAATCCTTAACTACCCTCCTGAGACACCTGATAGACAATGTCACAATCAAATTTACATGCAAATCAATTAACCTAATTCCCACAGGAAGGTATTGATGTGCTGCATTCATTGTGTAAAAGAATATGTGAAACTGGGGAGTGGCCGCATGACTGGTAGAAGTCTCTATCCCCTTACACAAGAAAGGGTCTATCAAGAACTGCTCCAACTACTGAACTGTTGCCCGCATATTTCATACAAGTAAAATTTTGCTCTACATCCTGAACCAACGTTTGAAGCCGTACATTCAGCCTCACATATCCAAAGAACAAGCAGGTTTTGTTGAAGGGAAAGGAACTTGTGAACAGATCCTCAACATAAGACAAATAATAGAAAAATCTCGAGAGTTTTGTGTTCCTCTTCATCTGTTTCCTTGACTGTAAGACAGTCTTTGTGTTGTCGTGCAGGTGCTTGCAGAGTTCGGTGTCACACCCCACTTGATAGCATTGATCAAAAGTATATACAATGATCACAATTGTAAAGACAAGTGCTGGCACGTCTGATTACTTCAAAATATCAAAAAGTATTAGACAGTGATGTGTCCTATCCCCAAAACTGTACAACATTTATGTAAAACGTGTCATTAGGAAAGCTCTTGATGGATGAAGAACAGGCATTTCAGATGGTGGGAGATGAACAACTTTCGTTTTGCTTATGACACTGTTTTTATCCAACATCGAGCTACTATCAAGAATAAAGGACATTAGTCGAGCATATGGATTAGACGTCAACCTCAGCGAGTCCAAACTCATGATAATTGATCGTGAAGAATAGATCCAGCTCACAGATCTATTAAAGGAACTGTATGTCGTGCATTCTTCATCTATCTTGGGTCAACCATCTGCAGCATGGAAGTTGTGAAGATAAGAAGACGGATCACGCTATGCCGAGTAGCTATGAAGCTCACGAAGATCTGGCAGAGCAGATCAATAACAAATAGCACAAAGATCTGGCTAGTTGAAACAGTCTTACTTTTTGTCTTCTTTTATGGTTTCGAAACATAGACACTGAAGGCCAGAGTCAAAAAGCGCATTGGCGCGTTTGAGCTTTGGTGCTGGCGTAGAATACTACGCATAAAATGGGCCGAAAGAAGAGCAAATGTGTCCCTTATTGACAACTGGATATCTCCAGAGCCTTCCTTTTCGAATAACTGAAAAAAATACTGCAGTTCTTTGGCCATATTGTGAGATGCGATGGGGAAATCTAGAGAAAATAATCTTGCGAGGAAAGATAGAGGATACGAGACCAAGAGGAAGAGCAGCGAGCAGATGGCTAGATCAAATCAAGAAGATCTCCGGTCTACCTCATCAGCAGGCACTAAGAGAAGCTGGCAAGCGTCCGGGATGGAGACGCTTGGTTCATGAGGTCACGACGCTCAGCCATGAGCACGACGACTTGATGATTTCCCACTTCCACTCGTCATTTTTTTCTCGTTTTACATGTCCAGTGAATTATTACCACCATTAAACAATTTAAATTTCGCTGTAATTTCTCTTTGCGCCTCTGTTGAAGTAAGCAAGCAAATAAGTAAAACGCAACTCAAAATATCTCTCCAATACAACAATATTCTCTTTTAAAAGAGCTCCTATCAACCCACATACATAGCAGCTCCTGTGTATGTATAAAGGTTCGACCATTCATTCATGTAATTAGGTTTACATTTTATGCTGCACTCAGTGTTGTATGAGAAAGTAATTCTAAGATTGACCAACTTGGTTCTCCAAGTTTCGATCTGATTATTGTACATTCACCCGCAGCATGCTTATACAACCACCGGGAGAGTATCTGATGTAATTTATGCAGAATCTCATTTCTCCTCATCATTGAGGAGGAGAGGAGAAAAGGGGAAAAAAAGATATCCATCATAAATTTCTTGTATTGTAACGATTGTTTTGGTGTTTTTGCTATTATCGGACATTATGTGATTAAAAGTATCCGGACACCTGGCTGAAAATGACTTAAAAGTTCGTGGCACTCTCCACCAGTAATGCTGGAATTCAATATGAGGTTCGCGCACCCTTAGCCTTGGTGACAGCTTTTACTCTCACAGGTGCTGCAAGGTTTCTTGGGAAAGGGCAGCGCATTCTGCAGGAAATGCTGTCCTAAGGAAAAGTATCGATGCAGGTCGGTAAGGCCTGGCACGAAATCGGCGTTCCAAAACATCCCAAAGATGTTTTGTAGAATTTAAGTCAGGACTCTGTGCAGGCCAGTCCATTACAGGGATGTTACTGTCGTGTAACCACTCCGCCACTGGCCATGCATTATGAACAGGTGCTCGATCGTGTTGAAAGACGCAGTCGCTATCCCAAAATGCTCTTCAACAGTGGGAGCAGAAAGTGCTTAAAAAATCAATATAGGCCTGTGCTGTGATACTGCCATGCAAAACAACGAGGAGTGTAAGCCGCCTGCAAGAAAAACACGACCACACCATAAGACTACCACCTCCGAATTTTACAGTTGCACTACACACGCTGGCAGAAGACGTTTCACCGGGCATTCGTTATTCTCATACCCTGGAATCGAACGCCTCATCGTGTACCGCGATTCGTCACTCCACACAACGTTTTGTCTACTGTTTGTCAATTGTTTATGCTTCTTACACCAAGCGAGGCGTCGTTTGGCATTGACCTGCGCGCTGTGTGGCTTGTAGGCTGTCGCACGACCATGAAATCAAGGTTTTCTCACTTCCCGCCTAAGTTTCATAGTATTTGGAGTGGATCCTGATGCAGTTTGGCATTACTGTACTACGGTCTGGATAGATGCCAGCCTATTACACTGTACGACCCTCTTCAACTGTCGGTCTGTACTCTTTCGTGCTGTACGTTATCTCTTCACTGTTCCACTTCACTATCACATCAGAAACAGTAGACCTAGGAATCTTCCGGAGAGTGAAAACTCGCGTACGTACTTGCCACAATTGACACCCAATCATCTGACCACGTTCGAAGTTCGTGTGTTCCGCCGTCTCACGATGTCTAATGACTATTGAGGTTGCTGATATAGAGAACCTGGCAGTAGGTCACAATGCACCTAATATGGTAAACGTATTTATCTGGGGGATGTCCAGATACTTTTGATCACATAGTGTATGTAGGCAGGCTCAGGAATGCAATATTATCACATTTGGATGCATGATACTGGACACAGTATGGATATCTTTCCCTAACAACTACTGGCCCTGAAAATTCTCTGAAATTGTAAAAAAGACACAAAACCTTCAATGCAGAAGCATACATGATTAACGCCGCGGCCGAGCGCACTGAGGCGCTATGCTCCGATGCGCGAGGCCGTTCCCCGTCGGGCGTTAGAATCCCCTCTCGGGCATGGATGTTTGTGCTGTCTTTAGTATAAGTTGTTTGTAACTTGAGGGACTGATAACCCCGTAGTTATGTCCCATAAGCTTTACAAACATTTGAAAATGATTAACATCAGTGCTACGTACCACTACTACCACTTCATCAACGTTTTTGAAATGAATAAGTTATGGATGAACGTTGTGATTTTTTTTTTTTTTTTTTTTTTTTTTTTTTTTTTTTTTTTTTTTTTTTTTAAGAATAATTTGCGTTCCGATTTCGGGTATTGTGACCACTGCCCACGTGTTTCCATATTTCTTAAAATATCTCTGTTTGTAGGCAAAGGTTGACAGCGAAATACTATCGCATTTGCTTTCCTGTATGAACAGCAGACTACTGTGTAAAACGAACGTATGTTCCCATCAACATCGATGACGAAACTAACGAAAGTGCAAAATGCCCTCCCTTAAATTTCGAAATTTCACGCCAATTTTCCCGTTTTATTCCCCTGCATTTCTGCATCTCTGATAAACTTGTTACGCAATTTCCAGCTTTCAGCATAAAGCTCGCAAACTGTTTCTTTCTCTCAAATTCTAATCAGTGTCTGGTGTTGCATATTTTCTTAGACTTCTACTAACGTATGCACTCCGACTGACTTAGGGACCTACGACTTTTGCATGCATTAAGGAATACAGTAGCTCTTAGGAACTTTTCTTGACTGTTAGTTTTGAAATGAAATGATCGAATGCCTTTTTTTTTCTGGGAGATCCAATTTAGGATGGTTCGGCCGCCTAGTGCAAGTCTTATTCCCTGACGGCGCATGGGCGACTTGCATGTCGATAGAGGTGATGAATAATGAGAACAACACACAACACTCAGTGCCGTGCCGGGAATTGAACCCGGACCCCCTATCTGGTAATCAGCGACGTTATCGACTGAGCTACGGAGGCGGACAACGCTAGTTTTGAAAGTACTTTTCAGATTGGTCTAGAAATGAATGTGTAACTAACCATTGACAACTCGAACTCAATAGCAAAAATTATAACTTAAACATTACCACTACCCCGATCTCTTGCTCTTATCTACTTATTAACAGCAAGTTATTGCTGTGTTGGCTCTGCAAAAAGATAGCACTACATTATCTAGCCAATTCTCGTACTAGTTGTCAGTTATATAAAATTGTTCTGATAATTTTATATAACTGATAACTGGTGCGAGAATTAGCTAGATACATAGTACAGTTGTTTATGGAGTCAAAACAGAACAAGCACTGCATTATTTTGCATGTGATTGATTTACTTGTAATCGTAAGTTTGAAGGCCAATGTTGCAGGTAGTAGACCTCTCTTCCAAACACAATGGGTTGTCACACCATTTGTAGAAGGACAATCACGGTAGGTGGATTTGGATATGGTGCATGTTTTCTTAGGCTGCCTTTCTGGAGACATAATATTAACGTTGATCGGCTTGTATTGTTAAACTACGAGACCCGGATACCGTCTTCTAAACTTCTGGTCTGTGTTGCCATGTAAGTAAGAAAAATCATGTCAGAATTTTTGAAAAATCTTAAATTAGAGTAATCTAAATTATCACACTGAACTATGAAACTTCCTGGCAGATTAAAATTGTGTGCACAGTCGGTAGTGCGCTTGCCCGCGAAAGGCAAAGGTCCCAGGTTCGGGTCCCGGTTCCGGCACACAATTTTAATCTGCCAGGAAGTTTCATATCAGCGCACACTCCGCTGCAGAGTGAAGTTTCATTCTGGACACTGAACTATGTTTGCTGTGAGTATTGCTATGCGGTTTTGTAAATCAACATTGAGATTGCATAGTCCCAATTTACAATTGCCTGTCTTCTGATACCACGTTTAATTTCTATTATTGCTACATTGTGATTTATCAGTCATCCAGCTGTGTACCCTGTTCATTGTTATACATCTGAGGGGTTAGGGGAGCCGCGCGGGAGTAGCCGAGCGGCCTGGAGCGCCACGTTGCGGGTCGCGCTGCCTCCCGCGTTGGAGGTTCCAATCCTCCCTCGGGCATGGATGTTTGTATTGTTTTTAGTATAAGTTACTTCATACGTAGTTTGTAAGTTTAGGGACTGATGACCACGCAGTTAAGGCCCATAAGCTTAACAAACATTTGAACTTCTTTTTTTGGTTAGGTGAGGAGATGAGTGGCACCTACCAGTCAAAGCAGCTATGTTGCTGCAGGTGTAAGGATTAGCGCGAGTCCTGTGAATGCGGTGGAGGGAGGGAGACACCTAGAGCTGACAATCAAAAACTGGTTGGATCCTAGGTGACTGAAATCAAGACTTGGTCAGTTGAGTCCCAATTTCAGATGGTAAAAGCTGATACCCCATGAAGACATGGACCCACGTTGGTGATAGCTCCATAACGACGTGGGCTGTTTTTACATGGAACTGAATGGGCCTTACGGTCCAGCTGAACCGGTCATTGACTTGAAATGGTTGCACAGTCCAACCTCGATATATCGAATCTATAGGATAGACAAAAATTAATTCGATGTGTCGAGGGTTTGATATAACGAAGTGTCCAGAAAGAAGTCACGATTTTTTTTTATTATTGTACTTAATGAGAAGGGACCTCTGCAGCTTTTAACTTCCACTCATCACAAATTTTGTTATTTACAGTCGCACTTACCTCACTCATTTTTTGGGAAATAATGCAGCCCCCCCCCCCCCCTGAAATATTCAAGCCATCCATTACTCACACCAAACGTATCGTATCCCAACGCTGCTGCAAAATAATCTGCCTTCTCTTTTAAAATAAGTTCACTAATGTTCACTTACCATTTCTCGGTTGCCGGAACCATTGCACTAAACACTCTTCTAAATCTGGAAACAGCCTCTCGTTGTCTTTCCTATCTGTCCCTTCGTCTGCGGTTACTACGTGATCTTGATTCTTCATTATTGTTGTCAGTGTGCTTGTCGGAATCCCAAACCCCGCTGCTATGTCTTTCTTTACTCCTGCTCTCACTTCGTCAATTAAATTTCGCATTTCAGTAATTGTTCCGCTAAGACCCCCATGACTGGCACTCGCAGCTCACACTGAATCAAAACAAATACTGCCGAAAATTGCACCTACGTGGAAGTCGTGGGAACTGCAAAGTGAATAGGTCTCGGCGATGCATGGAGCAGAGGGGAGGAAGGTACTGGGACTCCCCTATTTGCGCGCGCGCTTTGATATTCAGAGGTAGCCCTCCAAAAACTTTGATATAATGGAGGATTTTACTCGAAATGTCAAGGTTTTGGGCTTCCGAGGGAAGGGTATTCGATATAGACAGGTCTTCGATATATCGAGGTTCGACTATGTTAGATTACTTGCATAATTGCTGCCATTGATGGACTTTATTTCCTAACAATGATGGTATTTTTATGCCTACAAAGCACCATGTCAGTAGGGCCACAGTTGTTCGTGATTGGTTTGAATCTGAATAACTTTCTATCAGTTTTAAAGAATAATTTGACCACTTAGATCGCCAGACATGAATCCGTTTGACCATTTATGGGACATAATCGAGAGGTCAATTGTTACACAAAGTCGTGAATCGGTGACAGTTTCGCAATTCTGGACGACTGTAAAGGCAGCGAGGCTCAAATTTTTACATGGGACTTCCAACAACTTCTTGAGTCCACTCCACATAGTTGCTGCACTTTGGCGTTCAAAAGGAAATATGCACAATATTAGGAGGTACCGGTTACCCTCACTTTCGTCACCGCAATATACAGCAGATGCCGTGTCAGTGTCGTAAGAACTGACGCGCTTCCAAACTAACTTGAGTGTTCGAAGAAAACTCGTGCCAAACAATAAAAATCACGCACTTCCTTGAATGTTCAAATGTTTGTAGAGCTTATGGGACTTAACTAAGGGGTCATCAGTCTCTAAACTTAGAAACTAGCTAATACTAAGGACGGCACAAATATGAATGCCCGATGTGGGATTCGAACCCCCGACCGTAGTGGCCGTGCAGAACGTGACTGGCGCGCCGCAGACCGCTCGGCCACCGGGGCCGGCTGCACTTCCTTAGAGAGTAATGTTAAAATTGAAATGTTGCGAGCTTTGTTCGCAGCAACTGGGGACACAGTCGTAAATCCTGCTAACAGAATCGTCTTCATTTGGACGGATATTCTGCGCTCGGCGTTCTTATGGGACCTGTATCTACTGTGCTTCCCAGTTATTTCACTAGTGTAAAATTTGATATCTCATGCCATCAGATTGGTTACACATTGTTAGAGCATTTAAGTTGCTTTAAATTCTTTGTTAAAGATCTCAACATAATTATTTGTCACAAGAAATTCTCATATCCAAATGAAATGTGGTTTTCTTGGCTTCAGTTATATCCTCTTGGCTAGTCATTTCATTCACTATTAGCAGTAATTCATCACATGAGTGGAAGAGTTGGCACTGTAGGATCCCCATCAAGTGGGACTGACGGAATATATAGTGTGTTCAGAGAAGTGCAACTAGTGCAGTATTATCGCGATATAGAGGAGATAGTGACACTAAAACGATACACAAGCGAGGGTGGAAATCAGTACAGCAAATGCGTCATTCGTTATGGCGAATGCGAACGTATTTGTTTAGCAGCCACCGACATAAGGGAGATATTACAATCACCAAAAAATAAATCAGAACAAAAACTGAAAGATTTAGGTGTTCTTTTTCTCGCAAAGTATTTAAATGGAACGGTAGAGAAATATCATGAAAACGGTTCTATGAACCCAGTCCCACGCACTTCAATGTGATTTGCAGATTAATAATTTAGATGTATTCCCAATTCATAGTAGCATCTAATCTGTAAGATTCCGTTGGCAGTGGTACAGATTTGTGAAATTTAGATATTATACCGAAAGCAAAAATAGCAGCAGATGAACTGAGTCAGGAGGTTAACGTGTGAAGAATAAACCAGCCCACATAGATTTCAACCAGAATCTAGAAAAGACATGAACTTATCAGTAAGAAAAAACTTTCCTCTTGGTCTATAAACGTTTTCCCGATTGGAAATAAGTGGGGCAGAGTAAAAGAGAAGAGACAGTGGTTTTTTAAAAGTTTCTTGCTATCATTGAACTCCAAATTATCTGTATGTTGAACTTAGCTGTCTGAGCGTGCCATCTATAATTTTCATAGTTGGTCAATTGCCAAATTCAAATAGGGCAGCTGTGACATACTACATGAAGTCGAAAAGAAATAAGTTTGGATTCTGCTCCGATATCAGTATAGTACATGGCATATTGACATAAATTTCAAATCAAAAGGCAAGCAAGCAATTTTTCTTGCTTAATAACAGATGGAAATTCGTTTGCCAAACTGAACGATGGCGGGGAATGCGAATACATTTACAATATATATGAATGTGCAGGTACACTCCAGTTCTATGTTGAGACACAAGAATTACACATCAAGGTCGTATGGAGATCACTGATTGCTAGTATTCGATGGCATATCACGCCTATGGAAGACTATATACACACAATGTGACTTGGACTGTTGATCTCAGGCGTAATTTTTAAGAATGACATGGAATCAATACATATAAAAGTGAATGAGTGTTCCACATCTCAAGCCGGCCGCGGTGGCCGAGGAAACTGAGGCGCTTCAGTCACGGTCTGCACGGCGACTACGGTCGGGGGTTCGAATCCCCCCTCGGGCATGGATATTTGTGCCGTCCTAGTTCGTAAGTAGTTCATAAGTAGTTTGTAAGTTTAGGGACTGGTGACCCCGTAGTTAAGTCCCATAAGCTTGACAAACATTTTTTTTGTTCCACATCTCCTCTGAAACTACTGGCACACACATTCCTTAGTATCAGACAACAATCCTTGTGGGGGCAAGAATCACCTACACACATAGTTCAGAAATTATGACGCCACGAACAGTGACATTCGCGAAGAACTGCCACCACATGGAACGATGAACAGAGTGTGAAGAAGTTGAACTAACCTACGAGAAGATCTAACGCTAGTAAGATATATATGAAAGTGGAAAAACTGTTGTCGTTGATGTGATCTTCAGCACAAAGACTTGTTTAATGCAGCTCTCCACGCTGCCCTATCTTGTTCAAACTTATTTATGTCTGAATAAAATGGTAACGTACATTCTTTCGTACCTGCATACTGTATTCGTCTGTCTGCTGTGATTTTTACCCCACACATATTCCTCCAATGCTAAATTCACGATTCCTTGGTGTCTCAGAATGTATCGCACCCATCGATCTCTTCTGTTACTTAAAATATGCCAGCTGTTTTTCTCCCTAATTCGCTTCAGTACCTCCTAATTAGTAACGCGATTTACCCATGTTACCACAAGCATTCATCTATAGCCCCCACGTTTCAAAAGCTTCCATCATCTTTTTGCGTGACGTTATCGTCCACGTTTCACTCCCGTACAATACTACACTACTAACTACTGACAAATGTTTACAGAAAGGACTAAGATTTAAATTAATATTGGCCGGCCGCGGTGGCCGAGGGGACTGGGGCGCTTCAGTCACGGTCTGCACGGCCACTACGGTCGGGGGTTCGAATCTCCCCCCCCCCTCGGGCATGGATATTTATGCCGTCTTTAGGATTAGCTAGTTCATACGTAATTTGTAAGTTTAGGGACTGATGACCCCGTAGTTAAGTCCCATAGACTCTACAAACATTTGAACATTTTGAAATTAATATTGGATGTCAAGAAATTCTTCTGCAGAAATGCTTTTCTTCCCACAGCCATTATGCATTTTATATCTACCTCGCCCATCATAAGTAATTTTGCTACCCAAATAACAAATCTCATCTACTATTATTGTCTCTTATAATGCAATTCCTTCAGCATCGCCTGAATTTCTTAAGACTACATTTCACTACTCCCGTTTTGTAAATGTTCATCTTTTATCCTCTTTCAAGCACTGTCCATTCCGTTCAGTTGCTGTTCCAGGTCCTTTTGCAGTCTTTGACAGAATTTGTCATCGGCAAACCGCAACATTTTTATTTCTGATCCTTGAACTTTAAATCCTTCTCCAAAATTCTGTATATTCTATATCTCAGAATGCCATGACAGTGTCTAAAACGTATGAAAAGCGTGTCTAAAAACACATTGCTTTCGATCCGTTTTTTGCCGGCCGCAGTGGCCGAGTTGTCTGCGGCGCGCCAGTCACGGTCTGCACGGCCGCTGCGGTCGGTGGTTCGAATCCCCCCTCGGGCATGGATGTTTGTGCCATTATTATAAGCTAGTTTATAATTAGTTTGTAAGTTTAGGGACTGCTGACCCCGTAGTTATGTCCCATAAGCTCTACAAACATTTGAACAGTTTTTGATCCGTTTTTATTGTTTCGCGTTTATGTGCTTGCGCAATTATTATTCTGTTACGTTTGCAGTACCTTTTAGTTTACAGCATTTCACATCACATTGATATTTTTATTGCCTTAAAATATATTGACATTGTGAATTACAAAGCTTATGTGTACTTGATGCGTGACATTTCCGCTTGTTAACGTAATTGTTTCGACCAACGTAAAAGAACTGCGTCGCAACTTCCTTTGCCCGTTCAGCGCCTGGCGTGCCGCTGGTGCGATGGAGGGGAGAGGGTGCCGATTGGCTGGTCAATCACGTGCGCGGCGCATGCGCAGGAAGGCGCCGTAGAGCGGGCCTCGGGCCCGCGCGTCAATATTACAGTGCCTGCTCGAAAGCGCGGAGGTCGACTAGTGAGCTGGTGCCCGCGTTTCAGCAGTCGCGCACTTGTTCCTAACCAAAATATAAAAGTACTCTCATCTTTAGAAACTCCACCCTTCCTGCACATCCAGTACCCTAGAGACCGCAAGTGCGACTGGGCAGGTAAGGCGGGAGGCTTGAAGAGACTAGCAGTCCTCCGCTTGAGAGCAGGCCTGTTCGCCCTCCCCCTTTCAAGTTGACTTGCAAGGGGCCTGCAGACTCGTGTTCTCTGTAAGCTCCGCACACAACAGCAGGACCGTGCGGACCAAGATTCCTTTCATTCAAGACAGAACAGACCAGATACCGGCTCCAGGCAGTCTCCAGGAATTTTGAGCGCTCTTAACAGAAGAATACACAGAGGCCCCGTATTACAGAAGAGGATAAGCAAGGTAAGCAACGGCCACGTCTTAACTTAGGGTCTCATTCTCACAAGGGAGGAGCGACGGGTTGGGGGAAATACGCAGTGCTCTTTGGGTAATAGTAAGCTCGAGGAAATGCAGTGAAACAAATAAATGCCAATTAACAGCTGTCACTTGATACTGAATCTTAACGACCACTTAAGTTTACCAAAACGCTGGTAATGAGTCGGTCATATACCACTTGGGAAAGTTAGTCGCCAGAGCGTCGGATTGCCGGCCGGCACGCACACACATCTACTTATTAGTAACATATTACCTGTCGACCTTACTGTCTGGGATTAGTGTAAAGTAGTTCTTACGGGATGAATGAAAGCAACTCATATGTTAAGAATGTGTGTGTGTGTGTGTGTGTGTGTGTGTGTGTGTGTGTGTGTGTGCGCGTGTCGGAGGGGGGGGGGGAGAATTTGAAAAGGGTGTGGTCCATCCAGCGTCTTATTTGCCATTCGCAATAAAAATTAAACACTACATTGTTTCGCGGGTTCAGTAGTTAATTTAGAAAGTAGTAATTAATTGAAGCGAGTTGTCTCCAAAAATGTTTTGTTAACACGAGGAACACTGGTATTTCCATTTCTAGAGCCGGTTTTGAAAGCCGATGTCTCTGGTAGTAATAGTTCCCACCTGTTGAAATGAGAACATATTGTGAGAACTTCCTTTAAAATTTCTGTTACATCAGATTGCTTTTCCCGAGTGAACAATGGTTAACATCTAGCAATTTTGTGTACGTATTTATGTTGTCTGAAGCTTGCTCATTGTTTACCTATGTATCATGTTTTTCATTGATAATACTTCTGCAAATTTGAGACACTCCCAACGTAAAATAGTTCGTTCACACTGTTACAAAAAAAAAAAAAGTTAAATATCATAACAATGCGACGGAAACTGAAGACATACCGGTCGGTACATATTCGAAACACACCTGGAAAATGTTAACGTAAATTCCTGGTAGCGTCGATTCTTCTGAAAAATTGATCGTAACAAAGATATAACCTACTTGGAATGAGGTAATAATTTTCATAAAATATTACTTGCTGAATGAGCCTGGTGTGGAATATTAATTGTACGTAGTGTTTTAGACGAGCGTAATGAGTCACAATGATAGGGTTAAAGTTATCATTAGAATTTTTCTTAAGATACAAAAAGAATTATTTTCAAATGAATTTCAGTTGTGGTTTTCTGCAAGTCGTTTAGAGTTTGGCGTGGTTTTTTAAGAGGGCAAGCTAGGTTTGAAAGTACCGGTAATAAAGTTCTCATGCGAGACATTCGTCTAGTGCTGCACTTGCAGTTCCTTGCCACGCCGTGCTTCGCTACGCTACTCCACACTACGTGGCGTAGGTCTTAATGTTCCAGCCCGCAAGGAGCACTGGCTCCTCGACGGTCAAGGGCGTTCAAGGTTAAAGTTTACACGAGGGAAACACGTGCGAACGCTTCCTTTCCAGAGATAGCGCGCAAACCCTGACGTTTCACTGTTACAGCTTCCAGGTCTGATATCTTTGCCAGTAATGACGCGAAGTGTGTCCTTGTGTTAACTGTCAGAATTGTCCTATAAAACAGTATTCCATATAATCATTTTTGCGCAATTTTATTAAAGCCTTAATGTGAAATTTTCAGTGTTTGACATATGCAAAGGACGTTAAGAAAAATCACTCGTAGGATTACGTAAAATAACATTTAGAACTTAATAAATCTCAAACATTTTTAATTAATAAACTGGTGCAAAATTTTGTACCATCTGCGAGATTTAAAAATCGTTGTATAGCGACTTATTTGCTATCGACTGAACAGAACTGAAACAGTCGATGTTAATGCGTATAATTTTTCTGTCCGGCACATGAAGTGGCCCAAGTTAAAAAGCGGCAATTTCACTTCCGTCATTGAAATGTCTGGAGAGCCCCACAATGCCCGAAGGTCACTACGTAATCTCAATTTGTTCGTCGAAGGCAGTGGGTTCATTTTTTTTGTCTGTTAATTTATGATTTATCACAGCAAGAAACTGTTGCTTTTCATAAGTTTTGTACTTGCCGGTGTGTGATACGTAGCTGAAATGAAAAAAAAAATCTCTTTCTTTGTCATGTTTGCGAAACATGGTTCGTTATCAGGCATCAGGATTATCTCACTATACTAAGAGGAATTTTTAAATTGCTGCAACTCAGCTTGACTTATGATAAGTCATACGGAAGAAATGTTTTCGCTGAACAATGAACCATTTGCAGTGCTTATTCCATTGGCCAGGAGGAGAATTAACTAATAGGTAATTTTAAGTACTCGATTTCTAATCTTATTTGTACTTACATGTAAATGAATTTAAGATAAGTACCACATTTTAAACCAATAATTATTTGTTTGCATCGAAATTCTGATAATCGACCAAAGTTTAGACACGTGTATTCAGGAATCCTTAAATCCAGATTTTACGAAATAAAATCTTTTTCTTCCTCTATTTTCTATAGAAACGAACACTGAACTTCCTAATGTAATCCTCTTCAGTTTGGTCATTTTAGGACTGTGCCAACAACAATCACGGTGATAACATTGTTGAAACATCATTCTGTGTAATGTGAAACTTTTGTAGGTAATAGTGATCATTTGTGGACGTGTACTTCAATGACTAAATTGCAACTCTGCCTCGGATTGTACCACTGATGTCCGAGCGACACAGTTACGGTGGATTTCCATTCTAGTGGACCGGGGTTCCAACCACTTCAAGCAATGAGATTGATGTTCGCTATTACTTAAACTCTCAAGGGAAACGTGTTAATCATGCCGTTTACAAAAAGTAAAAATCCTATCTTTCTAAACTCCCTCCAAAGACGGTCTTGTACTCGCCATCGCATTGTTTTCATTATTTATTCATTTATATTCTCTTTTCGTACCCCTGACAGCCATAATAATGAAATTTCGAGTGAACACAAATATTTCCAATAGAAGATAGGGAAAATTGATATGTATCGACACTTCGTCGATAGCACCATGATCTTGTGCTCCTATACATTTTTCCGCCATCCGTAAGAGGCATTCAATTTCGGGACCTCTCTCTCATAACTATGTTCAGAAATAAATGTGGCATACCATACGTTTGTACCGCAGAAGAGGGAATCACGAAGTGTTTCTCTAAGATTCTTTTCGGAAGTGGCTATACTATGCAGATTTGTCAAAAAAATGTAAGATAATAGTGTACAAAAATGTAAGATAATCGTGTTCGGTCTACATACTCTCACATATTGTAAAGGGTTAACAGAGAGAATAGGGGGTATTAACATTTGTTAAATTGAAACAGCAAGCGGCAATAAGGTAAAATGGGAGTTCAAGACTAATTTATAGGAATCTCTCCACGAATTGACAATAAAATCAGTGCGAAACTGAAGTGTCGCTAGTGGCGGTATTCGGTCGACTACAGTGGGAAACATAATGTCTGATAGACTTCTGCTCTTTAATCAGAATATTTGGATTGGGCTACGACGAGAAGACTTGTTCTCAAAAATTACTGAAAGAAGCAAAAGAAAGGTTAACTCAACTTTCCGTTGACAACGGCGTCCATATGAAAAGAGCGATCTCATTTCGTTTTGTATAGGGGAGAAGGGATAAGCTGTTACTTGTGTTTTTATTTTGTACGTCATATGCAAAAATGTTATCTGGCGCAAATATAATAATCTAATAAGCTATATTACGAGGAGTTGAAGAGCTAAATAAATATTCACGGAATGTATGACACTAATTACGAATGGGTAAAGTTGAAAATGTATATCCAGCCGGGATTCGAACCCGGGTCTTGTTTTCTTGGCAGTTGCGCTACCCCTAAACCAACTGGGGACACAGCGATCATAACTGTACGGAATTACTCAAGTACGCTTCCCGTCAGATACAAATTCACAGCCGGCCGCGGTGGCCGAGGGGACTAAGGCGCTCCAGTCACGGTCTGCACGGCCACTACGGTCGGGGGTTCGAATCCCCCCCCTCGGGCATGGATATTTGTGCCGTCCTAGTTCGTAAGTAATTCATAAGTAGTTTGTAAGTTTAGGGACTGATTACCCCGTAGTTAAGTCCCATAGACTATAAAAACATTTGAACAAATTCACAACTTTACCCTGTCCACTGAACTCGAACTCGAGTTTTTGTAAACTGATTCCCGTAAGTGTGAGGGCCTAGGAGTGCCTCCGCACTGAAGAAAGGATCATTGCTCGTCATCGGCATAGTGTATAAGTTATATATAATGTATAGTTATTTTCATGTGGTGGTCTACAGCCGAAATGTATTCAGAAAACAATCATCTTTGTGCCAGTAGCTATACAATATTTTATTTAGCCCCTACTGCTTTCGGCACTGTCTGCCATCAATAGGAGATTCTGCAAGGTATAGCATTGCATTATTACAAGACTTCATTTCTGGCAAAAACGCCAACATCAAAATTTAAATTAGAATTGTGATTAATTATTGGAATATGTTCTTCATCGTACGTCTGCTGTTGAAATATAGCAGCAATTATGCTACCCTTCATAATATGAAGTTCATGTACAGTAGACAACATTGGTACGTGCTCAGTCTGATAACTCTTTACTACTTTTCTACAGCTGGTGAACAATTTAGGCTATTAGCACAAATGTTTTTTTATGTTGAGTGTATCTGGTTATCGAATCAGTGCCTCCGCCAATATGGGGGAAAAACTGCCACATAGGGTTATCACAGTTCAGAAACTTCAGTCCATTTTATGAAGTAAATGCAAGATTATTGTTCTCATAGTTCAGTATCTCATTTTTGTAGTAAGATAGTGCCATTCCAGTTTGACAGGTTAGTATGGGAATTACGACGTTAGAAAACTACACGTAGTTTGCCTAAAAGTAAAATTGAACAGTCCATATCTACTTAGTGTTTCACATGAAACGATCAATTCCGAACACCCATGCAGTTATTTTATACACAAATGAAATGGCAACATAGAAGAGCAGTATCCAGTGAAACGACAAACTTTTTCAGCATCTGTCGTCTCCTGCTGACGTGGCTACTATTGGGAATCGTAAAAGTTCTGGAAGCGTATTACTACTATAGCCATAAAATTGCTGGAATTCCGTCGTCCCAGACATGTCTTACGGTAATATTTCGGTTAAACAGTTCACAGCGAAATATTAAGAGAAGACAGACTGTACGGCTGATTTCCGCAATTTTGTGCAGCATGCGTACAACAGAACACAGTCTAAGAAAAGCGCTCTGTGTAGGTTGCGTTCTGTAATACCACCAATAATGCTGCGAATGCTTAGTGTTGGAATGCTGATCAGCATTTATCACAAGCCTTTTTTATTACTTATTTTGATATGAGTATCTCAATGTTTGTTTTTGCTGCTTATTTCCAACTGTAGATCGGGGTCAGTTCGTCAAATGGTTATTTATAAATAAATATAATTCACGTATCGTCATCATTCTTTAAAAACCAAGTTAAATCCCATTTGTCTTATTTTTGTATTAGATAACAAATATTGGTGGAAAAAATTGAAGAATCAGAATTTAAAAAAACATCGGAAGTATTTGAATAGTTCTTCAGAGACTAAAGATGGTTTTATATTCAGATTCTTAATTTTTTTTCACTAATATTCTTTTTTATTAGTCTTTGAATATCCCCATACAACCATCCTCATAATTGCATAAACATTTATAAGCAAAAAACATTAAAGATAATAACAGAAAGCAAAGGCAAGAACAATCTGAAATAACACATTGAAATTACACACAGTTTCATCTTTTTACATAAGCACTTCATAATTCTGTTAGAAAGGAAAGTTCTTCGTATACTGCGAAGTGTGTGGTTACCAATAATGTTGACACAAATGCTACTAAGGTTCCTGCTCACAACATAACTTAGCAAATTAGATATGAGTTCCCACTTCATCGCCACAAAAAGAAAACTTGATGTGTCTTCCACTTCTTCGTAGTCACAAAGTGGAGATGTAACTATGCAGACGAGATTTAGGTACTGCACAGATCTACAGTGGTCGAACTTCAGTCGCGCTATGGCCTCTGCCAGCTTCCGTGAATACTAAAGTCCAATCTAAGGCCTGTTTGGTAGCACTTGTTATTTGTTCATAGTATTTTCCCTTAGTTGTGGGAAGCTTGCCATTGTTTGTCCCATTCAGTCTGAGTTATCTTCCTGTTAACTGGTAAAAGATCCTACGCTGGAACGTGCGTACATTCTTCCCTAACTGAGGTATTATCTAATACAAAAGGACGTCCCATTTGTCTCGTTTTTGTATTAGATAATACCTCAGTTGGTTTTTAAAGAAAGGTGACGATAGATAGATTGGGGTGATGTCTGTTCTTTCTGACATTTATTTTCACGCGACAACGGCGTATGGTTCATTACTTCACAGCATATGTAATAATGACGTTCGACCCCGCGCGAGAATTGGAAATGGTGAGTATGATTGGATGCGTACAATAGGGACACTACAGCCGCAGTACGTGACTTACGGATGTTTGTGACGGGAGGCGAACTCGGCTAGCCAAGAATTTAAGGCGACTGGGTTCGAATCCCGGCTCACATTTTTCACTTGTTGCAGTTGTGTTATTGAGTGATTGCTCTGATTGTTGCCAGAATCATAGTTGTGATGGCAGATTCGATTGATATTTCAGAGGTCGATGAGAGGTAAGAGTTCCGATACCAACATCAGCATCTCCAAAACAAAAGTAATGTAAAGTACCTACGATGTATTTTCTCACAGAACGGCAACGTAGTGAAAGAATTTGAATCAAGGAGAAGCAAAGCTAATGCAGTGAGTGCTCAGCTAAGATCTATTCTCTTCTGCAAGAAGGAAATCAGTACCAAGAGTAAACAGTACACCGTACTTCTTTCGACCAACTTCGTTGTATGGGAGTGAAAGCTGGGTGGATACAGGTTACCTTATTAATAAGGTTGAGGTTACAGATATGAAAGTGGCAAGAATGTTTGCAGGTAACTAATAGATGGGAACAATGGCAGGAGTGTGTCCATAATGAAGAAATCAAAGAAAAACTGGGAATGAACACCGTAGATAAAGCAGTTAGAGCGAACAGACTGAGATGGTGGGGGTCTTGGTACACGCATGGGAGAAGCAAGGTTACCTAAGAGACTCGTGAATTATTTTGAAATAAAACTCGTAACATTAGACGAGGCATGAATGTTAACATTGAATAGGGGAGCGTGGAGGAATATTATTAGGGGGATTATTCTCGAGACTGAACGCTGAAGGCATAATGATGATGATGATGATGTTGCAATTATTTCAGTGCCCTAGCGCAACTAAAATAATTTTCTGCCACTCATTAAAATGTGCAAATAGTATTTCCTGGAGAATATGTATCGGAATTAGCATGGACGTTTCACATGTTCACATATCTATCGAACCAAACTGCGTGGTCATCAGTCCGTAGCTTACAATCTACTTAAACCTAGGTAAACTAACCTACAGACAACTCACACACACACACCCATGCCCCAGGGGGGACTCGAACCTCCACGGCGAGCAACCGCGCGCTCCGTAGCGAGACGCTTTAGACCGCTTTTATATATATGTTCTCTGGGTAGTTCTCTTCGTTGCGGACGCTGATCGTTTTTGTTCGAGGTTGTTCGTTGAATATTTGGCTCAGCTTTTTTATTACAGAGGGCGTGGAGCCCTCTGACCGGGCGCGCTGAGCCACGGCGCCCGGCAGACCGCTCGGCTACTCCACCGCGGCATGGACGTTTCACCTGATCTCCGATAGTTTCGAACCGGACAGACTAGGCGCCGCCAGGTTTCTTCATTTATTTGCTGGAAGTAGTTCCGCGTGTGCAGTAGCGTAGCTCGTGTCCGAGTAGCGGTGGGTGTTATTGAGTGGGCAGGAACAGAGATGTGTGGGAAGCGGCCCGGTGATCCTGTTGGCAAGGCGGCGTGCTTAGCACGTGGCCGCGTAAAAATAAACAGAGGCGGCGGTTTGCGCCGTCTGGACTGCCGAGGCCGAGGGACCGCGGCGCGAGGTCGTCGTCCCTGGTGACTCGGGACCCAGATCGCGGCTTGCGCAACGCCGCTACCTGTTTCACTTTCCATCTGCGTAGCTCCCGCCACTGACCCCACACTCATTCCTCACAATCCAGTTTCGCGTGCTCCGGCTCGCGGCCAGTACAGGCCACACGCAAGCCTACTGTTCTCACCTGCATCTGCATAATTACATAGGTTGGTTAACAGAATCATTATATAACTTACACAGGGTGTTTTTTTTCACCGTGTACAAATTCGAGGGTTGATCGCGGAGAGGATACGGAACAAATTTAATGTACTTACGTCCGGAAATACACGGTTTCCATGCTAGCCATGTATTCAGTCCGAGGCCAACGAGAAAGACAGGCCCCGGCGCGCACGTCATATCACGTAAGCAAGGTAGTCCTAAGCCGGCGCGATCGCTAGCTGATAGGCCGGCCGCTGGGACTCAGCCCACTGCGTCATAGCGGCTAGCCGATCGGCTAGCGATAGCGCCGGCTCAGAACTACCTTGCTTACGTGACACGACGTGCGCACCGCGGCCTGTCTTTCTCGTTGGCTTCGAATTGTCATACATTGTTACGGAGGCTGATGTCTAATATGCGCTGTACCATTCTTAAGTATGCATGGTTTTCTACTACAGGGTGGAACTTTTCCTCAAACTGCGCCATTGATGATCCGAAAGTTTATGTAGCTGCTACCGTATGGTACCCCAGTCCACTACGCCGTTAACGTCTGCTCGCATCTCAATCGTCCCCCCTGGTCGATGGATCGGACGAGGTGGTCCAGTTTCACAGCCTGCTCGTTGGCCGAATTTCAACCCGTGCGATGCCTGGTTAATTGGCTATCTCAGTTTTAACACATACAGGCACAACACTCCCACAGACTTCTGTTATACACTGAGATAGCAGCGCTTCAAGCGGCCGGCAAGCTGCATTTCTGAACAGATATTGGATGAGTTCGAATAGTATCGTTTATATTGATTTTAACGTACGTTTTACATTAGGGAACGTATGTAGTACAATATAATAAATAGGTAATAATTTAAAAGTGCCTCCACATTTTTCTGTCTTAGGTTTCCTAAGATCCCTGACATGGTACGAAACTGTACATTACTGGATAGTTTATTTACATTTATCTTGTAACATACAGGCTTTAACTAAAAAATTTTATTTTATATTAAAAATAAAAAATGGCTAGGAAACATGAGAAGACCTGTCCTTCGGCAAAGAGACGTCGCCGTTACGGTTTCTTCACTAAAATTTCAGTAAAATCGGTGAACTGTAGGAAACGCATACAATATGCAACAACTACAGTATTTAACATACCAAATCAGTCACCATAGCTGTAGCTGAAGGAAAAAACGTCACAAACGTGGCCCGAAAACGGCAAAAGCAATCAAACTGCTTTTCAACAAAGACTAACCCAATTCCACAATTGTTGGTACTGCCGAATCACAAACGGCAAGAATGATCAAAATATTGGCTTTTTAAGGTAAAGTAATTACATTCAAAACAATCTGCGCGTATAAGAAAGACGAGTCAGGTGTAAAATCTTTCGCATCATTAGACTCCACACTGAATGAGAAGAGTAATGTGCCTTTCATAGTAAGAACAGACCCTAATATAACTTTTTATTGTCTTGTGTTCTACTTACTTTCAGCGGAATAAGCTGCATATATACATATATTTGTAAGTATTTGTTCATGACGAAGCTGTTCTTAGTTGTTTTTGTTGTCTTCAGTCCAGAGACTGGTTTGATCCAGCTCTCCACCCTACTATATCCTGAGCAATCCTCTCCATCTCTTCATAAGAACGGCAACCCACATCCATTTGAATCTGCGTACTGTATTCATCTCTTGGTCTCCCTCTGCGGTTTTTACCCCACAATCTTCCCTCCAACGCTAAATTGACAATTCCTTGATGTCTAAGAAAGTGTCCTACCAATCGATACCTTCCTTTGGTCAAGGTTTGCCAAAAATTCCTTTTCTCATCAATCCTGATCAGTACCTTCTCATTAGTTACGCGATCCACCCACCTAATCCTCAGCATTCTTCTGTAGCACCACATTTCAAAAACCTCTATCCTCTTCTTGTCCGCACTGTTTAACGTCCTTATTTCACTCCCACACAAGGCAACAGTCCACACAAATGCATTCAGAAATGACTTCCTTACACTTAAATTAATATTCGATGTTGGCAAATTTCTCTTTTTCAAAATGCTTTTCTTCCCATTGCCATTCTGCATTTTATATCCTCTGTACTGCGGCTGTTATGTTATTTTACTACCCAACTAACAAAACTCATCTACCAACTTCATTGTTTCGTTACCTGATCTAATTCCTTCACCATCGCCTGATTTTCTAAGACTGCATTCCATTATCTTTTTGCTCTTGTTCTCTCTTCAAGACACTGTCCATTTCATTCAGCTGCTCTTCCAGGTCCTATGTTGTCTCTGACAGAATGTCAGCAGAAAAACACAATGTTTTTATCTCTCCACCCTGAACTTTAATCCCTATTCCAAATTTTTCCTTCACCGCCTGCTCGATGTACAAATTGAATAAGAACTGAGAAAGGCTACAACCCTGTCTTACTCCCTTCCCAACTAATGCTTCCCTTTCATGCCCTTGGAGTCTAATAACTGCGGTCTGGCTTTTGGACAAGTATTTTACCCCTGCTGACTTCAGGCTTGGAAAGAGTATATTCCAGTCAACATTGTCAAAAGCTAAAAATAGTTTGCCTTTCCTTAATCTTCTAAGATAAGTCGTAAAATGAGGATTAGCTCCCGGGTCCCTACGTTCCTCCTGAATCCAAACTGATCTTCCCCGAGGTCAGCTTCTACCAGCTTTTCCATTCTCCTGTAGATAATTCGTGTTAAAATTTTGCAACCATGACTTATATAATTTTATGGTTCTGTAATTTTTACACTTGTCTGCGCCTGATTTCTTTGTAATGGGGATTATTTCATTTTTCTTAAAGTCTGGGGGTATTTCACCTGTCTCATACATCTTACACACCAAGTGAAATAGTTTTGTCATGGCTGGCTGTCCCAGAGACTTTAGTAGTTCTGAGGGAATGTCATCTACTTCCGGGGCCTTGTTCCGACATAGGTCTTTTAGGGCTCCGTGAAATTCATCTCTCAGTATAGAATCTCCTATTTCATCTATGTACTCTTTCCACCTTTCAGCTTTCCCTTCTTTGCTGAGAACTGGTTTTCCATCCGAGTTCTTGATATTCGTAGACCTGTTTTTCTTGTCCTCAAATGTCTCTTCTATATTTCTGTAGGCAGTATCTACTTTTCCCATTCTTATACATTCTTTTACATATTTGCATTTAGCTTCTAGCCACTCCTGCTTAGCCATTTTGCACTTCCTGTCAATCTCATTTCTTAGTCGTCTGTACTCCATTTTGCCTGTTTCATTTACTGCATTTTTATATTTTCTCCTTTCATCAATTAAATTTAGTATTTCCTGTGATATCCAAGGATTTTTTGTAGGTCTTGCCTTTCTACCTATTTTGTTCCCTGCTACCTTCACCATTTCATCTCTTAATGCTACCCATTCCTCTTCTACTGTTTTATTTCCCTCCGTTTCTGTCAATTGTTGTCTAAAGCTCCGTCTGAAATACTTAAGAACTTCAGGTTCCCTCAATTTATCGAAGTCCCATCTCCTTATTTTCCTACCTTTCTGCAGTTTTTTTCAGTTTCAGCCTACAGTTCATGACCAATAAGTCAGACTGTCTGCTCCTGGGTTTGCCTTACAGTTTAAAACCTGGTTCCGAAATCTATGTCTTACCATTATAAAATTTATCTGTTATCTCCCAGTGTCTCCTGGTCTCTTTCACGTATACAACCTTCTTATGTGATTCTTAAACCAGGTGTTTGTTACGATTAAAGCATGTTCCGTGCAAAATTCTACCAGGCGACTTCCTCTTCCATTCCTTCTGCTCAGTCCATATTCACCTATTTTTCCTTCTGTTCCTTTTCCTACTACCGAATTCCAGTCTTCCATCACAATTAAGTTTCCTCTCCCTTAATTGTCTGGATAATTCCCTTCAGCTCCTCATATATTTCTTCGATCTCCTCATAATCGGCAGAGCTAGTTTGCATATAAACCTGTACCACTGTTGTCGGTGTTGGCTTCGTATCTATCTTGACAGTGATAATGCGATTACTGTGCTGCTCATAGTTTACCCGCATTCCTATTTTCTTATTCATTATCAGTCCTACTCCTGTAATACCCCCAACTGATTTTGTATTTATAATCCTGTACTCACCTGACCAGAAATCCTGTTCATCCTGCCACCGAACTTCACTAATCTCCACTACATCTAATTTTAACCTATCCATTTCCCTTTTTAAATTTTCTAATTTTCCTACCCGATTAAGGGATCTAACATTCCACGCTCCGATCCGTAGAATAACAGTGTTTGTCTGGCCTCTCCACAGATACCCCTTCGCTGTGGTTGCACCTACGGTACAGCTATCTGTATCGTTGAGGCACGCAAACCACCCTACCTCGGCAATGCCTGTGGTTCATGTATACGTTCTTTAGACGTGTCCGAAAGAAGACACCACATAATCAGGCGATGACGGCCAGTGGTGTTGCA
Organism: Locusta migratoria; assembly: GCA_026315105.1. Lineage (NCBI taxonomy): Eukaryota > Metazoa > Arthropoda > Insecta > Orthoptera > Acrididae > Locusta > Locusta migratoria. The sequence goes on from CM048751.1 coordinate 204,872,802, forward strand.
TAGGAAGCCCGGACTTTTACGAAAGTCTGCTACATGCCGCGATTTACTGACAAGCTAGACTCTCCAAACGCACCCCCTCAGATTTAATGGTAATATGGCGGATTGGATAGTCCGCCAAAAACTGATCCTAGATGAAGTATGAAAACAGAAAGTGTGTGGAACTATGAAAAAGGAAGCAACATAGAAACAATTTACATCCCAAGTAGAACATATGAAACGCGAGGGTAACGCCTACAGCGAGAGCGTCGTGGTACTGTGGCTATGAATTTGATTGGCGAAGCCGAAAGTCTCTGGTTCAAGCCTTCTGCAGCGCAAAACGTTTTTTCTTCAGAAATTTATGAACTATCTGTTCATTGGTAATGTTATGCAAGTCGCGAACTGTGTTTCCTGGATTCATGTTATCCACGGAATACAACCCAGGAATTTAATTCTCTCGTCCAAAGTCACGAACAGTCGACTGCCAGCATGGGAACTTCGTCAGCAGGTATCATCTCCGCCATGCACTGAGTCAATTGTTGAGTGTTCATATGTATGTTGAGGTGTAGCGTCCCCATACTACGGCGTGGTCATCTCGCATCGTCCATTGGCTACGAACTACTTGTAGGTTTGTATCCGAGAGCATATTTTCACCGGTACATAACATTGCAATTTCAAGGCGCTGAACTTTTGTGACAGTTCCCACCCGTTTGTTTTCATAAGTGATCGGTGTATGTGGCATTTCGCCTGCACTCACTATTCAACACGTTAACAATAACAGTAATATTTTTTTACCACGTGACTCATTCTGTACGGTAAGTAATATATAGTATGAAAATTGTCAGGAATGCACATAGAGAATAGACGTAAATGACATGACGGACAGTTCATAATGTACCGATAAAAAATGAAATAAATTTTTTTGTTAAAGAATGGGATTTGAACCCAGGCTGTTCTGTTTAGTAATCGAACACCATGACCACTTTTGTATTATTTTTTCCCTTGGGTAACTGGATTCCTTGCGGACTTGTTCCGGATGATGCTCAGTTTCTTCTCTTTTTCTTTTACTGGAGCATTCACGCGCTGAGTCTCCGCGCCGGCGCCACAGAGCCATAACATAATTACTGCAGCTGCCCCCTTAACGTTGCGTATCATATGCCTGGAGTGTTCAGTTTTCATTATGCCTCTTTTTTTTTTCATAGTTCCGCATACTTTCTTCCTGTTTCGTGCTTGATCAGTATTCAGGTGGTGCCATGGGGACTTTCCATTGTAAATGATATTAGTTACGGGCACCAAGTCAGCAGTCAAATGTTCAAATGTTTGCAGAGCTTATGGGTCTAAAGTGCGGGGTCATCAGCCCATAAACTTACAAACTACTTATGAACGAACTTATACCAAAGACAAAGCAAACATCCATGCCCGAGGGAGGATTCGAACCTCCGGCGCGAGAGGCCGCGCTATCCGCAACGTGGCGCCCCCAGACCGCTCGGCTACTCCCGCGCGGCTCACGTCAGCAGTGGATAATTTGCGTCTAGTGGGGAGGCGTAAATGGGTAGACCGTGCGGCCGCGGTGATCGCTGTGTCCCCAGTAGTGGTCAAGCGGGAGGATCTACGTTCGAATCCCGGCCGGGCACAGATATTCCACTTTCCCCATTATTTCAATATCTACTAGTAGTTAATGTCGTAAATTCATTGTATATGGAAAAATAATTAGTATGAACTAAGATCGAAATGTGGAGGCAAATTTTAAATTATATATTGGAAATAAGTATTTACCGCCGTTTACATAAGCTGGCATTTCTTGTGGTTGGCCGGCCGCAGTGGCCGAGTGGTCTGCGGCGTGCCAGTCACGGTCTGCACGGCCGCTGCGGTCGGGGGTTCGAATCCCCCCTCGGGCATGGATGTTTGTGCCGTCTTTAGTATAACCTAGTTCATAAGTAGGTTGTAACTTTAGGGACTGATGACCCCGTAGGTAAGTCCCATAAGCTATACAAACATTTGAACATTTATGTAAGCAAAAAAGGAAAGGACATTGGATGAAATTCGGGATTACAAACATTTAAAAAGGGAATGTAGTTAGCGCGTATTTGGGAATTATTAGTGTTTGCAACGTATGAACCATTCACAACCCTCAATTTGCAAGATAATATTCTTGTTTTAAATAATGGCGTTCCATGCTGATGTTGTGCACATATAAATACAAAAAAAATATGGTGTTACGGTTAATTGTGAAGTCAGTAGTGTACGCATTGCCAAGGACAAAAAATAAAAAAATTAAAAAATAATAAAAATAATAAAAAATAAAATAAAAAAATTCATGCTGAGTCATCCTCCTTGCTCTCCAGACCTGTCCTCTGCGGTCTTTGGAAATTTGAGACCCCCCTTTCAAATGACTAATATTTGTAACAACAAATAAGACCATTGGCAGATGGCGTTTCGCGCTATCCAGCAAGGGGCGTGCCAGACTGCTTCCGGAAGTGTAAACGGCGTTGGAAGCAGTGCATCGATTGTGGAGGAGACCGTGGGCAATAAGGAAAGGTAGGCGTAGAAAAATTTGTGGACAAGGTTCCGGAATTTTTGAACAGACTTCGTATCCCCTGACAAGAACTGGATTCTCAACTTAGCTGTAAGCTTCAAAAACATTCTACTGTTTAAAATTGACATCTGGCACAAGTAACAAGATTCATAATGTCATGTCGTTTTAACATGGCGCTGACAGTTGGAATGATATCATCGAACATGGCATTCATCATGTTGTGTAATATGACACCATATGCCACAGTAGTTTTCAGGGTCATAGATCCTCACTCAATGAAACTTGCTGCTACAAATGTTTTCCCCTCCCTTTTCGTGCGCTCACCGCGTTGGGGAATTTGTGTTAACTAGTAAGAAAACGCGAATACGTCAAGATTTAAATGTTTATGAAGCTGCCAGATAAATCTAGAAGATAGTTCTCCGTTCTGTCCAGGACGTACCCACCTGTTGTTCTGTGGTAGAAGCATCTTTCAATTATGTTCCCAAATAACTTTTATTCTGCCGTAGTCGAAGCTATCGTAGTCGACAGGGGTTGTGAAGTAGATCTGCAAAATTTCTTCACGAGTATTTAGATAAACGCTGTTTCGATGATGATTTTACTGTAACTATCTAAGCGCCTATTTCAATTGACGTATAAACGAAACTACGATTACAAAAAGTACTATCAACTTTAAAATCCACGAATGGCTTGGCGCCCAACGGTCTGAGTATGTGTTGAATTTAACTTGACTTTAAATGACGATATATCGAGAACAGATAATGATTAATATTTTTTTCTGTCAGGATCTCGTAGTACTTAATAATGCCTTTTATTTCCACATAACTGGTTTCAAAAGACAAGCTACCATCTTTCAGATCTAGCTAAATATTTTATAAAATATGTATCTCGTCCCCATCCGCCTTAGAGCATACCTCAATACATCAGCGCCACATAAGCGTGTCATTAACATAAAATGAGATATGTAAACGATACATACCGTTAAGTGTAGAGGCGGGTTCGTCCCTGGATATATGTAAGTCATGCCACATCAAGAGTACTTGTGATCTGACTAGAACGTATCCGGGGGCGAACCCGCCTATACACTTAATGCTATGGATCGTTTACATATCTCATTTTATGTTAATGACAAGCCTATATCGCGCAGCCAAATTAATACTGACATGTGCTTTCATTATGGGGGAAGGCGGGATAGGTATTTTATAAATTATTCCACAAACTCTGAAAACGGCAGCTCTTCTGTTGAAACCCGCCATAAAGAAATAAAAGGAGCTATAATAAACATCGCAATCTTGGCAGAGAAGATTATTAAAACTACCAATAACGATAGCACCCTACGACATATGCGACAGGATAATGAATATCCGAGTAAAAAATAGTTTTGATTTCATCGATTTATCTACCTTCGTGCAAATTTTGAACGGATTCGTACAGGTTTAAAGTGTAAAAGTTATGCGCTTCCAAAACAATTTTTCTTTTTTGCGCGTAAATACGAAAGTTGCAAATAATAGGTCCACAAGCTGAGAATTAATTTCAGCTTATTTGACATCTTTTGTATAGTTAAAGAATTCATTTGTTTGGGGGGTCAGCTCCGGATCGTAGTTCTGTAACTTAGCTACAGTAAGAAAAGTCTTTTCATTGTCGTAAGAATGAGCGATAGTTGGAGCTAAACCTACCTAAAATTGTAAAGCAGCACCACGATCCCCGAAATATCTGATTCTGCACTCGAAGTTGGCAAAAACATTTACTACAGAGCTACCGCGCTGGAATGAGGCTCTGACACCGCTTTGTGTGTAAATCATTTTCGAAAAATGGTGTTTCATAAACTAGTTGTAGGCTTTTATATATAAGATTTAGTCGCGCAGTTCCTGTCTCAACTGGTGGTAGGTGTTGTAATCTAACAACATGGACAATGAAAATTTGTGCTGGCGCAAGGATTGGATCCCGGTTCTCGTAACTACTTTTCTACTTTGGCCATGGTACTCCATGGCGTGCAGCTAACGTAAGCCTGTATTCCTGCGAGGAGTTCTCAACTGGTGTGCATTCACACTGAAACAACCACCAAATCTCGACTGGGTTAAATTTTACTTACCGTCCTGGTAGCCTCGCGTAATGATGTTGGCAATCACCTAACATGGCATTAGCCGCGTAACAACGCAAATGTTTTGTCGTAAACCGTTAACCAAAGAGCTGGAACAGCATTAATTTGTTTACTACATGGTCTGTACGAAAGAACAGACGTTAACAGGTGATACTGCAACTGTTCTAAATAGAGATTTAGTAGCGGTATTTTTGCCTCGGCTAGTGGTAGGTTAACAGAACAGCCTAGTAAGCAGGAGACCCAGGTTAGGGTCCCGGCCTCGGCACAAATTTGCAATGATCCATGTTGTTTGATTACACCACCTACCAGCAGCTGAGACAAAAGTACAAAAGTAACCCATCTGAATCTTTATTTAGAATCACATCTCAACGTCTGTTCTTTCGGACACGACATTCATTTTGGTTGTGTTGGAAAATGTTTTCGTGTTCAAAGTAGGATAATGGTGGTATAGTATTTCGCAAGTTTTCAAATTATTACAAAAGTTGATTTAACCATTCTCAAGAATGTTAACTGTATTTTTACTTTCACTTGAAACATGCCAAATTATCTGTCTGAGTGCGTGTGACCCCTCTACATTCTCACTAAAATTATTTATTTTTGACGACATTAAAGCGTTCATTTTCAATTAAATAAATCGCAATTTGCGATCACTTATGGCTTCACTGTACTAGGTTTAGTTGTAATATCAATGTGCGGCGAATGAAAATTTGTGCCCTTCCGGGATTCGAACCCGGGACTCCTGCTTACTAGGCAGACTAGACAGAACAAATAGGCTGTGGTGTAGGAAAGAGACAGCGTGACGAATGGAGATTTGGGTGTGGTGCGAGACGTGCAGGGAAAAGTCCTCTGCAGTCGGGTTGGTCACTGTGTCCTCGGTGGTGGAGTGGTCAACGCGTCTGGCTAGTAACAGGAGATCCCGGGTTCCAATCCAGGCCGGGCACAAATTTTCATTCGCCGCACATTTAGATGTAATATCAATCTAGTACATTGAAGCTATAAGTGATCGCAAATTGCGATTTATTTCATTTTATTCTCACTAAAGTTTTGTCAAGAATGATTGGGATTTGTTCCTTGTAAGAAAGGAATCGTTATGAGAGCGGACGAAACAGTTGTAGGCGCAGGCTCAGTGTTCTGTTACGTCAGAGTACGTCAGTTAGTTGATGAAATGTGGGAAGTAGCACGTATGATGAAACGAAGAGGATGAGGCCGCGGTGGAGTGACCGTGCGTTCCAAGGCGTCTTGCTACGGAGCGCGCCGCTGTTCGCCGTGGAGGTTCGAGTCGTCCCTCGAGCCTGGGTGTATTTTTTGCCCTTAGCAGAACTTATAGTAGTTTGTAAGTCTGGGCACTGATGACCATAGTTAATTCCCACAGATTTACAAACATTTGAATATTTTTGACAGATCAACGTAGTTAAAACTACCTTAGATTTACAAATATTTTTCCTTTTTTTCTGTCGAAAAAGGATAGGCAACCAGTAAGGGGAGGAGTGGTTGCATTAAACTAGCCTTTGAAACTGACAGCTGAAACATAAGCGGGATAAAGAAAACGCAAATAGTCTTGGATGAACTCTCGTTCCGCCGTCGCTTGAGTATTGGACATCATTGTGGGATCCGTTCCAGGTAGGGTTAACAGAAGACATACGGGAGAGCTAACGGAGAGCAGCACGCTTTGTTTCTGGCCCAGTCAGTCAGCGTGAAAGCGGCGCAGATGATTAAGAAACTGCAGTGGCAGTTGCTGCGAGAGGGGCCTTCTGTATCGCGGTACGCGCTTTTGTCAACATCAAACGTTTTATAAAGTGTCAACCAATATATTGCTTCCCCCTACTTACATCTCGCGAAGCGACCACGACAATAAGATCAGAGAAATTAGGATATTAGGGCCCAATCATTTTTACCCGCTAACCACACGCGACTGGAATAGGAGGAAGTGCCCCCCCCCCCCACCCGCCGCACTTTGAGGTTGCTTGCGAAGTATGGATGTAGATGCAAAGGAACGTATGAAAACTCCTGAAACGTAAAATTGTTTCTGTAATATCACAATTTATAATTAAACTCCGTCCGACAGGCCTCGAGAGGCCCACTGAATTAAAACTAACATTTGATCAATGTTCAAAAAAAGTAAAGCAGTCATCAATACGAAGAGTGCTTTGAGTACCTCAGTGTTGTGCTACGAATGATCCCCGTAATTTGTGACACGCAATGCATTTCTAAGCTACGTTCAATTGTGTATTTGCCGGTCCTTGGCTGACCTACAGAAAATACTAAGCATTCGAGTCCTTCAAATAAAGGAATGGTTTCGAATTGACCTTAATGTTTGAACTGAAGTGCGGCTTTAATAGAAAGCTATACGCGTGGTTTGCCGGTTCTGTCATGTTATCTTAGGCAGACACCCAGCTTTTTCTCCTATTTGTTAGGGTAATGGCTAGAACGAGGTTACTTGAGAAACCGCAAATTCGTTACAGGGGGACGTTGTGCAAGGCAGTAGTTTTTCTTTTGCACGCTGCGTATCGGATTTCCTGACTGACGGCCTTCTTACTACGTTTATTTTTTAAATTTCATTGTTTCCAGTTTCGCTTTATGTAACGCTATCGCTTTTGTCGCTACAAAATATTGAGATACTGCAGTTTCGTAACTAGAGAAATGATCTCAATTATGACGGACACTTGGGAAATGATTAAAGTTTAGTGTTCAAAATATGACGTACGTTCTCTTTATTATTACAGGGGTGATACAAGGAAGTGTACATGTACAGTTATAAATTTGTATACTGCTTACGGAAACAATAAATAAATCCCTGGGTGTAAGTAAAAATTTCTCTTGCGTGTGCATGTGAAAAAATATTAGTGCTTAACGTCACATGACAGTGTGGTCATTAGAGACAGAACACAAGCGCTGATAAGCGCACTTCTTTTTCTTCTTCTTAACGACGGAGAAGATAACCGACCATGTCCTTTGAAATGAACCACCCCGGCATTCCCCGGGAGTGATTTCCGTAGATCATCGAAATCTGGATGATCGGAGGTGTACCTAAACCGCTCTCCTCCAGTATATGTATGCTAAGCACTGAGCTACCACGCTCGGTGTTCACGTGCGAAAGACCACAGCTTGCAGAATATGGAGGTCCCTGAACGTGGCCCTTTAGTTTGTTGATGCTTTCCTTTCTGCTATGAAATATTCAGTTCGACAATATTTCCTAACGTGGTAAATACATCCATGAATTCATGCTGGTTCACTGCACATGTGTAATTGATGTCCAAGTCTTAATCATTACTGTTCTCTATTAATAAGTAACTTTTGTTCGATGTATTTTTGTTAAGAATCATGCGTCAGTAACTTTTTTAAATTATCAGATTGTAAATTCGTTGTGACTCCGATAGTGGTTATATAGTTGATAAAAATGTAGCATGCACTATAGAAGCTCTTGAATCTCATCTACTACTTCAACTGTTGTTTTTTTGTCCATATGGATACTTTTGTGTTAAATTATATCTACGCAAATATGTCAAACCCACAAAAATAGTGAGTGTAGCTAAACAAGATGTCATATATTTTTGGAAACATTTTCATTTATGGGAACAACACTATTCTTTAAATTTAAATATAAAGAACAGTGTAGAGTGCAAAAAATTTATTTTTTAGACTAGTTGCGGTCTTATTTTAGACCATCTTCAGGGAATTAAGCTCCATTGATGTTGTGGAGCTGGCAGGAAACTTGGAGCTTTCTAGTGCGTCTAGTGCATATTCAAACCTAATATTTATTGAAGACGTGCATTAAGATTTTCTCCACTTCAAATTCTCGTCAGTTTTAGTGCGTCAAATTTAGAAATATAAAATGATTTACTGTCGGTGTGCCTTTCTCCGTATTCAGAACTGAAGGATTGCGAGTTTACCATAAACTCCACTTGTAGGGAAACTATTAAAAACTTTCCTGTCAAAAAGAGGTGTAGTGGTCAGGAAAATGGACTCACATTAGGATGGGCGGCGGGAAAAGCCACCTCAGGCCATCCACAGCTTTTGTTTCCATCATTTTTCTAAATAACTCCAGGTAATTACCGGGCTGGTTCATTGCTAAGGGTGCGGCTAATTTCATTTCCTCTACTTAACAAATCTGAGCATCTGCTCCTTTTCTCCAATGACCACGTTGTCGACGACACGTTAAACACTAATCTTCCTTCCTAATAAGGCGTTAAACTTGTACTTAATAATAAAAACTTCTTGTGAGTTTTCCAAATGTACGAATAGTCCTAAAACTATGGGATCTCAATATCGTGACCATCGGTCCCTTCTTACACTATGGACACACACACACACACACACACACACCGCGCGCGCCCGAGGGAGGACTCGAATCACAGACAGTGGCTGCCGCGCACTCCGCACCAATGTGTCTTTTTTAAATGGTCCTACCATGTACAGAACAATGAAAGAAAGTATTAGTTATTGATAAATCGGAAGCATTGTATTAAAATTTGTAGTGCGGCCTGAAATCGAACCCGGACCTCCATGCTTACTTTTTGCTTTTTCTTTTTTTTATTTTTTATTTTTTATTTATTTATTTATTTATTTTTTTTATTGAAGAAAGGAAACTTAGAGCGTCTGGCTGTTCCCGTGCGGCTGAATTTTCCGACTCGCAGAACGTGGAGCAAGCAAATGCACATGTCTAAACTGGCCGTGAGTAGATAACACGGTTCTGATGTTTACCTAATTATGGGAAAGCGTTTGCACGCTGTCGTAAAAACTAGTCTTTCAACACAAGTAATGAAACTGCAGTTATACGCTAAGTTGAAGGTACAATTACTGATAAGGCAGGGGCACTACCATCGTAGTGTGAAATTTTGAGAATTAGGGCAGAACGGAAACTTGCCGGGATAGCCGAACTGGTTACGACGACCGCCGGCCAGAAGCTGGAAATCCCAGTCCAGTACAATTTATTTATTTATTTATTTATTTATTTATTTTTTTTTTTTTTTTTAACTTTGCCATTGAATTTAAGTGGGCTGCAACGGTCAAGATGTTTGAATATCTCTAATTCGGAAGTTAAAGGTGTTCACGATTCGATGATTGAACTCAACTGTCCACGTGTTACTGGGGATGGTATGTTTTTTCTTGCTTCGTTCTTCACATCAGTTACGGGGAGAACTATAGGGCCTAGATTTGACATGGGCTTCGAACCACGGTGTACAATGGGAAATCCCGATAACACACTCGAAGACTATACCGTACAGCAGCACGGACATCGTAGTAATTAATGCATCTTATCAGTTTCCAAGTCCGTGTCACAACACGCATAGCGTCAGAGATCAAAATAATACGGTACGTTGCCCTAATACATTCTTCTGATTTATCGCACTTCTTACCACTATATAAAGAGATGTTTCCAGCATTTGCTTCCCGATAATTAAGTCTGCGGTGAAGAAACTGGAAAACGCAGTTAATTATGGCTCATACTGCAAATAGCGTGGTAAGTACTATGGTGACTTCAGTTAAGTATCCTAAGCTTCTCGATCATAGGCAGGAACGGGTATGGCATAATTTTCTTACCCCTAACATCTTTTTCAACTATACCGCATGGCTAATGATAAAATAATCGTGGTGTCCAGAATTGTTATAACACAAGTTTTGGTGAATGGAAGTAAAATTAAAATTTTACTTTCAAGTATTATTTAAGATAGTGGAATTGCTGCTAAAATGTTTACGTTCAGCAAATGTTCGCCAATAATAAGCGCGTTTGTAACGAAGGGGAGGGGGCGGGGAGATAACAAAGCGCCCATACTCGCCGGTCGCAATGGCCGAGCGGTCTGCGGCGCGCCAGTCACAGTCTGCACGGCCGCTACGGTCGGTGGTTCGAACTTCCCCCCACCTCCCACGGGCATGGCTGTTTGTGTCGTCTTTAGTATAAGGGAGTTTATAAGTAGTGTGTAAGTTTGACTGATGACCCCGCAGTTAAGTCCCTTAAGCTTAACAAACATTTGAACATTTCGTCCATACTGACCCCGCCATCGGCCCACCAGAGCCACATCCATGAAGCGTGTTTATTTATTCTTTTTTCTGGCAATGGAAACTGTATACTGTATTCCACTTTAGTGTGGACAGCTCAGTTGCAAATATTTTGAACTTCTACTTGAGACATGAACTCCCTCCCGCCCGACCTTCCATAAAATAACTGACCTCCCCCCCCCCCCCCCCCCCGAAAGAATAAATTACCTAATTATCGACGTCTGTGACCAACAGTCACATGATTGTGTTATAACCACGCCATGTGTGTACTGGTTCTGTTTGCCCGTCTGTTAGCATATGTGGTCGAAGTCTAAGCTGTTATTGCTTATCATCGTTCTAGGCACGTTTTCTTTCTAGGTCTTGCTTATTTACTCGAGCTATCTCATGTTACAAGAGCATCTTTGACCAAGAGTTATCTCTTCTATGACAACTCTTATTAAGTGAAACAATGGATACTCTCCATTCATAATACATTCCGCCGCACCACGTTGACAAGCCTCATTAGTCTGACGTGTTCATCCGGTCTTGTGGATTAGTTTCTGTTGGTTGTTAAGGTTAGTTGTATTCTCTAGACAAATAATACCGCTGTACTTGTGAGTTGAACGTTCTAATCACACTGACTAAAGTCACAAATTTAGCACATGAAAAGGTACGGTGCGCATATTCTATTGTACTATATAATTTAGGAAAATCGGAAAGAGAACCAGTCATAATGGGTTAATAACCACCACTTTGATCACCATCATTCACTAAAGCCAATGTCAAACACTCGGTCAGTTATAAATTTTGTTGTAACATCGCAGCTCATTACACTTACTACAGTTTCCACTGCTGATTCTCTGGATATAACTTCTTTCTTTTATATTTTTCATTATTTCGGACAGAAACAAAGAAGCATTGGAAGTGTATTGCCTGCAGTCTAACACTGAAAACGGAAAACCTAATAACTCATGTTACTGTGGAAATGATGGTGGATTGAAGATTGCATCTGGGGAGAAAAGCATTTGACTTTACGATTATTACGCATACTTAAAACAGTGATTCATATATTTCATGCTAGAATCACATTTAGTCATTGAAGAGTAACCAGAAATAATGGTAAGTAATCAGGAATATGATAGGAACGATAATTCGAAGTGAGTTTGGTGAACGTGGGCTCTAAAACGGATTCGTCTCATCTACTGAATACGGCTCGTGGCTCTAAAGTTGTGTATCATTTTTTACCGGGCTTCCTGCTTCGAATGACCGTTTCTGTCACCATTGAGTACGGGCCATTACTCCTGGGACGTTTTTCTCAGCTAAGTAGTTTCTGTGGGACATCGTAATTTCATTGCAACCGGCACTTATGTAGCTTGAGAAATGTCGAGTTTGCTGTGTTGGGGCACATCATCTAGTTGGAAAGGGTGCAGAGAGCCTTTCGAAAAGCAAGTCTACAAATTGTCTTACTGGAAAACACTTAGTACTTTTGCAAGAGGTTAGTTTCAGGAACAACAGAGCAATTATCGAGGTATTGTCGATGTTTTCCATTGTCTTGCACTAACGTGAACTGTTCTGGCTAGGACGGCCGCGGTGGCCGAGGGGACTGAGGCGCTCCAGTCTCGTTGTGCACGGCCACTACAGTCGGGGGTTCGAATCCCTCCTCGGGCATGGATATTTGAGCCGTCCTTAGTATTAGTTAGTTTTTAAGTTTAGGGACTGATGACCCCGTAGTTAGGTGCCATAAGCTATACAAACATTTGAACATTTTTGTACTGGATAGTCTTAGAACAGTTTTAGCAGCCAACAGGAGTAGCCGTACTAAAACACGTCCTGTAAACGATTCTCTTCTTATCAGAGGTTATATAGCGCGATTCTAGAAGGACGTAGCTGTGTTACGTATAATTTTTTTTATCGCATCCTTAATGGTTTTACTAGCGTAAAAACTAGCGTTCATTTTCAGGCTTCTAAGGCTGTACATTCGAAAGGTAGTAAGCCACTCTGTTTCTTCAAGACTTCGCGCTTGTGAATTAGTGTAGCGAAAATGCATAACGGTTAAAGACTTTGCAGATTTAGTTTTTTCTGGTACAACATGCAGGGACGTCTTAAAAATCTGCTGTTAAGACTACTGCTTGTACCAATATTTCTTTTCGTAAAAAATAGTGAAAAGCATGAATATAAAACTAAGCCCAAAACAACCTCTACAAAGACTTCAAGGGATTAATATTGATACAGAAAGGAGTTAGAAAATGAATGAAGCGACATACCAGAGCAGATTAAATGGTATGTAGATAATGTCGTGTATTCTAAGACAAAGTACTTCGTTTGACATCTCATCCATTACATAGCCCCTTCATGCGATTTGTAATTAGGATTACCCTGTAATACAGTGATGTAAAGGCATTTCACTGGATTGCCCGTAAATTGAATGTATATCTTCACCACCTAGAGATCACTCTCCGTGGGATCGGATTATTGTTTTGTAGCGTACGAATTTACATGGCGACGATTTACTGATTACTTTTTCCTCCGGAATTGACAAGAAATATGATTTTATGACTGCTACGAAAGTCGCGTCCACCATTTTAAGGTTACGACAATAATTCACCATATGAATTTTCTATCATCTATGTGTACTAAGATTTTAATCACGCATTTGAAATTGCAGAAATTCTTATATTCCTAAAACTTTGTTTTTTGGGGAATAAGATGGTTTGCCTTGACGGCGCAAATTGCAATAGTGTAACTTTGATTAACAAAGTTGCCAGCCGTTTGTTTTTTCTGGAGCGTGGATAATACTGATGAATTTCGGTGTGGTAATGTAACAAATAACCTTTGCGTCCAGTTAAGGTAAAATAGCGTCTTCCAAAATTTTCTACCTTTAAGATTGCTGTATTTAACTAAAGCAGAAACCTTCAGCTGCACTTTGCCCTTGACGAACATCAACTGCGACAGACTCCCACTTAGATAGAAAAACAATCAGAATAAAATACGAGAAATCAGATCTCGGAGATATCCAGGTGTTCTTTCTTCCCGCGCACTATTCGAGAATGGAATGGGAGATAAATAGTATAAAGGTGGTTCGATGAACCCTCTGCCAGGCACTGAAGTGATTTCCAGAGTATCCCATGTAGAGGTAGATGTAAATATTAGTGCCGCACTTTGATAAGAGACCATTCTGTCTGCTTCAAACGGAAAGAGCCTGAAATCGTCCAGAAGTGCCGATGATTATAAAGTTGAATTAATAAAAAAAGGCCATTGTGCCTTTCTAAGATTATGCCCCTCAATAGTTGTCACTCTCGCAAACACCATATACCAGGAAACGTCTGCGTTGTATGTATTTCTGCACTTCTTTCCGGCAAGCTCTTCTGGTTTCGCAAGGCGCAGTGTGGCATCCTTCCAGGTAAACTTCATGGCAGTCAATAATAATTGCATATTTCATGAGTGTCGCCCACGTGTGCCTAAGTAGCTATTGCGCGATGCTTCGCGCCACCCTTCTGCTATCCTGCTGTTATTCCTCTTAAGTATGTCACACGTAGGGCTGGATTTATTGAACACTTGCTTCTGATATATAAATGAATTAATTAACATAAATTGACCCGGGATATGAGATGGATTGTATTCTGAGAAAAAAAAAAAAAAATAAAAATAAAAGGCTACCTCAAATGTGGAAATGTAGAAGTTGAAATGAATCTAGAAAGTGAAGCACTACAGCTAGCACCAGTGACAACCTGTACGTCTATTTACCAAACTACAAAAATCTTGCAGCGGCATAAGCAGCACAGTATTTGACTCTTGGATAATCATGACCATAGACAGTTCGTAAAAATACGTCATTGCAGCAAACATGACTCCTCTTGTTGTAGGGGACTCGAGAAACAGAAAATAAACATTGGTGTATTGAACTGTAGCAGTAGCGAAAACTAAATATCGGTAACTGTCATAACCTAAAATCTAGATGTATTTGAGGAAATACATGTTGGATGTGCAGTTTAAGAAGAGAAAGGAAACACGAAAGCTGTTTGAAATGGGTTCGTCATTGCTTCTTAAGCTGCCTCTATTGTTAAACAGGAACGAAATTATTGGTGTCTAACGTCAACACAAATTGGGGGGGGGGGGGGGGGGGGGGGAAGGCGAATATACTACACATTTCACGTTTTGAGACAGCTGGAGCGCGAGGTTCTAATGGCTATTTAGAACACTGTTACGGGGAAAAATATTCACCATTGAGGAACCTGTGAAGATGGTTAGGGTAATTGTGTGCATTGAAAAAATCTTCTGTGAATAGATTAGCGCTCTTACAGGAAAGAGTTGAAACGCAATACGTTCAAAAATGTGCAGCTTTATTTAATACAGGTTGCTTGTATAGAGTTACATGTATTCGAAGATTCGTTATCTAACATGACTCCTCGAAGAGCAAAACTAGTTTCTGACGAAACCATAGTCACACTTGGTTAAATTGACCGAAGACTACATATATCTGCCCCCTCTAAATTGGTACCGTTAGATATATACGAGTGTCATTTTTAATGTAAGAACCATTTTTAAGGGCTTAACAGACACTTTTATGAACTTGAGTTGTATCACAAACTGTAATACTCATTTTTTTTTTCCTACCTTTCAACATAGTGTTGCAGTTCGCACAGGGTACTGTGAACCGTCACATGTGGACAAAAATTTGAAACGAACCAGAGGTTAATGTCGTTTGTATAACTACGCTTTGCTCTTTGGATGACGCTGGAGGCCACTTCAGCCTTTCTTAATGACGCAAGAATAGTAATTGCGGTTCATTTTGTTCGATAAATGACGTTTTTTTTAGTGATTTTTGAACAACATGTAGAATATGATGTAAGAAATAATTATCCGTGAGTACCGTTGTGGTTCAACGAAACTTTAATTTACAATTCCAGCATTTCATCAAAATAGATGGTACTTAATTTCATATAATTCAAATGTCAGATTCATTGAGGTAGTCAGCCTGCATAGGTTGTTGGGGCTGTGACAAATTTCGAATAAGATTCATAGTTGCTGATCACGTTGTCAACGGAACCTTGAACTTTCGTCATCCGTAGAAGCCGTGTAGGACTGGTGGTGGATTTAATCTTAACGGTAATTGTACATTGGTTTCATCTTTTAAAGAAGTGGTTAATTATTAATGACGTGTGTAGGAAATAGTTATCGTGAGATCCGTACACGTTAGCAAATGAGTTAGGACAGGTGACGCCTTATCGAAAATGAAACACAATCTGGGCTGTTCTTCGCACGTAGTTACTTCGACCAACAAATACCTTTGACACTTTAGTCCCTGACTAAAGCAATTCCCACACAGCTTCAGGAACATAGATTTAAAATTCTTCTTCCTTTTGCTTCATCCGCATTTGTTAAACGCTGTCATAGTAATAACTCAAAAATGAAGTTTTGTCACGTTTGTCAAAGGGTCAGTTCATTTTTGAGTTGATACTGTAACGGGGTTGAAGAAACGCGGAGTGAGGTGGTGGTGGTGGTGGTGGGAGAAGGATGATAAGGACAGTTAGAGGAGTAAGAGTTTGAACGGTGAGACCTAAAAAGTGGAAACATGTTACAGACATAGTGTCAAACCACCGTTATGTTTGCAAGTATACCTGAAACCGCGGGTTATATAGAGGAAAAAAAATCGTAGCCAAGTTGTAGGGAATTTTCTACTCTACAAATCCGTTTATTCAATTTCCCTTTCAGATGAACAGTTTAGGCGTTACTTACAATTAAATTTCTAACTCTCTAAAGGTCAGCGCGAACGCCCACGTTTTAATGTTACTAACCTAATTTGGGCCAAAAATAAAGATTAGGGTTTAATATTCCATCGATAGTAATTAGAAACAGAGCATAAGCTCTGATTGTTTCGATAACGATGGAAGGAACAAGATTAGGCGTGCCCT
Organism: Locusta migratoria; assembly: GCA_026315105.1. Taxonomy (NCBI): domain Eukaryota; kingdom Metazoa; phylum Arthropoda; class Insecta; order Orthoptera; family Acrididae; genus Locusta; species Locusta migratoria. The sequence continues at coordinate 204,889,300 of CM048751.1, forward strand.
TTCAAAGGAATCTTTTTTTTATCTATCGGACCAAACTGCTTGATCAGTCCGTAGCTTACAAACTACTTAAACGTAGGTTAACTAACCTAAGGACACACACACACACACACACACACACACACACACACACACACACACACACATATGCCCCAGGGAGGACTCGAACCTCCACGGCGAGCAATCACCTGCTTCGCAGCGAGACGCTTTACACCGCTCGGCTACTCCACCGCGGCTCAAAGGAATCGTCCCAACATTTGCCCTCCACCTCGCGCTCGGGGGGGGGGGGAGATGAGAGAGAGAGAGAGAGAGAGAGAGATAGGGGGGAGTGGGGAGAGGAGAGGAGTGGACAGGGGGGGGGAGGAAATTGGATAGAGAAGATAAGGAAATCGGCAACGCAGGGTTTTCCATTTGAGTAACTGTACCAAGAGTCACACCCAGCAGTTCTTACTTTTAATGTGTAGACATGGAATAAGGCCCATGCACTCTCTTCGTTTCGGCTGTAAGTATCCTCTGAAAGTGCTACGAGGCGCGGTGGCCGAGGGGACTGAGGCGCTTCAATCACGGTCTGCACGGCCACTACGGTCGGGGGTTCGAATCCCCCCTCGGGCATGGATACTTGTGCCGTCCTTATTATTAGTTAGTTCATAAGTAGTTTGTAAGTTTAGGGACTGAGGACCCCTTAGATAAGTCCCATAAACTATACAAACATTTGAACATTTTTATTTTTGCGACGAGGCGTGTTGGATGTGGTACGCCTTTGCCTGCCTCAGGAGACCTTTCAGCTGACATACCTAGGCAGTTCGATGGTCGGAGGAAGGCAACGGCATACCACCTCCAAACAGGACCATGCCTAGTAAAGCACTGTGGTGTTCAAACCAATCTTCGGGTTGATGACTGCTTTATCCCTTTACCTAAGCCACTTACCGCCGGGGGACCTTCAGTTTAACGTGGATTCCGAACCACGGTGGAGCTCGGCATTTTGTACATCAACAGCTTAGCCAGAGGCGAAACAAGTGATGAGTAACAGAAAGAAAATGCAAGTATGCATTGGGGACCGAATCCTTGATCTTTGGATTTATAGTCTGGCATTTATCACCCCGTTCTTCGGGTGGATCAGTCCTTTCGGAACGCGCGCGGGGTCGTGGTTGTTCTATGTTTATCGATGAGTTAATGGCTTTATTTTTATAATTACAGAGAACGGCCAGAACACGCTGAGCTATCGCGCCGGCTCCAACGACCCATCATAATAAATACTTGGTTCTGTTTTTCGCTGCGCAGTAAGAGTGGCGAATCGAGAACCAACGCAACGCCTTGCGATAGCTGCCATCGTTGAACGATAAGACACGTTTTCGATAAGCTATCGGTGCTTCAATATTGAGCAATTATTTGCTATCTCCAAGTACCTGTTACGCCGATGATGTAATTCGTTCATGGGAAAAACCTGACTCCACAGATTTCCCAGTTTGTAAATATTACGAAAACTAATAGACATTTTGTTTCATTATATCTTATCAGTAATCAGAGAATAAATACCTGGGGTTTCGGGAAGTTTCATTTGCAGTGTGTTTTTCTTTGCGAAGTCGTGTCCGGTGGTCTTGGAGTAAAGCAGCTCTCGACTGGAAACCGAAAAGTCGCGGGTTCGAAACCCCGTCGGACCTAGAATTTTTCAATCTGCGTTTTAACCCATCCTTCACCTCTCAACGATGTGAGGAGTCGCCAGAAATGACACGTGGTTCGGGTTCCACGTCAAGCTTAAGTTCCCCTTCCCCGATTGGGTAACTGGGGGAGGCTAGGAAGACTTGCACTAGGCTAATGGGCCACTCGAAATTATAAAAAAATATTTCTTTTCCTAAGTTGCTAGTTCACATAAACAAATCTGTAAAAATTATCAGTTTGGTAATCTCGCAGCTCCGTGTTTTACTAAAGTTCATCCTTATAGCTGGTACTTTGGGGCCTTAATGCACCGCATGCCAGGTACAGTTTTAGCAAAACAATAATTTACTACGGTATTTTAATTGGTTCCATTTCAATGGGCGGGGCTTCAACTGGTTATATAAGTTGTATGAAATGCCCCAACATCTGTAATGTTAATTTTTTTTTTAACATTATTTCATTCACTCGCGTCCTATATTGGTCTTCTGTTAACACATGAATGTGCGAATATGTTATTTTGTTAAATCTTCATAATTTTATGATAAATTGCGGACCCCGTTTCTTAAGGGCCTGAAGATGGTGGGCATGGCCACCGTAACTAGGTTGCCGATTTATAATATATAAAAATTATTTTTGTTCGTATTTTATGCACGGCCATACCGTACATCCGACTGCGATAAAACTTTGTCGACTCATTGCTTGCACTCCCGCGAAGGTTACAGGCATAGCAAAATTAACTTCGTATGGAGCATGGCGGAGCGTGCTTTACAGTTGATTCGTTTCTTACGCCTTCACGCTGAAATGGCTGGACGGATATGAAATTTGGAACAGAGGTAGTTTATACCATGATTAATACATGGATGACCTTCAGTAAGCCACCGTATGGTGCGTGGCGGAGGGTACATTAAAATGGACTAATACGTTTGTTTCTATTCACGCTGAAACAGCTGGACAGATTTGAATGAAATTCGGAATGCAGGTAGCTTATACCCTGAATTAACTCATGAGCTAGCTTTTGAAGCCATCGTATTGTGCATTGCGGAGGGTACCTTACAGTGTGCTAACACGTCTCTTACTCTTCTCGCTGAAATGGCTGGCGGAATTGAATGAAATGTGGTTATACCCGAAATAATACATAGGCTGCCTTTCGTAAGCCTCCGTAGGTGCATGGCGGTGGCTACGTTACGACAAACAAATTTTTAAGTGGTCACCATGAAGGAGATTTTTATAACCTGCAAGACAGTGAATTTAGCATGGCGGAGGGTACCTTGCGACTTTGACACCGTTTGAGTAGTCACCATGAAACTTGGCGCATATATGTATGCATGAAATTTTTTTTGAAAAGTCTCGGTCGCAATATATGCTTTATTTCACATGACGCGTTTCGAATGCATCATCAGATAATTAAAAATAAACTATGGGAATTACAAACATCTTAGTATAGATGCTTGATTAAAACTTGAAACACCATCGTGGACGTCTAGTGACGGTGTTGAACTAGACGTCCACGATGGTGTTTTAAGTTTTAATCAAGAATCTATACTAAGATGTTTGTAATTCCCATCGTTTTTTAAGAAATTTTATCTGATGATGTACTCGAAACGCGTCATGTGAAATAAAGCATATTGCGACAGAGACTTAAAAATCATGCATGCCAACGACGGTCGCTTGTCCACATGATGGAAGATTTCATGAACCAAGTGATAAGCATATATGTATGTTTTCATGTATAGGAGGGGGAGGAATAGGTGGAGGAGGAGATGGGTAGAAATGGGAGGGAGGGGCGGACAGAGGGGAGATGGTGACACAGGTGAAAAAATGTTCAAATGTTTGTATAGCTTATGGGACTTAACTACGGGGTCATCAGTCCCTAAACTTGCAAACTACTTATCAACTAGCTAACACTAAGGACGGCACAAATATCCATGCCCGAGGGGGGATTGGAACCCCCGAGCGTAGTGGCCGTGCAGACCGTGACTGGAGCGCCTCAGTCCCCTCGGCAACCGCGGCCGGCACAGACAGGTGAAAGGAGATTAATAGAGGGAGAGGATGAGGAAATGAACAGAAAGAGTGGGAGGAGACGGGGAGAGAGGAGCAGGTGAACAGAGAGAGAGACTAATGGAAGATTGGAATCCTCATATACATTTTTTCGTATTTTATGCGCTGCCATAAAGTTCATCTGATTGCGATAAAACTTCAACTTACTTCCTGAACTTAGGCGAAGGTAATGGAAATAGTACAGTTAACTTACAGTAGGTGGCGTGTGTGTCGTACCGGCAAAGTATTTGAAGGACCATTGAGGTAATGAGATGTTTGAATGTAACACAGACACACAGATCATCGTTTTGTGTCCTAATCATTTCGATGCCGATAAATGTGAGTTACATCTAATGGTAATTTTCCAGTGCAAACAGCGGAAGAAATGGACCGAGATAGGGAGATGTAGAGATGGAAAATGAAGAGATGGCTAGGGAGGGAGGTTGCGAGGGACGATGGACAATGAGCGTATAGAATAAATACATATCCGGGCAACGCCGGCTTTTCAGCTAGTAATTAATAAAAAGTTGTTGGTGCATTTCATACTATTCAGTTTACTATTGACATAAAATATTCTGGCGACCGTTCCCCCCCCCCCCCCTCTTCCGCCATCGGAAACCTAACAGTGTGTGTCATCTGAAAGGCAAGGAATTTTTCTTTTTTGTTATTTGACATGTTGTTTTGGAGGCGATCTAAATATTTTTCAATTGAGTAGATATAATATCTAAAGCCTTGACGGCACATTTTATTAATAAAGATAACCAGTTTAAACTCATTTGTGTCATCTTCAGATCAAACTACTTGTTAGTCGGTCAGTCAGTAGTATTTTGCATCAGGTAGTATAATCATCCAATTACAAAATCGTGAATTATAATTAATAACAAATGGCAGTTCAACCGATGTTGTTATTTTCAAGTGTTGTACTGCATTTTGTTAGTATTTGTAATTCATAATTATGTAATATGATGATTATACTGCCTGTTGGCAGATACTACTGACTGACCAACAGTATGATCTGGAGATGGCTCAGAAAAGAGTTGAAATTGGTTATCTTCATTAATAAAATATGCGGTCAAGACTTAAGATATATCTACTCAATTGAATAATTTTGTTTTATTGGTACAACTTTCTTTTTCAAGAAGAATGTACAGTATTGTACATTAGATTTGCGTATTTTTAGGAAAGGAATACGTTCTATTCTTATGATTTGCGACAGAAAAATGTATTTCGCATGTCAAGAGTTTTGCAGTTAAGGCGAGACACAACTGAATTATCGTCGTTAGGTAAGGTTCGCTGTATAAACAGTTTGTAAAGAAGTATTTTTTCCAAAGTTCTCAAAAATACTTATTACCATGAACTTGTTCTTGAAAAGTTTTCAGGTTTTGAATTTATTAATCGTTACCACAGTGTGTTGATTCTGAAACAATCTACGTTATATTCAATTAATAATCAATATAAACTGAGCTTTTATTAATTTTTGTATTAAGGGATCTTAGTGTTCAGACATGCACGTCTGGTTGTTTTATTTTGCCGCTACTCCCTCCTGTGACGATTATCCTCAAGAGCAAGACTTGCCGCCCCCCCTCCCCCCCATGACATAGCGTCTAAGCGCTGTGTCCATGGTTTAATGATCCGTAAAAATTAAATACTTTTTCTGATTTTTGTGCTGCACCAAAGAAACTCTTCAGCTATGTAACAAGCAAGTTCAATGGTCTCCAAAAATAGTGATCTTACATTAGTAATAACATACCGGTGGCAGATATTTTAAATGGTATACATTCGGTTCTTAATTGTAACGCATTTGGCTCTAGGCAGAAGGATACATTTATGGGGTTTCCAGCATCTAAAAAATATCTACGGACATTCCAGTGATGAGATCAGTGGATAAGATTCGTGAAACTGATAGCCTCATGTTGCCTATAGCTGATACGCGAAATCTCCACTGAAAGATAACATTCGAACATTATCATCTAACAAGAGTGTGCAGATGTAAGGTGAAAGTTTGGCACATTTCTAATTAGAAACTTGAATTTTATTTTGTATCTGTATAGCGTAGTTTTACTGGACATTTTTATGGTGGTTCGTTTGATTGTAAGGCCGTAACAAATAGGTTTGTAAAGGCAGAGTGTAGAAACGAGATTTTGGTCATCGCTTCCTGTTGGAACCTATCTTCATTGCACATTTCATTTAATTTCGGCAGCTGTTTCAGCGGGAAGAGTAAGAGACGTGTTAGCACATTGTAAGGTACCCTCCGCCATGCACAATTCGATGGCTTCTTAAAGCTACCTCATGCGTTAATTCAGGGTATAAGCTACCTGCATTCCGAATTTCATTCAAATCTGTCCAGCTTTTTCAGCGTGAATAGAAGCAAAAGTATTATTCTATTTTAGGGTACCCTCTGACACGCACCATTCGGTGGCTTACTGAAGGTCATCCATGTATCAATCAGGGTATAAACTACCTCTGTTCCAAATTTCATATACGGCCAGCCATTTCAGCATGAAGGCGTAATCAACTGTAAAGCACGGATGTACGGTATGGCCGTGCATAAAAGACGAACTTATGATTTTCAGCCAAGTGTCCGGATACTTTTAATCACATAGTGTATTTCTACGCGACGACGGCGTATTGTTCACTTGGGGATTTGGAGCGGACGGGAGCTGTAGCGGGATGCCCGGGTTCGAATTCCTGTCCGACATAAAAATTTAGATTTAATTATACGGTGTCCTAGTGCAGTCAGTCATTCCTTACCTCTCTACCCTCTACCCTCTTCCTTTGTATAATTAAACATTCAGTTGTTTAGCGGCTTGGTTAGACCAGACACCACACCACCGAAATTTGAATGAACTTGACACACTTTGGGCTGAGTGCGGCATGCTAGGCGAAGTGCGCGATGTTCTTCTCCGTGAATTGAAAATTTTTGTGGACCCGTATTAATTCTATCGCTCTGCTTTGACCCACGAGGCAAGACAAATTCTCACAGTTTAAAATTCAGTAAATAAAAGCATCTTAGTACATTCTAGAGAAACTGAGATCTAACCACTCGATTGCAATAACTTCATCTCCAACTATTCAATCGCCGCCTCCAAGTGGTTACTAATAATCTCTGCTGATATTAAAGCAACAAGCCGGACATAGTTCAAAGTCAGCAAAAAAAAAATAAATAAAAAAAAATAAATAAATAAATAAATAAATAAATAAATAAATAAAAAATATCATTCGAATACACGGAAGCAAATGAAGCTCACTGGTATCAGTTGATCTCAGCCAAGTCAAGTCGACTCCTTTTGTTATACACCTGGGGCTAGCTAACATTAGGGGGTACACACACACACACACACACACACACACACATACACACACACACACACACACACACACACACACACACACACACACACGCTGCTCTTATGTCCTTTTTTTCTTTTTTTAATCAAACATGTCGATATTCATTAATCCTCGATACTCGCAATGAAACCATATGTCTGAAATTATACCGGGAACCATTAATTCAGCCCCAGAGGGAGCGATACGTGTCATCTCTACGGGGCGAGGGGTTATTGGCTGATTCTTTGATTTCGTGAGCTGCTGGCGGCTCCATGAAATTTATTTGCAGTTTGGCATTCAGACATTCAGATTGTGGCTAACAATGCGTGAGGATCCGACAACGGAAATGTGAATCGTAAATGTTACCAGAGGATGGTTCGAATCCATTCGGATTTTAATGAGTGACGACATTTACAGAAACTCTGGATATTCAGATTTAAAATCGCCATTAAATCATATGCATTTTCAAAGTTTTGTGTACAAGCACAGATATTTGTCTGTGGTACAAGGCACGCGAGCCACACGCGAGATCAGGCGTCCATTCAACACGCTCGCAGTTGGGAAGGGTGGCTTGCTAACCATTGTTCCTCGTGCGCAAACAAGTCCAGAGGGGAAGCTCTCTCCAGCATGTCGGTCACGTATAGCCACCGAACAGAGCGTATAAGCTTTCATTGGCTATTTCCAGCTCGGACCACTTGTTGAGCCTATTTCTGGACGTCAGAGGTCGTCGGAGATTTTGAGGTTTTTGTCGTATGTGGCATCTTTAAGCCAACCTTTTTAGGGATGAACTGTTGTATATACGTGTTACATCGAAATGGCTCCACAAATATATTTGATAGGTAAAATATGGTAAGTGCAATCGCTCCTCTTCACAGGTAGCTGATTCCGGGTCACAGCAACTTCTTTGTGCTCTTCTGTAAAGTTAGCGAAATGTCACGATAGTTTACCTTTGACGTTCAGATTTAAGCTGTTGATTTCTGACTGGTCCTACAAAAATATCTCTGCGATGAGTGTTGAAGGCGTCAGCCGTATTGGGAGAAATACTTATCCTTAATGTTTTTTAATGCAAAAAAGAACAATTTGTCTAAGATCGCTTTACCATATTTTCCGGCAGATGTTGCATATTGCATATTGTTAGCAGTTCATGACGTAAATGTCAATAACTGGTTTTATATAGTAACAAACGCGCGGTTTGGGGCGTCATGTCAGGGATTATGTGGCCGCTCCCGTAGGATGTTAGTCCTGGCTCGGTCATAGGTGTTAGTGTTGTCTTAACATAAATTAGTTTGTAAGTCTAGGAACTGATGACCTCGGCAATTTGGTCCCTTAGTTTTACGAACATATCAGCATTTTTTAAACATCAAAACATCACGATGTTGGTAACATTAGCGTGACAAAAATAAAACACCATTGTGTTCAGTGACATATTATGTGGGGAAATGAGTAAGAATGTTCCTTATCATCCCGCTGTTACGATGTAAGATTAGTGGTTGACATTTGTGTCACGAACTGCAAAAAAATATGCAAGTTCTGATGTCAGCTTAGATCTGTAGTTACTGTTTATAAAGATATTTTAAAGCAGTCTTGGGCAAATTGTGCTATTTTTTGCATTCTTAAAAAATAGTTAGATCGCCCCAAAGTCTGACATATCAGAAATATAACTTAACGTTAAAATCTGCTTGGTTGGCTTAGACCACTATCTTTTTATGAGGATAATCGGAAAGACTTCCCCGAGCAGCAGGAAAGTCCACAGAATGTTATCACACCACAAGCGGCCGGGGTATTATACGTTACACTGTGTATGTGAATGTTTCTAATGTTGTTAAATTAAGGATTTGTTTCTCCCTGATAGCGCCCAAGCTTGTATTTAATTTTGATCGTCAGCGGGCAATGAACGACTTGAAAATAATGGCTCTCGGTACTGCCCGTAATCTATTCTGGGATCAACCGTGAGGATGATGGCTTTTGACACTGTAGATTGCAGTTCATTGGCGTGTGGAAGATAAGATATTAATTATGAATACTACAATTTAGATGCGGCCTGGAGAACATATCAGTTACTGAGTATGCCTCCCCCCCCCCCCCTCTCTCTCTCTCTCTCTCTCTCTCTCTCCTCTCTCTCTCTCTCTCTCTCTCTCTCTCTCTCTCTCTCTCCTCTCTCTCTCTCCTCTCTCTCTCTCTCTCTCTGTGTGTGTGTGTGTGTGTGTGTGTGTGTGTGTGTGTGTGTGTGTGTGTGTGTGTGTGTGTGTGTGTGTGTGTGTGTTTGATCTTGAGATATTTTTAATTCAAAGTAGGTTTGCCCCACAGAAAATCGCCGTTCTGCTATTGTCCTGTTAAAAAAATTATTTTTCAATTATTTAATAGCATTTTGGGCTCTTAAAAATACATCCAGGGGCTTAAGAACCACTTGGGCGTTACAGTGGATCTCAGATGCGTAGTTTAAGAGTGTGACTTGTACTTTTTGAGTCGCAAATTAAAGGCTGTTAATCTCGTGATGCTTTAAGTGTAGACCACGGCGTTTTAAATATGTTATCTGGACAGTCCACCTCCGCAGCTCTGCTGGCGAATTGAGATTAATGAGAAGCAGATTAAGAAATAATGAATAGATCAAGCACAGAGCATGTCAATCGGAAAGATTGTGGGGTGAAAATTGAAATCTACCTGGGAAGACGAATACTAAAGTAGTAAGAGGAAAAAAAAAACCTACACATTCTACAAATGCACATATGTTACATAGGCAAACAATAATATAACAGAATAAAACATTGGGGGAAAAGGAATTTCTGGCATACTTTGACTAAAAGAAGGGATCTATTGGTAGGATACATTATTAGACATCAAGGAATTGTGAATTTAGCATTGGAGGGAAGTGTGTGGACTAAACATCGCAGAGGGAGACCAAGAGATGAATATAGTAATCAAATTCAAATGGAGGCAGGGTGCCGTTCTTGTGAAGAGATAGAGGTTTTCTCAAGATAGAGTAGGGTGGAGAGCTGTATCAAACCAGTCTCTGGACTGAAGACCACAACAACATCAACAACAAAATATAAAGCTTGTCGATGAAGGCAGAAAGGTGAGAGAATAGCTGGGCTCTATTAAGGGTAGACGGGCTGGCATAAAAAAAAAGAGGGGGAGTTGACAGTTCAGCTAAATACCCTGCAGGGGGGGGGGAGGGTCGTGTTTTATTCCCGACAGGGGACTGGGTGTTGTTTATCATCATAGATTCGCAAGTCGCCCGAATGGCGTCAAATAAGCCTTCTACTAGGCGGCCAAACAGCGCCCGATCGGGTCTCCCGGCCAGTAATGCCATACGATAATTTCATCTCATCCTTAGACAACAGCGGGGTCAGCCATTTCGGGAGTTTCTGGTGTATTTTGCAAGGTCTTTAAGTTGAATTCATATTTAAGACTGAAAGAAAATGACATCATACAGTGAGGTTAAGGAGTTGCGGAGAATTCCAGTAGGCACTACGGTGAGGTTTAATAAAGTCAGAAAAGTGAAGACTTCGGTAGTGACTTTCCAAACGCTGTGATTTTTTTTTCTGCTTCCTTCTGTGTGCGATACTGTTCAATGTGCATGAACGTACGATAAGGCAGATTTATGTTCTGCCGACATCATGTGCTTTCTCTTCGCTATAAACGTGTAAGACGAAAGCTACGCTGTCCATTTGGTGTGCCCGGAACAACTCTGTTCAGCAGGAGCGAACAATCTACGCTTACGATGCGAGAAAGAAGTTGGCGCTTGCGCAACGGATCACATTGCTCGACTACTTCAACTGCTCCAACTGAAATCATTGTGTGAGGGACGGTCTCTGGCGGAGCGACAAATTACGTGCATAGTAGGATATAAGCGGCAAGTGATGATTGTTCAGGTATTAATGATTATTGTATGCTGCAGTTTTCTCAAGCACTATACAGTGCAGGGCACGTTCCACTGCAGCAATTCTACAGGTTTTTTGTTCCATTCACTTACGGTGCTTGGAGAGAATGAATGCTTAATGCCTGTGTACGTGCGCTGTATTTATTGTAATACTAGTAATCGCGATCCCCCTTGGGAGCGATACCACTGTGGCGATATGTTCATGGCCGTAATTCAGTCCTTGCTTAAAGTTTGTCGTATAAACTTTCTAAATACGTATTCTGGGGACCGTTTTATGATCCTGGATTTACTGTTTAAAGCTTTCTCGGCGTATAATTCCTTCCATAGTTGTCGTCGGATACTGTTGTGAAAGCGGCACAATATTTTAACGAGACACATGATCGTCAATTCAGGTGCTTACTGTACTGACGGAGTGCTGTTGTCTAGTTAGGGTGAGGCATAAACCTGTTTCTTACGTCATTTGAAAAATGCAAATCTTCTTAAAAAGTTGCAATAAACAATAGGAACCCAAATTTTTATTGCAGTTTTGGATTCTCCGTGAAAAAATACGTGACTTGAAACTTGTTTTACGTTTCTTGATAGATAGCGCTGTAATCGGCAAAATGAGTGTTCAAAATCATTGAAAAAACGGTAATATCTCAAATTAGGAAAATCGAAGTACTGTTTTTGAAATTGAATAATGCTATCGCGTGATCACTATCTCAGTTTGCGGTCGGACAGTTCATTGCACAGTTCATTGAACTTCAATGATTCGACGATACATATCATTTCCTTGTACTTTGTCTCATAGATGTGTTGATGCTCTTGAAAGTTATATGCTAATCTGTTCCCTGATAGGAATGTTCCTTCTTTAACAACTTCTCGCAGTGTTGTCCAACTATTTGCTGAAACTTGAAGACTTAAACCTAGAGAAATGTTCCGATGTTTGTTTCTTCTAGGCCTAGATATTAAGTTTTTCAACAATTTTCAACTCATTTTTATTTTTTGCGATTATAGCGCCTTTTGTTATATAACGAATAAGTTTCATACAAAACATACAGATTTTATCAGGGAGAATACAAATCTGCATTAAAATAGGGTTCCTATTGAAAATTTCACATTCTCCCCACCGGGGGTGGTTCAGGAGGGTGGGGTTTTGTTAATGGACAGCCCTCTTAGAGGTCAACAACTTTTTAGTATATGACTTTTTTAATCCGATTTGTATTTTTCGAAATATTTCGAAAACAGTTCTAAATGCCTCCCCCTGCATATATGCTGTGGCTCGCTTGAAATTCATAGTTGTAACTTCCTCTGTATTTACCACATTTTGCCATCTTCTGATTTTACCCGATTTTATATTCGTCGTCTTCTGTGCCGTAATCCTCCATTGACAAGGGCCGGAATTGACATGGGTTTTAGCACGGTTAGGATGCCCTGCCTGCCGCTACCCCATTAACCCAGGGGAATAAAAATGTTGCCAACTACCTGCGTATAAAATTCTACGAGTATTTTGTAAATGTTTGCAATTCGTGTAACTGAGGTGAGAATTGTGTAGCAGCCGGCATACACGTAGCGGATGCGCAAAATCGCCTAAACTGCATGCAGGTTTGCCGGCACACCGGCATTTCTCGCCAGTTTGTCACGCGGATTCGAACCGTGACCATTTACGTTTCCGGGCGCTATAACACGCTCGGCTGTCAGGGCGGCTCTTACCTGCTTGTGCATAATCACATGTAATCAAATTTTTAACTGGAAAACTTTGTCAAAAGCAGAGATTACGGTAGTGATTGGATGGTTTTGCGGAACATATTGCAGAATCATACATCAAAGCTGGAATCTGTGGACCGAAAAATTGATTGTACTCGCCCGATGGAAACTGTATTTAAAACTACTGCATTTTTTTACAAGGATCCTTTTTCAACTCGCCGTCGGAACTCTCGAGGTGAATGCGCCGCTGCGGCGGAGCGGCTGATCGCATTGAGGTGCTATGCTACGATGCGCGAGGCCGTTCCCCGTCGGAGGTTCAAATCCCCCCCCCCCCCCTCGGGCATGGATGTTTGTGCCGTCTTTAGTATAAGGCAGTTCATAAGTAGTTTGTAAGTTTAGGGACTGATGACCCCGCAGATAAGTCCCATAAGCTTTACAATGCGCCGTCCGGCTTGAACTAATGCAGCAATAGTGAAAAGACGTGATTTGTCGCCAATGTTGATAAGATTACATGTCAGCGCAGTATCAACGACGGTACTCCCCACTCGAGACTGCTGTAGTTAGCGGTCCGCTGTGTTGGACTTCCCCGCAACGGACTATTCGGGAGGAAGCGATCTGATCTCTGCGTCCGTTATCTCGGTCACGCGACGCACTGGTTTCCCCTGTAAGCACTCCAGTCGCACAAATTACTCCGCATTAGTCCCGTGAGGCCAGTGTCAGACACGAAGCTGTGAGCTGCACTTCAACAAAGCGTTTGTAAACTCAGGTGCGTGCCAGACTTCCCTTTACTATACACTGACCGCGTGTTTAGCGTTCTCTTCTCCCTTACAGTATTACTGACCTCTAAACCACAGGTAGTCTCGTAGCCGTGGTGGAGTGGCCGAGTGCATTGAGGCGCTCTGCCTCGATGCGCGATGTCGTTCCCCGTCGGGGATTAGAGTCCTCCTTCGGGCATTGATGTTTCTGCTGTCTTTAGTACAAGTTAGTCTGTAAGTAGTTAGTTTAGGGACTGATGACCCTGCAGTTAAGTCCCGTAAGCTTAACAAATACTTGAACATTTTTGAGAGTCTCATAATGTATATACACGCAATTAGGCACAAAACCCGTACCCCTAATCGTTAACTAACGAACTTCTCGAGTATCTGCTTAAATTTAAAGATAATTTATGGACATAAACGAGAGTAATTGAGTGCAGTCTAAGAAAATCGGGCGATGCCGAAGGAATTAGATTAGGTAACGAAACAATAAAGGTGGTACACGAGTTTTGTTACTTGGGCAGTAAAATAACACGCGATGGTCGCAGTACAGAGGATTTAAAATGCAGAATGGCAATGGGAAGAAAGGCGTTTTTGAAAAAAATTTGTCAAGATCGAATATTAAGAGTAAGGAAGTCCTTTTTGAAGGCATTTGTGTGGAGTTTGGCGTTGTATGGGAGCGAAACATGGACGATAAACATGGACAGGAAGAGGATAGAGGTTTCGAAATGGGGTTGTTACAGAATAATGCTGAAGATTAGGTGGGTGGATCGCGTAACTAATGAAGAGGTACTGGACAAAATTGGGAGAAAAGGAATTTCTGGCATACCTTGACTAAAAGAAGGGATCGATTGGTAGGACACATTATTAGACATCAAGGAATCGTAAATTTAGCAATGGAGGGAAGTGTGTGGGGTAAAAATCGCAGAGGGAGACCAAGAGATGAAAACAGTAAGCCGATTTAAAAGATGTTGGTTGCATGTCTTAAGAGATGAAGAGGCTTGCTCAGGATAAAGTAGGCTGTAGAGCTGCATCAAACCAGTCTCCAGACTGAAGACAACACACAATATAATTAAACGTTAAAGGACACTCAACGTTCGTTTACATTCTTTGAGTGCGTTAATCTTAAATTATGTGCATTTTTTATGTCAAATGACGCCGCACCACTCAAAAGAATCACGTTCAGACAAGTTCATGTTGCCCATCAAGTGCCCCCACCACGCCGTATCAGAGATATGAGGCAACTATTCTCCAAATGAACGAAATTTTCAGGGACGAATAATGTCGACGCATACAAACATGACTGACGGAAGCAACGCTTAATAATTACGGGGACGTACCTAGACGATAGCTTTCCTAAGCTACCGCGCCGAGTGTCGTCTGTGCGGACAGAATGAATACTGGTCTAAGAGTGACGATAAAAGGAAACCGAATAATATAACTCTTACTGAGTAACCAAATCAATCTTAAATGATCCAATGTTTGTAAATCTAAGGGACTGAACTACGTTGGTCATCAGTCCCTAGGCTTACAAACTACTTAAACTAACTCAAAGTAACTTACGCTAAGGACAACACCCATGCTCGAGGGAGGACTCAAACCCCCAACACCAAGCAACCGCGCCTCCGCAGCAAGGTGCCTTACAACGCTCGGCCCCTCCACCGCGGCACAATTTTAAATGAACGTAGTTTTGAAGTTGGCTGTGTTCAGCCGCCGTGAAAGGACTGAAAATTATTAATCTTTCAAGAATGTGGGGTTGTGGATTCACTGAATTTCTATTCGATAGTGAGATCATTTTATTAATTAGTTTTCGCCTGTTGACTCCTGTTTGTTTCATCGCATACTTAGTGTCTCTTTCGCGCTTAAATTTCACTTTTTTTTTGTTTGTGACAATTTTATCCGCCTTCCTCTCCATAGCGTAATTTTATTGTATTTTTTTCTTTATCTAGCTTGGGCATGAATAATTGTAATATCTAATATATCTGTAACTATCTACTTCATTTCTCTCATTTTTTTCCAACAACAGATACAATCCTTAAAAACGCTTTATCGGGTAGGTAACATCAATGTACTGACATAATAAACACAGTTTCCCTGTAAATAGCGTCTTTCAATGTCGGTGTGCTTCACTAGCGCCACTGAGTGGTCTAGTTATTTTGGTAAACCTCTGTTGGCTACACTGTGTTGTGTGCAACTGATGTAGTGAAACAGTACGAGCGAGAATCAGTAGGTGGTGAGCTTATTGCTGTTTGTCTAGTGAGTTAAAGGGCAAGCACTATTTTTGTTAGTGGATTGACCATGGAAACTAATTCGTGGAGTCGGTTTCTAGCTGTAAAACCGATGAAAATCTGTGGCAGCGTTAAAATGATTACGTTAATGTTGTTCATTTATTTTTAATTATAATACCCCAAATTCTAGAGTTTTGCAGTCTAATTTTTCTGCGGGCAAAGACTTTTCTCCTAAACCAGCTTTGTCTCTGAGCTGTAAATTTAACATGTTCATGAAGGGAAATATGTTGTTTATGTCAGGTCCTAATTGATTCTCGTGTGTTCTGATTCTCCCACGATTTAAAATAAATAATTATGAAACTGAATAAACTTTATCTTCGATGCCCTACCTAAACTTCCCCAACCAAAAGATTTTTATTTTAGCAACGTTAATACGGGGTTATTTACTTACTCATTCCACTATATACTGTCAACGTAAAGTTTACTATTATGAATTAATCGTTACATTACCTTTCGATAAATCTCCTGCAAAGTAATACTTCAACGAAGTTCAGGTTTTTAGCGATGTTTTGTTTTTGATTGACGTTGACCCGGTATCCAATTAGGGTTATTTGTCAAATCATTTATGATAAAATGAGCTATTAAGTATAGTAGGTTTATAAAGCGCTAAAACAGAACAGCATTTAGCTGAGATATTATTCCTTTGCTGCCACATACTGGATTTCTTGAAAACCACCCCTTGCTAGACAACATCCAGGGAAATAATTCTTCCTTTTAACTTCGTCTTCCGAAGCTAATCTGTGAAAAACACACAAAATCTAATTCATTACGAGAAAAATATTTCAAAATTTAGTGCAGCGATCACCTGTGTTGATATCTTAATATTTTCTGAAAATAGTATGCAATGGTGATAGAAAAAGTTGTTCTAATTATAAGCCATGATTGGTGAACGTAATCATAGTAATTTAGTAGAATGTGTATCTGAATGTTAACAATTGATTTCATGCTAGTAAAACAGTGATGTTTTGTCAAGCAAATAAAGGTTAAATTCTAGTTTAGGTGGCACTACCTTCTCGTTGATATAGAGATGTTGGTTAGCGTAAGGCAGCCAATCAGAAGAATGGTTTGAGCGCCAATCAAAATGCGTCTTTCATACCATGAAAGAATATGGCCTGTAATTAAAATGTCGTAATAGTTTTACGCGTGGCGTATGTTTTAATGTAAATTTTTTTTAGTTATAGAAAACGATATTTTATTTTCACTTAACGTGCAGTTTTTAAGATTGTTTACTTTATGGAATCAGGTTTCGTAGAAAAGGGACATTTGACATTAGCGCAATTCATAGAAATTGCTACGAGATGGTAAATTGAAAAAGTACATAGACATCCAGTCACTACATGGATATGACAGCTTTTTTTTTCCTTTTTGTTGCTTTCACTCTAAAGTATTTTAAATAATGAGAAATCTATCATATTGACGAATGAAATGCACTCAATTTTCATTAATTTGAAAACTGTCATGTCCGTGTAGTGCCGATTCTCGATGTACTTCTCTGATGATATTCTTGTCAGTATTCTGCTATAAAAATATTCATGTCATCGCAGATTTACATTACCAGTCGTCATAAACATCGACTTGTTTTCAACGAATATGTTACAAATTTCGGCGAAATCGACTCATTTTCATTGGCTCTCTCAACGACACTTCTGATTGGCTTCCTTTCGCTATCTGCATCTGCACATCAACTAGGATTTAACCAAAGTACAATTTACACAATTAAATGGTTTGTCGAAAATCTGAAGGTTGCCGGCATCCCATATGGTGATAGTCACTAGTTCTTAGCAATGTTAAAAAACGCGTCAGTTTTCTCAAATTCCAGAGTGGTGAATGAGATCCGAAACAGGTAAAATTTGTTTTCGATGACGTACATTCAAGCGAGTATTGTCCAAATCGGGCATCAAAATTATTAACCGCTTCTGTTGAAAAATATTTAACCTTTGATTCACTTCTAAAATTACTGTTAAATATCAAATGTTGACACCCGGTAGTCCCGTGAATATTTATCGTAATTTTCTCAGTGTGAGCATTTAGCCACTTCTTACTTTCAGACGTAAACAAGTGCTTCAGGTGTATTTAAACATACAATTATTTCAAATAGCCTGAAAAGTGCCGAATTGGGTAGCGTGTGTAGTGGCTTACAGCGACCCAGTGATCTACTTTGTGTCATTGCCAACCGCAGCTGCCAGCACTTCCGTTTAGAAGCCGCAAAAATTCGTCTGCTTGTAAAGAGATTTACCGGCCTGAAAGCGTTTTCTCAGCAAATGGGGTCGAAGGACACTCCCACTGCGATTGCATCGTATAAACCACAAAACGGAGGTTTGTTGTTAATGCGTCAGTTAATCAGATGCTCAAGCCTGTATTAAATGTCCACCGTTAAGTGGATAAGCTATCGTAATTGGTGTCGCTACAGATTTATACCCTTCGCCTCATTTCACGCTGATAAACCTGAAGATAACATATGAAATCGCAACAGAGCGTTCCATTAACCAGTTACAGTTAGTTATTTGCAAAAGTTTAGCACTTGCGTAGAGTGATTTTTAACTTCTCACGAGCAAGGCCATCTAGTGACTTGCCACTCAAATTTGCTGCACTTCCCTGTGCAGAATACTATTATCTCTCGACATTCTTGAGGTAAATTGTCAGTTTATAGCTTGAGGATTGTGTACAACATTGGCGCTTCGGTCACGGTCTGCACGGCCACTACGGTCGGGGGTTCGAATCCCCCCCGGGCATGGATATTTGCGCCGCCCTTAGTTGTAGCAAGTTCATAAGTAGTTTGTAAGTTTAGGGACTGATGACCCCGTAGTTAAGTCCCATAAGCTCTACAAACATTTGAACATTTTTGTGTACAACATTGTGTATTACTTGGTGTGTCGGTCGTGTGATAATGACAGATTTATATTGGTACAGATCTTTGATGGCTGATTAAAATAAAGCTAGATACACTTCTGTAAGATACTGTATAGACCATGTTGGTTGAAATTTGTATTGATAGTAAAAAAGGTGTTATTTGCCATTCCCAGTCTACATTTTATGTATCACCAGTTATTTTGCTGCCAGGTTAAAAAAAAGTTCATCAGCATCGCCTGATTTAGACCACCTTTATTTGGTTTTTTGTGAATATTCATTTAACGTCCTTTCAAGGCAGTCTACTTTGTTCAACTTCTCTTTGAAGACCCTTTCTACTCTTTCCAAGTCTGACGTTATTGCAATGTCATTGGCAAACCCAAAAGGTTTTATTTCTTCTCCTTGTACTTCGTTTCTTTCACACTTGTTGAGTATACAGACACAATGGACAGTTGCCGAAAGTACTTAGTTTTTTTCCCTACATCTAAATATAAACTCCGCAATCCATCTTAAAGTGCGTGGCGGAGGGTACACTGTATTACTTATAGGCATTTCATTTCCTATTCCACTCCCAAATAGAACAAGGTAAAAAAAGAATGTGTATATGCCTCTTTACGAGCGCTAATTTCTCATATCTTGTCTTTGTAATCTTTACGCGAAATGTAAGTAGGCGGCAGGAAGGTAGTTCTACACACAGCTTCAAATTGCAGCCCTCTAAATTTCCTCAGCAGAATTTCTTGAAAAGAACTTCGTCTTTTCTCCAGCGATTCCCATTTGAGTTCCCATGAGCATTTCCGTGACACTTGCGCACTGATCGAAGCTACCAGTAACAAAACTATCTGCACGCCTCTGAACTGCTTCCATGTCTTCCTTTAAACTGATCTGCTGCGTGTCCCAGACACTTGAGCCATACCAAAGACGTGGTCGTCCAAACGTTTTATACGCGCCCTCCTTTACATATAAGTACAGCTTCCAAAATTCTCCCAATAAACCGAAGCCGGCTGTCCGCCTTACTCAACTGTCCTTTACATGTTCGTCCCATTTAATATCGCTCTGCAATGTTACGCCTAGATATTTGAACGACGCGACTGCATCATGTAGCTCACCACTAATGGTGTATTCGAACATTATGGGATTGTTTTTCCTACACACGTGCATCACCATACATTTTTCTAAATTTAGTGCTAGCTGCTATTTTTCACACCAACTAGAAATTGTGTGTGTCATCTTGTATGCTATTACAGTCAATTAAAGACGTCACCCTCCCATACAACACAGCATCATCAGCAAAAAGCCGCAAATTAAAAGTTACTCTGTCAATCAGATCATTTATCTAGATAGAAAATAATAGCAGTCGTATCACACTCCCCTGGGGCACGTCAGACGATACACTCGTCTCTGAAGAAGACTCGTCGTCGATAACAGCGTATTGCGTTCTGTTACTTAGGAAGTCTTCTAATCATACACAAATCTGTGAACCTATTCCATATGATCGTATCTTCCCTTTTTCTTGTCATGACGGCGCGATCTCAGATTTTGCAATGGGGCTGAACTGGTTCTAGCTTCTGAAACCCCGAGTCTCAATATTCGGTGAAGAAAGTCCCTGTTTCCAACGGCGTACACTAGATTAGTTTGTAGTACAGAGTATTGACTAATGCGGAAAGCCTAGAAATACTTTTGAGAATTTTCTGATCATCTGCTGCCTTAGGTGAGAGGTTAGTGTCGCGTGATTGACAAGCTGAGAACCTGGTTTGGATTCTGGTAGTTTCTGCGTGTTTTGCGTAGAAGAGGTATAGGATGGGATGCAGTCACACGTGAGGTCTGTTGTAGAACTTTTTTGAGTTAAAAGGAGCGGGTCGCAAGGTGTGGAAAGCAGAAACGATTGGGAGAGCGGTTTGCCGACCTTACACTTCATACCATTCGCTATTAGGAAATCATGACTCAGCGGCCTGCCGGCTTCGCGTTGACCTCTGGGACTGATAGCGAAGTAATAGACGGAAAGACATAGACTAAAACGGAGGTGATATCTGACTTTTCCCAAGGTATTGCTATAGGTCCTTAGCTTTTTCTTATCTGTATCAACAGATCTGGGAGAAAATCTGAACAATAAGTTCTTCACTTGACGATCAGTGACAGATGTATCAGTAAAGCTTTTGAAGGTCAAAACCAACTGCTAACGATTTAGATATGGGTGGTGCGAAAATTTGCAATTGACAATAAATTATGACGTGTGAATTCATACCTGTGAGTACTAAAAGGAATCGCTTAAGCTTCATTCAAAAGACAAAGGCAATCTGAAGGCCAAAAATTCAACTACATACCTAGGAATAACAATTACCCCCAGATTTAAGTTGGAAAGAACACATGGATTATGTCGTGGGGAAGGCGAACCAGAGAGCGCATTTTATTTTCAGAACAGACGATGCAACAGCACAATTGAAGTGTCTGCCTACACTATGCTTGCCGTCCTCTTGGAGTATTTCTGAGCAGTGTGGTAGCCTCATTAGGCAGGATTGACGAAGGAAATAAGGGACAGATCGTTATGTACTATAGCGATAGAACGAGAGACTGACACGGAAAATATACTAGAATTGGATTGAGATTCATTACAACAAGCTTTGCTGTGAGATCTACTTACGAAATTTCGATCGCCGACCTTCTCCCAATGCGAAAATATAGTGTGTGAATTGATATTCACACATTCGGACTTCGCAACGCGATTCCTCACATGCCAGCAATAAAAAATGCCTCAAATTTCGTTCTGCTCATATTTCCGGCAGTAAATGGACGACGAAGACTGAGATAGGTGTGAGTTTCTTAGGTCACTGTGTTTCAGAATTACGCAATTACATCTAAAATCTTTTAGAGGATCTAAAAAGCATCTTAATGAACAAAATGAGCATACAAACAAACCTATACCCGGAAACGCCATTCAACGACACCCCTGGACATCGCCTCCAGTAACTTCCATGCTCTGTAGCGTCGTTGGATGACATTTCCGGGCATATGGGTTTCTATGCTTATTTTATTCAATACGCCTTTTACATCCCCTAGATGTTTGATGGTGTGATTGCGTAATTCTGAAACACACTTAAGCGTGAAATACATCAATCTGTCTCCGACGTCCATTTGTGTAGATAATATGCAGAGGAAGAAATTTTGTGACACATTTTATTCATGGCATGTGAGAAAGCTGTGAAACCCTAGTGTGCGAATTTTGCTTAACCCTGTATTGTCGGTTCCCACCTACATAGAGATAAATGATTATCATAATAAAATACCTGAAATCAGAATTTGTAACGTTAAGATGTAGGTGTTCTTTCTTCCCTCCTGCCCTTGGAGAATAACAGTACGCAGGCTGTTATATGAACTCTCTGCCAAGACACTTAAATGTGTTTTCCTGAGTACCCCATGTAGATGTAGATGTAAAAGTAAACATCCCCCCCCTCCCCGTTATCTCAGGATAACTTGAGGGTCGTACCAAACACGAGATTTTTCCAACAGTACATCAAGAGGTGCTGGTGGTCTTTCCCCGGATTATTTAAAAATGTCGAAGCCCGACGCAAGCCCACTATTGAGCTCATTTTTCGTACAGATTTCTCTTCGCAACCTTCGGAGTACGTGTTAGTGGTTTTGCCAGTGCTTTGGTACCTCTCAAGTGTTCTAACAGACTACCAACGAGGTTTTTTCTTATAATTTAACACTCCGCTCACATTGTCCAGCAGCAATTTATTACTTATTTTGGGCTTAATTTAAGCCAACAACACTCGTGCAGTCGTGCATTCCTTCAATTAGTTCGCGTTTGTTGAAAGCATCTTCATTCGTATCTCGTCTTCATGTTACATTAATATTAAAAAAAAAAAAAAAGTACTACAGCGATTTTTTACTGTGCTGTCATTACTCATCTCCAGACGAAGGGAGTGAGTGCTAATTTGAGCTTTCATACTGTTGCAGGTCCTGATGTCCCTGGATCCCTGGTCGTTGCCGCCCAAAGATGGCCTGTACGACCCTGTTAACGAAAAAGATGCGTGTGGCGTCGGCTTCATCGTCGCCATTGATGGTCGCCGCTCGCACAAGGTAAGTGTGCGTGCGTGTGTGTGTGTGTGTGTGTGTGTGTGTGTTTGACGTTAAAGATCCATGTTTCGTGGCTGTGAATTGGAATTGGGAGTTCGTTGTTGCTACATACTAAGTAAATTTTATGTAGATGGTGCTCTTTAGCTTGCAAATATTAGTTTCTGTAACGGAAGGGACCAATTTGCTTAGGTCCTCGGTCACTGGAATTACATACTACTTAAACTGAGTTATACTAAGGACATCCCCTAGGGAGAACTCGGACCGCCTGCGAGAGCGGCTGCTCACCCGTGACCCTGCGGCTCAGACCGCGCGGCAAAATTTTCAAAGAGCTTCGTAATCTAATGCTTTGAAAATGGCACCGCAATATGCCATAAGAATAATCTATTTCTTTTGCTAACTACGAGGGGTGTTGAAAAGATACCAAATGTCTTAACAGCCAAACGGGTTGTAATTTGAATATGCCGCTTTGGGGTAACGTAGTGAGACATTTAGGAACGCGAAACATGCGTCGTTACCTCCCGCTAAAAAATTAAAGGCTGCGCCCTCAGCAGGCAAGGTGATGCTCACCGTCTTTATCGACGTCTGAGGTCTGATACTCATCAAATTCCTCAAGCACGGAAAAATCGTGAACAGTGGCGTGTACTGTGAGACACTCCGTAGCGTACTGAAGTTCATATAGAGCAAACGACCTGGGCTGCTCACGGAGAGTGGTTCTGCTCCATAACGCTCATTCAAACGTCTGCAGGGTCACACGCAGTGTACTGGGCAAGTAGGAGCAGTTTGAGCATCCGCGCTAAGGTCCGGACATGTCGCCCTGTGACTGCCTTCTGTCTGGTACGCTAAAGGGGGAGAGAGAGAGAGAGAGAGAGAGAGAGAGAGAGAGAGAGAGAGAGAGAGAGAGAGAGAGAGACCCCTCAAGGGGAAGCGCTTTAACTCTGACGCAAAACTGGACACAGTAGAGGGTGTTACCATATGGTGACGTACGAAAATTTTTTAGTAAACTCATACTTTATGCAGTTAAGCTGTGACAAATTCGCCATTGCGAATATATTATAATATAGATTATTTCAGCACTGTAATTCGTCGTCATACAGTATTGACACAGAGGACTGGCTCTTGTCACAGCCACAGGAATTCTGGGAACAAGGAATACTTGAGCTCAGGCCTCTGGTGATTATTTTTGAATAAATAATTATACATAGTGTCGTTTCGTGCCATTTGAACACCCCTCGTAATTATAGACAGTGTACTGATGGACATAGCGTCTTCAGTGTTTCATGCGTCAGGCGTACATGGTACTTACACCCAAACTTTCAGATGTCACTCAAATCGGCACGAAACGTTGTATATCGATAGTGTATTAACCGAAACTTCTATATAATTCGTGCTATGTGCTGCCGTCCAGCAGAACTTGCGTAAACGCGAAATGTGACACCTGTCCAACGGAGAACAGGAAAATCGTATCTCTAGGGGTTTGCCGCGCTGAACTCTCGTGGAGTAGTTGATAGAGCGAATGTTTGTCTTTACGAGGGTTCTCGGTTCAAACCCGGGTGGAGCGATTTTTTTTCCTGTATGACGTTGCAAATTGTTCTACGTCGACAAACGTACAGCGAGTGTTACATGGGTCAACATGTTCCTGAAATGTAAAAGGACTGTTCGGATTTCATAGCACTGTGTAATCGGCAGTTTGCTTCTGCTTCGTTTTATTTCCAAGTAGCAAGCCTGTGGAGTATATTCGTAGAAAAAAGAAACAGTCGCACCATACGTGCGAAAGTATTAAAGTAATGATGATGATGATAATAATAATAATAATAATAATAATAATAATAATAATAGACTGCTAGATAGGCTGCACCGCCGTTCAGCGGATGTGCGTGTTGTGACTAGTGCCGTGTGTTTGCACTTTGCCCACACCATCAAGTGGGGCTGACGTTGCTGTCCAGTCCACACGCTACTGCTACTGCTGCAGCTGACAGTGCTGTTTTGCGAAGTGAAGCCGTGGAACGCTGTAGACATTCTCTTTTAACAATTTTCAACGTACTGCAGTTATCAATAACTCTAGACGTGGCTTGAATCCTTGGCCCCCTGTTCAATGAACTAACGCTTTACCAACTAGCCCAGGGTAGCGCAACTTGGCAAGCTCTCCCAGTTATGCTTTTCCTCCACTTCGCAGGTTAGTTGTTACGTATCATTATAGTTGACGCACGTTCTCCTGGACGGCAGCACATAGCACGAATTATATAGTTTCGGCAGATACTCTACAGATATACAACGTTTGGTACCGATCGGAGTGTCTGACATCTGAAGGTTTGGGTGTTAGTGTCACACGTCTGGACGGATTACACGTAATTGTCACTTTTGATTGTGACAAAGTTTAAATGTCGGCAATTGCCAAGTCCTTACACGTATCCTATGTGATTATTTTGCGTTGCGGTTTCCGAGTGCTATGTGCTGCCAATATTGATATGCTCACTAAAAATTTGATAAGTCACTAATTATATAAATTTGCCAAAGCTGTTGAATAAAGGCTTTTGTGGATACTAACTAGAATAACCGACTTGGTATTTGCAAGTGTTTGCGGTGGAATGAATGCATCACGGGACTTAAATTTTTGTGAATTTTGTGTTTTTGATGAGATTTAATTTTCAGAGAAAGTAAATTCTCACTAAATATAATTATAGCACTACGGTGTCGTGAAAAGTTCGTGGGCAAAACATTACAGACAGTTCCTTCAAATAGTCTACTAATTGTTGATTTATTGTTGTAGGCGTGCTTAATAATCGTGGCTGTACATCTCGTGGACAGGTTTAAGCCACTGAGAGCAGGCGCTCTACGCGATGCCATATTTCGTGGTACTTGGGGTGAGCCACGTAATGTGTGACGTTGCTAGTTTAATTTTACGCCGTGGGCACGTGTGACGCTGTTCCTCTTGCCGCCAGTCACCAGAACAGAGCCGAGGTATTTTTGATTCAGAGGCCACGGTTAACGGCTCCGGCCGAGGTTTGCACGCGATCGCTCGCGGGGTGCCGTGTCAACACGCAAAGCTGGAGTGCGCAGTGGCCGCCTATTTTTAAAACGTTTATCTCAAGAGTGACCAAGGCCATGTTAGATGGCATCTGTGGATTCTTTAAGGAAGATAAGATCGATTGTGCCGTCAGCGCCGAAACGAGTCGCTTTCTCTCTCTCCCTCTCTCTCTCTCTCTCCCTCTCTCTCTCTCTCTCTCTCTCTCTCTCTCTCTCTCTCGTAGGTGAATAAATGTTAAGACTGATTAGCGCAACGTTGGGCAATATTAAACAATAACCTGCGACTTGTTTTGAAAAGTTTCTGAAATGCCTCTTCCTCGTTAGTTCTGAGTCTGTGTGTTATTCGGTGGTCTCTTGTTACGTAGACATGAATAACTGAGATTCTTCAGTGATTGTATCCCTTACCGTCCGATTCCACGTCCCTACTCAGAGAGCGCTGTGGTATACACTGGACTCGCATCCGGGATGGTGTTTCAAATTCACCTTCGGCCATCGAGATTTAGGTTTCCCGGATTTTCATAAATAACTCCAGGCAAATGCTGGTATGGTTCCTTTTAAATGCGCGACCGATTTCCTTCCTCAAAAGTCAGAGCGTGAGCTCAGTCTCTAATGTCAACGCTGTCGACGGGACTTAAAATTCTTACCTTTCTTCCTTACTCTGATTTACCGTGGAACCTTCGTTGCTTCTAAAGTGGACGTTCAAATTCAAATAATTGTATAGCTTATGGGATTTAAATACGGGGTCATCAGTCCCTAAACTTACAAACTACTTATGAACTAGCTAATCCTACGGACGGCACAAATATCCATGCCCGAGGGGGGATTCGAACCCCCGACCGTAGTGGCCATGCAGACCGTGACTGGCGCGCCTTAGTCCCCTCGGCCACCGCGGCCGGCTAAAGTGGACGTCTTGGGTATTCATAATAAGCTGGATTTTATTGTTGTTGTATACATCTAAATCTCACTTGTCGTAAACTAAAAAAATGTTAAAACTAGAGTCATTTAGTAATTTTTGCGGAAAATAAGGTAAACAGGTAGTGTCGTCTGCTATCTGAAACGATTCTTGATATGTATCCTACTTTAGCGAAACCTGTTCAGGGCGGGCAGAAACGTTCAAGAAATTTGGAAAAATGATCAGTTGTACGTTTTTAAGAATGGCCTTCTGCTGTCGACGGAAAAGACCTACTGTTAAGAAACTATTACAAAGTTGTTGTTGTTTTTAAAAATATCAAATATTTTTATATATTGTGCAATTCTAAGCACTTGTGCCACCACCTTTGTGCATTTTGAATAGGCCTACATTGAAGGGTCTTTAGAGAGACTGTCGATCTTAGCAAATGATGCCCTGTCCATACTAAATCCTCTGATTATGCAGACAGAAGAAATCCGTAAATATTTACTCATATCAGTCTTTCCAAACCTGAATTTGATCTCTAAAGCGTTTATAACTGAGAAATAGTGCCTCAGCTACTATAATAGATCCTGTGATGAATTCAAATACAAAACGTCCTTACTATGTATTTAAAAATGAGAGCTATGTAAATCCTCTCTCCGAACTACAATATGATTGTTCTCAAAATAACATTTTATAAGCACAATGGTATGCGTATTCTCAGTATATAACAACATTCCTTAAGACACATTTATATAACTTCCAAAAAGTGAAGACAGTTGTTTTCACATTGTTCATAATATTGTTTAATAAGCACAGAAGATACTGAATACGGTTGTATATTCATTTGTAATTGTAAGAATTCGAGATATACTGTCAATCGAACCTCAGTATGGAGAGATCATGGATAAAATTTAGTTAAATTTGTCCTTAAAGATTAGAAATAGGAATTTATTATACTGTCTCGGCGCCTTACAAAACACTGTTAATTACTTTGTGGTGCAACGAGCTGTAAACAAAACTATTGTAATTACTTGATTTACTATCTTTGCTACATATCGTATTCTGCAAATCAGACATGAGTGGCCTGCTTACAAATAATAGCTGCGCGCCGAGTCATCGTTGGACGGTATTACTGCCGCTTTCTCTACAACGTAGTAACAGATGCCTATACGTTTAACGGGCGGGGCGCATAGCGTCGGACGTTGATTGATGAAGCCTCTGGTATTAAAAGTATTTAGCAGCCTTAGTAAGTACAAAACATTTTGCAAGTTCATATTTGCTCTTTTTCCTTGTCACAGTTTTTCGCGCCAGCATGACAACAAACGTACCTCAATCATTCGACAGTTTGAAGGTACAGTGAACCTGCCCATTATTTTTTTCTGTTAAACGTCTCGAATGATCTCTATGCCCACATGACATTAAACACTAATGTTCCTTCAGCAGTAGAATAGAAAATGGTAGTGGAAATTCCATGTATACAAACACGAGGACTTAAACTTACGGCAAGTTGAGGTCAAGCATTTATACTTTCACTTGAGTTCGATACGAAATTTGTAAAAGAACTGTTTCTGAGAGCCGTGCGTAGCTCTTTAAAATGTAGATAGTCGATGTAAAGCACGATAATTTACAACTTAAGGTACTACGTTATCACAGAAACACGAAAGTGACATCTCTCTCTGGGCCCCGTATGCACACAGATAGTTGTCGTAAGCTCAGATTAATTTATTCTTCTCTTGCAGTTCCAGATACGAAATTTACATTGTACTAATTGAAGGACATTGAATAATTGCTATGCCTTCTATAAATTATGCTTAATTGTAAAACCACAGCAGAAGATTGTCCAATGTAATATCTTGTCGCCGTGGGGAAAAATTTGCAGTTATGTCGAGGCTTAGGAGTGTGAATAATTGAAATCATACGAAGATTCGATACCAGCTCAGCGTAGATAGCTAGTAATTCGTTCTTCTACCCTGCTCTTCTCGACACAACACTGTTACACTCCTGGTACCAGGTCGGATCGACATGGCATAATGCATCATTGCTTCTTCCTTAGTGCAAGAGTGGATGCTGGAAAACCAGTACCTTGCAGCTGACCTATTTAACAGTGAAAAAAACGGACTTCTGCATATGTCCATCACAATCCATAAAACTGTGAGATTGCTGTGACAGGAAGAGGCAGAAAAATATTTCTCCGTTGCAAAAAAGTCAACGTTCCTCGTGTAAGGTGCACAAGAAAATAGTATGTGCTCTTTATGTCGAAAACTGGGATTAATGTGTTACCTACTTTATTCCTCTTTTACCATCATGTTAATTTCTCTTCGTTTGGTGACCAATTTTGCTTATAATTGATTTAATTTTATTCATTTGTATCCTGTTTTAGAGCCTGAATATGGTGTCTGAATACTTCCTGTTTACCTTCCGGACTATGCTTTTGTGATAATGGACCATAATTTGTCACTCGCTAATAATTCCCGCCGCTTGATAATATTTTGACTAAGTGCTACAAATATTAATCTGAGTTAAGGAAAATTAAAGAAAAATGCATCTTGATACTAAAACTCATGTGTTGCTCAGTACCACATGTCAGATTTCTGGTGCTGCGCGGGGAAGACATCTCTGTACCCCATCAGCCTTACTAGATACGATGGAAGATACAAAATGGCGTTCATGCTGACGCCCACCGCGCGCGCGCTCACACGCACACGCACACACACACACACACACACACACACACACACACACACACACACACTGAACTCCCATTCGGGAGGACGGCGATTTAAACGCGCCTCGGACAATCCTAATTTAGTTTTTTCGTGATTTCTCTACATCACTCCAGGCAAAATGCCGGGATAGTTTCTTTGAAAGAGCACAGCCGATTTTCTTTCCCCATCCATGACAAAAACTCTCAGAGCATGTCCGTCTCTGGTGACCATGCATTCGACGGGGCGTTAAACTCTAATCGACCTTCCTTCCTTTTTTTCTTCTTCCCAAGTCGATTTGTAGGTCTTGCGAAAAATAAACAGGCGCTTATTTTGTATCCAAAGAAAGTAAAGCTCTTAAGAAAAACAAATTCGTAAAGCGATCTACCTTTCTGGCACCAAAGAGCCATAAGCTGGTATAGACACTGGTATGCAGACAGATGTGTAAACTCTGAGGACGGCGCTGCTGAAGGCAGGTATCTGGTGCACGCGTTAGATCGGTTACTGCTGCTAACATGGCTGGTTACCACGATCATGGAAGGACGGGATCAACGACCACTGAAGACTCGTCCAACGTGACAGAAGTGCAACTATTCCGCAAATTTCTGCGGATTTCAATGCTAGGTCATAGTGTCAACCGTGCGCCTCGGTTGCACAGTAGTAGAGTGCCAGATTACAAATCCAAAGGTCGCGGGTTCCATCCCTGCCAGGTCCTAGGATTTTTATCTGTCACTTTTCACTTCTTTCACCTCTGGCAGTACTGCTCATGTGAAAAATACCGAGTAGCACCGTGGTTCGGAACCCACGTTAAACTGTAGGTCCCCCCTACAACTGGCTGGATAAGTCAGTTCGAAGGTCGGAGGAAAGCAACGGCATACCACCTCCAAACAGGACCATGCCTAGTAAAGCACTGTGGTGTTCAAACCAATCTTCGGATTGTTGACTGCTTTACCTTTAGTGTCAACCTGCAAACCATTCAACGAAACATGTACATAAGCTTTTGAAGCCAGAGAGCCATTCGTGTACCCTTGCTGACTGTACCAACACAAACATTTTACGCCTCGCCTAGACCCGTCAATACCGACATTAGGCTGTTGATGCCTGGAAACAAGTTGCCTGGTCTGACAAGTCTCTTTTCCAGTTGTATCAAGAGGATGGTCGTGTACGGGTGTGGAGGCAACCTCATGGATTCCTGGACCACAGGGGATTGTTGAAGCTGGTGGAGGCTGTGTAATGGTGTGGATCGTGTGCAGTTGGAGTGATAGGGACCCTTCAAAAATGTTTTTCAATCTTATGGGACTTAACTGCGGGGGTCATCAATCCCTAAACTTAAAAACTACTTGTGAATTAACTTACACTAAAGGCAACACTAATATCCAAGGGAGAATTTGAAGCCGGCCGCGGTGGCCGAGGAGACTGAGGCGCTCCAGTCACGGTCTGCACGGCCACTACGGTCGGGGGTTCGAATCCCCCCTCGGGCATGGATATTTGTGCCGTCCTAGTTCGTAAGTAGTTCATAAGTAGTTTGTAAGTTTAGGGACTGATGACCCCGCAGTTAAGTCCCATAGACTATACAAACATTTGAACATTTTTTTGAGAATTTGAACATCCGACGCGGGAGACAGCGCGATTCGCAACGTGGCGCTCCAGACCGCTCGGCTTCTCCGGCGCGGCTATGGGACCCTTGTTACGTCTAGATATGAGTCAGACCGGCGACTCGTACGTACGCATGCTGGCTGATCACCATACAAGGGGAAAATGTGTTAATCGGTCCTATATTATTTTCTTTCCTCCTCAATGTTGCCATGGATGACGCACAACTGTTTGCTTTTGTACTGCAATAACAGTGTACGTGAGGGTTGTTGATACTCCCACTGCACTGTGTGAAGAGTAGAAATTGTAAAATCCACCAACCTGACGTCTTCTGTAGCTGTCGTCCCCACGCAGATGGTAACACACAGGTCGGAGTTCTTGACGTGAGGCTGAAATTATTAAACTATTGGTAGGAACTCGTCTAATTACGGAATAATATCGAATCCCCCCTCGGGCATGGATATTTGTGCCGTCCTTAGTTGTAGGTAGTTCATAAGTAGTTTGTAAGTTTAGGGACTGATGCCCCGTAGTTAAGTCCCTTAAGCTTAACAAACATTTGAACGGAATAATACTGAAGTTCTTGGGATGCCAGTTAATTTATTTAAATAATGCAGAAAACCAGCAAATTGCATAAAAATATATACTTGATAGACGTTGTCTTAATCCCCAACTGCCCTGGCGAATGTAGGTAACTCCTTTACCCTGGTGGGGTTATTTTTGACCCCAAATTTTATGGAGATAAATAATTGTAAATGACTGTTTTTCATTATACATAATTTACTTTCTAGTTAATACAAGTATAACGATCAGATTGTATGCTAAACAAATTCATTTTAACAATAAATTATTTTGAATGGTTTGAGTTTTTCTGACAATTTTCGTTTTTAATTCACACAAACATTTGTTTTCATTAGAAACATGTTATTTTCCGTGTTTTCCATTGTGGAAGGCATGGTTCTTGCCATGTGAAAGCAAAAAAGATGATTTTCTTATCACATTTGTTGAAATATTGAATATTTGTCGAATATTGATTTACATTTTTTTCAATTTTTATAAATTTTTAAAAAAATATCTTTCATTACCTTTTCTAGACTTGAGAGCATTCGTTTACGATTTCTTGCTTGCAGTGGACCTTACAATCTCCATTGTAGCACTTGGAGCATGAAGTTGAGTGTTTTTGTTCACAATTTCTTCGACACAGTTGGCAACTCCTCTTCGGTAGGGCATGTCGCTGGTTAGTTTGTGGTTAAGGCAGAATTTTTTTTTCTTTATCATACATTTATTCCTACCACTTAATACACACCTTCCAGCTGCTCTAACCACATGACCATCTACACTGTCTACAGGTTGATCATTATCTTCCTTATTCGATTGTCCACCATCTCCGGAACTGTAATGCGCATCAGATTTCTTCTTCGTTAAGGGGAGAAAATCAGGATCGTCATTGGAATTTTCACCAAATATTTCCGATCCACCATCAAGATCGGTTTCTTCAAAAACTTCATCTGATAAGTCATCATTACCGTGAAAATTTTCTTTCAAAATATTCGCGATTTCTTCAGGCGATAAAGCATATGATCTTCCAGCCATGTTATATCGTTCTATAAAACATGTGTAAGATTTACTTGCAAAATAAGTGTAATAAAGAACATATGTCACTCAAAATTTCAAGTACTGCAACTCAGTTAAGTCTACACTGCTACCCTGGCTGGGTCCAATAAGACCCCGGAGGCCATTGGAAAGTAAACGACACACGGAATGGGCTGCCGAACTGTATACTACCGCTGTCTGGCGGGAACTGAGATTATATGAGCGGGTAGCTCCCTACCAGCTTACCTAGAGGAGAAACATTAAAAGGAAAACTGTGTGGGTCAAAATGACCCCGCCCGGGCAGTTAAGGATTAATTGGAAGTTCAATATAAAGCCATTTCGCATTGTTCAAAAGTGATTAACCTGTCTTATGACCGCCTACATATGCGACATGTTACTCCTCTGAGTGCGTGTTCTGAAGTGTGGCGGCTCGTGCAAGGCTGCCTTCGCTCCGCAATTTGGCGCACAAATATGGCCGCCGTGCATCGTCCGACTTATATTGTTTTGTTTATTAATTTTGCAAAAGTTAATGTTATCTAGTCAGGGCATAGCTTGGCTTTGAGAGGTTTCCTAACTAAAGTTTGACTCGGAATAAATAAATAGTTTATTAAGTATTAATAAAAATATGATAGCGTTTTGGCATGTGACCGCCAGTACTACAGCACAATCGGCGTCCAGTGCCTGCTGCTCGGGGACTTCCCTAGAATTCGGGGAAACTTGCCAGTACTCTTTCCCATGGGAACTCGACCTACTGGTAGTACCTGTCGTGGTTATCACCAGCTTTTACCACCTGTCGCCTTCTGTTCTAACTTAATGTACCGAAGCAATTCTAAAATCTTAATATGATGGCTGTAAGCCAAAAATATTGTAACCTGCGTCCATTCCAGTCCATTGTGCATTCTGACGTACTTGGCCAATCCCAGCAGGTCTGTGCGAGACCCCCATACTTTCATAATGGCTATAGAGTGGCTCCAGTGGAGTTCAGACACATCCGTTGTCCACTAAACTAACCCAAGCATGAACGTTATCGAGCATATCTGGGAGGCCTTACAACGTGCCGTTCAGAAGAGATCTCCTCCACCTCGTAACGTACGGATTTATGGACTGCCCTGCAGGTTGCATGTTGCGGTACTTCCGCGTTAGGCCCAACCGCCAAGAGATTTTGCAGCGTGGAATGAGGAAATGACTGTTGTCTCGTGCCGCCCTGCAGTGAGAGCTCAAATCAAATGTTTGTATAGCTTATGGGACTTAACTACGGGGTCATCAGTCCCTAAACTACTTATGACCTAGCTAATACTAAGGACGGCACAAATATCCATGCCCGAGGGGGGATTCGAATCCCCGACCGTAGTGGCCATGCAGACCGTGACTGCAGCGCCTTAGTCCCCTCGGCCGGCGGCAGTGAGAGCATCTTGTGCCGGATGGACTAGTGAAGGCAGGCAGGCGAGTATCACGGCGCGGCGCCGGCGGTGTTGTGCAACGCGCCCCCCTGTAGACTTGAACAATAAGGCGGCGCTGTTGCGTCATCTGGCGCTCTGCGGCGCAGTTGTATCAAACGGCCGCCCATTCAGCCGCTCGCGTAAGGCTGACCGACGCGTCTGCGTGACGCACGTGCGTTTCTGGAGGGACGCCAGATGGAAAGAACAGCGACAAACTGCCCCATACACAGTGCTGAAAATGTCGGCTGGTTCACTACACTTGCTGCATTATACATTTACCTTTCTAAATCAACGAGTAGTACGATGTAGACATTAAAGCTGTTCAAGAAACTCGGTGGCAGGGATAAGATAGCATGAACAGGGGTAACTCTACATTTATCTATAGAGGTGCGGATGCTCACCGAGTGAGGACACTGAAGACGTTGTTAAAGACTGATTTTATGGAGAACTAGATCAACTGTGATACGTAATGAATCACCTAGGATTTTAAAGCGAAGATAAGGTAGCAGGACGTATTCCGTCCTACAATTGGGAAGGTAAGTTCGCTTAACGTTTAGAGTGATACTGGCACTTGGGGTGGTTAATTTGGCTGTTTATCAAAGACATGATTATTGAGAGAGCAGATAGTTCAAAAGGAAAGACATTGATAAAGCAACTAGGGTCTCTCCGGATGGACACACCCGAAACCAAATTGATCATGTTCTTGTGGATTGGAAATGACACACTAGTATATAAAATGTTAGGACTTTCAGGGGAGTAAATTGTGATTCTGATCACTTTCTCGTAGTTGCGAAAATCCCAACGGCTATCAACAGCAACAGCCAGGTGTCACAATACAGAACTGATTAGATTCGACACTGACAAGCTAAATGATGAAAACTTTGAGGTGTACGACAGAAATTTCAAATAAAATTAGGGCGAGGATATAAACAAACAGAGAAATCACTGTTAAGAATAATATCAGTTACAGCCAGGACTACAGTTAAGAATAGGTACAATTAAGAAGAATAGGAGGGAAACCGTGGTTTGATGAGGAATGTAAAAAAAATGGCAGAGAAAAGTAGAAAAGCACGATTAGTTTGGGATAGAATGGCATACAGTAAGTTACGGGCAAAGTAGGGGGATTATTTGAACAATCAAAATAAAGAAATGTAAGCTAACAGTAGAACAAAAAATATTAGGGACCTCTTTCTATAGGTACAGGTGGGGCTTCCAGGCTACGACAAATGCTCTTCGAGGGTATGGGGGGGGGGCATGCTGACATACACCAGTGCTATATTAAGTAAATGGAAAGGTGTATTTTAAGGAACTATTAAATGTTCACCAGGAAGCAGGAAATGAGCAGGTGTATGAAATACAGCAGAACCACAGGTACATGAGCCAACGCTAAAGTAAGAGATGCTATCAACAAATTGAACAACCATAAAGCACCGGGAATAGATTGCATAACTGCAAAATTAGTGAAAAATAGGGGACAGAAATTTGCATAAGTAATTCACAAAGTAATAACTAAAGTATGGAACTCAGAGATGATACTTGAAGAGTGGCAGGAGTCAAATCTGATCCCAATTTTTAAGAAGGGCGACAAAATGGTTGTGGTAATTATAGAGGGGTATAGCTAGTACCAATATGTTCACAGAATTTTCACGAATATTCTGCTAAGCAGGCTTACACAAAATGCAGACGAAATTGAGGAATTACCAAGCTGGTTTTCGGAGGAACAGATCCACTAAAGACCTAATATTCATCCTGCATCAAACTTTGTAGAAGAAATGAGAATATAATAAAATTTTCATTGTCGTTTCATAGATTTTTCAAAAGTATGTGATTCAGTATTGCCAACAAAATTGTACAGAATTCTTTTGAAATTTGGAATATTAAAGAAGTATGTTAGGCTTATAGAAGCAAGGTCGAAAAACAGGAAAAGTAGCGTACGCTTGGGAGAATTCGGGTCAGAAGAATTCGAAATAAAGAACGGGCTTAAGCAAGGAGATGCCCTATCCCCGCTACTTTTTCTAGTCCTATAATATGCGAATGGCAGCAGATAATTCAGAGGATGTGAATTTAAATGGAACAATTAGGATAGTAGGGTATGCAAATGATCTGAACTTCATGAGCGATAGGAAAGAATCTGTAACAGCAAATGCGAATGCGTTAATCAAGGCTAGTAAAGACGTAGCTCTGAGGGTAAGTGAAGACAAAACTAATACTCGGTTACTACTAGAATGCCAACAGAAATAGATCAGGAATTGTTAAGAATTGGTCACATGCAGATTGAAAAAGTGAACGCGTTTAAGTATGTAGGTGTGGAGATGGAGAAATAAGGTGGAATCCGAGCTACTTCTCAATGAATAGATTACTCTCATCACGGTTATTGTCTAGAAATTTACAGATCAGAATATAGAAAACTATTATTCTTCCAGTTGTGCTGTGTGAGTGTGAGACTTGGCCTCTCACTTTGCAAAACGAAAAACTGTTCGAAGCATTTGAAAACAAAATTTTGAGCAAAAAGGGACGACATTAGCGGGGAGTGGCGAAAATGCATAACGAAGAGGTTCAGGAACTCTCTATTCAAGCACTAACATAATCAGTGTTATTTAATAACGTAGGCTGCGATGGGCGGATCACGTAGCTCGAATGAATGAATGAATGAAGGCGGGGCAGCGCGCAGGGTATTGGTAGGGCACTTAACAGAGAAAAATGTCTTGCGAGGAGACCAAGGAAGTCCGGTATGACCAATGAGAGAATGTCAGTCAGTAAACAAACGCACCTTACTCATGCGCCAAAGTTTCTCTTCCCCATTTCTTCTCAAGTAGTTAAATATTTGTGACAACGGAGAATAGAAACGTTATTCACCATATGAATCGCTACATATTCGGAAAGAAAGGCCAAACATTTGTGGCAAGTACCAGTGCAAAACTTGTTGGTGGTTCCAATATCTGTTACGAAGGCGAAGATGAAAGAAGAAAAGGGTAAAAAATGGGGAAAATACTGCTCGTCGAAGGCTGCACACCGTCTTCATCTTAATCACCAAAGTAATGCTGTTTTTTTTTTCATCTTTAACATTTAGTGACAAAAAATTTAACAAATATGACGCGTTGTTGATAAATCTCCAGTACGCAAAAAACAACTGTGGGGTGCCCATGTTGTATAGAGGCTATGCGCATGCGAAATGTAGGTTCGGGAAATAGTGGCAGTGTCTAACTTTACGGTCAATTAGTGCGTTTCCGTGCGGGTGGTGGTGCATTTACTAACGGAAACGGGCATGTTACTAACGACCAATCTGAACCTCGGCAGCATATGGAAAACGCTGTGGCACTTATGCGTGCTGTCTGTACGACTTAAAAAAATTTATCATGCGATATAAATACTTCAAAAGATGGGACGCTCTGTTTAAGAAGAGTTTGAGTATCTTGCACAGACGAACCAATGCCGTTCGGTAGTTTTTAAAGTGTTTCAGAGTTTCGAGCTTTGACCTTCAGTAGCGATATTTTTTGTTGATACTAATAGTGGTTACATCTGAGTGAACACGTATGGTACTAAAAGCTTTGTGCACTCACAGTGAAGAACTGTTTGTTTCAAAAACTAAGCTGACGTGTCAAACTGTTGTAAATTCATTACATAAAAGATTATACTGTTGTATCAGCCTTTAGTGCACGTGTTGTGACTTCTTCTGCAGGTATGAGTAGCCTTGACTGGTTGCGAAAGTGAGCTTCTTGGTTAATTATAGCCTTAGTTAAAGTGAACAGTAGAAATTACTTCAGACTTCATAAAACTGTGTTTTAGAAAAAGTGTGCGTTCTTAGATGCAGACGATCTTCCCAGTTCTTCTGTTCAATGGCAGCCTCTCTGTATTTTGGGAGTCACTGTCACAAAACAACTCTTTTGACCTACGCTGAAGACACATGTGAAGCGCGCAGCGTTTATCCCATAGACATCAGCTGTTTTTGAACATACTTGTCTGTGGCAGACTGATGACACTCACCCCATTTACATGGGCTCCCAAAACCGGATTTCGTAAACCAATTCCCCAATTCCGCTTATGGTTGGTCATGTAAACACTCCAAACTCGATTCTGGAAATCCACTTCTGTAATACGGCTTTCCCGTTCCACAATAGATTTTCGTGCTCTTGTAAACGCAAGCGTTCTTGGCTTAGTAGATAGTGTTTTCTTGTTAAGAATTTTCGGCACATTAGGACAGAGTGACATTTTCTAATGTGAATAAAAGTATAAATATTAGAGTGAGCACGAATCTGAGTATTAAAGTAAATAAAAATTGCGATTGTGCTGACTAAATCAGGAACTGAATCAGCTGTATTTCAGCCGCCATATTACGTGGGCTAGGAAATCCGATTCAGGCAATAACATGTAAACGCGATAGCGCAAAACGGTTCACGAAATTCGGTTTTCGTCTTCGGTAAGATGTGTTGCATGTAAACGTAGTGACTCCGTAGTCCTGGCAGCCACAAAGTAACCTAATTAAATGAGTATTATAGTGCGAGACTACGGGGTTTATAGGATCTGTATAAGAACCTTGATTCGTTAGTGGATTGGTCTTAGCCTACTCAGGTGTAGGGCACACACATTGTAGAGATGCTGTGGCAACACTACTTTCCGAGGGCTTCACTGTGACATTATTCGACGGTTTTCTCGGCTGATCGGTTTTAAGGTTATCCTTTTCCGAGGATCTGATTTGTGCTATGAATAGGTACATTATAAATTTTTCGTAGCGTGTTACAGAAGCGGCGGTTGGTACTCGAACATTTATACTGTTCGACTGATGACCAATATAAAATTGTTGTGGTTTCATACTTGTTCAGTGTCCGGTGCATCCCGGAACGAACTAAGGCTTTCCTGTGACGAATTGCAATGAATAAACATGGCGTACTTTTATCTTTGTAATACGCGTTTGTTTTTACTTTGAATGGCATAATTTCCTGTTTTCATAATCCCTTATGAAAATTTACCGAACAAAACTTATTTCAGGCCACTTCTCTTAATTTTGGAAACAATGCAATTACTGATTC
Source organism: Locusta migratoria (assembly GCA_026315105.1). Lineage (NCBI taxonomy): Eukaryota > Metazoa > Arthropoda > Insecta > Orthoptera > Acrididae > Locusta > Locusta migratoria. The sequence goes on from CM048751.1 coordinate 204,928,117, forward strand.
AATTGGGTTTAATGAAATCTACACACGTGCTGTAAACCGAGTTAATTTTTCCTTTATTTCACATGAATGAAAACTCAACAATGAATTTGACGCTGATTGAATGATATTGGGAACCGCATTGTAAAGCTATCTGATATCGTCTGTTGCGAATGCGGGGTATATAAAGCTGTACTGTGACAGAATATATGAAAGTAAGATTTAAAGAAGGTATAAGTAGTATTTTACAGCAATGTTACAAAAATAATAAAAAGGGCTCATCTCGCCAAAATAAAAAGCTTCCTCATAGTTAAAAAATTTATTATTGCGTAAGTACGCTCAGCATTTTGTCATCTTTTGAAGTGCTGAAATTCGTGGTGAGAGCGTTGGCTAAGTGAACAGTTTTTTTTTTTTTTTTTTTTTTTTTTTTTTTTTTTTTTTTTTTTTTCTGAAAAATTCCTGCAGTATATTAATTTCAAAAATTAAAGCGACTTAACGTAGGTGAAATAAATACGGCAACACAACAAAAGATGGATTGACTTCTAGGATGTTATTTTTGCAAAGAAAAATAATGTAATTTAGGCATGATTAATTGGTTATTAGATAATTGTGCTAAGACGGACGGGCATAAGCTGAACATACAGTAGAAGTGATAACCGTAAGTAACTTTCTGTAAGAAACTTGTCAGAATCAACTGAATACTATTTTTCGTAAAGGTGAATTGATAGCAAATGGATTATATTTGATGTATATGTATCTGGAGAGAGATACATATAGTCGTGAAGTAATTGTTTTTAAGATCATATTTTGTAGCAGCGAATTATTGTATTTTGTAATCTGCTGTCATTACAAACTGTTAAAAAACTTGCCGATTCACTCATTAGAATGTAAAGTAGGAGGCTATCTGCAGTGTACTGTCACTTAGCAAAGTTGCGTCATTCTCCGATATTTCTTGTCATTGTGGAGGAACACACTAATCATGCGCGTAAGAGATCAGTGTATATAGACACAGCACAGATATGTGTGTCGTCTGAAGAGAAATACACACAAAGCATTGTTGTTTGTATCCATAGAAACTACACGCAAGATTTGTGTTCATCTGTTGTTCCACTGAGTGTGTGGAAAGCTCCACATTGTCTGCGCTTTGACGTATTTTTGTTTCTCCGTATTCTTATTATCCAGTGGCGTGGTTAAATCTACGTCTGAAATACCTTATTCTTCCCCATACACACCTTCCCCTCGTTTGTGTGACTTCAAGATATTTTAATGTTTCTTTGGTCAATGTCTCATTCCCATGACTCTATTTCTACTTCAAAGATTTATCCTTACCACGATCTTCTCGCTTCAGCAAATTTTATTGAATGTGTGTTTTTTTTTTCTGTGGCAAGATTTGGAGGGCATCCACGAATGTAACACTTAACTGTGTTGTCTGCCATAGTTTCGTAGATTCACCACTGATGCTTCATTCGAGGACGAAGAAATTTTGCAGAAGAAAGCGTCTCTCTCCATTATTAGATACGGTTGCTGTGATATGATTTTTAATGAATGACTAGTTGAGTGAAGCAGAGCCAGTAATAGCCTCTTCATCTAAGAAAGGAATAGTGTTGGTATCTAATGAAACGAATAAAAGGTATGTCATGAGTAACACTGTAAGAACATTGCATAGAAACTGTGTTTATTAACAGGAGTAATGTTTACCTCCGAGGATGTTACATTGCGTTAATAAAGATGTTCTAATATACAGATCTCAAAATTTCGAAACACTATTGCCGAATCTTGTGCACAGAAAGCAGGGTCAAGAGTTAAGAGAGTGGAAAATTACAGTAAAAAATGTGTTCACAGCAGTGAAATCGACATTGCGTCTTAAATATGTAAGAGGTTATTGAAATTGCTGTCTACGTACCCAAAGAAAAGTCAGTATCTTACTCGTAGGTGAACGTTAAGGAAAACGCGAGAATTTTGCATTCTTTTTATAGAAAGTAATTTTTCAGTTTTTTCCTATTGTGAAGGGTCGGTTATCAGAAACTTGTTTGTAACTTACGGTTGGAGGGGGTGGGGGAGGGGGAGAATTGAGAAGTATGTTCTTGTTCTAGATTGTCACTAAAGGATGAGTGATGAAGAAATGGACGACGGCTGGTTTACTCACATCGAACAATACAAAAAGGATACTCCCGTAACTAGCTGAAGGATTAGACTAAAACAGAAATTTGCGGTTTCAATTTTGACTGAGAGGTATTAATTTTTGATCGCCCACATCAGTCAAGGAACAACCCCGCAACACATCGTCCCCGCATGTAGTTCCAATACCTACTGAATGCACTTATAAAAGTAAAGTTTCCATTAAAAAGTATTTTTGCTTCTATATCTCGATCGATTCCAGAGTTAGGATTTTTTTATCACATATCAGAGAACGTGCCTCTCCGCCTATTATTATTTTACGAAAACTGTTTTCGATATCTGAACTCATTCACGAGATAACACGTGCGTGTGTTAGGTTGTTCAGCGTGTTTAATAAGTGACATCTACATCTACATAGATACTCTGCAAATCACATTAAAGTGCCTGGCATAGGGTTCATTAACCACTTTCATAACTTTTCTCTGCCATTCCATTCTCTAATACCGCGCGGGAAGAAAGAACACCTAAATCATTCCGTTTTCGATCTGATTTCTCTTATTTTATTGGGATGGTCATGTCTCCCTAAGTAGGTGGGTGCTAGCAAAATATTTTCACATTCAGAACTAAAAGTCGGTGATTGAAACTTCGCAAACAGATCACGCCGCAATGAATAACGTCTTTCTTTTAATGATTTCCACCCCAATTCGTGCAACATTTCCGTGACGCTCCCCCCCCCCCCTCCCCCCGTAACGTGATAAAACAAAACGAGCTGCCCTTCTCTGAACCTTCTCAATGTGTACGTCAGTCCCACCTGGTGAGGGTCCCACAAGGGGCAACAGTACTCCAGGAGAGGACGCACAAGTGTGATGTAGGCAGTCTCTTTGGTGGAGCTGGTGCATCTTCGAAGCGTTCTGCCGATGAAACGTAATCTTTGGTTCGTTTCCTCACAATATTTTGTATGTGTTCTCTCCAATCTACGTTGTTCGTAATTGTAACTCCTAGGTATTTAGTAGAATTTACGACCTTAAGGTTTGACTGATTTATCGCGTAATTGAAGTTCAGCGGATTTCTTTTAGTGGTCATGTGTATTACTTCACACTTTTCTTTATTTAGTGTCAATTGCCAATTTTCGCACCATGCAAAATTTTGTCTAAATCGCTTTGCAGTTGCTTTTGATCCTCAATTGACTTCACTAACCGATAAGACATCATCCGCGAACAGTCTAAGGGAGCTATTCAGATTGTCTCCTAAATCGTTTATAAATACGAGGAAGAGTAGGGGACCTATAACGCTTCCCTGTGGAACGCCAGATATCACTTCTGTTTTACTCGATGACTTACCGTCAATTACAACGAACTGTGTTCTTTCTGATAGAAAATCGTGAATCCAGTCGCACAATTGGGGAGATATTCCATAATCATGGCCCGAAATTTGAAAGCGCTAGTCCGTAATTTGCGATCGGCTGGGACTTGGACTAGGCTAGCAGTAGCAGCGACGTGGTGTCGGTTGGCATGCGGTCAGCACGCCGCGCCGGCGCTGACTGCGTATGATTCAGCAGGTGGCGGCGCGTGGCGCGTGCTTTTTTTATCTGCTGCCAGTTCCTGCCGGCGCCGTATCTCTGCCGCCTAGCTGAACCCGACCGGTCACGGCCTAACCTCTCGTGACAAGGCTGCGCTGACAGATTTGTAAACAAGCTCCAGTGATACCCGCCAACAGATTTGGCGGCCGCTGCGTTTCTGCATACGCTAATACGCCTAAAGTCACGGCTTTTCCCCGGCGAAGTGCAGCGACTGGACACGGCATAGGCTCAGCGTCACAAGTCCCGTGAAGGAGTAGTGAAGCTATGCTGTCTCTAGCCGCCCATAATTGACTGTTGATTTTGTGCACGAACCGACCTCTAGATTATGACCCATTGGGATTCATGTCGGACCAACTGCTGTTGTAACGTCATTCAACCAGTTGCGAACCACTGACAAGGCGCATTGTCTTTCATAACAATTCCATTGCCGTCATGGGAACATGAAGTCAGTGACGGCTGCAAATGGCCTTAAAGTAGCTGAACGTGACCATTTTGTCAATTACCGGTTCAGCTGTACAAGAAGACTCAGTCGATTTTTATGTAAAACAGCCTACACCAATGGTTCCCAATGTAATGGGATCTACAGATATTTCTGGAATTTTTTTTCGCGCCGCGGTACAGTAGCCGAGCGGTCTAAAGCGTCTCGCTGCGGAGCGCGCGGTTGTTCGCCGTGGAGGTTAGTCCTCCCTGGGGCGTGTGTGTGTGTTTGTCCTTAGGTTAGTTTACCTAGGTTTAAGTAGTTTGTAAGCTACGGACTGATGACCACGCAGTTTGGTTCGACAGATTACAAACATTTGAACTTTTTCTTTTTCGCGAGACATATGAGGGGTTCAGAGCACAAGTGGCATAACTCCACTTTTAGTTGAAAATGAGTTAGAGATGTTTGATAAGAGAGACAGCTAGAGCTCAGAGCGGTAAGTACGTATCTCTGTTGTGTCATCTGTGCAAAGAGTGCGCAGCTGTGTTTGTGCTTTAACTGCTACCCACCTTTGTTCAGATTACAAAGTACGTATGTCCACGTGCATTAGTTGAAGATGGAATCTGAAAGTTCTTTTAGTGACTACATCATGGTGGTGTTCAGAATATGCACCAAACTGCGAGGAAAATAGAACTTTGCCGGCCGCAGCGGCCGAGCGGTCTGCGACGCGCCAGTGACGTTCTGCACGGCCACTGCGGTCGGGGGGTTCGAATTTCCCCTCGGGCATGGATATCTGTGCCGTCTTCAGTATTAGCTAGTTCATAAGAAGTTCGTAAGTTTAGGGTCCGATGACCCCGTAGTTAAGTCCCATAAGCTCTACAAACATTTGAACAAAGTGGAACTTCCTGGCAGATTAAAATAGTGTGCGGGAACCGGCACTCGAACCTGGTAGAGCGCTTGCCCGCGAAAGGCAAAGATTCCAAGTCCGATTCCCGGTTCCGGTACACAATTTTAATCTGCCAGGAAGTTTCATATCAGCGCACACTCCTCTGTAGAGCGAAAGTTTCATTCAGTGAGGAAAATATTTCCACGAATAATATCACAGATAAGCCACATCAATAATAATCAATACCTTTCCATATCTATCCAAAATGAATGTTTGTTACCTTGATGAAATTAGTGCAAGATCCAGACATAAAGACATGACAGTGGCAGTAATAAACCACAAATTTATGGAACCTGGTCATAGTTATCTGCCTAATGATGCAGCCTTTGGTCTGGTTGAATTTGTCAGTCATAATATATATATCTCTGGAACAATAACATATATTGGAAAACGACTTTCACCAGTATCAAAGTACGGCTGGGACCCATGAATGTAAGTATTGGCCTTGCAGACTGAATGGCGCGCCGCAGACCGCTCAGCCACTGCGGCCGGCCTCTACCCAATCACACTACGGTCAGGGGTTAGAATCCCCCTCGGGCATGGATGTTTGTGTCGTGTTCATAAGTAGTTTGGACTCAGCGAGAGCTGCTCAGGACGTGCGCTAGCCGCGCGTTTCGCGTATTTCAAGCGTCAACTTCGCGTCGCAATATCTCGGGATGTAATTGGAATACTGCGATGCAATCAACGTCATTGTTTATGTGATTTGTCATTCTATGGATCGCTGAAGAAAAAATATAGGGTGTACATTAAAAAAGAAAAAACATAAGTTTGTGTTAAAAACACATTTGCTTTCGTTTTAGAATGTTTCCAGATATTTACATTCATGGGTCCCAGCCGTACTTTGATACTGGTGAAAGTCGTTTTCCACTAGCTGTTATTGTTCCAGAGATATTTTGTGTGGACAAGGTAGCTGGGACACCCTGTATATCGTATTTACTCCGCTGCTGTATCCCCATTTTCGAATTGTTTATATCCGAAATTGAGCAGGGTACTACAGATACAAACTTATTCAATTCAATGGTACCTTCGATTGTTTTAAGGTGGGCTGAATTTGTTAATTATCTCATTTGATGTGAAATGCGTATGCGCAAGCTCTTCTTACGTGGCAGATAGTGGCTAGCTGAAGTCGCGTTCTGTTAAGAGTAAATAGCTGAAATACAAAAATTGCGTACCGGTTATTTGTTTTCAATACTGATATAAAGCATATTCATGCTTCCCCAAAGAATTTATAAACTAGTAAACCTACCATTTTGACACCTCAGCCTCACTCTTGTCTGCGCTGTTACCGTCGTCAGTACTAAATGGATCTGCTCTTTCCAAAGATCTTCTGATCCATCCGGGGCACATAAAATGTTGATCTTATTGAAACTTTTGTCTACTATTTCAGGAGTGATCAGATTCCAAGAACTCATGATCCATTCCGTGAATAATTGCTGCCATATATCACATAAACCAATTTATGAATTTTAGAGATTTTTAAAATTTCGTATTTTTACCTAAATTGTTAAGGGGGGTACTATAACCGAGTAAATACGATATGAATATTATTATACATTTTATAGGCCTTTTCTCAGACCACGGAAAACATTCATGACTTCATTCTTTCAGTAAAGGCTTCCTTTCTTCAGTCCACTTTGGCCTTTGGGCTTTAGGCGCTGTTTCCTCTGACGTCACTTCACTTCCTACTTGTACACCTTGTGTCTCCAGGGTGTAAGAGTATTGAGACCCTGGATGTCCCTGAGGATTCTGTTTGAGTGGTGAGTCCAGTCTGTGGAAGTCTGCTGATGTGTACATAATATTTTAGTCGTCACTTTCTAATTTCCGCTGCGATGTTGAACTTCTGTGGTACCCTGGAGTGAAGTTCAGAGCCTTCGTCTGTAAGTTTTGCTCCAGTAATTTTCCAAATGATTTTTCTTTCCTGGTGAGGATATTCTCAAGGTACGTCTTCGTAACACGTTTCATTGGCGTACAGCCTTAGGCATGTGCAAAATGTGCAGTCGTACAGGGCCCAGCGCAAAACTTAGAACGTAATCTTGTTTCTGAAATCAATTTTAATGTAGTGTAATTTATTTACCCATTGTGAAATTACTGAATACTGGAGTGTGTTAATGAAGAAACATCGAATTCTTTTGACGAGGAGGATGTGGCAGAGCCCCGCGCAAGCAAGAGCAGGCTCTGCGTATTGCACCTCTGTTTGATTACAGAATTCTAGTGAAGAATTTTGGTGAAGATGAAAAGATAATTTTTTAATTGTAGATATCCTGTTTCTTGTATAAAGCCATTTTCATTTTTATATAGTTCTGCGCGATTTTCTCCTTTCCTGTCGGTTCATTCACTTCACCTAAGTACTTAAGTGTGCAATCCTGTTGATCTTACCATACTTCATGTTCATGTAGTTTCTTGCAGAACATCTCAGTTTTTTGCAAGAAGATCTGTAGCCTTTTTCTGCGCACTCTTTGAGTACTTCTGTCTATCTGATTGCTGTGGTTTCGTTATCCGTGAGTAGTGCCAGATCGTCCGCGAACATTACAGCCAACCTCTAGCTTGTCCTTTGGTCGTTCAAGTCGCACTGGCTTCCAGTGACCTTTTCTTTTCAGCTCCTTCTTCCACTAATTGATGACTTTATTCAGCACTATATTGAAGACAAGCGGTGAGAGTCAGTCACCCCGGCGAAAGTCTGTCTTGATTTGTAAGGATTCAGAGATTTCCTTCTTAAATTTCACCTTAGATGTCGGGTCTACCAGTATCGAACAAGGCAACAGGTTCGATATACACGCGAGTGTTTCAGAAATGCTTAAATATGATACGAAAGTATCTTTCGCGTGAAGTTTAATTGTAGTAATAGACTTGATTTTTTGGAAAGACTCACAAAATCAAATTCATTTCGTACCGTTGTCTTAGTTCTTAGATCATTTGTGAAGTGCATAGCTTTGTATTTTTTATACCATTGTTGTTTTCGGTGCGTGTAGGGAAAATAATTCCGCGTATCTTATAAAATTTGGTGTTGTGAACTACCTTGTTTCTTTTAATAATCTCAAGAGTACCTCATTTGTCCAAATGCATAGGGCATCACGTACTTCGGTCGAGGAGATGACTATTAATGGAAGTGTTGCATGGAGACTACCTGAAACAAATTTCTATCGAATTTCGAAGCAGAAGTAGGTAATATTAGACTGAATATTCTGCGAAGCAGTCGTTAGACTAACCATGCCCACCGTAAGTGCAGAAATATCTTTGATAGGGGAGAACAAGCTGATAGGTAATGTTTTGCGGTTTTCGTTTCGATAAAATTTCGGAAGAGATATTTCTGAATTGGGTTCAGCTATTTGCGTCTGGTGGGGCAGTCGGTATCAAATGCGTCAATGATCACGAGACCCGGTCGTGATGCCCATGCTCTGTGTCGTGTAAAAGCCGTTACGTAAGTATTAGGAAGGGTACGCCGTAACTGCGTTCTCAGTTACGAACGGCGATAGCTTACAGGGCTATTTTCATTCCTAACATTGCTGTAGGTTACTTTGTAGCTGGTGTTTGTAGTTGGTAGGAAGCAATTTCTTAATGGCTTAGTGGTATCTTACCCAAATGAAAATGCGGCATGTCGACAGAGAGGATTCGAATGTATCGATAGTAGGTAGGAGTTTATAATGTTCGGATTAATCAGTGTACCGGTACTTCTTAAAATTTGTTCATAGAATATATCATTATCTAGGATGTCACGAAAATTATAGAAATAGTAATTTTTGCCATTTTAATTTCATTACTAAGTCCATCATTACAGTGAACTATTAAATATGTGTTCAGAGTGGTTCGTAGTTAAAATTCCAAATGTTTGGACATAGATTACTTTTGCATTTCCTGTCCGAGACTCGACTGTTGGTGTCCCTTTCTCCCTAATCGATTACTAAAGAAAGTGCTGCACGATGTGGGTTTTTTATTATTTAAATTACCGAATTTAAATTATCAGGAACCTTACGATCACATTTTAGTGGATTTGAAAAAAGTATGCGCCTGCATTTAAAGATTCACACCCACGGTAATTTTATTGCACTTTACTAACCATGTGACGTTTATTTACAGACAGATCAAAATTTTGTTAAAATAATTCCGAATGTTCTCAACTTGCTGGATATTACAACAGAAATATCTTCTAGGAAACATTCCATAAAAGTACTGTATTTCCGTAAATTCTGCATCAATTTAGTGCGCCCGCTTTCACAGAATTGATAAAGTGCGCATTCTTCTCAACGACTTAGACGGAAGAGATTTTTTATTTTATTTGCGGACTGCGTTTTCAGGTTCGCTTTTGAAAATGTCGTGTGATTGTGAAGGCTGTAGCCTCCATTAAATGTGTATTTTGCTCTACGAATTTGCAGTTCGGTTTCTTCTCTGACAAAAAACACGCTCAGCTAGCGATGCCGAATTAATACAAAAATATAATTCGGAAATAATTTTTTGTTCCTCAACTTAAAAATCCATTGATGATAACATTTGTCGTTATAATACATAGATCTCGTTTCACATAAATTATATGTAAAATAGGGAGATTGGCAATTGTACCACCTGCCATGGATCTTAGCCACTTAGTTACGCTTGGCTTGTTCGGACAATGACTAATGCAGTTTTTCTCCTTTCTTTCCTACCCACAGGGGACTGACGACCTTGGCAGTTCTGTCCCCTCTGCCCAACAACCCATTCATTCACTCTCGGCAGTAAAAAACAACTAGGCAGGTACTTAAGAGGCCTTTTAAAACGTACCTGATTCAGCAAAGCCTTCGTTTGTAAGCTAAAGCTGCATTTAAAGTGATGAAACAAAATATAATGACCACACTACGCGCCCCGAAATGAAATGTCGCTTAGGCTGGCCGTAAGTTGTGACGCAGGTCCGTGACGTGTCGCAGGGTGAGTCACGGTGAGTTTCTGCGAACCACACGCCTGGCTGGAGTGCAGCGTGACGTGACGTGACGCAGCTGCTGCGCGCCGTGAGCCTGCGGACCGCAGCCGGCTGGACGCAGTTTCCTGCCAGAGTCACGGTGACTCTGGCTGTTGGTACTGTGTCTGCTAGTACCCAATGGAGGAAAAACTAATTGAAGCCGTACGAGTGATGATCCTCCGTACCCCTTCTTCATGTCTATGTACCAGATCACTCGGAACATGTCAACATCAGCTCAGTTTGACGACAATATCGACCGACAGCGTGGTCACACTGCATCCGATATAGTTTGTCACTTTGTCGCGTTAAGGAGAAGGTTAAGTTAGATTATAATCTATTCTTTGCGAGAAGTGTGTTAATTTTCCTGGAATTGCAATGGATTCTGCTGACACTTTTGCAAATGAGTGCTACAATGCGGCTTTCGCTATTAATAAAGACATGGAATGCCTACAAATGAGCTACACCGGTCTCGAAAGAAGAGTGGCGAGGATTGTGTACTGTCCTCAGTTATTGCTATTACCGGACAAGGTACCGGTAAAGAGAAATTTTTATTACATACTCGTGATATTTCGTGGTGTCATTTACAAACAATATTACAGTTTTGCCGAATTTATTTGAAACTGCGCAGACGTACACCAGTTAACCTCCATGCTTTAAATACTAGTAATGCAAAAGTTCACTAGTTAGGTAAGTTGATTGCTTATCACAACGAGTTTCGAGAATTCATTCGCAATAAATCTTGAGGTGTGTATTTTATCCTGTGTGTCCTATCTGCTTAAAAGTGTTGTTTCCTCCGTTACACACAATATCAGACACAAAAACCATGACTTAGGCTTACCTTTATACAAAAATAGCCAGCGTGACACTTTGTGTTGTGATACCCAGTCTAATGGAACAGTGACAATACTTGCAAGTATAGTCAGAAATACTATTTAGTACTTAAAAAAATATGCCAAGATTTATTATGTAAGATTTCCGTCGTTGCAGTAACCTCATAAAGACTACAGCTATGTAAGAGCTGCATAAAATCACATAGGGGAACGTCACGGTGTATTTATGTAAACAAATGAATTAAAAGCGAGAAAAATTCTCGAAATAAGTTGTGCTATTTGGTTTTCGAATAAACTACAATATCAGACCAAACATTCCGAACTATATGCCGATATTTATCGTCTTCTGGGCGCACAATATCTTTCTTTCACTAAACGTATCAGTTTCTCACTGTCCTTGTCTAATGTGTGAGAACATCAATCGATTTGACCGAAGAAAACAAATTGATTTGAATTACACCAACTGTCGTCCGAAGTCTCTACGTTCGGGCGATGAGATCGGCTACACTGTGACCGCGCCTATAGTGGAGTACTGAATCGAAACGATCGTCCGTTTTCCGCCGATGTCGCTCGTCGGTAAAATCCACCGATATCGGAGCCACTGAGCACAGCCGAAGGCACCTTGTTGCAGAGCGCGCGGTTGCTCCCCGTCGGAGGTTGAAGTCCTCCCTCGGGCATGGGTGTGAGTGTTGTCCTTAGGTTGGTTTAAGTAGTTTGCGAGGAACTGATTACCGCAGCAATTAAGTCCCGTAGATTAACAATAATTTAATTTTTTTCCAATGACCGCATTGTCGACGGTACGTCAAACCTAATCTCCCTTCTTAGAGAGGAGCGGCGTTCGCGAAGAGTTCTAAGGGCTAACACCAAGCACTGTTGCGTGAAATTAACTAAGAAATCTGTGAGGGACGTACGAGTAACGTATACGTTAGGACAGTGCAGCGCTATTTTCCTTGGCAGTAGACAACTAATTCGAGTGATTTCCCTTTGTACGTCATAGCCGGAAGCGCCTCACTTGGGCTCGTGATCATATTTGTAGTAAATTATTTATTAGGGAGGGGAAGAAAGTAAAGGATTGACTTTAGCTGCATTGGACTATTGAAGTCACACTGCGACAAGTGAAAATGTGAGCCGCACGGGAATCGAACCCGAGTTTCCCGCTCCGCGCCAGCGGTCGCTTTAACCACTTGGCTACCGGCGCTTGCCTCCCGTCCGTCTCAAACTTCCACAAGTCACACGAAACAGCTGTAGCTCCCCCATCGTCCGTGCCCTCTTACACTCGCCATCACTGACTCCCGCGCGAGGTCGAAGGTTTGACTGCATCTGCTCTGAAATAAATGTACCAAACGCCGTCTTCGCGTGTAAATACTTGCTGTAGATTGGTGTGGTGTCTGTTCTTTCGGACACACCACACCAAGCTATAATAAGCAAATTATTTGCACCTTAGATTGCTGGAAAACCCGACTCCAGTTCGTAAGAGGTGATAGTTGAGTGACTTGTGTGACATTGAATATTCGAAAAGTGTTTCTGTTCACACCGTTCAAAGAAATCGTTGATCGCGGGGCTTCGCTGCATACTACCTTAAGTGTTTCCATGAAGCAGACAAGTATTGCCGGACCACAAAAACTACTAGTAATACTACGCCTTACATCTAAATGGTACAGGTACGAAGGCATTCAAACTGTTGACCTACTAAGCGAATGGGTAGGTGTCGCACACTGTTTAACACTCGGGCTCGACACACTAATGGAATACTGAAAATATTGCTCTAATATTTGTTGTGAAGCCCTGTGTGGCATTCCGCGGCTGGTAATGACTTCTATTAGCGCCAAGGCGTTTGCGCGTACGAGGGTACACAGGAGCCGGAAAATTACACGTCTGTGTGTACCTAAGTGACGCAGAGCACGTCGCTGGTTAACTCGATAGCGAGCGCTGGGATGACGCATGTGCTGTTAGCCGCCTCTTGTTCATTACTCAACAAAGAGAAGAGCTATTTGTTCCCAGAGTATGCACAACTGTTGTAATCACTGGTAGAGATCTGTCAGAATGTTTGAATAACTGCTGTGGCTGTTTGCGAAAGCGAAACGTAGACGTTAGCTGCTGTGATTTTATGTTAACTCACTCAAGAGAAGGGCAAATGAAATTTCTTTGTACACAATTGCATTCAAAATACTTTCTATTTCATTCTGTGCTTCTTTCCGAACGTTTGCATTAAAGCTGTAAAAAGAAGAAAATGTGGCTACTGATAGCTCATATACTTTCGTCTAGGAGAGGATTTGATGGTATAATCAAGAATAGGGTTATCAGATCTTTGTCTTCAGAAAATACGACAGTTCTAGATTTAGATAAATATTTGCAGAAGGGTATAATTCTAATGAATAGTTAGAATCTGATGTTCAAAAAAATGTTCAAATGTTTAAGCTTAAGGGACTTAACTGCGGGGTCATCAGTCCCTAAACTTATAAACTACCTTATACTAAAGACGACACAGTATCCATGCCCGAGGGGGGAATTAGACACCCCGACCCGAAGCAGCCGTGCAAACTGTGACTGGCGCGCCGCAGACCGCTCGGCCACCGCGGCCGGCTAGAATGTGATGGATCTTGAATTGTTGCATTCTTCCAGACATAATGTTTTCAGTTGGACGCCTCGCAGGTCGTATATCACGTTAATTTCCACGCCATTTATTTAATTTACACTGAAATCGTAACTTGGAAACGGCTTGACGGCGACTTATAAAAGAGAAAATGTTAGAATGTTTGTAAATCTAAGGGAACTGCGGCGGTTATCAATCCCTAGACCTACAAATTACTTAAACTAACTTATGCTAAGGACAACATACACACCCATGTCCGAGAGAGGACTGGAATCTCCGACGGAGAGCAACCGCGCGCTGAGCAGCAAGGCGCCTTAAAGCGATCGGCCAGTCCACCGCGGCGTAGAAAAGATATATCCCTGGAAAAGGTATCACATTGTTAGAAGGAGGGTGCATCAGAGAAGAAAAAGTTCACGTCTCCATTTTGTTAAAAATGTGCCAGTACCATTCTAGTGTCGAAGGGTAAAAGATAAGAACGACAGTATTTCCAGTCTGCGTATTGTGAATGGCTGTTTTTGAAAACTGTTGAAAACAAGGTAATGGCTAGAACAGAGAAAGGAATGTTAATCCATTTAAGAGATCAGTGCAAAACTTGGGCTCTGGACATGCATTCGGGAGGGTGGTGTTCCAAATTCACGTCCTGCCATCCAGAATTGTTTTCCAAGATTTACCTAAATCACTACAGGTTAAAGCCGGGATAGTTCCTTCTCTTATCCGAAAATCGGAGCGCGAATCGTCTCTAATGACGTTCATTTCTTCTTGGGATCTGTGCCATACACCTAATATATGGAAGACAGTTCTTTCAAGTAGCGCATCACTGCTTTCCCTTCACCTACCTCTTTCCTGTTCCAGTAGCGCAGGAAGAACGATAATTGGAAAGCCTTTGTGTTGAGTTTGAATTTCCTCAATTTCACACTCATGTTTTTGCCAGACGTGAAGCAGTATATTGGTCGACTCTTCAAAGATAGAGGGCGGTCGAAATTGCAACTGTAAAACTACACCGTGTTGTAAACCGCCTCTCTTGCAGCGGCTGCCATTAAAGTTGGCTGTGCCTCTCTGACGCTTTCACTCTTACAAAATGAGTCAGTAAAGAAACAAGTTGCTGTGCTTTGGAACTTCTGTTTTCTCTAACATTGTCTGATATGGATCCCAAACCAAAGAACAGTATCAGAGTCGAACGGGTTTTTATGACTACATCTTTGACGGGTGCCCTGAGGATTCTTCCACTGCATTTCTGTCCGGCATTTGCCATCAATTTTAGATGGCCATGCTACTTTATGGACCGTGTGCATTAACGCGACTGCTCGCGGGACGGGAGAGGTTTGCCGGCCTTGGATGAAGACCGACGAGGGATAGGAGTGCCGGCCATCCTGGCTGTTGTTTTTAAGCTGTTTCCCACTATGTGAAAACCAGGCCAGTGACCATGTTCCGCATCAGATACACGTTACATTGATATTTAGAACACTTTTACATTTGCACACACAATTTATTGTACGTATGCAGGAAGTAAGGAAAGAAGGAATGTTATATTTAACGCCCCGTCGACATCGTGCTCATTAGAGACGATACTATGAGTATAGTCGGATTGCGTACACTGCCTCTGTCGCCGGCACGAAGGGGGGGGGGGGGCACTTGAATAGGAGACTGGTGCTCTTACCTGTTTAGTCTCCATGAATATATCAGTATCAGTGGCAATCGCATAGCTTCGCATATATATTGTTGATCTTCAGTCAGAAGATTGTTTGTTGCAGCTGTTGATGCTTCTGCCTTGTTAAACCATCGTCGGCGATTAATCTTTGCAGCCCACGTATGTTTCAACCTGCCTACTGCACTTGTTTCTCGTCTCTCTCTCTCAAATTTTACCTTGGTCATTTCTTTTTAATATTAAAAAGACTGTCCCAAGATATCTCAGAATGTTTCCTATCAATCAAATCCGTTTCCTTTAGTCAAGTTATTCCATAAATTTCATTACCTCCAATAATTTTAAGTAATTCCTTATTAGTCACGTGAACTGTACATTCAGTGCCGGCCGCGGTGGCCGAGGGGACTGAGGCGCTCCAGTCACGTCTGCACGGCCACTACGGTCGGGGGTTATAATAATAATAAATAATAATAATACAAATAGTAGCAGCAGTATGAGTGTGTTGCTAAAACATCTCAATGTATATTCCTTGTTACAAATTTCTATTGATAAAAGCTTTCCTTGCCAGTGCTGCTGCAAATTTTATTGCCTCTTTGCTTCGTCCATCACCACTTATTTTACCGCTTTATATTGCGAAACTTCTCTACAACTTTGAGTCCTACTTCGTAATGTAATTTCCCCAGCATTACCAGATTCAAGCCGCGTGGGGATGGCGCCAAATTACGGATTGCGCGACCTCTCCCCGTCGGAGGTTCGAGTACTCTCTTGGGGGCGGGGGCGCCCGTTTGTGCGTATGTGTTGGGGGGGGGGGGGACGATTGAAATCACAGTTGTGCTGCATCCATCATGTAATTTCTATAGGGGGCATTAGTGTGTGACAGATACGAGAGAGCGTGGGGAAGCATGTAGACACACTTTTGGCTGGCTTCATAAGCGTAGAGTATAAAACAAAATGTCATGACCTAAAAGTTGCACATGTGAACGTTATAATTATCCGCAAATTATGTTTGAACTTGTAATGCAGACAACTAATGCCTACAGAGTGTCGTTTTCTATGTCTATATATTATTTTTTATTTTGTTTTGCGTTGGTGCAATCAGTTCCTTAGCTTAGAGATAATAGCTTGTTTCTTACATAGTTCGCATCAGCTAGGCTATTTTCAAGTTCTGTAATGATCAGCAATTAAAATTAACTATTCCCATCTGTATTATTCCATTCATAATTTTCTGTTGAAAAGGCAATGCTCAGTTGTTACTAAGACATTACCCGATGGTTAATTGTGCAAGATCATTTGCTATTAGGTCGGCGAAGGGTGAATCGAGGTATCTTCTGCCACGGGCAGCACTCGCAGAAGGGCGCCAAATGGTCTCCAAAACAAGTGACGTGTTCGGAGGGGAGATTACAGCTTGTGCCGCCGTTGGGAAACAATGTATTTCCGGTACTGGACTAGATTACCTGAGAAACGTGGCTACATTCATTAATGAAGCTTATCAATGATTCAGAGCGACGTATGTTACTGTAACAGAACTGTCGTGTGAAACTAAGCTTTAACAAGAAACGTGTAACTGTGATAGAATGAAAGAGGGATGCCGTGTTTGTCTAAAACATTTGGAAAAATCTGCTCACTTCCGCCTCAGCGAGGAATTGGCCGTTACGTAAGTGTTCGTCAGATAAACGGAATGTACTACGTAAAAGCAACTCGGGTTGCGACATTCGCTGCTGAATTGCGATAGCGGTGTTATAAAACGTTTGAAGGGGAGATAGGATGGCAGAGGGATTGACCTACAGCAATTCACAGCTGCTTCCTGCGACGCAGTTACGATCCGTGTCGTCAGACGCTGCTCATCCAAACAGTATTCTGAACTTCAGCTCGCGTTGCGATATTTTAATGTTCACCGTGAGATATTATGCTACGTTTCTGTGAAGGCTCAACTCGCTTACGTGAATTCTGATTGGATGGATTAGCAGTGCATTCCATCCACCCCAGCAGGAAAAATTAACTTCTCCGAAGTGTAATACGGGATAGTATGAAAATACCGAATATTTTCAATGTGTCAAGTATCAACGTATTCCTCGATGCATGCGCCCACCCTTCGTCTTTAGTTCTAATGAAAATACGTTGTAGTGCGCCTTCCTACCGTAACTTCATGTTACATATATCTTCCAAAGACGACAAATACAATGACTTAACTGTCGCAGAAAGAATATTCAGGAAGGATGGAAACAGCCTAGATTTCTAATTCTCACGGTATACTAATACGATGGGTTTAGAAGTTGTAAAACTATAAACTCCGTTCTACAGGTCTCGAGAGGCAAAACAGGTACCGACCGATCGCCGTATCATCCTCCCGTAGGCGTCATCTGCAGAGGTGGTCAGCGCTAGGGATGGAATAAGTAGTTTTTTACGGAACCCTTCGCTTCAATGAACTCCTTCAAATGAACTTCATAGTTCACTTTATTACAGAAAAAAAGAAAAAGAAATCACCCCCTTACAGGTTGAATTTACAAAATGTTTGAAATGAGCATTTTTCATGCCTGATTAAAAACTATAAACGATTTTCTTAGTTCTGGATGCAAAATTGCGTTAATAATGTAATTTTCACCTCATTTATATAGAAAGATTAATAAAAAAATCCGACTTACATACTCTCTATTTGCAAGTGAACTAACAGAACAGTTCGGCCTTCCGATCTGACTTACAGTGCAGCGGCTAGTTTATCAACTGAACTAAGTGAACTATTTCAATCTTCAAAATGTTCAAATGTTTGTAGAGTCTATGGGACTGAACTACGGGGTCATCAGTCCCTAAACTTACAAACTACTTATGAACTACTTACAACTAAGGACGGCACAAATATCCATGCCCGAGGGGGGATTCGAACCCCCGACCGTAGTGGCCGTGCAGACCGTGACTGGAGCGCCTCAGTCCCCTCCGCCACCGCGGCCGGCATTTCAATCTTCCGATCCGGTTTACACAATTACAAGTTAGATGTGCTGAAATACATACTTTTGGGTCCTGGAGGTGGGATGTACGAAGTATCAAGGGAAGGGTTATTTGAGCATGCGCCTTGCAATTTAAAGTAGATTTGGAAAACAAGAAGTAAAAGAATTGTTCACCAAAGTTCATTTCATGGAATAGCTCTGCTGAACGAGTTAGTTCATGAACTACACATCCCTAGTCAGCACACCTAATTTCCCGGCCGTTGTGTCAGTTTTCCAGACCGGATCCGCTACTTCTCAATAAAGTAGATTCTCAATTGTCCTCACAAAGGCTGACTGCACCCCGCTTACCAACAGCGCATGGCAGACTCGGTGACCCATCCAAGTGCTAGCCAAGCACGACAGTGCTTTTAAGTTCTGTGGGTTAGCAGGAATCGGTGCGGCCGTTACTAATGTGGGAATATACGTATTATAAAAATTCAATTAAAAAAAATTATATATCCGCCAACCGGTTGCGTAGTTTTAATGTACATGACCTAGGTTTCGTTGTCGCTAGGGACAACTTAATTGTAATCGACTTAAGCAATTCTGCTCGTAATATTTTTGACGTCATGTGTTTCATGTAACTGTCATTTATTCTTCTGATGTTGTCGCTAGCGACAACGAAACCTAGGTCAAGTACCTTAATACTACGCAACCGCTTGGCTGATACTTAAAATTGTTTAAAACATTGGATTACGGTTGCTGTTAACCAGCAATGTTCAAAGTTGTAGGTAATTTTCTATTACTTGAATAACCTTAACGCAGTCTCCACGGTCTTCATCAGTGAAAACACAAATCTGGTTTGTCGACAAGCAGTAGTTAATATTTCGTTCCATCTGCTTCGTAGCCGGAATCGAGAGGGGGGGGGCTATTTTAGTCAGTAGTCAATAGCTTTGTTTGTTCTGTTCGGTGCGTCAGATCAAAGTTTTCTCATCTTCTTCCTTCGAGCATGTTATCTTGGGCTCTTTAGAGAGGAAAATTTCACATACCAGTAACTGGAACAGAAATAAACTTTGATCGTATTGTTGTAAGAGTTTTTTTATTTCTCAAGAAACTTCATTCGTAGAAAAGTGTTGAGAGAACTACTGATGTCAAAACTATAAGCCTGCGTTACTTCCCTGAAGTGTTGGATTCCGTTATTCTCCAATACCTTAAATAGCTTGCCGTCAGCCAGAGTGCAACGGGATAATTTGCGACCACACGGGCACGCGATGTTAGAGACTTGTTCGGCACTCAACGGATTGCATTGCTGCCATTAGCTCCCTGCTGTCCTGTTATCTTGCCTGTCGAAAACGTCTGGTTGATTATTCAGCTCTGACGATCCCAGGTGCGGATTTGCGGGCACACATCAAATATCTTTTCGCTCAAATTGGAACGACATCTTGCGAACGAACAAGGAAAGTGCTGCAGCCTGACGCTCTTCCTTCCGCGGCTTCCGAAAGGAAACCACTGTCTTGTGTCGTCTTCGCATCGACAATACCAGGCAGTCATTTTGTTTTACTTAACGACCTACTTAAACATTATAGATCAGGAGGACTGGTCGCAGCCAATGACCGAACAAGACGTTTAGTTTTAAGTTAGAATAGATATCTTTGTCAGTAACACACACACATGCACAACACTCTCTCAGCATCTGCAATGGAAAGGGCCCAGCCCTGTGCCAGGAGCACGTCTGCTAGATTTAGTTCAGCAGACAATGGCCAAAAAAGTAGGTTCATACAATTCTGGCACACCTGTCAACACTGCAACGGAAGAAAACTCAGCGACACGAACACACACACACACACACACACACACACACACACACACACACACACACACACACCGTATCACACATCAAAACAAAGACAAAGACAAAACAAAAAATGTACAAATGTTTGTATAGTCTGTGGGACTTAACTACGCGGTCATCAGTCCCTAAACTTACAAACTACTTACGAACTACCTTATACTAAGGACGGCACAAATATCCATGCCCGAGGGGGGATTCGAACCCCGACCGTAGTGGCCGTGCAGACCGTGACTGAAGCGCCTCAGTCCCCGCGGCCACCGCGGCCGGCCAAAGACAAAACCTCCATGACACCAAACACAGTAATGAAAGTAGTAGCTCAAAACAACAATTGCCAGATTAAAATTGTATTAAATAAAGTCTATTGTAATTAATAATTTAGTATAATAGGACCCATTTAGCAATAGGTGATGGGTTATTGTATTAAAGAATAAAGAATCTTTTTTTTTTTTTTTTTAAATAAACATAGTTGTGGTGTCGTAGAGGCGTTATACCATATTTTGGCGGAATTCCCCTTCCTTTTGCGCATTTGCCCCCCCCCCCCCCCCCCCCCCCGCCCAGACACATTGGCAGGCAACTCACAGGTTTTTTCCTCCGTGAAACTGGTTTTCATTTTCAGTTATGACATTTTACATCACTTCACCTATGAAAGATAGGTTGGTCATGTTTGTAGTATGCACTGTTGTGCCCTCGGCCTTGGAACCGCAGACATCACTTCCTTAGAAGGGTCACGTATTTATTTTTCTGTTAATAATGCTTGCCGGCCGCGGTGGCCAAGGGAACTGAGACGCGCCAGTCACGGTCTGCACGGCCACTACGGTCGGGGGTTCGAATTCCCCCTTGGGCATGGATGTTTGTGTCGTCCTTAGTGTTAGCTAGTTCATAAGTAGTTTGTAAGTTTAGGGACTGATGATCCCGTAGTTAAGTCCAGTGGCGGCCACTCCTTGAGGACTCTGGGACGGCGCCCTCCCAAAAATATCCATAACAGAATACGTACCAATCGTTAATCACAAATCTACTGGAATAATTTTCGTGTAGCAGCAGCCCGTGTAAGTGAATGATCAATGTTTTTAGACTAGGTAGTCTGCCAGCCAGGGTCAGCGAATGTTTTCAGAATGGGCTGACCCTCGGACTCTACGAGATCCGTCCGCGCGCGTGTAAAGGCTGGCAACGGGCGCTTGGACTGAGTGGGGGTGCTGGGGGTTGGGTGGGGGTAGTGTGCTGAACCTGGCCGCTTAGGACGGCGTCCGCACCAAGGGCGCCAAATACAAAGGTGCACCGGCACCGGTCAGACACTCAGGCAGTTTCTTCGCGGAACTTAACAGGTGCAGTGCGTTTGATACTTTCGTTGTTGTGAAAGTACGTGTTATAGCCTAACTGTTTTTCTAGTTTCCTATTTAGAATGAATAATATAAATAGCGTAAACTGCATTTTAACATTTGGTAGTAAAAAATTGTCTTTTGAGGGAAAGTTGGAATTAAAAAGGTTAGGACCACCGAGACCTGATTTGAACATTGTACAGACACAAAATGCGTGCAAAAGCAAAAGTAGTTTCTCTAGGAAATTTAACCTGCTTCATATAAACATGCAGACTGGTTTTGTGGATGTGAAATAAGAAATGCTTTCTTCTGCTACACGTGTCTGGTAATGAATGTTGCGCAACATCCTTGGACCACAGATGGGGTAACAGACATTAAACATTTAGCTGATAAAGTTAAAAAACTTAAATTAAGTGAACTTCACATAAACAGTAACATCGAATTCGTTATGCTTGGCAAAGTAGATATTAGATGACAGCTGGATACAGCTTATAGACTGAGGATTAAGAAGTTTAATGAAGATGTTTCTAAGAATCGTTACATCCTTAGCAAGTTGATCGACTGTATCAAGTTCTGTGGGAAATTTGAATTTGCACTAAGGGGACATGACGAAACGGATGCTTCAGATACTCCTGGTATTTTTCAGGGTTTGGTCAATCTCATGGCAGAACTGGATTCCACGTTGAAGAGACATGTTGAAAAAACCAATAATCGTGTTTCCTTTGGGCTTTCCAAAACAATTCAAAACGAACTGCTGGACTCTATATATACTGTGTGCCATAGCTAATTTCCAAAGAAATGTCAGAAACAGATTATGTAGCTATTGAAGATGACGAAACGACAGATTGTGCCCCCTGTCTCAACTAGTATTTATTATTTGATACGAAGTAAAGGGGAAAGTATATGAAAGTTTCATAAATTTCGTAACGCCCAAAGATCACACAGCTGATGCAATAAGTAGTGAAGTGTTCAACGAGCTTAAAAAACTAAAGATTGACAACCCCCCAAAAAACTCATAGCTCAGAGTTATGACGGAGCTTCGGTTATGAGTGTCAAGCACACTGGGGTGCAGGCAAGAGTGAAATCAGTGTACGAGAGAGCAAATTTTGTACACTGTTATGCCCACCAACTCAATTTCATTGTACAGCGCTGTGCAACACAGCCAAAGAACTGAGAATATTTTTTAGTAATTTACAGGGATTCTCTACTTTCTTCTCAAAGTCAGTGAAAAAAACTGCCATAGTGGATAATGATGTGTAGAAACGTCTTCCAAGAAATGCTGACACAAGATGGAATTTTAAAACGCGAATTGTGAACACCGTATTTAAGTACAAGAAAGAAATAGCTGAATGCCCTGGGATAATTGAGGATGATGCCAGCAATGATTATTCAACAACTAGGACAGCAGTTGGACTTCGCACACTTCAACCAAGAGTTTCTCTTTTGTCTTGAGTTTTTCAGTAAACTCTTGCCACACTGCGATATTTTATTTAATCAGCTCCAATGTAGATATGTTGATAGTGCGAAAGGTCTTAAAATTGTCTCCGATTTCAAGTCAGCTATACAACTGACGAGAAACACTCTTGATGTCGATCATCATTGGGAAACCGGGAATGGAAATGATCACCGGCCCAAAACGATTCCGTTTTTTAGACTGTCGTAAAACTGTTGCAAAGGAAGTTTGTGACCTTGTTATGGCTAACATTTATGAGCATTTCGCATTTATCAATCACTTGTCAGCAGCTGTATAATTGCAACCTAGTTTGTTTACAAAACATAAGCTACTATTCCCTGAAACAGAATTTCAGACCACAGTTACAATATTTCACTTAAACGGAAATGAACTGCGACAGAAATTGACAGTCATATACAGTAGAAATGATTACCAAACAGAAAACGGAGCTTTAATACTTCTCGATTGTATATACGAGAATAATTTAGAAACTGTGCTACCGGAATCAGTGAAACTCATGCGTATTATTTGTACAATACCAATGACAACAATGGAGAGGTGTTTCTCTACACTCAAAAGAATCAAGACTCTCACCGAAGACACAATGAAAACGGAGGGACTTAGTGCGTTAGCTATGTGCCCTATAGAAAAAAAAACACACTTAAATGTGCATAATTTTAATGAACTTATTGACCAGTTTGCTGAGGGGAAGGAGAAAGACTGGACTTCGTCTAAAAACATATTAATTAAGGTAAGAACGCTATTGTCATTTTATTTCATACCAATGGTAGGCAATAAAAACCTTGTTACTACATTTGTTGGTGACAGTCTTCTAATTTCAGAAAAATATTATATTTGTCGCTGAAGAAGCATTTGTGTTCACTGAATACTTACTTACATAGTTACACATAACAATTTATATTATTTTAAGGTACAGTTTTTTCGTCTCTTGTGAAATCTAATAAAATGGAGTAACGCGGTTTTCATTGCCTGCAGAAAATATTAAATACTACATATTTGGGCGTAGATTTGTTCGTATTTTGATATAAGAAGAAAAAGTAGAGTTAGGTGAAGGGTTAAATTACGTAACTAGCTAATAAAATTAATGCTATATTCTCCCCGTTCAAGAAATGTTCTGAAGGAAGAAAATGTCGTGCACAATTGAAGAGACATGCCGCCCCTCCTAATAAACAGCCCACCGGCCGCCACTGGTTAAGTCCCATAAGCTATACAAACATTTGAACATTTAATAATGCTTGGGACTTCTCTCTCCCTCCATCCCTCTTCCCCCTTCCCCATCCCTCCTCTTCCCCCTTTGCCACATAGTGTTTTCCATTTTAAGGAAGTGCTAGGTTGAATAGTAGACGCTCGAGCCTTTAGTCTAAAATTGTGGGTTGAACGTACCCAATTGGATTTTTTCGTTTTCAATTCTTTCTCCCCATTCACGGCTTATATTATTGACTGCACCACTGAGGTCCTGATGTCTTCAGCTTCCTTGCCTTTATTATTTGGAAGTAAGGAACTAACTTTGGGTTAACGCCCCGTCGACTGCGTGGTTATTAGAGGCGGAGTTGACGCTCGGATTGTTTGGGGAGGGAAAACGGCCGTGTCCTTTTGAAAGGAACCATCCCGGCATTTGCCTGGAGTGATTTTAGGGAAATTACGGAAAACCTAACTCTGGATGGCCGGAGATGGATTTGAACCTCCATCCATGCGAATGAGATGGCCGGAGGTGGATTTGAACCTCCATCCATGCGAATGAGATGGCCGGAGGTGGATTTGAACCTCCATCCATGCGAATGAGATGGCCGGAGGTGGATTTGAACCTCCATCCATGCGAATGAGATGGCCGGAGGTGGATTTGAACCTCCATCCATGCGAATGAGATGGCCGGAGGTGGATTTGAACCTCCATCCATGCGAATGAGATGGCCGGAGGTGGATATGAACATCCACCCATGTGAATGAGAGTCCAGTGTGTTACACTGCGCTACCTCGTTCGGTTTTATTGTTTCATTCATGTGATTGTATCCGCACATGATTTTAGTAGAAGCTAAAACATGATACTCACAGATCGAATGACAGATGATCTTGTTTTGTTTCTTAACCCACCCCGCAATCAAGCTAGATATTCCACCCGTTACTACACAACACAAACTTGGGAATTATGTGGAGCCAGCATGAACTGCTATACAAGACGTCCAGAACCTCTCCAATGCCGGTGCGTGTAGTAGCGGTTATACCCAGTAATGCTGTCAACGCACAATATCGATCTTACCTTCTTGACTTTACACGGGGCTGCGTTTTGAATCATGATAATTAATGTCCTAAATAAATTTGGTGGTGGTATCGCCAGTACTTGTTGGTTATTCATTGTAGATTACTTGAAGAGCGTTATAACGACATCGGAATTCAGTGACTAGTGTGGTTGGGAGACGGCATGCTGCGGAGATTTGTGGTAGTCCGTTGGAGGCCACCCTCAAAATAGGCTGCTAATGACCCATCGCGGAGAGCAGAAAGCAGGCCCAGTAGGGCTGGCGGCCGGCCAGGCTAGTGGCTGGGAGGGTGGTCCCGCAACTGCTCCAGCCGCGCGCCGTTTGACTGACGATGACAGCTGCGGCCGCGTTGTGTAACGCCGACCCTGCCAGCTCCGAATAAGCCTGCTCCCCGCCAATTACGCCATGCCGTAGCTGCGCTGGACCACATGTTCAAAGGGGCTTTGCCGGATCACACGGCTACACTTAAGCCTTCTTCCACACAAGCCGCTCTTTGTCGTGCTGCGTTGGGAGGGTTTGTTGCGACCAGTCGCGCACAACTCGTTATGAAGTCCCTCTGAGCCTTCCTGGATGCGTCACTCCTCAAACACCTTTATACAGCCCCAGGAGTGTAGCTTTGCTTTTTCCCCGTTCGTTTGTATGGACTCTGACATGTCTTCGGGCGTCAAGGTGCCCGAAGTGTTTAATCAGACCTGCAAGGGGGCGAAGAAAAATGTCTGCCCGTTTGGTCGGGAACTATGGTTTATGTGGCAGGTGAAGAACATTCCTGGGGATATGTAACCCTACAATTACCTGGAGGCTGCGGTTGTGCCAGTGTGGGGCGGCGGGATAGTGTTTTTTCATTATTCCAGTCGTGGCTGGTGCTGGACTTCGGAATAAATTGTATGTTCGTAATT
Source organism: Locusta migratoria (assembly GCA_026315105.1). NCBI lineage: Eukaryota > Metazoa > Arthropoda > Insecta > Orthoptera > Acrididae > Locusta > Locusta migratoria. The sequence goes on from CM048751.1 coordinate 204,953,859, forward strand.
TTTATCTACCGCTGCCTTTTCTAGACCCTGAAAATTATGAGCAACCAGAAGGAGATGGAAAACACACATAATTACAGAGCGGAGGTTAGTCCTCCTTCGGACGTGGGTGTCTGTGTTGTCCTTGTGTTAAATTAGTTTGTTAGCCTAGGGACTGATAAACTCAGTAGTTAAGTCCCATAGATACACAAACATTTGAACATTTCATTGCATAAAATATGAACTGTACCTCTGGCTGCATCAGTTAGAGCTGTCCATTCCTTAGCTATAATTCGTAAAATTTTTGCTTAATTCTCCTTTTGATCTCTGAGAGTCTTCCAGTTAATCCAAGTAATTCATATCTCTGGTAGTTTTTTTAGTTTTTATTTGCAGTTCATTACCAATGTATTATGACCAGAATGTTCACCTACCGCCAATTATTTAAAAACCTGTCTTACCAGTGCATAAACTATAAGAAATCATTGAATATTTGTAAGTGTGTCGCACATAAACAAATTTCCTTAGTGATTCTTAAATGTTAGCAATGATTAAATTGTACACTTAAAAATTATAACACATTCTTCGTGGATTCCCATTTCACGCATTTGTCAACTCAAGTTCATGATTTTGTGTATCCTTCTCGTCCTTTTCCTTCCATCGGATGCCTGTGCTTCATAACATTTGAAATTTTGTATCCATTATAACCACCTGAATTTTTCCAGAATGAAACTTACACTCTGCAGCGGAGCGGAGTATGCACTGATATGAAACTTCGGGGATGATTGAAATTGCGTGCCGGACCTGGGACCTTTCCCTCTCGCTGGCAAGCGCTCGTCCACTGAGCTATTACTTCATAATACTTTCCGTCTTGCTATCTTGATTTGGCCTTGGTGTATGGTACGATGATGTACCACCAAACGTTTGGTATTCCTGTGGTGCATAATTCCAGGAATCTTGTGCAGATTGCTAATACATGTTTCTGTATTGTAGTTTCGACCTAATTCTTTTTATAAGTTTCATGACTTTGTACTAGAAGTCTACGATATCATCGTTAAATTTATCTACAGTTGGGGCAATCCTCCTAAAAATGAAATGTTCAAATGTTCAAATGTTTGTATAGTCTATGGGACTTAACTACGGGGTTATCAGTCCCTAAACTTACAAACTACTTATGAACTAACTAAGACTAAGGACGTCACAAATATCCATGCCCGAGGGGGGATTCGAACCCCCGACCGTAGTGGTCGTGCAGACCGTGACTGGAGCGCCTCAGTCTCCTCGGCCACCGCGGCCGGCCCTAAAAATGACATACTTCTAGTTTGGCCCTGCTCAACAAAGGCGTGAATGATAATCATCTTCCGGTCCAAATCATTTGTAGCTGTTTTTTTCTGCGGCTTTTGTTTGCAGAGCGGTATGAAATGGAACGAGCATGTAAGGACAGTTGTGAGTAAGGCGGACAGCCGACTTCGGTTTATTGGGAGAATTTTAGGAAGATGTGCTTCACCTGTAAAGGAGACCGCGTATAAAACGCTTGTACGACCACGTCTTGAGTATTGCTCAAGTGTTTGGGCCCCGCAGCAGATCAGTTTAAAGGAAGACACAGAAGCAGTTTAGAGGCGAGCAGCTAGGTATGTTAACTGGTAGGTTCAACCAATGCGCGAGTGTCACGGAAATGCTCTGGAAACTCAAATGGCGGTCGCTGGAGGAAAGACGACGTTCTTTTCGAGAAATTCTGTTGAGGAAATTTAGAGGGCCGGAATCTGATGCTGACTGCAGAACGATCTCCTTGCCGCCTACTTACATTTTGCGTAAAGATCACAGAGCTAGAAATTAGGACTCGTACAGAGGCACATAGACATTTGTCTCTCGTTCTATTTGGGAGTGGAATAGGAAAGGAAATGCCTACTAGTGGTACAGTGTACCCACCGCCACACGTCGTACGGTGGATTGCGGAGAATGTATGTAGATGTAAATGTAACTTGGTGACAATGTTTCTCAGACTGATTGTCAGCGGGGTTTACGTCGTCACTATTATCCGGCATATTTGATGAACTTCCTCGTCTGTTTTTTATAGAAATTGCAGCTGCTCATAAAATACGTATTTGCGTTTCTTGCTTGCTCCAGAACGGCTCTTATTTCCTTCGTTTAATTTCCTGTGGCACTTCGTCCAGTTGTCTCTTATGTTTGCCCAATTTTTACCACCATCTTTCCTGAAAAGAAAAAGTCAGAGTATAATCAAACCCATATGTCTTTCTCATTTCATGTACCTTGTAACAGGAAATACTTTCACCGATCTCCATTACAGTTTTAGACTGGGAATAAAGACGATTAGTAGAATAATACGTGAGGTTTGTATGAAGAAGTGGTTGTTATTATATAATACATATATGCCTATTGTGGAGGAAAATGACTGGATGAATATAGCGCGTCAGTTTCAAATTACTGCAAAATTTCCAAATTGCGTCGAGGCCATTGATGGTAAACATATCAGAGATATCAAACCAGAAGTGGATCAATGTTTTTCAATTATGAAGGCTATTATTCGTTAGTCCTGATGGCGGTAGTGGATACAAAGTGTAATTTTATTTTTGTGGATGTCGGTGCTTATGGTAAATATTGTGACTCAAATGTTTTGAAAGAAACGTCTTTATGGAAAAAGTTGCAGAAACACACATTGAACCTACCTCCTCCTAGTGTATTCCAAAATATTCCAGGGGAATTACCTTTTGTTTTCGTTGGAGACGAAGCGTTTGCATTGCATAATAATTTACTTCGTTCGTACAGTGGGCGAGATCTTTATTTCAAGAAGCGTATTTTTAACTATTGCTTAAGCAAAGCAAGACGATTAGTAGTGTGCATTTGGCATAATGGCCAATATATGAAGGATTTTTCATCGATCTTTAAATGTCTCCACTGATTTTACGACTGACATAGTTAAGGCTTGTACTGTTCTACAAAATTTCATCCATAAAGAAGAGGGCCTTAATACTCTGTGTGCAGATTAAACTATAGATGTGGACTTTCAACGAAGAGATGTAACACGTACACAAGCATTACGAGGTAGTGTGTCAGCGAACACTATTAGAAATAAGTTCGCTAATTATTTTGTTTCTGAAAATGGAAAAATTCCGTGGCAAAATATGTTCGCCTAATGTATTCATATTATATGCGAAATAAACAGTAAGTGTAGATAGAAGGAATGTGGTGTGTAATGAAAATGAAACAAACAAAAATTGAGATGAAGTTAAAGTACATACCTACATCATTTCTTTCCTTATCTCCCAGCGTTTTAAACTCTTTATTAGGTTGTGTACACACATCCTTCCACGCTTCCAAAGTCAGTCATCTATCCGTATATTCTGCTGTTGTTTTATCCCACAGGACTAGTCAATCCTCCACCAACGCAATCAAAACTTCACAATCAGTATTCAGTTCAGCACTCATCTTGAAACTCAACAGTTAGCACGTATGACAGCCCAGGCCTGACTAAAGTCTGCCGGCACCCGGCTCTTGGACACGCTGCTTTGTCGTCCCGTGGACAGGCCCTTCATAAGAGACAGTGTGTCACTACAAAACCGGCGAATCTGCCGGACCGGCGGAAATTCTTGTCGTGGACAAGCGCCCTATTAGAGTGAATAAAACGAAGTTATTGTGTTCAGAAGTAAATGGTGGATATTATTATAATAAACATTTGCATCTACTGCATTTGGTCGTTTCTCAGTGTATCATATGTCAAGTCAGTATCAAGCCACGCACTGTTTGATAGTAAATCAAATGGGATGAGGAGAAAAGTTCATGATTTTTATTTATTATTTATATATTTACTAACTAAAAGCCCGGCTTGCCGAGTATTTATTCATTTATTCCTGCCTTGGGTTACTACTGCTATACCTTCTCTCTGTCCCTCTCCTTACAAAAAAAAAGAAAAAGTTATATTTATCGGAAATATATAAGAAATAACGCTGTCTTGCATAATGTACAAAATGATACGTCCAGTATCCAAACAAAAAAGACATCAATCAAAACAGAAATGGCGTTCACAATTCTCGTATTTGAGTTATACGTTGTAAAATTGAATAATTTTTCCGGTATATATTTGTATAAGTGCTGTATGTCTGTAAAATCTGTTACGAATATAATTAGTAGTAAAAAAGTAATAGATTAAAACTTGGTGCGTGATAGGGCGGTTTTCTATCAACGTTACTGTTTGTGCTCATATCTCAGTAACTACGTTTCGTACTGAGATACAATTTCGAAGGTACATTCAGCTATATGTGTGTATACTGTCTGGAAAATTTTCTGCGGCTACAAATTGTAGTGCAGAAATTATAAATTGTAACGTCATACCGAATGCTGTTGTTTTAGTCCATGAGCAGCGGAATAGTAGTAAGCGAGAAACTTTTTCCTTTCATAATTTTGCTATGGTTGTCAGCGAGAAAAAGTTAAGTAAGGTTTGAAATTATGTTTAAAGTTGATTGCAAGTCGTTAAGTACTGTCATTCTCATAGAGACTTCGCATTCTTATGGTGGACTGGCACAAATTTTCACTAGTCGCCAATTAATTATTTGGATGCCCCAGTGAAACAAAAGTGAATCTTGTCCATCGCTTTGCCCCACCCGTCCGCCCATAGAAGTAAATGCTACCTGCTACTGTCAGGCCCCAAGAGCACGTGAGCCGGCTAGCGCCGGCAGTGAGGCAGGGCCACGTGGCCAGTGTTTACAGGACGTGGGGCGACGGCCGCGCTCTGACCCACATGCCGGCTCACAGGGCTGCCAACCACCGCGCACCGCGCCAACACGCCACCTGCCAACTATCTCCTCATTGTTTTCGCCGGCGACTTATTGTCACTTTCGTACACTTACACAGATGTTGAAACCCTTAATGCTTATTTAAGTCAGTATGTGCCTAGCGAGTAAAATCACAGCTGACGGAAGGTCAAGAAAGGATGTTGCAAACCGAATTTACTTATGCAAACCTGCTTTCAATAAGAGAAGAAATCTTTTGGCACGCAGTAGCGTACACAAACGCCTTTGGAAAGACCTCATAAAGACGTTTGGAGTGTGCTGTTGTACGGAAGCGAAACGTAGACGTTGGGAGAAGCATTCGAGATGAAATGTTACCGCAGATTGGTGAAGATTTCCTGGGTAGACAAGGTGACAAACGAAGAGGTTGCGGCCGAGCACATTGAGGCGCTATGCTACGATGCGCGAGGCCGTTACCCGTCGGGGGTTCGAATTCTCCCTTGGGAATGGATGTTTATCGTCTTTAGAATAAGGTAGTTCATGAGTAGTTCGTAAGTTTAGGGATTGATGACCCCGCATTTAAGTCCCAAAAGCTTTACAAACATTTTGAACATTTTAGTCATGCATCGGGAGATACTGCTAACCTACCTGACGGCTAAACACACACACACACACACACACACACACACACACACACACACACACACACACAGAGAGAGAGAGAGAGAGAGAGAGAGAGAGAGAGAGAGAGAGAGAGAGAGAGAGAGAGAGAGAGAGAGAGAAGAAATGCATCGATTTAAGTGACAGGTTAGAGTTCTGGTCCGGCACGAATTTTCGTACGTCACCATTTGGTAGTACATATGGACGGTGTCATGCATCACTAGACTAAACGCCATTTATTGATACCTTCTGATTTGAGCAAATTCTATTGAGAAACATCATAATCTATGTTTATAAAAATCAGTTCTCGTCGTAGCAACGATTGCCATGATATATAAAAAAATGCTAAGAGCCACTTTCCCTATCGTTGATTTTCAATTTTGCATCAAAAGTCCATATGCTACAAATCAAAGTGTAGTTCTGCAACAGCAGACCAAGCGCCAACCGCCGGTCTTTAGTATAGTGATGCTAAACGGAACTTGGCCCCCTGCGAATGTTTGGAAAAAGTAGGGGAGAACAATGCTGAGACAGTTTTACAAATTTTATAGTGTTGAGTCTCATGATTCCCAGCCTGCACTGATTTGTTCTATGGTTTCTGAGATTGAAATATATCGGAAAATAGTGAAAACATCAAACGAAAGTTTAGTAGGTTATACAAACTGTGTGGAGTTGATGTAAGTAAAACATTGTTTTTACAGTCGTTAAGGATATCATGTTTTAAAGTCAAAGTTTTGAAAAATAATAAACATCCCAATTGTCGTGGAATAGGTGGCGGAAACAATAGATGATGCCCATGTACAAGAAATAGAGCACATTAAATAATTTCCCAAATATAAATCACACTATAGGACGGGAAATACAGATACAGAATTCCTCACAGAAGGACCAACTGTATCAAAAAGGTATTAAGTGTACTGTGAAGAAGTAAACCTTTAAGCTTGTCGTCTTTTTTTATCCAAATTCAACCCACGTAGGAAACGACTTTAGAAAGATATATGCACTATGTGTGGCAGATTCGAAATAGAAATAAAACATTGTGACAATGATTTGGAGCTGAAAACGTTAAAGGAAAAAGAAAAGTTGTCACTTGGAAAACGCAGAAAAGGCACAAGATATAAGGAAGAAATACATGTTTGTAGCAAAGAGTACTCCTTATATCGAAACCTTGTGTTTTGAGCTACAGAAGTCGTTGTCTAAGATTCCTACTAACATAGGGTATTACAAAAGGCACCTGTGCTTGTATAATTTAGGCATTCACAGTGGCAAACACGGGAAAGGCCACTGCTACGTCTGGGTTGAGAGTGAAGCTGGACGTGCTCAGGAGGTTGGCTGCTGCCTCAAAAAACATCGAGGACAATGTCACGGCAAATGAACTTATTCTTTGGTCAGACTAGTGTGGAGGCCAGAATAGTAGCATAAAAATAGTGTTGTTACTTAAAATGGTTTTGGAAAGTCATCCCACGTTGGAAAAGATTTCTTTGCGCTTTGTTCTCCCAGGGCACAGCTTTTTGCCCAATGACAGTGACTTGGAGAAAGTGTGCACTGAAGCTACAACAATGTTTGTACACCGTCGATGATATTATAATGAAAGTATGTCGTAAAAAGAATGCTTTGTTCGTTAAGAGTCGAAAAGAGAGACTTCGTTGGAACGCAAATGTAGGAAAAACAAATAAAAAACCGTAAATTTGACACAGAAAACCTCAAAATAAATTGCCTGAAGACTAGAGAAATTGGATGAGAAGAGGGCGACCTTCCTCTCACCCGTTGAAATTGAGAGAACACTTAATACCACTGTGGTCAGGAGGAAAACAGATTTCTAAAGAAAACCTGGCAGACTTGAAATCTCTTCTGCTGCTGATTCCGAAAGATGCAAGATAAATGTGCAGGTCGTTTCGAAGTCATGAAAGTATGGAAGACATCGATGATTCAATGGACACGTTGACTTCGAAATTGAATGCGAATAATAACTACCTCTAATTTAGTTATGTAGAAGTTTCACTATGTTTAATATTACTGGGTTTGTACAGTAGGCCCATTGTGATGTACATTTGTATGCACTTACTTCCATTTAGAATGTATGTAGTATTGTCATAGACATTCGTAGAGGATCCACTTCTGCATGTTTTTCACAATGCTTAGCTTACAAAATGTAATTTGTTCTTCATTTAAGCTTCGTTTTCAGTAACTTCACTTCATTAAGTTATTTCAGGATATGAAAGGCATATGGATTCCTAAGGCTTTATTTTTATAACAGACCTAATGCACAGTTTATTTACGCATAATGAGACCAAAGAACGTTAAAGTCTTTTAGTCCACTGATGCATAACAGAACTGCACAAGCAGCAATTAAGCATTAGTAGTCTAACGACCATTTGTGTTATTTTTTTCGTGTTGTTTAGCTTTTAATTACGGTGATCTTCCACTAATAAGTGAAACAATACTAACCCTTCGTCTGTACAACAAAATTGGGAAACTTCAACGATACGTACATTTTTAAGGGAACGGTAACTTTGGACGCCATTATCTCGCATATGGCATTTTGGCGCTTGTTCTAGTTATACATAACACCGTCCATATGTACCTCACAAAGTGAACTGGAAGAAATCCGCTAATGCGAGCAAAATTTCGATTTCAATTATTTAGACCATTGTAATTCGTCACCATCCACGAATATTTATGCCTCGTCACTCAAATGAATAGCAATTCGTCCTGCTACTACAGTCGTGAAGGGGGAAAAATATCCCCGCAAATTGAAAGAGGAGGCCATAGAGTTTAAGATAGTGACAGCTGATTAACACATCGCAGCTGTGCAAGAAACGCGAACGTAAAAGACGCAGTGGTAATACAATGGACTCGCATTTTGGAGGACGACGAAACCTACCTCCGGCCATACTGATGTAGTTTGTCCGTGATTCCCCTAAATCACGCCAGCCAAATGCCGGAATGGTTCCTTTCAAAGGGCACGGACTGTTTCCCTCTCCATACTTATCGAAAGATTAAGAGCTTGTGCTCAGTGTATAATAACCTTGCTGTCGACGGGTCGTTTGACCGTAATCGTCCTTTCTTTCTGTCCTTCATTCGCAATGACAGTAATTACTTTTGTTGGTTGGTGTGAGCTTTATAGTTAGTGCGAAGTTGGGGTTAACAATAATTAAAACGATGACTAATATTATGAAAGAGTAAAAAACTTGTTAATATCAACGTTGAACAGCACAATTGAGAAAAGATCACAGTATGTAAGAAACCACATTACCAAAGTGTACGAAGCACAGGAAGTTTTATAATTTGGAGAGGAAAGTCTATAAACGAATAAACGCCCCAGTAGGACTTAAGATGGGGCAATTAAGAGTGAAGAAATATATTTTGGTCTGGACAGTGTATGTTGTATTTGAAAGAGCTGCAACTATGGAGAGATAGTTACTAACACCAGGCGTGACGTTTGTAAAAACTGCAGTGAATTAATCAAGTATTTCGCAGTTGCGCATGCGTTTTTAACTGTCAGGTTTTCTACAGCTTGTTTCGCTATGACCTTAAATTACAGAAAATTTTATATACTTTTTTTAATTATCAACAGTTCTGTCAGATGTTACATGTGTATGTAAAACATTTTTGGCAGAACTATTGATAATTACAAAAAATATAAAAAGTTTTCTGTAATTTAACGTCATAGCGAAACAAGCTGTAGAAAATCTGACAGCTAAAACCGCATGCGCAACTGCGAAATACTTGATTAATTCACTGCAGTTCGTACAAACGTCACGTCAAATGTTAGTAACTGACTTCAAAATATCTTAGACGGCCTCGGTGGAGTAGCCGACCGGTCTAAAGCGTCTCGCTGCGGAGCACGCGGTTGCTCGCCGTGGAGGTTAGAGTCCTCCCTTGTGTGTGTGTGTGTGTGTGTGTGTGTGTGTGTGTGTGTGTGTGTGTTGTCCTTAGGTTAGTTTACCTTAGTTTAAATAGTTTGTAACCTACGGACTGATGACCACGCAGTTTGGTTCGATAGATATACAAACCTTTGAACATCGTAGACGGGCTTGATAATAGTAAAAAAAAGCTGAAACGATTGTAGCGTTATATAATAAAGTGTAAGCAGTGATATGGAACGTTCATTACAATGTCACTTAACGACATTTATCACGCTGCAGGCTCACAACCAGGAAGAGATATTTATGTTGAAAACAGCGTACATTGCAGAATGTTATTTTATTCGACCAGTTTCGACCTTGTTTTAGGTGATTTTCGGAAAGATCTGTGTGGCTGATGTTGACTACTCCAGGGTGTCGTGGCTGCACGTTGGTAACCACCTTGGTGATGGACGAGGGGGGGGGGGGGGAGCGGCGCCCCTGTGAAAGGCTGCCTGGGTCAGACACCTAGGCTGGCTCCCGCTCATGCCCGGGATCTTTGTGCCGGGAGCACAGACAAATATGTTACTCTGTGCTGGGAGGCATCGCCACATGGCAGCACACAGCAGGGCGCACCGACACACTTTCGCACTACTAACTACTTCCACCGTCACAGACGCGTCCTCTCGTTGCAGCGCGATCTAGCGGTACTCTCTCCAGTTTTGCCAATGGTTATCAATGAAATTACCCACCCAGGATCGTCAAATTACCCCATTTGACTTCAAAATACCCTCTTCTTAAAAAATAATTGTAAAAATGTTTACATACCATTAAAATTATCATAAATTACATGAAAAATTAAAAATCAATATTTTTACTTAGTAAATACGAGATTCTTGGAGCTGAGCGATGGCATAAACTGTTTCTCATCATTTTTTTTTCTCGTCAGTTCGAAAGAAACACATCCTCCTTCACCTTCTATCCCTTCTTTTTTAGTCATCAATGCTACAATTAGGTGTTTCAGGTAAATTAGATGAAATTCAGCAGGAGGATGTAGATTGGCTACAGATTTCGCACTAGCACTTGTTCTGCATAACCACTTACCCATTTTAGTGAAATGAAAGCACTGTTGCTTAATAACCGTACTATTGCTGGCTACAAGTATAATCCGCACCAGAACTTTCAATCTACAAGTCCGGCAAAACTGTGAAACACTGCTGTCACAAGATGAACAAGCTGACTTGTAGGCTTACAGTTTCACGCATTGGGACATGCAGTAGTTCAAACTAACTGCAGAAGTAAGAGCAGAGAAATTGGAGAATTTGCAAGTGCGTTTCGCAATAAAGCAGAAGTCAGAATTCCGATATTAAAAAAAAAGTTGAACGATTTGAATACAAACGAAATGTTTGGTGTCAAAATTATCAAATTACCCGGAAAATACCCGCCATTTTAAATTACCCTCAAAAATGCCCACCAACCAAGAATTTACCCGAAAATCGGTAATTACCCTCCAATTGGCAACACTGAGTCTCTCTCCGACCTTAATGCCACTTCTGGCGCTTCCGGAACTCCCGCCAATCAGAGGCCGCTGAAGCCATCAGCTCAAAAGGCTACAAAACCAAAGATAATACCGATGGAGATATCGAAACAGCTCCGGCAGAAGATAGAGATAGGGAGATGGACACCGACAGGAGGGTAGAGGAGACGGTGTAAGAGAATTTAGGCATAAATACATATCGGAGCATTTCTGGGTTTTCGGCCAGGAAGCTGGTGTCCAGAAAATGGCTGAGCGTGCGTAACGTTTGTCGGCGGCCCTGGAGACGCGGTGCCCTTGATGTTGGCGGCCCCTCCCGGTTGCTGACACCGCCAGACGGCGCAGAGCGCTGCGGCAGGTCGATGCCCCACTTGCCGACCAACCAGTGCGCGCCGCGCCGCGCCTCGTCTCGTCTCCTCCTGAGTCAGGCCGAGGTCGTGGCGACGTGCCAGCCGCCCGAGCTGCCACGCCATTCTCTGGCCGCCCCCATCGTCGCATTTTAACTAGATAAGGGCCCACCCGCACCAAGGTGTCGCGGTAGCTTCGCTCGCACCACCCAGGTCTGCGCTAGTAGCTTTTTGTGCTACTTCCAACTAAATCTAAATCTATAAATGTGAAAGTCTGTTCGGTGTGTACGTTTATCACGTATGAACCACAAGACATAAAGAGCTAAAAATTTGTACAGTTACTAATGTCTACCCGGGGAAGGCTTTAAGCTCGGTTTTATTACTGTGAATGTCTGTTCGTTGTAATACGCTTGTCACGTCCGAACGACAAGACACAGAGATAGATATTTAGTAATTTGAAGAATATAACGCGAAATGAGGAACAATACTTACTCTTTGAAAATTATACTTACTCTTTGAAAATGGTATTATTGGTTGCATTGTTGCTTGAGGGTTGATAATGATAAAAGGGTGGAGTATATTGGGATGGAAAGTTATCGGTGTATATAAAATTTGTGTGTGTGTGTGTGTGTGTGTGTGTGTGTGTGTGTGTGTGTGTTTTAATATTTCGCTCTACAGCGAAAACTACAGAACGCAAACGAATGGTCTGTGTGTAATTGTCCGAAGTCTCTCGTTGTACACCACAGCAGCTCCATAGCTTTAAGGGGGTGAAAGATATGGTGGTTGAAAGTCGTCAAATTAACAAAAATTCGGACTGATGGCCAGCGATGACGTTTGTGACTCTATAGCAAGGAGATTACAGCGAAACATGATGCCACAAACCATATCTTTGATCTATGCGTGCTACAATGTCTTCAGCTCTTTCTCTGTAAGGATAAGCATACGAATAAGGAAATATAAGAATGAATAAATAAATAGAGCAGTAAAAAAGAAATTTCTTTTAATACATCTCTTTGAAAATCGATTTGACGTTTCGCGCATTATCTATCATCAACCAACACGCGAGCGGAGCTGCGGGTTTAAGCTAATATAGTCTATAAAAGGATATTCGGGGTACACACATAACTTCATTGCTGATAGTGAATGACACAAATATTTCAGTAATGTACCATTTACAATAAAATTTTCAGTTTTGTATGACTGCCATTATCTTTATTTGATAAGTTAGTGGCAATCACTTGAGAGGAACTGAAGACTAAGGTTTGTCATTAGGGGAAAAAGAATTAAAAAATTGAAATAAATAGCAGCCAGCTAGTTACAATAAAATAGTTTTTATTAAATCCTTTACTTAGGTTCCGACAAAATTTGTCTTCAGAAGTCGGACCTAGGAACAAAAATATGTAATTGTTAGGAAAATATAAAAATTAAAAATAAATACAGCATTGATGAGAATGTACTCACTAATCGTGCTTAACTTGTAGCCAGAACAGATACAAATGCTCTAGCAATGCGGGTCATTATTCTATTTCAAACATTGAAATGTAATAAGTTAAACTAAATGTGTCATATTTAAAACTGTGTAGTAATGCAACAGACCCACTCAGTGAGCTGCCTCTAATTCACGGCCATTTTTAGATAGAGAGTTTCGTAACGTTTCTGGTTAATAGTTGGAACCAGTAACGACCGCGGTCGAGTTTAGGCTAGGTCTGCGCATCTACGTCATGCATTTCCAACAGCCAGTGAGTGTAAACTTGATTGTAGCGACTTAGCCAAAATGTTTGTAAATCTAAGGGACTTTATTGCTGCTGCTATCAGTCCCTAGGTTTACAAACTACTTAACGCTACACTGCATGAATTTTTATTTTAGTGCATTAAATAAATAAATGTGGTAGAAAATGTTAAACTATGCAGGGGAAAAATATTGAAAAAATTATATAACTCATTTAATAAGCCATTTACCTGTTGCCATTGTCAACATCAAGCATTTAGACACAAGTCACTCTCCAGGAAAATATTGGTATCTAACATGTTTTCTACTCCTATTAGATGTCTGTAACAATTTTTGTTTACTTGACGTAAGTCGTATCAGCTTGTAATTACATTAATGCTCAACGGTGAGTAACATCCGCTGAAGCGCTCTTTGTTGCATTTCGCCTCAATTCATGACTGCGCTGCCTTCTATGGCGGAAACGATCAACTAAATGCTTAGAACATTCTCCAATGTATACGATATGCCATCTGTCAAGAAGTATGTCTGAAAAAGTAATAAAAATTTGCGTTGCCAAACGGCGACACCATGCAGTGTAGGGTTAAACTAACTTATGCTAAGGACAAAAATACACCCATGCCAGAGGGAGGACTCGAACCTCCGACGGCTAGCAACAGCGCGCTCCACAGCAAGGCGCCTTGTAGTGCTCGCCCACTCCACCGTGGTGTGATTAGTCAATAGATTTTATTTTATTCCTACCTTTTCCTTGGCTGTTTTCATCGCTGATGGTGCTGCCTTGCAAAAATTCTGCTTAAGCACGCGAAAGACTTTTTGTAGGCTATAAGGTTTCTTCAAGCTCAGAGCTCTTGAAACCGGCTGCAATGCTTCTCCCATCTTTGCGTAGACATGGCGGGATCCGACGTGGTTGGAGGACGCCGCGTGCGGAAATGCGATGTTTCAAGAGTCCAAATCTCAGGTCCTATTGACCACAGATAGGGGCTTAGTGAAAAATCGTATACCTGCCAGAAGAACTGACGTATGTACTTGCTGGTTATTATTTTCCCACATTATCGTGGACTTTATATGACTTTTAATGGACAATTTTTCATGGGTGGTTTTTGAGAAAACCACGAAAAACCATTATTTTTTTCCTACCAAACCCAAGCATTATGGGGATAATCACTTCTTTCTTATTATTGCATACCATCGACATTTTTCCCGTGTCTTCCTCAGAAAATACTCTCGGACTAATTTTTTCGATTTGTTTATGCAGATATAAATTTCATGATGTCGAAGTTACCGTACTTACGCATATAATCACTATTTTCAGCCATATATGCACGAAAGGGCAAAAATAAATAAATACTCCAACCAAATGACTCAAATTTTAACTGCATATCCTTGGGACATTTACTTAGCGCCGAACAGCCCCGGCCCACCTTTATTTTTTAGCGCCCTTGGCCTTTTCTTGGTTTGAGGCCTCCAAATCTCGAAAGCTATTTTGCTTAGACTGTCTCACCCTGCGAGGCCTCCAAATCTCAGTAGTTACCTTCTTTATACGAATACGTGTATTTCCATGTGTCGGGGTGGGCCTCCAACAGCCTTATAGTCCCGCCACTTTCTTTCATTCTCCGTACTCACTAGCGCTGTAATATGTCATTACCGACCTTACATCCCTATACGAAATATGCTTATTTCGGTTCCCTCTACCCGCCGTCTCATTTTTGACAGAAGTTTAAGGACTAATATATATATTACTAGTGGGCGTAATGTATTGCGTACATACTTTGAAACCAGTGTACATATTTTTATTCCTATCTTGGAAAGCCGGCCGCGGTGGCCGAGGGGACTAAGGCGCTTCAGTCACGGTCTGCACGGCCACTACGGTCGGGGGTTTGAATCCCCCCCCCCCCCTGGGGCATGGATATTTGTGCCGTCCTTAGTTGTAGGTAGTTCATAAGTAGTTTGTAAGTTTAGGGACTGATGACCCCGTAGTTAAGTCCCATAAGCTTAACAAACATTTTGCGATCGTTATTTTTAACAAATGTTTCAATTTTAATTTGTCGGTGTAACTGCCGACATGGTGTAGCGAATAAGGACTTCAAGGTAACCATAGCATTTAAAAAAAGTCTTATATCTAGGACAATGTACAGTGTTCATGATGAACGCTGCATCAGTATAAAAGATGGAGGGATGCTGTATTCGCCCAACCAGCAGATATTTCTGTGCGTTTGTCAGTGTGTAATGTTTGCCCGATGTATTGGGGCAGCTATCACCGAGCTTGAACCGTATAAGGCAACTCCACGAATGAGTCGAGAAGTAATTTAAATAAAGAAATAAAGGTCAACACACTCTGAGACGCGGTGCTCGCTCGTAATATTTGCGCATAAAGTAAAACTGTCGGTGGGTTAACAATGAGCAAAGAGAAAAACAAGTGACAGCGAAAGTAGGACACACGTCGTAAATCGGGCGCAGGTGAAAGTTATTGCTCGCAGATAGGCCCGTTACGTCAGCGCGCCGTGTCGTATTACTCAGTACCGGCGTCTCATTTCTCACCGGAGCGGCCTGGCTGCTGGCTGTGCGAAATTCTCGCCGCCGTCTTGCGAAATCTGCTAGTCGGCAACGCCATTAAGCTCGGCTCTCAATGGAGCCGTATTTTTAACTGGCAGAATGAGAGCCCCCACTTGACGAGTAATTTAATTTTACGGCTCGTTTGGCGGAATTTAACTGATTGGTTCGCGCGCAATAAATGGAGTTGATCCCCAGAACGTAATGCCGAGAGTAATGCGTTTTAGCTGCCTTTTACGCCTGCAATCATATGTACGCTGTCCGGCGAAGAGTACGTAAAATAAAAGTATCATCTCCCCCTTTATATTCCATTCGTTGATAGTACGGTGGGAGAAAGACTCTGAAATCCTCTAAGCCCTAACGATTCTACTCGCAACTTCAACTTCGTTATCGTTACATGAAACCTAATTTGGAAGAAGTGGTATTTATCTTAACTCGCTTTGCAACGAGAGAGTGTGTCGAACTTCATTCTGTTGTCCCATTCGTGCTGCCTCAATGTTGCTATTAACTTAGTTTCCGAGTATAACGCCGAGGAGTGCAAGAATGTTCCCTACGCAAAGCATCGCGAAAAAATTATTATTCTGACTAACCGTAACTCGTCACACGTTACAAGGTGGTGATAAAAATTCAGAGGCCCTCAACTGAAGGATATTTCTGCGAGACGAAGTTATTGCTCACTAAATGTTAGTCAGTGGTAGTACCCGTAGCGTCTTTTAGTGTCACTAAGACAGTTTGTCATCGCTCTCTCATTCGGCATTAATGACAGAATTCCATTTTTTCTCCTGCAGTCGACGATATCAACCGCGAGGGGCAGATGACTGAACACTTTCATTCGATATTGGTGCTAGAGACGATCTGTTTGTGTCAGAAATGAGCGAACAGCCAGATGCATGAGGTATCTACTAAGCATTATAACTTACTGCAGATAGGCACGTTAATTTCTCCATTTTTATTTCTAAGGGTGGTTATTGTTGCGGTCTATGGTTTAAAGACTGGTTTTATGCAGCTCCGCTGTAAACAACATCCGCATAAGCCTCCTTACTGGATTCATCTATTCCTCCTCCTCCACACACACACACACAACTTCAGTAAGTGGCGAAGCCAGGATTGTTGTCAGATTCCTGAAAACCAAACTTTTTTTTTCCAGACAGCTTTAGAAGCAAGTGTAGTCCTGCAGCGCATAACCCCGCCCCCTAGCTTCGCTACTGACTTCCGTACTTCGCTTGTGTATGAACAAAAATGGTCTGTAAGGTATTTTGGGTCACCACGTGCTAGATTTTGAGCAAATCGCTCTTAAAGTTCATGCCATGAAAAGGACTCAAAACGTGCTGGACCTATAGGTAATTGTAAAAAGAACATTTTTCATGGCATTACGTTGGTTTGATAATTACCTATGAGGTCTTTGATCAATTTTTAAATAAAAACTAAAGTAGAGTCCAGTCAGCAGTCTGACCTAACGCGCTAAGCTACCATTTCGTGTCACTTCGCTATCGCCGCTTTTCGCTGAAGCGTGTTTACTTCGTCTATGAGAGGCAGTCGTAGAAGTTCCTTTTCTTGATTTCTCAGAAAATGTGCATATGAGGACAACATACATGCTGATGAAAAATGCTCAAATTTAGTTAATCTAGTTAAATTGGAGTTGACTTAGTGGCATGAACTTTAAGGGCAATTTTCTTAAAATCTGGAAGTTACTGAGTCAGATTAAACGAATTGGTTGGCCATGTCGGAGGTTCTTCACTTTTATATCAGATCCGATTTGCGTCTCATCCTTGTGCAGTCGGTGCTTGCCATTAACTTTTAAGGAAATCAACTTCTTCCTTTTCATCAGCGGAAATCGCGTCGGGGTTAGAATCCTCCCTCGGGCATGGATGTTTGTGTTGTCTTTAGTATAACGTAGTTTATAAGTAGTTTGTAAGTTTAGGCACTGATGATCCCGCAGTTAAATCCCATGTGCTTAACAAACATTTGAAAATTTTTGATTTGTCAGCGGGGAAGATTAGGCATTTTAACAAAGCCAAACGATTTTGTTCTTGGTACCTGGGATCGAGTACTAACACAATGAAAGGTGTGGTTGATGTGAACACTTTGTCCGGAATGTCCATGAGCTATCTTAAATAACTCCTATTGCCGTGGTGGAGTGGCCGAGTGCTCTAAGGCGCCTTGCTTTGCTTTTCGAGCCCTCCCTCTGGCTTTGTGTTTTGTTGTTCTCGACCTAAATAATCGCAGCAGTTAAATCCCTTAGAGTTACAAACATTGGAACAATTTTAACCCCTTCCATTGCGCTTTAATAACACTTTAAACGATGGGAAATTGTAATTAAAAACTACTGGTAGACTGTTACTATGAAACTGACGCGAATTGGATATACTTTTGTTTGTAGAATCCCAATCGTAAAAAGTAAAGATACGGGCTTAAGTTCCTATGACAAGAATATTAGTCAGTGTGAATTAACTTATGTTGGTCGTATCATCTTTACTCATATCTAAGGGAACTCCTATAAAGCTGAAGTTACGTCAGTAAAAAAGTACGAAGATAAACCATCTCTCCTCATTGTTTATGTAACTAGCATGCAGAAAGTTTTGTCAGGATGGTAAAATTATCTTTATTATTATTATTATTACTAACAACTTGATTGGCCACATTGGACCACCTGAGTCGTTTCAGTTCACTTTTTCTTTGAAGGCTGCGGTGATCGGTTCTTACGTTCCGCCCAGTACCTCTTCTTTCGCTCCGATCGTGCTTTCCTCAGTTCGTCTGATATCTCTACAGGCTTTCTGTGTGTCATTTCTGCTGGAAGTTTGTGGTTCTTAAGAAGGGTGTTGATCATATTTGTTCTTAGCATCCACAATTTTGAGGCCAACCACTTAAAGATTCTGTTGAATTTCTTTGACCCAGTGTCCTCCTGTCTTCTTTTCGAGACTTCTCATCACTAGTTGGCACAAAATTCTGTTCTCTGGCAGTCTTCACATGTGAAAGAAATAAAATTTTCTTCTTCATTGTCCTGGTGACTAGCTCAATCCTCCGATAGACAGTTTCATTGGGAAGGATTCTCAAGACTTCTTCAACGTGGTGTTTATTTATACACCTTCTGATAATTCCTCTTTCAGTTTTGAGCTGATCACTTCGTCTTTCATTTTAATCTGGAACAGCGTTTCACAGACATAAGTGGCTTCCTGGAGAGTTACGGTTTTGTAGTGTTGGATCATAGTGTCTATTGAGAGGCATTTCTTTTTATATATTGACAAGGTTAGAAACTGTGCCTTTATCATTTTGTTGGTTCTATTTATCCGTATTGCTTTCTTATTTAAGTTGTGCGTAATGATTTCCCCAAGATATTTAAATTGTTCGACTATGTTAAGTTTTTGATCATTTATGACGACTTTATCTATGCAGAGAGGTTTCAAAAATGTTCAAATGTTTGTTAAGCTTATGGGACTTAACTACGGGGTCATTAGTCCCTAAACTTACAAACTACTTATGAACTACTTACGAACTAGGACGGCACAAATATCCATGCCCGAGGGGGGATTCGAACCCCCGACCGTAGTGGCCGTGCAGACCATGACTGGGGCGCCTCAGTCCCCTCGGCCACCGCGGCCGGCGAAAGAGGTTTCATGAGCATGATCTCCGTTTTCTCGAAAGATCTTTGGAGTCCTATTTTCAGAGCGATTTTATGGATAGTGGTGATGTGGGCTCGAATTTCTTCCATGTCAACGGCTAAGAGAGCGAAATCTTCTGCAAACCCCAGGCAGTTCTTATTGAGGGTCTTTTTATTCTAGGTGGGTTTTCTTTTTGCCAAATCTTCATAATGTAATGGAGTGCCACATTAATGGGCAGTGGGTTTAATCCATCACCCTTTCTAAGCCAGTTTTTATTGTGATAGTTTTTGATATTTCTCCTCTAACTTTATATTCGAACTTGGGGTGGTCAGTTATTTCAATAATTTTTACTACTTTTGGATGAAGGTCGTATGATCTGAGAATGTTTAAGAGTCTGGGTCTATCAATACTATCATACGTCTTTTTGAAATCTATGAATGAAATAAATAGCTGTTTATTTCTATATTTGTAATATTCCATTATTAGTTTCAAACTGAGAATATGATCTGAGCAGCTTCTGTATGTGCGGAATCCTCCTCGATATTCACAAAGTTGTGATTTCAGTGTGTTTTTGATACTGTTGTAAATTATGCGGGAGAAAATTTTGTGTGTGCAGTCCAGAAGGGTTATTCCTCTGTAATTATCCGGGTTGGTTTCTTCTCCTTTTTTAAATAATGGACTCTTCCTGAGGTCCAGTGTACTGGAATTTTCTCCGTAACCCACAATTCGACTAGATGTTGGTGATTTATGATTTCAGGCTTCCCTGCATTTTTCCAGATTTCCGCCACATACCTTGCAATTTTTTAGTTCCGTAACTGCAAATTCTACCTCATTGTTGGTCGGAGGATCTATTAGATCTGGGGTGGTTAAATGGGTGTGTCAGTGTTTCCATGGAACTTATTTATGAAAAATTGTTTCGATGTTAATACTACTCATGGCCTGTTGGGCTGTATTATGATAAAAAATAAATAGAAATATGTATCTGTGGTGACAGGTGGCGGACCGGTACATAACCTGGACTTCCCGCTTTACGCGAGCGGTGCCTTGGCATAGGCCATCTGCACGCGTTTCCCTTCTGACCCAAATTTCCATTCTCCATACACAGCTGGCTCGCGGCTTAAAGAAAGACCTATTCCGACAAAGATTCGGAAGTGTTCTGTTAACCTCCACTGAAATTGTTGTCTGCTGTCCAAATTTATACAGTTTGTGTGGCGTTGTTTGTTTTGGCGAAAGAACATTTGGCCTACATATAATTCTATTGGGTTGTGATTTTTCCAGCATGTAGCTCGAATCGGTAAAGTAAACTGCTAGCACAGTTAAAGATAGAAAAATAGACTGAAACTTTCACTCTGCAGCGGAGTGTGCGTTGATATGAAACAATCAAGTTGTGTGCTGGAACCGGGAGTCGAATCTGGGACCTTTGCCGTTCGGGGACAAGTGCTCTACCGACTGAGCTATCCCGGCACGGTTCACGGTCCGTCCTCACAACTTTACTTCTGCCAGTACCTCGCCTCCTACTTTCCAAACTTCACAGAAAAATAATTTGCTTAGGGCCTTAGCCCTGCGTTCCCTGAATATAGTGTGTTAATTTTCAGCACTTTGTACACAGTACACACGTTGTTGTGTAAACAGATGTCTTACTTTAGTGATAGCCGAGTAAAAACTGCTGTTTATCTCGGGTGTCTGTTCATTGATAAACCATGTTCTCGGATCCTTATCTTAAGTCAGATATACCGTAGCAGCAGCACGGAGTTTATGTTCAAATATTCATTTCATATTCAATTCTGTGATGTTTTGGTACACAAAATAAAGGTAACAACTGTAATGCATTGTAAAATGTAAACTTTCACGACCGGAAAGGTCAAAATTACAAAATAATTCCAAGCTATTGTGCCGTGGTTTTCCCGATTTATTATGGATACCCAACGTTTATTCCCCGACTGCGGAGGACATTTTCAATGGGGATCGTGGCACTTTTGAATGTACGATGTACACCCTGGCTCGCTACCGACAGTCAGTATGGAAACCCAACGTTCCGTCCCAGACTGCGGAGTCAGGGTGTGCATCGGAGGTGGGCGCGCGCGCGCCTGTGTGTGTGTGTGTGTGTGTGTGTGTGTGTGTGTGTTCTGAGACAACCTCGTGAATCCATGGACCTTGCATATCAGCAGAGGACTGTTAAAGCTGGTGGAGACTATATAATGGTGTGGGGCATGTGTAGTAGTTGGAGTGATATGGGACCATGATCCGTTTAGATACGACTGTGGCTGATCACCTACATCCATTCCTGGCTATTGTGCATTCCGACGGACTTCAGTAATGCCAGCAGGACAGTGCGACACCCCAGAGGCCCAGAATTGCTACAGAGTGGCTCCGGGAACGCTCTTGTGAGATTTAACACCACTGGGCATCTAACTGCCCTGACATGAACTTTATTTTGCATATGTGGTGTATTGGAACGTGCTGTTCGGAAGATACCTCCATCCGTCGTACTCTCACCTCTCACTGATTTCTGGACCGCCCTACAAGATGCATGGTGTCAATTCCCTTATGCACACACATTTGTCGATCCATGCCGCGCCGTATTGTGGCACTTACGTGTGCTCACGGGGGCGCTACGCGATTTTTAGGCAGGAGGTCATCCTCCGCAGGTGTACCAGTTTCTTTGGCCCTTCAATGTAAATGTTACTGCGGATGCCCAACTATCGTTCGATGCCGCGCGGGATTACAGGTGTGGCTGCTGTCAAAGAGGAACTGAACGGGGAACAATATTTCACAAGTGTGGGGCAAGCATCTCCGCATAACCAAGGCAGGTTGGCCGGTCACTCGCTTCCGGTTCCGGAATACATTTTCAAATGTTGCCGATAAATTTATTTCGACGACCTCTAGTAACTGAAGTCTGACGTTCCTCGTTCACCATAAACATACAAGGTGTCCAGAAAAGGGCTCCCTGCTTTCAAAATTAAATATCTCGAAAACATAGATCGATAGAGGAATGCAGTAAACGGTATGTTTGTGAAAGCTGTAAGAAGTTTATACAGCAGTTTGAAATAATAGTACAAAAGCTGCTAACACATGGCGCTATACGCTGTACAGCTCCTATCAGCATACATAAGTGAAATAATCGTATGAAAACACTCTTTGCAAACAATCACATCACAATGTTTTCAAAATGTTCACCATAGGCACTACAGAGGTGACGCAAACGAAGAATGAAATTCGCCATCACATTTCGTAGTGTCTCAACCGAAATGGATGCACATGCCACAGAGTGTCACAGGGAGTCAAATCCGGCGAATATGGAAGCCAATCCATGCCTGCACCAGAAAAATTTGGGATATTCCAAACCAATGACTCGATTCCCGAAGTATTCCTCAAGAAAGCGAAACACTTGTTCGGTCCGATGTGGTCGGGCCCCATCTTGCATAAACCATTCAGTACCTGGTCGATCCTCTAACGCTTGCTGTGTGGCGACAAATTTTTCCAAAATTGCAACGTAACGTGCATCATTGACCGTTTCTGCATACTGCAGCCCACACAGTAACTTTAGGAGAATACAGGGGTTTCGCTTCACACCAATATGGCTTTTCGGAACCCCAAAATCGCCAGTTCTTGCTTATTCTCCTTTCACGTTTCAATAGTGGAACTTATCGCTCTGGGCTTCGGATCATTATTTAGACTAGGCATTACCTAAGGCGATTACAGCGCCATCTGTTAGCAGCTTTTGTAACTATTGTTTTAAACTGCTGTATAAACTTCTTACAGCTTTCACAATAAACATACCGTTTACTGCATTCCTCTATCGATCTTTGTTTTCGAGATATTTAATTTTGAAATCAGGGAGACCTTTTCTGCACTTCCTGTATATGGCTGCCGAGTTGAATACACATCATTATAAATACTAACTAAACCTAGTCGCGCTTCGCTGTCGCTTAGTCTTACAGGAAATGAACGGGAAATTAAATGGAAAAATATATGCAAAAATAGACAGAGAGAAAATACGTCACTCAAATCAAGACCCTGCTTTGCATTCCTGTGACTGTACACAATGAAAGGGAAATCAGGAAATGGTTTTATTCCAAAACCAGTGGATTGACATTTGTAAGATTCATGCATTAACAAACATATCAGGCTGTTAACCGATTACTGCTGAGAAAAGCAAGCGTTCATCTACTCCTCCCCTCTACCACCTCCTCCTACCCATACACCTTTTTTGTTTCCTCCTCAACTTCTGCCTGTCCTCCCTTCTCCTCTCTTTGTACATCTCAGTTCATTCCCCATTTCTCTAGTCGTAGCTAATCAAGATAAATCAAAAATTAATAAATCACACATAATTTTGAGGTAACTAGAAAAATTACCACGAAATTACACTTACGCAGAAAAGTAAAAGTAAACAAAATGACACAAACACTACGGATTTCGGTACTATGATGTTTCGCTTTACTGACTACCTAATAGTCGTGATATTGAAGCTTCGCTGTTTTGAAAAGAACCATATAAAAATGAACGTCCCTAACATAATTCACGAAAAGTTTTCAATTTGGAGTGGAATTGTTACCATAATATCTGATCTGAACGCAGCAATAAACAATTTAATGCGTGATTGGGACGATAACGTCAGACTATAGATAGGAAATTTTCTACTTCATTTTACCACTATTAACGACAAAAGACCACATCTGTGGCAAAATACGTTCCGAATTTTTACGTTTATTGTGTCGGCTCCGTAGCACAGTGGTAGTGCCAGACTACAAATCCAAAGGTCGCGGGTTCGATCCCCGCCAAGTCCTAGGATTTTTAGCTGTCACTTTCCACTTCTTTCACCTCTGGCAGTAATGTTCATGTGAAAAATACCGAGTAGCACCGTGGTTCGGAGCCCACGTTAAACTGTAGGTCCCCCTATAACTGGCTGGGTAAGTCAGTTCAAAGGTCGGAGGAAGGCAACAGCATACCACTTCCAAACAGGACCATGCCTAGTAAAGCACTGTGGTGTTCAAACCAATCTTCGGATTGTTGACTGCTTTACCTTTTTACCTCGTATAACTAGTATTATAAATCTATACTTCAATTTTCGTGTTGACGTATTTGATTTTATGACGAATCGTAGTGCCCATTCTCACCGGGGATGACATTTTGGGTGACGTTGATCTTGCTAAAACTTCTCCTCCCAGTCATATTATTGGAATATTTCCTTCTGTGACCAGACGATAGGATTTCCTTCTTTCAGGTGTTACATGTCTACACCAATACATCCGCGTAAAACCGTCCACGCGTTGAACATGCCCCTTCACAACTGAGATCTTGAAATGCCCCGGTTCTAGTGCTGGTTTGTAAACTGCGCCTGCTCGCTGCTGCTGGGTACGGCCTGGCGCGTCGGTTAGAGAGTGCAATTTTCAGCTCCCCCTCCAGGCCATCAATCATTCTATCACTCAGGCTACTAGACGCCAGGCATGCCATTCGCAGCCTCTGGTGTCTCCACTTGAGCACTCACGTTGCCTTATATAACACGTTACCTTCAGTCCATTTACGGACGATGAGCTTATTTTTCTCGATAAGTCTTGTATGTTTACAAATTTCGAAAACATTAATTCGGGAAGGTGTGTGTGTGGTGTGTGTGTGTGTGTGTGTGTGTGTGTGTGTGTGTGTGTATGTGTGTGTTTTATTTTATTTTTTAGGAACATTACAACGAAATGCATAGTGATATGAAAGAGATTATTTTTTCTGAGACTATTTCATTACGAAATATCACTAAAGGTAAAAGAAAACTTTTAGTATGATGACCGACGTGTAGTGGATGTAAAATGCCGACTGCCAACAGAAAGAGAAACGTTTCTGAAAGAAAGAGGTATTCGGGTATTCGGGTATTCGTTAAAATGTTTCAATTTAATGCTAGGAAGTCTTGTCTGAAGACTTTGAGTATAGCCGTGTATGGAAGAGAAACGTGGACAATAAGCAGCTAAGAATTTAACGTGGAGGAAGCCCGGCGTAGGAACTGACAGTCTATTACATACCGTATTGTAGTATTCAAAATTAAATGAAAAGACTTGTTACTCGTCTATTGCAATGTTCATATAAATTCTGGGAAACGGTGAAATCCGTTAGAACATATGGGAGTCACCGTTCGAAGCGACTTAATACTGACGACAAAAAATCATTACTAGGCATGTGGGTCTCTAGTGTGTTTTCGCGATCCTGATTTGAATTAAATACTTCAGTATCAGTCGTCAGATCACTTTTCTGTGATCTCCAGAACAACTTTTACTCTGACACGTTCCACATAATTACGAAATGTCGTATTCATAATCTGTGCAACAAGCACTAATCTAATCTGCGGCGCTAGCTGTTGTAGTGTAACCTGAACCACTCGCAAGAATCATGGAGTGTAAATTTCTTTCAATGCCTGCAATGTGACTGACAGTGTTCGCGGTAATGTATAAAAATTTCGAAATATTCGAATTTCAGAATAGTCACGACTGCGCAAAGTTAGCAGTAGTAGGAAAGGGGAATTTAGTTTTCCTCTTCCGGCAGTAAAGTGTTCTTACACGTTTTAGACCTCAGTCAGATATGATGGGAGGAAAAACTCTTACATTGACAGAGGGTTTAAATTTAATACGTTCGCAGAGTGAAGACGGTGCTCCCGCTTGTTATAAAGCATTACGTTACTGATGATAGGCCTTGGATTAGCAGATCATTGTTTTCATGTTTTTCAATTTGACAGGTACAGGCGTTTTGACGGCATCCCAAACGTTTATTCCTGATAAGCAAGAAATGGTTGAATGTGGCTCACCTTTGACATTTTCGCGCCCGTATTGATCGGCGCTCTGGCGCCAGCCGTAGGTAGCTGCTTGTTTTCAGATGCGAGCTGCCTTTATGCATTGCTAGTAGCATTTTCGCGCTTGGCAGCCGGAATCTGAAGGAGATGTGAAAGCTGGCGCATAAGTGTGCACCTGCGCTAGTCAACATTTTCCGGATTTACTCTCTAGTCACGCGGGTAGAACGTCCAATGGCGTAGCAGACTGGACTCTTAAAAAGAAGGTATTCTACAGTAGGGCTATTTGTAATTTTATTTTCTCACCGGTAATACGTATTTCGTTCGAATGAAAACACGTTTTCTCAGCTCGTCCTTAGTCATACTTAAACCACGGAATAACGCTTAGCTTACATTTAGGAAAGTTTGATTTTTGCATATCGTATGGTGTGGTATATCTTCGCTTGATAGAGATCTGATTTATTCTTCATTACTGGGCAAATCTTCAGTAATCACTTAATACTTGGGCTCTCTCTCTCTCTCTCACTCTCTCGTTCCTCAGGGGGCTCGCCACTTTGACTTGGAGTTCTATAAGAAAGGAAGAAACATTACGGTTTAACGTCCTGTCGACAGTGTGGTCAATAGTGGCTGAGCACACGCCCGGAGTTTTGGGTAAGGGTGGGGAAGGAAATCGGCAAATCCTATCAAAGGAATTCAAATGTTCAAATGTTTGTAGAGTATATGGGACTTAACTACGGGGTCATCAGTTCCTAAACTTACAAACTACTTACGAAGTAGCTAACACTAAGGACGGCACAAATATCCATGCCCGAGGGGGGATTCGAACCCCCGACCGTAGTGGCCGTGCAGACCGTGACTGGAGCGCCTCAGTCCCCTCTGCCACCGCGGCCGGCATGAAAGGAATTATCTCGGCATTTGCTTAGAGTGATTCAGAGAAATCACAGAAAACTTGCATTTGGATGGCCGGAGGCAGATTTGACCCACCGTCTTACCGACTTGGAGTCCAGCATGTTACCACTGCGCCACCTCGCTCGATCTCTTGTAGACCATTTGCTACCCGTCTGCGAGTACCACCATGTATACAAATTGTCAGAACTACAGAATGCGGCTTCTACAGAAAGACTACACCTTGATTTAGCAGGGAATATATGCGCGAATACGATCGCACACCAAAGTTTTCGGCGTGGAAGGACTGAGGGGGTTGGTTCACCACTTTTGTCATGGTGTTTTAAACAGGAACGCATTCACCTTTTTGTTCTGACATGAGCATTTTTCAGCTGTTAATAATGAACGATTGGAAGCACTCAGAGCTGTTAGTGAAAGATTTCTATACTCAATATGAAGACAAAGTAAATGATAAGCTTAAATGCAAAATAATCTTATGATCAGGATGTAGAATCCTCACAATTTCTGGTTGCTTATTGGGAATACTTCACGGCAGGATTGGCACGAACGATTTTGGTACCTTGTGCGACAAGCGCATCCCCCAATTTTGTGACATAATCAACATATATATGACGTCTTATTTTCATTTAGCACTCTCGTACGTCTCTTTGCCGTGAATGTTTTTAAGATCAGAGCAGCACCAGTGTTAATATCTCAGTGCAATATGTTATAAGCTGTAACACCAAATTTAATGGATTTATTTATGTCACCGGCAGAGTGTAAAACTAAAATCCTTGAGCAGAGGGGGGGGGGGGGGGTACGTCTTACCAATTCTTGTCTATCATAGATTCCGTGAACGCAATTAGTACAGAGATATTTATCTTCAGATGCGGCATATACTCGTCTCGGCAGGTAATTGACGCAAAGAAACAAAAACACGCCTGTTCACTGCGCACTGGACTAGGGACGGGACATCGAACGATTCGATCTAATCTACTGTTAATATCGTTTTTTAGTACTGATAAGATCATAGATTTTGTGAATAATTTGTCTTCCCCTTACTCTGATTTCTTAATTTACGCAAGACAACACCACTGTTCATTGCCTTGTTTAATTTAATCTTTTGGAACTGTATAAAAATTAATCTGTTCCCCCGGTAGATGGCATGCCCCCCATCTCCCTCCACCCCCATAGCCGGCCCTGCTTCACGGCTTAAACCTTTATAGCGTACTGGTAAGTATATTTACCATCCAGTTCTTTATACAGAAACATCTGTTTACACAGGCCTTCACTATAAGAAATCACTTCCTTTAACGCTCTCTGCCACAAATAGTTGCTACTTTATTTCCCGCTTGGCCACCTTATATAAATGTAGTAACTAGGGAAAGTTATCATTGCGAGTTTCTGGATGTGGTACTGTTTAGAACAGTACACAGTCAACAATAACATGTTGTGCAAGTCAGAAACGCTTGAGATTAGTACATTCTTGCGTAAATGGCGTTGTATATCATTTACTTGCGTTGTCTGCTGAAGTGTTTGTTACGAAAATTTGCTGATGCTGTGAGCAAGGCGGAAAGAACACCCGAAAGTTGTTCATTTCTAAACTAATACTTCTCTGGCTTTCTAATGAATATGAGCTAAGATGTTACAGTGTTATAATCATACACAGGTCACCCAAAGTAATGTTACAAATGATTTCAATAACGAATGTGAAAGTTTGTCGAAAATTTACTAGTTTAAACGCCATCTAAAATGGCTTGTATTCCCAGTGTTTATTGCTGGTGTTATTTCTTAACTAACAGTTGTTTTCTTCTCCAGTGTTACAAACGTTCTCTGGTAACTATGATTACCATACCATAGGACGCTATGGATTCAGAAAATGAAGAAAATGAAAATGTTGGACAACTAACCTCTTGTCATGAATACGAAATAAAAGTATTTAAAGTTTAATTTTGGACTTTCATAGTAGTGCCCTATAAAGTGTTCATTACTGCCGGGTGAGAAACTATTCGCTTCTCTTCTCATAGAACTAAACGGTTCTTCCATATCAACTTTCCACATGCCAATATATTTATATTACTGCAGCTGTTTCCTTTCCTTAGTCTCGCGGAAATGATTATTTTTCTTGAACCAGTTTACTGAGAATGTCAAATGAGCTAGACTTAAATGTCTCTTGTCTCGAACATTAAACTGAACTAGACCGTCAAACTGAATGTTTGCGCAGTGGGCAAGACACTGATCTCGTTGAGCTCTTCTCATCTATACATTGTTTTTCGTTTTCTTGGAAAGGAATAATATCGGTAAGTGAACATTAATGCCCGAAGTTCCAAACTTTCCAGTTGACAGCTGTAACGAAAACAGTGATGTTCCACTTACCTTGAACATTAGTCCTCTCTCCTTGGGCTCTCGGTAAGATATTGAAAAATAAATATAAATCTAGTGATGGTGAGAGTGTGAGTTCAGTTGTTTGTTCTTTTAAAGTAAGTAGTATATACAGGGGGTGAACCTGACACACAATTTTACAAATTAGTAAGAAATTTGTCAATCATTGGCATTGATAAGAGGTTCAGATCTTAGAGATAGTGTCTTTACTTTATCGATGCTGCGACTGTAAATTGGTTGTAGGTCACTGCTCTAAAACTTCCTGTAAAGGTTCAGTTATGTTGAGACATGCCGATATTGCAGTCCAATGGAGATGTTGGATTATATTGCTATGCTGTTGTGATCTTCAGTCCGCAGGCTGGTTTGATGCAGCCCTACATACTTTTGAATCTGCTTACTGTATTTCTCGCTCGGTCTCCCTCCACGATTTTTACCCCCACACACTTCCTTCTAATACTTCTTGACGATTCCTTGATATCTCTGAATGTGTACCCTTCTCTTAGGATATGCCAGAAACTCCTTTTCTCCCCAATTCTGTTGAGCACCTCCTCATTAGATACGTGATCTACCAATCAAATCATCATCATTCGTCTGCAGCGCCTCATTTCAAAAGCTTTCATCTTATTGTCTCAACTCCTTATCGTTCACATTTCACTCCCACAGAACGCTACACTAAAGACAAATGCTTTCAGAAAGGATTTCCTAACATTTAAACTAATATTGAATGCCAACAAATTTCGCTTCTTCAGAAACGCTTTTTTTCCCGTGCCCATTCTGCATTGTATATTTCTTTACTTCGGCCATCAGAAGTTGTTTTCCTATCCAAATAACAAAGCTTTCAATGTCTTATTACCTAACCTAATTCCTTCAGCATTGCCTGATTTTCTGAGCCTCCATTAACCTTGTATTACCCTTGTTAATGTTCATCTTGTATCTTCCTTTCCAAACACAGTTCATTCCATTTAATTGCTCCTCCTGGTCCTTTGCTGTCTCTGACAGAGTTACTATGTCGTCAGCAAAACGCAATGTTTTTATTTCTTCTACCTTAACTTTAATTCTCTCTCCAAATTTCTCCTTGCATTCCTTCACGGCTTGCTCAATGTATAAATTGAACATTGGGAAAAGGCTACAACCTTGTCTTATTCCCTTACAAACCACTGCGTCCATTTAATGCCCTTCGACTCTAATAACTGCTGTCTAATTTTTGTATAAGTTGAATATAACTTAATCCAGTCAACACTGTCAAAAGCTTTATCGAGATCTACAGATGCTAAAAATCTAGGTTTCTCTTTCCTTAACCTATCGTCTAAGACAAGTTGTAATATATTGCCTGTCGTGTTCCTATATTTCTCATAAATCCAAATTGAGCTTCCCCAAGATTGAATTTCACCAGTTTTCCATTCGTCTGTAAATTATTCCTGTTAGTATTTTGCAACCATGACTTATTAAACTGTTAGTTCTGTAATTTTCCCCTTTTTTCTGCACTTGCTTTCTTAGGAATTGGAATTACTATCTTCTTCTTGAAGTCGCAGGGTATTTCCCCCGTTTCATACATCTTGCATACCAAGTGGAACAATTTCTTCATGACTGGCTCTCTTAACGCCATCAGTAGTTCAGACGGAACATCATCTACTCCAGGGGCCTTGTTTCGACTCAAATCTTTCAGTGCTGTGTCAAATTCTTCTTAGAGTATTCCATCTACTGTCTCGGCTTCCTCTACTTCGTCTCCCACATCTAGAATACTGCCTTCAAGTTTATTTCTTTTGCACGGGCCTTCTTTCCATCTTTAAAGTTCTTGATATTAATACCGCTGCTTTTCTTGTATCCATATGTGTCTTATTTTCCTGTAGGCGGCGTCTATCTTTCCTCTGTTTATATTTTCTCCATTCATCAATGAAGTTCAGTATCTCCTGTGTTATCCAAGGATTTTTATTAGGCCTTGTCCTTCTGCCTGTATGATCCTCTGCGATCCTCACTACATCATCTTTTAGAGTTATCCATTCTTCTACTGTTTTACTTTCCCCTGTTTCAGCCAGTTCTTGCGTTATGCTTCCTCTGAAACTCTCAACTACCTCTACTTCCTTAAATTTGTTCAGATTCCATCTCCTTAATTTTCTACCTTCTTGCAGTCTCGGAAGTTTTACTCTACAGTTCATAACCAATATGAGCTGGTATCTCCCAGTGTAACCTCCTTTCATGGTGATAAAACCACGTGTTTGTGATGATTGTGGAAAATTCAGCGTTTGTGAGCTATATGTTAGTCGTGGTAAGCAGCCGTCGAGGAAATTGAGATATTCATTCACAGTTAAACTATCTGTGAGGGTAATTATATAAACAATTTAATGACACGGTATAGATGCCCAACTCCTCTGGGAACCTCCCCATACTTGACTATAGGATCAGGTATGCCGTATCGAAAGCTTCTGTTGAGGTTTTCGATACACAAACCTGGTTGTTTGTGGTAAGTAATGTAAACAGTGATTTATCGGACCGTACTACATACATGTGATCCTTCGCAGCCTTGCGTTGGCTTTCATTATTAAGGGTTTTAGCCTTTCCATGAATGTTAAGCCCTAGCCGTACTGTGTTTATTGAAAGAGTATTACTCAAGTTTTGAGTTTTCAAGTCACTTTTGCCGTGTTGTTGTTTGGTTTGAGACGTTCTTAATGCTTGTCGCGCTTTCTCCAACAGATTGCAGCGCCATCGGAAACGGCAAAGTTTTTATTTCTTCACCCTGAAGTTTAATTCCTTCTCCAAATTTGTCCATGCTTTCCTACACAGCTTGCTCAGTGTACCGGGAAAGGCTACAACCCTGCCTTACTCCCTTCCTAACCAGTTCTTCCCTTTCATGCTCGTCGCCTCCTAAAACTACTACTGGGTTTTGTACAAGCTGAATAAAAGATTTCGTTCCCTGTATTTTACCCCCATGCCTTTCAGAATTTTAAGGAGTGTATTCCGGTAAAGTCAAAAACTTTCTCAATCTGCAAAAGTGAAAAATATAGGTTTGCCTCAACTTGTCTTTTTTGATAAATAACCATGTGAATGTTGCCTCACATGTTCCTTCTAAATCCGAACTGACCTTCCCTGAGGTCTGATTCTACGAGTTTTTACATTCGTCTGTAAAAAGAAAAAAAAAAAATCATGCAAGTATTTTAAAACCATGACTTGTGGAAATTTCAGAACCATCCGTCTAACATTTGTTTGTCATTATCTTTATTGTCGTTGGGAATCGTTAAACAATACAGCCGTCTTCGTTAGAGATGCTCTTACTAACTTTTGGCCTCTTTGAAAGTCTAAGAGATTACGCATTTCACCGATAATTTGAGTTTATGCTCGCTAAGGAAAAGGTATATACATCGAGGTAATGTCAAAGACTTTCTACGTCTGATTTACACTGCGAACGCATCTCAGAGTTGACAACGAACGCAGTAGTTCGAACTTGAAAACAAGATGTATACGGTACCTATACATCTTACAAAATTGGCGTTCTCTCTCTCTCTCTCTCTCTCTCTCTCTCTCTCTCTCTCTCTCTTTCTCAGACTTGGTGCAATAATTGTTTAAGGTCAGGAATCATATGCTATGTTTGCAAAAAACCACGCACGAGACACAGTTTTTATTTTTTTTTCATTCGTTAAACATTTGAGAATGAGAGCGCTTAGCGAATTGCTATAAACTTAATACATAATTTCAAATCTTTGCGAAACTTTTCTCGCTGACCACCCCAACAAAATCATGAAAGGAAAAAAGTTTATCGCTTGCTACTTTTCCGGTGTTCATGATGTATATCTACGGCAATTGGCGTAACGTTACACGTTATTTCTTCTACACTGTCTTAGAGAGACATTTCACAGACAGTACACATATAATTATACCACTGAATGTTCCTTGGATATTACATCATAGTTTGACATATAGTTTGAAGTATGAAGTCATAAACAATTTGGTTCATGGAAAACAGCATCACGCATGAGGTTTCGATTTATGGCGTCTTTAGTAGTGGCACCATTCACAACAAAATGTGCACAAATTAGGAACATATACCACTGAACGCACCTTCAAATTCACATCAGAGTACGACATGTATTTCAGGAGATATGACGTCATAAACAATGATGTTTCCCAATATCTGCTACATCATACGCTCTTTTTTAAACATCTCCTCCTAAAATAATGGACCGATTTCAGTTAAACTTAGGACACATATTGCTTACTATCAGACAATAATGGATGTGGGGTTAAAAACTACCTACGACAACATAGTTCAGGACATGTGATGTCGTAAACAATAAACTTTCACATACGCGACGCGTGATTTACGAGACTTCATTCATCCGCTATTTATTTATCGCAATTTCCTAATATTACACACTACAAATCAAGAAAATTACATTATTGTAAGAGACAGTCAAGAATAGGTGTCATAAGTATTGAGCTGCATGAAAACGAAACTTAAATGGACAGGTAGTAAGGTAGAAGCCGATGGACAGAAAGGGAAGAACGAGATGGACTAAATATTGTTTATAGTCAAGTTTTGAATTTAATTAAATGTTATGCATTTGTTAATTATTATTACTATTTTTTCTAGCTTTGGATACTGCACTTACAATTTCGAACATTATGCATACTTCTTTGGTTTACTGTTTCATAATTTCTAATATATTTTCATGAATATATGAATATAAAATCTTACAGAATTATATATTTTCGTTTCTAATATAAGACTGGAAAGAATGCATATATTCCCGGACAATACCGGGGTTAGCAACTAGTGGTGTTCATATGACTTTGCCCACCCCTTCCTGTAGGTTTTAATCTGTAACGGAAAGTGTTCGGCCTATGTTTATTGTAATGGGTATGCTTATATTACCAATTACTTGCATCATTGTATACATTACTATAATACACACTGTATACCAATTTTGTAATTTGGCCCCTCAAAGTGGCCACTTGTCTCTGGGGCCTTACACCAGCCCTGGTGGTTCTAACATCTCCTGGGGTTGTGGGAGACTTGGTAGCTTGTAGAAGTGATGCGCATGGCTTGATAAGTAGTTATATAGACATGCCTGTTTGTTTTTTTCAGATTGTGCGGGACGCGCAGAAGCTGGCCCTGCGCATGAACCACCGTGGCGCGTGCGCATGTGACAACGACACAGGCGATGGCGCAGGGGTGCTCACCGCCATCCCTCATGCCTTCTACCGCGCACAGCTCAAGTAAGTCCGCCTCACACCGTCACCAGGATTACTGTCTAAAAACAGCTTCACACCAGTAATAAATAGTCGTTTGTAACGAACGTTTACACAGATCGTATTTTACGATTTTGTTTGTGGACCATGGCTCACGTACCCCGTTCCTTCGACGAACCGAGCTGTAGAAAGTACTGTGTTCGGGCGAATGTCTGCACATTGTAACGTTTCCACAATTCTGCTTAAAAATGCAGGACTGGGCGTATGTATGTGAATTGAAGAATAAACAGGAGTTGGCGTATGTATATGAATTGAAGCATCGTGTATCATACTGTGTACCATGGAATGGATTTGATCGCTAGTTTCCTGCTCACTAGGTAATTGTGCTAACACGCCATCCTGACATTCGTGCTTCGCGCAACCGGAGACATTTATCATGGGTACGTATTCTCCTGGTTTTACATTGTACAATTCTTAAAAACCGGAGGTACACCCCCTCTTTCAGTCAAATCCACCTGCCGTATTTCAAAAATAGACGCGGCTAATCTTCTAAGGAGTGGTGATAAACACTGCTTCCTTGTCCATTACTTTCGTTCAACTTTTCCCTATCGAACTTCCTAGGGATATGGTTGATCGGAAATTCCCACGTTTCCGCAATTTCTGCAGAGTAAGCATATGCTGAGCGGCGCAAAAGTCATTGGGCAGATAGTGAAAAGTCACACGAAGACGTAGTAAATCAGGTAGTTTTAACGGTTAGGTTACTAGCAAATGAAGATAATGGTG
Source organism: Locusta migratoria (assembly GCA_026315105.1). Taxonomy (NCBI): domain Eukaryota; kingdom Metazoa; phylum Arthropoda; class Insecta; order Orthoptera; family Acrididae; genus Locusta; species Locusta migratoria. The sequence goes on from CM048751.1 coordinate 204,988,835, forward strand.
CCTTGTCAAGCTGTTATAGAATGCAATGACGAGCAAAAGAAACGTACTAATCAGCTAGTAAGACTTGTATTCCTGACTGTCACGATATTAACGAAAGGAAAAGGACTTTCGGATTAAAAGAATCTTATGGTACTAGTGCAGTTGTTAATGAATGGGAAAACAGTGCACGAGATTTGAAGAACAGGGACTTGTTGTGGTTCCCCCAAGATGTGACCGCCTTTCAGTCTTTTTCGTTCGTCGGAACCCGTATCTTGTGGAAGTAGATTTTTTATGGGCGTACCGAGGCACCATTCTGTACAGATCTGTTTTAAGGACGTTTCCCTCCTCGTCAGCGCGATGTCATGAATCAGAGATAATTCACAGTTGTGTATTCTTAAATTATCTGTGTAATGCCGTGTATCTAATCTGCGATATACACATTACAGACACAAGTGGTGTTTTTTGGTGCTGCAGTTTTAGCAAACATTATGTTAAGGGGAGTACCTTTTAGTGCTCCGCTCTGTGGCCTCTCCACTAAGAGGCTTTTTGCCGCAGCTGAGTTATTGTGCGCCACTAGCACGTCCGGGACGTCATGCCTGTAACGAGGGAGCGTGCCCATTTCGATGCAAATGAAGCTGCTCGGTTCGTTTGGTGGACGTAACGACAGAGGGAGTTGTTATTGCGGCCATCAGCCTGCTGGCGTGGCTAATGCGCCGAAGCCGCAGCCGCCAGATTTGGACTAATAGGCCTCGTCATGACTGGGTAGTGTACACTTCAAATAAGAGGTGGACGAGACTTTGATGCCTCGTTAATTTTCTTTTGATCGTCAGCCTTCGATTGGCTTGATGACGTCTTAATTCCTACTTCTTTATGTACTTGTTACCATCGACAACCTCAATTTCTTTGGCGCGGTTCCTTTTGCAGCCGTACTATTTTACCTCTGTATTACTGCTTCCAGCTCGGAGTAAAACATTCATACGTATCATTTCGTTTCCCTGCTTTGTTTATGGTTTTTTAACAGGCATAACGGCCTTCAGATTTGCTGTGTATGTACTGTTTGATGAAAAGTACTTTGAACGGGGAAAATTGCTAAATTCTACCTTGTGCTTGCACGACACTAGGGGCATAAAGTATGAAGACACCTGAAAAGTTGAAGATAAAGGTTGTGACTAGATTTCTGCAAACTGAAGTTTCAAGCCGGCCATATTTTTAAATTAGGTAGTACAAAGTAAACGCTAACTGTTTATTCTGCAGAATGGGCTATTTTACTAGCTGCATAGCCGTATTTGAAATAACTTTAATGTTGTGAACAACTTGGCGCTATAACCATTAACCCTTTTCTTCGCTTATAACAGTATGAAGGTATTCTATTAAAACATCTTACAATGACTTTTATTGTAAATGTAAAAGTTACCGCATGGTGAAGCTTTCCTGGTTGACGCTACTCGAACATAGCAAATTTCTTTTAAAATGGAATTGTTTTGATAAATGTAACGGGCGATAGTGTGTAGTGTAGTGCCTGTTTGGTGGTGTTGATAACAACAAAGTATAGGGTGAAACCCGTTATTGACAGATAACGTAATACCCTCCAAAAAGCACCTAGTCACGTTCTTACTTCATTTTACTCCGTTATGCTATGGCGAGTTTCTGAGATTGTTCACTTTCAGAGTTGAAGTTGTAGATAAACAATAAATAAACACAATACCGTGCAAGTAAACGTTTTATTAATTGTGATGTTTTGAAAAACTGTCAGTGTCGACACTGCTAGGTACTTCGAGAATAAACGGCTCACAGGGTTTCGATGTTGACCTATTAATCTTTACCAATAAATACGCACGGTCAGTGTAGTTGGCAATCCTGCAGTAGAATAGTATTTCATCCATTGATTGTGTACACAGTAAGGATCTTTCATGAACATCCTGACCATTAAGCAGCACTTGTTACCTCGAAAACAAGTTAACATCAAAACTAGTGAAAAGGAAACAGTACATGCGTTAATAACTTTGTAGAAAACATTCTTCATCACAATCTCCAAGTCTGCAGGAATTAAAGTATCGAAGCGATTGTACCTTATAAACGTTTACAGCACCACCATTTAGAATATTTCGCTGGTAATGTGGGACGCGTCGGATGGAAAATTTTTGGAGCTTAAACAAAATTAATACTTTAGACACAATCGTGGGGCAATAAATACCTTTTTAGCCAAACGTTTGTGAACTTAATAGTCTTGTTCCTCATTAGCAGTATTTGGTGTGAACGCTTTGTTCGCGAAGTTGCCGCTCATGACGTATAGAATATGAATATAATCAAAGTATGGCCCAAAACTAGTTGTATGACTGTGTCTAAAACAATACGACTATCACAACTTCATCTTTCTCTAAACTGCTACACGGAAGGTGATAATGCAAATTCTTTCACCGTTAATTTTAGTTTGAAGTCAGTGGTATTCTTTCATTCATTTATTTAAAGATTTCCAGATTCGTTTGTCACTTATTAAGCTCGTTCTGATGATGCTACCATTTTCAAAATTTCAGTCAGTTATGACTGTCAGTTCCAGCTATACTTTAAGATAATAAATAATACCACCCTTGTCTAGATGTTCGTGGGTTTTCCCTTTATGTTCCTGCGTTCTTACTTCTTTCCCAGAAGCACATTCCTTATTTTTTAGTGACGATTATTTCTATATAAGAAAATTCGGGTATTTAGAATGAAGCATTTGCGATAACTTGTTGACTGCTCTCTCACTGTTGACACCAGTTTTATTTATATTATCGGTATTTACGGTTTTGTCTGTCTTTACTAGTAAGTCAGCGTGAACAATTCACACAATTTTGTTGTTTTTATATTCTTCAAAAATGAGACGCCAAGATCGCGAATAAATAATTTATTTAATGATGACCGGTTTCAGAGGACTGTGCCACCATCTGGTCATATACATTTTATAAGCTTGTCATCTTATTAAAAAATATGGATATAAAGTAATAAGTGCAACGTAGCACTTGGTCGTCATATAAAAATACATAAGTTAAAATGACAGCTTACATGTTTTGGTTATGTATTTTTATATGATGACCAAGTGCTATGTCGCACTTATTTTATATACATTTTTTTAATGAGAAAACCAGACGATGGTGGCACAGTCCTCAGAAACCGATCGTCATTAAATAAATTATTAAGTCGCGATCTCGGCGTTCACTTATGAAGAATATAAAACTATCAAATCGCCTCCTAAACCGGCAATGTCAGGTAATGCTAATATTGTTACGAAGGTGTAATAATGTAAACAATTAATTCCTCCAATACATCAGTGAGCAGCGATGGACGTGCAGGTTTTGAGACGCGTGCACGTACAGCTGTGTCTATAGAGTAGGCATTCTCGCGCAAGTAGGCGGTGTTTGCTGTGGGTCTGAGTTTATTTCGGACGGCACGTGTCGGTTTTTGTGACTAACGCGTACCCTGATTACTCAAGTGTCTAGCGTTAAAGCTCAGCTCGCTTCAAGAAACGTTGCTTGCACGCGTTTTCTTATAATTCTTCCGTTGTTCCCCCAAATGTTTAACTGTCCTGTTGGAGTGGAGCCCTTTGGTGGGGGCAGAATGGTGTTTCGGGGATGTTTGTTAACATCTTGCTTCGCCGTGATTTTAGTTTCCCAAACATCCCTTAAATTAATTCTCAAGTAAATCAGGATGTCCCTACAAGAAAACTAAGCACACATTACAACCTCTGGCAAAGTTCGGAGGACGGTCCTGTAACAGTAACGCAGATGACATATGAACTAATGTTACCTTTCTGTCCTCAGCTCCGCTGAGCTCTGCAATACGTGTCACGGAAACTTCGCACGAAGTCTTCCTTTGAGATGATGATCAAAAGCCTCATAACGTTTCGTTGTGTCAGAAATATAATCAAATCTCTTTCCTTTCAAAGTGATTTTTGAGTCGAGAGAATACGATGTAGTCGGTTGGATTGAGATCCGGCAAGTGTGGTCGATCTTAAAGTTGCACGGCAACGATCGCTCACACACAGCCAATATCGTCAGACATTTTCTCGCAAAAAGGAATTTTGTAACTTGAACATCCACCTTAATCGACGGATCTCAATCCTTCAGACTTCCTCCTCTTTCCTCGACTAATTCGCATTCAAAAGGAGATCTATGTTCCTGACATCCACGAAGTGTGACGAGGCTTTTAACACCATCCCAAAGGAAGACTTCGTGCCAAGTTTCCAGGACATGTAAAGCAGAGCTCACCGGTGTATACAAATGGGAGCTGACAACAGTAAGGTAACTGTAGTTCATAGTTCATCAACATTCTGTTAAGACTTTCACCGAAATTCGTAAGGAGTGTAAAAGTTACCAATAGTATAGTTTATAGCGAACTTTACAATACTTAAAAATGTTAACTACATGGTTTTCGGTGAAAATAGTTTATGGGATCGTAATTTATGACTGTGAAAGTTTAAAGAGTGGCAGGCAGCTCCATATTTCGTTGTTGTTTATACATTCAGTGCTTTTAGGCGATTAAAGTATAAATGTGGAGTAAACAGCGATTCTCTTTGCGGATATGGAGCATAAAAATTCAATTATACTGCCCATTTACCTATAATGTTTTAGAGGAGGAATCTTGTTCAAATGAAGTAAAATTTCGTCTTCCTTTAGAATTAAGATGTCTGACGTTATCTCCCTCGGCAGGCTTGAGAGTTGGTGACAGCTCATTTCATGCAAATCCTCTGAGAACTTGACGCAGCGTTCTCGCTCTGGCCAACAGAGAATTTAAGTCAATCTAATTTCGCGTTTTTACACACGGAATTCACTACAGTATTAGTTCTGTGATAGATTTCGTGAATCCGAGTTGACTTTAAATTGCAGAGGGTGTAATTCACTTCTGGCGAAGTTTGAAGGAAGAAATTACATTTCAGTGTATCCTCTCTTCGTCCAGTACTGAAATGAAGACTAAACGATGAGGTTTATCACTGACAAGAGATTAACGTTTTAAAATCAAATCACGCGATAACACTGTGTGCACTATGAGGTACTAAAAGATCTCTCATGTATGTAAATTAGTTAAAATATCGCATGCTTCTATGATACCTGATTCCCTAGCTGTCACTGATTCCGACAGTTCCTATGGACGTACTAAATAACGATCTCGCGAATGAGTAACCTCTTTATGAAACGAGTCAGATATCTCTAATTAGGGTTGATATAAAGCTACGCCTTACTGTAGTCACCTGAGAAAAGAACCTCAACACAAAAAATGGCGCTTCAGAGAAACACTTGCCATGTGGTTTCGTACGGTAACAGGCTCTACAAAGAATAGGTCGCATTGTTCAAATACAAGGGCTAGATAAAAAGTAATGAGCTATTATTTTTCTCTCAAATAACTTTTAAGGACAGAGGTACTTGCAGCTAGCCGCGGCAGAGTGGCCAAGCGCATCGAGGCGCTATGTTCCGATGCGCGAGGCCGTTCCCCGTCGGGGATTCGAATCCCCCCTCGGGTCTCGATGTTTGTGCTGTCTTTAGTATAAGGTAGTTCATAAGTAGTTAGTAAGTTTAAGTCTCATAAGCTTTACAAACATTTGAACTTGCAGCTACACATCTTCAATATACCTTTGTTCCATTATGGGTGAAGACCACTGCGACTGTGGTGAATAAAGGTGTCTTGAGGAGGAGATATATATATAGAGAGAGAGAGTGAGAGAGAGAGAGAGAGAGAGAGAGAGAGAGAAGCTGGTAAGGTTTTGAAGGTTAAAGATTCTTGAAATTTTTGACAAATTAGGTCAGCTATATCGGTTTGTTCATTTAAATAAAAATATTAACATAGGACGACTCGCTGCTGTTTTTTTCAAGATATCCTAAATATAATCGGTTTCGTTATTTCTGACCTTTCTCCAAACATCGGAAGGCGTCGTCGTACACCATCTGCGCACCTGTATATGTTGATGCCCCGTATTAACCACACTATGTAACCTCTGATGTAGTACAGGAATGCTGGAATGTTTTTTCAGTCATACAAACAGATCGTAATCACAGGAACTCGGGTGGTTTTTCAGAATCTCCTATTACCAGCGGCTAAAGGTGTCCTGGACAGCAGCAACAGTGTGACTTCGTGCACTGCCCTGCTGATTGCTGGGGTGCTGTTCCACGAAATGTCTTAGACTAGTGACCCAGCGTCAGGAGAAAGCGACGTCACTTCCTGGAAGAGCAGCCCACCGTTCTGCCTGATAATGCACAGAACCACAGCGCGGCTGCTGGCGTGATTCCTTGTGATTACCATCTCTTCGTCAAAGTGAATTAATCGCTGCGAAGAATCCGGTTCAACGCCAGAGATATTATCCACGCCATAGGGCTGTCAGTATGAGACATAAACAGAAATAGACGCGCATATGATATACGAAGTCTTCCGCACATTTGGCAAACGGTCATAAATGACACTTTGTCTATTTAGCCTGTTACGAGCAACCAGAGGCGACGGATCAGAGTGAAACATTCCGAAAGTATACGTCAGTATCCCGATAACATTTGTCGTCAGTTTTGGGGGTTCTCTTCATACTTAGACGGCTAGAACCACTGCATTTGGCGAATTTCGCGAGTTGCAGCCCACGTCCCGCGATAGTCCTGTGGTTCCCAAATGTCGGTCGCGTTATCTATTCAGATGGATCGCCAGACGACTTCAAAATATGAGTCAAATGTCTTAAGGGCTAAAAGAGGATAGTCATTAGAGGGAAGGAAGCTTAGGATTTAACATAAAGTCGACAGCGAGGTCGTTAAAGACGGAGCGCAAGCTCGAATTTTTGAATTAGAATGGGGAAGGAATATTGACTGACAGTAGCCACTGCGCTACCGTGAAAATGTGTTTTTAGAAGACGTTATCTTATTTTTTTATCCCATAGAGTAGCAATTAAGCTCGACCGATTCTTTATTTAAAATGATTATGGTTATTTGACTGTATTTTATAAATCTATAATATATTCGTTAGACCCAGTGAAACCTATTTTTCTAGGAGCATTACTTAAAACTGGTTGTTGGCTTAGTGGCTCCTTTTCAAGAATGCATAATAAATTGTGGATAAGAAATCCAATTATAGAGTAAAACTTAAAAAAATTAAAACTCATCAGCACCCCGGAAGACTTCCTGATGGAACTGATTCTTCAAATGTTTGTATAGCTTATGGGACTTAACTAGGGGTCATCAGTCCCTAAACTTTCAAACTACTTATGAACTAACTTAAGACTAAGGACGGCACAAATATCCATGCCCGAGGGGGGATTCGAACCCCCGACCGTAGTAGCCGTGCAGACCGTGATTGGAGCGCCTCAGTCCCCTCAGCCACCGCGGCCGGCTCTGATTTTTCTTTAAACGCTTTAACGACTCAAGCTTAATCTCGTTTTAAGTCACAAAAGAGAGACCACCGAATGCCTGAAAAATATAGCTTTGAAGGAATTAGTGTGATTCGCAACTACTTATGCGATCGAGCGTTTTCTGAATATTTAAAAAATATAAGGACGAACTACGTAGAAAACGATAGTCATTAAAACCAAAATGCATCAATCTAGACATAGAAAGTATAATTAATTCCAAGAGTTAACAATATCACAAATGGCACTGAATGTGCTATTTATCTAAAATAAACTTCTTAGTGGACGAAACTGCGGTCTTTTGAGCTACAAAATGTTCAATATACGCTAAATAAGCATATGGTACGCTAAAGGTAAGAGATGCGTATTGCTATTTCGACAGCAAAATAACATGCGTAGTGTTTTCACGACCTAGTGTATACAGGCTCACCAAACTGAATACCGGGTTTTAAAGTTTTATATAATTTATTACTGTGACCTTACCATTACAAAATATACACCTCAGTTTGTTCTAAAAGTCTCCGTATGCGTGAAGTGGTATCTCCCCTAAATTAGTTTTTTGCTCCATACCCTGGCGGAAAGTGTATGGCCTTTCTTTTACGCTGAAGCAATAGCAACTGTTGTGGTGTTTCTTACCTTGATGTGCTTCAACAATGGCTTTTTCCTCAATTACACGAAGCTGAACCAAAAACTTTTATTTGGCAGCAAGATGGTACTTGGCCTCATTAGCATGCATCCGTATGCGATTGGTTAAGCAACGTTGTTCCCGACCGCTGAAATGGCCACAAGGGGCTTTCAATCCACCAGATCTAACGCCTTGCGATTTTTACATTTGGTTTTTTGTAAGGGATCGGTTGTATGCGCCTCCGCTACAGGCTAACGCAAACGATCTACGACATAGGACTGAAGCTGCTGCTGCCGTAGTTACCCCAAACACATTGGATTGTCTGGGATATCATTTCTGATAGTTCGTGATTATGTTTTAAAACCGAAACCGGTCTGTGGATATAAGCAAAAAAGACAGCTGACGGTTACTAACAAGCACTTCCTAAAACACTGAGGACAATTTTGGACGAATTCGGCTATCTGCTCGATGTCTACCTTATGACGAAGGGTGCTCCACATTGAACACTTGAAGGGCAAACTGTTTGAGGTTCTAGTGCATTTGATGTATAATTGGGGGTAAGGTCATCGTAATATATGTTACAAAGCTCTCAAATCCCGATAATAATTTTGATGCAGCCTGGTATACTACCAAACCTTCAGAGCTTAGCTATTTGCTAAATGTCCACGAGAATTAAATATACATTCAACACCACTTTCCTTCCTGTCTGCCCATCACGCCGCGGCGGATTAGCCTTGCGGATTGGAGCGCCATGCTGCGGTGCATGCGGCTTTTCGCCTACGGGAGTTAAGAGTCCCCCCCACGGGCATGGGTGTTTGTGTTGTCCTTCGGTTAGCTTACCTTATTTTAAGTAGTTTGTAAGATAGGGACTAATAACCCAGCAGTTGAGTTCGATAGACTTCCATACATTTGATCTGGTCATCACTTACCCCATCTCTATGCCACCTCGTTGCCTCTTCGTCCTTTTTTTTTCACTGTGTTAGCTACCTGAAAACCTGGCGTTGCTAGGGTATTTATTTTAGTATTCAGATAGTCCGTGTACTCGTCCGTACTTTGCCTCTGCCTGTTCCTCCTCCACCTACTCCCCTCTATATATCCCCCTACCTCAGTCATTACTTCCCCAGCTCTCTGCTACTCTCCTCCTGTGTTCTGTCTCTGTCCATCTCCTCCCTACCCTGTATATAGAAAAATTCCAATACTTGTCAAATTCGTAGTGGTTGTTCAAAAGGTGTCAGTCTGGATGGGTAAGGTACCTCCGCCTTGTACCGTAAGAAATCTTATGTAGGCAGTGATGTGTATCTGGTTTTGAAGCTCAAGTGTGCAAAATTTTTTCGCAGTCAGGTGAACACACGAATATAATCCGAAGTGCCGGCCGCGGTGGCCGATGAGACTGAGGCGCTTCAGTCACGGTCTGCACGGCCACGACGGTCGGGAGTTCGAATCCCCCCTCGGGCATGGATTTGTGCCGTCCTAGTTCGTAAGTAGTTGATAAGTAGTTTGTAAGTTTAGGGACTGATGACCCCGTAGTTAAGTCCCATAAGCTTAACACACATTTGAACATTTTTTATAATCCGAAGTGGCAATCCCCCCACCCCCTAGAAAATTACCAATTTCGATTTTTTTCATATTTTCAGCTGTTTCTTTGGGGTTTCCCCATTTCAACCAACCAAGTATTACAGCGAACCAAAAGAGTATTGCTGAAGCCGCGGCGGAATGGCCGAGCGCATTGAGGCGCTAAGCTCCGATGCGCGGGACCGTTCCCCGTCAGGGGTTCGAATCCCCTCTCGGGCATGAATGTTGGTGCTGTCTTTAGTATAAGGTAGTTAAGTAGTTTGTAAGTATAGAGGCTGATGACCCCGCAGCCAAGTCCCATAAGCTTGACATTTGATCATTGAGTATTGTTGAAACCGGTGGATCCATTTCTGGGTTTTAGCGAGATAAACGCACATCACTGTAGATACACTATGTGATGAAAAATATACGGACACCTGGCTGAAAATGATTTTAAAAGTTCGTGGCGCCCTGGAATTTAATATGGTGTTGGACCACCACGTAGCCTTAATGACAGGCATACGTTCAATCAGGTGCTGGAAAGTTTCTTGAGAAATGGCAGCCCATTCTTCACGTAATGCTACAATGAGGAGAGGTATCGATGTAGGTCGGTGAAGCCTGGCATGAAGTCTGCGTTTCAAAATATCCCAAAGGTGTTCTATAGGATTCAAGTCAGGACTCTGAACGGGCCTGTCCGTTACAGGAATATTACTGCCGTGTAACCACTCCGGCGTAGGCCTTCCATGACTAACAGGCGCTCCATCGTGTTGGAGCATGCACTCGCCATCCCCGAATTGCTCTTCAACAATGGGGAGCGAGAAGATGCTTAAATCATAGTCGTATGCGTATGCTGTGATAGTGCCACACGAAACAATGGGTGTAACCCGCGTCTGTGAAAGACAGGACCACACCATAGCACCACCGCCTCCGAATTTTGCCTTTGACATTAGACATGCTGGAAGATGATGTTCGCCGGGTATTCGCCATACCCGTACCCTGCCATCGGATCGCCTCATTGTGTACCGTGATTCGTCATTCAACAAAACGTTTTTCACCGTTCAGTTGTTCAATGTTTACACCAAGCGAAACGTCGTTTAACATTGACCTGTGGCTAAAAAAATGTTCAAATGTTTGTAGAGATTATGGGACTTAACTACAGGGTCATCAGTCCCTAAACTTACAAACTACTTATGAACTAGCTTATACTAAAGACGGCCCAGACATCCATGCCCGAGGGAGGATTGGAACCCCCGACCGCAGCGGCCGTGCAGACCGTGATTGGCACGCCGCAGACGACTCGGCCACCGCGGCCGGCCTGGTGTGTGGCTTACGGGCAGCCGCTCACCATGAAATAGTTTTCTCACCTCCCGCCTAACTTTCACAGAACTAGGAGTGGATCGTGATGCAGTCTGCAATTCGTGTGTGATGGTCTGGATAGATGCCTGCCTATTACACTGTAAGACCCTCTCCAACTGTCAACGATCTGTCTGTCTCTGTCTGCCTGTCAACAGACGAGGTCGGCCTGTACGCTTTCGTACTGTACGTGTCCCTTCCTGTTTCCACTTCACTATCACATCAAAAACGGTGAACCCAGGGATGTTTGAGTGTGGAATTCTCGCGTCCAGACTTATGACACAAGTGACATCCAGTGACCGGGTCACATTAGAATTCCGTCAGTTCGGCGGAGTGTCCCAGTGTCTGAGTTCTCTCTCTCTCTCTCTCTCTCTCTCTCTCTCGACTACTGAAGTTACTGATACGGACTACCTATCAATAGCTGGCAGCACAATGCTGTTAATATGAAAAACGTATGATTTTGTGGATTTCCGGCTACTTTTGATCATATAGTAGAATTAGAATAAAATCAAATACCCGAAAAGTCTCAAAAGTACGCTTATGTCTTTTGTAAAATTGGATAAATGTGTAGTGTGAAACAAATTATAACAGCAAGGAAACATCAAAAATCAATTATCATTTCATGTGTCTCAGTGGCCTGGTGCAAATCTTTGGAGTGGACTCTACTTCAAGCTCTAAACTGACTCTAACCGACCCCAGTTATCGAACTCTGAAAATGGGACCTACAGTGGAACGTGTAATTCGTACAAAGTGTCGTTTCTATCGATTTCTCACATCGTTGAGAGGTGAAGGCTAGGTTAAAACTCAGAGTGAAGAAGTCCACTAAACCAGCAAGGTTCAAACCGGTGACTTTTCGGTGTCCAATCCAGTTAGCGCAGAGTTAAAAGTCGAGGATTGCGCCAATATTGGATACTTACTCAATCTAAATAAAATCACAGAATTTTGGAATAAAAATAATTTCAGGTTATTAATCGAATTAAAAAATGGTCCTTTCTTTTAAGTTGGACCATATCACACACATTGCAATATTTCATTAAGATCGTTTTAGTTGATTGCGGACAAATATCGTGTCACGGGCACTGCTTGAATATATATTACTGGATCGCGAAAATAACTGTAGAAAGATTGTGGGTCCCATTAGAAAAAAAAGAGAGAGAAGCACTGGTCTGGTGGATTCCGCGTCTCGGTTATTACATTCCCGTGTGGACGCGAGTTATTGCGGGCAGGCGCCGCAGAATAAGCCGGCGGGCAGCGCGTGGGCGTCCGGCCAGCTATCGACCGGCGCCCGCCCACGGGTCAGATAGGGCCGCGGCTCGCCACAATCCCGCAGCGCTAAGTGGATTGCCGCATCTGTTTACCTGCGTCGCTCTTATCTCGATAGCCAGCTTTCTGACAATCACCTGCCGGCACTGCCTACCGCCCGCAATGCTGTGTCTACCAGTCAAGGATTGCAATCCAGCAGGGTCTCGCAACAGCCTGCCGATCCGCAAGCATAAAATCGGCCAAATTCTTTAAAGTCTGCTGCTCACAGCAACCACGCACAATCTTACATTTGTAAGGCCGACAAAGAATGGGTTACAACAAGAAATGGAAAAACATTTTATGTCAGGTCATAATACATCTTTATTTACGATGTTGCATACTTATGAGAAAAGTAGGTTCAGGAAAAGACGTTTGTACAGTGACATTTTTAGCATCAAGAGAAATTTAGGGGGAAAAAACCTAGAATTCAATTTAGAAATACATATTGCTTTCAATTGACTCTGTCATTAGAAGCAGACTCAGGACAATTATGGAGAAACGAGAATAAAAAAAGTTCAAATGTTTGTAGAGCTTATGGGACTTAACTACGGGGTCATCAGTCCCTAAACTTACAAACTACTTATGAACTAGCTACAACTAAGGACGGCACAAATATCCATGCCCGAGGGGGGGGGGATTCGAACCCCCGACCGTAGTGGCCGTGCAGACCGCGACTGAAGCGCCTCAGTCCCCTCGGCCACCGCGGCCGGCCGAAACGAGAATACATAAATCTTCTTCACGATATCAGAAGCCTACTTGAAAATTATGAAATAATCATAAATACAGGCAATTCTAAAATAGAAAACAATAGGTCAGGACGTTAGACTTGGATGAAGCATGTCGGCAATTCAGATGACCTCATAAGAATTGGAAGAAGGGAGTACTTATGCTGTATGCTTACAACGCTCTGTGTATACATTGAGTCTAGAAGAAAACATTACAATCTAAAAATATCTGCTACTAAAACAAAAGTTACGACCAACTAGGGGTAATTCTCGGTTCAATCTAAGATTATCAAAAGTGTGACATGCGACGTAACTCTGCACATAGGAAAAGACGTAGGAAACAAACAATGTGAACGTATATGTGGAGTTGTAAATGGGAACTTTAAAAATAAGTTAGAAAGGACACGAGATCGAAATTGTATAAAACAACGGCAGTACGTGTGCTCTTTTATGGCAGTGAATCAAGAACTGAGAGAAATAGATAAAAATTATATACAGTCAACAGAAATGAGGCCTGATGCCGCTTTGACCTGCGGGCACGTCGGCAGCTCATAGCGACCTGCCACCATGTAAACTTTATTGTTCAGACTGCTAGTCATAACTAGTAAATGTTTTATTACAAACTTCATTGAGGATGAGTCCCTTTAGCTCTTTGTGTAAACATCTCATGTGACTTTTATTTCGATAGAGAGACCCTTAGTGTTGGTCGAAATCTGAATTGAATTCAGTTATTTTAAAGCAGCTGGTGGGGCTGAATACTCATACAGTACATTACGTTTAAAACAGTTGCTGCTGCAGACAGGCCATATTTAAGATAATAAGAAATTAGGTTTTCAAGAAGCGTCAAATGTTGCTTAACATAGGGCAACATAAAAAAATATCACGTCAGGGTTAAAAGTTACAGTTTAAATGGAAATGAAGAATACAGGAAAGAATGGAGACACTGCAAAGGATGGCTGGAAGGAATTCCTTCCAGTCGTGGCAAACAAGCCTTGGGAATAAGAGGTGCGCGGATGCCGGTAAAGGTGGAGCTAACCATGTGAAGTCGGATCAGGAATATTGGCAAATCCTTCAAGGGAAGATGGAGATTAATTCTGTGCCGCGCGGGAGTAGCCGAGCGCTCTGGATCGCCACGTTGAGCATCACGCGGCCTCTCGCGTCGGGGGTTCGAATCCCCCCTCGGGCACCGATGTGTGTGTTGTCCTTAGGTTAGTTTAACTTCGTTCAATTAATTTCTAAGCTACGGACTAATAACCACACAGTTGAGTCCGATAGATTTACAAACTTTTGAACATTAATTCTGTTGTTTTGACGATTAGTATGTAAGTCAAAAACGGTTTACAAAATGATTGTAATTATGCTTAAAGTTTGTTGTTGGATGTCACTAAATACTCATTATGAAACACTGGATGATAATTGGATTGATAATTAGCACTAAATGTTAAGAAAAAGCACGTCTTTAACGCATATGATTATGACGTCATATTTGCTGAACTATTTGTTGACAGTGTTAAAATTTTGCAGGTTCATTCAGTTATTATGTAGGTAAACAACATACAAAATGTGTTGGGAACATCATTAGTAGTAAAGAAGTAAAACGTTAAGACTGGTGAATTTTATTGCACCCCAATGTAAGCAGAAGGTACTTATTGATGCGCCTGTCTCTTATCAAGTCAAACCTGAAGTACGTGCTGTATTGTGATATTGGACGGCACAAATATACCATCATTTGATCAACGTACAACTTCCGAAATGGGGGACATAGCAATAGGTATTTCCGGTGTAGAGAAGCAGCTGAGAGAGCTAAATACGAAAAAGTCTGCTGGTCCGATTTTACAAAGACTATTCTACGGCGTTGGCTCCCTACTTAGCTTGCATTTATAGCGAATCTTTAATTCAGCGCAAAGTTCCTAGTGATTGGAAAAAAGCGCAGGTGACTCCCGTGTATAAGAAAGTAAAGAGAACTGACCCATACAATTACAGGCCAATATCGTTGACATCAGTTTCATGTAGAATTTTGGAGCATATTCTCAGTTCGAATATAGTAAATTACCTTGAAACGGAAAAGCTTCTTTCCATGAATCAGCACGGGTTTAGGAAACATCGTTCATGTGAAACTCAGCTTGCCCTTTTCTCACATGACATCTTGCGAGCCATGGACGAAGGGCAACAGGCGGATTGTGTTTTTCTCGACTTCAAAAAGGCGTTCGACGCGGTGCCACACTGCAGACTGCTAACGAAGATACGAGCTTATGGAATAGGTTCACAGATTTGTGACTGGCTGGAAGACTTCCTAAGTAATAGAACGCAGTACGTTGTTCTCGATGGCGAGTGTTCATCAGAGACGAGTGTATCGTCAGGTGTGCCCCAGGGGAGTGTGATAGGACCGCTATTATTTTCTATCTATATAAATGATCTGATGGACAGAGTAAGTTGTAATTTGCGGCTGTTTGCTGATGATGCTGTGGTGTATGGGAGGGTGTCGTCTGTAACTGACTGTAATAGCATACAGGTTGACTTAGACAAAATTTCTAGTTGGTGCGAAGAGTGGCAGCTAGCTCTCAATGTAGAAAAATGTAAGGTGATGCGCATGAGTAGAAAAAGCCATCCCATAATGTTCGAATACAGCATTAGTAGTGAGCTTCTTGATGCTGTCGCGTCGTTCAAATATCTAGGCGTAACATTGCAGAGCGATATGAAATGGAACGAAATATAAGGACAGTTGTGAGTAAGGCGTTCAGCCGACTTCGGTTTATTGGGAGAATTTTGGGAAGATGTATGTACTTCACCTGTAAAGGAGACCGCGTATAAAACGCTTGTACGACCACGCCTTGAGTATTGCTCAAGTATTTGGGATCCGCAGCAGATCGGTTTGAAGGAAGACATAGAGGCGGTTCAGAGGCGAGCAGCTAGATTTGTTACCGGTAGGTTCGATCAATGCGCGAGTGTCACGGAAATTCTCCGGCAACTTAATTGGGGATCGCTGGAAGAAAGACGACGTTCTTTTCGTGAATTTTTGTTAAGTAAATTTAGAGGGCCGGAATTTGAAGCTGAGTGTAGTACGATCTTGCTGCCACCTACTTACATTTCGCGTAAAGATCACAAAGACAAGATAAGAGAAATTAGGGCTCGTACGGAGGCATATAGGCATTCTTTTTTTCCTCGTTCAATTTGGGAGTGGAATAGGAAAGGAAATGCCTAGTAGTGGTACAGTGTACCCTCCGCCACGCACCTTACGGTGAATTGCGGAGTATGTATGTAGATGTAGATGTAGATCGTGTATTCAGTGATGATGGTAGATACTGTCTGCAAAGTGTATTGTAATGATCAGTATTTAAAAAGGAACAAATTACGTCATGGCAGATGTAGAAGTTTGACCGCATGTTAGCGAAAATTTAGCAAGTGATGACGTTTCCCTTTCGTCAGTTTCTGGGGTCCTCAGCAAGGAAAAGTGTTTGGAAAGGTTCCCCCCCCCCCCCCCTTCTAAGGGGCTAAACTGCTGAGGTCATTGGCCCCGTACCTAAACTAACGTACGCTAAGAATGACACAAACACCGATACCCGAGGGAAGACTCTAACTTTGGGAGCAACATGTGAAGTTCGTCGGAAATCGCATAGTATTATTGTGGGGTATTGGATGAGCAAAATCAATATTTGGACCCCTTCGGACTCAAAACAAACAAATTTCTAATACTCGCCTTATCGTGTTAAATTTTTTTACTTCTTTAGGAATAGACAGCCTTTAAAGTTCTACAGTAATTACGCGAAATATTGAAAAGGAAAATTTTGTAGTCCTTATAAGCATTTAGATAGACCACATATAACATTGCTTGGATTATGTCGAGATTGTGCCGTAAGAGATGGTGATAAACAATCCCTATAGTGCACACAGCATGAAACTAAAGTTACATGGAAAAAATACTTCCTCCCTGCAGAGCCAATGTATTTCGTTTATGTGTTTAATAAAATATTATTATGGACCACATCTGGTTTGGTTTGTGCGTGAGCGATGTTGCAAGGGTGCTTTTAAATTCCGAAAGACAAGTGGAACTACCGCTCTGGACAAGTTTATACTTCATCAACGTTAAACATAATACGTTCTTAAGCCGGCGAACGCGATTTCAGGGTAGCACGTTGAATAGCCAAGAGTGTGAAAAATTGTGCATCTGGCATGGATACGAGTTTTAAATATAAAAATACACTGTATGTTCAGGCACAATTCGAATTTAAAAGACGAAAATGTGACACAATGGGCGGGGATTTCCAAACTTAAGCGGATTTTTTTACTTTTTTAATTCTAATCTACATTCACAATATCAGTTCCCTTATAATTATTGTCCTTGTGCAACTGCTGAAACATCTTTGTATTCGGTTAGGCGGGGTATAGTCAAAACCATTTGCGCGTTTTGTTTGACGTTATCTGCTGCCCTTTAGAGTTTCCGTCATCCGTGGAAACAAATTCCGACTGAATCAGATCTGACGAGTAGGATGCATGAGGCACAAGCACGTGTTATATGTATATTCAAAAACTGTCGGGCCGTCACATGTGTGTGGACCTGGAGCATTGTCGTCATGAAGCAACGCAGGGCGGCGCCTCATGACACTTTCATTTCCTCAGAAACTTCGTCATGGTCTTTCGACGATCTTAATTATACGTTTGGGTTTGGCACTGTTTTTGTCATAACTTCAGTTGGCGTAGTGCCACATGAGAAATCAGAAAACCACATCGAAGATCTCGGACTTCCACGAAGCGTCGTCAATAAAAAGGCTTGCTTAAGCATCCAAATGGTCTCGCCTGCATTTTTCCGTAACAGAAGCAAATTGTCACGTAGACTCTTTGTTCCTTGATGTCTGTCATACCATTAGGCGTCAAAAGGTTGTATTGGGAGTACAAACAACATACCACCACAAATAAACAACAACTCAGACTGACGCCAGCCTTACAGACTGAAGTGGGAGACTTCAAATAGCACCACTTAGCGGCAGAAGTAACTGCAAAGCTTGCGCGCGTAGCAGTTAGTCTAGGTATTTTTGGGTCCCTCTTCGTATACGTAGAAAATTATTTCGAGAACTCTTCTACCCTGTTTTTACCTGTGATTTTAGTCTGTGCAGAGTGACAGGATCCTCTTTTGTGATCAGCCAGCCACTGTTCCCTGCTCTATTTGACCTTAGTTCAACACTTGATCTCTCTTATTCCCGTCTACTTCAGTATTGTTGAGAGTATCAAGTTCATAGACGCAGTGTGCCCTTCCGGGTATTATCTGTATTTTACCTTTTCCTACTTGGATGTCTTGTCTTCGCTAGGAACAGGCGACTGATAACCATGTAGTTTAGTCCCCTCTAAACCCCCAAACTACTACTACTACTACTACTTCTTTTCCCCGGTGTTACTAGCAGCTTAGCAACGTTTGGTGTTTCGTTAAAATTAATGGTTTGCCTCACAAAGCCACTCATGTTGGGCTAACAGGCAGGAATCACTTTGATATTCTGTTTTCCACGTGTCGACTGTCAGACGTTAATCAGCGTACTGTGTTCCCAATTAACGCGTCCCACCCAGTACAGGGGGAGGCGTTCGTTAGTCTTGTCATCCTCAGTCACATTTAGGAATAATGTAATCATTAGTGAAGAACTCATTATATCGGTTTGCACTGTCACGTTCAAAATCGTCACTACAAACAAAAAACAAAAGCCGTTTTGTTGAAAAACTGCTCGCTCCACTAATGTGTCCAGTTTCGTTCATTGCTTTTGACGAGAACGCCTCGGTAATGTTGAAACCGCTGTCCATTCAAAAACAGTTTTAAACGACACATCACTCATGAACTGCTTAAGGCGGTGCGATGTAAGGTCGGTGGTTTCCAGATGAATAACATTTTGGAATACAGCCCATGAGGGGACGTACTGTAACTTGAAACTACTACTACCACTACCACTACCACTACTGTAGTAGTAGTAGTAGTAGTAGTAGTAGTAGAGCTGTGAAACGCTGTACGATACCTACATTCATTATCTTAATATGTGAACGCGAAAATTGAAGTACCGATTTTAATATTAATCGTGCGAGGAGAAAGGTATAAAATTCGAAGGGTAAAATCAAAATTTTCTGACGTTCGTAGTACTACACCGACGCTCGAGGGAGAACTCGAATCTCCGACAGGAACGGCCGCGCAATCGATGACATGACGCCTCAGATTGCGCGACTCGAAAAATCATTTCACACAGATTTGTGCAAAATAAAAGTAATTTGTGTACATTACCGTGTTAAATAGTGGTGAAAGTAAGTAGTCACTTTTAAGGTAACAATGGTTTGTGAAAACGCCTTCATTTTCAGTAAGAAACACATACTCGGCACAAAAGTTTGGAAGGTGGGACATCCGCAGGTAAAACGGTTCATAATTTAAAAAGGTCAGCTACAGTTGTATTGCAACCTTGAGAATGACACGGGGATATTTTAAAGATCATGATACCCCCTGAAGTGCTTTAATAATAAATACCTCTCAACTCCGTGTCATAAACAATTTTCAGTTTCGTAATACTTCCTGTGTAGTTAAGTTTTATATCCAAGTTTGTCACATTGTATTGTTTCATGCTTTCTTTTTATTCGGGTCTTACATGTGATGTGCCTACAGGCCACGAAACCGGTCGTGCTTTTTAATAAAGTTGCAATACAGGTGCAGCGGACCTTTTTTAATCAGAATACCGCCCAGCTATAATGCCACAGCTGCTAGGTTTGATGTCAGCTATGCAAGTCGAAATATCGTAGTAAATAACTATATTTAACGCTGTGGTTATTTAGTTTGCATTTAAGTGAAAGTTACTTTGTGGTAATTTTCCGCTGCTATCACCAAATTTTCGTTTGAATAGCTACGACGAGGGAAAGAGGAAATGTGCAGTTCGATGGTGGAGAAAAGGGAGATGAAAATCTGTAAACTGTTCTGTATTAATGTGCAGAAGACGAGCAAACAAAAAATTTAATCACTCCAACCGGCTTTATGAGAAATGATTTTCTTAGAAACATTTTTTCTAATCTTTGTTTCATACCGCGTAGCTACAGCAACCCAAAACAGGATACTGGTTTGACTGATTTTGTATTGTATGTTGAGAAGAATCATTTACATTAAACTTAATTTCGTAGCCGGCCGCGGTGGCCATGCGGTCTGCGGCGCGCCAGTCACGGTCTGCACGGCCACTACGGTCGGGGGGTTCGAATCCCCCCTCGGGGATGGATATTTGTGCCGTCCTTAGTATTAGCTAGTTCATAAGTACTTTGTAAGTTTAGGGACTGATGACCCCCGTAGTTAAGTCCCATAAGGTCTAAAGACATTTGAATTTGAACATCGGAGAAAGGCGACAATCCTGTCTTACTCCCTTCCCAACCACTACGTCCCATTCATGCCCTTCAACTCTAATAACTGTTTTGATAATGTACAAGTCGAAATAAATTATTACTAATAAGAGATTTACCGGCCTGAAAGCGTTTTATCAGTAAATGGGTCGAAGGACACTCCCACTGCGATTGCATCGTATAAGCCATAAAACGGAGGTTTGTTCTCTGTTAATACGTGCTGATGCTCGAGCCTGCATTAAATGTAAACCGTTAAGTGGATAAGCTATCGTAATTAGTGTCGCTACAGATTTATACCATTCGTCTCTCATTTCACGCTGATAAACCTGAAGATAACATATGAAATCGCAACAGAGCGTGCCAGTAACCAGTTACAGTTTATTATAACTTATTTCTGCTGCTAAATTATAAGCTGCAAACAGACTCGATACGTTTACAGCAAGGGGTGGATTACTTCTAGTGACGTTACTTCTAGTGACGTGATTCCACATTTTGGCTGCCGTAATAAGGATGTTGTTACATGAATAGTTTTAACAGTAATTATTGGATACGGTTATTTTCTACACACACACACACACACACACACACACACACACACACACACACACACACACACCCCAGGGAGGAGTCGAACCTTCACGGCGAGCAACCGCGCGCTCCGCAGCGAGACGCTTTAGACCGCTCGGCTACTCCACCGCGGCTATCCATATCAGCTTGAGCCTCAAGAAATTTGTCGGTTTTAAGGCAATGTACGTGCAGTGTCGCTTCCAGAAAGTCACATCTGTGGATTCTAAGTTACTTAAACTAATGCCGCCAATTTATTAAAAAAATTTACTGCTTGTAACTACTTCGTTGATATTCCTTCTGTATTTGCAAGGTACAAAGCACATCTTTGGTACAGTCATGTGGCTCCTGTTCTTCTTTTCCTCTTTTTTTTATCTTTAACTACTGCGGGAAAAAGGGGCCCCCATACATAATGCTTGGTAAAGGATGCCAGACGCATTTAAAACTGTCAGCCGATTCTCTCTCTCTCTCTCTCTCTCTCTCTCTCTCTCTCTCTCTCTCTCTCGCCTGCGCGCGTGTGTGTAGCTTTTTTCGGAAGGCAGCTGTCAGATATTTTTGTTCGTATTGTTTTTTATTGGCTCCGTTAGCGCCTAGTTGGAATTCAGGTTTCACTACAGTCTCGTGAGTGTTTGGGGCCATCCTGATTCGTAATGATATTGTAATCGGCAGCAGTCGTTTAAATCTAGAGTAATTTTTGTGTTAATAGGTCGATCTTCACCATTGTGTTTCACGAGGTGGGGACTTGGGCGAGATATCTGATCTGCTATAGTTGAAACCAGGAATGACGGCCATCTAGTTCAGGCTCGGTCTGCGCATATGCGTCACATATTCTGCGACTGCCAATGACAGTTCTGCATTGTTCTGCTGTCGTAGGCTTTGCCAAAAATAAACTTGATTGAAGGCCCCCCACAGATCCTCCCGAAGATTTTTAATTTTATTATTTTTTATCGTTTTTTCTTTTTCTTTAAAAAAAACCCACCAGGTCGGCACAGGAAATTTGAAATAGTACACATGTAATAAATCACAACGTAACTATAATTTGCCACGCACTAGTGGAAGTGACAACGGGTCGCCAACGTGATGATACCACTGAGAGCGCGTGCTACTGTTACTGCTATGCGGAAGTTTAGAGCCGATTGTTCATTTGTGGCGACCCGCTGCTTAACAGATCAGCGACGCCGCCGAGTGAAATCTTATGAACAATAATGTTTTACTTAAATTTTTACACTAGAGCCTCATGTTAGTTAAAGTGTAAAGACCTTTCTCTTTGGCTAGTAACATAGCAGCTGCTTCAGTATTGTACGAGCTGATTATATACACTCCATTTCCAACACGTTGCTCTTGTTCCACTTTCAAATTAATGCGAACCTACTCATTTTATTTCTTGTGCAATTGTTTTCGAAGTATAATTGGTTAAATTATAAAAATGTCAGATAATAGGCTTCAATAGGCTTTATTTTTTTAAAAATGAGCCCTCTCCTCCCAGAACCAAATCGTGGCTGCGCCACTGGTGTAACTCTGTGGATTGTATTTGTTGCTGTCGCTGATGGTGCTGGCATACAACAGATTCTACCTAAGCAAGCGAGAGCCATTATTTTCAGGCTGCAACGTTTCTTCAAGCGCAAAGCACATAATACGCATACTTAAACTGTCGCTTGAAACCGGCAAAAAATTCTTTTCCCATTTTTGTCTAGACATGTGCGGCCCGCCATCGTTCGTGAGTCGAACTATAGTGAAAAGTCTGATGTGTTGGCTAAACATTCTCAGATCTTTAGTGTATGACCATTAGATATTTTAGTTAAATTAATGGTTATTCTTTTATTAAACAATTTGATCTTGATATTTGGCCAACTCCGACTGAATTATCATTTGCAAATGTCACTAGTAGAAACACACTAACATTCCAACTTTTTAGTAACTTTCTGTAGCAGAATGTTCGACGTGTGTGTACTATAATAAAGCAACAAGCATGCTGCACAAAATTAAAGACAGTGTAGATTTGAATTTGGTTGCCAATCGCAGAAAAGATTTTTTGCTCCCGAAATTTTATCTGCCAGTACATTGGTAGTTAAGTTAGCAAAACTTTCCGTGAAGATCCGACCTAACTGCCTGGAAACCCGACCTGACTGCCTAAAGCGATTGTGTGTGTGTGTGTGTGTGTGTGTGTGTGTGTTAGTTAGTGGAGTTCCTCCGTTCGGATCGGAATTTGAGTGTGTAAATGAGGCGTTTGAAAGTCGTCCCTCCCTCATTCCTCCAAGCCGGAATTGCGAGGCGGGACGAAAGGATAACGGAGATGGCGCAGAGAGCGACACCACATTCTTTAGAAAGCGCGTTTTTAATTTTGGTTCCTTGTAATCGTCCCTCTGGTGGTCGTTATTACAGCCCCAGTAAGAAGCATGAGATTATGAGTCCTGCGTCCTACAAAAATCGTCCTTTATGAAGCTGTGGTCCTGTCGCTCACTTTTCCAAGTTTTTGTATTTGGTGTGGAGTTTGTTCATTACAGCGCTAGGACTATCTGGAATAAGTAATTGTAAATTTTTTATTCGTCTTCTTTATCCATGATTTACATTTAACAGAGTAAGCTGCAGTTTAGTGATGCGATACAGGCTTGACGCTCACTTCACACAAATTTGAAATTTGATCTTGCGCCATAGATTAAAGCTTACATTTTACTAAGTTTATTTAGAGTCTTAAATCAACTGTAGAGTTCACGGTCTTCCTTTTCAAGATTAGTCAAAATTAACTTTTTGCTTAATGGATACATATTGAGGCTAATGAAATTGTACGTAGTTATCGCTGAGAAATAATAGAATAAAATTTTCGAAGGCCGGTGTGCTCGAATGTCAGTGTAATGAATAGATGTTATTTTCACCTTTTAGCTGAAAAAAAATTGATAGCATGGTTAGTCTTTAGAAGATTCATATTTAATAAAAACCAAAGAAAGAAATATAAATGAATTATTTGGTAACGTTTCAGAAGTGTGAAAATTTTCGTTAGAGGTAAGGATTGAACCAAGGACCTCTCACTCTAAAGCTCCTCACACTAGCCACAGGACCACGGCACTGCTAGGATAACAACGTGCTCGACGTTGCCTAGATTTCACATGGGCTGCTCAGTTTTTATATTTTGCAAATTTTTTTCATAGTTCCGCACAACTTCTTCCAGTTTTCTTGATTGATCTGTGTTCAGTTTTCATGGCCTAACCACTGCGCCAACTTAAAACTAAATCAGAGGGGGGGGGGGGGGGTGCGAGGGGGAGGTTCCCTTGTTAGTGATGGTGGTGGATGTGCCAGTACGCAGCAAATACTATGATTCCTCGTTGACGTCATCGTTGTCATTAGGACACCTGGATATAGAAGAGCATGTGCAACAACTTCTGCTATAGCGCCAACTTCCTTGCCAGTTTTGTTCCAAGCGGTGATTGCGTAAACTTCTCAAAGACGACCTTTTTTTTCGCGTTTATTGCTTTGAAATATCGCTTGACAAATGTCTAATACTTATCAAAAGAAAAATAAATATTTAGATTAAAAATTAATCTCGTCGTAATAAATTATTTTAATATGGTTTGAAAAGTCGTAAAATACGGTTCCTGGAATTTGCCCAGCTGGGTGTGTATTGTGAGCAGCTTTTTCGCATTTCACGGCTGTTTTCAAATCAAATGTTTGTATAGTCTATGACTGAACTACGGGGTCATCAGTCCCTAAACTTACAAACTACTTATGAACTAACTAATACTAACGACACCACAAATATCCATACCCGAGGGGGGGATTCGAACCCCTGAGCGTAGTGGCCGTGCTGACCGTGACTGAAGCGCCTCAGTCCCCTCGGCCACCGCGGCCGGCGGCTCAGTTTTATGGGATGCCAGATGCACTACCAAAGATGCGCTTACACTCTATTTTCGAATGCTTTACATTTGCTCCAGAATACTTTCCCAGGTAACTACTTTTTTGCTGAGGATTTTTCGAAATTCGTATAAAATGTACAAGATAAGTAAGTATATCACCATGATAAACTAGGATGCAATGAAAGATTTATAAATTGAAGACATTCTTATTTCTTATGCAACAGTTGAATTTCTCATTGGTATGCGAGTGTTTACATATTTCTTAAGAACGAACAAATCTTAATTGTACAGTTATATGCTCATCAGATTACATATATCTACACATTGCATCCAAATATTTATTCATAACACTTTTTGGATTGACTAGGTATGTAATTTTTAAGACTATAACATCTAATTTAAAAAAATGCTCAACAAGCTGAAGTGTGAACGGTCTTGGATTCATGTAAAACTTCATTTACGTAATGTTTGTCAATTTAGGAATTACATGGAAATATTTATATTTACCTGAAAAACCATTTTCTCGTAGGTCTTTGAATTGATGGCCATGGTGGAGGATTAGAAACATGGAAAGTGATTTGTTTTGGTGTCAGCTTCAATCTTTTCTATCAGCACTATTTTGTTCAAATTAACTGTTTTCAAAATGAATCTAAAAATTGTTTTAGCGGTAATGATATGAAGGTAAGACACTTTACGAGTAGTTTACAGGGTAGCTATGTCGTAGGCTCACAGAAGTTCGCCCATTTTAACGTCGCAGTAGCTTCAAACATCGTCAAGAATCGTATGAGCCATTATAATTAGTAAAAAACAGCATGTATAATTTAAAATTAATTAGTATTGTTATTGTCTAAATGTTATCGCCAATAAGTCTGTAACAGTAGATCGTAGTGAAGAATCCTTCGCTAAAAAGTGTTGAAACCTGTCGTTTACAACATGTAGAAATTGTGCATAACTACGAATGAATTAAACGACCTCCCATAGTTTTGAAAAAACTTTTTACGAAGACAGTTTATTAACCATACTTAATGCCTTTCAGGATCGACTGGAAACGAAAAAACACGAAAACCATTTCCTGAACGAATAGGAACTGCACCGCCCACCATGCTGAGAGCGTACTGACTGTCCTATTCTACCATCACGCGTCGACGCGAAGGAACGAAAATGGCGGATGCGCATGCCCGTCTATATTCAGGTGCCCTAGTTATCATAGAGTACGACTGTACGGACATGTTGACAGTTTGTATCGTGAATTCGACACATGGCAGGGAAATAGCGCTTTGTTTAATTCTTGGACACGAGTGAACTGTCGATTCTTTGGGTTCGGCGTCTGCCGAGCGGAACGTCGCCAACTATGCCGCCAAGGCCGGCACCGTTTATCTTAATGGCTGGCGAAAGCGGCGCAGAAATAGACGCCGGCTAGTCCAGTGGCCCCTGGACAAGGACAGGGGGCCGCCACGCCACTGAAGCAGGGTTCACACACTTTTGAAGTGGCGTACTGCAGTGGCACCGCAATTACTTGTTGGAACACCATGTTTTCAATGGCGCTACCTAAAAGTTAAGCTACGTGTATCATGCAACAGGACGTTCAGCTCTTTTGTACAGGACTTACACATCATTCGGGAACATTTGTAATTATTTATTGCACAAGCACCAAACATTGTACAGATATCATACATAAGTCATTTTGAAGAGAAACCCGGAAAGTTTTCTCATGAATAGCGCCACAGCCTAGTTTGGGGATTTGCCGATTGTCAGCCCTAGTCGCAAGCGATTTCTGTGTGTTGGAGTTCGACAAAAAAAAAAAGTGCTACAGCTAGCCAACGGATGTGCTTAGAACCAAGTACGGTAAGAAGCCACCAACAAGGAAGGCCATTTACCACTGGCAGAACAATTTCGTTGTGCCCGGCAAGAAAAGCGGACGACCCACTGTGGGCGAAGTGAATGTAGAGCTTGTAAGAGAGACATTCACAAGGAGTCCAAAGAGAAAGGTGCGACGTGCACCCCGTGAACTCTAAATGGCTCCAACGATAATGTGGAAAAGTCCTGCGTCAGAAACGGGCTTTGAAACCATTCCATTTGAACTAGGGCAGAAGCTTAATGACGGCGACAAAGACAAGCGTTTTCAGTTTTCTGTGCAGTTGCAACAACTGAACGAGAAAGGGGGGTGGCATTGTTGTTCGCTTAATTTTTAGTGATGAAGCCACTTCTGACACTAATGAGATAGCGGACAGGAATAATTGTCTAATCTGGAGTACAAAGCATCCACACGAATCCATTGAATTTGAGCATGAATCCCCCAAGGTAAATGTATTTTGCTCATGTGATGTCGAAAGCTGTACGGGCCATTCTTCTTCTTTTCGAGAGCTCAGTCACTGAGTGTTCCTACCTTAGACATGTTGCAGCCTCGTGTGTGTGTTTCCTGTAC
The DNA here is from genome assembly GCA_026315105.1 of Locusta migratoria. Taxonomy (NCBI): domain Eukaryota; kingdom Metazoa; phylum Arthropoda; class Insecta; order Orthoptera; family Acrididae; genus Locusta; species Locusta migratoria. Next base: position 205,015,899 of record CM048751.1, read on the forward strand.
ACCACTGTGCCATGAGTGTTGCCAGTCGACAGAGCCCACTCCATGGCCGGTATAGCACCTGAGCTCTCCATGTTTGCGAATAGCACTATAGGCAAATTACCGATCTATGCTGTGGTGGTATACACGAAAAACACTTTCAGGGTTTCTCTTCAGAATGACATGTGTATGATATCTGTACAATGTTTGGTTGTTGTACAGTAAACAATTGAAAATGTTCCAGGATTTTATGTAACCCTCTTCTTTCTTACGCCACTAGCATACTTGGACCGCTCCTATGTGACCGTCTTGAAACACCAGCATTTTACTCTGATTTCAGCTTGTTTTGATGTCTAACATGAAAAAAAGGTTGAAACAGTCATCTGCAGGATATTTTTTTACTGGAATAACAAAAACTTTAGTGCTGAGAGAGAGAGAGAGAGGGGGAGAGAGAGAGAGAGAGAGAGAGAGAGAGAGAGAGAGAGAGAGAGAGAGAGAGAGAGAGAGGCCGCCGGACATGGGTGGTCCTTTGGTATAAGCCCAACGGCATAACCCACAACGTCCACCGGGCGATGTAATAACCTACTTTCCGTACATACCGGCATCGATCTCGATAGCCACCGAGACAGTTAACGAGAAGGCGTGTTAAGAGTCTCAATATCATCGTATTATTTCCAGCTCGTTTGCTGAACAAACTGCTTGTGAAAGTCACCGCTCATAAGAACTGTAGAGAACCAACCCGATGTCAGATTACGAGAAAAATGATAAATTTCTATTATCTGTAAAACTTTGTAAATAGCGTGGGCCACGGTGTAGTAGCCGAGCGGTCTAAGGCGCCTCGCTGCGGAGCGCGCGGTTGCTCGCCGTGGAGGTTCGAGTCCTCCCTGGGGCATGGGTGTGTGTGTGTTGTCCTTAGGTTAGTTTACCTAGGTTTAAGTAGTTTGTAAGCTACGGACTGATGACCACGCAGTTTGGTCCGATAGATTTACAGACATTTTGAGAAAAACGTGGAAAGCGTTATCGGAGCAGAAAATGTCTACTGCCTCTATCTTGGAGCCCATAGTTTTTGCACTACCTTCGTGACATACATAACTCGTGGTTCTTTTAATCCGAAGCCTTTTTCTCATTGCCCGTTTGACCACAGTAAAATCGCCACGCACAGCTACGAATACAATGAAGTCCATTTTTTAACTGTAGTTCAGTGGCGAAACTTGCCCTCTAATAGTAAACTGAACAATGCGACTTGTATTTATTGTTCACTCGGTAAACGTGCCTCGAAAGGTCAATTCAAGTATAGATCGTGTTTCACTTCACGGCGAGCATTGGCAGCACGAAATGGTTTCCGTCGAGGACAACTGTGGTCTCGTATGTACCACAGCCGTTGTTGAGCCATAACAGGGAATAATTTCTTACTAAATATTCGGAACTAACGTTTCGGTTGCCTTTGTTGCTTTCTTATAAACGTTTACACACAGTGGCTTGATAATATTTTGATTTGTAGAAAATAGCAATCGGTCGTAAATATTTTGTTTATTCAGATCTGTGAGTTCATTATAAGTGCTTAAAACAGATTAAACAATTTGTGGGCAATACAATGTGTTCATTGACCTCTGTTTAACTTCTATCCTGAGACACAGTGTAGGCAAGAACGAAAATGTAATAATAATAATAATAATAATAATGCCGTTGTCGGTCAACTACGCTTTCTACAAACGAAGATTCTCAGGTTCCACGTGGAGAATGCAACAGAACTGGACAGTGATCGTTGTAAGCAACTCTCTCCACACGATCAGAGTAGCTTGTAAGTGGCCGTTATGGGCGCTACTGGACTGTAACGCGGAATTGTTTATTCATCTGTGTTTCTAAAGGCGCGGGAAATTTCGGTTTGTATTAGGAGAGAATATTACTCTCCGTAATGGAGAAATATTGTTTCAAATGTTTCGTTTTGCTTTATTGTTCAGATTTAACTTTCATTTAACACTGACAGCTTGACGATTCATTTGAAACGTTTTCAGCTATTTCTGTGTTGTTAATGACGGAATATAGGAAACGTCTTTCCGTGTCATCGTAAAGTACTTACGGTACTTAATTCCCTTATAGACTTACGTTCACTTGTTTGTTAAATGCACCAATTATCAATTACCATCAATTTCATTTATTAAGCTGCTCGTGTCATATTCAGAAGAAAATGTTGTTCATTTTATTCATCATCACCACCATCACATCCTTAAGCGTTCGGTAGTGAACGGTGAAATTCCCAAGTAATTACAGTAACCTGAAACTACTTTCTAAAAGTAAACAGTAATCATCGTGAAGATGGTGTTAAGTACCCGAGAGTATTAGAACAAGAAGGGATGTCAGCGTGGATACGTCGAAAGGAACTACACTTTGGCTTGGTCTCTGAATCACAGCCAAATTCTGCATGTATTTTATATTTTTCAATCAGAATACTGACTGAGAACGAAGACGTGGGAAAGGAATCACAAGAGGTGTGTGATAACTGAATTTAAGTATGATGTGGAGCATTTTCGTAGACCCTTCTTCGAGAAGGAAAAGCATTGCTGTTAGGCTGCTGAATAGAAAGAGCCTTTCCTTCCCCCTGTTGAAAGTTCGCTTTATAAAGCACTTAGAGGCAGATATAAGGTAGTTATTTGTCAGCAGGTCATAATCATTTTCCCCTTTAAAAGATTTTTCTTCGCGTAACTGATGTAATCAGAAATTTCTGTGAAAGTCATCGTATGGAAGTTAAACCGGCGGCCTTCTGATTGCAGGGAGCACCAGAATGTGGACCTCCCGGAACCCGGACGCTATGCGACTGGGATCTTCTACCTGGACAAGAGGCACCACAACGAGAGCGAGGAGGCGTTTGGGAAGCTGGCCGAGGAATGCGGCCTCAGGGTACGTTGTTTTGTTTCTGTTGCTTCTTATCATACGCTTGTCAAGCCGAAGCGCTGTCGCTCAAGTGTCTCCACTCAGCGAGATGTGAAATACATCCGTGGATTATACAGAAACTCTGTTCTGCAATCTCGCTTATTTATCTTGCGTGCGTAGAGATCCGCGGCAAACGTAAGCCGGAATTAGCTCCGTAAACAGACCATTACGTGTCTGATCATAGTCGCCCATTGCCATTCTCTAAATAGACAGCTTTTCTTACTGGAGACGTCATACATACAGAGCTGCTGCTTTTTCCATCAACTAACCGTTCCTTCTGTAAAAACCGTCTTGATTGAAAATTGTTTTATTAATTAATGACGCGTTTCGCCCTTTAGTAGGGCATCTTCAGATAATCTGCGTGACAGAATTTACACAAAATTACAAGGCGGAATTACGAAACGGGTATAATGGTACATGGGCTTATTTTGTGTTAAGAAGACGTATAAATGGTAAACAAAGCTTACGGTGTCACACCACGTACACACAAAATAAGCCCATGTACCATTATACCCGTTTTGTAATCCCGCCTTGTAATTTTGTGTAAATTCTGTCACGCAGATTATCTGAAGATTCCCTACTAAAGGGCGAAACGCGTCATTAATGCAACAGTTTGCAATAAAACAGTTTTTTTACTGAAGGAAGGTTTATTCTCACTGCTGTGCACCATGGACTGGAAATCATTCAACTAACCGTATGTAATGTTATGCATGAGAGAAATAAATTGAGATATATATTTATGTCAAACTTAGGAAATCAAGATATATCCGTATAAAACTGCGTTCAGTGACAAAAAATTTACTCCTCCCTTACGAATTTATCGCTATTGTATTTTATTACGTGTATGCAGAGGTAGGTATGCACGAAGGTCATCCGGAAACTTAAGTCTCCTTTTCTCATGGGGAAAAAATTCAGAGAGCACATTAACGTAGTTATATGGTGGAACATTTTGACCAAATAAACTTATTTTTTCACGGAAGCGACACATGCGCGTTTTCTAACTACGAACAACTGAGCCTTCGTGGCCTTTTCGTAAAAAGTTGAGCTAGCTGATGCTGACAACCGTGTTGCTGTTCTGACAGGAGTGTCTGGTAAGTGTTGTCCATGCAGTTAGGTTTCACATAGACCCGGTGCTAAATCAACACTGTATGACGGACGTGGTAGGAGAGTACTGATCGCAAAACTGATCTCGTGCTACAAGCGGAAGTGTTTGACTCCGAAAATCTCGTCTTTCGGCCTATCAAGTGCCCACACGTAGCATTATATATTTAGTTGCTATAGGCACGAAACAGTCCAAAAGAACCACACACTGCTTATCCCAGAAGAAAGCGCATTCTTTAGCTTTCTGAGTGCTAGCACAAGAAACCTAACAGAGGAATGTCTTTTGCCTTCCATAATTCAGTGGTAACAAAACGTTTCATGTACCATTATAATGTTCAGCGAACTGTTGCCCCGGCTGCTGATTGGTTCTGAAGGTACTATTGAAGTCGCTTCCAGTGGTAATTTTGCTTAAATGTAAAATGTTTCATAAAGCTTATGGGACTTAACAGCAGGGTCCTCAGTTCCTAAAGTTACAAACTACTTATGAACTACCTTAAACTAAAGACGGCACAATCATCCATGCCCGAGGGGGGGATTCGAACCCCCTGCGGGGAACGACCTAGTCATTTCCCAGATTTCGGCAGTCGAAATTCATCAGGTGTTCGCAAATGTGTTCAAGAGATGTCAGGCCGCTCTTTCCATAGAGGGACATCGTTTTGAACATCTAAGGTAAGCTTAGGTTACTCAGATGGCAATGTTTTTAGACTTTAACTCAGTGTATGCGCCCGCGGCACAATAAGAGTTCAAAAATCGGGCGCTGCCGTGGCCGGCGGATGCGGTGGCGACGGCCGGGAGCTGTACCGCGCGACCCGCGGACGCCTGGCAGGCGTCTTTCGTGAGACACTCTGTATTTTGAATAGCCGCAGCGGAGCGGCCGAGCGCATTGAGGCGCTATGCTACGATGCGCGAGGCTGTTCCCTGTCCGGGGTTCGAATCCCCCCTCGGGCATGAATGTTTGTGCCGTCTTTAGTATAAATGATGACCCCGCAGTTAAGTTCCATAAGGTTTACAAACATTTTGTCATATTTTGAATATCAGTGTTATGCGAACATATATTAGCGTGAAGTATTCGAATTGTTTCTTTAAACAATATTGTGACATTAACTTTAAGTGTAAAGTGCTGTTCTAATGGGGGGAAAAAGTTCTGACACTGTACTTTGTGGTATCGTAGAACATGTCACACGCTGACAGTGTGATCAAGCTCATGGCCTCCTGATTTAATACGTCATGCATCTGAATGATTATTTACATGGCTTATGCTTTGGTGCGGACGAATGTTTAAGATGAATGTTTCCGTGGCTGCGTTTGTAGTTAGTGTGGCGCCGTTACCGCTTTAAATGCTGCCAAGCGGGAGGAATTTCAGAAAGATACTATGTTCGTGAGAAAATTGTTCTGGATAAGAGTGTGATGTGGGTTCGCTTTATAGAAATTATATCGTTGATAATGTTATGTGCACGATATTAATATTACTGGCATCTTTTAGTGATATGAAAGACAATTGCATCACCATACCAAGCCGAAACTGTAAAGGTAGATATTTACTATTTGGTCGGCTGACTCACTGTGAGGACATCATTTACTAGTAAAATCGTCGCAATTAATTTATTACAGCCGCTTATTCCGAGTATATTTAGAGCTTCGTTTAGTGCAGATCTTGACACATGGTTAGTAACAAATGCTTGCAGTGACGGAGGCAACTGCAAATACTACCCATAAAGAGGTGGCGTTCAGATTTATCTGATTCAGGTTGAAGTGTTATGAATGCCACTATTGCACAGGAGTTTTTTAATACCTAAAAACTGCTGAACAGATGTTGAACTTATTGTGTTGTATTTAAGTAAAGATCAATTTGTCGTTTTCAATACATTCAATATATGCGACGTTGACACCTTAGCTCCTTTTCACATTTCAACATACAGTTGTTAGTGACACAGTGCAGATGAGACCAGAATTCTGGCACGAAACGGTAGAAACGCCAATCTTCGTTTATTATGTAAGGTGGGTGAGAAAACTAGTGTCGATATTGCAGAAAGTGTTTGGTATTCGTAACTTGTATGTGGAACAGTATATGTAAAAGATGCCTTAGCTGTGTTGTAATGAACATGTTTCGGCAGGCAGTATGGGTGAGGCTGTGTTGTGTTCCTCAGGTGGTGTGCTGGAGAACGGTGCCAACGGACGCGACGGGCATCGGCGATGTGGCGCGCAACAGCGAGCCCTTCATGCGACAGGTGTTCGTCACCTGCGACAACCCCAACATGGACGAGGAGGCGCTCACCCGCTCGGTAAGTACCACTGAAGGATAATGCATAAGCAGATCGGGTGGGGGGGGGGGGGGCGGGGCGGCGAAGGGCACCCCCGCCCCAGCGGCAGTGTGTTTATTTTTGTCGAATGCAAAGCTAGCGTGCTACCACTGCACTGAGTCTTCAAAACTGTGAGACTTTTGTTTGACTGGGCTTGGGGTAAAAAGGTACTAGTCTTTCTACTGACTAAGGTTAGCTAACAATAAGAATTCTTTCACTGCCTCGTCCCCCAGGAGGCCGTCCTGGATCCGCCCCTGGGGTAGTGCATGGCCAGGGGACTCTTAGAAACCTGTTTGATATCATCGCCTGGCAAGGATCATAGCGAGCTGCGATGGGGCACACATTAAATGGACCGAAAGGGTGCGTTTATGCTGCCACCTCGCTGCTCACAGTTCGTCGACATGGCACGGCGATGATGAATCAAACCCACAGTCTTACTGGCCCATTTAGCGTGCACAATCGCAGCTCGCCCATCTCACTGCTCGCTACGATCCTCGCCAGGCGATGATATCAAACTGGTTTGTGTTTCGCACTGCGATTGGTTGCTTCTCTAGCAGAGTGGAGTTTGACGATTGTGCACGTGGAACTCTCGTGCCCATCGCACACAATATTGTTTGTTAGCGGTAGTTTCAGTACAGGCAACTATAAGTGAAGATCTGAAGCAGATGATTATTATGACTGAAAAAGCGATATAGTAAGTTTTCTATCTTTTGGTAGTACTTGTGAAAGTATCCATAGTGAGGACGTTCAGCGTTCAAAGGATGCACTCCATACCTCCTCTTCCTTCTCCTTTGCAATAACTACACTTTCGTAGCGAACAAATCACTGTCACTAGAGGATGCGGAGAACATGTTTCACACTTCACGCCACTGCAGTTGTGCACTTAGCTGTAATGTAACAGCTGCAGGAGAATATACATGGCGAGGAGCGAGGTGCATGCAGCGTGAACGCAAGGCTCCCAGCGAGTTGCGAGATACCAGCAGCGAGCAGCGAGATGGCAGCAAACGCACCCTTAGGGGGCGTCAGTTAATTACATGAAGGCCACGATGGAGTGGCCGATCGTTGCAAGGCGCTTAACTGCGGAACGCGCCGCAGTTCGCCGTCAGAGGCTCAAGTACTCCCTCAGGCATGGGTCTATTTGTTGTCCTTAGCATAAGTTAAAGTACTGGTTGTTGAGTAAGCCTAGGGACTGATGACCAGAGCAGTTAAGTCCCATAGATTTTTTTAATTACATGAGGTGTTTAGGGTGGTGGAGGTTGTCACCCGAATTTCACCAAATCACACGTTCCAATTTTTGTTGAACGCAGATATACAGCTGTTGGTATGTAACCCAAAGAAACTGAAAGACAGATGGGGACATTCTTACTGATTTTTTCCGTCGGTTCTTAGTAGAACATAATATTGAACTAAAAGCACAATTTTGTGTATGTTCTATAACTTTATTTTTACGTAGTTACCAGGTTTTAGACTTTCAAAGATATGTTGAGAGTTTAAACCTTGTAAGTAGAAAACTGATTAAGTAAATAAAAGTAAACTTCTAGAACATACACGGAATTGTGGTTTTAATTGAATGTAATTATATTCTACCAAGAACCGACGGAAGAATCTCCAAAGATGGCGTAATTTGCGATTGCTTTAAATTTGTTTGGGTTACATAGAAACAGGTGAATCTCTGTAATCAATAAAAATAGGACATACATGGCATTTTGTATTGCAATTCATCTACACTTCCACTTCCTAAAATATTTCTTTCTCCTCCTCCTCCTGAAACACCTTGCAGTATTTCTGTTTGTGTTTTGGAAGACAAGCATCTCAGTCGCCATAGTAAGAGTTCTTGACGACGCACGTCAGCATAATATAGCGACACAGTACTATTGCTCCGTATCAATAACGGGAGTATCACAGTACGTAGTAAACCTGAAGAAATGAGGATACATCAGTGTAGACGAACCCTGCGATTGTGGAGAACTGCAAGACCCATAACACCTACTCGTTTGCAGGAAACTGGATGAAACTTGCACCATAGAGAATGCACTCACAAGGCTGTTCATGATGAAAATTGCTGGGCTTCATGTAGCATATGAATTTTGTAATCCCTAATATAAGTACATCAGCTCTTTATCCTCCTAGTTTTTTCGTATTTTTTTATATTACTGTATTTAATTTTCACTTGATCTACTGTTATGTATTATAAGTGCATTATATCATCTTCTATTGTAACATGATTTTGTAAAGTGATGTCCTGAATACGATACATAAATTGCTTAATAAATACAGTGTGTTTAACGGCCCCATCAGGCACTGATGTGCAGTTCGGTTTCTATAACAATAACAATTTCTTGTAGCCCAGTGGCCTGGTGCAATTCTCTCAACTGGACGTCACTTCGGCGACTTGTGTGTCCCTAACCTACCGACTGTGGAAAAGGGACCTACAGTTTTCGCAGAATCCGAAAGACGTGTCATTTTGGGCGACTCCTCACTTCGGTCACAGGTGAAGGCTAGATTAAATGGGTTAACGCATACGAGTCCGTGATCCGACCGGTTTCAAATCCGCGACTATTTGGTTTCCACCAGTCGAGGTCTTTACCCCGGGACGAATGGGTCCGATGATAATAGACTGTTCCCCCACCCCCAAAAATTCTAAGATATTAATAAAATGTTGGAACTAAAAACATTCCGAGCAGCTTATGTATTACTATTTTTTTAATATTTAAGTTATAACTTTCATTTCAATTGGTAATAACTTTTGTTGCGTTAAACAATTTTGGTACTCTATTCATTGCAGGATTACTTCTTAGTTTCCTCGTTCTCACCCTTACCCCCTTCAACCGCTCTAGCCTTTCGGCTGGCGACAGCCACGCCTGCAAGTTTGCCGGCAAGTAGAGTAATCCCCGCTGTTGCTGGCGTCGGCGCGTCGCCTGGGGTTGAGCGCCACTCGGTGTTGTAAGGCGCTTGTGCCCAAGTTGTGCGCGGAGCGGGCCCGCAGGCTGTCCTTGGCGGCCTTTGTTGTGCGCGGCACACTGACCCGTGGGAACGCCGCCAGCCTGTCTCGCCCCCTGCCCCAGCTCGAGGGCTCTGCTGCTGACGCGGGAACCTCTCAGCCACGCCTGTTTCATCTTCCGTGCCTCGCACTCTGTAACACGCGGCTTCCTCGTTATCGTTTCTAAACTTCCGGAACGAGGAAGCGTGCTTTTCCTCGCTGTGATAGTGGGAGAGCTAAAAAAAGTCGTTTAGGTGTATTCGAAACCCTGCGCCGCCCAGCCCAGTTACATGCGCCTTCTTTGAAAAAAACATTGATAAAAAAATTTGTCCGGCTATCCAGCTACCACAGATATACATTAACTAGACTGGCAATGCCCTAGGCGGAAGGAATCCAAGGGTTTAACGTCCCGTCGACTGCTTTGTCATTACAGACGGAGCTCACGCTCGGATTTTTGGGGAAGGATGGGGGAAGGAAATCGGCCGTGCCCTTTGAAAGGAACCATCCCGGCATTTACCTGGAGTGATTTAGGGAAGTCACGGAAAACCTAAATCTGGATGGCCGGAGGTGGATTTGAACCACCATCTTTTCGAATACGAGTCCAGTATGTTACCACTGCGCCACCTCGCTCGGTGGGCAATGCCCTATGCATTATCGTAGTCGACCATATTACTACCCTAAAGGCCTTGTAAACAACCACTAAAGATAAAATAGTCTTAAGAAAAAGGACTTAAGTAAAAAAAAAAAAATTGGAATAAACATAAATTTATTCATGTTATTTGGATTGTTCTGAGGTCTGCGACTGTGTTATAAACTTTTTTGGAATAATTAATGCTGCAGCAGTCACTTTTTACTAATATTTTTTTATTGGCACGACGCGTTTCGGCAGCACGCTGCCATCATGGGGTGCATTTTTACAGTTACTGGTTCATCATTGACTTATATTTTGCGTTGTGGATGCCAGTGAGGTTATAGCTATTTTTAGTATTATGTTTCATCATTGTAGTTTTTGGATTATTGTAGTGTTGTATTTACTTACAGTTTTGATAATCTTCTTGTCTAGCACACACAAGAACACAGTTACATATACAGCACATGTAGACATGTCTAGACTGTAAGTAAATACAACACTACAATAATCCAAAAACTATAATGATGAAACGTAATACTAAAAATAGCTATATCTTCCTGAACAGGTTAAAATGTTCAAACATAACCTCGCTGGCACCCACAACGCAAAACATAATAAGTCAATAATGAATCGGTAACTGTAAAAATACACCCTATGATGGCAGCGTGCTGCCGAAACGCGTCGTGCCAATAAAAATATTAGTAAAAAGCTGCAGCATAATTAATCCAAAAAAGGACGCCACCTTTATAAACGTCTACATAATGGAAATGAGAAGTATCTACAGTGGTGTTACTGTATTTATTTGTCTTCCGTTTGAATCAACTTGGTCTTTTCTAGAATAGTATGCACACTATAAATGTGCTTCTGTACCCAGAGATGTCTGTCTGTTGTTGAAAATGTGTATCAGTATTCATTGGAGTGTTCTTACGAAAACTGCAGTCTGCTTTGAACGTGGGCATATGTTTCTACATCGACATAACTACTCCGCAATCCACATAAAGGTGCATGGAGGAGGGTACTCAGTACCACTACTAGTTACTTACTTTCCTGTTCCACTCCCATACAGAACGAGGGAAAAACTAATACTTCTATGCATCCGTACGAGCCCTAAATCACTCTAATCTTATCCTTGTGGTCTTTACGCGAAATGTAGATTGGCGGCAGTAGAATCGTTCTACAGCCCACCTCAAATTTCGGCCCTCTAAATTTAAACAGTGCTTCTCGAATAGAACGTCACCTCCCCTCCAGCGACTGCCATTTGAGTCCCGAAGCATTTCGGTAACACTTGCGCATTGATCGAATCCACAAGTTACAAACCTCGCCGCCCGCTTTGAACTGCCTCTCTCCTCCTTTAAAGTGCGTATCCCAAAAATACTCAAAGCAGGATCTTACAAGCGTTTTATATGCGGTCTCTTTCCAAAATTCTTCCAATAAAGCGAGGTCGCCCATTTTCCTTCCCCACGACTGTCCTATATGCTCGTTCCATTTCATATAGCTGTGCAGCGTTATGCCTAGGTGTTTAATTGACGCGACTAATGTTGTATTCTTGATGTTAATCTTATAATACATTTCTGCATTTTATGTGTTAAACTCAACTACAGAAACTGTTTAAACCAGAGCGAAAAGATTGAAACGTCATTTTAGTTCAGAAGTTGTGCAAGTAACATACACAAATTTTTTGACGTTTGTGTAGATATGGTGTCAGGCTTTGCTAAAAGCAGCGGCTTCACAGGCTACTTAACATATGTCTGTGGCAGCTACAAGAAGATACGATCTTTTTTCAGCAGACTCATGAACTTTTATTGGAATAACACATGCTTCACTGGTCTGAAATAACATATCTTCGGTTTGACATGTTTTATAGATGGAAAAACAGTTCGTTTTTTTTTATTTTTATTTTTTTTTTATTATTTTTTATAAAGTTTTTCTTACTTACGCATTTTGTCATTTCCCCTTACACCTTGAAGCCCGAATGAAGAAGAAACTGCCGTGTACTTTGTAACACGGCACCCTCATGACGTCAAGCGAAATTCTCAAAGAAAAAAAATCATTTTACAAAAGAAGAAAAGAACCGCTTTCGATCTATAAAACAAATAAGATTGTAGACGTGTTATTTCAGACCATAGAAAATGTTTTATATTCAATAAAACGAAACGCATCTTGTCAACAAATATCGTATCTTATTGTAGTTGCATGGACGGGCAGATAATTCCCTTAATAATATTGTACAGCAACTACGGATATCATGGGCACACTAGTGAAGAATTGGTAAACAATATTATTTTGCATATCTTACAGTTTCATATTACGGAAGTAGGTCAACTGTGTTCCTGTAGAACTTACGGCTCCTCGACATTTATTTTTCTCTTTTTCCCCACATCATCTCCACTCTTCCAATTAGTTTCTTCCGCTCAAAGGCATAGATAATTTATTCCTCAGGGCGTGGGGGATGGCTCAGTTCCTCTGTACAAGTAGCTCATTCAGAACATTTACAATATCTGCAGCTGTTTCACCGTTTAAAACTGGAACACAGGGTACATAGTGAAAGACATTTTTTGTCTTTGTGGATAAGGCTCTGGCGTGTTCTAACGTAATGAGTTTTTGTCTATCTCCATTGACCTCTCAGAGGTGGGCTTCCATCTGATGAAACTGCACAGTCTGTTTTCGTCCATTCACACTGTTACTAAAATTTTGACCATTTTTTCGAATTGGATCAGAGACTACAAGATTTACTTGTAAACTATCTTGATTTTTCTATTCTTCAAAGACCCATTAGCAGTTTTGTGAAAACATGGAATTTTCCTGAGCCCTTCTTTTCGAATGCATCCTCTCCCTTTTCTTTTAAGACTCGCTCAAGCATTGAAACTTAGGGTTTTCCATCTTGATTATAGCGCCTGATTGTGGCTCTCGTTTGTTGTACCGGTTTTGTTATGCATTGTCGTCTGTATTTGACATTAAGTGAGACGCATGATTGTATTAATGTGTTACAAAAACAGCTGCCAACCACTAATTTAAAGACATTTCTAAACCATCTCGTTTATTCTCATAATACTATATACATATTTATTTACAATATATTTTCACGATAAGACACCATGGCAAGAGAACATAATCTAGCCATCTGATCAAATAATATTGGAAACCGGTCACGGAATAATTGTTCTGAACATATCTGTAAATTAGTGGTTGGTGGTTGCTTTTATAACACATTGTTCTGTTCTCATTCGTGAGCAAGGACTAATTTGCTGGCTCCTCTTTATCCAGTGCATTGGGTTCAGTCTATTCTCGTAAGTATTTGAATTTCTGTCCTTTCAGGCTTTCCCTATTTTACTTCAAAGTATTTCTCCGCGTGGTGTCAGAGTTCCATATAGGCTATTCCTTGAGAGACGGAGATCGGTTTTACCAGCGATTGTATGCGACATCTCTAGTATGTCGTAAATTCCGTGAATATGGCTCCCCAACATTCTTTGTGCCACCTTCCAGTTTCTAGCTAGCAAAACTAGATTACCAGAAGTTAACACATGTTGCATAAGAATGGTATCCTTTTTTTATAAGATGTATTCCACTTATTCTTAACCAACTTAAGAGCTGGTTCTGAGGTTTGCATTATATTCCACAGAACCATATTGAAGAGAAATATCCGCTTCTTGGCTGACCTTTTCCCTTATTCCAGACGACACAAATTGATCAAATAAATAAATAAATAAATAAAACTTGAGAGGGTGTCTGCCGAGATTTGTTTCACAGTATACCTCGCATTCTCACGTACATTAACGCCTCAAATAAAACTAACCAATTTGGTTACACGCTTATATGAAGTCGACCTAAGTTAAGGATCCTACTGTCTTCCAGCATATTATTCCCCTAGTTCTCAGAATTCTGTCGAGGTTGAATAAATGTTTGACATGCACTGTCTTCCCGGAAACCAGGCCACACCATACGCGCAATATCTGAGGTTTCCAAGAAAATATCAGTCGCCCGTGCTGTATGTGAAGAATTTTCATTAATTAGTAGGAAGTCTGTTGCCTCGTCGGCCGCGGTGGCCGAGGGGACTAAGGCGCTCCAGTCACGGTCTGCACGGCCACTACAGTCGGGGGTTCGAATCCCCCTCGGGCATGGATATTTGTGCCGTTCTAGTTCGTAAGTAGTTCATAAGTAGTTTGTAAGTTTAGGGACTGATGACCCCGTAGTTAAGTCCCATGAGCTTAACAAACATTTGAACATTTGATTCTGTTGCCTCAGCGCCTCGCAACAACCGTCCACGAGATCCCAACCTCTAGTCACGAATCATGACCGTGGTTAAACGTTGCCGATTCACCCACAATTTCATTAGATGTGTTAGAGGGGTCAGAATGGCGGAGTAGTGAGTGGAGCCCTGTGAGAGAGGGTGGGGGAGGACCTGCAGCCCCCATAGACTTCCCCCTCTCCTTGTGTCGCCACTGAATGGTCAACATAATTGGGGATCGTCGTCGATATCGGATTTTTTCCGCAATGTTCGGGTATCGAAGACGTATTTCGCGTTCCCTCCAAAAACGAATCTCAGATAATCTGTCTACAGACCAAATCAAGTCTTATCCATTGAAAAGAATATTGGCAGACTGTTCGACCGCCGTGCAGGAGGCATTTTGACCAACTCCACTCGAGACGTTCCCTCCTCTGAAAACCTGTTAGAGATACGCATACAGTAGGTCCCCGACGATAAAACTCTGAAGCCGTCCATAGACTGCCTCGGTACAACTCTTCCAGTGAATGCTGAGAGGTCAGACGCCAGTTGCCGTGTAGTGTGCTACAGCGATACTTCCATGGACTTACAGCCAAATAACGGTGCTCTTTCTGATCTCAAATATGGTTGGTAATCTGTGTCCTGTGTACAGCTTCCGTTGCCGCGGCGGAATAGCCGTTCGCACTAAGGCGACTTGATGCGGTCCGCGTGGCCTTCGCCGTCGGAGAGTTGAGAGTACTCTGTCGGGCGCGCGCGCGCGCGCGCGCGCGCGCGTGTGTGTGTGTGTGTGTGTGTGTGTGTGTGTGTGTGTGTGTTTTAGGATAAGTTATAGTAATTTGAAAGTTCAGGGACCGATGACCACTGGAGTTAGGTCCCATAACTTTACAGACATTTGCATATTTTGAACAGTGTAACGTTAATAACAAACCCTTTTTTATTTCTATTAAATATAGTTTTGCTCACAGAGAGGTAGTAATGAAAATATAGGCCTATGCATGTAAGCAATGGTTTATTTTAACTTTGCCACTTATTGTTAACCTAACACGACTTAAAGGGTGTTTAAGTACTTTTCTTGGTTTTATTTAGACTAACTCAGGAGTTATTCTAAGGGCTGTTAATTGTATTTTAAGTGAGGAATGACTGTAGCTGGCTTTACCGAGCTAGTGGTTTTTAAATTACTTAGCTTTAGTTCAGTGTTTTAATTTAAATGTGACACTCAACATGAGAATATGTAGGCCTAAGCTAAGCTGTGAGCAGGAAGTTTGGAGAGAGGAAGAAAGGGAGAAAAAACTGAATTTCACAAAGAATGCAAACAGGAGGGAAGTCCTACATGAAAAGCATTAAATTCAAAACTGAGCATGCAACATTCACTTTATTTCAAAGTGCATGCTACCAGTGAGACTTCATTTAGTTGTTATCTAACGAAATCAGACTTCAAAGTTATTAAACACATTTTCGGTGTAAAATCTTCTCTGAAATATGGTGTGTGTAAAATATGCGAGACATTAGAAGGGGGGGGGGATACGGAAAGTACAGCACCGTAAATTTAACATTATTCCGTAACTGTTTTCGACTGCAACTCTTCGTCACCATAAACATAACATACCATTTATAAACCAGAAAATACAATTGTAATTTAACTGAATGTCGTAAATATTTAGAACGGCAACATATGCCTTAATTTGGAATGTAAGTGAATGTATCATATCTCTTAAGTATCCGTCTAATCACTACTAACTTTAAGTTTCTTGCCTCTTACAGTCAAATGTAACCAAATAATTTACTATGCTGTAATATTTTCTGTGTTATGAAAGTATATTTAAGAATCTTAAGAGCATATTAAAAAGCGTAAGTGTTCCGTAGTCTGTAGATGCGCGCCTAAAACGTGGGATTCAAAGTGACGGATAGTTCTGCTTGTACTGTATATCGCTCTAGTTGGCATGGTTGAACGCTGCCGGCTGCCCAGACTGCAGTTTTCCGCGCGGAACATGATTGTACAGACATTTGTTAACAGTTGGAGTGATCGTGAATTCGACACGGGGCGGAAAGGACGATTTTATTGCTTTAGTTGTAGACACCAGTGTTCTTACACAGGGAAGCGTTATAGGTCCCCTACTCTTCCCCGTGTTTATAAACGATTTAGGAGATAATCTGAATAGCTCCCTTAGATTGTTCGCGGATGATGCTGTCGTTTATCGGTTAGTGAAGTCAACAGAGGATCAAAAGCAACTGCAAAGCGATTTAGACAAAATTTCTACTTGGTGGGAAAATTGGCAATTGACACTAAATAAAGAAAAGTATGAAGTAATACACATGACCACTAAAAGAAATCCATTGAACTTCAATTACGCGATAAATCAGTCAAACCTTAAGGTCGTAAATTCTACCAAATACCTAGGAGTTACAATTACGAACAACTTTGACTGGAGAGAACACACAGAAAATATTGTGGGGAAGGCGAACCAAAGGTTACGTTTCATTGGCAGAACGCTTAGAAGATGCACCAGCTCCACCAAAGAGACTGCCTACATCACACTAGTGCGTCCTCTCCTGGAGTACTGTTGCCCCTTGTGGGACCCTCACCAGGTGGGACTGACGGAAGATATTGAGAAGGTTCAGAGAAGGGCAGCTCGTTTTATCACGTTACGGGGGGGGGGGGGGGGGGGGGGAAGCGTCACGGAAATGTTGCACGAATTGGGGTGGAAATCATTAAAAGGAAGACGTTATTCATTGCGACGTGATCTATTTGTGAAGTTTCAATCACCGACTTTTACTTATGAATGTGAAAATATTTTGCTAGCACCCACCTACTTAGGGAGACATGACCATCCCAATAAAATAAGAGAAATCAGATCGAAAACGGAACGATTTAGGTGTTCTTTCTTCCCGCGCGCTATTAGAGAATGGAACGGTAGAGAAAAGTTATGAAAGTGGTTAATGAACCCTCTGCCAGGCACTTAAATGTGATTTGCAGAGTATCTATGTAAATGTAGACGTAGATTATTTGTAGAAGATTGCAAGAATTGGTAGAATGTGCCTCACGGAAGATCACTTTGTATTTAGGAAAATGTAGGAGCACTTGATACATTTGGCAGTACTGGTGTTAAAACTTATTTCAGAAAATAGGTTAAATCCTCATACTCCTCGCCCATTAATTCGAACATAAGAGGCCTTTCTTCAGAAATGTTCAAATGTTTGTAGAGCGTATGGGACTGAACTACGGGGTCATCAGTCCCTAAACTTACAAACTACTTACGAACTAGGACGGCACAAATATCCATGCCCGAGGGGGATTGGATCACCCGACCGTAGTGGCCGTGCAGACCGTGACTGAAGCGCCTCAGTCTCCTCGGCCACCGCGGCCGGCGGCGTTTCTTCCCGTCAGTAGTTTTCCGATATTTACTACGTCTTCAAATACCGCTTATACTACGGCAAAGGGCACCACACAATGTCCAGTACTACCCCGTTGTTACCCTTTACGTTTCTTAGTACTAACAGTCTCACCGTACAAGTAATGTATCTAACAGAGGCAATAGATTCATAACGATGTCGTTCGCCGTTTTATATTCCCTTATGACACGACGTTTTTAAATGGAGTGATTTCTTTTGCAGTAACGACGAATGCAGATAGTTGACCACTTGTTAGTTGTGAATGATAACTGCATTCTGTCAAACGGCTCATTGGCACCGTTCCCGTGACACGCAATTACTGTTTGTCCCTCGTTAGAAGATGTTTCCGAGCGCTGACAATATTTCTACATAATCAGCACAAGACTACTTCCTTCATTCTTCATTGTCTGAAAGAGGGTTTATCGAACTGTTTTTCTATCGTTCCATTCACCAACGGCCGCAAAAGAATTAACATTTAAGTCGCCTCGCGCGAGCTCTGATTTTTACAGTGTTAATTTCTTCCCAGGGCAGTGAGTGACAAAAGTATTTTCACATTTTGGGAGAAAATTGAAAAGATATCACCGTAACGAAAAATTGTTCCAATAATTGCCATCCCAACTTGCGCATCATATCCGTGACATCGTCTCCCAATTTAGAAAAGATATGAAACGAACTGCCTATTTTCTCCGTCAACACTCTGTGGATCCCTTGTAGCATACCAATAATCTTTGCAGTAGCGGACAGCGTAGAGCAGTCAGTCAATGTAACGGATTTGTTGCATCTTCAGAGTTTTCTGTCTAGAAAATGCGGTCTTTGGTTTGGCTTTCCCACAAAATTTTCTATGGGATAGTTCGTTTCCTTCACCGCTCCTCTCCCCGCATACAGTCAAAATATGAGAGGTAAGGAACTACTGAGGCTGTTAAAGACAGCCTCGTTGCGAAGGGCTTAATTTCGTGGCCAAACCAGCCACCATTATAAATGAGATATTATCTTCACGTCAGAGTCGTACATTTTGTGTGGTAGTAAATCATAGACTAAGTGAAAACAATCTAAGCTTGAATTGGAGTACTATTGAAAAATGCTGGAAAAAAAAAATTAGACCGATAAAGTAAGGAATAAGAAAGTATGTCCATATAATCGACGAAGAAAGGAACATGCAAAAAAAGGTCGATTGGAAAAGGGGGACGTATAATATGACTTCGGCGGATAACTTCTGTGGAAATAGACGGTAAGAACTAAAAACTGTAAGGAACGACAGAGATAAATATCCAGTAAAGTAATAATGGAGGGCGTCGAGGATGTGTTTCCTGGAATGAAGATAGTTGCACCGGAGAGGAAGATGTACCACATCAAATCCAGCAGAAGCTTGCTGACTCGGAATAAAATTTAAATGCATTATTTTTACTGGTAAAGACCATAAATAGGTCGTGGCGGGATTGAACTGCACAACTGAATTTGTAATTGTGACACTCAATCACAAGTTGAGAGCCATCATTGCAGTGGTAAGTAAATTGGTGCTATCATTTTAATTTGTTGGTGAATATTTTTATGCATCTAACGTACGTATTAATGAAACTGTGAATGTTACTCCATAGTCACTAGTGTGTGAAACGACCTTTTCAACACATGCAACCCAACACGCAACTCCAGTCTTAATATCGGGCGTGCTACAGAAAGTGTAAATGATTTTTCAATCCTGACTTGTGACTTGCTGTACCAAATGTTATCATACATTTTTGGAATTCACCAAATTTACTCTGAAGGCAAATAGAGGAAAGTCAACCACAAACGGAAGTTTTTTCAGGTCAAATATTAAAAACATTTGTTTTGGACTGCGGGGAATAGTTAAGTCCTGTTCCAAATGTTTCACAGTGCTAAATCGATTGGAAGCTGTAGCTTGAGCTCTTAGCTGTAGCAGTGTAGAATATTCTGTTCTCAGTTGAATCAGAGCTTCGTTGAATTAAGCTGCCTTCATTTCCTGATGATTTCTAGTGCTTTCACTTTTCTCCCCTATATAAATCATTCTTTTTCTACTGTCAGTAGCATACTGTTTCAGCAATTTCGCGACGTTTAAACAAATCATTCTTACAGCGAACTATCCATATTTTGGAAGCTAGGAAAATTCACACATGACAGTCAATTTTGTAGGAACATGTGTGTTACGAAATTTTTGAAAAACTACAGTTCCATTCCTATCTGTGGCTGTGAAAGAACAGTCTGGTGTCTTATCGTATCTCGGCGACATGACAGTTTTCCGCAAAACGCTTCGTCGAGTATATGGGTGATATTTTTTGCACCCACATGCGTCAACAGTGTCCTTACACTGAAGAAACTAATATCTATTTGTTTGACTGACTTGCATTTTCCTACTAAACCAAGTATCTCGTCATCTTCGAACACCCACTTTTTGTTTCACAACCCAGTTTTAACGGCGCGGTAATGAAGACCATCTTCATCTGCAGCAGGGACGTATTAGTACTGTTGTAACATTTTCCGAAGTTTTATGATACTCTTTCTTCCACGAAATACGATATTCTATGTATTTATTAGTTAAGTAATGGCTTGTTCACTAAGATACTTAACTTCGCTGCTTCTTTGTGGTGGTGTTACTTGATAACGACTAAGAATGTCGCTGTGATTAAATGTGTCCACGTGAATGGTAAATACTCGAGGCTGAGGTTAAATCTTTAATGCACTTTAAACTATTTCGTTATTCTAGTACATTGCAAATATATTTAATTCACTACTGAAGATTTGCTGATACTAAGCAACTGCTACGTCAAAAGTTCAGACGAGGCGCTTTAGGTCTCTACTACATTGTACCGAAAATGACTATGATTTATCGTGCCCAAGTTGATAAAGCTCTGTTTGTTTAGGACTAACTTTTGCTGACGACTTCGTGTGCATTTCGAACACGCGTGAATTAAAAAAAAATTCTCGAGCTTAATCTCGGTGAGAAAAACGGATACAGAAAACGACCTTTGTGGAGGAAATGAGGCTATTACTGCTGCTCTACAAAAACGTGAAGTTACATGACAGGAAATGATTTCTAACTTGAAGTTGATAAATTTGTCAATTATAATAGCCAAACAACGATCTACCCTTTATGGTGGAAATAAAAACCTGGACGAAAACTTCTGAATTAACACACGAAAGTGATTTTTAGTGTCAGCTCCACAAACTCACCAACGATAATAGTTACATAGATTCAATAATGAATTCAAGAATGTCATTAGAAAACGGAATTAAACTATTAAAATTATTATTATTATAAAAAATTACAAAATATTACTTTGTACGAGTTCTATTGTTTCTATCCTAGTTTATTTAGTTTATATTCATAAAACTTCTACTGTTAAGAAAGGCGTGTCATATCACAAGACTACAGCATTTTATGATTGGTTCATTTCTGTGAACGGATTCGACGTAGCGGCTATATTTTTAAAAGTTGCAACAACATCCCTCCTTTGCACAAGGTATCTTTCAGTGGTGAAATCAACCGCCACAGCCACAGATATTGGCGTGACCAGAATTCACTCTGGATGGAACCTTTAAAGATGGTTGGTGACGTAAAGGTTATGGTGTGGAGTAAAATGTGGGGTATGCAAGTAATTGGACCCATTTTCATTGACTAAAACCTAAATACTCAAAGCTATCTTGAAATTCTGCAAAAATATCATTTGCTCTGAAAGAGGATGGCAACTTCCAGTGGTTATAGGGTCAGATTACTGGCCATTGTATTGGCCGACGTGGTTCTGTGGCATGGCCATCCAAATCACCTGATCACAAACCACTAGATTTTTATCTGTGACGTCATTTAAAGGAAATCGTGTACATATATATGCAGAGACTATAAAACAGACATCTCCAGCAACGCGCTGAATTTGCGTGTGCCAGCATTACTGCAGAAATCGTTCTGCGGGTACATGACGCGACGATTGGATTCGGCGCCTTCAAATGTGCATCGACCAATAAGGACAGCATGGTGAAAACATGAATGAAATGACTTCTTTAGGGAGAACATTCCAGTCTGTACCTCCAAACAAAATGAGTTGTAAATTCTGAACCATAACTGCTACTTAGAATCTGTTTAGAGGATTGAACTTTCATAGAAGTTTCGCGTATGCAACCGGTCGTCGTCCAATACATCGCACGATATTTCGGCGAGACACCTCCTAGCCATCTTCAGGTGAATCGTGGAAGTGTGACGAGAGCATCTAGCGTTCCGCTATATATACAAACTTGGCGGTTACAACGCATGCGTCAAAACATGTGAGCAAATTTTAGAAATAACGGGATTCCACGCTTCATCAAATCTCGGTTCATCAGATTTTCTGCGAAACTTATTTGCACAGATCCTTTGATAATAGTGTCCCAAAACGATGTTGCTGTTGTCAAAATTACTGTTTTATCATACCCCCTAGGGTGTATAGTGGAAATACAATACAACGTTAAGCAATAGCAGACTTGTTTGGCTGTAAAAGGCGTGTGTTACGTTTTTCACTGCAACGTTCTTCAATTGTGCGCGTAATCTGGCCAATTTAAGCCATACCACATTGGTAGGGAACTTTGTAGACACCAGCCTTTCGTTACAAGTCATCCTTAACCTAATCCAATAAGTGTGAAATTTTGGATGGTGGGCGGAAAAATCACTTTAACCTGAAAATTATGGAGAATTCTTGCTATTTTAAAAGAAATATTACCCACAAACGGAAGAAAAGCAAGAGATTTTGCCGGTGTATCCTCTTCGCTCTCCACTTTCTTGTTCTTTTTTCTGAGAATGCCTCATTTGCTGATTAGAATATACTTTTTTTCGAAACACTTGCTGGAGGTGAGCCAGCTATTGTGGCAAACCGTCAGCGTCTGAAATTGTATGAGCTCTTTGAACAAGTGTTTCAAGGACACTACTGGTCTACGACGGATTGTGACAACTTGAGGCCTGTAAATATAAATCAGTATGAGTTGGTTTCCGATAAACTGAGTGTCTCTAAGAGCCATCATTCTTCCGTTTTACTAAAACATTCAAAAAAAGGCAAACATCCATTTTGCCATACTTCCATAGTGAACCGGATGTTATGGAGTTGAGATGATCTAAAAACTTCTTTAGATTATCTACCCCATGAGGCCACACAACGTATCTACATACCTCCAAAACGACGTAGGTTTAAAGGGTGATGACTCAAGGGCTCGTCCTTCGAAGTCCTCCATAAAAAGGTTAGCCACCAAGGCAAACAGAGGGCTACCGATGGCGACAACGCCAGTCTACTCGAAGTATTAATTCAGTAAAGAACACACTGAAAGAGAGCAGTGACATCTGCTTGAAAATTTTAACCAATTACTTTTAGAGAATCTTTGACAGGAACCTTTGTAAAAAGAGATACCGCATCGAAGCTTACTAAGAGATCAGAGCTACTAAGACTCCAATCTATTGAACTAGTTAGAAAATGTCGGTGTTATCACACGACCCCATTTCCGTGATAAAAGAAACTGACGCGGATTGAAGATAGTGCCCATTTTCGGTACCGTGAAAGGTAGACCACCTCTTTCATAACTTAATGGACGATTCAGGTTTCCAAATTCCTGCACACTTCTTGAAATAAAAGGGCGAACTGCGACACTCTACTCACCTTGTACTACCAATCGACGTGGCGCTGTGGTAAGACACTGAACTATCATTTGGGAGGACGATGGATCCACTTCCGGTCACCCAGGCTAGGTTTTCCGTGATATCCCTAAAACAGGCAAATGCTGGGATGGCGCTTGGGTAAGAGCACGGACGATTTCCTTCCCATCCTTACCCCAAATAATCCGAGCGTGAACTCCGCTTCTAATGACCATGCTGTCGATGCGGCGTCAAACCCTAATATTCCTTCCTTCCCCCTGTACTGATACATGTTGAGGGCATTCTAGCAATGGAAGCAAATCGTGGTGCGAGTGAGCCTGACCTCGCGTGTAATTTGCGGGTGGCACAATATTCCCGCTAGTACTTTAGCAAGCGGACATCCGCCGCAGGCAGACATACGGAATGGCGTGGCGTGTGTGAGATTTATGGGGGCGAGGCAGGCGGGCCGTGCGGACCGTGTCAGCCACAGGCAAGGCCGTTTGTGCACATACAAGTGCGCCATATTTCTCTACCATACCCTACCAGCGAGGGGGCGCAGTGTAAACACGCTGGACTCGCATTCGGGACGAGGGGCCGGTTCAAATCCTCCTCCGGCCATTCTGGTTTAATTTTTCGTTATTTTCCTACATTACTCCAGGCAAGTTCCTTTCAAAGGGCATGGATGATTTCCTTCTCCCATCCCTGATAAACTATCCGTGCGTGTGCTTCTCTAATGACCACGATGTCGACGGCACGTTAAGCCCTAAACTTCCTTCACGCGTTCTTCCACCGTACCTCATAATGCTCACTATGTGTTGCTGTGTGTTTATTTTTATTTTTTATTTTAATTTTTTACCTGTGTTGTCCACGTTAAGCACTTACTATAATACTAGCCACAGCCGACCACAGTTTACTGTGGCTCCGTCTGCTATCAAATGAATAGGAAACACAATGGAAATAAATCAGTGCACTGCTTTCGGTTGTTGTGGCAATGTGGAATGAAATGATACGACAATCGTCCGGAAAGTAGTAACCATTCGGGAATAAAAAAACTAGTAAATATTAAAAAAGTTCGAAGTTTTAATGAGAAGAATATACATTAAACTACTTCCTTATATAGTCACTGTGCTAATTTAAACGTATGTCATAAGGTATGACGAGTTGTGACATTCTGTTTTTTTAACATTATAAACACTGTCACAGTGAATGTCTAGAGCACGTAAAATTATTCACAGAAAGCAAAGCTTACCAGGCGGTTACTTTACTCACTAGCGCTTCATACGGCGCACACGAGTACTACTTTAGGGACAACCCTCATAGTCACGAAAAAAAATTGTTTACTCTTCAGTGTTGGAAATTTTCCTCGTATTTTCGTTTCTCATCGTGAAACACCTACGTGTAGCACAGTAAACAGTGGAGTTTTGTTCCTGCACCAATGTTTTTGCTTCCACTCTGCTCTGCAAATCAAATGTTTGTAGAACTTATGGGACTTAACTACGGGATCATCAGTCCCTAAGCTTACAAACTACTTATGAACTAAGACTAAGGACGGCACAAATATCCATGTCCGAGGGGGGATTCGAACCCCCGACCGTAGTGGCCGTGCAGACAGTGACTGGAGCGCCTCAGTCTCCTCGGCCACCGCGGCTGGCTCTGCTCTGCACTTCAGCATTATACATTGTTTTCCAGTTTTGTCTGTAAGGTTCCGCCTTAAGAGTAGTGTTTTGCGTAAGGCAGTTGTTACAAAGGGGAAAAAAAAACTGTTTCCCAAAACCGCTTGTCTCATTCCTTGAATGTTAAGTAAGCGGAAACATGACCAGTTAGTCGCTGTTCATACTCACGCCGGAAACGACGTTGCATCATTGTAAAAGTTTGAAGCCCTGCAAGGCAAAGCACACACGCCATACTTGTTGAAGCAAATCACCGAGGAATACCTCAGTTACGTTTCAGTTATACGTAATTCAGTGACGTCCTTATATCTTTACATTTTGATTTTGTCAGCTGTGCCAAAACTTTCTAGTTAAATTAATTACAATAACGCAAGAGACACACATTGTTACACACGCTATAGTGCTTATATTACACTTGAGAGTGCAAAAATAACTACATTATGCACATTCTACAGAGCGTGTTAGGGCAGTATCTTTGAGTAGGGCAGTGGTGTGGGAACCTAGAGCCATCCACGACCACAGTCACTGTACGGCTCCCCCCCCCCTCTCCAAATTGATCAGCGCTGTGGGGGCGTGGCGCCCGGGCCGGGCCGGGCCGGGCCGTGACGTCACGGCGTTGTGTATCGACCCGCTGCAGTCTGCGGCGCGCGCCTTCGCTGCCTCCCACGCTTCTGCGTCACTATACTGGCATGAGCGAGGAGAGCGGATACGATCAGCCCGATCTATGCATTAATGGTGTCAGATACTGTGTGAACCATCCGTGACATGAGACAGATGTGTTGATCGGTATTCGTCATTATTTTAAATCAAACGTGCAACGATGTTGAGAGAGGAGGACTCGACTTCGAATATTTTACTTTCTGTACCAGTTAATCTCTCCCAGCAGCCCGACTGAGGCGGCACTGGACTGCTCTTCAGGTTTTAATTAAGCGGACACGAATTTCGGAATTCAGAATGAGATCGGGAATGGACTCACCAATTCTCTTCCACACATTCATGCAAATTAGCCATCTGGTTAGAGTGCGTACTAAAGTTTACACAGATCAGTCCTCTGCGTTTTTAAGAACGAAAAATACGTGCCAGGGCAACCGAGTTTTGAAGAATCGAATCAGTCTAAAAATTTAAATTTTCGTGGCTAACTTGATGACACAGACCATTGAAGTTGGCTGACAGTATATATTCTGCAGTCGGATCTCGTTTATTTTTGTCATTCTTTCATTTGGAGTGACTCCAGATTTATAAACTCCGTTCACAGTGAAGTAGTGATATTTTTATGTTTATTCTTTGTTGATATATCATTATTCTTTGAGTGTATTTTTCATTACTCAGTTTATTATATATAAATGTGGAAATGAATCTTTTCATAGAATTATCCACATGTAATTCGGTGACGCAGACGTGATTAATCCTAAGAGTACTTCCGATTTAATTTCGAAGTGCCGCGCCGCACAGTGGTTCAGAACGGCCGATTCCCTGGCCAAAAGTCGAAAAATGAAGGTTGAAAGATCAATGTTTTTGGAATGGATTCTTGTTAAGGAGGGTTCGGGGCTCTCAGATCTCATTAGCAGAGGTCATAATATTGTCCACCTGCTTCCCTGCGACAGTCGCTAGTTGCCTCTCGTAGAAACACACTCGCGACGCGTCAGTGCCCAGTTATACAGTGCTTCACAAAATCATACAGAATTTTACAACGAAGCGTCCGATTCCAATTTTCCAAAAAGGAAAATGTTTACGAAGGTATGTAGGAACAGTTTATGTACTTCAATGTTCGAAAATGTATGTTGTTGTTTATGAAACGTTATACTAAAGGTAATCGTGATTATCTTGTTTTTTCGCTTCTTTAGAAATACATTTGTGTCGATACAAAAAAATTTTAACACATTTTAACGCTGGAATTGACAGGGACATGATTGTTGAACTATCTATTAATGAAATTTTCAAGAATTACCTGCTCCAAAGTTGCCCATTTAGAATAATAAAGATTTTAGTGTTACTGTGCACGCTGTCGTGCGCATTGCGCACTGTGACTTAATGGCGATACTCTCCCCTCAACTTCCTATACCTGAGGCTTGAAAGGTCCCAGGTATGACAGGTTTTTTGTAGATGATTTCTACCTCTTTCTAAAGTATTGAGGAGATAAGTACGGTATATTATTGCAACGGTGTAGCATTGTGAATAAAGATTTTAAATAAAATTCCAACCGTAATGACCATTTTTACAGAAATATGTTTACAAATATGTTTGGATGAACCAAAGGCCTTCTTCATTCTGTTACTGCAGACCACTGAGATAGCAAGTTTTGAAAGAAACCGTCAGTCAACTGTTGATGAAAAAAATATCATCGATAAGTAGATAGCATCTCTCGTCACATTCACTAAGGTAACGGAGGGGACTAACGTTCAAGCGAAATATGACTTACCGTTTACAATGATAGTTGTAAACGTGAGAAATGCTATTACTGACTCTAAATCTGCACATAGATGTTATTTATGTAATTTGACGTCGAAAAATTTCAACAATTTACAATTGGTGGAACAAACAAAATGTGATAGCTCGAAACTAAATTTTGGAATTTCTTCCTTACACGCGTGGATAAGGTTTATGGAATGGATGCATCATATTGCATATAAACTGAATGACAGAACTAATGGATGGAAATAAAGTAGTTAAAGATCGTAACGAACAAATACGAAAGAAATTTTAAAACTGCTTTAGGTTTACATATCGATATGCCTAAGCAAGGATTTGGCAGTACAAACGACGGCAATAGAGCCCGACTTATTTTTATTTTTTTTATCTTTTATTTATTTATTTATTGAGAATGCTGTCTTAACAGTAGATATTTTAAATTTGGACGAAAAATTCGTAGCAAGTTGCAAAGTAATTTTGCAGACAATGATGAGCGGTTTCGCTGTACATATCGACAAGTTCAGGGTTTATAGCTTAGACGTCGCGAAACGATATGTTGAGCTATATTCCTGGTAATAGATGCCAACATTGATACATACCGTTTTAATTCAGTCTAATGGGATGTGTTGTATGGAATTATGTACATAAAATAGAAATTTATATATTCTACAAAATTTTTTTCCATTTTAGAATTTGAAATATCATGAATCTATTATCAAATTCGTAATCAGCGACTCCAAAAACATAAAATCGGGAAATTTGAAATTATTTTTCTCACTTTTCGACTTTTGGCCAGGGATTAGGCCGTTCTGAACCACTGTGCGCCGTGTCAAAATTAAGTCGGTTTACGCCCGCGCCAGCCGCGCCGGTTTTTCATACGGCACAAAGATGAGTACTTCGCCAATAACTACAGATTAAGGACGTCAGTTTGAATCGTACCTCTTTAAAGCCCTGGCCATATTAGGTGTCAAAAGAATGACTACTGCTTATTATCCTTCAGCAAACGGAGTACTAGAATGTCTGCATCGACAATTAAAATTAGCCCTTCGTTGTTATGCAACAGAAACACACTACCTATTGTTTTATTGATACTGTGCACAGCTTTCAAACCCGACCTCCAAGCCATAGTAGCAGAACTGGTGTACGGCCAAGCCTTACGTTTATCTGCAGAGTTCATCCATGATATGGTAGACGAAATTGTTGCAGCATCAGACTTTGCCACCAGGTTGCGATCCCACGCGCGTCAGTTTCGGCCAGCATACTCTCGAGAACAAACTGGACGTCGCACATTTGTTTTTGAAGACCTGGCATTTGCTCACACGTACTGCTACGCAATGATGCAGTACGCAGACCACTGCAACCTGCTTATGAAGGCCCATCTGCAGTCATTAGCAGAGGTGACAGCAATTTAAAGATTGACATTCATGGCATTCCTATGACTCTTGCACTTGATTGGATCAAACCGGCATTTCATAATTCATAAGATAATGCCAGTAAGGACCTTTGTAAACAAAAGAGTACAAAGGAGCGTGCACAGGAAACATCAGCAGGTGTTACCACTCCTCAACCAGCAGAACACCAATTATGAAGAAAACTACCCAGGTTTCTACACGATATGGACGACGTGACTACACGATATGGACGACGTGTCAAATTCAATTCGTCAGAAACCTCGATATAAAAAAATAATAGTACTCTTGAGATTAACATTGCTGCAATATGACTCACTGAAGTATTGCAGTACGTTCCCCAGAGAAAATTACGTATGAGCTTGCCGGTTACGAAGTTGTGGGTGCTTTCGTTAGGGGCAGTTCAGGACAAATGGCGAAGACCGTTTCAGCCGGCTAGCGTGGTCCGGGTTTTCTGTGATACCACCAAATGTTGTGCTGCTTCCTTTCATTCGGCTCAGTGGTACAACACACACGTTCATCTGCTACTGGTACGGCCACACGGTCTGAGGCTGCTCCTGTCGGAGGTTAAAGTCCTCCCTATTGAATGGGTGTGTGCGATGTCCTTAGCATAAGGTAAATTTGTTTGTAAGTCTAGGGACCGATAACCACGGTACTTTGATCCGTTAGGTTTCCAAACTTCATTTAAACACAGGTTCTCGCTGCGTCGAGGGTACTCGACAATGCACGCCACGTCTTTCCGCGCTAATACTTACCTGTGGAATAAAATTACAGGGTAGTTACTATTTGGCCACGATAACTTGACGATTCGCGCGGTGGCTGCTGGGAGCTTGTTTTGCACGAACGGAAGGCAGCATCGGCTGCTTGCTGCAGTGCTGGAACCGTTACCCTAACAATGTGTACATTAATTCTTCTCGTCAAGGACCATTGTAAGGTTGACAGCGCATGTAAATAAAAGAATAACTATCAACTGGTGTCGGTTTTCTCCGTTTGTGGCAGCACCAACAAAATCGTCAAGTTATCGTGGCCAAATAGTATGTTAGGAGTAGTCAGACGTAATTTCGTAAATGTGCCCAGAATGTACGATATAGGCTGAAAGGCTTTTCTTTTAGAGATATAAACTGGATTGTTTGCCTTGTTTGGTCAGTTTTTTCAAATTTCCGTTTCGGCCTGCTAAGAACCACGAAGATTATTATTTCTTCCCTGATTGTATTTTCCTCTTTTGCCAGCAGCTCTTCATTGGCTGACTGCGCTTCTTTTCTATTTTCTGACCATTTGCATGGCGTGGAAAAGGCGCAGTAAGCTGATTAAGGTTTTTAACAGTTTTGACCTTTTCTCTGAAAATGTGTCGATCCTGACTGTCCTCCAATGAAATTTCAGCTTACTGTAAATCCTTTTTAAATTGGCTTCCCCATTTGGAATAAGATTTTGTTTTTGAAATTGATGTGTGAGTCTATGGATGTTCATTCGTTCCAGATGACCAAACATCATTCTCTCTTGTTGTATTTCTATGTGCGGTGGTGAGTGTTGGATGTTTTTGATGAATTCAGTTTTGTTAAATGCTATTTTTAGACCACTTTGTAGTGTAACATTGTTATACTACATCTTTCCGATTAAGCACGAGACATAAAATATTATTTGTGAGTTAAAAATACAGGAAACAATTACTGTTCCTATAAAAATGTGTGTACAGATTCTGCCCACTTAAGTAAAAGATCCAGAGACTATATTTACTCTCATGAATATGAAATCGTATAGAAGCAAGGGAGATCTTGGACAAGAATACTTAAAGTTGAATGTTCATTTGTTTTTTAAATAAGTTATGTTCACTCTGGATGTTACTCAATTTGGAATCTTTGTATTTTAAGAGAAATACAAACGCTTTGATAGTTAAATGAAGCTTGTATGCCTATTTATTTAGTTGCTATTGATATAAATATATACAGGCAAACATGCATTCATTCTTCAACAAGCAGCTAGAACTTCAAAGTCAGATTTAAAAAGAAGATTAATTAATTACTCCTACTGGGCACTGCTTAGAAGGATCCATCAAAAAAAGTCGTAATCCTACAGTCTTCTACAGAACCTGCAAGAAGAATTCAAGATACAGCAAAATAAAACAATTGTGTGGTGTTTAGCAAAGGCTAAAATACACGGTTACACCACAAGTTTTTAGCGGCAATTGATTGTAGTTGGATACTTGAACCTTAGCTTCGTCAATATCATTGGCAGTAAGTCCTAGATCATCAGCAAAAGCTAAGCAGATTACATTTAGGCCATTTCTCTTGTGTCCAATTTGAATCCCATAACTTGGGGATACCGTTGTTTTCCATTCCATATCTTTTCCAGGACACAGAGAAAAGCAATGGAGAGAGCAGGTCACCTTGTCTCACTCACGGACAGATTTCAAATGGTTCCGATAGTTGGTCACTTATTAACGAAAGATTAACTTCAGTCAGAAATCTCTCTCTCTCTCTCTCTCTCTCTCTCTCTCTCTCTCTCTCTCTCTCTCTCTCTCTCTCTCTCTCTCTCTGTGTGTGTGTGTGTGTGTGTGTGTGTGTGTGTGTGAGAGAGAGAGAGAGAGAGAGAGAGAGAGAGAGAGAGAGAGAGAGAGAGAGAGAGAGAGAGAGAGAGAGAGAGCGCACAAACTTTAGATGATGCAAGTTTGTCTAGTCATTGCTTGTTTTCTGTTTTGTATGACCTTCTATATGTAAACTTCCGTGCCTTATCTTGGGAATGTTGACAGAAACTTGTACTTACACCACTTTAGACTTGTAACCTCGAACCATGACTCTGGTACAACACGCATCTGATAAGTTATCACACATTTGCTGCAAGACGACCTGCGTGTGACGTCTCACCCAATTACGTCTAATCGTGACTGTTGCGTCTAATTAGCGACAAGTGTCTGTCTCGTTCAAACCTGCATCTGGTATATACAAATAGAATCGTCTATTTTAGTCGCCGTCATTTTTCACATGGATAGTAACCAACATAATGTAAAATGCCCAATGAAATATCGCTTGATTCGATTACACAGGAAAATAATGTAAGGAAAATTCAGATTTATCTTGTGTGGAAAATACTACATTCAGAACAATTTAAGCTTCTAACGCTACTGTGTGTTACATGCCTTGGATTATCGTCCATAAAATATGAGAGAAGCTAATAAAATTGCGAAGAGTAGAAATTTTTGTCCATGTAAGACCTGTCGTGGTACAGAAGAATATTCTAGATATTCCAAATACATAGAACAACATAACGTTATGCTCAGAATTAATGACTGAAAACTCACCTAAGCTTTGCTGTGAAAACTGGTTTAGTGGCATCAAACCAGGCAAGCCTTCACTAATAGTGATTACCTAGAAGCGACGCACAAAGGGAGTCTTTTTGGCAGGAATAGTACCTTTCAGCACCATGCAACGTTTGGCCGAACTTTGTCTCATTGAGTATGTTCTAACTTCGTTGAACTAAAACACGCTTTTGGTATGGACCAAAGATATTTTATTCGTCTCTGCAGTTGACGAAAGTCTGGAAAATACAGGCCTTTGTTTAATAAAGGCGATGTATATAAGAACTTGATAAAAGGTTTATACACCTTGCAATAAAATTCCGACGTCAAGAAATGCCCTAGACACAATTTAACAATTGTTCTCTTGCTTCGTAACTGCGCGAAACTGCAAAACACGCCCTTACTGCCTGCTCGGCGTTTGCAACTCTTACAGCGTAATTTCACTACCGTCACTTAAGAACCTGTCAGTCGTAGATGAACACTCTGTACTAGTAATTAAGTGAAATTTGTTTTGGTATGGTCACCACCTTCGCACTGCTTCAAGAAATAAATTTTAAGTAGCTTCCTCGACAACATGATTTGCAAAACGAGTGCTCATGACTTCCTGAAAAAGTTTGTGAACTCGGTCAGACCTTCAAACCCTGTGATAATTATTCATTCCGCACTGACTGTCAACTTTTTCAAAGTGCAGTACTATCTGATATTTAAAAAATTCTCTCACCTTGTCAAAGACCGCTGAAGATTTACAGGGGAGGTAACAGATTAACTTAGGTTCAGAACCAGTCTTGATTGTCATCTTTCACATGAACATATAGTTGGTAAGATACCAGTAATGTAAAATGATTTAAACAATTTCCTGACGCTCCTGGATTCTGGAAATAGATGAGTCAGTCATGGACTCTCGTGATAAATGTAAGTTACTACTGTGCGCCCTGCCGGCAGTGGAATGAGTCTCTCTCTCTTTTTGTGCTCTCAGCAACTTCTTGTTTTGTTTAAAATTCGATGTGATGGAGTCTACAGTTTGGTGTATTAGATATCATTTTGTTACGTGTAAGCCAGTTTTTTGACAGCAGCCTTATGTTCCATTAGAACCAGCGAAAAGTGTAAACTTACTTTGAATATATTGATGGAGGTTGGTGTATTAAAGATAGTGGGTCTTGTATTTGTGTTTGGTTTACGTTACTGACTCTCTCGCGATGGACGATTTTCGGTCCATTCGTCGGATTTTGTAATTATGTGTTTTTGAGCACATCATGGCTTGCAATCATTGGTTTCAAAATCAATACTGATTTAGATTGCGTCACGGGTCAATGCGATATTTGGAAGCAATATCTAAAGAATTTCGCGAAATTTGGAGCCGTGCATATTGATTTGGGACGGCGTTACCGTTTCCCTTATCGATCGTAGCGCAATTACGTCGTCAACGGAATCGCGTGCATCGCCAATCGCCTGGACAGTGCCACTAGGCAGTTTCTTTCACAACAGGACAAGGAAGATTTCAGAATGTTACCACCGTAATCTTTTAACCGATATTGGTAAAGGGCAGTGAGGAATGGCTACGTGAAATATTACTGAAAATTTGTCAGCAGTTGTCTCAGACAAATCAGACAGCCCATTCGATTATGATTCCAATCCGGAAACAAAGGTTATCTTCAAGAAATCACTATTAAACTTACGTAAATGCGGAACTGAGGACTTTCAGCGTAGATATGGGAAAGACAGAACAACCCTGGTTTAAGTTGAATGACGTTTACAGACTATGGTTTAGATGAGTTTTGTATGATAGTTTAATAGTACCATTTCAGAATGTTTCTGCAATACAGATACTAGTAAAATCACAAGACGAAAGTGTTTGCAGGAATATTGATACAACAGATCTTACCCTTTGTATGAGGAGAGTGCCTAAATTCTACATCAATTTCATGGCAGATCCTGACGAGAGATTCATAAGAAAATCCTATGAAGTTGCAGTCATTCGTAAAAAGTCACGGAACGCATTCAAATCTTCAATTGAATCTCTGGTGTATTCATCTAGTGCTAAATACAGTAGCCCGAAAACAGAACTAGTAAATTTCGCAGTTCAAAACGTATTCGACCAAGACGATAGCACCGTGGCAACAGGGAAGGAGCGGAAGTTACATTAAAAACGTTTAAAAGATGTTGTAACGAATTAGAGACAAATATTACTAACGTCGTCCGTTGCAGGATCATAGACTACAAAACGGTCTCTTAAGCTCATAAGTAACCCCCCCCCCCCCCCCCCGAGTGCAAAGTCTTAGCTTCGATCTCTAGTAAGACTCATTTAAAAATATTGTGTTATGATAGGAAAAATACTAGCCGTGCCGGAGAGGCCAAGGCGCATTAAGGCGTTATGCTCCGATGCGCAAGGCCGTTTCTCCCTCGGGGAATTCGAATCCCCCCCTCGGGCATGGGTGTATGTGTCGTCTTCAGTATAAGGTGTTCATAAATAGTTTGTAAGTTTAGGGACTGATGACACCGCATTTAAGTCCCTTAAGGCTTGACAAACATTTGAACATTTTGAAAAATACTAATTCTAATGACGCATCATGTACAGTACGGGGGCGACAGAACATGTGTCTGGGAAGTAGAGAGATAGCAACCTTCTGTGGGATGAATGTGTTACACTTTAGAAATGTACGTCGTCGTCATAGAAATGTTCGAAACAAAGCATTAACTTGCACCACGAACACCGGAACGAAAAGTGCTGTATAAAAATGACACTCAAAGGAAACTATCGCAACTTGAAAGTGCCACATTGCAGTTCATACCCTCTGGAACCATCGGACAAATTCAGTGTCTAGATGTTCGTTGCCTGCCGTGCCTATAGAACATATTACCGAGCCATCTACAGCTTACGCCTTAAAAGGATAGTCAGTTTCACGATAAGTTACAGGCCGGGCTGTTCCGCATCCGCATGGCTTCACACTCTTATCAGTTTCACCGCCGCGTTACCAACCAATATGATCCCATATTCATTCTTTAAAGTGGATACCTAGCTGAACTTCCTTGCATGGTTTGTAAATTCCAAGCATTACGCTTTAGATCTTAATGGTGCGAACCTTTGCAATCACTGTTGTGGCGCCGTTTTTTCATTGCGTGTTCATAGTACAAGTTATTGGTTTGTTTTGTACATTTCTTGAATGTCAGTGATGCAAATTTCGTGGATACAAACATCCCTTATAAGACTGATCTCTGCACCTATCAGACACTTTCGGTCGCCCTCCTGCTTTTTCTTGTCATAATTGTTAAACAACACTGTAAAATGGGCCTTAATAGGGATTTTACTTGCGACCTAAAAAGTGTTTCCTTGTCAGGACACCATGACTTCCTTAGAGGAAAACAACTTTCAGATTGTAGTCGTTAGCAAGAAAACACCTCTCCCATGCTATTCATGACATTTTATTTCTAAAGGTTACATAGTTTGCAGAGCATGTACGCGTAACTCGGACAGAGAACAAATTGAAAGGCACGCTTCTAGGATCTTGACAGGTCGTTGTAGCTCAAACAAAAATGTAACAAACGCACGTTGTATTTAAGTTCAAACCTTAAGAAGAAAACCTATTGGGTAAATTGTGGGAAACTTGTGTTTGAATAAGATTGTTGACCCTGCCACCAGCGTATATCTCGAATAGGGATTACGAGATAAGGCGAGAGAGATTAGGGAGAGTATTGAGGCAAGTAATCACGTTTTCTCGTAGCTCAATTGATAAGGCGGCAGGTTTAAGGGGGGGCGCCAAAATTTTGCTATTCGGAGGAAAGTTAGCAACACAGTGCAAGTCTAGAAGAAATAAAGGTGAGTTTAAGTGGGGAAATACAAATCATTCATAAAATCTAGTATCTTGCTGGAAATTATCTACGCTGTTTTGAAGCGGATTATAAATCAAGCTCTGGAGATATTCACCTTGACTTTGTGTTTGAAAATAGCGAAGCTAGCTAGTGATATACCGTCAACTCATTTTCTATCATACATATACGTGATCTGGAAAGCACTTAGAGAAGTGAAAAAGTTAATATCAGATTAATTAAGATCAGTATTAGAATATGCTGTCCTAAGAGTTACTATACCTGTAGTAACAATATCGCAGAGAAAAAGTGTATAAAATATGCACTGCCCATCACATGCCACACTTTCTTGAATCGTTTACTTTGGAATCCTATCAGTGTTATTCGCATTTTTGGGCACGGTCCTCTAAATTATTTTTCTGTCTCGTCTGTTGTCTTCAGTCCGGAGACTGGTTTGATGCAGCACTCCGCGCTACTCTATTTGGGCAAGTCTTTTCGCCTCGTCATTAGAACGGCAACACACATCTATTTGAATTTGCTTACTGTATTCGGT
The DNA here is from genome assembly GCA_026315105.1 of Locusta migratoria. Classification (NCBI taxonomy): domain Eukaryota; kingdom Metazoa; phylum Arthropoda; class Insecta; order Orthoptera; family Acrididae; genus Locusta; species Locusta migratoria. The sequence continues at coordinate 205,052,169 of CM048751.1, forward strand.
CTCCCATTGTGATTTTTACCACCCCCACACTTCCCTCCAATAGTAAATTGACGATTCCATAATGCCTCAGAATGTGTCCTACCAATCGGTACCTTCCTTTTAGCCAAAACATGCTGGAAATTTTCTCTTCAATTCTGTTTAATACCTCATTAGTTAGCGATTTGCTTAATCATCAGCATTCGTTGGTAACACAACATTCCAAAGCTTCATTCCTCTTCTTTTCTGAATCATTAATCGTCCACGTTTTACTCCCATACAAGGTTACAAACCAGACGAATGTCTTTCCTGAATACTTCCTAACTCTTCAATCACTATTCGATGATAACTAATTTCTCTTCTTCAGAAATGCTTTTCTTCCCATAGCTATTCTGCATTTTATACCTTCTTTATTTCGACCTATATAACTTATTTTGCTACCCAAATAACAAAACTCTTCTATTACTTTTATTACATTATTACCTAATACAATTTCTCCAGCATCACCTGTATTCCTTAGACTACATTTCATTACCCTTGTTTCGATATTGTTAATGTTTATCTTGGACGCTCCTTTCTAGACACTGTGCAACTGCGCTTTTAGGTGCTTTGCTGTCTCGGACAAAATTACTAGCATTACGTTTACATGCAACACATCTTCCGGAAGACGAAAACCGAATTTCGTAAACCGTTTGTCGCTGTCGTATTTACATGTTAATGCCTGAAGCGGATTTCCTAGCCCAATCAGTACGGCGGTTTAAAAACAGCTGATTCAGTTCCTAATTTAAGTCAGCACAATTACTGTTTTTCTTTACGTAAATACATAGATACCTTGCTCATTCTAATGTTCATACTTCTCTTACTCTGCATGAAATGTCACTTTGTCCATATGAGCCGAAAATTCTTAACAAGAACTCACCATCTGTCAAGCCCAGAACGTTTCAAAAACGGTTGCGTTTATATGGGCACGAAAATCGATTGTGGTGCCGGAAAACAGCTTTAGAGAAGGGGACTTTCAGAATCGCTTTTAGTGTTTACATGACCAACCAAAAGCTGATTTGGGAAATCGGTTTACGAAATCCGGTTTAGGCAGCCGATGTAAACGGGGTATGTCATCGGAAAACCGCCGTCTTTTTCTTTTCCTTGAACTTTAATTCCGTTTCCAAATTTCTCTTTGCTTTCCTTTACAGTTTTTCATGTGCAGATTCAATAGCCTTGGGAATGACTACAATGTTGTCTTACTCCCTTCCCAACCAATGCCTCCCTTTGATTCTTATAGCTTCTGTGTGGTTTCTGTATGTTACCCCTGGTGAATTTCTGTATTTTACCCTGTTGAGTTAAGAATTTGAAAGAATATATCCCTGTCAACTTTGTAAAAAGCTTTTTATCAGATCTACAAAGCTATAACTGTAGGTCCCCCATTCCCTGCCTTATCTTCTCAGATAACTCGTACGGTCTGTGTTATTTCTTCAAAGTATTCGTTCACTTTTTTACTTGACGGTGTTGAAGTCATAATCGATAGATATTAAACACCATACGCCAAAAAACCTTTACTTAATTTGGCGCTGAAGAAGTGTGCTAATTGTTATCCAGTTTCGACGTACGAGTACGTGTAATATGTGGAAACTTATTGACCCGTGCGAATAGTTCGCACTCTATCCTGAACATTCACAGATAGCTAAGATAGTAATGGAAAAAGGCAGATGAAAGTACATATGTATAAAAGATAAAATTTCAATAGTAGCAACAAATATTAGTCTCATTGTAAGACAATTTATATAATTTAATACAATATGATTGATTGCGAAACATGTAAAAAAATCTGACATTGACTTTTTCATGTTTATTTCTGAAAACAATGTTAATAGTTATACTGTGATAACCGTTTACTTTTTGGCTGTGTGTGTGTGTGTGTGTGTGTGTGTGTGTGTGTGTGTGTGTGTGTGTGTGTCCTTCGCACAGACAAATATCACTGAATGAGCGAATTTATGAAAAAGCCACGTAGAACTGTCCATGCAAAAAGACTGATTCTGGTAAATATAATCCCTTATATAAGCTTTATACCTCGTGCTTTGTTTAAGCTCATAGCGAAGGCTACTTTTATTGGGAATTGTCTTATTATTTGGAAAGGCGTGGTTGAATCAGAAGGTGTGAGATTAATGCGGGGTATTAGCACAGTATTATCGGAGTCAATGAATTTAGCAGAGATGATGTCTCGCCTAACTGTGTCACCACTAATCTTGCAGCATTACTTAATCCCTGATTAGCGTTAAGATTTGTAATCAACATAATTATAGCACTTTTCCTCCAAACCAAGAGCTGTCGTGCCTGTCAGTGAAATTAAAATATTTTGTGTGTGTTTCGTCGTTACATCGACGTGTATAACCCAAAGTCTATAGAGGACAGGTCTGGACACCAATGTTCCTTACGGAGCCGCCATTTTGGTTCTAGAGCAGACGACGCTGCGCAGTATAGCTAAGAAAGAAAACGGCCGCTTTCGTAAATTATTATTCAGTTTGCGTACCGTTTAAGTCAGAAATTATATTCTTACGTTTAGTCATAAAAACTGATAATTCGAAACGCCTATATTGCTCAGTCTTACCAGATGTCACAAGATGATTCTAACAGACTTGGCTCAAACTATGTGAGAAGAACAGGTTCTATGAACCTTTCAAATTTCTATAATATCTGGCCTTAGCGGGACATAGAAAAAAATAAATCTGGCATGCAAGATTTCCGATTACAGTATACGAAAAGATTAAGCACGTTTGGATGACCAATGAAGTATGCTTTGCACTGAAGCACTTTTCAGAAAAAATTCTTTGCCGAAAAATGCTTTAGTAACATGTCAGTGGTGTAAATAATAAGTTTATTAACGATGATCACCCAAAATAAATTAATGTAACTTACGCAGAATTTTTGTAAATTCTTTTTTTTTAGTGAACACTTCACCAAATAATGAAAATAATTTAACGACAGTCATTGCCGTAATTATAACTAACACATTAATTTTACATGAATAAATTTGTTTCGTAATTACTCATTTGGCGCATGGACTTCTTCCAATATGTCTCCTACCTTTTCCAACTTAATTTCAGTTAAAACAATAGGATCTGCCCTACGTTTGTCTTGATACAGCTGCAGTACCTCGAAATTTCTTCCACTGACGTAATGTCGAATCATCGGAAACGCGCGCGCACACCAGGAAAATTTCATAAGAATGGAAGGTGACATACCATATAGGTTTCTCATCTCGGATAGTTCAACACAAGAAACTTTCGTTGATTCTTCGTCTATACCATATCGAATGGAAACTTGACAAAAAAAAGAAAAGAAAAAAGTATCAGGAGAAAACACGTACAGATACGGTTGGGGGTGAACACAAGTTTGTTAAAGAAAAGGTTATTTTTTGTATCGTTAGTCATATCAAAAATACATCGGAATGAGAATGGCGGTAGCCACATTCTCTGTGATCTGCATATTCCGACGCAATTTTACATTCGTTGTTTTATGCAACTAACACTTTCTAGTATCAAACATTATATGAATACAGGATGCTACAGCCCCGTTTTCGAACCAAAATGGCCGCCATTGGAAAGGGTCACTGTAGCGTGACCAGACATCTCCTATATAGACCTTGGTATAACCGAAATCGTGTGCTAAACAGATTGTCAATAGACGGCACCTTCTACATTGCTTTTATATCGGACGTGCAAACTAAGTTGATACTCGGTGATGGGAGGAACCGTAAATATGTCACATTTACGACCGATCGCCGGGTATCCACTTAGATTGTACGAACAGTATACATTTTGGCTTACTTTAGGTTACGGTAGTAACACTACAAGTGGGCCTTTGCAATCGTGTTTTAACAGCTCGAAATTTAAATGAAAATAACGGCTTAACCATTCATCTGACACGAAAATTGAATAACCAAATTTGCTCTGTTATGTTTTCTTCATATTTTGCATCGTTGCAGAGATATAACGGAGATTTGACACTCTCCATTGATTTTACGAAAACCAGCCGTTCGCAGATGTCACGTGACATTCCGCGCCCACAACTATCTGGCATACGCTATCTTGATGATTTTCTTATTATAACTTACACGTTGTTATTCCAAAGCAACGGCGCACTGAAGAATTAACAAAAACACGTCGTTCTTCGTACGAAAAATGATAATCTAGTGTCTAAAAATGCCACATTAGCATCAGTTAACAACTGCCATCAATAGTACGAAAATTAAGAGCGAATTTCGTAATTGTTCGCCGTAGTGTAGTAGGCAGCGTGTTGATTGTGATGCACATGGTCCGTGGTTCGGGACCCGCCAATAACAAAAAAAAATTTCTCCTTTTTTCCTAGAAGGGTTAAGTGTTGGATGCATAGATATTATTACAATAGTAGAGTCGTAATCACATCACTAATTTTTTACTATTTACATTATCATTTTTGTCCGAAATGTTTGTAAAAAATTATAAAACTACAAATTTAAAGTGGGCCGTAAAACACGTCAGTGCGATTTTTTCAAAATAAATTTTTTCTGTGTGTGAGAGCAATCACTTTAAATTATCTGCGTATTTCTCGCCATTAGTGGAGAACGAAACTTTGAAAATGATACTTCAATCATTAATTATGGATAAGTAACACGGGAGATATGGCGTACCCACAAAAATCGCCGATGAGAAATAATGTATACGATATGTCGTCATGGATGAATGACGCTGTGGTAACGCTGACTGTAAGTACTAGGAAGGGGATATGGTAGGAGAACCTGCGGTGTTCGAAATTTTGCAGTTAACCTCAGCCACGAACCGTGCTTTGGCTTTTCGGTGTACGTACGTAACTAACGAAACAGTGCGAGTGACATGGGTCAGAATAAGCTTACGCTTAGTTTCTGCGCGGCGCTTTTTCACTGTAGCGGCTTCCTGAAAGACGTGGAAGCGTGGTGGTGCGTAGAAGCGCAGACTCTGTGGTAGAAGGGAGACCTCGACTGGTGGCTTGGGCTCCTGCGCGGGCTACCGCCTCGCCTTCCGGGAACTGGGCGGACCTGTTTGTCACTCCGCACACGTGCACACTCGGCGCCTCAGAACAGCCGCGGGGGCGTACGCACTCACACGCTACCGCGCCGCCTGTGTCACACACCGCGTTACCCGGAAGCGAACGGCGCGCAAGATACCAGCCGGTCACGTGTGCGGCCGTTTACCTAACGGCGCTCCATTCCTGAGCGCGTTCCTGCTCTATAGCAGCTTCAAAGAAACTGGATCGTTTCTGGCCTTAGAATTGTGAAACTTTCAGCACTTCCCACACTGAGAGGTTTTATCCCTGCGAGCTGACACTTGGCAACCAATTTCCTGTTTCTTTCTTAAGAAGAAAATATTAAGGTAGTAGACTATATAGGTAAAATATAGGGAACGGAAGGTTATTTTCGACTTGTTCTTCATCAAAACAGTTGTTATTAGAGCTGAATGGCATGAAAGGGACGTAGTGGTTGGGAAGGGAGAAAGGCAGGGTTGTCGCATTCCTCCGATGTTGTTCAATTTCAAAATATCCATGTTGGACACGAACTGCAGCTGTAGCGTAAACTGACGGCTTATTTTCGTGAAAAGAATTGCAACCAGCTGCCTTTTTGGATGTTTTTTATTTAATCCAGAACTAGTTTTCGAGCCATTGCAGGCTCATCTTCAGTGGATAACTTTACAGCATAACCTACACTTAGCGGAAACGTTCCTGTAAAGTTATCCACTGGAATAAATAAAATAACATACAAAAATGCAGCTAGTTGCAATTCTTTTCACGAAAATAAATCGTCAAGTTGTTAAATTTGTACATTGAGCAAGCTGTGAAGGAAAGCAAAGAGAAATTTGGAGAAGGAATAAAAACATTGCGTCTTGCTAATGACATTGTAATTCTGTCATTGACAGCAATGGTCTTGGAAGAGTAGTTGAGCGAAATGGGCAGTGTGTTGAAATGAGTGTAAAGATGGACATTAACAAGAGTAATGGAATGCAGTCTTAGAAAGTCAGGCGACGCTGAAGGAATTAGATTAGGTAACGAAACAATAAAGGAGGTAGATGAGATTTGTTACTTGGGTAATAAAATAACATTTGATGGTCGCAGCACAGAGGATATAAAATACAGAATGTCAATGGGCGGAAAAGCGTTTTTGAAATAGAGAAATTTGCTAACATCAAATATTAAGTGTAAGGAAGTCCTTTCCGAAGACATTTGTGTGGTGTTGCCTTGTATGGACGTGAAACTTGGACGATAAATAGTTTAGACAGGAAGAGGATAGAGGCTTTTGAAACGTGGTGCGACATAAGACTGCTGAAGATTAGGTGGGTAGATCGCGTAACTAATGAAGTGATACAGAATTGGGGAGAAAAGGAATTTTTAGCGTACCTTGACTAAGATAAGGGATCGGTTGGTATCGTAGGACACATTCTTAGATATTAAGGAATCGCAAATTTAGCATTGCAGGGAAGTGTGTGTGTGTGTGTGGGGGGGGGGGATCGCAGAGGGAGACAAAGAGACGAATATAGTAAGCAGATTCAGATGGGCATGAGTTTCCGGTTTTAAAGCAGCTACTGGCATTCCACCTCTAACATCGGAAATTGACACAGGCACTACTCCAGTACGAAAAATAAATCATATTACCCAGTGCAACATATAACAATTATCAGCGTCCTGCTAGTTGGCTGGAAACACTAAGGTTTTATCCAATGCATTGATGCATTTAGAAAGGTCCACTGTCCACCATTGACGATTTAGCGTCCACCTCTTAAATTATGCTCAGTCAAATTCGGACTTCCAGCTCAACGAAAAGGTTTTAAAAACAGAAGTGAGTAAAGAATTCCTAAAAATATTGCTTTAGAAACGATACATACCAAGTATAACCAGCAAAATGAGCGCATATATATACAGATGGATCCTTGACTGAGATCGTAGTTGTCGTTGGTACTGCAATGAAATATTCTGTTTTTACAAATGTCAGACAGTATCATTTCCATTTTGATAGTGTTGGAGGCAATAAACCTGGCACTACAGCAGGTTTTATTCGTCTGTAAACATCACGAAAGGTTGTTATATTTTGTGTTTAAATTTCTGTTATGCAAGCGATAGCATCCTTCCAGACACCTTTAAATTCTTCTATAAATGAAAGAAAATCCTCCATATTCTCACTTACCGAATCTGGAACTGAAATATCTTTTCAGTGGGTACCATCACGTACAGGAATCCAATAGAATGAAATGGCAGATTTTTAGTCCAAAAAAGTAACAAAGATCTCTCAGAAAAGTGCCACAAACTGTCTTACAACTGAAAGACCATAAGAAAAAGAACAGGTCTTACACTACCAGAGGATAAGAGCGCATTTCCTGAACACCCAGAAGAGAAACGGTGACAACATTTCGGAAAATTACTGCCTTGCGGAACACCTGGACAGAATTGGAATCTTCCCCACACCGAAGTGTTATATGTGAAGGAGAAAACACCATTATGAACTGGGAGCATCTAAGAACCTGCGAAAGACGACAATATTGTGCCGGAAGGTCTGATGACAGTTGTTTTGGAAAGTGGGAAGGCTAATGAGCATTGAATAAATAAATACTCCTACAGAAGTTCCAAACTTCCTGTTGGGTATAAGTTTCGTCTGATGTGCAAAACACAGTTTTGTGTGGTTACCGAGACATGTTTATGCACATCTGTGCCGTCATCAGTGGTTTTTTTTATTTGATCACAGCTCTGAAAAAGAACATTTTACTGCTAACGTAGATATTAAAATTAAATCATAGGTCTTACATTGGATTATTATTTACATTGTGAGGTCATGTAGGACCATTTTACAGCATCCAATTTTGGTTGCGTTGTAATGTGCAACCAAATAATTCTATTAAACGATTTTTATCGTTTAACATTTAGGCCTCTTTGTGTTTGAAAACTTAACTTTTCTGTGTAGGAAACTTCCGTGTTTGTCTATATTGACTGTTATTTAAGACTGGTTTGGGCATATACTTCCTCTTCTACGTTTGTGTGAGATACACAAAAGATAAATTTCTGTACACTTCTCTCAGTCACAACTAACGTTACACTTTAGCGAAAACAGACAGAGTATTTTGTTATTCCAAGTCCATAATAGTCAACCTTCATTTGTTCTCAGGTGGGAATGTCGGTAGCTTTGAATTTAGTTTATTCCCTCTCTCTGCATGTGCTTGTGTTTTAACTGCCCGTGTCATCATTTCTAATATGTAAAGTCGTGTGTTTCACGGCTGTAATAAAATAAAAAATCCCACTGATGATGCCACATAGATGCCGAAACCTCTTTGGGCCACCAGGATAAACAGTGTTTTGCATATCAGGCAGACCTCATAGCGAATGTTGTTACTGCAAATACGAAGAAACCAAAGAGCTGCAGGTCCAAAATGATGAATATTTTCTCTTTCTAAGGCTACAAACTAATTGAAACAAATATATGCTTACAAGAAATATGCAATAGAGAAGGCAATGTTTGTCGTATAAAGCATAATTTACTTGAGTATGTTACTCTCTGAAAGTCTGATACGCATGGACGCAAATCACGCTTGCACCACCACCACCACCACCACCGTGTTTCTTTTCGTACTCTTTCCCTGCTTCTTTCTTCCCTTTGTCTGCGCACGCTTCACAGCACATTATTACATTTTACATGCTGTAGCTGGGATCGTTTCTGGTAAGCGTCGACCAAACATTCTCAGCACTTGGTGACGGTTCGCTTGTCCGATCTTGAACCCTTTCAGACTGCATTATCTACCTGTGCCTTATCAAGGTGTTCGGTGAACAACAGATGTCTTAGTTTCTACGCAACCCAGCTATTCATTAGTGCTAAAAAGTACAAGTAAAACAAAACCTCCTTCCACCATTCCAGAAAGGATAATAGCTTGATAGTTCGCCAACCCCCAATCTTTTCCCCTTGTTACAGGTTATAACACCATCTGGCATACGTATTGTCTACTTTTCCTCCTCTGCTTCTGGTACTAACTACAGTTGAGGTTGCTGGATGTGTGGTTGAAAGACCACACACATCCCTGGTTCACTTAAATTTTACCGTATGTAAATGTTTCTTACTCGGAAACCACCATTTGAAACTGCTTACTCCCAAGATTTTATTTTGTCATGTATAGTTGCCGCCAGTTGGGATGAGGAATCGTACAGCGTATGTTTTGTCGTCAGAACCTCCGACGGGAACGGCCGCCCAGTCCGCAGCATGACTCCTTAGACTACGCGATCATTCGGTGCGGCTGTGTGTCTCTTGAAGATGACGGCACCAGTGACGAAATTGAAATTGCCTCCCGTCAGCCACCGACCACGATACACACCTACCATGTTGGATGTAATAAAAAAATCAACTTGCCCAACCCTGCCTCACAAAGTTTCCTATACAGGTGCGCCTCCGTATGAGCCTTGGCTTCTCCGCTTTTCCACCGTCGTCATTTCGCGAGAAGTATGTGGGAGAAAGTGATGCATTGCGTAGCTGTTCTTGGAGCGTCCACTCGTGGAATTTAAACGACTGGACTAAGGAGCATCTCTGTAAACGCTCTCGCGCTTGTTTTTACGACTCCATGGCGGAAGGCTCCGTCCTTCTTAGGATTTTACAGAGGGAGGTCGCGGGATGGGTCTCTCCCATTTGCCTCAAACTATGTGAGAAGAGGCAGGTAGATGAACCTTTCAAATTACAGAAATACCTCGCTTGAGTGAGGCATCGGGGAAGAGGAAACGCTTGCTAAAGGTTTCCAATTACAGTGTAAAGAAGTTCCAGCAGCAACGCGTTTAGGGTTAGTGTGGTGCAGGTGGTGTGCAGACGGACTGCTAATGGTGTCTGGGTTCGATTTCCACTACTTTCAAGCTTTTTAAAATATTCCGGCATCTAAGAATTTAAATATATTTAATTATTTCACAGAAGTTTCTTTTTAATTGGGTGAGGGAGGAGGCGATCTGATCGATGTTCTTACTATACAGAACAGCAGCCAAAATAGCTAATTCTTTTTTATTTATATAACCGGTTTCGGTAGGTTCAAATCCACCTCTGGCCATCGAGATTTAGGTTTTCCGGGATTTCCCTAAATCACTCTAGGCAAATGCCGGAATGTTTCCTTTCGTAAGGGCACGGCCGATCTCCTTACCCAAACACTCAGAGCGTAAGCTCCGTCTCAAACGATCACGCTGTCGACGGAACGTTAAAGTCCAAGCACAGACAAATATATATGTTACTCTGTGCTCCAAGCTTCCTTCCGATTCGGTAGGTCATTCTGCCCTCGTCGTATCTGGCGTATACAGAGGCGCCGACTTTTGAAAATCAGTGTGGGTGCTCTACATCACGGTTCACACATGTTAGAAACCAACCCTCCTGAAAATCATGTTCATGCATTTTTGAATGAGCAATAATTGATAAAAGTAAATAGGCAGTTGTCTGGCCTTTTAAAGATAGAAGGAAGGAGCAGGAGGAAGAAAAAGAAAGCATGGCTGCATTAGGACACTACAAATAAAGCGATCTAATTGGCCAAAGTGGATATTTCGATATAAGTAACACCACAAAACTTCAACACGACCAATGAATTAATTTTTCGCTGTACACTAATCTAAACTTTTTGTGTGAAACTATTCTTTCTGACAAATCGTTTGGTAGAACACCGTCACCAAGGTTTAAAGAAATCTTTGAAATATTTTGAAGTCCGACATCAAATTTTTTTGGTCAGTTCCAAGCAAGAGTTGTATACTTCATCGAAACTCTCATCACTTAAAGATAGCTTCATGACATCTCTGACAATATTAATATAGTCAAAGGTTTTTTAAGCCTGAGAGAAAGCATTACAAATTTCAACTGAATCTATAATTTTAATAGGCTAACAAGGGAAGTGACAGAGATACATGGAAAAATTATTAACTTTAGCATCAGCATCAGATTCTTCATGCTAAATTCCTGAAAGAACACAATTGAATGTTCATAAATACGTACACCTCAAAGGTCAAAAGGACCGACGTGCTTCAAGGATGAATAAAGCTAGCACAGTGGGTAAAACACGGACACTAATCACTACTGGCTTGGGGACCCGCGTACAAAACTGATCGGTTCTTTCACGTATGAAATATCGTCTCTAGCTATGGTAACGTTTTGCATTGTCTCTAGAGTCATAAGGTAGGTTTTAAATTTATACAGTTATATTTTCCACCTCAATTTCATATGGGTGCTCACCACCCCCAAAAAATTCTTGAGGGGGGGAGCACCAACGGAGTCGGCGCCCCTGGGCGCATATGAACAGATTCGATGACGGGAGGAAACCAGTTATCAAAATAAAAAGAATTGGCGATCTTTGCTGTTATGGTATCGTTTTATAAATATTTCACTTTATGTATCTACTCGGTGTCGTTACGATTACTATAATTGTTTCAACGGCTAATTTTCGTTATTGGGTGAGGTTGTTAATGAAACTAATATCGAAAAGTCCAACAGTTATTTGCAGAAGCAAAGTTCGTTTTTTAAATTTATATTCATCAAAAATATAATCAATGCATTTTTTATGAAGACATTTTTTGAGCAAGAAAATTTTTCTGAAGAATGTTTCAAATGTTTGCTAAGCTTTTATGACTTAAACTACGGGGTCATCAGTCCCTAAACTTACAAACTACTTATGAACTAGCTAACACTAAGGACGGCACAAATATCCATGCACGAGGGGGGATTCGAACCCCCCAACCGTAGTGGCTGTGCAGACCGTGACTGGCGCGCCGCAGTCTCCTTGGCCACCGCGGCCGGCCAGGAAGAAGTAATTTCATGCATGGACCACGGCATTTTCTACCTGAAGAAAACGCCGGCCGCGAATTTTACATTGTAAGGATATTGTTACTAAAACTGGCTTACCCTGGAATAGAAAATCTTTCGCGAGAGTTTTATCTGTTCCTATTGCCCACTCAGATGAGATACGTTGGGAATTTAAAAGGTTCACCTACCTGCTTCTCACGCAGTTACAGCCAAATCAATGAACATTCATCCCGCGTTCTCCCATTGGTAGTACCGTAATGCCGAGGTGTCCGTTGCGGACTAATGCAGTCTGTTCGTATTTTTTATTGCAAATTTAGCGCTTCAGAGGATACACTATCTTATTAAAAGTGTTAAAGTATTATTAAACATTAATATTGAGATGACGTGATAAATTGTCATGCTGAGTCAATCTTGGTTGTTCCTCTACTGTACTACTCAATAAACAATGTTGCAAAAATGTGTTTATGTCCTTCCATAGTCAGTCTTTAAGTGCAACTACGGTGTCACACCCTAACTGCCCTCAAACGATACCGCCACGTCCTCCGTACCTGATTCGTTTTGAATGTTGGAAGCGTTCTCCTGGTATACGCCAAACGCAAAGCCTTCCACCGGACCGGAACAGGGTATCACGTGATTCATCACTCGGAAGGATTAGTTTTGATTCATCTAGGGTCAAGTGGAGTCTGTCTTTACACCACCTAAAGCACATTTCCTTTCCTTGGGGCCCGCAGTATGGAATTTCTCTTTGACATAATCATCATAGTATTCTGTACCTGTTACACTACTTTTTGTATTATTTCAATAGTTATGAAGAGCCCATTTCGGCGTTATATCCATCATCAGGTCTTCTATAAATACATAACAGGGAATTTACAAGCCGTAACATAGAGTTTTGGTTTTGTCTTTCCTGGAAGCTCACGGCTCTTTCGTTGAGTATGTGCATGGCGAGCATGGGACCGGACCACAAGCTAATGCAGTCTTTCTTCTTTCTTTTCTCCCTGAACTGTATCTTCTTTCCCTTTCCCTCCTTTCCTGTCCTCGCTTCTAACGGGAGACTGATGACCTTAGCAGATTGTTTCCCCACGTCCCAACCAACCAACAACTGGTTTTGTACCTATTATTAGCTTTACACGTAAAGCTGTCAGTTCTCACTGTTCTTGTTAGATCGTGGGCATCATACTCTGAAAATGTTTCGTTTATTTAGTTGATTGAGAACATTATTTTCATTTCTCTTATAAGTTGTTTAAAATACATATGTACTATCTTCCATCCGTAGAAATGCCTTTTAAATTCCCCATCAAATAATGTAAAACATCGGTTTTTATATATTTAAACCCGCTTCAGATGGATTCAGATATAGAAAATACATCAACATACGAAGATATCGTATGAATGCTACTAGATTCCATAAGTGTTTCACGATATTACCGCTAACGAACGTAACGACTAACGATGAGATGTTTGTAACAAGTATATACGGATACACATTTTTCGTCTTTCCACAGTTCTAATTGCCAATACTAAAGAACTGATCAAGAAGTGGGTCAACATTCCTCCCTCTCACGGCCACATTAATCGCATTCCCTTTCCTCCGTTGCTCGCATTCTCCTGAGCTAAACAGTCTTCTTTCCGTTGAAGCACGAACACACAAAAATCTAAATTTTGATAATAGTATCTACTGTTACAGGATGTCAGAACCTACCGACTACTTGCTTGCACTTTCGAAATACTAGGAAAGAAGTTTCACAAGCACGCCAGGAGTGACTTCGCCGAGAAGGCAGTATGCGACACTGTCAAGTTCGGGGAAGCAGAGTTCTTAGAGAAGGCGATCTTGGAATGCTTGTGGTTTTGCCATAAGAAGTGCGACCTTGTGGCCGATTCCTTTGCTGCTTATGTAATTTGATGCGGCGCCAGTGCCCTGGCAAAATCTCTCACTGGGCAGATGGACTTGTGGGGCAACTCCCTAAAAGCTGGCCTCTAAATGTTGCACATGCTTGCGAGGTGCAGAAATTGATCAAACGTAGACTTTTGTGAAATGCCTTATTTCAGAAGTAGTTGTTAGTCTAAAATTTTGCAATGTTTTTGATATTACGATTCGATGTGTGATCTACATGGAATAGACGTAGAGAATGTGTTGTGATTGTTGTTCTATTTTCCGAATAGATGTGTGTAAGTCTTAATATAGCGGTTCACTTGGGTTCCGTGCGGGACGTGGAAGTTGTCTTAGGTCTGTGGTTGCCAGTAAGTTTGGACCTGTCTGGACACTTTTCTTAAGCTTAAAAAATTAAAATCGTGAAATGTTTTTCCAAAGCACTGCTTGTTTCTAAGTGCTAGCGGAGTACATATATGTTTGATGCTTTTTGCTGCCTAAATGATAGTTAATATCTGACCTTTTTCCATGTTAAATTAAAAGCTAAGGCTTAAATATTTCACATTCCACTTTATAATCATTTCTTAATCGTTTGACAAAGACTATTCTGTATTTTTATCGAAACGAACATGTTCTGTTTGCATTTTGGAGCTCACTGGGCACACTCAAACACGAAGTATGCACAAATAAACCCCCCCCCCCCCCACACACACACATACAAAACCACGTAACTGGAAAAAAATTGAAAGCGTCATTACTGGGCATTTAAAAAAAAAAAAAAAAAAAAAAAACACATTGAAATACAAACCCACGCCTTTTGAGAAGAAATAGACGGTATAGGAATATTCCCTAGGCATGTCACATCCGGAACTAAACTGACGTAACGAAAGCAATTTTTGAGGCGCTTATTTTTTTGTTCGGAAACCGGGACTGCACCGGGAACGGACACTGGCAACCCTATTTAGGCTATAACGTCGATCGTGCAAAAGCTGTCGTGCCCTTACTGTGCAAAGTTAAACGTAAAATTTTCGAATGAGTCTTGGGCCGGTATCATCTGGTTGTAAACTTGCTTGGTGAGATATGAAGTCAGCGGACTACGTTGGCTAAGGGAGTCGAAACATACGGCGAACAGCACTCCGTTATTTTTCCGTACTATAGCAACTCTTTTTTACTTCCTTATTGACTGCCTGTTTCTCAGGTATAATATTTTGTAAGTGATCTCGAAAAGTATTATCGGTGGTTCAAATTTCCAGACCTATAAATCTTAGTTTTCCTCTAGCAGTAGATACTATTATCAACATCTAGTTTTTTTCTGTTCGTGTTTTAATGGAAAGATGACGGTTTCGCTCAAGGGAATGCGAGGAACGGAGAAAAGGGAATGTGATTACAGTGATCGTGAGAGGAAGGAATGTTTACCTGCTTCTTGGTCAGTACTTTACTACTGCAGTAGCCGCGCGCTCTTACTACAGAGCGTGCGGTATCTCACCGTCGGAGGTTAGAGTCCTCCCTAGTGTAGTCTCAGTGATTTACAAAAGTTTGAACATTTTTGAACTTAAGTACTGGCGACTAGAGCTGTGAAAGGACGAAAAATAGTATCCGTATGTACTCTTTACTGAAAGAAACAGTATTCCTTACAAACGTATCGTCATTAGTCGTTACCAACGATGTCGTGAAACTCGTATGCAATAGAGTCGCATTCGTACGTTTACATTTTTTATACTTGAATTCATTTGGAGCGTTTTTAATAACGATATTATCGCGGGGGTCTTTAATTATTTAATGTGGAAAGGCATTTTTTCGAATAGATGCTTCATATGTATTAAAAAACACTTACAAGCAAAATGAAAATAAAATTCTCAGTTCACTAAAATAACGAAGAAAGTGCTTCATTTCATGGAAGATACCCAATTTTGAACTTCTATACAAATAATTTAATTACATAAATGAACGTAATTGACTTGGAAGAAGTCATAATATTTTGTGTTTGTTTTGTTGCTCATATTCAGAGGATAATTTCCTCCCAACCCCCCTTTTAGCTTTCTGATATCAAGGATTTTTTTATTGTTGACTTCAAAACATAAAAAATATAGCTATTAAAATTGGCATAAATTCACCCCCATCCCCTTATATAGGCCACAGTCGATCCCAGTATGTGAATTAAGTGTCCACAAATGCAAACCATATTCTCTAAATTGTAACTACCGCACCAATGCGTGCGCAGCCTTATAAATTTTATGGGTAAAAAAATCACCATGTAGAACCAAGCAAGCAAAGCCGAAAGAATACGGTGACGAATTCCATTTCGAATTGAGTGGCAACGTTATTAATTTCGTATCCATACTGTTTGGATCACATTGACCGTTGGTGTAATTCACTATACATGCATTCCATATTGGTTATCGTTGCAGAGAAAGTCTTGGTAGATGCGAGCAACGAAATATACTCATGACTAACGATGCGGTACCTGGCCAGCCAAAGTATTTGTTTATTACTGAATACACAGGCCTAAGGCATTGCAGCTTTGCTGGCTGATTTCGCCGATAAACAGCTCAGGTACAAATAAATATGTATAATATCGAAGTAAAGACTACTTCCCAAAGTGCACTATAGACATGTTTCTGATCAAACACATGCCTTAACTTACATCATTGCCAACATTGAACTTAATATGTTGCTTACTGACTCGCACAGCAAAACAATATTATGCAACACTTGGGAAAATCCATTACCAATACTGATAGGTTGGTTAATGTGGCAGCAACCATATAAATGTGAGTGAAGTAGATATGAATTGAAGTCTTCATGTTGTTTGCTTTTAGTCATAGCACTTAAATTGTACTCTGAACTGAAAAGCATAAAATGTTTGGTTGTGTTTTGACACCATGTTCTTCAATTTACTTATTCCTCACTTACTCGTGATCACTTCTTAGCCACCTCCCTTAAAATCATAATCCAACGTTGGCTGCCCTTTGAAGTACAGTAACAGTTGGTGTTGGGTTGTTCAGAAAAACCATTGTACATAGCAAAACAACTCTGAAAACTTGATGTGTAATATGAATCATAACTGGCTTTGGTTTTTGCCAAATATACATCATACTCTGAGTACTTGCAATGTCAGTTCTGATTCAATGTACCGTAATGAGGACAGTTCACAACACGACACGACATAAAGACAAGCTGCGACAGGCACATAAAACACACACACACACACACACACACACACACACACACACACACACTTAAACTATTGACTATGGCCTCCTTCAGAAAACAACATTCATGCAATCACATAGCCACACAACAGTCACTGTTGTATGTGTGTGTCTTTTTTATATGCCTGTCACAGGTCATATTTGTGGTGAGTTGTAAACTGTCCTTATTATATTTTTTAATTCTAATCTGGACATTCCATTCTTACAGTTCTGATTCAAAACCTTTACTATGGGTACGTGAAAGATTGTAAAATCACAGAAGAGCTACTGTGTGGGCACAAATCAGTAGTTAAATTGTCTTTGGAGATACTAGAAGGTACAGCTGAAACATATAAGTACACTGCCATCCAGTTTTTTTGTAGCCCCTGTTACAGCACCAAAAATGTGAATATCCTTGTGTTTAAAATAGTGACACACAACTGTTGAACTAGTTGCATCAATCAACATTTCAGTCTCCTTCACCAAAACACTGGGTATGCAAACATTTTTGCAGTCTTTTAACATGGAATGTTCTAAATTTGTTTATGAAGTTCTTTTAGTAAGCCTTTATACTCAATATTTTGCTCTCATTACCACTTCTCTCTTCTGCTGTCTTCATTTTCTCTCCTTGACACTTTCTTCTGACTTCCCTCACCCGTCATCGTTTTCATTCCTTTCTCTTACATTGTTTCCACTCACTTCTTCTGTCACTTTGCATCTGTGTCTCATTGCCTTTGCCTTTGTTCCATTGCTCCTGTGTTCTTTCTCACTAATGGTTAAACTTAATGGTTGTGTAAGGGATGAATGAAACTGGACAATTGTTATAATTTCTATTATATGTTATTTTAGTTGCAGTTCATTGGTATGGAGGTCCAGACTCTCCCACCCCAAGCCTGTTTATGTTCTCCATCTATTATTCTTTTTTCATTTCCACTGTCTACTTTGGCTTGTGCTTCAACTGCTAATATTTCCATACATGTATATTCATCTTTTGTTACCACTGATTTTTCCACACCTTCACTGTGTGCTCTCTTGTGTCTATGCAGCTGGTACTGTTTCCTTTATTCCATTGCCACTGCCTTTTGGTTACTCTCTTTTAGTGCAAAAAGTGTTAATATTGCACATGCCAAAACTTGTCAGCCTTTTTATAAATAGACTTATGAGTGTTTCCTGGACCTCAACAGGGATGTTTTTCAGCTAGTACCTTTCTCTTTTACAGCAGTTTGTGCTGCTTATTCAGAATAAATTCTGTAGGTCAGTAAAGTCACTTTACACTAATTTACTTAAAGATGCACAATGTTTTTAGCAGTGGAAAGGCCAGATTGGAAATCAACAACATAATGAGGATAAATTCTGATAATGAGGATAGTTTATAAGTCACACAGAGACATTCATTGAGCAATGACCGGCACATAAAGAAAAAGACACTCATATACATGCAACTTTGCTTTTGGCCACTATCTTTGGTCGGAGAGAGACACATACTGTTATTCCTACAATCTCACTGGCACACTTTAGACATACAATGGTCATTTCTGGCTGCTGCATTCAGTGTGAGCATCTTCTGGCAATAACAGTTGTGTGATTGTATGCATGATAGTACGTGTGTCTTTCTGACGAAGGCTAGTGGCGAGAAACGAAGTTACTTATGTATGAGTGACTTTGTGCTGGTCATGACTTGTCAACCGTACTAACAGTGTGTTGTGAACTATCATCATTGTATTGCACAATATTTTCAGGCTACACCCTCAGTATAGCAATAAATTTAGTGTTCAATTTGTAAGTATAAGGAATTTGAACTATCACAGCTGTCTGACCCTGATTTGAATAATTTTCAACATAAGCAATGTGATAGTTACTTTTGTAGATGCTTAGTAATTCACCAGTTAATGAATTCCAAGCTGACAGTTCTTCTTTATGAAGAGTGAAATTCAACTATTAAATCTTCCTTGCAGGTTCAAAATATGAAAGTCTTGAAACAATGAGGTCCAGCAATAGCTGTGCCTCTAAGTACTTTTAGTCTTTAATTAATTACCAAATGAATTTGTCATTTCTCACTTGTCTATGTACTTTGTAGAATAAACCACTCTTTTATACATTTAACTCCATATTTATTTATATTCAAGGAGTTATTCTATCAATTAGTTCATAGGAATATGACACAAATATCTTGACAGACACCAGTCACAGAATACAAATCAAAATCAACAACTTTTTCTTCTTAGCAACCGTCTAAGCATACACTTTCTCCAAGGAACTCCAATATATATCTTTAACTGGGCAGACATAATATCTGAGGCCACTTGCTGCTACCACCACCTCCAGAATCTGAAACACAGATTCTGGCGGCAGCTGCTGTTCCTATCATGCCTAATCAAATCACTAAAATAAATTGATTACTATTGGGTATCTCAAGGTTTTGGAGAAGTGGGGGAAGTGGCTTGTACCACTACAAATATTATCTGACAAAATTATACTAGCTAATAAAGATTCTACCCATTGCAAAGCAGAGGTGGTGAGTCATGGACAGTTTCATACAAAAGAAGACTCACTTCCTTGTGTTGAACTCAGGATTGACAGTGCACAGGACATTAGTTCGCTAAATGACACTTACTCCATTTGAGATATGCAATGTAAACTTTCCAACATAAATTTGAAAAACTGAAAATTTTCAGTATGAAATAAAATATATATTTCTTGATAGTGAGGCATGGGACGTAGGAGGAGGAATGAAGGAAAATTGAGTTTATGGCTAACACATTCAGTTACAGCATTTCTTCCTGTATCAAAGGTCAAAGATCAACACATGATGGGGACAAATATAAATTTCTGGAGATTTCACTGTCAAGTTTTTGTTGTTGTTGTTGTTGTTGTTGTTGTTGTTGTTGTTGTTGTTGTGGTCTTCAATCCGCAGACTGGTTTGATGCACCTCAACATGCTACCCTGTCCTGTGCAAGTCTCTTCATCCAAGAATAAGTTCGGCAACCTACATCCTTTTGAATCTGCTTACTGTATTTGTCCCTCAGCCTCCCTCTAAGATTTTTACCCCCAGACACTTCCTTCAAATGCTATGTTGACAATTCCTTGATGTCTCAGAATGTGTCCCACCAATCTGTCCATTCTTTTTGTCAGAATATGCCATGTTTCATTCCCTAAGAATTCTACGCTCCAACAAATGCTTTCAGAAAGGATTTCCTAACATTTGAATTAATATTGGATGTCAACAAATTTCGCTTCTTTAGAAACACTTCTTCCCATAGCCATTCTGCATTCTATATCTTCTTTACTTCGACCATCAGAAGTTACCTTGGTACCCAATTAACAAAACTCATCTACTACTTTTATTCTCTCATTACCTAATGTAATTCCTTCAGCAGCGCCATTCCATTATCTTTGTTTTGTTCTTGTTAATGTTCACCTTATACCCTCTCTTCAAGACACTTTCCATTCCGTTCGATTGCTCTTCCAGATCCTTTGTGGTCTCTGACAAAATTACTATATCATTGGCAAACCACAAACTTTTTATTTCTTCTCCCTGAACTTTAATTTCCTCTCCAAATTTATCCTTGCATTCCTTCACTGCTTGCTCAATGTACGGATTGAACAAGATTGGGGAAAGGCTACAACCCTGTCTTACACCCTTACCAACCTCTGCATCCCTTTCATGCTCTTCAACTCTTGATAACTGCTGTCTGGTTTTTGTACAAGTTGTAAATAACCTTCCATTTCCATATTTTACTCCTGCTGATTTCAGAATTTGAAAGAGTGTATTCCAATCGACATTGTCAAAAGCTTTCTCCAAACCTACAAAAGCTAGAAATGTAGGTTTGCCTTTCCTTAATCTGTCTTCTAGGATAAGCCGTAAAGTGAGTATTGCCTCCCGTGTTCCTACATTTCTCCTGGACCCCAACTAGTCTTCCCCAAGGTCGGCTTCTACCAGCTTTTCCATCCTTCTGTCAATAATTCGTTTTAATATTTTTGGACCAAAGAGGTGTCTTTTAAAGTAGAAAAGCGCCCTAATTCAAAATCACTCGCACACCTTCACCACTGTCTCTAACTGCTGTGGCAAGGTTGCCACAGTGTCCTAATATTGGCTGGAAACAGCAGGCATGGTGAGTCATTGATTTTGAAACAGTGTTTTTTTCCCCTCTGAAGAATATTGTTTGGGCTGAAACTGAATTAATGAGATGCTTTTTAGTGTGTGTATCTGTGACCCTCATGATATGTGTATGGTGATAGCAATCTACCCTTTCCTAATTGTAATTATGTATTTCATTTTATCAGATGTAATCTCTCACCTCAGTGTTAACCCAATAAGTAATCTGTTTCAGGTGTTTGTTCTACGCAAGAGGGCCACACACACTATTCCAAAACCAGGAAGTCGATTCTACATTTGTTCCTTATCACTCAGTGTAGTAATCTACAAAGGTCAGCTGACTGCTGATCAGTTATGGACATACTTCAAGGACCTAAATGTAAGTTTAAAAATGTAATATGACAAGTACTTTTTTTTCATTAATTTCTACTGTACCTTTTCCACATATTTCAACTTTTCATCTCTCAGACAAGTAATTAATTGATGTACTTATTTGACAACATATTGTTGTTGTACTCGGAGGACAAGTAACTGATGCAGAAAATTTAAATATTTTAATGTGTAATTATGAAACCACTGGTAGCTGTCTAAATCAGGGAGCTATGTGCATTTATCATAGGTACATCTATGGAACAGAAGTAAAGGCAGTGGACTTTTAAAATTTGAAATTCAAAGACAGATTGTGATATTGAATACATTATCAATGAATGGTTGCCAATGGGGTTGGACGATTTTAAATGAGATACAGTTACATAAATAGGAAAATGTAAGGCGTATCTGGAAAGGAAGAGCCATTTTGGGGAAAAAATGTAGTTAAACAAATATATTTCTTTAATTTATTGTCTCAAGAAATTGCATATCTTAAACTAGTCTTCCACATAGTTTCCATCGGTTGATAAACATATCTACCCCACAGAATGATGCTGCCAGTGACAAGAAAAATTACTGCTTGTTGAATTTCTCCCAAAAGGTGAAACCAACAATGCAGCCAAATACCGCAGACTTCGATGTGTGATACAGAAAAAAAGGAGAGATAAGTTCGGTAGAGGAATTGATCTTCATGATAATGCTCAGCCACATGCTGCAGGTGACACACAAATTCTTATTCAGTAGTTTGGATGGGAGCAGTTCAACCACCCACTGTACAGCCCTGACCTGGAACCATTGGACTATAAATTATTCTTACACCTAAACTGGTAGCTTGACAGGAAAAATTTCTAAAGTGACTACAAATTGAAACTCGGTGTGTTCTCTTCACTTTTGGCATTGTTGATAAGTTGATCTACCATTACGACAAGTGCCTCAAAGACGGTGGAAACTATGTGGAAAAGTAGTTTAAGATATAATCTTTCTTGAGACAATAATTTTTTTTCTTTAAGAAAGTGTGTTTACGACATTTTTTCCAAAAATTGTACTTTCTTTCTGGATATGCTTCATAGTAGTACAGGTAAGGGCTAAAGATGTCAAAAGGCATTGAAATTTCTGTACAGAAACATTATTCTTAAAAACATATGCAGTTGAAGAAATCCAACACATACAAATTGAACAGACTGTCAGTTGAAATAAGATGAACTCTGCTCCGCTGCGTAGAAACTGCATCCAACATTCTTTGGATGAAATATTGTTTCTCTGTTTGTCATTTATTGGTGTTTCATGACAAAAGTTATTGAATTTGTACAGTCCAAATACTTCTATGAAAGAAATTTTACTTTCATTAACCAGTGTTGTAATTTGTAGAAATTTTTACAGTGTAATCAGATTGTTCCATATGGACATTATTTACTGAATTTTCATACTTTTCTAAATCATCGATGGGTATAAAAGGAACTGATCAACTCGGGATCACTTTACCTGACATGTGTAAGCTGTAAATATGAGATGATATGCAAAAGACAATTAACTTTCTTTTGTTGCAGCATCCAAGTTATGACACATACCTTGCTCTAGTTCATACTAGATTCTCTACAAATACTTTCCCCAGCTGGGAGAGAGCACACCCTCTCAGGTACAGCAACACCTACTTTCTCTGATTTGTACCACATTGTAAAGTAGAGGTTAGTTTATTTTATTGATGTTCTGATTATGTTCAGTAAGTAAATAACTATATTTAGAGTCTTTGATAATCACTGTAGACTACCAGTTTCAAGATTATAGTGAAAATTAATGCTTCACATATGAAACATTATAAGAGATGAGCTCCATTTTTAAAATACATGTATTTTTTTTCTTTAGGTATCTTGCTCACAATGGTGAAATAAACACACTGAGAGGAAATGTTAATCTGATGAAAGCTCGGGAAGGTGTCATGAAGAGTGATATTTTTGGAGATGATCTGAAGAAACTGTACCCAGTTGTTGAGCCAAATCTTTCTGATTCTGGTGCTGTTGACTGTGTTCTGGAATTTCTTGTAATGGCAGGGAACAGACCACTACCAGAGGTTTGTGACATTTATTTGTTCTGTAGTTCGCATAGTTCATCAGTATTATTGTGTTAATCTAAACTAAAAGAAATCACTATTTATTTGCAAGTGTGTTTGGTTGTTTAACTCCATTAAATTCTTTGTGGCTATTTTAGGCTGTCATGACAATGGTCCCTGAAGCATGGCAAAATGATAAGACAATGCCACAAGAGAAGAGAGACTTCTACCACTGGTCAGCTTGCGCTATGGAACCTTGGGATGGACCAGCACTGCTTACATTCACAGATGGCAGATATGTCGGTGCTATTCTTGACCGGTAAGCATATCTCTCTTGGCACTGTAGTTGTCAGTTCCAATTACACCAACAATTTTTTTCTCTCTAAATGAGGAAATACATTCTCAGATCAGCTGTTTGTGAAACAAAGATAAAAAGAATGAGAAATGACTAAACTGTTCCACGTATATTAAAGTGAAGAAAATTGAAAGTTATATGGAATAATTGGTTGGGACACCACAGTAGTCATCATTACTCTGTGTTAATAATTGAAGATGAACTTGTGATTATGAAATGATTGCAAAGAGCTAAATAAAGAAGCTATCCATGAAGTGGAGAAAGTAACACAGACTTAGCTGAAAGTAGAAAATCTATTATTGGCCAATGAACTGAGTGAAAAGCCATCATTCTTAATGAAAAGAAAGTGAATCAGAGCATATGATACTGTGTCTTACTGGTGATGGGGTTCATTTTTCGACTGGATTGAAGAAATGACCAGTGAAATATGCATCATCTTAATTGGCATTACTGATTGAAGAGTAATTCCATTATGTGCTAACATGTGGAAAATTGAGATCAACAGAGCAGTCTTCCTGTGGATGAAGCCCTAGAATATTATTCTGCAGTGATGAACTATTTGCTTGTGATCTGGATAGAATCTCTTAAATAGTTTACATATCTTTTGTTCATCTAGGGAATTACTAGCATCACCATTATTCTTCTGATGATGCATCTATAGAACTATTAGATTTTGGTTTACAATTCTCTAATAAATTTTAGTGGAAAAGAGGGTTTCCATAAATTCAGATGCAAGACTTGTAATGATTTTTCTGCTGTCAGTAGAACACATAATTACTTACTTTTTCTCTTGTTGAAGAATTGAAAGAAATCTGATATTTGAGATCCACATTTAAAGTTTCTCCTTTATGGGTGAAGTGAAGTAACTTTTTGTTACAAAACCAAAGTAACATTTTGTGTAACAGTTTAGAGTTTTCTCCTTTGAGGAATGCATAGCGTTAACCCTAAATATTGAAATACTTTCCTCTTACCTTAACTTTCACTCACAGTACATAACATTAAATGTATTAAAAGTTAAAGCACATTCTGGACAAAATACACTCTTCAATTACAGTAGTTTTAATACAATTTGTACTGCACACTATAATAGGGGAGAAAGGAGATTTATTTAATGAAATACCTAAGACATGTAAATGTATAGCTGTGAATTACTGATTTACACCACTTAAAATGTCAAGCTGGAAAGACAACACATTCTTACACTTTTTTGTGACAAAAGAAATAAAATAATTTACTGACTAGAAATAATCTTCATCAGTTTTTTCCCTCTTATCAAACATGTTTACATCTATTGTTTGTTAGGAATGGTCTTCGTCCATCACGTTTCTATGTACTAAAGGATAACATGATGGTCATGGCATCTGAGGTTGGAGTATATGATGTTGATCCTGCAGATGTCCTCCTTAAGGTAAGAAACATTTGATAATACACGAGTAGACCCCATCCGTCTCGGGAGGCAGACGTTCAGTGTCATCAAAATAATACAGGAGGATGTTACATATTTGTCATTTGATAGAAGAGAATAAAAAGAAGTCTGTCACTTGCCATGAGTTGAGAGCAGTAAGACTGCAGATAGCAAATGCTTTGTGCCATTGTTTTTTGAAGCAGAAAAGCTGAAGCAGGGCTCTACTTAATGGCAGTGATGGTACTGATGAGAGAATTTCATTTTTGAGTTGGAGGCTTATATTTTATGTTATGTTTTGAAACAGTGGACTTAAGTTTTATGTGGAAGACAATATAATGTATGTCACATAACAGAAATGTGAGTAATAGAGATTACAGAAATATACAAAAATGTGAGGTAAGTAAAGCCAGGAAGGTGTGGTGTCAAAATGGAGTAAACTAGTACAGCATAATGTGATTTATTTTCAATAAGCTCTTTCTATAAAGCCTTTATTTTTCTACATTTTACTTGTTTAAATGAAGTAAAAATACTGTTAAAATATTACTTGTTCGTATGAAATAAAAATATTGTTAAAATATATCTTCTTTTCATGGTGATAATAGGCACAAAGTAATAGATTACTCTTACTTTGCCTAGTCTTTTAAGGTGTAAAAAAATTGGTAAATAAATGCAACACCCATGTTTCTAGACTTTGACTGGCATCTAAATAATCAATGCTGTTTTCTGTGTAGGGTAAAATAACTGTGTGTTAAATGTTTTTCTCCAAATTCTTACTATTGTGAAGATGGAGATTTCTGAAGTAGCTTCCTTATTATACAGAGTCGATTGAAGCCAGGGCGGATGCTGCTTGTGGACACAAAGGAGAAGACAATTATTCAGGATGTTGAACTCAAGAGGCAGATAGCACTCAGTCGTCCACACTCGTTGTGGCTCAAAGAACAGGTACTAGTATTTTATCTAATTAAAGTGCCGCAATTGAACATATATTATATGTAATAGTTTTCTTCATGTTCTGTAGATTGAAATTGACAGCAGTCCATGAAGTGGAAGGTATCTGCTGACTCTTTTATTATGCTATTCATGTGACACAAAAATAATTGACTGTGCAATTAAGTGATTAGTTATTAAATTCGTTGTGACACGGCTTATATGGGGAGAAGTGAGCAGATTGCCAGCCCCCAATAATGCATAGAAAGAAAAAAAATAGTATGGTATCTGAATAATTTTAATGAGTGATGCTTGAATGTGTCACTATGGTAGACATTCTTAAAATTGCTCTATTATTATTATTATTATTATAATGGAAGTCTGCGTGTATCACATTTTCCTTTCACTTTTCTACAAACTTTCAGGAAAAGCCCTGAAGAAAAATGATAAATTTTGTTAGTCATCAAAATCTGTATATGGACAGAATTGTTGATTGGAATCATAGTTCACCGTAATCTATGCTATTGTTGCATTTAGTAGCAAGGGGGAGATTAGTCAATTTACTAATTTACATAATTTTCTGTTATAGACAATAGTCTTAGTAGATAATTATTGTGTGCACATGTGCGTGCGTGCGTGCATGCATGCATGCATGCATGCATGCAAGCATGCTTGTGCGCTCATTAGGTGATTGATATTGTGAAATTGGAAATATAAATATGACTTGTGTAAATGATATTTGTTCATCCTGTAAAAGTGTACAGTCTTCTCTTATCAAACACAATGTATATGTAAAGTGAAAACAACATCAATGAGATGAATATGCAGTTGAACTTGTATTTAGCAGGAATGAGACTAAATTATTGTTTAGCCATCCCACTGTAAGATTTTCATATTTTCATTAATTTTTTCTGAGATTGGAATAGTTCCTTCATATTGTACTTGAAATAGTACCTTCCCATGCTTGTGATATCCATTCTTTAACTTCGATGTCAGTGATTTCATAATTGGCAGGGTATTACACCATAATTGTCATACCTTTTCCTAAATATTAAAGGTGCAGTATTTTAAAGGGGATTTACTTTTGGCACTGATGTAAGAACTGGCTCTGGAAGTGACAATATGCAACTGTGTGACAGACTGTTCAGTTTTCTTGGCAACTGACCTTAAACTAATTTTTATTTATACATTAATACTCATATTCAGTTCCTATTGTTCCCATACAATACTTAGCTATTTGAAAGTACCCTTACATGAGAGAGAGACCTTACTACATTGAGTGTCTGCTGTTGCCCGTGTATGCTTTTGCCTTTATAATAGTAAAGTAAACAGAATGAACTTTGTTCTTCATCCTGCCTTCTCCTGATATTGAAATATTAGTTTAACTTACAATTACTCCCAGTTGAATTTCTTTCTTGGTGTTCTTAAAAATTTTTGATGATAATGCTAAAATAAGTTCATTTGGAGCAAAGTTGAAATTATTATAAGATAGTTTTTTTTTTTTTGCTATGCTTGTCTTTGTGAATGTAATTGTAATGTTTTATACAAATGTTTAATGAAGTGTTTCCCTTCTCTGTTTCTCCAACACATGTTGCTGATTCTGGCTCAATAGGCGGTGAGTTAAAATGAACAGACTTTTGAAGTAGAGAAATTGTGGTAGGAGAGAGTTTGTATTTGTGATATTGGTACTTGTAGCAGTAGCGTCAGTATTGAAGTTTGAGATTCTTTGGAACACATTTTTTATTATTTAATTTTTTAAGCTTAGTGTTGTTAAAATGTAGTGAATTGTGTAGTTTGGTGTATAACACTCCTGTTCCGTTGATGCTTACTGATAAAACTACTCTTTGTGATTGTGGAGTGTGGGGGTGTGAGGAACTGTACATGGGCAACTGAATATTTATATCAGTTTTGAACATTAGCTACATTCTCTGTTAAGCAGTAGGTACTGAAGCAGATGAGAGCCTATAATTGATTGTAGGTACAGTGTATTGATTTAATCTGTGATTTATGTTTCCTGTGCAGTTATAGTACAGTAATGTGAAGAGGGGGGTACTAATTTTTGTCAGTACATATTGGCAGTATTATGCAGCATCTTACTGCTGATGTGGAAATTGTATACTGTGAATGAAGGTGTATACCACTCCTAATCAAGTTCCTGGATTCCATAGTGTTGACCTTGATTCCATTGAAAATGACATTGCTATTGCTCTGTGTTGTGTGTCACATTAATTTCACAAATATTGTTGAAATGAGATAGAATGGCTGGCCAGTACTTACCTTTGTGCTGTGCCGCTGATAGTAACACAAATGAAGAAACAGACAAAGAAAAAAAGGGGACAAAAAAGGACAAGCTCTCGGAACACAGTTCCTTGCTCAGGTGGGAGAGAAGGGAAGAAGAAAGGATGGAACGGAAGGGAAAGGTAATTCACGACCTAGGTCATGAAGATGGTGTTTTGTTAGTGTGGACATCAGAGATACTGCATGTATGTACTGAGCCAAGCCAGAGAGGATAAATATAACTGAAGAGGAAAGATCAAGTATTAAAGAGAAGAGAATATGAGTAAAATGAATGATGCTGCGAACAGTCCGTCTGTTCGCGTGGGGGACGCCCAATATCCTGTGGCAGAACATGCCTTCCAGCATAACTCCAGGGACCTGGGCACGTGTTATACCACACGTGCCATTTGGATAGAACCAACAGACACCAGTCCCTCAGAGCTACGGAGGTGGGAACTTGCCCTCCAACATATCCTCTCCTCCCACCACCCCCCTGGCCTAAATCTATGCTAACACCTCCACTTCCTCCATCCTCAGCTCACCTATTCATTATCCCTTCCTTACCTCTCTCTCTCTCCCTCTCTCCCTCCCGCCCTCTCGCTCTCTCTGTCATTCATTCTCTCTCTCTCTCTCTCTCTCTCTCTCTCTCTCTCTCTCTCTCTCTCTCTCTCTCTCTCTCTCTCTCTCTCTCTCTCTCTCTCTGCCTGTGTGTGTGTGTGTGTGTGTGTGTGTGTGTGTGTGTGTGTGTGTGTGTGTGTGTGTGTCCATAAATCTTTTCCTGTTTATGAAAAAGTTTTAGACAACCCCCCCCCCCCAGCATCATTCATTTTACTCATCTTCTCTTCTCTTTACTACTTGATCTTTCCTCTTTGGTTATATTTATCCTCTCTGGCTTGGCTCAGTACATACATGCAGTATCTCTGATGTCCACACTTCCGAAACACCACCTTCATGACCTAGGTCGTGAACTGCCTTTCCCTTCTGTTCCCATCCTTTCTTCTTCCCTTCTCTCCCACGTGATGAAGGAACTGTGTTCCGAAAGCTAGTCTTTTTTGTCCCCTCTTTTCTGTTTCTTCATTTGTGTTACTATCGGCGGCACAGCACAAAGGTAAGTACTGGCCAGCCATTCTATCTCGTTTCAACAATATTTATCATCTCTAAAGAGAATTTTCATCATTAATCAGACATTAAGTTCACAGTTCATTATATTGAGTTCAGATAGTGATGTCACTACAGTAATTTTCTCACTTCTTGTGATTTCAGTTAAATAATGTTTGGAGGATAAGTTAGGTAGAATGTTATTCACTTTGATATCAGTTCCCTGTAGTGTGTTAGACATAGATCAAACTGTTGACAACTTGATATACCAGTCTAGGAACACTTTGACTTCTTGAAATATTCAGAGAGATGCTTTATGGAAACCTAGATGTTGTCTGTCGCCCAAAGATTTATACGAGGTACAAAAGGAAACTGTCCTCTGTTGTTCCCAATTAACACAATTTTCTTGAATTGTTTGAGAAGTTTCTGATAAATAATTAACAAGGTTGTAACTGATAACCGCAACTGGGCAGAGTTAGCCAAAAAGTCAACTTGGCATTTTAATGGGACTGGAATTACTAGCAGCATATTGGAGACATGATGTGTTGAAAGTAGGCTGTATGCTGATGAGAATTGGACACATAAGGATTAGAGTATATACATAAATAGCTAACTAGTAGCAGTTTTTAGACCAGCATAAGTGAAGAACTGAAGGGTGTTGTGGGATATAAGTATAAATCTGATTGTTGCTGTACTATAATGCAGACTGTTTCCCAGTGTGAAATCTACTGCATGTAAATTGTACTCTTGATACCAACTACATAGAGGAGTAAATACCTACTCTTAATTGTAATTAGTGTCTCCACTCCATTGTTTTTATTTGCATGAAGTGTGATGTACAGTAGGTGCATGATTTAAACTAGTAGAATTGGCCATAATTAGTTCTCTCTCTCTCTCTCTCTCTCTCTCTCTCTCTCTCTCTCTCTCTCTCTCTCTCTCTCTCTCTCTCTCTCTCTCTGTGTGTGTGTGTGTGTGTGTGTGTGTGTGTGTGTGTGTGTGTGTGTGTTTTGTAAAAAATAGTTAATGGTTAATGAGGATAGTTAGCAAAACACTGCTAAGATGTATGTTGATCTGCAACAGGCACATGAAAAGAAATTCATACACACAAAACATCAACTTTTGGCCATACACCTTCATCAGATAAAGAAGACACCATGCACACAATCTCATAGGCATACTACCCAGATGCACAACCAACATCTCTTGCAGGTGTGTGGTGAGTCACATTGTGTGGTTAGTGGATAGGGGAAATGAGGGAGGAGGACCAGAAATGTTGGAAGGTGGTGTTGGGGATGCATACAGCATGGCCTTTTGGAGCATATAGGCACTAGATGGATGGGAAGGGGAGGTGAGGGAATCAGAAATGCCGTTTCTTTCTTTATAAACCCTGTAAAAAAAAATTTAACAGTAGTTGTTAAAAGAAATGCTAGTGTCTGTGGAGCTATGGTGCTTATCCTTTCAGCATATTTGATTTCTGTGACAGGCAGAACACACAATGACCAGACTGTAGTATGTAGTTAACAAACTACAGTTGTTTGGTGTGCTCACTTACCGACATGTGAAATGATAATGATGATGATGATGATGATGATGATGATATTATTTGAAAATGATAAGATTGCCGATTCATCATATAGGTGATATGTTGAGTAATACAACACAGGTACAGCTTTTGTCCAAAACACCTACTTCCAAAATAGCGCGCGCGCGCGCACACACACACACACACACACACACACACACACACACACACACACACACACACACACTGCAACTGCTGTTGTTGTAAATGCCATCTCAGCAGCAGGAGACAGTTGGTTGCATGCCTGGGGTCGTATGTTTTTTCTAGTTTTGAAGGTGGCCTGTTGGCTAAAAGCTTAAACTTAGCTTTACTTTTGTGGGTGCCTATCTCAGACCAAAGTCTCCTCCATATGGCAAACGGCAATCTGTCCTTTCCAATTTATGATTGTTACATCATTCTGGACTTAACATTGTTTAGTAGTAATGATGATGATGATGATGATGATGATGATGATAATGATAAGTATGAAAACCATAACCAAATTATTGTTAAACAATAAAATATTTAAATAATAATCACTTTAAACAAAGTGCGGTGTATTGATACATTCATTTCCATGTTCAGTCAGCATTTCCCAAAAAAAAAAAAAAAAAAAAAAAAAACAGTAGCTGTCATTCCCCTCATAAAATCTTGTATTGTGCACAGGATGTCCAGGAGAGGGCATGCAAGTAGGTGACATGTTTCTTGTTCGTCTCCACATTCAGAGGTGGAATTGAGACATTATTTGTGATAGCAGCAGCAGCAGCTGAGTATGAATGCTAATGTAAAACATTTTCTAACATGACATTACTTGAGATACAGAATTAATCATCTGGTTAATGGTAGCCATCATGAAAGCTTATTCTGAGGCCTTGTCATCCTCTTATTATTATTATTATTATTATTATTAAGTGTTTTTTAAGTTGTAGATAGGATGTGATGGATGAAGATGTTGAAAGTATGTGATACAAAATTGCTGCAGCATAGTTCAGAATCCATGTTAAACTATAAGCCTACCCCTTAACTTGATGGTTAAGACAGTTCAAAAGTTGGTGGAAGACAATGGTATATCACCATCCAAAGGACTTTGTCCAGTAAATTGTGCATTGTTGGAGATGTTGAGATAACGGATTTATTCTTATTATGTAAGTACTAAATAGCACTCAAGTAACAAGTAGATGTCCCTGTACGTTTAAGATGGCATTCTTCTGCCTGTTATTTCAGTCATTACAAGTAAAAGGATTTGATGGAGTATAAAAACTGGATCTGAACTTCTGAAAACTTTTTAGTGGGTGCAAGCCATATGTGAGAGAAAAATTTGAAATGAGGATGAGGAACAAGGAACATTGATAACACACTTGACAAAAAGCAGGCAGCAAATTTGTTTCCACCAAAGAACAGCTGAAAAATACTAATAAAATGAAGTCTGTCAATATCAGTATTGTGATGTAAGCTGATGCAGCGCATTAAATGTAGGAACTAATTTATCCTCATTTTACCAATTTCATGTATCTTCGCATTGGAAAATGTTACTGGAAACAAAGGTGCCAGAGCTCAGACACTGAGATACTTCAGAGTGCTTGCCAATTTGTAAGAATCTGGCTGGAATCTAGTTAGGAAACTGACTTGACACATTCTTCCAGCACTAGAAGTGACGGGGGTCATCAAAATACTTTTACAAATTTGATTATTGCTTATATTTTTTGATTTTGTTGATGATATGATGGTGCTTTTGATGACGCTGGTGATTTTGGTGATAAAAATAAGGAAGAGGAGCTGTAGTATCCAGTGATGTTCTTTCTCTTGTATTTCTCATCTAGTTTGCATTTTGGGTTTCATTGCAATCTTCTGTTATCTCTGGAAATCCATAACTACCACCATGACATATGGCCTGTTGAATTGTGTGGTTACACATTCTGTTTCATTTTCATTCCCACAATTTATCTAATTGTTGTGCTGTTTGATCTCACAATGTCAAACACTTGCTCATTTATTACTCTCTAAGTATCTTGATTTTTCGAGTGGTTTAATATCCAGTCAGTTGCTAGCATTTTTAATCGTACTTGGTCTGTCTTCTGATTCTCTAGTTCTTGTTATACTTAATCATATTCAAAGTTGCTCTCTCTCTCTCTCTCTCTCTCTCTCTCTCTCTCTCTCTCTCTCTCTCTAATTATGCTTTCATTGATTTTATTTTTCTCCTTTCACTAAAAAATCTGGCCCTAATATTTCATTGATTGATGAGTGTCCAAAAAGTTTTTGGTGAGAAAATGATTCCATTAGCTTTTGATAACACAATGTATAGGTTCATCTGGAAAGCAGTACCAGTTTGGGAATGAAAGTAAAAAGTAGTAAATATTACCAAATATTTAAGTTTTAATTAAGAGAATAAACATTCAGCTACTTCTATACAGGTTTTGTATTCCAGTGTCGTAATTTCATGAATAAGTGTTAAATCAGTTAGTGAGTAAACACTCATCATAAGTGTTCTATCACTCCTCAAGTTGAAGTTACAAAACCAGCTTGAACTTATGCTCATCCATAACATTGTCTCCATATACCTCCTTCAATTGATAATTTGGTTGCATATATTGTTTTGAATATGGTCTTAACTTCATGACATTCTCCATTTTTTTTTAAACACCTTAAACACTAATAGTCACAATACAGTCAATGTAAACTGCACTTAATGTTACACATAGAAAGCAAACAAATGACTGTGTGTTAACTCCTATCTGGCAATTACTCTGCTCACTAGCACTTCAAACGGCACAAACGTGTACTACTTTTCAGACAATCCTTGTAGTTGGACAATGATATATGGTTTAGTAATAGCATATGAATAACATATTGTGATAGAGATGGTGAGTTGCAAAGCATGGGGTGTGTTTTTTTCTCATTTTTCCTTATCCTCCCAACACAAAAAATCTGATTATCAGCTGTTCAGTTAAGACTTTGGTTACAAACTCAAGAATAACATTGCTGGACAAATTAGTTGTTTTGATTGTGCTTTGTAGAACTGAGTATTAACAATTTTCATCTTAATGAGCCTTTTAACAATTTTCACCTTAAAGGGCCATGAAAATTTTCTTTCACCTCAATAGGCAAAGTTTAATACTTATGGTGATAAGATAACTTTGATTATAGTTGAAGTATTAGACTTAATAACATTTCTGTATCTCTGTTGCTATGGAGAATAAAATTGAATGTTAATTATGTGGCTGAATTATCTCTTCAGTAATCTATCTCTTTAGATTAAGTTTAGTCACTTTGTCTTTCTTGTATTTATATTGTCAAGGGCAACCAAACATAATTTTGATTCTGATATTTGAATTTGTATTTTCTCAATTTTTTTTACTCCCCCCTCCCCACCCACCCACATAACTTAATAGAAGAATTATTTTACCAGCTATTGCAATTTACCCTTGGGTTTGATAGGTTCACATCAGTCACATGGCTCCAATTGACCTCAATATAATAGGTATTCAATATCTTAATTTTTTAAATAAAACTGTACCTTGATGCTATAATTATCTAATATATAAAACAGAGTGTCTGTATGTTTGTACATGTTGCATACAAATCTACAGTTTTGTTCCAATCTTTATGAAATTTTGTTCACCTAAGCTTGAATCCATGGGGATGGTCGCCATAAATGTAAGAATCACATATGATATGTAGTTCACGAGATATGATGTCATTAACAATGAGATGCACAAAAAACTGCTGCATTTTGCGACAATGCTGCTCATTTTCTCCTAAACCATTAGACCGATTTCAACCAAACTTGGTACACACATTCCTTACTGTGAGGTAACAATTGCTGCATGGTTAAGAACCACATACAGCACATGGTTCAAAAGATATTACGTTGTAACCAATAGAAATCGCAAAAAAGTCATATAATGCGGCAAGACTTACAAATGATATATGAGAATGAGAATACTTAGCGACTTGCAGCAAACTTTAATCATAATTTCAAACCTTTATTAAACTGTTTCTCACTGACAACCATAGCAAAATGATGAAAGGAAAAAATTTTCTCACTTATTACTTTTCCGCTGTTTGTGGAGTAAAACTATGCATACGGTATGATGTTACAGTTTATAATTTGTACACTACAAATTGTAGCTGCAGGAAATTTTACAGACAGTGTACATGCATACATTTGATTGTACCTTCTAAATTGCATCACAGTACAACACATAGTTCATGAGATATGAGCGCACAAACGGGAACGATTACCGAAAACAGCCCCATCACACACCAAGTTTTAATCTATTACTTCTTTACTACTAATTGTATTCCCAAGAGATTTTACAAACATACAGCCCTTGTACAAATGAATATATACCTGAAAAATGACAGGAATAAATAAATAAATAAATACCTGGGCAATGCTGGGTTTTCAGCTAGTCTCTGATAAAACAGTCTCTGTTGCACCAGTGTCAAGGTGTGCGCCTCTGTGCTATTGCGGCCATTGCTACATTTCAGGTTTGTGATAGAGATTATAGTCTCAAAATAACTCAGAGAGGAAAGTGAATGATTAGGAATATGAAAAATAAAGTGAAGGGTGTGAAAATGTCAGAAATGTGACAGCTACTCTAAACTTTTGATCAGATTAGGTTTAGAGTGAAAGTAAGTGCAAAAAGTCAAGATAGTAATTTGATAATATTAATAAAGATAGCCTAATAGTTATAAAAAATGCTGTAAAATGCAAATATAAACTTAAGAAAAAGGAGGAAAGTAAAACCATAATGATGGATTTGAGGTACATTAAACTGTACCCAGGGCATAAGTGGAAATAATAAATACTGTCAGAAACAGTGGGAGAGTGTATATTTTAAATACAATATGGAAAGACATGTAAGTGAATATATATGCAAAGGGAGGAGGGTAATATTGCAAAAGTTAGTTCGCTGAATTGTTAAAAACTGTGCATATACTATGATGCCCAGATGCTTAATGGAGTATTGGTCTACATTTAGAATACAATACAGCAGTGATTCTGTGGGGAATGGATTAAAAATAGTTCTTGGTATGTTCTGCCAAATGTGTTTTGCAAATTAGGGACCAGTGGCTTGTGAATGTAGAACTTCCAAGGCATCTGTCTGTGATAAAATCAGATTACTTCTCGATCTGCAGAATTGCTGCCTTAATAAAGCCTACTTCCGTGATAAGAGTGATTAGAGTTTATTGCTGCTGGGGGGGGTGCGGGGGCTCATAACTCATTCGTAAGTTTTTCTGTGTGGCGAGCACGGGGCTCTCAAACTACTGTGCTACATACTTCTTTTAAGTGCTGCTAAACTTGTCCTGTTTCTCTTCCTCCTACTTTCCCTGCCTGCCCCTCACTCCTATTTCCCCTGCCTGTGTGTGTCAAAGAGCTACAATTGATCAGAGATTATTCCTTGTCTTTCATTGTTATGACAGACTGTTGACAACTACAATTAGTCTCTTTGTGACAATATTTCATAGAATGCAAATTATATTGAGGGATTTTGTTGGTGTGCCTTTTGTTGTTTGATGTTCAACTGGTAGTTAGGGAATTTAGGTAGGACGCACAGGTGATCTAGTAGTTTAGTGCTTTTAATCACTGAACCAACCTGTCATTACTGCTGTATTTAGATACAACAGACTGGACAGAATGAGTATTGGCAGTTCATTCCCTCCCAGTTTCTGTGCACCTAAGACTTGATGGAAAGAAAGAACTTAAAAACTGGGAGGATTGTTTCTGGTTTAAATTAAAAAAATGTATAAAAATTGTATAAAATTACAAAGTGATCTTTGTTAATGGTGACACACATGAAAAAATTATTGACACAACTGCCAATAACTACAAACATAGGAATGCCTTCAGAAACCTCATTCCATAATCTGAATAGTGCTGAACTCGTCAGTGGTATTACAGAACAATAACACATCAGTACTGACAGGAAATAATGAAGTTATCACAGTAGACTGTTGACCTAAATTGAACTGCTGTCTGTGTTACCAATATAAAATGCTTTTAGATGAACTCATACTGCTGTGTATTGATAATGCTGAGAAGAGTTCAAGAAATTTAAGGACTTGACTCAGTCCCTTCATTCCATGGAATGATGGCCACTAGTTTTGAGTAACTGGTTATGTGGATGACTATGTATCTGGATACGACCATTAACATTTTGTAACGAGCGACAAGATTCATCTGGCCAACTAACATGTCTCCATTAATTCATGGTACAGTTTTGTTTATCATCCATCTGTTGAAATTGATCATGTTATTAGGTTAGCAAGACGGAAGGAAGCTTAGTGTTTCAAGTTCCGTTGACAGCGTGGATTTTTGGGGAGGGATGGTGGAGGAAATCAAGCATGCCCTTTGAAAGGAACCATCCTGGCATTTGCCTGGAGTGATTTCCCTAAATCACAGAAATCTGGATGGCCAGAGGTGGATTTGAACCACTATCCCCCCCAATGCTAGTCCAGTGGCATACCACTGCGGGTTAGCAAGAGACTAAGGATGTCAATTACAGAGCCCTATGATCACTGTTTGTGTTAAACAGTGTACTCCAAACCACTTCTGCCTGCATCAGCAATGTACTTTGTTGTCTAACAGTGATTGCTTTCTCTTTTGTTTTACTGAGTAAGCCTCAACTCTTAAGTTCTGTGATGAGGAATGGAAACAAGTTGCCTCCTACGTGTCGTGTAACCATTCATCAGCCACTTTTTATACTCTTGAGAGTAGCACACAAACAGCTGGCTAGTGTTGTCATTTTGAGGATGTTTGTTCCCAAGTGATAGACATAATGGTTTTTCTTCATTAAATTCACTTACGTCAATGGATTTCTCTCATCTGTGACCCATATCCTTACTAGAATGATTCCCTATTTCTCTCTTCTCCACTTACATACTTTGCTCACCATATCATGTGTCTTTTTTCCTGCAATCGATATGCAGAAGGTGGTTGAGATTTCATCAGTATTTGTATAGGTTATGACACACACACACACACACACACACACACACACACACAGACAGAGAGAGAGAGATATATATATATATATATATATATATATATATATATATATATATATATATCCCTATAGAATCTTCTCTTTTGACAGCTATTCTTGTCAAATGTTATTTTTAATATTTCTTACAAAATGTTAAATGGTGACAGATACACATGGAGGACTTACGAGCAGCTCACAAAGGCCCATTATCAATCACAAATGGTGTCGGCGATACAGAGATGGTTGCGAGTGTCAGTGGCATTTCAGAAGATATGTTGGCACACATGTGGGGAGGTGACACACGTCTTGGTGTTTTTGGATACACTATTGAAACAGTAAACATGCTGCTAGTGCCAATGATTAAGACTAAAAGTAACAAAGTTTAATGTTCTTTTTTATTTATAATTTTTATTTAGTAGTTTAGTATTTTCAAAACTACCTCTGCAGAACCACTATAGTGATTAACAAATTACAGGGAATGAAAGTACAATATAATGAGAATAGTTTACAATGCACGACAAAGCTGTATGTCGAGCTGCAGCAGGCACAAAGAAAAGACACTTGTTCAGATGGAATTCAAGCTTTCAGCCATTAGCCTTTGCCAGAAAAGGCATTACTCTCATAATCACACAGGCACACTTCAGACACACAACTGTCATCTCTGGCCGCCACACCCCAAATGGGATGACCGTTGTGTGTCCATGAAGTGATTGTGCGAGTGATATCTATTCTGATATAGGCTAATGGCCAAAAGCTTGCATTCTATGTATGAGTGTCTTTTTTTATGTACCTGTTGCATCTTGAGGTATGTTTTTGGGGTGAATTACAAACTATCCTCATTACATTGTTGAAATCTAACTTGGATTTTCTATTGCATTGCTACTTTTATTATATCTAACATGAAGGTTATTTGACAAATATAGATGCAAATAAAAGGGATCAACTAGAAGGCAATTAAAAAACCAAATTGTCTTGATGTTCGTAGAAGTGTAGTCATGCTGTTACTGATTTTCAATATAAACATAATATTATTTCATATTTATTTGCATTAAATATAGATCATACTTTTTGTATGTGCTTCATTCAACTGTATAATACTGTCATTTCAGACAACTATTACAAAGAAGTGAGTATCCATAATGATGGTAATAATAAAAGATATCAAGTGTTGTAATTTCCATTGGTTTTGAGGTTATTTTCACTGTAGCTGCCATGGGTTATGTTATATTGCATTGTTTCTTTATGAGCTGTTAGGATATATGTATGTAAAAAAAAAAATGTGCCAAAATAACAAACTCTGTTTTTACCTGCATTTGCCTTGGGCAGACACAGTGCCAGGAATCACCTCCAGGATTAGGGTGATTTTGTAGTCCTGTATTATTTTTTCATTCTTGTACAAATTTGAGTATTTGTGAAATAATGATATACATGGACTTTTCTAAAATTCAGCATTCATCTTATTTGTTTTTTGGTGACTTGTAAAATACTTAAAGGATGTTCATTATGACAAAGAAAAAGTAACAAGGAGGCATATATATTAAGTGTTTCTTTGTTCAGTTGTGTGAGGCACTGCGAAGTACTTCACAGTGCCAATTCTGGGCAAGCATTGGTTTAAATGGGCATATTCACATGCACAGTGCCACCATCCTTCTGTGGTGCTCAGTGGCTGACTCCCAAAAATAAGCAGAGGTGGTCCACAGCAGGCAGAACATTCCTTCCAACAGTGGCTTCACATGCTGTCTCTCAATGATCTACTGCATGGGCGCGCACGTGACTCAACTTAAACATGAGTAATCTCAATAGTCAATTGTATTCAGAATAAAATAAAACCATAGCACGAAAACTGTTCATGAACAAGTTCAGTAAAAAATACTAAAATATAAAACAAAAATAAATTGTTGCAGGTGACCACTGAAAATGCATTAAAATAAAATGAAACGTGTCTGGTCTTAATTATACAGTTAATTAGCCTAACTACAACTGTGGATGAATAGCCCTAGAAACAAAGAAGGAACATGTTTAATGTATTAGCTTAGGTAGATAGAGGAATCTTTTATACATTCTTGACATGTTCTGAAATCGCTCCACACACTGCATAATTTTGGTCAAACGGTTGTTATCTTATAATTCTACAGGAAAATCTCTGCGAACTTGTATAATACCATATGGTATTGAAGTAATTAACAACTGTAATTAAAATATTTTCTACAGGTCACTGTAATAGAAAATTTCCACTTCATGATACTGTATGGACTTCAAACAGTAATACTGTGCATCAGATATTTACCTAAGTAAATAATAGACCAAAAATAAGTTACAGCACATAGGAAATAAAATCCTGCTGGCATGCAGAAGTGAAAACTAGTGGCAATTCGTTGCTATGCTTTGGGATAATAATCCATATTATCTGAAATTATCCAGGTGTCACATCACCCTGTTTGGCAATACTTAACATTTACACTACTGGCCATAAAAATTGCTACACCAAGAAGAAATGTAGATGATAAACGGGTATTCATTGGACAAATATATTATACTAGAACTGACATATGATTACATTTTCACACAATTTGGGTGCGTAGATCCTGAGATATCAGTACCGAGAACAACCACCTATGGCGTAATAACGGCCTTGATACTCCTGGGAATTGAGTCAAACAGAGCTTGGATGGCGTGTACAGGTACAGATCCTCATGCAGCTTCAACACGATACCACAGTTGATCAAGAGTAGTGACTGGCGTATTGTGACAAGCCAGTTGCTCGGCCGCCATTGACCAGACGTTTTCAATTGGTGGGAGATCTGGAGAATGTGCTGGCCAGGGCAGCAGACGAACATTTTTCATAACCAGAAAGGACTGTGCAGGATCTGCAATATGTGGTCGTGAAATATCCTTCTGAAATGTAGGGTTTCGCAGGGATCGAATGAATGGTAGAGCCATGGGTCGTAACGCACCTGAAATGTAACGGCCACTGTTCAAAGTGCCGTCGATGTGAACAACAGGTGACAGACGTGTAACCAGTGGCATCCCATACCGTCACACCGGTTGATACACCAGTATGGTGATGACGAATACATGCTTCCAATGTGCGTTCACCGCGATGTTGCCAAACATGGATGCAACCATCATGATGCTGTAAACAGAACATAGATTCATCTGAAAAAATGACGTTTTGCCATTGGTGCACCCATGTTTGTTGTTGCATACACCATCACAGGCTCTCCTGTCTGTGCTGTAGCATCAAGGGTAACTGCAGACATCTCTCTGAGCTGATAGTCCATGCTGCTGCAAACGCCGTCGAACTGTTCATGCAGATGGTTGTCGTCTTGCAAACATCCGCATCTGTTGACTCGGGGATCGAGACGTGGCTGCACGATCCATTACAGCCATGTGGATAAGGTGCCTGTCATCTCAACTGCTAGTGATAAGAGGCCATTGCGATCCAGCACGGCATTCCGTATTGCCCTCCTGAACCCATGGATTTCATATTCTGCTAACAGTCATTGGATTGCGAGCAGCAATGTTACAATACGATAAATCGCATTCACAATAGGCTGCAATCAGACCTTTATCAAAGAGGGAAATATGATGGTACGCATTTCTCCTCCTTACATGAGGCATCACAACAATGTTTCACCAGGCAACACTGGTCAACTGCTGTTTGTGTATGAGAAATCGGTTGGAAACTTTCCTACTGTCAGCACATTGTAGGTGTCGCCATTGGTGTCAGCCTTGTGTGAATGCTCTGAAAAGCTAATGATTTGCATATCACAGCATCTTCTTTCTGTCGGTTAAATTTCACGTTTGTTGTACGTCATCTTCATGGTGTAGTAATATTAACGGCCAGGAGTGTAACTGTCACATTGCCAAGCAGTGCGAAGTTTTTCGTAAAACTTGTATTTTAAATCGAACTGTGATGGTCTTGCTTGTCCAGTTTGTTAATGTTGTTCTCCTTTTTTTTATTCAGGAAGGAAGCTCTTGGTTCTATGGGAAATGATGCACCACTTGCATGCCTTTCACAGTTCCAGCCATTGCTATATGATTACTTTAAGCAGCTATTTGCTCAGGTACTGTTTGCATGTAAAAATTTCTATTAAATTGGCTGACTGTTGCTCTAGTGTTTACATGTAATTGGGAAAATTTTTATTATTTGTTACCTTCGTCAGTGGTTTTGAAAAGATACTTCTGATTTTGTTCTTTCTTCTCTTTTAACACATTTGTAATATAAACAGGTGCACTGAAATATGGTATACATGCATGTAAATCTACACACAATTATTATTTTAAATTGTTTGAAGAGTAAAGGTAACAGCTTGCTCAATAGTTTAAGTATTAAGTCATTGCTTAACATATATTTAATTTAGAAGGCAACTTCATCTTAAACAAACCCCAACAAAAACTAATGACACTCTTATTCACAGTATGAATTATCAACTATTTTATGATATGTTAGCAGCATTACTCCTCTAGTTACTTATGTTTCATGAAGTACTTTCGTTTGCTGATTGTTTTAACTGCTTTGTTTCAGGTGACAAATCCACCAATAGATCCATTCAGGGAAAAAATAGTTATGTCATTGATGTGCCCCATTGGTCCTGAGGCAAATTTGCTGCAACCAAGTGAGAAGCAGTGTCACAGGCTCTTCTTGAAACGTCCTATTTTATCACTTAGTGATTTGGAAGTTATCAAGGCAACAAGTCACCGAGGGTGGAAGGTAATGAAAAACTATTAAATTGTTGTATTTGCTACAGTAAGCTAGTAAAGTTGTAGATACGTTTTAGGTGTTTGAAGGTTTCTAGAAGTAAAGTGCGTGTTATTCTTCAGCCAGTTTGTTTCTGAATCGCAAAGCCAAATGAAAAAAGTGAGTGTTTGACTGTGTTTTCACTAAACTGTGATTTTTGGGTACTATCCATACACTTTACAAGTGTCATTAGAATTAAAATTTGTTAACGGCAAGTTAGGGCCGATGGAGTCAGACTATACTTGTACACAATCAAAGAATACGTTCAGAAAGAGAAGTCCAAGTATATAATGTTGTTCAGTTTTTGTTGATTACCCATAAATTAGCACTTACTAGGGTGATTGATAAACTACAACATAGTTTTAAA
This sequence comes from Locusta migratoria, assembly GCA_026315105.1. Taxonomy (NCBI): domain Eukaryota; kingdom Metazoa; phylum Arthropoda; class Insecta; order Orthoptera; family Acrididae; genus Locusta; species Locusta migratoria. The sequence continues at coordinate 205,095,229 of CM048751.1, forward strand.
ATTTTGATCTTGCCAGTGGGGACCTCGTCCTTTTTGTTATTAGATTGTGCACAAAAATTTATATTTCTCTTTAATTTCTTATAGCTATTAACAACAAATGTGTTTGCATCAGCTATGTGCCAAACTTCAGTTACTAGATCCACTAACAACACTTTTAATTTCATAAGATTTTCTGTAGAAATATGTATATATATTAGTACCAAATGTACTAGGCATTCAATTTAGTTATTCCATAATAACGCTACAGTTTGTTTCCCAGTTCGTATGTTTTCCTACAGAAGAATATATTACAAACAAATACATACCATTATTTTGTAAACTCGCAACTACATTGCTTGAGCGTAAGACAACAGTTTTATATTCTTATTGTTTCTTTAGATTGTTTTTCTGTATGAGTTTAGTTTTGGGAGCATGTTACAGCTTAATTGAGTGTAGTCATACCGTTCATATGCCATTCGAAAAAACCAATTCCCAGAACACGTCAACAGTTCAGTTCCCTCAGCTAAACCAGCAATTGTAAAATGAACGGGTAATACTTTTGTTAGTGATTGATGGTTACAGTGTAGTAAATTGTATATATGTGCGCTGGTACATATAAAAGCCATTAGTTATGTTTGTTGTAACTCGGTGATACTTTTCTCTTCCAGACAAAAGTAATTGACATCACATTTGATCGGTCAGAGGGTCCTGGTGGATTGTCAAAAGCACTTGATCGAATTTGTAATGAAGCATGCCAGGCTGCACAGAGCAGGTGCCAATTAATTGTCCTGTCAGATCGACGTGCTGGACCGGAAAGGTAATTACCGATTCAGATATTTATACATATTAATTGTGTGAAACAAACTCAAGTTTTAGGTGTTTTATTTTAGAGAATGGGGTGATAATGTTCTACATATGTTGGAAATATTTGCCAGAAATATGTAGCTTTCTTGCTACTTACTGTTACAAAAATGTTTGCAGCATTTTTCCTGTCAAAACTGTGATGTATTTATGCAGACTGAGTCACTGAATGAAAATTTGCACTTGGGGATGATTCAGACTGGAAGAGATCTGGGTTTGAGTCATGACATAGGTACAATTTTGCTTTTGATTGTTCAGTGTGCATAAATACATCATATATGTTAGAGATTAAAATTGTCTTGAAATTGTATAGCATAATTTGAACATTGTTGGTGCTCTAGTGGTCACAGATCAAATTATTGTCACACCTTTAAATTTTTCAGTCTGCATTTATCCTTGTCTCACATCTCAGTGATGTGAAGATATGCCAGACTGGCAAGTAACACTCCTTAGCTTGGTAGGACTACTGGGATATGATAGAGATAGTAAAGTCACTGTAGTGGCATCCAGTTGAAATACATGTACCAGGTGGCTAACATTTCTCTCAAGGCTTAAAATTTCATCTCAAGGGATTCCCAATCAATCACATCTTAATTTTTTTTATAGATGAATAATTTAAAATTTTAAAATATATATTATTTTTTTTCTGTTTTTAAAATTATAAATTATTCATTATTATTTCTGTTTTTTTCCCCTTAAATTTTAAATCATTAATTGATATTTTATTGTTCAAATGTCAAAACCCAGCCACAGCTATGTGGCATGAAAGGAAAGGAAGAGAAAAGGTCTTTTCAAATAAAATTATTATTCATTGCAATGCCAATTACTTTATGAATTTTTGTTTGTTTGTTTGTTTGTTTGTTTGTCTATTTTCTAAATGAACATAAATTTAAGACAGTTTAGTGACTCCGAACATAATTGTATAATTGACCATGCCCCATTTCTCCTTTTCCCACTCTCTTTCTACTTTCTTCTCCTCTTCCTCCTCCCTATAATCATTCTCTGACAGCTTTATCCAAAGTTACATATTCTCGAGTAGCTTCACATATTAGTAAAAACAAAGTTCTAACAAAATGTCAGTTTGGTTTTCAAAAAAGCATTTTCAACAGAAAATGCTATGCATACCATCACTGATGAAATTTTAAATGCTTTGATTAACTGAACATCAGCACTTGTGATTTTTTGTGAATTCTCAAAGGCTTTTGATTGTGTAAATCATGGGATTCTTCTAGATATGCTTAAGTGTTGTGGTATGAGTGGGACAGTGCACAAATGGCTTAAATCATACTTAACTCGAAGAGTGCAGAAAGTTGAAATAAACAGATCACATTATACCGAAGACACACTTGATTCCTGTAACTGGACAGTTGTCAAAAATGGGGTTACACAAGGTTCGTGCGTGGGTCCTTTGTTGTTGTTAATATATATTAATGACTTGCCATTCTATATTCACGAAGATGCTACACTAGTTCATTTTGCGGACAATACAGGTATAGCTATCACACCTGACAAACAGGAATTAACTGATGAAATTATAAATGATGTCTTTCAGAAAATTAAGTGGTTCTCTACAAACGGACTCTCATTAAACTTTTATAAAACCCAGTTTATACAGTTTCATACAGTAAATGGCACAAAACTATTTATAAAATTAGACTGAGAACATAAATCTGTAGCTAAGGTAGAATATTCAAAACTTTTAGGTGTTTGCATTGAAGAGTGTTTGAATTGGAAGAAATACATTGAAGATCTGCTGAAACGTTTGTGTTCAGCTATTTTTGCTATCAGGGTCATTGCAAAATTTGGTGATATACATCTCAGTAAATCAGCTTACTATGCCTATTTTCATTCACTGCATTCATATGGGATCATATCCTGGGACAATTCAGCATTGAGTAAAGAAGTATTCATTGCACAAAAATGTGTAATCAGAATAATTGCTGCAGCCCACCTAAGATAATCCTGCAGACATTTATTTAAGGATCTAGGGATCTTCACTGTAGTTTCACAAAATTTGTTGTGAACAATCTGACCCAATTCAAAAGCAGTGTGCATAGCTACAACACTAGGATCAAGGGAGATATTCACTATTCAAGGTTAAATCTAACTTTGGCACACAAAGGGGTGAATTATGCTTCCACAAAAGTCTTTGGTCACTTACCAAGTAGCATCAAAAATCTGACAGATAGCAAACTGGTATTTAAAAAAAAATAAGGGAATTTCTGAACGGCAACTCCTCCTGAACTTTAGACATATTTTTAGATGTAAAATAGAAAAATAAAAAATAAATAAATGAAAATTTAAAAAATCCTCAAAATATTGTCATGTATAGACACCATTTTCTAAACTGACATGTTCCACATCATTACAAAATGATTAATACTTGTTCCATAGATCATATATAAATCTGTTCTAATCTCTCCATATGTGTCAATCTTCTCCATCCATTGCTTCTATCATCTAGCTCCTCACTCCTTCCCTCCTCCTCCCCGTGTATGTTAGCATCTCATAATCCACAACCCACTCTCTCAACATTTTTTGCTAGATAGTGAACCACGTAGCTACAAAGCTATGTAAAAGTTAATCCGTAGTTTTAGGAGGTGTTGAACATGTCTGTATGGAACATCAAATGCATGCGTGTCTGATTCTCTGCTGCTTGATGACACCAAGAGGACCTAAAATGTATATGTGATACTCAGCATGATAGTTTCTCCCACCTCAGTTTAGACTTCATGCAGCTCATTGTATATGATATCATAGATATTGTGTGCTGTACAGTGATACATATTACCTCAAAAAGTAATTCTAGGTGTTTGTATGTTGTGGCGTAAAGGGGACCCCTCTATACCAGTGCGAGAGCCCACGTGCACAAAACAAAATACTGAATCCAGATTATTAGATAAAACAAGCAGTTGAGATTTCCACTGTTCAGCAGATCACAAAATAAGAGTAGTCTGTAATTTATTGCCTAGTGGATTGTGTGTTCACTGTGTGTGTTGACAGCCATGTCAATATCTTAAACCTTTAGCAATCGGAATAGTCTCATTGATGATGACGACAATGCTGCTGCCGCCGCCGCTGCTGCTGCTGCTACTGCTGCTGCTGCTGATGATGATGATATTATTTTTTAATTATGATCAGATGATTGAGAAGTGGACTTTATATAATCTTTCTAAAATTTTTGAGAATGCAGACAATGAAATTGGACAGAAGTCTGGTATTTTTTACTTCCTTTTTTATAGAAAGGCTTAACTTCTTCAATCTGTGTGTGAATTGTATATTTACAGAAACACATGCCTGTAAGCCAAATGCAATACATACTAAAATAATATAAAGCTTAAGAGAGGACTAAAGAGAAAATAACATCAGAGATTAAGTTAAATGTTCATTAAGTAGTGCTAAAACTGATGATAGTTTATATCACATGATGCAGGTTATGAAAAATGATGGTGAACTTACATGTTGGAAAGCTGCAAATTCAGTCTCATTTCCATGTCATGAATTTGTGATAGTTACAGCATATTAAAAAATTAAGCACACCAGCAGAATGATTTATCAAGAAAATACATTGCTGTTTAATAATGCTGCTACATTTCGAGAAGCACGTTTTTTTTTCTGCACTAGACTGAGACATCTCACATTTCTCAAGCATGGGCGTTCTGCTATGGTCAAGTTGATATGATTGGTTTCAAGGAATGAACATTTCTTGTCAGCGTATTAATTAATATAGTAATTATGTATTGTTATGTTATTATTAGTTGTAAAAGATTGTCGTACATATTTTAGAAAATAACAGCTATAAGAAAATGCCTAGTAAGGAGATTCAGACTATGTTCATGTTTTTACTTTTAATACTTTCAGAGTTCCTGTCAGCATGTTGCTTGCCCTGGGTGCAACTCATCACCATTTGATTGAGGAGCGTCAACGTATGAAAGTAGGACTCATTCTGGAGACTGGAGAAGCCCGGTATGAGTACAAGAAATTAATAGTAATAGAACATGAAGGCAAATTTATTCCATTACTTTTCAAATGCAGCAGTGGGGATTGATGAAAAATGTTGCCATCAGTTTGCAAGGGAAAAACATTACTGCTGATATTGCCTTTTCCTGCCATTTGAGATACATATCTGAATTGCAACATACTTTTCAACGAGTGTCCTTTTTCCAAACAAATGAAAACTATAAACTTGGAGCAACTGATGATTGTTTATGGTGAAGGATTCAGTATAACTGTCTTACATGAATCAAACCTGAACCATAGTTTGTAATATGAACTCAATCTAAGTCGCCATTATAAATTTGTGTACAGTTGTGAAGGTGTTTTATATTACACAAAATGGTATGCCATTACAATCATAATGAGAACACTGTACAATTTGTAATATTTCTTTTTCTTTTTCTTTTCTGATAGAGAGGTTCATCATATGTGTGTACTACTGGGTTATGGAGCAGATGCTATATGTCCATACCTTGTGTTTGAGATGGCACGTTCTCTTAGGAATGAAGGTGTTCTGGATGCTAACCTCAGCGACGAAATATTATATCAGGTAACTACAAATATGCTTAAAGATAATACAACCTGAGATATAATTAATACAATGTTAGAGGTGAATTAGCTTATTTTGTGAGAGCGATTTACAAAGTAACTTGAATATAAAGTATGCTTCAAAAAATGTCATGAGTTCCTAGACTACACACATTGAAGTAATGATAACAAGAAATTGTAGTATTTATTGTTGCAGTTGAAAATGTTGTAAGCATCCTTGTAATTCACTGCAATAGTTTCAGCCTTAAAAGTGACTTTCCCTCTCACATTGTTTCTCTTCCCCATACCAACCCTTTGCTCCCTGCATCCCTCTGCCCTCATATATCTAATGTTGAAATATATTTTGACGGAACAAGGATAGTTTGTATTAGATGTAGATTTTCCTGTTACCGTTTTGTAGAAACTTAACATTTGATTTATAATTCAGTTTCTAAAATGGAATTAAAGTAATTTGTTATATTCACCTGTAGATTATTTACGCATGTGCTTTCTCCATTTCCTTTAGAACTACTCGGAAGCCATGGATCGTGGAATAGCAAAGGTCATGGCAAAAATGGGCATATCAACTCTCCAGTCTTACAAAGGAGCTCAGATATTTGAAGCTGTTGGTCTTTCAGATGAAGTGATTCAAAAGTGTTTCAAGGTGAGTGGTAGTAGAGTCTTGCTTCTATAACATCTATGAAAACACACACATGTATGTATGTTCACTCACTCATTTTAATCATATGGCTTTTAGTACTTTAATCTGATGTGCATTATATATGTTATTTGTAACAGTAAAAATGTTTACATAATGAAAGCTACAAACATAGTGGATTTAAATTTGCAGGGCACTCCATCACGCATTGGTGGTGTGACATTTGAGGTCATTGCAAAGGAAACGTATGAACGCCACAATTTATCTTATATGAACCATGCACCTGATATGTTGGTTCTGCGAAACCCAGGACAGTATCACTGGCGCAGTGGTGGAGAGAAACACATCAATGATCCCCTAAGTATTGCAAATCTACAGGTAAGAAAAATACTTAGCAATAATTAAATCTTGTCTGTGTTAAACATGGATTTTGAATCTTGATGCAACTTTGATTTTTTTCACATATACAAACATTTACCAGATTTGTAAGAAATAAATGTTGGAAAAGAAAAAAGAATAAGACGAGTTATAAATTAAATTTTGAACCTTTATGTTCACAACCTTCCAAACGTTTCCATTTGCAGTGTTCTAATCTTTTTCTGTTTGCAACCTTAAAATTATTCACTTAGTTATAGAGGTACACTTTGTGAACTAAAAATATACTGTTTATCTATTTACAGGAAGCTGCTGTGAACAATAACCGCAATGCTTATGACAAATTTCGTGAATCAACAATGCAAAGTGTCAGATCATGTACACTGCGTGGACAGCTGGAACTTGTACCATCAGAGAGTCCTATTGACATTAGTCAAGTGGAACCAGCTTCTGAGATCGTCAAGAGATTTGCAACAGGTGAATCATTTGTCTTAAATTACTGAAAATACTGGTCTTTAATTCAAAGTTACTGGCATCATAAGTAAAGAACACTATTGAAATAGGTCACTACCTGATTAAAAAGCAAAAGCATTTTATAAAAAAAAGAGTATTCTGGATTAATTCAGTACGGAGATCAGGGAATGAGGAGGAGAAGACTAACAACATTGCATAGCTCTACCTGCAGTAGTGATACTCGTTTCTTAGTCTGTCGTTATTAGCATTGTAACAAACAACATATGACACGATGTTTTAACAGTACTGAAAATTATGACAAGAATCTCAGACATGTTTATTAAAATTAGAATGCTAATAGCAATTAATAATGTGGACATCTGTATGAACAGAGGTAAGATGGAACAATTAATGAATTTGTTTACTTTCCTGCAGTCTCTAATTATTGTTGCTTTTGTTTGTGCAGGTGCCATGAGCTTTGGAAGTATTTCATTAGAGGCTCACACCACACTGGCTATTGCCATGAATAGAGTAAGAGCTAAATCCAACACTGGGGAAGGTGGTAAGTGACTGTCAGTTCTAAACCATTCAGAATATTATTGCATAATTAGGTGTATTTTCAGCACTACTTGCTGATTCAGTGGTTTCAAATCAACATTTCTTTTAGAGTGAGAGGAAGAGCTGAGACAATAAATCAGGTTTGACTATTGTTAACATTGAAATTTCCTTGCAGATTAAAATTGTGTGCCGGAACCGGGAATCAAACCTGGAACCAGTGCCTTTCGTGGGCAAGTGCTTGCTCGTGAAAGGAAAAGGTCCCTGGTTCAAGTCCTGGTTCTGGCACACAATTTTAGTTTGCCAGAAAGTTTCATATTAGCGCACACTACACTGCAGAGTGGAAGTTTCACTCTGTTGTTAACATTATTTAGTTAAAATACTGCTGCTGTTTAACGTACAAAGTTGGGAAGAAAAAATTGTCAGCTGTCAGTCATTTATGTTTCAGTCATTGGTAACAGATTATATGAAGAAAGCTAATTTTTAGATGGTAGTACTAAATACTTTTACAGGTTTCTGATTAGTTAAGTGTGGCTACCAATGTAGTTTTGATTACTGATGTAAATTCTGCACTAAGATACTAAAATATTCTTCAAAAGAGAGAGGTTTGCTGGCTAATACCTTTTCTTAGTTCTGTACTACCAATACTCGCACAAAACAATTTAATTAAAAAAAAGTATAGATAAAAAAAAAGAAAAAGGATTATCAAGCAGTAAGGATAAGTGAACCAATTAATGCAGATTTGCGGGGATGGGGGTGGAGGGGGAAAAAAAAACCAAAGGTAAGTACTGGCCAGCCACTATTATGAAAAATATTCCAGTGTAGTTCGTTATCCCCATTCCCCAAATCTTCCAATTTGATGTTCATAATATTTGGAAGCTAATCGGATAAATATATTTTAAAATTTCTACAGTATGTCTGCCTAAGTGTACTTGTGTCTGTGTAAATGTGTGGGTGTATGTGCATTTATTTACCTTCCATTTTTTCCCCCAAGGTAAGTCTTTCCTGTCCCGGGATTGGAATGGCTCCTTACCCCCTTCCTTAAAACCCTCATCATTTCCTTTTCCCTCTCCTTCCCTTCTGCCTGATGAAGCAGCTAGGCTGCGAAAGCTAGCGCGCGGGCGTGTGTGCGTGTGTGTGTGTGTGTGTGTGTGTGTGTGTGTGTGTGTTTCTTCTATTTATTTGTGCTGCTGTCACACCTGTGCTCCTTTGCCTGGTGAGTAATCTTCGTCTATTATATATACGTAAAAAATAGATGATTATTAAGACGAAAAATTCCTAGCAGGAAAAATAAAATATAAAAAATATAAAAAATAGACGAAGATTACTCACCAGGCGAAGGAGCACAGGTGTGACAGCATCACAAATAAATAAATGAATACACACACACACACACAATCGCAAGCTTTCGCAACCCAGTTGCGTCTTCAGGCAGTAGGGAAGGAGAGGGAAAAGGAAATGATGAGGGTTTTAAGGAAGGGGGTAAGGAGCCATTCCAATCCCGGGAGAGGAAAGACTTACCTTGGGGGAAAAAATGGAGGGTAAACAAATGCACACATGCCCACACATTCACACAGACACAAGTACACCTTGTGTCTGTGTGAATGTGTGGGCATGTGTGCATTTGTTTACCCTCCATTTTTTCCCCCAAGGTAAGTCTTTCCTCTCCCGGGATTGGAATGGCTCCTTACCCCCTTCCTTAAAACCCTCATCATTTCCTTTTCCCTCTCCTTCCCTACTGCCTGAAGACGCAACTGGGTTGCGAAAGCTTGCGATTGTGTGTGTGTGTGTGTGTATTCATTTATTTATTTGTGATGCTGTCACACCTGTGCTCCTTCGCCTGGTGAGTAATCTTCGTCTATTTTTTATAAAAAATAGATGAAGTACACTTACCAGGCGAAGGGGCACAGGCAGTGATAGCAACAAATAAACACACACACACACACACACACACACACACACACACACACACACACACACATAAACGCTAGCTTTCGCAGCCTAGCCCATCAGGCAGAAGGGAAGGAGAGGGAAAAAGAAATGATGAGGTTTTTAAGGAAGGGGGTAAGGAGCCATTCCAATCCCGGGACAGGAAAGACTTACCTTGGGGGAAAAAATGGAGGGTAAACAAATGCACACACACCCACACATTTACACAGACACAAGTACACTTAGGCAGACATACTGTAGAACTGTAGAGAGCAAAGAAGTTAGAAGTTAGACAGAGATGCCACTTGAGGCAGAGGCTCTGTCCAGAGAACCAAGGCAAAGATGTTAAGATGGTGGGTGGGAAAACGAATTTAGCGGAGGTTGAGACCAGGTGGGCAACGGGAGGAGAGAATATGCTGAAGGGCTAGTTCCCATCTCCGGAGTTCTGAAGGATTGGTGTCAGTGGGAAGTATCCAGATAACCCGGACGGTGTAGCACTGTGCCAAGATGTGCTGGCCGTGCACCAAGGCATGTTTAGCCACAGGGTGATCCTCGTTACCAACAAACACTGTCTGCCTGTGTCCATTCATGCGAATGGACAGTTTGTTGCTGGTCATTCCCACATAGAACGCTTCACCGTGCAGGCACATCAGTTGGTAGATCACGTGGGTACTATCGCAAGTGGCTCTGCCTTTGATCGTGTACACCTTCCGGGTTACGGGACTGGAGTAAGTGGTGGTGGAAGGGTGCATAGGGCAGGTTTTTACAACGGGGGCGATTACAAGGGTAGGAGCCAGGAGGTAGGGAAGGTGGTTTGGGGATTTCATAGGGGTGGACTAGGAGGTTACGGAGGTTAGGTGGGCGGCGGAAAGACACTCTCGGTGGAGTAGGAAGGATGTCATGACGGATGGATCTCATTTCGGGGCAGGATTTTAGGAAGTCGTATCCTTGCTGGAGAGCCACATTCAGAGTCCGCTCCAGTCCCGGAAAGTATCCGGTAACAAGAGGGGCACTTCTGGGGTTCTGTTGAAGGTTCTGAATTTGGGGGGATGAGGAAGTGGCTCTGGCAATTTGCTTCTGTACCAGATCAGGAGGATAGCTGCGGGATGTGAAGGCTGTTATCAGGTTATTGGTGTATTGGTTCAGGGATTCAGGACTGGAGCATACTCGTTTGCCACGAAGACCTAAGCTGTAGGGAAGGGAACGTTTGATGTGGAAAGGATGGCAGCTGTCGTAATGCAGGTACTGTTGTTTATTGGTAGGTTTGATGTGGACGGATGTGTGTAGTTGGCCGTTGGATAGATGGAGGTTGACATCGAGGAAAGTGGCATGGGATTTGGAATAGGACCAGGTGAATTTGATGGGCTCAAAGGAGTTGAGGTTGGAGAGGAAATTCTGGAGTTCTTCTTCACTGAGAGTCCAGATCATGAAGATGTCGTCAATGAATCTATACCAAACTTTGGGTTGACAGGCTTGGGTGTCCAGGAAGGCTTCCTCTAAGCATCCCATAAATAAGTTCGCGTACGAGGGGGCCATCCTGGTCCCCATGGCTGTTCCCTTTAGTTGTTGGTATGTCCGGCCCTCAAAAGTGAAGTAGTTGTGGGTTAGGATGAAGCTGGCTAGGGTATTAAGGAAAGAGGTTTTAGGTAAGGAAGTGGGTGGTCGGCGTGAAAGGAAATATTCCATCGCAGCGAGGCCATGGGCATGTGGGATATTAGTGTATAAGGAAGTGGCATCGATGGTTACAAGGATGGTTTCCGGAGGTAACAGGCTGGGTAAGGATCGCCTGAAAAGGTAAACAAATACACACACACTCAGACATATCGAAACACAAACACACCTAGACAGAAATTGCGTTTCGATATGTCTGAGTGTGTGTGTATTTGTTTACCTTTCTTTTTTTCCCCCTAAGGTAAGTCCTTCCACTCCTGGGATTGAAATGACTCCTTTTCCACTTCCTTAAAACCCATATCCTTCCCTTTTTCCTCCCCTCTTTTTCCTGAAGAAGCTGCCAGTGGTGGCGAAAGCTTGTATGTGTGTTTGTGTGCGATTTTATTTGTTTCTATCGACGAGCCGGTCCTTTTGGTAAGTCATCTCTTTTCTATTTTTTATTTTTATATATAATAAAAATAGATGTGGTTTACTTACCAGGCAAGAGCACCGGTACATAGACAGAAACATAAAACACACACACACACACACACACACACACACACACACACACACACACACACACACACACAGAACTGAGCTTTTGCAACCTTATGTTGCTTCTTCAGAAAGAGCAGGGAAGGAGAGGGAAAAGGAAAGGATAAGGGCTTTAAGGGAGTGCGTAAGGAGTCATTCCAATCCCGGGAGAGGAAAGACTATCCTTGGGGTATAAAAGGATATCAAAGATCACCACATACACATGTAAACTCCATACACAGATTTATAACACACATGTCCAAAATCAGCCTGATCCACAGGTTGATTACAGATACTTTGTCTACCGTAGGGAAACATAGGTGCACATAGAATATCTGTTTTATATTTTATTGATAATACATATAGCCCAGCATTTTTGTAGAACAAAATAAATGAATTCTGACAAAATATATGAAAATTATGTTGAAAGCAATCTCAAAACTGTCCAAAATCACCCCATTTGAAGGCATGTGCATTTATTTAGACAAATTTGTTCTTCATTGTGATGTCTTGACTTATTTTTATTTTGGGTGTGTCAACAAATAGGTGAGAATGCTGACAGATACTTGAATCAAGAGCCGGAATTCAACAAAAGGTCGGCTATTAAGCAGGTGGCAAGTGGTCGTTTTGGCGTTACAAGCTCTTACCTAGCACATGCTGATGATCTCCAGATAAAAATGGCACAGGGAGCCAAGCCCGGTGAAGGTGGAGAGCTGCCAGGCTATAAGGTGAGCTGACAGGGTACTGAATTTAGTTAATAGTGTTCAAATTATGACAAAACATTTTTGGTTACATGGTTGTAATGTTTCTGTTTGATGGAAGCTTGCTGTTCAGATGATGACAGTTGAAATAGGTGGAAAAACCATGTTCATTTTCATATAGAATATCTTAATGTTCAAAATTGCAAAAGTGTGTGTGTATGTGTGTGTGTGTGTGTGTGTGTTGTCCTTAGTATGAGTTAATTTAAGTTAGTTTCAGTAGTTTGTAAGCCTAGAGACTGATAACTACAAAAGTCCCTTATATTTACAAACATTAGAACATTTGAAGCTGCTTGTGAGAAACAACTACACAAAAGAACTGATAAAGAAAACCCAGTGGGTATTCTATTCCCATTTTTATATAGAGCTTGCAGATAGCACTATAGGCACCAATGATATGCAATGTTGTTGAAACGCTAATTATGTGCATCTCTTGTCATGGTGAACTCTTGCTGTGAATTTAACCTGTTTTTATGCTTCCTTTTGTTGTGTTTTGGTGATCCCTATATAATGTAGTTTGTACTTCAGACAGAAACTATAGTGAATATATGGGGGGGGGGGGGGGGGGATCCTAGAAAATCGATGCACTGTTAAGAGTGCATTACTGGAGTATAGATGGTATGTAGATGATGTGTACTGGACTAGTTTTGTTTTGGAAGAAGCAGGGGGAATACAATAAGCAATTTTAGCAGTACAGCTTACAATGCAGCTAATGATTACATCTACCAAAAGGCACATACATTGCCTTCAATGATTTGGTGATAGCTTTTGATGATACTTACTGAATTAAATGTTTATTCTTTGGTAGTGTGGTTCAAGTGCAGGAGTGAAGAGTAACCCATTCTCTTTATTTGAAGGTGGCACTAATAGAATGAGAGAGAGACCAACTTGGGGAAGGTTGAAGCAGAGTTGCTCATTCTTATTGCTGCTATTTATGTATTAAGGGAAGAATAGTATTATTTGATGCGAGACCTTTCATGGCTTGAAAATCAGCTTTATGATTATAGGTAGTAGCTGGAATTAAATAACAACTGAGTTATCAGATTGCTGATAGTCATAATATGGCCATAAACAATATAAAAACTATGGAAATGATATGTGAGCAAAGCAGGTTCAATATTCTTGGTTAAATGTTAAACTCTGGCAATTAAATCATAAAGAAATGTAGGAATTTCGCTGCCATGGTAATATAACAGATAAAAGGATTTCAGAAGGCAGTGGCACTATCTATTAAGAGTTAGCTTCCAGCAGCAAGAAATATTTAGGTCAGAAAAAATATCATTGAAAAGCTATTTTCGTAACAACTCTATGAAGTGTGAACAAAAAAGACAGAAAAGAAGTAATATGAAGCATTTGGTATTTAGTTATTTGAAAATCATATGGTTCAGAAAAGAATGAACATTTCCTTTAAGAAATTAGTGATGTAAAATAGGATGCCTCGTATATAATGTAAGAATTATTTTTGAAAGCACTTTTAAGTGACAGTGGAGGGAAAGACTCACAGGCATGGGTCTAGATATGATTACATAAGGCAACTAATGCTGATGAATGAAAATGAAGCTGACAGCTGATGAGCAACAGGAATGGAGAATAGCATCAAACCAGCTTTAAGATTGATGGTTAAAATGACATTATAAAAATTTCTGTTGTCACAATTGCAGTTATCTAAGCATGTTTGATCTTTGGTGCATTATAACTACCAAAACAATGATAGACCAATAAATTAAGCTACAACTTACTGAGAGAAGTAAAGAATATTCCTTAAAGTGATTTTACAAGGTATAAATTAAAATGCATGGAAAAATATGTCTTCGTCATGACTATTTTTGATGGTGTTCCTACATGTCATATGATATAACCGTTAATCTTAATGTAACAATTAATTTTGCAGGTTACCAAAGACATTGCAAAAACACGACACTCTGTCCCTGGTGTGGGTCTCATCTCACCACCACCTCATCATGACATTTATTCTATTGAAGATCTTGCTGAGTTGATCTATGACCTTAAGTGTGCTAATCCTAATGCTCGAATCTCTGTGAAGCTAGTATCAGAGGTTGGTGTTGGTGTTGTTGCTTCTGGAGTAGCCAAGGTAAGAAACACACATGGTAAAAACATAGCTCTAATACTGACATGGTCAGCAGAGCTTGCATAAGATTAGCTGTTATTAATTAATGTATTCTTTCTTCCTTTTTTACCTTCTATCAGGGTAAAGCAGAGCATATTGTGATATCTGGCCATGATGGAGGCACTGGAGCAAGTTCGTGGACGGGAATTAAGAATGCTGGATTACCTTGGGAACTTGGTATTGCAGAGACACATCAAGTGTTGGTGTTAAATAACCTCCGGTCAAGAGTTGTCGTTCAGGCCGATGGACAGATTCGCACAGGTAAGACTATTTGCATTTATCATCAAAATGAATGTTGAAAATTCAGTCTTATCTAATTACCTGCACAAAATGAGTTCAGATTGTATGTTAGCATTTGGTTTGTGACAGTGTGTTCCTTTGTGCAGTTTTTTGCATCTCACGTGACTGCTCCTTAATTTACCAAGCTGTTTGGACTTAGTTCCTTACAGCCTAGCCATCTGTGGATGGATTATTTGCATCCCCCACCATTTTTCTCAATAGGCTGAAAGATCTCACAAAGGCTTTTGCAGACAGAAAAAAAAGCTTTCGTCTTGTCACCCGGTACTACCCTGGACTTAAACAACTAAACTGCAATATTCGCCAAGAGGAACACTCTGCTTCAAGACCTGTCTAAGTCACCCATCTAGCACTTCCCATTCCAGTACCATTACAGACTTATCCTACCCAATCAGAAACAGGGCCACCTGTGAAAGCATCCAAGTAATTTACCAACGGTGCTGCAATCACTGCACATATTTCTATATCAGCATTAACAGTAACCAGCTGTCCATTAGGATGAAGGGCCACCACCAAACTGTGACCAAAAGCCATCTAGAACCTCCCACCCACCCACAGCTTTTCTTGACTGCACAGATTGGAGTTACTCTTAGGCCATTTCCTACGTGAGTGACAAAAGCGAGCTACAGGACGTTTCAGATTTGACAAATCTCAACCACAGCTATGGTTACGGGTCTGTCTGGAGTGAGCAACATCTGCTGTGCTGCGTGACAGACACTATAATGAGCGATGTTTGAGATTCAAACCTGCTTGAATCTTGTCACTGTCGACAAAGTGTCGAGGTTTGTTGAGAATCATCTGCTTGTAGATGTTATAAAGGATGTCGCAAGAATTCTGTGAGCTAATAATCCCTCAAGTTTATGAAACTGCAACTGTTTCTGAAATGACAGTTATATTTTCTGAAGTTACACATATAATGAAGAATTTTGCTTTGGATAACTAGCTCATATATTTTCTTTTGGCTTTTGTAGACAACTGAAGTTATATTTTGAAATTGTTTCTAATATATCAGTCTTATGTATTTTTATTCTGAGTGATAGTTTGATTTACTCCATGATGAACACAATTTGAACAATTACTCGCATTTGCAGTAATAACAAACTTACTCCAGAGAGTGAGTTAATACTAAGAGTCAAACAAGATGTGTGTAAATTACGTTTCTGAGTAAAATATTATGATTTAATGTTTCAGTAAGAGTTTAATGTGTTTGGTAGGTTTACAGTGGGATACGCGTTTTTGCAATGAAGATGAACTATATAGGTAAAAACTTTTAAAAAATAATTTGTGGTGCTTTGTAAAGAGAATACATAAAACTTTGTACAAATAACAGGTGAAGGGTTGTAGTTACGGGAATTAAAATACAAGATTGAACGGGAAGCGAACCAACGACCGCAAAAATTACGTTAGCAGCCCAGACCGCTACTATTACGGTATGCCGACTAATAGCAAATCTGTTCAGAATTAAATGATTTACTATTGACTTCCAATAAAACTTATTTCGTACTTATTCGGTTGTTGGTTTATAGTTACAAAAACTCATTGGAGGACATAGTCGAAACTATCTGTGCTCGTTGGTGTATTTTTGAAGAATTTGGCTCGTGATCATCATAGTATGTTTTTGTATTTGAAGTTATGAATGAAATAGTCCACGAAAATTCCTCGCTGTGTAAATTTAATGCACAGCACTCTTTTTACACCTTATTTCCTGAAGTAAATAAAACTTGATTGCCTTACTGTGGAGCTATCGTTATTCTATGGCTTATGGATGCCAAATTTTATCTGTTCTAGCAGCCATCTTGTAGCGAGAAGCTGTCGTGCTCACAGAGAATGCCCTGCCATGTCGTTGCTTGCTTTTGTTGCTCATGTAGGACGCAGCCTTACAGTACTTTCTCCAATCTCCAAATCATCCAGGCCTCAACCTAAAAGCAGTTAACAATCTGAAGATTGGTTTGAACACCACAGTGCTTTACTAGGCATGGTCCTGTTTGGAGGTGGTATGCCGTTGCCTTCCTCCAACCTTCGAACTGACTTACCCAGCCAGTTATACGGGGACCTACAGTTTACGTGGGTTCTGAACCACGGTGCTACTATGTATTTTTCACATGAGCAATACTGCCAGAGGTGAAAGAAGTGGAAAGTGACAGATAAAAATCCTAGGACCTGGCCTCAACTTATAATACCGTTTATCCATACTCAACAGTTCCTACCCTCTTCATCCTTCACTTATTCAGTTTCGTGTGCTATGTGGATGCTCTGTAAGGCCGAGCTGTATCCATCCCTACCACCTTGACGCAAGCTCCCTATCCCCCCCTCCCCCCACTCTCACCACCCACCCAATTCCCTCACCACGAAGCACAATTCAGAGTGCAGCAGCTGGAGATGATGGTTATGTGTCTGTGAAATGTGCCTGTATGATTGTGTGAATGCTTTTCATTCTGAAGAAGACAAATGGCCGATTGATTGAGTGGTGTGTGTGTGTGTGTGTGTGTGTGTGTGTGTGTGTGTGTGTGAGTTTTATGTGCCTGTCAGCTTGTAGTTAAGTCTTTCCAGTGACTTAAAAACTGTTTTCATTATATTATTTGAACTAGAACTGTTTCATATTCAGTGAAATACAATAAGTAGATGCTGTTCAACTTTAGAGACAACAAAAGATAGGAGTTGTGAAGTAACATTTGTAATATACTTGATTTAAAAAAAAATACACACATTAGTAAATTCTGCACCATTCCATCCAACAATGAATTAATGGAATTGTTTTTCTGATCAGAAGTATGTTGTATGAAGTTCTGTCAGCAACTTGCCAATACTATGATGAGTAATGCCCTTTGTTGGTATCAAAATATTAAAGACAAAAGCGTCACATACAGAAAGTCAAGTAAATAAAAGAATTTATAAAAATATTAATAGTCTGTAACAGAATATCAGTATTTTGTAGGTAATGTATTGAGCAACTTCGGCTGTTCCATGGATCAATGTCTTGTCAATAAATCCTAAAATTAAGGTATCAGATTATAATGTAACTGCTGTCATATTTTATACAGTTTCAATAATTGTCTGAATATAAAGCTAAATTTGAGAGAAATTTTAAAAATGATTCGTTAAGGTCTGTTAATATTTACCCTCGGAAGGTAAAACTCTCTTATTTGCTTACAGAAGTGCCTAAATTAAATTTTGTCTGGCTTTCTATTATGTAAAATTGTAAGATATGTTAAGGTTAATTGTTGGTATCAAAAAGTTGCATCAGACTTAATTTTGATTATTGTTAATACTATTATCAGAAGTAGGCAATGGAGGTAAATGAAAGTATTAGTTTACTTGCAACAGAATTATTTTTCTTATTTATTTAATGCTACAAATTGTTTTCAGGATTTGATGTTGTTGTTGCTGCACTGCTTGGAGCTGATGAATTTGGCTTCAGTACTGCGCCACTTATTGTTATGGGCTGCACTATGATGAGGAAATGTCATCTTAATACCTGTCCTGTTGGAATTGCAACCCAGGACCCTGTGCTTCGCAAGAAGTTCGAGGGAAAACCAGAGCATGTTATCAATTATTTATTCATGCTTGCTGAAGAGGTAGAGTTTCACACACTGCCTCAGTCCACTGGTTATTGCATTTTAAGCCACGTCTCCCATTAAATTTTTAGAAAACACGCAAATTTTATCATTGATTTTTATCTATAGAAATTAATTCCAAATCTGATGCATTATGTCTAGATATAAGATGAGGAGATTTCATTTTTCTTGATGCACTGTTGTTCAATCATTTGTATGTAATGCATAATTCTGCCTTATTTCAGATACGTGGCCATATGGCAAAGTTAGGTATAAGAAAGTTCCAGGACCTAATTGGCCGTACAGATCTGTTACGTGTTACTGATTCTGGAAATGCAAAGGCAAAGATGCTCAACTTTGGTTTAATTCTGAAGAACGCTTTACATATGCGTCCTGGAGTGAACATTGTGGCTGCTTCAGAAACACAAGTAAGTATAACTCTACTAGATGCCTGTCAGTTTTAATTGTGAGAATTACAGCCAACAACAACATAATAAAAATCATCACTGGCAAGTCAGTCACTAAACAACAGTAACTCAGCGAAAACAACAGCACTCAAGAAACACAAAATCACAAACCCTCAAACAGCCTCTGGGTGCGCTGGAAGTGTTCCTTCATGACGTTAGTCACAGAATGACAGAAATGTGTTATCTTCTGGGAATCCATGAGGTAATTAGCCTCGGGCTGCAGTAGTGTTCATATTGGGCGGGCAGAAAGGGGACTAACATTAAAAGAATTAGTGTCAGATTCTGTAAATCGGGTGTAAGATCCATCCTTATCAGTAGTGCGATAAGGGCAGATTGGATAAAATGACAATAGAATCCCCAAACTTTATTTTCTGCTGCAGATTTTTGCATCTAGTTCCACTGTAGAACAACATTGAAACAATAGACAAGTCAAAGGAAATTGGATAGTTTCTCGCAAATAACAATATTTCCAAATGTGCCTGAACTGTGCAATAGCTACAAAAATGGATTATTTCCAATTATGCATAGCAATGTAATACCAGAATAGATGTAATCAGATTTATGAGAGTAACATACAATCATTTCTGGAGGTGTATGAGAACTTTGCAATGAAGTATACAGTGTCTGTGGCCCATAACCCATGTCCACCCTTGTGGATACCTATGAGTAGAACCCAAAAGCAGATGATGATGATGATGATGATGATGATGATGATGATGATTGGCGTTTTTAGGGCTGCTCAGCAGCGAGGTCATCAGTGCCCCCCCCCCCCCTGCCCCCCCAAAAGCAGTTCTAAATGTAGGAAACAAAATTAGTGTCACACAAATCGTGTTCACTAGTCAAAAGAAAATGTGTTCAGTTTTCCCTGTAGAACAAAAGCAGTCAAAAAAGAAAAGATCGGTGATTCATGCAGAGTCAGCATTCTTGTGAAGCTTCAAACAATTAAGTTTCATTGCATGACAGATTTGCATATTGTGGAGTAACACCACCAGTGCCATTTATCACATGATTTTGAAATGAAATGATATCTTAAATAATTTCAGTTCATACAGTTAAAATCTCACATTTACTACATCAGCAAACAATTTTATTTCCTAAATTAGTCATTCATAAAACGAAAGTTCATTGTACATATGCAGACTAGAGTATTGCTGTTGAGTATAATGTTTTTACTTTGTGTAATTGTTGAATATAGTTGTCTCACTATTACAGATGAAGCTTTGACAATTAATGTTCCAATTTTCTTGTGATAATTTAAAAGATTTGCCTAATGCTATAAATTGCTGACATCACACCATACTCCTGCTGCTAGGGCATTCATAAGAAATGCCTAATGTGGCTACTGTTTACTTTAATAGATACAAAGTATTGGAATTAAAGAGACTTTAGACACTATATCACAAATGCTTCATTTTGCCACTGTCAACTGTTGGTGTGCAATGTTAGTGTATGAAATATTTGTCAGTCAACCTCTTGATTGGGCTGGTAACAAACTGAGGAGTTGCAATGTTCATGGCAAAATAATTTATTCATATTATGTAGTTTATTCACAGTAAGGCATAAATTAATAATACAATAAAACTGCATTAACTAATAGACTGAGGAAATTTACTTCAATAACAAATTAAGTGGTTTTTGGTAACTTACATATTTCTGCCTAGTATTTAACTTTTTGTGTATAACAGACAATTTCTACTTCTTATTAGGATTTTGGACTGGAGAAAAGACTGGACAATAAGCTGATCGAAGCAGCAGCTCCAGTTTTGGCTGGCACTAAGACCAGTGTTGACATTGAGATGAACATATGCAATGAGGACCGCGCATTTGCTTCTACACTCAGTTACCAAATTTCAATGTAAGTACAATGTTGAATGTAATGTAATGGCAGGAAAAACAAACAAACAAATGAAAAATAAACTGGTTGTTTTCTCTATAGCAAGTGCTGTTAGAAAAACTTGTCAGAAATAAGCAGATGGGATAGGAAAACTATCATAAAAGTATAGAAACACCATGGAAGAAAGACAATGAAAAATATTTTATAGGTTTCTTGCCTAGCTTATGCCTTATGGGAAGTAGGATTGTGTCAGAGTGGTTCAGCCGAATCCATTATTCTCCTAATCCAGAACACTGGCTTCGGATTCGAGATTTGGCACATAATGGCCAAATACTACCGAATCTAGAATTCAGTGTTATAAGGAAACCTGCAGTTATGACTGTTGTAGTTTACTTTGCATAACAGTGTACAGGATGACCAGCTAGTCTAAAACAGATTAGGGAAATAATTCAAAAAAATTATTTCAAAAATTCGCCTAAGTTTTACAAGTGCTCTTCCGCCGCGAGATACGCCTTAACAACGTGACCAAGGCTGTCCACCTTGCAGGACAGAGCCGGCCAGAACCAGTATTGAATGCTGATTCTAAAATCACGCCACCCTTCTGGCGTCCGTGCGGTAACTACTAACGTTTCCATGCTACCGTGGAGCCAATAGCAGACACCCACGTTTGATCATGTGTGCTACTGCTGGAGGTCTGCGAGGTGCGAGAATCAGTTCCTTCGCTCTCTTCAGTTTTAGTTCTCGTACAGAACAGGCGCATTCCAGAGGCTCAGCGTCTGTGCGGGGCGAACGGCCGTATGCCGTCCGCTCCCGCCTAGCGGCTGTTCGGTATCAGCCACCAACTGTGTGAACCGTAACCATTACCGTAACCATTATCTTTTTCCGTTTTCTAATTGGTTTAGACTGGCATTCATTCATTGCATCCGGCCCCAGGGCGAGTCCCGCCATGTATACCGTATTTCAGAATATACCAAATATTAACTTGAATTCTATCTTTTATTTGCCAGTTAGCCACCTTTTCCTTGGGCGCCCACAAGCCTTCACCGCTCCGCCTTCCATCCTGACAATGCTTCCAACCCATTTTATTTATGCAGCACTGGGAAGGGTTGTATAATTTTCCTATCATCCGTAGGATAAAGATTAAGTCCTGTACAAACAGTGCGCTTTCGCTTGCGTTATTTACTTTACTTTCCATAGATCTGCTGAAAGACGCGATGTCATAAAACGAAATGACCTCAGTTTGAATAGTTCTGATAAATGGCACTAGGAACCGCCACAAGTAAATTTTCCCGTCTAATATAAGCAGAGCTACACAGACTTGCTGAGCAGGCCCAAATATAAATACTGGCTAAAACTTTTGCGCTAAAAAAATAAATAAATAAATAAAGGCCTTTCAGATGTAAGTAGCAACAAAAATAAATTGCTTCGTGTAAATACCAACAATACATAAGGCTTCAGCATTATTGCTTGAGTTGCCTCGTTCTGATTTCATGTATTGTTTAGTCAAATTTTGTGAAGTGCTGGGGTATGTGAACTGTAATGAAGCACTAGGAATTCAAGAAGAAAGTTACTTATTATGTGGAAAAAAAGTTCTAATCATGCACCATCCAGGTGGAATGATGTCAATTCAGTAACCATTTGACATTTGTTTCAATAGATCGTTTAAGGTCAAGCTTAAACACATGTACAACTACTGCCTTTCGAAAAGTGACAGACACCTGACGCCAACAAAAACGTGAAAGTGTGCCAATAGAATTATGATTCCTGGAAGTGGGTTCCAAATCAAATTGTGTAACAGACATTTAAAAATAAATATAAAAAATAGAAAACAGATGACTTACCTAAAGGACCGGTTTGTCGATAGACACAAATAAAAATAAAATCACACAGATACACACATACAAGCTTTCGCAACCCTTGGTCGCTTCTTCAGGATAAGAGGAAAAAAGGGGAGGAGAAAGGGAAGGACATTTAAAAATGTTTGACATCGAATGCACTAGATTTTACGAGGGCTGATGCTGTGTAGTACAAAGGAACTGTGTAACAAGGAATCAAATAGTGATTGAGAAGTACCGTACCAGTATCTGATTGTTATTATAAACATTTCATAAAATTTGTATTAGAAGTCTAATAAAATTGTTTTATATTTCTGCATTTAGTCTCATCAATAGCCGTACATTTGAAATCTTATCTAAAGTCTACTACGTACTGCCGACTTGCAAGCCTGTATTGCGTCAATACGCCTGACGCTACAATTTTTCTAATAGGAGCAAGGGATTGTTCCTATGAATTGTGATTCGTAAATTCCACTCTCTTTTCACCATAAGAATAATACAAATGTAAACATTACACCATATAATCTTTCGTGTTAGCTGTTATCACATTTATATTCTGTCCGCCTAACAAACCAGAAAGACAACGGTGAACGCGGAAGAATATACATATCACGTTGATGTTTACATTTGCATTATTATTATGCTGATCGGAAGCATATAGAAATGAAGCACAACAACTGACTTCTACTACTGATTTTAAAATCTTCTAAGAATAAAAATTCTGTGCAGACAAGTGATATTAAATGTTAGAAAGAATAAATAAATCTGCAAAATACCCTTGCTTAACCCTCTGGAATGCACAATCTTTTCATAGTTCTGAAATGTCTTCGTGGCAGTAACAAGTACACACATGTCGAATAATGCGGTTTTCTATGTGTCTAAATGTTCTGTCCGTCACTCATGGAATGCCTGATATGTCACTATAAAATTATTTAACATTTACACATCCTAATTTTTAAGAATCTGTTTTAACTTCCAAAATATCTACTGATCTTTTCAGGTTTTATTTTTGAGTCTTCCCCTTTGACCCTTTGAAAAAAGATAAATAATACGTAAACCTTTCCTTTCATTATTTTTGATTTCATCAAAATGAAACATTTTGTAATAAAGCAAAGAAAGTTTCTTATTATCTTTTAGACCATCTTAACAATATATACATTGAAATGTTTTGTACAAATTTCTTTTAAGGGTAAGGGGTATTAAAAATCCTTAAGGTTTAAAATAAAAATCTAAATTAAATATTACTGTTAATATTGTCATTTGGGATTCACCCCAGAAGGCTTTATCTTCATCACTGGCTGTGATTGAAGAGTAATTCTTTTTAAATTCGGAAAATTCGATTCGGGTTAGGTATTTGGATTCGATTCAGTAAAATTGGGGTTTGACCCCTCCCTGGTCATAAGGCTACAAAAAGAGCAGGGTGCCAATTCTTCTAGAAAACCATGGGATTTTCAGGGAATTATATTTTCCCTGGAAAAATAAGGGAAATATCAGGAGATTTCATAAAAACCCAGGGAATTATGTAGTTTTGATCTTAATGCCATTGATTCTGTGTGTAAAGGTGACTTGTGATTTAGTACTGTATGAAGAGTTACTAGTGTATTGTGAAATAAGAATTTCAAAAATTTATGTTGCTAACATTGACTGCACTGAGGCAGTTGAATATCTTTTAGTTAGTGTCACAGTAACATATCAGTTTTAACAATGGAGGGTAGATAACAACTCACCAACTAGATGGTTGTGGCGCTGGAGTGGTTTGACATTGAGGTGTGTGTGTGTGTGTGTGTGTGTGTGTGTGTGTGTGTGTGTTTCTAATGAAGCTCGTGGCTGAATGGCATAAAGTAAATTTTTAAACTTATTAAATGAGCAACAAATGACTTGGAATGGCAGATTACAAAGGGGACTGCCTTTCAGTGTTGAAGATCTAATGCATACCACATACATTTAGAAAAGTCTAATGTGTAAAATCCAAACTGTCAATCAGTAAAAGGATCACCAAATATAAGCAGCATTGAAAGTTGGGACAGTTGAGAAATCTGAACTGTTGGAATGTGTGCTGTGTGAGACCAAAATAATAAAACTTGCAGATCCGAAGTTGTTGCTGTGGAGAACTACTAACAAACCAGTTGGTTCAAGAAAGCCTTAACTATTAAAAAAAAAAAAAATTGTGCAAAGTCTTGAGCTGACGAGATTGTGGATTCATACACTACAGTGAATGATTATAATATGTTGCAAGGGCATAACCATGGCCATGGGAAAGATGTTGGCTTGCCAGGGATGGACTGTGCTGGCATGTTACATGTGCTGAAGTACCAAAAACAGAACCCATGAAGCACTATACTCCTTATCATAGTGTAATCCCATCCTAAACTTCCCATTGTATGCTAGATTGTATCCTGTACAACTTATTTTGATAACTTCAAGATAGGGATGGGTTGAACTCCAATTTTACCAAATCGAATCTGAATACCGAAAATTTTTAAGTAGTTCTATGCACACGTCAATCTTAAGACAAAGTGTAAAGAATCAATAAATGAATTAGCTTAATTGTTTAACTTTTCTAGGAGTTCCTCGACAGAATAAAAGGAGTGAGCCATGAGGTAACTCTTCAATTTAGATTTGAAAGAGTATGGGTTAGTGTTAAGATTCTTTAGTTCTTGTGTCAGCTTATTGAAAATGGATGCTGTAGAATACTGTACACCTTTCTGCACAAGTGCCAAGGTGGTGTGATGCAAATTTAGATCCGACTTCTATTATTCACCGAGTGAAAGCTACTAACTCGTGGGAATAAGCTGATATTATTAACAATGACGATATTAAAGAAAAAACATATTGTGACGCCAGTGTCAAAATTCCCAAACTACTGAAAAGGGGTCGACATGACGTTCATGAACTTACACCACATATTGTTCGGACTGCCCGTTTTTGAGCCAGAAATATCCTTTTTGCACCAGGCGAGTTACCCCAAAAAATAATGCTGTATGTCATAAGTGAGTGAAAGTAAGCTTAATAGACTACTTTTCTTGTTGAAAAATCACTTATTTCAGATATTGTTCTAAGGTAAATATAGCAGAATTTAGTTTTGGAACAATATCCTGAACATGGACTTTCCACGACAGCTTACTGTCTATATGAACACCTAGAAATTTGAACTGTTCAGTCTCACTTATCACATGCCCATTATGTGTAAGCAAAATGTCATCTTTTGTCAAATTATGTGTTAGAAATTGTAAAAACTGAGTTTTACTGTGATTTATCATCAACTTGTTTTCTACAAGCTATGCACTTAATCTTGAACTGCATTATTTTATACTGTGTCAATATTATGAGCAACATCCTTCACTACCAAGCTGGTATCATCAGCAAACAAAGATATTTTACAGTCACCTGTTATACTCGAAGGCATATCATTTATATAAATAAGAAACAGCAATGGTCTCAAAACAGACACCTGGGGTACTCCACACTTAATTGGGCCCCATTGCGATTGTATGTCATAGCCATTTTCTACACTGCGGAGAATTACCTGTTGTTGTCTATTATTAAAGTAAGAGGTGAACCAGTTGTGAGCTACTCCCAGTATTTCATAATGTTCCAACTTCTGCAACAATATTTTGTGATCAACACAATCAACTGCTTTTTTTTAAATCAAAGAAGATGCCTAATGTCCGTAGCCTCTTATTTGACCCATCAAGTGCCTCGCAGAGAAACGAAAATATAACATTTTCAGTCGTTTAACCACTTCTAAAACCAAACTGTATGTTTGACAACAAATTATGTGAACTGGAATGATCAATTAATATACGGCCTTTTCAATAACTTTAGAAAAAGCCGATGGCATAGAAATAGGTCTGTAGTTGTCTACGCTATCCCTTTCTCCTTTTTTATAAAGTAGTTTCACTACCGAGTACTTTAATCTGTCAGGAAACTGACCATTCTGAAAGGAAAAATTTCAAATATGGTATAGGTCTGTGCTAACATATGGAGAACAGTAGTGTAGAATTCTACTTGATACCCTATCATATCCACAATAGCCCTTAGTCTTTAGTGATTTAATTATTGACTCAATATCCCCTATGAAAGTATCATGAAGGACCATTTCAGGTAACAGCCTCGGAAAGGCATTTTCTAAAAATGTGATATGATTACCTGTAGAAACTAGAATTTTGTTTATTTCACCTACTATTTTCAGAAAGTGATTATTGAATATTGCACATATATCTAACTTGTCAGTAACAGAAACATTTCAACTACGCATTGATATTATATCGTCTACCTGCTGCTGCTGACCAGACAATTCCTTCACGACTGACCAGATAGTTTTAATTTTATCCCGAGAGTTTGCTATTCTTTTTGCGTACCACATACTTTTTGCATTCTTAATGACATTTATCAGAACCTTACAGTACTGTTTGTAATGAGCTACTGCATGTTCATTCTGACTGCTTCTAACATTTTGATACAATTCCCTCTTTGTTCTACATGATACTCTTATCCCCTTTGTCAGCCACCCTGGCTGTTTGTTACAGGAAGCACCCTGTTTAGAGCATTCTAGCGGAAAGCAACTTTCAAACAGCATAAGAAATATGTTCAGAAAAGCATTATATTTATCATCTGCATTATCAGCACTAGAAACATCCTGCCATTCTTGCTCCTTAATTAGGTTTAAAAAGGTATCAATTGCAACTGGATTAACTTTTCTGAGTAGATGATACTTGCAGTGAGTTGTAAACTGTCCTTAATATATTGCCGCGAGAGACCACGTCCAATGACTGCTGGCGTGGTGCAGGGGATAGCGTCACGGATTGCAGTGCTGAAGGTTGCCGGTTCAATCCCGCCCACCGGCAAAAATTTATTTCTTTGTTATTAACAATTACAGAATGTTCTACGCCTTTCTTATGTTCACTTGTAAATTCTACTTGTTTCCTATGTTAACTGTTCTCTTAATTTCTAGTAAATTCTGTCTTTGTATAAATAGCAGAACTCTCTGCCCGAGAGGCAGTTAGTGCTGCGTGTATGTTGAGTTCGTAATAAACCAGCTTTCAGTGTAAGTGCTGTGTTCAGTTGCCTTCGAAGTCAAGCCTGCTTCCATTTCAACGCAACAATATTATTAATTCCAACATAGACTTTCCATTATTATATTATGTTTAACATTTGTTTGAGAACAAATAATTTTTAGGATTAAAATTTGGGCATCGTGGTCTGATAGGCCATTTACTATTCTGCTGACATAGTGCCCCTCTAATAATGAAGAAAAATATTGTGAATGGTTGAACTGCTATTTCCTTGCACTTCTTCTATTGACATATGAGGCATTCCATGAGCGACAGACAGGACATTCAGACACAGAGAAATTCGCGTTTATTCGATGTGTGTGTACTTGTTATTATTGCCACAAAGACATTTCAACTGTGAAAAGCACTTAACACACTGACTGCACATTCCGGAGGGTTAAGCAAGGATATTTTGTACATTTATTTATTCTTTCAAACATTTAAGATCACGTAACTTGTCTGCAGAGAATTTTTATTGGTAGATGATTTGAAAATCAGTACTAGAAGTCAGTTGCTGTGCTTCATTTCTAACTATTCCCGTTCAGCATAAGAATAATACAAATGGAAACATTAACATGATACGTATATTCTCCCACATTCGCCGTTGTCTTTCCGGTTTGTTAGGCAGACGGAATTTAAATCTGGTAACAGCTAACATGGAAGATTACATGGCATAGTGTTTACATTTGCATTATTCTTATGGGGAATTTACAAATCACGATTCATAGGAACAATCCCTTAACCGTAATAGAAAACCACGTAAGTTGTAGCACGAAGGCAGTGGTTGTAGCCTCAGGCATATTGACGCAACACATGCTTGTCAGTCGGCTTTACGTAGTAGCTTTTAGACAAGACTTCAAATGAAACTAAATGCGGAAATATAAAACAATTTTTTAGACTTATAATACAAATTTTACGATATGTTTATAATAGCAATTAGATACTGGTACAGTAATTCTGAGTACTACAGAGCATCATCCCACGTACAATCTAGTGCATTCGACATCAAATAGTTTGAAATGCCTGTTAGGCAATTGATTTGGAAACCACTTACAGGTATCATCATTCCATTGGCACACTTGCATGTTTTACATGTGTTGGTGTCAGATGTCTGTCACTTTTCGAAAGACAGTAGGCGTACATGTGTTTAAGCTTTACCTTAAACGATTTATTGAAACAGACGTAAAGTGGTTACTGGAGATGATGGTTATGTGACTGTGAAATGTGCCTGTATGATTGTGTGAATGCTTTTTATTCTGAAGAAGACAAATGGCCGATTTTGTGTGTGTGTGTGTGTGTGTGTGTGTGTGTGTGTGTGTGTGTGTGTGTCTTTTTTTATGTGCCTGTCACAGCTAGTTGTTGTCTTTCCAGTGGTTGCTGAATTGACGTCATCCTGCCTGCATGGCACAAAGTTAAAACTTTTTTCTACATAATAAATAACTTTCTTCTTAAAATCATGGTGCTTTATTACAGTTCACATACCCCAGCAAATCAAAAAAATCAACGAAACAATACGTGAAATCAGAATGAGGCAACTCGTGCAAGAATCCTAAAGCCCTATGTATTGTTGGTATTTACGTGAAGAAATTCTTACTTACATTTGAAAGGCTGCTGCATTTTAAGTTGAGCAATACTTAAGTTCCATTTCCTTCTTTGGATGGTGTATTAAAATTCAATAGTGAAAAATAAAAAGGAAATTAGTCTTGTCTTCCTTTTTTTATTTTATTTATTTATTTTATTTTTACGAGGGCAAACTTTTGGTGCTAGTAATTACATTTGCGCCTGCTAAGCAAGCCTGTGTAGCGCTGGTTATATTAGGCAGGAAAAGTTACTTGTGGCGGCTCCTAGTGCCATTTATCAGAACTATTCAAAGTGAGGTTGTTTCGTTTTATGACATAATGTCTTTCAGCGGACCTATGGAAAATAAAGTATATAATGCAAACAAAAGCATACTGTTATACAAAGTAAACAACAACAACATTCGTAACTAAAGGTTTTCAGATAACTCTTTGGATTTGGGATCCGGTAGTATTCGGCCATTATGCACTGAATCTTGAATCCGAAGCCAGTGTGCTAGATTCAGCGAATAATGGATTCAGCCGAACCACTTGGACATAACCCTACTTTAAGACTATTTTATCATGCCTGACTAGGTACAATTTAAATCATGGAAGTTGTAATATTCATTTTTTTTTAACCTCAGGAATGTGATTGTATGTAGTATCTGTTCGGGGGGGGGGGGGGGGGGTATATGTTTACCTCATGACACTACAGATTGCAAATTACATTAATATTCAAGAAAATATTCAGAAATAACATTACTGTCCTCAGCCTGACAAACATTTTGAAACTTTTTCGGAGAATATTATTTTGTGATACTGAGCAGAGCCTTTCATATCTTTCTAGTGTAATAGTGCAAAGATACCAGTGTTATTGCTAACTTTCTTAAACACGCCTAATCTTTACTGCTCTAGTCTCAACTGATACAGTATTTTTATCCTCAATTTCCCAAAATTCAGAGGCACTTGAAACAGATAATTAATACATGAACAGCAGTTTCTTCCCCAGTATGTGTTATAATAGTATACTGAATAATATTAGCTGTCATCTCTTGCTGGGTAATGTCCCAAGTAGTTCTTTTTCTCCTTGGAAATTTTGATTTCTTAACATTTAACTGTGTGCCTCGGTTGCACAGTGGTAGAGTGCCAGACTACAAATCTAAAGGTCGCGGGTTCGATCCCCGCCAGGTCCTAGGATTTTTATCTGTCACTTTCCACTTCTTTCACCTCTGGCAGTATTGCTCATGTGAAAAATACCGAGTAGCACCGTGGTTCGGAACCCACGTTAAACTGTAGGTCCCCCTATAACTGTCTGGGTAAGTCAGTTCCAAGGTCGGAGGAAGGCAACGGCATACCACCTCCAAACAGGACCATGCCTAGTAAAGCACTGTGGTGTTCAAACCAATCTTCGGATTGTTGACTGCTTTACCTTTTTTAACATTTAACTGATGCTTCCAGTATATGGTACAAGGTGGCCCTGGTGTGCTACCAGTATAATATTTGAT